>BRKX01000008.1:41182031-51182031 GCA_026008535.1 Perilla frutescens | reverse complement strand
TTGGTTGAGTAGGAATCATGCCACGATTCGATGTCGTGATCGTGAAGTCAAATTTGAATTTCTGGGTGAGCCCCAGTTAATATTCTATGGTGCAAAAACGAGATCAACTCAAAGAATCATTACAGCAATGAAGACAACGAAGTTGTTAAAGAAGATAGGTTGCCAGGGATTCCTCCCGACCGTCAGATCGAGTTCACCATCGACCTAGTGCCAGGTGCGGCACCAATATCTAAAGCTCCATATAGAATGGCACCAAAAGAGTTGCAAGAGCTGAAAGTACAACTTCAAGAGTTGCTCGATAACAAATTAATCCGACCAAGTGTTTCACCATGGGGAGCACCTGTATTATTTGTGAAGAAAAAGGATGGATCAATGAGAATGTGCATCGATTATAGAGGATTGAATCGGTTGACGATCAAGAACAAGTATCCGTTGCCAAGAATTGAAGATTTGTTTGATCATCTGAAGGGAGACAGTGTGTTTCAAAGATCGACTTGAGATCTGGCTATCATCAGTTGAAGATCAAGGAGAGTGACATCCCAAAGACGATATTTAGAACGCGTTATGGGCATTATGAGTTCTCGGTGGTGCCTTTTGGATTGTCTAATGCACCGAGAGTCTTCATGGACTTAATGAATCGAGTGTTCCATCCGTACCTCGACCAGTTTGTAATAGTTTTCATCGACGATATCTTGATTTATTCGAGAAGCAAGGAACAGCATGCTGAGCATCTCAGAATCGTATTGGAGATGCTAAGGAAAGAAGAGTTGTATGCGAAATTTTCAAAATGTGAATTCTGGTTGGAGCGAGTGGCATTTCTTGGCCACGTGGTGACATCAAATGGAATCGAGGTAGATCCGTCAAAGGTAGAAGCTGTTAACAATTGGAAGATGCCATCGAATGTTAATAAAGTCTAAAGTTTCCTAGGACTGGCGGGCTACTATAGAAGATTTATCGAGGGGTTTTCTAAGATCTCATGTCCTTTGAAGAGATTGACGAGGAAGAATGAGAAGTTCCAATGGAGTGAGAAGTGTGAGCAGAGCTTTCAAGAATTAAAGCGACGTCTTGTGTCAGCCGCAGTGTTGACCTTTCCTGATGGGACAGATGGCTTTGTCATCTACAGCGACGCCTCGAAGCAAGGACTTGGGTGTGTTTTGATGCAACATGGAAAGGTAGTGGCATACGCATCAAGACAGTTGAAGATACATAAGCATAATTATCCGACGCATGATCTCGAGTTAGCTGCCGTAGTTTATGCATTGAAGATCTGGAGGCATTATCTTTATGGGAGCAAGTGCGAGATTTGCACTGACCACAAAAGCTTGAAGTACTTCTTCATCTAGAAGAAGTTAAATTTGCGTTAAAGAAGATGGTTAGAGTTGGTGAAGGATTACGACTATACGATCTTATATCATCCTGGAAAGGCGAATGTTATAGCTGATGCCTTAAGCCGAAAGATCTATCTTTCAACCAAGCAAAGCCATTTGAAGTCTAACCGACTTGTGCTATTCCATAGCAACCTCGTCAAGAAGAAGGTACGTGATGCTCAAGAAAAAGAAGACCCGAAGAAGAAGATCGTTAAGAAGATAGACCTAGTATTCGGTAGATTGAGAGTTTCAGTATGATAGAAGTTCTTATTGAGTCTATTTATTCATTCTCGTGTCAATAGAATCGATTTATTCATTCTCTTTTGGAATCGATTTATCCTCTTGTTAATTGAATCAATTGTCCTTCAATAGCTTCGTATCAATTGAAATTCTCCATTTGTACTATTTGAAATTCTTTGATTATATCCGCTGGAATAATTTGCAATCTTTTGAATGATACTTCTTTGATCATCAAGAATCAGTAATAGCATTTCTTTGATAGGCTATACTGTCGCCCTTGCGAAAATATTTTAGCACGGTTTTCAGTTGCTAACCGTTGATTTCTTCCATATCTTTGTTATATGCAAGAACCCTTCAAGTTTATAAGTCCTCTGAAAAGGCAATGTTTTTGACATATATAACCTAGTGTTATATCTCTTCCAGTTTTAAGCTTGTTAAAGAATTGTTGATCAAGATAAAGCCCTCACTTAGAGGCATTCAATTATTCTATTCCCACTCATAGAACTCAAGTGTGGATCTCGGAATAGAGCATAGAGTATATAGCAGTATTCCTTTTAGTCAGGTTGGAGGAATAAGAGATATTGTTTCCTAATAGGAAGTAGAATCGAAGTAAGTGCTAGATAGTATTCTCTAAAGTTTAGGATGCGCGTTTCAAAGAAGATTTCTCAGCTCGTTGCGTTTAGAGGTGATCTAAGGAATGTCAGCATGTAAGTTCTGAGCGTGCAGTTAAAAGTCCAGATGTGCGATCGTTACGCCTGCAAGCGATGGTGACCACCAGCAGGAGCCACGAAGTACATCCCAAGAAGACGAATTAGTTAAACCTCAGGAAGTAAAAGATGAAGATAAAGCGAGTTTTCAACGTAATAGAACGTGCAAGGAACCATCGATGTAAGTGCCTGATTATTCGAGTTTGTCATCTAGTTCGAGTTCGTTGAAGTTTCTCAAAGCTGCGAGAAGTAAAGTTAGAAGCAAAAGTAAAGCCAAGCAAGATAAAAGAAGGATAGACTCATTGAGACCGCACGTCTAGTGCTCGAGGAGTAAGTTTAGTGAATTTTTCTTTTATTCCGTTGCTCGAATAGTTTCTAGAGGTCCGCTCAAATGCAAGATTATAAGGAGCTCGTGTTAAGCGATGTTTCAAGAGAGATTTCATAAGGAAGAAAAGATAGAAGATGCTCAAGCTTTGAAGAAGATAAGAATAAGAATCAAGATAGCTTAAGATCGCCAGAAATCTTATGCTGATGTAAAGGAAAAAGATGTGAGCTTCGAGATTGGTGATAAAGTATTCTTGAAGATTGCACCAATGAGAGGAGTGGTTAGATTTGGGAAGAAGGGTAAATAGCAGCCACGTTATGTGGGACCGTTCGAGATTCTAGAGAAAATAGGTGAAGTTGCCTATCGCCTAGCACTACCTCCGGATTTGGCGGGCGTGCGTCATGTTTTCCATGTGTCATTGCTTAGACGATACGTGTCTAACCCTAGTCATGTCATTTCATATAACATAGTACAAGTTTCCCAAGATATGATGTATGAAGATATCCTAATTGCTGTGATTGATAGAAGAGTTCACACTCTTCAAACCCGAGGGATTTCCCTTAATGAAAGTGCAACGAAGTCAAAATAGACCCGTAGAGGCTTTGAAAGAAGGAAGTTGGTATTATAGCTCGATATCAAAAATTTAATAGAAATGTTAGGCTAATTTCGAGGATGAAATTTTTAAAAGTTGGGGAGATTGTGATACCCCGATCCTTTTGCTAAATTATAAATTATAATTTTAGTAAATGATTTCGAATTAATATTGTTTGAATATTAATCATGTGAGTATGTTTGTATTATGCCGTTGTTTTATTGCAGGTTGTCTTACTCGAACCGATACGTCTTAGCACACAATGATATTATACCGAGTGTATGATATAGTTTGAATTTTAATTACTAAAGAGTCGAGTTATGTGTTAAAGGATGAATGTTATTGCATTGAATTTTATGGTTGCCATACCTTGAACACCCTAACGCTGAGTTGATCGGGGGTCAGCGAGTCGGGGTTCAGGGGGCGAAGCACCCCGATGGGGGCTAGGGGGCAACGTGATACGATCCTAGCCGGGGTGCCAATGGTCGAGTTCGAGCATTCGGAGAAGCTGACGCGAGTGGCAGCGCGAGTGATGGCGCGAGTGAACTAGTCGCGCCAGAGACGTGTTTGGCTTTGGACTGAGCGCGAGTTACAGCGCGAGTGGTGGCGCGAGTGAGCCGGTCGCGCCCTCGATGTGTCCTGATCTGGGCCTGGCGGGAGCTACAGTGCGACCCGGGGCGCGAGTGGGCCCAAGTCACGCCTATTTGGACCGTTGCGGATTTATCCGATTTCTATTTAGTTATTTCCTTTTTAGATTAGGATTTGACTTTTAGGGTTGTTTTATTTGTGCCCACCTATATAAGGGCTTGCATTATAATTCATTAGACAGTTTTTGATATATTAAATTTGAGAATTCTCTCTGGATATTTTATTGAACCGTGTGTCGTGTTCATCCGACTTATCAAACAGTAGATCACAACTGTTTGTGGCGTCTTCGATTTTCATCAAAGGTTCTTATTTCCCATCATAGCTGGGTTATAGGTTTCATATACCTATAGTTCGTCCGTGTTGTGAAGTTCGGGTCGAGGATTCCGTCTCTGGCCATATGATACAAGTCCTGAGGTTGCAGGATCGCATCAAGTGGTATCAAAGCTTCAACTTTGTATCAGGTTCCATCTATCCGTAATTTTAATTCTTTTATTAGATTTGATTTTTGTCCTATAATTTCTCGCCTTTAAAAAAAAGAGAGAACAAAAAAAAGGTGGGAAAATTTTCTGCATTTTTGTTACGTTTTATTTAGTTGTTTGGGTTCTCGAGAGCTTATATATCATTTGTAGAAAAGTCGAAAAATTTTTGCGAAATTTCAAAAATTTTTGAATTTTTTATAGTGAATTTTGGGCAATTTTGTGGTGTTGATATACTTTGTTTGGGAAGCTATATTTTAGTGTTTGGAGTATATTGAGCATTGTTGGTGGTAGTGGTTAAAAAAAATGTCCAAAACTGCAGGAACGGGAGGTGATGTAGACAAGGATCTAGATCCTAAAAACATGATGAAGGCCATACAACAACAACTGGGGACGTTATTTAAGACCGAGATAGCTGCATTGACAAAAAGACTTGACAACATGGAAGCCTGAATACAAGAGCAGACTGACCATGGTGATAGAGGAGGAGGAGGAGGTCGAGGAGCTCAAATGGAGGCTAGACGTTACCCGCATGTAGAGAGGGAGAGAAGGAAGTACTATGAAACCGAGTCTGAAGACTATGATGAAGATGATCGATACTCGGCTAGTGGGGGATGGAGAAATAGGAGAAAGCAAAATTGGGCGGATGATCGTCTTGGCAATATCAAGATGAACATTCCTTCTTTTCAGGAGAAGAATGATCCAACCCTATACTTGGAGTGGGAGCAGAGAGTTGAGGTGATATTCGACTACCATGAATATTCCGAGTTGAAGAAAGTCCAGTTAGCAGCTGTTGAGTTCTCTGATTACGCTATCGTGTGGTGGGATCAGTTGAGAGTCACTAGGCGGTGTAATGGAGAGCGGCCAATAGAGTATTTGGCAGATATGAAGGCAATTATGAGGCGATGTTTTGTGCCTAGCTACTACTACCGAGAGTTGTACAACAAGTTGCAAAGCTTAAGGCAAGGTGCAAGCAGTGTTGATGAGTATTTTAAAGAGATGGAGATATCAATGATCCGAGCTAATGTAGAGGAGGATCCGGAAGCTACTATGGCAAGATTCTTAGCGGGTTTGCATAAGGAGATTCAGGAGATAGTGGAGCTGTAGCATTATGTTGAGTTGGAAGATATGGTACACATGGCCATCAAGGTAGAAGACCAACTTAAGAGAAGGGGCGGCTACAACCGTTCAAATTCCTCTACCTGGAAATCAAATCCAAACACTGGTACTTCATCATGGAAGTCGAACCAAGGGAGTAAGGATGATTGGAGGCTACCGACTAAGCCAAATGTTGAAGCACCCATCAATGAGTCCAGTTCCAGAATTCGGGATTTCAAGTGCTTCAAGTGTCAAGGAAGAGGACACATAGCCAATCAGTGTCCGAATCAAAGGGTGATGTTGCTGCGGGATAATGGAGAAATTGTGACTGATGAGGAAGAAGTTGATCCTGAGATGCCGGCGTTGGAGGAAGAAAGTGACGAAGAGTATGTAGCACCACCAGCACTCACGTTGGTCACAAGGAAGTCACTGAATCTGCACACCAAATGTGTGGAGGAAGAGCAGCGGGAGAATCTGTTTCATACTAGATGCCACATCCATGATAAGGTATGTAGTGTGGTAATAGCTGGTGGAAGTTGTACTAATGTGGCTAGTGTGGTTTTGGTAATGAAGTTAGGTTTACCTGTCCTAAAGCATCCGAAACCATATAAGTTACAGTGGTTGAATGACAGTGGGGAAACCAAGGTGAACAAGCAAGTGAGGGTGCCATTCCGGATTGGAAAATATGAAGATGAGGTATTGTGTGATGTGGTACCAATGCAGGCGGGGCATTTATTGTTGGGACGTCCGTGGCAGTATGATAGACGTGTGGAGCATGATGGTTTCTGAAACAAATATTCCTTTGTGCACAAGCAGCGGACAGTGACACTTGTTCCTTTGACACCATCTCAAGTATTTGAGGATCAAGTAGCACTGCAAAAAGAGGCGGACCAAATGAAGACAAAAGGAGAACAATCGAAGGGAGAAAGGAGTGGATGAGATTTCATACACCATTCATGTTTTGCCCGACCAAGCCAATTCCAAGGGAATCAAGAGACCGAGCTGCATAATAATCTTACACGTCCTGTTTTCTGTAATATTATGTCCTTACAGGTTGACAAAGGAGTTATCTTTGAATTTTCACTAAAGGAATTGCTGGAACTTTCAAAACAATCAAGGATACCGATGGCGGATGTATGGTCGAGAAAGGTGAGGTGGCGAGCTCGTGTTGATGAAGATCCGGATTTGAGTACAAATCCCTTTCAAGAGGAGAGGAATGATACGATCCTAGCCGGGGTGCCAACGGTCGAGTTCGAGCATTCGGAGAAGCTGACGCGAGTGGCAGCGCGAGTGATGGCGCGAGTGAACCAGTCGCGCCAGAGACGTGTTTGGCTTTGGACTGAGCGCGAGTTACAGCGCGAGTGGTGGCGCGAGTGAGCCGGTCGCGCCCGCGACGTGTCCTAATCTGGGCCTGGCGCGAGTGAGCCCGAGTCGCGCCTATTTGGACCGTTGCGGATTTATCCGATTTTTATTTAGTTATTTCCTTTTTAGATTAGGATTTGACTTTTAAGGTTGTTTTATTTGTGCCCACCTATATAAGGGCTTGTATTATAATTCATTAGACAGTTTTTGATATATTAAATTTGAGAATTCTCTCTGGATATTTTATTGAACCGTGTGTCGTGTTCATCCGACTTATCAAACAGTAGATCACAACTGTTTGTGGCGTCTTCGATTTTCATCCAAGGTTTTTATTTCCAATCATAGCTGGGTTATAGGTTTCATATACCTATAGTTTGTCCGTGTTGTGAAGTTCGGGTCGAGGATTCCGTCTCTGGCAATCTGATACAAGTCCTGGGGTTGCAGGATCGCATCACAACGCCCCCTACTTTTTCGGTGTGTATGAAAAGTGCTTTGAAAAATTTAGAGTTAAAGGGAGTTGAAAATGTCTGAGAGTCGATTTTAGTTTAAGGGTTAATGATGGCATGCCGCGTGCCCGCGGGGTGGTGTGCGCCCGCGGGACGGGCGAGAGACGCTCGTCGGTGTGGGGTTGCGCGCTCGCGGGGAGCGTTGGCCGCGAGCTGAGGTGCGCGGTCGCGCGGGTCTGGGGATTTTTCCTTCCGGATTTTTTTAAAAACACAACACTTAGTCATTTCTCTCATTTCTTTTCCTCATGGGCGATTTTTCTCTCAACTCTCTCTAGAAAACTCTTCAACTTTTGGAGTGTATTCCACCATCATCATCCATCAACTAAGGTAACCTCTATACCTCTTCTTCTTGGGGATTAAACACTCATTTCTTGTTGAATCAAACCTAGGGTTTGTTATCCAAAAATTAGGGTTCTTCGATTTTATTGATCCTCTTGTCTAGATATCTTGAACATATGGTTTATTTACCTCCTTGAAGCTATATGTGAAGTTATATCGAATTCGTATGATTCATTATTGCTAGGGTTTGGATTTTTGCCCTAATTTTCCCTTGATATGTTGATAATTGTTTGGGGGTGTTGTGATGGTTGTTTGGGGTTGATTTTCAAGTATGTTAGAGCCCTAGATAGAAGGTGCTTGTATTTGAAATATCGGGTTTAAAGGATTTAAATTGAGTCATGTGCATGTGGTTTAAATGAGTGCACGTAACGTGTTCGATTAAATGCTTCAAAGAGTTTTAATGTGTATTTTAAGTCCAAAATCATGTTATGAGTTTGTATATCCATGATTGTATATATGGATATGTATGAAGACCTTAAAGCAAAGTATAGCATGTGTTTGGTCAAATTATGATTTAATTGTATAACTCGACATCTAAAATGAAAAGAGGATTAAAAGGTGCTAGGTGACGTGTTGTGATTCGAGGTGGACGACTTGTGCGTGGCCAAGAAGTATTTCAAAGGTTGAGGATTTTGAATACGTCTCATAAGGTGGGGTAACTCTAAACTGTAAACACGTGTAAAGTTATAGTTATTGTTGTGCTTTGATTGTATGAGTATGAAGGATCTTTGGACCAAGTGAAAAGAATGAGACCCTTCGGGGCATACAGAGGTCCTTCGGGATCGATATAGACTTGTTAATGTCCTCCCTGGGGGGTAGTATGTCTGCGGGCATCCCTACAGGGGTAAGATGTTCATTAATGGGGGCATCATGATGTTTGGACCCTACGGGGTTGAGACTAGTCTCCACAAAGAAAAGAAAAGTCCATATGTTATATTTTCAATTGTGCAATTATCTATAACTGTTTGCAGTGTTCCCCACTGAGTATGTTGTTAAATACTCACCCCATTCATTCAATGAATTTCAGGTTGAGGAGTCGAGGCCCGAGTAGGAGCGTTGTGAACACAAGAGAACCCCCACAAGATTGTGTTTACTTTTATATGCCTTTGAATATGCATATTATTATAATTCCATTGATCGTTCTATTTATCATATGATTAACAATTATTGGGAGTTGCCTTAGCCCGATTTTTTGTAGTTATGATTGTGTTTAACTTGATATAACATGTCAATGTTTTAAAGGCGGGTCGATTGACCTAGGAGCCTATGTTGTGTAAATATAGAGGTCATTGAATTCCTATACTATGTTTGTTAATTAAGGGTGCTAGACGGGTGGGTTTTCTAAGACCTATGAGCCCGATAGGTTAGAAGATTGTATAAATGATGTGGATGGGTTTATTCTATGCTTCCATTAAATACTATGTTGTGTGACAGGGTAGATTCGATAGGTTGCATGTTATATTTGTGAAAGAAAAATTTATATTCAGAATTATGGTGTTATACCTCATTATGCAATTTGACCTTAGCTTCCGCTCAATCTTTTAAGAGAACACAAATGCATGTAAATGAATTATTTGTTAAGTGACGTGGCCAAACGGAATAGTTTGGGGCGTTACACCCACGATCTCCTGCAACCGTTAGTGTCCAAGAAGGAGTGAGAACATCACGTCCCCATGAAATCCAGAACATATTTTGACCAAGTCAAAATCAACCTTTATACATGTTTTAATTCAAAATAAAATATCTAATAAATCCCTAAAAACGTGGAAAATAATATGTGATGAAAATCACAATTTATTCAGATTAATTTAAAATAAATTAATCCAAAATACTGGGAAAGGATAAGGTTAACATCCAAGTGTTATACTCAATGTGACGAGAATGACGGAACATCATTAGATACGACATTGATTGCGATGTTATCAAATGAAGTGATAACATCATCTAGAACACGTCATACTCAACAATCTCCCCCTTAAGCTTATTCTTTCTGCACAAAACATAAAACTCAATATATACATGATTAGAGCCGCAGCGGAATACGATCAAAAATATTGGAGTTTAAAAACTCCCCCTTAAGGTCTGCTCCCCCCTAAGTTATTATCTGTAAAAAAATACAATGTTAGTGGGTATAAGCCCCTATACAATAGTATACAACATCGTTGGGTATTTATCCCTATACAAATAAATATGTGGGTAATTATCCCCTATACAGAAGCTCAATGTTGAGAGCATACTCAATATAACAATCATCATATATTAAAATATGCGAGAAACAAAATATCAATTTTGAGAGCATCATCAACAAAAACATCAGACATATAAAATATGTACCATAACATATATATATAAAAATCATCAGATCAATACTGATGATTGATACCAAAATATCGAAGGATATTCAACACGTGAATACCTAAAACATCATAAATCAAAAACATGTGTTCAGTACACAAATAATAATAAACAAGGATGTAAACATATCCAAAACAAGATTGTGTCCAGCATAATACATAAACATGATATAAAATTATTTTTGATAAAGAAAATATCATATTTTCTTCTTCTCCTTTGCCTTAGCCACGGACTTTCCAGCCTTCTCCCCTTCAGCACCATCATCACCAGCAACAGCAGCAGCGACATCTACTCCCTCTTTTTGTGTAGAAAGAGTTTCCCAAAGTGCTTGATGAAGCTCAACCATTGCATTGGTGAGCACTGTGCTTTGATGAATCAAGGAATCCATCTGTGATATATAAGAATTTAACACCTGCACAGAAATTGTCGTCAAGTGCGAGGAAGCACTTGCTATGTCACTTCCTGAAATAGGAGGAGAGAGTGCACAATCTGCAGCAACATCCTGCCCAACATCCCTTGATGCAGCTGTTGAACTTCGACCGAAGGTATAAGGGAGATCAATTACACGATCTTCATTCCCTTTGGGCTTGATGATGGAGATAGTTGCAGTTTCAATAACTATCTTCTTGTTATTTGGCTTCATACCTTGGTCAACTAGGAGGGCATAGATAAGGCAAGGAAATGGAAGAATGCTGGCAGTGTTTGTCTTTGCAGCCGACTTCAACATGCAATCAAAGATCTATTCTCCGAGATTGAAGGGGATTTTTCTGCCAAGTTTAAAGAGCAAGATGGCTTGATCAACAGTGAGGACTGAAGTGTTGGTGGTGGGTAACCAATTACACACAATCAATTTGTGTAAAATAGAGTAGAAAAATGTGAGCTTAGAAGTGGAAATTTTGTTAGTCCACTTAGTCACCAGACCACCAATAACAGTCCCAACAACATCATCAATTAAATCTAGGCTAACAACATCAGAATCATTGCCCAGACCAAAGAATTTGTTGATAAGCATGGGGTTAAAGATAGAGATTTTATCTCACATATAAACCTCCCCAAATTTGTTCCTAGACTTATCACCCATCTCAGGAGACACATTCGCATAAAATTCAGCAATAACATCAAGTTCAAACAAAGACAGAGCAGTGACAGATTTCCAGAGACCCCTCTCTTTTAAGAAAACATCCATTCGATACTTCTTAAAACTAAGCACATTAATTTGTTTTTCGATTCGCATGGGACGAAGAATGATAGTTTTATGAAGATTTTTAGCATGCTGAGAATAGAATGTCTTACTAAATGCAGAGGAGACATCATGAGGGGAACCTGGGGGATATACGGGTTCAGAGTCAGCAGAATCAGTATCATTTTTGACACCGGCTGAATGAGTGGGCGATGGAGAGACTATCTCCTTGGCTGTGCCGGAGGAGACCATTTCTTGTGAAGAGGTTGGAGAGAGTTCCTTCTTCTTAGGGCCAGATGTGGCGTCCTTTTTCCCTTTTCCTTTCAAAGTGTGTCCTGAAGTCGCAGGTTTGGCAAGAACATCGTCCTCTGGTATCGAAGAAGGAGGCTCCTCTTGTAGTTCACCCTCAACTTCCACATCACCAACAGTTTTGTCTGGAGAATTTTCAGGGGGATTCTCTTCATCCTCAGACTGATCTTTCAAAGACCTTGCTGGTTTTTCTTCCAATTTCAGAGTTCTTCTTGCCTTTTTACTCGAACCCTCACCGGCCTCTTCCTTGACAGACCCTTGTTGGCCATGAAGTCATTTTGACTTGCAAGTAGGGTCACTCTTCTTTTTCTCGGCAAGAGCTTGAGTGTGGAGCTCCAGATCTGGATCGATATTGTTTTCTTCAGCACTAGGACTTATGTGTTGGAGAAGAGTGGGGTTTAGCACCAGTATGGAGTCAGGAGTAGCAGTGTCTTCCATAGAAGCATCTGCATGTTCAGCCATAGGAGATGAGGGTTTGTCGGACTTCGATTTGGGTCCTTCTGGAGTGAGTTCGGCTGTTGCAGTGACTACATGAGTTGATGTGGCGGATGGCGTGATAGCTGATGTTCCAGCAGGACCAGATGCAGAAGATGGAGTGCCCATAGTCTTCTCAAACATTTGTTTCATCATCTCGAACATGGCAGAGAGGTCCTTGGGTTCCGCCATTGATATTCTGAAAAAAAAAACTTGAAGAAGCGAGAAACCAAGAGTGGGAGACGAAGAGGCTTTGAGAGAGAGAGAGTGAGAGTAATAAAAAAAACTTTCAAAAATGAGTTGATATATCTCTTCACCCTTTAAAATCGGAACAGACCCCAGTCACATCACTCACTTTTTGATTTTCCTTATCAAGAAAAATAATTAAATAAAACAGAATTAGTGGATAGGGATACACCATATCAAAACGTGTATTTATCACAAGAATTCAAAAAGTGAATCTTTATGGGTCCCAAAATAGTTTCTGTTTCCCTTTTTTTTATATAAAAGAATAAAAAGACGGAATTCATATGCATAACAATTATAATTCTAGGTATATATTTTCTGAAGAATATGGTTTCTCTGCAATCTTGCACAAAACATCAGCTACAACATTTACACACAATGAATGAAATAAACCCAAAATTTTTATAGTTTACCTTTTTAAGGTCAAGGGCATTTCATTCACAAACACAAATACATAATTTCAAGTAGCTGATTTTGTTAAATTACGAACAGATCAACCATAATTTCATTAAATAAACCTTGAACTTTACAAAAAAAATAAAGGCTAACAAAATAGATAACTGATGTTGATAAAAACATACTCACATCGAGGTCAACATCAGTAAACAGAAAGATCTGATTAAACAGAGCACATTCCAAGAGACTTTCTCAGAGCAGAAAATCTCTCGAAATCAAGAGGCTTGGTGAAAATATCTGCTGTTTGAGTTTCAGTGGATATATACTTGATGTTTATGATCTCCTTTTCCACCAAGTCTCTGATAAAGTGATGGAGAATGTCGATGTGCTTAGTGCGTGAATGTTGAACAGGATTCTTGGAAATTTCAATAGCACTGGCATTATCACACAGCAAGGTAAGTGATGAGCTTATCATGCCATAGTCCTTCATCATTTGGTTCAACCACACCAACTGAGCACAACAACTAGCAGCTGCAACATATTCAGATTCAGCTGTTGACAAGGAGATGCAATTTTGTTTCTTGCTTGACCAAGAAACCATATTGCTCCCCAAAAAGAAGCACCCACCACTTGTGCTCTTCCTATCATCAACATCGCCTGCCCAGTCTGAATCACTATATCCAATAAGGCTGGTGTTTGTATCTTTACAATACCTGATTCCAAAGTCGACTGTACCAGCAATGTATCGAATTATTCTTTTGACAGCTTTCAGGTGAGACTCCTTGGGTTGAGCTTGGTATCTAGCACATACTCCAACACTGAACATGATATCAGGTCTGCTGGCAGTCAAGTAGAGCAAGCTTCTGATCATTCCTCTATACATTGTTGGGTCAACATTGACTCCAACATCGTCTTTGCTTAGTTTTTCAGAGGATCCCATTGGGGTCTTCATAGGCTTTGCAGCTTCAAGTTCGAAGCGCTTGATCAGATTTTTGGCATACTTGCTTTGGATATAAAAATCTCATCTTTATCTTGCTTGATTTGGAGACCAAGAAAGTATGCCAATTCACCGACCATGCTCATCTCAAATGTGTTGCACATTGCATCAACAAACTCACTGAGGAGGTTAGAGCAAGTGGATCCAAATACAATATCATCAACATAAATTTGTACAACAGTGATGTGTTTGTGAATCCTTTTGATAAACAATGTTTTATCAACTACTCCTCTTGAAAAGCCAAAGTCAATTAAAAACTCCGTAAGGCGAGCATACCAAGCTCTAGGAGCTTGTTTAAGCCCATACAAAGCCTTGTGTAGTTTCAGCACATGATTTGGTTTTTCATGACATTCAAAGCCTTTTGGTTGTTCAACATAGGCTTCCTCATTCAAAATGCCATTTAGAAAGGCGCTTTTGACATCCATTTGATGCAATATAATTCCAATGTGGCAAGCAATGGTAAGTAGAAGACGGATAGACTTTATCCTAGCAACAGGAGCGAATGTTTTATCATAGTCTATTCCTTCTACTTGTGTATAACCTTGTGCCACTAGCCTGGCTTTGTTTCTAACCACATTCCCAGACTCATCAGTCTTGTTCTTAAAAATCCATTTAGTTTCAATTACATTTTTATTTTCAGGCCTTGGAACCAATTCCCACACATTATTTCGAACAAACTGAATCAGCTCATCATGCATTGCTTCTACCCAGAATTCATCTTTTAATGCTTCTTTGACATTTTTAAGTTCAACACTGGATAGAAAGCATGAAATGGACACAAGGTTAATAACAGATGACATGCAAACCTGTTTGACCAATTCAGCAACATCGGCTGAGCTCTTTGTTCTGGTTTTGACTCCTTGAGATCCATCACCGATGATTTGGGAATTTGGGTGATCTTTTTTTATTTTCCTTGGAGGATCACGTCTTGGTTCATACTGAGCCAGTGGAAGTTGTTCATCATCGCTTTCAGATGAGAAGTTTGAATCTGATGTCTGGGGTGATGTTGATTCCTTCACTGACGGAGAAGAAACATTGGTTTTGACATCAAGACATTTCATAGGACTTTTGTCAGTGTTACTGGACTCCTTATCGGCAACATCTGGTTCATGTAAGAGAAATGACACATCATCTTCTTCAGTTCTTGTTGCCAGTCCTGCAAGATCATCAAACACAACATTGACAGATTCTTGTACGGCCTTACTTCTTAGATTAAGAACCCGATATGCTCTGCTGTTTTGAGCATATCCCAAGAACAGTCCTTTGTCACTCTTGGAGTCAAACTTTCTAAGGTGATCTCTGTCATTCAGGATGTAACAGACACATCCAAACACATGAAAATATTTGAGATTTGGCTTTCTCTCTCTTAGAAGTTCATACGGAGTCTCCTTTCTTCCTGGTCGAAGATAGACTCTGTTTCCTATGTGACATGCTGTGTTAACAGCTTCAGTCCACAGCTTCTTTGAAAGCCCTTTGGTCTGTAACATTGCACATGACATTTCCTGTAGAGTTCGATTCTTTCTTTTAACTACTCCGTTTTGTTGTGGAGTTTTGGGAGCTGAATACTCATGGAGTATTCCCTTCCTTTCACAAAAATCATCGAATGCAGCATTCTCAAATTCTCTTCCATGATCTGTTCTTATGCATGCAATGTTGGTATTAAATTGCAGACACATTGTGCGACAGAATCTTTTGAAGACCTTGAAAGTTTCAGACTTTTCCTGTAGAAATTCAACCCAAGTATACCTTGATAAATCATCAACAATGACAAGGATGAAACTCTTACCACTCATACTTTTTGTATCAACTGGTCCCATAATGTTCATGTGTAAGAGTTGAAAACATCTTGTTGTTTGACAACCACCCAGGCTTTTGTGAGGAATTCTGGTTTGTTTTCTCTTTTGGCAGACACCACATACAACATCATGATCAACATTCAGTTTTGGTAGGCCACGAACAACATCAGACATAATCAGCTTTTTCAAATTTACCATGCTCACATGACTGAGTTTTTGATGAATCAACTTTGTTTCATCATTTACAGTCATGTTTCAGGTTTTATCTTTATCAGCATGGTAGCAATTATCAGATGCACGGCTCCCAAATATTATGCATTTGTCATGTTTGTCAAACACTTCACAAGTATTTTTGTCAAACTTGACATGCATACCATCGTCACAAAGCTGACTAATACTAATCAAATTGGCCATCAATCCTTCAACATGTAGGACATTTTGAAGCTTAGGAAAATGTTTGACATTTAATGTACCTTTTCCAACAATGTTTCCTTGAGCTCCTCCTCCGTAACTGACTTTGCCTTTGTTTGTAGTGGTATATTCTTCAAGAAACTCTTTATTACCTGTCATGTGTCAAGAACATCCACTGTCAAAGTGCCATGTTCCTGTAATGTTAGCCTTCAGAGATGTGTACACAACATTGCATGTAACCTTCATCTTTTTGGACTTCTTCAAATTCTTGTTCCTAGATGTGATCCCTGATGTTGTTCTTCCAGTTGCAACATCATCGTGAAACTTGAAGCAATGTGGTTTGATATGTCCAGGTTCCTGACAGTAATGGCACACATATTTCCGTACCTTTGAGCCCTTGCATTGCTTCTGATCATCATCTTCAACATTGTTCCTTGAAGTCATGCTAGAGTTGTTACCTTTCACAAACTGAACAACATTGTTGTTTGAGAAAGACATGGAGGATTTATTAGAGAATCCCAGTCCAGCTCTATCTGTCTGTCCCAATGTTAAGGCTTCATTTAGGACATTAGTTCCTTGATTCCACTTCTGAAATGTTCTTGAGGTGTCCTCCACTTCCTTCTTTAGTTTGCTGATTTCAGCATCACTCCTGGTAAGTCTAATTTCCAGACTTACAACCTTTCCTCTTAGAAACTGGTTTTCTTCCATGAGAAATCTCAGCTCTTTTGATTGAGTTGTCCACTGAGTGCAGACTTCATTCACAACATTGTTGAGTTCTTGAAGTGAGGCAGTAAGTTGTTCTTTATGTGGATCATGTTCTTTGATTTCAGAAGCCTGACTGAATTCATCCAGAAGAGTCATTTCATACCAATTTATCGTATTGGGTGAAATCTCAGTAGCTTCTGCTTCAACATCTGGAAGAACTTCATCTTCAACTTCACATTTTTCAATGTCAAGTTCATCAAGTTCATCAATATCATTCAGAGCATCAATAATCTAATCATCATCTTCCATGACATTGATGAACAACACTCTCTGATCTGAATCATGTTCAGCATCAAAATTATCACTGAGAACATCATTAAAATTATTTCTTTGTCTTCTTCGTGCTGTTGAACATTCATTTGAATAATGTCCATACCCAGAGCATGCTCTACATTGAACTGAATCAATGTCTTTCCCAGTGTCAACAACTTCCTTCTTGACATTTGATCTTCCAGAATTTGATGTTGATAAGGATGGAGAGTCAAACAGCCGTCGAGGTTTGATATTTGGAGGGCTTTTCTTCATGAAACGAACCAATGAGTTGAACTTCTTTGTCAGGAGTGCAACGCTTAGATTCTCTTCCTCGTTGATTTCTTGAAGACCGTCAACATCATCATGAACATCAGATGACACCGTTGTTGTCTGGAGAGCAATTCTCCTTGAAGTTGAGTTTGCTTTCTAATTTTGTAGGTTCATCTCAAATGTTAGCAAGATGCTGACCGCTTCACTCATACTCATGGTTCCTACATCATGTGCTTCTTCAATTGCAGAAATTTTCATATTGAATCTTTCTGGGAGAGTTCAAAGCAACTTGCTAACCATGTTCTCATTAGAGATTGGACTCCCAAGAGCGGTAGATTGATTTGAGATCTCACATAATTTTTCAGCATAAGATGAAATAGTTTCATCTTCAAACATACGCAAATTTTCAAATTTTGATGTAAGCAACCTCAGTTTGGTCTTCCTAACACTGGCAGACCCTTCACAATGTTCCTGAAGAATGGCCCATGCTTGATATGCACTAACACAATTGCAAATCATTTTGAAGCATGGAACATCGACTGAAACAAAAATCGCATGCAGAGTGCGAGCATTAAAATTTGAGATTATTCTCTCATCATTTGTCCATTGAGATTCTGGAGTTAACACAAAATCTCCATTCGGACCTTCCATCCTAGGAGGGCTCCATCCTTCAATCACTGCCATCCATGCTCTTTCATCGATAGATTTGATGTAAATCTTCATTTGAGATTTCCACATGACATAGTTACCACCATTGCTATCTAGAGCAGGAGGACGACATTGATTAATCTGAATATCCATCACAGATTTCAAGCAACACCGGATCGAGTACTTAGTGTGTCAAGTACCGGCTCTTGATGCCACTTGTTAGAATTTGTTGCCTGAAACAATGTGAATTTCAGATGTAAATTGCAAAGTTAAATAAAATATTGAAGCTAGTGTTGCCACATTGCCTTCAACATGCAGCAGAAACGTAAATAGAACTTTGCACAAAATAAATTTTAAATCACACTCCTTACGGTGTGTGATTGCCTCAAGGCGAGATTCACTATCATAAGTGATAAACAAAAACAATGCTGATGTTGTCTCAGTTCACTCCCTTGACAACACTGCATAAAACATACAGAGGACTATCCTAGCTTCACTCACTCGAATAATCACTCAAACACAGACCTATCTAATCACATAGATAGATTACAAACAGTCACTCTAAATCCTAGACTTCTCAAAGATAACTATCTAACCTACACACACAACTGGAATGAAAGTCTCCAGCTGATTGGGACGCTAGGCAGATGTCGAGGAAGATGTCTTGGATTTCAGAGATGACACTAGATACAAGATTCAGAGCTTCTCACAAACCACGGTGATAACCTACTTGCATAAATGATTTTAAGGTCTAAGAAGACCTTAAATACTTCCTCCATCTTGTATTGGCAGTTGCCTCACGATCCTCGATGACTTAGACTTGAATCAACCACCTTCCACTACCCATTGCTGAAGCAAACTTGAGATAACCGTCTTCTGCATTGCGTGGCACACGTTCTTCAACATCGTGCAATAGTAGTGGTTACTCCAGTGACCCACGATCTCCTGCAACAGTTAGTGTCCAAGAAGGAGTGGGAACATCACGTCCCCATGAAATCCGGAACAGATTTTGACCAAGTCAAAATCAACCTTTATCCATGTTTTAATTCAAAATAAAATATCTAATAAATCCCTAAAAACGTGGAAAATGATATGTGACGAAAATCACAATTTATTCAGATTAATTTAAAATAAATTAATCCAAAATACTAGGAAAGGATAAGGTTAACATCCGAGTGTTATACTCAATGTAACGAGAATGACGGAACATCATTAGATACGACATTGATTGCGATGTTATCAAACGAAGTGATAACATCATCTGGAACATGTCATACTCAACACAATGGTTTATACCATAGTAATATTTGTTTTTCATACTACAAAAAATTATACTTATGATCGAAAAATCATTGAGTATCGAGCTTGATTGAGCCCCAAACTTTTTGTCGATTAATCTGTTCGGGTGAACAGTCACAGTTTCTTTTTCGGCCAATTTCAGGCCAGAGTGATTGGAATTTATCTCCAACTCCTTCTGACCGATTGTAGGTACCTTTGTGGCAGATGCGTGGCCACTAACCGTGCGTCGATCATATTTGAATTGAATTTTCTATGATTTTTCGAAGTTGTTGTCCTATTTTAAGTCGTTCCATTTTACGTCGGATTTATTTCAAGTTAATTGAAGAGTATCGTAAGAACCTATTATCGAGTCGTGTTGGGTTTAAAACCTAAGTATTGCACGTTCCTAGTCGAAGTAAAACGAATAAAGCTCTAATTAAATTAAAGTTAATATTAGATTAATTCCGAAAGTAGTTATTGATCCTGAAGCAAAGATTGATCCTTGTAAGACTTGTGTGAGTTACGAGGAAAGTGAATGATTGAATCTCGAGGTGGTTAGAGCAGCTGAGACCTTAGGGAACTCGGGAAGAAACTTTGTACTATTGCTTCATCCCCAGTACCTTGATCGAGTATTGGATCCTTGTTAGGACTTTTGTATCTATAAAGTGGGTTATACTATCTTTGCAAATTGTATCTTTCGAGTTATTAAGCTCTGCTTTGTTAAAATTGCATATGTGGCTATCTATGTTAAATATTTACGTGCTACTGTATGTTGTCGGAGTCTCATAAACCAACGTTGTGTCAATGTGAGTAGTTACGGTATTGCATGCATTATTCATCATGCCTTATTCCTTGTCGATAAACTAAAATGAACAGTTATACTCATTGGTTACAATCATTGGTTATACTCATTGGTTATACTCATAAACTTTACGCGTTAGTGATGTAGTAGGGGCTGCGGACAGTGACTGGTTATACTCTTAAGCGCTTCATGATAAAATATTTTGGTAAACTTAGGTTGCTTCCAACTTTAAAATTTGCTAAGCTTCACTATCTGCATAGATACAGATAGATCACTTTTAAAAATGATTTACATAACTTAAATTGTAAAAACTTACACACTAAGTGCATTAGTACTCAACCTAAATCTTTTCAAATATTTTCAGGTCAGTGGGCTGGCGCGTGAAGGTGGCGATGCTGAGAAATGGGCTTTTGTTATTTACTTATTTTCTCGTTGTCTCTTTTTGTTAGTTATTCTGTTAAGAATTGAGTTTTCGCACTTTTGATATTCTTTTGTTAAATACTAAGAACTCTGATCTTGGTATTATAGATAAATATATGTTATTATAAATCATGTTTGGTTGTTCTGGGTCTTCTATTGAAGTTTCATTAATTAAATTACCCCATTTACTTCCCGCTTCTTAATTCCAACCCCCGTGACGCCCATTTTCACGGTCTTTTGGGACCGGGGCGCTACATAATTGACATTAGTGTCTTCTTTTCTGTCATCATCGACCATCACATTAAAGTTCAAACCATTCTCAATTTGAGGCACACTTGTGTAAGACCGTATAATGGATCTCTATTCGACCCATGAAGTAGCCGCCTCTCTTTATTTATTTTTATTTTTTTGTTTTTTTAGTGGTCCCCTTTCTCCTCTCCATCCCCCTTTTTATTTTTTTTTTAGTTTTTTTTTTCACTTTTTATTTTTTTTATATTTTTTATAAATATATATTTAATTTTTTGAATTAATTTAAAATTCCACATTATGATTTATGTAGAAAATAATTCATTTATTTATTTTTGAATTAATTTAAAAGTCCACATTATGATTTATTTAGAAAATCATTTTTTCTTCTTAGAATGTGAAAACACTTCATAGTTGATGATACTTCAATTCATATTAAGTGATACTTTGACACATAATTAGTGATACTTTACTTCATAAATAGTGATACATGATGTCTGGAGAATCAATAAACATTCGAAAAAAAGAAGATAAATGAATTAACTAAATTAAAACCTTACGTTATAATTTTTATAAATTAATTTAAAAGTCCACCTTATGATTTATGTAGAAAATAATTCATTTATTTTTTTCTTAGCATATGAAAACACTTCATAGTTGATGATACTTCAATTCATATTAAGTGATACTTTACTTCATATTTAGTGATACATGATGTCCGGAGAATCAACAAACATTCAAAAAAAAAGAAGATAGATAAATCAACTAAATTGAAACCCCACATCATGATTTATGTAGAAAATAATTCATTAATTTTTTTTTCTAGCATGTAAAAATACTTCATAGTTGATGATACTTCAGTTCATATTAAATGATATTTCGACATATAATTGATGGTACTTTAAATTATACCTAGTGTTATACGCGTGGGCTGACCGTTTTTGCAAGTTTGGATAAGTTTTTTGAACGGGTTTAGGTCCTATTTGACCCGTCTAATACAATAGACCCGTTAAATGATCTCATACAAATTTTTATCCCTCAAATTACAGTTGATAATTAATTTTCAATCTTCTTTATCTTCTTGAAATTATTTGTGTCTTCCTACGTGCAAGGGCTATGATAATGGATTTTTTGTTTTTTGATTTTTCTTTTAATCATAGAACAACGATGAATGCTATAATCAAAGGGACTATGATAGACCTTTTTAAGTATTGAGGGTTAAGGGATAACATAGTCTTATTATATTAATACTTTTATTTTATATAATATTGAGGTTATAAAGAATAAAATGAGGGCGATGCTTGTAATTTCCCTACTCATATATGACAAGATTTGTTTTTTGGACGTGTGAATCTTGACGCCAATCCTCACAAATTTGGAATAAAAAACTACAACCTTTTTACTTCACACTACACTACATACTAAATATATTAAAATCCAGATTATATCCAAGTGGGAAGATTAGGACTTAGGAATGAAAAATCCAGATTACAGATTTGGAGCTAAGGGCATTCCTGTCAACTCATATATGATATTTTAATGGGAATTTCTATTTGCACTACTGATTTTACTCTCTGCACTTCGATTATTCAGTGCACTATAAATTTTACTCTTTGCACCACACACATTTACACTAATACCCTTCACTCCAAAAATATTTTTTTTACTAGAAAAAAAAACAAAAAAAATATGTCCGGAAATAAAATTTCGAACACGTTCGTCTTATTCGAGAATATTAATTCGAATGACTCTAATACTTAGAAAAAAAATTGGTTCGAAAACTAAAGTTTGAACAACCCTCATTTGTCCAAAAACTAAAGTTTGAACAATCTTCATTTGTTCGGAAACTAAAGTTTGAACGACACTTAGAAAATTTCAGGGTACAAAGGTGTTAGAATATATTTTCCGAACAAACTATGTTCGAAAATAAAAGTTCGAACCACTCCAATATGTTCGAAAAATTAAATTCGAACGCCTTGAACTCAGTTTTTTCTCCAAGTGTTGATCCAAAAATGGAGTTCAAACCACTTCAAAATGTTCGAAATTTTCAGTTCGAACGTATCGCGATCTGAACAAAAAAACCTCCACAACACGTTCTAAACTCGATTATTTTCAATCAATACACTCATACTAGCATCTAATACTTCTAATAAACTATTAGAAGTTGATGAATACTTCGATTAATTTTTTTTTTAATTTTTTTTAGTTTTGAATTTGTGGTGCATTGAGTAATTTTAGTAGTATGAACAAGTAATAAAAGAATATTGAAATAACTTCATAATTATTTTATTTTTTTGTAGTGCAAAGAATAAAATTAGTATTGCAAATAGTCACTCCCTATTTTAATTGAACGGATCAGCAAATAAACCGGTATTAGCGAAACCGGTTTTTCACTAACTAAACGGAATTCTGAATCGCAGTTCATATCTTTCGTTTTCGGTGAGAAAGTTTCACGTGGAAAATCAGGTTCGCACATTCCCAATCCTCTTCTCCTCCACTACCATTTTTGCTCCAATTTATTTGCTCAAATTCCTTCTTTTTCTGTTCATTTCTCACTGCTTCTTCTAATTATTGGATTTCTATTATGGTTGACGAGTCAAAAGTTTCTTTTTGGGTAAACCTCTTGTTGACTTTAGATTTGCAATTTTATTTTCTTTGCAAATTCACTACCATTGGCCAATCCAGATTCGTGGAAGTTGGTAATTATTTCATTTTCGAATATATATTTTTTTCCATGTGAATGAAGTAGCTGTGTTTGGGATTTAGATATCCGTGTATATATGTAGAGCTCATTTGCTCTTGTAGTGTGATTTTACATGGTTTTCCTAGCAATAGTGAAGAGTTCCAGCTGTTGATATGGTGTTAGTATGTAAAGTTGTGTGCTTAATTGACTGACATTTTCATGTGCAGTGGCTAGGGCATCACAGACACGCCTGGTTGGTAAGTTTCGGAAAGTGGGTTGGGTTGGGTTGGGGGGCGGGGGGGGGGGATGAATTGAATATCCATACATTGCTTATTCATTGTATTATTATTGAAAGGATTTGTTTGGTGAATTAATAGTGAACACTGATTATTTTGAAAATGGGGTAATATAGTTAGAGGAATGTTGAAACACAAGAAATCCCTTCTTTTTGTTCTGGGTTGTATGAATCTGTTTTCTGTTTAGCTATTGGCTTACCAAGATTATCGTCTCATTTTTGGCTTCTGCTATGAAAGTGAATAAGTACTTACCAATCTGTAGAGGGTACACACAAGCGATTTCTTTTGTCCCATGTTAAGTTAACAAGGTGTGGATGTGGTATCTTGATGTAAGTTAATTATTCAGCGCCCCAGCTATCTTCAAAGTTATGAAATTTTTAATGCAGTCTTTACTGTATAAGTATCACTGCTTTTTTTTTTTTTTTTTGTATTGTAATACTTTTATGGTTGTTAAAATGACAGCTCAACATTGGTTCTGTTTTAGGTGCTGATTTGAAATTTATGGCAAACTGAACATTTTCCATGGTGTCTATAACCCAGAAGAGGATGTGCTGATCCCTTGTACGAGACCTTGAAAATGGCAAAATATGTCTCCATTCCACCCAATATCAAGCCGCAAGTTCATGGTAATATCACAGAAGAGCGGGTTTGTCTGCCAAAAGCTCCTTATCTCCCAGCTAGAAGGTCGACTATATTAATCCTAACTTGATTGTCTTATATGGTATTCATAACATCTTGGTCTTGCTAGTGATTGGAAGGGTTCACCTCATCTTTTCTAAGAAATTACAACTTTATTCTTATCGGGATCTCCTTGAATTGGTTTGAAATTATAAACTAGATCTGAGAAGCTAGGTTACTTTTAGGAAAATCCCATGTTAGTTTTTACAATGAATAATGAGAACGTATAAAAATCGGAGAACTGAGAAAGTGACGAAAAAAGGAGAGAGAGAAAAAAAGGAAGAAAATGGGGCTTTGTGTAAAATGAGTTATTGGCTTGTATGTGAATCATTTGAAATTTGATAATTTATTAGAACAATTTAGTCGGGGCACATAAAATCTATGTCTATCTGCCGTCATATTGTTCATTTCAATCGGGGTACTTGCTCTATCTCCACCTCCATCCTAGTTAATCTGGTGTCCAAACTGGATGACTCTGCCCATTGGTTACAGTGCTACCTTATACGGTTTGAATTCTTATAACAGATTCACGATTTTCTAAAAGAAATTTTTTATTGGTTGTTCTTATTATGTTGATTGAATCTACTACCCGCATTGACCTTGGTTGATTATGATTTTCCTCCTCTGGTATATATGTGTGCTTTTCTGTAAGTCATATATTTTATCTGACCTTTTGCAATCATAGCAATAGCATATTCTGTGCAAGTTCTGCACCTCCCTCTCAATAATGAAGAGATTTAAACACTAGGTTTTCCATAAACTTAAGCTCCTTGCTTCAATCATAGTAATAACATAATTTGTACAAGCCCATTTGTATTCCAAACAGTATATGGATTTAAATATTAAGCTCCTTTAAACAAGGAGGCTTGCTGTTGCTCAAATTAACTGCTCAATTTTTCCACTTGTCTCCACAGTAGGAGCTTCTATGATGGAAGTAGAAAAAATAACTGGTCGTCTTCGTGGAGGGCCTGCAAGCTCATTGCTCCTCAATTAACAATCATGCATGAAAGTTCAAGATGCAAGACCCCAACCACGTGCTGTTGCTTGAATACCCTAGCAAATGTTGATGCTATAGCTACTTCTCATTGGGTTCCTTTCATTGATCAAGTCCTCCTTTTAGCAAGTATTACCCTTACATATATGGCTGGAGTAGTTCCTTCTGAGAAATCGCCGTTTAATGCTCAGATAAGTGAGCCACTTTCTGACGTGGTCCCTGAAAACTCTTCCTCCTTGGGTAGGTAAGGAAGGTTAGTGGATGAAATCTCATCATGGTTTGACTAGTATTACTTTGTATATGATGATAGAATCACCTTATGCATCAAAATTAAAAGTTCTATTTTTGAGACAATTGTTTTATATAATTGCAGTTCAGTGAGAAATGATGATGAGGTTTGCTTGCAGTTTGCCTGGGATGTTGTGAGAGGCAAACTCACGGATTCTTTATCTGCTATTGGGAATGGGGTAAATTTAAGTGAAAATGTCAGGAAATTTGAACAAAATCCTGCAAAACAACCTTCAAGCTTATATGCTGTTTCTGAAGGTCCTAGAATAAGACTGCTCTGGAGATCATTTCAGTGGCTCAAAAAAGAGGCAAGCATTTTGTATATAGTTGCTTTCAATTTCTTTGAGTACTTTCATCATATTGTTATGCCTCTTTACGGCGTATAGCATAAGCTTTTCTTCATAAATCATGGTAGAAGGTAAAATTTTTGAAATGCTAGAAGGTAAAGCATCTACATGTTTTCTCTTTCCCCACTATCCTGGAACCTGTGCATTATGTGCTTGTCCTTGGAATATGGGAAGAAGTTCAACCAAGCTACATCATTTTTCCTTTTCTTTTTCCATGCCATTACTTTTACGTTGTTTTTCCTCTACCCTTGAAGGATTAAAATTCTATTCTTCAGGTGACCAATATTTCTATGAGCTCTGATGCAAAGTCAGCAAATGATTTTTTAGCCGTCTTTGTGGAAACTATCCAAAATTGTTGCCAACCTCTATGTATGGCATGGCTTGAAGAGGAGATTCACATAATCTCCAGTAAACCTGACAAGGCATGTTGCATGCAATATTTCTCCTACAATTTATATAAATTACTTGAAAGAAATTAAGAATGTAGCCTAAGCCTTAACTATCATTTCTTTGATTTCCTATCTGTCAGGAACTTCTTTCTTTGGCCAAAAGTAGGTTGAATGGGTATGACAGCATAATTCAAAATATCAGGAAGTCAGGCAAGGAGGATCTATATGCAGAGTTGGTATATGCCCTTAAATTTGGTTCTTCCAGGTAAAAGAAGCAAAAATTATGTTTGGGGACAGTTTTAGTGCTCATTTGTGTCTTTATATTTCCTTGCCAACTCATTTATTCTCTTTGGCTTCATTTCACTATGAACCAGTAGAGACGTGTTTCTTTCATATTTTGTCCTCCCTTTTTGATTAGCATCTTGTTTAGTTCCTGTGAATGGATTAAGGAACAGGAAAGGAGATGCACCAAAGTAAAATTGTTAAATATACTGATGGTGTGTGTAAATGGAGAAAGTATTTCTGAAGGAATTACATTGTTCAGAAACCTTTAGGACCCGTCATGAGTGTGCCAAAATATGACCTCAATGGCTATGTGAGCTACGTAATTTTGCAGATTTTCTTTCATCAATATTCTTCATGCATTGTGTCTTTTTTAGTACTTAATTGGAACTTGGGCGTACCTTTTTTTTTCAGTAATCTTCAAGTAGTTTTCTTTTCTTTTTCATGTTTTCGTTTATGCTGAACCTTCAAGACCTATTAATATGCTGTACTTGTATATGTTAAATCATGCAACCACACCTAATGGCTAGGACAAGAATGATATTTCGAAATGCTTCTTGAAGACAGTATAATTAGGTATCATTTGAGCGTGCTCCTGCAAGATCCTCAATGTATTTCTACCTATGTATTGACAGGAAAGGTGGCTATTATAATTCTAGCTTGTTCGTCCAGCATGGAGTAGCCATATTAGAAGATTTGCTGATCACGCTAGCAGATGGCATTGCAAGCATGTATTTGGAGCTTATATCTGTAGATAGTAGCATGTCTAATGAAATAAACAACCTTGGTTTGAGCTTGTGTACGCTTTCCACCAGAGCACTTCAGAGATTGCGCAATGAGGTAAATCTATAATTTTCTTCTGTTAAACTTAAATTCAAAGTGAACTCAGACTCTTGGAAAGTATGTTTTACACATTATGCTCTCATGACACACATATATTTGGATATGTTTAAATCAATGTAGATTTTACGTGGTGTGGTTCTTTGTTGTCATTTCCTTCCCGATCAAGTAAAGTGAATCATCTCAACCATAAAATATACGTTTTTCTGTGATGCAATAATCTCAACAGCAAACTTTACACATTTCACGTTATTTGGGAGAACACCATTTCTTTGTAATTTTCACATTTCTTTTTGAAAAGCACTTTGAAATTCTTGTTAACGTTACCTGTCACAAAAACACTTCTGAAAGAGTTAAGGGGCCGAGTTAGTTACAAAGTACTGAGGTCATATGAGATTGATGTTCATACTCCATAGAGCTGATGGATAGGGTATGATCTTGTAAGTAGTGGGTTGTTACAACTTCTGAAATACAATTGTGGTTTCATTTGTATGTTTTTTTACATATCATGACAGGCTATGACCTCTGGTTGACAGGTGGCACTGCACCAATGGTTGCACCAAAACATGGCCGCAGTGGCATCTATGTATGAAGATCGATTTGATCTTTGCATACTTCAAAGTAAACTAATTGAGTCCAGTGACAGTGAGACTGAAAACATTGGTTGGTTGAAGAAGATTAGTTTCAGGATATCAGGTCCCATATCATCGTCACTACGTTATGTTACCATCAACAACATATCTGTACCTGTTAAAAGGACCAAGGAATTGAGGGCCTTGGTTGGGTGGTACGTTTGACTCCATTTGCCCTTCCTTTTCTCCCTTTTTTTATTTATTTTAATCTTTGTAACTGTGAGTTAATATAGTTCATGTTGTTATTCCAACTATGGCTGTTTAATATTGATAGTTAATACACGCAAATTGCATCCTAAAGCATTCCTATTGAGATTGCTTCAGTTGAAATTTCACTCCAGCTTTTCACATCTTCATTCTCCCATTGATGCAGCTAATCAGAATCCAAGTTCCAAAATTTCCAACATAATTCAGCACTGTAATTTCTGTTGTAGGAGGTACTACTTCAGTCTCTTCCTTGAACTGGCGGACATCACCATGCCGATTGTCAAAACATTTGCTGCTAAAGTCAGTGATGCCATCTCATTCTTTCTAGTCTCCTTGATTGGAAGGTCACTGGGGCTAATATATTCTGGAATTAGGAATTCCTTACGACTGAAGTAGGGTATAATTAATATGCGGCAGGTTGTCTGTTGAGTATCTGTTCAAAATTTGCCTGTCATTTTGATATATGAGATGATGAAAACACCGCATATGAAGATTTTGGTTAATGCCAGATGATCGCTAGATTTCATGATGATTTTTGAAGTGATAATTGTTTTAGATTTAGTTTCAGAAAATCTAGAGAGAAAAAGCTTGAGTTCCTTCAGTTTACTGTATTTACAAATTACAAAGGAACCTTCTTTCCTTTATGTTTTGAGTAGTTAGAAGATTCTTTCGAAAATCTATTTATGTTTTGTACATTGTCATTATGTATTGTTCCATTCATGCCTATTTAGTTTAATTTTTAATTTAAACTAATTTAATTTTTATTCAAGTCACAAAAAAAATTATATATGCATTCATGTCACATGCATTTATGCAAAAAAGGAACTTTATCTTATAAAATTGGGTTTACATATTATATCACTATTATACGTTTTACTTCATAACAATAATGTAATCTAATATATTTCCCTATTATATATTTATTATAAGACGAATACTATGTAATCTACACATAATTATATCACTGATTAACATTTGTTCTCAGTATATAAGATAGTTTCCTTGATCAATTGTAAATTATGTAAGTATGAATAACAATTCCTAACGAGTTCTGAAAATTGTATAGTTGTCTTAATGATTTATTTAATGTCGCAAGTTCACATGGAATTCCAATATTAAAAACTTCATTTCGAATTATTTGTTTGACATCGAAAAAATAGAAAATTGATTGAGTTGTAGCTTGATCATTTGAAATCGTCTATTGCACTTTTTGTGTTGCATTTCATATTGCACACTTAATTTTTTTAATTTTTTCTTTGATTTCAATTTCTTATGCTTTAGTTTAATTTACACTATTATTTAGGATTCATCCTACCCAATTAGGGTTTTATATATATTTAGTATGTAATTTTTCAAATAATAAATTAATAACTCAACATTTTAAATTAAATAATAAAAAATTACAATGCATTCTAATTGAGTTTGATGAATTCTAAATAATAAGTGTAAAATTAAATTAAAATATAAGAAATTGAAATCAAGGAAAAAAAAATCGAGTGTATAATAGAGAATGTAACACCAAATATGCAATAGAAGATTTCAACTGTAGCTTGATTTGGTTAAGAATAGAGAGACGTGGGAGCAAGTCGATGATGTCTTATACTCTTATTAGCTCCTATTGAGAACTAATGTGTGTGGCAATACAATACCAACTAGCCGAATTAGCTATCTTCTTAATTTAATTTATTAATTTATTTATTTTGTCTTGCGGCAATGTTTTTTGTTAGGTATGAGAGGTAACCTTAAATTGTCATTACTCTTTTTTCATCGCCGACTCTTGGGAGATAAGATGAACTACTACTTACTACACCCAATTAAGTAGTTATTAATGTGCATGAGAGCACGAGACAATACAAGTGGGCTATATGAGAATAGGAAATTATTTCTTAGATAATCGGAATATTTTTTTTTTGGTATAGTTGATTTCTTATTTTTATTAATTGATGAATGAAATGTAATTGCAATAAAGGAACACATGGACTACTCTTGTAATTGTTTTCTATAGAGAACTGAAATGATTTTTCCTCCGAATTGGGTATATGGTGAATTAATTTAATTTAAAATGGCGTTTTATTAAACTTTTTTGAACAAGTTATGTGCGTGTTGTTAAAGAGGTCATACCAATTATATAATCACTTTCACGCACCAACTATTAGGGGTGTCATTGAGCAGAGTCGAGTCGAGTATTAACCTTATTGAGCACGAGTTCCATAAGAAAACTCGAAGCATCACTCAACTTGAGATTGAGCGTGACTCGATAGCAATTTCGACAAGCTTGAGCTGGACTCGATTTGACTAATCGTATAAATATTAAATAAAAAATTATATTTATTTAATTTTAAATAAAAACAATTTAATTATTAATGATATTATGCAAATAATTAAATTATTAAGGGTAAAATTGCAATTGCCTTAAAGCTCAATTAGGCTCGATAAGGCTCGCGAACTTGTCGATCGAGCTCACTATTATTGAGCTTGAGCTCTGATGAGTATGGGATGAGCTTTGGCAAGCTAAATCCGGAGTTGCAGCTGCGTGGTCCAGTGACGCGACTTAGAGTCAAGAAGCTGCAAGGCTACCTTCAGTGTTTCGTTGGAAAGAAGCTCGATGAAGAGTTGATGGTTCGAAGTAGCCCCAAGCTGATTATTATGCTTTCAATACAAGATGAAGATGAAGAGGCCTAGATGGATTTAGTGCAGATTTTATTTAATTTAATTAGACTATTTTCAGTTGTGGATTTTATTTAATTTGAAGCCCAAATTGATGTTAGATGAATTGAGCCTTTAGCTTGTTTTCTTTTATTTTTTGAAATTATTAAGCCCATTAACTTAATAATTTCGTTTTCCCTTAGGTTAGTTAGTATTTATGCACTTTTCAAACCCTGGATTAGACAAATTGGATTTGATAAAAAACGCATTGTCGTTCATCCCGTCTCAAAAACACACATATCGATAGTTCTTGGTAGGGTTTGTGAATTGGCACCTACAAACTCGAAATGAAAAGATTCATTCGTGCATCCAGTAGTGTACGGGTTGATCTGCCATGAAGTTCTACTCCATACTCGCGTTTCGGATTCTCGTAGATTCGGGGTTCGTTTCGGGTAAGCTTCTTCTATCCATTTCGTTTCCATTCGCCTCCACATCGTTTACCATCACCACCACGCCTCCATACACATCCCACACCATCCACCACATTGTCACCATCGTCCATATTCAACCACAAATCCAGATTTCACATATACCATCCAATCGAGCCATAAATCGCCTAAAAATTACCACCGAGCCATCTCCCAATCTATACCTGTGTTTTGTCTGATTTTTGGATATGTTATTCCTGCTATATATTTATGCTTTGTCCTAAAATTTGAGCGTAATCCAACTTCATATGCTAGGTCAATTGATTAGGTCAAGAATTAGGGTTCTTCGGGTTGAAATTGGGGATTTTTGTGATATCTTGGGTTTTAATTCGAAATTTGCTTTGAGATCAGTTTATTTAATTTAATTATTTGTTATCGTTTAGTTTGTTGTTGGATTGAATCATTTGTCAAGTGGGCGTGTGTTCGATTCGATAAGCTTCCGCATCGTATTGGTTACATCATACTTTTTGGTATCAGAGCCACGTGAATGTCGGTTGGTCATGGTTCAATCCAAATTGGTGTGTGATACAGTAGGGGAAAGAGTATCGATCATTTAAAAAAAATCGTTGAAAAAAAAAACAAAAAAAAAGAGCAGAAAATTCGATTAAAAAAAAGAGAGAATTTGATCGAGCCCTATTGTGTTACTGTGATATTGTTAAGTTTCTTGAGTTTGCTTATTCTTGTTGATCTTTGTTGGTTTTGGGTAGCTAGTAATTCTGTTGCTTTGTGTCGTGTCGCATTTTTCCGTTCTTCATCGTATAGCGATTGGGGACGTCATCTTGCATTGTTTGGTGTCCATATTTTCATCCACAATGTTCATTATCTAGGGGGAGAATTAGAGTTTGGTGTCTTTAGCTTGGTTAGGATTGGTTTTGTGAGTTCCCTCGTTGGTTTGGGTTTGGTTTTTGTTTCCTAGTTTGTTTGGTTTCTGTTTCTTTGTTGGATTATTGCTCTTGTTCTCGAATAATAATTATCCAAAAGTCATCCATCTTCTATCCTACAATTCCCAGTTTCAATCACACAAGCCACCAAGCCTCTAGCTGACTCCATACACTATCCGTCGATTTTCTGCAGATTTTGCTCCCGAACTCCGATTTTCGTCCATAATACCATTCTGGAAACGAAACGACGAGCCGAATCGAACTCACTTCTTTGTAGTGACATATGTAAACTTTTGGTCAAATTCGGCCATCTTCAAGGTGAAATTGTCCGGTGAATATTTTCTGGTTTTGCCGTTCCTTCCAATTTCCTGTCCTTTCCACCCCTATAGACAAGACAACCACTTTCCAGCCATATTCCCACACCCTAGCCGTGGTTTACCTGAACTTGCAGCAACTTTGTGGTATTTTCTCTACTCGAGCATTCTTGGAGTCGAGTTTGAGCTCTTGACTAGAGTTGGAGAAGCTAACCGCAGCTCTATCGGAACAACAGAGATAGTGGGATTCCAACATCTACAGAGTGCAGAAATTTGAGTGATAAACACGAGAAAAAAAAAGTGAAAAAAAGTGAGGTCCTATTTACCTTTTTGCTTTCTTCTGGATTTGTTTTGTTTTGCAGGTCTACACGATGATGCCCGGAGACGGAAATAATAAGAAGACTGATAAGTTACCGGCTGCACCGAACACTCCTTCAGATGCGTCCTCATCGGATCAATGGGATGCTCAGTTCCATTACAAATCCATGTCTCAGTATTTTGAGTTATTGGAGGACAAGCTAGAAGATTCGTTAGCTAAAGTGATGGCGCAGCTCGAGCTTATCAATGCTCGACCTCCCTTACCGTCAGCAGTACAAGGCTAGCCAGTCCAGAATGAGATAGCACCTCGCCATATGGAGGTCCCCACAGATGAGACCTATGTGTATGCAGAGCCAGCCCGAGCAGAGGCCCGAGCCAATGCTAGGGCGCAGCAACCAGTGCAACATCGCCAACCGCCGGTGCAAGAGGTCTATCACGATTATCATGATACAGAAGATAACTATGGTGACTTTGCAGAGGAGTCAGAGGCCGGGTTTGAGCCTTATCAGAGACGTGATCGACCCCGACAGTCATATGGGCGTGTAGCCCGTGCATATCCACCTTTCCAGCCCCAATGTGCCGATCCTGACAACTTATTAAACAACATCAAAACAAGCGTACCGGCATTTGAGGGACTGCATGATCCCGACCTATACCTCGATTGGAGAGGAAGGTCAACAAGATTTTTGAGTGTTATGACTTTTCCGAGATAAAAAAAGTAGAACTGGCTTCGATGGAGTTCATAGGGTATGCAGCTAGTTGGTGGGAGAACATCCAGAACCGCCACCGTCGAGACAGATACCTGCCTGTCGACTCATGGCAGGAAATGAAAGATGTGATGAGGGGCCGCTTTATTCCTGTTAACTATGAATGGGAATTGGAGCGTCGACTGAGCCAGATTTGCCAGGGTACTCGGTCTATTGAGGAGTACCATAAGGAGTTAGAGACTACGATGAACCGAGTTGGCAAAGAAGAGACGCTGATAGCTACAATCAACCGGTACATCGAAGGCATGCACCCAGACATTGCCTGTGAAGTTGAGCTGAAGGACTTCACCAGTATTGAGGCCATGATTCACTATACCTCGATAGTCGAGCGGCAGCTTAAAGAGGGACGCTAACGTTCCTCTCATTCTGTGCCAGCAAGGACAACATGGGTTCGAGGTGAGTCTTCTATGCCTAGGACAGCCCCTCCACGTCCTCAAGGCCAGAACTCACAGCCTGTCCGCCGTTATGAGCAGACAGCTCCACAGCCTACCCGCAGACCTGAGCACAGTTCATCTGCACCGAACCGGAATAATCAGAGCCGTCCAGTACAGTCGAATCAGCCACAGGGTAGCACACCAGGAAGGGCACGTGACGTGCAATGTCACAAGTGCCGAGGATGGGGACACTTTCAAGCTCAGTGTCCGAATAGGTGAGTTCTTTTCCTTTCAGAGCAGAATGAGCTGGAGTCAGCAAGTGAGGAGGGACTTGATGAAGTTGAGACAGCAGGGGATGATCCATAGTCCCGAGATGGTCCATTAGTGGACGAAATTGATGATGAGAAGCCGGATCCGGCCCATGTCAGCCTTGTTTCGATCCGAGCTCTGAGCCTAATTCGGGAGGAGGATCAGAATGACCAGTGTGAGAACATCTTCTATGCACGCTGCTCAATCCGAGACAACATATGCTCACTCATCATCGACAGTGGAAGTGTTTTGAATGCGATCAGCCAGTATGCAGTGGAAAAACTGAACCTGGTTCCACAAAAACACCCCAAGCCGTACCGCTTGCAGTGGCTGACTGACCAAGGAGAAATCCGTGTAGGATATCAGGTAAGTGTTACTTTCTCTATTGATCGTTTTATTGATACTGTGCTTTGTGATGTCATCCCTATGGAGGCATCGCATATTCTGCTTGGTCGTTTGTGGCAGTTTGATAGGAAAGCTATTCATGATGGGTTTGCCAACACGTATACGGTGACCCGAGATGGACGGACCACCCGATTATGGCCACTGACACCCAAGGATGTCAATGAAGATCAAAGGAGAATGAAGGAGAAGTTTAAGGAGGAGAATGAGAAAGAGAAACGGATCGAGAACAAGTTTACGGTTCTAGCTGGCCAATCGACAGCTGACCCCAAGACCTCCAAGGGGATGGCGTCAGCTTCCAAGGGGGCTACCAAGACTGCCCATTTGGCCATCTCGTCGCCCTCCAGTGTCGACAATTCCGATCCTGTGCACCGGAATTTATTTATTAGTGCAAAGGGGGTTCAAAAAATAATCAAAGCTGGTAAGCCTATCGTTTTAGTTAATTTTAAGGCTTATGATACTCCTGATGTTGTTGTTCCTTCTGTTTTGCAGCCGTTGATGGAGGAGTTCCAGAACGTGTTTCCTGAGGAGATTCCGAGTGGTCTGCCACCAATTCGAGAAATTGAGCACCAGATCGACTTCCAGCCAGGATCAGTCCTACCAAACAGGCCAGCATACCGTACTAGTTTCGAGGAGACTAAGGAGATTGACCGTTAGGTTAAGGAGTTGTTGGAGAAAAAGCAGATCAGAGAGAGCCTGTCACCCTGTGCCGTGCCTGTGATACTCGTACCCAAGAAGAACAACGAGTGGCGTATGTGCATGGACTGCCGGGCCATATACAAAATAACGGTAAAGTATCGCTTTCCTATTCCCCGTTTGGATGATATGTTGGATGAGTTGTCTGGAGTGTCTATTTTCTCTAAAATTAATTTACGTTCTGGATATTTTCAAGTCCGTATGAGTGAGGGGAATGAATAGAAGACTGCGTTCAAGACGAAACATGGATTGTACGAATGGCTTGTCATGCCATTTGGGCTTACCAACGCCCCTAGTACATTCACGCGTCTCATGAACCATGTCTTGAGGGATGTGATTGAGAAGTATGTGGTTGTGTATTTTGATGACATCCTCATTTAAAGCACTTGCATTTCTGAGCATGTTAAACATCGTAGGCGAGTTTTTGAATTGCTGCGTGATGCAAAGTTGTATGCCAATTCGTCTAAATGTACTTTTTGCATGAATGAGGTCGTCTTTCTTGGTTTTGTGGTGAGTAGTAGAGGAGTTGAGGTGGACAGATCGAAGGTTAAGGCCATCGAGGAGTGGCCCACACCTAAGACCTGCGTAGAGGTTCGGTCATTTCATGGTTTGGCTGGATTTTATCACCGTTTTGTACAGGATTTTTCCACTATAGCCGCTCCTTTGACCGAACTGAGTAAGAAAGATAGGAAGTTTGAGTAGGGCAAAGCCCAAGAGCATGCTTTTACATTGTTGAAGTCTAAATTGTGTAATGCTCCTATTTTGGTTTTGCCTGACTTTAACAAGATGTTTGAGATTGAGTGCGATGCCTCTGGCATAGGCATTGGCGCTGTGTTGATGCAGGAAAGGAAGCCGGTCGCGTTCTTCAGTGAGAAGCTCAATGGTGCAGCTTTGAGATATTCCACCTATGATAAGGAGCTATATGCACTGAAGAGGTCTTTGGAGACTTGGCAACATTATCTGCGACCAAAGGAGTTCGTGATTCATACTGATCACGAGTCCCTGAAACACCTGAAGGGATAGAAAAATTTGAATGTGCGTCATGCCAGATGGGTGGAGTTCATTGAATCCTTCCCATATGTGATCAAGTATAAGAAGGGAGAAGAAAATGTGGTTACCGATGCACTTTCCCGAAGGTACGCACTTGTTTCTGTTTTACACACATAATGTTTGGGTTTTGAGCACATTAAGAGTTTTTATGCATTTGATCCTTTCTTTGGTCCCATATTCGAGTCTTGTGTTGGAAAGTCTAGGGCCATTGATTCGTTCTATATTGTTGATGGATTTTTGTTTAAAGATGTTAAACTGTGTGTGCCTGATTGTTCTATGCGGGAGTCGTTCATATTAGAGTCGCATGCAGGGGGTCTCATGGGTCATTTTGGTGTGAACAAAATGTTGAGTCTCTTGCATGAGCATTTCTATTGGCCTCGCATGAAACGTGATATAGAGAGAGAGTCCTTTTGGCTTGTACACGCCATTGCCGGCGCCTACTTCACCTTGGGTAGACATTTCCATGGACTTTATCTTGGGTTTGCCTAGGTCTAAAACTGGTAAAGACTCTGTTTTTGTGGTTGTAGATCGTTTTTCTAAGATGTCTCATTTTATTGCATGCAAAAAGACTGATGATGCTGTGAACATTGCTAATCTTTTCTTTCGTGAGGTCGTCCATTTGCATGGTCTCCCTAAAACCATTGTGTCTGATAGGGATTCAAAATTTTTGGAGCATTTTTGGAGAGTCTTGTGGGGAAAGTTGGGTACGAAGCTTCTGTTTTCTACTGCATGTCATCCGCAGATGGATGGTCAAACTGAGGTAGTCAATAGGACGCTTGGTACTTTACTTCGTGCATTAGTTAAGAATAATTTGAAATCGTGGGAGGAATGTTTGCCTTTTGCTGAGTTTGCTTATAATAGAGTTGTGCATTCTTCTACGAATATGTCGCCTTTTGAGGTTGTGTATGGTTTTAATCCGTTGACTCCAATGGATCTGTTACCTTTGCCTATTGACCATTTCTCGAGTGTACAAGGTGTTCGAAGAGCTGAACAGGTACGAGAGATGCATGAGAAGATGAAGGTGAGGATTGAGCTCGAAGGCGTGCGGAATGCCAACAAGGCAAACTCACATCGCAAACAAGTGATTTTCAAGCCCGACGACAAAGTTTGGGTCCATTTCAGCCCGGGGCATTTTCCTAACCTGAGGAAATCAAAGCTCATGCCCCGTGGTGATGGTCCATTCACTGTGCTCGCCAAAGTCAATGGCAATGCTTACCGACTCGACTTACCTGGTGAGTATAAATGTTCTCCAATGTTTAATGTTTCTGATCTCTCTCCTTTTTCTGCAGATACTTTTGATGAAGAGGACCCGAATTCGAGGTCGAATTCTTTTGAGGAAGGGGGAATGATGAGTATGGGATGAGATTTGGCAAGCTAAATCCGGAGTTGCAGCTGCATGGTCCAGTGACGCGACTTAGAGCCAAGAAGCTGCAAGGCTACCTTCAGTGTTTCGTTGGAAAGAAGCTCGAGGAAGAGTTGATGGTTCGAAGTAGCCCCAAGATGATTATTATGCTTTCAATACAAGATGAAGATGAAGAGGCCTAGATGGATTTAGTGCAGATTTTATTTAATTTAATTAGACTATTTTCAGTTGTGGATTTTATTTAATTTGAAGCCCAAATTGATGTTAGGTGAATTGGGCCTTTAGCTTGTTTTCTTTTATTTTTTGAAATTATTAAGCCCATTAACTTAATAATTTTATTTTCCCTTAGGTTAGTATTTATGCACTTTTTAAACCCTGGATTAGACAGATTGGATTTGATAAAAAACGCATTGTTGTTCATCCCGTCTAAAAAACACACATATCGATAGTTCTTGGTAGGGTTTGTAAATTGGCACCTACAAACTCAAAATCAAAATATTCGTTCGTGCATCCAGTAGTGTACAAGTTGATCTGCCACAAAGTTCTACTCCATACTCGCGTTTTGGATTCTCGTAGATTCGGGGTTCGTTTCAGGTAAGCTTCTTCTATCCATTTCGTTTCCATTCGCCTCCACATCGTTTACCATCACCACCATGCCTCCATACACATCCCACACCATCCACCACGTTGTCACCATCGTCCATATTCAACCACAAATCCAGATTTCACATATACCATCCAATCAAGCCGTAAATCGCCTAAAAATCACCATCGAGCCATCTCCCAATCTATACGTGTGTTTTGTCTGATTTTTGGATATATTATTCCTGCTATATATTTATGCTTTGTCCTAAAATTTGAGCATAATCTAACTTCATTTGCTAGGTCAATTGATTAGGTCAAGAATTAGGGTTCTTCGGGTTGAAATTGGGGATTTTTGTGATATCTTGGGTTTTAATTCGAAATTTGCTTTGAGATCAGTTTATTTAAGTTAATTATTTGTTATCGTTCAGTTTGTTGTTGGATTGAATCATTTGTCTAGTTGACATGTGTTCGATTCGATAAGCTTCCGCATCGTATTGGTTACATCAAGCTCGGTAGCTACTTGAGTAGCTCAGCTCAATAAATTTCAAGTCAATTTTGAGTTTTGTTTGAATTGATCACGAGTAGCTCACAAGTAAGCTCGACTCATTTACACCCCGACCAACTATAATTTCAAGATATCTATGTAATATGGTGCTTAATTAATTAATTATGTTGTAGTGAACAATTAATTAAATAATTTACATGGTAATAAAATTTGAAAAGATAATATGTATATCTAGAAATATATATTATATGGTGTTTACTTAATAATTGATATGTAATACGCGCATATATACATATTTGATGAATAAGAAAAATAATTATGTCAACACGATGATACCTACTGCACACAAGACCTACCCTTTCTATCGTAGATATTGTACGGATTTTGAAATCTTAGCAATAATTCCCGATGAGTTGTTAATGTGTAAATTAAATGCAACTATTGATGTGATATCGAAATAATTGATATTATTTTCAAATGAGCGCGTACTATATATGAAATTTCTACCCTAGTGATTGGGGTACATGATTAAAAAAATAATAAAATTATATTAGAGGGGTACTAAAAAATTATTATCATGTATTAGTGGTTGCGATAGTACCCCTATACAATACAATCTAATATCTATGCATACTTGTAAATATTCTGTTAAAGTTAATAATTAATATTTAATAATATTACTGCTTCAAAAGATTTGTAATGCTAAATAATAGGTTAAGTATTAAAAGTAAATACACTACTGCAACAATATGCACCGATATATTATAGCACCTAGGTTTGAAAAATCACAAAAATGAAAAGACCTGCGAGGCTGTGTGTAGCGCCCCGGTCCCGAAAGACCGTGGAAATGGACGCCACGGGGGTGAGAATTAAGAAGCGGGAAAGAAATGGGGTAGTTTAATTAACAACGGGGTGATAATCCAAAAAAAAAAATTAATCTTTAGAATAAAATTTAACAACCGAGTATGCCAAAGATAGGTTATGCCTTCTGAAAAATTAGACAATATAACCTCTGTAACTAGAGCGAATCCCCGTTTATAACGGCTTATAAGAGAAGAATGGAAGCTGTAATAATTCAATAAGCCCTTTCATAGGCCAAACGGAAACAAATAACCAGATACCAACAATTAATAGACCCATTCATAGGTCGACAAAAGAAACAGACACCAATATGCTGAACAAATGAAGCCCTTCCATGGGCCAAAATGAATGATCAAATAGACATAACGAAAGACGGACTTCCTCCCCTTGGAATAATTATGTAGCTAAGCATATGATACATGTTAACTAGGAAGTCAACAAAAGTTCAGAATCAGAGAAGCAGAATCATATCAACAAAATACCAAGATTAGAGTTCTTAGCATTTAGCAAAAGAATACCATAAGTGAGAAATCTCAATTCTTAACAGAATACTAACAAAAAGGGACAACGGAAAAATATGTAAATCATAATAGCCCATATCTCAGACTCGTCACATCCACGCTCCAGCCTACTGACCTGAAAATGTTTGAAAAGATTTGGGCTGAGTACTAATGCACTCAGTGGGCAAGTTCTCACAATTTAAGTTATGCAAATCATTTTATTAAAGTAATCTATCTGTGTTCATGCAGGTAGTGAAGCTTAGGAGGTTTAAAAGTTGGAAGCAACCTAAGTTTACCAAAACATTTTATCGTGAAGCGCTTAAGAGTATAACCCGTCACTGCCCACAACCCGAACTACATCACCAGCGCATAAAGTTGAGTATGGCCATAATATACCCAAAGAGCATAACCAATAAGTGTTTCATTTTAGTCTCACCGACAAGGAGTAGGGCATGACAAATAATGCATGCATACTGTAGCTACTCACATTGACACAGCGCTGGTATATGAGACTCCGACAACATACAGTAGCACGTAAATATTTAACACAGATAGTCACATATGCAATTTTAACAAAGCAGAGTTTAATAACTCGAAAGATACAATTTGCAAAGATATAGTAGTATAACCCACCTTTCTCAGGATTCTGAAAAGCTAACTCCTGAAGAATCAACCCTGATACTCTTTCTCTAGCTCAGCTGGTACTACAGAAGGTAAACTTCAACTCAGGATAATCGCTATATTTTCGGGAATTAATCTACTTTAAACAGAACTATTATTAATTATATTCTATTCTAAAATAGATTGCGCGACTCTAGAGACCTTGAATAATTTCGACGAAGAAGGAAATAAATTCCAAAACGTTATTCTTGCTTTACTGGGGTCAACTGATTTGACAGGGGTCTCTTTCCAAAACTTGTCATTTATCCAAAGTTTACCAAATCTACACCACAACACTTTTTAACCGCTCGGAAATTATGAAAATATTCAGGGATGATACTATACATGCCAAGACTAAAGAATGAGAATTTTAGAATTTTTCGATAACACATGCTCTCGGAAATAAAATAACTGCTTAAATTAAATAATTGATATTATTCAAAACTCATCCGAAAATTACGAAATTCGACGGGAGCATAGGAAATATTATTTCGAGCAACTTTTGAGAAGAAACTTTTTCGATTTGACGACCCAAAATGGGTGAAACGGGACAAAAACTCACAGATTTTAGCTGAAATGTATCGATCTCGATTGAGATCGATACTCGTTGGATTTTCGCTCAAAAGTACAATTTTTGATAGTGCAGAAAATAAGAAATTTAATGGTGTAATCAGATCAAAGAACGGACGGCTAGATCATAAATTCGAAACTGACAGATTTATAATATAATATTCGGATCCGGATTTCAAACGACGAGAAATCAAAAATCTATTCCGGTTAACTACAAGATCCAAATGATCAAAGGCTATTTATAAAAAGAAGATTTCTAATACGACTATCCAGGAAGAGTAGATCTGAGATTTACATAAAATGAAAACGGGAAAAAATACCGAAAACTCACAACATCAAAAATCGGAATCGGTAGAATTAAAGATAATTGAAATATAAGCATATTTAGAACTTGAAATTTCTAAATTAATCGGTCCGAATGACCAGAATCGGAGAAAGTACCTTCTCCGAGGAATTGGCGGCGGTCACGATGATTTTCCATCGTGATCATCCTTCGTGTCATCATTTCAATCATGTATTCGTGATCTACGCGTTGACACCTTCAAAATGACTATTTTAGAATTGAAATAGGAAACTAGAGTCGTACATTCTCTGGAAGCTGCTCGGCGTTTCGATTTTGAAAATGAATAAAAATGAAACCTTAAGCTCCTATTTATAGAGGAAAAATAAATAGGATAATAATGAATAAAAGAAAGAGGATAATGATGGAAAAAGAATAAGATAATTAAGAATAAGATAATCTTTTGAAAAAGAAATTGGATAATGACGGATGTGCTTTTTTATATTAAATTTATTATTTTCCAACTTAAAGTTGTGCCAAGAGTTCATTTGAACTCGAAATTTAAAATTTCAAAGGTTGGCACGATTCTTGAAATATTTCCTATCAACCCGAGAAAAATATCATAACATATTTTTAAGGTAATTTTTGACCAAATTAGATTTAACAGATTTCCCTGGCTGCGATTTTCCTTTATTTGAGTCATTTAAGGACCCAACTTATTTTCTAACTTACCAGAGGGTAACATAAGTTGAATTAAACCTTCTAAAATATTTCGGGGTATTACATTCTACCCCCTTAAATAAATTTCGTCCCGAAATTTCCATATCTTGAGAAAAAGTATCAAAGTACATTCCCAGGGTTCAAAACCTCAATTTTTGTACTTCCTGCCTAGAACCGATAAGGGTCTCTTATTCTTTAGGTTGATTTTCAACCTTTAGCCCTCTTTCCGCTTTCTTCTTGGTTAAATACTTCTTTGAAGAGTCTATACTCGCTCTTCTTTTCCACGCTGATTTATCTTTCAGAAAGCCTAAACGTTCACCACCTTTCTCTATCCTTTATGAGAGCTATCACAATGCACCGACTTCATATAATCTCCCCATGATTCGAATGAGAACACCCTTGGATGGTTGGATTACAAATTCTATCAGGTTCGAACTGTGTTTTATCTCTTTCCTTAAAATGTTGAGATTTGACGTTCACGTCTTCTTGAAGCATGCTTGAATCGTATTTCCGATGCAAATTAGTCTTATTTTCCTTGTTATACTATTCTCTTTTCTTTAAAGTGGTAATCCGACTGTCTGGCTCCCGCTAGTGATCACCTTCGCTTGCATGCATAATAAGAATCGCATGTCTAGACTTTAACTGTAAGCTCGAAACTTGCTTGTTGACATCCATTGATCATCTCAAATGTTACGACCTGAGAAATTACTTTAGAAATGTACTTTCGACTTTGGAGAACACTAACTGATTTTTTTTTTCGGTTCCATTCGTCATTATGGAATACTATCATTCGCTCTCCTGGCAATATACTTAAATGAATGCTTCTATAAGCTATCTCTTCTATTTGAAGACTCACACTTAAGTTCTATGAGTGAGATTAAAATAAATCAAACACCTCTGAGTGAGAACTTTATCTGATCAACAACAGCTGGAAGAGAGGTAACACTAGGTTATTTATACCAAAAATATTACATTTTTAGAGGATTTATAACTCGAAGGATTCTCACATTTTACAAAGATATATGAGAATAACAAAAGAAAATCAACGCTTAAGAGCTGAGAACCGTACTGAAATATTTTCATAAAGGCGTCAGCATAGCCTAACAAGTAAATGCCATTGCTGATTCTTGATGATCAAAGAAGTATCATCCAAAAGATTTCAAATTATCCAAGAGGATAAAATCAACAAATCCCAAGTGGTATAAATGGATAATTTCAAATGATATGAAGCTGTTGAAGAGAAATTGATTCAATTAATAAGAGAATAAATTGATTTCAAAAGAAAATGAATAAATCGATTCTATCAACACGAGAATGAATAAATAGACTCATCAAAACTTCCTATCATAATGAAACTCTCAATCTATCGAACACTAGGTCTATCTTCTTAACGATATTCTTCGGATTATCCTTCCTTCTTTCTTGAGCTTCACCCATCTTGTTTTTTTTTACGAGGTTGCTACGATAAAACACAAGTTGGCTAGACTTTGCACTGGCTGGAAAAGCGACGTCTCGGGAATCATTTTCTACCCATCGGAAGGATACGAGAGAACGACTTGATCTATTATACCTCCTAGACTCAAAATAGTTTGACTTAACTTCTCCTGGAAGCTGAGTAGAACACCGGCAAACATATCTTTAAATTAATTTGGTAGCAATCATGACGACCATCTTTACTCTCATTCTAAAAATTGATCTAAAACAAGCTACAAATCTTGGGAATGAAACACGCCAGGGCCTCGATTAGCCATCCACTGAGGTGAAGAGCTTTCTCTTGGAGGAACGAATCTTTATTCCCTGTAATCGCAACAGGATCATTAAACGTGACTCCTGAGTTGAAAGCTTGCGTAGGGATTTCTTGAACGTGTAATAGATCTACAATCTGATAACTGGCCTATAAATCGATTACTCGTTTCTTTGCTTCTAGTTCAAAGTTAAAGCTTTATAACCTCATCTCCACATGGAGGTATAAAAGACGGTGATCGGTCTATCTCAATATTTCGCTCAGGTGACAATTCTGATGTTGAACCTTGTTTGTAGTAGCCATCATCGTCTAACATATCTACCCACAAAAATTCACAGTCTCCACATAGATCGTCGACTAATGTTTTTATTTTCAAAATATTTTATTCCTTGCTGTCTCCATCTTCCTAGTAACAACGCAAATTCTTGGTCAACTTTAACACAGCTCAATCTGAAAGACTTCTTCTAACCGGATGTTGACCCCCATAGAGTAGGTTATTTCCCTAATGAACTCAAACACCGAATCGATCTCTTTCTTGGTATATGTACAAAATCTCATAATCCGCTCATCGTGATATACATGTGGCAGTTATTCCAAGCCGTAAGTTTATGTTCAGTCATCAAAATGAAATGTTTCCTCAGTCAAACTATGTTCTCAACAATCTCATAAGTGTTTACAAGTTCAGCCTAAGTTCAACAACTATAGGCTAAGTTAATCTTACATTCTCCCACTTTCAAGTTCTTGTACTCATTCAAGAGTATAAACAATAAACACATTCCGGCTATCAAGGTTTACAGTGTGCATTCCGCACGTTCCCAACATCACAAGTATGCACAAGGCATATATAAATAAATTCATACATATATGTAATCAACATAGTTCTTAGACAGAAACCGGTATGCTCACAGGCATATTTCAAAACCAGTATGCTATCAACATAGCAACAGAGTACGCAATCAGCGTAGTTAATCAGAGTATGCAATCTGCATATAAATCAATCTTTCGAGGAATTCCCGTCAACACGGCGAATCCAAATCTTTAATTTTTAGACAGACTTAACATTTCAACATATAATGTAAACTTTTAAAAACTAAAATCCGCATAAAAACATGCATACCTTTAGGCTGTTGCGTGAGTAACGAGCTGAGGGCTTTATATATAATATCACACAAGAATTTACGACTCGTAAATGAAAAATGACCCAACAGGTCTGCAGAGTTGCAAACCTGCTCTGATACCACTTTGTAGCGCCCCGGTCCCGAAAGACCGTGAAAATGGACGCCACGGGGGTGGGAATTAAGAAGCGGGAAAGAAATGGGGTAGTTTAATTAACAACGGGGTGATAATCCAAAAAAAAAAATTAATCTTTAGAATAAAATTTAACAACCGAGTATGCCAAAGATAGGTTATGCCTTCTGAAAAATTAGACAACATAACCTCTGTAACTAGAGCGAATCCCCGTTTATAACGGCTTATAAGAGAAGAATGGAAGCTGTAATAATTCAATAAGCCCTTTCATAGGCCAAACGGAAACAAATAACAAGATACCAACAATTAATAGACCCATTCATAGGTCGACAAAAGAAACAGACACCAATATGCTGAACAAATGAAGCCCTTCCATGGGCCAAAATGAATGATCAAATAGACATAACGAAAGACGGACTTCCTCCCCTTGGAATAATTATGTAGCTAAGCATATGATACATGTTAACTAGGAAGTCAACAAAAGTTCAGAATCAGAGAAGCAGAATCATATCAACAAAATACCAAGATTAGAGTTCTTAGCATTTAGCAAAAGAATACCATAAGTGAGAAATCTCAATTCTTAACAGAATACTAACAAAAAGGGACAACGGAAAAATATGTAAATCATAATAGCCCATATCTCAGACTCGTCACATCCACGCTCCAGCCTACTGACCTGAAAATGTTTGAAAAGATTTGGGCTGAGTACTAATGCACTCAGTGGGCAAGTTCTCACAATTTAAGTTATGCAAATCATTTTATTAAAGTAATTTATCTGTGTTCATGCAGGTAGTGAAGCTTAAGAGGTTTAAAAGTTGGAAGCAACCTAAGTTTACCAAAACATTTTATCGTGAAGCGCTTAAGAGTATAACCCGTCACTGCCCGCAACCCGAACTACATCACCAGCGCATAAAGTTGAGTATGGCCATAATATACCCAAAGAGTATAACCAATAAGTGTTTCATTTTAGTCTCACCGACAAGGAGTAGGGCAGGACAAATAATGCATGCATACTGTAGCTACTCACATTGACACAGCGCTGGTATATGAGACTCCGACAACATACAGTAGCACGTAAATATTTAACACAGATAGTCACATATGCAATTTTAACAAAGCAGAGTTTAATAACTCGAAAGATACAATTTGCAAAGATATAGTAGTATAACCCACCTTTCTCAGGATTCTGAAAAGCTAACTCCTGAAGAATCAACCCTGATACTCTTTCTCTAGCTCAGCTGGTACTACAGAAGGTAAACTTCAACTCAGGATAATCGCTATATTTTCGGGAATTAATCTACTTTAAACAGAACTATTATTAATTATATTCTATTCTAAAATAGATTGCGCGACTCTAGAGACCTTGAATAATTTCGACGAAGAAGGAAATAAATTCCAAAACGTTATTCTTGCTTTACTGGGGTCAACTGATTTGACAGGGGTCTCTTTCCAAAACTTGTCATTTATCCAAAGTTTACCAAATCTACACCACAACACTTTTAACCGCTCGGAAATTATGAAAATATTCAGGGATGATACTATACATGCTAAGACTAAAGAATGAGAATTTTAGAATTTTTCGATAACACATGCTCTCGGAAATAAAATAACTGCTTAAATTAAATAATTGATATTATTCAAAACTCATCCGAAAATTACGAAATTCGACGGGAGCATAGGAAATATTATTTCGAGCAACTTTTGAGAAGAAACTTTTTCGATTTGACGACCCAAAATGGGTGAAACGGGACAAAAACTCACAGATTTTAGCTGAAATGTATCGATCTCGATTGAGATCGATACTCGTTGGATTTTCGCTCAAAAGTACAATTTTTGATAGTGCAGAAAATAAGAAATTTAATGGTGTAATCAGATCAAAGAACGGACGGCTAGATCATAAATTCGAAACTGACAGATTTATAATATAATATTCGGATCCGGATTTCAAACGACGAGAAATCAAAAATCTATTCCGGTTAACTACAAGATCCAAATGATCAAAGGCTATTTATAAAAAGAAGATTTCTAATACGACTATCCAGGAAGAGTAGATCTGAGATTTACATAAAATGAAAACGGGAAAAAATACCGAAAACTCACAACATCAAAAATCGGAATCGGTAGAATTAAAGATAATCGAAATATAAGCATATTTAGAACTTGAAATTTCTAAATTAATCGGTCCGAATGACCAGAATCGGAGAAAGTACCTTCTCCGAGGAATTGGCGGCGGTCACGATGATTTTCCATCGTGATCATCCTTCGTGTCATCATTTCAATCATGTATTCGTCATCTACGCGTTGACACCTTCAAAATGACTATTTCAGAATTGAAATAGGAAACTAGAGTCGTACATTCTCTGGAAGCTGCTCGGCGTTTCGATTTTGAAAATGAATAAAAATGAAACCTTAAGCTCCTATTTATAGAGGAAAAATAAATAGGATAATAATGAATAAAAGAAAGAGGATAATGATGGAAAAAGAATAAGATAATTAAGAATAAGATAATCTTTTGAAAAAGAAATTGGATAATGACGGATGTGCTTTTTTATATTAAATTTATTATTTTCCAACTTAAAGTTGTGCCAAGAGTTCATTTGAACTCGAAATTTAAAATTTCAAAGGTTGGCACGATTCTTGAAATATTTCCTATCAACCCGAGAAAAATATCATAACATATTTTTAAGGTAATTTTTGACCAAATTAGATTTAACAGATTTCCCTGGCTGCGATTTTCCTTTATTTGAGTCATTTAAGGACCCAACTTATTTTCTAACTTACCAGAGGGTAACATAAGTTGAATTAAACCTTCTAAAATATTTCGGGGTATTACACTGTGCCTATGCTACATACATTACAGGAAAAAAATCTTAGCACCATCAATCCATCACCATTAAAGACAGTAATTCCAGTTTTTGAAAGCGATCAAGATTGTAGGGACAGTATTGTGACCCGGGCTCATCACATACCTTCTTAAATTTCCATACCAGTTTAATTCTTTCGTGTGCTTTTGTTTTCAAAGTCCGTTCTATATTTCCCGTAAAGGTGTAAACTTGGAGACTTTGGTTCATGTTATTATTTAGTCAATTCTCTCTCTAAACTTCTAGAGAGACTGGAAATGGCTTATGCTGCTGTTGCTTCACTTCACAAACCATACATCTCCTCCTCAATTATCACCAAGACTCTATTTTCCCTGAATTGAAAAATCGAATCACATATGCCCATGAAAATGCTATTTTCCTGCGATCGTTTCTTGAAAACTTTCGTGATGAAGCCAACAACTGGGAAGAAAGAATCAGAGAGGTGAAAAATAAGGCGAAAGATATTATTGAGCTTTTACTGTCAAATTCATTGTTGGATTCATCAAAATCTAAGTTGAAAAAGAGAAAGCACCAACTGCCCCACGATTTGAATGATCTGGAAAGAGTGATTGAGGAAATGGAGTCAATCACTAAAGGAGTGAAGGAGAGACACGCGGAAGCCGGGAGTGATTTCAATGAAGACTTAACGAAGATAATTTCCTGACTTTTGGGAGGAATGTCTTGGCGAGAAATCATCGCAATTGTTGGAATCGGAGGCATAGGTAAGACTACTCTAGCCCGAAATCTTTACAATCACCCATTAATTGTTAAGCATTTTGATATTCGTGCTTAGGTCACAGTATCACAAGACTACGGTAGTCCGAGAATTATTTTAGGGGTGCTACGTTCTTTAAAGGGGTTGGATGCTGGAAGCATATGCATTAATTCAGAGGAAGAAGAATTGTGGATTGAAAAAGTACGCAGAATTTTGTTGGACAAGACGTACCTTATTGTACTAAATGATATACGGAGCTTAGAAGCTTGGGACAGCCTAACGCTTGCATTTCCATATAATAACATTAATGGGAGTCGAATAATGTTAACCACGAGGCTATCAAATTTGTCTACTTACATAACCTATTCTATCCATATTCATGAGATGTGTTTGTTGAATGTGGATCAAAGTTGGAATATGCTTCGACAAAAAATATTTAAAGGGGTTCATTGTCCTTCTAAATTGGAGTGCATGGGAAAGATGATTGCCAGAAGCTGCAGAGGCCTTCCACTTGCTATTGAGGTGGTTTCAAGAGTTATGGCCGCTGATCAAACTGTGGCTGTGTGGGAGGATATTGTAGAAATTGTGAAGACTGCCGTTAATTTTGAAGACGATGAGCATATTCTTCACATACTCCATTTGAGTTACATACACTTGCCTCACCATTTGAGACCCTGTTTCTTGTATTTGGGAATTTTCCCACAAGATCACGAGATAAGTGTCTCAAAACTCATCAAACTATGGGAAGCTGAGGGTTTTGTGAATGAGCGTGGAAGTAAAAGCTGTGAAGAGACGGGAGAAGAGTATTTGGAAGAGCTTGTAAGGAGAAGTCTTGTTTCGGTGAGCAAGAGGAAGTTTAATTTCAGGATGAAGAGAGTGGGCATCCATGATCTCGTTTGGGATTTCTGCACAAGACAAGCCCAACTAGACTATTTTTTTCTTCATGTTACCAAGTTTCCAGTAGCGGACGAGGCCATATTACAACTTCAACATCGTGTGAGTGTTGCTGATTTTGATAATATCCTTCCAAATGTGAAAGGCTCTACCATCCGCAGTATAATATGTTTGGAATACAAGCAACGAGGCATTAAAATGTGGTTAGAATATTTTAGATTGCTCCAAATAATGGATTTGTCAAAAGGTTATGACCTCTTCTTGGAGTGGAATGAGTTACCTAACCAAGTATTTGAGCAATTTCATCTGCGCTACCTTACCTTTGCTGTTGACAGCCAGTTCAGTGGTACCATTCCGAAAGCCATATTAAACCTTCAGAATCTTCAAACCTTAATCATTCGACCAAGGGGGTGTAATCAAGTTCATCTTCAGTTGCCGGTGGAGATTTGGTGGTTGCCACAACTAAGGCATGTTGTCGTGTTTTCTTGTGTGTTACTGTTACCCGTTCGAGAAAAAGAAGAAGCAAGGTTTGCTCTAGAAAATCTGCAAACGCTTAATGAGGCAGAAGATTTTATTTGTTCAAGAGAGATCCTAGAAATGATCCCAAACCTGAAAAAACTGTGCATCTTCTACCAGGGATGTGGAGATAATTATGAACTCCATAATCTTGTATATTTCCAAAAACTTGAAATTCTGAAGATAGAGATGAATTGGTCGCATCTGGAACGGCAGATGATCATCCTTCTTGCTTTTCCTCCAACATTGAAAAAGTTGAGTTTGAAGGGTGTGGGAATTCCATGGGAGGATATGAAAATAGTTGGTTCATTGCCTAATCTTCAAGAGCTTCAACTAAGAGACGATGCTTGTGTTGGTGGAAAATGGGAAACAAATGAAGGGGGATTCTCTCAGCTTAACTTTTTGCTGATTCATAATTCAGATTTGGAGCATTGGATTACTGAAATCTCTCACTTCCCAAAACTTAAGTGCCTAGTGCTTCGTCATTGTAGATGCTTAAGAGAGATCCCAAGTAATATCAGAGAAATTCCAACACTTGAGTTTGTTGAGTTGCCCGTGGTTGCAGTGAAAAATTTGAGGATGCGACATGTTTTCGTGCTGTTAGAAGGAAATTAGAATCAAATTGATTGTACCAAAAATAGTTTTATTTCTTTCCTTGTAGTGGTACAAAGACTCTCAATAAGAGAGGATGTAATCATCGTTGTTTGATATACAAAAATAATGGATCTATTCTATCTACTATCTTTTTCTCTAATGGTTTTTATACCATTCAACATGGTATCAGAGCAGGATCGAATTCTAGAGACTCAGAAAAACTTCATCATCATCTTTTAAACCTTTCCCAACCCTCTGGTCAGATCTGCAAAAAAAAAAAATCATGGCAGACATCAGTGAAACCGGAAATACAACAAATACAACCAATACCCCATATGACATAACCATTCAGCTTGCCAATCTACTAAAAAATAGCCTCAATCTGCAATCCATCCAGAACAACAACACTACTGAATCCTTATCAATTGGATTCAAATTGAACGGAGATAACTATCCGTAATGGGCAATCCTCATGAGAAAGGCAATTGGCGGACGAGGAAAATCATCATATCTCACCAAGGAGCCACCAGCCACCACAGAGTCAACATACAAAACATGGGAACAAGAAGATCAATGTGTATTCACATGGCTAATACAGAACGTAGAAACACATATAATCAATAGTGTGTCAAAGTATCCCACAACTAAGGCCATTTGGGATGGATTAGCGATTACCTATGGCAGCGACACCGATTCCCTACAAGTATTTGATTTGCACAGAAAAGCCAACACGTTGAAGCAAGGAGAATATACTATAGAGGAGACATGGGCAAAATTCCAAGAGATTTGGATGACAATTGACAGGAGAGAACCAAATCCCATGATATGCTCTAAAGATATCGACACATTCAACCAAATTGTGCAAAATCAAAGACTATTCCAGTTTCTCACCGCATTAAACGAAAGTTACGAACCTGTGAAGAAGGAGCTGTTGAAGAGGGACCCCTTGCCCTCAGTCAATTTCGCTTATGCAATGGTCCGACGCGAGACTGCCAGAGATAGAATACTCCAACCGGTAGTCAACGACGACGGCGGCGCACCATCGGGCATAGGGGTTGGGCTCGCGGAGAGGGACAAGGACAGAAATCGAAAGGGGAATTGGCCGCGGAAACCAGAGGACGACAAGAGCAAGATGATCTGCTCTCACTGTGGGATGAAAAAGCACATGAGAGAGACTTGTTTTCAGTTGGTTAGATACCCCGATTGGTGGGATGAAACGAAGAAGATGAAGTTACCGGGTAAAAACAGGGGAGACATTGCAGCAGCGGTGACCACCGCCAACCGAGCTACCGGCGCTGAAGCGGGCAACATCAGCGGTGGACAATCAGAGGCAATAGCCATGGAGGTTAGGGTTCCATCTGGAGAAGGTAAAGACGGGAACAGCCGATCCCTAATTAAAGAGGGGCGAATATTTAAAAATTGTAATTTGGTCCCTATAAAAACCTCTAACCAATTTCAGGCCCTAGAAGAATTATCTAGTGCTTGTACTGTCCCTCTGAATAATACAGATAAAAATGCTCAGTGGATATTCGACTGTGGTGCAACCGATACCATGACATTTGACAAATTGGATATATTTTCAGCCTACACATTCCCGGAGAACTCATGTTCAGACGGCTAATGGAGAATTAACTCTGGTGGTGGGAGTCGGCACCATTAATCTGTCCCCTACTCTGCAGCTGCCAAACTGTTTATTTGTCTCTACATTGTCTCATAAACTTTTGTCTATTAGTCATGTTACAAAGGAACTCAACTGTACCCTTCTGATGCACCCGAATTTTTGCATTTTACAGGATATTCGGACGGGGGAGATTATTGGGTGTGGCACTGAGCGCAATGGACTATACTATGTGGATGAGATTGTTCAAAAAGGTGCTGTGATGCTGACTCATGGACTTGGAAACCGGACTGCTTGGCTTTGGCATCGTCGGTTAGGACACCCTTCCACAGGATACTTGAAATTACTGTTTCCAAATTTAATAAATTCCTAAACTCTGCATTGTGATACTTGTGTTTTGGCCAAAAGCCGTAGACATTCCTAGAAGTTTAATGATACTAGGGTTGACAGTATTTTTTCGCTTGTTCATTGTGATGTGTGGGGTCCTGCTCCGGTCATTGGGGGTTCTGGTTTTCAGTATTTTTTACTGTTTGTTGATGATTGCTCTCGGATGACCTGGATATATTTTCTAAAACATAAGTCTGAGGTTTTCAAGAAATTTACGCATTTTTATGCTCTTGTTAACACTCAGTTCAAGAAAAAAATCCAAATTCTTAGGTCTGATAATGGGGGGGGAGTTTGTTAACAATCGCATGAAACAATTCTGTGTTACCACCGGCACAATTCATCAAACCACATGTCCTCACACACCTGAACAAAATGAGGTTGTTGAACGTAAAAATAGAATTCTTTTAGAAATAGCTCGAGCCATGTTAATTGAATCGCATACTCCTACAATTTTTTGGCCGGAAGTCCTAGCTACCTCTGTTTACCTGTTGAATCGTCTTCCCACCAAAGCTCTGAAAGTCCAGACTCCTTTACAGGTTCTTTCCACCCAAGCTAAGGTCCCAATCACCCTTACTCTCTTCCTTCTCGGGTCTTTGGGTGTTCTGTCTATGTCCATATTCCCAAACAGGACCGTCACAAGCTCTCTCCTTGTGCGGTAAATTGTGTCTTTGTCGGCTATGGGGTCAATTAAAAAGGCTATCATTGTTACAATCCCAAAACTCATCACATGTTCACCACAATGAACTGTGACTTTCTTGAAACTGAATACTTTTATCACTACCATCTTAAGAGTCAGGGGGAGAATTGGGATAGTGGTGACTTTATAAGCTGGTTGTCGATTCCAACATCAAGTTCTGTCCTAGAAACCGGTCCAAAAGATGAAGTTAATAGCACCGCTAAACTGATTTCTAAAACTGTACCGTCCACTGACGCTGGTGCTATTACCGAGACATCTGTTCCCAACCTGATATCTGAGGTATTGAGTCCTGCCTCCATTGAAACTAGCCCTATTATTGAGACTAATAATGACAGGACGGATTCTCTAGAAACTGATAATGAAGATGAAGGTGAAACTCCAAGAGACCCAGAGACAGGAAGATATGTGTTGCCACCTAGAAGCACAAGGGGAATTCCACCCAAGAGATACTCTCCAGAGCATACTGGACGTCGGACGAGATATCCGGTTGGAAATTTGGCTAGGGGCAACCTCACTAAGTCAGCAAAGACTTTTGAGACCGCTCTTTTAGGTGAAGAAGAAACTCCTCGATCGGTTGAGGAAGCTTTGCAACATAGTCAGTAGAGAGAGACAATGAAGAAGTAAATGGACGCATTAGCCAGGAATCACACTTGGGATAGGTGTAGACTTCCAGAGAACAAGAAGCCAGTTGGGTGCAGATGGGTTTTTACCATCAAACGACGGCCAGATGGCACAATCGAGAGGTACAAAGCACGACTGGTGGCCAAAGGATATACACAGATCTATGGAGTGGATTACTCAGAAACATTTTCTCCAGTTGCAAAAATGAATACTGTGAGAGTTCTGTTGTCAACTGCGGCTAATCGTGATTGGTCACTTCATCAGTTTGATGTGACAAATGCTTTTCTACACTAAGAACTAAAAAAGGAAGTTTTTATGGAAGCACCCCCCGATTTTGCAGGCGAGTTTGGAAAAGGTGAAGGATGTCGACTGAAGAAGACTCTGTATGGTCTAAAACAATCAGCATGGCCTGGTTTGGAAGATTTACAGAAGCTATGGTTCGATACGGGTACAGACAGAGTAATTCAGATCACACTCTGTTTCTAAAAAGGAAAGACAACCAAGTTACTTGTCTTATCATATATGTGGATGACATGATTATCACGGGGGATAATAATAAAGAAATTGACCGTCTTAAAATCAACCTTTTCAAGGAGTTTGAGATGAAAAATCTCGGACATCTGAAATACTTTCTAGGAGTTGAGGTGTTGAGATCAAGAAATGGCATCTTTCTGCGATAAAGAAAGTATACGTTCGATCTTTTGGCTGAGACTGGCTTACTTGACTGCAAACCAGCAAGTACTCCAATCATCCTAAATCATGGATTGCAGATTGTAGATGGTGCTGAGTCAGTGGAACGGGGAAAATACCAGCATCTAGTAGGGAGACTGATTTATTTGTCTCATACTCGACCTGATATTGCATATGTTGTTGGTGTTGTGAGTCAGTTCATGCATCAACCTCAGAAGGAACATATGGAGGCTGCACTGCGGATTGTTCGTTACCTGAAGGGCACGATAGGGTATGGAGTTCTACTCAAGAAGCATGGGCATTTGGATATCCACGGCTATACTGATGCAGATTGGGTAGGAAGCCTAATGGATAGGAAGTCCACCAGATGATATTTTACCTTTGTGGGAGGCAATCTGGTCACATGGAGAAGTAAGAAACAGAAAGTAGTTGCATTATCTAGTGCTGAGGCTGAGTTTCGGGGGATCAAGAGTGGACTTACTGAAGTGCTTTGGCTACGGAAGTTGTTGACCGAGATAGGTTTTCCTCCAAAGCAGAAGTGCCAACTGTTCTGTGATAACAAGGCAGCAATTAGCATATCCGAGAATCCAGTTCAGCATGATAGAACCAAGCACGTAGAAGTGGATCGACATTTCATCAAATAAAAGATTGAGGAAGGTATTGTGGAGTTACCATTTGTTAGATCCGAAGATCAATTAGCGGATATCTTGACTAAAGCAGTCAACACCACTAGCTTCACCAGTGTTCTTGGCAAGTTAAGTATCGGTGACCCCGTTACGAAACTTGAGGGGGAGTGTTAGAAGGAAATTAGAATAAAATTGAATCAAATTGATTGTACCAAAAATAGTTTTATTTCTTTCCTTGTAGTGGTACAAAGACTCTCAATAAGAGAGAATGTAATCATCGTTGTTTGATATACAAAAATAATCGATCAATTCTATCTACTATCTTTTTCTCTAATGGTTTTTATACAATTCAACACGTGCATTCACATGTGTTGCCCAACCAAGAAGAAGAAGAAGCAGTAAATTTGATTTGTTCAAGAGAGAACCTTATAAGGATTCCAAACCTCAGAAAACTGCGCATCTTATATATGAATTGGAGAGGTATGGAAGATGAATATGAGCTGCACAATCTTATACATCTTGAGAAACTTGAAATTCTGGAGATACATGAATCTTTTAGTGAATGCAGAAGGGTTAATTATCTGCAGAAGCTTAACTTTCCACATTCTATCAAAGAGTTGAGTTTTACAATGAGCAATGGCTTTGATTGGGAAGACATGTTGCAAAATATAGGTTCATTACCCCTTCTTCTGAATCTAAAATTTGCAAATGGATCATTCAGAAGAGGGAAGTGAGAAATAGCACAAGGCCAATTCCCCTGCCTCAAATTCTTGTCATTGATTGGTTGTCGTGATTTGCAACACTGGACGACAGCAGAGGAAAACTCTATCTTTCCACACCTCTAGCAGCTCGTCTTTATGAGTTGGCAGAGTTGAAGGAGATTCCTCGAGAGATTTCAATGCTGCAAAGAATTCAGTTGTTCTACTGCAACGAATCAGTAGTGATGTGTGCGAAAAAGATGGTAGATGAAGCAAACGAATTACAACTATCCTTTCATGTTATGGTTGTGGTCAGGTACAATGAAAGAGCGCTGAAGAGATTGGCTAGTCCTAATTTTCACGTTCAAGTAAGCTTTTTTTGAAGTGATAATTGTTTTAGATTTAGTTTCAGAAAATCTAAAGAGAAAAAGCTTGAGTTTCCTTCAGTTTGGTTGTATTGACAAATTACAATGGAACCTTCTTCCTTTATATTCTGAGTAGTAAAGAAGATTCTTTCAAAAGTCTATTTATGTTTTGATAATAGAACCATTATTGTACCTGTGACAACTTTGTCTGAAAACGTTTTTGAAAAATGCTAGCACCTTACTAAGAGACTGATCCTAGGAGATCGAGGGATTGATATATAGAGATCCAAAGAATGTTTGGCTGTGTTTTAGACAAGGTTTGAGTTTTGAGTTTAGACTATGTGTCTTAACTTGGAAAATTCTAGATAGAACTTGATTCTTTTTCATCAATGGATAGGTATAGGTTGATTATTGGATATCTTCCATAGGGACTAGCAGTGGGAAGTAGTGAGAGAGTGAGAATGGAATATTGATTTTATTATGCATTTTTTTATTATAAAGTGATTGGAACTCACGCCAAAGACTCTAATTCAACCGTAAAAGTTAGTTCAAGGGTGGATGATTGATCACCAACCTAAATACCAAGGGCGGATCTAGGATTTGAGAGTGGGGTGGGCTGAAAAATAAATTTTATACATAGCAAAATATATTAAAATTTACATAAGTTGTGCTCTACGAGACTTTAGTACATAAAATTCATCAATAACTGAATCTATATCTATATCTTTAACAAAATCTCTCTCAATATAAAGTATTAATGAATCTTCAAGAAAATCATTCCCCATCTTTTTACGAAGTGCCGTCTTCACATGCTTCATTGCGGAAAATGCTCGTTCAGTTGTAGCAGTAGAAACAGGCAACGTCAGAACTAGATAAATCAGTCTAGTTAACATAACATAAACCATCGACCTTCCACTCTCACTAAGTAGTTGACTCAATTCAACAAGTGTAGAAACTCGAAACTCTTGTAGCACCATTACATCATGCTTATAATGCCTTAACTCATACGCTAATGAAATAAGGTCCTGATCAGATAAATCTTCAGCATAGAATTTTCTCCCATGCTTGCAAATATTATCACCGTTGAATGATTCGAATGAATTTTTAGGATCTAAGGCCACACTGGGATGAAGCAATTCAACAGAGACATCATTTGTATTCAACTCCATCAAGATGCAATCAATTGTTGCATTAAAAACATCAAAGTGATACTGATGTTCAATTGTCCTATCTCTATTTCGGCTTCAATAAAGCAAATTCAACAAAATTAATCTCAATTTTGATTTTAGCTGTTAATTTAGGGCTTATATCTTAAAGTACTAAATTTTAATTTAGGGATCCATACCTGAGTGAAGGATAAAATCATAGAGAGACAAACTAGGAAATCAAAATAGTCGACGGTGACGATGCCAGAGCCGGACGGTGGTGAATGGTGATCTGATTCTGATTGAAGGAGCGAGAAGGAGAAGTGGAGGTATTGCTTTCGTGCTCCCGTCGTAATTCATAGTAAAGCAAGTTAATTTCTTTCAAGTTTTTTCATCATTTGGGCTAGGCTAATTTTTTTTAAAGTTGGGCTGGACTAATATTGGGTTGGGCTTAAATATAACATATAGGTAGTAAAAAAAAAAATTTGGGCTTGCACTAGGCTCCAGCCTAGTGCAGCCCATGGGTAAATCCACCCCTACTAAATATCCATCCACAATTGCTTATAAATCTAATATGGGATCGTATCATTCCACCCACATTGACAAGCCGGACGTCCTCGGATGGCTCACACTCTAGACTGCTTCAGTACTAGGTAACCCTTCCTCAAGCTAAATGGCTACTCTGGACCGCTTTAGTACTAGGTAGAGTTCATACTTCATATCACGTGCTTTTATTTTAGAAAAAAATGAAAAGGTTGTGGGAAAATGCTCAAAACTGCTATTTATGGGAATAAAGGTACACAACAGTTAGAGCTGTCAAAATGGGCTAAGCCCGTCGGGCCGACCCATCCCCAGCTCTATTTTAGGCGGGTAGGGCTTTAAATTCGAGGCTCGTTTAGCTAGCGGGCTTCGGCGGGTAAGCCCACGGTGGGGCGGGCTTTGGCGGGTAAAGCCTGCGATGGGGCGGGTAAGCCCGCCTATAATATTGACATATTTTTTTTATTTTATTTTTTTGCATTTGTTTATGTTTGCAATATTGAAAGCCCTAGCCCCTAAATTTCTAATTCCTTCCGCGGTTCCGCCGACTCTCAAGTCCCAGCCCAGACGCCAATCACGCCATACCATAGCCAAGTCTCACTCTTATCCTCTCTAAGTGCTTGAACAAGAGGCGGCAGCAACAACGTCTCATCCTCTCGGTGGGAGTTCTTGGTGGTAACTGATAAGTTCTTTGCTGTAAGTTTGTTTGTGTGATTGGTTCTGAAAATGAAAACCCACAGATGAAAGACACTTAAAACTCAAGGAATATGCAATTTGTTTGTTGGCAGCTGTATTAATTATAACCAGCAGCTATATTGAATAAAAAGTTCTGTTTAGCTCTTCTTGAAAAATCGACAGCTATATTAATTATAACCAAGATTCATGTTGTTAGCATTAAATTAATTTTAATTAGTCGGACTCCTAATAAAATGATAAATATTGAATGATTGTTCATTCTCGAGCATGTCTAGATTTAGGATTTATGAGCAGGTCTAGGTAATGTGTGATTAATTAATGGTTCAACAATTTCAGCCCAAATATAAATATAGATGTACTTAATTAACAGCATGTATTTTGTGATTTAAGATTTAGGAGCAGCATGTATGTTGTTCAATTTTGGTGCAGATTTATTCTCTTCGCAGCGGCTCACAGATGAAGATTATGTTTGTGAAAATCACCAGAGTAAAACCAATAGCAAAAAAAAAAAGCCCGCGGGTATAGGCTGGGGCGGGTAGGGCCTTGTTTTCAGGCCCGCCACCCCCAAGCGAGCTTACCCGCCCCGCCCCGCCAAGAGGCGGGCTTTTCAACCCCGCTGCCCGCCCCGCCCCGCCAGCCTATTTTGACAAGTCTAATAGCAGTGGAGTGCTGTCCAAGGATGCACAACAGATGATTCGTATCTAACCCGATATAGTTAAAAACTCGGTTAACTATAAGAAAAGTTCAATCTATCTTTATATATCTGTATACAACAATATCAGAAGAGCTTTATCTTACAAAATTGAGTTTGCATATTATATTGGAAGAAAAATTAAAGTAGTCAAATTTAGAATAACAACTTCTTTTCTAACCCATTTCTATAACCAATTCTTTTCTATTGAAGAAATAGTGTAAGAGTCTCATATACCCTTACTTTTTGGAAAAGTCAATCCTTTTTTTTTTCTTTTTTGTTTACAATTTTGCCTATGTGGCAGTTTTTTTTAAATGGCCAAATTAGGACCAAGAATGAATGCTGACAACTTTATTTTATTTTTTTTAAAAAAAGGCAAAATATGGTTTGGTGTCTTCACATTAAAATTGGTAGTTGGAATTCACTTGCTTGCATTAAAAGTATTGAATACACGTTGGTTGTAAAAAAAAACTCACGCCATTCACAAACACAAGGCAGTAAACGTCGAGCTGCCCAAATTTCTTTGAGAAATTGACGTCGAGCCTGCTTTGAATTTGTTTGAGATGTGTTTTTTTATTTTTCTCACCGTGAAGTTTTTCGAAATTTTCGGGTTTAAATATTTTTATAAAATTTTAAGTAATGTATACGTAGTTTATGATAATTTCATAATAATTGTATTAATAGTTATTGAAATTGTAAGAAAATATTTTTGTAAAGTTTGAAAGATTATATATGCATCGATGTTTGTAGATTTAAATATTTTGTGGTATATTAACATGAATTTGTATATTTGGATGATTTTAAAAGATTAGCATAAACGTGTAATATTTTGGAAAATTAGTAATTTTGTGACAATATTGTCACATTTTAGGCCTTTTCGTGACAATAATTGACAGGAGATGACATGAATTCATGACAATATTGACAAGAATTTCTTATCTCGTGACTATAATATGCTCTTGAAAATATTGTCACGAATTAAAGCCTTTCGTGAGAATATAATCTCACGAAATGCCTTCTTTTCGTGAGAAAAAATTAATTAAAATAAATTTTAATTATTGTCACGAAAAGAAATCAACCGTGAAAATAATTGTCATGAGAAGACTTAATCGTGATAGTAATTGTCACGAATTCTCTGCTTCTGTGATAATATTCTGACGATATTATTTGTTTTTTAAATAACTTTAATCACTCTTTATTGGTGATTTACAGATGTCTTGGCAACGTATTGTTGTCTGACATAGTGGTAGATGGGAGAGATCAGAGTATGTGGATGGTGAAGACCAGCTCATGCACCTCTCATTTGACAATTTATCTCGTGATAAATTGGTAGAAGAAATCTACGATTTTATGAAAACATCTCCAACAAGTGTAAGTTATACACTGAGTTATTTGACGAGATCATTGATGGGGAGGACACTAAAAGGACTCTTGAAAACAAATATTGACTTAGCTCGTTTAGTCTAGGAGCAAGATAAGCACATTGTATACGTTACAGAGAAATCAATTCAGCAAACTCCAATAGTAATGCCGTCAAATGATGATAACGATGACCCAATTGGATATGATAGTCTTGATGACCTGTCTTATGATGATGATGATGACGACGATGATGATGAGAACTATGAAAGTGAAGTTCGTCGTAAGTAAATTACTGAATTTTGTGAATGGATTCGCGAGCCAGGGCATATTCATGAGTTTGTGAATATTCTTCAGCATGGCGGGCCTCATAACTTTTCCTCAGAGGATGTTGCTCCTGATGTTGAGGCTCTTAATGTAGAGTTTCCCCCCCAGACATTGGTCGATTCTTGTGGCCCATGTTGACGATGCACTAGCAGTGGTAGAAGATTACCCATTCACGACTGATACTGATGCACTAGCAGTGGGAAAGACTTTCGTGGAGAAGAAAGATTTGGTAATTGTTGTGGGAAAGTGGCATATGCAGCGTCAAGTGGAATATTCGGTGTCACGTTTAAGCAAAAGTCGACTAACAGTTATTTGCAAACAGAATGAGACTTGCCTTTTTAAATTAGTGGCAAGTTCTAAGAGTGGCTTGTGGATAGTGATTAAATTAGAGGATAATCATACATGTCGGTTGGATCTGACATGTAATGCACCACAGAAGTTGTCCTTTTAGGTTATTGCTGATTTCTTTAAGAAGAGAATCCTAGATGAGGGTTCTATCCCGAGGCCGAGAGCAATGATCACTGATATATTAAGGGAGTATGGCATTGAGGTTTAATATGGTGTTGCATTGCGAGCTAGAAATCTCGCAATAGAGCTGGTTTACGGTTCTCATGATCAGTCTTTCACAGTATTACCTGCATATTTAGAGATGTTGAAGAGGTGCAATCCTGATACGGTTTATTATTTGGAGACTGATGGTGATGATCGTTTCATGTACACGTTTGTTGGTCTAGGAGTTTGTAAAGCGGCATTCAGACTATGTATATGTCCAGTTATCGCCATTAACGACACTCATTTGAAAGGGAAGACCAAGGGTATTTGTCACGAACATGGCGGATTTGCAGGGAATTGGGGCTAGGGTTCGTGAAAAAGGAAAAAAGAGGAGTCTTGATTTCAAGTCTGAAATTGGCATTTTGACGAAGAAGGGATTCCTAAATTCCGGGTCGGGTTCAGCTACAGATGTAGGAATTAATTATGAGTTGGGCTGCAATGTTTAAGTTTTTCTTTAATTTTCAAAAGAGGCCCAATGCTGTTAAGCATATTATCTGCTTTATTTCATAGCTTTCCTAGCCTAAGGTTGCTTTTAGGGTTTAAAAAGTACTATAACCCTGGACTATATAAAGGGACCTTGTACCAAAATTAAGTAAGAAATGAAATAGTCTTTTTCCTCCCTATCTTTCTCTCGGCTTCCTCCCCTTTTCTCTAATATATTTCCCCCATTTCTCCACATCAAGATTTCATCTTTATTACATCAAAATACAAGAAAATATCTATTAAACCACAGTTAATATACAAATCTCCTGAAATTACAACAAAATATAAAGGTTTCTCTACATCTGGTATTTCAGAGCCGAAGTCCTGGAGATGGCAGAGGGTACTAGGCTGCGTGAGCTGCAAGAGCAACAAAAAATGTTAGATCAAACATTAAAGGCTGAATCCTTGAAAATGGACTCAGCTGAAATGAAGATACAAGAGCAAATCACCAAGGCTAATGATGAAATGAAAGATTTCATGCAAGGAGTAAATGGAAAGTTTAATAACTTGGCCAACACTTTAGGCTCCATTCAACTGCAACTATCAAATATGGACAAAGGGAAAAGCATGGCCACTGAAGGGTCTATTCTGGGCAGTCCAAATCCTGGAGGCCAAAGCGTGAGCAGTCAGCCTAGGCCACACCAGGTGTTTCCTACCAGGGAATGGCATGATACATGTAGAAATTCCACATCACACTTTCCAAAACTGGATTTCCCTAGGTTTGATGGGGAACAGCCTAGGACATGGATCCTAAAATGTCAAAGTTATTTTAGGATGGTAACCAATGTGCCTGATAATCAAAAGGTTACATTAGCTACCAGGCACTTTGATGGGAAAGCTTCCCAGTGGTACCAAAATTTGCCCTTAGATGAAACTGATCTCTCATGGGAGCAATTCCTAGAAGTGGTGTCTACTAGATTTGAGGAGATTAGGGACACCAAGGTTATTGCAAAGTTTAACAAACTTAGGCATATGGGGGCCTATGCAGACTATCTAGAAAGGTTTGAGGAACTAAAAGCTTGTATGATGCTGTTGAACAAAGGTCATTTCACTGAAGACTATTTTATAGCAAGCTACATTAGTGGGTTGGGTGAAGAGATGCAGTCACTAGTCCAAATGTTCAAACCCCAAAGTCTTAGTCATGCTATTGAGCTAGGCCATCAACAAATTAACAACCTGGAAGCCATGACCAAGAAGTTCAAGGTAAGCTTTAGACCCATGCAGACCACAGGGGGTAGAAGAGAGAACTCAAGTGCCCCTTATAATCCCAAGAATCAATCCAATCCCACCAGACCCCCATTTAAACTCCTCACAGCAGTTGAAATGGCCTCTAGGAGGGAGAAATGCCTGTGTTATAATTGTGATGAACCATTTACTACAGCACACATGTGCAAAAATAGAGTGACATATATGATCATGACAGAAGAAGATGAGATGACATATTTACAATCTATGACAACAGAAGAGGATCCAGTAGAGCCACTAGATCCATTAACAGAGATGGAGGATGTACAAATGGCAATAAACATTATCTCTGGTGAGGGAAGTTTCACTACCATGAGGGCCAAGTCAAGTAGGAGAGCATAAGCTGTATATTCTAATTGACTCATGGAGCACACTCAGCTTCATCAAGAAAAAGACAACACACACTCTAGGTTACAAGCTAGAGTCTGCTAAGCCTATAATGGTCAAGGTAGCTAATGGTCATAAAATGGTGAGTGCCTCTAGGGTGAATGGGTTTAAATGGAGTATTCAAGGACACCAATTTACCTACTCACCATGGTTATTAGCTACTGAAGGGTGTGACCTCATTCTAGGGGGTGACTAGCTGAAGGCTTGTACCCCAATTGAGCTGGATTATGATAATATGACAGTTACACAGTCACAGTGAGTTGGATAGGACAGAGGATTAAACAGCAAGCTATCACTTCAGACCCATGCAGACCACAGGGGGTAGAAGAGAAAACTCAAGCACGCCTTATAACCCCAAGAATCAGTCCAATCCCATCAAACCCCCATTTAAACTCCTCACAGCAACTGAAATGGCCTCTAGGAGGGAGAAATGCCTGTGTTATAATTGTGATGAACCATTTACTATAGGACACATGTGCAAAAATAGAGTGACATATATGATCATGACAGAAGAAGATGAGATGACATATTTACAATCTATGACAACAGAAGAGGATCCAGTAGAGCCACCAGATCCATTAACAGAGATGGAGGATGTACAAATGGCAATAAACATTATCTCTGGTGAGGGAAGTTTCACTACCATGAGGGCCAAGTCAAGTAGGAGAGCATAAGCTGCATATTCTAATTGACTCATGGAGCACACTCAGCTTCATCAAGAAAAAGACAACACACACTCTAGGTTACAAGCTAGAGTCTGCTAAGCCTATAATGGTCAAGGTAGCTAATGGTCATAAAATGGTGAGTGCCTCTAGGGTGAATGGGTTTAAATAGAGTATTCAAGGACACCAATTTACCTACTCACCATGGTTATTAGCTACTGAAGGGTGTGACCTCATTCTAGGGGGTGACTAGCTGAAGGCTTATACCCCAATTGAGCTGGATTATGACAATATGACAGTTACACAGTCACAATGAGTTGGATAGGACAGAGGATTAAACAGCAAGCTATCACTTCAGACCCATGCAGACCACAGGGGGTAGAAGAGAAAACTCAAGCACCCCTTATAACCCCAAGAATCAGTCCAATCCCATCAAACCCCCATTTAAACTCCTCACAGCAACTGAAATGGCCTCTAGGAGGGAGAAAGGCCTGTGTTATAATTGTGATGAACCATTTACTACAGGACACATGTGCAAAAATAGAGTGACATATATGATCATGACAGAAGAAGAGGAGATGACATATTTACAATCTATGACAACAGAAGTGGATCCAGTAGAGCCACCAGATCCATTAACAGAGATGGAGGATGTACAAATGGCAATAAACATTATCTTTGGTGAGGGAAGTTTCACTACCATGAGTTCCAAGTCAAGTAGGAGAGCATAAGCTGCATATTCTAATTGACTCATGGAGCACACTCAGCTTCATCAAGAAAAAGACAACACACACTCTAGGTTACAAGCTAGAGTCTGCTAAGCCTATAATGGTCAAGGTAGCTAATGGTCATAAAATGGTGAGTGCCTCTAGGGTGAATGGGTTTAAATGGAGTATTCAAGGACACCAATTTACCTACTCACCATGGTTATTAGCTACTGAAGGGTGTGACCTCATTCTAGGGGGTGACTAGCTGAAGGCTTGTACCCCAATTGAGTTGGATTATGACAATATGACAGTTACACAGTCACAGTGAGTTGGATAGGACAGAGGATTAAACAGCAAGCTATCACTTCAGACCCATGCAGACCACAGGGGGTAGAAGAGAAAACTCAAGCACCCCTTATAACCCCAAGAATCAGTCCAATCCCATCAAACCCCCATTTAAACTCCTCACAGCAACTGAAATGGCCTCTAGGAGGGAGAAAGGCCTGTGTTATAATTGTGATGAACCATTTACTACAGGACACATGTGCAAAAATAGAGTGACATATATGATCATGACAGAAGAAGATGAGATGATATATTTACAATCTATGACAACAGAAGTAGATCCAGTAGAGCCACCAGATCCATTAACAGAGATGGAGGATGTACAAATGGCAATAAACATTATCTTTGGTGAGGGAAGTTTCATTACCATGAGGGCCAAGTCAAGTAGGAGAGCATAAGCTGCATATTCTAATTGACTCATGGAGCACACTCAGCTTCATCAAGAAAAAGACAACACACACTCTAGGTTACAAGCTAGAGTCTGCTAAGCCTATAATGGTCAAGGTAGCTAATGGTCATAAAATGGTGAGTGCCTCTAGGGTGAATGGGTTTAAATGGAGTATTCAAGGACACCAATTTACCTACTCACCATGGTTATTAGCTACTGAAGGGTGTGACCTCATTCTAGGGGGTGACTAGCTGAAGGCTTGTACCCCAATTGAGCTGGATTATGACAATATGACAGTTACACAGTCAGAGTGAGTTGGATAGGACAGAGGATTAAACAGCAAGCTATCACTTCAGACCCATGCAGACCACAGGGGGTAGAAGAGAAAACTCAAGCACCCCTTATAACCCCAAGAATCAGTCCAATCCCATCAAACCCCCATTTAAACTCCTCACAGCAACTGAAATGGCCTCTAGGAGGGAGAAAGGCCTGTGTTATAATTGTGATGAACCATTTACTACAGGACACATGTGCAAAAATAGAGTGACATATATGATCATGACAGAAGAAGAGGAGATGATATATTTACAATCTATGACAACAGAAGTAGATCCAGTAGAGCCACCAGATCCATTAACAGAGATGGAGGATGTACAAATGACAATAAACATTATCTTTGGTGAGGAAAGTTTCATTACCATGAGGGCCAAGTCAAGTAGGAGAGCATAAGCTGCATATTCTAATTGACTCATGGAGCACACTCAGCTTCATCAAGAAAAAGACAACACACACTCTAGGTTACAAGCTAGAGTCTGCTAAGCCTATAATGGTCAAGGTAGCTAATGGTCATAAAATGGTGAGTGCCTCTAGGGTGAATGGGTTTAAATGGAGTATTCAAGGACACCAATTTACCTACTCACCATGGTTATTAGCTACTGAAGGGTGTGACCTCATTCTAGGGGGTGACTAGCTGAAGGCTTGTACCCCAATTGAGCTGGATTATGACAATATGACAGTTACACAGTCACAGTGAGTTAGATAGGACAGAGGATTAAACAGCAAGCTATCACTTCAGACCCATGCAGACCACAGGGGGTAGAAGAGAAAACTCAAGCACCCTTTTTAACCCCAAGAATCAGTCCAATCCCATCAAACCCCCATTTAAACTCCTCACAGCAACTGAAATGGCCTCTAGGAGGGAGAAAGGCCTGTGTTATAATTGTGATGAACCATTTACTACAGGACACATGTGCAAAAATAGAGTGACATATATGATCATGACAGAAGAAGAGGAGATGACATATTTACAATCTATGACAACAGAAGAGGATCAAGTAGAGCCACCAGATCTAGTAACAGAGATGGAGGAGGTACAAATAGCAGTAAACATTATCTCTGGTGAGGGGAGTTTCACTACTATGAGAGTCTTGGGTCAAGTAGGAGAGCATAAGCTGCTTATTCTAATTGACTCAGGGAGCACACTCAGCTTCATCAAGGAAAAGACAGCACACACTCTGGGTTGCAAGTTAGAGTCTGCTAAGCCTATAATGGTCAAGCTAGCTAATGGTCATAAAATGGTGAGTGTCTCTAGGATGAATGGGTTTAAATGAAGTATTTAAGGACACCAATTTACCTACTCACCAAGGTTATTATCTACTGAAGGGTGTGACCTCATTCTAGGGGGTGACTGGCTGAAGGCTTGTACCCTAATTGAGCTGGATTATGATAATATGACAGTAACAGTGAGTTGGATGGGACATAGGATTAAATTGCAAGCTATCACTTCCATGGGTGATTACCACATGATCTCAGAACATTCCCTATACCAATTACTCCACCATCATATTCGCTGTCCTATTGAAGAGGTGTATATGGTAAAGCTGAAAGAAGTAAATCAGGAAGAGAACAATGCACTGGAGGGACTGCTGGAGGAGTATCAAGATGTGTTTGAGGAACCCAAGGGCTTACCTCCTAGTATAGAGGTAGAGCATCAGATTCAACTGAAACCAGGGAGTGCTCCTAAACACAGATACCCATACAGAGTTTCACATGACCAAAAAGATGAAATTGAAAAAATTGTCAAGGAGCTCCTAGAAGCTGGTATGATTCAAAACAGTAGTGTTAGTTTTGTATACTGTAAAGACATGTCTTTGTACACTTTTCTAATGATATTATGATATGAATTGAAAGTTATTGCAGTCACTGTTTGCATTTAGATTATTTTATATAATTGTTCTATGCAATGTTCCATATACTTACATTGTAGATGATATGATGTGGGGAGTCACACAGTAAGATCATATCATTAGAACCTTGTATTGTATTAAAGAGCTCACCACTTAGATGGTCCTGAACACACCATCGGTACACCGTAGAATAATCCGATAAGTTAGTTTATCTTGACTAACTGATTATTCTAGTACACTTATTAGTGTATTGAGGTGGATCACGGTAGGATACTATTCTCTGCTCTGACCCGTATAGTAAGAGAATAAAGATCCTTAGAGTTTGGGTTCTGAACTCATGTTTGTTGGCGAGCATATGTGTGCATTACTTATTGCTTTGACTTATCAATGGGTGAGATCTTTTCATGGGTCAATAAACTCGATATATTGGGTAATAATAGTGTATACATGATGTGTCATGCAACATGCATGAGCACCGTGTCCTGGTGCGCTAGGTTGATGATGTTCTCTTGCAGAAACACAAGTTCATGTTGGAATCCTGCAGGTGGAATTTATTCCGTATATGAGTAAAGCTTATGTGGTACTACTCTAAGTTTTAGATGTTAATTAATTATAGCTGTCAGAGGCTGACATAATTAATTAATGAACATTATATCTTAAACACGGGGAATGGCTGAACTAAAGGAGAAATCATATTCGTAAATATGTATTAAATTGGTAGGTTAGTTTTACTTCTTTAGTGGAATAAAAGTAAAATTTAATTTATTTAATTATATCCTAAGTTTATTGGATATTAAAAATTAAATAAATTAGTGGGCCAATTTAATATTCTTGTAGATCCCTGTTGTAGCCCAATATGACTGAAAGTGGACTGGCGATAGAACATGAGATAGATGCCCAAACCCAGTAGGGTTTGGACTCCATATTTTCGCCACCTTCCTATTTAATTATAGGGAGGGGGGACGAAAATTCTTAAGGAAAAAACAGCTTCTCTTCATCTCTCATTGATCTCCACAAAATCAACACCTCTATCAGTAGTAAACAACTCACTCTGTTTCTGATACTCAGTCCGGGAATACAACAGAAGATTTCAGAGTGGAATTGCAGCTGTGGCCGTCGATCTCAGTGAAGAAAGGGGCGCTGATCATTCATCTTACAACAACAAGATCAGATCTTTGATCTTGTCCTCAGACCGTCTGACAAATTATAAGTAGATTCGTTTTTATGTTTTCCGCTCTGTTAGATTCTAATCTGATATGCATGTTATTATGTCAAACATGTATAAACATTGTTACATACATAAAATTATGATTTTCATGAATACAAGGATTAAATGAACATCCAATAGATCATGCGGTGGTTTAATTCGAAAAAACCTCAACAATTGGTATCAGAGCAGGTTTTGGCACTATTCTAGGATTAATCCAAGCATGAATTCGACATATATATTTAAATTTGATGTTAAATTTATAGTTCATAAATTTTCAGATTTAAATATGCATGTATGTCGATTTTATGGTATTCAAAACTTGGAAGAATTTTTTATTGAATTCGAAAATTCTATTTTTGAGGTCACTTCAATTTTCGGTCATTATAGATATAGATTTGGGATGATATTTGATGTTCTTCAAATTTCCAAATTTATTTCTCATAGGGTTCGAAAATTTGAGGTTCAATTTTTTTGAAAATTGATGTGTAAAAATTCTCTAATTTTTGGTTATGAATTTTCGGCACTATGGTATTAGATTTGGATGGATTTTTGATCAACATCAAAATTTCCATATTTAATTATAGTGTGAATCGAAATTTTGGTGAATTAGAATAAGATAGATAGTTCTTGATGTATACCAAAAGTTACCTAATTCTAATCTAGATAGGTCTGAAAATAGAATTTTAAATTTGGTAATTTTTGAAGTGGATCAAAATTTTCAGATTTATTATTCTAGTTATTTTCAAAATGTATTGTATTTTATTTGGAATAGTTTTTTGATTAATATCAAAATTTCCAAATATGTTTAATTTATGTTATTTTCAATTTTAATAAATTAATTTGGAGTAGATTTTGGTCAAAATTAAATTTCCAGATTTATTTATTAAAGGGGGCAAAAATTACATGTATTGGATTATGATTTGATATTATTTTATGTATATCTTAGTTTACCTAATTTTAATATAGATAGATTTGAAAATAGAATTTTAAATTTGGAAGAGTTTGAAGTGAATCAAATTTTCGGATTTATTATTTGGTAATTTTCGAAATCTATAGATGATGAGAATGTGCATAGCATTGATGGTTCAAACCCGGAGTTGCAAATTCAAGGTCCAATTACAAGGTTACGAGCTAAGCAACTTCAAGGTTACTTTCAAGGATATATGCGAAAGAAGCTCGAGGAAGAGATGAATGTTTAAAGCCGTTCCAAGATCATTACTATGCTATCACTTGAAGAGGAGGATCATACTTGTATGGATTGAAGCATACTTGGCCGAATATTTGAAGATTTCAATTTAATGCCAATCCAGGAGGCTATGGCGAATAAGGCGTGACCATGTCTTAGTTACCAGAGGCTGTTCGAAAATTAAATATAGTATTATTTATTTTATTTAATTAGACTATAGTATGGATCAGATTTATTTAATTAATTTGGATGTATTTTTCGGTCACTTTAAGTCATAGGTTGACTAGGATTTTAGATAAGGTAAGATCTACAAGTTCTACCTTAAATAGAATTCTAGTTTAGGAAATTACCTAGTCTAGTTCTAGTTTGATTTGGGCTCTAGATTTTCGGCCCTTATCCCTTTATTTTTCGGTCCCCTCTATTGTTATAAATAGAGGATCCATGTTACATTGTTACTTTAGACTTTATTTGATTAATTAGCTTTTGCTTCAATATTGTCTCATCCCCATTTAAATCTTTGTGAGTTTAGATATTAAATTCATACTCTTAGAACTAGCAATTCTAGGTTTTGCAAAGGGAATTCGTCGTCCACGTTCGAGGGATCGCCGGAGACTCGCTAATCAAAGAGCAACTTAAAGAATTTGGCCTTGTGTACGTCGAGATTCAAGGCAACTTTCGGGTTGTAATTCACAACACCAACACCGCCGCCGTCCATCATCCACGACGCCACCATCCACCGTCGTCCACCTCAACTCCAACCACCATCGTGTTCAAGATCATCTTCATCTCGTTCCATCCGTAAGTTCGATACAACTCTATCATATCCTATCTACTCTAGCCTTTCTAAACCTATCCATCACCACCGAAAATCCATCATCTTTACCATCATCATAATCGTCCAAAACAGCCCACCTTTTGTTGGATTTGTGTTAATTTTATGTGTCATAGTTTAGGTATTTTTATTAGTTCTAGTCGTCTAGCTTGTTCCGTATCTTCCGCATATTTTCCATTAGTTGTTGAGTCGTAGAAGACACAAAACCTTACATGTGTCGACGTGTGTTCGTTCCTAGAGTCCGGGTCGTATCAATAGATTTAAAATTGGATAAGGTAATTTTGGATATAGATAAATAATTATTAAAATCCAATTGTGATAAGGATTTAAATTAAGATATAATTTGGAGGAATTTGAAGTGGATCAAATCTCCAAACTTTATCCTTAGAAATTTCGATCCTTATGTATAATGTTTGGATTAGATTTTTAATTTATATTAAGATATCCAAATATTATTTAATTATGGTGGTTCGAAAATATTAAATAAATTTGGTGTATAATTTTAATTAATTTCCAGATTTATTTTAGGTAATTTTTGAAAATTACAAGATTTTAAATTGGTGGATAATTATTTTAATTTTCAATTTTTATCTTGTGGATAATTTCGAATTTATTAATTTAATTAATTTTAATATTCAAAATTTATAATTCATGCATAGATATCATATGTTATTTTATGTGTATCATATAAATATGATTGTTGGATGTGTACACTGTGTTTGTTTGCAGGTTTACCAACTATCATGGATCCATTTATTATGTGATGTATGTTTATGTTGAATGAATGATTGGTCGTATGCCGGATTTGCTACGTGGTTTTTAATCCATGAGAAAATCCATGGATTAGGTCTAGATTTTATTTTATGTTGTTACAATGTAATAGAAATAAAATTGTTAGACCAAGTTTTTTAGTTGTATTTTTTTATTCTAGAAATAGTAGATTTTTCCTTTTGGAATAGATAGTCTGTATTGAATAAAGATCCGAGATCAACTCAAAGAAGGAAAGTAGTACAACACCAAGAAGGAAGGTTCACCGGTTCACGTCCCAAAACCCTAATTGGAGCTAGGGTCTTGACGAGGCGCGGTGAAGAGGGCGGCGACTATAGCCCTGTTCCGGAGCTGACTTTCGTGTTTTATCTCATCAATCAACGTGAGATATAAGCCATGATAGTTGGAATATTACTGTTGCTTCTTATGTTGTTGTGAAGCATGCAATGTATGTTTATCATTTTATGTGATGATGTTTGCATGTTCTTAATAATGGGATAAAATGAAACCTCAAGCATAAATAACTAAGTGGGAGAGATTCATACCAAAGTATGTAGAAATCTCATACGATCTCCATTAAATCTGATTTAAATGAAAAGTGATGGGCATGCGCGTTGACATCGGTCTTCCTCCATATCGGATGTGTCATATCACAATTTCTCTAGAAATTAAATCTCCTAAAAAGGATAGTTGTAGAACACTATTAGAACTAACTGACTCCTCCATCTGGAGCAGTTAAATTCAAAATAGTGATCCTGGTGCGAAGATAATGGTGTGCTCACTTAGATATAATTTATTGATAAACGTCCACACGATGGTGGCTTATCAGTTAGACGATTACATGACCTTGTTTATTATCCGACTATTAATTTGCTTGTTGTAAGGAAACTCAACTGGAGGCAAGTTAAAGGTTTAATAACCTATTTAAAAATGAATTTTATAAACGTCCACACTATCGTAGCTTATAAAAGATATTTTTAAAGTATCGGTGGAAAAGTATATAATTTTTGTGAGGCTTTCAATTATATACTGTTTATCCTAAAGTTTGTGACTGTACTGCATGTTTTAATTTCAATTTTTTTCATATCATCAATAGCACTCTCTAATCTGCCCTTAATCCTCAAAGAAAACAAACTCGTCGGTGAAAACTACAATGATTGGTTTCGTAACCTTAACCTCATTCTAGTTGCTGAGGGACACAAGTTCGTACTTGAAGAGGTTTGTCCTCAGAAGCCAGATGAGGGTTCTGACGAAGCCCAAAAGGTTGTATATGATAAGTGGCTTAAAGAGTTAAGAGGGGAAAGATCGAATCCTACACCAGTTCTACAAGAAGAGGTACCACCACACACTGCACAACGTGTCAGAGAAGTACAGGAATTGCCTCATCACAGTGAAAGGGTTGTACGCCAACCTGATAGATTTATTGGTCTGGGAGAGGCTTCAGATTTCCCAGAGGAACTAAATGAATTGGATCCCAGGACCTATGACGAGGCAGTTCAAGATAAAGATTCAAATTCTTGGAAAACTGCAATGGAGTCTGAGATTGGATCTATGGATCGCAATCAAGTTTGGGAGCTCGTAGAACCACTTGATAGGGTAAAACCCATTGGCTGTAAGTGGGTCTATAAGTGCGACAGAGGAGCTGATAGGAAGGTTGAAACCTTCAAGGCTAGATTGGTGGTAAAAGGGTACACTCAGAAAAAAGAGATCGATTATGAGGAAACCTTTTTGCTGGTAGCCATGCTTAAGTCAATCCGGATTCTCTTGTCAATTGCCACTTATTTGGATTATAAGATCTGACAGATGAATGTCAAGACAGCTTTCCTAAATGGAAGTCTTGAAGAAAACATTCACATGAAGCAACCAGAGGGATTCATTGCTAAGGGCCAAGAGCACTTGGTGTGTAAGCTTAAGAGATCCATTTATGGACTTAAGTAGGCATCGAGATCTTGGAACATCTTATTTGACGAGGTTATCCAATCATATAGATTCGTGCAAAGTTCGGATGAGAGCTGTGTGTACAAGAAATGTGACGGAAACATAGTAGTTTTCCTCGTACTTTATGTTGATGACATCTTGCTTATTGGAAACAGTAAGAAGGTGTTGTCGAACATTAGAGTGTGGTTGTTTAAGCAGTTCGATATGAAGAATCTAGGTGAAGCCGGACATGTCCTTGGTATCAAGATCATTCGAGATCGCTAGAAAAGGATGTTATGTCTGTCCCAGGTGACTTATATCGATACAGTGCTAGCTAGGTTTGACATGCAAGATTCCAAGAAAGGTTTTATACCTTACAGGCATGAAATTCATCTATTCAAGGAAATGTGTCCCCAAACACAGTCTGAGATAGAAGAGATGAAGAAAGTACCATATGCTTCGGCTGTAGGAAGTTTAATGTATGTCATGCTATGCACTAGGCTTGATATATGATATGCCGTTGGCATGGTCCACAGATATCAGTCTAACCCTGGACAAGGTCATTGAACTGCGGTAAAAAACATTCTTAAGTACCTTAAAAGGACTCGAGATTATATGTTGGTATTCCGCTCTGATAGTCTAGTTCATTTAGGTTATACAGACTCATATTTCCAATCCGACAAAGATCAGAGTAAATCTACCTCGGGCTATGTGTTTACATTAGGGGGTAGAGCCATCGAGGAGTATAAAGCAAAAATGCATTGCTGATTCCACAATGGAAGCCGAGTATGTAGCTGCCTCTGAGGCTACAAAAGAGGTTGTCTAGCTCCGCGAGTTCCTAGTAGGCTTGGGCGTGGTTCCTAAGTTGCCTAAGACTATCACGATATACTGTAATAATTCTGGTGCGGTGGCAAACTCGAAGGAACCCAGAGCCCACAAGGCAAGTAAACACATAGAGAGAAAGTACCATCTTATATGAGAAATCATTAAGAGATGAGATATGGCGGTGGTCACGATTGCATCAGAGGACAACCTGGCTAATCCATTCATGAAGAGCCTGCCGGCTAAGACCTTTGTGGTCACGGGGAGAAAATAGGAGTGAGATGCAGACCTGGAGACGCAGTTTGAGTTGATAGTTTACATTGGAGAGTTGGCCAGTTAGTTTTTATGCTTGAAAGACATGCTTCAAGTATAAGTGAAAGATTGTTAGTTTTGTATACTGGAAAGACATGTCTTTGTATACTTTTTTAATGATATGATGATATGAATTGAAAGTTATTACAGTCATTGTTTGCATTTAGATTATTTTATATAATTGTTTTATGCAATGTTCCATATACTTACATTGTAGATGATATGGTGTGGGGAGTCACACAGTAAGATCATATCATTAGAACCTTGTACTGTATTAAAGAGCTCACGGCTTAGATGGTCCTGAACACGACATCGGTACACCATAGAATAATCTGATAAGTTAGTTTATCTTGACTAACTGATTATTCTAGTACACTTGTTAGTGTATTGAGGAGGATCACGATAGGATACTATTCTCTGCTCTGACTAGTATAGTGAGAGAATAAAGATCCACAGAGTTCGGATTCTGAACTCATGTTTGTTGGCGAGCATATGTGTGCATTACTTATTACTTTGACTTATCAATGGGTGAGATCCTTTCATGGGTCAATAAACTCGATATCTTGGATAATAATAGTGTATACATGATGTGTCGTGCAATATGCATGAGCACCGTGTCCTGGTACGCCAAGTTGATGATGTTCTCTTGAGGAAACACAAGTTCATGTTAAAACCCTACATGTGGAATTTATTCCGTACATGAGTAAAGCTTGTGTAGTACTACTCAAGGTTTTAGATGTTAATTAATTATAGCTGTCAAGGCTGACATAATTAATTAATGAACATTATATCTTACACACGGGGAATGACTGAACTAAATGAGAAAGAAAATTCGCAAATATGTATTAAATTGATAGGTCGGTTTTACTTCTTTAGTGGAATAAAAGTAAAACTTAATTTATTTAATTATATCCTAAATTTACTGGATATTAGAAATTAAATAAATTAGTGGGCCAATTTAATATTCTTCTAGATCTTTGTTGTAGCCTAATATGACTGAAAGTGGACTGGAGATAGAACATGAGATAGAGGCCCAAACCCAGTAGGGTTTTGACTCCATATTTTCGCCATCTCCCTATTTAATTATAGAAAAGGGGTAAAAATTCATTAGGAAAAAGCAGCCCCTCTTCGTCTCTCATTGATCTCCACAGAATCCACACCTCTATCAGTAGTATATAACCCACTCTGTTTCTAATACTCAGTCTGGAAATACAGCAGAAGATCTCGGAGTGGAATTGCAGTTGTGGCCGTCGATCTCAGTGAAGAAAGGGGCATCAATAATTCATCTTACAACAACAAGATCAGATCTTTGATCTTGTCCTCAGACCGTCTGATAAATTGTAAGTAGATTCGTTTCTATATTTTCCACCCTGTTAGATTCGAATCTGCTATGCATGTTATTATGTCAAACATGTATAAACATTGTTACATACATAAAATTATGATTTTCATGAATACAAGGATTAAATGAACATCCAATAGATCCCGCGGTGGTTTAATTTGAAAGAACCCCAACAAGCAGAAGCCCTTTTGCTTCTCCTGTTTTATTAATGAAGAAAAAGGATGGGACATGGAGGATATGTGTAGACTACAGGTACCTCAATGGGCTGACTGTGAAACATGACTACCTTATTGACAAGTCTAAATTCTCTCGTGTTTTTGTCTTTTTCTCATTTTTTGTCCTTTGTTTTTTCTGTTTTTTGAGTCGGAAAGAGCCAGAATGGGCACATAGGGCAGCATGAGGCAAGAGAATCACTTCTGGAGGGCATTACGATGCCAATGATACCAAGATGGGCAACAACTTCTTAGTGGAAATCTCTCTCTTGAGCATGACGGAAATCGCCCACCATTCCAGCAAAAGATGAAGGAGAAGTTTGTGATCATGCCCACAACAACCCTAGAGTGATTGAGAGGAGAAGAAGAGGAGACTGGGGACAAGGAAACTAATGCCAGCTATAGCAGGAGCAATGCACCCTAGCCGTCGAAGGAAAGAGGAGCCGCGGAAGGCAAGTTGACGCTTCTAGAAGGATGCTCGGCTCTACAAGGAAAGTTGCTATGTCGGCACTACTAGGGCACGACGAGTACAGAATCTACGATTTATAATCTTCTAAATAAGGGAAAAATCTGCCAGATATGGAAAGTCTTGGGCATGGCGGCTGCGAATTGGGCTGAAGATCCCCCGGCCTGTAGGGGAGTTTACCTAGTGTCTTTGTACTCCTATATAAGTAGATTTCATGGCAGAAAACAAACACCATTCCCGAACACACAATTGAACAACAATTCACGCACCAAAACACTTATAATTTATTTTAGTTTTATTTTATTTTCTTCAATAGGTCTCGAGCCTTATGCCCGTAGACACTTAGGATTTTCTGTTTTATGTTCTACAATCCAGCGTTGGTGTTGGATTCTTTTGTAGTTTAATATAAGTAAGTTTTTTATTTAGTTTAAGTTTTCTTCTATTTCTTATAATTATTATTATTTTTCTAAGTCTAGCATGAGTGACTAGACTCGTTATTCAAGACTGAACAAAGATAAGAACTTAATGAACACGTAAGAACTGTGAGGCTTATGGGCATAAACTGTGTGAATTTGGTTCCGTCGTATAATCATTTTCTTTGTTGCATTATACAGTAGGCTAAGCTAGTTAATTGTGGTTGATCACTCGTTAATTAGAATTATGTTCACTACCTCTATAAATGGTCAATGAATCATAGTTGTGTGTTGGTCATAAAGGGATGAGATACATCACGGGTACTAAGGGCAGAAGAGAGATCTTTGTTTAGGTAAATCTGGGTCTATCTAGATCATAATGATGCTTTGTTGTTTACAATCATATGAGCGATCGGGGTTGGGCAACAAGTTAGGGTTTAGGGGACGAGAGATCACCTCTAAGCTAAACAGAAAGGATAGATTGGGTACGTTGAGATAGATCCGGTACCTTTAACCAGATAATTAGGTTTGCATAAGTAATCGGCATGCCCATGATCGATTAAGTGTTTGTTAAGTTCGAATCTAAGTTCTAATCCGGAATATGTTACTTCTAATATTTTCCTTTCTTGTTTTGTTTTGTTTTGTTATTTTAGTTTACAGTCTTTAAATACAAGTACGGAGACCAAAACAATCCTCAACCCTTTTGGAAAAGTGACATTGGAAGATAGAATCCACAGCTCCTCATGGGATCGACCCTTACTTATATTTAGCTTGCTATGCCTTGCTGTGGGTATAAGGATAACTCTCTTGAGAATTATTCTGACCGTGAAATGACCGCGAAATGACCTCGCATCAGAATTTACGCCGTTGTCAGGGAGCTGGTTCTTAAAATTCTATTTTCCTAACTTGTTAGCCTGGCCGGTGGATGCCCAATGCCTCTACAGGAGATTGCTCATACGATCCAGAACCTGAGAAGACTCTGAAGAAGAGGAGAGCAGAAGCATGGAGGGCACAACAAACAGAAAAACTTGCTCGTGAAAGAGAATTGGAGCAAGAAAGAGCTCAAGAAATATAACTAAGGATAGTCATGATGGCTGAAGAAGAAGGCAGAATGCTGAGGCAGTTAGTCTTTCCGACTAACATGAATTTATGCCCCATGGGCATTACAATCCCAGCGATCACTGGAAGCTGGGAGCTGAAGGCAAGTTTCATCCAGATCTTGCCCAAATACCATGGGATGACTGGAGAAGATCCTCAGAGATATATTCAAGATTTTGAGATCGTGTGTCGAACTCAACCTACGAATGGAGGAAAGCAACAATATATGCATCTTGTCTCATTCCCGTTCACTCTTCATGATGGGGCACGAGACTGGTTATACACCTTGCCAACTAGCAGTATAACCACATGGGTACAACTGCAGCAGAAATTTCTGGAGAAATATTTTCCTGCATCCTGAGTCCAGGAGATGAGGTGAAGAATTGGAAGTCTGGGTTGAGACCACAGGACAAAATCATTGGCAATGCTTCGTGTGGAGGATCTATCCTAAACAAGCTACCAACTGAAGCCTTCCGAATTCTAGCAGAACTTGCTGATAAAAATATAGATGAAAGTGCCAAGGGCACAAGGACAGTTCCAGACACTGGAAAATCAACGCACCTTGAGGTCAAACTGGAAAGGAATTTGGACCAGATGGAGAAAGTGATGAACCATACTGGGGCACCAAAGAAAAGAGTGTGTGGAGTGTGTAAGAGCGTGGCTCATTTCACTGATGAATGCCCAACACTGCAGGAGGAGGACGTCGTTGAAGTCAACTCTCTCGGTGGGCATAACAACAACAGGTGATATGATCCCCACTCTCAAACATACAATCCTGGATGGAGGGATCACGAGAATTTCAGATGGAAGAGGAATGATGCCCACCAATCAGATTTGCCACCACCACCGCCGAGGGCACGAGAAGAACCCAGCCTGGCCGAACTAGTCCATGCCCTGAGCAAGGAGAATGTCAAGTCACAGCAGGAGAATGAAAGGTTCAAACAAGAGACAAGGCCAGTCTGCAATATGTGAGCAAGCAAATTTTCCAACTAGCTCAAGACCTTGCCCAACTGAAGGAAAGAAACGGACAATTACCATCTCAAGTGGTAAATCTCCGAGAGCAAGTGAACGTTGTGACCACAAAAATGAAGAGACAGTGATGAAAGCTGAACCAAAAGGAGACACTGAAGGCATAATGAAAGAAGAGGAGCAGACAAAGGAAGAGGTTTCTGAGCCCACAAGGTAAGAAACAAAGCAGAAGCCTCTATTTCCTGAACATCTTGCCCATGACAGAAAAGAAGAGGAGATGAAGGACCTTCTCAAGGTTTTCCAAAAAGTGGAAATCAATATTCCGCTACTGGATGCAATAAGGCAGGTTCCTCATTATGCCCATTTCCTGAAAGAATTATGCACCAAGAAGGTGCGATTTGAAGATGATGCGAGACTTTTCATGGGAGAAAATGTCTCTACAGTGTTACAGAAGATGCTAATGAAGTGTGAAGATCCTGGCATGTTTGTCATACCATGCATAATTGGGAGCAAGAAAATTGAAAAGACGATGCTTAATCTCGGTGCATCTATAAACGTCATGCCCATGACGATTTATGAAGAGCTAAATCTGGGACCCCTCAAAGAAACAAGGGTGATCATCCAGTTGGCAGATAGATTAAATGTCTATCCAAAAGGTCTAATAGAAGATGTTTTGGTGAAAGTGGGGGAATTAATTTTCCCAGTAGATTTCTATGTCTTGGACATGGGCAACACGACACCGTCTACATCCGTTCTACTATTAGGGAGGCCTTTCATGAAGACTGCTCGAACCAAGATTAATGTCGATGAGGGCACACTGACATGTAAGTTTGATGGCCAGATAGTTGTGTTCAACATATTCGAAGCTATGAAATACCCACGAGATCCGGAGTCAGTCCACTTTGTGAACTATTGCTATGCCCAATCTCCAGCTATTCTGGGACGCATAAACAACCAAGAACCCCTGGAATGGGCATTGCAAACTGAGTTAACTGACTACGATGCCCTCGATGAAGACAAGGATACCAGAGATGCCATCATGATGTTGTGCTCTCCAGAAGAATTATCGCATGGAGTGGTGGACTTCAATTTGTCCACAATGACGCAGACAGACAAGATGCTTCTATCGGTGCAAAGGGCACCAAAGCTAGAATTGAAGAATCTCCCTGACCACTTAAAGTATGCCTATCTTGGGGAGAATGAGACACTGCCGGTTATCATAAGTAAATGATTGAATCTTGTTGAAGAAAATCGGTTGTTAAGACTGCTACGCATATACAAAGAAGCAATGGGATGGACTTTGGCCGACATTAAAGGCATAAGCCCTGCAGTATGCATGCACAAAATCCTGTTGGAGGATGATGCCAAACCTGTGCAGGATGCCCAACGCAAACTGAACCTCACCATGAAGGAAGTCGTACTGAAGGAGATACTCAAGTTGCTGGATATGGGAATCATCTACCCCATCTCAGACAGCAAGTGGGTAAGCCCAATTCATGTCGTGCCCAAGAAGTCAGGAATCTAGGTGGTGAAAAATGAGAAAAATGAGCTTGTGCCCACAAGGTTACAAATTGGATGGAGAGTTTGTATAGACTACCAGAAACTCAACATTCGTTAATTAAAATTGTGTTCACTATCTCTATAAATGGTCAATGAATTGTATCTGTGTGTTGGTCATAAAGGGATGGGATATATCATAGGTACTGAGGGCATAAGAGAGATCTTTGTTTAGGTAAATCTGGGTCTATCTAGATCATAATGCTGCTTTGTTGTTTACAATCATATGAGAGATCGGGGTTGGGCAACAAGTTAGGGTTTAGGGGACGAGAGATCACCTCTAAGCTAAACAGAAAGGATAGATTGGGTATGTTGAGAGAGATCTGGTACCTTTAACTAGATAATTAGGTTTGTATAAGTAATCGGTGTGCCCATGATCGGTCAAGTATTTTTGTTAAGTTCGAATCTAAGTTCTAATCCGGAATACGTTACTTCTAATATTTTCCTTTCTTATTTTGTTTTGTTTTGTTATTTTAGTTTATAATCTTTAAATACAAGTACGGAGACCACAACAATCCTCAAACCTTTTGGAAAAGTGACATTGGAAGATAGAATTCGCAGCTCCTCGTGGGATTGACCCTTACTCACATTTAGCTTAATACGTCTTGCTGTGGGCATAAGGATAACTTTCTCTTGAGAATTATTATGACTGCGAAATGACGGCGTGTCACATATCCCTGTTATTGATGAGCTTTTGGATGAGCTATAAAGGGCTAAATACTTCTCCAAAATAGATCTAAGGTCTGGTTATTTCCAAATCCTAATGAAGCCAGAGCACAGGTACCTAACAGTTTTCAGTACACACAATGGTCATTATGAATTCCTAGTGATGCCCTTTGGACTGTGTAATGCCCCGACAACATTCCAGTCCTTGATGAATCAGATATTTGGGCCCTATTTAAGGAAGTCAGTTCTGGTCTTCTTTGATGATATCCTAGTTTATAGCCCCACTTGGGGTGAGCATATTACTCACCTAAGAGAAGTTTTGGGTCAACTAAGGCAAAATTAACTCTATGCCAAAAGGAGTAAATGCCATTTTGGCAAGGAACAGATTGAGTATCTAGGCCACATCATTACAGCTGAAGGGGTGTCAACAGACCCCTCCAAAGTGGCTGATATGGTTAGTTGGCCAGTTCCCACTACAATCAAGTAATTAAGAGGATTTCTAGGACTCACTGGGTATTACAAGAAGTTTGTGAGAGTGTATGGGCTTCTCACCAAGCCCCTCACCTCCCTGTTGAAGAAGGGGGCTTTCCATTAGACATGAGAGGCTATCAAGGCTTTTGCGGCCATTAAAGCAGCAATGGTCAATACCCCTGTCCTTGCCCTTCCAGATTTTACACTGCCTTTCACATTAGAGACAGATGTCAGTGGTAGAGGGGTGGGTGCAGTCCTCATGCAAAGGAGCAGACCTTTATCCTACATGAGTAAAGCTCTATACCCTAAAAACTAAGCACTCTCAATCTATGAAAGAGAGTTTTTGGCTGTGTTGATGGCAATACAGAAATGGAGACACTACCTCCAGGGGCATAGGTTCATCATCAAGACTGATCAACAAGCACTCAAACACCTGTTGGATTAGAAGATCATGACAATTATGCAGCAGAAGTGGATTACCAAACTCCTAGGGTTAAACTATGAGATTCACTACATGAGGGGAGCCCAAAACAAGGCTGCTGATGCCTTGTCCAGGAAACCTAACCTTACAGAGGTATGTTACTCAACCACCACTGCAGTTCTAATATAGGTACAGCAGATGGTAGACGGTTATAAGGATGATACCTGGGCCACTAACATCATTAGTGCCAAGGTATTAGACTCTTATGCTTACCCAGTCTATAAACTGCTAGGAGATCTAATCAAATATAAGGGAAGGGTGGTGGTAGGAGATGGCAGTGATATCAGATAGAAGTTGCTGCATGAAATGCACAACTTATCCTATGGAGGGCACTCAGGAATCTATGGTACCTACATTAGGCTGAAAAAGTTATTCTATTGGCCATTCATGAAAAAAGATATTATACAGTGGGTGAATAGCTGCAGTACATGTGGAATGAACAAACCTACAGGGAGACCTTACCCTGGATTGTTGCAGCTACTACAGATCCCTAACCAGGCATGGACTCACATATCTATGGATTTTATTGAAGGGTTGTCTAATTCCTACTAGAAAAATGTTATACTTGTGGTGGTTGACAGGTTCACCAAATATAGCCACTTCATTCCTATAGTTCATCCATACACTGCCCAATCCATTGCTAAGGTGTTCCTAGACACAATCTATAAGCTACATGGCAGTCCCTCAGCATTGTTACTGACAGAGATAAAATATTCACCAGCACATTTTGGAAGAAGCTCTTCAAACTTATGGGAACCTCCCTGGACATGACATCTGCCTGCCACCCTCAATCTGATAGGTAGACTAAGAAGGTAAATCAATGTCTTGAGGCATATTTGAGGAGTATGGTGCACCTAAACCCTAAGCAATGGTCTAAGTGGATACCTCTGGCAAAGTTTTGGTACAATACAAATTATCATTCTAGCCTAAAGACCACTCCTTTTCAGGCCTTATATGGTTACCCCCCACCTTTACACTTCCTACCATCCTATTTCCCTACTAACAATACAGAAGTAAAGAAAGCGCTGGAAGAAAGGAAACAATTCATAGCTGAATTGAAATCCAACCTCCAAGCGGCTCAAAACTGCATGAAGGTGTACATTGACCTAAAAAGAACGGAGAGGGAGTTCGAGGTGGGTGATTTAGTCTATCTAAAGTTGCAGCCTTTCCGACAGAGCACAGTAGCCCTCTGGAAAAATGTTAAGCTCTCTTCACGGTACTATGGGCCCTATCAAGTTCTAGAACGCATAGGTAAAGTGGCGTACCACCTGAAATTACCTGAGGGGGTGAAGACACCCTGTCTTCCATGTATATTTGCTGAAGAAAGTGGTAAGCCCCTCCGTTGTACTAGCCGCAGACCTCTCTGCTCACGATGAAGATGGAATATACACCTTTGAACCCCTTGAAATCCTAGCGAAGAGAGCAGTCTCCCATGGTGATGTGGCTGTGAATCAGGGTCTGGTGCTTTGGGAAAATCACGCCAGAGGCCTTCAATTTTGGGAAGATCTGACATGGATGGCTAAATTGGGAGTCAAGACCGATCCTTGTGGACAAGGATCTCGCAACAATGTCGGTAATGTCACGAACATGGCAGATTTACAAGGAATTGGGGCTAGGGTTCGTGAAGAAGGGGAAAAGAGGAGTCTTGATTTCAAGTCTGAAATTGGCATTTTGATGAAGAAGTGATTCCCAAATTCCAGGTCGGGTTCAGCTACAGATGCGGGAATTAATTATGAGTTGGGCCGCAATGTTTAAGTTTTTCTTTAATTTCCAAAAGAGGCCCACTTGTCAAGCCTAATGTTGTTAAGCATATTATCTGCTTTATTTCATAGCTTTCCTAGCCTAAGGTTGCTTTTAAGGTTTAAAAAGTATTGTAACCCTTGACTATATAAAGGGGTTTTGTACCAGAATTAAATAAGAAATGAAATAGTCTTTTTCCTCCCTATCTTTCTCTCGACTTCCTCCCCTTTTCTCTAATATATTTCCCCCATTTCTCTACATCAAGATTTCATCTTTATTACATCAAAATACAAGAAAATATCTATTAAACCATAGTTAATATATAAATCTCCCGAAATTACAATAAAATATAGAGGTTTCTCTACAGTATTTTTTTTGTCACTGTGACGAAAGATGGTAATGAGCAGTGTTTTCCTTTTGCCATTAGTGTGGGTCCTATTGAGAATGATGTTGTCTGGACATGGTTCTTGGAGCGGTTTAAGAGGAATTTTGGAGATCGTGATGATCTGGTGATAGTTTCAGACCAACATGTGAGCATCAAGAATGCTGTTAAGGCAGTGTATCCTACTGCCATCCATGGACTGTGCTATTGCCATATAGTGAAGAATCTAGCTCGAGCAAGTCGTCATGTGATTTCTATGTTTCAAAGTGCTGCATTTGCATACAGAGAAGAAAAGTTTTTAAAATAATTATCGATGATCTTGAGCCTTTTTTTCACGAAGCAACTTATTTTGTCACGAATCAACTTATTTAGTCAATTGTCATGAAAACATTACACATTAATCAAGTTCAAGTATAAAATCAACAAAAACACCACATAAGTCAAAGCACTACTCATGCTATCCTCTGACAATGACCGAATATCCTAATAGCTAAAAGCTTCCGATACTTGTCCAAGTCATCCTAAGTAGGATTAAAGTTGAATGTCTTCGATGAAATCAATCGATCAGCTTGCATGGCAGAAAAAATACCACAACTCACACCATCTGTCTACCTGAACTAATACATAACTGGCATTATGTAATACTCCAACGGTCTGCAGATTTCAGTACGCCTGACTCTCTCCCAATACCTGCAATGCCGCAACAGTCCTGGAATCAAGTGCATCAATGGCCAGAGCTGGTGCTCACGCATCGAATACGTGGGCTCATCATCCGGATCCATCATCATGTACAACAATGAGTCATACAATTCAACTCGTCATACGTCTAGACAAATCCGAATGGTCACCCAATGTCCATCTACATGGCAAATGATAATGATCTGCAAACACAGATACAAAACAGTCATAAAAGATACATGTATCGTAATAGGAATTTAATGATGTTTACTTACATTCTTCGCATGCCACCAAGGACCCGACAATAATTGTTCCCCTCTGACGATACTGACCAGCTCATTATCCCAACCCCACCATGCGTAGTCAAAATAGGAGTATGTCTGTGTGAATTTCTCATCTTCCGGATGAATGAGATGATATTCTTGCACCAACTTATACTGTAACAAACAAATATTAACGTAATTATAAAATCAATTGACTTGTTAGATTAAAATAACCTGTGCACAATGTATACCGAATCGAGGTAAAGCCTCATATATATGCCCACACCTGTAAAATAAAATATTGATCAAATTATATTCGATAAAATAAGATTATATTCATGATCGTGACAAAATTGAGATCATACCAGTAAGCTCACACTAGTCCATAGAAATGATAAGACAATCTTGATTTTTTCTCCGTCTTCTTAAATTTTCTTCTCAGTTCCACCACAGTAGACGGTACCAAACCCATATAATGATATAAGAGACTGAATGCATAAGAGCCCCATGGAAATGAGTTCCATCAATCTCGATCCTTGACTGAGACCCATACCCAGTCCTCAATCATGTGTGTCTGATCATATCCAAAGATCATGGTGTGCAGGAACAACACATTGGTGACCATGACGTAATCCATGACGTCATCTCCTAAGGAATAGGTCCTAAACCTCTCAAGTAGGTCTTTCATTCTTAGAGGTGACTTCTTCAACTCACGAGAATAAAATGAGGTCTTAGGAATCATATATGATGCGGACAGATCAAAATCGGATCCCCCAAAGTGCGGTCCAGTCACTAAAGCAAATTCACTAGGAGAAAACCTAATGTTGGTTTCTCCAACCTGAAACCAAATGTCGTGCTCCCATGCACCGTCAATGATCACCTCCCTACTCAACAATGTGTGTATAGAATTGTTACAATTGTTTCCACCCACAAAATCTATCAAATGCACAAAACACCAATCCCTCCTAAACTGTTCGAATAAATCGGGCCCACCGTTGATCACATAGAATACTTCCCTAATTATACTCATATTGTCCTTCCAGTATAAATTGATCCTGCAAGTGATGTTCTGTAAAGCCTCTCTTCTCCACACCCATTCACGCTATTTTTTAAAGAATAAATAAAAAATTATCAATAAATAATGAAAAATAAAACAAATATAATTAAATTAAAACTAATTTGACATGATATAGATATCTATATGCTGAAAATTCACCAAAAATTGAGAAGAAGCATTAATTATGATATAAAATATGCAAGCACAACCGATTATACAAAAAAAAAGAATTCGTGAGAATATATTTACACGAATTCTGTTCTCGTGTAAATATATTATCACGACATGTCTTCTCATGAGAATATATTTACACGAGAACAGATTTCGTGTAAATATATTCTCACGATTTTTTTTACACGAAAAACAGATTTCGTGAGAATTATTATCACGAAAACGGATCTCGTGTGTATATATTGTCACGAGATCATTCTCGTGAGTAAATTTTCTCACGATATCAGCATCAATTCCAGAATTCACAAGGCAAAAATACGATTCAAAATCCACAAAATTCAACATATTTCAAAACTTCCCAACATTCAAACATATTCTCATAACAAATACCCTAAAATTCGAACATATTATCTCATTTAAATTGGCAAAAAAAAACGCATCCAATTCCACAGATTTAAATTGATGAAAATTCGACATGAAATCGTTTGAGTGTATGTTTAGAAGCCTAACCTGTTGAAATTCGATAGCCCAAGGCTCCAAATTCTCCATTGCTCAAGATCTCGTGAGTTTGTTGTTGTTTTCGTGCAGAAAATTGAACGGAGGGGATTTCATGAGTTTGTTGTTGTTTTCGTGCAGAAAATTAAGAGGAGAAGCGAATGGTTTCGTGAAAAAAATTGCAAGAAAGGGCAACTGTATTCGTGATGAAACTTTGAATGTGGATCGGCTGCCTCGTGAGGAAAATTTGGCTGATAACCGTGATAAAAATTCTCACAGTAAGTTTTATTTTTTGTTGTATTTTATTTTTTCTTAAACTAGTCGTGTGTATGTTTTCCAGTCAAAGGAATATTTTAACTCAATGGCTCGTGTAAATATGCTCACAGATTTCCTTGCTTTGCCCGTGAAAATAATTGTCACGATTTTATTTTTGTTCAAATTCTAAAATGAGTCAAAAAGGAATTGTTGACTGGGCCCACATTTAGTAAGGGTATTTTAGAGAATGTGAAATATTTTGAATAAAAAAGAATGAGTTAAAAAATTGGGCTAAAAAAAAAGTTGTTATTTGGATTGTGAATAGCTGTATCCATTTACACTATTATATTCTTATTATACATTTTATTTAAGGGTAATAATATCATTTAATTATATATTCCGTACATTGTGGGCTTAATTATATAATTATTAAATTTAATATTTTAGTGAGAACTCAATTATTTAATTTTAAAATTATTTTTTAAATTATAATTATAATTTAACATGTACTATTAGTTATTTTATATTGTATCATTGTCATGATTATGTTTTTTGTGTCTCTATCGTCTCGTGTTGGCACAATAAAAATTATATTTTTTTTTATTCAAGCATATCCTTAACTGATTGTATTCGTATTTGCTATTATCGTTTCATATTATTATCGTATCCTCTGTTAATAACTTGACACGCACGAATTGTCTGGCCTACTTCATACAGTTGAATAGTGTGGTTATGGGCTCTAGCCATGAAAATTGTGGAAATCTATATATATATAAAAACACAGTTTTCATTGCATTCAAAATTTGCGCCAATTTTTGTCCAATTCTGTAATTTTAATATTAAAAATTTTCGGCTATATTAATAGCTTAGATTAACAAATAATTGACCCCTCTCCCCCCAGCCACTATCACATTTTAGTTTAGTTGGCAGTTTAATTTCATTCATTTATAAACCGTTCTGTCCATTTAACTTTATACACACGCACTTGACAGTTTTCTGGAGTAGTTTTTTATGCTTTTTTTTCAGGGCTATTAATCATCTACGACCGGCGACTAATCTAGAGTAGTTTTTCCAACTTTTGTAACATTATCATCACTTTTCTTCAATTGTTCTCAAGCGCAGCAGGTATAATTATCTCTCTCCCTTCTTCCCCTTTTCTCTAGATTACTCACATCCTCTCCCAAACCCCTGTTTCGCACCTCATCCTTATCAAATTATATGGTGGATAAAAGCAAAGAAGATAGGCATGATGCGAACCTTCTCCATCGGAGTCATCGATCCACAACGCAACATAATTTCATATATACTATATTAATTTTAAATTTTGGAGTTCATGTTCTACAGGAATCCCGGCTGACATGCTTCTTATCGCGAAACGATGGAATTCGTAATTGTGGTGATCCAGGTTGATATGTTTCTTATCATGAAACGATGAAATTTTAGAGTTCATATTCTACAGGAATCCCGGCTGAATATGTATGTCTTGGTGCAGCATAGTAAGTTGATCAAATTATTTCATCCCTGACCCTATTTTGATCTTTATTTTTTATTTTGTTATGGTTCTCTCTCTAGGTAGGTGAAATTGGCAAAGAGGAATTCAAAATTGTGTCAAATGAGAAATCATCTAATTGTGTGCTTCTGTTTGGGAAGTGTTGAGATACTTTGAAATGATATTTTATAATTTCAATTTAATTTTAACTTAATCATTCAGTTCTCTTCATCTTAATTGTATTTGTACTGTTGTGGTTCTCTCTCTAGGTAGAAGATAATTTCGATAGGGAGAACACAGTTGATATTTTGTGAAATCCAATCACCTATTTATTGTCTTCTTTGTTTATTGATCTGAATTGAAACTAAGATTCAGAAATGTTGCTTCTAATTTGAATCTTATATATTGCATGCCAACTTTTCTGAATAAACACATTGATTGTTTGTTGTGTTTTGAGTCTGCGTGTATGACAGTTGTTTTATTAATCACTGTTGTATTTATGTTTAGAATCCATAGATGTGGCTTGTGCTTATGTATGGTCCCGTTGGTGGTGAGAATTGAGAACTGCACTTATTTACAATTTGGTCCATGTTTATGGTGGTAGCGTATGTTAAGCCGTTGGAGTAAAATTTACAGCATTAACTTTGAATAAATTATGCTTTTTGCTTTCAATTCTTGACAATTAAAAATGCACGATATCATGTGAGGATTGGAAATTATGGTACCTTACTTCAATAATGCAGAAGATATGCTTCTGATAGGAATGTATCACGTATTCCACCATTTTAGAGGCTTTTGTATAGAACTCTTAACTTGGTGAGAAACAATTTGTGTTTTTTAGAAATTTTGCCTATCAATTTGGTCAAAAGTACAGTTTAGTTGCAACTTATGTTGTTATGTATAATTATATTTTAACCATATTCATCGAGTACAGTTGGAATTTTTATTGATAAACAATAATATTAATAAAATAAGTTTATTTCTTTATTGGAAAAAAACTATAGTTTAATTGAAAGTTTGTTTGATATGTTTTTGAAATTTTCCATTTGATGATTCGAATTCGTGAGGTATGTTAAGAAGAGATTTTGGATAGGATTATTAAGTTTAGGCAAATATGGTGTATCTCGAATCATAAAGTGTTTTAAACCATCACACACCAGATTTAATTCAAGTTGGAAGTTTATGTTTATATATTAGGACTTAGGATTGTCTTCAATATAATGTTTTATCTATTTAATAAAATTTTGTATTTTTTTATAAAAAAATATATTGAATTTACTGCATGTGAATTAAGTTTGGAGTGGGCATAGTGTCAAACAAACTTTGATTTTCAATTGTGGTGAATTCTTTCACTCTCTATATTCAACAAAATTATAATTGCTTCAATCTTATTGCGTTTGTTGGAAAGGTGCAATTATATTCTAAATTGTTTATGCCTCTATTCAGTCTCTAATTTCCTAGATAATGCTTAAATTTAATGATAATTTTTTTACAAAATTTAGTTACAAATATTTAGGTCTTAAAATGTAGTTCATAAATTATGGTGTTAGTATCTATGCAAAATTGATCCGCTTGGCGACAAAAAGGTGTTTGATGAGATAGATGGAAAAATTGGGGTTTGGTGCCCGCAAATCTTCCCTCGGGTACGCTTTCGAGGAATGTGGTTTCTTTTTTTTCTTTTTTTTTTCTTTTGAGAAGAAGGAATGTGATTTATTGGACGGCTTTGATATTGGAGTATTCAGACTATTAATCTAATATGTAATGACAATGGTATTGACAAACTTATGCTATAAACGTTAAACATAAAGAATTATTCCAAAATTTATGATGGAATTTATCATTTATGTTACTTTTTATTATAAATTCACTTTGTATATAATTTAATTAGTATGCCACTAACATTAAATTTAAAGTCATAGTCATTCAATTACTATTTTTATTTTTATTTTTTTAATGTCTTACTACTATGCAAGAGTATAATAAGAAAAGTCTAAATTAATATTTTAAAATGAAAAATTATCCCATAGTATTCTATATTTTTTTATCTCACTTATATTCAATTCTGTAATTTTTTATTTAACTTATTTTTTTATCATATTAATTTATAATATTGAATGTCTTTAATTGAAACTGATAATTACTGTGCCTCGCACGGGTGCAAAACTAGTCTAAATGAAAACGGGAGCCCAAGGCCCAAATATTAAACTAATTCTAGTTTGGGTAATTTGTGGAGCATCATGTCTTCAACTCAGCTTAAATAAATACAGGATTCATTGTAAAAGTCAATGTAATTTATATATAATTTGTCTGAAATTGCCGGCCATTGTACCATTAAACAAAGACTATATATATATACTCTTCAGCTTTCCCACGAAATAGAAACACTCTCTCAATCTCTTAAACTTCAAGCAAGATCAGAAATTAGAGATCCATGGCAGCAGCAGCCGCTTACGCAACTCTAGTTTCTCTTTTCAATAATTTGGAGCTCATCCAGAATCATCCCCGCCATTCCTTTTCTTTCGACAACAAACAGATGGAATCCCTTTTCGAAAATGTCACTTTCTTGATTGATTTTATGGAAAGATACGACTCTCAAGGAGGCAGCAAAGAAGATGCCGAAGTTTTGGAGAGGCAAATTGCATCTGCAGCTAATGCGGCTGAAGACATAATCGAATATCATGTTGTGGATCAAATTCATGGTGGGAAAACCACATTTCTTCCCAATCTGCATAATGTAATTGAAGAGATGGATTTTGTGAAGAGGAAGGCTATCAAGGTTAGAAAAGCGCAGAGCGGAATGGAAGCGGAGCAGCGGACATCTTTCTCATCACCGCCTCTCACCGCCGTGAAGGTGAATAATACATTGGTGGGATTTGATGGCATCTTGTTTCAACTCATGGATCGGCTCACCGGAGAACCTTCTAGTAGGCGAGTAATCCCCATTGTAGGCATGGGGGGAATCGGTAAGACCACTCTCGCTCAAAATGCTTTTGAAAATAAATCTCTTGCGCGCCATTTTGAAATTCGTGTTTGGGCTGCAATATCTCAACGATATAGTGTGAAAGAAATTCTTTTAAAACTTCTTTCTCGTGAGGCAGAATCTACTGCTCAAACTGTTGCTGAATTAGGAGAACAGTTGCATAAAAAATTATGGGGTAGAAGGTATTTGATCGTATTAGACGATGTATGGAGTGTGGAAGCTTGGTATAAGATACATTTGTACTTGCCTGATGATGGCAACACGAGTCGAATTGTTCTAACTACAAGGCTACGAACTGTGGCAGATCACTTTGGTTCGTCCTGCCTTGCAATGGATTTTCTAGATAAGGAGAAGAGTTGGGATTTATTTTGTGATAAAGCATTTTCAGAGCATGTTTGTCCTTCTGAGTTAGAAGAGACGGGGAAGAAGATCGTTGAGAAGTGCAAAGGACTTCCCAAGTTCAAGACTCTTCCACCTCTTTACCTTTCTCCATCAATATCCCTACTCTAGAATTTACAAACAATAATTGTTAGGGGAGCCTATCCACTAGTTGTTGCACCTCATGAGATTTGGGAGATGGTACAACTTAGGCATCTTTCGTTCCGTCGAATTAGTCTTCCCAGCAGCAACACCAACAGGTTAGACCAACCAAATGACTTGGTTTTGCGAAACCTAGGCGTTCTTAATACAGTATTGAACTTCAAGTTGAGTGAAGAGGTTTGCAAAAGAATCCCCCACATCAAGAATTTGGGGCTAACGTATCAGAGTTTCAAGAATGTATGTGATGAGCCCAGCTCACAATACTGTCCATACAATCTTGAACGCTTTCACAAACTCGAATCACTGAACTGCTCTTTCTCTGTAGATCCAGAGTGGCATGATTTCGCATTAAGTCTCACACTGCCAAGTTCGCTTAAGAAATTGTCTTTAACTAATTCTCGTCTCGAGTGGGAAGAAATGACAATGATGGTGGGATCTTTGCCCTGTCTTGAAATTCTTAGCTTGTACACAAATTCCGTTATTGGATCCGAGTGGACACTAGTTCATGAGAAATTCCCTTGTCTGAAAATCTTGATGATTGACGGCTGTGGTGAATTGATTTACTGGAATGCACACAAGTCCCATTTTCCAGTCCTAGAAGAGGTTACTCTCGAGGAGTTGTCCGAATTGGATGAGTTCCCTTCAAGTTTGGGTGAAATACCCACATTTCGAAGTATTGCTTTGCGCGGCTGTAGCGTGTCTTCGGCTGTTTCAGCAATGAAAATGTTGGTGGAACAAGAGGAGGAGCATGCGAATGAGAGCATTAAACTTGAAGTTAGTTTTCGTGGTGATAATGAAAAACTGCTGAGCTTCTGGGAAAAGATGGAAGAAGATGATCTAAAATGCAATAATCTTTTTCTGAGCGTTGTCTAACATAGTGTCACGGGATGTCACACTCATCTTATCCCGACTCTCAATATATGCAGGGATACATCCACTATCTTAGTTTGATTCTTGGGATATGCCGGGATAGGCCAAGAGCTGCCGGCAAAGGTGATCAACCCCACAATATGTAGATGATATTTCCTTGATCGAATGATCAACACCTCATATTAAAAAAAAAATCTCATTTAAACTAGAATAAATTAATTATCTTTGAAGGTCTTCCATAAATTAAATTTAGGGGGTGTATTGGTTGTGGAATTTAATGGATTTCATTGGACTTTTAAAATCCGGGTGTATTCAATTTAGACTTTTAAAAGTCCAATGAAATTTTGGTGTATTCAATCCAAACTTTTAAAAATCCAATGAAATTCTGGTGTATTCAATCCAGACTTTTAAAAGTCCTTTAAAATTCTGAGGTGTTCAACAATCCACGGACTTTTAAAAGTCATAGACTTCGTTGGATTTCGGCTGAATTTCACGTGAAAATTACGAAGGATGAAATCCGACCTCCAGACAGGAGATTTCGATGGATTTAAAAAACCCGGGGAGCGTTGTGTCCCAGCGGCAGCTGGGTAGATGAAATATGTCCCACATCCTTTTCCTTCTCTCATCACTCTTGTCATAATATGTGTAGCGTCTAATAAATATATATCATTAGGTGGTTCTATGGTGGTGGCCGGCTAGAAGCTTGCTGTTTGGCGCTGCGCGTATCGAGTTGGTATTTTATGTTTTAGGCAATAATTAAGAGAATTGTTGGAATACTTAAGTTTTTTTTTCCCTTTTTATCATACTAGTGAAGATTATGTGAACACACATATTGTCTATTATTTAGTACTATAAAATCTATAAAAAAATAATTTTATTGAATATGTAATCCAAACATATTATAATTATAAAATAATCAATGAAAGCAAGTAAATAGAGTAAGAAAAGACCAAAAAGAGAAGATTTTTTAATGATGATGTAATAAGCTACATGCTAGGTTTCATTTATCTTTTAAAAAATATTTGTAAGTATGCATTAGGGCTGGTCCTAACATTTCGGGCACTTATATATATATATATATATATAATACAAGCATTTTGAATTTTTTTTCGATATTGTTTTCATTCTAAATTTTTAAAAAGTGTAATGAATACTTATAAAAATATAAGAAAGTATACAAGTATCGAATAATTATCAAAATTATTTAGATCCTCGAGCTTTTGAGAAGCAAAATTATCCATAAGTTCATCATAATCATTTTTTTCCTAATATCTAATTTTTGAAAAAAAATAATAAGAATAAGAATAATAAAAAAATTGATATGTTGATTAGTTTTTTTTATTAAATAAAATCAAAATACTTCGATTTAATTCTTTGTTGATTTAATTAAATTTTGACTTATCTGATAAAATATGAGATAAAAAGGCAGTATATAAATAGACTTTATAATTTTAAATATGATACAAAATATTTTGTTGTTGTTGGCCGATATTTTGTTGATGATATTCGAAGTATGAAAATTGTTAGACTTGGATAGTAATTGCTCGAAAAATAAATAGAGTGATCATACATATATTTTTTTATTAGGTCTTGTATTAAATATTTAAAAAAATATTTTTTAAGAAATATAGTATTATAACAAAAATAAAAATTGGGGACCCCAATAAAATGGGGGCCCAGGAGTGGCCCACCTAGCCAACCCTCAGGTCGGCTCTGGTATACATGTACAATAATGTGGTTGTTTTTAAATATACTAACTATTTGGGCACTCACATTCAAAGTTGTATTTATTTATAGTTTTATTAATTTAAAAAATAAGATAAATTAAAGTTCGAAAGTTGCCTTTTATTTATAGTTATATACTTATATTACTTTAAAAATTAAAGATAAAGTAAAACACACAATATTATATACGGAAAAAATGTTCATTTTAATCCTATAACTATTTATCTAGGAGTTTGGTCGGTGTTTATCTTTTCAATCCAAATTGATGCTACAACTATTTCAAAAAGCTCAATTTGATTCCTCCATTGCTCTTTTACGAACGAACGTTAACAACTTAAGACACACTTTTCTCACATACTTAGATTATTTCACACATTAACACACTTTTACACACATATATATAGATTGAACAAGAAATTTCCACTATTTTCACAAAGAAAATAAAACACATTTTCCTGCAACATTCCAGTTATCAAATTTCTAATATTTTTCGAAAATATTCCAAACATTCCCAAAGCATCAAAATAGAATTTTTCATATTATATACTGCAAAAAGTCATTGCATTTAAATTTCCGTACAAGAATAGGGTCATCCTAAAATTTATTAAAGATAAGAATATTAAACAGACACACGAGTGAATTATATATTACATACTGTCATTGGCTTCTTATTTTTCCTTGTTTATTACAATTAAAAAAGAATGAACTAAAATCAATCTAGATTAATTAAGAATTAATTGAAATCAAATTATTAATTTAGAGATTGATGGTTGGCCGAATTTGGTTCAGATTATTAATAAATATTATTATTAGATACATAATTTTTTTTGGGTTAATTGCCTTAAAATACATAAATTTTGAGGTGTTTTCGGTATTTCACATGTTTTAAAAAAATGTAGTTTTAATAACATAAATTTAGCACTTATTTGATTTTTCACATATTTTCAAATTTCAGTCAACTAAAACTAACGTGGTTTGTCACCTATTTTTAAAGTATTTATTGTTTGTTTTACATCACTTGACCTTGTACAAAATTATTATTCTGCAAGAAAAAACAATTTTTAAACAGAAAAATATACAATATATAATGAGTAAACTACATCCATGCTATAACACAATAAGGAAAAATATCAATGCAAGATTAATTTTTAAGGAAAATCATAACTGAGTACAAAATGCAAAGTAAAATTTAAATAATAAGACGTATTTTGCTAACCTGGTAGAAATTTGCAAAATATTTTTGTAAACATTTGTAATCAATGAATAGCTGGATTGATTCAATGATCACATATTAGTAATAAAACAATCACGTACTCCATCAACGATCACGATTTCGAGGCACTTTCGTAGAAATTTGTATAGCGTCCGTGAAGAAATTAAAGATCAGTTTTAAAAGGCTTCTGTTCGACAGGGAGGCTTTAATTAAGTTGAGATCAAAATTTACCATATGAAATCGTCTCTTGGACATTTGGTGTTGTAATTTCTATTGCACACTCTATTTTTTTTTCAATTTTATTTCTTTGATGTCAATTTATTATATTTTAGTTTAATTTTACACTTATTAATTAGGGTTCATCTTACCCAATTAGGGTTTAATATAATTTTTTAGTATTTAATTTTTTAAATAATCAAGTAATAACTAAAAATTGAAAATTAAATACTAAAAAATTATAATGCATTTTAATTGGGTAGGATGAATCCTAAATAATAAGTATAAAATTAAACTAAAGCATAAGAAATTAAAATCGAAGAAAAAAATTGAAAAAATATTAAAAAAATCTAGTGTGCAATATGTAATGCAACACCAATGGTGCAATAGAGGATTTCAGCTGGAAATTAGTGCATGCAATTGGTAATTTATAGAATTAATGATATAATTATATTAGGAAAAAAATGCGATAAGGAAATTTTCTACACATAAATAATTATGTGACATCAATGCAAATTATTGAAGACGTAATTATAGTGTTACCATGCAACTTTGAATAATTAAATCATTTTTGTAAAATTAATATAATATAATATGATATAATATAATATAATATAATATAATATAAAATTTCAAATAATTTAGTTGAAGAATTGAAACTTTTTTTTTAAGACAAATTAGAATTTCATACCTTATAAAATTCATATACATGAATACACACGTACATCTCTTCTAAGTAAGAAAAAAATCATTAGTTTTCCTACCTGATAAAATGAATATACATGGATACACATATCTTCAAAGTAAGGGAAGCCAAAAAAGAAATAAAATAATCATTGGTTTAATTTGCTTTTTTTTTCAATATTCTAGGTTATTTTTTTATAAGAATTAGGGAATATGTAGCCACATTTAATTATTTTTTAAAATTATAATATAATAGAATATAATTCTTTGTTTTGCGGGAGTTTATTTAATAAATTTTGTCTATGACTGTTGAATAATTTTTTCTATCATTTGTTCAATTGTAGGGTTAGTGTGTATTATTATATTTAAATAGTATTATATATATGGAAATTAATATGGTATAATATCATATAAAACAAATATATCATATCATATCATATCATATTACATTAATACCCTTAAATTAAAGTTATAATTTGGACATAATAGGTAGATCAAATTTTGTAAAACAAGGCTCTTTTTATATAGTAGTAGATATACAAACAAAAAAAGATTATCACAGAAAAGATCGAGAATTGTTGGAATACGAAAAAAGATTATCACAGGAAGGATCGAGAATTGTTGGAATACAGGTTTTTCATTTGAACGCAATTCGAAATGGCATCTAATAAAATGCATGTGTTTGTTTCAATCTTGATGACTCTCTTAGTTAGTTACGTTAGAGAGAGAGAGAGAGATTGAAAGTTTTGAGGAAGAAACAGAAGTAATTAACATACATATTGAAATAAGGTTGCAGCTCGAGCTTCATTGTTGGAATAATTAAGAGAATTGTTGAAATACAAGTTTTTTGTTTTTTTTTTCTCCTTTTTATCATATATACAATACAAAAAAAAAAGAAGATAATCACAGGAAAGAACGAGAATATAATTGTTGGAATACAGCTGGTTTTTCATTTGAACGCAATTCGAAAATTGTTGGAAATAGAATAAAATAGAGATTTACCATATCCGATAAATCCGGATATAGATTAGAGTGAATATTTACTTGATTTGTTTCCTAGTTTATACATATCTTCTCTCCTCTATTAAAAGAGGCTGTACACAATTTATTAATAAAAAAGGAATGAAAACCTAATCTAAATTGCCATCTATCGTTCCTCAATATGAATTCTACAATCTTCTTCATGGTATCAAAGCAGGTTCATATTCAGACTCAGAAAAGCATTCATCACAGTCCATAACCTCTCTCGGCCACATAGCAAGAAACCTGCAAACAGCACCAAAAACACAACCAAATGTCAGAACCAACACCAACAGAAACCTCGAATAACAGAGGAACCCAAGATGAATTAACCCTCCAAATGGCATCATTACTCAGAAACAGCCTCAATTTACCCCAAACACCAAGCACAGAATCCATAAATATTGGGTTCAAATTAGACGGAGATAATTATCCCCTATGGTCGGTTTTAATCAAGAAAGCAATCGGAGGCCGAGGCAAGGCCTCATTCATCACCGGCAGTCCACCGGCATCCTCACCGACAGATTCATCGTATCCTCGGTGGGAACAGGAAGACCAGTGTGTGTTCACCTGGCTCATCCAAAATATCGAGCCTCATCTCATCAACTCAGTATCCAAGCACTCTACATCCAAGGCAGTCTGGGATAGTCTCGCACTCACGTATGGGAGCAGGACCGATTCCCTTCAAGTATACGACTTGCACAGAAAAGCAAATACGATGAAACAAGAAGGACGAACATTAGAAGAAATCTGGGCACACTTACAAGAGGTTTGGATGTCGATAGACAGACGAGAACCCAATCCAATGGAGTGCAAAACAGATATCGACAGGTATAACCAAATCATACAAAATCAGAGAGTGTACCAGTTTCTTATGGCGTTGGATGAGAAGTATGAACCTATCAAGAAGGAAATCCTCAAACGGGAGCCCCTGCCCTCAGTCGAGATAGCATACTCGATGGTACGTCGGGAGACCGCCAGGGATTGAATTCTTCGACCGGCAATTTCCGATGAGAAGGAAACATCATCGGGCATTGGGCTAGGGCTCGCGGCAAGGGATCGGCAGAGTAAGGGACCGCAGCCGAACAAGAACAAGAGCCGACAGTCGGACGATGACAAGAGCAAACTTGTCTGCGATCATTGTGGCCAAAGACGACACACCAAAGAAAATTGTTTCCACTTGATAGGCTTCCCAGACTGGTGGGATGAGACCAAACGAACGAAACAGACCCAGCCACACCGCCGCGGAGGAGCAGCAGCCGTGGCGACCACCGTCGACCACGTCGCCGACGCCGGAGCGGGCAACAGCGGTCCGGCAGGGGCCAGGCAGCAGAAGGAGACGGAGGTCGCGGCGGCGAATTGGGTAGAGGCGGCTAGGGTTAGTTTCGAAGGAGGGAAAGGTAATGGAGATAGAGATCCTTTTTTTGATACTAAATGGCCGAATTTGCAGAGAAGTCCCCGCAGTTTTCAAGAGTTTCAGAGCAGTCCCCGAAGTTGTGAAATCTCTAAATATCAGCACCATATTCCTTTACTTAAGGAATATGAGGCTAGTGCATTCAAAATGTATGATCGGGAATCTGGAAAAAATAACCGATGGATTTTTGACTGTGGAGCAACGGACACCATGACATTTGACGCTTCCGATATTATAACAAGGACACAGCCATTGAAAACACATGTGCAAACTGCAAATGGGGAACTTGCTCCGGTTCTTGGAGCCGGGACCATAAACTTATCTTCCACACTTCAATTGTCGAATTGTTTATTTGTCCCGTCTTTATCTCACAAACTGTTGTCTATCAGCCATGTCACTAAGGAATTGAACTGCACATTACGAATGCAGCCCCATTTCTGTCTCTTACAGGATATCAGAACGGGGGCGATTATTGGGCGTGGCACTGAAAGAAGTGGGCTCTATTATGTGGATGACATTTCTCCAAAAGGCACTGTGATGCTAACTCATGGATCTGGAAACCGAGAGGCTTGGCTTTGGCATCGCCGGGTAGGGCATCCCTCTGTTAGTTACTTAAAATTGTTATTTCCAAACTTGAGTATTTCTCCAGACATGCATTGTGATATCTGTTTTTTGGCCAAGAGCCATAGACATTCTTTTAAACCCAATAATACTCGTGTTGATTCTGTTTTTTCATTAGTTCATTCTGATTTATGGGGTCCTGCACCGGTTATTGGGGGTCCGGGTTATCAGTATTTTTTATTATTTATAGATGACTGTTCCCGTATGACTTGGATTTATTTTTTAAAAAATAAATCTGAGGTTTTTGAGAAATTTTCGCATTTTTTTGCTCTTGTTCGTACCCAATTTCAACGGACTATCAAAATTTTGCGTCCTGACAATGGGGGTGAATTCGTTAATACTAGAATGTCTCAGTTTTGTTCTGGTCATGGCATTGTTCACCAAACTACCTGTCCTCATACCCCGGAACAAAATGGCACAGCTGAGAGAAAAAACAGAATCCTCCTCAAAATGGCCCGAGCTATGTTGCTCGAATCTCACACTCCGTCCCAATTTTGGCCTGAAGTGTTGGCTACGTCCGTATATCTGTTAAACCGTTTGCCTACCAAAGCCTTACAGTTTCAAACTCCCATCCACACCTTATCCGAACAAACCCAAGTCCCGGCTCCTATGACCTTGCCACTAAAAGTCTTCGGTTGTTCTGTCTTTGTCCATATTCCCAAACCAAACCGTGATAAATTCTCCCCGTGCTCTGTCAAGTGTGTTTTCGTAGGGTATGGTGTTCACCAAAAGGGATACCGGTGCTACGATCCTACTTCTCGTCGCTTATTCACCACTATGAACTGTGATTTCTTAGAAGGTGAATATTTTTACAACCACCTTAGGAGCCAGGGGGAGTCTGTGGGAACTAGTGACTCCATAAGTTGGTTAACAATAGACTCGTTGCCTAATGCTGAGCCTGAATCGGGACCTAATCCGACAAAGGAAGTTAACGGTGCCGTGGAGGAACAGTCAAATGCAAACATACAGTCCGCTGATGACAGTCACAACCAAACATCATCCCCTCTTCTGATATCTGAGGTACAAAACTCTGTTGATAATTACAGTTCAGATTCTTCTCTTGAAACTAATGAAAATGACAGGACCGGAAGTGGTGAAGAGACAGATAGCAACTCTGCTGCAGGAAATAAAGAAGTGGAATCCCAAACTGAAGTCAGAAGATATGTTCTTCCTCCCAGAAGTACTAGGGGAATTCCTCCTAAAAGATTCTCTCCCGAACACGAGAAGAGGAAAACCCGGTATTCAGTGGGAAATTACTCTATAGGGAATCTCACTGACATGGCTAGAGCATTTGAAGCTGCTATTTTACGAGAGAATGACATTCCAACCACTGCTGAAGAGGCTATGAAGCACAAGTGTTGGAAAGAAGCTATGGAAAAAGAACTAAATGCACTAGCCAGGAACGACACTTGGGAAAAGTGTATGCTGCCAAGAGATAAGAGACCTGTAGGGTGCAAGTGGGTCTTCACGATTAAGAGGTGACCAAATGGAGAGATTGAACGATACAAAGCTCGGCTTGTAGCAAAAGGCTACACCCAGACATATGGGATTGATTACTCAGAGACATTCTCCCCTGTTGCGAAGATGAACACTGTCCGGGTATTACTGTCGATTGCAGCAAACAAGGATTGGCCACTCTACCAATTTGATGTAACCAATGCCTTCCTACACGGAGAACTGAGGAAAAAGGTATACATGGAGGCACCTCCAGGACTTTCAGGGGAATTCAAACAGGGAGAAGGATGTAGACTGAAGAAAACTTTGTATGGTTTGAAGCAGTCTCCTCGAGCATGGTTTGGAAGATTCACTGATGCTATGATAAAATACGGGTACAAGCAAAGCAATTCCGACCACACTTTATTCCTGAAGAAGAAAAATGGCCAGGTTACATGTCTTCTTATATATGTAGATGATATGATTATCACTGGTAATGATACTGCAGAGATCAAGGAGCTCCAAAGGAATTTATTTCATGAGTTTGAAATGAAAGATCTAGGTACACTCAAGTACTTTCTCGGAATTGAGGTACTGAGGTCAGAAAAGGGCATATTTTTGCGACAGAAGAAATATGTGCTAGATCTACTTGCCGAGACAGGACTACTTGAATGTAAACCAACTGACACACCAATTGCAGTTAACCATGGACTGCAGTTAGACGAGGGAGCTAAACTAGCCGAAAAAGAAAGATATCAACGTCTGGTGGGAAAACTCATCTACCTGTCGCACACCCGACCTGATATCGCTTATGCGGTTGCTGTTGTGAGCCAGTTTATGCACCAACCTCAGATAAATCACATGGAAGCTGCATTGAGAATTGTTAGATATCTCAAGGGGACTATTGGACATGGAGTGTTGCTTAAGAATAATGGACACCTGGACATACATGGGTATACTGATGCAGACTGGGCTGGAAACCCTATGGACAGAAAGTCTACAGGCGGTTACTTTACCTTTCTCAGGGGAAATCTTGTCACATAGAGGAGTAAAAAAACAAAAGGTTGTAGCATTATCTAGTGCCGAAGCTGAATTCAGGGGAATCAAAAGTGGAATCACTGAAATATTGTGGCTAAGGAAATTGATGGCTGAAATCGGCTTCCCTCCATCATCTAAGAGTCGACTATACTGTGATAATAAGGCGGCAATTAGCATCTCCGAGAATCCGGTTCAACATGATCGAACGAAACATGTTGAGGTTGATCGCCACTTCATCAAAGAGAAACTTGAGAGTGGGAACATTGAACTTCCGTATGTCCGTTCTGAAGATCAGTTGGCGGATATTTTAACCAAGGCAGTGAATTCCAAGAACTTCGCTGAAGTCCTTTACAAGTTAAGTATTGGAGACCCGACTACTTAACTTGAGGGGGAGTGTTGGAAATAGAATAAAATAGAGATTTACCATATCCGATAAATCTGGATATAGATTAGAGTGAATATTTACTTGATTTGTTTCCTAGTTTATACATATCTTCTCTCCTCTATTAAAAGAGGCTGTACACAATTTATTAATCAAAAAGGAATGAAAACCTAATCTAAATTGCCATCTATCGTTCCTCAATATGAATTCTACAATCTTCTTCAAAAATTGATATCTAATAAAATGCACGTGTGCTTGTTTCAATCTTGATGACTCTCTTAGTTAGAGAGAGATTGAAAGTTTTGAGAAAGTAACATACATATTGAAATAAAATATCTATTGCTAATTCATCTGGAGTCCAACGGTCGTTGGGACCGGCCGACACTCATTCCAACGGCCGCTGGGTTCAATTTTATCCCCCATACAACGGTCGTTGTGTTTCAACGAGCGTTGGCAAAAAAGATTTCAAATCCATTAAAATCGTCTGAAATCCATACCTAAAAGTCACGGAGACTCCATGTGGAGTTGGGAGACTCCATGTGGAGTCTATGGATTTTATAAATCCATACAAATCCATGGACTTTTTAAAATTCATTAAAATCTAATAAAATCTGAATTGAATACACCCCTTTAAACTCAAAGCAATACTAATATCAAATCAAGTTTGAACTTTAAAATACTGTTTAATTTAATTTGAGGCAGGGGAATTGGCCTTGTGCTATTTCCCACTTGCCTCTTCTGAATGATCCATTTGCCAATTTCAGCTTAAGAAGAAGGGGTAATGAACCTATGTTTTGCAACATGTCTTCCCAATCAAAGCCATTGCTCATTGTAAGACTCAACTCTTTGATAGTGTGTGGAAACTTGAGTTTCTGCAGATAATTAACACTTCTGCCTTCGCTAAAGGATTCATGTAACTCCAGAATTTCAAGTTTCTCTAGATGTATAAGATTGTGCAGCTCATATTCATCTTCCATACCTCTCCAATTCGTATATAAGACGCGCAGTTTTCTGAGGTTTGGGATCCGTTTCAGGTTCTCTCTTGAACAAATCAAATTTACTGCTTCTTCTTCTTCTTGATTGGGCAACACATACGAATGCACGAAAACATATCGCATCCTCAATTCTTTCACTGCAACCATTGGCAACTCAACATACTCAAGTGTAGGAATTTCTCTGATATTATTTGGGATCTCTCTTAAGCATCTACAATGACGAAGCACTAGGCACTTGAGTCTTGGGAAGTGAGTGGCTACAGTTATCCAATGCTCCAAATCTGAATTATGAATCAGCAAAGAGTTAAGCTTAGAGAATCCACCTTCATTTGTTTCCCATTTTCCGCCAACGCAAGCGTGGTCTCTTAGTTGAAGCTCTTGAAGATTAGGCAATGAACCAACTATTTTCATATCCTCCCAAGGAACTCCCACACCCCTTAAACTCAACTTTCTCAATGTCGGAGGAAAATCAAGAAGGACAATCCTCTGCCGTTCCAGATGCGGCCAGTTCATCTTTATTTTCAGAATTTCAAGTTTCTGGAAATGTATAAGATTATATAGCTCATAATTATCTCCAGATCCCTTGCAGAAGATGCACAATTTTTTCAGGTTTGGGATCATTTTCAGGATCTCTCTTGAACAAATAAAATCTTCTGCCTCATTTAGCGTTTGCAGATTTTCTAGAGCAAACCTCGCTTCTCCTTTTTCTCGAGCAGGTGCCAGTAACACACAAGAAAGCACAACAACATGCCTCAGCTGTAGCATACTCCAAATCTCCACCGGCAACTTAAGGTGCACTTGATGATACTCCCTTGGTCGAATGATTAAGGATTGAAGATTCTGAAGGTTTAATATTGCTTTTGGAATGGTACCACTGAACTGCCTGTCAACAGCAAGGGCAAGGTAGCGTAGATGAAAATACTCAAATACTTGGTTAGGTAACTCATTCCACTTCAAGAGGAGGTAATAACCTTCTGACAAATCCATTATTCGGAGCAATCTAAAATATTTTAACCACCTTCGAATACCTTTGCGCTTGTACTCCAAACATGTTATGGTGCGGATGGTAGAGCCACTCACATTTGGAAGGATATTATAAAAACAAGCACTTACACGCCGTTGAAGTGGTAATGTGGCCTTGGCCTCGGCTGCTACTAGAAACTTGGTAACATGAAGAAAAAAATGATCTAGTTGGGCTTGTCTTGTGCAGAAATCCCAAACGAGATCATGGATGCCCACTTTCTTCATCCTGTGATTAGACTTCCTCTTGCTCACCGAAACAAGACTTCTCTTGACAAGCCCCTCCAAAAACTCTTCTCCCATCTCTTCACAGCTTTTACTTTCAGTTTCATTCACAAAACCCTCAGCTTCCCATAGTTTGATGAGTTTTGAGACAGTTATCTCGTGATCTTGTGGGAAAATTCCCAAATACAAGAAACAGGGTCTCAAATGGTGAGGCAGGTATATGTAACTCAAATGGAGTATGTAAAGAATATGATACGATCCTAGACGGGGTGCCGATGATCGAGTTCGAGCATTCAGGGAGGCTGGCGCGAGTGGCAGCGCGAGACCTGGCGCGAGTGAACCAGTCGCGCCAGAGACGTGTTTGGCTTTGGGCTGAGCGCGAGTGGTGGCGCGGGCGAGCAGGTCGCGCCCTCGACGTGTCCTGCACTGAGCCTGGCGCGAGCTACAGCGCGATCAGGGGCGCGAGTGGGCCCGAGTCGCGCCTATTTGGACTGTTGCGGATTTATCCGATTTTTATTTATTTATTTCCTTTTTAGATTAGGATTTGACTTTTAGGGTTGTTTTATTTAGCCCACCTATATAAGGGCTTGCATTATTTTTCATTAGACAGTTTTTGATATATTAAATTTGAGAATTCTCTCTGGAGATTTTATTGAACCGTGTGTCGTGTTCATCCGACTTATCAAACAGTACATCACAACTGTTTGTGGCGTCTTCGATTTTCATCCAAGGTTCTTATTTCCAATCATAGTTGGGTTATAGGTTTTTATATACCTATAGTTCGTCCGTGTTGAGAAGTTCGGGTCGAGGATTCCATCTCTGGCAATCTGATACAAGTCCTGGGGTTGCAGAAGCGCATCAAGTGGTATCAAAGCTTCAGCTTTGTATCAGGTTCCATCTATCTGTAATTTTAATTCTTTTATTAGATTTGATTTTTGTCATGTAATTTCTCGCCTATAAAAAAAATAGAAAACAGCGACGCTGATTAAAAAAAAGAGTAAAAAGGCGGGAAAATTTTCTGTATTTTTGTTACGTTTTATTTGGTTGTCTGGGTTCTCGAGAGCTTCTATATCATCCGTAGAAAAGTCGAAAATTTTTCGTGAAATTTTAAAAATTTTCGAATTTTCGATAGTGAATTTTGGGCAATTTTGTGGTGTTGATATACGTTGTTTGGGAAGCTATATTTTCGTGTTTGGAGTAGATTGAGCATTGTTGGTGGAAGTGTTTAAAAAAAAAGGACGAAAAATTTGATCCACAAAACTGCAGGAACGGGAGGTGATGTAGACAAGGAAATTGATCCTAAAAACATGATGGAGGCCATACAACAACAACTGGGGAAGCTATTTAAGACCGAGATGGATGCAATGACAAAAAGACTTGACAACATGGAAGCGTCAATATAAGAGCAGTCTGACCGTGGTGATAGAGGAGGAGGAGGTCGAGGAGCTCGAATAGAGGCTAGACGTTATCCGCATGTAGAAAGAGAGAGAAGGAAGTACTATGAAACCGAGTCTGAAGACTATGATGAAGACGATCGATACTCGGCTAGTGGGGGATGGAGAAATAGGAGAAAGCAGAATCGGGCGGGTGATCATCTTGGCAATATCAAGATGAACATTCCTTCTTTTCAAGGGAAGAATTATTCAGCCCTATACTTGGAGTGGGAGCAGAGAGTCGAGATGATATTCTACTGTCATGAATATTCCGAGTTGAAGAAGGTCCAGTTAGCAGCTGTTGAGTTCTCCAATTATGCTATCGTGTGGTGGGATCAGTTGAGAGCCACTAGGCGCCGTAATGGAGAGTGGCCAATAGAGTATTGGGAAGACATGAAGGCAATTATGAGGCGACGTTTTGTGCCTAGCTATTATTACCGGGAGCTGTACAACAAGTTGCAAAACTTGAGGCAAGGTGCAAGCAGCGTTGATGAGTATTTTAAAGAGATGGAGATATCAATGATCCGAGCAAATGTGGAGGAAGATAGGGAGGCCACAATTGCTCGCTTTCTAGCCAGTCTACATAGAGAGATCCGAGAAGTAGTGGAGTTGCAGCACTATGTGGAGTTGGAAGATATGGTACACATGGCCATCAAGGTAGAAGACCAAATTAAGAGAAGGGGCAGCTACTAAGGTTGCAAACGGGGCTTCACGGGGCCGGGGATGGCTCCCCCATCCCCATACCCGTTTAAAAATTTAACCCCCGTCCCCGCCCCCATCCCCGTTTAAATCGGGGCGGGTGCGGGGCGGGGATTACCCAACGGGGATTGAATTCCCATCGGGGACCCATTTAATAATTTTTTTTTATTGATTCCAATTGAAAACCATATTATAAGCCTAAAATATGATTGAATAATAATAAGCAAATATTCAGAAACCATATCATAATAAGTAAACCACAAAAAAACTTCATGAAGTTCTGTTATAGACTCCAAACCACAAAAAAAAACTTCATCAATATTCAATATTCAGTAGCAAAAATATAACAAGCAGACTTGTTTCAGCAAAAACTTCATCACAAGTAAACTCCAGCATCATGCAGACTTCAGCAGCAAAAATATCATCACAAGCAGACTCCATCATCATGTTTCCCCAAAATAAATCTTGCTCAAGTTTCAAAATCCACATAACTTGGTCCCTACAATATATCAAACGAGAAATATATTTCAAAGTTCATATTTCATAACTATGAAAAAATAAGATGAATAACAACTGAATAATTATCAATTTACCTCTTCATGATCTTTTTTGTCTTCATTAACTGTTGAATAATTAGGAACTTTTGTAGATGAGCCTGTGAATACAAAATGAATTTACAAAATTATTATAAATAATTCAAATAAGAATATATATTGAAAGATCATTAGATATCATACCTTGTACTGTCTCTGGCTACAACCAATCTTGTGCACACACTAAAATTTCCAAAGTATTGGGATGTAGTCTATTACGATGAGGAGTCATATGTCTTCCACTGGTGCTGAAAGCTGACTCAGAAGCAATTGTAGTCACCGGTATAGCCAAAATATCTTTAGCAATTCTTTATAAAGTAGGATATTTCAACCCACTGTTCTTCCACCATGCTAAAATATCAAAATCAAATGTCCTAGGCAGAACAGGCTCTTCCAAATAGTACTCTATCTCGGACTTGAAAGTACCCATATTAGCGGTGCTGTTAACGAACAAATCATACTCATCTAAATCATCCACAATCTATCAACATTCGAAACACATTCAATGTTCTTGTCTGAATGACCAATATTTCCCTTATCTTGATTCAAACTGTACTCTTTCACCAAATCAAGACAAACTGTTCGAACTCTTTCAATTTCAGCTGAAGAATTTTTACCAAAAAGTTGAGGATAATAGAATTCAACCAGCTTCATCTTAAATCTTGGATCTAAAATTGTTTCCATAGCCAATGTCCCATGTATCACTGACCAATATTTCTCAAATTTCTCAATCATATTTTCTGCCATGCATTTTATTTCTTGATATTCAGATCCAAGACATTGATTACGCAACATTCTTATCTTGCATATCTTAGGGAAAAAAAGATTGGCTGTAGGATAATGTGATCCAGAAAACATCTCAGTAACATCATAGAATAACTTCAATTTCTCACACATCACCGTTGCTAAGATCCAATCATGCTCAGTGGGTAAGTGTTTATATTTCTTGTCACTGATTATTAAGCGACTAAAAACATCCTTATAAACTAGAGCACTAGTAATCATCAAGTACGTAGAATTCCACCTAGTCTTACAATCAAGAATTAATTTTCTAGAGCATGAAATTTTGATTTGCTTTGCTGCTTCCTCAAATTTTTCAGCTCTCTTCGGAGTTGCTGTCCAATAAACAACACTCTCACGTATGTTTTCAATACCATCTTTAATTCCTTCTAACCAATCCTTAACTATCAAGTTCAAGATATGTGCACAACACCGCATATGAATAAGTTTTCCACCCAACATCAAATGAGAAGATGACAATTTTTCCAACATATAATTCACCATGAGATCATTAGTTGAACAATTATCTAGAGTCAACGTAGACAACTTACGATCAATATTCCACTCAATCAAACACTGCATCAACACTTTAGATAATGCTTCAGTTGTATGTGGTGAAGGAACATATATAAATCTACAATGAAAATACACACAAATTTATTAATAATATACATTTAAACATAAAACTTGAACTCAACATATAAAATGTAAAGTAATTACCTGATAATTCGACTGTGCAAAGTCCAAGTGTCATCAATGTAGTGCGCAGTCACCACCATATATCCTCTTTTCTGATTATTGGATGTCCACATATCTGTAGTGATTGCAATTCTGCCACTGTTGGCACTTAAACAATTCATTGTTTTTTTCCTTTTCCACCTCATATATCTTGAAGATATCTTTTCTAATAGTGGTTCTGGACACTTGAATGAATAGTGGCTGAATTGAGTTCACAAAATTTCTGAAGCCTTCATGTTCAACCATATTCATAGGATATTCATGCAAAATAATCATTCTAGCAAGTTGTTGCCTTGAGTTCTCTTGATCAAATGTGTACGTTCCAAGTACAGTACGTCCATCTTTTTTCTTAGTAGGATTCAAGATTGACTGTTTTATATCTCTATGTGCCCTAAGAGGACATATCTTGAAATGGTCATGCAAATGTTTGGTTCCATTTTTACTTGATCCTACTAGTTTTTTTTCACAATAATTGCATTCTGCTTTATCAACTTCATTAATTTTTTTCTTTTTAAAGTGCTGCCAAACAACAGAAGTTAATTTCCTTTTTCCAACTTCATTCTCTAAATCAACTTTTGGTGGGGAAGATTCACCTGGAATTGAGCAATCAACAGAAGCGACATGTCCTACAATTTGTCCTTCATTTGATTGAATTTCATTTGGAACACTCCATATAGTGTTATTTGTGTCTGCCATTCTTTAAAAGAATTCCTATAAATTGAAATAATACAAATAAGCAAATAATCCAGATAAATCAAGTTACATGCAAAGATTTTGAATCAGGAATATTCATATATATATATATATATATTTAATTCAAATACCTGCTGGAGAAAATTTTTGAACTCCGTTATTGGCACAATCTTTGTGTTCTTTCCCGTAGCAGTAGAAGAATATTAGGAAGAAGAACAAAAGTTTTTCAATTATTTTTCTCTCTTGCAATTTTTGAAAGAAGAAGAAGAAGAAATAATGAAAATCTTGGGAAGAAGAAGAAAGGTTTTTGGGAAGGAAGAGAATAAGAAACGGCATTACGGCAGTGCAAATTTTTGAAAGTAGTAGAAGAAGAAATAATGAAAATCTTGGGAAGAAGAAGAAAAGTTTTTGGGAAGGAAGAGAAGAAGAAACGGCGCCAGAGAGATGATTAGAGAATCTTGGGAAGGTAAATATTAATGATAATATTAAGTTAATTATATAATTAATAATGAAAATAATAGTTTAATTAATTAATTAATTAATATATAATGTTATTCGGGGCGGATCCGGGTTGGGGATCTCTTCCCCCGCCCCCGCCCCGTCCCCGACTCGGGTTTTCAAAATTATACCCGTCCCCGATATAATACCCGATTTTGCCCCCCGAACCCGTCCTATTAGGGGCGGGTACCCGCGGGGACCCGAACCCGCGGGTTAAAATTGCAACCTTAGCAGCTACAGCCATTCAAATTCCTCAACTTGGAAATCAAACACTGGTAATTCATCATGGAAGTCGAACCAAGGGAGTAAGGAAGATTGGAGGCTACCGACTAAGCCAAATGTTGAAGCACCTACCAATGAGTCTGGTTCCAAAAATCAGGATATCAAATGCTTCAAGTGGCAAGGAAGAGGACACATAGCCAATCAGTGTCCAAATCAAAGGGTGATGTTGTTGCGGGATAATGGAGAAATTGTAACTGATGAGGAAGAAGTTAATCCTGATGTGCCGGCGTTGGAGGAAGAAAGTGGCGAAGAGTATGTGGCACCACCAGCACTCACGTTGGTCACAAGGAAGTCACTGAGTCTGCACACCAAATGTGTGGAGGAAGAACAGCGGGAGAATCTGTTTCATACTAGATGCCACATCCATGATAAGGTATGTAGTGTGATAATAGATGGCGGAAGTTGTACTAATGTGGCTAGTGTGGTTTTGGTGATGAAGTTAGGTCTACCTGTCCTAAAGCATCCGAAGCCATATAAGTTACAGTGGTTGAATGACAGTGGGGAAACCAAGGTGAACAAGCAAGTGAGGGTACCGTTCCGGATTGGAAAATACAAAGATGAGGTATTGTGTGATGTGGTACCAATGCAGGCGGGGCATTTATTGTTGGGACGTCCGTGGCAGTATGACAGACGTGTGGAGCATGATGGTTTCTCAAACAAATATTCCTTTGTGTACAAGTAGCGGACAGTGACACTTGTTCCTTTGACACCATCTCAAGTATTTGAGGATCAAGTAGCACTGCAAAAAGAGGCGGACCAAATGAAACAATCGAAGGGAGAAAGGAGTGGGCGAGATTTCATACACCATTCATGTTTTGCCCGACCAAGCCAATTCCAAGGGAATCAAGAGACCGAGATGCATACTAATCTTACACATCCTGTTTTCTGTAATATTGTGTCTTTACAAGTTGAAAAGGGAGTTTTCCTAGAGTTGTCACTAAAGGAATTGTTGGAACTTTCAACACAATCAAAGATATCGGTGGCGGATGTGTGGTCAACAAAAATGAAGGGGCGAGCTCGTGTTGATGAAGATTCGGATTTGAGGACAAATCCTTTTCAAGAGAAGGGGAATGATACGATCCTAGACGGGGTGCCGATGATCAAGTTCGAACGTTCGGGGAGGCTGGCGCGAGTGGCAGCACGAGACCTGGCGCGAGTGAACCAGTCGCGCCAGAGACGTGTTTGGCTTTGGACTGAGCGCGAGTCACAGCGCGCTCGCCCGCGCCCTCGACGTGTCCTGCACTGAGCCTGGCGCGAGCTACAACGCGACCAGGGGCGCGAGTGGGCCAAAGTCGCGCCTATTTGGACTGTTGCGGATTTATCATATTTTTATTTATTTATTTCCTTTTTAGATTAGGATTTGACTTTTAGGGTTGTTTTATTTTGCCCACCTATATAAGGGCTTGCATTATTTTTCATTGGACAGTTTTTGATATATTAAATTTGAGAATTCTCTCTGGAGATTTTATTGAACCGTGTGTCGTGTTCATCCGACTTATCAAACAGTACATCACAACTGTTTCTGGCGTCTTTGATTTTCATCCATGGTTCTTATTTCCAATCATAGCTGGGTTATAGGTTTCATATACCTATAGTTTGTCCGTGTTGAGAAGTTCGGGTCGAGGATTCCATCTCTGGCAATCTGATACAAGTCCTGGGGTTGCAGAAGCGCATCAGAATATGCTCACCACCTTCACAGTTAATGAAAGTCTTCACATTTTCTGTGATATCCTCCCACGCAGCTACAGTTTGATCGGCAGCCATAATTCCTGAAACCACCTCAATAGCAAGTGGAAGGCCTCTGCAGCTTCTGGCAATCATCTTTCCAATCCACTCCAATTTAGGAGGACAAGGATGCCCTTTAAATATTTTTTGTCGAAGCATATTCCAACTTTGATCCACATTCAACAAACACATCTCATAAATATGGATAGAATAAGTGATGTAAGTAGCCACATTTGATAGCCTCTTGGTTAACATTATTCGACTTCCATTATTGTTATTATAAGGAAATGCAAGCTTTATCTTGTAGAGAGAAGGACCAACATCAAAGCTGGGCAGCGACAATGCAGGAGGAGAAGCACTACAGCCAGTCCGACACGCCACTTTCTCTCCTAATGAATCTTAGTCTCTCCGTATCTACTAAGAAAATCTATTAAAAAGTTTAACCCTTCATGATTGTTTTAGAAACTCTGGTCTAAAAAGGTGAAATAAAATTGAATATTATTTAGATAATAAATAAAATATGATTTTGTATAAATTACATGAGAAAGAAAATAGTAGAAAATGATAACATGAAATATAAATTGAAAGAATAAAAAATGGGAATGTTGAATAACAAAATCTAACATGAAATTATCAAAACCTACAATACATCTTAAAATTTTTGATCCTTATGATGAGGAAACTTTTTCTTTCCTTGTTGGATTTTCAAAAAAGAAATTGTGACGTAGAGTTTCGCCCTTTTTTGTTGAGAATGAAGTTTGCCTTTTTGGCTGAGCTAGTCGCTGTGATCGTGGCTCTGGAATGGGCTCGGACGATGTCTCTAGATTTTATTTGGCTAGAGGCGGACTCTGTCTATGTAGTTACTCTTCTATCTTCGCGTTCTTTGCAGGTTCCTTGGATTTTGAAGGCCCGTTGGCGCTGTGTGATTGATTTTATTTCGAGTATTTACTTTTGTGTTTCGCACGTTTATAGAGAGGGAAATGGGGTGGCTAACTCGTTAGCTTCTCATAATACTCCTTCTAGCTTTTGGTTTGATTGTATTCCTCTTATTTCAGATGTTGTAACTCAGGATTTTTGTGGTACGGGTTTTTTCCGTTTTGTGTAGAGGGATACTCTTTTTCCCATATGGTTTTTTCCATGTTGGCTTTTCCATATAAGTTTAATGAGGCTCCGGTCTTTTAAGTTATCGGCTTGTGATAACTGGGACTTTTAGGTTTCTTTGTGTTTTTTCTTTTCTTCATTTATACAATTCATTTAGAGAAGTTTGTCCTTGTTTAATAACTAATATAATACATTATAATATATTTTTTTGGGTAATATATACTTTTTTTTTCATTTCTAAATAAATGTCATTAATTAATTCTAACATTTAAATTTTCTTTTATAATAAATGTCATTTTACATAATCGATGTGGGAAATTCATATTTTTCTCGTATTTAATCTCATTTAAATGCATTCAAACACCATATTTGACTCATTTAATCTATTTACGAAAGAGTATATAAGATCATTTGATTATTTTATTAATATGTGTGCATTTATTTTGAAGGGCATTTATTTTAAAACGGATGTGATAGTAAATAAGATTATTACCTTTTAAAAATGAAATTATAATATTATATTTAAATAAATACTATATAGTATATTATACTATTATCTTTAAATTAAAGTTATAACAGATATTATAGATCAAATTTTATAAAATATGGGTCTTTTATATAGTACTAGATTATTAATACTATCTATATATTATATAAAAACAGAATAGTAGGGATAATTTTGTTAAATCACAATTAATTATGTTTTCTGAAAAATGAACATCATGAATTGTGTAATTATTTTTACTCAAAGAACACGTCTATTCATTCTTCTCCACGAGTATCTTTTGAGGTTTTACACAATTTAGGAGTCTAATATTCTTTTAACCTAATGCCTAGATATTTCTAGATTTTGAAAAAAAAAAATACAGTATATTTCCATTTGTATTAGATTCAAGAGCCGCCGTTTCGTTTGTGCCATTTCATTTGTTAAAAAATCTGTATAAACAATATCATCTTGCTATTGTTCATTCCATCAAAACTTTTTCAATGATTGGAATGTCCTATACGGATTGACTATTTCACAATCGCCCATACGGATTTGGTGTAAAGGCAGCAAGAATCAATTCGAGAGAGGAAGGCAATTAAAAGGGGTCGGAATCTGATTGAGAGTGAACATGAGATGACTTAATTAGTGAAAGAATCTCAGAGTATGTATCCAAACGATCGATAAATGCAGTTATTTCATTTTCTCCTTTTCACGTGGAGTTGTTTATTTTTTCTCTGTTTGTTTTCTCTACTCTTAATAATTCTTTACTAGTAATATGTTTTTGTGTTCCCTTATGTATTAATTATGGCGCATTATCTCATGAGGTTTGGTGTTGTAAGCTTCTAGCCTTCTACAATGATTTAGGGAGGATCAAAGACATCTTTCATCCCTCTTTCAAAAATATTTTCTTGGAATACATTTAACAGAATACCTTATTTTATTCGGCTATTGATGAGTTGGAATTGAAATTTGTGTCCACTCATTCGTTTTCATTTTCTACTCTTTTAGTTTTCAGATTTTTTTCCCTTTCACATTCAAAAAGAACAATAAATAAAAACACAAACAATAATATACATTTAAATGAGGAATTTGCAGAGAATGCAAATATGTAGTTGAGATTTTAGTCTTTTTGATTTTGTTGATTCCTCAAATGCATGTGAGAAGAAAGAATGTAGAACAGACGTACCTGATAGTTATAAATGGATGGTGATATGCACTTATCTATCTATCTATCTATCTATCTATCTATCTATCTATAACAAGCACACACAATTTATATAATTAATACACTACAAGAAATTGAGGTTTTACCTAAACATGCAAATGTGGCTAAAAATAAATTTATGTGTGAGTGTAACATTTTACTCACACATAATGTAAATGTCAACAAGTGTGGTTATATTTCTGCAGGTAAAAGTATTTAGCCACACATATAATTATGTGAGGACAAATCATTAAATTTTACCCACACATATTTGTGTCACTAAATATCTAAATTATGTGTGTTTAAATAAATTTTCCAAGAATCTAATGATGACATGGATAATGATGTGGCAATATTAGAATTACGAGGATGATGACATGTCATCTAATGTGGAATGTGGCATGTGACGACACATGGCATTTAATATTGACACATGTTAATTTTTATGTGTGGGTATAAATTAAAATTTATGTGTGGGTAATTTTTATTTAACAATTTAATATTGGAAAAAAATATTATTTTTTGTAAATATAAATAAATTCAAGTGTGGGTAAACATGTGTAGGTAATAAACATTTTAATCTTTAAATCAGAATATAATATTCTAAATAAAAATATCACATATTATATCACGTTGACGAGTACAAAGAACAGAACTTAAAAATATTACATAAAACACGTTAAAAAACATATAACAAGACTAAAATAGTAATCTATTCTTCTTTCTAATAATTTCAATGTTTTGTTTCTCAATAGAAGCTACAGAGATAACGAATTAAATGCTTTAACTTGACGTTCAAAATGTGGGCCGCAAACCAAGAGTCATCTTGTAGTATCGGTGGAAATCATGAATGAGCTCCCGTATCTTGGGTACCAATTCCACTAAATTGTTGAAATTAGCATTGTCATTAATTGTGCTCTGCCAAAAAAAAAATTATGTATATATATATATATATATATATATAAACAGTACAAGTTGTAAGAGTTTTAAAATGAAATAATCTAATGAATCTTCATGAAGAAACGAAGAAAATATAGTTGCTGCTAACATGTGTTGGAAGTTTTACCTATGGAGACTTAGTGTCATCAATCATACTTCGGATGCCATTTCTTGTTTAACTGAAATAGAAAAAGACATTGTTTAGCACTCAACTAACAAGTCAAAGCATCTCAATTCTTTGCATCCATATCAAGAACTTAACATGGATCATCATTCCCAAACTAAGTGAAATTATTATAACTGAAGCAAGACAACTAAAGATACTATTTTTTTTCCTGATCTCAAGAAAAGTGCATGTGATTAAATAGCATAAAAAATTATTGAACATCGAAGCTCAAATAAACATTTGGTAAAACTTAATAAAAAGAAAGGAACAAGCCAAGAAATATGACGAATCTCGAGTCAAATTCCAGATTTTTGTTTCCTTAACGAAATAAAATGGAACAAGGAGATAAGTGAACAAAAAAAAACACCAAAACAGAACATATCAAAACCAACATGAATTCTCAGAAAAAAAAAAATCAACATGAGATAAAAAAAATATATATATATATATAGCAAGATTCAAGAAATAAGAAAACAGGGTATATAAGCAGAAATGGAGCAGACTACGAAAGAACTCGGCAAACATATTTAACAAGGGGTGGACTTGCGTGCAACAGCGGTTATTTCCGCCTATTTCAGGCGGCCACGTGGCCCCACGCGCCCGTGTCACATGGCACATGGTACTTTTTATTATAGTTGGAATGATGATAGTATTAATCTCAGGTTGATACCTTTCTTTATCGTACTTGATACTTTTCTACTTACCACATGGTACTTTTTATTTTACCGAACTCGTATTTTGCTTTCCTTTCTAAATTCTTGGAATGATGATTGTTTTAGATTAATCTCAACACATACAATATAAAAACTGAAAAAAAAAAATCAGAATTTGAACTAAATAAACTTATATAAAATAATTAGCAGACCCCTTACTTTTTAATGATACGGATGGTACTTTTCGAATGTTTTGTGATACTTTTTAATAGGAAGGTTGGTACTCACTTTGGACAGGTTTTTTTTTATGGGTTGACCCAGTCAAAGCGGGTTGACTCGCATTGACCGGGTCAAAGTGCGGGTTGACCCGCGTTGACTAGGTCAAAAGCGGGTTTGACTGACCCGTCTCATATAGTGTTATTTGCATCATGATGCATGCAAGTGTTTGTCATTTAACAATGATTTTCTTAGTAGATTCGGAGAGACTAAGATTCATTAGGAGAGAAAGTGGCGTGTCGGACAGAGTTTCTAAAACAATCATGAAGGGTTAAACCTTTTACTCGACTAATGAATTTAAGTTTTATTCAATATTTTATTTAAGAAAAAATTTAAATTTTCAATTTTTAAAAACTATAAAAAAAATAACAAAACATTAAAATTGTGATATCCCACATCGATGCAAGATTGAAATTATGATGTGTATATATAAGTGAACTCAATGAATTTTCTAGCAACTTGAATTTACTATTTTGGCAATGCAAGAATGAATGCCATGAAATTACTAGTGGAGCCCGTTGTGATGTCATTTTGTTGCTAGATTATATATTATATGAATACGTTTTTATTATAGTGCAAAGATTTTTGTTGCTAGATTATATATTATATGAATACGTTTTTATTGTACTGCAAAGATTCAATTGCTTTGCACATTTTTCAAAATACATCTACTATTTTTTTAAACAATTTATTAAAGTGAAATGTTGTAATATAACTAATTTTGATATATTTCAATTTGGCGTGTATATTATATTAATACATTTTTATTATACCAGAAAGATGCATGTGCTTTGCACGTGTTTAAGATAGTTATACTAAAAAGACATGTAATAATTCTAGTAAATAAAAATATTGTAATATCATTTTGAGTAAACATTTCAAAAATATAATTTGTGTAAAAATAATAAATATTACTATATATATAAATGAAATGAAATGAAATGAAATGTAAAATCCACTTATTAAAATTTATTTTTACTAAAGTGTATATTAAAATAATATCATTTTCTTATGCTAGAGAAATGCACGTGCTTTGGTCATATTAAAATAATTTGACTAAAAATATATTTAATAATTTTGTGAAATAGAAATATTATTTGGATAATTTCACTTTTAGTCTTACTGGAATAGGGTCAAAAGAATTTTAGTCTCGCATCTGACTTTTTTGGTTCACAAGATTTATTTACTCGACATTCTTGGTCTCATATTTATTTTTATTTTTTTGACTTTTTTGGTCTCAAACATAACAACTTACTCAGGGATGTTAATTTTGGAATAAAAAATGTTAAAAAATAAAATAAAATTTGGGACTACAAAAGTCAAGAAAATAAACTTTAGGACAAAAAGGTAAAGATTGATGTTAAAAAATGTGTAGAGAATGAAAATATAATTGGATGTTTAATTGGAAAAATAAAATTAACATGTAATAACTATATTATATCAAGCGATTACAACATATAATATAATGTTATCGACTTTTGTGATCCTAAATTTTATTTTTTGACTTTTTTGGTCCGAAAATTAATATCCTCAAATATTTGTGAAGTTAATTGTTAGTTTTAGGATAAAAAAAGTCAAAATAAAATAAAATATGAGATCAAAAATATCGAGTAAATAAAATTTGGGACAAAAAAGGTGAGATGCGGGATTAAAAGTGTTTTGACACTATTCTGATGGGACCAAAAAAGTGAAATTATGCCCAATATTATTATGGCAATATTAGTAGATATATATATATATATATATATATATTCAAATGTATCTTTTGTATAAAAATAAGAAATTTTACTAAAAAATCGAAATGAAGTTTAAAATATACTCATTAAAAATAAAAAATATTTATGTTAGAGTGTACATTAATTACTTTAATTTTTGTGTATATTTCTTTTTCATATGATGTATACGCTTGTGCTTAGTTTTTCTTATTTATTTCTTTTATGGAATTAGTTTTTACCTATTTTTACAATCATTCCCTTAGTTTGTATATTTTTTTTATTCTTCCAAAGAATATATAATAATTAATAATTATTACCAAGCATCCCGTGCATTTTTGTTCGGATGTGATTCTCTATTCCAATTCAGTGTTTCATCTAATCATCTTGTATTCCAATCATTAGATTTATGACACCTGTATTTAATTTTTTGTAATGGACAATTTTTTTTTAATTACACGTATTATGAATCCAATATCGAATATTGTTTGGATCGAATACGTAAACGCAGTGGAAAATCAAAAAATTATAAAATATGAAATAACAATTATTTCATAATACACGTATCATCGGATTCACGTTATAATATGGTGTAGAATAAAATGATATGATCATTTTATATGTATATATATAGATACACATCTTTTCGCAATCCGGTTGATGTCGGGTGTGTAGCAATCAATTGCTCGTCTACTCTTAGAGATCCAAATGTATCTCCTCTATCAAGTCCACACAATTGGAATGTATCTCGTATCTCGATTTTCGCTAATAATCGATACACGAAGAAAAATATGCTATGTGTAAAAATTGAGAACTAGATAATCATATGAGAAAAAAATGGAATGAATAATAATAATAATCACATTCATAACCTATTATTTCATATAATCGGCCATATCAAGAAATCAATTCAATGGTAATTGATTTTCCCTTTAATCACATTAATGGCCTCTTTAATCATATTAAAGATCTCTTTAATCTTTTGATTGTAGAGATTCTCAATTCAATATTAATTCCACAAAATAGAATTAACATTTTACACAATATAAATTAATCCAATTAAATTTCTATATCTATTAAATTGATCCAATTAATTTAATCCATATTTTGAATTAGACTTTTAATCCAATTAAACATTTTAATTGATTGTTTGATTTAATTAATTAAATCAAAATAGTCTCAATTAATTAACATCATTAATTAATTGGATTCAACAATTGAATCAATTCAACCGATACAATTACAATCTATTTGTGTAACCCTCTTAGGTTCACAACTAGTATTAGTAGTTGTAACGCCCCGATCCCAGAAAAATAGTGACAAGACCGACGCGCTACTAGGGGAAAGGGGTTGTGGCATAAAAATAATCATAGAAATAAGATTAGTGCCCCAAACACTTGGGAAGCGTAACCTCTATAACTGGAATTTAACCACGCTCTAAGGCGTTTTATAAGGAACTTGAATCAATGATCAATCATTAAAGGGAACTTATCCCGCCAATTAATTATAAAGGCAGATCTTAATAACAAACACAAATCATATTGTGATTCAAACAACTGAAGACAAACTATATCAGAGCAAACGAAACAAGCGTAGAGTATCTTTATTAAACTTAAGCAAAATATTTCCAATTACTTCTTTGTTTTAGAGTATCTAAGATCTCTAAACAATGCAAAAAGAGCAAGCAAATATCAACAAAAAAAAATAGCCCTTGTCTCAACTCCGTCATCTTCTAGTCTGCCTCTCAACCTGAAATCTTTAGAAAAGATTTGGGTTGAGTACTAGTGTACCCAGTGACAATTTTGATAAACAGTTCACAATCATTTTATAAATATGAATATCGTATCCACACATGTATAACAATGGAAATGTTTCAAAACTAAAAGCATTCCATGTATACAAAGCTTCTTTTAACCTTACATACACGCTCTATCTCAATTGTCCCTTCCTACAGTGTCTTAACTTATATACACGTCCTCCAGCCCAGCTGTCTAATAAAGGATAGTGTATACGGTCCCAAAACTTTAAAGGATCCGAACTCGAGTCTAGTTAAGCACTCAATATTTTCGTAGGATACTGGCGAACGCGAACAGTGAGCTAAATTATTTTGATACAGATATTCATGTTATACAGTTGATAAACAGTTGAGCTTATTAGCTGAACATAATTTTTATTTTTATATAGAAAAATATAACTTTATAATTAGAGTCCAACCTATTGCAGTGAGCTAAGATTGAATTAATTAAATTAAGCCAAACCCAAAAAAAAAAATTCCATTGGGCGTATAAGCCCAACTCCACACCAAGACACCTAACTCATTTTTGGAAGAGACACATGTATCATACACATGTCATATTGATGATACGTGTTGGGTTATAAGAGATGGAAGCAAAAGTGTCAACTAAAATTCTTTTCCTTTTCCTCTCGTCTTCGCAGCTGCTCCATTTTCGTTTGCCTTTCTCGACTCCCAAATCACAGCCTAAATTCTTGATATTTATCCCTTGTATTCTTCTCCTCAAGTAGATAGTATTTATGAAAGAAATCCTTCTTTTTTTTGCCCAAGAACTTGAAAACAAAAGTAAGAACAATTGAGAGTTGTTTCTGCTATTTTGCATCGCTGCTGTCTTGTGAGGTATTTTTTTTTTTGCCGGTCCGACTGTTGGTTTTTTTTTTAAGAATCTTTATAATTCTGGAAACCTCACACTACAATCTTCTCATCTACCATTCTCTTGGTCTTTTATTTCTTTATCTTATTCCCTTATTTATTCTATGAGTTTTGCAGATTTGGAGGTCCAAATTTGTACTTGGTCTCAAAGGATTTCAATTTTTAAAAATCTCTCAAATCCTCCATTGTTGTTCTTTTTTTTATGTTATTGGGAATACTGTGTATCTTTATCTTAAAATAGACGCTGCATGTGTAAATTAAAATGATTAAAACCTTGATGAAAATATGTGCAAGAGAAGGCCCATGAATTCTTTGAGAGAAAAGCTTTGGTTTTAATTTTCACAAATGGTGCAGGTGTGCAGTAGTGGAGAGAAATAAAAATAAGAATTGGGTTGTTTTGGTTGTGTTTTACTGAATTGAGATGTACAGTAAAGAGAGAGAGTGTGGGAATGAAGTGAGTTGACTTCTACTTTTTGGTTTGAATTTTGTTGTTGACTCTATGTTTTCGAAAAGAAGGAGAAAGATATTTTGTATGGTGATTTTAATTTTGTCCATATGTGCACAGTAGTGAGAGGAAGAAATTATTTGATTTTTAGAAATGTTGAATGTATTTACATGTGGGCATGTGTGTTTGCAGTAAAGAAAGAAAAGAAACTAGTTGACTTTATAATAATGTTTTCATGTTTATTTATTTAAATGAGAGAGAAATTGTTTTGGAATATGTGAATGGCTCTGGAGAGGGATTTGAGTTAATGAAGAGAGAGGGTTTAATTTCTCTTTAAATTGAAAGGTGTGTGTGCTTGATTTCCAGTAGAAAGAGATCAAAATTTGTTCATATTTTTATGAAATATACGGGTGCAGAAGAGAGAGAAAAGAAGTGGGTCTTATGTTTTGAAGAGAGAGAAGAAAAAGTGGGTTTGACTTTAAAATAAGCTTGTCAAGTTAGATTGAGGAGAGACTTCTTTATTTTTGGATTAGATAGGAAATGATTTTGAAATTCCATTTTGGTAAGTGTGCTTCTTTGTGTGTGTGCGTAAGTTAGATTAGATATTTTATTTTCATTTTTTAAAAAACTTTAATTACATAATGTTTATAAAGGTGACTAAAATAATTATAAATTTATTTGGAGAAGTGTTAAAATTACCTTTTATATGCATTTGGTAATTTTATTTATTCTAAGAGTAAATGTATTAAATAGTCAAGATTCTAATTGGGTCTTTTGGGACAATTTAAATCTATACATCTTCCGGAGTTGTCCACTTCAGTACAAATTTCAGGAGCTCGTTTTTTTTAAGGTCGTATTCGCATTATGTTATATGTTTAGAGCCTAGCACAGTGCTAATAGGTAGTTCTCATTTTGTAGACCCGAACCCAAGACCTGGATTTAAGATCTACAAGACATGTGTAATGTTCCAGCTATATTAGCTATAAGGTATAAGGTGATGGAAGCAGCTGACGAGGACATATAGGCCAGAGAGCAGCAAGTGTAATTTAGAGATCAACATAGTTTACCAATATGTAATGAGCTGGAGCTTCTCCAAGATTTAAGGTGGGTAGCGCCCCGATCCCGGAAGAATAGTGATAAGGGAACGGTGCGCTATTGGGGGAAGGGGTTGTTGCATAAAGATAATTAAATGAAATAGCTTCGGGACAAGAATAAGTTATATTTCCCAGAAATTTGGGCAACATAACCTCTGTAACTGTAATAGAACCACGCACTAAGGCGTTTAGAAAGAACCTGAATAAATTATCAATCATCAAAGGGAACTTATCCCACCAATCAATTGTAAAGGAACATTATAGCATAATGCTGAAATTATAACATGCTTCAAACAATTGAACACAAGCTGTATCAGAGTGAACAGAACAAGCGCGGAGCACAATTCAAGTAAAATTATTTGTAAGCACTTAATTGATTTTAAATATCTAAGATTTCTGAACAACACAAAAAGAGCAATCATATAACAAGTAAGCCCTCGCCCCAGCTCCGTCATCTTCCGGCCTGCCTCTCAACCTGAAAATATTTAGAAAAGATTTGGGCTGAGTACTAGCATACCCAGTAGGCAAATTTTGATAAACAGTTCACAAACATTTTATAAATATGAATATCGTATCCACACAAGTATAACAATGGAAAGGTTTCAAATCTCAAAAGCATTCCATGTATACAAAGCTTCATTTAACCTTACTTGCACGCTCTATCTCAACTGTCCCTTCCTATAGTGTCTTAACTTATATACACGTCATCCAGCCCATCTGTCTAATAAAGGATAGTGTATACGGTCCCAAAGCTTTAAGGATCCGAACTCGAGTCTAGTTAAGTACTCAATATTTTCGTAGGATACTAGCGAACGCGAACAGTGAGAGAAATCATTTTGATACAGATATATATTCATGCTTTACAGTTATAAACAGTTGAGCTTATTAGCTGAACATAATTTGAGAAAAATATATATAACCCATCTGGATAACGAGCACATGGCGGCACAATAACTTCAAAAAAAATGGTTTCATTAATCCTAGCAGGCTCTGCAGGTCCTATAAGGGTTGATATTCGACTCAGAATAATTGCTATATTTTCAGGAATTAATCTACTGTAATTCGAGCTATTATTTAAATTTTATTCTTTTCAAAAATATATTACGCGACTCTAGAGACCTCGTGTACATTTAACGCAGAAGGAAATAAATTCCAAAATATTATTCTTGATTTACTGGAATCAACCAATTTGATAGAGGTCTCTTTTCATAATTTGCCATTTTAATCAATTTTTATCAGATTTGTACCACGACACCTTTTAACTGTTCAAAAATTACGAAAATATTCAATGGCCATCCTATATATTCCAAGACTATAGTTTGAGAGTTTTAGAATTTTTCAATAACACATGCTCCCGGTACAAAAATAACTGCTTAAATTAAATAATCGAGATTTTTCAAAACTCGTCCAAAAATTACGAAATTTGACGGGCATATAGGAAATATTATTTCGATAAAATTTTGTGAATAAACTTTTTTGATTTGAGGGCCCGAAAAGGCCGAAATTCGAGAATTACAGCAGCAGCTCGTCAACAATCTTTTCTAAATATTTTCAGCATAATTTAATAGTAAAATTCATGTGACGCCCGGGGCCGAAGTATGGAGTGATCGCCGGTGCAAGGCACGGACAAAAGAGCGGCTCCTATAAGACTTCCAAGCGAAGGGACACATGAATGAACCGAATCTACCCGAAAGAGAGGGATTCTGAGGCTATACAGGAATGGGACTGTATAGTTGAGGAGAGCTTAAAGGATTTGATTGGTGCTACTCATACTAACAAGGTGCATCTTCTTTTCTGGCGCTCGTTCCACTAGAACTCCAAAGTTAAGCGTGCTTGACCTGGAGGAATGGTGGGATGGGTGACCCCCTGGGAAGTTTCTCAGGGAGCGTGTGAGTGAGGACAAAGCACTAGCAAGTAGCATGATCACCTAGCACTGTTATACACATACGGTTCTTCTATTATCTAATCTCCCGATTGGATCTTGAATTATGGAATAATATGAAAAACTCAATTAATCCAATACTTACATTTTCATTTCCATTCAATTAATTCAGTAATGAATCAATATTCATCACGCCTTAGCCAAGGTCTTCTGTCATGAAAATTAATTGATTACAAATTCATATATTCGATAACATTCTTATCTTATGAGTGTGTATCATACGTGCAAGTTAAACTGTTCAATATTCCATCTTGATCAGTTATATAACTCGGAACTAATTTAAGATCTAAGTACAAAAACATATTCCATAATCACCATCATATGCATGATCATGTTTTGTGACTTATTAAGATGTAAGGATTTTATCTACACGCATATATAATTAACAAGTAATAAATACATAAGATAAATAAGATGCCTTAATATAATATAATCTATTAAAAATTTATTCACAATAAATAATTAAAAGAGTATAAATAACCAATCTAATTGATATGACGAGTGCTACTCTTTCAAATATAAGATGAAACATTAAATTGGAATAGAGGATCCCATCCGATATTACTTTATTTCAACCCAATTTCTTATTCTAAAAATTTTTAGTTTGGTCGCTAAATAAATAACAGCATCTTTTTTGACCGTCCGATTCTTCATCATCATCGTCGACACAAAATAGTTGACTTGCTTTGCTTTTATTGCACACTTTTAGTTAGAACGTAAAAAAATAAATATGTGAATTAATTTTTGTGAAATGATCACGATTTTGATTAATTTTACAATTTCATTACGATTTCAAAGCGACGTATAGAAGGTACACTATTAACTTTCATTTTTTTACAATTAAAATCGATGAAATTTCCAGTAAAATAGATCCAATATGTGTAGCCGATTTAGTTGAAACTGTTCGATTTAATCACATAAACACGAAGTTTATTAATCTAAATTAAATTCCCTATTTTAGCACTGTCATAACTTTTTTTAGCATTGTCATGACTTATTTTAGCATGGCTCTTTCAGGATTTTAGCACTGTCATTTTCTATTTTAGCACTGTCATGACCTTTTTAGCATGACTCTTTTAGGTTTTAGCACTGTCATGGCCTTTTTTAGCATGACTTTTTTAGGTTTTAGCACTGTTATTTTATATTTTAGCAATGCCATGGCCTTTTTTAGCATGACTCTTTTTTGTTTTAGCAATGTCATTTTCTATTTTAGCATTGTCATGACCTTTTTTAAGCAAAGTTTCTTATCTTTTCCATTTTAAAATACTTTTGTAAGATTTTTAATTTCCTCTTTTAAGTATCACGTCTACTTATAACTAAAAGTTTTATACTATACTATGTGTGTTTGTTCCAATATCTACTTCATAAATTATTGCAAGTTTAGACTTATACCACCATTAATCAAATCAAATCAACTCCTCGCTTACATGTTGGAATTATCCGTATTAATCAACAGAAATTGACATTTTTGATGATATATTTCAGAATAGGTGATGATTCATAATTTTCATTAAGAAATTAATTAACCACCAATTAACATTTTCCTACTAACATGTACACATACATAAATACATATTAATATTTATTTTTGCGTAAGAAATTCAAATAAGCTTTAAGATTATCAAGCACGTGTTCGTAAATTTATACTAAGAACCGCCTAACATAAAATTGTAGTTACAACACAACAACGGCCACGACGACTACTGCTAATTCCAATAATCATGCAGTTGCTGCAGATTATGTTTTCTAATAAAGTTTCAACTGCTGCTAAAATAGTTCATAGTAGTGCTAAAATAGGTTACAACATTGCTAAAATAGATTACAGTAGTGCTAAAGTACATGTCAGTGCTAAAACAGTTCACAATAGTGCTAAAATAGGTTACAACAGTGCTAAAATATATCACAGTAGTGCTAAAATACATATTAACTGAGCATGAATCACACAATCGCGGCCGAAAAATAACACCGGCAGGGCCTCACTTTGTACCAGCGTCAGCACTATGTATCCAACTTCCTCCGCCCTGCAACTTGAAAATAATAAATTTGAGCAATTCATCACAAAAAATGTAACAAAAATTTATAAAAACTAATGCAAGAACACGAAGCTAAAGCAAGTCTACATAACCTGAAAGCAAACAAGTTAACCCTTTGGAGGCATCTTCTTCGGATGTCACACAAACCACATCGAGAAACAGAAAACGCATATTCAAATGTTTCATCATTTAACAACATGAAAACATTTTTTAATTCCAGGAGGAATCCGAGACCCAAAACTAAGGGCAAAACAGTTCTACAAAAATTAATAATTTAGAAAACCACGCACAACAAATTTTGAAATATTAATAAATTCCAACCTTTAACCATTTATTTAACTAAAAGATGAAATATTTCAGTGATCTTTAAATTTTATAAATTGCAGCAAGTGATCTTTTTGTACAAAACTTCAAGACGACACTTGCATATCTATATCTATATATATATAAAAACACAGTTTTTGCTTTTCAAATATTGGCGCCAAACAATAAAAAAAATAATTTTGTAATTTAGCATTTGCAGTTCATTTTTTAATCAGATTTAATTGATCCATAAAAATATTATCATATATTCAGTTATATTGAAACTGGCGTAGAAATAAGATACGTGATATATTCAGTTATCTGATATCTTAATAAGATTTATTCCAATTTTTTATTTATTTTTATTTTTTGATAGAATTAAAATCATTTAATTTAACCACCGGAGAGACATGATGCAGATAAATATGAAAAAAAAATAAAAAACTTCCAAACTCGCGTTATATGCAACCAGCGACTAGAGCAAAATAAAAACACTCACTTTCACCATTTACTCAAGAAGAAAACCACCCATGAAATATTTTAATTCCTTTCTCACAAATCTCCAAACAGAGATACATGCTTAATATATGAAGTATTAAGGAAGGTTTGGATCTGATGGTGCTGCAAAGAAGGGTAGAAAAACTTCACGATTTTCTAAGATTTAGGATTCAAATAGCGAGAGGGTGCATTGCATCTCAACAATAAAATTCCATCACACAATCTCACTTTTCCAAAGCTTGCGTGATCTTGCAAGGTGTACACCAATCTCGACCAACGGATTGGAAGAGGACCGCTGAAGAGAGTCTCAATGCTACTATGTTTTTTACTGTTTATGTTTGAATTTATAATTTTCTTTTATTTTTGTTATGATAATTAGCATCATTAATGGATGCAAAGGACAAGCCAGAGTGAGGAATGAAGATCAATGCCGAGCTGTACTGTATTACACCACATTGGCATTCTATGCGAGTGAATATATGTAATGTACTCTTCTCTTTGTCTTTACATGCATGGTGCATTGTACTCACATATATTATACACATCATCAATTGTAATTGGCTTGACAATATAATTTCATATTTTTTTCGTTACAGATGCTGTTGTAGATGATATTTGGGAACTTTGAATTTATTTTTTTTCATTACATCCTCACGTCATATTTGGGAAGAACTATTTAATTTTGAGATATTTCAATTGTTATCTTTGATGCTCCTTCAAAGCATATATAGATATGATCAATCATTCAAGCTGATTGAAAAAGTTTGTATTGTTATGACTTTCCATAGAATAGAATATATTGCATGATTGACATAAGTTTCCAAAACTTTATATTCTATCACGTATTTTTGTGTATATAGAGTTATTTATGATTTTATGTTGCTTCACATATCAAATTGTATTAGCTATTGAGATTTTATATTTGGCTTATTCTATTTTACGATTTCACATTGACATTATTAAAATAATGTTGCAGAATAGATAGAACACACATCAATGAGTTAATGCAATGTGGATGTGCCTCAATAACGAGAAAACAATTGACGCATTAGAGAAAGAATGCAGATTTGTCACAATTGATTTTGTAAAGTAATGCATTTCTGTGAGGCTATCTAACATACAAACTCTTAATAATTTTGTAGAGCAATACTTCTCAATTGTAATTCATCACTCATATTTTTTCTTTTGTATTCTATTTCTCTTGATAGAAAAAAAAATTACAAACAAAAAATTGATGGATAGTTAAACATTGCACCTTTTCCTCTTCTTTTATTTTTTCCCCTTTTGCTTAGTGTTTTGATTTGGAATTTAGGTTTGTATTTCTATTGATTATTATATTAATTGTTGATCACATCTGTTTAATCATTGATTCTTCAATTTGTTGATTGAGTTGCAATCCGAGTAGTTTGATTCAAATTTTGTGTCTATTAATTTTTTCTATTTAAAATTTGTAATCACTTATTATTCTATTCTTATATTTTTTAAATTTTAAATTCGATGATTACCGTGCATCGCACGAGTGCAAAACTAGTATTATATAAAAACAGAATAGTAGGGGTAATATAGGTAATTCATAATTGAGTCAGTCTGGAAAAAAAAACCGACGCTGGCTATTAAAAAAATATCATTCCTAATTATCTATTCGAAGGTGTTTTAGCGCAGCGGTTATTTTTTCTGAAAAAACATTTTTCAATGTAACTCGACCCCTCCTCCACAAACTCAAATGGGGTGAATGATTCGGCGTTCACTTTTTTTTGGCAACGCATCTCATTTTTATCACGATATTAATCAAATTCGCCCCACCAGGATTTTCCTTAATGAGTTTTTAGCAAAACCAAGTACATGAATGAATACTATCATAGCCTTAGCTACTGATGTCATGTTTCTAGGCAACTTATTCCACATTTGCAAACAACTTCTCATTGATCTTCCTCACAAGAGCAGAAGTTGCTACTCATTGCACGATATATTCTTATGTTTAATTTGGAGTCTGTCAGGATTGAAAAATTAAGTATCGATCAATACATGGAATATATATATGTGTGTGAGATTTTGTCATTAGATTGTATCCTTATGTTTGATTGTCGATGTTCTAGAGATATAGGAAAGAAAACAAAATAAGTAATTGAAGAAGAAAGAAAATGGAAATTGAATCCATTTGTAGCTATAGATTATATATATTCTATTGTATGGTATGAACTTGAGAAATTTTTATTTATTTTCCCACTCTGTATTTCTTTTTCGGACATGGTAATTGGAGGTTGCATTAACCTTAAGCATTATCATTTTACGAAAATCAAACTATTAAAAATTGTTATCATTCATAATATACAATTATGCTCGCTCATTTCAAAATCTAACGGTTATAAATATTTGTGATAATAGCAATGGCTCCGCCATTTAAACTAATTAATAAAGGATTAAGAACTTGCAATGACTTCAGTGTTCGGATTGATTAAGGATCTACAATGAAAAGCAAAATAACACTTTAATTAGTTGTGATAAAGGAGATCTTATGATGTTCTGGTATGTCACAACAAGGATCAGTATAAAAATATTTTCACAAAATTCCATATAAAACAGTCAAAGTATATGTATGTGAATAGTAAAAAAAATCATAAAAATACAAACGTCCCGATGGGGATGGCCTAGTAAGGGTAAAAATTAAGTCAACATAAATTTCTGTAATAAGACTAAAACTTGATTGAAGAATTAGGTTTGTGATTATATATATATATATATATATATATACACATACTAGTACGTACTAGCTACTAAAATCCGAGCAATGAATGATTCAGGGGTGGGCGTTATGTACCGGTGGCAGATCCTTCGCCACAACAGTGGCGGCAGCAAGAGACGGCGGGCCACGACGAGGAGATGACGGCGGCCATGAAAAAGTGGCAGAAGGTTTCTGGTTGAGTATAGCCACAACCCCAGACAGCACTATCAGCGGAATCACTACAAAATACACAAGCTTCGAAGAAGATGAAACCGCGTCGGATCCGCCATGTTTTTCTTTATGGATTAAGAGAGAGAGATGCTGAGGAAGAAGACGAATTGCAGACCGAGAAGATATTCATTCCAAATATGACAAAATTCCTAAATTACTAAAATACCCTGGGTTCATTAAAAAGTCTAAAATATTACAATAATGTCATCGCTTTTTTTTTTTATTTTGGAACAGATCTTGACCGTCCAAATCAGATCAATCTGTGATTAAGATTGGTTCTTGATTCTCACATAGAGATGTGGTTTTCACATGATCCCATCTCTCTCTCTCTCTCTCTATATATATATATATATATATATATAAATGCATGTGCAATTTCAGCCATCCACATATGTATCCAATGTAGTTCTCCAATTCCAAAATATTATATAAGAATTAATGTAATTATGAGATGGATGATGATTACGCAGTTTCTACCCCATCTACATGACAATACAAAAACGTTCTGAACTTTTAACAAATATTTGCATAATTGCGCGCGAACATCTTTTGAAAAGCTTTAAATAAAATAAAAGTATTAATTGAACAACACTCAAGGATGAAAATATCGCTATCGCAACATATATCGCAACTTTAATTTTACGGATATATCGATGGATATATCGATATCGCATATCGATATCGCAGAAAATTGAAAAAAATGACAGAAATCATATTAAAATCTTGGAAATTTAGCATGAAATTTTAGGAACTATTATGACATATTATTATGCACATATTCCACTAATTTTTTTGATAGAATTGTATTTTGAAAGAAAATATATGAATAATACATTATATAAATACCGTCTGAGACAATACATTTGACATAATAATACATAATACAACATAAAATGACTAAATAAACATTATAAAGTACAATTAATACCAAAATGAGGATCTATGAGGTTCAAATATAGTAGATGGAATGTCATCTTGTTCTAAACAATATTGGTACCAACTTATCACGTTCGAGTAATTATTGATATAATTATGCACATGCGCTTGATATGTTTCTTAATTTCTTCCAACAGCTTCACCATGAATTGGATAATGTCCACTAACCCAATTATTTTGTTGATACACGTTTTGAGTAGTCCAATCAATTTGTGAACTCCCATATGTGTAAGAAGCATATGAATCTTGGACATATCACTTTGATCAGTGCCACCCATATTCATAGAATCAAGATTTGGCAAATAATTTATATTCAATCTTAGATTTCAATTTCGTGTGATATATGGGGACAAAATTTTAGTGATTTATCCATCATGTCCTCTAACTGAAAAAATAAAAAAATAAAGTCAGTGCACGTGCATCTCAGTTTTCTTCCTTAGACATCCGCTGATTTTCCGGTCTTCTTTCTCTTATATTTTTTTGCAAAGTGAATGTTTTTATAAAGCAAAGAATATTGTAACTCAAATAATTACATTGAAGACCTAAAAAAGATCACAAAAATATATAGTATTAAATAAAAATCAAAATATATTATAGAAATATTAAAAAAATCGCGATATATTGCGATATCTTGCGATATTTTACGATATCTTGCGATATATTGCGATTTCTCATCGATACTCGGGAAAAAAGATATTCCCCCCAATATCTGTATCGCAATATCAATATCCGCGATATTTCGCGATATTTTCATCCTTGACAACACTTATATTCAACCAACTCTAAGTAAACAAAACTCCATCTAACACAATAAATTTTGTAATAAAAATATAAGAGTAATTTATATCTATGCATCTTATACCTAGCTACCTATGAGAGAACATTATATGTATATCAGACTGTCTAACTAGTGGAGTTTAAAATATTCATCGGGGATGAACACACGACGGTTATCTCTTTCCTCCACCCACGAGTCATTTAGAACAACCATACCGATTGCAGAGAAATATTGAAACATACATTATCGCACAAATTGCGCCTATTGTAGCAATTACCATCAAGAACAATTTGCATCCATTGATTTCTTCTGCATAATTAATATTTTAAAGTAATATATGAGACGAATATTATAGAAAGTTGACGAGATAATTTTGTAACACAAATTCCGAGTATTTAAATTAATAAACACCGAAAAATTGTACAAAAAAAAACGTTTTGGATTGAAATTACAATTTGTGGTTCGATTCTCTATCTAAAGCTTCTGATTCTTCTCTTCAAGATTCGTTCTTCATGTTCTTCAAGATCTTCAAGTTGTTCTTACTCTTCGATCTTCAGGAACACGATGCTTTGAGGTTTATAACGTCGATTCGAAGGATTTTCATCTTGATTCCGAATCAAACGTAGTTTTTAGGATGATTTGTTGAAGAACGCTTTGAATCTTTAAGTTGTTCTTGAGGATTTGAAGTCGATAACGCCGATCGGAGGGCCGAGCACCTTGGATCCGGATCAAACGTCGAATTCGGGATGATTTTGACGAGGAACGCGAAGAACGTCTTGAATCTCCAACTTGAACGCCTTGAAGATTGAAGAGAGCTTTCTCTCACGAATCCTTCTCCAAACTTGGGCTCTCGAACTTGTGTGGTTTCCTTAGGCCAAGCCCTCTATTTATAGGTAAAAGAGGGTGCATTTAGGGCTTAGGTGGCATTATTTCATTGGTGCATTTGTTAGGGCTTGTGTGGCTTAATTTTATTGGTTCCTTGCCATTTGTGATCACATACATCAATATGTTGATTCCATGCATGAGCTCGACACTTGTCAATCGCTTATTGGTCGAGAATTTCCACATATTAAATATCAAATTATTATTTATTTTATTTAGGAATTTGATCAAATAAAATTCCTAAAATATAAATAAATAATTTAATTTGGTATTTAATTATTTTAATTTCCACGCGGCACCATTTGATTGGTGATAAAATTTTAATTGCTTACAAATGCCCCCATGAGACGAGTTCATGAGCAAGTTGCCTTGAAGGTGGACGAGTCTCATATCCCAAAATCTTGTTAGATAGTTTTAACTCATATCTGGGAGTTCTTGAGTCCAATTTAAAATTTGCTAGAGAGTTTATACTCGTATCTAGGAGTTCTTGAATTTTTTTTGAAATTTACTAGATAGTTTATACTCGTATCTAGGAGTTCTTGAATTTGTTTTGAAAAGATAGTTTATACTCGTATCTAGGAGTTTAATTAAATTTGCTAGATAGTTTATACTCATATCTAGGAGTGCTTCACTTTAATTAATTTGCTAGATAGTTTATACTCGTATCTAGGAGTTCTTGATCTTGAATTTATTTTAGAAAGTTCATACTCGTTTCAAGGAGTGTTTCAGCTTGATTTAAAATTTGCTAGATAGTTTATACTCGTATCTAGGAGTTCTTGATCATATGTAGAAGATATTGGGCCTCCAATTTTGATAAAACGATCACAATATTGTTTTTTTTTGTTCCACCAGACTTCCGGAAGAGCCTTAGGTCAATGGGCCCAAAATCCTCCTTTTGAACGGCCCAATTTTGAGCTTAAAGCATTTCATTAATGGCCCAAGTTTATTAGCACGATTAGCTAATTAAACCTTGATACAAAAGCTTTGGTTGCAAGTTTCTCATCAAAGGAGGCAACTATCCCTTTGTTTGTTTTTTTTTTTTTTTTTTTTCAATGGCAATGTACATTGGGCCTGCGACCTTTGAAATTTATTTTAATGGCCCAAGTTCTGCTACCCCAAATAGAAAGATTCCCTTTCCCTCATTACTTTGTCAAAAAGGAAGTACTGTAGCATTAACTTTCTGGAGCAATATCAGATAGTAGGCGTTTTTTTTTTTTCATAGACACGTAGCAAACATACATTTTTTTGCATGCGATTTTTTTTATTTCCCAAACTGGAACACCTTCTGTAAAATTAATGACCATGAGGAGGACATTTTTGTTTGGTATTCTAACTCCATATTGGGATATTTTAAAATTAACCTTTGAATGAGAATCAGTCCTGGACCTCATTAATCCTTTATGTATAAGTTGCTGTACAAAAGCACAGATCTCTGCAGCGTAGGACGGATGAACGGTTGGCGAAGTAGCCGTTTGCTTGGATGTATTCTAACGTGGATCCTTATCCATTGCTTACTTTTGCCCTATAAATAGAGCAGCTCTTCTAACTCTTTTCTTCATTATCGAATTGCATACGAAATTCTGAGTCGAGCTTAAAGTTTCTTCTTCCTCTTTTTCCACGGCTCTCTTTTTTTTAACGAAATCTTGCTTTTTTTTTTTTGCTTCGCCTTCTAAACAACCAAACTTCGTCGCCATTGTTGCCCCTTTTTAGCTGAAGGTCTAGCCGTCTCAGACACTAGCTTTTGATTGTGATTTTGCTATGTGCAGGGGAGAAGTCTCCTGGAGTCTCAAGTCTCAACACGGAACTGCAACCGTGCTGTAGCAGCGGTACGAAGCAGGCGACAACGGTCTCTATTTGATGGAGAGGCAGTCGGCGAGGATCCATTATTTCCGGCCGGATTTATCGTCTTTTCGACCTTCATCTCAACGGCGATGGTGAGCTTATATCCTTTTTGTATGCCTTTTTCTTTTGCATGAGTATGGATTCTAGTATTTTTTACTTTCTGTCATATTGGTTTTCTATTATTTTTTTTTCTCTTCTTTTTTTTCTCTTTTTTTTTGGGGATTTAAACGGTGCCGACACCAACCAAGCGCTTTCCTACATTATCGAGCTTTCCGGTGCATAAGACTACACTATTAGAGGCACTAGCATCTGCTTCCCTTGGAGCAAACGGAAGTCGTGGAGGACGGTGAGACGTCGACGGCATCCTGCGTCTTCAACGGCAGAGAGAGAAACGGAGTAGAGAGCAACCGCCGCTCGAAAGCCCATGAAGAAGCTGCTGGCGGGGATCCACTCTTTCTAGCCAGTTTACTCATTTTTTTACTTATCTGGCTCAACCTCTACTGGCGGTTTTGGGCTGTAATACCCTTTTTGAAATAAATATGTGTTTTTTTATTTATTTTTTTTTGTTTTTTTTTTTTTGTCTTTTCATAAAAACTTGCAATATCATGCACAACAACACAACTTGGTAGATGAAGCCATCCCAGGCCCCTAATCTTAGCCTTAGCATCGCACATAAAGAGTAAATGATCTATTGTTTAGCTCCTTGTTCTGCTTCTGGTTCTCCCCCCCCCCCCCCTTTTTTTTATATGCTGCTCTTCAACTGCTTCTTTCCTAGTCGATCCACCATCTGCATGACTCACTCAGTTTCTTTGCAACCTTCGATTTCAGAGGAGTAGACGCAGACTTGACGAACGAGTTTTCCAATTTTGAGGCTGTAAGTTTTTTTTCTTTTTCCTTCATAATATATATACACATTTTCCTTTCAACTTGTAGTTGTCGTAGCTTTGAGTGTGTTTTATGCGTCCGACCATGCAAAACTGACGGAAAAAGGTGGTGAAGTTATCGGGGATCCATGATACCTATCTATTTATACGGCCAGTTTCTTCTTGCCTTCAACATTCGAGGATCGACAATCAGCTTTAGAATGAAGTCGTCTTCTCTATTGATGTTCTTTTCCCCAGCAACAAGCCTATGCAATTTGTATGGTCAAAGAGAGGCGGCTCCAACAACATCTTCTGCATCAGCTCGCTGCATCAAACTCTTTGATGCCACGTATGCAGTCACTGCCTCAATCTCCCATATCATCATCTCCAGTGCAAAATCATCCAAAAGCACAGCTCCAAGTTGTGAAGAAGTGCTCCCATCCGACTGCCATTGCAAACCGGCCCTGCTGCGAAATCATCTGTGTTCTAATTGTATTCGGCACTGGCTTTTTCGACTTCAAATTGTTCCTGTTACCGAAGTTGGTACGGCGGAGTACTAGTCTGCAGATCCCGGAGGCAGAGCTCGGCGTCACCAACATCCTCTCCTCCCCAGCATAGGGTCCGCCATCACCGGAATCAGCGATTCCAGCAACAACACGCACGCCCACCCCAAATCGTAGCTATTGCTAGCGCTGTTGTTACTACTGGCCACCGGAAAATCCTCGGAGATCGTTTCCAGCACGAATCGGGGAGAATCGACGCAATCGGCCAAGGCTTTCGGCAATTCCGATCTGAACAACTCGAGCTCCTTCTTCCGCGAGGTCACAAAGATCCAAAACTCCTTCACCGCCATCTTGTGGCAGAGGCCCTTCAATTTCATCAACAAATCCTCAGAATCGTCGACTTCCGGATCCTCTTCCCGACCGCAGACAGTTCCAGAGAATGAGACCGATATTTTAATCGCCTTCTCGAGCGTCTCGTATGCGACCGACAGTGATTTCGAAATGGACGATTCCCTCAAGTCGAGAGCCTTGAGCGACTGCTGAGTTTCCTGGTTTAGGGCTTCGACCTTTCGCCTTGAGCGCGTCGGATTTCTTGATGAGATCCTGCTCCGGGGAGGAGAAGGATGACTTAGTGTTTTGATTTCAGTTTTTTTTTTTTTTTTTTTTGGGAAATTCGAATTTTGTGAAGAAGGATTCATCTTGCGCTGCGGGAGCTGCGGGAGAGAGATGCTCTTATTTAGATTAAATGATATGGGCTTCTGAAAAACTTGGGCCACGAAATAAAATTTCTGGGCTCCCTTTTTTCCTTTCCTTTTGTTTATTTGGGCTTTTCCTTTTATTCCTTCTCTTTTTTTTTTTTTTTTTATTTGGGCCTTTTCTCTCCTTTTTATTTAGGCTTTAACCCCACCTCTCCTTTTTGCAGGAATTTAGACTTGATTGAAATTGCTCGTGAATTTGATTGAGAGGCTCAAATTCGTGCCAAAGGATTTTTCAAGGATTTTTCAATTTGGAGGTAGAACTTCCATTTTTTCTTTAGTGATTTCATGCCTCCTCTTTTGGCATATTTCACATTTTATTCATTTTTTCTTTTGTTTTTTAGGTATGGTTCATTTTCAAGACAGGAGTATCTCCGGGAAGCAACACTTAATGATCGTGGATGATGAGAAGCAGCTCGCGAAGAGAGGAATTGATTTGTAATCCCTACACGAAGATTACAGACTTTGTCGAAATGGAGCTTTTGACTTCAACATGGAGACTTCATTCCCATTAAGCCGAAGATGTCAACTATTCACTAGACAATGGTTTCCACTTCAACAAGAGCATGACTTCATTTCAACTTCTACGTGGAGAAGATTTCAATCTTGAGTTGCTTGAAGCTTAAGGGGGAACTTGAAGATAGAGCCGAATTTCACACTTGAAGCTTGAAGATGCAGCTGACTTGGATGCTTGAAGCCTAAAGATGATCTTAAGGATGTGAAGATGCTTGCAAATGGACTTGAAGATGCTTGAAGATGGAGCCAGCTTGCACAATCTTGAAGATGGAACTTGCAGATGCTTGAAGACGGTCTTAAAGATTGAGTCGACTTGCACTTAAATAACAGTTTAGCCACGTAAATTTAACTTTTGGTGGTTACCATGCACAGGTCAGGAGTAATATGCAGTTTAGGCTCGTGCGTCATGGAGCATTGAAGAAATTTTAGGCTCGTATCAAGGAGAATTGAAGATAGTTCTAGCTCATATCAAGCTTATGGAGACAGTTTATGCTCATATTAGGGAGCCATGAAGACAGTTTATGCTCGTATCAAGGAGCTTATGGAGACAGTTTATGCTTGTATCAAGGAGCGTTAGATTTCTCGAAGACGTTAGATAGTTTTGGCTCATATCAAGGAGCTTATGAAGACAGATTATGCTCGTATCAAGGAGCGGTGAAGATTTCTCGAAGACGTTAGATAGTTTTGGCTCATATCAAGGAGCTTATGGAGACAGTTTATGCTTGTATCAAGGAGCGTTAGATTTCTCAAAGACGTTAGATAGTTTATGCTCGTATCAAGGAGCGTACTTCTTTCTTAGTTCAGGGTTAGAGATTTGTGGCGACATCACCCTCTTCAAGTGATATCTTTCCTTGTTGCGCCAGCTGCATAACTTTGTCTTTGAAGATGAAACAGTCTTGTATAGGATGTCCGACCAAATGATGGTACTTGCAGTATTTTGGATCATCGGTTCGTCCTGGTTCTTCAGGTCGCTTCATTTCTGGTAATTTGATGAGTTCAGTTTTGCACAGATCCTCAAAGATTCCAGGGACGTTTGAATCCAAAAATGGGTATTCTCTTTGCTGCATCTCTCTTAGAGTCAATCTTCTTTGCTCTCTTTCTTGAGGAACATTTTTTCCAGCATCCTTCCTTGAGAATTTGACGGGCACTGCTTTCGCTACCATAGATTCTTCATTTAGGGTCGTGTCAAAAGGTTTACCCCCATTCTTAAATTCTTGTCTTTCCTGGAATGCACGAGATTCTTGGATTGGTGGTCCTTTGACTCCGCTTGTTGTCATGCTCAACTCCATATCATGAGCTCTAGTAGCCAAATCTTCAAAGGTCTTTGGCTGAATTCCTTTAAGAATGTATTGGAGGCCCCATTGCATTCCTTGAATGCACATTTCAATAGCAGAAGTCTCAGACAAGCGATCTTTGCAATTGAGGCACAAATTTATCCATCTATTGATGTAGTCAATGATAGGTTCTTCTTCCCATTGGCGAGTGTTTGTGAGCTCCACCATGCTGACTGTTCTTCTCGTACTATAGAAGCGATTAAGGAATTCATTTTCCAATTGCCCCCAACTGTCGATCCAGTTTGGCTCTAAGTGTAACACCCTAGATTTTTAATTAAGGTTTAGAGGATTCTTAATGATAATTAAGAAGTTAAGGAATAAAATTAATTAAGGTTAATTGAGGTCAGATGTCAGTTACGACTTTAAGAGTCAGTTTTCGTGAAAATCATCTTTTCAGAAAATTTGATATTAATTCTTTTATGGCCATTCGTGGTCTCGTTAGAAAGGTTTTAACTCAAGGAGTGTGCCGGTGTTTGCGGATTTTAATTCTGAAGTCAATTGAGTTCCCGGTGATGAAAAATGTATTTAAAGGATGAATGAATAGTAACTTTTACGTGCGTTCGTGTTTTGAGAAATTTACGAAATCCTCCTCATTGATCCAAGTCTAGTTCTGTCAGACCCCTCTTATGGGAAATGACCCAAGGATTCCGTTGGCGTTCACGGATTGACATTCTGAGGTCAATCGAACGCTCGGGAGCAAAATCTGTCAGTCTGAGTGAATAGTAAAAAGTAATTCCAAAAAGGGAATCTTTACTCGTCTTTCTTCAGACGACCCCGTCTTTTTCACGAATCAAGTTGGTTCACTAGTATTCGTGCCAACGAGTCTTCCGGTATTTTTAGATTTCGTGTCTGAGATCATTTGGACCTCGACATCGAATAAAGCAGCTTTTAACCGAACCCGGGGTAACTTTTGCAGTATTCTTGCGCTGAAGTGGCTTCCCTTGGAAGCCAAAGCTTTTCCTATAAATAAAGCATCACCCCTTTAGCTTTCATTGCTCATTTGTCATCTATTTCACTTCTAAATCGAGAGGGTGAGAAGCTTTGAAAGCCGAGAAGGTTCTGTCAAAGTAAAAGTGTTCTTCGTGAGTGTTCTTCAAGACGACGAGCGGAGTGGCGTGGAAGGGATGCGGTGAGGGAAGGTGCTAGGGGCGCCGTTGGGTTGTAGCGGGCGGCTCTGCCGCCATTGCAACTCGACGAGACGCTGAGCTAGCCACCTTCCTTCGACGCACCCAACCCCGTCCATTCTTGTTCGTCGATCTCGATCTCTATTTCTTTTTCCGTCTTTAAATTCCGCATTTATTTTCCGTTCTTTACGTTCTTCGCGTTCTTCATTATTGCTCGTTTACCTTCCGTCTAAGTTATATTTCAGTTTCTATTGAAGTTCCAAGTTAATAACGTTTACGTTATACTTCTCGCTTCATTCATGTCGTTATTATTCTTGAGATTAGCCCCGTTTATTTCGTTTAAATTCCGTTCAAGCCATATTTAATTATTTTCGGAAGATTTTCGTGTTTATGCCGTTATAATGCCAAAATTATTTTTAAGTTAAAGCATGTTCTTGCATGATAAATCTAAACACGTTGTTTTTATAAAAATTCGGGTTAATTGTTCTTCGTGTTCTTCGTGTTCGTCGAAGAAATCAACGAACACGAAGAACAGTCGAAGAACACAGTTGAAGATCGCCCAGGAGAGAGAGAAATTGGGTCCCGCGACCGCGGGGGGTGCGCGGCCGCGCGACGCCTCCCTCGGCCCCGGACCCCACGGGCGCGGAGGTTGCGCGGGCGCGGGGCTGCACGGGTGCGCGGGGTGCCGCCGGCGCGCGACGTTTCCCCCCCTCCCCATTGTCCGATGCTCGTCCTTCCAAATTTTCGAGTTTTCTTCGAGTCATGTTTTTCCAAGTTATTTTCAAGTTAAATTTTAGAGAAGCAATCAAGATATTCTCAATTTATTTCGAGTAATCCATTCAAGTTATTCTTTGTCTAAAAATTGAGAAATCGAGTCGAGATGTCCTTTAAATAAATTCTTCTCGAAATTCATAAAGTCGTAAAGTCGTGCAATCTGAAAATAAGTCTTAGATTTTAGTCTTCGAGTAAAATGTCATTATTTCTCGATTTAGATAGTTAACTTCTTCGAAAAAGGTCGCTAAGTCGATGATTCGACTCTTGTAGGAGGAAGTGAGTCTCGTAGGAATTCGGAGAAGGATCATCAACTCGTTGCTTCATCTTCTGTCAAGTAATCGAGGTGGGTAAATCTATACTCATCTAAAGTTTGAGCTAATAAGCTCTAGAAGCATGTTAGGGCAAAATGAGATATCCAATAAACTATTTTTGCTCAGCCTGTTTGATCTCTGTACAAGGAAAGGAAAGGAATAAAAGAAGTTATATGCATGATTACGTTGAATTGTTATTTGAGTTAGATAAAGTAAAGGAAGATTAGTATAAGTTAAGTGAGCTCTCAAGTATGTTTAGATATGCTAGAATTGTTTATTTACAATTTATGCTAGCATGAGGTGTTTAGAATTGCTTTATTTGCAATCGATGCTTATCCGCGTTCATTTTCTCGTATTTGAATGTTATGCTTTGTTAAAGCTCGTATAGTTAAGGATTAAGGATTTGCCTTGTCAGGGTAGCTTTAACCCTTTGTAGGCCGAGATTATGCAGTAATAAGGTATTAGCATTAGACATTGTTCTAAGCTTGGTATTGCTAGCAAGAATAGGAAGAGAAGGAACTTAGCTTTTCATTTAAGCAGGATATGAGCTCAGAATCATTAAGGGAGTCACTGCTGGGTTTTTCCCACGCAAACTCATTCATATATTTGAGGTAATCCCTCTACTATGGCATGCCTAAGAGTACAATTGACGACAGGTTTGAGCCAAGGTTGGGCCCAAAAGTAAAGAAAAGGTTTTGCGGATATGGAGAGGGCTTTTGCGTTTTGCTCTCCATATACCGCCAGTTTAATGTTGGATATTTCTCAAGTTATTAAAGAAGCTTTCATTAAAAACCCACTGAGTACATTAGTGCTCACGCCCTCTTTTTCAAATGTTTTCAGGTTGAGATGCCGAGGATGATGGTGGCTGTGGATGTAGGTTGGCTGCCAAGATTGTTTTGCGATTATATAAGTTTCTTTGAAATCCCATTATGTGTTCTGCTACTCTGATTAACTCTTTCTAAATTCCGTTCAAAGTCTATTATGATTATTCGAGATTCCAAGTATATTCCCAGACGATTACATATATATATATAAGGTGCATATTAAGTTTATTTCTGCTTTTCGAGTATGATTTCGTTTCACCTATAAAAGAGCCTATGTTTGTTGGTATCTGATTAGTTAGCCGTTTTATTTCGCTAAAGCATGTGTCCTTCTTAATCAAGTAAACCTGAGTATCATCAACTATCTTCAAAGCGTACCTTTATTCTTAAACTTCTTCATTAATCTTCTGAAATTACTCGTTAAATCCCTTAATAACACCCCGTCCCCATTCGTTAATCCCTATCTCGGGACCGGGCTGTTACAGTTGGTATCAGAGCAGGCTTGCAACTCTGCAGACCTGTCTCTTCGTTTAAGTTAAAGCCAAGTGTTTATTTGCATAAGAATTGCTTCGTAATAAGTTACAGCAGCAACCCACAGCTCGCCATCACCCTCGTATCTTCAACAAAAATCAAGGTATGATAGTATAGAGATTCTAGATTTTGAATTCAAAATTTTTGACTATCGAAAATGAAGAGATTTGAGCAAGCGTGCCTCTTTTATTGATAAGGGGAAAACCTTGATAATGAAATTCCAAATAAAAAGTATTCGGGTAAAATGATTTCCTGAGGAAAAAGGGTTGTGAAAGAAGTTCTTGATCACAAAGAAAAGTGTTTAAAAACTTATTTTTAAACATATGTCTTAACAAAAGATAAAAGTTTTGAAGAAAAGTTCTAGATTTAAAAGAAAAGGGTTGATTCATTCTCAAATTTTCAAAGAAAAGGTAAAGTTTATGATCAAAGAATTGGGCACCAAAATTCTTGTAAAAGTCAACTGCAAAAAGGATCTATGCATGCAAGATAAGTAGTCTGAATCTAAACGATAGCATGATCTCAGGAGAACCATAGGTCTCCCTTTTATAATCTAGACTGATTAAGCTTCATATTTCTAGAATGGTTAAGCGTCGTTCGATTGCTAGGAATAATGTGCCTCTTTTCCGCCATGTTCAAAAAATGAACGACTTTGGAGGAACGCCAGGAAGGGTATCCGACTTGGAAACATGCATCCGCATGTGTGAGCAAGCACCGACCGCTGAGAGGTCAGCAATGTATCGCATTCTGCAAAGCAACATCACCCGTGATCTCGAGACGCATGCTGTAATCGGAAACCTGACATAATTCTCTTCAGCCTTGATGGCTCTTTGGGAGTTAAAATATGGCCACGTAAATGCCCCATCAGTTCCCTAAAGGAAGCTTAAGGAAATTCAAGTTCGAGGTACTAGAGACAGATGAAGATGAGGAAAAAGGGGACCTATCATATAGTTAAGCTTTAGAAGTAGGCAAAGGAGGTGTTAGAACACCTTGCTGACATGTTGTCCGTTTATCTGCTTTAATCCAGATCTTATTCTGAAAATGTATTAACCAACCTTTTTGATTTTGATAGCAGCAGTAATTCTCCAAAAGGTAGCCCTATTTTTGGATGTAACCAAGAACCTCTTTCTTATTTATGCCAAAAGTCCTCTTATGAGGCAATTTTCCCGCTTTGCTATCCTGCGTAATCTAAAGACCTTATCGAAAGGCATTTTATTTTGCTTCATGCAAATTCAAGCGAGCATCGCTAATATGTAGGATTCTTTAGAATGTCGTCGAGAAGACATCAAGCCGAGAGAACAAGGCTGCAAGCAAGCAAGTCCTGAACCGTGACTCAAGAGCCAAGAATGTGTTTCTCAAACACAACCTTTCCGTTCTAATAGTCTAGGAGACCCGATGGGAGTCGAGAAATGGGTTATTCTTTAGAAGAGAATTTTCATTCTATAGTCTGATCAGAGGATAAGGAATTAGGTTGTGCTCTTTTATGAATAAGAACTTCGGGTAGGAGTCCATTCGAAGGATGATAAATTTGAGGCAGTAAGCGTAGTATGATTGGGATAATTTCAAGTACGAGTTATATCAGAAGTATATCCCGAACTGTTCATAAGGCAAAGGAGGTAGAGATCTGGAGCTAGAAGCAAGGAAAGAAGACGTTGTTAACATACGATCAAGAGTTCGACCAGTTATCTAGGCATAACCCGCATTGGTGATTTCAGACGAGAAGAAAACGCGTATAGATCAGGTCGATTGTGTACCCCTTCTAAAAGGTGAAAGTGATTCTCGTATGTCACCTTTTCCAACCAAGTATACCTAATTGAAGGTCAACCGACTCATGCTATTGCATAGCAACCTAGTAAAGAAGAAGATGCGTGAAGATCAAGGAAAGAAAGAGAAAGAACCTGAAGAAGATTGTTAAGCAGATAGACCTAGAAGTGGTAGATTAAAAGTTTTCAGTGAGATAAGAAGTTTTGACGAGTCTACTCATTCATTCTCATATCAATTAAAACAATCACCTTTCAACAGCTTCACATTAATTGAAATTCTTCATTTATATCATTTGAATTTCTTCAATATCGTTTTGGACAAATTATAATCTTTTGATGCTACTTTAATCATCCAGAATCAGTGATAGCATTCCCTTGTTAAAGTTATGCTGACGCCTTTGCAAATATTCAGTACAGTTCTCAGTTGTTAATCATCGATTGTCTCCCATATATTGCTACACGCAACAACCCCTTTTGAGTTTATAAGTCCTTTAAAAAGGCAATGTTTCTAGTATAAGTAACCCAGTGTTATATCTCCTCCAGCTTTTGGAGCTTGTTAAAGAATTATTGATCAAGATAAAGTCCTCACTCAGAGGCGATCATTTTGTTTTCTCCCACTCATAGAGCTCGAGTGTGGATCCTTGATTAGAGCAGAGAGTATAAAGCAATATTCCTTTAGAAGAATAAGAGGGAGTAGTCCCAATAGGAAGAAGAATCTAAGTATGATAGTTAGTGCCCTTCTAGTAGGACGCGAATTTCTAAAAGTGATCTTTCTACTCGTCCAGTATTAAGAGGCAATCTGAAGAATGACGTTAGATAAGTTCTGAGCTTACGTTCAAGGTCCAGTCATGCGATCTTTACGCCTGCAAGTGACGGTGATCCCCAGCAGAGGTTATAAAGTCAGAATACCATCGAAAAGCGATTGCAACGAAGAAAGAAGAAAGAGAGTTTGCAATAGAAGGCGTTTCAGGCACAAGAAAATTTTGAAGACGTATTTCCAAAGGACCTATCAGAACTACCACCATATAGGCAAGTGGAATCCACTATCGGTTTAGAACCAGGAGCTGCACCAGTTAAAAGCCCCTTACAGAGTGGCGCCTAAGGAGTCACAAGAACTCAAGGTTCAACTGCAAGAGTTATTAGACCTAGGTTTTATCCAACCTAGTGTGTCGCCTCGGAAAGTTCCAATCTTGTCTGTGAAGAAGAAGGATGACACATTGAGAATGTGCATCGACTATAGAAGGCTTAAGAAGCCGACCATCGGAATCGATACCCTCACCCAAGAATAGATGATCTCTTTGATCAAGCTTAAGGGAGCAAGTGTCTTCTCAAGGATAGACTTAAAATCTGGGTATCATCAGTTGAAGATCTGAAAGGAGGATATTCCTAATACTACTTTTAGGACTCACTTTGGGCATTACGAGTCTGTGGTAATGCCGTTCGGATTGACCAACGCCCCAGCAGTGTTCATGGATTTAATGAACCAGGTTCTTACCCGTATTAAGATAAGTTTGCGCTAGTTTTCATAGATGATATTCTCATCTATTTGAAGGACAAGAGGAGCATCAAGAGCACCTAAGAGTGGTGCTGGAGAAGTTAAAGAAGAGAGAGGCTTTACGCTAAGTTTAGTAAGTGTGAGTTTGGCTTAAAGAAGTTATGTTTCTAGGTCATATGGTTTCGGTAGAAGGAATCAAAGTAGATCCAGCTAAGATTGAAGCTGCAAGCAACTCGAAGTCTCCAAGGGACGTGAATGAGATAGGAAGTTTTCTAGGACTTGCGGGATTCTATCGTAGATTCATCGAAGGATTCTCGTCAACAGCTGAGGCTATGACGCGAGTGTTAAGAAAGAACTTCAAGTCTAGGTAAATACCCGAGTGCGAGGAAAATTTCAAGAAAAGAAGATGGTAACCACAAGCCCGATGATTGGCCATTTCGGAAGAAAATGAAGATTTCATGGTTTATGCTTATGCGTCAAGAAAAGGATTAGGATGCGTACTAGAGAAGAGAGGAAGAGTGATCGCTTATGCTTCAAGGCAGCTTAGGAATCACAAGTAGAACTACTTCACGCATGATTTAGAACTAGCAGTGGTTGTTTTTACGCTAAAGATCTGAAGGCACTATCTCTACGGAGCCAAGTGTAAAACTCGTCTCAAGATCACAAGAGCCTAAAGTATTTCTTCAAACAAGAGGATCTTAGTATAAGGCAGAGAAGATGGCTAGGACTTGTAAAGGATTACGACTGCACGACTCGCTACCACCCAGGAAAGGCAAATGTGGTAAGTTGATGCCCTAAGTAGGAAGGAGAAGGGAGAGTTAGGACTCGCTCAAGTAAAGAAGAAACTTTGATAGGAATTCAAGAAGTTAAGAATCGAGGTACTAACACCACCTGCAATCAACTAAGCACAAATCACCGCGATAGCCGCTCATCCTGACCCGAGACAAAGGATAGTTAAGGTTTGGAAATGAAATGAGTTTCTCGAGAAGAAAAGCCTAGAAGCACGATTAGATAGCACGCAAGACTTCGCAGAAGCCGCCGATAAAACGCTTTTATTCAAAGGAAAGCTTTGTGTGCCAAGCAAGAAGGAGCTAAAGGAGGAAATCATGTGCAAGGCACATGACACGCCACATACAGCACATCCCGGAAGCACCAAGATGTATCAGGACCTCAAAAAGAACTTCTAGCAAAATAACATGAAAAGAAAAGTAGCCGCCTTCGTAGAAAGGTGTTGATCTATCAACAAGTGGAGCCTTGCATCAAAACCTTCTGATTGCTCCAACCCATAGAAATTCCTGAATGGAAGTAGGATCATAGTAGTATAGGCTTTGTGGTAGGATTACCAAAGTCTAAGTGGTGGAATACCGCTAGTTGGGTAATCGTGAATCGATTATCGAAAGCAGCACCTCTCATTGCTATTATCATAGGGTAGATCAATTAGCCCAGATGTATGATAGGAAATTTGTGCATATTACACGATGTTCCAGTCTCGATTATATCGGATCGTGATATGAGATTTATGTCAAGATTTTAGAGGAGTCTACAAAAGACAATGAGATCAAATCTCAATTTCAGCACGGCATTTCATCCTCAGATGAATGGCCAGTCCTAGAGGACTATCCAGAATCTAGAAGACATGCTTATAGGAGTATTCATCGATCACAGAAGTAGCTAGGAGGAGCTACTGAAATTGATAAAGGTTGCGTACAACAACAGCTACCAATCATCGATCAACATGGCCCTTATGAAGCCCTGTTCAGAAGAAAGTGTAAATCGCCCTGGTATCAGGACGAAGTTAGAAAGAGAAGGATACTTGGACCTGAAATGGTCCCGGAAGCGGTCCAGAAGATCGAGCTTGTTCATCAGCAAATCAAGAAAATTCAAGACAGACAGAAGGCTTATACAGACGAAGGAAGAACGGAACTGAGATTCGACATTAAAGATAGTATTCTTGTAAATGTCTCCGTCAAGGAGTGGTTCGTTTTGCCAAATGAAACAAGTTAAGGCCCACATTTATTGGACCTTTCGAAATTTTAGAAAAGGTGAATGAAGTAGCCTACAGGTTGGCCTTACCACCCAACCTGAGTGACGTTCATGACGTCTTTTCATGTCTCAATATTGAGAAAATACGTGTTTGATCCAAAGCATGTGATTTGCAAGGAAGAAATAGTCCTGAATGAGGACTTAGCCTATGAAGAGAAGCCCCAGGCCTTTGTGAGTCAAAAGATCCAGAAGTTAAGGGACAAGAAGATCAATCTTGTAAAGATGATCTGGAACATTCATGGTTCAGAGGAAGCAACATGGGAGCTCGAATCCGAGCTACTCAAAAAGTACCCTGATATCGTTTATCATGGTTAGTAAATTTCGGGACGAAATTTCTTTAAGGGGGGTAGGATGTAACACCCCAGATTTTTAATTAAGATTTAGAGGATTCTTAATGATAATTAAGAAGTTAAGGAATAAAATTAATTAAGGTTAATTGAGGTCAGATGTCAGTCACGACTTTAAGAGTCAGTTTTCGTGAAAATCAACTTTTCAGAAAATTTGATATTAATTCTTTTATGGCCATTCATGGTCTCGTTAGAAAGGTTTTAACTCAAGGAGTGTGCCGGTGTTTGCGGATTTTAATTCTGAAGTCAATTGAGTTCCCGGTGATGAAAAATGTATTTAAAGGATGAATGAATAGTAACTTTTGCGTGCGTTCGTGTTTTGAGAAATTTACGAAATCCTCCTCGTTGATCCAAGTCTAGTTCTGTCAGGCCCCTCTTATGGGAAAAGACCCAAGGATTCCGTTGGCGTTCACGGATTGACATTCTGAGGTCAATCGAACGCTCAGGAGCAAAATCTGTCAGTCTGAGTGAATAGTAAAAAGTAATTCCAAAAAGGGAATCTTTGCTCGTCTTTCTTCAGACGACCCCGTCTTTTTCACGAATCAAGTTGGTTCATTAGTATTCGAGCCAACGAGTCTCCCGGTATTTTTAGATTTCGTGTCTGAGATCATTTGGACCTCGACATCGAATAAAGCAGCTTTTAACCGAACTCGGGGTAACTTTTGCAGTATTCTTGCACTGAAGTGGCTTCCCTTGGAAGCCAAAGCTTTTCCTATAAATAAAGCATCACCCCTTTAGCTTTCATTGCTCATTTGTCATCTATTTCACTTCTAAATCGAGAGGGTGAGAAGCTTTGAAACCCGAGAAGGTTCTGTCAAAGTAAAAGTGTTCTTCGTGAGTGTTCTTCAAGACGACGAGCGGAGTGGCGTGGAAGGGATGCAGTGAGGGAAGGTGCTAGGGGCGCCGTTGGGTTGTAGCGGGCGGCTCTGCCGCCATTGCAACTCGACGAGACGCTGAGCTAGCCACCTTCCTTCAACGCACCCAACCCCGTCCATTCTTGTTCGTCGGTCTCGATCTCTATTTCTTTTTCCGTCTTTAAATTCCGCATTTACTTTCCGTTCTTTACGTTCTTCGCGTTCTTCATTATTGCTCGTTTACCTTCCGTCTAAGTTATATTTCAGTTTCTATTGAAGTTCCAAGTTAATAACATTTACGTTATACTTCTCGCTTCATTCATGTCGTTATTATTCTTGAGATTAGCCCCGTTTATTTCGTTTAAATTCTGTTCAAGCCATATTTAATTATTTTCGGAAGATTTTCGTGTTTATGCCGTTATAATGCCAAAATTATTTTTAAGTTAAAGCATGTTCTTGCATGATAAATCTAAACACGTTGTTTTTATAAAAATCCGGGTTAATTGTTCTTCGTGTTCGTCGAAGAAATCAACGAACACGAAGAACAGTCGAAGAACCCAGTTGAAGATCGCCCAGGAGAGAGAGAAATTGGGTCCCGCGACCGCGGGGGGTGCGCGGCCGCGCGACGCCTCCCTCGGCCCAGGATCCCGCGGGCGCAGAGGTTGCGCGGGCGCGGGGCTGCGCGGGCGCTCGGGGTGCCGCCGGCGCGCGACGTGCCCCCCCCCCCCCCCCCCCCCCCGTTGTCCGACGCTCGTCCTTCCAAATTTTTGAGTTTTCTTCGAGTCAAGTTTTTCCAAGTTATTTTCAAGTTAAATTTTAGAGAAGCAATCAAGATATTCTCAATTTATTTTGAGTAATCCATTCATGTTATTCTTTGTCTAAAAATTGGGAAATCGAGTTGAGATGTCCTTTAAATAAATTCTTCTCGAAATTCATAAAGTCGTAAAGTCGTGCAATCTATAAATAAGTGTTAGATTTTAGTCTTCGAGTAAAATGTCATTATTTCTCGATTTAGATAGTTAACTTCTTCGAAAAAGGTCGCTAAGTCGATGATTCGACTCTTGTAGGAGGAAGTGAGTCTCGTAGGAATTCGGAGAAGGATCATCAACTCGTTGCTTCATCTTCTGTCAAGTAATCGAGGTGGGTAAATCTATACTCATCTAAAGTTTGAGCTAATAAGCTCTAGAAGCATGTTAGGGCAAAATGAGATATCCAATAAACTATTTTTGCTCAGCCTGTTTGATCTCTGTACAAGGAAAGGAAAGGAATAAAAGAAGTTATATGCATGATTACGTTGAATTGTTATTTGAGTTAGATAAAGTAAAGGAAGATTAGTATAAGTTAAGTGAGCTCTCAAGTATGTTTAGATATGCTAGAATTGTTTATTTACAATTTATGCTAGCATGAGGTGTTTAGAATTGCTTTATTTGCAATCGATGCTTATCCGCGTTCATTTCCTCGTATTTGAATGTTATGCTTTGTTAAAGCTCGTATAGTTAAGGATTAAGGATTTGCCTTGTCAGGGTAGCTTTAACCCTTTGTAGGCCGAGATTATGCAGTAATAAGGTATTAGCATTAGACATTGTTCTAAGCTTGGTATTGCTAGCAAGAATAGGAAGAGAAGGAACTTAGCTTTTCATTTAAGCAGGATATGAGCTCAGAATCATTAAGGGAGTCACTGCTGGGTTTTTCCCACGCAAACTCATTCATATATTTGAGGTAATCCCTCTACTATGGCATGCCTAAGAGTACAATTGACGACAGGTTTGAGCCAAGGTTGGGCCCAAAAGTAAAGAAAAGGTTTTGCGGATATGGAGAGGGCTTTTGCGTTTTGCTCTCCATATACCGCCAGTTTAATGTTGGATATTTCTCAAGTTATTAAAGAAGCTTTCATTAAAAACCCACTGAGTACATTAGTGCTCACGCCCTCTTTTTCAAATGTTTTCAGGTTGAGATGCCGAGGATGATGGTGGCTGTGGATGTGGGTTGGCTGCCAAGATTTTTTTGCGATTATATAAGTTTCTTTGAAATCCCATTATGTGTTCTGCTACTCTGATTAACTCTTTCTAAATTCCGTTCAAAGTCTATTATGATTATTCGAGATTCCAAGTATATTCCCAGACGATTACATATATATATATATATATAAGATGCATATTAAGTTTATTTCTGCTTTTCGAGTATGATTTCCTTTCACCTATAAAAGAGCCTATGTTTGTTGGTATCTGATTAGTTAGCCGTTTTATTTCGCTAAAGCATGTGTCCTTCTTAATCAAGTAAACCCGAGTATCATCAACTATCTTCAAAGCGTACCTTTATTCTTAAACTTCTTCGTTAATCTTCTGAAATTACTCGTTAAATCCCTTAATAACACCCCGTCCCCATTCGTTAATCCCTATCTCGGGACCGGGCTGTTACACTAAGTCCGTGTACCAGTCAAACGCATTTCCTTTGAGTGAACGGACAAATTGCTTCACTAGGTAGTCACCAAAGGTTCCGGCATTGTTGCAAGTCTCTACAAAGTGGGCAACGTGCTGTCTGGGATTGCCCTTGCCATCATACTGTGTAAATTTTGGTGGTTGGTAACCTAGCGACATCTTCAAGTTATCAATCCTTTGAGTATATGGCTTGGAGTAAGTCGAAGATGACTTGGAGCCTCCAGATTGGGTATTGCGTAGGAAATCAACAATCCTCTCCAATCCAAAAAAATTATTTTATTTGATTTTTTATTAATATCTATTATTAATAATTATTTTTTATTATATTTTAAAGTTAATAAATTATTTTATATTTTAAATAATTCATTACAATAATTATAATATATTCCTCATACACTTTAAAGTAGTGACATGATTAATGCATGTGAGTGGAGAAGGTAATGACGAGAGCGGGGGCAACTAAAAATTATAATTCATTACAATAATTATAATATATTCCTTCATCTTGAAGACGATGAAGGTAATGACGAGAGCGGGGGCAACTAAAAAAGATCAAGAACTAGCGAAAAAGGAGAATATTATAGTAGCTCACAAATTCCAGAAGCTATAGAAACTCCAAGTAGTGACCGCTCAGAGATTCTCCATCCTACAGTTAGAGATAAGGCGGAGAAAAAAGGAAAATTTAAGACATCGAATCTACATCAACTAATGAAGTTGTTGAAGAGATTCGTGCATTGAGACTAACTAGAGAGAGCGAACTTGAAGTAATGAACAAATTGGGAAGTGCGATATGACAAATTTCCGCATGATCAATTAATAATCGTAAGAGTAGTTCAATCAATGAATAAGATGACAAATTTATGCATAAAATGACAAATTTCTGCATAATCAATTAATAATCGTAGGAGTAGATTTTTCAATGGATAAGATGATAAATTTCTGCAAAACTTTTTTCTCCACTCACATGCATTAATCATTTTACTACTTTAAAGTGTACGAGGAATATTTTTTTATTATTATAATTAATTTTTTAAAATATAAAATAATTTATTAACTTTAAAATATAATAAAAAATAATTATTAATAATAGATATTAATAAATAATCAAATAAAATATTTTTTTTGGATTGAAGAGAATTATTGATAAAGTTGAAATATTGTGGTTTAGATTGTTGAGTTGATTGTGTAGGTGGATGAGAGAGAAATGATCGTTTTATTGATAGATTGAGTTGTTGATGATTGTGAATGGGGGTAATCTGAGGATGGTTTGATCAATGGTTTGGTCAACCAACCAAGATCGTGGTCAACCAGCCAAAACCACGATCGATTACTCAATATTTTCAATTTTAACTTTTTTTATTTTTTATCCTTTTCTGATGAACGATTGAGGGTTGGGGGTTCTGTAGATGGGGGTGGTCTAAGTAGAATTTCTAGGTAATCTGCCGTAACATGTCACGAATTCATGTTTCTTATTATATATATAAAAAAAAATACTTGAATTTGTAATGTCTCATGCCCAGTACAATAGCACAACGATGGATCCAGAATGTTACAAATGATATCATGTATGTTCAAATCGGACCTCCAAAAAAGTGGTACATAGGAAGGAATAGTACTTTCTCAGTTTCATAATAATTGATATTTTAGATTTTACAATAAAAATTGAGGAACGCATACTCATGTGAGAGCGTCAAACCGATCTCTTACGTTAGACGGATATCTATTTGACACACGAGGTGGTCCCCCCTCCTCTTTTACTTTTCTTTTTTCTTTTTTCTTTTTTCTTTTTCCTTTTTCTTTGTCAACAGTGCCCTCCCATTTTCCTTTTCTTTTTAGTTTTTTTTTTCCACCTTTTAATTTCTTCAATTTTTTTATGAATATATATTTAATTTTTTTGAATTATTTTTTTTATCATGCGTCTTGCATAGTGCACTCGCCCGATGCTAACACGTGGGTTCATGTTGCTCACTCAATAATTAATTTTTTAAAATAAATAAATACCCTAAAATGGAATTAATGAACTCTAAAATTGAATAATTTTTTTTTTTTGGCGTCTCGCCTAGTGCATCACCCCATATTAATGCATGGGCTCATGTATTGTGCTCTATACAAAATGAAGATTTAAAAGAAAAACAGAAAAAATAAAAAAGAAAATGAAAAAAAAAAATCCAAAAAGAAAATAGAGTTGGCGCGTGGAGCACATGCTTCTGACTGTTTTTGCACGTGTTGGGCGATTTTTGAACATGTTCGAATCCTGTTTAACCCATCTAACATAAAAAACTCGTTAGACGGTCTCATAAATTTTTATCATAAAAATTAAGAAGTAAAATAAATAAATAAATATACCCTCTTCTCTCTCTCTCCACCTTTATCAAATTTTATGGAAGAAATTTCACATGTCAAAGATAAATTAATATGTAGGATATTTTACAGTATTTTAATAAGGTTAAAATTGAGAGAAAGAGTAAAAATGTCTAAAACATCAAATAATTAGAAACAAAATTGAAAGACAAACATTAATTATTATGAAATTGATGGAGCAGAAGACAAGTAAAGCCAAGATAATAAGATACCAACAAATTTAGCTGTCAAGGTACACCCATTATGCTTACATATGAATAACCAACATTGCAGTTGGCCAAGTGCTACTGCACACACTCCACTCCCCAGATTCTAAGCTGTTCATTTATTTTTAACTAAGCACACAACTATTACAAAATAAATCATTCAGATGTAATTTTATTTTATGCTAGGAGTGGTGTTTGTCCTTGCATAGAGGTCGATACTACCTATTTGAAACCGAGAAGTCGATTTTGCATCTCGAACAGCTAGAAACCTAAACCTGAAACACCGAGAATCGGTTAAAAAGATCGATTTTGTGATGCAAGATTCCAAGTGCGAGAGAGTTTACCTGAAGGCATTTGCTGAAAAAGATTGTGATTCAACTTCAAATGTTTTTCGCTGGAACCGTTTATCAAACTTCTGGGATGTCTGCTTATTCAAAATGCGCCAACTGGAGCCTCCATCTTCACTTCCTTCAAGGATCCTATCAGTATAAAAGGATTTACCATTTAACTTCCAATCAAAGAAAATTATATAGTCTAGAGAGAGAGAACGCAATCTGGAGCTTGAAGAGAAATGCCATCTCCCAGAAAAGTATGTGCATTCATGTCGATGAATAGTGCATTACTAGTGGCATAAGCACATAATTAGAGGAAATCATTTCAAAGCTATATACAACATTTTTGCACTCCTTCATCCATACTGCAATGTTAATCAATGCATTTCAGAATGTACGAACACCACACAAAAGTCATCAATTAACTAATAAATTTGAAGAAAATCCAACCAAACTAAACTGATTTTTCATTTTTATTACAGGATAATAGTCTTGAAGTTGTAAAGGCGATGATACAACAACAGCAACAAAGCATTTATCCCACTACGTGAGATTCGCTATATTAATCATATCTCACCATCATGTTCAGTGAATACAATTGTCTGTAAGGCAACAATAAATCCATCAAGGATAATATCGCATGGCATATGTTAGCATAAAATAGCAAAAATGACCTTCTGAACTGCATTTTCCAGTCTTACCGTACTAAAAGTAGCAATGGGTGTGCAGCCAATCACATTATAATAATAGGTATGTATTCTTGTTTACAAATACTGAGCTCATAGATATCATACCAGTCCATTGGATCTCTCTCAGGAGCATCATTGGCTGACATCAATTCATAAGAAACTAGTTCGTGCATCTGGTTGTCCAATACCTTATAAATGATCCAACAGCCTAGAATACCAAAGTCATTGTCACATGATGCATGTAAATTAAGGGAATTAATAAGGAAATAAACTTCAGTAGTTTTACTCATTGTGACAGACATGGAAATGATAGCCTACATTTACTGAGTTGACATCATTTTCAAAGTACATGATCTATTCTTAACCTTAGATGGGGAAGTTTGGCATGTCTACTTTAAGTTACTTGTTTCAAAGATGATCTGAAGTAATTGAGCAAAGAATCCTCCACCATGTTCACACTTCTACACTTCAAGGGATGACAGTTACAATGAGAAGCCAGAGAAGTTGGCTTTTCATTATTTTGATGTATGAGAAATATGTGGAATTCATGCCAGGAAAGCATGAAGAAAACTCTTTCTATTAATACTGTTCTTCCTGAAGAGAGCAATTTATTTTTAAATTGGAAACATCTCTTTCTTCTTGATTCTTTTGTTTTTTCTCCCTTTCAAGGGAGGGGGTGAGAGGCTCAGAAAAATGAAAGGACAATTATTTTTACTGCATAGAAAGTTCAAGACAAAATTTGGAGAACAAAGATTCCATCCATCAGAATTACATAGGAAAGAAATACTTGAATACCTGTAGCACCATTTGGTTCTTCCCACTTTGACAAGCGAGTTCCATCAAATGCACATGTAGCCTGAAATATTGACAATGATGAAAACTTAGTTTCAGCACGAGGAAATATATATATATATATATATATTTGGTGGGGGGTACATAATTCAAAAGAAGCTCTACTAAGAAAGTACAAGTTGAAAATTGCTACTTACTATTCCAAATGGAAGTTCCTCACCACTTGCAAGTATGAAGCCAGAACATACTCTGTTTAACTTCAGAAGTGGCCATGAAAGAGATTCTTTTTTTAACTTTTTACAAGCACTTAAATTATGGATCAAATCGTCTAGTGCATGGAAGACAACAGGTAGAGCCAAGGACGTTTTCACAGGATCTGAAGCTATACATATATCAGTAGGCTTGTCAATCCCCGGCTCACACTTTAATGAGAGGGCATCTAAAAGTTGACCAAATGAGGGAAGAACCCTAGTGAACAATAGGTTAGATACAGTATCTATCTTAGTTCTCCTGGTTTTAAAAGGTGAATTCTTCAGACTAATTAAAATCTTTCTAAGAATCTCAAGAACTTCTGTTGATCTAGAACTCTCAGGCGCCTCTACTAATTGATGGAGGACTGGAAAAAATGCATCATAAATTTTTGTCACATGCTCATCCACACATTTTCGAACTGGACAAGCCGAGGAACTTAAAGAACAATGTTCATCAGAGCCAAATTCTGATCTTGCTATACGCCATTCTTTATCCCCACTTTGTCTTCCAGGAAGTGAGATTGATGTGTCATCTTTTGAAAGCAAGCTCCTCTCAATTTCTTCTGCTTCACTCTTGTCACGCTCATCAAGTTTTATGACCGTCTCAGAAGTTAAGCTCCTACGCCTTTCTCTTCTTATGTCTGATAGGATACTAGCCAGAGCAGGCTCGGTTGTTAGAACTCGTCTAGACAAAACCTGCAATATAAAGTCTCTAAATAAATATATGTGAAGATATGTTCTTCAAATGTCCAAATAGAAGAAATATGCCGAAATTGAGAATTGAATATAGTAGTACCTCATGCCACTTTTTTGTGTAACGTTTAGTGACATCATAAACTCCATCTCTAGCTATAGCAATGACATAGTTCAAATTCTTTCCCCACCTTGAAAAGAAAATACAGGTGCAAAAGAATATTGTAACAAAGATATTCAAGAATAATTAAAAATTTAAGTGATCTAAAAAGCATGCATATCATAATCCAAGATTAAGAAGATCTAATTTGAAAGAAGCAGTTGTGGATTTAGATATTTACCCCTTCTCATATAGCAGTGGATTGTCATATATTCCTTCACAGGGATCTAGATGCATCCATCTGTTTTTTGCCCCAATAACAGAACTTTTCATTGCTTGAATAATATAGTTAGAGATTATACAACTAAAGTAGCAGCACCGAGACATGTTTTACCTTCCCAAATAAGGTGAGAAGCACTCTGTCCAAACATGATCTGTGAAGTCTATGATCTAGAAATGATAGAGAACATTACTAACGGCATCAAAACAAGCTCTTTTGGAAGTTGTAGTCTAATGTCTAGAATAGCAGTGCCAGTGATTAAAGTCACGAACCTTCGATAAAATTACAATTTGATTGAACCAGAACTCATTAACACATAAAACAGAAGTAACCTTGTTTAGAAGTCAGTGAATTATGTCTTACTCAAAACAGGATAAGGGTTCCTAAGAAAAGGAATTTTAACTTACCAACCGAGATTCATAGCCAAAAGCTCGACAATATAGTGTAAAACAATTAGCCCACTCCCCACAGCGCCCCTTTCTTGTTTCGAGAAGCTGAATAGAAAAATCAATCAATAAATTCGAGATTCAAAATCATCTCTCAGGTTCATGAGATACAATACCTTCATTGGGTCATTGTATCTTGGGAAGCGGGTTATACTTGAGCATGATTTGCAACTGCAGACATAAAAAATGATCCCGAAATAAGTATAATTATGTTCAATCTCACAGATTATTTACGTCTATGTAGAATGAGAGAGAATAAAGCAAATTTAAACAGCATCACTTTCAGAATTCTTTATGGGTGTTTTTCATAGGGAAAGATCCCCACAAGAATGAGAATACGACAGACGTAGCATAAATGCTCAATCTTTTGCTTTTTCTCTCTCTCCCTCTTTCCTTTTCTTCTATCTTTTTGAGAAGATCATCAACCATTTTAGACTGCATGACCTTGTTCAAATATATCCTTCCAGTTATAGAGGGAGATGTAGAGCCACGTTTGTGAACACTGGGTTTCACATTGTACAATCATATTTACCAATACCATCTGTACTTTGAGAGGAGCTGATGGATAAACATCTAGTAACCATGAGCTCGTTGTGGCGATTTGTAATGTCCCCCAATGGATGAGTGGAAAAGGTTTCAACCTAGATTAAGTCTGTACAAATATAAAACTGATTTAATTCCTCAGCTGCACAGCAAGTTTCCTTCAAGTGGATAGGATCTGGTATGATAGATAAAATTTTGGGCCCATTAGGATAGAGTAGGTTTACTCTGGTATTTGGCTACTAAGATTGCAGCTGGTTGTACCAAGTTTTCAGAACATACCTTGAATAATCATCGATTACAACCAGAGTATACTTCATTCCACTAACACTCAATGGTGTAACTGGTCCAAATAAATCTATGTGCAGAAACTGAAGAATTGTTGTAGAAGATGGTTGAATCTTCATACTAAATGATGATTTGATATGTTTCCTTCCCTGACGGGCTCAACATTCTCTTCATTCTTGTAACCTCCTTAGAGGATCCTTCAATCAACGAAACAATCCTTTATCAATTTACTTGTAGAATTATGTTCAGATAATCCATCCTCTTATGCCACAGCTAACTCCTTGAACTCGTCTTTGCTATAAAGAACTTGTTGGAAATAGCAGAATCTATATCTGCCATGTTGAGATGTTCCCTTTTCTAGTCCTCTTTATCTTCATCTGCTCTTATAATGGTCAACCCCCTTCATCTTACGTTTTTATCCTCTATTTCTTCTCTTTCCCTCTACTAACACATCTCTTATGTATTGCATTCTCCTTCTGACATTGCCTCACTCACATGCTGCCAAAAATTTTAACCTTCTTTTGTTTTCATTGATCCACTGCCTCCCATTCTTCTCTTATTTAAACCTGACAAAGCCAACCTCCCTTGCTTTATCCTTAGCTACCGTCATCTTTTTAAGTTTGCTTATTTCTCATTCTGTGCTTCCCTTCTTCTAGTACTTGTTCTCCAGATCCAATCTCAGCCTTGAATCCACTAGGAATTGGTTCCACCAACACCATTATTCACTAATTAAGTATTGTTTTAGCTGGAAGATCAAAAATAGGCAACCGAAAAGTTTCAGGCATCTTTCGGAAATAAAAATATCACTAAGGTATTTTTTACCTCTTATAAGGCTTAGTCCTACCATAATACCATATCAGGCTACTTACCCTCTGGTCACATTTCAAATAGAATGGTAGATAAGGACCAACGATGTTATCATGTGTCTTTCACATGCCAAGCAAACAATGAAATAGAGCTTCTGAATCCATCAGCCGCAATTCTTATTATCTATGCATTGAAAGAAGTTGATGGACAACTAATAAGTTTGAACTAACCATGAGCTGCCTGTGATGACCGCTGGTTCACAGGGCAAAGATGAGGTTTAAGAGAAATCTTCTCATTAGGTCCTCACATGTACAAATAGTATCTTGTTCAGAAGACAGCAATGGCAGGACTTTCCCAGTCAGTGGTCTTCATCTATGCATTGAAAGATGACTGATCAATGAAAATTGGGGTGGCCAGGCAAATCTAGTGGGAGCTTGACAGTTTTTACCCAATCGAAATATTAAAAAATGCTTTTTGCCCAACTTTTCAAAAGAGATGTTTATACCCAATTTGGGATGTGAAAAAGTACATTACTATCCATACTTACCTCAGGAAAGATGGAGGGTAATTTGATGATTGAGTCACCGGGACTCAAGCTCAAGTCATGAACTGAGCTGAAAGTCTGATGACTGAGTCATGGTAATTGGATATCGAGTCATGTACTGAACATGAAGTCGTCAAGACTTGATATCAAGTCACTATGACTCCATATTGAGTCACTGCCCACATTGACATAGACAAAATTCAAGTACTAACGGTACAAAACATCTTGGTACAAAAACAAATGTCTAAGATCAAGAATGTCAACAAATCTTTTTCCTCAAACATTTTTTCAACAGTTTCAACATTCTAACGTTTTGAGTGAATGATTGTTCACTTCAAGCATTATCATATTGTCTCATCATCTCTAAATTTGAAACGGAACATATTCCATTCCATGGTTTCTAGAGAATATAATCATTTCCACAAACATGAACACTATGCACTATAAATAAAAGAAAGTGGCAGTAAAAAGAAGAAAATAAAGCAAGGCGAGCAATGTAACAGCTTGATTGCAGCAGCGACGCATTTCAAGGCAAAGCATGAGAATTGATACAAGACAAAATAAAAAATAAAAAAATAAATTAGGAAGATACCGGTAAAGTTCTACTCGAGATGCTCTATAAAGTGATTCTGAATGAGTCGCAACTCCCATGCCCTGATTAAATGTCTCATTATTGCAACTGTCGCAAGGTGGTGAATTCACCCACCTAGAGAGCCATCAATAACGAACATCCACCGAATTTTTCATATTAGTTAGTAGAGCTTAGATGTTTTTGGAAGTGCATACATCATATAAAGAAAAAGGAATAAGAATCAGAGATGGAAAAATTGAATATCTAAGATAACATGCAGCTTATATTATGATAATCACCCTTCACCAAAAGATTCGTTCGTTTTAAATAAATTTGACATGACCAACCATCTTCGGTAAGTAAACTGGAGAGGCATAAAGCTGACAAATTGAGGTGAGAGCATGTACAAAGGTTACTAAAGGATTATGTCATACGATCTTTATCAAATAAAAAACAATTTCTCAGGTAAAAAAATTGGAAGGCAGTATCAATTTTATACTTTTCATGCTCATTTGTTTTCTTACGTGATTCTACTATTTGTATAGCTCGTCTCCGTAAATCAAAACAAAATTATCTTCTCCATGTTACTTTAAGTTCCAAACATTAACGTCCTACAATATATTATCATCTCATACTTGGGCATTTGATTATATATTTATCATTTCAACCAAAAATCAGAACCACCCAAAACTTAAAACTGTCAATATCGACTTTCTCAGTTGGGTGACCCTTTTCAGACAACAGTCAAACAATTGCAGAGTTGCACCAATATGTGTATGTGAGATTATATGATATTCTTAGAAGAGTTCATTCCTAAATTATCCCATGACATAACGGAGGAAATTATGATGCAGAAGATGAAACCTCACTTTAAGATATTCATGTCCAGAGATATAAAAATGGGATAACAGCATATCATACAAATGCAAAGTAATGCACGCTATAAATACAGCATTGTTTTCTTGCAAGATTTATAAGTAGTTGTTCATGAATAATAAAGAACTGGTATGTTGACCTGAATGACTGCTTAAACCAGAAGAGCAACTGCAACAGGAATGCATGATCAAGTTCATCTTTTGTTGGTTTGAAATTTCCCTCCTAAATTAAAGTAGTTAAATATGAGAAACTTCACATGTCAAGACAGTAACACAATAGTAGGAGGAAGAATACTAATATTTGGAACTAATCCAAAGAAATATATATGCTCATTCCCAATAATTATGCTAACAGTAATATGGCATTTTCTAGATTTTTTTCGGACATCAATCCTCAATTAATTTGTCAGAAATATAGCATGCACAGGAAAACCAACTCATGTTCACTTAAGCTCCATATGCTTACAAACCCAGTGTGGATTATCCTTCAATTGATGACCCTTGTTAAAAGTATATTAAAGTAAATACTAAAACCCATTTTAATTATCAAAACGGCCCTTTTGGGATAAGTCATCGTAACTTTTTTTTTTCACTACCAAGCACAAAGTCTCTCCAAAATTAAATATGATACGGACACACGCTGCCTATATATGGGGGTAAAAAGGAAAACCCAACTGCTTTTAAATGCCCTATAAATGTGAAGGAGTCAAATGTGGAAAAAGGTCCTTTATGACCACGGCTTGATCATTACAAGCATTATAACAAATTTCTCAGTCTAATCCATTGTACAAGAAGTGAGCACATATGTCAACATTTCAGTCTAGATCAAGACTCACAACCATCCATTTCAGAAAATTCTCTGATCATCCATATATGAACTGACTTTACTAGGAGATATATTTGCAGATCTGTTTAGCCAAAACTCACAAACCCAGACAGCCAAATTCTGATGGTAAAGAAAAACCTCAACAACTTACAAGTGATAAATGAATCAACTTCATTACTCCTCCACAAGAAATATCACCTCAAAAAGAAACACAGATTCCATTTCATGAAAGACAGTAAGGAAACAATAATACAAATTATGTTTGTGTCATGACCTGGAAAAAAAATAATAACACCCTAATTACTTCGCTCGTATATCATCAAGATGGAATAGTTCAGATTCCCTGTGATCGTTAGACAGACTTTCAACCTTGTTTTATAATGGCACTAGTTAGACCCTTTTGTGGTTGGACATGAATTCTGGCATACTTCAGAGTCATTAAATAATTCATTACTAGTGCAATAGAAATGTCCTTTTTTGTTTTTTTGTTTTTTTTTTTTGGTAAGAACTATGAGGGGATTTAGTTGTCATTATGCATAATTGTTGGAAGGATATATCTATAGTTTTTTACTTTTTTATGAGGTAAGAACTATGAAGAGATTTAGTTCTACATTATGCACCTTGGTTGGAGGGATTTATCTATAGTTGTTATCAGCATTCTTTTCTGCACAAAATGTTTTTAAGCATCTGCGGAGTGTTTATGATATACTTATATTTGTTCTCCCTACTATAATTTCTTTACTTCTTCTCTAATAACTTACTCACTTCTGCGATGCCGAACATTATATTTTATTGAATGACCACCTCATCCAATATTTTATATAGTTAGACAAGAGACATATTAGCAAATCTCCTAGCACATCCTCTCATGTGAACTTCAGAAAATCCAAACTCCAGGCCCTTTTCTAGTTCTAACTCCATCTCATATTGAATAAACACAAACATCAAAACTCCTAAGGAATTCAGGATCAGAGGGATTAAATATTCACAACTCGCCCACGAAAACCAACAATTACATAAAATATTCACAATTCTACCAAGTTGAACCTTTTGTTTTCTTTAGGGAAAAGAAAAGATGATATTTGATATCCGGCAACACATTTTTTGTCATAATCATAGCCTTAATTAGACATTTAAATTTTCTCCCAGAAGTGATATTACATTTAAATCTCCGATGTAGCAACACTAATTCTGTACCACTACAATTTGAACCCAAACTATAGAATCCCCATAAACTTTTGACTTTCCCACTGTCATTGTAACTTTGAGAAAAACAGTTCATTCACAATTAGGAGGAGAGAGAACACGTACAATTAATGTTTTCTGAGAAATAAGGGTGCCAAAAGCTGAAATTCCATTATTCTTTTCATCGATGAGAATTAATTCAAAGCAATGGAAATGATTTTGACAAACAATGAGTACGTATTTAACTAAAAAAAAAAATTATGATCCAGAAGCATAAAAGCATTTCATGGATGAGAATTAATTCAAAGCAATGGAAATGATTTTGACAAACAATGAGTACGTGTTTAACTAAAAAAAAATTATGATCCAGAAGCATAAAAGCATTAACTCCGTAGTTTGGATTTTCAATTCAAAGGGTAGGAAAACTTCCATGGAAATTGTTGTTCTCCCACCCCAGCCCCCAGACACTTACCCCTACCTCAAAAAAAGAAAAGAAAAAAGAATATGAAATCCTTCCCCCTCTCTCTTGTAATTGTTGGGAGATATTATACAGTATAGACATGGAGGTTGAAGATAGGAGCAGTACCCTAGCCAATGCAACCACTGCTTTTTCCTCAAGCTTGTCCACGGGTACTGTCTTTCGAGCTGCCTCCTGTCGCTGTGGATCTTCATACTGCACAAGAATCATGTCCAAACCACCATTAACAATTTTGTTCATTTTCCACAAATAAGGCTTTTATGAATGATCTTCAAATCCAAAAACAAAAACAAGCGGTTTATAGAGGTACGTAAGTACCAGTCTCCACATCAGGGACAACAGAGTAATAAAGAAAAACACCCGATTCACCCTTACGGCCTTACCATCATGACTTGATCAACATAAGGCAGAATTCTCTGCTCAACTTGCTCTCTATGTTCATTTGTTACGAACTGTTGCATCATTAATGCTTCTTCCTCTGCCTAAATAAAAGGAACGAAATTCTTAATAATTTCCAACAGAAAAGAAAAGGATAACAACTTTCTATGTCCATCTATATCATAGACCAAGATACAAATATCACAAAGATATGCTTCATGTCTGACTCCCTCAGCCAACATAATGGAAATTGTATTAGAATCCTTCTCTAATAATGAAAAGGACAGTAGTAAAGGACTAAAAGTAATGTATGGACTCAATTATTTTATACATTTTTTACTTTACTCTTGAGCCACATGTGCACCATTAGCTTACAGTCAACTTTATATTTAAATAAATTTGTTTCCAATCAAAAAAATTAATTGTACTCAAATTACAAAGTAAGAAAAATAATCCAGTTATCCAACAAAGAAGAAACATATAAAAAAAATTATAATAGCAAACTCTGTGTATTATTATGCTATACGCCTATAACCAAAACAAATAGAACTTCAAGCAACTAAATGATCTAAATTACAATTAAAATATATGGAAAGGGTAATCCTAAAGAATTTAGCTTTCCTGCTTATTCCAAAATGTAGGTGCTAAACAACAGCTTCTAAATCCTATTACGGCTGTCTTCAACTACAGTTTCAGGACTCGGCACTTTAGGGTAAGTACGATAACTAGATAATAAATTAGATCAGACAATACCAGAAACACAAAGAAGCAGTAAATCAACAGAAAAAGAAAAAAAAAAGAAGAGACCTGCAGCTTTCGAGCGAATTCTTCATCGGATGTAATGAGATCAGGTACAGATGTTTCCACTTGATTTGAATTTTCATCCTCATCAATTGAGATCAAGCGCAACTTATCAGAAATCAATGTAAGATCCGAATCATCCGACACCAAAGTATTATCATCACCTCCCAATATCTAAAGACAAAATCAGACCAGCAAATTAAGCATAGCCTTTATCTATTCTCATACCCACATAAATATGCACATAACCTGTCCAAGTACTACGTTCATTTTATGGAATGGCGGTGCACATTTTGGCATAACACTATCTAGGAATGAAATGATGGAGTTCACCTACATCCCATACCTTGGGAAAAATCTACAAACGATTGATATGTAGCACCAAAACCATGTAGCAGAACTGTAAAATACATTTTCCTAGTTGGTGTCTGCAATTAAAATGACAAAATGCCGAGTACTAGAAACACTATTTTGTCCATTTATCAAGTAGAATAAGCACATTAGCATGATATGAAGAATTCAAGATCACCAATGCTAGTATCAAAAGGCACAAACACATTACCTATACAAAATCATTTTCTATCGCTACATCAATCAGAGAGAGAGAAGCCAAAACAGAATTTGAGAAACAAAAAGGAGATGAAATAAAGAAAAAAAGAAAGACCTTTTGCTGATCCGGAGGGATGGAGGTGAGAGAGAAAAGCTGGAATTTGAGCACCTGAAACGCAGTCATAAAAGGAGCGGAGAATCGTATGAGAAAGGCGAATTTGGAGAAGAGAGAGAAGAGGGGGGAGAGAACTGAAGAGAACTTCGAAGCCATCGTCAGTGTCGTAGTCGACGTCGAAGGAGGATCCGCCATGATCAACCACGAATTTGCGGGCCACCATTATTCTTGAGCGATTCTTTTCTTGCCTTGGATTCGACTCTGTTCTTGCAAAACCGTAAATGCGGTGAATGGCGAAGACCGCTGCGCCAAAACTCCAAGAGTCAACTCCGATGGAAATTTTAATTGAATTACAAAACAAATCAATGAAATTTTGGATGAGTTCTACTTGCATTGAAAAAAAAAAAAACATTTTTCACGCCCCGCTATATTTTACTTTTTAACACTCTCCACACAATGGTTCACTAAGGCCACCTAGAAAGTAAACTTCCTATTTTTAAGATTTTTGAGTTTATTTTAATTCTATCGAATTTAGGAAAGTAAAAAAATTACCAATATCAAGGAAATTAGTACTACCTCCGTTTCATAATGTTTGTTGTTTTATTTTTTTTTTTATCTGGAATTAAGAATTAATTTTATGGACAAATATACTCATCCCTTATATATGCCATAAAATCTAATTCATCTATATTTTCCTAAAAAATAACAATATTTTCTCTCTCCATATATTTTTCTCTCTTCATATATTATAGGTAAGTTAGAATCAAAAAAATGTTGTAGGATTTGAGAGGGTTAAAATTGGGAGAGAGGATGTCATATTATATAAAACAACAAACATTTTGAAACTAAAAAAAAAAAAACCTTAAACAACAAACATTATGAAACGGAGGTAGTATAATTTTCGGGATTCTTTTATTTTAGCAGTAGGTAATCTATTTACTTTCCTTGGATTTTAAATTGTAGATTTTATTATAAAATTCACACGATCATGTTCCTCCTTAAATTTCTCTGGCGTCTGCTCTTACAATTTTGAAGTTATTTTTCACGTTGTCCCTACAAATTGTTACTACTTTTGCTTCACAAAAAGTCAGATTTATTCTTTTTATTGTTCCATCCAATTTACGTTTTTTTTCCAATCTTTAAGTTGAATTATGATCTTCTTGAAGTTGTTGTTTATATAGATTTGTATATGTTTGTTGCTTTCTAGAACCTTGCATTGTCCCTCTGTTGGTCCTCAAATTTATTATTATTTTGCTATCCAAGTCGTAGAAAAATGACATTCAGTATGTGGAGTTGAACCAATCTTACACCTCTCTCAACGCCAAAAAAAAGAAAAAAAGAAAAAAAAAAGTACATCTACCCTTATGAAACAATCAATTGAATATACCGGATCATTCGGAATATATTTTGGAGTTTTCTAAACATTTTTAAATGACTAGAGGAGAAAATTGGAGCTAAATTAAAATTACAATAGATATAAGTCACGACTTCTAAATATTTTTTTAAGCAAATAAATTTCGTTTGTGTCTCAAATGAATTCAAGAGTCGGATCTTTCGAGTTCTTTAAATAAGAAATGAGTCAAGGAACCGGATGGAGTTTGAATTTTTCAGTTCAGAGGTCAAACGTATTCCCAGTGTGCATAGACGTGATAAAGTGTTTTTTGAATTGTGGTTTTTCATTTGAAAAAGTAATCATATCTAAATTTATTTTTCAACTATTTATAACCAAAAAATAATATCCACCCAAATCTTGAAAAATTCTATAAATAGAGTTATTACATCCCAATTAAGGTTTTTAGAATTTTAGTGAAAACAAACATCACTTTTAATACTAAAAGTAACACTTCTAACATAAGACGAGTGCACATAAAATCTCCTCAAATGTCACATACACCATGCTAATATGAGTGTAGTTTTATACTAAAATGTCATCAACACAGTGTTGATATGACTTACTGATACGATCCTCTTCAACTGTAGGAATGACGGGAATCACCCTAGGATATCAGGTTACGTTGCTTGACTGTATAAGAATGAAAGAATCTGCAACCCTAGCTATACAACATAGTAGAATCGAAATTATATGGATTTTCGACCCAACGGTGATTGAAGACACTAACCTTGGAGTATAATGAAGACGACATAAATAGATATAAATGTTCTGTTTGATAAGTCAATTTGAACTTCACGATGATAAATGCTAGTGATGCGGCTCGTGGCATGGCTCATGGTATGAAGGTGCTTGATCCAGTCCAAGTTCTAAAGGCCAAGTCCAATTCTAAGAGCTCGAGCTAAGAAGTTCAAGGAAGCGTTAAACTTACTTATTCAAGAAATCTGGAATCAAGAGCTGTCCAAGAGGCCTATTTAAGGAGTATTCAGTATTTATTTTCACCTAAGTTGCAAGTGTACAGTCTAGTATAGCGGTGAACAAGGTCGTATCCATAGGGGTATAATAATTATGCTACTAATTATCTAAATTAACTCCCTACAATTATCTAGACCACCCAACATAATTGAGATATTTAAATTATCTAAATATTGAAGATAATAAATCAAATAAATTACCAACATAGAAATAAACACAAATAATCAAGCAATCGAGAAGAAGCACATTCTAGGATTTGAAACTCATTATTTAATCGATTTTTCTAATCAATTCATTTAGCATCTATGTTGGGATTTAAATCATGCTAGAACAACCACTTTTGTATTCTAAAGAATCCATTATTTTCATTAATTGTTTTATTTAAGTTAATTTGCTCTTGCTTTTAATGTATTTTTTACATGTTCTCCCCTTTATTATTTAAGTATCTAAATATTAATGAGGTGTCTATATTTTAGTACTCACGTTGTTGTTTTCCATCACAATCTTTGTGGGTACGATCATCTTGCTCATTACGTATTACAATTGCATCGTACACTTGCAGTTCTTTTTACTGTGTTAGTGCTTTACGTGACACCAATCATTGAAGTTGGTCAAAATGATTCAATGGTGTCATTGCACTATGTTTGTTTATCAAGAGCTTTACATTGCTCTTGTTATAAGTGGTTGATTGTCATTCATCTTTATGGCAATTCATAAATAACTTCAGTATTTGGTTTTTCCAAGTACATTATCACTGTTCTGGACAACGTTCATTACAATGTACATGAATGTGATTTGAACTTCCTGAAGACAGCTCAAAGCAAGGAGTTTGGATTGATCTAAGAAAAAGACTGTTGTGCATCATGCCACAATAGAGATTGTTCAATATGCTGAGTACTACCGGCTAGCTTGAGTGATAGCCTGAACACAACCTATGAACATACAAAAGATTTCGATGTGCTACCTGATGTGAAGATTCAAGATCAACAATGTACATTGCAAAGTACATGGACGTCTGCTATGAAGAGAAGTCTCAAAGATCAACAATGTTCATTGTAACATTCTTGAACATTAACATGAACATCTTTTGTTCGGATTATTCTTCCAAAGATCGATGAAGTTGTTCAAGGTTTAAAACTAAGAGAAGATTTAGAGATCTATCCAGAAGCTACCAGAAGAGTCAAAGACTGAAGTCAAAGGCAGATCTCTAATGTTGGAAGAAATCCTAACATGGTTCGAACTTGATCTCGATTCTAAACAAGGAAAGTTTCCTTATTTGTTTCCGAATCAAATTAGGACTTCTGTTCCCATGTTTATGTTATCCTTGCTCATCTATAAATAGCATAGTATACAGACATAATATAGTGCAGAGAACACACCAAACAAAATCACTGCATAAGTATTGTTTAAGAGCTCTAACTGTTTTGAGCCACTTAGTTACAGTTGTATCTTAAACTAGAGATTAGTGTTCTAGTTATCGTGTATTGAAACACACTTGTTCATACACTATCGAAAGGAGTTTTGGGAGAGATTTTCTGTGGAAACTAGATAGGTTAGACATCTAGATTGTGAGGGGATCTCACAATTCAATTCAATGAAAAAGGGTGTATGAGTAGAAAGGGTAGTGAGTGATGAGAGGTTATCTGCGTGTAAAATCCTCAATAAATGTGACACCAGAGTAGTGAATTGTTTTCCACAGACTTGACAAGTCCCCCTAACGTAGATCATTTGATCGAATAGGGTTATCAAAGCTCTGCATGATTTACTTTATGCAATCGTCTTAATGTTCATAATAACATTCTTGAACTTTATTGTGAGCATCTTTCAAACGTTCAGCATCTTTACAGTGAATGTTGTATAGATAGATACTTATCACACGAGTGTACAATTTCAATTAGTACCAGAGCAGGTCATTTTGTGTTCAAAATGAAAATATCACGGGAAGTACATCTCCGTGTGAAGTATTTGGTTTTAAAGTTCTATTAAAGAAGGAGGTTCAACTGCCAAGACACCTCTTGTAGAAGGCAACAAAGATCCCTACTGGAAACTAAGAATGCTCGCTTTTCTCAGGGTCCATTAATGATCAAGCGTGGAAGAGTGTTACAGAAGGATAACTCAACCTATAGTTGCTAAAGGTGATAAGTATACTCCTATTGAAGAGAAAGACTGAACTGAACCACAGAAAAGATGGTTCAATGCTAACTCCAAAGCCCTCAACGCCATATTTTCCGTTGTAGATCTGGAGTCATTCAATCTGATCTCAACTTATGAGACTGTTAAAGCTACATGAGATGTACTGCAGATAACCTTTGAAGAAACCAACACTGTTAGCTTTCAAGACTTCAGAATATTGCCTCTAAATTTTAGAATTTGAGAATAGCAGACTCTGAAACTATCGGTGAGTTCAATGCTCGACTAAGGAGTATATCTAATGAGAGTTTTGCATTAGGAGAAGTCATGACAAATAAAAAACTGGTAAGGAAAGTCTTCAGGTCTTTACAAAGATTTACCTACAAAGTTTCTACCATAGAAGAAGCTAAGGATGTCAGAAGCATGAGGCTGGATGAGTTAATAGGATCTCTCAGAACCTTTGAGATGAATTTTGAAAAAGATAAATACATGGAGAAAGGCAAAGGGATTGCCTTGAAAGCTGAAACATCAGAGAAAGTTCCTGAAAAAGTTCTCAAAGATGTTCCTGATGAAGATCTGATGAATTCTATAGTTCTAATTACCAAGAATTTCAGAAAGATGCTGAGAAGAACTGGAAGTCAAGACATCAACAAGAACAACAACAAGAAATACTTTCCTTGCAAGTCTTCCAATAAGAACATCCCCAATCAAGATGAAGGCCAATGCAAAGGAATAAAGTGCAGAGAATGTGAAGGCTATGAACATATTCAGAGAGAATGTGCCAATACTCTGAATAAGAAGAAGAGCTACAACATCTCAATGAGTGATGAAGGGTTAAGTTCTAGTGAATTAGACTCAGAAGATTAAACCAATGCCTTCACAGCCAAAGAAAATAAAGCTTCTCATACTTATCCTTTTTCTAAGAATCAGATGATGATGATGATATTAGTGACTCAGATATTAAGAACACATACCGAGAGATGTTCAACAAGTGGCTGCAGGTTGTGGAGATCAACAAACAACTTGTTGAACAAATCCATTCATTTAATCTTTTCATTCTTATGCCTGTATTGGGACTTGAATTGTGCTAGAGCAACCACTAATGCATCCTAAACCTTCTCTCGAAGTGCCTAGGTTGTAGATTACAAAACTAGTATTAACGTCTCCGTTCAATACCTAGCATGCAACTCCTAATGGATCCTAGAGTCTATTGCTCTCTCAATTAATCTCAACCCTCTCGAGTGTTAGTGATTGAAAAGTTACTTATTCCAGATCACATGTTAAAATTCTTCTCTCGATTTATGAATTAATACATCAAATTATACTATTTAGTGATCAGGTAAATAATACATATAAACACGAGAATAAGCAAAACACAACAAAGTCATAGGTATAAGAAATCAACAGATTAAATGAACTTCATAGATTGAATCATAAACAAACCTAGAATACTAGGGTTTTAGTTATCCATAATAATATAAATAACCAAAATCATCCACAAAGAAAACATGAAAAATTCTAAGAATAAAGAAAATAAAATCCGGAAGGTTTAATTTGTCTCTAATCTTGAAAGCTCTTGAATCCTTTGATCTTGTTCTTCGCGTCTGTTTTTCTCTGGTGGCAATTTTTGAGTAGGTGGAATTGTGTGTATTTTCGTGCATCGAAAACCCTTAAATACCAAATTAAGAAAAGCCCAAAAATAGGTCAAAAATCGGTCAGGCCCGCACAATTTACGACCACGCTCGCGACCAGACCGTCTGCGACTCGGGTCGCGAGTCCACGTGGCGCTGACGTGGCACAAAATTCATGACCAAGCTCCAAATTCACGACCAGGTCGCGAATAATACAAAGAAGAACCCCTTTCATGTTGCAATGTTGCAAAAAAATGTCCAGGAGGTGATTCGCGACCCCGGGTCGCGAGTCCGGTCGCGGGTATCTTCCGATTCCGGCAGTCTCTCACTGTTTTGCTTCGTTCTCACTCGTTTCTCGTCCGATTGACCCGATTCTTTTTGAAACGTGTTCCTAACTTGATGTTCTATCTTTCTAGGGTCTTCCAAAGCTCATTTGAATTTCACACAAAAAATGGCATTAATTCCCTTCACAACGAACAAACACGTGACATTGCATAAAACATAGAAAACAATGCAAAACTTATCACTTTATGCATGCAATGCCCATCAAATACCACTCAAATGAACCTCAAAACACATACAAAATACAAGGTTATCAACTCCCCCAAACTTAAAACATTGTTTGTCCCCAAACAATGAACAGAAACCAAACATGGAATTCAAACAATACATAACTCCACAATTTATAATCAAGCATCTACAACCTTGAAAATCTAATTGGGAATAACAAAAACAAGCACAACAGTCAAATCATGAACACGTACAATAGATTTAAACAAACAAAATTTAAGCTAATGATCATCACCGGTGTGTGTTTCGCTCAAACACTCAAAGTGTGATAAAATAAGGATAAGCACTCATCGAAATATTGAACTATACACTTGAACTACAATAGGCTTGCATACAATCTCAACTCTTTACTAACATTGTGCTTAAAAATAAGATCAAATAGGACTTTTGTTAAGGTTATAACATAAGCTTGGGTTAAGGTTAGGAATATTTGACTCAAGTGACTTAACAATTGCAAAACAATCCACCAATTTCATTTTCTACTCCCAACTACTTTTCACATTCAAACATTAGTTGGAATTTTTCCAACTTCCTCCTACACATCCTTAAGTCATCCATATATTTTTTCAACTCATGGGCCTTTGATCTTTTGTCTTATTTCTTTTTATTGGCAATGTTTTTTTTTTCTTTTGTGCTCTTTTTATTTATTCATTATTTTTTTTACTCACATGGCACTGTCTTTTGTGTACCAATAAAAATCACCAATTATCATCATTTTTTCTTCATCCCAACTCCAAAATTCCTTACCCTTCTTTCTATTTCTCCACAAAAATCAACAAATGATGATTGGTGATTTTGCATAATAATTTGAGATTTAAATGAAGTGATTTGAAGAGTTTTGTATGTGTTCTAACCCAAATTGAGCGTTTAACCTCCCGGTTTGGAAGTTTACTTTGTTGTTTGAGTTTTTCAGGAAATGAAGGATAAATTACTGTAAATTTGAGGGATTCAAGACCATAGATAGATAGATAGAGAATCAAATAAGGAGCGCACTTTAAGTTAAATCGGGTCAATCGGCCAAGAAACGAGCGAAAATGAAGCAAAATCGTGGAAACTGCCGGAGAGTCGCGCCGAACAGGACCCCTAAACGTTACCTCCTAGGGGTCAAGTTTCAGGGGCGTTCAAACTCAACCTCCAAACATGACAAAAAGCCTGAGTTTCAGAGCCTTCAGGGTGAACTTCTTTGTTCCAAATGCGACCCCGAAACGCGACCTCCTAGGGGTCGAGTTTCAGAGGCCTTCAAACTCGACCCAGAGCCCGTGTTGCAGAGCCTTCAAAGATGTGAACTTCTTTGTTACAAACGCGACCCTCAAACACAACCTCTTGGGGTCGAGTTCCGAGCAGACAAAATCACTTCTTGACTTTTGGCACTCAATTATTGGCCCCTTCATATACCTGATTTTGGAGGGTTTTTAAATAACTCCTCCAACTCGAAAATACACCATCAAACACAAGAACTTGGATATTTTTGGAAGCACAAGAAATCAAGAAGAGGAGGAAGAAACAACCATCTATCTTGAAGATTCAAGCCAAGGGATTGAAGAAGGGGGTTCTATATTGGGTTTTATCTTCTCTTTCATTCTCTATTCTTGTTTTTGGAATAAGTTTTGTTGTTTTTCTCTTTGTTCTTGATATTATTGTAAATATGGTAGGCTAGAGCCCTAAGGGCTCTAGGATGTGGAGAAATAATGTGAATCTTGTTCTTGACTAGGGTTATATTTATGGTTATGCTTTGTCAATATTTTAAACCATGCTAGTTCTTGAATGGTGTTGTTTGAAGTGGCATTCATTTAACATCAAATGTATGAATCACTTGCATCTTGTCCATCCTGTGATCATAAGTATGTATGGATTGAATCCATGTATTTGTACTCTTAGTTGAATGTTGAATATGTGGAAGGAAATGTGACCCCTTTGAGCCTTTGGTAGGTATGACCTTGGAATGTATTAGTAATAGTCATCCTTGTCACATTCACAATTTAAGAGATATTCGAGAGATGCTCTTACTATATTCGTGGTCTTCCTATCGTTGAATGAAGCATGATTGTTGAGAATACCCTTGTTGTATGTTCAAGAGTAACATTGTGTATCCATGTCCTAGAGTTTTGCCTTTATTTGTTATCTTTAAATCTTTCCCTTGCTGATTTTGATTTCTTACATTTTGTTCAAGTATTGGTTTTGTTGTTGTTTGGTGTTTGTTATTTAAGTTTCTGTTTTGGTATTGATGATAATTAACTCTCACTTAACCATCGTCTAGATAATTTATCAATCTATCATCGTGGTACTTGCATTATCGAGTTTTAATTCATATTCCCTGTGGATCGACCTCGTATCATTCTATCTACATTTATATGCTTATATACTTGTAGACATGACATGAGTTAAATATTAAAACGAGAAGTATAAAAGGGAGATTAAATTTATCCCATCAAGTTTTTGGCGCCGTTGCCGGGGAATTATGAATTAATTTGATATATGCAATATTGTGATAACGATTGTGTGGATTAGTTTAGATATTTTATATTGTTTTTGTTTAATAAGATTTGCATTGATTTCTTGGTTCTTTGACAGGTAGTGCATGCACACTCGATCTAGAGTTGAGTCACCTATCGACTTGGATCTAGAAATTGAAGCAACGGTTCATCACAACAACGCACGTAGATGGAGGAGAATGATGAATAACCCTCCACCGGTTCAAGATCCAATGATTGCCCAATTACAAAGGTAATTAGAGGTTATGCAAGGGCAATTGAGAGCCCAAGAGGAGGCATGAAATAGGAATTTAGAGGCCCCAATCCGAAACCTTTTCCAACCCGTCGTGAATTAAGGGGTGCCGAATGGACCACCCATTCAAGACAACAATTTCGAGTTCAAGACGTCCCTTATACTCATGATCCAACAACACCCGTTCTGAGGAACGACAATGGAGGATCCAAATGAGCACATACGCAAGTTTCTTGAGTATAGTGGGACGATAAAGGTGAATGGAGTCCCGGATGATGCAATTCGAATTTGGCTCTTTCCATTTTCTTTGAGCGACAAGGCAGAGTCTTGGTGGTTGAGCCAAGCCCAAGGATCGTTCCAAACATGGGATGCATTGGTGAAAAGGTTCATTTATAAGTTTTTCCCACCCGGAAAAATACTCAAACTTAAAGGTAACATCACCGTGTTCAAGTAATGAGATGATAAAAGCATGTATGAAGCGTGGGAACGCTTAGAGAGATGCTAAGAAAGTGCCCAGGTCATAGGTTTGGAACTGACCATCAAATGTGTATCTTTTATGGTGAAAGTAAGCCTGAGGTGAGAACACTAATGGATGCGGCCGCAGGAGGATCCTTATTAGCAAGAGGCCCGGACGAAGCCATGAGAATCATAGAGGAAATGGCCGCTAATTCATTTCAATGGCTGGTAGCAAGAGAGGGTGCTCAAATCATGAAGATAGTGGTATCTACCTCGAGTTCAGATGCACTTGGGCTATTGGCGGCTCAAGTGTCCACTCTAAACTCAAGAATTGAAGCTTTCACCACTCCAAAAGTCGAAACTTCTCAAAGCCAATTTGAAGAAGTTAATTTTGTGAACCAAAGAGGCTACTCAAATTAAAAAAGGTCGTTCAATCCGGGGTACAAGCCCCAATACGGAGGTCAATATGGTAGAAACCAAGGTTACCAAAATAGGGCACAACATCCAAACTTGTCTTATGGTAACCCAAATAATGCCATCCAACCACCTCCCGGTTTTTCGGTTACAAATGGCGTGATTGATGATGAGAAGAAGCTAAATATGGATGATCTTTTGATGACTTTCATGGGAAAGACGGAAAAATACATGGGTGAGACACAAACTCACTTTGAAAAATTGGAGAATCTTATAGGAGCGATTGGCACCCAAGTGAATATACTAGATAAACAAATGAGCCAACTTGCTACAATCATAGGGAATCAACACCAACAAGGTAAGTTCCCGAGCAATACAACCATCAACCTAAAAGATCAATGTAAGGCTATACATGTATTGAATGTTGGGTCAGTATAAAAATTGGAGGTTTCTCGTGTAAATCTTGATGAACGAGAAGTTGAAAATGGATTAAAAGCTAAGGATGGTGAAATTGGAATTGAGAAGAAGTCAATGGAGAAAACTTCAAGTAAGTCACTACCAAAGTTGAGAAAAAATGAGCAAGATGAACAATTCAAGAAATTCTTGGAGGTGTTTCAAAAAGTCCACATCAACGTCCCTCATGTGAATTTGTTACAAAGAATGCCAAACTACGTAAAATTCTTTTCAAAAAAGAAAAAGTTGAGGAAGTGTGAAGTATTGAGCCTCATAGGGGAGTGTAGTACCTTCCTTCAACAGAAGTTGCCACCAAAGTTAAAAGACCCAGGGAGTTTTGTTATCCTATGTGATATTGGCGAAAAGTTGATTGTGAATGCACTTTGTGATCTTGGAGCAAGTGTGAACCTTATACCCCTTTCTTTCTTTCATAAGCTAAAAGTTGGGAAGTTGAAGCCGACAAAAGTTTGTTTGCAATTAGCAGACCATTCTATTACTCATCCTAAAGGGATCATTGAGAATGTTCTTTTGCGAGTAGGTGAATTCATTTTTTGGTTGATTTCTTGGTACTTGATATGGAGGAGAATGAAGAGTTATCACTTATCTTGGGAATACCATTCTTGAATACCACAAGGGCCCTAATTGATATGGAAAAAAGGTGAACTTACTCTCAGGGTTCATAATTTGTCGATCATGTATCAATTAAATGAGAGAAGAAAAGTTCCTAAAGAGGATGGGTCTAAGGATCTAGGGGAGTGCAAGGTGATTCAAAAAATCAAACCGAGCAAGATGATTTGCCAACAGAAGAGTGAAGAAGACATTTCCAAGGAGTACTTTAGAATCTTTGACCCGGACTTGATTACAATGCATTGGAGAATTCAAGTAGGTGCTCTTGTGTGGCATAGGAAGCCACCATATCATCTTGGTTGACTATTGCTCATTGATATCCCGTCGAACTCACGATGTTAAATTAAGCGCTAATTAGGAGGCAACCCAATGTTTTTACTTTTTGTTGTTTTGTTATCCTTTTTATTTTTAGTTTATATTATGTTTTGCTTGAGTAGTTAAAGTTGTTTTTTATTAGAGGTGAAATTATTGAGGTGTAACTTGTGGTAATTGTGTTTGTGGAGTGAAAGTGAATGTAGGTTGTTAGGAACGGAAACGATGAAACGAGATCGAAAACCAAGATAAGGAGTAATCAGATGAGGGCGGAGTTACTCTGAGGCACAATTCTCATTTTCAAACCTCCAAGTTCATGCCGTCATCATTCTCACAGCCATTTCCACCGCACCAACCTTAGCCATCTCATTGAGCTGTTAGTGAGCGTTGCCATCACCATTTTACCTCCAAACTTATTTCCTCTCATGGATCAAAATAAGTTTGGGGGAAAGGGAGAGAGTATGGTGGCAATGATCTTTTCTGCTCATTTTATCACTTTCTTTCTTTGAACAATTGTCTAGTTTAGTTTGTTTATTTTATTGGATATTTAAGCATGTTTATATTTTGGATTATGCTAGGATATATTTTAGTTTTTATGGATTGATTGGATGAAGGCATGTATAAATATTTGATGGCATGTCGTTTTGTTTCATGAACATGTGATGCTTTATGTATGTTTTTGCTCAAATGCCTTATGTTATGTGGCTTGAGGATGTTTAAATTTAAATAATTGTATGTCTTTGAAGCATGATAGGAGTCATGAGCATATTTTTGATTGAATTGGAATCTTTGATGGTGATGTGCTTATGATGATTTTTTTTTTTTGAAAAATGTTGATAAAAGGCAAGATATTATAGCATGATGATTTAAACATGTTTTTTTTGTGTCTCAAAAGTACAATTATTGAAGGAAAAGCTTACATTGGAAAGATTTTGATCCAAAGATTGCACAAATGTAATCTTTTCTTTGATGAGTGATTAATGGTCTTCTTGGTGCACTAGTTATTCTCTAAAACTTGCTTTGTGACTTAATTGAAGCTATAATTGTGTGTTTGATTTCTTGAAAAAGGATTTAAGGCCAGTCTTTGTTTAAACTGATTTTTATCCAAATATTTGTCTTCCAATGCAAATTGAACCCCTTGCAAGCCCATTTTGTGCCTTGAAATGTCTTCTTGATTTTGTTGGGTTGGGAATGAAATAAATAGGTAAGATCTGTGTTAATTCTTTCAATTGAAACTTTTGAAGAATCTTTTGATTGGAAAAAGGTAATTTTGGTGAAGTACTTTAGTAGTGAAAAGAACAAAAAGAAGTGGAATACCTAGATTAGAATTCAAAATTCTTAAGAAAAAAAAAAGAGGTATTGTCACATTATGTTCACTAACAAAAAGAAATTGAAATGTTGAGAAAAATTTGAAGAAAAATCTCAAAGAAATTAAGGTGTGAATCAAAAAGGGTAGAAGAGAACTTTTGTAGTTCTACTTGCTTGGTAATGAAAAGAATTTGATATTTTTGGGAAACCACTTAGCCAAATATATCCCTACCTTTCCGAAAAGCCTTCAATACAACCCGAAAGCCCTTAATGATTCTTTTTTGAGAACACACATGTGTTGGTTTTGTATACTGGAAAGCTTATTTTTGTATACATTAAACAATATTAAGATGATATAGATTGAATAATAATTGCAGTCACTGTTTGTGCATTTATTTATTGTTGTATATTTATATGCATGTTTCCATATACTTGCATTGTAGATGATATGGTGTGGGTGAACACACGGTAAAGATCATATCATCAAATTCCTTGCATTGTATTAAAAGGCTCACGACTTAGATAATCCTGAACCTACCATCGATACACCGTAGAATAATCTGATAGTTAGTTTATTTTGACTAACCGATTATTCTAATACACTGACTTGTGTATTGATGAGGATCACGATAGGATACTATTCTCTGTTCTGACCTTAAGTGGGAGAATAAAGATCCACAGAGTTCGGGTTCTTAACCCATTTATATTGGCGGACATATATATGTTATGTCGACTGCTTTGATTTATCAATGAGTGAGATTCTTTGATAGGATCAACAACCTTGATAGTTTAGGTAGTGGCATTTACATATATGATAGGTCGTGCATTATATATGATCACCGTGTCCTGGTGCGCCAGGTTGATGATGTCCCCTTGAGGAAGCACATAGATCAAGGAAAGCCATTCAGGCAGAATATTAATTTATTCTTTACATGATAAGGAAATCGTGTGGTACTACTCAAGTAACAAGATATTAATTAATTATAGCTATCAGAAGCTTACATAATTAATTAATGGACATTATATCTTAAACATGGGGAATGGCTAAATTAAAGGAGAAAGCATATTCGCAAATATGTATTAAATTGGTAGGTCGGTATTATTTCTTTAGTGGAATAAAAATAATACTTTATTTATTTATTTATATCCTTGTTATGGATATTAGAAAATAAATAAATTAGTAGGCCAATTTAATATTCTTCTGGATCCTTGCTGAAGCCCAATTAACACCTAAGTGGACTGGGGAATGGAACAAGTGGAGAGACCCAACCCATTAGGGTTTGGAGAGAGTATATTCGTCCCCCTCTCTATTAATTAGAGAGAGGGGGCACGAAATTATCAATGTAAGAACATCCCCTCTCGTGCTTACTTGATTCCCTAGGGTTCCCACAGAGTTTAGTAATCTGCAGCCCGCCCTACATCTAAATAAGGTTCGGGAATACAACAGAAGATCAAGGAGTGGAATCTTATGCTTGGAGAGGTTCAAATACAACCATGAAAGAGAGGGTGTTGTTATGTGTTCGTCTCCAACAACGGGATTAGACCTTTAATCCCGTGAGCAACCCTACTATGCGATGTAAGTGGTTTATCGGTTCTATCTTTCCGCCTGTGTTAGAATTGATTTTCTTGCATGCATATTCAACATTGTTGATAATTAATATCACACATAAAATCATGATATACATGTTGTAGAATTAATGAGCATCCGATTAGATCTTGTAGGGGCACAATTCGAAAAAACCCCAACAACTGGTATCAGAGCAGGAATCGGCACTGTTCTAGAATTAATTCTAGATAAAATTCGAAATTTATTATTAAATGTTGTAGATGAATTTATGTGTTTAAATTTTCAGATTTAATTGGATATAAATTTTGAACATGTTGTTTTTAAAATTTGAGGAATTTTCGATAGAATTCGGAAAATCCAATGTTATGTTCTTCACGTAATTTTTGATCTTTTAATGTAATATTTGGATTTATATTTGATGAACATCAAATTTCTAGATTTTTGGATCATATGGGTCAAAAATTAGTGTTCCAAAAATACCCCAATTTTATTTTGGAATTTTCAAAATTTTAGTGTTGGATTTGGAATAGATTTTTGATGTTATCAAAATTTCCAAGTCTATGCTAAAGGTAATTTCGAAATTTTGATGTATTAAAATTGGAGAAGGTAATTTTTTGATGTATATCAAATGTTACCAAATTTTAATATAAGTAGGTTTCAAAATGGAATTTTAAATTTGGTAAGTTTTTGAAGAGGATCAAAACTACCATATTTTATTCTAGTAATTTTGATACATGTCATATAATTTGGAAAGGGATTTGACTAATGTCAAAATTCCAAATTATTTAATCAGGGATGAGCGAAATTTAGGTATTAAATTTGGAGGATTATTTTTTGATTAATTTCAAAATTTTCAAATTTAATCCTAAGGCAATTTTCGAAAATTTGAGATTTAATTTGGTAGAAAATTATTATTAATTTCTAAATTTTATCTTGGGGTAATTTTCAAAATTTGAGGTTTATTTTGGATATCAAATTTTGAAAATTTGATGTTCAATTAATTCCCTAAATTGATCCATAATTTTTGAAAATTTGGGATTGGAATTGGAATAGATTTTGATATTTTCAAAATTTCCATAGCTAATCCTAAGGATATTTTGAAAATATGGGGGATTATAATTGGATAAGGTAATTTTGATGAATATCAAAAGGTTACCTAATTATAATCCAAATAGGTTTCAAAATAGAATTTTAAATTTGGAATGTATTTGAAGTGGATCAAAATTTTCAGATTTATTATTCTTGAAATTTTTGAAACCTAGGCATTGTATGTGGAATAGTTTTTTGATTAATATCAAAATTTCTAAATTTAATTATTTAGGGTTTTTCGAAAAATGAGGAATTTTATTTGGGAAAGATTTTTGATAAATATCAAAATTTTCAGATTTATTCCTTATGTGATTTTCGAAGGTGTAAGATTTAATTTGGTGGAAAATTATAATTAATTTCCAAATTTTATCTTGGTGTAATTTTCAAAAACATTTAATTTAATTAAATGGTAATTTTCAAAAATTGTAACATGTATGAATATCATGGGATATTTTATGTTTAACATTTAATTTTGGTAGTTGTATTTGTGGATGGTTTTATTTACAGGTGGTACCAACTATCATGGCATTCTAATTATTTGTTATGTGATGGTTTAATTTTATGTTGAATGTATGGTTGGCCGTATGCCGGTTTGGCTACATGATTTTTATCCATGAGAAAATCCATGGATTAGGTCTAAGCAATTTATTTTATTATGTTGTTTTAATGTAATAGGAAAAATAAATTGTTAGACTTAGTGATGATTTTGGAAAATCATCAAGTATGAGTTGCATTTTATTTTCCTTTATTATTCTAGATATATTAGAATTTTCCTTTCAGAATAGATATTCAATATAGAATAAGGAAAGAAGATCGACTCAAAGATGGAAAATGGAGCAGCCCTAAAAAGGAAGGACGACATTCCGATCACGTACCGAAACCCTAGAGGAGCTAGGGTTTTCGGCGAGATGCTTTGGTGGAGGCGTGGATGATGTCCAGATTTCCGGAGCTGATTTTCCAAGTTTATCTCATGAATACAACATGAGAAATATGCCATGATAGTTGGTTTAAATTATTATGCTTATAATGTTGTATGTTTGCATGTCGTGGATGTTTATCATTTTATGTGATGATCTTGCATGCTTATGGGATAAAAAGAAACCTCAAGTATATAAATAACTAAGTGGGAGAGATACATATCAAAGTATGTGGAAAATCTCAAAACGGTCTCCATTAATCTAGTTTAATTGAGGAGTGATAAGCAACCTCCCTACGGAGGGGTCATATTACTGGATTCTCTAGAAATTAAACTTTCTAACGAATAACTGTAGAATATTATTAGAACTAATCGGCCCTGCTACCAGGGAGGTGAAATTCGAAATAATATTCTTGGGGTGAAGATAATGGTAAGAACACTTAGATGTAATTTATTAATAAACATCCACCCTACGTGGCTTATTAATTAGAAGATTATATGACCGAAATCATTTCCGACTATTAATTTACTTGTCATAAGGAAACTTGACTTGAGGTAAATTAAAGGTTAGATAACCTGCTTAAAAATGAATTTTATAAACGTCCGCCCTACGTGGCTTATAAGATGTCGGTGGATATACATATAATTCTTTTTTAGGATTTCTATTATATGTTTATCCTAAAAGGTGTGACTGTATTGCATGTTTTATTTTTCTGTTATTCTATATCATCATTGCACTCTCCAACTTGTCTTCTATTCTCAAATATTTTAATCGGTGAAATACTAAAGGTTGGATTCGAAACTTAAACATTGTCTTAAATGGTTGAAGGTTTAAATTGTACTTGATGAGGAATGTCATAAGAAACCAATTGCGAATTCTGATGAAGTAGTGAGAACCTTTTATGGTGTCATCTCAAGAAACTCTTCGGATATCAGAATTATACAACAAAATGCATTGCCATGAAAAATCTGATGAACACCAAGATAGTCGATTCCATTCCTGTAAGGGATTATGTTCTCCGGATGATAAGTTACTTATCGGAGATCGAAACCCTGAATGGTGAACAAGACGCCGAGTCTTAGATCGATATGGTGTTTGACAGTCTACCCCTGAAGTTTAAACAATTCTCTTTGAACTTTGGCATGATAAAGTAGAATGTCACTTTATCAGAAATGCTTGCTGATCTTCAGACAGCTGAGATGCTAGTGAAGCATCACAGAGGCGCAAATGGCTGAGAGAAATGCATCTTCGGGTAAGAAGAGAAACGCATCTCAACCAAAGAAAGCGTGTAGGGCAATGAAGAAAATGACATAGTTATCTCAAAAGGACTTTAAGTCCAAAGGATATGTGATTCAAGTACAATCAGCTGAGACATTGTAAGTCTGAGTGTCCTCTCAAAAGGAAAGGTTTCTCTCACTCGTTTGAGTGAAGATGAGATCACTATGTACATGTGCAATGCTATGCTAAAGTAGCAGCTATTGCAGTGGGAGACATAGATATACCTTTCAGTAGTGATAGTTTTAGTTTTAAATGATTGTCTATATGTGCTAAACTTTAGAAACTTGATCTCTGTTTCTAAGTTGGTTTTTGAATTGATATTTTGTTACTTTTGATAACTAGATTGTTATCATGCTTGGGAAACATTTTATCCATTCTGGCACATTGGATGGACATCTTTAATACACTAAAACATATGCATAACACTACAAAAACAACTATTGAATACATCGATTAAACCACAATAAAAGAAAAGAATCTTCGTAAAGGAATCAAACATATCTTTGGCATCTAGTAATTGGATATATTATTCTTAAGAGGATTCAAAGTTTGATAAGCGATGGTCCATTGGTCTCACTGGTCCTAGAATCATTTCTTTGTGCAAATCCTACTAAAAAGGTAAAATAACCAAGTGTTCTTTAAGGCTAAAGGAATAAGGCCAAAGAAGCTATTAGGTTTAATTCACTCTGCCTATGTGGCCCTATGACAGTTCATGCTAAGAAGTGGTTATGAGTAATTCATCATGTTCATTGATGATTACTCAAGTTTTAAATACATTTACATAAATGCGCTGCTAGTCTAAATGCTTTGAGAAATCAAAGAATTAAGATGGAAGCGGAGGAATGCATTAGTAAAAGTATCATGTCATGATGTTTCTGATCATTAGTGATGAGTACCTCTTAGGCGACTTTAGGGACCACTTGACGGAGACTGGAATTGCATCCCGGTTGACTATGTCTGCTATTCAAACAGCAGAATGATGTAGTGGTGCGAAGAAATGGAATGTTATTGGAAATGGTTAGATCGATGATGAGCTATTCAAAATTGTCTTTTTTATTCTGAGGATATGTCCTAGAAATGACAGTTGTTCATTGGATATCCAAGATGAATGAAAGGTGATTTATTCTATAGTCCTAAGAATCAGAAGGTCATTGTAAGCGCTAATGCCCGATTCTTAGAAGAAGTCACAAGGTCAAGAACAAGATCGTTCTTGATGGTTTGAAGAAGGAAAATTCGAATCCTACACCCAAAAGTGTGCAAGAAGAGGTACCACCTTATGTACTGCACAACGTGTCACAGAGGTACAAAAAATACTTCATCACAGTGGGAGGGTTGTGCGCCAACCTAAAAGATTCATTAGTCTAGAAAAATATATGTTTTTCTTGAAAAGACTAAATGAATTGGATCCCAGAAACTACGATGAAGTGGTTCAAGATAAGGATGCGGTTTCTTGGAAAACTGCAATGGAATTTGAAATGGGATCTATGGATCACCAAATAGTGGAAGCTTGTAGAACCACTAAATGGGGGTAAAACTCATTTGGTGAAAGTGGATCTACAAAAGAAAGAGAAGGTCTAACCGAATGTTTTGATCTGGAGTCTCTTGTCTGTTACTACTCACTTTAACTTAGTTGTTTGGCAAATAGATGTCAAGATAATTTTCCTAAGTGGAAGTCTTGAGGAATAATATCTATATATGACAAACAAAGAGATTCATTGCTAAAGGCCAATAGCACTTAGTGTGCTAGCTTAGAAGTTCATTCGTGGATTTAAGTAAAGCATCAAAAATCTCGGAACATCCGATTTGACGAAGTTATCCAAGAATGTGGATTCATGGAAAAATCGGATGAAGGTTGTGTGTACAAAAGATATGACGGAAACGTGATGGTTATCCTAGTACTATGTGTTAAATAACAACTTGCTTATTGGGTAACAATAAGAATGAGTTATTGAACATAGGGGTGTGATTGTCCAGGCATTTCAATATGAAGGATTTGGACTGTTGTACTCATCACAGGCTACCTATATTGAAAATGTGCTAGCTAGATTTAACATACAAATTCTAAGAAAAGTTTTATACCTTTCAAGCGTGGAATACATCTGCTCAAGGAAATGTGCTTCCCAAACACATAATGAGATAGATGAAGAAAAATGAGATTCCTTATGTTTCTGCAAAAGAAATACTCACGTATGTTATGCTATACGCAAAGCCTGATATCTGCTATGTAGTGGCATAGTGGAAATATATCAATTTTAACCTTAGTTAAGGATAATGGGCTATGGAAAAGAGTATTCTCAAGAGGACTTGAGATAGTATGCTTGTTTACCACTTGGATAGTCTAATTACCTTGGGTTATGTGGACTTAGTTTTTCCAAAATCGATAAAAATGATTAGAGTAGATCTTCCTCAGCATATGTATTTGAATTGGGAAGGGGAGTCATGGCATGGAGGAGTAAGGCAGAAATGCATGCTCATTCCACCATGAAAGTTGAGTACATGGCTGACTCTGAGGCTACGAAAGACTGTACGACTCTATAGTTTCTTGTTGGACTTGAGTGTGGTTCCTGATTTTCCTAAGGAGTATCACGACACACTGTGATAACTCCAGTGCAGTAGCAAATTTGAAAAGGAATCTAGAGTCCATGGGGTAATTAAACACATAGGATAAAAGTACAACCTTATATGAGATATAAGGGAGGAAGATGTGACAATGGTCAAGATTGCATTGGAAGACAAAAATGGTTGTCCCATTCATGAGCCTTCCAAGCTCAGACCTTTAATGGTCAAGTGGGGATAATGGGAGTTGATGCAAACCCGGGGCCGTTTTGAGTTTATGTTATGTTGGTGAGTTAGCCAATGTGTTGTTTATACTTGAAAGACATGCTTCGAGTATAAGTGGCAGATTTTTGGTTTTGTATACTGGAAAGCTTGTCTTTGTATACATTAAACAATATTAAGATGATATAGATTGAATAATAATTGCAGTCACTGTTTGTGCATTTATTTATTGTTATATATTTATATGTATGTTTCCATATATATTGTTATATATATATATGCATGTTTCCGTTAGATAGAGAATTTTGAGGGAAATCCTGAAAACCAGTGATAAAGATAGCGAGTCAGAACCAGTCATTGACAAGGATGTACATAATAATTTGAAAATTGTTCATATATATGTTGATGAACATTTATGGGAATGCTGAGTCCCTTTGTGCAGGAATGGTTCTTTCCTGTTGAGTGTGAAATAAATGCACTTATACCCCTCCTCTTGGTAAACTGAACCAAGCAAACCCCAATGGATGCTCTGAGTTTCTCAAATGAGCAGCATCCAATCCCTTGGTGAATATATCAACTAGTTGGTCTTCTGTTTTCACATGTTCAATCTTTAGAACTTTTTCCTCAACTAACTCTCTGATGATGTGATGTCTGATGTCGATGTGCTTTGTCCTTGAATGTTGAACTGGATTCTTGGATATATTGATAGCACTCATGTTTTCACAATACAGAATAGGTGTATCATATACAACTTCATAATCCTTCATCATCTACATCATCCATATGATTTGTGTAGAGTTGCTTCCAGCTGCAATGTATTCAACTTCTGCAGTTGATAATGAGATATTGTTCTGCTTCTTGCTGAACCAGGAAACAACATTATTTCCTAAAAAGAAACAAGCACCTGATGTGATTTTTCTATCATCTGGAGATCCTACCCAATCAGCATCACAATAGGCAGTAAGACTAGAATTTGTGTCTGAAGTGTACCATAGTCCATAGTCTGCAGTTCCACTGATGTACTTGATGATGTTCTTGATAGCCTTCAAGTGACTTTTTTTGGGACAAGACTAATATCTGGCACATATACCCACACTGTAAGATATATCAGGTCTGCTTGCTGTAAGGTAGAGAAGACTTCCAATCAGGCTTCTGTATAGTGTCTGTTCCACTTCATCTCCTGTATCATCCTTTCCAATCTTGACAGTGGTGCTAATAGGAATTCTTTTATGCTTGGAATTTTTCAACTTGAACTTCTTGACTAAGTTTCTTGCATACTTTGATTGAGAAATAAATATACCTTCTTCTAATTGCTTTACCTGAAGCCCAAGAAAATACTTCAAGTCTCCAACCAGGCTTATTTCAACCTCAGTTTCCATGTCCCTGATAAAGTCCTTGATCATCTTATCAGACACTAAGCCAAATACTATATCATCTACATATACTTGAACCACAATTACTTGTGATTTACCCCTTCTGATGAATAGCGTTCTATCCTCTCCTTCTATGTTGTATCTTTTGGTATCCAAGTATGTAGTCAGTCTTTCATACCATGCTCGAGGAGTCTGTTTCAAATCATATAATGCATTTTTGAGTTTAAAAACATAATCTAGATGATGTAGATCTTCAAATCCTTCAGACTGTGCAACATACACATCCTTCTTCAGAAATCTTCAAATCCTTTAGATGATACATGTCATGCCTTTCTTCTGGGTTCGGCGGAAAAACTAATTAACATGTAATAAGAGACCTCTCTGATTCTCTCGAGGATCTCAAACGGTCATATAAATCTTGATCTAAATTATCTTTCTTAGTGAAATGTACTCTTTAGAGGGAGAAACTTTGAGGAAAGCATAATTCCAAACTTGGAACTGTAAATCAATTCGATGTTTCTTTGTCTATCTTGGCTTTCTTAATTCTCGTTTTCATCTTTCTCAATTATCTTGATTGTTGCTTAGACGATCCCATTTCTTTCTTTTACCACCCGGCCCTCATCCCAAGAGAGGGGTGACCAACGCTTTGGATTCTAAAGTACCCCTCAAGGCGTTTTTCCGATCTTTGGTTATAGGCAAATTTTACCAATGGTCGGGTAATAGTTTTATCCAACTTTCACCTTCATCTAATTTTATTCCTCAGAGCATAACTTCTAATACTTAAATTGTTCTCTCTGACTATCAGTCAGTCTCGAGATAAAAGGTTGTACTAAATTCAACTTGGTGCTCATAGCATTTTATTAACTTTTCCAACTCGATGACTTCCATCAACCTCCTAATTAATCAACCCACAATTCTCAAAATTAGGTAGCCAAAATATCACGAAAAGCTCGGATTGTTGCTCCATCCCAACCCGCCAACACAAGCCCTACGTCATCAAAGATCGGCTCCAAGCTAGAGAGATCTCCAAACGAACGAAAAAATAAAATATATTATATTGTGAATAACTAGAAATTTAATAATTAAGAAATAAAATAAGAAAAATATATATGATTGGATAAATTAGCATCGTTTTGTTTAATTTGATTACGTAATATTTGAGTTATTAAATTTAATAAACTATTTTCCACATATATATATATATATAATATGATTAGATATTTAATTATTTAATATATTTATCTCATGTTCATTGTTTGAAATTGATTAATATAGATGTTTATATTTTAAAATATAGAGCACTATAAAATAGAATATTTAGTTCAAGCTGGTGTAACTTATTTGATAATAGAGGTACTGATCGATGTTAGTGATTAGGGTTGGTCTTGCATGCACCAGTTGTATATAATTGATAAGTATTATATTAGATCGAAAAAGTATAATTTTTAATAATGAAAAATGTCACTTTTAATTCTGAAAAAAATCAAGTTTATTTTACTGAAAAGTAATGCAAATTTTATTTTTCAAAAGGTAGTGATGTTTTTATAATTATAACTGTATTTTTTGGATTGCAGAAAATATAACTTCTGATATTATTTCTAATACCGAAAAATACATATTTAATACAAAACTTATGTACAATGGCTTAACGATTAGTGGAGGATACCTGGTTGATGTGAGTTGGAAAAATTGTGAGTTGGAAAATTGTGTGATGCGTGTTAAGTCTTCGACTAAAGTCATCGTTCACCCTCGTTTTCAATGAGATTAGTGCCACGTAGAAATGAAAAAATCGAGATAATTCCATTTTCCATCAAATCAATTTGATTGAGATTGTCACGCAATTATAAGTTTTCAACAAAATTACGATTGGAGAGGGACCTATTATTATAAACTTATTGCAACCAACAAAACTTATTATAAAAAATCAACTATGAATTAATTTATATTAAGCAAGCTCAATTAACAACCCTGATTTGCTTAAAAGGACGATGATAATATGATAATTTTTTATAAGTTCTTAATTGTGGGGTACCAACGTAATTCATCATTTTTATAGGGTAAATTATAGTTTTTCAACTTTTTAATAAAAATATCCCGACCTTTATATATTTACAGTTTGATACTTAATTTTGTAAACTTTTGTCAAATCTATCTCATGGTCAATTATCTAGTACCCTATAACATATGTGGACAACAAGAAATCTTATGTGGATTTTTATAATGTCACATCATATCTAAAAATAAATATAAAAAACTTTATATTTATTTCCATATGTAAGTTTAATAAATTAGAAAATGAGAAAATTAATCAGGATTTGTGTAATTTGAAATATAATACATTCATTAAATATTAATGTTATTTCTTATATAATTATATTTAATGAATATTCATACATTATTTAATAATTAACTATTCACATAATATATAGAATATTTAAACAAATATTTTTTTCGAATCGTACGAGTTACCCTTTGAGAAATGGATAATTATATATATTCTCATTGAATTTTAGGTATGACTTCTTCAATAAGTGATGATAATAATATACATAAATATTTTAATTGACATTAGATCAATATATAAAAAAAATGAAATGATTTAAGGCATTTTTATATAAATTATATACATTCACAAGATATAAATTGACATAACTTTAACTTCAAGTTACATAAACTACAGTTTAAAAGTGAAAGAGTAATTTATTTAACTTATGTGGAAATTTAAATTTCTAATATTTTTGTAAATGAACGGAGCCGCTCGTGAGCTATTGAGAGTTCGGCTCGAAAAAAGCTCGTTCGAAGTTCATTCATTTTCTAAATGAGCCGAGCTCGAGCTTCGAATCGAGCTCGATAAAATTATCGAACCGAGCTCGAACATAGTAGTATTCAGCTCGGTTAGCTCTCAAACATGTTCGAGCCCGATCTTAATCGAACATGTTCACAAACATGTTCATGAATATTATAAATATTTCAAACAGCTAAATAAAATAAGCTATTTTTTTCAAGATCGAGTTCGAATATGAAAATTAAACGAGCTTTTTTCGAGCATTCGAGCTCAGGCTCGTTTAGTAAATTTTTGAGCACTTTACAAACCGAATTCAAATATGATAAATATTTATCGAACCGAGCTTGAACAGGAGAAAAAAAAGCTCGAATCGAGCTCGAGCTTGAATATTCCTTAAAGAGCCGAGCTCGAGCATCAGGGTATTCGGCTCGATTCGGTTCGTTTTACAGCCCTAATCATAGGTAATTAGGTACACAAGTTTTAATATATCAAACCGGTGAGTATTGCTCTGGACCGAGCCAGACCTGACTAAGAGAAAAATATCACTTCAATACTAAAAATATCACGTTTATTTTATTGAAAAGTATTATTAAAAAAAAGGAATAAGGGCCAAATAGGCCACTAAACTAATCTGGGGCTCAATTGAGCCATTGTAACTTTTTTTGTGACTGAGACTTGAACATTACTTACAGCGATACTGATTTGGGATGGTGGGATGATTTGTGAAATTTTCGATTTTTGGGATTTAGCTAAGAACCCTAATTTGTGAATTTGCGATTTGAAATCCCCAAATTCGATTTTATCTAGTTTGGACGAGTGAATCGGGTTAGGGGTGGGTCGGGTTATGGGTTAGGGTAAAACCTAAAGAAAACGACGTCGTTTCGAGACGACTTAACGTCCTCCGTTAGAGCTCGGTTGTTAAATGACTCATTTGACATGATTTTAAAAACGCGGTGATTCAATTGAGCCAAAAAAAAGTTACAGTGACTCAATTGAGCCTCCAAATTAATTTAGTGGCCTATTTGGCCCTTATCCCTTTAAAAAAAAAAAGGCGGTGGACTTTTATAATTATTATTACTAAATTTTTTAAATTTTAAAAAATATCATTTATAATACTCAAAAATATTAATTAAAACACCGAAAAATATCGCGGACTCATATATACTATACGCATCCCAATGTACATAAGCGTACATATTGATGTTGATGAATAATAGACCTTCTGTTTTTATATTGTAACTAGTGGCATTACCCGTGCGATGCACAGACAATGTATAGTATTATAAAAATAAATATTAGTGGATTACCCGTGTATCACAATATATACTATTATAAGAACAAATATTTTCAAATCAATGTACTTTTTATATCAATTTCAATAATTAAGTGCTGCAATAGTTTTTTAGGTATTTTTATAAGTGGAAATTAAAATTTTAATAATAAATTAGTTTATTCTTATGCCGCATGGCACACTAATATATATATATATATATATATATATATATATATATATATATATATATATATTATCAAATATTTTTATAATATATGTATATATTATCTAATAATATTTACTAATAAATTGATTAAATGATTCTATTTCCTCCTTTGTTTAGTATAGAATTAATCATATTTATCTATATGTATATGTACGCAACGTTAAATAATATTACATTGAATTCTTTTCTTTAGTAGACGAAGATTACATCTTAGTTATTTTAAATTAAATTATGCGATATATGGATATTTTGAAATTCCTTAGTTTGTATCATATATAAAATATTGTCAGGACTAATATTCACCGACGAAATATACAATTTCTTCTACAGTTAGAACCAATGCAAACGAATTCAACACCCATTAGATGTTCGACATATTCCATAAATCGAAAAATAAAAGAAAAGGAAAAATAGTGTTTGAAGAAAAAGGATTCCTTGTGCAGCATTGTAGCTCTTGAATGTGCTTTCAATATATTAAAATTGCGGGACCTGAAACATTTATCACAATTATATTAAAATCAAATGGTGGCATCGTAACTGCAAGCGGAATCTTTTCTAAATTTTGATACTAATATGAAGGCTGGTGAAGCAAGATTTTGCACTGATACCTTTAAAATTAATAGAAGATCCGAAAATCCCATGAATGTTGAAATATATATACCTGCATATAGACCGTATCCATATAAAAATAAGTTCTGCAAATTCCATACAAAATTGTATATATATGCAGCGAACAAAATATCAATGTGTACAACATTTATAATTGAATGATTACACCCACACTACAAGCGCTGCTATTTAGGAAAATCATTACGGCGTACTTTCCTGACACTATACGTGTTAATCATTAGTGTGTTTCTATTCCATGTTCTGTTTTCGGGTTTCCTCACCGTCTTTCAACTTCACAGCAAACTTCCCACCTTAGGAAAAGTTGAATCATTTATTTATTTCCCACAACAAAATACAAAAAAAAAACCAAACCATCACAAGCTCCATAATCACTAAGCAAATGGATCAAAAGTGTCTTAAAGGTTAGATGTAATTCAAAACGAATAAAGTTCACACATTCAAAATTGTGTTTTTACATACATAAATTTATCTAATATCCAAATATATATTCAATATCACACAATGGTGAACTACAAATTCCACTTAATTAAATCCATGTCTTCGTACATGATGAAAAAATCTGTAGCATCACTATAATCCAATGTAAACCGACAACAATATAACTCCATGTAAAGGAGGGAGAACAAATAAATTGAGGAAAACGTTGGGGCCTTTCCTTGTCAATTTCTAAGACGACTCAACATTCAAAACCAACTCAACCGGCTAGACATTGCTTAGGCCCCTGCCTCTACTGTCGCAAAAATGGCAAATCACATACACCACAAATATTTATACCCAAATCCCTAAACACACGTCCACATAACCACTAATCCATCAAGAGGGAAAAAACAACACTATTAAATAGGAAAACTTAGAAAGAAAATTTATAAAAGGCGAAAATAGAAAGATGATTACTTACATCTTTCTTATGTGTGCACAATTGCACTGTTCTTGAGGAAAGTGATGGAATCTGGAGGCCATAGATTTTCTTCACTCGAATGTTGTTTAATCCACCACTAAAATAGATTTTATAGATTTTCGAAACTGACCCAGCGCTTCAACATATCAGTGATCGTTCCACCTATTTAACAACAGACGCATAGAGGTTGAATTTTTTTTTTTACTTTTTTTTCAGAAAATGGAGATACGTTCCACTCTTGAAGAGATGCATATGTTGAATAATTTTTTTTTAGAAAATGTAATAAAATGTGAATTGTCAAAATTGTCCCTACCATTCTGTTTTTATATAATATATAGATTAAAATGGACTTCAATACAAAATTCTTGGTCAAGCAGCTTTATTTCCCATTTTTTTTTCTCTATTCTTGTTGGCAGATTTTGTAATTGATTTGACGCGTTCTCATCAGTTGGGGAATGGCCGAATGGGACAGGGCATCAATTTAAATGTTGCACCATAAATTAATTAAATGGTGCCATTGACTTGACTTGCAAATACTTCCACAGTATTTCACATTGTATATTGTATTCTACTTACATATTTTATTTTAAATTTAGTGTGCTTTAATTAAATTTTACCTTTGTTATGAAAGGTTCATCCTAATCAATTAATATGCATTATACTATTATTTTAGCATTTCATTTTAATTTTAGTTTTTAGTTATTGATTGATTATTTAAAAATTAAATACTAAAAAAATATAATAAATTCAAATTGATTAGGATGAGCTCAAAATAATAAATGTAAGATTAAATTAAAACACAAGAAATAAAATAGAAAAAAAAAGAAAAAAATAAATAAATTAAGAATGCAATAAAGAATGCAACACAAAACGTGCCATAGTCCATTTCATATGCTCTTCCACAATATCATCACTTGTCAACATCAGTTTAAATATTGCATCTAGGGTTGTGCAATGACTGATTTGGCTGAAAAAATCGGACCCGACTAACGAAAATTAGGATATTCGGTCGGTTTTTACATGCTATATATTTGGTCGGTCCGGTCCTAAGTTAAATGGACCAAACTTTTTTTTAGTTGGTCCAGGCATGGGAAAAATAAAAACAGACTGACTCGACCGACCCAATAAGGTTTACATTAATATATATATATATATATATTATTAATATTATATATATATAATTATATGTATTAGTGTATTACTATTAATATTCAAATTTATAGTAATATATATTATATCATATTCATAATATTTATAAACAGTAAACTTAAAAAATCGTATTAATGTGTAGAATAGATTAAAATATAGGAAGAAAGAAGAAAAAAAAACATAAAAAAATCGGTTTGATCGACCGAACAGACCGAAAAATTCGATTGATTTTCGATCCGGTCCTTAAATCTTATTCGATCTATTCGATTCATTAAAAAATTTCATTCGGTCCATTCAGTCCTACCTTGCCGGTCCGGTTCTGGACCAGACCAACCGATTTGTATTGCCCTAATTGAATCATAAATTAATTAAATGGTGGCATTGACTTGACTTGCAAACATTTGCACGTTTTCCATGGAAAGCTCTTTAACAGTAACATCATCATCTTATATCTTTATATATGTATAGATATACAAAACATGTTTGCCCGCACAATTCTAATACTAGAAATCAAGCCTAATGGAGAGATCTTCCCAATATTTCCTTCTTGTAGTATTCCTCCTACTAGTTCATTGTAGCTTAGCCATTGTAGCAAGTATCACCACTGATCTTTCTTCCCTTATTGCTTTGAAATCCCACATAACTTCAGACCCTGATAACATATTGATGAAAAATTGGACCACAAAAACTAGTGTATGCAGTTGGGTTGGAGTTACTTGTGATTCTCGTTACAATCGGGTGGCTGAATTGAACATATCGTTTATGAGACTTGTAGGTACAATCCCTCCAGAAATCGGAAATCTTTCTTTTCTTGTTTCTTTAGATATGAGTAACAACTCTTTTCATGGCCCTATCCCTCCATCCATCTTCAACATGTCATCGTTGGAAGTTTTGGCTTTACGAATGAACAATTTATCAAGTGTTCTGCCTGATGACATGTGCAAGCATGGTCTTCACAAACTCAAGAGACTTCGTATATCTTACAATAACTTGTATGGAGGAATACCATCGAGTTTGGACCAATGTTCACAGCTTCAGTATCTTTCCTTCGTTGGAAACAACTTTAGTGGACAAGTGCCGAGAGAAATTGGGAACATGACACTGCTTGAGGAATTATACCTTGGTGCCAACAATTTAACTGGTAAGATCTTACCTCAGCTGAGTCTTATCTTGTTTCTTACCTCTTGTTTTTACTAGTCTTGAAATGAGATCACAATGTTCTTATAATCTATTTTACTTTGTTTATACATTGTTTTTTTATTTGTGTGGATTCAATGAAAACGGACCTATATATGTGAAAAACCATGGTTGTAAAACTCGGCATAGGCACCCCTAACCAAGCCGGAAAGGGGTAAATCGGGTAGAGAAATCGGTATGGCCGTCTAGGCGAAATTAGGCGGTTAATTAATGGAATGAGAATATGTGCGCAGTAGGGGTGCAGAGTAGACATCTTAGTATATCTTGTTTTCTTTTACTATAAATATACCAAGATTTAAGTATTATATTACTATATAGTATATCTTGTTTTCTTTTAATTTTATCGATCATTCATCTTAATTTTTAGTTTTAAAGGTTCAAGCATAATATGATTCTTATTTATTACATTTGATTTCAAATATTCGATTTTAAGTTATAATTCGATTTATTACATTTAGTTATATTTTTCTAAATTTTTGCGATAAACAAACAAAGTATTGTATATTATTATGTAATATATCTCATTTTTTTAACTTCTCCATTATTCAACTTGACTTTAAGTTTAAGAGATTGAAGAAGAATAAAAGTTTATTGTTTATTAGATGTACTTTCATTTCTTCTTTTATAGTAATCATTTTTTCAATATTATACTTTTGCTAACGTTTTATCATAAACTTACGAAGTCATATAATTGTATTGAATTAAAAAAAATATCATATAATTGTATTGAAATAATTTTTTTATCTAATAATATATGTATATATCTCATTTTATTTTAATTTTCTCAATTATTATCTTAGCTTTTAATTTTATTGATTGAAGGGGAAGAGAAAATTATTATTTATTACATTTAATTTCAACTTATTCATTTTTTAGTTATAATTTAGGTATTACACTACAAAAAAATCGTGATTTAGCGACGGATATGTCTGTCGTTAAACCTTGGTTTTCCGTCGTTAAACCTTTAGTCAGGACTATGGTTAACGACGGATTATGGTTGTCGGTAGATATTTACGATAGATTCAACGACAGATATATCCGTCGTTAAATTGGTCCCCATTTCTGTCGTGTGGACTTTTTAATGACGGATAAGTCCGTCGTTATATCTGTCGTAATTATCTAATGATCGATAAAGTCCGTCGTTAAAAAGGTCGGGTATTTATGTCGTGGAGACTTTTAACGATGGATATATCCGCCGTTAAATTTAACTAACGACGGATATCGTCCATCATTAAAAAGGACGGGTTTTTTATTTATTTTTTATTTTATTTTTAACGACGTCGTTAGTTTTTTTTTCATTTTCGATTTGATTTATTTGAAAATATTTTATATAGAATAAAATAAATACAAATTATTATATAAATATTTAGTAGGAAGAATAGATTAAACATATAAAAAAATTTATCCAAAATCATACATAACAAAATATAACAATTTTAGAATCATAGATAATATTAAATATAAAAATAAAAATATCATCCATAATCAAAGACATAAAAATATCCTACATGTCTAGAGGAGGCTGAGAAGATGACCCACCGGCGCCGGCGTCCCCGAACCGATGATGCATCTCTTGCATCTGCTGGAGGAGAGCAAGTTGCTGATCCATCATCTCCTGGTGCTTCTGCTCCCAGATCTGCTCTTGCTGCTGAAATCGCTCCTTCTATGCCTGCAACTCTTGGATAGCGGCCTGAGAGTCATACTACTGAGAGCCCACTACATCAACACTGCTACTCCTCTGACTACGTCCGATGTGCGCAGCAACTCGATTACCCAGCCCGAAGATGTGTCTCTTCTCCACGCCCACGACATCGATATAGATCGATGTCGTGTCCGGCAGCACCTCAGATGTGTCGGGAGGCACCTAACTCCTCTACTCAATCGCCTGACATACCTCGCCCTGTATTTATTAAATAATAAAATAAACATAACATGTCATCTGAAAATACACTTACATTAATTAAACATATAATTTGAATACACTTACAACGATGCGCTTTAACTTCTGATCAGAGTAGTTGGCGTCACTACTGCCATGCAGTCTCATAAAGGTCTCCCACTCGACCTCACCAGCCGTGAGACCCTTCACTGATGCCTACATAATAAAACCAAGATATTAGTACTTATACAAAAATTCAACATAATAATTAACTTAAAAATGAATTACAATAATAAGAGTATGGACAAATGTTGCAGATGTGCATGAGCACATCGGGATCCACCCTTGTGCTTCACTATGTTGGTTTTATATACTGGAAAGCTTATTTTTGTATACAATAAACAATATTAAGATCATATAGATTGAATAATGATTGCAGTCACTGTTTGTGCATTTATTTATTATTATATTTATATGCATGTTTCCATATACTTGCATTGTAGATCATATAATGTGGGTGAACACACGGTAAAGATCATATCATCGGATTCCTTGGAAAGTATTAAAAGGCTCGCAGTTTAGATGGTCCTGAACCAACCATTGTACACTGTAGAATAATCTGATAGTTAGTTTATCTTGACTAGCTGATTATTCTAATACACTTGTTAGTGTATTGAGGAGGATCACGATAGGATACTATTCTCTGTTCTGACCCTAAAGGGAGACAATAAAGATTCACAGAGTTCAGGTTCTTAACCCATGTATAGTGGCAGACATATACTCCATCCGTCCCAATTATATAGTCATATTTCTCCTCGCATGTAGATTAAAAATATTTATGAAAATAAGATATTAAAGCTAAACTTCCAATAACACCCCCATTAAATATTTATGACTTTCAATATTTAAGTTGTTATTTTTTTAATTTTCAAGATTCAACAAGGGTTTATTTGTACATTACTATGAAAATTAATAGTATTTATAGTAATGAGACTATATAATTGGGACACCTCAAAATAGTAAAAAAGACTATATAATCGGGACGGAGGGAGTACATGTTATGTCTACTGCTTTGATTTATCAATGAGTGAGATTCTTGTTAGGATCAATAACCTCCATATTTTGGGCAGTAACATATACGTATATGATGGGTCATGCATTGTATATGGTCACCATGTCCTAGTGAGTCAGGTTGATAATGTCCTCTTGAAGAAGCACAAAGATCATGGGAAGCTTTGCAGGCAGAATATTAATTTGTTCTTAACATGATACAGAAGTTGTGCGGTACTACTCAAGGAATAAGATATTAATTAATTATAGCTGTCAGAAGCTTGCATAATTAATTAATAGACATTATATCTTAAACATGGGGAAAGGCTGAACTAAAGAAGAAAGCATATTCGCAAATATGTATTAAATTGGTAAGTCAGTATTATTTCTTTAGTGGAATAAAAATAATACTTAATTTATTTATTTATATCAATGTCATGGATATTAGAAATTAAATAAATTAGTAGGCCAATTTAATATTCTTCTAGATTCCTGTTGTAGCCTAATATGACGTAGGTGGACTGGAAATAAACAAGAATTGGAGGCCCAAACCCATTAGGGTTTGAGGAGTTGATTTCCGTCCCCTCCCCTTTAATGAGGAAGGGGAGCACGCAAATTATTAAGAAATAACACTAATAAAGCCCCTCTCTCAAGCTCTCTTGATTCCCTAGGTTTTCCACAACCGTTTAGTAGTCTGCAGCCCACCCTGCATCTAAATAAGGTCCGAAAATATAGCAGAAGATCAAGAAGTAGAATATTGGAGCTGTGAGTTTCAAACACCATGAAGATTTGTCATGTCCATGTGTTCTCCATCAATAACGGGATTAGACCTTTAATCTCGTGAGCAACCCGACAACGATTGTAAGTGTAATTTCGATAGACTCTATTTTCTTTCCGCTGCAATAGTTCGAAATTGAAACTTGCATGATAATTCAACATAGGATAATTAATGTCACACATAAAATTATGATTTACATAAGCTTAGAATTAATGGCATCCAAATAGATCATGTGGGGTACAATTCGAAAAAATCCCAACAATTGGTATCAGAGCAAGTTTTGGCTCTGCTCTAAAATTAATTCTATGTAATTTTCGAATTATATGTATAAATTTGTAGATGAATTTAAGGTGTTTAAATTTTCAGATTTATTTGTTCATAAAATTCGAAATATGCAGTACTAAAATTTGGATGAATTTTTTAATGTTCTTCGAAAATTTCAAATTTTAATCTACGTGAATTTTCTTCATCTATGAAATTTAATTTGGATTGGTATTTTGATGAACATCAAGTTTCCAAATTTTAATTTCATGGTGTTCGAAAATTATGGGATTGAAAATTGTTAAGGAATTTTCGAAAATCCTAATTTTTAATTCTAGCTATTTCGTTCATATTCTTTTTAATTTGGAATGGTATATTGACTTGGTTCACATTCCCAAATTTTGAATTATATGGTGTACGAAATTTGCTTAAAGATAATTCCCTAATTGTTTTTCGATCATGCATGGGATATTAATTTGGAATGTTGTTTTAACCTGTATGAATTTTCCAAAGTTTAATTCCCAACCATGTTCGAAAATTGGGAATGCCATTTTGACCAAAATCATTTTCCCAAATTTTTGATAACTGGTGATCGAGAATTGTGTTTTCAATTCCCTAATTTAATTTAATGTAATTTTCGATTTTAATTATTAGATTTGGAATAGATTTTTGATTCTATCAAAATTTCATATCTAATCCTAAAGCGTTTCGAAAGTTATGGGTGTTAGAACTGGAGAAGGTAATTTTTTGATGTATATCAAAAATTACCAAATTCTAATCTAAGTAGGTTTCAAAATAGAATTTTAAATTTAGTAAGTGTTTGAAAAGGATCAAAACTTTCATATTTTTATTCTAATAATTTTGATACCCAGTATATAATTTGGAAAGGATTTTGACTAATATCAAAATTCTAAATTATTAATTTTAATTAGGGAATGGCCGAAATTAGAGTTGTAGATGGAATTTGTGTCTTGAGTTGTATTTTTATTTCTTTTATTATTCTAGATATATTAGGATTTTCCATAATTAAAATCTTTATCATATGAAAATTGAATATTTAAGATAATGATTATTTTATTCTAGTGGATTTGGATAAGGTAATTGATATCTTTAGATTTATTCAAATATGATAAGCAAATATTTAAATTTGGAATAGAAATCCTTATAGAATTAGATAAGGATCCAAATCTTCTCAAGAAAGGAAAGTGTAGCAGCCCCCAATCAAGGAAGGACGACATCCCGGACACGTCCTGAAACCCTAATCGACGATAGGGTTTTGGCGAGACGCTTGGTGGTGGCGAGGGTGACGTCCAGATTTCTAGAGATGATTTTCCAAAGATTATCTCATAAATGCAACATGAGAAATATGCCATAATAGTTGGTTTAAATTATTATGCTTACTATGTTGTTGTTTGCATGTCATGGATGTTTATCATTTTATGATGTTCTTGCATGCTAATGAGATAAAATGAAAACCCCAAATAACTAAGTGGGAGATATTCATACCAAAGTATGTAGAAATCTAATCGGTCTCCATTAATTTGGTTTAATTGAGAAGTGATGGGCATGCGCGTTGACAATAGGTCTTCCTCCATATCGGATGTGTCATATCACTGGATTCTCTAGAAATTAAACCTCTTAAAAGATAACTGTAGGACACTCTTAGAACAAACTAACTCCTTCATCTAAAGCAGTGAAATTCGAACCAATGCCCTTGGGATGAAGATGATGGTGTTCACACTTAGGTGTAATTTATTAATAAACGTCCACACTATCGTGGCTTATTAATTAGATGATTACATGACCGGGTACAGACTATTAATTCACTTGTCAAAAGGAAACTTGACTGGAGGTGAATTAAAGGCTAATAACCTGTTTAGAAATGAATTTCATAAACGTCCACACTATCATGGCTTATGGGAAATATTTTTAAAATGTCGGTGGATATACATATAATTCTTTTTGAGGATTTCAATTATATGATTATCCGAAAGGTTGTGACTGTACTGCATGTTTTACTTTTCTGTTATTCTATATTATCATGGCACTCTCCAACTTTTCTTCTATTCTCAAAAGTTTTATATCGGTGAAATACTAAAGATTGAATTTAAACTTAAACATTGTCCTAAACGGCTGAAGGTTTAAATTGTACCTGATAAGGAATGTCATAAGAAACCAGTTGCGAATTCTGATGAAGTACTGAAAACCTCTTATGGTGTAATCTCAAGAAACTCTTCGGATATCAGAATTACACAACAAAATGCATTGCCATGAAAAATCTGATGAACACCAAGATGGTTGATTCCATTCCTGCAAAGGATCATGATTCAAGGATGATAAGCTACTTATCGGAGATCGAAATCTTGGATGGTGAACAAGATGCGAGTCTTAGATCGACATGGTGTCTTGTTAGTCCTTCAAGTTCTTTTCGAACTTTAGCATGATAAAGAATTATGTCACTGTATCAGAAATGCTTACTCTTAAGACAGCTGAGATGCTTTTGAAAGGCATCATAGAGGCGCATATGGCTGAGAGAAATGCATCTTCGAGTATGAAGAAGAATAGATCTCAACCAAAGGAAGCGTGTAAGATAATGAAGAAAATGACATGGTTACCTAAAAAAGACTTTAAGTCCAAGAATATGTGCTTCAAGTACAATCAGCTAAAGACATTGTAAGTCTGAGTGTTCTCTCAAAAGAAAAGGTATGTCTCACTCGTTTGAGTGAAGATGAGGTCATCGTCTACATGTACAATGCTACAAAAGTGGCGGCTATTACAGTGGGAGACGAACATATACATTTCAGTAGTGATAGATTTTAGTTTTTAAAGGATTGTTCGTATGTGCTAAACTTTAGAAAATTGATTTCTATTTCTAAGTTGGTTTTGAATTGATATTTCGTTACTTTTGATAACAAGTTTTGTTATCATGGTTGAGAAACATTTTATCTATTCAGGCACATTGGATGGACATCTTTAATACGCTAGAACCTATGCCTAACATTACAAAGCAACTATCGAATACATTGACTAACTTCAATAAAAGGAGGTATCTTCGCAAAAGAATCAAAGCTATCTTTGGCATCTAAGACTTTGATATATTATTCTTAAGAGGATTCAAAGTTTGATAAACGATGGTCCATTGGTCTCACTGGTCCTAGAATCGTTTCTTTGTGCAAATCCTACTAAGAAGATAAAATAACCAAGTGTCCTTTAAGGCTAAAGGAATAGATCCAAAGAAGCTATTAGGTTTAATTCACTCTGCCTATGTAGCCCTAGTGACAAGTACCTCTTAGGCGACTTTAGGGATCACTGGGCGGAGACTGGAATTGTATCCTGGTTGACTACGTCTGCTATTCAAACAGCAGAATGACATAGTGGTGCGAAGAAATGGAATGTTATTGGAAATGGTTAGATCAATGATGAGCTATTCAAAGTTGTCCTTTTTATTCTGAGGATATGCCCTAGAAACGACAGTTGTCCGTTGGATATTCAAGATGAACAAAAGGTGATTTATTCTATAGTCCTAAGAATCAGAAGGTCATTGTAGGCACTAATGGCCGATTCTTAGAAGAAGACTACGAGATAAGTCACAAGATTAAGAACAAGATCGTTCTTGATGGTTTAAGGAAAGGACATTCGAATTCTACACCCAAAAGTGTACAAGAAGAGGTACCACCTTATACTGCACAACGTGTCACGGAAGTATATAAAATACTTCATCACAGTGAGAGGGTTGTGCGCCAATCTAACAGATTCATTAGTCTAGAAAAATCTTCTGATTTTCTGGAAAGACCAAATGAATTGGATCCCAAAAACTATGATGAAGTGGTTTAAGATAAGAATGCGGTTTCTTAAAAAACTGTAATAGAATCCAAAATGGGATATATAGATCACCATGAATAGTGGGAGCTTGTAGAACCACTAAATGGGGGTAAATCTCATTTAGTGAAAGTGGATCTATAAAGGAAAGAGAAGATCTAACGGAATGTTAGATCTAGAATCTCTTGTCTGTTGCTACTCATTTTAACTTATTTGTTTGGCAAATAGATGTCAAGATAGTTTTTCTGAATGAAAGTCTTGAGGATAATATCTATATGCGACAAACAAAGTGATTCATTGCTAAAGGCCAATAACACCTAGTGTGCTAGCTTAGAGGTCCATTCGTGGATTTAAGCAATAATCAAAATCTTGGAATATCCGATCTAACGAAGTTATCCAGTCGCATAGATTCGTGGAGAAATCGGATAAAGGCTGTGTGTATAAGAAGCGTGACAGAAACATGGTGGTTATCCTAGTACCATATGTTAAATAACAACTTGCTTATTGGGTAACAAGGAGAAGGAGTTATCAAACATAGGGGTGTGATTGTCTAGATATTTCGATATGAAGAATTTGGGCTGATGTACTCATCCCAGGTTACCTATATCGAAAATGTGCTAGCTAGATTCAACATAAAAATTCCAAGAAATGTTTTATACCTTTCGAGCATGGAATACATCTACTCAAGGAAATGTGCTCCCGAAACACATAATGAGATAGATGTGAGAAATGAGATTCCTTATGCTTCTGCAAAAGGAAGACTCATGTATGATGTGCTGTGCACAAGGCCTATATCTGATATGCAGTGGCATAGTGGGAAGATGTTGATTTAACCCTAGTTAAGGACAATGGAATGTGGCAAAAGGTATTCTCAAAAGGACTTGAGATTGTATTCTTGTTTACCACTCGGACATTTTAATTGCCTTGGGTTAAATAGACTTAGTTTTTCCTATAACCGATAAAATGGATCAAAGTAAATCTTCCTCAGCATATGTGTTTGAATTGGGAAGTGGAGTCATGGCATGGAGGAGTAAGGCAGAAATGCATGCTTGCTCCACCATGGAAGTCTAATATGTGGCTGGCTCTGAGGCTATGAAAGATTGTACGACTCCATAGTTTCTTGTTGGACTCAAGTGTGGTTCCTGATTTGCCTTAGGAGTATCACGACATACTGTGATAACTCCAGTGCAGTAGCAAATTCGAAAAGGAATCTAGAGTCCATGGGACAATTAAACACATAGGATTAAAGTACTACCTTATACGAGACATAAGGGAGGAAGATGTGGCAGTGGTTGAGATTGCATTGGAAGACAAAAATGGTTGTCCCATTCACGAGCCTTCCAAGCTCAGACCTTCAATGGTCAAGTGGAGATAATGGGAGTTGATGCAGACCCGGGGCCATTTTGAGTTTATGTTATGTTGGAGAGTTAGCCAATGTGTTGTTTATACTTGAAAGACATACTTCGACTATAAGTGGGAGATTCTTGGTTTTGTATACTGGAAAGCTTGTCTTTGTATACAATAAACAATATTAAGATAATATAGATTGAATAATGATTGCAGTCACTGTTTGTGCATTTATTTATTATTATATTTGTTAGTTTTGTATACTGGAAGACTTGTCTTTGTATACTTTTCTGATGATATGATGATATGAAATGAAAGTTATTGCAGTCACTGTTTGCATTTAGATTATGTTCTATAATTGTTTTATGCAATGTTCCATATACTTACATTGTAGATGATATGGTGTGGGGAGTCACACGGTAAGATCATATCATTAGAACCTTGTAATGTATTAAAGAGCTCACGGCTTAGATGGTCCTGAACACACCATCGGTACACCGTAGAATAATCTGATAAGTTAGTTTATCTTGGCTAACTGATTATTCTAGTACACTGGTTAGTGTATTGAGGAGGTTCACGATAGGATATTATTCTCTGTCTCTGACCCAGTTACTGAGAGAATAAAGATCCACAGAGTTCGGGTTCTGAACTCATGTGATATTGGCGAGCATATATGTGTGTTGTTTATTACTTTGATTTATCAATGGGTGAGATCTTTTCGTAGATCGAATTCGATATCTTAGGTAATAACAATGTATACATGATGTCTCGAGCAGTATGCATGAGCACTGTGTCCTGGTGCGCCAGGTTGATGATGTTCTCTTGAGGAAGCACAAGTTCATGTTGAAACCCTGCAGGTGGAATTTATTCCGTACATGAATAAAGCTTGTGTGGTACTACTCAAGGTTTTAGATGTTAATTAATTATAGCTGTCAGAGGCTTACATAATTAATTAATGAACATTATATCTTAAACACGGGGAATGGCTGGACTAAAGGAGAAAGCATATTCGTAAATATGTGTTAAATTGGTAGGTCAGTTTTACTTCTTTAGTGGAATAAAAGTAAAACTTAATTTATTTAATTATATCCTAGGTTTATTGGATATTGGATATTAAATAAATTAGTGGGCCAATTTAATATTCTTCTAGATCCCTGTTGTAGCCCAATTGACTGAAAGTGGACTGGATATTGAACTTGAGATAGAGGCCCAGCCCAATAGGGCTGGAACATGAAATTTCGCCCCTCCCTATATATAAGAGGAGGGGGGCACGAAATTTTCATGAATTTTTTCATAGGAAATCAACCCCTCTTTGTCTCTCAAAGTTATCCACAGATTTCACAACTCTATCTAGTAGATTTCAGCCCACTCTGAATCTAGATACAGTCCGGGAATACAACAGAAGATCTTGGAGTAGAATTTGTGGTGGTCGAATTTTGAGCTAGGTGGCGCCATCCCTATATTCATTCAGCAGCAAGATTAGATCTTTAATCTTGTCCACAGACCGTCTATCGATTTGTAAGTAGATTCGTTTCTATGTCTTCCGCTTTATTAGATTCGAATCTGCTTTGCATGCTTTTTGTATAGACTGTGATAAACATGCATGTTACATAAAATTATGATTTGCATGAACACGGATTAATGAACAACCAAATGGTCCTGCGGTGGTTTAATTCGAAAAACCCCAACAATATTTATATGCATGTTTCCATATACTTGCATTGTAGATCATATGGTGTGGGTGAACACACAGTAAAGATCATATCATCGGATTCCTTGCAAAGTATTAAAAGGCTCGCAGTTTAGATGGTCCTAAACAAACCATTGTACACTGTAGAATAATCTGATAGTTAGTTTATCTTGACTAGCTGATTATTCTGATACACTTGTTAGTGTATTGAGGAGGATCATGATATGATACTATTATCTGTTCTGACCCTAAAGGGAGACAATAAAGATCCACAGAGTTCTGTTTCTTAACCCATGTATAGTGGCAGACATATATATGGTATGTCTACTGCTGTGATTTATCAATGAGTGAGATTCTTGATAGGATCGATAACCTCGATATTTTGGGCAGTAACATATACGTATATGATGGGTCGTGCATTGTATATGGTCACCATGTCCTGGTGAGTCAGGTTGATGATGTCCTTTTGAGGAAGCACAAAGATCATGGGAAGCCCTGCATGTTGAATATTCATTTGTTCTTAACATGATACAGAAGTTGTGCGGTACTACTTAAGGAATAAGATATTAATTAATTATAGCTGTCAGAAGCTTGCATAATTAATTAATAGACATTATATCTTAAACATGGGGAATGGCTGAACTAAAGAAGAAAGCATATTCGTAAATATGTATTAAATTGGTAAGTCAGTATTATTTTTTTAATGGAATAAAAATAATACTTAATTTATTTATTTATATCAATATCATGGATATTAGAAATTAAATAAATTAGTAAGCCAATTTAATATTCTTCTAGATTCCTGTTGTAGTCCAATATGACCTAAGTGGCTGGGAATAGAACAAGTGTTGGAGGCCCAAACCCATTAGGATTTGAGGAGCTGATTTTCGTCCCCTCCCCTTTAATAAGGGAGGGGGAGCACGAAAATTATTAAGAAAAATAACACTAATACATCCCCTCTCTCAAGCTCTCTTGATTCCCTAGGTTTTCCACAACCGTTTACTAGTCTGCAGCCCTCCCTGCATCTAAACAAGGTTCGAGAATAAAACAGAAGATCAAGAAGTAGAATATTGGAGCTGTGAGTTTCGAACACCATGAAGATTTGTCATTGTGATTTGTATTCCTAAATTTGAACCAAGGGGCCCAATAATCTAATCTACGTACCTAGGACTTCGAACGCACGATAATTATGATCTACGTTCATATTGCATGGTGACACAATTTTCTCTTATCCTCAAGCACAGACATAGTCATACATTAATATACATATTGTTATATATATTTCGATTTCATGACTTTGGAATTGAATCATCTAATTAATTGCAGGTAATATTCCACAAGAGATCGGTCGTCTTTTCAATTTACAGGGCTTGGACATGAGTTACAATACCTTGACGGGTAAGATTATTGCACCTTATTGACCAAAGGAATATATTACTTTGTTGGATAAGGGTGCTTTAGTCCCTCAAAGGCCAATTGATATTTACTTTTGAGTTATATATGCTTCTCTTTGTAAATGCTAAAATGTTGACATTTTATACCGATCAATTAACATTTTCATTGCACATTGCACTTCATAAAAAATGCACCCTCAAATAATTCATCTCAAATTTGGGTGATAAAATGCATCAAACCGTCTTGTTTTATTGGAATTCCGCACCAAATTCTCTTTATTTTTATATTACACCATTCACCTTGCGTCTTTAAAAAATATGCACTACCTTCCCTCTTTTTTATGTCCAAAATTGGATTATGCAAGTGGGCAGTTACCCATTAAAGTCCGTCTCCAACTAGGATCCATAATTTTTTTAAGAGCAAACAATATTCATCTCTCATTCTTGAAGATTATATGGTAAATTATATTCCATTGTGTATTTAGGAATTTGGGAGGTTAACCTATTTCACTTTTTTTTAATAAATATTACTTTTCTTAGAACGAAGAGTTCAATTTTTTTATAATTATGCTATCCTACAAGTAATTTTCCATAAGATTTTTTCCATCTTAATACTCTTGGGCTTGGAATATAATAAGTTAACATTACAATTTTTTTTTATAAATACTAATATTTAAAACCGAAGAGATCAACTTTCATAATTTTTCTTTCATGCAGGTACTATTCCAGCAGAGATTGGTCATCTTAATAAGTTAGTATTATTGGACTTGGAATTTAATTATTTTACATGACCATTACCAAGAGAAATTGGGAACATCACCAACCTTCTTGCGTTAGACCTTGCGAGCAATTCTTTAACTGGTATGTTCCTTTTTCACCAAAAGTTTTAGTTATTTATATAATTATTTTTGGCCTCAAACATTAATTAGAAACTTGTGTACCTCGTCCACCTAGGTCCGACATAAATGTAGAAAAATAAAAGTGGCATATTTTTGTGGGAGATAGTCTTATGATGTTGTCTTATAAATTAAAATATATATGAGGGAGTCAATTGTGTGAGACTGTAGTCTTACGGATTCAAATATAATAAAATCCCAATAAGAGTCATTAAATATGAGTTTTAATCCGAATCAAAACATTGTATAATTCAAATTTTGACCTGTAAAATAGTGTCACGTAAATTATTATCTTTTTGTACAGGCATGTAACCATAAAAAAACCAGCTTTCATAATTTTGCTATCCCACGAGTGATACTCTAATTAAAAGGGATTGGTCATTTTACTAATTTAGAAATAATGGACTTGGAATCTACTAATTAATTTCATGAGAAATTAGAAACATATCGTAACCTTTCTTGAATTCGTTCTTGGCCTGGAACAACTCTTTAACTGGTATGTTGAGCCTCTTCCCCTCTTTCTTTGTAGATTTATTTATTTTTCTAGTGGCGAAACATCGATGATATATTGCCATGTAATCGCAATGCGGTGATCTTATTGCAGTGGACTAATAGAAGCTTATAATTAAAGTATATCCATTTTATGTAATGGGAATTTGAACGTACAGAAGTGATTAGTCCACTTCTACTCTGGATATATATAATTTTCTCTAATTTTGTAGTACATTTACAATCTAATCGCATTGTAACTAATTTATCAATATTTTATACTATTTCACAGGTCCTTTGCCAACAACTATTTTCAGCATGTCATCCTTGGAATATCTTGATTTAGCCAACAATAAATTTACTGGACAATTATCCAGAGGAATTGGAAACATGACTGCACTCCGCAGAATAGGGTTTGAATCCAACAGCATAAGTGGTATATACTCACCACATCCAAAACTTGATATATTTGTCCTTTGTTGTGGCTTAATTGGTGACGTATAAGGTGAATCCGTGACTGAAAGATTATGAGTATAAACACCTCACACACCCAGAGGTGGAACGGGTGGGGGCTCCCCAAGCCTTTTTTTTTTTTAACAAAAATTTCCCTACACTAGTTGTATATAAAGTTATTTCAGATGGTTAACGTGGGTAAATGCGTGTTGATCCGGTCAATCCTAAAATAAAATAAAAATATAGTGACACATGCATGTGATACTTTTTGAATTTGAGTGTTTTTAGTGTTACGGTTGATATTGATTTTGACGAGTTTTTTTTTTGGCTGATACTCTTTAAGAATACATGTGATACTTTTGAGCTTTTGAGTTATACTTTTTAGTGTTACGGTTGATACTGATTTTGACTTTTTTTTTATGAGTTAATTACTCTTTAAGAATACATGTGATACTTTTGAGCTTTTGAGTTATACTTTTTAGTGTTACGGTTGATACTGATTTTGACTTTTTTTTTATGAGTTAATTAGGTCAACGCGCGTTTTTCAACTTTGACTGGTCACACATATTGACGCGGTCAACGCGTCTGATGGTGTACCTAGTGCACACAAGTCCTTCCCCTTTTTTTTACATGTAATTTTTTATGATAAAAATAATTTTTTTTATATATATAGGGTTATTGTTGAAGACTAAATCGCCCCTTCCAATGAAAAATTTGTGGTTCCGCCCTTGCACACACGTAGGAGCTAGACACCCGCGCGCGCATAGGAGCAAATATCTAAAATACCCATTTTTATATACAATTTATCTAATGTAGTTTGCCTTTTTTCGTACGGTTTATACAGACTATTGTACAGAAGTAGAGTTATCGGACACGCATGGATAGTGCCAATTTATTACCCTACTTATATCCTATGATTATAATTATAATCAAATTTAGCTAATTTTGTGTCTTTATCACAATCCTACAGGTAATATTCCAAAAGAGATTGGTCTTCTTACAAATTTCGAGCGTATGAGCATGTGTTGCAATAAATTTAATGGATCAGTGCCAAGAGAAATTGGAAACTTGACAAACATGATTTGGTTGTTAATTCACAACAATGCTTTAAGTGGTATGACTTTTGACCCTTCGTCTCTTCCTGTATTGTCAAACTTTATTGTGTATACATATTTTAGTGTTTTTTTTTTGTCAAGCAAAATGGATTGATTTAACCAATAATTTCAAGCTCTAGCTCCAACGTCGTTGTCAAATTCTTCAATTAATCAATTCCAAACTTAAGAGAATTAATTTAAGTATGCCTTTCCTTTAAAAATTAGAAATACATACTTTAATAGTTCAGTGCAAGTATTGAAGTTTGAATTAATGACGGATATACTCTACTTTTTAATTGAAAAGGGAACCACTGAATCTCGAACTTGAAATGTTTCACTTTTACACAAGGCCACAAGCACGGACCATGAATATATTATTAGCATATTAATATATTGGTTAATTCTTTAGTCCTAGATATTAATTTGGAGATTCGAATATGTTTGAGATTATATTCTCTCATAGTCTACTTTCATTTTATGAATATTATCTTTATTAATCCCAAAATACATTGACCAGCATATCATTGTTATTGATAATTAAAATGAGATTCAAAATTTCATAATCGCGCAGGTGAGATTCCAAAAGAGATTGGTGATCTTGTTAATTTATTGGAGGTGCAGTTGGAAAACAACCTTCTAATCAATGGATCATTACCAAAAGAAATTGGGAACATGATGTCCCTTTCCTACTTATTGCTTAACGATAATAATATAAGCGGTATGGAGTTTTGTCTCTTAATGTCTCTCATTATTGCACATAGAAATTAAGTTGCATAAAGTCATTCAATTGTATTATGTATATGTACTAGAGAGTTAGAATTTTTTATGAAAAATAAAACAAATCAATAACATAGTTTGTTCTTCTTATCGAATTTAGTGTTAATTACATTTTAGTATCCAACGTTAGGGGTTGTGAATCTTTTGTACTAATTAAGTTTCATAAACTACATATATAAATTTAACGTTCATATAGTCTAACAAATCTAGCATGAGTATAAATTTCCAGCATCCCCTATTTGACGCAATTTGCTAGAATTAAGGAGATTGTTATGTAACCAACTAAAATATACACTAATCTCATTAACTCCTACTAGCCAAGTTAGATGTGGGGATACTGGGAATTTGCTTTCGTGCCATATTTGTTAGATTATACATATAATCTTTGAAATATTGACAGGAGCAAAAGTGTTAGTGATCCAAAATGTTGGGCATTAAAATGTAATTAACCCCACAATATGTTCGTTTTTCTTTTAATTTTAGAGTTTTGACCAACCATATATATCTATTAATCTGATATATTTGCAAATTCTATACAATCTCATTTCCTCATACATTTTAACATTTTTCGTCTACTAATGAATATTATTTATTTGTAATGCAGTATAACTGCTAGTAATAGTGTAATAATTAAATCGATAACTAAATTTACGTTTTGATAATTTTATAATCTGACAGGTGACATTCCAAAAGAAATTTTTCATCTTAATAACTTGTGGCAATTAAACATCGGAAACAACCAACTTCATGGATCATTGCCGAGAGATATGGGGAATACATCAATTCAAGGATTGTGGCTTCACTTCAATTATTTAAGCGGTATGATTTTCTGCCTCATTTCATTATCGTCTCTTTAGGAATGTAGTCGAAATAAAAAAAGAAGTTGATTGGATAAATCGTGAAGAAGAATTTAAGTTTCAGTACACAAACCTAGTAGTGGAGTGAGGTTGCTTAGAGACCAAAGATCATGAGTTCGAATATCCTCAGTACCACAGATTGGGTGTGCGAGTAAAAAAAAAAATTAACCGTTCAAACTTGATTTTCCTAAAAAAGAATAATTGAAACTTGACATACTAACCCTCTTGCACAAAATTTTACTTTCAGGTCCAATACCATCCACCATTGGGAATCAATCAATGCTTGTAAATTTAGGACTTCATTCCAACAATTTAACAGGAGAGATTCCTTCATCCATTTGCAACTTGAGATCCCTTCAAATTCTATATTTATCAAAAAACCATTTGGAAGGAGCAATACCGGATTGTTTGGGAAACTTGAGCAGATCCCTGATGATCTTCCATTTGAATGCAAATAAATTTACTGGCCTCATTCCATCAACATTTACCAAGGGATGTAGTCTTCAATCTCTTACTCTGAATGGTAATAAATTGGAAGGAGCATTACCTCAATCCCTACTCAATTGCCAAGGTTTGCAAGGTCTTGACATTGGTGACAATGAAATACGAGGCACGTTTCCCGTCTGGACGGAAACACTTCCAGAACTTCGTGTCCTCGTCCTGAGGTCTAATAAGTTTAACGGTACGATGTCACTCCCTTCGATGACTAACCTTCCATTTTCCAAGTTGCAAGTTTTAGATATATCTCAAAATGCATTCAGTGGCTCTTTACCTGAAAGATACTTAAAGAATTTTCGGGGCATGATAGATGCAAAGGAAAACCAGACGAATGATGCAACAAATTTGTTTCGGAGATTTATAGAGTTGACGTTCACTTTGAAAGGTTTGGATCAGTCATTGCAGAGACTATTGACAACCTTTACAACTATCGACTTATCTTCCAACAAGTTTTCTGGAAGTATTCCGACTTCGATAGGATATCTTAATTCTCTGAGATACTTGAATTTGTCTTACAATGGCCTCTCGGGACATATGCCTGCATCTCTTGGAAACATGAATGTGCTTGAATCGTTGGACTTGTCTACAAACAATTTCTCAGGAGAAATTCCACAGCAGTTGACAGGGTTGACATTTCTGGCAAAATTAAACCTTTCATTCAATAATCTTGTTGGGCAGATACCTCAAACTGGTCAATTTTACACATTCGAGATTAGCTCATACATGGGAAATCCAAAATTATGTGGATTTCCATTGACACAAAAATGTGGACAGCCTCCCCCGCCATTGCTACCACAAGAAGATGATGATGATGATGATGATGATGATGATGATGAGTCTGATTTTGTGAATGGATTTGGTTGGCAAGCTGTGGCTTTGGGGTATGGATGTGGGTTCATAATTGGAGTGTTTATGGGATATTTCATTATTCGCTATGAAAGGCCAAAATGGTTGGTGGGGTTATTTTTTGGTGTTCCCTACATAGACTGACAAAGAAATTGGTTTAGGATAAAAATAATGGTTTTCTTTAACTTCACTTGGAGCTCTTGCATGGTGGCTTGTAGATATATACTGTTATTTTCTTATATTTGCTTGCAGAAAGTGAGTATCATTATGTCATGTTAATTATGTTTGTGTAGGTGTGTGACATATATATTATTCTACATCTAATAAAATTACTGTTTTTTGCATTCGATAATAAGCAGTGTTTCTGTTCGCGTTGTATTGTATGTGTATAATTATATGTTGTGTCGCATAAAGTTTAAAAAAAAGAATGATTCGTCCACACACTTTGAAAATTTTATAGTGACATTTATTTAAATTATTAACGTATTGTAATATCATATTTGAAATTTGTTATTTCTCAATACAAATTCCAATTTAAATATAACTAAATGCAACAACACAAGTAGTGGTTGTGCAGCTACTCCTGGTTTAAGCGATGTGAATAGAAATTTGGAGTGCACGACTCCACGTGTTAACGTCGTGCTAGTACACAATACGAGTAACCACATAAAAAAATATAATTCATTTTAATTTTATGGTTCACTAATTTCGTATATATAAAAAATTAATTATTGAGCGTAGTGCATGAGCTCACACTTTAGCGTTAGGCGAGTGCACTACGTGAGTCGTCGGATAAAAATAAATAATTTAATTCACTTTAATTTTGACCCGGTCACCCCGCGTTGATACGGTCAATGTTGATCGTCTGTTGTGTACCTAGTGCACAAGAGAATGGGTGAATTAAATTATATAATTATTAATTAATTATTATATTGTATAATTAGAATTTATAATTTTTGTAATTCAATTTTTTGATAAATGTTAACTAGTGTTAATATACACTTCTTCACCAATTTTGTTGTTCACAATCATCTCAATCGTCTAAAAAGTTCCTGAAATGCAAATTCTCAGTCGGTCAAGCTGATGAGTGCAAGTACTTGACAGACTCAGGTGGCAGGACGGCGGATGGATGTCTGGTGGCGGAGGCGGAGGCAGAGGCGGAGGCTGAAGCTTGGAGGAAGGATGCTTACGCTTTGCAGATTTGGTGCTGGTGAAGAGCAATATTTCCAAGAAGAAACAGAGAGTTCGAGAACAATCACTTCATCACTATTAATTGAGGGAAATTGCTAAGTTTACTAAATAGCTGTTGCAAAAGTTCAGTGCGGAAATTTATCGAACAGTTGGAGTATTGCAATCATAAACTCAATTACATATTCTTTTGTGTTATATCGTAATTTCATACAAAATTTTGAAAATTGCGTTCATTTCCAATTGTTTAGGTCAAAATGTTGTATTTGAATAAACATTTATAATCCTATTTGTTATTTTATTACGTTGTAAATTTTTTTATTTAAATTTATATATGTGCGTGGAGGATATGTAATCTACATTTATTGCATAATTTTTTTTTTTTTTGTGTTACACTATATGACTTTATCATCGTCATCATCATCTAACATGATTTCAGCATAATTTATAACATAATTTACAATAATTCGTTGATTATTTATTTCAATTTTATCATTTAAAATAAATAATTAAATTTTTTTATATATGTCATATATTTAAAGAAATCAAATATTTTTCATCATTGACCATTATAAATTGTTATTTATAAAATCCCGTTTTTTGAAATGGACCAATCTTTTACAATGTGAATTTTTATTTAGTTCTTAATTTTTTTTTCTTTTTGTTCGTCCTAACAATGTAAAATTTGTATTTTTAGACAAAAACTTATTTGAGACCATATACCGAGGCTCCACTATTTATGAAGTACCACTAATTATATATCAAAATATCACTTAATATGAATTGAAGTATCATCAACTATGAAATATTTTCACATGCTAAGAACAAAATAAATGAATTATTTTCTATATAAATATCATAATGTGGGTTTTAATTTAGTTGATTCATTTATCTTCTTTTTTTGGAATATGTTTGTTGATTCTCCAGACATCACTATGTAGGGATAATTTCACTTTTAGTCCTATTAAAATATGATCAAAACACTTTTGGTCCCATATCTTTCATTTTTTATCCCATAGTTTATTAGCTCGATACTTTTGGTCCCAAGTATTTTTTTTCCTACATTTTTAGTCCTAAAACTAACAACATATTTTTCTTATATTTTTTCCGTATATTTTGTCAAGAATTTTACTGAACAAAAATTGTATATTGGCAAGAAGTTGAAATGGTTTTGTTAGGCATTTTACTGGATATTTATTTGGCATTTTGCTTGATATTTTGTTGAATATTTTTCTGAAAATTTTCGAGCTATTATATTATTTTGTTGGGAGGATAATTTCACTTTTAGTCCCATTAGAATGGAGTCAAAATACTTTCAGCAAAATATTTAACAAAATATCGAGCAAAATGCCTAACAAAACCATTTCAACTTCTTGCCAATATACAGTTTTTGTTCAGTAAAATTCTTGACAAAATATACCGAAAAAAAACGTTGAAAAAAATATAAGAAAAAATATGTTGTTAGTTTTCGGACTAAAAATGTCGGAAAAAAACACTTGGGGACCAAAAGTGTCGAGCTAATAAACTATGGGACAAAAAACGAAAGATATGAGACCAAAATTGTTGAGCTAATAAATTATGGGACAAAAAACGAAAGATATGAAACCAAAAGTGTTTTGACCCTATTCTAATGGGACTAAAAGTGAAATTGTCCCTCACCATGTATGACGTAAAGTATCACTAATTATGTGTTGACTTATCACTACAAGAAAAACAGCTTTTTGGCGAAGGAAATGACGATGGAATATATTCTGTCAACACGGGCGACGGACATGGCGACTGAACGTCCGTCGCCATATGGAGCGACGGACGTTTTCCGTCGCTTTCTGTTTTTTTTTTAATTTTATTATTATTTTTAATTCTCAAAAAATTATTCCGTCGCCTTATTTTATTTTTTATTTTTTCCGAATAATAAGGCGATGGATCATTTCCGTCAACTTATTTTTTTTTCTGAAAAAAAGGCAACGGACATATTTTGTTGCCTGATTTTTTTTTATTTTCAAATTTAATTTTATAATATGGCGACAGAAATATTCCGTCGCCTTCTTCGGTTTTTTTTTATTTCAATTTCGATTGGTGTTTTTAATTTTTTTAATTAATCTTTTTTACATTTTAAGTGAGACAGTATTTTTTGGAGTAAATTAAATAATATTTTGTTTTTAAATTTATAAAATTAATAAGATTATATGTAAATTGTAATTAATTAATTACATAAAAGAAAAAATTAATATAAATATAATATTTTTACAACTTCTATAAATCAAATATTAGATGTGAAATTGTACGTATGGATTGAAACGATATGATTAATGTATGATTGGTTGTGGGGTTATAGTGTAGTTATTGCATGTGAAGTATTTCAAGGATTTAATTAGGATATGGGGTTAGCTAGGATCGATACCTGCAGAATTGATCAAGTGAGGGAAGTTGAGATTGAAAGGAGAAACATCTGCATATTGCTCATGATCGGCTCCAAAGTTATGCAATTCCATGTTCACAAAATGAATTTCCATTTTTTTTATTACCTTGAAACTCACGGTGGGTGTGTGAATATATAGAGATAGAGGAAAAGGTACTAATTAGTAATACAATATGTGGTGAAATAGAATGGAGTAATTTATTTGTGGTGTGATTAGAGAGTATTGAAACTCGTGATTGCCTCCAAATGGTTAAATCAAATGTATGATGTGATGTCTTTATCTACTTAATTATATAAATCATTAATTATGAGTATATGAATTGGATATATGATTGGATTAGAATAGCATTGGATTGTGTAGTATTTGATGCAATTGATCAATTACGGAAATTTGAATTCACAATGCTATATTATATATAAATTGTTGATTATAGTATAACTACCATAAACCTAGTTAATTAGTTAGTTACATGATATATATATATATATATGTATTATTCAAATTTGATAAAACCAAAATATGTCAATTGAATTAATAATTGTATATTTTAAATTATATTTTTTTCTTTTAATAAATTAAAATGTTAATAGTATGTTGTTTTTGTATATATTGTTATATTAATTAATTGTTTAGTAAAAACTTAAAAATCGAAACAATTTAAATTCCTACCTAGAACAGGCGACAGAATTCTAGAAAATTCTGTCGCCAATTTTCAGAATTTTTTTTAAATAAATTTATCGGGCGACGGACCAATTCCGTCGCATGGTCTGTTAATAATCGGGACTTCCCCCTTCTTCCCCAATTTTCCCCACCCAAATCCCTAATTCCCCTCTCCCCCGTCGCTGCCGCCCGCTCGCCATCGTGAATTACCCGTCTGCCTGAGCCCCCCGACCTAAGTCTCTCTCTCTCTCTAAAATCAATCCCGCCGCCTGCCACCGACGCCCGTCTGCCGCCGCTGCCCGTTGGCCGCTGCCTGCCTTCCTCCGCTCTTCCCTGCCACCTGCCGCTGCCGGTAAGTGTATCAATTTTCTTTTCTTTTTTGGTTTTTTAATTTAAGTTATGCTATATATTTGGTTCTGATTTAATGTATTATGCATAATTTGAATATTGAAATTTATTTTTCTAGAGTTGTGTTACGAAAATTAAGAATATCTTATAAATTCACTACAAATAATCTCCTAAATTTTGTTCAAATTAAGAACCAAGTTCTAATGGATAATCAAGTAAGATTAGTTGAGAGCATTTAGTTCAAATTATTTGTAATGATAATTGTGACGGAAGTACTATTTCGTAATGTGATTTGAGTGAGTTGCATATTATTAAAATCCAATTGGAAGGCATAATACAGGCCCATAACAAAATATGAGGCCCAAGTTGGTTTCATCTAACAAGCCCAAACATTAGCATAATTTAGAAATTGCGAAAACAGAAGTAAACTTGGAAGAAAATGTGATTATGATACAATGGCGGGATTGGGGAAGACAGAGTTCAAGTTGGCCGTAAATAACAATTATAATTAATAATGATGCAGAAGATAAGGAAACATGCACACACCAATTCTTCATCTTCTTTTACATATACTAGTGCACTGGATCCTATTTTATTGTTTTGAACAAATCAAATTTGTTTCTTGAGTCTTTTTATTAGTGGGAATTGAATTTTTAATAACCTATTTTATTCTCACACACATTCTATATCATCTTTTTATATATAACAATCATGTTTATCAATAGCTTTTTTAGGTTTCATTGGCGGGAATTGAAATTTTTTTGTTATTTTGGGTTTAATAACAAAATTAATCTATATCGACTTTTTTTGCATAACAATCATGTTAGTTTTTTTAGGTTTTTATTAGTGGGAATTGCATATTTTTAGTTGAAAATCGGGATTATAATAATAAATTATTAAGAATATTTGCTAATAAATTGAAAAAATTATATTATATCCATCTACATTTATATGTAGATAACACAATTAAACAATATTGTTAACGTAGTTATTTGTAAATTATATGATAAAATCACATTATATAAATTTTGAACATTCTTAATTATTTTGTATTTGTGAATTATATGATAAAATCACATTATATAAATTTTGAAAATTCTTAATTAGTTTGTACCAGATAATATTATATAATATTATCACCCTGAAAAAAATATAACCGAAATTTGATAATATTGATCTTATCAATAACATAAGTATGACAATAAAATTAAATATTACATAGAATGGTAATGAACACAATTTCTAACTCAATGGCCAAATTCACACACACATAAATTAAATATTACATAGAATGCTAATGAACACAATTTCTAACTCAATGGCCACATTCACACACACATAACACAAAATATACAATTAAATTTGCAATAAGAACGAATTCAATAAAAGAAAAAAAAAATATACATTATATAATATGAATTATATACATCAAAATGCAACAAATGATCCAATAATTCATGTAGTAGGAGATAGTAGCTCCCAAAGGCCATAATACATCTCAGCACATATCACCAACTGCTATGGCATCTAGCAAAACCTATAACACAGAAGAGAATTCCTAGTTCTCGCAAGATCTTAAGCTATCTTTGATCCATCAATTCAGACTTCAATCTCCACTAAGAATTTAACCTACGAACCAAAGTTTTGAGCTGTGAGCGACAAATAAGTGTCTGCAAATTAAGAAGAATTTAACCTACGAACCAAAGTTTTGAGCTGTGAGCGACAAATAAGTGTCTGCAAATTAAGACATCAAGTAAAGACAAAGCAAAGTTGCAAAGGCCACTAACAATTGTCTTCTTTTACTGTATGTTTGGCTCTTATGAGAAGGGACAGGAAAAATATCAAGCAAATACATTTTCTCTCATTTATATCATTAATGGATTCAGGAACTGTGTTATCAGTCACTTGTCAATTAGAAATCCTACACTCACATGCAACAAAATGCAAAAAGCAGCAATGCAGCCACAAATAACCTCTAAAGGATATAGGCATATATTGTAGTGCATGTTCTTAATTAAAACGGTCTTAGACATATATTGTGGTGCAGGGTTCTTATATAAAATAGTCATAACCACACTTAATTTGGAGGAATGTTTGTCATCTCAAAGTATTCACCAGGTTGTCCACATGCTCCCAAAAACATTTACGGGTAGTTACCTTGCACATCAGTTTTAGGAAACTTCCCGCAAAACCAAGAGCCAAAGTTTGCTTTTGGTGCACACTCCACAAATCAGATTTTTACATGTTACCATGATAAATTTTTTTAAAAAAAGATTGCCATGAAAAAAAAAAGATTGCTATGAAACAACAACATAAATTTACAACCTTTGGACTAAAAAACGCTAAAAACCTGTTTAGGAAAGGAGAAAGGGAGGGCCTAATTCTTTTTTAGTAGTAAAAGAAGAAGCAAAGCAAAACCAAGAAGAAAGCCTCACTCCTCCATATTAAGATATGTCATGTGACATGCTTGCTCAATCTTATCATCACTTAGCATTTACACTAAAGAATAGTATTATCAACAATAGAAATATACCGATTAATTTTGACAAAAAAATAGCAAAAAGTAGCATTCTTTTTTAGTAATTGGTAATTAATTTTGCGGGGTAATCAAAATGAACAAAATAAGTAATGAAGCAGAATACAACTTGACCAATCGGATTCCTAATGGTGGCTGCGGAAGTCGCAAGAGCAATAACTCAAACAACACCAACTAGGTCGAACTCTTCACAAGCTTTTCCTAAAATTGGTTAGGCCGAAGGCCACAGTTGCAAAACAAAGATGCAAGGATTAAAATTAGGTCAATTTTAATTGATTGAGAATCGTAAAAACAGAAAACATAAATGCCTGATTTTTAATAGTAAAACACAAGCCTAGATTAAAATCAGTAAGATTTCGCAAAATCTGTCCCCAAAATTATCTATAATCACATATCGAAAAAGAAAAAACGAATAACTGAGCCCATATCACTGCTTTCAATTTACCTTTGAGACTTCGGCAAGGGAAAATTTGCAGGCGGCATTAGCGCACGGAGTAGGAGGAGGAAAAAGGTGACCTCTCTTCATTCGGCGCCGTTCTAGATTCTATAATTTGAGAATACAATAAAGCTCGTTGGTAATGCTATTTGAGTAAGTCGCCGATAATTTATGGGCGAAGACGATTGGTGAAAGATGGCAATGATTCGTTTCGGACTTTGGCTTGAAAAATGGAAGCGCCCCTTCACTAATCATAATAAGGAGATTGGTTCAGTGTTTGGCTTGAAAAAATGGAAGCGTTCCTTCGGCCTTCACCAATAAAAAAAATTCACATAAAATAATTTTGAATGTAAATTGTCTAAATTAACCCTACTATTCTCTTTTTATATAATATACAGATATAGATTATAAGATTTAGGGGGTGTATTGGATTAAGAGGATTTCGTTGGATTTTTAAAAGTCTATGGATTTATAAAATCCATAGACTCCACATAGAGTCTCCCAACTCCACGCAGAGTCTGGCGGATTTGAGGATGGATTTCGGACTGATTTCGAAGGATTTCAGTGAATTTGAAATCCATATTTCCAGCGGTCGATGGAACACACCGAGCGGTGGACACGTGAAAAAATTGAACTCAACGACCGTTTGAATTGAGCGGCCGCTGGGAAGGCGAGTCATGCGAACCCAGCAACCGCTAGAATCCAGCGGCCGCTGGGAGGCTAGGATAGAAAACCCAACGACCGCTGGGGAACCAGTCGAACAAACTCAACGACCGCTGGAACCCAGCGGCCGTTGGGAATTAAAAATATAAAAGGGCAAAAAGCCCCAAATCGGGCAGAACACGCCCTAATTCACAAAACACACCAGAAAACGCGAAAGAAAAAGCTGCGAAACCCCATCCGCCAGCTCGCCTCCAGCCACCGCTCCACTGATCGTTCGAAGCCAACGACCGCTGCCACTCTCAATCATGCCTCCTCACATGAAGAATCCCAACGTCGGGGCACACGAAGAAGTCGAAGAGGAGGACCTCACAACGAGGTATGAATGTCCATTTCATCTAAAAACTGAATGGGAGGGACAAATCTATGCAAAATTGAACCAATCTATGGTTACGATGCCTCGTTATTTTGATTGGGATTTGTTGAAAGATTTAAAAATTGTAGCCAAAGTGACGAAGTATTTGAAGGTTTTGGGATTAGAACATTTTGCTAAACATGTTGATTATTCTAGTTATGAAGACTTGTGTTATGAATTTTTATCTACTATGTATGTGATTGATCCCCACATGAAGCTTGGGGTTAGGATGAACGGGAGAGATTACCAAATTAGTTTGCCTAGAATGAAAACTGTGTTTGGATTTCCTACTGGTGGGGAACGGGAGAGACCCAATTCGTTTAGTGTGGAAGCGGGTTAGCGTGAGTTATCTGGGTTTGACAATTGGAATAATTCGGGTAAGTCGAATGGGTACATTCAAGACCCGGCAGTGGCAATTCTGCACAAATTCCTTGCTTATAATGTGTCTGGGAAAGAGCAGGCGAATAAAGTAAACACGAATGAGGTGTATTTGTTGTGTTGTGCATTGAGGGGCACAAAAGTTTGCATTTCAAACTTCATTTGGTCGGCTATGAGGCAGATGCAGACTCGGGCAGGCACACATCCTTTATTTGCTCCTATTGTGACGGGATTGGCACATAATTTCGAAATTCTCAGTGCCACGACGGGGTATCAGGAGGGGCATAATGAAATCAGGCCGTATTCGATCGATTTGAGTGAGCTAAAAGGAGCTCAGATTATTAAAGATCAATTCACGTTTTTTCCCCCTGCTAAGAGGGCATGTGTGAGCAAGCAAACAAATGAAGAGCGTGTCAAAATGCAAGGTGATTCTGGTGCCGGTCCGTCCACTGGTGGTGATGAAGGTGGAAACGAAGATGAGGACATGGAGGAAGATGAGGAGGAAGAGGAAGAGAAACCTGAACAACCACCTCATACAATGTCAGGAGATTACTATGGGCGATTCCAGAATGATATGATGTCATTTCGTGAGCATATCAACGCATCCTTTGGATCACTGAGGCAGCATATCGACGATAGGTATGACGCGCATACCCAACAAATGAACGCCCGATTTGATACGCATACCCAGCAGATGAACGCCCGGTTTGACGCGCAGGATGCACAAATTGCATCCTTATAGGCTCAGTGGGATGCTTGGACTGTCTTCTATCCGCCACCACATCCACCACCTCCAAATTAATGGTTTGTTCTTTGCATTTAATGATTGGTTTGTTGTAGTTATGTGTTATGTTGAATTGTTTGCATTATGTTAATTTTTGGTGTTTGTGGATCGTGTCGGTGTTCTCGCTCGATAAAGTTAAAATCCGGAGGCGGAGGTCCCCAGCTGCCATTGTTTGGGCGTTATTTTTTTTTATTAATTATGTCGTTGATATCAAATATTTTAAACTTTGTTGAACAATATGTTGTCTATTCTGTTGAACAATATGTTTTCTATTTTGTTGAACAATATGTTTCTTAACCATGTTTATATCGATTATGTTTATTTCCCATTTCATTTTACTTATTTCGTACGATGATTAAATGATGCATAAAGTGTTAAAGAAAAATACCAAAATCATTTATTCAAAAAATAGAACACAAATATGAACGTCGTATAAAAACATTTGGTAGATAAAATAGAACACGCGTGCTACGTTGCGGGGAAAAATAAAAAATGCATAATGGATGCCCAGCGGCCGTTGCCCAACATCCCCAGCGCGCGCTAGCTTCCAGCGGCCGCTGGGGGAGTTCGATAGGGCCGTCCGAACGGCCGCTCACACCCAGCGGCCGTTGGACTTTATTTTTTTTTCAAATAAAAACGGTGTTTGTCTTCAATTTTTTTAACATATGGGTTTTCAACTATTTTTATGTCTACGACGTGTTACTTGTTTAGTATGATGTTTCATCGGATACACAAGTTGTGAAAGAAAAATACAATAATTATAAAAAATTTGTTATCCAAATTCGTTATAAAATTTGACACAATAAGAACAAATTGTTTATAAAATACCAATTATAGTCAATGTTTCATAGTTAATTAAAAAAAATATTACTCAGCATTTTCATCTTCGATCTCATCATCATCATTTTCATCACCGTTATATGTGGGCCTCGCATCCCACATAGCATTGGCAATGCTCATTCTCAATGCATTAGCTTCCGTTCTTTGTTGTAGTTGGCTTTGAGATAGCCATTCCATATTTTCTTCTTCCGGAGGAGGAGGTGGTAAATCTTCATCTCCTTCACATTCCACTGGAAATTCATCAGATCGGCACTCTTTTCGGAGAAAATTGTGTAAACCAGCACAAGCCAAAACTAATTCAGCTTGGATTTGAAATGAGAAGGGAGGTGCCGTTTTGAAAATTGTGAATCTAGATTTGAAGACACCAAAAATTCTGTCAATCACATTCCTTAACGATGCATGACGGAGATTGAATAATTCACTTGCATTTCTGGGGTGACGACCTTGACCACCAAAATCTTTTAAATGATATCGAACACCACGTAAAGGAGCTAAAAACTGACGTCTATTAGCAAATCCACAATCCACCGGAAAATATTTACCTACAACAAAACAATTTTATTATTATTTGTCAAATAGCTGCCTTTACACTATTTAAAAAAAAACACACAATTATAAATATGATACATACCTTGCAGCACTTGAAGGCCATTTGTTCTAGATAATGCATCACTTAAAAGCTTGGAGTCATGTGCTGAACCTTCCTATCCACTTAGCACATATATGAACTGCAAATCAAAGTTGCAAGCTGCCAAAATATTATGTGATTGTATACCATGACGATTACAAAAGCTACTTACTTCTCGGCCTGTTATCATTGCCGGGATATGAGTTCCATCTATAGCCCCAATGCAATCCTAAAATAAAGTCAAGATAAGATATAAACAAATAAAACGTCTACAATACATTACATAATAAGCGATACATACCTTAAAAAAAGGCATAAATCTTGTGCAATCTTGAATTTTAGCTGGGGTCGATATAGACGGCTTAACCATCATGTCCGGTGCTATCATGTTCAATGCCTTTAATACTTTGTTGAAATTTTGACTAGTGGCAAAGTGAGAACGACTGAATCTTTGACGAACATTACAATATCTGTCGTTGTGCCCGACAATGATCAAGAATGTTGCCAACATTTCTTCAACACATATGTGTCTTGTATCTTGTAGAGGCATTTTATCTCTTATGATAGAGCATAACTTCAGAAACGCATCAGGATACATTCTATATAGCTGTTGAAAGCTTTGTGGATCTCCTTAAATCATATCTTTAACAAAATGATATCCAATTCTAGTAATTGGTCGTCGCTGCAAAGAACGTTCAATACGCTGACACATCATGTCAATTTCCCCTAATAGTGTTAACACTGTCTTTGCTGTCAATAGCAAGAGCTTAACATTTTCATAGAATTCTGTCTCCTCTTCCTCATCAATTTCTTCTTCCATCTCTTCATTTTCTATTTCTTCTTCCAATATTTCATGATGTTCCATGCTGCATTTAAAAAAAATAATAAGTTCTTGATTAAAGCGATTGTGTTAAATAAAAAATATATCCAAATTCATACAACTTAATAAATTAACAAATAAAAAAAATTTAACCAAAAAAACATAATTAATAATTTCGAATAAACCAAACATGTTAAATAATCAAAAAAATAATTCATAACATCAAATAAATAATCAACATAAATTCTAACAAGACATCTGAAAAATACTAATAAATCAACATCAAAGTATGTCAAATATGAAGCAAAATATCTCTATTCTTGAATCTTGTAAGCTATCCACTGAGCTCGTTCCTCAATACTCATCTTCAAAAAACCATCTTTCTGGGACTTAGTGACAAGCAAGTCAAATGCCTTAATTCAAGTGTCTGCATCCAAATTTGGGATCTCTTTGATTGCATCCCATGTAGTGTAGGATTTTTCTTTTTCTCTTTTCTCCAATTCGCTATCTCTTTCCAGTAAGAGACCGTGAATTTCACCAAACAGTGTTTTCACCTCTTCCATGATCTTTTCACTAGAGCCAGAAGTTGCTTCATACTGAGTTCTACTTCTTTTGGCTTGCTTCGGTCTTTGAGAGGAGCTCTTAGTCACTTCAGGCTGCCCAGAAGGTGGTGTGAAACTAGACGGCGGTTGGTCATCTTGTGATAGTGCGACAAACGCATCATTCTCAGGATCAAACGTTAAATCTTCTATGCGCGCATCTCTATTTTCATCTTCTCCTAATGTATTTGCATCAGTAGCAATTCTCAACCCAATTGAATTTCTTCCGACGGCAACACCATTACCCACCGCAATCCTCAAATCCTCATAATCAGCGGATTCTCCATATCGCAAGTGTGTATCTTTCGGGTGAGACTAAAAAAAAAATTAATTCACTTTATTAGTTAAATAAAAATATTGAATAATATTATTCCAATATGATACATACCGCTAAGTACGCATCCCACACTTCATCTGTAGCCGTGAATTTTTTCGTATTGTGGTCATATCCAAAACCAGAACTATACTTCAACAAGTTCGAATAAGCGATCCAACGACTCTTAAACCATTTGAGCCGGCTTTGATAATTACTGTATGTCCTATTACACCTGAGTCTTTCATTAAACACATTAAGTATTCTTTCTTCCACAGTGGATTTCCTAAATATGCCACTATTATCACGCCATCCGCGACCCGCACCATCAACCATAAGTTCTAGCAGAAGGTCAGTCTCTTCCTTAGTCCAAGGTTCATAAGCTGTCATCTTTTTCGAATCTTGTTGTGAGTCCCCCATGATAATACTAATATATTATGGTGTATACACTATTAATCATCATAACATTAACAATAACATCATATATATTAATTTTCTATGATTCAATAATCAATCAAATTATATCAAAATCAAAAGAGAGTAATTCAAAATTTAATGTAAATTTTTTTTGTTCTTACATGCCATAAATTCAAGATAAATTTAATCATTAATGAATATACGAGAGTACCTGATGCAGATTGTAGCCGTCGCCGCTCGGGAATAATGATATAGCTGAAAACCGTCGCTGCCATTCGTTAAAAAAATTATGGATGAAAAAAGGGCTGCAAACGAATATTTATAGCGGATTGGGCCAGGCCCAGCGGTCGCTCGGCCCAACAGCCGCTGGGATGCCATCGCCTTAAACCCAGTGACCGCTGGAAGCCAGCGGCCGCTGGCTTCAGGTGACTGCTGGGTTTCCCAATTTCTTGTACCACCGGTCGCTGGGTCACAACGCTCGCTGGATTTTTCAAATCCATCGAAATCTCGTGTCTGGAGGTCGGAATTCATCCTTCTTTATTTTCACGTGAAATCCATCTCAAATCCAACGAAGTCAATGACTTTTTAAAGTCTGTGGATTGTTGAATACCTCAAAATTTCGTTGGACTTTTAAAATTCGTGATTGAATACACCAAGATTTCATTGGACTTTTAAAAGTCTGGATTGAATACACCAGAATTTCGTTGGACTTTTAAAAGTCTGGATTGAATACACCCGGATTTTAAAAGTCCAACGAAATCCAATGAAATCCACATCCAATACACCCCCCTTAGAAACAACTTCAATTCCTTAGACTCAAATAGATTATAGGCCACAAAACAGTCAGCATGAATATTGAATACAAATCACTAATGTCTTGCATAATTACTTTTAATGCAATTTACCTATATTATTTTTTGTGATTTGCTTGAGTATATAGATGAAATTACGATTCATTGTTTAGTGCACAAATTTAACAATATGCAGCATGTTAGTTGAATTTATTAAAGCATGTTAGTTAAATGAGACGAGGGCCCCTGGACCCCTCTATATTAATTGTACGTAGTTAGATTGGGACGAGGGCCCCTAGATCCCTCTGGTGTTTGGTGTTTCCCAGTTAGTGACCATAGTTAAGTTACGTCGATGACTTGGTTAAAATATAGGTTTCACGTCGTTATGCTGTCAAATTTTTTTCCTAATTAATTTTATAATTTAGGTAAGTATGAATCAAATTCCAAGTCGAGATTGGATGTATCAACGAAGTCGCGATGGACTTGCTTTATTAGAGTTTGCAAATAAGATCGAAACTTTTATTGCGTTTGCCACTAGCCATCCAGCATTTTTAGATGGGGAAAAAATGAAGCGTCCATGTACAAAGTGTAAAAATAGGCCTTATAGATATTTGATAGTGTTAATTATGTTTGATGTTCAAAACAATTAATTATTTAGTATTGAAGAATTGATCGTTTTGAATGTCTTCATGGATTTGTCATTTTAAATTTTATGTTTTGTTTAAGATCATGTGTGTGTGTGTGTGTGTGTATGAGTTGTTCTTGTCAGATGACTAGAGATGGTGGATCTCGCGGTGGTAGATCTCGAGCGATGTTATCCATGGCATCCATCGGCGGTACCGTTGATGATACCGTCAGTCATGATGGGATCGATGCTATGGGAGAGGAGTCCCGTACAGTTGATTCGAGCCAGGATGCATGGCTCGAGACAGGATGAGAATCTCAGTGCCCAGCCAGCTACTGTGCAGCAGGTGTTGGAGAAGTAGGCCAGGATGGAGTCTTTGCTTGAGAGGCTTCTCAATCAGCAGTCGGGTGGTACTGGTGAGGGATCCGAGGGCCTGATAGCGGGTCGACATCATAGTTGTATGTGACTAATGATTGGATACATTATTACTATTATTATGCTACACTTTTACTATATATATATATGTATATATTATATGTTTGTATTAAATTATATGTTATGATGTACAATTATATATATATATATAAGTTTTGTTATCTTTTATTATATTTGGGTACCGAAAAATATTTAAAAAAAATAATTACAAATAAAAAAAATTAAAAAAAATAACTGGCGACGAAAAAGGTGACGGACTGCTTCCGTCGCCATTTTTTCCCATTTTTTTAATTAAATTCATTTTTTTTTGCGACGGAAAGCGCCTGTCGCCTTTTCCGTCGCCAATGAAGGTGACGAAAATGGCGAGAGGCATATCCGTCGCCTTAAATTAACGACCATTTCACACGACAGTTTATGGCGATGAAATTTTCCGTCGCTAATTCCGTCTCTATAAGTGGCGACGGAAAAATTTCGTCGCCTTCTTTTTTAGCGATTTGAATGTAGAGACAGACAATTTCCGTTACCATTTCGTCACCCGTTAAATTGACGATAAAAATCCGATTTCAGGCGACATAATTTTTCATCGCCAGTCTGCCATTTTCTTGTAGTGTATCTCTTAATATGAATTGAAGTATCATCAAGTATGCAATGGTTTTTTTTTTTACAATTTATTTTTTAGATTGTGACAGATATACTTTCTTTGGTATCTTTATCAAGTCTTGCTTAAAAAAAAATCATGAGCTCTTAGTTTTCTTTCAAATAAAAAATCAATCAACAACTAATCATATATAAGTTTCATTACATATGAAATAAAGTTTCACTAGCAAAGAAGTGAAATATTATTACCTATGAAGCGCTTGATAATCCCCATTTTCTTTTTTTTTTCTTTTTTTTTCAGTTTTTTTAAATCTTCATTTTGTATTGAGCCCACACTTAGTGCCGAGCAAATGCACTAGGTAAGATGTCAGATAAAAAAATTAAATAAATTCAATTTTTAGATTTACTAATTCTATTTTAGACTATTTATTTATTTAAATAATTAAATAAATTCAAAAAATTATATATATATATATTTGTAAAAAAATGAAGCAATTAAAAAGTGGAAAAGAAATAAAAAAAGAAAATGAAAAAAAGGGGAGAGAGGGGAAGAAAGACCACCAAAGAATGAAAATAAAAAAGAAAAATAATGGGGAGAATTAGATGGTCTCAATAAGTATGCCTCATGTTTTTATGGCAAACACTTCCATGCACGAGTTGTAAATAAGGCTTATTTAACTGCGGGTCAACCCTCAAAAAATTAAAAAAATCTGTAAAATCAGTATCAACTGCAATTAGAGCCATCAAAATGGGCTAAGCCCGTCGGGCCGACCTGTCTCCGCCTCTATTTTAGGCGGCTAGGGCTTTAAATTCGAGGCCCGTTTAGCTGGCGGGCTTCGGCGGGTAAGCTCGCGGTGGGGCGGGCTTTGGCGGGTAAAGCCTGCGGCGGGGCGGGTAAGCCCGCCTATAATATTGACATTTTTTTTAATTTTTTTTTTTGCATTTGTTTATGTTTGCAATATTGAAAGCCTTAGCCCTTAAATTTCTAATTCCTTCCGCGGTTCCGTCGACTCCCAAGTCCTAGCCCAAACGCCAGTCACGCCATACCACACCCAACTCTCACTCTCATCCTCTCTAAGTGCTTGAACAAAAGTCGGCAACAAAATCGTCTCATCCTCTCGGTGGGAGTTCTTGGTGGTAACTGGTAAGTTCTTTACTGTAGTTAGTTTGTGTCATTGGTTCTGAAACTGAAAACCCACAGATGAAAGACACTTAAAACTCAAGGAATATGCAATTTGTTTGTTGGCAGCTTTATTAATTATAACCAGCAGCTATATTGAATAAAAAGTTTTGTTTAGCTCTTCTTGAAAAATCGGCAGCTATATTAATTATAACCAAGATTCATGTTGTTAGCATTAAATTAATTTTAATTAGTCAGACTCCTAATAAAATAATAAATATTGAATGATTGTTCATTCTCGAGCAGGTCTAGATTTAGGATTTATGAGCAGGTCTAGGTAATGTGTGATTAATTAATGGTTCAACAATTTCAGCCCAAATATAAATATAGATGTACTTAATTAACAGCATGTATGAGCAGCATGTATTTTGTGATTTAGGATTTAGGATTTAGGAGCAGCATGTATTTTGTGATTTTATACATGTGATACAGCATGTATTTTGTTCAATTTTGGTGCAGATTTATTCTCTTCGCAGTGAAAATCACCAGAGTAAAACCAATAGCAAAAAAAAAAAGCCCGCGGGTATAGGCTGGGGCGGGTAGGGTCTTGCTTTCAGGCCCGCCACCCCCAGGCGGGCTTATCCGCCCCGTCCCGTCCCGCCAAGAGGCGGGCTTTTCAAGCCCGCTACCCGCCCCACCCCACCGGCCTGTTTTGATAGGTCTAACTGCAATACTAAAAAGTATCATTCAAAATTTTAAAAGTATCATCTGCATAATTAAAAAGTAAGGCATCTGGTATTTATCTTATAATAGTTTATTTAGTTCAAATTGTGATCTTTTTTATTCCAATTAATGTTTAGAGTTTAGAAATTCAGAGTTTTTTTTTTTAGGGGGGGGGGGGGGGGTTCATGCCTTTTAAGGTTCAAGGATTTTTTAGGGATTTATTTTGTATTTTTAGAGTTTTTTTTTGGGAGGGGTGGGTTTAGGGGTTTATTTTTTATTTTTAGGGGTTTTTTTTTTTGGGGAGGGGAGAGGGTTTGGGGTTTATTTTGTACTCCCTCCGTCCCAATAGTAAGGTCCATAATGCCTTATTTGGCTGTCCCAATAGCAAAGTCCACTTCCATAAATGGGAATAATTAGGAAAAAATAAGGGAAGGATTAAGGATTAATTAGGGTTAATTTTAATTGTGGGCCCAAATAAAAAATCTAACCTTAACCCCTCCTGCCCTCTCTCGATTCATTGTGCTCGCCTCTTTCAATTCTCTCCCTCTCTCGCTCTCTCCGCCTCCCTCTCTCTGCCTGCAACCACTGTCGGGCTCTCTCTCACTGACTCTCTGTCACCGCCTGTGACAGTCCTTCCTCCCTCTCACTTACTCTCTGTCCCAAACAGCAAGGTACACCCCCACCCCAAACCTTCGTGATTCCGCCGCCATGTCTGAGAGCGGTGATGATTCCGGCATCAAATCGGAGCTCTGTGATGTTTCGGAGCTGTTGCACTCCTCTGCCTTGCACGCCGTGAATATGCGGCTTCACATCTCCCTCTGCCTCGATCTCTGCCGGCCACCGGTCGAGGAGGCTCCTGATTCCAATGAAATCATACCAGAAACTCCCGAATCCCTCTTGATGGAGGATTTTGTAGCTGAGACGGATGAGTCTTCGGCGGGTCATCTGGTGACGGCGACGGAGGTTGAAGCGGTCGGCGCAGATTGGAGAGCTGAGGTTGTCACTGCGATGCTCCGAATACTCCTCCCTCTGTACTTCGAATCGGTGAGATCTGACCTTTGCCTCTGTTCTGGTGAGATCTAATCCTTTGCTCTATTGTTGGTTCTGGCTCTGTTCTTGTGAGCTTGGTTGGTTCTGGCTCTATATGATTATTATTGTTGGTTCTGGCTCTCTATATGATATTGAGAGGTTAATTTTGTGCTGTAATTGAACTGTTTGTTGGCTTGTTGGTTTTGGCTCTGTTGGATTATGGCTCTGTATGAATATGATTGTTGGTTCCCTCTAGCCTTTCAATACCTAGGGAATTCATCAATTCTTTTATCTCATTCCCCCCTCCAGCTTCCATCAAATGAGTGAAACTCTGTCTCACCAATTCTGATGGCACTTCCAAGTTCAAAGGCAAAATTTCTTGCCTAAAAAGAGCATCTTTCCCCATGTGTGGGATCTTATAGCCATTGTGTCCTTTGACTTTCATAATCTCAATTATACAGCTCTGCAGAGCCAAGAAAATCTTGTTTAATTTTGTAGGGCATAGATTTTCAAAGGAAGTAACCACTACATTCACTAACTCATCAACAGTATTTGTCTCTGTTTCTGTCTGCAAGGACTGAATACTCCTAAACCACCCTAAATCATTGACATTTAGATTTGGTGAGTTGGGTGGCTGTTGTATCAGAGTGAATACAAAGCCATCTGAACTTGATGCCTCTCTAAAAATTATATCTGAGTCCTTGATGTATGGTTTAGCATTGTCTTGTTATATGTAAATGACTTTGCTTGCTTCTGGTGGCCATTTTGCCTTTATAGCTGGCAAAACCAGCAACAAAGATCATTTTTTACAATGATCATTTAATGAAATAGAAACACTGTTTCATTACCTGATTGATCAGACAGTCTCTGATCACTTCCTGTGTTATTGACTCAATTACTTTAGTCTCTAATGTGCCTCTGCTTCTGTTTTTGCTTGACCTTTTTTCTAGGACCTTGTGAGTGAAAGGAAACACTCCAATCTTACCATCAAATAACACACTACCATTTGCTGCCAAGAGAGGTCTGCTCACTGCACATATGGACATTATTTTTTAGATGAACTTCTTGATCTTGCATGTTCTATGTGGTTCAGCCTCATCTGGAGTCATGTAGAATCTATGTATCTCTTTTTTCATATAAAACCACTTCTTATCGATGTGAACCGTGTTGTACATGCTTTTAAATGTTAGAATATTTGCATTCCTATCCAGTTCCAAGACCTCAAGTGAAAATCTCAACCTCAACAGCTTATTAGAAGCTATTAGGTCAGGCCTAATAGCTGATGTGTGAGCTCTGATCAGCCCTTGTCTAATCCACCTCCCAACTGTGGACTTTTTGCAGTTTATTCCCTTTGCTAATGTTCTTACACTGCTTCTCTTCTTAAGTGGCAGCATGGATACTATCTCTAAATCAAGAGTAACTCTCTTAGTTCTAGTGAATTTTGGTTGTGATTCAATGTGCATTTGCTCATTATTTTCTGCCTTTTTCTTTGCTGCAGCCCATAGTCGACTAATAGATCGTTTGCATACTTGGAATTTGGCCGCAGCTTCAGTCATTTTGCCCTTCGGTATTTTCCCGTTGCAGCTGCATTGAAGAATGAATTCTAATGCTTGATTTTTTTTTACAATTAGTGAAGCTGAGCTTCTTCATATTTTTGGATTATGTTTTTGATGTCTGCTTTAGTTATTGTAATTATAGGGGATTAGATTTGAATTTAAGAGGGAAATTTTTTGGTGCCAAAATTTTTGGTTTCGGCATTTTCGGTCATTGTACTTTAGCTAATTTCACTTGTAAACTCATTACCTATTCTATTCAATGGCAGCCGTGAGCTTCTTATTTTCCATGCTTCAGATTTCATTTCATATGCTAACCATTAATATTGATTGTTAAAAAAATTGCTCGACAAAAATTGCTCGTAAAAAAATTGCTCGACAAAAAATCACTCGTAAAAATATTGCTCGACAAAACGTAAAATAAAAAATGAGGCAAAAAGAAAGGGGAAAAAAGTCAAGGGGAATGGATTAAAATAACAATAAAATATACCACTCCTTAATGAAATGGACCCCACTTTTTCTACCCACTACTTAACACCTTAATCCATTTCTCCTTAATCTCCGTGTCCAAAAGAAACTTGACCTTGCAAACGGGACGGAAGGAGTATTTTTCAAGGGTTTTTGGGGGTATTTTTAGGGGTATAATTTGTTTTTTAGGGGTTTATTTTGTGTTTTTAGGTTTTTTTTTTGGAGGTGTTTTTAGAATTTTATTTTGTATTTTTTAGGATTTTTTGGGGGTATTTAGGGGTTTATTTTGTATTTTTTAGGGTTTGTTAATTCTATTTTAGGATATAAATTAATACTCATTTCAAATAAATTAAATCAATTTACTTTAATTTTAGGGTTCACTAATGTTATTTTAAGGTATAAATTTTTGGGGAACAAAATAAAAAAAACAAAGAAAAAATCAGATAAAAAAATCGCCAAAAAAAAGCAAAAAAATCGCCCCAAAAAAAAAAGACAGGATATTGCACGAAATACTTTCTCTATTTTTATTTAATTAATATGCATATTGTTCCCTTAATTCTAAAAAATTGAAAACAACATATATATTACAAAGAATAATAATAATAATAATAATAATAATAATAATAATAATAATAATAATAATAATAATAATAATAATAATAATTGTGGTGGGTTGGCCCATGCTCTTTATTTAATTTTTGGTTGGCCCATCTTTTGAGCCCCGTTTCCTAAATCAGGCCCAACAGTCACTTAATCCATCTTTAACCCTAAAACTAATTCTACCCTCTTCTTAACCCCTGCGCCGCTTCATTTTCTAACTTAAGCTTCACACGATCTTTGTATACTTTGAAAGGTGCTACTATTCCTTTCTTGTGATCTCGCTGGAATCTTGTTCATCGAATTCCTGTTTGGCGACTGAGTGTTTGAGCTTCGTGTGTAGATCCATCAGATTCATCTTGTGGCCTGGGTCATTTGTTGTTGCCAGAAGTGCACCGTCACTGCCGTGGGAAAATCTGAGCCCCCGTGTCTTCAAGACACGATTTTCCAACCTCTCAACTTCTGAATCTTTTTATTTTCATCTCTTCTTCAGTTTTTCATCATTTTCTCTCTATTCTACTTTTTGCTGGTCAAATACCTTGTTCTAACAACTCTCTTTTGCAGGTTATCAAACTCAAATGGAGAAGAAGAGTGAATAGGTCTACTGTAAGCTTAAGCTGAGAAAAACTTGTGTTCAAGTTGCTTGAGCAACAAAAAAAGGAACAGAACGAGCCGGGAAACAAGCGGTGAACCCTGGCTAGACTTGATACCCAACAGTGGTATCAGAGCCACGGGGACCTAGTTGGGGGACCCTTCGACTCGTATTTCCTTCACCCCGCCACCTCTTGGCCACGCCAAATCGCTCCTGACGAGCAATGACTCAGGTAGGTCCGATTTCTCCCCTACCTGGGAGAATTGGCTCTGGTAAAGCGGTTGGAACCCTAGCTCCCTAGTTCTTAGGGTTGGGTAATTTGCTATTTGCCTTAAATATTTGTTTCTATATCCCTGCTCTCTGTTCTGGTATCTTGTGATCCTCTTACCTGCTTCCGTGTTCCCGATTTCTATGATTTCTCTTAGTATTTTTGCTCACTTTCTTGCGAATCCTAGCATTCATGCTTGAGAGCTCTGTGCTCTAATTACCTTGCTTACGATCCAGTTCGACTGGATTCCCCTGAGGGTCTCCTCGTGCGAGTAGCCTGGATAGCAAGTGTAGTGAATGGTTTACCAGAAGTCTCGAGCTGTTGGTTGGATCTGCCTTTATCCCTTTTTGATTTCTTGTTTCTCTACCCAGAAGGGCTTATCTCCTGCTCTGAGAGTGTTTTGCTGTGGTTTTGTTGAAACCTGTTTGTTGGTCCCCGGCGAGTCGATGTCAGTTTAGAGAGAGGGTGAATAAACTGATACAAAAACTTTACTTCAAATGCGGAATGATAAGGGCCCTTGACTCGCTTAGCAACTTATCTATGCACAGATCAGTTGAGCACTTTATAGATAGCTTGGGTGCAGATTGTGTGAGCCTGTGTACAGTTCAAAGAAATGCGAGTATAAGCAAAACAGTACAACACACAAATGATTTATAGAGGTTCGAAGTCTCAAACTTTTACGTCCTCTCTTCCTTCCGCAGAAGGGCAACTCCACTATATAACTTGAGTTTCTTTACAAATTATACAATGAAGGACAGTTGGCTGAACCTGGTAACTGCTCGCTACCTCAGCGGGTCGACGGCTCACACTTGCAGTCCCTAACTGCTCGCTAGAGAGGTAGGTGCTATTGATGTCTTTACAAGGTTTTAGATCTCTTTCGCTGGCTCATTGTCTGGAAGAAGAGCGTCGGCTGGTACGCTATACGGGATTCATTTCATCATTGAATCCATTATTTCTGAGAGCATTGGCGGCGTGCTGAGTAGATGGTTCATCCAATTTCTACTCCAGTGGCCTTCGTTATCCAGAAAAAGGATCCACGAGTGTGGATGAGATGGAACATGGTGGCCTTATCGATTTGGAATCTCCAAAGATGATACTGGAGGTATCTTCTCAAGTGCTCGAATAATGAGGGGTTGCTGCCTTCAATTAAACCGAAACAGCTTCGTAGCTGATGGTCTAGAACTTGCTAAAACTCATCCTCAAATAAGTCGCGATGGACTGAGGTGAGAGGTTGTGAGCTGACGGGTATTGCAGACTAATCGCTCAGTCTAGAGAGATGCTCACTCTTAATCAACAACTGCCTTTCGTCTGAGGAGCTGACAGTTGCGACCATCGGTCTCTTTCCACGACTTGAGTCGGCAGTTCCCGGTTGTTGCGATTTCTTCGAGACTGGATGGTAGTAGATGGTCGGAAGCATATCCCTTCGTCCGATTGGCTCTTCGGTTGGAATCACCTCGTCAAATTGACTCAGAATGATGTGGCTTATGCGACCCATAAACCCAACATTCTCTCGAAATGTGCCAGTTGTCGGATCATATTCTGCTCGGTCTACATTTCTTCGCAGTTGAGCAAGGATGAAGGAAGCCCAATCGGCTTTGCATCCGAGGAATAGAGCTGTCATTAGATGAGCTTTGAGTTCGGAGAACTGGACCATCTCAAAGTTTCCGTGCAGGATGTGACCTGCGATATCCAGGAGTTGGATAATCTCACTAGGCAGACTTTCTTTCAACTTGTGTGAGCAGCTGTTGTGGTGCACGTGTGGATGTTTCCATAGACTCCACAGTGCATATTTGCTCGGAAGTTCTAGATCCAGCACGTCTTGGCCTTTGCCGGGGAGGAGGAGTATAGACATAATAGTGTCTTTCATCACCATTATGACTTGGTTCTGAATGGTGGAGATGATGTTGTTGCCAGAGACGGTTGCATTGTGGTAGAACTCCGCAACATGGATGGGTAGATTCTTGACTGGCATGATCGTCAAGAATGACAACAACCCAGTTTCCTCCAATGGCCGAAAGATCCTTTGGTATTTCTCTGGACCTAGGCATGCGTGAAAAAGCTCTAGGTTAAGAGTCTTATCTTTCTTCAGCTTTCTTACTAGCGACTTGACATTCACCATCTGAAATGAGGGTTTCATTTCTGTAAAGAAATGGTTACGTTAGATTTGCAAGTGCTCTGATTAGGCGATATCAATGCAAGGGGAGAGAGAGATTTTGCAGATAATCTGAGCCTTCATCTCCTTACATATATATATTTAGCTCTGCATGCATTGATCGAGGACACTCGATTGCTATCTTAGCTGATCAGCTATCTGATTTGATGGATGATTAGCTAAATAAATGATGCATGCATCCCAGCCGTCTGATTATGAAGTAACTTTATGATCATGTGGCTTTGTGGAGTCGATTTAATATCAACACAGAGATATTAATGGCAACTTGTGAGAGAGGACCCCATTTTCAAATTGTAACCGTTGGATGTAATATAAGGAATTTTTTAATCACAACAGAAATAATTAAGTTAAGATAAGCTTGAGGATTAAGAAAAACTTATCCTGAGTCCATTGGGATACAGTCCAACTGATTGGCTTGATGATTCAGTGGTTGGATGATCAGTTTCATCACTTTTCCAGTTCCCGCTGATGAGCTGACTTTGAGGCTCTAACTGAACTGAATTGATCAGTTCGTTTGGTCAGTTGCTTGGCCTTCTTTGAGTCAGTTTCTTCTTCTTGAAGAGCCGAACTGGACTAGCTGCACTGCTTCCTTTCGAGTAGTTTGATCACTTTCTCGCCGATGCAGATCCAGTTTTGTTCTTTGGCAGTTCGGGCCTTGCTATCCTCCCAGTTTGGTAAAGTTGCTAAATGGCAACTGATGAGTTTTTCAACCTTTGATTAAGGGATTGTGAAATTCTCTTCGGTGACTGTCTGAACTGATCAATGTTCAGAATCAGTTGCACGCCTTTTGAGCTGGATTTGAGTAGGGGAGTGACATAGCTCTTGGATAGGAGACTTGGTGATGTGGCAGTATCCTCATCATCATTGTCTCTTTCATCATTATGCCTTTGATCCTTCTGAGGAGCCACGACTTCAGTATGTGATAGATGTGGTTCTATCCTCTCTGTGGCAGTTGGAGTTCGTCGTGTTGGCTCAGCTGACTGACTTGATAAATCATCAAAGTTCAGTTTTCGGCAGAGGGAGCCAGTTGGGCAGTCGACTGATTGATTTGCGACCACAGCTCCTTGAGGCATAATGCTAGTTTTGAATTCAGCTAACAAGGCAGGTGCTGGAATTTTATTGGCGAGCCTATGATTCATGATGTGTTGAACTTTCACAATGGTTGGAGGGAAAGGATTTGACAATCCTATTCATTTAATGCTCCAAGTTTCTTCACGTTGCCAGTAGCTCATGCCATGAAAGGTAGTTAGTAGAAAATGAGACTGGATGGACATAGAATGTCTCCAGTTGTACCAATAGAAATACCGATGGAGTTGTTTGAACAACTCTTGGTCACGTTGTGCAACAAAAGCGAAGTGCGTGAGAAGAAGATTAGTCACTTTCTTTTGTGCACTTTTGACTACATATTCACCACTATAGAAGGTGTGAATATTTTCTTCAGTCAGCTGGAAATCAACAGGTGATCCGATCTTTGATTTCAGAGAATGAACGACATTGGCAGTTGAATTGCTCGAAGTGATGTTGCTCGTCTTTACCTTGGCTCTTCGTTTCTTTCTGAGTGACTGAAGATGGGCATTTCCCTTCTTGGGAATCCAGTCAGAGATGAGGACTGGTAGTGCTTTGTCACTTGGAAGATTCAGCAGGTCTTCAATCATTTTGCTCATCCTTAGAACAAGTCCTACCTTGGACTCAAATTTGCCAGATTTCTTCGAGTCAGAGGCCTTAACGACTTGATGCTTGAATTGTTGGAAGACAAATTCTGCCCAGTTTGTTTGTCGTCCTTCAGCAAGGTGAATCATAACCTTGTATCTCTCTTGGGTGAGTTGACTCAGGCTTCCAATTACCCCGAACATCATCTTGTTCATTATGTTGAGTAGAACGCTATACTCGGGCTTCAGATCAGTTTTAGCTGTCGTAAAACTGAATTGCTTGTTGCAGGTGGGAGCTTTCTATTCTCTCCAGTATGATTCTGCAGGTTCCTTCAATTCTTGAACGGATGATCCTTTTCGTGGAAGTTGGAAGACGTCTGCAATTGTTCTTTCAGTGATTTGGAGTAGCCATCCTTAAATCACTGATGATACTGTCTTTCCATCTGCAGACAATTTTGCTTGAAGCAAAAACTCACTCACCAAATTTTGTCTGAAGAACTTTGGTGGTGTTTCCAGGTAGTGAAGAATTTCTATCTTGTGAGGATTTGACAGAAGGGTTGGGTTGTTTGATTCGTTTAGAATCAACTAAAATTTCTTCCTTTCTAGGAATTTGTCTCTCAGTAGTTGCTCTTTGAAGAAATTTAAAGATCTGGGTAATTCGGCCATCTTTGGGGTTGGCTGAAATTTTGAGGGATTTCAAGAGCTTTGAGAGAGAGAGAGAGAGAGCTTTTGAGAGCGTAGGAGGGGTATTTCTGAGAGGCTTATAAGAGAGGGGTTTTTATGAGTGATTGGGCAGGCTCATAAATCTGATGGTTGTAATGGTACTGGCCCTGGCCTCTTTTATTTTGGTCGTTGGCATTTAATGACTTTGAAACGTGTCATTGTTTTGCAACGGTCAAAATATTCAAAATAAATGCTGAGTCGACATTTATTTGAAAGTAAAAAGATAATCTTTTTATAGATCAAAAAGAATGTTGACAAACTGAGTTACAAGAAGTAAACTTAAGGCTTTCCAATCAGTTGAACTTGATCAACCACTAGTCCTTCTTGTGCTCAGTTTTCCTCCTCTTAGCAAGCAGTTCGATGGAGTCACCTTCACCATCCTCGTCACTGCTTGAAGACTCAGTTCCTACTGACTGGAGTCTGGGGTGAGCTTCCAGCTTCTGAATTTGCTCTGTGTTCAGTTTTATCTGTTGCTGCAGGCTGTGGATCAAGTCTGCATAGTAGGCAGAGAGCTGGACTGATGAGCTGCTTGGTTGATCATCGAGCTGAGCTGCTCTCGAGTCAACCTCTTCTCCATTTTCAGTTCCTATCAGTTCCTCATATGGAACTGTGTGGGATTGCTCAGCCTTCTCCATACTGACTGATTCATCATAGCTGGGCTCTGGTAGAGTCTCCGGTGCAGCAGCTTGGGCTTTAGCTTGAAGAGCCCTTTGAACTGGATCAAAGTACACATTTATAGCTAGCGTACCTTGGTAGGCAGGTTGATCATCCTCTTGAGCTGTCTGATCAGCTGGCTCGTCAGACTCAGCTGACTCTGTTACTGGAGCAGTGGGAGGAATAGTTGAGGGAGCTTCTTCATCAGCAGTTGGCTCTTGGGGAGGAGCGATTTGGGGTTTAGCTGACTCATCAAACTGTTGAGCCTTCTCAGCTAGCTCTTCTGACTGCTCAGGAACGAGATTGATCTCAACTTCAGCTAAGTGAGGAGATCTCTCAGAGTGAAGTTCTCTTGCTACTTCATCAATGAGATCATCTACTAGGGTGGATACTTGATTTCTTCCTGTAGTTAATTCTGATGGCTGTCTAGACTGATGGCTTTGTGATTTCTTTGTCAATTCATTAAATAGCCATTTGTGTTGAACATGAGAGTGCTTCCATCTTTCACGTTCTCTCTGTGGTCATGGCGGGCAGTTTTAATCCTTGAAGTTTGCACAGTTCATCAAAAACATCTTTTATTGAGCCTTCTGATGGATTTGGACAATCTTTTCTAAGCTGTAGCTGCCTCATTAGATGTTTGCCCTGAGTGATTCCAACATTCTCACTGTCTGTCCGCTACAGACTTCATTCTTCTTCTCGCTTCTAGAAGCTCATCCCATGGAAAGCGATCAATGAGAAGAAGAGTTATGAGAGATACACGTGTCTCCATAAAAACCAGTAGATGTACCTAGTCAAGGTGTGGAAGAGTTCTTCGTGGCCAGTTAGTTCCTAGACGTAGTGTTGAGCCACATATTTCTGTGTTGTCTCATTAGCCCATTTCTTCACGGCTTCTCCTTTTGAATAGGCTCTTATGTTCCCTTCAACTTGAGCCATTCGGGGGCATGTCATTTGAAAATAATCAGCCCTAGCTCCGACGTGAGGAATTCCTCTTACATGGATGATGTCTTCTGAGTTTTCACAGGGAGCCATATCTTCAACGGTTAGATTTGGCGGAACCGTTGGATCTGGCATGGGGCTTGGTTCCTTTCTCTTCTTAGGTTGAGGAGGTGAGACTCCTCTCTTTTTTGTTTGACCAGCTTGCTTCTTCTTTGAAGCTGATTTGGTAGCTGGTCGTCTGGCTGATTGTCCAGCAGTGTCAGCTCTAGTTACGATTGAGCTTTGTTTCCTGGTAGACAATCTCAGTTGAGCTGATGTGCCGGTTCCAGCTGCGATGGAGCTTGACTCAGCTTGCTGTCTCAGTGTTAAGGAACCGAATGGAGATCTGTATATCTGAGCTAGAGAAATGTTATCATCAGAAACATTCTGGGATGTGCCAGTGACCTGCTTCTTTCCCTTGTCTTCAGCTGCAGGCTTCTTCTTTTTTGGATGGTCAGCTTGCGCAGGATCAGTTTCCACGATTTTAAGCGGTTTTGAGATGAAGTCATTGCTAACTATGCTCTTGAATTCTGTTTCTTCAGTCATCCAAGGGAATTATTTCTCCAGAATTATGCTAACTCGACTAATGTACCCAATCCTTTGTGGGAACTTTTTATCATCCCAGCGATTTTCAATGATATCAACATATCTCTTTAGTTGATCGAAGAAGTATTGTGCCCAATTGATCTCCAGCCGATTGTAGATGGCGGCGCAGATCTTGTATTTGGGTTCTCACATTTCGGATTGGCTGCCAGTTGTCCCTACCATTATTTTTGAGGCTATGGCAGCTAGTACTTGATACTCATCTTGAAATCTTAAGATCAGATGGTTGCTTTTATATGGTCGGGTCTCGACTTCCTTCTTTCAGAACTCATAGGCTTTCTGAAAGCTTAGTTGAACTTCTTCCAACTTGAGTCCTTTGATAGATAAATTAAACATGTTGCTTAGAGATTCAGCTGTGACGATGATCTGCTGTCCTCTTACTTCAGATCTGATTTCTTTGGGATCTGAGGAATCATTTGAATTTAGGAAGAATTCTGCAACTGGTTCTGGATATATGCGTTCTAGAAATTCTTCTAGGAATGTCTTCAGCCTTTCCTGAGAGAGATTTTCGATAATTATTCCACTTAGAGGGAAAGCATTGCATGCTTGAATGAATCCGGCTGGGTTGAAGAACTTATCTCTGTCAAGTTTCTCACAAAATACTGTGGAGTCTTTTCCAGATTGACGAAAATTGAACCTCTTGTGAGTGCGGCCGGTTGGGTTTTGATCCATGATACTTTGATGAGAGGTTTTTGATAAAAAAAGATTGAGTTAGAAGACTGAGGAATTGATCTCGAAGGCTGAAGGATTTTGCTTTCGACCGGAGAAGAGAGAGTGCTAAGTCGGCAGTAAAAAGTGTGAAGCTTATCTCGAAGATTCAGCCGACTTATTTAAATAGAGAGGTGAAGCTCATCCAACGGTTGGGACGTTTTGTATGCCCTGATTTCAACGATCAGATTTATTGCCCTGATTTCAATGGTTAGATTTATTCAATCGACTCGTCGATTAGCTTTCGATTCTATCTGTTGGGGATTAATGAGGAGAGAGAGTGGGTCCAACGGTAATATTGGAGTGACATGTATTTTTACCGTTCCCATTATTGAAAATTTTGAACTTATCTGATTCTCTCTTGTGGCTTCCTCTTGGCTTGAAACTGATTACGTCATCAGTTGGCTTCAACTGTAGCTGATGATTTCCAGGTTGATCAGTTTCAACTGAGATGTTTTCTCATCAGTTCCTTCCTGGCCTTGCCTGCTAGAATTTTAATTCAGCTGCTTCTCAGTTCAGCTGCTCCTTCAGTTCTGCTGCTTTCCTTCAGCTGATTTTTGAATTGATGTCTCCTGTAGAGTTAATTACAGTTCCTTTGAGTTCTCTATCAGTTTGAGCATTTTGCAGCTGGTACGTTCTGCTTGACTGACTGGATCATCAGTTGAGACCATTTGGCTGACTCTGCCTTGCTCCTTGCCTCAGCTTGAGCAAATGAACTGATGATTCAGTTGAGCTGATGAGATAAGGTGATCAGCTTCAGTTTACTTTCTTTACACAACTTCTCGCTTCAGTTCGAACTGATAGCTTATGTGTCCAACTGATCAGTTCAACAACTTTCTTAGTTGTGAACTACTCATTCTGATGAGTTGAAGCCTTTCGGTTCAGTTCCTCTCTTCAGCTGGAATAGTTTTCTGACATTTTTCTTCCAGTTGACTATCTTCATCCTTTGATGCTAGTTCAAGTAGTCCTAGTTGTATGCATAGCTCCATAAACCTTGCTTCATGCAATGGTTTGGTGAAGATGTCAGCTATCTGCTTCTCCGTGTTGACGTATTTGATGCATATGTCCTTCTTCTCGATGTGATCTCTGATGAAGTGGTGTCTTATGTTAATGTGCTTAGTTCTTGAATGCAGAACTGGATTCTGAGATATTGCAATTGCACTATTATTGTCACAGAATATAGGTACTTCTTCAGTTTCGACTTTGTAGTCCTTCAACTATTTCTTCATCCAGAGTATCTGAGCACAGCAGCTTTCTGCAGCTACATATTCTGCTTCAGTTGTTGACGTGGCAACTGAGTGCTGCTTTTTGCTGAACCAAAATATCAGTTTGCTTCCAAGAAACTGACATGTTCCACTGGTGCTTTTTCTGTCAATCTTGCATCCATCAAAGTCTGAGTCTGAATATCCAATTAGACTCAAACTATCGTCTTTGGGATACCATAGTCCAAGATTTATAGTTCCTTTGAGGTATTTGATAATCCTCTTTGCCGCTTCAAGATGACTTTTCTTCGGGTTAGCTTGGAACCACACGTATAGACCGATTGAATAGGAGATGTCTGGTCGGCTAGCCGTTAAGTAGAGTAGCAACCCAATGATTCCTCTGTACTATGTCTGGCTAACTGATTCTCCTTCTTCATCAAGAGTTAGCTGAACTGATGTGTTCATAGGAATCTTGAGAGTTTTTCCTTTATTAGCTCCAAACTTCTTAACTAGCTCCTTAGTGTACTTGGCCTGGCTGATAAAGATCCATCCTTCAGCTGCTTCACTTGGAGTCCTAGGAAGAATGTCATTTCTCCCATCATGCTCATCTCGAATTCGCTTTGCATCAGTTGAGTGAATCGTATGCCTAGATCTTTGCTTTTTGATCCAAAAATTATGTTATCAACATAAATTTGAACCATTAAGATCTCAGTTGATCATTCTATCCAGAATAGAGTTCGATCAATGACTCCCTTTTGAAACCCATTCTTCAGCAAGAAGGTTGTGAGAGTTTCATACCACGCTCGAGGAACTTGCTTCAGTCCGTAGAGAGCTTTCTTCAGCTTGAAGACTTGATCACCAATTTCGAAGCCTGGCGGTTGCTCGACATACACGTCCTCCTTGAGCATTCCTTGAAGAAACGCACTCTTGACATCCATTTGATAGACTGTGAAGTTAAAGTGAGCTGCATAGGCTAGGAACAGTCTGATGGCTTCCAATCTTGCAACTGGTGTGAATGTCTCATCAAAGTCAATCCCTTCACTTTGTGAGTATCCTTTGGCTACCAGTCTTGTCTTGTTCCTTGTGACACACCTTGTTCATCCAGCTTGTTACGAGAAACCCATTTTGTGCCAATGACCTTCTGGGTTTTTGGTCTATCAACAAGAAACTATACGTCATTTCTTGTGAATTGATTCAGTTCTTCTTGCATGGCCATGATCCAGTCTGAATCTTCTAAGGCTTCTTTGATGTTTGCTGGTTCCGTCTGAGATATGAAGCATGTGAATAGTGCATGATTAGTTGAACTTCTGGTTTGGACTCGGCTTCTTGGATCACCAACTATCTTGTCAGTTGGATGGCTTCAGAGCCATTTGGGCAAGATAGCTTCAGCTGGTTCTACTATGGTGATGCCATCAATCGTCCTTTCATCAGTTGGTTCGGCATCTTCATCAGTTTTTCCCCCTGTTTCAGTTGTGAAGTTTATGGTCTCAGCACGATTTGTGTCCTCATTGACCAGATTGTTCTCAACTGGTCTAGTGCCAGCTTCATTGCCTTCTTCTAGTGAAGCTTCAAGCCGCTCTAGAACAATGTGATCCACATAGTCCTGCGAGTTTTCAGTTTCACTAGGTAGTACTTGAACTGATGTGTCTATTGTTTCTTTGTTCCTGTACTCATTAGCAAATTCATCAAATACCACATGATATGTTATTTCCACAACAAGAGTTCATTTATTGAACACTCTGTAAGCTTGTGCGTGAGGTGAATTATACCCAAGAAATATTCCCTTATCAGCTTTAGCACTGAAAGCTTTCAGTTGAGTCTTGCCATTGTTGTGAATATAACATTTACAGCCAAATAGTTTAAAGTATGAGATAGAAGGCTTATGACCCTTATATAGTTCATAAGGTGTTTTGTCATGTGCGGTGACGATGGCACTTCGATTTTGAGTGTGGCAGGCTGTGTTGACTGCTTCAGCCCAGTAACCTTCAGTTATGTTGGCATCAGCTATCATTGCTCGAGCTGCTTCTTTGAGTGTCCGGTTTCGCCGTTCAGCTACACCGTTTTGTTGTGGAGTTCTTGCAGCTGAGTGTTCGTGAGTGATTCCAAGTTTGCTGAGAAAACTAATCATTTGCTGATTTACAAATTCAGTTCAATTGTCGGAGCGAATCCTTTAAACTGATCTCTCTTTTTCAGTTTGCAGCCTTCTGATCAGTGATGTTAGCTTGGCGTAAGTTTCATCTTTGCTCCTCAAGAATTCCACCCACGTATATCTTGAGAAATCATCAACTACTATGAGTGTGAATCTTTTGCCTTTTGGGGTCTGTGGTCTGACTGGACCAAACAGATCCATATGTAGCAGTTGGAGGCATTCAGTTGTTCCTGGTGGATGACTCCTATTCTTGAAGGATGACTTCACTTGCTTCCCTTTTTGGCATGGTCCACACACACCTGTTTTCTTATATATCTCCTTGGAAAGCCCCTCAACTAGCTCTTTCTTGGCCAGGTAGTTGATGGTTTTGAAGTTGAGGTAGTTCAGTCGTCGATGCCATAGCCAGCTTACTTCAGTCGATCCTTTTGAAAGGAAGCAAGCTTCTGAGTAGCTAGTTGACCAGTCAACAATATACATGTTGCCTCTCCTTATGCTAGTAAGAAGAATTGCTCCAGTTGACTTGTCTCTTATGTTGCAGGAGTTTTTGCTGAAGTCAACTGAGTGGCCATTGTCGCACAGCTGGCTGATGCTGAGTAGTTTATGTTTCAGTCTATCCACATGGGAGACTCCATTTACTACAACTTTTCTCTTGACCACGAACCCTTCTCCAATGGTTCGGCTTTTGGAGTTGTCTCCAAATGTGACAAATGGACATTTGACTTCTTCATAACCATTGAGATCTTCTGTCTCTGGTCATGTGCTTGGAGCACCCGCTATCTAGATACCAGATATCTTTGGTTTTCTTCATAGATAGCATGCTCTTATCCTGCAAAAATAAGGATTAGCATTTAGGGACCCGTTTCATATCGGGTCTTTGTTGATACATCAAGCTCTTTGGAATCCAAACTTGCCAAACTTTCGGCTTTTTATCATTCAGAGATCCAACTGATTTGGATTGCTTGATCAGTTTAGATTTTCTTTCAACTCTTCTATTTTGAGTTGAATCAGTTAAATGTAACCTGCGTTGAGAGTTAGTAGGATAAAAACAAATCAACTAAAATGCTTTCGTCTTGAGACCTTTGAGCTCTTTGATCAGGCCAATGCCTTGTATGTTTCTAGTTTACTGGATTGAACCCTTTTGTATCAATTCTCGATTCATTTCTGGAATCCAGGTACTCGTTATAGTGATGGTAGGGTTCAAACAAGTTTCTTTGATCTCTCCTATAGGAGTTCTAATTGAACTTCTTGGTATGATAGGCTTGACATCTAAACTGGCTTTTCTTTCTGAAGTGGACTGATCTATCAGTTTGCCTTGGGGGCATTCTGTGTTGAGCTGGTGGTCTTTTGTGAACTGATGGTCTCTGTTGAACTGAAGACCTTGAATGAAAGGATTGGTTTGGATGAACTGATGGTCTTGACTGGAATTTTGGCTTCAGTTGACCTAGTGTTTTTGGTTGGGAGAACTGTCTGAATTGTCTGGGCTGAGTTTGAGGATTTCTCAATATTCATTTGCCTTTGGATGTCTCAGCTGGCTGATCATGAGTTGATCTGGTAAATCCTTTTAGGATTCCTTTATCACTGCATTGAGCAATTGTCTTTCCTTTCTCTAAGGCAGTGAACTTGCTGTATCCCAGCCCCGTGCTGCTGGTTCCGGTTCTCTGATGATTTAATATCTCATCTAGAATTTGAGATCCCTTTTTGAACTTGAGAGTTACTTCTTCTTTCTCATGGATCTCTTGCTTGAGTTTTTGATTCTCAGCTTCTAGATCAACAGTTCTCAATTTCAACTTTTCAAATTCCACAAACTGAGATTCAAGATAATTCATTCTTTCATGATCAATGCTCAGTTTTCTAACTCTATTTCTTAGTTCATTGTTTTCATCTCTCAATTCAACATGCAAGTAGGATATTGAAGCTAATTGATCTTTTAGCATCATAAGTTTCATGTTAAGTTCATTGCTAGAGATAGTTGTTTCATTAATATGATAGAAAGAGGTTTGAGAGTCAGTTGTACTAACCTATTCATCATTGTCAGCCATGAGGCAGAATAACACTTCATTATCTGAGCTGTAGCCATTAGAATCAATTCCAGATGGATAGTCTGAATCGTCTAGCACGGCATTCTCGGAGTTTGCAATCAATGCTTTCCTTTTGAAGAAGCTTCTCCTCACTTTGGCCTTCTTATCTTCAGGGAGTTCTGGACATTCATATCTGTAATGTCCTTGTTTATGGCAGTGAAAGCATTCTCCTAGATTTCGATTGCCACCCCTGAATGGTTCAGCTGGTCGTTCAGCTGGTTGATGAGTTCTCTCATCTTTTGGGACTTCATCAGTTTGAGGTGGAACTGATTGTTTATCCCTGACTTTCTTCAGCTTTTCTAACAACCTAGTAACTGACTGAATTTGATCATTGATGTCTTCAGTCAGGTTTTTGATGGAATATATTTCCTACTAAGAGTTTTAATACCCAAATTTAACTTGCAAGTATACAAGCAGATTGAAGTACAAGAAAAATCGGGGTCGAATCCATAGGGAATTTAGATAATCCAAGGCATGCAAGCACCATATTCATGTCGTTTTACAAGTCAAGCATTACAAAATCATAGGTTGAATTTGGTTTTTCTTTTACTCTAAGCGTGGAAATTAACAAGTTGTTGGAATAAACTAGAATAAACTCAAACAATCACAAATCCACTAAAAATGGTAACAACTGAAAGGAGAAAAAATCCTAGGGTAATATTCATCAACACAAACGATGGGTTTCAAGATTAGAAAGCAAATTAATTCCGCTCGAGATTAATTCCAAAAATAATCCTAGACTCTCTCGAGTTTCCAAGATTTAATTGAACAAAAGGGAATTCTCCTATCTCTAGGACTAAACTCCAATTTCCTCAAATTCAAGCACAATTAATCAACCAAAAATCCAACTAGGCATAAATTCTCATTTAATACCAAATAGGTCCCATAAATCAACTCCTGATGCTAATTAGTTTTTCTCAAAACATAATCAACATAAAGTCCAACTCAAGGAGGCCAACCTTAGTTAGCTAAATTCACACCATTGATTCATGGAAATACAAAGAGAGAGGATTAACATGCTTTTTCATCCATTCACCCAACCATTTAATGTCAAATCATATCACTCTAGGACTACAAAATTTAGCTAGACATGTCTAAACATGAAGATAAATAAAAATGGATAAAGAAGAAAGAAAACGTAGTCATGGATAAGAGTAAACCCGAAAAGGAATGAAACAATCTTCAAGTTCACTTTTTCTTCCAAAATCTTCACAACCTTCAAGCTTGTATTACAAAATTTTCTCTCCAAGTCTCTATTCTATTTTGGGGGCTAGGAAATTGAATTCTTGCCCTAGTTTGAATAAGGGTGGGTATTTATACCCCCACAAATCCGCAGAATAAAAATAAAATAAAAAAGAAATAAAAATGCCAAAAATCAGAACAGAACAGGAGGACGCGACACGGGCTCGGTCGCGCCCCGGTCGGGCCACGCCAGGGGGCGCGACTGAGCTGGTCGTGCTGGACCATCAGGGCTCGGGCCGCACCGGGCACCTTGCTTTGAGGGCCTTTGCATGGACGTCCGGTCGCGCCCACTCTGAATCCGCGCCGGGTGGCGCGACCGAGCTGGTCGCACCTCCTTGGCCTGAGTCGGGCCGCGCCATTTGTCGTGCTTTCGAGGCCTCTGCATAGACGCGCACTCGTGCCGCTCCTGCACCCGGGTCACACCGACTGTCTTCCTTTGAGCCCCAACCCGATCGATTTTACCCTGAAATTGCACGACAGTGTTTAAAAACACTTATTATAAAATAAAAAGGAAAAGAGCATTAGAACGTTTAAAAATATATGAAAAGATAAATAAAACGAATATGTTATGCTCGGAAATACGGGTGAAAATTCCGTTTGTCAACTACCCCAAACTTAAACACTTGTTTGTCCTCAAACAAGAAATAGAAACGCACAGAATTTGAAAGATACAATCGTATGAGATTTTTAAGCCTTGATGCCTCAGAAGAAATAGCTAAAGCTCATGCAAGGAAAACGAGATCAAAGTCCATAAAGATCAAATCATGAAACTTCGGCTCCCCTCTTTTAGTTGAAGAATCAATCACACAATTAAACCTCACGGGGGTCAAGAAAGGCATATTTTCACTCAACATCAAGCAATACCAACATGCAACCATAGGCTTGCAAAATAACTCAATATTGTCATAATATGTGCTAGAAACAAGAATCACATAGGTCTTTTGGGTTGAAGCGTTTGGCTCTTTGGACGGGTAGGAAAATATGGGGAAGAGTGGCTCTAACTCAAGCCCATTCCTAATGCAAATCTAAGAAAAGAAATCTACACAACTTTCTTCTACCCTCCACAAACTTTCTAGGGCAAAATGTAGCCATAAAACGGAAAATCCTTAGCCTACTTTTTGGTTCATTTCTCCTATAAACTTTTCTTTACTTTCAAAGCAAGAGCTAGGGTGATCATTTTTTTTCTTTTCTTCTATCATTTTTCTATCTTAACTCTATTGTTTCCCTTTTTTAGTTATAGGAGAAGGACTCACTTTGAATTCATCAAGGCTAGAATCATATTTATATTTCTCGAAACACTTCACATTTTATGCTCCCCCAGTGTTGTTATTCCAAGCCTACTATTTTCATCAATCCCACTACCCTTGGCTTTTCAACAAAATAATAACCATCATAGCTCAAAAGGGGTAGACGAAGGATGTGTTTACTAGCAAAAGAAAATTCTAGGCTCAAAAGTTTTAACAAGAACCGCCTTAGGTCATCTTCATGTTTCTTTGAGCACATACATAACTATATGAGTTTGTAAAGCAAGTTCTAGAGATGCTAGCATTGTTGAAGACGGCTCTCAAGCAATGAAATGTAATATGGCTCAAACCTCACGTACTATGCAAGTCATGCCAAAATTTCATAATTTAATCTATATGCTAATCACCAATCACTCATTTCCATGCATGATTTTTCAAAAAATTTTGCACAAATTCATCATCAAGGCAAGGTTACACAAATCCCTAGTCATGCTTAATCTTATCCTGCTTTCCTCTACTCATGCAAAGAGGACAAATAAATGCTCAAAGATAGTAAAAATATCGAAACAAGATTCACACCCAAATCCGAGCATAACTTATTACATAGCCCAAATAAAATCCTAACGATCAAATATATTCATACAAATCAGCGGGGCTATCAACTTCTCCTAAATAAACATACCATAGTATCCAAATATCATAACCAAATAACATAAAACATAAATTGTTCAAGAGAACTAGGAGAAACTAGAAGCATGAGCTCAACAGGTCACCACTGGCATATCCCCTCCCCCAAACTTGCACCATGCCAAAGGAAGGTCAAGTTTGGGTGGAAGACTTGTGGGACCGTTGAGAGAGGCAAACTTAGTTCTCAGAGTGATCTTGGTCTTGAGGCGGCTGCTGTGGCTGGTACTGAGGATAGGGCGGATATGGATACGGATATGGAGGGTACTGCTGAAACTGCTGAGGAGGCCGCTGTGAAGATGAGCTCTATCTAGTCCACTGTCTCATGTAACCTGCAAAATCATTGAAACCAGATTGGAAAGTATTAAAATTTCCTTGCAGGCCCTGGATTTCAGCACTGATCCCGGTAAAGTGGGAATCGACGTGTGACTGGAGGTTGGAGAACCTCGTGTCCAGCTCCTCATTCATGCCCGTGAAGCAGGCGCCCAAATCCTCCTGCAATCCTGTGAAGCATGCATCAAAGTTCTCTTGCAGTCCCGTGAAGTGCAAATCCATCTCCGTGCGCATATCCCCAAATCTGGAAGTCATATCTACCCGCATATTCCCTAAGTTGGTCGTCATCTCTGTCATCATTCCTTCCATGTTGCTGAACCTCTCCTCCTGCACATCCTCCCTAGACCGCCTCGCTGCCCTGGGTACCTGAGATGTAGATGCTTTCCCTTGAGGGGGCCTACGTAGACCGGCATCAATCACGGTCATCTGGGCGTGGTGCTCTGGTGTGCTCATCATCCAGTTCCGCTGATCTTCAAAAGTAGTAATTAAGGTGAGAGTGGGATTAGGGAGAGGGAACTGGACTCGATTCTTCAAGAGGAACTGGAATGGAAGTGGAGCGGTCGACCCTATCATGCGGGCATTACGGAGATGCTGCAGGTTGATCCTCCTGGACCCAGGCACAGATACATAATTGATGAGGTCCACATCCAAAGCTCGAGCAATTAGGGTGATTAGTCCCCCAATACATATCTTCTCACTACCCGGTGCAGCTTACCTCTTGCACTGGTCGACAAAATGAGCTGCAAAGTCCACGTTGATCACTTTCAACATACACCATATAATGTGGATTTTCTGAGTGCGGAAACCACTATTCTCATGACGGGCTAAAACTGTGGATGAGAGGGCCTGCTGAATGTAGCGGAAGACCAGATTCTGGATGTGGGAGGCCTTAGCCTTGCTCGAGTCATAACGGACAATCCTGGGATCGGGGTCCATGATACGCCTCCAAAAGTCCTCGAGGCGGAAAGTAGGGTACGAGTTAAAGATTCCATCACGTGGAGTGCTAAAAATACGGTTCATCTCAGCCATAGTAAACCGCCAGTTCTAGTTTCCCAGTCGAAATTTGCACCAAATGGGCCCCTTTGCATCTGTAGACTTGTCTCTCAGTGTCGCCAAGAATTCTTTCACTAACACTGGGTAAGTCACCCACCCTCCTTCCAACACATGTGTCCAGCCCAGTCGTCCAAACAACCTCCAAACATCCTCGTTGATTCTCAACTATCGGGTAGCCGCCGCATCCGCAAACTTGGTGGCCATAATCTCAAAATGTTTAGACAGTCTCAACCATTTCTTTCTATGCTCATGCTTCAGTAGATGGACTCCCACTTCGCTTGGGTGATCTCCATTCCAATTTAAGGGGGAAAACGAGGCCTCATCCTTCTCTACTTCATCTTCATCAATATCTTCTTCTTCCTCTCCTTCATTATCCTCATCGTCCCCTGTCTCTTCGTCATCATGTTCCTCATTTTCTTTTTCCTCTTCTTCATTACCCTCATCATAGTCCCGAGCTTCCTTCTCACTACTTTCGGACTCTACTTGTCTCATTCGACGTGCCTCCCTACCCCGTCGAGCCATACCGTGAATAAACAAAGCACAATTCCATCAAACATATATTTTAAAGGACATAACACATAACGGACGTAGGCACCACTCAAGACCATGAGGGGCTGACACTTAAGAAAAATTACTACTTACACAATTTCAACCCCTTCAACAAATCACTACACCCAAGCAACATTCACTTCAACTATACACAACTCCACATGTCAAAATTGCACCAAAAACTAGCATAAAGGGCATCATTCTCATTTGAACATCAAGGGGCATATAATTGCACAAATGAAGCTCATCAAAGGGACAAAATTCCAAGTAACACATACGACCCCCTAAGAACTCCATAATCCCTATTCATGCTTCATCAATCCATCATGCATTCGATTTGGGTTCCCAACAATAATAGACCACAATGTGGCCCAATTGGGGTTTGGCTATCATGGGTATATGCATAAGGGTGTAAGAAACATGGCATTTTTCCAAAATTAGCAAAACCCTAATGCACAAAATTCACGTTTCAACAGAAATAGCTAGGACATCACAAATTTCACCATGACTAGGGTCTATGGGTGAGATTAATTTCAATTGTGCCAACAAAAGCATAATGAACAACAAAAGTCAAATTATCCCCAAATTGCATAGAACCCTAGGTTTTGGGAAATCTAAAATGTGACCATAAATACCCAAATTGAACATAAAATCGGCTAGAATTCATGGGTAAGAGCATCATTAATCCAAGAACAAACGTTTTCAAGAATAACACATGATTTTCCCAAAAGATGTTGGAAATTCAAATTTGAACCATAGAAAATGAAAAATGGGAGATTAGAAACTTCATACCTTGGATTGGGGTGTCTTTGTGTGTGGAAGAGTGACAAATTGTGGAGAAATAACGTGTGCTCGTGTGTGGGTGCGAGAGGGTGAGAGAATTTTAGAAGAAGAAATGAAGTAAAATGAAGATGGGTGAGGGTTTTAAAAACCCACAACTCGGCGCGACTGAGGGGGCGCGACTTTGCTGGGCAGTCGGGCTGCACCAGGGGGCGCGACTTCGCTGCTCGCGCCAGGACATTCGTCGATCGGGCCCCACCTCGGGGCGCGACTGAGCTGCTCGTGCTAGTCCACTTCTGGGTCAGGTCGCACCGATCAATGGTGTTTTGCACCCTCTGTATACAAGCGCACTCACATCGACTCTGGCACTGGGTCACGCCACATTGTGCTCGGGGCTCCATACTTGATGAAATTTTGGCCCTATCCCTTGCAATTTTGCACTACACTAAACAAATAATTAAAAACCACAAAACAACCAAATCAAAAATGACAAGATATATAAAAAAAACTAATAACAATTAAGAAAACATAAAAAGTTAAGAAAATGAACAAAGTAAACATTGGGTTGCCTCCCAATAAGCGCTAAGTTTAATGTTGTTAGCTCGACGGGGTTACCAATCATTAGGCATCTTATAGATAACACGTGGTAGGCTCAAGTTTGTCTTCGGGTTTGTAGAACTTCTTGACTCGATGCCCATTTACTACAAAAAGGCATCCATCCCTTCCCTTGAGCTCAATAGCGCCTCCGTCGAAAATCCTCTCAATCGTGAATGGACCACTCCACTTTGTTTTCAACTTCTCAGGAAAGAGCTTAATTCTTGAATTAAATAGACGTACCTCATCTCCCGGGGCCAACTCTTTGTTTCTTATGAGCTTGTCATGGTAACACTTCGTCCGGAGCTTGTAAATTGAGGAATTTTCAAAAGCTTCCATCCTAAACTCATTAAGTTCATTCAATTGAAAGATTCGTTCTCCCCTCGATGCCATAGAGTCAAAATTAAGCTTTTTTGTCGCCCAAAAAGCCTTGTGAGTGAGCACCACTGATAAGTGGCATGACTTTCCAAAGACGAGTTGATATGGTCACATTCCTAACGGCGTCTTATAGGGTGGTCCTATACGCCCAAAGTGCCTCATCCAACAGTGAGGCCCAGTCTTTGCCATTAGTCCTAACCACTTTCTGCAAAATTTTCTTGAATTCTCTGTTTGCTAACTCCGCTTGACCATTGGCTTGGGGTGATATGGTGTGGTGATTTTGTGCTTCACCCCATGCCTAGCAAGTAGCATCGACATCCATCTATTACAGAAGTGGGAGCCACCATCACTGATGAGGGCTCTCGGAGCACCGAAACGTAGGAGTATGTTCCTCCTCAAGAATTTGAGTACCACCTTGGAGTCATTCGTCTTTGTGGGCACTGCTTCTATCCAACGGGACACATAATCAACGGCCAAAAGTATGTACAAATTTCCTTCAGAGGCTACAAACAGACCCATAAAATCTATACCCCACACATCGAAGAGTTCCACTTCAATTGTATTTCTCATAGGCATCTCATCTCTCTTAGAAATTGAACCAATTTTCTGACATTGTCCACAACTCTTTACAAACCCTCCGGCATCTTTAAACAAAGTAGGCCAATAGAATCCACTTTAAAGGACCTTCTTAGCGGTCCGGTTGGCACCAAAATGGCCACCACTTGGTCCATTATGGCATGCTTCAAGGATTTCCCCCCATTGGTCTTCTGGTACGCACCTCCTCAAAATCAAGTCGGCACAGCGCCTGTAGAGGTATGGTTCATCCCAAATGAAAAACTTCACATCATGAAAGAAATTTTTTCTTTTATAACTCTCCAGCTCCACGGGCTTGATCCCTGCCACCAAGTAATTCACAAAGTCCGCAAACCACGGTGTGGTAGCTCTTATGGCTAATATCCTCTCATCCGGGAAATCATCATTCTCATCCGAGGTATGTTCAAACCGTGAAAGGTGGTCCGCCACCACATTCTCACAACCTCTCCGGTCCTTGATCTGCACGTCAAACTCTTGCAGCAACAAAATCCAGCGTATCAATCTAGGTTTGGCATCCTTCTTAGCAAATAGATGTCGCAGGGCCGCATGATCTGTATGCACGATAGTTCGGGCCCCAATGAGATAGGGCCGGAACTTATCAAAAGCGTATACGACCGCCAAAAACTCCCTTTCCGTGGTTGTGTAATTGATTTGTGCCGGGTCCAAAGTCTTGCTTCCGTAATACAACCCCCGGAACAACTTTTCTCTTCTTTGCCCTAGTGCAGCCCCCACGGCTACCTCGCTTGCGTCACACATGAGCTCAAACGGCTCACTCCAATCCAGGGCAATGAGTACCGGGGCCGTTAAAAGGGCCTTCTTCAGGGTCTCAAACGCCTGCACACATTCGTCATCAAACACAAAGTCATTAGATTTTTCAAGCAATTTACACAGAGGTTTCGAAATTTTTGAAAAATCCTTAATGAAACGCCGATAAAACCCGGCATGGCCAAGGAAACTCCGGACTCCCTTTTCATTTGTAGAGGGTGAAAGCTTCTCAATGGCTACTATTTTGGCTCGATCCACCTCTAAGCCTGCAGCGGATACTTTGTGGCCAAGGACTATTCCGTCTCTTACCATAAAATGGCCTTTTTCCCAGTTTAAGACAAGGTTAGTCTCCTCACAACGCTGCAAAAATCGTGTTAAGTTATCCAAGCAATTATCAAAAAAATTCCCAAAGACCGAGAAATCATCCATAAAGACCTCCATTATCTTTTCAATCAAATCATGGAAGATTGACATCATACATCTTTGGAAAGTAGCCGGAGCATTACACAAACCTAAAGACATCATGCGAAAAGCAAAAATTCCATAGGGACAAGCGAATGGTGCCTTATGTTGGCCTTCAGGAGCTATTAGAATTTGATTGTACCCAGAATAGCCATCTAGAAAACAATAGAACTCATATCCAGCTAACCTATCCAACATTTGATCAATGAATGGTAGGGGAAAATGGTCCTTTCCTAGTGTCAGCATTTAGAGCTTGATAATCTATGCAAACCCTCCAACCTGTGACAACTCTAGTAGCTATGGATTCACTACCCTCATTTTGGACAACTGTCATACCTCCCTTCTTGGCTACAACCTGAGTGGGGCTAACCCACTCACTATCAGATATAGCATAAATTATGCCCGCATCAAGCTATTTCAAAACTTCTTTTCTCACAACTTCTTGCATAATGGGGTTTATCCTACGTTGTGGTTGTACACGTGGTTTATACTCGTCCTTAGAGATGTTAAACGGGCTAGCCCGTCGGTTTCGGGCCAACCCTATCGGGTTATCGGGCTATTCGGGTTGGGTCATTCGGGCTGAAATTTTTTCGGGCTAAAAAATCTTGGCCTTAACCCTAAAACTTCAGTTTTCGGGCTAGCCCGTCGGGCCAACATGTTTACGACAAAAGTTAAGTGTAAGGAGAATACTCTTTCAAATAGTAAGTTTTCATGTCCTATATTAGATCCAAAACTATAACAGAGACACCATATGTTTATACAAGCATCATATAATTACAAGCAAAGTTGATACACGAGAACTTAAGCAACACAATCTGTATAGATGCATAGGTTAAAATCCTCACATAATCTATAGTTCTATATTACGATGCATTACAATTTATTCATTGAGGAATTTCGTCAAATAGTGGAACTGTGCATTCTTCAATATCGAATTGATTGCAAATTGTATTATATTTTTTTACACTATATTCTATAGAAGAGTTTCCAAATTAAACATATATTCTAATTTATTTGATTGGAATTATCTCTTCCGCAGCAGTGACCATTTCTTCAACAGTGAGATTTTTTTTTTAATAAATTTAGATAATAGATAGTCGACTAAGTGCATAATCTAACTATTTTACAATAATTCATTTGTTTATTATGAAAAATTAAAATCCAAGTTCAACAGAAGGAAAGAAGAATAAAGAATGATGAGTTACTAGTTGAAAGCATAATCTAACTATTTTCTAGTATCCATTTATTTCTTATTAAATAATAATAATAAGAGCATATTAAAAAAAAATTCAGCCCTACGGGCCAACCCGCGGACGTAGCGGGCTGGCCCGTTTAGCCCGTTGGTCCGTTCGGGTGGGCCCATTCGGTTAAAATTTATTTCGGGCCTAAAAAATATGACCCTAGCCCGCCTTTTTTTCGGGCGGTTCGGGCCAGCCCATCGGTTTCGGGCTAGTTTGACATCCCTACTCATCCTCAAGCAAAATCCTATGCATACACACCGACGGGCTAATCCCTTTCAAATCACCAATAGACCATCCTAGAGTGGACTTATACTTCCTCAAGACTCTAAGCAATTTATCTAGCTCACATGCTGACAAATAAGCCGACACAATCACGGGATAGGTTTCATTTTCACCTAACAAAGCATACCTCAAGTGTCCCAGAAGGGGATTCAACTCTTTCTTTGTCTCCTTTTTCTCTCCTCCTTCATTCTTCAGTGCTTCCTCTTTTCCATCCCTTAATGGCGAAAAACGAGCTCCTCATCTTGGGATTTCCTGTGGGGAATCAAGAGCAAACACAGAATCCACAATATCGATATTATCATCAAAATCATCAAAAGAAGAAGAAAAAAAGTAAATGGATGCAAACAAGATGGTTTTCAAGGGGTCTTGAGAGATGCAATTCTCCATCATTGTCTCTTCAACACATTCTTCTACAATCTTCATCACTTTACAATCTTCCACTCTCATGGACTCCTCGTTATCATCATGAAACTTCATCACATTGTAAATTGAAAATATATTACTTTCATCATTTAAACGAAGTGTGAGCTTCCCCTTCGACACATCAATGAGTGCCTTACCTGTTGCCAAGAACGGCCTTTTCAAAATGAGGGGCACGTTTTTGTCCTCCTCCATGTCCAAGATGACAAAATCCACGGGGAATATGAAGTCGTTCACCTTGACGAGAACGTCTTCCACGATTCCCTTTGGGTAGGTTAGCGACCTATCCGCCATTTGCAAACAGATTGTCGTGGGTTTTATCTCTCCCACATTTAGCCTCAGGAAAAATGACAATGGCATCAGATTTTTACTTGCACCAAGATCACAAAGGGCCCTCCTCTCTTGGCTATCTCCAATGGTCACTGTGATGTTAAAACTTCCAGGGTCCTTCATTTTTGCGGGCAATTTTCGTTGAATCAATGCACTACAATTTTCCGTTAGCTTAACGGTCTCATAATTGCTAACCTCCTTTTCTCCGTGACTACCTCCTTAAGAAATTTAGCATACGTAGGCATTTGTTGTAAAGCTTCCACAAGGGGTATGTTTATTTGCACTCTTCTGAAGATGTCCAAAAATTTGGAAAATTGTTCCTCATGCTTAATTTTTCGAAGCCTCTGAGGATACGGCACATCCATCCTTGACTCAACGTCTCTTTGATCCTTAGGGACCCCTTTTGCTTTCCTTATAGCATCTTCCTTCTCACCTTCATCATCCCCTCTTTGTTCTTCTCTCGGCTCATCCTCACCCAAAGCTTCTTTCTCTTGTTCGGGCATATCGGGCTCCTTATAAGATGTTCCACTTCGAAGGGTTATGGCCTTGCAATTCTCCTTGGGGTTAATGGTGGTGTTTGAGGGGAATTGTCCCGGGTGGTGTTGACCTCCTAAAGCCGAGGCAAGTTGCCCAATCTGCTTTTCTAACACCTTTAGTTGAGTATTCACCGCGGCTTGATTCCCTTCTATCTTCTCAAAACGTGCTTGAGAATCCCCCATATATTTATCGGTCTTGTTCATGAAAGTCATAAGGAGCTTGTCAATTTTGGGCTTCTTTTCCTCATCAATGACTCCGTTGGTGACCGAAAATCCAGGAGGCGGTTGGAGGTGATTGTTCGGGTTCGAGTAAGAGAGATTCAGATGTGGTGGCCTAGGGTGGTATCGGTTTCCACCTTGCCCTTGTGATCCTCCAAAGTGAGCTTAAAACCTTGATTGAAAGGCCTTTGGTAACCCCCATAGTTCCATTGACCAACGAAGTTTGCTTCCTCCAAGTTAGGCATAATCGAAGGCTCCGGTCTTGGTGATGCCCTAGCCTCTATTTTTGAGTTCATAGTAGTCATCTGAGCGGCTAAAAGAGCTATGGCATCATTATTTTTAGTTTCCACCTTTTTCAAGATTTGTACATTTTCCCACTCCCCCGGCCATTGATAGGCGTTGGAGGCCATTTCCTCGATGATTGTGATGGCTTCTTCGGGTCCTCGATTTAGTAACGATCCTCCGGCCGACGCATCAAGAATACTTCTAACATTGGACTTACAACCGCCATAAAAATGCAAACTTGATGATCCATGCCAAAACCGTGGCCCGGACACTTGCGAAGCATCTCTCTAAACCGCTCCCAAGCTTCACACAAGGACTCTTCATCTCTTTGCTTGAACTGAGTTATCTCTCCCTTTAACTTTAATGTCTTTCCAGGAAGAAAGAACTTCTGAAGGAATTTAGAGAGCAAGTCATTCCATGATGTGAATGAACCGGGTGGTTGGTTCAACCACCATGTTCGTGCTTTTTCCGCAGTGAGAAATAGAATAACTTCAAATGGATTGCATCCTCGGACACCCCATTAATCTTGACTGTTTGAGCGATCTCTAAAAATTGGTGGACATGTTCGTGCGGATCTTCAAGTGCCGTCCCACCAAATTGGTTTTGGGACACCATAGCCATCAATGCCGGCTTCAGTTCGAAGTTGTTGGCTTGTATAGCCGGCTCATTAACAACCCCCTCGTTAAGCATTGGTTGAAATAAGTTCCGAATCGGGGCTTCTTCGACTCGAGCCCTAGCTTCCTCTTGGGCCCGAAGTTGTCCTCTCATCTCCTCAAGCTGTCTTTGCATTTGAAGAATCAACGGATCTTGGATGGGAGGCGGAGGTGGTGGATTATCCGTCATTCTATATCTACGTCTTCTTCGAGCGTTGTTGTGATGACTCGTGGCTTCGATCTCGGTATCTAACTCGAGCAACGGATCACCATGTGACCTTGTATGCATACACCACCTGTGAACAATTTAAAGTAAGTTTGATACTTAAATAAAATAAAATAGAACCACTTGATCTAGTAAACAACACTTATATTGATGTTGCATAAAAAGACTTGAATAAAACTAAAACTGCCCGGCAACGGCGCCAAAATCTTGATGGAATATTTTTCCTACTAAGAGTTTTAATACCCAAATTTAACTAGCAAGTATACAAGCAGATTGTAGTACAAGGAAAATCGGGGTCGAATCCACAGGGAATTTAGATAATCCAAGGCATGCAAGCACAATATTCATGTCGTTTTACAAGTCAAGCATTACAAAATCATAGGTTGAATTTGGTTTTTGTTTTACTCTAAGCGTGGAAATTAACAAGTTGTTGGAATAAACTAGAATAAACTCAAACAATCACAAATCCACTAAAAAGGGGTAACAACTGAAAGGGGAAAAAATCCTAGGGTAATATTCATCAACACAAAAGATGGGTTTCAAGATTAGAAAGCAAATTAATTCCGCTCGAGATTAATTCCAAAAATAATCCTAGACTCTCTCGAGTTTCCAAGATTTAATTGAATAAAAGGGAATTCTCCTATCTCTAGGACTAAACTCCAATTTCCTTAAATTCAAGCACAATTAATCAACCAAAAATCCAACTAGGCATAAATTCTCATTTAATACCTAATAGGTCCCATAAATCAACTCCTAATGCTAATTAGTTTTTCTCAAAACATAATCAACATAAAGTCCAACTCAAGGAGGCCAACCTTAGTTAGATAAATTCACACCATTGATTCATGGTAAATACAAAGAGAGAGGATTAGCATGCTTTTTCATCCATTCACCCAACCATTTAATGTCAAATCATATCACCCTAGGACTACAAAATTTAGCTAGACATGTCTAAACATGAAGATAAACAGAAATGGATAAAGAAGAAAGAAATTGTAGTCATGGATAAGAGTAAACCCGAAAAGGAATGAAACAATCTTCAGCTTCACTTTTTCTTCCAAAATCTTCACAACCTTCAAGCTTGTATTACAAAATATTCTCTCCAAGTCTCTATTCTATTTTGGGGGCTAGGAAATTGAATTCTTGCCCTAGTTTGAACAAGGGTGGGTATTTATACCCCCACAAATCCGCAGAATAAAAATAAAATGAAAAAGAAATAAAAATGCCAAAAATCAGATCAGAACAGGGGGGCGTGACACGGGCTCGGTTGTGCCCCGGTTGGGCCGCGCCAGGGGACGCGACTGAGCTGGTTGCGTCGGACCATCAGGGCTCTGGCCGCACCGGGTGCTGTGCTTTCAGGGCCTCTGCATGGACGCCCGGTCGCGCCCACTCTTAACCCGCGCCGGGCCTGGCTCAGATCGCGTCGGGTGGCGCAATCGAGCTGGTCGCACCTCCTTGGCCTGAGTCGGGCCGCGCCATTTTCTGTGCTTTCAAGGCCTCTGCATGGATGTACACTCGCGCTGCTTCTGCACCCGGGTCGTGCCGACTGTCTTCCTTTGAGCCCCGACCCGATCGATTTTGCCCTGAAATTGCACGACAGTGTTTAAAAACACTTATTATAAAATAAAAAGGAAAAGAGCATTAGAACGTTTAAAAATATATGAAAAGATCAATAAAACGAATATGTTATGCTCGGAAATACGGGCGAAAATCCCGTTTGTCAGTTTTCCTTCTTTTCGGTTGTGTCTCTTCTTCGTTCGGATGAAGATCCGCCTTGATTCTCTCTGGTTGGTGAGCAATTGGGCCGGAAGTTGTTCCTTCCTCGAGTATCTCTAAACTGGTTCCTTCCACCATAGAAGGCTACATCTTGAGCTGATGATGTTGATGCTTCCTTCTTCCGGTTTAGGCTGTACTCATGAGCTTTGAGAGAGCCAAACAGTTCTCTGGGAGTGATGTTGTTCAGACTTCTTAATTCTTTTGTAGCTATCACTTTCATGTCCCATTCTTCGGTGAGATTATCTAAAATTTTGGAGTTCATCTCAGAATTGGGATAGCTTCTTCCCAGGTTGGTCATCTCACTGATGATGCCTAGAAATCTGGTTTCAAGGCTTGAGATGGACTCTTCTGGCTGCATTTTGAAGGACTCATATCTGTCGACTGCTAGTTGGAGCTTGTTTCCTTTGATGGCTTCGGACTCTTGGCATAGATCTGCTAGTAAGTCCCATATCTCCTTAGCAGTTGTGCAGTTCTTTGTGTCCTTCATTCTGTCTTCATCTAGAGTTTGAAATAGTGCAGCATGAGCAACAAACTCTAGATTCTTCAACTTCTTCTCTTCGTTGGTGAGAAGATTAGTTGGCTTTGGGATCCTGACTGGTTGATTGAGATCAACTATGTGGGCTTCATTGTCCATTATGATAATAATTGGACCATCTTCAATAACTTCCCACATGTTCTCATGGATCGAGCAGAGATGCGCCTTCATTCTCCTGCTCCAATTATCATAATTCTTAACTGAAAACAAAGGTAGCTTATGGTTTCCAATAGCTTGAAATGTTAATCCAGATAAGTAGATCTGATTCAGTTGATCTGCAGAAACGGCTGATCCTTAGAATCAACCGCTCTGATACCACTTGTTGGTCCGGGGCGAGTCAATGTCAGTTTAGAGGGGGGGTGAATAAACTGATACAAAAACTTTACTTCAAATGCGGAATGATAAGGGCCCTTAACTCGCTTAGCAACTTATCTATGCACAAATCAGTTGAGCACCTTTTAGACAGCTTGGGTGCAGATTGTGTGAGCTTGTGTACAGTTCAAAGAAATGCGAGTATAAGCAAAATAGTACATCACACAGATGATTTATAGAGGTTCGAAGTCTCAAACTTCTACGTCCTCTCTTCCTTCCGCAGAAGGGTAACTCCACTATATAACTTAAGTTTCTTTACAAATTATACAATGAAGGACAGTTGGCTGAACCTGGTAACTGCTCGCTACCTGAGCGGGTCGACGGCTCACACTTGCAGTCCCTAACTGCTCACTAGGGAGGTAGGTGCTATTGACGTCTTTACAAGGTTTTAGATCTTTTTCGATCTTCAAGAGGTAAGTCTTGAATAGGGGATATCAACTGATGTGTTCCTTCAATTGAGCTGGCTAGTTGATCGGTGTATTGCTGGAACTGAGAAGGTTGCTCTGGCTGGATTATCAACAGCTAGTTGAATGCTTTGATTCTGTGGATTCTTCTTCTCAGTTAGACTCTTGCAGGTTTAGCAAATGCTGAACTTGAGCTATGTGGGAGGGAGAAAGAAAGCTCAGTTGTAAGTTGAAACAACTTGAATGAAGGTTTCAAGAATGAAAGTCGTGAAAAGTCATTTGAAAAATTTGATTCACTCATCTTTTATAGAGGAGTGATTTTGTGACCGTTGAGTTCCATTGATCAATGGCTCTGTTGGTTCATCAATGGCAGATGGTCTTTATGATTGTTGGAGCTTTTGGTTGAAGTAGTCGTTGCTTTGCCAATCGATCTCTGTTGGATATTTAATTCCAGTAGCCGTTGCTTTGCCAATCGATCTCTGTTGGATATTTAATTCCAGGATCTCTGCTTAGAGCATTTATTCCAAGATCTTCATTTGAGCATTAACTCCAAGACTCTCTGGCTGGCAGTTCTGAGCTCCAGTTTAGCAAGTTTGAGTTCCAGTTAGCACTTCTGAGCTTGTCTGATTAGTTCAGCTATCACTCCAGTTGGCAGTTCTGAGCTTCTTCCTCCAGTTCGACTGATCACAAGTTGTTGAATAGCTTGTTAGTTCAACTGTTCTTTCTTGTCAGCTTAACTGATCACAAGCTGTTGGCTAGCTCGTCAGTTTGACTGATCTTTCTCGAGCTTTCTCGTCAGATGTTTGCTTGTTTTCTCCTACAAGCTGGCTGACTTCAGTTCTGGCCTTTGATTGATTCGTCTGTCTACTTCAGTTTGGTTGAAGTTAAGTTTGGCCATCAGCTGGATACTTCCAGTCTTCAGTTAAACTGATCTCTTATCAGTTTCTTCAGTCTTGTTGATTTTTTTCTCAGCTCAGCTGACTTAGCTGTCAGTTTGTTTTGACTGGTTCGACTCTTTTAACCCTCAGTTAGATTGAGTTCTGACTGGTTGGCATATCCTTCCAGCTGGTTGACCATGCTCCAGTTGGGTTGACTCTGGCTTCAGTTGAGTTCCTTCTTGAGGCTGTGGATTGGTCAGCTCAGATCTACAGCTTGGATCTTGGTCAGTTTTTCAGAAATAGTTTTAACATCTCATCAAAACCTTATCTAGGAGTTCCTTGATAGTTTTTCCTAACACTGTTGAAACTCAGTGCTTCTTGAGTTTCTAGGAACTAATTCCTGGTCAGTTCTTGTTATAAAACAAGCCTGGGGTTGTCCTGAGTGAATCCTTGCACCACAGATGAATCTGTGCTGAGAACTGGGCTAGCCTCAGCACCTTATCCCCTTTGTTGCTTGTTTATCTGCCCAGAAGGGCATATCTCTGGCTCTTTGTGTGATTTACTGTGTTGTTGGCTGCTGTTTTTGGGTGTTTTGCTTCCCCTGCTGCCTCTGTGATTGCATATAATCATGAATAATATGCATATGGTGCCATTTAATAGCAGAGATGATTTTCAAGATTGAAAAACTAAAATTGAGTGCATTTTAGTTAAAGAGAAGGTCAATAAAGCCATTTTGACAAAAATAAATGAATTTGTGGATGATGAGAAATTGCATGACATGAATGACAGTGCTAGGGCCACAATTTTGCTAAATTTGAGTAGCACAGTTGTTAGAAAAGTCTCTCATCATAAATGTGCAAAAGATCTATGGGATGATTTGATTTCTCTATATACTGCTACTTCTGAAGAGTCTGCATGGTCTTTACAAACTCAATTTATGTCTTTTCAAATGGATGCTTCAAAGATGTTGATGCCAATATGGATGACTTCAATAAATTGCTTCAAGATTTAAAACTTTCTGGTGATGATTCTATTGAGAAATATGCTCCTCAAATTCTGTTAGGGTCAATTCCTGAGTCTTTTGCTGAGGTTAAATCTGCTTTGAAATATGGTGGGTCAAAAATCACCTGTGACATTATTGTAACTGGCCTAAAAGCAAAAGAAAGTGAGCTGAAATTGAAATCCAAGCCTCTGCATGGTGAAATCATGTATGTTAGCAGGAATAATCATAGAAATCCTCATCAAAATTTTAATAAACCCTTGAATGGTGAAAACCCCAGTGTTTTGCCTGCTGAAAGATATAGGAGGGAAAAGCAGTTTGATCAAGATCAAAATCAAAATCAGAGTCAAAATCATAATTTTGATAAAAAAACCCAGAAAAACTTGTTGGAATTGTGGTAAACCAGGCCATTTTTCAAATAGATGCAAATAACCTAAAAGAAACAAAGGTTATATGAATTATGAGCCTAAACAGCATGCTAATAATGTGTATGAAGATGATGGCATTTATATGGTGCATGAAGTCTATGATTTTCAGTTCATAAATTACACTAATGTTGTGTCCAAAACTGTGCAAAATGATGAATGACTCATTGACTCTGGCTGCACTTTTCATGTCACTTCCTTTAAGCATATATTTCACAATTTGCAATACATGAATTTTGTGCATGTTGCACTTGCTGATGGTCAAAACTGTGAAATACAAGGAAAATGTGATATTTGTTTAAAATTTAAAAATGGGAGCATGTTCACCTTAAGTGAAGTCAGATATGTGCCTAAATTGAAATTCAACATGTTATCTGTGTCAAAGATTGCTGACAAAATGCTTGATGGCTCTGTGAACTATTTGATATTCAAATTTGAAAAGGATTCTATGCTTTATTTTACTGCACCCAGAAAGGGTGATCTCTATGCAGTCCAAGCTCAATTTGTGCCTTTACCTATTGTCAACATGGTCCAAGATGATAAAACTGCTCTGTGGCATGCTAGACTAGGGCATATAAGCAATAAAGGTCTAGATATCTTGCATAAATTAGGTGCTTTTGGTAAAGATAAAGTGTCCAGCTTACCTTTTTGTGAACCATGTGTTATAGGAAAACATCATAGAGCTTCTTTTCCTGCTTCTGTACCTTATCCTAGGAAGCATGTTAGTACTAAAATACTTGAATATTTACATGCTGATGTCTGGGACCCAGCTAAAGAACCCACCCATGGTGGAAACTTGTTCTTCTTGTCTATCATTGATGATTTCTCTAGAAAAACTTGGGTGTTTTTGATGAAGAATAAATCTGATGTGTTTATGAAATTTTCTAAGTGGGCTGTTGAAATTCAAAATCAAACTAAAAAGTAAATTAAATGTATCAGAACTGATAATGGGCTTGAATTTTGTAATTATGCTATGGATAATTGTTGTTCTGATCAAGGGATCATTAAACATAAAATTGTGCCCTACACTCCACAACAAAATGGAGTGGCAGAAAGAATGAATAGGACTCTCCTTGAGAGAGTTAGAAGTCTGCTTGTTGCATCTAGGCTGTCTAAATATTTTCGGGGTGAAGCTCTTATGACTGTAATATATCTGATTAACAGATCTCCCTCTGTGTCCTTGCATGGAAAATTAGCTGAGTTGGTCTTCTTGAATAAACCCATTTGTTTGTCTAACTTGAGAATTTTTAGGTGTGCTGCTTATGTGCATCAAAAACTGAGTAAGCTTGATCCTAAAGCTAAGAAATGTGTGTTCCTAGGATACCCTGAAGGTGTGAAGGGTTATAGGCTGTAGGATAGAAGTGTTCCTAGCTTTAAAACATGGGTTAGCCGTGATGTTATCTTTAATGAGCATGATTTCCCTTGTTTGCCTGAATCCTCACCTTATGCTGCTCCAAGTGAGGTAGAGAACCTGAAAAATCCTGATATGAACATGTTTGAGTTCATGCCTTCTCCTCCTGTTGTTCCAACTGAGGTGGATCATGTGGATAACTTGGCTCCTATGCAGCCTGAAACTGAAATAGTGCATCATGATTTACCTGTCATTGATAATGAGCATGAATATGTGTCTAAAAATCATAATGTTGATGACTTTGTGTCTGATAATTAGGCCAGTGATGAAACAACTAATAATATGACAGTGTCTGAGTCTGAAATAAATTCTAGCACTGATAATGAACCAGAAACCATTCCTGAACCTGAGAATCTGAATAACTACCAATTTGCTAGAGATAGGGTAAGAAGAAATGTGAGATTGCCTACTAGATATGTTGACTATAACCTGTCCCTATATGCTTTTAAAGTGTTTAGCAATTTTGATCAATTTGAGCCTAGTACTTATACTGAAGCTGTGAATTCTTCTGAGTCTGATAAATAGCTTGCTGCAATGAACTGTGAAATCAAATCCTTGCATGACAATAATACTTGGGTACTTGTTAAAAAACCTGATGATTGCTCTATTGTTGAATGCAAGTGGTTGTTTAAAATTAAACATGAAATTGATAATGTAAGGTACAAAGCCAGATTGGTTGCAAAAGGTTTCACACAAAAAGAAGGCATTGATTATAAGGAGATCTTTGCCCCAGTTGTAAAATTCACTACAGTGCGCATTATGCTTGCTCTTGTTGCTCACTTTAACTGGGAACTTAAGAAAATGGATATCACAACTGCTTTTTTGCATGGTGAACTTGAGAACAACATATATATACATTAGCCTGAGGGCTTTGTTGATAAAACCTTTCCAAAACATGTGTGCTTGCTAAAGAAGTCCCTTTATGGCCTTAAGCAATCTCCTAGGCAGTGGAACATAAAGTTTGATAAATGTATGCAAAGTATGAACTTTACAAGAAACAAATTTGATCACTGCCTGTATTATAAGCAATCTGACACTCTCATGTTCTTATTACTCTATGTTGATGACATGCTGTTGATTAGTCCATGTCTGAAAACTGTGAAACATGTGCAACAATGTCTATGTGCCAACTTTGACATGAAGGATCTTGGTGATGCAAGGAAGATCCTTGGCATGAATATTAAAAGAAATAGAGAAAAATCTACTCTTTTGCTGCATCAATCTGCCTATGTTGATCAAGTTCTGAAAAAGTTTAATATGGAAAATTGCAAACCTGTCAATGTGCCTCTTGCTTCTCACTTTGTATTGAGTAAAGACCAATCTCCTAAAACTGACTCAGAGATAACTGAAATGCAATATGTTCTATATGTTAATGCTATAGGCTCTGTAATGTATTTGATGATTAGCACAAGGCCTGACATTGCTTATGTTGTTTCATGTTTGAGTAGATATATGGCTAATCCTGGCATACCTCACTAGGAAGCACTTAAGTGGCTTCTCAAGTACTTAAAATCCACTATGAATAGTGGTCTGGCCTTCTCAAAGGAAGATGATGGAATCAAATGTGTTGGTTATGTTGACTCAAACTATGCTAATGATAGAGATCAAAGAAAGTCAACTACTTCATATGTGTTTACCTTGTGTGGTGCATGTATTAGTTAGAAATCTCAATTGCAGAGTATTGTTGCCTTATCAACTACTGAATCTGAATATATTGTTGCTACTGAGGCTGTAAAGGAAGCCATTTGGCTTAATGGTGTGCTATCTGAAATTAAATTCATTGATGATAAACCTCTTATCTATTCTGATAGCCAATCTGCAATTCAATTGTGCAAGAACCCTGTGTTTCATGATAGAACTAAGCATATTGATGTGAGATTTCATTTCATTAGGGATATTGTGGAAATAGGTGATGTTTTACTTGATAAAATCCCATATGAGTTCAACCCTGCAGATATGGGCACCAAGTGCCTACCAGTTGCAAAGCTGATGGCCTGCAAGAGATCTTTGAACATTGATCTTGGTTGAATTCTGATTTGTGCCTTTTCTTGGGTGGTACTCCAGTCTGTGTGGCTGGATATCTTATCTGCATCTGTGAATTTTTTGTTTGTTGGTTATTTTACCCTGTTGGTTCTGTGCTAGGTAGCAATTCTATCAAGGATAGTCACTAAGTGGCTTGAGATAAATTGCTAAAATTGGGTTGGTCTGTAGTGTTGAGACTGAGTTTAATACGCATAATATTTCTCTCTCCCTCTCTTGTCTTGTCTGTGTGATAGATAAGAGTAAAAATAGGCTATGATGATAAACCATTTGTTGGTGAGCACTTCCTTAGTGACATAAAGACCAGTGGGCTAAAGGTCGATATGTGGTGGGTTGGCCCATGCTCTTTATTTAATTTCTGGCTGGCCCATCTTTTGAGCCCAGTTTCCTAAATCAGGCCCAACAGCCCCTTAATCCATCTTTAACCCTAAACCTAATTCTACCCTCTTCTTAACCCCTGCGCCGCTTCATTTTCTGACTTAAGCTTCACACAATCTTTGTATACTTTGAAAGGCTCTACTATTCCTTTCTTGTGATCTCGTCGGAATCCTGTTCATCGAATTCCTGTTTGGGGACTGAGTGTGTGAGCTTCGTGTGTAAATCCATCAGATTCACCTTGTGGTCTGGGTCATTTGTTGTTCTCGAAAGTGCACCGTCGCCGTCGTGGGAAAACTGAGCCCCCGTATTTTCAAGACACGATTTTCCCACCTCTCAACTTCTGAATCTTTCTATTTTCATCTCTTCTTCAATTTTTCATCATTTTCTCTATATTCTACTTTTTGCTAGTCAAATACCTTGTTCTAACAACTCTCTTTTGCAGGTTATCAAACTCAAGTGAAGAAGAAGAGTGAATAGGCGTACTGTTAGCTTAAGCTGAGAAAAACTTATGTTCAAATTACTTGAGCATCAGTGAAGGGAACAGAACGAGCCGAGAAACAAGCGGTGAACCCTGGCTATGCTTGATACCCAACAATAATAATAATAATTAAAAAATTAATAAGTTTGTGCATAAAACCTGAGAAATACTAGTTTAACATAGGCGTGCTAAAACAAATGTCTGACTTTTTCTCAAACACATAAAAAAATAAAAATAAAATTTCTGACTCAAAAGGACATGCCTTTAATTTTTTTGAAAAGATCGTTTCCAAATAAAAGACTAGCTGGCTAGCACTTTTTTTTTCAACAAATTAAAACGAAGATGAATCCATGATCCAAAATAAATGCCCGCCGGATATTAAATATAACAAAAATAAAATAGAATCCTGCAACAAATTAAAATATATATTTCCCCCCTACATTAATATTCGTCGGCGACCGGGGAAAAAAAAAAAAAAAAAAAAAAACTATTTTGGGATGTATCCCCAAATTTATTCAGGACTACAGTAATTAATGACTTTCGCCAAAAGTGTGTGAATTCAGAGATGAGATCTTGTTTATGTACAACATTTTAACTTTTCTGTTTTGTTTAGTCTTTCTATCTATAATTTTTACTTCTTTTTTTTTTTTGTTTCTTTAAACTTACAATTTTCAATTATTATTATTATTATTATTATTATTATTATTTTGGTGACAAGCTAGGATCAGTCACAGCTAATATCTGCACGCAATCGGTAAATCTCGTTTCTATTTCACAGCGAACCACTCAATTTTGCATGATTAATAATGTTTTTTTAGTTTTGAATTTCAACGAATATATGTTGATTAAGGTCGTTGGTTATATTTCATAATTCATACAATTTTTATTATTAAAATAATATATTTTAGGTACCCAATAGTATACACAGAGAGAGAGAGAGAGTAGAGAATTTGTGTTCGTGATTTATCAGAGATTTTGTAGAATCTCAATTTTGGGAAAACATTCCAAAGAACTAAAAATTCCGTGAAGTTTTTTTTTTATGTGAGATCATCTAATCTAAAGTTGAGTAGAGATTCTCTAATTCCAATTTTGTATGTCAACCGTGTGCCAATATTAAAATTATATATTGTTAATAATATTTTTTATAAAAAATAAAATTTATTATATTATAACTAATCATAATTATTATTTATTGCTAAAAAATAAAATTTTAAAAAATTATATATCTTACGTTTGGAATAATCAACCCTAAAATCAATATTAAAAGATAATTATAAACTCTAATTGGGTGGAATAAACCCTAAATAAAATTGTAAAATCATGCTAAACCTAAAGAAATTAAAATTGAAGAAAAAAAATGAAAGAAAAAATAATAATTTTGAGCTTTGGTACACACCAAGTTGGAACTAGAGGATCTCAAGTGTCTAAAGTTGTGTGTGCTAATCGTGTTACCAAATATAAAAATTATTAATTTTTCTTCAATTTTAATTTCTTTGTTTTAATATAATTTTAGATTATTAATTAGGGTTTATTCCGCTCAATTAATGTTTATAATTATTTTTTAGTATTTAGATTTCATTTTTAGTTAATATAATTAATTTTTAGGTTGATTATTCCAAACTTAGTGTATATAATTTATTGCAACTTCAATTTTTAGCAATAAACATTAATTATGATTAGTTAAAATATAATAAATTTTATTTTATAAAAAAATATAGTTAAAACTATGCAATTTTGATTTTGGCACATGGATGAGACATGCAATTTGGATTATAGGATCTCATCCTAGTTTTGTTTAAACAGTGGCGGGTTTAAGATTTTAAAACTGGAGGTACAATTTATAATTACAAAAAAGCATAAGAAAATATTTTTCAGCGTTTAAAATTTTACAATCGAATATGAAATTAACAAATAAAATACACTACATTAAAACTACAACTTTAATTGGGCCAGATGAGTTTTCAGTTTTCGAAAGCGATCTATCATCATCATCAAGAACTTGTAGAGATACATCTTTCTAAATCCCTAATTCCAAAACCCGGAACCCCCAATTCAAAATCATGTTTTCAAACACAAATCCCCAATTTAATCAAAAATTTAATTAGGTAAAAAAAATAAATATGTAAACAATACAAAACATAAACAATATATATAATTAATAATACACTAAAAATCCAGATCAATGAAAGGAAAAAATAACATCGGCCGAGAGTGATGTTGTTTTGCACTTTTGAATTTAATCTTGATGTACTTTTTAGATTGTTATGAGTTGTATTTTGAATTAAGATTTGAATATGTGTACGTGTACTGTTCATATATTTATATATGTATGAGATTTCAAGAGGAATAAGAGAGAAAGTTACAAATTAATGGTTGGTTAGCTATTACTTGACATTATTGAGGATGAGATCTACTACTACCCCTTCTTTTCGTAACATTTTTCACCGAATGTTAACTCAAATACTCAACCACCACTTTATAGTATTATATTTTGACCTTGTGATTTATCCAATAACAAAATGTAACTATAGTCTATTTTTATTTTATTTTAATATATATATATATATATCTATTAATTTAAAAAAATAGTTGTACCCCTTTTTTTTATGTCAAGGGTAACCCGCAGTCGCTACCAAGATGTGCATTGGGTAAACTCCGCCCTGTGTAATAGCCTGCAAACCACACGGGGGAGTTAAACCGCACTTGGCAGATCAGGTATGACAGGCTCCCGCAGTACTACCGAGATACGCATTGGGTAAACCCTGCCCCTGTGTAATAGCCTTCAAACCACACAAGAGAGGTAAACCACACTGTCAAACCACACTTGGCAGCCCAGGTGTGACAGACTCACTCCTAATGGTGTTGGTGGTGGGATTCAAACTTAAAATCTTTGGCCTCAAAATAATACCACTCTACCACTAGGGTATCCTCAAAGGGACGTAGTTGTACCCTTTTTTTTATGTGGAGTGTAACCCGCAGATATTACCGAGGTACGCACTGGGTAAACCTCATCCCTGTATAATAGCCTGCAAACCACTTAGAGGGGTAAACCATACTTTGTTGGTGGTGGAATTCAAATTTGAGACATTTGGTCTCAAGAAAACACCACTCCACCATTAGGTCATCCGTAAGGGGACCTAGTTGTACCCCCTCGTTCCTACATGCATCTGCCACTGCGTTTAGATATATATTCCATCCATTTCTATTTAATTGTCGTTTTAGAATTTATAGTTTATTTCAAAATATTTGTCATTTATCATGTTTTCAGACATTCTCTCTCAATCTATATAATACTACCTCCGTTTCATAATGTTTGTTGTTTAAGGTTTTTTTTTTAGTTTCAAAATGTTTGTTGTTTTATATAATTTGACATCCTCTCTCCCAATTTTAACCCTCTCAAATCCTACAAAATTTTTTGATTCTAACTTACCTAGGTAGTATATAATAACGACTCCAGATCCGCAAATGGAAAATGTTGATTTTCCCACCTATTTACAATTTCCAAAAACAGAAAAATATCATTTTATTTTAAAAAAAATATTTATTTCATTGTAAATATTTAAATATTAATATATTTTCATAAATATAAAAAATTATATGTTTAATATCCATAATAATAGCCATCCATCACACACACACAATGCAATTATGTCATACTATTAATTATCGCGTGTGTGTGTAATGTGAATGAATTTAGGGGAGAATGCTATGAGTATATTTTCCATTTAATAATAGCTTCTCGAAAGAAAGTCAATCAGGCAAAAATCAATATCAATCAAAAGTATCAATCAATTATTATATTTTACAAAAAACATATCAATCAATTATGGAAACAATAAGAACAATACATCTATTATTTTTTTACATAAATTATATATTATATATAATACCTCTTATATATTCTAGATATTATAATAAAATTTCATGTCTTCTTAACACTTAATCATGATAACAATTACAATATATAGTAAATATATAATCACGTTAATTAATAGTTAACTTGAAGCATAGAATCCTACTTTATTTGTGAGTATTATTATTTTGTAATAATTTTAATTGATTGAATTTCCTTTAATTTTCAAAAGCATGCGTATTAACTACTAATTCTATAAATGAGAATATGATTATCATTGGCATTGTATTCTTCTTTTGCCAGAGTTTTTATTTTTGCATTGTTATTGATAGTATTCTTTCTTTTTATTTTTAGCAGGATTCAAAATCTTTAGCATGATATCACAAATAAAAAATTTGAGAAAAAGGTAATTTTTTAATTGTGATGCTTCAATTATATTTTTAATATGTTTTTGCATATGTGCAATTATAAGCAAATATTTATTTTGGTGAGAATATCTCTAATATGATTCATCTTCATATATTTTCTTCTGCAATCGCATGATAGGAGATGAAGGCGGTTAATTAATAATAGAATTCAAAAAATCTTATTAATGTGTGCATTTTTTAGTATTCATAAGTTTAATCTTTTGTATGTTATTAACTATTGCCTATTGTAATTTCTTAAGCATAATATATGTTCTAGAAAAATGGAAGGATAGTGGTCTTTTTCTATTATGTAGTTTTAATTAAAAAAAAAAAAAAAACTTATAATGCTCCACTTTGATTTTGTTCGATGGGTGTTTAAACCGATAAAATTATTATATAAGAAAACATTATTATTATTATTATTATTATTATTATTATTATTATTATTATTATTATTATTATTATTATAGTGTTGTGTTTTGTATAAAATATAAATAGCTATTTTGAATTTTGCATAAAATTTTAAAAAATTATATATATGTATATCTATTAACTTAAAACATTTAATAATTAAATATTTCAATCTAAATAATTGTTGTCTATTGTTTTGTGAAAAATAACTATTCTAGGTTGGATTATTGAATAATATTCATGAATATACTACATAATTTTTTTGCTATATTTGATTTTTTTACAAAATGGCTACACTGTAGTTATATTTATATATGACAATACTAGCTATATTTCTCATGAAAATACAAATTTCACTCAATATTTTAATTATAAATTTTTAGGTATGATTTTTATAATGGATCATGCTTGGTATGTATAGAAAATCATGATTATTTTGTCAAAATTATTTTTAAGATATGAAGTTACAAAAATAAACTTTACATAATTGAAAACATAGAACAAGAAATATAAAACTTAATATAATATATGTAAATTATAATAAATATGTTTTGTTTATATTTTTAATGTTTAATAGTTAACAAAATAATATAATCTTATTTTAAATTATTTTACTTACAATAATACATACTGAATTAAATAGTGAAATCCTTTGTGATAAATAGATTTGTATGTTTGAATACATATTTCGAAAAGCTTGAAATTATGACTTTCTTAATAGTACTTGATTATTAATCAGATTGTAAATTGAATATGTATTTATATTATTTTCCCTACATTTTGTTAGAATATTTTATAATTTATTCTTAAAACTATCAATACGTTTATTTTTAATGTTTCAGGTTCTAAAAAAAATACAATGATTAAATTATTATTAAATTAATTTTTAATAATATCTATCATAATATCCATACATAACATGCAATCAATATTAATTATTTACCTACCTCCACAAAAAAAAATCAATTACTCATAGAATATTAAACATAGCAAATTTGTTATTTCTATATATGAATCTCAATCAATTTTTTCTTGGAGGAAATCTATCAATCAATTACAGAAACAATAAATGTAACACCCCGTATTTTTGGATTATAGTTAAAAGTTTTCTAAATTTATTTAGAAGACTACAAAAAAATTATTGAAGCTAAGATAAAGTAAAATGGATAAAAGACGCGACTTTATGTATTATTTAAGGTTGAAAAAAAAATATAGTTGAAATATTTTTGATGCGTGGTCAATAATAATTTTCATAGAAATAGAACGACCTGAGAACTTCAATGGTACTTTTAAAATTTTAATTCGAGGTTAATCAAAGCCCCAACAGTCAAAGAGAACGTGAATAATAATTTTTAATTTAATCGGGAATATTTGCGACATCCCGAGACTTGACTCGTCAGAGTTTTTCAATAGAAAATGATCCAAGGAATCCGCCGGTGTTTTCGGATTTTTAATCAAAGATCAAACGAACTCCCAACAATATTTTTGGTAAAATAAATGGTGATTTCTAGTTAATTTGAAAAGGAATATTTTCTCGTTCGATTGTCAAATAACATTTTCGGCATACCATTTTAATTTCATTAAATAGGAAATGAGCCAATGAACCTCCCGATATTTTTAGATTTATAATGCGAGATCAATTGAACGTCCCGATAAAATAAAACAACTTTTAGTTGAGTCCAAAAAGCAATTTTTTATTTATATTATATTATATATCCTAATAGATATCTATAACTCCTCCCACCCGGTTGATCCTTATCAATTTCCCCCATTTATATTATATTAGAGAGAGTGAGATAAAGTGGAGAGAGTGAGAGATTAGATAAACAAAGAAAAAGAAGAAAAGAGAGAAGAGTGGAGAGAGAGAGTAGAGATTAGAGAGAGAGAGAGCAGCAGCGCAGCTGCTGCCACCTGCCGGAGCTACCATCCGCCGCCGCCGCCGGAAAACGGCAACGTGGCTGCCACGTTGCGCACCCTCGTCTCGGTTTCTTTCTCATCCTTTTAAGCTGAAATTTTAGTATGTCGTGTATCTTTATGTGCTCTACGTTTCGTCTTTTGATATCGTTGTCATCCGGTGGCCGGAAACCGGCCAAAACGCCGGAAAACGTGAATAGTAGAGGGGCGCCGAACAGTTACGTTTTTGCCCTGTTTCACCCATTTCGGGTCGTCAAATCGAAAAAGTTTCTTCTCTTATAAGTCGTTATAAACGGGGATTCGCTCTAGTTACAGAAGTTATGCTGTCTAATTTTTCGAAAGGCATAACCTATCTTTGGCATACTCGGTTGTTAAATTTTATTCTAAACATTAATTTTTTTTGGATTATCACCCCGTTGTTAATTAAACTACCCCATTTCTTTCCCGCTTCTTAATTCTCACCCCCGTGGCGTCCATTTCCACGGTCTTTCAGGACCGGGGCAATACAATAAACGTGGCAAACCTATTGTCTTTTTTTTTATGTAGATTGTATATATTCTTTATATTATAATTGAATGTTATGTCTTTTTAATATTTAATTGTAAAATGAAAGAAATATGCTCTCATGATAAGTTTCTAGAATTATACCTTTAGTTAAATCTAAAATTTATATCTTTAATTTATATTATATAGGTTATAATTATATCAATTATAATGTATAAACTTTTATTATATGAAACTCCACTTGATATATTCAGAAGAAGAAAAAAAGTGTCCTCTTGGGGATGACCTAGTGGTGGAGTGGTGTTTCTTGAGGCCAAAGGTCTCAAGTTCGACCCACCACCAACATCACTAGGTGTGAGCCTATCACACCTGGGCTGCCAAGTGTGGTTTACCTCCCCTGTGTAGGTTTGCAGGCTTTTACACAGGGACGGAGTTTACCCAGTGCACACCACAGTAACGGCTACGGGTTACCCTCGACATCCAAAAAAAAAAAGAAAAAAAGTTTAAAGAAAAAAAACAAGATTGTTAATATATGCTGAAGGATTAAAGTTGAACATATATATAGTTATGGTCCAGAAATAGTGTAGAGAGAGATTGGTGGACATCAATGATTGAAAAGAAAAATACGAGATATTTTTTTTTTTGAGAAACAAGAGAAAAGCTTCACCATTAAACCATTAATTCATCTTCCGTACTAGGAAGAGTAATACAGCTAGGAATAACTCCCGTGAAAACAACGGGGGAGGGAAAACATAAAGCACGAGTAGCTAACTGATGGGCAACATAGTTAGCCCCACGTCGAACCCAACTATACTCAACAAAAGCAAAACGAATTGCGAGAACCTTAACATCATCAACCATGCTACCAAGATAAGAGAGATATGAAGACATAAGCTGCAACCAATTATAAAGAGATTTGCAATCCGTTTCAAGAGTAACTTTTGTACCGCCATACTCAATAGCGAGAAGAAGGCCCTCACGAGCTGCCAATCCTTCAACAATATCAACCGGAAAAACAGTGTACAAGAACCGATGTCGACAGCACAACACTCTTCCTATATCATTACGAATGACAATTTCTAGACCTGTCCCAACTCCTTCTTTGCATGCAGCATCCACATTGACTTTCCAAACTCCCACAGCAGGCCTCTGCCACCTTCCACCATTCACGCCAATACAACCCGCCCGTAAATTCTCAACTCACGGTTTACAGTTTTGGAGAGCAAACTCAAAACATTGGATTGGAGATAAAATTTTTCCTTGAAAAATCAGAAAATTCCTCGCATTCCACAAAGTCCAGAGGAGTGTCGCAAAAAGAGAATGAAACTCAGAAGAGTCTACTTTTCTAATACTCGCAATCCATTGAAGTAAAGAATTCTCCACAATTGCTGGGATTTCCAATCTTAATGGTGAAGATTTCCAAAAAAGTTTACTGCAAGAACAATCCCGCAACACATGCTCAGGTGTTTCAACCTCCTCACCACACCTAACACAGACTGGATCAACATCAATCATGCAACGCAATAAAGCAACCTTAGTTGGCAGCGAATCAGTAAGGCATCGCCACATGAAATGGTGAACCTTTGGTATAACCTGAAGCTTCCAAATCCATTTCCACAAATGATTTAAATTGGTTGAGGTTGTTGGAGAGTCAGTCGCTTGGGCTTTCTTTTGAATTGCCACCATGTAACCACTCTTCACTGAATAGAACCCATTGCGGGAGTAATGCCAACCTAACTGATCTTGTCCCCGATTTAGAGAAAGTGGGATTTCTAATACGTGATTAACCTCTGTAGGGGAAAGAATATTTTGCAATGCCTCCACATCCCATTCACCTGCTTCATAATCAATAAATTCAGACACCCGCCTTGCTGCAGCGTTCTCACTCAAGTTCATTCCCACACGAAAATTTTCAGCATTTGGAACCCAGTTATCGATGCCAATACAAATAGAAGTGCCATTTCCTACCCGCCACACAGCTCCATGTCGAATAATCTCAAACCCAGCTATGATGCTTCTCCAAGTGTAAGATGGATTATGGGCATTCAAAGCATGTACAGGAGAGATTCGAGGGAAGTATTTGGCACGCAAGGACTGACATAATAAGGATTCTCTATTTTGGAGCAGCCGCCAAGCTTGCTTCGCAAGCAACGCTTGATTAAAACATTCAATATCTCTGAACCCAAGACCACCTTCCATTTTATTTTGACAGAGAGACTTCCAGCTTCTCCAATGAATCTTCTTATTATCGTCTTTGTTGTTTCAAAAAAAATCAGCAGCAACTGAATTAAGACGTTGACATAACTGAGCAGGAAGAAGGAAACAACTCATAATATATGTAGGAATAGCTTGTACCACCGATTTGATTAGAGTTGTTTTCCCGGCTCCAGATAAGTAACGTCTCTTCCAGTCCTTAATTTTCTTCCGTACTCTATCCTCTAACATCTGGAAAACCTCCTTCTTGTTCTTCCCAACGGTGCTCAGGATTCCAAGATACAAACCATGTTTATAAACCCAGCGAACACCCAGTCGCCTAGCCAACCTATCTTTTGTCTCATGAGATAAACCTCCACTAAACGAAACTTCAGACTTGTCCAAATTCACCTTCTGACCTGAAGCTGCTTCATAAACTTGGAGCAGACGTTTTACAGTATCAACTTCATCTTCAGAAGCGCGCCCAAAAATCAAGCTATCGTCAGCAAAAAGTAAATGGCTCACTGTAGGAGATACACGGCAAATTCGGGCACCATGTAACAATCTTTGACTTTCTGCTTTCCTCAAAAGAGCTGAGAGGGCATCTGCACAGAACAAGACCAAATATGGGGATAGAGGGTCCTCTTGACAGAGCCCCCTACTCGGGGTAAAATGAATACCAGGAGCACCATTTAGAAGAACAAAGAAAGACACAGTAATAGTACATCTCATAACTAGATTCACAAAGTGCTCATGAAACCCCATCTTCAACATGACGGCTCTAAGAAAATCCCATTCAACTCGATCATAAGCTTTTGCCATATCTAACTTAAATGCAAAAGTGCCTCTTTTCCTAGCCTTATTATTTTTCATGAAATAAAAAAGTTCAAAAGCGAGCAAGGCATTATCAGTAATTTGACGACCCGGAACAAAAGCAGATTGACTAACATGGATTAAAGAAGGGAGGATTATTTTCAGCCGGTTTGTGATAACTTTTGTGATAATTTTAAAAGAGACATTGCATAAACTAATTGGACGGAAATCCGAGGGTGATATGGGATTCTTTTTCTTCGGAATAAGACAAATATGAGTTCTATTAAGAGCACTTGGATCCTCTCCATTGTTAAGAATATTGAGCAACATAGAAATAACATCATGCTTAACAAAATCCCAACATTTATGATAGAAGAGGGCAGGCATACCATCGGGTCCTGGGGATTTGAGCGGGTGCATTTGGGAAAGAGCATCAACAATTTCCTGGGCTGTGTAAGGTTTGAGTAAGAGGTCATTCATCTTAGGTGACACAGAAGTCTCGATCGCATTAATGGCTTCTTCCATGGCAAGATCGCCTTGAGAACAGAACAACTTCTGGAAAAAGAGACGAAACACCTCCTCAATATCATTAGTCCGAAATTTTTCATTCCCATTAACATCAACAACTCTCGAAATCTGATTTCTTCGGTTTCGACCATTTGCCACTTTATGAAAGTAAGCAGTATTTCTATCCCCATCTTGAAGCCACAAAGCACGAGACCGTTGCTTCCACATAAGCTCTTCCTTTTCCAGCAAGTCATCAATTTTTACTTCAAGATTTCTTTTACCAGCAATCACAGCAGCAGTTTGGGAAACTAACTCCAAGTCACGCATCTTCTCTTGATATTGCCTAAGCATGTCTGTAATATTGCCAAAATGACTCTTTTCCCATTTCTTTAATGATTTTCCACACCGGTAAATACGCTCTTGAAAATCCTTTGGAGAGGCACTGGAGAACCCTTGCCAAGCAGCCTCACAAGTCTTTTTACAAGATTCATCCTTGAACCACATTGCCTCTAATCTAAAAAAATTCCTCTTCAAACGAATGGGATCAGACTCACGTTTAAAGCATAAGTGGATGGGATCAGATGATTTTCGAAGTAAATGTTCAACAGAAATATCAAGGAAGCTTTCAACCCATTCCGGAGAGGCTAAGAATCGATCAAGCCGTTCTTGAACATTACTGCTATTCGGCTGATTATTAGTCCAAGTGAATTTGTTCCCTATGAATCCAATATCTTCCAAGGAACAATCTCTAGCAGCAGCACGAAATGCTTCCATTCTCCCAAATTCTCTACTTGCACCACCAGATTTCTCGAAACTATACATAATCTCATTGAAATCACCTGCACAAATCCAATTACTACTCCCTTCCTCCTTAAGATCACGCATAAGTTGCCAGGTTTGCTATTTATTTGGTTGTTCAGACCAACCATACACTCCACAAAATCGCCACGAGATGTTGTTCAGAGAATCTTCAATCTAAGCATTTATATAATACAATGAACTAGATATCACATTGACCTCAAAACTTTTTTTCCATAAAAGGCAAAGGCCGCCCCTTCGGCCCCTCTCCATCATATCACAATCAACCATAAAATGTCTATCAAAATCTAACTGCAATAACAAAAAATGCCATTCCATAACACATAATTTGGTTTCCATTAGGAAAACCATTGTGGGTGCCTTATGTTTGACAAGCCAAACTAAATTTCGAATTGCCACCGGGTTCCCAAGCTCCCGACAATTCCAGACAAGGCAACTCATTGGGTTCGGTGGGATTGCGCCAAAGCAATCTCCGTCGTTGAGCTCGAGACACACGGGACATCATAGAGTTCAGACCCCTTTAGTTTCTTCACAACATTCAGGAACTCCGCATCATCATTATCATAATTGGACTCAGGACAATTGCGCTTTAAAGAAACTTTCTCCACTACAATGGCCTGATCGGCTGCTTCCACCAGGGTTTTTTTCTTTTTAATTTTTCGGGTTATATTGGGTAGAGGGATGGAGTTTTCAGAGAGGGATGAGGGAGGTAGAGGTGAAGGATTGAGAGAAGAGGACACAATTGGAATTTGGTTGAACACTGGTTCGAGGGGGGGAGTATTAACGGCTAAAGTTCCCCGAAGATGAGGAGGGCGATACACAGCTCTTTGGGAAGGAGTGGGAATTGGTATATCAGTCGGAATGTTAGAGGAGGGAGGGTCCACAGTAAGATCAGTGATTGTTTCTGCATTTAGGATAAGGTTTGATGGTTGAATAGCAGATGAGGGAGATATTGGTTGAACGGGTGGCACATCCTCGTTAGTGATGGACACAGATGAGATAGGTATAGTTGTGGCGTTAGAAGGAATACCATAAATGGCAGAGCGGAATGAGCTATTCCTATGGGAAGGGGGTCGGTTTCTTTTTAACGGAGAAGCTTTAAGCCAAGGCCCATAGCGAAGATCTTCGAAGGAGTTTCCATCAATTGTGCTTTTGGAGTCACAATTCTTTGTTTGATGTCCAATTAATCCACAGTGGTAGCAGTAGATTGGAAGAGCCTCATATTTCAGTGGAATCCAAACTTTTTGTTCCCCATTCTGCAGCATTACTCCACGGAGCAAAGGTTCGGTAAAATCAATCTGCACTTTGAACCTCATAAAACATCCTGCGAAGTTACTTTCAGAATCTACTTCTTCAAGAGTGCCAATTCTATGGGCAATAGCTTTCACAGTGGATGTGCTCATACTCATGACAGGAAGATCATAAACACGAATCCAAAATGAGCTATGTGTCAATTTGACCGAAGAAGGTTGTTCATTTCCATGTAGGGGGGCTACCGCAAATAGATGATTCTCAAAGTGCCATGGCTGATTACGAATAACCCAATCCCGATCCGCCAGATTTTTGAAACTGAATAAAAACAAATTATTGCCCCACTCACGAACAGTGAGATCTTTTTTTGCTCTCCATGCTTTTGTCATAACTTCCATCAAATAATAGCTATTCGGGGGTTTGGCTGCACAAAGTCGTCCAACCAAGCAGTTCGTAGCATTTGCATGGGCAGGCAGAACTTCGGCTTCATCAAACTGAACCTCCACCGTAACCAATTCCTTATCAGTAAGGCCCACCTTAGTGTCAATCATATCAGCCATGGAAGAGGATTTTAATGCGATCGAAACCTGTAAAAAACACCCAAAAAGAAAACCACAATTAATCAAACCACAACTCAAACCCCGGAAAAAGGAACTTACCAAAACACCCGTCCAAATCCTCGATTCCTTCGAGTATTGCTACTAAGAGAAATCAGAAGAAAGAGCGTCTAAAAACACCGGACAGACAACGACAAGAGGGTGAACAAAACAGATTGGAGGACCTACGGCGACGAAAACCCTAAAAAAAGAAGTAAAGGGAAAACCCTAACGAGTAGGGGAAAAACAAACTTTTATAAAAAATACGAGATATTAAACACAATGAAATATGATAATTTAGGATCTGATTTTTTTTTATTTAAAAGACTTTTATTAATGAATTGTATTTCCATTGGTTGTTCATTTTATTTATCAACATCATTACATGTCGGGCATCAGAAAATTGTCTTTCAATCCAATTCGAATTTATTATTGTTGTTGCTATTATAATATTTTTAATAATGGTTCCATTCATATTTCAAAAATAACAACTTTAAAATCAACATATCTTATATTTTTTTATAAACTAAAAAAACACTAAAAACATAATAATAACTTTTTTTAGTGTGGGAAGGAGGAGCAGTAGGTTTTGAATTCGAGATGTATCTCTTTTATACAAGGGTGTTCCCAAAGTACCAATAAAAACTCATCTTTATGATCTGCAATATTTTGCTTAAATAATCATATTATATTTATTCATATTTATAATGTCTAATAAAATAATAATTTTAATGTTTTTAAGTCGATGGTGACCTGCAAATATTACCTGAGATGACGCATTGGGTAAACTCCACTCCTTTGTAAGAGGTTAACCATATGTGGCAAACTGGAGGGATTCGAATCTGAAATCCTTGATCTTGTGCTTATACTATTCCACTACTAGGTTATTCATAAGAGACAATAATTGTAAATATTTTATCCAAGCCATGTGGTGGGATTCGAACCTACACCATTCCATCACTAAATCATTAATAATGAACAATAATTGTAAATATCTTATTCATATATCGCACGGTGGGTCAATCTAGTTTTACTCATATTACAACCATAAAATCAATTTAAGTAAGATATATTAGAAAGTATAATTAATAGGATTTTATATGAGTGCAGGGAGAAGAAGAATATATTTATTACAATAATTTACATTATTATTATGTGAGCAATTATACAACAATAATTAAATAAAAACGTAGAAAATACTATTCTCCATGAACACGTGTCACGTATCATTCAATCCTAGAAAGTAGAAACCTTACCTATACTGCACTGCTGCAGACCAGCATAGGTTGAAGAAGAAATTAAAAACGAATTTAAGCACTATTATTGGAATTTCAATTTTGGGCAACGACCAGAGGTTTCATTGTCCAGTTGTGCTAAATTTAATTTTTGCGTATGGATACAACAGTCAGTGGTAAATGCTACCCTCAGCATTTATTATTAACGATCACCTCACCAAAAATAATCAATAATCCCATTTAAAATACCAACCAACTCCACTCTACCCACCCAACCACCCCCCTCCCCTGCCACGTCACTACTCCTCTTGCACGGCTATATATACACATATATGGTAATAGCATACAATATTATACATTCGTATTTATAAGTTCAACGTGTAACTACTACGTGTAAAAAAATGGAGCAAGGGAAGTGTAGTAGAATGCAAATGGAGTCAATATTAAGTGTGGTATCGGGTAAACCGACCGAGCCCGGGAAGATACACGAGTTGTCGTTGTTGGATCGTGCAATGGCTCGACATACGATACACCTCGTGTTTTACTACCGGTCGAATCCATTTGTGGATGGCCCGATGCCGTCGGATCTTGGCAATCTTCGGGTTAACCTGTCCGAGTTGTTGGATGAGTACCCGCTCGTGACGGGTCGGCTGACCCGGGGACCCGATGGAGAGTGGCAAATCAAGTTCAACGATGCTGGAGTCCGGATGCTCCAAACGAGCGTAGATGCTACACTTGATGAATGGTTGAGATCCGCAGATGCCGAGGAGGAGCGGGATCTGACGGTGTGGGAGGAAATGCCCAGTGACCCCAGTTTTTGGTCCCCATTTCGGGTCCAGGTAATTAATATTTGGATTATTTTACGGTTAAATACTTTATTTCCTTATGATTAATATAAGTTGAGAGATACTATTTCATTTGAAATTGGTTTGGAATTTTATGGAGTACATTAGAATTAAATTGTTTATTATAATGTGTAGAAGTTTTGCTGTTTCTTCTTTGACTATGTTCTGACTTCTGATCAATAGTATGCATTTTTATATATTATTATTATCATCCCTATTTTATAATACTTTTCTGTTTCGTCTTAAAAAATTATACTAGCTAAGTACTTGCGCATTATGATAGTTTTATGCATGTGGATATATATTGATGAATCATATTATGAAAATTAGCTTTATTTTCATAATTCAATTAGCTCATTAATTAATGCTATTATGAATATAAAGTTATGCTTTGTCAAAGAATTATGAGTGGCATTTAATGAAGAAAAATTGTATTGAACCGAATTATTAGGATAAGAAAATTGTAGACAATACCGTAAGACATTATTAATCACGCGGTGAAAGAAATTTAAATAAATATATATTTTTTTAATCCTTTGTATTCTTCCTATATTGCTGTTGTCCCAATTTTCATTTGTCGAATGTTCTGATGAACGGTTTTTCAGTTTAATAAAAATCATCCTTTTCTTCAAAAAAAAAAAAGTAAATACATTTTTTTAGTAAAATTTAATTACACACGTACGGTACGTTGATAATTTTGATAAATTTGCAGAAAATCTATAAATAATCTAATGGGCCCGCGCTTAACTAGACAATTTAGGCCGAAATGTTTGACGGTGTTTACGGAGGACTACTTATTTGTATCATTTTAAGTGGAACGTAATAATTAGGAATTGGAAAAAAAAAAAAAAAGGAGTATTATTACTATCCAGAAAATGATCATACGTATTTATGATAATTTGAATAAGGTATTTAAAAACATAGGAGAAAATTAGGGTAGTCTTAACTTATATTTGTGAACTTATCTGCTACATAGTATAAAATGGCGATAGATATTATAACACCTTAGTATTCTATTTGCTTATAAATCGAAGAATTATTAGGTAATGGTCTTACACCTGCAATGTATTTGCTTGCAGATAACATTCTGAAAGTGTGATATGCATAATATCATAGATAATTATTAAAAATATTGGACTAAAATATTCTTCCATCTTCCATATATTATACATATTGAGAAGCATTTGTATGCACTAGCTGCACCATCAGGCACATTGACTGGGTCAACGCGGAAAACGCATGTTGACCTAGCCAACTCCAAAAAAATAATCCTTCAAAATTAGTATCAACCGTAATACTAAAAAGTATCACTCAAAAATCTAAAAGTATCACTTGTATCTTTAAAAAAGTATCGGCCAAAATAAATAAATAAATAATCGTCAAAATCAATATGAACCGTAACACTAAAAAGTATCACTTAAAAGCCCAAAAGTATCACTTGTATCCTTAAAAAGTATCGGCCAAAATAAACAAATAAATAAAATCCGTCAAAATCAGTATCAACCGTAACACAAAAAATATCATTCAAAATTCAAAAAGTATCATCTATTTTTTTTTCGCGCGTTGACCGTCTGGTATAACCTTATATACATCTAGTACATGCAAATTTTTGCCATACATATTATATTTCTATAACAGAACACGTACACAATATACCGTAACTAAATAAAGAAAATTTTAGGATTTGCAGTTTTATGGAAGTTTAAATTCATTTAACCAAACAATTGATTATTAATAAATATATAGCGCATATTTACATTCAAACAAATAAAATATTGATTAAGATATTATATAATTTAAGAAATCCCAGTCAAACATATCAAGTCATATCACTCAAACATATTAAGTCTTATCACATACCTAGTAGCAAACGTTCTCATCATAACCAGATTAAAATATTATCAAAATTATAAATATATTATTAAATATGAATATGGATCTGTATATATATATCGCTACGTTTCACGGATCTTCACGTATCAGATCATCTACCATAAGTGTTTGGATCTGCGTGATATATTTAAATTACGTTATTTTCATATAATAAAGACCACTTTGGAAAAGTTGGTGGCTTTTAGGAAAGTCCTTTACTCGCAATTAATTTTACACGGGATGGTAGTTTGACTTCGTTTCGGTTTTTTAAATCCTATTTTTCAAATTTCATCTGTTGTATATAATTTCATCCTATTTTTCGTCTCATATATAGGAGAAAATCCTATACTGTACTAGTTAAGTAGATTTGCTTTCATCAAAATAATTAATCTTAGTTAGATCAAAGGATCGACCTCCTAAAAATGGAGCAAATTATGCATGCAATACAATTTATTTTCCAAATGAAAGAATTTCCCTTCAATGCTCCAACACACATATATATGTTCAATTTCTATAGAATTAATCGTCATATATATATATATATATATAGACAGACTATAATCGAGAATTGAATATTGAAGTTATATATATTTGTGTTGTTTATTTAGATAAATAAGTTCAAATGTGGAGGAATTGCCCTTGGATTAAGTTGCACTCACATGCATACCGACATTACAAGTGCTACAATGCTCATCAAGTCATGCGCCGACGTCCACCGCCATCAACCTCCCACCACCACCCCTATTTTCCACCTCCCACCCACCCCCACCACCGCTGCCGCCGCCAAACCCCATTCCACCACCTCCCCCCCTCCACCCCCACCCCCGTCAACCAAAATGGCCACCGCCACCATGAAATTCTCTGCCACCGTCATCGATAAATGCCTATCACAAGCCCAATCCCACTGCCCTGCCGCCACTCCCTTCGACGTCTTGGCCGCCCTTTTCTGGTCCCGCACCGCCGCCGCGGCGGCGGACAACAACATGCACAAGCGCTCTCTTTCCATATGTATTGACTCTAGGAACCAGGGGCAGAATCCCATACCTTACGCCTATTTCGGCAACGCCCTCCATTTCTCGACGCTTACCGTCAACGCCGACGAGTTGCTGAGCGGCGGATTAGGCCATGTGTCCGACTACGTCCACCGCCACGTCTCCGGGATGAGAAAGGAGGACTACTTCTCTGCATCTGCATTGAGTTTGTTGGAAGAGAATGGCGATGGAGGAGATAACGAACCTTCTAGAATATACGGGGCCCGGCTCACGTGCATTAACATGGAGCACATGGAAGAGTTGATGTATGAGGCGGAGTTCAAGAAGGGGGAGAGGCCCGTGCACGTGAGCTGCCGTGTGGGGAATGTGGAGGGAGAAGGGGTGATTATGGTGATGCCGTCGGCGGAGGGCGGCCGCGGCCGAACCGTCACGGCCACCTTGCCGGAGGAGCAGTTGGCTAAGCTTTGCAAGGATAAGGGCATACTAGATTTGGAGCCCACTATGATCCTTTGTGGGAGGAGATGAGGCATTCATTTTTTGGGATTTAATTATTGACTATATGGTAGTATTTTGCTCTTGGATTCAGAGTTATTCAGTTTATCTATTTAAGTTAAATGTATTTTTTGTTACTGTTGATTTCAATTACCTTAGTCATATGTCAAATGGATGTATGGAGATTTTCTGCATTATGGTAACTAGATTGAATTCGATCGTTAGTAGAATGCAACTAGCTAGCAAACTTATTGTTAAATTAAACAAGACAAAAATTTATATTAGACGGTCCAACGGGTATCTGTAAAAATCATTCCAGCAAGTTTTTTCTGCTAGAATCCAATGTTTTTAAAATCGGACTAGATATCGAACCGGTCAAATTATTGGGTCATTGGTTCAACCGGTTGAACCGTTTTGAAAAAACCGGATAAACCGTTATATGATATTTATATGTATATATACACAATAAAACATAGTAAAATTATACAAACTAATATCATGATTAATATATTAAATAAGTTTAAAAAATAAACTAAATTTATATCAATGCAAAAAAATAAAGTGTTTAATTTATCGATAGTTGTTTCATAAGTTAAGTAGTTAAAACTATAATATTTATAAAAATAATATCGAACATCAAATACATAATACTAAAATTTGAGAAAATATATAATTATATGTCAAATAATTAAATATTAATTTTAATTACAAAGAATACTACACAATAACAATTAAAAACATTGTTAATCATTATTTCACAAGCCACTATGTTAGATTTTAGTTCTTCTATCCATTTATATTAATTCACAAAATGTTAAATTAGATATTGTTAAATATTTATTTTAATTACATGCTAAACATTGATTTTTATTAAAATATAGATTTGTTATTTTCAATGTGTATGTATATATATATATGTTATTTATATTCAAATATTAATATAAAAATGTGTTAGTCCAATTGGTTGAACACTTGGTATAAATGCATCTAATTTTTGGAGATTCTGGGTTCAAATCCTTCAAGTCACACATGAAGGGAATTAACTTAATTTTTTCCAAAATCTCAAAAAAAAAAAAAAGTGGCCGGTTCAACCGGCGGTTTTGACCGGTTCATTTCGAGTTTGACCGGTTCGCTTCAGGTTTTACTCCAACCCATAAATTCATGTAACCGGACCGTACCACTGACTGGTTCGCGGTTAAACCAGTTGAACCGGCCGGTCCGGTCCGATTTTGAAAACACTACTAGAATCAACTCAAATGTACGTCAGAATTTCTAGTAGACATAAATCCGCTCAAATATTTGGCAGAAAATTCCAACAAATATTATTTGCTATTTCTGGAATCTGAAAAATTCCAGCATATATGAATTCGTTGGAATAAATCCGCTAGAATTTGCTGATTTTCTTGTACTAAGTCACGTAGACACCATTTTTCGATAAGACCCATGTCCAGCAAGCAGGGCCAAGTCTAGTAGAAGATACCTCAAGGGTTTGGCATTCCGACCTCAAAAGGAGTAATGTCCTGTTCTGGGTCAAACTAAGATTAAGCCGCGGCCAGAGCAGGTTAAAAACCTAGCCTAGCGCTAAGGGCGACTGTAACGCCCCGGTCTCGAAAGACCGTGGAAATGGACGCCACTGGGGTTGGAATTAAGAAGCGGGAAAGAAAGGGGGTAACCTGATTAATAAAATCTCAATAGAAGACTCAGAACAATCAAACATGCTGTATAATAATATATACATAATCATAACACCAAGATCAGAGCTCTTAGTGTGTAACAAAAGGATATTACAAGCGCGGAGATCTCATTATCAACAGAATATTTAACAAAAAGAGACAATGGGAAAATACATAAACAACAAAAGCTCATTTCTCAGCATCGTCACCTCCACGCGCCAGCTTACTGACCTGAAAAATATTTGAAAATATTTGGGCTGAGTACTAGTGCACTCAGTGGGCAAATTTTTACAATTCAAGTTATGCAAATCATTTTGTTAAAGTAATCTATCTGTGTTCATGCAAGTAGTGAAGCTTAGGAGGTTTCAAAATTTAAAGCAACCTAAGTTCACCAAAACATTTTATCGTGAAGCGCTTAAGAGTGTAACCAGTCACTGCCCGCAACCCGTACTACATCACCACGCGTAAAGTTGAGTATGGCCAAGTATATCCAATGGGTGTAACCCATATGTGTTTCATTTTAGTCTCACCGACAAGGAGTAGGGCATGACAAATAATGCATGCATACTGTAGCTACTCACATTGACACAACGCTGGTATATGAGACTCCGACAACATACAGTAGTACGTAAATATTTAACACAGATAGTCACCTATGCAATTTTAACAAAGTAGAGCTTAATAACTCGAAAGATACAATTTGTAAAAAAATATAATAGCCCACCTGGATAATAGATAAAGTTTCAAATTTTGGATTGGTTCTGCTCGGTTTCTGCTACTTCTTCTGGGCCTACAACAACCAACCTTGATTTAGTTTAACTAAAGGGTCTCTATTAAAACTCAATTTCTAAAATCCATTTCAATTAAAGTTTTTAATACTTTATTTATTTCATTTTAGTTGCAGAACATATAAATAATTTTTCATAAAAATGAATTTAGTATCTTCTAAATTTTTAACAATAAGAACAAAGTACACGATTAAATATATAAACTAATGAACTAATTACTTAATTATAACACTGTATCAATTCTTTTCTTTCATAGCAACTCATTCCAAGATAAATTTAATTATAGATTATTTTATTGAAACAAAAATTCAATTACTCACTTGAACAGTAAATTAATCCGAATATATGTATTAAAGTAAGTCAAAACTCTAACCTGAAATTTGAAACTCTCGTCGGATGATCTTAATAAATTTGGGCAGAGTCTAATTTTTTTCTCAAGACCTCAACTCATTTGTTACCATTTAATATATATAATAATGTATGGAAACTAAAGTAGTATGTGTACACCCATTTACCCATCCACCTTTCTTTTCTAGGTACACGTGTACTTCAATTTGCAATCCTTCAAAATTTTGATTATATAATTGATTAGGTGTACTTTTTACTTTGTTATTTTATTATTATTATTATTATTATTATTATTATTATTATAAACACCATCTAGCATTGCCATTTCCCCAATATATATATACGTATACCTATATACTACATATTAAATATTATTTCTATCTTTATGGCAAATGGATAGATATGCTTATATATATATACACACGTTTACTATATATATTAATTATATAATTAGCTATATAGTACATTTTGTATTTAGCACTTATATGTATATATTTGTATGTAAATAATAAAAAAAAATCACACTAAATCTATTTACACTTAATAAATAAATTCTATTTAATCAAATTAAGTGCATATCTAGGGTTCTAAATTAAATACGAAAATGTTCTAAGAGTATTTCTAACACACTCAATGGGCACACATTACCTAAAAATGTGACCTATAAGGGTCCATTTTCTTCCCTAGATTATCCCTATGGTTAGCATATGCTATATATATATATATATATATATATATATATATATATATATATTTTAATACCAAAAAGATTGGATATTACACTTATTCTAACTATTAGATATATATATATATATATATATATATATATATATATTCCTAATTAAATTTAGATAATAAAATTTTTGGAGTATTACAGCGACAAAAGTGATCTATCAATATTCAAGTAATACAATTGTTGTAACCCTCTAGGTATTTCATTTATGGATGTAAGCCACATGGTCAGACCATGTTTATATCTTTGTATTTTTCATTCTATCTTCACTTCTATAATGTATTCAAAATTTAACAATGGTATCATGTTGAAGATAATGTATTAAAATGATACACCCTTTTATTAGGTTAAGCTTTCACATGAGGTGCTCACTAAACATGGTATAAAAGCCATCCCAAATGAAGTCTTGTTGTACTCACGCCACCCATTTCTTATAAAATTCCACACGAGGCTTGGATACATATAAAAAGGTACATGACGTGGAATACTGATCATATTAAATTAAATGTTAAAATGATACTGCTCAGCTATCTGCCAACTTAAAAATATCAGATGCATGAGGTGGACATTTAACGCATTGCAATAACCCGACAAAAGTGATCTATCAATGTTTTAATATATAGATTTGGGCTTTAATGAATCTAATAGGCGTTGACCTTTACTGTATAGAATTAAGGTTAGTTTCTACTTTGTGATGGGTTAAAAGAGCTCTAGGGATTTAACATAGGCAGCTTTCTAAGAAGATATACATAACCATAAAGAAAAGGAACTGCATAAGAGCATCTCCAAGGGGTCTTTTTGTACAGACGGATGGATACTGAGGTGGAAAGAGGTAGATGGAGTGGTGAATTAGATAGATGTTGTAGATACATAATACTAAGAGCATCCACAATCATTCTGCCCAGTTTCAAGTGCTATCATTGCCACATCATTGTTACATCATAAAATATCTATCTATTATCTACCTAATATATTTCTCTCCAATCATTCTACCTAAAAAGTTTATTAATGTCATCGTTATTATATCCACTAATTTATCTTTTATTATATCTTATTAATTTCTTTATTTTATATATAGATAATTATTTTACTTTTATATTTAAATTTAAATATATATTTAATTAATAAATCAAAATTAAAAATAATCCCCAAAAAATTGAGCAATATCAAAATTAAAATACAAATTAAATTGATACATGAAAAAAATTAAAAAAAAATTACATGAAGTGGGTAACTTCTATTTATAATGAATTTTTTCTAAAAAAAATAATACTGTTAAAATACGTAATATGAATATCAAGAATACACACACACACATTTTGGGTAAGGGGGAAAAATATATATTTTATTGTTCTTGAACAGGGGGAGACGGGGAGAAGAAAGGGAAGTCAAAAAATGAGGGAAAAGTGAAAAGGTTGCTCCTGCGCCTGCACATGCATGGCCCACCCGACTTTCAATTTTTTATTTTCTATTCGGGTCTTCTACTATCTATCTATATTTTCTATCTTATTTTCTATCTATCCCACACAACCATTCTACCTTTTGCCACCTAATTTTCTATCTGTTAAAAACCTCCCATTGGAGGTGCCCTGATAGAAACTGATCTATTCAGGTAGAAATCAGTTGGGCAAATGGGTGTAGTTGGAGCATGAAAAAACGCAGCTTTGGGGGAACTGTAAGGTGTGTGTGCATGCATGCACCTGCTTGAGGTTGGATCCACGGCTGGCAGCTGCCCCCACTCTTTCCCTTTTCACTTTTCCTTTTACCAACCGTTTCTTTTTTCACTTCCCCCTTGTTGGCACAAGAAACAAATCAACATTTATTTTCCCTCATTTGTATGGTTTCATCAATATATATGTATAAGTGGAAATGGGTCTGATGCGCTGGATCTCTCCTGCTTACTTTGTTTTACATTTCGTGCTCGAGTCATGCTCACAAGTATAAAAGCATATTTGTAGTTATAATGAATTGAGGTCGGTCCACAGGGAATAAGAAATGAAAATTGATAACACAAGTACCACGACTAATGATGCATGGATTATCTAGACTTCAAATAATTGAGAGGTTGATTTCAATCCAACAATACCAAAACATAAATTGTTTTAAACAAAGAATCAACTTCCAATAATCGCAAGGAATCAAAGACTTAAAAAATAGATTCAAATGACAAATAAAATCAAGACTCTAGGACATAGATACACAATGCTCTTCCTGAACACACAACAGGAGTTATCATTACAATCATGCTCCGTTCAACGATAGGAAGACCACGTAATTGCATAAGAACATCTCTTGAATATCTCTTAAGTGCGTATATGATAAGGATGATTATCTCTAATACAATCCAAGATCACAACTACAAAAAGCACAAATAGTCTAGTTTCCTTCCACATATTCGACATTCGACTAAGAAGACAAATACATAAATTCAATCCATACATATTTATAATCACAAGATTGACAAGATGCATGTGATTCATACATTTGATGTTAAATGAAGGCCACTCAAACATCACCATTCAAGAACTAGTATGAATCAAAACCTTGACAAAACACAACCATAGATTAAACCCTAGTCAAGAACAAGATTCACACTGTTTTTTCCACATCCTAGAGCCCTTAGGGCTCTAGCCACCCATATTTACATCAAAACCAAGAAAGAAGAAGGAAATAACAAAACTCATTCTAAATAAAAGTGTAAGAGAGTAGAAGAGAAGATAAAACCCAATGTTGATCACTCCTCTTCAATCCTATGGCTTGAATCTTCAAGATAGATGGATGTTCTTCCCTCTTCTTCTTCCTTCTTCTTGTTCTTCAAAATATCTCCAAGAGTTGTGTGTGTTTCGAATGTGAGGGGTTGTGTCTCCAACCCACCAAAAGATGGGGATATATGGACCAATAATTGAGTGCCAAAAGTCAAAAAGTGAATTTATCTGTCTTGAGCGCGACCCTGAGAAACTCGCGCTTAGGGATTGAGTTTGAAACAAAGGAAAACACGTCTTTTAAGTGGCTGAAACTCGGGCTAACGGGTCGTCCCTGGGGGTCGCGTCTGCACAAGGAGCGAGGCCCGAAAGCTGCTCGCATTGTTAAGTTATTTAAATTTTAAATGATTAGATTTAATTTTAAAAAATGTAAAATGAGGAGGAGGTGGACCAGATTGTAGCAGAGCGAAGCTAGCCGCTTCCTGATGGTACAGATCCTCCAACCGTAGATAGGAATGTTATCTATGTTGAGCGGGTCGCCCGATCAACTAAGGGTCGCGTTTTCGGGTTAGGGTCTTTGTACTCCGGCATCCAGTTGTTTGTCGGGACGGTGAGTCATGATTCTAGTGCCACCTCGCCCTCAGTGCTTACTAACCTTCTAGAGGTTAGGGAGTTGATTTCTCAGCTTCAGGCGAGTCGGATGGAACAGGAGAAATTGCTGCAGAAAGTCCACGACCTTGAAGCCAGACAGATGGAGAGCGATGCATTGCAGGCTGAGGCAGTTAGGTTGAGGGCCTTGATTGACCAGTTTCAGTTGGATTGACGTGCAGAGGCAGAGGCAAGGCAGACAGAGGCTGAGCAAATGAGGAAGCAGCTTGAGGACACCCAGAGGACGCATCAACTAGCTGAAGAAGAGCGTCACCGGAACAAAGCTAGACAGACACTGATATGTGGGAGCAGCTTTACCGCCGCCTTGATGATCAAGATGGTCCATCCTAGCCTCCTCATTTATGTATTTGAGATATTTATGTGTTTGAGATATTTATGTATTTGAGATATTTATACATTAATACTTGATATTTTGTATTTGAAACTACTTTATTTAGTGCATTATCTTTTATTTTAGTAATATTATTTATCATGTTTTACAAATAATTGCAATATAAAATAAATAAATAAATCAATATATATAAATAAATAATAATTTAAAATTTTGGACTAGCGATGGATTTGGTGACGGATTGCCCCCGTCGGTAGCTCGCGATGGTGTAACCCAATCTCAAAATCAGAGGCTAAATCCATAGCCTATTTTTGTTCTAGCGATAGATCTAGCGACGGGGCCCCCGTCGCTACGCTAGCGACGGGCCTCCTGTCTCTAGCGGCCAGGCTACGAACTTAGTGACGAGCTGTCCGTCACTAGATCTATCGTGAATACTGGCGACGGGCGAGCCACTGTCGTGAGTGATTTAGCTACATCCGATTTAGTGACGGGGTTGTTCCCGTCGCTAGGTACTTTAGTGATGGGGTCGTGCAATTCTAACGTCACGAAACCCTATCGCTAGATCGGTTTTTTTTTTTGTGTGTGTCTACAAAGTGTGTGGAAATAGTCATCTGTTCCTCTACTTGTAACACCATGGTATAAGCTTGGCTTACAGAAGGTAATGGATTCAGAATGAGTATTTGCTGTCTAATGGCTTCAAAACAATCATTCAACCCCATCAACATATGCTATTCTTCAACTTCCTTGTTGTTGTCCTCTAAAGCCTCACTGGTACAAGGTTTAGATGTCTTTAACAATGACAGTTCATCCCATACACTTTTCAGATTATTGAAGTACATCATTACTGATTGGGTGTGTTGAGCATATGTTTCAATATCTCTTCTTAGTTTGTACATTCTAGAACCATTTTTCTTACCAAACCGTCTATGCAGCTCCTCCCATAAATCTCTAGATGTTTCCAAATTTTGAAACTCTTGAGAAATTTCCTTAATCATCGAATTACTAATCCAATTAAAAGCAAGATAATCGACCCTCATCCACTACATATAGTCCATGGATCCTTTTGGTGGTTTCCTTAAAGTGCCATCAACTATACTCAATTTATTTCTAGAGATTAATTCTCTTTTAATCGATCTATTCCAAATATGAAAGTTAGTATCATCAAACAAATCAGCCGTAAGAGACATTCTAGGATGTTCACTAGGATTAATATAGAGCTCATCATTCGCAAGTAGGCGGTTGTTGCTGACCTCATTTCGCGCATATCCCAGCTGCAAATTATCTGAACTTCCTTCATGAATGCGAGCACTTTGTTGCGGCGATAGATTTGGATTAGTGTGTGAAGCCTCACGATGTTCTTCCTTTGTTCCACTAGATCCAGCCTGCATTGTTGGATTGGCATGAGTAGGAAACCCTAGTTCTTCATCACGAGCGTTTCTCCATGAAAAACTCTAATTCTTCTTCGTCATTTTTTCAAAATCACCGATTGATTAACAACTATAAGGAATGCAAAATCGCAACTATCAACTGTATGGACTAATCAATAACTACTGACTCTAGATACCATGTAGAATTTGATAGAAAACATGAATGGTATTTTTTCTAAAATATTCAAAGTTTTTATTTTCTGGTAATTCATCGCATTTACAACAAAGAAGGGAACCAATTTATACAACAAAGTAGCGTCCGAGCTAAGCAATTAAGGAATCTATGGCGACAATACATGTGAAACATCTAGCGGTCTATAATCAATGTGCAGTGGTCCTAACTTCAAAGGTGGGAATGAATGACACGTGGCAATGTGACCATCAAGGCTGCAACTCCTTATGCACGAGCTCTCAGTTATCAAACGAAGGCATGCACGCTGTATAATCTGTAGAGAGCCAAGCTTATAAGCTGTTGTATCCAGTTCACTAGAATTGCTTGCATGCATGCATGTAGCCATGCAGTAACAATTACAATAATAATAATTGTAATGAATTTACAATATATGTGTGTGTGTGTGTTTGATTTAACTATATCTCGAATTGAGTTATATATTTTTATTCACTGTTATATTATTTTAAAAAATTCAAATTCATAAAAATGAATCAAATCATAGTTTAAAAGTTAAAAAGTGGACCGTGTTTTTTTTTTCATAGAAGGCCCTAAATATATAAATAAATCATTAACTAATTATTATTGGATGTTGGGACATGTACTGTATATTGTATTTATTGTTGCAACTTTTTTATTTCCCAATTTGCAATTTTTTAAATTTTTGTCAATTTTTTCGTATTATTTACAATTTATTTAGTTTTGATGCAAATATAAACATTTGTGCTTTATATTTGGATGTAATCCTTTACTTTTATTTATTATTTGTTTATTTTGTGAAAAAACATTATATTTTTAAATATTTAACAGATCTAATAAAATAGTATCCAAAATAATATTTACATTTTTAATGTTATTATATATGAGTTTAACTTTATTATATATATTACTAAGAAGTTGATCATGTCTCATATAAAATCAATTACTTAAACATTTAAAAGTGCACCAAAACTTATTATATGATAAAAATCATTAAATTTGTGAAAAAGGTTATATATTACATTTTTTCTACAACTTTGACGTTAAACATACATATATACATTATTCTATAATTTTTTATTAATTTTTTTAATGCTCCCACAAATCTAATTAATATTGAAAAAAATGCTACGTTTTTGCAGATGCAAACTCAAAATTTTGAAACATGAACTAAATTAAATAAAGGAATTATGATTGTGAACGAAAAAATGATTTTTTATTTTGTGAAAAGAAAGAGTAATTTTTTTTAGCAATTCATTAGCATTGCTAACCTTACCTAATAAAACTATAATAAGTATCAAACAGTGATAATGAAATTATATAGAAAAGGTAAAAAAAATTATAACATAAAAGTAAAATTTCACTATTTAAAATCGATTTTTGTATATATATGTGTGTGTGTGTACACTATAGTAATGGGACGCTTGGTAAGGGGTAATCAGGGTGAGTAATGAGAATGGAAGGGGATCAATTCCCATTCTTTATGCTTGGTACAAGGTAATGAGAATCAAAATAAGTTAATCATTCCCTTAGATTGATTAATGTTGGTCCCGGTGCGAGTCTATGTCAGTTTAGGGGGGGTGAATAAACTGACTTCAAAAATTTAAACTGATTGCGGAATGTTTAGGGCCCTTGACTTGCTTTTAATATTTTATCTGTGCACTATTCAGTTGAGAGGGTGAGGTTAACTTAGAGCTTAGCTGATGAGCTGATCAGTTAGGACTGATAGCTTGAGAAGACAGCTTAGCTTGTCAGTGCAGCTTGTGTGCTAGAGTGTGCAGTTGAAGAACATGCAAAACTTAAAGCAATAAGTACAACACACACAAGACTTATAGAGGTTCGAAGCTTCCTGGTTCTATGTCCTCTCTTCCTTCAGCAGAAGGGCAATCTACTATGCAAGAGTAAAGTTTCTTTATTACAATTACACAGTGAAGAAATTCTGTTGAACCTGAAAACGGCACCCTTCAAACCAAGCGCGGCCTCCTTTCTAACTGTTGTTGTCCCGGAAGAACAGATCCGTCGGTACACGCTCCTCATCAGCCGGTTTCTGGGTCGACAGCTCACACTTACCGGTCTCAACTGCTCGCTAAGACTTTAGGTGCTATTGTCCGTCTTTTCACAATTTTAGATCTCGCTCGATCTTCAAGAGTACAGTCTTGAAACTGGTATCAACTGAAATGCTCCTGTGTGCATCTGCGTCTGAGCTGGGTAGTTGATCTTTGAAGGACTGAACTGAGAAGCTTTGCTCTGGCTGGAATTCTTCGTCAGCTAGCTGCTTGCTTGAGACTTGAAGCACGCCTTCTCAGTTGGGACTTTTCGCACTTAAGAGGTTTAAGCTTTGAGCTGTGGGGAAGGAGAAAGAAGAGCTCAATATCTACAAGATAGAAAAAGTGAGATTGGCGAAAGTCTTGATCAAAATTGTGTTCACTCTCTTTTTATAGATGAGTGATATTTTGACCGTTGAGGTTAGTGAATTTGTTGAATCCACCGGCGGCAGTTTAATGCCTGTAGCAGTTTGAAGCTTTAAATGAACTAGCCGTTTGACTTTAATGACTTCTGCTCACAGATCATCAGGATCTTTTCCAGATTTCCTGTCAAGATCTTCATTGATTGCTTATCAGAGAGAGCAGATATTTTGGCTATCAGTTTTGGACATTCAGCTGATGGGCTTTCAGCTCTGAGATTGTCCAGTTGGCAGTTCCTCAGCTGCCTTAAGCTTCAGTTCTGAAACAGTCCAGTAAAGCTGCCTTGGCAACTTAGCTTTAAAAGCTTACAGTTTTGGACTGTTAGTTGGCTGATTTCTTTAAGCTTTTCTTTCATTGAACTGATCATTGGTCAGTTCAGTTTTGGCTCAAAGCTTTTTGAGCTTTCTCCAAGTCAAACTGATCTTTGATCAGTTTTAGGATTGGTTGATTGATTCTTGATCAGTTCAGCTTCAGCTTTACAAGCTGGCTCTGCTCTCATCAGTCTATCTTGCTTTTCAGCTTAGACTGATGGTTACTCATCTGTGGATGCCTACCAGTCTCCAGAGTTCTCTTCCTCCTCTAGCTTTTTAAGCTTTGAAGAGTTGACTCTGACTGGTCTGATCAAGGCAACCTTTAAGCTGGTTGATCATGCTTCAGTACAACTGACTCTCTTTTCAGCTTGACTTTGTCTGAAGTCTTACTTGATCATTACTCCTGATTTCCAGCTCTAAATAACCTGCAGTTTTTCATAGGATCATCAAATATGTTTTGACATTTCATCAAAACCATCAGTTGGATCTTTCCAACAATTTTCCCAACAATTAACTACCCCACCCCCTTTAATCATTCTCCTAAATCATTGCCACACTCCTCAATCATCACCATCATTGTTGTTGTTGTTGTTGTTGTTGTTGTTGTTGTTGTTAACGATGTTATTTGTTATAATAATAATAATTTTATAGTATTTATTTATTGTAAATATTAATATTAATAATTAATTTTTTTATTTATTATTATCATTTTTATAATAATAATAATATATTTATTTTTATTAATTAATTTTGATATTTATTTATTAATTTTATTATTATTATTTATATTATTTTTTATTTATTTTTATTATTTATTTTGTTGTTATTTATTATTATTATTATTAATTAATTAATTATGTTATTATTATTATTATTATTATTATTATTATTATCATCATCATCATTCTTGTAAACATTACTATTATTTAAATTATTATTGTTGTTGTTAATAATAATAATAATAATAATAATAATAATAATAAATATAGTACTAATAATAATAATAATAATAATAATAATAATAATAAATTTGAAACGAACCAATCATTATCTATCACAATTACAATCATTCCATAATTGAACCAAGCTACAACAATGCAATCACCATTCCCATTGTGATTGACCATTCAATGATATCCATTGTGATTGTCATTATTTAATTTGAATCAAGCGGCCCCTAAGCGGATGAGATCCTCTATTCCAGACTTGGTCTTCCAATCCGTATTCCACGATCAAATTTATGAGATTTTCTTCCATTTTTTTCATCAATTTTAATTTATTATATTTTAGTTTAATTTTATGATTGTTTTTAGGGTTCACCCCACCCAATCAGGGTTTATAATCATTTTTTAGTATTTAATTTTCAAAGAAATGATTATTATGGTTGATTATTCTAAAAATATGATCTATAATTTTTAAAATTTTAATTTTTTTGCTAAAAGATGAGACTAGGTCGATTATATTATAATTAATTTTTATTTTTATAATATTTATTATTAAACTTGTTAAATCGATCGTGGAATCGGGTTGGAGCACCAAATCTAAAATAGAGGATCCAATCCCGCCCCTAAGTAGCGTATTTTCGCACATAGGAAATATAGTAAAATAGTTATTATATATATATATATATATATCTTGTTTACTTAAAACTACAGAATCACTATTTTAGCATGTCAAAAGGATCAAAAAAATTAAAATTTGATAGAGCACAAAAAATAAATTTATTTTGCATTAAATTATCATAAATTACAAAGTAAGGTGTGTGTTTTCTTTAATAGACCTCAAATTTAATACAATTTCCCATAATTATTAAAAAAAACTAACATTGTTTAAACTGATCAATAATTTAATAGCAGTTTTGAGTAAATAATTATTGAACGGGTATTTCTATTTACACCACTAATTATTTATTATACATCACTTATACTAAATACACCACAATGTTATGTTTTTTCTGTTGTTTTTATTTTATACACCACACTCATTTCCAATTCGAGAGAGAAAAGACAGCTCGCTTACTTCTTCCACTACTGTCAAGCCAACAACTCCGACCAAGGTTACTCTAACTTGACGTCAACCTTCCATCTCTAACTTGAAATAGCCGATCGAGAGTTTTCAAATGGTGGGCTTTTCCTCAGTCGTTAAACCTCTTGCCTATGAATCTGCTGCATTCTTTCTAGTACTAGTTCATGGCTTGTGAGTTGACTATAACCCATTAGTGTTTTATCACATTTTTCCTGAGATTTTGTATGTCTTTTTTCAGATGAGGACTTTGTAGAAAACAAGTATAGGACTCAGATTTGAAACGTTATTTTCAAAAATGGGTTGCCGGAAAACAGGCAACGCCTGGAGTCTTGCTGCCGCAACTTTCTCACTGTAGATTTTCCGACGTGGGGCGTGGAGGGAGAGAAACAGGGTGGGCTATTTTTCTTTTGATTTTTTTATAATTAATTTTTAAATAAATGAAATATTTTTTAATTTGAAAGGATATTTACGTAAACTGAGAATGTAACGCACCGAAAATTATACATTTGGAATTTAATTTGAATTTTTATAAGTGTTTTATTCAAATAGTAAATATTGAAAATTTATATCCGTGGAAAAAAAAGTCAAGACGATCATTTTAATATCAAAATTATCTAAATTGAGTTCATTTGGCCTGTAAGAAATTTAATTATATTATTATGCAAATCGATGGAACCCAATTTATTAGATGTGAAGTCCAATATTATAAATTGATTCACGTTATTTTCATCCATTATTTTTTTTTAAAAAAACTTATTATTAAATTAATTAAAAGAATTACTCTTCCTCATTGTCATCAATCTACCAACCTAACCACATCCACCTAAGCACTTATTAGACTTACACATATTTAGATTGGTGAATACGTGTATCTATTAACTTTATCCATGGTTTGCTAAAAAAAAAATAATTAAAACTTCAGTACTTCTTCATTTGGGAACCACGGCAGACAACCACCAACTTTCTCTCTCTTTTTCTATCATTAAATCTTAGCCAAAAATTACCAAATTTATGCCATAATCTTCCTCTCATCCGTTAGGTCGCAGCCACACATGATTTCACTAGAATAGGTGATCGGAAAGTTGAGAATGACAGCAAGAAACAGTCGAGACCGGCTACCTCACCACCATGTGCTGCAACCAACTTGTGGTACAATTTTCGGATGAACCGACCGTCCGATTTGGCCTAACTTTATACCGTTTCGAAGCTCTTCTTATGGGCTACGCATATCTAGCCCCCGATCATAAATCAGAAGTCATTTAGTCCACTGGAATCACGTTGGAAGTTAACGAAGAACTGCTGCCCAACATTAAGTTGTGTGTTGCTACTGCTTCGACAACATATTTCTAGTTTTTCTGGAAATCGAAAGTGTTCATACTGTAGATGGTTAGAAACTTATTCTTTCAAGCTATTCGTATATATTTTCATATCCTAATCTCGATGTTGTTTGGTCGATCATATTCATGTCGAAAGTTGACGGAAAACCTTGCCGGGCGTCGATGGTCGCGGCTGTCGTTGCTGCTGCTGCGTTGACAGCTCGTTTCTAACCAATTCTCCAGCTAAAAATCTTCATATCACACATGGTTAGAAACCTATTCCCAAGAGCTTCAATTCTATATATTAAACATTTAAGTTTGGATTATGTTTCAACTCCTAAATGATAGTTTAAAGTTGAGCACCCCATATTCTAAAACAAAATTTGTAAGTTTAGACTCATGCTTCGGAACGTGTCGTAAACTTACACCTAATCTATCCTCTATATTATTATTAGCATGTTAATGATGTTTTGGGGAGCTATTCTAATGTTTAGAAATAAATTAAGATTGGTTTCGAATTCTATTTTCAAGATTGTTTGTCCTATCATCTTTATGTCAGAACTTGCTGAAAATTCCTATTTTAAGATAATCAATCGTTATTTTAACTTCTACCAGTGATATGGTGTGTTAGAGCTTATATGATTTAAGTGGGTATAGTTAGAGGTGTTCATTTAAAATGGTCGGGAAAATGTTAATTATGTTATTATGTAAATCAATGTGAGTTATGCGATGGTGTTTGTTGAGGGTGGTGCGTTTGTGATAGTAGGGAGTGGGGCTGCAAGCAACATAAAGTCGTCGGAGGAGTTATCAAGTTGCAGCTCATCGGAGATGGAAATTAAAAGATGGTCAGTGTAGAAAGTCTTTGGTTTGAAATTTCAAGGGAGTGTAGGGGTTATATATAAACTAAGTAAAGTTATGCACTTGTAAACTATATATTTTTTTAAAGTTATTTGATTTGGTTCCAAATGTTTCAGCATAAATCAATTCCCAAATTAAAAGTTCTAATTTATTTATTAAGTCTCTGAGTAGAGTTTGAGTTTCTTGGAAGTTCTATCAAGTCCTAAAAGTTTCCATTAATTGCCTCTTAGTTTCGATAAATTTTAGAAAAAAGTATTTGATGATCCACTGTATTAAATCAAGTGTGGGTATACATTATTTTAGACCTATTAATCTATAGTATATTAATTTTAAATATTATAGTTAAGTTAATTTCCAAATAATGATCATTAGTTAGCATGTCAATAACATCATTTGCACTCATTGGACTTGGTTACCAATCAAAAGAATTTACATATTAAAAACACTCTTGGTTATGAATATAGAAGTTAACTTTTTCTATTGATTGAGATAAGACTATAAGATTAAAGTTATTTTATAGGTCAAAAAGAGGTTAACGGATTCAAGATTTTCAGCATGTAATGAGCAGGAGCTCTACTAAGATCTAAGGTGGGTTATAACTAGAGGTGGCAATTCGGACGGTCCGGCCCGGCCTGGCCCGAAAATTCGGGCTTTTTGCAAAATTTGGGCCATGTTTTTTGAGGCTCGGCCCGACTCGGAATTACCTCGGGCCTATTTTATTGAGGCTCGGTGGGCCGGGCCGTCCGCGGGCTTAGTGTAATTTTTCGTATTTTGGGCCAAAAAGCCCGGCCCATTCAGGTTTTCTCATTTTCGGGCCGGGTCGGGCCAAAATTATTTCGGGCCAAATTTTTTATACCCGGCCCCGCCCGAAAACTATTTGGGCCTAATTTTTTTAGCCCGACCTGGCCCGAAAAGTGGCCCGGGCCAAAATTGCCAACCTTAGTTATAACTAAACTCATCTTGAATTATTTACGTAATTAATGTCGTTATTTATCTGAATTAATTATTTAAACTCAAGTTTATTAATGTTTTATATGTCTAAACTATATGTTCTATGAAATATTACTAATTATGTGAATTAAATATCCAAGTTTAAAGTATATAAATAATTATGTTATTCACTTTGTGAATCTATGTGCTATGATGCAAAAAAGTGAATTGTATTGCCACTTGCCTACAGTTCTATTGTAGTTTTACTCCATCCTATTGTTATGTGATCACCATATAGTTTACGATTAGTATTCAAGGCCGAAAGGGTCAAGATACGAACCGTACCTACAGTTGTGGTTAATTCCACCCTAGAGTTGTGGTTGATACCATCCTACAGTTATGCGGTCACATTCTACGCAGGCCCATGTGGCATATGTCCCAAGTACATGCAATTCACTTTGCTACATGTTAAGTGATAATTTTAGGTGAAGTATGTGCATTTCACTTGTTTTACAAATGTTATATTCACTGAGTGTTTTCTGGCACTCAAACCCAAATATTTTCAAATGATTTCAGGTGATGGAGTTTGAGACTGGCTGATGGATGATGATAGTTGGAGTTAGACTATTTGTTAATTAAATTGGTTATTTAGTCAAATTTAAAGGAATTTAATGTGATAAAGTTTTTAAGTTCTTTAAAATACTTATGCTATATATTAGTTTTCTAAGTGGCCGCGCACCCTTGTGTGTGCCTAAGGGTTCACTAGCATTATTTTTAAAAGTTAGATGAATGTTGAATTTAGACTGTTAAAACCAGTTGAGCTTCTATGAGGTTTGATTTATGATGTTTGAAGATTGATTTACTTTTAAAATATATTTAATTGTGGCTTTGTCATTTTTTTTAAAGCAAGTTAAAGTCTTAGATGATTAATTTGGAATTTTAGAAGATTGACTAGATTTATCAGTTGAAATGTGTTTGTGAGTATTTTAACTAAGCTAATATTTTGGTCAAGTCATTTTAAAGCTGAAATGTAGTTTGTTTCTTTTGAAAAGAAATATTGTGGTTTATTTATTTTATTTTATTTTATTAAGAAAAACTAGTTAAAATTTATTGAGTGACAAACTCTTCCCATTTCGGGATCAGGGTGGCACAGAGAATGATATATTTTTTAATTAAATTTAATAGTGGTATATATTGAAAAATTGGTGGTGTATATAGGAACACCTTTATTGAACAAACGATATGAAATAAATCAAAAGGCTAGCAAAATTAACCTGGTACATATAAAAATATCATCAAAATTGATTTTATTGTATTTGAGCCAACATTACAAATACATATCCAACAAGGAAAATTCTAAACACATCCTCCGTTTTACTCTTTATAGCCCAATTATTTTATTAAATATTAATATTGATATGATAACGACATTTTTACCCATTAACCCAAACACAAACCCTACCATAACCCCCTACACTATAGCCATCGCGACTTTTAATTAGATAGAGGACGTTCGAATATATTGAAGAATTAGAATAACCTCCGTTGAAGAGGATGCACAATATTTAATTCATCAAAATCAAATCAGAATTAGAATAGCTTTCGGCACCATCTGCTGAAGAAGATGTGTGAGGTTTAATTCATCAAAATCAAATTATGTTAAAAACGTTATGAGTCTGTAACACAAATTTTTGTATTTAATTTGGTAAAACACAAAATGTGTACAAATAATATGATTTCGGATTAAAAGTATTTATATGGAGCCAATCTCTATTTTTCCTCTGATTCTTCTCTTCAAAACTTAATCTTCAAACGATCTTTGAACTTGATCTTCAAATGGTCTTTGAAATCTTTTGACTAAATTTGTCTCTTTGATCTTCTCGGACTTATTGTTTGAACTTGGTCTTCGAAGTTTTCAGGGACGATTTGTGTCCTCGATCTTCTTTGACTTGGTATTTGGACTTGACAGCGTTAATTCGGAGGGCCGACGCCTTGTTTTCGGATGAAACGCCAATTTTAGATTGAATTTGTCCCACTGGGCGTGCCAAAATTTATAACACAATTTTTTGTATTTAATTTAATAAAACACAAAATAGTGTATTTTCGGATCAAATTTAAAGTTTTGGATCCAATCTCTATTTATCCTCTGATTAATCACTCTAGGAACGATCTTCAAGTGATCTTTGAAGTTTTCGGGGAAGATTTATTTTCTCGCTCTTCTTTGACTTGGTCTTTGATATTTGACAATGTTAATTCGGAGGGTCGACTCCTTGTTTCCGGATCAAACGTCGATTTTGGGTTGAACTTGATGAAGAACGCTTTGAGCTGTCTTGCTTGTAGATCAAACGCTGTCTTCGGGATGATTTTGGTGAAGAATGCCTTTGAATGTCGCAAGAACGTCTTGAATATCTGAGAGAATTTCACTTGTGGAATTTCTTCTCAAATTCTTGAACTCTTCAAATGAATTCTGGTCCCTTTTTCTTTTTCCATATGGCCTCTATTTATAGGTACAATGAGAGAGAAATTTGAAGAATTAGGGCTGAGGTGGCGCGATATGATTGACTCCTTAATATTTTGGACTTATCTTTATCAAATTTTTGATTTTTGCACAGATATAACACGTGTTGACTTCTGATTAGCCGAGATTATCCACATATTTAAATATCAACATTTATTTATTTAATTTAGGAATTAATTCATGTAAATTCCTAAAATATAAATAAATGATATAATTTGATATTTAAATCATTATCTTCATCTATTAAATATCGGTATCTATTTATTTATTTTAGGAATTAATTTAATTAAATTCCTAAAATATAAATAAATGATATAATTTGATATTTAATTATTTACATGGCATAATTTAATTTAGGCATTAAAAGTTATCCGTCTACAAATGCCCCCTTGAGACTTGTTCATGGACAATTTGCTTTGGAAATGAATTAGTCTCAAGATTTGAGACTTATTAGATAGTTTTAACTCGTATCAAGCAGCCTTCATTTTTAATTTGCTAGATAGTTTCAACTCGTATCAAGGAGTCTTCATTTTTAACTTGCATTTATAGACCTTTTATACTCGTGTCATTGAGTTCTTGAATTTTGAGATTAGAGAAATAAACAATTTATTAATTTCTCATCAAAGGATAAATGAAATTGGGCTTTCAAGTTCTTTTAATTAATTCAGCACCCAAGGCCGACAAATAACGAATGGGCCCAAGTACTTATTTTGCTGTATTAGTCCATTTCGAAAAGAATTATTACTCTTGTATAATTGGCCCAATAATTCAACCACATCTCACTAATAGGCAAATTAATTCAAATATGAAATTCATATAGATGTTTACACGTAACCATGCATGTGTCAATGTGTCATCATATCTCTTCAATTGAGATTGGGATTTGTCTTCAAATTGCTAGAGTTCTATTTGAATTTGATTTCTCACTCCTTCGCCCTTTTCGCGAATAGCATGCAGATTCCTTTAATGTCGTGATCCACAAGGAATATTTGCTGAAATTAAATGTGCGCAACATAGGGCCTCTAATGATGATTTAAAAAAAAAAAATCCAAATCCACACGGATTGCCGCAAGTTCTGATATCTTTGATAAGCTTCTGATGTCAAGTAGGATTAGAATATATCTGCTTATCTCATCGGAGACAACACATCGTTTCCTAGATTGTGAAGGATTCCTCATTCAATCATCTATAAATAGTTCTTCAATTCGTTGATTTTCTGCATTAGCAAACAACAGTAATTCTTCTTTTTTTGCTTCACACGATTTTTGTTGAAGTACTGCCCCACTCCAATTTGTGCTACACCATTGACTTCGATCCCCCAGTGGCTTTAAGCAAGGTATATATATGAAGTCTTTTATACTGTTGATGTTCTATCTTTTTTCGTAACGCCGACTCGCAAATAATCAAAGTCTATCTTTTTCGTAACACCGACTCGTAAATAATCAAAGTTTTTTTTAGAGGACATACGGTGTGATAATATCACGAAGTAATACACATCAACCCGCCTCTTACCACAACAGAAGATTTTCCAGACATTAAAATTATCCTGGTACATCACCACCACATGCTTGATAAAATGTCCAAAAGATGCTTCCCTTTTTTTTACTTTGCATTTTAATTTTCGGCAAATATCAAACAAGTATGAGAGTACGTTCCAAGCATGCATTAAGAGCTCCAACTTAACCTATCATCCCGCATGATTGCATTCTTGCCATTCATCAAAGTTTTCTCCTTCACTGAATGCGCATACATGTACATATATATGCATTGATTTTTCTTGCAGCTGGTAATTTGTTGTTCCGCATTAAACTCCAATATTTTTTTATGACTTCAACATTACTCAAGAGGCTTCAAATCAAAAGGTGACTTCTCTAGGGAATGATCCATCTTTGATTTCGATCAAGAGGTGATTTCTCTAGAGAACAATCTATCTTTGATTTCGATTAAGACATCAACTTTAATCAAGAAGCTTCAAATCAAGAGGTAAGTTCTCTAGAGAATGATCCATTTTGATTTTGATCAAAAGATAATTTTTCTAGAAAACAATCCATCTGTGATTCAGACTCGGTTTCAATTCCGATCAAGAAGTTATAAATCAAGAGGTGCGTTCTCTAAGAGAATGATCCATCTTTGATTTAGATCAAAAGGTGATTTCTCTAGAGAACAAATCATATTTGATTTAGACAAGACTTCAACTTGGACCAAAAGGCTACAAATCAAGAGATATAATTTTCTTGACATTATGAATGCATGTGTTTTGAAAGAAGCTTGTTTGCATGTCAACTCCTTTATCTATATATCTGTTTCATGCCCCTTTTTTTTTTTTTTATTGCAGTTCCAGCATGGTTTTCTTCAAAGATATCACTTTCTCCAGAAGAAGACATTTGGTGATTTTGGATCACGAAGATCAGCGAACCCATGATAAGACGCTTTGAAGGGTTCATGAACCTCTTACCGGCAAGTTCGCAAACGCTTGGCCTAAGCTTACCAATCCTATTCATCAGAAGGGGTGGTCACGCTAGATTGAAGTGTCCAAGACACCTACAATATGAACTTTGCAATCTACTCACCATCGTTTGATAAATGACACCAACATATTACCGACTCTGAGATATCGTCTTGTTACTGAGAATATCAAGTGGGGAAATGATGTAGAATTTGTCAAAGAATGCCGCTATTTCAGTGGATACTGGGAATGGAGTGAAGATATCCTTAGTCGATATACCGATGATCTTCGTGAGGCTGGGATTTATGATGCTGTCTTTGCCTCTCTTTTTATGTATGATCGAAACACTGAAATTGTCAAAGCATTCTCTGAAGCTTGGTGTCCAAAAATAAAGACTTTGTTAACCTCATTAGGCGAGATGTCGATTTCCTTATGGGATGTGCATGTGCTATCCGGACTTCCGATGAATGGAGGATTTTATGATGAAGTGATACGAAAGAACTTACTGGTACTGACCAAAATAACAAACTATATGTTCCTGCTAGCTGTAGATATCTTTTCCATGCTTATCACATTCTTCGGGGCTAGTCTTCTTCAGTTTCTATTGAGAAATGGATAAAATTTTGGTCAAAGAACAAGAAGAAGTATCAAAGGCCTCCCCCACGTAAAGAAAAGAAGACGGTGCGTTCTAAGTCAACTTATAATCCTACTGGCAACATCGGAGTTCATCAGACGTGGACTGCTGCGGAAAAGATCTTGTTTGAGAAACTTGGAGTGAAGAACAAGCATATGCACCAGACATATCTAGCTGCTTATCTTGCTTGTTGGCTATGCAACTTTGTTCTTCTAGAAGGTGACGCCAGTTAGATTCATTTGGAGACATTTAAAATGGCGAGTATGATGGCATTTCGAAAAGAAATAGCCCTAACTATACCAGTTTTGGCGAGCATTTATAGAGGTCTAAACGACCTTACATCTTCTCCAGAGCCTATTTGCGTCCAGGAAGCATTCCCAATCCACTTTGTTTATGGCTGGTTGGGACATTACTTCAAAACTCATTTTCCTCTTAGCCTTTACATGCAAACTCCCCGGATGATTAACTATTCAGGCGAGGGAGGGGCGATATATTATGATCCTGCTCAGGCTCGTGTTTGACTTCGAAAATGGGACCAGATTTCTTGGGATTGTCTGATGCTTTCCGAGACTAAGACTGAGAATATTTGGTATACTGATGACGGTAAAGCGTTAGAATCCTATCAATGCTTCTTTATGGCTATCTGCTCTAATTACCTGACGAAGAGACTTGGTGATAGTTTTATCATTGAACCTTACAGCCCGCACCGATTCAACCGTCAGTTTGAGTATTACCAGGTAAATGGAGTTCTTGATCCAGATATTCAAAATGCTTCCTTAGATGTGGGTCTTAAATATTGACGACTTTGCTTGTTAGGTGATTCTACATCACATGCTTGTTTTTCAAGTCGAACTTTAAGTGCAAAGAATCTTTCATCCAAGGATTATAAAGATTGGTGAGATTTAGTATATAAAAACTTCTCCCAAGAGGATGTCACTATCCCGATTCGTCCCCAAATGGATGTTGTTATGATCTAGCCCCAAATGGATGTTGTTGAAGACCAAACACGAGCTGACAAGGTTGATCCTCTTTCTGAAAAGAGAAAAACACATTTGAACGCTGGTGATGACTCTGTCAGCAGCAACACTGAAAGTCATTTGAAGAGTTCAAGAATTTGAGAAGAAATTCCATAAGTGAAATTCTCTCAAATATTCAAGGCGTTCTTCACCAAATTTATTTCGAAGACGACGTTTGATCCATAAGCAAGGCAGTCAAAGGCGTTTTTCATCAAATTCAACCCAAAGTTGGCGTTTGATCTGGAAACAAGGTGTCGGCCCTCCGAATTAACGTTGTCAAGTCCAAATATCAAGTCAAAGAAGATCAAGGACACAAATCGTCCCCGAAAACGTCGAAGACCAAGTTCAAATAACAAGTCCGAGAAGATCAAAGAGACAAATTTACTCTAAAGATTTCAAAGACCATTTGAAGATCAAGTTCAAAGATCATTTGAAGATTAAGTTTTGAAGAGAATAATCAGAGGAAAAATAGAGATTGGATCCATATAAATACTTTTAATCCGAACAAATTCATGTATTTAATTTGGTAAAACACAAAATGTGTACAAATAATATGATTTCGGATTAAAAGTATTTATATGGATCCAATCTCTATTTTTCCTCTGATTCTTCTCTTCAAAACTTAATCATCAAACGATCTTTGAACTTGATCTTCAAACGGACTTTGAAATCTTCAGAGTAAATTTGTCTCTTTGATCTTCTCAGACTTGTTGTTTGAACTTGGTCTTCGAAGTTTTCGGGGACGATTTGTGTCCTCGATCTTCTTTGACTTGGTATTTGGACTTGACAATGTTAATTCGGAGGGCCGACGCCTTATTTCCGGATCAAACGCCAACTTTGGGTTGAATTTGATGAAGAACGCCTTTGACTGCCTTGCTTATGGATCAAACGCCGTCTTTGGAATGAATTTGGTGAAGAACGCCTTGAATATTTGAGAGAATTTCACTTATGGAATTTCTTCTCAAATTCTTGAACTCTTCAAATGACTTCTGGTGTGTTTTTCAACTGATATGGAGGCTCCTATTTATAGTTGTAGGTAGGAATATCTAGGACTGACGTGGCGCGATCTCATTGGTTCTTGAATATTGATATATATCTCTTCAAAGATATTTACTTGTTGCCAAAGACTCTTGATGTTTATCATATAATATTATCTTTATTATTAAAATATTTTATCTAATTTTGGATTTGATAAGATTCCAAAACTAATTATATATATAAAAATCAATAAAAATATTATATATAATATTAAATTTTTGTTAAATACAGAGTCATGATATTAAATCAGAAAAATAAAAATCATCACAATTCTTCATTAGACTAATAAACAAATAAATAAATAACCGCTTTAAAGTTTCATCAACGAACACAAGCAGAAATTGTTTGAGAAAATTTAACTTTTGGTCCCATAGGACACACCTCAGTTAGATTTTGGTCCCGATATTATCAATTTTGGTCCAAAAAAAAACATAGAATATACAATTAACCATCGTCTGCGAGTTCATTACACTCATATATCTTAAATAGATTAATTCATTCAATCCTTTAAATTTTTAATTTTGGGGAAAAACAAGAGAAGAATATATAGATGAACTAGCATTTTTCTCGTGCGATGCACGGATAAAGTATGTAGCATACCTAAAATTATTCATTAAATTATCAAAATAATTAAGATTCAAGCTAAATATTTGGAAAACAGTGTGAAATAAAAAAAATGATGTTCCCTAATAATCTAATAAATTAAAGAAATTATTGTATCTAAGAAATTATTCAATAAAAAATATACTTATTTTCTTCAATAATTTTGAAACGGAACAATGATAATTTATCAAATAAATGAAATTTATTATATATATAATATTTTTAATAATTGATAATATGTATAAATTTAAAACTAAAATTAAAAGCTAAAAGAAGTTTTGCATACATAATTAATTTAGGATTATTCATAGTTGACATCATGCATACTTATAATAACTAACTTGATTTTAAGTAATAAATAAAAAATCGGACAATAATGTAAATTTAAATTAAGAAATAATGTAATGCGAAAGAGTTTTTTTATATAGTTTAAATTATTCGACCAATATATAACTCATTTATACACCATGAGCCAAAAAGTGATTTAGTTCAAATATAATATAACATCGATCAAAATTAGAATATTTATGCGCATTTTATAAGTAATGAATCAATATTTTTTTAGATATATTTTAAAATTAAATAGAATGACATAAATTAAAATATATTAAAATGTTTACATATGGGGTTCATATTTATGTATTCAAAGAGACCGCTTCAATATTGTTGTGGAGACAAATTAATATTTGACGAAAAAATTACTATATTATAATAATATGAATTAATAAGAATAATAAAATATACATTAATGTATATACTGATTTTTTTTATCAATAATTTTAATATTATGGATTCAAATGGGAGATAACAATGATATGCAAGGTATAAAATGAGCAAATATACAATAAAATGAGTTGTCATTGACTAATTATATAACACATACAGATAAATTAAATTGTTAAATATAAGACCATAAAAAATATATGAGCATACAGACTAAAAAAAACGACAAAAAAATATCAATCTCTGAATATGCTCTTGATTCATACAATATATATAACATCAAATTAAGATAACAAAACATAGAAAATTCACATCAAATTTATGCGCATTTGATAAGTAATGAACCAATATTTTTTTAGATATATTTTGAAATTAAATAGAATGTCATAAATTAAAATATTTACATATGGGGTTCATATTTATGTATTCAATGGGTTCGGTTCAATATTGTTGTGGAGACAAATTAATATTTGATGAAAAAATTACTATATTATAATAATATGAATTAATAAGAATAATAAAATATACATAAATGTATATAGTGATTTTTTTATCAATAATTTTAATATTATGGATTCAAATGCGAGATAGCAATGATATGCAAAGTATACAATGAGCAAATATATAATAAAATGAGTTACCACAGACTAATTATATAACACATACAAATAAATTAAATTGTTAAATATAAGACCATAAAAAATATATGAGTATACAGACAAAAAAAAAAGACAAAAAAAAATATGAATCTCTAAATTTGCTCTTGATTCATACAATATATATAACATTAAATTAAGATAACTAAACAAAGAAAATTCTCACCAAATTTATGCGCATTTGATAAGCAATGAATCAATATTTTTTAGATATATTTTGAAATTAAATAGAATGGCATAAATTGACATATTTACATATGGGGTTCATGTTTATGTATTCAACGAGATTGCTTCAATATTGTTGTGAAGACAAATTAATAAATGATGAAAAAATTACTATATTATAATAATATGAATTAATAAGAATAATAAAATATACATAAATGTATATATTGATTATTTTTTATCAATAATTTTAATATTATGGATTCAAATGGGAGATAGCATCATAGCAATGATATGCAAGGTATACAATGAACAAATATAAAATAAAATGAGTTACCACAGACTAATTATATAACACATACAAATAAATTAAGTTGTTAAATATAAGTCCATAAAAAATATATGAGCATACAGACAAAAAAAAAATATGAATATCTGAATACGCTCTTGATCCATACGATATATATAATATCAAATTAAGATAACTAAACAGAGAAATTCCCATCAAATTTATGCGCATTTGATGAGTAATGAATCAATATTTTTTTACATATATTTTGAAATTAAATAGAATGGCATAAATTAAAATTTATTAAAATATTTACATATGGGGTTCATATTTATGTATTCAACGGGATTGCTTCAATATTGTTTTGGAGACAGATTAATATTTGATGAAAAAATTACTATATTATAATAATATGAATTAATAAGAATAATAAAATATACATAAATATGTATATACTGATTTTTTTATCAATAATTTTAATATTATGGATTCAAATGGGAGATAGCAATAATGATATGCAAGGTATACAATGAGCAAATATACAATAAAATTAGTTACCACAGACTAATTATATAACACATATTGATAAATTAAATTGTTAAATATAAGACCATAAAAACTATATGAGCATACAGATATCAAAATGGTTTCTATAATTAACACACTATCCTTCATTAAAATGCATCTTAATCATAGAAACTCGCAATTTGCTTTAAATATATGTTAAATTAAATTATAAAAATTAAATTAAATAATCAATTTAATTATTGCATCATTAACTAGCATTTCTCTCGTGCGATGCACGGAAATATCATATACCTATTTTAAATTTAAATCATATGAATTTAAATAATTTTAAAATAAATGATTATTATTACATAATAACAAAAATATATCTAATGAATGATATAGTGAGTAATAGCATAAAAATAAATATTAATACTAATTTCGTAGTCCAATTTTTGTAAGTATTAATTTATCATTTGATTTTTATATATACAATTCACTTCTGAGTATATTTGTGTATGTATTTTTAAAATAGTATCAAACACAAAAATATAATTGTTTACATCACATAAATTATATTTTTCAACGTGTTTAGTAATAATTCATTTCATTGAGGTTTATTATATAGTATTTTGCTTATAAATTTTTTTCTTTAATCTTTTACTTACAATACAAATAATCATTCTTAACAAAATTTAAAAAAAAACTGTTCTTTTGATATTGTCCCAAAACGACTATATATAACTAACTTAACATGAATATTATATATATATAATAAATTATAAATTAATATATACTAATACAATATAGTTAGAAAATACGAATGTTAACAAATTAATAAAATTCTGCAATATGAAAAATGTTAAACAATCAATTACTGAATTAATGAGTAGTAGAAGTTTTAATGTTTAATTATATATATGAAGTAAATCAAGTATCTGCTATATAATTATATTAGAATTAAATATTTTAAATTTTCCTAATAAAAATATTAAATATTTAAATACTCATAAAAAAATTAAAATGCGATTTTATTGAATATAAAATAAAAATTTATCTTTTTATTAATATTGTAAAAACTTGTTCAGGTGCAGTTGCAATCTGTACTTTACAAAAATATCTAAATACAACAAATGCTATCACCTGATACAAAAATGTGAAATTGGCCGAATAAATGTACAAAAATTGTGACAATTTCATACAAAGTCCAAATTCACTAATTTTGAAATATAGGGATTCATATATTTTTCTCTCATGTTTCTTCCACCGCTCAATATTTTCAGCTTCGGTGTTGATAAATGTCGCTAGATTTCATCCATTGTCCATAGTTCATCTGTTTTTTTTTTTTTATCGAATTTTTATTTTCATTTTGTATCCAAAGTAATAGTCAGTTAACAACACACAAATTCAATTAAAATGTAAGAATGTTGTTAATACCTCATCAATACAATCCAAGTTGAATAGTTGGACCAGAATTCAAGAACATGAGAGATCATGCTTCACAAATCTGCAGTAAAAAAATATAATTATTAGAGTTCAGAAATATGAAAACAAAGAACACTCCATCAACACTTATATATAAAAGATCAATAGAATAAAATAATAATTATCAACTAAATTTACGCAATTATAATTTATATCATATGCTTAATTAATGCAATCGGTAGGTAACAAATTAAGCAAATTGATGGAGTTAATTTACGTTAGTTAATTAATGCATTAATCAAGTTAAATATATAAAACACCATAAATTATAGATATTATAAAATTGTGACATGTATACATGCACATTAAATGTCAACCAATTTATATATAGAAACTTTCAATTTATATAAACATAATTATATATTTGCTTTAATAAAATTATTAATTATCAAAACATGATTATGGCAATTAAGTAATTGCGAAAATAATCGTGTATATATATATATATATATTGAGTAAATTTTTAATAACTGTCGAACTATGTTATTATATAGAGAGAGATAAAATATATTATATCTATGTATATATATTATATTACTATATTGGGTTTAAAAATATTATTATATTACTGTATATTAAATTAGATATATAAATATAAATCATTGTATAATATTATGTGAAAAATAAGTAAGAAAATAAATGAAGGAAAAAATAACAAAAAAATAACACGTTTTGATGATGATAGTTTTTACATTTTAGTGAAATATTGTATATGAATCAACAAAATATATAACAATATGTAATTAATTTGTAAGACTAAGGTTAACTAAAAAAACAATTAATATGTAATGCATTAATTATACATATGATTTTAAATTAAAGTCAAATATCTTTATTTATATAATTTATATTTCTCAGATTTTGTAAATAAACGAGTTTGTTCATATATACGGTAGTGAATTTATGCAAAATAACAACTAAAAACTTTTATAATAATTCTAATCAAAATCTGTTAAATTTGTAAATGTAAAACAACATGTTCTTTATCCATATATTGAAAAATACAAATATATTATTTTTACTATTTTGTGAAAAAATGTTAAGAAATAACGTCATCATCAATTCATGCAAATGTCTATGATGAAGAAATTAAGATGCATTACTGTAACGCCCCAATTCCTAGTGAATAAGGACGCTACTAAAATCCATTTATCTATATAAAATATTTAAAATATAATGCGGAAACTAGAAAGTAATCAAGAATGAAAAATAAAAATAAAATTTTAAATATCTATCTATATTTATATGTCATAATGGAGTGGAAGAGAACCTGCCTAACCTGTCATATAAATGAAGAGCAATTTCGAAAAAAATTGAAATCATATAGTAATTCAGTCCCTCAATTAATTTTGCAAAATAAAATATATAGACCCTAGCTGGGTAACAACCTGTCATACCATAAAGTAAGCAAAAGCATAAAACTCGGATCACGGCCCACAATATCAAATTCATATCTTAGCCCTCATCAAAATCATATAAGTCCAAAAATTGGGTCACAACCAGCTAGAATCATCCACAATGGTCAAGTAACAAAAAAATATGTTCAAGACAGGTTACTTATATCAAAAGTTTTAAACATGTGTAAATAGGAGAACATAGTAGTCATTTTCCGCCTGCTCCGCCTCTCGACTCCATAACCTGAAAAACATCAAAATAAATAGGGTATGAGCATGTAAACATACTCAGTGGGGTGTACACTGCAAGCAGCTATAACCAATTGTGTAATGCATCATATAGATAAACACATAGACTTAGCTGATATACTGAGACTAGCCTCGGTCCCTTGTGGACCTGACCACTTGTGGGCCTACCCCTCGTGGGCAATCAACTTCGTCGATCCCTTGTGGATTCGTGAACCCCTTGTGGGCCACATTAATTCATAAGCATGATACACGACACAACAATGATTATAACCATGTAACAACTACGCTTATAGATAAAAGTAAACCCCACCTCGAATGAAGATCAACATGAACCTCTTAAAGCTTCAAGTTGTTGTTCGTCTTCGAGCTCCGATTGCGCCACTCCTAGAACTTTAAAAGTCTTTCTTTAGTTACAGGGCCGTTAAGATAATTATCTGCGTAAGTTTATCATATTTTACGAACTATATATCATCTTATATCATTTGGATATTTCAAGGCCCTTTAAATAAAATTAAGAATCTAAATTCAACAATAATCATAATTTAAGATAATCTTGAACTCATTCGAAGCATTTGATATATTTATGAATTTAAGTGTAGTAACATAGCACACACCTTCTAAGGATAAACTTAAGTCATATGCTCATTCATATGAAATTTTAAGCTTAACTTTAATTACTTCCCAAATTATGGGTTTAAGACATTTTATGAAATTCTTAAGATCATATCACAGTTTATTAAGATTTAAGACTTGACATAACAATTTATAATAATTCAAGATCATACAAATTGTGATTATACAATGTCAAAATCCTTTAAATCGACCAAAAATCAACATCTCCTCTGTTTTCCGTCTTATGTACCAGTTTTAGTAAATCGCTCATATCTCATCAACTAAAAATCCAAATCAAGTAATTCCAAGTTCTATAGAATCCTAAGAGGTATATCTAAAACTGTTCCTGAAATAGACATTCCCAGATTCTGAACTTAAAAGGTATAAAAAGTCAAATGAAATTAACGAGATCAACCTGTTCGGAAAACTGACAGGTTTTGGTAAAAGGGTTGTAACTTCGTCTACAAAATTCGTAATAATCTAATTCAAGTTTCAAATGAAAGCTAAGACGATAACCTACAACTATGACGTGGTTTAGACGTCTAAAAACAACTTGAAAAAGTCAGAATTTCAATTGAAGTGGGGGTATCTGTGCTGCACGAAAACAGCTCTTGATTGCATGTTTTCCCTTTGATCTATACAATTAAATCGTCATGTTCTCCCATAGCCAACATTTATACATGATAGTTATCAAAACCCCCATGTCACAAAATGATACAACTTATAATTAACCCATTTTCATACTTTCAAGAAATTAAAGGAGATAAATCTTAGTATTCTAGAACAACCTAATTAAGAACACTAATTCCTCCATCAATTGCTACTTCTATGAAACTCTCATTACCCCTACTAGCAAAACAACCAAACTTCCTTAATCATTCAACAATCACCACCCAATATCCAAGGAACAAGAAAGGAAAAGAAAGAAAGAAAGAAAGAAAGAAGAATTACCTTGCTTGGGAGAAAATCGACGGGAAAGATATAGAGCTAGTGTGCATGAAATCTTCTTTCAATAATGGGGGGGGGGGGGTAGAGAATGAAATAGAGAAGAGTTAATGTTCTTACTTTGTAGAATTGAGAAGAAAATGAGAGCTAGAGAAATCGAAGAGAGAGAGAGAATGAAAGAGAAGTGATTTATCCTCTTTTTTATTTCTATTTTCTATGAGAGAGAGAGAGAGAGAGTTTTCTAGAATAATGGAGAAGGAAAGATATATATATATATATATAATATGCAATATCTATTATTTTCAATATATGATAAAAATATCTATGACATGTTCACTTTTTTTTTAATCAAAATTAATATTTTATTTATCTACCCTCTCATTCCATTTCCTCATTTGTCTTAGTTTATATCACCATTGTTAATTATTATCATTACTATTCTTATACGACTTTATTAGATCTCAACTCTTGAATAGTTATGATTTAAATTATGAAATTTTATTCATCTAGCCCGATACTCGATTTTTACAAAGTTTTAAAATTTATTTCTCTGTATTGCATAATTTTTCTTTCATTTATTATTCATTAGGGGCGCATCGTTGCTCCGAATCGGACAACCTGTAAAAATTTAAGTCAAGAACAATAAATATCTAAAACTAGGTAATTTAATTTGCAATATTATAAAAAAGTTAATTTTTTAAAAAAATTCAGGGTGAAGTACTATGAGTATCGAACTCAAAAGGTCTCTCCCATGCACCCCTATTAATATACACATATATATACAATAATATATATATATGTATATAATCCAACTAATTAATAACTTAATATAATTTTTAATCAAATAATAATTTAAGAGATTAAAAAAGGTATGGCCAAAACAAATTAATTGAGCATGCTCATAGTTGCAATATAAGTTATAACTATCTAAAACAATACAACTAAATGAACCACAAAAAAAAAATTACACTAATGATGAATATTTGCTCTACAATTATGATCCACAATCCATAAAACTCGGCCATACAAATACAATCCATTGAAATCAGGAAAAAGTAAAAGAAAATACAATAGATCAAATAAATAAATATAAAAACAAAAAGAATAAAACGGTAGAAGAAGTCATTTTGGGAACCTCAGCTTGCTCTTCTCCAATTCCTCATTACTTTTTCTCTATCAGCACGGCAACATTAGAATAATAATAGCATTTATAATTAGGAATAGGAAGAAAAAACTCATGAATAGATTCATGGCTGAATAAATTCTAGAACATAATAATCGACCATTTATGTGATTTTGAAGGCAATTTTATTGGATTTATCGAGCATGAAAAATTATTGCATTCTATTATCTCTTATATAGAGATAGATATATTATTGTGTTCTTAATTCACAATAATGATGATTAATTATGATTTGCTTGATTTACGTTCATAATTAATACGATTGTTTGATTAAATATTTTTCCGTATATATTATGGATTGATTGCAATTAATTGATCAAAGTTTTTCTAATTAAATATACCTTTTATTAATTTAATATCATGCATAATTATTCTTAAAAATGTATATAATCCAACTAATTAATAACTTAATATAATTTTTAATCATGTAATAATTTAAGAGATTAAAAAAGGTATGGTCAAAACAAATTAATTGAGCATGCTCATAGTTGCAATATAAGTTATAACTATCTAACACAATACAACTAAATGAACCACAAAAAAAAAATTACACTAATGATGAATATTTGCTCTACAATTATGATCCACAATCCATAAAACTCGGCCATACAAATACAGGAAAAAGTAAAAGAAAATACAATAGATCAAATAAATAAATATAAAAACAAAAAGAATAAAACGGTAGAAGAAGTCATTTTGGGAACCTCAGCTTGCTCTTCTCCAATTCCTCATTACTTTTTCTCTATCAACACGGCAACATTAGAATAATAATAGCATTTATAAATAGGAATAGGAAGAAAAAACTCATGAATAGATTCATGGTTGAATAAATTCTAGAACATTATAATCGACCATTTAAGTGATTTTGAAGGCAATTTTATTGGATTTATCGAGCATGAAAAATTATTGCATTCTATTATCTCTTATATAGAGATAGATATATTATTGTGTTCTTAATTCACAATAATGATGATTAATTATGATTTGCTTGATTTACGTTCATAATTAATACGATTGTTTGATTAAATATTTTTCCGTATATATTATGGATTGATTGCAATTAATTGATCAAAGTTTTTCTAATTAAATATACCTTTTATTAATTTAATGTCATGCATAATTATTCTTAAAAATGATTGGAAAAAAGGTGGTGTGTGACTTTATTATTATTATTATTATTATTATTATTATTATTATTATTATTATTATTATTATTATTATTATTATTATTATTATTATTATTATTATTATTATTATTATTATCAATCAACTTATTATTGTAAATTGGTAATCAGATATAAAATTGATAAACGGGTGTGCATTGTTAGGGGATTACAATTATAAAAAAATTGAAATTAAAATTTTATTTTACTCTTAATTTGATTATTAAAATTAAAAATTGAAATTAAAATTTTATATTCATTAGACATTTAATTAAATGATTATTGACTTTTTTTTATATTTAGTAAAAATTACAAATATAACACACACACATATATATATATATATTATATTACTATTACAACATGTTAATATTAAATATATTGTATATATTTATAATTTTATATAATTGATATAATTAATATATAACTAATCTATATATATATTACAAAGTTAACATACTATTTTTAGAAAGAGAGTTTTGGCGGGAAAACAAAGAGGTTGCTATTTTGAAGACCTTTGTGTTATTATATATATAAAGATATATAAAGATAAAGATTATCTAATATACCCCTTTCTAATAGGCGGGAAAAAACTTGATGGAAAAGTGTATTATAATATATATATATATATATATATATATAATTGGAACTTCCAACACAATTCGAAGGGGGCTACATGGTTAAGTAGTAAAGTGTTGGGGCTATATATGGAACAAAAAGTCTTATCATATTTAAATTTTTGTGCAGAAAATATTTAACAATTTATAAAATAAATCTTACTTATCATAATTAAGTTATAATTATATTTATATGATAAACATGCTAGAGAAAAGTCCACCACTGAAACTGAAGCAAAAGAGTCAAATAAATCCAAGATATTGATGCATATCAAGTCGAAACAAATCTCAAGATAACACGATTATTGATAGATTATTGATATCTCTCTTATCCTAAAGTCTGATATTTAGCTCTTTTCTGTTTGTCATATATATATAAATAATACTCTTCTATATTGAAATTACGTGAATGAGAATACAGTTTCAATACAAAATTCCTTATTTTGTCAAAACATTCTTACAAAATTTACCAAATTCGATGTTGGATCTAATTAAGAAGATTTTGGAGACAAAAATAACCGCCACCCACATTTTACTCATACAATTAATAACTCCATAAATATTTCATATTATTAAAATTAAAATTCAAATAAATGCATGATCGCCATACAATAATATTTCCCAAGATTACAGCAATCAATTTTTAGTATAAATAGACGACGATAGTCCATATGCAGCACACCAACATCAACATATCGAATTATATATATCATTATCTCATATAAAAACAATTTATATAATGTCGAGATTCATTTGCATTTTGATCGCCGTTCTTTGCGTCCTCGTTCCGACGAAATTAGTGTCGGTCGTCGCTCAAAACATATGCCCACTGAGCTCCGTCACAGTCGACCAAATTCCAACAGGACGGTCGGTAGCGTCCAAACCTGAATGGAAAGTCAACATCACAAGTGAATGTTTTTGCACGGTGTTGGATTTGACTCTGCTGTGTCCTAAATTTACCTCTGGAATTGAAGTCAACCCCCCAGTGATTTCGGTTGACAAAGATGGTCACTGCGTCGTCAAAACCCTAAATCCTATCCACAATGGCGACTCTGTCGTTTTTACTTATGCTGCTGATCGTATTCAGTTCCAACCCTTGAGTTTCAATGAAGCTTGCTCTTAGAAATGTATCTTAGGGTTTTAGTGATAATTACATGCTATCAGATGGTTCAGCAGAATAAAATTATTTATTGAACCATCATTTCTTTGTTTGTATGGTGTGGTTTTACAAATTAATAAAATTACCACCTTTGTTGTTGGTTGCATTTTTAAAGATTTATTATTTGTGATGTTTACCTTTATTCATATAAATATGTGAGTCGTAACTAGCCAATATCGCGACGCAATTATAAGTTTGCTACTTCTCACGGATCATTTATTTCAAGATTATATATCCATCAATGACAAAAAATTAATCTAAAAAATTGTTTCAACTAAAAATAGCTAGGAACTAAAAGTGGCGAAAGTGCAAACATCTTAAGTTTGATCGACTACACTTCGTTTTTATTCATTATCTATCTCTACATATATTGAAGTAAAATTGCATGATAAAATTATAAATAAAAATCGTAACCAATATGTTAAAGTAATAATTCTATGATCAAATATTTCAATTATGTTAGCCAACCCCGTTCACGAACTAGTTCAAGGTATGTTGCGTGTAACGTTCGAGTTCGAAATCTTTCTATTTCCACATTTTTATTTTCTTTTTTCTTTTTTGTCCTTTCGTCTTTAATTAATACGATTTTTCGTCATCAATTGCGGAAACTGAAAAAATTCGATCGGCTTTCTATATGATTAGCGTTTTTTACTTTTGGTAAAGGAAAAGTCTTCAATCAATCTGTTTCTCAATGTCTTATCAATTCATAGATTTTTTTCAATGAAAAAACAATATATGCATATAATTATTATATAAATATAATGTTGAGTATGACCCATATAAACGGTAAATTGATGTAGTGAGATGTCCAAATAGAATAACACTAAATAAATAATTTTATTTAAAAATTCAAAAGTATTTTCATTTCGTTTATATTGTTGTTTTACGAGTTGTGCAAGTTCATTTTATTGTTATCTTTTTCCCCCTCTTTATTCTTGTTTATATTTTAAGTTCATTTCATGATATATTTGAGATATTTTTTTTATATTTATGAATTTGAGAATGAACTTCAAGACTTCAATATATGTATAGATTTATGTATTATTTCACAATTTACCTATAATATAATAGTGTGTCATTATGCTTAAATTGTTCATTTGAATTATTTTTTTATTAATTTTGGACTTTTGCATTAAATTTAAGGTATGGTTTTACATTCCCCCAATGTACATTGAGAAAGAAATTGTCGAGACTTTTATTTGACAACTCAATCATAGATGTATTTAAAATTATGAAGAAATGTCGAGTACAACTTATGATACCAAAATATAATATTTTAAATAAATATAGATTTATTTTAATTTAGATAAGTAGTTTCATGCATTGGCGGATCTGGGGGGGCTTAAGCTCCCCCTAACTGAAAATAGCTTCATTTACAGTAGTGGTTGCCGGAAAAAAAATCTCAGCCCCCCCATTTATGTCGGATGGACAGAGAGAAGGAAGAAGGAAAGCTACGGACCGATGTGTTTCTGGAAAAAAAAAAGAGAGAGAAGAGGGGGAGAGCATGTGAGTACGTGTGGGAGAGAAGAGAGATCGTGTCTTGATTTGTTCAAGTGCAGACGGAGAGTGCTGGTTGAAGAAGAAGATATATATAAAGGGCGTTTCTATTTGCACTACCGATTTTACTCTTTGTACTTCGGTTACTCAATGCACTACAAATTTTACTCTTTGCATCACACACATTTACATTTATATCCTCCACTCTAAAAATATTTATTTTACTTAAAAAATATAAAATAAAAATAATAATTCAATTTAAAAAAAAAAAGTGAATCTCTTCCTCACCGACCCTTCCTTTTCTTCATGTCGCCGCCCTCCCTCCTAGCTGCCCTCCCTCCTTCCTCCCACCCCACCGCTCCCCTTTGTTTTTCCCAGAAATCGGAATTCTCCCCAACCAAGCCTCAGTCCTCTCCCCGCCCCCCCAACCGCAGCCCCTTCTTTTTCTTCTTCTCCTCCTTCTTCTTCTTCTTCTTCTTCTTCTTCTTCTTCTTCTTCTTGCCAAATTCCTCTATGAAATAGGTTCGAACTGCAAATTTTGAACAACATGAATGGGTTCGAAAATTAATTTACGGTGGCGCCTAAAGAGGTTCGAAAATTAATTTTCGATTGGTGCTCAGGATGTTCGAATTTCGAACATGCATAAGGGGTTCGAAAATTAGTTTTCAAATGTTTTTAAGGGTGTTCGAAAATAGATTCTCAATCGATCTTTGATGGGAGTTCGAAAAATTGAGTTTTCGAACGGATTTCAACAATTCCGGTGAACTTTGACACGACATTGCAGTTGCAGCCTGTGAAATGTTTGTGTGATTGTGTTTGCATCTGTTGGGAAAAAGAAAATGACCAACATTTATTTTTTAATATTTTATTTAAGTTATTTGATTTGGTGGTTAGTGAAGCTAGAAGGGAAGGTACTGGATAAACGAAGATGCATGTCCGCGACGGTGAGTTGATCGGATTTTTTTTTTTGCACACCAGAGCAGCAGACCAGAGTGATAGCTGTTAAAAAAAGACTTCATTTTTTTGTTTTGTTTTATTTATTTATTAATTTCTTTTAATAAGGACATTTAAGTAAATTTTAAATTATTATTTTTCTATTTTTTTTTTAATTTATGCTACAAAGAGTAGATTTAGTAGTGCAAATAGCATCTCCCATACATAAATGTATTGTATAAATATCATACTAGAATTTATACTAATGTTTAGTGGAGAAAAAGTATTGTTTTGGGCCGAATCATTTCTTAAAAATAAAGAAGCACTTTCTTTTTGAAAAAAAAAAAAACTAAAAAAGGCTAAAAGTCCAAATCCAAAAAAAAAACTTCTATTATATTTTACACATTTTTTATATCATTTTATATTATTATTATATATAAATATATAACTGTATGGAGAAAAAAATTACACTAAAAAGTTGTACAGTCCCCCCTAATATTTTTTTCTGGTTCCGCCACTGGTTTCATGTAGATATATACATACATGTGTGTGTGTGTGTTGTGCGCGCTCTATAACTAATTATTTTTCGCCCCCAAATTAAAATTCATGCGTTCGTGCCTGATTAAAACAAAAAATATCAACTTATGCTCGATTTGGATGATACTTTTTGTGTGAAGACGAAAGATGTTGGAGATGTTGGCGCCAAGGTTGGAAGGAAGAAATAAGTCCGATAGAATCTTAGGTATATTGATTTTGCAGTCATGAAGATTATGCTGAACATGTGCCCCAGCCTTGCTTTAATTTTTTTTCTTCGTAATTTTAGGCCCAAAAACAAACATATACCTATTAAAAAAATCCCGCCATGATCCCAAAAAAATAAAATAAAAAAAGAGCCTCAAGCAAATACTTCTTGACCATACCATCAGGACATCCTATCATTATTGCTATGATGGCATTTTTAGTAATTTTTATTTGGCAATTTTTAGTGTTGCGTCAATAGTATTTAAATTACAGAACTAATTAGTTTAGGGTTAAGATCCAATTTGTTCCGAAACGATTTCGTATTCCATCACTAAAATTAATTTTGTCCTCATTAGGTCCTTGAACTTTGAACTGCCTAATTAACCTCTCATGTTAGTACCCTTAATATTGTTGTTAAGTCGTCATTAAATTGATATTAAAGTTAGTCGAATTTTCTGGCAGGATCGAGGCTACTAGCTAGGTTTCATAATCTTCATGGACATGTGCTATAACATGAAATGGGACACATAAAATGTAGTGTAAATGGATACAAGTATTCAAAATCCAAATAGCAAATGCTTTTTTAGCCAACTTTGATAACACATGTTTTTTATTTAAACTTTTTCACAATATCTGAAATACCCTTACTAAAAGGAGGCCCAATCAACATATTCCTTTTGATTCCTTTTTGAAAACTGACAAAAACTCACGTGGACGTTGCAAAATTCTCACGAATTGATTCCAAAAAAACACACGAAACAGAAACAGTCGATCCCCTTTGCTTTTCTCTTCAAAATTCTCACGAAAGCTAAACACACGAAACTCTTCAAAATCCTTCAAAAATTCTCACGACACTCTTCAAAATTCTCACGAAAACTAAACACACGAAATTGATTCAATTCTCACGGAAGTCTGTCGATATTCAATTCTCGGCCTTGTTGGAATCTGAAAACATCCCGTCGACGGCGAAGCCATGGAAAACCTCGAGCCATGGACTGCTGATTATCAACAGGTTAGAATATTAATTTCATTTTTTTTGTAGTTTAGAATAATTTAGATGATTTTATTATAAATATGTTGATCAATTTAGGCATTTGAATGGTGGGGTTTTGTGAATTAGGACGTTGGATTATTGGAAGGTGTTGAATTTTGCGAATTTAGATTCATGGGTGATTGTGTGGTTTGTGAATTTTACAGCATAAATCAAGAAAATATATCCCCGAATCTGCTTCATTTCGTGAGAATAATTAGTCACAAAAATAGGTTATCGAGACTATATATTGTCATGAAACCTGTTTAAATTTTTTGTCACGAAATGATATCTCGTGTGTATTATTATCACGATACGAGATCTCGTGACAATATATTGTCACGATAAGGGATCTCATGACAATATATTGTCACGAAATCTGTTTTCGGGAGCATATATTTTCACGAATTCAGATGTCGTGTATATAATATTTTTGTTTGATAATTAGTCGTTCTTGCATTTTTTTATATGATAATTAAGTATCTATAGCATGTAGATATCTATATCATATCCAATTAGTTTTAATTTAATTATATTTGTTTTATTTTTTCAATATTTATTGCTAATTTTTTGTTTATTATTTAAAAAATAGCGTGAATGGGTGTGGAGAAGAGAGGCTTTATAGAACATCACCTGCAGGATCAATTTATACTAGAAGGACAATATGAGTGTAAGGTTGGAGAAACCAATATTAGATTTTCTCCAAGTGAGTTTGCTCTGGTGACTGGACTACAGTTTGGGGGATCCGATTTTGATCCATCTGCAACACATCAGATTCCTAGGAGCTCATTCTATTTTCGTGAGTTGAAGAAGACACCTTTTCAAGTGAAGGACCTACTTGATAGGTTTAGGACCTATTCACTAGGAGATGACGTCATGGATTACGTCATGGTCGTCAATGTGCTGTTCCTGCATACCATGATCTTTGGATATGATCAGACACACATGATAGATGACTGGGTATGGGTCTCAGTCGAGGATCAGGATCGATGGAATGCATTTCCATAGGGAGCTTATGCATTCAGTCTCTTACAGCATTATATGGGTTTGGTGCCGTCTACTGAGGTGGAGCTGAGAAGAAAATTCAAGAACAACTAATTATATGGGTTTGATCAATATCTTATTTTATAGGTGTGGGCATATGAGGCCTTATACCTCGACTCGATGCACATTGTGCACAGGTTTTATCACTAGCCGCATTGCCCAGGTGTTTGAAGTGGACATTTAAGACGTAGACTGCGCGCCTGGGCACATTGTTTTCTGATGAGGTAAGCATTTATTTTAAAGAATATGTGTTTTATTGATTATTTAAAGTGATTCTAATCAATCTTTACCATTTGCAGCAATTATGTTTCATATACTTAGAGCCGAGTGAGCATGAGGCGGTCATGTCATATTACAGAAGTGTCTTGCTCGGTGATTATATAGGCGTGACGTATGAGGCGCAGCGCCATAAGAGGATAAAGCCCACTTATCAAGAGCTGGCTAGAGACCATTAGCAGAGAGCTCCCTCTCCCCCTAGAGCTCCCTCTCCTCCCAGAGCTTCATCTCAGTCTAGGCGATCTGCGGGTTGCATTCCTCGTATGTGTGCAGATACTGGTGCAGTTGAGTCATCTAGGAGATGACAGACTCGCCCTACAGACAAGCGTCCTAGACTGGCGACCCCTATGTCTAGTACTAGTGAGGATCACCAGTGTTGCAAGCATGTTGGACAGATGCGAGATGTGGCGCGTCAAACAGGCATAGAGATGCTCCGTATGATGCAAGAGCGTGATGAGGAGCATGAGAGGGCACATAGACAGTACGAGGAGGAGCGTGAAAGGGCACGCAGACAGGAAAATGATGACATGTTTCATAGACTGAAGGATTTCGTTAAGGATTCCAGTCTGGTTAGGCCTAGCTCGGCTAGGCCGAGCTCAGCTGGTGTGTCGAGCTCGATGATGGAATTTGTTGATTTTCGATGTTGTGGATTGCACGCGCACTTAAGAGTGAATTTGATCGAGCTTGACCTGGATCAGGCCTTCTTTGATGAATTGCTCGACACCAACAGAGACATGTCATCGCAATGTATGGATCTGATCTTGTATTACCTTCAGATTAGGCTAGCCGAGGGTCGTGGGTTGAAGTTAGGGGTGAATTCACGGAGCACAGTCGTCTTGCAGTCATCATTCTTCGTAAGTTTTCAATAGTTATTTTAATCTAACAAGTTAATTGATTTTATAATTATGTTAATATTTGTTTGTTACAGTATAAGTTGGTGCAAGAGTATCATCTCATTCATCCGGACGATGAGGAATTCACGCAGACATACTCCCATTTTGACTACTCTTGGTGGGGATGGGATGATGAGTTGGTCTACATCGTCAGAGGGGAGCAGTTATTGACGGGTCCTTAGTGGCAGGAAAATAATGTAAGTAAACATAATTAAATTCCAATTACGATACATGTATCTTTTATGACTGTTTTATATCTATTTGTGTTTACAGATCATCACTGCATGCCATGTTGATGGGCATTGGGAGACCGTTCAGATTCTTCTAGACACATGGCGAGTTGTGTTGTATGATTCGTTGTTGTACAACATGATGGATCCGACAGATTAGCCCACATATTCGATGCGTGAGCACCAGCTGTGGCCATTGATGCAGTTGATTCCAGGACTGCTGCGGCATTGCAGGTATTGGGAGAGAGCCGGGCATCCTAAAATCTGCAGACCATTGGTGTATTACAGAACGCCACTTATATATCAGTTCAAGCAGACAGATGGTGTGAGTTGTGGCATTTTTTCTACCATGCAAGCCGATATATTGACTTTCCGCTTTGATCCTACTCTAGATGACTTGGACAAGTATCGAAAGCTTTTAGCTGTTAGGATATTCAGTCATTGTCAGAGGATAACATGAGTAGAGCTTTGACTTATGTGGTGTTTTTGTTGATTTTGTACTTTGACTTGATTAATGTTAATGTTGATTTTGTACTTGGACTTGATTAATGTTAATGTTGATCTCGTGAGTATTATTGTCACAAGTAGAAGATCTCGTGACAATTATTGTCATGAGTAGAAGATCTCGTGATAATTATTGTCATGAGAACCTCCAGAAAAAATGCAAAATTATATTTGAATATGGAATTAACCCTGTAACAATCATATCTCAATAATAGTCATATCACAATATCAGTCTTTACTACATAAATAGTCATATTAATCCGTTCAATCGTAACACGTTCAAATTTGAGATTGAACTCTATTCAGACACTTGCCCTTGTTGTGTCCTGGTTGACGACAAATACTACATCTCTTAGGTTGACGTTGCCCTTCGCCAGGTGCACCCCATTCTTCATACTCAATCTGTTGTGGGGCTGTACATTTCTTTCTGTTGTGGCCAGTGCCTCCACACCTCGAGTATACTTGTTGTCTTCTACTTCTCGTACTTGAGCCTTCACCTGCTGAACGATATCTTCCTTCTTTAGGACGACCTGCTTGGGGAACTGATTTAGGAGGGCAAACTTTGAATGAAGACGAGACTGTCCATTCATCCTGACTCGACACTGAATGTACACGATCATGGTATGCAAGACAAAGTGTGACTTGCTTGAAATACAAGTCCACATAATCATATATGTCATGTCCTGCACTCCTGTTACAATAGTTCTAATATGTTAATAAAATAACATAATAGCTGAAATTTATAAAAGAAATATTTATAAAATTACGGTACCTAATAGCAGCTGCTGTATGAGAACAAGGAATTTGATCGAGCTGAAATTCACCACATTCACATGTTCTCATATGAAGGTCAACAAGGAAGCTCTTGTCGTTCTTTTGCACTTTGTACAAATGTGCATTGGCATCGAACACCATACTGACGGCTCATCTCCACTTGTTTGGAAAGCTTTGTGTAAGCAAATTCTGTGAGAATGTGATCTCTCCACACTGTCTTCGCACGTCTCTCGTCGAACCACTTCTCTATCCCTGACAACCTCAATGAGAGAACATATGGGTAATCTTCTAGCCCACAACAAACGAGCATTAAAACAATCAACAGCATTTGATATCATGAAGCTGTAACTGTTAGTTTTGTATACTGGAAGACTTGTCTTTGTATACTTTTCTGATGATATGATGATATGAAATGAAAGTTATTGCAGTCACTGTTTGCATTTAGATTATGTTCTATAATTGTTTTATGCAATGTTCCATATACTTACATTGTAGATGATATGGTGTGGGGAGTCACACGGTAAGATCATATCATTAGAATCTTGTAATGTATTAAAGAGCTCACGGCTTAGATGGTCCTGAACACACCATCGGTACACCGTAGAATAATCTGATAAGTTAGTTTATCTTAACTAACTGATTATTCTAGTACACTCGTTAGTGTATTGAGGAGAATCACGATAGGATACTATTCTCTGTCTCTGACCCAGTTACTGAGAGAATAAAGATCCACAGAGTTCGGGTTCTGAACTCATGTGATATTGGCGAGCATATGTGTGCGTTGTTTATTACTTTGATTTATCAATGGGTGAGATCTTTTCGTAGATCGAATTTGATATCTTGGGTAATAACAATGTATACATGATGTCTCGAGCAGTATGCATGAGCACTGTGTCCTGGTGCGCCAGGTTGATGATGTTCTCTTGAGGAAGCACAAGTTCATGTTGAAACCCTGCAGGTGGAATTTATTCCGTACATGAATAAAGCTTGTGTGGTACTACTCAAGGTTTTAGATGTTAATTAATTATAGCTGTCAGAGGCTTACATAATTAATTAATGAATATTATATCTTAAACACGGGGAATGGCTGGACTAAAGGAGAAAGCATATTCGTAAATATGTATTAAATTGGTAGGTCAGTTTTACTTCTTTAGTGGAATAAAAGTAAAAATTAATTTATTTAATTATATCCTAGGTTTATTGGATATTGGATATTAAATAAATTAGTGGGCCAATTTAATATTCTTCTAGATCCCTGTTGTAGCCCAATTGACTGATAGTGGACTGGATATTGAACTTGAGATAGAGGCCCAAGCCCATTAGGGCTGGAACATGAAATTTCGCCCCTCCCTATATATAAGGGGAGGGGGGGCACGAAATTTTATGAGATTATTCATAGGAAATCAGCCCCTCTTAGTCTCTCAAAGTTATCCATAGATTTCACAACTCTATCTAGTAGATTTCAGCCCACTCTGAATCTAGATACAGTCCGGGAATACAACAGAAGATCTTGGAGTGGAATACAGTGGTGGTCAAAATTTTGAGTGCTAGGTGGCGCCAACTACAGTTCATTCAACAGCAAGATTAGATCTTTAATCTTGTCCACAGACCGTCTATCGATTTGTAAGTAGATTCGATTCTATGTCTTCCGCTTTATTAGATTCGAATCTGGTTTGCATGCTTTTTGTATAGACTGTGATAAACATGCATGTTACATAAATTTATGATTTGCATGAACACGGATTAATGAACAACCAAATGATCATGCGGTGGTTTAATTCGAAAAAACCCCAACAACTGGTATCAGAGCGGGTTTTGGCACTGTTCTAGGATTAATCCGGGCATGAATTCGAATTGCATAATTAAATTTGTTGATAAATTTATGATGTTTAAATTTTTAGATTTAATTGGCATGTGTTTCGATTTTATGGTATTCAAAACTTGGAAGAATTTGAGATGTAAAAATCGAAAATTCTAGTTTTGAGGTATATGAATTTTCGGCCACTGTGGAATAAAGATTTGGGATGATATTTGATGATCTTCAAAATTTTCAGATTTTATTTCACATGGTTCGAAAATTTGGATGTCAAAAATTTCGATTTTTGATGTGTATAAAATTCCCTAATTTGGTGTAGTAATTTTCGGCACTTTTGGAATTAAGTTTGGATGATGTTTTGATCAAGATCAAATTTCCAGATTTATTTCCTATTGTGGTTCGAAAATTATGATGATTAGATTTGGATTTAGTGATTTTTGATGTATATCAAAGATTGCCTAATTCTAATCTAGATAGGTTTGAAATTAGAATTTTAAATTTGGTAATTTTTGAAGTGGATCAAAATTTCTAGATTTTTATTCTTGAAAATTTCGAAACCTATAGCTATATAATTTGGAATAGTTTTTTGATTAATGTCAAAATTTCCAAATGTGAAATATAGTGTAATTTTCGATTTTTAATAAATTAATTTGGAGAAGATTTTGATGAAAATCAAATTTCCAGATTTATTAATTAATGTGGATCGAAAATTTGGTTGTTGGATTAAAGATTTGATATTATTTGATGTATGTCTTAATTTACCTAATTTTAATCTAGATAGATTTGAAAATAGAATTTTTAATTTGGAAGAATTTGAAGTGGATCAAAATTCCAAATTTATTATTTGGTAATTTTCGAAATCTATGGATTAAAAATTGGATAAGGTGATTTTGGATATATACAAATAATTATCAAAATCCAATTGTGATAAGAATTTAATTTTGGATAAGTTTTGGAAGATTTTGGATTGGAATCAAATCTCCAAACCTTATCCTTAAAGATTTAGATTCTTATGGATAATATTTGGATTAGATTTTTGATTTATATCAATATATTCAATTATTATTTAATTAGGGTGGTTAGAAAATATTAAATAAATTTGGTGGATAATTATAAATAATTTCCAGATTTATTTAAGTGATATTTTTGAAATATACAAGATTTAAATTGGTGGATAATTATTTTAATTTCCAATTTTTATCTTGTGGATAATATCGAATTAATTAATTTATTTAATTGTAAAATTCGATTATTATTTAATATTCATGCATAGATATCATATGTTATTTTATGTGGATCATATTATACATGATTGTTGGATTTGTAGACTGTGTTTGTTTGCAGGTTTACCAACTATCATGGCTCCTTTATTTTATGTGATGTATGTTTATGTTGAATGAATGTTTGGCCGTATGCCGGTTTGGCTACGTGATTTTAATCCATGAGAAAATCCATGGATTAGGTCTAGGTTTTATTTTACGTTGTTTTAATGTAATAGATATAAAGCTGTTAGACGAGTTTTTGAGTTGTAATTTTTATTCTAGCAATATTAGATTTTTCCTTTTGGGATAGATAGTCTGTATTGAATAAAGATCGGAGATCAACTCAAAAGAAGAAAAGTGGTTCAGCACCAAAAGGAAGGTTCACCGGTTCACGTCCCGAAACCCTAAATGGAGCTAGGATTTTCGGCGAGGCGCGGTGAAGGGGGTGGCGGTTCCAAAGCCTGATTCCGGAGCTGACTTTCCAGTTTTATCTCATCAATCAACATGAGATATAAGCCATGATAGTTGGAATATTACTGTTGCTTATTATGTTGAAGCATGCAATGGTTGTTTATCATTTTATGTGATGTTTGCATGTTCGATAATGGGATAAAATGAAACCTCAAACATAAATAACTAAGTGGGAGAGATTCATACCAAAGTATGTAGAAATCTCATACGGTCTCCATTAAAATCTGGTTTAATTGAGAAGTGATGGGCATGCGCGTTGACATCGGTCTTCCTCCATATCGGATGTGTCATATCACAGATTTCTCTAGAAATTAAATCTCCTAAATGGATAGCTGTAGAACACTATTAGGAATAACTGACTCCTCCATCTGGAGCGGTTAAATTCGAGTAGTGATCTTGGTGCGAAGATAATGGTGTGCACACTTAGATGTAATTTATTGATAAACGTCCACACGATCGTGGCTTATCAGTTAGACGATTACATGATCGTGTTATTTATCCGGCTATTAATTTGCTTGTTGTAAGGAAACTCAACTGGAGGCAAATTAAAGGTTTAACCTATTTAAAGATTTTTTTATAAACGTCCACACTATCGTGGCTTATAAAAGATGTTTTTAAAGGGTCGGTGGAAAAGTATATAATTTTTATGAGGCTTTCGATTATATATTGTTTATCCTAAACTTGTTATGTGACTGTACTGCATGTTTAATTTCAGTTATTTCATATCATCAATGGCACTCTCCAATCTGTCCTCAATCCTCAAAGAAAACAAACTTGTCGGTGAAAACTACAATGACTGGATTCGTAACCTTAACTTGGTTCTTGTTGCTGAGGGACACAAGTTTGTGCTTGAAGAGGTTTGTCCTCAGACGCCAGATGAGGGTTCTGACGAAGCCCAAAAGGTTGCATATGATAAGTGGCTTAGGTCTAATGAGATAGCGCGCTGTTACATTTTGGCATCTATGTCAAGTATGTTGCAACATCAGCATGAGCCTATGAAAACCGCTTATGATATCATGTACAACCTTAGGCAGCTATTCGGTCATCAGAATCGCTCGGCACGCCATTTGGCAATGAAGAAACTAATGAATGCGAGAATGTCTGACTCCACACCTGTTAGGGATCACGTTCTCATGATGATGGGGTATTTATCTGAGATCGAGACCTTGGGTGGAGAGCTAGATGGCGATTCTCAAATCGACATTGTTCTTCATATCTTGTCTTTGAAGTTTGAGCAGTTCAGGCTAAATTTTAACATGATTAAAAGGGATGTCAGCCTGACTGAACTGCTCATAGATCTTCAGGCAGCTGAATTGCTCCAAAAGAGCAATCCTGAGGCCCACATAGCTGAAAAAGGAGCGTCTTCTTCTAGTGGAAAAAGGAAGAAGAGAAACGCACCTAAGAAGGCTGCAGATGAGGCGCCTAAGGTGAAGAAGCCAAAGGCAAAGATTCCTCCCGAGGAATTCAAGTCGAAGACTAAGTGCTTCAAGTGCGGCCAACCAGGTCACTGGAAGGCGGCGTGTCCTAACAAGAAGAAGAAGAGAGGTACATCTCACACTCTGGTTGTGGAAACATGTTTAGCAACTTGTTCTACCCAGTCATGGGTAGTAGATACTGGAGCTACTGATCATGTTTGCATGTCTTTACAGGGGTTCCTGGTAAAAAGATAGCTGAGTGAGGACGCGATCACCGTCTACATGGGCAATGCTACGAGAGTGGCGGCTATTGCAGTGGGAGACGTTGTTTTACCTTTCAGTAGTGATAGAACTTTGGTTTTGAAAGATTGTCTTTATGTGCCTGGTTTTAAGCGAAACTTGATTTCAGTTTCTAAATTGATTATGGATGGATATTCTGTTTCTTTTGATAACAAAATAGTTATCTTTAGTGGTAAATATTTTATCTGTTCTGGCACATTGGATGGACACTTATACTTTCTTAAACCAACTGAAAACACTACGCAAAGATAACTGTTGAATACATCAATCATAAACCCTAACAAGAGAAAAGAACCTTCGGAATTGAATCAAACCTATCTTTGGCATCTAAGGCTAGGTCATATTAACCTTAAGAGGATACAAAGGCTTGTAAACGATGGACCATTGTCTTCTTTGGTACTGGAATCGTTTCCTTTGTGTGAATCCTGTTTGGAAGGTAAAATGACCAAGCGTCCTTTCCAGTCAAAAGGAAATAGATCCGAAGGGCTATTAGATTTGATTCACTCTGACCTATGTGGCCCTATATCAGTTCAAGCTCGAGGAGGGTTCGAGTATTTCATCACTCTCATTGATGATTACTCTAGATACGGTTATATTTACCTGTTACGTCGCAAGTCTGAATGCTTTGAGAAATTCAAAGAGTTTAAGGTGGAAGCGGAGAAACGAACAGGCAGAAGTATCAAGTCACTACGTTCTGATCGTGGTGGCGAGTACCTCTCAAGCGAATTTAGGGATTACATGGCAGAGAGTGGGATTACATCCCAGTTGACGGCGCCTGGAACGCCAAGCAGAATGGCGTGGCGGAAAGAAGAAATCGTACATTGTTAGAGATGGTTAGATCGATGATGAGTTATTCTAAGTTGCCTATTTCGTTTTGGGGATATGCCCTGGAAACAACAGCCTATATTCTTAACTTGGTTCCATCGAAATCAGTTCCTGCTACACCTACAGAACTATGGACTGGACGAAAGCCCAGTTTGAACCACATTCGGATTTGGGGTAGCCCAGCACACATGTTGGATAAGGAAGCTGATAAGCTGGCTCCTCGTACTGATGTAAGGCTGTTCGTTGGATATCCTAGAGGAACGAAAGGTGGTTTGTTTTATAGTCCTAAGGATCAGAAGATCATTGTTAGCACCAATGCTCGATTCTTAGAGGAAGACTATGTCATAAACCACAAACCAAGGAGTCACATCATCCTTGAGGAGTTAAGGGGTGGATCGAATCCTACACCAGTTGTACAAGAAGAGGAACCACCAAACACTGCACAACGTGTCACAGAAGTACAGGAACTGCCTCGTCGCAGTGGGAGGGTTATAGGCCAACCTGATAGATTCATTGGTCTGGGAGAGGCTTCAGATTTCCCAGAGGGTCTCAATGAATTGGATCCCAGGACCTATGACGAGGCAATTCGAGATAAAGATGCAGATTCTTGGAAAACTGCAATGGAGTCTGAGATTGGATCTATGGATCACAATCAAGTCTGGGAACTTGTAGAACCACTAGATGGGGTAAAACCCATTGGCTGTAAGTGGATCTACAAGCGCAAGAGAGGATCTGATGGGAAGGTTGAAACCTTCAAAGCTAGATTGGTGGCAAAAGGGTATACTCAGAAAGAAGGGATCGATTATGAGAAAACCTTTTCACCGGTAGCCATGCTTAAGTCAATCCGAATTCTCTTGTCTATTGCCGCTCATTTGGATTATGAGATCTAGCAGATGGATGTCAAGACAGCTTTCCTAAACGGAAGTCTTGAGGAAAACATTCACATGAACAACCAGAGGGATTCATTGCTAAAGGCCAAGAGCACTTGGTGTGTAAGCTTAAGAGATCCATTTATGGACTTAAGCAGGCATCGAGGTCTTGGAACATCCGATTTGACGAGGTTATCCAGTCATATGGATTCGTGCAAAGTCCGGATGAGTGCTGTGTGTACAAGAAATGTGACGAAAACGTGGTGGCATTCCTCGTACTTTATGTTGATGACATCTTGCTTATTGGAAACAGTAAGAAGGCGTTATCAAACATTAGGGTGTGGTTGTTCGAGCAGTTCGATATGAAGGATCTAGGTGAAGCCGGACATGTCCTTGGCATCAAGATCATTCGTGATCGCCAGAAAAGGATGTTATGTCTGTCCCAGGTGACTTATATCGATACAGTGCTAGCTAGATTTGGCATGCAAGATTCCAAGAAAGGTTTTATACCTTACAGGTATGGAATTCATCTATCCAAGGAAATGTGTCCCCAAACACAGTCTGAGATAGAGGAAATGAAGAAAGTACCATATGCTTCGGCTGTGGGAAGTTTGATGTATGCTATGCTATGCACTAGGCCTGATATATGTTATGCCGTTGGCATGGTAAGCAGATATCAGTCTAACCCTGGACAAGGTCACTGGACTGCGGTCAAAAACATTCTCAAGTACCTTAAACGGACTCGAGACTACATGTTGGTTTTCCGCTCTGATAGTCTAGTACCTTTGGGTTACACGGACTCAGATTTTCAATCCGACAAAGATCAGAGTAAGTCTACCTCGGGCTATGTGTTTACATTAGGAGGTGGAGCCATCGCATGGAGGAGCATTAAGCAGAAATGCATTGCGGATTCCACCATGGAAGCTGAGTATGTAGCTGCCTCTGAGGCTGCAAAAGAGGCTGTCTGGCTCCGTGGGTTCCTAGTGGGCTTGGGCGTGGTTCCTGATTTGCCTAAGACTATCACGATATACTGTGATAACTCTGGTGCAGTGGCAAATTCGAAGGAACCCAGAGCCCACAAGGGAAGTAAACACATAGAGAGAAAGTACCATCTTATACGAGAAATCGTTAAGAGAAGAGACGTGGCGGTGGTCAAGATTGCATCTGAGGACAACCTGGCTGATCCATTCACGAAAAGCCTGGCGGCTAAGACCTTTGATGGTCACGTGGAGAAAATGGAAGTGAGATGCAGACTCGGTAGCGCAGTTTGAGTTGATAGTTTTAGATTGGAGAGTTTGCCAGTTAGTTATTATGCTTGAAAGACATGCTTCAAGTATAAGTGGGAGATTGTTAGTTTTGTATACTGGAAGACTTGTCTTTGTATACTTTTCTGATGATATGATGATATGAAATGAAAGTTATTGCAGTCACTGTTTGCATTTAGATTATGTTCTATAATTATTTTATGCAATGTTCCATATACTTACATTGTAGATGATATGGTATGGGGAGTCACACGGTAAGATCATATCATTAGAACCTTGTAATGTATTAAAGAGCTCACGGCTTAGATGGTCCTGAACACACCATCGGTACACCGTAGAATAATCTGATAAGTTAGTTTATCTTGACTAACTGATTATTCTAGTACACTCGTTAGTGTATTGAGGAGGATCACGATAGGATACTATTCTCTGTCTCTGACCCAGTTACTGAGAGAATAAAGATCCACAGAGTTCAGGTTCTGAACTCATGTGATATTGGCGAGCATATGTGTGCGTTGTTTATTACTTTGATTTATCAATGGGTGAGATCTTTTCGTAGATCGAATTCGATATCTTGAGTAATAACAATGTATACATGATGTCTCGAGCAGTATGCATGAGCACTGTGTCCTGGTGCGCCAGGTTGATGATATTCTCTTGAGGAAGCACAAGTTCATGTTGAAACCCTGCAGGTGGAATTTATTCCGTACATGAATAAAGCTTGTGTGGTACTACTCAAGGTTTTAGATGTTAATTAATTATAGCTGTCAGAGGCTTACATAATTAATTAATGAACATTATATCTTAAACACGGGGAATGGCTGGACTAAAGGAGAAAGTATATTCGTAAATATGTATTAAATTGGTAGGTCAGTTTTACTTCTTTAGTGGAATAAAAGTAAAACTTAATTTATTTAATTATATCCTAGGTTTATTGGATATTAGATATTAAATAAATTAGTGGGCCAATTTAATATTCTTCTAGATCCCTGTTGTAGCCCAATTGACTGATAGTGGACTGGATATTGAACTTGAGATAGAGGCCCAAGCCCATTAGGGCTGGAACATGAAATTTCACCCCTCCCTATATATAAGGGGAGGGGGGGCACGAAATTTTATGAGATTATTCATAGGAAATCAGCCCCTCTTAGTCTCTCAAAGTTTTCCATAGATTTCACAACTCTATCTAGTAGATTTCAGCCCACTCTGAATCTAGATACAGTCCGGGAATACAACAAAAGATCTTGGAGTGGAATACAGTGGTGGTCGAAATTTTGAGTGCTAGGTGGCGCCAACTACAGTTCATTCAATAGCAAGATTAGATCTTTAATCTTGTCCACAGACCGTCTATCGATTTGTAAGTAGATTCGATTCTATGTCTTCCGCTTTATTAGATTCGAATCTGGTTTGCATGCTTTTTGTATAGACTGTGATAAACATGCATGTTACATAAATTTATGATTTGCATGAACACGGATTAATGAACAACCAAATGATCCTGCGGTGGTTTAATTCGAAAAAACCCCAACAGTAACGACGTGAAAGGCTTTGTGACCGTGCCCAACCATGTACCCCTATACTCAGCAGTGTCTTGTAAACTTCAGCTCGGCTTGAGGAGATCATCGATAGATATTTCAGAAACTTTTCTTCTCTATATGCAAATGCAGCACTTTTAAACATAGAAATCACATGACGACTTGCTCGAATTAGATTATTCGCTATGTGGCAATAGCACAATCCGTGGACCGCTGTAGGATACACTGCCTTAACAACATTCTTGATGCTCACATGTTGGTCCGAAACTATCACCAAATCATCACGATCTCCAAAAGCCCTCTTAAACCGCTCCATGAACCATGTCCAGGCCACATCATTCTCAATAGGACCCACACCAATGGCAAGAGGGAAGCACTACTCATTACCGTCTTTCATCACAGTGACGAAAAGAATACCCTTGGTCTTCCCCTTCAAATGAGTACTGTCAATGGTGATAACTGGACGTATACATACGCTGAATGCCGCTCTACAAACTCCTAGAGCAACAAACATGTACATGAAACGATCATCACCATCACTTTCCAAATCATAAACCATATCGGGATTGGACCTCTTCAACATCTCCAAATATGCAGGCAACACCGCGAAAGACTGGTCATGAGAACCGTAAACCATCTCTATTGTGAGATTCCTAGTCCGCAATGCAACACTGTACTCAATCTCAATGCCATACCCCCTCAATATCTCAGCTATCATTGCTCTCGGCTTCAGGATAGAACCCTCATCTAGGATTCTCTTCCTAAATAAATCAGCAATAACTCGAGACGATAACTTCCGTGGCGTATTACGTGTCAGGTCCAACCGATACGTATGATTATCCTCTAATTTAGTCACCATCCACAAGCCACCCTTAGAACTTGCCGCTAATTTGAACGGACAGGTCTCATTTTGTTTGCAAATAACTGTTAGTCGACTCTTGCTGGATCGGGAGATCGTATATTCCACTTGACGCTGCATATGCCACTTTCCAACATCAATTACCAAATCTTTCTTCTCCAAGAAAGTCTTTCCCACGGCTATCGCATCAATATCTGTCGGGGATGGGTCATCCTGTACCACTGCTAGTGCATCGTCAACATGGGCCACATGAATAGACAAATATCCCAAGGGAGGAAACCCTACATTCAGAGCTTCAACATCAGGAGCAACATCCTCAGATGAGAAGTTGTGAGGTCCACCATGCTGTAGAATATTGACAAACTCACCGAGACGCCCTGGTTCGCGAATCCATTCACAAAATTTGGCAATTTGCTTACGCCGAACTTCACTCTCATAATTCTCATCGTCGTCATCATCATCATCATCCCAAGACAAATCATCAACACTATCATCTCCAATTGGTTCATCGTTATCATCGTTTGACGGCACTCCACTTGGAGTTTACAGAATTGATTTCTCAATAACGTATACAACCGGCTCATCTTGCTCCTGAACTAAACGAGCTAAATCAACATCCGTTTTCAAAAGTCCTTTTAGTGTCCTCCCTGTCAATTACCTCGTCAAATAACTCAGTGTATAACTAACACTTGTTGGAGATGTTTCCATAAAATCGTGAATTTCTTCAACCAATTTATCACGAGATAAATTGTCAAATGGGAGGTACACCAGCTGATCTTCACCATCCACATACTCAGATCTCTCCCATCTACCGCTATGTCGGACAACAATACGTTGCCAAGTCATCTGCAAATCAACAATAAACAGTAATTAAAGTAATTTAAAAAATAAATAATCTCGTGACAATATTGTCACAGAAGCATAGAATTCGTGATAATATTGTCACGGTTCAGGCGATCTTGTGACAATATTGTCACTAATTCTATGATCTCGTGACAATATTGTCACGAAATGAAGAGACTTGACAATTTAAAAAAAATTATTGTCACGAAATGAGTAGATTTCATGAGAATATATTCTCACGAAATCTATTCATTTCGTGACAATAAATTTTTAGCCACAAGATGTGTTCTTCTCGTGAGTATTATTGTCACAGTTCATAGATTTCGTGACTATATTGTCACGAAATCTATGAACTGTGACAATATTATCAGGAGAACACTGTATATCCGAAAAAAATTTTGATGCTACTAATCTTTACAAATCTTCAACTTACGTTAACCAACCACAAAATATCCTAATCTACAACAACATATGCATATAGGATCATTAAAAATTACAAAACAAACATCTTATAACTTGAATAATTATTAAACATGTCTATTATGAAATTAACATAAATTGCTGATAAATTACTTAAATTTTTAAAAGGACTTTAAACCTGACTAATTCGAACAACTTGACGGTTATAAAAATTAAAAAACTAACCTCAAATTTCTTGGATATGTGTTGTTGTTTCTGTTGGGGTTTTTTCGAATTGAACCACCGCAACATCTAATTGAATGTTCATTAATCATAATGTCATGTAGATCATAATTTTATGCAACACATATGTTTTCATTAACCGAGTTCAATTAACATGCATAGTCGGTTTAATCGATTCTACTAAAGCGGAGACATAAAAATTGAAAAATGATTTACAAAGTAAACGACGGGTTGAGGACAAGATTAAAGATCTAATCTTGTTGTTGTATGTATGAAATCGGTGCCCCACTGTGATATTCCACTCCTTGATCTTCTGTTGTATTCCCGGACTGAATCTAGTTTCAAGGTGGGCTGAAATTTACTAGATCGGTATGAAATCTGTGGAGATAAAGAGAACACAAGAGGAGCTGATGTCTAACCCTAAAATTTCGTCCCCCACCCTCTTATATATAAGGGGGTGGGCGATATTTCAGTGTCCCAACCCTACTGGGCTTGGGCCTCTATCCCTTTTTCCATCTCCAGTCCATTAAAGTCATATTGGGCTACAACAGGGATCTAGAAAAATATTAAATTGACCTGCTAATTTATTTAATTTCCAATATCCAATAAACTTAAGATATTATTAAATAAATTAAGTATTATTTTTATTCCACTAAAGAAATAATACTGACCTATCAGTTTAATACATATTTCTGAATATGCTTTCTCCTTTAGTCTTGCCATTCCCCGTGTTTAAGATATAATAAGCTTCTGAGAGCTATAATTAATTAATATCTTATCCTTGAGTAGTACCACACAAGCTTTACTCATGTACGGAATAAATTCCACCTGCAGGGTTTCAACATGAACTTGTGTTTCCTCAAGAGGACACCATCAACCTGGCGCACCAGGACACGGTCCCCCTACATATTGCACGACCCATCATAAGTGTAAATGATATAACCCAAGATATCGAGATTATTGATTCTATGAAGAATCTCACTCTTTGATAAATCAAAGCTGCAAACACTACACGTATGTGTCCACCAACATATAGGGGTTAAGAACCCGAACTCTGTGGATTCTTATTCTCTCATTTAAGGTCATAATAGATAATAGAATCCTAAGTAGATCCTCCTCAATACACTTGACCGTGTATTAGAATAATTAGTTAGTCAAGACAAACTAACTATCAGATTATTCTACGACGTACCGATAACAAGTTCAGTGCCATCTAAACCGTGAGCCTTTTAATACATTACAAGGAACCAATGATATGATCTAACCGTGTGTTTACCCACACCATATCATCTACAATGTAAGTATAGTGAACATACATGTAAATATAACAATTTAAATGCAAACAGTGACTGCAATTGTATTCATTCTATATCATCATAAAACCATCATCAATAATGTATACAAAACACAGGTTTTCTAGTATACAAAACCAACAATTCCAACAATATTTTGTAAAATGGGCGTGAGTTTTGTTTGAAAATGTCGTGAGTATTTGGTTGAATGTGTTTTCTTGTTTCTTGGAATTAAATGCATGCAACAACCATGCACCTACCAAATTTAATTAATTCTGAGATTTTCGTTATTTTTTTAAAAAAAATTTGCCACAAATGCTTCTTTTAATTAATGAGAAAAGAAATGGAAATTGTTCAAATGAGACAAAAAGGACATATAGGACTTTTACACCACTTTTTGAATAGAAAAGCATGACCTATCAATCTTGGCTAGAAAAACATTTGCTATCTTGAATTTGACTACTTTAATTTTTCACCCTACTTTTTCCATATATTACTACCTCTGTTTCAAAATGTTTGTTGTTTTAGGTTTTTTTTTTTTGTTTCAAAATGTTTGTTGTTTTATATAATTTGACATTCTCTCTCCCAATTTTAACCCTCTCAAATCCTATAAGATTTCTTGATTCTAACTTACCTATAATATATGAAGAGAGAAAAATATATGGAGAGAGAAAACATTGTTATTTTTTAGGAAAATATAGATGAATTAGATTTTATGGCATATATGAGGGATGAATATAGTTGTCCACAAAATTAATTCTTAATTCCAGATAAAAAAAACAAAACAACAAACATTTTGAAACGGGGTAGTATATAACAGATAAATGGTTTTCGATCCTAAGCATATGTGACGTAATATTTTGTTTTTTCCTAAAATAATTCATCCATATATATTAAAAATAAAGTGTGTGCATTATCAGTGAACAAGTTAATTAAGACGCCTAGCGTATATATTACCAAACATGTGGTTTAATTTGAAGATAAATATTTATGAATTTAATTAAAGAATATTGAGATAAATGAAAGCATAATGGTACTTGCGCACATGTCAGCTTGCGAAAAGGTTGAAACAGAGGAATTTGCTATTCCGCCACTTCCATATTTAACTTGTGGAGGAATTTTATCCCCGCTCACCCGCGCCAATCTCATCTGCCATTTCAACACTTATCTTCAAATTACTTTATTTATTTTGACAAGTCACCAATTACATTAATTTATTTGGTTCCAATTCATTATTACACATCCCGAGTTACGCTAGTACGTTATCAAATTATGAGTTTAAATTATGAGTTTAATAATAATTATAAGAAAATAAAATTAATTATAATAAGTAATAAATTCTAATTATGCAATATAATAATTAATTAGTAATTACAAGTTGAAAATTAAATACTAAAGAATAGTTACATGCCCTAATTGAGTAGAATCAACTTTAAATAATTATTGTAAAGTTAAACTAAAGAGGAAGAAATTAAATTGAAGAAAAAAAAAGAAAAAAAATCATAATTTGGGGATCCATGGGTAAATTTATTTGATTGATTTCTACTTTTTTCATGATGACATAAAATATAATTTTTTTCATAATGGCCTATTAGTAGAGTGTAATGATTTAGCCATTAGATTTTATTTTACTCTTTTTTGTGTTTCAATATCAAATTATGAGTTTTGTTTCATTTTTTTTTTAATTTCAAGCTATTTTGTTTTAGTTGAATTTAAAATTCTTAATTGGGGTCTATGGGGTCTATTATATATACCCGATTAGGATATATACATGTTTTTTTAGTATTTGATTTTTAAATAATGATTTATTATCATGGTTGATTATATTTTTCATACTTAAAATTAATATTTTGTTAAATTTTATTTTTTATTGATAAATATTGATTATGTTATAATTACGAGTTTTTTATATAATAACTATAATTAAAACTATAAAGTTGATAACGAAACATGGGGGAACACAAAAGTTGTACAATAAAATTCGAACCGGATGATATGAGGTTAAAAGTCTTAAATTTGGTGGGTTACCCTCGACATAAAAAAAAAAGTCTCAAATTTGAATATTACTCTTATAGGCCTCGTCTACCACAATTCACACATGTAGTTTGTTAGTTATAGCACAAAAGTAAAATTTACCAAGAACGTGCAATTGGGTAGTAGGTGCATGTTCCCTTGTAATAAAAAAGAAGATATTAAGTCCCGGTGGGGATGCTCTAGTGGTGGGGTGAGGTTGCTCAAAGGCCAAAGGTCACGGATTCGAACCTCCTCAATACCATAGGTCGGGTGTGTGAGTAAAAAAAAAAAATTAAGTAATATGTTATTTTTCTTATTTAAATTTCAGCCTATAATAGTGTTCTTAATTTAACTTCAACACGTTTAGGTAAGTTTGGCATGGTTATTCAAATCGAATGTATATATGTGTGTGTGTGTGTGTGTGTGTTTGTTGCATATGCGATATGACCTAATAATAGTAGAAACTTAATGTTTCTATAGATTTATATTATATATATATATATATATATATATATATATATATATAGGATTTGATTCAAAGGGCAAAGGTTCAATTTGATCCTACAACTATTTGTGTAGGATCATTTTGATCCCTATTTATCTTTTTGGTCCAAAGTGATCCTATAACTATTTTAAAAGTCCAATATGATCCCTATTTTGATCCCTATGCCTAACGGAAATAAAAAGTTGAGAAACGGCGTCCATTTCTTTTAAAGTTGAGAAAATCACAGGGTTCACAAAAAAAAAATCCCAAATTCCACCCAAAACCCAAAAATCTCGAAATTGTTCAAAGAAGACAATCAGTGGCGGTGGTTCTGGAGAGAGAGAGAGAGAGAGAGAGAGAGAGAGTGTGTATCCATACTGGTAGGGCACCGATCCGAAAAAAAAAAGGTAAGAATTCATGTTTTGATTGCTTATTAAACAAAGATTCTTCATTTTTGAACATTCAAATATGGGGCAAAAGGGTTGACACATCATTTTCACAAAAATCCATGGGAATTCTTTATCAATTCTTGGTTTTTTTGTGGATTTAAAATTGAAACTAATGGACGTTTTTATTTTTAGGTTTGGGTGATTTTATGATTGTAGATGGAGACAGTTAATTTGATTTACCACTACAAGGGTAGATGGGTGCATATTCCTAAGTTAGCATACATTGAGGGTGATAGTAAATTGTTGGAAAAGGTTGACATAGACTGCCTATCATTTACTCACATGCTTAAAATGTACAAGGAAGATTTTGGGGAGCCGGGTGTGAAAAAACTTTGTTATCTAAAACATGGAGTAATAATAGAAAATGCAGAGCTAGCTGTAATTGAAAATGATGATGGGATCAAGAAAATGACAGAATTCATAAAGAGCATGAATTCTAATGATAGTTTGCGTATCTACCCAGTAAATGATGATAGTAGTCCAACACATATAGATACTGGTTGTAGTTCTTTTGAAAAGAGTGGTGGTAATGGTCTTTCTTTGTTAATGGAGGACATAATCAATGAGTATCTTAGTTTCAGTGATATTGGGTGTGATGAACATGCAACACAGATTGGTGATATTGGTGAACAAACAAATCAGATTGAGATTAGAGATCAAGTAGAGGAATTTGAGGAATCAGAGGAACTTGATAGTGAATCAGAGGAATTTGATAGTGAATTAGAGGCTGTTGATACTCTTTTAATTAAGCAGAGCAGAAGAAGGGTTAAGTATGATATAGATGATAACAATCCACATTTCCTGTTAGGCATGACATTTAAGGATGCATCTGAGGCTAGACTTGCAGTTAGAAGATACAGTGTAGCCAAGTGTACTCCTTTGAGGATAAGACCAAATGATGCTCAGAGACTTAGAGTTAAATGCAAAACTGAAGGGTGCCCATTTCATTTGTACATTTCCAAGGATGGGAGAACTAGGGCTATGATGGTTAGGAGGATTGAGGGTGAACATAATTGTTTGAGAGATGCCAATAACAACCTAGCCTCTGCCAAGTTTCTAGCAATTGAGTTTAAGGAAAAAATTTATGCAAATCCAAAAACTTCTGTGAAAGATATAATCTTTGAAGCTGAGAAAAATATGAAATTGCATGTGTCTAAATCAAAAGGCAAAAGGGAAAAAAAACTTGTATTGAATGAGATGGATGGCAGTTTTAAGGTCCAGTTTGCATATATGGGGGAATATGTTGCATCAATCAAAGAGCAAAGTCCTGGAATGATCGTTGAATTAGAAATATGTGAGGAGTCATTGAAAAAATCTAAGTTTGTGTTTAAGAGGGTGTTCTTTTGCTTTGATGCTTTGAAAAGAGGTTGGAGAGCGGGATGCAGGCCAATCATAGGTTTAGATGGTTGTCATCTTAAGGGGGTTGTTAAAGGTCAGGTCTTGGTTGCTGTTGGGAAGGATGGAAATGAGCAATTATATCCAATTGCATGGGCTGTCATTGGAGCAGAGAACAAGGATAATTGGAGTTGGTTTTTGGAATTGTTGGTTAAAGAACTTCATATTGAAGATCAAGGGAAGAATCTAACCATAGTTTCTGATATGCAGAAGGTAAGTTGCATGGCTTTCTAAACCATTTCAATTATTATCTCATAGGGATGCTAATTGTTTTTATGGTACAGGATTTGGTTTATGTTGTTTCTTTGGTGCTACCAGCTGCTGAACATAGATATTGTGCTAGACACGTCTATGCAAACTGGAGTAAGAAATGGCATGGGAAAGAATTAAAGAAACGGTTTTGGTTGTGTGCATGGAGTAGTTATAAGGAAGAGTTTGAGGATAATTTGAAAATCTTAGGAGATATTAGTAAACCAGCAGCTGAAGACTTTTTGGCATATAACCCAAGTACATTTTGTAGGGCTTTTTTTAGTTCAAGAAGTAAGTCAGCAATGGTTGACAATAATATATCAGAGAGCTTTAATTCAAGCATAGAAAGGGCTAGATGGAAACCTATTGTGTCAATGCTTGATGATATAAGGCTTAATACCATGAGTAGGTTGGCATCGAATAAGATGTTGGTTGATAAATGGGCAAGTGAGTGGAGTCCAAATTGTATGCAAACATACCAAGACAATTTGGATAAAGCATTTGGGTGTAAGTTGATGTTCAATGGGGCTGCTGGTTATGAGATTGGGGATGGAGATGATAGGCACTCAGTTTTTTTGGATAGATGTCTTTGCACATGCAGGTTATGGGATCTTACTGGCATTCCCTGTAGCCATGCTATTTGTGCATTGAAACATGCTAAACAAGACCCTAAGGCATTTATCTCAAAATGGTATCACAAGTCATCATATATGGCATCATATGAGCATGTAATTGAGGTTATGGCAGGGAAATTGGTGAAGGAATCTGATAGATTTGAAAAATTTGAGCCACCACCTACCAAAAAGTTGCCCGGAAGACCACCAAAGAGAAGAATTAGAGGATTCAATGAAGCTAGGAAAAGAAAGAATGTTGAAATTGAATTGGGAAAGGCTACTGGGAGACTGCCCAAAAAGGGACTTGTGATAAGGTGTTCTATTTGTCATTCTACAGGACATAATCGAGCTAAATGCCCTAACAAGAACTCACAGGTTTCACAATCTACTTACATCTTCATTCAAATAATTTTAGATTTTTAAACACTACTCTGTTTTGCAGAATTCATGTATTACCTCTGTGAGTAATACACAATCTGAAGCAAAAAGTCAGTCAGTGCAGGCAAAAGTTATTAGGAAGAACAAAAGACCTACTGGCCTAGGAATTCTTATTGATGAAAATTCTGGAAATATGATACTTAATGTAAGTTTTTTTATCCCAACATATTTTAATTTTCTTACCCTCGTTTTCATTATCTCAATCATTTTTTTTTCATTAAATTCAGCCCGGTTTCCCTTCTGAGAGATTGGTTACACAAAATGATGCTATTGCTAATCAAACACTCATCTCAAATGCTGATGCTAATGTGAAGTACCCTATTCCTAACGAAAGGGAGCTTAGACAAACAACACAGACTTCATGAGGTTTGAGGAGCACTGGGAGTAGAAAGATCACTTTCATTGAGGATCGATCAAATTCAACTGCTGTTGGACAACTACCTTTCAAACCACCGGGATTGAAATGGAATGGAAAAAGATCAATTACTACAACACAACTTGAAAATGAAAGGGAAAACAAGAAGGCTATGAAGGGCAACACCAGCAAATCATGGATTTAGGCTTCTGTTCAATCTTTTGTTAACCTTTTGTTCAATCTAAAAACCAACTCTTTATTGTTAGATTTGACTTTGCTTGATGTAGTTTTTGTTCTTTATGATCCATGTTTAATCTTAATTAGGTAGCCTTTTTGTGGCATGTGACTTTTAATGTCTAGGATTGATACTGCCAGGGGAGATGGCTAGCATTGTATCTATTTTGCATGTGATTGTAGGTGCTCATATAAGACGGCGAATTATATTTCGATTTTACTCTATAATTAATTTTCATCTGTCTACCTAAGCTTGATGTGTTACTAGCTTCTGGTTAAGATATACGCTTGAAGTTGGCAATGTTTGATTGCTTAGCTGAAACTAAACATGAGTTGTAGTTTTCTGAGAGTATAAAGGATCCAGCTGATTTTTTATTTTTGATCAATTCGAACTGATTTTTGTCAGTTGTAGAATTTTCATAATGAATTGTGTCAGGACTATCTGATTTTGATTTTTGATCAACATAGATTTTTAGTTAGCAGGTGGAAATTGTTTTTCTAAGATTGCTAAAAAGTCTTATCGGATTTCAAATCCGGTATTTTGATAAAAAAAAAGGAAATTTGCAACTTTAACCTTAATATATATATATATATATATATATATATATTAAATGGTATTTGACGCCGTTTCTCAACTTTTTATTTCCGTTAGGCATAGGGATCAAAATAGGGATCATATTGGACTTTTAAAATAGTTATAGGATTACTTTAGACCAAAAAGATAAATAGGGATCAAAATGATCCTACACAAATAGTTGTAGGATCAAATTGGACCTTTGCCCTTGATTCAAATGGGTACTAGGTCTTTATGTGAGAACTAGGAACTATTCATAATTATTAGAGCTATCATATTTAAGGGTAGAGATTGAGATGGAATTTAATGCTCTTATTTTTTTTACTTCTAACGTTTTTATTAATAAGGGTACAATAGTTATTTTGTAAATGAATCCCATGATAAAAGGTATTTCCATATCAATGTTTATTTTAATTTCGTTTTCTTCTCCCCCATTTCTACCGTGCTTATCTAAACAAATCCCATAATACAAGATCTTGTCATATCAACAAAATTTTTTCTTGAAATATATCCCATAAATAACTAAGACATAATCTACTAATTATTAACTTTTATTTAATTTGTACACGAATTTTTTAAAATTAAAATTCATATTGCATGATTTGATAATGTTGTTAAATTATTTGTTTTCTTCAAGATTATTTGATAGATGAATTGGTCCGCACATTAACAATTAAAAAAGGCAGAACTTATGGGGAAAAAAACAAATTAAAGGCACAGCTTATTCTTTTTTTTTTTTATGTCGAGAGTAACCCGCAGTCGCTACCGTGGTGCGCACTGGGTAAACTCCGCCCCTGTGTAATAGCCTACAAACCACACAGGGGAGGTAAACCACACTTGGCAGGCCAGGTGTGACAGGCTCACACCTAGTGGTGTTGGTAGTGGGTCGAACATAAAAATTGTAAGTGCGATATTTTTTTGTTTTATTTATTTATTTATTTATCCATCTTTGCGTTGAAATATTGTGATAGTTAAAATCGATCAAAGTAAAAGTATTTTTTTATACTCTTTTGATGAATATACAAGTTCGAATGGCCGGTGTGGGTGATATTTTAAACTATACACAGAGGCATGGTATCAAAGAGTTGCATAATAGTCCCCTTGGGGATGGCCTAGTGGTGGAGTGGTGTTTCTTGAGGTCAAAGGTCTCAAGTTCGACCCACCACCAACACCACTACGTGTGAGTCTGTCACACCTGGCTTGCCAAGTGTGGTTTACCTCCCCTGTGTAGGTTTGTAGGCTATTACACAGGGGCGGGGTTTACCTAGTGCGCACCACGGTAGCGGCTGCGGGTTACCCTCGACATCCAAAAAAAGAGTTGCATAATACAATTTTTTTTTTATTTTTTTTGGGTTGGTAAAAATTATTAATTAATATTAAACTTGGGAAAAAATATGTTTTATGTCTTAAATTATAAAAGTTGTAGCAAAAATATCTGGAACTATTACTAATTACAACTTATGTCCCAAAATACTAATTACAACTTATTTCCCCTTTTCAGTTTGCATCTTCCCTCTTGTTTGTTCTTTTTACAGCCTCTCCAATATACCAATCGATAGTAACCTCCTTGATTCCTTCACATCAATATGAGTGGAAATATTTTCTGTCTCACCTCTTTTTCGCTTGCTAGATCCTATACTCATCATGCAATGCAACAAACCATATTATTCCATGTAATAAGATACAAAAAAAATATATCAACAACAAGGAAGTGCACGAATCCTTTATTAATGCAGCATTCAAATTATTAAAAATATGCTGAAAAAGCTATAAATTATAATGAAAGTTGCAACAAACTCGAAACATATACAAATTTAGAAAATTTCAGCAACAAACACAATCATTCAACCGTCAATTGGCACACTAATGAAAACTGATAATTAATAGCACACAAAAATAAGTAATTATTTGATTTCTGCTATAAATTACTACTGCAGTATCAAATAAATAAACGCAATTTTCCACATAGACACATTTGCATATTAAATAAGCTACAAAATATCAATAACTTAGCTCGAGCTTCAACCACATGCATCTGGCATTCAAATCGTACATATTACATACATCCAATAAGTGCACAAATATGATATGAATTTCCTTTACTATATCACCACCATATTTTTCTATGTAATAAGCTACAAAATAATAAAAAAACAGCAACAAAAAGGAAGTGCACGCCTCCTTCACTAATGCAGCATTCAAAGTATTAAAAATATGCTTAATAAGCTATTAACTCTAACAAAAGTAGCAACAAAATCCAAACATGAATACTCACATACAAATTATAATTTTTTCAGCAACAAACACAATCTTTGAACCCTCAATTGGCACACTAATTAAATATGGAAATTAATAGGTCACAAAAATATATATTTCTTTCATAGCTGCTACAAAGTATAAAAAATATGCATAATAAGCTATAAAAAAATATGCACAACAAGCTATAATCTTTCAACCCTCAATTGGCACGCCACCTTCAATAATGCAGCATTCAAAGTATAAAACAATATGCATAATAAGCTATAAACTATAACAACAGTAGCAACAAAAAGGAAGTGCACGCCTCCTTCACTAATGCAGCATTCAAAGTATTTAAAATATGCTTAATAAGCTATTAACTCTAAGAAAATTAGCAACAAAATCCAAACATGAATACTCACATACAAATTATAATTTTTTCAGCAACAAACACAATCTTTCAACCCTCGATTGGCACACTAATTAAATCTGGAAATTAATAGGACACAAAAATATATATTTCTTTCATAGCTGCTACAAAGTATAAAAAATATGCGTACTAAGCTATAAAAATATGCGTAACAAGCTATAATCTTTCAACCCTCAATTGGCACGCCACCTTCAATAATGCAGCATTCTAAGTATAAAAAAATATGCGTAATAAGCTATAAACTATAACAAAAGTAGCAACAAAATCGAAACATGAAACTACCATACAAAATATAATTTTTCAACTACAAACACAATCTTTCACCCTCAATTGGCACACTAATTAAATCTGAAAATTATTAGGACACGAACACAATCTTTCACCCTCAATCGTTGATTCATGCATTTAACCAAACATGTGGGTTACAATATATGTAGGTACACATCAATGGAATCTTTAACATAGTTTCTAATGAGGGCTTGATTATTTCAGAAGCTATTCTACACAAGATTTCAACACACATTCGAAAACCACCAAAAAAAATCCTCTATTACCTTGTTTGCATCTTGCCCTGAAAACTGGGTGAACTTGCGGTAGTGATAGAAGCTGTCGAACTTGCCAGAACTAGCGATGGTGGTGATCGATTTTCTCTTTGTAGCGCCGCTTTTCTCAGAAGAAGGCAATGAATGAAAGTGATTCCTAATTCTAGATTTCTTGATCGCGATGAATCTCGATAAATATTTGGTTGTTGTATCATTTAATGATACGTATCTTATGAATTCCATATATATGCATGTTTCCTTATAAAAGATTAATGTATAATTACATTAATGTCATTATGTGTATTATTTTTAATTATATTATTGATTTTAAAGAGTTTATGCAATTTAATCTTATCGATAGATCTAGACAAAATCGAGGGCTAGGATTAGTTCCTAGTTCTCACCTAAAGCCTAATACCCATAATAACTCACCCCTATATATATATATATATATATATATGTTTGATCAAAAATACATTATTCTCTGGTCTTGGAACTAGGAACCCATCTTATATCGTCCTCCTAGATGATCTAATGGCTGAGATTAAATGTGAAAGTCAAGGCAAAAAAAAGGAGGCGGGAGTATAGTTGTCAAATTTCCATAAAAAAGCTGATGTCATTACTTTTTAAAAAAAAATCTTAAAAACTTTGAACGACCATAACTCATTCGTTTCAAATTGAATCGACACAAATAATATACCAAATTAAAGATCTTTTCATGATCTTTAATTCAAGATCAGTCATGGATATGTTTGTTCAAATAAATATAGATGAAAAATATAAAATATATACATTTTTACTCGTCTCTAGCGCGAAAATACTTTCGTTAGCTTTTAAATAATGGTTTGTCAGCATTATGATAAGTTGATAATGTATGCTAACGAAATATTTGTTATATGCTAACATATTGCATTCATTGTGTTGATGAATGATTATCATAATATTAACGTAGTACACATACTTATATTGTTATTATGATTTATTACATTTCAATTAGAACTTATAATTTTTTTCTATGATTTAGTTTTTATGTTTTAGTTACTAATTGATTATTATATATTGTTTATTTCATCAAATTAGAATATAGTAGTTAGGGTTTTTTTCATCCATTTATGGTTTATACCTTATGCTAACGATGAATTGTTATATGCTAACATAGTTTATTCGTAGTGCTGATAAAACAATATCATTATGCTAATGTTATATATTTATAATGCTGATATGGTATTCCATCCAATTAGGGTTTATAATCATTTTTTAGAATTTAATTCTATTTTTTAGATCATTGGAGTTTATTATATCTGAATTATGATTTATTTCATCCCATTAGAATTTATAGTTACTCTTTAGAATCTAATTTTCGTTAACAATATGAGAAAAATTTTCATTAGCATAACGATAACACTTCGTTAGCATGATGATAATACTTCGTTAGCATGACGATATGTTATCAAATATCATGCGTGATTTTTATAAGAATTACCAAATTACGTTAATACCCACGGTGAATTTTTTTTCAAATATTACAGAATTGCCACCACCACTTTTAAGCAAATCTAGGCCATAGATCTTTATTGATTGTATGGTGTGAGATAGGTTCCTAGTTCCTACACTAGGTAGGGTTTGCATTGTAACCCTCCCCTATATATTTACATATATATATATATATATATAATTTATTAATAGCATATTAGCATTAAACTTGTGATATCATAGCATTATAAATGAGTATTAATATTAATATTTTAATTTTAGTTTCTTCAAAACATTACTATACAAGAAATTGAACTTTTAGCCACACATAAATTTGCCACACATAAAATGTGTGGTTATTTAGCCACACATAATCAAAAAATGTGTGGGGAATCAACTAGACAAGTTTATTTACTTATTGACATTTACCTAGTGTGGCAAAAAAATTTTAATTACATTTATATATATATATATATTTTTAAAATCACAGTGATATTTCGGTGGAGTGAAACCTGTGTTGTTATTGTTTCTTTTCTTTTCTTTTTTTTTTTTTGCTTAGGTGGAAAATTTGAAAAATTCTTAGCTACACATAATCACTAATTGTATATATGTGGTTAAAGACAATAAAAAAAAAAAAAAAATGACTCCCTCAATTTTTATGTTCGTCCAGTTGGATTCATATTACATATTGATGACATCTATCCCTTTTCTTTTCATTTTTTAGAAGAGAGAACCACATTTAATAACAATGTAAACCTCAATATCTTTGAGAATTTTATTAATTCTTTTATAGATAATTTCTAATTATTTAATTTTATTTGTAACGTGTTGTGCTCCACCTCTCCTCTATTTTGATGGAATATGTTTTCTTTTTTTCTTTTTTCTTCTTTTTTGGATAGAATCCGTTAGAACTTTAAATTTTTAAAACTAAATTTATGTTCTTTTGTCAAAAAAAAAAATCTAAACTAAATCTAAGTGAAGATATTAATCATCATATTAGCTTATCTGGATGAACCAATCAATTCGATCAATGGGTTACATTGTTTGGTTAAACTACACAACTTGTAAGTGATCATTTAATATTATAATTTCTAAAAAAATCCATTGCTAAAAAAAAATTAAATAAAATAAATAAAAATGACAAACACGTGGTCGACAACTTAATCTCACCCTTTTGGGACCGATATTTTTTCAAAAAAACAATTATTTCAAAGGATTGCAAATATAAGCGACTAAGCGTGCATATCCTAATCTGAAGTTCTCAACCCTCTTTCTTACTCAAATTATATATATAAAAAAAATAACGATTGAATTAAAAAAATCCTTCTGACTATAAATTAAATCATGACACCAACCAAAACAATATGCCATCCTTAATTTTTTTATATATATTTTTTCTGTTTTAGTCACAAAAATTCACAAACAAATGGTGATATAATTCTAATACAAATATATATATATATATATATATATATATATATGAGAGAGAGAGAGAGAGAGAGAGATTTAATACCCAAAATATAGATTATCTATGAGTGCATCACCCAAAAGATAAAAACTATAAATTAGGATCAAAATAATTAAAATTATTAATCTAAGACTCCAAAGATCATGTATTTCCATTATTTTCTATTTTTATATTATTTTTATATTGAGTTTCAATAAAACACAATTCCTTAATGATCTACTAAATTTATTAGAAAGTAATTAATTAGATAAAAAAAATTGAAATACATTAGTTTTAGATTGATCGTTTAATATTCCAATCATTTGTATTTTGAATTCATAGTTTTAATATTTATACCAATTTATTATATATTTCATGGATAATATTTTTTTATTGTATGTATAGTTATTTTTAGTATTCCACCCCTAATATTAATGAGTTCTCAATACTAATTTATTTGGTGACATTTTGAAAAAAAAAAAGTCATTCATAGCTATTGGCAGTGTTTTTATTTTCAGAATTTTGGTTATCCCGCGCAGAACAAAAGAAATTCAAAACAAGGCACTAAACTAAAAATCAAAAGAACTCCAAAATCCAAAATACACGAAACATTTGATTTCTCCATCTAAAAATGCATAAGAAACACACTTCCTCAACTCATCTCGCTCAATCTCTCGTCCATAACTCCCCTTTCCTACTTTCTCTCCAGTCAAAATGGCACAACCTGAGCCAGATCTCCCATAGAGGAACCCCCACCATGGCGAGTGTCAACTCGGATGATGCATTCTAGGCCTTCCGCCTTCATTGATGACGCTACTGCGTGAAGGAGAGGACATCAGGATAAGATAAGTCTCTTAATTTTATGTTTAAGCTATCGGCTTTAATTTTCTATAAATTCACGATCATGCGAATTTCTGGCTTAAAATATAGACTAGTTTTTTTCCTTAAATTTGTAGGCTCGTCGGCATTTGATGTTGGAGATTTTGATTGAAGTTTACCCTCATTCACTATAAATCCATATTTGTGGAACATTATTGTTCAATTTATTGATTTTAAAGATTGAATCCATCTATTTATATAATATGTTTAGTTTTCTAGGTTACTAGGATTTGTATTTGTAGGTTCCCTATTAGAACTAGATTTTCCTATGCAAATACATCAAAAGACCATGCTTTCTGAAAAAGACAACCACACGTTTATGAGGCATGTAAGCTTCCAATATGTATCTTTGTCTCATTATATTGTTTCTATTTCTCCTTGATTAGAAGTGAAAATGAATGTCTTATGTATGGGGCTGAGTGGGTATTGAGGCACGATTAGGATTTAAATTACATCTTCTGAAATATTAAATGTTTTTTTAGATTGAGTTCAAATGCTTCAACACTGGATTATGCAAAGTTTTATGTATATTGGAAGGATCTCACATGGGTTTTATGAGACTGGATTGTGTTTAAGATTGTAGCTATTCCAGATTTTAATATGTTAGTTCATCTTTTTCTTATTAGATCGTTTCACGCTTTGTATAGATATTTTTCATATTACTAAAGTTGTTTCTTTGTTCTGATTCACAGGAATGCCATGGAAAATAAGAGTCCAACGTATGTATTTTGCTATATGATATTATCCAAGATTATTCATATTTTACTTCTAAATTGTATTATTCTTTTCTCAAATTTTCAATTCCTAACTTATCTTGGCAATCTCTATAGCTGTCACAGATGTATGTTATGCTGCTAAATTGAAATATTCATCTTTTGTTTCTTGTTAAGGAATTGGCATCATATCTACTTTGTTAATGTATATCTATTTCTTCCATTCCCATTCGGTCCCATATTATTATTGTGTGGGTGTTGCCTAATTATTGAGAGGACAATTTATCTATTATGTATAGTAGCTAAACATATTTTACTTGTACTGTACTTGCTTACTATAGAGCTGAATAATAAAGCATGCTAGTTATCCAGTAGCAGCCGCTGCCTTGGGTGATGAAGCTAGATGCACGGATCTTGCTAGATAATAAAGCATGGTGGTGTATGTTGCAAGATGATCAGGTTTGGTGTTATTATATAGTCCTTCCAGTGTATTACTATAATCAGGAATTTTCATGTTTATGAGCTTATGAAACATGTATGATATTTCTACTGTAGGTTGCATTCAATTGAAAATACTGATGTCTGAAGAAAGTTATCTGTGCCTAGAGGACTTGGGACCGGCCTTGAAGAAATTCCTGACTGTGGAAAAGCATTATGCAGACATTACGAAGAATCAGTTTGCCTTCCATTTGTACCGCTTAAGAAAAATACTCTTCGAACTTATATTGATATGCCTAATTTTCAAGATAGCGTTTATTCTCATTCTATATGTTAGAAATTAAAAAAATATAGATGAATGTTATAGTGTGTTATGTTCACTTCGATTTTTTTATTAGTCAAAATTATGTAATATATGACTTAATTTTTTATTGTCAATATATTAATCATTTGTTTCTTTTGTTTACCATGATATTGCAATTTAAAAATAAAAATTATTATCCACATAATATATATTTTATCCACATTTATCCGCAAATAATATTAATTATTATTCTAAATTAAATTATAAAAAAAAAATTACCCACACATAAATTCTAATTTATAGCCACATATAAATTCGCCACGTGTCAATTACACGTAATGTGGCACATTAGATGACATGTCATTATTATATTAATGCTAAAATATATTTAAACACACATAAATTACACATTTAGCGACATATATATGTGTGAGTAATGGGTATAGATTTGTCTACACATAATACATATGTGGCTAAAGCTCTTTACCTGCAGAAATATAACCACACATGTTGACATTTATATTATGTGTGGATAAAACATTATCCTCACACATAAGTATATTTTTAGCCACATTTATATGTGTGGCTAATAGCTTCAATTCTTGTAGTAATTAAATAACATTAAAAACTATCGATTAAAGCATCAATACAATACAAAATGTATAGCATCATCAACTATCAATTAAAGCATCTAGGACATAAATATAACGATGGTTTAATTGATATGCACATAATGAATTTTAAACCTTTAATATAATAATGTTAGATTTCTTTTTGTATGTTTACTAGAGAAAAAATATCAGTTGGTGATTTGATATAATTTATTAATAGTAACATAACATTATCAATGAGTAATACACATTAATTTTAGTGTCTTAAAAATATCATATGAACTCTTAATTAAAGCATCAATATTACATTAAAATAGCATTATCAACTATCAATTAACATTAGGAATAATAGTATCAACTATCAATCAAAGCATCAATACATCACATAATAGCATACCCAAATATAAGTTCACGAAAAAAGAAACCAACAATATTACAAGCATTATGGATTAAAAAATAAATACCTACAGAAAAAAAAAGAAAGCATTACCAAATCAGTATCATTAACTATCAAAACAAAAGAAATAAACAAAACTACAAGCATTATTGATTTAAAAACAAACACCGACAAAACAAAAGAAAGCATTACCAAATCAATAAAACTACAAGCATTATGGATTTAAAAACAAACACCAATAGAACAAAAGAAAGCATTACCAAATCAATAACATTAACCATCAAAACTAAAAAAAAAATCAACAAAACTACAAGCATTATGGATTTAAAAACAAACACCAGCCCAACAAAACAAAGAATTACCAAATCAATATCATTAATCATATCCTAATAAGCTAATAATGCATTCATAAGAAAACATACCGAAAAATGAGTTCACAAGGAAAAAAAAACTGCAAGCATCTCCAATTAAAAAGCAAACATCATCATACTAAAGTAGAGCATTACCAAATCAATTCCATTAACCGTCTCCTAATAAGCTAATTATGAATTGAACACAACAACTAAAGTAGTATTCTGTAAATATACAGCAAATTAATAATTTGAACTCCCTGCGTTGCCTTGGAGAATGAATAATGATTAATTAGAAAAACAGATTTAATAAATCTTTACGGGTTGATTTGCTTTTGGTGATGGAATTAAATTCCATAATGGGTAGCGCCAATCCCGGTTCCCATTAAGATACTAAAGCACAATTGTACAAAATTATCCTTTAGTATTAATCACCATTTAAAATTAGTATTAATTATTTTTTAATCAAATAAATTTTAGACCATTGAGATTTTAAGATTAAGGGATATGATTAATCCCTAAACTACACACTAGGAGTATGTGTGCATGATAGCCCTACCCTATATATATATCATAGAGTACGAGCTAGATTTCAAATAAATAATCCAACAAATAGTAGCTAGCTAGCTAGGTGCGGAAAAAATGTAATTTTATTATTTACGTACTTTCTTTATACAAAACACCAATTAATCTATATAAACTTTAAATAAATCAGCTTTCATCTTTACAAAAAAAAAATCAAAATACTTCAAAATATCCGAGATTAAAACTCGGGTGTTTTCATTAACTAGAGGATTAGCTGTAGAAAATCAAGAAAGTATATATTATTATTTACTTATTGTCAGTAATTAGAGTACCCATGCATACCTTTTCTTATTTAATTTCTTATAATGTACAAACTTATCGTTACGGTGCGAGCACTTCAATTTAGAACATACTATTCATATGTTAACCGTTAGATTTCAATTCTGCTACACGAAATATAAAACAATTTATATTATTCGATTATTAAATAAAAAAAATCACAATTAATGGTATCGAATGTACCGATGTTGCAGTTGAGTCGACACTGGATAAATGGGCATACAAGGGGCGGTTCGTTCGGGTTGGCAAAGGAAACCGGGTCGGATCTTCTCAAGATGCATATTAAACCGGCCCGCCGGAAAACATCACGAACTCGATGTCTGTCCGTATGTTGACGACGTGGAACGTTAACGCTGCCGCGCACGTCTTTACCACGCATTTTCCGGCCACCATCTTGCATTCTTTCTTGCTGCAGTTCAGGTAATTCGGATCGTTGCTCACATATTGCGCCTGCACTTTATTAATAATTATCCATTTTTTTTAAAAAATAATTATTATTTAATTTGTCCCAAAAAGTTTTGGACGATCGTTGACAATTTGAGCAGGAATTGAAATTGTTGATTATTCACTAGCACGTAGTCGGTTTGAAGTCGTCGTATTGCCAAACAATTGTAGTAAATTATAATAATTAATTACTTGAGAAATGAATTGTATATATGTAGGGGTTTGAACTTACAGGGCTATATATACAAAAGGCCACGCGCGAAGATACATGTAATTAGCCCAGTTTAAAAAACTACAGTAATTAATTAATGTGCGCCAACCTAAATAGGAAATTAATATTCAATCCAGATTTCATTGGATTTTAAAGGATTTTTAAAATCCGGGTGTATTCAATCCAGACTTTTAAAAGTCTTTTAAAATCCGGAGGTATTCAAAAATTCATAGACTTTAAAAAGTTATTGAGTTCATTAGATTTCACCTCAAAATCACGTCAAAAATACAAATGATGAAATCCGACCTCTGGACACGAGATTTCGATGGATTTGGAAAATCCGGCGCGCGCTGTGTCCCAGCGGCCGGTGAGGAGTTGAAATCGGGCACCCCAGCCGTCAACCGACCCCAGCGGCCAGTGAGGAGTTGAAATCGGGCACCCCAGCCGTCACCCGACCCTAGCGGTCGCTGGCTTTGCCGATGATGGCACTCCAGTGGCCGCTGGGTGCCAACGGTCGCTGGGAGCAAGGCAGTTGCTGCCCAGCAACCGTTGCGGCCCGATTTTTTTCCGGATCCACCGATTTGCTGTGTTCCATCGAGTGCTGGCAAGAAGGATTTGAAATCCATTGAAATCGTCCAAAATCGGTCCGAAATCCATACACGAAATTCGCCAGACTCTGCGTGGAGTTGGGAGACTCCATGTGGAGTCTATAGATTTATAAAATCCATGAGAAAATTTCGATTTTGGTCCCATAGGACATAGGTTAGTCCGATTTTGATCTCATCCCTATCACTTTTAGTCCTATTTCAGAAATTGTTATTAAATTTGGTCCCGTAGGACCTGAATTATCAATTTTGGTCCTACAATTTAGACGGAAAAAAAAATGGGGTAACGGCCGTCAGTTTTGGGACCAAAATCGATACTATGGGACCAAAAGTGAAATTTTCAGCGAAATAGAAATCCTAATATGCAATCAGCTATGAACAACTTTTGAGCCGAAAAATTGATCAAATGTTAGATTTGTAAAAAGGGGGTACTTTTTTTTTTTAAATATTGGGTTATTTAAAAAAAACACTACAATAATAACGCGATTTAACAACGGATTATATTTCGTTGTTAAAATACCGACACATTAACAACGGATTAAAATTAAGATATTTAATGACGGATTGTTTTGTCTCAAACTTAACAAAGAACACACGTCGTATTTTAATTTAAATTTTAATTTTTTATGTTAACGACGCAATAACGACAGATTTTTCTGTTGTTACATTAGAGACGGAAAAATGCGTTGCTAAATATTTTTTAAAAAATCTTAGCGATGGATTAGTTGCAAAATTATTTCGTATCTAAATTAATTTTGATCTTTTTGATTTTTTTGTTTTTTAATTTTTTTCTAATATTTTTTATTTTCCAATTAATGCTTAATTATGGATTTGAAATCAAATTTTTTTAATTTTGTTTGTTCATTTTATTATTTTAATTTTTTTCAATATTTTATATTGTTTTTTGATATTTTGAATTTTAAATTTTTCAATTTCTACTTATTTACGAATTTGAAATTAATCTTTTAAATACTATTAATTTTGTATTTATTTTCCATTTTAAAATTTGTTTTATTTTATAATTTTTTTAATATTACATACTATTTTTTATTATTATATATATTTTTATTTTTCAATTACTATTTAATTCAAATATAAATTTTTTTAATATTTTTATTTATTTTACATGATAATTTTTAATTATGAAATAATCAACCATAATAATGAATTATTAATTAAAAATAAAAATTAAATATTAAAAATAATTATAAACTATAATTAGATATGGTGAACGCTCATAAACAATATTGTAAAATTAAACTAAATAAAAAATTTCCTTGCCGCTAGGGGTGTAAATGAGCCGAGTCGAGCCGAGTATCATCTTGATCGAACTCGAGCTTGATAGAAAATTTAACTAAATAAAAAAAAAATTGGCTTTCTTTTTTTTATTTAGTAGTTGTAATTTGATGAATTGGTGAATATATATATTTAGATGCATGTTTGTAGAAAATTTGGAATAAAATTAGGTTAAATATCTACCAAATCAGTTCAATTTTGCCTCCAATTGAATTGCAAAAAACATTCTGCCATTTTTCTATTTGGGACCAAAATCGATATCAAAATGAGACCAAAATCGATAATTTTTTTAACGGAAAACGTTACAGCGGGACTAAAATTGATAATTCAATTGATTTGGGAGCAAAAGTGATAGGGATGAGACCAAAATCGGACTAACCCATGTCCTATATGGGACTAAAATCGAAATTTTCTCTAAAATCTATAGACATTTTAAAGTCCATCAAAATTCTAATTGAATACACCCCCTAAGTATGTTAGCTCATAAATGCGATTCGTGTGTTTATTTAATGCAACAGCGAAAAAACATCATACACTACTATACTACAAATTAAAGTATTAATGCATGTACATAGGTATTAACTACTAATTAAATATATATGTATATGTATATGCATATATATCGGGAGGGAACGGATCAAATGAGAACCCATCCCCCATGTGAGAACTAGGAACTCATTTCATTCATCCATTACTTTAATTTAGATGGCTAAGATTTGGTCAATTTTTGGTCAAAGGCGGTGGCAAATTTGTAATATTTGAGCATAATTTTCGAATATGCTAAAATGAGAGTACTATCATGCTATTATGAACATATATACGCGCTAATATGAATATATATATGCATGCTAGTATGAAGATGTTCTTCTATTAACGAGGACTACTACTGCTATTATGAGTAAAATTTATGTGTTTTATTAATATTTTTTCATGCTGTTATCGATATTTTTTCATGCTATTATATCTATATTTCCATGTTATCGTGAATATTTTATCATCCTATTATGAGTTTAACATCATGCTATTATGAATGAAAAAATATATTTTCGAATAAACATATGAACAATGGATCTTAAATGAAAGAGTACGAAAAAAGCTTTAATTTGATATATAATTTGCGTTAATCTAATTAAAAATGAGCAAGTTATGGATGTTTAAAGTTTAAATAAATTTTGGAGCAAAATTTTTAAATAGCCATTTTTACTTAGTAAATAATGTAAATAGCCACTTTTTAAAAAAATAATGTATTTAGCCATTATGAAAAAAAAGTACTATAATACCCTTTCATATTTAATATTAAGAAATATTATATCATTATATGTATATATATATATATAATATTCATATATCAATAAGATTTGGGGAAAAAGGATCTGATTTTCTCTCTCTTCGATCTATAACGTCGTTCTCTCACCACTCGCCTCTCTCCTTTTCAATCGTTGTTTTATCATTTGGAACAAAACTACAATTAGCGAAGATCAAAAGTTATGATTTTTGAAGATTATCACGATTTTTCATCTCTATAATTATCATTTCAGCGATAAATTATCTGATGAAAGTCAAAAATTAGGGATTCAATGCGAGTTAGGTGATTTTAAGAAGTTTTGTTGACATCGCGTGTGTTGTTTTTTGCCTCAATAAGGTATGATTGTTATGTATAGTTTTTGTTTTTCTTTGTTTGGAAGTGGTGGAAAAATTGAATATTCTTTGGTGCACGAATCGATTTCTTTCGGTACACGAGTATTGGAGTAGAATCGTGCACCAATTTATTTATAACGTGTGGAATATCAATTTTTTTACTGTTGCACGATTACACGAATTAGCAGAATAATGAACTCGTGTCTATCTATGGATTTTTGAAGTAGTGCATGAATACACGAATAAATATATTAATGCAGTCGTGTTTCAAGTTAGTATTCAACTGCTATACGAGTACACGAGAATGTGCATAATCGTGTTCTCGTGTATTGAACTATTATATTGAACTATTCGTGTACTCGTGTAGTAGTTGAATATTTAACCAATGCACGATAACACAACTTGAATTACTCGTGTCGTAACACTCGTGTACTCGTGTTGCATTATAATTTCAATTTAAACACTAGTATATAATTTTCCTACTCGTGTAAAATTCATGCACCACTAGATTAACTAACTATTGTCTTTGTTCATCACATGCAACTCCAAAGGGAGAAAAACAAACTATATACTCGTGCATCATGTTTATGATAAATGTCGAATTGTTACCTCTTTAGGAAATTGTTCGTTATGAGGATGAGGTTGTTCGAAATCATCGTCCATGATTGTTCAGCGACTGTTGAATCTTGTAATTTTTTCAGTTTTCAGTGTTGATACTCGACTTCAATGGCGGCGACTAGCGAGATATATTTTTAGTTTGAGCGTGAGAAAATATCAATGTGAATCAGCGTTCTTTGTTTCCGGGTGTGATAAAAGATTACTATAAATCTGATTTGTTTTTAAATATATTAGGGTATTTTTATTTTAGGAAATAATAATATTAAAAATACATTATATTCAAATATTATTTATATGGAAGTAAGGGTATTAATGTATATTTACATCCTAAAAGGCTAAATACATCATTTTTTTAAAAACTGGCTATTTACATTATTTACTAAGTGATAATGGCTATTTACCCCTATTAACACTAAATTTTGTGTAAGGATGCTGATGTCAGCTTTGACCAGAAATAAGTTTGACTTCCTCATATTTACCATTATGCCACCGCTTTTTTATTTAAATCTGGACCATTTAGATCAAAGCATTGTGTGGTTGAGATTAGTTCCTAGTTCCCACATGGGGATTGGTTCTCATGTGAATCCTACCCTATATCGGGATATATATAGTTAGGTAGTAATGCAGTATAATTACTATAGATAGTGTTGGAAATGGAAAGCAAGTTTCTTTGTTTTTCTTTGTCCCACATTGATTGAGAAATGATGTTTGGAGGTCCTTATATTTGTTTTTCCTTCTCTTGGGTTCAAATAACTTGTGGGCTTTTATATAGAGTGGGTAATGACGAAGCCCCCGCGCGCGCCGTTCGTCTGTCCCGGCCCGGTCTCGTCTGGTCGTCGTCGCGCGCGTGTGTGGAGGGGGTGAGCGGGCCGCGGGTTTGGGCCTCTTTTTTGCTTCCACTTTATTTTTGTCTAGCCCTAGTTTATTTCTCCCTCTGAAAATTCATCTTCTACTCTGAGCAGGTGTTCGAGTTTTCTCCAATTCGGGTCTCGCGAGTGTCCTCGACACCCGAATTCTGTGTTAACCTTGGGAGTGATTCCGCATCATTGCTGTACACCTCGGGCTGCCGGAATTTCACTTTTAAGGCAGTGGAATTCATGTCCACGGCGCAGCGAATTTGATCTTCTTTTCTGCTTTATTGTTCCAGTTTTCGGCATCAATTTAAAAGTGAAATTTAATGGCTTCTTCCTCTCGTGTATTGCCCGACCTGTCGAAATTGGAACCCCTTGACGGATCAAACTACAAGAGATGGTCGCAAAAACTGTTGATCTTCTTCGAACAATTGGAGGTCGACTACGTGCTCTTCTCCGATCCTCCTGTTCAGCCGCCACCCATTGTCATCACCCTAGACAACGGTGGGGACAGTACAGTGCCGGTGGAAAATAACCCCTCGTTGGTTGCTGCCTCTGATAAGGTCGAAGCCTCTGCTGCGAAATCGTCATCGGCTGATATGTCTGCTCTCGTCCAGAAATACGAGAAAGACAACAAAACTGTTCGGGGCCATATGCTAAATCGTATGATGAACAGTTTGTTCGATCTCCATGTGAACACGCGGTCTGCAAGGCTCATCTGGGATACTCTCCAGAAAAAATATGGTGGAGATGACGCCGGAATAAGAAAGTACGTCGTCGGCAAGTGGTTGCAGTTTCAAATGAGTGACGACAAACCTGCCATGGAGCAGCTTCACGAGTATGAAAATCTGACTGCCGCCGTTCTTAATGAAGGAATGAAGATGTGCGAGATTCTGCAAGCTAATATGTTGCTCGAGAAGTTTCCTCCCTCCTGGACAGATTATCGAAATCAGTTGAAGCACAAGAAACGTGATCTCACCCTGCAAGAACTTATAAGCCACATGCGAACAGAGGAGGAAAACCGGATGAAGGATAAATCACTGTCTTTGTCTTCTGATTCTGTTAATGCTAATCTTGTTGAATCTAATGCAGGAAAAGGCAAAGGTCTCTTTGTTCCAAAAAGAGACAAACCAGATTGAAAAAAAAAGAATCTGCCCGCCGACAAAAAGATTTCTAATAAGCCACTGTCTAAACTTACATGTTGGGTGTGTGGCGGTACTGGCCACAAGGCCTACCAGTGTCCGAAACGCCAAGGCCAGCCGCAGAAATCTAATCAAGCCCATTTGACTGAAACTGATGACATTGTTGCTGCTGTTGTAGTTGAGGCGAACCTGGTGGAGAACAAAACTGATTGGGTGCTGGACACTGGAGCCTCGAGACACTTTTGCAGTAACAAGGAACTCTTCCATGACTTTGAGGAAATTGGAGAAGGCGAATGCGTCTACATGGGCAACTCCAGTGTCGCTGGAGTCCTCGGTAAACGAAACATTCTGCTTAAAAATTGACTTCTGGGAAAACATTGAGCTTGAGCAATGCCTTGTATGTTCCTTCCATGCGTAGGAATTTAGTTTCTGGTGCTTTGTTGAATAAAGCTGGTCTGAAAATTGTGTTGGAGGCTAATAGAGCCGTGTTGACTAAAAATGGTGAATTTGTGGGGAAAGGATATTTGAATGAGGGTCTGTTTGTACTCAATGTTGATTCTGCTGTCATTAATGAGAACGCTTCTACTTCTGCTTATTTGGTTGAGTCTTATGATGTTTGGCATGCAAGACTTTGGCACGTTAATGCAGCTTCAATTAAGAGACTAAGAAAACTGGATTTAATCCCATCTTTGAACATGCATAATTTATCTAAGTGTCAAATATGTGTAGAGGCTAAATATGCTAAGAAACCGTTCAAATCAGTCGAACATAGACAGTCTGAACTCTTAGAACTGATTCACACGGATTTAGCTGACTTTAGAAGCACTGTGAGTAAAGGAGGGAAAATGTATTACATTTCGTTTGTTGATGATTATTCTAGATATACTAGAATCTACCTCCTGAGAACTAAGGATGAAGCTGTAGATATGTTTATGAAATATAAATTGGAAGTTGAAAATCAGCTTAACAGAAAAATAAAAAGGTTAAGGTCTGATAGAGGCGGTGAATATAGCACTCTGCTTCTTAAGAATTTATGTGAACAAAATGGCATAATTCATGAATTTACTACCCCTTATTTCCCCCAACAAAATGGAATAGCTGAAAGAAAGAATAGGACCCTAAAGGACATGATGAATGCTATGCTGATTAGTTCTGGGTTGCCTAATAATTTGTGGGGGGATGCTGTACTTTCTGCGTGCTATATTTTGAACCGGGTACCTCATAAAAGGCTAGATAAGACTCCCTATGAACTGTGGAAAGGGTTTGCTCCTAACTTGAAATATCTGAAAGTGTGGGGGTGTCTAGCTAAAGTTCGTCTGCCTGATCCTAAGAGGTTAAACATTGGATGCAAGACATATGATTCTGTGTTTATTGGCTATGCTGTGAATTCTGCTTCTTATAGATTTGTGTCTTTGAGCGACTATTCTATTTCTGAGTCACGTGATGCAGAATTCTTTGAGAATTTTTTTCCTCTTAAATCTCGTGATGATGTGAATGCTTCTAGTTCTTCTGCTAATGATCATGTTGATGTGCTGAGTTCATCTATGAATGTGCCTAATGATCATGTTGAACCTAGAAGAAGTAAAATGCAGAGAACTGAATCCTCTTTTGGTCCTGATTTTATTACTGCTTTTCTGGTAGATAATCCTGATATGATTAATGATTATGTTGTGTCTGCATTTCTTATAAATGAAGATCCCGTCACATATTCTGAGGCTATGACTAGTATAGGTGCCACTTTCTGGAAAGAAGCTATTCATAGTGAATTGGAATCCATAATTAATAATCATACTTGGGAATTGGTTGATTTGCCTGAAAACTGTAGACCTATCAAAATTAAGTGGATCTTTAGGAAGAAACTTAAACCAGATGGTTCAATCGACTCTCCTGTTGCTAGAATCTCCACTATTCGTGCTCTAGTTGCTCTAGCTGCTATTCATAATTTGATAATTCATCAGATGGATGTTAAAACAGCTTTCTTGAATGGTGATTTAAATGAAGAGATTTATATTGAACAACCTGAAGGCTGTGTGGCAGCTGGTCAAGAAAGCAAAGTTTGTAAGTTGAAAAAATCTTTGTATGGACTTAAGCAAACTCCAATTCAGTGGTATGAAAAATTTCACAGCACTATTATTACAAATGGTTTTGAAGTTAATGGTTCTGATTCTTGCTTATACTCTAAGATGCATGATTCTGGTTGTGTGATTGTATGCTTATATGTTGATAACATGCTTATTTTTGGTACTAATATTGATGTGATTATGGAAACCAAGTCTTTTCTATCTTCCGCATTTGATATGAAAGACATGGGTGAGGCTGATATTATACTTGGTATCAAACTGGAAAAAACTGAGCATGGTTTTTTGTTGAGTCAATCACATTATGTGGAAAAGGTGTTAACGCGCTTTAACTGTGATTCCTTATCTGCTGTTAAAACACCTTATGATAGTAGCATGCATCTGAAGAAAAATGTGAATGAACCTGTGTCTCAAACTGAATATGTTAAGATCATAGGTAGCGTGATGTACCTTATGAACTGCACTAGACCTGATATTGCATATGCTGTGAGTCGTTTGAGCCGATATACACATAATCCTAGTTCTGAGCACTGGACTGCACTTTATCGCTTGTTGAAATATTTGAAAGGCACTTCCGATTGGTGTTTGCATTTTGAAAAATTTCCTGCCGTTTTAGAAGGTTATTGTGATGCAAACTGGGTGTCTGATAATGATGAAGTGAGTTCTACTAGTGGTTTTGTGTTTACTTTGGGTGGTGGTGCTGTGTCATGGAAATCTGCTAAACAATCGTGCATTGCTAATTCCACCATGGAGTCTGAATTTATTGCTCTTAAGTTAGCAGGTCGTGAAGCTGATTGGTTAAGGAGCTTGTTGGCTGATATACCTCTTGTGAGGGATTCGGCTGCTCCTATTTCTTTGCATTGTGATTCGCAGGCTGCTATTGGAGTTGCCAAGAACAGCGTCTACAATGGTAAAAGAAGGCATATCCGAGTGAGGCATGCTGTTGTGAAGCAGTTGTTGAAAGATGGAGTGATTTCTTTGGATTTCATAAGGTCCGAAAGAAATCTAGCCGATCCTCTCACCAAAGGTCTCAATGGAAATCAAGTGTTGGATTCTTCCATCAGAATGGGCGTAAGGCCTCGTCAGTAAGATAACTTTTAGTGGATACCTTTCTAAGGTCAAACGAAGCTGTAAAGTCTATCTTATCTGACTTATTGTTTACATGTGAGATATTGTTGGATCTTTATGAAGTGATTCAATCCATAGCCCATTTTTGGGTGGTTCTATTGAGACGGACTTGATAGATTTACATTTGTTAATGTTGTGCCATAGCCCTCTGTGGGTGGTCCTAAGTAGTGGACTTGATGGTATTGTACTGTTGTACATGGTGTTTGACTATTTGAGGTTGAGCAATTGACTCTTAATGATTCAATACATTTGTGCTATTGAGACGCATTGTTGTTGTATTTTTGTGCTTTTGAGACGCACAATATAGAATCACCTAAGTGAGTGTGGAGAACTGGCCGTCTCCTATGCAAGAATTTTTAATTGCTACGACACTCATGAGAATCCAAGGTTGTGATGGTTATTGCTTGATATCGCGGAGTCTACTCGATTTAAGGATTTGTGCCATGATTTAAGGGATCTCACGTGAATCTTTTAAAGTTCAAGTGTCTAACACACTTTTTGGATTCACATGTTATCCTTTATTTTCGAATAAGTGTCAATTCAAAATCTAAAGGTTATTGTCACTTATGCATTTGTCCTTCATTTGCTCAGAGTTGTTCATTCATCCCGTTACTTTCCATTTGTGGGGGATTGTTGGAAATGGAAAGCAAGTTTCTTTGTTTTTCTTTGTTCCACATTGATTGAGAAATGATGTTTGGAGGTCCTTATATTTGTTTTTCCTTCTCTTGGGTTCAAATAACTTGTGGGCTTTTATATAGAGTGGGTAATGGCGAAGCCCCCGCGCGCGCCGTCCGTCCGTCCCAGCCCGGTCCGGTCCGGTCGTCGCGCGTGTGTGTGGAGGGGGTGAGCGGGCCGCGGGTTTGGGCCTCTTTTTTGCTTCCACTTTATTTTTGTCTAGCCCTAGTTTATTTTTAACTCATTCCACTAGCCATTTTTGAGATAAAATCACGTTCTGAACGTGGGTTGAGGGGGCATTCACATATCCTCTATATATTTCTTCCTTCAGTTTCACAGAAAGATATAGGTGAAAATATGGCTTATTTCTCCCTCTGAAAATTCATCTTCTACTCTGAGCAGGTGTTCGAGTTTTCTCCAATTCGGGTCTCGCGAGTGTCCTCGACACCCGAATGCTGTGTTAACCTTGGGAGTGATTCCGCATCGTTGTTGTACACCTCGGGCTGCAGGAATTTCACTTTTAAGGCAGTGGAATTCATCTCCACGGCGCAGCGAATTTGATCTTCTTTTCTGCTTTATTGTTCCAGTTTTCGGCATCAGATAGTGTATAGTTGTCTGACCTTAACAGGATAGTGGCATAGAAGAGGAAGTGCTAAAATCCCCCCGTCTGTTCATACATAAATGCATTCTGTATGCACGTCTTCACACTATATATATATAATATCAACAAATTAACAAAATTAAACGACATTAATTAATCAATCACGCTAATTTAATTTATGAATTCACATATATCTATCTATCGTTATAGCTCGTGTTAGTGTGTGAAAATAAACGAATAATCTCGAACCAGAAAGAAGAAGACATTCAAATTCTTGATGTTGAGACGTAGTTGGAATGAGAAGGGGAGATCATGGCCGCCTAATGGTTGCGGGAAGGCACCAAAACTCCGGTTATATTCACCGTTATATGTATCCGTCGTCGGAAAGGCTGGCGTTGGAGCTCGCGCTCACACCCAGATACGGGTTCAGGTCGGGGCAGTTGATCAATTGCCTCCTGTTGACAACCCGGAACTCCGATATCATGGTGTGGTTGCGGAGCTCTGCCGTGGACCGGACCAGCCTTTCCGGCAGGGAGTAGGCATCTGTGTTTGCAGGCAAGATAATTATCGAGAAAGTAACTAAGGAAAATATTGTTAGTAACGTAAATGGACTCGGCATCTTCATCATCATGAAGAGAGATTTTAGAAAAATGGATTAACTAGATAATTGGAATGATGGAGGGAGATAATTTATTAGGGAAAGTTTGCAACGTGTGTTGTAAGAGCGCCAAACCCATTTTTATAATTCATGAGATTCCACAAATTAATAATTTTGACTTGTAATCGAATATGAGAAAGTAATTAATAACGATGATAAACTTGTTGACGTGCGTAGTAACTAGCTATATGAAAAGATTTTTGTTTTACATAAAAAATATAAAAAATTAGTAATTCTCTTAACATTTTATTAATAATATTTGATTAAGTTAATTAAGATATATAATAAAAATAATTATCTTTAGTTTTATATATATATTCATCAAATACATATATTACGTTCGACTATTAAGTGCAGGTGATTATTAGTTAATTAAGTGCAGGTCAATATGTTATTTTACAGAAGCACATGCATTGAGATTTTTTATTTATTTTTTTGTATTGGATTGAGATTTTTTAAATTGATTAAATTGATAAAATTTAATTAAATCTTTAGTTGACTAGATATGCACTCCGCTCGCATCATTATAAACTAATGAATTATCATTTCATTGATCGGTAATTAATTAATATTCCTCTTTTTCAGTCGATAAAAATGATCACTTCTTATAACTAATGAATAAGATTTTATTTTATTTACACGGTCATATAATTATTATAAATTTATACGGTGATGTGCGTATATCATGCACGGTAGTGTGTGTGCGCCAAATGCCAATACAACATTTAATTTGATTAGGATGAATATATGGATATTATTATATATATGAACTCAAAGCATGCTATAAAAAAGATTAGCGTGCATGGTTGAAAAAAAAGATTAGCGTGGTTGATAATATTGGGTCACCTTGATGAAATGTTGATAATATTTAGGTAGTTAGTTAACTGTCACACTTGCATCTTTCATTAAATTGGTATATGCTGCTTATTAATTCCTCAGAATTATCAGCACATCCTTGTTGTTAAACTCATTTAATTTTTCCCATCCAACTATTAATACTAATATTTAATTAGTCACTATCTTCAGATAACTGCTTGGAATGAATCAAATAGCCGCTATGAATTTATAGTTGTTATATAATGGCTTTACACTCATTTCAGCCGATTTCAAGCAATATTCGAGCATATGAATATGATTGAGACTGCTCGAGATTAAATACTTAATTAAACATATTAATCATAATAACACAGACGAAATCTATTCACAAATGAGTTTTCTATTGAATCAAATTATTGATTTTGCATTGGGTACAGTCAATTCTAGAATTTCTCTAATCTATCTTCAATAACATTAATTACAGTTATGATTAGAATCTTTGAAATTTGGCGTGTATTTAGCTCGTGATAAATGTTCTCTAGGCTCGAATGACGTTCGGGTTAGTTATTTCACAAATAAAAACTGAAAAAGAATTTTAAAAATGATGTCCTACTTCATCAAAATTAGCGTATTACAATAGGTAAAAAGGAATATTGATCTAATTTAAAATGCAATAGGTAAAAGGGAATATTTAATACTATAACTTGTCCATCATAATCCGTCAACAAAAGGAGAAAACTTCAATTTGAGCAATCAAATGAACAATTACATATTAGTCGCGCCTCACTTCAAAAATATTAATATAAGATAATCTTTGTATATGCATAACCAACGAGTAAATCTTTATGGATTTTACTAGCCTAATATGAAATTTTATTTCAACTAGAAGTCTTAATTATACGTTTTAAATAAATAAATAAATTATTTGTTTAAAAACAACATGGATCAGAGTTATTGTATGTTAAATATCCCACATTTATTAAAGAAAAATGGCATGTGTAACTTTATTAAGGTGGGGATAATTCTCCTCTTAGACTACCCACACTACCAAAACAACGCTCATACATAACGGATTTTATATGTAACTGTAACATCCCAAACTTTTTAGTATTAAAATAATTTCCTAAGATCACCTTAAGGGTAAGCTATGGAAAAAAAATAGACCCTTCAAAAAAATTTATGTTACGTAAAGTGTGTCGTTGGATGGTTAGCGATACCCGGAAAATTCTTATATTTTTAATTTGAGACTCTAGTGTAGTTTAAAACCTAACAAAAAGAAATTATTATGCTTTATTATCACTTTGGGTATTAAAAGATCATGAGTTTAGAATATATATCCAAGCTCTATTAATTATCTAAATAAACATGTTTTTATTTAATGATTATCTAAGTAAATATTATTTACTTAATGGTTATCCTATTATCTATATTATTATACTTCCATTCTATCTAAATATATTATTTTAATTTAAGTTATCCAAATGCACATAAAGGTAATATATATATATATACGTATAATTGAAATAATTATAATTAGTATTAATAATAATTTTATAGTAAAGAATTATAAAGAGAGATAAGAGTGAGGGAAGCCACTTGGCAAACATTCACATATATCTATCCATATAGTTACACGTGTGAATTAAAATGATGATTGTGATGCCTATTGTTACCAAGGCAAGAAGTTTATATATATATATATATATATATATATAAACAAACTACTCGAAATTAGAAGGGTTCTGCACTTATGTAAATTAATTGACAAAATTAGGAAGGTAAGATTTCTTCTTTCTTTTCTAATTAATTCCGCATTTGATTCATTTGATTAACATAAAATGTTTGGCTATTAAAATATTTAGTCATTGTGTATATTAATTATTATTTTTAGATGATAGACGCATCAAGAAAGTGTAGGTTTTAAAATTTATATTTATTTTTTTCATAATTAAAATTTGATTGTACTCTTATTGATTACTTAGAAATAATAACAAATTGATTTATGTTCTAAAAATTTTAATTGTTGTAGATAATAGTTATTTTTATTATGAATTATTAAACGAGAATTATTAATTTGGCAACACATCATAAGCTTAAGCAAATTTCAAAAATTATTGAATTAAAACTTTAATACCTCTCGATAGATGATTGACTGCTAGTACTATTCATTTTATAGATTATAGGATGACTACGAGTTATTTTATAATATTTAGATTGTATGATTTTCTCTAGTAATTATCCGAATAACTAGCAGCTAAATAATTAGTGAATAAATGATATAATCAATTACCAGCTAGATGATAGTGTTCTGCTTAATTAAGTTAGACCACTTGTATGATATACTAAAATTTTGAGTACACCGTATAAAATTTGTTCTATTTTATTATTTAGAAATTATGTAAAATCAATAGGAAAATATAAAATTAATTGATAGTAAAGTTTAATTGAAAATTATAAGGGAATTTAGATGTTAAGTTTTAGATATTGGATCCTTCAAGCTAAACTAGGCCAATGATGGTTGTTACAGGCTCAGAAGATATAATAAAACCTGAGCAGGATCAATCAAGAGTTTGAAAGTTTATCTATTAGCTAACCAGGTGGGTTATACTATACTATCTTTGTAAATTGTATCTTTCGAGTTATTAAGCTCTGCTTTGCTAAAATTGCATATGTGACTATCTGTGTTAAATATTTACATGCTACTGTATGTTGTCGGAGTCTCATAAACCAGCACTGTGTCAATGTGAGTAGCTACAGTATGCATGCATTATTTGTCCTGCCCTACTCTTTGTCGGTGAGACTAAAATGAAACACTTATTGGTTATACTCTTTGGGTATACTATGACCATACTCAACGTTATGCACTGGTGATGTAGTTTGGGTTGCGGGCAGTGACGAGTTATACTCTTAAGCGCTTCACGAAAAAAATGTTTTGGTGAACTTAGGTTGCTTCCAACTTTTAAACCTCCTAAGCTTCACTATCTGCATGAACACAGATAGATTACTTTAACAAAATGATTTGCATAACTTAAATTGTGAGAACTTGCCCACTGAGTGCATTAGTACTCAACCCAAATCTTTTCACACATTTTCAGGTCAGTAGGCTGGAGCGTGGAAGTGACGAGGCTGAGATATGGGCTATTATGATTTACATATTTTTCCGTTGTCCATTTTTGTTAGTATTCTGTTAAGAATTGAGCTTTCGCACTTATGGTATTCTTTTGCTAAATGCTAAGAACTTTGATCTTGGTATTTTGTTGATATGATTTTGCTTCTCTGATTCTGAACATTTGTTGACTTCCTAGTCAACATGTATCATATGCTTAGCTACATAATTATTCCAAAGAGAGGAAGCCCGTCTTTTGTTATGTCTATTTGATCATTTATTTTGGCCTATGGAAGGGCTTCATTTGTTCAGCATATTGGTGTATGTTTCTTTTGTCGACCTCTGAATGGGTCTATTGATTGTTGGTATCTGGTAATTTGTTCCCGTTTGGCCTATGAAAGGGCTTATTGAATTGTTACAACTTCCATTCTTCTCTTATAAGCCGTTATAAACGGGGATTCGCTCTAGTTACAGATATTATGCTGTCTAATTTTCCGGAAGGCATAACCTATCTTTGGCATACTCGGTTGTTAAATTTTATTCTAAACATTAATCCTTTTGGATTAACACCCCGTCATTAATTTAATTACCCCATTTCTTTCCCGCTTCTTAATTCCCATCCCCGTGGCATCTATTTTCACGATCTTTCGGGATCGGGACGCTACAGTAACAAAAACTCTGTTGCGTATACTAGTGTTATGTATGATGCGCTCATACGTAACGGATAATATTCGTTATCTATGTCATTATACATAACAGTTGTAGTAACAAACATAACATCGGATATTACATTATCTATAACTCTCATACATAATGTTTGCTTCCATTATGAAAGTTTAACTTTCTCCGTTATCTATGCACTTCTCTACATAACGGTTTTTTCGTACATAACACTCTTCATTGCGTGATCTATTACTGTTATATATAACGGTTTGTGTCGTTATGAAAATTCATTTTTCTCCGTTATGAAATATACCACATGGATTAATACATAACGTTGTTCCTAGTTTAGATAACGCTTTTTATGTCATGTATGTTTTGATACATAACAGATTTTTACCGTTATTAAATATTTTTAGTTTTCGTTATCTTTAGGTCATATACATAACGGTTTTTTAGTTTCACTGCCATTATGTATGTTTCCAATAAGTACCGTTATGTATGCTTGCTACAATTTTTTTTTATAGATTTTCAGCAATTAAAATAATTCTAAAACAATAAAAATAACTGAAATTCCCACAAATCATCTTATATCTAATACATAAAATGTATACTAAATACATAATACAACATGTAAGTTCTCTAAAATAACATGATCAAATTTGAAATAAACTAATATTAAATATTTTGCATTCAACATGCGCATAAGTTCATTAGTTCAAGAAGTGAGAAAAAGAAGTTCGACTTTTATAGCTGTATGCTCCTTCCCTTGCCTCACTAAGCTATATTTATAAATTCTGCATTTCATCTAGTCTCCATAAAGCAATCACAGCAACCAAACTTTAGGGAGATTTCGGGGTGCAAACTTGAAAAACCCTATGAAATTATGGCTTCCATGCCTGTATTTTAACTGTCAATTTCACCAATTTTCCATCCCTTTAGAGCAGACATGTACAAATTCATACAGTATATCAATGAACAGATACCTCTATAGGCATTAAATAAAAACTATGCAGTTGAGTTTTGGACAAGCTATCAATCTTTTATAGCCATGCTGCCTGCTCTACTCCTTTATTCCCGATTGATAAACTACTCTAATAGTAACCGGAACATCATGTGCTCAACTTTACCTCGAGGGCATGGTAGGGGGATGTCCTCTTGCACCTGTACAACCAATCTTTGTTCCTCCTACATAAGTTTTCACAAGACCACGTATTTGAACTGCAATGCTTGAGTCGACATTGGCCACTGCAACTTGCTGTTTCACTATGGTTTCCTCTTCTTGTACATCATCATCATCTGGTTTAATATTTTCCAAAGGCGGAATTAAACTAATACAACTGCAAATGATTCCTTCTGAAATTGAAAAGGCGTGTCAAAAATATTAGCAGCCAAACAAAAGTCATGTTAACCTACAAAAAAGCATTTAATTGAGTACCTTGTGATTTGTTTCCTCTTTTTCCAGTCCAGCACTCAAGATCTAGAAAGTAGAGTAATGATTTTCTTACACCAGATGTATTTGAGAAAATATTATCCAAGTAGATGGCCAGAACGAATCAAAAACATGAAGTTGCTGTCAGCCATATGTAAATATCATTCTGATAATAGACACATAAATTTTTAAAGAAATAATTCAGTGGTAGCAGTAGAATGGCTCCATATTACAGTGCCCAGTTAATATTTGGCATGGTACATAGATTTAAAAGACCGAAGGTTGGACATACGATTGTTAGGACGTATTGTTCATCACCAGGTACACATCTCAACCTCTCTTTCTAGCTGACACCAAGATCTTGAGGAGTTTCAATAGCCTATGAAAGCAAGTTCAAACCTGCAGCGAAAAGATTAGGTGGGAAGAATGCCCACATAGTTTGGTAGGTCTTCGAGAAATCCTGACTGTAAGGAAATCCAAATGTTGTGACAAGCTGGAAAAGAATTGAAAGATCTCTATTATCAAGGGTAATTACAATGTCTCTAGTAATTTGCAAGTAAAAATTTCTGATTATAGTTACAAACCTCAGTCAAGAAACCAATAATAAAGATAAAGTAGCCCACAGTTGTGGATGCAGATGACTTGTTAATAAAGGCAGACAACATAAAAGCAAAAGCAACCTGGCAAATAATTATAAAATAATAAATAGTTCTAGCAATCAGAATCTCACCCCATGAATTTGCATCAGTCAAAACTTTGAAACAGATAAGAGCATTGCAAGTATCATGTTGGGATGAGGAAACCTACCATACACAATTGGAAAAGGAAAAACAAGAGGAAGACAACAATAAAATTATTGTGCACAAAAAAAAATTCAAATTGGAACATCATCCCCAAAAGAATGTTATATGGATCAAGAAGATTTAGATTGCAAAATCTCCAAGTGGCAGATAGAAACCACAGGAAAATTGATTTTAAAAGACAAACATTTTATTCTCCCCATATTAAATTACACTAATCACAAATTCACAAGCAATACAAGAAATGCATACACATAAAACAACGACAACAGAATCCCAAGCAATTAATTACTAACCAGATTACCAAATAACCAATAACAAGAACTTTTTCCGCTGAGTAAATAAGATTATCTGAGGTAAGCAATTAATTACTAACCAGATTACCAAATAATCAATAAATAATAATGCTATTTTAGGACATATACATAGATACACAAGCAGACATCATAAAAGTCATCAATTATATTTTTCCATAACTGAGGTAAGGTTTTGATTTGCAGCAATTTCAATAATTTGATCAGATTAATAGGTCATTAATAAAACTTAATTAATTTGATTAGAAAAAAAAGTTGTATACATATGAATAGTGAATATATTGCAGATTTGCAGATGGCAGATTCATTCATGAATACATTCATTCAAGATTTCAAGTCATGCCAACTATTTCATGTCAGGTAATATTGAATGCTGCACATTTTAGTCAACAAAATCACTAAAGTAAAAGAATATATATATTAATTCTATATATATATATATATATAGGGATTGGATCAAAAATACATCTTTTTCTGGTGTAGGAACTAGAAACCCATCTTATACTGTCCACCTAGATGATCTAATGGCTGAGATTAAATGTCAAGGCAAAAAAGAAGAAGGCGGGGGTATAGTTGTCAAATCCCCATAAAAAAGCTGATGTCATCAATTTGTAAAAAAAATCCTAAAAACTTTGAACGATGATAACTCACTCGTTTCAAATCGGATTAACGCAAATAATATATCAAATTAAAGATCTCTTCATGCTCTTTAATTCAAGATCAGTTATGGATGTATTTGTTCAAATAGATATAGACGAAAAATACAAAATATATAATTTTATTCGTGCCCAACGCAAAAATGCTTTCGTTAACTTTTAAATAATGGTTCATCAGCATTATGATAGTTGATAACGTATGTTAACGAAGCATTTGTTATGTGCTAACATATTTCATTCATTGTGCTAATGAATGATTATCATAATGTTAACGTAGTACGCACACTTATATTATTATTATGATTCATTACATTTCAATTATGACTTATAATTATTTTTTATGATTTAATTTATATGTTTTAATTACTAATTGAATATTATATATTATTTATTTCATCAAACTAGAATATATTAGTTAGAGTTTTCTTCATCCATTTATGGTTTATAACTTATGCTAACGATGAATTGTCATATGCTAACATAGTTTATTCGCAATGCTGATAAAATAATATCATTATGCTAATGTTTTATATTTATATTGCTATTATGATTTATTCCATCCAATTGGAGTTTATAATTAATTTTTAGAATTTAATTCTATTTTTAGATCATTGAAGTTTATTATATCTGAATTATGATTTATTTCATCCTATTAGAATTTATAAGTACACTTTAGAATTTAATTTTTCATTAACAATATGAGAAAAAATTTCATTAGCATAAAGATAACGCTTCATTAGCATAATGATAATATTTCGTTAGCATGACGATATATTATCAAATATCCTCCGCAATTTTTATAAGAATTATCAAATTACGTTAATACCCCCGCGCAATTTTTTTTTCAAATATTACAGAATTGTCACCACTCCTTTTAATCAAATCTGGACCATAGATTTTTATTGATTGTATGGTGTGAGATGGGTTCCTAGTTCCTACACTAGGTAGGGTTTGCATGTTAACCATCCCATATATATATAATTTTGTAACGTTCCCATGTACGTTTGCAATTTTGTAACGGTTTTTCAATTTTATAATTTTTGATCAAATATTTGATATTTGTGTGATAAAAAAATTTCAATTAACCATTTTCAATACCCATGAATTTAATATAGTATGCATACCACTCTCTAAATGATGGAGAAATCAATTAAATCAATATCAATATTATTATATAGTTATCTTTTAATTATTTTATTTTTATTTCAACATTAATTATTTTATTTTATTATGTAAGTTTATGTAGTAGATATTAAATTTTAGTTTTGATTCTCGGTTAGTAAAATATTTTAATAGTAATGAATTAATATATTTTAACAATATCAAAACAATAAATTTGCATGTCCCATGCTTGGTTAATACAAAATATTAAATTACTACATTACAAGCATCTTAGATAATAAAAGAAGCATCATGCATGTAACATAGTAAGACACTTGTTAATCGCATGTTCATTAAAACATTATAAAATAAGAAAAAAAAGTTGTATGAAGTTTAAAAATAACTCAACAATTTACCTAAATATACACTAAATAGTAAGACACTGGCTAATCGCATGTTAAAACATTATAAAATAAGAAAAAAAACATTATGAAGTTTAAAAATAACTTAACAATTTACCTAAACATACGCTAATCAAATAAAAAAAACATTACAAAATAGTATAAAAAGCATCTAGTGTATAAAAATAACATAACAATATATTATGACACTATATATTTTTTACAATGTTTATAGCACAATCAATACATTAATATTTATATTCTTCCACACATTATTAATAATAAGCTTTAATATTTTCTATATACAAATAAATTAAATACAACATTTTTGAATTTCTAATAAAATATTTTTAATTCTAAGGAACTAATATATATATTTTAACAATATCAAAACAATAAATTTACATGTTCCATACTTGGTGAATACAAAATATTAAACTACTAAATTACAAGCAACTTGGATAACAAAAGAAGCATCATCATATAACATAGTAACACATTAATTGTACATTAAAGCATTATAAAAATAGAAAAAATCATTATGAAGTTTAAAAATAACTTAACAATTTATATTGGCCTCAAAAAACCTAAACATACACTAATCAAATAAAAAAAAAGCATTAAAAAAATAGTATAAAAAACATCTAGTGCATGAAAATAACATAGCAATATATTATGACATCAAATATTTTTGAGTGAGTATGATTAATTTAATGGCTTTGGTGTTTTAATAACTTATTATGTTAGGTTATTGTATATTTATTTTTTTTAATATAAATGTTTTTTTTTTCATTTTATTAATATTTTTCGTCGTTGGTAATGCATAAATAAATTTAGTTTGAATTTTTAGCTCGAAATATTCCAGTTATTTATTCAAGCATATTATTAATTCTTTTTTATGTGTGTTTGAAAGCATAGTTTATCATCATTTTAATTTAGTTATTTAGTTTATTAATTTTTTTAGTTTTATGGATTACATGGATTAAAAAAAAAATAGTTATTTCTTTGGGAATAAATTAAATTTAGTATTAAATTTGATCATCATATTGATGATTTTTTTTTTATTCATGCAATGCTTAATTTTGTTTGTTTTGATGCTTATAAACTAATTATATTAGGTTATTGTAAATTCGTATATTGAATATTAATGTTTTTTAGTGAATGCATGCTTATTTTGTGGTTGCTAATGTTTTTATTAATTGGTTTGGTATATTTGTGAATTTTTAGCAAATTCAAAATTAAATTAAACTAGCATTATCAAACATCAATTAAAGGATCACATAATTTCAAATTAGCACAGACAAATAGATTATAAAATTGTCGAATGTTAATTGCATCACTGTAAACTCTAATAAATATTAAAACTATCAAATTCACAATTACACTAAACTAGCATTATGAAACACAATTAAAGCATCATGTAATGTAAAAAAAAAAAAAATGACATTGTTTCATACTTTAAAAATTCAAAATAAAACCTAATAAATTTTAATGGATCCACCTAAAATACAATGCTTATTGATGCACTTTAAAATGAATGTGATGCTTGTTGCATTTTTGTAGTTTTTAGAAGAACCGTAAAAAAAAAAACATCTCTCACAATACCAAAATTAACTGACATTAAATTCCCTTCAATTACGTTCTTTCTATATAATACATACACAAGTTTACGGAATTATCCTTAAATGCACTCACACATTAAAAATGAGCATGATGATTACTAACTCATAGAATTAATATGATCGGTCGATCTCATAGATTAATGGTTTAGATTAATCCATAATTTATACACTAAGCACCTATATGCATGCTAACCTTCCCCTATATATATATATATATATATATATATATATGAATATTCACCACCAATCATAAATCATGTGAACAATTAGGACGATATAGTGAAAGTTATTGAAATAATGTGGAAGTTTCATAGAGGAAAATGGTTCAAGTTTGAGCTTGGAGCGTCGACTCCAGCCCGTCTACACTGCCTTACAGAAAAAATTGTAGTTGGAATAATGTAAAGTTTCCAATGTTGGACTAAATCAACTTTGCATTTCTATACAGCAATAACTAACATGTATCAGCCGATTATGAGAAATAATGAATTATTACCAGAAACTGAATTACGCAGATCGACAATAGTGAAGCCAAGAAAGGCAAATCGATATCTTCACAGCGACGATGTTGGGCGTCTCACGGCGGTGATGGTGAGATGTCTCACGGCGGCGGTGACGATGGTGGGCGTCTCACAGCGGAGGAATTGGGGATTTCAATTTTGGGAATTTTAGGAAGAGGAAAAAAATGGGGATTTTAGAGATTTTAGGGCTTCACCTTTGAGCGAGAAGAAGAGACGGCGGAGAATGACAGCGGCGAAGGACGGCATCGAAGGACGGTGGCGAACGGAGTGGGGATGAAGAGCAATGGGAAGAGGCTCGTGAAGAGGAAGAGCAGCGGGAAAGATATATACTTAGAAAATTTTCGATGTATATAGTTTAATTTTGAATTTAAAAAAATAATAATTAACACATATACATAACGGATATTTATAACGGTAAATGTTACCATTATATAATGTGTTTAAACATAACACAACGCATAACGGTACCAAATGAACATTATAAATGTGAACAATATGTAACACTCACAAATAACGCAAGACTAGAAAACGTTATATATGATCGGAGATAACACTTCTCTCGTAACGAATATTTGAAATATGCGTTATCTATACAAAAAGGCGCTCATACATAATGGATATTTGAAATGTCCGTTATGTATGAGGTGTTATGTACGAGAGTTTTTTTGGTAGTGCCACATCAGTGACACTTATGCAACTCAACTTTCAAATAAAATATTAATTTCTTTCCTCCACATCCACAACCCCAATTTTTTAAAATTTGTGCTCCATCATGACTCTCATTCAACCTAACCTTCAAATAAAATATTAATTTCTCTTTCTTCCAATCTACATAATATATTTATCATTTTATTTTTTAATAACAATTTTTACTATATTTAAAAAATCCTAATTAATTTATTAGCTATATTTTTTGAATTCATGATTAAAAAAATACTCATACAATTATAAATTCATAATTTACTTGACAACAAAATGAAAATTACAGAGTTAAAATAAAATAAAACATAATTAAATAAACTACAAGGAAAACACGTGAAGTTCTAAATTACAAGTACATATATAAGATGTAAATTAAATATTCAATTAGTGCTGAATTTTTGTCATATGTGCTCAATCAATTCATTTTGAAGAGCGCTATTAACCATATAAGCTGACGAACTTGTGATGCGTTTAGTAGAGTAGTGGAAATGTTCAGCATCTGAAGTTGAAGATATATCCGTAAAAAATTATGTGGGATCATGTAATACCCCGAAATATTTTAGATGGTTTTATTCAACTTATGTTACCCTCTGGTAAGTTAGAAAATAAGTTGGGTCCTTAAATGATTCAAATAAAGGAAAATCGCAGGCAGTTAAATTTTATTTTGGTCAAAAATTGCTTTAAAAATATGTTCTAATATTTTTCTCGGGTTGATAGAAAAAGTTTCGAGTATCGTGACAAACTTTGAATTTTCTAATTTCGAGTTCAAATGAACTCTTGGCACAACTTTAAGTTGGAAAATAATAAATTTAATAGAAAAATGCACATCCGTCATTATCCAATTTCTTTTTCAAAAGATTATCTTATTCGTAATTATCCTATTCTTTTTCCATCATTATCCTCTTTCTTTTATTCATTATTATCCTATTTATTTTTCCTCTATAAATAGGAGCTTAAGGTTTCATTTTTCATTCATTTCCAAAATCGAAACGCGGAGCAGCTTCTAGAGAATGTATAACTCTAGTTTCCTATTTCAATTCTGAAATAGTCATTTTGAAGGTGTCAACGCGTAGATCACGAATACATGATTGAAATGATGACATGAAGGATGATCACGATGGAAAATCATCGTGATCGCCGCCAATTCCTCGGAGAAGGAACTTTCTCCGATTCTGGTCATTCGGACCGATGAATATAGAAATTTCAAGTTCTAAATATGCTTATATTTCAATTATCTTTAATTCTACCGATTCTTATTTTTGATGTTGTGAGTTTTTGGTATTTTTCCCCGTTTTCATTTGATGTAAATCTCAGATCTACTCTTCCTGGATAGTCGTATTAGAAATCTTCTTTTAATAAACAGTCTTTGATCATTTGGATCTTGTAGTTAACCGGAATAGATTTTTGATTTCTCGTCGTTTGAAATCCGGATCCGAATATTATATTATAAATCTGCCCAGTTCGAATTTATGTTCTAGCCGTCCAATCTTTGATTTGATTACACCATTAAATTCTTTATTTTCTGCACTATCAAAAATTGTACTTTTGAGCAAAAATACAACGAGTATCGAGCCCGATCGAGCTCGATACATTTTCAGCTAAAATCTGTGACGGGAATTTCCGCCAGCCAGCTTTCCGGCCGATTTCCGACCGGTGTGGCCGGAATTATCCTTTGATCCCTTCTGACCGATTGTGGTACCCGTCGAGGTTGACGCGTGGCCGCAGACGGTGCTCCGTTTCGTGTTGAAATGAATTTAATATGATTTTTCGAAGTTAATGTCTCATTTTCAAAAATTACATGTTTGTTAGATCTGTCCTAGCAAAAAGGTTCCTTCAGCATTTATTCCCTATGGTGGATTCTCTACTTAGCTGCAGATTCCATTTTTGTCCAGGCGGATTTTTGAGTTTATCCAATTGTTCAAATCGTGTATTTAAATTCGTATCTTTTTCGTGTGTCGTCTGAAAATCATGAAATTTTCACACTTGCATTGTTATATGTGAAGTATGTTGTCAATTAAATTTAGTAATTTTCTAAAAGCCGGAAAGGCTTGTAGATTAAATTTGATCAGAATAAAATGGCAAGTGATCGACCTCCACCTTTTCCAAATATTTTTGGACGGATTTACTCAAAAATATTCGTTGAATTTAATTCCCTAAAGTGTTGAGTTGAGAATGAAATCCTAATGTTACGCATTATAGTCCGAAGCCATTTTATTAGTTTAGAATATTCGTATTACATTTAGTTTAGCCTAGAAAAAAATCATGTATCAATCCTAAGTTGAAGCTTACCTTATGTTATAGTTTCAAGGGCTAGCATGATACTAATAGGTAGTTTCTCCTTTGTAGGCCCGAACCCGAGACCCATACTTAATTAGGATTTGCAAGACACGTGTAAAGCTTCAGCTACTATTAGCTAACCAGGTGGGTTATACTACTATATCTTTGCAAATTGTATCTTTCGAGTTATTAAGTTCTGCTTTGTTAAAATTGCATATGTGACTATCTGTGTTAAATATTTACGTGCTACTGTATGTTGTCGGAGTCTCATATACCAGCGCTGTGTCAATGTGAGTAGCTACAGTATGCATGCATTATTTGTCCTGCCCTACTCCTTGTCGATGATACTAAAATGAAACACTTATTGGTTATACTCTTTGGGTATACTATGGCCATACTCAACGTTATGCGCTGGTGATGTAGTTCGGGTTGCGGGCAGTGACGGGTTATACTCTTAAGCGCTTCACGATAAAATGTTTTGGTGAACTTAAGCTGCTTCCAACTTTTAAACCTCCTAAGCTTCACTACCTGCATGGACACAAATAGATTACTTTTACAAAATGAATTGCATAACTTAAATTGTGAGAACTTGCCCACTGAGTGCATTAGTACTTAGCTCAAATCTTTTCAAACATTTTCAGGTCAGTAGGCTGGAGCGTGGAGGTGACGAGGCTGAGATATGGGTTATTATGATTTACATATTTTTCCGTTGATCCTTTTTGTTAGTATTCTGTTAAGAATTGAGCTTTCGCACTTATGGTATTCTTTTGCTAAATGCTAAGAACTCTGATCTTGGTATTTTGTTGATATGATTCTGCTTCTCTGATTCTGAACATTTGTTGACTTCCTAGTTAACATGTATCATATGCTTAGCTACATAATTATTTCAAGGGGAGGAAACCCGTCTTTCGTTATGTCTATTTGATCATTCATTTTGGCCTATGGAAGTGCTTCATTTGTTCAGCATATTGGTGTCTGGTTCTTTTGTCGACCTATGAATGGGTCTATTGATTGTTGGTATCTGGTTATTTATTTCCGTTTGTCCTATGAAAGGGCTTATTGAATTGTTACAGCTTCCATTCTTCTCTTATAAGCCTTTATAAACGGGGATTCGCTCTAGTTACAGAAGTTATGCTGTCTAATTTTCCGGAAGGCATAACCTATTTTTGGCATACTCGATTGTTAAATTTTATTCCAAACATTAATACTTTTGGATTAACACCCCGTCATTAATTTAAATACCCCATTTCTTTCCCGCTTCTTAATTCCCACCCCCGTGGCGTCCATTTTCACGATCTTTCGGGATCAAGGCGCTACAGATCATAATAGTTTTGGTATGTGTCTCGTTCATCCTCTACAATCATATTGTGTATGATGATACAAGTCATCATAATTTTTTCATCAAAACCTTGTCTCAAACAAAACATGAGCGTCGAATAAATGCAAAACGGGCTTGAACGAACAACTTATGCTTTCACTTAGTCGTTTCATACGACCTTTCATTGATTCGATATTTATTAGGTTGGACTCGTCTGGATTTTCTACTTGAGTTTCGTGATACAATTGATGCACACATGACCACATTGTGGGTTTCTTTTAATTTTTTCCGCGCACAGTATCTGTGCTAACGAAGATCCAAGCTGACGTAAGGGTTACATATTCTTTCACGCATCAACTTACATTTTTTGCTCATTTTTGATTTTGGTTTGGATGTTGCATTCCCAAACAAATTGCAAGAGATATTTTGTGTGTGGTGGGAAGTTTTTCAGAGGATGTAATTTGAGTGAGGTTTGGTGAAAATTGTGAATTTTGATAATATTGATAACTTTGTTGATCTTCTGAAATTGAAAAAAAATTTGGATGAAAGTAAGTTCCAAACTTTGAAAAAATTTGGGAGTCATGATAATAATTTTGGTGATTTGGACCCATAACTTAAAATGAAGAAGAATTTGTGAGATTGAGAATTTGGTGAAATAAGATATGCGAGAAAAAAAAGTGTTTAGTTGTTTGTAAAAACATACCAATATTATGCTCTATTTATAGAGGAAAAAACTATGAATTTTGATATATTTTTTTAATTTTTGATAATTATATAAGATATTTAAATTTTAAATTAATGTATATAAAATTATGTGGCACCCAATCAGAGGGTGCCATGTGTGCACAGGTTTAGGCCTCGCCTCAAGGTCAGTTGTCCGCCTCAAGTCACCGAAAATCATGACTTTTTAAAAAAAAAATTTATTTTGTCGTTTGTGGTGACATTCAACTGGATGTCACCGATGGGCATAACCTTAGAAGCCTATCTTTTTGGGGCAAATTAAACACAATATTCATTTCTAATATGGTATCATTAGGGAAAAGGGACATGTGTCTCTTGCCCCCGATTATTGATTTCTAAACAATTTTGCTGATGAATGGTTGGGGGCATGTTAAATATCCACTACAAGAATTTCGGCTATAGACAACAGTTGAACGACAACGGCTCTTGCTTGAGCCGTTGTCTTTCAATAGACAGACAACGGCTACTCATCAGTAGGTTGTCTATCGCCGCATTTTTATATAGACAACGGTTAATAGCCGTTGTCTATATAATTAGAGACAACGGCTAATATAATCCGTTGTCTATAACCGAGCTTTTATTTTTTATTTTTTTTAAATATAGACAACGGTTAAGAGCCGTTGGGAAAAATATATCAATTTCTAAGTACTTTTGCGCGTGAGTAGTCGGGAGCGCGGTAAATATCTCACATTATTTGGGATAACACATATCGATTTCTAAGCAATTTTGCGGATGAGTGGTTGTGGTCATGTTAAATATCTCACATTGAGTGGGGAAACGTATATAGATTCCTAAGCAATTTTGCACGTGAGTGGCTGGGGAAAAATTATATGTTACTATACCCTCAGGGTAGTGCTTTAATATCACAATAGACTTTTTTAAATGTCACAATATATGTATTGTAACACATGAAGGTGTCACAATATTTCTATTGTGACATTTAAGGGCACTACCTTCGGGATAACATAGAATTTACCCTGGTTGCGGACACCTTAAATATCCCACATTGATTGGGGGAATTGTATATGATTTATAAACAATTTTGTGTGCGAGTGGTAGTGGCATGTTAAATATCATACAATGATTTTTATTTTATTTTATTTTATGTTTTTCACTCACACCCGACCTATGGTATTGATGAGTTTCGAACCCGTGACATTTGGTCTCCAAGTAACCTCACTCCACCACTAGGTTATCCCCACCGAGACAAATAATATCCTACATTGAAAGGGAAATATGACAGAGGCCGTATTAAATATTCCATATTGATCGAAGGAAGTGTTAATAACCCGATTCCCATATTGGTTGGGAAAACATGATTGGGGCGTGTTAAATTTAGCATTAAGTAGGAAAAAGTGGCATGTGCCAAATTTGTGATCAGTTTTGTAACTCGGATTCATTATCAATTTCTAGCATTTATGAAAACTCAAAAGTTCAAGGTGTGAATTGGAATTTTAAGACACAACATTTCTCCAAAATTTCGAAGAGAAACCCTAAGCAGAAAAATATCAGATTTTTATTCAAAAACTCGAGTCGCACGTTTTTCTTACAATTGAACACAAATTCAACGTCTCCATCGCCGGCCGTTGTCTATATTACGTAATATGACCGAAAATAATTTTGGCAGCGACGGTGACTGTGTCGTAAAGAAGTCAATTAGCACCACCAAAAGAAATTCCTTGTCGTTTTCAGCCATTGGGAATCGCAAATGGCTACAGTAAACTGTGCAATCAATTTTAATGAGATATTCTGCAAATATATGAACTAAAAACGTTACACGATTGATGGAGTCAACATAATTACAAGTTGGTTAAGAATTAAGTTGTGTATTTGAAACAAGATCATTGAAGAAGTTGAGTTTGCATGTGCAACACTCGTGTCCATGCTATCAAGTTGGACATATGCTAGCCTAGCCAATTGTTCATTTGAGAACATTAGCCTCGTGTGTAATTTATAGATAAAGCATATCTACTACTATTATAAAAGAGCCATATTTTACAAAATTTGATTTACCTATTATATCCTTATTATACCTCTATTTTAAGGGTAATAATGTAATATAATATATAATTTTTTTGGAAATATAGTAATTCTATTTTTTTTAAAGGCAGTAATATAATATAATCTAATATATATATATATATATATATATATTATATTCATAATATATTTCCTTAAGTGCTATTAGTTTCCATACATTAATTATCAATGACTAATCAAAAAAATCTTATAAATATATTGATCATTACATTTAAATTAATCAATCGACCATTGCTTGCCAAAATGAGCGATCATATTAACTTTAATGTTTGATATCAAGTCAAATATATTTGATACCACCAATATATTAATTAATCTGAGTGTAGATCAAATTTCAAATAAATTAAAATTGTCTTATTTACAGTTATAACACGACTTCTAGAATGTTAATTAACTTCCAATGTTTGACATCAAATCATATAAATTTGACACCTCCAATATATTAATCGAAAGCGTATATTAAATTTCAAATAAATTAAAATAGTCTTATTTACAATTATAACACAATTTTTAGAATTGTTAATTTCGATTAAGAAAAATATTTAATGTGAATATAGATTCACATTTTAAACAATTTAACCTACAATATCAATAGTTAATATTTCAATTTTTCATAGATTGATTACACCTGCAAATTTATGTGTGATGAATTTTTTTTATAGTGAATTTATCTGTTTTCACTATATTTTTAGTTCTTAGTAATAACAACTATAAAATTGTCTCCCATAAGTGCAGCATATCCATATTTTCCTACAAAGTCAAGCAGGCAATTGATCGCGTCAAGTAAAAATTCAACCTTTTGTACTATATATATATATAATACTAATTTCGAAATCTTATTGACATTTACTTATACTAAAACTTATAAATTTTAAATTCAAAGAGTTGCCGAAGGCAGACAAAGTTATACTTGCCTGTAATTTAATAGTTTGAAAAGATAAAAAAAATAAGCAATTTACACATCCGACAATATCAATAGTAATATTTCAATTTTTTATATACAGATTCATTAATTACATCTAGAAATTTATGTGTAATGATTTTTTTTTTAAAGTGGCTTTATCTATTTTTCACTATATTTTTAGTTCTTAGTAATAACAACTATAAAACCATGTTCCCCACATGCAACATATTCATATTTTGAGAAAATATTAATTTTGATCCCACAGGACACGCCTCAGTTCGATTTTGATCCCGATACTATCATTTTTGGTCCCAAATAGAGTTAGTATCGATTTTGGTCCCGCTTTTCACCTTAAAATCATGGGACCAAAATTGATATTCTTAAACCTAGCTATGGGACTAAAACTGGGTGAATTTTTCAAAAAATGATAAAAAATAATAGTATCGGGATCAAATTCGAATTGAGGCGTGTCCTGTGGGATCAAAATCGATATTTTCTCTCCATATTTTCCTACAAAATCAAGCAAGCGCAATTGATCACATCGATCAAGTAAATATCAACTATTTCTATAGTATATATTATACTATTTTCGAAACCTTATTGATATTTAATTATACTAAAACGTATATAACAAGGAGAATTGCATCATAAATTTTTCAAAAAGTTGCTGGAGGTAGACAAAGTTAGGCAGATCGAACTGAACTAAAATGTAAGTTTGATTTTTACTATAATGTTGTACTTGCATATATTTCCCTTTTATCATTATTCATCTTTTTTATTTTTATTTTATATTTTTCAAATTTCTCTAAATATTTTTGTTTAAACAAGTTTTAATTTGTTATCATTATTTGTTGAGTCTTTTTCCCTTTTAACTCTATAGCTCCATAGCTCCACCCTTAAGTTAGGTATGTTCTCATTGCTCCAATGTTAAATTTATGATTTATGGTAGTAACTCTTATATATATAAAAAAAAAAAACCATTTTAAAGGTAAAATTATTTGCATCCACTTTTACATTTATACGGAAAGGTACAAAAAAATACCTAAGGTATTGGCCGAGTCCCGGTTAGGCACTTAAGGTTTGACTCCGTCCATTCGGCCCCTTAAGGTTTTAAAATCGGTACAACCATGCCCTTCCGTCTCGCCTCTGTTACTGAGTTAGAAACGACTGTTACCGAGTCAAAATTATGCCTTTTTAAAGCTTAATTATTTTATTATTTCCACCAATTAGAATGCCATCATATCAATTTCTACTTGGGACTTGACTAATATCTTAAGTGTATTTTTGTACCTTTTGCTCTTATATTTACTATTTATACATTATTGTATGCAAATTTTGATATATTTTTTAATATCTTAAATAGTTGTGTTTTTACATGTGTGACAAACAGGGTAATAAGAATGTATCATAGTAGATAACAGATTTGTTACAAAAGATATGCATTGTAGATATCTTGATGCATTAACATTAGTATAAAATTGGAAAATAATATCTATTTATGATGATGACTTGCAACACAGGGTGGATCAAAAGTACTAGAAAAATTATATGTGGTTACACAACACAAGACTATCCAGATTTAACTTTGAGAGTATTTAGGGAAAAATTGCAAGAATTCAAAATGAGATTGTACCTAACTTTTTATGAAATTCCAAAGATAAAACATTATTTGGAATCAATCAAAAGCTGTAGAAAAGAGTGTCTCAAATGACATTTCATATAAATATATTTTTTTAAATATTGTTATATATACACTTATAGATAAAATTTGAAATCTACTAAGTTATGCATGTGTTGAGTTTGAAAAGAAAATTACTAAATAGATCTAATAATTATGATTTTATTAGTGATTACAAAGTTAAGCATGATTTATTTTGAATCGTACATTGTGGTAACTCATACAATTAAGCAAAAAGAGTGAAAATTTAAAGAATTGGGCTTGCCATTAACACAAATTAATCTTCATCAATTAGTTTTAATTTGGAATGTCCCTATTACCTAGCTAATTGTTATTGAAATCTACTATTATATTTTATATACTATATAAAAAGAGCCTTGTTTTACAAAATTTCACATGCCTATAATATCTCCATTATACTTTTTTATTTAAGGACACTAATGTAATCTAATATATTATATTACTAGCTAATACAATTGTTTCCTTAATTTATATGATAAAATAAATAAATAAATTTCCCCAAACTTATTTGAATTCGTTTCTTAAGGTGTTTGATTGAGACTTTGATTTATATGAGAAAAAAGGTAATTGTTATTGAAAAAATTTTAGGGCTATAAAAACCTTTAGCCAAAAAATTACTTCACCACAATGACAATCGTCAAGAATTTTGGTTGGAGCCGAGAATCATCCATCATGGGGAAATTAGTAGAGCACAATCATTGATCTCTTTATAAAGGGTATTCAAAATTTTCTTTAGAGTAAGAATTTATTCAAAAGTCGAAATTAAATCTAGATAAGTATATACTTGACTTCATAGTCGTTTCCATCATATCCCAAATTTTATCTAAATCTTTTCTTTCCTCAGTCATTTCTAGTTACCATGTATCCAAATTGGACATGATGAAATATATAGATTCACAAGCATTCTTGAAAATGACTTACTATTTTCATGTGATTATTATTAAATCATGCATAGTAGAATTTAATTAATTGATAAATGAAACCACTAAGACTTTCGATAAAGAACATCTCATCCGAGAAGGTGGAATATGAACAATATTTGCGTAAGGCTAATCGAGGAAAGAACCGTTTATTGTTGGCACTTTGGTCGATTTCGATCACATTTAATTTATTCTCAAATGAGCTGGATAACCTACATAAGAGACCATATTTTTACTGAAAATATTACCAAAATTATTTTATCGCCTAAAATATTGGGTCATTTATGTTAAACTATTCTAACATTGAGAATTAAATTATAATTATTAAATGTTGTGCTATTTATGTTAAAATATCCAAAAGTTGGTAATTAAATTGTAATTATTAAAGTGCTACGTTATTTTTGTTAAAACCTTGAAATGTTGGGAATTAAATTGTAATTAACCCTTATTATCCACATTTGATTAACAATTTTTTTGGAGTAAAGTATTTTAAATATATAAATGATCAATTTATGGCTTCTGAGTAAAGTTTATCATGTCTTAATATCTAAGAAATTTTGTCTTAACCCCTAACTTATCTAACATTTTAAAAGCACTCTTAGATATTAATAGATTTGATTTTTTTTTTCAAAATTAAAGTATACGTTAGTAGAACCTATGACATAAAATTAAATATAAAATTATATATTAAGATATTATATTATATGAATAAACAATTCCATCACTAATGCATACATTAACTATAGGATATTATAGGGTATGCTAATTGTAACAGCCATTTTTTTTGTGGAAATAAGGTTTTAAGTTGAGTAATATGTCACAGTACGTTTGTGATTGAGATTTAAAATATTTAAAAGTGTTTTATTTAAAAGTGTATTATATTTTCTTAGATTTTTTTATAATTTTAAACATCTTCATTATTTCATCTCAGGTCCATATTGTATCAATATGGCCCTCACAAGCTAATACGTATACAATAATTCATTAGAAAATTACTATTTCTCTAATACTATTTTAATAAGGGAAAAGTTTAATTAGATTCATTACACTATTATATTAGAGTATAATACTATTTTTATGCCAGCACCTACAAATGTTATAATTAAAAACATAGACTTTAATTGCCAAATTTGAGCAAATATAACAATTCATTTTTTAAAAACTTCTAAACCAAATATTTATTTATTACATTATAATTATTTGACTTCTCATTAACTATCCACAAGTATTCGAAGTAACGGTATTACAATATGTTGAACAAGATCTTATTCCACAGATACTAAAAATTTAATCATAATGTGTGTACTACAACGCCAATCTTCTAATATTCGTAAGATGGGTCAAAATTATGATCCAATTTTATCCTAAATTAAAAAAAAAATCAATTTTAACCAATTAAAAAAATATTAATTCACGTATGCTACAAAATCAAAGAGAGAAATTTTCACGTGTGAGTGAGAATTGTTCATGTTTGAGAGACAAAAAGAGGTATCACAATTTCATTTTTTAAATTTGATAAGAGGGAGGTAGAAATGCTTGAATATGTTAATAATTATCATGTATACTTTGAATTTGTAAGTGATTTTAACTTGTAAATAATAATGTTTTATCACTCAAATTTGGATATGTAAACTACTAAATTACAAATAGGAACAATAGGCTCGAAAATACATTCAACTAATTTTTCTCTAAGCTATATATTAGTCATGTATGTTCAAAAATATATTTTCAAACATACCATATATTTTTTAAAAGGAATTTTAGAACATAGCCTTGTATGAAAAATATATGAAAAAAGGATTGGATATTTGAGTAATTAAGTAATTGATTAATTTTTAATTAGTGATGTATAAAGTAACCAATAAATGAATTTTTTAAAAAAATATTAGTGTATTATATTTTAAAAAGTGTTTTAATTCTAAACATCTTCATTATTTCGCCTCAGGTCCCATATTGTATCAATTCGGCTCTGATAAGCTACCATGTATACAATAATTTATTAGAAAATTGCCAATTTTTGCAATACTATTTCAACTAGGGAAAAGTTTAGCTTAATTACACTATTATATTAGAGCATAATAATACTACTTTTATAACAACACGTACAAATGTTATAATTAAAAATGCAGACTTTAGTCGTCAAATTTGAGCAAATATAACAATTCATTTTTTAAATACTTCTCAACCAAATATTTATTTATTACATTACAATTATTTAACTTCTCATTAGCTATCCATAAGTATGCGAAGTAACTATATACAATTATCACATATACTTTGAGTTTGTGAGTGTGATTTAAACTTGTAAATATTGGTGTTTTGTCGCTCAAACTTGGATCTGGAAACTACTTAAATTACAAAATGAGCTATAGGTTCGAAATACGTTCAACTAATTTTTTTCTAAGCTATTAATCATGTATGTTCAAAAATATATTTTCAAACATGTCTTGTATATTTGAAAATGGATTTTAGAACTTGGCCTCTTGTATGAAGAATATATTAAAAAAATGATTGGATATTTGAGTAATTCAGTAATAAATTAAGTTTTAATTAGTGGTGTAAAAAGAAAACAATAAGTGAATTTCTTTAAAATATACGTCACTCGATCCGTTCCACTTTGATAGGCTTATTTTTCTTTTTAGTATGTCCCAGTATGTTTACATTAGACATTAGTTCAATATCAAAGAAATAAATAGGGGCATATTACAAGTTTCTTAATTAATTGTCTTTTCCAATCATTTTCTTAATCCCTGCAAAAATTTCCATTGAGCCTATCAAAGTGGGACGGAGGAAGTATTAATGTATTATATTTTTTTTAAAAAAATTATTTTAGTTCTAAAGATCTTCACATATATGCTTAATTTGTACTTGAGAAGATATACATATAATTGTAATTATATAATTTGACATTGATAATTTTTTTTAGATAAAAGAATTTATTTTAATGTTATTAATATATTCTTATTCTAATTATAATATAGCTCATAACTTTACATTTATACACTTTCAAAAGAATTTTTGATTTTAAATATTATAATTTTTTTAATTAGTAAAAAAATCGTACAAATTACGTGCAATGCACGTGATCTCCGCTAGTACATTAAAATTGTTGAATAGATGGTTAAGGTTAATTTTATATTAATTTTTCTTTTATAATTATTTTATTTATACTATTTTTACATTTCAGAATGCTTAATTGTTCTTTTGTAATGCTTTTTTTTACATCTACTATACTTGTAATTTAATTGGAGATAAAAATGACATAATATATTGTTGTGATATTTTTTTATTTCAAAATGCTTAATTTGTTATTTTTTAATGTTTTTTTCACATTGAAAATGTTCGTAGAAAAAAAAATGGTGATTTGATATATTTGACCTTAGGTGCATCAACAATGAAAATAATAGCATTTTCCTTAATTCTCTCCTAACTAATAATGGCTTTCCTTAATTCCCTCTCAACTAATAATGGGCATTGATCTTAACAAATTAAATAATATGATTCATCCGCAATTTATACACAAGGCCTATGTTGTCGTACTAATGCACCCGTGCTAGCTTATATGTCCAATTCAATTGCAAATTATATATACTGCATAAAAAAGGTTCGATCTTACCTATGGCTATGGGGACACTACTTTTACAAGTCAATTTATATCCAAAATACATGCAATATGTTCGTGTAGAAGTGATGGGAGAAAACAAATGTGTACATAGGCAATTTGCAATCATGTATTTCTTTTCTATTGTACTTATAATTGACTCGTGGAGACGGTCCCACGAGTACCATTAGAAAAATTATCACAATTATAAATTTGATCGTGTAGAGCACTACTTAGCCAAAAACTATCATTCAAATGTAGATTATTATAAAATTAAAAAAAAAAAAAAAACAATTAAAGGATGAATAAATAGTTAAATTCATAATCTGGTAATTAATTCATCAATTCTGCATAGAGCAGGTGGTTCCAAGTGTCGGGGACGCCGGCGAGGCACCAATGGGTGCAATCCATTCCCCCCAAGGCATTGTACTTGCTGGGATGCCCATCTTTTCTAAGCTGAGACAGAGTTGTGATATCTAGCAAATGAATTGGTGTTGATGTTTTGCTGCTTATAACTGATTTCAACACTTTTGATGCCAATGGCTCCCCTGCTGGATATGTTGATCCATTCAATGGTGTTGTTTCCTTCGAGCAGTCCTTCACTCCGGCCTTGTTCCACTCCTCCCCCCTAAGTTAAATTAAATCGAGACGATATGATGTCTTGCAATCCATCTATGAAAAACAAGCATCTTAATTGGATCGTGTAATCTATTTGGGGTTGAATTTTAGATAATATCATGTTATATATGTTAATGTGTGAACAGAAAATGAAATATTATTTAAGCAGAGTCCAAATAACCGAGATAGAGAAAATATATATATACTTGTAATGTGAGGGAGAGATTCCTTGGAAAAAAACTCGGGTTTTAGAAGGATTGAGATTTGAGTCGGCCCATTTTTTCCATGTTGTTAGGCCTTTACGAAATGCATCCATGCGGTCCATGTCCTTCATTATTTTACCATCATTTTCAATATAATCCCACCTGCAATTAATTAAACCAATATATATTTTTTAGTAATTGGCTAATTAGCCTATATTTTGTAGCATTAAATTTCTTAACACACTAATAAAAGGACTTAAAAAGGCAGTGATATATAGCAGGCCAAAGTGAGAAATATAGGAGTTATATCTTATTATAACTAACAAGCGCCCATAAATAGTAATTATTTTTACCAGATTTAACAAGTGTTCAAATTTGAAAAATATAATTAAAGTCGCCACTGTGTATATTACTACCTCCGTTTCATAATGTTTGTTGTTTAAGGTTTTTTTTTTTAGTTTCAAAATGTTTGTTGTTTTATATAATTTGACATCCTCTCTCCCAATTTTAACCCTCTCAAATCCTACAAGATTTTTTGAGTCTAACTTACCTATAATATATGAAGAGAGAAAAATATATGGAGAGAGAAAATATTGTTATTTTTTAGGAAAATATAGATGAATTAGATTTTATGGCATATATAAGGGATGGGTATATTTGTCCACAAAATTAATTCTTAATTCCAGATAAAAAAAATAAAATAACAAACATTATGAAAGGGAGGTAGTAATAAATTATTGTCATGACAATCACAGCTATATCTACAGTACGTGACAGCTCAACTGCATAATAAGACAGTACTATTTATAAATATCAATACTAAATATGCCAATATTAATTAACTATATATATATCATAAAAAATGACAGTGAGTCGCAATTAACTCTCACCATTATATTATCAAATAATTAAACTTGTCTTACTACCACTATTGAAAAATAAAATAAAATAAAATAATTACGTTGATAACACTATGTAGGGAAGGGAAGTAATAATTAATAATTGTAATGTATGTATATATATATATATATATAATATAATACGTACGGTTGTTTAGGTCCTTTGCGATACCACCAAAGCCATGTGTTGAAGATTAAGACATCGGCCTGCTTCCACGTGTCCCCATCCTTAATCGAATCGAGCTTCAACACTCGACCAATTTTCTCATTCACGATGTCTACCAAATAATGCGAAAGGAAAACACTAATGGAAACTCCATGTGTCTGCATGCGCCCAACAATATTAATTAATAAACCATTAATATAATATAATTAGGTATTCATCATCACGTAGTACAAATAATCCTAAACAAATTGAATTCACAAATCAACAATATTTCACAATGAAGAGTAATTATATATATATATATATATTAATATATAGTATATAAATACCTCAAATTTAACAGTAGATGTGGAGTTATTTATGGTATTGACGACTTTGGATGGCGCCCCAACTTGATTAAGCAGGCAAACAAGTGATTGAAAATGATTCTCACTCACAGAATCTCCAATGAACATAATCTTCTTACCCTTCATCCTCCTCAGAAAATCTAAGCCATCAAATCTAAAATTCCATATATGTAATTTGTTATACATGTTTGAAAAATAAAAATGATTAATGAAATCTTGAGAAAAGAAAAGAAAAACTTACTTGGGCAAGTTGCAGGCATTAGGCTGCCATCTATACTTGAGATAGTGATGATCGGAGCGGCCATATTTGAGGCAGTTGAATTCGCCGCGAATGGAGGGGCATTTAGACGAGTCGAAAAGAGGGTAAGATTCATCATACACCCATTTTCCTTCATAAAGATTGCACCTCTGTTGCTTCAATGCCATATTTCTTTTCGATGATGAGCTAAAGCTTAGGCAGCTGCTCCTTAAGACCATGCACATACACACAACAACAAAAACACTAGTCATGTTTTTTACTTTTCCTATGTTCCTAATCATCATCGATCGATCGATATGATCTCTTTTTATTTTTGTTTCAGAGTTTCACCTGCGTTACTACGTACGTACATTATATATGCATATATATACACTATACAGTAATATTGTAAGTCAAACGTTAGGCAAAATATTGCAGGTTATATTTTTAATATAATTGGAGTAATATAGATCTAATACGAGGGAAAGTTCAATGGATTGTAGAATTTATGGTGTTTGCTTTTCTATATGCACAAAAAAATATATATGAATTAATGTGATCCAGCAATTAAGTTGACAATTTTAATTATGCTTTTTTGAAAAAATATAAAAAAAATCGTGCGTGATTATGTTTTGAGATCTTCATCTTATTAGCATACAGTAAATTTCATTTATCGTTGCGGATGAAGACGATTTAGGGGAAGTTTTTGTATTCCGGTGAATTAATTCTTGAACACATCTTAAGCTTTTAGAGAAAAAAGATAATTTAAATCTCGTGTTAAATTTATAACAATTATAACCCCAAATTAGTGATTTTTAAGACAATTAATATTGATTCCATGTTATTCGTCTTTCTATATGATGTTCTGTGGCAATTCTATATTGCAGTATACTAAGTGTCGTTGTGTTCCTATTTCTTTCATTATAAACCTCCGATCCACAACTACAAATTAATTAAACTTATAAATTATAATGCATCCAATATTTCTTGGATTACAGTATTTTATTTCAAGTTGAGCATTAATCTCAGTCGATATATCCATATTGAATTTAATTAGGAGTGTTGAGAATCAAGTGAATCTAATATAATATAAGATCGTACCATATTTAATATTGATTATTATGATATTATTCTTGATTTGGGACTGAGATTTTCTTTTTTAACCTGGTATATTTATCATCCATTTACATATAAATAGATGTTCATTATAATTTCAAATCAAGATCCGTCGACGTCGGCCACGTAGATATATTTATAATTTGGTTTGCCTCTTCAACTAACTCAATTATATATATGAAACTCAAACGCAACGTTTATTAACCAATTCTACAAAATTACAAAATTGGATTTATTCCCAGTCCCCCACATGTAGAGTCACATGACAATAACCAAATTAGTGGGTAATTACATTTTAATTTCATTGTATATTAGCCTCAACTTTTCATGTTTCTAAATCTCATCAATTATACAAGTTGTGGTCCCTTGGAGGATACCCAAAAATTATTCAGTCAAACTGGTCAATTTCGCAAGTCAACTCGTCCCATTCCAAAAAAATATTTGTCATGAAAAGTGTCATTCGTAACACTAAAACGTATCACCCGTAGCTTAAAAAGTATCATCTCTGCCACTTCGTCGTTTATATGAGTTAGTTACATTCCAATTCAAGATTATTATTCTCGATTAGGATTTAATAATTCAAATTATGATTTATATTTAATTCAAAAAAGTAATTATCGAGTGTGTGCTTGTGCACTATGCGAATCGCATGATCAAAAAAATTAGATTAATTCATTTTAATGTCAGGTTTCACTAATTTCATTTTAGGGTATATATTTATTTTGAAAAAATTAATTATCAAGTGCAGTGCACGAACCCATGTGTTAACATCGGGTGAGTGCATTGCACGAGTCGTTGGATCAAAAAAATAAATTAATTCACTTTAATTTAAGAAATATTTTTTTTAAAGAAATTATATATCCTAATTATGGAATAACTAACCCTGAAAATCAATTATTAACTATAAATTATAAACCGTAATTGAGTAGAATGAACTTTAATTAATAATGATAAAATTAAATTAAATTAAATTAAAAATAAAAATAAAAATTAATAACGTGATTTCCACATATATAAATGGTACCCACGTATGTGTGTAGGATAACGAAACTCTTTCTCCGCACAAGTCGTGTGGATTTGTAAGGGATTATAAGTTGGAATCTCTTGTGCAAATTTAGAAGGATGATTCATTTTGGACCTATTTGGTTATTTCGCTATTTAGTTTGTGAGGCATTTCAAGATAAGATGGAAGGTAAATTTAATTTCCATCATTCTATCATTTTCTGACTATTTTATGCTAGACAGAGAATTCAATGTAAATATTGTGCTTGTCTCGGTGGGGATGGCCTAGTGGTGGAGTGAGATTGTTTGGAGAGCAAAGGTCACGGGTTCGAATCTCCTCAATACCATATATTGGGTGTGTGAGTAAAAAATGAAATAAAATTGTGTGCTTTAATTATTCTTTCCTTAGTGCTACATCCTACAGCCTGGCTACAACAGATACGTAAAGGATTATGATATGCAAGATATATAGCATCAACCAATAACATTATTATTTGTATGATTTCAGGAAGAAAAAAATATATTATTTGAATACTTTTGGGGTTTCTGTAACAATTGCGAACATTAATAGCATAGGTCAGTGAAATTTGTTTTCAACCACAAATTTTAAAACATATTATTTTAAGAAAAATGTACAAATAAGCATATGATGTATAACTCGAGTCTCACTTAAACATTAAAAGATTTATCGGACTCACTCATCTCCTTTAACTATCGTAATGGTGCTGAAAAAAACATTCATCAAAATTATTAATTTTTAGTTTGTAATTAATGTTATTTAAATATGCAAAAAAAAATCATGAATTTGATGTAATTTGTACACCATCATTTATTTACCTATCAATTGTATTATTAAAAAAATAAGGAGCAAAATTAAATATTGGTTGGGCAATTGACAAAAAAAAGAAAAGAGAAGAAGAAGAAGGGGGATGAAACAAAATTAGAGCATCCATTCCTTATTTCATGGCTTCAATTTTCTCAATGTCAATCAATTAACTTATACCAGGATTTTGCTGGTACTTTCTTGATTTCATTGGTTGCAAAGCATATCTTATGATTTAAATGGCACATATAAGTATTTAATAGCAACAAAATATCATCTATTTATCTTTTGATTCTTTTTAGAGTTTTTATTCTATTTTTTGCATATACTTGAATCTTTGGTAAAATAAAAATAAGGATAATGCTATTCGGCCATACTATGGCCGGCCATAATTCATAATTATAGTATGCTTAAAACATATGGTAAGTAATCAATTTAAATTTTGATTATTGATTATTATGATTTTTCAATTATGCCCTTATATTTCATTTTAGAAAGTGATTTATTTGTATCTTCTAAATATTCACATATTTCATAAAAATGTTTAAAAAACAAGCAAATTATTATAAGAAAAAATTGTAACATCATACAAGGTTCATGCGCAGAAGAAAATTTGAGGCAATTTGTCATAGAATTTTTCACTTTTTTTTAAAATTTGGAACTAAAAACACGCGCGCGCACACACACAATAGTGTAATACGTATTTTTTTAGGCAATTTTTTATTTTTATTTTTATATCAATTTTCACTGAAAAAAATCATTACTAATTAATTACCTATTAAATTTGATTAAAAATATTAAAATAAAAAGTATCAAAATTAGACTGATAGTAATTTATTTTTCGATCTCTAACTATAATAAGAATATTATGTAACTTGTAAAAGCTATTTAATTATATATATACATATATAATTTCAATTATATATATATATATATATATATATTAATCTAAACTACATCAAAATTGATAATTTCAATAATTCAAATTGAAAATTGATGATTTTCATTTCTCATGTTTCGGATCGATAATAACATATCTTTCAGGATCGTCTAAGTTAATAAAATTCGTATAAAACTCAAATAAATATTTTAAAACTTGACTAATGACTCTGATTTGACCAATGACTCTGATTAAAAAGGCTGTTTAATCTAGAATAATATACATACATACAATTATAAATATATAATTGTATTAAATAAATCATATCTTTAATATATTATCAAACAATATATTTTTCATATTTTACTTATATATACTAAGCTAGCTATAATTACAATTGATATACCTAGAAATATTGTATAACTATGACAAAACTTGTAGTTGAGTATTGTTTAGTGTCTAATTGTGTCATTTTAATTTATTTATTTTATTGTGTTTAGTATTTATTTTGTTTAATTTTATATTGTTATGTGTTGATTTTATGTGCTTATTTGTGTTTATTACTCTAATGGTGGATTGTGCCAAGTGTTGCAAAACTTGAGCTTTTAATCATAAAAGCAGGTATTTTATGGCAATTAGGTGGCAAGTGCAAATCGAGTAATTGAGCTGGGTTGTTTTATTAAGAAGATCAAGATGTTAAAAGGAATTAAGGAAAAGCACCCGCACGGGCGGGCATCACAGCGCGGGTGGGGTGCGAAAAGGCTGAGAGCCTCGCGCCCCCGCCGCGCATAACGCCCCAGCCGCGCGCCCGCAAGGGCCCCGCCGCGCCAGCCGCCCCGGCGGGGCTAGCCCCCGCAGTGCCACCCGCCCCCGCGGGGCTGGCCCCGCCGCGCCAATCGCCCCCGCCGCGCTGCCCGTTGCGGCGCCCTGCAGCCCGCCGACGCGCGGCCAGCTTCCTCCCCCTTCTCGGGTCCAGTTTTCCCTCATGTTGTAACTCTACTCCTTTTCACTTCAGTTCCAACTGATTCTAATCAGTTAAGGACTCTTTTGAGCTACATTTTTAATTCCTAGAATTTATAGCTTTTTATTACCTAAACTTTTAGAGTGGACTTTTGGGCACAAATCTTCTACAAAAATCCCCTTCATTAATGGATCTCTTACCATCAATCTCACATCTCTCTCTCTCTCTCTCTCTCTCTCTCTCTCTTACGGATCTCTCTTTCTCTATCATATCTATAGAGATTTTGGGGATTCATATCATCACTCTCATTCCATTCACTCTCACCATTCCACCCACCATCTCATATTCCATTCTCTCCATTCTCTCTCTCTTTTCACACACACTACACACACTAATCTCTACACATTTTCTCCTTCACCATTTTCACCACCACCACCTTCACAAGAGAGAAGAGGAGGTAAAGAAGAAGAAGGGAACCAAGCCAAGCTAGGAGAAGAGAAGACGAGAAGGTCCCGACGACGAGCCATCCGCAGAAGCTAAGCTCGGAGGAGTTTTCCCTTGTATTTTCTTTCTATTTCTTGGATGTTTGAGGGGATTTGTCCCAAAACTCTTTAAGAATACTTAATATTGTAGAAGTTAGAGTTATTTGCATTTGATTTATGAGATGACTTCTTTCTATGGTATTGGTGTTGTTTTGAGCATGTTTAGTGGCTAATCTCCCTATTATGAGGTAGAGGATCGATGTGGTTTTGATCTATGCTTGTTCTTGTTGATTGTTGTTGTTGGAATCATGCTTTTTCATGTTTAGGTACTTGATCACTACTTGAATATTGATAGGATTTAGAGGAGTTTTGATTGTGAATCTAAATCCGGAAATTGGTTCCTTCAACGTTAGGTGCATGGGGTTCCTAAGCCTAATATGTTAATCTTGCTTGTATGACATAGCTAAGAGAGGTTTAACGGATAGACGATGACAGGAATTGAAGTTAAACCAATTGGAAGGGTCTATCATATTTGTGAGAATAGCATTATCAACTTGACTTAAGCATAGTGATAAAACCATTGAGAGAATCTACACTCTAATACCCTAATCAAGCTTATTTCCTCTAATCTCAATTTAATTTGTGTTCTTACATTTAATTATCTAGCATTATTGTCTATTTCAAAATTCCTAACATAATCATCATCAAACCCCCTTTGTTAGAATGTTCAGATTTTATTTTAGTTGTTTTGTTGAAAGCATGTGTAGTCTTTAGATAATTCTTTCACATAAAGTCTTCCGTGAGAGATCGACTCGGGTTAAGCTTATTGCTTCTACAATTGACCCCGTCCAATTGCGGGTGTGGTCCTAAGTAGTTGTCTCGTGAGCATAAATCGGAAATATAAATAGTAAATTTGTGGACCGCGAAACAAGTATTTATTATTTAATTTTAATATACTAATGGTAATGAGTCCCTGTGGGGATGACCTAGTGGTAGAGTGAGATTGCTTGAAGACCAAAGGTCACAGGTTTGAATCTCCTCAATACCACAAGTCGGGTGTGTGGGTACAAATACACACACACACATACACACTAATGGTAACGCTAACAAGATATCTATATATTTTTAAAAATGAAAATTTATATTATATATAAGTTAATATTAATCTTTAACTATTTAAATATAATGATTGAATTTGCAATTACACGCCTTAATTCCAATTTGGATTTCAGTTTGGAGATAACATAGAATTTTCGAATTGGTTATTATTTTGGAGATAATATTATGTGGAACAGTTCATAGATAATTAATGAACATGTTAATGAAGAGATCGAGAGATCAACATGAATTTCATGTAGAGAACTTGTTAAATTTTTAGTCATGAACATGTTAATGAAGAGATCGAGAGATCAACATGAATTTCATGTAGAGAACTTGTTAAATTTTTAGTCAAAATTAATATAAGTTTGTTTGTTTATATTATAAATTTGCCACTATTGAGCTGGATTAAATTATGTCAAATAACATTACCGAAATATTAATAATTATAATTTCTTCTATGTCAAAATTTCATTTGTTTTCTTTTCAAATATTTATCAAAATAAAAAAATATTCAATCAAAAATTAAATAAATTGACAAAGTAAACATAATATCAACTTAATTAAATGATTCTAAATATTACCCAATTTACAATAACCTATTTAAAAAGAACAATTATAGAAACCAATAATAGATGCAAACTTCCATGACTACCAATAAAAATTAGTTCAATTAATATATTTAATTTATTAATTAATTTGATTATTGTGTGATTTAAAATTTTAAAATAAAATAAAAATAAAAACCCTTAAATGAGGAAGCAATAACCATACATCACTAAGCCAAATACATGGATTGTCACACATAATTACACGAAACACCTAATTAATACGAGCGAGCATACTTACACAAGGGAAACATTGAAGCTTAAAATTAGCATTTGTTTCATTAGCAAGTGCATTTTCTTTCAGAATTAGATAAACAGAGAAGAGAACTGCGTCAATTATTTGCTCTTACACAACCATCTCAACACAATCCAATACAATAGAAAAAAGGTATCACTTTAATTTCAGCCACAGCATATGCAATATCTCTTCTTTTTTCTTTTTCTTTTTTTAGAGAAATGAAATATATTATAAAACTTAAATCAATGTTTATCAATGTTTACAATATCCAAAATAAAATTCTTTATCCTTAATTCCTCATATCTCAACATTTCAAAAAATCACTACTTTTAAAAAAAAAAAAAAAAGTCTCTGAAATTAGAAAACTGCAATCCCTTAAAAACCAAAGGATTATGAATATAGCCTCCAATTTTTATTTTTAGAGTAGTGCTATTTGGCCATATGTGTGGCAGACCATAATTCATAATTATGGTATATTTTAAATATATGGTAAGTAATCAATTAAAGATTTGATTATTGATTATTATGGTTTTACAATTATATCCTTGTAGTCCATTTTAGAAAGTTGTTGACTTGTATCTTTATAAAATTCAAATATTATAAAAAAATCTCTACAAAATTATATATATACATATATATATATATACGTGGATTATTAATAATAAACAATATATATAATATAATTCAAAATTGACTTCCTTCATCATAATTTATAATAATTTATTAATTTTTTATTTCAATTATATTATTTAAAATATATATATATATATGTGATATAGAATATACGATTTAATGTAAATTTCAGCAATTTATTCTCAAAGGAGACATAATTCTGATTACTTATTGCTGGATGGAAATAATTTCCTTACATTTAGCTTAGTTTGATGTTCTTACCTCCACAGCAATGAGTGTTGCCTTGAATAACATACTTGAAAATCGCGGTGAATTAACTAAAGACGGTACATGAACACTGGAAAATTTGTTTGTAGGTTGGTGTTCGATGAATCATCATCTCACTAAGCTTTTATTTCTGTTTCCTTTCTGAAACAACATGTGTTTTTCACAAGTATATTTTCAGCTGAGATGTGCCTTCACTTATGAGATTACTGTGTTTTTCTTTGTCATGAAATTTGGTAATAACAACTGCTGTGTGATTTCACTTAGAAACTCATGAAACACATGAGAAATGGGATATATTTTACTATTTAATTTTTACCATGTCTCTGGTGGACTTAACTTTTGCTAGCTTGTTGGCAGCACTCTTTCAAATGCTTCGCCTAGCAATGCAACTTTTCTCCGGCGAGCAGGACTAATTCTTGTGACCCCTTCTCTGAGTGGGTAATCTACCATCCATTCCTCAGCATTTTGTTGGAAAATTGGATTTGTTAAATTGAGTTTTTACTCAATTAATTCGATTTTTTGTGATCGGGTTATTTAATTTTAGAGGAATTAAATACTTTACGATTGTTTTATGATTTTAGTAGATAATCGTAGTATTTTTATTTACTCAAATCCGATTTTCGGTGAGTGAAAAATAAGTGGTTGAAGTTGGTCACACGATTGAGCATTTATGGTGTGTGGGATAATGTGTTTAAGACACATTAAATGATCCCACATTGATTTCTTAATCAAGTTAAGAAGTGTATTTAAGTGTATTAACACATAAGTGAAGTAATTAAGTGCACAAGGATGTGGATCATGAGCCCACACGTGCAAGCGCGTGCCTGCCCGAGCCCGTGCCCGGCTCATCCTCGTCCAAAGTTTTACGGTACAGAAACGGTCGGGTCGTGGAGCGGGGTCTGCAGCTGCTTTGGACACGTGTTGGGATCCAAGCCGACATGGGATACCTGCCTGCATGCTCCAAATGCTACATTCTGCACAAGTTACAAAGTCCCCTCGACTCGGCTTGCCGGAATCTGCATTCGGGTTCTTGTTGTTTATTTGTTTCATTTCAATAGTTTGTACTCGTTCATCTTCTACTCCTTGTCTGTTATTCTGCACTTCAGATTGTATCGTATTCCAGAAAGCCGTAACACGTTTCTATAACACATTTTTCCTTGCATCCAGCTCTTGATGCCTCAGGTTAACTCTTTTTGCTTCAGGGTCAGGTTCTAGAGGCAAGAAATGCAGTCCGAGTGGATTGATGGATCTCAGCTCATCAGATTCTTGGTTAGACTTCCCGCATTTGACTGCAACCCGTGTTGAACTTTTTTCTTCAGTTTCTGGCATTGCCATATTTCTAGGCAGGGCCGATCCTGACAAAAATGAGGTCCTGGGCGAAATTATAAAAATGGGCCCCCAATATATTATCGTACGCAATACATCGAAAAGCAAAAAATGTCCATTACTTATAAAAAATGACTTCGTCTAGCATTTTTACTTGCAAAATCATCTACAATATCATTCAAATCTATGTTATCTAGAATCTCTTTTTCTATGCATAATATTGCCAAACCATTCAATCTCTCTTGAGACATTGACGATCTCAAATACGTTTTCAACAATTTTAAATTTGAGAAGCTCCTCTCAGCCGATGCTACAGTAACCGACATGGTCAACATGATTCTATAAGCAATTGCAACATTTGGATAACAATCTGCACTTTTCACAAATTCAAGAATTTCAATAGCAGACATTGTCTCATTTGGCAAAGTCATTTGTAGTATTTATAATTCCGTAAATAGATCATCTAAGTTAACCTCAGATAGATTATCATGGGTAAGAGCAGATTTCAGATTAACACAACAACTTCTCAATTCATCATTATCCAATGATCTTAGAACTTTTGAATCAAATAAAAAACCAAATACATGTTCAAATGATTTCAATTGTTCAAATCTAGATTTTAAAGCAGCAATTGTCATGTCCACAACAGCTACAAAATACTCAATTCTAAATGACTCCTCCAGTGATAATGAAATTTCAACATTTTCTCGCTCGTCAAATTGTTTTTTTCTAGTAATACAACATTTTTTTTGGAAAAATTGGCTCTATATTCATATCAGATGCAATACTTTTAGCAATATCCAAACTTGAATTAAAATCATCAGTCCTATATTTTTCAAAATATGAAATTAAACCCTCTAACTGATTCATGACAGAGTTAATGCATATAGATTTTGATTGCAACTTTTTACTCACCATGTTTATAGCAAATAAGATCTCATACCAAATAACCATACCAAGTAAAAATTCAAAATTTTCAATTGATGTAGCTAAACTTTCAGCTTCACTTTTTGACTTTGCATCATCACAAATATCACATAACTTTAATAAAGCATCTCTCAAATAAGCACATTGAAATCTAATTGCTTTAACACTATTAATACGACTTTCCCAACGTGTATTCGACAAAGATTTTACAGTCAACCCTTCAATATTATCTAGTAAAACTTTCCACCTTTTAGTAGAACTTGAAAATAATGTATATATGCGTTGTACTATTCCAAAAAAAGAAATTGCTTTCACACAAGAATGAGCCATATCACTTAAAGTTAGATTAAGACTATGACAAGCACATGGCATGTATAACGCTCTCGGATTAATTTCAAGCAACCTCTTTTGAACTCCTTAGTGTTTTCCTTTCATATTAGAACCATTATCATAACCTTGACCTCTGACATCTTCAATATTAAGATTAAGTGATTTTAGCACATTTTGTAATTCATTAAAAAGTCCTAAACCAGACGTATCATCCACCTTTATAAATTCAAAAAAATATTCTTCTATTTTCACTTTGCTATATAACATATCAACACATCGGATTATCAAAGTCATTTGCTCTTGGTGACTTAAATCTGGTGTACAATCAAGAATTACTAAAAAATATTTTGCTTCCTTAATTTTCTTAATGATGGTATTTCTAACTTTATCAGCCAAAAGAAAAATTAAATCATTCTGAATTTTATGACCAAGATAATAATAATGTATTTCCTTATTTTGTATACGTCTAATATGATCTTGCATAACTGCATCAGATTCACCAATCATTTCGGTCAATCCCAAAAAATTACCATTGTTATCTTGATAAAGTTTCTCATTAGATCCATGAAAAGCCAAACAATTTTTAGAAAGACATTTAATAATTTCTATTATTCTAATTAAAACATGTCTCCAATGATCCTTTTCTTTAGAGATTTCTCGTTGCAAGTCCTTATCAATAGTTTCATTTTTACCTAATCTCATTTTCAATTCATACCAAGAGTTCATATTAGTAATATGTTCTATAGAATTTTCATGCTCTTGAAGCCGTTCACTAAGATGTTTCCAATCTCTGTATCCATCATTTGCTAAATAAGATGAATTATTTTTATTTTTAAATAATTTACAACAAAAACAATATACTTTGTCCACATGTTTACTATATACTAACCACTTTCAATCCTTCACCTCACCATTGCTTAATTTTTTAGTATAATGAGTATCAGAAAAATGCCTAGAAATGTTGTCTAAAGGAAATACGAGGTCCATTTCTCTTATAGGTCCCTTCGCAACTAAAATATCTCGTGCCTTATTATCAATATTATCCCAATTTCTCGGATCATATATATCAACTGGGGGAATAAATTGTTCATCATTCTCTCTAGGTTCATCACCTAATATATTAAGAACATGTTCACTCTCATTTAAGTCATTTATCTTCTCATTAGTATCTTCAATTTCAAGAGGCGCATCATCAACACTGTTTACATTTGAATTTTCAACTTTTTCTTTAGAACTTGTACTTTTAACAATAAACTTATCCATATTACCTTTTTGTGATTTAACTAGTTCTTCTATTCTTTTTCTTTTTTTTCTTTTTCTCATTTCCGCATGCTTGTTTTCTAAGCGGCCCCATGTTTAACACTTACTGAGTAAAATAAAAGAGCAATATCACCTGGATAAATTGGTGATTGAGACTTGAGAGCTGTTTGAGATGCGTTTTCATTTTGTATTTCGGATACACTTCCAAACTTTTTGATAAATTATAATATGCAAAAAAATAAACTAGAATAAACCAAAATTCCTGAGAGTTCTTAACTCAAATGGTTAGCTAACTTTTAGTAAAACAAATATCAATTTCCAACAAAAGCAACAACAGATTTGGAATTAGATTATGAAATAGACCAAAAATTAGACAAAAGTGGTACATTAATTTTAATGAGTGATTGGCGTGAACCAATAACCAGGGCCGGCCCTGAGGGCGGGCGGGCCTGGGCGACGGCCCAGGGCCCCAAAAATTGGAGGGCCCAAAATTTTTAATATATCCCATTAATTATAGGTATTATGTATACTAAAAAAAATATTAGACTTATTATATCTAAAACCCTTTCTCTTCTATTAAGCATCATGTTCAGCGTTTTATATCTGATATCTCTCTCTTCCATTAATAAACCACGCAGAAATCAAAAAATCCTTTCATCTTCTATTTTAATTTACCGTTGAGGGAGAGTTTCAATATCTTTATTTATCCCCTTGGCCCCTTCCATGGATAGTTCTCACTTCTCATCTCTGATTCTCTGTAATTTTCAATTTATTCAATCTGTTGATATTTCTTATCTACTTCTCGAATTCCTATTTGATGTTCTGCTCTTTAAAAATTTACAAAAAAAAAAATAAAAAATTTGTCTTCGATCCATTCACAAATCACAGTCAACAATTAATCCTGTGGCTTCGCCTTCAACCGTTGCTCTCAATTTTCCAAGTTACCAGGTAATCTTGATTTTTCCATCGATTTTAGTGTGTATATTTCAATCTGAATTTTTTTATATTATTCCTCTTCTCTCAATGGTAGATTTCAATTATTTCATGTTCTAATTACTAATCTGGACTAAGCAGATTTTTTATAAGAGAAACTGTTACGTATTTGTTCGATTCATCATCATATTCATACTTCTTCCTTGTATATATTTGTATTTGGAATTTGAGATGAATTTGCCCTTAATTTACTGTTTACGGAGCTTTAGTAGATCTAGTAATATCCTCTCTGTTGCACTCGAGTGATTCTATTAGCTTCACTAAGTCGTCTTATTAAATTTCATTTTCCCTTTAAATTCAGAATAAGTTTCAAACAAACTATTGTTAACATACATGATGAATGCCGATGCAATATTACGAATTTTGAATTCATGCTAATTTTGTTACAGGGGAGATTTTTACTTGTTAAATTGCTGCTTATGCTTGATTGAAAGAGATGAATAAGAGAGAGTCTGGAGCATATATGCAGAAGACGTAGTACACATCCATATTCATTTTGCTTATCCTATGCCTTTTTTTTTAAATGAGAATATTTCTATTAAGAATTCATCATTGCCGTGAGTCCGTGACTCTAAACACTCTTATTTTGTTAATGATGACATGCATTCTTTTGTAGAAAATCATTATTGAGATATTTGATGACTATTGACTGATGAGCTTATATATATATATATATATATATATATATATATATATAGCGAGTGAGTGACCTACTAGTTGTAGGTCACGAACGACATAGAGTAGCAGCCCTATAGCTAACCCCCTTCCGTACTACAAAAAGGGAGGAAGGGGGGGAGCGGCTACTAGAGTAAATAGAATAGACCGAAGGACTCCCGCTCCTACTATTCCGAAGGAATAGAGTAAGGAGCTACCTTCTCTGTAGCTGAGCTACAAGCTGCCTATTTCCTTGTCCGACAAGGAATAGAATAGCAGCTCTACCTATATTACTCCTACTCTTGTAGCTATCTCTTGTAGCTCTTAGTTCTGAGCTACTAAGCTACTCTTAGTTCTGAGCTACTGAACTACGAGCAGCCTATTTCTGAATCCTATGAGGGAATAGAGTAGCTACTCTACTACACTACATATAACTATTAGATGGTGCTTGGTATTATACATACGGACCACAAACACAATCAGCTCAAGGCTCTCGTGACAACGAGGGCACTCCCTTCGCTCTGATTCACCTCCTGGATACCTACAAGCTTCAATTCAAGTCAGGTATCTGTATCCAGTATATATATAAGCTCATCAATCAATAGTCATCAAATATCTCAACAATGATTTTCTACAAAAGAAAGCACGCCATCATTAACAAAATAAGAGTGCTTAGAGTCACGGACTCATGGCAATGATGAATTCTTAATAGAAATATTCTCATTTAAAAAAAAAGGCATAGGATAAGCAAAATGAATATGGATGTGTACTACGTCTTCTGCATATATGCTCCTGACTCTCTCTTATTCATCTCTTTCAATCAAGCATAAACAGCAATTTAACAAGTAAAAATCTCCCCTGTAACGAAATTAGCATGAATTCAAAATTCATAATATTGTACCGGCATTCACCATGTATGTTAACAACAATTTGTTTGAAACTCATTCTGAATTTAAGGGGAAAATGAAATTTAATAAGACGACTTAGTGAAGCTAATAGAATCACTCGAGCGCAACAGAGAGGATATTACTAGATCCACTAAAGCTCCGTAAACAGTAAATTAAGGGCAAATTCATCTCATATTCCAAATACAAATAGATACAAGGAAAAAGTATGAATATGATGATGAATCGAACAAATACGTAACAGTTTCTCTTATAAAAAATCTGCTTAGTCCAGATTAGTAATTAGAACATGAAATAAAATCTACCATTGAGAGAAGACGAATAATATAAAAAAATTCAGATTGAAATATACATACTAAAATCGATGGAAAAATCAAGATTACGTGGTAACTTGGAAAATTGAGAGCAACAGCAACGATTGAAGGCGAAGTCACGGGATTAATTGTTGACTGTGATTTGTGAATGGATCGAAGACAAATTTTTTATTTTTTATTTTGTAAATTTTTAAAGAGCAGAACATCAAATAGGAATTCGAGAAGTAGATGAGAAATATTAACAGATTGAATAAATTGAGAATTACAGAGAATCAGAGATGAGGAGTGAGAACTATCCATGGAAGGGGCTAAGGGGGATAAATAAAGATATTGAAACTCTCCCTCAACGGTAAATTAAAACAGAAGATGAAAGGGTTTTTTAATTTCTGCGTGGTTTATTAATGGAAGAGAGAGATATCAGATATAAAGCGCTGAACGCGATGCTTAATAGAAGAGAAAGAGAGTCAAAGAGAATCAGAGAAAGGGTTTTAGATATAATAAGTCTAATATTTTTTTTAGTATACATAATACCTATAATTAATGGGATATATTAAATATTTTGGGCCCTCCAATTTTTGGGGCCCTGGGCTGTCGCCCAGGCCCTCCCGCCCTTAGGGCCGGCCCTATTTCTAGGATTCACTTGGTTCTTAGAAAGGTATATGATACTTGGTTTTCCGTCTCTGTAGTTGTATCTTCATTTGGAAGTGATTCATCTTTTAGATTATGTTCCTCTCCATCCATAGCATTGCAGCACGTTGTTGTATTGCCACTTTGACGACCTATTCTCGGGGTCTCGTTGCCTTCAAACAATGAATCTTTCAAACTCTCCACATCAAAGGACTCTTGTGATATTTCATCAAATAATCTGCCAAATCTGTCGTCTGATTTGCTCATGAAATCTTCATGGACATGTGCTAGAACACGAAATGGGACACATAAAATGTACTAGACACTTTTTTTAAACGAAGATGCATGTTCGCGACGGTGAATTGATCGGATTTTTTTTTTGTTTTTGCACACCAGAGCGGCAGACCAAAGTGATAGCTGGAGAAAAGGACTTCATTTTTTGTTTTGTTTTATTTATTTATTAGTTTCATTTAATAAGGATATTTAAGTAAATTTCAAATTATTATTTTTATATTTTTTTTAATTTATGGTGCAAAGAGTAGATTTAGTAGTGCAAATAGCATCTCTCATATATAAATGTATTGTATAAATATCATACTAGAATTTATACTAATGTTTAGTGGAGAAAAAGTATTGTTTTGGGCCGAATCATTTCTTAAAAATAAAGAAGCACTTTCTTTTTGGAAAAAAAACTAAAAGAGGCTAAAAGTCCAATTTCAAAAAAAAAATAAAAATCTTCTATTATATTTTACACATTTTTTATATAATTTTATGTTATTATTATATATACATATATAACTGTATGGAGAAAAAAATTACACTAAAAAATTGTACAGTCCCCCCTAATATTTTTTTTTGGTTCCTCCACTGGTTTCATGTAGATATATACATACATGTGTGGGTGTGTTGCGCGCGCTCTATAACTAGCTGTTTTTCACCCCCAAATTAAAATTCATGCGTTCGTGCCTGATTAAAACAAAAAATATCAACTTATGCTCGATTTGGATGATACTTTCTGTGTGAAGACAAAAGATGTTGGAGATGTTGGCGCCAAGGTTGGAAGGAAGAAATAAGTCCGATAGAATCTTAGGTATATTGATTTTGCAGTCATGAAGATTATGATGAACATGTGCCCCAGCCTTGCTTTAATTTTTCTTCTTTGTAATTTTAGGCCCAAAAACAAACATATAATAGTATTTAAATTACAGAAATAATTAGTTTAGGGTTAAGATTCAATTTGCTCCGAAACGATTTCGCATTCCACCACTAAAATTAATTTTATTCTCATTAGGTCCTTGAACTTTGAACTGCCTAATTAACCTCTCATGTTAGTACCCTTATTATTGTTGTTAAGTCGTCATTAAATTGATATTAAAGTTAGTCGAATTTTCTCGCAGGATCGAGGCTACTAGCTAGGTTTCATAATCTTCATGGACATGTGCTAAAATACGAAATGGGACACATAAAATGTACTAGATACTTTTTTTATATATTATATAACAGATAAATGGTTTTTGATCCTAAGCATATGTGATGTAATATTTTGTTTTTTCCTAAAATAATTCATCCATATATATTAAAAATAGGGCAAGTCTCCTGTACATAAGATGTACATCAGACGGTCAACGCGTGTTGACTCGGTCAATGCTTTGACCAAAAGTTCCGTCAAAATTAGTATCATTCATAATACTAAAAAGTATCATTTCAAACGCTCAAAAGTATCATTTGTATCAGTAAAAAGTATTGGCCAGAAAAAAAAAAATAAAGAAAAAAATTGTTAAGAATAGTATCAATTGAAACATTAAAAATTATCATTCAAAATTAAAAAAAGTATCAGTTGTATCCCTAAAAAGTATCACCTGTTTTCACGATTTTTTTGGTCAATGCTTTGATCGAGTCAACGCGTTAACCGTCTGATGTACATCTTATGTACATGAGTATTTGCGTTAAAATTAAAGTGTATGCATTATCAGTGAACAAGTTTATTAAGACGTCTAGCCTATATATTACCAAACATGTGGTTTAATTTGAAGATAAATATTTATGAATTTAATTAAAGAATATTGAGATATATGAAAGCATAATGGTACCTGCGCACATGTCAGCTTGTGAAAAGGTTGAAACAGATAAATTTGCTATTCCGCCACTTCCAAGTCGTCATTAAATTGATATACCCATATTGAATTTAATTAGTACCCTTAATATTGTTGTTAAGTTGTCATTAAATTGATATTAAAGTTCGTCGTATTTTCTTGCAGGATCGAGGCTACTAGCTAGGTTTCATAATCCCCCCTCCCCCAACCCCACCCCACCCCCCCCCACCCCCACCCCCACCCCCACCCCCACCAAATTGGTTCTCTATTTCTTCCTTGGAGCTCAAATGTTTATTGATTCCAAATCAATTCAACCTTAAAAAACCCACAAGCAAAATCACTTTTTTCTTTTTTTTTTTCTTTTTTTTTTTGAGGAAACAAGCAAAATCACTTTTACAATTGAAAACCCACGAATTAATATAGTATTTTTTTTTTGGATGTCGAGAGTAAACCGCAGCCGCTACCATGATGCGCATTGGGTAAACCCTGTCCCTGTGTAATAGCCTGCAAACCTACACAGGGGAGGTAATTAAACCACACTTGGTAAGCCTAGTGGTGGGTCAAACTTGAGACCTTTGCCCTCAAGAAACACTACTCCACCACTAGGCTATCCCCATGGGGACCGAATTAATATAGTATTATTCCAACATTTTGATGCTCATGAAATTTGAATTCCGAACCTCCTAGGAATGCATAATTTTATTCTATACGGTTGAGCCAAATGTGTTAATGTATATTTTATGTTAATATTCAAATAGAATATATACACACACACTCGCACAAAAACTGTTGTGCTTCATTTATTTATATATCTTTTATAATCTTTAGTGTTATATGTTTCTTTTAAAATATAATTATATTGCACCATTTATTTAATATTGGATTGTTTTGATTATTTTTCCCAAATGTTGTATATTTATAATTAATATTATTTACAAAAATAAAATTAAAGTTATATACAAAACATTTACATAATATATACAAGCTAGATATATAACATATACAGAATATTTAATTAGAAAATCTATATTTAATAATTTAAAGAATTTCCTCCCATCATTAAGTTATGTATAGTTATAATAAACGGGAACTTTATGATTTGTCAATTAAAAACCACTATGATTTAAATTATTCTTATTCTTGCTGTATTAAATAGAAATAGTTACGTACTTTATTAAATTATAAATTTTTGTGCAGAAAATATATTACGATTACAATTTTATTAAATAAATTTATTTTACTTATCATAATTAAGTTATAATTATATTTATATAATAAACATTCATACAAAATTTACCAAATTCGATGTTAGATCTAAGGAGATATTTTGGAGACAAAAATAACCGCCACCCACATTACGATGATTCATACAATCACTCCATAAATATTCCCTACATCATATTATTAAAATTCTTATAAATGCATGATCGCCATACAATAATATTTCGCAAGATTGCAGCAATCAATTTGCAGTATAAATAGACGACAATAGTCCATATGCAGCACACCAACATCAACATATCTAGTTAATAACTAGTAATTATATATATATCATTTCATCATCCCATATAATTAAAACAATATAATGTCGAGATTCATTTGCATTTTGATCGCCATTCTTTGCGTCGTCGTTCCGACCAAATTAGTGCCGGTCGTCGCTCAAAAAAGATGCCAACTGAACTCCATCATAGTCGACCAAATTCCGACAGGACGGTCGATAGCGTCCAAACCAGAATGGAAAGTCACTATCACAAGTAAATGTGTTTGCACGGTGACGGAGTTGACTTTTTTGTGTTATAAATTTACCTCTCCAAGTAAAGTCAACCCCCCCGTGATATCGATTAACAGAGAAGGTCACTGCGTCGTCAACACCCAAAATCCTATCCACAATGGCGGCTCTATCGTTTTTACGTATGCTGCGGATCCTACTCAGTTCCAGCCCTTCAGTTTCAATGAAGCTTGCTCTTAGAAATATAGCTTAGGGTTTGAGTTATAATTATATGCTATCAGATATATGGTTTAGCAGAATAAAATTATTTACTCATCATATTTTTGTTTGGTTTTACAAATTAACACAATGGCCCCCTTTGTTGTTGGTTGTATTTTTAAATATTTGATGTGTCCATTTCAATTTTATGATGTTTATTAATATATGTGTGTGTGTGTGTGTGACGTATAACTAGTATCGTCACACTATTAAAAGTTCGCTATTTCTAATCTATCATTTATTTGAAGATTATGTGTATTCATCAATGTCAAAAAAATAATCTCCAATTGTTTTAATTGAAAATAATAGGAACCGAAAGCGGCGAATATCACAAGTTCAATCGACTATAGTTTGTTTTTATGGATAATCTATATATCTACGTATATTAAAGCAAATTAAATTATTCGATAAAAGTATAAATAAAAAATGTACGTCAGCAAAAACCAATACGTTAGAAGAGTAATAATTCTGTGACCAAAAAAAAATGGTTTCAAAATAAAAATAAAAATTCTGTGACCAAAATTTAGTTGAAGTTATGTGTAACGCTTGAGTTCGAAAATCTTTCCATTTCCATATTTTTATTTTCTTTTGCCCTTTTCAGCCTTTTGTCTTCAATTAATTTTTATTTTCTTTCTTTTTTCCTTTTTGTCTTTTCTTCTTCAATCATTTTTATTTTCTTCTTTCCTATCTGTCCTTTCGTCTTCAATCAATATGTTTTCTTTCGCCATCAATTGAGGAAATTGAAAAACTAATCGATTGGATTTCTGTATGATTAACGTTTTTTCACTATTAGTAAACAAAAAGTCTTTACCGTTACTTAAAATATCAGGTCATTGATTTTGCAATCATGAAGATTAGGTCATTAGGAGGACAACCATATTAGTTTTTTAATGATGGGAGATTTGATCAATACAAGAAAATTATTTTTTAATGATGGAAAATTTCATCATTAAATGTTCAAATCCTCTTATTAAGGATTTTTAGTGATGGGAAATTCTGAATCACTATCGCCTTTCTAGAGAACAATATTTATTAATTTAATTTAATTTTAGAGTTCACTATTTTTATTTTAGAGTATGTATTTATATTAGAAAAATTAATTATCGATCGCAGTTCATAAACCCACACGTTTTCGTCGAGCGAATGCACTGCGCGAGATGTCGGATAAAAAAATTAAATTAATTCACAAAAAATTAAATATATATTCGTAAAAAAATGAAGAAATTAAAAAGCGGTAAAAAAACTAAAAAGAAAAGGAAAATGGGGAGGGGAGGGGACCACTTAAAAGTAAAAAAGAAAAGAAAATAGAGAGTGACAATCTTATGGGTCAAGTAGAGATTCATCTAATGTAAGATATTCGTTAGACAGTCTCATATAAGTGTGCCACAAATATTATATATTGTTACCATAATAATTAAGTCACCAACAATAATAGCAAAAATCAAATAGCCTTCACACTAACTTAGAATTTTAAATAATTTTAAAATCGAATGCGTACGTCATTTTGTTTGTTAAAATATCTAGACATAATTAATTTCAAAGTTTTTTTTTTTTTTTTTAATTCTTCCCCCAATCCCCTTGTGGCCTTTTCTCAATTCTCATGAATCTCGTTGTTCATCAATCCACCATTAGCAACTGGGTGGTGTACGTGAAGATGAGATGATTTTCTATCTCTTAAATTCTTTTCTTTTCCTTCTCATGGCGTGAATCTGCGCCCCTGCCTTGCTTTATTTTTATTTTATAATAGTAATTAGTGTTGTATTGTATTTTACCCTATTACCCTTTCTCTCTTAATTTAGTGAGAGAAAGAAAATAACAGATTCAAAATCCAAAATTCGAATTTCTCTCTCTCTCTCTACATTAAAAATTATTTTGTTATTTCCAATAAAAATAGGGTTAAGTATTCATTATTCTCTTTCATCTTCATTCTTCATCAAAATATATCTCCATTTTCGATCTTCAAATAGGGTTAAGTATTCTTTATTATCATTCATCTTCAATCTTCACTATTTTCATTTTGTTAACATATATCTTCATTACTACCGATCCTCAATGGAAATCAAACGTAGCGAAATGTAGAAATTTTATGTTGTCTTCGAAGGCATACGAACCGGAATATATTCAAACTGGGTAGATTGTGCTCCATGTGTTCTCGGTGTTAGGGGAAGCTTGTACAAATCTTTTCCAACTGAAGATCAAGCGGTTGAGGCCTATAAAAAATATATGATTACGAAAGACCAAGAATATGATAGTGGTTGGAACGGTGATGTCGATTCATATTCCGAGTCGACCAATGATGAAATTAGTTCAAAAAATCCAAAAATGATGAAGTGCAGAAACGTTGAAGAGAAGAAGATAACATCGAGAATCAAATTCTTTATTTTGGGATTCATAGTTGGAATTTTTAGTTAGATTTGTATTGCTAATTTAACTTGAATGAGTTCGACTTTCTCTGTAAAATAACTTATCAATGAAATTTTATTTTATTTTATTTTATTTGTATTAATGCTCGATTTCAATATACGTTAATTTAGGTAAGATATATCATATAAGCATATAACATTATTAACCAAGGTATTTGTTAGCAATTATGCCTCTATACATACTATAATATAATACAATTATGCCTCGATTTCAATTTGTATTAGTGCTCAAATATGCCTCGATTATGCCTCTATACAATTTTTTTATTTGTATTAATGCTCAATTATTCTTCTATTTCGATCTGTTCATATATAATATAATCTATCTCTACATTAATAATCGTGGCTACTCGAATATATTTTAATTTGAAATTATAACATATATTAATCCTCTATCACTTACTTTAGGATGAGATATGTGATGAACACAAATATTCTTATTATTCATATTCACCTACTGTTCTAATCTCCTTAGTTAAATTATCCTATTATATCTAGGTTTTACCGTATTTAATATATGTTATACTTTCAAATTATAATATATTCGAGTATATTCGACCAAATTAAAATATATGTTACATATCTCATCCTAAAATAAGTGATAGATAGATTAATAATCATGGCTACTCAAATATATTTTAATTTGAAATTAAAACATATACTGTGATACCCCGACCCTGTTTGCTAAATTATAAATTATAATTTTGGAAAATGATGTTGAATTAATATTGTTTGAATATTAATTATGATGGTGTATTCGTATTTTATGCCATTGTTTCAATGCAGGTTGTTCCACTCGAGCCGATACGTCATAGCACGGTGATATTATACTGAGTGTATAATACATGTTGATATTTTAATACTAAAAATGTCGAGTTATAAGATAATGAATGAATGTAATTGCATTTAATTTTATTTTGCCATACCTTGAACACCCTAACGCTGAGCCGGACGCGGGTCTCGCTATATTCGAAATAACAAATCAAGTCTGAAGCGCGACCCTCAAGCGCGAGTTCCTCGAGTCGCGTCTCGTAGTGAAGCCGAAACGCGACCGTGAAACGCGACCCCTCCAAGTTGCGTGCTGAGTAGCTCTACAAAGCGAGCCAAAAACGCGACATTTGAGTCACGTGTCAACGGCTTCAGGGAACCATTTTTCTTCAGCTGAAACGCGACCCTTAGACGCGACCTCTTTGAGTCGCGCCTCACAGTGTTATCCAAATGCAACCTCAAGACGCGACCCCCCTAGGTCACGCCTTGCTTCGGGAAAATCCCATTCTTTAAATACAACACTTAACCCTTCACCCTCATTTCTCAATTCTCTTAGGGTAACTCTAAACTGTGAACACATGTAAAATTATAGTTATTGTTGTGCTTTGATTGTATAAGTATGAAGGGTCTTCGGACCAGTTATAAGAATGAGACCCTTCGGGGTAAAATAGAGATCTTTCGGGGTTGACAAAGAGATCCTTCGGGATCGATATAGACTTGTTAATGTCCTCCTTGGGGGATAATAAGTTTGCGAGTATCCCTACAGGGATAAAGACATAAATTAACAGGGGCATCATGATGTTTGGGACCTACGGGGTTGAAGCTAGTCTCCACAAAGTAAAGAAGTATCCATATGTTATATTTTCACTTGTGCAATTGGCTATAACTGTTTGCAGTGTTCCCCACTGAGTATGTTGTGAAATACTCACCCCATTCATTTAATGAATTTCAGGTTGAGAAGTTGAGGCCTGAGTAGGAGCGTTGTGAACACAAGAGAACCCCCACAAACAAGCTTGTGTTTATTTTGCATGCTCTTCTTTTGAAATACTTGCCTTACTAATATTACATTGATCATTCTTCTTTTGTCTTTATGATCAATGATTGTTGTGGATGGGACTAGCCCTATTCTGTAGTTATGATGTATTTAACTTGATATTATGCAAAAAATTTTAAAGGCGAGTCGTTCGACTTTGGAGCCTTCTATGTATGAAGTATGTTGTTGAACCCTATATTATGTATGTTAATTTAGGGTGCTAGATGGGCAGGTTGTGTCAAACCTATGAGCCCGATAGGTTAGATGATTGTATGATTGATATGGATGAGCCTAAGCAATGCTTCCATTAAATACTATGTTGTGTGACAAATTAGATCCGATAGGTTGTATATTATAATTGCGAAAAATTTACATGGAGAATTAGGACATTGCCTATTCATGCTAATTGACCTTAGCTTCCGCTCAATTAAATATATGTACACAATTATAGGTGAGTAAATTGTATGTTAAGTGACGTGGCAAACAGAGTAGTTTGGGGCGTTACATATATTAATCCTCTATCACTTATTTTAGGATGAGATATGTGATAAGCACAAATATTCTTATTATTCATATTCACCTACTGTTGTAATCACCTTACTATCCTATTATATCTAGCTTTTACCTTATTTGATTTTATCTATTTTAGATATGTGATTATGACTCCATAAAATGGCTACACGTCTGTGTTGTTATTCAAATTTAATAAAGATTCAAAGAAGCTTTCTTCTCTATATAATATATGAAATCATAAACAATGTATTAAATTTAATAATAAAAAATATGAACTTATTAGATTATACTTCATGATGTATCATTTAAGTTAATTTAGGATGAGATATGGAATTATGAACTATCATACTAAGAAAAAATCACTTTATAATATAGCATTATATTCAAATACTCAAATTCATGATATATTTTTACTCAAAAATTTTAAAGCATTTAGGGTTTAAGGTGTAGTTCAAAACCGTGTGCTCATTTCAGTTTATTTTAACAATAATATTAGTTGCCTCATTTGTTGAAAAGTATATAACATGATATTTGCGCAAAGAAAAATATAAGAGACCAAAATAATGGGGAACAAAATTCATAAATAGATTCATAGATAGTTCTACGAAAAAAATACACTGAAAGAAAATTAAAACGATATTTCGATGATGGTTAGGCCATAGAAAACCCACAAAAAAAGCAAGAAAGCAACATTTGCCGTTGCTTGTGCTGGAATCGAGAATGACAATGAGGAAAACTCTGTTTGAAGTGCCCTCTTCTTCTCCATGCTTCTCCATCGTCAGAAAGTTATCGTATAGCTTGGTGAGAGGGTAGTTCTCACGAAGTAATTCTTTTATAATCTCATTATCGAAAAATGATCCCATACGAGAAAAGACCTTGTTAATCTCCACCTTCAAGTTATTGTGATCCCCTCTTAGAGTTTTATACAGAAAATCAAGACTTCATGGGGAGGGAGGCACAATCCATTCTGACACACTCTTGGTAGGGGTGGCCTTCTTGGTAGGGGTTGCCTTCTGTGTAAGGGTGACCTTCTTGGTAAGGGTTGCATTCTTGGTAGGGGTGGCCTTCTTGGTTGGGCTATCACTCTTGGTTGGGGTGGAAAGTTTTTTGTAAGGTGTATTTTTTTCCCCATTGTTTGGATGCTTTTTTGAAGACTATTTTGCTAGATTCCATAGTTGGGTGGTGTATAAGATATGAAGAGATGATGTGTTGGGGATAATAAGAACTCTCATATATATAAAGAGAACCCCTCCTCCCACACCTCACAACTTTAATTAATGCATATAATGAACCATCAACATTTAAGATTTAATTTATTATATTGTTTTATAATGCAATTATCAAGCTTGCATGCACTAGACTAATTAATAGCAATATAAGAATGTAATTCTAAATTTTCGCTCAAACATAAGAATGTGAGGGATTTGACATATTAATATTTCATTAGATTATTTGTTCGTTCTAATATTTCGTTCAAAGATTTATTTTGAATTTGAGTATGAGAGGGATTAGTTCAATTCAAATATTTTGTTCAAAATTTTTCGATCATGATTCTGAGAAGCTTAGCACGTAATCATTATCACAACTTAACTATGGGTTTGTAAAGTGAAAAAAAGAACCAATAGGGTTACACTGAAAATTGTGATTGAGTGTGAAGAAAGGAAGTGTAAGAAACTTAATGAGTGTTTAGCATTGAATCTGAAAGGTTTATTTCAAATTTATTATTTTTTTATTAATCTTTAACACATATAAACTATATATTTGCAAATAAAATATGAGTGTGGTTTTCTGAAATTTATTTAAAATTACTAATTAGTACGATTTAGTGAAATTAGATGAAATCTAAATTAGTGTCATGAAATAAAATTTTATTCGATTAGTATGATATGAAAATCGTAATTGAATCTAATATTTGTATGAAACATAAGTACATAACACATTGTTGAAAAATAAATATTATGAAATATTATTTATTAAACTCTTCCAATTTGTTATAATTTTTTCAAATTCTTATTCTTTTTTGGATGGAGTGATTAGTTCAAATGATTTGTTCAAATACACGAGTGATATATCTCAAATTTCTCAATCATTGTTTTGTAAATAAATTTCTAATTCTTGTAGCTTTTTTGGATGGAGGGATTAGTTCAAATTTTTTGTTGAAAATTTCGAGGGATATATTTCAAATTTTTCAATTGTTGTTTTTTAAAAAAAATTCAAAATGTTATTCCTTCAAAAATTTCAAAAATTCAAATTCTTGTTCTAAAACATTTCTTAAATATTTTGTCTAGAGTAAAAAAAATTGACCAATTAAGTTTACGTTGGGAATTGTAATGGAGTGCTCAAGAAATGATTACAGTTGAGGTGTTTCTTGTAAGAAATTCAATCCAACTTAAAGGTTTTCTTGTAAAATGAAAAAAAAAGGTTTATTAAATTTTTACAAAAATTACAATATAACTAGGATAATTAATAGATTAAGGTTTAGATTTCTTATACCATGAGATTTGAACTGTAGAGGAAATCATAATGAAATTATAGAGTTACGTAAACATGGACGTTACAAATATAAAATGAGATGAAATTACATGAGTAAAGGTTTAGTTAAATTAAGCCTTAATGGCAAAATTAATTGGATTATTGTATGAAATCTAGTAAAATCATACACTATAGGCTAATATATAAGAAATAAAGGTGCAATCACACAATGATCTAAGACACAATATTGGTCACACATAAATGAAAATTACTATATGAGATAAAATTACTAGAGTAATGATTAGTAAAATCACATATACACTATACAATAAGAATTTTGGAAATATTAATTGAATGACTGATGCATTATCGTTTTTTGGTGAAATCATGATAATATTTGAGAAATCAGAATTCTCAATCTTAGTATTAAGACATCCCTTGCTCTTTACACATTAAACCTTAAACCCTAAACCTTAAACACTAAACCTTAAACCCTTGCCCTTGCCCTCGTTTTTTAGTGAAATCATACACAAAGGCTAATATATGAGAAATTAAGTAGAATTCAATCTTAGTATTAAGAAATCATGGAGTGTGCAATCATATCACACAATGATCTAAGAAAAATGGTCACACATAAATGAAAATCATACAATATGGTCTACGCTCTAATTATGAATAATGAGATAAAATTACTAGAGTAATGATTAGTGAAATCATATGTACACTATACAATAAGACTTTTGAAAATATTAATTGAATGAGTGATGAATTATCGATTTTTGGTGAAATCATACACTATAGGATAATAGATGAGAAAACAGAATATTGAATCTTAGTATTAAGACATCCCTTGATCTTTACACATTAGACCTTAAATCGTAAACCGTAAACCCTAAACACTAAACCTTAAACCCTTGCCCTTGCCCTCGTTTTTTAGTGAAATCATACACCATGGGCTAATATATGAGAAATTAATTAGAATTCAATCTTATCAGTAAGAAGTTATGGAGTGTGCAATCATATCACAGAATGATCTAAGAAAAATGGTCACACATAAATGAAAATCATATAATATGGTCTACACTCTAATGACGCATAATGAGATAAAATTACTAGAGTAATGATTAGTGAATTCACATGGACACTATAGTGTAAGGCTTTTGGAAATTTCAATTGAATGAGTGATGAGTTATCGTTTTTTAGTGAAATCATACACCATAGGCTAATATATGAGAATTTAATTGGAATTCAATCTTAGTATTAAGAAATTATGGAGTGTCACGACCCGATATTAATATCTGATTAATACAAAGTATGACTGGCACTACTCGACCCCAATGAAGGATGGATCAAGACGCGAACCGGAAATAATTAAATAAGGAAGTGAACTATTATCTTCCAGGATCGATATTTTGGTCTGAGAACTCTAATTCCCGACTGATTTTAAGTACTCACAAATGAGTGAATAATAATAGTACTCAAATGATTATCGAGTGATGGGACTTGTCCAGAACAAAAGCTGAAATGTTGGACTTGTGATATAACTGAGTTGCTGAAACAAAACAAAGACAATAATAATAATAATAATAATAATAATAATAATAATAATAATAATAATAATAATAATAATAATAATAATAATAATAACACAAGGTCATCTGAGCCTTGTACTAAAAAGAACTCCACTCTCAGCACTTCTCCCTTCTACACCAGCTCAACCTGCACATTTAAAAACAAACATGCAGGGCTGAGTACAAGGGTACTCAGTGAACACATTGCCAAAAATATTTACTGAATTGAACACTGATTTTCTTGTCATGCATCTGAGTAAACACACAGGGGTTTTATCTAAAAAGGCCCTATGTTTTACTAAATCACTTTCTGTTTTTGAGCGCTCTTTTCTGTTGTATGATAATCCATATCCCATTGAAAGTCGAGGAATAGCTCCGCTCAGCCTTTTCCACGAACATTTAGCATCGTCGATGTCTTAGTCAGGAATAGCTCCACTCGGCCTTTCCCTCTTTCTAATATCACCGACCCAAGTGTACACTAACCTCAGTTAACACGCTAAGTTAGCACGAGGCCCGATCGATTTAAGAGTTAGAAAGCCCCTTGCGAGCTAACTAAATACAGATAAGGATATCATACAAAACAAAATATTTTATGCATGACAATAATTTATTTGCATCAGAATAATTAACTGCGAGTGAGTAAAAACTCAAATCATTATTTGGACTAAGAGTCCGTTGGAAAGAAAGCCCATCTTTCACCGATGTTTTAGCACAGCAGCAAAATGCTCCTTCTCGCACTTTATCTCGCACTGGACGGCTTGCCTTCAAAGAGTTAATATAAAACTGAGTACGTTGAACCAAATACGTTGTTTGGACTCAACATGAAAAATGAAGGCCTATTAGGGTCTAGTATCCGTTCTAGATTTTTCTTAGCTTAAGGGTTAATCTCGACTCTAGTTCTAAACCATATAAAGACATTCATCGACGTCATTTAAGGTATCAAAAATACCTTAACATCATCACAACTAAATTCTAGGAACAAAGTCATCACTAAGTTCGTAGACTAAACGACGTTTTGCACAATGTCTATCTTTGAAAAAATTTATGTTTTGACTCACTAAGGTGCAGGGGACAAACCATACACCTTGGAAAGCCACGGAAGTCTAGTTTCTAGAAAAATTGACGGTGACTCCAGATGATAACTAATGAAAAAGTTATGACCGATTGAGTAGAAGGTGGCAGGACTGCCAGAATTTCTGAAAACAAACTCGTGACCGGACTTTGAAGATTTTTCATGATCGATTCAAGAAGAGTTACAGACTAAGCCATATACCATTAGAAAGCCACAGAAGTCTAAAATTTTTAAAAATTTACAGTGGCTTAAGATGATAACAAATGAAACATATATACCCGATTTACTGAAAGGTGGCAAATATGTCATGAATTTCCGGAAGAAAAACACATGCCTTGAATTTGACGATTTTTCATAATTTACTTAGAGAGAATTAGAGGATGAAACATATACCATTCGAAAGCCACTTAAGTCTAGTTTCCGGAAAAATTTACGACGGCTCAATACGATGTCTAACGAGGGAGTTATTCTCGTTTTACTGAAGGGTGGCGAAACTGCCGAACAGAGCTGCGCAGCGCGCCGTCTGCGCGAACTCCAAACAAACTCTGAATTAGTCGACTGATTAACCTCATCAGTTAACTGATTCACCTCATTAGTTAACCGAACTGATGAACTTCAGTCCGGAACTGATTAACCTAAGCTAGGACTGATTTATTTCAGTTCAATTGATTCACTTCATCAGTTAACTGATGAGCTTCAGTCCGTAACTGATTAGCCTAAGCTAGGACTGATTTATTTCAGTTTAACTGATTCACTTCTTCAGTTAACTGATGAGCTTCAGTCCGGAACTAATTAGCCTAAGCTAGGACTGATCTATTTCAGTTCAACTAATTCACTTCATCAGTAAACTGAAGAGCTTCAGTCCGGAACTGATTAGCCTAAGCTAGGACTGATCTATTTCTGTTCAACTGATTCACTTTATCAGTTAACTGATGAGCTTCAGTCCGGAACTTATTAGCCCAAGCTAGGACTGATTTATTTCAGTTCAACTGATTCTCTTGATCAGTTAACTGATGAGCTTCAGTCCGAAACTAATTAGCCCAAGCTAGGAATGATTTATTTCAGTTCAACTGATTCACTTCATCAGTTAACTGACGAGCTTCAGTCCAAATACCAAGCTTTCATCACCTCAAAACATCTCAAACTGGACTACACATGCTTGCACATAACCAACTAATTTTCTAAACATTAACGTCATTTAAAACACCAAAAATCCACACATATACTTCTTAAGCTTAGATCTGAAAATATATGTTTATATATAGCTCATGATTTTCGAAAATACCTTTCAAAACAACAATGGAGTGAAGATGAAAGGAGCTTGAATGGGGTTGACGATGGAAGAAGAAGGCTGGAACAAGTGACTACAACTTCACTCTCCTTCTGTCTTCCTTTGAAAACCGAAAATGGCGGTGGTTGTTCTTGTTGCTCTCTCTTTCTTTCTCTCTCTCTTTCAAAAATGTGTACAAGAAATGGAGATGAAAAGATGGAATGGAGATGAAGTAGAAGAAGTTGGCTGCTATTTCATCTCCCTCGCTCTCTCGAAAACTTGGTGAAGAAGATGGAATGAAGAGGTGTATGGAAAATGATGAAGTGAGGTTGTTTTGCCTTTTTCTCTCTCTCAACTTTTGGTGTAGAGAATGAAATGAAGAGGTGGATCCTTGAAGTATAGCTCGGGTCCCTCATCTGCCAAAATCACTTTGTAGTATGGCTTGGCTATTGGGGGAAAGGAAAGGAAAAAAAAACGTGGGGGCATGGGGTGAAGTGAGGGGAAATGCATGCCTTGGGTTGACTAATTAACTACTCGGTTCAAATACCGATTGTTCGACTATCGTGATATTTTTCATCTTCGGAAAAATCCCGAACTTAAACCGATATTGCTAAGAATAATTCACTTACTTTAAAACAATAAATTATCTAAAATTATTTGGTTTTAAAATACCACTTCGAAATACTGGTTTTAGTTTCTCGACAATTGAAACATCCGAACTAGGGAATATCTAATTCTCTCAGATTTTAAATCTCTCTGTTTAAATTATCTGAATTTAAACACTAATGACTGGTGAATATCTGATTCTCCTAGTCCTAAAAATATTTATCAGGATATCTAATTCACGATAAACACACACCGCAAATTTAAAAGAATAGGAATTGAATTTATCTGAAATTACAATTTCGGCTTTCCATGACTAAAAAGAGGATTAAACCCTAACTGAAATAATTAATTCACCTATGGGAATTAATTGATCTTGAATTCCATGGAAACTAATGGATACTTTCGACCCTAATCTGACTGAAAATTAGTATACTAAATAGTAATTGCAGCAATTTACTGCAATTAAGCAGTAATTAATTTACGGGGTATTATCTATGAATACAAGGACAAACTTATCTAAGAATGGATGAAACACCCTATTCAAGAGATCCATGAATACTGCTGGGGCATTTGTTAATCCGAACGACATTACTGTAAACTCGTAATGACCATACCGGGTTTGGAAAGTTGTCTTGGGTATATCTACTGACTTGATCTTTAACTGATGATATCCAAACCATAGGTCAATTTTTGAGAATACACTTGCCCCCTTGAGCTGATAAAAAAGATCATCAATCCTTAGCAACGGATACTTGTTCTTTAATGTCAGCTTATTCAGCTCACGGTAATCTATGCACATCCTCGATGTGCCATCCTTCTTCTTCACAAACAGGACTGGTGCTCCCCATGGTGACGCACTAGGTCGGATAAAACCTAGGTCTAATAACTCTTGAAGTTGAATCTTGATTTCTTGTAACTCTTTTGGGGCCATCCTGTACGGAGCTTTTGAAATCGGAGCCGCTCCTGGTTCCAAATCTGTTGCAAACTCGACTTGCCAGTTCAGTGGCAATCTTGGCAATTCTTCTGGAAAAACGTCAGCAAACTCTTGCACAACTGGAACATCTTCCATTGTCCTCTCTATATCATCTATCTTGTTTAGATAAACCAGGAAAGCTTGATTTCCTCTCTTGATCATCTTCTTGGCCTGCAGTGCTGAAATCATTGGAGTGAAATTTCCCATTTCTATGCCGTGAAAACTTGTTGGCTTTTCTCCTGGAACTTGGAATGATATCTTTCTTTCGCTGCATAGGATCATGGCATGATTTTCTGACAACCAATCCATTCCTTGGATTACGTCGGTATCCCCCATCGGTAGGACACTAAGATTATCAGCCTTAATCCTAGTTGTTCCCAAGTCTATTTCTATGTTCGAGCAAACATGAGTCGTAGTCATGGTTCCGCCCGTTGGTGTTAAAATCTTTTTCTTATGACTAGCTCGTTCAGCTTTAAGCTCTAACTTATCACAGCATGCTGATGAAATAAAGGAGTACGATACTCCAATATCAAATAAAACAACTAAAGGCATGCCATGAAGTTTGCCCATACCTGCAAGATTACCTTTCTGCTTCCCTTTCCCGGAGGAACTGGGGTTCATTGTATAAGACCTGGGATTTCCTTGTTGCGTCTACCTCTGCTGTTGCTGCTGATACTGCTGTTGCTGGGGTTGCTGACTTTGTTGCCCCGATGCCTGCAAGGCCTTAAGTTGCTGAGGGTTCCGTCTTTGTTGTGCCTTCGGGCAATTCCTTGCATAGTGACCCTCCTGGCCACAGTTATAGCAACCCGTGTTGCCGGTCTGACACATGCCCTGGTGGCTTTTGTTGCACCTTAGGCATAGAGGAATGTTAGGTTGTGATGGTGCAGTTCTTCCCTGAGCAGGGGCACCCTGCTGGCCCTGCTGCCTATTTCCCTGCCAAGGCTTCTTGTAGCCTCGGTTCTTGTTCTGGTTACGTCCATCATTCCACTTTCTCTTCCCTTGGAAGCTCTGTGATGGAGTCTTGGCTGGTGCTGGTGCTGAAGTAGGTATTGGAGCTGATACTGGGGCCTTTCTTTCTTCAGGCATTACTGCCTCGATATCCAATGCCCTATTCAACGACTCGGCATAGGTTAGGTCTTCATAACTTGCCAAAGACATGGCGATCTCATGCCTCAGTCCTGATCTGAACTTAGATGCCATCTTCTCGTCAGTATCTACCTGAAGAGGTGCATACCGTGATAACTCACAGAATACTCGCTCGTACTCTGTGACGGACATCTTTCCCTGTTTCAAAGTATGAAACTTTACCTCCTTCTTGACTCTGAACGTCTTAGGAATGTATTTGTCGTAGAATCCAGTTTTGAACTGATCCCACGTGTAAGCATCAAGTTGCTCCGGAGTCATGGTCCTCCTTCTAGACTCCCACCAGAAATCTGCAGATCTAGTTAACTGGAATGCTGCACAGGAGAGTTGCTCCTGGTTATCACAGTGGAGGAAATTAAAAATCCGCTCCATCGCTCGGATCCACGCCTCAACATCGGCCGGGGTTCCAGCCCCATCAACCGATGGAGGGTTTTGTCGTAGAAAAAGCTCCTCAATTCTGCGCTGTGGAGGTAGGGAAGGTGTCTGCTCACTTTGTTCCTCCTGTTCTTCTTATTGTTCTTCCTCTACTCTTTGCTGTCTTCCTTGCCTTGGAGGTCTCCCTCTAGGCCTATTTTGTCTTACGGGATTCGCATTCGCATTTCTTCCTCGTGCTACTCTGGGTGGTACCATTTTGCAAATTATAATTTCAATTTATAATTAATAATTAGGCCACTGCCCACTACTGTATAATAACTCATGCTTTAACTAATCCTTAACATATCTTGAGCATGCAAAACGCGTTGAAACTCTAAACCATAATCAACAACCGTTCTAGTCTTATATATATATATATATATATATACACACACGTCAGAAAAATCACCTCCAACGAGGTCTTACAAGTACATTTCCTAATGCAGGGGTTCTGTAAAAACCAGCCATGCCTGGACGACAGAATGCTTACAAGCTACGCATTCTTGTCTCAAAAGGTGGGAATACCTAAGTCCCTAGAATGGTCCTCTAGGGAACATATTTAACTACCGTAATGTACATAACAAAATAGATGGTCGTCCTGATACAAAATACACTATCATAGCATAAAAGCTAAACTAGTCAGACGAGCTACTAGCCGCCCGACCATCCTAAATCCTCTGAGGGCCATCTCTCTCCTCTGGCTGTGACTCCTCTGAGGGATCCACCTCTGTCTCCTCCCCAACTACCAGTGCCAGACGGCCTGCAGCTGCTGCACCTCCCTCCTGAGCTCGCACCTCGTGCACAACCTCTATGGTCCTCTCCGGAGAACCCATCACTATCTGGAGCTTCCTAGGAGGAAGCTCATTATCTGCATCTCTCGAGACTGCTCACCTCACTCGTGAGGGTCCAGCCTCCTCATGATTCCTGCATCCCTGATATGGCAGGAGATCAGCGTCCATATGTACTGCTGGCTCTGGAGGTGGTGCTACCTGTGCTGCAAAAACGGGAGGAACAAGACGGTCATAAACTCCCCTAGGTGGCTCATCCCTGAGAAGATAGCCGTGCATTTGAGCATATGGGCCTGGAGGAGGTACACGCTGAGTAAGGTACTGATGCATGAGTAGGGCGATAAACTCAGGAAAATTTGCCATCAGCTCAAAAGTCTGAGAGTGCTGGTATATGTAATAGTATGAGGTCTCTGTCGCCCATCCACGCCACAACTGTGGAAGCACTCTAAGCAGGCGATGAATACCCTCCACATGACTGAGCCTCGCATGCAACCATAGCTCGTGGTAGCGTGACAAGAACCCTGCTAGGGTCTCCCCGCTCTCTGGCTCACAAGTGATGTAACCAATACGATGCGGAAGCTTATCGAATCGAACACGCGTCAACTTGAAAGATGATCCAACCCAAAAACAAACTGAACACTAACAAATAAATAACCCAAATAAACTGATCTCAAATCAAGTTTCAAGACTAAACACCAAGATATCCCAAAATCCCCAATTTTGACCCGAAGAACCCTAATTCTTGACCTAATCAATTGACCTAGCAAATGAAGTCAGATTACGCTCAAATTTTAGGACATTGCATAAATCTATAGCAGAAACAACATATCCAAAAATCAGGCAAAACGCACATATAAATTGGGAGATGGCTCGGTGGGGATTTTTAGACGATTTACGACTCGATTGGATGGTATATGTGGAATCTGGACCTGGGATTGAATATGGGCGATGGTAACAACGTGGTGGATGGTGTGGGATGTGTATGGAGGCGTGGTGGTGATGGTACACGATGTGGAGGCGAAAGGAAACGAAATGGATAGAAGAAGCTTACCCGAAACGAACCCCGGATCTACGAGAATCCGAAACGCGAGTATGGAGTAGAACTTCGTGGCAGATCAACCCGTACACTACTGGATGCACGAACGAATCTTCTGATTTCGAGTTTGTAGGTGCCAATTCACAAACCCTACCAAGAACTATCGATATGCGTGTTTTGGAGACGGGATGAACGACAAAGCGTTTGTTATCAAATCCAATCTGTCTTTTTCCAGGGTTTGAAAAGTGCATAAATACTAACCTAAGGGAAAAATGAAATTATTAAGTTAATGGGCTTAATAATTTTCGAAAAATAAAAGAAAACAAGATAAAGGCCCAATTCACCTAACATTAATTTGGGCTTCAAACTAAATAAAATCCACAACTGAAAATAGTCTTATTAAATTAAATAAAATCTGCACTAATTCCATCTAGGCCTCTTCATCCTCATCTTGTATCGAAAGCATAATAATCAGCTTGGGGCTACTTCGAACCATCAACTCTTCCTCGAGCTTCTTTCCAACGAAACACTGAAAGTAGTCTTGCAGCTTCTTGGCTCTAAGTCGCGTCACTGGACCACGCAGCTGCAACTCTGGATTTAGCTTGCCAAAGCTCACCCCATACTCATCAACAAGTCCTGAACCAAAAGGTATACTGTGCTACGGATATCGGATGGGGTACACTCTTCCGTGCCGTACATCTCTGTCCCGCCATCTGAGATATAAAGGAGAATTCTCGTGAGAAACTCATTTATATAGGTACACCTAGAAGTATACATACAACCGTATTATGACTCTTGAACTAATATACTAAACTAAAATGGAAATTCTAACCTCTCCAAAACTAAAGGGAATAATTATTTCCACGCTCAAAATCATACTGAAATGAGTTCTTACTGATGAACTCTTTGACTTAGAACAATTCTAAGTCTATTTTCGAGACGCTGACTCAAACATTCTTAACTCCTTTGAACATTCCTGACCAACTCTCGAAACATCTTCTGGAAAAATCCTGAACTCTTAAACTTTATTTCAAGGCGCTAACTTGAAATAGAAAACTTCTGGCTACTTTTCAAGTTTCTAACTTGAAAACTCTGAACCTACTATTTGAGATGCTGACTCAAATACTAAAGTTTTACCTCGAGACGCTAACTCGAGATAAAAATTTTGAGGTTACCCTTTTCGAGATGCTGACTTGAACTAAAATTTTCAAGATTCTATCTTGAAGGTTCCTGGACTGATTTATTTGAGACGCTGACTCAAAATAAATTTAGCTCAGGTTTTCGAAACGCTAATTCGCAAACAATATTAAAAAGAGGACTTGATGCATCAGCTACTGGAACTGGAATTCCTGATCATTATGCCTCCTGAAACTGGATCTGCTTCTGAAACTTGTCTTTTTCCTTCAAGTTCTTGGACTTGCTGAATTTCTTCATCAGGTTCCAATGGCTGAGTCTTTACTTAGTGAAAGCCAACTTAAAGAGAACTAAGGCAATTTAGATTCTTCTAAATTTCTCTATGTTCTCTGAGGCTTAAATTCATAAAACAGCCTGACTTATCTGAAGTCTGATCGTGTAAAAGCCCGACTTATCTAAAGTCTGACTCATTTAAATTTTGCAATTATCTAAAATGCACTGCTGCAATCTGGCAACCTCGGGTGCCTGCTTAACTGTTACATCGTGAGCTTGCCTCAATGAAATAAAAATAATTAAAACTCTTTTAAACATAAAAGGCTTTCATAAACTTTTCCTGATGCAAAACTTTTGCCAATTTCTGATTGGTCTTAAAACTTTTGCCAATATCTGATTGGTCTTACCATGCCATTATCTGAATGGTCTTACTGAAAATTTTTATAAAATCGCCACTTCTGGAAGGCCTGATTTGAATGATTTTATAAAAAATTTTCCAACATCTGGATGGCCTTATCTGAATACTTTTATAAAAATTTCACCATTATCTAAATGGCTTAACTGAGAATTTTTATAACTTTGCTATTGTCTGAATAGCCTGAACTGAAAGATTTTTAAAATCTCGCCATTATCAGAATGGCCTGAACTAAAAGATTTTCAAAATCTTGCCATTATCTGAATGGCCTGCTTGAATACTGTAATTTTGACAATCACATACCTTTCTTTCTTTAGTTGAGACTGAGGTGAGGGAGTGCTGAGAGTTGTTAACTGATCACTGAATAGTCTAAGGAACAATCTTAGACTTAACTGAAAGAACACTTAGAGCTCAGAGTAAAAACACAACCTCGCTCTGATACCACTCTGTCACGATCCCAAAATTAATATCTGATTAATACAAAGTGTGACTGGCACGACTCGACCTCAATGAAGGATGGATCAAGATGCGAACCGAAAATAATTAAATAAGGAAGTGAACTATTATCTTCCATGATCGATATTTTTGTCTGAGAACTCTAATTCCCGACTAATTTTAAGTACTCACAAATGACTGAATAATAATAGTACTCAAATGAATATCGAGTGATGGGACTCGTCCAGAACAAAAGCTGAAATGTTGGACTTGTAATATAACTGAGTTGCGGAAGCAAAAGAAAGACAATAATAATAATAATTACACAAGGTCATCTGAGCCTTGTACTAAAAAGAACTCCACTCTCAGTACTTCTCTCTTCCACATCAGCTCAACCTGCACATTTAAAAACAAACATGCAGGGCTGAGTACAAGGGTACTCAGTGAACACATTGCCAAAAATATTTACTGAATTGAACACTGATTTTCTTATCATGCATCTAAGTAAACACACATGGGTTTTATCTAAAAACGGCCTATGTTTTACTATATCACTTTCTATTTTTGAGCGCTCTTTTCTATTGTATAATCATCCATATCCCACTGAAAGTTGAGGAATAGCTCCGCTCAGCCTTTTCCACGAACGCTTAACATAACTAAATGCCGAAGAATAGCTCCGCTCAGCCTTTTCCACGAATATTTAGCATCGTCGATGTCTTAGTCAGGAATAGCTCCGCTCGGCCTTTCCCTCTTCCTAATATCACCGACCCAAGTGTACACTAACCTCGTTTAACACTCTAAGTTAGCACGAGGCCGATCGATTTAAGAGTTAGAAAGCCCCTTGCGAGCTAACTAAATAGAGATAAGGATGTCATACAAAACAAAATATTTTATGCATGGCAATAATTTATTTGCATCAGAATAATTAATTGTGGGTGAGTAAAAACTCAAATCATTATTTGGACTAAGAGTCCGTTGGAAAGAAAGCTCACCTTTCACCGATGTTTTAGCATAGCAGCAAAATGCTCCTTCTTGCGCTTTATCTCGCACTGGACGGCTTGCCTTCAAAGAGTTAATATAAAACTGAGTACGTTGAACCAAATACGTTGTTTGGACTCAACATGAAAAATGAAGGCCTATTAGGGTCTAGTATCCATTCTACATTTTTCTTAGCTTAAGGGTTAATCTCGACCCTAGTTCTAAACCATATAAAGACATTCATCGACTTCATTTAAGGTATCAAAAATACCTTAACATCACCACAACTAAATTCTAGGAACAAAGTCATCACGAAGTTCGTAGACTAAATGACGTTTTGCACAATGTCTATCTTTGAAAAATTTTCTGTTTTGACTCACTAAGGTGCAGGGGACAAGCCATACACCATTGGAAAGACAGGGAAGTCTAGTTTCCGGCAAAATTGACGATGACTCCAGATGATAACTAACGAAAATTTTATTACCGATTGACTAGAAGGTGGCAGGACTGCAAGAATTTCTGAAAACGAACTCGTGACCGGACTTTGAAGATTTTTCACGATCAATTCAGGAAGAGTTACGGACTACGCCATATACCGTTAGAAAGCCACGGAAGTCTAGAATTTTTAAAAATTTATATTGGCTTAAGATGATAACAAATAAAAGAGATATACCCGATTTACTGAAAGGTGGCAAATCTGTCATGAATTTCCGGAAGAAAAACACATGCCTTGAATTTGACGATTTTTCATAATTTACTCAAAACGAATTAGAGGATGAGACAATTACCATTGGCAAGATACTTAAGTCTAGTTTCCAGAAAAATTTACGACGGCTCAATACGATGTCTAAAGAGGGAGTTATGCTCGTTTTACTGAAGGGTGGCGAAACTGCCGAACAGAGCTGCGCAGCGCGCCGTCTGCGCGAACTCCAAACAAACTCCGAATCAGTCGACTGATTAACCTCATCAGTTAACTGATTCACCTCATTAGTTAACTGAACTGATGAGCTTCAGTCCAGAACTGATCAACCTAAGCTAGTACTGATTTATTTCAGTTCAACTGATTCACTTCATCAGTTAACTGATGAGCTTCAGTCCGGAACTGATTAGCCTAAGCTAGGACTGATTTATTTCAGTTCAACTGATTCACTTCTTCAGTTAACTGATGAGCTTCAGTCCAGAACTGATTAGCCTAAGCTAGGACTGATCTATTTCAGTTCAACTGATTCACTTCATCAGTTAACTGATGAGCTTCAGTCCGGAACTGATTAGCCGAAGCTAGGACTGATTTATTTCAGTTCAACTGATTCTCTTCATTAGTTAACTGATGAGCTTCAGTCCGGAACTGATTAGCCTAAGCTAGGACTGATTTATTTCAGTTCAACTGATTATCTTCATCAGTTAACTGATGAGCGTCAGTCCAAATACCAAGCTTTCATCACCTCAAAACATCTCAAACTGGATTACACATGCTTGCACATAACCAACTAATTTTCTAAACATTAACGTCATTTAAAACACCAAAAATCCACACATATACTTCTTAAGCTTAGATCTGAAAATATATGTTTATATATAGCTCATGATTTTCGAAAATACCTTTCAAAACAACAATGGAGTGAAGATGAAAGGAGCTTGAATGGGGTTGACGATGGAAGAAGAAGGCTGGAACAAGTGACTGCAACTTCACTCTCCTTCTCTCTTCCTTTGAAACCTAAAAATGGCGGTGGTTGTTCTTGTTGCTCTCTCTTTCTTTCTCTCTCTCTCTTTCGAAAATGTGCACATGAAATGGAGATGAAAAGATGGAATGGATATGAAGTAGAAGAAGTTGGCTGCTATTTCATCTCCCTCACTCTCTCGAAAACTTAGTGAAGAAGATGAAATGAAGAGGTGTATGGAAGATGATGAAGTGAGGCTGCTTTGCCTTTTTCTCTCTCTAAACTTTTGGTGTAGAGAATGAAATGAAGAGGTGGATCCTTGAAGTATAGCTCGGGTCCCTCATCTGCCAAAATCACTTTGTAGTATGGCTTGGCTATTGGGGGAAAGGAAAGGGAAAAAAAACGTGGGGGCATGGGGTGAGGTGAGGGGAAAAGCATGCCTTGGGTTGACTAATCTACTACCCGGTTCAAATACCGATTGTTCGACTATCGTGATATTTTCCGTCTTCGGAAAAATCCCGAACTTAAACCGATATTGCTAAGAATAATTCACTTACTTTAAAAAAAATAAATTATCTAAAATTATTTGATTTTAAAATACCACTTCGAAATACTGGTTTTAATTTCTCGACCATTAAAACATCCGAACTAGGGAATATCTAATTCTCTCAGATTTTAAATCTCCCTGTTTAAATTATATGAATTTAAACACCAATGACCGGTGAAAATATGATTCTCATAGTCCTAAAAATATTTATCGGAATATCTAATTCACGATAAACACACACCGTAAATTTAAAAGAATAGGAATTGAATTTATATGAAATTACAATTCCGGCTTTCCATAACTAAAAAGAGGATTAAACCCTAACTGAAATAATTAATTCACCTATGGGAATTAATTGATCTTAAATTCCATGGAACCTAACGGATACTTTCGACCCTAATCTGACTGGAAATTACTATACTAAATAGTAATTGCAGCAATTTACTGCAATTAAGCAGTAATTAATTTACGGGGTATTACATGGAGTGTGCAATCATATCACACAATGATCTAAGAAAAATGGTCACACATAAATGAAAATCATACAATATGGTCTACGCTCTAATTACGCATAATGAGATAAAATTACTAGAGTAATGATTAGTGAATTCAGATGTACACTATAGAGTAAGGCTTTTGGAAATTTCAATTGAATGAGTGACGAGTTCTCATTTTTTAGTGAAATCATACACCATAGGCTAATATATGAGAAATTAATTAGAATTCAATCTTAGTATTAAGAAATTATGGAGTGTGCAATCATATCACACAATGATCTAAGAAAAATGGTCACACATAAATGAAAATCATACAATATGGTCTACGCTCTAATTACGCATAATGAGATAAAATTACTAGAGTAATGATTAGTGAATTCACATATACACTATAGAGTAAGGCTTTTGGAAATTTCAATTGAATGAGTGATGAGTTATCGTTTTTTAGTGAAATCATACACCATAGTCTAATATATGAGAAATTAATTAGAATTCAATCTTAGTATTAAGAAATTATGGAGTGTGCAATCATATCACACAATGATCTAAGAAAAATGGTCACACATATAAATGAAAATCATACATTAGTAAATTCACATGTACACTATAGAGTAAGGCTTTTGGAAATTTCAATTGAATAAGTGATGAGTTATTGTTTTTTAGTGAAAAGATACACCATAGGCGAATGTATGAGAAGTTAATTAGAATTCAATCTTAGTATTAAGAAATTATAGAGTGTGCAATCATATCATACAATGATCTAAGAAAAATGGTCACATATAAATGAAAATCATACAATATGTTCTACGCTCTAATTACGAATAATTAGATAATATATGATAAATTAGAACGTTCAATCTTTACATTAAATCCCAAGCCCTAAACCCTAAACCCTAAACCTTAAACCCTTGCCCTTGCCCTTCAACACTATTACTAGTTATAAAGTCTTATAAGTAGTGATATTTCTTACAACTATTGATATCAATATAAAGTTAAATTAAGGTAAATGAATAAAAAATTGAAGTGAGGTTTAGTCTGAGCTATGAGTAAGAATTATATAGTAAATTAAAATTACTAGAGTAATGATTATTGTAGTTCATATACTATATAGTAAGATTTTTGCCAAAATTATAGTGAAATCATACACTATAGAGTAGAATAATATTAGATAAATTGGAATTCAATCTTAATATTAAAATTTAAGATTTGTAATATCGATTTTTTAGTGAAGTCACACACTAGATTAATTAATAAATAGATGACACTGCATTTAATACACCACACTTAATTCATTTTTTATTTTCTTTATTCCACCTCCACATCTACCACATCTAGTTCATTACTAATTCTTTTTTTTTCGTCTTAATTCATTTCCACTGCAATTTTTTTCTCCTCTTCTCAAGTTAATATGGTGAGATCCAAAAACAGCGCTAGGTGGTTTCCAGAAGGACACCTACACGATCTTCTCCAAACTTCATCGAGAATCAACCGCCGGATAACTTTCAAAACTCAGTGCAAGACAACGGAGTTTTCATTCTCGATTGGTAACCTCCTTAGAGTTCACATACATTGTGATATTATTTACCTGTGTACCCTCTAATTTTGTCCATTTCTTATGTCTAGAATCTGCCGAAGGATGTTATCGACCTATGTGGTAAGGAATCACACCTTGTTTTACTTGGAGTTGGGGCCTCCGGTTTTGCATTTGGCTGCCATTATGAATACCATGACATTGCTGCGAACAAACCAATTTGTCCACTGTGCAAGGGTTGGAGAAATGTTGTGGAGTTCATGAAAATCACTCAAGGCGACACACTGTATTTCCAAGGGAATTCAGCCAATCCAAATTATTTTGAAATTTCATTCAATGATTTCGATGAACCAGTCAATGATGAAGTTAGTGTGGAAATTTAGTGATGAACTTTTGAAGATGGTACTGATTTGTTATGCTTTTCTTTTTTTCTTTTTATTTAACATAATTATTATATAATTTGGGTGCATAATTTTGTGGTAAATGTAATCACACTTCGCACCTATATTATATATTCCAATTTAGTTGTTGTGCACCCTAATTTATTCGCTTTAAAGTCTGTTGAATTATCTTGCAATTGTAAGAATAATTGAAAATAATTACTGATTTATTAAATTAAAAATAATTACTGAATTTCTAATTGATATTTTTTTAATAATTTTCGAATAGTTTCAATAATCTTGTTTATATTATATTTGGAATTTAAAATGGACGTTACAAGCCATTCACTAATCAATTGATTAATTTCCTTACTCAATTTTTTAAAATTATTTAAATGGTGGTTATAACTGTAAGTCACTACCGTAATAATTGAGGAAGTGAGATAAAAAAATAAAAAAAGGAATTAACTAGACCGGCTCTCTAGGCTCTACATATATCTTTTATTTATTTTTTATTCTTCATTTTCTTTAATTCATTATTCCCTTCTTTCTCTACATGGCCAAGGAAAATCAATCTCAGGCTAGGAAGGCTCGGTTCTCACGTGGAAATCTCTCACCGAATGAACGTCAGCGGGTAATCAGAACCTCGCGCATGGTTCAGTTCAAAGCACTGTGCAAGATGTGGGAATACAAGTATCAAATGGTAAGGTATTTATGGTTACCAAACAACAATTTTTTTTTGTTTAAAACATTATGATGCTAACTTTGTTAATTTTTTTTCCAATAATCTACCGAAGGAGGTGATCAATATTTGTGGTAAGAAGACATGTTACATTGAGATTGAGATAGGCTACACTGGTATTAGGACTGATGTGGTCTATCAGTACCGTGAAATGAAGCCCAACAAGCCTAACTGTCGCCTGATCTCTGTTTGGTCGGGTGTGGTGGAGTTCTTGTAGATCCAGCAGGGAGACCCTGCCTATTTTGAAGGGAGGTCAGACGAGCCGTCGTTGCTTCGCGTTTCAATGGATAAGCATGATGATGTTGTGAAGGTGGAGAATGAACACTGGGTTTGAGTATTTATTTTCTTCTGCTTTGTTTTAAGACTCAAAATTATCTATTTTATTTTTGTTAAACATTATCTTAAAAATGCACTATATTGCATTTTTTCTTTTGTATATGTAAATATAAAAAAAATGCACTTGTTGCATTTTTTTAGGGTGATCGGGTAATGACATGCTTATCTAATCGATCATTAAATATGTTAATGTTTTTTAGGGTGATCGTTAAATATGTTCTTAATGTTTATGTTATTGTTCTTAATGTTTCTGAAAACGTCGTTACAAGATTTGGATGAATATTAAGTCAAATTAAGTTATAACAGAATATTCAGTCAAATTATTTTTATTATTATTTCAAATAGATTATTTGATATTACAAATGTTTCGGTTCATAAAATTAGGCAAATAATTTGTAATATTATTTTGAAATTTTATTAAAGAAGTATCTGACAAAATTATATTATAAACATTCGGATTCCTCCAAATCTTTTTTTTTTTTTCAGACAAGTGAGAGGAAGTAGTGTGAATTATATTTACTTAAGTTTGAATTTTTATCCCTTTTTTGATGTAAATGCAACAATTATTCACTTGTCAAACATCATAATTGTAACACAACTGTAAAAAATATTTCTGTTTTCTAAAAGGAAATTACAAGATATCCTTTTTGGTTGTAGCTTTTAATATCATTTGTCCTGAATGCAAAAAGGCAAAAGTCGCATTTAAGAAATGCGAATTAAGTATGTTGATTTTTGAGGGAGCGATGAGCGATTAAATAGTCGATTTCTTATTACGCGAATTTTTTCAAAATTTCGAGGGAGCGATTAAATAGTTGGTCGATTTCTTATTACGTGACTTTTTTCAAATTAATGAGGGAGCGATTAATTAGTATGTTCAAAATTAAATGAATTTCTTTAAATATTCGAGAGATGAATTAGTTCAAAAATTTCGACTAGGGGGTTCAAATATTTAATAACATTTTTTTAAAAATTAATTGAGGAAGTTCGGCAAACCATGAAAGTTTCTAGTTATAAATTAATTATTCATTAGTGAGTACAGACTATTTGTGGATGTAAATTGGAAAAAAAAAACCGCACTTGGTGCATATGTATTTATTTTTTAAATGTAATCGCTATCTAATCAAAAGCCTATTATCTCACCTTCCTCAATCTATCTGTATACTTTTTCTAAATTCTCTAAAAAAAGTCACCTCTACTTCTCATATTTCTCCCTCGATCTCTCTCTTGCTCTCTCATGTCTGCGGCTGCCCACAAACTGACCCCTGCCGGAACTAGAGGGGTAATAGTTCACCGGGAACTCCCAAATGGAAGTGACCACGTCGTCCATTATTTTTCAGCCGTGATGAAGACTATGGAGTTTCAAAACCACTTCGCAAGGATAGATCTATCCTAAGATTTTTGTGGTTTTATATGACATGATTTCCCTAATTTTTTCCTTCATTTTTTCAAACTGGGGTTGTAATGTTAGTTTTGTATACTGGAAGACTTGTCTTTGTATACTTTTCTGATGATATGATGATATGAAATGAAAGTTATTGCAGTCACTGTTTGCATTTAGATTATGTTCTATAATTGTTTTATGCAATGTTCCATATACTTACATTGTAGATGATATGGTGTGGGGAGTCACACGGTGAGATCATATCATTAGAACCTTGTAAGGTATTAAAAAGCTCACGGCTTAGATGGCCCTGAACACACCATCAGTACACCGTAGAATAATCTGATAAGTTAGTTTATCTTGACTAACTGATTATTCTAGTACACTAGTTAGTGTATTGAGGAGGATCACGATAGGATACTATTCTCTGTCTATGACCCAGTTACTGAGAGAATAAAGATCCACAGAGTTCGGGTTCTGAACTCATGTGATATTGGCGAGCATATGTGTGTGTTGTTTATTACTTTGATTTATCAATGGGTGAGATTTTTTCGTAGATCGAATTTGATATCTTAGGTAATAACAATGTATACATGATGTCTCGAGCAGTATGCATGAGCACTGTGTCCTGGTGCGCTAGGTTGATGATGTTCTCTTGAGGAAACACAAGTTCATGTTGAAACCCTGCAAGTGGAATTTATTCCTTACATGATAAAGCTTGTGTGGTACTACTCAAGGTTTTAGATGTTGATTAATTATAGCTGTCAGAGGCTTACATAATTAAGTAATGAACATTATATCTTAAACACGGGGAATGGCTGGACTAAAGGAGAAAGCATATTCGTAAATATGTATTAAATTGGTAGGTTAGTTTTACTTCTTTAGTGGAATAAAAGTAAAACTTAATTTATTTAATTATATCCTAGGTTTATTGGATATTGGATATTAAATAAATTAGTGGGCCAATTTAATATTCTTCTAGATCCCTGTTGTAGCCCAATTGACTAATAGTGGACTGGATATTGAACTTGAGATAGAGGCCCAGCCCAATAGGGCTGGAACATGAAATTTCGCCCCTCCCTATATATAAGGGGAGGGGGGCACCAAATTTTGATGATATTATTCATTGGAAATCAGCCCCTCTTTGTCTCTCAAAGTTATCCACAGATTTCACAACTCTATCTAGTAGATTTCAGCCCACTCTGAATCTAGATACAGTCCGGGAATACAATAGAAGATCTTGGAGTGGAATTGTGTAGTGGCCGTGTGTGACATAGGTGGCGCCTTTACTGTATTCATTCAACAGCAAGATTAGATCTTTAATCTTGTCCACAGACCGTCTATCGATTTGTAAGTAGATTCGTTTTCTATGTCTTCCGCTTTATTAGAATCGAATCTGCTTTGCATGCTTTTTGATTAGACTGTGATAAACATGCATGTTGTATAAAATTATGATTTGCATGAACACGAATTAATGAACAACCAAATGGTCCTGCGGTGGTTTAATTCGAAAAAACCCCAACAACTGGTATCAGAGCGGATTTTGGCACTGTTCTAGGATTAATCCGGGCATAATTTCGAATTGCATATTAAATTTGATGATAAATTTATGGTGTTTAAATTTTCAGATTTAATTGTCATGTGTTTCGATTTTATGGTATTCAAAACTTGGAAGAATTTTTGATGAAAAATTCGAAAATTCTAGTTTTGAGTGGTTAAGAATTTTCGGTCATTATGGATATAGATTTGGAATGATATTTGATGTTCTTCAAATTTTCAGATTTGTATCTCATAATTTTCAAAAATTTGGAGGTCAAAATTTTCGAATTTTGATGTGTTTAAATTCCCTAATTTTGTGATCTATATTTTCGATACCTAGAATTAAATTTGGATGGATTTTTGATCAAGATCAAAATTTCCAGATTTATTTTGGTAGTGGTTCGAAAATTTGGAGTGATTAGAATTGGATTTGGTGATTTTTGATGTATATCAAAAGTTACAAAATTCTAATCTAGATAGGTTTGAAATTAGAATTTTAAATTTGGTAATTTTTGAAGTGGATCAAAATTTTCAGATTTTAATTCTAGAAAATTTCGAAACCTAGGTATTTTATTTGGAAAAGTTTTTTTGATTAATGTCAAAATTTCCAAATATGTTTATTTATATTATTTTCGAATTTAATAAATTAATTTGGAAGGATTTTGATGAAAATCAAATTTCCAGATTTATTTTTTAATGTGGATCGAAAATAATGGTTGTTGGATTTAGATTTGATGTTATTTGATGTATATCTTATTTTACCTAATTTTAATCTAGATAGATTTGAAAATAGAATTTTAAATTTGGAAGAATTTGAAATAGATCAAATTTTCAGATTTATTATTTGGATATTTTTGAAAATCTATGTAATTAAAATTGGATAAGGTGATTTTGGATATATACAAATAATTATCAAAATCCAATTGTGATAAGAATTTAATTTTGGATAGGTTTTGGAAGATTTTGGATTGGAATCAAATCTCCAAACTTTATCCTTAAAGATTTAGATTCTTATGGATAATATTTGGATTAGATTCTTGATTTATATCAAGATATCCAATTATTATTTAATTAGGGTGGATAGAAAATATTAAATAAATTTGGTGGATAATTATAAATAATTTCCAGATTTATTTTAAGGATATTTTCGAAAATACAAGATTAAAATTGGTGGATAATTATTTTAATTTCCAATTTTTATCTTGTGGATAATATCGAATTAATTAATTTAATTAATTGTAAAATTCGATTATTATTTAATATTCATGCATAGATATCATATGTTATTTTATGTGGATCATATAATACAGGATTGTTGGTTTTGTAGACTGTGTTTGTTTGCAGGTTTACCAATTATCATGGCTCCTTTATTTTATGTGATGTATGTTTATGTTGAATGGATGTTGGCCGTATGCCGGTTTGGCTACCTGATTTTAATCCATGGATGTTGGCCGTATGCCGGTTTGGCTACCTGTTGAGTGGATTAGGTCTAGGTTTTATTTTATGTTGGTTTAATGTAATAGATATAAAGCTGTTAGACGAGTTTTTGAGTTGTAATTTTTATTCTAGCAATATTAGATTTTTCCTTTCGGAATAGATAGTCTATATTGAATAAAGATCGGAGATCAACTCAAAAGAAGGAAAGTGGTTCAGCACCAAAGAGGAAGGTTCACCGGTTCACGTCCCGAAACCCTAAATGGAGTTAGGATTTTCGGCGAGGCGCGGTGAAGGAGGCGGCGGCCAAGCCTGTTTCTAGAGCTGACTTTCCAATTTTATCTCATCAATCAACATGAGATATAAGCCATGATAGTTGGAATATTACTATTGCTTATTATGTTGGAGCATGCAATGGATGTTTATCATTTTATGTGATGTTTTGCATGTTCGATAATGGGATAAAATGAAACCTCAAACATAAATAACTAAGTGGGAGAGATTCATACCAAAGTATGTAGAAATCTCATACGGTCTCCATTAAAATCTGGTTTAATTGAGAAGTGATGGGCATGCGCGTTGACATCGGTCTTCCTCCATATCGGATGTGTCATATCACAGATTTCTCTAGAAATTAAATCTCCTAAATGGATAGCTGTAGAACACTATTAGGACTAACTGACTCCTCCATTTGGAGCGGTTAAATTCGAATAGTGCTCTTGGTGCGAAGATAATGGTGTGCACACTTAGATGTAATTTATTGATAAACGTCCACACGATCGTGGCTTATCAGTTAGACGATTACATGACCGTGTTTAATCCGGCTATTAATTTGCTTGTTGTAAGGAAACTCAACTGGAGGCAAATTAAAGGTTTAACCTATTTAAGAATGGATTTTATAAACATCCACACTATCGTGGCTTATAAAAGATGTTTTTAAAGTGTCAGTGGAAAAGTATATAATTTTTTGAAACTTTCGATTATATACTGTTTATCCTAAACGTGTTATGTGACTGTACTGCATGTTTAATTTCAGTTATTTCATATCATTAATGGCACTCTCCAATCTGTCTTCAATCCTCAAAGAAAACAAACTTGTCGGTGAAAACTACAATGACTGAATTCGTAACCTTAACTTAGTTCTTGTTGCTGAGGGACACAAGTTTGTGCTTGAAGAGGTTTGTCCTCAGACACCAGATGAGGGTTCTGACGAAGCCCAAAAAGTTGCATATGATAAGTGGCTTAGGTCTAATGAGATAGCGCGCTGTTACATCTTGGCATCTATGTCAAGTGTGTTGCAACATCAGCATGAGCCTATGAAAACCGCTTATGATATCATGTACAACCTTAGGCAGCTATTCGGTCATCAGAACCGCTTGGCATGCCATTTGGCAATGAAGAAGCTAATGGATGCGAGAATGTCTGACTCCACACCTATTAGGGATCACGTTCTCATGATTATGGGGTTTTTATCTGAGATCGAGACCTTGGGTGGAGAGCTAGATGGCGATTCTCAAATCGACATTGTTCTTCATAGCTTGTCTTCGAAGTTTGAGTAGTTCAGGCTGAATTTTAACATGATTAAAAGGGATGTCAGCCTGACTGAACTGCTCATAGACCTTCAGGCGGCTGAATTGCTCCAAAAGAGCAATCCTGAGGCCCACATAGCTGAAAAAGGAGCGTCTTCTTCTGGTGGAAAAAGGAAGAAGAGAAACGCACCTAAGAAGGCTGCAGATGAGGCACCTAAGGTGAAGAAGCCAAAGGCAAAGATTCCTCCCGAGGAATTTAAGTTGAAGACTAAGTGCTTCAAGTGCGGCCAACCAGGTCACTGGAAGGCGGCGTGTCCTAACAAGAAGAAGAAGAGAGGTACATCTCACACTCTGGTTGTGGAAACATGTTTAGCAACTTGTTCTACCCAGTCATGGGTAGTAGATACTGGAGCTACTGATCATGTTTGCATGTCTTTACAGGGGTTCCTGGTAAAAAGACAGCTGAGTGAGGACGAGATCACCGTCTACATGGGCAATGCTACGAGAGTGGTGGCTGTTGCAGTGGGAGACGTTGTTTTACCTTTCAGTAGTGATAGAACTTTGGTTTTGAAAGATTGTCTTTATGTGCCTGGTTTTAGGCGAAACTTGATTTCAGTTTCTAAATTGATTATGGATGGATATTCTGTTTCTTTTGATAACAAAGTAGTTATCTTTAGTGGTAAACATTTTATCTGTTCTGGAACATTGGATGGACACTTATACTTTCTTAAACTAACTGAAAATACTACGCAAAGACAACTGTTGAATACATCGATCATAAACCCTAACAAGAGAAAAGAACCTTCGGAATTGAATCAAACCTATCTTTGGCATCTAAGTCTAGGTCACATTAACCTTAATAGGATACAAAGGCTTGTAAACGATGGACCATTGTCTTCTTTGGTACTGGAATCGTTTCCTTTGTGTGAATCCTGTTTGGAAGGTAAAATGACCAAGCGTCCTTTCCAGTCAAAAGGAAATAGATCCGAAGGGCTATTAGATTTGATTCACTCTGACCTATGCGGCCCTATGTCAGTTCAAGCTCGAGGAGGATTTGAGTATTTCATCACTCTCATTGATGATTACTCTAGATACGGTTGTATCTACCTGTTACATCGCAAGTCTGAATGCTTTGAGAAATTCAAAGAGTTTAAGGCGGAAGCGGAGAAACGAACAGGCAGAAGCAGCAAGTCACTACGTTCTAATCGTGGTGGTGAGTATCTCTCAAGTGAATTTAGGGATTACATGGCAGAGAGTGGGATTACATCCCAGTTGACTGCGCATGGAACGCCACAGCAGAATGGCGTGGCGGAAAGAAGGAATCGTACACTGTTAGAGATGGTTAGATCGATGATGAGCTATTCTGAGTTGCCTATTTCGTTCTGGGGATATGCCCTGGAAACAACAGTCTATATTCTTAACTTGGTTCCATCAAAATCAGTTCCTGCTACACCTACAGAACTATGGACTGGACGAAAGCCCAGTTTGAACCGTATTCGGATTTGGGGTAGCCCAGCACACATGTTGGACAAGGAAGCTGATAAGCTGGCTCCTCGTACTGATGTAAGACTGTTCGTTGGATATCCTAGAGGAACGAAAGGTGGTTTGTTTTATAGTCCTAAGGATCAGAAGATCATTGTTAGCACCAATGCTCGATTCTTAGAGGAAGACTATGTCATAAACCACAAATCAAGGAGTCACATCATCCTTGAGGAGTTAAGGGGTGGATCGAATCCTACACCGGTTGTACAAGAAGAGGAACCACCAAACACTGCACAACGTGACACAGAAGTACAGGAACTGCCTCGTCGCAGTGGGAGGGTTGTACGCCAACCTGATAGATTCATTGGTCTGGGAGAGGCTTCAGATTTCCTAGAGGGTCTCAATGAATTGGATCCCAGGACCTATGACGAGGCAATTCGAGATAAAGATGCAGATTCTTGGAAATCTGCAATGGAGTCTGAGATTGGATCTATGGATCACAATCAAGTCTGGAAACTTGTAGAACCACTAGATGGGGTAAAACCCATTGGCTGTAAGTGGGTCTACAAGCGCAAGAGAGGATCTGATGGGAAGGTTGAAACCTTCAAAGCTAGATTGGTGGCAAGAGGGTATACTCAGAAAGAAGGAATCGATTATGAGGAAACCTTTTCACCAGTAGCCATGCTTAAGTCAATTCGGATTCTCTTGTCTATTGCTGCTCATTTGGATTATGAGATCTGGCAGATGGATGTCAAGACGGCTTTCCTAAACGGAAGTCTTGAGGAAAACATTCACATAAAACAACCAGAGGGATTTATTGCTAAGGGCCAAGAGCACTTGGTGTGTAAGCTTAAGAGATCCATTTATGGACTTAAGCAGGCATCGAGGTCTTGGAACATCCGATTTGACGAGGTTATCCAGTCATATGGATTCGTGCAAAGTCCGGATGAGAGCTGTGTGTACAAGAAATGTGACGAAAACGTGGTGGCATTCCTCGTACTTTATGTTGATGACATCTTGCTTATTGGAAACAGTAAGAAGGCGTTGTCAAACATTAGGGTGTGGTTGTCTGAGCAGTTTGATATGAAAGATCTGGGTGAAGCCGGACATGTCCTTGGCATCAAGATCATTCGAGATCGCCAGAAAAGGATGTTATGTCTGTCCCAAGCGACTTATATCGATACAGTGCTAGCTAGATTTGGCATGCAAGATTCCAAGAAAGATTTTATACCTTACAGGCATGGATTTCATCTATCCAAGGAAATGTGTCCCCAAACACAGTCTGAGATAGAGGAAATGAAGAAAGTACCATATGCTTCGGCTGTGGGAAGTTTGATGTATGCTATGCTATGCACTAGGCCTGATATATGCTATGCCGTTGGCATGGTAAGCAGATATCAGTCTAACCCTGGACAAGGTCACTGGACTGCGGTCAAAAACATTCTCAAGTACCTTAAACGGACTCGAGACTACATGTTGGTTTTCCGCTCTGATAGTCTAGTACCTTTGGGTTACACGGACTCAGATTTTCAATCCGACAAAGATCAGAGTAAGTCTACCTCAGGCTATGTGTTTACACTAGGAGGTGGAGTCATCGCATGGAGGAGCATTAAGCCGAAATGCATTGCGGATTCCACCATGGAAGCTGAGTATGTAGCTGCCTCTGAGGCTGCAAAAGAGGCTGTCTGGCTCCGTGAGTTCCTAGTGGGCTTGGGCGTGGTTTCTGATTTGCTTAAGACTATCACGATATACTGTGATAACTCTAGTGCAGTGGCAAATTCGAAGGAACCCAGAGCTCACAAAGCAAGTAAACACATAGAGAGAAAGTACCATCTTATACTAGAAATCGTTAAGAGAGGAGACGTGGCGGTGGTCAAGATTGCATCTGAGGACAACCTGGCTGATCCATTCACGAAGAGCTTGGCGGCCAAGACCTTTGATGGTTACGTGGAGAAAATGGGAGTGAGATGCAGACCCGGTAGTGCAGTTTGAGTTGATAGTTTTGATTGGAGAGTTAGCTAGTTATTTATTATGCTGGAAAGACATGCTTCAAGTATAAGTGGGAGATTGTTAGTTTTGTATACTGGAAGACTTGTCTTTGTATACTTTTCTGATGATATGAAATGAAAGTTATTGCAGTCACTGTTTGCATTTAGATTATGTTCTATAATTGTTTTATGCAATGTTCCATATACTTACATTGTAGATGATATGATATGGGGAGTCACACGGTGAGATCATATCATTAGAACCTTGTAATGTATTAAAAAGTTCACGGCTTAGATGGTCCTGAACACACCATCGGTACACCGTAGAATAATCTGATAAGTTAGTTTATCTTGACTAACTGATTATTCTAGTACACTAGTTAGTGTATTGAGGAGGATCACAATAGGATACTATTCTCTGTCTCTGACCTAGTTACTGAGAGAATAAAGATCCACAGAGTTCGGGTTCTGAACTCATGTGATATTGGTGAGCATATGTGTGTGTTGTTTATTACTTTGATTTATCAATGGGTGAGATCTTTTCATAGATCGAATTCGATATCTTGGGTAATAACAATGTATACATGATGTCTCGAGCAGTATGCATGAGCACTGTGTCCTGGTGCGCCAAGTTGATGATGTTCTCTTGAGGAAGCACAAGTTCATGTTGAAACTCTGCAGGTGGAATTTATTCCTTACATGATAAAGCTTGTGTGGTACTACTCAAGGTTTTAGATATTGATTAATTATAGCTGTTAGAGGCTTACATAATTAATTAATGAACATTATATCTTAAACACGGGGAATGGCTGGACTAAAGGAGAAAGCATATTCGTAAATATGTATTAAATTGGTAGGTCAGTTTTACTTCTTTAGTGGAATAAAAGTAAAACTTAATTTATTTAATTATATCCTAGGTTTATTGGATATTGGATATTAAATAAATTAGTGGGCCAATTTAATATTCTTCTAGATCCCTGTTGTAGCCCAATTGACTGATAGTGGACTGGATATTGAACTTGAGATAGAGGCCCAGCCCAATAGGGCTGGAACATGAAATTTCGCCCCTCCCTATATATAAGGGGAGAGGGGGCACGAAATTTTGATGATATTATTCATTGGAAATCAGCCCCTCTTTGTCTCTCAAAGTTATCCACAGATTTCACAACTCTATCTAGTAGATTTCAGCCCACTCTGAATCTAGATACAATCTGGGAATACAACAGAAGATCTTGGAGTGGAATTGTGCAGTGGCCGTGTGTGACATAGGTGGCGCCTTTACTGTATTCATTCAACAGCAAGATTAGATCTTTAATCTTGTCCACAGACCGTCTATCGATTTGTAAGTAGATTCGTTTTCTATGTCTTCCGCTTTATTAGAATCGAATCTGCTTTGCATGGTTTTTGATTAGACTGTGATAAACATGCATGTTGCATAAAATTATGATTTGCATGAACACGGATTAATGAACAACCAAATGGTCCTGCGGTGGTTTAATTCGAAAAAACCCCAACAACTGGTATCAAAGCGGATTTTGGCACTGTTCTAGGATTAATCCGGGCATAATTTCGAATTGCATATTAAATTTGATGATAAATTTATGGTGTTTAAATTTTCAGATTTAATTGTCATGTGTTTCGATTTTATGGTATTTAAAACTTGGAAGAATTTTTGATGAAAAATTCGATAAGCCCTTTCATAGGCCAAACGGAAACAAATAACCAAATACCAACAATTAATAGACCCATTCATAGGTCGACAAAAGAAACAGGCACCAATATGCTGAACAAATGAAGCCCTTCCATAGGCCAAAATGAATGATCAAATAGACATAACGAAAGACGGACTTCATCCCCTTGGAATAATTATGTAGCTAAGCATATGATACATGTTAACTAGGAAGTCAACAAAAGTTCAGAATCAGAAAAGCAGAATCATATCAACAAAATACCAAGATCAGAGTTCTTAGCATTTAGCATAAGAATACCATAAGTGCGAACGCTCAATTCTTAACAGAATACTAACAAAAAGGGACAACGGAAAAATATGTAAATCATAATAGCCCATATCTCAGCCTCATCACCTCTATGCTCCAACCTACTTACCTGAAAATGTTTGAAAAGATTTGGGTTGAGTACTAATGCACTTAGTGGGCAAGTTTTACAATTCAAGTTATGCAAATCATTTTATTAAAGTAATCTATCTGTGTTCATGCAGGTAGTGAAACTTAGGAAGTTTAAAAGTTGGAAGCAACGTAAGTTCACCAAAACATTTTATCGTGAAGCGCTTAAGAGTATAACCCGTCACTGCCCGCAACCCAAACTACATCACCAGCGCATAACGTTGAGTATGGCCATAGTATACCCAAAGAGTATAACTAATAAGTGTTTCATTTTAGTCTCATTGACAAGGAGTAGTGCAGGACAAACAAATCATGCATATTGTAGCTACTCACATTGACACAGCGCTAGTTTATGAGACTCCGACAACATACAATAGCATGTAAATATTTAACACAGATAGTCACATATGCAATTTTGACAAAAGCAGAGCTTAATAACTCGAAAGATACAATTTGCAAAGACATAGTATAGTATAACCCACCTGGTTAAGTAATAGTAGCTGAAGCTTTACACGTGTCTTGCAAATCCTAATTAAATATGGGTCTCGGGTTCGGACCTACAAAGGAGAAACTACCTATTAGTATCATGCTAGGCCTTGAAACTATAACATAAGGTAAGCTTCAACTTAGGATAGATAAATGATTTTTTTCTAAGCTAAACTAAATGTAATACGAATATTCTAAACTAATAAAACGGCTTCAGACTACAATGCGCAACATTAGGATTTCATTCTCAACTCAACACTTTAGGGAATTAAATTCAGCGAATATTTTCGAGTAAAGCCATCCAAAAACATTTGGAAAAGGTGGAGGTCGATCACTTGCCATTTTACTCGATTCTGATCAAATTTAATCTACGAGTCTTTCTGGCTTTCAGAAAATTACCAAATTTAATTGATAACATACTTCACATATAACAATGCAAGTGTGAAAATTTCATGATTTTCAGACGACATATGAAAAAGATACGAATTTAAATACACGATTTGAATAATTGGGTAAACTCAAAAATCCGCCTGGACAAAAATGGAATCTATAGCTAAGTAGAGAATCCACCATAGGGAATAAATGCTGAAGAAACCTTTTTGCTATGACAGATCTAACAAACATTTTGAAGCAATTCTAACTAAAATGCAATTTTTGAAAATGAGACATTAACTTCGAAAAATCATATTAAATTCATTTCAACACGAAACGGAGCACCGTCTGCGGCCACACGTCAATCTTGACGAATACCACAATTGGTCAGAAGGGATCAAAGGCTAATTCAGGCCACACCGGCCGAAAAGCTGGCTGGCGGAAATTCCCGCCACAAATTTTAGCTGAAAATGTATCGGTCTCGATCGAGCTCGATACTCGTTGGATTTTCGCTCAAAAGTACAATTTTTGATAGTGCAGAAAATAAGGAATTTAATGATGTAATCAGATCAAAGATTGGACGGCTAGAACATAAATTCGAACTGGACAGATTTATAATATAATATTCGGATCCGGATTTCAAACGACAAGAAATCAAAAATCTATTCTGGTTAACTACAAGATCCAAATAATCAAAGACTATTTATAAAAAGAAGATTTCTAATATGACTATCCAAGAAGAGTAGATCTGAGATTTACATAAAATGAAAACGGGGAAAAATACTGAAAACTCACAACATAAAAAATCAGAATCGGTAGAATTAAAGATAATCGAAATATAAGCATATTTAGAACTTGAAATTTCTAAATTCATCGGTCCGAATGACCAGAATCGGAGAAAGTACCTTCTCCGATGAATTGGCGGCGGTCACGATGATTTTCCATCGTGATCATCCTTCGTGTCATCATTTCAATCATGTATTCGTGATCTACGTGTTGACACCTTCAAAATGACTATTTCAGAATTGAAATAGGAAACTAGAGTCGTACATTCTCTGGAAGCTGCTCGGCGTTTCGATTTTGAAAATGAATGAAAAATGAAATCTTAAGCTCCTATTTATAGAGGAAAAATAAATAGGATAATAACGAATAAAAGAAAGAGGATAATGATGGAAAAAGAATAGGATAATTAAGAATAAGATAATCTTTTGAAAAAGAAATTGGATAATGACGGATGTGTCTTTTTCTATTAAATTTATTATTTTCCAACTTAAAGTTGTGCCAAGAGTTCATTTGATCTCGAAATTTGAAATTTCAAAGGTTGGCACGATTCTTGAAATATTTTCTATTAACCCGAGAAAAATATCATAACATATTTTTAAGGCAATTTTTGACCAAATTAGATTTAACAGATTTCCCTGGCTGCGATTTTCCTTTATTTGAGTCATTTAAGAACCCAGCGTATTTTCTAACTTACCAGAGGGTAACATAAGTTGAATAAAATCTTCTAAAATATTTCGGGGTATTACATTCTACCCCCCTTAAATAAATTTCATCCCGAAATTTCCATATCTTGAGAAGAAGTATCAAAGTACATCCTCAGGGTTCAAAACCTCAATTTTTGTACTTGAAGCCTAGAACTGATATGGGTTTCCTATTCTTTAGGTTGATTCTCAACCTTTATCCCTCTTTCAACTTTCTTCTTGGTCAAATACTTCTTTGAAAAGTCTATACTCGCTCTTCTTTTCCACGCAAATTTATCTTTCTGAAAGCCTAAACGTTCGCCATCTTTCTCTATCCTTTGTGAGAGCTATCACGATGCACCGACTTCATATAATCTCCCCATGATTCGAATGAGCACGCCCTTGGATGGTTGGATTACAAATTCTATCAGGTTCGAACTGTGTTTTATCTCTTTCTTTAAAATGTTGAGATTTGACGTTCACGTCTTCTTGAAGCGTGCTTGAATCGTATTTCCGATGCAAATTAGTCTTATTTTCCTCGTTATACTCTTCTCTTTCTTTAAAGTGGTAGTCCGACTGTCTAGCTCCCGCTAGTGATCACCTTCACTTGCATGCATAATAAGAATCGCACATCTAGACTTTAACTGTAAGCTTGAAACTTCTTTGTTGGCATCCATTGATCATCTTAAACGTTACGAACTAAGAAATTACTTTAGAAATGTACTTTCGACTTTGGAGAACACTAACTGATATTTTTTTTCGGTTTCATTCGTTATTATGGAATACTATCATTCGCTCTCCTGGAAATATACTTAAATGAATACTTCTATAAGCTCTCTCTTCTATTTGAAGACTCACACTTAAGTTCTATGAGTGAGATTAAAATAAATCAAACACCTCTGAATGAGAACTTTATCTGATCAACAACAGCTGGAAGAGAGGTAACACTAGGTTATTTATACCAAAAATATTACCTTTTTAGAGGATTTATAACTCGAAGGGTTCTCACATTTTACAAAGATATATGAGAATAACAAAAGAAAATATACGCTTAAGAGCTGAGAACCGTGTTGAAATATTTTCATAAAGGCGTCAGCATAGCCTAACAAGTAAATGCCATTACTGATTCTTGATGATCAAAGAAGTATCATCCAAAAGATTTCAAATTATCCAAGAGGATAAAATCAACGAATCGCAAGCGGTATAAATGGAGAATTTCAAATGATATGAAGCTGTTGAAGGGAAATTGATTCAATTAATAAGAGAATAAATCGATTTCAAAAGAGAATGAATAAATCGATTCTATCAACACGAGAATGAATAAATAGACTCATCAAAACTTCCTATCATAATGAAACTCTCAATCTATCGAACACTAGGTCTATCTTCTTAACGATCTTCTTCGGGTTCTCCTTCCTTCTTTCTTGAGCTTCACCCGTCTTGTTTTTTTTACGAGGTTGCTACGATAAAGCACGAGTTGGCTAGACTTTGCACTGGCTGGAAAAGCGACGTCTCAGGAATCATTTTCTACCCATCGGAAGGATACGAGAGAACGACTTGATCTATGATACCTCCTAGACTCAAAATAGTTTGACTTAACTTTTCCTGGAAGCTGAGTAGAACACCGGCAAACATATCTTTAAATTAATTTGGTAGCAATCATGACGACCATCTTTACCCTCATTCTAAAAATTGATCTAAAACAAGCTACAAATCTTGGGAATGAAACACGCCAGGGCCTCGATTAGCCATCCACTGAGGTGAAGAGATTTCTCTTGGAGGAACGAATCTTTATTCTCTGTAATCGCAACAGGATCGTTAAACATGACTCCTAAGTTGAAAGCTTGTGTAGGGATTTCTTAAACGTGTAATAGATCTACAATCTGATAATTGGCCTATAAATCGATTACTCGTTTCTTTGCTTCTAGTTCAAAGTTAAAGCTTTATAACCTCATCTCCACATGGAGGTATAAAAGACGGTGATTGGTCTACCTCAATATTTCGCTCAAGTGGCAATTCTGATGTTGAACCTTGTTTGTAGTAGCCATCATCGTCTAACATATCTACCCATAAAAATTCACAGTCTCCACATAGATCGTTGACTTATGTTTTTGTTTTCAAAATATTTTATTCCTTAATGTGTCCATCTTCCTAGTAACAACGCAAATTCTTGGTCAACTTTAACACAGCTCAATCTGAAAGACTTCTTCTAACCGGATGTTGACCTCCATAGAGTAGGTTATTTCCCCAACGAACTCAAATACCGAATCGATCTCTTTCTTGGTATACATACAATATCTCATAATCCGCTCATCGTGATATACATGTGGCAGTTATTCTGAGCCGTAAGTTTATGTTCAGTCATCAAAATGAAACGTTTCCTCAGTCAAACTATGTTCTCAACAATCTCATTATGTTTACAAATTCAGCCTAAGTTCAGCAACTATAGGCTATGTTAATCTTACATTCTCCCACTTTCAAGTTCTTGTACTCATCCAAGAGTATGAACAATAAATTCATTTCGGCTATCAAGGTTTACAGTATGCATTCCGCACGTTCCCAACATCACAAGTATGCACAAGGCATATATAAACAAGTTCATACATATATGTAATCAACATAGTTTTTCGACAGAAACCAGTATGCTCACAAACATATTTCAAAACCAGTATGCTATCACCATAGCAACAGAGTACGCAATCAGCGCAGTTAATCAGAGTATGCTATCCGCATAATAATCAATCTTTCGAGGAATTTCCGTCAACACGACGAATCCTAATCTTTCATTTTTAGATAGACTTAACATTTCAACAAAAAATGTAAACTTTTAAAAACTAAAATTTGCATAAAAACATGCGTACCTTTTAAGCTGTTGCGTGAGTGACAAGCTGAGGGCTTATATAATATCACACGAAATTTCAATGAAAGACGAAATAAGACCCAGCAGGTCTGCAGAGTTGCAAACTTGCTCTGATACCACTTTGTAGCGCCCCGATCCTGAAAGATCGTGGAAATGGACGCCACGGGGGTTGGAATTAAGAAGCAGGAAAGAAATGGGGTAATTAAATTAATGACGGGGTGTTAATCCAAAAGGATTAATGTTTGGAATAAAATTTAACAACCGAGTATGCCAAAGATAGGTTATGCCTTCCGGAAAATTAGACAGCATAACCTCTGTAACTAGAGCGAATCCCCGTTTATAACGGCTTATAAGAGAAGAATGGAAGCTGTAAAAATTCAATAAGCCCTTTCATAGGCCAAACGGAAACAAATAACCAGATACCAACAATTAATAGACCCATTCATAGGTCGACAAAAGAAACATGCACCAATATGCTGAACAAATGAAGCCCTTCCATAGGCCAAAATGAATGATCAAATAGACATAACGAAAGACGGACTTCCTCCCCTTGGAATAATTATGTAGCTAAGCATATGATACATGTTAACTAGGAAGTCAACAAAAGTTCAGAATCAGAGAAGCTGAATCATATCAACAAAATACCAAGATCAGAGTTCTTAGCATTTAGCAAAAGAATACCATAAGTGCGAAAGCTCAATTCTTAACAGAATACTAACAAAAAGGGACAACGGAAAAATATGTAAATCATAATAGCCCATATCTCAGCCTCGTCACCTCCATGCTCCAGCCTACTTACTTGAAAATGTTTGAAAAGATTTAGGCTGAGTACTAATGCACTTAGTGGGCAAGTTTTACAATTCAAGTTATGCAAATCATTTTATTAAAGTAATCTATCTGTGTTCATGCAGGTAGTGAAACTTATGAGGTTTAAAAGTTGGAAACAACCTAAGTTCACCAAAACATTTTATCGTGAAGCGCTTAAGAGTATAACCCGTCACTGCCTGCAACCTAAACTACATCACCAGTGCATAACGTTGAGTATGGCCATAGTATACCCAAAGAGTATAACCAATAAGTGTTTCATTTTAGTCTCACTGACAAGGAGTAGGGCAGGACAAACAAATCATGCATACTGTAGCTACTCACATTGACACAGCGCTGGTTTATGCATACTGTAGTCACATATGCAATTTTGACAAAAGCAGAGCTTAATAACTCGAAAGATACAATTTGCAAAGACATAGTATAGTATAACCCACCTGGTTAGCTAATAGTAGCAGAAGCTTTACACGTGTCCTGCAAATCCTAATTAAATATGGGTCTCGGGTTCGAACCTACAAAGGAGAAACTACCTATTAGTATCATGCTAGGCCTTGAAACTATAACATAAGGTAAGCTTCAACTTAGGATAGATAAATGATTTTTTTCTAAGCTAAACTAAATGTAATACGAATATTCTAAACTAATAAAACGGCTTCAGACTACAATGCGCAACATTAGGATTTCATTCTCAACTCAACACTTTAGGGAATTAAATTCAGCGAATATTTTCGAGTAAAGCCGTCCAAAAACATTTGGAAAAGGTGGAGGTCGATCACTTGCCATTTTACTCGATTCTGATCAAATTTAATCTACGAGTCTTTCTGGCTTTCAGAAAATTACCAAATTTAATTGATAACATACTTAACATATAACAATGCAAGTGTGAAAATTTCATGATTTTCAAACGACACGTGAAAAAGATACGAATTTAAATACACGATTTGAATAATTGGGTAAACTCAAAAATCTGCCTGGACAAAAATAGAATCTATAGCTAAGTAGAGAATCCACAATAGGGAATAAATGCTGAAGGAACCTTTTTGCTAGGACAGATCTAACAAACATTTTGAAGCAATTCTAACTAAAATGCAATTTTTGAAAATGAGACATTAACTTCGAAAAATCATATTAAATTCATTTCAATACGAAACGGACCACCGTCTGCGGCCACACGTCAACCTTGACGGATACCACAATTGGTCAGAAGGGATCAAAGGCTAATTCTGGCCACACCGGCCGAAAAGCTGGCTGGCGGAAATTCCCGCCATAAATTTTAGGTGAAATTGTATCGATCTCGATCGAGCTCGATACTCGTTGGATTTTCGCTCAAAAGTACAATTTTTGATAGTGCAGAAAATAAGAAATTTAATGATGTAATCAGATCAAAGATCGGATGGCTAGAACATAAATTCAAACTGGGCAGATTTATAATATAATATTCGGATCCGGATTTCAAACCACGAGAAATCAAAAATCTATTCTGGTTAACTACAAGATCCAAATGATCAAAGACTATTTATAAAAAAAGATTTCTAATACGACTATCCAGGAAGAGTAGATCTGAGATTTACGTAAAATGAAAACGGGGAAAAATACCGAAAACTCACAACATCAAAAATCAGAATCGGTAGAATTAAAGATAATCAAAATATAAGCATATTTAGAACTTGAAATTTCTAAATTCATCGGTCCAAATGACCAGAATCGGAGAAAGTACCTTCTCCGAGGAATTGGCGGCGGTCACGATGATTTTCCATCGTGATCATCCTTCATGTCATCATTTGAATCATGTATTCGTGATCTACGCGTTGACACCTTCAAAATGACTATTTCAAAATTGAAATAGGAAACTAAAGTCGTACTTTCTCTGGAAGCTGCTCGGCGTTTCAATTTTGAAAATGAATGAAAAATGAAACCTTAAGCTCCTATTTATAGAGGAAAAATAAATAGGATAATGACGAATAAAAGAAGGAGGATAATGATGGAAAGAGAATAGGATAATTAAGAATAAGATAATCTTTTGAAAAAGAAATTGGGTAATGACGGATGTGTCTTTTTTTATTAAATTTATTATTTTCCAACTTAAAGTTGTGCCAAGAGTTCATTTGAACTCGAAATTTGAAATTTCAAAGATTGGCACGATTCTTGAAATATTTTCTATCAACCCGAGAAAAATATCATAACATATTTTAAAGGCAATTTTTGACCAAATTAGATTTAACAGATTTTTCTTGCTGCGATTTTCCTTTATTTGAGTCATTTAAGAACCCAGCGCATTTTCTAACTTACCAGAGGGTAACATAAGTTGAATAAAATCTTCTAAAATATTTCGGGGTATTACACTTCTGCACTCTCAAATTGGGGTTGTGGATGCATCTGACAACTACGAGGTTGCAGATGCTCTAGAGGAGGTTTCATGGACGATGTCGAGGGTTCTTAATCGCAAAGTTTGATTGATCCAACTGGTGCTAAAATTGTACGAGTTACGTGAGAAGATGTGGAGTTTCAAGTCTTTTTTAATACAACCGGGAATCCATTACAACGAAAGTACCAACCGAGTCCGTGCGAGGGATGAGTATTGCGACCGAGTGGGAAAGAATGTAAGTCTATGCTTTGATATTACACACTTTTACCCTAACAAACTATTTTATTTATCTTATTTTATGATGCTAGGAGAATCCGTGGTGGAGGAAGTTCAGGCTGTCTGGAATGCCCAATCTTGGAGTACTTCGTGAGATCATGGGTGATGGCAGTTTCGGTGATGTGGATTCGGATTGGTTGTCGAACTATGCGGCTTGACAGATGTTAGGGATGGAATTTAGTGTTTATGTTTTATCGTTTTTTTTTTGTTAAACTTTTGATGGTGAACTATATTCAGGGTTTTGTAATTTGTAATTAAAATTGCACTTGGCGCATAATTATCGATTATCTAATTATCTAATTATCGATTATCTAATGTGATCATTATCTAATTATTGATTCAACATATTATGCACCCTACATACATTAATGTAATCCTTATCTAGTTGAGGGTCACTTGTTTGAAATAGATTCTGAAAATAAATTTGGTAAGATTTGGATGAATCTAAATTCATTAGTGAAATAAAAGCTTTTCAACCACTACATATTTCACATCACATAGGGTTTGATGTTTTTACAGAAAAATCATTTTTTTACGTTTTAGTATTACAGTGTTGAATTAGATAGTTCTGGTTATTAGTCATTCACGTATTAATTAATGGACTATGATTAATTTTAATTAAAAATTATTGGATTCGTCTAAATGATTGCATTTATATAGTCAACTATAAAACAAAAATAACAAAAGATAATTTATATAGATAATTAAAAAAAAGTACATACGAATTAATACTGATAAACTAATTAATAAACTAAGTTTAAGTACACACCATAACAACAAACTTAATGTCTTAAGCAAAGCTATTGATTAAACTCTCAAAATCAAGCTTCATAACATTTCCATGCTCAATGATGTCACGAATTCTATGGTACTCCGGCATTCCATTCAGTTGAAACTCCCTGTGCATCTCACACTCCTACAGTGAAAATAGATGCAAATTAATGTCATTCTAAGAATAAATATAATGAAAAGGAACTGTATACTTACATAGCTAATATCGTTGAAATGATAGAAATAGGCATCAGTGGCTGTGACACAGTTGCTCTCTTCGTCGTAGTTGATTCCCGAAAGCGTTTTGAATTTTTCAAAGAGATAGAAGAGATTCTTCAATTCATTCAATTTAATGACCAGTTTGATGGTCCGAAAATGGCAATACTGAGCCTCGGACAACAACCTCACGAGTAACTTCAGGGTCTCCGTAGTGCCCGGTGTATGAGAAAGATTGACAAACCTGACCCTTAGACGTAAGAAACTAATATATAAACATGGCCTCATCAGATTTGGATCAAGACATAATTATTTTAGGATTCAATGCAAAAATTTTGGCAAAAAAAATGTTGTTTTAGATGATAATGTTACAATTTGAGCTAGCTACAATATATAAAAGAAAGTTCTTCATTAAAGGCATGAAAAGACCGGTAACCAAACCACCTCACATTTATGTTGTAGCATAGATAATTTTTAGATTTATTAAAGGTTAAATAGTTTTTTATATAAAACATAGTTTATAGTTTAATGAAAATAAATTTACTGATTATATATATATATATATATTTGTAATAAAAAACTATATATATATTTTGGTTTACGTAGTATAAGAGTACATGGTGGTCCGGTATTAAATGAAATTTCAATTTTCATTTAGTATATTCGAAATATAGTCTATAGTATAATGAAATTGAAATTAGTGATGAATTTTCAAATTGTTCAATTTTTTAATGAACTTTAGTGAATGTAGGGTAAAAGATGCATGATTACTATTGTGTAGTGTTTACTGAGAACTGTGAGGATGAATAGCTTTTGTTCCATTTTAGACACAACAATTCCTTCTCATTAATGCTATGAAACCCTAAATCAACTAATTCCAATTTTTTTATTTAAAAATCGTACAATTATTTTTTCTCAAATAAAATTGAGATAATTTTTGTATAATAAAATTGAGATTGCATTGATGTAATCAATGCATGAAAATCCTAGAAGCATTTATTATGGAAAATAAAATCGATGCATCTTACACATAAAAATTGGATTTATTTGTACTGAAAAAGATTTGCATTCGATTTGTTCCTTCTTTTTAGTCTCACCTGGCATAAATGCAACAAGACTATAAAAGCATCTCTTTGATTGACCTTTTAATTTCCAAAAATTAACCATGGTGTATATATATATAATCGGAAGTTGAAACATTGTCAAAAATTAAACATTTTTAGACGTAATTTTAAAAATTCTTTTTGTGATTTGTGGTTAGTAATGCATGCAATTACTCATATGTAGACGTAATTAATAAAAAATATTAAAATCTATATATCTTAATAAATTAATAATTAAATCAGTCAGAATATATATGCATGCCCTTTTTGAAAGGGCATGACGCTCCACAAAGAAATTCCAATAGTCACATTAATTTAACATTATATATTGTTCTTTGAGAATTGAATGTTTATAAAATTATATGTTTGAATAATTTGGAAAATTAAAATGAAATTTGAAAACTAATGGTCATAAAAAATTAAATAATGAATTATCAAACATTAATTAATAAAAAAATTTAAAATCTATATATCTTCATAAATTAAAAAATAAGTCAGAATAGATATGCATGCCCTTTCAAATAGATATACGAAATTTAAATCTGTGATTTTTTTTACTCTTATGTAAAATTATGTCATTGACCTTTTATTTTTAAAAAATTAACCATGGTGTATCGATGTATATTGATTTTCTAATATATTTTTCTATAATATTATTTTTCAAGTAAAGAATTTACTTGAAAATATTTGAAATTGAATTAACAGGGTTACGAATCTTAAATATTTAAATTTGAATTTACAAGTAAAGAATTTAATATGATGGGACTTAAGAACCCTTGAGCAGAATTGTATAATTAATTAATTTGAATTTATTGGAATTTTGATCATTTGAATCTATGTATATATACAGCATTCACATATATATCATCATATATCAAATAAACTTTATCTTTATCCATTTTCAGCAAAAGATTACAATGACTTGGGCAAAAGAGGACAAGTGTTTCTTCATTGCTCTTCTAGTCGCAAACCTTGGTTTGTGGATATGGCTGACAGTTTCGCCATGTCAAATTTGTTGTTCGAGTTCGCTGAATGTATGTCTGTCACTCGCGGTCATATATAGGTTTCGTGCTATTCAATTGGCTCTGAAGTTGAATGAAGCCAAAGAGCGATTGTCGAGCTTCGAACACTTCATTCAGCACCCTAGCATCCATTATGATGAAAACACGAATGTTGTGAAGGCGAGTTCAGAGTATTTCGAGCATGTGGATCGCAAGAATGTAAGTTTAGTTTGAAGTAACTTTTTTTTTCATCGTCACTTCATTAATGACTATTTTTTTATTGTAGGAGTCTCTGTTGTGGAAGGAGTTCTGGAGTGTCGGATTGCCGAATGTCCTTGCACTGCATTATATAGTTCGTTGTGGTGGTGTGGGTGTGCTTGATTTTGACTCATTGGTCAATTTTTGCGCTGATTGATGTTGGGTGGTGATGATGGTAGTTGGTCGTCGATGACGTTTGTTTTGGATATTTAGGGTTTATGAACAAACTTTTTTTTAATATTTTGGCATGTAATTAATTAAACCTAATTTTGATCGTTACTGGGTTTGTGTAACCCTTTTTTTGGCATGTAATTAAGTAAACAACATTTTCTAGGTTTATGTTCATGCATGTATGGCCTGTAATTTGAATAGTTTATAGGTTTTATGAAACCCTTTTTGGTATGGATATTAATGTTCGATATGGTATTGTTATTGTCTTTTTTTGTATTGTATTTGTGTGTATGCAGGTTTAAAGTCAATTCAAGATTTGAAGAACTAAAGATGGATGTTTCTGCATTGATTTCAATTTTTTGTATTCATTTTTTTGTATTGTATTGGTCTTGTGATGTTTTGACTTTGATGCAGTAATGGAGGATTGATGGCTCATGCATTGAATAGGCGGTTATTAAACACGATAAGTCTGTTTGTGTAATTTTTTATTTTACTTTATTTTGTTTTTGTTATTGTAATTTGTAATAAAATTTGCTCTCGGTGCATATATATATATATATATATATATATATATATATTAATATAATCGTTATCTAATTATCAATTAATAATATCATGCACTCTATTATTAATTTGAATATTATTAGTCATTCGGAATAAACTTTAATTTAAATTATTCGAAATAATAGCACTTGTTCGAAATAGATTCTGAAAATAAATATCCCTAGATTCGAATGAATAAAAATTCATTAATTTTGATATGAAGGAAACATAAAAAAAAAAAAGTCAAATAAACATGCCTTTTCATAAAGAACAATATGAGCATGCATCCTTTTAATACATGACTTTTCACATATATGCATCCTTTAACATTATATATAGTTATTTGTTATTTACTATAAACATAGTATATAATTTTAATTAAAAATTATTGGATCCATCTAAATGATCGCATATGTATAGTCAACTATAAAAAATAATAATAAAAATAATTTATATATAATATAGATAATTAAAAAGAGTTAAATCATTGAAAATAAATAAAATCTTTTGTAAATTAAATGGAAATAATAGCACTTGTTCGAAATAGATTCTGAAAACAAATATCCTTAGATTTGAATGAATACAAATTCATTAATTTTGATATGAAGGACAATATCCAAAAAAAATTCGAATAGATATGCCTTTTCATAAAGAAGAAGATGAAATACACATATGCATCCTTTTAATACACGACGTTTCACATATGCATACTTTAACATTATATATAGTTATTTGTTATTTACTATAAACTTCATATATAATTTTAATTAAATATTATTGGATTCATCTAAATGATCGCATATATATAGTCAACGTACTATAAAACAAAAATAACAAAAGAAAATTTATATATAATATAGATAATTAAAAAAAAGTACATATACTAATTAATACTAATAAACTAATTTTAAGTACACACCATAATATAGTAAATTAAAAAAAGTACTCGACAATAAGCAATTAAACACTACAAAACGAAGAATTAATAGTCAACAAATTAAAATACACTATAAGTTTTGTGTCCCGAGATCTGAACCACTAGCAGTATTTTTCGTCCGCTTGCGACGTGTACCATTTGCTCCCTTCTTCTTGGTCTTGCTATTTGACGCTTCTTACATACCCGATCTGTACTTATTTTGTCTTGGTCTCCCCTTGCGAGTGATATTAAGCGGGTCTAATACATGATTCGAACTATCTTCTTCGACAGTGTGCGAAGAAGTACCGCGAATCCCGATTACTGGATTCCAGTTATATAGTTCACCCTTCAAAGATTGCAGCCTAAGTTTGATGAGTTTTATTTTCTCGCTGTCCTCGTAAGAAACATTCGTGCATTTTTGAAACTCTCATTCAACATCTTGAAACATAAAATATTCCTTCATCATGTGTGGATACCCGCCAGCAAAAAAAATGCTAGAATGTCGTCTATACACATCCTTCCTCCATCTTCTTAGTATGCATCTCTCATTCACAGAACGGATATCCTTTGAAGCTAGAACTTTCAAGATATGACTGCAAAGAATTCCCTTAGATTCAAACTTCTGACAATTGCAATTTAAATATTGTCCAATAGGCCTATACTCCACCGTGAAGGAAAATTCTTTATGATACTAATGGTTCAAAATGGTATACTTTTAAACACTTCATAACTCTCCACTCCTCCGAGTATGGTGGGATCATTCTTGATGTTGCAATTCCACATTAACCTAATTTCACGATGAAATTGCTTGAAAATGTTGTTCGTGTATACCTTTCCTAATTGCTCCTCCCATCTAAAATTTGATATACACTTTCTTGGCTTACACTTCAAATCAAAGTCAGCCCGCATCTCCTTCTGAATCTTGTGGCAAACAACAATCTCGTATTGTTCCACGAATTACTTCAATGTGCTCTTTGAGTTGATATAATCGTCAAAGAAAGAATGCATTGACTCACTTCTTCGAGTAGAGACCATACCAGCCCAAAAAATATGGTTCAAGTACACGGGTATCCAACTTTGTCTTTCATTGTAGAGGTCTCTAAGCCATCTATTATTTTCGATCCCGTGTGTCACTGTGAATTCAGCCCACCTTGTTTCAAATTCACTAATCATAAGGTTGTCGTAGATCAACGCATTGAATTCAGACACCACATATCAAACTCGGCAACCTCTTTGAACTTTTGTGCAGTCTTAGAAAAAATATGCCATAGGCACAACCGGTGGACGGTGTCAGGCATTACTTTCCTCACGGTAATTCGAATACTATCGCATTGATCCGTCAACATTGGCACAGGTTGAACACCTCTCATTGCTTCCAACCAATTAGAGAAAAACCATTTGAACGATGAAGCATCTTTATGTGACAAAAAAACGCACCCTAGTAGGATGGACTGATGATGGTGATTAACACCAACCACGATTGCAAAAGGCATATAGTATTGCTTGACGAGGTACATCGTGTTGAAGTTGATCATGTCGTGAAACTCTTCGTACGCTGATATGCTCTGAGGATGAATCCACAACACATTTCAAAATCTACCTTCGTCATCAATATCCATCAAATGAAAAAAGCTCATATCTTTCTGTTGTAACCTCATGAAAAGCTTACGAATGGCTTCAGCGTCTCCTTCACCGAGTCTCAACCTTCTTCTATGCTCAATGAAATTCCTACAATCTTTCCCTAAGTATCCTAAATTTTGTGGACCACCAGCCTGCACTTCCAATATCCTCAAGTTTTTACAAGTTCTTAAGCCGGAAATGCCATTAGCTTTTAACTACCTCTTCATATTAATTGATAAACTCCTATGAGTAGGCATGAAAATTGACATGTGAGGTTCTAAGTCATGATTATGGTTTGCATACACAGTCGACACTCTCCATGTGCTGTTAAGATTCTGTATAGGATGAATGCGAGCAGGGCAGTTAATCCTTTTGGTATATTTCTTCACTTTTGAATTTCTACCCCTATCGCACGAAATCATAACATACTTACCTCGACAATTTCTAACTGCAACACTGAAACCCTTATGCTTTGCATGAGCTTGATAGGCGGCGAATAGAGCTTCTCTACTCTCAAATTCCATATTAGGTTGATGTCCTTCATCTAAAATTTCCTCATTTCGAGCTCCTTCATCTTCTTCGTATTGCAAGTTGATTTCATCATGATCTTCTTAAACAAATTCTTCCTCTTAGGCTTCTACGTGTTCACCGGAATCCCTACTACAGCAATTGAGATTGGAATCCTTTCCAAATAAATCTAGAATTATAGCTCGTGGATCCATATATAGCCATGGAAGCTCCTGATTTTCTACTCTTTAGAATTTTTTTTGAGGAAATTCTCTTTAGAACTACACAGTTACCAACAATGGGAGAATTGCAATACCAGAATTCAAACGTGCTAGTTGTTGCTATGATTAGTTCTATCGAGAACTTCAAGAGTCCCTTACTTTTTTGCTTTTGGATGATATAATCGAGTAATTACCGTTGGCTAATAAAAAAAATTAAATCACACAAAATTACTCAAAAAAGGATTATTCATGTAGAACATATCCATTATGACTATATAAACTAGTAATTATATATTATGAATTATTATCGAAGTAAATGATATGTTCTAATGTTAGATTTTTTAATTATCAAAACTTTTATTTATAAAATTTGATACTATATTTTTTCTGTATATAGTATGAGAAAAATTGATTGATAATATATTATGACTTAAATTAGAATTAACTAATATTTTGATTTTATTTTTTTAATATTTTAATGATGAATTTACTAACATATTATGAATTAAAATGGATTTGAAATTTAATATTATTTTAATTTTGAAATAATCAAAGACGATTATTTATGCCATGATGAATATATGCTTGATAATCGAATTTCACAATATTTGTAAAAAAAATCATCTTTAAATTATTTTATATAATTTAAAGACGAAAATTCTGTACTAATATATTATGAAATAAAATGGATTTGAACTATAATATAATTTTAATTTTAATTTTCTATATTATGCTTGATAATCGAATTGACTAATATTTTTATTTCACAATATTTTAATCTATAAAATTAGTAGGTAGAAAAAAGATAAAAAAAATCGAAGCAAAAATGTGTTTATATTATCTATATAACCAGACTCAATATATTAGTTCAAACTCTAAAAAAATTAAAAATACTGTGTTTATGTTAAAATTGATAATCGAACTCAATATATTAGTTCAAATCCTAAAAAAATTAAAAATACTATGTTTATGTTAAAATTGATAATCGAACTCAATATATTAGTTCAAACCCGAAAAAAATTAAAAATATTGTGTTTATGTTAAAATTGATAATCGAACTAAATATATTAGTGTTTAATAAAAAAATTATACACAATTATTTATGTAGAAAATATATAATATATATCGAATATCTAAATTAGATTCATCGCAGGTATAATATTTTTGTTTAGTATTCTATTATATTATTTTTAAGTTTTGTAAGAATAATTAATATTGGTAAAAAAAATCTGATTATAAATGGGAGGGAATAATGATAGATTTGGGAGGGAAGAGTGCATTTATTGAAAAAATGGCATTTGTGATGTTATTTTTGGAGGCAAAGGGTATTTTTGGCAAGATAATATTTTGGCCCCACATAAACCGATTTTTACATAACCGATCTTAAGTTAACCGGTTTTTTTCTTGTGTGGCCTGGCCACAATGTGGCCATTTAACACCTCCAAAAAAAATTGGGAAAAACGTCAAATGCACGCCTAACTTTTCCTCTCATGATCAATTAAGTCCTTGAATTCTTTTTTAGTACAAAATGTTCGTAATTAGTAACACACGCACCCTTCACTACTATTCTATTTATTTTTATTTTATATCCATACTTTCTCTAATTTCTCTATATTTATATAAGATGTCACACCCCAATTTTTATAAAGTAAAACAATAACAGTAATAAAGAAGGGGTATCACTTTTATTAAAATATAAAATAGGGCAAAGTTAAAAAAAACACCTAAGGTATTGGTCGAGTTCTGGTTAGGCACTTAAGGTTTGACTCGGTCCATTTGGCCCCTTAAGATTTTAAAATCGGTACAACCATGCCCTTCCGTCTCGCCTCCGTTACTGAGTTAGAAACGATGTCTATTTATTGAGTCAACAACGTTTGTTTGTCATTTAGAACTCCTTTTTTTGAATAGACGTAATACCTAACTCCTCAAATCCTTACGAGCAGATGCAAAGGGTTAAGTTTTAAGCCTCTAAAAATCCCTCAATTGGAGTTTCAAGCCTCTAAAAAACCTTACGAGCAGATGCAAGTTGAAGTTTCAAGCCCTAATTCCTTACTCCCCAAATCCCCCCTCCCCAAAAAAAATTGTTAAAGTTTCAAGCCTCTAAAAATCATCTGCCTTGCTGGAGTTGAAAGCGACCTTCCATTTCGTGCGGTGCAAAGTCGTGCGGCAGTGGTCTCCAAGGCAACATATGTAACACACAAATTCGACAAAAGTTAAAAGATACATGCCTCTTTTTGTGCAAACTATTATTATTTAGTGTAATTGATGGAAAAATTATGAAACCCTAAAATAATTTTAACAATTCATTGTCAAAAGAACAACAGAATATGTTGCAAACTTTACATGTTCTCCTAGGATTGGGAAATGTAATTAAGGTGTCAAATTGGTGAATGTAATTAAGGTGTCAAATTGTGAGTTTGATGTGCATATTTATCCAATGGAAGACAATGTAGGGGATATGAAAGGCATTAATTAGGTAAATGGCAAGTAATTGACCTCCACCTTTTTCAAATATTTTTGGTCAACTTTACTCAAAAATATTGGCTGAATTTAATTTCGTAAAGTGTCGAGTTGAGAATGAGACCCTAATGTTGCGCATTATAGTCTGAAGCCACTTTTATTAGTTTAGAATATTCATATTATATTTAGTTTGACTTAGAAAAATCATGTAGCTAGTAGTCCTAAATCGAAGCTGGTGTTGTGTAGGACCTGTTGAGCTAGAGAAAGAGAACCAAAGCTGGGTGCTACAATAGCGTATTCCCAGATACCCGAGCAAGGTGAGTGTTTTCTTATTATAATACCCGAGCAAATGAAAATTGTATGCATTTCAAGAAAATATTTTAGCTCTTATATGCGTCTCCAGAAGATTAAGTAAGATGATCAACTCCCTTGCCCTTGTTGACAAGTTGGAGTTATGTATAACAGATGATACATTGGATGGTCTAGCAAGAATATCTATAGCCAGTTGTATGAACAGTAGATTAATTGGAAATAACATCAGATAAGAGAGAGGGGGCTCCATAAGAAAAGAAGCATTAATGGCATGCACAATTGGTTTTAATTTTAAACGTTCTGTTATGTATGTTGTTCACATTGATTAGATATTTTTGCTTAAATGATTTATCAAATATTTTATAAAACTCTTCACCCGCTGAGTGCATTAGTACGCACACTCAAATTCTTTCAAATATTTTCAGGTTGAAGATGTTGGCGGTGGTGGAAGTGGTGGTATGAGTGGTTGTAGTGGGTTTGTTTGGGTTCCTTTATGTTTTCATAATGTTGTTCTTTCTTTACAGTTCTTTTACTTTAGTATTCAAACAATGTACTATGTTTCTGTTCTATTAAATCTGGATATAGCCCCATAGCATGTTGCATGTTAAGATTTTGTTAGGTTTTGAATAGCACTTCCTCACCTTTTGTAAGGGATGAAGCCATGTTGTTCATATTTGAAATAAACATCTGTTTTCCATCTGATGTACTGATCTTGTTATTTGTCTGGATCATATTTTAAAAAGTGGATTTGTTCCAGTTATAAAAGTTATACTGCCAAAATTTGAGGAAGGCATAACCTACTATTCTTAAGTATATAATTAAGAATTCCAAATTCGCGAGCTTAATATAACAACTCCTTCCCTTTACCCCCAATAGCATAACGATCCCTTAATTCTTGTTCTCCTAGGATTGGGAAATTATAATATTTTATTAGATTCCTTTTTCAGTCTTAATTTAACGTTTTTAATGTTTAGTTGAGAAAGAAGTTAGATATAATTTGTTGCTTGGTATGATTTTTTTTTTTTTAATTTAATGCTTTTATTGCGTATTTAGTTCTCATTACACACAAAAATTAAGTGTTATTATTATATTTATGAAAACCAATGCAGCTGCTAAGATACCTTTTTTGCTTAGTATATGTGATTGTATTTTTTTAATACTTCCCCATTCCCATTTTGACAGACTTGTTTTCCTTTTTTGATATGTCCCGATACATAGGCATGTTTCTAAATATATTTAGCTAATTTACTAATATATACTCCTATTTAATATGTTCATACCAAACATTAATTCAATATCAAAGAAATAAATAGGGGCAAATTAGGAAGTTTCTTATTTAATTGTCTTTCCCAATCATATTCGTAATTCCCGTAAAAAACCCCAATTAGCCTATCAAAATGGGACGGAAGGAGTATAAATATATGAGAATAATTGAGATATAATTTGTTGGTTATTGTGTGTGATCTTATTGCATTTAATTTCTGTATAAATTTAGTACTTTTATTGCGTATTTAATTCTCATTAATTACACACAAAGTTAAGTCTTATTAATTTATTTGTGCATTACCAATGCAACTGCTAAGAGGCTTGTTTGTTGCTTAGTATGTGTGACTGTATTGCTATTATTCACTTTGATTATTGGAGCAGTCAAATGCAGATTCTATTTTTGCTCAAGATCTATGGGATGTTGTGGAAGATGGATTTTCAGAACCACGACAACAAAATAACAATGGACACTAGACTGCAACTCAACAAAACAACTATGAAAAAAATATGAAGAAAAATGTAGGAGAGGAGCTCTCTGGTTTATTCAACAACGATTAAGCAAATCCATATACCCAAGAATTCATGGTATGTGGACAAGACTAGGGATTTAATATGATAACGCCCTCGATTCCGCAAAACTAAGGATGTTTAGTCCTTTGGTCTAATACCTCGTATAGGGAATTAATTGGGAGAAAAATAAAGATGAAAATATCGCTATCACATCATATATCACAACTTCAATTTTATGAATATATTGCAGGATATATCGATGTCACATATCAATATCGCAAAAAATTGAAAAAATGACGAAAAATATATTAAAATCTTGGAATTTAGCAAGAAATTTTAGGAACTATTATAACATATTATTATGCACATATTCTACTCAAAATTTTGATAGAATTATATTTTGAAAGCATGCATATGAATAGTACATTATATAAATACTGTCTGAGATAATACATTTGACAAAATAATACATAATACAATATAAAATAACTAAATAAACATTATAAATTACAACTAATACCAAAATGAGGATCTATGAGGTACAAATATAGTAGGTGGAATGTCATCTTGTTCCAAATAATATTGGTACCAACTCATCACATTAGAGGAATTCTACATATAATTATGCATATGTGCTTGATATGTTTCTTGATCTCTTCCAACTGCTTGGATTAGATAATGTCCACTGACCAAATTTAAAAAAAAATTGCAGCCCAATCAAAAAGAATTGCAGATCGAGCTCCTCACTGTCTCTCACCATTGGTGAAGCCGACAACGAAGAGAGATTTCACTTCGATCAACCACCGCAAGGAGACGCTCCTCCGCGCCGGAAAGAAATCGTCAAACGAAAAACACAAACAAGATTACAATAGATACCTTGGTTCAAACTCTGCAAACAGGAGCTCGTCACCATTGATAACAAATCTCGCGAAGACATATTCAGTCTCAAATCCATTGAAAAATCTCAATTACAAGTACGTTTTGATTGATATTCAGGTAAATTCAACCTCACCATTATTGTAGCTAGGTTTATACAATTTTAGTTAAAATTCTGATTATTTTTTTAATCGATTGAAAAGGAATACTATATTAAATGCATAAACAACCTATAGCCATGTTTGGAAAATCTAGGGATGAGCTTGAAGAATCCGTTGCTGAAAAGGAGCAGAGTAAATCACTCTTATTTTGTATTTTAAAACTTTAATAAATATGAAAATTTGATCGGTGATGAAGCTTACTTTTGTGTATTGTAGATGCTATTGTTGTGGTGAATGAAGTAGATATAGTCATACTTGAAAAATCTGGGGATGAGCATCAAGAATTTGTGGATGAAAATGAGCACAATATTACATTGCCTGAAAAAGGTGCACAATTTTACATTATTTTGCAATACTTCAATATACCATGATACTTTCATATGTAATCATTGTTACTTTTATACACCACAGTTGATACATTAGACCTCAGTGGCTCTCTAATTGGTTTCAAGAGACAAAGCTTTCAAGAGATGTATGAATTATATTATCTACATGCTTGAGAGGTTGGCTTTAGTGTCAGGAAAAATACTCAAATGAACAATAGTACCGGTGCTGTTATAGAGAAGTATTATGTTTGTTCAAGTGAAGGACTTAAAAAGAGCTCAACATCATCAATTTTGAGCGGCGAAAAAGCAAAGAGAAAACGGACAAGAAATATTACACGGACAGATTGTAAGGCATCATTGAGAGTGAAGAGGGGCCGAGATAGGTTGCTTGAAGTGATAGAGCACATTGAAGAACATAACCATGAGTTGTCCAGAAAAGAATAGAGTCACATGCATAGATCTCATCGATCGATTACACGTGACAAAGCTGATCTTATTCAAGACATGATTTCCTCTGGCATGAGAGCAAATGATTCCTATCGATACATGGTAAAGGAAGCAGGGGGCAAGCATATGGTTGGCCATACGATAAAAGATCACCAGAATTTTGTAAACAGAATGAAGATGAAATAAATTGAAGTGGGGAATGCACAAAGTTTTATGGACATGTTATGCCAAGACGGAGCTGGAGATGAAGACTTTTTTTATAGATTCAAGTTGGATGGTGATGGAAGGCTATCCAATATTTTCTGGAGAGACTCGATGATGTGTGAAGATTATCATCTCTATGGTGACGTGCTTGTTTTTGACACCACCTATAGAACTAACAAGTACAACATGATTTGTGCTCCCTTTGTTGGACTCAATAACCATAAGAAGAATGTCATGTTTGGGTGTGCATTCTTAATGGATGAGAAGATTGATACATTTGAATGGTTGTTTAAGATTTTCAAGAAATCGATGAAGCTGAAATGTTCGGTGACAATATTCACTGATCAAGATCTTGCAATTACAAATGCACTATCAAAGGTATACCTGTTACTCTTTCTATAATACTTTTCTTATTAGTAGATGATACCTGTAGTGCAAAATATTAAAATTTTAGAATGATGCTCGGGTCTTTCCAGATGCAAGATACCGACTCTGCATATGGCATTTGTACCAGAATGCGGTAAGCCATTTTGGCAGACTGAAAGGCAACAAGGACTTCAATGACGCTTTCCAAAGATGTTTAACTGGATGTGTCAACAAAGAAGAATTTGAGCGATGTTGGGCATCAATGGTATCAGTTCATGGATTGGAAGGCAATACTTGGTTTGCACGATTTTATGACTTGAGAGGAAAATGGTGCACCGCGTACAATAAGGACTACTTCTCAGCCGGAATTCTTTCTTCTCAACGGAGTGAGAGTACGAACAGTGCAATCGAATTCAAGGCAAGCAAGGCTACAAATCTGCACGAGTTCTACACAATTTTTAAAAGAACAGTCCAACGATGGAGAAGTCGAGAACAAGCTGATGAATTTGAATGCTCAAGAGTGATACCAAACTCGCGTATACCACTGATAGGAATACTCAAGCAGGTTCTGAGGTATACACACTATCTGTGTTCACTGATTTTGAGGATGAGCTATTGAAATCTATATCGTCAACTGTTAATGTGTTGGGTGAAGAATTAGAAGTTAGAGTATATGATGTTCAAAATCATGATGCTGGCACTGCTCATGGGGTGAGTTTTTTTCATGGGCAAAATTTCATAAGCTGCACATGTAGAAGATTTGAGGAGTATGGATTGTTGTGTTCTCATAGCTTGAGAATATTAGACAAAAATTCAGTACAACAAATACCCATTCGTTATATTATGAAAAGATGGATGAAATTTGTGAAAAAAGAGTTGTGGGATAAAGTTGCAAATTCAGATGATCAGATTGCAGGGACGATCACTTTCAACAGTTGGAGGCATAAGATAGCAAGGCAGTACTACAGTATACTTATCAAGGCTCAAGAAAGTGAAGATGCCAAAATGATTATAGAAGAGGGATCTAAGAAGATATTTGAGGCTGTCGAAGAACTGAATGTAACAGAAACTTTGATACAGGACACATATGTCTCCTCATCATGCATAAGTGTTTTTGATCCTCCCAAGACAACAACCAAGGGGAGAAAAAAGAGAATTAAAGGACAACTTGAGAAAGGCAGAAAGAAGAAGACAAGTGATACAGCAAACTCAATTGAGTTGGATGAGTTTGGATCCAAAACTCCCAACCCTCGATTGTTTTATATTAATCTCAGGTTGATACATGTCTTTATTGTACTTGATACTTTTCTTCTTACCACATGGTACTTTTTATTTTATCAGACTAATGTTTTGCAATTCTTGGAATGATGATTGTTTTAGATTAATCTCAGGTTGATACCTGTCTTTATCGTACTTGATACTTTTTTTCTTACCACATGGTACTTTTTATTTTATCAGACTCATGTTTTGCTTTAATTAGATTTTTTAATGATGGGATTTTTTTTTTCACGTACGATGATTTGTTAATCATTCATTTATGATAGTTTGTTTTAATTCTTTAAAAAAAAAACACATAGAAAATATCACTATAAAAATGATAAAAATATTACTCTTTCATTTATCGTGTGATACGTTTATACTCTATACTTTATACTATTATTATATCTAAACAAGAATCGGGTTTCTTTAAAATCAGGTTATGAATGATCATTAAATAACTAATTTACAACTAAAGTTAAAGCAAAAATATTTCTGAACACATGATAATTTTTTGTTGAACATAGAATGTGGACAAAATACATATTCATTGGTACGTCATTTTACATTAGGTGATACTTTTTATATACTTAATATAATATGAGCAAAAAAAAAAAAATACAATAAACTTTTGCACAAAGAAAGCTCATTTTCTAATAAGAAAAAACATAGACAAAATATATAATAACATAATTCTGAACACATTCCAGGCATCCCATCTATTTATCATTTCCAAAAACTTGCCCAACATATCCAACCAAGTATTTTACTGACCAATTACAAAAAACAGAGTAATTTGTATTTCTACCAAACCCCAACAAACCACCAATCAAAAGATCAACCTTAACCATAACATCAATGTTTCTGTTATCATCTAGCAACATCCCAACAATTAAAAAACATGATTCAATCACAAAATTCATAATTTCTTCTTCTCGTTCATGAAGTCCAGCACAGATTGGTGAACTTCAAACAACAAGTTGTTCGTGCCTGAAAGTAAAATCAGAGCACAATACAAAGCCCGTAACTTTCTTCTATTGCATGAATGCAAAAAGAAAGTTCAAACATTTCAATAAGAAAAAAAACATGAAGCAGAAAACAAAAAAAAAATAACTCAACAAGTCGGACCTTCATCAAATCAGTGCACTCATACAATTTATAAACTGTATGATACTTATGCATTTATAAACTAATACTTAAAATGTCTAAAAGTAATACTAAACTCAAACATCCCAGTTCTCATAAATTTGTGATACATATGCATGTATAAATTGATACCTAGACAACTTAAATTTTGATAAAAACTTAATACTTCTACATTTATGAAAGAGTACTTATACATGAATAAATTGATACATATAATTCACATTCACACACCTGTCATACTTATACATAGAATGGTACATATAGTTCATAAACAAACCCCTAAGATACTTATACATGAATAAAATGATATATATACTTCACACACACACACACAACATACTTATACATGTATAAAATCATACTTTAAATGTGTAAAACATAATACTAAACAAAAGAAAACAACACATCCAGGCATCTTGCAGAAATAACAAGCCTCAAATCACAATAGTAACCTCATATATTTTCTTTAACAACATATGACAACCGCAACCAGAAACATTGAGCAATATTTTCAACAAAACTCACACTTAAAAATAATTTGTGTCATGCTATCAGATACTATAGATAAAAAAATAAGAACTAATCAACTAACAACAATGCAAACAAGTAAAACGCCCAGCAAAAACCCTAGAAAATATAAAGAATCTAACCAGTAATCGCACCAGATTAGCGAAGAAGATGCAAAACACAATCGAACGGATGATAACTTCTATTCGACTGAAACTGCCAACACAACAAATATAAACATAATCAACAATTGAAGAACATAATATAAATCAAAGGCCAAACGAAAAAACATACATAATAACAAATCTGACCTGTGATAGCAGCGGATTGAAAAATAAATCGGAAAACTGGTTTGCACCGTCGATAACTCCCCTTCAACAGAAATTGTGGTAGAATCTCCAACAAATATTCACCAAAGTACTGATCTCCTCTATTCTCGTGAAACTAGAAAGAAGGATAACCGGAAAACGAGTAGTCGCCGGCACGATTCTTCAATCTAGGGTTTTTGAAAATGAATGGACTTGATTTCAAATCTCCGCCGCTATGCTCAAACTAGGGTTAGGAGAAAGGAGAATGAAAATAGAAGAATGGAGCGGTTTTTTTTTATATATGTCGGGTCAGTGGTCGGATCGGACCCGACCCGTCTGAAATAAGAATATGTGCACCTAGTGCACATAAGTATTTATGTTTTGTTAATATACATTTTAACCTCCATGCACATTTTGAGTGTTTAAACAATTGTAGCTGAAATAATTACGTAAAGCAAATAATATTGCAACTGAAAAACAAAGAATTTTGACCTCCATACACATTTTGTATAAAGCAAAGAATATTATAGCTGAAATATAGTTACATTGAAGATCTAAACAAGACCACAAAACAAATAGTATTAAATAAAAATAAAAATATATTATAGAAATATAAATAAAAATCGCGATATATTGCTATATTTTACCGATACCCGGGAAAAAATTACATTTTCCCACATATCTGTATTGCAATGTCGAAATCCGGGATATATCCGATATATTTTGTGATATTTTAATCCTTGAAGAAAAGTTCTATATATCCAGCCATATATCCCATGTTTACATTTCCTCTTTATTTTAATAAGTGTATTAAACTAAATCACAAAAAATCGAAATTGAATTAAAAAATCGGAGAAAAAATAATAAATTTATATAGCATCAAGTGTTACACAAAGTACAGCAGACTTTTTTCATCCCTTTTTGTTTCTTCCTTAGACTGAAAGTTCAATTATCGTACATATAACTATAAGTTCCTCCACTCTCGATCAATAAAAATTAAGAGACTATTTCGTTTCTCCAAAATAAAACAGTAGATAAATAATGTAAAAAAATAGATTCGCGAAATTGATTTAAATCTCTCTACTCCTTAGTTACTTCAGATTGCGACAATAAACTTCATATAATTATATTGCTACAGTTTCATTTCTTTAATTTATGATTGCAATTATTTGGGCTTGAAGAAAGTAAATGAATACTTATAATTATGTTCCGGCAGTTTAATTTCTTCAATCGCTGGATTGCAAATTTGTGCTTGAAGAAAGTGATTAACTATGCCCAATATTCCTAAAATATCAATACTCTAATAATTAATTATTTTACATATATATATATATGCATCTCCAGATCGAGTATTGTTTGTATTAATCTGTAACAATCTCAAATAGCAAACTTCGAAATATTAATAAAAATAACATAAAAGTAAAACACAACGAATCATAAAGATATCTTGTTGAGAGAGAGAGGAATATGCTTGATTCCAAGTTAATTGAATTTCAGAACCTTGTACAGAAACCTTACACAGTTTCTTCAGCTCCTACTCCTAGCTCTCAAAGTTTGTTTGCTGGAGGTAGTACAAATACCCCAATCGTCAACAATGGTTTTTCTCCTCAGGTCTCAAGCTTTAGTCAATTGAGTGGGTCGCTAAATCTTGTTGTACACTGACTTAGAAAAAAAATAAAGATATTAACCTGAATTCCATTTCTTAAAACTGATTCCCAATTAAAAGGAGCCATAATTCCTCCACAATAATAAGAAGCTAGTGAGATACTAGCTAGCACATAAACTGAACAAATAAAAATAAAATAGATCGATCAAAAAAAGCCATGGCAATATCCAAAGTTGTTGTTTGCAGCAGCGGCAGCAGCAGCAATGTTATTAATATTGGAACCAACAATCCCATGGGTAGGTTTACTCTCGTACTGATCGAAAACTCCAGCCCGATTCGACGCGAAAACCGACGACGCATTCATCATCTTCCCGGCCTGCTGGTTGACATTCTTCTTGAGCTCTTCCATGGCCTCCTTCACCTGCTCCAGCTCCTCTAACCCTAATTTATTTATTGGCGATTCCCACCAGTAATGGCTCTGATTGGCCTTCCTCATGCTATCTAATCCCTCTCCCCTCTTTCTCTCTCCTTCCACTTCGTTAAGGATATGACCTAATTGCAAGTTCAGCTCCCTAACGCTGGCATTCCTTTGTGCCTCCACAAGATGGAATGGGTCATTGTCATTCGGGGTCAGGTTTCGGGTTGCCAAGAACCGGTCGATTATGGACTCGACGTTCGGGTGGCCGAAGGAGAAGACTTTTCCAGCCGGGGAGAAGACGATGATGCTGATCTCTACACCGCAGAGGGTGCAGAGCTCGCTCGCCTTCTTGAAGAGCCCCGACCGGCGCTTCGAGAAGGTGACCTGTAGGTGGTTTTTCACCTCTATTTTCTCGATTTTGATCTTTTGCCGCCCCATGCTAGGTTTTTTGGCCATGGTGATTGATTTATATGTGTGTGTGTGTGTTTATCTTTACTTTTTTTTTTTTTGTTGTTGTGATGAAGAGTTGATGGATGTTTGTTGGTTTGAGAGAAGTGGAGGTTTTTGCCTCAAATTTATAGGTGACTCGGATTTGGGTGGCATCAATTTACTTCTGGTTTTAGCATTTTGTATCTGATTTGGGAGTTAAACAAATCTTCATTATTAATTGAATGGATTTTTTCTTTTCAGGTGAGTTTGTATCTTAGTTGTCACTATTGAAGAATGTTGTTTTAACAATTTAATTTGAGCAGAAGTCAACATTATGTGAGATATGTTAATTTGATATGTAATGATGAGATTATATATGATTATTTTTGTTCAATTTTCTTGCAATTGTCAACCTAGTTATATATAGTTAATTATTGCTCATTATGCATTGTTTTAGTAATCAAGGAAGAGAATCACACAGCTAAGAAACGTTTGTTTTAACAATGATCGTAATTATGAAGACAAATTAAACAAAAATTAATTATATCCCTTTGTAACATAAACGACTTTCTTTAAGAGCGTAATAAACAAGAGTGGAAAAACTTATCTAATGTGAAATAATTAATTATATAGATATTGTTATTGAATGAAATAAATTATAAAGATGATATGATTCTAATTAAACGATTTGAACTAACTTGTTTCTTTGTGGCTTTGGAAGATAGGCAATGAAAATATTTATTTACGAAATGATAATTATCATTTATATATATTGAAGAGTTCTTTTCAGGGTATAGACTCATCATGTTCTGCATTTGCATATTATCTTTTCCGCACTTCAATATATATATAATTAAAAATCATCGAAAGGGAAAAACCCAACACTAAACATAAATGAGCTTAATTATAATGTAATTGTACTTTATATGGTAATTGCACGGAAAAATGTGAAACATTCACTTTGTAATATGTGAAGCATGCATAATAGACCATAATTATATAATGTCTCAACATCACAGTATTCATTTTTCTAACATAGTTGATTTGTGTTATATGAAACAGATGTTATAATTTACTTGAGCCGTTCGTGTTTGCTTTTATATTTAAGGAAATGGAGTGCTTGAAAATAAAACACAGGGGTTGTAACATTGTTTACAGCTAGAAAATAGAAATGGTAATAAATTTAACATTACGAGAAAAACGTCATATTCCAGTGTGAAATTCAAGCGGACACGTTTTCCGTTGGAATTTTAAAAGATTCCAGCGGGCATTCCATCGAGCTCGTTTTCGGCTGGAATTTTTTAAATTTCCAGCCGGCATTCCAGCGTGCCCGTGTGCCGCTGGATTTTTTTATTCATTTTCTATTTTATTTTTTAATATTTTTTAAAAATTCTAGCAAGAATTCCAGCTTGCCTGTGTACCGTTGGAATTTTTTTATTCAAAGATTCCAATGGGCATTGCCGCCAGAATTTCCCTCTGAAATCATTATTTTATTTTATTTTATTATTATATTTTTTTAAAAAAAATATTTTAATTTTAATTTTTTTACATTCCTGCAAGCATTCCAACGAGAGATGCCCTCTTGAATTTTTTTATTTTTTTAATTATTAAAATATTTTATCATATACTTTTAAAAAAATACTTTTATTATAAAGAAATTCAGTCATTCTCTAGCACAAAAAATTCCATTGTAATACTTTCAAAAATTAATTTTTTAACAGTTTATTGGTTTTAAAATAATAAGAAAAAATGATGCATAAATGTAACGCAATTATATTTATTAATGTTTTCAAGATGATTCATATTTAATGAATTGATGAAATAATTTTCCCCAATCAAGACTGGTGTAGATTATAAATTATATAAGGACTCTATTTCTAAAGATAATGAATTGAACAGTGCAAAAAAAGTAGAAAAAAAAAGAATTTAATTAAAATTTAGGAAGGGAAAAAATATACATCTCTCCCTATATATCTAAATACATAATATACACACAATCACACATAGAGTATAAAAAAAAACTAAATTAGTAATATATGGACATAATACACAATGTAACATATGTACTTAATATAAATATGCACTATGGATAAAAAGTACATAATATATAGATATATAGACACGCACATACACACACAAAATGGATGAATAACGCATAATATAATATATGTTAATGAATTAATGATACATGCATAGTACAAATATAATACAAATGGATGACGGATTAACATGATCTGCGCAAAAAGAATAAATTACATATACATATATATGTATATATATGTATATATATATTGTAAAATCAAGGAAAATGAAATTTTGTCCAGTGGTTGAGCGCCTGCTCCTGCAAACATGAGGTCACGGTTTCGAGAACGCAAGAAGGCATAGCCAGGCAGGCGACGACTTTCATACAAGCGTCTGCTGGTCCTGGGCTTTGAGTGGGGGGGTCATTGGGGAAATGGTGGTTGTTAATTTGTTTTTTTAAATATCAGAGGTAATTTTTTTTTAATTTTTTCGTTGATTCCAGTTGAGAATAGTTGGTCCGCTGGAAAAACTCAATTCCATCAGCATATTTTCCAGCGGACCAGGTTCTCTGGAATGTCCGCTGGAATTGCCACATTTTCCAGCGGACCGGATTTGCTGGAATGTCCGCTGGAATTGCCCAATTCCAGCGAAATTTGGGCCAATTTCAGCGGTCTCGGCTCGCTGAAATTGACTTAAATTGCATTGCAAAAATCCATAATTTTCCGATTTGACCAACTTTATTAGAAACAGAGATTTAAAACATAATTACAATATTTACATCAATATATACATAAAAATCTATTGCATTTATAAATAAATGCAATAAAAAAGAGTGTAATTTAACACTCATCAGGTACCATGAGCAAGATAGAAAATCTGAGAAAATAAATTGCAAGGCAACCATAAATAATTTTGGGAAATATTTTCGATTTTGTTCTTTTCTTCAATAATTTACAAAATAAGGTTAGGCACCTCTTATACAGCTAAAGAATACTCTAGAATAGAGTAGGTGTGTATTTACAATTGGTGATACATCTAAAAAGTTATTGGATAATGATGAGCAAGAATATTCTCCTAAGAGATTAATCAGGTGCGGCTTCTTATTTGTGCTCCCGCATTCCAGGTGGTTGCTGAGTAGACAAATTAAGTAGAGATGTCAAGGTTGACGTGTTATTCCGAATAGCCCATAATCAAGTCTTGAAGTTGACGTTAGTATTACCAACACGAGCTGAGTAGAGCATTTCTTAATTTTCTGGCGAACATGACTGCTGTCAGCCAAAATCGGGTATCAAACCGTGTTTTGAATGGTTCATCTATTCAAGAACAGCAAAGACTAACCATTAATAATGTAATCACATGATTTTGGCAGAGAAGCCAACATTCTCGGTTGCGCGAACAACAAAAGCACTTGTTTTGCAAGTCGAATATACTCCTTTTTTGACAATTAATGCTCACCAATCTACATGTCAAAATGATCGCCCTTACGAACCAAAGTTTTTCCTCAAATACAATCAATTATTGAAAACTACTTGCCGATTGGTTAATGTTAGTGCCACCATTGTGTACTAAGTGTTCGTGTTGTTTTGTTGGCGAGATATGTTAGACAAAGTGTGCTTGGGTATGTCCCTAACGCTATTCATTTTGCTGTGTGTGAAAAGAAGAATAGTCGGCAAATTGTTATCTCTGATGTCCCAGACAGAACCAGGGACACTTTTATATGGCACATTCCACAAATAGAAGATCTTGCGCGGATCCGTTCATGGAAGGAAAGAGCTATTCTATTGACTGCCTTTTTGAGTAGATACAAAGCTGCAAATAACCCTCATATCCAAGGAAAGTATCTACACACATTTGGGAAGATTACAAACCATCATTCACCTTCCATATTGACGGCGGATGAAGACCGACGTCAATCTTGAAGTGAAGACTATATGAAGGCCGATTCTTTACAACAATCGGTAGCCATTTTTGTAGATTCTCTTAACATATTATTTGAGAGTCATTGTTGTTTGTGTCCCATGTTTTTACTAGTAGTTGTTCCTTAAAACAGTTCAACTCAACGTGATAGACTAGTTTTGAGTGTTTTCGAGCGAAACACGTGAGGGGTTTTTAATACCTATTTTGTACGCAATCTCGGGAGAGATTGTAAGTTGAATTCATGGGTAGCCAGAGGGAGTCTAATGTCATGATTGTAAGGGGATCTTACAGCTTTCGGCTATCGAAAGAGTTCGAAGAGAAGAACGAGCGACATAAGGAGGGAGTCCTGTATGTGTAAGAACCCTAATACACTTCATGAAGGAGTAACAATCGAATCTTCAAGTTTGGGAGCAATCCCCCCAGAGTAGGTTGTTGAACCAAACTGGGTTATCAATCTCGTGCGTATTTTACTGCTTTATATTTTATGTTCTTACTTTTGTCCCACACACATCGTAGAACAGTTAACAAGCAGTATTGATTAATCACTTGTGAGCACAGATTATCGTTTTTCAATTGGTATCAGAGCAGGTTACCTTTCTTCAAGTGTGATCGTGGGTTTTTAATCCGTCACTACCAAAAAAACGCTCATAGATAACGGAATAATATCCGTTATCTATGTTATTAAACATAACGGTTTTAGCAACAAACATAACATCGGATATTACGTTATCTATAACTCTCATACATAACGGTTTCTTCCGTTATGAAAGTTTAACTATATTCGTTGTCTATGAACGTTTACATAACGGGTTTTTTTTTCATACATAACACTCTTCATTGCGTAATCTATTGTTATATATAACGGTTTTTACCGTTATGAAAATTCATTTTTCTCCGTTATCTATGCACTTTTAAATAACGGTTTCTTTTTCATACATAACACTCTTCATTGCGTGATCTATTACTGTTATATATAACGGTTTGTACCATTATGAAAATTCAGTTTTCTCCGTTATGAAATATACCACATGGATTAATACATAACGTTGTTTCTAGTTTAGATAACGCTTTTTTACGTTATGTATGTTTTGATACATAACAGATTTTTACCGTTATTAAATATTTTTAATTTTTGTTATCTTTAGGTCTTATACATAACGGTATTTTAGTTTCACTACCATTATGTATGTTTCCAATAAGTACCATTATGTATGCCTGCTACAAATTTTTTTATAGATTTTCAGCATTTAAAATAATTCTAAAACAATAAAAATAACTGAAATTCTCATAAATCATCGTATATCTAATTCAAAAAATATTCATACATTCATCCGAATATAGTCAATATTCTACACATGTTTATATCTTACTAATGTCAAAACAAAGATTACATATATATTGCAACTAGCTAGCTAGCCATTTCGATCGGAACAACTTTTTCGGTGATTGAGAGGTGCCCATTTAACTCAACTGCTCAACTATAAACCTGCCACGGTTGGAGAAGTAAGTGGTAATAATTAATCAACACAATACTCAACAATAGCCCAATCTCAACTAAGATGACATAAAATATATTCCATGAGTAACAAATAAAAAGGATAACCATTTGTCTCAAACCAAAATAATTGAACTGGAATCAATACATATGAATCGAAGACATGGTTTATCACACATTTTGCACAAGGACAAGACATCTACTAGCATCAAAGACTAAGTTCGTGCTTCCTAGTGTTACCACACTTTGCACAAGGACAAGACATTCTACTAGCATCGTACCCCCTCTCTACTGCGAACTTCAAGAAAACATCAACTCTAACCTCATACTCATCTGATAATCTATTATTAGACATCCATGATTTATCCCTCCTGATTTATGTGTTTACTCTTTTATATATGTCAAGAGCAAAACACAAGATATAGTTTATCACATGTACAAACTGGTGGAGAAAACGAGAGAGAGAGAGAGAGAGAGAGAGAGAGAGAGAGAGAACGTGACTGTATAATTGTATGTATTGAGGAGGAATATATATAAATATTACAGGCTTAGTCATTTATGAACGAATTTTGTACCTAAAAATTCAATACAACGTTAACATTAGAGATGCTCTAAATTCTAGTTCACCCATTATGTTTCACTCTTTGTTCAAGTAATAAAATTAGACAATTTGAAGATAATAGATTTTATTAAAATGTTATAAATGTGTCGCCTACCTTTTCGGCAAGTTAGACAGTTTTAAGTTATTTTGTAAAAAGAGAATCCAATTGGGCCTATATGATCAGGTAAAAAATGATTTGATTAAAGCATGTTGGGCTAACCTAAGATTAAAGGAATAATAATATATAATAAAAAAACATTAAATTTTTCTCATGTTGATATTCATTTAGGATATATAAAATGAATTAAAAAGATACACTCATTAGGATCCAAACAAACAGGTCATTGACTAAAAAAGGATTATGATCCAGAAATTACATGAGCACAATGTGAAAACAATAAAGATTGCATAGAAATATTTGCACAAACAAATTACATATCAAAGTTGGTCAGTTGGAAAGAAAATAAGATATATACTTTTTCAGTAGTTCATTAACAGAAAAGAAGAAGAGGAAGCTCAACTGGTAAAGTACAAAATATGTATAATAATTATAAATGAGAGAGAGAGAGAGAGAGTAACTGACCACTTTTTAGAGGATCTGATGAATGATGATGGATCTGCTGGTCTGAAGCAACTGGTTTTAGTTAAGTTTAAGGGGCCTAATTTGAAGGAAAGCAAAGTTTAACAACACACACACACACACACACAATTACTAATATTTAAAAGGAGTGAGTGATAGAGATGTGTGCAATGTAATCAAAGCGTGAAAATATTCAGAAAGCTAAACTCAAGAATTCTAGTTATAAAGTCTTGCTTATTTGGTGAGGAAGCACTACGTGATCAATATTATTTAATTATATATATTTGGAAACATTAATACATCAACACTCACGATAGTGTAAGTATTATTTTAATTAGTAACTTCAATATTAAAAAAAGTGAGAATATATATGTTATTCTACTTATTTTGTGGTTTGAACTAAAAAAATACTCTTATTATAAAGACTTTTGTTCATTCCTTTGGACTACCCATTCAAACGGCTAATTGATCATGTGATTAATTAACAATCTTTATTGCTTTAGGCACAGATTTACAAAAACACCAAGGAATTACACAAGATAGAATAGTTACAATCTTATAGCTGCAGGATCACAAACAAATTATAGTAATACCAAATACCTGCATATATATTTTTTTTTTGGGGGGGGGAGGGGGTTAGCTAACGGTGAGTTAGCAAGAAAACCAAATTAAGTTGGCATGAATAAGTATGCTTGTGTTTTTATAACATAGTAATCTTATTCTTCACTCACTATGTAAGTTGAATCACAACTGATGACAATCACATTATTCGGGCCTGGGAATAGGGTTTAGGTGTGTGTAGAAAGTTGGTTTATTTTGCTGTATCCTCTTTCCCCTTCAATAAGCATTTTATGTTGGCGATGGTTCTTGTTTGCTTTAAGTAACTGTACAAAAGATTCTTGCAGTATTTTATTTGAACAGATAAACCAATAGAATGGTTACCATGGTGGCAACATCACTTCAAAATTATACAACTTCTATAACATACAGAAGATTTATCAATGTTTCACAAATAGAGATAAAATGCTATTGGCCCGTAAAGAACACGAAAAAGAGAAGAAAAATAAACACAACCACCAATGCTTCTGTAACTCTTTTTGTCATCTCATTTTTAAAAAACTTCGACTAATTAATTAAAAAACTATTACAAAGTGGCATTGCCTTAGTTCCAGTAGGTCCAACTTCTACTGAAAAACCTAACAAATTTTTCATTGCATAAACTTGGTTAAAGATTTCTTGCCTAATTGTTTGAAAATTCAGATTGAGATATTTTCTTAAAGATCCTCACATCTAACGTATATTAGCAAATATTGTGTGCATGCATTTTTCAAAACACGGCTAAGATAATATAGGACAAAAAAGTGATGACTCTTTTGCAGCTCACTGCCATATTTAAGATCATTTTTGGTATACAAAAAAAGTTGGGGTTCTCATAGCTATCATAAGCTTTGAGATCCACTTTCCTTCCTATGGGAATACCATCCATGTTTATCTTCACAAACATAGTTTTCATGCAGTTTTCTTTAGGTTTCGATTCTGATAAAGTCTTGTTTTTCACCACATCCCCTGAATCAGAGGCCAATTTAGATGAACTACCACTACCAGTTGCAAGATTCTTACGAAAAGATCGAATAGGAGGCCATCCCACCACAGGAGCAGGTGCAGTCCTATAGTTTGTAGCAATTAAGGTTATTCATCATTCATGAATATTGTCACAACATAAACCAGTTCAAAAAAAGCTTGTGATAAGATCTTCAACTTTGCCTAATTGCAGTATTGCACTATCAAATTATACAATTGCATATACATATAATGATATAAACAACCTAATTCCCACTAAATGATAAATCAGTGTAAGAAATTCATATGACTAAAAGCAATAAACAATAGAGGGTTGTAGAAAAAACCATTAAAAAAAGGGACGATTCTTACATGAAACAGATATGAACAACACAAGCAAATCCAATTGTACAGCAGACAATAAAATATGTGCATGGACCACAGCATGAGATGAAACAATGTTAAAAAACAAAAACAGTAGAAAAAGATGCAAAGAAATAAAGTTGAATCACCTTTTCTGAGCACTGCTGCTGTTGGGCACAGCTGGATTTGCAGGTGAAAATGTGTTCTTTTCTGAAATTTTCAAATCTGCTGCTGCTCTATTGCTACAGGGCTGTGACTGAAGATGAAGAAAATGAGAAGATGCTTGCTGTTGCCATGAAGATTTCAAGACTGGATTTTTAGCACAGTGGCTGTCTGAAAATTGACCAAGTCTTGAGGAATTGCTGTTGTTGTTGTTTGTCCAATCTTCACCTGGTGGAGCAAGCCTCAATTCAAGCCTTTTCTCTTCTGAAAATCCATGGATTTTCTCATGCAATTCTCTCTCTTTTGGGATCAAATCAAGAAACTGATGACACCCCTCCTCTTTTCTTGAATATCCCTCCATTTCTTTTCATGGAAAGCAATGATTTCACTCAGAATCAACAACAAAAAAGGATGTTTGTGCTGCAAAAAGAAGCAAATATACATATCAAGAAACTGAAATGTTCAACCAAAAAGAAAAGTGCAATATGCAGCAAGAAAGAATCTTACCTCGAAATGCTTAACAAGAGCTTAGATTACTAAAATCCCACAAGTTCTTAAACGTTTCAAAATGCAAACACAAATCTTTCCTAGAAAATAAATAATCAAGAATTGTATATGCAAGAGAAGTTTTTGGAGAGAAAGGAGCTATTTTTATAGCTGAATATTTCGGCACGCGATTAGAATGAGACTAATGGGTTGTCTCTGTCTCCTCCCTCTCATAAATACAATACTCTCTCTCTCTCTCTCTCTCTCTCTCTCTCTCTCCTTTTCAATATTTTAAAGCTTCAAAGCCCTTTTTGGTTGTATTTTTCCCAACAACATAAAATAAAACAAGAAATTGTTTGATGTATTTTTGGCAACAAGATAAGGGAGAAAATAAAGAGTGCCCTGGAAACAGGAAAAGGATTAGAGCAATAAGCACACAACCAAACTAAACATTATAGATACAACAAAGAGTGCCCTGTCTGTAGGTATTTCCACATCTCCATGACTCAATCTTTGTTTTTCCAATAATTGCTTCACTAAATCTTTGAGCTGCAATTAACAATAGGACATAAAAGCCAAATAGCAGAACTGTCGTAAAATTCTCAAGATAACAACTCGTCTAGAATGATCAACTCAAATTGATTACAGAAACTAAAGTAGCATTATAAGCCTATGAATTATCTGCAGTTACCTACGACCATGTTGAAGCTCGAATTTATCTGCACTTACCTACGACCATTATCTGCACTTACTTGCAATTTTTCATTTAAAAAAAGGCTATAATCAGACAGCAGATTTCGAAAATTAAGGAAAAGAAACATAGTTGAAGAACATTTTCACCTCCTTTTCCTCAAGTTTGTTCTGGCCAAAAATTTATAGCCTTCGGCTAGCATCTTCCCATGAAAGTCTCTCTTTCGAGCACCTCAAATTCTCAAACACCTCTTCTATTGGTATATGTTCCTACAAAAACAAAAAATTCAAAACCGAATTCAATCAGAAATCACAGAGCAAACTTCAAATTAAAAAAAAAACGAAGAAAATTCAACAACAGAGGAGAAATACGTGACTAAAGTTGGAGAAAATAAAAATACCAAATCAACTGCTTCTCTCTTGAGAGCCTCCATCGCTTCATCCTTCGCCGCCATTTCTACCAAAAAATAATCGTAAAATTCTCAGCTAAATTCTTCTCAAATGCTCGTCAATGTATACGTACGAATTCGCAGTTACATACACATACAAGACATAATATTATATATATATATATATATATATATAGAGAGAGAGAGAGAGAGAGGATAGAGGGAGAGAGGGAGAGAGAGATCAAACGCATATATTGCACAGTGCGGGCTAGAGGTGCTGAGATGCTAGGGTTACATTAAGGGTTTAGGGTTTTTCTTTGACCGTGAGGGTTCTCGTCGGAGCGTAGCAGTTGCAATTTTTAAGCTTTTTTCAAGTGCAAGTCCGAAATTGGAGTGGCGATTGTAAACTCCGTGAAGAAGAGAAGTCGAAAAGTAGAAAAATTGAAGATCTAGATGGAGAGAGAAGAAGGATTCATTCTTGCACAGGAGAGAGAAGCTACTATTTGATTTAGGGTTAAAGAATGTGGGCTGAGAGAGACGACCGGAGAGAGACGATCGGCAAATCCCCGGTGATTAACTCGAAGACAGGAGAGAGATGACCTGAGAGAAATTTTGCAGGCAGAAGGGATGAGCGCCAATTTTTTGAGAATTGCCTAAAATGAGCGCGGAATGAAAACTAAGTATAGAGCTCCAATATTTTCTATATAATTTAATTTTGATTTAAAATAATAATAATAATTAATACATATACATAACATATATTCATAACGGTAAATGTTACGGTTATATAATGTGTTTAAACATAACACAACGCATAATGGTACCAAATGAGCGTTATAATTGTAAACAATATATAACACGCACAGATAACGCAAGATTCAAAAGCGTTATGTATGATCGGAGATAACACTTCTCTCGTAACAGATTTTTAAAATATCCGTTATCTATACCAAAAATGCGCTCATAGATAACGGATTTTTAAAATATCTGTTATGTATGAAGTGTTATGTATGAGAGTTTTTTTGGTAGTGCGTGTATTTTGTGTTGTTTTGCCGAGATGGACACAATGAAAGAAGGAGCCTCGACAGTGAGACCTCCGCTCCTAGATGGCAACAATTATGCCTACTGGAAAGCTAGAATGACAGCTTTCATACATTCGATTGATGAACGGGTCTGGAAGATGGTGACTAAAGGCTGGAAGCCTCCCACCAAGAAGGATGACAAAGGCAAAGTGGTGCTGAAGCCGGAAGAAGAATGGGAGGATGTTGACTACCATGTAATGGGACTGAATGCAAAAGCCATGAACGCTATCTTCTCGGCGGTTGATATGAATGTCTTCAAGCTTATATCCACCTACGATAAAGCCAAGGATGCGTGGGATATCTTGCAGACCATGTTTGAAAGAACAAGCAGTGTTCGTTCCTCTCGAATGCAACTGCTTACCACCAGATTTGAGAACTTTCAGATGGATGAAGGTGAAAAACTTACTGATGAAAGTTTTGCCCTCAGAGATGCGATCTCTGAAGAGAAACTTGTGCGAAAAGTTTTACGATCTCTGCCTAGAAGATTCGTATATAAAGTCACGGCCATTAAAGAAGCCAAAGAGTGAGCAAGATGAAGTTACAGGAGCTGATGGGGTCTCTGCGTACATTTGAAATGGGGCTGACAGATGATGAGACAGTGCAGAAGAAAAGCATAGCTTTTCAGGTAGGTTCCAGTACTGATGTTCAAAGCGATGTCCCTGACAAAAATGACCTTGCTGAGATAATTGCTATGCTGGCTAAGAACTTCTCAAGATTTGTCAAACGATATGAGAAGTCCTCACAAAATAATTTTGGCAAAAATAAGGTTTTTAAACCTCGGAGATCAAAAGAGGAAGATTCAAATGAAGACAAACATAAAGATGTCAAGTATAGAAAGTGCGGTGGTTTCGGTCACTACCAAAAGCTGAGTGTGCCAATACTCTAAAAAAGAAAAAAAAATCTTACAGTTCTACTCTCAGTGAGAGTGATGATCCAGATGATAGCTGAAGCGATGAAGAATGTGTGAGCAATCATATTACTTTCATGACACAATTAGTCAAAGAAACTGTGTCTGCGTCTGTTCCTGACAGTCAGGATGACAAGGTGTCTGAATAGAGTGATGGTGAAGAATTCACTGAAGAATCTGCCATGGAAGTATATAAAAAACTTCATACGAGTTGGATCATGGTTGTTCAAGTCAATGAAGGGCTAATGAAAGAGAATGCCGATCTCTTGAAAGAAAGAGATAATCTTGCCACTCGTCTCAAGGAAGTGCAAAGTGATTTTCTGCAGTTCAGAAACAACAGTCACTCTCAGACTGGTGAGCTTCAACATTTGAAGAAGCTTGTGAAGATGATGAACTCTGGATCATCTCAGCTGGATGATATTCTTTCCAAGGGAAAGAGCCCTCAGGATTATTCTGGGCTCGGATATAATGGTGCTCATTCTTATGACAGATTCTGTCAAGGACAGTCCTCTGGAACAAAAGATTCAACAGTTCCAGAATCGAGAGCCGAGCTAAAGAACAAGCAGCAGATAAGGAAGTCTCCTTAAAAGACATGTGTTGTGTGTCATTAATGTGAGAAACCTGGTCACATTCGACCACATTACAGAAACTATATCAATGACCTCCGAAGGATGAAAAGAAGGGGTTTTGGAGAATCTGGTCAGTTTTCCAGAAGAAATGTCTGGAACAGATCTAGGAACAACCACAGAAATTATGTGGTTCATACTGCCCTCAATATTCATGCGAAAAGTAGTTGGTACTTTGACAGCGGATGCTCTCGGCATATGATCGGAGATGCCAACATGTTGAGCAACATTCAACAAGATTGCTCATATCAAATGGTTACCTTTGGAGACGGTGTTAAAGGTAGAGTGCTTGGCCGTGGATGTCTCAATGTGCATGGAATGCCCAACCTGAAGGACGTGCTGCTTGTAGAAGGACTGAAAGCTAATTTAATTAGCATTAGTCAATTGTGTGACCAAGGTCTTTTGGTACATTTCACTAGAGACAAATGCCTTGTCAAAGAATAAAGAAAGTGTTCTTCTGATGGACGGGGACAGATCGAGGGACAACTGTTATCTCCTTAACATGAAGGGGACTTGCTTTAGATCTCAGATTTGTGAAGCAAATTTATGGCATCAAAAGCTTGACCATATCAGTTTTTGAAACCTTTACAGACTAATGAAGACTGAATCTTTGATTGGTATACCAAGATTGAGTATCAATCGAGAGAAAATTTGTGGACCATGCCAAGTTGGAAAACAAATTCACACATCTCACAAATCTGTTAAAAAGATCACCACTTCAAACACCTTGGAGCTGTTACATATGGACTTGATGGGGCCTGTTCAAAGTGAAAGTATTTGTGTGTGTGGATCACTACACTAGATTCACATGGGTGGAGTTCCTAAGAGACAAGGGAGAGACCTTCAAGACATTCAACAAGTTGTGTCTCAAGCTTGAAGTGGAAAAAGGAACCAATGTCATGAGAAAAATGAGTGATCATGGTTGTGAGTTTGAAAATGCCTTCTTCAGGTGTTTTTGTGAAGAAAGAGGAATCGGACAAGAGTTCTCAGCACCAAAAATACCTTAACAAAATGGTGTTGTTGAGAGAAAAAATTGGACACTTCAAGAGATGAGCCGAGTCATGATGAAGGCCAAATCTGTGCCTGACAACCTTTGGGATGAAACACTGAATACATCTTGTCATATTATTAATCGGGTGTACTTCAGACCCAAGATGAGAGTTACTCCCTATGAGTTGTGAAAAGAGAAAAAGCCCAAGTTGAAATACTTTCATATCTTTGGAAGTACATGTTACATGCTGAGAGACTGAGAGAAGCTTGGTAAGTTTGATGCCAAAGGAGATAAATGTGTGTTTTTCGAATACTCGAGGAATAGCTGGGCCTGCCGTGTTTACAACAAAAGGACCAAAACTGTGATGTAGTCCATTAATATTGTTGTTGATGATCTGGAAGAATCTGCTGCCCAGATTCATAAGGAAAGCATTGATGCTACTATCTATGTGCCAGCATCTGTGCCAAACAGTTCGGAACACAGTATCCCGACAGAAGCAAGTAGTGAGAAACTGGACATTTCCAAATCTTCCAAAGGTGTTCAAAAGAATCACTTTGTATCCGATATCATCGGAGATATGAGTGAAGGGGTTCGAACAAGAGGAGTTCGAAAGAACTATCATGAATTGATAGCCAATGTATGTTACACCTCAACTGTGGAGCCCAAGAATATTAAGGAGGCATTGCAAGATGACCGATGGATTCAAGCCATGCAAGAAAAGCTCTTGCAATTTGAAAGAAATAAAGCGTGGGATCTTGTTCCACCACCTGAAGATGCTAATGTTATCGGCACAAAGTTGGTCTTCAAGAATAAAATCGATGAAGAAGGGAACATAACCAGAAATAAGGCAAGACTTGTTACCCAAGGTTATTCCCAAGTTGAAGGTATGGATTTCGATGAGACTTTTGCTCCAGTTACTCGTCTTGAATCGGTGCGTTTGCTCCTTGCCATGGCTTCTTGGATGAAGTTCAAATTATTCCAAATGGACGTAAAGAGTGCCTTCTTGAATGGGTACTTGTCTGGAGACGTGTTTGTTTACTAACCCAAAGGCTTTGAAGACCCTCACCATCATGAGTATGTGTACAAACTAAAGAAGGCCCTCTACGGCCTCAAACAAGCTCCTCGAGCTTGGTACAAATGACTAACAAAATTCCTTATGGAGAAAGGATATGTTCGTGGTGGAGTTGATCGAACTCTCTTCATTAAGAGAGAAAAATCTGATGTGATCATCGTTCAGATTTATGTCGATGATATTATCTTTGGATCTGTCTCAAACAGAATGGTGAGCGAGTTTGTGAAGGACATGACTTCTGAATTTGAGATAAGTTTTGTAGGTGAACTGACCTACTTTCTGGGGCTTCAAGTCAAGTAAAAAGATGACGAGATCTTTGTTTCACAAATAAAGTATGTAAGGAACTTGATCAGCAAGTTTGGTATGGATAGTTGCAGCCCGAAAAGAACACCGATGAGAACAACTCTAAAGTTGTGGAAAGATGAAGCCGGTGTATCTATTGAGCAAACCTTGTACCGAAGTATGATTGACAGTCTGCTCTACCTTACTGTAAGTAGGCCAGACATTTGCTACAGCGTGGGAGTTTGTGCTCGGTACCAATCTGATCCCTAAGAAAGTCATATGAAATCTGTCAAGAACATAATCAAGTACATAAAAGGTACTGCTAAGTTAGGACTTTGGTTTTTCTATGATACAAACCCTATTTTGGTGGGGTTTTGTGATGCAGATTGAGCTAGTTGTACTAAAGATCGGAAGAGTACTTATGGAGGATGTTTTTTCATTGGAAACAACATGTGGTTTCATGGTTTAGTAAGAAGCAGAATTCGATCTCGCTATCTACTGGTGATGCGGAATATATTGCAGCTAGAAGTTGTTGTACTCAACTTCTTTAGGTGAAGCAAATGCTGCTTGACTATGGTGTGCCACAATCTATCCTTGCCATATAATGTGACAACATGAGTGCCATAAATATTTTGAAGAATCATGTCCAGCACTCACACACAAAACACATAAATATTCATCACCACTTCATCCGTGAGTTTATTGAAGATGGATCGCTTGTGATTGAATATATTAGAACTGATGCCCAACTTGCGGATATCTTTACGAAGGCACTTGGAACTGCAAGGTTTGAAACACTTAGATCCTCTTTGGGTCTCTGTGTTCTCTGAACTTCACCTCTGAAGAGAAGTCTCTCTGTACTATCTTGGTCAGTGATGTTTGTACAGAGAGTGTAAAATGACCAAGTTGGTGTAGTCGATGCAGTGTTTGCTAAAGTTTGTCTCAGACAGATGTTGGGATAGTTTGAATAGTTATTTCTCAACGGCTAGTGGATCCTTGTTTACCGCGCACAGTTTGGTTCCACTTCCCAAGAATGAGTAGAGGGGTGTTGTTTATGGGATGTGACAGTTATGGGAATTTTCTTATTAAAATTCTCTAATTAAGGGCTTAAGTCTACTGTTCAAATTTTTTAAGGTAACGGAATTTTTTCAAAATTCTCCTCAAGCCTTTCTCTTGAATTCTCTGCTCTCAAGACTCTTCCTTCTCAGAAATCAATGGCAGACAAATCTGAGTCTTCCAAGCCCTCTCTATTTAAGAAGCCCAAAATTTCTACGCAAGAGTTGTGGTGAAAATTAGGTGAGCTTTCAAAATCATTGGTGTTTGCTCCCTTTGGGTCATCTGACCCTGCCTCAGAACAGCCGGTTGAAGCCATTCCTGATGTCTCTGCTTCTGTGCCTCTTTCTGTGGCACCTTCTGTGGAAGCAAGTGAACGATCTGTGTCTGAGACAGATTAAGTTCCTATACCCTCTCCTAGGGTTTCTGATGATCCTCCTTCGCCATCTCTGGAGAATGTTGAATCTGTGAAAGCCTTGATTGCCTTTGTTGTTGATGATGTGTCTACATCAATTGAGGAATTCGCAACATCAATTGATGCTTTGAAGTTTGTTCAAGAACCCTTTGTTCTTGCCACTGCTCCGGTGGTGGGTGACTCTCCTATAGTCACCATTTAAGCTTCGCTGGATGAAGGTTCGCCCCCTGTTGCTGTTGAAACCCTTGTCACAAGGGAAGGAGAAGAAGATGTCGACATCTCCTTCTTGGATGATGATTCACCTTTGACTGAGTCTGGATCTGTCCCATCTTCAGCGAAGGTTCACGGTCCAATCACCCCTCCAGTGTCTGATGATGAAGATGACACGCCTATAGCCAATCTCAAATCCAAGGTGCTGGTGAAAGTTGCTATGAAGAATGGGCCTCCTTTTAAAATTCCCAATTCTAAGAAGGTCATTGCTGATAAAATGTCTTTTACATGCATTTGAGGAGTTGTATGGTTTATATTCGAAGATTAATGCATGCGTTTGTTGAGTTTTTATGCTACTTTCGAGTTTCCGTGTGCTATTTAATGTTTTGGCGTTTCTTATGAAAGTTTGAGCTGAATTTGAGATTTATCCAAGATCCAATTCAAGGAGAAAAGTTTCTAGAAAGATATAGGATCAAGAGAGGGTCATTCTGCAACTTGAATCGGGTCAATCGGATAAGAAACGAGCGAGAACGAAGCAAAACAGTGGAACGTGTCAGAGACATGCACACTGGCACGGACTGTATTGTCCAACGGCACGGCCCTTGCCATCAAGAAAGCAAGTTTTGAGTCTCGGTAACCACGGCACAGACTGTGCCGTCCAACGGCATGGACGGTGCCCCATGACATACCCACGGAGGCGTGTTTTAACGTACGGCACGGCCCATGCTGCCCACGGCACGGCCCGTGCCGCCTGTTTCCGGAAAATTGGGCCTCTTTCCTTACTTGGAATCTATATTCCTCACCTATAAAAGGCTCTGCTTTGCACGATTTTTAAAGAACTTTTTCACCCTATATTGAAGCAGAGAAGTGCTGTGAAGATGGAGGAAGACGGAGATTGAAGATTTAAACATCCGGCATAAGTGTTTCATGTTTATAGTTTAATTTCATCATGACTTTTGTAATTTATATTTTATTAGATTTATATTTTGCCATGAGCGGCTAAATGCATATTAATTCTAGGGTTTGCATACATGTGGATGCTATGTTATTAATTTAATTATGTTATTTTTCACTTCTGATTATTGTGTTCAATTGTTCGAGTGCTGTTATTCTCATGCATAGATTAGTGGCCATAATTGATGCATGTTAGCTAGTTAATTTGAGACCTGGCCGAGATAATTAACTGGTGGGATTAATTGAGCATTTTGATACACGTTCTACGGAATCTGTAGGGGGTTTAATTTGTTGATCTTTCGGGAGTTAGTAAATTATCCTAGAGATGAAAGTGATAGGTAATTTATTAATCTACATCTACCTTGAGACCTGGCGGAGATAGGTAGGTATATTTCTGATCCTCCACCAATAATCGGATTAAAGTGGGAATTATTAGGGTTGAATTAATACATAGACGATACATGTGTAATGCATTCCCTAGGATTAATCTTTATTAATTGATTGAGTTTGTTAATTTGATTTAATTGATTTGCTTTGGATAATTAGTTTAATTGTTCTTATTTAATTGTTCCGATTCTGTTTTTGATTGGTTTGATTTGTTCTAGCTTTAGAAAACTCATATAAAATTTAGGTAGCCTGGACAATAGAAACGTGTTAGCTTAGTACTCAGAGTGGTCATATTTTCAGTCCCTGTGGATACGATACTCGATTCACTACTATATTGCATTGTCCTGTGTTAGTTGCAGATTAGTGCAACTAACACAGAAGATCATTGCGGACATCACTCATTTTACTCATATGGAGGATGAGTCCATTTATGAGGCCTGGGAGAGATACAGAGATTTGTTGCGGTCTTGTCTACAGTATGGATTCAGCACAGATCAACAAGTCACCCACTTCTACAGTGGCTTCACGATCAATACAAAGAGATTGGTGGACGCCTCAGCTGGAGGATGTTTGGTAAATCGCACTGCAGCTGAATCATTGAGGATTATTGAAGAGATGGCGGCCACCAGTTATCAGTGGCCAATGGAGAGACGAGAAACATGGCCAGCAGCTGCAGTGGCCGATGTTGGCGTGGATGAGTTGAGGGCTGAAGTTGAACTACTAAAGAAGTAAGTGCTGGAGAAGCGGGGAGCACAAATGGAAGTGAATGCCATTCAGCAGCAAGGTTCAGAGCTCTCTATGGTGGAAAATGTGAACTTTGTCAATCAGAGGAACTTCAATAGCGGCACTTACAATAAAGGACCACAGGGATTCCAGAACAACAATCCGGTATATCATCCAAGCAATAGGAATCACCCAAACTTTTTCTATATGAATCCCAACAATGCCTTGCAACCTCTTGGTCTTATTGCTCCTGCTGCAGCCCCCGCTGAGCCAAAGAAGCCATCACTGGAAGACATGGTGGCACAGTTGATTTCTAATCAAAACACATTCATTAGGGCTACCGGCACAAAGATTAAGCAAATTGAAGGGACCGTGAGCGCCTTATCGAAGCAAGTGAATATGCTAGAAGTCCAAGTGAGCCAACTGGCAAACCAAGTGGTAACTCAACACAAGCCGGGACAGTTTCCAAGCCACACTGAAGCTAACCCGAATGCGCACTGAAAATGCCATTCAAGTGGTGTATGGCAAGACAGAGAGCACTATAGTTATATGTGCGCCAACTGCAGCTCCAAAGGTGGCGCCACCTGTGTCCCTTCCTCCTCCTCCAAATTCTACTGTTGATCATCTGTTCGACATCTTCAAGAAGGTACACATCAATATCCTTCTTCTTGATACTTTACGAGGTTTACCTGGTGGAGTTAAAATCTTGAAAGAGGCCGTTGCAAGAAAGAAGAAGGTGGAGGCCGTCGAGATGGTTCATCTGGTGGAAGAGTGCAGTGATTAGCTGCAAAAGAAACTACCGTTGAAGATGGCAGATCCGGGTAGCTTCACTATTCCTGTGAAGATTGGGAGATCTTATTTTGAGAGAGTGTTATGCGATTCTGGAGCTAGCATTAACTTGATGCCTCTTACTGTGTACAAGAGGCTGCAATTGGGAGCTTTGAAAGAGATTGATATGAAAGTTCAGATGGCCGATAGATCATATGCCAAGCCACGAGATGTTATCAAAGATGTGCTTGTTAAAGTTGCAAATTAAGTGTTCCCTACTGATTTTGTGGTGTTGGATATGCCCGAAGACACCAAGATGCCTCTAATCTTGGGGAGACCATTTCCAGCAACCTGTGAAGCGGAGTTGGACATGAAGAGAGGCACGATGACTTTGGGGATTGATAGAGAATGAATTATTGTTCGAAATCCTCTACCAAAGGAAATTTCGCAGTTTGATGATGTGAGTTTGGCCCATAGCTCCATAGATGATTCGACTGACAAGTCGGAAGAGAAGCCAGTGATGAAGGCCCCAAAGATATCTATTCCTGCAGCTCCAAAAGCACAGGTATTTGAGATGTGCATGGTTTTACAAGACGATAGAGGATTTTCTGAAGGTCTAGCTCCAAAGAAGATGAGAGTTAAATTTCGGGTCTTCTGAAAGAAGAATGTGAAAGGAGCTATGCTCGTTGCAGTGGCACCAGAGAAGCCAACAGTGGCAGTGGATAACAGTCCTCGAAAGGGGCGACAATTCTGTTGGTTGGACTGCTGTTTTAGACCTCGTTGACTGCTGAGGTATCGTCTAGCTAAAGACGTTAAATAAAGCACTGGATGGGAGCTAACCCATCATGTTTTATTTTATCTGCTTTGTTTTAACCCATCATATTTTTTTTTTATCTGTTTCGTTTTCTTTCTTTGCTTTTGTTTTGTGTCTTGTTTTAGTGTGCTAACTTGTAGAAAGGCGTTTGGAGCCCAAAAGCTATTATGAGATCATCCATGCCGGGTTTCGAAGTCCTTTTCTCCATGTTAGTATACGGTGAGTTCGTTTCAAACATTTTTTTTTGTTCCCTCCAAACTCATTCTCTTTGCAGTTGAATAAGTTTAGGGGAGGGGGATGGATTCGATATGTTTGGCACGTGTTTTGTGTCTTAGTGCCTTTTGCTTTTGTTTTTGTGTTTTTATGGTTGAAAGTCATGTTTTTGGTGAAGTCGTGAAATGCTAATGATGAAAAGGAGCGTTGTTTTGAAAAATATTGCATGAATTTGATGGATCTTGACTTGTTTGAATTGATGTACTCGAAATTAAAGTAAATGAAGCATGAATTGTCCTGTGAGCTTTTTGAACCTTAACTCTATATCAATGCACAGTTTGATTTCCTTCATGAGTGTTTGTCATGCATGCTTTGGTGTGTCTAGAACTTTCCATGGTTTATATTCGAATAATCTCGATTATGTGTAGAATTTAGAAGTGATTTGAGGCCATCTTTTCATAGCCACATTAATTCCTAAACACTAACCGAAAAATCGACATTTGCTAGCCAATTTGAGCCATAATTACCTTTTGTTCATGAACTTGGATGATAGGGGGTTCAGAAGGTGAATAAGGGTATCTTGTTATGGAAAATAGTGTTTTTGTGGGGAAAGAATGGAGATGTTGAAATTGGGGAAGAAAATATTCTCATAGGCTCGTGAAAGAAAAAGGAAAAAAAATCGAAAAAAAGAGAAAAAAACATAAGAAAAAAATTGTGGGGAAGAGAAAAAAAAGCTAAATATTGAAATGTAGCAATTGAGAATGTTTGCTATTTGTTGGCTTGTTTGTATTTTTATTGTTGAGATGAGCATAAGAGAATAATGTTTTGAAGTGTAAGGGAGTTGGAAAGAGTTGGAAGATAGATTTTGGATCCATACTTGTGGTTGGAGTTGAAAAAAGTTATGAGTGTGTTGAATTTTCGAGACACTTAGCCAAATTTTCTAACCTTAACCAATGTCCCGACATTACATCCTAAATTAAAGACGTCATTCATCTTTATTCTTCTATGATTGAGCATGAGTGCTTTAGAAGATTGACAAGCCTATGGGTAACACTTTTGTATTGTATTTGATTCGATGAGCGTTATTTGATACACTTGTGAGATGAGCGCGATACACATATCGGTGAGGTTCATGCTTTGTTTATGGATATTAATTGTGCTGAGATTTGGATGAGTTGATGGATGTTGAATTTATGCAATTAAAATTATTTTGAGCATGTTCGTGAAGCATTTATGATCGAGTTTACATGTTCTCTTCCATGTTTATATTTTCTTAATGTTCTTCTCATTGTTCGAGGACGCACAATGGTTCAAGTTTGGGGGATTGATAAACATGGCTTTTACAAGCATTTGAGTAGTTGTATGGTTCATATTCGAAGATTAATGCATGCGTTTGTTGAGTTTTTATACTAGTTTTGAGTTTCCGTGTGCTATTTGATGTTTTGGTATTTCTTGTGCAAGTTTGAACTGAATTTAAGATTTATTCAAGATCCAGTTCAAGGAGAAAAGTTTCTAGAAAGATAGAGAATCAAGAGAGGGTCATTCTGCAACTTGAATCGGGTCAATCGGATAAGAAACGAGCGAGAACGGAACATAATAATGGAGCGTGTCGGAGGCATGCACGCTCGCTGGCACGGACTGTGCTGTCTAACGGCACAGCCCATGCCATCAAGCAAGCAAGTTTTGAGTCTCGGTAGCCACCACATGGATCGTGCCGTCCAGTGGCACGGACCGTGCCCCATAACGTACCCACGGAGGCGTGTTTTGACGCACGGCAGGGCCCGTGCCGCCTGTTTCCGGAAAATTGGGCCTCTTTCCTTACTTGGACTCTATATTCCTCACCTATAAAAGGCTCTGCTTTGCACGATTTTTAAAGAACTTTTTCACCCTATATTGAAGCAGAGAAGTGCTGTGAAGACGGGGGAAGACGGAGATTGAAGATTTAAGCATCCGACATAAGTGTTTCATGTTTATAGTTTAATTTCATCATGAATTTTGAAATTTATAATTTATTAGATTTCTATTTTGCCATGAACAGCTAAAAGCATATTAATTCTAGGGTTTGCGTACATGTGGATGTTATGTTATTAATTTAATTATGTTATTTTTCAATTTTGATTATTGTGTTCAATTGTTCGTGTTGTTATTCTCATGCATAGATTAGTGGCCATAATTGATGCATGCTAGCTAGTTAATTTGAGACCCGGCGGAGATAATTAACTGGTGGGATTAATTGAGCATTTTGATACACGTTCTACGGAATCTGTAGGGGGTTTAATCTGTTGATATTTCGGGAGTTAGTAAATTATCCTAGAGATGAAAGTGATAGGTAATTTATTAATCTACATCTACCTTGAGACCTGACGGAGATAAGTAGGTATATTTCTGATCCTCCACCAATAATCGGATTAAAGTGGGAATTATTAGGGTTGAATTATTACATAGACGATACATGTGTAATGCATTCCCTAGGATTAATCTTTATTAATTGATTGAGTTTGTTAATTTGATTTAATTGATTTGCTTTGGATAATTAGTTTAATTGTTCTTATTTAATTGTTCCGATTCTGTTTTTGATTGGTTTGATTTGTTCTAGCTTTAGAAAACTCATATAAAATTTAAGAATCCTGGATAATAAAAACATGTTAGCTTAGTATTCATTGTGGTCATATTTTCAGTCCCTGTGGATACGATACTCGATTTACTAATATATTGTATTGTCTTGTGTTAGTTGCAGATTAGTGCATCAGCTGCGAAGAAGGGGTCTTCGTCCAAAGCCCGCAAATCGGTGAAGACTTCTGTTAAAAAGGCTCTGGCTAGGAAGCCTGTTGTTGTTCCTGCTCACCTTGTTACATGATGTTTGTCTGAGCAGAGAATGGGGTTAGTGTCGAGTCGTTGCCGCCCATTGATGAAGCAAGCCAGAGCACCTTCTCCCTCTGATGAAGAAGAAGAGGATGACACTGCAGCTATCCCTAAAAGATCTGATTCCGAATGTGAAGTATATGATTCAAGTGAGTTTCTCTCTGCCTTTCACCAAAGTCAGTGTAAGTTGGTTGTAGGTCGCTCTCTTGTTTCTGAGCGAAAGTTGATTAATGCTTATTTTGAGGGTGCTGGGGTGATTTAAATATTGCATGATTTAAGATTGGAGAAGTTTGCATATACTGGCCATCCTTTTGTTGCTGCTATTGTGCATGAATTTTATGCCAATCTATCTAAATCCATTCGTGATGCTTCTGATGAGCATGTTTTTGTTGTATTTGTGCGGGGTCATTGGATTTCCTTTTCTCCATTTGTGATTAATGGATACTTGGGTCGTGAGCATGTGGTTGCTCCTGCACCGGTGTTTGAGTTAAATGAAGTTGTTGTCGAATTGACTGGAGCCAGTCATTGTGCTTGGCCGTCCGGTTGTTCTTTGATGGCATCGGATTTAAGTGTGAAGTATTCAATACTTTATAAGATAGTTGTTCGCAATTGGATGCCCAGCACCCACAACTCTACGATTGGCAAGCCTCTGGGGTTGTTGATGTTTAAGGTTGGAATTCGGGTGGAGTTCAACCTTGGCCAGCTCATCTTTGAGCATGTTATGGCTCATGCAGAGTTCTCTCGGGTTCAACAGCCGATCGGTTTCTTAGGGATGATTTTTCACCTTATTATGGATCAGGACAATGTGGTGAGTGATGATGATGTATATGAGCCGGAGGTGATGCCGCTCATAATCAGCCAGAAGTTGTTTTCCTCCCAGCATGCCCAGGATATTCATGCCAGAAAAGAAGCTGGTGGTTCTGGAACTGTGCCACCTTCTATTCTTCACAGGTCTGCTCCTGCTTTGTCTGTCACTTCTGTTTTCTTTGACAGACACATAAAGTCTCTGAAGCGCGTAGTGCAGATGCTGAAGAAGTCCATCAGGACCTTTAAGACTCGCGAACAGGAGTTGGAGTCTCTCCTGGTTGATCTTCGAGCTCAGGCTCTTGGCCTTACCTCTCCTTTTGATGTTGTTGGTGCTGGATATGTTGATGATCATCCTTCTACCCATGCTGATGCTGCTCCTGCTGATGATGCAGATGCTGATGATGATGTCTCCCTGTATTAAAATGCTCATGCCATTTTTGGCAACAATTAAGGGGAAGAAGAAGAAGAAAGGGGGAGTTTGGAAGAAAGGGGGAGTGAAGTTCAAGCCCCACTGCTGTTTGCTGCTGATGTCCACTGCTACTGCTGATCAGAGCTTGTGTGCTCTTCCTATGTTTTTGCTATATCTTGAAGAACAATTTTATTTGGGAAGTCTGTTTTCTCATTTTATTTTCTTGGTCTGTACTTAATATTTTGACCCACCAGACAATGCAGTCTTGACTGTGAAAAACAATGTTCGTGATGTTTGAAGGCACTCCCAGATCAGACTGAGGGGGAGTGTGCTTAGAACTGTCCCAGACAGTTTTTAAATATATCGCCTTTTGATATATTTTTGATCTGCGATGTTGATTCAAGTGTTGTGGAGATTGAGATGATAATTGTCGACCATAAACGCCAAAGGGAGAGATTGTTAGTGCCACCATTGTGCATTAAGTGTCCGTGTTGTTTTGTTGGCGAGACATGTTCGACAAAGTGTGCGTGGGTATGTCCCTGAAGCTATTCATTCCGTTGTGCGTGAAAAGAAGAATAGATACCAAACTGTTCTCTCTGATGTCCCAGACAGAACCAGGGACACTTTTATATGGCAGTTTCCATAAATAGAAGATCTTGTGCGGATCCATTCATGGAAGTCAAGAGCTGTTCGATTGACTGCCTTGTTGAGTAGATACAGAACTGCAAATAACCCTCATATCCAAGGAAAGTATCTACGCACGTTTGGGAAGATTACAAACCATCATTCACCTTCCATATTGACGGCGGATGAAGATCGACGCCAATCTTGTAGTGAAGACTATATGAAAGCCGACTCTTTAAAACAATCGGTGGACGTTTTTGTAGATTCTCTTAACATATTATTTGAGAGTCATTGTAGTTTGTGTCCCATGTTTTTACTAGTAGTTGTTCCTTAAAACAGTTCAACGTGATAGACTAGTTTTAAATATTTTTGAGCGAAACACGTGAGGGGTTTTTAATACCTGTTTTGTACGCAATCTCGGGAGAAATTGTAAGTTGAAGTCGTGGGTAGCTAGAGGGAGTCTAGTGTCATGGTTGTAAGGGGATCTTACAGATTGCGGCTAGTGAAAGAGTTCGTGAAGAAGAACGGGCGACATAAGGAGGGAGTCCTGTATGTGTAAGAACCCTAATACACTTCATGAAGGAGTAACAGTCGAATCTTCAAGTTTGGGAGCAATCCCCCTAGAGTAGGTTGTTGAACCGAACTGGGTTATCAATCATGTGCGTATTTTACTGCTTTATATTTTATGTTCTTACTTCTGTCCCACACACATCGTAAAATAATTAACAAGCAGTATTGATTAATCACTTGTGAGCACGGATTATCATTTTTCAGTTCAAAATTCCACCTGAAACCCGTCGGGTATCCAAGATTCCAATTTTTAATTTGCCATTGAATTCCGGATTTTGGCTACGTAATTTTTTTAATTTTGAATTATTTAATCAAAATTAAAGCATAGTTCCAATTACATTAAGATCAAATTTGCGATTAACCAAACATAACAATAAAACAAAATTCATAATTGAACTTGAATTCAACCAGAATCGGAATTCTTCATTAAAAATACCAATTGTGAATTAAACTATAGAGTTGATCCGAAGTCAATCGTAATATTGAATCAACATGATATTCAACCAAAAAACAATATATACAAAAACTTTAACTATAGAGTGATTTTGATACTATTTTGTTGAATTTAATCCCATAAACACTGAAGTTTATTGACTCAAATTAAATTCATAATCATGAAATCTAATTGACAAATTCATCTCGACATAAAATAATTAAAATGAATGCACAAATGTGCCTAAATTACAAATATTTAAAGCTTTATTGTTGAATCTCGTGTTGAATTTGTTATGGATTTTCCAAACGAATGGTATCATATTTGTTCTGGTTTTTGTTTTTTTTTTTGTTTTTTTTTTTGTTCTGTAGAAGGAATACAAATCGCATGAATTTTTATAGCATTGTTTGGCGGCCATAACGGTAATATATAATTGTGTGTATTTGTGATTTTCAATTTCAGGCCTCAATAAATTGAATAAATTATGTTATCTCCACATTAATTCTATGATTATTTAATATCTTTAATAGCCAAAAAATAAACTTAAGTGGATCTCTTTAATTGCACTTCCATAAAAACAGCAATATATATTTTATTTTGGATAAATTATACTTTCATACTTATACTTTGAGCACTTTTCCAAAAATAGCCTACTTTTCAAAATTAACAAAACAACATCAACTTTTATTAAAAAAAATTACTAAATCTGACATTTCATCAATTTTTCAGGCCCAAAATCCTATGTAATTGATTGTATTTCAATAGTTATATTTCTCCAACCACATAAAAAATCATCTAATCAAGAAATATTAAAGAACACGGTAAAATGATCAAATTTTAAAATTGCAAAATATTTGTAAAAGAGTCCAAAATGTAGGTATCAGAATGTAATTTGCCCAAAATAAAATGTGTATATCATCTGTTTTATGGAAGTATGCAATAAATGTGTTATACTAAATTTTATTTTTGGACTATTTAAGCACTTAAGATCCTCTAGTCCCAACTTGTGTGTGCCAACCGTGTGCCACACCTCAAAATTATTACTTTTTATTTTATTTTTTTCTTCAATTTTAATTTCTTTTGATTTAGAATAATTTTACATTATTATTTAGGGTTTATTCCACCCAATTAGGGTTTATAATTATTTTTTAATATTTAATTTTCATTTTCTAGTTAATATAATTGATTTTTGGGGTTGATTATTCCAAACTTAGGGTATATAATTTTTTTAAAATTTTAATTTTTTTACGATAAATATTAATTATGATTAGTTATGATAAAACAAATTTTATTTTTATAAAAAACATTATTAACAATATATAATTTTAATGGTGGCACACGGTTGGCACACACAAGTGGGACTAGAGGATCTCTACTCCTATTTAAGATAGGTATCAAAATGTACTTTATGGATGTTCAATTAAAGTTGGATGGAATTCTCTAGTCCCAAATTTTGTGAGCCAATCGTGTACCAATATCAAAATTGTGTAGTTTTAATAATATTTTTCATTCACTCAAAAAAATAATAATATTTTTCATAAAAATAAAATTTATTATATTATAATTAATCTTAATTACTACCTCCGTTTCATAATGTTTGTTGTTTAAGGTTTTTTTTTTAGTTTCAAAATCTTTGTTGTTTTATATAATTTGACATCCTCTCTCCCAATTTTAACCCTTTCAAATCCTACAAGATTTTTTGATTCTAATTTACCTATAATATATGAAGAGAGAAAAATATATGGAGAGAGAAAATATTGTTATTTTTTAGGAAAATATAAATGAATTAGATTTTATGGCATATATAAGGGATGGGTATATTTGTCCACAAAATTAATTCTTAATTGCAGATAAAAAAAAAAAACAACAAACATTATGAAACGGAGGTAGTAATATTTATTTCTAAAAATTAAAAATTTTAAAAAATGTATACCCTATGTTTGGAATTAATCAACCTTAAAAATCAATTATATTAACTAAAAATTAAAAATAAAATATGAAATAATAATTACAAACCGTAAGTAGAGGAATAAACCATACGTATCAATGTAAATTTATACTAAACCGAAATAAATTAAATTTGAAGAAAAAAATGAAAAAAAAAATAACTTTGATGTTTGGTGCATGGTTGACAAATAAAATTTTAGAATAAAGGATCTCATTTGAATTAAAGTCGACCTAAAAAGAGCCCAAAAGGTAGGTATTAGAATGTAATTTGTCATTTTATATTTTCTATATATAAGTCCAGATAATGAAAATTCTACAACAATTAAAATTCACATAATGCATGATTATCACCTAATAATATTTCCCAAGATTCACATCAATAAATTTATAGTATAAATAGATGACGGTAGTCCATATGAAGCACAGCAACATCAACATATCAAATTATATATATCATTTCATCATCTTATATCAAAACAATATAATGTCGAGTTTCCTTTGCATTTTGATCGCCGTTCTTTGCGTAATCGTTCCGACCCAATTAGTGTCCATCGTCGCCCAAAAAAGATGCCCGCTGAGCTCCGTCAAAATCGACCAAATTACGACAGAAGGGTCGGTAGCGACGAAACCGGAATGGAAAGTCAATATCACAATTGAATGTTTTTGCTCGGTGACGAAGTTGACTTTGTTGTGTCCAAAATTTAACCGTAGAGTTCAAGTCAATCCCCCTTTGATTTCAATTGACAGCGATGGACACTGCGTCGTCACCCCCCTAAATACTCTATACATTGACGAACCTATCGTTTTTACGTATGCTTGGGAATATCCTATTAAGTTCCAAGTCTTGAGTTTCGATGAAGCTTGCTCTTAGATATATACATCACAGGATTTGAGTGATATTTATATGTTATCGGATGGTTTAGGAGAATAATTATTTAATCAGCATATTCTTGTATGGATGGTGTGGTGGAGGTTTTGTATCATGTTTTACAAATTAATATAATGGCTACCATTGTTGTTGGTTGCATCTTTAATGATGTGATTTGTCTATTTGAATTTTATGGTTTTAATTTCGTTTATTAATATTTGTATGCATGTGACACGTAACTACTATCGTGAAACTATTATATATTTGCTACTTTTAACGGATCATTTATGCCAAGATTATATTTGGATTTTTTTTAAACTATATGTATGCACACACATTTACAATTTTTTTTTAAATTTTGAGTTTATTATATTTTTACTATGTGATATCATATATAATTGTAACTCTCGTAAAATGTGTGACATTCATAAATAATTAATTTTGAGATTTGCACCAGAAAGTAAGCACCACAAAATTTAAATGTGATAATTTCATGTTATGAATAATGGTTATAATAAGTACATAAAAATTATGTAAAGAACTTAAATATATTTTTTATTTTTGTGTTTTAAGAGAAGCCGTAGATTTGTTAGTGAAAAATTACCGAATGAGCTAAAATAGTTAATGAAAATTTAATTGAGAAATAAATTATATATTTATAAATAGTTGGGATAATATAATGATATATTGATAATAATTGTAATGAATTTACAATATATATATATATATATATATATATATATATAGGGGATGGTTCTGGTGTAAACCATCCCTGGTGTGTAAACTGTAAACCAATCTCCAACCACACATCCATCAAAATCCAATGGTCAAGATTTGGTCAAATGGGTGGGGGCATTCCTGTAAATAAAGGGAACTTCAAAAAACGCGGTGGCATTTTGGTAATTTTTGCGTTTGGGTTAAATTAAAAAAAAAAACAAATCGGACTTCCAGGACGCGGGCTAACGGAGACACAATCATATGCTGACGAATACATAACCATATGCTAACGAAGTAGAATTATTTCATGCACAACACCTAACTTTAAACACAAAACTGATTCTGTTAGGAAATTATTAAATGACGACTTTTATATGGTTGGAAAGCTAGTCAAGCCTAATTTTAAACAAAAAATAATTTCAAAAAAATATGAATCGTGGACAAAGTTATAATTGTTTGATTGAAGGTTGTTAGTTGCATTATTTGGCTTCAATCCACAACATTATTGCTTTTGTTAGCATTGCATATAACTTTTCTTTAGCATTACATAATACTTCTGTTAGCATACGACATTGCTAACAACAACAAATGATAAAATTCAATAAAATTATGTTAAATTCTAAAATTGATGTGATAGCAATATAACTAATCATGATGCTAGCGAATCATCTGTCATATGCTAACGAATCATGTTTAATTGAGATGAATGTTATACATTAATAATACACATGCAACATTAAACACGTATGATTCTATTATCAGATATAATTATACTACATTAGCATTATTATAATATTTTAGTTTGCATATGTCAATGCTAACGTTAGCAGTGCATTAATATTCTCATATAAAAAATCTTTTAAAGCATTAATGTATTGTTCATTGTGAATATAATTGATATTAATGAAATATTTATTATATGCTAATGAAACACATCCTAATTGAGATTAAATAAACATTTATAACTATATAATTGATGTCAATGAAACATATATTAATTGAAATGTAATAAATATTTACAGTAATATAGTCGATGCTAATAAAATATTTGGCATATGCTAGCGAAGCTTTTGTCATATGCTAATGAAACATTTTTTATATGCTAACGAAGCATACCTAATTACGATTGAATAAATCTTTATCACAATATAACTGATGCTGACGAAACATTTACCATATGCTAACGAAACATATGTCGTATGCTAACGAAGTATTCTGAGCATAAATTATCATATGCTAACGAAACATATGTTGTATGCTAACGAAGTATTCGCAGCTTAAATTGTCATATGCTAACGAAACATATGCCATATGCTAATGAAGTATTCTGAGCTTGAATACGCGTGAAAAATGAAACTTTTGTATTTTTCGTCCATATTTTTCCAAATAAACATATGCTTCACTAATCTTAAATGAAAGAGGATTAAAAGACCTTTAATTTGATATATTATTTGCGTTAATCTGATGAAAAATGAGCAAGTTATGATCATTCGAAGTTTTTAAGAATTTTTTAGATGCTGAATCAGTATGACATCAGCTTTTTTTCAACAAATAGATGAAAATACCCCCATGGGCTGAAAAAAGTAGCGAAAATAACAAAAATGCCACCGCATGTTTGATTAAATCTGGAGCGCCTATTTTTATTAAATGTGTGGTGATAGATTGATTTACAGTTTACACACCAGAGAATGGTTTACATTTGATCCATTCCCTATATATATATATATATAGAGAGAGCGATAGATCAAGTGAGAACTAGACTCCCCTTTGAGAACAGAGAACCAATCTGAACCACAAATCTAGTATATTTGGACGGCCAAGATATGCTACATACTTAAAAAAATGCGGTGGTAATATTGTAATATTATCAACTATTTAATGAACCGATGTTATTTCTGTAATTTAGCAATTATGTGAAAGAATTCTCAACATTCAAAGACTCCAGCGCTGATGTCTCCATGAAATAGGTCTTCTCCCTCTCGGCAAAAGCTTGACCATTGAAAGAGCAATAGCATCTAGAGCCCTCGAACCATTTGAGGGCTTTGGTACTGCATTTGTGGTTCTGATTTCAAGCACAAGAGGTCTCTCAAAGATCATATCAAGGCCTTCGGCCATGGCCATGGACCTTATGGCCTCGACGCCTTCGAAGAAGAAGTAGAAGATGAACCCGCTTCAAAAGTTGAACAAGATGATCAGGATTAATATATAATTCTTCTTCCTTTTTATATTTCATTTCATCATCAAATCAAATTTTAACTGTATTTCTATTTTTCTTAATTAATTAATTGATTAGGTTTTCCTCTCTCTCTCTCTCTCTCTCTCTCTCTCTCCCTCTCTCTCTGTCGTCCTTTAAAAAAAAATAATGTGTTGAATAGAATGGAACTTGATGATCGATCATTTGAACACACACACACACACGTCACTCTTGTTCTTCTTCTTTTTTCTCTGTTAAAGTGTTAACTGATGAGTGCATAAATTGCACTCATTTGCACTCATTTTAAGTGCATTTGCACTTAGTTATCATGTATATATGTTAAATAATGTTAATATCGTTTAAATCTTTTTGTTTGGTATAATGTGACCAATTTAGGGAGTTCTTGGGAAAACAAATGCCAAAAGGAGTCAGGTTGTGAGTTGATCGATCAACGCGTGCACAAAGACGAGAAAAGACAAAGAAAACTTGAAAAAGCCAAAGCGCGACCATGAAGCGCGATCACCTCAAGGTCGCGCCACAGCCGGCCTACAGTGTGACCCTAAAACGTGACCCGTTTGGTCGCGCTTCGACAACTTCAGGGACGGTGTTTTCTCCAGCTGGAACGCGACGGCAAAGCGCGAGCACCTGGGGTCGCGCTTCAAAAGCAAAGGGAAGCGCGACCCAGAAACGCAACTACTTCAGGTCGCGCTTCCAAGGCAGAAACAAACGCGATGGCAAAGCGCGACCCCTTCGGTCGCTCTGTACAAGCTTCAGAGAGCTGTTTTTCTTCAGTCCAAACCCGACCCCAAAGCGCGATCAACTAGAGTCGCGTCCCGCACAGACGAAAATAAAAAATGACTTTTGGCATTCAATTATTGGTCCATTCATATATATATCATTTGGGCATTTCAAAATAGAAGAACACACACCCAAAGGAACGAAAATCACTTGGAGAAATAGTAAGAGAAGGGGTTTTTGAAGATCAAGAGAAATGAAGAAGATTCAACATCCATTTGAGCATCCAAGCCATAGGATTGAAGGAGTATTCTACATTGGGTTTTATCACTTCTTCTCCCTTCTTAGACTTGTATTTAGCATGGGTTATTGTTTCTCTTCATGTAATCTTGATTTTATTGTGAATATGGTTGGCTAGAGCCTTAGGGCTCTAGGATGTGAGGAAACAATGTGAATATTGATCTATGATTTGGGATATATATGTGTGTTATTACTTTGTCAAGGTTTTGATCTATGCTAGGGCTTGAATGATGTTGTTTGGTTGGCCATCTCACTAATATCACATGTATGAATCACTTGCATCTAGTCAATCCCGTGACCATAAGCATGCTTGGATCGAATCTACATATTTGTCTTCTTAGTCGAATGTCATTATGTGGAAGGAAATGTGACCCTTAGAGCCTTTTGTAGGTGCGACCTTAGAATGCGTTAGAGATAACCATCTTTGTTACATTCGCAATTTAAGAGATATTCGAGAGATGCTCTTACTATATTCGTGGTCTTCCTATCTATGAACTTTGTCATCCAAATATAATTAATTTGTTTGGTGACAATGTTACAAGGCCATGATAGTGCTAAAAAAAAGTGCTAAACAAGAGTCATGTTAGTGCTAAAATAAGTCATTATAGTGCTAAAATCGGGAATGACAATGCTAAAATCCTAAATTGAAAAATATACGCGTGAATCACATATACAATGCTAAATTCTAAACTACAATGCTAAAAACGGAAGATCATGAAGCATAAAAAGATGCCGATGATATTTTTTTATTGTAATGCTAAACAATTGTCATGCTAAACAAGGGTCATGTTAGTGCTAAAATAGGAAATGACAATGCTAAAACTCCAAGCATCAACCTACCTCTTTGATTTTTGTAACCTAATCCTCATCCGTATCCTATTATCTATCTATACAAAGTAGAAACACATATGGGCAGACCAAAACAAGGAATTTCACAAGCCAATTAAATATAACTACCAATAATTACACAATTCTATATTTTAAATTTTCATTATAGAAATGGGCTTTTTTTAACAACAAACATACTCTCTGTATTCTCTTATAAGTCATACCCCAAATTTTAAAAGAAAAAAACCACAACAACACAAATCTATATTAGTGCGGGTAACTCATATAAGGATACACACCAACCACAATACTACATTAACCAAACTTTTTTTATGTGTGTGTATATAAAATACAAATAATGGTGCTAAAATAGAAAACGACGGTGCTAAAAAAGGTCATGACAGTGCTAAAATAAGAAATGACAGTGCTGAAATAGGGAATAACAATGCTAAAACTCAAAGCATCAACCTACCTCTTTGATTTTTGTAACCTAATCCTAATTTGTATCCTATTATCTATCTATAGAAAGTAGAAACACATATGGGCACACCAAAAATACGGAGAGTATGACTTATATTTACATATGATCATTTGAATTCTATCAAGGCAAACTTATACTTTTAAATTTGTGACTAAAATAGTTATGTACTTTTCTGAATTAATTGACGCTTAATTTTATAGTGTGAAGAGAAAAAACGTACAGTAATTGGCCGGTACGAATTCTATCCTCCACAGCTTTCGTCCCATCTTTCCAAGCCTAAATTTTTGCAGCAATTATATTCATCATCAGTGAAATCATGAACATGAATTAGTTAATTCTTTATTTATTCCAATTAATTACGTACCTAGCTAACTCATATATATATTTTGTACGTTATATAGTATGATATATATGTCAAAAAATTCAAACTTGCAAGTGACTCTTGAGGTGGTAAAGAGTTATTCCTTGGACTCTCATCAGATTCAGAATTCCTTTAGGTGTTGCCTCAGCAATAAATTCAACCAATTAATTCATTTTACAATTTCATACACAGATCGATCGAAATATATATGAGTTAATTCCATGTTAATTAATCAACTCTTGTAATAATTTCAACACAAATTAACAGTTTTGAACTAAATATATATGGAAACAAGTTGCATGTATATAGCATGTATGCATATAAACAGATCTAGCAGAAGAAATGAGCCTTCCCTTCCTCAAACATGCTCTCCGTATTCTCTTATAAGTCATAACCTAAATTTTAAAAGAAAAAAACCACAGCAACACAAATCTATATTAGTGCGGGTAACTCATATAAGGATACGCACCAACCACAATACCACATTAACCAAACTTTTTTTATGTATGTGTATATAAAATAGAAATGACGGTGCTAAAATAGAAAACGACAGTGCTAAAAAATGTCATGACAGTGCTAAAATAAGAAATGACAGTGCTAAAACCCGAAATTGAAAAATATGCACGTAAATTCTGAGTATTCATATATTTTTCGATTTTACCCATTCTAAGTTTTAGGGTCAACGAACTTCCAAGATATTACGAGATTGCCACCTTTTTTTTTTTTAATTTTGGAGCAAATCTGGCCGTCCAAATCAGACCAATATGTGGTTGAGATTGGTTCTCGGTTCTCACCTAGGGTGTGGTTCCTTCTAGAACCCAACCCTATATATATATGTGTGTGTGTGTGCGCGCGCGCGCGCGCATGCGCGTTTGGTTTAACTATATCTCGAGTTGAGTTATATATTTTATTCAGTGTTATATTTATATAAAATAATTTCAACGTTATAGAAATGAATCAAATCACAGTTAAAAGTTAAAAAGTGGACCGTGTGTTTTTTTTTTTTTGTCTTAGAAGGACCTAAGTATATAAATAAATCCTTAAATAATTATTATTGGGAGTTGGGACATGCACTGTTTATTGTATTTACTGTTGCAACTTTCTTATTTCCCAACTTGCAATTTTTAAATTTTTTGTCAATTTTTTCGTATTATTTACAATTTATTTAGTTTTGATGCATATATAAACATTTGTCCTTTATATTTGGATGTAATCCTTTACTTTTATTTTATTATTTGTTTATTTTGTGAAAAAATGTTATGTTTTTAATTATTTAATAGATCCAATAAAATAGTATCTAAAATAAAATTCACATTTTAATGCTACTATATATGAGTTTATGATACGACCAAGACAATTAATCTAGGACGATAACAACAACGTAGCGGAAGACATTAATGAATCGAAACACATCATCTAAAAGAAGGGAACAATCCGACTCAAAGATATGACTAATCTAGATAATTAAAATACATAGAACCAAGACACGACTATGTAACACCGCCAATCGAATGAGGACTGAAAAGGGGCGATTATATGGGCTGTAAATATATGGAAAAATCGTGTGTGAAGCTTCGTGAAGAAGGGTTTGGGTAGATAGGATATGATAGAGTACGATTGAACTTACGGTATGGGTGATACGGTGTAGAACTCGCACTCGTGTGGCTTGAAGGACGGCGGACGTGGATGGCTTGATGAACGACGTCGACGATGGATGATGGATGATGATTCATTGATGTGAATCACAACCCGATAGGCTCCTTGAATCTCGAACGTATCCAAGGTTGAAATCTCCAAGTTGATCTTCGATTAGTGAATATCGGTTAATCCCTCAAGTGGATTAAGCAATACCCTTGAATAAGACTTAGAATTGCTAGCTCCAAGAATGAATATTTTCGTGTGAAAGTATCCAAAAGACGTAAAAGATTGAGGCACAATTGTATGCAAAAGCAATTTAATTAAACAATGTCTAAAGTATCAATATGACAATGATCCCCTATTTATAATCTATAGAGGACCAAAAATAAGAGCTATAAGTGGCTGAAAATAATTGATCCCAAAAGAGATCCAACTAGACTAGGAAATTCCCTAAACTAGAATTCTATTTAAGGTAGTTTCTTCCCTTAATTAAAATTCTAGTCAAACCTATGACTATTCAACTCTAATGACCGAAAATTACACTTAAATAATTAAATAAAATTTGATTTTGACTATAGTCTAATTAAATAAAAATAACACTATAGTCTAAAATAAAATAACCTCTTAATTAAAACAACTAAGGGCCAATTTCTTCACAAAATCGCACACGTGCACGTCGATCATCATACAACCCCATGCACACGTGCACTTGCTCTTCATCTTCATCTCTTCAAGATTAATTCTCCATGGTGTGTTCTTGATATTCAATAGTTAATAAATTAACTATCTTGTAATTGCCTCTTTCGATTTCTTCATCTCCAATCTTGAGCTTTCTTCGAATCAACACTTGTAAGTATGCTTGAAGCTTCTTAGCTCTTGATCTTGTGATTGGTCCTCGAAATTGCAACTCCGGGTCTTGATCTGCATTATTGCTCATGGCTTCATCAGTTTAACTTTATTATATATATTACTAAGAAGTTGCACGTTTCATGTAAAATCAATTACTTAAACATTTAATTAGTCCTCGAAATTGCTACTCCGGGTCTTGATCTGTATTATTGCTTATGGCTTCATCATTCCCCCCCTGCTGAAAAGATGTCATCCTCGAATTTGGATCATCGTCTTAATCGAATTCATCTGCATCAAAGGGAGATAAATCAGCAACATTAAAAGTAGAAGAATAGTTATACTCACCAGGTAGATCAATGCGGTATGCATTGTCACTGACTCAGTTTAGGACGGTGAAAGGACCATCTCTTCTTGGTGACAATTTCGACTTCCTCAGATTGGGAAATCGTCCGGGACTCAAATGAATCCAAACACGATCACCGGGCTGGAAGACTATACGTTTGCGACGTGTGTTGCGGGCAGCGGCGGTTTGAGCTCCTTTATGCTCGATCCGGGCTCGGACTTTCTCATACATCTTCTTAATAAGATCAGCTCTCTTCAATCCTTTAACACCTGTTAGATGCTCAACATGTAAAGGAATCAAATCATTAGGTGTTAGTGGATTAAAATTATAAACAACCTCAAATGGAGACATGTTAGTAGAAGAATGAATAACACGATTGTAAGCAAACTTACCATAAGGTAAACATTCTTCCCATGACTTCACATTATTCTTAATCAAAGACCTAAGCATCATTCCTAATGTACGATTCACAATCTCAGTTTGACCATCGGTTTGTGGATGATATGCAGTAGAAAACAATAGCTTAGTACCTAGCTTTCCTCATAAAACTCGCCAAAAATGTCCTAAAAACTTGGAATCCCTATCACTAACAATGGTTATAGAAATACCATGCAATCTAACAATATGTATGAAGAACAAATTGGCTATGTAAATAGCATCATCAGTTTTCCTATATGCAATGAAATGTGCCATTTTGGAAAACCTATCAACTACAACAAACACAGAATCTTTACCCGATCTAGTCCTAGGCAATCCCAAAATGAAATCCATAGATAAATCAATCCAAGAGCTAGATAGAGTATGTAAAGGTGTGTACAAACCAAATGGATGCGAAGTAGACTTAGACTTATGACAAGCACCACATCTACTACACATGCGTTCAACATCACGTTTCATATGCGGCCAAAAGAAATGCTCATGCAATAAGAATAATAACTTATGTACACCAAAATGTCCCATTAATCCTCCTGCATGCGATTCTAAAATAGGTAGCTCATGCATAGAACAAGTAGAAATGCATAACTTAGACTCTCTAAATAAGAATCCATCATGCAAATAGAATCCATCAAAAGGCTTCATAATTTTCGAACACTTCTCAAAAATAGGCGAAAAGAAAGGGTTCGATTCATACAAAGACTTTATAGACTCAAAACCAAGCATCTTAGCATGCATTAGGTTAAGCAATACGTACCTTCTAGAGAGGGCATTGGCGACAACGTTATCTTCTCCTTTCTTGTACTTGATGACGTATGGAAATGATTAGATGAACTCGACCCATCTCGCATGCCGTTTGTTCAAATTACTTTGACCTTTCAAGTGATTCAAGCTCTCATGATCTGTGTGAATGACGAACTTCTTGGGCCACAAATACTGCTGCCATGTATCCAATGCACGCTTCAAAGTGTAGAGCTCTTTATCGTATGTCGAATACCTCAAGACGGCGCCATTGAGCTTCAATGCCACGAGTCATTTTTTCTGCTCCAAAACAGCACCAATACCTATCCCGGAGGCATCACACTTGATCTCAAAAGTTTTGGAAAAATCAGGTAAACATAAAACAGGAGCAGAACATAACAAACACTTCAAAGTATTAAACACATGCTCTTGTTGTTTACCCCATTCAAACTTGCGATCCTTCTTACTTAGCTCAGTAAGAGGCGCGGAAATGCTAGAGAAATCACGCATAAAGCGATGATAAAATCCGGCAAGGCCGTGAAAGGATCGAACTTCATACGCGGTTTTGGGTGTTGGCCATTCCTCAATCGCTTTGATTTTGGAATGATCAACCTCAATACCTCTACAACTCACAACAAAGCCTAAGAATACTACTTCATTCAAGTAAAAAGAACACTTAGACATGTTGCCATACAAATGAGCATCTCTTAACAGACAGAAAACGTGCCTAAGGTGAGCTAGGTGCGCATGTGCACTGTGACTGTATATCAGGATATCATCAAAGTAAACAACTACATATTTCCAAATAACATCACATGAAACATGGTTCATCAATCTCATAAATGTGCTCAGTGCATTTGTGAGACCAAAAGGCATAACCAACCACTCATATAGACCATGCTTAGTCTTAAAAGCAATTTTCCATTCATCACCCTCATCCATGCGAACTTGAAAATAATCAGACCTCAAATCAATCTTAGAAAAAATCTTAGATCCACTAAGTTCATCTAGCATATCATCAAGTCTAGAAATGGGAAAATGTTACTTAACTGTTATCTTGTTGATGGCTCTGCAATCCATGCATATTCTCCATTCATTGTTCTTCTTGGGCACCAGAATCACTAGAACTGCACATGGGCTCATCGACTCTCGGATTTGCTTCTTTTCCAACAGCTCCTTAACTTGATGGTCTATCTCCTTTGTTTCTTCAGGGATGTGTGGTACGCAGGGCAGTTCGGCAAGATGGCTCCGGGTACGAAATCAATCCGGTGATCGAGCCCACGAACTGCGGGTAATTCACTTGGAATCTCATCCGGAAATACGTCCTCGAACTCCTTCATAAGGGGCTACACAACACTAGGCAAAGAAACATCATTAGTAGCACTATTCTTACAAGTTAAAAGAATTAAAGGCAATCTAGCTTTAATAGCCTTTTCAACACTTTTAAATGTACAAAACAAAGACCGATTTTTCTCTTGCTGTATAGGGGCTGTATTGATGCCTTTTCCACAATAATTGGCGTTGGAATGAGGTGATGAAGGGGCTGTATTGGCCATGGGAGGATGAGGAGTCGGTGGTGCTGTATTCGAAGCCGTGGAGGGGCTGTCCGCGGTGGCTGTACGGATGGCGGCGGCGGCGGTCTTCTCGCGCTCCTCTTTAAACTTTTCTCACATTATTTCTTGTTCTTCTTGAACGGCTTTGGGTGTTAATGGCTTTAGGATAGTGGTGCGGCCGTCTCTCTTGATTGTGTAAGTGTTTGCGAGTCCGTCGTGTACGGCTTGTTTATCAAATTGCCATGGTCTCCCTAAGAGTAAGTGAGCTGTATCCATAGGAATAACATCGTATAATACAGTGTCAGAATAACGAACAATGGAAAAGGATACATGTACCTGACCGGTGACGTGAACTGTGCCTCGATCTGTAAGCCATTACAAACGGTATGGATTTGGATGCTTCACCGTGGTAAATCCAAGCTTGTCGACTGCATACTGGCTCACTGCATTTATTACACTGCCACTATCAATGATCATCGCGCAAGTCTTTCCTTGAATAGCAACTCTTGTGTAGAAAATGTCCTCTCACTGTGATTGTTGCTCTTCTTCTCGATTTATGTTCAGACTGCGGATAAAAACCAAACTGACATGAGTAATCTCGAGTTCCTCTTCTTCAAACTCATCTTGGATGACTATTTCAGGTGGGGCTTCGGCCTTGACAGGTTCGTCATCTTCACTGGCTGATTCGAGCTCATTCTGCTCTGTGAGGAATAGAACTCGTCGGTTAGGGCACTGTGCTTAAAAGTGGCCCCAACCTTGGTATTTATAGCACTGAACATCTCTGGCTCAACTGGGGCTGAAGTTGGCATCGAATTTGAGTGATTTGGCCATGTAAAATTCGGCCGGACTGGAGCTGCAAGTGTAGGATCGGTCCTACGGCTCGGTGATGGTGTAGAACGGTCAAAATGTTGCTTGGTTGGTTCAAATTGACCTCGGGGTCGAGTGGGGTCCGTAGAAGGAGTAGAAGATGATGTGGACGACGTACCTTTGTTCCAAGATGGTCATACTGGGGCTGTATTGTGATGAGATCGACGTTGGCCTTCTCGGAGCTGCCTTTCCACAATGGATGCGTAGTGCACCATGTCATCTACACTTATGAAGTCTTTGAGCTCGACTTCAGATGCAATGTCGAGATTCATGCCTTCAATATATCTGTTGATGGTAGCATTTAAGGACTCTCTCTTTCCGACACGATTCAAGGCGCTCTCTAACTCTTTGTGGTACTCTTCAATCGAACGGGTGCCTTATTTGATCCGGTTGAGCTTTTTCTCAAGCTCTCTCTCATAGTGAACTGGTATGAAACAACCTCTCAGAAAGCCTTTCATCTCTTCCCATGTTTCAACTGGTGGATATCTCTCTCTGCGTCGTCTCTCTTGCTGCATTTCCCACCATGAGGCTTCATAGCCTCTAAACTCCAACGCTGCTAACTGGACCTTTTTGATCTCTGGAAAGTCATAACAAGTGAAAATATTGTCGACTTTACGCTCCCAATCCAGGTAATGGTCTGGATCGTGTAAGCCTTCAAATTCCGGAATGCTCGTTTTGATGTTGTTGAGCAATCCATCTCCATCTCCATATCTGGGCCTCTCATAACGAACAGCTTGTCTGGCAGGTGGTCTGGGACGATCACGATGATCATCATGTCTTGGTGGTATGAAGGCGGCTTCATAACCATCAGCTGCATCGGACTCGGGCTCGAGTGCATCTTGTCTGCGATCCTCTTGAAAAGCGGACTATCTTGGTGCGCCTCTCTACTGTGGTTGTTGGATTGTTTATGTCGTAGATTGAACTGAGAGTTTCTTGATTTGCTCAGCCAACTCAGCTACTTGATTCCCGAACTCATCATTCATCTGCTGGTTTTGACGCAAAAAGAACTGTGCCATGGCGTCAAACTGGTACTTTGGATCCCATGAAGTTTTGGATGTGTAGGAGAGATCATCAGGTGATTTGGGCATGATTGGATCGTCCATGAGAGAGGTTGAGGCGGTGGCTTCATTTTTGCCTTTGTCCATGGTACCTACAAAACGAACAAATGTAAAGGAAAACAAGGATGGATCCTCACAATCTCACGTTCACTGTTTTGTTTTCACTCTTGATTTTACCACTCTTGTTTGCTCTCAAGTGTATGGTGATGTGTGTGTGTCGTGTATATGGAGGGGAGAGATAGCACTCTTGTCAAATGTCGAGGGTACGAATTAATTGCACGAAGGTTTAGACTAGTATTGCTAACTAGGATCAACAAGTGAGGTGGAATATGTTGGTGTAGGTGGCGTGTGGATTATGTGGCAAAGGGAGTGGGGTCGTGTAGGTCTAGGTGGCGTGGGGTAGGGTGGTGTCGAGTAGGGTAGGTGTGTTAGGGTTAGATGGATTCCCAAAGGTAGAAGGAAAAAAGTAGAAAAGAAAAGGAAGGAAAGATTAGATATTTTGGAAAGTGTTACACAATTGTGACACAATTCTAAATATCCTAATTGAACTAGACTCTAAAAGGAATGAATCAAAATTAAATTACAACTCAAAAGGAAACTACCAAAATAAAATAGAACTTGGAAGGAAAGTTCCAAAAATAAAATAAGAGTCTAATGGAAATTTCCAACTAAGGAATTATCCTAGAAGGAAATTACCAAAATTAAAATTTAACTCACAAGGTAAATACCAAATATGAAATAGTACTAAAAGGAAAGTACCAAAATAAATCAAGACTCAAATGGTAACATAATGAATATTCCTTTTTTTTGTCGATTTCTTTGCTCTTTTTTTTTATTTTCGGATTTCTCTTTTTTTTATCCGAACTCTTTTTTTTATATCGAATTTTTTTTTCAATGAACAACTGTACCATTACAACTCGATAAAATAAAATAAAGAACACACGTATGACGACACCTAGGATAAAAAATGACACGTCGGATTGAACCACGACCAGCAGAGCTGACGTGACTCTGATGTCAAATTTATGATACGACCAAGACAATTAATCTAGGACGATAACAACAACGTAGTGGAAGACTTTAATGAATGGAAACACGTCAACTGAAAGAAGGGAACAATCCGACTCAAAGATACGACTAATCTAGACAATTAAAATACGTAGAACCAAGACACGACTATGTAACACCGCCAATCAAATGAGCGCTGAAAAGGAGCGATTATATGGGCTGTAAATATATGGAAAAATCGTGTGTGAGGCTTGGTGAAGAAGGGTTTGGGTAGATAGGATATGATAGTGTACAATTGAACTTACGGTATGGATGATATGGTGTAGAACTCGCACTCGTGTGGCTTGAAGGACGGCGGACGTGGATGGCTTGATGAACGACGTCGACGATGGATGATGATTCGTTGATATGAATCACAACCCGATAGCCTCCTTGAATCTCGAACGTATCCAAGGTTGAAATCTCCAAGTTGATCTTCGATTAGTGAATACCGGTTAATCCATCAAGTGGATTAAGCAATACCCTTGAATAACACTTAGAATTGCTAGCTCCAAGAATGAATATTTTCTTGTAAAAGTATCCAAAAGACATAAAAGATTGAGACACAATTGTATGCAAACGCAATTTAATTCAATAATGTTTAAAGTATCAATGTGATAATGATCCCCTATTTATAAGCTATAGAGGACCGAAAATAAGAGCTATAAGTGGCCGAAAATAATTGATCCCAAAAGAGATCCAACTACACTAGGAAATTCCCTAAACTAGAATTCTATTTAAGGTAGTTTCTTCCCTTAATTAAAATTGTAGTTAAACCTATGACTATTCAACTCTAATGACCGAAAATTACACTTAAATAATTAAATAAAATCTGATTTTGATTATAGTCTAATTAAATAAAAATAAAACTATAGACTAAAATAAAATAACCCCTTAATTAAAACAACTAAGGGCCGATTTCTTCACAAAATCGCACACGTGCACGTCGATCATCATGCAACCCCATGCACACGTGCACTTACTCTTCATCTTCATCTCTTCAAGATTAATTCTCCATAGTGTGTTCTTGATCTTCAATAGTTAATAAATTAACTATCTTCTAATTGCCTCTTTCGATTTCTTCATCTCCAATCTCGAGCTTTCTTCGAATCAACACTTGTAAGTATGCTTGAAGCTTCTTAGCTCTTGATCTTGTGATTGGTCCTCGAAATTGCAACTCCGGGTCTTGATCTGCATTATTGCTCATGGCTTCATCAGTTTAACTTTATTATATATATTACTAAGAAGTTGCACGTTTCATGTAAAATCAATTACTTAAACATTTAATAGTGCACCAAAACTTATATGATAAAAAACATTAAGTTTGTGAAAAAGGTTATATATTTTTACAATTATTCTACAACTTTGACGTTGAACATATATATACATTATTTTATAATTTTTTATTGATTCTTTTAAATGCTCCCTGGCTCCCACAAATCTAATTAATATGAAAAAGTGCTATGTTTTTGCATATGCTAACTCAAAACACTAAAACATGAACTAAATTAAAGAAATGAATCATGATTGTGAATGAAAAATGATTTCTTATTTTGTTAAAAGAAAGAACAATTTTTTCAGCAATTCATTAACATCCATAACCTTACCTAATAAAACTATAATAAGTGCCAAACAATGATAATCAAATTATATAGAAAAGGTAAAAAAAACTGTAACATAAGAATAGAATTTCACTATTTAAAACCAATTTTTGTATGTGTGTGTGTACACTATAGTAAGTAGTCTATTTTCACACATACGAAATATAGTAAAATAGTTATTATATATATCCTGTTTACTTAAACTACAAAATCACTATTTTAGCATGTCAAATGGATCAAATAAATTAAAATTTGATAGAGCACAAAAAATAAATTTATTTTGCATATATAAATAATAATTACCATAAATTACAAAGTAAGGTGTGTGTTTTCTTAACAGACCTCAAATTTAATACAATTTCCCATAATTTTAGAAACAACTAACATTGTTTAAACTGGTCAATAATTTAATAGCATTTTTGAGTAAATACTTATTGAACAAACGGTATGAAATAAATCAAAAAGCTAGCAAAATTAACCCTAGTACATATAAGAATATCATCAAAATTGATTTTATTGTATTTGGGCCAACATTACAAATACATATCCACCAAATACGATCGAGTAAGTGTGATTTAAACTAAATTCTAGTTCAAATTCTGAAAACTTTTATTATTTGATATTTCTCTCATTTACTTTTGCAGATTTAAATTCGAGTTAAATGACAACACAATCCAAACCCCCCTTTATGATTTGTGATTGAAAATGAGATTGCATCATTATTCAAACCCAGACCGGCTCCCACTCCTAGATCCTGCTTGTGTTGATCAACCTACTCCAACATATTATTTGTTCCTTTTGGATTAATCAACTCTAAATCTTTCAAGAGTGAACCTTTACCCATTACCAAACCTTTTCTTCCAATTTTCCCAGAGTTCACATCCTTGTCCATTGACAATACCCCCGAAAAGACGATTCTCTTCTTTGAGAATCAAAAGTACGAAACTTACGGTGGAGTAAGAAGTTATCCTCCCTAGTAGAACGATTGGAAGCAGAATCCAAACATAGAACAAACGTCTAATGAATTAGTATTTATGTGATATAAGAGTAGTATTTGACTATCGTAAAATTAACAAAAATATTATTTTTCTTTTTAATTTTATAGACCAATTATTTCAGTTTCATGCATGTAATTAGTGTGTGTGGGCGCGCGCGCATTAACTTTAAATATTCAAGCTAGTTAATATGTTATCTTTTAAGCTATATCTGAATAATGTTTTTCTTGTCTATCTGTAGTAGTGAAGTTAAAAAACTGATCATAAAAATAATTTTTAAGTAGATTAGTAATTTTTACTAAATTTCTCCCTAATATGTAGTTGGAATACTAACTAAAAAATTTGTAGTTTCTAATATGAATTATTGTATACATGCTTGTGATATATGTGTTGAAAATTTTATAGGAAAAACTTAATATATATCTATATATATATATTATTTTCCTGAATTACAATGATAGAAAATAATTAAATATTGCATTGATTTTAAGTTCAATTGAAAAGTATAAAACTGTAATAGCCCGGTCCCAAGAATTAGGACGGAGACATTATGTGGATTAATAGAATGAAAAGGGTAATTTAATTGGAAATCCAAGAGGTGTATTGAGAATTGAACTAAGTTAGCGCCTCAAAAATTTAGGCAGCATAACCTTATAATTGGAAGGTATCCACATTTTTCAATGTATCAAATGAGTCAAATGATTCAATCATGTCAAATGAATGCCTATTCATAGGCCAATAAGAAATTAAACAGAATCCATTAATTAATAAATAGGATTTTGACTCTTCAAATAAACAAGACCTCTTAATAGGTTACAACAACTAAGACCCTTCAATAGGTCAGAGGTAATTAAATTATACTGTATCCCATTCATAGAACAGAAGCAAGAAAACAACTTAAGAATCACTACACATGTTGACTGAAAGTAAGCAAAATCAACATGCTTAACAAGTAGAGTTTCTTCATAGGCGAAAGATGAATAAAAAGATATGCATATCAAAGGTGTGGTTTCCCCTTAGATAAATTATATAGTCAAGCACATGAGACATGCTAACTAGGAAGTTAACAAATGTTCATGACGAGAGTAGCGGAATCATATGTATAATCATAACAACAAAAATGTTACTTTTGTATATTGGAAGACTTGTCTTTGTGTATATTCTACAATTTTTTGACGATATAGATTGAATAATTATTACAATCACTGCGTGCATTTATTTATTATTATATTTATCTGCCAGTTCCATATACTTGCACTGTAGAAGATATAGTTTGGGTATACACATGATAAAGTTTATATTGAGGTGGATCATAATAGGATACTATTCTCTATTCTGACCTTAAGAGATAGAATAAAGATTCACAGAGTTCGGGTTCTTAACCCATATATATTGGCGAACATTTATATGTTATGTTATTGCTTTAATTTATCAATGAGTAAGATTCTCAGATAGGATCAACAACCTCGATATCTTAGGCAATATCATCTACATATATGATGGGTCGTGCAATATATATGACCACTGTATCCTGGTGCACCAAATTGTTGATGTCCCCTGAGGAAGCACAAACTGCAGGTGAAATTTATTCCATACATGATAAAGCTTGTGTTGTAGTACTACTCAAGGAACAAGATATTAATTAATTATAGTTATCAGAAGTTTACATAATTAATTAATGGACATGATATCTTAAACATATGGAATGGATGGACTAAATGAGAAAGCATATTCGGAAATATGTATTAAATTGGTAGGTCGATATTATTTCTTAGTGGAATAAAAATATTACTTAATTTATTTAATTTTATCCTAAATTTATTGGATATTAGAAATTAAATAAAGTAGCAGACCAATTTAATATTCTTCTAGATCCCAGTTGTAGCCCAATATGACCTTAGTAGATTGTGAATGAAACAAGAGTGAAAAGCCCAAACCTATTAGGTTTAGAGACCTAATTTTCGGCCACCTCTTTGATAAATAGAGAGGTGAAGGACAAAGATTAGGGCAATGAAATCAGCCCCTCTTTTGTACTCTCTTGATCTCCATAGTATTCACACATGTTTACTAGTATACAACCCACTCTGTATCTAGACGTGGTCCGAAAATACAGTAGAAGATCGAGAAGTAGAATAGCAAGGTATGGGCGCCGATCATACTAGATTCAACAAACAAGATTAGACCTTTAATCTTGTCCTCAATCCGACTTGAATTTGTAAGTGATTTTCGGTTTCTATGTTTTCGCTTTTAGTAGAATCGAAAATTGAACTTGCATGTTAATTCACTCGGATTAATTATTTACATCAATTGCCTAAAATCATGATATACATGAGGTAGGATTAATGGGCAACCAAATAGATCATGTGGTGGTTCAATTCAAAAGAATCCCAACAACTGGTATTGGAGCAGGTTTTGGCACCGCTCTAGAATTAATTCTAGGTATTGTTTGAATTATGTGATTAACATTGTAGATGAATTTATGTGTTATAAATTTTTAATTTTAATAGCATGTAATTTTTTAGCATGATGAGATTTAAAATCAGATGTATTTTTTATGAAGTTCGAAAAATTCGGTTTGAATTCTTTTGTAATTTTTGATACATGTATAATAATATTTGGAATGGTATTTTGATGTTCATCAAATTTTTAGATTTTATTAGTGTAGGTTTCAAAAATTAGAACATCAATTTTTTCGAAATTTGATGTTTTAAAAATTCCTTATTTTGATCTATGATTTTCGATTTTGGTGTTTTGGATTTGGAATAGATTTTTGATCCATATCAAAATTACCTAATCTAAATCACCATAGGGGTTGAAAATTTTAGAAGATTGGAATTGAATAAGGTAATTTTTGTGTATTTCAAAAGTTATCTAATTCTAATCACAATGGGTTTGAAAAATAGAATTGTAAATTTGGAAAGTGTTTGAAGAGGATCAAAACTTTCATATTTTCATTCTTGTTATTTTCGATCCCCCTATAATTAATTTGAAATATATTTTTGATTAATATCAAAATGTTCAAGTTTAATTATTTTAGGGTTTTTTTCGAAAATTTAGATTTAAATTTGGTGGATAATTCTAATTAATTTCCAACTTTAATCTTATGTTAATTTTTGAGATATATATTTATATATAGTGACAATAGGCCATTCTAGCCGGTTGAAAAAAAAAAAAACTTTTTTTGGCCACTAATAAAAAAATAATATTATTTTATCTAACTTTACCTATTTACCCTTATTCTAATTTAAAAAAAATCAAAATAAAAAAAACAAAGTCCTCTCTCTCTCTCCTCTCTCTACCCAATTTCAATTTCAGATCCCCTTCTTCTCCAAACTCCATCGCGTCTGCAGCTCGCTGTTGCCGGTCACCCTCGCCGTTGCCGACACCCTCACCATTGCCGTCGCAGTCGTCGGCTGTGGGCATCGCCCTCTCCGTCCGTCGCCACCGTAGCCGTTGCTGCCGACTTGGTCGCCGCCGTCACTTTGAAAGAAAAGGTGCAATTTTGCACTTTCCTCTATTTGCATAGTAGTGGGTCTACAATGTATGTATTCATGCTCATTACTCTTCTAATTCTGTACATTTTTACATTGTTTGTTATAGTTTGGTATTGCTTGGTTGTTTGAAAAAGAATGGCAAGTGAAGAAGATGATTTTGCACAAGTTAATGCCCATAGTTCACATGGATTGATATTAGAGGTAATTTTTAGCCCTATTACTATGCATATGGTTATTGTTTTTGATTTTATGAGATGGATTTGTTGTCTGCATTTCGAACCCAAGAATCTGGGTTCAATTTCTTAAGTACGCGCCCAGCCCGGCGCACAGCCTTGCGCGTTCAATAGGGGCGTGTGGGCGGTAGGGGCTATGGGCGCACGGGCGGGCGGGCACTGACGTTGGGCACGCTCATGCTCGCGCGCGCTCTCGGGCTGGCGGGCGCACGCCAGCCGCGCACTGCCAGCGCGCGCGCGCTTGATGTGCGCGCCGTGCCAGCGCGTGCAAGCCGCGCGCGCTCTCTGCGCGTGCGAGCGCATGCACGGGCGTACGGCCGTGCCCTCGTCCCCTCTGCCCCATTTCGTTGTCCATGTGCATATTTGCAACTTAATGTTTTAATTTATGAAAATATATTTAGTTTTATCATTTTTAACAGTATAAATTATATTTCTTGTATCAAAAGTAATAAGATAAAATTGATGAAATTATTACACACACCAATATCTCATAAAATTTTAGAATATTAATTGTTTAAGCATATTGTAAAATTATTAAGTACTAAAAAAAAATGTACAAAGATGGCCATAGATTTACAAATTAAAATTCATAACGGTTGTACTATTATCTTTCTTCTTCCTGAACTCGCGATTAGTGGAGAAGACACTTATAACTTGACTGATTAGTGTAAATATAAAAAATATACACGTAATTATACTATTCATTTTTAGTTAATAAATTTTAAATTGGGTTGTTTTTTTATATTAGGATTGAAATTTATTTTATTTGTAATTAATAATTAGTAATTTGTAGGTTTAATGATATGTTAATTATTATATATATTGATATATATATAAATTAACTTCAATTATAAAGCATCATTATATCATATTATATTATATTTTATTATTATTATTATTATTATTATTATTATTATTATTGAACTAACAAAATGTAGAAGACGCATTTAGGCGGGAAAAATCATGAGATTCTATTTATAGGACCATTCTACATTTATATATTTATAAAGATATCTTGTAGTTGAAAATAATTTATTTATACACATATATTATTATAAATTATTTAACTAAAAATATATTATCTAAATTGTCTTACTTTTTCATACAGGATGGATGGGAATGGAAAAGGAGGGCAATGATGGATATAAATTACTCCATCAGTAATCACGACCGTGTGAGCATTATCGATGATATTAAAAAAATATTGGAGACGTAAGATGTTTATGATCATTTGGAAGCTTCATGTTTTAGTGAGTTACTAAAACTTCCAACTAAGGCCGCGAGGTGCAATAAGTTGGTCCACTATTTCATTGCACGTGAGATAGTGATGAAGGATGGCGGCGATCAGACTGAAATGTGGTTTAAAATAGGGAGAAAAAAATTGAGATTTAGTCGATTCGAATATGGCTAGTGTGTGGCTTGAAATTTGGGGCGTCAAATTTTGACCACAATAAAGAGTACAAGATTAGATCCTCCTACTTATATAAGAGGATTTTCAATGGATGTCAGATGTCCCTAGACGAAATGAAGCAAAGTTTCATTACTAAGAAGCTTGGTGATGACCCCAAAGATTATCTGAAAGTGGCCAAAATATTGTTGGTGTATTATATGTTGCTAGGGTTTGAACCAAGCCACACCCTTGATGATTGGATTTGGCTGTTGATCGAGAAAGAAGAAGAATGGGAAGCATTTCCGTGGGGTAGCTACTCCTATCAAAGGCTTCTACTTTTCTTATCCAATATACACACAACACCGAGAGGTTCGAAAAGGCCGACATATCACATTTATGGATTCTCATTAGCATTTTTGGTATGTCATCCAGTAAATTATTTTAAGTGTTTATTATAATTACTTTTTTTATATAAATATAAAATTAGATGGATTTAATTGTGATTTTTGTAGGCATGGATTTATTGTGCTATCCCACAGTTGGGTGAGACATGTGGTGGTGTAAAAGACCGAAAAGCTATACCGAGAATTTTACGCTTTGGGTATAACTCAGCAAATGTCAACACTAGTGATATCAGAGGACATGTATAATTTATTAAATAACGTTAGGCACACTTAATTTGACACTGCGCGCACCGGGAACAGCGTGCTGGCCGGGCGCATCGCCCTGCGCGCGCGTGCTGTGCGCTGCCGGCGCGTCCGTCAGCATGCGCAAACAACCCCTTGCGCGCGCGGATCTGCGCGCGCGCGGCCCACGGGCGCGCTCAGTGTTGGGGCTACGAACTGGGGGCGCACACACACTATGCTAAATCACCTGTGCATTTCTCAAACATAACTATTGCCTTGACTTACTGTTGATTAAATGCATATGTTCAAGAGGTTGCAACTTGGAAGGCGTGAAAGTACCTCGATATATTGGAAAAGCATTGAAGAGGGTCCGTTTTTGCTACAATATGCTCCGTGTGATTCATTTGCCGCTCATGAGCCAAAACCCGCTCCATCACAGCGTGCTTCAAGAGACGCCTTCCACGAGCATGACCCATTGAGAGACGCCTTCCACGAGCATGACCAGGGAAGAGATGTCTTCTATGATCATGCATCTTCGACACAACCTTTCTATGGCCCTATTGATCCCGTAATTCCGTGGACCATGTCTCAGAGACAAGCATTTTTTCAAGATGTATATGAGTCGGCTAAGAGAGCAGCTCAAGCAGCAGCAGAGAGAGCAGCAGAGAGAACTGAAAACTGGCTATCAGGTTATCTTCCACAGTTTTTTAGAGGCCAAGGAAGTGAGCAGACTTTCGATCAGCTCGAAAGTTCACAGGTTCGTGAATGTTCTATTATATGTTATTATTATGTTATTATTATGAAATTTATATTTATATTTTGGGGTTGTTATTGTTGACTTTATACTTTTATTTTTGTTTACTATACAGTATTATGAAGAAAGGAGCCCAGAGAATTGGGAATGGAATGCCCAATTTCAATGGGGATGGAATCCCCCACAAAACACAGAGCCCAAAGAAGATGAGAGCGGGCATTGGAATTCCACAATAAGAAAGTCGACTCCAAATGAAGAAAATGTGTGCCAAGGCACGGGAAGGACACAGATGTGGAATGAAGAAAATGTGTGGAAAGACACGGGAAGTACACAGATGTGGAATAACAGTGTCTTTAACACTTGGAACCAAATGTCAGCGGGATAGTACAGGGGGTGGATGAGTCCATGTAGCATAGGACTCCATCTCAGGGTACGAGTCATATTCCTTTCGTCACCTCTATTCGAGATATCACTTTATTGTCTGCTCACAGCACTCCAGTGAAGTTGGATTTTAGAGAAGTGAGAAGAAGGGCAGCATCAGCAGCATTGCGAAGTCCATTTCTACCATATCATAAGCGCTTTGATAATTGGAATAACTTTCTACAATCAAAGAAGCTTTAAGTAATTTACTCTGATAAATTTTTAGAACTTATAATTGTTTATGATTTGTGATATATTTGATTGATTGTTTTATTATGCAGTAGGAATGTTGGGATTGGTTATGGTGTGGGAGCTAAATTTTTTACAGAGCTATTAAAGCCGGGGGAACTCACTGATGCACATATTGATGCTTACATGGCCATACTTCATTCAAATCCGGCATTTGCTAGTAGAACACTACATAAAACGGATCTAGTTCTAACTTCCACGGGGTTTATGGTATTGATTGAAATTATCTTCAATATAAAGATGCTTGATTTTCTTTATTACTCATTTAGATACATTGGTTTAATATTTTATTAGGCAGCGATTCGTAAGGTATTTGAACAATACCATGATCTTGAAGAGGCTTCGCAACTTAACAAAGAGACTGAACAAATGATCTCTGATGAGGATCTTTTCGGTCTCTCACAATATGTGAGTGGCCATCTAACAGGGTGGCATCCGCTGAAACCTTGGTATGATTATATCAGGGTACGTAAAACTCAATTCTGATTAGAGAAATGTATTTTGTTTTGAATCATTTATAATTATGTACTAATTATTTTGTTTTAAATGTTTTCATATAGTTGGTATTTGTAGCACATCTTGATTCTGATCATTGGCTTACATGTGTGGTGAGTTTACCCGAACACTTTATCGCTTTCTATGACTCCACGTGGCACAACTGGACAAAAGAGATAAGGCAATCTTGAATTAACTTTTTTGCTCCATTGGTGCGCATTCTCCCACAAGTTCTTAAATATTGTGGATATTGGGATTGTCGCAAAGAATTACAGCCCAAGTACACTGAGTGGAGGATCAAAACAGTTGAAGGCGCCGGAGTTTACAAACAAAATGATGGTGTTAGTTGTGGCCTATTTGCCCTCAAGTTTGTGGAGATGCTAATGACAAATACGAGAATGCCGCAGCCGACCGACAAGGCAATGGAAGGATATCGTTCCCATGTGGCTCATACAATTTTTAGATTTAGCACAGATGAAAATACCCTTGTATGACTCATGAATACTAACTATATTGACTACTTTGTCATTCATTTGAATTTGGTTTGCATGTTGTTAGCTCAATCATAGTGTGCTTTTTATATCGTTTCACTTAAACTTGGATTTTTTTCTTAAGAAATTGTTCAGTTAGGGACGGCCTGCACATGCAGAGAGATGCGCGCAGACCCAGCGTAGAGCCCCGTGCGCGCGGGCTTGTGCGCGCGCAGAGCCGCGCGCCCCCAGCGCGCAGAGCACGCGCGCGGGGGGGGGCCCTGTGCGCGCGCTCGCCTCTGCCCAAGGCGCGGCCCGCGCGCGCAAGCCACGCGCTGGGTCTGCGCACGTACCTCTGCGCGCGCACACGTGTGCCAATTTTGACAGCCACATTATGCAAAATTAACTGCTATCGGTTCGACGCGTCCAAATTCAACATAAATTCAAAAAAAAAATAAAATACATAAATGTCACTCCAAATACATAAGTGTCACTCCAAAATGTTTAAATGTCACTCCAAATACATAAATGTTACTCCAAATACATAAATGTCAGCATTTAACTAGGCTTATTCGGACATGTTGGTCGAGTATGACCAGGTTGACGGCATACACCATACCTATTGGTTCGACGAGCACGACTACTACTCGCTTCGTTAGAATTGCAACTACCAGTTTGAGAAACTTGTGAGATTGTAATGCTTTGGGTATATGTGGCTCGGTTGTGACCTGTTTGTTGACAACGAGAGCACACAATGCTACACCGACGACCCTAGATGTGGATCGATTGCCTGTTGAGATCCTATTAGTGCGCGGATGTCCATCTTGTCTTGGATTATGTGGTGCCAATACTACTCTAGAGGATACTTCGAGTGGTACATCCCAATCATCAGGATGGGCATTGCCATTACTTCTCCCGAGTACATTCCACGGAGGTTCTCAGTTATGTAAAAACTCTAAACATATGAATAAACGTGCTTATTTGCTTTGCTGTTGAACATATTAAAATTGAAAAGTTAATTAGTGAGAAAAAATTAATAGATAAAATATATCAAATACAATAAAGATATGTATATCTCCTTATAGCTGCTGCGGCATGGGGACAAGGCATTAAATCAAGGTTAAACACTAGACAGGAGCATTTTTTACCCAGAAGATCCACCGTGTAGTGCTTCATCCCAGGTGTAACCTTAAACTTTGTAGCACTAATTGGTTGCACATTCATTGTTTGACATTGCTCAACTGATTTCAAAATCTTTGTGGCTACCGTTTCGGTCAACGCATGAGTCCTTACTAGTGCATCTCTACGTCGATCGTGAAACCATTGACCTACCAATGTGCGAACACATTCTAGAAGCGTGCATACCGGTAATCTTCTAGCCCATTGAAGTCGGCCATTCAAACACTCTGCACAATTGGAGTTCATAAATTCATAGCGACGAACAGGACACTTGCATCGAGCCCAACGAGTTGGATCAGCATCCAATAGTTTCTTATATGCTCCATTCTCTGATGCAATTGAAAGATTTCGCATGTGTTTATCAAACTCTTGAGCACGGTAACAATTGGCAACTTTCTTGTACATAGCCAATATATTGGAACCCCACCTCTTTAGATTGTTCTTTAAATGGTAGGTATAAATTCCATGTGCTGTTCCGGGATACACCTCTGCAACAGCATTCGTTATGCTCTTATGCTGATCCGAAACAAACAACAAATCATCTAGACATCCATAGGTCTTCTTAAGTTGTCTCAAAAACCAAGACCATGAATTATCATTCTCTTTGTCTCCAATTCCAACTGCCAATGGATAAATTTGTTCATTCCCATCCTTTGTTGCAGCAACAAACATAACTCCTCCATACTTTCCTTTCAAATGAGTTCCATCGATAACAATATCAGGACGTCCATAAGAAATGAATCCATCAATACAAGCAGAAAGGGCCATATAAACGTACTCAAAACAATCTGCTGCATCCGTCTTCAATTCAACAATAGAACCTGGATTTGACTGTTGTACCATATGCAAGTATGACGGGAGTAGCTGGAACGACTTGTCACTGTCACCATATACCATTTTGATAGCATGATTTCTCCCTGTAAGAGCCCGACCGTACTGCACGACAATACCAAACTCTCTTTGCAATTGCATCTGCATTTCCTTTGGTTTCAGTATTGCTCCCTCAGTCAGTAATTTAGGGGCAAAAAATACACCTATTACTTTTGATGTAACTGTATGGTGTCCATGACGGCTGAAATCCATTTGACAAGTATGGGGGGCATTTCATTTAAAAATCCTCCATTGATCCCCATGAGCTGAAGCACGCATTGCGAATGTGCAACCTTTATGGTGTCTACAACGAGCAGCAAACCTAGTCTTGTTTGAATGTTCAATCCGATACTCTACACGATTATGCAGATGATACAAACCCAACGCATTTATCATTGACTCTTTACCTTCAAAATAGCATCCAAACACAAAGTATCAAGAGTGTTCACAGTCATATCAATACCCAACCTATTTAGGGGGAGTGTGGCTTGATATAGTGCCCCTGGAATAATCCATTGTCGTCTATGTTGGCATGTTTCTTCCAAATTATCATCTTGCACATCATCTATGTCACATGAAGTGCCAACATCGGGTACGGGCCTACGGAGCATTTCACAAAAAACATCAACATCATTAGCCTCATCATCAACAGGAACTTCATCCCCATCATCATCAACAAATGTGTCATCATTATCGCCCCAATCAAATCCAAAACCCTCATCCTCATTAGCATTATCATTGTGAATGCTATGACCAAATCTTAAACCCTCATCATTCTCATTAATATTATCATCATTAACCACATCATTATCATCTTCAACATTCTCATTTTCACCATCCTCAAAATTCTCATTTTCAACTTGAAGAGTTTCGTTATTACAACCATCCTCAATATTCTCATAATTTATGTGATGAACACCTTCATAATGTGGGTATGGAGGTCTAACATATGCAGGTGGATATGGATATGACTGTGCCTATGTATTTTGAGCATTCAATAAATCTAAAAAACTATTTTGAGCATGAATCAGAGGTCGATTATGTGACTAGGAGGATTGTGCTCTCAAAGAAGTTTCAACATATAAGTGCAAAACTTGTGTTTCTTCTATAGCAAAATTGAAATCAGCATAATTTCTTATGGTAAATCTTCGTCTTCTACCATCATGGTCACATAACGCCAAACTTGAGATACGATATCTATACATATTTGGATCTTCACCAACAATTTCTACAATGTCATCAAACAATTGTGAATAAGTTAATACTCCCAAACTTGAGATACGATATCTATACAATGTCTCGCCAAAAACCTCCATGATGCAATAAAATATATGTCTCACTCATCTACACATAAAAAATAAATACAAATATTAAAAATAAATGTATTATATTGAAATATATTTAAAAAAACAAAAGGCCCAGCCCCAGCCTGTCCGCGCGCGCTGGTGTGCGCACCGGGCTCTGCGCGTGCGGCCCCAGCGCGCACGCACGGCCCTAGCGTGTGCGCGTGCCCCAGCGTGCGGCCCTAGTGCGTGCTGGTTTTGCGTGCGCCCCTAGCGAGCAGACGATGCGCGCGGGTGTGGGCGCCCCAAGCGCGCGCAACCTCCGGCGCGCGGGCCTTTCTGCCAGCGCGCGTGTTACTGCGCGCCAGTTCCAGAGTGTAACCAAGAACACCCCGGTGCGCATGTATGAATAAAATTAAAAAAAAATCGCCCATTAAACAACCATAATGCCAGTATTAAAGAAATCAGATTTAATAATTACCTTCAAATTCAGGTTCAAATCTTCCAAAATTTTTTCATCAAATCTTCAAAATGCAAATGTTTGCATCGAATATATTTTTTTCGATAGTGATAGAGAGAGAGTAGATGTTCAAAATGAAATGTTTGTAGAAAAATCTGATTTTTTCATTATGACTAGAGAGAGAGAGTAGATGGGGGAGGAAATGTTAATGTATGTATATTTTATCTTTAAAAAAAATAAGGGTAAGGGTATTTTAGTTTGGTAAAATATATATATATATATATATAAGATTTAATTTGGTAAATAATTGTAATTAATTTCTAAAGTATATCTTATAGTAATTTTTGAATTTTTTATTTTAATAAAATGCAATTTTTAAAAATTATGTCATGTATGGATATCATGTGATATTTTATGCTTATCATGTAATTATGGTAGTTGTATTTGTAGACTATTATTGTTTGCAGGTGGTACCAACTATCATGGCTTCTTAAATTATGTGATGTATGTATTTAATTTAATGTTGAATGTATGTTGACTGTATTCCGATTTGGCTACATGATTTTCAATCCATGAGAAAATTTATGGATTAGGTCTAGAAATTTTATTTTATTATGTTATTTTAATGTAATAGGAAAAATAAAATTGTTAGACCTAGTAGGTGATTTTCAAAAATCACCTAAGTTTTGATTTGTATTTTTATTTCCCTGTTATTCTAGATATATTAGGATTTTCCTTTTGAAATAGATATTCTATATTGAATAAGGATAGGAAATCCACTCATAGAAGAAAAGAGGAGTAGCCCACTAAAGAAAGGACATCACGAACACGTCCCAAAACCTTAATTGGAGCTAGGGTTTCGGCGAGATGCAATGGTGATCGGCGACCATTTATGTCCAGATAAGCCATGATAGTTGAGTTCAATTATTATGCTTATTGTGTTCTTTAGCATGCGATGGTGTTTATCATTTTATGTGATGTTTGCATGTTTTGAATTGGGATAAAATGAAACCTCAAGTATAAATAACTAAGTAGGAGAGATACATACCAAAGTCTGTGGAAATCAAACGAACTCCATTAATCTGGTTTAATTAAGAAGTGATGGGCATACGCATTGACAATACGTCTTCCTCCATATCGGATGTGTCATATCATTGGAATCTCTAGAAATTAAACCTCTTAATAGATAATTGTAGGATACTGTTAGAACTAACTGACTCCTCCATCTGGAGCAGTGAAATTCGAACAGTCTCCTTGGAGTGAAGATAATGATTTTCACACTTAGGTGTAGTTTATTAATAAACGTCCACACTATCGTGGCTTATTAATTAGATAATTACATGACTGGATGGTTTTCAACTATTAATTTACTTGTCATAAGGAACTTTGACTGGAGATAAATTCAAGGCTAATAACCTGTTTAAAAATGAATTTTATAAACTCTTATGGGTTTGCCAGGGATTATTAACGGAAAAGAGGAAATAAGAGCTCGAATTGAGATGGAAAGGGAGAGAGAGGAACAAGATGCAATCTTAAACAAATTAGGGCTTGTGATTGAGTTTAATCGAGATCCGTCAGGCAAGGACAAGGATCGGGTGGTTCTATTGTCGCGGATACGGACACCGGCTTGAAGGAGGAAACAATATTAAAACATTTGGGCCGTGATGGGAGCTGGGCCAAAAACAGTGGCTAAAATGAAGAAATTATATCTGGGCTCGATTAGATATCTTATGTTATGCTTTTGTGTTATTTTTTATATGATAAACCTATGGTTCCATTAGAGTTACTGTTAGTGGGACCTGTTGATGCTAATTATATCCAGTTGTAAGCTTTTGGAGGAATATGAAGAAAATATTATCTCAATTCTCCCCCTACCTTCTTCCCCAAGTTTTCCCTTTTCTTCCTTCTCTCCCTCTCGGTATTCACACCATTATTTAACAAATCTCTAAAACAATTACATACATAGCTATCCACTTATATATTACAATAGGAAATTGTAGGGTTCACTACAACTGGTATTTCAGAGCCAGATCTCCTCTATGGCGGACGGCACGCGCTTGAAGGAACTACAGGAATCACAAAGGAAAATTGATAAAAAACTTGAAGGTGAGTCATTAAAAAGAGATGTTGCTGAATTAAAAATGTAGGAAAAGCTTGGGGAAATTACTACTCAAGTGCAGGATCAATTGAAAGGTGTTACTTCCAAGTATGAACACCTAACTAACACCTTGACCTCAATACAATTACAGCTTTCTAATCTGGGTAAGGACAAGAACACACCAGAAGAGCAATCTATTTTGGGTGCTTCTCCAAGCCCCATGACTGCAGATAGTAAATCCCCAGTGCATACCCAATACACATTTGGGTCAAAACTGCCAATCGAACCAGTCCATCATCAACCTCAAGTTCCACACACATACTCACATGTGTATAATTCTCTTCCAAAGGTGGACTTCCCTAAATTTGATGGCACTTAACCTAGGGCTTGGATCCTGAAGTGTACTCAATAATTCTAGTTGGTCCCTAATATTCCAGACTCCCAGAGGATGGTGTTGGCCTCACTACATTTTGAGGGCAAAGCTGCTCAGTGGTTCCAGAACTACAGTCACATGCATAAAGAGATAACATGTAACCAATTTCTAGAGGTAGTTGCTGCTAGATTTGAGGAGTTAAGAGAAACTAAGGTCATTATGGAGTTCAGTAAGTTGAAACATCAAGGATCTTATGATGACTATGTGGAGAAGTTTGAAGAATTGAGGGCTTGCATAATGTTGTTTAACCATACTGTTTACTCTGAACACTACTTTATTGTTAGTTTTATCAGTGGGTTAAGTGAAGAATTACATGCAGCTGTTACTATGTTCGGCCCTGGTACCTTACACCAGGCTATTGAATTGGAAGGAGTCAAATTCAGACTATAGATGCCATTGCTAATAAGGTTAAAGGTGTGAACAAATCATTCTCTAACCCATCAGCCAGCTACAAGATGTCTGACTCTAACTCTGGTAGCCAAAACAGAACACCTATTGGCCTCTCAAACCGCCCACCAAGTTGTTAACTACAGCAGAGATGGCTGCTAGGAGGGAAAAAGGGTTGTGTTACAACTGTGATGAACCCTATGTATATGGCCACAGATGCAAGAATAGGATCAACTACATGATCATGACTGAACAGGAGGAGCTATCTTATATGCATATTCAAGAAGAAACAAAGGGTTAGTTACCACCTGACCCAGGAATTGTACAGATGGAGGAAGTGCACATGTCCCTCAATTCAGTATTAGGGGCTGAGGGCATCACTACTTTGATGGTCATTGGCAAGCAGGATGAGCATGATCTGCTCATCCATATTGATACTGGTAGCACTCTTAGTTTCATTCTGAAGGCTACAACTAAAAGGCTAGGGTGTTTAGTGGAACAGACTAACCCTATATTAGTCAAGGTGGCAAATGGGTAGAAACTAGTGAGTGATTCACAAGCCACCAGGTTCAAATGGACAGTGCAAGGCCATGATTTTGAGTACTCACCGAGATTACTCAAAACAGAAGAGTATGATCTTATCCTAGGGGGTGATTGGCTAAAAACATGTACTCCTATAGAACTGGATTACAAACAGATGACCTTCACTGTCACTCAAAGAAAGGAAAAGATTAAACTGCATACTTCCAGATCACAGGTAGATTGCCAATTGATTTCTAGGCATTCCCTATACAAGATGATTCATCTACCTACCATCAATGAGGTAGAAGAAGTTTTATGGTCAAACTACAAGCAGAGAGTTTGGAGGATAATACTGGAGTACAGGACCTTCTTGAGGAGTATGATGATGTGTTTGCAGAGCTTATAGAATTACCACCAACTAGAGGAGTGGAGCATCACATCACCTTGAAACCTAATAGCCTCCCAAGGCACCAACATCCTTACATGACCTCTTATAGTCATAAGGATGAAATTTAGAGGATAATAGTTAAGGACCTCCTAGACTCTGGGCAAACACAGTACAGTAAAAGCCCTTTTGCCTCCCCTGTTATCTTAGTGAAGAAGAAGGACCAAACTTGAAGAATGTGTGTTGACTACAGGTACCTTAATTCCCTCACTATCAAACATGAATTTCCTATTCCTATTATTGATGAGCTACTGGATGAGCTCCATGGAACTAAATACTTTTCTAAGATTGATCTAAGGTCTGGGTACTTCCAAATTTTGGTGAGGCCTCAGGACAGATTCATGACTGCCTTTAGCACTCACCATGGCCACTTTGAATTTGTAGTCATGCTCTTTGGGCTATGTAATGCCCCAGCCACCTTCCAGGCACTCATGAATAAAACCTTCAGGGATCAGTTAAGGAAATTTGTTTTGGTGTTCTTTGATGATATTTAATCTACAGCACTACCTGGATTGACCACTTACATCATCTAAAGACAGTCCTCCAGCTACTTAGAGATAGCAAGTTATACGCTAAGAAGAGCAAGTGCAGTTTTGGCACCACCTAGGTGGAATATCTAGGCCACATAATATCCCACCAAGGAGTCTCTACAGACTCCCAAAAGGTGGAATGCATGTTGCAATGGCCTGTTCCCCAGAACCTCAAACAGCTGAGGGGTTTTCTAGGGCTAACAGGGTACTACAGGAAGTTTGTCAGAGGATATGGCCTTATCAGTAAGCCCTTAACTGAGTTGCTTAAGAAAGACAACTTCCACTGGAATTCAGAAGCTGAGAAGGCCTTTCAGAAGCTTAAGGTTGCCATGTCTACTACTCCAGTACTAGCCCTACCTGATTTTTCCAAACCATTTACAATTGAGATAAATGCCAGTGGGGCAGGAGTGGGGGCTGTGTTGATGCAAGAAGGGAGACCACTAGCCTATCTCAGCAAGACTTTATGCCCTAGGAATCAAGCTCTCTCTATCTATGAGAGAGAGTTCCTTGCAGTCTTAATGGTTGTTAAAAAATGGAGAATCTATCTACAAGGACACAAGTTTATAATCAGAACCGACCAACAGGCATTGAAATACCTGTTGGACCAGAAGGTTATCAACCCTCTGCAACAAAAATGGCTAACCAAACTATTGGGGTTCAATTATGAAATCCATTACAAGAAGGGTTGTGAAAATAAAGTGGCTGATGCACTTTCCAAAAGGGAGGGTCCTACTACTGATTGCCGAGCCATTACTACCATCACCCATAATTGGATATTGAAGGTGATCTCTAGCTATCAAAATGATCCCTACACTACTCAGATCCTGGGTGATAAACTCGTTGATGTAAACTCCTACCTAGAGTACCAAGTTATAGAAGGCCTGATCAGGTACAAGGGCAGGTTGGTGATTGGCAACACAGGGGACTGCAAAACCCATGTTCTTTCAGCCATGCATAATTCCTCCTATGGAGGCCACTCAGGTGTCACAAGTATATACATGAGATTGAAGGGGTTTTTCTATTGGCCTCATATGAAGACAGATGTGGCAAAATGGGTTCAAGAATGTGATGTCTGCCAGAGGAATAAAGCAGACCATGGTCCTTACCCTGGACTTCTACAACCCCTACCCATTTCCTATCAAGCCTGGAACCATATATCTATGGATTTTATAGAAAGGCTACCTAAGTCTGGGGGCAAAAGTGTTATACTAGTTGTGGTGGACAGATTTACTAAATTTGGGTATTTCCTTCCTATATCCCAACCTTACTCAGCAGAATCTATTGCCAAGTTATTCCTGGATAACATCTACAAATTACATGGCCCACCTACTAGTATTGTTACAGACAGAGATTCAGTTTTCACCAGTTCTTTTTGGAAGGAACTTTTCAGGTTAATTGGGGTTAAATTGGATATGTCTTCAGCCTACCATCCCCAATCAGATGGACAGACTGAAAGACCTAATCAGTGCTTGGAAAACTACTTAAGGTGCATGACTAGCTCTAGTCCCAGGCAGTGGCTACAGTGGCTCTCATTGGCTGAATATTGGTATAATACCAATTTCCATACCAGTCTTAAGTGCACACCATTTCAGGCCCTTTATGGTGTTCCACCCCCTCATTTACAACTTCCTCCTACCTAGACTCCTAGAACACAAAGGTAGCAGACTATTTATCACAGAGACAAGGTATAGTGCAGACACTTAGAGAAAATCTAATTCATGCTCAGAGTAGGATGAAATGGTACTCTGATCGAAAACGTCAAGACAGAACCTTTGAGATCGGGGAGCAAGTTTATTTTAAACTACAACCCTTCTGACAAAACTCTGTCATTCTCAGAAGGAATCTGAAGCTTTCATCTAAGTATTATGGGCCCTACACTATTCTGGACAAGATCGGATCAGTAGCCTACAAGTTGGATCTTCCCTCAACATCGAAGATCCATCCTGTATTCCACGTCTCCTTACTAAAAAAATGCATTGGAAGAAACCACATACCTTCTCGCGACCTTCCTGTCGCGAATAAAGATGGAGATATCCCAATCCTTCCACTCCAGGCCTTGGAGCACTGAATCCTTCTGCGCAAGGGCACTCCAACACCTCAAACGCGCGTTCTCTGGCAGCATTCTGATGTTAGCCTCTCGACTTGGGAAGATGATTCCTACCTCCGCCACAAATTCAGAACCTTTCATTCTCGATGACGAGAATTGCTTCAGCCCGGGGGTATTGTTATAGGTTTGCCAGGGATTATTAACAGAAAACAGGAAACGAGAGATGGAATTGAGATGGAAAGGGAGAGAGAGGAACAAGATGCAATCTTGAACAAATTAGGGCTTGCGATTGAGTTTAATCGAGATCCGACAGGTAAGGACAAGGATCGGGTCGGTTCTATTATCGCAGATACGGGCGCCGGCTTGAAGGAGGAAACAATATTAAAACATTTGGGCCGTGGTGGGAGCTGGGCTAAAAATAGTGGCTAAAATGAAGAAATTATATCTGGGCTTGATTAGATATCTTATGTTATGCTTTTATGTTATTTTTTATATGCTAAACCTATGGTTCCATTAGGGTTACTGTTAGTGGGACCTGTTGATGCTATTTATATCCAGTTGTAAGCTTTTGGAGGAATATGAAGAAAATATTATCTCAATTCTCCCTCTACCTTCTTCCCCAATTTCCCCCTTTTCTTCCTTCTCTCCCTCTTGGTATTCATACCATTATTCAACAAATCTCTAAAACAATTACATACATAGCTATCCACACATATATATTACAACAGGAAATTGTAGGGTTCACTACATAAACGTCCACACTATCATGGATTATAAGAAATGTTTTTAAAATGTCGGTGGATATACATATAATTTAATGTGGTTTTCGATTGTATGTTCTTTATCCTAAAGGTTTTGATTGTACTACATGTTTGCTTTTCAGTTATTTCTATATAGTCATGGTACTCTCCAACTTGTCCTCAATTCTCAAAGAAACAAACTCATCGGTGAAAACTATAATGATTGGATTCGAAACTTGAATCGGGTCGGCAATGAAACAATGGGTCGATCATCCGATCCGCGGGTGCACTTGATAGCTCACATTGGAATTTGAATCCGTAACTCACACCTGGAGCTGTGGAGTTAGTGTGCTGGAGAGTAGCTGCTGTAACTCCCAGTGGAGTGAATCTGCAGCATTGGTGGAGTGATGTAACCGACATCTGGTCTCAATGCTAGAGTAGTGGTGGCCGATAACTCCTGGAGGTTACACACCTGAAGAGTAATGGTCCGCGGTAACTCCTAGATGTTACACAACTGGTTTGAATGCCCTTAATCCCTAATTTACTAATCTTCACTTGAAGCTGGAGAGTTTTATATATAGATCATCCTAGAGCATACTAGGATACAGAAAAACGAGTACATCATTCTGCATCAGATAGTTATCTAGTGTCTCCTCCCAATCCCTGCATTATCTAATTCATCGGAACCTGTCGGTGTTGTTGTGCTACTACCGGAAGGACGAATTCGTTTCATCTTTGAGAGACAGAGAATGCCAAACCGTAAGCACTAGCAGGGGCGTATTTCTCTTTCCCTCGACTATGCTTGCCGGAATTATGAAGATTTCAGTTTGTTTACTTTGGTTCAATACTGTTTTCCTGCATTTACATTCTACTCGTTTTCTTACTTTGTACTTCAGATTGTTTGTAATCCAGAAGCACAGTAATTGTGGACAACAGGGACGACATACAACGAGTTTATGAATTTATTTTGATCATGAAACGATCACACGTCAATCCATCACAGGAATCGGCTGAAATCAGCCTCTAAATTTATGCCGACTGCAGAGGGTAGTCTTCGTTCTCACCAAAACTGGGATTGAATTAGTCATCAAACACAATTAAACTTATACCAAACATATTCTACGCTCAAAGAGCTTTCCAGGGGTGTGTTCTCACCAAAACTGGGATTGAACCGTGTTTGAGTCGTTCCTCTATCAAAGAACTAGAAAGAGTAACCATTAATAATGTAATCACATGATATTGGCTGAAAAGCCAACATTCTCATATGCGCGAACAACAAAAGAATTTATTTTTGCAAGTCGAATATACTAGCTCCTTTTTCGACAATCGATTCTCACCGACCCACATATCGAAAATCCTCGCCTCTACAACGTTTTCCCTCAATCAATTATTGAAAACAGCTTGTCGTTTGGTTAAAAAAATCGACCTGAAACCTTTCTTGGTTACGTACGTGATTTATTTTTTTAATTCTAAATTATTTAATTAAAATTAAACCATAGTTCCAATTAGATTCTATCAGATCCAATTTTCGATTAACCAAACATAACAAGAACACAAAATTCATAATTGAACCTGACTTCAACCAGAATCGAAATTCGTCATGAAAAATACCAATTCGGAATTAAACTATAGACTTGATCCAAAGTCAACATTAATATGGAATCAGCATGATATTCAACCAAAAAACAAAACATACAAAACTTTAACATCAGTTATCAGAGATACGAAAACAGAGTCTCTGATACTATTTGTTGAATTTAATCAAATAAACATTGAAGTTTATTATAACACAAATTAATTAAATTCCTTGTCAAATTCATCTGGATATAAAATAATTAAACTTAATGTGTAACCATACATGAATCATAAATATTTAAATCTTTATTATTGAATCTCATGTTTAATTTGTTAGGGATCTTTTAAACCAATGATATCACATTTGTTTTACTTTTTTTTTGGTAAAAGGAATATAGATTGCAATAACTTTTGTACCATTGTTTGACAACTATGCATAACCCTAATATAGAATTGGGTAATTCATTGTGTTTTAATATTTATATTTCTCCAACTGCATAAAAAATCTTCTAATAAAAAAATATTGAAATACAATCAATTACGTACAATTTTCAGGATAAAATCATCTAGTCCATTTTTCATATCCCAGTATTGTGTCCCACAATAAAATTTAATATTTTAAAAATATTTATTACAAAACTAAATTTTATTGTAGTATTACAAATCATAATTAACATTTATTGCTAAAAATAAAAATATTTAAAAATTATATACCCTACTTTTGGAATAATCAACCATATTAATCAATTATATTAACTAAAAAATAAGAAATAAACATTAAAAAATAAATATATACCCTACTTGGGTGGAATAAACTCTAAATAATAATTATAAAATTAAACTAAGACATAACAAATTGAAATTGAAGAATTTTTTTGATGAAAATCGAATAAAAATCAAAATGGGACACCAAATGGAATAGAGAAAAGTGAGATAGAGGATTTCATTGCCATTTTCAGGTCGTAAAATTGATCGAATTGTTAGATTTGTAAATTCTTTGTAAAAGTGCCCAAAATATGAATATCTATTTTATGGAAATGTGCAATAAATGTGATTTGTTAAAATTTATTTTTGGACTATTAAAGATAAGTTTCGAAATGTATTTTATAGAAGTGCAATTAAAGTTGGATGGAATCCTCTTGTCCAAACTTTTGTATGCCAACTGTGTCCCAATATGAAAATCTCAAAATTTTAATAATATTTTTCATAAAATTAAAATTTATTATATTACAATTAATTCTAATTAATATTTACTACTAAATATTGTTATTTCAAAAATTATATCCCCTAATTTTGAAATATTCAACCCTAAAAATCAATTATATTAACTAATAAATGAAAATTAAATACTAAGGAATAATTATAAACCCTAATTAGGTGGAATAAATCCTCCATAATAATGTAAGTATAAATCAAAATACATTAAAATTGAAGGAAAAAAAGAAAAAAAAACTAGTAATTTTGATGTTTGGTACGCGGTTGACACAAAACATTAGACTAGAGGAACTCATTTTAATTAAAGTGGGCCTAAAAAAAGAGCTCAAAAGGTAGGTATCAAACTGTAATTTGCCATTTATATTTTCTATGATAAGTCCAGATAATGAAATTTCTCCAACAATTAAAATTCACATGATGCAGGATCATCACATAATAATATTTTCCAAGATTCACACCAATAAATTTGTAGTATAAATAGATGACGATAGCCCATATACAGCACACCAACATCAACATATAGAATTATATATATCATTTCATCATCTTATATCAAAACAATATAATGTCGAGATTCCTTTGCATTTTGATCGCGGTTCTTTGCCTCATTGTTCCGACCAAATTAGTATCGGTCGTCGCCCAAAAAAGATGCCCGCTGAGCTCCGTCAAAATCAACCAAATTACGACGGAACGGTCGGTAGCGTCGAAACCGGAATGGAAAGTCAATATCACAAGTGAATGTTTTTGCACGGTGACGAAGTTGACATTGTTGTGTCCTAAATTTAACTCTAGAGCTAAAGTCAACCCCCCTTTGATTTCAATTGACGGCGATGGACACTGCGTCGTCACCCCCCTAAATCCTCTCTACGTTGACGACCCTATCGTTTTTACGTATGCTTCGGATCCTATTAAGTTCCAAGTCTTGAGTTTTGACGAAGCATGCTCTTAGAAATATAATCATAGGGTTTGAGTGATATTTATATGTTATCGGATGGTTTATGAGAATAAAATTATTTAATTACCATATTTTTGTTTGGATGGTGTTTTGGAGGTTTTGTATCATGTTTTACAAATTAATATAATGGCCACCTTTGTTGTTGGTTGCGTTTTTAAAGATTTGATTTGTCTATTTCAATTTTATGATATTTACCTTTATTAATATATGTATATGCAGTGGCACGTAACTAGTATCGTGACACTATAATAAGTTTGCTATACTTTTAACACATCATTCATGTTAAATTTGAAACTAAACTCAAAGCTCATGATTTTTAAGGTAATTAATCCATTAAAAATAAGAATGGAATTGGCGAACATCACAAGTTCGATCGATTGGACGATTACACTTTGTTTCTAATAATAATCTTAAATATAGTGCAAATGGGAAAAGTGTGTATAATGTATTTAAATATTTACTAGCAATTCACTAGTGCCGCGATGCACATGAGCGTATAAAGTGCTTTATTTATTATTATAATGTATATAGTGTAATAATTTATTATAAGCAATAATTAATTATATTAAACTAAAATGAATAAAATCTAATTAAGAAAACTAAATATACAAAAATAGAAAAATTCATATTAAAAATGTGTGTAGATGTGCACATGAAATCCTCTACTTCAATATTGGAGTGACATGTTCATGTTACACTATTAAATTTATATTTTTATAATAATTTTGTAAAAAAAATGCTTTAATTGATTTTTTTTTAATTAGTGTTCATTCTTCCCAAATAGGGTACATTCTAATTTTTAAATTCAATTTAATTATGTATATGTGAATAGTAAATGCAAATAGGAAAAATATATGTGTAGGAATATAGTATTCATGATCAACCCTTATAAGAACTTGCACCTTGAATATATTAACATGTTCAAAGTAAGCATTGCATAGTGAACAAAATTAAATTTCAAAAGATCTATAATTGTGAAATTAGGTGGGGATGACCAACTACATCATGTGTTTGATGCAGTAAAATGTCAATTAATTTTAAAACTTAATGGATGATGATATTTCCATAAATGTCAATTCTCGTGTGCACTAGGTGCATGGTCAACGTGTTGATCTAGTCAACCTGAAAAAAAAAGTCAAAACAGGTGATACCTTTAAAGGATATAGTTGATACTTTTGAATTTTGAGTGATACTTTTAATGTTACGGTTAACATTGATTTTGACTTTTTTTTTGTTTTTTTTCTTGGTCGATACTTTTTAAGGATACACATAATACTTTTGGGTTTTTTCAGTGTCTATTTTTAATTTTACGGTAGATACTGATTTAGACATTTTTTTTCCACGTTGATAACCGTGATGTGCACCTAGTGCACACAAGACCCACACTTCCATAAAATATTCCAACAACAAATTTTATCTAGTATTCAAAATTTGAAAAAGTGGTGGGCAAATATTAATAGTCTATCCTATTATGGAAATTGGGGTATTTATGGTATACAATATCCAATCCAAAATCAGTTTCTTAAACATCTACATTCTGCAGCCTCTCATTGTGCCTCACAAAAGTAAAATCAGAAAAACATATTGTATTGAACGAGAAATATTTGAGAGAAGAATATAAAAGTTTCGATGTCTTAGATCTGAAATCTGAACTAAATATCAAAATTACAATGTTTTTTCTTGTTTATACTTGCAGCATAAGAAACTAAAAAATAATCACAACTAACAATCTACGGTCATTATTTATGAGCGGCACAAGATTCTCAATCAATGGTGACTGGCATAGCACAAAATCTTGCACCACATTGCTGATGTGGCTGCATGCTAACTTAGAGTTCTTCACAGCAACACTTTGATGTGGTCCTGCACAAGATGATATATTAGTGTCTTTGTGTTGTTGTGAGTAAGGCAGCGAGTGTTATTGCATGCACGTGCATGTATGCATCAAATAAAAGCGCATGAATATCCTCTCTTAACACCCCTTTCAAGTTGCACCGCATGCATATCAAAAATGTGTAGCTTGGATAATAGAAAATGAAAATGAGGTGCCGGCAAAGATTTAGTAAACAAGTCAGCAAGCTGCAATTGAGAAAAGATATAGTGTTGTTGGAAAAAATCATGTTTATAGTATCCGTAGGCAAAATGGCAATCCATATCGAGGTGTTTTGTTCTTTCATGAAACACCTGATTCTTGGTGATATGGATAGCCGATTGATTATCACATAATAAGGAGAGAGGTGATGAGTATGTAAGCTGGAAATCATGTATCAAATAAGAGATCCATAATAATTCACGAAGAGTAGTACTCATACTGCTATATTTAGCCTCAGGGGTGGATAGAGAGACTCTATCTTATTTTTTGTAATGGCATGAGATAAATGAATTGCCAAGAAACACACGGTAACCAGTAAGAGAGCGTCATGAATCTGGGCATGAACGCCAATTGGCATTACAATAAGCATGAATAGAGAACGAGGACGAATAGCAAAAGAAAAGCCCGACAGAGGGATATCCTTTTAAATAACGAAAGACATGCATAGCAACATCCCAATGATATAGTTGGGGACAAGACATAAATTAACTGAGTTATTGAACAACATAGACGGCGATAAAAGAGACAACCAATAAGATGGCGATAGGAATCAGCCTGCTCTAGAGGAGGAGATTGATCGATAAACAAATGTATACTAGTAGGAAGAGGAGTTGCAACAGTCTTTCACCCTAAGAGACTAGCGGAATCAAGAAGATCCAAAGCATATTTCATTTGATTCAGATAAGTGTCGGTGGAACCCCGGGCTATTTCAACCCCAAGGAAATATCTAGCATGTCCTAATCCTTAATTGTGAAGGCCTCATGAAGAAACCGCTTAAGAGACATATCAGGCCCAGTGAGAATAATGTCTTCAACATAGATGAGAACAGCTAGAAAGGCAAGCCCTGTCAGTTTAGTGAAAAGGCAATGATCATGGGTAGATTGAACAAAACCATAGGCAAGGAAGTGGCGATTAAGCTCTTGATTCCACTTCCTAGAAGTTTGCTTGAAGCTACATAAGCTTTTAATAAGTTTTCATACCTAGACAGACATGTAGATTTCATCCGTGAGATATCCATGCAAAAATATATTGTTAATACCAATTTGCTCCATGAGCCAAGACTGATGTATAGCAACTGCAAGGAAGAAATGAACAATTACCAACTTTTCTATAAGAGAAAAGACCTCATTATAATCAACACCATATTCTTGCTTGTAGCCTTTAGCCACAAGCCTAGCCTTAAAGTGCTCAACTTCGCTCAACTGTCCCATGGGCCTTGACCTTAACCTTATAAACCCATTTGCAACCTATGGTATGTTTCTCAGGAGAGAGAGATGTAAGTTCCTAAGTTTTGTTTTCTTCAAAAGTTGTGAGCTATGAGCTCTGTCTACATAGCTGTTGATGAAGCCATGCAAGGCCTTGAAGAACTAAATCCGGAGCTGCCATTTAGAGGTTTAATTACACGATTTCGAGCCAAGAAATTGCAAGGTTGTTTCCAAGCAATTATTCGCAAGAAGTTTGAAGAATTAGAAGAAGTTAAATGCAACCTCAAAATTGTTACTTTGTTAACAATTAAAGATTGGAGATCAAGATTTGAAGAACAATGCATGAAGAGTTGAAGTGCGTGAACCCGTCGGTATGCCCAAACCGACTAGTTTCGGTCGGTATGCCCATACCGAGTAGTTCCGGCCTTGTTGAATTTTATTTAGACTATAGTATTTATTTAATTATGTTAGTCTATAGTTTAGTTCAGATTTTTATTTAATTTAATGTAATTTTCGTCCATATTATAGTCAAGTTTGACTAGAATTGTATTTAAGGCAATTTCCTACCTTGAATAGAATTCTAGTTTAGGGAACTTCCTAGTATAGTTAGAGATCCCTTTTGGATCAATTTTTAAGCCTTTTTTTATGCATAATTTCGTTCCCCCTTAGGCCTATAAATAGGGGAACCATGTCACATTGTTACTTTAGACTTTATTTGAATTATTAAGCTTTGCTTTCAATATTGTCTCAACCCCCTTTTAAATCTTTGTGAGTTTTGATTTAAAATTCATATTCTTGGAGCTAGCAAATTTAAGTCTTATTCAAGGATATTTCTTAATCCACTTGAGGGATTAACCGGTATTCGCTATCGAAGAGCAACTTAGAGATTTCATCCTTGGGTACGTTCGAGATTCAAGGAGGCTATCGGGTTGTGATTCACATCAACGAATCATCATCCATCAACCATAATCGACGCCATCCATACAGCCCCTACACACGTCTCAATCAATTCCACAAGTTCGTGATCGAGTTCATCAACCGTTCTGTCCAATCCATAAGTTCGTTCAATCATTATCATATCCTATCTTCCCAAGACATTCTTCACCAGCCTTCACACACGATTTACTCCCATAATTTCCAGCCCATATCCATCCCTTTTCAGACACCCTTTCCTTGGTATCGTGTTACGTAGTTTGTGTCATCGTCTACGTATTTTATTTGTCTAGATTTGTTTGTTTTATTCGTCTAGTTCAGTCGGATTGAAACCCTTCATTCGCTGACGTGTTTCGTATCCAGAAGTCTTCCGCTACGTCTCTAGATTCGTCTTAGATTATTTGTCCGGGTCGTATCATAAATTTGGCATCAGAGCCACGTCAGCTCTGCTGGTCGTGGTTCAATCCGATGTGTCAATTTTATCCTACGTGTCATCTTACGTATCTTCTTTATTTTTATTTTATCGAGTTGTAATAGCATAGCTATCAATTGAAAAAAAAAAGAGCATTGACAAAAAAAAAAGAGAAAAAGCCGTCGAAAAAAAAAATTCGGATATAAAAAAAAGGAAAAATCCGAAAATTAAAAAAAAAGAGGTATATTCATTGATTCCTTTTGTGTTTCGTTAATTTTGGTACTTTCCTTTTAGTACTACACTATATTTGGTATTTACCTTGTGAGTTTATTTTTAAATTTGGTAATTTCCATTAGCATCTTATTTTATTTTTGGAACTTTCCTTCCAAGTTTTATTTTTTATTTTGGTAATTTTCTTTTGAGTTGTAATTTATTTTTAGTTCTTTCCTTTTAGAGTCTAGTTCAATTAGGATATTTAGATTGTGTCACAATTGTGTAACACTTTCCAAATTACCTAATCTTTCTTTCCTTCTTCTTTCCTATTTCTTTCCTTCTACCTTTGGGATTTATTTTTGGATTCCTATTCTATTTGTGAACTTCAAAAATACATCTAATTCTTTCCTTTTCTAGCTTTCTTCCATCCAAATCCTTCCAAACCTTCCATATACACTTCCTCCCTTCAAATTTTCATCCACCATCATCAAGGGGATCGGAAATTCATCTTACTCCACATACACCATCTGTTCACACTCATATACACCATTCGGACCATACACATATGCACCCATATACCATTCGGTCCATACACCATACACTACTCATACACCATACACCCGTACTCTCTATACACCAAATTCTCGCCATCTCTACCACCACAACAACATGATCATACCTGAGTTTGAAGGTCTATACTATCCCGACATCTATTTGGATTGGGAACGCAAAGTAGACAAACTTTTTGAATGCTATGACTTCCCAGAGAAAAAGAAAGTGCAGCTAGTTTCATCAAAGTTTAAAGGCTACACAACAACATGGTGGGGATTCCAGCAAGACCGGTGCCACCGAGATCGCCTTCCACCTATCGACACATGGCGTGAGTTGAAAGATTTGATGCGGAAACGCTTCATTTTAGACCACTACCAATGGGAGTTGGAGGAAAAGCTATACAATCTTAGGCAAAGAGATCAAAGTGCAAATGACTACTACAACAAAATGATTGAAGCCATGAGACGAGCTGATGTAGAAGAATATCAAGAATATACCATGGATAGATTTCTAGCTGGTTTACGAAGGGCAATTCGTGAAAAACTAGCATTGTATCACTTCGACGAGTTAGAGGACATGGTGGAATACGCCATTCGGATAGAAAAGTGGCTAGAGGAACTAGAGATGAAGTCAAAAGAGGAGGTTCAAGTAGAGTCGAGCATTGCCACCCATGATGCTTCTACTTCCAAGGTACCGATTCTAGACTTCGTTGAAGTACCTTTTATCTCATTACCATCTATTTCTATGTGCTTAGAAGATGAGATAGTTGAAGAATCTAAGCCAGAGTTAGACATGATAGAAACCACCAATGAGGAGATGCCAGTTTTGGAGGAGTTAGTTCAAGACGATTGTAATCAAGAGGAGTCGGTTTCTATTCATGTCGATGAAGAGGTGTCCATTCTCGAAATTACTAATCCAGAGAAGACAAGTATAGAAGATTGCAATTTGGATGTTTTGTCCATGGAGATGACAAGTCCTAAAGATTGTATGGAGGATAAACTACAAATTGTGGATTCGGAGATCCATGAAGCAGTTGGGGAAGCCGAAGAAGTTGAAGAGTTGTTGGAGATACAACCTTGTTATAAAAAGGAGAATGATATCCATGGGACAGTGCTTGAAGATCATGAAGAGCTTGAACAAGCTAGCATGGTGAATCCATCGAGTTCTAACATTTTTTGTCTACCATTTTCTTGTGATATCTTTATTTTACAGGTTGATGAAGATGTTCCATTGGAAGTTGATGTACCACCAGATTTGATCGTGAATACCATGCCGAGGCAATCTATGCTAGAGTTTCGGATGATTAACACAAGTGGAATGTTCTCGTTCTTGTTCATGAAGATGTGTTTTATGCAGCTTGTGTAAAAAGAGTTCAATGGTCAGTTCGTGTTCGTCTTTGATCCCGGAGAATTGAATTCGAGGAAGATTTCTTTTCAAGAGGAGGAGAATGATGAAGCCATGCAAGGCCTTGAAGAACTAAATCCGGAGCTGCCATTTAGAGGTTTAATTACACGATTTCGAGCCAAGAAATTGCAAGGTTGTTTCCAAGCAATTATTCACAAGAAGTTTGAAGAATTAGAATAAGTTAAATGCAATCTCAAAATTGTTACTTTCTTAACAATTAAAGATTGGAGATCAAGATTTGAAGAACAATGCATGAAGAGTTGAAGTGCGTGAACCCGTCGGTATATCCAAACCGACTAGTTTCGGTCGGTATGCCCATACCGAGTAGTTCAGGCCTTGTTGAATTTTATTTAGACTATAGTATTTATTTAATTATGTTATTCTATAGTTTAGTTCAGATTTTTATTTAATTTAATGTAATTTTCGTCCATATTATAGTCAAGTTTGACTAGAATTGTATTTAAGGCAATTTCCTACCTTGAATAGAATTCTAGTTTAGGGAACTTCCTAGTATAGTTAGAGATCCCTTTTGGATCAATTTTTAAGCCATTTTTTATGCATAATTTCGTTCCCCCTTAGGACTATAAATAGGGGAACCATGTCACATTGTTACTTTCGACTTTATTTGAATTATTAAGCTTTGCTTTCAATATTGTCTCAACCCCTTTTAAATCTTTGTGAGTTTTGATTTAAAATTCATATTCTTGGAGCTAGCAACTTTAAGTCTTATTCAAGGATATTTCTTAATCCACTTGAGGGATTAACCGGTATTCGCTATCGAAGAGCAACTTAGAGATTTCATCCTTGGGTACGTTTGAGATTCAAGGAGGCTATCGGGTTGTGATTCACATCAACGAATCATCATCCATCAACCATAATCGACGCCATCCATACAGCCCCTATGCACGTCTTAATCAATTCCACAAGTTCGTGATCGAGTTCATCAACTGTTCTGTCCAATCCATAAGTTCGTTCAATCATTATCATATCCTATCTTCCCAAGCCATTCTTCACCAGCCTTCACACACGATTTACTCCCATAATTTCCAGCCCATATCCGTCCCTTTTCAGCCCCCCTTTCCTTGGTATCATGTTACATAGTTTGTGTCATCGTCTACGTATTTTATTTATCTAGATTTGTTTGTTTTATTTGTCTAGTTGAGTCGGATTGAAACCTTTCATTCACTGATGTGTTTTGTATCCAGAAGTCTTCCGCTACGTCTCTAGATTTATCCTAGATCATTTGTCCGGGTCGTATCAGTTGTAGTCCTTCCAATAAACTTGCGAGCCTTTGAGTAAGAAGCGGGCTCTTGGAGGCTTTGAACATTGGTGAGAAATATAGAAAATGAAGGAGAAGGTAAAAACAGTAAAAGTAGAACAAACATAATCCTTAAGGTAAGTGAGCTGGAGGATGAATGTTTCTTTGACTTCTATGCAGAAAAAGAAAAGAATCTGGAGAGCACTCATTTAGAGATGCGGAGAGAAAGGCTGGAATAGAGCCATTAGGATCAGGCCATAGAGAAGAAGAGACATGATTAGAAGACTCATTAGAGGTAGGAGAAGTAAAATCTGAAGAGTAATCATGAAAGGAAGGGAAAGGTAATGAAGGAAATTCATCGGGTAGTTGTAAGAGAAAATTATCTACAAAAAAGTGACATCTCTAGAGATGAATATTTGAAAGATATCTAAATTATATAGAATGTAGCCTTTGTGATTGGCAACATTTCTAAAAAATATACTTCTGTGACTTCTGGATGTAAATTTGGACAAAAATGGAGACACATTTCTAGCATATGCTAAACATCCAAAGGGATATAGATTTGTAAAAGAAGGATCTTGATGAAGCAAAATCTCATATGGAGTAATCCAGTCAAAAGCACAACAGCAGGAGTGCGATTGATCACCTAAGTAGTACGTAATATGGAATTGAGCCAGAACTTACTAAGCAATTTGCTTTGGAACATAAGAGCTCTGGCCACCTGCAAGAGGTGTTTGTGCTACACTTCTACTATGTCGTTTGCTGATACACAGTTCATTTGGTGAATAATACCATTGTCTCTGGCCACCTGCAAGAGATGTAAGTTCCCAAGTTTTGTTTTCTTCAAGAGCTGTGAGCTCTGCCTGCATAACTGTAATTCATTCAATAAACTTGCTAGCCTCTGAGTAAGAAGTGGACTCTTGGAGGCTTTGAACATTGGTTTGAAACATATAAAATGGGAGAAGGTAAAATAGTAGAAGTAGAACAAACATAATCCTTAAGGTAAGCTGGAGGATAAATGTTTCTTTGACTTTTACGCATAAGAAGAAAAGAATATGGAGAGCAATAAAGTGGAGATGAGGAGGGAAAGGCTGCAATAGGGCTATTAGGATCAGGTCATGGAGAAGAAGGGACATGAATAGGAGACTCGTCAAAGGTAGGAGAAGTAGAATCTAAATAGTAATCATGAAAGGAAGGGAAATGCAATGAAGGAAATTCACCAGGTAGTTGTAAGGGAAAATTATCTGCAAAGATAGTGATATATCTATAGATAATTATTTGAAAGATATCTAAATTATACAGAATATATCCTTTGTAATTAACAGCATTTCCAAGAAATATACTTTATGACTTCTAGATGTAAATTTGGACAAAAATGGAGACACATTTCTATCATATGCTAAACATCCAAAGGGATATAGATTTTTATAGGAAGGAGCTTGATGAAGCAAAATCTCATATGGAGTAATCCAGTCAAGCACAACAATAGTAGTGCGGTTGATCAACCAAGTAGCATGCAACATGGAATAGGGCCAGTACTTACTACGCAATTTGCTTTGGAACATAAGAGCTCTATCCACCTGCAAAAGGTGTTTGTGCTTCATTTATTCTATGTCATTTTGTTGTGGAGAGTATACACAAATCCTCTGGCGAATAATACCATTTTCCTGTAGCAAAGACAAAGTAGAAGATCCAGTAAATTATGTACCATTATATTTCCTAATAATACACACTTTTGTCTGAAATTGAGTTTGCACCATAATAAAGAAACTCTGCAAAACTCTATATACATGCCCTTTAGAATGGATCATATAAGTCCATGTTGCTCGACTATGATCTCCAGCTATTGTAAGAATATAAAAAGAATTAGTAACATTTTCTTCCCTGTAATGACCCCAAAGATCAACATGAATTAATTCAAAGAGAACCTTACTTCTTTTATGGAGAGTTGGAAATGGCAACCTCTATTGTTTGGATTTGTAACACACTTCAGAATCTCTTAAATCTTCAAAACCAGTGTCTGGACACACTTTTTTCAGATAGAAAAGATGTCTCACAGTACTGATTGATGGATATCCTAGCATCTAATGCCATTGCTTCAAACTATGTTCAGATTAAGGATGCACAGAACAAGCAAGTGCTACTTGCGATTGTTCTATAACATATAGTCTGCCCTTCAACTTTCCTATGCTAAGAAACTGATCATGGCTTTCATCTTTTAATTCAGACAATGCACAGGTAGAAATATAACCTTCCATTCTATGTCTTTAGTTAGTTCTCCTATTGATGTAGGATTGTGAGTGAAATAAGAAGCAAAAAGCACTTTATATAGCACAATTTATCTACCAACTGGACTTCTCCTGAATAGTATACCAAAGTAAAAGTGCTATCTGGGAAATATATTTTATGTGATTCAGTCAGTTTGTGAAGTTTTCTCATGAGTGTTGGATTACAACACATATGAATGTTAGCACCTAAATCAATAATCCACTCACTCTTTTGTGTTCCTTCCATAACTCCAAATGTATAATGAGCCATGTACTGCTAAGAAACATCATTAGATTTATCAAGCTCTGCTAGATATGCAGAATTAGAAGCAATATTTGTATTTCCAGATTTTGACAGATAAGCCCCAAGATACTTGGCAACTTCAGCTTGAATCACTTTATTCATATCAAATAGAGTATGATTGTCTGGTGTTGTCACCTCATCCTTCATACTAAATAGATCATCATTGTCTACCAAATTTGATCTATTAATTTCTTATCTTGTTTGCCTTAAATTTCTTGTACCAGTCAGGTACACCTACCAATTCAAAACATTCAGATTATTTGTGACCATTAACTCCACAATGTGAGCATTTGAGCTCTATTTTTCTTCTTTGCTTAGCTTTCTTCTGAATGTATCACGTCTTCCATAAGTATTCTTCTGATTACTGTATAAAACATTTTGCTCAACCTCATTAGGGAATTGAGATGAAACATCATTTTGCTCTTCTACATGTAATACCATAGAATAGGCTTGGCTAATAAGTGATAGAGGATCTAATATGGGTATCTGGTTCCTAATCACCTCATAACTGTCATTGAGTCCCATTAAGAATCGCATAAGCCTCTCTTCCTATTCATTATATTTATTGAGCTCCGCAGCACCACGGGTGCAAATATGATATGTTACAAGCATATGTATCTCATCCTTAATGACTATAAATTGTTGTAGTACATTAACACAATTTGTTTTATTTGACTATATGTTGCTAATTCTCTTCTCAGTTTATACATTTGTGGTCTATTAGTTCTTCCAAAATGCTTATTTAATTCTGCCCATAAATCTTTGGAATTCTCTAGATGTTGAAAACCACATCCTAATTCCTTAGTAATAGAATTGACAATCCAGGTGAAAACTAAATAATCAACTCGTAGCCATTGTTTATGATCAATAGAAGTCTAATTAGTTTCAATTAATGATCTATCTATAAAATATAGTTCATTCTTTGCTACCAATCCTCTTCTTATGAATCGTGACCAACTATGGAAGTTCTTTCCATTTAATAAATATGTGGTTAAGGTCACACCTGGATATTCTATAGGGTGAAGAAACAATACATCATTCATCTGCTCCTTATAGCTAATAATAGCTCTACGATCTTCTTCTTGGACATGTCAATCATTCACTCACAGTTTGAACATTCAAATTACTAATTTCTCCATAATTCTCTGCACCAGCAGCAACTGAATCCATGTAAAAACCTCTTTTTTCTACTACAATTTGATTCCATGGTACTCTCCTATTTTGTTTTGGCATTATTGCAATTCAATCTAGATCAATCGATCTTATCAATTCAAAATTGTGGCTCGTGATACCATGTAAAATCAGAAAAACATATTGTATTGAACAAGAAATATTTGAGAGAATAATATAAAAGTTTCGATGTCTTAGATCTGAAATTTGAACCAAAACTCAAAATTACAATCCATGTTTCTCTTATTTATACTTACAACATAATAAACTAAAAAAAACACAACTAACAATCTATGGTCATTGATAAGTCAATTTATTTCATATTTTTATGTGCATTTTATTCATTATAAAGTCCATTTTAGTGTGTTTTGAGTAAAAAAGAACCAGGATGAGGTCATAGGGCATTTTGGGAGTCGAGTCTGCCGAAAGGGGCATTTTATGCCCAGTTATTCATGATTATATCTAGTCGCTATAAATCGTATTCAGAGATACAGGGAACTTCTTCAGCATCAATCCTACATTTGGGAGACAGAATAGGCATATCAGATATGGATGGAACTGACCAGATGATGTCATGCCCACATTGCTCATACAGACTCGACAACAGACTAGAATGGGCATTCGCGGAAAACTCGGGATTCAGTTGGAAGAGATAGAAGTGGAGGATAGCTGCATATCTGAAGAAGAGTTGGTGATAAGCTGGATTCCTTTGAGGCGCTGTAACGAAGAGATAAGCCCAATCCCTAAAATATAGGGATTTGGTCAAACTTAAGCTTATCTAGACAGATCAGGGAGGGCACGTCAGTTCTAAAAATCCAGTGAAGACTCCAGTTTGTTGGGGAAACTCTAATTCAGAAATGTAACTATTTAAACTACTTTATTTTCTGAAAACACAAGCTTTGGCAGTCAGAAACAATTGCTACAATATTTACTTTATTTGTATTTCATTTCGTACTCTGCTTTGCAGCAAGAAACAATCCATTGGCCTTAAGCCTTTGGGATTTAGGATTATGCTTATAAACTCAACGCTTATGTTGAGTATTTTTACGAATTAATTCAGTAAGTTTTTGTTTATATTATGTCTTCCATTTATGTTATTTTAATTATGTCTAGCATGCTTGGCTAGACCTTTTATTCTGGTGTTTGAACAACGAAAATGGTTTAAATATATATGTGGACTCGTGAGGCCAAAATGGGCATAGTAATGTATGATAGGTTTCTATTGATTCTTGTTCCTTGTTCCACGTGAGTGTGTGTCTGAAATGCCCAATGTGGCTGATCACTCATTAGGTAAAGATGGCACACCACTATTAATTGAATTGGCGAATCGTGACTGTGTGTTGGTTGATATAGTAATAAAAGAATCAATGGGTTGTTGTGGGCATACGAGGAATCAGTAAATACAATAAACTTGGGTTCGTCTAGAGCACACTGCTGTCTGTTCACTTACATCTCTTTGGGGAACCGGGGGGTGGGTGACTGATTAGGGATTTAATTGACGAGGAATCACTTTTAAGTCTATAATGAAAGGATGAATGAGGAGACGCAGAGAGGAATCCGGTCTCCATAACTAGGTGATTTATCATGTATGAAAATCGGTGTGCCCATGATTAAGTTGATATATATTTAAACCAAATTCAAGTTCAAATGCCAGAACCGTTGTTATTTGATATCTTCTTTACTTTCTTTTGCATATTTAATTTAGTGTAGTGACAACACCAAATGCCCTTTTTGTGACTGGTTATTAGAAGGTGAAATCGCAACAAATCTCTATGGGATCGACCCCGTACTCATTAGCTGGCTATGCTCGCTGTGGGCACAGGAGTTATAAATTATTTTTAAGCGTGAAACGACCACGCGTCAGTTATTATTCATGAGCTGCACAAGATGCTCAATCAACGTTGACTGGCATAGCACAAAATCTTATACTGGATTGCTGACGTGGTTGCATGTTAACTTGGAGTTCTTCACAACAACACTTTGATGTGGTCCCGCACAAGATTATATATTATTGATGTTGTGTTGTTGTGAGTAAGGCCGCGAATGTGACTGCACACAGTCAGAGCGCAAGCATTAAAGTTTGAGATTATTCTCTCATCATTTCTCTATTGAGATTCTGGAATTAACACAAAATCTCCATTCGGACCTTCCATCCTAGGAGGGCTCCATTCTTCAATAACTGTCATCCATGCTCTTTCATCAATAGATTTGATGTAAATCTTCATTTGAGATTTCCATATAACATAGTTCCCACCATTGCTGTCTAGAGCAGGAGGACGACATTGATTAATCTGAATATCCATCATAGATTTAAAGAAACACCAGATCGAGTACTTAGTATGTCAAGTACCAGCTCTTGATGCCACTTGTTATAACTTGTTGCCTGAAACAATGTGAATTACGGATGTAAATTGCAAAGTTAAATGAAATGTTGAAGCTAGTGTTACCACATTGCCTTTAACATGCAGCGGAAACATAAACAAAATTTTGCATAAAATAAATTTTAAATCACACTCCTTACGGTGTGATAAAGAAAAACAATGCAGATGTTGTCTCGGTTTACTCCCTTAACAACACAACATAAAACATATACAGAGGACTATCCTAGCTTCACTCACTCGAATAATCACTCAAAAACAAAGTTATCTAAACACATATATAGATTACAACAAGTCACTCTAAATCCTAGACTTCTCAAAGTTGACTATCAAACCTACACACACAACTGAAATGAAAGTCTCCAGCTGATTGGGACGCTATGCAGATGTCGAGGAAGATGTCTTGAATTTGAGAGATGACATTAGATGCAAGATTCAGAGCTTCTCACAAACCACGGTGATAACCTGCTTGCATAAATGATTTTAAGGTCTAAGGAGACCTTAAATACTTCCTCCATCTTGTCTTGGCAGTTACTTAACGATCCTAGATGACTTGGACTTGAATCAACTGCCTTCCACTACCCATTGCTGAAGTGGACTTGAGATAACTGTCTTTTGCATTGCGTGGCACACGTTCTTCAACATTGTGTAATAGTAGCGGTTACTCTAGTGACCCACGATCTCCTGCAACAGTTAGTGCCTAAGAAGGAGTAGGAATATCACGTCCCCATGAAATTCGGAACAAATTTTGAACAAGTCAAAATCAAACATTATCCATGTTTTAATTTAAAATAAAATATCTAATAAATCCCTAAAAATGTGGAAAATGATATGTGATAAAAATCACAATTTATTCAGATTAGTTTAAAATAAATTAATCCAAAATACTAGGAAAGGATAAGATTAATGATTCGAGTGTTAAACTTAATGTGACGAGAATGACGGAACATCATTAGATACGACATTGATTGCGATGTTATCAAACGAAGTGATAACGTCATCTGGAACACGTCATACTCAACAATCTCCCCTTAAGCTTATCATTTCTGCACAAAACATAAAGCTCAATATATATATGATTAGAGCCGCAGCGGAATACGATCAAAATTTTTGGAGTTTAAAAACTCCCCCTTAAGGTCTGCTCCCCATTAAGTTATTATCTGTAAAGAAATATACAAAGTTAGTGGGTATAAACCCCTATACAATAGTCTACCACAATGTTGAGAGCATTCTCAACATATCAATCATCACATATTAAAAACATGTGAACACAATTGCAATGTTGAAATCATTTTCATCACTAAACATCACATAATATAGATTATGTGAGAAACAGATATCAATGTTGAAATCATTCTCAACAGTAACATAACACCTATGAAATATGTGAGCAGAAAAAATATATAGCAAAATCATCAACCCATGTTGATGATTAAAAACATTAAAAACATAAATATCCAAGAATATCCAACGGTGGATACCCAACCACAAAAAAATATGTGTCTAGCACATCAAATTCCAACAAGGATATAAACACATCCAATATAAGATTGTGTCCAGTACAATACATAAACATGAATTAAAATTGTTTTTGAGAAAGAAAATATCATATTTTCTTCTTTCCCTTTGCCTTAGCCACAGACTATCCAGCCTTTTCCCCTTCAGCACCCTCATCACCAACAACATCACCAGCAGCAGCAGCGACATCTACTCCCCTTTTTTGTGTAGAAAGATTTCCTCGAAGTGCTTGACAAAGCTTAACCATTGCATTGGTGAGCACTGTGCTTTGATGAATCAATGAATCCATCTGTGATATGTAGGAATTTAACACCTGCACAGAAATTGTCACCAAGTGTGAGGAAGCACTTGCTATATCACTTCCTGAAAGAGAAGGAGAGAGTGCACATTTTTCAGTAACATCCTGCCCAACATCCCTTGATGTAACTGTTGAACTTCGACCGAAGGTATAAGGGAGATCGATCACACGATCTTCATTCCCTTTGGGCTTGATGATAGAGATAGTTGCAGTTTCAGTAACTATCTTCTTCTTATTTGGCTTCACACCTTGGTCAAATAGGATGGCATAGATTAGGCAGGGAAATGGTAAAATGCTGGTGGTGTTTGTCTTTGCAGCCGACTTCATCATGCAATAAAAAATGTAGTCTCCGAGATTGAAGAGGATTTTTATACCAAGTTTAAAGAGCAAGATGGCTTGATCAACACTGAGGACTGAAGTATTGGTGGTGGGCAACCAATTACACACAATCAATTTGTGTAAAACAGAGTAGAAAAATGTGAGCTTAGAAGTGGAAATTTTGTTAGTCCACGTAGTTACCAAACCACCAGTAATAGTTCCTACAACATCATTAATTAAATCTAGGTTAATAACATCAGAATCATTGCCCAGACCCAAAAATTTGTTGATCAGCATAGGGTTAAAAACATAGATTTTATCTCGTAGATAAACCTCCCCAAATTTGCTCTTAGACTTACCACCTATCTGAGGAGACACATTTGCATAAAATTTAGTAATAACATCAGGCTCAAAAGAAGACAATGTAGTGACAGATTTCCAGAGACGCCTCTCTTTCAAGAAAATATCCATTCCATACTTCTTAAAACTAAGCACATCAATTTGTTTTTCGACTCGCGCCTGCAAAATCATTCAACAATTAAAATTTTTTGAAAATCTAAAAATGCATAAAACAAACTGAAAGAAGATTAATAAAAAGAAAACAAGACAATAAAATCATGGGTTGCCTCCCATGCAACGCTCATTTTAATGTCTCGAGCTAGACGAAGTCTTTGGAGAATCAGATGGAATCGACGAGCTTCAAATTTTCGACATCGGCTTTTTGGGAAAATTCTTCAAAATATGGATTGACTTGGTGACCATTTACTTGGAATGTAATGTTGGTTCCCAGATTTTTCAACGTGACAACTCCATATGGGAACACTTCTTCTATGATGAACGGGCCACTCCATCGTGACTTGAGTTTTCCAGGAAAAAGCCGTAAACAAGTGTTGAAAAGGAGAACCTTCATTCTCGGGACGAGCTCCTTCTTGACAATGCGTCTATCGTGAAGCCTCTTCACTTTATCCTTGTAAATTTTGGCATTGTCGTACGCTTCATTCCTCAATTCATCGAGCTCGGATAATTGCAAGGCTCGTTCCTTTCCTGCACAAGTTAGGTCGAAATTCACCGCTTTTATAGCCCAATAGGCTTTGTGCTCGATCTCAACGGCGAGGTGGCATGCTTTTCCATAAACGAGGCGGTACGGGCTCATTCCTAGAATGGTCTTGTATGCCATCCGGTATGCCCAAAGAGCATCCGTTAGCTTTGTAGACCAATCCTTCCTCGTCACATTCACGGTCTTTTTCAAAATGTTTTGAATTTGCTTGTTGCTCGTCTTAACTTGACCGGAAGTTTGAGGGTGATAAGGAGTCGCCACTTTGTGAGTCACTTCATTTTTCTTCATCAATTTTTCAAAAAGCTTGTTGGTGAAATGCGTTCCACCGTCACTTATGATTGCCCGAGGGAATCCAAACCTATTCAAAATATGCTCTTGTACAAACTTGATAACCACATTAGCGTCACAAGACCTAGTGGGGATTGCTTCAACCCACTTTGACACATAATCGACCGCTAATAGGATATATTCGAAGCCAAATGAGTTAGGAAATGGTCCCATAAAATCAATACCCCAAACATCAAAAATTTCAACAATAAGATTGATATTTAAAGGCATTTCATTTCTTCTCCCAAAGTTGCCAAGTCTTTGGCACTTATCACATGATAGGCAATAAATATGAGCATCTTTAAAAATGGAAGGCCAATACAAACCGGATTGCAAGATCTTTCGGGCCGTCTTTTGCCCTCCAAAGTGGCCACCACAATGAGAAGAGTGGCAAAAGGCCAAAACATCGATTTGCTCCTCTTCCGGAACACATCTTCGAATCACCTCGTCTTTTCCCAAATGGAAAAGGTATAGATCGTCCCAAAAGTAGTACCTACACATTGCCAAAAATCTTTTCCTTTCTTGAAAGATAAGATTAGGCCTCATTTTATCACAAGTAAGATAATTAACAATGTCGGCATACCAAGGAGAGGAATGAAGCTCAAGAACATGCTCATATGGAAATGAATCACAATCAATTCCTTTTTCATGAGATAAATCAAAATTTTCATCAATGGGGAGGCGAGATAAATGGTCCGCAACCACATTTTCACAACCCTTCCTATCTTTGATTTCAACATCAAATTCTTGCACAAGAAAAATCCACCTAATGAGTCTAGGTTTAGCTTGGGGCTTGGTCAACAAATGTCTTAGAGCCGCATGATCACTATGCACAATCACCTTAGAGCCCAAGATGTAGGATCTAGATTTATCTAATCAAAACACAATGACAAGCAATTCTTTTTCAGTAGTGGTGTAATTTACTTGAGCACTATTCAATGTCAGGCTAGCATAGCAAATTACACGAAGAATTTTATCAATACATTGACCCAAAATGGCACTTACAACGGAATTTGATGCATCACACATAATTTCAAAGGGTAAAGACCAATCAGGGGGAACAACAATAGGCGCGGTGATCAATTTCTCCTTAAGAGTATTAAAAGCATGCAAGCATTTTTCATCAAACTCAAAAGGAACTTCTTGAGCAAGTAAATGGCATAGAGGTTGGCTAATTTTTGTGAAGTCTTTAATAAACCGATGGTAAAAACCGGCATGGCCTAGAAAGCTTCTAATTCCTTTCACATTGACGGGTGGAGGCAATTTTTCAATTACATCTACCTTAGCCTTGTCTACACTCATCCCTTCTTTTAAAACAACATGCCCAAGGACTATGCCACTAGTAACCATGAAATGACTCTTTTCCCAACTAAGAGTAAGGCTACTCTCTATGCATCTCTTCAAAACAAGTTCTAACTTCTCTGAACAATCGGAAAATGAAGATCCAAAGACTGAAAAATCATCCATGAATACCTCAATGAAGTCTCCAATCATTTTGGAGAAGATGGAAAACATACACCTTTGGAAAGTGCCCGGTGCATTGCATAGTCCGAACATCATTCTTCTACAAGAAAATGTGCCAAAGAGGCACGTGAAGGCAGTTTTGGCTTGGTCCTTGGGAGCAATGGCAACCTGAAAATATCCCGATAAACCGTCAAGGAAACAATAAAAACTATGCTCGGTTAATTTATCAAGAATTTGATCAATGAAAGAAAAGGGAAAATGGTCTTTTCACGTTGTGGCATTGAGCTTTCGGTAATCAATACACATTCTCCATCTGGTGGTGGTCCGAGTAGCCATATGCTCTCCTTTGTCGTTCTCCACCACCGTGATTTCTCCTTTCTTGGGCATCACGTGGACCGGGCTCACCCATTCGCTATCGGCTATCGAATAGATAATCCCCTCCGCAAGAAGCTTGATAATCTCCTTTTTGACGACCTCCATCAAAACGGGGTTGAGCCGCCTTTGTCCTTCTCTAACCGGCTTGGCCCCTTCCTCAAGAATGATACGATGCATGCATGTCGAGAGGCTAATACCTTTAATATCAGAAAGGTTCCATCCAATAGCTTGCTTGTTTATCTTTAGTACAGTTACTAAGAGGTCTTCCTCATCTTTCTCAAGCCCGGAAAAGATGATCACGAGCTTCCTTTCTTCCTCGTCGAGATAGACATACTTGGGGTGAGATGGGAGCTCCTTGAGCTCAAGCTCGGGAGTAGACTTCACTTCATCTTCGGTTGAGGCAAGAACTTCCATCAAGCTTACTTCTTCTCCCAACAAAATCTCCATCTCTTCGGCATCCAATTCGTCTCCCCCACACTTGAGGTAGGCTTCTTCCATAGCAAGTTTCTCGGACAAGGCTTCACTCTTCCAATAAGAGCCTATTTCCTGCAAGAAAACCTCCTCGGCCAAGGCATCAATAGTATCAATAAAAGATAAATTTTCCTCAAATGAGGTGATGGGAATAGCCTTGTTTTCATGGACGGAAAAGGACACGGTTTCTCCTAACACCGACATTTTTAAAGTTCAATTTTTGACATCAATCAAAGTGTTTGTTGTAGCCATGAAAGGTCTACCTAAGAGAAGTGTGTGTTCTTTACCTGTTTCTTTAACAAATCCCACATCCAAAAGAACAAAATCCACCGGGATTATCAAACCACCAACCTTAACTAGAGTGTCTTTAATGATTCATCTAGGATATCTCACGGACTTATCCGCCAATTGTAGACACATTCTAGTTGGTTTCAAGTCACCTAACTCTAATTGTTTGTAAATAAAGTAAGGCATCAAATTAATTCCGGCTCCTAGATCTAGCATACCGCATGCTTCTTTACCATTTTCCAAGGCATTTTTAAGCGTAACACAACCTGGATCACGGAGCTTGGGTGGTAGTTGATGTTGTAGGATTGCACTTGCTACTTCGGATACCTCAATCTTCTAATCCTCCACAATCTTCCTCTTCTTGTAAGCAAGTTATTTGAAGAACTTAACATAGACCTGCACATTTCGGATGACATCAAGGAGTGGAAGGTTGACATTCACTTTTGATAAGAGCTTGTAGAACTCTTGGAATTGGGTGTCTTGCTTCTCATTCCTCAACCGGCATGGAAATGAAATTGGAGGATTGTAGGGATTGGTAGCCTTGTGGAGTGTGGGCTTCTTCACTTCTTCTTTTTCTTTTTCGGGCTCTCTTTGTTGTTGTTGAGGAGCCTCCTCTTCTTTCTCCCCTTCTTCGGTTAGGCTCGGTTCTCCAACCTTGTTATCAATCACCTTGCCTCCTCTAAGCACGGTGATGGCTTGAGCTTGCTCCGGTTGGCTTGGCAACTTGCCCGGCTTGGTCAATTCTCCAACGGTCCCAGCTATTTGGCCCACTTGAGTCTCAATTCTCTTCACGGAAGCCTTAACGGATTCAAATCTTTGTTGTGTGGCTTGAATGAAAGATTGAAATGTGTCTTGTAATGTTGGCCTAGGCGGTTGGTTTGGTTGGGCCCGATATTGTTGCGGCCTCGGATAAGATGGAGCTTGGCCACCTCCAGCTTGTTGAGGTGGAGGCGGTTGTTGTGGCAGTTGAGGTGGTTGTTGAGGTTGTCTCCAAGAGAAATTTAGATGATTTCTCCACCCCGGATTGTATGATTGAGAGTACGGGTTATAAGGTTGGCGTGGTTGGAATCCTTGAAGGGCATGCACTTGCTCTTGAAGAGCATGAAAATGAGCTTCTTCACTTAATTCCGGCTCGATCGACTTTTGGCACAAGTTGGCCCCATGGCCATACTCTCCACAAATCCCACAAGTGTCTACGGTCATCATTTGTTGGGGTGATCTCTCAGAGGTTCTAAGCATCTCTACTTGCCTTGTCAACTCGGCAAGTTGTCTCGTCATATCATAGCTTGGATTGGCTTTGTTGACCGAAGCTCTCTTTCCCTAGCACTCTTTTGTTGAGAAGTCATGGCCATCGTCTCATAAATATTGGAGACCTCTTCAGCGGTTCGTCCTCCAATGTCTCCTCCCGATGCGTTATCCACCATATTTTGAAAATTTTGTGAAAGCCCGCCATAGAAGAATTGGTTGAGCAACTTGGGTGCGAGGTGGTGGTGCGGGCATTGTTGTTGGAGACCTCTAAATCGATCTCAAGCTTCATGGAATGCTTCACCCGGAGATTGGGCAAAGGTAACAATTTGAGCTCTCAAGTCTTGGGTCTTTTGATTGGAATAGTACTTGTCCATGAACTTCTCGTAGACGGCATTCCAATTAGCCAATGAATTGGACAGAAGAGAAATGAACCATGTCTTGGCTCGATCCTTCAAGGTGTAAGGAAAACACCTCATCTTCAATTGATCTTCGTTCCAACCTTGTAGAGGAAAGGTTTGAACAACGGCATAGAACTCATGGATGAATTTCAAAGCATCTTCGGCCGGCATCTCATAGAATGAGGGAAGTTGGCTAAAATGGATGTTCTTCAATTCGTAATTGCTTGCGGCTTCACCAAGTACTATGCAAGAAGTCGATGCCCTAATCACAGGACGAGCAAAGTCTCTCATATTCCTAGCCGCATTGGGATTGGCGTTATCGGGGTTGTTGAGGGGGTTAACGTCCATCTCTCTTTCCCACTCAAACACGTTGAATCTTCTTAGTCGATGGATGTTGTCAAACACGGGGGCTAGTCTCCGATTGAGGCTTTGTATCCCTAGCATACACAACCAGAAACAAAACGGAGATCACGCGTAACTTACGGAAAGAGATATGAAAGCCAAACATAAGAAAATAAACACAAAAACAAATTCAAACAAGCAACACAAACACAACACTTTAACAAGAAAGATTTCACGATCACAAAATATACAAAAGAAATTATAGCACCATAAAGGCAATAACTTTAAGCCTTCCCCGGCAATGGCGCCAAAATTTGTTTCACGGTCAAATTTGCATTTATAATTCCGGTTTAGGCTCAACACTACAAACTAATTAGTACCATACCCGCAATCAGACGGGGTCAATCGTAGACATGATAAGCTAACCCGAGTCGATCTCTCAAAGAAGACTTCGTATGAGAAAATTGTCTACAGGCTATGCATGCAACATTATAGGAAAACTAAAATAAAACCTAAACATTCTAAACAAGAGATTGATGATGATTTATGCTAAAAATTAAAATAGACAAATAAGCAAGATAACGCAAATATCAATAGTAATAAAAACAAGATTTGAAGAAATAAGATAGATAAAGGTATTAGGCTGTAGATTATCTCAATGGCTTATCCCTATGTTTGTTCAAGTTGGTAATGTTAATCTTACACATACAATATACCCTCTCAATTGGTTTAACTTCAATTATTGTCACCGTCTATCCATTAAACCTCTTTTAGCTATATCATACGAACAAGATTAGCATATTAGGCTTAGGAACCTCATCCATCTAACGTCGAAGGAACCAATTTCGGGATTTAGAATCACAATCAATTTTCCTCTAAATCCTAGCAATGCTCAAGTAGTGATCAATTACTCTAACGTGATAAGGACGATTCCAACAACAACAACCAACAACAATAAGCATAGATCAAAACCAAATCGATCCTCTACACCCTAATAGAAAGATTGGCCGCTAAACATACTCTAACAACACAAATATTATAGAAGATCGTCATCTCATAATCAAATGCAAATAACATAAAACTTCTACAATATTCAATATCCTTCAAGAAGTTTGGGACAAATCCCCACAAATCATCCAAGAAATAGATAGAAAATACCCAAAAGTAAACCTCCTAACAAGCCTAGCTTCCGCGGACGGCTCGAAGTCGGATTCCTTCTCGTGTCTTCTACTTCTTCCTTGGCTTGGTTCCCTCATTTCTTTCCCTTCTCCTAGTCTGTTCGGTGGTGGTGAAAGATGGTGAAAATGGTAGAAAATGGTGGTGATGAAAAAAAGGTGTGTGTAGAGAGAAATAAGGAGATGGTGTAGTGAAGAAGATGAAGTGAGATGATGAATCCAAATATCTATATGAGATATAGGAGAGGGAGAGAGAAACGAAAGAGAGAGAGAGAGAGAGAGAGAGAGAATATGGTGAGAGGTATGATTGTGAGGAGAGAGGGAAGGTGATGAGATGGGTGCATTAAATGCAAAGGGTTTGGGGAGATTTGGGGAGCCAAAAAGTCCAAACTAGGAATTAGGAGAAATAATAACCTATAATTCCTACAATTAAAAATGGCTCAAAAAGTCCTTGATTGAATTAAATAAAATAGCTAAAGATGAAGAAGAATGGAGTAGAGAGGGGTTGCACCGAAAATGGGAAAAAAAACTAGACCGGAGAGGAGGAGCACCCCGCGCGCCGGTGAGGTGCAAGTGCGCCGGCGGGCTGTGGCCAAAAGAGAGAGGGGCGCCGGCGGGCACCCAAGGCCGAGAGGCCTTCGGCGCCCTGCTGCGCAGTAGCGGCGGTTTTGGCCAGTCCGGTCTTCCACTTCGCGGTCCATTTCAAGTGCAACCCAGTGCAATTTCACATCCTTTTCTTCATTATTTTTGAATTTTTATTTTGCCAATCGAGTTCAATCTTTTTCGCCTTTTCCACTTACCACCTAAACCGTAAAATTCCTGCTTTTGTGATCAAAAGCTCAAGTATTGCAACACTTGACACAATCCACCATTAGAGCAGTAAATACAAATAAACATATAAAATCAACACATAACAACATAACAATCTATAAAATAATTTACAAATCATAACAAAATAACTATAATAAAATAACACATTTAAACACTAAACATATATTTTCTGAAGAATATGGTTTCTATGCAATCTTCCCCACAACATCAGCCCCTCTTTGTCTCTAAAATTTATCCACAGATTTCACAACTCTATCTAGTAGATTTCAGCCCACTCTGGATCTAGATACAATCCAGGAATACAACAGAAGGTCTTGGAGTAGAATCTGCAAGTGGCCAATTTTTGTGGAGATATGGGGCGCCAACTCCGTGTTCATTCAACAGCAAGATTAGATTTTTAATCTTGTCCTCAGACCGTCTGACAATTGTAAGTAATTCGAATCTATGTATTCCGCTTTGTTAGATTCGTTTTGCATGGTTTTGTGCTTGACGTGATAAACATGCATGTGACATAAAAAATATGATTTGCATGAACATGGATTAATGAACAACCAAATGATCCTGCGGTGGTTTAATTCAAAAAATCCCAACAACTGGTAACAGAGCGGGTTTTAGCACTGTTCTAGGATTAATCCGGGCATAAATTTCGAACTAGATATTAAATTTGATTATAAATTTATGGTGTTTAGATTTTCAAATTTAATTGTCATGTGTTTCGATTTTTTATGGTATTCAAAACTTGGAAGAATTTTTGATTGAATTCGAAAATTCTAGTTTTGAGTTGTATAGAATTTTCGGTCACTATGGAATAAGGATTTGGGATGATATTTGATGATCTTCAAATTTCCAGATTTTATTTCATATTGTTCGAAAATTTGGAGGTCAATTTTTTCGAAAATTGATGTGTTAAAATTCCCTAATTTGGTGTAGTAATTTTCGGCACTTTTGGAATTAAATTTGGATGGATTTTTGATCTATATCAAATTTCCAGATTTGTTTTCTAGTGTGGTTCGAAAATTATGTAGATTAGAAAATGAATAGGTAATTTTTGATGTATATCTTAATTTACCTAATTCTAATCTAGATAGGTTTGAAATTAGAATTTTAAATTTGGTAATTTTGTAGTAGATCAAAATTTTCAGATTTTTAATTCTTGTAATTTTCAAAACCTACACTATATTATTTGGAATAGTTTTTTGATTAATGTCAAAATTTCCAAATGTGAAATATAGGTAATTTTCGATTTTTATTAATTAATTTGGAGTAGATTTTGATGAAAATCAAATTTCCAAATTTATTAATTAAGATGGATCGAAAATTTGGATGTTGGATTAAGATTTGATATTATTTGATGTATATCTTAATTTACCTAATTTTAATCTAGATAGATTTGAAAATAGAATTTTAAATTTGGAAGAATTTGAAGTGGATAAAATTTTCAGATTTATTATTGGTATTATTTTCGAAAATCTTGGATTAAAATTGGATAAGGTGTTTTTTTGGATATATACAAATAATTATCAAAATTCAATTGTGATAAGAATTTAATTTTGGATAAGTTTTGGAAGATTTTGAAGTGGATCAAATCTTCAAACCTTATCCTTAAAGATTTAGATTCTTATGGATATTATTTGAATTAGATTTTTGATTTATATCAAGATATCCAATTATTATTTAATTAGGGTGGTTTGAAAATATTAAATAAATTTGGTGGATAATTATAAATAATTTCCGAATTTATTTTAAGTAATATATTCGAAACTTACAAGTTGTAAAATTGGTGGATAATTATTTTAATTTTCAATTTTATCTTGTGGATAATATCGAATTAATTAATTTAATTAATTGTTAAATTCGATATTTTAATATTCATGCATAGATATCATATGTTATTTTATGTGGTTCATATAATATATGATTGTTGGTTTTGTAGACTGTGTTTGTTTGCATGGCTCTTTTACTTTATGTGATGTATGTTTATGTTGAATGAATGTTGGCCGTATGCCGGTTTGGCTACGCGATTTTAATCCATGAGAAAATCCATGGATTAGGTCTAGGTTTTATTTTACGTTGTTTTAATGTAATAGATATAAAGTTGTTAGACCGAGTTTTTGAGTTGTAATTTTTATTCTAGCAATATTAGATTTTTCATTTTGGAATAGATAGTCTGTATTGAATAAAGATTGGAGATCAACTCAAAAGAAGGAAAGTGGTTCAACACCAAAAGGAAGGTTCACCGGTTCACGTCCCGAAACCCTAAAATGGAGCTAGGGTTTTCGGCGAGGCGCGGTGAAGGGGCGGCAGCCAAGCCTGTTTCCGGAGCTGACTTTCCAGTTTTATCTCATCAATCAACGTGAGATATAAGCCATGATAGTTGGAATATTACTGTTGCTTATTATGTTGAAGCATGCAATGGATGTTTATCATTTTATGTGATGTTTGCATGTTCGATAATGGGATAAAATGAAACCTCAAACATAAATAACTAAGTAGGAGAGATTCATACCAAAGTATGTAGAAATCTCATACGGTCTCCATTAAAAATCTGATTTAATTGAGAAGTGATGGGCATGCGCGTTTACATCGGTCTTCCTCCATATCGGATGTGTCATATCACAGATTTCTCTAGAAATTAAATCTCCTAAATGGATAGCTATAAAACACTATTAGGACTAACTGACTCCTCCATCTGGAGCGGTTAAATTCGAATAGTGATCTTGGTGCGATGATAATGGTATGCACATTTAGATGTAATTTATTGATAAACGTCCACACCATCGTGGCTTATCAATTAGACGATTACATGACCGTGTTTATTATTCGGCTATTAATTTGCTTGTTGTAAGGAAACTTAACTGGAGACAAATTAAAGGTTTAACCTATTTAAAAATGAATTTTATAAACGTCCACACTATCGTGGCTTATAAAAAACATTTTTAAAGTGTCGGTGGAAAAGTATATAATTTTTGTAAGGCTTTCGATTATATACTATTTATCCTAAATGTGTTTTGTGACTGTACTGCATGTTTTAATTTTAGTTATTTCATATCATCAATGGCACTCTCCAATCTGTCCTCAATCCTCAAAGAAAACAAACTTGTCAGTGAAAACTACAATGACTGGCTTCGTAACCTTAACTTAGTTCTTGTTGCTGAGGGACACAAGTTTGTGCTTGATGAGGTTTGTCCTCCACAGCCAGATGACGTTTCTGACGAAGCCCAAAAGGTTGCATATGATAAGTGGGTTAGGTCTAATGAGATAGCACGCTGTTACATCTTGGCATCTATGTCAAGTGTGTTGCAACATCAGCATGAGCCTATGAAAACCGCTTATGATATCATGTACAACCTTAGGCAACTATTCGGTCATCAGAACCGCTCGGCACGCCATTTAACAATGAAGAAGCTAATGGATGCGAGAATGTCTTATTCCACATGTGTTAGGGATCACGTTCTCATGATGATGGGGTATTTATCTGAGATCGAGACCTTAGGTAGAGAACTAGATGGCGATTCTCAAATCAATATTGTTCTTCACAGCCTGTCCTCGAAGTTTGAGCAGTTCAGGCTGAATTTTAACATGATTAAAAGGGATGTCAGGCTGACTGAACTGCTCATAGATCTTCAGGTGGCTGAATTGCTCCAAAAGAACAATCCTGAGGCCCACATAGCTGAAAAGTGAGCGTCTTCTTCTGGTGGAAAAAGGAAGAAGAGAAACGCACCTAAGAAGGCTACCGATGAGGCGCCTAAGGCAAAGAAGCCAAAGGCAAAGATTCCTCCTAAGGAGTTTAAGTCGAAGACTAAGTGCTTCAAATGTGGCTAACCAGGTCACTGGAAGGCGGCGTGTCCCAACAAGAAGAAGAAGAGAGGTATATCTCACACTCTGGTTGTGGAAACATGTTTAGCAACTTGTTCTACTCAGTCATGGGTAGTAGATACTGGAGCTACTGGAAATCATGTCTTTATATGGGTTCCTGGTAAAAAGATAGCTGAGTGAGGATGAGATCACCGTCTACATGGGCAATGCTACGAGAGTGGCGGCTGTTGCAGTGGGAGACGTTGTTTTACCTTTCAGTAGTGATAGAACTTTGGTTTTGAAAGATTGTCTTTATGTGCCTGGTTTTAGGCGAAACTTGATTTCAGTTTCTAAATAGATTATGGATGGATATTCTGTTTCTTTTGATAACAAGGTAGTTATCTTTAGTGGTAAACATTTTATCTGTTCTGGCACATTGGATGGACACTTATACTTTCTTAAACGAACTGAAAACACTACGCAAAGAAAACTATTGAATACATCGATCATAAACCCTAACCAGAGAAAAGAACCTTCGGAATTGAATCAAACCTATCTTTGGCATCTAAGGCTAGGTCATATATTAACCTTAAGAGGATACAAAGGCTTGTAAACGATGGACCATTGTCTTCTTTAGTACTGGAATCGTTTCCTTTGTGTGAATAGGGAAAGGAGGGGCAAAATTTAGAGTGTTAGAAATCAGCCCCTCTTTGTCTCTAAAAGTTATCCATAGATTTCACAACTCTATCTAGTAGATTTCAGCCCACTCTGAATCCAGATACAGTCCGGAAATACAACAGAAGATCTTGGAGTAGAATCTGCAAGTGGCCGATTTTTGTGGAGATAAGGGGCGCCAACTCTGTGTTCATTCAACACCAAGATTAGATTTTTAATCTTGTCCTCAGACCGTCTGACAATTGTAAGTAATTCGAATCTATGTATTCCGCTTTGTTAGATTCGTTTTGCATGGTTTTGTGCTTGATGTGATAAACATGCATGTGACATAAAAAATATGATTTGCATGAACATGGATTAATGAACAACCAAATGATCCTGCGGTGGTTTAATTCGAAAAAACCCCAACACAGGAAACCATATTGCTCCCCAAATAGAAGCAACCACCACTTTTGCTCTTTCTATCATCAACATCTCCTTCCTAGTTTGAATCACTGTATCCAATAAGGCCGGTGCTTGTATCTTTACAGTACCTGATTCCAAAGTTGACTGTGCCAGCAACCCATCGAATTATTTTTTTGACAGCTTTCAAGTGAGACTCCTTGGGTTGAACTTGGTATCTAGCACATACTCCAACATTGAACATGATATCAGGTCTGCTGGCAATCAAGTAGAACAAGCTTCCAATCATTCCTCTATACATTGTTGGGTCAATATTGACTCCAACATCGTCTTTGCTCAATTTTTCAGAGGATCCCATTGGTGTCTTCATAGGCTTTGCAGCTTCAAGTCCGAAGCACTTGATCAGATTTTTGGCATATTGGCTTTGGGATATAAAAATCCCATCTTTATCTTGCTTGATTTGGAGACCAAGAAAGTAGGTCAATTCACCGACCATGCTCATCTCAAATGTGCTGCACATTGCATCAACAAACTCACTGAGGAGGTTAGAACAAGTGGATCCAAACACAATATCATTAACACAGATTTATGCAACAGTGATGTGTTTGTGAATCCTTTTGATAAACAATGTTTTATCGACCACGCCTCTTGAAAAGCTAAAGTTAATTAAAAACTCCGTAAGGCGAGCATGCCAAGCTCTAGAAGCTTGTTTAAGCCCATACAAAGCCTTGTGTAGTTTCAGCACATGGTTTGGTTTTTCATGACATTCAAAGCCTTTTGCTTCCTCATTTAAAATGCCATTCAGAAAGGCACTTTTGACATCCATTTGATGCAATGTAAACCTAATGTGGCAAGCAATGTCAAGTAGGAGACGGATAGACTCTATTCTAGCAACAGGAGCGAATATTTCATCATAGTCTATTCCTTCTACTTGTGTATAACCTTGAGCCACTAGCTTGGATTTATTTCTAACCACATTCCCAGACTCATCAGTCTTATTCTTAAAAATTCATTTGGTTCCAATTACATTTTTATTTTCAGGCCTTGGAACCAATTCCCACACATTATTTCGAACAAACTGAATCAGCGCATCATGCATTGCTTCTACCCAGAATTCATCTTTTAATGCTTCTTTGACATTTTTAGTTTCAACACTAGATAGAAAGCATGAAATGGACACAAGGTTAATAACTGATGACATGCAAACCTGTTTGACCAATTCAGCAACTTCGGCTGAGCTCTTTGTTCTGATTTTGACTCCTTGAGATCCATCACCGATGATTTATGAATTTGGGTGATCTCTTTTGATTCTCCTTGGAGGATCACGTCTTGGTTCATACTGAGCCAGTGGAAGTTGGTCATCATCGCTTTCAGTTGAGGAGTCTGAGTCTGGTGTTCGAGGTGATGCTGATCCCTTTGCTAAGGGAGAGGAAGCATTGGATTTGACATCAGGACTTCTCATAGGACTTTTTTCAGTTCCACTAGACTCCTTATTAGCAACGTCTGGCTCATGGAGAAGAAATAACACATCATCTTCCTCAGATCTAGTTGTCAGGCCTGTAAGATCATCAAATACAACATTGACAAATTCTTGCACAGCTTTAGTTCTTAGGTTAAGAACACGATATGCTCTACTGTTTTGAGCATATCCCAAGAACAATCCTTTGTCACTCTTGGAGTCAAACTTTCCAAGATAGTCTCTGTCATTCAGGATGTAGCAGACACATCCAAACACATGAAAATATTTGGGATTTGGCTTTCTTTCTCTTAGAAGCTCATAAGGAGTCTCCTTTCATCCTGATCGAAGATAGACTCTGTTCCAAATGTGACAGGCTAAGTTAACAGCTTCAGCCCACAGCTTCTTTGAAAGCCCTTTAGCTTGTAACATTGCACATGACATTTCCTGCAGAGTTCGATTCTTTCTCTCCACTACTCCATTTTGTTTTGGAGTTTTGGGAGCTGAATACTCTTGGAGTATTCCTTTTCTTTCACAAAAGTCATCAAATGCAGTATTTTCAAATTCTCTTCCATGATCTGTTCTCACGCATGCAATGTTGGTGTCAAATTGCAGACACATTGTGTGGTAGAATCTTTTGAAAACTTTGAACGTTTCAGATTTTTCCTGCAGAAATTCAACCCAAGCATACCTTGAGAAATCATCAACAATGACAAGGATGAAACTCTTACCACTCATACTCTTTATATCGACTTGTCCCATGATCTCCATGTGTAAGAGTTGAAAACATCTTGTTGTTTGACAACCACCCAGGCTTTTGTGAGGGATTCTGGTTTGTGGCACCACATACAACTTCGTGATCAACATTCAGTTTTGGTAGGCCACGAACAGCATCAGACACAATCAGCTTTTTCAAATTTACCATGCTCACATGACCGAGTTTTTGACGAATCAACTTAGTTTCATCATTTACAGTCATGTTGCAGGTTTCATCTTTGTCAGCATGGTAGCAATTGTCAGATGCACGGCTCCCAACCATTATGCATTTGTCGTGTTTGTCAAACACTTCACAAGTATTTTATCAAACTTGACATGCATACTATCGTTACAAAGCTGACTAATCCTGATCATATTGGCCGTCAATCCTTCAACATGTAGGACATTCTGAAGCTTAGGAAAATGTTTGACATTTAATGTACCTTCTCCAACAATGTTTCCTTGAGCTCATCCTCCGTAACTGACTTTGCCTTTGTTTGTAGTGGTATATTCTTCAAGAAACTCCTTCTTTCCTATCATGTGTCGAGAACATCCACTGTCGAAGTACCATGTTCCGACAATGTTGGCCTTCAGTGATGTGTACACATCATTGCATGTAACCTTCATCTTTTTGGACTTCTTCAGATTCTTATTCCTAGATGTGATCCCTGATGTTGTTCTTCTAGTTGAAACATCATCGTGAAACTTGAAGGAATGTGGTTTGATATGTCCAGGCTCCTGATAGTAATGGCACATATATTTCTGCACCTTTGAGCCCTTACATTGCTTCTGATCATCATCTTCAACACTGTTCCTTGTAGTTGTGCTTGAATTGTTATCTTTCACAAACTGAAAAACATTGTTGTTTGAGAAAGACATGGAAGATTTATTAGAGAATCCCAGTCCAGCTCTATTTGTCTGTCCCAATGTTAAGGCTTTATTTAGGACATTCGTTCCTTGATTCCACTTCTGAAATGTTCTTGAGGTGTCCTCCACTTCCTTATTTAGTTTGCTGATTTCAGCATCACTTCTGGTAAGCCTAATTTCTAGATTTACAACCTTTCTTCTAAGAAACTGATTTTCTTCCATGAGAAAACTGAGCTCTTTTGATTGAGTTATCCATTGGGTACAAACTTCATTCAAAACATTGTTGAGCTCTTGAAGTGAGGCAGTAGGTCTCTCTTTATGTGGATCATCCTCTTTGATTTTGGAAGCATGATTGAATTCTCCAGAAGAGTCATTTCATACCAGTTCGTAGTATTGGGTGAAATCTCGGTAGCTTTTGCTTCAATATCTGGAAGAACTTCATCTTCAACTTCACATTTTTCAATGTCAAGTTCGTCAAGTTCATCAATATCATTAAGTGCATCAATAATCTGACCATCTTCTTCCATAACATTGATAAACAACATTCTCTGATCTAAATCATTTTCAGCATCAGAATCATCACTGAGAACAGCATTAAAATTATTTCTTTATCTTCTTCGTGCTGTTGGACATTCATTTGAGTGATGTCCATACCCAGAGCATGCTCTACATTGAACTGAATCAATGTCTTTCCCAGTATCAGCAACTTCCTTCTTGACATTTGATCTCCCAGAGCTTGATGTTGATGAGGATGGAGAGTTAAACAGCCGTCGAGGTTTGATAGTTAGGGGGATTTTCTTCATGGAACGAACCAGTGAGTTGAACTTCTTTGTCAAGAGTGCAACACTTAGATTCTCTTCCTCATTGATTTCCTGAAGGCTGTCAACATCATCATGAACATCAGATGACACAGTTGTTGTCTGGAGAGCAATTTCCCTTGAAGTTGAGTTTGCTTTCTGGTTTTCCAGGTTCATCTCAAACATTAGCAAGATGCTGACTGCTTCACTCATACTCATGGTTCCTACATCATGTACTTCTTCAATTGCAGATATTTTCATATTGAATCTTTCTAGGAGAGTTCGAAGCAACTTGCTAACCATGTTCTCATTAGAGATTGGACTCCCAAGAGCGGTCGATTGATTTGAGATCTCACATAATTTTTCAGCATAAGATGAAATAGTTTCACCTTCAAACATGCGAAAATTTTTAAATTTTGATGTGAGTAACCTCAGTTTGGTCTTCCTTACACTGGCAGACCCTTGACAATGTTCCTGAAGAATGGTCCATGCTTGATATGCAGTAACACAATTGCAAATCATCTTGAAGCATGGAACATCGACTGAAACAAAAATCATATTCAGAGCACAATCATTAAAGTTTGAGATTATTCTCTCATCATTTGTCCATTGAGATTCCGGATTTAACACAAAATCTCCATTTTGGACCTTCCATCCTAGGAGGGATCCATTCTTCAATAACTGCCATCCATGCTCTTTCATCGATAGATTTGATGTAAATCTTTATTCGAGATTTCCACATGACATAGTTCCCACCATTGCTGTCTAGAACAGGAGGACGACATTGATTAATCTGAATATCCATCACAGATTTTAAGCAACGCCGGATCGAGTACTTAGTATGTCAAGTACCGGCTCTTGATGCCACTTGTTATAACTTATTACCTGAAATAATGTGAATTACGGATGTAAATTGCAAAGTTAAATGAAATGTTGAAGCTAGTGTTACCACATTGCCTTCAACATGCAGCGAAAACATAAACAGAACATTGCATAAAAGAAATTTTAAATCACACTCCTTACGGTGTGTGATTGCCTCAAGGCGAAATTCACTAACACAAGTGATAAACAAAAACAATGCAGATGTTGTCTCGGTTCACTCCCTTAATAACACAACATAAAAGATACAGAGGACTATCCTAGCTTCACTCACTCGAATAATCACTCAAAAACAGAGCCATCTAAACACATAGATAGATTACAACAAGTCACTTTAAATCCTAGACTTCTCAAAGTTGACTATCTAACCTACACACACAACTGGAATGAAAGTCTCCAACTGATTGGGACGCTAGACAGATGTCGAGGAAGATGTCTTGAATTTCAGAGATGACACTAGATTCAAGATTCAAAGCTTCTCAAAAACCACGGTGATAACCTGCTTGCATAAATGATTTTAAGGTCTAAGGAGACCTTAAATACTTCCTCTATCTTGTCTTAGCAGTTACTTCACGATCCTAGATGGCTTGGACTTGAATCAACCGCCTTCTACTATCCATTGCTAAAGTGGACTTGAGATAACCGTCTTCTACATTGCGTGGCACACGTTCTTCAATATCATGCAATAGTAGCGGTTACTCCAGTGACCCATGATCTCCTGCAACAGTTAATGCCCAAGAAGGAGTGGGAATATCACGTCCCCATGAAATCCGGAACAGATTTTGAACAAGTCAAAATCAAACATTATCCATGTTTTAATTTAAAATAAAATATCTAATAAATCCCTAAAAATGTGGAAAATGATATGTGACAAAAATCACAATTTATTCAAATTAATTTAAAATAAATTAATCCAAAATACTATGAAAGGATAAGATTAATGTTCCGAGTGTTAAACTTAATGTGACGAGAATGACGGAACATCATTATATACGACATTGATTGCGATGTTATCAAACGAAGTGATAAGATCATCTGGAACACGTCATACTCAACAAAAGACAATAGCTTAATATATGTACGTAGGCATCTTGACAGATAAGGAATGGCATCTATTTTAATTTTTTTGGCAATAAGTTGCGTCTTACAACTCAATTTGATTATTAGCCGAGTTAATTTGAATGGTTATATATATGATTTGTAGATTAAATTTACTAAGGTGGACACTGGCCAACATTAAGAGCATAAGCCCGTCCATCTGCATGCACCGAATAATGCTGGAAGAAGAGGCAAAACCAGTCCACGAGCTACAGAGAAAACTCAACCTGATAATGAAAGAGGTGGTCCTGAAGGAAATCCTGAAGCTACTCGATTTGGGCATAATCTACCCAATCTCCGATAGCGAATGGGTTAGTCCCGTCTATGTTGTCCTAAAGAATAATCAGTGCAGACTTTTTTGTGTTCGGTGTCCCTAGCAAGTTTGATTTCAGGCTATTTATAGAACAGGACATACCTTAACATGGTAATCAGATGGTCATAATCCTACTAGGCATTAAATAAGAAAATTTTCTTATTTAGACCTAAACCTGTGGACTGCCTTCTTGGAACTCTTCAATCTTTTGAATTATGCCTTATCCTCAATCATATGCTCTACAAGTTGATTAAGACATTTTATAGAATGATCTTGAATCTCTTCTTGGTTGACAAACTTCGAACAACTTCAATAATCTTGGAAGAACAAACTAAACAATAGATGTTCATGCAAATGTTCTTTGAACTTTGCTACGAACATTGTTGATCTTGAACCTTCACTTCATATAGCACAACGGAATGACATTTTATGTTCACAAACTGATCTTTGGCTATCACTCAAGCTAGCTGACAATACTCAGTGTATTGAACAATCTCAGTTGTGTCTCGATGCACAACCGTCTTCATCTTCAGCTCAATCCTATCTTCATGCTTGAGTTATTTTCTTTGAAGTTTTGACATGCTCTTATTTTAGTCCAAATCTGAGCATTAATCCGTATGTTTTTATCTTATTTTAGTATGGTTAGTAATAGTTTAGGGTAATTTAAGATGATATTTCAAATAAGTGTTGCTAACACTGTTAATTTAGAAAATAAGGTAAAATAAGCAAATCAAGGCCAGAGAATCGAGAAAGGATTAAATAGAGTGTCGAAGTACATATCGGGAGAAGATCTAAGCGATCGGAAAGCCGAATCAGATGGAGAAGAAAACACGAAGGCCAGGTCAAAGCCGTAACACCGAGCGGCGCTGCAATGCGGCGCGACCCAGAGCTGGAGGCGTGACCGGGGATCGACGTCCGCGGTATAATTTTAGCCACCTGTAATGCGGCCCGACCGAGGCCTCCCCCGCTCGGGTCGCGCCTCCCCACACGCAGTGAGAGCCACAGGGGCGCGATCGAGCCCGTTTCGCGCTCCTGTGTCACAATTCCAGGATTTTTAGTTTTTTGCTTTATTTTTCACCCTTTTTTCCCACACCTTGTATATATAGATACCTTAGTTCGAAAATGAGGTATCCTTCATCATATTTTCCACTTTTAGAGAGAAAAAGAGTGTTATGCTTTAGAATTTTGGGATCTTGAAGAGCAAGTGCCACTTTGAAGAATTTTAATACAAGTTTTTGGGTTTTTTCTCCTCTTTGCCTATGTTTCTCTTATATGTGATTTATTCTTTTATTATGTTTATGGATAGCTAAATTTTTAGGCATCTAGGGTTTTGAGATTTGGTCTTGGATATACAAATTCAATATGGGTATATGCTTGATTTTCTAATTTTTCTTCATAAATCAATGTTATGATTGAATCTATGCTTGGATTGGCCATCATAGAATAGAAATTTATGTGTGGTTAGGTTTGAGAAAACTAACTATGCATGGGTAATTGATTTATGATCCCAATTTAGCTTGAGATTGAGAAATTAGTGTTAAATTGGTGTTTGATTGTTTGATTGAGTTTAATTTAGATTAAATTGCAATTGAGCCCTGGAGATAGGGGGTTGTATTTAATTTAAAGTGCCGTGGTTGCTTGAGAGAGGGCTTAGGCTATATTTGTTATCAATTGTTGCTTGATTAGAGAATTGTGCATGAATCCCTTATTTGATGATTATATCCTTGCCAATGATCGATACCTTAGAGCCAATTTCTCTTAAGTGAATTTTAGTTGGTTTTTATTCTCTTTTATTTCTCTTGTGTTGCTATTTTTTGTTTATTATTGCAAATCTTCTTTTTCTAGTTAATTCCCCAACCAAATTTTGAATGATTTGACTAGTAAAAATGTTCGATGTGATGGTACTTGTAGACTCGTTTATGTAATTAATTCCCCGTGTTCGACCCGGTCTTCTATGCTCCGTATGTACACTTGCATAATTGAGATTTGGTTAATTAAAGCTTGTGTTGATTAAATTGTGACAAAAGAAAAATCTCATCAAGTTTTTAGTGCCATTGCCGGGGAACTTAATTTGTTTCTTTGAGTATATGCAATATCATTTCAAGAATAACTTGCTAGATTAAACGTTTTATTTTCTTTTACATTCCAAATTTACCTTGTGCTTTTGTTAGGTGGTGTATGCGAACAAGGTCACGTGAAGAGCCTTTGTTTGAAGCCGACCCCGAAATAGAAGCGACATGTCGTCATCTCAATGCGGCTATGCGACGAAAGATAAGGGGGATAACAACAACCAAATTCTCAACCATCCAATTCAACCTCCTAATCCCCCAATTCAAGACCCCTTACTCCTTGAGATGCAAACACAAATGGAGGAGTTGAGGGCGCAATTGAGGGCTCAAAAGGAAGCAAGAGCCCAAGAGGAAGCTCCAATCCGGAATTTGGTTCACCCCGTTATCAATGAAAGAGCATAGAATGGACCAGCTATTCATGATAATAACTTTGAGCTCAAGCCGGGATTGATAGCAATGGTTTTCCAAAATTAATTTGGGGGCTCCGCAATTGAAGTTCCTCATGAGCACGTCAACCAATTCCTTGAGATATGCCGAACAGTGAAAATGAATGGAGTACCGGAGGACACTGTGAGATTTAGGTTATTCTACTTTTCCCTCCGTGACAAAGCTAGGGCGTGGTGGTCAAAGCAACCCCCATCGACGTTTGAGTCTTGGAACACCATGATCTTCAAATTTCTACAAAAGTTCTCTCCGTCGGAAAAGACACTCAAGCTCAAAGGGGAGATCACCAAATTTAGGCAAAGGGAAAATAAGTCTATGTATGAAGCTTGGGAGCAATTTCGTGAGATATTGAGGAAGTGTCCAGGCCATGGCTTTGGTACGGACCATCAAGTATGCCTTTTCTACTCCGGATCAACACCCGAGGTGAGGAGAATCCTAGATGCCACCGCCGGTGCATCTCTACTAGAAAGGGGGATGGAAGAAGCATTAGCTATTATTGATGAGATGGCTTCCAATGCCTACCAATGGCCTAGTGAAAGTGATGGAATTCAAATGTTGAAGACGGTGGATACTAATGCAAGAACGGATTCGATAGCCCTTCTAGCCGCCCAAATATCGACTTTGAATTCCAAGATCGAAGCTATGGCGATGCAAAGGACTGAAGCTTCTACTCTACCTCATTTTGAGGAAGCTAATTATGTCAACCAAAGTGGTTATGGGAACCACCAAAGGCCATATAACCAAGGGTTCAAGCCGCATTTCCAAGGTCAACATGGTGGACTGGGCAACCAATATGAACACTGACCACCACATCCAAATCTATCCTATGGAAATCCAAACAACGCCCTTCAATGACCATCGGGCTTCTCGATTACAAATGGGGTAATTGATGAGGAAACGAAGCCGAAAATGGAAGAACTTCTCATGACTTCATTGAATAAAACTGACAAGTACATGGGTGAATCTCAAACAAGATTTGAGAAGCTTGAGAGCAACCAAGCGGTGGTAAACACACAACTGAAGATGCTTGAGAAACAAATAGGGCAACTAGCCACCGCCGTGGGAGGTCAACATCAACCGAGACATTTTTCCTCCAATACAACAGTAAACCCAAGGGATTGCAAGGCCATTACCTTACGGAGTGGGACCGCATACAAAGGGCCCAAGCCAAAGCAGGGTGATGAGGCAACCATTAAAGAAGGGAAAGATGAAGAAATAGTGGAGAAGGAAGTGAAGACCAAGGAAGATGAGCCAATCGAAGACAAAGCAATACCTCAACCAAAGAAGATGGATGAACTTCAAGTAATGGTGCCTTATCCTCAAAAGCTTCAAAAATCCAAGAATGAAGAGCAATTCTCCAAATTTCTTGATATATTCCGGAGGATCCAAATTAACCTACTTCTTGTGGAGGCCTTGCAACAAATGCCGAGCTATGCCAAATTCCTTAAAGATGTGGTGACAAGGAAGAGAAAATTGGGCAACTTTGAGACCGTGAGTCTAACGGAGAATTGTAGTGCCTTAATTTAAAAGAAGTTACCCGCCAAGATGAAAGATCCCGGGAGTTTGAATATTACAGTGACTATTGGAGATCATCATGAGAAAAAAGCTCTTTGTGACTTGGGAGAAAGCATAAATCTTATGCCATTGTCATTCTTCTTGAAGCTTAATGTTGGAGAAATCAAGCCGACAATAATTTGCTTGCAAATGGCGGATAGGTCCTTGACTTATCCAAAGAGAGTTGTGGAGGATGTCCTTGTGAAGGTGAATGATTTCATTTTTCCCATTGATTTTGTTGTCCTAGATATGGAAGAGGACAAGAACGTGCCACTCATCTTAGGAAGGCCGGTTTTGGCAACGGGAAAGGCACTTATTGACGTGTCCAAAGGTGAGCTCATCCTCCGATTAAATGATGAAAATAGCACTTTCTCAATCTACAATGCAATGAAATTTCATAATGATGAGGAGTCTATGAGAATGGAGGATTGTAAAGTGATGAAGGTTGTAGAAGAATGTGTTGAAGAAAGAATGATGGAGCACTATACATCTCAAGATGCCTTGGAAACTAGCTTGTTTGCATTCCTTTACTGTTCTTCATCATTTGATGTTTTTGATGATAACACTGATATTCTGGATTGTGTTTGTGCTCTTGATTCCTCACAAAAAATGCCAAGAAGAGGAAATTGCTTCTTGCCATTGAGGGATGAAAAAGAGGAAGCATTGAAGAAGGAAGAAGGTGAGAAGGAAGACAAGAAGAAGGAGTTGAAGCCCCTTCCGGGACACTTGAGGTATGCTTATTTGGGTGAAAATGAAACATATCCCGTGATTATATCGTCTTATTTATTCACATGTGAACTTGACAAGTTGTTAAGAGTCTTGAGAAAACATAAATCCGTTTTGGGTTGGTCTATTGAGGATTTGAAAGGGATTAGCCCCACCGTTTGCATGCATAGGATCTTGCTAGAAGATAACTACAAACCTCGTGTCCAACCACAACGTAGGTTGAATTCTATAATGTAAGAAGTAGTTAGGAAAGAAGTTCTTAAATGGCTTGATGCGGGTATTGTTTATGCTATTTCTGATAGTGAGTGGATGAGCCTCACCCAAGTAGTAGCCAAGAAGGGAGGTATGACCGTAGTGAGGGATAAAAGCAATGAGTTAATTACTACTAGGATTGTGAATGGTTGGCGTGTGTGTATTGATTATCGTGCCTTAAATGCCGCCACTAGAAAAGACCATTTCCTATTACCTTTTATTGACCAAATACTAGATAGGTTGGCTGGGTATGAGTTTTATTATTTTCTTTATGGTTATTCCGGATATAACCAAATCTTGATTGCACCCGAGGACCAACATAAATCTGCTTTTACATGTCCTTATAGAATTTCTGCTTTTAGAAGAATGTCTTTTGGTTTGTGTAATGCTCCGGCTACATTTCAAAGATGTATGATGGCAATTTTCCATGATTTGATTGAAAAGATAATGGAGCTTTTTATGGATGATTTTTCGGTTTTTGGAAATTGTTTTGATCATTGCTTGGAAAACCTAACCCGAGTTTTACAGCATTGTGAAGAGACTAACCTAGTCCTGAATTGGAAAAAATGTCATTTTATGGTGAGAGACGGAATAGTCCTTGGTCACAAGGTGTCCGCTGCGGGCTTGGAGGTGGATCGGGCCAAAATAGTCGCCATTGAAAAGCTTCCATCCCCACAAATGAAAAGGGTGTTTGAAGTTTCCTTGGCCATGCTTGGTTCTATCGGCGTTTCATTAAGGATTTTCAAAAATTTCTAAGCCTTTGTGTAAATTACTTGAAAAATCTAATGACTTTATCTTTGATGATGATTTTGTGCAGGCATTCGAGACGCTTAAGAAAGCCTTAATGACGGCCCTGGTGCTCATTGCTCCGGATTGGAATGAGCCCTTTGAGCTCATGTGTGATGCAAGCAAGGTAGCCGTGGGGGCCGCGTTGGGGCAAATCAGAGAAAAATTGTTCCGGGTGATTTACTATGGAAGCAAGACATTAGACCCGGCACAAATCAACTATACAACTATGGAGAGGAGATTGTTGGTGGTCGTATATGCTTTTGACAAGTTCCGGCCCTACCTCATTGGGGCCTAAACGATTGTCCACACGGATCATGCCACGTTGAGACACCTCTTTGTTAAGAAGGATGCCAAGCCCGTAATCATAAGGTGGATCCTTCTCCTACAAGAATTCGATGTAGAAATTAGAGACCGAAGAGTGTGTGAGAATGTGGTGGCCGACCACGTCTCTCGTTTGGAACATACTGAGGAGGATCAAGAGAACAAACGGGAGATTGATGATAGTTTAAGGGATGAGAGAATCCTAGTTGTGGGAACAATGAAGGTGCCATGGTTTGCGAATATAGTCAATTACTTGGTGGCGGGAGTTGTGCCAAAGGAGTTAGTAGGATATCAAAAGAAGAAATTCTTCCATGATTTAAAATTCTTTGTGTGGGATGAGCCATTTTTGTTTAGAAGGTGTGTGGATCTCATATTGAGAAGGTGTGTGCCCGAAGAGGAGTGGGGGTAAATTTTGGAAGCATGCCATGCGGGGTTAAGTGGAGGACATTTTGGAGCCAATTGAACCGCTAGGAAGATCTACCAGAGTGGATTTTATTGGCCAAGCATATTCAGGGATGCAAGAGAGTTCATCAAAAGTTGTGATAAATGTCAACGTATGGGATCTATCTCCAAGAATGATGAAATGCCTATGAAGAATACCATTGAAGTCGAGCTTTTTGATGTTTGGAGTATAGATTTCATGGGACCATTTATTGATTCGGAAGGTAATTTGTACATTTTGTTGGCCGTGGATTATGTGTTGAGGTAGATTGAAGCTATTCCAACAAAGACAAGTGATGCAAAAGTCGTCCTCAAATTTCTCAAAAAGAACATCTTGACAAGGTTTGGAGCCCCTAGAACCATTGTGAGCGATGGTGGCTCACATTTTTGCAACAAATGGATGGGAGCATTACTTGCTAAGTATGGAGTCAAGCATAAGGTGACAACACCTTATCACCCTCAAGCAAACGGTCAAGCCGAGTTGGCAAATCATGAAGTGAAGCAAATTCTTCGAAAAATAGTCTGAATGAATGGGAAGGATTGGGCGACATTACTGGATGAAGCACTATGGGCCTACCGTACGGCTTATAAGACTCTGCTAGGAATGTCTCCTTACCAACTCGTGTTTGGGAAGTTGTGTCATTTGCCCATTGAGCTTTCTCATAAAGCTTTTTGGGCCACAAAGAAGTTGAACCTTGACCCCGTGTCATCCGTAGGAGAGCGTATCTTCAAGTTGAATGAGCTAGAAGAATTTCAGATGAAGGCTTTTGAGAATTCGGCTATTTACAAGATGAGAGCTAAAGTTTACCATGACAAGCTTTTGAGACGAAAAGACCTTGCTCCAGGAGATGAAGTCCTTTTGTTCAATTCTAGGCTCAAGCTCTTTCCGGGAAAGCTTAAGACCAAATGGAGTGGCCCATTCACAATTGCACGGATATTCGATGGAGGGGTGATTGAGCTAAAAGGCAAGGATGGAAGTTTGTTTGTGGTGAATGGGCATCGAGTCAAAAATTTTTACAAGCCGGAGGAGAAAATGGAGGTGTTCATTTACTACATTGATGATGCCTAATATGACGGTATTCCGTCAAGCTAGCGACGTTAAACTTAGCGCTTGTTGGGAGGCAACCCAATATTTTGTGTTCTTTTTGTTTCTTTTTGTTATTTTTAGTGTGTTTTATTTTATTCGCTTTTGGTATTGTCATGTTTTCCTGTATTTCTTTTCAATTTTGGTGTTAAATAACAGGGGAGTTTTGTCCAGGTATGGCTAAGTATGGATCATAGGAGCTATACATGGGCATGTGAAGTGTCGACGAAGGCCAGGCCGAGCCGAAGCACCGAGGGGCGCTACAATGCGGCGCGACCCAAGCCAGGACCCGCGACCGACACTCGGCGTTCGCGGCTGAAAAATCTCCGCTTGTGATGCGGCCCAACTGGCGCTGACGTGGCCTGGGTCGCGGTGATCTGGCGCCGATGTGGCCCGGGTCGCGCCAGCGGGCTGGGCGGGTCTTATATATTTCACTTCATCTCTTTCATTTTTTTTACATTCTATTCACTTCATCTCCCTCATCACTCGACACTCACACACTTGTGCATTCTCCATAGCATTTTCCACTTCATCTTCAAGGCACAATCTCTCTAAGGTATGATTATTTCCCTCTTTTTCTTCTTCTTCTCCATGGTTTCAAGCTTCTAGCTCTCTAAGCTTCCAAATGGGGGTGTTAATGGTGAAATGTTTTTGTATGGATAATTTTCATTTTTCTTGCTTGCATTATGAAATTCTCACCTTATGAACCTTGGGTATGCTTGTAATTTGTGGATTTATGGAGTTAAATTGTTAAAATTTTCATTTTTGCTTAAACCTAGGGTTCTAAGGTCAAAAATTGGGGAAAATCATGTATATGAGAAATTCTTGCCATTCTTGCTTTGATCTATGCAATTCCATGCTCCTTGAGTGTTGTTATATGGTTCATTTGGAAGGTTGAGCATGTTGTGGAATTTTTGTAGAAATTTTAAGGTTATGCTCTTTACTTAGGCAAAAATTTCTTCCCCGTTCTTCTTGTTGTGGTACATTTGGCTTGTATTTGGTTTATTTGATCAACATAAGTAAGGGTGAACTTTGTCTTGGGGAGTTTGCTATGCTTCATTTGTGTTTTGCAATTCCATGCTCCTTGAGTGTTGTTATATGGTTCATTTGGAAGGTTGAGCATGTTGTGGAATTTTTGTAGAAATTTTAAGGTTATGCTCTTTACTTAGGCAAAAATTTCTTCCCCGTTCTTCTTGTTGTGGTATATTTGGCTTGTATTTGGTTTATTTGATCAACATAAGTAAGGGTGAACTTTGTCTTGGGGAGTTTGCTATGCTTCATTTGTGTTTTGCATCATTCATGAATATGCTTGTTTTTTTATGCCCCATTTATGGATATTTTGTTATATTTAAGCCAAACCCTGCTTTATCATTTTGCTCATATGGATGTTGGACGAGGAATTCTTTATTTAAATGAGATTTTGTTTGTGTTGGTCTTTTTTGAGGGGTATGCTTGAATAAGGCTTCAGGCTCAAACATTGTGCTATCATATGTTGGAATGCCTTTGCAAAATAAACTCATTTGTCCCTTGTCTTTGTTATGAAAAGTTTGACACCCTTTTGATGTTTGCAAGGTACTTGAGCCGTTGCCCCTCCCGCAGACATGGTACAAACTAGGAGAGAAAGACAAGCGGGAGGAGCCCGAAGAAGACTTCAGGATGAAGAAGAATCTGAGGAAGAGGAAGTGGTAGAAGTCTCGGAGGATGAAGAACAAGAGGACGAAGAGCAAGAAGATGAGGAAGAGGAAGACGAGGGAGATAAGGAGCCGAGCAACACTCGTACTCTCCTACCCTCACTCAACATGGGGCCTCATGATCCCTCCATGGTGCAAATCTTCTTGGAAGACTATGACCACAAGAAGAAATGGTTGAAGCTAGCTCGGGGCTTCACAGTTGCCGCTACTAAGTTCATGGATGTCAATGCCACCAAGAAGTTGGGCATCTATGAGAGCGTCATGGGAATTTTGAGACGCATTGGGTAGACACATATCCTTGGAAGAAACGACTGGAAGACATACTCATTGCTTGTTTGTGAGTTCTTGTCAACTCTCAAAGTGAAGTCCACTCCGTCTAGGGGACCTATCTCTTGCACCTTTCAACTGGCGAATGGCGAATGAAAACTCACTTTGGAGTGTCTCAATACCATGTTTCAGGCCCCGACTAATGGAACTTTCAATCCTCACCCAACTTTTCGTTTCAATGATTTCCATGATCATGTTGTGGAGCCAAATCCAAATTGCCCACGGTACGATTCAAGCAAGACCAAGGCTTCTCACCTGCCCAATCCGGTGTTCCGATACATGCAAAAGTTCCTCTCGTCCACTGTGCTTGCAAGACATGAAAACAGTGGCCTCCGGACTCAAGAGATTTATATGATGTGGTGCATGCTCAACGCCATTCCGGTGAATTTTGCCGCTCATTTTCTTCTCCAGTGTCAACGTTAAATGGCCTCCCGTACAGGCACCATTTGCATTGGGGGTTTGATCACCCCAATTACTGTGATGTTGGACATCGATTTGTCTAACTAACAAAGCTTGCCTGGCCCAAGGTCTATCAACATGGAGCACCTCCGCAATGCGAAGTTTGTAAACTCTGCCGTCGCGCCATTTGACTTCCTGTCGATGAACAAGCGTCGTCCTCCCTTTGACAATTGAGAGTTTGCCCCTCGATTTCGGTCCCACTATCTTTCCACTCAAACTTGCCATTTCCTTGGAATGGAACAAGTTTGGGGGAGGGGGTGTGAAGTGGTGACCGATAATTGCCCTTTTTCTGCTTTTAGTGAACTCTTTTATTTTAGTTTATTTGGATATTTGGATTACTGTTATTTAATTAGGATTTGATATGTGAATTTAGTATTTTATGTTGGTTTGTATGGATATATTTGATCTTTAGGATCATCTTTATTTCAATATTTAGGTTTGTAATAAATGCTTGGATTAGGCTGCAATCGTGTGTGGTAATTTTTCCCTGCTTGAGCTTGTATTTGTCTTGCTTAATTTGGTGACGGAAATAGGGAAAGATAGATATGGAAATCATGCCGAGCCTATGATGATTTATTTTGAGTTTATACGAAAATGTTTGAAATTTATGCATGAGTAGAGTGATAAGCCGAAATATCATGCGAGTCAAAATCGTGGAATTTGGCTTGATTTCTAGCCACTTGTGAGATTTGGGCCTACTTTGTTCTTTCATGTATGATTCGTCAATGATATTTGCATCTCTAGAACTTGCTTTATAACTTTCATATATTCTAGATGTGCTTAGAACTTGAAGATGACCTAAGGCGGTTTTTGTCGAAAATTTTGAGCCTTGTTTATTCCTTCCTTTGAAATTTATCCTTGTTAGCCCTATTGAGCCTTTGGTTATTGATTTTTGTTGAATAGCCCGGGGTAGAGGGAATTTAAGGAATGAAGGAATTGTTATGTAAAAAACTGTGGATAGCAAAATTCGGATAGAAAAAAATTGTGAAACATGTTTAAGCCTTGTATTGTGAAGTTCAAAGTCTCCCCTTGAAATGAAAAAAATGGGAATCATTAGAGTCGTGATGAAGAATTAAATTAAAGAAAAAAATGAATTTGATGTCGACTCTAATTCCTTGTGAAAGAATATGTGATCAAATGTCTTTAGGGAGAATGAATTAGAAGAAAAGGAGAAGGCTAAGGATCATCCGTCTTTTGCTTAAGCTTGCTCATTTTTGTGACATGGGTAGAAGAAAATTTTTAGTTTTACTAGGTTTGGAATTCTAGTAGGATGTGGGAAAGGACTTGGAGTCACTCTTGCCTAAAATTTCCCTACCCGTCTAAAGAGCCGAATCCTACAACTCTAAAGACCTATGTGATTCTTGTTTAGAGAACATTGGTGAATCATGTTGAGTTATTTTGCAAGCTTATGGTAGAATGCTTCTATTACTTGATGTTGAGTGAAAATGTGCCCCTTATCTCCATATGTGAAGATCATTGTGATATGAATTGTCTTTCAAAGAGAGTGGTCATTTTTCTCATGCTTTTCCTCTTATGATATGAAGCTTTGATCTCGTTCTTTGCATGTGAAATTTTGTTTGAAAAACTGAGGCATTAGTGGCTATGATTTTTCATTTTGTCTTGATGTCCTTTTGTTGTATCCAAATTCTTGTTTGAGGACAAACAAGCGGTCAAGTTTGGGGGAGTTGACATGCTCGTATTTTAGTCCTAATCCAAGCATTAATCTGTATGTTTTTATCTTATTTTAGTATGGTTAGTAATAGTTTAAGGTAATTTAAGATGATATTTCGAATAAGTGTTGCTAATACCGTTAATTTGGAAAACAGGCTAAAATAAGCAAATCAAGGCCCGAGAATCGAGAAAGGATTAAATAGAGTGTCGAAGTGCATATCGGGAGAAGACGGAAGTAACCGGGAAGCCGGATCGGATAGAGCAGAAAACACGAAGGCCGGGTCGAAGCCGTAACACCGAGCGACGCTGCAATGCGGCGCGACCCAGAACCAAAGGCACGACCGGGGCTCGGCATCCGCGGCATAATTTTAGCCACCTGCAATGCAGCCTAACCGGGGCCACCCCCGCCCGGGTCGCACCTCCCGACACGCGGCGTGAGCCGTAGGGGCATGACCAAGCCCGTGTCGCGCCCCTGTGTCACAATTCCGAGATTTTTGGTTTTTTGCTTTATTTTTCACCCTATTTTCCCACACCTTGTATATATAGATACCTTAGTTCGAAAATGAGATATCCATCATCATATTTTTCCACTTTTAGAGAGAGAAAGAGTGTTATTCTTTAGAATTTTGGGATCTTGAAGAGCAAGTGCCAGTTTGAAGAATTTTAATACAAGTTTTTGGATTTTTTCTCCTCTTTGCCTATGTTTTTTTTTTATGTGATTTATTCTTTTATTATGTTTATGGATAGCTAAATTTTTAGACATCTAGGGTTTTGAGATTTGGTCTTGGATATATGAATTGAATATGGGTATATGCTTGATTTTCCAATTTTTCTTCATAAATCATTGAATCTATGCTTGGATTGGCCATCCTAGAATAGAAATTTATGTGTGGTTAGGTTTGAGAAAACTAACTATGCATGGGTAATTGATTTATGATCCCAATTTGGCATGAGATTGAGAAATTAGTGTTAAATTGGTGTTTGATCGATTGATTAAGTTTAATTTAGATTAAATTGCAATTGAGACCTAGAGATAGGGGGGTTGTATTTAATTTAAAGTGCCTTAATTGCTTGAGAGAGGGCTTAGGCTATTTTTGTTATCAATTGTTGTTTGATTGGAGAATTGTGCATGAATCCCTTATTTGATGATTATATCATTGCCAATGATCAATACCCTAAAGCCAATTTCTCTTAAGTGAATTTTAGTTGGTTTTTATTCTCTTTTATTTCTCTTGTGTTGCTATTTTTTGTTTATTATTGTAAATCTTCTTTTTCTAGTTAATTCGCGAACCAAATTCCGAATGGTTTGACTGGTGAAAATGTTCGATGTGATGGTACTTGTAGACTCATTTATGCAATTAATTTCTCATGTTCGACCCAGTCTCCTATGCTTCGTATGTCCACTTGCATAATTGAGATTTGATTAATTAAAGCTTGTGCTGATTAAATTGTGACAAAAGAAAAATCTCATCAAGTTCAGATAACGTTCTATACATCCTTGCGAACATTGTTCAATACATCATATTTAGTACTTGGAAAAATCAAATACTTAGTGTTGATTATGCCATAAAGATCATGACAAGAAAACACTACTATAAGTGCAAAGTATAGCACTTAATAAACTCGTAAGTGCAAAGCGTAGCAATAACAACATTAATAGTGAATATCAAGATCGATTAGTCTTTGAAAGTGGGTGCTCGAGACATATGACTGGATATCCGAACCTGATTATTAGTCTAAATTAATCATGCTCTTCTGAATATGTCACTTTCAGACATGGAGTAACAAGCAAAGTTCTTGGCCGTGGTCAGCTGGATGTTGCAGGTATTCTTCCCTTGAAAGATGTTATGCTCGTTGACGGTCTAAAGGATAATCTTATTAGGCATAAGTCAACTGTGCGATTAAGGAATGTTTGTTAGCTTCACTCAAGATAAATGTAGTCTACATGGTGGAGAAGACAAGGAGTACAGAAAAGAAATTATTTCAGTAAAATGTGTATGTCGTAATGAAGGATTAACATAGTAAGTGATCAAGGAGCTTAATTTGTATTGATATAAATGGTTCCATACACTCCAAGACATATAAACATTAGGCCCCGGTAAGCATAGCTATAGACGCGATCAAACAAAGTTCACAAAATACACATAGGTCATTAGCCATGATACACACAAATTCAGCAGAGGAGGAATCTGCATGGACAGGCTAGCTTATTCTACTATAATTTCATTTCACCACACACTTTTGCATAATACTTTTGTCTGAAACCAGGGCCTAAACATAACATATATCATCAACACTTGCAAGGATTGCAGGAGCAGCTGGATCCGCACTTGCAGCCGTTCCCTCCTTCAGCACCCGAGCTTTTCTCAGAACCTTCACCGTACCTAATTAACACGTACGTGTGCATATATGCCAAATTTAAGAAATGGAACAAAAAAAAGTAGAATATTTAAGTTTTTAAATATTCAAAATAATTAAAATGAAGTGCTAGTTGCAGCATATATGCATCATATATTGATTGCACAATGCACATACATCTTGAGCGGTGCAATCCCTTCAATGATGGCAACAGTTGTGCTCTTCTCCACATCTGCATACATCTCACAGCTGCATGCATCCCAATATATGTATCAAACACATCAATCAACAACTCAAAATCGAACTTGTTATGTATATAAGATTAATATTCGTGCATCAAAATATTCTTGAAATGTAACTTTTCATGCATCATCACCTTTTTCGAACAAATGGCCGCTGAAACAAGATCATGATAGATTTCAAAACAAACAACAACAACAACTAGTTGTTTTACCTGCAATTGCTGCCGCAGCTGCAGTTGGAGCCACATTTGCACGGCATTTTCTTAAAGTTTTTAGGGAAGAGAAGGTTTCTAAATGATGGATTTAGTAGGATAATTGTGAGTAATTATATTCTTAATTGGTGTGGAGGTACAGAGTTGCTGGCGGGCTCCTATTTATAATCAATATTAATGCAGTGGACAAGTAAATGTGTATATCATATTGATAGTTATATAATTATTTATAAATACGTTTTCATAATTCTCATCGAACAAGGAATCAATGCTTCACCAAAACTTATACAGATTACTTAATTAATTATCTCTTGTTATAAAATGGGAATGTCAATATCAGACCAGTCACCCAATTAATTTAAAATTCAATATGTAGTTTTCGACAGCTTGGATGAATTAATTAAAGATACCATAACAGGAAAAATGCATGAAGCTTGCTGGGGCAGATACAAATATACTTATGCATTAATTCTCTTGCTCGATTGAAGATATTAAGATTTCAAACTCCTCTCCAATAACATAATTTCAAGATTTTACGTTATTCAATATTATATTAGAATTGAGAGGCCAAATGAAACAAAAATATTTAACTTATGTTTACAATTTCAAACTTTTAAAGAGGCGGTTATTCAACATATAATGTGAGCCCATTTTTGAGGCATAATCAACATTGTTATTGCCTTATATATTGGTCCAAGCAAAGTTTTTGAAAATATCAATGTTTTCGCTGAGAAGCAATAATGGTATACGACATTATCTTTGATTATATCATCGATCAGGATGGATAAGGAAGGATTAGAAAGTTATCCAACCATCTCATATATTTACTTTTTGGATGATATTAAAATGATGATAACTTTAAGATTCATGATAACATGAATTTTAAATCCTAACTATAATAGATGAGATATGATTTATTCATACTCACATCGTTTAAGCTATCTGTCGACCTAATTATAAATGCTTGAAGTAAAGAAGTTCTTAATAATGAGTATTATATTCTTGGTTTTGTATTGGTAAATTAATGGACGACATACATGATTCCTAGTACCAATTGATCACATTAATAATTCGAACTATTATCATATCTTTGTTTTATGCCTAAGGACACGCAAGAGGGGGGTATATACATATACTACTACTTTTTTAGGATCATTATTAAGTCTTTTATTATATCTTTCAATTATAATTGTGTCCCTTATGTAAGCACAACACTGTGGATGATAGCGATTGCTGCCGGCCTAATGAAATTGATATGCTTTGTCACACCACATCTCAATAAATGCTGAATATGATATTATCAAGACCTCCTAAAGTCGCAGCCACTTTAATGTAATTCTTAGATTAAATTTTTCTCTAGTCTACAAGTCGATCCTAAAGCTAAGATAGAATGCTATTTAGCCATTTATGTGATAAGGTCTTTTTTTTTAATATTTTATCTGAATTTACGTGTTAGTAACCTACAAATCGCGAGAGAGTTTTATCCTAAAATTTTAGCTTAGTTGATCTTTAATCTTTCAATCGTGTAATAATATAGTTTCATTTCACAAAGTATATATATTCAATTTATATATAAATATTGAGAATATGAACCACTGAATGTTTTGGAATTTATTTAGAAGAAACGTCATGATTTTAATTTATGACGACAGGAACTTCTGAACTAAATTATTTTTTGAAATTTTATTTTACTTTCACCTTAATAGAAAAGGCTAAAAAATAGGGATTTGCATTTTATCTAAATGAATACGGAAATTCAGTAAAATTAACTAAAAACAATTATTTTTTTGTTAGTTAATTGTACTTTTATTTGAAATTGAATGCTTGCTTAATTACTTTTTTTCTCTCTTTTTATGATAAGAGTAAACCGAAGTTGCTATTCGATGATGCATACTTGCTAAACTTTGCTCAAAATTTGAAGATCTCTAAAAGACACGCTCATTCAAATTATGATATGCATACTCAAATCATCACTACAAAAAAATCACGTCTTACAGACGGATATTAGAGACGGATCCATGTCCGTCGTTAGTTGCGACAAAGTCCGTCGGTAAACTTTTCAGGCATTAAAAAGTGCGACAATGTTTCGCGCGTAAGATTAACGACAGAATAAAGACAGACTGCCAGTCGTTATCGGTAATGACGGATTATTTCTGTTATTTATATTCAATTTTTAAATTTATTAAATCAGAATAAAATTAGCTACAGATTGGTTCCGTTGTTAATATTAAATTATTTATAAAACAGTAATCCGTGCTTATACGAGTTTTAGTTAACTGCTTAAAAATTGTTCTGTGATATGTGTGGGACAGATGCAAAAACATAAAATAATAAAGCAGTAAAAAACGCACGAGATGGTAACCCAGTTCGGTTCAAACAACCTACTCTGGGGGGATTGCTCCCAAACTTGAAGTTCCGACTGTTACTCCTTCGAAGAGTGTATTAAGGATCTTACACATACAAGCCTCCCGCCTTATATCGCCCGTTCTTCTCCTCGAACTCTTTCGCTAGCCGAAAGTTGTAAGATCCCCTCACAACTATGACACTAGACTCCCTCTAGCTAGCCACGACTTCAACTTACAATCTCTCCCGAGATAGCATACAAAACTGGAATAAAAATCCCCTCACGTGTTTCACTCGAAAATACTCAAAACTAGTCTATCACATTGAACTGTTTAAGAAACAACTACTAGTTACAAAAATGACCACAAACTAATTCTAACACTAGAATCTAAACAAAATATAAGTGGTACCGATTGCTCCTCAATTCGGTCTTCATATAGGCGTCGAACTCCATCCGCCGCCAATATGGTAAGTGAATTGTGGTTTGTGGCTTTCCAAACGTGTGTAGATACTTCCCAAGTATAGGAGGGTTAATTCAGCACTGGATCTACACCATAAGGCAGTCAAACGAATTAATCTTGACCTTCCAAACAGGTTTGGCGCAAGATCTTTCCAACAAAGAAACTGCCATAAATAGAGTGTCCCTAGTTCTGTCTGGGACATAATCTGGAACAGTTCACCAACTGTTTTTCTTTTCTTGCACAGCGGAAAATAAATCTTCGTGGGACATACACAGGCACACATTGTCGAACATATCTTGCCAATTCAACAACACAAATACTTAGTGCATGATGGTGGCACTAACAATCTCCCCCTTTGGCGTTTATGGTCGACAATTATCATCACAATCTTCACAACACTTGAATAAACTTCGCAGATCAAAAATATATCAAAAAGAGTGATATATTTAAATAACTGTCCGAGACAGTTACAAGCACACTCCCCCTGAATCTGAACTGAGAGTGCCTTCAACATGATCAGAGCACTGTTTCGCAGTTTTAGAACTGCATTGTCAGTTGATCAAAATATAGTACAGACCAACACAAAATTAAAGTGGGGTAAACAGCATCCCCAATAAATTATTTTTTCAGAAACCATCAAACATTTAGAAAACGAGCACACGCTCAACACAGCAGCAGCAGCAGCAAAAAAGGCCATCCTTCATCATTGGCCTACATTCACTAACATCCAACATCTTTCTCCCCCTTAATTGTTGCCAGAAACGACAAACACCAATATTCAGACCGGGGAGGCAGCAGCATCATCAGTATCACCGTCATCAGCATCAGCCGGCTTATCAGCAGCTGGGATAGAGGAAGCACTTGGCACATCAAACAGCGAGGCAAGACCAAGGACTCGGGCCCGGAGATCAATCAGCAAGGCCTCCAACTCCTGCTTTCTGGTTTTGAACGTCCGAATGGACTTGCTCAGGAACACTACTTCACGCTCCAAAGACTTGATATGCCTGTCAAAGAAAACAGAGGTGACAGAAAAAGAAGCAGCAGATCTGTCTGGGACAGATGTGGGCACAGGTCTCGAGCTTTCATCAGCATCACGGGCAGAAACATCCGGAGCATGCTGGGATGAGAATAGCTTGTGGCTGATTAACAAAGGCTGCGCAACAGACGCATACACATCTTTGGCAGAGACAACATCATGCTGGGCCATAATGATGCTAAAGATGAGGCTAGGATAACCAACAGGCTGTTGGGCACAAGAGGATTCAGCATGAGCAAACACATGCTCAAAGATGATCAGACCAAGGTTGAACTCTCGATGAGTGCCTACTTTAAACAGCAACAGAGCCATGGGCTTACCCACAGTGGAATCATGCGTACTGGGCAACCAATTCGGAACAACAACCTTGTGCAGTATCGAATACTTCACACTTAAGTCTGAAGCTAACAAAGCACATCCAGAAGGCCAAACACACCGACTTCTCCCAGTCAATTCCGACACAACTTCATTCATATCAAACACTGGCGCAGGGGCAACAACATTCTCACGGCCCAAAAACTCATTAATCACCATAAGAGAGAAGACAATCCAATTACCACGCACAAAAACAGAAAAATCATGCTCATAGGAAGCATCACGCATGCGCTTGGACAAGTTGGCATAAAACTCATGTATAACAGCAGCAATAAAAGGTGGAGCAGAATAAGAGGATTTCTCTAATCGGAGATCATGCAACAGATAATCAACACCTGTTCTCTCTATATCAGACTTAACCAAACAACGCTCGGAAACTAACGAGCGACCAGCAACAATCTTGAATTGATTTTGGTGAAATGCAAATATAAACTTACTTGAATCAAAGTCCTCTGAATCGGAATCTGATCTGCCTGGAACAGACTCAGGGACATCCTCTGCTTCTTCATCAGAGGGGGAAGGAGCTCTAGATTCCTTCATCAGCAGGCGATGACGTCCCGACACCAATCCCATCCTCTGCTCAGACACACTCTGCGTAACACGGTGAGTAGGTACAACATCAGGCTTCTTAGCCAAAGCCTTTTTCCCAGAGGGCTTCACCGATTTGGGGGGTTTTGATGAAGACCCCTTCTTAGCAGTAACTTTCTTGGGTTTGGGAGTTTTTGAAGAAGATACCTTCTTCGCAGCAACTTTAGCCAACACCTTCGATTTCAAATTGATGATAGGTGTGTCATCTTTATTATCAGACACCGGAGGAGTGACTGGAACATCTCTCAACTCCAACTTACGTTTAGACCCGTGAGTTTTGGAGGAGGTAGCCTTAGGAGGTGGGACATAATCATCCTCATGAACAGGAGAATCTTCATCGAGGAAGGAGATATCAATATCATCTGCATCTTGATCTTGAACAAGGGTTTCAACAGTAGCACCAGGTGATACTTCACCAAGAGGAACTTGAACAGTGATAATAGGTGCGTCACTATACACAGGGACAGCAACAGAAAGAGACGGAGCTTGAACAAACTTCAGAGCATCAAGAGATGCAGCAAATTTCTCAATAAAGGTAGGCTCTTCGTCAACAGCAGAGGCGGTGACATTATCTTAAGCAGGGGCCAAGGAGACTTCAGTACCTCCAACATTCTCTATAACAGCCGCAATTGAAGCATCCAAGATTTCTGCAGACACCATGGGCGGAGAGGATGGCCCTTCAGAAACCCTAGGAGAGGGTTGAACGGAGAGATCTGTCTCCAACACAGATCTAGATGGCGAAGCAGCAGGAAGTTCACGAGAATTCTGGGCAGAAAATAGCTTATAGCTGATCAGAAGCTGGGGCTCCTCGGGCTTATAAACATCTTCCGAGATCAGTATGCTGAAGCGCATCCTGAATAATCAATGGGCTGCTGGGTCTGTCGAGACTCAATATAGGCACACACCAAGAAAAGAACAATACCGGCAGGGACATCAGTTCTTCACTGCAAGCTTCTGAAGTATTGAGCATTGAGTCGTACGCTTCAGACTCAGAGACTAATCTGTCAGGCACATCCTCTGGCACATTTTCAGTATCATCATCAGAGAGAGAAAGAGCTCGAGCCTTCTTTATCAACGGTCGGCGAGGTCCAGAGACCAAGCCCAACATTTACTCGGACTGACTCCGAGTAACACGATGACCAATAGGAACAACAATAAGCAAAGGAGCACCATAGGCAGATTTATCCAAATGTAAATCATGCAATAATTCCATCACACCAGTTTCCTCAATGTCAGACTGAACCAACCATCGTTCAGAAACAAGAGAACGACCAACAACCAGCTTGGAAAGACCTTGATGGAAAGCAGATAAAACTAACTTGAATCAAAAGATTCAAATTTAGAAGTGGGACTGTCTGAGACATCCGCAGACACATCATCTACCACTTCAACAGAATGGGACGGAGCTCTAGCATTCGTCATCAGCAGACTTGGACATGCTCAGGTCTGCAATTGAGATATGAATCTCATCTTTATCAGAGTTCTGCTTAGCATCAGCAGAATCAACATGGTGCTCAGAGGCAGAAGGGGATTCCTCTGGTTCATCGAGCAATTGAAGCTTGCGCTTCACACCACGGGACTTGGAAGACGTCCCTCCTTATTCTAAAAGAGGTGGAACAGATTCAGCATCAGGTGAGGAAGCATTTTCTTCAACAGCAATATCATCCTCCTTAATATCAGCAACTTCAATTCTCCCTTCTTCAACCTGAGCAAGAGTAGGAGCATCAACATCAGAGGCCTTCAGTGAGGCTTCTCTCAATGAAACATGGATCATAACCACCAGAGTATCTATCAGGGCGGTTGCGGCAGAGATAGATACTGGCACAGAAACAAAAGTCATTGCAACAATTGATGCAGCAAATTCTTCAACAATAGAGGGATCAAGACAGGAAGCAATAGCAATTGTCAATTCCAGTGATGCAGGCTCCACCAACAGAGGTGGGGAAGAAATATCAGAAACCCTAGATCGAGATGGGGGTTCCGGAACTGTCACAAAAACTGACTCAGATAGAGTCGCAGACACCTCAGGAGCATTGCAGGGCACAAATATAGGGACTTCAGCAGGCTCAGACACAACATCACTGCTGGAAATGACGGCAGTGGGAACAAATGTGGAGAACACAAGTGATTTTTCTCCAAGAGCCACACAATTTGAATAAGGAAATAATTAGATTAATTTCCATAATTAGGGATCACTTCCTTTGTCAAACCCGCTCTGCACGTCTTTGAGCTGGGCACGAGAATCGACGGCCCACTATCTAATGAGATAAAAAGAAATTGCTACAAACTGTTCTTGAATCTGTCAGGCACACATGGAGGCACACATCACACAGGACCATGAAACACTTGGTCACTTTATTTTCTCTGTACATACATCACTGACCAAGACTGTACAGAGATACTTCTTGCAAAGGAGAAGTTCAGAGAACACAAAGTCCCAATGAGGATCAAGTGTTTCAAACCATCCACAATCAAGTGCCTTAGTGAGAATATCCACAAGTTGAGTATTTATTCCAACGTACTCAATCAGAAGAGATCCATCTTTAATCAGTTCATGAATGAAGTGGTGGCGAATATCTCTATGCTTTGTTCGAGAGTGCTGAACATGATTCTTCAAAATATTTAGGGCACGCATATTGTCACCGAATATGGTAAGAACAGACTGTGACACACCATAACCAACCAGCATCTGCTTCATCCATAAAAGTTGTGTACACCAACTTCCAGCCGCAATATATTCTTCTTCGGTAGTAGATAGCGAAATGGAATTATGTTTCTTACAAAACCAAGAAACCATGTTGTTTCCATGGAAGAAATGTCCTTCTAAAGTACTCTTTCAAAACTCGTCCACCATTCTGTTTGACACAGATACAACAACAATATCGACATACCAAGCTCGTGGAGCATGTTTGAGATCGTAAAGTGCCTTTCTCAGTTTGTACACAAACTCAGGTTGGTGGCGGTCTTCAAAACCTTTGGGTTGGCTAACAAAATTATCTTGTTTCTGAGGCCTTACTTCAGTTAGGTCTCTATTTTCAGAACTACCCGGCACAAATATAGGCACATGGACTGTACCATCAAGGCTCTCATCATCAATCTAGGCAGCAGGTTCTTCCAGATTATCAACAACTGGATGATTTTTAAGAGCATCATTGCTCTCAGATATTGGTTCAATCCGATTACAGTCTTCACTTCTGTTAGGCACAGAAATAGGCACACTTCCAGTAACTTCTTCAAACCTGGAATAGTCATCTTCAACAAAAACAATTGACGATTCTTGATCACTGATGTGGCTAAGATTTTCATGCCACAAGTTTGCTTCATTTAGTTGAGTTCTGAAGCACGTTTCCTTCATGTTGAGACATCCATGGCCAAGCACTCTACCTTTAACACCATCTCCAAAGATAACCGTTTGATATGAGCAATCTTTTTTAATGTTCTTCAGCAAACTGGCATCTCCAGTCATGTGCCACGAGCATCCGCTGTCAAAGTACCAGCTGCTCTTTACATGAATATTGAGGGCTGTGTGAACAACATAGTTCCTGTGATTGTGCCAGGATCTGTTCCGCACAGTTTGTCTTCTGAAATTCAGGTCATTCTGAGATCGACCTGTCCTCCTCATTCTTCTGAGATCATTGATGTAGTACCTATAATATGGTCGAATGTGACCAGGCTTTTCACAGTTTCTCAATATGATCATTGTGGCTGCTTGATCTCTAGTTTAAATTCAGGTTTTGGAACAGATTCATCATGCATTCCAGATGTTTGTCCTTGACAGAAACGATCAAAGAACTTTCCACCAGTGTATCCAAGTCCTGTATGGTCCTGCGGACTTTTTCCTTTAGAAAGGATGTCATCGAGCTGAGATGATCCAGACTTCATCATCTTGACGAGCTTCTTTAGATGAAGCAGTTCACCATTCTGGGAGTGAGAATTGTTTATAGATTGTTGAAGATCATTCTGCAATTCATTGAGGCACATGGATAGACTATCTCTCTCTTTAATAAGATGACCATTCTCTTTCATCAGCCCTTCATTAACTTTAACCGCCATGGTCCAGCTCTCATGAAACTTTTTGTATGCTTCAATTGCAGTCTCTTCAGTGAATTCTTCATCATCACTGCATTCCGAAACATTGTCATTCTGTCTGTTAGAGATAGAATTAGGCACAGGTTCTTTATGAGAATGTGTCATGAAAGCAATATGATTGCTCACGCATTCTTCATCACTCCCACTATCATCTGGATCATCACTTTCACTAAGAGTGGAACTGTAGGATTTATTTTTCTTCTTTCGGGTGTTCGCACATTCGGCTTGATAGTGCCCAAGACCACCACATTCTCTGCACTTGACCTCCTTATGTTTTTCTTCAATAGTTCTTCATCTTTAGTTCTCCGAGGTTTGGAGAATCTGTTCTTGACAGAATTATTCTATGAAGACTTCTCATAACGTTTGACAAATTTTGAGAAATTCTTTGTCAGCAAGGCAATTGACTCAGCCAGATCATTTTTGTCAGAGACAGTACTCGGCACATCAGAACTGGAGCCGGCTTGAAAGGTTATGCTTTTCTTCTGAACTGTCTCTTCATCTGTTAGTCCCATTTCAAAAGTCCTCAGGGACCCCATCAGCTCCTGTAACTTCATCTTACTCACGTCCTTGGCTTCTTCGACCGCCGTGACTTTATATGCGAATCTCTTGGCAAGAGATCGTAGAAATTTCCGTACAAGTTTCTCCTCAGATATGGCATCACCAAGTGCAAAGCTTTCATTAGCTATGTCACAAATCTTGGCGTTGAAATCAGTAAGCTTTTCACCTGCATCCATTCGAAGGTTTTCAAATCTGGTAGTAAGGAGCTGCATACGAGATGCACGAACACTGCTCGTTCCTTCAAAAGTAGTCTGAAGGATTTCTCATGCATCCTTTGCCTTGTCACATATGGAGATGAGTTTGAACACGTTTATGTCTACTGCAGAGAAGATGGCGTTCATGGCTTTAGCATTCAGCCCCATAATCTGATAATTAGCATCGTCAAACTCTTCTTTTGGCTTCAGCTTTACCTTTTTCATCCCTCTTGGTAGGAGGCTTCCACCCTTCAGTCACCATCTTCTAGGCATACTCATCAATTGAGCGAATGAAAGCTATCATTCGAGCTTTCCAATAGGCATAGTTATTGCCATCAAGGAGCGGAGGTCGCACCGTCGAGGCTCCTTCTTTCATCGAGTCCATCTCGGCAAAAACAACACAAGAACACGGATTAATACCCCAAGATTAACCCTGAATACAAGCAACCCGCTCTGGTGCCAAATGTAAAATAGTAATCCGTGCTTATACGAGTTTTAGTTAACTGCTTAAAAATTGTTCTGTGATATGTGTGGGACAGATGCAAGAAAATAAAATATTAAAGCAGTAAAAAACGTACGAGATGGTAACCCAGTTCAGTTCAAACAACCTACTCTGGGGAAATTGCTCCCAAACTTGATGTTCCAACTGTTACTCCTTTGAAAAGTGTATTAAGGATCTTACACTTACAAACCTCCCGCCTTATGTCACCCGTTCTTCTCCTCGAACTCTTTCGCTAGCTAAAAGTTGTAAGATCCCCTCACAACCGTGACACTAGACTCCCTCTAGCTACCCACGACTTCAACTTACAATCTCTCCCGAGATTGTGTACAAAACTGGAATAAAAATCCCCTCACATGTTTCACTCGAAAACACTCAAAACTAGTCTATCACGTTGAACTGTTTAAGGAACAACTACTAGTTACAAAAATGACAACAAACTGATTCTAACACTAGAATCTAAACAAAATATAAGTGGTACCGATTGCTCCTCAATTCGGTCTTCATATAGGCGTCGAACTCCATCCGCCGCCAACATAGTAAGTGAATTGTGGTTTGTGGCCTTCCAAATGTGTGTAGATACTTTCCAAGTATAGAAGGGTTAATTCAGCACCGGATCTACACCATAAGGCAGTCAAATGAATTAGTCTTGACCTTCCAAACAGGTTCACCAACTGTTCTTCTTTCCAACAAGGAAACTGCCATAAATAGAGTGTCCTTGGTTCTGTCTAGGACATAATCTGGAACAGTTCACCAACTGTTCTTCTTTTCTTGCACAACAGAAAACAAATCTTCGTGGGACATACCCAGGCACACATTGTCGAACATATCTCGTCAATTCAACAATACAAATACTTAGTGCATGATGGTGGCACTAACATTATTCTTTAGATTAAATTGAACGACGAATAGTGTCCATCGTTAATATTCGATTTTTCAATTTATTAAATCAGAATAAATTTAATGATGGATTAGTTCTGTCGTTAATATTAAATTATTCTAATTACTAAATCAGATTAAATTTAATGACGGATCGTGTCCGTCATTAATATTCAATTTTTCTAATTATTAATTTAGATTAAATTTAATGACGGATAGTGTCCGTCGTTAATATTTAATTTTTCTAATTATTATTTCAGATTAAATTTTATGACGGATTGAGTCCGGACCATATCGGTCGTTAGAGATTAATGACAGACTTAACGATGGCTATATCCGTCATTAAAAAGTGTCCACGGCAGAAATAGGGACAGATTTAATGCGTCTGTCGTTGTATCTGTCATTAATCTCTAACGACCGACCAAATCTTTCATGAAACCTATTCCCGACCACAAGTCTAATAACGGATCTAATCTGTCGTTAACTCATTCTAACGACGGAATTTCAAAAATTAACGACGGACTAGTCCATCGCTAAATCACAAATTTTTGTAGTGCATTCCCAATATTCTCCTTCTCTTAATCATAAATACCAAATGATAAATAACAAAGAATATGCCATTCAAATTCCACTAAAACAAAGATCAATGAAGCAAAAATTGTTCAAAATACTCATGATATGGAGTGATGGACCCGTCAAATGTTAACATGGGGCCAAACTTATATTTATATATATATATATATATATCTGTGTGTGTGTGTGTGTAACTTATATTAACCATTAACTCTTAAAATAAAATGATAAGTTGATAATAATCTATATACATACATATATATATATATATATTTATATATAGTAAGAGAATGGATCAAATAAGACTTCTTTCTTAGTGTCAGAACTACGACCATATCTTACATTATCTAATAAGATGATCTAACGGTTGAGATTTAATGCAATATGGTGGCAATTTCGTAAATAACAAGGCTAAAAATAAAGGAAAGAGAGTTATTTTGTCAAAATATTTAAAAATGATGACATCAACAATTTCAAAAAAATCTTAAAAAATTTAAACAACTTTAATTTGCTCATTTTTAATCCAATTTACACAAATGAACAAATACTCATAATAACATGAAAAAACGCTCATAATGGCATTTAAAAATACTCATAATAATAAATTAATAACTAAAAACTAAAAATTAAATACTAAATAATTACAATGAACTATAACTAGGTAGGACGTGTAGTGGCTATTTTTCGTCAGCCCACTATGCTGGTCCATGAGATTAAATGTTGCCGTTTAACTGAGAAACCTCATAAAGATCGGGTAGTTTGAATTAAATTGAATTAGCTGTTTGCATTACCTGAAAGGGTTGACGTGATAAAATGAAAGAGATCATGCCTCAACCGCTCCCGTAATTTACGTGAACCCTAACGTTGCCTCTCTCTATAAAAGGAGACCTCCCTTCTCATTTGACGAGTACGCTGAAATACCCACAAGCTTCACATCATTCCCTAGACATATTAAGTTTATCATTTTCTAATTTCATTCTACTCCGGTGATTCAATATTTGGGCGTCTTTCTTACGATCTTTTCCGATTGAACGAAAATTTTCTCAATTTCTAGTCACGTTCTGGCTAGAGATTACTATTATTCAGCTCTTTAATTATTCAATTGTTTCATATTTTAACTTTTTCTACTCTTCTTCTTTTCCTGACTTGAGCGTCGGAGGCCCAACGATCGTCACCCCCCGATGGTCTTTGGCTCTTATGGTATTTTCTGTTTTTATTTCACAGATTGGCCGCTGCTCCAGACTGAATCAATTAATTGCAGATTTTCGGATCTACAATTTGGCGCCCACCGTGGGATAGCGATTGACATGCGGTCATTTCATTGTCAGAATAAATCTCAAGAGAGACTTATCCTTGTGCCCACAGCGGGCGTAGCCAGCAATGTGAGTAAAGGGTCGATCCCACGAGGAGCTGCGAATTGTACCTTCCAATGTCACCAATTCCAAAGTTTTGAGAGTTGTTGTGGTCTCCGTACTTCGTATGTAAATACCTTAAAGTAAATCTTGCAAAAAATAGAAATAAAAAGAAACAAAGAAAAACAAAGAAAATGAGTCTTGACTCCAACGTTAAACTTAACAACATAAACTGGAAATTAAAAATACAAGTAAAAGTAAAATAATAATGTATATGGCGTTTGTGGTATTTTCTGGCGTGAATGAATGATCATCTCTAGTGGTATTTATACATGTAGGTCGAATCCCTAGCATCCTTAGGCCACAAGTAAGTTTGAAGCTCAAATCGGCCCATGAAAAGACTTAATTCTGGACTGTCTGTCGGCGTGCCCATTCTTTCCTTTTCTGGCAGCTGCACTTTCCTTGTATGGACAGATCAACTTTCCTTATAGAGACAGGTCAACTTTCCTTGCAGAGTAGATTCTGATTCTATCTCTTCAGCTCACGCCCACAGGAGGACGCTTTCCTTGTGGAGAAGATTGATCTTCTAGAAGCTTCAAGATATATTCTCCAGATTTGGTAATATCCTCTTTGACATGATCTTCTTTCCTTATTGAACGAAATCTGGAATATCTTGGATGACTTCTGCCGAACTTCTCGCGTTGTGCCCATAATAAGTCTGCCAAGTTTAGAATCTCTTCAAGTCTTGTGGCCAAATGGCCATTTCTCAGTAACATTGAAATGCGATGGACTCTACAAGCTGGCACCTTTCATGAGATTAGTGCTATGAAAATCTCATCGAGCTTGCATCATCGTATTTCAGCTCCAAAATGCCCACAGTGCATGATTTTGCTCTCTTTATGCCCCTACTCATATTTCTGGCTCTTTCCGACTCTAAAACAACAAAAATAAGGACAAAAAAAGAGAAAAAGACTCCAAAAATATGAGAGAAATTGAACTTGTCACACCCACCCACTTGAGATATGCTTGTCCTCAAGCATGGGGTACAACGTGCCCAAAAGAAAAGAAAGAAAATAAAAGAAAGGCGGAAAAGACAGACATACAAAGACTCGACATAAAGCATGCATAGACATAATCCCTTTTGGGCACCGAGGCTAAGTTACTGATCTCATAACATAACATGTAAACTGCCTAACATATCATTGTGCCCACTGTTAATCAAAATGAACTAAGTGATGGATTCACTCATATTTTCCTCACTCAAAGTGTTTTGGGCTCAGTGTATACGCTCAAGAAAAACATATTTGAATTGAGTGTTACCATAGGCTTGAAACAGCTCTTTTTCCTCCACCACTTCTTAGAATTGAGAACACACATATGCTAAGGACTTAGAAGGTTATAATGGGGCTTCGGGTCATAGGTAGGAAATATTTAGATCTGGGCTCAATTTAGTCAGGTTTTCCTTTTGGGAGGATTTGTTTTTTACTCTTACTGGCCTTTGCCACCGTGCCCATTTTATGAAGCACATGTCCCATATTTTTTTCATTGTGGGCATTCTGAGCTTTCGATATTGGGGGGTTTCAGTACTTGGCTTTTTTTTTCTTTTCATTTTTACCCCTTCTCTTTTTTTTACTTTTCTTTTTTTTTCCTTTTTTTTCTTCTTCTTGTGCACTTCGTGCCTTGTAACACACCATATTATGCTTCCCTTGTGCCCATGGTCCTTTTTTGTAGGTTTCGTGAAAGGAACTTGACCAGGGCATTATGAATTTTGGCTCAAAAAGGGCTGCAGAGATAATTTAAAGGGTGGTTTTATTTGGTCTTGTGGCTCAGAAAGAAAATTGTCTGAGCATTTTGGTGTACCCTCAAATTCATTGTGACCTCGGAATAGAGAAGAAGCAAATTCTGGTTCTCCTAAATTCAAAGATGCAAAAATCACACAAGAAAGAATTATTGCAGGCATCGTGAAGATAGGCTCAATTCCTCACAGGGTACTTAGTTCATTCATCATTTAATCAGTGTTACGGGCATGCTGACATGAATATGCAAATAAACAGGCTGCTTAATGGTCACAGAATCCTAGACTCCATGCTTTCATGTTCAAATATCTATACATGCTTGACTCAACTCAAAACAACAAAAGAAAGCGAAATAACCCTCACCCACAAACTTTGCCTTGGGTAAAATGGGTGTGAAAAGAGGTTATTTCACGAACCAAAAACTCAACAAAAACTAAGTGGCCATCCCACCCACACACTTTGCCTTAGGCAAAGTGGGTGAATAAGTGGTCACCGAAACAAACAAAAGCAGATAGACATCAAATGCCCTCGCCACCCACACACTTTGCTATAAGCAAAGTGGGTGAAGAAGGGCGACTCAAGAAAGATAAAAAAACTAAACTAATAGAAAGAGGGAACCAGATCAGAGAGAGTACGATGTTCGGTAAATCAGGCTTGCTTGAGGTGGCATGGAGGGCATTTTCCAATGCATTCCAGAATGGTAGCCATTTTTCCCATGCCCTGTACTGTAAAAACACAACTAGAGGAAACCGTAAAATTCATCCTATCCACTAAAAAAAACTTAAAAGGAAATAACAGAATTAAAATAAATTGCAAGAAAATAAAAAAAACCTGGGTTGCCTCCTAGTCAGCGCCCTAGTTATTATGGCGGGCACGACGCTTACTTCTTTCTTCACATGTAGATGGGCTCAACAGATCCTAAAACAGGAGCCTTGTGCCCATAGTAATGCTTCAGTCTGGAATTAAATAGCAGAACCTTTTTTCCACGCTCAAATGGCTTGTGGCAGATGAGTTGGTCATAGGTTCTTTTCATTCTTTTTTTGTTCAGACGCAACCATCTCATCAGCTGATTTTCCTCCGTTAAATTCAGACTTTTACTTACGATAATCGGTAATGTTTCATTCTCCCCAAGATATGCATACTTCAAATGCTCGGGCAGATCTTTCAGTTCCAGCTACAGTGCCCTCTGCACAGAGGGTATCATTTTTTCAGTCTAACTCGTGGTGGGCAACTTGTAATCTACCACTCTACATGGCATCTCCTCCAGGGAATATAGCATCATGATAGCTTCTCTGGTATTGTCATCTTCATCGATGGCATTGCAATTAGCTAGGCCAGCCTGTAATGCCCATTCTAGTGGTTCTTGATTATTCATTTTGGAAACCGTGGCTTGGGCATGACATTGGCTCACAAAGTTGACTGACTCCGGGTCTTGAGGGTATTTCATTGCTTCCAAAATATTGAATACAACGATCTGCCCATCAAATTCACACGTCAGTGTGCCCTTATCGATATCAATCTTGGTACGAGCAGTCTTCATGAATGGTCTTCCGAGTAGTAACAATGATGAGATGGGTGTTACTGTGCCCATATTGAGCACGTAAAAATCATCTGGGAAAATCAGTTCCCCTACCTTGACTAGGACATCTTCTATGAGGCCTTCTGGGTAGACATTAGATCTGCCTGGGAGCTGAATGATCACCCTTGTTTGCTTAAGTGGTCCCAATTTTAGTTCCTCATAAATCGTCATGGGCATGATATTTATGGATGCTTCGAGATCTAACATGGTCTTCTCCATCCTTCTATTGCCAATGATGCATGGTATGATAAACATACCAGGATCTTCACACTTTTTGGGCCTTTTCTTTTGTAAAACTGCAGAAACATTCTCTCCCATGAATAGTTTGGCGTGATCTTCAAATCGTACCTTTTTGGTCCAGAGCTCCTTGAGGAATCGGGCATACCGAGGCACTTGCCTAACTGCATCCAAGAGTGGAATATTGATTTCCACTTTCCGAAAAATCTTGAGAAGATTTTTCGGTTCTTCTTCCTTTTTGTTGTGGGCAAGACGCTCTGGAAAAGATGGTTTTCCGATAGCCTTTATTTTTTTCATCTTGGGCTCTGCAACCTTTTTTTTCTCTTTATGCCCCTCTTCTTCTGTGCCCTCAATGTTTTCCGTCTTCTCAGCTTCTGGTTCTGCAACAGCTTCTGGTAGCTCTTTTCCACTTCTCAAGGTCACAACGTTCACTTGCTCTTGGGATTTTACCATTTGAGATGGTAATTGCCAATTTTTCTCTTCAAGTTGCTTAATGGCTTGGGTAAGTTGTGAAAGTTGTTCGCCAACATAGTGCGTGAATTGTTCAGTTTCTTGTTGTGCCCTCAACATCTGTTGATGTGCTTTCAACGTCTCATATGCCATGGTTTGAACCAGCTCCTCCAAAGAAGGTCATTGCCTTTGATTTTGAAAAGGTGGTTGCATAGGAGGAATTTATGGTTGGGCTTGATTTGACCTTTTCCACTTGAAGTTCTCATGATCCCGCCAACCTGGATTATATGTTTGATAATAGGGATCATATCTTCTTTGATTGTTGTTATGCCCTCTGAAGGCATATACGTCAGAAACTTCCTCCTGCAGCGTTGGGCATTCATCAGTAAGGTGGGCTATACTTTTGCAAACCCCACATGGTTTTTTCTTTTGTACTTCTATTGTGCTCAAAACCCTCTCCATTTGTTCAAAATACGTTGATGTTCCAGCATCTGCAACTGTCCTTATGCCCTCGACACTCTCATCCCGATTCTCATCAGCCATTTTCACTAAAATCCTGAAGGCTTCAGTTGGTAATTTGTTCAGAATAGATCCTCCACAAGAGGCATTGACAATGGTCCGGTCATGTGCCCTCAAACCTGATATAAAGTATTGAATCAGATCGTGATCTGAGATCTGATATTGTGGGCACTTTGTCAGCATGATCTGAAAGCGACTCCAATAGTCGTAGAAGCTCTCATTTGTGCCCATCTTTAGACTTCCAATTCTTCTTCTCATCTCTTGTACTCTAGATGCGGGAAAGTATTTCTCCAAAAACTTTTGTTGAAGCTGCGCCCATGTGGTCACGCTGCCAGTCAGCAGAGTGTACAACCAGTCCCGTGCCCCATCTTGTAGAGTAAACGAAAATGATACCAGTCATACATATTGATCTTTTCCCGCATTCGCGGGTTGGGTTTGACACACCATTTCAAAATCTTGTATGTGCCTCTGAGGATCTTCTCCAGTCATCCCATGAAACTTAGGCAAAATTTGGATGAAATTTGCCTTTAGTTCCCAATTTCCAGTGATAGTTGGAAGCGTAATGCCCATGGGACATAGGTTCATGTTAGTCGGAAAGACTAACTGTCTTAGTGTTCGGCTCTCTCCAGCCATAGTTGCTCTTCCTTGCTGCTCTTCTCTTACTTCGTGCTCTGGTTGAGAATGTTCTTCTTCCTCCAGGATGGTTTCACAAGCAAGTCTTTCGGCTTGTCGTGCCCTCCGTGCTTCTGCCTTTCTCCTTCGCAATGTCCTTTCTGCTTCTGGATCGTACTCGTAGAAATTTGTAGAGGAGTTGTGCATCCACCGACCAGGCTAATAAGTTGGGAAAATAGAATTACTTAAATCAGCTCCCCGGCAACGGCGCCAATTCTGACGCGCGGTCATTTCGCGGTCAGAATAAATCTCAAGAGAGACTTATCCTTGTGCCCACAGTGGGCGTAGCCAGCAATGTGAGTAAATGGTCGATCCCACGAGGAGCTGCGAATTCTACCTTCCAATGTCACCAATTCCAAAGTTTTGAGAGTTGTTTTGGTCTCCGTACTTCGTATGTTAATACCTTAAAGTAAATCTTGCATAAAATAGAAATAAAAAGAAATAAAGAAAAACAAAGAAAATGATTAGTAGTAAAGTATTCCGGATTAGAACTTCGAATCAAACTTAACAAACACTTTCCCGATCATGGGCACACAGATTTCTTATGTGAATTAAATCATCTAGTTAAAGACACCCGAATTTCTTCATTTGTGCCCAATCTATCCTTTCATATTAGATTAAAGGTGATTTCTCATCCCCTAAACCCTAACTTGTTATCCAACCCCGATTTCTAATTTGATTGTAAGCAACAAGCAGCTTTATGCCCTAGACAGACCCAGATCTATTGCAAACACTGATCTCTCGTGTGCCCACAATACCCCGTGATGTACCCAGTCCCTTTATGATCAACACAGAGTTACGATTCATTGACCATGTATAGATTTAGCATGCCCAATTCTAATTAACGAGTGTTCAGCCACATTAACCAGCTTAACATGCTTTAGTGCAACAAAGAAAACAATACACGATGAAAACTAAATTCACACAATGTTATGCCCAAATTGCCTCACGGTTTTTTCATGTTTGTTAAGTTATCATCTCCGTTCAATCCGGAATAAAAGATCTGAAATATATGAAATAAAATAAAAACTTACTGAAATAAATAAGAAACGAGTCTTGACTCCAACATTAAACTTAACAACATAAATTGAAAATTAAAAATACAAGTAAAAGTAAAATAATAATGTATATGGCGTTTGTGGTATTTTCTGGTGTGAATGAATGATCATCTCTAATGGTATTTATACATGTAGGTCAAATCCCTAGCATCCTTGGGCCACAAGTAAGTTTGAAGCTCAAATCGGCCCATGAAAAGACTTAATTCTGGACTGTCTATCGGCGTGCCCATTCTTTCCTTTTCTGGCAGCTGCACTTTCCTTGTATGGACAGATCAACTTTCCTTATAGAGACAGGTCAACTTTCCTTGCAGAATATATTTTGATTCTATCTCTTCAGCTCATGCCCACAGAAGGACGCTTTCCTTGTGGAGAAGATTGATCTTCTAGAAGCTTCAAGATATATTCTCCAGATTTGGTAATATCCTCTTTGACATGATCTTCTTTTCTTATTGAACGAAATCTGGAATATCTTGGATGACTACTGCCGAACTTCTCACGTTATACCCATAACAAGTCTGCCAAGTTTAGAATCTCTTCGAGTCTTGTGGGAAAATGGCCATTTCTCAGTAACATTGAAATGCGATGGACTCTACAAGCTGGCACCTTTCATGGAGATTAGTGCTATGAAAATATCATCGAGATTGCATTATCGTATTTCAGCTCCAAAATGCCCACAGTGCATGATTTTGCTCTCTTTATGCCCCTATTCATATTTCTGGCTCTTTTCGACTCTATAATAACAAAAACAAGAACAAAAGAATGAGAAAAAGACTCTAAAAATATGAGAGAAATTGTACTTGTCAGCCATCTATTCATGAAACAAAATAACAACGCCTAATGAGAGTCGCAGAGATGGAAAAGGACCCCAACAAGATGGCAGAACCGCTATGCCTTCACCCGATGTTGATCTGTCGCTGGCTGATGTTCTGAGGAATATACAACATCAAATGGTAAACACCACGGGGGAGTTAGCACTTCTGAGATCAGAGAACGCTTCACTCCGCAGTAAACTTGAAGATATGACCATCAATGAAAACACACGCCATATGAACAACATTAAACCCACCAATTTGTTTGGCGAACCAAATTCGGTATACTCTGAGCGCCGTCGATCTATTATTTTTACTGATCCATTTATTACAGGTACTAGCGCGTCAGTGCAGAAGGTAGACACCAGACAACAAATGGAAGAGAGCCCGCTAAGTCCAACTCCAGGGTTTGAGTATCATGCTTCTGGACAGGAAAGGTGTTGGGGTTTTCTCGAATTGTACCCCACAGGATCTATTTGGATGCCATTAATTCTAACTTATGTAAATCATAATTTTATGTGTGATATTAATTATCCTATATTGAATTAACATGAAAGTTTCAATTTCGAATCTATTGCAGCGGAATAAAATAGAATCTATCGAAATCGGTACTTACAAACTTTGTCGGGTTGCTCACGGGATTAAAGAGCTAATCCCATTGTTGATGGAGAACACATGATCATGATGAATCTTCATGGTGTTCGAAACATACAGCTCCAATATTCTACTTCTTGATCTTCTGCTGTATTCCCGGACCTTGTTTAGATGCAGGATGGGCTGCAGACTACTAAACGGTTGTAGAAACTCTAGGAATCAAGAGAGCACTTAGAGGGGCTGTATTAGAGTGTATTTTTACTCTTCATTTTCGTGGCCCCCTTCCCTTTATATAGGGGAGGGGACGAAAATTAACTCTCCAAACCCTATTGGGCTTGGGCCTCCAACTCTTGTTCCATTCCCAGTCCACTTAGGTCATATCGGGCTACAACACGGATATTGAAGAATATTAAATTGGCCTACTTATTTATTTAATTTCTAATATCCATGACATGGATATAAATAAATAAATTAAGTATTATTTTTATTCCACTAAAGAAATAATACTGACCTACCAATTTAATACATATTTGCGAATATGCTTTCTCCTTTAGTTCAACCATTCCCCATGTTTAAGATATAATGTCCATTAATTAATTATATAAGCTTCTGACATCTATAATTAATTAATATCTTGTTCATTGAGTAGTACCGCACGATTTCTGTATCATGTAAAGAATAAATTAATATTCTGCCTGCAGGGCTTCCCATGATCTACGTGCTTCCTCAAGAGGACATCATTAACCTGGCGGACCAGGACACGGTGCTCATGCATATTGCATGACACATCATGTATACAATGTTATTACCCAAGATATCAAGTTTATTGACCCATGAAAGGATCTCACCCATTGATAAATCAAAGTAACAAACAATGCACACATATGTTCATCAATAAAACATGAGTTCAGAACCCGAACTCTGTGGATCTTTATTCTCTCACTTAAGGTCAGAATAGAGAACAGTATCCTATCGTGATCCTCCTCAATACACAAGCCAGTGTACTAGAATAATCAGTTAGTTAAGATAAACTAACTATCAGATTATTCTACAGTGTACCAATGGTGGGTTCAGGACCATCTAAGCTGTGAGCCTTTTAATATATTGCAAGGAATCCGATGATATGATCTCTACCATGTGTTGACCCACACCATATCATCTACAATGCAAGTATATGGAACCATGCATATAAATATATAACAATAAATATATACACAAACAGTGAATGCAATTATTATTCAATCTATATTATCTTAATATTGTTTATTGTATACAAAGACAAGCTTTCCAGTATACAAAACCAACAATCTCCCACTTATACTCGAAGCATGTCTTTCAAGTATAAACAACACACTGGCTAACTCTCCAACATAACATAAACTCAAAAACGGCCCCGGGTCTGCATCAACTCCCATTATCTCCACTTGACCATTGAAGGTCTGAGCTTGGAAGGCTCGTGAATGGGACAACCATTTTTGTCTTCCAATGCAATCTTGACCACTGCCACATCTTCCTCCCTTATAGTTTGTATAAGGTGGTACTTTAATCCTATGTGTTAATTGCCCCATGGACTCTGGATTCCTTTTCAAATTTGCTACTGAACTGGAGTTATCACAGTGTGCCATGATATTCCTAAGGTAAATCAGGAACCACGCCCGAGTCCAACAAGAAGCTATGGAGCCGTACAGTCTTTCGTAGCCTCAGAGCCAGCTACATACTTGACTTTCATGGTGCAGTGAGCATGCATTTCTGCCTTACTCCTCCATGCCACAACTCCCCTTCCCAATTTAAACACATATGCTGAGGAAGATTTACTCTGATCCTTTTTATCGGTTTTGGAAAAACTAAGTCCTATAACCCAAACCAATTAGACTATCCGAGTGGTAAACAAGCATACTATCTTAAGTCTTCTTGAGAATACTCTTTTCCACAGTCCATTGTCCTTAACTAAGGTTAAAATTGATATCTTTTTACTATGCCACTGCATAGTAGATATCGGTCTTTGCGCATAGCATACCATATGTGAGAATTCTTTTTACTGAAGAATAAGGAATCTCATTTCCACTCATCTATCTCATTATGTGTTTGGGGAGCACATTTCCTTGAGTAGATGTATTCCATTCTCGAAAGGTAAAAAATCTTTCTTGAAATCTGTATGTTGAATCTAGCTAGCACATTTTCGATATAGGTAACCTGGGATGAGTACATCAGCCCAAATCCTTCATATCGAAATGATTGGACAATCACACCCCTATATTCGATAACACCTTCTCATTGTTACCTAATAATCAAGTTGTTATTTAACATATGGTACTAGGATAACCACCACGTTTCCGTCACGCCTCTTGTATACACAGCCTTTATCCGATTTCTCCACAAATCCATATAACTGGATAACTTCGTTAGATCGGATATTCCAAGATTTTGATACTTACTTAAATCCACGAATGGACCTCTGAGCTAGCACACTAAGTGCTATTGGTCTTTAGCAATGAATCCCTTTGTTTGTCGCATATAGATATTATCCTCAAGACTTCCATTCAGAAAAAAACTGTCTTGACATCTATTTGCCAAACAAATAAGTTAAAAATGAGTAGCAACCAACAAGAGATTCCAGATCTAACAATCTCTTGGATCCTCTCTTTCTTTTTGTAGATCCACTTTCACCAAATGAGTTTTACCCCCATTTAGTGGTTCTACAAGCTCTCATTATCATGGTAATCTATAGATCCCATTTTGGATTCCATTGCAGTTTTCTAGGAAACCGCATCCTTATCTTGAACCACTCCATCATAGTTTCTGGGATCCAATTCATTTAGTCTTTCCAAAAAATCAAAAGATTCTTCTAGACTAAGGAATCTATTAGGTTGGCGTACAATCCTCCCACTGCGATGAAGAATTTTCTGTACATTCATGACACGTTGTGCAGTATTAGGTGGTACCTCTTCTTGTACACTTTGGTGTAGGATTTGAATGTCCCTTCCTCAAACCATTAAGAACTATCTTGTTCTTAACCTTGTGACTTATTATATAGTCTTCTTCTAAGAATCGGGCATTAGTGCTTACAATGTCCTTCTGATTCTTAGGACTATAAAATAAACCACTTTTCATTCATCTGGGATATCCAACAGACAATCGTCGTTTCTAGGTCATATCCGCAAAACGAAATAAACAACTTTGAATAGCTCATCATCGATCTAACCATTTCCAATAACATTCAATTTCTTCACACTACTACGTCATTCTGCTGTTTGAATAGCGGACGTAGTTAACCGTGATGCAATCCCATTCTCTGCCAAGTGATCCCTAAAGTCACCTCAGAGGTACTTGTCACTAGGGCCATACAAGCAGAGTGAATTAAACCTAATAACTTCTTTGAATCTATTCCTTTAGCCTTAAAGGACACTTGGTCATCTTACCTTCTTAGCAGGATTTGCACAAAGAAACGATTCTAGGACCAGTGAGACCAATGGACCATCGTTTATCAAACTTTGAATCCTCTTAAGAATAATATATCCAAGTCTTAGATGCCAAAGATAGGTTTGATTCCTTTGCGAAGATTCTTTCCTTTTATTGAGGTTGATCAATGTATTCAATAGTTGTTTTGTAGCGTTAAGCATAGATTTTAGTGTATTTAAAGATGTCCATCCAATGTGCCAGAATAGATAAAATGTTTCCCAAACATGATAACAATCTAGTTATCAAAAGTAACAAGATATCAATTCATAAAACCAACTTAGAAACAGAAACCAAGTTTCTAAAGTCTAGCACATATAGACAATCCTTTTAAAGACTAAAATCTATCACTACTGAAAGGTATGTCTAAGTCTCCCATTGCAATAGCTACCATTTTACCATAGCATTGCACATATATATAGTGATCTCATCTTCACTCAAACGAGTGAGAGATACCTTTCCTTTTGAGAGGACACTCAGACTTACAATGTCTCGGTTGATTGTACTTGAAGCACATATCCTTTGGACTTAAAGTCCTTTTGAGGTAACTATGTCATTTTCTTCATCGCCCTACACGCTTTCTTTGGTTGAGATGCATTCCTCTTCTAATCCGAAGATGCATTTCTCTCAGCCATTTGTGCTTCTGTGATACTTTTCACTAGCATCTCAGCTATCTGAAGATCAAAAAGCATTTATGATAAAGTGACATAATTCTTTATCATGCTAAAGTTAAAAAGAACTATTTAAGCTTCAAGGACAAACTATTAAACACCAAGTTAATTAAGACTCGGTATCTTGTTCACCATCCAGGGTTTCGATCTCTGATAAGTAGCTATCATCCGGAGAACGTGATCCCTTACAGGAATGGAGTCGACTATCTTGGTGCTTATTAGATTTTTCATGGCAATGCATTTTTTTGTGTAATTCTGATGTCTGAAGAGTTTCTTGAGATTACACCATAAGAGGTTCTCACTACTTCATCAGAATTCGCAACTGGTTTCTTATGACATTCCTCATCAAGTACGATTAAACCTTCAGCCGTTTAAGACAATGTTTTATGTTCCGAATCCAGTCTTTAGTAATTCACCAATATTAAACTTTTGAGAATAGAAGACAAGTTGGAGAGAGCCATGATAATATAGAATAGCAGAAAAGTAACATGCAGTACAGTCACACCATTTAGGATACTAAACTTATAATTGAAATCCTCAAAAAGAATTATATGCATATCCACCGAAATTTTAAAAATATTTCTTATAAGCCACGTTAGTGTGGACGTTTATAAAATTCATTTTTAAACAGGTTATTAACCTTTAATTTACCTCCAGTCAAGTTTCCTTATGACAAGTAAATTAATAGTCGGAAAACAGTCCCGGTCATGTAATCTTCTAATTAATAAGCCACGTTAGTGTGGACGTTTATTAATAAATTACACCTAAGTGTGAACACCATCATCTTCACCCCAAGGGCACTGGTTTGAACTCATTGCTCCAGTTGGAGGAGTCAATTTATTCTAACAGTGTCCTACAGTTATCTATTAAGAGGTTTAATTTCTAGAGAGTCCAGTGATATGACACATCCGTTAGGGAGGATGACCTATTGTCAACGCGCATGCCCATCACTTCTCAATTAAACCAGATTAATGGAGACCGATTGAGATTTCTACATACTTTGGTATGAATCTCTCCCACTTAGTTATTTATACTTGAGGTTTTCATTTTTATCCCATTAGCATGCAAGATCATCACATAAAATGATAAACATCCATGACATGCAAACAACAACATAATAAGCATAATAATTTAAACCAACTATCATGGCATATTTCTCATGTTGTATTCATGAGATAATCTTGGAAAATCAGCTTCGGAAATCTGGACGTCATCCGCGCCACCACCAAGCGTCTCGCCAAAACCCTAACGCCGATTTAGGGTTTCGGGACATGTCCGGGATGTCGTCCTTCCTTGATTGGGGCTGCTCCATTTTCCTTTCTTGAGAAGAATCCCTTTCCTTATCTAATTCTATAAGGATTTCTATTCCAAATTTAAATCTTATCTTATCATATTTGAATAACTTCAAAGATATCAATTACCTTATCCAAATCCACTAGAATAAAATAATCATTATCTTAAATATTCAATTTCATATGATAAAGATTTTAATTATGGAAAATCCTAATATATCTAGAATAATAAAGGAATAAAAAGTACAACTCAAGACTATGATGATTTTCGAAATCATCACTATACTCTAACATTTATTTTTCCTATTACATTAAAACAACGTAATAAAATAAATGCTAGTCTAATCCATGGATTTTCTCATGGATAAAAACCTCGTAGCCAAACTGGTATACGACCATCAGCAACCATACATTCAACATAAATTAAATCATCACATCACATAAATTAAAAAGCCATGATAGTCGGTATCACCTGCAAACAAAAACCGTCTACATACAACAACTATCAAATTTTAAGTGATAAACATAAAATTGCATATGATATCCATACATGATCATTTTCGAAAATTATCTTCAATTTAAAATTGAAATTTTCGAAAATACCATAAGATTAAATTTGAAAATTTGAAAATTAATTAAAATATTCCACCAAATTAATCTTATACTTTCGAAATTATCACAAAGATAAAATATGGAAATTTTCAAAATAAGTTGAAAATTCCTCCAAATTAAATCTTAAAATTTCGAATAATACACTAAGATAAAATTTAGAAATTAATTATAATTTTTCACCAAATTAAATCTTATAATTTTCGAAAATGTCACTAAGATAAAAATTTGAAAATTAATTATAATTTTCTACCAAATTAAATTTTATATATTCGAAAATTAACTTTAGGATTAAATTTGGAAATTTTTAAATTAATAAAAATTCCTCCAAATTAAAACCTATAATTTTCGGCCATTCCCTAATTAAAATTAATAATTTGAAATTTTGATATTAGTCAAAATCCTTTCCAAATTATATACTAGATATCAAAATTACTAGAATAAAAATAATGGAAGTATGATCCTCTTCAAACACTTACCAAATTTAAAATTCTATTTTGAAACGTACTTGGATTAGAATTTGGTTACTTTTGATATACATCAAAATTACCTTCTCCAATTCTAACACCCATAATTTTCGAACCCCATTATTATTAAATTTGGAAATTTTGATATTAATCAAAATTCTATTCCAAATTGGATAATAAATATCGAAAATTATAAAAACAAATTAGGGAATTAATACCCAAATTTTCGAGCACCACATGATTAATAATTTGGAAACCTTGAACTTAGTCAATTACCATTCCAAATTAAAAGAAGCATGTCATCGAAAATTATAGGATCAAAATAAAAAGATGGGAATTTGATTCACAAACTTTCGACCATGATGTGAACTAAAATTTGGAATTCCATCTGTAATGAAATATCATTCCAAATTACATAAACCATGATCGAAAATACACAGTTATCAAAAAAATTGGATTTTTCAAAATTCATCAAAAAATATCTCCAATTTTTTTTAACGATTCTTATCAAAAATTCTCATCCAATTTTTTAATACCATATTTCGAAACCCACATGGATTAAATCTAAAAATTTGATATACATCAAATATCCTTTCCAAAATAAATACATATTTTCTCGAAATAAACTTGAATTAAAATCTAGAATTTTTGAATTACATCAAAAAATACCAAATCGATTTTAATCCAACAATTCGAACATGATGAACAATTAAATCTGAAAATTTTAAAACCTAAAATTTATCTACAGATTTAAACATAAAATTCGAATTATACATAGAATTAATTCTAGGGCAGAGCCAAAACCTGCTCTGATACCAATTGTTGGGGTTTTCTCAAATTGTACCCACCAGGATCTATTTGGATGCCATTAATTCTAACTCATGTAAATCATAATTTTATGTGTGACATTAATTATCCTATGTTGAATTAACATGCAAGTTTCAATTTCGAATCTATTGCAGCGGAATAAAATAGAATCTATCGAAATCGGTACTTACAAACTTTGTCGGGTTGCTCACGGGATTAAAGATCTAGTCCCGTTGTTGATGGAGAACACATGATCATGATGAATCTTCATGGTGTTCGAAACACACAGGTCCAATATTCTACTTCTTGATCTTCTGCTGTATTCCCGAACCTTGTTTAGATGCAGGGTGGGCTGCAGACTACTAAACGATTGTAGAAACTCTAGGAATCAAGAGAGCACTTAGAGGGGCTGTATTAGAGTGTATTTTTCCTCTTATTTTTAATTGGCCCCCTTCCCTTTATATAGGGGAGGGACGAAAATTAACTCTCCAAACCCTATTGGGCTTGGGCCTCCAACTCTTGTTCCATTCCCAGTCCACTTAGGTCATATTGGGCTACAACAGGGATCTAGAAGAATATTAAATTGGCCTACTAATTTATTTAATTTCTAATATCCATGACATGGATATAAATAAATAAATTAAGTATTATTTTTATTCCACTAAAGAAATAATACTGACCTACCAATTTAATACATATTTGCGAATATGCTTTCTCCTTTAGTTCAACCATTCCCCATGTTTAAGATATAATGTCCATTAATTAATTATGTAAGCTTCTGACATCTATAATTAATTAATATCTTGTTCCTTGAGTAGTACCGCACGATTTCCGTATCATGTAAAGAATAAATTAATATTTTGCCTGCAGGGCTTCCCATGATCTACGTGCTTCATCAAGAAGACATCATCAACCTGGCGCACCAGGACACGGTACTCATGCATATTGCATGACACATCATGTATACACTGTTATTACCCAAGATATCGAGTTTATTGACCCATGAAAGGATCTCACCCATTGATAAATCAAAGTAACAATCAATGCACACATATGCTCATCAATAAAACATGAGTTCAGAAACCGAACTCTGTGGATCTTTATTCTCTGACTTAAGGTCAGAATAGAGAACAGTATCCTATCGTGATCCTCCTCAACACACAAGCCAGTGTACTAGAATAATCAGTTAGTCAAGATAAACTAACTATTAGATTATTCTATAGTGTACCAATGGTGGGTTCAGAACCATCTAAGCCGTGAGCCTTTTAATACATTTCAAAGAATCCGATGATATGATCTCTACCGTGTGTTGACCCACACCATATCATCTACAATGCAAGTATATGGAACCATGCATATAAATATATAACAATAAATATATACACAAACAGTGAATGCAATTATTATTCAATTTATATTATCTTAATATTGTTTATTGTATACAAAGACAAGCTTTCCAGTATACAAAACCAACAAAAGGTTCCGACACCAGACCCTCAAGCAAGAAAGGGTTGAACAGTAGCGCAGGTTCCACCAGGGATTCGATCAGAGAATGATCGATCACCCAAGTGAATTGGAGGAATGACTGGCTGATATCGAGGCGATGATAACGTGAATTCCTGGTGTACCTCTACCAATCCGCAAGGCTGCACTAAATAGCTTTGCTGACTCACCGTTCGTGGATGAAATTGGGTTAATAGAGATGTCGTCAAAGTTCACCCTACCATCTGTGAAGTTATTTAACGGAACCTCAGATCTGGATGACCATATCGCACAGTATAAACAGAAGATGTTCATCGCAGCAATACCAAAGTACCTTAGAGAAGCCTGCATGTGCAAAGGTTTTGGGTCCAGCCTATCAGGAGCTGCACTGTAGTGGTTCACAAACCTTCCTAATGCTTCGATCAGAGCATTTGCACAACTCACAGATCTTTTCATAGAACAATTCACCAGCAGCCGGAAAATTGAGAAACATTCTGATGACCTCTACCCCATTATTCAGTATCCAAATGAAACACTTAGGAATTATGTTACAAGGTTCAATAGAGAGAAGATAGAGATACCAGGCTGCAACGCTGACACCGCCATATAAGCCTTCAGAAAGGAGCTAAAGAGAGATTCAGACCTCTACAAAGAACTCACAAAGTACCCGTGTAAAGAGAGACTCCCGCCAAAGCCCCCACCAATTGAGCATGTGGTTAATTTCATAACTGGAGGATCCGAGGTTAGCGGAGTGTCTCAGGCATCAGCAAAACGGCATTGCAGATCTCTCAAATACATATGGTATCACAGAGATGACAGCTTGAGTCTAATCGACTATTCAGACTCAGACTTCGGATGATACAAAATTGATCGAAAAAGCACCAGCGGAACATGTCAGTTTCTTGGAAACAAACTGATATCCTGGTTTAGCCAGAAGCAGCACTCAGTTACCACGTCAACAACTGAAGTGGAATATATAGCCGCTAGAACCTGTTGTGCTCAAATTTTATGGATGAAGCAACATCTCAAGGATTACAAAGTGGAGACTAAAGAAGTGTCAATCTAATGTGAAAACAATAGTGCTATTGCAATAACTCAAAATCCAGTATTGCATTCAAGGACAAAGCACATTGATATCAAACACCACTTCATTAGAGATCATATTGAGAAGAAAGACATATACATCAAATATTTCAACACGGAGAAACAAATAGCCGACATCTTCACCAAGCCATTGCCAGAAGCTAGATTCGTTGAGCTATGCATCCAATTGGGATTGCTTGAACTAGCTTCAAAGGAGGATGATGATCATCCAACAGAAGGAGTGAAGAGGAGCACTCCCACTAATGATGAGAATTGACTTAAGAGGGCCTCAGTATTCTGAGCTTTGGAGCTTAAATTGATACAGCCTACAACAGTTCTAAAAAGAATGGCAGAAGGCTGCAAGAAAGCTGTTGAAAATAAGCAAAACTGATTGCAAAAGGCATCAGTTCTCAACCAGTCATATTCAACTAATGAGAACAGTTGAATTCAAAATTGACTGATAAAGACAAGCTTAGGCTAAGCAAAGCTGAAGGAAGCAGCTGACAAGCTTAGGCTGAGCAAAGCTGAAGAAGACAGCTTAAGCTAACAAAACAGTCAAAACTGAAAAGACTCTAGCTGGAACTGATCACTCCAAACCAAGAGGATCATCAGTCGACAAGGTAACTGATGACGTCAGCAGCTCAAATACCATGTGGAGACTGGAGGAGAGCAACAATCAGATAAGTTCAAATTGAATTTATTACTGAGTGTTAAAATGACGTGTCTCTTAAATATTACCGTTGGCCCCACCTACTTTCACCCTCACTCTCTTTCCTCAATCAATTCAATGGATAAATTTTAAACGGCTTACTCAGCCGACTCTTCAGCATCGCATGATCAGAACCATTCAATTTAACCAAAGCCAAAATTTTCTGACCGTTGGATTAAAACTACCCAACCTCATAAATAACTTGGCTGAAGTTTCAAAGTTATCTTACCAACCGCACACTATCTGCCTTCAAGTATCTCTCTCTCCTAAAGAAGCAAACCCTAAGTTGTCAAAAAAAAAATTTCACTCTCTATCCAAAAGGATTCTCAAACAAAAATCATGGCTAAAAATTCTATTCGTCGCACACGAAGAGAGTTCAATTTTCCATGATTTATAGTTCCCTTTAGATACTTCATAATCCTCTTTGCTGCTTCAAGATGACTTTTCTTCGAATTGGCTTGGAAGCTTGCACATAGTCTGACTGAGTAGGAGATATCTAGTCGACTGGCGGTTAGGTAGAGAAGGGATCCAATAATTTCTCTATAGTGTGTTTGACTGACTGATTCTCCTTCTTCATCGAGAGTCAGCTGTACTGACGTATTCATTAGAATTTTGAGAGGTTTTCCCTTGTCGATTCCAAACTTCTTGACAAGCTCCTTGGTGTATTTGGCTTGGCTGATCAAGATTCCATCCTTGAGCTGCTTTACTTGGAGTCCGAGGAAGAATGTTATTTCTCCCATCATGCTCATCTCGAATTCGCTTTGCATTAGTTGTGTGAATCGATTGCAGAGATCTTTGCTCTTAGATCCAAATATTATGTCATCCACATAAATTTGAACCATCAAGATCTCAGCTGATCATTCTATTCTAAATAGAGTATGATCGATGACTCCTTTCTGAAACTCATTCTTTAGCAGGAACGTTGTGAGGGTTTCATACCAAGCTCTTGGGGCCTGCTTCAGACCATATAGAGCTTTCTTCAGCTTGTAGACTTGGTCTCCGATTTCGAAGCCTGGAGGTTGCTCTACAAACACATCCTCCTTGACCATTCCTTGCAAGAATGCACTTTTCACATCTATTTGATAGACCATGAAATTGTTGTAAGCTGCATAGGCGAGGAACAATCTGATGGCCTCCAATCTTCCAACTGGTGTGGATGTCTCATCATAGTCGATCCCTTCACTTTGTGAGTAATCCTTGGCTACCAGTCTGGCCTTATTCCTTGTGATCATGCCTTGTTTATCTAGGTTTGTTGCGAAAGACCCATTTAGTCCCAATGACTTTTTAAGTTTTCAGTCTGTCAACAAGAAACCATGCGTCATTTCTTGTGAACTGGTTAAGCTCTTCTTGCATAGCTATAATCCAGTCTGAATCTTTAAGTGCTTCTTTGATGTTGGCTGGTTCCATCTGTGAGATGAAGCATGTAAAGAGTGCATGCTCTGTTGACCCTCTGGTCTGAACTTTGCTTCTTAGATCCCCAACAATTTTGTCGACTGGATGGCTTCGAAGCCATTTTGGAATGATTGTCTCTTCTGCACCTTCAGTTGCTTCATCAGTTGTTCCAGCAACTGATCCTTCGGCTTATTTGTCAGCTGATTCTTTAGCTTCTTCTTCGGCTTCTATATTGGCTTCAGCTTGTTCTTCATTTTTACTGATTCTTCCCCTTGTCCTAGTTAAGGGGTATGGGGTTTCATGACGATTTATATCGTCACTGACCAAGTTATCTTCAACTGGTCTAGAATAAGTTTCTATGCCATCTTCTAGTGAAACTTAAAACTGCTCTGGAACAATATGATTAACATAGTCCAGCAAGCTTTCACTAGGCAATGCTTGCTCCGATGTACAGTTCTCCTTTTTGTTTTTGTACTCATTTGCAAGCTCATCAAACACCACATGACATGTTACTTCCACAATTAGTGTCCTTTTGTTGAACACTCTGTAAGCTTGAGAATGAGGGTCATTATAGCCGAGAAATATTCCCTCATCAGCTTTGGCACTGAAAGCTTTCAGCTGGGATTTGCCATTAATTATTTTGGCTATAACATTTGCAGCCAAATATCTTAAAGTAAGAGATAGAAGGCTTACGACCCTTGAATAGCTCATAGGGTGTTTTGTCATAGTTGATGATGATAGCACTTTTGTTTTGGGTGTGGCAGGCTGTGTTAACTGCTTCTGCCAAATAACATTTGGCTATGTTGGCATCTTCTATCATTGCTCTTGCCGCCTCCTTTAGCGTGCGATTCCTTCTTTCTGCTACACCATTTTGTTGAAGAGTTCTTGCAGCATAATGTTCATGAGTGATTCCCAGTTCACTCAGGAACTTGATTATTTGTTGATTGACAAATTCAGTTTTACTGTCGGATCTCATCCTTTGAACTGATTTTCCCTTGTCAGTCTGCAATTTCCTGATCAATGTTGATAGCTTCTCAAAAGTTTTATCCTTACTTCTTAGGAACTCCACCCATGTATACCTTGAGTATTCATCTACTACTATAAGTGTAAACCTTTTGCCTCTGGGGGTTGGTGGTCTCACAGGCCCAAATAATTCCATGTGAAGTAACTGAAGAAGGTTAGTTGTTCCTTGAGGATGACTTTTATCTTTAAACGATGACTTCATCTGCTTACCTTTCTGGCATGGTCCGCAGATACCAGTTTTCTTGTACATCTCCTTGGGAAGCCCATCAACTAGCTCCTTCTTGGCCAAGTAGTTGATAGTTTTGAAGTTGAGATGATACAGTCATCGATGCCACAGCAAGGTTGCTTCAGTTGAACCTTTGGAGAGAAAACAAGCTTCTGAATAGCCAGTTGACCAGTCAACTACATACATGTTGCCTTTTTTTACTCCAGTCAAGAGTATGGCTCCAGTTGACTTGTCCCTGATGTCACATGAGCTATTGCTGAAGTCAACTGAGTACCCATTGTCACAAAGTTGACTGATGCTCAGCAGATTGTGCATGAGTCCTTCAACATGTGACACGTTATTCACGACAACTTTTCCTTTGACCACGAACCCTTCTCTAATGGTTCAGCTCTTTGAGTTGTCTCCAAAAGTGACTAGTGGTCCCTTAACCTCTTTATAACCATGAAGATCATTCTTATCTTCGGTCATGTGTTTTGAGCACCCGCTATCCAGATACTAAGTATCTTTGACCTTTTTCTTGGATAAGATGCTCTTTTCTTGCAAGCCAGAGATCAGGTTTTAGATACCCTCATAATATCGGGTCCTGGGAGGTTAAACAGATATTTAGGAATCTACATTCGCCACACTTTTAGATCTTGTTGATTGAGAGATCCTTCAGACTTTGATCTCCTGATCAACTCTGGACTTTTATAACTCTTCGATTGAGAGTTGAGTCTATTGATCTGTATCTCCGATGAGTGTTAGGATAAAAGACCGCAACTAATATCCTTTTATCTTGTGACTTTGTTGCTCTTTATCTTGGCCGGTTTATAATAGACCTTTGACTTTGAGCTGTTTGGCCTTTGTGGAATGGCCTTTTTCCAAGCCATTTATGAGCAGGATTAATTGTTGGTTGATCCCTTGAGTTCAAGTACTCATCATACTGGGTTGCAAAGTCACTTGGAGTGAATTCTTCGAGGGAGATTGATTTATGTTGTTTTGCATAGTACAATCTCGTGTGTATATTTCTCTTGGGATTAAAGGCATTCCTAGGTTGATACACAAGTGGCCTTTGAGGATAGGCTTGCCTGGAAGAGGTTGCAGCTCTTGGTTGAGCCATTCATGGCATGTTTTGAACTGATGATCTTCTCTGAAAGAATGATCTTAGTTGATCTTCAAATTTTGATTGATTTGAATATCTTGAGTGAGATGAGGGCTTTTGCTGAGAGTTTGGCTTTGGATGAGCTTTTGATCGAGCAGTAGATCTGGACTGCTAAGCTGGTCTTTGTTGAACTGGTGGCTTTGACTGAGAACCAAGTCTTTGAAAGACTGACTGTCTTCGAGTTGCCCTTCTCGATAGATCAGTCTGGTCTCTGGGCTGAGGTTGAGGAGTTTCTAAGATGCCTTTGTCTTTTGACTCCTCAACTGGAGGGGACTCAGCTGGTCTTGTGAATCCTTTCAGGATTCCAGATTCACAGCTCTGTACAACTGCCTTGCCCTTCTCTGAGGTAGTGTACTTACTATATCCTAGCCCTGGACTCCTAGATTCAGTTCTCTGATGACTCAAGATTTCATCTAGAGTCTGGGATCCCTTCTTGAATTTGAGAGATAATTCCTCTCTTTCAAGAATTTCTTGCTTGAGCTTCTCATTCTCAGCTTCCAGTTCTACATTTCTCAACTTCAGCTGATCCATTTCTATTGTCTGATCGTCAAGACTCTTTTGTCTTTGATTTTTAGCGCTTAGCTCATCAACTTTGCTTCTTAGCTCATCATTCTCACTCTTCAGTTCAACATGCATACTTGATATATAAGCTAATTGATCTTCTAGAATTCGCAACTGTTCATCCAGTTCATTCCTAGAGATCGATGCTTCATGTATATGATAAAATGTGGTTATTGAGTCAGCATGACTAACATCTTCATCATTGTCGGCCATGAGGCATAGTAGAGCTTCATCATTGGAGCTGTAGCCGTCTAAGTCGATTCCAGATGGGTAGTCCAAATCGTCCAGTACAGCATTCTTAGAATTTTCCATCATTATTTTCCTTTTGAAGAAGCTTCTCCACACTTTGGCCTTTTTATCTTCAGGAAGCTCTAGACACTCGTATATGTAGTGTCATTGCTTGTTGCAGTGGAAACATTCCTCTATGTTCCTGTTTGCCAACCTGAATTGTTCAGCTGGACGATCAGCTGGCTGCTGGTTCCTCTCACCTTTTGCAGCCTCATCAACTTGGGGTTGAGCTGATTGTTGATCTCTGACTTTTCTTCGGTTCTCTAGCAATCTTATCATTGACTGGATTTGCTCATTCAAATCCTCAGTCAGGATCTCCTTTTTACCGGATGACTCTCTTCTTCGATCGGTCACCGATCCCCCAAGATTCTCTCTGACAGGCGAGCCTCTTGGTCGAAAGTTGTTTCTTCTGTGGGCTTCTTTGAATCGATTTCTTTCTGCATAGAAAGAAGTATGATGAGAAGAGGAAGTGGATGCTTCTCTCTTTCGATTCAGGCTGTACTCATGAGCTTTGAGAGATCCAAATAACTCACTGGAAGTAATGTTATTCAAGTCTCTCGACGCTTTAGTAGCAATTACTTTCATATCATATTCATCAGTGAGATTATCAAGAATTTTCGAGTTTATCTCACTGTTAGGATAGTTTCTTCCCAGATTGTTCATCTCGCTTATGATCCCAAGAAATCTTGTTTCTAGGCTCGAGATGCTTTCTTTCAGCGGCATTTTGAAGGACTCATATATATTAACTGCCAGTTGGAGCTTGTTTCCTTTTATGGCTTCGGACTCTTTGCACAAATCTGCAAGAAGATCCCAAATCTCGTTTGTTGTTCTGCAGTTTTTTGTGTCCTTCATGCGATCCTCATCTAGAGTCTGGAAGAGTGCTGCTTGAGCAAAAAACTCTAGATTTTTCAACTTCTTCTCTTCACCTGTCAGAAGATGAGTCGGTTTTGGGATCCTGGCCGATTGGTTGACATCCATGATGTGGGCTTCGTTGTCCATCATTATGATGATTGGACCGTCTTCGATCACCTCCCACATATTTTCATGGATGGAGCATAGATAAGCTTTCATCCTCCTGCTCCAATTGTCATAGTTCTCAACTAAAAAAAGAGGTAGCTTATGGTTTCCCATAGCTTAAGAGATTAGCACAGATAAACATATATGATTCAAATGATCTGCAGAAATGGCTGATCCTTAGAATCAACCGCTCTGATACCACTTGTTGGTCCCGGTGCGAGCCTTTGTCAATTTCGGGAGGTGAATAAACTGACTTCAAAAACATTGAACAGATGCGGAATAGATGGGGCTCTGACTTGCTTTTAAGATTTATCCGTGCCAACTGATCAGTTGAGCGAAGCAGACAGAAGCTTATGAGTTTTCAACTAATAGCTGGAAGACGTGGCTAAAGCTTCTCAGTTCAATCTGCGTGTGTGAATATGTGCAGTTAAAGAACTTGCAAAAGCTGGAGAACAATAAGAACATCACACACAGAGATTTATAGAGGTTCGAAGCTTCTTGCTTCTATGTCCTCTCTTCCTTCTGCAGAAGGGCAATCCACTATGCAAGAGTAAAGTTTCTTTATTACAATTATACAGTGAAGAATTTCTGTTGGACCTGAAAACGGCACCCTTCAACCTGAGCGCGGCCTCCTTTCCAACTGTTGCTGTTCCGAAAGAATGGACCCGTCGGTACACGCTCCTTCTCAGCCAGTTTATGGGTCGACAACTTATACTTACCGCTCCTATCTGCTCGTTGAGACTTTAGGTGCTATTGCACGTTTCTACACGATTTTAGATCTCACTCGATATTCAAGAGAACGGTCTTGAATCTGTTATCAACCTGGAGTGCTCCTTTCTCTTGAGCTGGGTGGTTCATCTTTAAGGGCTGTATTGAGAAGTTTTTTTCTTGCTGGAATTCTGCGTCAGCTTAGCAGCTTGCTTGACTTGAACCATGCCTTCTCAGTATGAGACTTTTCGCACTTTGAGAGATATGAGCTTTAAGTTGTAGAGAGAGAAAAGAAATAGCTCATTCTGCAAAATAGCAAAGTTAGATTGGCGAAAGTCTTGGCCAAAATTGATTTCACCCTCTTTAAAAAGATGAGTGAATTTTTACCGTTATGAACGGTAATGTTTAGAAATCACTGACAGCAATTTAATGCTTGTAGCCGTTTTGAAGCTCTTTTTAATGAACTAGCCATTTTGACTTTAATATTTCCTGCTCTTAGATCATCAGGATCTTATAAAGATTTTCTGATAAGATCTTCATTAATTGCTAGTCAGTAGGAGCGGGTGATTCAGCTGACGGGCTCTCAGCTATTTTAGCTTTCAGCTCTGAGATTGTTCAATTAGCAGATCTTCAGCAGCCTTGAGCTTCTATCATGATGTAGTCTAGTTAAGATGTCTTATCAGTTTGCAATTCTAGACTCATCCGTTGGCTACTGATTGAGCTTTTACCTTTTCTTTCTCTAAACTAATCTATGGTCAGTTGAGTGAAGGCTCAAAGCATTCAGAGCAATTTTATTAGTAAACTGATCTTTGATCAGTTTCGGATTGGCTCTAACTGATCTATGATCAGATCAGTTTCAACTTTCAAGTTGACTCTGTTCATCAGTCTATCCTGGCTTTTTGCTAAGACTGATGATCAACTCATCTGTGGGCGCCTACCAGTCTCCAATGTTCTCTGTCCCCTTTACAGTTTATCTCAAGCTTGAGGAGTTTACTTTGACTGGTCTGATCAATCCAACCTGCAAGTTGGTTGACCATGCTTCTGAATAGCTGTCTCTCATCTCAGCTCGAAGTCTTATTTAGTCATTATCCTTGATTTCTAGCTTATCATAACCTGTAATTTTTCATTAAATCATCACTCATGTTTTGACATTTCATCAAAACCGTCATTTGGGATTTTCCAAATAATTTTCATAACAGTTGTCCACTTCTACACCTGCACCTCAAGCTCCCCGAGTCACCGAAAATCTTTTGGCAACTTCTTTTTCTCTTTTGCCACAATTATCATTGCCAACCCATGAATTCCATCAGTTTGCCCTTTTGGATGATGCCAAAAAGGAGGAAGAGTATGCTGATGATGGAAAAGAATGGCAAGGTGATCTAACTCTTTGGGATGAGATCCAAAGAGAGGTACAACTTCATGGGGAAGCTACTTTTCAGGGGGAAGCAACTTGTGAGGGGGAAGTCCAATTTGAGCAATGGCAAGCTGAAAACTTGTTTTGGACTTGGGAGAATGCCCAGCTGGAGCAGCAGCAAGAATGGGGTATCCACAGCATACCGGGCATCTCTCCTTGCAAGTATGAAAAGGGAGAATCAAGCAAAAGAAGAAGGAATTGAGTAGTGAACAGTTCCAGTTGAAGAAGGAAGTTTAAAATATCAGTTCTTGATATTTTTTCTCTCTCTCGTTCTCTTTTACTTCCTTACAATTCTTCATCTTCCTTGCTCATTAGTTCTTAAACATGCTCTTTGTTAATGATACAAATATATTCTGATCATGCTACTATGCCTTTCTGCGTGCTCTGATTAATGAACAAAAGCTGTATGATAATCAGAATTCAGCTAATTAAAACTGAAATAACTAAAGCTTTCTCAAGCTGTGCAAAACGAGTGTCAGTATATCTTAAGGCTTTAATATTCATGCTGCATCTTTTGTAGCAAAAGCCTTGATACATGAGAGATAAAACTCGTTAAGCCTAAATTGTTAAGCTCTCATACTTATCTAAATTCTCATGAGTGTCAAACTGATAGCTCTTAAAAGCTATAGTACTAAAGATTGGTACATGCTCCGATACCAAAGATTAGTACAAGCTTTGATGTTCATTCATGAAAAATAACCTCATATAGTTTTCCATCATCAAACTAACTAGTTTTGACATCTTCAAAAAGGGGGAAATTTTGACATCATCAAAAAGGGGGAAATTATTGGGAAACTGTTGGGAAAAACTATCATAATAGCCCAACTGATGGTTTTGATGAAATGTCTAAACATATGTGAAAGTTTCATGAAAAGCTGCAGGTTATTTAAAGTTGGATGTCGGGGGCATTGACCAAGTATAGCTGAAGCGAGAGTCAGCTGTATTGAAGCATGGTTAACCAGCTTAAAAGGATTTCTCAATCAAGCCAGTCAGAGTCAACTCTTCAGAGCTTAAGAAAAGCTAAAGGGAGAAGAGAACTTTAAAGACTGGAAGACATTCACAGATGAGTAATCATAAGTCTAGCTGAAGGCCAAGAAAGACTGATGAGAGAAGAGCCAGCTTTAAAGCTAAAACTGAACTGTTCAAAGATCAGTCAGTTAAGAAGAGCCAACACTAAAGGGAGAAAAGCTCAGATAACTTTGAGCCAACACTAAAATGATCAAAGATCAGTTCGATTGGACAAAAAGCTCAAACAAAGAAGCCGACTGAAAGTTGAGAACTAAAAGCTTTTGAAGCTAAGCAGCCAATTATCAAGGCAGCTGAAGTGGACCATCCCAGGACTAGTGATGCCCACGGTTCCGGTTAGAAACCGCTTGTTAGGCGGTTTCGGAACTGCGGAACAGGAACCGTACCGTGCGTAGACGGTTGATGGTTCCGATTTGTTAACCGGAACCGCCGGTTTATCCCTCAGGCGGTTACCGACGGTTATCCTGTTAACCGCCGGTTTCTGGTTTTTTTTTCCTCTATCTCTCCGAACTCGAATTGACGCTTGGACGAAGTACTACTAAGTACTAAATCGATAAAATTACTAATTTACAAGTTAAAAACTAAGAAGTATGACAAAACACAAGTTTATTTGAATTTTCATATTATTATATAATTTTATAATTTATATTTTACAATTTACAAGTTATAAAACTTACAAGTTACAACTTACAAGAATATTGAGAATATAATTTAATTTTGTCAAATTACAAGTTACAAAATACAAATTTTAAATTTTTCAAGCTATGAAAGTATGAAATTACAATTTACAAATAACAAGTTACAAAATACAAATTGTAAATTAATCAAACTATGAAAATATAAAATTACAATTTACAAATTTACAATTTACAAATTACAATTTACAAGTTACAATTTGAGCTAATTTAGAATTTAGAAATTATGGGGGAAAAAGAAATAATTGAAATTTGGGCTTGCACTTCATATGAAGCTGCCTACGTATCCCTTATCTTGGAATCAAAGCCCTCGTAGTTCATTTTACCTTTTTTCCTTGGCGAGTCTAGAATTCGAAGTCGTTGTCCCAATAATCTCTGGTTTGGCTCCCTCATTCGGCTTCACTCTCCGAGCAAACTTCAATGAGTGGGCCATCCATCAAGTCATCCCAGCGGTTCTCTTGCTCTCTTAGGTTGGCTTTGGACTCGTCCTTCAACATCATTTGAGCTTCGAGGTGATCCGGTGTCAAATTTGATCTCCGTTCGTCCAACATGTAACTGGATTCACTGAAAGCTTGCTCGACCGCAACCGTTGATGCCGGGACTCCAAAAATGTCCTTTGCCATAATTGCAAGCAAAGGATACCACTCTTGATTTCGGGACCACCACTTGAGAACATCAAAATTGTCGGGACCTGTATTTTCATCATCGGGGGGCACAACAGGGTCTTGCAAATACATATCTAATTCATTTTGACTACGCCTAGTATTTCCTCTACTGTGGAAAAATTTTTGGAATTCTTGTAAAGCACTACCATGTGAAGATGAAGTATTTAATCCTAACGAAAAAGAACTACTGGAACCTAAAGAACGATTCATTGGATGAGTTATACTATCAGCATATTTTAACTCATATTCTCTATAAAGTGAATATATAGACTCATAAATTTCTGTTTTAATTTCTTCAGTAGTTGGCACATGTATATCGGGATCAGAACCTGTAAAACTCATAGTAGACAAAAACTTGTAATACATGTCAATCATATCGTTAGTAGCACTAAGTTTAAAAGTAGGATCCAATATTTTTGCAACCAAAAAAATATTAGGCACATGATCAAAATATTTAAGCCATTTTTTTACCATGGCTAGAATCATATCTTGCAAATCGGGTTTATGACTACAAGCATTAAATTTTGCAGCATTTAAACAACAATGATACATAAATTTGCACACAGTAGGGTAATACACACCGGATAAATCTTTTGTTGCATATTGAAAAACTTGTAAAAGCTCCATTAATTCAATACAATCATCCCAATACGAAGATAATAAAATAAACGATTCAATATGCGTAGCAAAAAAAAAACATAATAATTCACGATATTCAAAAGTTGCAGAAAGCATTTCATAAGTAGAGTTCCACCTATTAGGCACATCTAAGTTAAAAATTTTAAGATGCACACCAGCTTCCTTACAGAATTTTTCCCATCTACGTCTAACTCTAACTCTACCATGAATATAATCTACAGTATCACGAATAGGTTGAATTGAGTTATTTAATATTCTAAGTCTATCTTGAACACATAAATTCAAAATATGAGTAATACATCGAGTATGAAACTATTTACCATGCAAGGATCGATTACATGCTTGAATTAATTCTCTAATACTAGCCGTATTAGCACTCGCATTATCAAAACCAATAGAAAAAATTTTATCAAGCATTTTAAAATGATTGCAAATTTTAATAATAGCCTTAGCAATATTAGTAGCACTATGTTGACAGTTAAATCTACGAAAAGTAATTAAACATTTATTTAAATTCCATGAATAATCAATCCAATGCAATGTAACAGCAATATAATGATGACGGATAAATTTATCAGACCAAATATCAGAACAAATAGCAACCCTATAAGGAATTTTACTAATAACACTTTTCAATTTCGACTTATATCTTATATGCAATCTTTCAAGGGTCCTAGTCATAGTCATTCTAGGTATTCTTTGAGTACCAGGATTATAAGCAGCTTTCATACGACATTCAAAATTCATGCTATCGGCAAATTGAAGTGCTAAAGATTCTTCACAAATAAAATAACACATTTGTTCCCTAATAACAAGAAGGTCAAACCTAAAGAGTTGAGATGAGTACGGCGTACCTTCACCTTGGCTTTCGATATTTTGACTGCTTACCGGTTGGAAGTTAAGTAGCGATTGAGCTTGAGCACGTCCAAGTTCGACTTGATGATTGTTGGTGATGTGTGACCAGTACGTCCCATAGCCTCCTCCAGTGCGAAATTTGTATTGCTTCGGACAATAGTTGCAATACAAATCAAACACACCCAGTTCATTCTTCCTTGGCACCTTTCGGAAATGAATAGTGAAGAAAGCAGATTTTAGTGCCGTATTTCTTGTTGGAACGGCCTCCGTCTCTTGCTCCGCCTCTTCCGTGTCGAGATTGATGGATGGATTTCCGCTGAAAGCATGAAATTCTTGAGATCATTGTAATTCTTCAAACTGGATCCATCTTGCCACTTCTTCGTCAACTTCCATTTGAGAAGTAGGATTATTGTAAAAATCACCACCAGTTGGATCATGGTAGAAACCGCCACCATTTGGATCGTTGTAGAAACCGCCATCGGCTCCGCCATAGGGATTCACATATTCTTCAGGTTGTTATTGTTGAAATTGAGGCGATGTCGTGTCAGCATCATCTGAAATATGTACTCCAGAATGAGTACGATGACGACGACGTGGAGCTTTGGAACTATCAGCAATAGCTTTGCCTTTACCCTTATCGGCTTAGCTACCTCGGCTAGACATGATAATTAGGGATGATAGAAAATGAGTAGAATTGTAGAAATGAAGAAATGAAGAAATTGAGATATTGAGAGACTGAGAGTGGAGAGAGTAACTTCGTAAGATTGTAACTTGTAAGAAAACTTGAATAAGAAAATGATATTGCTAGAATAGAGAGAATTTCAGAATAGAGAGAGAGATTGAGAGTTTAGTGTGAGTGAAAATGGTGGAGGAGACCAGGTATTTATAGTTGAAAATTGGGGAGTGGGGGGAAAAATTTAAAATTTGAATTTGAAAATTTTTGAAAAAAAAACGGCCGAACTGCCGGTTTTGTAGCCCAAACTGGCAGTTTTCGGCCAAACCTCCGGTTTGGGCTCCAAAACCGGCGATTCCACATCACCGATCCACCTCCGTGCGTTCCTAGCCGTTGATCGAGATCACACGGATCGTGATCTCCACCGTTAAAATATATATATATATATACAAACCGCCCAAACCGGCGGTTTCTAACCAACGATTTGTATGAATTCGTCCACCAAACCAGAACCGGCCCACCCTATTACGGTTGACGGTTACGGTTTACAAACCGTAACCATCCGTATGGTTCCGGAACCTTGCCAAACCGGCTAACCGACGGATATAACCGCCGGTCCGGTTTTATTTGGGCACCTCTACCGAGGACTGAAGCTTAAGGCAGCTGAGGAACTGCCAACTGGATACTCTCAGAGCTAAAAGCCGAGACAGCTGAGAGCCCATCAACTGAAAGTCCAAAACTGATAGCTGAAATACCTGAACTCTCTGACAAGCAGTCAATGAAGATCCTGACAGGAAATCTTAGAAAGATCCTGACGATCTTGGAGCAGAAGTTATTAAATTCAATGGCTAGTTTATTCAAAGCTTCAAATGGCTACAAGCATTAAACTGCCACCAGTGAAATTAACTGAATTACCAATCACAGTGGTCAAAAGATCACTCATCTATATAAAGAGAGTGAATCTCATTTTGGCCAAGACTTTCGCCAAGACTTTTTCGCAAGATTTTCTAACTCATGCTATATTTTGCAGAGCGAGCTTTCTTCATCCCTCCCCACAGCTCAAAGATTAAATCTCTTAAGTGTGAAAAATCCTAACTGAGAAAGTATGCTTCAAGTTCCAAGTAAGCAGCTAGCTGACGCAGAATTCCGGCTAGAGCAAAGCTTCTCAGTTCAGTTCTTCAAAGATCAACCATTCAGCTCAAGTTGAAGGAGCACTCAAGGTTGATAACATATTCAAGACTTTCTTCTTGAAGATCGAGAGAGATCTAAAATCATGAAAAGATGGGAAATAGTACCTAAAGTCTCAGCAAGTAGTTGGGACTGATAAGTGTGAGCTGTCGACCTAGAAACTGGCTGAGGAAAGGCGTACCGATGGGTCCGTTCATCCAAGATAGTAACAGTTGGAAAGGAGGCCGCACTCAATTTGAAGGGTGCCGTTTTCAGGTCCAACAAATTTCTTCACTGTGTAACTGTAATAAAGATACTTTACACTTGCATAGTGGATTGCCCTTCTACAGAAGGAAGAGAGGACGTAGAAGCATGGAGTTTCAAACCTCTATAAGTCTTGTGTGTGCTGTATTTTATGTTAAAATCTCTTGCATGCTCTTAAACTGCACACAATAGCACACAAGCTGCACTGATATACAAAGCCTTTAGGCCATTAGTATCAACTGATTAAGTGCACAAATAAAATTGTTATAAGCGAGTCAGGGCCCTATATTCCGCACAAAGCTTAAAGTTGTTGAGTCAGTTTATTCACCCCTATTCTAAACTGACATAGACTCGCATCGGGACCAATACCAACATCTTTTCCTTTCCAACCCGATTCAGTGCTGTCTCTAACTTCTTATGGTATTCCTTAATAGACCGGGTCCACTGCAAATCTGACTGAGCTTTCATTCCAATTCCCATTCATAATTCACATAAATGATCAGACCAGTCAGAGTAAACTCATCAAGCTTCGGATAAGCTGTAAAGGGGGAAGAGAACCTTGGAGACTGGTAGACACCCACAGATGAGTTGATAATCAGTCTTAGCAAAAAGCCAGGATAGACTAATGAACAGAGTCAGCTTGAAAGCTGAAACTGATCTGATCAGAGATCAGTCAGAGCCAATCCGAAACTCATTAAATATCAGTTTACTGATAAAAATTGCTCTGAATGCTTTTGAGCCTTCACTAACTGACCATAGATCAGTTCAGAGAAAGAAAAGGTAAAAGCTCAATCAGTAGCCAACTGATGAGTCTAGAATTGGAAGCTAATAAGACAGCTTAACTAGACTACATCATGTTGGAAGCTCAAGGCAGCTGCAGATCTACCAATTAAATAATCTCAGAGCTGAAAGGTGAAATATCTGAGAGCCCATCAGCTGAATCACCCGCTCCTACTGACAAGCAGTTAATGAAGATCTTATCAGGAAATCTTTATAAGATCCTGATGATCTAAGAGCAGGAAATATTAAAGTCAAAATGGCTAGTTCATTAAAAAGAGCTTCAAAACAGCTACAAGCATTAAATTGTTGTTGGTGATTTCTAAACATCACCTTTCATAACGGTCAAAATTCACTCATCTTTTTAAAGAGGGTGAAATCAATTTTGTCCAAGACTTTCACCAATCTAACTATGCTATTTTGCAGAACGAGCTATTTTTTTTCTCTCTCTACAGCTCATAGCTCATATCTCTCAAAGTGCGAAAAGTCTCATACTGAGAAGGTGTGCTTCAAGTCAAGCAAGCTGCTAAGCTGACGCAGAATTCCAACAAGAGAAAAACAACTCAGTACAGCCCTCAAAGATCAACCACCCAGCTCAAGAGAAAGGAGCACTCTAGGTTGATAACAGATTCAAGATTGTTCTCTTGAAGATCGAACGAGATCTAAAATCGTGTAAGGACGGGCAATAGCACCTAAAGTCTCAGCGAGCAGTTGGGACTAGTAAGTGTGAGCTGTCGATCCAGAAACTGGCTGAGGAGGAGCGTGTACCGATGGGTCTGTTCTTCCGGGACAACAACAGTTGGAAAGGAGGCCGCGCTCGAGTTGAAGGATGCCGTTTTCAGGTCCAACATGAATTCTTCACTGTGTAATTGTAATAAAGAAACTTTACTCTTGCATAGGGCATTTCCCTTCTTCAGAAGGAAGAGAGGATGTAGAAGCAGGAAGCTTCGAACCTCTATAAATCTCTGTGTGTTGTTCTTATTGTTCTCCAGCTTTTGCAAGTTCTTTAACTGCACACATTCACACATCTAGATTGAACTGACAAGCTTTAGCCACATCTTCCAGCTATCAGTTGAAACAGATCAGCTCACCAACTAAGCTTCTGTCTGCTTCACTCAATTGATCAGTCAGCACAGATAAATCTTAAAAGTGAGTCAGGGCCCCATCTATTCCGCATCTGTTCAAAGTTTTTGAAGTCAGTTTATTCACCCCCTCTATAAACTGACAAAGGCTCGTACCGGGACTGTTTAGTGTATATTTGTCCTATCTTATCTTAGGATTTTAGTATCCCTAGAAGGTGTTACTCCCTTGTTTTTGTGTATTTTTTATGTTATTTCCTTCACTTTTGCTCTTTTGGTGAGTTGTGTGGATTTGCACAAGATCTTCAGAAAATGGAGGATAAATGACTGTAAAATTTGAGGGATTCAAGACAATGAGAAGATAAAGAATCGAATAAGAAGTACGTGGAAAGTTGAATTGGGTCAATCGGCCAAGAAACGAGTGAGAACGAGCCAAAACCGTGGAAGCTACCGAAAGCTGGAATGCTACAGCGCCCCCGCGGCGCCCCCAGCCCCCCCCCCCCCCTACAGCGCCCCAGTTCTCTCAGCATGCCCCCCCCACCCGCGCTGTCCCCACGCCCGCGTTGCACCCCGTGGGCGCGCGGGGTGCTATTTCTTCCCTCTCCGGACCAATTTTTCCCTCTATTTCAAATGCAATCCTTCTCCATTTCACTCCTAATTCTTCATAGCTGGATCAATCATGAAAGTGGACTTTTGTGACTCTATTTTATGGTAGGATGATAGGATTTAATTTCCCCTATGATTATTTGTTTTGGATTTTTGGCTTCCTTTCCCCCAACAAATCTTCCACAAATCCCTCTCATTAATGCTCCCTTTCCATCACCCATCTCATCAACTTTTTATTTTTTCTCTCCTCCCATACCTCTCACCTCACCTCACTTTCTCCCACTCGATTCTCTCTCTCTTTCTCTCTCTCTCCCTTCAACAAATAAATGGGAATTCTTTCTATTTCTCATCGAACTATCATCTATTCACCCATCTCTCTCTCTCACTTCATCTTTACCACTTCTTCATTTTCACTTCTCTTCACCTTCACCACCACCACCGATCCAAAGAGGGAGAAATGAGGAGTAGAAGAGGCAGGAGGGCTAGAGCTCAAGGAGGAAGGCCCGAGAAGAGGAGCCCGACATCAAGCCATCCGCAGAAGCTAAGCTTGGTGCAGGGACTCCGCTTTGATGACGGTCCGAGAAGAGGGATCTGACTTCAAGCCATCCGCGGAAGCTAAGCTTGGAGAAGAAGGCTCTGATTTGGTATTTCCTTTCCTTTTAGCTTTAGCCCATTTATGGGAATTTTTCCCAAGACTCTCGAGACAACAAACAATATTGTATAAGTTGTATGGATTTTATCTTTTGGTTGTTGAATAAATGACTTTTATGATGTTTATGTTGTTTTGAGCATAGTGTTGGGCGAATTTATACATTAGGGGATGGATAATCGATTTGGTTTTGATCTATGCTTGTTCTTATTGGTTGTTGTTGTTGGAATCGTCCTTATCATGTTAGGGTGCTTGATCACCACTTTAACATTGCTAGGAATTAGAGGAAACTTGAATGTGACTCCAAAACCCAAAATTGGTTCCTTCAACGTCTTGCTCGTATGATATAGCTAAAAGAGGTTTAACGGATAGATGGTGACAGTAATTGAAGTTAAGCATTTTGAGAGGGTCTATTGTACGTGTGAGATAATATGTTAATCTTGCTCATTTGATATGGCTAAAAGGGGCTTAATTGATAGATGGTGACGGTAATTGACATTAACCCTTTTGAGAGGGTCTATTGAATGTGTAATTTTAGCATTACCAACTTGAACTAAGCATAGAGATAAGCCATTGAGAGAATCACACCCTAATGCTCTGCTAATAATCCTATCATCTATCTTTGTATTTGGTGGTGTAATTAGTTAATTTTACTTGCTTTAATTAGGTAGATTAGTATAACTTTCCTTCTCCTTGTTTAGAATGTTTAGGATGTATTTCATTTTATTGTGCTTGACAACAATTATGGCATAGAAATATAATTGCCCACATGAAGCTTTCCTCAAGAGACATGACCCGAGTTAGCTCACCGCCCTACAATCGATCCTGTCCTATTGCGGGAGTCCGGATCAAAGTAATGTTGCATGTGGAGTCAAACTCGGACACAATAGGGACCAACAATTATTAAGGCTTCAAAATCTTACCACTAAGTTTGAATCTCTTAGAATGGAGGAAACTGAGTCTATAGGTGAGTTTAATGCCAGACTGAGAAGCATATCTAATGAGAGTTTTGCTCTCGGTGAGCCTATCAATAATGAGAAACTTGTAAGAAAAGTTCTCAGATCTCTTCCAAAGAAGTTTACATACAAAGTTGCTACAATTGAAGAAGTCAAGGATATCAAGAGTATGAGACTTGATGAGCTGAAAGGGTCTTTGAGGACATTCGAGATGAATCTAGAGTACGAAGACAATAGCTAAAGAAAGAGTGGTATTGTTCTTAAAACTGATGTTTCAGAAGATGTACCCGAACATATACAGAAACAAAAGACTATAGTTGATTCAGATACAATGAATACTATGGTCTTGATAACCAAGAACTTCAATCGTATGTTGAAAAGAGCCAACAAACAGTCTTCAAGGAAGTCCAACAACATAAGATAATCAGCTTGAAATTCTCTACAAGATAGGAACTCGAGCAATTATTAGAAGAAGTTCCAACAATTAAATCCTAGAAGAGGAATTCAGTATAGAGAATATGATGGATTCAGGTACATTCAAGCTGAATGTGCAAATACACTAAAGAGAAACAAAAACAATTACAATGCATATCTCAGTGATAATGATTCTGAAGAAAGCAACAGTGATTCAGATCAAGAGACTATTGTCTTTACAACAAAAATCTATGAATTTCAGGATCCCTTCAACTATGTAGAAGATGATGAGTCACACAATGAAGACTTTAGCCAAGATGAATTTGTCAAAACATACAAGGAGATGTGTGCAAAATAGCTGGAAGTAGTGGAGATCAACAAGACCCTTCAGTGTCATAACAAGAATCTTCTAGAGGAGAAAGAGAACTTGATCAAATCTAATTCAAAACAGAAGAGCACAATCCAGTAGCAAGAGAAGGAGATTGTTGAATTATCTGCAAAGGTAAATCCTTCATAAGGAATATCAACATGCTGAATAATGGAACAAAAAATCTTGATAAGATTCTTACAACTCAAGGACATTTAGGAAAGAGCCATCCAGGTCTTGGATACAATGGTGGATAATCCAACACAGTGTTTGTCAAGGAAAGTACAAGCCAGCCAGTGGATGTACAAGACAATGTTCAGAACATTCAGAAGAACATTATTGACAAGAAGATGACTACTTATAATGGCAACATAAAAGGAATTATCTACCATTATTGTGAGGAGAAAGGCCATATTCAACCACATTATGAGAAATATCTTTATGATCTCAAAAGGATGAGAAGGAGATTTGTTGTTTGATATTCCAACAACAGGAACAGAAGACCAGCTGCACAAAAAAAGAAGAAGCCTGCACAGAAGAAGCAATGGGTTGTCAAGCAGACCAGTCTGATTGCTCACACATTCTTGAGAGTTGAAGATAAGAGCAATTGGTATTTTAACAGTGGCTGTTCAAGACACATGACTGGGGATTACTCAGTTGTGCTGAACTTAAAAGTTTGCTCATTTGACTTTGTCACCTTTAGAAATGGAAAAAGGGGAAAAATAATGGGTAAAGAAGAGCTGGTTCTCAAAGGAATGCCTAAATTGAAGAAGGCTATGCTAGTTGATGGACTAAAAGCAAATCTTATCAGCATCAGACAACTGTGTGATGATGACATGACAGTAGTCTTTACCAAAGAAAATTGTAAGGTAATGAATAAGAACAATGACTTATTCATTGAAGGAAGAAGATCAGCTGACAACTACTATCAACTATGTGTACCTGCACAATGTTCTTTAACATGTTGAAGAACATCTATAGAAGAGTCGGAGATCTGGCATCAGAAGCTTGGACACATCAATTTCAGGAATCTCTAGAAGATCATTAGCAAGGAGATTGTCAGAGGACTCCCCCAGATCAAGATTGACAAAGATAAACTATGTGGTCCATCCTAGATTGGGAAGCAGTCTAGATCTCAGCATAAAGAAGTTCATGACAGAACTTCTAAAATAATTTTAGATGACTTCTCAAGATTTACATGGGTAGACTTTCTTAGAGACAAGAGTGAAGCATTCATGGTATTCAAGAAGCTATCCTGCAAGATCACAGTTGAGAAGGATTATCATATCATCAGAATCAGAAGTGATCATGGCAAGGAGTTTGAAAATCAGTACTTTGATAATTTCTACCATGAGACCATGGCACGTTATGCAATATTAGGTGGTACCTCTTCTTGTACACTGTGGGTGTAGGTTTCGAATGTCCTTTCGTCAAACCATCAAGAATGATGTTCTTCTTAACCTTATGACTTATCACATGGTCTTCTTCTAAGAATCGGGCATTAGTGCTTACAATGACCTTCTGATTCTTAGGACTATAAGATAAACCACCTTTCATTTATCTTGGATATCCAATGAACAATTGTCGTTTATAGGGCATATCCTTAGAATGAAAAAGGAAACTTTGAATGGTTCATCATTGATCTAACCATTTCCAATAACATTCCATTTCTTCATTCCACTACGTTATTTTGCTGCTTGAATATCAGACGTAGTCAACTGGGATACAATCTCATTCTCTGCTAAGTAGTCCCTAAAGTCGCCTAAGAGGTACTCGTCACTTATGATCAGAAACATAGTGACTTGATATTTTTTACTAATGCATTCATCTGCTTCGATCTTAAATTCTTTGATTTCTTAAAGCATTTTAGACTAGCAATGCATCATGTAAATGTATCTAGAAGTCGAGTAATCATCAATGAAAATGATGAATTACTCATAACCACCTCTTAGCATGAACTATTATAGGGACACATAGGCAGAGTGAATTAAACCTAATACCTATTTGGATTTGTTCCCTTTAGCCTTAAAGGACACTTGGTTATTTTAACTTCTTAGCAGGATTTGCACAAAGAAACGATTCTAGCACCAGTGAGACCAATAGACCATCATTTATCAAACTTTGGATCCTCTTAAGAATAATATGTCAAAGTACTAGGTTCCAAAGAGAGGTTTGATTCCTTTGTGAAGATTCTTTCCTTTTATTGAGGTTAATTAATGTATTCAAAAGTTGTTTTTGTAGTGTTATACATAGTTTTTTATGTATTAAAGATGTTCATCCAAAGTGCTAGAATAGATAAAATGTTTCCCAACCTTGATAACAATCTTGTTATCAAAAGTAACAAAATATAAATTCAAAACCAACTTAGAAACAGAAACCAAGTTTCTAATGTTTAGCACATATAGATATTCCTTTAAAACTAAAATCTATCACTACTGAAAGGTATATGTACGTCTCCCACTGTAATAGCCGTCACTTTACCATAGCATTGTACATGTAAACAGTGATCTCATCTTCACTCAAATGAGTGAGACATACATTTCCTTCTGAGAGGAAACTGAGACTTATAAGTCTCAGCTGATTGTACTTAAAACACATATGCTTTGGACTTAAAGTCCTTTTGAGGTAACTATGTTATTTTCTTCATTGCCCTACATGCTTCCTTTGGTTGAGATGCATTCTTCCTCTTACCCGAAGATACATTTCTCTTAGCCATATGTGCCTATGTGATGCTTTTCACAAGCATCTCAGCTGTAAGCATTTCTGATAAAGTGACATTCTTCTTTATCATGCCATAGTTTAAAAAATCTGTTTAAACTTCAGGGACAGACTGTCAAACACCATGTCGATCTAAGACTCAACATCTTGTTCACCATCTAGGGTTTCGATAGCTGATAAGTAAATTATATTCGGAGAACATGATCCCTTACATGAAATGAATCGACTATCTTGGTATTCATCAGATTTTTTCATAGGAAGACATTTTGTTGTGAGATTCTGATATCCGAAGAGTTTCTTGAGATTAAACCATAAGAGGTTCTCACTAATTTATCAGAATTCAATTGGTTTCTTATGACATTCCTCATCAAGTACAATTTAAACCTTTAGCCGTTCAGGACAATGTTTAAGTTTCGAATCTAATCTTTAGTGTTTCACCGACTAAAACTTTTGAGAATAAAAGACAAATTGGAGAGTGCCATGATATATAGAATAACAGAAAAGTAACATGCAATACAGTCACACCCTTTCGGATAATCTTAAAATTGAAATCCCCAAAAAGAATTATATGTATATCCACCGGCATTTTAAAAATATTTCCAATAAGACATGATAGTGTGGATATTTATAAAATTTATTTCTAAACAGGTTATTAGTTTTTAATTAACCTCCAGTCAAGTTTCCTTTTAGCAAGTGAATTAATAGTCGGTAATCTTCCCGGTCATGTAATCATCTAATTAATAAGACATGATAGTGTGGACGTTTATTAATAAATTACACCTAAGTGTGAACACCATCATCTTCACCCCAAGGGCACTGGTTCAAATTTCACTGCTCCAGATGGAGGAGTCAGTTTGTTCTAACAGTGTCCTAGAGTTATCTTTTAAGAGGTTTAATATCTAGAGAATCCAGTGATATGACACATCCGATTTGGAGTAAGACCTATTGTTAACACGCATGCCCATCACTTCTTAATTAAACCAGATTAATGGAGATCGTTTTATATTTCTACATACTTTGGTACGAATCTCTCCCACTTAGTTATTTATACTTGAGGTTTTCATTTTATCCCATCAGCATGCACGATCATCACATAAAATTTTAAACATCCACGACATGCAAACATACTTCCCAACCCTAATGATAAGCATAATAATTTAAACCAACTATAATGGCATATTTTCCATATTGCATTCATGACATAAACTTGGAAAATCAGCTCCGAAAATCTGGACATCATCCACGCTTCCACCAACGCATCTTACCGAACCCTAGCTCCTCTAGGGTTTCGGGACGTGTTTGGGATGTCGTTCTTCCTTATTGGGGTTGCTCCATTTTTCATCTTTGAGTCTATTTTCTTTTCTTATTCTATATTGAATATCTATTCCTAAAGGAAAATTCTAATATATATAGAATAACAAAGGAATATAAAATACAACTCAAACTTGATGATTTTTGAAAATCATCACTAAGTCTAACAATTTATTTTTCCTATTACATCAAAACAACATAATAAAATAAATTTGTTAGACCTAATTCATAGATAAAAATCTGGTAGCCAAACCGGCATTCATTCAACATAAAATTAAATCATCACATAACAATATAATTAGAATGCCATGATAGTTGGTACCTCCTGCAAATAAAACCATCTAAAGATACAACTACCAAAATTAAATGTTAAACATAAAATATCACATGATATCCATACATATTATAATTTTCGAAAATTACCATTTAATCAAATTAAATGTTTTGGAAATTTACACCAAGATAAAATTTGAAAATTAATTATAATTTTTCACCACATTAAATCTTAAACCTTCGAAAATTACATACTGAATAAATCTGGAAATTTTGACAGTTATTAAAAATCTTTTCCAAATAAAATTCCATATTTTTTGAAAAAGCCTAAATAATTAAATTTGGAAATTTTGATATTAATCAAAAAACTATTCCAAATAAAACCCCTAGGTTCCAAAAAATAAATCTAAAATTTTTTATCTTGATCAAAAATCTATTCCAAATAAAATCCTTATTTTTGAAACCTATATGGATTATAATTAGGTAACTTTTGATATTCATCAAAATTACCTTATCCAATTATAATCCCACATATTTTCAACATATTTTTTAGGAATAGATATGGAAATTTTGAGAACATAAAAAATCTATTCCAAATCCAATCCCAAATTTTCGAAAATTATGGATCAATTTAGGGAATTAATTGAACATCAAATTTTTGAATATTTGATCTCCAAATTAAATCTCAAATATTAAAAATTATCCCAAGATAAAATTTGAAAATTAATAATAATTTTCTACCAAATTAAATCTTAGATTTTCAAAAATTTCCTTAGGATTAAATTTTGAAATTAATAAAAAAAAATCCTCCAAATCCTCAAAATTTTGAAAATTGCCTTACATTAGTCAAATTATTTCCAAATTATATGATAGGAATCAAAATTACTAGAATAAAATATGGCAGTTTTGATCCTCTTCAAAAACTTACCAAATTTAAAATTCTACTTTAAAACCTACTTGAATTAAAATTTTGTATCCTTTGATATAAATCAAATATTACCTTCTCCAATAAAGCTAAGTGAAGCTAATAGACAGAGCTAACTTGATAGCTCAAGCTCATATAAGACCAAACTGAACTGATCAACTAACAGTTAAGTTCAGTCAACTGGGAGAAAAGTTCAGAGGAAGCAGACGGTCACAAAGATCACTCATCTATATACTAAGAGTGAATCTCATCTTAACTAAGACTTTTGCTAAACATACTTTTTCAATCTGTCCTGAGCTTTCTTTCTCCCTCCCTACAGCTCAAAAGTTCAAGTGCTAAATCATCTGCAGCAGAAAGTCCCAACTGAGAAGGAGTTCTTCAAAGAACCAACCAATCAGTTAGCTGTTGAAGAATCCAGCTAGAGCCAAACTTCTCAGTTCAAGCAATTCAACGATCAACTACTCAGCTCAGCCTAAGGAGCATACAAAGTTGATAACAGTTTCAAGACTGTATTCTTAAAGATCGAGAGAGATCTAAAATCTTGTAAAGATGGACAAAAGCACCTAAAGTGATACGACCCGAGTCAAGGAAGGACTTGACCCAATTAGGGTACCTGAGGGACCAATGACAAGATCTCAAGCTAAGAGGTTCAAAGAGAGCCTCAATTGATTCATTCAAGAGGTATGGAGCCAAGATTCGTCCAAGCGACTCGTGGAGAGAGAGGAACCCGAGCTCAAGTGGAAGATAGTGATCTTGAGCTGCGGAATGAACTGGCATAAGTCATAGCACGAGTCGGGATACGAGCAGCCGGTCGCGCTAACGGGCATGAGCCACAGCGCGAGTAGAGGCGCGAGAGAATCCGGGCGCGCCCGAGATATTTCGAGCTATGGAACTAGCACGACTCACAGCGGGACCTAAGGCGCGAGTGAACCGGTCACACTAGTGACGTTTTGAGCCTTGGACTGAGCGTGATTCACAGCGCGACTCAGGGTGTGACTGACCCCGTGTCGCACCCATCCGGAGCATGTTCCGGATTGGTGTGTTTTTGTTAGTTTTGTATACTGGAAGACTTGTCTTTGTATACTTTTCTGATGATATGATGATATGAAATGAAAGTTATTGCAGTCACTGTTTGCATTTAGATTATGTTCTATAATTGTTTTATGCAATGTTCCATATACTTACATTGTAGATGATATGGTGTGGGGAGTCACACGGTAAGATCATATCATTAGAACCTTGTAATGTATTAAAGAGCTCACGGCTTAGATGGTCTTGAACACACCATCGGTACACCGTAGAATAATCTGATAACTTAGTTTATCTTGACTAACTGATTATTCTAGTACACTCGTTAGTGTATTGAGGAGGATCACGATAGGATACTATTCTCTGTCTCTGACCCAGTTACTGAGAGAATAAAGATCCACAGAGTTCGGGTTCTGAACTCATGTGATATTGGCGAGCATATGTGTGCGTTGTTTATTACTTTGATTTATCAATGGGTGAGATCTTTTCGTAGATCGAATTTGATATCTTGGGTAATAACAATGTATACATGATGTCTCGAGCAGTATGCATGAGCACTGTGTCCTGGTGCGCCAGGTTGATGATGTTCTCTTGAGGAAGCACAAGTTCATGTTGAAACCCTGCAGGTGAAATTTATTCCGTACATGAATAAAGCTTGTGTGGTACTACTCAAGGTTTTAGATGTTAATTAATTATAGCTGTCAGAGGCTTACATAATTAATTAATGAACATTATATCTTAAACACGGGGAATGGCTGGACTAAAGGAGAAAGCATATTCGTAAATATGTATTAAATTGGTAGGTCAGTTTTACTTCTTTAGTGGAATAAAAGTAAAACTTAATTTATTTAATTATATCCTAGGTTTATTGGATATTAGATATTAAATAAATTAGTGGGCCAATTTAATATTCTTCTAGATCCCTGTTGTAGCCCAATTGACTGATAGTGGACTGGATATTGAACTTGAGATAGAGGCCCAAGCCCAGTAGGGTTGGAACATGAAATTTCACCCCTCCCTATATATAAGGGGAGAGGGGGCACGAAATTTTGATGATATTATTCATTGGAAATCAGCCCCTCTTAGTCTCTCAAAGTTATCCACAGATTTCACAACTCTATCTAGTAGATTTCAGCCCACTCTGAATCTAGATACAGTCCGGGAATACAACAGAAGATCTTGGAGTAGAATTTGTGGTGGTCGAATTTTGAGCTAGGTGGCGCCATCCCTGTATTCATTCAACAACAAGATTAGATCTTTAATCTTGTCCACAGACCGTCTATCGATTTGTAAGTAGATTCGTTTCTATGTCTTCCGCTTTATTAGATTCGAATCTGCTTTGCATGCTTTTTGTATAGACTGTGATAAACATGCATGTTACATAAAATTATGATTTGCATGAACACGGATTAATGAACAACCAAATGGTCCTGCGGTGGTTTAATTCGAAAAAACCCCAAGAGTTTTATGTTTTATTTCCCTATTTCTCTTAGGATTTTATTTATGGATTATTTATTTTGGGCCCAACTATATAAGGGTTGCTTCTATTATAATTCAGGACAAATTATTCATTATATAAATTTTAATTTAACGAGTTATTTCTCTCTGGAAAATTCTCTCATTCTCACGTACACACCGTGAGACTTCTTCTACTTATCAAGCAGTCAACCTATAACTATTTGTGGCATCACCATCAATCGCGAGTTCATGTTTCCCATTTTTTGCGGGTTTCGTCGAGATTGATCATCAGGGTTCGATTCATTGTGAGGCTAGGGTTCGAGGTTTTCCCCAAATCCACCGCTGTAACCTGATACTCCTGGAGGATCGCATCAAGTAGTATTAAAGCTTCGGCTTTGTATCAGGTTCCAATTTTATCTCGTATTTCAATTTTGATTTAGTTTCTGTATTTTTCTCGCCCTTTCAAAAAAACGAGAAGTAAAAGTCGAATTCAGCACAAAAAAAGAGAAAAAAAAAGTTGTTGATTTAAAAAAAAAAGAGTAAAAAGACGGGAAAATTTTCTGCATTTTCGTTGATTTTCATTTTGTTATTTGGGTTCCCGGAGGCTTATATATCGTCCATAGAAAAGTAAAAAAAAGTTCGTGAAACTTCAAAAATTTTTGAATTTTCGGTAGTAAAGTTTGGGCATTTTGTGGTATTGATATATTTTGTTTGGGAAATAAAGAGGAGAAATAGCCTTTCTCCAAGCCGAAAATCGAGACACCTATCACACCCAGTTCTAACAACCCGGAGTCATCTGCAAATCAAAATCGGGACATCAAATGTTTCAAGTGTCAAGGTAGAGGACATATAGCCAGCCAGTGTCTAAATCGGAGAGTGATGATTCTGAAGGACAGTGGTGAGATCATGACCGAGGATGAAGCGTCAGAAAATGAGATGCCTGCTTTGTTAGGAGGGTCGAATGATGAGGAGTATGCAGCACCTGTAGCACTTACTTTGGTGGTAAGAAAATCATTGAGCTTGCATACCAAGAGTGTAGAGGAGGAGCAGTGAGAGAACATATTCCATACCCGATGCTATATTCTAGATAAGGTATGTAGTATGATCATCGATGGGGGAAGCTGCACTAACGTAGCAAGTGTGGTAATGGTGACCAAACTGGGTGATAGGACGTATTGTATTTACTTTTATTGTTATCTTTTGGTGCCATTTCTCCTAATTAATTGCCCTATACTTGTGTATTTTGGAAGAATGATGTGTTTGTTGTGTTGTGTAGGGTTGTAGTACAAAGTTGGAGAAAATGGCAGGTTTTAGTGCAAGAAGAAGCTGAGTGAAGAAAGACCAAAATTCGAGTCTGAGTAGATCCGGCCGTAAGGGCTTGCAGCTGGAAAAACTGGAGCGGGAGTTCTAGAACCTGGGCCTCTACGCGTGTTTTGGGCTTGCAAAATCTGATTCTCGGCCTCTACGCGCATTTTGGGTTTAATAAGTGGTAAAACTGTTCTTCAGAACTAGGGGAATAACAGAATTAATTTAGCAGTCCTGCATCAGAGTCTGTGAAGTTAAGAATCAGGTTTCTCTTGTGCTCATTGTTGTCGGCTCATTAAACTCATAGAGCGTCTCTTATAGTTGTCAGCCGATTAGGGGAATAATTAATGAAGCATCTTCTTAATTATCGAGAATTTATGGAGAAATTAGGTCATGTGAGAAGCGTCTTCAGTGATTATAACTGATTTGCATGGAATTAATTGATTAATCATTGCATCAAGGATCGGTTTATATAAATAGGGTGGAGTTTGTTGGATCCGGAATATCTTTATTAATTTGTTTAAAACCCATTTCCTCTGCTTAATTATTCCGTTAGTCATTTATTATCAATTTCATTATCTTATTCCACGAATACACGAACACCCCCTTTTTGGAGTTTGGCCACGCAGATTGGAAGTCAAGAGTAGTTCTCGTCGGTTCTTTGGGAGACGATCCCGCTCGCCACTGTACTCTGTAGTGTGGGCTTACCGATGGAAGTTGGGACATTTATTTTTGGTGAAAAATGATGCACCAAATTTTGGCGCCGTTGCCGGGGATCGGTTGTAAAAGCAGTGATTACTTGAAATTTTCAGTTTGTTATTTACTTTGCTTTATTTTTTATTTTATTTTTTCTGGTACATGACCCGTTCCTCTGCAGAAGAAGATTTAGTGTTCGATCCGGAGCCAGAGTGAACGAGGAGAGCTGCTAAGGAGTCTAAGGAGGCTCTCGAATCTGAACAAAGCACTCTTGGTATTGATCAACTTTTCAACATGGGCAATAATGAAAATCCACCGAACCAGCAAGGCCTTGCCGCAGGAAGAGCCCTCATCAATGCAAATGTTGCTGATCCTGAGCCCGAACATGAGCCTCTCATCAGGGAACTCGGCCACCTTCGGAGCAGCAAACCCATCTACATCGTGCTTCCCTCGATTGCTAAGAATGCAGAGATCCGATCTGCATTCATCCAAGTCTTACCGAAGTTTGGTGATCTACCAGGAGAGAGTGCACACAAGCACTTGTCTGAATTCGACCTCGGCTGCTCTACTCTGAGGCCGCAAGGTTTTACCGTTGATAATCTGAGGTTACCAACTTTTTCTCATACATTGCAGGGAAAAGCGAGAGACTGGCTGTTTGATCTTCCACCTAGGTTGATCACTACCTGGAATGAGCTAGAGGGACAATTCCTATGCAAGTTTTTCCCAGAGTCCCGAGCTGCAAACCTAAGGATGGCAATTAGCAGCATCAAACAAAAACCAAATAAGAGTTTGGCCCAGTATTGGGAGAGATTCCAACAGCTTTGTCGCAAATGCCCGGACCACGAATTCACGGATTATCAATTGCTAACCAATTATTTTTACCGTGGCATGTCTACTTTTGATAGAAAAATCATGGATGCTGCTAGTGGGGGATCCCTCACTAACAAGAGCCTAGCTGAGGCAAAGCAACTCATCATTGACATGGCTTCCGGAGGGCAACAGTATGAAGATGAAGATGAAGGTAGACACCGGCCAGTAAGAGCAATTGATCGAGTTGAACACTCCAGCGTCAATGAGAAGATTAACGCTCTAACTTCTCTGGTTAGAGGTCTAGCTCTGGCGCAAACTCAAAATGTCTGCTGTGGAGTTGGCTTGGAGAATGGCCACTTTACTGATGCTTGTCCTACCTTGCACGATCTTCATACTGAGCAAGCCTACTATGGGTCCGGTGATGCACAATATGATTCCTAAAAATGGAAGAATTATGATCCGTGCTCAAACACATACAATCCAGGCTGGAGAGATCATCCGAATTTTCATTAGAGACAGCCTGGAGAACAGCCAGCAGCAGGAGATTTTCTACCGAGGCCCCCAAGGGGTGAGCCGTATGCCCACACCGACCGATCTGCGCCATCTATGAGCGAGATCATGAAGAGTCTCAAGCATAGCACAAGCTTAGTGAACAGTCTAGCGCAGAGCTAAAAGACCTTTCAGCAGGAGACACAAACTGCCCTGGGCAGTATGGGCATGTAGATCACGCAGCTCTCCACACAAGTGAACAAATTGCACGGGTATCAAGGGAAGCTGCCTTCCCAAACTGAGCAAAATCCACGAGGGAACGTCAATGTTGTGACCATTCGAAGCGGTGAAGAATTGGTTGAGGTTGAAACAAAGAAGAAGAAAGACAACACGCGGTGTGGGCAAACTGCAGAAGCTGAAGACAGACCAAGCGCAGAGGGCCAATAATCTGCTGCCCCGTTTACCCCCACTGAGGTACAAGTTTCAATGTTATGCCTTTCTCTATTTACAAGGAATTACAGTTGGATCCTATGAAAGATACTCGAGTCATCATTCAATTAGCTGATAGGTCCAACGCATACCCTAGAGGTGTAGTAGAGGATGTCTTAGTTAAGGTGAATGAGTTGATTTTTTCTGTTGATTTCTACATCGTTCACATGGATGATGCATTATCTGCACATAGATCATTAATTCTGTTAGGTCGCCCGTTCATGAAAATTGTGCGAACTAAGATTGATGTAGACAAGGGAATGCTAAGTTTTGAATTTGATGGGGATGTTGTCACATTTAATATATTCGAAGCTGTTAAGCATGTGGAGGACCTGAAGCTCTTTTTATGGTTGATACTATCGATTCCATTATTGATGATTTTGTTGAGCATAATTTCAGGGATGACAAATTAGAGTAGGTACTCTTTAATGGAATGCCCAAACCCACTGCAGATTCGGAGGAAGAAAGGGCAATCCGCGAGATAGTCCAGCAGCTGTACGCAGCCGATGAGTTTCCAGCTAGAAATCTGACAGACCGTATGCCCTTACTGACCAACTTGAAGCTGATTTTACCATCTCATGTGAAGGCCGCTATGTTGGGACTGAAAGGGCAAGAAGCAAGTTTGGTCGAGTTTTTGAAGAAACATAAAGGTGCGGGGATAGAAACAATTCCTTTCGACAGGGGAAAATCTGCTACCCCTAAAATTACCTCGTGATTGAGTTATACTTGTGTCAAGCCTCCGACGTTAACTAAAGGCACTTCTCGGGAGGCAACCCAAGCTTTTATTACTTTCTTTCATTTTTCATATTTCATTTAGTTACGTTTTTTTTCTTTAATATAATAAAAAAAGAGCGAGTGAGAGTTCTCATCCAACTTTCTAGTATAGGTTGAGCATCGTCTGTATGCTCTTGATCAATGTCGCTGCTACCCGGCTTCAGGACAGTCTAGGATGCCAGCTCGATGAGATTGACGGCCGCCTCGATGTCATAGAGCAAGTTATCCGCCACCTGGCGGATCATAGTTAGCCCTTTTCTTTTCTCCTCCCTTTTAATCGTTGCTTGTCCTTGATTTGCTTGTTGTTTTTTATTTTCCTTTGTTGTGTGTGAATTTTTATTTTTGTTATGTCTTGAGTTTGCTTTTGTTTTCCTCTCCTAGTGAGGACACTTTGACCTTCAAGTGTGGGAGGATTACCTTGTCAGTTTCTTTATTAATGAAAACAATAAAAGAAAAAGAGTCGTTTTTTTGTTTCTGTTGGAAGATGACTAAGTATTGATTGCCACAAATTGATGAACTTGAGGAGAATCGGCTGTGATTAGTTTAACTGGATGAATGGTTGTTGTTTTGTGATGGGAATGTGCCATTTTTTTAGATGAGATCTTGGATGATGAATTATGCCGTTGATCAAAATTTTTGAGCCTACAAAAATGTGAGTTTTTGAGCCTATGAGCATGCATAAATAAGAGCTCAAAGTTTTTGTTGATGAGTGTTTGTCTGATTATGCTATTTGGATGCTTAAATTGCCCTGTTACCACCTTTGTTGCCACCTTTGATTTCATTCACATACATGATTAAGGCAGTTAAGGGTACCCGAGCTATTGGCCTAAAGAAAAGATCCCACCTTATATTGCCAATTAGTGAGCCATCTTGAGCTTGAAAACCATTTCTTTTCAATGTACAACCAATATATATGAGCCATAGCCTTTTTGTTTGGCCTTTTGACCCAAAAAATGTGCAAGTGTAAACTTTGCATTAAAGCTGCAGCAGTGGGAACAAGTTGATGCTGGGAGTTTAACACTGAAGAAGCCTCTGTCCGAAAAAAAAAAGAGAAGAAATAAGAAAGGAAGCAAAGCTTCAAGAGAAGAAAAAACGAAAAAAAAAGAGAGGAGCAAAGCAGGACAGTGAGCATGAATAAAGACAGTTCTTTTTGGAGTGATTTTGTTGAAGAAATCTTGAGGAACTCCAGGAATGAGATCCTGGCCAAGCCCGAAAGCTTCTACAGCTAGACTTCACAAATTGGGAACACTTGCATATTTCCTCTTGAGCCACTTTATCAAAAAGTTATTCTACCCCATATACCCGAGCCTCATTACAACCATGGAGAAAAGTCCTTTTGATTTGTGAATATTTAGAAGTGTGATGATTTTGGTGACATATGGGCAATCCTATGCTGAAGATGGCTAATTATGACTTGTGTGAATTGCCTCTTGACCTATGTTTGAGAGTATAATGAGCGAATCTTGGTGAGGCTGGATTGATGAGCATAATTTTAACTTAATTGAAAAGAGTTGGCATGTTTTCTTGAAACAAAATGGGTTGGTGGTTTGTGGATTAATAAATCATAGTTCCTACTCTGATTGTTCGTCGGTTTGGGAAGTTGATGCTTGTTCATTTATCCTTTTGAGTCTGTTTTTGTTGCTCGAGGACGAGTATGGTTTAAGTGTGGGGGGATTTGATAGGACGTATTGTACTTGCTTTTATTGCTATCTTTTGGTGCCATTTCTCCTAATTAATTGCCCTATACTTGTGTATTTTGGAAGAATGATGTGTTTGTTGAGTTGTGTAGGGATGTAGTACAAAGTTAGAGAAAATGGCAGGTTTTGGTGCAAGAAGAAGCTGAGTGAAGAAAGAACAAAATTCGAGTCTGAGTAGATCCGTCCGTAAGGGATTGCAGCTGGAAAAACTGGAGCGGAAGTTCTAGAACCTGGGCCTCTACGCGCGTTATGGGCTTGTAAAATCTGATTCTCAGCCCAAACCATGACCTGGACGCGGAATTGAGCTTTCCACCGCCTCAAGAGTCCTCCTCTTGCTATGTTTCCTAGTTTAGATTGATTTAGGATTTTATTTCCTTATCTAATGTTTTAATTAAGGATATTATATATAGATTAGGACTTATTTCTTTATGATTCATTCCATATTCATGAAAAACGCAGCAGAGCAGAAACGGGTTTGGAGAGCAGATTTTATTCATCTTCTCCACAATTCATCGTGTTCGATTATTCTATAATTTTGCGATCATATTTTAATATGAAATCAAGCTAAGTTCTTCTTATTCCGGTGACAATGAAACCCCGTTTATACAAACTATGAGATCTAATTTGTTCGTTCATCATTAATTATTTGCATGCATCTGTTGTTCTTGAATTTCAAGTGTTTAATTGTTTCGAGTCTATTGAGTAGTTGCAAATATTTGATAGTCTGAGATTAATTACTAGCCAATTAAATCGGCCATACGTAATTGTGAATTAGGTTTAATAAGTGGTAAAACGGTTCTTCAGAACTAGGGGAATAACAAAATTAATTTAGCACCTGCGTCAGAGTCTGTGAAGTTAAGAATCGGGTTTCTCTTGTGCTCATTGCTGTGGGCTCATTAAACTTATAGAGTGTCTCTTACAGTTGTCAGCCGATTAGGGGAATAATTAATGAAGCATCTTCTTAATTATTGAGAATTTATGGAGAAATTAGGTCATGTTAGAAGCATCTTCAGTGATTATAACTGATTTGCATGGAATTAATTGATTAATCATTACATCAAGGATCAGTTTATATAAATAGGGTGGAGTTTGTTGGATCCGGAATAACTTTATTAATTTTTTTAAAACCCGTTTCCTCTAATTAATTATTCCGTTAGTCATTTATTATCAATTTCATTATCTTATTCCAAAAATACACGAAAACCCCCTTTTTGGAGTTTGGTCACGCAGATTGGAAGTCAAGAGTAGTTCTCGCCGGTCCTTTGGGAGACGATCCCGCTCGCCACTGTACTCTGCAGTGTGGGCTTACTGACGGAAGTTGGGACATTTATTTTTGGTGAAAAATGACGCACCACTGGGACTCCTAGTTTTGAAGCATCCAAAGCCATGCAAGTTACAGTGGTTGAATGATAATGGAGAGACGAAGGTGAACAAGCAAGTTCGAGTTCCCTTCAGAATCAGAAAGTATGAGGACGAGGTACTGTGCGACATCGTGCCTATGCAAGCTGGGCACATTCTATTAGGGCATCCATGGCAGTATGATCAGCGTGTGAAGCACAATGGCTTCACCAATAAGTACTCTTTTGTACTTAATCAGAAGAGGGTGACCCTAGCACCTCTTACACCTTCCCAAGTGTATCAGGATCAAGTGAAACTACATACAGAGGCCAATCTAATGAAGAAGGATAGAAAGAGAGGAAAGGATGGAAAGGAGTTAGTCCAACATTCCTGTTTTGCGTCGGCTAGTGACTTGAACTGGTCTGTGCAAAATGAGCAACCAATGTATCTGTTGGTCTGCAAAGATGTGCTTTTGAATACTAATCAACTTAGTCAATCTTTGCCTAATTCTGTGATGTCTCTTTTGCAGGAATACGAAGATGTTTTTCCCAAAGAGATGACACCGATTTGCCGCCAATTCGGGATCAAGCACCAAATTGACTTCATTCCAGGTGCTATCTTACCCAATCAACCCGCTTACTGGTGTAACCCTGAGGAGACCAAAGAGCTAAAATGACAAATTCATGAGTTGTTGGATAGAGGTCAAGTGCAGGAGAGTTTTAGTCATTGTGCGAGTCCAGTTCTACTCGTACCCAAGAAGAACACTTCCCTGAGGATGTGTGTCGACTGTTGAGCCGTCAACAACATAACGGTAAAGTATCGACACCCTATTCCCCATTTAGATGATATGCTAGATGAACTGCATAGTGCTTGTGTGTTTTCAAAAATTGACTTGAGGAGTGGGTACCATCAGATTAGGATAAAAGATAGGGATGAATGAAAAATGGCATTTATAACAAAATTGGGTTTGTATAAATGGTTGGTGATGTTATTTGGATTAACTAATGCTCCTAGTACTTTCATGCGCCTGATGTGTCATGTTTTGTGTGCATTCATAGGTAGATTTGTTGTGGTCTATTTTGATGATACTTTGATTTAGAGCAAAAATGAAACGGAGCATGTTGAACATTTAAGATGTGTGTTGGATGGTTTGAGGAGGGAACAATTATATGCTAACCTTAAGAAATGCACATTTTGCATAGATAAGGTTGTGTTTCTTGGTTTTGTTGTTAGTGCAGATGGTGTACAGGTGGATGATGAAAAAGTTTGAGCCATTAAGGAGTGGTTGACCCCCACCACTGTTGGAGAAATCTAGAGTTTCTATGGGCTTGCGAGCTTTTACTGGAGATTTGCGCTACATTTCAGCGGCATAGCAACATCCATGATAGAGATAATCAAGAAGAACATCGAGTTCTAATGGGGAAGGAACTAGAGAACGCGTTCGACACGCTGAAGGAAAAGCTAACACACGCCCCGGTACTTTCTCTACCTAATTTCTCTAAAACCTTCAAAGTTGAATGTGATGCTTCTGGTGTTGGTATTGGTGCAGTTTTGATGCAAGAGGTTCGACCGATTGCATACTTTAGCGAGAAGCTGGGAGGGACAACATTGAACTATACAACGTAGGATAAGAAATTGTACGCGTTGGTCAGAGCATTGCAAATGTGGCAGCACTATCTGTGGACAAAGGAGTTTTTGATCCACACTGACCATGAATCCTTGAAGCACTTGAAAGGACAACACAAGCTGAACAAGAGGCATGCTCGTTGGATAGAGTTCATTGAGACGTTTCCTTACATAATCAAGTATAACCAAGGGGAGGAGAATGTTGTAGCTGACGGACTATCTAGAAGGTACACATTGCTTGCTACTCTTGATGTTAAGCTACTTGGCATTGAGAATTTGAAAAGCTTGTATGTGGGAGATTTTGACTTTGGTGAACTTTATAGTGCAAGTGAACAGTCTGGTAGTGGCAAGTTTTATAGGCATGATGGATTTCTGTTTAGGGAAAACAAATTGTGTGTGCCTAATTGCTCTATCCGTGATTTGTTGTTGATGGAAGCACATGGAGGTGGTTTGATGGGACATTTCGGTGTGGCTAAGACTTTATCAATTTTGCATGAACATTTTTATTGGCCTCATATGAAACATGATGTGGAATGTGTCTGTGGTAAGTGCATTACTAGTCATCAAGCTAAATCTAGAGTTCAACCACATGGTTTGTATACTCCTTTGCCCATTCCTACATGTCCTTGGATTGACATTTCTATGGATTTCATGTTAGGTCTGCCTAGGAGTAAACGTGGTAGAGATTCTATTTTTGTGGTTATTGATAGGTTCTCAAAGATGGCACACGTTATCCCATGTGACAAAACTAATGATGTATCCTATATTGCTGATTCATTTTTCAAAGAAGTTGTTAGATTGCATAGCATGCCTAGGACTACTATTTCTGATAGAGATGCAAAGTTTTTGAGCTACTTTTGGAAGACTTTGTGGTGTAAGTTAGGTACTAAACTGCTATTTTCTACTACTTGTCACCCCCAAACTGACGGTCAGATTGAGGTAGTTAATAGAACTTTGTCTACCTTGTTGCATTCCTTAATAGAAAAGAACATTAAAAGTTGGAAAGATTGTTTGCCACATGTTGAGTTTGCTTATAATAGGTCTATTCATTCTGCATCTCAATTTTCTCCATTTGAAGTAGCTTATGGTTTTAATCATCTGACTCCTATGGATTTAATTCCCTTACCTGTTCAAGAGCATACTAACCTTGATGGAGAAAGTCGAGCTGATTTTGTTAGATAGATTCATGAGAAGGCAAGGGCAAACATTGAGAGGCGCACTGAGCAGTATGCCATGAAGGCCAACAAAGGGCGAAAGAAAGTTGTGTTTGAGCCCAGTGATTGGGTTTGGTTGCATATGCGGAAGGAGAGATTTCCAGAACAACGGTGATCCAAGTTACTTCTAAGAGGCGATGGACCGTTACAAGTGGTGGCGCGTATAATGTTGGGGTTTTTTCGAATGGAACCACTGTAGGATCTAATTGGATGTTCATTAATCCTAATATCATGTAGATCATAATTTTATGTAGCACATATGTTTCAATTAACCGAGTTTAATTAACATGCAAAATCCAGTTTTCGATTCTACTAAAGCGAAAAGCTAGAATACAGAAAAATGACTTACAAATTAAACGACGCGTTGAGGACAAGATTAAAGGTCTAATCTTGCTGTTGTATGAATGATAATAGGCGCCCCTTGATGCTATTCCACTCCTTGATCTTCTGTTGTATTCCCGGACTGAATCTAGTTTCAGGGTAGGCTGAAATCAACTAGATCCGTATGGAATCTGTGGAGATCAAGAGAACATGAGAGGTTGATATTTTATGACATAAATTTCGTGCCTCCACCCTCTTATTAATAAGGGGGTGGATGAAATTGGTGTCCCAATTAGACTGGAATTCTATCTTTATCTCTTGTTCTATCTCCAATTCAATCCAGTCTCTTTTTGGGCTACAACAGGGATCTAGAAGAATATTAAATTGGCCCATTAATTTATTTAATATCCAATATCCAATAAACATAGGATATAATTAAATAAATTAAGTATTATTTTTATTCTACTAAAGAAATAATACTAACTTACCAATTTAATACATATTTCTGAATATGCTTTCTCCTTTAGTCCAGCCATTCCCTATGTTTAAGATATAATTCCCATTAATTAATTATGTAAGCTTCTGACAACTATAATTAATTAATATCTTTTTCTTGAGTAGTACCACACAAGCTTTACTCATGCATGGAATAAATTCCACTTGCAGGGTTTCAGCATGAACTTGCATTTCCTCAAGGGGACACCATCAACCTGGCGCACCAGGACACGGTGCTCCTACATATTGCACGACCCATCATAAGTGTAAATGTCACAACCCAAGATATCGAGATTAATGATCCTATGAAAGAATCTCACCCTTTGATAAATCAAAGCTGCAAACACTACACGTATATGTTCGCCAACATATAGGGGTTAAGAACCCGAACTCTGTGGATTCTTATTCTCTCATTTAAGGTCAGAATAGAGAATAGAATCCTAAGTAGATCCTCCTCAATACACTCATTCCGTGTATTAGAATAATCAGTTAGTCAAGACAAACTAACTATCAGATTATTCTACGATGTACCGATAGCAGGTTCAATGTCATCTAGATCGTGAGCCTTTTAATACATTACAAGGAACCGATGATATGATCTAACCGTGTGTTTACCCACAACATGTCATCTACAATATAAGTATAGTATAGCCAAACCGGCATACGGCCCATCATTCATCCAACATAAATTAAAACATACATCACATAATTAAGTAGCCATGATAGTCGGTAACCCTGCAAGCAAGTCAGTCTACAAATCCAACAATCACAATTACATGATTAGCATAAAATAACATATGATATCCACACATGACATGATTTTCAAAAATTACAAATAATAAAATTAATTAATTTCGAAAATAGCTTCAAGATTTAATTTGGAAATTAAAATAATTATCCACCAAATTTAATCTTGATAAATCTCGAAAATCCCTTAAGAATAAATCTGGAAATTTGTTATAATAATCCACCAAATTTATTTCTTTATTTTCGGATAACACCCTAATTAATTAATATTTGGAAATCTTGATATAAATAAAAAATCTATCCCAAATATTTGGATAGGCTAGGATCGAAAATTACAAAGATAAAATCTGGAAATTTTATCCACTTCAAATTCCATCCAAATTTAAATCTTATCTTCAATCCTATCTAGATTATAATTAAATAATTTATGATATACACCAAAATACATAGAACAAATTACGGAAATTAAACATCAAATTTTCAAAAATTTGATGCTCCAATTTTCGAAACACACATCAAATTAAATCTGGAAATTTTGATGAATCAAAAATCTATTCCAATCTAATTAAGATATGACCGAAAATTACAATCCATCTAAAACTAGAATTTTCGAAACACAACCAATTCGAAAATATGAACACATAAATCTGAAAATTTAAGCAACTTAAATATTTCATCAAATTTAAACATATTTTTCAAATTAATCCTAGGATTAAATCTAGAACAGTGCCAAAACCCGCTCTGATACCAGTTGTTGGGGTTTTTTCGAATTGAACCACCGCAGGATCTAATCGGATGCTCATTAATCCTAATATCATGTAGATCATAATTTTATGTAGCACATCTGTTTTAATTAACCGAGTTTAATTAACATGCAAATCCAGTTTTCGATTCTACTAAAGCGGAAATATAGAATACCGAAAAATGACTTACAAATTAAACGACGGGTTGAGGACAAGATTACAGGTCTAATCTTGTTGTTGTATGAATGATAATAGCTTCCCCTTGATGCTATTCCACTCCTTGATCTTCTGTTGTATTCCCGGACTGAATCTAGTTTTAGGGTGGGCTGAAATCTACTAGATCGGTATGGAATCTATGGAGATCAAGAGCACACGAGAGGATTGATATTTTATGACATAAATTTCATGCCTCCACCCTCTTATTTATAAGGGGGTGGACGAAATTGGTGTCCCATTTGGACTGAAATTCTATCTCTATCTCTTGTTCTATCTCCAATTCAATCCAGTCTCTTTTCGGGCTACAACAGGGATCTAGAAGAATATTAAATTGGCCCATTAATATATTTAATATCCAATATCCAATAAACTTAGGATATAATTAAATAAATTAAGTATCATTTTTATTCCACTAAAGAAATAATACTGACTTACCAATTTAATACATATTTCTAAATATGCTTTCTCGTTTAGTCCAGCCATTCTCCATGTTTAAGATATAATGTCCATTAACTAATTATGTAAGCTTCTGACAGCTATAATTAATTAATATATTTTTGTTGAGTAGTACCACACAAGCTATACTCATGCACGGAATAAATTCCACCTGCAGGGTTTCAGCATGAACTTGCATTTCCTCAAGGGGACACCATCAACCTGGCGCACCAGGACACGGTGCCCCTACATATTAAACGATCCATCATAAGTTTAAATGTCACAGCCCAAGATATCGAGATTATTGATCCTATGAAAGAATCTCACCCTTTGATAAATCAAAGCTGCAAACACTACACGTATATGTCCGCCAACATATAGGGGTTAAGAACCCGAACTCTGTGGATTCTTATTCTCTCATTTAAGGTTAGAATAGAGAATAGAATCCTAAGTAGACCCTCCTCAATACACTTGCCCGTGTATTAGAATAATCAGTTAGTGAAGACAAACTAACTATCAGATTATTCTACGGCGTACCGATAGCAAGTTCAATGCCATCTAGACCGTGAGCCTTTTGATACATTATAAGGAACTGATGATATGATCTAACCATGTGTTTACCCACACCATGTCATCTACAATGTAAGTATAGTGAACATGCATGTAAATATAACAATTTAAATGCAAACAGTGACTACAATTGTATTCATTATATATCATCATAAAACCATCATCAATAATGTATACAAAAGACATGTCTTCTCGTATACAAAACCAACATATAAGTGATAATGCCTACAAGTTGGATCTTTCAGGTGAGTATAATGTCAGCACTTTGTTTAATGTTACTGACTTGAGCCCTTTTGATGTAGGTGATGAGTTGGATTTGAGGACAAATCCTTTTCAAGAGGAGAGGAATGATATGACCCGAGTCGAGGAAGGACTTGACCCAATTAGGGTGCCTGAGGGACCAATGACAAGATCGCGAGCTAAGAGGTTCAAGGAGAGCCTCAATGGATTCATTCAAGAGGTCTGGAGCTAAGAGTCGTCCAAGCGACCCGTGGAGGGAGAGGAACCCGAGCTCAAGTGGAAGACAGTGATCTCGAGCTGTGGAATGGACGGGCATGAGTTACAGCGCGAGTTAGGATGTGAGCAGCCGGTCACGCCAACGGGCACGAGCCACATCGCGAGTGGAGACGCGAGAGAAGTCGGGTGCGCCCGAGACACTTTGAGCTATGGAACTGGTGTGACTCACAGCGAGACTTGAGGTGCGAGTGAACTGGTCGTGCCAGTGACGTTTTGAGCCTTGGACTGAGTGCGATTCACAGCGCGACCCGGGGTGCGACTAGCCCCGTGTCATGTCCATCTAGAGCGTGTTCTGGATTGGCATGTGTTATGTTTTATTTCCTTATTTCTCTTAGGATTTTATTTATGGATTATTTATTTTGGGCCCAACTATATATGGGTTGCTTCTATTGTAATTCAGGACAGATTATTCATTATACAAATTTTAATTTAGCGAGTTATTTCTCTCTAGAGAATTCTCTCTTTCTCACGCACACACCATGAGACTTCTTCGAGTTATCAAGCAGTCAACCCATAACTATTTTTGGCATCACCATCAATCGCGAGTTTGTGTTTCCAATTGTTTGCGGGTTTCGTCGAGATTCATTGTCGGGGTTCGATTGATTGTGAGGCTAGGGTTTGAGGTTTTTCCCAAATCTACCATTGTAACCTGATACTCTTCGGAAGATCACATCATAAAGTCCCAGCAAGCAGTTGGGAGCGATAAGTGTGAGCTGTCGACCATCACCGGCTGAGGAAATGCGTACCGATGGGTCCATTTTTCTGGGACAGCACCAGTTGAAAAGGAGTTCACGCTCGAGTTAAGGGTGCCATTTTCAGTTTCAACAGTTTATCTTAACTGCGTAACTGTAATAAAGAAACTTTACACTTGCATAGTGGATTGCCCTTTTAAGTAAGGAAGAGAGGATGTAGAAGCTGAGCTTCGAACCTCTATAAATCTCGTGTGTGCTGTACTTTCTGTCAAAGCTTTTGCATATATACAGCTGCACACAACTTCACACAAGTTGCACTCTTAAGCTAAGCTTTCTATCTCAACTGACTAGTGCACTGATAAGTTTTGAAAGCGAGTCAAGGGCCCTATCTATTCCGCACAAAAGTTCAATGTTTTAAGTCAGTTTATTCACCCCCCTCTAAACTGACATCGACTCACCCGAGACCAATACTTAGGATATAATTAAATGCATCAAGTATTATTTTTATTCCACTAAAGAAATAATACTGACCTACCAATTTAATATATATTTCTGAATATGTTTTCTTCTTTAGTCCAGTCATTCCCTATGTTTAAAATATAATGTCCATTAATTAATTATGTAAGCTTCTCATAGCTATAATTAATTAATTTCTTGTTCCTTGAGTAGTACCACACAAGATTTATCATGTACGGAATAAATTCCACCTGCAGGGTTTCATATGAATTATGTGCTTCCTCAAAGGGACATCATCAACCTAGCATACCAGGACACAGTGACCATACCTATTGCATGACCCATCATATATGCATATGATACTTCCCAAGATATCAAGGTTGTTGATCCTATCTGAGAATCTCACTCATTGATAAGTTAAAGCAATACCATAACATATATATGTCCGCCAATACATATGGCTGAAGAACCGGAACTTTGTGGATCTTTATTCTCTCACTTAAGGTCAGAACAGAGAACAGTATCCTATTGTGATCCTCCTCAATATACAAATCCGCATACTAGAATAATCAGCTAGTCAAGATAAACTAACTATCAGATTATTCTATGGTGTACCGATGGTGGGTTCAGGACCAGCTAAGCCATGAGCTTTTTAATACTTTGCAAGGGATCCAATGATATAATTTTTACCATGTGTGTATACCCACACACAATATCATTTACAATGCAAATATATGGAATTGGTAGATAAATATAACAATAAATAAATGCACACAGTGACTGCAATAATTTATTCAATTTATCTCATCAAAATATTATAGCATGTATACAAAGACAAGTCTTCTAGTATACAAGACTAATAGTATCCAATCTAAGCCTTTGGTAAATAAATCTGCTAGTTGATCTTCTGTATTGACATGATTAATCTTCAAAACTTCTTCTTCAAATAGACTTCTAATGTTGTGGTGTCTGATGTCAATATATTTGGTCCTTAAATGCTGGACTGGATTCTTTGATATGTTGATGGCACGAATGTTGTCACAGAATAGAATAGGGACATCATGTATAGCTTCATAGTCCTTTATCATCTGAAGAATCCATACAATTTGAGTACAACTGCTTCCTGCTACAATGTACTCGGCTTCAACTATAGAGAGAGAGATATGTTATTCTGCTTCTTGCTGAACCAGGAAATAAGATTGTTCTCTATAAAGAAACAAGCACCTGATGTGTTTTTTCTATCATCTGAGGACTCTGCCCAGTCAGCATCACTATAAGCCACAATGCTTAGGTTTATGTTAGTGGAATACGAGAGACCATACTCAGTTCCATTGATATACTTGACGTTGTTCTTCATAGTGTTCATGTGACTTTCCTTTGGACATGCTTGATATCTAGCACATACTCCAACACTATAGGTGTTGGGATTGTATATTAAAATCATGCCTTTTATGTGTTGGTTTTGTATACTAGAAGACCTGTCTTTCGTATACATTATTGATGATGGTTTATGATGATATAGAATGAATATAATTGTAGTCATTGTTTGCATTTAAATTGTTATATTTACATGCATGTTCACTATACTTACATGTAGATGATATGGTGTGGGTAAACACATGGTTAGATCATATCATCGGTTCCTTGTAATGTATTAAAAGGCTCACAGTCTAGATGACACTGAACCTGCTATCGGTACGCCGTAGAATAATCTGATAGTTAGTTTGTCTTGACTAACTGATTATTCTAATACACGGACAAGTGTATTGAAGATGGTCTACTTAGGATTCTATTCTCTATTCTGACCTTAAATGAGAGAATAAGAATCCACAGAGTTTGGGTTCTTAACCCCTATATGTTGGCGGACATATACGTGTAGTGTTTGCAGCTTTGATTTATCAAATGGTGAGATTCTTTCATAGGATCAATAATCTCGATATCTTGGGCTGTGACATTTAAACTTCTGATGGATCGTTTAATATGTAGGGGCACCGTCTCCTGGTGCGCCAGGTTGATGGTGTCCCCTTGAGGAAATGCAAGTTCATGCTGAAACCCTGCAGGTGGAATTTATTCCGTGCATGAGTATAGCTTGTGTGGTACTACTCAAGAAAAACATATTAATTAATTATAGCTGTCAGAAGCTTACATAATTAATTAATGGGCATTATATCTTAAACATGAGGAATGGCTGGACTAAAGGAGAAAACATATTCAGAAATATGTATTAAATTGGTAGGTCAGTATTATTTCTTTGGTGGAATAAAAATAATAATTAATTGATTTAATTATATCCTAATTTTATTGGATATTTGATATTAAATAAATTAATGGGTCAATTTAATATTCTTCTAGATCCCTGTTGTAGCCCAAAAAGATATTGAATTAGATTGGAGATAGAACAAGAGATAGAGATAGAAGTCTAGTCCAACTGGGACACTAAATTTCATCTACCCCCTTATGAATAAGAGGGTGGATGAATGAAATTTACATCATAAAATATCAGCCTCTCGTGTTCTCTTGATCTCCACAGATTCCATACCGATCTAGTAGATTTCAGCCCACCCTGAAACTAGATTCAGTCTGGGAATACAATAGAAGATCAAGGAGTAGAATAGCATCATGGGGCGCCTATTATCATTCATACAAAAATAATATTAGACCTTTAATCTTGTCCTCAACCCGTCGTTTAATTTGTAAGTCGTTTTTCGGTATTCTATGTTTCCGCTTTAGTAGAATCAAAAACCGGCTATGCATGTTGTTTTAACTCGGTTAATTAAAACATGTGAGATACATAAAATTATGATATACATGACATTAGGATTAATGAACATCCAATTAGATCCTGCGGTGGTTCAATTCGAAAAAACCCCAACAACTGGTATCATAGCAGGTTTTGGCACTGTTCTAGATTTAATCCTAGGATTAATTCAAAATATATATATAAATTTGATGAACTATTTATGTTGCTTAAATTTTCAGATTTATATGGTGATGTATTTGGAATGATGGTATTCAAAACTTGGATGAATTTTTGATGTAATTCGAAAATTCTAGTTTTGAGATTTGCTGTGATTTTCGATTATATTAAAATTAGATTTGGAATAGATTTTTGATGAGTTCAAAATTTTCAGATTTATTTTAATAGGTATTCGAAAATTGTAGGATCAAAATTTTTGAAATTTTGATGTATTAAATTCCCTAATTTGTTCTATGTTATTTTCGATCCTATAGATAAATTTGGAGAAGGTTTTGATGAAAATCAAATTTCCAGATTTATTTAATAGGTAGTTTTCGAAAATAATGTGTATTAAAATTAGATTTGGTATTTTTTATGTTTATCTTAAAGTTACCTAATTCTAATCTAGATAGATTTGAAAATAGAATATTAGATTTGGATAGAATTTGAAGTGGATCAAATTTCCAGATTTAATCTTCTTGTGATTTTCGAAATCTACAAAGATTTGAATTGGATAAGATAATTTTTTATATATATCAATAGTTATCTAATTCTAATCCAAAAAGGATTTGAAAATAGATTTTAAATTTGGAAGAGTTTGAAGTTGATCAAATTTCGAGATTTATTATCTTGAAATTTTCAAAATTCATGTAGATAAGAATTGGAAAAGTAATTTTTGGTGTATATCATAAATTACTTAATTCTAATCTAGATAGGATTGAAGATAAGATTTAAATATGGATGAAATTTGAAGTGGATCAAATTTTCATATTTTATCTAAGATATTTTCGATCCTAGCCTATCCAAATATTTGGGATAGAATTTTGATCTACATCAAGATTTTCAAATATTAATTAATTAGGGTATTATTCAAAAATTAAGAAATAAATTTGATGGATAATTTAATAAATTTTCGAAATTTACAAGTCTTAATTTGGTGGATAATTATTTTAATTTCCAAATTATATCTTGTAGCTATTTTCAAAATTATTAATTTAATTAATTGTAATTTTCGAAAAGTATGTCATGTTTGGATATCATATGTTATTTTATGCTAATCATGCAATTGTGATTGTTGGTTTTGTAGACTGAATTGTTTGCATGGTTACTGACTATGATGGCTCCTTAATTATGTAATGTACGTTTTAATTTATGTTGGATGTATGATAGGTCGTATGCCGGTTTGGCTACGTGATTTTAATCCATGAGAAAATTCATGGATTAGGTCTAGGTTTTATTTTATGTTGTTTTAATGTAATAGAAATAAAATTGTTAGACCAAGTTATTGAGTTGTAATTTTATCTAGATATATTAGATTTTTCCTTTAAGGAATAGATATTCTATTTTGAATAAAGTTTGAAGATCAACCCAAAGAGAAAAGTAGCACAGGTCAAGAAAGGAAGTATCACTGATTAATGTCCCGAAATCCTAATTGGAGCTAAGATTTTTGGCGAGGTGCAGTGATAAGAGCGGCGGCCATGCCCGAGGTTCCAGAGCTAACTTTCCAATTTTATCTCATTCAACAACATGAGATATAAGGCATGATAGTTGGTTTTTATTATCATTGCTTATTATGTTGTTTGAAACATGCAATGGTGTTTTATCATTTTATGTGATGTTTGCATGTTTTTACAATGGGATAAAATGAAACCTCAATCTTAAATAACTAAGTGGGAGATATTCATACCAAAGTATGTACAAATCTCAAACGGTCTCCATTAATCTGGTTTAATTGAGATGTGATTGACATGTGAGTTGACAATAGGTCTTTCTCCATAACGGATGTGTCATATCACTGTTATCTCTAGAAATTAAACTTCTTAATCAAGATAGTTGTAGAACACTACTAGAACAAACTGACTCTTCCAACTGGAGCAGGGAGTTCGAAATAGTGGACTTGGTGCTAAGCTGATGGTGTTCACACTTAGGTGTAATTTATTAATAAACGTCCACACTAACGTGGCTTATTAATTGGAAGGTTACACGACCGTGGTTATTTCCGACTATTAATTTACTTGTCATAAGGAAATTTGACTAGAGGTAAATTAAGGATGGTTTTACCTGTTTAAGGATGAATTTTATAAACATCCACACTAACGTGGCTTATAAGAAACATTTTAAAATGTCGGTGGATTACATATAATTTTTTGAGGTACACGATTATATGTGAGTATCCTAAAGTTTGTGATTGTGCTGCATGTTTACTTTTCAGTTATTCTATATCAATCATGGCACTCTCCAACCTGTCCTCTATTCTCAAAGAAAACAAGTTAATCGGTGAAAATTACAATGACTGGATTCGAAACCTTAATCTTGTTCTCACTGCGGAAGGCCACAAATTCGTACTTGAAGAGGTATTTCCTCAGAAGCCAGATGAGGGTTCTGACGAAGCCCAAAAGGTTGCATATGATAAGTGGGTTAGGTCTAATCAGATAGCACGTTGTTACATTCTGGCATCCATGTCGAATGTGTTGCAACATCAGCATGAACCTATGAAAACCGCTTATGATATCATGTACAACCTTGGGCAGCTCTTCGGTTATCAGAACCACTCAGCACACCATTTGGCAATGAAGAAGTTAATGGTTGCGAGAATGGTTGACTCCACACTTGTTAGGGATCACGTTCTCACGATGATGGGGTATCTGGCTGAGATTGAGACCTTGGGTGGAGAGCTGGACGTCGATTCTCAAATCGACATTGTTCTTCATAGCTTGTCCTCGATGGTTGAGCAGTTCAGGCTGAACTTTAACATGATCAAAAGGGATGTCAGCCTGACTGAACTGCTCATGGATCTTCATGCGGCTGAGTTACTTCAAAAAGGAAATCCGGAGGCACACCTAGCTGAAAATAAGGCGTCTTCTTCAGGTACTAGAAGGAAGAAGAGGAACGCGCCTAAGAAAGCTGCAGAGGAAGCACCTAAGGTGAAGAAGTCCAAGACTAAGATTCCTCCAGAGGAATTTAAGTCAAAGATAAAGTATTTTAAGTGCGGCCAGCCAGGTCACTGGAAGGTGGATTGTCCTAATAAGAAGAAAAAGAAGGGTACGTCTCAATCTCTCATCGTTGAAACATGTTTAGCTACTTGTTCTACTCAGTCATGGGTGGTAGATACTGGAGTTACTGATCATGTTTGCATGTCTTTACAGGGGTTCCTGGCAAAAAGACAGCTGATTGATGGAGAGATTTCAGTCTACATGGGCAATGCTACGAAAGTGGCGGCAGTTTCAGTAGGAGACATAACCTTATCTTTTAGTAGTGATAGGATTTTAGTTTTAAAGGATTGTCTTTATGTACCTTGTTTTAGGCGAAACTTGATTTCAGTTTCTAAACTTTTTATGGATGGATATTCCGTTTCTTTTGATAACAAGGTTATTATCTTTAGTGATAAATGTTTTATCTATTCTAGCACATTGGATGGACATCTTTATTTACTTAATCTTATGGAAAATACTACGCAAATGCATTTACTGAATACATCGGTCATAAACCCTAACAAACGAAAAGAATCTTCGGAAATGAATCAAATCTATCTTTGGCATCTTAGGCTTGGCCACATTAACCTTAAACGGATAAAAAGACTAGTAAATGATAGGTCCTTATCTTCATTGGTCCTAGAATCATTCCCTTTGTGTGAATCCTGTTTGGAAGGTAAAATGACCAAGCGACCCTTTAAGGATACATGGAATAGATCTGAAGAGGTATTAGATTTGATTCACTCTGAGTTATGTGGCCCTATGATAGTTCAGGCTCGAAGAGGGTACGGGTATTTCATCACATTCATTGATGATTACTCAAGGTATGGATACATATACCTGTTACGCCGTAAGTCAGAATCCTTTGAGACTTTCAAAGAATTCAGAGCGGAAGTGGAAAAATGTACAGGTAAAAGTATCAAATCACTACGGTCTGATCGTGGTAGTGAGTACCTCTAGAATGAATTTAGGGACTACTTGGTAGAGAATGGGATTACATCCCAATTGACTGCGCCGGGAACGCCACAGCAGAATGGCGTGACAGAGAGAAGAAACAGAAGATTGTTAGAGATGGTTAGGTCAATGATGAGCTATTCAGATTTGCCTATATTGTTCTGGGGATATGCCTTGGAAACGGCAGCCTATATTCTCAAAGTGGTTCCATCAAAATCAGTCCCATCTACGGCCACAGAACTTTGGACTGGATGAAAGCCCAGTCTTGGACATTTTAGGATTTGGGGTAAAATTATCAACACTACAGTCTAATCGTGGTGGTGAATACCTCTCAAATGAATTTAGGGACTACTTGCCAAAGAATGGGATTACATCCCAGTTGACTGCGCCAGGAATGCCACAGTAGAACGGCGTGGTGGAGAGAAGGAACAGAACATTGTTAGAGATGGTTAGATCGATGATGAGCTATTCAGATCTGCCCATTTCATTATGGGGATATACCTTGGAAACGGCAGCCTATATTCTTAATGTGGTTCCATCAAAATCAGTCCCATCAACGCCCATGGAACTTTGGACTGGACGAAAGCCCATTCTTGGACATTTTCAAATTTGGGGTAGTCCAGCACATGTGCTGGATAAGGAAGCTGATAAGCTGACACCACATACGGATGTTAGACTATTTGTTGGATATCTCAAAGGAACGAAAGGTGGTTTATTTTATAGTCCTAAGGATCAGAAGATCATTGTGAGTACCAATGCTCGATTCTTAGAGGAAGAATATGTAATAAATTAAAAGCCAAGAAGTGAGATAGTACTTGAGGAGCTTCGAGGGGAAAATTCGAATCCGACACCACCTGTACAAGAAGAGGAACCACATATTACTGCACAACGTGTCACGGAAGTATAGGAACTGCTTCGTCACAGTAGGAGGGTTGTACGCCAACCTGGCAGATTCATTGGTTTGGGTAAATCTTTAGATTTCCCTGAAGAATTAAATGAATTGGATCCCAGGACCTATGCCGAAGCCATCCAAGATAAAGATACAGATTCATGGAAAATTGCAATGGAGTCTGAGATTGGATCTATGGATCACAATCAAGTCTGGGAGCTTGTAGAACCACAAGATGGGGTAAAACCCATTGGGTGTAAGTGGGTCTACAAGCACAAGAAAGGAGCTGATGGGAAGGATGAAACCTTCAAGGCAAGATTGGTGGCGAAAGAGTACACTCAGAAAGAAGGGATCGATTATAGGGAAACCTTTTCACCGGTAGCCATGCTTAAGTCAATCCGGATTCTCTTGTCTATAGCTGCTCAATTGGATTATGAGATTTGGCAGATGGATGTTAAGACAGCTTTCCTGAATGGAAGTCTTGAAGAAAACATCCACATGAAGCAACCAGAGGGTTTCATCGCTAAAGGCCAAGAGCACTTAGTTTGCAAGCTTAAGAGATCCATTTATGGACTTAAGGAGGCGTCAAGCTCTTGGAACATCCGGTTTGATGAGGTTATCCAGTCATATGGATTTGTGCAATGTCCGAATGAGAGCTGTGTGTACAAGAAGAGTGACGGAAATATGGTGGCTTTTCTCGTACTATATGTTGATGATATCTTACTTATTGGAAACAATAAGAAAGTATTATCTAACATAAGGGTGTGGTTGTCCAAGCAGTTCGATATGAAAGATCTAGGAGAAGCCGGACACGTCATTGGCATCAAGATAATTGAAGACCACCAGAAAAGGATGTTGTGCTTATCCCAGGCGACATATATCGACACAGTGCTAGCTAGGTTTAACATGCAGGATTCCAAGAAAGGTTTTACACCTTTCAGACATGGAATTCCTCTATCCAAGGATATGTGTCCCCACACACAGGCTGAGATAGATGAAATGAAGGGCATTCCATATGATTCGGCTCTGGGAAGCCTTATGTATTCTATGCTATGCACTAGACCTGATATATGCTATGCGGTCGGCATGGTAAGCAGATATCAGTCTAACCCTGGACAAGGTCACTGGACTGCGGTTAAGAATATACTCAAGTACCTGAAAAGGACTCGAGATTATATGCTGGTATACCGCTCTGATAGTCTAGTGTCTTTGGGTTACACGGACTCAGATTTTCAATCCAATAAAGATCAGAGCAAATCTACCTCAGGCTATGTGTTTACATTGGGAGGCGGAGCCATTGCATGGAGAAGCATAAAGCAGAAATGCATTGCGGATTCCACCATGGAGGCCGAATATGTAGCTGCCTCTGAGGCTGCAAAAGAGGCCGTCTGGCTCAAGATCTTCTTGTTGGACTTGAGCACGGTTCATGATTTGCCTAAGAGTTCACGGTATATTGTGATAACTCGGGTGCAGTGGCAAATTCGAAGGAACCCAGAGCCCATAAGGTAAGTAAACACATAGAGAGAAAGCACCATCTTATACGATAAATCATTAAGAGAGGAGATGTGGCAGTGGTCAAGATTGCATCGGAGGACAATTTAGCTGATCCATTCATGAAGTGCCTTCTAGCTAAGACCTTCTATGGTCACGTGGAGAAAATGGGAGTGAGATGCAGACCCGGGGTCGCCGTTTGAGATTTTAGTTAGAGTTGGAGAGTTAGCCAGTTTGTTTTATATTTGAAAGACATGCTTCAAGTATAAGTGCGAGATTGTTGCTTTTGTATACTAGAAGACCTGTTTTTGTATACATTATTGATGATGGTTTATGTTGATATAGAATGAATACAATTGCAGTCACTTTTCTTCTAATTAGTAATACTTTCTTCTGCAATTAGTCATACTTTCTTCTATAATTAGTGATACTTCATCCATAATTAATGATACTATAATTACTTTAAAGATACTTCAATATATATATTTTTTGAAATTAATTTATACCATAAATTGAAATTAGTGAACCATAAAATTGAATTGAATTGAGTTTATTTTTTTAAATAAAATTTCACCACATAAATATATTTTTTAAAAATAAATGTATACCCTAAAATGGAATTAGTGAGCCCTAAAATTGAATTGAATTAATTTAAAAAAAGGAAGAAAGAAAGTGAAAATAATGATACTTTCTTCTGCAATTAGTGATACTTTTTTTCATAGTAATGAGAATTCACTTCACCCCATAAATAATGATACTCATATGTGCGTTAATAATATTTCACCTCATAAATAATGATACTTTGATTAATTAATGATACTTCTTTTTTTGGCTCAATAATTAGTCAACCGTCAGGAAAAAAATATATATTTTTTAAAACTAAATGTACACCTTAAGAAGACTATATTATAATTATTAAAAAAAAATAAAAAAAAGAAACCAAAAAAATGAGACCAAGAAAGAAAAAGGAAAGAAGAAATAAGAAAAAAAAAAGAAGAAGTGAAACAGAGATGAAAGAAACGAAGAAGAACAAAAAAGAAGGAAAAAAGAAGAAAAGAAAAAGGCTGCCAGGTGCCAGTCGCAGAAAAAGAGAAAAAAAAAAAATAAATCAATCAGCAGCAGGCGCAGGTCTAGGCCGGGTTTGGGCGGGTTTAGGCGGGTTTTAACCCGTCTAACGTAAGGGGATCCGTTAGATGGTCTCATATAAGGTTTTGTCTTTTTTTTTCGCATATAGTTAACATTCTTCATTAATTTACAATTGGAAACATTGTAGTTTAAATTTTGGAAATTATACATTCATCTGTATATATTAATTTATATTTATCTATTATATTTTGAAACGATTTAAATTAATCCATATTTAAAGGAATTTTGTAAATTTATTGCAATAAAATTTGTTTAAAAGTTATAAGAAAATAACATCATTTATTATTTGGAAACTAATTTTGAATTTGTTGGTTATAGGCTATAGATATAACAGTACATTTTCATGAAATGGGCCAAATTGTTTTATTATAAATTCCAATTCTCAAATTAATTTTTACAACAATTAATATTTATCTTTGTTCTTCATTTAAACACTATGACAAAAAATCTTGTGTTAGACTGTCTATGTGTCAAAATATGTAATATAGGTGAAGATCCTCATTCAAACACATATTAATTATATTCAATGACACATATATTGTTTGCATTTAAATTGTTACATTTACATGCATGTTCACTATCCTTACATTGTAGATGATATGGTGTGTGTAAACACATGGTTAGATCATATCATCGGTTCCTTGTAATGTATTAAAAGGCTCACGGTCTAGATGGCACTAAACCTGCTATCGGTACGCCGTAGAATAATCTGATAGTTAGTTTGTCTTGACTAACTGACTATTCTAATACACGGAAAAATGTATTGAGGAAGATCTACTTAGGATTCTATTCTATATTCTGACCTTAAATGAGAGAATAAGAATCCACAGAGTTCGGGTTCTTAACCCTTATATTTCGGCGGACATATACGTGTAGTGTTTGCAGCTTTGATTTATCAAAGGGTGAGATTGTTTCATAGGATCAATAATTTCGATACCTTGGGTTGTCACATTTAAACTTATGATGGGTCATGCGATATGTAGGGGCACCGTGTCCTGGTGCGCTAGGTTGATGATATCCCCTTGAGGAAATGCAAGTTCATGCTGAAACCCTGCAGGTGGAATTTTTTCCGTGCATGAGTAAAGCTTGTGTGGTACTACTCAAGAAAAAGATATTAATTAATTATAGCTGTCAGAAGCTTATATAATTAATTAATGGGCATTATATCTTAAACGTGGGGAATGACTGGACTAACGGAGAAAGCATATTGAGAAATATGTATTAAATTGGTAGGTCAGTATTATTTCTTTAGTGGAATAAAAATAATACTTAATTTATTTAATTATATCCTAAGTTTATTGGATATTTGATATTAAATAAATTAATGGGCCAATTTAATATTCTTCTAGATTCCTGTTGTAGCCCAAAAAGAGACTGAATTGGATTGGAGATAGAACAAGAGATAGAGATAGAAGTCTAGTCCAATTGGGACACTAAATTTCGTCCATCCCCTTATAAATAAGAGGGTGCAGGCACGAAATTTACATCATAAAATATCAGTCCTCTCGTGTTCTCCTGATCTCCACAGATTTCATACCGATCAAGTAGATTTCAGCCCACCCTAAAACTAGATTCAGTCCGAGAATACAACAGAAGATATAGGAGTGGAATAGCATCATGGGGGGCCTATTATCATTCATACAACAACAATATTAGACCTTTAATCTTGTCCTCAACCCGTCGTTTAATTTGTAAGTCATTTTTCGGTATTCTATGTTTCCGCTTTAGTAGAATCGAAAATCGGATCTGCATGTTGTTTTAACTCGGTTAATTAAAACATGTGAGATACATAAAATTATGATATACATGACATTAGGATTAATGAACATCCAATTAGATCCTGCGGTGGTTCAATTCGAAAAAATCCCAACATTATGTACATAATTATTTATCTTGAATTATGAATGAAAATAACGTTCACATATTTTGCATTTATTTTATATAATAAATAATGCAAATCGTCATATACTTAATATTGTAGATAATATGGTGTGTAGAATGCACATAGAAGATTATATTATTGGTTCTTTATAAATTATGAGAAAAGTTCACAACCTAGATTGAGTTAGACCAACCATCGGTATAGTTTTAGTGTGATTTGGAATTAGTCAATCTTGGCTATGGAATCATACTAGTGCACTTTTGTAGTGTATTAAACTAGATCGCAACGAGATAATTCTTATGGATTGATAGCACATAAGAATATAAATCTCAGATACTCGTAATTCTTAATTCTTATATAATAGTAGACATGTATATTTTAATGTACATTACTTTAAACTATTAATGGGTGAGATTCTAATTAAAGAATCAATAAGTCCAATAGATTGGATAGTGACATTTCTATATATGATGGGTTACTATTTATGTAAAGAATCTGTGTCTCGGTACGCCGAGTTGATGATGTCCCCTGAGGAGCTCAAAAAGGATTACCATGTTAAATCTTATAAGAGGATTATTTTTAATCCAGCATGATAATAAAGGTTCAGTGGTACGACTCATGGATAATCAATTAATTAAATTTAGTTGTCAATATACTCATTTTAATTAATGGACATTCAATATCTTAAACATGGGGAATTGATTGAGTTGAAGAAGCCATATCCATAAATATGGAATTAGGGTGGTAGTGCAATATTAATTCTTTAGTGGATTGAATTAATATTAATAGGTTTAAGCTATGTCTGGGCTAGACATGAGAACTTAAGGCCTGTTGGAGGCCCAACTCTAATTTTCTTCTAGATCCTTGTTGTAGCCCTATATATACCTTATGAAAGGGGAAGAAAAATGCTAGCCACCATAGTCTATAATTTTCGAAATTTAGGTCTTCTTCAAGATAAGGAATTTTCAATTTTTCTAGTGGAAAAAGGGTTCTTTATCTCCAAGCTTCTATAAGGTCTAGAGAATCATCGTCCATACCACGTCTAGATTGAGGTTGGGTCATACAACAAAATATCATGGAGTGAATAACATGAAGAATGGAGAAGTTGCTGATTTTATATTTATATTTTCTCAACGGTGCCTCTTCGATTGCAAGGCAATCGATAATCTCATTTTTCCGTTGTGCATGAGATTTAGATTCGATTTTAGCATGCAATGAAATGTGGGATCATTTTGATCAAAATGTTTTATTCAATCAACACACATTCAAAGGATCCTCGGTTCCATCAATTGGTATCAGAGCTGTATTTTAGCTCTGTGTGGTGATCGAATTCTTATACATATTTTTCAAAAATTTACATGCTTTGTGATGCGACCCTCGCCGGCACAATGATAAAAACCACAGTTATTTTCCCAGGAGTATCAGGTTATATAAACAGAATGGATGGAAGTTCCAAACCCTAGCCTCACAATGATGTTGAACCACGAATTATTGAATCTGCAATCCTCGATCAATTGAAAACATGAACTTGGATTGATTGTTGACGCCACATATAATGATGTTGTATCTGTTTTATAAGTCGATGGAATCTCATGGTGTATTGTGAAACTCGGATAAATTCTCCAGATAGAAAATAATAAACTCGTGTTTAATCTGAATAGAATGAATAATCTGTCTCAAATATAATGTTTACAATTCCTTATATAGGTTGGACAAAATAATAAAAGGCCCTATTAGAGTTCTAAACCAAATAGGAAACTAAAATAAGTCCAAAAATCCGAAAATACATAAAAATAAAAAAATATGGAAAATATCCGCGACCTCGCCCGTAGACACGTCACATGCGGCTCCACGTGTGCTGACGTGGCATGTCACCCGCAACCCCTGTGATTATCCATGACCATGCTCGCAGATTTTGCATTATTGAACCCTCTCGTAGTGGTGATCTAATAGTCGGCGCACTCTTCTAGATCCGTGACCCAGGCCACGACCCCTGCGCTCACGGTTGATGCTCACGAGTCTTCGGCTAAAATTAAGATCCTCCACTTGTGCTCGGGTTCAGCTCCTTCGACTGTCTCTTTGATGCCTCTCATTCCCGGACCTCTTGGATAAGTCCATTGAGGACTTCTTTGAACTTCTTAGCACTCGATCGAGTCACGGGATCCTCCGACACTCTAACTGGATCCGACATGATCTCGACACAATTCGCATCATTCCCCTCCTCTTGAAAAGGATTTGTCCTCAAATTCAATTCATCTCCTACATCAAAAGGACTTAAATCAGCAACGTTGAATGATAAACTAACTTTGTACTCATCGGGTAAGTCCAATTTATAAGCATTGTCGCCGATACGTTCCAAAACTTGAAATGGACCATCTTCTCTTGGAAGTAACTTAGAACGCCTTTGAGCTAGAAACCTCTCTTTCCTCATGTGCAACCATACGCAATCTCCAAGCTTGAAAATAACCTTTCATCGTCCCTTGTTATCTTTCTTGGCATATTGCTCCGTCCTCCTCTCTATGTTTGCTCTAGCTTTTTTATGTATCTGCTTCACAATATCAGCTCTTTTTCCCATCAAGGTTAGTATGCTCATGAATAGGTAATGGAATCAGATCCAATGGAGTTAAAGGATTAAAACCATATGCAACTTCAAACGGAGAAAACTGAGATACAGAATGCACAGACCTATTATAAGCAAACTCAACATGTGGCAAACATTCCTCCCAAGTTTTAATGTTCTTTTTTATTATGGCCCTCAACAAAGTAGATTAAGTCCTATTTACTACTTCTGTTTGACCATCAGTTTGTGGATAACAAGTAGTAGAAAATTATAATTTAATACCTAGCTTACACCACAAATTCTTCTAAAAGTAGTTCAAAAATTTGGCATCTCTATCAGAAACAATAGTTCTACGCATACCATGCAAACGCACAATCTCCTTAAAGAACAAATCAACAATTTGAGATGTATCATTAGATTTATGACATGGAATAAAATGTGCCATCTTAGAAAATATGTCAACAACCACAAATAAGGAATCATGACCACATTTACTGCTAGGTAATCCTAACACAAAATCCATAGATATGTCTATCTAAGGTGATGTAGGAATAGGCAAAGGCATGTATAAACCATGTGGTTGGACTCTAGACTTGACTTATCTACATGTAACACATTTAGAACGAACATGTTCCACATCATGATTCATATGAGGCCTAAAGAAATGCTCATTCAATGTAGATAAAGTCTTGGCTACCCCAAAATGCCCCATTAAGCCCCCTCAATGAGACTCCAATAGAAAAAGGTCATGCATGGAACAATTAGGCACACATAATTTATCTTCCCTAAACAAAAATCCATTATTCCTATAGAATTTAGCATCACCAAATTTCTCACATGCGTCATAGATCTCCCTAAAATCCTCATCATCAATGTACATGTTCTTAATGCATTCAAATCCAAGTAACATAGCATCTAAAGTAGAGAGTACTGTGCACCTTCTTGATAGAGCATCGGCTACTACATTCTCTTTACCTTGCTTGTATTTGATAACATATGGGAAAGTCTTTATTAACTCCGTCCAATGGGTATGTCTCTTGTTCAACTTGTGTTGCCCCTTCAAATACTTCAACGACTCATAGTCGGTGTGGATCACGAACTCCTTTGTCCACAGGTAGGGCTGCCACTTTTGCAATGCCCAAACGAATGTGTACAGCTCTTTGTCATATGTCAGGTAGTTCGCTGTGGTGCCACCTAGCTTCTCACTGAAGTAGGCGATTGGTCGGACCACTTATGTCAAAACTGCACCAATTCCAACACCAAAAGCATTACATTCTACCTCAAATATTTTAGAAAAGTTAGGAAGAGATAGTACCGGTAAATGTGTCAATTTCTCCTTGAGAATTTGAAACGTTTTTTCTTGCTCCTCTCCCTAATGGAATTCTACATTCTTTTTTATCACTTCAGACATCGAAGCTCTGATACAACTGAAGTATGGAACAAAATATTGATAGAAGCTCGCAAGTCCATGACAACTACGAACCTCTCCCACGTTAGTAGGTATAGGCCACTCTTGGATGACACACACCTTCTCTTTGTCCACCTGTACTCCATCTGCACTAACAACAAAGCCAAGAAACATAACCTTATTCGTGCAAAAGGTGCATTTCTTTAGGTTAGCGTACAGTTGTTCCTTTCTCAATGCTTGTAACACACAACTTAAATGTTCAATATGCTCTATCTCATTCTTACTATAAATCACAATATTGTCAAAGTAAACCACAACAAATCTACCTATAAAAGCACGCAAAACATGGTTCGTTAGACGCATAAATGTACTAGGATCATTTGTTAATCCAAATGTCATAACTAACCACTCATACAATCCTAATTTAGTTATAAACGCCGTTTTCCATTGATCCCCCTCTTTAATACGAATTTGTTGATACCCACTTCTTAGATCAATCATAGAAAATAAACGGGCACCATGTAATTCATCTAGCATATAATCCAAACAAGGTATACGATGTCAATACTTTACCGTAATGTTGTTGATGGCTTGACAATCGATGCACATCCGAAGAGACGAGTCTTTCTTTAGCACGAGCAATACGGGACTCGTGCATGAGCTCAGGCTCTCCCTTACTTTTCCTTTCTTCAAACAACTCATAGATTTGATGTTCGAGCTCCTTTTTTTCCTCTAGATTGCTTCGATAAGTCGGTCGGTTGGGCAATGTGGCACTGAGCACAAAATCAATTTGGTGCTCGATTTCCCTAATCGGTGGTAAATTCGGTGGCATCTCTTCCGAAAATACATCCTTGAGTTCCTGCAAAAGAGATAAAACAGAGCTAGGCAAAGATGAATCAATTTGGTTAGTATTAAACAGCGCGTCTCTGTGAATCATCAAGTATATCGATTTCTCATTTTGCTCAGCCCATTTGATGTCGCTAGCTGTAGCAAAATAAGAGTGTTGGAGTGTCTCCTTTCCAACCTTTGCTTCATTTTCCTTCTTCATCATTGTCTCAGTTTCTTCTTGCATCTTCACTTGGTTCTCATATACTTGAGATGGTGTTAGAGGAGCTAATGTCACCGTCTTCTTGCTAAGTACAAATGAGTACTTATTTGTGAAGCCGTCATGTTTCATCCTCCTATCGAATTACCATGGACGTCCAAACAAAATATGTCCAACTTGCATGGACATGACGTCACATAACACTTCATCTTCATATGTGTCAATTCGAAATGACATACGAACCTATTTGCTCACTTTGGTCTCCCCACTGTCGTTCAACCACAGTGGCTTGTATAGCTTAGGATACTTGAGAATAGTCAATCCTAATTTTATCACCATCACAACACTTACAATGTTAGCACAACTACCTCCATCAATAATCACACTACATATCTTATCCTTGATGTGGCATCATGTATGGAATATGTTCTTCCTTTGATCCTCATCGATGCTCTTAGTGTGCAAACTTAGAGATTTGCGTGTAACCAATGTAAAGACGTCGGGTGCTGCATACTCTTCATCACTCGATCCTCCTGATAAGGCCAGCATCTCCGTCTCTAACTCCTCTTCATCCATCACAATCTCACTATTGTCCTTCAAAATCATCACACGTCTGTTTGGGCATTGCCTTACGATGTGGCCTCAACCTTGACATTTGAAACACTTGATGTCTCGGTTTTAGCTCCCAGACACATCCAGATGGCTCAACCCTAGTGGGGTCGGCATCTCAGCTCGTGGCTTGCTGAATGGTGGCCCCTCGTTCTTCTTCCCTTGGCTTGCCGACTTTCATGGAGTGGTATTAGTATTCAAGTTTTTCTTACAAATAGATGAACTTGCTCGAGTTTGATTACCCCTCCTCTTGAGCTGGTTCTCAACCTTGATCGCCATTTGTACCATGTCCTCCATCTCCACATAGTGCTGCAACTCCACCACTTCCTGGATCTCTCTATGTAGACCGGCTAGAAATCGAGCCATTGTGGCCTCCCTATTTTCCTTCACATTTTCTCGAATTATTGATACCTCCATCTCCTTGAAATATTCATCTACGCTATTCGAACCTTACTTCAAGTTTTGCAGCTTGTTATACAATTCTCGGTAGTAGTAGCTTGGCATGAACCACTTCCTCATTACTGCTTTCATTTCACCCCACGTATCTATGGGTTGTTCCCGATTACGCCGTCTGTTGAATGTCAGCTGATCCCACCAAACGATGGCATAATCCGAAAACTCCACTGCTACCAGCTTCACCTTCTTTAGCTCAGAGTAGCTGTGAAAGTCGAACATCATCTCAATCTTGCACTCCCATTCAAGGCATAAAGCTGGATCATTTTATCTTGAAAAGAGGGCACATTAATATTGATGTTATCGAGATCATCATCTTCCCTATTCCTTGATCTTCCTTGTCTTCGACCTCTAGCAGCTGAATGTCTATCGTCATCTTCAAACTCCTTTTCTCCAGAGTCATAGTACTCTCTTCTCTCTATTTCCACGTGTGGATAACATCGAGCCTCTATTCAACCTTCTCGTCCTCCTCATCCGCCTCTACCACCATGGTTCACTTGAGGAACTTGCTGGAATTGCTCCTGAATCGAGTTCTCCATCTTGTTGAGCCTCTTATTCAAAATAGCCATCTCTGTTTTGAACATCTTTGATCTTCTTGCTAATTTCTTTTTTTTAATCAGCGTCTCTTTCTTCTTGTTGATTTCTTTTTTTTAATTAAACGACGAGAACAAAAGTTAAAAGTAATGAATTACAACAGATAGATGAACCTGATACAAAGTTGAAGCTTTGATACCACTTGATATGACCCCCATCGGTACAATGACAAAGACATCAGTTGTTTTCTCAGGAGTATCAGGTTACACGAACGGAATGGATGGAAGTTCCAAACCCTATCCTCACAACGATATTGAACCATGAATTATTGAATCCGTAACTCTCGATCAATTGGAAACATGAACTTAGATTGATTGTTGACGCTAAAAATGGGGATGTTGAATTCGTTTGATAAGTCGATTGAATCTCACGGTGTATTGTGAAACTCGGATAAATTCTCTAGAGAGAAAATAATAAACTCACGTTTAATCTGAATATAATGAATAATCTGTCTCAAAATAATGTTTACAAATTCATATATAGGTTGGATAAAATAATAAAAGGCCCTATTAAAGTTCTAAATGAAATAGAAAACTAAAATAAGTCCAAAAATCTGAAAATACAAAAAAATCTAAGAATACGAAAAATATTCGCAACCTTGCCCGCGGACACATCACCCGCAGCTCCACGTGTGCTGACGTGGTATGTTACCCACGATCCCTCATTATTCGTGACCATGCTCGTGACTTTTGCACTATCGAACCCCCTCACAATCGCGATCCAACAGTCGACGCCCTATTCTCGATCTGCGACCCCTGCACTCGCGGCTGATGCTCATGGGTCTTCAGTTGAAATTAACATCCTCTACTTGTACTCAGGTTCAGCTCCTTCGACTGGTCTCTTCGATGTCTCTTATTCCCGGACCTCTTGGATAAGTCCATTGAGCACTTCTTTGAACTTCTTGGCCCTCGATCGAGTCACAGGACCCTCTGTCACTCTAATTGGATCCAACACGATCTCGACATGATTCACATCAGTATCAATATCCTATATCCCATCTACATGACATGTTAGATGAATTACATGGTGCATGCATATTTTCTATGATAGATCTAAGAAGTGGGTACCATCAAATTCGCATTAAAGATGGGGATGAGTGGAAAACGGCTTTCATTACAAATCTAGAATTGTATGAATGGTTAGTGAAGCCATTTGGATTAACAAATGCTCCTAGTATATTTATGCATTTAATGAACCATTTCTTACGTACCTTTATAGGTAGATTTATTGTGGTTTATTTTGACAACGTTTTGATCTATAGTAAGAATGAGGAAGAGCATGTTGAACAATTAAACTGTGTGTTACAAGCTTTGAGAACGGAACAACTGTATGTTAACCTAAAGAAATATACAGTTTGCACAGATAAGGTTGTGTTTCTTGGCTTTGTTGTTAGTGCAGATGGAGTACATGTTGATGAAAAAAAGGTGTGTGCCATTCAAGACTGGCTGACGCCTAAAAATGTGGGAGAGGTTCAAAGTTTTCATAGAGTTGCGAGCTTCTATCGACATTTTGTCCCACAATTCAGTAGTATTGCGGCACCAATGACTGAAGTGATAAAAAAGAATGTGGAATTCCATTGGGGAGAGGAACAAGTAAAGGTATTTCAAACGCATAAGAAGAAATTTACACATCCACCTGTACTATCTCTTTCTAACTTTTCTAAAATATTTGAGGTAGAATATGATGCTTCTGTTGTTAGAATTGGTGCAGTTTTGACACAAGAAGTCCCACCAATCGCTTACTTCAGCAAAAATCTAGGAGGCACCTCAGCGAATTACCCGACATATGACAAGGAGTTGTACGCACTTGTTCGAGCTTTGCAAATGTGGTAGTACGACTTGTGGTCCAAGGAGTTCATGACTCACACCGACCATGAGTCGTTGAAGTATTTGAAGGTAGATCATGACTTGAATAAGAGACATGCCCATTAGATGGAGTTCATAGAGACTTTTCCATAAATCATCAAGTACAGACAAGATAAGGAGAATGTAATAGCCGATGCTCTATCGAGAAGGTATGCGTTACTCTCTAGTTTAGATGCTAAGTTACTTAGATTTGAATGCATGAAGAACATGTACATTGATGATGAGGATTTTAAGGAGATCTATGATGCAAGTGAGAAATCTGGTGATGGAAAATTCTATATGCATGATGGATTTTTATTTAGGAAAAATAAATTATGTGTGCCTAATTGTTCCATGCATGATCTTTTGTTATTGGAGTCTCATAGAGGGGGCTTAATGGGGCATTTTGGGGGTAGCCAACACTTTATCTACCTTGAATGAATATTTTTTTGGCCTCATATGAAACGTGATGTGGAACGTGGTTGTGCTAAATGTTGGAGTTTTTTCGAATTAAACCACCACAGGATCATTTGGATGTTCATTAACCCATGTTCATGCAAATCATAATTTTATGTTTCATGCATGTTTATACACGTCTAGCACAATTAACTCATAGAGCAAGTTCGAATCTAATAAAGCAGAATATATAGAATCAAAATTGCTTACAATGGACAAACGGTCTGAGGACAAGATTAAAGATCTAGTCTTGTTATTGAATGAAATAGAATAGGCGCCCTCTTCTCCTATACTGAATCGGCGTCTCCTCCGCAGTATTCTACTCCGAGATCTTTTGTTGTATTCCCAGACTGAGTATCAGATACAGAGTGGACTGTATACTACTGATAGAGTTGTAGATATTGTGGATATCTTGAGAGACAAAGAGGGGCTGAATTACAAGTGTGTAATTTTCATCCCCCTCCCTATGATTAAATAGGGAGGTGGCCGAAAATCCTCTCCCCAACCCTACTGGGTTTAGGCCTCTTTCTCAAGTCCTATATTCAGTCCACTTTCAGTCTAATTAGGCTACAACAGGGATCTAGAAGAATATTAAATTTGCCCACTAATTTATTTAATTTCTAATATCCAATAAACTTAGGATATAATTAAATAAATTAAATATTACTTTTATTCCACCAAAGAAGTAATACTGACCTACCAATTTAATACATATTTGTGAATATGCTTTCTCCTTTAGTTCAACCATTCCCTATGTTTAAGATATAATGTTCGTTAATTTAATTATGTCAGCCTCTGACAGCTATAATTAATTAACATCTAAAACCTTGAGTAGTACCACACAAGCTTTATCATTTACGGAATAAATTCTACCTGCAGGGTTTTAACATGAACTTGTGTTTCCTCAAGGGAACATCATCAACCTGGTGCACCAGGACATGGTGCTCATGCATATTGCACGACACATCATGTATACACTATCATTACCCAAGATATCGAGTTTATTGATCCACGAAAGGATCTCAACCATTCATAAGTCAAAGCAATAAGTAATGTACACATATGCTCGCCAACAAACATGAGTTCAGAACCCGAACTCTGTAGATCTTTATTCTCTCAGTATCAGGGTCAGAGTAGAGAATAGTATCCTATCGTGATCCTCCTCAATACACTAACAACTGTACTAGAATAATTAGTTAGTCAAGATAAAATAACTTATCAGATTATCCTATGGTGTACCTAGGGTGTGTTCAGGACTATCTAAGCTGTGAGCTCTTTAATACAATACAAGGTTCTAATGATATGATCTTACCGTGTGTCTCCCCACACCATATCATCTACAATGTAAGTATATTGAACATTGCATAAAACAATTATATAAAATAATCTAAATGCAAATAGTGACTGCAATAACTTTCAATCCATATCATCAGAAAATTATACAAAGACATGTATTTCCAGTATACAAAACTAACAATCTCCCACTTATAATTGAAGCATGTCTTTCAAGCATAAAATCTTACTAGCTAACACTTCAATCTAAACTGTAAACTTAAACTGTGCCACTAGGTCTGCATCTCACTCCCATTTTCTCCACTTGACTATCCAAGGTCTTAGTCGGCAGGCTCTTCATGAATGGATCAGTCAGGTTATCCTCTGATGCAATCTTGACCGCCGCCACATCTCCTCTCTTAACGATCTCTCGTATAAGAAGGTTCATTTTCTCTATGTGTTTACTTACCTTGTGGGCTCTGGGTTCTTTCGAGTTTGCTACTGTACTAGAATTATCACAGTATATCATGATAGTCTTAGGCAACTCAGGAACCATGCTCGAACCCAACAGAAAACTGCGGAGCCAGACAGCCTCTTTTGCAGTCTCAGAGGTAGCTACATACTCGGCTTCTATGGTGGAATCAACAATGCATTTCTGCTTTATGCTCCTCCATGCAATGGCTCTGCCTCCTAATGTAAATACATAGCCTGAGGTGGATTTACTCTTATCTTTGTCGGATTGAAAATTTGAGTCCATCTAACCTAAAGGTACTAGACTATCAGAGCAGAATACCAATATGTAATCTCGAGTCCTTTTAAGGTACTTGAGAATATTTTTGACCGCAGTTCAGTGACCTCGTCCAGGGTTGGACTGATATCTGCATGCCAACGACATAACATATATCAGGCCTAGTGCACAGCATGATATACATTAAGCTTCCCACAGCCGAAGCATATGGTACTTTCTTTATTTCTTCTATCTTAGACTGTGTTTGGGGACACATTTCCTTGGATAGATAAATTTCATGTCTGTAAGGTATAAAACCTTTCTTAGAATCATACATGCCAAACCTATCCAGCACTGTATCGATATAAGTCGCTTGGGACATACACAACACCCTTTTCTGGCGATCTCGAATGATCTTGATGCTAAGAACATGTCCGACTTCACCCAGATCCTTCATATCGAACTGCTAAGACAACCACAACCTAATGTTTGACAACGCCTTCTTACTATTTCAAATAAGCAAGATGTCATCAACATAAAGTACGAGGAATACCACCACATTTCTATCACATTTCTTGTAGACAAAGCTCTTATTCGGACTTTGCACGAATCCATATGATTGGATAACCTTATCAAATTGGATGTTCCAAGATCTCGACACCTGCTTAAGTCCATAAATGGATCTCTTAAGCTTGTACACCAAGTGCTCTTGACCCTTAGTAATGAATCCCTCTGGTTGCTTCATATGGATATTTTCTTCAAGACATCCATTTAGGAAAGCTGTCTTGACATCTATTTGCCAAATCTCATAATCCAAATGAGCGGAAATTGACAAGAGAATCCGGATTGACTTAAGCATGGCTACCGATGAAAAGGTTTCCTCATAATCGATCTCTTCTTTCTGAGTGTACCCTTTCACCACCAATCTTGCCTTGAAGGTTTCAACCTTCCCATCAGGTCCTCTCTTGTTCTTGGAGACCCACTTACATGCAATGGGTTTTACCCCATCAAGTGGTTCTATGAGTTCCCAGACTTGATAGCGATCCATAAATCCAATCTCAGACTCAATTACAGTTTTCTAAGAATCTACATCTTTATCTTGAATTGCCTCGTCATAGGTCCTGTGATCGAATTCATTTAGTCTATCTAAAAATTCTAAAGCCTCTTCCAGACTAATGAATCTATCGGGTTAGCGTACAACACTCCCACTGCGACGAGGTAGTTCCCGTATTTTTGTGACACGTTGTGCAGTGTCTGGTGGTACCTCTTCTTGTACCACTGGTGTAGGATTTGACCCTTGGTTTGTAGTTTATGACATAGTCTTCCTCTAAGAATTGATCATTGGTGATGACAATGATCTTCTAATCTTTAGGACTATAAAATAAACCACATTTCGTTCATCTGGTCTTCCTCTAAGAATCAAGCATTGGTGCTTACACTAGTACGAGGAGCTAGCTTATTAGCTTCCTTAACCAACACGTGTGCTGGGCTACGCCAAATCTAAATATGGTTCAAACTGGGCTTTCGTCTAGTCCACAGTTTTTTGGAAGTAGAAGGAACTGATTTTGATGGAACCAAGTTAAGAATTTAGGCTGCTGTTTCTAGGGCATATCCCCAGAACGAAATAGGCAACTCAGAATAACTCATCCTCGATCTGACCATCTCTAATAGAGTTCTATTCTTTCTCTCCGCCACGCCATTTTGCTGCGGCGTTCCTGGCACAGTCAACTGGGATGTAATCCCATTCTCTGCCATGTAATCCCTAAATTCACTTGAGAGGCACTCACCACCATAATCAGAATGCAGTGACTTTATACTTTTGCCTATTCATTTCTCCGCTTCTGCCTTAATCTCTTTGAATTTTTCAATGCATTTAGACTTGCGACGTAACAGATAGATATATCCATATCTTGAGTAATCATCAATCAGAGTGATTAAATACTCGAGCCCTCCTCGAGCTTGAACTGACATAGAGCCACATAGGTCACAGTGAATCAAATCTAATACCCCTTTGGATCGATTTCCTTTTGACTGGAAAGGACGCTTGGTCATCTTATCCTCCAAATAGGATTCATACAAAGGAAATGATTCTAGTACCAAAGAAGACAATGATCCATTATTTACAAGCCTTTGTGTGCTTTTAAGGTTGATATGACCTAGCCTTAGATGTCAAAGATTGGTTTGATTAATTCTGAAGGTTCTTTTCTTTTGTTAGAGTTAATGATCGATGTATTCAACAGTTGTCTTTGTGTAGTGTTTTGCATTAGTTTAAGAAAGTAAAGGTGTCCATCCAATGTGCTAGAATAGATAAAACATTTACAACTAAAGATAACAACCTTGTTATCAAAAGAAATAGAATATCCATCCATAATCAATTTAGAAACTGAAATAAGGTTTCGCCTAAAATTCGGCACATAAAGACAATCTTTCAAAACCAAAGTTCTATCACTACTGAAAGGTAAAATAACATCTCCCACAACAGCCGCCACTCTCGTAGCATTGCCCATGTAGACGGTGATCTCATTCTCACTCAGCTGTCTTTTTACGAGGAACCCCTACAAAGACATGCAAACATGATCAGTAGCTCCAGTATCTACTACACATGACTGGGTAGAACAAGTTGCTAAACATGTTTCAACAACAAGAGTGTGAGATATACCTCTCTTTTTTTTTCTTGTTAGGGCACACCGCCTTCCAGTGACCTGGTTGGCCACATTTGAAGCACTTAGTCTTTAACTTAAACTCCTCAGGAGGAATCTTCGCCTTTGGCTTCTTCACCTTAGGTGCCGGATCTGCAGCCTTCTTGGGTACGTATCTCTTCTTCTTTTTCACACCAGAAGAAGACTCCCCTTTCTCAGCTATGTGGCCCTCAGGGTTGTTCTTTTGAAGCAATTCAGCCGTCTGAAGGTCCATGAGCAGTTCAGTCAAGGTAACATCTTTCTTAATCATGTTGAAGTTCAACCTGAACTGCTCAAACTTCGAGGACAGACTGTGAAGAATGGTGTCGATCTGAGATTCGGCATCTAGTTCTCCACTGTTGGTCCCGGATGAGTCGATATCAGTTTAGAGGGGGGTGAATAAACTGATTAAAACATTTTACTTTAAATGCGGAATAACAGGGCCCTTTGACTCGCTTAATGAAACTTATCTATGCACAAACTTATTGAACAATTAAGACAGTTTAAGTGCAGCTTGTGTGATATTGTGTGCAGTTCAAAGATATGCAATAACCAAAATAGTACAGCACATAAGCAATTTATAGAGGTTCGAAGTCTCAAACTTCTACGTCATCTCTTCCTTCCACGGAAGGGCAATTTCACTATATAACTTGAGTTTCTTTACAAACTATACAATGAAGGATAGTTGGCTGAACCTGATAACTACTCGCTACCTCAGCGGCTCGACGGCTTACACTTGAAGTCCCTAACTGCTCGCTAGGAAGGTAGGTGCTGTTGTCGTCTTTACAAAGTTTTAGATCTCTTTCGATCTTCAAGAGGTTAGTCTTGAATAGGGGTTATCAACTGATATGCTCCTTCAATTGAGCTGAGTAGTTGATCGTTGTGTAGCTGAAACTAAGAAGACTGCCCTGGCTGGATTGTTAACAGCTGGCTGATTATCTTGACTCTGTGAATTTCTTCTTCTTAGTTGAACTCTCGCAGTTTCTATCAAACGCTAAACTTGAGCTTGAGTGGGAGGGAGAAAGAAAAGCTCTTGCTTGTATATGTGAAAGTTGTATAGGCGAAGGATTCTTCTTGGCTCTTCTTGAGAGAGTTCAGTGTTGAGAGTTATTTTAAACTCTGATTCACTCGCCTTTTATAGAGGAGTGATTTTATGACCGTTGAGTTCCATTATCCATTGATCGGTGGCCCTGTTGGCTCATCAATGGAGAATGATCGCTTAGAGCTTTTGGTTTGAAGTAGCCATTACTCCATCAATCGATCTTCATTGGATATTTAATTCCAGGATCTTTGTTGAAGCATTTATTCCAACACTCGGCAGTTTGAGCAATAACCTCCAAGGTTCTCTGGCTTCAGTTTGAGTTCCAGTTGACAGTTCTGGACTTGTCAGCTGAGTTTGACTATTGCTCCAGTTGGCAGTTTTGAGCTCGTCAGTTGAGTTTGGTTGTTGCTTCAGTTGGTAGTTTTGAGCTCATCAGCTGAGTTTGGCTATTGCTCCAGTTGGCAGTTTTGAGGTCATCAGCTGAGTTTGGCTATTGCTCCAGTTGATAGTTTTGAGCTTGTCAGATGAGTTTGGCTATTGCTCCAGTTGGCAGTTTTGAGCTCATCAGCTGAGTTTGGCTATTGCTCCAGTTGGTCATCAGTTGGATACTTCCTGTCTTCAGTCTAAAGTGATCTCTTATCAGTTCCCTTAGTTGACTCTTTTCTCCCTCAGCTTAGCTGACTTAGTTGTCAGTTTGTTTCGACTGTTCAACTTCTTGACTTCTTAGTTCAGTTGACTTCTAATGTATCCTTCAGCTTGCAGACCATACTTTTGATTGGTTGACTTTGACTTTGCTTGATATCCTTATTGATGATGCCCTGGATTAATCAGCTCCGATCTGCAACTTGAATTTCAGTCAGTTTTTCACAAATAATTTTGATATCTCATCAAAACGTAATTTAGTGGTTCCATGATAGTTTTTCCTAACAATTTCCCCCTTTTTGATGATGTCAAAACTTTGTTGAAGATGATGGAAAATGCTGCTAATGTAGCAAGTTCGCTTAAGCAGTTTCAAAGCAAATTCAGAGCAAGTTTGAGAGAAAATTTGATTTATGATTTTCATTCAAGTATCATAGCATTTGTCATTCATGCTGTTATTCAGGTATTAAAGCATTTAAGATATGCATGAAATTCAAGTATTAGAGCAATTAGACTTCAAGTTTTAGAGCATTTTCTCATTCTTTCACTTGGGGCATGCTTTCATTCCAGTATTAGAGCATTTTTCATTCAAGCATCAGAGTATTCAACCATTTTTCATTCAAGTAACAGAGCATTATCAGAGCATTTAACTTAATCATACTTGAAGTAACAGAGTATGAGCATTATAAACATGGTCGAAATGTATATTATATATTCAATTTAAAGCATATTATATTATCAAGAGTAGTTAAAACTACTAGTCTACTCCCTAAGAATTGCTTCTTTGCTCCTTTTCTTTCTGCTCGATTCTCCTTTTTCTTGAGCTCCTTGCATCCTCCATGCTTCCCCCTGAAGTTGATCTTCCCACTCATGATGAATTTCTCTTTGAATTTGATCCCAAAGAGTTAAGCATCCATCATCTATCTGTTCTTCTTCCCCCTTTTTGGCATCATCCAAAAGGTGGAATGGGTTGCATGATGGTAGGGACAAGTTTGGCAAGAAGGTGAACGCAGTTTCCATATTGTCATCATGAATTGAGAGAACTGAAGGAATTTACATGGATAAGGAGAGCCATGCATATGCTTCTTCAGTTGTCATGAACTGACCTGGAGCAAATGTGAGAGAGACTGCTTGCTCTCTGAAGTTCATCGAGGTAAAGTTGTTGAAGATCTCATCGGTTGAAGGGATGGGTGGATCATCAACAAAGGGTGAGCATGAGGAGTTGGCTAGTTCATTGTCGGGGAGAGGAGCATCGGCTGGTATGCTCAGCTGGATTTGCTTGATCATCGAATCCATTATCTTTGAAAGCGCAGGTGGCGAGGAGAGTGGATGATTCATCCAGTTTCTACTCCATGTTCCTTCATTGATCCAGAAGGTGGAGCCACAGGTGTGGATGAGGTAGAACATTGTTGATTCATCCAGTTGATATATCCATATGTGGTACTGCAGGTACCGCCGTAGTTGGACGAACAGAGAGGATTCTGTGTCTTTAACAAAACCGAAACAACTTCTCAGCTGATGGTCTAGAACTGCTTCAAACTCAACCTCAATGGAGTCACGTTGGACTAACAGTAGAGGTTGGGAGCTGGCTGATATTGTAGGCTGATCACTCAGTCTTGAAACAGGTTCGCTCTCAATCATCAATTCTCTTTCGTCAGAGGAGCTGACGGGTGCCTCCAGAGGTGCCTTTCCAGGATCTTAGTTGGAAGGCCCTTGTCGACGTGAACACTTCGGGATCGGATAGCCGTAGATAGTGGAAAGCATTTCCCTTCTTTTGAGCGGTTCACCATTTGGGATGACCTCATCAAACTGGCTTTGAATGATATGGCTTATGCGACTCATAAACCCGATCTTTTCGTGAAATGAGCCAGTGGATGGGTTATAGGCCGTTCGCTCTACATTAGCTTGCAGTTGAGCAAGGATGAAAGAGGCCCAGTTGGCTTTACATCCATAGTATAGAGCGGCTATGAGATGGGCTTTGATGTCCGAGAAATGGACTGTCTCAAAGTTTCCATGTAGGATATGGCCGGCAATATCCAAGAGTTGGAGGATATCATTTGGCATACTCTCCTTCAGCCTGTGTGAACAGTCATAGTGGTTGACGTGAGGAAGCTTCTAAGCATCCCATAATGCATATTTGCAGGGCAATTGCAGGGTCATAACATCTGGACCGTCGCCTGGAAGGTGCAGAGTAGACATCATCGTCTCTTTCGTCACTGTGATCGTCTTGCTCTGGACAGTAGAAATGATGTTGTCACCAGAGATCGTTGCATTGTAGTAGAATTCTGGAACATGAGAAGGTAAGTTCTTGAGTGGCACGATCGTCAAAAATGGTAGCAGCCCAGTTGCCTCTAGTAGCCTATTAATCCTGTGAAAGTTTTCGGAGCCGAGGTGTGCATTAAGATACTCTAGACTTAGAGTTTTATCTTTCTTCAGCTTCTTAAGAAGTAGATTTGCATCGACCGTCTGAAATGGGGGCTTGATATATGCAAAAAGATGTTGTTTTAGTTTAGAGAGCAAGTGTTTAGGAGAGAGAAGACTTAGCAGATGATCAAAGCAAGAGAAAGGATTTGCAGATGATCGGAGCCTTCATCTCTGTGCACATATTTATTTAGCTTTGCATGCAGGAATCGAGGTCACTCGATTGCTTTTCTTAGCTGATCAGCCATCTGATTTGATGGAGGATTAGCTGAATTAATGAGGATTACATCTCAGCCATTTGATGAAGAAGTAACTTTATGATCTTGTGGTTGAGAAGTAGTTTCTCTGAGAATGGGGTAGTTGCCATAAATAGCAAAATATTTTCTGCAGATCTTGCTATTTATATCTCAGTAAGAAAGTATTTTCTTTTTGAAGTTTAAGAGTTGATTTAATATCAACGATGAGATATTAATTGCAGCATTGTGAGATAGAACCCTATTTTCAAATTGTAACCGTTTGAGTATAATATAAGAAATTTAATAATTGCAATGGTAATAATGTAATTAGGATAAGCTTTAAAAAATAAAACTTATCCTGATTCAGTTGGGATACAGTCTAACTGATTTGGCAGCTTTGGTGGTTGAATGATTAGTTGAGTCTCGCTTCTCAGTTGTCGCTGAAGAACTGGCTGAAGTTGAAGCTGTATTTGAACTGAATTGATCAGTTTTTTTGATCAATTGCTTGGCTCTTAGTGGACAATTTCCGCTTCTTGAAGGGCCTAGCTGGACTGGCTGCACTGTTTCCTTGGGATGCAGTTGTGGTCTTTGGCAGTTCAGGCTTTGCAGTTCTCTGGGCTTGGTGAAGATGAAGCTGGATGGCAACTGACGAGTTTTTCATCCTTTGACTAAGGTATTGGGAAGTTCCCTTTGGTGATGATCGAAACTGATCATTTTTCATAGGCAGTTGCATGCCTTTTGAGCTTGATGTGAGCAGTGGAGTGACATAGCTCTTACATAGAAAGCTTGGTAATGTGGCAGTGTCTTCATCATCACTATCGCTCTCGTCAGCACGCCTTTGAATCTTCTGGGTAGCCACAGCTTCAGTTTGTGATAGATGTGGTTCTATCCTTTCAACGACCAGTGGAGTTTTTCGGGATGGCTCAGCTAACTAACTTGATAGATTATCAAAGTTCAGTTTTCGATAAAGCGAGCCAGTTGGGCAGTTGACTGATTGATCTGCAGTTCCAACTGCTTGAGGCGCGATGCTGGTCTTGATTTTTGCTAATAAGGCGGTGACTGGAATCTTGTTGACAATCCGGTGACTCATGATGTGCTGAACTTGCACAATGGTTGGAGGAAATGGATTTGATGAACCTATCCATTTAATGCTCCAAGTTTCTTCTCACTGTCAATAGCTCATGCCGTGAAAGGCAGTTAGGAGAAAATGAGACTGGATGGACATAGAATGTCTCCAGTTATACTAATAGAAATACCGGTGGAGTTATTTAAACAACTCTTGGTCACGTTGTGAAAGAAAGGCAAAGTGATTGAGAAGGAGATTGGTCACTTCCTTTTGTGCACCTTTAATTGCATATTCACCACTATAAAAAGTGCGAATATTCTCTTCAGTCAGCTCGAGAGGAGGGCATGTACTTCTAAAGTAGTCCGCTTCGTAGTTTAGATGAGGGATTCCAATGAATGGAATAAGCTCATCTGGATCAGAGCAAACCTGGAAATCGACTAGTGATCCGTTCTTTGATTTTGGAGACTGAACGGCGTTGGCAGTTGAGTTGCTCGATGAGTGGTTGCCTATCTTGGCTTTGGCTGTTCTCTTTTTCTTTAGCGACTGAAGATGAGCAGTTCCTTTCTTGGGAATCTAGTCAGAGATACGAACTAGCAGTGACTCATCATTTGCAAGCTTCAGCAGGTCTTCAAGCATTTTACTCATTCTTAGAACAAGTCCAAGCTTGGACTCAAATTTACCAGAGTTCTTTGAGTCAGAGGCCTTGATGACTTGATGCTTGAATTATTGAAAGACAAATTCTGCCCAGTTCGTTTGTCGCCCTTCAGCAAGGTGAATCATAACCTTGTATCTCTCTTGGGTGAGTTGACTCAAGCTTCCAATGGCCCGGAACATCATCTTGTTCGTTATGTCAAGTAGAACTCCATACTCGGGCTTCAGGTCAGTTTTAGCGGTTGTAAAACTGAATTGCTTGTCGCAGGTTGAAGTTTTCCATTTTCGCCAGTACAATTCAACAGATTCCTTTAGATCTTGAACGGATGAACCTTCCTGTGGAAGTTAGAACACTTCTGCAATTTTCCTTTCAGTAATTTGAAGCGGTCGTCCTTAAATCACTGATGACACTGTCTTTCCATCTGCAGATAATTTTGCTTGAAGGAAAAATTCACTCACCAAATATTGTCTAAAGAACTTTGGTGGTGTTTCCAGGTAGTAAAGAATTTCTGTCTTGTGAAGATTGGACAGAAGGATTGGGTTGTTTGATTCATTTAGAATCAATTGAAATTTCTTTCTATCATGAAATTTATCTCTCATAACCTGTTCTTTGAAGGAATTTGAAGATCTGGATAATTCGGCCATCTTTGGGGTTGGCTGAGATTTTGGGAATTTAAGATCTTTTTGAGAAAAAGTTTTAGAGATCGTAAAAGGAGGGGGCTTTTTGAGAGGTTTGAAAGAGAAGGGCTGTTTATGAGTGTTGGGACAGGCTCGTAGATCTGTTGGTTAGAATTGTACTAGCCTCGGGTCTCTTTTGGTCATTGGTAATTAATGATTTTTACACGTGTCATTGTTTTGCAACGGTCAATATTTCAAAATAAATGTGAGGCTTAACATTTATTTGAAATAAAAAGAGCTTTTATAAATATATCAAAAGATATAATTACAAACTGATTAACAAGAAGTACACTTAGGGCTTTTCTAATCAGGTTTTAACTTGATCAGCCACTTAGTCCTTCTTGTGATCAGTTTTCCTTTTTTTCGCCTTTCTGGATCTGTCTGGCATGTTCTCATTGGGGGAGACTTCCTCTGAGCTTTCTGTTCGAGTGTGTGCTTCCAGCTGTAGGATTGATTCAGAGAGCAGTTTTACCTGGATTTTCATGTTTTCGATCACTCTCTTAAATTGTTTTGATGCCTTGCTTGATTGCTTCTTCATTGTTTGTTTGATATATCGTTGAGTCTTTTTTGCATTTAGCTGATGCTCTCCAATCTCTTGATCTGCATCTAGTTAATGCTCTCCAATCTCGTGATCTGCATCCAGCTGATGCTCTCCAATCTCTTGATCTGTATCCAGTTGATGCTCTCCACTTTGATAATTAGCAGTTGGTTTATCAATTGTCTCAGATTGAGTTGGTGAAGCTGCTTTCTACTAAGTTTGACCCTTTCTAGAGTCCTTTTTATTATCTCCTTCGGTTGATGACTTGTATCCCTGAATCATGCGAAAGATATCATCTGAGTCGGAGTTTGATTAAACCTCTGACTCTACCATTGTAGCTTTTCCTTTACCCCTTGTTATTGGAGTAGATGGGATTAGCTTCTGCCTCAATTTTGGTTGTGATTCACTTATCGTTAGTGGAGGTAGAGCAGTTGTATTTATTCTGGGGATAAAGTCATCAGGATCAATCTGTTGAAGATGGGTCTCCTCAATCATCTCATCAGGAAGAAGATACTCAAGGATGGAGCTTACTCTGTTGAGAAAGTTCATCTTTTGTGGAAAGTGCCCTGAGCCTTTAGTTCCAGTTTCCACATTGTCTACAAGCTTCTTTAACTGTCGAAAGAAGTATAGAGACCAGTTGACTCTCTTTTCTTCCCAGATTGCATTGCAGATTCTGTACTTTATTTCTGACATGCTGGATTGATCTTCGCATGATGCTGTCATCATCCTCGCAGCCACTGCTGCTAGTACTTGAAATTCTTTTCCAAAGTTGAACACAGAATGGTTGATGTGATATCTTCCCCCAAAGTGAATTGTTGCCCATCTGTCGTAGCAGTCTTTAGCATCAACTTCTATTTCTTCAACATTATCTCCTTCATCTGGGAGATCAAATACCCTTTTTAACACTGATGGAGTGATTGTGATTTCTTGCCCTCGAACCTCTGTTTTAAATTCCAGAGGGTTCTCTGTGCTCGTTGAGTTGAGAAAAAACTCGGCAACTGCCTCTAGATATGTCTGAGCGGGTATACCCTCAGTAAATGTCTTCAGCCCAGAATTTTCAATTGACTGAATGATTCCTTCACAATAGCTGGGAATGTTGGAGAATTTCCTGAAGTTGTCTCTGCTAAGTATCTTGTCATGATATAGATCTTTGCAGAAGATTGTGGAGTCTTCTCTAGTGACTTTGAAATTGAACCTTCTTCGATGAGGATTGGTTGAGAGAAGAGTCATGATTTATGAAGATGTTATTTTAGGGGTGGGGAGATAATCTGGAAGGCTTTGAGCTCTGGAAAGAGATGATATATAGATAGAAAAGGATATATCTTCAGTAAAAATCGGGAAGCTTATCTTCGAGTAATCAGTCGCCTTATTTATATAGAGAAATTGGGCTCATCCAACGGTTGTGATGCTTGGTATGCCCAATATTCAACGGTCGGATTAACTCAATCGACCCGTCGATTGGTCTTTCGATTCTGTCCGTTGGGGATAAACAAAGGAGAGAGAAAAAGTTCAATGGTAATATTTGTGTGACACGTGTTTTTACCGTTTCTAATATTGAAATTTGAACTTATCTTTTCTCTCTAGCAGCTTCTCCTTGGCTTGAAACTGATTACGTCATCAGTTGGCTTCCACTGTAACTGATGATTCTTTTGTTGATCAGTTTCAACTGAGATGTCTTTTCATCAGTTCAGAATTGGTTTTAACCGCTTAGACCTTTATTCAGCTGCTTCCCAGTTCAACTATTCTCCTTCAGCTGGTCTTTGAACTGACATCTCATTTTGATTTGTCTTCAGTTCCTAGTACTCCTTTATCAGTTTGATCAATTTGCAGCTTGTGTGTTCTGCATAACTGACTGGATCATCAGTTTGAGCGACTGAACTGATGATTTAGTTGAATTGATGGAGTAAACTGATCATCTCCAGTTTATTTTTTCTCTTAGCAGCTTCTTGTCTTTACTTCAAACTGATGGCTTTTGTGGCCAACTAATCAGTTTCTCGCCTTTTTGATTCAGTTTCTCTCTTCAGCTGGAGTGGTCCCTTGGACTTTTTCCTCAGTTTATCATCTTCATCTTGTGATTCTAGCTCCAGCAGTCCCAACTGTATGCATAGCTCCTAGCAGCGGCTCAGTTTACCTTAAAACCTACTGTGATTTGTTTCTATATTTATAACTCGTGTCAATGCCTACAAGTGTACAAGCATGTGATTGTAGATATAATGATATGAGATCGATCCACAGGGAAATGGAATAGAAATTAGATGATGCAATTACCACGACGGAAGATGAGTGAAATATCTAGACGACTAATAAGGAGACAGTGTATTTTACTAAATCAAACTGTCGAACAAGAACAAAAGACGTAAAAGTATAAACACCTATAATTATCAATATATTTTTTACTCGAGAGGAAATACCAAACAAACGAGAGCTTTGAAGATGACAAATAAGGAGAAACTCTAGGACATGGTTACACAATACTCATATTGACCTACAATGTGGGATTACACATACATTGTTGCAAAGTTCATAGATAGGAAGACCACAAATATAATAAGAGCATCTCTCGAATATCTCTTAAATTGTGAATGCGACAAAGATGGCTATCTCTAACGCATTCTAAGGTCGCACCTACAAAAGGATCTAAAGGTCACATTTCCTTCCACATAATGACATTCGACTAAGAAGACAAATATGTAGATTTGATCTAAGCATGCTTATGATTACGGGATTGACTAGATGCAAGTGATTCATACATGTGATGTTAGTGAGATGGCCAACCAAACAACATCATTCAAGCCCTAGCATAGATCAAAACCTTGACAAAGTAACAACACATATAAACATCCCAAACCAAGGATCAATATTCACATTGTTTCACCACATCCTAGAGCCCTAAAGCTCTAGCCAACCATATTCACAATAAAATCAAGATTACAAAATGAAGAACAATAACCCATTCTAAATACAAATCAAAGAAGAGAGAAGAGGTGATAGAACCCAATGTAGAGTCCTTCTTCTTCAATCCTATGGCTTGGATTCTCAAGTGGATGGTTGAATCTTCAATCTTCTTCTTGATCTTCAAGAATCCCCTTTCTTGATGTTTCTCTTGTATATATTTTCATTCTAGGGTTGATTGGGATTGTGTTTTGAAATGCCCAAATGATATATATATATGAATGGACCAATAATTGAATGCCAAAAGTCACTTTTTGAAATCCGTTAGAGCGAAACGCGACTCCAGTTGATCGTGCTTTGGGGTCGGGTTTGGACTGAAGAAAACAGCTCTCTGAAGCTTGTACAGAGCAACCGAAAGGGGTCGCGCTTTTGATCGAGAGTTAGCTGAACTGATGTGTTCATAGGAATCTTGAGAGTTTTTCCTTTGCTTACTCCAAACTTCTTGACTAGCTCTTTGGTGTACTTCACCTGGCTGATAAAGATTCCATCTTTTAGCTGCTTCACTTGGAGTCCTAGGAAGAATGTCATTTCTCCCATCATGCTCATCTCAAATTCGCTTTGCATCAGTTGAGCGAATCGTGTGCATAGATCTTTACTTTTTGATCCAAAAATTATGTCGTCCACATAAATTTGAACCATTAAGATCTCAGTTGATCGTTCTATTCGGAATAGAGTTCGATTAATGACTCCTTTTTGAAACCCATTTTTTAGCAAAAATGTTGTTAGAGTTTCATACCACGCTCTAGGAGCTTTCTTCAGTCCATATAGGGCTTTCTTCAGTTTGAAGACTTGATCACCAATTTCAAAGCCTGGCGGTTGCTCGACATATACGTCCTCCTTGAGCATTCCTTCAAGAAAAGCACTCTTGACATCCATCTGGTAGACTGTGAAGTTGAAGTGCGCTGCATAAGCTAGGAACAGTCTGATGGCTTCCAATCTTGCAACTGGAGCGAATGTCTCATCAAAGTCGATCCCTTCACTTTGTGAGTATCCTTTGGCTACCAGTCTAGCCTTGTTCCTTGTGATCACTCCTTGTTCATCCAGTTTGTTGCGAAAGACCTATTTTATACCAATGACCTTCAGAGTTTTTGGCCTATCAACAAGAAACTATATGTCATTTCTTATGAACTGATTCAGTTCTTCTTGCATAGCTATGATCCAGTCCGAGTCTTCTAAGGTTTCTTTGACATTTGCTGGTTCAGTTTGAGATATGAAGCATGTGAATAATGCATGCTCAGTTGAACTTCTGGTCTTGACTCTACTTCTTGGATCACCAACTATCTTGTCAGTTGGGTGGCTTCGGAGCCATTTGGGCAAGGTAGCTTCAGCTGGGTCCTTAGCTGGCTCTTCTGTGGTGACGTCATCAGTCGCTCTTTCATCAGCTGGTTCAACATTTTCATCAGTTCTTCCCCCTGTTTCAGTTGTGGGGTTTGTGGTCTCAACACGATTTGTGTCTTCATTGACTAAGTTGTTCTCAACTGGTATTGTGCCAGTTTCATTGCCCTCTTCTAGTGAAACTTCAAACCGCTCTGGAACAATGTGATCTACATAGTCCTGCGAGTTCTCAGTTTCACTAGGTAGTACTTGAACTGATGTGTCTATTTTTTCTTTGTTCCTGTACTCATTAGCAAATTCATCAAATACCACATGACATGTTATTTCCACAACAAGAGTTCATTTATTGAACACTCTGTAAACTTGTGCGTGATGTGAGTTATACCCAAGAAATATACCCTCATCAGCTTTAGCACTAAAAGCTTTCAATTGAGTCTTACCATTGTTGTGAATATAACATTTACAGCCAAATATTTTAAAATATGAGATAGAAGGCTTACGACCCTTGTACAGTTCATAAGATGTCTTGTCATGGAATGCTACAATGGCACTTTGATTTTGAGTGTGGAAAGTTGTGTTGACTGCTTCAGCCCAGTACCCTTCAGCTATGTTGGCATCAGCTATCATTGCTCGAGCTGCTTCTTTGAGTGTTCGGTTACACCGTTCAGCTACACCGTTCTATTGTGGAGTTCTTGCAGCTGAGTGTTCATGAATGATTCCAAACTGGTTGAGAAAGCTGATCATGTGTTGATTCACAAATTCAGTTCCATTATCGAAACGAATCCTTTGAACTGATCTTTCCTTCTCAGTTTGTAATCTTTTGATCAGCGCCGTTAGCTTGTCATAAGTTTCATCTTTGCTCCTCAAGAATTCTACCCATGTATATCTTGAGAAATCATCAACTACTACGAGAGTGAATCTTTTGCCCTTTGGAGTTTGTGGTATAACTGGACCAAACAAATCCATATGTAGCAGTTGAAGACAATCAGTTGTTCCTGGTGGGTGACTCTTATTCTTAAAGAATGACTTCACTTGCTTCACTTTTTGACATGGTCTACATACACATGTCTTCTTGTATATTTCTTTGGGAAACCCTTCAACTAACTCTTTCTTGGCTAGTTAGTTGATTGTTTTGAAGTTGAGGTGATTAAGTCATCGATGCCATAGCCAGCTTGCTTCAGTTGATCCTTTTGAAAGGAAGCAAGCTTCTGAGTAGCCGGTTGACCAGTCAACAATATACACGTTGCCTCTCCTGATGCCAGTTAGAAGAATTACTCCAGTTGACTTGTCTCTTATGTTGCAGGAGTTTTTGGTGAAGTCAACTGAGTAGCTATTATCACACAGCTGGCTGATGCTTAGTAGTTTGTGTTTCAGTCCATCCACGTGGGAGACTCCATTCACTACTACTTTTCCTTTGACTACGAACCCTTCTCCAATGGTTCAGCTTTTGGAGTTGTCTCCAAATATGACAAGTGGGCCTTTGATTTCTTCATAACCATCGAGATCTTCTCTGTCTCCGGTCATGTGCATGGAGCACCCGCTATCTAGATACCAAATGTCTTTGGTTTTCTTCAAAGATAGGATGTTCTTGTCCTGCAAGGAAAGGATTAGCATTTAGGGACCCGTTTCATATCGGGTCCTTTTTGATACATTAAGCCCTTTTGAATCCATACTTGCCAAACTTTTGGCTTCTTATCATTAAGAGATCCAACTGACTTGGATCGCCTGATCTGTTTATATTTTTTCTCAACCCTTCTATTCTGATTTGAATCAGTTGAGTGATACCTGCGTTGAGAGTTATTTGGATAAAACAATTCAACTAAAATGCTTTGGTCTTGAGACCTTTGTGTTCTGTGATCAGACCAGTGTTTTGTATGTTTCCAGTTTATTGGAATGAACCTTTTTGGCTCATTTCTGGAATCTAGGTTATCATTATAATGATGGTAGGATTCAAACTGGTTTCTTTGATCTCTCCTATAAGTGTTCTGATTGAACTTCTTGGTAGGATGGGCTTGAGATCCAAACTGATTTTTCTTTCTAAAGAGGGCTAATCTATCAGTTTGTCTTAGGGACAATCTTTGTTGATATGATGGTCTTTATTGAACTGGAGGTTTAGAACAAGTAGATTGGCTTGAGTGAACTGATGATCTTGACCGAAAGTTGGGCTTCAGTTGGCCTGGTATTTTTGTTTGGTAAAACTGACCAGATTGTCTAGGCTAAGTTTTAGGATTTTTCAATATTCCTTTTCATTTGGTTGACTCAGCTAGCTGATCATAAGATCTAGTGAACCCTTTTAGGATTCTCTTATCACTGGGTTGGGCAACTGCTTTTCCCTTTTCTAAAGCAGTAAACTTGCTATAACCTAGCCCTGAGCTGCCAGTTCCAGTTCTTTGATGGCTTAATATTCATCTAGAGTTTGAGATCCCTTTTTGAACTTCAGATTTATCTTTTCTTTTTCAAGGATCTCTTGCTTGAGTTTTTGGTTTTCAGCCTCTAGATCAGCATTTCTCAGTTTTAACTTCTCAAATCCTATAAGCTGAGATTCAAGATAATTTAATCTTTCATGATTAATGCTCAGTTTCCTAACCTTGTTTCTCAGTTCATCATTTTCATCTTTTAGTTCAACATGCAAACATGAAATTGAAGCTAATTGGTCTTCTAGCATCATAAGTTTCATATCAAGTTCATTACTAGAGACAGTTGCTTCATTTATATGATAAAAAGAGGTTTGAGAATCAGCTGTACTAACCTCTTCATCATTGTCAGCCATAAGGCAGAATAGCACTTCATCATCTGAGCTGTAGCCGTCAGAATCGATTCCAGAAGGATAGTCTGAATCATCCAGTATGGCATTCTCGAGATTTGCGACCATTGCTTTTCTTTTGAAGAAGCTTCTTTTTACCTTGGCTTTCTTATCTTCTGGGAGTTCTGGACATTCAAACCTATAATGTCCTTGTTTATGGCAATGAAAACATTCTCCAAGATTTCGGTTGCCACTTCTGAATAGTTCAACTGCCCGTTCAGCTGGTTGGTAAGTTTTCTCAACTTTTGGGATTTCATCAGTTTGAGGTGGAACTGACTGTTTATCCCGAACTCTCTTCAACGTTTCTAGCAACCTGGTAACTGATTGGATTTGATCATTGATGTCATCAGTTAGGTTCTCCTTCTTTTCTGTTGCTTCTCTTTTTCATTCAGTTGAAGATCCGCCTTGGTTTTCTTTGGCTGGTGAGCTCCTAGGTCGGAAGTTGTTTCTTCCTCGAGTGTCTCTAAACCTGGTCCTTTCGCCATAGAAAGCTGCGTCTTGAGCTGATGATGTCGATGCTTCCTTTTTCCGGTTTAGACTGTACTCATGAGCTTTAAGAGAACCAAATAGTTCCCTCGGAGTGATGCTATTTAGATTTCTTGATTCCTTCATAGCCATCACTTTGATATCTGATTCTTCAGTAAGATTATCCAATATCTTGGAATTTATCTCAGAATTGGGATAAATCCTCCCGAGGTTATTCATCTCACTGATGATGCCTAGAAATCTAGTTTCAAGGCTTGAGATGGACTCTTCTGCCTGCATCTTGAAGGATTCATACCTGTCAACTGCCAGTTGGAGTTTGTTTCCTTTTATGGTTTCGGACTCTCTGCAAAGATCTGGGAATAGGTCCCATATTTCCTTAGCAGTTGTGCAGTTCTTTGTATCCTTCATACGATCTTTATCTAGAGTTTGAAATAGTGCGGCTTGAGCAACGAACTCTAGATTTTTTAACTTCTTATCTTCACTGGTGAGAAAATTAGTTGGCTTCGGGATCCTTGCCGGTTGATTGATATCAACTATGTGAGCGTCATTGTCCATCATGATGATGATTGGACCATCTTCGATGACTTCCCACATATTTTCATGAATTGAGCAGAGATGCGCCTTCATTCTCCTGCTCCAGTTATCATAATTCTCAACTGAAAACAAAGGTAGCTGATGGTTTCCCATAGCTGAAATGTTAGCACAGATAAGTAGATCTAATTCAGTTGATCTGTAGAAACGGCTGATCCTTAGAATCAACCACTTTGATACCACTTGTTGGTCCTGGGCGAGTCGATATCAGTTTAGAGGGGGGGTGAATAAACTGATTAAAACTTTTTACTTTAAATGCGGAATAACAGGGCCCTTTGACTCGCTTAATGAAACTTATCTATGCACAAACTTATTGAACAGTTAAGACAGTTTAAGTGCAGCTTGTGTGATATTTTGTGTAGTTCAAAGATATGCAATAACCAAAATAGTACAACACACAAACAATTTATAGAGGTTCGAAGTATCAAACTTCTACGTCCTCTCTTCCTTCCGCAGAAGGGCAACTTCACTATATAACTTGAGTTTCTTTACAAATTATACAATAAAGGACAGTTGGCTGAACCTGGTAGCTGCTCGCTACCTCAGTGGGTTGACGGCTCACACTTGAAGTCCCTAACTGCTCGCTAGGAAGGTAGGTGCTGTTGTCGTCTTTACAAGGTTTTAGATCTCTTTCGATCTTCAAGAGGTTAGTCTTGAACAGGGGTTATCAACTGATGTGCTCCTTCAATTGAGCTGAGTAGTTGATCGTTGTGTAGCTGAAACTGAGAAGACTGCGCTGGCTGGATTGTCAACAGCTGGCTGATTATCTTGTCTCTGTGAATTTCTTCTTCTCAGTTGAACTCTTGCAGTTTCTATCAAACGCTGAACTTGAGCTTGAGTGGGAGGGAGAAAGAAAAGCCCTTGCTTGTATATGCGAAAGTTGTGTAGGCGAAGGATTCTTCTTGGCTCTTCTTGAGAGAGATCAGTGTTAAGAGTTATTTTAAACTCTGATTCACTTGTCTTTTATAGAGGAGTGATTTTATAACCGTTGAGTTTCATTGTCCATTGATCGGTGGCTCTGTTGGCTCATCAATGGAGAATGATCGCTTGGAGCTTTTGATTTGAAGTAGCCGTTACACTGCCAATCGATCTTGATTGAATATTTAATTCTAGGATCTTTGTTGAAGCATTTATTCCAAGACTCGGCAGTTTGAGCAATAATCTCTAAGGTTCTCTGGCATCAGTTTACTTGGTAGCTTTAAGTTCCAGTTGACAGTTCTGGACTTGTCAGCTGAGTTTGACTATTGCTCCAGTTGGCAGTTTTAAGCTCGTCAGTTGAGTTTGGCTGTTGCTCCAGTTGGCAGTTTTAAGCTCATCAGCTGAGTTTGGCTATTGCTCCAGTTGGCAGTTTTGAGCTCATCAGCTGAGTTTGGCTCTTGCTCCAGTTGGCAGTTTTGAGCTCATCAGCTTAGTTTTGCTATTGCTCCAGTTGGCAGTTTTGAGCTTGTCAGCTGAGTTTGGCTATTGCTCCAGTTGGCAGTTTTGAGCTCATCAGCTGAGTTTGGCTATTGCTCCAGTTGGCAGTTTTGAGTTCATCAGCTGAGTTTGGCTATCGCTCCAGTTGGTCATCAGTTGGATACTTCATGTCTTCAGTTTAAACTGATCTCCTATCAGTTCCCATAGTTGACTCTTTTCTGCCCCAGCTTAGCTGACTTAGTTGTCAGTTTGTTTCAACTGTTCAACTTCTTGACTTCTTAGTTCAGTTGACTTCTGACGTATCCTTCAGCTTGCAAACCATACTCTTGATTGGTTAACTTTGACTTTGCTTGATATCCTTTTTTATGATGCCCTGGATTAATCAGCTCCGATCTGCAATTTGAATTTCAGTCAGTTTTTCACAAATAATTTTGACATTTCATCAAAACCTAATCTAGGGGTTCCTTGATAGTTTTTCCTTACGTCGACCAAGGTCTCGATCTCACCCAGATACCTCATCATCGTGAGAACATGATCCCTAATAGCTGTGGAGTCAGCCATTTTCACATCCATTAGTTTCTTTATTTCCAAGTGGCGTGCGGAGCGGTTCTGATAACCGAAGAGCCCTTAAGGTTGAACATGACATCATAAGCAGTCTTCATAGTCTGATGCTGATGTTACAACAGCACGCTATCTTATCAGACTTGACCCACTTGTCATATGCAATCTTGTGGGCTTCGTCAGAACCCTCATCTAGCTTCTGAGGACATTTCTCTTCAAGTACGAACTTGTGTCCCTCAGCAACTAGGAACGAGGTTAAGGTTACGAATCCAATCATTTTAATTTTCACCGACGAGTTTGTTTTCTTTGAGGATTGAGGACATATTGGAGAGTGCAATTAATGATATAGAATAACTAAAATTTAAAACATGCAATACAGTCACAAACTTTAGGATAAATAATATATAATCGAAAGCCTCATAAAAATTATATATTTTTCCACTGACACTTTAAAAATGTTTTCTATAAGCCACGATGGTGTGGACGTTTATAAAATTATTTTTTAAATAGGTTATTAAACCTTTAATTTGCCTCCAGTTGAATTTTCTTACAACAAGTAAATTAATAGCCGGATAATAAACACGGTCATGTAATCGTCTAATTGATAAGCCACAATCATGTGAATATTTATCAATATATTACATCTAAGTGTGAACACCATTATCTTCACACCAAGATCATTATTTTGAATTTAACTGCTCCAGATGGAGAGGTCAGTTAGTTCTAATAATGTTCTACATCTATCATTTTAGGAGATTTAATTTCTAGAGAAATCTGTGATATGACATATCCTATATGGAGGAAGACCGATGTCAATGTGCTTGCCCATCACTTCTCAGTTAAATCAAATTTAATGGAAACCGTATGAGATTTCTACATACTATGGTATGAATCTCTCCCACTTAGTTATTTATGCTTGAGGTTTCATTTTATCCCATTTTAAGAACATGCAAACATCACATAAAATGATAAACATACATTGCATGTTTCACAACAACATAATAAGCAACAGTAATATTTCAACTATCATGGCTTATATCTCATGTTGATTGATGAGATAAAACAGGAAAGTCAGCTCCAGAATAGGGCTTGGCCGCCGCCCCTCCTCACCGCGCCTCGCCGGAACCCTAGCTCCAATTAGGGTTTCAGGACGTGAATTGGTGAACCTTCCTTCTTCGTGCTGTACTACTTTCCTTCTTTGAGTTGATCTTCGATCTTTATTCAATACAGACTATCTATTCCAAAAGAAAAAATCTATTATTTCTAGAATAGAAATTACAACTCAAAAACTTGGTCTAACAATTTTATTTCTATTACATTAAAACAACATAAAATAAAACATAGACATAATCCATGGATTTTCTCATGGATTAAAATTCATGTAGCCAAACCGGCATACGACCAATCATTCATTCAACATAATTAAACATACATCACATAAATAAATGAAGTCATGATAGTTGGTGAACCTGCAAACAAACAGTCTACATATCCAACAATCATATTTATATGATACACATAAATAACATATGATTTCTATGCATGAATTATAATTTTTGAATATTTCAATTAATTAAATAATAAATTCAAAAAATCACACAAGATAGAATTTGGAAATTAAAATAATTATCCACCAAATTAAAATCTTGTTGTTTTCGAAAATAGAACAAAAATAAATCTGGAAATTAATTAAAATTATCCACCGAATTTATTTAATTTTTTCGAACCACCTAATTAAATAATATTTGGATATCTTGATATAAATCAAAAATCTAATTCAAATATTATGCATAAGGACCGAAAATTTCAAAGAATAAAATCTGGAAATTTGATCCACTTCAAACTCTTCCAAATTACTACCTCCGTTTCATAATGTTTGTTGTTTAAGGTTTTTTTTTTAGTTTCAAAATGTTTGTTGTTTTATATAATTTGACATCCTCTCTCCCAATTTTAACCCTCTCAAATCCTACAAGATTTTTTTATTCTAACTTACCTATAATATATGAAGAGAGAAAAATATATGGAGAGAGAAAATATTGTTATTTTTTAGGAAAATATAGATGAATTAGATTTTATGGCATATATAAGGGATGGGTATATTTGTCCATGAAATTAATTCTTAATTCTAGATAAAAAAAACAAAACAACAAACATTATGAAACAGAAGTAGTATATTCTAATTTAAATCCTTATAACAATTGGATTTTGATAATTATTTATCTATATCAAAATTACCTTATCCAACTTTAAAACTATAGTTTTCGAAAATATCCAAATAATAAATCTGGAAATTTAGTCCACTCCAAATATTCCACGATTTAAAATTCTATTTTCAAACATATTTGTATTAAAATTAGGTAAACCAAGATATGCATCAAATAATATCAAATCTCAATCCAATATACATAAATTTCACCCACTTTAATAAAATAAATCTGAAAATTTGATTTTCATCAAAATCTTCTCCAAATTAATTTATTAAAATCGAAAATTAACACTATATATCATAATTGAAAATTTTGATATTCATCAAAAAACTATTCCAAATAATATAACTTAGGTTTCGAAAATTTCAAGATGTATAAATCTGGAAATTTTGATCCACTTCAAAAATTACCAAATTTATAATTCTAATTTCAAACCTATTTAGATTAGAATTAGGTGACTTTTGATATACACCAAAAATTACCTATCCTTATTCTAATCTTCCAAATTTTCGAACCATATCAAGAATTAAATCTGGAAATTTAATATTAATCAAAAAACCATACAAACTTAATTCTATAGTACCGAAAATTTAAGATAAAAAATAGGGAATTTTTATACAACAAATTTCAAAAAATTTGTACTCCAAATTTTTGAACACATGAAGATTAAATCAGAAAATTTGAAGAACATCAAATATCAATCCAAATAAATAATCATGAGGACCCAAAATTCTAGCCCTCAAAACTAGAATTTTATCTAAGTTTCGAAACACCAGAAAATCGAAATACATGCACAATTAAATCTGAAAATTTAAACACAATAAATTTATCATCAAATTTAATAATATATGTCAGAAATATGCTTGGATTAATCCTAGAACAGTGCCAAAACTGATACGACTCAAGCCAAGGAGATGTCCAATCCAATCAAAGTACCAGAAGGGCCAGTTACACGATCAAGAGCTAAGAGATTCAAGGAGAGTCTCAGTGGATTTATACGAGGAGTATGGACCAAAGAGGCGTCAAAGAGACCCGTCGAAGGAGCTGAAGCCGAGCATCGTTGGAAGACAAAGATCACATGCAAGTGCGGGATGACGGAAGGACGCGGCCCGAGCACAGAGGAGGCGCGACCCAGGCGCGACCCGAGTACAGGCACGGCGCGACCGAGCGTCGATGCAGAGGGGTGAAAAGCACCTAGAGAGGCACGGCCCGGGAACAGACGGGGCGCGACCTCACTCGCGCCCTCCGAGGTGCGACCCGACCGAAGACGGCGCGACCGAGCCCGTGTCGCGCCTGTACGGGCGGTTCCGAATTTTGGCTTATTTTGTTTTCTAGTTTATGTAGGATTTTATTCTAGGGCTTGATGTTTTGGACCAACTATATAAGACCTTGTCTCTCATTATTTTGGAACAACAACTTTGATATTAAATCTAAACGTGAGTTTTCACTTTTCACTTTTTTCAATCGACTTATCAAACGGATTCACATCCCCATTTGTGGCATCTTCATCAATTCCAAGTTCGTGTTTTCAATTATTCGAGGGTCTCGTCTATATCGTATTCGAGGTTTGACATCGTTGTGAGGCTAGGGTTTGGATCCTTCATCCCCAATTGTTCGTGTAACCTGATACTCCTGGGAAAACAACGCAAGCATCGTCGTCGTGCCAGCGAGGATCACATCAAGTGGTATCAAAGCTTCAGCTTTGTATCAGGTTCTAATTTATCCCTTTAATTTCTATATTTTAAATTCTCGCCTATTGATATAAACGAAAAAAAAAGTCAATTCAGCAAATTACAAAAAAAAAAAAAACAAGAGACGCTGAATATAAAAAAAAAAGTAAAAAGGCGGGAAAAATTTTGGTGTTTTCATTATATTTGGTTTTGATATTTGGGTTGTTGGAGACGTGTATATTACCTGGGGAGAAGTCAAAATTTTTCAGAAATTTTCAAATTTTCAAAAATTTTCCGGCACATTTTCTTGAGTTCTGTGATTGGTCTTTTGGGATTTCATTTTTGTGCTTGTGTTTCTAGTTTAATTTCCTTTGGAGAGAAATGAGTGGTAAAAGGCAAGAGTGTGTGAGACTATTAGAGTGAAAAGAGCCGATTGTGAGATACACGAGAGTATACACGTGAGGTTGAGAGCTAGACGTTTTGTAGGATTTCTTTGTTTTGTTGTTCATTTCATAGTACGTTCCATTGTTCTGTCTTTAATATTTTGTTTTGTTCATTGAGTTAAAAAAAAAAAGGACGAAAAAAAAAATCGTTCCAAAAAAAAATTTGATAAAAAAAAAAAGTAGACATGGCTAACAAAGGTGCAGGTACCAAAGATAAAGCAGCAGAAACAAGTGAAGAGACGCCCACTACCTTTGATCCAAAGAATACAGTGGAGGCCATTCAACAACATCTAACAAAGTTGTTCAAGACTGAGATGGCAACGTTGAATGAGAGACTCAACAAGGTGGAGACGTCATTACAGGAGCAATCCCAACAAGCTCCACAAGAGAACCGTGGCGGTAGAGGTGGAAGAGGCGGATGAGGAGCCCGGATAGAGGCTCGATGCTACCCCCACATGGAGAGACAAAGGGCGGAATACTACGACACTGAGGAGGGAGATTCAGAGGAGGAGGATAGATACTCAACTATGGGAGGAAGGAAACATGGAAAAGTAAAAAATCGAGAATATGACGACCTCGGCAACATCAAAATGACTGTACCTTCGTTCCAAGGTAAAAATGATCCAGCATTGTACCTTGAATGGGAGCGCAAAATAGAGATGATGTTCGACTGCCACAACTATTCCGAGCTCAAGAAGGTGAAGTTGGCAGCTGTAGAGTTCTCACACTATGCAATCGTATGGTGGAATCAGTTGATATCCAACAGACGGCGTAATCTGGAATACCTAATAGAGACATGTGGAGAGATGAAGGCGGTGATGAGGAAGAGATTCGTGCAAAGCTATTACTACCGGGAGCTATACAACAAGTTACAAAACTTGAGACAAGGTACGAATAATGTAGATGAATATTTCAAGGAGATGGAGGTCTCAATGATCCGAGCAAATGTGGAGAAAGATAGGGAGGCCACAATGGCTCGATTTCTAGCCGGTTTACATAGAGAGATCCGAGAAGTGGTGGAGTTGCAGCATTATGTGGAAATGGAGGACATGGTGCAAATGGCCATAAAGGTAGAAAACCAACTCAAGAGGAGGGGTAACAACAATCGAGCGAGTTCTTCTACATGAAAGTCGAACTCAAATTCCAACGCAACTCTGTGGAAGACTACAAATCAAGGAAATAAGGAAGAGAAGCAACCGTTCACTAAGCCGAAGACCTAGGCGCCTATAGTGACGGATCGAGTAATCAAGACTCGTCGGGTAACAGAAACCGAGAAATTAAGTATTTTAAATGTCAAGGTAGAGGTCACATAGCCAACTAATGCCCAAACCGACGTGTGATGATCTTGAAGGACAATGGTGAGATCATGACGGATGAAGAAGAAGTTGATCCGGAGATGCCGGGATTGTCCGAGTCAAGTGAGGACGAGGAGTACGCAGCACCCAACACTCTCATTTTGGTTGCACGCAAGTCACTTAGCTTGCACACCAAGAGCGTCGATGAAGAACAGAGGGAGAACATATTCCATGCCCGATGCCACATCAAGGATAAGGTATGTAGTATGATTATTGATGGAGGTAGTTGTACTAATGTTGCAAGTGTTGTGATGGTGACAAAATTAGGATTGCCGATTCTCAAGCATCCTAAGCTATACAAGCTGCAGTGGTTGAACGACAGCGGAGAAACCAAGGTGAACAAGCAAGTTCGAGTGCCATTTTGGATTGGCAAGTATGAAGATGAAGTGTTGTGCGACGTTGTGCCTATGCAAACGGGACACATTTTGCTAGGACGTCCATGGCAATTCGATAGGAGGGTGAAGCATGATGGCTTCACAAACAAGTACTCTTTTGTACTTAACAAGAAGACGGTGACACTAGCTCCTCTAACACCATTCCAAGTGTATGAGGACTAAGTAAAGCTACAAGAGGAGGCCGATACCATGAGGAAGAAAGGAAATGAGGACAACGTTGGAAAGGAGGTGATCCAACACGCTTGTTTTGCCACAGCTAGCGATGTCAAATGGGTTGTGCAAAATGAGAAGCCAATGTACTTGATGATCCGCAGAGATGTCTTAATGAGTACTAACTAATTTGACCCATCTTCGCCATGTTCCATTGTATCTCTTTTGCAGGAATTCAAGGATGTGTTTCCCAAAGAGATGCCATCGGGTTTGCCACCAATTAGAGGAATCGAGCACCAAATTGACTTTGTGCTCGGCGCCACATTGCCAAACCGACTGGCCTATCGGAGCAACCCTGATGAGACAAAAGAGCTAGAATGTCAAATACAAGAGCTGTTGGAGAAAGGACAAGTGAGGGAGAGTTTGAGTCCATGTGCGAGTCCAGTTTTGCTCGTGCCAAAGAAGGATTTATCCCTACGGATGTGTGTCGACTGTCGAGCCGTCAACAACATTACGGTAAAGTATCGACATCCCATTCCCCGTTTAGATGACATGTTAGATGAATTACATGGTGCACGCATATTTTCTAAGATAGACTTAAGAAGTGGGTATCATCAAATTCGCATCAAGGAAGGGGATGAGTGGAAAACGGCATTCATTACAAAATTAGGATTGTATGAATGGTTAGTTATGCCGTTTGGTTTGACAAATGCTCCTAGTACATTTATGCATCTTATGAACCATGTTTTGCGTGCTTTTATAGGTAGATTTGTTGTGGTTTATTTTGATGACATATTGATTTATTGTAAGAGTGAAGAGGACCATGTAGAGCATTTGAAACTTGTTTTGCAAGCTTTGAGGAAAGAATAGTTGTATGCTAACCTAAAGAAATGCACCTTTTGTACGAATAAGGTTGTGTTTCTCGGTTTTGTTGTTAGCGCAGATGGAGTACATGTGGACGAAGAGAAGGTTCGTGCCATCCAAGAATGGCCGACGCCAACAAGTGTGGAAGAGGTTCGAAGTTTTCATGGACTTGCGAGCTTCTATCGGCATTTTTTTCCACACTTCAGTAGTATTGCAGCACCCATGACTGAAGTGATCAAGAAGAATGTGGAATTCCAATGGGGAGAAGCGCAAGAAAAATCATTTCAGACGCTAAAGGAGAAATTGACACATCCACCGGTACTATCTCTTCCAAACTTTGCTAAAACTTTTGAGATAGAATGTGATGCTTCTGGTGTTGGAATTGGTGCAGTGTTGATGTAAGAGATCCGGCCCATTTCCTATTTCAGTGAGCAGCTTGGCGGTGCCACTACAAACTACCCGACATATGACAAGGAGTTGTATGCACTAGTGCGGGCGTTGCAAATGTGGCAACACTATTTGTGGCCCAAAGAGTTCGTGATCCACACCGACCATGAATCATTGAAGCATTTGAAGGGGCAACACAAGTTGAACAAAAGACATGCCCGTTGGATGGAGTTTGTTGAGACGTTTCCATACGTCATCAAGTATAAGCAAGGAAAGGAAAATGTAGTAGCCGACGCACTATCGAGGAGGTACGCTTTACTATCCACTTTAGATGCTAAGTTGCTTGGTTTTGAGTGCATTAAGAACATGTACATTGATGATGATGATTTTAAGGATGTATATGTTGCATGTGAAGAATCTGGAGATGGGAAGTTTTATAGGCATGATGGATTTTTGTTTAGAGAAAATAGGTTATGTGTGCCTAATTGTTCCAAGTGTGAGCTTTTATTGTTGGAGTCACATAGTGGTGGTTTAATGGGGCATTTTGGGATAGCTAAGACTTTAGCTGTTTTGAATGAGCATTTCTTATGGCCTCATATGAAACGTGACGTGGAACGTATGTGTGCTAAGTGTGTTACATGTAGACAAGCCAAGTCTAGAGTCCAACCACATGGTTTATACATGCCTTTGCCTATTCCTACATCACCTTGGATATATATATCTATGGATTTTGTGTTAGGAATGCCTAGGAGTAAACGTGGTCATGATTCTATTTTTGTAGTTGTAGATAGATTTTTGAAGATGGCACATTTTATTGCATGTTCTAAAACAAATGATGCTTCCTACATTGCTGATTTATTCTTTAGGGAAGTTGTGCGTCTACACGGTATGCCTAGGACAATTATTTCTGATAGAGATGCTAAGTTCTTGAGTTATTTCTGTAAGACATTGTGGTGTAAGTTAGGAACTAAATTATTATTTTCTACTACTTGTCACCCACAAACAGATGGTCAAACAGAAGTAGTAAATAGGACTTTATCTACGTTGTTAAGGGCTCTAATTAAAAAGAACATAAAAACTTGGGAGGAATGTTTGCCGCATGTTGAATTTGCATATAATAGGTCTGTGCATTCTGCATCTCAGTTTTCACCATTTGAAGTTGCATATGGGTTTAATCCTTTAACTCCATTGGATTTAAATCATTTACCTGTGCATGAGCATACTAATCTTGATGGGAAAAAGAAAGCTGATTTTGTGAGACAGATTCATGAAAGAGCTAGAGCAAATATTGAGAGACGGACTGAGCAGTATGCTGAGAAAGCCAACAAGGGGCGAAAGAGAGTCGTGTTCGAACCTGGTGAATGGGTTTGGTTGCATATGCGAAAAGAGAGGTTTCCGGCTCAAAGATGTTCTAAGTTACTTCCTAGAGGGTACGGACCCTTCCAAGTTGTAGAACGCATCAGTGATAATGCATACAAGTTGGACTTACCCGGTGAGTATAAAGTAAGTTCATCATTTAATGTTGCTGATTTATGTTCTTTTGATGTAGGTGACGAGTTGGATTTGAGGATAAATCCTTTTCAAGAGGAGGGGAATGATACGACCCAAGCCAAGGAGATGTCCGATCCAATCAAAGTACCGGAAGGACCAGTTACACGATCAAGAGCTAAGAGATTCAAGGAGAGTCTCAGTGGATTTATACGAGGAGTATGGACCCAAGGGGGGTCAAAGAGACTCGTCGAAGGAGCTTAAGCCGAGCATCGTTGGAAGACGAAGATCACATGCGAGTGCGGGACGACAGAAGGACGTGGCCCGAGCACAGAGGAGGCGCGACCCGAGTACAGGCACGGCGCGACCGAGCGTCGATGCAGAGGGGTGAAAAGCACCTAGGGAGATGTGGCTCAGGAACAGACACGGCGCGACCTCACTCGCGCCCTCCGAGGCACGACCTGACCGAAGGCGGCGCAACCGAGCCCGTGTCGCGCCTGTACGGGCGGTTCTGAATTTTGGCTTATTTTGTTTCCTAGTTTGTGTAGGATTTTATTCTAGGGCTTGATGTTTTGGACCAACTATATAAGACCTTGTCTCTCATTATTTTGGAACAACAACTTTGATATTAAATTTAAACGTGAGTTTTCACTTTTTTCTCTCTGAGAGAATTATCCGAGTTTCACAACACAACGTGAGATTCAATCGACTTATCAAACGGATTCACATCCCCGTTTGTGGCGTCTTCATCAATTCCAAGTTCGTGTCTTCAATTGTTTGAGGGTCTCATCTATATCGTATTCGAGGTTTGGCATCGTTGTGAGGCTAGGGTTTGGATCCTTCATCCCCAATTGTTTGTGTAACCTGTTACTCCTGGGAAAACAACGCAATCGTCGTCATCGTGCCAGCGAGGATCGCATCAAAAACCCACTCTGATACTAATTGTTGGGGTTTTTTTTGAATTAAACCACCGCATGATCATTTGGATGTTCATTAACCCATGTTCATGCATATTTATACACTTCTAGCACAATTAACTCGTAGAGCAAGTTTGAATCTAATAAAGCGGAATACATAGAATTGAAATTGCTTACAATTGACAGACGATCTGAGGATAAGAATAAAGATCTAATCTTTTTGTTGAATGAAATAGAATCGGCACCCCCCTTTTCCTACACTGGATCGGCGTCTCCTCCACAGTATTCTACTCCGAGATCTTTTGTTGTATTTCCGGACTGAGAATCAGATATAGAGTCGGTTGTATACTACTGATAGAGTTGTGGATACTATGGATATCTTGAGAGAGAAAGAGGGGCTGAATTACAAGTGTGTAATTTTCGTCCCCCTCCTTATGATTAAATAGAGTGGTGGCCGAAAATCCTCTCCCCAACCCTACTAGGTTTGGGCCTCTTTCTCAAGTCCTAAATCCAGTCCACTTTCAGTCTAATTGGGCTACAACAGGGATCTAGAAGAATATTAAATTGGTCTACTAATTTATTTAAATATTAGGATATAATTAAATAATTTAAATATTAATTTTATTCCACTAAAGAAGTAATACTAACCTACTAATTTAATACATATTTGCAAATATACTTTCTCCTTTAGTTCAACCATTCCATGTGTTTAAGATATAATGTTCGTTAATTATGTCAGCCTCTGACAGCTATAATTAATTAACATCCAAAACCTTGAGTAGTACCACACAAGCATTATCATGTATGGAATAAATTCTAGTTGCAAGGTTTCAACATGAAATTGTGTTTCCTCAAGGGAACATCATCAACCTGGCGCACCAGGACACGGTGCTCATGCATATTGCACGACACATCATGTACACACTATCATTATCCAAGATATCGAGTTTATTGATTTGGGAAAGGATCTCACCCATTGATAAGTCAAAGCAATAAATAATGTACACATATGCTCGTCAACAAATATGAGTCTAGAACCGAATTCTGTGGATCTTTATTCTCTCACTATCAGGGTCAGAGTAGAGAATAGTATCTTATCGTGATCCTCCTCAATACACTAACAAGAGTACTAGAATAATCAGTTAGTCAAGATAAACTAACTTATCAGATTATCCTACGATGTACCGATGGTGTGTTCAGGACCATCTAAGCCGTGAGCTCTTTAATACAATACAAGGTTCTAATGATATGATCTTACCGTGTGTTGTTTGGTGGTCCAAATTTGTATTTATAATTTCCGGTTTAGACTCACACGCAAAAACTACTTGGAACCACACTCGCAATTGGACGGTGTCAATTGTAGAGGCGATGAGCTAACCCAAGTCAATCTCTTAAGGAAGACTTCGTGTGGGTTACTATCTTAAGGGTTATGCATGCAACGTGCTAGAAAAATGAAAATAAAACTTAAACATTCTAAACATGGATTTGATGGTGATTTAAACTAAAAATTGAAATATGCAAATAAACAAGATAATGTAAGTGACAACGATGAATTCAAGATAGAGAAAAATAGATTGATAAAGGTATTAGGGTATAGATTCTCTCAATGGTTTATCTCTAGGCTTAATTAAGGTTTGTAATGTTAATCTCACACATCCAATAGACCCTCTCAAAAAGCTTAATATCAATTACCGTCACCGTCTATCAACTAAGCCCCTTTTAGCTATATCAAATGAGCAAGAAGAACATATTAGGCTTAGGAACCCCATCCACCTAATGTTGAAGGAACCAATTTCGGGATTTAGAATCACCTTTCAGTTTCATCTAAATCCTAGCAATGCTCAAGTGGTGATCAATTACTCTAACATGTTAAGCACAATTCCAACAATAACAACCAACAATATCAAGAATAGATCAAGAACCAAATCGATCCTCTACCCCCTAATAGAGAGATTAGCCACCAAACATGCTCAAAACAACACAAATAAAATAGAAGATCGTCATCTCATAATCAAAAGTAAATAACATAAAACTTCTACAATATTAGTTATCCTTCAAGAGTTGGGACAAACCCCCACAAATCATCCAAGAAATAGAAAGAAAATACCCAAAAGATGATCCTCCTAACGAGCCTAGCTTCCGCGGACGGCTCGAAGTCGGGTTTCTTCTCGTCTCTTCTCCTTCTTTCTTAGCTTGGTTCCCTCTTGTCTTTCCTTTCTCCTCTTTTATTCAATGGTGGTGAAAGATGGTGAAAAATAATGGAGATAGATGGTGGTGAAGGTGGTATGTGTGTAGAGAAAAATGAAAAAATGGAGAAGTGGAGAAAATGAAGTGGTGAGTGTGAATGGTGAATGATTGATGATGAATCCCCAAAAATCAAAATGGGAATTCTATATGGAGAGAGAATCGAGAAAGAGATGAGTGATAGATAGAGAGAGAGAGAGAGAGAGAGAGAGAGAGAGAGAGAGGATGAGGAGGATGGTTATAGGCATAGGTTGAGGAGAGGGGAAAGGTGATGAGATGGGTGCATTAATTGAGAGGGATTTGGGGGAGATTTGGTGGGAGATTGGAGAGCAAAAGTCCAAGACTAGATTTAGGGAAATTAATCCCTATGATCCTATTGCAAGATTAGGTTGGCCAAAAGTCTCATATCTAACATGCCAAAATAATGGAGGTTGAAGGAAATGCCTCCTTGTGCAAAATGGTGAAGAAAGGGCGAGAGTCGAGAGGGAGACAGGGTAAATCGGGCAAAACAGAGCGTCTCGCGCGCCGGCGGGACGCTGCCCGCCCGCGGGGCGCAAAGGTGCACGCGCCCGCGGAACAATGCGTGCTCACGGGGAGCCTGCGCTGAGAGCTCCCTCGCGCGGTCGCGGGGCTCGCGCGGCCGCTGGGCTATGATGCGCGGCCGCTCAGCTTACGCGGTCGCGTGGCTTCATGGCCATTCCTTCTAGGTTCATCTCTTCCGGCCTCGTCTTTGCTCCTCACCACCTTAATGCGTAAAATTCAAGTTCTTGCAGATAAAGGTTCAAGTTTTTCATAACTTGGCATATTCCACCATGAGAACAACGAGTGAAGATAATCACACGAAATCTATAAATAAACTAGAAAAATGGACTAGAAACTAACTTATAAAACATGCAAAATCATGCAATAAAACAACACAAATAAACACCGAACAACTCCCCCATACTTAGCTCTTTGCTTGTCCTCTAGCAAACAAGAAATTAATAATATGAAGCAAGAAGGAAATATTCGCAAGGTGATCATGTTTGACAATTCTCATGGTTCCCACAAAAACATTGATCATCGGAGAATGAGAGCACAAGATCCAATCAAATGAGATGCTTGCCCTCTCAAGATTAAGAAAAACACGTGAGCACCAATTCAATTCAATTACTTCCCCACAAATCACATCTACATTTATTAAGAAACTAACTTACAATAACATAAGGGATTGCAAACATAGGACGAGGGTCAATAGGTCTAATCATCGAGTTTAACCGAGCTTACTGATGTGGTTTCCCATACTCATCATGCAATACGTGAACGGATTGACACACACATGAGAGGAGTAGAATCCGGAATGCAATCCCATTTATTTAAACAAAATTATTGGGGTGTGGATCAAAATTCACAAGGTAAAACCATAGGGAGAAAATCCCTAGTGTCCCTTTGTGGTTTCCCATACTCATAGTTGAATAAATTAACCAGATGAGCAGAGATCCTTATTGCCCCTTTTTTTTCTTTTCTTTTCTTTATCTCATTGATTTTTTTTTGTATATATATATTGTAAATACAAGGATAAATGATTAAGGGGAGTATTTTTCATGAACAAGGTAAAGCATGCTTCCCAATCCTTCAAGGACAAGACTCTTCAACACCAATCATCAATTTGTGATCACATTGAAAGATAATTCATGTTCGAGAGTGAAACCACGAAACAATTGCTTCACCATAATCAATTTGAAAATAATTCCTTGAAGATTCATATCTAAAATTGTTCAAATTTGACAATTGGGCAAAACAAGATACTAAGTGGGAGAATCACAACATAGTTATATAACAAAAACAACTAATCATGAACATCAATTCAAAATAATTCAACACCATAAATTATAACAAAGACTTCTCATAAACAACATAATCCACAACTAAGACATAAACATAACAAGCCCACCCCCCCCCACACTTAAAACATACATTGTCCTTAATGTATGAAAAATAATAGCCAACAAGAGTAAAGGGAAGAGAAAACATCACAATGCGTAGAAGACTGGCAACGGGTGCTGGTTCCTACAAAACAACACGACAAACACAACCAACGAACAACAAAGAGAGTAAACTGAAAATAATAAAACACACACACATAAACACAAAAATATGCAAGTAAAATACAAAACAACTTCACTAGTGCGGTGGATCATAAGGTGGTGGAGGAGGATGCGGGTAAGGATAAGAGATCGTCCAGTTGCTCTAGCTTTCTTCAAGGGTCGTCATCCTCTCGTCATGCCTGTCGAGGCGACCATAGATATCCTGCCTCAAATTCCCAACATCCTGGTATAGGGATCCCAACTCTTGGCGAAACTCGCTCATCGAGGCATCAAAGCGCTCCTGGAATTACCCCATTGTGTTGGTGTAGGTCTGCCGGGATTGGCCCATAGACGTATCAAAATGCTGCTGAAATTGGCCCATGGAATCGGCATAATTCTACTGGAGGCTCTACTGAAACTGGCCCATAGTGGTGTCAAAGTGGTCCTAAAAGGACCTCCAATCGGCCTGCGGTATCTGATATCCATGTTGGGGCATCATCGAGGGATAAGGCGGTGGCTGGAAGTGGGTTTGGCCTGCCTGCTCATTTTCTTCTTCTTCTTGGTCTTCTTCCTCTCTTTCCTCATTCTCTTCATCACTCTGCTCGTCATCATCATCATCATCTGGTGGAGCCGAAGATGAGCCGGCTTCCCTGGCACGTCTAAGGGCCACAAGCTGAGCATTCATAAGCTTTGAGACACAGGGCCAATCAATGTGAAGAACCAGTCTTCTCTCATCAAGTACCAGCTGGGCTCGCCGGAGCTCATCCACAGTGATCATATACTCTTTAACCTTGCTCTGTCCTTCAAGGAGAGGACCTTTGTCAGGAATTAATCCAAGCTTAACAGCAAGAGCGGTGATGAAAGCACAGAAAGAGGGGTGCTGCTTTGTACGCCTCGTCATCTGCTGGATGGCCGTCTAAATGAAATAAGACAAGCAAACCTTGGTGTTGTGAAGAGCACACCAAAGAAGATACACCTCTGTGGCATTAACCTTGTTGGCTTGTTCTTTTCCTGAAATAGAGTATGCAAGGAACTTGTGCATGATGGCAAGGGCAGAGTCCCTAATGAAGCCGGTAGATGTCCCCTAAGGATCCCAATTGTTGAAGCCAGTGAGCTCTTGCCAAGTGGCAGTTGTGTTGAAGTCAGTTGGCCTATCACATGGCCCAGTTAGCGAAAATCCGAAATATGATTTCATTCTGGCCAAAGTTACTTCAAAATCTTCTCCAAGCATACGATAGGTAATCTTTGAATTCACAGAATCAAGCTTGAAGGTGACCAAGAACTCAAGGCACAACGGATTAAAGCCAACATACTTCAATTTTGCAAATTTATCCAAAGTCAACACTTTCAAGTATTTTTCTACTTTCCCATCAATTTTCAACGATTTCAACAAGTTCCAATCAAGGTAACGAGGGGAAGTAATCTCATATTCAGTGAAAGCTTGATAGCGGTTACCTTCTGTATGAGAACGCACTGGAAACGGGCAACTGTAAAGCTCTTGAAGATTCTCGTCGCCATCTTGGTGAGAAGATGACGCATTCTTTGTCCGTAGTGGTATTGTGGGCTCGAGAGCAAGGGAAAGAGGGTGGAATCGGGGAAAAGGCATAGAAAGTAGAGCCGTACGTGAGCAATTACATGCCGAGGACGCGAGGGGATGATGCGCGGCCACGGGGCTCTACGCGGTCATGGGGTCTTTGCGGAGAATAGGGGCGCGCGGTCGTGGGGCTCGGTGGCGGTGGAGGAAAACTGCTGCGGCGGCCGGACGGCGATGCGAGGTGGTGGCTTGAATAGCTGTGGCAAGCGGCGTAGAGGCTGGAAGGAGACTACGCGTGGGTGTGAAAGATCGACGCGGTCGCAGTGATGAGGATGGTGACGTATACGCATGAGGTGAAGAGGGGGTCTCTTCAACTGTAATTTGTTGGGATTTGAGTGGTGGAATAGGAGGAAGGAGCTTAGGGACGGATAAAGGGGGAGAGAGGGTCTCAAAAGAGGCACAAGGGTGGAGTGGAATTAGGGCTCCCACGAGTGGTCCCCTTTAATAGGGAGGAGGGTGCACGACCGCGGGGCCTTGCGCAGCCGCAGGATTCGGTGGCGCGCGCGCCCGCGGGGGCTTCCGCGCTCGCGGAGCTTAATTTCTACCAAAAATGTCGCACGCCTACCGGGGCTGCGCGCTCGCGGGACTTATCCACCAATAGTGGTGTCGAGCGGTCGCGCGGGATGCGCAGCCACGGCCTAGCACTTAGCTAAATTTTTCCTTTTTCACCCCAGCATCACTCCGACTTTACCCCTGCAAAACAAACACCAAAAACGCGAAAAAAAAACTCGAACACACAAAAGTCTATAAAGATTAAATGATAAACATGTAAAAACAAGAAAATCATGGGTTGCCTCCCATGCAGCGCTCATTTTAATTTCTCAAGCTAGATGAAGTCCTTCGGAAACTTAGATGGAATCGATGAGCTTAAAACCCTCGATATCGGCTTCTTGGGAAAAACCTTTAAGATATGGCTTGACTCGGTGGCCATTCACTTGGAATGTATTGTTGGTTCCCGGGTTATTCAATGTGACGACTCCGTATGGGAACACCTCTTCTATAATGAATGGGCCACTCCATCTTGACTTGAGTTTTCTGAGAAAGAGCCGCAAACGAGTGTTGAAAAGAAAAACCTTCATGCCCGGGATGAGCTCCTTCTTAACAATGCGCCTATCATGAAGCTTTTTCACCTTGTCTTTGTAAATTTTTGCATTGTCGTAAGCTTCATTCCTCAACTCATCAAGCTCAGTCAATTGCAAGGCTCATTCCTTTCCTACACAAGTTAAATCAGAATTTACCGCCTTTATGGCCCAATAGGCCTTGTACTCGATCGCAATGGGGAGATGGCATGCTTTTCCATACACGAGGCGGTAAGGGCTCATCCCTAGAATTGTCTTGTAAGCCGTCTGGTATGCTTAAAGAGCATCTATTAGCTTTGTAGACCAATCTTTCCTCGTCACATTCACGGTCTTCTTCAAAATATTTTGGATTTGCTTGTTGCTCGTTTCCATTTGACCAGAAGTTTGAGGGTGATATGGAGTCGCCACTTTGTGAGTCACGCCATTCTTTTTCATCAATTTCTCGAAAAGTTTGTTGGTGAAATGCATTCCACCATCAATTATAATCGCACGTGGAAATTCAAACCTACTCAAAATGTGCTCCTGCAAAAACTTGATAACCACATTAGCGTCACAAGACCTAGTGGGGATTGCTTCAACCCACTTTGACACATAATCAACCGCTAACAGGATATATTCGAAGTTAAATGAGTTAGGAAATGGTCCCATAAAATCAATACCCGAAACATCAAAGATTTCAACAACAAGATTGATATTTAAAGGCATTTCATTTCTTCTCCCAATATTGCCAAGTCTTTGGCACTTATCACATGAAAGGTAATAAGTATGAGCATCTTTAAAAATGGAAGGCCAATACAAACCGGATTGCAAGAATTTTCAGGCCGTCTTTTGCCCTCCAAAGTGGCCACCACAGTGTGAGGCATGGCAAAAGGCCAAAACATCGGTTTACTCCTCCTCTGGAATACATCTTCGGATCACCTCGTCTTATCCCAAGTGGAAAAGGTATGGATTGTCCCAAAAGTAGTACCTACACATTGCCAAAAATCTTTTCCTTTCTTGAAAGGTAAGGTTAGGCCTCATTTTATCACAAGCAAGATAATTAACAATATCGGCATACCAAGGAGAGGAATTAAGCTCAAGAGCATGCTCATACGTAAATGAATCACAATCAACTCCTTTTTCATGCAATAAGTCAAAATTTTCATCAACAGAGAGGCGAGATAAATGATCCACTACCACATTTTCACATCCCTTTCTATCTTTAATTTCCAAATCAAATTCTTGCACAAGAAAAATCCACCTAATGAGTCTAGATTTAACTTGGGGCTTGGTCAACAAATGCGTAAGAGCCGCATGATCACTATGCACAATCACTTTAGAACCTAAGATGTAGGATCTAAATTTATCTAATGAAAACACAATGGCAAGCAATTCTTTTTCGGTAGTAGTGTAATTCACTTGAGCACTATTCAATGTGAGGCTAGCATAGTAAATTACATTAAGAATTTTATCAATACGTTGACCCAAAACGGCCCCCACGGTGGAATTTCATGCATCACACATGATTTCAAAAGGCAAAGACCAATCAGGGGGAACAACAATGGGTGCAATGATCAATTTCTCCTTAAGAGTATTAAAAGCATGCAAACATTTTTCATCAAACTCAAAAGGAACATCTTGAGCAAGTAAATGGCATAGAGGTCGGCTAAATTTTTAGAAGTCTTTAATAAACCGACGGTAAAAAACGGCATGGCCTAAAAAACTTCTAAAACCTTTCACATTGACGGGTAGAGGTAATTTTTCAATTACGTCTACCTTAGCCTTGTCTACACTCATTCCTTCCTTAGAAACAACATGCCCAATGTCTCCTCCCGAAGCATTATCCACCATGTATTAGAAATTTTGAAAGAGCTCGTCGTAGAAGAATTGGTTGAGCAACTCGGGTACGAGGTGGTGGTGCGGGCATTGTTGTTGGAGACCTCTAAATCGATCCCAAGCTTCATGAAATGCTTCACCCGGAGATTGTGTAAAGGTAACAATTTGAGCTCTTAAGTCTTGGGTCATTTGGTTAGAGTAGTACTTTGCCATGAACTTCTCGTAAACGGCATTCCAATTGGCCAATGAGTTGGCCGGTAGTGACATGAACCATGTATTGGCTCGATCTTTCAAGGTGTAAGGGAAACACCTCATCTTTAATTGATCTTTGTTCAAACCTTGTAGAGGAAAGGTTTGAACAACGGCATAGAACTCCCGGATGAAGTTCAAAGCATCTTTGGCCGGCATCCCATAGAATGAGGGGAGTTGGCTAAAATGAATGTTCTTCAACTTATAGTTCCTTGCGGCTTCACCAAGAACTATGCAAGAAATCGACGTCCAATCACGGGACAAGCAAAGTCTATCATATTCCTAGCCGCATTGGCATTGGCATTGCAAGGGTTATTGAGTAGATTATCGTCCATCTCTCTTTCCCACTCGAACACGTTGAATCTTCTTGGTCGATGGATGTTGTCAAACATGGGGGCTAGTCTCCGATTAAGGCTTCACCTCCCTAGCATACACAACCACAAACAAAACGGAGATCACACGTAACTTGCGGAAAGAAGTATGAAAGCTAAACACAAAAACAAATTTAAACAAGCAACACAAACACAACACTTTAACAAGAAAGATTTCACGATCACAAAATACACAAAAGCAATTATAGCACCAAAAATATAATATACTTAAAGCCTTCCCCGGCAACGGCGCCAAAATTTATTTGGTGGTCCAAATTTGTATTTATAATTTCCTATTTAGACTCACACGCAAAAACTACTTGGAACCACACCTGCAATTGGACGGGGTTAATTGTAGAGGCGATGAGCTAACCGGAGTCAATCTCTCAAGGAAGACTTCATGTGGGTTACTATCTTCAGGGCTATGCATGCAACGTGCTAGAACAATGAAAATAAAACCTAAACATTCTAAACATGGATTTGATGGTGATTTAAACTAAAAATTGAAATATGCAAATAAACAAGATAATGCAAGTGACAAAGATGAATTCAAGATAGAGGAAACTAGATTGATAAAGGTAATAGGGCGTAGATTCTATCAATGTTTTATCTCTAGGCTTGATTAAGGTTGGTAATGTTAATCTCACACATCTAATAAACCCTCTCAAAAGGCTTAATATCAATTACTGTCACCGTCTATCAACTAAGCCCCTTTTAGCTATATCAAATGAGCAAGAAGAACATATTAGGCTTAGGAACCCCATCCACCTAATGTTGAAGGAACCAATTTCAGGATTTAGAATCACCTTCCAGTTTCATCTAAATCCTAGCAATGCTCAAGTGGTGATCAATTACTCTAACATGATAAGCACAATTCCAACAACAACAACCAACAATATCAAGCATAGATCAAGAACCAAATCGATCCTCTACCCCCTAATAGAGAGATTAGCCACCAAACATGCTCAAAACAACACAAATATTATAGAAGATCGTCATCTCATAATCAAAAGTAAATAACATAAAACTTCTAATATATTAGTTATCCTTCAAGAGTTGGGATAAACCCCCACAAATAATCCAAGAAATAGAAAGAAAATACCCAAAAGATGATCCTCCTAACAAGCCTAGCTTCCGCGGACGGCTCGAAGTCGGGCTTCTTCTTGTCTCTTCTCCTTCTTTCTTGGCTTGGTTCCCTCTTGTCTTTTCTTTCTCCTCTTTTCTTCAATGGTGGTGAAAGATGGTGAAAAATGATGGAGATAGATGGTGGTGAAGGTGGTATGTGTGTAGAGAAAAATGAAAAAATGGAGAAGTGAAGAAGATGAAGTGGTGAGTGTGAATGGTGAATAATTGATGATGAATGATGATTGATGATGAATCCCCAAAAATCAAAATGGGAATTCTATATGGAGAGAGAATCGAGAGAGAGAGAGAGAGATGAGTGATAGAGAGAGAGAGAGAGGATGGGGAGTATGGTGATAGGCATGGGTTGAGGAGAGAGGAAAGGTGATGAGATGGGTGTATTAATTGAGAGGGATTTAGGGGGATTTGGTGGGAGATTGGAGAGCATAAGTCCAAGACTAGATTTAGGAAAATTAATCCCTATTATCCTATTGCAAGATTAGGTTGGCCAAAAGTCTCCTATCTAACATGCCAAAATCATGGAGGTTGAAGGAAATGCATCCTTGTGCAAAATGGTGAAGAAAATGCGAGAGTCGATAGGGAGACAGGGCAAATCGGGCGAAATAGAGCGTCTCGCACGCTGGCAGGACGCTGCGCGCCCGCGGGACGCAAATGTGCACGCACCCGTGGAACAGTGCGCGCCCGCGGGGAGCCTGCGCCGAGAGCTCCCTCGCGCGGTCGAAAGGTCTTGCGCGGCCGTGGGACTGTGATGCGCGGCCGCTCAGCTTGCGCGGTCGCGTGGCTTCATGGCAAGTCCTTCCGGGTTCATCTCTCCCGGCCTCGTCTTTGCTTCTCGCCACCTTAATGTCTAAAAATCAAGTTCTTGCAGATAAAAGCTAAAGTTTTTCATAACATGGCATATTCCACCATGAGAACAACGAGTGAAGATAATCACACGAAATCTATAAATAAACTAGAAAAAGGGACTAGAAAATAACTTATAAAACATGCAAAATCATGCAATAAAACGACACAAATAAACACCAAACATTTGTTTCCCCACACCATACCATCTACAATGTATATATATTGAACATTGCATAAAATAATTATATAAAATAATCTAAATGCAACAGTGACTGAAATAACTTTCAATCCATATCATCATAAAAGTATACAAAGACATGTCTTTCCAGTATACAAAACTAACACTAAATATGTTACATGTAGACAAGCCAAGTCTAGAGTCCAACCACATGGTTTATACATGTCTTTGCCTATTCCTACATCGCCTTGGATTGACATATCTATGGATTTTATATTAGGATTGCCTAGAAGTAAACATGGTCATGATTCTATATTTGTGATTGTTGATAGATTTTCTAAAATGGCACATTTTATTCCATGTCATAAAGCTAATTATGCATCTCATATAACCGATTTATTCTTTAGGAAAATTGTGCGTTTGCATAGTACGCATAACACTATTGTGTTCTGATAGGAATGCTAAGTTTTTGAGCTACTTTTGGAAGACATTGTGGTGTAAGTTAAGTAATAAATTGTTATTTTCTACTACTTGTCATCCACAAACTGATGGTCAAACTGAAGTAGTAAATAGGATGTTATCTACCTTGTTGAGGGTGATTATAAAGAAGAATGTTTACCACATGTTGAATTTCCATATAATAGGTATGTGCATTTTGTAACTCAGTTTTCTCCGTTTGAAGTTGCAGCATATGGTTTTAATCCTTTAACTCCATTGGATTTGATTCTATTACCTATTCATGAGCATACTAACCTTGATGGGAAAAAGAGAGCTGATTTTGTGAAGTAGATGCATGAAAAAGCTAGAGCAAACATAGAGAGGAGGACCAAGCATATTGCCGAAACAGCCAACCAGGGATGATAGAAGGTTATTTTCGAGTAGGAGATTGGGTTTGGTTAGACATGAGGAAAGAGAGGTTTCAAGCTCAAAGGCGTTCTAAGTTACTTCCAAAAGGAGACGATCCATTTCAAGTTTTGGAATGCATCAGCGACAACGCTTATAAATTGGATTTTCCTGGTGAGTATAAAGTAAGTTCTTCATTTAACGTTGTTTATTTGAGTCCTTTTGATGTAGACGATGAGCTGGATTTGAGGACAAATCCTTTTCAAGAAGAGGGAAATGATGCAAATCATGCTGAGGATGTACCGGATCCCATTAGAGTACCGGAAGGTCCTGTGAATTGATTGAGGGCACAGACTTATCCAAGAGGTATGGTATCAAGAAGCAACAAGAAACCCAGTTAAGGGAGCTAAACCTGAGCCCAAATGGAAGATGGCGATTTCTTCAGAGGAGCGGGCTGATTAACAGGTAGATTAGCGACCGCTAATCGGGTGACTACTGAGAGGGGGCTCTCCTGTGTTGCAGAAGCAGACTGATTAGCAATTAGCTACTGAGAGGGGATTCTCCTGTGTTGTAGTAGCAGGCTTAGTAACGAGTGCTGACGTGGATGCGAATGGAGTGCCACTCGGTGCCACGTGGAGTAGCGAGCCAATTCGCAGCTGACGTGTCCGCTAGCGAACTCACAAAGAACACTGTTTTTCGGAATATTTATTTAATTTTCGGATTTTATTATTTTTGGGCTTATTCTAGTTTCCTAGTTGATTTAGAACTTTAATAGGATTTATTTATTTTTGGTCCAACCTATATAAAGGTTGTAAACATTATTTTGTGGAATAATTCAGATTGTTCATTCATTAAACGTAAGTTTTATCTTTTCTCTCTGAGAGATTTATCCGAGTTTCACAATACATCGTGAGATTCAATCTGACTTATCAAACAAATTCATCATCCTCATTTGTGACGTCTTCACTATTCAATCCAAGTTCATGTTTCCATTCGATAGCTGGTTGTAGATTCAATAATTCGTGGTTCAACATCATTGTGAGGTTAGGGTTTGCACGATCCATTCACTCGATTTGTGTAACATGGTACTCCTGGGAAAACAACTGTTGTCTTCGTCATTGTGCCGGCGAGGATTGCATCACTAAACAACTGTAGAAACCATGGTACATTTTCTCGAAATTAGCTAACAACCAAAATTTGACCTTTCAATTTGGCAGTCTGTAACAAGATCCAAAGATTAACAATAGCTATTATATTCACAAATGCAATGTTAAAGAAAAATTCCCTATGAATATGTTCATGCATATTGTTTTACCCCTAATAAGTTTAAATGGAAACATCACGCGCTAGCGATAGCATGAATAATCAAAGTGGCACTGATGATGCAATTAGTTTTTTTAGTATTGAAAAGATGTGCACAAACGACAACAAACAATTGAGAATTTTTCTTAGCTTAGCATATTTTTTGAGCAAATGCTAAAAGTTTCTAACTAGAGAAAGTCAGCAGGGTAGCCTCCATTTACGTATCTTGGAAAGGTATAAATAAGACAGAGAAATGCAGTTAACTCTACTAAATCAATACAACCATGATTCAGAAAGCAAACAAGCATAATATAGGTCATAGCAGAGCAGAGGACTCACCACACAACTGAATTTCCACAAACTAGAGCTATGCATGCATTCCATCCTACAATCACACACCAAAAGATAATATTAGAACTTAAAACATATGCGAAAATTAATAAAAAAAGAATTACTAGTTTTCCTAAATAATATGAAATGTTTTAAGCCTCGGGTACCCCAAACTCTATAATAAACTCACAAATCTTGCTCTAAATACTCACCAAGAACAACACAAGGGAAGTTGAAGGCTGTAATTACACCAACTATCCCTAAAGGATTCCACATCTGTACAATTGATTGCATGCATGAAAATCAGATGTGACAATGTACTAAAATAGCCATAAATCATGATCCAATGAGTCATAACTATATCATATAGCTCACCTCCAACATCGTGTGATTAGGTCCTGAAAAGACAGAAAATATAATTAGTAAATGTAAATGTAAATAAGTTAGCTTTTATAAATTGCATAAATGTTAAACTTGTCTACGTAATTTCATGCAATATATGAACACCTAAAATAAATGATATCTATAGTACACCAAGAAATAGCATCAGTTTAAATGACAATAAATGAGAAGGATTGCAATGTTATTAAGCTTACGCTCTGAAGGTATAACTTATTCATTCAGCTGACCGGCTTAATCCCACAACAAATTCACACATATCAATTATTTCTTGAAAGAACAATACCCCAACGAAAGAGAATAAGCTTAACACAGATCTTTCAATATTTTAGACTAAGATACAGCACACATGACTTGTGAAGTGTTCCTTTAATGTAGTCATATTCTTGGAAGAACAATGATTTAAAAGATGAGATACATGTAAGGAAAAAATAAAAATAAAAAACTGAATACTTTGCTAGTTTGTGAGCTAAAATATGAAAGAATATGCATAATCAACGATAATGGCATATAAGAGGGTGGACAAATATAATTATGAGTCAAAATCAAGTTATTGCATAAATGAATGAAAATATGTACTGAAGCAGAGAATGTTGATGCAACAACACTACTGGCAGTCAATTTTTCATAAGGAGAGTGATCTTTCCCATGATATTGGAATTATTGATAGTGCATTTTCACTGGAATTTCACTTTAAGGTATATTTAAGTGGTCAACAAATTCAGATAGTATTAAATACTTTACAAGCCAAACAAACTGATCAACCCCTTTGACTTTGTTCCATTATCTTTCAGATTGGAATAATGGCAATGAAATTATTCAGTGCCGTAAGGTCGGAGATAATACCAAAAGATGATCCATGACAAATGGTGGAGTGTGGTTAGCCAAATCTCTGCTTTAATCTCCTATAGGTCAACTAGCATGTCAGGTAATTATATTTTTCAAAAAAAAGTTTTAGCAGAAACATCAAACAACATTCTTATAATCAGACTTTTATGATAATGAAAATGCTTCTATATTTCTTATTATTAATTTAGAAGTACACAGAAAATAATCAAAATTTACAATCCTCATTTTCTAGCTTCATAGACTTTTTTTATTATTATGATTATGATTATGGTATTACAAAAGAATGTTTCACTTTCCAAATTTTACGATAAACCTGAACTTCTCTGATTCTTTCAGCAAGTATTTTTCCCATTTCAAGAGAAACATGCCGACCAAGGTGATGGAATTTGGTTCTCAGTTCATCACCAATTTGCCTCACAATTTCACCTCTCTTTGGTGATGGAATCTGAAGCAAGATACACCATCATACATAATCACCATAACCAATTTTTAGCAGAAAATCAGTAATATTTTTTGGTATAATGATTAAATCTGTGAAGAAAGTAAACGGAACATGCATCCATATCTTTGTGGCATTGGCGCATGCTTGCATGCCTTCCTCATAGTCTTGAATGGATGCTTCAGCAACTTCAGCAATTGGCTAAACCAAGAAACGAATAACATAACATTTGCATTCACTCTTCAACCATCATAATAAAAAATGAAAATTGAAAAAGAATCTCAAAATCTAACAAAATTATGTCCCAGCTTTTTTAAGGGAACAACTTAGGAAAAAAAAGCACTTATCTTGATTGTATGCAGAATTGATCCAGTTTCAATTAATGCAGTGATATGTCTCCATAACTTTCATTCCATTCAAAGAGATTCTAATCATACACCAACAAAAAATTCTACATTTTTCTTATTCTCAATCAAGAATATAAAAATTAACAGACTGAATTTACGCAACTGTGCATTTTTCCCCAAATGCTAGTTTTTCCTTCTCCAAACGAAAAAATAAGGTTGAACACCATCGCTAGTTTGTCCTTCTCCAATCTGCAATTAGACAAGGAATTCTAGGGGAAGAGGATAGAGTTTTCCTAAGAGATGTGGATGAGAGAAGAGACTGAAAAATTATAGAAATCTTTCTTACTTCTGTAGCTAGATCTTGATTCGTGCAGCAGCAACTCCATTTTGCAGTGGCTCATAGCACAACAACAAATAATGAATGACTCTACTTCGCTGCTCCACTTTGCAGCGGCTTTGGATCTTTTCAATTTTAATTTACAGCTTTCGATTCCTCCTACCTTTTTGAAACCAAGCACACTCACGGCACCTTAGGGTACAACTGCAGAGAATGAACACAACTCGACTTCTCTGTAGCTCACAACTGCAGACAACAAATGGAGATGGAGAGTGGAATCGGTAGTGGCTTAAGAGTAAGAGGATTCCGCTTTCAAGTTTTAATTCCCTCTCTCTTTTTTTTAATTTTGAAATAAATATAAAATTACTTTTTTAAGTATATCACGATTTTGATTAAGGGTGGTTGACAAAAATGCGCTGATACACCACAGTTGGACAATAGCCATAGTGCATTCGTGCATACAGACCACGTAATTTGTGAAAATCGTGGTGCATTTTAAGGAGACACGCGCTCATAGACCACTGTTTTGTTAAAAACAGTGGTAATTGGGTAAATTACTATCATTTTTCATCAAAACCGTGGTAAATCAAGCGTGGTGTATGAGCATATTTCTTGTAGTTTCATACTCTCTCACCGTCCCAGTTCACCTAGATTCCCTCCGGGATCTCTTTGTACGAGTATTCTGGGTACAGTGGTGGGTTAGTTGTAGGTTTGTTGAGAGATGGAGTTGCCAGTGTGGGGATAAGGCTGCTCTCTCTCCCTTTAGGTCTACTGTGTGCTATTGATCACTATATGAAGGAGTTATCCATCTCAGATTGCCCTGAGCCTTGTTGCCTTTTATTCTTACTTATTGTCCCTTGAGGGACATACAGATCCGACTATCAGTGATGGAAACAAACTGGTGTAACCTTCCGGCAAGACCTATGTAGCAGACTGACTATTTTTATGATGTTTTGTATTTTATGTTGTAAAGTTGTAACCTTAATAGAATAGAAATGAGAGAAAATATAGAAGAAATTGGGGGAATTTTAGAGAATCTTTGGGAAGGAATTTCAGATATAAGTTTCTTCTTGCCTTTCATTCATCATCTCGCAATATATATAGTACTAAGGTTACATGATATTGTACTAGCCCTAAGCATGTGCTAAAATAAAAGATAACATAAATAATTAGGCCAAACAACTTTGGCCTCTTGATTAAACATAAAATAATTTAGTCTCTCAAATTACCTACAAGTCCAACACTTCTTTCTTCACACTAATCCTTCAACGGGATTCATTCAATCAATATTAGATTTTTCTTCCATTTCCATCTTGCTGGAGCGATTCCCGACCTTAGATCCACAGTCATCCTCCTTGTTCATGACATTACCCACCCTATTTAGAGATCATTGTCCCCGAGGATCAGCCTTGCCAAACGCCCTATTCAAAAATTTTGAATCCTTCCAAGAAATTAGGGCTTTTCCAGAATCATACCAAAAAACCAAACTTTGTGGAATTACAGAGCATCCACTGGTGATAACCCACTCCTTCAGCAGAATGTTCAGTTGAACGAGGAAAACTTTATCTTCATAATGAAGTGGCAGGACTGTAGATGATGCTATCGTTGGGTTGAACACCCTCTTAAGCAAGGAAAAATGGAACATTGACTGAATGTTTGCTCTTACAGGTAACTCAAGGCAATACGTCACTTTCTTAATTTTCTCTAAAATCTGATGGGGGTTGTTGTACTTAGCAGATATGTTTATGTTCTTCAGAATAGTCATTGTGTTCTGTTGAAAGGCCTGGAGTTGTATGTATACATAATCCCTCATTGAAAACCCTCTATTTGTCCTCTTCAACTTTGTATAAACATCCATCCAAATTTTGAGCCAACTGAAAATTATCTCGCAGTTCAACGATGACTAGTTGTCTTCCTAGGGCTGTTACAACCATTTTGTACCCCCCATAGGAAGAATTGTGCACTATATGGGGTTCTATGCCTCTGTCGGGAGATAATCTTTTTGGCTCCATAAACACCTCCTTAAACTCTCTCAATAATCTCTCTAGTTTCTGATTGTTATCATGATGCACAATCTTAGATGTGACCAGATATACCTCTTCAATTCGGGAGGGATGGGTATAGTGAATTATCTGATGTAAAGAGTGCTCAGATATCAATTGATACTCCTTTGCTGAAGTTATGGCTTGTATCTTGATCTTTTTCCCCTGCCACATCATAGTAAATACCATATGTTCATAATCTATTTCAATTGGCGTACAAGTTCTAAGCCAGTCACCTCTCAATATCAGGTCATACTCCTCAGTAGTTAAGGTTCTTGGTGAAAAGGTGAAGGGGTGATCATGCATAGCCCATTCGAACTCATTTAACCTGATAGAACTCACCATTGTGTTGCCATTGACTAGTTTTACCAGAAGTGGCTTGCTGGCTTCTAGCTTACACACTAAAAAATTTTATGTGCCTTCTCTTATGAAGCTAAGAGTGCATCCGGAGTCGATCAGTATGTGCAATTTATGTTCCCCAACTTGTCCAAAGACTCTCATTATAGTAGTGTCCCCCTCTCCCGTAATAACATTAAGAGCCATCTGCAGCACCTCAATGTTTTGTGATGAATCATGAGTAACTGACTCATTCTTATATGTGGTTATAGACTGCACATAAGCCATTTCTTCTTCAGCACTCATAACCATATATAATATTCTATTCCTGTATCTGTGGCCAGGTGCGAAAGTTTCATCACAATTGTAACACATACCCTTCTCCCTTCTTGCTGTCATTTCTGCAGAGGTAAGGAACTTGAAAGGAGGCTTGGTAACTAGAGTTTGTGAGTCCTGGGGGTCGACAGAAGCATAATTTTCCATTTTGTACTCAGTGCTCTAATTAGGATTGCTTGTATCCTTAAACTTTTGTGCCATCGCTTCTAGGTTAATTATTTGTTGCTGCCCCAATTCAATGGCATGGCTCAGTGTGGTAGGCTTAAACATATGAATTAGGGACTATATTTCTTCTCCTAACCCACTGATAAAACTTGCAATGAAGAAATCTTCAGTGAACTGTCCCTTGTTCAATAATAACATGCAAGCTTTGAGCTCCTCAAACCTGTCCACATAGTCAGTATAGGAACCCGTATGCTTGAGCTTGTTGAATTCAGCTATAACCTTAGCATCTTTCAACTCCTCAAATCTAGCAGAAATAATTTCCAGAAATTGATCCCAGGTAATGTCAGCCCCCTTAAGAGATGAGTTTTGATACCATTATGATGCCTTCCCCTCAAAGTGGATAATAGCTAATTGCACTCTTTGCTCATCAGGAATGTGGAGTAACATTCTAAAAATAACTTTTACACTTCAAAATCCAGGCTCTTGGATAATCCCCATCAAATTTAGGAAACTCAATCTTTGAAAAATGATAATAAACTTGAGTACCTGGTGCACCAATCACTACCTTGTCCCCAATGAAATGTTGTGGACTAGGTTGAGTTACTTGACTCTTGTCGCCTATATTAGGGTTACCCAGAATAGAGCTTTCACTGCCAGAATACCATCATTTATCCATATTAGAAAGCTGAAGTTGAATAGAACCTAGATTCTTAGTAAGATTATCTATTTTTCCATTAATACCAATCAAGTAATTCTATAAATCAGAGGTAACAATGTTAATCTACTTTTGTAATTTCACTTCTGCAGCATCCCTTTTAATAGCTTCAGCTTTAACTGTAACACCCCAGATTTTCGATTAAGATTTAGAGGATTCTTAATGGTAATTAAGAAGTTAAGGAAGAAATTTAATTAAGGTTAATTGAGGTCAGATGTCAGTCACGACTTTAAGGGTCAGTTTTCGTGAAAATCATCTTTTCGGAAAATTTGATCTTAATTCTTTTATGACCATTCATGGTCTCGTTAGAAAGGTTTTAACTCAAGGAGTATGCCGGTGTTCTCGGATTTTAATTATGAAGTCAATTGAGTTCCCGGTGATGAAAAGAGTATTTAAAAGATGAATGAATAGTAACTTTTGCGTGCGTTCGTGTTTTGAGAAATTTACGAAATCCTCCTCGTTAATCCGAGTCTAGTTCTGTCAGGCCCCTCTTATGGGAAATGACCCAAGGATTCCGTTGGCATTCACGGATTACCATTCTGAGGTCAATCGAACGCTCGGGAGTAAAATCTGTCAGTCTGAGTGAATAGTAAAAAGCAATTCCAAAAAGGGAATCTTTGCTCGTCTTTCTTCAGACGACCCCGTCTTTTTCACGCATCATGTTGGTTCACTAGAATTTGAGCCAACGAGTCTCCGGCATTTTTAGATTTCGTGTCTGAGGTCAATTGGACCTCGACATCGAATAAAGCAGCTTTTAACCGAACCCGGGGTAACTTTTGCAGTATTCTTGCACTGAAGTGGCTTCCCTTGAAAGCCAAAGCTTTTCCTATAAATACAAGGCCACCCCTTTAGCTTTTATTGCTCATTTGTCATCTATTTCACTTCTAAATCGAGAGGGTGAGAAGCTTTGAAAGCCGAGAAGGTTCTGTCAAAGTAAAAGTGTTCTTCGTGAGTGTTCTTCAAGATGACGAGCGGAGTGGCGTGGAAAGGATGCGGTGAGGGAAGGTACTAGGGGCGCCGTTGGGTTGTAGCGGGCGGTTCTGCCGATGTTGCAACTCGACGAGACGCCGAGCTAGCCACCTTCCTTCGACGCACCTAACTCCGTCCATTCTTGTTCGTCGGTCTTGATCTCCATTTCTTTTTCCGTCTTTAAATTCCGCATTTACTTTCCGTTCTTTACGTTCCTCGCGTTTTTCATTGTTGCTCGTTTACCTTCTGTCTAAGTTATATTTCAGTTTTTATTGAAGTTCCAAGTTAATAACGTTACATTATATTTCTCGCGTTATTCCTATTGTTATTATTCTTGAGATTAGCCTCGTTTATTCCGTTTAAATTCCGTTCAAGCTATATTTAGAGATTTCATCGTTATTCTAAATATTTAAAGAAGATTATCGTGTTTATACCGTTATAATACCGAAATTCTTTTTAAGTTAAGGCATGTTATTGCATGATAAATTCAAGTACGTTGTTTTTAAGAAATTTCGGGTTAAGTGTTCTTCATGTTCTTCGTGTTCGTCGAAAGAATCAACGACCACGAAGAACCTAGTTGAAGATCGCCCAGGAAGAGAGAGAAACCAGGTCCCGCGACCGCGGGAGGTGCGTGGCCGCGTGACATCCCCCTCGGCCCAGAACCCCGCGGGCGCGGAGGGTGCGCGGGCGCGCGGGTTGCCGCCGGTGCGCGATGCCCCCCCCCCCCCCCCCGTGTCATCCGACACTGATTTTTCCATCTTTTCGAGTTTTCAAGTCGTGTTATTTTCATGTTAAATTTTAGAGAAGCAATCAAAATATTCTCAATTTATTTCGAGTAATCCATTCAAGTTATTCTTTGTCTAAAAATTGGGAAATCAAGTCGAGATGTTCTTTAAATAAATTTTTCTCGAAATTTATAAAGTCATAAAGTCGTGCAATCTGTAAATAAATCTTAGATTTTAGTCTTCGAGTAAAATGCCATTATTTCACTTTAGATAGTCAATTCCCTCAAATGAGGTCGCTAAGTCGATGATTCGACTTTTGTAGGAGGAAGAGAGCCTCATAGGAAATTGGAGAAGGATCTTCAGCTCGTTGCTTCATCTTCTATCCAGTAATCGAGGTGGGTAAATCTATACTCATCTAAAGTTTGAGCTAATAAGCTCTAGAAGCATATTAGGGCAAATGAGATATCCAATAAAGTATTTTTACTCAGCCTGATTGATCTCTATATAAGGAAAGGAAAGGAATAAAAGAAGTTATATGCATGATTATGTTGAATAGTTATTTGAGTTAGATAATGTAAAGGAAGTTAGTATAAGTTAAGTGAGCTCTCAAGTATGTTTAGATATGCTAGAATTGTTTATTTACAATTTATGCTAGCATGAGGTGTTAGAATTTCTTTATTTGTAATCGATGTTTATCTGCGTTCATTTCCTCGTATTTGAATGTTTATGCCTTGTTAAAGCTCATATAGTTAAGGATTAAGGATTTGCCTTGTTAGGGTAGCATTAACCCTTTGTAGGCCGAGATCATGCAGTATTAAGGTATTAGCATTAGACATAGTTCTAAGCTTGGTATTGCTAGCAAGAATAGGGAGAGAAGGAACTTAGCTTTTCACTTAAGCAGGATATGAGCTCGGAATCATTAAGGGAGTCACTGCTGGGTTTTTCCCATGCAAACTCGTTCGTATATTTGAGGTAATCCCTCTTCTATCCCATGGCATGCCTAAGGGTACAGTTGACATCAGGTTTGAGCAAAGGATGGGCCCAAAAAAATAAAGAAAAGGTTTTACGGATATGGAGAGGGCTTTTGCCTTTTGCTCTCCATATACCGCCAGTTCATTGTTGGATATTTCTCAAGTTATTAAAGAAGCTTTCATTAAAAACCCACTGATTACATTAGTGCTCACGCCCTCCTTTTCAAATGTTTTTAGGTTGAGATGCCGAGTATGATGGTGGCTGAGGATGTGGGTTGGCTGCCAAGATTGTTTTGCTATTATATAAGTTTCTTTGAAATCCCATTATGTGTTCTGCTACTCTGATTTACTCCTTCTAAATTCCGTTCAAGGTTCTATTATGATTATTCAAGATTCTAGGAATATTCCCAGACGATTACATATATATAAGATGCATATTAAGTTTATTTCCGCTTTCCGAGTATGATTTCCTTTCACCTATAAAAGAGTCTATGCTTGTTGGTATCTGATTAGTTAGCCGTTTTATTCCGCTAAAGCATGTATCCTTCTTAATCAAGTAAACTCGAGTATCATCAAATATCTTCAAAGCGTACATTTATTCTTAAACTTCTTCGTTAATCTTCTGAATTTACTCGTTAAATCCCTTAATAACACCCCGTCCCCATTCGTTAATCCCTATCTCGGGACCGGGCTGTTACAGTTGGTATCAGAGCAGGCTTGCAACTCTGCAGACCTGTCTCTTTGTTTAAGTTAAAGCTAAGTGTTTATGTGCATATGAATTGCTTCGTGATAAGTTACAGCAGCAACCCACAGCTCACCATCACCCTCGTATTTTCAACAATAATCGAGGTATGATAGTATAGAGATTTTAGATTTGGAATTCATAATTTTTGACTATCGAAAACAAAGAGATTTGAGTAAGCATGCCTCTTTTATGGATAAAGGGAAAAACCTTGATAATGAAATTCCAAGTAAAAAAGTATTCGGATAAAATGATTTCCTGAGGAAAAAGGTTTGTGAAATAAGTTCTTGATCACAAAGAAAACTGTTTAAAAACTCATTTTTAAACATATATCTTAACAAAAGATAAAAGTTTCGAAGAAGAGTTCTAGATTTAAAAGAAAAGGGTTGATTCATTCTCGAATTTTTGTTTTAAAGGAAAAGGTAAAGTTTTTTGTAAAAGTCAACTGCAAAAAGGATCTATGCATGCAAATTAAGTAGTCTGAATCTAAACGATAGCATGATCTCAGGAGAACCATAGGTCTCTCTTTTATAATTTAGACTGATTAAGCTTCATATTTCTAGATGGTTAAGCGTTGTTTGATTGCTAGGAATAATGTGCCTCTTTTTCGCCCCGTTCAAGAAATAAACGACTTTGGAGGAACGCCAGGAAAGGTATCCGACTTGGAAACATGCATCCGCATGTGTGAGCAAGCACCGGCCGCTGAGAGGCCAGCAATGTACCGCATTCTGCAAGCACCATCACCTGTGATCCCGAGACGCATGTTGTAATCGGGAACCTGACAGAATTCTCTTCAGCTTTGATAGCTCTTTGGGAGTTAAAGTATGGCCACATGAATGCTCTAGCCGAGCAAAATCCCTCATCCGTAACGGAACTAGAACTGCTAAGGGCGACTCTGAACAGTCCCCCTGAATTTCAAGCACCGTGCCCTTGTGCTGAAAGAACCTTAGAAGCAAGACCCTTGATCGTCCAGGACATCGAGTCTTTGTCCTCCAGAATGCACCAGTGGGCCCCTGCTTATCAACCAGTTGCCCCTCAGAGTTTGGGACAGCGAATGCCCCATCAGTTCCCCGAAGGAAGCTTAAGGAAATTCAAGTTCAAGGTACCAGAGACAGATGAAGATGAGGAAGAAGGGGACCCAGCATATAGTTAAGCTTTAGAAGTAGGCAAAGGAGGTGTTGTTGTTAGAACACTTTGCTGACCTGTTGTCCACTTATCCGCTTTAATCCAGATCTTATTCTGAAAATGTATTAACCAACTTTTTAGATTTTGAAGCAGCAGTAATTCTCCAAAAGATAGCCCTATTTTTGGATGTAACCAAGAACCTCTTTCTTATTTATGCCAAAAGTCCTCTTATGAGGCAATTTTCCCGCTTTGCTTGATCTATCCTGCGTAATCTAAAGACCTTATCGAAAGGTATTTTATTTTGCTTCGTGCAAATTCAAGCGAGCATCGCTAATATGTAGGATTCTTTAGAATGTCGTCGAGAAGACATCAAGCCGAGAGAACGAGGCCGCAAGCAAGCAAGTCCTGAACCACGACTCAAGAGCCAAGAATGTGTTTTTCAAACACAACCTTTCCATTCTAATAGTCTAGGAGACCCGATGGGAGTCGAGAAATGGGTTATTCCATAAAAGTGAATTTTCAATTTTATAGTCTGATCGGAAGATGAGGAATTGGGTTGTGCTCTTTTATAAATACAAACTTCGGGTAGGAGTCCGTTTGAAGGATGATAAATTTGAGGCAGTAAGCGTAGTATGATTGGGAAGGTTTCAAGTACGAGTTATATCAGAAGTACATCCTGAACTGTTCATAAGGCAAAGGAGGTAGAGATCTGGAGCTAGAAGCAAGGAAAGAGGACGTTGCCAACGTACGATCAAGAGTTCGACCAGTTATCAAGGCATACCCCACATTTGTGAAAAACGTGTATAGATCAGGTCGATTGTTGTATCCCTTCTAATAGGAGAAAGTGTTTCCCATATGTCACCTTTTCCAGCCAAGTGTAGCTAATTGAAGGCCAACCGACTCATGCTATTTCATAGCAACCTAGTAAAGAAGAAGATGCGTGAAGATCAAGGAAAGAAAGAGAAAGAACCTGAAGAAGACCGTTAAGCAGATAGACCTAGAAGTGGTAGATTAAAAGTTTCAGTAAGATAAGAAGTTTTGATGAGTCTATTCATTCATTCTCGTGTCAATTAAAACAATCACCTTTCAATAGCTTCATATTAATTGAATTTCTTCAAATATCGTTTTGGATAAATTATAATCTTTTGATGATGCTTCATTAATCATCCAGAATCAGTGATAGCATTCCCTTGTTAAAGTTATGCTAACGCCTTCGCAAATATTCAGTACAGTTCTCAGTTGTTAATCATCGATTGTCTCCCATACGTTTGCTACACGCAAAAAAAAAAAAAACCCTTTTGAGTTTATAAGTCCTCTGAAAAGGCAATATTTCTAGTATAAATAACCCAATGTTATATCTTTTCTAGCTTTTGGAACTTGTTAAAGAATCATTGATCAAGATAAAGTCCTCACTCAGAGTCAATCATTTTGTTTTGCTCTCACTCATAGAGCTCGAGTGTGGATCCTTGATTAGAGCAGATAGTATAAAACAATATTCCTTTGGAAGAATAAGAGGGAATAGTCCCGATAGGAAGAGGAATCCAAGTATGATAGTTAGCACCCTTCTGGTAGGACGTGAATCTCTAAAAGCGATTTTTCAGCTCGTCCAGTATTAAGAGGCAATCTGAGGAATGATGTCAAATAAGTTCTGAGCTTACGTTCAAGGTCCAGTCATGCGATCTTTATACCTGCAAATGACGGTGATCCCCAGCAGAGGCTATAAAAGTCAGAATACCATCGAAAAGCGGTTGCAACAAAGAAAGAGGAAGGAGAGTTTGCAATAGAAGGCGTTTCAGGCACAAGAAAATTTTGAAGACGTATTTCCAAAAGGAGCTATCAGAACTACCACCATATAGGCAAGTGGAATCCACCATCGGTTTAGAACCAGGAGCTGCACCAGTCGAAAGCCCCTTACAGTGTGACGCTTAAGAAGTCGCAAGAACTCAAGGTTCAACTGCAAAAGTTATTAGACCTAGGTTTTATCCAACCTAGTGTGTTGCCGCGAAAAGTTCCAACCTTGTTTGCGAAGAAGAAGGATGGCATATTGAGAATGTGCATCGACTATAGAAGGCTTAATAAGTTGACCATCAAGAATCGATACCCTCACCCAAGAATAGATGATCTCTTTGATCAAGCTTAAGGGAGTAAGTGTCTTCTCAAGGATAAACTTAAGATTTGGGAATCATCAGCCGAAGATCTGAAAGGAAGATATTCCTAATACTGCTTTTAGGAATCGCTTTGGGGCATTACGAGTTTGTGGTAATGCCGTTCGGATTGACCAACGCCCCACAGTATTAATGGATTTAATGAACCGGGATTTTACCCGTATCTAGATAAGTTTGCGCTAGTCTTCATAGATGATATCCTCATCTATTCGAAGGACAAAGAGAAGCATCAAGAGCACCTAAGGGTGGTGCTGGAGAAGTAAAAGAGGAGAAAGGCTTTACGCTAAGTTTAGTAAGTGTGAGTTCTGGCTTAAAGAAGTTATGTTTCTAGTTCATACGGTTTCAGTAGAAGGAATAAAGGTAGATCTAGCTAAGATTGAAGCTGCAAACAACTCGGAGTCTCCAAGGAACGTGAATGAGATAGGAAGTTTTCTAGGACTTGCAGGATTCTATCGTAGAATCATCGAAAGATTCTCGTCAATAGCTAAGGCTATGACGCGAGTGTTGAGAAAGGACTTCAAGTTTAGGTGAACGCCTAAGTACAAGGAAATTTTCCAGAAAGAAGATGTTAACCACAAGCCCGATGATTGGCCATTTCAGAAGAAAATGAAGATTTCGTGGTTTATGCTTATGCGTAGAGAAAAGGATTAGGATGCGTGCTGAAGAAGAGAGGAAGGGTGATCGTTTATGCTTTAAGGAAACTTAAGAATCACAAGTAGAACTACTTCACGCATCACCTAGAGCTAGCAGCGATTGTTTATGCGCTAAAAATCTGAAGGCACTATCTCTACGGAGCCAAGGGTGAGAATCTTCTCAGATCATAAGGGCCTAAAGTATTTCTTCAAGCAAGAGGATCTTAGCATAAGGCAGAGAAGATGGCTAGGACTTGTAAAGGATTATGACCGCACGACTCGCTACCACCCAGGTAAGGCAAATGTGGTAGTTGATGCCCTAAGTAGGAAGGAGAAGTGAGAGTTAGGACTCACTCAAGTTAAGAAGAAGCTTCGATAAGGAATTCAAGAAGTTAAGGATTGAGGTGCTAACACCACCTGCAATCAATTAAGCAAATCGCCGCGATAGTCGCTCATCCCGACCCAAGACAAAAGATAGTTAAGGTTAGGAAATGAAATGAGTTTCTCGAGAAGAAAAGCCTAGAAGCACGATTAGATGGCTCGCAAGACTTCGCAGAAGCCGCCGATTAAGCGCTCTTATTCAAAGGAAAGCTTTGCGTGCCAAGTAAGAAAGAACTAAAGGAGAAAATCATGTGCAAGGCACATGACAAGCCACATATAGCACATCCCGGAAGCACCAAGATGTATCAAGGCCTCAAAAAGAACTTCTAGCAGAATAACATGAAGAGAAAAGTAGCCACCTTCGTAGAAAGGTGTCGATTTGTCAACAGGTGGAGCCTTGCATCAAAAACCTTCTGGTTGCTCCAACCCATAGAAATTCTTGAATGGAAGTATGATCATAGTAGTATAGGCTTTGTGGTAGGATTACCAAAGTCTAAGTGGTGGAATACCGCTAGTTGGGTAATCGTGAATCGATTATCGAAAGCAGCACCTCTCATTGCTGTTATCATGGGCTAGATCAATTAGCCCAGATGTATGATAGGAAATTTGTGCATATTGCACGATGTGCCGGTCTTGATTATATCGGATCGTGATACGAGATTTATGTCAAGATTTTGGAGGAGTATACAAGAGGCAATGAGGTCAAAGCTCAATTTCAGCACGGCATTTCATCCTCAGATGAATGGCCAGTCCGAGAGGACTATTCAGATTCTAGAAGACATGCCTAGAGGAGTAATCATCGATCAAAGAAGCAGCTGGGAGGAACTACTGTAATTGATAAAAGTTACGTACAACAACAGCTACCAGTCATCGATCGACATGGCCCTTATGAAGCCCTGTTCAGAAGAAAGTGTAAATCGCCTTGGTATCGGGACGAGTTAGAAAGAGAAGGATACTTGGATCTAAAATGATCTCGGAAGCGGTCCAGAAGATCGAGCTTGTTCATCAGCAAATCAAGGAAATTCAAGACAAACAGAAGGCTTACACAGACGAAAGAAGAACGGAACTAAGATTCGACATTAAGGATAGTATTCTTGTAAATGTCTCCGTCAAGGAGTGGTTCGTTTTGCCAAACGAAATAAGTTAAGGCCCATATTTATTGGACCTTTTGAGATTTAGAAAAGGTGAATAAAGTAGCCTACAGGTTGGCCTTACCACCCAACCTGAGTGATGTTTATGAGGTCTTTTCATGTCTCAATGTTGAGAGAGTACGTGTTTGATCCAAAGAACGTGATTTGCAAGGAAGAGATAGTCCTGAAGGAGGACTTCGGCTATGAAGAGAAGCCCCAGGCCTTTGTGAGTTAAAAAAAAACTAGAAGTTAAGAAACAAGGAGATCAATCTTGTAAAGATGATCTGGAACCTTCATGGTTCAGAGGAAGCAACATGGGAACTCGAATCCGAGCTAGTCAAAAAGTACCCTGATATCGTTTATCATGGTTAGTAAATTTTGGGATGAAATTTCTTTAAGGGGGGTAGGATGTAACACCCCAGATTTTCGATTAAGGTTTAGAGGATTCTTAATGGTAATTAAGAAGTTAAGGAAGAAATTTAATTAAGGTTAATTGAGGTCAGATGTCAGTCACGACTTTAAGGGTCAGTTTTCGTGAAAATTATCTTTTCGGAAAATTTGATCTTAATCTTTTTATGACCATTCATGGTCTCGTTAGAAAGGTTTTAACTCAAGGAGTATTCCGGTGTTCTCGGATTTTAATTATGAAGTCAATTGAGTTCCCGGTGATGAAAAGCGTATTTAAAAGATGAATGAATAGTAACTTTTGCGTGCGTTCGTGTTTTGAGAAATTTACGAAATCCTCCTCGTTAATCCGAGTCTAGTTCTGTCAGGCCCCTCTTATGGGAAATGACCCAAGGATTCCGTTGGCGTTCACGGATTACCATTCTGAGGTCAATCGAACGCTCGGGAGTAAAATCTGTCAGTCTGAGTGAATAGTAAAAAGCAATTCCAAAAAGGGAATCTTTGCTCGTCTTTCTTCAGACGACCCCGTCTTTTTCACGCATCATGTTGGTTCACTAGTATTTGAGCCAACGAGTCTCCCGACATTTTTAGATTTCGTGTCTGAGGTCATTTGGACCTCGACATCGAATAAAGAAGCTTTTAACCGAACCCGGGGTAACTTTTGCAGTATTCTTGCACTGAAGTGGCTTCCCTTGGAAGCCAAAGCATTTCCTATAAATACAAGGCCACCCCTTTAGCTTTCATTGCTAATTTGTCATCTATTTCACTTCTAAATCGAGAGGGTGAGAAGCTTTGAAAGCCGAGAAGGTTCTGTCAAAGTAAAAGTGTTCTTCGTGAGTGTTCTTCAAGACGACGAGCGGAGTGGCGTGGAAAGGATGCGATGAGGGAAGGTGCTAGGGGCGCCGTTGGGTTGTAGCGGGCGGCTCTACCGACGTTGCAACTCGACGAGACGCCCAGCTAGCCACCTTCCTTCAACGCACCTAACCCCGTCCATTCTTGTTCGTCGGTCTCGATCTCCATTTCTTTTTCCGTCTTTAAATTCCGCATTTACTTTCCGTTCTTTACGTTCCTCACATTTTTCATTGTTGCTCGTTTACCTTCCGTCTAAGTTATATTTTAGTTTTTATTGAAGTTCCAAGTTAATAACGTTACATTATATTTCTCGCGTTATTCCTGTCGTTATTATTCTTGAGATTAGCCTCGTTTATTCCGTTTAAATTCCGTTCAAGCTATATTTAGAGATTTCGTCGTTATTCTAAATATTTAAAGAGGATTATCATGTTTATACCATTATAATGCCGAAATTCTTTTTAAGTTAAGGCATGTTATTGCATGATAAATTCAAGTACGTTGTTTTTAAGAAATTTCGGGTTAAGTGTTCTTCATGTTCTTCGTATTCGTCGAAAGAATCAACGACCACGAAGAACCCAGTTGAAGATCGCCCAGGAAGAGAGAGAAACCAGGTCCCGCGACCGCGGGAAGTGCGCGGCCGCGCGACATCCCCCTCGGCCCAGAACCCCCGCGGGGTGCTGCCGGCGCGCGATGCCACCGCTGTGTCATCCGACACTGATTTTTCCATCTTTTCGAGTTTTCAAGTCGTGTTATTTCCAAGTTATTTTCAAGTTAAATTTTAGAGAAGCAATCAAGATATTCTCAATTTATTTCGAGTAATCCATTTAAGTTATTCTTTGTCTAAAAATTGGGAAATCAAGTCGAGATGTTCTTTAAATAAATTCTTCTCGAAATTTATAAAGTCGTAAAGTCGTGCAATCTATAAATAAATCTTAGATTTTAGTCTTCGAGTAAAATGCCATTATTTCACTTTAGATAGTCAATTCCCTCAAAGGAGGTTGCTAAGTCGATGATTCAACTTTTGTAGGAGGAAGAGAGCCTCATAGGAAATCGGAGAAGGATCTTCAGCTCGTTGCTTCATCTTCTATCCAGTAATCGACGTGGGTAAATCTATACTCATCTAAAGTTTGAGCTAATAAGCTCTAGAAGCATATTAGGGCAAATGAGATATCCAATAAAGTATTTTTGCTCAGCCTGATTGATCTTTGTACAAGGAAAGGAAACGAATAAAAGAAGTTATATGCATGATTATGTTGAATGGTTATTTGAGTTAGATAATGTAAAGGAAGTTAGTATAAGTTAATTGAGCTCTCAAGTATGTTTAGATATGCTAGAATTGTTTATTTACAATTTATGCTAGCATGAGGTGTTAGAATTGCTTTATTTGCAATCGATGTTTATTCGCGTTCATTTCCTCGTATTTGAATGTTTATGCCTTGTTAAAGCTTGTATAGTTAAGGATTAAGGATTTGCCTTGTTAGGGTAGCATTAACCCTTTGTAGGCTGAGATCATGCAGTAATAAGGTATTAGCATTAGACATAGTTCTAAGCTTGGTATTGCTAGCAAGAATAGGGAGAGAAGGAACTTAGCTTTTCACTTAAGCAGGATATGAGCTCGGAATAGTTAAGGGAGTCACTGCTGGGTTTTTCCCACGCAAACTCGTTCGTATATTTAAGGTAATCCCTCTTCTATCTCATGACATGCCTAAGGGTACAGTTGACATCAAGTTTGAGCCAAGGTTGGGCCCAAAAAAATAAAGAAAAGGTTTTGCGGATATGGAGAGGGCTTTTGCGTTTTGCTCTCCATATACCGCCAGTTCATTGTTGGATATTTCTCAAGTTATTAAAGAAGCTTTCATTAAAAACCCACTGAGTACATTAGTGCTCACGCCCTCCTTTTCAAATATTTTCAGGTTGAGATGCCGAGGATGATGGTGGCTGAGGATGTGGGTTGGCTGCCAAGATTGTTTTGCTATTATATAAGTTTCTTTGAAATCCCATTATGTGTTCTGCTACTCTGATTTACTCCTTCTAAATTCCGTTCAAGGTTCTATTATGATTATTCGAGATTCTAGGAATATTCCCAGACGATTACATATATATAAGATGCATATTAAGTTTATTTCCGCTTTCCGAGTATGATTTCATTTCACCTATAAAAGAGTCTATGCTTGTTGGTATCTGATTAGTTAGCCGTTTTATTCCGCTAAAGCATGTGTCCTTTTTAATCAAGTAAACCCGAGTATCGTCAACTATCTTCAAAGCGTACCTTTATTCTTAAAATTCTTCATTAATCTTTTGAATTTACTCATTAAATCCCTTAATAACACCCCGTCCCCATTCGTTAATCCCTATCTCGGGACCGGGCTGTTACATTAACTGCTTGATCGATTTCATTTTGGCTCTCTTGCAGCTCCCGAAGATGTGTGCCCTCAGCCATAGCCCAAATCTCTTCTCTGAAAAATACCAGATGTAGCAAACTGACTATTTTTATGATGTTTTGTATTTTATGTTATAAAGTTATAACCTTGATAGAATAAAAATGGGAGAAAATATAGAAGAAATGGGGAAAATTATAGAGAATGTTTGGGGAGGAATTTCAGATATAATTTTCTTCTTACCTTTCATTCATCATCTCGTAATATATAGTACTTGATGAGATCCTCCCAGGAGTATCAGGTTACAACGGTGGAATTGGGAAAAATCTCGAACCCTAGCCTCACAACGATGTTGAACCACGAACCAATTAGATCTGCAACCCATGATCAATTGAAAGCACGAACCTGAAACTAATGGTGACGCCACAAACAGTTATGGATGGACTACTTGATAAGTCGGTGAAAAACCTAAGGTGTGTGCGTGAGAAGGAGATAATTCTCTAGAGAGAAATAACTCGCAAGAATAAAATTAATATTATGAATAATCTGTCTTGAATTACAATAGAAACAACCCTTATATAGTTGGGCCCAAATTAACATAAACCATAATTAATATCCTAAAAGAAAGAAGGAATAAAATCATAAAACACGCCAATCCGGAACACGCTCCAGATGGGCGCGACACGGGGTCAGTCGCGCCCCGGGTCGCGCTATAGCTCGCGCTCAGCCCAAAGGCAAACATACCGCGGGCGCGACCGGGTCACTCGCACCTCGGGTCACATTGTAACTCGCGCCAATCCCAAAGCTTAAAGCATCACGGGTGCGACCGGGTCCACTCACGCTGTAGCTCGCACCGACTGGCGCGACCGGCTGCTCTCGTCCTGACTCATGTTGCAATTCGCGCCAATCCGCTCCGCAACTCGGGATCACTATCTTCCACTTGAGCTCGGGTTCCTCTTCCTCCACGGGGCGCTTGGACAACTCTTGGCTCCAGACTTCTTGAATGAAACCGTTGAGGCTCTCCTTGAACCTCTTTGCTCTGGATCTTGTCATCAGTCCCTCGGGTACCCTAATTGGGTCAAGTCCTTCCTCGACTCGGGTCGTATCATTCCCCTCCTCTTGAAAAAGATTTGTCCTCAAATCCAACTCATCCCCTACATCAAAAGGGCTCAAGTCAGCAACATTAAACAAAGTACTGACATTATACTCATCTGGAAGATCTAGCTTGTATGCATTGTCAGTTATGCGCTCCACCACTTGAAATGGTCCATCGCCTCCTGGAAGTAACTTGGATCGCCATTGTGCTGGAAATCTCTCCTTCCGCATATGCAACCAAACCCAATCACCAGGCTCAAACACAACTTTCTTTCGTCCTTTGTTGGCCTTCATAGCATACTGCTCTGTGCGTCTCTCAATGTTTGCCCGTGCCTTCTTATGAATCTGTCTAACAAAATCAGCCTTTTTTTCTCCATCAAGGTTAATATACTCTTGCATAGGCAAAGGAATTAAATCTAAAGGAGTAATAGAATTAAAACCATATGCCATTTCAAATGGAGAAAATTAGGATGCAGAATAAACAGATCGATTATATGCAAATTCAACATGCGGCAAACATTCTTCCCAAGTTTTAATGTTCTTTTTTATCAAGGGACGCAACATTGTAGACAATGTTCTATTAACTATCTCAGTCTGACCATCAGTTTTGGGGTGACAAGTAGTAGAAAACAACAGTTTAGTACCTAACTTACACCACAAGGTCTTCCAAAAGTAGCATAAAGACTTTGCATCTCTATCAGACACTATCGTTCTAGGCATACCATGCAACATAACAATTTCCTTAAAGAACAAATCAGCTACGTGTGATGCATCATTGGTTTTGTAACATGGGATAAAATATGCCATCTTTGAAAACCTATCAACAACCACAAAAATAGAATCTCTACCACGTTTACTCCTAGGCAGACCTAACATAAAATCCATAGAAATGTCAATCTAAGGGCATGTAGGAATGGGCAGTGGAGTATATAAACCATGTGGTTGAACTCTAGACTTAGCTTGATGACAAGTAATGCCTTTACCACAGACTCGTTCCACATCATGTTTCATATGAGGCTAATAAAAATGTTCATGCAAAACAACCAAAGTTTTAGCAACACCAAAATGCCCCATTAATCCACCACCATGGGCTTCCAACAACAACAAATCACGCATAGAGCAATTAGGCACACATAATCTATTTTGTCAAAATAAAAATCCATCATACCTATAATACTTTCCACCACCGGTTTGTTCATATGCAACATACATTTCCCCAAAATCATCATCGCCCACATACAAATTTTTCAGATTATCAAAACTGAGCAACTTAGCATCAAGAGTAGCAATCAAGGCATACCTTCTAGAAAGTGCATCAGCTACAACATTTTCTTTTCCTTACTTGTATCTGATGACATAAGAAAATGTCTCGATAAACTCCATCCAACGAGCATGCCTTTTGTTCAGCTTATGTTACCCATTCAAGTGCTTCAACGATTCATAGTAAGTGTGGATTACAAACTCCTTCATCCACAGATAGTGTTGCCATGTATGCAGTGCTCGCACCAAGGCATATAGCTCCTTGTCATATGTTGGGTAGTTCAATGTCGCGCCACCCAGCTTCTCACTGAATTATGCAATCGGACGAACCTCTTGCGTCAAAACTGCACCAATACCAACACCAGAAGCATCACACTTAACCTCAAATGTTTTAGAGAAATCAGGGAGAGATAATACTGGATGGTGCATTAACTTCTCCTTAAGAGTCTGAAACGCCCGTTCTTGTTCTTCACCCCAGTAGAACTCCACATTCTTTTTTATGACTTCAGTCATTGGTGCGGCTATACTGCTGAAATACGGCACAAACCTCTGATAAAAACTTGCAAGTCCGTGAAAGCTACGGACTTCTCCAGCATTGGTGGGACTTGGCCATTCTTGGATAGCCTGAATCTTCTCTTCATCCACCTGTACTACCATTTCAATGTGTTCATCATCAGCAACCATCTCATACCACACACTTATAGCAAGAGAGAGAGAGAGAGAATCTAACACCAGACAAGTTTCAACCCAACCACAAAAAGCAATAAATGTGCACTAAAAACTAAACAACTAAACTAATGCAAATGAACTAACTTCATGCAAAATAATTCAAGGTATAACACACTTCCACACCCCCCAAACTTATTCTAATGCAAGAAAGTAATACCTTGAATCACAAACCACAAAAACAAAACAAAAAAATAAAATTACTGAAATATTAGGTTGCCTCCCAACAAGCGCTTGGTTTATTGTCTTGAGCTCGACATCTTTTTTTTCAGCTCAATTATGGAGGTTTGTGAGAAATGCACCGCCACATTAATCCTCTCCTCTTCAACTCCTTAGGGGATATTGAGATAGCCATCCCTCAATATTTTCTGTGCTTCTTCTTAGCCTTAGTTTTCATAGCGTCTTGAACTTTGACTAGCCGATCTGAGTTACCCGTCCTCGATGAAATATCCATGGTTTTAGATAACTCAGCCTCTTCTATCACTTTCACATCTTTATGCACTAGAACTTCAATGGGTCGATATACACTGAAGGTCTCACATTCATCTTCAATCTGCAGCACCAGAGTTCTCTTTTTCACATTAGTAACCGTTCCCGTAATAGTAAGAAACGGTCTTCCTAAGATAGGCGGAACTTTATGATCCAGCCATGTCCAAAATAACAAAATCAGCTAGGAAAATAAATTTCCCAACCTTTACGAGGACATCTTCAACTATTTCCCGTGGACATCTCAGAGTCCGGTCTGTCAACTATAGTGTCATTGAGGTCGACTTCAACAAGCCAAGTCCCAGCTGATAGTAGATAGAAAGTGGCATCAAGTTTATGCTAGCCCCCAAATCACATAGCACCCGATCAAAACTAGAACTTCCAATAGCACATGAGATAGAAAAACTTCACGGATCTTTCAACTTTGTAGGCATTGTTCTTTGGATATCAGCACTGCATTCTTCAAACAAGTGCACCCTCTCCGCTTCTCCAATCTTCTTCTTCTTAGCCAAGATTTCTTTCATAAACTTAGCATACTTCAGCATCTTCTCGACCGCCTCAACAAACAGGATGTTTATAGATAATTTCTTAAATATATCAAGAAATTGAGCAAATTGAACTTCCTTTTATTGCTTATTCTACCTCTGGGAAAACAGCAATGGTGGAACGTACTTAGGATGGGGCACAGTGTCAGTGCCTCTACAACATCAGTTGCACTCTCCATCTAATTAAAAATCTCAGTCCCAGCTGCCATTTTTCCATCCCATTTGATGCTTTCACTATGCACGTGGATAGCATTGCATTGCTCCTTCGGGTTCACCTCAGTGTTGCTAGGAAACTGTCCTTTTTGCTGTTGAGTTCCCACTATCTTGGCTATTTGACCAACCTGTATCTCTAGAGATTTCATCTGTGCTCCAATGTTGGTCGTAAATTTTTTGAAGGAAATAGCCAAATTGTCCACCTTAGCCACTTTCGTATCCATCATCTGCTTAGTTGTCTGCATGAAAGAACCAAGTATGTTCTCTAAATCTGGCTTCTTTCCCTCATTAATGACCCCATTGGTTATAGAGAAACTAGGAGGCGGCTGTTGGAAGTTATTGGAGTTGGCATAGCTTAGCCTATCCCGATGCCCATATTGATTTCTACCTTGATTATTATGTTTGATGTTGTTGTTGTTGTAATTGCATCTTTGCATGTAATTGACACCTTCTGGACTGTCGTGAATCACAGTAACATGATCTGGAGCAATCTCGGATGGTGGTTAATTGTCCTTCATCAGCAGGAGATTGCCTTAGCCATAATGGACATCTGAGCTATCAACTCCTTCAAATCATCTAAAGAAGACGAGATCTCGGCAACTCTTCAAACTAAATTCCTCTGGGATGGCCACTGAGCACTGTTTGCGTCCATCCTTTCCAATAATTCCATAACTTCATATGCGGGCATCTCTAATGGAGCTCCTTCTGCGGCTGCATACATTCTGTCTCGAGTACTTTCCATCAGACCATTGTAAAAATAACACACCTGCTAATCTGTCTTGAACCTATGTCTCTAGCACTTCCTAATGAGATCTCGGAACCGTTCCCAAGCTTCATACATAGGTTCTTGGTCAAACTACTTGAATTATGTAATCTCATTTTTCATCCTCTGTGTTTTGCTTGGAGAGCAATATTTAGCCAGAAACTTCTTGCACAATTCTGATCATGTTTTGACTAAGTCTGCATCCAAGGATAGGTACCACAACTTCGCCTTGTCTCGCAGAGAAAATGAGAAAAGATGAAGCCTAATGTGGTCAGCTCCTACTCCATTCATCTTGATAGTACCGCATATCTCAAGAAACTGTGTCAGATGCGTATTTGGATCATCGAGCGCCCCTCCACTGAATTGGCTCTGTTGAACCATCGAGATCAAATCAGGTTTCAACATGAAATTATTATCATCAATTGTCGGTAACTGCACGTCATCAAAGTTTCTAATAACTTGAGGCTTTAGAGCTTCCCGAATAGGTGGCGAGACCACTAGTGGTTCAGGTTCTCATTGCTGCTGCTGAAGTAAAGCCCGCAACCCCTCCATCTCTGTAACGCCCCAAACTACTCCGTTTGGCCACGTCACTTAACATGCAATTTACTCACTTATAATTGTGTTTCTTATATTGAATTGAGCGGAAGCTAAGGTCAATTAGCATGATAAGGCACATTGTCATAATTCTCCATGACAATTTTTCACAATTATAACATACAACCTATCGGATCTAATTTGTTACACAACATAGTATTTAATGGAAGCATTACATAAGACCATCCACATCAATCATACAATCGTCTAACCTATCAGGCTCATAGGTTTCACACAACCCGCCCGTCTAGCACCCTAAATTAACATACATAACATAGGGGTTCACTGACATATTTTTAAACATCATAGGCTCCTAGGTCGAACGACCCGCCTTTAAAATGCATACATAATATATCAAATTAACATAGCGTATCTACAAAAATCGGGCTATTCCCATCCCCAATGATCATTGATCAGAAGACAAAGAAAAGTGATAAATGAAACAATAATAATATGAGTAATTCAAAAAAAGAGCATGCAAAAATAAACACAAGCTTGTGGGGGTTCTCTTGTGTTCACAACCCTCCTACTCAGGCCTCAACTCCTCAACCTGAAATTCATTAAATGAATGGGGTGAGTATTTAACAACATACTCAGTGGAGAACACTGCAAACAGTTATAGTCAATTACATAAGTGAAAATATAACATATGGATACTTCTTTAATTTTGTGGAGACAAGCCTCAACCCCGTAGGGCCTAAACATCATGATACCCCTGTTAATGAACGTCTTTAGCCCTGTAGGGATGCCCGCAGGCTTATTATCCCCCAGGGAGAACATGAACAAGTCTATATTGATCCCGTAAGACCTCTTTATCGACCCTGAAGGATCTCTGTTTTTCCCCGAAGGGTCTCATTCTTATAACCGGTCCGAAGACCCTTCATACTTATACAATCAAAGCACAACAATAACTATAACTTTACACATGTTTACAGTTTAGAGTAACCCCACCTTATGAGACGCTTTCAAAATCCTTTCAACCTTGAAATACTCCTTTGCCATGCACAAGTCGTCCACCTTGAATCCTAATACGTCGCCTAGCACCTTTAAGTCCCTTTTTCATTTTAGATGTCGAATTATACAATTATTTCATAATTTTGACCAAACACATGTTATACATGCTTTAAGGTTTTTCATACATATCCACATACTCAACCATGGATACACAAGCTCATACTATGATTTTGGACTCAAAATACACATTAAAACTCTTTGAGACATTTAATCGAACACGATACGTACACCCATTTAAACCACAAGAACAAGACTCAATTTAAATCCTTTGAACTCATAATTTCCAATACATGAACCTCTATCCTAGGGCTCTAACATACATGAAAATCAACTTCAGAACACCTCCAACCAAACACCAACATATTAAGGGAAAATTAGGGCAAAAATCCAAACCTTAGCAATAATAAACCATAGGAATCTCAATTTAACAACACATATTGCTTCAAGGATGTAAATAAACCATATGTTCAAGATATCAAGGCAAGAGGATCAATGAAGTTGAAAACCCTAAATTTTGGGTATAAACCCTAGATTCAAATCAACATGGAAATGGTGTTTAATCACCAAGAAGAAGAGGGTATGGAGTTACCTTGATTGATGGATGATGATGAGAGAATCCACTCCAAAACTTAAAGGATTGCTTGAGGGGATTGGGAGGAAAATCACCCAAGTTGAAAGAAGAAAATGAAGAGGAATGAGTGAAGTGTGGTATTTAAAGGATGTAATTTCCGAAACGAGGCCCGGCCTAGGGGGGTCGCGCCTGGAGGTCACGCTCGAGCCAAAGGAAAACAACTCCCTGAAGTGGTGTTACGCGACTCAACCAGTCGTGCCTCAAGGACGTGTTGCAGTCCTCTTGGCATGTGACTAGGAGAGGGGTCACGTCCCACGGTTGTGGTGCAGAGTGCTCGGCACACGACCGGAATAAGGTCGCGCCTCATGGCCGCGTCCCACACACTCCCACATTTTGAATACGATCCGGTCCCCGGACACTTCCAACTCCATTTAACTTTCTGAAACATTACCTAAATTTTCAAAACACATTTAATATTAAATGTAATCACATTCATTATCATATAACTTGACATCTTAGTTTTATAATCAAACTGTATTATACACTCAGTATAACATCACCGTGCTATGATGTATCGGCTCGAGTGGAACAATCTGCATTGAAACAACGGCATAAAATACGAACATACCATCATAATTAATATTCAAATAATATTAATTCAACATCATTTTTCCAAAATTAGCAAAAAGGGTCAGGGTATCACAATCTCTCTATGTATGGAAACCATTTTTTCCTCTTTGGCAGCTGCCCCAGATCTATTTTTTTCCATGTTCCTATGTCGGGTAGAGGCTTCAATCTCAGGATCTAAGGGAATTAAATTTGTTGTACTCTTAGACCTCAAGTTCATAAACTACCTGCATAACACTAGAACAAACAAAACACAACAGAAAATAAAATAAAATAAAATAAACTAAATAAAAATAATACTGAAAAAAATAAAATACAATCTAAATTAAAACTGAGCAATCAAATCAAATATCAATTTTAATTACACTAGTCCCCGATAACGATGCCAAAAATTTGTTCGGTGTTTTGTTTCACTAAAAATCAACCCGCAAGTGTACGTAGTAATTTATAGCAAATAATGGTGAGCAAGGTCGTATTCACAGAGACTGAATAATAATCACAACTAAGTAACTAATTATCCTATTTCACTTTATCTAGAAACTCATAAATTAATTCGAGATTTTAAAATAAATAATTAAAAGAGACAATTAAAATAAATTAAATAAGTAAAAAGAACTAGGAAAATCAAATGAGAAAAGTGGATTCTATGGAATCTTTCATTCAAAGGAATTCATGCAAATAATTAATTAATAAACCGATTTTAATTCCATAATTTATAAGAGCAGTCACAAACACAATTATAACCTCTGTCTCGAGTAAGTTATAAGAGGAAATTAGTTGAAATTATCACCTCTCGATCTGATGAGCCCGGGACTAGCATTGATGATTCAAATCCCAAGTTGCAGCTTAGAGGTCCAGTGATGAGACTTAGAGCCAAGAAGCTGCAAGGATACCTTCAGTGTTATGTTGGGAAGAAGCTGGAGGATGTTGGAGTTGATTTCAAATAGTCCAAGTTTGTGACTGTATTGAGCATCGAGGAGCTCGACTGAATTGAAGAATTGGATGTTCCTTGCTATTTATTTTAGTTATTTTATTTATTTTGGGCTATTATTATTAGTTGTGGATTTATTTAATTAGCAGTCCAATTTATCACAACTTGTTTAGGTGATATTGGACCCAGTAGTAGTTTTAATTAGTCCAGTTCAAATTCTAGGCCCAAGACACTTTAATTTTCGTTCCCTAGGTTAATTATTTAGGGGATTTTTGTTTTTGATGTTCCTCAGACTTGATTGAATGAAAAACAGCGCTTTTACGCTATTCTCTTGTCTCACACAACATCGGTTCTTCTGGTAGAGTTTGGTTCTGGTGATTCCAGACTTGAAATCATCCATCTCGTTCGTGATACCTCGTAGTATCCAGGTTAGATAGCCATTGAAAATTTCTCCATACGCGCATTTCGGATTCTCGTCGATCCGGGGTTCGTTTCGGGTAAGATTCGCTTCTATCTTTCGTTTCCATCGTTCCACTTCGTTCCAGCCACCATCACGCCTCCACACACCCTTCACATCATCCATAATCATCACCATACACGTTCCATTAGCCACGAAGTTCAGATTCCATCCATACAAGCCCTAAGTCCAATTATAAGCCGAAAACAGTTTGAAATTTGACCACCGAGCCATCTCCCAATTTACTCATGTGTTTCTTCTGAATTTTGGATATGTTTTGCATCTCTACAGATTGTGCCTTGTGTTAAAATTTGAACTCAATCCGAGGTCGTTTGCATAGGTTTCTGTTCGTGTCTTCAATTTAGGGTTTTACGGGTTATTTGGGTTGTTTTGTGTTTAATTCTTGTTGAATTCGAATTCCTTGATTTAGTACAGTATATTGAGGTCATTAATTTGTTATTGTTCAGTTTATTGTTGGATTGAATCACATACATAGTTGGCGTTGTTCGATTCTAAGCTTCCGCATCGTATTGGTTACATCACGGTCTCAAATTAGTAATTAAATTTCTAAATAGCACAAAGGGCTGATTTCTCTTCACAATTCCTACCAATCTTTCGATCTAGCAAAAATCATGTCATGCAATCTTGTATTCCATTAATTTACTATCTTCTTTCGAACTCAAGTAAACTAAGTAGCATGCAATAATAATTGGCCAAATAATCATACATGAACCATCCAAAGCAAGATGTACAAATAAATAAAAGAAAGGAAAAAAGCAATTAATCGTTAAAGCATGAAATCCAATAAACTAATCATAGACCTTAGAATCACAAAGTAGTTAACTACACATGTCTTGTTCAATCTCAAAAGAAATTAAAATAAACATAATATCTAATGTCCTCAAACAAAAACAAAGATAAAACTTATGCCAGTCTTTGATCTTGAATCTTCTCTTCAATCATCACTCATATGGCTCTTCAAGCCTTGTGGTGTGTAGATAGGTGTTATGAAATGATTGTGGATGGTGGTAGATGATGGTAGATCCTTATTTTCGTGCCCTATGACCTCTTTATATAGCTGGAGGAATGCGAGCCCAAAATGGGAAGAAAACCTGATCCAAAAAGAAAATAATACGGAAAAAAGGAACAGGAGCATAGTCTGTGCATCCCTAAGCACGGACCGAATCTTCTTTTCATCCATCTGTACTTCATCTGCACTCACAACAAAACTAAGAAACACAACCTTATCTGTGTAAAAGGTGCATTTCTTAAGGTTAGCATATAATTGTTCTCTCCTCAAAGCATCTAATACACATCTTATATGTTCAACATGCTCCGTTTCATTTTTGCTATAAATCAAAATGTCATCAAAGTAGACCACAACAAATCTACCTATGAAAGCATGTAAAACATGATTCATCAGGTGCATCAAAGTACTAGGAACATTAGTTGATCCAAACGGCATCCCCATCCATTCATACAAACCTAATTTTGTTATAAATGTCGTTTTCCATTCATTCCCCTCTTTTATCCTAATCTGATGGTACCCACTCCTTAAATCAATTTTAGAGAACACACAAGCACCATGCAGTTCATCTAGCATATCATCTAATCAGGGAATGGGGTGTCGATACTTTACCATTATGTTGTTGACGGCTCGACAGTCGACACACATCCTCAGGGAAGCGTCCTTCTTAGGCACGAGTAGCACAGGACTCGCATAAGGACTCAAACTCTCCCGTACTTAGCCTTCATCCAACAGTTCATGAATCTACCGTTCTAGCTCTTTGGTCTCCTCAGGGTTACACCGGTAAGCGGGTTGATTTGGTAAGGTGGCACCTGGAATAAAATCAATTTGGTGCTCGATTCCATGAATTGGTGGTAAACCCGGTGGCATCTCTTCGGGTAAGACATCTTTGTATTCCTGCAAAAGAGACATCACAAAAATAGGCAAAGATTAGTTAAGTTGGTTAGTATTCAAAAGCATATCTTTGCGGACCAACAGATACATTGGCTGCTCGTTTAGCACAGCCTACTTCAAATCACTGGCCGACGTAAAACAGGAATGTTGGACTAACTCCTTTCCAACCTTTCCTCCCTTTCTGTCTTTCTTCATCAGATCGACCTCCGTCTGCAGTTTCACTTGATCCTCACACACTTGGGATGGTGTAAGAGGTGCTAGTGTCACCGTTTTCTGATTAAGTACAAAGGAGTACTTATTGGTAAAGCCATCGTGCTTCAATCACCGATCATACTGCCATGGACGCCCTAACAGAATGTGCCCAGCTTGCATTGGCACAACATCGCATAGTACCTCGTCCTCATACTTCCCAATTCTGAAGGGAACTAAAACTTGTTTGTTCACCTTTATCTCTCCACTGTCATTCAGCCATTGTAACTTGTATGGTTTCGAATGTTTTAAAACCGGAAGTCCCAGTTTGGTCACCATTACCACACCTGTTATATTGGTGCAGCTCCCTCCGTCGATGATCATACTACATATCTTATCTAGAATATAGCATCGGGTATGGAATATGTTCTCTCACTGCTCCTCCTCTACACTCTTGGTATGCAAGCTCAAAGATTTTCTTGCCACCAAAGTAAGTGTTGCAGGTGCTGCATACTCCTCATCACTCGACCCTCCTGACAAAGTGGACATCTTATTTTCTGACGCTTCATCCCCGGTCACGATCTCACCACTGTCTTTCAGAATTATCACTCTCCGATTCAGACACTGGCTGGCTATATGTACTCTACCTTGACACTTAAAACACTTTATGTTTCGATTTCGATTTGCAGATGACTCCGGGATGTTGGAACTGGGTGTGATAGGTGTCTCAGTTTTCAGTTTGGAGAAATGTTGTTTCTCTTCTTTCTTTTCTTGGTTTGTCTTCCATGGAGGTGTGTTGGCATTCTAATTTTGCCTCCAATTAGATAAACCGGCTCGGTTCTGGCTACCCCCTCCTCTTGAGCTGGTTTTCCACTTTGACCGCCAACTGCACTATGTCATTTAAGTCCACATATGGTTGCAACTCCACTGTATCTCATATCTCTCTATTTAGCCCGGTTAAGAAGCTAGTTGTGGTCGCCTCATCATCTTCTACTACATTAGCCTGAATCATGGCTATCTCTATCTCCTTGAAGTACTCATCTACGCTACTCGAGCATTGCCTCAAAGTTTGAAGCTTAGTGTGTAGCTCTCGGTAGTAGTAGCTGGGTATAAACCTTCTTCTCATCACGGCCTTCATCTCGGCCCACGTGTCGATTGGTGGCTCCCCATTACGCCGCCTAGAGGTTGTCAATTATTCCCACCACACTAAGGCATAATCTGAGAACTCGACTGCTGCTAGCTTTACTTTCTTGAATTTCGAATAGTTGTGGCAGTCGAACACCATCTTCACCTTGCACTCCCATTCAAGATATGATGTCGGGTCATTCTTCTCATGGAATGATGGGATGTTCATCTTGATGTTTCCTAGATGATCATCTTCTCGATTCTGACTTTTCCCATGCCTCCGTCCACTTGCTGCAAAAGCTCTATCTTCTTCTTCATAGTCTTCACTATCGGAGTTATAATATCCTCCTATTTCCCTCTCTATGTGTGGATATCGCCTAGCTTCCACTCGACCGCCTCTGCTTCTTTTTCCACCTCGTCCACCTTGGTTGGCACGAGTAGCTTGCTGAGTCTTCTCCTGTACTGAATTCTCCAAGCTATCTAGCCTCTTGTTCAATGCAGTCAACTCAGTTCGGAATAACCTTGTCATGTGTTGTTGTATGGCTTCAATTGTAGATTTGGGATCAAAATTCTGGATTGCATCCTCTCCAGATTATGCTACTTTCTCTCCAGTACCTGCAGACTTGTTAGACATAATCGACTCTTTTTTTTTACTCTTTTTTTTTACTCAAATACAACTGCTGCTGTAATCAAATAAGATAGAACAATTAATTGAAATGCTAAACAAAACGATAAAAGAAACGGATCCTACACAATGCTCTTGCTCTCACTCACGTGTATACACTCGTGTATCACTCAATTTAGCTTTTTTCACTCGATTGATCTCACCTCTCTGTCTTTTACCACTCAAATTCCTCTCTACAGAAATTCAGAATCTCACAATCACAACAAATAAGACTAGAACAACTGACACAAGCAAAAAACCAAAATGCCACCACAAATTTTCGTCTTTTTTTTCACAATACCAAAGTTACTCAAATCACTCCCAAACACCAAAATACAGCATTCCCAAACAATATATATCAATACCACAAAATGCCCAAAATTTTCTACCGAAAAATTCAAAAAATTTCAAAATTTCACGAAAAATTTTCAACTTTTCTACGGACGTTCTATAAGCCTCCGGAAACCCAAATAACAAAACGGAAATCAAAGAAAATGCAAAAAATTTCCCACCTTTTTACTCTTTTTTTTTAATGAGCGACTTTTCTTTCTTTTTCTTTTCTGTTGATTTCGTATTTTTCTTTTTTTTAATAGGTGAGAAACACAACAATTAAATCGAAGATAAAATACGGGATAAAGAATGGAACCTGATACAAAGTCGAAGCTTTGATCCCACTTGATGCGATCCTCCCAGGAGTATCAGGTTACAACGGTGGAATTGGGAAAAATCTCGAGCCCTAGCCTCATAACGATGTTGAACCACGAACCAATTGGATCCGCAACCCGCGATCAATTGAAAGCACGAACCCAAAACTAATGGTGACGCCACAAACAGCTATGGATGGACTGCTTGATAAGTCGGTGAAAAACCCATGGTGTGTGCGTGAGAAAGAGAGAATTCTCCAGAGAGAAATAACTCGCAAGAATAAAATTAATATTATGAATAATCTGTCTTGAATTACAATAGAAACAACCCTTATATAGTTGGGCCTAAAATAACATAAACCATAATTAATATCCTAAAAGAAATAAGGAATAAAATCATAAAACACGCCAATCCAAAACACGTTCCAGATGGGCGCGACACGGGGTTAGTCGTGCCCCGGGTCGCGCTGTAGCTCGCACTCAGCCCAAAGGCAAACATACCGCGGGCGCGACCGGGTCACTCGCGCCTTGGATCGCGCTGTGACTCGCGCCAATCCCAAAGCTCAAAGTGTCGCGGGCGCAACCGGGTCCACTCGCGCTGTAGCTCGCGCCGAATTGCGCAACCGGCTGCTCGCGTCCTGACTCACGCTATAACTCGCGCTAGTCCGTTCTGCAGCTCGAGATCACTATCTTCCACTTGAGCTCGGGTTCCTCTCCCTCCACGAGGCGCTTGGACAACTATCGGCTTCAGGCCTCTTGAATGAAGCCATTGAGGCTCTTCTTGAACCTCTTTGCTCTGGATCTTATCATCGGTCCCTTGGGTACCCTAATTGGGTCAAGTCCTTCCTCGACTCGGGTCGTATCAGTACTAAGGTTCCATGATATTGTACTAGCCCTAAGCATGTGCTAAAATAAAAGGATAACATAAATAATTGGGCCAAACAACTTGGGCTTCTTAATTGAACATAAAATACTTGAGTCTCTCAAATTACCCACAAGCCCAACATTTCTTTCTTCACACTAATCCTTCAACGGAATTCATTCAATCTATATCAAATTTTTCTTCCATTTCGATCTTGCTGGAGCGATTCCCAACCTTAGATCCACAGTCATCCTCCTTGTTCATGACAATCTGATACCCTACACAGAATTAATGATGTAGTGTCTATAACGATGTATAACTTAGAAAATTGGGATGTTAACCTTTAAGCCTCTCCAGTTTAAACAACATACATCCCTTATTTTTTTTCCAGGGAGTGGTGTCCAACATGATCGAATAGTTATTATATTCATCAGTTACAATCCATAAGTTTCAATCGAATATTGGAATTGAAATTGAAATTGTAATTTCATTAAATTAAAAAAAAAAAAAAAAAAAAAAAACAATCGTGATGGATCAAGAACAAGATGTGAAGAACAGTGGTGCATGCATGGATCAATTAGCCTCAGCAATTAGTCAATGCGTATCGTTGGTGCAGAAACCCATTAATATGTAAACATATATCGTACAGACATATGTGATTAAATTGTTTTTATTAATTATTTCAATGAGAATTATTGCTTCTCCTCTCTTTCCTCGAAATTTCCCGAACTTGACCTGGCAACGACTGGCTCACATTAATCTGTGGAATAAATACCTATCATTATTGCAAAATGAGATTGAACTTTTTTTTTTTTTTGAGGTAATATATGCATTGAACTTGGAAAGGTAGAGAAATAGATAAACGGAGCTGTAGCATCATCGGATCAACCAGGCTTAGAAGGAAAGTCATTCCCATATCATCTTTTTTTCCTGAAGGTATATGCTTATCTGCTTTACTTCCCTTTTATCTTCTCAGTTTTCCATCCATCCCCACTGGAACAACTAAAAGTAGTCCAAGGATGCATAAGCACGTAATCTGCTTTAACTCTCTCTCTCTCTCTCTCTCTCTCTCTCTCTCTCTCTCTCTGTATGCATATACAGAGGTTGATTTGATGCTTGCCTTGCATTTAAAAAAAGTACGTATATCCTCTTTGCATGCCCAGTTTTCCAAATCTTGATGCTGATATATATACATATACATATGCCCATGGAATATTAATTTGAAGTATAAACACTTAAATATTCGAGTGATGTTTTTCTCACTGTCATGGTCAAATTAATCAATATTTGGGTTTTTTAAAGCTTAAATAATTATTAATGAGGTACTTCAATTGGGTAAAACCTTAATTAAACTCGAATTCGAGTTGAGTAGTTTGACCTTATTTGAACAGAAAGAAGTGGACTCTTAATTAGTTTAGGAGCATAGCAGTAGTACATAGACGAATAGCAAGATGAGATCCTCCAATCCAATTTTTTTATCTTATTCTTATATCTCACTATTTAATTAACTAAGTATTTTAATAATATTTACTATGAAAATTGTTATAATATAATCAATCATAATCAATATTTAAAGATAAAAATTAAAATTTTAAAAAATTATATACTTTAATTATGGAATATAATCCTCCTACTAATCAATTATTAACTAAAAATTAAAAATTTAATGGTAAAAATAATTATAACCCAATTATTTGGAATAAACTCTAATTAATAATTGTAAAATTAAATTAAACCACAATGATTAGAATTGAAAACAATAAAACAAAATAGAAATTAATAAATTTAAAGTGGGACACCATTAAGTGTGATAAGAAAAGTGGATTAGAGGATCTCAAGTAACTAAAAGTATTATCACACAAAAAAATTAAAACAAAAACAAAAACAAAAACTTATATATTTTTTATTATCAATATGGAAAACTTATATATTAATCATGTTACACCCTTGTTACATGGGTTATGCATAGGGTTGTAACTGAATCGAGCTATTTGTGTGCTATTAGGATCTCAACTCTATAAAAGTTCGTTCGAGCTCGTTAGCTAAACGAGTCAGGCTTAAGTTTGACACTACTCGATTCATTAGCTCATGAGCAAGCTAGTTAAGTGAGTTAGATGAAAATATAATATTATTAAATATTATTTACTTGATAAAAACTTATAATTTTATATTTTTAATTATGAGTATTATTATATAAGTATATTAATTAAGTGTCTAATTAACTCTATGTATTATAAGAAACGAATGAGTATTTACTATTGTTTGTGAATAAAATAATTTATATTTGAAAAAAAAATAATGAATATTTAAATTTAAATTTAAACTTAGAAAGTTTATTTTAGGTTCGATTAAGCTCGAATAAACTCGTGAGCCTCAAAGTATTCAATAAAGTTTGAGATAAAAAATAAACGAGTCAAACTTGATCTTGATAATATTCAACTCAGTTCAATTACACCCCTGGCTATGCACGGACAATACATCATAGTTAATAATATAATGTAATTTTAAAAAAATAATATGGATGCAAATTACATATAATCCAAACACATAAAAGTCTATGGTGGGCGTACTGGTTTTAATTTAAATTAAATTGACTTCTTTAATTTTGAATTACTTCTTTAATTTATACATAAAAATTTAAATTAAATTCAAAATTACTTCTTTAGTTTTTCAAAACAGAAAACTACAAATTAAAGAAGTAATTCAAACTTTAAATTTAAATTTAAATTACATAGAAATCGATCAAAACATAAAAGTCTAGCTATTCCAAAATTAATACGGAGTATTAGAGAGTACAGAAAAATTTAAATTTTGAATTACTTCTTTAATTTGTATAGGATACTTATGGTGGGCGTACTGGTAGTGTACATCTAATATCCTCATTTTCATATTAGATTTTTTAAGTTACTCGAGAAACAAACATAAAATTGGCTGTGATTATAAGTTAGTTGTTTTTCAAAAACAACAAAACGTCTGATACAATTGCTTTGCATACGAGACAATTACGAAAATTAAGGTCGATCAAATTTGAAAGACAACCTTGGATCTGATATTAGTGATAACTTCCTTTTATAAGTAGTTTTCTAAATAAACTAATAAATAATATACTCGTAAATTTCATTATATTACTTTGGCCGTGCTATAGAAATTAACACAATATTTAACTCATTTTACAATTTTTGTATAATGTTCAAACATTTGCAATTACATATACATAATTTTTATATTTTTACAATTTTAATAATCCCTAATTATTTTCCGATCAGACTATGTAATGTGTCGGATTTAAAAATTTTACAATTTTCTCATAACTTTCAAATATTTGCAATTACATACACAACCTTTACATTTGCAATTTCAACGTCCACAATTATTTTCCCAAGTAACAGTATTATGTGTCCGATTTAAAATCCATATGATCACTACTTTTGACATACTTAAACGATGTCCTTTAAGGTCATCGTCCATTTTACACACACCTGTTCATATCTTTTACATACACATTCACTGTTCATCCAAACCCATGTGTTTTACACCATTAGATCCATTTTGTTCGTCATGTTCTTGTTTTTTATGGGTTTTTTTTCTCTTTTTGTCTTTTATTCTTCAATCATGTTCATAGTATGTCCAACTAATTTCATGTGGAACACCGTCATCTTTCCCGGATTCTAGCCATCCCAAAATTCAGACGACCTCGAATCATTCCGAAAAAAATTGAAAATAAATTCTCAGTCTTAAACCACCAACCCCTCTCTCCGCACTCAAATTCCAAAATCACAAGAACCAACCAAGGTTGTAGAACTCGCTAGACGCTAGTCGGGCGGCCGGAGGAGGCCTAGTGCCTAGGTTGCCTAGGCGAGACCCAGGCAGAATTTAGGTGGAACCTAGGCGTTTTTATAAGTTTTATAATATAATGTTACATATTGTTATTTATATATTAGTTTTCCATGCAGCCTACATCCCACTTAAATAATATAATGGAAATTATGATGTAGATTGTTGTATAAAAACTCAAATTAGTTTTTCAACTTTTTTCAACATTTCTTACATCCCACATTGGTTGTAGATTGAAAAATTGGAATGTGGATTGTTATATAAAAGAGTGGGTAACCTTATGTAATAGCCCGGTCTTGAGAATTAGGACGAGGATGTTATGTGGAAAAATAGAAGGAAAAAGGTAGTTTAATTGGAAATCGAGGAGGGTGTTTCTAGAATCGAACTATGTTAGCGCCTCAAAAATTTTGGCAACATAACTTTTTAACTTCAAGGAATACATGTTTTTCAACGAATCAAATGAGTCAAATGGTTCAATCAAGTCAAAGGGATGCCTATTCATAGGCCAATCAGAATTTAAACAGAATCTAATAACTAACAAATAGGAATTCGGTCTTTAAATAATCAAGACCTCTTCATAGGTCACAACAACTATGACCCATCAACAGGTCAGAGGTAAATAAATCATACTGTCTCATTCATAGGACGAAAGCAAGAAAACAACTTAAGATTTGCTATAGGCCAACTGAAAGTAAGCAGAATCAACATGCTTGAAAAATAAAGCTTCATAGGCGAGAAACAAATTAACAGCATGCATATAAAAAGGTGGGAATTTTCTTTGGATTAATTGTAGTTAAGCATATGAAACATGCTAACTAGAAAGTCAATAATTGTTCACAATCAGAGTAGCAAAATCTTATGAAAACTCAAGCAACAAAATACCAAAATTCATCAGAGTAGCAAGAAACATAGTGGGAATAATAGTATTGTTTCATAACCTCAGCAGCCAACCCACTCCATAACCAGCATCCACCTCTCCATCTCAACCTGAAAAATATTTGAAAAAGAGGGCGTGAATACTAATGCACTCAGTGGGGTGTTATGATAAAGCTCTGTAAAACTTTAGAAATATCTAATATTAACTGGCAGCATATGGGAAGCAAATCGCAAAAGTCCTTCCCTTATCTACAAAACCTTTTACTTCCCCTGGGCCCATCCTGGCTCAAACCTGATATCTACTGCACTCTGAGGCATGCCTTAGGATAAGAGAGGGGTTACCTTAAATATCCCACTAAGTATGCGAGGGGGATTACCCAGCAGTGAGTCCCTGGTGATTAAAAGATCACAACCTGGTAACCCGAAGATTACAATCAATAAATATGAGTATGCGAGGGGATTACCCAGCAGTAACTCTCCTTAACTCATCAATGTTTCACCTTTAGTGACTCGAAGGCCACAACATGATAATGTAATAACATTGTTCCTTGAGCTCAATATCCTGCTTAACAATAATTGAATCTCAACATTCAATTCATCAATATCAAAACCTCAACATTGAATTCTCAACATTCAATCATCAATACTCAATCCTACTAGCATAGATCATAACCTAGGATGAATCATCTAGGTCATATTCCTCAATCAATACTATAGCCTTAATGCTTATGAGAGATATTAAAATCAACCTACAAGGCATCATTCATCTAAATAACTTTTCTCATCAATAATATCAATACCAAAATTTGTTGGGGTTTTTTCGAATTAAACAACCGCATGATCTCTTTGGTTGTTCTTTAATCCTAATATCATGTATGTCATATATTTATGCAGCTCATATGTTTTAATTAACCGAGTTCAATTAAACATGCAATCCGGTTTTTTGATTCTACTAAAACTGGAAACATAGAATGCCAAAAAACACTTACAATCAAACATCGGGTTGAGGACAAGATTAAATGTCTAATCTTGTTGTTGTATGACGGCGCCCTTTACTGTGCAATTCGACTTCTCGATCTTTTGATGTATTCCCAGACTGTATCTAGATTCAGGGTGGACTGAAATCTACTAGATAGGTATGGATACTATGTTGATAAAGAGAACACGAGAGGGTTGATTTGTTACTCTTAAATTTTCATCCCCCACCTCCTTATTTATAAGGAGGTGGATGAAAATATCAAGTCCTAGACCTACTGGGCTTGGGTCTCCAGCTCCTTTTCCATCTCCAGTCCATTAAAGTCATATTGGGCTACAACAGAGATCTAGAAGAATATTAAATTGGTCTATTAATTTATTTAACTTCCAATATCCAATAAGTTTAGGATATTGTTAAATAAATTAAATATTACTTTTATTCAACTAAAGAAATAATACCGACTGACCAATTTAGTACATATTTATGAATATGGTTTCTCCTTTAGTTCAGCCATTCCCCGTGTTTAAGATCTAATGTTCATTAATTAATTATGTAAGCCTCTAACAGCTATAATTAATTCATATCTAAAATTTTGAGTAGTACCACACAAGCTTTATCATGTACGGAATAAATTCCACCTGCAGGGTTTCACATGAACTTGTGTTTCCTCAAGTGATGTAACCCGGACAATTTGTACAGGATACAAAAGACGCGTGGAAGACTTCTAGGAATGAACATGCCAACTAAGGAAGGATTCAACCCTTCTATAATATCTCAAATTAACACAAATAAACTGAATTAAACCAATAGAAACTCAAAAATAATAGACCTAAATACAATACCTAGACGATGACACAAAAATAATACACAAAATCCAATCGACAAGGGGGCTGATTTGGGCGAGAACTAAGGCTGGAAGAGAAGTGTATTTGGGATATGTTTTATGGTGAAGAAAGGTTAGGAGTAGATAGGTTATGTTAACAATGAGAAGAACATACGGTTTTTGTTGTAGAACACGATGAACAGATCTTGAATTAAGCTAGAACGCGGTTGGACTTGTTGGATGATCTTCGATCAATGTTGAAGACGTGATATGGACGTTGGTGAGTTGTTGGACGCCGTTGAATGGTGGAAGGATGGTCGTTGATGTTGTATTGTTGAATTGCAACCCGATTAATCCCCGGCGTATCTTGTACGATGAAAACGAATCTCAAAGTTGTTCTTCGGTTAGCGAGTTCACCCTAACTCCTCTTGTGAATTAGAACATTCCCTTGATATAAGACTTAAAGTTGCTAGCTTCAAGAATGGTGTTTTGTATCGAAAACAATAAATGAAAATATTTCGGAGAGACACAATTGTATGCAAAGGCAAATTTAATCAATAATGTCTAAAATATCAATGTAACATGGTTCCCCTATTTATAGGGCTTAATGAGGACGAAAATTAAGTCTAAAAGGCCTAAAAAACTGATCCAAAAAGGTCTCCTAACTATACTAGGAAATTACCTAAACTAGAATTCTATTCAAGGTAGGAAATTGTCTTAAATACAATTCTAGTCAAACCTACTCAATTATGGACAAAAATTAACCTAAAAAATTAAATAAAATATGATCTAAACTATAGTCCAAAATAATTAAATTAATACTATACTCTAAATTAAATTCAACCCCTAATTAAATTAATTAAAGGGTCGAAATCAGCTCCATACACACACGTGATTTACGTCGCCATCTTCATGCATGCGACGTGCATGTGCATGCTTATTCTTCATGTTCTCTTCTTCAAACCTTGATCTCCAATCTTTAATTGTTAACAAAGTAACAAGTTTGGGGCTACTCTCAACTTCTTTGTCATCTTCGAACTTCTTACATACAAATGCTTGGAAATATCCTTGCAATTATATTGCTCGAAGTCGTGTAATTGGACCACATTTTTACAGCTCCGGGTTAAGTTCTTCAAGGCTTTTCATGGTCATATCATCAAGAGAACATCATCAACCTGGCGCACCAGGACACCGTGCTTATATATATTGCACGACACATCATATATACAAACATTATTACCCAAGATATCGAGTTTATTGATTCTATGAAAGGATCTCACCCATGGATAAATCAAAGCAATAAACAAAGCATACATATGTTAGCCAATAAATATAAGTTAAGAACCCGAACTTTGTGGATCTTTGTTCTCTAACTTATAGTGTCAGAGTAGAGAACAGTATCCTATCGTGATCCTCCTCAATACACTAACATGTGTATTAGAATAATCAATTAGTCAAGATAAACTAACTATCAGATTATTCTATGGTGTACCGATGGTGTATTCAGGACCATCTCTGATGATATGATCTTACCGTGTGTTTACCCACACCATATCATCTACAATGTAAGTATATTGAATATGCATAAACAGTTATATAATAATGTGAATACAAATAGTGACTGCAATAAAATCAATCTATATCATCATATTGTCAGAAAAAATTATACAAAGACATGTCTTCCAGTATACAAAACTAACAACATTAACTTATGATCATGATCATCTATACCTCATATCAATCTGATGTGACCCGAAATTAGGATCGAACGCACGTCGACAAGTAAGGGTTCTATGACTTCTAAGACTCGTGAATAAACTGAAAATATGCGGAATAACAAACGACTAACAACGGGACGAACTAGACGACTAAACCAACTAAAATACCTAGACTACGACACACAAATTGAACACAAATTCCAAGGGTAAACGGGCTGTTTTGGAAGGCTAATGGGACGGCTATGATGAGGGAATGGTCTATGTGAGGCTTAGGTGAAGAATGGTTGAGGTAGATAGGATATGATAGTGTTCTGGATAAACTTACGTTATATGTGCTCCAAACGTCGTGAAGAACACGTATAGGCCAATCTAATCCGAAACGGCTTGGAATGACTTGATGCTCGATCAATGGACTTGGTGAATGAAGTTGAGATGGATGTCGGTGAGGGTGGAAGTCGTCGGTAGCGATTGGACGGTGGTGGAGTTGTAGATGTGAATCACAACCCGAAAGTTGCCTTGAATCTCGAACGTACGCAAGGCCAAATTCTTTAAGTTGATCTTCAAGTAGCGAGTCTCCGACAATCCCTCAATGTGGATAGGCGAATTCCCTTGAATTAAAACCTAGAATTTCTAGTTCTAAGAGTATGAATTTTAGAATCAAAACTCATAAAGATTGAACGGGTTGAGACGATATTGAAAGCAAAGCTTAATTAATCAAATATAGTCTAAAGTATGAATGTCACATGGATCCCCTATTTATAACAATAGGAGGACTGAAAATTATAACAAAAGGGGTGAAAATATTGGAGTCCAAATATATCTCCAATTGGACTAGGAAAATTCCTAAACTAGAATTCTATTTAAGGTAGTTTTTTCCCTTAATTAAAATTCTAGTCAAACCTATGACTATTCAACTATATGACCGAAAATTACTCTAATTAAATCAAATAAAATCTGAATTGGACTATAGTCTAATTAAATAAAATAAATACTATAGTCTAAAATAAAACAACTCCTTAATTAAATAACTAAGGATCGAAAACTTTGATCTTCTTCACTCTCGGCTGTGAGCTCTTCAACACGCACACATGCACACATCCACATGCACACGTGCACATCTTCATGTCTTATACTCCATGTCTTGATCTCCATCTTCCAACGTCAACAAGGTCATCAACTATGAGCTACCTTGCACGCCATCTTCTTCTTCGAGCTTCTTGCGAATGGTTGCTTGCAAATAGTCTTTTAACTTTTTAGCTCTTAGTCGAGTGATGGGACCTTTGAATTGCAACTCCAGTTTAGATCCTCATTGCTTTGGATGTCCTCATCATTCTCCCCCTACTGAAGAGAATTCGTCCTCGAATTTGGATCCTCATCATGGTCGAATTCATCTGCAAGAAAAGGAGACAAATCAATAACATTAAAAGTGGAAGAACACTTATACTCACCTGGAAGATCAATGCGGTATGCATTGTCATTAACACGACTCAGAACGGGGAAGGGACCATCTCCACGGGGTGACAACTTCGATTTCCTCAAGTTTGGAAAATGGCCAGGACTCAAGTGAACCTAAACACGATCTCCGGGTTGAAAGATAACACGCTTGCGCCTCATGTTGCGTGCGGCGGCAATTCGTGAGCCTTGGTGCTCAATTCGGGCACGTACCTTCTTATGCATCTCTCGAATAAAATCAGCTCTCTCCATACCTTTAACACTCGTTAGATGCTCAACGGGTAAAGGAAGCAAATCAGTGGGAGTTAGTGGATTAAATACATAAACTACCTCAAATGGAGGCACGTTAGTAGAAGAATGAACTACATGATTATAAGCAAATTCAGCATATGGTAAACACTCTTCCCATGACTTCAAGTTATTCTTAATTAGAGACCTATGTAAAGCTCCTAATGTACGATTCACAACCTCAGTTTGACCATCGATTTGTGGATGTCATGCAGTAGAAAACAATAACTTAGTACCTAATTTTCCCCACAAAACACGTCAGAAATGTCCTAGAAACTTAGAATCCCTATCACTAACAAGAGTACGAGGAATTCCATGCAAACGAACAACATGAACAAAGAACAAGTTGGCAATGTAAACAGCATCATCAGTTTTCCTACATGCAATGAAATGAGCCATTTTGGAAAACCAATCAACAACAACAAAGACAGAATCTTTACCCGACCTAGACCTAGGCAATCCTAAAATGAAATCCATCGAAATATGCACACCAAAGTGACCCGTCAAACCCCCTGCATGCGATTCTAACACTAATAGCTCACGCATAGAACATTCAGGAATGCATAACTTCGACTCTTTGAACAGAAAACCATCATGCACATAAAAACCATCTAAAGACCTACGTTTGGTGCTACACGACGCAATTATAGGGCTGAAGTAAGCATCATGCGAGTATAACGATTTAATGGAAAACCTAGCATCTTAGCATGCATTAAGTTCAAAAGAGCGTACCTTCTTGATAGGGCATCGGCGACCACATTGTCTTCACCTTTCTTGTACTTGATAACATACGGAAAGGACTCGATGAACTCGACCCATCTCGCATGTCTCTTGTTTAGATTGTTTTGCCTTTTTAAATGCTTCAAGCTTTCATGATCCGTGTGGATGACGAACTCCTTAGGCCAGATATAGTGTTGCTATGTGTCCAATGCACGCTTCAAAGCGTAGAACTCTTTATCATATGTGGAATACCTAAAGGAGGCGCCATTCAGCTTCTCACTGAAGTATGCAATGGGTCGGTGTTCCTGCATCAAAACTGCACCAATACATATGCCCGAAGCATCACACTCGATCTCAAAAGTCTTAGTAAAGTCAGGTAAACAAAGAACAGGAGCAGAACACAGCAATGATTTCAAAGTATTAAAAGCATGCTCTTGCTGCTTACCCCACTCAAATTTCTGGTCCTTCTTACTTAGCTCAATAAGAGGGGCGGCCATAAAAGGATCGAACCTCAGAGGCGTTCTTTGGTGTTGGCCATTCCTCAATCGCCTTGATTTTGGAACGATCAACCTCAATACCTCGTGAACTAATGATAAAGCCTAGAAATACGACTTCATCCATGTAAAACGAACACTTAGACAAGTTTCTATACAACTTAGCATCACGCAATAAACAAAAAACACGCCTAAGATGTTCTATGTGCGCTTGTGCACTGTGACTGTAAATCAGAATATCATCAAAGTATAAAATCATGAATTTTCCAATTACATCATGAAAAACATGATTCATCAATCTCATGAAAGTGCTCGGTGCATTATTGAGACCAAAAGACATAACTAACCACTCATATAAACTATGCTTTGTTTTAAATGCGGTTTTCCATTCATCCCCTTCATGCATTCTAACTTGAAAATAACCAGATCTTAAATCTATCTTAGAAAACACATTAGAACCACTTAACTCATCTAGCATATCATCAAGTCTAGGGATAGGAAATCTATACTTAACCGTGATTTTGTTGATGGCGCGGCAATCCATGCACATCCTCCATTCGTTGTTCTTTTTTGGCACTAGGATGACTGGAACTACACAAGGGCTCATCGACTCTCGGATTTGCTTCTTCTCCAACAAATCCTTCACTTGATGGTTGATCTCCTTCGTCTCCTCGGGCAAGGTGCGGTATGCCGGCCTGTTGGGTAAGACGGCGCCTGGAACGAAGTCGATCTGGTGTTCGATCCCACAAACTGGAGGTAATCCACTTGGAATCTCTTCCGGGAACACGTTCGCGAACTTCTCCATAAGTGTCTGCACATCACAAGGCAAAGAAACACCATTAGTAGCACTGTCTTTATAAGATAAGAGTACAAAAGGTAAACCTACTTTTAGTGTTTTTTCTACGCCTTTAACTGAGATGAACAGGGACCGATTCTTCTCTTTGATTGGGGCTGATCCGAATGCCTTTCCATGAACTAAGGAATCATTGGAAGGTGTCTTAGGGGCTGTATTGGTCGAAGAAAGGTTGGGACTCGGCGTTGAGGTGGCGGCCGAATTGATTCGGGCGGCAGCTGCGGCTGTCTTTGCCCGTTCTTGTTTAAATCTCTCTTGCATCCTTTCTTAATCCTCTACAACAGCTTTAGGAGTTAGTGGCTTCAACACAGTGGTTCGACCATCTCAAGTGATCGAGTAGGTGTTCGTCAATCCGTCATGAACTGCTTGTCTATCGAACTGCCGCGGTCTTCCTAAAAGTATATGGGCTACTTCGATGGGAATAACATCACACAAAACAGTGTCAGAATAACGACCTTTAGTAAAAGAAATGTGTACCTGACCTATCACATGAATGGAACCTCGATCTATGAGCCATTGCAGCTTGTAGGGCTTCAGATGCTTTGTTGTGGTGAGTGCTAGCTTATCAACAGTGTATTGACTGATTGCATTGATCATGCTCCCACTGTCTATAATCATCGCACACGTCTGATCCTTGATGGAAACTCAAGTGTAAAAGATGTTCTCTCGCTGCGATTGCTCTTCGTCTTCACGATTGATGTTCAGACTGCGAATTGAAACTATACTGACATGAGGTAACTCGGTTTTCTCATCATCTGGCTTGACTTCAAGGACGTCGACTGCTTCAGGGGCGGCGGCCTGGGGCTCCTTCTCATCTTCACTGGCTGATTCAAGTCCATTCTGTTCATTGAGGAACAAAACACACCGGTTTGGACACCGGTTCTGAAAATAACCCCAGCCTTGGCATTTGTGACACTGGATGTCAGGAGCTTGACTAGGGGCTGAATTCGGCATTATGTTGGGCTGATTGGGCTGTTGGAATGGAGGCCTTGTGGGCGGCGCTGGTGTAGACTCGAGTTTATGGCTAGATTGTGGTGTAGAACGATCAGAACGTCGTTCTGGGGGTACGGACTGACCTCGGGGTCGTGTGAACTCATTAGAAGGGGTAGAAGGTGATGTAGAATGCATACCTTTGTACCAAGGAGATTGAGCAGGGGCTAAAGTTTGATGAGATCGACGACGGCCCTCTCGAAGCTGTTTTTCCACAATCGATGTATACTGCACCATCTTCTCTATACTGGTGAAGTCTTTGAGCTCAAATTCACACGCAATGTCAAGATTCATTCCTTCAATGTACCGAATGATGGTAGCATTTAAGGTCTCCTCCTTCCCGACTCAGTTCAAGGCAGTTTCTAGCTCTTTATGGTACTCTTCAATCGAACGGGTGCCCTGTTTGATCCGGTTGAGCTTCTTCTCAAGCTCTCTCTCGTAGTGGACTGGAATGAAACATCCACGCAAGAATCCTTTCATCTCTTCCCTATTATCAATCGGTGGATTTCGATTTCTGCATCTTCTTTCTTGCTGCATCTCCCACCAAGTGGCTGCGTAGCCTCTAAACTCCAAACATGCTAATTGCATCTTTTTGGCTTCTGTAAAGTCATAGCATGCGAAAATCTTCTCTACCTTACGTTCTCAATCTAGGTAGACATCGGGATCGTGAAGGCCTTCAAACTCCGGAATGCTTGTTTTGATGTTGTTGAGTATTCGATCTTCTCCATAGTCATCATTGTAATTCCCACGCCATTGACGGCGTCCACGATCTGGGGTGTCATATCCGTCATCTGTATTCTCATCAAAGTACTCCTCTTTTGGATCGTTTTGACGCTCATTGCGTCTAGCGGGTCCTCGAACAGCTTGAGCAATGGTCGGAGTAGTTTTAGTGCGTTCAAAGACATACACTAAATCATCAATCTTGTCGGATAGAGCTTGGTGCTGTCTCTAGAAGTGCTTTGAAAGCGCTTCAAAGTGGTACTTAGGATCCCACGGTGGTGTTGGATCTGAAGAAGACTCCATGGGTGCTTTAGACGGATCTTTGGGCGGGTCCAAAGGTGGTATGGTCGAGTGTGGATCGACAGGAGGTGGCAAGGATGACTCGGGGTGATTTCCTTTCTTCATGATACCTACAAGACGAACAAACGTAAAGAAAAATAAGGTAGGACCTCACAATCTCACATTCACTCTTTTGTTTTCACTCTTGATTTTACCACTCGTGTATCACTTAATATATGGGTGCACAGTGTGTGATAAATCGTGTGTATGATGGCTCTAACTAGGTAAGAGAATTCGGTTCTCAAGGTTAGTATGATCGGGAAACGGCTTGTCACACTTTGGGAAAGAACGGGTTCACTACTCTTGGAACAAGGATGAATTTGGTATGTATATGATGTGTGTTTGAGTAGGGTGTAGTAGGGTGGTGGCCGAATGTTTGTGGTGTGGTGGTCGTGTATAATGGATGTAGGAAAGGAAAGATTTAGATCAATTAATGAAGTCCCAATTAGATTAGGAAATCCAAAAATAAATTTAGGTAGAAGGAAGGAAAGAATAGGAAGGGATAAGGAAAGAAGAAATAAGTAAGGCAAGAGGGTGATTTAGATGTGTATCAACCTATGTGACACAATCTAAATACCTTAATTAGCCTAGACTCTAGAAGGAAAGAACCAAAAATAAAATATGATTCTTAAGGAGGTTACCAAAAAGAAAATAGAACTTGTATGGAAAGTTCCAAAAATAAAATTAATCTAGAAGGAAACTACCAAAAATAAGAAAGACTCACTAGGTAATTACCAACTATAAAATAGTACAAAAAGGAAAGTACCAAAAATAAAATTGAACTCAAAAGGAAACAATGAATATTCTTTTTTTTTAACTTTCGGATCTCTCTTTTTTTTGTTCGACTTTTTTTTTATAAACGATCGCTTTTTCTTTTTTTTTTTGATCGTTGCTTTTCTCTTTTATTTTTGCAATGTACAATACGGAAATTAAATTACAACTCGAACAATGCTCAACGGAAAATAAAGACACAAACCACGAACCAAAGCCGACGTAGCTTTGATACCACTTTTATGATGTGACCCGAGATTAGGATCGAACGCACGTCGACAAGTAAGGGTTCTATGACTTTTAAGACTCGTGAATAAACTAAAAATATACGGAATAACAAACGACTAACAACGGGACGAACTAGACGACTAAACCAACTAAAATACCTAGACTACGACACACAAATTGAACACAAATTCCAAGGGTAAACGGGCTGTTTTGGAAGGCTAATGGGATGGCTATGATGAGGGGATGGTGTGTCTGAGGCTTAGGTGAATAATGGTTGAGGTAGATAGGATATGCTAGTGTTCTGGATAAACTTATGTTATATGTGCTCCAAACGTCATGAAGAACACGTATAGGCAAATCTGATCCGGAACGGCTTGGAATGACTTGATGCTCGATCAATGGACTTGGTGAATGAAGTTGAGATGGATATCGGTGAGGGTGGAAGTCGTCGGTGGCGGTTGGACGGCGGTGGAGTTGTAGATGTGAATCACAACCCGAAAGTTGCCTTGAATCTCGAACGTACGCAAGGCCAAATTCTTTAAGTTGATTATGAGATAAAGATCACGACAATCAAACACTACTATAAGTGCAAAGTGTAGCACTTAATAAACTTCTTAGTGCAAAGTGCAACACTAACAGATTGCTCATGCAACATATAGACATAATCATAATGAGAATAGTCATCAATAAAGGTAATGAAGTATTTTTCCTTTTTTGAAAGAATTAACATCAAAAGGCCCACATATATCAGTATGCACAATTTCAAGAAGCCAAGTGCTTCTTGTGGCTCCTTTCTTTGTGTGTTTTGTTTGGTCCTTCCATTCTTTCTCTAGAAATATGACCTAAACTTTGATGCCATAAGAAAGTAGAACTTTCATTCACTAAACTACATTTAGTGCAAACATTATGATGTAGAGTCAAAAGACTTTCAGAATACAAACCATCTAAATTTAATTTATATAAACTATCACAAAGAATGCAAGTACCAATGAGATGATTATGCTTAAATAAACTGAAACATCCATTACCGAAATTGAAAAAAGAAAATCTAATAACATCAAGTTTAGATAATGAAACTAAATTTCTAGATAAGCTAGAAATATAAAGAGTTTCTAATAAATCTAAATGATGTATGGTTTCAAGAATTAAACGATAAGTCCCGACTATTTCCACTGGAGCTTTCATTCTATTCCTCATGAAGACGAACTTTGAGCTCAATTCGTACTTAATACCACTTGAACACCTCCTGAGTCCTGACCTGATAACTTGCCGAAAGGTCACCGAAAGGGCGAGGTAGAAGGAGAAGAAAAAAAGGGGCGAGGTTTAGGTTGAATTGAGTGAACACTTTTTTGATGTTTGAACATTACAACAAATTTTCAATAAATTGTTGTTCTTAAAAAAAATGCAAAACAACAGCTTTCTGACAACCGTTGCAAACAAAAATGCCTCATAGACAACGGTTTTATAAAAAAACGTTGTTAAAGTTGGCATCAAGACAACAGTTTTTTGCAAAATAAAGTTCGCTCATAGTCAATGGTTTTTTGGAAAACCGTTGTAAATTTTTAATTTACAACGATTGTTGTTGAAAACCATTGTCATCATGATGTTGTCTTAATGCCTTTTTGTAATACTTATTGCAAGAACAAGAAATTAGATTCACTATGGTAATTAGTTTCGATAACTAGTGTTTTGAAATCTGGACTGGACCGGCCGGTTCGACCGGTTAAACCGCAAAATCGACCATGTGCCCAGTCCGCTAATAATTAAATTCTGGGTTGCAAGTGATCCGAAGCGAACCGGTCAAAATCCGGTCAAACTCGTTATATCCCAGTTAAAACAGTGAACTAATCCGGAATTAATTCATCCACAAGCGAGACTAGAAGAATTCGAACCCGCAACCTCCAAATATATATATATATATATATGTGATATATATGCACTTAATTTCCAATAACTTCTAACATTGAAAAATATTTATCTAATATGAAACTTATATACAAGATTACATTTTACATAAGAATTCACCAATAAAAATATACTGCATACTTTCAACAATTTCAACATGTAGTTAATTGAATGATGGGACAATTTTATGGAAATAACTTCCAATTTTTATTAGTCAAAATTAAAATAATATTAACAGATATGTGTGTGTGTGTATGCATCAGTATGACCTTTAAGTGGAAATTAAATTATATGCATCCAGTAGTAAATCAGAATCTATATATTCTTTGCTTGTAATCAAAGCAAAATAAATACCACTTAATAGGAAAAAGCTTTCGGCTTTAATTAATTAACCTAATTAGGACTAGATCATAACCTATATATCGTAAGAACTTAAGAAGTATAATTATCAGAGAATCGATCATTTGCAGATTTTTTCACCAAATTATAAGAGAAGCTTTTATAGTCTTTTTTTATACATACAGGAACAGATCGAGAATATTATTTCTTCGTGCTGCTGCTTCTCACGACCATCATTAACTGGCAATCAATTATATTGGTGAGAAAATCTTCCTTTATTACTGTATGTGTGCATGTATATATATATATATTGAATAATATTATATATATATAAATATTACACATATTACATATACGTATATATTGTATACATATGCATGCTATTAATTATAATCTTTGAGCTGTTTACAGCGCACTGTTACTGGTTTCAGGTTTCCACCAACTAATTTCTTCAACTACAACCTCGCTGGTAGTATATCTAATCTTTGATTTCATATTATATATACATATATGTTATTAAGAAATTAGATATGCTATATATGGGATTTAGTTCTACAAAATGCTCTATGGAAATGTTTTGGTTAATTATATTATTTGGTGGATGGGTTTGTATGGGCAATAATAATAAAAAAAAAATGAATCGAGACAAATAAATATGACTTGATCATCATGCGTTGTTCAATTAGGTTAATAGAAAGTATTTTTGAATGTAATTAGGCTTTTGGAATAATATAAAATAATATGCAAGTAACAGATCAACAAAGATGAACACAATTTCTTTATCACCACGATGAAATTAAACACAAATTAAAACGATCTTTATATTCCAGAAATGATCAGAATATTTTGAATGTAAACCTATTTTATATGAAATGTCTTTTATTTTGCTGTGTCCAATTAAACTTAACTTGGGTTTCTTGCAGACCGATGTGACGCTATTGGAGTTTAAATGAACGATATTCACATATATTATTTGCTAAATTATATCTTGCGACATATTAAAATATTTTTGGAAAGTTGATGAGTTTCTCAATAAAAACGAATAAACAAATTGATGTATATAAATGGTCAGGATTAAATATTAAAAAACTTAGATCTATCATCTTGTGCATTGCATAAATTAATTAATGAGTCGGTTATAATATATATATGGATACACATGCATCAAAGGAATTTGATATTAGTGAAAGGGTTATTTTTTTTAGTACAGTGAAAGTGTTAGTTCTTGGAAGTGTGCCATTCCGGCCGATTCTTATCATTTTGTTAGTTTATTAATTAAATACCAATTTAACTATTAATCCACGTGTCCTCTACAGGCATGATCAAACAAAGAAGCACCTAGTTGCCGATACGTGGAAAGGACAGGTCAGCCTTTCTTTTAAATATCATTTTTCCAGATTGATTAATTTTAAGTATAAAATAATATTGAAAGATATTGTTGCATCGATCTGTTAAATTATATTCTACATATGTCACTACATGAGGTATTACTTCACCATCATTGAAATAGTGCCGCATTAATCATTAAAAAAAAATAACATTTGATTAAAATAATAAGTAGAGATTGTAAATGCGACACCATCTCAATAGTGATTATGAGGTAGTACCGTAGTACTTTATACAGTGGAATATAAGGCAAAGTACTTCCCAGAACTTCAAAACTCAATTTGATTTTTGTAACTTAATAATATATCTCTAATCTGTAATATAATAAAACTAGAATTGCCAAGATCTATTTGACAATATTACTAAAAACTATAAATTATATTAAACTCTTTTGATTTTCCTACATTTGAATTACTTTATTGATAACCGTATTTTCCAACACTTTGATTTCCTATATCTCAATTACTTTATTTTTACCATAATAAGAAATAAATAATTTAGTGACTTAAAATATATTAATATTTAGTAAAGTTAAAGTATCAATATATATTAATGGTTAGACTTTTAAGTAATGAAAAATACCTAACAAATTCTTTTGTAACAAAATAAATAATAATAATAATAATAATAATAATAATAATAATAATAATAATAATACATTTTTCTAACTAAGTGAACATTTCGGTGTATTGTTAAAGTGAAAGTATCAATATATACTAAGGTCTTATTTACTTTGATGGATAAATGATGATTAACAAGTTATCCAATTATATTCTATGTTTACTTTGTATGATATTAAAATGATGGATAACTCAAAGTTAGTGATAAATGAGCTTTGAATGCTTATGGATGTCCCATCTAAATAAGTGAGGTATGATTTATCCACCCTTGGGGATCCCTTCAATTTTTATCAATTTATACATACATACGTACACACACGTATAAATTTTACTATATAAATATAATATAATTTCCATTATAATATTATTTTTCATCCCGAAATTAAAAATTCTACATTTCGCCCCTCCAAGTGAAAGATTCTCACATCCATCTTTATCTCTTCTCAAATATTTTAAATTGTTTATCCATCCAATTATAAATCATTGAACTAAACAAGCCCTAAAAATTGATTTTTAAGTAGCTAAAAAAGTAAATAGTAAAATTATTTTATAATAAAAAAGATAACAAGAAGTTTTTATAATAAAAGAGAAATTTTTAGTGTGTATATAAACACAATAATTTTGTCTTTGCTAGAAAAATGCATTGTGATTATTATTTATTTTATTAAAAAAGAATTTTTGCTATCAACCATATAGAGAGAGGAGAAGAGTAAAGGTGGGTACATATGTGGAGCAATGCATGTGATCCATGTGTCGTTAAAGAGAAATTGATGTTCACTTCATCAAGACACTCACGCTAGTCCACCGACCCATCCACGTACGATTCCAGTTTTTCAGTATCATGATCGCACGTCTCCCTAACGTGGCTTCCTAATTTCTTCTTTTCGTATTTTAATTAGAGTAAGTTCATTAATTGTCTAATTAAGCTTATTTATTAATTATAAGAACATAAGAAGTGTCATCCGATATTAAGAGAGGTCTCACCAATTATAAAGTGAAGTGTTATTCGATATGTAGTAAAGTATCACCAGATATGAAAAAAATAAAGAAGTGTCACCCGATATTAAACAAGGTATGAAACGATGTATCACCAATTATGAAGTGAAGTATCACCCGATATGACTTAGACATTAATTATATATTTAATAAAATTATAATAAAAATTTAAATATTAATTTTATATTTTTAATATAAGAAACTTATTTATTACAAAGTTTATAAATGTTCATGAATAAAAACTAAAAAAAATTATCACATTGATTTATTGAAGCAAAAAAAAAAAGAAAAAAAAAAGTGTCACCCAATAATAAGAAAGACTTCACCAAATATGAAGCGATGTATCATCAACTATGAAGTGAAGTGTCACCCGATATGAAGCAGTATAAATTAACATATTAAACATTAATTATATATTTAATAAAATTATAATAAAGACTTAAATATTAAATTTATATTTTTAATATACGAGAATTATTTATTACAAAGTTCATAAATGTTCATGAATAAAAACTAAAAAAAAAACAATCACATTGGATTATTGAAGCAAAAAAAAAATGTCACCCGATATGACAGACATTAATTATATATTTAATAAAATTATAATAAAAATTTAAATATTAATTTTATATTTTTAATATAAGAAACTTATTTATTACAAATTTCATAAATGTTCATGAATAAAAACTAAAAAAAAATTATCACATTGATTTATTGAAGCAAAAAAAAAGTGTCACCCAATAATAAGAAAGACATCACCAAATATGAAGCAAGGTATCATCAACTATGAAGTGAAGTGTCACCCGATATGAAGCAGTATAAATTAACATATTAAACATTAATTATATATTTAATAAAATTATAATAAAGACTTAAATATTAAATTTATGTTTTTAATATACGAGAATTATTTATTACAAAGTTCATAGATGTTCATGAATAAAAACTAAAAAAAAACAATCACATTGGATTATTGAAGCAAAAAAAAAAAAAAAAAAGTGTCACCCGATATTAAGCGATATATCACCAATTATAAAGTGAAGTGTCATTCAATATGAAGTGAAGTATCACCAAATATAAAATTAATTGGATCGAGTCGGATTGGGTTATAAGATCCATCTAACGATTTATGACCCGTTAAATGGTCTAACATAAGTCTTTGTCAATAACAGTGTTTTTAAACCCAGACCGGACCGGCCGGTCCAACCGGTTTAATCGTGAACCGGTCATGTGTCCGGTCCGGTTATATATGATTTTCGGGTTGAAAATGACCCGCAGTGAACCAGTCAAAAACCGATCGAACCTCTTAAACTCGGTGAAAACCGGTCGAACCGATCAAACCGATCCATATTTAATTCTCTCATGCGTAAGGAGGATTCGAACTCACAATCTCCAAAAAATACACAATTTTGTATTATATACTTAACCAACTGTGCTAATATATATTTTTATTATTTTTTGGATATTAATAATATATATATATATAACTTGAAAATAACTAAATCTCATTTTAATTAAAATTAATGTTTAGTATATAATTAAAATAAATATTTAAAATACATCTAATTTATCATTTTAGTTAAAAATAAATGGAGAAAAGAAATAAAATCTAAAATAGTGACTTATAAAATAAAGACAAACAATGTTTTAATTGTTATTAATTATACAATATTCTTTATAAATAAAATTAATATTTAATTTTTTGACATTTAATTATATATCTTCTCATAATATAATATTTTGATGTTCTATATGTTTATTTTAATTTAATAATTACTATATTTTTAATTGTTTAACTTATGAAAAAAGTATAGATAAACTATTTATTTACTCAGCATTGATATAAATTAAGTGCATTTTTTAAACTTAATTTAATATATTTATCATGATACAAGTTTGTTTATTTTATTTTATATTTTAACCTGTACATAAATAAAATATAAATATTATATAACGGATCATCCAGTTTTTTTAAAACAGTTCAACCGATCGAACCATAACCCAATGATCCCTTAAATTGACTGATTCGATGTCCGGTCCGGTTTAAAAACATTGGTCAATAATAAGTGGCCATTAAATTTCCTATTTGATTGATTTGAGACACATATGGATTTAGAACTTTGGATTGTATTTCTTGAAGTACTTACGTATCACTAATTTTATTCAAATACAAAACATAAGAATTTTAGAATAAAAAAAAAGAATTTTAATTTCATAATCCTCACACCACAAATAAATAAAAATTAACAAAATATTATAATATGAGGTCTCCTAAGTCCTATCTCTCAATTCCAAAGAAAAATAAAAAAAGAACAATTAACTCTATCACAATCAGTCTATCCAATAATTAATTCTTCTTGTAGTTTCTCACAGCTTATGTATATGTGTATATATATATCCATACACGAATTTCGTTACAAAAAAATAAATAAATAAAAATAAAAGAAATGAAAAATACACTACTCTAAAATTCAAAAGTTAGTTTCGCCGAGGAAACTGCAAGGAAATTTCTCTTCCAGACTTCCACTGTTACTCTCTTTCTCTCTCATTCTGTGCTGCTGCCAACTCCGCAGGCGTACGAACTGCACACCGCTTCTTCAGGTTTCCCACTACGGTCTTACACAAAATTACTCCAGAATTTTATGAGCAGAGAGCTCTTTTGATGCGTTAATGAAAATGAATGGTAGTAGTGATATTACAGCAGTAGCAATATAATTTAGAAGAATTAAGGAGAATGTCGGTGCTTCTTCAGGTTTCCGGCGGCGTTCATGTATTTGTTCTGTGTGTAGAATTATTGTGATTTGAGATAAATAAGCGGTGTCATCTCTCCTGCGACAGAATCATGAATGATGATTTCAAAGGCTCGCCGTACCGGCGCCACCACAACGACCTCGAAGCCGCCGGCAACAGCCGCCGCTTCGACGAAGATGACGATGAAGGGTCGCCTTTTAACATTGTGCGAACAAAGAGGGCTCCGATCGACCAGTTGCGTCGGTGGCGGGTAAGTTAATCACGACATTCTTATTGCGCGCTTGTGTGTGTAAAGATCTGGAACTTGAAAAGAATGGGGGAGATGATTAAAGATTCATAAATTAGTTTTGTGCTTCTTTCTATCTGCTTTCTAAGTTTATGTTATTGAAGAATTGAAGAATACTCATGCTTCATATGGTGATAACTTATTGGTAAAAATATGCAACCACTTGCGCAATGAGCTATGAGCTAGTTATGTTTTGAAGCGGAGGATGGCTTCAGCAATTGTGATATTATTGTCGTGATAAATGTCTCAAAATAGCATTTGGTTGGGTTTTGGACTTTCTCCTTGTTGTATGCCGCATTTATTATTGTGTAGTTTAAGATGTTTGATACAAAGTTTAGCGAGGTTTGAGAAATTGAGACTGCTTCCTGTATGAAATGGTTATCATTTTGGCTTTTTAATTGAACCAATTTATAATATGGCAGGTATGTTTCAAATGACCTTCATGCCATGAGTTGCAATGTTATGCATTAAATTTTACCATCATTAATGTTAGCTCATTGAGCGTTCTGGATATTGTCTTAGCAATTACTGATCCATTCATGATCATGCACAAGTGAATGACCTTCAATGAGCCTCCTTTATTTAGTTTAAGGAAATATTGGTGACAAAGTTTTCTCAATCTTAATCAATGAAGTGCTATGCAGCGTTGATTAATTTAATGCTGTCCCTTCTCCATCAACTAAATGCTGGTTATTTATGAAGCCATAGTAGTTGGAAATTAACTGATCAGACGAGTTTCTGAATTTCATTGGCGGGTTTTACAAGCGCAGGGGAATATCTCTGTGGCTTTGATCAAATTTTTACTGGGCTGGGTTATAGTTCATCACATGACAATCTAATAGTTTTCTTAGCACATTTATTCTCTGACCATTCCTAGTTATCTTATATTCAAATCTCTCCAACCATTTTAAATGTCATCATATACTTCTATATACTTTTCAGCAAGCTGCTCTTGTATTGAATGCATCTCGGCGATTTCGATATACATTGGATTTGAAGAAAGAAGAGGAGAGGAAGGAGTTGATTGCTAAGATTAGGACGCATGCTCAAGTCATTCGAGTATGTATATTTTTTATTTTAATTGGATGTTCTGTCCGTTGTTATTCATTAATCAATAATTTCTTGAACAGGCTGCTGTTCTTTTCCAAGCTGCTGGTAATGGACTGAATGGTGATTTCTCTTTTATGCTGTTCACCTAACAATACTCAGACTCGACTTGGCATCTGTTTAGACTGTCTCCCTTCTTTCTGATCTTGGTTATGTCATTTATGTATTTTAGTACCAGGGCCTGCAAACTTACCACCAAGTCCAACCCGAGTTGGTGATTTTGGTATCAGCTCAGAGGAACTGGTGGCTATGTCCAGGGAGCACGATCTATCTTTCCTGCAGCAAAATGGAGGGGCAAGTTTGCTGCCATAGCATCTAATACATAGCTTCTTGTCTGCTTGACTTTCATAATCATATATGTATCCTCTGCAATCTTAATTCATTTCCCTTATATTTTGCATTAGGTTAAAGGAATGGCTGAGAAGTTAAAGTCCAATGCGGAGAAAGGTGTACCTGGAGATGAGACTGACCTTATTGACCGAAAAAAGGCTTTTGGATCAAACACATATCCTCGAAAGAAAGGGCGAAATTTCTGGGTGAACATTGATTAATCTCATTACATATGAGTACTCCTATATCATGAATATGGTAAAGATAAGTTTATTGGTCTACTTGGGAGTTTTTGTAATTTTCTTTGCCGTACAGAGCTTTGTCTGGGACGCTTGTCAAGATACAACGCTTATCATCTTGATGATTGCTGCAGCTGCTTCCTTAGCGCTGGGCATAAAGACGGAGGTATGGTTATGGGGAGCATAACTTGTACTTATAAACTATGGTTATATTGTTCTTTTCAGGTCTAGTTTGACTTTAGTTTTTAACTTTGGATGACTCTGATTAATATGTGTTATATTATATTATTGACACTGACTCCCTAGCTAATTGTAAATTTTTTAGGTCAACGGTGCTGGTAAAAGCTTTTCACAGTGTTTAAACTAGTCTTTTGATAACTATGTTGTGAATAAGTTCATACATAAAAGTATGTTAAATTAGTCAAAAACATCATAAACTATGTATCAGAAATTCGTATTTCAATGAAATTGAAGTTTCCCTAAACCAAAAAGATAATTCAATGCATAAAAAAGTTCTAAAATATGTTGTCTCCTGACTGAATCCTCGGTTTTACCAGTTCCATATAATGTTAGTGCATTCAAAATCATGGTTCAGTGGTCTTAATCATGCTATTTTATTTTATGTTCAGCTGGCAACCGGCTGGATTGTTGGGGGGGGGGTCATAGGGGATGCAAAAAATTGCATATTATTTGACAGTTATAACCTGACGAATGATTGTCTTGTTTTAGAAAAGGAATGATAAACAGGTGAAATTGTTTTGACGATCGTTACATCTATGAGCACTATGCTGTTTTTATTGTACGAATTGGAGCTTTCCTCACATGAAATTCACACATAAGAGAGTGAATACTCTTATTTTCAGAAAAGTTCAAGTTAATCACAGGAATGTTTAGTAGAAAGCTTGGTTTTCCAATGATTTTATATGAATGATATATGCACTATATGTAATGACATGGGACCCTTGAGGCCAAATCATAATGGTTTTCTCAGTTGTTTCCTGAAATAGTTTGGAATTAATGTAGATATTTGCTTAGTTAAATAATTAGCTCATACCCCATGGTACCACGTTCTGGTGCATGTGTCCCAATTCGTGGTTCTTTAGAGAACCAGGAAAGTGTTCTGGAATGTGAAATTAATAATGGACTTTGTTGCATAATGGATGAAGAAGAGCCAAAGGAGGGGGTGGGGGAGGAGGAGGAGAAGGGGAAGATGAGGCGGCTGTTGAGAAACGAAGAGAGAAGGAAGGCAGATTAGGCTTTATTTTATTTTAGACTTGGGCTGGGATTTCATATTTATTATTCCATCGTGCTAATTTATTTAAAAATACTTCTAATTATTATTTTATTGTTGGAGAGGTTAGGGCTTCTGCCACTTATTCTTAGAACAATCTGCATATTTGTAATTTATGTGTGTGTGTGTGTTATAATATAGATTGACTAACCAAACCACTAGGGTTTATTTATCATCATTCATTTTAGAATACCAACTAAGCCTAACCCCTAATAAACCCAAAAAATAAGTAACATAGTGTACCACTCTCTCTTTTCTGCATTGCTATCCGGAATGTACTGCATCCCAGGAAACTATGGTTAATTGTTATCTTGGTAATTGATACATTTTTCATTCTGATCTTAAAATAGTTATTTGAACACAAAATAATGCTTTTAATATGGAAGTAGCTCCTGCGATGTATATGAAGAATATTCGATAACCCATGCTTTTCTATTAGCATTTTGAATTTATTAGTTTCAAGAAATGCCTTTGCCATTTTAGGGTATAAAAGAAGGTTGGTATGATGGAGGAAGCATTGCCATGGCAGTTCTCATAGTCATCATATTTACAGGTATGACCAACTCACTCATTGAGTTAATCTTTCATTTGTTGCAGTTTTAAAGTGCACGGTCTGTGACTCTGTATGCAAGTATGCAACTATGGTTATGTGTAAATTTATACGGACACAAAAAACCGTTTTTGTCTATTTGAATATAGAATGTCAGAACTGAGTACAGGTAGTTGCCCCACAACATTGACATTAATATATTCGTGAGATCAAATCAAGAAGAATATACCGACTCCAAGAGAACTGGGATGACCATTAGAACCAAAAAAATAAAGAAAGAAAGAAAGAAAAAAAAAAAGAAAAGAAAAAGATCACAAATCTTAACTAAACGACATTATTATTGCAAAGCAGTTCATTGATTCACTTACTGGCACAATCACTTCCTCAAGGGCACGCTGCAACCATTTAAGTTCACATGCATTTACCTCAACTCTAAATCTTTGCTTCATGCCACTACATTTGTTGCTTGCTCCTCTGTAGGACCAGATTTCTTCTTAGGCCATACACTTGTAATTATCTGAGGTAGATGACTAATAGAGCCTTCCAAATGAGCACCAGTTTATGCCTCTGACATGTTTCAAAATCTCAGGATTCAGTAGGTAGCTGCAACATGTTCTTCATAAGGACTGTTCTTAAATTGGGTTATTAAACTAATAGTAAAGGCAACATTAGGCTGAGTGATTCGCATGCAAAGAGAACATCCCAAGGGTCTTAAATCTTCCATTTAAATTCAGCAGCCTGCAATTCTTTTAAGTGATTCATTTCACTCAGACCATCTCCAGTGAGTATAATGCCATCCGTGCATACAAAATAGTCACCTTATGATTTCAAGAGTGCTTGAAAAACATGGTCTGCAGTTTGAGTTTGATTGTTGGCCTGCTCTTTTTATTGAGTGAGCAAGTTTCTTAAATGACTGTTTTAGGGGATGCTTGGTAAATATAAGGGAGTGGGGATGGGCATGGGTATGAAAGCGGAGCGGAAAGGAAATGTTTGCATTTTGCTTGGATCTTATTTTTAATATGTGTGTGTGCATGAGAGAGAGAGAGAGAGAGAGAGAGAGAGAGAGAGAGCGCTTTATCAGCTTAATTATATATGAGAGAAATTTTAAGCTAGTTTGATGGCTTGCACCCTATCCTATGAACATTTTGGTTCTTTGAGTTGTCTCTAGAGAAAGCCTCGTTCTGAACTTGTGAAACTTCAGACTTTCCAATTTCAGTTCAACTACTTGAACTGTTTTCAATTTTCTATTATATGCACCCATGAAATTCACTAAAATCAATTGAAGTTGTTAAATATCCCATATTGGTTGGAGAAAGTGGCATGTGCCACTTATTAAGGTGAGGACAACCCTCCCCTTACAAGCCGGTTTTGTGAGGGTGAGTTAGGCCTGATATCCATTTCTAACATGGTATCAGAGCCAACCCCAGTTTCAATGTTGGGGCCCCCAATATCTCTCAGTTATTTGTGGCTTAGTTCCCCGCTGCGCGTGAGGGGCGTGTTAAATATCCCACATTGGTTGGAGAAAGTGGCATGTGCCACTTATTAAGGTGAGGGCAACTCTCCCCTTACAAGCCGGTTTTGTGAGGGTGAGTTAGCCCGATATCCATTTCTAACAGAAGTTACATATAAAACTAATTAAATGATGAGAATGGGTTTCATTAGATGACTGATTAATGGCTTTTGCTGCTATAAATTTTGTCAGTTAATAGATGTTCATTATGATTTTTGCAGCTGTAAGTGACTACAAACAATCTCTACAGTTCCAAAACTTGAATGAGGAGAAACAAAACATTCAAATGGAGGTAGGTTTAATGCAGTGTAATAATAGGTCAAACTTGTCTTCCCCTCTTTTCTTCTGATATTTTCTGGTAATTTATTTGCAGGTTGTCAGGGGTGGGCGTAGAATTAAGGTCTCAATATTTGAGATAGTAGTTGGAGATGTTGTGCCTCTCAAAATTGGTGATCAGGTGATGAATTATTTCTCTCCCACTCTCTTCATAATTTTACTTTTGAAAAAGTTCAGATTCATGAAATATAATTTTAGAAAATTGATTCAACACAACATAATTTAGGGTTTCTCATAAGAACTGGTCTGTAAGGTGATGTAAAATAGCTACTGATTTTTTATTTTACTTTTAAGATAGAAAACAAAACTTTTATCCAGAAATAAGTGAGTAGGTATTATAAAGGGATGAGAAATCCCCAATAAAATGAATTCATCCTGACTACAAATACAACTTCAATCTCTAGCAACATCTAAAACAATGAAGGCCTTGAAATCATCGTGATTTAAGGCCCACCAAGCAACTCTAAACTGTACTCTATCCCACACCTCTCTAAGGATTCTTCTTTATCCTTGAAGATTCGCCTATTCCTTTGCAACCACAACAACCAACATAAGGCTGGAACTGGATCCATGACACCCTATGACACTTTGCCTTATTTACAAGTCAAACTGCCAAGATTAGACAAAAATAAATCATCAAACGAAAGTAGGAACAAGGCTGGTTAAATAATGATTCTCACTTAGCTCAAAGCAGACAGAAAAATATTACTGTATTCGGCTATTAGCTAATTTAGCTGGGCTGATTATCCGTGGTCCGACAGGAGTCTTAATCCTTGAACCCTTGCCCTTTTCATTTTTCAGCCATTATAACAATAAGAATTATATAAATCCTTCATATTGTATTCTCGGTTCTTTTTCTATGAGCTTCCCAAAAGCAGAAGCTAGAGTGGTGGATTTTGATGACTTAATTCTTGATTCTGCAAGAATTTTTTGGGAGTTTTTCATTAGAGCCCTTGATTTTATGCATACAGGTGCCAGCAGATGGATTGGTCATCTCTGGCCACTCACTTGCAATTGATGAATCAAGTATGACCGGGGAAAGTAAAATTGTGAGTTCATGATATCATCTGCTGTAGTTTTTGGTGGTTTCTATGTTCGTATTCTAATGCAAGTTAATGGTGGTATTAGGTTCACAAGGACCCAACAAGATCACCTTTTCTTATGTCTGGATGCAAGGTTGCTGATGGGTATGGTAGCATGGTGGTAATATTTCTTTCACCACCTTCAATGCTTAATTAGGAACTTCTATGCTGAAGCCATAGGATCAAAAGTATAAGAAGTGTATTTGTGTAATGAAGATTTATATCAACCGGGTATTAACATTAATAATGTTGTACAAAAGAGTAATCATAAAACCTTTGGTGTTATGATTTACTCTATATCTTCAATATGTCTTGTTGCTTAGTAGGTGCAGAGATTGGTTAATTATGTTACCCTTTGTATAACTATATAATAATTTCTCTACAATGATAATATAAATAATTTGTTACCATGCCTTTTCCTTTGGGGTATTTCTGTGTGTAATTGCTTGTTACATTTTTATTCATTGATTGAAATATCCTTCCACACTGTGACAATGGTGCATATGCACCCCTTACATGTTGGCTGATTGTTTTTACGTGTTGTCTTCCAGGTAACAAGCGTGGGAATAAACACAGAGTGGGGTTTACTTATGGCGAGCATATCAGAGGATAACGGTGAAGAAACACCATTGCAGGTTAATTTTTGTTGGAAACTTGTAAGCCTTCACATGGATGCCTAGTGGTCATTTCTGATACTGAGGCTTACATGTTACTGACTCTAGGTACGACTAAACGGGGTTGCCACATTTATTGGTATGGTTGGTCTCGCAGTAGCTGTAGCAGTTCTGATAATCCTTGTGATCAGGTATTTATGCTGTGGAGGTGATGCCATAACTGGGGTTTTGAATAATGAATTGTTTGCTCTCATTTGTCTTGAAGAGGTAAGAGTAAATTGAACTTTTATGGCCTGCTAGATTTTTTACTGGGCACACAAGAGACCCTGATGGCACCGTACAATTTAAAGCTGGGAAGACTAAAGTCGGCGCTGCAATTGATGGCTTTATCAAAATTTTCACTGTTGCAGTATGTAGACCACTAGATTGTTATTTGAAGTAGTGACAGATTATGTTTATCTTTGGATAGTTCACTGATCTGGACTGAACTCTAGGTGACCATTGTTGTTGTTGCTGTACCAGAAGGCCTTCCATTGGCTGTTACCCTTACGTAAGTGGCTTATTATGCATTATCTTGTGTGTCCTTTCTCGTCATTATGTAGATTAGTCTTCACAGAAATTGTGCAGAATAACTAATTCTTTGGCTGCAATTCATATCATCCATAAGAAAAAGTTAATGTTCTTGAATGAAAGCATTTTTGACATCATGTAATTGTGCTATCTGCATCATTTATTAATGTGATAAGAGTTCCACGTATTCATCAATCAATTGAGGCTACACATTGTGTAAAGCCAATGATTTTGCTGATGCTTCCTTGGACATGTTGACTATTCATTCACATATGCAGTTGTTGGATAAGGGCTCGATTGTTTCCTAGCTTTTGACTTCTTCAATTTACATTGCCTTGCAGGCTTGCATATTCCATGAGAAAAATGATGGCTGATAAGGCATTGGTATGTATGGTCTATAGATCAAAGGCAGAGCTAACCAGGTTGCTTTTATCTAATTTTTCCTAATATAAAGCTGAGCCACACAAACAATTAAACGGCAGGTCAGGAGGCTATCAGCTTGTGAAACAATGGGCTCGGCCACTACCATTTGCAGTGACAAAACTGGGACTTTAACACTGAACCAGGTGCTTATCTGCTGCTTTATTTGCTTTCACCTTTCTTTAGGTCTCGAGCCTTGAATCAGTTGCTCTATCTGTTAAATTATTGAAGAGATAGCATAACTCTATTTATTTGTAAGATAAAATATTTATCTTTGTTATCCTTTTCTAGATGACAGTGGTTGAGGTATATGCTTCTGGGAAAAAGATAGATCCACCTGACAACAAGTCTCTGCTTCCTCCTAGAATGATCCCTTTGCTTATTGAAGGCATCGCACAAAACACAACTGGAAGTGTCTTCGTACCTGAGGTAAGTTATAACAGAATAATGGTTGGCTTATGATTCATTATTCAACACATATATATTCTGATTAAGAGATTGATTGCTGATACTTGAAATAGCATAGTATTTCTTATGTTGCTTTTTAGTCACCTGGGATATCTTCTCTCTCCCGAACTGATGTGCATGCTGATTGATGCATTTTGCAATCTTAATTTGAAGACATGTCAATGTTCATTACCTGCTCTAATGCTTGCTTATAACTTCTCTCTGTATTATGATTTTGAATCTTTTTCACGAGAAGTACTGTAGTTTAAATTCACTCATGTAGCACCTGGCATTGCTGTTAATTATTTACGTAATATGGTTTACACAATCATAGGTCTCTTGCAACTGCCAAAGTTAATGGACATATGGTTGATTAATCATGTCAAAGGTCTTGCATGTTTTATTGTTATCTACACCAATTTCACCTTTTAATTCACAACTTCACAACGTGTTCTAATAATAATAATGATGATGAATTGATGATGATGATGATGATGATGATGATGATGATGTGGGGGTAAGATGTTTTGTGAAATGAAACATATGAAATTGCAACTGATTGATATTGGAATACATACACTTGATGTTGTAATTGTATTGAGGGCCTAGGGATCAGAGAGAATATCAGGGCCAAGCTGCTTTATTCATCTATCTATGGATGGATTTTCCATATTTATGAACGAAGCATGACTTCTCAGTCGCTGGTTTTTAATAGGGTGGTGGAGCTATGGAAATTTCTGGATCACCAACAGAAAAGGCTATTCTGCAATGGGCAGTAAATGTAGTGCGACTGTTTTCTCCTTTCTTTCATTTTTTGTGTTTCATTTTTGTTTGTGTGTGTATTCTTGGTTTGGGTTGCAAAGTCTCTTTCTCTTGAGTAACTTGATTTGTTCTCAGCTTGGAATGGATTTTGGTGCTGCTCGATTAGATTCTGAAATAATTCATGCTTTTCCGTTTAACTCGGAGAAAAAGCGAGGTGGTGTTGCTGTAAAAATGGTATACTATATGTCTATTTGGATGGTTTACCTTTCAGATTTCTTCATCTGCTTTAACTTGGGCGATGGGAAAGCACTTTCTTGACGTTTTGTCATTCTTATATATATTCCTCCTTGCAAACCAATTTATAGTATTTTGAATTTTTGGCAGTCAAATTCTGAGATTCGTGTGCACTGGAAAGGTGCCGCAGAAATAGTCCTTGCGTCTTGTACCAGCTACATTGATGCAGATGATAATGTAGTTGAAATGGGTGAAGAGAAGGTTCTTTCCAATGATACTTATATATATATACCCATATATATATATATCATCAAGTTTTATCAAGCAAAACATGAGTTGTCCATTCTATCTTTATCTTTTAGCATCGGTATTGTCTGAACTTTGAATCTTTGATCTATTTTTTTCCTACAGTTATCATTTTTTAGGAAAGCAATAGAAGATATGGCTTCAGGAAGTTTGCGTTGTGTTGCTATTGCCTACAGAATGTGTGAAATGGATAAGGTTCCAACTAGTGAGGAGGAATTGGATAATTGGCAGCTACCTGAGGGAGACCTAATCCTGCTTGCTATTGTTGGCATCAAGGTGCTTATGGGTTTTCTCGCTTTGATTATCTATGCAGGCTTAAACCTTTTCGTACCATAGTTAATTGAGATCCACAATATCATATGAAAATCTTTTCGTCAATAAAAAAGAGATGAATTAGTGCCCCTAGCTAATGCATAAAATGGTTAAGGTATTGATTTCATCTTTATGCATGGTGGTTAATAACTATTGCCAGTCGTCAAGATATTCTCCTTCTTGCCATCTCTTTGTTGGTTGCCTCTGGAGTTCTGTCCTAATTTTTGGTATATTTATTTTTGTTCGCGCAATAGTGTAAATTAGTATCATGATGAGGAAGCTTTATCATTCAATTCTTTTATCAGTTTAATAAGTTGGAAATTAATGACATTCATCCAGACATTCTGTTTCTCATCTTGTCTCTTTCATTAGTTGAATCTGAATTTCTATTGTAATTTTTGGCTATAAAATTGGTTGTCATCTGCACAGTACTTAGGACATTTGTACCATTATGAAAAGGTCTTAACCATTTGAGTACAGCTTTCTAAATTGATTGTGCGATGCTTTTTGACTAATTTCAGTATAAAAAGTTGGAAACTGAAATACATGACATTATCAGGATATTCTGCTTCTCACTACCGTCTCCATTATTTCTTTATGTTCCCTCATATTATTTTTCTTTATGGTTCTCTTTGTTTTATTCTCCCTCAGCTGTACAGCACATACAAACAGTGACTCCTATGTCTCTGGCATATTACTTCCATGCAATTGTGTTTTAAAAGTATCTCTTTGTTTCCACTTTCCCATACTTTCAGAAAATACTTCTTTTTCTCTCCATCTGATTTTAATTTGAAATACTTGTTCTTGATGATGGTGCGTATATTGTAGGATCCTTGTCGGCCAGGGGTGCGAGATGCAGTTCAACTGTGCATTAATGCTGGTGTCAAGGTATGTACATTCATCACTTCCACACGTGTAGGAATGCGCCTTTCTTGTTTTATGTTTCTTTGGCTAGTTCATTTCCATCATGTCTTTATGATTTCTGGGTTCCGAGTCTCTCATATTTCTTCCTACTTGTTTATTCAACCCCATTCCAGCATTCAGCTGGACATTACACCAACTTCTAATCCATTCAGGGAAGGTATTTATGAGCACAATGTTCTGCTGTGCCATTCAGATTACAAAAATACAGTCGTGCTTTGAAACAATTATTAATCAACCCAAAGATTAAGAGGTAGACCGTAGAAGCTATAAAAATATGAGCTCCAAATGCTATCGGAGAAATTCACAACACCAGTGCACCCTACTGTAATAATCAAGAATGTGTCATGCAAACAAAGATATAGAAAAAATTCTGGTAGCACTTAGTAGTGTCCACTATACTCGAGCTTCTGTATGTCATATTTATTAAAATATTTAATAATAATCCTTTCCAACAACTTAGGGGATGGCCGGTGTGTTGGAATAGAATGAACTTAGTAATGGAATGATGATAGGAATGGAATGAAATGGATGACATTCCTTTGGCCGGAATCACAAGTAATAAGATAGGATTGAAACTTATATTTATGAATTGATTTTATTATGACTATCTATAATTAGTGAAAAAAATACACGAATTTGCTTAAATTTATTTTTAAATAACAAATTACCCTTCCTTCAAGAGATAATATAATATTTTAAAAATATATTATTGAATATTGTGCGATTTTTTCTATATTAACATTTGTGAAAAAATTAGTATCCTTCTAGTATGTATTTCACTAATGATGTATAAATTTGTATATTTTATGTAATGTTTTTCTTATAATATTGTTAGTACTTTTTCTTAAATATTACAAAATTTTATGAATAATTAATAAATTATTAATGAGCTTTTAAAAAAATTTATAAATTTCTCAAATTGAAATATTTTATATTATTTATCGTCAAATAATTTTGAAGTTTTTCATAATTTTGTTCTTATTAATTTTTACAAATGATTGGCAACTTTTGATTTTTTATAAAATTTTCTTTAGTTTTTTTTACAATTTAATTTATTTTATTAAAAAATAAAATATTTTATAAGAATATGAGACTTCATTTGTCAATACAAAAAATAAACAAGTATAGTTTAGAGAAACAAAAAAAAAATATATATTTTGATGTTCGGGAATGCATAATACCACGAGGGAGGGGAGGAATCCAACTGTAAAATCATACCAGCCATAGGACCAAGAATGCACATGGGAATCGTAATTCCATTCCCATTCCATTTCATCATACCAACCATCCCCTTAAGCTCATAGAGAAGGCGGTCATTTGATGGGAATGTCACCATGTTCAAAACTTATAGCCACCCATTTATAAAAATTGTCCGGCTTCAGTTCAAGCAATTTGCTTGCACGTGAACAGGCATCTTGGATATAATAAACTATTAAATAAATCTCTACCTCAACAGCTTCTTCTCATGACGAGGTGATCATTTATAAGTAGGTCAGAAACAATTGTGTGAACCTAAATCACCTATGATGTACAGAAATTGTCCTTCCCTGACTTAGATCTCATAAAATAATTATCAGTCCTGCACTTAATAGTTGTTCACAACCTAAATGGTATGGAAATAATTCTCAGTCCTGCACCTAACTTTTCTTGCTGTTGGTGCAAAGTTGACAACAGTGGCCTACAACCAAAATGTATGTTCTGTACAGTGTTTATTGAACTGAGAAATGGTACACACCAAATTGAATAAAAGGAGGGGCTGAGGCGGGTTATAAGTGGAACTGAAGAGAGCTTATGTCATTAGGTTCCTTCGCCTTTTTAACCTTTAATTTTTCTTTGGTTTGAAATGCATGAAGAAGGTAAAAAAGCATGGGTGTTGAATATTTCTTTTATATTTGTCTGCCATCTTAGGAAAAATTATATAATTTTGAAAAATGCACATTTTTTTAAATATTTGTACACTGGAACAAATATTTAGTTCAATATAATGATATATATATATATATATATATTTTGTATCATATGTTATAGTCTTTCTCTTCATCCAGCCCTGTATACATTTTATGAGCACTACTTAGGGTTTACAGAATTTGTGAATGTGGCAATAGTTGACATGTTGATGATCTGATGTTGATCTAGGGACATTACTATGTGAATTGGGGTTCATTGCTATCTGAGTTGGATGGTTTCTCTCTAATTTATTCCATGCACTGGGACCTTGTATTTGATGGTTTTTTAAATGTTTTATCCGATCGCTTCTTTTCTGACCTTGAAGATTGTCAAACTCTTGCAATCATGTTGAGTGTGTGTTTATTTGGTGATGACTTTTCTAGGTACGGATGGTCACTGGGGACAATCTTCAAACAGCTAGAGCAATAGCTTTAGAGTGTGGGATATTAGGGTCAAATGCAGATGCTACAGAGCCTAATCTAATTGAAGGAAAAACATTTCGTAACATGACTGAGTCTCAAAGATTAGAAGTGGCTGACAGGATTTCGGTATGAGCTGAAAATTGTAGTGCTGCTATGAGATGTGCCTATTTGTTATCTCTGTAGAAGAGTTGAAGCTGAGTTCTTGTTACAATTCTCATGACAGGTAATGGGAAGGTCATCACCCAATGACAAACTCTTGCTTGTGCAAGCATTGAGGAGGAAGGAACATGTTGTTGCTGTTACTGGAGATGGCACTAATGATGCTCCTGCACTGCATGAGGTTAGCCTTTTCATTTGTGCTAGTATTTTGGACTCCCCTTTGAATTAGATGAGAATCTGGTAGATGAGACATTCTGTCGTTTGAACTGTGGTTTCTCAACCTTATCTGAGTTTTTTTTCCCTTTAGTTTTTGTATTTGTGTCAGTTGATTTAGTTGATTTGTTAACTTTTATTAGATTTGAACACCAAATAATTAAGGGTGTTTCAATTTGCACCACTGATTTTACTCTTTACACTTCGTTTACTCAATGCACTACAGAGTTTACTCTTTGCATTTCGTTTACTCAATGCACTACAGATTTTACTCTTTGCATCACACACATTTACATTAATACCCTTCGCTCCAAGAATATTTGTTTTATTTAAAAAAAATATGTTCGGAAGCACAATTTCGAACACGTTCACCTTGTCCGAGAATATTAATTCAAACGACTCCAATACTTAGAAAAAATTTGGTTCGGAAACTAAAGTTTGAACAACTCTCATTTGTTCGGAAACTAAAGTTCGAACAACCCTCATTTGTTCGGAAACTAAAGTTTGAACGACACTTAGAAAATTTTAGAGTAAAAGTGTTAGAAAATATTTTCCAAACGAACTATGTTCGAAAATTGAAGTTCGAACCACTCTAATATGTTCAAAAACTTAAATTCGAACGCCATGAACTCTGTTTTTCTCCAAGTGTTGTTCGAAAAATGGAGTTTGAACCACTCCAAAATGTTCGAAATTTCCGGTTCGAACGAATCGCGATCTAAGCAAAAAAAAAAAAAAAACCCTTCACAACACGTTCTAAACTCGATTATTTTCAATCAATACACCCATACTAGCATCTAACACTTCTAATAAACTAAAGTTGATGAATAATTCGATTAATTTGTTTTCTTTTTTAATTTTTGTTTAGTTTTGAATTTGTGGTGCATTGAGTAATTTTAGTAGTATGAACAAGTAATAAAAGGGTATTGAAGTAACTTCACAATTATTTTATTTTTTCTTTATTCATTTTGTGGTGCAAAAAGTAAAAGTAGTGGTGCAAATAGTCGTTCCCAATAATTATCTTTTATTTTCTGCTATTGATATTAATAAAAAAAAATCTGGGAAAAGACTGGTTCACTTTCTTCTTTGGCAGAAATCACACTGAAATTATCTCTATTACATTTGTAATAGGGATCCTAGGACTCCATTTTTGAGCAATGAATGGTGTCTGGAATTACAAGGCTGGTTGCTTGAAGGACTTATGCCTTTTTTTTTTTTAAATTATTTTGTCTTGTCTTCTTCTAGACTTCATATGATATTTCAAATTCTGTCATAGTGTAGGCTGATATTGGTCTTGCGATGGGTATTCAAGGCACAGAAGTTGCAAAAGAGAGTTCAGATATCATCATACTGGATGACAATTTTGCATCTGTCGTAAAGGTTGGTTTTTAGTGTCATAAGCATGTTGAGGATGGACATATGTTGATGACATTGAATATTCTTGGTTTGAAACTGAATTTTTGGTAGTAATTAATTTCTGTTGGTCTTCAAGTTAACTGGTGATTGATGGCAGCCTTTGTTTAGCTGTTTGAATAAGCATGGGGATTTTTGTAGAAACTTTCCCATACCCAATAAACTTTCCATAAAACTGGTTAGGATCAGAATATTTAAAAATGTACCACGGATAAATCTTCACTGTCATGATTTCTGTTCAGATACTCTGTACCTGCATAATTGAGAAACTGTAAGTTTCAGTTATCATGTCAATACTTCAGCTGGTAAAGTGATTGCAGGTTGTTCGTTGGGGTAGATCTGTGTACGCCAATATCCAGAAATTTATACAGTTTCAACTTACAGTTAATGTTGCGGCTCTAATAATCAATGTTGTGGCAGCAGTTTCCTCTGGTAATGTTCCACTCAATGCAGTGCAGGTGAGACCTCTCTTCCACCTCATCTTCTATGAATGTCTTTTTCCCTATCTGCACTGTTTGCTCAAACATTAGTATATCCTGTCCAGCTTCTATGGGTAAATCTTATTATGGACACACTAGGAGCTCTTGCACTTGCCACAGAGCCTCCTACAGACCATCTCATGGGAAGACCTCCTGTTGGTAGAAGGTTAGACTTCCATGTATTTGAAATTGTTGTCCTCCCCTTGAGGCCTTGATTTAATAGTTACACTCATCTTACGTGATACGTGTTGGAATAATGAGATAAATGATTTAGTTACGTAGGCTTTCTAACGTGAACTCGTGTTGTCATGTCTCAGTTTGCCCTAACTTATTTTCGCCATAACACTAACTGATATATAGATTAAAGCTCACTTAAAAGTATTTGTGGGCTTTTACTCCAGCATGCAGCACCAGCAACAACCTTAATGTTAACCAAGCTGGTGTGCCACACTTTCAGCTCCAAGTTTTTGAAATATTTGAAATGTTGGATTTTGTTTTTCTTTTGTTCCCTTTCTACTCCATACTTGATCAGTATCATCAGTTTAGTGAAGGATTTCTAGAAGATCAGTTGTATTCATGATATATTTTCTATGCCATTTAATTGTATAGAGGTGGTAGTTTCCCTATCAGTGTTGTCCCAGAGGTGACTGTACTACTTCCTTGTCAATCTAGTGATGCTATTAGCAGAAACTTTTCAAGTAGATTTACTCCTGTAGAAAAGAATAAAAAGTAGACATATCTCTGGAGAAATATGATATGAAGTCTAGAAGAAGAATCCTTTCCCTGGAGATTTCTTGATATACCGAAGAATCCTAATTAGCAGCATCCCACTGAACTTGCTTCGGCTTATCCATAAAGCGACTGACTACTCCAACTGCAAAGGAAGTATCAGGTCTCGTAACTGTTAAGTAGATGAGCTTTCCAACAAGTCTTCTATACCTTGTCTTATCCTGGAAGAACTCGTCACTTGCATCCCACACACTTGGATTGATATCCATTGGAGTATCACCTGGCTTTATTCCAAGTAATCCAGATTCTTTTAGTAAATATGTAGGATACTTTCTATGGTGTAAAGGAACTCCAGATTTGTTGTGACCAATTTCAATAAATACTTAGGACGCCCCGTATCCTTAGTAACAAAATGTTGCTGCAGATATTTCTTCATCTCATTAATCCAGTGAACATCATTACTAGAAAATAGGATGTCGTCAACATACACAGTAAGAATGGCAGTCCTATTTGTGCGATTTCACATAATGATTAGATTTACATTGCTTGAAGTCAATAGTGCCAAGGACAGTACTGAATTTATCAAACCAGGCTCTAGGGCTTTGTTTAAGACCATAAATGGCCCTCTTGAGTTTGCAGACCTTAGTAGCATTCTCCACCTGGGCAACATACCTAGGAGGTTGCTCCATAAAAACCGTCGGATGCAAATTGCCATAAAGGAAGGCATTCTTCTCATCAAGCTGACACTTCTCATCAAGCTGACACATTGGCCAAGAAAGATCGATAGCCAAGGAGAAGAGAACCCTAATAGAATTCGGGCGGGCAGTGGGTGAAAACGTCTCAAAATAATCAACACCATAAGTCTCTGTGTACCTTTTCGCCACCAAACGAGTCTTGCACCGATCAATGGTATCATCAACATGATATTTCAAAGAAAACACCCAACGACAAGCAACAATATCAGCCGAACGGGGTGCAGGCACAAGCTCCTGAGTATTATGAGAGATGAGCAGACATCTCTTCATCCATAGCATCCCGTCATGCAAGGTGTTGATGTGCCTCAGAGTAAAGCTGTAGGAATAGCTGTAGAAGAAAGAGAAATAGCAAAGGTGCAGAAAATAGGACCAAGAGAATCAAAGGAGATATGGTTAGACAAAGGATGTTTAGTAGAAGAACGAAGTAGATTTAGAGTCTGAATTCGACATGGTTGGTGGAATTCAGAACGCAGAGAACCGAACAACTTCAACAGGAGAGCAAAGAGCAGCAGCGGCAGTCTTCTTCTTTACGTATACAGGATACAGAGACTTCTTCTTCTTCTTCTTCTTCTTCTTCTTCTTCTTCTTCTTCTTCTTCTTTATGTATACAGGATACAGAGACTAGGTTACAATCTAAACCTAAAACAGAATATCTACCTACCATATAAGATACACACTAGATATATACAATAAATCTCTAACAACTCCTTTTCGCTATCAAGTATCAACTAATAAAATGGTGCAGGAGTGACTAGTTTTTTTTTTTTTTTTTATTATTGTTATTATTATTATTATTGGATTTACCTTTTGTTTTACATTTGCAATATCTGTTGATTTGTGAATTTGCTGATCAAGGCTTTTTTTAGGGAACCACTAATAACAAATATCATGTGGAGGAATTTGATAATTCAGGTTCTACACAACATTTTTCTGTAGCTTCATTGCACTTTTATGGCTCAAACAATAAGGTCAGACAGCTTTGTTCGTTTTATGGTGATTATAATTGTTGGTTTTTGAATGATTTTAGGCTCTGTATCAAGTAACTGTTCTCTTAGTCCTCAATTTCCGTGGAAAGAGCATTCTGAATCTAAAGCATGATACGAGTGATCATGCTTTCAAAGTGAAGAATACACTGATATTCAATGCATTCGTCTTTTGTCAGGTGAGGTTATTTCTATATAAGGATAGATGGAAAGCGTATATATATGTATCCCATAATGGGATTTGAATGTCAAACGCTCTAGGAGTAGCATTTAAACTTGTGGAGTTTGTACTTGGTTCTGTGAACTCCAGACATGCTGTCTCACGTTTATGTATGCTTGGTTGGTTGAGAGTACTTTTTGATTTTCAAGGGCTGGTTTTTGTATGTTGATCAGCTGCTACACATTTAGATGATTCTCAGATTCTCTGAGTGCTACCATTTTTTCCAATGGAATTGTCAGTAAACTACAAATACCCCCCTCCCCCAACCCCGCGCTCTTTCTCCGCTCCCTCTCTCTCCATCTCCAACTGATTTTTTCTTCAATGTCTATATTATAGATCTTTAATGAATTTAATGCTCGAAAGCCGGATGAAATAAATGTATGGAAAGGAGTAACTAAGAACATTCTCTTCATGGGGATAGTTGGACTCGAAGTGGTGCTTCAGGTATTTATATGTTACTAATTAATAGGAGCAACTGGTGTAATTATTAGGAGCTTGTCATCTTTACTCTTCCTTTATATCTCCAGGTTATCATTATCCTTTTTCTTGGAAAGTTTGCTTCAACTGTCCGTCTCAGTTGGAAATTGTGGCTTGTTTCTCTTGCCATTGCTTTTATCAGGTTGGTATAAGCAGTATTTTATGTGGCTGTTGAGTTTTCTGTTGCATTACTTTCTATTAGGTATTTAATTTCTTCGTTTATGGTTGGTGGTGTTTATGTTTCCTGGCAACTATATGATTGTTGTCACCTTCATGATCACATTTATCTGATATTTGTTTGCCATTTTCTGCTTTTGGCTTACTAGCTGGCCTCTTGCTATGGTTGGAAAATTAGTTCCTGTACCAGAGAGAAATTTCAGTGAATACTTCACAAAGAAAATTCGAAAAAAAAAGGACCCTAGCGGTAAGTATGGCCTAGTTTACTCTGATAATCCACCTTCCAAGTGTGGCTTAGAAATGTTGATAAAGTTAGAATGATGATCATTTCATTAACTTAATCATCTTTATTTCTGTTTCAGACAAAGAAGGTGCTGCTTCTTTTGGAGGGTATGCAGAATAGGCTGACATCTGTATATACACAAAACAGTAACTCGAACTAACTTGATGTGTTGGATTCAACTAGAGTGCCTATCATGTAATATGAGTTTTTATTCGTGTCAATTAGTGGGTTTTTGTTTTGTTTAGTTAGTGAGAGATATACATTGATCTAGTTTGGCGTGTCTGTAGGTTGTAAGTCACTTAAATCTAGAGTAGCCCTGTGCATAACTATATTAAATATTTGCTTGCAAAATCAGACTACTATATTTTCCAGTTTTATGAATATTGGCTTATGCCTTATGTCGCTTTCATTCTGTACTTTTAAGCCTTTCTACGTTGTCTCGAGTTGCAGAAACTTATTTCTCTTGATTATCTGCATCTATGCTCGTATACGTAAACATTGTAATGTAGGCCCTAGTTTTCCCTTAGGTAGATGCTACAAATATCTAAGCATATCAAGTTGTCGCGTTAATTTGCATGCATAGTTTGTCCAATAAGCAAAATTCTCGGTTTAGCAGGAAATGTTCAAATATGCTTTTTAATATATGAAATTGATTTGAAAGGGATGATTCATCGTAGATGTACAGTTTCTCAGTGTTTCAATATTTCATATTTGACAAATAAGACTTGAGTTTTGTGAGGAAAAGGCGAAAAAGATGACCATGGTTACGGGTGAAGGTTCTTCGGTTTCCTTTAGTGAACCCCGAATGTGGAGAAATTTTGATGCGATAGGCAATATACCTGATGCATATCCATCACTATATTGGCCGATGATATATATATAAGGAGTGACTATTTGCACTACTAATTTTACTCTTAGTATCATAAAAGAAAAAGAAAAAAGAAAATGATTGTGAAGTTACTTCAATATCCTTTTATTATTTGTTCATACTACTAAAATTACTCAATGCACAACAAATTCAAAACTAAAAAAATTTTAAAAAAAATTAATCGAAATATTCAACAACTTCTAATAGTTTATTAGAAGTATTATATGCTAGTATGAGTGTATTGATAAAAAATAATCGAGTTTAGAATGTGTTGTGGTGGTTTTTTTTTTGTTCAGATCGCGATACATTCGAACTGCAAATTTTGAACATTTTGGAGTGGTTCGAACTCTATTTTTCGAACAACACTTGGAGAAAAAACTGAGTTTAAGGCGTTCGAATTTAATTTTTTGAACGTATTGGAGTGGTTCGAACTTTAATTTTCGAACATAGTTTGTTCGGAAAATATTGTCTAACACCTTTGTACCCTGAAATTTTCTTAAGTGTCGTTCAAACTTTAGTGTCCGAACAAATAAGGGTTGTTCAAACTTGAGTTTTCGAACCAATTTTTTTTGTAAGTATTAGAGTCATTCGAATTAATATTCTCGAACAAGATGAACGTGCTCGAAATTTTATTTCCGAACATATATATATTTTTTTTAAGTAAAACAAATATTTTTGGAGTGAGGGGAGTTAGTGTAAATGTGTGTGGTGCAAAGAGTAAAATCTGTAGTGCATTGAGTAATCGAAGTGTAAAGAGTAAAATCAGTAATGCAAATAGAAATTCCCGTGTATATATATATATATATATATATATATATATATATATATATATATAGGATGTGGATCATATGAGAACACCTTGTTGGTGTGAGAAATGAGAATCCATCTTACACCATCCAATTTAATGATCCAATGGTTGAGATTTAAGGTGGCAATTTCATAAATAATAGGGCAAAAAATAAGGAAGGGGGCTATTTTCGTCCAAAACCATTAAAATTGATGATGTCAGCAATTAAAAAAAAATCTTAGAAACTTTAACCGACCATAACTTGCTCGTTTTTAATCCAATGCACACAAAAATATATCAAATTAAAGCTCTCTTCATGCTCTTTCATTTAAGATGTCGAAAAGCTATGTTTAGATGAAAAAATATGAACGAAAAATAAAAAAGAAATTTTTTTACGCGTGCCCAAGAAGTAAATGTTTTCGTTAGCATATAATAATTCTTCGTCAGCATTATGATAACATATGAACATATGCTAATGAAGCATTTGTCATAAGCTAACATAATATATTCGATGTGCTAACAAAGAATTATCATAATGCTAACATAGTATAAATTTATTAGGGTTTATTAAATCTCAATTATGGTTTATTTAATCTCGATTATGGTTTATTCCATCTAATTATCATTATTCTTTTGAAATTTAATTTTTTGTTTATAGTTCTTAATTGATTATCATGGTTTATCTTATCCAATTATAATTTATAACGCATGTTGATAGAGTATTGCCATATGCTAACATAGTGTATTCGCAATGCTGACGAACCAAAGCTATAGTGCAAATGTAGTACAAATATATTATTATTATTATGATTTCTTTCAACTCATTTAGGGTTTATCACATCCAATCAATGTTTATTTCATCTAATTAGGTTTATTTCATCCAATTATGATTTTTTCCATTTAATTAGGGTTTATTAAATCGAATTAGGTTTATAATTAATTTTTAGAATATTTTTTTCGCCAACAATATTTGAAAACTTTAATTAGCATAACTATAATGCTTCGTTAGAATTATGATAATACTTCGTTAGCATAACGATCTGTTATCAAATTCTCTGCGATTTTTATAAGAATTACCAAATTACAGTAATACCCCCGCGCGAAATTTTTTTCAGATATTACAAAATTGCCACCGCCTTTTTCATCAAATCTGGACCTTTGATTTTTGATGGATGTGTGGTGTGAGATGTATTCTCATTTCTCACACATGGGGTTTTTTATATAACCCCACCCCTATATATATATATATATATATATATATATATATATATAGGATATGGATCATATGAGAACACATGGTTGGTGTGAGAAATGAGAACACATCTCACACCATCCAATTTAATGATCCAATGATTGAGATTTAAGGCCCGAATTTCGTAAATAATAGGGCAAAAAATAAGGAAGGAGGGCTATTTTCGTCCAAATCCATTAAAATTGATGATGTCAGCAATTAAAAAAAAAATTCTTAAAAACTTTAATCGACCATAACTTTCTCGTTTTTAATCCAATACACAAAAAAAATATATCAAATTAAAGATCTCTTCATGCTCTTTCATTTAAGATGTCGAAAGGCTATGCTTGGATGAAAAAATACGAACGAAAAATAAAAAAGAATTTTTTTTACGCGTGCCCAGGTTGTAAATGCTTTCGTTAGCATATAATAATTCTTCGTCAGCATTATGATAACATATGAACGTATGCTAATGAAGCATTTGTCATAAGCTAACATAATATATTCGATGTGCTAACAAAGAATTATCATAATACTAACATAGTATAAATTTATTAGGGTTTATTAAATCTCAATTATGGTTTATTTAATCTCGATTATGGTTTATTCCATCTAATTATCATTATTCTTTTGAAATTTAATTTTTTGTTTATAGTTCTTAATTGATTATTATGTTTTATCCTATTCAATTATAATTTATAACGTATGTTGATAGAGTATTGACATATGCTAACATAGTGTATTCGCAATGCTGACGAACCAAAACTATAATGCTCACGTAGTACAAATATATTATTATTATTATTATTATTTCTTTCAACTCATTTAGGGTTTACCACATCCAATCAATGTTTATTTCATCTAATTAGGTTTATTTCATCCAATTATGATTTTTTCCATTTAATTAGGGTTTATTAAATCGAATTAGGTTTATAATTAATTTTTAGAATATTTTTTTCGCCAACAATATTTGAAAACTTTAATTAGCATAACTATAATGCTTCGTTAGAATTATGATAATACTTCGTTAGCATAACGATCTGTTATCAAATTCTCTGCGATTTTTATAAGAATTACCAAATTACAGTAATACCCCCGCGCGAAATTTTTTTCAGATATTACAAAATTGCCACTGCCTTTTTCATCAAATCTGGACCTTTGATTTTTGATGGATGTGTGGTGTGAGATGTGTTCTCATTTCTCACACATGGGGTTTTTTATATAACCCCACCCCTATATATATATATATATATATATATATATATATATAGGATATGGATCATATGAGAACACATGGTTGGTGTGAGAAATGAGAACACATCTCACACCATCCAATTTAATGATCCAATGATTGAGATTTAAGGCCCGAATTTCGTAAATAATAGGGCAAAAAATAAGGAAGGAGGGCTATTTTCGTCCAAATCCATTAAAATTGATGATGTCAGCAATTAAAAAAAAAATTCTTAAAAACTTTAATCGACCATAACTTTCTCGTTTTTAATCCAATACACAAAAAAAATATATCAAATTAAAGATCTCTTCATGCTCTTTCATTTAAGATGTCGAAAGGCTATGCTTGGATGAAAAAATACGAACGAAAAATAAAAAAGAATTTTTTTTACGCGTGCCCAGGTTGTAAATGCTTTCGTTAGCATATAATAATTCTTCGTCAGCATTATGATAACATATGAACGTATGCTAATGAAGCATTTGTCATAAGCTAACATAATATATTCGATGTGCTAACAAAGAATTATCATAATACTAACATAGTATAAATTTATTAGGGTTTATTAAATCTCAATTATGGTTTATTTAATCTCGATTATGGTTTATTCCATCTAATTATCATTATTCTTTTGAAATTTAATTTTTTGTTTATAGTTCTTAATTGATTATTATGTTTTATCCTATCCAATTATAATTTATAACGTATGTTGATAGAGTATTGACATATGCTAACATAGTGTATTCGCAATGCTGACGAACCAAAACTATAATGCTCACGTAGTACAAATATATTATTATTATTATGATTTCTTTCAACTCATTTAGGGTTTACCACATCCAATCAATGTTTATTTCATCTAATTAGGTTTATTTCATCCAATTATGATTTTTTCCATTTAATTAGGGTTTATTAAATCGAATTAGGTTTATTATTAATTTTTAGAATATTTTTTTCGCCAACAATATTTGAAAACTTTAATTAGCATAACTATAATGCTTCGTTAGCAATACTTCATTAGCATTATGATAATACTTCATTAGCATAACGATCTGTTATCAAATCCTCCGCGATTTTTATAAGAATTACCAAATTATAGTAATACCCCCTATATAGGGGTGGGGTTATATAAAAAAAACCCCTTGTGTGAGAAATGAGAACACATCTCACACCACACATCCATCAAAAATCAAAGGTCCAGATTTGATGAAAAAGGCGGTGGCAATTCTGTAATATCTGAAAAGTTTTTCGCGCGGGGGTATTAACGTAATTTGGCAATTCTTATAAAAATCGCGGAGGATTTGATAACAGATCGTTATGCTAATGAAGTATTATCATAATGCTAACGAAGCATTATAGTTATGCTAATTAAAGTTTTCAAATATTGTTAGCAAAAAAAATATTCTAAAAATTAATTATAAACCTAATTTGATTTAATAAACTTTATTTAAATGGAAAAAATGATAATTGGATGAAATAAACATTGATTGGATGTGGTAAACCCTAAATGAGTTGGAACAAATCATAATAATAATATATTTGTACTACGTTAGCATTATAGTTTTGTTTCATTAGCATTGCGAATACACTATGTTAGCATATGATAATACTCTGTCAACATACGTTATAAATCATAATTGGATGGGATAAACTATAATAATCAATTAAGAACTATAAATAAAAAATTAAATTTTTAAAAAAAATAATGATAATTAGATGGAATAAACCATAATTGAGATTAAATAAATCATAATTGAGATTTAATAAATCCTAATAAATTTATACTACGCTAGCATTATGATAATTCTTTGTTAGCACAGCGAATACATTATGTTAGCATATGACAAATGCTTCGTTAGCATACGTTATCATATGTTATCATAATGTTGATGAAGAATTATTATATGCTAACGAAAGTATTTACAACCTCGGCACGTGTAAATTTTTTTTTTTTTTTTTTCATTCATATTTTTTCATCTAAACATAGCCTTTCGACATCTTAAATGAAAGAGCATGAAGAGAGCTTTAATTTGATATATTTTTTGTGTGCATTGGATTAAAAATGAGCAAGTTATAGTCGGTTAAAGTTTTTAAGATTTTTTTTTAATTGCTGACATCATCATTTTTAATGGGTTCGGACGAAAATAGCCCTCCTTCCTTTATTTTTTGCCCTATTATTTATGAAATTGCCGCCTTAAATCTCAACCATTGGATCATTAAATTGGATGGTGTAAGATGGGTTCTCATTTCTCACACCCATAAAGTGTTCTCATATGATCCATATCCTATATATATATATATATATATATATATATATATATATGTATGGGGGGGATTGGGTTCAAATGAGAATCTAAAAACCATCTAATCCTTACATTGCTTTGATCATCAGGAATTATTGGAGCACTACATGGTTTAGCTCCTAGTTTTGTCCCAACAAATCCAAAACATATTTCCTTTGAGATAGAAAAATGCCCTTCTTGATCCTTGATACCTGAATTCCCAAGAAATATTTCACAAAATCTAAATCTTTAGTGTTAAATTGGTTTTAAAGAAATAATCTCAATGATGAGATTCTCTACACATCACTTCCAATGATAACGTTACCATCAACATAAACAAGTAAAATGATTCTGGAAGCATATTATTTGAACACATCATGATCATTCATACTTTTTTGCATCCCAAGCCTCTCTATTGCTTGACTAAATTTTTCTAATCAAGCTCGAGAACTTTGTTTCAATCCATATAATGACTTTCGAAGAAGACATATTTTCCTAGGCTCCGACTCCCTCTGAGCAACAAATCCAGGAGGTTGCTCCATATAAACTTCATCAAAAAGATCACCATGCAGGAAAACATTCTTCACATCAAATTGGTATAGAGGCCAATTATGAGTGGATACCAATGAAATAAATAATCTTATAGATGTTAACTTGGCTACTGGAACAAAAGTGTCGAAGTAGTCAATTCCATAAATTTGGGCATAGCCTTTAGCAACCAACCGAGCTTTGAGGTGAGCTACAGATCTATCCATCAGAATTCAATTTTGTTATTGGGCAGAAGCAGTTAACACAGCCTGCCACACCCAGAACAGAAGTGCCGTTGTCATCAACCATGACAAAATACCCTACGAGCTATTCAAGGGTCGTAAGCATTCTATCTCTTACTTTAAGATATTTGGCTGCAAATGTTATATCCACAACAATGGCAAATCCCAGCTGAAAGCTTTCATTGCCAAAGCTGATGAGGGAATATTTCTCGGCTATAATGCCCGTCATTCTTAAGCTTACAGAGTGTTCAACAAAAGGACACTAGTTGTGGAAGTAACATGTCATGTGGTGTTTGATGAGTTTGCCAATGAGTACAGAAACAAAAAGGAGAACTGTACATCGGAGCAAGCATTTCCTAGTGAAAACCTGCTGGACTATGTTGATCACATTGTCCCAGAGTAGTTTGAAGTTTCACTAGAAGATGGCATAGAAACTGATTCTAGACTAGTTGAAGATAACTTGGTCACTGACGATATAAATCGTCATGAAACCCCAAACCCCTTAACTAGGAAAGGGGGAAGAATCAGTGAAAATGAAGAACAACCTGAAGCCGATACAGAAGCCGAAGAAGCAGCCAAAGAATCAACTGACAAAGAAGCCGAAGGATCAGTTGCTGGAACAACTGATGAAGCAACTGAAGACGCAGAAGAGGCAGTCATTCCGAAATGGCTCCGAAGCCATCCAGTCGACAAAATTGTTGGGGATCCAAGAAGAAAAGTTCAGACCAGAGGGTCAACAGAGCATGCACTGTTCACATGCTTCATCTCACAGATGGAACCAGCCAACATCAAAGAAGCACTTGAAGATTCAGACTGGATTATAGCTATGCAAGAAGAGTTGAACCAGTTCACAAGAAATGACATATGGTTTCTTGTTGATAGGTCGAAAACTCAAAAATTCATTGGGACTAAATGGGTCTTTCGTAACAAACTGGATGAACAAGGCGTGATCACAAGGAACAATGCCGGACTGGTAGCCAAGGGTTACTCACAAAGTGAAGGGATCGACTTTGATGAGAAATTCGCACCAGTTGCAAGATTGGAGGCCATCAGACTGTTCCTCGCCTATGCAACTCACAACAATTTCATGGTCTATCAAATGGACGTGAAAAGTGCATTCTTGCAGGGAATGCTCAAGGAGGATGTGTATGCAGAGCAATCTCCAGGCTTCAAAATCGGAGACCAAGTCTATAAGCTGAAGAAAGCTCTATATGGTCTGAAGAAGGCCCCAAGAGCTTGGTATGAAACCCTCACGACGTTCTTGCTAAAGAATGGGTTTCAGAAAGGAGTCATCGATCGTACTCTATTCAGAATAGAACGATCAGCTGAGATCTTAATGGTTCAAATTTATGTGGATGACATAATATTTGGATCCAAGAGCAAAGATCTCTACAATCGATTCGCACAACTGATGCAAAACGAATTCGAGATGAACATGATGGGAGAAATGACATTCTTCCTTGGACTCCAAGTAAAGCAGCTCCAGGATGGAATCTTCATCAGCCAAGCCAAATATACCAAGGAGCTTGTCAAGAAGTTTGGAACCGACAAAGGAAAAGCTCTCAAAATTCTAATGAATACGTCAGTACAGCTGACTCTCGATGAAGAAGAAGAATTAGTCAGTCAAACGCACTACAGAGGAATCATTGGATCCATTCTCTACCTGACCGCCAGCTGACCAGATATCTCCTACTCAGTCGGACTATGTGCAAGGTTCCAAGCCAATCCAAAGAAAAGTCATCTTGAAGCAGCAAAGAGGATTATGAAGTATCTCAAGGGAACTTTAAATCTTGGATTATGGTATCCCAGAGATGACAGTTTGAGTCTAATCGGCTATTCAGACTCAGACTTCGGAGGATGCAAAATTGATCGAAAGAGCACCAGCAGAACATGTCAGTTTCTTGGAAACAAACTGATATCCTGGTTTAGCAGATGCTAAGCACTCTGTTGCCATGTCAACAACTGAAGCGGAATATGTAGCTGCTGGAAGCTGTTGTGCTCAAATCTTATAGATGAAGCAACAACTAAAGGATTACAAGGTGGAGACTGAAGAAGTGCCAATCTACTATGACAACAATAGTGCTATTGCAATATCTCAAAATCCATTATTGCATTCAAGGACAAAGCACATTGATATCAGGCACCACTTCATCAGAGATCATATTAAGAAGAAAGACATATGCATCAAATATGTCAACACGGAGAAACAAATAGCCGACATCTTCACCAAGCCATTGCCAGAAGCTAGATTTGTTGAGCTATGCATCTAATTGGGATTGCTTGAACTAGCTTCAAAGGAGGATGATGATCACCCAACAAGAGGAGTGAAGAGGAACACTCCCACTGATGATGAGAAGTAACTCAAGAGGGCATCAAAATTCTGATCTTTGGAGTTTAAACTGATACAACCCACAACAGTTCTAAAAAGAATGGCAAAAGGCTGCAAGAAAGCTGTTGAAAATAAGCAAAACTGATTGCAAAAGGCATCAGTTCTCAACCAGTCATATTCAACTAATGAGAACAGTTGAATTCAAAATTGACTGATGAATACAGAGCTACAGCTGAAAGAAGCAGCTGACGAGCTTATGCTGAGTAAAGCTGAAGAGGACAGCTTAAGTTGACAAAGGAATCGAAGCTAAAAAGACTCCAGCTGAAACTGATCACTCCAAGCCAAGAGGATCATCAGTCGAGAAGGCAACTGATGACGTCAGTAGCTCAAATGCCACGTGGATACTGGAGGAGAGCAACAATCAGAAAAGTTCAAATTGAATTTATTACTGAACGGTAAAATGACATGTCTCTCAAATATTACCGTTGACCCCACCTACTCTCTCTCTCTCTCCTCATCAATTTTTCAACGGATAGATTAGAAGTCTAATCGACTAATTCTTTGAATCTACTCACTGAAAATAAAACCTTCAAACTATCTCCATTTTGATCAACTTACTACTAAAGAGATAGCTGAACTGCATTTCTGTCCTCACTGATCCAAACCACATCACAAGTTCGAATCCCCAGAAAACTAAATCAAAAAACATGATTCATCTAGTGGCCTCTTCTCACTGAAACCCTCCTAAAAAGTTATGGTAGTAACAAACACACCAGCCATTCGACGAAAGTTTAATTTTAGAGAAATAGGTGAATCCTCCCAAGGGTTTCAGGTTAATCTCTTTAAAGACCAATTTCTTCTTCTAGATGCATACAGAGAAAGGTGCTCAAATTCTCCACTTCTTGAAGAAGTGATCCAGAAGATAACAGAAGAAGGAATTCTACAATTTCTTGAAGAAACACCATCAAAAAAGTATCTTAAACCGGTGTGTGAGTTCTATCTGAACTCAGAAGGGAAGAATCACAAAATTACAACTCAAGTCAGAGGAGCAGAAATTGAGATCACTCTAGAACTGCTATCACAAGTTTTTCATCTGCCAAATGAAGGTCTAAGAGTAAATAAAGTAGAGGTCAATCAGCTATAAGCATACAACTAGTGGAGAAGAGTAGATTGCTATGATCACTACAAAATCACAACCTCAATCTCCTACTTTCAAGAAGAATATCAGATCTTAGCCGACATCATTGGAAGAATGATGGTCGAAGTGGTAGGAAATCACACTGAAATGGCGGAGCTTAAGTACAAAATATGTCATGTCATTGACATAAGGATCAAAGTAAACTGGGCAGATTTCTTCTTCGAACAGATCAAGAAGTTCGTAGACATTCTTGAAAAGAATTGGAGTGAAAAGAGCTTCCATCAAAATATGTGTTTTGTCAGCAGAATCAACAAACTGCTTGAATGTGCATTTAATGTTCTGGAAGATGAAGCAGAGACACTACCGATGGACAAAGGTGATTATTTTCCATCATCCACAAAACGGACAAGAGGTCCCAAAGCTGTCAGTATACAAATTGGCGTCAAGACAAGGAAGAATGAAGGAGATACCAAGGGAAAAAGAAAGGTTGCCCTTATAAAGTCCCACAAGGAAGACTCTGATTCTGCAGATAATCTTCCAATTTAGCCAGCTGATTGGAAGTCCTATCAAGGTTAAACCACCACAACACAGACCGTCAATATCTACATCAGCATCAGTGACAACAAATGATCGAACGGATTAAAAAATTCAAGCTGCTAAAGGATCAGCCAGAACCAAAAGAGAAACTGGCAAACCTACGAAGAAGTTGGTCATAGACAAGGAAAAGAAAAGAACGGGTCCACCTCACCCTCCGAAGCTGCCACCATAAAATATCAAGATATTCGACATTTGTGACATCAAGGATGATGATATTGTGCCGTTCAGAGGCATTCCTCCAAGCAAGTCAGGAGCAAAATATTTCAGAAAGACCTGTCCGCCGATGGGAGAAACAGATGAAAATATTTGAGCCCTCCTAAGAGCAGAAGTTATCAAAGGCTGGGCAGAATCGAAAGTCACAGAATTTATAACAACCAACTTTGCAGCAGTATTGGTTGGGTCAGAAGCTTTATACAAAGCGTTTGCATGATACTGCTACTGGTATATGTGGAGACATTGTTTCAACTCAGAAGCCCATTTTCTTCTGACCGCCCTTCATGGAATGAGTTTCTGGAGAAGAGAGGAACAGTGGAGTGTTCTATGGTCAGGACAAGGCACTCCTAAGTAGAATCCAATTGAAGTACTGAAGGAAATGCTGGAAATTCGATAGTGGCATAGTCATCCGGCTGAACAAACATTAGCTCATGTAATGGACGATCTCATCAAGTTAGCCAACATTGATGTCCCAGAACTGCGCACTGAGGAAGTGCATAAAAACTGGAAACACCCTCAAGTTCATCAACATTGGGTGTTAGGAGAAATCCAGAGAATCAGAAGAGAGCAACAACAGCAAACTCTGGAAGCAATCAGAGAAGAAGAACAACGCATTAGAAACAGGGCAACAAATGATGTTGTCACATCAAGATAAACAGCTATTCATCAAGTAGCAAGACAACTAGCAGCTCCAACAGACTGAGAAACACATTGAACCCTCAGTTCTCCTAGAAGAATAGCAAGCAGCTCCAACAGAAACCTATTTTCCACCAGTAGAAGAGGAAACAATTGCCAATGATTCAACTGATCAAATAGCTCAGCTGACATCAGTTTGTAAAGTGCAGGACATAGTGATCTTTATTGATCCAGTCCAAATAGCACTTCAAGCCCAAGCCCAGACGAATCCAGATACTCCCCCTGAATTAAGTCACAACACAGTTGAACTAGGGGATGCAGATCAGCTAACAGCAAAAACAACTGAACAAATAGTTGATAAATCCAAAACAGTTCTTTGTGAAGAACTGGAAGCTGCTGAGGATGAAACCGAAATATCATCCAGAGGAAGTGATTTGCAGCTAACCATTGCGACTGATCAATCAAGTCCTTCATGAACTATCCAGGTTGAAGATCAGTTCAGACGATCATCAGGTCAATTATCAGCTCAGCAAGAAGAACTTTTACAAAGTCTTCAACATCAATTGAAGCGACATGAGAAGCTGATCAGAAGGCTTCAAGCCCATACATGACTTCAATCTTCTAAATGTGAGTCATCTAGCTCTGATGATGAGCAAAGCAGCCCCATTCTGCTTGCCGCCAAAAGAAGAAGAACTGAACACAAGTGAGACTAGGAGCCTGATCAAGCACAACTGATTCAAGACTCTCTAGTGATTATCTTGTGATTCAGTGTACTTCATTTTTTTTTTTGAAAAAAGGGAGAAATAAAAATCATTTCAAAATATTTATGCCATGTGAGCATTCATTTTGAAATTTCCGACCGTTGGTAAAACTTTGACACGATTTACGGTCATTTCAAACCAACGACTAAAAAAGACAAAAGAGAATTTAATTCTTTCAACTAACACATTTATTAGTCACCCTTCTCACTCATAAGAACCCTTTTGCCAAAACCTTGAAGAGAACACAATACACCAACACATTCAATATCCACTGTATTTTCAAAAAAAGGAAGAAAAAGTCTATCAAGAGACTTCCCTTCTCTTTCAAACAGAGTGTTCTCTTTTTCTCTCAAAAAGAAGAAAAGCTTCAAATCAAACTCAGCCAAATTTTTCAAAAATGGCTGAAAACTTAAGAGCTCTTACCTCCTTCAAAGAGCAAATGATGAGAAATAAAATTCTGGAAAGATAGAAATTTCAATTGATTCTTCAAGAATCACACAATCCTTTTCTTCTGGTCAATCTTCACAAGATCGGAATTCTGCATTACCTAGAAACTCCTCTAAGATTTTTCCGACAACACTTGGTAAGTGAGTTCTTGCTTCACGCAAAGGTCATTGCAGATGGGAAGGTCATACAATCAGTGATTCAAGGAAAGAAACTCCAAATCACTGATAGAAAGATTGCAGAAATCTTTCAACTTCCCAGAAAAGGCTCCAGGGTTCAAGATCTGAAAGATTCAACTGAACCATAATGGAGAAAATGGCGTGCTTCAAATTGCTCCAAGCAATTCAGTTTCACCATAGCTAAAACTGATTTGAAGCCTGAGTATGGGGTCATGCTCGATATTACGAACAAGATGATGTTCGGCGCCATTAGAAGCTTGAGTCAGTTGACTCAAGAAAGATACAAGGTAATGATACACCTTGTTGAAGGATTGGAAGCTAATTGGGCAGAATTTGAACTATATATATATATCGGAGTCCTCGATCGTACAAATAGATGCCTTAAATTCATAAGGGAAAATTATAAAACTTAATTTAAGATTTAAAAGATCATATAATATTAATATGGAAATATTGATTTATTATATCATACACTTAATTTCGAACTTAATCTAAATTAAACAAAATAGACCAAATAAAAATAAGATAAAAATATAATATGATTATGTGGGCAAGATGACTTGAATACTTGACAAAATGCATAAATGGAGAAATAAGCACTTAACCACTAGGCTAAAAATATTTATGCAACATTAATCAAACTGTTTTAATTAAATACTCTCATAAATGTTTGAGTAAAAAGAGAATTATAAAATTGCATTAAAGTGGCTTGAACCCTGGACCTCTAACATAGAAACTAGACTCTAACCATTAGACTAAACAACAATTTAGAAAATTAATTAATATTTTTAATTACATAAAGTTCAGATTAACTAGGAATAAAAATAAATAAAATGTATTTCAAAGGATTTGAACCCTAGACTTATCATAATAAAAATTATAACATAACCACTGGGCCAAAGGCCATTTTCAAAATTAATTACGAGTTTTTATTCATATATAGTGCAGAATCATATTGGAATAAAATACATAAATAAAATGTTAAAAATAGGTTTCGAACCCTTGACTTATAGTTTTTAACAAAACTAGATTGCAACCATTAGATTAGACATTATATTTGAAATCTACAACACACTTTTAATCTTATAAGGCAGATTAATAATGTAGAAAGTAATAAAAATGAAATAAAATAGATGTTGAAAATTGCATATAAAGGGATTTGAACCTTAAATGTTGGTCCCGGGCGAGTCGATATCAGTTTAAAGAGGGGGGGGGGGTGAATAAACTGATTCAAAAACTTTTACTTTAGATGCGGAAAACAGGGCCCTATGACTCGCTTGATGAAACTTATTTATGCACAAATTTGATAGTCAGTTGAGACAGTTTAAGTGCAGCTTGTGTGATGTTGTGTGCAGTTAGAGATATTCAATGAACAATATAGTGCATCACACAAGAGATTTATAGAGGTTCAAACTCTCAAACTTCTACGTCCTCTCTTCCTTCCGCAGAAGGCCAACTTCACTGTATAACTTGAGTTTCTTTACAAATTACACAATGAAGGACAGTTGGCTGAACCTGGTAACTGCTCGCTACCTCAGCTGGTTGACGGCTCACACTTGAAGTCCCTAACTGTTCACTAGGAAAGTAGGTGATATTATCGTCTTTACAAGGTTTTAGATCTCTTTCGATCTTCAAGAGGTTAGTCTTGAACAAGGGGGTATCAACTGATGTGCTCCTTTGATTGAGCTGAGTAGTTGATCATTGAATAGCTGGAAATGAGAAGGCTGCCCTGGCTGGATCGTCAACAGCTAGCTGGATGTCTTGATTCAGTGAATTTTTTTTCTCAGTTTGACTTTCGCAGTTTCTATCAAACGTTGCACTTGAGCTTGAGTGAGAGGGAGAAAGAAAAGCTCTTAGCTTGTATGTGTGAAGGTTGGCAAGAGGTTATGGTTGCGAAAAGTATTTAAAACTCTGATTCACCCGTCTTTTATAGAGGAGTGATTTTATGACCGTTGAGCTCCATTGTCCATTTGATCAGTGGCTCTGTTAGCTCATTAACGGCAGGTCGTCTTTAATGATCGCTTGGATCATTTGATTGAAGTAGCCATTACTCTGCCAATCGATCTTCATTAAATTCCAGGATCTTTGAAGGAGCATTTATTCCAAGATACGCTGATTTAAGCCATATACTTCAGGAGACTTCTGGCTTCAGCTCTCTCGGCAGTTTTGGATTTCTCAGCTCAGTTACATTATCATCCCAACTGGCAGTTCTGAGCTTTGTCAGCTGAGTTTGGCTATCGCTCCAGTTGGCAGTTTTGGGCTTGTCAGCTGAGATTTGGCCATTGCTCCAGTTGGCAGTTCTGGGCTTGTCGGCTGAGATTGGCCATTGCTCCAGTTGGCAGTTCTGGGCTTGTCAGCTGAGATTGGCCATTGCTCTAGTTGGCAGTTCTGGGCTTGTCAGCTGAGATTGGCCATTGCTCCAGTTGGCAGTTCTGGGCTTGTCTCAGGCCATTGCTCCAGTTGGCAGTTCTGGGCTTGTCAGCTGAGATTGGCCATTGCTCTAGTTGGCAGTTCTGGGTTTGTCAGCTGAGATTGGGCATTGCTCCAGTTGGCAGTTCTGGGCTTGTTAGCTGAGATTGGCTATCGCTCTATTTGGATACTGCCAGTCTCTGGCATAAACTGACATTCTATCAGTTTCTTCAGTTTTTGGTTAACTCCTTTCTCCCTCAGTTCAACTGACTCGGTTGTCAGCTTACTTTGACTGGTATGATTCCTCAGCCAAGTTGAACTTTAGACTTGGTGACGTGTCTTTCAACTTGTGGGCTATTCTTCAGATCGGTTGACTTTGACTCTTCTTGAGTTTTTCTTTGATGATGCCCTGGGCTGGTAAGCTTCGATCTACAACTTGAGCTTTGGTCAGTTTTTCATAAATAATTTTGACATCACATCAAAACCTGATTTAGGGGTTCCTTGATAGTTTTTCCTAACATTAAACCTTTAACATAAATTTGAAACTCTCACCATTAGGCTAAACACAATTTTTGAAATTTATGTTAAAATTTTATTTAAATATCTTAGAAATATCTTGGAATAAAAATAAAATAAAAATAATACACATAAGAGATTTTGAACCCTTAACCTTTGATTAAAAAATCTTAACACTATCCATTACACCATATAACATTTTGAAATTTAACAATTTGAATTTAATTAAATAAGTCATAAATTGTACCTTAGACCTCATAACATAAAAATAAGAATTTATCCATTTAGGCTATAATTGAATTTTAAAATATATCCCAAGATTCATAATTAATGAGTTATAAACATATGCCTCAATTAAAAATTAAATTGCTACTAACAAAGATTGATCCATAGACCTTGCAATTTCATTGTAGAGACATATTCATTAGAACAAGATCAATTCTTGATAAATATTTCAAAACTTTTTAACTATATTTTTCTATATTATGAGTAGAATTAAATAAGTAACATTAACTAAAAAAACATAAAAAAAACTTAATAATAATAATAATAATAAAAGACAAAACTCACGCACACCCATAGAACACACACACGCACACACATCAACACACACTGGATGCACACACAAACACACACTAAAAAATTAATCTTCACTTATCTTCTTTTCTTCATCAACCTAATCAATTTATAAGGTGTTCAAGGACACCAAGAACATTAAAAATTAAGATTAAAATTATATTTAAAAATATGTAAGCAAAACAGCCCGTAAATCCACTATGAAATACATAAAATCGAAAATAAAATGCAATAACATAGAAAGAAATGAGATTTTTGAAGGCTAGGGTTTAACCATTTCTTAGCTCCAGAAATAGGAAGCCTAAATCTCTAAATCTCTTAAAAATAATCATAGAAAATTAAAGAGGGGAGGAAGGGGAATCCAAAAATGTAATTGTATGTTGAAAAGGAGGTCGCTGGAAAAATTCCGACGATGGCGGTGGTAGCTCCGGCTGGGGTTCCGGCGAAGAAGATGGGAGGTGAGAGGGGAGAGAAGAGGGGGGTAAGGAGGCAAGGGGGCTGCTCAAGAAATGATCCCCCAACTAATGACCTAAAATAGAAGTAAGGGGGTATTTATATCCCCCTCTAACCTAACCTAAAATAAAATAGATTATAGAAATTAAATCATATCTTGGTCAATTGAATTCATATAATAGTGAGACCAAGTTCTATGGATTCGTATTGACAATCACTATCATTTAATGTATTCGTTCGTCTCGTTTCGATAATAATTGGGCCGAAAATAATTAAAATCATAATTGGGCTAGAAAGCCCATCATTTGGGCCTTTTTATAAAATGGACTCAACTTAAACATTTGGGCTCTAGAAAAATTCATTGGGCCTTTATAATTAGTTTTGGGGTGTTACAAATCTACCCCCCTTAAAAGGAATTTCGTCCTAAAATTTACGCATTTGATATCGATAAGTTTGCACATCGTCTCATGATCTAATATTCGCCTTTTCATATAATATCAATATTTTCATGTCGGCTCCACGAGCCTCTTACCATCATTGCTTCTTCATCTCAGGATTTTAAAATCTTGCTATCAAGGATTACCTTTGATGCCTTTTGACGAGTGATCTGGATCCACCTTTACTCCTTCTCTATGGATGATATGGATTGGGTCAAACTCCTATTCTTGGAGTATTGAAACATTAATACGTGATTGTTACTAACTTTAACAGTAAGAGAAAAACTTAGGTTGTCTCTATGCGATTCGAGGATTTAACGATGACCAATTGATCATGGTCATAACATCTTTTGTCCAAATGGTCCTTTGTATGAGTCAACTTGTGAACTTTTTCTTCAACTTCGAATCGTAAGCTCGTACAATGCTTGCAAGCATAGGTTCATTTCTATCTTGGCATCTTTGATTCTTCTCATACTCAATCGAAGACTACTATCGCAGTTGGTTCTAATTCAACCATATGATATTTCTTTCACTTGCTTAATCCTTGCAAAGAGGATATCTACAATTCAAACTGTTCATGCCTTATATGATAACATTTCAATCACTCTTTGGTACCTATTTCTAAAAGCTAATTCTATCGTTAGTAAACATTCCTTCTAGTCTTCACATCGATCCATAATGTAATCTTTTTAACATACACTCACGCATGCGTGCTATCGTTTCTGATTAATCATGCGAGAGTGAAAAAACATACTAAGATCGATTCCTTATCCATAACATCCTGTAACTTTCTTCTTGAACCTATGTAGGACCCGTAGCAGGGTATACTAGTATCAATAACATGAATCTATAATAATCTTACAATCTTTTCAATATGTGTCTCGTAAATGTGTGCTGCCTCATTCTGTTTATCCATAATTATCCGTACTGCGTGATCTACACAGATCATCTTGGGTAATCTAATAATAAAGCTCATCAAAATGTGTTCTTATTTCAACTTTAGAATTTATGAAGTCTTCTAAGCATCTTATGGTTGAGCCTTTATGATTCGACTTTGTAAACTAGCTCTCATATTTCTCATCGTTCTTACTTTCATTTTGTTTGGTGCTATTACCACTTCGATCTTCAATCCCATAATATCCTTGAGCAGTTATCCTTATTAGGTTATTATGCAATTAGACGTTTCTTGGGTCTTTCAAATTTAAGCGCTTGCTACAATATCCATCTTTGCTACTTGGCATATGATAATGTGATCGTAGTCCTCACTAACTTCAATAGTTCTCATGCATCATGTAGAACTTCTTCTTTGAATAAATACATTTAAACTATTCGATCAACGTAGATCTTGCGTATATTGTCATGGAGGTCAAGCATCTGAATTCTTAATGCGTAAACTACGATATAAAACTCTGAATCATAGATCAGATAATTGGTCTCATGTGGTCTCGATTGACCGGATATAGATGCAATCACTGAACATTTTCACTAACGTGAACACGTATCAAAATCTTATTTTCAAAGCATTATTGTAGATGACTATTCATTTGTATCCTTCCAACATAGTCTACATTCAGGTGGTGACTAACTTCTTCTTGAGCTTTTCAATGATCTCTTCTGTAACACCCCGCGTAACGACCCGCTTTTACGTAATTTAAATTATTTTAATTGCTTAATTATTTGAAATTGAATTTTAATTTATTTGGTAATACTCGATAAAAATTTGATGAACTTGAGAGAGAGTCCGACTTTGCGCCCCTAGAATAGAAAAGAAAATTTAGAACTTAAACTTGGACTTTAGAATTATTATTTGATGTTGTTTAAATATTTTTGAACTTATCTCTCATGTGCTTTTGAAATAAAAAGAATTTAGTTTTATTTGAAGATAAACATGAAATTTAAATTAATATTATTTTTTTTAGTTTATTTATTCTCCAAAATTATCCTCAAAACTTAAGTTTATCTTTATTGTTAAAATATTATTATTCTTAAAATTTATCCTAATATCCAAAAATATCTATATAACCATCTCCCCATATGGATCCAAAAGCCACCCCCCCACTTGTCAAATTGGCTTTTGCTGTAAGTAAAAAAAGAAGCAAAGATAGAAAAAGGAAAACAAGAAAAGAGAGAGAAGAGAGAGTCGAGAGTGATAGAGTTGAGCGAGAGAGTAGATATCAGAGAGAGAGAGAAGTGCAGCTGTTGTTGTGCCGTGCCACCATCACCACCTGCTGCCGCCACCGCCGTCGCCGGAGCGCCGCCGAAGTCGCCGGAGCTGCTGCCATGTGACCGGAAAGTGGCGACGTTGCTGCCACGTCCTACGGCTATCGTCTCGGCCCATTTCTTGTCCTTTTTAGCACAAATTTTAGTATGTCGTGTATCTTTATGTGCTCTACATTTCGTCTTTTGATATTGTTGTTGTCTAGTGGTCGGAAACCGGCGAAATCGCCGGAAAATAGAAAATATAAACGTCGATCAGTTCATATTTTTTCCCATTTTGACCCTTTTTGGGTTCTCAAATCGAAAAATTTTATATACGGAAGTTGCTCGAAATAATATTTCCTATATGTCAGTCGAATTTCGTAATTTTTGGACGAGTTTTGAAAAATCTTGATTATTTAATTTATACAGTTATTTTTGTACCGGGAGCATGTGTTATCGAAAAATTCTAAAATTCTCATTCTATAGTCTTGGTATGTATAGGATCGTCTCTGAATTTTTTCATAATTTTTGAATGGTTAGAAAGTGTCATGGTACAAATCTGATAAAAATCGAGTAAAATGGCAAGTTACAGGAAACGACCTCTGTCAAATCTTTTGATTCCAATAAATCAAAAATAATATTTTAGAATTTATTCCCTTCCGCCTTAAATGCATACGAGGTCTCTAGAGTTGCGCAATATATTTTTGAAAAGAATAAAATTAAATAACAACTCGAATTACAGTAGATTAATTCCCGAATATATAGCAATTTTTCTGAGTCGAAGATCGACCCTTGTAGGACCTGCAGAGCCTACTAGGATTAATGTTTTGTGCAGAAAGGATAAGCTTAAGAGGGAGATTGTTGAGTATGACGTGCTCCAGATGATGTTATCACTTCGTTTGATAACATTGCAATCAATGTCGTATCTAATGTTCCGTCATTCTCATCACATCGAGTATAACACTTGGAACATTAACTTTAGCCTTTTCTAGTATTTTTGATTAATTTATTTTAAATTAATCTGCATAAATTATGATTTTTGTCACATATCATTTTCCACGTATTTAGGGATTTATTAGATATTTTATTATGAATTAAATCGTGGATAATGTTTGATTTTGACTTGTTCAAAATCTGTTCCAGATTTGTAGGGGACGTGATGTTCCCACTCCTTCTTGGACACTAACTGTTGCAGGAGATCGTGGGTCACTGGAGTAACCGCTACTATTGCACGATGTTGAAGAACGTGTGCCACGCAATGCAGAAGACGGTTATCTCAAGTCCACTTTAGCAGTGGATAGTGGAAGACGGTTGCTTCAAGTCCAAGTCTCTTGTGTTCGTGGAGCAACTGCCAATACAGGATGGAGGAAGTATTTAAGGTCTCCTTAGACTTTAAAATCATTTATGCAAGCAGGTTATCACCGTGGTTTGTGAAAAGCTCTGAATCTTGCATCTAGTGTCATTTCTGAAATCTAAGACATCTTCCCAGACATCGGCCTAGCGTCCCAATCAGCTGGAGACTTTCATTCCAGTTGTGTGTGTAAGTTCGATAGTCAACTTTCAGAAGTCTAGGATTTAGAGTGACTTATTGTAATCTATCTATGTGTTTAGATATGTTTGTTTTTGAGTGATTATTCGAGTAAATGAAGCTAGGATAGTCATCCGTATGTTTTATGCTATGTTGTTAAGGGAGTGAACCGAGACAACATCTGCATTGTTTTTGTTTATTACTTATGTTAGTGAATTTCGCCTTGAGGCAATCACATACCGTAAGGAGTGTGATTTAAAATTTATTTTGTGCAAAGTTCTTTTTACGTTTCTGCTGCATGTTGAAGGCAATGTGGTAACACTAGCTTCAACATTTCATTTAACTTTGCAATTTACATCCGTAATTCACATTGTTTCAGACAACAAATTATAATAAGTGGCATCAAGAGCCGGTACTTGACACACTAAGTACTCGATCTGGTGTTACTTGAAATCTGTGATGGATATTCAGATTAATCAATGTCGTCCTCTTGCTCTAGATAGCAATGGTGGTAACTATGTCATGTGGAAATCTTGAATGAAAATTTACATCAAATCTATCAATAAAAGAGCATGGATGACAGTTATTGAAGAATGGAGCCCTCCTAGGATGGAAGGTCCGAATGGAGATTTTGTGTTAACTCCAGAATCTCAATGGACAAATGATGAGAGAATAATCTCAAATTTTAATGCTCGCGCTCTGAATGCGATTTTTGTTTCAGTCGATGTTCCATGCTTCAAGATGATTTGCAATTGTGTTACTGCATATCAAGCATTGACCATTCTTTAGGAACATTGTGAAGGGTCTGCCAGTGTAAGGAAGACCAAACTGAGGTTACTCACATCAAAATTTGAAAATTTGCGCATGTTTGAAGATGAAACTATTTCATCTTATGCTGAAAAATTATGTGAGATCTCAAATCAATCGACCGCTCTTGGGAGTCCAATCTCTAATGAGAACATGGTTAGCAAGTTGCTTCGAACTCTCCCATAAAGATTCAATATGAAAATTTCTGCAATTGAAGAAGCACATGATGTAGGAACCATGAGTATGAGTGAAGCGGTCAACATCTTGCTAACGTTTGAGATGAACCTGCAAAATCAGAAAGCAAACTCAACTTCAAGGGGAATTGCTCTCCAGAGAACAACTGTGTCATCTGATGTTCATGATGATGTTGACATTCTTCAGAAAATCAACGAGGAAGAGAATCTAAGTGTTGCACTCTTGACAAAGAAGTTCAACTCACTGGTTCGTTCCATGAAGAAAAGCCCCCCAAATATCAAACCTTGACGGCTGTTTGACTCTCCTTCCTCATCAACATCAAATTTTAGAAGATCAAATATTAAGAAGGAAGTTGCTGACACTGGGAAAGACATTGATTCGGTTCAGTGTAGAGCATGCTCTGGGTATGGACATTATTCAAACGAATGTCCAACAGCACGAAGAAGACAAAGAAATAATTTTAATGCTGTTCTCAGTGATGATTCTGATGCTAAAAATGATTCAAATCAGAGAGTGTTGTTCATCAATGTCATGGAAGAAGATGATTAGATTATTGATGCTCTGAATGATATTGATAAACTTGATGAACTTGACATTGAAAAATGTGAAGTTGAAGATGAAGTTCTTCCAAATGTTGAAACAGAAGCTACTGAGACTTCACCCAATACGACGAATGGGTATGAAATGACTCTTCTGGGTGAATTCAATCAGGCTTCTGAAATCAGAGAACATGATCCACATAAAGAACAACCTACTGCATCACTTCAAGAACTCAACAATGTTGTGAATGAAGTCTGCACTCAGTGGACAACTCAATCCAAAGAGCTGAGATTTCTCATGGAAGAAAATCAGTTTCTAAGAGGAAAGGTTGTAAGTCTGGAAATTAGACTTACCAGGAGTGATGCTGAAATCAGTAAACTAAAGAAGGAAGTGCAGGACTCATCAAGAACAATTCAGAAGTGGAATCAAGGAACGAATGTCCTAAATGAAGCCTTAACATTGGGACAGACAAACAGAGCTGGACTGGGATTCTCTAATAAATCTTCCATGTCTTTCTCAAACAACAATGTTGTCCAGTTTGTGAAAGGTAACAACTCCAGTACAACGACAAGGAACAATGTTGAAGATGATGATCAGAAGCAATGCAAAGGCTCAAAGGTGCAGAAGTATGTGTTTCATTACTGTCAAGAGCCTGGACATATTAAACCACATTGCTTCAAATTTCATGATGATGTTGCAACTGGGAGAACAACATCAGGGACATCATCAAAGAACAAAAATCCTAAGAAGTTCAAAAAGATGAAGTACACTTGCAATGTTGTGTACACATCCCTAAAACCTAACATTGCCAGAACATGGTACTTTGACAGTGGATGTTCTCGACACATGATCAGTAACAAGGATTTTCTTGAAGAATACATCACTACTAACAAAGGCAAGGTCAGCTACGGAGGAGGAGCTCAAGGAACCATTGTCGGAAAAGGTACCTTGAATGTCAAACATTTTCCTAAGCTCCAAAATGTCCTACATGTCGAGGATTTGACGACCAATTTGATCAGTATTAGTAAGCTGTGTGACGATGGTATGCATGTCAAGCTTGATAAAAATACTTGTGAAGTGTTTGACAAACACGACAAATGCATAATATTTGGAAGTCGTGCATCTGACAATTGCTACCATGCAGACGAAGATGAAACATGCAACATGACTGTAAATGATGAATCAAAGTTGATTCATCAAAAACTCAGTCATATGAGCATGGTAAATTTAAAAAAATTGATTGTGTCGGATGCTGTCCACGACCTACCAAAGCTGAATGTTGATTATGATGTTGTATGTGGTGCCTGCCAAAAGGGAAAACAAACCAGAATTCCTCACAAAAGTCTGGGTGGTTATCAAACAACAAGATCTTTTCAACTCTTACACATGGACATCATGGGACCAGTCGATACAAAGAGTATGAGTGGTAAGAGTTTCATCCTTGTCACTGTTGATGATTTCTCAAGGTATACTTAGGTTGAATTTCTGCAGGAAAAATCTGAAACAGTCAAAGTTTTCAAAAGATTCTGCCGCACAATGTGTTTGCAATTTGACACCAATATTGCATGCGTCAGAACAAATCATGGAAGAGAATTTGAGAATGCTACATTCGATGACTTTTGTGAAAGGAAAGGAATACTCCATGAGTATTCAACTCCCAAAACTCCAGAACAAAATGGAGCAGTGGAGAGAAAAAATCGAACTCTGCAGGAAATGTTATGTGCAATATTACAGGCTAAAAGGCTTTCAAAGAAGCTGTGGGCTGAAGCTGTTAACACAGCCTGTCACATCGGGAACAGAGTCCATCTTCGACCGGAAAGAAAGGAGAAACCTTATGAGCTTCTAAGAGAAAGAAAGCCAAATCTCAAATATTTCCATGTGTTTGGATGTGTATGCTATATCCTGAACGACAGAGACTATTTTGGGAAGTTTGACTCTAAAAGTGATAAAGGATTGTTCTTGGGATATGCTCAAAACAGCAGAGCATATCGTGTTCTTAACCTAAGCACTAAAGCTGTGCAAGAATCTATCAATGTTGTATTTGATGATCTTGCAGGCCTAGCAACTAGATCTGAGGAAGATGATGTGTCATTTCTCCTCCATGAACCAGACGTTGCTGATAAGGAGCCTAGTGGAACTACCAAAAGTCCTACGAGAAGTCCTGATGTTAAATCTAATGCTTCCTCTCCCTCAGCAAAGGAATCAACATCACCTCGAACACCAGACTCAGACTCCTCCTCTGAAAGTGATGATGACCAACTTCCACTAGCTCAGTATGAACCAAGACGTGATCCTCCAAGGAGAATCAAAAGAGATCACCCAAATTCCCAAATCATTGGTGATGGATCTCAAGGAGTTAAAACCAGAACAAAGAGCTCAGCCGATGTTGCTGAATTGGTTAAATAGGTTTGTATATCATTAGTCATTAACCTTGTGTCCATTTCATGCTTTCTATCCAATGTTGAACCTAAAAATGTCAAAGAAGCTCTAAAAGATGAATTCTGGATAGAAGCAATGCATGATGAGTTGATTCAGTTTGTTCGAAATAATGTATCGGAATTGGTTCTAAGGCCTAAAAATAAAAATGTAATTGGAACCAAATGGATTTTTAAGAACAAGACTGATGAGCCTGGTAATGTGGTCAGAAACAAAGCCAGGCTAGTGGCTCAAGGTTATACTCAAGTAGAAGACATAGACTATGATGAAACATTCGCTCCTATTGCTAGAATAGAGTCTATCCGTCTCCTACTTGCCATTGCTTGCCACATTGGGTTTACATTGCATCAAATGGATGTCAAAAGCGCCTCTCTGAATGGTATTTTGAATGATTAAGCATATGTTGAACAACCAAAAGGCTTTGAATGTCATGAAAAACCAAACTATGTGCTGAAACTACACAAGGCTTTGTATGGGCTTAAACAAGCTCCTAGAGCTTGGTATGCTCGCCTTACGGAGTTTTTAATTGACTTTGGCTTTTCAAGAGGCGTGTTTGATAAAACATTGTTTATCAAAAGGATTCACAAATACATCACTGTTGCACAAATCTATGTTGATGATATTGTGTTTGGATCCACTTGTTCTAACCTCCTTAGTGAGTTTGTTGATGCAATGTGCATCACATTTGAAATGAGCATGGTTGGTGAATTGGCCTACTTTCTTGGTCTCCAAATCAAGCAAGATAAAGATGAGATTTTTATATCCCAAAGCAAGTATGCCAAAAATCTGATCAAGCGCTTCGGACTTGAAGCTGCAAAGCCTATGAAGACACCAATGGGATCCTCTGAAAAACTGAGCAAAGACGATGTTGGAGTCAATGTTGACCCAACAATGTATAGAGGAATGATTGGAAGCTTGCTCTACTTGACTGCCAGCAGACCTGATATCATGTTCAGTGTTGGAGTATGTGCTAGATACCAAGCTCAACCCAAGGAGTCTCACTTGAAAGCTGTCAAAAGAATAATTCATTATGTTGCTAGTACAGTCGACTTTGGAATCAGGTATTGTAAAGATACAAACACCAGCTTTATTGGATATAGTGATTCAGACTGGGCAGGCAATGTTGATGATAGGAAGAGCACAAGTGGCTTGCTTCTTTTTGGGGAGCAATATGGTTTCTTGGTCAAGCAAGAAACAAAATTGCATCTCCTTGTCAACAGCTGAATCTGAATATGTTGCAGCTGCTAGTTGTTGTGCTCAGTTGGTATGGTTGAACCAAATGATGAAGGACTATGGCATGACAAGCTCATCACTTACCTTGCTGTGTGATAATGCCAGTGCTATTGAAATTTCTAAGAATCTTGTTCAACATTCACACACTAAGCATATCGACATTCAGCATCACTTTATAAGAGACTTGGTGGAAAAGGAGATCATAAACATCAAGTATATATCCACTGAGAATCAAACAGTGGATATTTTTACCAAGCTCTTTGATTTCGAGAGATTTTCTGCCTTGAGAAAGTCTCTTGGAATGTGCTCTGTTTAAATTGTTCTTTCTGTTTACTGATGTTGAACTCGGTGTGTTTTTGTTTTTCTATCAACATCAGTTGTTTCTTTTTATGTTTGTTTCTGCTTTATTTTTTTTAAGTATAATTCAAGGTTTACTTAATGAAATTATGGTTTATCTGCTCGTAATTCAACAAAAGCAGCTACTTGAAATTATGTATCTGTGTTTGTGAATGAAATTCCCTTGACCTTAAAAAGGTAAACTATAAAAATTTTGGGTATATTTCAATCATTGTTTGTCAATGTTGTAGCTAATGTTGTGGGAAAGATTGCAGAGAATCCATATTCTTCAGAAAATATATGCCTAGAATTATATTATTTTTGTGTGTGGCTTTCGTCTTTTTATTCATTAAAAAAATAAAAAATAAAAATAAAAATAAAAAAATAGAAAATATTTTGGGGCCCATAAAGATACACTTTCTTTTAATATTTGTGATAAGTACTCGATTTGATAAGGTGTATCCCTATCCACTTGTTTCCAAATATTTAAATATTTTTTAATCAAAAAGTGGGTGATGTGACATTTGGCTGTTCTGATTTTTGAGGGTGAGAATGTATATCAACTCAATTTGAGATCTCTTATTTTTATTTCTCTCACTCCTTCCTTTTGAACGCCTGTTCATCTCCCACTTCTGCTTTTCTCTTCTCAAAACTTTTTCAGCTCATCAATGGCGGATCCCAAAGATTTAACTGCAATGTATGAGATGATGAAGCAATTGTTTGAGAAAACCATGGGTATTACATCCTCTGTCTCTGGTCCTGTTGGAACATCAGCTATCACTCCTTCCGCCACATCCACTCCCGCAGTAACTACAACAGCCGAACTTACTCCAGAAGGACCCGAATCGGAGTCCGACAAACCCTCATCTCCTCCGGCTGAACATGCAGATGCTTCTATAGAGGACACTGCTGCTCCTGACTCCACATTGGTGCTAAACCCCACTCCTCTACAGCACATAAGTCCTAGTGCAGAGAAAAACCCTATCGACCCAGATCTGGAGCTACACACTCAAGTTCTTGCTGAGAAGAAGAAGAGTGGCCCTACTCGCAAGTCAAAATGACTTCATGGCCAACAAAGGTTTGTCAAGGAAGAGGTCGGTGAGGGTTCGAGCAAAAAGGCTAGGAGAACGCTGAAAATGGAATAAAAACTAGCAAGGTCATTGAAAGATGAGTCCGAGGATAAAGAGAATCCCACTGAAAATTCTCCAGAAAAAGTTGTTAATGATGTAGAAGTAGATATTGAACAACAAGAGGAGCTCCTTTCTGCAATACCAGAGGAAGATGTTCCTGCCAAGTCTGCAACTTCAGGACAAATATTGAAAGGAAAATGGAAAAGGGGCGCTACTTTGGCCCTAAGAATAAGGATCTCTCCCCCACCTCTTCACAAGAAATGGTCTCCTACGGCACAGCCAAAGAAATAGTCTCTCCATCCCCCACTCATTCAGCCAATGTCAAAGATGATGCTGATTCTACTGACTCTGAACCCATCTATCCTCCAGGTTCCCCTTATGATGTCTCTTCTGCATTCAGTAAGACATTCTATTCTCAGCATACTAAAAATCTTCATAAAACTGTCATTCTTCACCCCACACGAGTCGAAAAACAAATTGATGTGCTTAGTTTTAAGAAGTATGGCATGGATGTTTTCTTGAAAGAGAGGGGTCTCTAGAAATCTGTCACTGCATTGTCGTCTTTTGAGCCTGATATTATTGCTGAATTTTATGCAAATGTGTCTCCTAAGATGGGTGATAAGTCTAAGAGCAAATTTGGGGAGGTTTATCTGCGAGATAAAATCTATGCTTTTAACCCCATGCTGATCAACAAATTTTTAGGTATGGGCAATGATTCTGATGTTATTAGCCTAGATTTAATTGATGATGTTTGATAAGTCCATTTATTTCGTGTTTTTTTTGGGCATTTTAGTCGCTCTAAATGTCCTTTTTAGTATCTTTTGTATCGGAAAAGAACCAGGAAAGTGGTTTGGGCATGACAGGAGTGAAATCTGGCGAAAGAGGCATTTTGGCCTTCAATTTAACTGAAATCGATGAAATGGGCATTTTAGACCTGAGCAGAAGATGTCGTGCCCACAGTACTCGCGCAGATTCAGAAGAGGCAGTGAAGAGGGCATTCACGGAAAAAGCGAGATTCTGTTGAAAGAAGATGAAATCTAACGCTGGAGCTTTATCTGAATTGAAATCTGAATAGAAGAAGGAAAGATTGTTCGTAGATGGACTCTTGGACAGTAATAAAAGCGAGATTCTGTTGAAAGAAGATGAAATCTGGCGCTAGAGCTTTATCTGAATTGAAATCTGAATAGAAGAAGGAAAGATTGTTCGTAGATGGACTCTTGGGCTGTAATTTGGAAGATAAGGATGAGATTCCTTAAATATCAGGATTCATTCCACTACCTAAGGAAGTTTCCTTATCCAGTCAGAGTCCAGTGGGCACGGAGATCAGCAGATAAGGAAGTTTCCTTATCCAGGCAGACTCCAGCAGGGCATAGCAAATCCGGCAGATATTGAAGACCCCCATTTTTCGGGGATTTGAATTGATCTTTTGTACTCTTTTAAATACTAGTTTGATAGTTAGGACGCGCAAGAACTTCGTACCCTATTATTTCTGCAATTAGCGCTGCTCCGGCAGCAAGACAATCTGGGGCCTTATGCCCACAGAGGTTAGGATTTATATTTAATGTTGTTGCTGTTCATCGTTGGTGTTGGACAAGTTTTTATTCAATTCCAGTAAGTTTTTCCTATTTATCATGTCTTTAATTTATGTATTTACAGTTCTTTATATTATGAATAGCTAGATCTATATTCTAGAATTTGAACTAAAGATGAAGGTTTAATAAAACACTTAAATACTCGTGAGGCTGTGTGGGCACATCACTGCACGATTAGGTTTCTGCCGATTTTTGTTCTTGTTCTAAGTGAGCGTGAGTTTAATATAACTAATGTGGCTGATCACTCTTTAGTTGTAGAGGGCACACCAGGGTTAATTGGATTAGCGAATCATGACTGTGTGTTAATTCAAACGGTAACTGGGAAATCGGTGGGTTACTGTGGGCACATGAGGAATCAGTAAACACAGTAAACTTGGGTTCGTTTAGGGCACACTGCTTCTTGTTCATTTACACCTCTTTGGCGAACCGGGGGTGGGTGATAGGTTAGGGGTTTAATAGACAAGGAATCACTTTTAAACCTAATCTGAACGGATGAATAAGGAGACGCAGCGAGGAATCCGGTCTCCATAACTAGGTGACTTAATTGTGTAGGAAAATCACTGTGCCCATGATCGAGTGAGTGTGAGTTAAATTAGATTCTAGTTCAAGTTCCGGAACCTTTTATTATTTGATATTTCTCTAGTTTTTTTTTTTGCAGATTTAATTTCATTGTTGTGACCACGATACCAAAACCCCTTTTTGTGATTGGTGACTCGAAAGTAAGATCGCATCAGCTCTCTATGGGATCGACCCTTACTCATAGCTAGCTACGCTCGCTGTGGGCACATGAGTATACAAATTCATTTTGAGCGCGAAACGACCACGCGTCAAAATTGGCGCCGTTGCCGGGGAGCTGATTTCCAGTGATTTTACTTTCCAAGTTGGTGTGCCTGGAAGTTGATGCCCAGGAGCTCTTCAGAAGAATCTCTATTGTACGATCCGGAGATAGAGAAGACTTTGAGGAAAAACAGGGCAGTAGTGAAGAGGGCACGACGAGCTACAGACAGACCTCGTGAGCCCACACCGCCACCTGAGAATCAAAGAGACATAGGGCACGAGGAGGAAGAACACTTTGATAACGGCCATATCCACAACATGGCCGCAGCAAACGGAGAAGAAGACAACCGGACTTTAAGGCAGTTGGTTTTCCCGACCAACATGAATCTGAGCCCGATGGGCATTACACTCCCAGCTGTGACTCAGAACTAGGATATTCATGCAAACTTTATCCAAATCTTGCCGAAGTTCCACGGAATGCCTGGAGAAGATCCACAAAGACACTTGCAAGATTTTGAGATGGTTTGCCAGACTCAACCATCCACCCATGGATGAGAGGAGTATGTGCAGTTGGTCTCGTTCCCTTTCACTCTTCAGGATGGGGAATGGGACTGGCTGTACACATTACCGACTGGCGCTGTGACCACATGGAGACAACTTCAGCAGAAGTTTTTGGAAAAATATTTCCCAGCATCCAGAGTGCAAGAAATGAGAAGAAGGATAGGGAGCCTGAAGATGGGAACTAACGAAAATTTCTATGACTACTGGGGAAGATTCCAGGTAATGCTGGTGAAATGCCCACAACACCAGATTACTGAACATGACTTGATTCAGTATTTTGTCGGAGGATTGAGACCACATGAGAGGACGATCGTGAATGCCTCATGTGGAGGGTCTATACTGAACAAGCAACCTGTTGAAGCATTCAGAATTCTCATGGAGATGGCTGAAGACAACCGAGACTTTGGCGGAGAGGGCATTCGGGTTGTCAGTGAATCAGAGAGGGCACCGGACCAAGACAGCAGAATTGACAGATTATGTGACAAAATCGAAAAGATCTTGTCTGGTGTGAGCATGGCGAAGAAGCCTAGACCCTGTGGAATATGCAAAAGTGTATCTCATTTTACTGATGAATGCCACACTCTACAAGATGAAGTAGAAGCAGTAAATGCCATTGGTGGCCAGAATGGACATTCCAGAAGATATGATCCCAATTCCCAGACTTATAACCCTGGCTGGAGAGACCATGAAAACTTCAGATGGAGAAGACCAGAGGATGGGCATCCTGCACGCCCATTACCGCCGCCGGAAGAGAAGAGAAAACAAAGGCTGGAAGATCTTGTGTATGCCATGGCTGAAGAAAATGAAAAATTTAAGCAAGAAACTCGAGCTGGTTTCTCGCACATGAGCAAACAAATTGCTCAACTTGCGCAATATATACACAAGATGGAGGAGAAAAATGGGAAGTTGCCTTCCCAAGTTGAAAACCCACGAGAGTAGGTGAATGCAGTAGCATTGAGGAGTGGAAAAGAGCTTCCGGAGATGGTCAGGCCAAGAGAAGAGAAGAACGATGTGCCCTTGGAAGAAGAAGTGAAAAAAATTCCCACAGAGGACGAGGCACAAGAAGCTGAACAGGATGATACTGTGCCCATTCCGGAAGTCAAGCAGCCTGCCAAAGTGCCCATTCCAGAAAAGCGGAAACCTCCTTTTCTAGGGAGATTGACACAAAATAGAAGAGAAGAGAAAACCAGGGAGATGCTGAAGGTGTTCAGTAAAGTGGAGATCAATATTCCACTGATCAAAGCAATCAAACAAGTGCCACGGTATGCCCGGTTTCTGATGGAACTCTGCACTAGAAAGGTGCGCTTCAATGATGATGCAAGGTTCCTAGTTGGGGAGAATGTATCGGCTGTGATACAAAGAAAGCTACCCAAGAAGTGTGATGATCCAGGGATGTTCATGATTTCCTGCATTATCGGAGATAAAAAAGTTGAAAAGGCCATGCTGGATTTGGGGGCATCAATCAACGTAATGCCCCTGTCAGTGTTCAAAGAATTAAAGATTGGACCTCTGAAGGAGACCCGTGTGGTCATTCAGCTAGCTGACCGATCAAATGTGTATCCAGAAGGCCTGATTGAAGATGTATTGGTCAAAGTAGACGAGCTTATATTCCCAACAGATTTTTATGTGCTTGACATGGGCACATCGACTTCAAAATCTTCAGTTTTGTTGCTCGGAAGGCCTTTCATGAAGACAGCTCGAACCAAGATTGATGTGGACAAGGGCACACTGACGTGTGAATTTGATGGGGAGAAGGTGACATTTAACATTTTTGAAGCCATGAAGCACCCCCTAGATACAGAAAATTGCAATTTTGTTAACACATTTCATTCTCCAAGCCGTTCTACTTTATCCATGGTGAGCAGCAGAGAGCCGTTGGAATGGGCATTATGGGATGGACTGACTGACTAGGATGCCCTGGAGGAGGATGATGACATAAGGAATGAAATTATGATGTTGTACTCATTGGAAGAAATGCCATACGGATGTGTGGACTATGGTGTGCCCATTCAGAGAAATGATGACAGGATGATGTCTTCTATTGTAAGAGCGTCCACGCTGGAGTTGATGGCATTGCCAAGGCATTTGAAATATGCCTACTTGGGAGATAATGAGACACTCCCAGTGATAATTAGTGCGGGGTTGAATCAAGCTGATGAAGACCGCCTTTTGAGATTGTTGAGGTTGTACAAAGAGGCACTCGGATGGACATTAGCTGATATAAAGGGCATTAGCCCAGCGGTTTGCATGCACAACATATTGTTGGAAGATGATGCAAAGCCCGTTCGTGATCCACAAAGAAAGCTAAATCCGGTGATGAAGGATGTGGTGTTAAAAGAGATAATTAAGCTGCTAGACCAGGGTATTATATACCCAATTTCAGACAGCAAGTGGGTCAGTCCAATCCATGTTGTGCCCAAGAAGTCAGGCATTCAAGTTGTGAAAAATGAGAAAGGAGAGCTTGTGCCCACACGACTGCAAACTGGCTGGAGAGTTTGCATTGATTACCAGAAGCTGAACACGGTCACGCGGAAGGATCATTTCCCACTTCCGTTCATTGACCAGATGTTGGAGAGGCTCACAGGAAACAAGTTCTTTTGTTTCTTGGATGGATATTCTGGATACATGCAAATAGTAGTCAATCAAGAGGATCAGGAGAAAACAACATTCACATGCCCATTCGGCACATTTGCCTACCGCAGAATGCCCTTTGGCCTCTGCAATGCTCCGGGCACATTTCAGCATTGTATGATGAGCATATTCTCCGATCTACTTGAGAACTGCATTGAAGTGTTCATGGATGACTTCATGGTGTATGGGAGCTGCTTTGATCGATGCTTGGACAATCTAGAGAAGGTGTTGCAGCGGTGTGTGGACAAATGCCTGGTGCTGAATTATGAAAAATGCCATTTTATGGTCAGAGAGGGCATTGTACTGGGCCACGTGATTTCTGAGAGGGGCATTGAGGTCGATAAAGCCAAAGTGGATATAATTGAGAAATTGCCATACCCCACTTCGGTGAAACAAGTGAGAGGATTCCTGGGACACGCTGGATTCTACAAGAGGTTCATAAAAGATTTTGTATAAATTGCCCAGCCCATTACTCATTTGCTGCAGCAAGATGTCCCGTTTGATTTTGATGAAGACTGCAAGAGGGCATTCGATACCCTGAAAAAACAATTGGTCACAGCACCAGTTATTCAACCACCAGATTGGGGAATGCCCTTTGAGATTATGTGTGACGCCAGTGGCTACACTGTGGGCGCTGTACTGGGTTAGAAAAGAGGAAAAGAAAGCCATGTAATTTACTATGCTTCCAAAATTCTGAATGGGGCACAGTGTAATTACACCACTACTGAAAAGGAGCTGCCAGCAGTAGTTTTTGCATTTGAGAAGTTTTGGTCTTATCTCTTAGGCACGAAGAGCATTGTTTACACAGATCACGGTGCCCTGCGGCACTTGATGGCCAAGAAGGAGACTAAGCCAAGACTAATTAGATGGATCCTACTTTTGCAGGAGTTTGATGTCGAGATAACAGATAAGAGTGGGGTACAGAACTTGGTAGCTGATCATCTAAGCCGGGTGCTGAATGAAAAAGGTGATGAAATGCCCATTACGGATCATTTCCCTGATGAGCATCTGTACTCAGCATAGGGCACACGAGAACCCTGATATGCAGATATAGTAAACTTTTTAGAGTCTGGAGAGCTGCCAATTGGGTACTCGAGGTACCAAAAGAATAAACTGAGGCATGAGAGCAAGTTTTATGCATGGGACAGCCCTATTCTATGGAGGAGATGTGCTGATCAAATCATAAGAAGATGTGTCCCTGACAATGAAATTGAGGAGATTTTGAAGCATTGCCACAACTTTGCTTGCGGAGGGCATTTCAGACCAAACCGAACAGCAAGAAGAATTCTGGACTGTGGGTTTTTTTGGCTCACGATTTTCAAGGATTCCCACAACGTATGCAGGAGATGTGATCAGTGCCAGAGAGTTGAGAACATCACAAGAAGGAACGAAATACCCATGACACCCATCATGCCAGTAAAGATTTTCGATGTTTGGGGAATGGATTTCATGGGACCCCTCGCAAACTCTAGGGGGAACCATTACATCATCCTGGCAGTGGACTATGTGTCTAAATGGGTGAAAGCAAAGGCTACTCCTACCAATGATGCAAGAGTAGTAGCCGCATTTTTGAAGTCCCACATTTTCAGCCGGTTTGGTGTGCCCAGGTCCATCATCAGTGATCAAGGGACCCATTTTTGCAACCAAATGCTGGAAAAATTATTGAAGAAATATGGGGTGAACCATCGAGTTACAACAGCCTATCATCCACAAGTGAATGACTAAGCTGAAGTCTCAAATCGAGAAATTAAAGCCATTCTTGGGAAGGTAGTTAACCCAAGTCGGAAGGATTGGAGTCAACATCTGGATGATGCCCTGTGGGCATACCGAACTGCTTTCAAAACTCCAATCGGGATGTCCCCATATAGGATGCTGTTTGGGAAATGCTGCCATCTACTGGTAGAGCTGGAATACAAGGCACGATGGGCATTCCAGAGACTGAATATGGATAAGGATGCAGCAGGGCATGCCAAAAAATTTCAGATTCAAGAGCTGGAAGAAATGAGAATGGAGGCTTATGACAATGCTGTTCTTTACAAGGAAAAAATGAAGAGGCTCCATAATCAAGTGATTAGAAGGAAGAGCTTCACTCCGGGGCAGCAAGTTCTTTTGTACCATTCAAGATTCAAACTCATGGGAGGGAATCTGAAAACCAAGTGGGTTGATCCATTTGAAGTGTACGCGGAATACCCCAATGGAGCAGTTGAGCTGAAGAATCCAGATACTGGAGGGCGTTTCAAGGTTAATGGCCACAGACTGAAACCTTACCCGGGGCACACAGACCAGGATGTCAGAGTAGTCTGGCTCGTGGAACCCATCTATATCTGAATTGGAAGGTGTCGTGCCCACGACAGTAACTAGGGCGCTACTGGGAGGCAACCCAGGTTTTTTTTTAATTTATTTCCTTTTTCAGTTTTTTTTTAATAAGTTTTTTTTTCTGATTTATCAAACTAGACTAGGAGAGTTTTTCTTTTATCTGCCTAAAAAAAAAAATAAAAATAAAAATGCAAGATGTAGTTGAGGATGAGAGGAGAACAACCCTATTTATTTTGTGCCGAAGGCATACCCTTCGAGCATTCTGTTTTCATTTTCTATAGGGACAAGCAGAAAGACACCAGGCGGAAGGGCACAACAAGAAGAGAATACTGCCAGAATGACCATGAAGAGGCTGGATAGCATGGAGAATGCCCTGTATCAGACTGTTGATACCCTCTTGAGGAATATTGAGCAAACCCTCACTGCATATTTCAAATATGTTGGGTTCACTTACCCGACATCCGCCCCGAACTAACCTGGTTCAATTCCTTTTTCTTTTTTATGTTCTTTTGATTTTTTTAAGTGTCGCCCTTATTCTACCCACTTTGCCTGAAGCAAAGTGTGTGGGTGGGGGCATCTGGGTTGTTGTCTTTTGTTGTTTAGTCTGTTTGAACACTTTACCTCGTGCAAAGTGTGTTGGTGGGTCGTTTGAGTCAGCATGCTATCTGTTAAGATTTTGGGAGCACTAGTTTCTGGTTTATGAATGTTGATAAAATTACTAATCGAGTCAGCATGCCCACACTAAAAGCAGGAATGATGAATGAGTTGAGCATTAACCTGGTGAGATTTGAGCCTGTGCTGTTGTGCCCATTTTACAGCATTCTCTTTTCATGTGTGTACATTCTATGCTTAGAATTTCTAGAACTTGCTTTTGCTCTACTTTAAAATCAAAAAGTTTAAAATGCATGTGTAGATGATTTAGGCATTTTCTTGCTTGAGCCCACTAAGCCAAATAAAAACCAACCTTTGACACAGCTTTGCAGCCTTTTTTAGCCAATAAAATGCCCTGGCAGTTTTGTTGATATACCTCACTATATAAAGCTAGGGCATTACAAAAAGAGAAGTAGAAAGAGTCTCTGGATGGTTTTGAAGAATTGAAAAATGCAAGAAGAAAGATAGGGGTAACGAAAAAAAAAATGAAAAATATATTCAAAAGAAAAAAAGAAGAAAAAAAAAGAAAATAAGTTTCCCCCTAGTCTGAATGTTCAGAATGCCCACGATGAAAATTTTTGTAATCTGAACGATAAATGAGGGCATGAGGAAGTAAGTTGAAAATAAATGGTGGTATGTCCAGTGAACGCTCCTGAGAGTTTTAGCTCAATACCTAAAGAAACCCACCTTACCTAAAGAGCCCCATTACAGCCCATAAAAGTCCTTTTGATACTTATGCATTTTTTCACTTAATGAAATTAAACAAAGAGCACTTGCAAGCTTATGGAATGAATAAGTATGGAATGACTGAATTTGAGTGTAAATACTAAGCCTAAACACTGTGTGAAGAGAGTGCGGGAGGAGCTATATGCTCAATTCAATTTTGACTTGCTAAGGCATGCTGATTACGCAATTAATTGGAAAAGTTGGTTGTTGAAATGATGTGCCCACACGGATTAACAGGTTGCATGTTTTGTTTCTTTTGTGTCTGTTTCTTTTCCTTTCCCTTTCTTTTTCTTTTTCTGGGTTCTTCGTGCCCCATGCTTGAGGACAATCATGACTAAAGTGTGTGGGTGTGATAAGTCCATTTATTTTGTGTTTTTTTTGGGCATTTTAGTCGCTCTAAATGTCCTTTTTAGTATCTTTTGTATCGGAAAAGAACCAAGAAAGTGGTTTGGGCATGACAGGAGTGAAATCTAATGAAAGAGGCATTTTGGCCTTCAATTTAACTGAAATCGATGAAATGGGCATTTTAGACCTGAGCAGAAGATGTCGTGCCCACAGTACTCGTGCAGATTCAGAAGAGGCAGTGAAGAGGGCATTCCCGGAAAAAGCGAGATTCTGTTGAAAGAAGATGAAATCTGGCGCTGGAGCTTTATCTGAATTGAAATCTGAATAGAAGAAGGAAAGATTGTTCGTAGATGGACTCTTGGGCAGTAATTTGGAAGATAATGATGAGATTCCTTAAATATCGGGATTCATTCCACCACCTAAGGAAGTTTCCTTATCCAGTCAGAGTCCAGTGGGCACGGAGATCCAGCAGATAAGGAAGTTTCCTTATCCAGGCAGACTCCAGCAGGGCATAGCGAATCCGGCAGATATTGAAGACCCCCGTTTTTTGGGAATTTGAATTGATCTTTTGTACTCTTTTAAATACTAGTTTGATAGTTAGGACGCGCAAGAACTTCGTACCCTATTATTTTTGCACTTTTATTTTCTGCAATTAGCGCTGCTCCGGCAGCAAAACAATCTGGGGCCTTATGCCCACATAGGTTAGGATTTATATTTAATGTTGTTGCTGTTCATCGTTGGTGTTGGACGAGTTTTTATTCAATTCCAGTAAGTTTTTCCTATTTATCATGTCTTTAATTTATGTATTTACAGTTCTTTATATTATAAATAGCTAGATCTATATTCCGGAATTTGAACTAAAGATGAAGGTTTAACAAAACACTTAAATACTCGTGAGGCTGTGTGGGCACATTACTGCACGATTAGGTTTCTGCCGATTTTTGTTCTTGTTCCAAGTGAGCGTGAGTTTAATATAACTAATGTGGCTGATCACTCTTTAGTTGTAGAGGGCACACCAGGGTTAATTGGATTAGCGAATCGTGACTGTGTGTTAATTCAAACGGTAACTGGGAAATTAGTGGGTTACTGTGGGCACACGAGGAACCAGTAAACACAATAAACTTGGGTTCGTCTAGGGCACACTGCTTCCTGTTCATTTACACCTCTGTGGGGAACCGGGGGTGGGTGATAGGTTAGGGGTTTAATAGACGAGGAATCACTTTTAAACCTAATCTGAACGGATGAATAAGGAGACGTAGCGAGGAATCCGGTCTCCATAACTAGGTGACTTAATTGTGTAGGAAAATCACTGTGCCCATGATCGAGTGAGTGTGAGTTAAATTGGATTCTAGTTCAAGTTCCGGAACCTTTTATTATTTGATATTTCTCTAGTTTTTTTTTTGCAGATTTAATTTCATTGTTGTGACCACGATACCAAAACCCCTTTTTGTGATTGGTGACTTGAAAGTAAGATCGCATCAGCTCTCTGTGGGATCGACCCTTACTCATAGCTAGCTACGCTCCCTGTGGGCACAGGAGCATACAAATTCATTTTGAGCGCGAAACGACCGCGCGTCAATGTTGTAGGAACTGTTACTGGTGGTTTGGTGACTAAGTGGACTAACAAAATTTCCACTTCTAAGCTCACATTTTTCTACTCTGTTTTACACAAATTGATTGTGTGTAATTGGTTGCCCACCACCAACACTTCAGTCCTCACTGTTGATCAAGCCATCTTGCTTTTCAAACATGGAACAAAAATCCCCTTCAATCTCGGAGACTACATCTTTGATTGCATGATGAAGTCGGTTGCAAAGTTAAACACCACCAGTATTTTACCATTTCCCTGCCTAATCTATGCCATCCTAGTTGACCAAGGTGTGAAGCCAAATAAGAAAAAGATAGTTATTGAAACTGTAACTATCTCTATCATGAAGACCAAAGGAAATAAAGATCGTGTGATCGATCTCCCTTATACCTTCGGTCGAAGTTCAACAGCTGCATCAAGGGATGTTGGACAGGATGTTGCTGCAGATTGTGCACTCTCTCCTCCTATTTCAGGAAGTGATATAGCAAGTGCTTCCTCACACTTGACGACAATTTCTGTGCAGGTGTTAAATTCATATATATCATAGATGGATTCATTTATTCATCAAAGCATAGTGCTCACCAATGCAATGGTCGAGCTTCATCAAGCACTTCGGGGAACTCTTTCTACACAAAAAGGGGGAGTAGATGTCGCTGCTGCTGCTGTTGATGTTGCTGGTGATGATGGTGCTGAAGGGAAAAGGGTTGGAAAGTCCGTGGCTAAGGTAAAGGGGAAGAAGAAAATATGATATTTTCTTTATCAAAAACAATTTTATTTCATGTTTATGTATTGTGCTGGACACAATCTTATTTTGGATGTGTTTACATCCTTGTTTATTTTTGTTTGTGTGCTGGACACATATGTTTGTTTTATGATGTTTTGGGTATTCAAGTGTTGAATATCCTTGGATATTTTGGTATTAATCATGAGTGTTGATCTGATGATTTTGATATATATATGTTGTGTTACATATTTTATATGTGTGATATTTTTGTTGGGAATGATTTCAACATTGATATTCTGTTTATCACATAATTTATGGTTTGTGTTGAAAATGTTTTCAACATTGTGATGGTGTTCACATGTTTTTAATATGTGGTGTTTGTTATGTTGAGTATGCTCTCAACACTGAGGTTCTGTATAGGGGATAATTACCCATCTATTCGTCACATCGAGTATAACATTCGGAACATTAACCTTATCCTTTCCTAGTATTTTGGATTAATTTATTTTAAATTAATCTGAATAAATTGTGATTTTTGTCACATATCATTTTCCATGTATTTAGGGATTTATTAGATATTTTATTATGAATTAAATCGTGGATAATGTTTGATTTTGACTTGTTCAAAATCTGTTCCGGATTTGTAGGGGACGTGATGTTCCCACTCTTTCTTGGACACTAACTGTTGCAGGAGACCGTGGGTCACTGGAGTAGCTGCTACTATTGCACGATGTTGAAGAACGTGTGCCACGCAATGCAGAAAACGGTTATCTCAAGTCCACTTCAGCAGTGCATAGTGGAAGACGGTTGATTCAAGTTCAAGTCTCTTGGGTTCGTGGAGCAACTGCCAATACAAGATGGAGGAAGTATTTAAGGTCTCCTTAGACCTTAAAATCATTTATGCAAGCAGGTTATCACCATGGTTTTTGAGAAGCTCTGAATCTTGCATCTAATGTCATCTCTGAAATCCAAGACATCTTCCCAGACATCGGCCTAGCATCTGAATCAGCTGGAGACTTTCATTCCTGTTGTGTGTGTAGGTTAGATAATCATCTTTGAGAAGTCTAGGATATAGAGTGACTGATTGTAATCTATCTATATGTTTAGATAGGTTTGTTTTTGAGTGATTATTCGAGTGAGTGAAGCTAGGATAGTCATCTGTATGTTTTATGCTGTGTTGTTAAGGGAGTGAACCGAGACAACATCTGCATTGTTTTTTTTTATCACTTATGTTAGTGAATTTCACCCTGAGGCAATCACACACCGTAAGGAGTGTGATATAAAATTTATTTTGTGCAAAGTTCATTTTACGTTTCTATTGTATGTTGAAGGCAATGTGGTAGCACTAGCTTCAACATTTCATTTAACTTTGCAATTTATATCCGTAATTCACATTGTTTTAGGCAACAAATTATAACATAATTGTTGGCGGGATAAGCTCTTTGATGATTGGTATTTTATTCAGGTTCTTTCTAAACGCCTTAGGGCGTGGTTCTATTACGGTTACAGAGGGTATACTGCCCAAATTTCTGGGAAATATAACCTATTCTTGTCCCAAAGATATTTCATTTAATTATCTTTATGCAACAACCCCTTTCCCTTTTCCCCAGTAGCGCGCCGGTCCTTTGTCACTATTCTTTCGGGATTGGGGCATTACAGATTGGTATCAGAGCAGGTTTACAACTCTGTAGATCTGCAACATTATTTTTTGAATTTGAAATTATATCTATTCTCTTCCACTATTTGTTCAGCAGCCCTCAGCACGTCATCTACGCAGCCCTCACAAAAGGTACACATGTTTTAAAATTGACGCACATGAGAGTGCAATTTATCACGCTAAATATTTTTCCAAGTTTCACGGTCAGATATCGTGATTCATTTATGAATGATATTTTTAGGTTTCATGATCAAAAATCGTGATTCGTTCTATTTAGGTTTCATGACCAGAGATCATGATTCAAAAGCTATTTTCAGATTTCATGATGAGAGATCATGATTCTATTACCAGGTTTCATGATAAGAGGTCATGATTCTTATATTATCAAGTTTCATGATGAGAGGTCATGATTCGTATATTTTAAGGTTTCACGATTTGATATCATGATTCATTTGTTGAAAAATGTTTTCAGGTTTCATTATCCATTATCGTGAATGATTTTGAAAATATTTTACACGTTTCATGCTTATATTTCATGATTCATCATTTGGTTAAGAATTATTTCCAGGTTTCACGACAAGAGGTTGTGATTCATTTACAACAGAGTTATCTCCAGGTTTCACTATAAAGTATTATGATTCAAACTTTTATTAAGGTTTCATGATGAGAGTTCGTGATTCGTCTAAAGTTATTCAGAGATGTCGAAACATCTAGATTTTGGTTTTGACCAAAAGATATAAATAATTGAAAGAGGTTAGAATTACTTTAAGTGATGAGAATGAGTTGTGAATGGATTCTAGATTGATCATAGCAGAGAATCTAGACTATAGTAGCTTGAACTTTGGATTGAATGTTAAGTAATCATGTTGTTCTTGAGAATTTAGATTAACTAAGTGGCTTTCTTTAGATAGATAGATTGGATTTTAAGTTGATGATTGTTAAGATTCTTGTGGAACATAGGTTGATTAAGTGTTTTTCCATGTTCAAGATTATAAGCCCACATGGATTGGTTCCACTAAATGTGTCAATTTGTTATGATGTGAAATTTCAAAAGAATGTCTTATATCATGTTTGGATTGAATCCTACATGAAAGAGGGTTCACGGTAAGGCCGTGTTTCACCTATGATTTAATAGGATGTCTGGGACATCTGGATTCCAGTTCAACCGAGAATCTGATGAGTATTATAAAGAGCTGATTGATTCAGAAAGATAGGAACGATTATGTAGTGTCTTGTAAACTTGAACGTAGGAAGAACTTAGAATGGATATGTATATTCTTTTAGATGGCTTAAGTTATATGGATTTCTAGGAAATGCAGTTCGCGTGTATATGTATTTGAGGAGCATGTTGGGAGAATTTAGAATGTCTATGAAGAATCACGATAGATAGAACCGTTGTCACTACACCTGTCTCTATACGTTTCTGATCGAGGGACAAGGACAAGTTCAAGACTGGATGCCTCAAGTTCCGAGTCATGTATACGATGATCGAGATAATATGATTTAATTCAGGTGGATCGATATCTATTCTCTTTCTCTCTTTCTATCTATTCTCGACTCAAATTAAAGGATGATGTTAAAGAATATTGGAAGAAAGTTGCAGAGAAGAACGTATGAAGAGTTATACGCATCAAGTTAAAGTGGACCAAGAAAAAGTATATGTCTTAGTAAGATTTACGACTCGAGAGAAATGGTCTTTTTACTAGGAATGATGAGGTAGCTTATAAACTAGTCATATTGCTGATTCCAGCTAAGGTTCATGATTGATGTCTTAATGTTGAGGAAATGTAAGTTGGATCCTAATCACGTTATTAAGAATGAGTAAATGATTATGAATAAGAATTTTTTCTGTGAGGAAAGACCAGAGGCTATTCTTGACGAAGGTCCAACAATTATGGAACAAACAAATATCTAGGAAGCTATCTAGGAGCTTGAAAGCAGAATCAAGTAGTTATACCCTGATTTACCCTATAGAAGTATGCAAATTTCAGGATGAAATTTTTGTTGAGGGTAGAATGTAACACCCCGTGTAACGACCCACTTTTACATAATTTAAATTATTTTAATAGCTTAATTATTTGAAATTGAATTTTAATTTATTTGGTAATACTCGATAAAAAATTGATGAACTTGAGAGAGAGTCCGACTTTGTGCCCCTAGTATAGAAAAGAAAATTTAGAAATTAAACTTGGGCCTTAGAATTATTATTTGATGTTGTTTAAATATTTTTGAACTTATCTCTCATTTGCTTTTGAAATAAAAAGAATTTAGTTTTATTTGAAGATAAACATGAAATTAAAATTAATATTATTTTTTTCAGTTTATTTATTCTCAAAAATTATCCTCAAAACTTAAGTTTATCTTTATTATTAAATATTATTATTCTTAAAATTTATCCTAATATCCTAAAATATCTATATGACCATTTCCCCATATGGATCCAAAAGCCACCCTCAGTTGTCAAATTGGCTTTTGCCGTAAGTAAAAAAAGAAGCAAAGATAGAAAAAGGAAAAGAAGAAAAGAGAGAGAAGAGAGAGTCGATAGCGATAGAGTTGAGCAAGAGAGTAGATATCGGAGAAAGAGAGAAGTGCAGCTGCTGCTGCGCCGTGCCACCACCACCACCTACTTCCACCACCGCCGTCGCCGGAGCGCCGCCGAAGTTGCCGGAGCTGCTGCCATGTGATCGGAAAGTGGCGATGTTGCTGGCACATTGCGCGGCTATCGTCTCGGTCCATTTCTCGTCCTTTTTAGCTCAAATTTTAGTATGTCGTGTATCTTGATGTGCTCTATGTTTTGTCTTTTGATATCGTTTTCGTCCGGTGGCCATTTCACCGGAAAATAGAAAATATAAACACGCCGATCAGTTTACGTTTTTTCCCGTTTTGACCATTTTTGGGTCCTCAATTCAAAAAAGTTTATTCACGGAAGTTGCTCGAATTAATATTTCCTATATGACGTCAAATTTCGTAATCTTTGGACGAGTTTTGAAAAATCTCGATTTTTTAATTTATACAGTTATTTTTGTACCGGGAGCATGTGTTATCAAAAAATTCTAAAATTCTCATTCTATAGTCTTGGCATGTATAGGATCGTCTTTGAATTTTTTCATAATTTTTGAACGGTTAAAAAGTGTTGTGGTACAAATCTGATAAAAATCGAGTAAAATTGCAAGTTACGGAAAGTGACCTCTGTCAAATCTTTTGATTCCAATAAATCAAAAATAATATCTTAGAATTTATTCCCTTCTGCGTTAAATGCATATGAGGTCTCTAGACTAACGCAATATATTTTTGAAAAGAATAAAATTAAATAATAGCTCGAATTACAGTAGATTAATTCCCGAAAATATAGCGATTTCTATGAGTCGAAGATCGACCCTTGTAGGACCTGCAGAGCCTACTAGGATTAATGAAATCATTTGTGAAGTTATTGTACCGCCATGTGATCGTCATCTAGGTGGGTTATATATATCTTTCTCAAATTATGTTCAGCTATTAAGCTCAACTGTTTATCAATTGTGAAGCATGAATATCTGTATCAAAATGTTTTAGCTCACTGTTCGCGTTCGCCAGTATCCTACGAAAACATTAAGTGCTTAACTAGACTCAAGTTCGGATCCTTTAAAGCTTTGGGACCGTATACACTATCCTTTATTAGACAGCTGGGCTGGAGGACGTGTATATAAGTTAAGACATTGTAGGAAGGGACGATTGAGATAGAGAGTGCAAGTAAGGTTAAAAGAAGCTTTGTATACATGGAATGCTTTTGAGATTTGAAACCTTTCCATTGTTATACTTGTGTGAATATGATATTCATATTTATAAAATGTTTGTGAACTATTTATCAAAATCTGCTCACTGGGTACGCTAATACTTAGCCCAAATCTTTTCTAAAATATTTTCAGGTTGAGAGACAGGCTGGAAGATGATGGAGCTGAGGCAAGGGCTGGCCTTTTGTTATATGCTTGCTCTTTCTATGTTGTTCAGAAATCTTAGATACTCTAAATCAATTAAGTGTTTGCAAACAATTTTACTTGAGTTGTGCTCCGCGCTTGTTCCGTTCACTCTGATATAGCTTGTCTTTAATTGTTTGAAGCATGTTACAATTTCAGCATTTTGCTATAATGTTCCTTTATAATTGTTGGCGGGATAAGTTCCCTTTGATGATTGGTATTTTATTCAGGTTCTTTCTAAACACCTTAGTGCGTGGTTCTATTACAGTTACAGAGCTTATGCTGCCCAAAATTCTGGGAAATATAACCTATTCTTGTCCCGAAGCTATTTCATTTAATTATCTTTATGCAACAACAACTTTCCCTTTTCCCCAGTAGCGCACCGGTCCCTTGTCACTATTCTTTCGGGATTGGGGCGTTACATCTTCACGCCTTTTATCTAGTGAAACTTTTGCTAATCCTTAACGGCTAAATGATGGTTACTAAAATTTTGGAGAATCCTTCAATGAGTCCTAGTATAAAACGTATAAACTTAAAACATTAATCCTCTCATTCAAGGTTGTTATTTACTCCATATCACCTTATCTTATTCTACCATAGAAGAATTCATCTTGATTCATTAAGTTATTACTATATGACCTTGAAATCTATCCTCATCATCGTAAATCTCTCACTTACCAACTTACCATATAGTCTTCTCTTTCATAAAGTCTCCAACATTGTCCTTATATGTTTACTAAATTGTTGGTTATTTCTAACATAATCTATAATATCATCCATAAATACATAGATAAAATTGTCTTACACAGGTTAAACCATTAGTTCATGAAGTCCATAAATACTACAGGAGCATTGCTCCAATCAAAATACATAACAATTAACTCATAGTGATCATAACGAGTCTGAAAAAAAAAATATTGTGTGTATCTTTCTCACGAATATAACTGCTAGCATCTGGATCTGCAAGTAATCCCGTAGAAAACACTTGTACCTTTCAATTACTTAAGTAGATTGTCAATCCTAGATAGTCATCATTCGTCTCTCCTTGATAAGATGCTCAACTCTTGGCCATTAATTATATTCGGAACAATCTAGAATTTTTCATAACATACAATATCGATGCAGTTTTGGTAATATAATTGAACTTATAAATCTTTGGTCTAGGAATTCGTATAGTCGTCCTTTTGTTCTTGTGATCACTTTGACGTCACACTCCTTTAACACGAACACGATTGTCAGTGTAAGATCTATAGTGTAATCCACTTTTCAATTCGAAGGTATCTAGAGAAGTCTTCAAAATTACATCATTAAACTTGCTTATGACGGTACATTATTTACCATACATTAACGATTTTCCTTCTCCCTAAGCTCACTAACAATACTTAGCATTCTGTCTTCATAGTCATCTCCAAAGTCTTCTTAGTTGTTCATACTTGTATTGTTGTACTTGTCTTTTAATTCATGAAGTGTAGCTCTTATTATCCTAGATTTAGAAATCCCCTCTTTTTACCCATATCACTTAATGATTGGATGGATAACTCTATCTAAGTTGTTCCCAAAATAATATTGAAATCCTTTTTTTACAACACATAAAGGTCTTTTTGTTATGAAAGCCAAAATCTAGCATAAGGTAACTTATATCATTCACTAGTAGTTTTCTCGAATATGAACATATTTGTAATGTGTTTCATTCCAACTCATCCTTTTTCCTTATGAATGAAATATACTTTTTCTTATTTATATCTTGCGGATACAAAACCTTTAATATTTTTCCTATTTTCATTCGTATTAGCCATTGCTATATTCTATTTCTTTCGATGAACAAAATTGTTTGTGAGCTCACAAAAAAATATTCATTTTTCGATGTGAACTTTCAATAATCTCCATCATATCGATTGCTTCAGCCTTTTTGTTTCATTGCAAAACTACTTCGATGATTAACTCTTCCATTCGTCATGTCGCCTGTCGAACTTGCTATCAAAACCTGACATTCTTTCTTCCTAATCACCTTCATTGCCTTCATAGATAATATATTGAGTACCATAGCACTTATTTTAATTCATAAAAAGTGAAATCTTCTTCCTTCGGTGTTTGGAGCATTATTTCATTCTTGCGACATCATCTTATTTCACAATCATCTTCAAGTCAATCCATCTTCAGAGCAACCTCAAAGCATTCAATTAATTCTATCACAAGTACATTTGTCTTAAGATATCTTCAAAAATTAAATCTATTCTAACACCTATATATCATATTCCATACTTCTCAGTGGCACTTCTTCTTCTTCTTCTTCTTCTTCTTCAGGTCCACCATGATTGTGGAAGATTAACGATAGTATCATTGAAATCATTTGTTAACCTAGCTTATAACGTCTCGTTACCATTCTATTCATATTACGTTGGCTGAGTTTCAATCTACTGACATATCATTTGAGCTAATAGTTATTTAACGTAGTTCTTAGCACCTGCCGTAGATTATGAAGTATTGAATTCGTCAAGATCGATTCTGATCAGCTTCGCGTAGAGTTGAACTCAAACTTCTTTATTTACGCCTAAAGAGAATAATTATTTCGTATTTCATAAGAATTAACTACCTTGAAATTTCCTATCTTAGTCGTCTCTAAATTTGATCTGGGATACTTAGTAGGTAACTGCATTATGCGTATTTCATAACCAAATATAACTAGTTCATAAAACATAGTGAGACTGCGTATAGTTCTCAATCGGTACCTCATAAAGAGAAATTTCATAATCGTAAGAAATTACATCGCAACCTAGGTCCAAATGTTCATATATCGCACGTGGCATCATCATAGTTGTCTTTACATCATGTGTTTCATACTAGGTTAATATTTATCATTAGGAGTTGCATAGTTCACCTATTTTACTATACACTCGCATCTAATCATAGTACTCATATCATGTAATTAACTATCGATAGAATTGAGTAGGATCATCGGTAGCTCAAGTTGAACTTTTCCTCTTGTAGGAGCATCTTCATTGGTGTCATCCTCTAGCTCGTCAAATTATCTCGATCGCATGAATATAGTAAAGGTTACTAACAATTCTAAATTCTCTCGTATTTTTGTGCCTTTTTTCTCGTTCTTTTATCCTTTGTTTTTTCTATTTTTGAGTCGGAAAGAGCCAGAATGGGCACAAGGGGCAGCAGGAGGTAGGAAAATCACTTCTGGAGGGCATAATGGTGCCAATGATACCAAGATGGGCAACAACTTCTCAGCGGAAAGCTCTCTCTCAAGCCTGGCAAAAATCGTCCACCATTCTAGCAAAAGCTGAAGGAGAAGTTGTGATCGTGACCACAACAACCCCAGAGTGATTAAGAGGAGAAGGAGAGGAGACTGGGCATAAGGGAAACTAATGCCAGCTATAGCAGGAGCAATGCACTCTAGCCGCCGAAGAAAAGAGGAGCCGCAGAAGGCAAGTTAACGCTTCCTGAAGGATGCTCAACTCTACAAGGAAAGTTGCTATGTCGGCGCTACTAGGGCACGACAAGTACAGAATCTGCGACTCAGAATCTTCTAAATAAGGGAATAATCAGCCAGATATGAAAAGTCTTGGGCATGGCGACTGCGTGTTGGGCTGAAGATCCCCGGCTTGTCGAGTAGTTCACCCAGTGTCTTTGTTTTCCTATATAAGTAGATCTCATGGCAGCAAACAAACAACTTTTACGTACCATAGCATCAAACGATTTTATTTAGTTTTATTTTACTTTTCTGCAATAGGTCTCGGGCCTTATGCCCGCAGACACTTAGGATTTACAGGTTTATGTTCTTCAATCTAGCGTTGGAGTTGGATTTATTTTGCAGTTTAATATAAGTAAGTTTTTCGTTTATATTATGTTTTATTTTATTTCTTTTACTTATTATTATTGTTCTAAGTCTAGCATGAGCGGCTAGACTCATTATTCCGGATTGAACAAAGATAAGAACTTAATGAACACATAAGAACCGTGAGACTTATGGGCATAAACTGTGTGAATTTGGTTTTGTCATGTAATCCTTTTCTTTGTTGCATTATGCAGTGGGCTAAGCTAGTTAATCGTGGTTCATCACTCGTTAATTAGAATTGTGTTCACTACCTCTATAAATCGTCAATGAATTATAGCTGTGTGTTGGTTATAAAGGGATGTGATGCATCACGGCTACTGAGGGCATAAGAAAGATCTTTGTCTAGGTAAATCTGGGTCTGTCTAGGGCATATTGCTACTTTGTTGTTTACAATCATATGAGAGATCGGGGTTGGGCAACAAGTTAGGGTTTAGGGGATGAGAGATCACCTCTAGGTTAAACTGAAAGGATAGATTAGGTACGCTGAGAGAGATCCGGTATCTTTAACCAGATAATTGGATTTACATAAGTAATCAGCGTGCCCATGATTGGTCAAGTGTTTGTTAATTTGGAAATTTGAGTTCTAATCCGGAATACATTTACTACTAATATTTTCCTTTCTTTGTTTTCTTTTGTTTTGTTTTGTTTTATTTTAGTTTACAGTCTTTACATACAAGTACGGAGACCACAACAATCCTCAAACCTTTTGGAAAAGTGACACTAGAAGATAGAATTCGCAGCTCCTCCTGGGATCGACCCTTACTCAGATAAGCTTGCTACGCCTTGATGTGGGCATAAGGATAACTCTCTCTTGAGAATTATTCTGACCGCGAAACGATCACGCGTAAGATTTGGCGCCGTTGCCGGGAAGCTGGTTCTCGAAATTCTATTTTCCCAACTTGTTAGCCTGGCCAGTGGATGCCCAATACCTCTGAAGGGGATTGCTCGTACGATCCAGAACCTGAGAAGACTTTGAAGAGGAGAAGAGCAGAAGCATGGAGGGCACAACAAGCAGAGAGACTTGCTCGTGAAAGAGAACTGGAGCAAGAAAGAACACAACTGGAAAGGAATGAACAACTGAGGTTAGCCCCGATGGCTGAAGAAGAAGAAAGAACGTTGAGGCAGTTAGTCTTTCCGACTAACATGAATTTACATCCCATGGGCATAACACTTCCAGCGATTACTGGAAGTTGGGAGTTGAAGGCAAGTTTCATCCAGATCTTGCCCAAATACCATGGGATGATTGGAGAAGACCCTTAGAGGCATATTCAAAATTTCGAGATGGTGTGTCAAACTTAATCTACGGATGGGGGAAAGGAACAATATGTGCGGCTTGTCTCATTCCAAGTCACTCTTCATGATGGGGCACGAGACTGGTTATACACCCTACCAACTGGCAGTAAAACCACCTGGGCACAACTGCAGCAGAAATTCCTGGAGAAATATTTTCCTGTATCCCGAGTCCAGGAGAAGAGGTGAAGAATTAGAAGTCTGAAGATGGGCATAAATGAGAGTTTCTATGACTACTGGTGTCGATTTCCAGAGCATGTTGACAAAATACCCACAACACCAGATCACAGATCATGATCTGATCCAATACTTTGTGTCTGGGTTGAGACCACATGACAAGATCATTGTCAATGCTTCATGTGGAGGATCTATCCTGAACAAGCTACCAATTGAAGCCTTCCGAATTCTAGCAAAAATGGTTGATGAAAATCGAGATGAAAGTGCCGAAGGCACAAAGATGGAGAAAGTGATGAACCATACTGGGGCACCAAAGAAAAGAGTCTGTCGAGTATGCAAGACCGTGGCCCATTTCACTGATAAATGCCCAACACTGCAAGAGGAGGACGTCGTTGAAGTCAACTCTCTCGGTAGGCATAACAACAACAGATGATATGATCCCCACTCTCAAACATACAATCCTAGATGGAGGGATCATGAGAATTTCAGATGGAAGAGGACTGATGCCCACCAACAAGATTTGCCACCACCACCGCTGAGGGTACGAGAAGAACCCAGCCTGGCCGAACTAGACCATGCCATGGCCAAAGATAATGTAAAGTCACAGCAGGAGAATGAAAGGTTCAAACAAGAGACAAGGGCCGGTCTGCAACATGTGAGCAAGCAAATTTACCAACTAGCTCAAGACCTTGCCTAACTGAAGGAAAGGAACGGACAATTACCATCTCAGGTGGTAAATCCCCGAGAACAGGTGAACGCTTTAACCACAAAGAGTGAAGAAGAAGTGATGAAAGTTGAACTAAAAGGAGACACTGAAGGTATCACGAAAGAAGAAGAGCGGACACAGGAAGAGGTTACTGAGCCCACAAGGCAAGAAATAAAGAAGAAGCCTCCCTTTCCTGAACGTCTTGCCCACGACAGAAAAGAAGAGGAGATGAAGGAACTTCTCAAGGTTATTCGAAAAGTGGAAATTAATATTCCACTACTAAATGCAATAAGGCAAGTTCCTTGTTATGCACATTTCCTGAAAGAGCTGTGCACCAAGAAAGTGCGATATGAAGATGATGCGAGACTTTTCATGAGAGAAAATGTCTCTACAGTGTTACAAAAGATGCCAAAGAAGTATGAAGATCCTGGCATGTTTGTCATACCATGCATAATTAGGAGTAAAAATATTGAAAAGGCGATGCTTGATCTCGGTGCATCCATAAACATTATGCCCATGACGATTTATGAAGAACTCAATCTAGGACCACTCAAGGAAACAAGGGTGATCATCCAGTTGACAGATGGATCAAATTTTTATCCCGAAGGTCTAATAGAAAATGTTTTGGTGAAGGTGGGGGAATTAATTTTCCCAGCAGATTTCTATGTCTTGGACATAGGCAACACGACACCGTCTACATCCATTTTACTGTTAGGGAGGCCTTTCATGAAAACTGCTCAAACCAAGATAAATGTCAATGAGGGCACGCTAACGTGTGAGTGCGATGACGACATAGTTGTGTTCAACATTTATGAAGCTATGAAGTACCTACAAGATCCGGAGTCAGTCCACTTTGTGAACCATTGTTATGCCCAATCTCAAGCCATTCTGGGTCGCATGAATAACCAAGAACCCCTGGAATGGACATTGCAAACTGGGTTGACTGACTACGATGCCCTTGATGAAGATGAGGATACCAGAGACACCATCATGATGCTGTACTCTCTGGAAGAATTACTGCATGGAGTGGTGGATTTCAATTTTCCCACAATAACGCAGACAGACTAGATGCTTCCATCGGTGCAGAGGGCACCAAAGCTAGAATCGAAGAATCTCCCTGACCACTTAAAGTATGCCTATCTTGGGGAGAATGAGACATTTCCAGTTATCATAAGTAAAGGACTGAATCTTGTTGAAGAAAACCAGCTATTGAGATTGTTACGTATATACAAAGAAGCAATGGGATGGACTCTGGCCGATATCAAGGGCATAAGCCCTGCAGTATGCATGTACAGAATTCTCTTGGAGGATGATGCCAAACCTGTGTGGGATGCCCAACGCAAATTGAACCCCGCAATGAAGGAAGTCGTACTGAAAGAGATACTCAAGTTGCTGGATATGGGGATCATCTACCCCATTTTAGACAACAAGTGGGTGAGCCCGATTCATGTCGTGCCCAAGAAGTCAGGGATCCAGGTGGTTAAAAATGAGAAAAATGAGCTTGTGCCCATAAGGTTACAAACTGGATGGAGAGTCTACATAGACTACTGGAAGCTTAACACTGTCACAAGAAAGGATCACTTCCCGTTGCCATTCATAGACAAGATGTTGGAGAGATTGGCTGGAAACAAATTCTTTTGTTTCTTTGATGGATATCCAGGCTACATGCAAATTGTAGTGGATCAAGAAGACCAGGAGAAGACTAACTTCAGGTGCCCATTCGGCACATTTGCTTACCGGAGGATGCCTTTTGAGCTCTGCAATGCCCCTGGGACCTTTCAATGCTGCATGATGAGTATTTTCTCAGATCTTTTGGAGAATTGTATCGAGGTATTCATGGACAACTTTACAGTTTACGGAAATTCATTCGATGCATGCCTCAACAACCTTGAAAAGGTGTTAAAAAGATGTGTGGATAAGTGCTTAGTGCTAAAATATGAAAAATGCCATTTCATGGTCCGTGAGGGAATTGTTCTTGGGCACGTTGTTTCAGAGAGAGGCATAGAGGTGGATAAAGCCAAGGTGGACATCATCAAAAAGCTACCCTACCCCACTACGGTGAAGAAAGTTCGTGGTTTTCTTGGGCACGCTGGGTTCTTGTTAGGTCCAAATTTGTATTTATAATTCCGGTTTCGACTCAACACAATGATTACTTTGGACCGCACCCGCAATTGGACGGGGTCAATTATAGACGTGATGAGCTAACCCGAGTCGATCTCACAAGGAAGGCTTAGTGTGAGAAATTGTCTTTTTAGGCTATGCATGCAACATGTTCAAACAATTAAAATAAATCCTAAACATTCTAAACATGGGATTGATGGTGATTTAAACCAAGAATTGAAATTAGCAAGTAAACAAGATAATGCAAATGACAACAATGAAAACAAGATTGAGGAAAATAGAATGATAAAGGTATTAGGGTGTAGATTCTCTCAATGGTTTATCACTATGCTTTGTTCAAGTTGGTAATGTTAATCTTACACATACAATAGGCCCTCTCAATTGGTTTAACTTCAATTACTGTCACCGTCTATCCATTAAACCTCTTTTAGCTATATCATACGAACAAGATTAACATATTAGGCTTAGGAACCCCATCCACCTAACGTCGAAGGAATTAATTTCGGGATTTAGAATCACAATCGATTTTCCTCTAAATCCTAGCAATGCTCAAGTAGTGATCAATTACTCTAACATGATAAGGACTATTGCAACAACAACCACCAACAAGAATAAGCATAGATCAAAACCAAATCGATCCTCTACCCCTTAATTGAAAGAGTTGCCACTAAACATACTCAAAACAACACAAATATTATAGAAGATCGTCATCTCATAATCAAATGTAAATAACATAACACTTCTACGATATTCAATATCCTTCAAGAAGTTTGGGACAAATCCCCATAAATTATCCAAGAAATAGATAAAAAATACCCAAAAGTAAACCTCCTAACAAGCCTAGCTTCCGCGGACGGCTCAAAGTCGGATTCCTTCTCATCTCTTCTACTTCTTCCTTGGCTTGGTTTCCTTTTTCTTCCTTTTCTCCTCTTTCCTTGAGTGGTGGTGAAAAATGGTGAAAGTGATGGTGAGTGTGTGTGTAGAGGAAAATGAAGATGGAGAGGTGGAGAAGATGAAGTGAGTGGAGTGATGAGAATGATCAGAATGCATGATTGAAATCTTCAAAAATCTATATGAGATATTGAAGAGGGAGAGAGAGACGGAAGAGAGAGAATGAGAGTTGTGAGAGAAAAGGTTATGGTATGGTGATGGTAAGGGAGCATTTAATGCATAAGATTTGTGGGGGATTTTTCATGGAAAAATGGGCCAAATCTAAAAAGAAATCTTAGGGGAAATGATACTTATGATTCCTACAATTAGATAGCTCAAAAGTCTTATCTAGAGTTAAATTAATTCAGATGAGGAGGGAGAGAAGTGGAAACGAGTGGAATTGTATTGAAATCGGGATAAAAAATGGACTAAAGAGGGAGGAGGGCACCCCGCGCACCTGCGGGGTGCAGCACCGGCGGGCGCTTGATTGAGGGACGCCGGGCGGGGGCCTGTGCCAGCGGGAACCCCAAGACCGAGAGGCCTTGGGCGCCGCGGCGCTCTCCTGCATGGCGGTGGTAGTGATCGGGTCGCGGGGCGTGTTTGGCCAATCTGGGTCTTCCGCTCCATGGTCCACTTTGAATGCAATCCAGTGCAATTCCTCCTCACATTTTCTTCATAATTTTCGAGCCTCCAATTTAGCCAATAGAGCTCAATTTATTCAACTTTCCACTTGCCACCTAATTACCGTAAAATACCTGCTTTTATAATTAAAAGTTCAAGTTCTTGCACAACTTGGCAAAATCCACCGTTAGAGCAATAAATATAAATAAACACATAAAATCAACACCTAACAAAATAAAAACGAAGGAACTAAAAGATTAAACCTAACAAAATAATAAAATAAAATAATACATTTAGACACTAAACAGTTCTATTGGCGATTCATCAAAGACTTTGCAAAGATTGCTCAACCAATCACGCATCTTTTGCAAATTAATGTGCCATTTGTCTTCAATGATGCATGCAAGGAAGCCTTCAACACTCTGAAGAAGATGTTGGTCACGGCACCCATTATTCAACCTCTAGACTGGGGCATGCCTTTTGAAATAATGTGTGATGCCAGTGGATACACTGTGGGCGCAGTGCTTGGAAAAAAGTGAGGTAAAGAATGCCATGTGATTTACTATGCTTCCAAGACATTGAATCATGCCCAAGCCAACTACACTACAACTGAAAAGGAATTGCTGGCAGTAGTCTTTGCCTTTGAAAATTTTCGATCCTATTTGCTCAGGGCTAAGAGTGTTGTTTACACCGATCACTCTGCATTGAAGCACCTACTTGCAAAAAAGGAATCGAAACCGAGGCTCATCCGGTGGATACTACTACTGCAAGAATTTGATTAGGAGATCAAAGACAAGAGTGGAGCTCAAAACCAGGTGACCGATCATCTGAGTAGAGTAGTCAATGAGGAGAAGGATGTTGTGCCCATCGATGAGGTTTTTCTAGATGAGTATCTGTTCAATCTTAAGGGCACAACACCTCGGTACGCTGACTTAGTCAATTTCATGATCTCTGGAGAATTGCCGACCAGACTCTCGACCTACCAAATGAACAAAATTAGAAGTGAGAGTCGATATTATGTATGGGATGAGCCCATACTATGGAGAAGGTGCGCAGACCAAATCATCAGACGCTGCGTGCCCACAGAAGAAGCTAAGAGCATTCTAGATCACTGCCATTCCGAAGCATGTGGAGGGCACTTCAGTGCAAAAAGAACTGCAAAAAAGATCCTTAATTGCGGGTTCTTTTGGCCATCACTTCACAAAGATGCTTATGAAGTATGTCGACGATGTCCACATTGCCAGATGACTGGAAATATCTCCAAACGCAATAAAATGCCCATGGTGCCTATCATGCCGGTAGAAGTCTTTGACGTTTGGGGGATTGACTTTATGGGACCCTTATCAAAATCCAATGGATATCAATACATAGTTCTAGCTGTGGAGTATATATCGAAGTGGGTGGAAGCAAAAGCAACTACCACAAATGATTCCTGTGTGGTCAAGAAGTTTCTTAAGTCTAATGTATTCAGAAGATTTGGTGTGCCCAAGGCACTGATAAGTGATCAAGGATCCCACTTCTGCAACATGACCATCAAGAATTTGCTCAGAGAATATGGAGTGAGACATAAGGTAACTACTGTATATCACCCACAAACGAATGGACAAGCTGATGTTTCCAACCGAGAAGTCAAGTCCATACTTCAAAAGGTCGTGAACCCCAATAGGAAGAATTGGAGTTTCAAGCAAGATGATGCCTTGTGGGCATATCGCACTGTCTACAAAACACCCATTGAAATGTCTCCGTTCTGCTTAATCTATGGAAAGAATAGTCATCTTCCAGTTGAGATTGAACACAAGGCCTTTTAGGCAATTCAGAAGCTGAATATGAAGCTTGATAGAGCAGGGATCGAAAGAAAGATCCAACTTCAAGAATTGGAAGAGATGAGGCTGGAAGCCTATGACAATGTTGTTCTCTATAAGGAGTTAATGAACACGTAAGAACCGTGAGGCTTGTGGGCAGAAACTGTGTGAATTTGGTTCCGTCGTATAATCATTTTCTTTGTTGCATTATACAGTGGGCTAAGCTAGTTAATCATACCTGATCACTCGTTAATTAGAATTGTGTTCACTTCCTCTATAAATGGTCAATGAATCATAGCTCTGTGTTGGTCATAAAGGGATGGGATGCATCACGGGTACGGAGTGCATAAGAGACATCTTTGTCTAGGTAAATTTGGGTCTGTCTAGGGCATAATGTTGCTTTGTTGTTTACAATCATATGAGAGATCAGGGTTGGGCAACAAGTTAGGGTTTAGGGGACAAGAGATCACCTCTAGGTTAAACTGAAAGGATAGATTTGGTACGTTGAGAGAGATCTGGTACCTTTAACCAGATAATTAGATTTTCATAAGTAATTAGCGTGCCCATGATCGGTCAAGTGTTTGTTAAGTTCGAAATATGAGTTCTAATCCGGAATACGTTTATTACTAATATTTTCCTTTCTTTGTTTTCTTTTGTTTTATTTTGTTTTATTTTAGTTTACAGTCTTTACATACAAGTACAGAGATCACAATAATCCTCAAACCTTTTTGGAAAAGTGACACTGGAAGATAGAATTCGCAGCTCCTCGTGGGATCGACCCTTACTCACATAAGCTTGCTACGCCTTGCTGTGGGCATAAGGATAACTCTTTCTTGAGAATTATTCTGACCGCGAAATGACCATGCGTCAGTTACCCGATTGTTAGTCATAGCTAAAGTTCTCAAAATATATCGTGTAGTTCATAAGTAGTCCAAAAATAGTTCACTAAATAAGTGAAAACCTACAGGCAATTTAACAATGCCAAGTCCATCTATATTTATCCTATGGTGGGATCATATATCATAAGCATTTGAATAAAACATTTTCATAATAAGGCAAACCAATAGATTTCCAATAACATAAGCTCGAAATATATTGTAATCAAGCATTTTCTTTATCATAATTCCTCAAACATAATATACGTTTGCCTAAAATATACTTTGCTCAATAAAGATTTATTCTAATGAAATTTGTACCTGATTGGGCGAGGCATGGCGTGGACATGGGACAATAGGTGAGCAATAATTTTTTTTTGTAAACAATATTTCAAAATATTTCAAAATCACTCCGCAGGCCTACAGATTCGTAGACCCGCTCTGATACCATATGTAGCATTCCGAACCCGGAGGCCCAGTGCGCTAACAGAAACACACGCGAAGAAAGAAAAATCACAATAAAATTTTCACAAACTAATATAAATCATTTTCTCAAATTATAAAAATTCAGACAACACTTCATTTAGAATCATAATAAATTCCATGCTCATAGGCTTTTATCATTCAAGAACCAATCACACAAGATAAAACTTTTCAACCAATCTATTATTTTAAAATCATACCTTTCGAACAACCAATTAAAAACATATTCAACCTTGACTAGTCAAAAACCCGTTATTCAAAATTCAAATTATGCCAGCAAGGCCACGACAATCACATGCGTCTATAAAATATTTAAATAATCCATAAACATACAGCGGAAGCATAAATAATCATATTTGTTGACCACAACTAAAATAAAGTCAAAACTTCAAAAACTAAAATCTGGTCAACCATAAAAGATGTCCCCATTAGTCCACGTCTGCCACCTGCCATCATCAATCACCTGAAAACATTTTTAAATAGTGGGGCTGAGTGCCAGAAAACACTCTGTGGGAATACTCATACATTCGTCCAATAATTTGCAATAAGAATATCAATAAATCCATATTTGACATATTGTCATTCATACGCTCAATAGACATAGTGGAGACCGACCCTAATGTGATCACATATAAACTATAACATATTTATAACATGAACATATTCATACATATTTGCACCGGAGTGCCATATTTGGAAATCCTCATATGAGTCGTGTTAATCCACATTGAGTAACATAAGCATAAATAATTTTTCATGACGGACGAAAATTTAAATATAATTTCGAAATCATTTTGGTAAGTAAACCCACCTTATAGCTAAATTAGCTGAAGCTTTACCCACGACTTCTCATCCTAAGCCAGCTGTTACGGATTAGGACCTTATTCTTAACTATAGGAATAGCCTTAATCAACGTCCTAAGCAACTCGAGTTATGACCTATACATAAGAACTGTGTCTTAATAACATGATAATATTTTAAACATATACTATAACGTAATTTAAGGATCTAGGGAACGAGTCCCTAAAATAAGAGCGTAACCTGACGTCGCTTAAAGGTTGAACGTGATCCTAACTATATATATATAAATATATCGGAGTCCTCGATCGTACAAATAGATGCCTTAAATTCATAAGGAAAAATTATAAAACTTAATTTAAGATTTAAAAGATCATATAATATTAATATGGAAATATTGATTTATTATATCATACGCTTAATTTCGAACTTAATTTAAATTAAGCAAAATAGACCAAATAAAAATAAGATAAAAATATAATATGATTATGTAGGCAAGAGGACTTGAACACTTGACCAAAAGCATAAATGGAGAAATAAGCACTTAACCACTAGACTAAAAATATTTATGCAACATTAATCAAACTGTTTTAATTAAATACCCTCATAAATGTTTGAGTAAAAAGAGAATTATAAAATTGCATTAAAGTGCTTGAACCCTGGACCTCTAACATAGAAACTGGACTCTGACCATTAGACTAAACAACAATTTTGAAAATTAATTAATATTTTTAATTACATAAGGTTCAGATTAACTAGGAATAAAAATAAATAAAATGTATTTCAAAGGATTTGAACCCTAGACTTACCATAATAAAAATTATAACATAACCACTGGGCCAAAAGCCATTTTCGAAATTAATTACGAGTTTTTATTCATATATAGTACAGAATCATATTGGAATAAAATACATAAATAAAATGTTAAAAATAGGTTTCGAACCCTTGACATATAGTTTTTAACAAAACTAGATTGCAATCATTAGACTAGACATTATATTTGAAATCTACAATACACTTTTAATCTTATAAGGCAGATTAATAATGTAGAAAGTCATAAAAATGAAACTTGACATATAGTTTTTAACAAAACTAGATTGCAATCATTAGACTAGACATTATATTTGAAATCTACAACACACTTTTAATCTTATAAGGCAGATTAATAATGTAGAAAGTCATAAAAATGAAATAAAATAGATGTTGAAAACTGCATATAAAGGGATTTGAACCTTAAACCTTTAACATAAATTTTAAACTCTCACCATTAAGCTAAACACAATTTTTGAAATTTATGCTAAAATTTTATTTAAATATAGCTTAGAAATATCTTGGAATAAAAATAAAATAAAAATAATACACATAAAAGATTTTGAACCCTTAACCTTTGATTAATAAATCTTAACACTATCCATTACACCATATAACATTTTGAAATTAACAATTTGAATTTAATTAAATAAGTCATAAATTGTACCTTAGACCTCATAACATAAAAATAAGAATTTATCCATTTAGGCTATAATTGAATTTTAAAATATATCCCAAGATTCATAATTAATGTGTTATAAACATATGCCTCAATTAAAAATGAAATTGCTACTAACAAAGATTGATCCATAGACCTTGCAATTTCATTGTAGAGACATATTCATTAGAACAAGATCAATTCTTGATAAATATTTCAAAACTTTTTAATTATATTTTTCTATATTATGAGTAGAATTAAATAAATAGCATTAACTAAAAAAATAAAAAAAAACTTAATAATAATAATAATAAAATAATAAACTCACCCACACCCATACAACTCACACACGCACACACATCAACACACACTGGACGCACACACAAACACACACTAAAAAATTAATCTTCACTTACCTTCTTTTCTTCATCAACCTAATCAAACATAGAAAGAAATGAGATTTTTGAAGGCTAGGGTTTAACCCTTCTTAGATCCAAAAATATGAATGCTAAATCTATAAATCTCTTAAAAATAATCATAGAAAATGAAAGAGGGGAGGAAGGGGAATCCAAAAATGTAATTGCATGTTGAAAAGGAGGTCACCGGAAAAATTCCCGCGACGGCGGTGGCAGCTCCGGCGAAGAAGATGGGAGGTGAGAGGGGAGAGAAGAGAGGGGTAAGGAGGCAAGGGGGCTGCTCAAAAAATGATCTCCCAACTAATGACCTAAAATAGAAATAAGGGGGGTATTTTTATCCCTCTCTAACCTAACCTAAAATAAAATAGATTATAGAAATTAAATCATATCTCGGTCAATTAAATTCATATAATAGTGAGATCAAGTTCTATGGATTCGTATTGACAAGAACTATCATTTAATGTATTCATTTATCTCGTTTCGATAATAATTGGGCCGAAAATAATTAAAATCATAATTGGGCTAGAAAGCCCATCATTTGGGCCTTCTTATAAAATGGACTCAACTTAAACATTTGGGCTCTAGAAAAATTCATTGGGCCTTTATAATTGGTTTTGGGGTGTTATAGATGATTAAACATATTTTTTTATAAAAGGTTATTAGTCAATATTGGTATCATTGCACCAATTTCTAATATCTTTTTTTAGAAAATTACACATTTTCGAGCATTCTCAATTTGTGCAACCATTTATATAGAAAAAGTTTAAAGAAAAACTATTGAACGCTGGTTATCCAGTTTTTTTTGGCAAACCATAACCGCACCTTGTATAAGCCGATTTCGGTTACGTTTCAGTTCGAAACTTTGGTCTACGGTTTACAAACCATTGACTAATTGAAAAACTGTTAATTTCAGAACATCGGTCCAATTTTCGATGGGCGCCTCTAAATTTATATGTATTGAGCAAATCTTGGATGCACCAGTTTGATGGATCTGACCCATCAGACTAGCTTAAGCCTAATAAATTTTAAAAAAAAATTGACCCATCAGGGCACGTGTAAGTCATGACACGCGTCCATTTTATTTTATTTTTATTTTTTTTCAATTTTTTTATTTTTTCGATATTCTGACTTTTATTTAGCTTTTGTTTTTCAAAAAGTATATATTATAAAATGAAATTAGTGAACCTCTGAAATTAAAGTAAATTAATTTAATTTTTTTTTATCCGAGTGCATTTGTGTTCAACAATTAATTTTCTCAAATTAAATATATACCCTAAAAGGGAATAAGTGAACCCTAAAATTAAAATGAATCAATTTAATTTTTTTATTCGACGATCCTCACAGTGCACTTATGTTAGAATTTGTTGCCTGAAAAGTTATGAATTTCAGATGTAAGCAGCAAAGTTGTACTTAATGTTGAAGCTAGTATTTCCACTATGCCTTCAACGTGCGGTGGAAGAGTGAACCTATGAAAGAATCATTGTCGAAACCTGCAAAGCAGACTGCGAACATGTGTTTAACATCATCGGACATGGCATGGGGCAAACTGCCATCGTGCACCGCCCCCGCCGAAGGGGATCCTCGAACGTCGCACTGTGCATGCTAACGAACCCCGACGCGGCAAACGCTAAGGAAAATAAAATTTAGCACATGTCCTCCGCATCCCATTCACGGGGGAAGTGGACATCTATCCAATGTCATAACAACTCTCGACAATGGATATCTCGACTCTCGCATTAATGAAAAACGTAGCGAAATGGCGATACTTGGTATGAATTGCAGAATCCCATGAACCATCGAGTCTTTGAACGCAAGTTGCACCCGAAGCCATTAGGCTAAGGGTACGTCTGCCTGGGCATCACACATCGCGTCGCCACCCTTCCCGCGCAAAGCGCTCGTGAGGACGTGCGGCCGGCCCAAATGTAAATCCTCGGCAACTCTTGTCATGACTAGTGGTGATTGAATTGCTCAATCTCGTGTCTTGTCATGCTACCACATAGTCCAAACAGGTATTAAACAACAACCCAAAGGTGTTCGTGCGTTATCGTATCGTATCTTTGGCCATGATCCAAAGTCATGCGGGATTATCGCCGAGTTTAAGCATATCAATAAGTGGGGAAAAATAAACTTATAAGGATTTCCCTAGTAACAGCAAGCAAACTGGGAAAAGTCCAACTTGAGAATCGGGCGGCCACACTATCAGAATTGTAGTCTAGAGAAGTATCCTCAGTGGTGGATCAGGCTCAAGTCCCCTGAAAAGGGATGCCGGAGAGGGTGAGAGTCCCATCGTGCCCAGACCCTGTTACACCACGAGGCGCTATTAGCGAGTCGGGTTATTTGGGAATACAACCCTAATTGGGTGGTAAATTTCATCGAAGTCTAAATACGGGGCAGAGACTAATAGCGAACAAGTACTGCGAGGGAAAGATGAAATAGACTTTGCAAAAGAGAGTTAAACAGTGCTTGAAATTCTCGAGAGTATAGAGGATGGGGGCTGGCAATGTGTTGCGGTCGGATATGGAACGATGAAAGTCGGTCCATCCATCGACTCGGGGCACGGACCAACACGGATTACAGAGGCAGCCAAAGCCCGGGCAGTTGATTTTCTTAAGGTGATATTTACTAACATAAGTGAAATACAAAAATTAATACAAGTGTTGTCTCGGTTCATTCCCTTAACAACATTGCATACAACATACAAAAGATCTATCATACCATCACTCACCTGAACATTCTCTCAAACAAACACTATCTAAACATATAGATAGAAACAACACGTCAATCTAAATCCTAAGACTCTTAGATTTAACTATCGAACTTACACACACAACTAAATCTAGACTTCAGTTGATTAGGATGCTAGGCAAATGTTAAGGAATATGTCTTGGATCTTTAAGACGTCATTAGATGCAAGTTTCAGAACTTCTCACAAATCACGGTGATAATCCTACTTGCACAAATGATTTAGTGGTTAGTGTTCAAGATAGAGGGATAAAATCACGTTTCTATAAAATCGGAACAGACTTTGACTAATTCAAAGTAATACAAAATCCACGATTTACCACATATTTAATTCACCAATAAATTCTTAAATATGTGGAAATTAAAATGTGATATAAATCATAAAATAATCAGACTAATTTAAAATAAACTAATCCTAAATAATTGGAAATGATAAGATTAGCTTCCAGAGAGTTGTACACGATGTCAGGAGAATGACGGAACACATACGATACGACATTGACTTCGATGTTATCTACGAAATGATAACATCATCTGAAACACATCATTCTCAACAATCTCCCCCTTAAGCTTATCCTTTCTGCACAAAACCAAAAAGCTCAATATCTACAATTAGAGCCGCAGCAGAATACGAAACCAAAATTTGGAGTTGAAAAACTCCTCTTTAAGGTCTGCTCCACTTTAAGTTATTATCGGTAAAAAATACAATAAATATATACAAGTGGGTAATTATCCTCTATACAATTATCAATTTTGAGAAATCTCCCAATATAAAAGCCAACACATATTTATAAAATATGTGAATAAAACAATGATCAAAACCATCAAACCCATGCTGATGATTAAAACATAATAAGTCAAGGATATCATCAACTGGATATCCAACAAAATAAATATCACATATGTCCAGAATATGAAAATACAACAAGAATGTATATGACATCCAAAATAAACCGTGTTCCAGCATAGAGAAACATCAAAATGTCTTAACATAAAACATAAAAACAAAGTTTCTCTCTTTAGACTTTCTTCTTCCCTTTGGCCTTGGCAGCAACCTTTCCAGCATCAGCACCCCAAGCCAAACCTCTCAAACATCAACAACTACCCCCCTTTTTATGGAGAAAGAATTCCATGAAAGGCATTGCGAAGTTCAGTCAAGACATTGGTGAGAACTGTGCTTTGATGGATCAAAGAGTCTATTTGAGCAATATGAGCATAAAGACCCTGCACAGAAATGGTCATCAAATGCAATGAGGCAGTGACATTGTCACTTTCAGATCGAGGAGAGGATTGAGCAGCATTCTCATACACATCTTCTACAACATCTGCAGAGGTAGCTATAGAGCTCATGATGGAGGTGTAAAGAAGATCAATTACAGGATCTTCATTTACTTTGGGCTTGATGATGGAGATAGTAGAGGATTTAATCACTATCTTTTTCTTGGTGATCTTCAACCCTTGTTCTTTGAGGTTTGCAAAGATGAGACATGGAAATGGCAGAATTGTGGAGTTGGTCTTAGCAGCAGCTTTCAACATGCAATCAAAAATACAATCTCCAAGATTGAAGGTAATCTGAGTACCAATTTTGAAGAGCAGCATAGCTTGATCAACCGTGAGGACTGAAAAATTTATGGTAGGCAACCAGTCATACATAATCAACTAGTATAAAACTGTATAAAAGAAGATGAGCTTTAAAGTCTGAAATTGCATACTGATGTGAAAAATATTTGTCTGCGCAATGTTCACTGTAAAGTTGCTGAATGTTTGAAAGATGTTCAAAATAAAGTTCAAGAACATTATTGTGAATGTTAAGACGATTGCAGAAAGTAATGCACGTAGAGGTTTGGTAACTGTAACACCCCAGATTTTTAGATAATGTTTAGAGAATTCTTAATAGTAATTAATTAAGTTAAGGAAGAAATTTAAATAAGGTTTAAGTGAAGTCAGATGTCAGTCATGACTTTAGGGGAAAATTTTCGTGAAATCGTCTTTTTGAAAATTTTGATCTTAACTCTGTTATGGCCGATTTTGGTCTTGTTAGAAAGTTTTTAACTCAAGCAGTGTGCCAGTGTCCTGAAATTTTATTCTGAAGTCATTTGAGTACTCGGTCATGAAAAACGTATTTAAAGGATGAATGAATAGTAACTTTTGCATGCCTTCATGATTTGGAAAATTTAAGAAATCTCCTCATTAATCCGAGCCTTGTTATGTCAAGACCCTCTTGTGGAAAACAATTCAAGAAATTCATCTGCGTTCACGGATTTCCATTCTGAGGTCAATCGAACGCTTAGGAGCAAATTCTGTCAGTCTGATTGAATAGTAAAAAGTAATTCTGAAAAGGAAATCTCGGCTTGTCTTTCTTCTAATGACCTTGTCTTCATCATGAGTCAAGTTGGTTCACTAGTATTCGAGCCAATGAGTCTCTCGGTACTTTCTGATTTCATGTCTGAGGTCATTTGGACCTCGACATCGAATAAAGCAACTTTTAACCGAATTCGGGTAACTTTTGTAGTGTTCATGCACTGCAATGGCTTCTAAGGGAAGCCAAAGCTCCCCCTACAAATACACCACCACCCCTTCACTCATTTTGCACTATTCACTCTTCACTTCCTGATTTCTAGAGAGTGGGAAAGCTTGAGAGCTTGAGAGAAAGACGAAGTTCTAGTCAAACGAGGAGTCTCTTCGTGAGTTCACCTCCGAGACGACGAGCGGAGTGGAATGGAAGAGATGCGGTGAGGGAAGGTGCTAGGGGTGTTGTAGGGTTGTAGCAGGTGGCTCTGCCGCCGTTGTGACTCGACGAGACGCCAAGCTAGCCACATTTCTTCGACGCACCCGACTCCGTCCATTCTTGTTCGTCGGTCTCAAATCCATTTTCTTTCTTGTCTTTAAGTTTCCATATTTACTTTCCCTTCTTCGTGTTTTTCATAATCTTCGTTATTATTCATTTACTTTCAGTCTAAAGTTTAGAATTTTGATTCTTGTTGAAGTTCCAAGTTAATAGCATTTTCGTTATATTGTTTGTTGTTATTCTCGTTATTATGATTCTTGTCATTATTTCTCGTAATTAGTCTCATTTATTTCATTGAAGTTCCGTTCAAGTTATATTTAAGATTTCGTCATTGTTTCTAAAGTATTCAAGCAGGATTGTCGTGTTTATTCCGTTATAATGTTGATTTCTTTTAAAGTTTAAATCATGTTCATTTCTATGTTTTTTTTCAAAATTCTAAGCCTTGTTTCAAGTTTAAAACATCAAGGAAAGGGAGAGGCAACCAAGTAATGCCGCGACCAATACTTCGATCGAAAGTTTTGGAGGTTCGTGAAAGAGCACGGACCGTGCAAGTGTTGTACGGCCCGTGTAAAGCCATGCAGAACTCACGGCGTGAGTCTGGAAAGCTAGTACGGACCGTGCAAGGGTAGCACTGACCGTGCTAGGGCTTGCACAGACCGTGCAAGGGTAGCACTGACCGTGCTAGGGCTTGCACGGACCGTGCTATCCTTGCACAGCCCGTATCAAAAAGTCTGCACATCTGGTTCTCATCCCATTAATTAACATAGCCCATGCAAGGCCTCTACCACCATGTTTTGTCATCAATCATGTTCTAAACTCGAGTCTTTCAAACCCTCGTGTTTTCTAAAGGTTCTAAAGTTTTGCTATCTATGTTTAAGTCCTAGTTAAGGGTGGATAAGTTAGATATTGTTTAATTTTGTATTAGATGTTATAATCTTCGAAGGAGGCCGCTAAATCAATTATTCAACTTTTGTAGGAGGTAGTGAGCCCCGTGGAAATTTGGAGAAGGATCATCAACTTGTTGCTTCATCTTCTGCTCAGTAGTCGAGGTGGGTAAATCTATACTCATCTAAAGTTTAAGCTAATAAGCTCTAAAAGCATGTTAGGGCAAATGAGATATCCCATAAAATATTTTGCTCTGCCTGATTGATCTCTGTATAAGGAATGAAGGAAAGGAAGATATTATATTTTAATTAAGCTCTCGAGCATATTTAAAAATGCTAGAAATGTTTAAGTGTTGTTTATACTTAGCATGAGATATTTAGAATTGTCTTTAGTTGAAATTCGTATTTATCTACGTTCATTTCTCTGTATTTGAATATTGATATTTTGCTAAAGCTCGTATAGTTAAGGATTGCCTTCTAGGATATTGATAAATCGCTTATAGGCTAAGATCATGCCATATGATTTGATCCGGGATGAGATAGGATCGAACTCACATCGACTCAACTGTAAGAGTTTATGACACGAAATATGGCTAATCAACTAGACTCAATAGACTTGACTAAATACCTAGATTTGTTACATGATACGTAAATAAAACACAACGAAACCAAGGGGAAACGGCTGTTTTGGGTTTGAACTTGATAGGGATGGCTAGGGACGCGTATGATAGTGATATAGGGTAAAGAATGGTTGGAGTAGATAGGGTATGCCAAGAAAATAGAAGACTTACGGCATATGTGCTCAACTCGGCACGAATAGCACGTATACTTGGACTGAACTCAAATAGCTTGGAATCACATACACCTTGACTCGAACTTGATAGAGATTGATGGTACGAATGATGATTGGCTGCTGAAAGTCATCGAGGATGGATGGCGTTGATGGTGTTGTCGAATGAAATGAAATCGGGGTAAAACTCCAAGTGTAAAAAGATACACAAAAAGAATCACTACTTGACTTCAGTTCGATTGCAAATCTGACCCTAACTCCACAAGAGAATTAGAACAAGATTTAAAGATAAAACTTAAAAAGTTGCAAGCTTCTTAAGAGTTCAATTTTCAGCTGAAAATTAAGAAAAGAGGATTTTGGGTGAGACAATATTGAAAGGCAAATTCTTCTTAATCAAATATGGTCTAAATATCAAAGTAACAATGATCATCTATTTATAATAGAGGGATGGACGAAAATTCCAAGATAAGTCCTAAAAGAAATCGAAAATAAAGCTATCCTAATCTAACTAGGATTCCTACCTTAATTAGAACTCTATTTAAGGTAAATCCAAAAAGACCAAAAATAAAATAATAAAAATCTATCTAATGGATAATTAAAACCTAACACTTTTGGGCCTTCATACTTGGACTCTAAATAATTAAACCATGGCTAAAAATAAATAGAATAAAATCGGCCCAATCCAGATTTAATTATTCTTCATGCATGCGAATCCGAGACATGTTGTTTTCCATGCAACACATGAATTTCAACATGCACACGTCCAATTGCCTTTTTCTCTCCTCAAGTGCTCATCTCCAATTTCATACCTTCATCTTCATCTTCAATAGACAACATGGTGATCCATTTTAGGCTGAATGGCTCGATCACTTCCTCTTCAAACTTCTTTCTCAGAATAGCTTGAAAATAACATTGTAACTTCTTTGCTTGTAGACGTGTAATCAACCCTTGAAACTGCAGTTTAGGATTCTCCTCATAAATGTTAGGCATGGCTTCATCATTCTACCCCTACTGAAAAGAATTCATCCTCGAATTCTCATCCTCATCATCGAAAATATCTGTAGAATAAGAGGAGAGATCAACAACATTAAATGTACTAGAGCACTACTCACCAAGCAGATCAATACGGTATGCATTGTCATTCACGGGGTTGATCACAGTGAACGGACCATCACCTCTTGGGTTGAGTTTGGACTTTCTGAGATTCGGGAATCGACCAGGACTCGGATGAATCCATACTCGATCTCTGGGCTTGAACACAACTTGACATCGGTGCTGATTCCTCACAGCGGCAGTATTGGCTCCTTTTTGCTCAATTTGAGCTCTTATCTTTTCATGTATCTCCTTGATGAATTCAGCCCGCTTCAAACCTTTCACACTCGACAAATGCTCAACAGGTAACGGTAAAAGATCCGAAGGGGTTAGGGGGTTAAATCCATAAACAACTTCAAATGGAGACATATGAGTAGATGAATGCACAACACGATTATATGCAAATTCAGCAAATGGCAAACAATCTTCCCAATTCTTCAAGTTGTTTTTAATTAAATCACGGAGTAAAGTACCTAGAGTGCGATTAACTACCTCAGTTTGCCCATCAGTTTGCGGGTGACATGCAGTAGAAAATAACAACTTGGTACCTAACTTACCCCATAGAACACGCCCAAAGTGGCCTAGAAACTTAGAATCTCGATCACTAACTATAGTTCTAGGTAAACCATGCAAACGCACAAATTCACGAAAGAACAAGTTAGCAACATTCACAGCATCATCAGTTTTCTTACATGCAATAAAATGAGACATTTTAGAAAACCGATCTACGACCACAAAAATTGAATCCTTACCCGTCTTAATTAGACCTAGGTAACCCCAAAATAAAATCCATAGAAATATCAATCCAAGGGGACGAAGGGATGGGTAGAGGTGTGTAAAGACCAAACGAGTGTGACATCGACTTAGACTTATGACATCTAACACATCGACTACACACATTCTCAACATCCTTTCTCATATGTGGCTAATAAAAATTTTCATTCAGCAGGCTTAACTTTTTAGACACTCCAAAATGTCTCATTAATCCCCCCGCATGTGACTCCAAAACAAGTAGCTCACGCATAGATGAAACATGAATGCATAACTGTGATTCTTTAAATAAAAAGCCATCACTCACATAATAACCATCACAAGCTCGTGGCTTAGCCATGCATGTCGTGTAAATAGGAGTGAAAATAGGGTCAGACGCATATAATGACTTGATGGACTCAAAACCAAGCATCTTAGCATGCATAAGGGAAAGAAACGTGTACCGTCTAGACAAGGCGTTGGCTACGACATTATCTTCTTCCTTTTTATACTTGATGATGTATGGAAAGGACTCAATGAATTCGACCCACCTCGCAAGTCTCTTGTTCAGATTATTTTGGCCCTTTAGGTGCTACAAGCTCACATGATCTGTGTGAATCATGAACTTCTTTAGCCACAAATAATGCTGCCACGTCTCCAAAGCTCTCTTCAGGGCGTACAACTCCTTGTCGTATGTAGAATACTTGAGGGCTGCATCATTGAGCTTTGCACTAAAGTAGGCGATGGGACTTTTTTTTGTGATCTTGTTGATGGCGCGACAATCCATGCATATTCTCCAATCATTTATCTTTTTCGGCACGAGAATAACAGGAACGGCGCATGGGCTTAATGATTCACGGATTTACTTCTTCTCCAACAACTCCTTGACTTGCCTATCGATCTCCTTGGTCTCCTCAGGATTGGTCTGATAAGCTAGATGATTGGGTAGTATGGGGCCCGGGTGGAAATCGATCTGGTGCTCAATCCCTCGAACTAGAGCTAAACCACTTGGAATCTCCTTCTGGAACATGTCTGTGAACTTGTCCATGAGAGGTTGTGCAACACTAGGCAAAGAAGACTCATTAGTAGCACTGCTCTTACAAGTCAATAAATATAAGGCAAACCTGCGTTTAAAGCCTTTTCAACGCCTTTAACCGAAATAAAAAGGCTGCGGTTTTGAGGCTACTTGGAGGTCATTTTACTCGATCCACTTGTTGTCTTAGGATCATTCGGGGGCTGCCTCGAAGTGTTGTGATGGGTGGAGGAAGAATCTGTTGGGGTTTTTTCGAATTGAACCACTGCATGATCCATTTGGATGTTCATTAATCATAATGTCATGTATATCATAATTTTATGTATCTCACATGTTTTAATTAACCCAGTTAAAACAATAGTCATAGCCAATTTTCGATTCTACTAATACGGAAACATAGAATACTGAAAAACGACTTACAAATTAAACGACGGGTTGAGGACAAGATTAAAGGTCTAATCTTGTTGTTGTATGAATGATAATAGGCGCCCCTTGATGCTATTCCACTCCTTGATCTTCTGTTGTATTCCCGGACTGAATCTAGTTTCAGGGTGGGCTGAAATCTACTAGATCGGTATGAAATTTGTGGAGATCAAGAGAACACGAGAGGGCTGATATTTTATGATGTAAATTTTGTGCCTCCACCCTCTTATTTATAAGGGGTGGATGAAATTTAGTGTCCCAGTTGGACTAGACTTTTATCTCTATCTCTTGTTCATCTTCAATCCAATTTAGTCTCTTTTTGGGCTACAAACAGGGATCTAGAAAAATATTAAATTATCTCTATGTGTTTACCCACACCATATCATCTACAATGTAAGTATAGTGAATATGCATGTAAATATAACAATTTAAATTCAAACAGTGACTGCAATTGTATTCATTATATATCATCATAAACCATCATCAATAATGTATACAAAAGACAGGTCTTCTAGTATACAAAACCAACAATCTCCCACTTATAATTGAAGCCTGTCTTTCAAATATAAAACAAACTGGCTAACTCTCCAACTCTAACTAAAATCTCAAACGGCAACCCCGGGTCTGCATCTCACTCTCATTTTCTCCACATGACCATAGAAGGTCTTAGCTGGAAGGCTCTTCGTGAATGGATCAGTCAAATTGTCCTCAGATGCAATCTTGACCACTGCCACATCTCCTCTCTTAACGATTTCTCGTATAAGATGGTACTTTCTCTCTATGTGTTTACTTGCCTTATGGGCTCTGGGTTCCTTCGAATTTACCACTACACCCGAGTTATCACAATATACTGTGATACTCTTAGGCAAATCAAGAACCACGCTCAAGTCCAACAAGAATCTCTTGAGCTACATATTCGGCCTCTATGGTAGAATCCGCAATGCATTTCTGCTTTATGCTCCTCCATGCAATGGCTCTGCCTCCCAAGGTAAACACATAGTCTGAGGTAGATTTGCTCTGATCTTTATCGGATTGAAAATCTGAGTCCGTGTAACGCAAAGGCACTAGACTATCAGAGCGGTATACCAGCATATAATCTCGAGTACTTTTCAAGTACTTGAGTATATTCTTAACCACAGTCCAGTGACCTTGTCCAGAGTTAGACTAATATCTACTTACCATGCCGAATGAATAGCATATATCAGGTCTAGTGCATAGCATGGCATACATAAGGCTTCCCACAGCCGAAGCATATGGAACGCCCTTCATCTCATCTATCTCAGCCTGTGTGTGGGGACACATATCCTTGGATAGATGAATTCCATGCCTAAAAGGTATAAAACCTTTCTTAGAATCCTGCATGTTAAACCTAGCAAGCACTGTGTTGATATATGTCGCCTGGGATAAGCACAACATCCTTTTTTGGCGATCTCGAATTATCTTGATGCCAAGAACATGTCCAGCTTCTCCTAGATCTTTCATATCGAACTGCTTGGACAACCACACCCTTACGTTAGATAATACTTTCTTACTGTTTCCAATAAGTAAGATATCATCAATATATAGCACGAGGAAAGCCACCACGTTTCCATCACTCTTCTTGTACACACAGCTCTCATCCGGACATTGCACGAATCCATATGACTGGATAACCTCGTCAAATCGGATGTTCCAAGATCTTGACGCCTGCTTAAGTCTATAAATGGATCTCTTAAGCTTGCACACTAAGTGCTCTTGGCCTTTAGCAATGAAACTTTCTGGTTGCTTCATGTGGATGTTTTCTTCAAGACTTCCATTCAGAAAAGCTGTCTTGATATCCATCTACCAAATCTCATAATCCAAATGAGCGGCTATAGACAAGAGAATCTAGATTGACTTAAGCATGGTTACCGGTGAAGGTTTCAACCATTCCATCAGCTCCTTTCTTGCACTTGTAGACCCACTTACACCCAATGGGTTTTACCCCATCTTGTGGTTCTACAAGCTCCCAGACTTGATTGTGATCCATAGATCCAATCTCAGACTCCATTGCAATTTTCTAAGAATTTGTATCTTTGTCTTGGATCGCTTCGTCGTAGGTCCTGGGATCCAATTCATTTAGTCTTTCAGGAAAATCCGAAGATTCACCCAAACAAATAAATCTGTCAGGTTGGCGTACAACCCTCCCACTGCGATGAGGTAGTTCTTATACTTCTGCGACACGTTGTGCAGTAATTTGTGGTTCCTCTTCTTGTACTGTTGGTGTTGGATTCAAATTTTTCCCTCGAAGCTCCTCGAGTACTATCTCACTTATTAGCTTGTGATTTATTACATAGTCTTCCTCTAAGAATTGAGCATTGGTACTTACTATGATCTTCTGATCCTTAGGACTATAAAATAAATTACATTTTGTTTCTTTTGGGATATCCAACAAACAGTCTAACATCCGTACGTGGTGCCAGCTTATCGGCTTCTTTATCCAGCACATGTGCTGGACTACCCCAAATCCTAAAATGTCCAAGATTGGGCCTTCGTCCAATCCAAGGTTCTGTGGGTGTAGATGGGACTGATTTTTATGGAACTACGTTGAGAATATAGGCTGCCATTTCCAAAGCATATCCCCAGAATGAAATAGGCAAATCTGAATAGCTCATCATCGACCTAACCATCTCTAACAATGTTCTGTTTCTTCTCTCCGCCACACCGTTCTGCTGTGGCATTCCCGGCGTAGTCAACTGGGATGTAATCCCATTCTCTGCCAAGTAATCCCTAAATTCATTCGAGAGGTACTCAGCACCACGCTCAGACCATAGTGATTTGATACTTTTACCTGTACATTTTTTCACTTCCGCTCTGAATTCTTTGAAAGTCTCAAAGGATTCTGACTTGCGGTGTAACAGGTATATGTATCCATACCTCGAGTAATCATCAATGAACGTGATGAAATACTCATACCCTTCTCGAGCCTGAACTGACATAGGGCCATAGAAGTCAGAGTGAATCAAATCTAATACCTCTTCAGATCTATTCCCTTTATCCTTAAAGGGTCGTTTGGTCATTTTACCTTCTAAATAGGATTCACACAAAGGGAACCATTCTAGGACCAATGAAGACAAGTGCCCATCATTTACTAGTTTTTGTATCCATTTAAGGTTAATGTGGCAAGGCCTAAGATGCCAAAGATAGGCTTGATTCATTTCTGAAGATTCTTTTTGTTTGTTAGGGTTTATGACCGATGTATTCAGTAAATGCATTTGCATAGTGTTTTGCATAGGATTAAGTAAATAAAGATGTCCATCCAATGTGCCAGAATAGATAAAATGTTTATGATTAAAGATAACAACCTTGTTATCAAAAGAAACAGAATAACCATCCATAAAAAGTTTAAAAACTGAAATCAAGTTTTGCCTAAAACCAGGCAAATAAAGACAATCCTTTAAAACTAAAATCCTATCACTACTAAAAGATAAGGTTATGTCTCCCACTGCAACTGCCGCCACTTTCGTAGCATTGCCCATGTAGAGTGAAATCTCTCCATCAATCAGTTGTCTTTTTGTCAGGAACCCCTGTAAAGACATGCAAACATGATCAGTAGCTCCAGTATCTACTACCCATGACTGAGTAGAACAAGTAGCTAAACAAGTTTCAATGATGAGAGATTGAGACGTACCCTTCTTCTTCTTCTTGTTAGGACAATCCGCCTTCCAGTGACCTGGCTGGCCGCACTTGAAACACTTTGTCTTTGACTTAAATTCCTCATGAGGAATTCCCCACACACTTAAACCTTGCTCATCCTCGAGCAACACAAACAAGAACAGAAAACAAACTTCAAAATGGATAAATGACTAAGTGCCAATTCCTCAAATCAATGTGAATTCAGAGTATGAGCTGTGATAAACCAATCCACAAACCACCAACTGAATTTGTTCAAGAATATGCCAACATTTTGTCAATCAAGTTAAAATCATGCTCATCAATCCAGCCTCACCAAGATTCACTCATTAACTCTCAAAAACAGGTCAAGAGGCATTTTTCACTCAAGTCATGATTAACTCTTTTCAACATAAAATTTCTCATATGTCACCCAAAAATGCCACACTTTCAATTTCGTTCACAAATAATAAGGTCTTTCCTCGTTGGTTGTAATGGGGCTAAGGTTCATGAGGTAGGATACTTTTGGCTAAAGTAGTTGAGTACAAAGGAAATGATGCAAGTACAAGAATGTGTATTTCTTTTAAGAACAGCTCCGCAAAATTATCAAATCAACATAGGGCTTATCTCAAAAATTTGAGCACACAGATTCTTTTGCTCTCTCCATACCCTACTTCTCATTTTCTCTTTTCTTCTTTTTTTTTTCTTTTTTTTCTTATGTTTTGATGGAAGCTTTGCTTCTCATTCATATTTCTTTTTTTTTCTTTTTTTTTGGAGGAGTAGAGTATTAACATTCACACATTTTTTCTCAAGACCTCATAGTTCTTATTTGTGCAGTTTAGACATCATTCATGAAGGTACTTGCATGTTTTCGGGACAAAACGCAGGCCAAAAGAAAGGCTATGGCTCATTTATAGTGGCTGCAATCAATAAAATTGGATCTTTTAAGCTCAAGGTGGCTCGCTAATTGGCAATGTACGGGCAGGGTGTTTTCTTTTGGTCTAGTCGCTCGGGTATCCCTAATGCCTTAATCATATTTTGTGAATGACATCAAATGTGGTAACAATGGGGGCAGCAAAGCAATTCAAGTATCCAAGAAACATAATCAGACAACACTCATCATACAAAAGGTGAGCTCTTAATTCATGCATGCTCATAGGCTCAAAAACTCACATTTTTGTAGGCTCAGAAAGTTTTGATTAACGGCATAATTCATCATCCAAGATCTCATCCAAAAAATTGGCACATTCCCATCACAAAACAAAAACCATTCATCCAGTCAAACTAATCACAGCCCACTCTCCTCATGTTCATCAATTTGTGGTAATCAATACTTAGTCAAAATTCCAACAAAATCCGAAATAAACGACTCAAAAAAATTCTTTTTTTTTTTATTTTTTTTTTCAAAAATAAAGAAATTAACAATATAATCCCCCCCACACTTGAAGGTCACAATGTCCTCACTGGGAAAGGAAAACAAAAGCAAACTCAAGACATAGCAAAAATAAAAACGCAAACACCAAAAAGGAAAAAAAAACAAGCAAATCAATGACAAACAACTATTAAAAGGGAGGGGAAAAGAAAGGGCTAACTCTCTCCCGCCTGGTGGTGGATAACTTGCTCCATGACATCAACCCAGCATCCTAGACTGTCCTCTAACCGGGTAGCATTATCATTGATCAAAGCTTCAATTTCCGGTAAAAGAGAAGTGACTGTGGTACCTGCATGAGAACAAAACAAAACAAATAAAAACAAAAACAAAACAAATAATGAAGAGATAAAAATAAAAGAAAAAAGGAAAAGGATTCCGGTTGCCTCCCGAGAAGCGCCCTTAGTTAACGTCGGAGGCTCGATGTGGGGAGACAAGATCAAGAGACAATTTCAGGGGTAGCAGATCTACCCCTGTCGAAAGGAATCGTGTCCATCCCCGCACCGTTATGCTTCTTCACAAGCTCGACCAACCTTGCTTCTTGTCCTTTCAGCTCCAGCACTGGAGTCTTCACATGGGCTGGTAAAATTGGTTCCGAGTTGGTCGGCAAGGGCATACGACCTGTCCAATTTCTGGCTGGAAACTCCTCGACTGCGTACAGCTGCTGGACTATCTCGCGGATTGCCCTTTCTTCCTCCGAATCTGGATCTTGGCATTTTTGAGGTAATTTCCGTTGAATAACGGCTGAAACAGTCTCACCAACCTTGATCTTTGCATCTTTCCCATATCTTATCTTCTTGGAGCATAGTTCTTTCAAGAACTTCGCGTATATCGGGACTTGCTTGATAGCATCAATCAATGGTAGGTTGATCTCGACTTTCTTGAAAAGCTCGAATATCTCTTTCTCATCTTCCTCTTTCTTATGCTTGGTTAACCTAGAAGGAAAAGGAGCTGCATTAATAGGGTTAGGAGTTTTAGACAAAATCTGTACCTCACTAGGAGCAAGCTGTGCAGCAGATTGTTTGCCCTCTGCGCTTGGTCTGTCTTCGGCTTCTGCAGTTTGCCCACACCGCGTGTCGTCTTTTTTCATCTTTGTTTCAACCTCAACCAATTCTTTACCGCTTCGAAGGGTCACATCACTGATGTTCCCTCGTGGGTTCAGCTCGGTTTGAAAGAGAAAAGACATAGTAGGTTGTTCACTTCTTTTGCCAGATTCTTTTTTCGGCCCTTCAGTATGCCCTTCCGGTTTCTTTTCTTCCTTCTTGGCATCCAACTCGGTTAACTCCTCCGTACTTCTTAAAGTGATAGTGCAAACATGCGCTCTTGGATTCATTTCAGTTTGGGATGGGAGTTTGCCTTAATTCGCCTGCATCTTGTTCATTTGCGTGGCGAGCTGAGTAATCTGTGTGCCCATACTGCCCAGGGCGGCTTGTGTCTCCTGCTGAAAGGCCTTTCGGCTCTGCGCTAGACTGTTCACTAGGCTTGTGCTCTGCTCGAGACTCTTCATGATCTCACTCATAGATGGCTCAGATCGGTCCGTGTGGGCATACGGCTCACCCCTTGGGGGCCTCAGTGGCAGATCTCTTACGGCTGGTTGGTCTCCAGGCTGGCTCCAACGGAAATTCGGGTGATCTCTCCAACCTGGATTGTAGGTATTGGAATAAGGATCATTATTCCACTTCCTCCTAAAATTGTTTCCTCACAGGGCATCATAGTTGATGCCTCTGAGAGCATCTTGTTGTGCATCGCCCGATCCATAACAAGCTTGTTCAGTTGAGGGCCCTTGCAAATTGGGACACTCGTCAGTGCAGTGTCCATTTTCAGAACAGACTCCGCAGCGGTTTGGCCTTGTCTGCGCCACAGCAAGGCTTCAGACCAGAGAAGTAAGAGCATCTATCTTTTCATTCACTCCCGACTCTTCAGCTCGGTTGAGTGCCCTTACAGGTCGGTGTCTGCTGTCATCTTCTTCTTCATACTGCTGTCCTCCAGAAGCCATGTCTATGATGAGCTGTTTGGCCTCACCGAGGGTTTTGTTGGTAAGAGATCTCCCGCTGGCAGCATCGACAATTTTCCTATCAAAAGAAGACATGCCACGGTAAAAGTAATTAGTCAGAAGCTGATAATCAGTGAATCCATGGTCCGGGCATTTACGGCACAGTTGTTGAAATCTCTCCCAGTATTCGGCCAAGCTTTTATTTGGCTTTTGCTTGATGCTACTGATTGCCATCCTTAGATTTGCAGCTCGAGATTCAGGGAAGAATTTTCGCAAGAATTGTCCTTCTAATTCCGCTCATGTGGTGATAGACTCCAACGGCAAATCAAATAAGCAATCTCATGCCTTTCTCTGCAAAGTGTGAGAAAAAGTGAGTAACCTTAAGTTGTTAGCAGTAAAACCTGTAGGTCTTAAAGTGGAGCACACGAGATCAAATTTAGAGAAATGCTTGTGTGCACTCTCTCCCGGTAGATCACCAAACTTTGGTAACACTTGGATGAATGCAGGTCGGATCTCCGCATTGTTGGCAATTGGGGGCAGCACGATGCAGATGGGTCTATTACTCCGAAGACGACCGATTTCCCTGATGAGAGGCTCATGATCAGGTCCATGATCAGCTACGTTAGCATGGTTGAGGGCTCTTCCTGCGGCAAGGTCTTGCAGGTTCGGTGGTGGATCTTCATGATTAGCCATGTCGAGGTGTTGATCAGCTTCGAGAGTCTTTGTAGACTCCTTAGTATTCTTCCTCAACTGTTGTAACGTTCTCTCTGGCTCTGGATCGAACACTAAATCTTTATCTGCAGAGGAACGGGTCATAGACCAGAAAAATTAAACAAATAAATAACAAACTGAAAATTTCGAGTAGTCACTGCTTGAAACCGATCCCCGGCAACGACGCCAAAATTTGGTGCGTCGTTTTTCACCAAAAATAGATGTTCCGACTTTCGTCAGCAAGCCCACACTGCAGAGTACAATGGCAAGCAGGATCGTCTCCCAAAGGACCGGCGAGGATTACTCTTGACTTCAGTCTGCGTGCCCAAACCTCCAGAATCGCGAGAATTTTATAACAAAATAAATTGAAGAATGAAATAACCAACTACAGAAAATACTTAGGCAAACGAACTGAATTAAACCAATTATAAAAGGGTATTCTGGATCCAACGAACTCCACTCCACTTATAACACTGATCACAGTTGCAAGAATTAATTAATCAAACCATGCAAATCAGTTATAGTCACCGAAGACGCTTCTGACATGACCTCATCTCTCCATACTGTTTCGATAATTAAGAAGACGCTTCATTAATTACTTTCCTAATCGACTGACAACTGTAAGAGACGCTCTATGAGTTTAATGAGCCGATAGCAATGAGCACAAGAAAGACCCGATTCTTAACTTACAGACTCTGACGCAGGACTGTAAAATTAACTCTATTATTCCCCTAGCCTTTGAGCGACCGTTTTACCACTTATTAAATCTAAACCACGATTACGTATGGCCGATTTAAATTGGCTAGTAATTAATCACAACCTAACAAATATTTGTAACTACTCGATAGATTTAGAATAATTACGACCCGAAATCCAAGAATAACAGATACATGCATCAATTAATTATGAACAAACAATTAGATCTCACAGTTATATAAGCGGAGCTTCGTCGTCGTCACCGGAATATGAGTAAATTAGCTACGTTGCATGTTGGAATCGAGTAACAATAAACCGTGGAATTGTGCGATGATATCGAGAAAGAAGAAGAGAAATAAAAACTGAATTCAAACTGGGTGCTGCTGCGTTTCTCACGTTCCTATCATGTGTAATGTTAGAAAATAAACTAGATACCTAATATATATCTACAATCCATAAAAGAGATAGATTCTAATAGGAAATAAAGTCATAGTCTAAACAATTATAGCAATTCCCATGCAAAATACTCCTAGAGGCGGTGGTAAAGCTTTTCCGCGTCCAGACTCACGTGTGGGCCGAGAACTGGGCTTTAGCAAGCCCAAAACGTATTCTGCACCGGGCTTCCAGAAATCTGTCTCAATCTTCCAGCTGCATGCCCTTGCAGCTTGGTCTGCTCGAACTTCTTCCTTTTCTTTACTTGAATCTTTTCTTGTACCAAAACCTTCCTCTTTTCTCCACTTTTAAACCACATCCCTACACAACTCAACAACACATCATATATCCAAAATACACAAGTATAGGGCAATTAACTAGGAGAAATGGCACCAAAAGATAAGAATAAAAGCAAGTAGAATGCGTCCTATCAGGAATCTTAGTCTTGGACTTTTTCACTTTAGGCGCCTCCTCTGCAGCTTTCTTAGGCGCGTTCCACTTCTTCCTTTTAGTACCGGAAGAAGACGTCCTATTTTAAGCTAGGTGTGCCTCCGGATTTCCTTTTTGAAGTAACTCAGCCGCCTGAAGATCCATGAGCAGTTCAGTCAGGCCGACATCCCTTTTAATCATGTTAAAGTTCAGCTTAAACTGCTCAAACTTTCAGGACAAACTATGAAGAACAATGTCGATTTGAGAATCGGCGTCCAACTCTCCACCCAAGGTCTCGATCTCAGCCAGATACCCCATCATCGTGAGAACGTGATCCCTAACAGGTGTGGAGTTAGCCATTCTCGCATCCATTGACTTCTTCATTGCCAAATGGCGTGCCGAGCTGTTCTGATGACTAAAAAGCTGCCTAAGGTTGTACATGATATCATAAGCGGTTTTCATAGGTTCATGCTGATGTTGCAACATGATTGGACCATATTTTCCTGAGTTTTGGGGTCTGTTTAATGTCTATTATTGCTATGTAATTACCCTATTGCTCTATTTTGTGGGAAGAAGTGTCTTTTGAGTTGAATGCAGGTATCTAGCCTCATAGTGAAGAAAGAGCCGACAATCTAGACTAAAGCTGCGCATTTTGATATAAGGAGATTTGAAGCCGCAGTCAGTAAGGGCATACTACAGGAGCTAACAAATTCTGGGCGCAGTTCATGGGCTTTGACGATTGAAACTGGGCCGATCCATTCTTTTTTAGACTTCCAGTGGGCCCAGACGTAAATTAGAGCTCGGGAATTGTTTGGAGGCGGTGATAAAGAAGTCCACAGCCCTAAGGAGTCTTTTTGGTCAACTTACCTTGTTTAGATTTATCTAGATTTTTGTTTCCTTGTTAAGAAAAACTCTTTTATGGATATTAGATATATTAGGATCTCTTTTAATTGGAATCGAACAATTCAGAATTAGGAACAGAGACGCAAGGGCGAGAACACAGCGACGAGATTTCATTCAGTTTCATATTTTCTTTTCTACTTCATCGTGTTTCAAGATTTAAATTATTTTATGCGATCAAGTTGCGTTATGAATTCCAGCTAAGTTCGATCATATCTCGGGTGACAACTTAATGAAGCTCTAGCCGAACAAATCGTGAGATCTAATTGCTTTATTATTTAATTCGAGTACATGAATCTGTTGTTCTTAGTTTTCGTGTCGTTTAATTGTTTCGATGTTGCTAGGTAGTTGCAAATATTTAGTAATACAAAATTAATTAGTAGCCAATTAAACCAGCTATCCGTAATTGTGGTTTAAGTTTAATAAGTGGTAAAACGGTTCTTCAGAGCCAGGGGAATAATAGTCAAGTCTCAATTGTCCTGTGTCAGAGTCAGTTGGATTTGAATCGGGTTTCTCTAGGATTAAATGCTGTCGGCTCATTAAACTTATAGAGTGTCTCTTACGGTTTTCAGTCGATTAGGGAATTAATTGGTGAAGTGTCTTCCTGGTTATCGAGAAATTATGGAGAAATTAGGTCGTGTCAGCAAGTGTCTTCGGCGACTATAACTGGTTTGCATGAGTAGATTAAATTAATCTTTGCATCAAGGATCGGTTAATTGAGCTAGAGTGGAGTTAGTTGGAATCTGGGATATCTCTTTAATAATTGTTAGAATCCGTTCTCGGCATATTTGTTTATTTAATTTGATTTTATTACTGCTCTCGTTAAATTCAGTTTAAAACTCTCAAAACCTTCGTTTGAAGTTTGGATATACAGATTGGAAATAAGGAGTAATTCTCGCCAGTCCCTTGGGAGATGATCCTGCTCATCGCTGTACTCTGCAGTAAGGGCTTACCGACTGATTGTCGGGACATTTATTTTTGGTGAGAAACGACGCACCAAATTTTGGCGCCGTTGCCGGGGACTGGTTCTAAGCAGCGATTACTCTTATTTTTTTTTCAGTTTGTGTTTTTACTTTGTTTATTTTTTATTGTTCTGCTACATGACCCATTCCTTTGCAGAACAAAAGCTAGTGTACAATCCAGAGCCAGAAAGAAGGTTACACCGTTTGAGAAAGGCTGCTCGAAAAGCTAGGGAGGCTTTCGAATCTGAAAGAGACCTTGATCTTCAACAGCTGTTCCACATGGCAAACAATACAAATCTACGTAACAATCAGGAGCCACCTGCCAACCACGAAGAAAATCGAGCTTTAATCAGGGCTGATGCGGCGGAGCCAGCTCCCTTAATTCGAGAGCTGGGTCGTCATCGAAACAATCTGGAGATCAGCCTATCGCAGGAGATTTACCCCCACGACCCCCGAGACACAGTCAGTATGCCCATACTGACAAGTCTGTTCTCAGTATGAGCGATATTATGAAATGCCTCGAGCAAAGCAGTGTTTTGGTGAACAATTTAGCACAGAATCAGAAGGCTTTCTAACAAGAAACTAAAGCAGCTTTAGGTAGTATGGGTACACAAATTACCCAGCTTGCTACCCAGATGAACAAGATGCAAGGAAATCAAGGGAAGCTTCCATCCCAGACTGAACAGAATCCCAGAGGCAATGTCAGTGCACTAGCACTTAGGAGTGGAAAAGAGTTAGTTGAAGTTGAGCCAAAGAAGCAGAACACCCAGCAGTATGGGCATACTGCCGATGCTGAAGGCAGAATGGAAGCTGACGACAAGCAAGTTGTAGCTCAGGATGCCCCTACTGAGGTACGTGCCCCATCTAAGATTTCTAATCCTATCCATGCAGCCCCTTTTCCTTCCAGGTTGGCGAAGCATAAGAAGGATGACAATGAAAAGGAGGTCCTCGAGTTGTTCAAGAAAGTGGAAATCAACCTCCCATTACTTGATGCTATCAAAAAGTTCCCAGATATGCTAAATTCTTGAAAGATCTCTGTGCAAAGAAGATACGGTATGGGAAGGATGCAAGAATTACGGTTAGTGAAAATGTTTCTGCAGTTATTCAACAAAAGTTGCCACAGAAATGCCGAGACCCCGGTATGTTCACTATCCCCTGCATCATTGGGAGTAAGAAGGTCGAAAGTGTTATGTTAGATCTAGGTGCATCCATCAATGTCATGCCTCTGTCTATGTACAAAGATCTACAGTTAGGTCCTATGAAGGATACCCGAGTCATAATTCAGTTGGCTGATAGATCTAATGCTTATCCCCAAGGTGTTGTAGAGGATGTTCTTGTTAAGGTCAATGATTTGATTTTTCCTGTGGATTTTTATATTGTTGATATGAATGACTCTTTATCTGCTCATAGGCCCTTGATCTTGTTAGGGCGTCCATTTATGAAAACAGCAAGAACTAAGATAGATGTTGATAAAGGCATGCTGAGTTTTGAATTTGATGGGCACATAGTCACATTTAACATCTTTGAGGCTATGAAACATGTCGAGGACCCTAAAGCTTTGTATATGGTTGATATTTTTGATTCTCTAGTTGACGAGTTTGCTGAGTGTAGTTTCAGGGAGGACAAACTTGAACAGGTACTTTTTGGTGGAGTTTCTGATACAATTGAAGATTCAGAAGAAGAAGAGGCAATTCGAGAGATTATCCAGCAGTTGTATACCACCGAGGAATTTCCCGCCAGGAACATACCAGGTCGTATGCCCTTACCAACGGCCACAGAGCCGATATTGCCATCACACGTAAAAGCCCCAGTTCTAGAGTTGAAGGTTCTGCCTGAGCATTTGAAATATGCTTATCTAGGGAAGGATGACACACTGCCTGTCATCGTCAGCAAGGATCTGTCCTCCAATCAAGAAAACTGATTGATCGAAATTCTGAAAAAGCATCAAGGAGCTATAGGGTGGACCTTAGACGATATCAAAGGGATTAGTCCAGACATTTGCATGCACCGGATATTCCTTGAGCCCGAGTGCAAGCCATCTAGAGATCCCAGAGGAAATTGAACCCAGTGATGAAAGAAGTGGTTCTCAAAGAGATACTCAAGCTGCTCCAGCTTGGGATCATTTACCCAATTTCCGACAGTGAATGGGTCAGTCCAGTGCACGTTGTCCCTAAGAAATCCGGTTTCCAGCTTGTGAAAAATGAGAACAATGAGTTGATTCCGATGCGGTTACAGACCGGTTGGCGCATGTGCATCGATTTTAGGAAACTCAATGATGCAACACGAAAAGATCACTTCCCTCTACCGTTCATTGATGAGATGCTTGAACGTTTGGCAGGGAAGTCGTTCTTTTACTTCCTCGCCGGATACTCGGGCTACTTTCAGATTTTTATCACCTAAGAGGACTAGGAAAAGACAACCTTCACATGCCCTTTCGGAACGTTTTCCTGCCGAAAAATGCCATTTGGGTTGTGTAACGCTCCTGGCACCTTCCAACGGTGTATGATGAGCATCTTTTCCGATTTGATCGAGAGCTGCATCGAGATTTTTATGGATGATTTTACAGTTCATGGAGATTCTTTCGAGCAATGCATAGAGCACCTTGATAAAGTCCTTCAAAGATGCGTCAAGACTGATTTGGTGTTGAATTTCGAGAAATGTCACTTTATGGTGCAACAAGGCATCGTGTTGGGCCATGTTATTTCTGCAAAAGGGATCGAAATCGATAAAGCGAAGGTTGATTTAATCGTGAAGCTTCCTTACCCTTCTAATGAGAAGGAAATCCGAGCTTTTCTAGGCCATGCAGGATTCTACCGACGCTTCATCCAAGACTTCTCAAAAATCACCCAGCCGATGACCAAGTTGCTGCAAAAAGATGCTTCATTCCTTTTTGATGATCAATGCAAAGAAGCTTTCAATATTTTAAAGGCAAAACTCACATCTGCTCCAATCATTCAACCACCCCAATAGGTTCTTCCTTTTAAACTCATGTGTGACGCTAGTGACTTCGCGGTTGGAGTAGTACTTGGACAAAAGAGTGGGAAGCAGAGCCATGTCATCTATTACGCCTCCAAGACTCTTAATCCCGCTCAATGCAATTACACAACCACTGAGAAGGAGCTCCTAGCAGTCGTCTTCGCATGTGAGAAATTTCGGTCCTATATTGTGGGATCCAAAGTTGTGGTGTATACAGATCATGCCGCTTTGAAGTATCTACTGTCCAAAAAGGAATCCAAGCCTCGTTTGATTCGTTGGGTACTCCTTTTGCAAGAGTTTGATATGGAAATCAAAGATAAGAAAGGCGCTGAAAATAATGTTGCTGACCATCAGAGCCGACTGATGACACGGTCCGACGGTATGCCCATACCGGATAACTTTCCTGACGAGCTCTTACTGGCCGCCGCCAGTGTAACCCCGTGGTATGCTGATTTGGTAAACTATCTCGCAACTGAGATGTTTCCCAAGGGAACTGAAACAGCAAAGAAAAACAAGTTGAAGAGCCAAGCCAAATATTTCATTTGGGACGAGCCCTACTTATGGAAGACATGTGCTGATCAAGTCATTCGACGATGCATTCCGGATGATGAGATCCAGTCAATTCTCGAGTTTTGCCATGCTCATGCCTGTGGAGGCCACTTTTGACCCAAGCGGACAGCTTGTAAAATTCTCGACTGTGGTTTTTATTGGGAAACCATCTTCAAAGATGCTTACTTCTTCTGCAAGACTTGCGATCGTTGCGAACGCCTGGGCAACATTTCCTCCAGAAATGAGATGCCTCAAGTACCTATCTTGGTGTGTGAGATTTTTGATGTATGGGGCATGGACTTCATGGGGCCCCTTTCCGAACTCCTTCTGCAAATCATACATCCTTTTGGCCGTCGATTATGTTTCCAAATGGGTTGAAGTTCAAGCTACTCCGACCAATGATTCCAAAGTGGTGGCTAAATTTCTGAAAACTCAACTCTTTCAACGATTTTGTGTTCCTCGAGCCATAATTAGTGACCAAGGCACTCACTTCTGCAATCGGACATTGGAAGCCTTGTTCAAGAAATATGGAGTTCATCATCGAGTTGCTACAGCTTATCACCCGCAAACTAATGGACAAGCCGAAGTTTCAAATCGAGAGATCAAGAACATTTTGGAGAAAACTGTCAATCCTTCCCGGAAAGACTGGAGCCTATGCCTGGATGATGCAGTATGGGCATACCGCACAGCCTTCAAGTCACCTATAGGCATGTCCCCTTACAGATTGATTTTTGGCAAACAGTGCCATCTTCCTGTGGAATTGGAACATCGAGCCTTCTGGGCAGTCAAACAATGTTGTCTTGATCCAACATTAGTTGGGTTCAAAAGAAAATACCAATTGCAAGAACTTGAGGAAATTCGTTTGGAAGCTTATGATCATGCTCGTTCCTACAAAGAGCATACAAAATTTTTGCATGACAAATACATCCGGTGGAAAAGTTTCGAAGCCGGCTAGCAAGTTCTGCTGTTTAATGCTCGTCTCCGACTCATGCTCGGAAAGTTGAAATCCCTTTGGACGGGACCATATGAAGTTGTTCGAGTAAGCCCTCACGGCGCAGTGGAGATTCGAAGCTTGTCTACGGATAAAATTCTCACCGCCAATGGCCAGCTGTTAAAGCCATTTCTTGCTGGATTAGATTCACAACCATTTGATGGGGTCGACTTGGTCACCCCGGAAATAACAGCATAATCCCTTCCCGCCTTTCGAGCTGACGACGTTAACCAACGGCGCTTCTCGGGAGGCAACCCGATGTCTTTTCCATTCTTGTTCCATTTATTTACTATTTTCTTTCTTTCTTTATTTGCGTATTTTTATCCTTTTAGTCACTTTTCTTTTCCAAAAAAAAAAAGAGAGAGAAGCAACAGAGGGGGGCTCGGCAGAATTATGCTATTACATCTAAGTGTATGTTGCTTTACTTCTAAGCATGGGGTCAGGGGTACCAGTGTAATTTTTCTAAGTAAGAAGGGGCTAAGTTGCAATTTTTATAATTATATTTGGGGGATTTTTGCCCTTAGCCCTAATTTGATATAATTTAACCCCTTTCCCCCTTATTTGAATTGTTACAGCACTTATCCTATTTTTTTTACTGCTTGTAGAACTCCCGCGTCTCTTCAACTCCCCAACCGCCTCTCCTCACCGAACCGCCCATCATGGCCAAGAGAAAAGCCTCCAAGCCCGCCGCCACATCACCGCAGCCTCCGCCTGAAGCCCACACTACCGGCGAACCCTCCCCACCTCACACACGCGGTCGAGCCCTCACCGGTGGCTCCAAGAAGCAGAAACGCACTTCCACCCCCTCCAACATCCGCAAACCCTGCTCCGGCGTCTTCTACATCGCCGCCTCCCTCTCCTATCCACGTGAACCCTTCACCCTCTGCCGCACCCTCTTCCTCTCACCGCCGCTCCGGCCGTCGTCCCTCTTTCCGCCCGGTAGAGGAGATCAACCGCCGTCTTTGCCAGAACATGACTCGACTTCTTCTAGGTCCTCGGCTGTTCGATTAGGATAGCATCGCGCCACTTGGGGTAAATGATTCTATCCATGCCAATTTTTGATCAATCGGGTGGGACATCTTGTTAGATACTTCCCGTCCGGTTTTTGATGTTTTGACTGTTGAGTTTATGTCTTTCTTTGTGTTTAAGGCTTCTAGTTCCTTAAATGATTCGCATGATATTCTTTTTCGATTAAGGGGGCGGGAATTCCATATGTCTGTGAATACTTTGAATGTGATGTTGGGATTAGAATCTGCTATTTCTGTGAATGAGGATGATTATGACTCTGCTTGGTGTGATATACCTGACGAGCATACTTTGGCTCTTTCTGATCACTGGCGTGAGTTATCTGTAGATGATCATTATGTGCCTTATTTGGAAAAGAGTGCTAATATCCGTGATGATGCCTTACGTTTGTGTCATCGGTTCTTGTCTCTCAATTTCTTTGGTCGGGTCGATATGCTTAGCATAGTCACAAAGCAGGAGGTCTTTTTGTTAACTTGTATGTTCAAGCAAGAAAGGGTCAACTTTGGTTTTTGGTTAGCTTTACAGTGGCGGTACATCGCCAATCACCCACACGGTAAAGTCCCTCTTGGTCACTTCATTACGTTGTTGGCTGAAAAATTGGACGTTGATGTCTCTGATTTGGAGTCGATCTCCCCCGCTACTCTCACTTTAACTGAACTGAACAATATGCGCCAGCTTTTCATTAACGCCTCTGGGCACTATGAGTTAGCTCGACTGGGTGTTTCGACCCCGAGTCCATTTGTGGTTGTAGGTCCTTCCGCCCCTTCCGTTTCTCTGCTACCAGCCATTGAGGCTTTGATCACCCAAGCCACTCAACAGATCCTCCACCGCCTTGATGACATTGATGGGAGACTCACCGCCCTGGAGCAAGTCGTGATTCATATGAGCGACACCCCTTGACTGCGAGAGTATTGGTCCATCTCTATCCTTTTTTGTTGTCATTTGTTTGTTTTCTTTGTGTGTGCTTTATTTCTGTTTTGAGTGCTTGTGCTTTGCTTCCTTTTACAGTGCGGACACTGTACCATTCTAAGTGTAGGGTAGGGAACCTCATACTCATGCTTAGTTTGGATTGTGTTTGTCTGTAGTTTTTTTATTTTGAATGCAAAAGTGTGACTGTTTAAGATTAGATATAGAATGAGAACGGGCTGTTGTGTTGGTTTGACTGGATTGTTTGGTTGATGATTTTGTGGATTAAATCATGTGTTACTTGGATGTGTTTGAGAATGATGGATGTGCAATTTTGATCACTTTTGATAGCCCACATACGTGAGTTTTGAGCCTTGAGCATAAAAAAATTTGAAACATCTTTGTTACAGCTCGAAATTCCTTTAGTGTGTGTGTCAGATTAGGACTACTTGATACTTGAATTGCCTAAATGCCATGCTTGTTTGATTGTTGAGTGTATTCATGAAGATGATAAAGGCAACTAGGACTTAACCTCATTTTGGCTTGAAATTACCCTACCCTTGCATTATCCCCTAGTAAGCCCTTTTGAACCACAATTCCTAGTTCTTTTGAAAACCATAATTCAACGAGCCTTGGCCTTTCATGTTCACAACCTGTTTTGTCACCTTTTGAAAAATTATGCAAGTGTTGCTATACTTTTTGGAGCTGCAGAAGGGATTAAAAGGTGCAAAAAAGAAGCTTCCCTGCCCTACTGTTTTGTAAAAAAAAAACGAAAAAAAAGAAAAGATAAAAGAAAAAGAGACAGAAAACAATAAAAAGAGGAAAAAGTGAGAGCTGTAGGGCAGGAGGTATAGCAAAGCTATACGTGAGATGAATCGAAGCACAATAAAGCATTTGAGCGCAATTGTTGAACATTGCAGCCGCTTTTGAATGTTGATACACTTGCATGTTTTCCTTATTATAGCCACTTATCCCAAAACTTTCCTACCTCTGACCCTAGCCCCATTACAACCCAAATAAAAAGTCCTTTTGATTCGCGGATAACTTGATTAATTGATGCATGTTTTGACATAAGGGCAATTTTGTGTTGAAAGTATCCAATCTTGACTGAGTGAATTCTTCCTATGTTACCCTTATTTTGAGTGAATTTTGAGAGAATCTTTGGTGAGGCTGGATCGAGATGCACAATCCTAACTCGAATGAAGAGTGTACACTGATTAATGAAACAAAAATTAGTTTGTGGTATGTGGTTGGTCACATGACAGTCTGGGCTTCTGCTATTTTCTGATCAAAGACAGTTTCCGTTTGCATTTGTGTTTTTAAGTCTTGGTGTGTGTTTTGTGTTTAAGTTTGCTCGAGGACGAGAAATGTCTTAGTGTGGGGTAGTTTGATTGGACCATATTTTCCTGAGTTTTGGGGTCTGTTTAATGTCTATTATTGCTATGTAATTACCCTATTGCTCTATTTTGTGGGAAGAAGTATCTTTTGAGTTGAATGCAGGTAGCTAGCCTCATAGTGAAGAAAGAGCCGAGAATCTAGACTAAAGCTGCGCATTTTGATATAAGGAGATTTGAAGCCGCAGTCAGTAAGGGCATACTGCAGGAGCTAACAAATTTTGGGCGCAGTTCATAGGCTTTAATGATTGAAACTGGGCCGATCCATTCTTTTTTAGACTTCCAGTGGGCCCAGACGTAAATTACAGCTCGGGAATTGTTTGGAGGCGGTGATAAAGAAGTCCACAGCCCTAAGGAGTCTTTTTGGTCAACTTACCTTGTTTAGATTTATCTAGATTTGTGTTTCCTTGTTAAGAAAAACTCTTTTATGGATATTAGATATATTAGGATCTCTTTTAATTGGAATCGAACAATTCAGAACAGAGACGCAAGGGCGAGAACGCAGCGACGGGATTTCATTCAGTTTCATATTTTCTTTTCTACTTCATCGTGTTTCACGATTTCAATTATTTTATGCGATCAAGTTGCGTTATGAATTCCAGCTAAGTTCGATCATATCTAGGGTGACAACTTAACGAAGCTCTAGCCGAACAAATCGTGAGATCTAACTATTAGATTATTCTACGGCGTACCGATAGCAGGTTCATTGCCATCTAGACCGTGAGCCTTTTAATACATTACAATGAACCGATGATATGATCTAACCATGTGTTTACCCACACCATATCATCTACAATGTAAGTATAGTGAACATGCATGTAAATGTAACAATTTAAATGCAAACAGTGACTGCAATTATATTCATTCTATATCATCATAAATCATCATCAATAATGTATGCAAAAGACAGGTCTTCAAGTATACAAAACCAACAGAATCATCGGTCAAGGGGTCAGTTTTGGTTGAAAATATGCCGGTGGTGACAGCACTACGAGTGGCGGAGACGGCTGTCCTTTCTCTATCTTTCTTGAACTTCTCTTGCATCCTCAATTGGTCTTTAGCTACATCATTTGGAGAATAAAGCTTGAGGATTGTAGACCGACCATTTGCAGCACTATGTAGGTGCTTGCTAATCCACCGTGCTTAGCTTGTCGATCATATTGTCAGGGCCTCCCTAATAAGATGTGAGCTGCATCCATAGGAATAACATCGCAAACAACTATGTCAGAGTATTTACCTATGGAAAAATCGACACTTACCTGGCAGATGACCTTGATGACACTGCGGTTTGTGAGCTATTGAAGCTTGTAAGGCTTCCGATGCTTCATAACAGGTAACACCAATTTTGTGACCGTGTACTAGCTTATGGCCTTAATTATACTTCCAGTGTCGATGATCATCGAGCATGTCTTATCCTGGATGGCGACACCAGTGTAAAAGATGTTCTCCCATTGATTTTGTTGATCCTCATCACGTATTAGGCTAAGACTGCGAATGGAGACAAAGCTGACGTGATTGAGCTCGGGCTCAGCCTCATCTTGATCATCTATAGGTGATGAATCCTCGAGTTTCTCATCATGTGTGGGCTGCTCTTGCTCTCCTTCACTGGCAGATTCGATCTCATTTTGATCTGTGATGATCAAAATGCGCCGGTTTGGGCACTGGTTCTAAAAATGGCCCCAACCTTGACATTTATGGTACTGGATGTCTCGAGCATGGTTAGGGGCTGCATTTGGCGGCTGTGAGGGCTGATTTGGTCATTGTAATGGTGGTCTCATGGGTGCGGGTGCAGTAGACGCGGGTATACTATTATTTGGCTGTGCAGAGCGATCAAAACGGCGATTGGACTGTCTGGGCTGACCTCGGGGTCGTGTAGAATCAGATGGATGAGTAGAAGACGTACCTTTAATCTATGAAGGTCTAGGGGTGGTGGCACTATGATGGCTGCATCACCGGCCTTCTCACAACTGTCTTTCTACTGTAGTAGCGCAGTGCACCATCTCTTCAATGCTGTGAAAGTCCTTAAGTTCGACTTCACAGGCTATAGCTAGATTCATCCCTTCAATATACCGGATGATGATGGCATTTAGCTACTCCTCTTTACCCACTCGATTGAGCATGGTGTCAAGCTCCTTGTGATACTCTTCAATTGATCGAGTACCTTGCTTGACCCGATTCAGCTTCTTTTCTAATTCCCGTTCATAATGAACTGGAATGAATCGCCCTCACATGATATCCTTCATCTCTTGCCATGTATCGATAGGTGGATATCGATCAGGATGCCTTCTCCACTGCTGATTTTCCCACCAAATGACGGCATACCCTTTGAATTCTAGGGAAGCATGCTGCACCTTCTTCAGCTCTGGAAACTTATAACATTCGAAGATCTTGTCGACCTTCTTATCCCAATCGAGATATGCATTAGGATCGTACAATCCCATGAACTCTGGAATGGTGGTTTTGATGCTGTTCACCATTGAGTTATCTTCCTCGAATCTGGGTCTCTCGACGTGGAATGCGCACCTGTATGGGGTTCTGGGACGATCTTTGTGGTTTTCCCTTTTTGGAGGTTTGAAATTATCTTCAAACTCCTCATGATAGTTAGAATCGCATCTGAAATCATCATCCTCTGGCTCAGGTGGCGGCTGGGGGCGTCAGGCAGCGGCTCAGGGCTGTGCTGCGGCTCCTTGAGGCTCAACTTGCCTCTCTACTATGCCTGGGGGTTCATTGGGCCTCTCAGGAGGTCTTTGAACTATCTGCACTTCAGTTGACTGGGTTTTGAGGCTCCCAATCTGCTCAGCTAACTTGGCTAGTTGTTTACCAAGTCTATTTTTCATCTCACGATTTTAACGATTGATGTAGGAGGTTAGTGCATCAAAATGGTACTAGGTGTCCCATGTTGGTATGTTGGAAAAAGACGCCTCTTCTCCTGGTGTGATGGGCGACTTCGGGTCGTCCTCACTGATCTTTGACAACTCATTCTTGTTGTCTTTCTTCATGGTACCTGCAAAATGAACAAACGTAAAGAATAAAGAGATCCTGACCAACTTACAATCACTTGATTTTTAACACTCTTGTTTTACCACTCGTGTATTACTCAATATGGTGGTGCATGTGTGAATAAGTGTACAAGATGGTCGAAAATCCAGTAGAATGGAAGCTGCTTCTTTCACAAGTCTATCTCTTGATCTCGATCAAAAGACTTCGTGTAGTGGGATGGAATGCTACTCAAAAGTTGTTGTAGTATATGATGGATTTTTTTGGTGTATTTTGGCATATGGGTGTAGGGTGTGTAGAGTATGGTGTATGGTGTAGGGTGTAGGTGCCTGGTGTATGCACCGGGTGGTGTATGAGGGTGTACGGGTATAACTGTGGGTGTAGGTGGACAAGGCTGGAAAATTCGATCCACTAATAGTGTAGGAGTCGAATTCTTGGTGTGGAAGAGGTATGGGAATGATAGGAAAAGATTGGGATGGAAAAGGATTAGTTTAGAAGGAAAGAAAGATCTAGATAAGGTAAATAGATTTGGTTGTGTTCTACTTAATGTGGACACAATCTAAATAATTAATCTAGAAGAAAAGAGTCTAAACTAACTAGGAAAGAAAGACCAAATTGAAATAAACAAGCTGGATTTTTTTTTAAACTGAAACTTTTTTTTTTTGAGTTCGATTGTATTGTCTCTCTCTTCTTTTTTTATACTATGAATGCAACAAGAATAAAATTACAACTCGAAAACAAAACAAACGATTAAACCACGAACCAAAGCCGACGTGGCTTTGATACCACTTTTATGATGTGTTCCGGGATGAGATAGGATCGAACTCACATCGACTCAACTGTAAGGGTTTATGACACGAAATATGGTTAATCAACTAGACTCAATAGACTCGACTAAATACCTAGATTTGTGACACGATACGTAAACAAAACACAATGAAACTAAGGAGAATGGGCTGTTTTGGGTTCAAACTTGATAGGGATGGCTAGGGACGTGTATGATAGTGATATGGGATGAAGAATGGTTGGAGTAGATAGGGTATGACAAGGAAATAGAAGACTAGGGTATATGTGCTCAACTCGGCGTGAATAGCACGTATACTTGGACTGTACTCGAATATCTTAGAATCACGTACAACTTGACTTGAACTTGATGGAGATTGATGGTATGGATGATGATTGGCTGCTGGAAGTCTTCGAGGATGGATGGTGTTGATGGTGTTGTCGAATGAATTGAAATCGGGGCAAAACTCCAAGTGTAAAAAGATACACAAAAAGAATCACTACTTGACTTCTCTTCGATTGCATATCTGACCCTAACTCTACAAGAGAATTAGAACAAGATTTAAAGATAAAACTTAAGTTGCAAGCTTCTTAAGAGTTCAATTTTCAGCTGAAAATTAAGAAAAGAGGATCTTGGGTGAGACAATATTGAAAGGTAAATTCTTCTTAATCAAATATGGTCTAAATATCAAAGTAACAATGATCCCCTATTTATAATAGAGGAATGGACGAAAATTCCAAGATAAGTCCTAAAAGAAATTGAAAATAAAGTTATCCTAATCTAACTAGGATTCCTACCTTAATTAGAACTCTATTTAAGGTAAATCCAAAAAGACCAAAAATAAAATAATAAAAATCTATCTAATGAATAAATAAAACCCAACACTTTTGGGCCTTCATACTTGGACTCTAAATAATTAAACCATGGCCGTAAATAAAGAGAATAAAATCGGCCCAATTCAGATTTAATTATTCTTCATGCATGCGAATCCGAGACTTGTTGTTTTCCATGCAACACATGAATTTCAACATGCACACGTCCAATTGCCTTCTTCTCTCCTCAAGTGCTCGTATCCAATTTCATGCCTTCATCTTCATCTTCAATAGACAACATAGTGATCCATTTTAGGTTGAATGGCTCGATCACTTCCTCTTCAAACCTCTTTCTCACAATGGCTTGAAAATAACCTTGTAACTTCTTTGCTCGTAGGCATGTAATCGGCCCTTTTAACTGCAGCTCGGGATTCTCCTCATCAATGCTAGGCATGGCTTCATTACCATATTAAAGGATTAGTCCTAGACATTGCTCTAGGTTTGGTTTTGCTAGCAAGGTTTAGAAGGAAGGAACTTAGCATTTTGCTTAAGCAGGAATTGAGCTCAAAGGACTTGTGATCTTTGATCATTAGGTGAGTCACTGCTGGGTTTATCCCTCGCAAACTCATGAGGACAATTGAGGCAACCCCTCTTGTGTCCTAAGGCATGCCTAAGGGTGTAGTTGACATCAAGTTTGAGCCAGGATGGGCCTAAAAAGAAAAGAAAAGGTTTTACGGATATGGAGAGGGCTTTTGCGTTTTACTCTCCATATACAATCAGTTAATCATTGGATATCTTTAAAGTTATTAAAGTGTTTTTGTTAAAACCCACTGAGTACATTATTGCTCATGCCCCCCCTCTTTTTTAAATGTTTTCAAGTTGAGATACTGAGGATGTTGGTGGCTGTGGATGTGGGTTGCCTGCCAAGATTGTTTTGCTATAGTATAAGTGTCTTTAGAAATCCCATTATATTTATGCTACTCTGATACACTCTTTACAATTCTTAAATTCTATTATGTTTATCAAGATTCTATGAATATTTCCCCAGACATGGTTATCTATATATAAAGATGTGTATTAATAACTATTTCTGCTTCTTAAGTATATTTTCATTTCGCCTATGAAGAGGCTTGATTATATTGTTATTTGTTTATATGTTTTGACCTATAAATGGGTCTATGCTTGTTAGTATCTGATTAGTTACCCATTTTATTTCGCTAAGTATGTTTCCTTCTTAATCAAGTAATCTCGAGTATCATCACCTATCTTTTGAAAGTATATCTTTATTCATAAACCTTCTTTGTTAATCTTCCGTCTTTGGTATTAATCCCTTAATAACACCCCATCTCCATTCGTTAATCTCTCTCTCGGGATCGGGCTATTACAGTAACCCTGTTCAATCAATCGATCTACATCAGGAGGCCTTGTCAAGTTCGTGGGAAATAATTCACTACTCCGGTGATACGTTTACTTAGGATTTTACAGGACGTTGACCTCCCATCACTTGCAACCTGTTCTACCCGTACATCCTCTTTAACTGAATTGAATTGTGAGATCCCTTCACAACTTAGATGTCTAACGTATCTAGTTCCCACATAAAATCTCTCTCGAGATTCCTTTTGATAGTGTTTGAACAAGTGTGTTTCAATACACGACGATCAGAACACTATTCTCTAGTCTAAGACCCAACCGTAACTAAGTGGCTCAAAACAGTTAGAGCTCTTAAACAATTCTTGTGCAGTACTTCTGTTCGGTGTGTTCTTTGCACTCCTAACAAGTCTGTATCCCAGGCTATTTATAGATGAACAAGGACAGCCTAAATATGGGACAGATGGCCTAACTTGATTCGGAAATAAAGAAGGAAACTTTTCTTGTGTGGAACCAAGATCAAGTTCGATCCATGTTAGGATTTCTTCCAACTTTAGGAATCTACCTTTGACTTCAGTCTTGATCTCTTTAGATAAGTATGGCAACTTCTAGATAGATCTCTAAATCTCCCCTTGGTTGCAAACCTTGAATAGTTCTATCGATCTTGGAAGAATAATCTGGACAAAGGATGTTCATGTAAACATTCAAGAACATTGCTATGAACATTATTGATCTTTGAATCTTCTCTTCATTGCAAATGTCCATGTAGTTTGCAATGTACATTGTTGATCTTGAATCTTCACTTTAGATAGTACAACAGAATCTTTTGTATGTTCATAGGTTGACTTCTGGATATCACTCAAGCTAGCTGGCAGTACTCAGCATGTTGAACAATCTCTATTGTGCCAAGATTTACAATAGTCTTCTTCTCAGCTTGATCCAAACTCTTTGCTTTGAGCTGTCTTCAGGAAGTTGAAATCACGTTCATGTACATTGTTATGAACGTTGTCTAGAATAGTGATAATGTACTTGGAAAAACTAAATACTGAAGTGATTTATGAATTGCCATAAAGATGAATGACAATCAATCACTTATAACAAGAGTAATGTAAAGCTCTTAATAAACAAACATAGTGTAGTGAAACCATTAAATCATTCTGAACCAACTTCAATGATTGATGTCACATAAGGCACTAACAATCTCCCCATTTGTCTTTATCTGTTGGCAAATCAGCTTATTTGTTTTTCCAGGTGCAACTCCTTCATGTTTCATTGAATGTCTTCAGCAGTAGCAGTGACGTTCACCTAGATCTTCATGAGCTTTGCAATGAACTTCAGCTCTATTTATATTTCTTTTTCTTTTCTCTTTCATATTTCTCTTTTTATTTTTGTCAGCGCAATTTTTAAAAGATCATCAGCAGTTCAAAGATAAAAGAACAAAGATGGAGGATTGCAGAATGATATAATGATGGTGTAGTGATCACAGAATGATTACATCATATTTTAAGCTCAAAGTAAAGAGCTTCACAAAAAATAAAGACTCAGATAGTGAATCTTTTGAGGATGGATCAGAAAAAAAAACTTAACAAATTTTTACAAAAATTAATGCTCCCCCTATATGCTTGCAGATTTGGCAAAGGAGTATAAGTAGAGGAGATTTCTTGCTCATTCAGACTTGTCTGAATCAGATTGTGTAGACTCAAAGTCTTCATCTTCTTCCTTATCCTCTTCCTCTTCTTCATTTTCTTCCTCCTCTTCTTCTTCCTCTTCTTTCTCTTCCTCTTCATTTTCTTCTGCCTCTACTTATTCACTCTCTCCTTTTTCCTCAGCTACTTCATTACTAGCAATATCACCTTCTTCTTCTACCTCATCTTTCTCCTTTTCTTCCTTACCTTGCTCTTCTTTATACGCAGCTATAGATATTTACTTTTCTGAGTGGGCTGTAGTGCTGAGACGACTTTTCTTTCTTTGCGTGTCTTCACTCTCCTTGACTGCTATTTCAGCAAGGGTGTGAAGAGACTGATCCTTTTTAGCAGCAGGCCTTGTGAACTCTTCATCCTGAAGAAGTTCATGAAGAAGTTCTTGAACCTTCTTCCTCTCAGCAACATGATCAAGAGTCTTCTGGGCATGGAAGGCTATGCAGTCTCTTAATTGCTTTAGAATTTTATCACGCGTAGAGATGTTAGAATAGGAGGATGCTAGTGTATGTTTTGTATCCTTATGAGGGCTAACATGTTCGTGCAATGATATTCTGAGCAGCTCCTTTGATGCAGAAGGTAGATCAAATGAGACTTTGATGCCAAGAGACTTCTTGGGCTTAATAATAGAATCCATCTTGGTGGCAAAATTCTTCCTTTGGCTCTTGATGATGTTGTAGATCAACACAGGGTAGACCATTAGAGCCTTGATCAGCTCACTCTTAGCCATACTCACCACCTTGTTGAATACAAACTCTCCATAATCAAATTTCCTTCCAGTTACTATGTGAAATAGGAACCTCTTTTGATTCTGATTAACTCCTGTTCTGTGAATGGTTGGCACCTAATTGTGGATGACAATTCTGAACAGGACCTTGCAGATAGAAGTCAGCTTACTTGATAGAATAGTCTGGGAGTTTGTTGGCCAATAGTCATACTCACCTCTTGTGAGTTCAGCAACGATGATACCCCAGTCTTCAACTTTTTCAAACTCCCCCACAACAATCGATCCAATCATCTAACTAATTAGATATGTGGAGAATTCCACCATCTATCCTCGTACGAAAACTTTCTCAAAGTTTTCTGAAGCAGGGTTGTCCATATCTTTCGTCAGGTTGCAGTAGAACTCACTGACAACCATCGGAACATACTCGCCAACTTTTAACATAGTTTGTAGCACACTAGCAGCCTCAATCAGGGTGTATATACCAGCCTCAACCAACAATGATTTATCTACCCTCATCTCCATTATGAAATTTCTTTTCTTGACCTTATTCCATAACGAGGCATGAAAAACTAATCTAAAAAGACCATAAGAAGTACCTTCTTCTTGAATCACATCCAGCTGTCTGGAACATCCACTAACTTGTTCACGAATGTCTTCGCAAACTTTCTTCTTCTCGGCAGCAACCTTGGTTCTGGTCTCCCTTCCAGATTAAGACTTCTTCAAGAAGCTTCCCAGAATTTCTTCTGAGGCTTGGCTTCTGGTCATTAAAGACCTGGTGGATACAGGTGTAGATCGCTTGGTAGACTTCCGAGGGATTTTCTTCTTTATTAATACTCCTGGTGATGGAAATTTGACAGTGAAAGGCTCGATGGTGTACTGAGCACTTGTGAGCAGCTTCTCTGCTTGCGGTGTGGAGGCTTCATTTTCAGAGGAAAAAGAGCTCTGAATCTCTTCTTCTGTACTTTAACAACCATAGATCTATGAATGATCTTGGTTTTTCCCTTCTGGACAGCAACTTTCTTTGCAGACATTTTGTATTTCTGAGCAAGAGGAATGTGCTCATCTCATCAGTGGGTTCAAGAACTTGTTCTTGAACATCTTCGGTTGGCTCTACAATAGCTTTTGGAGTGGATTCTTCTTCAACAACAATAGAAGCTTTCTTAGCTTCTTGATCGAGGTTCTTAGAAACCTCTTCCATGATCTTCTTTAATTTCTTTACGACGGCCTTCTTGATACTACTCTTCATTCGACCTTTTGCAGCAGCAGTGGGCTTGTAGGTATGAGTTACTTACTTAATCAGATCATCAATCTTTAATGGATTGCTCTTCTTGATCTTCTTTGAAGAAGCGACATGTACTTCTTCTTTTCCTGAGATGATTTCTTCATTATCACTTTCATGATATTCTTCAATATAACAATCCTCAGAATCACCAGATTCATCTTCTTCATCACGAAGTCGCCTAGACACCTTCTGTCTTTTAGAATCAAGTCCCATGACTTGTCTATCAAAATCATCCAGGCCCGTGTCTTTATCGATCGTCCTTCCAACATATATGACCTTGTCAGGTCTTTTTTTGGGTTTGGAAGGGGCTTTTGTTTTGGGAGCCATAGAGAAAATAAGGTAAATGAAGGAAGGTTTGCAAAGAATTTTAAGGGAAATGGTAAATTTTTAGAGAGAGAGAAAGAGAGATAGATATTGATGACAGAAACTCTGAATGGAAAAAATGAGATTCTGGATAGGGAACGGATCCTTTTAAGTAGATGAACTCTTCTCTCTTGTGACGTCGATCAATAGTTCCGTTAGACACATAAAATTTGGAGCGAAATTAGTATTTTCCGGTTCTGAAGATGCAGAGATGTTTACTAGCCGTTACTAACAAAGTACATGATCATCTTCTGAGAGATGTTCATGAACATCTTTGGTGAACTTTATTCACAGATTCTCCAATTCAGTTTGTTCTTTTTGCTGGTTCTTCCTATAACCTGCTGATTGTGAAATAAACACTCACATACCATTAGGCTGATTAATGGTGAATGCAAAGACCCAATGAGGATCTAAGCTTCTCAAATCTTGCAGTATCTAAGCCTTGGGTGAATAAATCTGCTAGCTGTTATTCTGTGTTGACATGTTCAATCTTCAAAACTTCTTATTCAACTAGACTTCTGATGTAGTGATGTCTGATATCAATGTGGTTGGTGCTTGAGTGCTAAACTAGATTCTTGGATATGTTAATTGCACTCATATTGTCACAGAACAAAATAGGGACATCATGAGCAGCTTTATAGTCCTTCATCATCTGCAGAATACACACGATCTGAGTACAATTTCTTCTTATTGCAATGTACTCGGCTTCAGCTGTAGAGAGAGAGATATGCTATTTTGCTTCTTACTAAACCAAGAAACAAGATTATTCCCTACAAAGAAACAAGCACCTGATATGCTTTTTCTGTCATCTGGGGAGCCTGCCTAGTCAGCATCACTGTATGCCACAATGCTTGAATTTGTATCAGTGGAATGCCAGAGACCATACTCAGTTGTCCCATTGACATATTTGATGATGTTTTTTCATTAGACTTGTTTTTGAAAATCCATTTTGTTCCAACAATGCTGACATCATCTGGGGCTCGAACAAGATCCCAAACATCATTCTTCACTACTAAAAAAAATGCACATACATAACGGTGATTATCCGATATGTATGTCATTTCCAGACCGTTATATATAGTGGTGTTATCTATTCTACCCACTATAGATAACAGTGATTAACCGTTATGTATACTTACTTTACATAACGGTTTTTAACTGTTACAAATTCTTCATAAAGCGCTGTGTATTATAATCTTTCTTAACGTTTTCTTGAAAAAACCGTTATATATTACATATCATAGATAACACTTGTTCAGTAACCGTTACATATTCCCTCTTATAGATAACGCTTTTTTATTAAACTGTTACGTATTCTCTCAATTAGATAACGCTTTCATATTAAATCATTATGTATTCTCTCATTTAGATAACAGTTTTGTATTTTACCGTTACGTATTCTCTTATATAGATTATGCTTTTGTATCTAACTGTTACGTATTTTCGCATTGATATAACAATTTTTTGATTGACTGTTACATATAATAATGTTGAGCATAATTTATTAATTAAAAATAAAATAAAATTTTCAAATTATAAATAATCTAAATAATATCTCAAATTAAAAACTAAAACATAGAGTAATTATAATAGCATGACATTATCTAAGTATGAATATTGAAATACAGAAAAAAAATTCAACACTAGTACAATAAAATCCTAAAATAAATACATAATAAGAAGAATATATCCAAGTACCAATATTTAAATAAAAAAGTAATAGCCATCATGTTCTTTGATGTTGAAATAATGAACCAGCTAGAACTCTCGATTCGCCACAAATTCAACATTTTAAAACATTCCTGCAACATATATAAAAAATAACATTTGCATAAATTTACAAATAATAAGCATATGGTGTCTCATTGAAAAATGAGACCAGGCAGTCATAGACTAAGCATGATTAGGCAAAAAAAGTGACCAAAATCATTAAGAATTCATAGAAAAAAACAAATAGGAGCAATTAAAATCCCAATTAGAATACCTTGAATCCTCCAACAGTTCCTGCATTTATGATAAGGTCCGAATGTAATGCTTGAATTGAAGCATAAGCCAGAAGAGATGAAAGAAAATATTGTATGAAAGAACAAATATGCTTATAAACATAGTGATTAACAGACCAAGACTCACAACCTCTAGGATTCAAAGAAAGAAAATGACTTTAGAAATATAATATTTTTCTCATATTAATCTAAGTAATAATATAAATGACAACTCCATAATATATATGTATACTTCTTTGAATCAATACAAAATCACCAAATTTCAGCAACTATTAGTAAAATTTACCTAGCTAATGAAATCGATGAATTCTATGATAACACAAAAGTAAAAAATGGGATAAGAGAACATATAGCAGACAACACAAGTGCAAGGCTTAACAAGTTTCTAGAGATAAGAAAGAGCAGAAAGTCCTTAGCACAATCCAAAACTATCATCTAAACAATCAAGATTACAAATCTCCAAAGTAGATAGCAAATTATTGAGCGAAGAAGACATCAATATCATTTTTTAACTAGATAAAAATAAAGAAATACAATACACAATATGTTGAAAATAAACAAGGTGTGTCAAAATCCCAGATGCTTCACAGTGATGATACTATTAATGCAACGGCAAAAAACTTAGACATTACCTGTAAAATGAAGGCTATAAATTCAAGACTAGATTGGATGATCAAAAGTCTTCTACCAAAAATTAGGAAGCAACTTACATGATTTTCAATCACGTAGGTTTTATGGTGCTTCCCATTAGTGCAAACCCAAATACCATCCTTATGAGTGGATATAAAAACCCTGATATATTATTGACATATATCACCATAGCCCCTGTAACATAACACCCATCCACCCATCACTGTGCAATAAATTTCTTGCTGAATAAATTAAGCAATAATAATATTCTTTTTAACTAGAATACAACAGTAAATAAAAATGATTTGCAGCCACAATTATATCAAACGAGAAAATAAGTTGCCTCTTGTTTGACTCGAAAATATTCTGGCCTAAAGTGGAAATAAGATCAATATTCTGGCCTGAAGTGGAATTGATGTCCAAAATTTAGAGAACGATCACTTAGAAAACTAAAAAATCGCCCAGCACAACATAAATCAAAATCACTCCGAAACCAAAAATCAGCAAAAAAAAAAACAAATGAAGAAGAAGAAAAGGAGAGAGAAAGGAATACCTTTTAGCAACTGTGAAGAGAGCGCTGGAGTGGGACAAAGCGAGATTGATGAGAGTATCACTTCATAGAAGAAAAGCTTCACTACAAGATAAACAATTAGACCGATTATCACCAAAATCAATTTCGCTAATTATCAAAACAGACAAACATAAACAAAATAAGCTGGTGGCTGAAAAGATGGAGGTCGATGGAGGCATAGATGAAGGGCATAATGCAGCCAATCTTCGTTCACGTCCTCTTCATTCATGAGCGAGACTCCAGATCAACACGGTGACGGAGGAATGACGGTAGATTACGGGAGTGGCGGCAACAAATAGCCAGTAAAATCGCGGCGGGCAATAGCAGAGTGACCACTACGAAACAATAGTAGAGTGAGTAAGAGTGATGGAGAAGTGCGGGGAGTGGGCGACGAGCTGCGGGGAAGATGGCGGGCATGAGAATGTCGGGTAGAGGGCGATAAGAAGCACGACGAGAACTTTGAATCCGATGATATAGCCGGAACTTTGAATCTAGCGATATTGCTAGAACTTTTCAAGGAGAGTATTATCAATGGAGAAGTTGGAGGCGGCAGGTACTTAAGGGTTGGAACTTCTGATTGGGGGGTTTTAAATTTTTTGAGTGCTCAGAATTTTTTTTTTGTTTTAAATTAAATTAAGCAACACATATATACATAATGGTAATAAACAAACCGCTATAACAAAAAATACACGCACATACGTAATAATTTTCATTAAACCGTTATATATAGTATGTTAAAAAGACGCACATACGTAACGCTTTTTATCAAACCGTTACGTATAATATATAAATACACAATGGTTTAGTTGAAACTGTTATTTATACATGCAAGTGCACGCACATACATAACGGTTTTTGAAAAAAAATGTTACGTATACTCTCTTCGTAACGGTTTTAAGTAAAAATTGTTATCTATGCACCATTATGTATGTGCGTGTTTTTAGTAGTGCTTCTTGAATTATAGCAACTCATCTTGCATGGCCTCAATCCAGTACTAATCTTGCAGAACTTCCTTCACATTTTTAGACTCAGTCTTTGATGTGAAGCAGACATTAGCAATTAGTTTTGAACTTTTGCTCTACTTCTTATCTTCAGAGAGTCATGAACATCTCCAATGATTATTGTTGTTGGATGACTCTTAACAATATGCTTGTATGCCCTTCTAAGAGTCTCAATAGGTTCAAGGCTAAGTGAGTCTGACTTCTCTGAACGTTCTTCAGAATGTTCAAAGACATCTTGATGAACTTCTTCATCATCACTTCTGAAGTCTTAAGTATCATCAAACTTGACATTGGTAGACTCAATAACAGTTCTTGTTTTAGTGTTGTGATCCTGTAGGACTTGCTGTTTCTTGAATATCCAAGATAGATACCTTTAACTCCTTTGTTCTCAATCTTGGCAAGATATTCTCTATCATTGAGAATGTAGCAGGTACATCCAACTATATGGAAGTATTTGATAGGAGGCTTCCTTTCCTTCCATAGTTCATAAGGAGTGGCTTGAATTCTTGGTCTGTAGTGAACCCGATTGTTGATATGGCATGCTGTGTTGATTGCTTCAGCCCAGAAGTTAGTAGCAATATTATTTCCAGCAATCATTGCTCTAGCCATCTCTTGAAGAGTCTTGTTCTACCTTTCAACAATTCCATTCTGCTGAAGAGTCTTTGGTGCAGAATATTCATGGATAACTCCATGCACTTCATAGAATTCATCAAATAGCTTGTTCTCGAACTTCTTTCCATGATCAATTCTGATTCTCTTGATTGGAACACCTTTTTCCACAGAGACTTTACAGGATATATTCTTAAAAGTTGTAAGTGTTTCTATTTTGTTCATAAAAAACTCAACCAAGTGAATCTAGAGAAATTATCTATGCAGACAAACACATACCTCTTTCCTCCATAGCTTTCTATAGCCATTGGTCCTATTAGATCCATGTGAAGGAGATCTAGGGCTCTTCTAGAGGTGATGTGTTGAACATCCTTGTGTTGAGATCTGACTTGCTTCCCTAGTTGTGAGGCGCCACAGACTTTGTTGCAGTCGACCTTGATCTTGGGAATTCCATTTAGCATATCCTTGTTGATCAGCTTTCGAAGATTCCTAAAGTGAATATGGCCAAGATTTTGATGCCATATCTTAGTTTCATCCAAGGACGTTCTCTGATAAGTTATTAAACTTTCAGTGGGAACATTGAATCTGTAGCAGTTGTTAGAGGATCTTTTTCCTTCCATGAAGACTTCATTGTCCTTCTTGTAGATCTTGCAATCATCTTTGGTAAATATTACATTCATATCATCATCAGAAAGTTAGCTAATGCTGATCAGATTGGCTTTCAGTCCATTGACCAACATGGCTTTCTTCAAATTGGGCATTCCTTCAATATTCAGAACTCCTTTGCTCATGACTTTGCCCTTCTTTCCATCTCTGAAGGTAACAAAGTCTGATGTGCAAGTCTTCAAGTCTCTCACAACTGCACTCTTACCTGTCAAATGTCTTGAATATCCACTATCAAAGTACCAACTATTAGTACTTTCTGCTTTAAGAGATGTGTGAGCTATCATACTCACATGTTGTTTTTTAACAACCTACTGCTTCTTTGGTGAGTGTTGATCCTTTCTTCTATTCTGACAAGGTGCTGCAGCTTTGGCTTTAGCAGGAAAAACCTTCTCCTTATTCTTTTAAGATCTCTCAGATAATCTTTACAATGAGTTCTGATGTGGCCTGTAACCTGAAAATAGTGGCAGATGATCTTCCTTTTATCTGATGTGTTGTGAAAGGTAATATTGGAGTTATTTTTGTTGAAGATCTTCATGTGAGATACATTTGGAGGATGGACGTTCTTTGCAATGTTCAGAACATTCTTGTGGACTTTCTCCTTTCTCTCAAGTTTCTTCTTTCCTTTGACAAACTTGTCTTCTCATGAGTTTTGTCCAGAATATCCAAGACCATGTCGAACCTTCATGGTCTATCTTGTGTTTGGAATCTCATCCAGATTCTTAGTACCATTATTGAACATCCTTATGTTTCTCATAAACACCTTCAGATCTTTATTGGATTGTTCGAGCTCCTTCTTCTGATCACATATATTTTCTTCCAGAGCTACTTTATTGATGATCGATTGACTATTTTCTTGACTGGTCTTTTAATTTTCTTCAACAAGTTGTTTGTTGATCTCCACAACTTGCAGCCACTTATTGAACATCTCTTGATAGGTGTTCTCAATATCTGAGTCACTGACATCATCATCATCATCTGATCTTGGTTGATAGCAAAAGGATCAGTATGAGATGCTTGATTTTCTTTGACTATGGAGGCATTGGTTTCATCTTATAAATCTAATTCACTGGAGCTTGATCCTTCATCACTCATTGAAGTGTTGTAGCTCTTCTTCTTCTTCTTCTTCTTCTTCTTCAGAGTGTTGGCACATTCTCTCTGAATGTGTCCATAGCCTTCACATTCTCCGCACATTGTTTCTTTGCCTTGATCTCATCTTGATCAGGGATGTTCTTCTTGGAAGACTTGTGAGGAAATTCTTTCCTGTTGTTGTTCTTGTTGATGCCTTGGCTTCCAACTATTCTCAGCATCTTTCTAAAATTCTTGGTAATCAGAACCATAGAATTCATCAGATCTTCATCAGGAACAACTTTGAGAACTTTTTCAGGAACTTTCTCTGATGTTTCAGCTTTTAAAGCAATCCCTTTACCTTTCTCCATGTATTTGTCTTCTTCAAGATTCATCTCAAAGGTTCTGAGAGATCCCATCAACTTATCAAGCCTCATGCTTTTGACATCCTTAGCTTCTTCTATGGCAGCAACTTTGTAGGTAAATTTTTTTGGTAAAGACCTCAAGACTTTCCTTACCAGCTTTTCATCTGACATGACTTCTCCTAATGCAAAACTCTCATTAGATATACTCCTTAGTCTAGCATGGAACTCACTGATCATTTTTGAAGTCTTGAAAGTCTGATAGTGCTGGTTCCTACAAAGGCTGTCTCCAGTACATCCTATGCAGCTTTAGCATTCTCACAAATTGAGATCAGACTGAATTACACCAGATCTACAGCGGAGAATAATGCATTGAGGGCTTTGGATTTAGCATTGAACTATCTCTTTTGTGGTTCAGTCTAGTCTTTCTCTTCAATGGGAGTATACTTGACATCTTCGGCAACTGTAGATTGAGTCCATCCTTCAGTATCACTCTTCCATGCTTGATCATCGATGAACCTGAGAAAAGTGCGCATCCTTGCTTTCTAGTAGGGAAAGTTGTTGCCTTCTAGAAGAGGTGGCCTGGCAGTTGAATCTCTTTCTTTTATGAAACTCATGGCTTTAAAACCAAATACTTCACACGGACATGTACTTCACGTGATCTTTTCATTTTAAGCACAAAAAGACCTGCTCTGGTGCCAAATGAAATTGCACACCCATGTGAAAAGTATATGTCTGTTAGTTTTGTATACTGGAAGACATGTCTTTGTATATTTTTTCCGACAATGTGATGATATAGATTGAATCTTTTTGCAGTCACTGTTTGCATTTACATTATTATAATTATTTATACATATTCAATATACTTACACTGTAGATTATATGGTGTGGGTAAACACACAGCAAGACCATATCATCAGATCCTTGTATAGTATTAAAAGACTCACGGCTTAGATGGTTATGAATACACCATCGGTACACCATAGAATAATCTGATAATTAGTTTGTCTTGACTAATTTATTATTCTAATACACGTGTTAGTGTATTGAGGAGGATCATGATAGGATAATGTTCTCTGCTCTGACACTATAAGTTAGAGAACAAAGATCCACAAAGTTCGGGCTCTTAACTTATATTTATTGGCGAACATATGTATGCTTTGTTTATTGCTTTGATTTATCCATAGGTGAGATTCTCTTATAGAATCAATAAACTCGATATCTTAGGTAATAGCATTTGCATACATGATGTGTCATGCAATATATATAGGCACCGTGTCCTGGTGCGCCAGGTTGATGATGTTCTCTTGAGAAAACACAAGTTCATGTTGAAACCCTGCAGGTGGAATTTATTCCGTACATGAGTAAAGCTTGTGTGGTACTACTCAATGTTTTAGATATTAATTAATTATAGCTATTAGAGGCTTACATAATTAATTAATGAACATTAGATCTTAAACACGGGGAATGGCTGAACTAAAGAAGAAAGCATATTCACAAATATGTATTAAATTGGTAGGTCAGTATTACTTCTTTAGTGGGATAAAAGTAATATTTAATTTATTTAATAATATCCTAAGTTTATTGGATATTGTGAATTAAATAAATTAGTGGGCCAATTTAATATTCTTCTAATCCCTGTTGTAGCCCAATATTACTTTAATGGACTAGAGATGAAAAAAGAGATAGAGGCCCAAGCCCAGTAGGTCTGGGGCTTGATAATTTCGACCAGCCCTTTATAAATAAGAGGGTGGGGATCAAAATTTTTAAGGTTACAATTCAGCTTCTCGGTTATCTCTTGATCTCCACACTATCCATAGTTATCTAGTAGATTTCTATCAACAGAAGATCAAGGAGTCGAATTACTGTGCTAGGGACGCCGATCATTGTACTCTCAACAGCAAGATTAGACCTTTAATCTTGTCAACAACCCGACATTCAATTGTAAGTCATTTTTCGGTATTCTATGTTTCCGTTTTTAGTGGAACCGAAAACCGGATTTGCATGTTTAATTGAACTTGGTTAATTAAAACATTTATGTTGCGTAAAATATGAATACATGATATTAGGATTAAAGAACAACCAAATAGATCCTGTGGTGGTTTAACTTGAAAAAACCCCAACAATTGGTATCAGAGAGGGTTTTGGCACTGTTCTAGATTTAATCCTATGAGTAATTTCGAAATATATGTATAAATTTGATGAAGTATTTATGTTCCTTAAATTTTCAGATATATATGTTGATGTATTTCAAATGGTGGTGTCTAAAACATGGATGAATTTTTGATGTAGTTCGAAAATTCTAGTGTTGAGAAACACTGTAATTTTCGATCCTTATTAGATTTGGAATAGTTTTTTATGTAGTCAAAATTTTCAGATTTAATTAGGAGTAAATTCAAAATTGTAGATTCAAATTCGGATGCAATTTTGATTTTTATCGCAAATTCGAATTTGTGATAATCTATGTATTTTTCGATCATGATGGTATTGGATTTGGAATAGTTTTTTGATCATGACAAAATTTCCAGATTTATTAAAGGTTATGTTCGAAATTTTGATCTCCAAAATTTTTTAAATTTTTGAGATTTAAATTCCCTAATTTTTGTAGTTGTAATTTTCGAATTCAATAAATTAATTTGTAGAATTTTTTGATGAAAATTAAATTTTCAGATTTTTTTATTGATAGGTTTTGAAAATTATGGTGCTTGGAATTAGATTTGGTGTTTTTGATGTTTATCTTAAACTTGCCTAATTCTAATCTAGATATATTTGAAAATAGAATATTAGATTTCGATAGAATTTGAAGTGGATCAAATTTCCAGATTTAATCTTCTTGTGATTTTCGAAATCTACAAAGATTTGAATTGGATAAGGTAATTTTTTATATATATGAATAGTTATCTAATTCTAATCCAAAAATATTTGAAAATAGATTTTAAATTTGGAAGAATTTGAAGTGGATCAAATTTCCATATTTATTATCTTGATATTTTCGAAATTATTGTAGATAAGAATTGAAAAGGTAATTTTTTTGTGTATATCATAAATTACTTAATTCTAATCTAGATAGATTTGAAAATAGAATTTAAATTTGGAAAGAATTTGAAGTGGATCAAATTTTGAGATGTTATTCTTGTAATTTTCGAAATCTAAGAAGATAAGAATTGGGAAAAGTAATTTTTGGTGTATATCATAAATTACTTAATTCTAATCTAGATAGGGTTGAAAATAAGATTTGAATTTGGATAGAATTTGAAGTGGATCAAATTTCCAAATTTTATCTTGAGTAATTTTCGAACCCTATCCAAATATTTAGAATAGATTTTTGATATATATCAAGATTTCGAAATATTAATTAATTAGGGTTTATCCGAAAATTAAGAAATAAATTTGATGGATAATTTTAACAAATTTCCAGATTTATTCTTATGGAATTTTCGAGTATATCAAGATTTAATTTGGTAGATAATTATTTTAATTTCCAAATTATATCTTGTGATAATTTTCAAAATTATTAATTTAATTAATTGCAATTTTCGAAAATTAATATCATGTATGGTAATTATATGGTATTTTATGCTAATCATGTAATTATGATTGTTGGCTTTGTAGACTAACATGTTTGCAGGTTTACCAACTATCATGGCTCCTTAATTATGTGATGTATGTTTTAATTTTATGTTGAATGTATGATGGGATGTATGCCAGTTTGGCTACGTGATTTTAATCCATGAGAAAATTCATGGATTAGGTCTAGGTTTTATTTTATGTTGTTTCAATGTAATAGAAATAAAATTGTTAGACCAAGTTATTGAGTTGTAATTTTATTCTAGATATATTAGATTATTCCTTTTAGGAATATATATTCTATATTAAATAAAGTTTGAAGATCAACTCAAAGATGGAAATGAGTGCAGCTCAAGAAAGGAAGTATCACTGATTCACGTCTCGAAACCCTAATTGGAGCTAGGGTTTTCAGCGAGGCGCAGTGAGGTGGACGGCCACACTGTCCAAGACTTGGAGCTGACTTTCTAGTTTTATCTCATTGAGCAACATGAGATATAAGCCATGATAGTTGATTTTATTATTATTGCTTGTTGTGTTGTTGAAGCATGCAATGGTGAACACTATTAATCTCATACGGTCTCCATTAATCTGGTTTAAGTGAGAAATGATGGGCATGTGCGTTGATAATAGGTCTTCCTCTATATCGAATGTGTCATATCATAGAATTCTCTAGATATTAAACCTCTTTAAAAATATAGTTGTAGAACACTGTTAGAACTAACTGACTCCTAGAGCAGTTAAATTCAAACATGTGTACTTGGGGCGAAGATGATGGTGTTCACACTTATATGTAATTTATTAATAAACGTCCACACGATCGTGGCTTATTAATTAGAAGGTTACATGACCCTACTTGGTATCCGGCTATTAATTTGCTTGTTGTAAGAAAACTCAACTTGAGACAAATTAATGATTTAATAACCTGTTTAAAAATGAATTTTATAAACGTCCACACTATCGTGGCTTATAGGAAACGTTTTTAAAATGTCGGTGGAAAAGTATATAATTTTATGAGATTTTCGATTATATACTGTTTATCCTAAATTTTGTGACTGTACTCCATGTTTCTTTTCAGTTATTCTATATCATCAATGGCACTCTCAATTCTGTCCTCTATACTCAAAGATAACAAGTTAATAGGTGAAAACTACAATGACTGGTTTCGTAATCTTAACCTCATCCTAATTGCTGAGGGACACAAATTCGTACTTGAAGAGGAATGTCCTGAAAAGCCAGATGAGAATTCTGGCGAAGAGCAAAGGTTGGCCTATGCTAAGTGGGTCAAGTCTGATGAGATTACACGCTATTACATTTTGACTTCTATGTCAAATGTGCTGCAACTGCAACATCAGTCTATTAAGACTGCTTATAATGTCATGTACAACCTTAAGGATCTCTTCGATCACTAGAATTGCTCGACGCGCCATTTGGCGATGAAGAAGCTGATGAGCACGAAAATGGCTGACTCCACACCTGTTAGGGATCACGTTCTCAGCATGATGAGTCATCTAGCTGAGATCGAGACTTTGGGTGGAGATCTGGACGGCGAGTCTCAGATAGACATTGTGCTTCACAGTCTGTCCCCGAAGTTCGAGCAATTTAGATTGAACTTCAATATGATAAAGAAGGATGTTACCTTATCTGAACTGCTCATGGATCTTCAGGCGACTGAGTTACTTCAAAAAGGAAATTCGGAGGCACACCTAGCTGAAAATAGGGCATCTTCTTCTGGTACTAACAGGAAGAAGAGATACGCACCTAAGAAAGATGCAAATGGGACGCCTAAGGTGAAAAACCCCAAGGTAAAGATTCCTCCTGAGGAATTCAAGTCGAAGACAAAGTACTTCAAGTGCGGCCAGCCTGGCCACTGGAAAGCAGCGTGTCCCAAAAAGAGAAAGAAGGGTATGTCTCACACTCTTTTTGTTGAAACATATTTAGCAACTTGTTCTACTCAGTCGTGGGTAGTAGATACTTGAGCTACTAATCATGTTTGCATGTCTTTACATGGGTTCTTGGTAAAAAGGCAGCTGAGTGATGAGGAGATCATCGTCTACATGGGTAATGCCACGAAAGTGGCAGCTATTATAGTGGGAGACATTATCATTTCTTTTAGTAGTGATAGGAGTTTAGTTTTGAAAGACTGTCTTTATGTGCCTGGTTTTAGGCAAAACCTTATTTCTGTTTCTAAACTTTTTATGGATGGATATTTAGTTTCTTTTGATAACAAGATTGTTATCTTTAGCAGTAAATGTTTTATCTGTTCTGGCACATTGGATGGATATCTTTATTTACTTAATCCTATGCAAAACACTATGCAAAAACAATTTCTGAATACATCGATCACAAATCCTACTAAAAGAAAAGAACCTTCAGAATTGAATCAAACCTATCTTTGGCATCTGAGGCTAGGTCATATTAACCTTAAGAGGATACAAAGGCTAGTAAACAATGGACCTCTATCTTCATTAGTTCTAGAATTTTTTCCTTTGTGTGAATCCTACTTGAAAGGTAAAATGGCCAAGCGTCCTTTTGAGTCAAAAGGAAATCGATCCAAAGGGCTATTAGATTTGATTCACTCTGACTTATGTGGCCCTATGTCAGTTCAAGCTTGAGGAGGGTATAAGTATTTCATCACACTCATTGATGATCACTCAAGATATGGATATATCTACCTATTACGTCGCAAGTTTAGATGCTTTGGTAAATTCAAGAAATTCAAGGCGGAAGCGGAGAAACGTACTGGTAGAAGTATCAAGTCACTGCGTTCTGATCATGGAGGCGAGTATCTCCCTAGTGAATTTAGGGACTACCTAGCAGAGAATGGTATTACATCACAGTTGACTGCGCTGGGAACAACACAGTAGAATGGCGTGGTGAAAAGAAGGAATAGAACCTTGTTAAAGATGGTTAGATCGATGATGAGTTATTCAGAGTTGCCTATTTCATTCTGGGGACATGCCCTAGAAACAGCAGCCTACATTCTTAACTTGATGCCATCTAAATCAGTTTCTTCTACGCCCACAGAACTTTGGACGGATGAAAGTCCAGTTTAGGACATGTTCGGATTTGGGGTAGCCCAGCACACGTGTTAGATAAGGAAGCTGATAAGTTGGCGCCTCGTACAGATGTGAGGCTATTTGTTGGATATCCTAGAGGAACGAAAAGTGGTCTATTTTATAGTCCTAAGGATCAGAAGATCATTGTTAGCACCAATGCTCGATTTTTAGAAGAAGACTATGTCATAAACCACAAACTAAGGAGTCAAATTATCCTTGAGGAGCTAAGAAGAAAAGAATCGAATCCAACACCAGTTGTACAAGAAGAGGTACCACAAGATACTGCACTACGTGTCACAGATACATGAGAACTTCCTCATTGCAGTGGGAGGGTTGTACACCAACTTCACAGATACATGAGAACTTCCTCATTGCAGTGGGAGGGTTGTACACCAACTTGATAGATTCATTAGTTTGGGTGAATCTTCGGATTTCCCTGAAGGACTTAATGAATTGGATCCCAGGACTTAGGATCTATGGATCACAATCAAGTCTGGGAGCTTGTAGAACCACAAGATGGGGTAAAACCCATTGGGTGTAAGTAGGTCTATGTAACGACCCGGCAACCGGACTAACGGCTGTCCCCACAAATCAACACGAGTCTTTCCAGCGTGTTTTGTCCTCACTTGCATGATCCCTGAGAAACTTCCTAAGGGGTCACCCATCCCACCATTGCTCCAGGTCAAGCACACTTAACTTTGGAGTTCTGATGGAACGAGCGCTAGAAAAGAAGATGCACCTTGTTAGTATGAGTAGCACCATTCAAATCCTTTAAGCTCTCCTCAACTATACAGTCTCATTCCTGTATAGCCTCAGAATCCCTCTCTTTCGGGTGGATTCAGTTCATTCATGTGCCCCTTCGCTTGGAAGTCTTATAGGAGCCGCTCTTTGTCCGTGCCTTGCACCGGCGATCACTCCATACTTCGGCCCCGGTGTCACATTCCCACCAGCTTCCGCTTGGTTCGTCCCCGAACCACACTTTACTGTGAGAGGTTCGGCTCTGATACCACCCGTAATGAGCTGGCTACCAGACTGACGGCTGTTCCCACAAACCAACATGAGTCTTTCCAGCGTGTTTTGTCCTCACTCGCACGCTCCCTGAGAAATTTCCCAGGGGGTCACCAATCCCACCATTGCTCCAGGTCAAGCACGCTTAACTTTGGAGTTCTGATGGAACGAGCGCCAGAAAAGAAGATACACCTTGTCAGTATGAGTAGCACCAATCAAATCCTTTAAGCTCTCCTCAACTATACAGTCTCATTCCTGTATAGCCTCAGAATCCTTCTCTTTCGGGTGGATTAGGTTCATTCATGTTTCCCTTCGCTTGGAAGTCTTATAGGAGCCGCTCTTTGTCCGTGCCTTGCACCGGCAATCACTCCATACTTCGGCCCCGGGCGTCACAGTCTACAAACGCAAAAGAGGACCTGACGGGAAAGTTGAAACCTGCAAGGCTAGATTGGTGGCAAAAGGGTACACTCAGAAAGAAGGGATCGATTATGAAGAAACCTTTTCACCGGTAGCCATGCTTAAGTCAATCCGGATTCTCTTGTCTATTGCCACTCATTTGGATTATAAGATATGGCAGATGGATGTCAAGAAAGCTTTCCTGAATGGAAGTCTTGAGGAAAACATCCACATGAAGCAACCGGAGGGTTTCATTGCTAAAGGCCAAGAGCACTTAGTGTGTAAGCTTAAGAGATCCATTTATGAACTTAAGTAGGCATCAAGGTCTTGGAACATCCGTTTTGACAAGGTTATCCAGTCATATGGATTCGTGCAAAGTCCGGATGAGAGTTGCATGTACAAGAAATGTGACGGGAACGTGGTGGTTTTTCTCATACTTTACGTTGATGATATCTTACTTATTGGAAATAATAAGAAGGTATTATCAAACGTAAGGTTGTGGTTGTCCAAGCAGTTCAATATGAAGGATCTGGGAGAAGCTAGACATGTTGTTGGTCCTGGGCGAGTCGATATCAGTTTAGAGGGGGGGTTAATAAACTGATTAAAACTTTTGCTTCAATTGCGGAATAATAAGGGCCCTTGACTCGCTTAGAAACTTATCTATGCATAGTTAGAGTAAGTACTTTGGACAGCTTGAGAGAAAATTGTGTGAGCTTATGTACAGTTCAAAGATATGCAAGTAATCAAAACAGTACAGCACACAAATGATTTATAGAGGTTCGAAGTCTCAAACTCCTACGTCCTCTCTTCCTTCCATAGAAGGGCAACTTCACTATATAACTTGAGTTTCTTTACAAATTACACAATGAAGGACAGTTGGCTGAACCTGGTAACTGCTCGCTACCTCAGCGGGTTGACGACTCACACTTGAACTCCCTAACTGCTCGCTAGGAAGGTAGGTGCTATTGACGTCTTTATAAGGTTTTAGATCTCTTTCGATCTTCAAGAGGTTAGTCTTGAACAGGGGGTATCAACTGATGTTCTCCTTAAATTGAGATGGATAGTTGATCGTTGTATTGCCGAAAATGAGAAGGCTGCCCTGACTAGTTTATCAACAGCTAGCTGAATGTTTTGACTCTTTCAATTCTTCTTCTCAGTTGGACTCTTGCAGTTTTTAGCAAATGCTGAACTTGAGCTAGGAGGTAGAAAGAAAGCTCTCCTTGAATAAATGCTTCAAGAATAAGTATTGCGAAAAGTGTGAGAGGCAAGAGTTTTTTAAAACTTTGATTCACTCGTCTTTTATAGAGGAGTGATTTTATGAGCATTGAGTTCTATTGATCGATGGCTCTGTTGGTTTATCAATGGCAGATGGTCTTTATTGATCGCTGGAGCTTTTGAAGTAGCCGTTGCTTTGCCAATCGATCTTCATTGGATATTTAATTCCAGAATTTTCGTTGAAGCATTTATTCCAAGATTCGCCGGTTTGAGCAATAACTTGCAGAGTTCTCTGGTTGGCAGTTCTGAGGTTCGATTTTAGCAATTTTGAGTTCCAGTTGGCAATTCTGAACTTTTTTGTTTAGTTCGGCTATTACTCCAGCTGGCAGTTCTAAGCTTGTATGCTCAGTTTGGCTATTGCTCCAGTTGGCAGTTCTGAGCTTATCAGCTCAGTTTGGCTATTGCTCCAGTTGGCAGTTCTGAGCTTGTCAGCTCAGTTTAGCTATTGCTCCAGTTTGCAGTTCTGAGCTTCTTCCTCCAGTTCGGTTATTGCTCCAGTTGGCAGTTTTGAGCTTGTCAGCTCAGTTTGGCTAATCATTCTCAAGCTCTCTTGTCAGCCTGACTGATCATAGGCTGGATGACTTCAGTTCTGGCCTTTAGCTGATTTGTCTGTTCACTTTAGTTTGGCCATCAGTTGGATACTTCCAGTCTTTCAGTTTAAACTGATCTCGTATCAGTTCCTTCAGTCTAGTCGATTCTTTTCTCCCTCAGCTCAGCTGACTTAACTGTCAGTTTGTTTCAACTTGTTCAACTCTTCGAATCCACAGCTGAATTGAGTTCTGACTGGTTGGCGTATCCTCACAGCTGGTAGACTATACTTCCAGTTTGGTTGACTTCAGCTTTAATTGAGTTCCTCTTTGATGCTCTGGATTGGTTAGCTCAGATCTACAACTTGAATTTTAGTTAGTTTTTCATAAATAGTTTTGACATCTCATCAAAACCTTTTCTAGAGGTTCCTTGATAGTTTTTCCTAACAATTTCCCCCTTTTTGATGATGTCAAAACCTTGTCAATGATGATGGAAAAACTGCAAATGTTCGTTTGATAGACATGCTGTAGTTTGCTTAGGCAAGTTCTTGAAATAGCACATTAGAGCATGAAATTCAAGTATCAGAGCATTCAAAATTCATGTATCAGAGCATTCAAAGCATACTTTCTTTTTAGTCATGCTTTCATTTTGAGTAATTAGTGCATGATTGTCTGAGTATCAGAGCAGCGCACAATGCTTGATATTAAAGCAAGTTGAAGCATAAATTCAAGTATTAGAGTATATTCTTATTAGGGTATGTATCAGGGCAAGCATAAAGTATGGATCAAAATCATATCCAATGATCTCTTAAAAGCAAGTTAGAACTACTTCTCTTCTTTGATTGCTTCATCTCTTCCTGCTTGATTCTCCTCTTTCTTGATCTCTAAAATTTTCTCCAAGCTTCCCCCTGAAGCTGAGCTTCCCCCTCATGATGTAATTCTCTTTGGATTTGATCCCAAAGAGTTAAGTTTTCATCATCATCATACTTTTCATCTTCCCCCTTTTTGGCATCATCCAAAAGGATAGGTTGTTGTGGATTGTATGATGGGATCGATAGGTTTGGCAAGAAGGTGAAGGCAGTTGCCAAGTTATCATCATGGAGTGAGGGAACTAAATGAATGGGCATGGGTGAGGAGAACCATGCATAGGCTTCTTCAGTTGTCATGAACTGACCACGATCAGTGTTTTGAGAGAGTTCTTGCTCTCTGAAGTCCATGGAGGCCAAGCTGGTGAAGATCTCATCGGTTGTAGTGATTGGTGGATCTTCGAGGAATGGGGTGCAGGAGGAGTTGGCTGGTTCGTTGTCAGGAAGAGGAGCGTCAGCTGGTACACTAAGCTAGATTCTTTTGATCATTGAATCCATTATCTCCGAGAGCGTTGGTGGTGAGCAGAGTGGATGGTTCATCCAATGTCTACTCCATTCTCCTTCATTGATCCAGAAGAGGAATCCACGAGTGCTGATCAGGTGGAACATTGTGGCCACATCGAGTTGGAATCGCCAGATGTGGTACTGGAGGTACCATTTCAGTTTCTCGAATAAGGAGGGATCAGTGCCCTCAATGAGACCGAAGTAGCTTCTTAGCTGATGGTCTAGAACTGCCTTAAACTCAACCTCAATTGAGTCGCGATTGACTAAGGTTAGAGGTTGTGAGCTAGTTGGTATTGTAGACTGATCACTCAGTCTAGGGAGGGTCTCATTCTCAATCATCAGCTGCCTTTCTTCTGAGGAGCTGGCATGGGCGACCACCGGTTGCTTTCCATGACTTGAGTCGGGAGTTCCTGGTTGGTGGGATCTCTTTGAGATTGGATGGCAATAGATGGTAGGGAGCATGTCCCTTCGTTTGATCGGTTCACCAGTTGGAATGATCTCATCAAACTGGCTTAGAATGATGTGGCTTATGCGACTCATAAACCCAACTTTTTCTCGGAACGAGCCAGTTGATGGATCATATTCTGCTCGCTCGACATTTGCTCGTAGTTGAGCAAGAATAAAGGAGGCCCAATCGGCTTTACACCCGAAATAGAGAGTGGCCGTTAGATAGGCTTTGAGGTCCAAGAATTGGACGGTCTCTAAGTTCCCATGCAGGATATGACCAGTGATATCCAGAAGTTGGATGATCTTGTTGGGCAGGCTTTTCTTCAGCCTATGTGAGCAGTCATGATGGTGTATGTGAGGATGTTTTTAAGGACCCCACATTGCATATTTGCACGGCAGTTCCAGTTCCATCACGTCTGGGCCTTCGCCAGGGAGGAGAAGTGTAGACATCATCGTTTCTTTTGTCATTGTGACCTCTTTATTCTGGACGGTGGAGATGATGTTGTTGCCGGAGATGGTTGTGTTGTAGTAGCACTCTGCAACATGTGAAGGTATATGCTTGACTGGCACGATTGTCAAGAATGGCAGTAGTCCAGTTTCCTCCAATGGCCGATAAATTCTTTGAAAGTTGTCTGAGCCGAGACGTGCGTTAAGAAACTCTAGATTAAGAGTCTTATCTTTCTTCAGCTTCTTTATAAGCAATTCGACATTTACCATCTGAAACGAAGGCTTCATTTCTGTAAAGAGATGGTGTTGTTAGATATGCAAGTGTGTTGAGAGAGAGAGTTTGCAGGTGATCAAAGCAATGATGAGAGAGAATTTGCAGATGATCGGAGTCTTTATCTCCTTGCATAAATATATTCAACTTTGCATGCATTGATCGAGGACACTCGATTGCTTCTCTTAGCTGATCAGCTATCCGATTTGATGGATGATTAGCTGAATTAATGATGCATGCATCCCAGCCATTCAATTATGAAGTAACTTTATGATCATGTGGCTGAGATGGAGTTATTTTAAAAATGGGGTAGTTTCCATAAATAGCAAAATATTTTCTGCAGATTTTGCTATTTATATCTTATTAGAAAAATATATTTCTGTTTTCTTCTTTGAAGAGATTACTTAATATCGATGCAGAGATATTAATGGCAACTTGTGAGAGAGAACCCTATTTTCAAATTGTAGCCGTTGAATATAATATAAAAAATTTTATAATCACAACGGTAACAATTTAATTATGATAAGCTTGAGAGGATTAGGAAAACTTATCCGGAGTCAGTTGGGATACAGTCCAACTGATTGGTTTGACGATTCAGCAGTTGGATGATCAGTTTCATCTTGTTGCCAATCATCGTTGATGAGCTGACTGAAGCTCTAACTGATCTGAACTGATCAGTTTGTTTGGTCAGCTACTTGACTTGATTGAGTCAGTTTTCTCTTTTTGAAAGGTCGAGCTGGACTAGTTCTACTGCTTCCTTTCGAGCAGTTTGATCGCTTTGTCATTGATACAGATCCAGTTCTGTTCTTTGGCGGTGTGGGCCTTGCTGTCTTCCGGGCTTGGTGAAACTGCTGAATGGCAACTGATGAGTTTTTCATCCTTTGGTTGAGGGATTGTGAAGTTCCCGTTGGCGACGATCTGAACTGATCATTCTTCATAATCAACTGCTCGCCTTTTGAGTTGGATGTGAGTAGGAGAGTGGCATAGCTCTTGGATAGGAGACTTGGTGATGTGGCAATATCCTCATCATCACTGTCGCTCTCATCATGCCTTGGATTCTTCTGAGGAGCCACGACTTCTGTATTTGATAGATATGGTTCTATCCTTGTTGTGGCAGTTGGAGTTCATCGTGATGGCTCAGCTGACTGACTTGATAAATTATCAAAGTTCAGTTTATGGCAAAGCGAGCCAGTTGGGCAGTTGACAGATTGATTTGCAACCACAGCTCCTTGAGGCATGATGCTGGTTTTGAATTCAGCTAACAAGGCAGTTGCTAGAATTTTGTTGACAAGCCGGTGATTCATGATGTGCTAGACTTGCACAATGGTTGGAGGGAATGGATTTGATGATCCTATCCATTTAGTGCTCCAAGTTTCTTCACATTACTAGTAGCTCATGCCATGAAAGGCAGTTAGCAAGAAATGAGGCTGGATGGACATGGAATGTCTCCAGTTGTACCAATAGAAATACTGGTAGAGTTGTTTGAACAACTCTTGGTCACATTGTGCAACGAAAGCAAAGTGAGTGAGAAGGTTATTGGTCACTTCCTTTTGTGCACCTTTGACCGCATATTCACCACTATAGAAAGTGCGAATATTTTCTTCAGTCAGCTGTAGAGGAGGGCATGTGCTTTTGAAATAGTCCGCTCCATAGTTTGGATGAGGGATTCCAATGAATGGAATAAGCTCATCTAGATCAGAGCAAACCTGGAAATCAACTGGTGATCCGTTCTTTGATCTTAGAGAATGAACGGCATTGACAGTTGAGTTGCTTGAGGTGTTGTTGCTCATCCTGATCTTTGTTCTTCGTTTCTTTCTTAGTGACTGAAGATGAGCAGTTCCCTTCTTGGGAATCTAGTCAGAGATAAGGACTGGTAGTGATTCATCATTTGGAAGCTTCAGCAGGTCTTCAAGCATTTTGCTCATTCTTAGAACAAGTCCTACCTTGGACTCAAATTTACCAGAGTTCTTTGAGTCAGAGGCCTTGATGACTTGATGCTTGAATTGTTGGAAGACGAATTCTACCCAGTTTGTTTGTCACCCTTCAGCAAGGTGAATCATAACCTTGTATCTCTCTTGGGTGAGTTGACTCAGGCTTCCAATAGTTCCGAACATCATCTTGTTCGTTATATTGAGTAGAACGCCATACTCAGGCTTCAGGTCAGTTTTAACAGTTGTAAAACTGAATTGCTTGTTGCAGGTTGAAGCTTTCCATTCTCTCCAGTATGACTCTACAGATTTCTTTAGTTCTTGAACTAATGAGCCTTCTTGTGGAAGCTCGAACACTTCTGCAATTGTTCTTTCAGTGATTTGGAGTAGCCGTCCTTGAATCACTGATGATACTGTCTTTCCATCTGGAGACAATTTTGCGTGAAGTAAAAACTCACTCACCAAATTCTGTCTAAAGAACTTTGGTGGTGTTTCCAGATAGTGAAGAATTCCTGTCTTGTGAAGATTTGACAGAAGGATTGGATTGTTTGATTTATTTAGAATCATTTGAAATTTCTTCCTATCAAGGAATTTGTCTCTCATAAGTTGCTCTTTGAAGGAGTTTAGAGATCTGGATAATTCAGCCATCTTTGGGATTGGCTGAGATTTTGAGGAATTTTAAGAACTTTGAGAGAGAGAAATTTTTGAGAGTGAAGGAGGAGTATTTTTAAGAGGCTTGAAAGAGAGGGCTTTTTATGAGTGTTTGGGCAGGCTCATAGATCTAATGGTTGAAATGGTACTAGCCCCTGGCCTCTTTTGGTCGTTGGCATTTAATGACTTTGAAACGTGTCATTGTTTTGCAACGGTCAAAATATTTAAATAAATGCGAAGTTCGACATTTATTTGAAAATAAAAAGATAATTTTTTTATATATCAAAAATAGATAATGACAAACTGAATTACAAGAAGTAGACTAAGGGCTTTCTAATCAGTTTGAACTTGATCAGCCACTAGTCCTTCTTGTGATCAGTTTTCTTCCTCTTGGCAAGCGGTTCTGTGGCGTCATCTTCATCATCCTCATCGCTGCTTGATGACTCAATTCCAGCTGTCTGAAGTCTTGGATGTGCTTGCAACTGCTGGATTTGCTCTGTGTGCAGTTTAACCTATTGCTGCAGGCTGTGGATCAGTTCCACATAGTAAGCAGGGAGCTGAACTGTAGAACTGCTTGGTTGAGCATGGAACTGAATTGCTCTTGAGTCAGCTTCTTCACCTGCTTCAGTTCCAATTAGTTCCTCACAAGGAATTATGTGGGATTGCTCAGCCTTCTTCATACTAATTGATTCATCATAGCTCGGCTCTAGTGAAGTTTCCGGTGCAGCAACTTGGGCTTAAGCTTGAAGAGCCCTTTGAACTGGATCAAGTACACAGTTATGACTTGCGTACCTTGGTAGGCAGGTTGATCATTCTTTTGAGCTGCCTGATCAGCTGACTCGTCAGACTTAGCTGGCTCTGCTACTAGAGTAGTGAGAGGAATTGTTGAGAGAGCTCCTTCATCAGCAGTTAGCTCTTGGGGAGGAGCGATTTGGTGTTCAGTTGACTCCTCGAACTTTTGAGCCTTCTCAGCTGACTCTTCTGACTCTTCAGGAATGAGATTGATCTCTACTTCAGCTAAGTAAGAAGATCTCTCAGTGTGGAGTTCTCTTGCTACTTCATCAATGAGATTATCTACTGGGATGGATACTTGATTTCCTTTGGTAGGTGATTCGGATGGTTGTCCAGACTGATGGCTTTGAGATTTCTTCATTAATTCATTGAAAATCCATTTGTGTTGAACATTGAAGTTTGCACAGTTCATCAAACACATCTTTCATCGAGCCTTCTGAAGGATTTGAGCATTGTTTCCTCAACTGTAGCTGCCTCATAAGATGTTTGCCCTGTGTGATTCCGGTATTCTCACTGTCCGTCCACCATAGACTCCATTCTTCTTCTCGCTTCCAGAAGCTCAATCCATGGAAAGCGAGTAATGAGAGGAATGGCTCTGATGGATACACGTGTCTCCATAAAAACCAGTAGATGTACCTGGTCAAGGTGTGGAAGAGTTCTTCATGACCAGTTAGTTCCTGCGTGTAGTGTTGAGCCATATGTTTCTGTGTGGTCTCATCAGCCCATTTCTTCACAAATTCTCCTTTCGAGTAGGCTCTTATGTTCCATTCAACTTGAGCCATTGAGGGGCATGTTAATTGAAAGTAATCTGCCCCAGCTCCGTCGTGAGGAATGCCTGCATTCTTCTGGGTTTTCACAGGGAGCTATATCTTCCACAGTTAGATTTGGCGGAACCGTTGGATCTGGAATGGGGCTTGATTCCTTTCTCTTGTTCGATTGAGTAAGTGAGATTCTTCTCCTTTTTGTTTGATCAGTTTGCTTCTTCTTAGGAGCTGATCTGGTAGCTGCTTGTCTGGCTGATTGTCCAACAATATCAGCTCTAGTTGCAACTAAGCTTTGTTGCCTAGTGGACGATCTCAGTTGAGCTGATGTGCCGGTTCCAACTGCAATGGTGTAATACCCGAAACTCGCACTACCCACTAGTTATTACACTTTATGTGTATAGATATAATTAATATATATATATATGTATTAGTTTCATTAATTTTTTATTATAAATGGATATATATATATATATTATATAATTGTATAAATACACTCACATAAGCAAGTTTTGGGATAATGGATAAGAAAAAAGATTTATAAATACAAACTAATCATCCATATACTAACTTGCATGTAGATGTAGATGATTGATAGGTGGAAAGTTTTGATTACATAATTCCATATAGTAAACACACGTGTTCTTCTATAAAATAAAGTATTGAATTTTTATATTATAGATAGCTTTGAAGATTGACATGTTCCACCATTTCCTATAACCATTCTTAATCAACAAGGGAAATAGATTACACTCAAATTAATTCACATAAATTCATGGAAGTTTACGGCCAAATTAAAGGTTAGTATTTTGATCTCTTTTATTTCAAATAAATATTTCGATAAATTTAGTGTTTAAGGTTTAAAAATTTCTATGTTAAGTATAATATGTTGTAAATTTATGGGAACTAGATTTCATCATAATCCTTACGTTATTAAAATGCATGATTTTGAATTAAATGGTTTATACACTAAAACTCAAGATAGAAGTTGTATTCTTTTATGTTATAATAAATTACTTTTAATATTTCTGTTAAATATACCTAATTGTATGATTATATATAAAAAAAGGAAGTAGAAATAAGCAAATATAAAAATAGAGTTTCAAATTGGAATAATCTCGATAATTTGAAATTTCTTTAATTTCCGTTATTAATTAGATGATTAGAATGATTAGCGTTAGTGGTAAATGAATATTAAGAATAGTGAGTTTCTTGTTTTTATTTCATATATTATAATTAATTAATTAGAGATGTATTGTGTCATATAATAAGAAATGCAATTTAAATTGTTACAATATTTTCATTATAGTACTTTATCATGATTTCTTAATTCAATCCCATTGAATCCTCCTAAATATTTGTAGATTGAAATAGGAATAATTTTGGTTCTATTTTATTTTCAGTAGCCTTTATTAGTTGTTAAGGTAGAATGAATCAATATTTTAATTGTTGATATGATGAGTAGTATATTGTTAACAATAATAAATAAATAAAAAGAATACTATTCGTTTGATTCCATTTTATTAGAGATGGGCGAAACGTTTGAGTATTAATATTATTATTATGGACTATTGTAATTAGATTGTCTTGAAAAAGCACGCAATTTAGGATTTCAATACTATTGGACTCGAGGTAAGTAGAAATTCACCATCAACTACAATACATGAACATAGTATTATTTGACTATGTGTTTATAATTTATTATTTATTATTGTGTTATATTGTATGATTGTGTGATGCAATATACTTGTGTTATTTTATTTATTTGCATTAAATATCTTGTACATGAGCACGAGCATATGCATGCACGTCATGTAGATATTGTCGAGGTTGCATGCATGAAATGGTTTTGAGAGAGGGAAAATGTTTTGTTTGGGATTGGTCACCACCAGCCCATGTTGTGCTGTGTTGATATTTGTGCCTCGAGTGGGATGACTTCCATGCGAGATCAAAGGGAACAGGTAGGGGGCGTGTCCCTTGGGGTCCAGGGAGGATGGTCCACTTCGACTGCACCTTTGAGGTGATGAGTGGCTGATGTGGGATAACTTTCATGTGGGATCAAAGGGAACAGGCACGAGGCGTGTCCCTTGGGGTCCAGGAAGGATGAGCCACATGAGTGCACTAATCATATTCTGGCCAAGTGATATTGATTATATTATGAGCTCATGACACATGTTGGTGTCTGGTGAAGGGAGCCAAGTTCCTAAACGTTAAAAATGCTTTTAAGATGGCATGAACGGATTTTATACACAAGCATTTCACATTTGTGGTGTGTTGTGTCTTGCACGTGTTGTGATGCCAGTGAACCTGCATGTGCATGATTTCTGCTTACTGAGCTTTAGCTCATGTAGTTCATGCATTGTAGGTGAAAGTGATAACGTGTTGTGCATTGATGCATGAATGTTGAAAGCTCTGACAAGTCCTGAAAAGTGTATACATGGATGACGACCTGTGAGGAGGGCAAGGGCTTATAGTATTATATTTCAATTTGCTGCTTAGATGTCGTAGGTTTGAATTCAAATTTATCTGAATATTCTTACAATATTTTCTACAAAGAAAGCAATAATTTCTTTACATTCTTTAGTAAATTATATTTTTATAATCAATGACCACTTTAAATGCACCACATGTTAACCTAAATTTTTAACGTTAACACTTTTTAATAGATAACGTAACTTACCCAAATTTTTACATTACTTTATATTTTACATTTATTTTAGTGGGGCGGGTGTTACAAATGGAGCTTTACTCAGTTTGCTGTTTCAGTGTCAAGGAACCGACTGGAGACTTATATCTCTGAGCCAAAGGAATGTCATCATCAGAGTCATCTTGAGATGTGCTAGTAACTTGCTTCTTTCCCTTGCCTTCAGCTGCAGGTTTCTTCCTTTTTGGCTGGTCAGCTTGCTCAAGATCGATTTCCACGATTTTAAGCGGTTTTGAGATAAAATCATTGCTCACTATGCTTTTTAATTTCGTCTCTTCAGTTATCCAGGAGAACTGTTTCTCCAAAATTATGCTGACCCGACTGACATACCCAATTCTTTGTGGGAATTCTTTATTGTCCCAGCTTCTTTCAATTATATCAACATATCTCTTCAATTTATCAAAAAAATATTGTGCCCAGTTGATCTCCATTCAGTTGTAGATGGCGGTGCAGATCTTGTATTTAGTTTCTAACATTTCAGATTGACTGCCGGTTGTCCCTACTATAATTTTTTAGGCGATGGCAGCGAGCACCTGATATTCATCTTGAAACTTTGAGATGAGATGATTGCTTTTATACGGTTGAGTTTCTCCTTCCTTTTTCTAGAAATCATAAGCTTTTTGGAAATTGATTTGAACTTCTTCCAACTTGAGGCCTTTGTTGGGTAGATCGAACATGTTGCTTAGAGATTCAGCTGTCACGATGATCTCATGTCCTCTTACTTCAGATTTGATCTCCTTGGGATTTGAGGAACCGTTTAAATTTAGGAAAAATTCAGCAACTGATTCTGGATAAATGCGTTCTGGAAAATCTTCCAGAAAAGTCTTCAGCTTGGGTTGAGAAAGCTTTTCGATGATTATTCCACTCAGAGGGGAGGCATTGCAAGCTTAAATGAATCCGACTAGATTGAAGAACTTATCTCTGTCGAGTTTTTCACAGAACACGGTGGAGTCTTCTCCAGATTGGCGAAAGTTGAATCTCTTGCAAATACGACTGGTGGAGTTTTTAGCCATGATAATTTGATGAAAGGTCTTTGATAAAGAGATTGATCTGAAAAGTGAGGAATTGTTCTTCGAAGGTTCAAGAATTTTTCTTTCGATCAGAGAAGAGAGAGAGATAAGTCGGCAGTGAAATGTAAAGTTTATCTCGAATATTCAGCTGACTTATTTATATAGAGAGATGAGGCTCATCCAACGGTTGGGACATTTTGAATGCCTAGAATTCAACGGTTGGATTGATTCAATCGACCCGTCGATTGGCCTTTCAATTCTATCTGTTGGAGATAAATATGGGGGGAGAGAGAGAGAGTTCAACGGTAATATTTGAGTGACACGTGTTTTTACCGTTTCCACTATTAAAAATTTGGAACTTATCTTTTCTCTCTAGATGTTTCTTTTTAGCTTGAAACTGATTACTTCATCAGTTGGCTTCGACATCTTCATCAGTTCTTCCCCCTATTTCAGTTGTGAGGTTTATGGTCTCAGCACGATTTGTGTCTTCATTCACCATATTGTTCTCAACTGGTTTAGTACCAGTTTCATTACCTTCTTCTAGTGAAACTTGAAGCCGCTCTGGAACAATGTGATCCACATAGTCCTGCGAGTTCTCAGTTTTACTAGGTAGTACTTGAACTGATGTGTCTATTATTTCTTTGTTCTTGTACTCATTAGCAAATTCATCAAATACCACATGACATGTTATTTCCACAACAAGAGTTCATTTATTGAACACTCTGTAAGCTTGTGCATGAGGAAAATTATACCCAAGGAATATTCCCTCATTAGCTTTAGCACTGAAAGCTTTCAGTTGAGTCTTGTCATTGTTGTGAATATAACATTTACAGCCAAATACTTTAAAATATGAGATGGAAGGCTTACGACCCTTATACGGCTCATAGGGTGTTTTGTCATGTGTGGTGATGATTGCATTTCGATTTTGAGTGTGGCAAGTTGTGTTGACTGCTTCAGCCCAATATCCTTCAGCTATGTTGGCATCAGCTATCATTACTCGAGCTGCTTCTTTAAGCATTCGGTTTCGCCATTCAGCTACACCGTTTTGTTGTGGAGTTCTTGCAGCTGAGTGTTCATGAGTGATTCCAAGTTGGCTGAGAAAACTGATCATTTGTTAATTCACAAATTCAGTTCCATTGTCGGAGCGAATCCTTTGAACTGATCTTTCTTTTTTAGTTTGTAGCCTTCTGATCAACACCGTTAGCTTGTCATAAGTTTCATCTCTGCTTCTCAAGAATTCCACCCACGTATATCTTGAGAAATCATCCACTACTACAAGAGTGAATCTTTTGCCTTTTGGTGTCTGTGGTCTGACTGGACCAAACAGATCCATATGTAGCAGTTGGAGGCAATCAGTTGTTCCTGGTGGATGACTCCTATTCTTGAAGGATGACTTCACTTGCTTCCCTTTTTGGCATGGTCCACACACTCCTATTTTCTTATATACAAAAAATAGAGAGCATCTAAAAATTACCATTCAACAAAAGATGCACTGAGCATCTTGAAAGAAACTTGTTTGCATCATACCCATCCAAAAAAAAACAAAGATGCACTAAGCATCTTAAAATGTGTCCAGTACATATAAAGTAAAAATAAACAACATTGTTTGAACAGACATGAATCATTGTTTATAAAACAGAATTTATAAAATAGAAGCTTTATATAAGCTCCCTCTTCCCCTTGGCAGAACTCTTTATCCCCCTTGTATTAACAGCAATATCATCCTCAACATCAGGATGTACTCTAACATCACCTTCACCCTCTTCATCAACTCTACCCTCTTCATCTCCATAGACTCTCCCTTTTTGTGTAGAAAGGAGAGTGAGAAAATTATCACGGACAGAAGTGAGGTGAGAGATTACTTGATCCAACATCGCAACCTGATGTTGAAGAGATTCCAGCGGCAAGATTACAATGGGAATGTTGGGAATGGAAGTAGAGTTAGAAACAACATCAAAGTGTGAGCGTGCATAAGTAGCCTTAGAAGGAACTTTCTTTACATGGGCAGTAGAGGAGTGATAAGGCAGATCAATGATCCTATCATCATTCGACTTAGGCTTCATAATGGAAAGAGTGAGCTACTCTACTATTAATTTCTTCTTGCTCTCCTTCAGACCTTGACTCTCAAGAAGAGCAAAGATCAAACAAGGGAAGGGGAGCATGTTGGAAGAGCTGGATTTGGACGCAGCCTTCATAGTAGCATAAAAAATGTAAGCACCAAGATTAAATGGAAGCTGAGTTCCTAGCTTATACAGGAGAATGGCCTGATCAACTGTGAGGACATACGTATTGGATGTGGGAAGCCAGTTACACACAGTTAACTTCTGAAGCACTGAATAGAAAAATGTTAACTTAGAGGCTGGCACTTTGTTTCTCCATTTTGACACCAGGCCTCCAGTAAAAACTTTCACTACATCATCAATCAGATCCAAGGAAATGATTGTGTCCTCATTACCAACACCAAGGAACGTGTTAATCAGATTAGGGAAAAATTTATAAACTTTATCCCTAACATACACGGTTCCAAACGAATGTTTCGCAGGATCTCCTATGCCAGGAATTATATTAGCATAGAACTCAAAAATCACATCAGGATCATATGCCATAAAAGATGTCACAAATTTCCACGAACCCTTCTCCTTCAGAAACAAATCCATCCCGTGCTTTTTAAAACTAAAGACATCTAGCATTTTCTCAACTCTAAAAGATCTCTTAACAATAAGTTGATGAGATTTTTTAGCTTCTTTAGAATAGTAAATCTTACTATATGCTGAAGAAACATCTAGAGGAGAATCTGAGTCAAAGTCCGTACCTTGGTTCAAGTCAATAGGATCAGTGGAGTGAGCCACTTCCTGATCGACATCAGCAGAGTTGGGATTTTTACCTTTGGAAAAAGAGGGATGCTCAGCAGAGGAGTCGAACTCATCTTGAAGAGTGCGAGTGACATCTTTGGACCTTTAAGTCTTAGCCTTCTTTAAAGAAGCTCCTTCTGATTTCACAAAGGATTGACTGTGAAGACGTTTGGACTTTTGAGTTGGAGAAATTGGGTTTGAGGAACGGGCTAGTGCTTCATTATGTGATTTTAGGTCTAGATCGATGGGATTTGCAGGATCTCCAAGAACATGAAATTGGAGAGGTTGGGGGTTTAGGATCTCAGCTCCAGGAGGAATCACTAGGTCAGCGTGAATTTCTTCAACAGTGGGTTTCACAGTTGGAGATGAGGGTTTAGTTGAGGAATGAAGAGGAATGGTAATTTCAACAGGAGAGGGAACTAACAGAGCGGCGAAAGGAATGGGAGATGGTGTCGTCGATAGAGTAGGGTTTAATGTTTGGGCAGGAATGGAGGAAGAGGATGGAGTGCCTTGAGACATCTCCATCATCTTTTGCAGTACCATCATCATAGCCTGATAAGGATTTGGGTCTGCCATGGATGCAAAGCTTCAAAAAAAATTTCAGAGAAAAGAAAGACGAGGAAGATGAACTGATTAGAGAGAGAAGGAGGAATAGTGTAAATGACGCCAAAAAGGTGAAAGAAAATATGAAAAGGAGATATTAAGAGGACCCATTTATTAAATCCCAAATCTTGTGATACGAAGATTCGCTTATCACATCAAACCCAAATTAAAAATTATAATATATATATTTATATATATATATTTTTATTTTTTTTATATATTTAAAAAAATCACCTCATCCGATTAATTATAAGGTATACTGATGACTGAAATACATGAACAAATTTTCATAGATCTATTCACAAAATATAAACAAAACAGTCAATCAAGTAATTGATAATTCCGGAGAAGAAATTACAAAATAAAACAGATGAATACGTCTGATGTTGAGACCATTAATACTCACTTCAACATTAGAGACTTAAGTATCATCTAAACAACACACATCCCAAGAGATTTTCTTAAGGAGGAAAACCTCTCGAAATCCAAAGGTTTAGTAAAAATATCAGCAATGTGGTTTTCTGTGGATATGTAATCCAGCTTGATGATTTCTCGTTCCACAAGGTCTCATATGAAATGATGTCTGATGTCGATATGTTTGGTATGAGAATGTTGGACTGGATTTTTTTATATTTCAATGGCACTAACATTATCACACAATAATGTCAGTGATGGACTTGTCATACCATAATCAAACACCATTTGATTCAACCATAATAATTGAGCACAATAACTAGCGGCAGTAACATATTCTGATTCGACCATGGAAAGAGAGATACACTTTTGTTTCTTACTTGACCAAGAACTCAGATTGTTGCCAAAATAAAAACATCCACCTGTAGTGCTTTTTCTGTCATCGACATCACCTACCCAATCAGAGTCACTAAAGCCTACAAGTTGAATGTTAGTGTCTTTGCAATATCATATACCAAAACCAACAGTGCCTTAAATATAATGAATAATTCTTTTAACAGCTTTTAGATGTGTTTCTTTAGGCTTAGATTGATATCTAGCATATACACCAACACTGAACATAATGCCAGGTCTACTAGTTGTTAAATACAATAAACTTCCAATCATTCCTCTATACATGGTGGAATCAACATCAACACCAACATGATCTCTGCTCAACTTTTCTGAGGATCCCATAGGAGTCTTTATTGGTTTAGCATTTTCTAGCCCGAAGCGTTTAACCAAACCCTTAGCATACTTACTTTGAGAAATGAATACACCATAATTGTCTTGTTTAATTGGTAGACCAAGAAAGTAGTTGAGCTCTCCAACCATGCTCATCTCGAATGTGCCACACATTGAGTCTACAAATTCCTTGAGCAGATTAGTACAAGTGGAACCAAAAACAATATCGTCGACATAGACTTGAGCAATAGTTATATGTTTTTATTTTTCTTTATGAAAAGGGTTTTATCGACTTGACCTCTTAAAAATCCAATTTCAAGTAAGAATTCAGTTAGTCTAGCATACCAAGCTCTTGGAGCTTGTTTAAGACCATACAAAGCTTTTCTAAGCTTAAACGCATGCAATGGTTTATCATGACATTCGAACCCTTTAGGTTGTTCAACATTTACTTCATCATTAAGATAACCATTCAAGAACGCACTTTTAGCATCCATTTGATGCAAAGTGAAACCAACATAGCATGCAATGGCACGCAAAAGACTAATAGATTCAATCCTTGCAATAGGAGCAAAGGTTTTATCAAAATCTACCCCTTCAACTTGAATATACCCTTAGGCGACTAGACGAGCTTTATTTCTGACAACATTGCCAGATGCTTCAGTTTTATTTTTGAAAATCCATTTGGTTCATATGATATTTTTATCTTTTGGACGAGGAACCAGTTCCCACACATTATTTCTAACAAATTGATTCAATTTTTCATGCGTAGCATTAACTCAGAAGTCATCTTTAAGGGCATTCTTAATGTTCTTGGGCTCAATGTTAGAAAGAAAACATGTGTTAGATAATGCGTTAGTTAGGGAAGACATACATACCAGTTTCACCACTTCCTTGTAATCAATTGAATTCTTCTTCTGAGTTTGAACTCCTTCAGATTCTTCATCAATAATTTGAGAATTAGGATGATTCTTCCTTATTCTACTTGGTGGATCTCTCTTTGGTTCACTTTCAATAGTGACAAGTTGTTCATCTTCACTGTCTAATGTTCAAGTTGAAGTTGGTGACTTGATGGAAACTTTGTCACACGAAGTAACATTGCCTTCAAAATTGTCTGATGACTTGTCTTTAACATCATGTTCAGACTTCTCACTTGGCATTTCCTCAGCTTCAAGAAGATACTTTACTTCATCTTCTTCAGATTTCGAAGTAATTCCTGTGTGATCATCAAACACAACATTAATCGATTCGTGGACAGTTTTAGTCCTCAGATTCAACACATGGAATATTCGACTATTTGAGGCACATCCCAAGAAAACTCCTTTATCACTTTTTGCATCAAACTTTCCTAAGTGATCCATGTCATTAAGGATATAACAAACACATCCAAAAACATGAAAATATTTCAGATTTAGCTTTTTGTTCTAATGTGACAGGAGGTGTTAACAGCTTCAACCTAAAGTTTCTTAGACAAACATTGAGCCTATAACATTGCCCTTGACATATCCTGAAGAGTATTGAACATCGAGTTTTCAAATTCAAGCCCATGGTCTGTTCTAACGCATTTGATGTTAGTCTCGTATTGACGAGACACTGATCTGCAGAACTTCTTGAACATCCTAAATGCTTCAGATTTTTCTTGAAGAAACTCAACCCATGTGAATCGTGAAAAATCATCCACTATAACAAGAATAAATATTTTCTCACTCATGCTTTTTATATCAAAAAGACCCATTATGTCCATGTGAATTAAATCAAAACATTTAGTGGTTTAATATTCAGTAAGACTTTTATGAGGAGGTCTTACTTGTTTGCCCTTTTGACATGCTCCACAAACAATACTGAGATCAATCTTTACCGGAAAAATTCCTCTAACAGCATCAGCATCAATCAATTTCTTCAGGATTCGGAAGCTCACATGTCCAAGTGTCTGATGTACAAGGTGTGTATCAACATTGACAGACACATTGCACTTCTCATTCTTGTCTGCGTGATAATAGTTATCCAATGCATGACTACCAAACATGATGCATTTATCATCACTGTCAAACACTTCACATGTATTCTTGTTAAATCTGATATGCATTCCGTCATCACATAGTTGACTAATACTTATCAAATTTGCTGTCAGACCTTCAACATGAAGCACATTACGCAATTTAGGGAAATTTTTCACATTCAATGTTCCCTAACCAACAATATTGCCTTGAGCTCCTCCTCCATAGCTAACTTTTCTTTTACTTGAAGAAGAATACTCATAAAGAAATTTAGGATTACCTGTCATGTGATGTGAGCAACCGCTATCAAAATACCATGTACCTGCAATGTTGGCTTTCAAAGAAGTGTAAACAACATTGCAAGAAACTTTGGCCTTTTTGGATCTCTTCTTCCTCTTGCTGAGATTAGAAGCCGTTTCCACAGTGACCTTCCCCACTGCTACATCATCATGATACTTGAAGCAATAAGGTTTGATGTGTCCAGGTTCTTGGCAATAATGACAAATGTATTTTTTGTTTTTGTCTTCTGATCAACATTCTGCTTGACATCGGTATTCACATTGTCTGGAGAACTTCTCTTGACTTCATTGTTCACATTGTCTGGAACACTCTTTTTTACATCATTTTTCACAATATCTGGAACACCCTTCGAGCTTTCACCTTTCACAAATTTTACAAAGTTGTTGTTAGAAACATATATAGATGAACTAGAGGCATAGCCCAAACCTGCTCGGGTAGTTTATCCCAATGTCAAAACTTCATTTAGGGTTGATGTTTCCTGATTAAGTTGTCAAAAGATTTTTGATGCATCATCAACTTCTTTCTTCAACTTGTTCATCTTAGCATCACTTCTGGTAAGACAAATCTCCAGATCCATCACACTATGTCTTAGAATTTGGTTTTCTTCCATGAGAATTCAAAATTCTTTTAACTATTCAGTGCAGTGGACACAGACGTCATCCACAACATTATGTAAATGTCGAAGAGCTTCCTTATGATTGATGTCAGACTGTTCTTCTTCAACCTGAGACACTTCAGTAGTATTGTAAAGTTTATCCAGTAATGTCATCTCATACCAATTTGTGGTGTTTAACATCGGCTAAGACATTACTTAGAACATCTGGTGTTTCATGGTCAAGATTAAGATCACAGTCGAAATTGACTTCATCAATGTCAGTTAATGCATCTATCATCTCATCAATATCGTCATTGACTTTGACAAACAAAACCATTTACTTTTCTGCTTTCTCATATTCGGATTCATCACTTAACACAACTGCATTATAGTTTTTTGCTTTGCTTCTTATGTACAGTAGGACACTCATTTGCATAATGTACAAATCCTGAACATCCTCTTCACTGAACTGACTCAATGTCCCTTCTAGAATCATCAGAGGATTTAGACGACTTTGATGACCCAGATGATGCAGAAGAGGAAGAGTCAAACAACTTTCTTGGTTTGAAGTTCAGTGATCCCTTCTTCATAGAACAAACAAGAGAGTTAAACTTCTTTGTAAGAAGTGCAACGCTCAAGTTTTCATCTTCTTGGATTTCCTGAATGTTTTCAACATCATCTTGAATATTAGGAACCATCGTAGTAGTTTGAAGTGAAATTCCTTTAGAAGAATTGTTAGACTTCTGGTTCTCAAAATTCATTTCAAAAGTGAGCAAAATACTCATAGCTTCACTCAGGCTCATGTTTGACACATTAGGAGCCTCTTCAGTGGCGGAGATCTTCATGTTGAACCTTTCGGAAAGAGTACGAAGAAGTTTGCTCACCATATTCTCATTTGAGATAGGAAATCCAAGTGCTGTAGACTCGTTTGAAATTTCACACAACCTTTCAGTGTACAAAGTTATGGTCTCATCTTCCATCATTCACAACATTTTGAACTTGGAAGTAAGCATCATTAGCTTTGTTTGGCGAACACTTGTTGAGCCTTCATAATGTTCCTGCAAGATATTCCATGCTTGGTAAGCGGATGTGCAGTTGCACACCATTTTAAAACATGGGACATCCACTGAAACAAAAATGGTATTCAATGCCCTAGAATTGAAGTTGGAAATTATTCTATCATCATTAGCCCACTGAGTTTCTAGAGTAAGGATAAAATTTCCATCTGGTCCCTCCATCATTGGAGGAGTCCAAGCTTCAATTACAGCAAACGAAGCCCTTTCATCAATAGACTTGATGTACATCTTCATGCGTGATTTCCACATTACATAATTTTTACCATTACTATCCAATACCGGAGGATGACACTGATTTATCTGAATATCCATTTCAGTAAATTAGCAATTAAGGATCGAATACTTAGTATATGAAGTACCGGCTCTTGATGCCACTTGTTGGAATTTGTTGCCCAAATTACTGAAAATAGAAGACGGGTGCATAATATTAAATACAATGTTACAGAGAGTATGCTTACTATCTTAACCAAAATTTCAATGAATGAAAAGCATACGATCACACCAAGATAAATTTTAAATCACATACGTAAAGCATGTGATTGCCACAGGGTGAAATTAAGCTTACACAAGCACAAACAAAATAGTTAACGATGTTTGAACCAATGTTCACAACATTTCAACAAAAGAACATGAACCTAAATCTAGTTTACAACTAAATCAAATTCAAAACATCAAATTAACCTACTAGTTAATTTGAATGCAATTCAGCAATGATTCCTAAGATTTGATATCTTCTATCTAATCTCACTCGAACAACCTTTTCATATGAATTGGTTGAACGATGAAAACAGATAAAGAAGAAGATAGAATAATAGAAATCTACTTGCTAAATATGTGACTCGAGCTCTTGATCTTCTCACTTTCAAGGGTGATATCTTCTCTGCTCGAATAACTCTTCAAATGAGAACTATTTTTCTTAAATACATTTTTCACTTGAATCGGTTTGAAGGCCAAGTCATCTTCTTCGAACGTGTGTTGAAATAACTACCGCCACCTCTATGAATTGGAGAGAAACCGCTCCTTGTTGTGGCTGAAGTATAACCCACATTCTACATAATTTTTCTAGCATTTCCAGCAAGTCATTTTGTGAAAAAAAAAACGGTTAAGCAAAAGATAACAAGAGGCCTAAAAATAGGAGATAAAGTTTGACTCATTCAAACTTTATTTAAATATTAATATCTCAATCGTATATATATATATCCATTTTTTCGTGAATATATATGATTTAAGATATTATAATTTATTAAAAAATAATAAATCTAGAAAAGGATAAGATTAGAAAATTTGAAAGAGGTGGACAGTGTTATAGGAGTTTAGTATGACATCAGGTTCGACATTGAACTCGATGTCATACACCTCCTTACAATATATATATATATATATATTATATAAACATAAAATAAATCAGACACAAAGAAACTTAATACTATTTAAGGTATACTTTTTACTTTTCTGAAATATCATGTCTCGCTGCACTTTAGTAATAACATTGGCTGCAACATTAGAAGAACAGTGAACAAAAAATGATCAATTACTTATCACCTTTTTAGAGGAACACATTGTCGTAGTGAGCGCCATGTGCCTTCTTACCTCAGCAATAATAATTAATTTGAAACACATTACCTTACCACATTTTATCTGAGAACATCATCGCTGCGAATGTCGTGTCCTGAGCTATTATGTAGTAATCGTACATTTCAAAGTCACAACATGATTTATGACATTCAGCCCCACGCTTGTTCTTTCAGTATTATATCAAGGCAATTTCATTCATAAATAAACTTTATTTTTAATATTAAGTAGCTATTTTTCTATTTCTGTGCAATGAGACACAATTTTATCAAAGTAATTCTTGAATAAGAATTTAAGACAAAAAATATAAAAAAAATTGAAGAAAACATACAGGAGGAACTAATGTTGAGTATCACATACAAATACACAACTCAACATTAGTGATACAAATGAATTAAATCACGTACATTCCGAGAGACTTTCTTAAAGAAGAAAACCTCTCGAAGTGAAGGGGCTTAGCGAAGATATTAGCAGTTTGATTCTCAGTAGATATGTACTCATGTTTTATGATTTTCTTTTCCACCAAGTCTCGAATGGAGTGATGTTGGATGTCAATATGCTTAGTACAAGAGTGTTGAACAGGATTCTTAGAAATTTCAATCGTACTTACATTATCACACAACAATGTTAGAGATGGACTTGACATACCGTAATCACTCACCATTTGATTCAACCATACCAATTGGGCACACCAGCTTGCAGTCGCAACATATTCAGATTTTGATGTGGTCAAAGTGACACAATTTTTCTTCTTGCTTGTCCATAAGACAATGTTGCTTCCAAGGTAGAAGCATGCTCCACTTGTGCTTTTTCAAACATCCACATCACCTGTCCAATCTGAACCACTATATCCAACAAACTTTTGTTAATGTCCTTACTGTACCTGATTCCACAGTTAATTGTACCTGCAACATAGCGAATGATTTTTTAATAGCTTTCAGGTGTGATTTTTTTGGTTGATATTGGTATCTCGCACACACTCCAACACTGAACATGATTTCAGATCAGCTAGTTGTTACGTAAAGTAAACTTTTAATCATTCCTCGATACATAGTTGGGTCGACATAGACTCCAAACTCAATTAAAAATCTCCGTTAGTCTCGCATACTTTAGGAGCTTGCTTAAGACCATATAAAGCTTTTTTTAATTTTAAGACATGCAATGGTTCTCTTGACATTCAAAACCTTTTTGTTATTCCACATAAGCTTCCTCATTCAAAAATTTATTTAAAAAGGCACTATTTACATCCATTTGATGTAAGGTAAATCCTACATGACATGTAATGGCAAGTAGAAGATGAATAGACTCAATAAAAGCAACGAGAGCAAATGTTCCATCATAGTCTATTCCTTCTACTTGTGTGTAACCTTGTGGAACTAATCTGGCTTTGTTTCTTACAACATTACCCAACTCATCAGTTTTGTTCTTAAAAATCCAGTTCGTTCCTATCACATTTTTATTTTTGGTTCTAGGAACCATACATCATTTTGAACAAACTGGATTAATTCATCATGCATAGCTTCTATCCAAAATTCATCCTTTAAGGATTCTTTGACATCTCTTGGTTCAACATTGAATAAGAAACATGTAACAGATACATAGTTACACACTGATGACATGCACACAAGTTTTACCATTTCAGCAACCTCTAATAAACTCTTTGTTCTGGTCTAAATACATTGAGACTCATCCCCTTTTATTTGAGAGTTAGGATGGTCTTTCCTGATTCTTCTTGGTGGGTCGCGTCTTTGTTCATTTTGAGAAAGAGTGTAAAGTTCTTTATCACTTTCTGATGTAGTATTAGAGCTCGGAGTTTGAGGTGATGTTGCTTGGTTTCCTGAAGATGAGGAGACATCATTTCTAATATGATGGCTTCCTGAGTTACTTCTGTCAAAATCACTTTGATCCTTCTTTGTGACTTCGGGTCTTTCAAGGAGATATGAGACATCATCATCTTCTGTTTTTGAAGCCAACCCTGCATGATCATCAAATACAACATTAATAGACTCTTGAACAACTTTAGTTCTTAAGTTTAGCACTTGATATGCTCGGCTATTTTATGTATATCCCAAGAAGAGTCATTTGTCACTTTTGGAATCAAACTTTCTTAGGTGATCTCTGTTGTTCAAAATGTAGCACACACACATCCAAATACATGGAAGTATTTGAGATTTGTCTTTCTTTGCTTCGGTATCTCATATGGAGTCTTTTTTCTACCCAGTTAAAGATAAACTCTATTTCTGATGTGACATATAATATTAATTACTTCAGCCCATAATTTCTTTAGGAGTCCTTTTGACTATAACATCGCATAGGACACCTCCTGCAAAGTTCTATTCATTCTTTCCACAACTTCATTTTGCTCTGGAGTCTTTAGGACTGAGTATTCATGAACGATGTCTTTCTTTTCACAGAAATCATCAAAGGCAACATTCTCGAATTCTCTTCCATGGTCAGTCATTACACAGATAATGTTAATGTTGAACTGTAGGCACACTATGCGGTAAAACTTTCTGAATATCTTAAATGTTTCAGACTTATCCTGCAAAAATTCTACCCAAGTGTAATGTGAAAAATCATCAATAATGACAAGGATAAAACTTTTACCACTCATACTTTTCGTGTCAACTAGCCCTATAAGATATATGTGTAAGAGTTTAAAATAACTTGTAGTACGACATCCACCCAAACTTTTATGAGACACTCTAGTTTGCTTTCCCTTTTGGTATACACCATACACATCATGATCAAAAGTCAGCTTAGGTAGACCTCTAACAAGATCAGAATCAACCAATTTTTCAAGTTCACCATGCTTACATGACCAAGTTTTTGATGCATTAATTGTGTTTCATCGATCACTGTTATGCTACATTTTTCATCTTTATCAGCATGATAACAATTATCAGAAGCATAACTTCCAAACATAATGCATTTGTCATGTTTGTCAAAAACTTCACAAGTATTTTTATCAAACTTAACATGCATTCTATCGTCACATAACTAGTTGATGTTGATCAAGTTAGCTGTTAAACCATAAACATGCAAGACATTTTGAATTTTGGGAAAAAGTATTAACATTCAAAGTACCCTTACCAACAATACTTCCTTGAGCACCTTCACCATAGTTGACCTTACCTTTGTTAGTTGTGGCATAGTCTTCAAGAAATTCTCTATTACCCATCATATGTCGAGAACACCCACTATCAAAATACCAAGTACCTACAATGTTAGCCTTCAAGGATATATACACAACATTGCAAGTGTGCTATACTTTCTTTGATCGCTTCTGCTTTTGGTTTCTCAATGTGCTGACTGATGTTGTTCTTCCAGTTGCAACATCATCATAATATCTGAAACAGTATGCGGTTTGATATGTCCAGGTTTTTGGAAATAATGGCACACATATCTTTGATTTTTTGAACTTTCACATTGTTTTTGCTCAACATTTTCCTTGACATTGTCTGCTATTGCGCTTGAGTTGCCACATTTAACAAACTAAACAACATTGTTGTTTAGTGCAGAGGTTCTTTGGTTCCATTTTTGAATTTTTTTTTGAAGTATCATCCACATCTTTCTTCAGTCTGCTGATCTCAGCATCACTTTTGGTCAGGTGAATCTCAAGGTTAAGTATTTTCTCTCTCATGATCTGATTATCTTCCATGAGAATTCTCAGTTCCTTTGTTTGAGCAGTCCACTGGTGGCATAAATTCATTCACAATTTTGTGTAACTTTTAAAGTGATGTTGTTTGATTTTCCTTAGGAAGATCTTCTTCATCGTATTTCATTTTCCAAACATGACTAAATTCTTCTAACAAGGTCATTTTATACCAATTTGTTGTGTTGGGAGAGACTTCAACAATTTTTTCTTCTACATCAGGGAACACTTCACCTTCATCTTCAACTTCAACTTTAAGATCTTCATCACCAAACTCATTAAGTTCTTCAAGATATTCGGGAGATTCAATTATCTGATCATCATCTTCTTTTCCAACCTTGATGAACAATATATTTCGATCTACATAATTTTCTTCATTGGAGTCATCACCGATGACATTATTGAAGTTGTTCTCTTGTCTTTTATGTGAAGTTGGGCATTCATTTGAGTAATGTCTAAATCCAGAACATGCTCTACATTGAACTGAGTCGATGTCTTTCTCAGACTCGACAACTTCCCTGCTTGAAGAGGATTTTCCCAAACTCGGTGAGGAGGAAGAGAAATCAAATAGCCGATGAGGTTTGATGCTGGATGTATTCTTTTTCATAGATCAAACAAGAGAATTAAATTTCTTAGTTAATAGTGCATGATGAAGGCATGATGAGCATCAAAGAATCAAATGAAGAGCTGCCATTAAAGAATTCCAAAATTGTTACTTTGTTAACAATTAAAGATTGGAGATCAAGGTTTGAAGAAGAGAACATAAAGAACAAGCATGCACATGCACATCGCATGCATGAAGATGGCGATGTGAATCACGTGTGCGCATGGGAGCTGATTTTCGGCTCTTTAATTAATTTAATTAAGGGTTGAATTTTATTTAGACTATAGTGTTTATTTAATTAATTTAGACTATAGTTTAGATCAGATTTTATTTAATTTTTATGTTAAATAATTCTCCAAGTTATCTAATCTCTTGTTCAACGCAGTCATCTCAGTTCGAAACAACCTTGTTATGTGTTGTTGTATGGCATCAATTGTATGTTTGGGATCGAAGTTCTGGACTGCGTCCCCTCCGGACTCCTCCGCCTTATCTCTGGTACCTGCAGATTTGTTAGACATAATCAACTCTTTTTTTTACTCTTTTTTTACTCTGTTCTTTTTTACTTTTTTTTTACTCTTATACAAACTGCTATAATAAAAAAGGACAAAACAAAATAATCAAAATGCAAAACGAAAGAGAAAAGGAACGGTTCCTACACAATGTTCTACACTCTTAACTCATGTGTATACACTCGTGTATCACTCAAATGGGCTCTTTTTCACTCGATTGATCTAACCTCTCTACCTTTTACCACTCAAATTTCTCTCCACAGAAATCACTAATCTCACAACCACACCAAATAAGACTAAAACAACTTATCCAAAGCAAAAACAAAATAACACCAGAAATTTTTTTTTTATTTTTTTTTTCACAATACCAATATTCCTTAATTCACTCCCAACACCAAAATACAGCTCCATAAACAACTACTATCAATACCACAAAAATGCCCAAAATTTGCCACTGAAAATTCGAAAAATTTCAAAATTCTTTAAAAAATTTTTGACTTTTCAACGGACGATATATAAGCCTCCGAGAACCCAAATAACAATATGGAAATCAATGAAACAGCAAAAAAATTTCCCGCCCTTTTACTCTTTCCCTTCTTTTTGTTGTGCGCCGCTTACTTTTTTTTAAATCGATGAGAAAGAATATAAATCGAAATTAAAATACGAGATAAAATTGGAACCTGATACAAAGCTGAAGCTTTGATACCACTTGATGTGATCCTCTAAGGAGTATCTGTTGGTTTTGTATACAATAAATAATATTAAGATAATATAGATTGAATAATGATTGCAGTCACTATTTGTGCATTTATTTATTGTTATATTTATATGCATGTTTCCATATACTTGCATTATAGATGATATGGTGTGGGTGAACACATAGTAAAGATCATATCATCGGATTCCTTGCAAAGTATTAAAAGGCTCGCAGTTTAAATGGTCCTAAACCAACCATTGTACACTGTAGAATAATCTGATTGTTAGTTTATCATGACTAACTGATTATTCTGATACACTGGCATGTGTATTGAGGAGGATCATGATAGAATATTGTTCTCTGTTTTGACCATAAAGGAAGAGAATAAAGATCCACAGAGTTCGAATTCTTAACCCATGTATAGTGGCGGACATATATATGTTATGTCTACTGCTTTGATTTATCAATGAGTGAGATTTTTGATAGGATCAATAACCTCGATATTTTGGGTAGTAACATATAGGTATATGATGGGTCGTGCATTGTATATGGTCACCATGTCCTTGTGAGTCCGGTTGATGATGTTCTCTTGAGGAAGCACAATAATCATGGGAAACCCTGTAGGCAAAATATTAATTTATTCTTAACATGATACGGAAGTTATGTGGTACTACTAAAGGAACAAGATATTAAATAATTATAGCCATCAGAAGCTTGCATAATTAATTAATGGACATTATATCTTAAACATGGGGAATGACTGAACTAAAGAAGAAAGCATATTCACACATATGTATTAAATTGGTAAGTTAGTATTATTTATTTAGTGGAAAAAAAATAATACTTAATTTATTTATTTATACCAATGTCATGGATATTAGAAATTAAATAAATCAATAAGCTAATTTAATATTCTTCTAGATCCTTGTTGTAGCCCAATATGACCTAAGTGGACTGAGAATAGAACAAGAGTTGGAGGCCCAAACCCATTAGAGTTGGAAGAGGGAAATTTCGCCCCCTCCCTTATAATAAGGGAGGAGGGCCATGAAATTTCACACAACAATATAGCCTCTCTCTCGAGCTCTCTTGATTCCTAGGTTATCCACAACCATTTAGTAGTCTGCAGCCCACCCTGCATCTAAACAAGGTCTGGGAATATAGTAGAAGATCAAGAAATAGAATATGGAGCTGTGAAGATTTCGAACACCATGGAGAGAAAATTCGTCATCCATGTGATCTCCATCAACAACGGGATTAGTCCTTTAATCCCGTGAGTAACTCGACAACGTTTGTAAGTACCATTTTGATAGATTCTATTTTCTTCCGCTGCAATAGATTCGATATTGAAACTTACATGTTCATTCAACATAGGATAATTAATGTCACACATAAAATTGAATTAATGGCATCCAAATAGACCATGTGGGGTACAATTCGAGAAAACCCCAATAATTGGTAACAGAGCAGACTTTAGCTCTGCCTAAGAATTAATTCTATGGTAAATTCGAATTGTATGTTTAAATCTGTAGATGAATTTTAGGTATTAAAATTTTCAAATTTAATTGTTCATTATGTTCGAATTTTTGTGACAAAAAATTGGAGATAAATTTTAATGTAGTTCGAAAATTCTCATTCTTGTTACTTGGAATTGTTTTCGAAATTTATGAATATAATTTGGAAAGGATTTTGATAAGGATCAAATTTTTAGATTTAATTCATTTATATTTTCAAAATTTTGGATTAAAAGTTGGGAAGGATTTTGTTTTGAAATCCTAATTTTTAATCACATGTACTCTCGGTCATGATGTAGTTAATTTGGAATGATATTTTATCTAACATAAAATTTCCAAATTTTTGGTTCCACAATGATCGAAACATTGAGTATCCAATTCTCTAATTCTTTTTTTGATAATTTCGTCCCCTTTAATTCAATTTGGAAGGAATTTTGATGAATATCAAAATTTCCAAATTTAATTAGGGATAGGGTTCGAATTTGATGGGGATTAAAATTGAAGAAGGTAACTTTGATGTATATCAAAAGTTATCAAATTCTAATCCAAGTAGGTTTCAAAATAGAATTTTAAATTTGGTAAGTGTTTGAAGAGGATCAAATTTTCATATTTTTTATTCTAGTAATTTTGATATCTAGTATATAATTTGGAAAAGATTTTGATTAATATCAAATTTCCAAATTTTTACTTTTGTTTAGGGATATTCGAAATTTTTGAGATTTAATTTGGAGATCAAATTTTGAAAATTTGATGTTCAATTAATTCCCTAAATTGATCCATATTTTTTAAAAATTTGGAATTGGACTTGGAATAGATTTTTGATGTTATCAAATTTCCATATCTAATCTTAGAGATATTTTCAAAATAGGGGAGATCTTAATTGGATAAGGTAATTTTGATGAATATCAAAAGTTACCTAATTATAATCCAAATAGATTTCAAAATAAAATTTTAAATTTGGAAAGTATTTGAAATGGATCAAAATTTTCAGATTTATTATTCTTGAAATTTCGAAACCTAGGTATTTAATTTGGAATAAATTTTTGATTAATATCAAAATTTCCAGTTTTAATTATTTAGGGAATTTCGAAAATTAAGGAATTTTATTTGGGAAAGATTTTTGATAAATATCAAAATTTCCAAATTTATTCCTTATGTAATTTTTGAAGAATTAAGATTTAATTTGGTGGAAAATTATAATTAATTTCCAAATTTTATCTTAATGTGATTTTCAAAAATTTCAATTTTAAATTGAAGATAATTTTCGAAAATGGTCATGTATGGATATCATATATGCAATTTTATGTTTATCACTTAATTTTGATAGTTGTTGTATGTAGACGGTTTTTGTTTGCAGGTGATACCGACTATCATGGCATTTTAAGTTTGTGATGTGATGATTTAATTATGTTGAATGTATGGTTGTTGATGGTTGTATGCCAGTTTGGCTACGAGGTTTTATTCATGAGAAAATCCATGGATTAGATTAGCATTTATTTTATTAAGTTGGTTTAATGTAATAGGACAATAAATGTTAGAGTTGTAGATGGAATTTTCGAAAATTCCATGTGTCTTGATTTGTATTTTTTAATTTCTTTATTATTCTAGATATATTAGGATTTTCCATAATTAAAATCTTTATCATATGGAAATTGAATATTTAAGATAATGATTACTTTATCCTAGTGGATTTGGATAAGGAAATTGATATTTTTGGATTTATTCAAATATGATAGAATAAGATTTAAATTAGGAAAAGAAATCCTTATAGAATTAGATAAGGAAAGGAATTCTTCTCAAGGAAGGAAAGTGGGGCAGCCCCAATCAAGGAAGGACGACATCCCGGACATGTCCCGAAACCCTAAATCGGCATTAGGGTTTCGGCGAGGCGCTTGGTGGTGGCGAGGGTGACATCTAGATTTCCGGAGCTGATTTTCCAAAATTGTCTCATTAATGCAACATGAGAAATATGCCATGATAGTTGGTTTAAATTATTATGCTTATTACTTATTATGTTGTTGTGTGCATGTTATTGATATTTATCATTTTATGTGATGTTCTTGAATGATAATAAGATCAAATGAAAACCTCAAGTATAAATAACTAGGTGGGAGAGATTCATACTAAAGTATGTAGAAATCTAATCGGTCTCCATTAATCTGGTTTAATTGAAAAGTGGTGGGCATGCGCGTTGACAATAGGTCTTCTTCCATATCGGATGTGTCATATCACTGGATTCTCTAGAAATTAAACCTCTTAAAAGATAACTATAGGACACAATTAGAACAAACTAACTCCTCCATCTGGGGCAATTAAATTCGAACTAGTGACCTTGGAGTGAAGATGATGGTGCTCACACTTAGGTGTAATTTATTAATAAATGTCCACACTATCGTGGCTTATTAATTAGACGATTACATGATCGGGAATATTACCGACTATTAATTCACTTGTCAAAAGGAAACTTGACTGGAGGTGAATTAAAGACTAATAACCAGTTTAGAAATGAATTTCACAAACGTACACACTATCATGGCTTATGGGAAACATTTTTAAAATGTCAGTGGATATACATATAATTATTTTTGAGGATTTCAATTATATGATTATCCAAAAGGGTGTGATTGTACTGCATGTTTACTTTTTCAGTTATTTCTATATTATCAGAGTAATCTCCAACTTGTCTTATATTCTCAAAAGTTTTATATCGGTAAAATACTAAAGATTGGATTCAGAACTTAATCACTGTCCTGAACGGCTGAAGGTTTAAATTGTACTTGATGAGGAATGTCATAAGAAACAAGTTGCGAATTCTGATGAAGTAATGAGAACCTCTTATGGTGTAATCTCAAGAAACTCTATGGACATCAGAATTACACAACAAAATGCATCGCCATGAAAAATCTAATAAGCACCAAGATAGTCGATTCCATTCCTATAAGGGATCACATTCTCCGGATGATAAACTACTTATCGGAGATCGAAACCCTGGATGGTGAACAAGATACCGTGTCTTAATCGACATGGTGTTTAATAGTCTGTCCTTGAAGCTTAAACAGTTCTTTTTAACTTTAGCATGATAAAGAAGAATGTTACTTTATCAGAAATGCTTGATCTTTAGATAGCTGAGATGCTCGTGAAAGGCATCATAGAGGCGCGTATAGTTGAGAGAAATGCATATTCAGGTAAGAAGAAGAATGCATCTTAACCAAAGGAATCGTGTAAGACAATGATGAAAATGACATAGTTACCTCAAAATGACTTTAAGTCTAAGGATATGTGCTTCAAGTACAATCAACTAAACACATTGTAAGTCTGAATGTTCTCTCAAAATAAAAGGTATGTCTCACTCGTTTGAGTGAAGATGAGATCATTGTCTACATGTATAATGCTACGAAAGTGGCGGCGATTGCAGTTGGAGATGAACATATATCTTTCAGTAGTGATAGATTTTAGTTTTTAAAGGATTGTCTGTATGTACTAAACTTTAGAAACTTGGTTTCTATTTCTAAATTGGTTTTGGATTGATATTTTGTTACCTTTGATAACAAGTTTTGTTATCATGATTATGAAATATTTTATCCATTCTAGCATATTGGATAGACATCTTTAATACACTAAAACCTATGCCTAACACTACAAAGCAACTATCGAATACATTGACTAACTTCAATAAAAGGAGGAATCTTCGCAAAAAAATCAAACCTATCTTTGGCATCAAAGACTTGGACATATTATTCTTAAGAAGATTTAAAGTTTGATAAACGATGGTCTATTGAGCTCACTGGTCCTAGAATCGTTTCTTTGTGCAAATCCTGCTAAGAATGTAAAAATAACCAAGTGCCCTTTAGTTCACTCTGCCTATGTAGCCTTATGACAGTTCACATTAAGAAGTAGTTATGAGTAATTCATCACATTCATTGATGATTGCTCAAGTTTTAATACATTTACATAATGCGTCGCAAAGTCTGGATCCTTTGAGAAATCAAAGAATTTAAGATGGAAGTGGAGGAATGCATAAGTAGAAGTATCAAAACACTATGTTTCTGATCACAGTGACGAGTACCTCTTAGGCAACTTTAGAGACCACTTGGCAGAGAATGGGATTGCATCCCAGTTGACTGTGTCTGTCATTCAAACAGCAAGACGACATAGTTGTGCGAAGAACATAATGTTATTGGAAATAGTTAGATCGATGATGAGCTATTCAAAGTTGTTTATTTCATTTTGCGGATATGATCTAGAAATGACGAGTGTCTGTTGGATATCCCAGATGCACGAAAAGTTGTTTATTTTATAGTCCTAAGAATCAGAAGGACATTGTAAGTACTAATGCCCAATTCTTAGAAGAAGACTATGTAATAAGTCATAAGGTTCAGAACAAGATCGTTCTTAATGGTTTGAGGAAGGGACATTCGAATCCTATACTAAAGTGTACAAGAAGAGGTACTATATAATACTGCACAACATGTCACGAAGGTATAAAAATGCTTCATCGCAGTGAGAGGGTTGTACGCCAACCTAATAGATTCATCCGTCTAGAAGTATCTTCTGATTTTCTGGAAAGACTAAATGAATTGGAGCCTAGAAACTACGATGGAGTGGTTCAAGCTAAGGATGCGGTTTCTTGGAAAACTGCAATGGAATCCAAAATGGGATCTGTGAATCACCATGAATAGTGGGAGCTTGTAGAACCACTAAATAAGGTAAATCTCATTTAGTAAGAGCGGATCTATAAAGGAAAGAGAAGATCTAATGGAATGTTTGATCTGGATTCTCTTGTCTGTTACTACTCACTTTACCTTAGTTGTTTGGCAAATAGATGTCAAGACAGTTTTCCTCAATGGAAGTCTTGAGGAATAAAATCTATATGCGACAAACAAAGGGATTCATTGCTAAACTTAGTTTGCGAGCTCAGAAGTTCATCCATGGATTTGAGAAATCATCAAAATCTTGAAACATCTGATTTGACAAAGTTATCCATGAATGTGGATTCGTGGAAAAATCGGATGAAGGCTGTGTGTACAAAAGATGTGATGGAAACGTGGTGGTTATTCTAGTACTGTGTGTTGAATAACAACTTGCTTATTGGGTAACAATAAGAAGGAGTTATCGAACATAGGGGTGTGATTGTCCAAGCATTTCGATATGAAGGATTTGGGCTGATGCACTCATCCCAATCTACATATATCGAAAATGTGCTAGCTAGATTCAACATACAGATTCCAAGAAAGGTTTTATACCTTTTGAGAATGGAATATGTCTACTCAAGGAAATGTGCTCCCCAAACACATAATGAGATAGATGAGTGGAAATGAGATTCCTTATGCTTCAACAAAAGGAAGTCTCACGTATGTTATGCTATGCGCAAAGACCGATATCTACTATGCAGTGGTATAGTAGAAAGATATCAATTTTAACCTTAGTTAAGGACAATGGACTGTGGAAAAGAGTATTCTCAAGAGGACTTGAGATAGTATGCTTGTTTTACCACTCGGACATTCTAATTACCTTGGGTTATACGGACTTAGTTTTTCTAGAACCGATAAAAATGATCAAAGTAAATATTCCTCAGCATATGTGTTTGAATTGGGAAGTGGAGTCGTGGCATGGAGTAAGGCAGAAATGCATGCTCACTCCACCATGAAAGTCTAATATGTGGCTGGCTCTGAGGCTATGAAAGATTGTACGACTCCATAGTTTCTTGTTGGACTCAAGCGTGATTCCTGATTTGCCTTAGGAGTATCACGACACACTGTGATAACTCCAGTGCAGTAGCAAATTCGAAAAGGAATCCAGAGTCCATAGGACAATTAAACACATAGGATTAAAGTACTACCTTATACGAGACATAAGGGAGGAAGATGTGGCAATGGTCAAAATTGTATTGGAAGACAAAAATGGTTGTCCCATTCACGAGCCTTCCAAGCACAGATCTTCAATGGTCAAGTGGAGATAATGGGAGTTGATGCAAACCCAGGGCCGTTTTGAGTTTATGTTATGTTGAAGAGTTAGCCAATGTGTTGTTTATACTTGAAAGACATGCTTCGAGTATAAGTGGGAGATTGTTGGTTTTGTATACTGGAAAGCTTGTATTTGTATACAATAAACAATATTAAGATAATATAGATTGAATAATGATTGCAGTCACTGTTTATGCATTTATTTATTATTATATTTATATGCATGTTTCCATATACTTGCATTGTAGATGATATGGTATGGGTGAACACATAGTAAAGATCATATCATCGGATTCCTTGCAAAGTTTTAAAAGGCTCGCAGTTTAGATGGTCCTGAACCAATCATTGTAAACTGTAGAATAATCTGATAGTTAATTTATCATGACTAACTGATTATTTTGATACACTGGCATGTTCATTGAGGAGGATCATGATAGGATATTGTTCTCTGTTCTGACCCTAAAGGGAGAGAATAAAGATCCACAAAGTTCGGATTCTTAACCTATGTATAGTGGCGAACATATATATGTTATGTCTACTACTTTGATTTATCAATGAGTGAGATTCTTGATAGGATCAATAACCTCGATATTTTAGGCAGTAACATATACCTATATGATGGGTCGTGCATTGTATATGGCCACCATGTCCTGGTGAGTCAGGTTGATGATGTCCTCTTGAGGAAGCACAAAGATCATGGGAAGCCCTGCAGGCAGAATATTAATTTATTCTTAACATGATACGGAAGTTGTGCGGTACTACTCAAAGAACAAGATATTAATTAATTATAGCTGTCAGAAGCTTGCATAATTAATTAATGGACATTATATCTTAAACATGAGAATGGTTGAACTAAAGGAGAAGGAATGGTTGAACTAAAGGAGAAAGCATATTCGCAAATATGTATTAAATTGGTAAGTCAATATTATTTTTTAGTGGAATAAAAATAATATTTAATTTATTTATTTATATCCATGTCATGGATATTAGAAATTAAATAAATTAGTAGGCCAATTTAATATTTTTCTAGATCTCTGTTGTAACCCAATATGACCTAAGTGGACTAGGAATAGAACAAGAGTTGGAAGCCCAAACCCATTAGGGTTGGAAAATGGAAATTTCGCCCCCTCCCTTATAACAAGGGAGGGGGGCCACGAAATTTCACATAACAATACAACCCTTCTCCCTAGCCCTCTTGATTCCTAAGTTATCCACAACCATTTAGTAGTCTGCAGCCCACCCTGCATCTAAACAAGGTCCGGGAATATAGCAGAAGATCAAGAAGTAGAACATGGAGCTGTGAAGATTTCGAACACCATGGAGAGAAAATTCTTTGTCCATGTGATCTCCATCAATAACAGGATTAGTCCTTTAATCCCGTGAGTAACCCGACAACATTTGTAAGTACCGTTTTGATAGATTCTATTTTCTTTCGCTGCAATAGATTCGATATTAAAACTTGCATGTTTTATTCAACATAAGATAATTAATGTCACACATAAATTTTGATTTACATGAGTTTAGAATTAATGGCATCCAAATAGATCCTGTGGCGTACAATTCGAGAAAACTCCAACAGTAACAGGTTACAACGGTAGAATTGGATGGAGATCTCGAACCCTAACCTCACAATGAATCGAACCCCGATGATGAACATGGCGAAACCCAAAGAAGATTGGAAACATAAACCTGAAATTAATGGTGACGCCACAAATAGATATGGAACGGTTGTTTGATAAGTCGGTAGAAATCTCACAGTGTGTGCGTGAAATAAAGAGAATTCTCCAAAGAGAAATAACTCACAAAATAATTTCAATAATAATAATGATATGTTTTGGAACAAAGTAAAACAGCCTTTATATAGTTAGACCAAAAATAAATAATCCCCAAAAATAATATGCTAGAAGAAATAGGGAATAAAATATAAAAAACTTGTCGATCCGGAACTCGCCCGTTGCGTTATAACTCGCGCCCAATCCAAAGCTTAACATAACGCGGGTCAGAGTAGTTCACTCGCGCCTTGGGTCGCGCTGTAACTCGCGCTAGTCCCAAAGATCAACACGTCCCGGGTCAGAGCGGTCCCACTCGCGCCGTCACTCGCGCTGTAACTCGTGCCCATGGGCACGACCGGCTGCTCGCATCCTGACTCACGCTGCAACTCACGCCAGTCTGTTCTGCAGCTCGAGATCACCGTCTTCCACTTGTGCTTGGGTTCCACTCCCTCCAAGGGTCGCTTGGTCGACTCTTGTCTCCAGACCTCTTGAATGAATCCATTGAGGCTCTCCTTGAACCTCTTAGCTCTGGCTCTTGTCACTGGTCTTTCAGGCACTCTAAGTGGATCAAGTCCTTCGTCGACTCGGGTCGTATCATTCTCTTTCTCTTAAAAAGGATTTGTCCTCAAATCTAACTCGTCACCTACATAAAAAGGGCTCAAGTCAGCAACATTAAATGAAGTACTGACACTATACTCACCTGGAAGATCCAACTTATAGGCGTTGTCATTTATGCGCTCCACCACTTGAAATGGACTATCGCCTCTGGGTAGTAACTTGGATCACATTTGTACTGGAAATCTCTCCTTCCGCATATGCAACCAAACCCAATCACCAGATTCAAACATGACTTTCCGCCACCCTTTGTTGGCTTTCATGGCGTATTGTTCAGTCCGCCGATCAATGTTCACCCTCGCCTTCGCATGAATCTGTCTAACAAAATCAGCTCTCTTTTCTCCATATAAGTTAGTATACTCTTGAACAGGCAAAGGAATTAAATCCATAGGAGTCAAAGGATTAAAACCATAAGCCACTTCAAATAGAGAAAATTGGGATGCAGAATAAACAGATCGATTATATGCAAATTCAACATGCGGCAAACATTCTTCCCAAGTTTTTATGTTCTTCTTGATTAAGGCACGCAACAAAGTAGATCAAATTCTATTAACTACTTCAGCTTGACCATCCATTTGTGGGTGACAAGTAGTAGAAAACAACAGTTTAGTACCTAACTTACACCACAAAATCTTCCAAAAGTAGCTTAAAAACTTTGCATCGCTATAAGACACTATAGTTCTAGGCATGCCATGCAACCTAATAATTTCATTGAAAAACAAATCAGCTATGTGGGATGCATCATTAGTTTTATGACATGGAATGAAATGCGCCATCTTTGAACACCTATCAACAACCACAAATATAGAATCTCGACCACATTTACTCCTAGGTAGACCTAACACAAAATCCATAGAAATATCAATCCAAGGACATGTAGGTATAGGTAATAGAGTATATAAACCATGGGGTTGGACTCTAAACTTAGCCTGTCAACAAGTAACACATTTACCACAGATACGCTTCATATCACGTTTCATGTGTGGCCAAATGAAATGTTCATGCAAAATAGCTAAAGTTTTAGCCACACCAACATGCTTCATCAGACCACCACCATGTGCTACCAACAACAATAAGTCATGGATAGAGCAATTAGGCACACATAAGTCACGGGTCGATTGGTCGACTCTTGGCTCCAGACCTCTTGAATGAATCCATTAAGGCTCTCCTTGAACCTCTTAGCTCTGGCTCTTGTCACCGGTCCTTCAGGCACTCTAATTGGATCAAGTCCTTCATCGACTCGGGTCGTATCACCAACGACCCTTGTTTCTCATTCTTCCTTCATCCTTCACCATAATTCTTGCTTTTTACGCCCACCATCAAACAATATGAATTATTATTACACTCGACCTTGTCTTCTTCGATGAAGGGACGACAACTTCAATGAAAAAAATCATGGCAGATTATACTTCAAAATTTACAGTTCAAAGATTTATTTTTTTGTTCGAAAAATATTTTTCAAACCCAAAGAAGAGGGTTCGAAATCGTCTCCAGTTCGAACACGCATGAAGGGTTTTGGAAAACATTTTCTGAACTCAAAGAACTTTCAAAAATATTTTTCGAACCTATAGAAAGGGGTTTAAATTGTGAATTTTGAATGAGTGTCGGGGTCTGCAGATTTTTTGAGGGGAGAGGGAGCTTCACATAGTGGCTACCGAGGTCACCGTCCATATCTGCTATGTTTTTTACCGTGTTTTTTTATTGCTTTTTGTGAATAATTGATGTTGGCCTCACTTCTGTCATGGTTGTGGACTTGCAAAATTGGAGGAAGATGAGAGAGACAGTGGTTGTGCCACCACAGGATGGAGAAGAAACAGGCGGTCGACCGGGTTGAGAAGACATCCATTTTTCCTTTCTTTTTTTCTTTATCATTTTCTTTTGATTTTTTTAATTAAAGATATTTTAATTAAAAATATATTTAAGTAAATTAATAATTATTTATTTTATTTTTAAATTTAATAGTGGTGTGTAAAAAAAAATATGATGATGTAAATAAAATCACCCATACAAAAGTTTAAGAATTAAAACTAATGAAAAATCAAAAAAATTTAAAACTTGAAAAATAATCAAACATCCCCTTGTAACTAGGCCTTTGGCCTTTCATCTTCCTTCTTGTGATCTCACCACTAGAAATAATTATTAAAACTGAGTTTTCTCATTTACTCAATTCCCTTTTCCCCATAAAAGGACTACTGATCTGATTGAATCTGTAGCCAGGTACGTACACTGTGTAATTAGACTCTATCTCTCTCTCACACACACACACTGATCAGAACAAAGCCAAGAGATGAAAAGATAACCGAAACTAGAAATAGTACCAACACAACAACGCCATATTCCATACACACTCGCACACACATTCCCCTTCTGGGATGATCAGTCCTCGCTCCTCAAGACTGCCTTTTATTTTACAATCAGGACATCTAAAAAAATATCACCATAAATCATCCCTTCTCTCTCTCTTAAATAACCCCCCCCCCCCCCCCCCGTTGCTGCATACACACGCTTTTATCTTTCTGTCTCTCTCTCTCTCTTTCTCATTACACATTTACTCGCAGCATGTCTCAGCCCTGGTTCGCCGATACGGGAACCGGCTACACGCGTCAACCTCGCCGCGCCGTTCGTTCTTCCTACGTCCTGCCTCACCGCCGCACACAACCCAACATCACAGTCACCATTCCGCGCTGCGGCGGCGTAGCCCCACACCGTTCGGACCCATTTGATATCTCGGAGAAGTTCGACGAGCTGGATGTTGGCCCTACAGCAGAAGAAGAAACATACAGAGACAGCAGTTACGAGGACGTGCCGGTGGAGGCAGAAGGGGAGGACATCCCGGCGTCGGCGACGTCGTTTGAGGAGATGGGATTCTCGGCGAAGGCCTTGACTGACAACATACGGCGTTGTAAGTACGTGAAGCCTACCCCCATCCAGAGCCACGCCATTCCGGCGGCCATGGCCGGCAGGGATTTGATGGCGTGTGCGCAGACGGGATCTGGGAAAACAGCCGCCTTTTGCTTTCCCATCATTAACGGCATTTTGGTCGATAAACGGCGGAGCAAGATGCCTTCTCCCGGAAGTTTCGGTGGCGGCGCTACGGCTTTCCCGGTGGCGCTTATTCTAGCACCCACCAGGGAGCTGTCTTGTCAGGTCTTTCGCGCTCACTTAAGTTGAGAAACACACACGGCACACCATATTCTATATCATATATATGTATATATGTCTACAGACTCTGTTTCATTAAAAAGTGTGCCTCCCTCTCTCTCTCTGCAACTTTGAATGTGGAATTCTGATAGCTATAGCTTTTCCGCATTCACCAAATCCTCCTTGCTACACTCTGTATCTGACGCACTTACATGATCTCAGTTATTTTTTAGTTTTCGTTAAACCCCCTTCTGAGTTTTTTTATTTATTTATTTTCCATTTGTTGGGTTTTCCCTCCTTTTGCTCTTGTAAATCCCTTCCCGGTTTCTCTGCTGTGATGGATTTTTTTTTTCGTTTTTTTTTTTTTTGAGGAGCCGTGAAGGAGTTTTGGGACTATATAAAAATATTATTATTATTATTATTATTATTATTATTATGGGTTTCTCTAATAGGAGAATAATGAAGATTTAACCCTAGATCTAGACCTCGCTTGCTACAAAGGGAAAATCTAACGCTTTGCAATATTCCTGTTCTTTTCTTGTTCACATTTAATAGAAGTGTTAAATTGCCTTCATTCGAGAGGGCACATTAGGAATTAAAATTTCAGTTCACGAAATGAAATACTATTCACTTAATATTGGAAACAAAAACTGATGAGTCATTAAATTGGGTTATTTAGTTCATTGGCGTTTGTATTTCCTTATAATTATAATTGCTAATTTGTTTAATTTCCTGGTTTAATTGACATGTTTGACGGTTTTGGACTTTTGGTTATTGTTGGTTTGACGTATAGATTCACGACGAGGCAAAAAAGTTCTCGAACCAAACTGGAGTCAAAGTTGTGGTTGCCTATGGTGGAGCCCCTATATTTCAACAGGTACATTATTCGTTTAACTGTAGAAATTGTCTCATGGTTTTTATTTATTTGAAAGATAATCTTGTCTTTTCTATAGTTTTTAAAACTCATTTTCGTTGACGATTCCAAAATTTTCAAAATCGGAGATGAATCATTCCTCATGAATATCCTTTATGTCAAGTTATTAGTCTTCCTCCCTAGCTTTCTATTATTTATTATTTATTTTTTGATTTAAATCTAATGTTATTTCCTCTATATTTTCAAAATTTCATTTGTTTGCAGTTAAAAAATTTTAAAATTATTTTTTTTCTTGGAGTCTGAAAAGCCAATATTTCTATTATTGGTGACATAGCTGATGATCATGTAGCTACAATTATTAATGTTGGCAATATTTGAACATGTAGCGGGGCTCCAAATCTCAAAGGCATAATTTAATCACCCCATATTTGTGTAGTTTGAACTTTGAAATGCAATGGATGAATTACATGAACATCTACATAGCTGCCCCCTTTACCATGTAATGATCTCCAATTTTATAGAATTAAAGAAACGTGGAACATCAACTATAATGTCCATTTCTACCACAAACTCAACTCTTCTACAAATGTGATTATTGTTTTGTTGTAGTTGCAAAATCTGGGAAAGGGTGTGGACATTCTGGTTGCCACTCCGGGTCGATTGGTCGATCTGATTGAAAGGGCGAAAGTTTCTCTTAAGAATGTCAAGTATTTGGCAATGGACGAAGCTGACAGGATGTTGGACATGGGTTTTGAACGCCAAGTGCGTAGAATTGTTCAACAGTTGGATATGCCGCCACCGGGTGCAAGGCAGACTATGCTTTTCAGTGCAACATTTCCAGATGAAATAAAGGTCGGTCTATGTATTATATGATGCATTGAGATGTACAGTAATGCACTCGCAATGTGTGTGTGTATATATATTGGTTGATTGCTGTAAGGATGGACTTTTTACTCTAGTACAGGGGAATGCTATATAATTCTGTATGCAAAATTGTTCTTCCCCAGTTCCCCTGCGTATGAGTTCAGCAATGATGTGTGAAATCATTAACAGGGTACAAAAAGCAAACGTAAAAGCAAAAGAAGAGACATAAAATATGCCTTGTATTTTGATGATCTTGAATTCTTGATGTTTTCCACAAATTTAGCTCTGATCACATGGCTATCTATGTCAACTTCAATTCTTGCAGAGGCTTGCATCAGATTTTCTTTCCAGTTATATATTTCTAGCTGCTGGAAAAGTTGGATCGAGCACTAATCTGATAGTTCAAAAGGTTGAATTTGTCCCTGACATGCAGAAACGAAACTATCTTTTGAATCTTCTCTTTTCCCAAAGCACAACGAATGCCCCTGCTAAGGTACACTTATTGATTCATTGCTATTAGCTGTGCTTATTTCTTGCTTAATACATCTTGTTCGATTCCTCTTCCAGGATGCTTTGACGCTAATCTTTGTGGAGACGAAGAAAGGAGCGGATGCACTAGAACGCTGGTTGTCCAGGAAAGGTTACCCCTCTACTGCAATTCATGGGGACAAAGTGCAATTTGTAAGCCTATTTTCCTTGTAATCACTGTCAGTTGATGAATTTTGTTTGACATAAACATGAGAAATAAGTAAGTTCTAATAATCCGTCAGTGAACTTCTCAGCGCAACCAGATGTATGTGCTCGATCTGCATCATTCCTCTAGTTTTTCTACTTACGCATGATATACAAGAATCATCCTTAAGTTTTCTCTGCATGCAAGTTACATAGATAATAGGTCCTCGATGTATTTCTTGAAATGTGTTAGATAACAGTTCATTTGTTTCATATTACCTTGATTGCTACTAATAAATTTTCTGATTGCATTTTTATTCCTACTCTATTAATGCTATATCATGTTAAATGGAATAATTTCTTGTAATTTTCTGTCCTCTCAATCATCTGCTTCCCCTATCATTTGATGGATGCAGGAGAGAGAGCGGGCATTGAGATCATTCAGAAGTGGACATACTCCAATTCTGGTGGCAACGGATGTCGCTGCACGTGGGCTGGACATCCCCCACGTTGCTCATGTGATAAACTTCGACTTGCCAAGAGTCATAGACGACTATGTTCACAGAATAGGACGAACTGGGCGTGCTGGCAAATCTGGTATGGCAACAGCATTCTTCAGTGAGAACAACTTACCTATCGCAAAACCGCTGGTTGAGTTGATGCAGGAAGCGAGCCAGCAAGTTCCGTCTTGGCTCACTGAATATGCTCAGAGACCTTGTGATGACAACCGATCATCCCATTACGGTGGTCATGCCTATCGCTACAGAAACGATGGCTTTCTGGATTTCAACATTGATGACTACTCTAGCCAATGTGGCTCTGCCATGGCGCCATATGCTGACCCCTTCTCTGTTAGTTCCACTGCCGCGCCTGCACACGGAGATCTTTATGGTGCCTCGTTTGGTGGTGCAGCCACTTTGAATTTGCCCTATGTTGCTGATTCATATGGCCCGGTGACTCCCGGCGGCTGGGATTACTAAAACTTCCACTTGTTACCTCTTTTTTTTTTTTTTTTTTTTTCCTTTTGATGAACTCTGATCAGCATATTTCAGTATAATATGCATATATGCTCAACTAAACTAAATTAAACGGGATACATACAGAAAGGCCTCAGCTATTGTGAAAGGGAGGTAATCTGAAGCAGTTTCAAAGTCTTCAAGCTGTCTGTTTTGATGATCGTCTGATGAAATGATGAATATTTTGGGGTGACTTTTGGATCGAACTATATGATGTTAATTATATGGTTTTTGAGGTAGCTGCTGAGCAATTGTTGTTTTTGTTTTCTTCCAATATTATTTGTAGCGAAGTGTAATGCATGTCGTACGTATATCTTATTCTTTTTGTCGTATCTTATATCTTATCTTAATATACGGTATGACAAAAATCATATGGTTGTAGTACTTTTATTTTTGATATATTTTAGTTCGGTATATATTTATGTTCGGTGTGACATATAATGCATATTTTTATTATATTTTTATTTCGTTATACTTTATCGTACTTTAGTTCGGTATATCTTATTGTAGGCATATTTCAGTTTGTATTATATTGATATTTCACGATATATCGAAATTATTGTTAAATTAAAAAATACTTAGTAAAAAAATACATGCATAGATAGTAATAGTAACGATATCAAATATCCATAAAAATAATAATAATCAAATATCAACACACGAAATCAATAAATCAATAATTAAAGTTCAACCCAATAAAACTAATGGTACTGTAATTATGTTAAAATCTTGACAAATATTAAACGCACAATTCTTACAAACACAATCTCAAATCCAACAAATATTAAAAATATAAACATATAATTCCAACATATTAAAATCCAAAATAATTCTTGAAACTCTAAACCTCCAACTTCTCAACAAACCTGCGAAATTGAAATTAAAATAATTACATGAAGACAAAAACTTGTATGAGATCGTCTAACAGGTCTCTTGTGTTAGACGGGTCAAATAGGATCCAAACCCGCTCAAAAAATCGTTCCAAACCCGCAAAAACTGTCAGGCCCGTGGGGCCACTCGGGTATCACTAGGTATAAAGTAAATTATCACTAACTGTGAAGTATCATTAACTATTAAGTGAAGTATCATTAGATATATATCTACTAAAGTATCATTAATTCTGAAGTGAAATATCATTAGATATAAATTTGGCGAAATATCATTCACTATTAAGTGAAGTATCATTAGATATATATCTGGTGAAGTATCATTAACTCTGATGTGAAGTATCTTTAACTATAGAGTAAATTATCATTAAATATAAATTTGACAAAATATCATTAACTATTAAGTGAAGTATGATTAGATATATATCTGTTGGAGTATCATTAACTGTCATGTGAAGTATCATAATTATGAGATGAAGTATCATTAACTCGGAAGTGGAGTATAATACGATACTTCATTTCGTAGTTATTGATACTTCACACATAGTGATACTTTACTTCATACATATGGATACTCGAGTCATTTTATTTTTTAATTATATATTTTATTCAACTGGGATCCGGATTGAGATCTGTCTGACGTAAGAGACCCATTAGACGGTCTCACACAAGTGTGCCCCTTACATGAAAATATTGAAGTTTAAAAATTGAAGACGAATATAAGATTATTATGCATCATATAATTTAATTTATCTTTTATTCTATTGAAATAATTTTATATTGTATAATTTACGTATACATCATTTTATTTTTATTTTTGTTGATTATACATTTTAACTTTTAATTTTATTGATCGAAAAAATAGAAGATTATTATTTATTATATTTAATTTCAAATAGTTTATTTTTAATTATAATTTAGGTATTAAATTAAAAATCAAAACATAGCTTATCTCATCCACTCATTGTTTTGATTTAGATGACTAAGATTTGGTCAAAGGCGGTGATACGACCCAGACAAACAGACTAGGACGATAATAACAACGTAGCGCAAGACTTAGGAACGAAACACGTCAACTAAAAGAAGGGAACAATCCGACTCAATCAAACAATGGAAATTAGACAATCTAAACAACTAAAATACCTAGAAAAAATGACACGAATTATATAACACAATACCAAGGTAAAGAGGGCTGAATAGGATCAGTTTTGAGGGCTGAATTTGTAGGGAATATCGTGTGTGACGGCTTGTGAAGAATGGTTTGGAGAAGGTAGGATATGTTAGGGATCAAACGAACTTACGGATAGAATGGAACGAATGACAATCTCGATCTCGTGGCTGCCGTGAAGATGGGCGTCGATGGGGGATGGTTGACGTCGAGTATGTGTTGGACGAGTGGTGTTGTTGTGGTGATTCACAACCCGATAGCCTCCTTGAATCTCAAACGTATCCAAGGTTGAAATCTCGAAGTTGCTCCTCGATAGTGAATACCGGTTAATCCCTCAAGTGGAATAAGCAATACTGTAACGCCCCGATCCCAGGAGAAGGGCAGGGGACCGGTGCGTTACTTGGGGGAAAGGAGAAGGGGTTGTTGAACAGAAGCAATAAAAGAACTAGGGTTAGTGCCCCAAAAATTTGGGCAGCATAACCTCTATAACTGAATCAATCCACGCTTTTGAAGCGTCTAAAATGACTCAAATCAGATACCATGACTCTTGGGATGAACCCTTGAAAGAATAATCAAGGCAAACTTGAATATAAATATATAATAACAGTTCAAAGGTTAACTGTTAATAGATTAGATATGAGAAAGGCCAGGCTAATGTTTGTCCAAATACATGAAGTAAAGAGATGTCAAGCTCTCGCCTGTTATGAAAGCAATATAATGCCAAGCTTTTGCCTTAATATGAAAAACAATATAAAGCTAGGCTTGTGCCTGCCTGAATAAGAAAGTAAATAAATGTCAGGCTTTCGCCCGTCAGGAGCAGAAAGTAAGCGGGATTCAGAGAACCGAACACTCCGTAATAATAATCAGAGTAGGCAGAAAAGAACGTAGTGCATTTATTCAGACTCACAAGGAAGCATGTTCTCAGTTAGACTCCATAAAAAAAAACATATACATCAAAATATAGCCCTTCAGCCTTAGCACAACCGTCCACCATCCCGCAGCTCATCCTGAAAATATTTGAAAAGATTTTGGGCGTGAGTACTAATGCACTCAGTGGGTACTTTTGAGAAAACCTTAACAATCATTTGATAAAACAGAATATCCAATCATATTTAAAGCATATCATGGAAAGCTTTTAAAACTAAAAATTTGTGAATTCCATGTATACTAAATCATTTTTGTTCCATCATTGCGCGCCACTCTCCCCTATAACACTTACGGTGAGTCGGTTCGTGTACACAACCCGGCTACTTAAGGTTGGACATTGCCCTGTTTGCTTGGGGCCCGATATCGTGAACCATTGTAGTTTCGTCACCAAAAACAGTAGTAAGACTTACATGAGTCAGGAGAGCACATCAAATACAGTCATGAGTTGGATATTCAATCACATTCATTTTATAAATATCAGGGCTTAATAACCCAAAATATATTTTTATATAATAAAAACCCACCTGGTAAACTGATCTGGAATAGCGAGATCTAGATTCTGATTCAGGTCTCAACTAGAAGTCTCCTTCTTTTGCGCCTACTGTTAGTTTTGTATACTGGAAGACTTGTCTTTGTATACTTTTCTGATGATATGATGATATGAAATGAAAGTTATTGCAGTCACTGTTTGCATTTAGATTATGTTCTATAATTGTTTTATGCAATGTTCCATATACTTACATTGTAGATGATATGGTGTGGGGAGTCACACGGTAAGATCATATCATTAGAACCTTGTAATGTATTAAAGAGCTCACGGCTTAGATGGTCCTGAACACACCATCGGTACACCGTAGAATAATCTGATAAGTTAGTTTATCTTGACTAACTGATTATTCTAGTACACTAGTTAGTGTATTGAGGAGGATCACGATAGGATACTATTCTTTGTCTCTGACCCAGTTACTGAGAGAATAAAGATCCACAGAGTTCGGGTTCTGAACTCATGTGATATTGGCGAGCATATGTGTGTGTTGTTTATTACTTTGATTTATCAATGGGTGAGATCTTTTCGTAGATCGAATTCGATATCTTGGGTAATAACAATGTATACATGATGTCTCGAGCAGTATGCATGAGTACTGTATCCTGGTGCGTCAGGTTGATGATGTTCTCTTAAGGAAGCACAAGTTCATGTTGAAACCCTGCAGGTGGAATTTATTCCGTACATGAATAAAGCTTATGTGGTACTACTCAAGGTTTTAGATGTTAATTTATTATAGCTGTCAGAGGCTTACATAATTAATTAATGAACATTATATCTTAAACACGGGGAATGGCTGGACTAAAGGAGAAAGCATATTCGTAAATATGTATTAAATTGGTAGGTCAGTTTTACTTCTTTAGTGGAATAAAAGTAAAACTTAATTTATTTAATTATATCCTAGGTTTATTGGATATTGGATATTAAATAAATTAGTGGGCCAATTTAATATTCTTCTAGATCCCTGTTGTAGCCCAATTGACTGATAGTGGACTGGATATTGAACTTGATATAGAGGCCCAAGCCCATTAGGGCTGGAACATGAAATTTCGCCCCTCCCTATATATAAGGGGAGGGGGGGCACGAAATTTTATGAATTTATTCATAGAAAATCAGCCCCTCTTAGTCTCTCAAAGTTATCCATAGATTTCACAATTCTATCTAGTAGATTTCAGCCCACTCTGAATCTAGATACAGTCCGGGAATACAACAGAAGATCTTGGAGTGGAATACAGTGGTGGTCGGATTTTTGAGTGCTAGGTGGCGCCAATTACTGTGCTCATTCAACAGCAAGATTAGATCTTTAATCTTGTCCACAGACCGTCTATCGATTTGTAAGTAGATTCGTTTCTATGTCTTCCGCTTTATTAGATTCGAATCTGCTTTGCATGCTTTTTGATTAGACTGTGATAAACATGCATGTTACATAAAATTATGATTTGCATGAACACGGATTAATGAACAACCAAATGATCCTGCGGTGGTTTAATTCGAAAAAACCCCAACAACTGGTATCAGAGCGGGTTTTGGCACTGTTCTAGGATTAATCCAAGCATAAATTTCGAATTGCATATTAAATTTGATGATAAATTTATGGTGTTTAAATTTTCAGATTTAATTGTCATGTGTTTCGATTTTATGGTATTCAAAACTTGGAAGAATTTGAGATGTAAAAATCGAGAATTCTAGTTTTGAGGGTACTTGAATTTTCGGTCACTATGAGATTAAATTTGGGATGATATTTGATGTTCTTCAAATTTCCAGATTTAATTGTCATAGGGTTCAAAAATTTAGATGTCAAATTTTCGAATTTGATGTGTTAAAAGTTCCCTAATTTAGTGTAGTAATTTTCGGCACTTTTGGAATTAAGTTTGGATGATGTTTTGATCAAGATCAAATTTTCAGATTTATTTCCTAGTGTGTTCGAAAATTATGATGATTAGAATTGGATTTGGTGATTTTTGATGTATATCAAAGATTACCTAATTCTAATCTAGATAGGTTTGAAATTAGAATTTTAAATTTGGTAATTTTTGAAGTGGATCAAAATTTTCAGATTTTTATTCTTGAAAATTTCGAAACCTATAGCTATATTATTTGGAATAGTTATTTGATTAATGTCAAAATTTCCAAATGTGAAATGTAGTGTAATTTTCAATTTTAATAAATTAATTTGGAGAAGATTTTGATGAAAATCAAATTTCCAGATTTATTAATTAATGTGGATCGAAAATTTGGATGTGTTGGATTTAGATTTGATATTATTTGATGTATATCTTAATTTACCTAATTTTAATCTAGATAGATTTGAAAATAGAATTTTAAATTTGGAAGAATTTGAAGTGGATCAAATTTCCAGATTTATTATTCTTGTAATTTTCGAATTTTATGAATTAAAAATTGGATAAGGTGATTTTGGATATATATAAATAATTATCAAAATCCAATTGTGATAAGATTTTAAATTTGGATAAGTTTTGGAAGATTTTGGATTGGAATCAAATCTCCAAACTTTATCCTAGAAGATTTAGATTCTTATGGATAATATTTGGATTAGATTTTTGATTTATATCAATATATCCAATTATTATTTAATTAGGTTGGTTAGAAAATATTAAATAAATTTGGTGGATAATTATTAATAATTTCCAGATTTATTTTGATGATATTTTCGAAATATGCAAGATTTAAATTGGTGGATAATTATTTTAATTTCCAATTTTTATCTTGTGGATAATATCGAATTAATTAATTTAATTAATTGCGAAATTCGATTATTATTTAATATTCATGCATAGATATCATATGTTATTTTATGTGGATCATATAATACATGATTGTTGATTTTTGTAGACTGTGTTTGTTTGCAGGTTTACCAACTATCATGGCTCCTTTATTTTATGTGATGTATGTTTATGTTGAATGAATGTTGGCTGTATGCCGGTTTGGCTACGTGATTTTAATCCATGAGAAAATCCATGGATTAGGTCTAGGTTTTATTTTACGTTGTTTTAATGTAATAGATATAAAGCTGTTAGACGAGTTTTTGAGTTGTAATTTTTATTCTAGCAATATTAGATTTTTCCTTTTGGAATAGATAGTCTGTATTGAATAAAGATCGGAGATCAACTCAAAAGAAGGAAAATGGTTTAGCACCAAAAAGAAAGGTTCACCGGTTCACGTCCTGAAACCCTAAATGGAGCTAGGATTTTCGGCGAGGCGCGGTGAAGGGGGCGGCGGCCATAGTCCTGTTTCCGGAGCTGACTTTCCATTTTTATCTCATCAATCAACATGAGATATAAGCCATGATAGTTGGAATATTACTGTTGCTTATTATGTTGAAGCATGCAATGGATGTTTATCATTTTATGTGATGTTTTGCATGTTCGATAATGGGATAAAATGAAACCTCAAACATAAATAACTAAGTGGGAGAGATTCATACCAAAGTATGTAGAAATCTCATACGGTCTCCATTAAAATCTGGTTTAATTGAGAAGTGATGGGCATGCACGTTGACATCGGTCTTCCTCCATATCGGATGTGTCATATCACAGATTTCTCTAGAAATTAAATCTCCTAAACGGATAGTTGTAGAACACTATTAGGACTAACTGACTCCTCCATCTGGAGCGGTTAAATTCGAGTAGTGATCTTGGTGCGAAGATAATGGTGTGCACACTTAGATGTAATTTATTGATAAACATCCACACGATCGTGGCTTATCAGTTAGACGATTACATGACCGTGTTAATTATCCGGCTATTAATTTGCTTGTTGTAAGGAAACTCAACTGGAGGCAAATTAAAGGTTTAACCTATTTAAAGATGTTTTTTATAAACGTCCACACTATCGTGGCTTGTAAAAGACATTTTTAAAGTGTCGGTGGAAAAGTATATAATTTTTATGAGGCTTTCGATTATATACTGTTTATCCTAAACGTGTTTTGTGACTGTACTGCATGTTTAATTTCAGTTATTTCATATCATCTATCGCACTCTCCAATCTGTCCTCAATCCTCAAAGAAAACAAACTTGTCGGTGAAAACTACAATGACTGGATTCGTAACCTTAACTTGGTTCTTGTTGCTGAGGGACACAAGTTTGTGCTTGAAGAGGTTTGTCCTCAGACGCCAGATGAGGGTTCTGACGAAGCCCAAAAGGTTGCATATGATAAGTGGCTTAGGTCTAATGAGATAGCGCGCTGTTACATCTTGGCATCTATGTCAAGTGTGTTGCAACATCAGCATGAGCCTATGAAAACCGCTTATGATATCATGTACAACCTTAGGCAACTATTCGGTCATCAGAACCGCTCGGCACGCCATTTGGCAATGAAGAAACTAATGGATGCGAGAATGTCTGACTCCACACCTGTTAGGGATCACGTTCTCATGATGATGGGGTATTTATCTGAGATCGAGACCTTGGGTGGAGAACTAGATGGCGATTCTCAAATCGACATTGTTCTTCATAGCTTGTCTTCGAAGTTTGAGCAGTTCAGGCTGAATTTTAACATGATTAAAAGGGATGTCAGCCTGACTGAACTACTCATAGATCTTCAGGCGGCTGAATTGCTCCAAAAGAGCAATCCTGAGGCCCACATAGCTGAAAAAGGAGCGTCTTCTTCTGGTGGAAAAAGGAAGAAGAGAAACGCACCTAAGAAGGCTGCAGATGAGGCGTCTAAGGTGAAGAAGCCAAAGGCAAAGATTCCTCCCGAGGAATTCAAGTTGAAGACTAAGTGCTTCAAGTGCGGCCAACCAGGTCACTGGAAGGCGGTGTGTCCTAACAAGAAGAAGAAGAGAGGTACATCTCACACTCTGGTTGTGGAAACATGTTTAGCAACTTGTTCTACCCAGTCATGGGTAGTAGATACTGGAGCTACTGATCATGTTTGCATGTCTTTACAGGGGTTCCTGGTAAAAAGACAGCTGAGTGAGGACGAGATCACCGTCTACATGGGCAATGCTACGAGAGTGGCGGCTGTTGTAGTGGGAGATGTTGTTTTACCTTTCAGTAGTGATAGAACTTTGGTTTTGAAAGATTGTCTTTATGTGCCTGGTTTTAGGCGAAACTTGATTTCAGTTTCTAAATTGATTATGGATGGATATTCTGTTTCTTTTGATAACAAAGTAGTTATCTTTAGTGGTAAACATTTTATCTGTTCTGGCACATTGGATGGACACTTATACTTTCTTAAACCAACTGAAAACACTACGCAAAGACAACTGTTGAAAACATCGATCACAAACCCTAACAAGAGAAAAGAACCTTCGGAATTGAATCAAACCTATCTTTGGCATCTAAGGCTAGGTCATATTAACCTTAAGAGGATACAAAGGCTTGTAAATGATGGACCATTGTCTTCTTTGGTACTGGAATCGTTTCCTTTGTGTGAATCCTGTTTGGAAGGTAAAATGACCAAGCGTCCTTTCCAGTCAAAAGGAAATAGATCCGAAGGGCTATTAGATTTGATTCACTCTGACCTATGTGGCCCTATGTCAGTTCAAGCTCGAGGAGGGTTCGAGTATTTCATCACTCTCATTGATGATTACTCTAGATACGGTTATATCTACTTGTTACGTCGCAAGTCTGAATGCTTTGAGAAATTCAAAGAGTTTAAGGCGGAAGCAGAGAAACGAACAGGCAGAAGTATCAAGTCACTACGTTCTGATCGTGGTGGCGAGTACCTCTCAAGCGAATTTAGGGATTACATGGCAGAGAGTGGGATTACATCCCAGTTGACTGCGTCTGGAACGCCACAACAGAATGGCGTGGCGGAAAGAAGGAATCGTACATTGTTAGAGATGGTTAGATCGATGATGAGTTATTCTGAGTTGCCTATTTCATTTTGGGGATATGCCCTGGAAACAGCAGCCTATATTCTTAACTAGGTTCCATCGAAATCAGTTCCTGCTACACCTACAGAACTATGGACTGGACGAAAGCCCAGTTTGAACCATATTCGGATTTGGGGTAGCCCAGCACACGTGTTGGACAAGGAAGCTGATAAGCTGGCTCCTCGTACTGATTTAAGGCTGTTCGTTGGATATCCTAGAGGAACGAAAGGTGGTTTGTTTTATAGTCCTAAGGATCAGAAGATCATTGTTAGCACCAATGCTCGATTCTTAGAGGAAGACTATGTCATAAACCACAAACCAAGGAGTCACATCATCCTTGAGGAGTTAAGGGGTGGATCGAATCCTACACCAGTTGTACAAGAAGAGGAACCACCAAACACTGCACAACGTGTCACAGAAGTACAGGAACTGCCTCGTCGCAGTGGGAGGGTTGTACACCAACCTGATAGATTCATTGGTCTGGGAGAGGCTTCAGATTTCCCAGAGGGTCTCAATGAATTGGATCCCAGGACCTATGATGAGGCAATTCGAGATAAAGATGCAAATTCTTAGAAAACTGCAATGGAGTCTGAGATTGGATCTATGGATCACAATCAAGTCTGGGAACTTGTAGAACCACTAGATGGGGTAATACCCATTGGCTATAAGTGGGTCTACAAGCGCAAGAGAGGATCTGATGGGAAGGTTGAAACCTTCAAAACTAGATTGGTGGCAAAAGGGTATACTCAGAAAGAAGGGATCGATTATGAGGAAACCTTTTCGCCGGTAGCCATGCTTAAGTCAATCCGGATTCTCTTGTCTATTGCCGCTCATTTGGATTATGAGATCTGGCAGATGGATGTCAAGACGGCTTTCCTAAATGGAAGTCTTGAGGAAAACATTCACATGAAACAACCAGAGGGATTCATTGCTAAGGGCCAAGAGCACTTGGTGTGTAAGCTTAAGAGATCCATTTATGGACTTAAGTAGGCATCGAGGTCTTGGAACATCCGATTTGACGAGGTTATCCAATCATATGGATTCGTGCAAAGTCCGGATGAGAGCTGTGTGTACAAGAAGTGTGACGGAAACGTGGTGGTATTCCTCGTACTTTATGTTGATGACATCTTGCTTATTGGAAACAGTAAGAAGGCGTTGTCAAACATTAGGGTGTGGCTGTCCGAGCAGTTCTATATGAAGGATCTGGGTGAAGCCGGACATGTCCTTGGCATCAAGATTATTCGAGATCGCCAGAAAAGGATGTTATGTCTGTCCCAGGTGACTTATATCGATACAGTGCTAGCTAGATTTGGCATGCAAGATTCCAAGAAAGGTTTTATACCTTACATGCATGGAATTCATCTATCCATGGAAATGTGTCCCCAAACACAGTCTGAGATAGAGGAAATGAAGAAAGTACCATATGCTTCGGCTGTGGGAAGTTTGATGTATGCTATGCTATGCACTAGACCTGATATATGCTATGCTGTTGGCATGGTAAGCAGATATCAGTCTAACCCTGGACAAGGTCACTGGACTGCGGTCAAAAACATTCTCAAGTACCTTAAACGGACTCGAGACTACATGTTGGTTTTCCGCTCTGATAGTCTAGTACTTTTGGGTTACACGGACTCAGATTTTCAATCCGACAAAGATCCGAGTAAGTCTACCTCGGGCTATGTGTTTACACTAGGAGGTGGAGCCGTCGCATGGAGGAGCATTAAGCAGAAATGCATTGCGGATTCCACCATAGAAGCTGAATATGTAGCTGCCTCTGAGGCTGCAAAAGAGGCTGTCTGGCTCCGCGGGTTCCTAGTGGGCTTGGGCGTGGTTCCTGATTTGCCTAAGACTATCACGATATACTGTGATAACTCTGGTGCAGTGACAAATTCGAAGGAACCCAGAGCTCACAAGGCAAGTAAACACATAGAGAGAAAGTACCATCTTATACGAGAAATCGTTAAGAGAGGAGACGTGGCAGTGGTCAAGATTGCATCGGAGGACAACCTGGCTGATCCATTCACGAAGAGCCTGGCGGCAAAGACCTTTGATGGTCACGTGGAGAAAATGGGAGTGAGATGCAGACCTAGGGATGCATTTTGAGTTGATAGTTTTGATTGGAGAGTTAGCTAGTTATTTATTATGCTTGAAAGACATGCTTCAAGTATAAGTGGGAGATTGTTAGTTTTGTATACTGGAAGACTTGTCTTTGTATACTTTTCTGATGATATGATGATATGAAATGAAAGTTATTGCAGTCACTGTTTGCATTTAGATTATGTTCTATAATTGTTTTATGCAATGTTCCATATACTTACATTGTAGATGATATGGTGTGGGGAGTCACACGGTAAGATCATATCATTAGAACCTTGTAATGTATTAAAGAGCTCACGGCTTAGATGGTCCTGAACACACCATCGGTACACCGTAGGATAATCTGATAAGTTAGTTTATCTTGACTAACTGATTATTCTAGTACACTAGTTAGTGTATTGAGGAGGATCACGATAGGATACTATTCTCTGTCTCTGACCCAGTTACTGAGAGAATAAAGATCCACAGAGTTCGGGTTCTGAACTCATGTGATATTGGCGAGCATATTTGTGTGTTGTTTATTACATTGATTTATCAATGGGTGAGATCTTTTCGTAGATCGAATTCGATATCTTGGGTAATAACAATGTATACATGATGTCTCGAGCAGTATGCATGAGCACTGTGTCCTGGTGCGCCAGGTTGATGATGTTCTCTTGAGGAAGCACAAGTTCATGTTGAAACCCTGCAAGTGGAATTTATTCCGTACATGAATAAAGCTTGTGTGGTACTACTCAAGGTTTTAGATGTTAATTTATTATAGCTGTCAGAGGCTTACATAATTAATTAATGAACATTATATCTTAAACACGGGGAATGGCTGGACTAAAGGAGAAAGCATATTCGTAAATATGTATTAAATTGGTAGGTCAGTTTTACTTCTTTAGTGGAATAAAAGTAAAACTTAATTTATTTAATTATATCCTAGGTTTATTGGATATTGGATATTAAATAAATTAGTGGGCCAATCTAATATTCTTCTAGATCCCTGTTGTAGCCCAATTGACTGATAGTGGACTGGATATTGAACTTGATATAGAGGCCCAAGCCCATTAGGGCTGGAACATGAAATTTCGCCCCTCCCTATATATAAGGGGAGGGGGGGCACGAAATTTTATGAATTTATTCATAGGAAATCAGCCCCTCTTAGTCTCTCAAAGTTATCCACAGATTTCACAATTCTATCTAGTAGATTTCAGCCCACTCTGAATCTAGATACAGTCCGGGAATACAACAGAAGATCTTGGAGTGGAATACAGTGGTGGTCGGATTTTTGAGTGCTAGGTGGCGCCAATTACTGTGCTCATTCAACAGCAAGATTAGATCTTTAATCTTGTCCACAGACCGTCTATCGATTTGTAAGTAGATTCGTTTCTATGTCTTCCGCTTTATTAGATTCGAATCTGCTTTGCATGCTTTTTGATTAGACTGTGATAAACATGCATGTTACATAAAATTATGATTTGCATGAACACGGATTAATGAACAACCAAATGATCCTGCGGTGGTTTAATTCGAAAAAACCCCAACAACTGGTATCAGAGCGGGTTTTGGCACTGTTCTAAACTCGAGTATTTCAAATCCTCATGTTTTCTAAAGGTTCTAAAGTCGTGCTATCTATGTTTAAGTCCTAGTTAAGGGTGTATAAGTTGGGTATTGTTTAATTTCTTGTTAGTAGTTAGAAATCTTCAAAGGAGGCCGCTAAGTCGATGATTCGACTTTTGTAGGAGGAAGTGAGCCTCATGGAAATTCGGAGAAGGATCATCAATTTGTTGCTTCATCTTCTGCTTAGTAGTCGAGGTGGGTAAATCTACACTCATCTAAAGTTTGAGCTAATAAGCTCTAGAAGCATGTTACGGCAAATGAGATATCCAATAAAGCATTTTTGCTCTGCCTAATTGATCTCTGTACAAGGAAGGAAGGAAAGGAAGATATCAATGTTTTAATTGAGTTCTCGATCATGTTTAGGAATGCTAGAATTGTTTAAGTGTTGTTTATGCTTAGCATGAGATATTTAAGAATTGTCCTTAGTTACAATTCGTATTTATGTACGTTCATTTTCTTCTATTTGAATGTTGATGCTTTGATAAAGCTTGTTAGTTAAGGATTAAGGATTACCTTGTTAGGGTAGTGTTAAATACCGTATAGGCTGACATGCTCTATTAAAGGATTAGCCCCTAGACTTTGCTCTAGGTTTGGTTTTGCTAATAAGGTTAAGGAAGGAAGAAACTTAGCATTTTTCTTAAGCAGGATTTGAGCTCAGAGAACTTGTGATCTTCAATCACTAAGTGAGTCACTGCTGGATTTATCCCTTGCAAACTCGTTTGGATATTTGAGGTAACCCCTCTTCTATCCTATGGCATGCCTAAGGGTGCAGTTGACATCAGGTTTGGGCGAGATTGGGCCCAAAAGAAAAAAAAAGGTTTTACGGGTATGGAGGGGGCTTTTGCGTTTTGCTCTCCATATACCGTCAGTTAATTATTGGATATCTTGAAGTTATTAAAGTGTTTTTGGTTAAAACCCACTGAGTACATTAGTGCTCATGCCCTCTCTTTTTCAATTGTTTTCAGGTTGAGATGCTGAGGATGTTGGTGGCTGTGGATATGGGTTGGCTGCCAAGATTGTTTTGCTATTATATAAGTTCCTTTTGAAATCCCATTATGTGTTCTGCTACTCTGATACACTCTTTCTAATTTCGTTCAAGTTCTATTATGTTTATCGAGATTCTAAGAATATTCCCCAGACATGGCTATCTATATATAAGTGATGCATACTAAGTTTTATTCCCGCTTCTCGAGTATAAGTTTCTTTCACCTATGAAGAGGCTTATTCACGTTGATATCTGTTTATTTACTTTGACCTATGAATGGGTCTATGCTCGTTGGTATCTGATTAGTTAGCCATTTTATTCCACTAAAGCATGTTTTCTTCTTAATCAAGTAAACTCGAGTATCATCGTCTATCTTTCGAAAGTATATCTTTATTCTTAAAACTCCTTCGTAAATCTTCCGGCTTTATTCATTAATCCCTTAATAATACCCCGTCCCCATTCGTTAATCCCTATCTCGGGACTGAGCCATTACAGATGGTATCAGAGCAGGCTTGGAACTCTGCTGACCTGTCTCTTTATTTAAGTTAAGCTAAGTGTCTATGTGCATATGAATTGCTTCGTAATAAGTTAAAGCAGCAACCCATAGCTCACCATCACCCTCGTATCCTCAACCAAAAATTAAGGTATGATAGTATAGAGATTTTGGATATTGGATTCATGATTTTTGGAATACAGGAAATGATAAGATTTGAGCAAGCATACCTGTTTTATGGATAAGTAAAAAACCGTGAGAATGAAATTTCAAGTAAAAGGTGTTCGGGTAATATGATTTCTGAGATGGAAAATTTGTGAAAAGATTTCTCGATCCCAAAAAGGTTTAAATTCATTCTCAAAATTTTGGACTTAAAGAAAAGGTAGATATGTATGTTTAAAGACTTTGGGCACCAAAATTTTTTATTAAAAATGTCAACTGCTTTTTAAAAGGAGCTATACATGCAAGATATAATCTAGACATTAGTATGATCTCAGGAGGACCTTTGGTCTCCCTTTTATAATCTAGACTGATTAAGTTATTCTCTTCTAGATGGTTAAGCGTCATTCGACAGCTAGGAAAAGTGTGCCTCTTTTCCGCCATGTGCAAGAGAGGGTTGAGAGGTTCAGGAGAGAAACCTGGAATGGCAACGAGCAGTTGCTGTCCTATATAGTGAGGTATCTTAAAAGGTGGGCTTGGATGAACGGCTACGGAGGAGAGCCCGGAAGCGTATCAGGCTTGGAAACAAGCATCCGCATGTGTGAGCACGCACCACCCACTTGGAGGCCTATGAGTACCGCATCCTGCAAAACACGATCACTCATGATCCCGAGATGTACGCTGAGATCGGGAATCTGACGGAGTTCTCCTCAGCCTTGATGGCTCATTGGGTGTCGGAGTATGGCCATGTGCACGCCTTAGCCGAACATCAGGCAGCCGAGCAAAATCCCACCCTCGTGGTAGAACTAGAACTGCAAAGGGCGACTTTCAACAGTCCCTCTGGATTTTAAGCACCGCGCCCTCACGATGAAGGAACCTCAAGAGCGGGACCCTCAAGCATCCGGATTATGAATCACACCGAGTCCCTATTTTCCTGCACTCCTCAAATGAACCAGTGGACTCTTGCATCCGCTTCTCAGGGTCTGGGACATTGTATGCCCCATCAGTACCCCGAAGGGAACATCAACATGAGGAGGTTCAAGTTCAGCATCCCAGAGACAGTTGAAGTTGATGATGAGGAAGAAGAAGAAGAGGACCCGGAGGAGGACGAAGAGGAAATAGGGTCGCCATGTAAGGAGAAGGGGAAGGGCCCGACTTATGATTAAGCGTTAGTAGGAAGTGTAGGAGGTGTTGTTGTTAGAACACCTAGTTTTCTGATCTATCTGTCTGTCTATCTGATGTCCGTTTAATCCGCTTTAACCAAGATCCTAATATGTAATATATGCTTTAACTTTTCTAGACTCTATTAGTGGCAGTGAATTTTCTAAAAGACTGCCCTATTCCGTTTGTAACCCATAACTTCTTCTATGATATCGATGCCAAAGTCCTCATATTGAGGCAATTTTCCCTATTATGCTTGATGTCATTTAATTTCTGTCTTGCTTTATCTATCTTGCGTAAATTAAAGACCTTATTGAAAGGCATCCTTGCTTTGTGAGAATTCAATCGAGCGTCACTAATATCTAGTTCTTTAGGATGCCGCCTCGAAGATGTCAAGCTGAGAATGAAGATGAGAACGAACCCGAGCAAGTCCCAAACCCGGTCAAGAGCTGAAAGTGTGTTTCTTAAACACAACCCTCCATCGTTTAATGGTTTAGGGGACCCAATGGATGCCGAGAAGTAGGTTCTCTCCTTAGAATGAATTTTCGATTTCATAGCTTGTTCAGAAGAAGAGAAGTTAAGTTGCGCTCTTTTTATGCTGACGGACGATGCAGAATATTGGTGGGAGTCCGTTCGAAGGACCAACACCCCAGAGCAATGGAAGGACTATAGTTGGGAAGATTTCAAGCACGACCTATATCAAAAGTACATCCCAAATTGTTATCGAGAGGCAAAGGGCATGGAGTTATAGAACCTAAAGCAAGGAAAAAAAATAGTGTCGGAGTACGATAGAGAATTCAACCAATTATCAAGGCATGCTCCACATCTAGAGGACACAGATGGGAAGAAGGCACGCAAGTTTAAGAAGGACTTAGATCTGAGATTGGCATAGCCCTCACTGGGCAAGAAGACATGTCTTATGCTCGAACCTTAGCCAAAGCCTTGAGCATTGAAGCCATTCTCCCTCGAGAGAAAGTTCAACCCCCTCAGCCAGCTAATGATCAAACAGGAAAGAGAAAGTAGGAAGGAGGAAGAAGGGATGATAGAGGAAAGAAACCCCACTGGCAAAGCTAAGAGTCAGGAGTGCCTCGCAGTCAGCCTGACAACACCCCTAGCCTTAGGCCGTGTCAAAAGTGCGGAAGGATGCACCTTGGAGCCTGCCGAGAAAATTAAACTGGGTGCTACAACTGTGGTAAAGAGGGACACTTTAAGAGGGAGTGTCCTGAAGGAAACAATAGATGATCCCAAACACCACAACAACCCCTGTACCCGCAGCCGCTTCAACGATTTCCTGAAAATCAACCAAGACTGCAGCAAGGAGGACCTCAAGGTCAAAGGCCGGGAATGAATCCAAGGCTGAACCAAGGACGAGATCAAAGGTCTAATCAAGGACAGAGGCCATCTCAATCGGCTCGTACTTATGCTCTCAACCAGCAGCAAGCTGCTAAGGTCCCCGGTAATTTAGCAGGTATGATTACCCTCCTTGAGACGCCAGTTTTAGCTCTCTTCGATACTGGAGCATCGTATTCGTTTATAGTTGAGTCTGTTTGTAAGAAACTGAAGATAAAACCTGAGAACGCTGAGAATGCTCTTGAGATAAGTATTCCCTCTGGAAAAAGAATGATATCTAGGAAGGTCTGCTCTAACCTAGAATTGAACATAGAAGGGGAAACCTTTAAGTCAAATCTTTATATAATAAAGATTCAGGACTTCAATATAATCCTAGGAATGGATTGGTTAGCCTCAGCTTATGCCTCCATAAGCTGCCCTAAGAGGGAAGTAGTGTTTCACCACCCGAGAAACCAGAGGTGAAAATCTATCGATCAAGGCTGGGAAGCAAAGTCCCAGTGATATCCACTCTAAAGGCCACTAGGATGATAAGGAAAAATAATTGCCAAGAATTTTTAGTTAACCTGATAAGGAAAGAAGAAGGAGAGCTGTCAATTGAAGACGTTCCAGTCGTAAGAGAATACCCCGATGTATTCCCAAAGGAGCTGCCAGGACTGCCTCCAGATAGGCAGATGGAGTTCGCCATTAAGTTGGAACCAGAAGCCGCCCCAGTTTCAAAAGCCCCATACAGAATGACGCCTAAGGAGTTGCAAGAACTCAAGGTTCAACTACAAGAGTTATTAGACCTAGGTTTTATCCAACCTAGTGTGTCGCCTTGGGGAGTTCCAATCTTGTTCGTAAAGAAGAAGGATGGCACATTGAGAATGTGAATCGACTATAGAGAGCTTAATAAGCTGACCATCAAGAATTGATACCCCCTCCCAAGAATAGACGATCTCTTTGATCAGCTTGAGGGAGCAAGTGTCTTCTCTAAGATAGACTTAAGATTTGGGTATCACCAACTGAAGATCCGAAAGGAGGATATTCCTAAGACTTCTTTTAGTACTCGCTATGGTCATTACGAGTTTGTAGTAATGCCATTTGGATTGACCAATGCCCCAGTAGTGTTCATGGATTTAATGAACCGGGTTTTTTACCCGTATCTAGATAAGTTTTTGCTAGTTTTCATAGATGATATCCTCATCTATTCGAAGGATGAAGAGGAGCATCAAAGGCACCTAAGAGTGGTGCTGGAGACGTTAAGAAGAGAAATGCTTTATGCTAAGTTCAATAAATGTGAGTTTTGGCTCAAGGAAGTTATGTTTTTAGGTCATATAGTTTCAGTAGAAGGAATCAAGGTGGATCCAGTCAAGATTGAAGCTGTAAGCAACTGGAAGTCTCCATGGAACGTGAATGAGATAAGAAGTTTCCTAGGACTCACTGGATATTATCGTAGATTCATCAAAGGATTCTCAACTATATCTAAGCCCATGACGCAACTATTAAAGAAGGACTCCAAGTTCAAGTGGACGCCTGAGTGCGAGGAAAGTTTCCAAACCTTGAAGAAGAAGCTAACCACAACCCCAATGTTGGCCATTCCTGAAGGGAATGAAGATTTCTTGGTTTACGCAGATGCGTCAAAGAAAGGGTTAGGCTGCGTGCTGATGCAGAGAGGAAAGGTGATTGCTTATGCTTCTCGGCAGCTTAAGAATCACGAGGAGAACTACCCTACGCATGACTTAGAGCTAGCAGCAGTTGTTCATTCACTGAAGATCTAGAGGCACTATCTCTATGGAGCTAAGTGTGAGATCTTCTCAGATCATAAGAGCCTGAAGTATTTCTTCGAGCAAAAGGATCTTAACATGAGGCAAAGAAGGTGACTAGATCTCATAAAAGATTATGAATGCACGATTCACTACCACCTAGGCAAGGTGAATGTGGTAGCAGATTCCCTAAGTGGGAAGGAGAAGGCAGAGTTAGGACTCGTTTTAGTCCAGGAAGATCTTTTCAAGGAGTTTGAGAAGTTAAGGATCAAGGTGCTAACACCACCTGAAACCATTCAAGCACAAATCACCACGATAGTTGCTCAGCCTGACCTGAGGTAAAGAATAATTGAAGCCTAGAGAGGAGATGAGTTCCTCGAAAAGAAAAGACTAGAAGCACGATCATATAGCTTGTAAGATTTTTCAGAAGCCGCCAATAACGCGCTTTTATTCAAAGGAAGGCTTTGTGTGCCAAGCAAGGAAGAACTAAAGGAGGAAATCATGTGCGAAGCACATGACACGCCATATACAGCACATCCCGGAAGCACCAAGATGTATCAAGACCTCAAGAAGAACTTCTGGTGGAATAACATGAAGAGAGAGATAGCCGCCTTCGTAGAAAGGTGTTTGAACTGTCAGCAAGTGAAAGCATTGCATTAAAAACCTTCTGGTTTGCTCCAACCCTTAGAAATTCCTGAATGGAAGTGGGATCATATCAATATGGACTTTTTCATAGGTTTGCCAAAGTCTAAGCGGGGGAATACCGCTATTTAGGTAATCATTGATCGATTATCGAAATCAGCACATTTTGTTACTTTTAAGATGACAGATGGGCTAGATCAATTAGCCCAGCTGTATGTTAGGGAGGTTGTGCATTTGCACAGAATACCGATCTTGATTACATCGGATCGTGATACGAGATTTACGTCAAGATTCTGGAGGATCCTACAAGAAGCCATGGGATCGAAGCTCAATTTCAGCACAACCTTTCATCCTCAAACGGATCGCCAGTCCGAAAGGACTATCCAGATCCTAGAAGATATGCTTAGAGGAGTAGTTATCGATCAAGGAAGTAGTTGGGAAGAATTACTGCCATTGGTAGAGTTTGTGTACAACAACAGCTATCAATCATCGACCGGCATGGCCCCTTATGAAGCCCTGTATGGAAGGAGGTGTAGATCACCCTTGTATTGGGATGAAGTTGGAGAGAGAAGGATACTTGGACCTGAAATGGTCCAAGAAGCTGTCCAGAAGATCGAGCTTATTCGTCAGCGAATCAATGAGGCTCAAGATAGGCAGAAGGCTTACGCAGATCAAAGAAGAATGAAACTCAGTTTTAATGTTGGAGATAAAGTGTTCTTGAAGGTGTCTCCATCAAGAGAAGTGGTTCGTTTTGGCAAACGAAGCAAGTGAAGGCCCAGATTTATTGGACCTTTTGAAATCCTAAAGAAGGTAAATGAAGTAGCCTACAAGTTGGCCTTACCAACCAACCTGAGTGACGTTCATAACGTCTTTCATGTCTCAATGTTGAGGAAGTACGTGTTTGATCCAAAGCACGTAATTAGCAAGGAGGAGATAGTTCTGAATGAGGACTTAGTATATGAAGAGAAGCCCCAGGTCATTGTGGATCGAAAGATCTAGAAGTTGAGGAACAAGGAGAGCAATTTTGTAAAAGTAATCTGGAACCATCATGGTTCAGAGGAGGCAACCTGGGAGCTTGAATCCGAGCTGCTCAAAAAGTACCCTGATATCGTTTATCATGGTTAGTAAATTTCGGGACGAAATTTCTTTAAAGGGGGGTAGGATGTAACACCCCAGATTTTCAGATAATGTTTAGAGAATTATTAAGAGTAATTAATTAAGTTAAGGAAGAAGATTAAAGAAGGTTTAAGTAAAGTCAGATGTCTGTTACGACTTTAGGGGTCAATTTTCGTAAAATCGTTTTTTCGAAAATTTTGATCTTAATTCTGTTTTGGCCATTTATGGTCTCGTTAGAAAGGTTTTTACTCAAGGAGTGTGTTGGTGTTCCCGGAATTTTATTCTGAAGTCATTTGAGTTCCCGGTGATGAAAAATGTATTTAAAAGGTGAATGAATAATAACTTTTGCGTGCGTTCGTGTTTTAAGAAATTTACGAAATCCTCCTTGTTGATCCAAGTATAGTTTTATCAAGCCTCTTTTATGGGAAATGACTCAAGGATTCTATTGACGTTCACGGATTTCCATTCTGAGGTCAATCGAATGCTCGGGGAGCAAAATCTGTCAGTCTGAGTGAATAGTAAAAAGTAATTCCAAAAAGGGAATCTTTGCTCGTCTTTCTTCTGACGACCCCGTCTTCATCACGAATCTAGTTGGTTCACTAGTATTCGAGCCAATGAGTCTCTCGGTATTTTTAGATTTCGTGTCTAAGGTCATTTGGACCTCGACTTCGAATAAAACAACTTTTAACCGAACCCGCGGTAACTTTTGCAGTGTTTCCGCACTGGAGTGGCTTTTCAAGGAAGCCAAGCTCCCTTCTATAAATAGAGGGCCACCCCTTTTTCATTCATTTGCTCATTTTCCATCCATTTCACTTCCAAGAGAGTGGGAGAGCTTTGAGAGCTTGTGAGTCGAGAGAATAGTCGAAGTTCTGTCGAAGTAAAAAGCGTTCTTCGTGAGTGTTCTGCAAGACAATGAGCGGAGTAGCGAAGGGATGCAGTGAGAGAAGGTGATAGGGACGCTGTTGGGTCATAGCAGGCGGCTCTGCCATCGTTGCGACTCGACGAGATGCCAAGCTAGCCACCTTCCTTCGACGTACCTAACCCTGTCCATTCTTGTTCGTCGGGCTCGATTTCATTTCTTTTCCGTCTTTTAATTCTGCATTTACTTTCCATTCTTCGTGTTCTTAATGTTCTTCATTATTACTAATTTACTTTTCGCCTAAAGTTATATTTCGATTCTCGTTAAAGTTCCAAGTTAATAGCATTTTTGTTATATTTCTCGTCATTATACTCGATATTATTCCCATTTTTATTCTCATCATTAATTCTCGTAATCAGTTTCGTTTAAGTTCCGTTCAAGTTATATTTAAGATTTGGTCATTATTTTAAGTATTCAAGGAGGATTGTCGTGTTTATTCTGTTATAATGTCGATTTCTTTTAAGTTTAAAGCATGTTCATTTCTATATTTTATTCAAAGTGTTAAGCCTTATTTTAAGTTTAAAACATCGAGGAAAGGAAGAGGTAACCGAGTAACACCTCGACCAAAACATCAATCAAAGAATTTCAAGGTTCGTGGGAGTGCACAGACCGTGCAGGAAGGGATTTCTTCTGCATGGCCCGTGCAGAACTCTATGTCCCATTTTATGAATGGACTGCACGGACCGTGCAAGGCTTGCACGACCGGTGTAAGGGCCTGCATAGACCGTGCAAGGCTTGCACGGCTCGTGTTGAAAGTTTGGGAATTTTTAATTCTCGTCCATTTGCACGGCCCGTGTAAGGGCCTGCATGGACTGTGCAAGGCTTGCACGGCTCGTGTCGAAAGTTTGGGCATTTTTAATTCTCGCCCATTAAATAGCACGGCCCGTGCAGTGCTTCTGCCACCCTGTTTTATCGTTAATCGTGTTCTAAACTCGAGTATTTCAAACCCTCGTGTTTTCTGAAGGTTCTAAAGTCGTGCTATGTATGTTTAAGTCCTAGTTAAGGATTTATAAGTTGGGTATTGTTTAATTTCTTGTTAGTAGTTAGAAATCTTCAAAGGAGGCCGCTAAGTCAATGATTCGACTTTTGTAGGAGGAAGTGAGCCTCCTGGAAATTAGGAGAAGGATCATCAACTCATTGCTTTATCTTCTGCTCAGTAGTCGAGATGGGTAAATCTATACTAATCTAAAGTTTGAGCTAATAAGCTCTAGAAGCATGTTAGGGCAAATGAGATATCCAATAAAGCATTTTTGCTCTGCCTGATCGATCTCTGTACAAAGAAGGAAAGAAAGGAAGATATCACGTTTTAATTGAGTTCTCGATCATGTTTAGGAATGCTAGAATTGTTTAAGTGTTGTTCATGCTTAACATGAGATATTTAAGAATTGTCTTTAGTTACAATTCGTATTTATGTATGTTTATTTCCTTTTATTTGAATGTTGATGCTTTGATAAATCTTGTTAGTTAAGGATTAAGGATTACCTTGTTAGGGTAGTGTTAAAAACCTTATAGGCCGAGATCATACTCTATTAAAGGATTAGTCCCTAGACTTTGCTCTAGGTTTGGTTTTGCTAATAAGGTGAAGAAAGGAACTTAGCATTTTGCTTAAGCAAGATTTGAGCTCAGAGAACTTGTGATCTTCGATCACTAAGTGAGTCACTGCTGGGTTTAGCTCTTGCAAAATCGTTTGGATATTTGAGGTAACCCCTCATCTATCCTATGGCATGCCTAAGGGTACAGTTGACATCGGGTTTGAGCCAGGTTGGGCCCAAAAGAAAAGAAAATTTTTTAAGTGTATGGAGAGGGCTTTTGTATTTTTCTCTCCATATACCGTCAGTTAATTATTGGATATCTTGAAGTTATTAAAGTGTTTTTGGTTAAAACCCCCTGAGTACATTAGAGCTCATGTCTTCTATTTTTCAAATGTTTTCAGGTTGAGATGCTGAGGATGTTGGTGGCTGTGGATGTGGGTTGGCTGCCAAGATTGTTTTGCTATTATATAAGTTCCTTTTGAAATCCCATTATATGTTCTGCTACTCTGATGCACTCTTTCTAATTCTATTCAAGTTTTATTATGTTTATCGAGATTCTAAGAATATTCCCCAGACATGGTTATCTATATATAAGTGATGCATACTAAGTTTTATTCCCGCTTCTCGAGTATAATTTCCTTTCACCTATGAAGAGGCTTCTTCACGTTGATATCTATTTATTCGCTTTGACCTATGAATGGGTCTATGCTCGTTGGTATCTGATTAGTTAGCCGTTTTATTTCGCTAAAGCATATTTCCTTCTTAATCAAGTAAACTTGAGTATCATCGTCTATCTTTCGAAAGTATATCTTTATTCTTAAAACTCCTTTGTAAATCTTCTGGCTTTATTCATTAATCTCTTAATAATACCCCATCCCCATTCGTTAATCCTTATCTCAGGACCGGGCTGTTACACTTATAATGGCTCGGGAGAATCCAAACCTCCTCAAAATGTGCTCCTGCACAAACTTGATAACCACATTAGCATCACAGGACCTAGTGGGGATTGCCTCAACCCACTTTGACACGTAATCAACAGCTAATAGGATATATTCAAAACCAAACGAGTTAGAAAATGGACCCATAAAATCAATACCCCAAACATCAAAATTTCAACCACAAGGTTGACATTCAACGGCATTTCATTCCTTCTCCCTATTTTGCCAAGTCTTTGGAACTTATCACATGAAAGAGAATATGTATGAGCATCTTTGAAAATAGAAGGTCAATACAAACTGGACTGCAAGATTTTTCGAGCCGTCTTTTACCCTCCAAAGTGCCTTTCACAGTGTGAGACATGACAAAAGGCCAAAACATCGGTTTGCTCTTCCTCCGGAACACATCTTCGGATTACTTCATCCTTTCCCAAGTGGAAAAGGTATGGATCGTCCCAAAAGTGGTACCTACACATTGCCAAAAATCTTTTCCTTTCTTGAAAGGTAAGGTTAGGCCTCATTTATCACAAGCAAGATAGTTAACAATGTCGGCATACCATGGAGAAGAGTTAAGCTCAAGAGCATGCTCATAAGGAAATAAATCACAAACAACACCCTTCTCATGTGATATATCAAAAGTTTCATCAATGGGGAGGCGAGAGAGATGGTCCACTACCACATTTTCACACCCCTTTCTATCCTTGATTTCTACATCAAATTCTTACAAAAGAAAAATCCACCTAATGAGTCTAGGCTTAGCTTGGGGTTTGGTCAACAAATGCCTTAAAGCCGCATGATCACTATGCACAATCACTTTAGAACCTAAGATGCAGGATCTAAATTTATCCAATGAAAACACAACGACAAGCAATTCTCTTTCGGTTGTAGTATAATTTACTCAAGCACTATTCAATGTGAGGCTAGCATAGTAAATTACACGAAGAATTTTATCAACTCTTTGACCCAAAATGGCACCCACAGCAGAATTTGATGCATCACACATAATTTCAAATTGCAATGACTAATCAGGGGGAATGACAATAGATGCCGTGATCAATTTCCCCTTAAGATTATTAAAAGCATGCAAACATTTATCATCAAACTCAAAATGGACATCTTGTGAAAGTAAATGGCATAGAGGTTGCTAATCTGGGAGAAGTCTTTAATAAACCGACGGTAAAAACAGGCATTGCCTAAGAAACTTCTAACACCTTTCACATTGACGGGTGGGGGTAATTTCTCAATTACATCCACCTTAGCCTTGTCTACGCTCATTTCCTCTTTAGAAACAACATGCCCAACAACTATGCACTAGTAACCATGAAATGACTCTTCTCCCAACTAAGAATAAGGCTACTTTCAATGCATCTCTTCAACACAAGTTCTAACTTATCTAAACAATCGGAAAATGAAGATCCAAAGACGAGAAAATCATCCATGAATACTTCAATAAAATCCCCAATCATTTTGGAAAAGATAGAGAACATGCACCTCTGAAATGTGCCCGGTGCATTGCATAGTCCAAACGGCATTCTTCTACAAGCAAAAGTGCCAAACGGGCACGTGAATGCGGTCTTAGCATGGTCCTCGGGAGCAATAGCCACCTGAAAATAACGCTATAAACCATCCAAAAAACAATAAAAACTATGTCTAGCAAGTTTATCAAGGATTTGATCAAGGAAATGAAGGGGGAAATGGACTTTTCGAGTGGTGGCATTAAGCTTTCGATAGTCAATGCACATTCTCCATCCGGTGCTGGTTCGAGTAGCCACATGCTCTCCTTTGTCATTCTCCACCACCATGATTCCTCCCTTCTTCGGCACCACATGGATCGGGCTCACCTATTCACTATCAGCTATTGGGTAGATGATTCCTTCCGCGAGGAGCTTAAGAATCTCCTTCTTGATGATCTCTATCAATACGGGATTGAGCCACCTTTGTCCTTCTCGCACCGGCTTAGCCCATTCTTTGAAGATGATACAATGCATGCACATAGTGGGGCTAATGCCTTTGATGTCGGAAAGATTCCAACCAATGGCTTGTTTGTTTCTCTTGAGTACGGCTACCAAGAGATGTTCTTCATGTTTTTCAAGCCCGGCAAAGATGATCATGGGCTTCTTCTCCTCTTCATCGAGGTACACATATTTGAGGTGTGATGGGAGCTCCTTTAACTCAAGTTCGGGTGAAGGCTTCGCTTCCTCTTCGGTTAAGGCTAGAACTTCCATCAAACTTATGCCTTCACCAAGCAATATCTCCATCGCTTCGGCGTCCAACTCATCTCCCACACACTTGAGGTAAGCTTCTTCCATTGCTATCTCATCGGACAAGGCTTTACTCGTCCATGTGGAGCCAATTTCCTGCCAAAGAACTTCCTCGGCCAAGAGATCAATAGCATCTATAAAAGAGAAATTTTCCTCAAATGAGGAGACGAGAATAACTTTATTTTCATGCACGGAAAAGGACACGGTTTCCCCTAACACCGATATTTTCAACATTACATTTTTAACATCAATCAAGGTGTTAGTTATAGCCATAAAAGGTCTATCCAAAAAGAGTGTGTGCTCCTTTCCCGTTTCTTGAATATCACCCACATCCAATACAACAAAATCAACAAGAATTATCAAACCACCCACTTTAACTAGAATATCTTCTATTATGCGTCTAGGGTATCTTATGGACCTATCCACCAATTGTAGACACATTCTAGTTGGTTTCAAATTACCTAACTCCAATTGTTTAAAAATAGAGTAGGGCATCAAATTAATTCCGGCTCCTAAGTCTAGCATACCACATGCCTCTTTACCATTTCCCAAGGCAATTTTAAGAGTAAAACTACCCAGATCATGGAGCTTGAGCGGTAATTGTTGTTGTAGGATTGCACTCGCCACTTCAGACACAATAATCTTCTCATGCTCCGCAAACTTCCTCTTTTTGGAGGCTAGTTCTTTGAAGAACTTGACATAGGCCGGCACATTGCGGATAACATAGAGGAGTGGAAGATTGACATTCACCTTGGACAAGAGCTTGTAAAACTCTTGGAATTAGTTGTCTTGCTTCTCGTTCCTCAATCGGCTTGGATAAGGAATTGGAGGATTGTAGGGATTGGCGACCTTGTGGAGTGTGGGTCCACTCTTCTCATTAATTTTTGGTTCGGGCTCCCTTTGCTCTTGTTGAGGAGCCTCACTTTCTTTTTCACCTCTCTTTGTTGGGCTTGGCTCTCCAACTGTAACACCCTGGTCCCGAGAGAAGGGCAGGAGACTAGTGCGCTACTTGGGGGAAGGAGGAAGGGGTTGTTGAACAGAAGCAATGAAAGAAATAGGGTTAGTACCCTAAAAATTTGGACAACATAACCTCTATAAATGGATCAATCCACGCTTTTATAGCGTATGTAATGACTCAAACCAGATACCATGATTCTTTGGATGAACCCATGAAAGAATAACCAAGGAAAACTTCAATGTCAATAGTAACAGTTCAAAGGTTAACTATTAATAGGTTAGACATGAAAAAGGCCAGACTGATGTCTGTCCAAATACATGAAGTAAAGAGATGCCAGACTTCATCTGTTGTTAAAGCAATGTAAAGCCAGACTTTCACCTTGACATGGAAAGTAATGTAAAGCCAAGCTTGTGCCTATCTGAAAAAGGAAAGTAAATAAATGCGAGGCTTTCATTTGTCCAGAATGGAAAGTTAACGGGATTCGGAGAACTGAACTCTCCATAACAATAAAGAAAATGGGATTTGGAGAACCGAACACTCCATAACAGTAAAGAAAGTGGGATTTGAAGAACCGAACACTCCATAACAATAAAGAAAACGGGATTCCGAGAACCGAACACTCCATAATAGTAAAGAAAATGGGATCTGGAGAACCGAACACTCCATAACAGTAAAGAAAATGGGATTCGGAGAGCCGAACACTCCGTAGCATTAAAGAAAACGGAATTTGGAGAAACGAACACTCCATAACAATAAAGAAAACGGGATTCGAAGAACCGAACACTCCTTAACAATAATCAGAGTAAGCAGAAAAGAATGTAGTGCATTTATTCATACTAAAAAGGGAGCATGTTCTCAGTTAGACTCCATAGCGGAAAAGGAAACATACACATCAAATGTCAGCCTTAGCACAGCCGTCCACCATCCCGCAGCTCATCCTGAAAATATTTGAAAAGATTTTTGGGCGTGAGTACTAATGCACTCAGTGGGTACTTTTGAGAAAAACCTTCACAATCATTTTATAAAATAGAATATCCAATCATATTTTAAGTATATCATGGAAAGCTTTCAAAAAAGAAAATTTGTGAATTCCATGTATACAAAATCATTTTAGTTCCATCATTGCACGCCACTCTCCCTTAGAATGCTTACGGTGAGTCGGTTCGTGTACATAACCCGGCTGCTTAAGGTTGGACACTACCCTGTTTGCTTGGGGCTCGATATCGTGAACCTTGTAGTTTCGTCACCAAAAAAAGTAGGAAGACTTACATGAGTCAGGAGAGCACATCAAATATAGTCATGAGTTGGATATTCAATTACATTCATTTTATAAATATCAGGGCTTAATAACCCGAAATACATTTTTATATCATAAAAACCCACCTGAAAATCAGATCTGGAATAGCTAGATCTAGATTCTGATTCTGGTCTCAACTAGAAGTCTCCATCTTCTGTGCCTACAAGATTATCCGGCAACTTAGTTTCGGTGAAAGACTACCATTAGGTAATAATCTAACATTTCTTAGATATGAAGTAAATATTATAACATCTACAATCTTAATACGCAGCACCCGGATCATCAAAATATTTTGACTCTTAAGGGAACTTTACTCAGGGCATTTTTATAGAGAAAAACCATTTTGGAAGTTTCGGCATACGGGGTGGTCAAACCCATATCATAAAATTAATTCGGTACAAATAAATTCATACCGCAAGATCCGCCTACTAGAAAAATATGAAACTTCAAATAAAAATACTATATTTTGACACAGAACAACTTTTGAGCTTAAAAACACGATAGGGCTATCCATGAAGGATAGATCTAAAAAAGACTACAATTTAATATTCGGATACCCAAAATATACCTGAAATTAAAAAGTTACAACATGGAAAATGTATATAAATATACATAGAACATAAAATCCTAAAGACACTTTTTGATCCGGTGACCCGAAAGAGTCACTGATTTGAGGGGTGGTGGTGACTTTTGGCGGCGGTCATGATGGTTTTCCATCGTGATCATCCGTCGTGTCATCATTTCAATCACGTATTCGTGATCTACGCGTTGACACCTTCAAAATGACTATTTCAAAATTGAAATAGGAAACTAGAGATGTACGTTCTCTAGAAGCTGCTCGGCATTTCGATTTTGAAAATAAATGAAAATGAAACCTTAACCTCATATTTATAGAGGAAAAATAAATAGGATAATATCAAATAAAAGAAAGAGGATAATGATGGAATAAGATAATGATGGAAAAAGGATAGGATAATTACAAATATGATAATATTTGGAAAAATAAATTGGATAATGACAGATGTGCTTTTTTTCTATTCAAAGTTGTGCTAAGAGTTCATTCGAACTCCAAACTCGAAAATTCAAAGTTTGGCACGATCCTTGAAAATTTTGCTATCAACCCGAGAAAAAAAAAATTAGAACATATTTTTAAAATAATTTTTGACCAAATTAAATTTAATAGATTTCCCTGGCTGTGATTTTCCTTTATTTGAGTCCTTTAAGGACCCAACTTATTTTCTAACTTACCAGAGGGTAACATAAGTCGAAGAAAACCTTCTAAAATATTTTGGGGTGTTACATTCTACCCTCCTTAAGAAAAAATTCATCCTGAAATTTGCGTACCTCTATGGGGTAAATCAGGGTACAACTCTCTGATTTTGCTTTCAAGCTCCTAGGTAGCTTCCTTTTTCCTATGGTTATTCCATAGAACTTTCACCAGTGATATTTATTTGTTTCATAGTTCTTGGACCTTTTGGTCAACAATAGCCCATGGTCTTTCTTCATATGAAAAATCATAGCTCAGGACTATCTCCTCATTCTTTATAAAGTGTTCAGGATCAAACACGTACGTACTTTCTCAACATTGAGACATCATTCTCGTTATGAACCTTAGCTAGAATCAGCAATATGACTAGTTTATAAGCTACTTCATCATTCCTAGCTAAAACGCAATTTATCTTGAGTCGTAAATCTTACTGAGACGTATACTCTGCCTTGGTCCACTTTAACTTGATTCGCATAACTCTTCATACGTTCTTCTCTGCATCTTTCTTCGAATATTCTTGAACATCTTCCTTTGAGTCGAGAAGAAAGCGAGAGAGAGAAAGAGAGAGAATAGATATCGATCCACTTGAATCAATGCATATTATCTCGATCATCATATACATCACTCTAAGCTTGAGACATCCACTCTTGAACTTGTCCTTGCTCCTTGATTAGAAACATATAGAAGCAGGTGTAGTGAGAACGGATCTATCATTCGCGATTCTTCATAGATATTTGAAATTCTCCCAACATGCTCCTCAAATGCGCATATACACGCGAACTGCATTTTCTAGAAATTTAAATAACTCAAACCATCTAAAAGAATATACTTATCCATTCTAAGTTCTTTCTACGTTCAAGACTACAAGGCACTACATAATCGTTCCCACCTTCTTAGTCAATCTGTTCTTTATAATCATTCATCAGATTCTCAGTTGAACCGAAATCTAGATGTCCCAGACATCTCATTAAAATTCGTTCTTTGAAAATGAATGAAAATGAAACCTTAACCTCCTATTTATAGAGGAAAAATAAATAGGATAATAACGAATAAAAGAAAGAGGATAATGATGGAATAGCATAATGATGAAAAAAGGATAGGATAATTACGAATAGGATAATATTTAAAAAAAAAATTGGATAATGACGGATGTGCCTTTTTTCTATTCAAAGTTGTGCCAAGAGTTCATTCGAACTCCAAACTCGAAAATTCAAAGTTTGGCACGATCCCTGAAACTTTTTCTATCAACCCAAGAAAAAAAAATCAGATCATATTTTTAAAATAATTTTTGATGAAATTAAATTTAACAGATTTCCCTGGCTGTGATTTTCCTTTATGTGAGTCCTTTAAGGACCTAACTAATTTTCTAACTGACCAGAGGGTAACATAAGTCGAATAAAACTTTCTAAAATATTTCAGGGTGTTACACCAATCTTGTTATCAATCACCTTGCCCTCTCGAAGGATAGTTATGGCTTGGGCTTGCTCCGGTTGGCTTGGCAACTTTCCCGGCTTAATTTGCTTGGCCAACTCTCCAACGGTCCCGGCTATTTACCCCACTTCGGTCTCGATCCACTTCACATAAGCTTTAACGGAATCGAACCCTTTGTTAGGTGGCTTGAATGAAGGATTGCAAGGTGTCTTACAATGTCGGCCTATGCAGTTGGTTTGGTTGGGCCGGATATTATTGCGGCCTTGGTTAAGGTGGAGCTTGGCCACCTCTAGCTTGTTGAGGTAGAGGCGGTTGTTGAGACTGTTGTTGAGGAGGTTGTTGAGGTTGCCTCCAAGAAAAGTTTGGATGGTTTCTCCATCCCGGATTGTATGATTGAGAGTACGGGTTGTATGGTTGGTGAGGTTGGAACCCTTGAAGGGCATGAACTTGCTCTTGAAGAGCATGGAAATGAGCCTATTCACTTGATTCCAGCTCGATCGACTTTTGACATACATTGGCCCCATGGCCATACTTTCCACAAATTCCACAAGTCTCAACGGCCATGGCTTGTTGAGGAGGTCTCTCGGAGGTCCGAAGCATCTCCAGTTGCCTCGTCAACTCGGCTAGTTGCATCGTCACATAATAACTAAGGTTGGCTTCATTCACGGAAGCTCTCTTCCCCCTAGCACTCTTTTGTTGAGAAGTCGTGGCCATATTCTCATAGATATTTGAGACTTCTTTGGTGGTCCGGCCTCCGATGTCTCCTCCCGCGGCATTGTCCACCATATATTGGAAATTTCAAGAAAGCCCGTCGTAAAAGAATTACTTGAGCAACTCAGACGTGATATGGTGGTGCGGTCATTGTTATTGGAGACCTCTAAATCGATCCCAAGCTTCGTGGAAGGCTTCACCCGGAGATTGGGCAAAGGTGACTATTTGAGACCTCAAGTCTTGGGTCTTTTGATTGGAGTAGTACTTGGCCATGAACTTCTTGTACACCACATTCAAATTGGCTAATGAGTTAGCCGGGAGTGACATGAACCACGTCTTGGCAGGATCCTTCAAAGTGTAAGAAAAGCACTGCATCTTCAATTGGTCTTCATTCAAACCTTGCAAAGGAAAGGTTTGAACCATGGCATAGAACTTCCGGATGAAGTTCAATGCATCTTTGGCCGGCATCCCGTAGAAAAACGGCAATTGACTAAAGTGGATGTTCTTCAACTCATAAATCCTTGCGGCCTCTCCAAGGACTATGCAAGATGTCGACGCCCTAATCACAGGACGAGCGAAATCCCTCATATTCCTAGCCGCATTAGCATTGGCATTTTTGGGGTTGAGTTAGTTGGCCTCCATCTCCTCTTCCCATGCAAACATGTCAAACCTCCTTGGTCTATGGATGTTGTCAAACACGGGGGCTAATCTCCGATTGAGACTTCATCTCCCTAGCATACATAACCAAAAACACAAAAGAGATCACACGTATTTGTGGAATGAGAGGTGAAAGCTTAAACAAAAACACAAGAAAATAAACACAAACACTAAACTTCACAAAACAACACAAAAAAGACAAAGACTAGACAAATACAAAATCATGAATACAAAATCAAACACAAATGAAATTATAGCATAAAAAGACGATACGCCTAAAGCCTTCCCCGGCAACGGTGCCAAATTTTATTTGATGTGTAAATTCCGGCTTGCTACACACTAACTAATTCGACTAACCGGACTCCTGTAAAAGGACGAAGTCAATCGTAGAGTGGTGAGCTAACTCGGGTCGTGTCACTTCGTGTGGGAAATTATCTTCTAGGCTATGCATGCAAACATGGTTGACAAATTAAACAAAAACCTAAACATTCGAGGATTGTTTTAAACTAAGGAATTTAAGTAAGGAATTTAACTAATAAAACACAAATGACGATAAGATTAAGATCGAAAGAAAAGATTATGATAAGAGCATTAGGGTATAGATTCTCTCATTGGTTTCTCACCTATATTGTTTCAAGTTGGTTTTATTAATATTAAACATACAATAGACCCTTCAAGTGGTTTAATATCAATTACTATCACCGTCTATCCATTAAACCCCTATCGACTTTATTATACGAACAAGATTAAGACTTTAGGCTTATGAAACGCAATCCACCTAACGTTGAAGGAACCTTGATCGGGACATAGAATCTCCTTTCAGTCTTAACTAAAACCAAGAAATGCCAAGTAGTGATCAAGTACCCAACATAAATAATCACAATTCCAACAACAAACAACCAACCATCACAAGCATAGATCAAAACCAAATCGATTCTCTACCCCTAATGTGAGGATTAGCCCATCATCATGCTCGAAACAACATAAGAACCATAAAAGTTGTCCATTTCATAAATCAAAGATAAAGAGATATAATCTTCTACAATAATGTTGTCTTGAAAGTTTTTGGGACAAACCCCCATGCATGACTAAGCTAAAAAAGAAAATATTAAAGGAGATCCTCCTATCGAGCCTAGCTTTTGCGAACGGCTCGGAGACGGGTCCTTCTTCTCCTCCTTCAAGCCAAGATTTTTTTTTACCTCTTGTCTTTCTCTTGACTCACTCTCTTGAATGGTGGTGGTGGTAGTAAAAATGGTGATGGTGATGGTGAAGGAAATATGGTGTAGAGAGAATGGAGAGGATGAAGTGATTATGAAGATGAAGTGAACGAAGAGTCAAAAAATATGGGAGGATGATCGATCCCCCCTTTTTTCTATGGAGAGAGAGTGGAAGTTATTTTTTGAGTGAGATAGAGTGGGGAAAAAAGTGGGATGATAGGTGATAGATTAGGCCTTATGATGGTTGATATCCCCCGAAAGATATAGGGAATTGAAAAGGGAGATTGGATTTAGGATTTGGGGGGGACAAAAATCAAAAGGCTAGGATCCTAAATCCCTATAATTTAGTGATGAGATCGAGCATGGTAAAGAAGAAGATGATCCGGAGCTGCAATTCAAAGATCCAATGACGCGTTTACGAGCAAAGAAGTTGCAAGCTTATTTACAAGCTTCAATAAGGCGTAAATTCAACTTGAAAAAGAAGAGGTGAAGAGCAGCCCAAAATTGGTCAACATGCTATCATTTGATGAAGATGAAGGAAGCATGAAGACGTGAGAAGAAGAATGACGCCATTTGGACGTGTGCATGATGAGTTATACACGTTTGCATGAAAATCCGGGAGATGACTGTTTTTCATGTAAAGGTGGCAAGAATTAATCACAACATGGGCCACAAATTAAATCAGCCCATGTCGAGTATTTTGAGTCCATTATGGCGTGGATTTGAAGGCCCAAGTCAATTTGGGATTCATATTTATCTAGTTAGATTTTTGTTATCTTATTTTTGGTATCTTTGGATTCTATCCTTAAAAACAATTTTAATTAAGGAAACAATCCTAGTTTGATTAGGACTAGTATTTTTCGGCCTTATCTAGTTAATTAGGTCTTTAATTTTCAGCCATAGCTATTAGTATAAATAGGGGTACTTTGTGACATTATTAATTTGGACAATTGCAAGAGTTTAAGAGTTTTCCTCCTTTTGTCTCAAGATTCTTTGGTTGATCAACTTTACAAACATTCTATTGTTCTAGCAAATCAACAATCTTATTCAAGTTCTTCAGGGTATAATCGTGTACTTGGGAGAATTGCTATCTGGAGAAGTTACACGTGCACGTTCGGGTTTACAACACGGGTTCGCGGATCCTAGCCAATCCTTCTACAAACATCACCGCTGCCAACACCACCAACTCCGATCACCTCCACCACCATCACCGCCATTTTCTAGCCATCCACGAGCCGGTCCTCGAGTTCTCTTCGTGTTCTAGTTCATTGTTCGTGTTCCTAGTAAGTTCTATTTTCATTATTTCGAGTCGGATTGTATCCTTCATTTAGCTGACGTTGTTCGAGTCCTTAAGTCTTCCGCGTGCGTATATCTCGTGTCTTGGATTCACTGTCTGGGTCACATCATAAATTTAGCATCAGAGCCTCGTCAGCTTTGCTGGTCGTGGTTCAATCCGATATGTCGTCTACGTGTCATTTATCTTCGTATTGTGTCTATCGAGTTGTAATCTGAATATTCATTGAAAAAAAAAGAGTAAAGCTTTCGGCCAATACAAAAAAATAAATAAAAAAAAGGCGCCGATTAAAAAAAAATTCAGATTTGTTTTGTTATTTTCGATTTTGTCATTTCTTGTTTTAGATTTGTTTGCATACTAGATAGATACTTAGGGATTTTAGATTGTGTTCACACTTGGTAAAACACATCCAAAAGTCTCCTACCTTATCTATTAGATTTCTTTCCTTGTTTAGATTTCTTCCATCCTCATCCATATCTAATCAAGATCTTCCATACCTATCCACCTATTTTCGATCCCTACTCCATCTAGGTTTGAAATTTTTTAGTCCATCCATACCTACACCCGGTGCACCTTACACACCACATAGTCCATACACCCGTACACCCATACACCCGTGGTCTACATACACTAATCAGTAGGTTTACCTACACCACACCCCTACTTCTACTCTTAGCAACCTTCTGGCTTGATTCTATCCGTTGGAGCTTGAAGAAGACCCAGAGGAGCTAGTCAAGAGAAGCAGTTATTCGATCAACCCACCCCTAAATTCACTCCACACGTGCACCACATCTATTTGAGAGATAAACACGAGTGGAAAAATCAAGAGAGACATACACGAGAGCCTGTGAGGAATTGTGAGGTATTAGTTTACTTTTTTTTCACGTTTGTTCATTTTGCAGGTACAATGAAGAAAGGTACTAATATAGAATCATCAACTCCACCACCTAAAAAGCCACGGTCGCCAAACACACCCGACGACCAGTCTTACTCATCCAATACACCGTGGGATGCCAAATACAACTATGAAGCTCTAGCAAAACACTTTGAGTGACATAATCGTCTACTGAGAGACAAACTTGGCAACCAAGTAGCTGAATTGCAAGAGGAGCTTGCAAGGATCAGAACCCAGTCGATGACATCCCAAACGGTCCAAGGAGAACCTGTGAGGCAACCTGAGCCTCATGGAAATGCAGCGAGATAACCCGAGCCTCAAATAAATGCAGCGGAGCAACCTGAGCCTCAAGAAAATGCAGAGAGGCAACCTGAGCCTCAAGAAAATGCAGAGAGGCAACCCGAGCCTCAAGTAGAGGCAGTTGGCCGACGCTAACAGCAGAGAGACATCCCCAGGCCGCCTCCTGTTTAGCAAGACATCCCAAGACTACCCCCTAGGTAGACCTTCGAGAAAGACTATGACTATGGATATGATTCCTATGCAGCCAGTGGGTATGAAGTCGATTACACACCACAGAGGTGGGAAAATCACTATGATCGACCCCGAGGCCCCCATAGGCGTGCAAACCGTGAAAATTATGAAGATGGTAGGCTCAACAACATCAAGATGAGCATCCCAGAGTTTGAAGGTCTTCACGACCCCAATATCTACTTAGATTGGGAGCGTAAGGTAGAAAAGATCTTTGCATGCTATGACTTCTCATAGTTCAAAAATGTGCAGCTAGTATGTTTAGAATTTAGAGGCTACGCAGCCTCATGGTGGGAAATGCAGTAGGAGAGGACGCGCAGGAACCACAATCCACCCATTGATACTTGGGAAGAAATGAAAGGACTGATGTGAGGCCCCTTCATTCCAGTCCATTATGAGAGAGAGCTTGAGAAAAAGCTCAACCGGATCAAACAAGGCACCAGATCAATTGAAGAATACCACAAAGAGTTGGAGACTGCCTTGAACAAAGTCAGGAAACAGGAGACCTTAAATGCTACCATTATTCAGTACATTGAAGGTATGAATCTTGATATTTCTTGTAAAGTCGAACTCAGAGACTTCAATAGTATAGAAAGGATGGTGCAGTACGCATCAATCGTGGAAAAGTAGCTGAGTGAAGGCCGCCGTCGTTCACACCATAATGCAGCCCCTACACAGCCTTCTTGGAATAAAGGTACACATTCCACATCACCTTCTACCCATTCTATTGATTCCACACGACTCTGAGGTCAATCCGGACCACCCGAATGGTGTTTTGACCGTTCTACACCGCAGTCTAGCCATAGACCTGAGTCTACGATGCCAAATCAGACACGACTGAACCCTACTCAGCCCAATCAAGGTGAGATGCCCCCTACTGTAACCCTAAATCGAGCTCATGATATTCATTGTTACAAGTGTCAAGGTTGGGGCCACTTTCAAGCTCAATGTCCGAACCGGCGAGTTCTATACTTGATGGAGTTAAACAAAGTCGAATCAGCCAGTAAGGATGAAGAAGAGCCAGTGGGTGATGCCACGCTTGAAAAGAAGGACGAGAATGATGCCATACATGAAGACATCGATTCGGAAGTTCAACAAGTCAGTTTGGTCACAATCCGGAGTTTGAGCATCATTCGAGAAGAAGAATAAGAATACCAATGGGAGAACATCTTCTATACTCATGCAGTGATCAAGGGTCACACGTGTTCAATGATTATTGACAGTGGCAGCGTTATCAATCCCATTAGTGAATATGTAGTGGAAAAACTTGGTCTACCCTTTCAACAACACGCAAATCCCTATAGATTGCAGTGGCTTACAAATAGAGGCGAGATATGTGTAGTTCACCATGTAAGTGTCTCATTCTCAATCAATAAGTTTTCTGACACTGTTTTGTACGATGTTATCCCTATGGATGTAGCACACTTGTTGTTGGGCAGACCTTGACAGTATGATCGACGTGTAGTCCATGACGGATGATTAAACATGTACACAGTCGACATTGATGGCCGAACCAGCACCTTGAGGACATTACCACCCAAAGCCGTTGCTATGGATCAGCAGTGCATGCAAGAGAGGTTCAAAGAGGAAAAGGAAAAGCAGGTAGCCACAAAACGGGCCCCGAAGGCCGCAACCGCGACCCCCACCGTCGGACAGTCCATTACCGCTGCCCCTACCTCCTCCAAACCACCTCATCCAGACTCCTTAGCTGTGGAAAAGATGAGTGGTTTGAGTTCTTGCAAGCTGCACATGAAGAGCTTGTTTATTTCAGTGAAAGGAGTTCAGAAAGCCGTCAAAGTCCATATGCCTCTTGTCCTACTCACATTTAAGAGCAATACTACTAATGATTATTTTTCTAGTGATGTGCAGCCCTTACTTGACGAGTTCGAGGACATTTTTTCTAAGGAAATACCCGGTGAACTTCCACCAGTTTGAAGGATCGAGCATCAGATCGATTTCATCCCCGGAGCGGTGCTACCCAACCGAACAGCCTACAGGACGTCTCCTGATAAGATTAAGGAGATTAATAGGCAAGCTGTTGGAGAAGAAACAAATCTGTGAAAGCCTCAGTCCGTGCGCCGTTCCAGTGATTTTAGTACCAAAGAAGAACAACGAATGGCGTATGTGCTTGGATTGCTGAGCAATCAACAAAATCACAGTAAAGTATCATTTTCCCATCCCTAGATTAGATGATATGCTTGATGAGTTGTCTGGTTCGTGTGTCTTTTCTAAAATTGATTTGCGTTCTGGTTACTTTCAAGTTCGTATACATGAAGGTGATGAATGGAAAACTGTGTTTAAAACAAAGCATGGTTTGTATGAATGGCTTGTTATGCCTTTTGGTATCACCAATGCACCAAGCACGTTTATGCATCTCATGAATCGTGTTTTGTGTGACGTAATTGGAAAATATGTTGTTGTGTATTTTGATGAAATTATGATCTATAGTGACACAATACACACACATATGCAACACCTTAGACATGTGTTCGAATCGTTTAGGGAATCGAAATTATATGGCAACTTGTCTAAGTGTTCTTTTTGCATGAACGAAGTTATTTTTCTAGGCTTTGTTGTGAGTGAGCGTGGTATAAAAGTAGACTGATCCAAAATCAAGGCGATTGAGGAATGGCCAACTTCTAAATCCGCAAGTGATGTCCGATCTTTCCACCGCCTTGCTGGCTTTTATCATCGCTTTGTGCATGATTTCTCCAGCATAGCTGCACCGCTTACGGAGTTAATCAAGAAAGATCGAAAGTTTGAATGGGGTCCTGCTTAAGAGCACGTGTTTAACACTTTGAAATCTTGTTTGTGTAATGCACCTGTTCTTGCTCTTCCGGACTTTAATAAAATTTTTGAGATTGAAGTGATGCCTCGGGCAAAGGGATTGGTGCTGTTTTGATGCAGGAATGACATCTAGTCACCTATTTCAGTGAAAAGCTCCATGATACAGCCCTTCATTATTCCACATATAACAAGGAGCTGTACGCACTCAAGAGAGCTTTAGAAAAGTGGCAGCACTATTTATGGCCTAAAGAGTTCATGATTCACACGGATCACGAGAGTTTGAAGCATTTGAAAGGCCAGCAAAATCTGAACAAGCGGCACGCACGATGGGTCGAGTTCATCGAGTCCTTTCCGTACATCATCAAGTACAAAAAGGGCATTGAAAATATCATTGTTGATGCGTTGTCACGAAGGTACGTTCTCTTGAACCTTATGCATACTAAGATGTTGGGATTTGATGCAATTAAGGAGTTGTATGCGTGTGATGAGTTTTTCGCACCTATATATGCTGCGTGTTGCTCAAAATCTCGTGCTTATGATGGATTTTTCATGCATGAGGGTTTTCTTTTCAAGGGTTCGCAGCTATGCATACTTAAGTCTTTTTATGCGTGAGTAGTTAGTTTTAGAGTCGCATGCGGGTGGTTTAATGGGTCACTTTGGTGTGTCTAAAACGTTAAACTTGCTGCATGAACATTTCTTTTGGCAACGTATGAAGCATGATGTTGAGAACATGTGTAGTAGATGCATTACATGTAGGAAGTCGAAATCTACTTCACATCCATTCGGTCTTTACATGCCTCTACCAGCCCCGTCTTCCCCATGGATTGATTTATCTATGAATTTCATACTTGCTTTGCCACGGTCTAGGTCTGGTCGAGATTCTATATTTGTTGTCGTTGATAGGTTTTCCAAGATGGCTCATTTCATTATATGTAGGAAAGCCGATGATGCTTTACACATTGCCAGCTTGTTCTTTATTCATGTTGTGCGTTTACATAAAATACCTAGAACTATTATTAGTGAACGGGACTCTAAGTTCTTAGCACATTTTTGGCATGAACTTTGGGGTAAGCTAGGTACCAAGTTGCTTTTCTCTACTGCATATCATTCTCAAATGGATGGTCAAACTGAAGTTGTGAATAGAACTTTAGGTACTTTGCTGCGTTCTTTAGTTAAAAACAACTTGAAATCATGGGAAGATCGTTTTCCATATGCTGAATTTACTTACAATAGAGTTGTGCATTCATCTACCAACATGTCTCCGTCTGAAGTTGTTTATGGTTTTAATCCGCTAACGCCTACTGATCTTTTACCTTTACCTATTGAGCATCGAACAAGTGTTAAAGGTATAAGGAGAGCGGAACAAGTGAATGAGATGCATTAGAAAGTACGTGCGCGTATTGAGGCCGTTGGCGTACGCACAGCTGTTCAAAATAATAAACGGCGCAAACCAATGATTTTCGAGCCCGGAGATCGCGTTTGGATTCAACTGAGTCCTGGCCAGTTTCCTAACTTAAGGAAGTCGAAGTTAATGCCTAGAGGAGATGGACCGTTCACCATGTTGAGTCGAGTCAATGACAATGCATATCGCATTGATTTACCCGGTGAGTATAAGTGTTCATCTACATTCAATGTTGCTGACTTATCTCCCTTTTCTGCAGATGATATGTTTGATGATAACCAGTCTGAGAATTCGAGGAAGAATTCTTTTTAGTAGGGGGGAATGATGAGATCGAGCATGGTAAAGAAGAAGATGATCCGGAGCTGCAATTCAAAGGTCCAATGACGCGTTTACAAGCAAAGAAGTTGCAAGCTTATTTACAAGCTTCAATAAGGCGTAAATTCAAACTTGAAGAAGAAGAGGTGAAGAGCAGCCCGAGATTGGTCAAGATGCTATCATTTGATGAAAATGAAGGAAGCATGAAGACGTGAGAAGAAGAATGACGCCATTTGGACGTGTGCATGAAGAGTTATACGCGTTTGCATGGGAATCCGGGAGATGACTGTTTTTCATGCAAAGGTGGCAAGAATTAATCACAACATGGGCCAAAAATTAAATCAGCCCATGTCGAGTATTTTGAGTCCATTATGGCGTGGATTTGAAGGCCCAAGTCAATTTGGAATTCATCTTTATCTAGTTAGATTTTTGTTATCTTATTTTTGGTATCTTTGGATTCTATCCTTAAAAACAGTTTTAATTAAGGAAACAATCCTAGTTTGATTAGGACTAGTATTTTTCGGCCTTATCTAGTTAATTAGGTCTTTAATTTTTGGCCATAGCTATTAGTATAAATAGGGGTACTTTGTGACATTATTAATTTAGACAATTCCAAGAGTTTAAGAGTTTTCCTCCTTTTGTCTCAAGATCCTTTGGTTGATCAGCTTTACAAACATTCTATTGTTCTAGAAAATCCATAGTCTTATTCAAGTTCTTCAGGGTATAATCATGTACTTGGGAGAATTGCTATCCGGAGAAGTTAGACGTGCGCGTTCGGGTTTACAACACGGTTTCGCGGATCCTAGCCAATCCTTCTACAAACATCGCCGCCGCCAGCACCACCAACGCTGATCAGCTCCGCCACCATCACTGCTTTTTTCTAGCCATCCACGAGCTAGTCCTCGAGTTCTGTTCATGTTCTAGTTCATTGTTCGTGTTCCTAGTAAGTTCTATTTTTGTTATTTTGAGTCGGATTGTATCCTTCATTTAGCTGATGTTGTTCAAGTCATTAAGTCTTCCGCGTGCTTATATCTCGTGTATTGGATTCACTGTCCGGGTCACATCATTTAGACCCAAAAAGTTCCCTCCTATCTTCTTCCCCAGCTGGCCATGTGGGGATAAAAATCTTGAGTTGAAGCTTAGGCAAAAAATGGAAGGAGAAGAAAGGAATGATCACGACGTCAAACTGATCGGAGGAGCGAAACAAGGCACCCCGCTCAACCACGTAGGGGTGCAAACCTATGGGGATGCTTGCTGCACGTGGTGCGCGCCAGCTCACCACTATGTGCGCGCGGCTGTTTTGGCTGAGATTCCTTGCGCTCGGTCGCGGGGGAGTGCACGGTGCAGGGCTGTGTGGTGGGCCGAGGCCCATTTTCTGGGCTTGTGAATTTTGGCCCACTCTTAATTTTCTCCATCTGTTGGGCCTCCAATTTAGTTTGGATCCATCATTCTGGAGCTCAATTTCTGAGCATTGCCATTTGCCACCTATATGCTGTAAAAATCTTGCTTTTGTAAACAAAAGCTCAAGTTTTGCACAACTTGGCATATTCCACCATAAGAGCAACAAGTGAAGATTAAAAGCACAAAATTGACATATAACACACTAAAATACAGAAAATAGCCTACGAGACATACAAAATTCCTAAAGTAAAATAGTACAAATAAACACTAAACACCTACTTCGACCAATTTCCATCGCTTCAAGCGATTTAGGTCGAAGTATTCTATCATGTTAAATGGTTCGAATTTAGAGGAGGAGAGAGAGGTTCCACTTACACTTTCGTAGACTCTTGAGATGAATGGGCCCATGGAGATGCAGAGGGCGGTCTTGCTACTGGCATTCATCTTCCATTATTGAGCCACTGTGAAGCCGAAGTTCACCTTCTTGCCCTTTTCCATACACCATAACAAGAAAAGCTCTTGCTGAGTGACTTGCCATGTTCCATCTTTATGGGCATAGATGTTATAGGTAATCCATCTATGGCAAATCTGCAAAGCGGCATTCTTGATCTCCCTGCTTTTGCTAGCTCCTAACTTGAATGGGCCGATCCCTCCGATCTCCTCCCATTTGTGTTTAATGCTCTTCATCTAGGTCTCCGGGGCTAGTGTAATAGCTTCCTTGTACCATTTTTTCTGGGGATCAGACACTTCAACTATTCCCAAATGAAGATTTAACTCTGTAATAGACATGATGTACTCCTTGCCTTGAATAGAAAATTTGATCACCCCGGGTGTACTCAACATGTAGCCCTTTGTAGGCTTGAAACTGTATGATAGCAGAAATTCACAAGAAAGCTCCTTATAAGCTTTATCCCCCCACTGCAATGCCTTCGTCGACCTTATGTTTTTGAAGTACTTAAGTACTTCCTCCTTTAAGACCAAATCTTCCAGAGTAGTCTTATCCAGGGCATAGAGTGGCACCAGCTTCCTTTTGTCCATCAATTTCTCTCGTTCTGCCTGGCCACTAACCTCAGTCTTCTTTGGCTTTGCTGGGGCTACTCTTGCTGTGGCTTGGGGTTTGGTCGGTTCTTTCTTCGTCTTTGCTGATGGCTCAGCTTTTGGTGGTTGGGTGGGTTCATCAGATTCACTGCTCTCTGATGCAACTGTCTCCTCCCCAGATTCCTCCTCGGTAGACTCATTATGCAATTCCAACTTTCTCTCTGTAGGCACAACATACGGCTGGCCCTTTTTTGGCTTCATTAGGGATCTCCCTATTGTCACTTTGCTAGGTTCCTCCTTCCCTTTCTCTGTGCCCTTCTTAGCACCCTGACTCCTGGGGGAAACCCTTCTCTCCAGAGTGGCCTCTGGCTTTGGTGGTGGTTGCGGCGGTTGTGCCTTGCTTTCTTATTCCTCCTTGTTGAGGGCTTTTTTTGACTCCTCAGATTGAGTCTCTTCTTATTCTTCCTCTGACCTACTTTCCTCGGTTCCCACTTCTTCTTCCTCCTCCTCAGTAACTTTCTCCTCGAACACCTTTTCTTTTCACTTCTCCGCTTTTTTTCTTGCCTCCTCCTCCTCCTCTTTCTCTTCCCTTTTTTGTTCTCTTTTTTCCTCCTTAGAGATATCCTATATGGTCTCATCTTCTTTTCCCTCTCCACTCTCTTGATTTTTCTCCATTTCCTCCTCTACATTTTCCTCCTTTTCTGGTTCAGCTTCTGGTTTGACCACCGTCTCTTATTAGGGCTCCGTCGGCATAGGATCTACACTTTTGGCTAGCTCCGGTTCTTTCTGGGTCTCCTAGATAAGGGCTTCTAGAATCTTCTTTTCTAAAACGCCTGAATCAACCTTTGGAACCTTGGGTTTCTTGGCTGGTGGTTTCTTGAGAGCCTTCGCCAGAGCCTTTCTCTTCTCCGAAGTGTTGACTTCTCCGCGGTTGCGATAGTGGTGAGGGGTTGAATGTGGAGAGGCTCTTTTTCTGCCGATGAAGGTCCAGTTTTGACAGACGGGGTCGGTGACTGGAGCGGCATCTCCGCCGGGGTTGCGCTGGCTGCCTTTTTCCGGCCACAGGTTAATTTTCAAGCCAGTTGGCTAGTTTGGTCTCCTCTCATTCTTGTCATATTGTATGAAAGTGTTGGAAGTGAGGTGAATTCTTGATGATTCAAAGGTGGCGGAAGGGTTTTATACGATCAGGTGAGTTTTAAAATTGAAGGAGTTAGGGTTTTTAGTGAGAGATTAGGGATTTGATCTTTGAGAAAATTGAGGACAATCTGGTAGAGATAAGCTTTAAATGGTACTAAGAGATAAAGATATAGGCATTAAATTTTTTTCAAATTTCAAATCATCTCTCTTCTGATTTGACATGTGCATGAGGAGTCGAAGCGACTCTCACATCATTTTTCTCTCTCTTCTGCTCCACTTTAATCATCCCCACACACTTAGGCTTTTCTTTGCTTCTTCTACATCTCTGGTTATGCCCTCAACATGTCTGCTCCTTTCTTATACCCTCTGCAGTCAGTTCTCACTATACATACTTAAACAGAATTAACCAAAATGAAAGTAATTAAAATACCGGGTTGCCTCCCGATCAGCGCTGTTGTTTATAGTCATTAGCTCGACCATGCCTTCCTTCTTACTGGTAAGTGGGCTCAATGAGCATGGCTCTTTCGACCACTTCTTCCCGTATATGCTCGTAATAGGGCTTAAGCCTTTGTCCATTCACCCTGAAAATATCATTGTCTTCTGGGTTGAGGATGTCCACCGCTCCACTGGGGACTTGGTTTTGGACAATGAAGGGTCCCATCTATTTAGACCTTAATTTCCCAGCGTTGATGTGGAGCCTAGAATTGAATAGCAGTACTTTTTTCCCTTTTACAAATTCCTTTCTCTTTATGAGCACATCGTGTACCTTATTGGTTCTTTCTTTATATAACACAGCGTTGTCATACACCTATACCTTTAGCTCCTCCAACTCTTGAATTTGGAGTTTCCTTTCTGTTCTATCTACCTTCAAGTGGGTGTTAAGTTTTCGGACTGCCCCAAAGGCTTTATGTTCCATTCCCACTGGTACGTTGCATAGCTTTCCATAGACCAAGCGGTACAGAGACATTCCGATCAAGGTCATGAATGTTGTTCTATATACCCATAAGGCATATTCTAGATAATTGCTCCAATCTTTCTTTCTCGGACTGACCACCTTTTGAGGATATTTTTGACTTCCCTGTTGGACACTTCAGCTTGCCCGTTTACTTAGGAATGATAGGAAGTGGTCACTCTGTGCGTGACCCCATATTGATTTAGCAACCGCTTTATGACCATTTTGCTGAAATGAGTTCCTTGGTCGCTGATTAGCACCTTGGGAACTCCATGCCTGCAAAACAAATTAGATTTAAGGAAATTCACCACTGTCCTTGCATCATTGGTTTTTGTTACCTTCACCTCCACCCATTTTGATATATAATCCACTGTAAGGATTATGTACAAATTGTTACCGGACTTGGGAAAAGGTCCCATGAAGTCAATCCCCCAGATATCAGTGATTTTAACGGGCATAATGGGGATTAAGGGCATAAACTCACGGATGGATATATTCCCAGTTCTTTAGCAGTTGCTGCAGCTCTTGCAATAAAGATAGGCGTCTTTGAAAATTGTGGACCAGTAGAATCCTCCATCCAGGATTTTTCGAGCAGTTCTTCTTAGCCGAAAATGTCCACCGCAAACGTCTATGTGACAGAAATTTTGGATGCTCTTGATCTCATTTTCAGGTACGCATCTCCTTATGACCTGGTCAGCTCCGATCTTCTATAATGTCGGTTCTTCCCATACAGAGAACCGTCTTTCTCTCACCAACTTTCTCTTCTATTAGTCATTCATGCCTATCGGGCATCGTCAAGTCACCAGATAATTGACTATGTCGGCATACCATGGTTCGACTCCCAATGTGCCCTCAATCCGGTAGATGTGCTTGTCAGGGAATATTTCCATAATTTCATGCTTACTCTCCACCATGAGTCTACTGAGGTGGTCGGCCACAAGATTTTCAGCTTCTCTTTTGTCTTTTATCTCCAGATCGAATTCTTGAAGTAATAGAATCCATCGAATGAGACGTTGCTTAGATTCTTTCTTCACCAAGAGGTACTTCAGAGCAGAATGATCAGTGAACACAATCACTTTTGCTCCCAGGAGGTACAATCTGAACTTCTCGCAAGTGAATACAACCGCCAACAACTCTTTTTTGGTGGTCGAGTAGTTGCACTACGCTGGATTCAGTGTCTTGGATGTATAATAGATGACATAGCTCTCTTTACCTCCTTTCTGTCTAAGGATTGCTCTGACAGCAAAACCGCTTACATCGCACATTACCTCGAATGACATGCTCCAATCAAGTGGTTGGATTATGGGGGATGAGATTAATTTCTTTTGAAGATCGTGGAAGGCCTCCTTGCACTCCTCATCAAACTCGAAGGTTGCTTCTTGTTGAAGGAGTTGTGTGAGTGGTTGAGCAATCTTGGCAAAATCCTTGATGAATCTTTGATAGAAGCCCGCATGTCCTAAGAATGCTCGCATCTATTTGACAGTGGTGGGATAGGACAATTTGGCAATGATGTCTACCTTTGCCCTATCCACCTCAATTCCCCGTTCTGAGAGCACATGTCCCAACATAATTCCTTCTCGGACCATAAAGTGACATTTTTCATAAATCAACACATGATCCTTCTCCACACATCTTTTCAAGACCCTTTCTAAATTTGCTAGACATTGATCAAAATGATCCCCATAAACAGCGAAGTCGTCCATAAAGATCTTAATGCACGTTTCAAGCATATACGAAAAAATGCTCATCATACATCTCTGGAAGGTTTCAGGAGCGTTGTATAGGCCGAAAGGCATGCGTCGGTAGGTGAAAGTGCCAAATGGGCATGTCAAAGTGGTCTTCTCTTGATCTTCTAGAGCCACATAGATTTTCATGTACCCCGAATAGCCGTCGAGGAAAAAAAAGTATGATTTTCCTGCAAGCCGCTCCAACATTTGATCGATAAAGGGCAAAGGGAAATGATCCTTCCTTGTGAGTACGTTCAGCTTCCTATAGTCAATACCGACCCTCCAACCCGTTTGGAGATGAGTTTTAATCAATTCCTTATTTTCATTCTCAATAACTTGAATCCCCGATTTCTTTGGGACCACATGGACGGCGCTAACCCATTCGCTATTGGATATGGGATAGATGATTCCCAAATCGAGTAGCTTTAAGATCTCCTTGAGAACTACCTCCTTCATGATGGGATTCAACTTCCTTTGCGGCTCCCTGACTGGTTTAGCTCCTTCTTCCAACATGATTCGATACATGCTGACAGATGGTGTAATACCACAAAACCTTGCAATTGGACTATATCATGTAGTTGACCCTGTTTGTTAGATTATTAGAACTTTTAACCTAGAGTTCAAACTTACACTGGTTATTTTCAGCCTTCGGGCTTCTAGCCCAACATGAAGAAAATATATATCAGGATAGGTTAATCATCATAGTCAAAATTTAATCTCAATGCTAAATTTTCAAGCCCATTTCTAGGCAAAACTTGAAATGATTCTCCACGTAAGCCTCCTCCAAAGTTATATTTTTAAAAGATAAATTTTATGTACATTATAATAATATTTGCTTAGGTTTTGCATGGAAGAAAAAAACTAATAGCTATCATCTCTCAAACTCACCACCTAAGCTAGTTAACTTGTAGGACTTACACGTATCAATGCTAGTGTTTATGTGTAGGTGCAGCTATTGGCGTATCATAGAAAGATAGAAAATCAACAACATAGTCCATGGTCACCATAACTTCTTTACTTTTCTCATTTTCTAAAACCTCCATCGGTAGCCACCAATTTGTTCTCTATTTTCCATCACTAAATCACAACTAAAAATTATGAAATATATGGCATGATCTTCCTCTAGTCGGATGTATTGCATCTGTAAAAGATTTCATATGAATAGGAATCTGGAACTATAAAACAAAGGCAAAATCCGCGTAGAGCTGCTGTCCCACCACCTTTCTCTGCAGCCAACTTGCAGTTAGATTTCCGGCCAATCCGACCATCGGATTTGCCTCAACTTTATACCGTTTCGAAGCTCTTCTTACAGGCTACACATATCTAGCTCCCGATCATAAATCAGAAGTCAATGCATTGGCCAAAATCATGGTGAAAAGTGGTGTAAAATTGCTGTGAAATGTCAAGGTGTGCTGCTGCTGCTACATTGACTGCATGTTTCTAGCAATTTCGATTATCAAAACTTGTGATGCCATAGATGGTAAGAAACCTCTCCTTATGAGCTATGCACTCATGGGTTCAGATCATAATTTAGACATTAGTTGATCTATCATTTTTATATCGAAAGTTGACGGAAAATCTTTGTTGGATGTCGATGGCCGCAGCTACTGCTGCACGTTCTTAAGTCTTTAACTAAAGCTCTTCAACTATATACTTATTTACATATTAAGGATATTTTGGGGGCTGAAGCATGAAACATATATGATATATATTAATAGAATGTGATATCAATAGATTTAAATAGATTGGTTTTGGCGAATGGTGAAGTTAGCCGTGTGTTTAGTTAAGTGAATTTTGTAACCTTCAATTTGGGAGGTTGTTTTGATGTATTTCCAAAATAATTGGGGTTGTTATTTATTTCAAAGAGGTGATGGGTGATCATATTATAATTTAACAAATTTATGAGATGAAATGCAAGTGGTAAAATACCAATTTTAAATCCCCAATTTTTGGAAAAAGTATTATCTTGACCAAAATGTTAATTTAGGCCGTTAAGATGCAACGACCTAGGATTGAGTCCAAATTTTATGAGAAGTTTATTCAGGCTTGTATTTACTTTATCGAACCAATTTTTGGCCGTTACGATAATACTAAATTATAGCTCTCCTTGTAGACCATGTACAAGAAATTTCAACTTTGAAACTACAAAGATCGTGGTGAAGGCTTCAGCTATTATAGCTATAAGGTGCACTCAGCCCACTTTTTCTTAAATATTTTTCGGGTACGAGGTGATGCAGGCAGCTGACGTGGACATATGGGTTCTTTAAGTTTTTTACTAGGTTGAAAATTAAGTCTTGAATGTTGAATGTTGACTTTGGTCAATATTTTATCGTATTATGCTTCTGTTGAATGTTTTGGATATTTAAAATTATTAAAATATTACATGTTCCACCGTCATTTTTTACTCATTCAAATATTAGACTTTCAACATTGATTAGCCGTTTGTGAAATATATTTGTGATTGGTTGTTTGAAAAGTCTTCTCAGAGGATGATTGGTGTATTTTATTCAATTACTTTAAAAATATTTTATTCTTAAAGGTAAAATGATTATGAAATTAGGAATTTTATTTGATTTTGTGTAGCGCCTCAGATTTTTGGAATTGGGGCGTTACAGAGTGGTATCAGAGCGGTTCTACGAATCTGTAGGCTTGCGGGGTCATTTTCAAAATTTTGTTAAAATGTTCTCAAATACGTGTTATATTCTATTTGACCCATTGCCCGACGTCCACGTCATGCCTCGACATCACACGTACAAAGCTATGCGCATTTATTAATTTATAATTAAAAATCATGAGATGAGAAATTGAAAAATATAAATATTTTATCTATATATATATATTTAAAGAGAAAGAAATATTTACGAAATAAATTTATTTCGGAAGATAGAATAACACGTGTATAGAGCTTCACATGAATATTAACATAGATGAACCAATTACTGGATAGTATGCTTTTAGGTTCTTACGCATTACTATGGACTTTAAGATGACTTTAAAACTTTGATTAAGTGTTCTATCATAGAGGACGAGAACTTTAGGGAAATTCTATGTCAACTTTTTGTGAACTATAGTTTGCCTATAGAACATCTTGGTAGATATTTAGTCTAAGCCTTACACACGAAATCCTGAGCACCACTTAGAGATGTATATTCCGCGAATGATGAGCATGTGGTTAGAAGTTAAGAAAAATCAGAAGGCGTGACTGACTACGAAGATACAATTCATTTGATCATTTACTTTGTTAAGACGAGTGTGCACACAAGACAGAGTAAATGTTATTAAAATAAGTGAAAGTAAATCAAAGGACCATGATGCTCGAGATTAACTATCCTGACTTCTCAAAGAATATTCTCATCTATTAGGCGAATCATGGTATTCTATCAACATTGTACTAGTGGCTAACAATTTAATTTGAAGCGAAGAAAATTCCAAAAAAGAATCAAGATCAAGAATTTTCAAACCAATCCAACTGTGGAGGTGCAGGCGAACCGCTGAAGAAAATTAAAAGCACGAGGGAAATGAGTTAAAAGTGAATAAGTTAAGCAAACAATAAGGCAAATGAGATTATAGTCATGCGGCTAAAAGAAAGAAGTTGTTATGTTATGCTTGTGGAAAAGAATACAAGGGAGAATGTCTTAAAGAAAATAATGCATATTCTAGATGCAAGAAGCCATATTGTGATGAGATCGAGCAAGGCAAAGAACAAGATGATCCGGAGCTGCAGGTTAAAGGTCCAATGACGCGTTTGCGAGCTAAGAAGTTGCAAGCTTATTTACAAGCTTCTATTAATCGTAAATTCGAAATGCATGAAGATGAAGTCAAGGGCAGCTCGAGATTGATCACCATGCTATCCATTGATGATGAAAAAGGAAGCATGAAGACGTGAGAAGAAGAATGATGCCATTTGGACGTGTGCATGAAAAGTTATACGCGTTTGCATGGGAAATCGGGAGATGTTGTTTTTCATGCAAAGGTGGCAAGAATTATTTACACATGGGCCATGAAATTAATCACAATAATTCAACCCATTGTTGTGAATAATAAGGTCCAAATAGGCGAGAATCATCAAGCCCAAACCCATTGGGATTTATCCTTATCTAGTTAGATTTAGATAGATTTTTCTTATCTTATTTTTGGTATGTTTTGATTTTGTCCTAGCTTGACTAGAACTCTTAGTTTGATCGATTTTTCTAGTTTTTTAGCTATAGAATTTCATCCATAATCACTCCTATATATAGGAGTACCATGTGACATTGAAAAGTTAGACAATTGCAAGAAATAAAGAGTTATTCTCAATCTGTCTCAAGATCTTCTGTTGATCGAAAATTTACCCAACCAATTCTATTGATTTAGCACTTCAATAGTCTTATTTAGGTTCTTCAGGGTACAATCGAGTACTTGGGAGAATTGCTATCCAGAGAAACTAGACGTGCGCGTTCGAGTTATTAACCTGGGTTCGTTCGATTTAGCCAATCCACAACACTACTCCACCACCGCCATTCCGCTAGCCACCACCGCTATCCTAGCCATCACCACCGTGATTCCAGCCCCATCAAAGTGTTCCAAGTGTTTCAATCGAGTCTTAGTTCAAGTCTACGTGTTTCTAGTAAGTTTTATCTTGTTTTGAGTCGGATTAATTCTATTGTTTTCTAGCTGACGTTGTTCATTCTTGAAGTCTTCCACGTGCATAAAACTCGTGTCTTGGATACATTCTCCGGGTCACATCATAAATTTGGCATCAGAGCCACGTCAGCTCTGCTGGTCGTGGTTCAATCCGACGTGTCAAATACGTGTCATTTATCTGTCGTACGTGTCATTTAAATTTCGTATTATTTCGAGTCTATTGTAATCTGATTGATATTCATTGAAAAAAAAAGAGTATTCGGCAAAAAAAAAAAGAAAAAAAATCAACGAAAAAAAAAATGAAAATCATATTTAAATTCTTGTTGGATTCGATTTTACCTTGTGTTTAGATTTGTTTCCTTATTTTTAGGGATCTTTAGATTGTGTTCACATTGGTCAAACACATCCAAAATCCTTATTCCTTATCCATTAGATTTCCTACCTTGTTTAGATATCTCCTATCCTAATCAAGATCTTTCCATCCTCATCCATATCTAATCATAATCTTCCATCCTCATCCACCAAATTTTTGATCCATACACCCTCAAGGTTCGAAATTTTGATATCTTTCATACCTACACCCGGTTATACACCACATAGTCCATATACCCATACACCCATACACCCATACACCATACACAAACCACCTGAAATACTGATCTCACACGCCTACTTCTACTCTTAGCAACCTTCCGGCTTGATTCTATCCGTTGGAGCTTGAAGAAGACCCAGAAAAGCTAATCAAGAATAAGACTGTTTCAATCCACCCACCCCCATATTTCACTCCACACGCGCACTACACATCCTTGAGAGATAAATAGGAGTGGAAAAATCAAGAGTTATATACACGAGCGTTTGTGAGGAATTGTGAGGTTCTACTTTGCTATTTCTTCACGTTTGTTCATTTTGTAGGTACCATGAAGAAAGGAAACAACAAAGAGGCGTCTACTCCACCTCTTAAGGAGCCGAGATCACCCAATACCCCAGGCGAGTAGTCTTACTAGTCTGAACCATAGTGGGATGCCAAGTACCAATATGAAGCCCTAGCTAAGCACTTTGAGCGACAGACTCGTCTACTGAAAGACGAACTTGGCAACCAAGTAGCTGAATTGCAAGAGGAGCTTGCATAGCTAAGATCCCAGTCGACCGCATCCCAAACGGTCTAAGGAGATCCTGAGAAGAGGCCAATCGATCCTCAAGATGAAGAGACGAGGTAATCTGAGCCTCAAACTAATGTAGCAAGGTAACCTGAGCCTCAAAATGAAGCAGAGAGGCGACATGAGCCTCAAACAGGAGCCCAAGGCCGACACCAGCATCAGAGAGCTGTCAACAGACCGCCTCCTGTGCAGCAAGATGTCCAAAGGCCGCCCCATGAGCCTGCCTTTGAAGAAGACTATGACTATGGATACGATTCCTATGCAGCCAATGGATATGTAGCTGATTACAGAGGACGTGAGAGGATGACCCCGAGGTCCCCATAGGCATGCTAACTATGAAGATGATGATGATGGTAGGCTCAACAACATCAAGACGAGCATACCCGAGTTTGAAGGCTTTCATGATCCTAATATCTACTTAGATTGGGAACGTAAGGTAGAGAAGATCTTTGCATGCTACAACTTTTCAGAGCAAAAGAAGGTGCAACTCGCATGCTTAGAGTTTAGAGACTACGCAGCCTCATGGTGGGAAATACAACAAGAGAGAATACACATAAATCACAATCCTCCCATCGACAATTGGGAAGAAATGAAAGGATTCATGCGCGGCCATTTCTTCCCAATGCACTATGAAAGAGAGCTTGAAAAGAAGCTCAATCGGGTCAAGCAAGGTACTAGATCGATTGAAGAGTACCACAAGGAGTTGGAGACGCTTTTGAACAGAGTTGGGAAGCAAGAGACCTTAAATGCGACCATCATTCGGTACATTGAAGGCATGAACCCCAACATTGCATGTGAAGTCGAGCTCAGAGACTTCACCAGTGTAGAAAGAATGGTGCAGTACGCATCGATTGTGGAAAGGCAGCTAAGAGAGGGTCGCCATCAATCCCACTACACTTCAGCCCCTACATGTCCTTCATGGAGTAAAGATACACCTTCCACATCACTTTCTACCCCTTCTACTGATTCTACACGACCCAGAGGTCCATCCGGACCACCCGAACGGTGTTTCGACCGTTCTACACCACAGTCCAGCCGTAGACCCGAGTTTACGCCATCCATCCAGCCTCGGCCGACCCCTACATGGCCAAACCAAGGTGCGACAGCCCCTAATGCAGCCCCTAATCATGCTCGTGACATTCAATGTCAGAAGTGTCAAGGTTGGGGCCATTTCCAAGCTCAGTGTCCAAACCGGTGAGTTCTATACTTAACGAAGTCAAATGAAGTTGAATCAACTAGTGAGGATGAAAAGGAGCCAGTGTGCGATACCACACTTGAAGAAGAAGTTGAGAATGATGCAGCCCCTAGCCAAGTTGACCCGGAAGTTCAACTCAGTTTGGTCACAATCCGGAGTTTGAGCATCATTCGAGAAGAGGAACAAGAACACAAACAGGAGAACATCTTCTACACCCATGCAGTGATACAAGGTCACACGTGTTCTATGATTATTGACAATGGCAGTGTGATCAATGCCATCAGTCAATATGCAATGGAAAAACTTGGTCTACATGTTCAACAACATGCAAAGCCTTACAGATTGCAGTGGCTTACAGATAGAGGCGAGATACGCGTGGTTCACCAGGTAAGTGTCTCATTCTCAATCCATAAGTTTTCTGACACTGTTTTGTACGACGTTATCCCTATGGATCCGGCACACTTGTTGTTAGGAAGACCTTGGCAGTTCGATCGACGTGTTGTCCACGACGGACGTTTGAACACTTACACTGTCAACATAGATGGCCGAATCAGCACCCTAAGGCCATTATCACCTAAAGACGTTGCTTTGGATCAGCAATGCATGCAAGAGAGGTTCAAAGAGGAAAAGATGAAGCAAGCAACCGCAAAACGGGCCCCGAAGGCCACGGCCGAAACCCCAGCCCCTGGACAGCCCCTTGCCGCCGCCACTTTATCTCCCAAACTACCTCATTCGGACTCCCTAGCTGTGGAAAAGAAGTCAGAATCGAATTCAAACAAGTCTCATGCGAAGAGCTTATTTATTTCAGCAAAAGGAGTTTAGAAAGCCATTAAAGCAGGTATGCCCCTTGTCCTACTCACATTTAAGAGAAGTGCTATTAATGATTGTTTGACGAGTGATGTGCAGCCCTTACTTGATGAGTTCAAGGATGTATTTCCTGAGGAGATACCCGGAGGACTTCCACCAGTACGAGGAATCGAGCATTAGATCGATTTCATCCCCAAAGTCGTGCTTCCCAACTGACCAGCCTATAGGATGTCTCCCGACGAGACTAAGGAGATAGATAGGTAAGTCAAAGAGCTGTTGGAGAAGAAGCAAATTCGAGAAAGCTTGAGCCCGTGCGCCGTTCTAGTGATTCTAGTGCCAAAAAAGAACAACGAATGGCATATATGCATGGATTGCCGTGCAATCAAAAAAATCATGGTAAAGTATCATTTTCCCATCCCTAGATTAGATGATATGCTTGATGAGTTATCTGGTTCGCATATTTTTTCTAAAATTGATTTGCGTTCTGGTTATTTTCAATTACGTATGCAAGAAGGTGATGAATGGAAAACTGCATTTAAAACAAAGCATGGTTTGTATGAATGGCTTGTTATGCCTTTTGGTCTCACTAATGTACCAAGCACATTTATGCGTTTGATGAATCATGTTTTGCGTGAAGTGATTGGAAAGTATGTTGTGTATTTTGATGACATCCGGATTTACAGTGACACGACACATACACATATGCAGCACCTTAGACACGTTTTTGAGCTTCTTAGAGAGGCAAAACTCTATGGTAATCTGTCTAAGTGTTCTTTCTGCATGAATGAAGTCATTTTTCTAGGCTTCGTTGTGAGTTTACGTGGTATAGAAGTAGACCGTTCCAAAATCAAAGCGATTGAGGAATGGCCCACTCCTAAGTCTGCGAGTGATGTAAGGTCTTTCCACGGCCTTGTTGGTTTTTATCGTCACTTTGTGCGTGATTTCTCCAGCATAGCCGCGCCGCTTACTGAGTTAAGCAAGAAAGATCGAAAGTTTGAATGGGGTCCTGTTCAAGAGCATGCGTTTAACACTTTAAAGTCTTGTTTATGTAATGCGCCTGTTCTTGCTCTTCCGGACTTTAATAAGAGTTTTGAGATTGAATGTGATGCCTCGGGCAAAGGGATTGGTGCTGTTTTGATGTAGGAACGGCGTCCAGTCGCCTATTTCAGTGAGAAGCTCCATGATGCAGCCCTTCATTATTCCACCTATGACAAGGAGCTGTACGCACTTAAGAGAGCTTTAGAAACGTGGCAGCACTACTTATGGCCTAAGGAGTTCGTGATTCACACGGATCATGAGAGTTTGAAGCACTTGAAAGGCCAACAAAATTTGAACAAGCGACATGCACGATGGGTAGAGTTTATCGAGTCCTTTCCGTATGTCATCAAGTACAAAAAGAGCACTGAAAACGTGGTAGCTAATGCATTGTCGAGAAAGTACGTTCTCTTGAACCTTATGCATGCTAAGATGTTGGGATTTGATGCAATTAAGGAGTTATATGCATGTGATGAATTTTTCACACCCATATATACTGAATGTTGCTCAAAATCTCGTGCTTATGATGGTTATTTCATGCATGATGGGTTCTTGTTCAAGGGTTCACAGTTATGTATTCCTAACTCTTCTATGCGTGAGTTGTTAGTTCTTGAATCGCATGCGGGAGGTTTAATGGGTCACTTTGGTATGTCTAAAATGTTAAACTTGCTGCATGAGCATTTCTTTTGGCCACGTATGAAGCATGATATTGAGAATGTGTGTAGTAGATGCATTACATGTAGGAGATCAAAATCTACTTCACATCCTTTTGGTTTATATACGCCTCTACCAGCCCCGTCTTCCCCGTGGATTGATTTATCTATGGATTTCATATTAGGATTACCACGGTCTAGGTCTAGTCGAGATTCCATATTTGTTGTAGTTGATAGGTTTTCCAAGATGTCTCATTTCATTACATGTAGGAAAATCGATGATGCTGTACACATAGCCAATCTGTTCTTTATACATGTTGTGCGTTTACATGGAATACCTAGAACTATTGTTAGTGATAGGCATTCTAGGTTTCTAGCACATTTCTGGCGTGTACTATGGGGTAAGCTAGGTACCAAGTTGTTATTTTCTACTGCATGTCATCCACAAACTGATGGACAAACTGAAGTAGTTAATCGCACTTTAGGTACTTTGCTGCGTGCTTTAGTTAAAAACAACTTGAAATCATGAGAAGATTGTTTTCCATATACTGAATTCGCCTATAATAGAGTTGTGCATTTATCTACCAACATGTCTCCATTTGAAGTTGTTTATGGTTTTAATCCGCTAATGTCTAATGATCTGTTGCCTTTGCCTATTGAGCATCTAACAAGTGTTAAAGGTACAAGAAAAGAGGAACAAGTTAAGGAGATGCATGAGAAAGTATGTGTGCATATTGAAGCCGTTGGCGCACGTAATGCTGTTCAAAAGAACAAACGGCGCAAACAGTTGATTTTCCAACCCAGAGATCACGTTTGGATTCATCTGAGTCCTGGACGATTTCCTAACCTGAGGAAGTCAAAATTGATGGAAAGAGAAGATGGACCGTTCACCGTGTTGAGTCGAGTCAATGACAATGCATATCACATTGACTTACCCGGTGAGTATAAGTGTTCGTCTACATTTAATGTTGCTGACTTATCTCCCTTTTCTGCAGATGATGAGTTCGAAGATGATGAGTCCCCGAATTCGAGGACGAATTCTTTTCAGCAGGAAGGAAATGATGAGATCAAGCAAGGCATAGAACAAGATGATCCGGAGCTGCAGTTTAAAGGTCCAATGACGCGTTTGCGAGCTAAGAAGTTGTAAGCTTATTTACAAGCTTCTATTCGTCGCAAATTCGAAATGCATGAAGATGAAGTCAAGGGCAGCTCGAGATTGATCACCATACTATCCATTGATGATGAAGAAGGAAGCATGAAGACGTGAGAAGAAGAATGACGCCATTTGGACGTGTGCATGAAAAGTTATACGCGTTTGCATGGGAAATCGGGAGATGCTGTTTTTCATGCAAAGGTGGCAAGAATTATTTACACATGGGCCACGAAATTAATCACAATAATTCAGCCCATTTTTGTGAATAATAAAGTCCAAATAGGCGAGAATCATCAAGCCTAAGCCCATTGGGATTTATCCTTATCTAGTTAGATTTAGATAGATTTTCTTATCTTATTTTTGGTATGTTTTGATTTTGTCCTAGTTTGACTAGAACTCTTAGTTTGATCGATTTTTCTATTTTTTTAGGCTTAGAATTTCGTACATAATCACTCCTATATATAGGAGTACCATGTGACATTGAAAAGTTAGACAATTGCAAGAAATAAAGAGTTATTCTCAATCTGTCTCAAGATCTTCCGTTGATCGGAAATTTACCCAACCAATTCTATTGATTTAGCACTTCAATAGTCTTATTTAGGTTCTTCAGGGTACAATCAAGTACTTGGGAGAATTTCTATCCGGAGAAGCTAGACGTGCGCGTTCGAGTTATCAACCCGGGTTCGTTCAATTTAGCCAATCCACAACACTACTCCACCGCCGCCATTCCGCCGACCACCGCCACCATCCTAGCCATCACCGCTGTGATTCCAGCCCCATCAAAGTTTGCCAAGTGTTTCAATCGAGTCTTAGTTCAAGTCTACGTGTTTCTAGTAAGTTTTATCTTGTTTTGAGTCGGATTGATTCCATTATTTTCTAGCTGATGTTCTTCGTTCTTGAAGTCTTACACGTGCATAAAACTCATGTCTTAGATACATTGTCCGGGTCACATCATATTGTTTTATCCAAAATTAACCAAACAAGTGTGAACAAATGAATCACCAAGGAAATAATCATAAAACCAAGATACAAATGAGTAATTGGGACATAGATGAACCTAGATCTTACAACCATGATAAGAATGGAGAACACACCAACCTGAGAAGTCAATGAGAGAAACCATTTATGCGAGATTTTTCCACAAAAGATATAACGGATAATGCCTACTACCGATATAAGCAAACGAGTCACTTCGTAATCTATTGACCAGGTGCAAGTAAATAAGAAAGATAATTAGGAACACCAACAAGCAACTCAAGAGCTCGGAATCATGACAAGTATGATGAATTTAATTTATATGTGAAATTATATACTATTCTTACCACCCAAGAAGAGCCAATGTAGTGACCAATGTTTTGAGTCAAAGGGTCAGATCAGTGCTTGAATATACACCGACTCAGCAAGAGAAACTCAATAAAGAGTTTGTATGAGCATAGAGACTTTGATGCAGCAAGAACTTACGAAAGCAAAAATTTCTACGATAGTGGTTACGTCGAACTGGAGAGAACGAATTGTTACAACTCAACCTAAAGGACAATTCATCAAGAAGACGCATTGAATAATGAAGATAGACAATTGCAAAAAAAATGTCAAAGCGAACGATACAACATTATTATTCGATAACAAATTATGTAGTCTACTTAATGAGGAATGAAAGTACAAAATCATTAGTGAAACTTAAAACACGTCTTATACGGCCCATCTTGGATGTATACGGATATATCGCGGCATAACAAGAAATATAAGATGGAGAATGAATGTGGCATCATTCATCGAACAATACTTTATGAGGCCTTATATAGCCGAGAAAGAGTATGATCAAAGAAGCAAAAGATAGACACAAATCTTATACGGACAAACGCCAGATGGATTTACATTTTAAAATTAAGGATAAAATACTTCATAAATTATCTCTGTCAAGAGAAGAAGTTCATTCCAGCAAAAGAGTGAAATTGAGGCCACAATTCTTTAGACCATAAGAAATGCTCGATCGAAATGAGTAAGTTGATCAAAAGCTTGCCTTACCACCAAAACTAGACGGTATACAAGACGCGTTTCACATATTGATGCTTTGAAAATATGTGTTTAACCCAAGTCATACAGTACGCGAGGAAGACATAAAAGTAAAAATAGATATTACTTATTGAGGGATGCCAGAGGCGATCCTTAGTAGGAAAAAAAATTTGAGTATGAAAAAAGAAATTAATGTAGTGAAGGTTCATTGAAGCTGATATGGGAAAGATGAAGCTACATGGGAAATAGATGATAAAATCATGAAGTAGTACATTAACTTACCATTTACAAGTATGTGAATTTCGAGACGAAATTTTTTTTAAAGGGGTAGGGATGTAATACCACAAAACCTTGCAATTGGACTATATCATGTAGTTGGGCCTCTTTATTAGATTATTAGAACTTTTAACCTAGAGTCCAAACTTACTCTGGTTATTTTCAGCCTTCGGGCTTCTAGCCCAACATGAAGAAAATATATATATCATTTTATTACAAGCTTAATTTAATTATTGTACAATTAAAATTTATTTGTTACTAAGTTAGTCAAGAAAAAAAATAATAAGTTCATGCTAGGTTAATCATCATAGTTAAAATTTAATCTCAATGCTAAATTTTCAAGCCCATTTCTGGGCCAAGCTTGAAATGATCCTCCACGTAAGCCTCCTCCAAAGTTATATTTTTAAAAGCTAAATTTTATGTACATTATATTAATATTTGCTTAGGTGTTGCCTGGAAGAAAAAAACTAATAGCTATCATCTCTCAAACTCACCACCTAAGCTAGGTAACTTGTAGGACTTACACGTATCCTTGCTAGTGTTTATGTGTAGGTGCATCTATTGGAGTATCAAAGAAAGATACAAAATCAGCAAGATAGTCCATGGTCACCATAACTTCTTTACTTTTCTCATTTTCTAAAACCTCCGCCAGCAGCCACCAATTTGTTCTCTATTTTCCATCACCAAATTACAATCAAAAATTATGAAATATATGGCATGCTCTTCCTCTAGTCGGATATATTGCAGCTGTAAAAGATTTCATATGAATAGGAATCCAAAAATATAAAACAAAGGCAAAATCTGCGTAGAGCTGTTGTCCCGCCACCTTTCTCTGCAGCCAACTTGCTGTTAGATTTTCGGCTAATCTGACCATCGGATTTGCCTCAACTTTATACCGTTTCGAAGCTCTTCTTACAGGCTACACATATCTAGCTACTGATCATAAATCAGAAGTCATTACATCAGTTGAAATCACGGTGAAAGGTGGTATAAAATTGCTATCAAATGTCAAGGTGTGGTGCTGCTGCTACTTAAACTCCATGTTTCTAGCCTTTTCGATTATCAAAACTTGTCATGCCATAGATGGTAAGAAACCTCTCCTTATGAGCTACTCACTCATGGTTTCGGATCATAATTTAGACATTAGTTGATCTATCATTTTATATCGAAAGTTGACAGAAAATCTTTGTTGGATGTCGATGGCCGCAACAGCTACTGCACGTTCTTATGTCTTTAACTAAAGCTCTTCAACTATATACTTATTTACATATTAAGGATATTTTGGGGGCTAAAGCATGAAACATATATGATATATATTAATAGAATGTGATATCAATGGATTTAAATAGATTGGTTTTGGCCGAATGGTGGAGTTGGCCGTGAGTTTAGTTAAGTGAATTTTGTATTATCCTTCAATTTGGGTGGTTGTTTTGATGTATTTCCAAAATATTTAGGGCTGTTATTTATTTTAAAGAGGTGATGCATGATTATTTGATAATTTAACAAATTTATGAGTTGAAATGCAAGTGGTGAAATACCAATTTTAAATCCCCAAAATGTTAATTTAGGCCGTTAAGATGCAACGACCTAGGATTGAGTCCAAATTTTATGAGAGGTTTATTCAGGCTTGTATTTACGTTATAGGACCAGTTTTTGGTCGTTACGATAATACTAAGAGGTAGCTCTCCTTGTAGACCATGTACGAGAAATTTCAACTTAGAAACTACAAAGATCGTGGTAAAGGCTTCATCTATTATAGCTATAAGGTGGGTTTTTGCTAACTAAAACTTACGTTTTTGAAATGCTTTCGTCCATATATGATATACGAATATTTTCGCTCATCGTGGATATGATTTGACCTGCATGATGAATTCTGGCATGGTAAAAATTATATTGAATTATAGTTATGTGATCACATAGGGTCTATATCCACGCATGGTCTTTTGAGCGCATTGGTTTTTGATTGAATTGTTCGCTTTTGAATGAATATACTCTTAAGCGCATTGACATGAGAATTGATATTGAATTGCTCACTTTTAAATATTTATTCTTAAGCGCATGTGTATTTTAGTGGATATTGATTTATCGGCTTTTGAATAAATATTCTTAAGCGCATGGTCAAGGTTATAAATATTGGATTATTGAATTTTGATATGAAAAATCATTGCATGTGTTTTGACAAACACGATAAACCCACTGAGTGTTTTCTGGCACTCAGCCCACGTTTTTTAAAATATTTTTTAGGTACAAGATGATGCAGGCAGCTAACGTGGACATATGGGTTCTTTAAGTTTTTGACTAGGTTGAAAATTAAGTCTTGAATGTTGAATGTTGACTTTGGTTAATATTTTATCGTATTATGCTTACGCTGAATGTTTTGGATATTTAAAAATATTAAAATATTACATGTTCCACCGTCATTTTTGACTCGTTCAAATATTAAACTTTCAACATTGATTAGTCATTTGTGAAATATATTTGTGATTGGTTATTTGAAAAGTCTTCTCAGAGGATGATTGGTGTATTTTATTCCTAAAGAAATTAGTAAAAAAATATTTTCTTCTTAAAGGTAAAATGATTATGAAATTAGGAATTTTATTTGATTTTGTGTAGCAACTCAAATTTCTAAAATTGGGGCGTTATAGATGGGCTTATGCCTTTGATATCAGCTAGCGTCCATCCAATGGCTTTTTTGTATCTTTTGAGCAGATCCACCAATCGCGTTTCTTGTGCCATGGTCAGTGCCGAGTTGATGATGATTGGTAATTTCTCTCCTTCTTTTAGATAGGCATAATTGAGATGCTCTGGAAATTTCTTCAATTCCAAAGTTGGAGGCTTAACGATGGAACGTACCATTTTTTCAGATGGTTGTAGCATGTGCAAATCCAGGTTGCCTTTGGGAGTTAAGTTGGCTTCCAAACTATATAGTTACATTATTTCCTCCTTGATTTCTTCATCTGTTTAATCTATCATGTCCCAATCCTCCTGACTGTGTTGGATTACCCATTCCAATGGGTCCTTAGCAAGCATCCTTGCTCCTTCAGTCTGTGCAAGTGACTCGATTATATCCACATTGCTTATTTCTTTTGTGTCGGCGGCATGCTTCATAGCTTCTATGATGTTTAAGGTTATGGTATCTCCATCAAATTCGAACGTCAATGTTCATTTATCAACATCAATTTTTGTGTGTGCTGTTTTCATGAATGGCCTGCCCAAAAACATACAAGAGGCTTTCTTGCTGGATGTGCCCATATCAAGGACATAGAAATCCACCGGAAAGATTAGGTCATTCACTTTTATCAGGACATCTTCCAATATGCCCTCCGGGAATACATTGGATCTGTCTGCGAGTTGGATAACTTCCCTCGTCTCCTTCAATGGCCCAAGTTCCAATTCTTCAAAGATGGTTAAAGGCATGACATTGATTGAAGCCCCTAGATCAAGCATGGGTTGATCAATCTTTGTGCCCCCAATCTCACATGGGATAAAGAACATTCCCGGATCTCCACATTTCTTGAGAAGCTTTCTCTGTATTAAGGCAGAGACATTCTCGCTCATGATGACTTGTTCTTCTTCTATGAATGGAACCTTCCGGGTGCATAATTTTTTCAAGAAATGGGCATATCGGGGCACCTGTCTGATTGCGTCCAGCAGTGGGACATTGACTTCTACCTTTCTGAAAATTTGTAGAAGGTCTCGATCACCTACTTTCTTCTTATTCTTCCTTAACCTTCCTGGAAATGGTGGTGGAATGATGATCCCTTTCTTCTTTGGTGGCTCCGTGGTCACCTTCAAATTCTCAACATGATTGTCCTTTGCTGGTTCTTTTTCAACTTTCTCTGGCGTAGCTTCTTTAAGGGAATTTTCACTCTACTCTTGCTGTGAGGTCTTACCCAGCTCCTTGCCTCCCCGGAATGAGATGGCGTTTACATCTGCTCTTGGGTTGGACTCGGTTTGTGAAGGCAGTACGCCTTTTCCTTTCTCCATCCGTGAGATCACTTCACTCAGTTGGGTAATTTGCGTACCCAAGTAATTCAGTCCCGCTTTGGTTTCCATCTCAAATGAAGCAGCACGCTTCTGGCTGCTCACCGATTCTATTGTCATCTGTCTTACCATGTCTTCAAGAGTTGGCCCTCCAGATATGGGCAAATTGCGTGGTGGACCAGTATGTGCTTGCGACTTTGGGTATCTCTGTCTGTGATTGTAATTTTGGGCATATTGATCGTTCCTCCGCCGATTTCTTCCATCAATCACATTCACCGTCTCACTTCCTTCTTGAATTTGAGAGCACTAATCTGAGTAGTGACCCATCATACTACATAATCCACATATCCGCAAGGTGTTGGCCGATAATTGCATCATCATTTTTTCTATTTTTCTAAATAGCTGGTCAATCTTTTCCTCAGATTCCAGAAAATATGTCGATTTGCCCATTGCGGCTACTTTCGGCCTATCGTAGACATCTTTCCTGGTTTTTTTAGCCATTTCTCCAATCAGTTGCATAGCTTTATTTGCCCTTTTGTTGAGGATAGATCTTCCACAGGCTACATTGAGTTGATTGCGGTCTTCTACTCTCAATCCTGAAATAAAATATTGCACAAAGTCATGTGTAGGGATTTGGTTATGAGGGCATTTCGAGAGCATTTGCTTGAAACACCCTCAATTTTACTCTCAATCGTAGAAGCTTTCGTTCGCCCCAGCCTTAGCAGTGGAGATTTTCTTCCTCATGGCTTGTACTCACGTGGTGGGGAAATACTTCTCTAGAAACCTTTGCTGAAATTCATTCCAAGTGGTTATGCTCTCAGCAGAATAGTGTAGAGCCACTCTTTTGCTCTGTCCTGCAAGCTGAAAGGAAAAGAGAGTAGATATATATACTCGAACATGGTTTCGGTATTATTTCATTGGGTACCATAGGCCATTTCAAAATCATGCAAATGTCTCTGCGGGTCTTCTCCAGGATGGTTGTGGAATTTGGGCAAAATTGAGATAAAATTCGATCTCAATTCCCAATTCTCGGCTGGATGCGGCAGTACAATTCCAGATGGCCACATGTTCATGGCTTGTGGAAAGATGAGTTGCCTTAGTGTAGGTTGAGATGGTAGTGGTGTGTTGTGGTATTCTTGCTGCCATGTCCTCCTCTTCAGATTCAGAAAAGAGGGGGCTGTATTTTTCTTCGTGTGTACTACTGGTGTTGCTTTCTCCCTTAGATATCTGGCCTTTCTCTAAGGTCTCAGACGGTGTGTTTGGGTTTATGGCCGTTTCCAGACTTCTCCTTGCTTGTGCCCGCCTTCTCCATGCGGTTTTTTCTATCTCTGGATCATAGACTAGTTCTCCTGCGCGGTTAGTGCGTACCATAAACAAGGCTAAATGGGAAAGAATAGGATAGAAAAAGTGTACTTACACTCCCCGGCAATGGTGCCAAATTTTAACACGCCGTCGTTTAGCGTGTAAAATTACACCTATGGGTAAAGCCCGAAAGATGCTTGAATGTGCCTTCAGTGGCTAGTATAGTGCCAAGAAAGCAGATATCGTCCCACGAGGAGTGATAACTCTTCTATCCTAATGTGTATCCTTTTGGAAATTTGAGAGAATTACTGTCACTAATTTATTCCTACAACTTAATGTAAAATAAAACTAAAACATAAACGTAATCAAATAATAATTAAAACATGTTCAAGTCGAGTGTTAGTTTAGACTGAGACTTTGTATGCAATCCCGGGCACAAACAAATGGATACCTCATTTAGACTATTTAGTTATAGGGAGCAGGTACGGTCACCTTACACCCCCCCCAATTCCTTCTTACTGTGTACGCTAAGAGCGATACGGTCGGCGACTCTTAGTCTCTAACTATCCAAGACCCAATGAAGAGAGTCATGCAGAGGGTTTGCAAGCATTCGATCGGAGAAATCCAATGATAGTATATGGGACCCCTTTTGGCATTGTGCCCATATACACCTATACTTCAATCTCCGATCTTCGTCGACTCTAGGCTTCATCGTCCGATTTATCACTTAGTGGCTCATCAGGGTTCGGTGGCCCTTACTTCCACCCTGACATACATCAACAATGGTTTGGCTAAGAGTGATCAGCTACATAGCCCATTGCAATGTCATCGTTCTTCCCAAGTTGAAGTTGAGAATCATCTTGAGGTGTATTACACCCGATTAGCCTCATGCATACTTTAGTGCTCTCGATCCTCACTTCACTTATCTCGAACACGATCTACTTAGCCGGAAAACATAATTATAAATAAAGTAAAAGAGATTTGAAAACTCATAACGAAAGGAAATAAATGAGATTAACTTCTGGATCTAACTCCATACAAAAGGCAAAAACAACTCGCACAGTGACTGAGGGCAAATCGCCAACAGCAATGCCAAATATCCAGACCTGAAACTATAAAATAAAACTGAAATAACTAAGTGTATCCGCCTGCCTCAATGTAAATTGCTGATTGTATGAAAATGAAAATGGAACACAAGTATTTATAGTGAGAATGAAACTGCCATAATTCGGCCCATTACAGCCCACGCAGGGGCACGACCAGCCTTGACTTCTTCAACCTTCCACCAGGATGTGTTGATTTCACGGCCTCTCCTTCTATCTCCTAATCTTCTCCATCTCTGTCCCTCTTCTCCACCTTCTATAACGCTCCATATTTTCAAATAAGGTTTAGAGGATTCTTAATGGTAATTAATTGGTTAAGAAAGAAATTTAATTAAGGTCAGATGTCAGTCACGACTTTAGGGGTCAGTTTTCGTCAAATCGTCTTTTCAGAAAATGTTATCTTAATTCTATTTTGGCCATTTGTGGTCTCATTAGAAATGTTTTAATTCAAGAAGTATGCCGGTGTTTTCAGATTTTAATTCTGAAGTCATTTGAGTTTCTGGTGATGAAAAATGTATTTAAAGGATGAATGAATAGTAACTTTTTCATGCATTCATGTTTTGAGAAATATATGAAATCCTCCTCATTGATCCGAGTATAGTTCTGTCAGGCCCCTCTTATGGGAAATGACTTAAGGATTCCGTTGGTATTCACGGATTTCCATTCTGAGGTCAATCGAACGCTCGGGAGCACAATCTGTTAGTCTAAGTGAATAGTAAAAAATAATTCCAAAAGGGAAACTTTACTTATCTTTCTTCTGACGACTCCGTCTTCATCATGAATCAAGTTGGTTCACTAGTATTTGAGCCAAAGAGTCTTCTGGTATTTTTAGATTTCGTGTCTGAGGTCATTTGGACCTCGACATCGAATAAAGTAGCTTATAACCGAACTCGGGGTAACTTTTGTAGTGTATCCACACTGGAGTAGCTTCTCAAGGAAGACAAGTTCCCTTGTATAAATAGAGGGCCACCCCTTACCATTCAATTGCTCATTTCATCCATTCTTTTCACTTCCAAGAGAGTGGAAAAGCTCTGAGAGAAAAGTCGAGGTTCTGTCGAAGTAAAAAAGCGTTCTTTGTGAGTGTTTTACAAGACGACAAGTGGAGTGGCGTGGAAGGGATGCAGTGAAAAAGGGTGCTAGGGGTACCGTTGGGTCATAGCAGGTGGCTCTATCGCTGTTGTGACTCGACAAGGTGCCGAGCTAGCCACCTTCCTTCGATGCACCTAACCCCGTCCATTCTTATTTGTTGGTCTTAATTTCAATTTCATTTCCATCTTTTAATTCTGCATTTACTTTCCATTCTCTGTGTTCTTCATGTTTTTCGTTATTACTCATTTACTTTCCGTCTAAAGTTATATTTCGATTCCCATTAAAATTCTTAGTTAATACCATTTCTGTTATATTTCTCGTTGTTATACTTGTTATCATTCCCCTTGTTATTCTCGTCATTAATTCTTAAAATTAGGTTTGTTAAAGTTCCATTCAAGTTATATTTAAGATTTCATCATTATTTTAAGTGTTCAAGAAGGATTTTCGTGTTTATTCTGTTATACTGCCAATTTCTTTTTAAGATTAACGCATGTTCATTCCTACATTTTATTCAAAGTTCTAAGCCTTGTTTCAAGTTTAAAATCTCGAGAAAAAGGAAAGGCAACCAAGTAACGCCTCGACTAACACTTTGATCGAAGGAATTTGAGATCCGTAAGAGGGCACAGACCGTGCTAGGCTGGCACGGCCCTTGTCAAGCTGTGCAAATGCCCATAAAAGCCTTGGGACTGATGGCACGGACCATGCCAGGGCGCGCACGGCCCGTGCTAAGAGACCTAGGTGTGTTTTTCTTGCATTGAGGCCTAGCACGGCCCGTGCCATGCTGGCACGGCCCGTACCAGGCTACGTCTGCCATGTTTTGTTTCCAAACATGTTCTAAACTCAAGTCTTTCAAACCCTTGTGTTTTCTAAAGGTTCTAAAGTCGCACTATCTATATTTAAGTCCTCTTTAAGGGTATATAAGTTGGGTATTGTTTAAATTCATGTTAGTAGTTAGAAATCTTCCAAGGAGGCCGCTAAGTCAATGATTCGACTTTTGTAGGAGGAAATGAGCCTCGTGGAAATTCGGAGAAGGACCATCAACTAGTTGCTTCATCTTCTGCCAAGTAGTCAAGGTGGGTAAATCTATACTCATCTAAAGTTTGAGCTAATAAGCTCTAGAAGCATGTTAGGGTAAATGAGATATCCATAAAGTATTTGTGCTCTGCCTGATTGATCTTTGTACAAGGAAGGAAAGAAATGAAGATATTATATTTTAATTGTGCTCTTGAGCATGTTTAGAAAGGTCTAATCAAGGACAGAGGCCACCTCAGCCGGCTCATACTTATGCTCTTAACCAGCAGCAAGTTGCTAAGGCCCCCGGTAATCTAGCAGGTATGATTACCCTTCTCGAGACACCAGTTTTATCTCTCTTCGATACTGGAGCATCACATTCGTTTATAACTGAGTCTATTTGTAAAAGACTGAAGATAAAAGCTGAGAACGCTGAGAATGCTCTTGAGATAAGTATTCCCTCTGGAAAAAAAATGATGTCTAGGAAGGTCTGTTCTAAACTAGAGTTAAACATAGAAGGAGAAACCTTAAGTCAAATCTTTATATAATAAAGATTCAGGACTTTGATATAATCCTAGGAATGGATTGGTTAGCCTCAGGTTATGCCTCCATAATCTGCACTGAGAGGGAAGTAGTGTTTCGACCACCCAGAAAACCCGAGGTGAGGATCTATGGATCAAGGATGAGAACCAAAGTCCCAGTGATATCCACCCTGAAGGCCACCAAGATGATAAGGATGAATAGCTGCCAAGCGTTTTTGGTTAACCAAATAAGAAAAAAGGAAGGAGGGCTGTCAATTGATGATGTTCCAGTCATAAGAGAATACCCTGATGTATTCCTAAAGGAGCTGCCAGGATTGTCTCCAAACAGGCAAGTGGAGTTCGCCATCAAGTTGGAACCAAGAGCCGCCCCAGTTTCAAAAGCCCCCTACAGAATGGCACCTAAGGAGTTGCAAGAACTCAAGGTTCAACTGCAAGAGTTATTAGACCTAGGTTTTATCCAACCTAGTGTGTCACCTTGAGGAGCTCCAATCTTGTTCGTAAAGAAGAAGGATGGCACATTGAGAATGTGCATCGACTAAAGAGAGCTTAACAAGCTTACCATCAAGAATCGATACCTGGTGCGTCTTTTTCACCAAAAATAAATGTTCCGACTTTCATCGGTAAGCCCACACTGCAGAGTACAGTGGTGAGCAGGATCGTCTCTCAAAGGACCGGCGAGGATTACTCTTGACTTTCAGTCTGCGTGCCCAAACCTCCAGTTTCGCGTGAATTTTATAACAAAATAAATTGAAGAATGAAATAATCAACTACAGAGAATACTTAGGCAAACGAACTGAATTAAATCAATTATAAAAGGGTATTCCGGATCCAACGAACTCCACTCCACTTATAACACCGATCACAGATGCAAAAATTAATTAATCAAGACATGCAAATCGGTTATAGTCACCGAAGACGCTTCTGACATGACCTCATCTCTCCATACTGTTTCGATAATTAAGAAGACGCTTCATTAATTACTTCCCTAATCGACTGACAACTGTAAGAGACGCTCTATAAGTTTAATGAGCCGACATCAATGAGCACAAGAAAGACCCGATTCTTAAATTACAGACTCTGACGCAGGACTGTAAAATTAACTCTGTTATTCCCCTAGTTATTTGAGCAACCGTTTTACCACTTATTAAACCTAAACCACGATTACGTATGGTCGATTTAAATTGGCTAGTAATTAAACACAACCTACCAAATATTTGCAACTACTCGATAGACTTAGAATAATTACGACCTGAAATCCAAGAATAACAGATACATGCATCAATTAATTATGAACAACAATTAGATCTCACAGTTATATAAGCGGAGCTTCGTCGTCGTCACCGGAATACGAAGAACGTAGCTAACTTGCATGTTAAAATCTGATCGCAATAAGAAATAATAATCGAACACCATAAAATAACAAAGAAGATGAATTAAGAATCTGGTGCCCAGCGTTTCTCTGCTGCTCTGCTGCGTTCTTGCGTGAATAATGAATGAATAATAATGAAATAAGTCATAATCTATATATAATATCCTTAATTAAAACATTAGATAAGGAAATAAAATCCTAATCAATCTAAACTAGGAAACATAGCAAAAGAAGGACTCTTGAGGCGGTCAAGAGGTGATTTCCATGTCCAGGTCTGAACTTGGGCCGAGAGTTGTATTTTGCAAGCCTAAAATGCATATCCAAGCCCAGTATCTAGAAACTTGCTTCGATCATCCAGCTGCATGCCCTTTCGGCCGGATCTACTCAGACTCGAATTTTGCTCTTTCTTCACTTAGATTCTTTTTGCATCAAAAGCATGACCTTTTCTCCAACTTTGTACTACATCCCTACACAACTCAACAAACACATTATTTATCCAAAATACACAAGTATAGGGCAATTAACTAGGAGAAATGGCACCAAAAGATAAGAATAAAAGCAAGTGAAATGCGTCATATCAAATCCCCCCACACTTAAACCTTGCTCGTCCTCGAGCAACACAAACAAGAACAGAAAACAGACTTCAACATGGATAAATGACTAAGTGCTAATTTCTCAAATCAATGTGAATTCAGAGTATGAGCTGTGATAAACCAATCCACAAACCACCAACCGAATTTGTTCAAGAATATGCCAACATTTTGTCAATAAAGTTAAAATCATGCTCATCAATCCAGCCTCACCAAGATTCACTCATTAACTCTCAAAAACAGGTCAAGAGGCATTTTTCACTCAAGTTATGATTAACTCTTTTCAACATAAAATTGCTCATAAGTCACCCAAAAATGCCACACTTTCAATTTCGTTCACAAATCATAAGGTCTTTCCTCGTTGATTGTAATGGGGCTAAGGTTCATGAGGTAGGATACTTTTGGCTAAAGTAGTTGAGTACAAAGGAAACGATGCAAGTACAAGAATGTGTATTTCTTTTAAGAACAGCTCCGCAAAATTATCGAATCAACATAGGGCTTATCTAAAAAATTTGAGCACACAGATTCTTTTGCTCTCTCCATATCCTACTCCTCAATTTTTTTTCTTTTGATTCTCTCTCTTTTTTTCTCTTTTTATTTATTTATTTATTATTTTTTTTCTTAGAAGCTTTGCTTCTTATTCAAATTTTTTTTCGGAGGAGCAGGATATGAGCATTCATACAATTTTTTTCTTCTCAAGCCCTCAAATTTCTCACTTGTGCATCTTAAACACCATTCATGAAAGTACTTGCATGTTTTCCGGGACAAAAGCAGGCCAAAACAAAGGCTATGGCTCATGTATAGTGGCTGTAAACAACAAAAGTGGATCTTTTAGGCTCAAGGTGGCTCACTAATTGGCAATGTATGGTTAGGATGTTTTCTTGGGCCAATAGCTCGGGTATCCCTAATGCCTTAATCACTTTTGTGCATGAAATCAGAGGTGGTAACAATAAGGGCAGCAAAGTAATTCAAGCATCAAATAACATAATCAGACAACACTCATCAAGAGAAAACTTTGAGCTCTTATTTATGCATACTCATAGGCTCAAAAACTCACATTTTTGTAGGCTCAAAAAGTGTTGATCGAAAGCATAACTCATCATTCAAGATTTCATCCAAAACTTGGCACATTTCTATCACAAAACAACAACCATTCATCCAGTCAAACTAATCACAGCCCATTCTCCTCAATTCATCAATTCGTGGCAATCAACACTTAGTCATCTTCCAACAGAAACCAAATAAAAAAAACGACTCTTTTTTTTCATTTTCTTTTCTTTAACTTGAAAAATTAAGAAACTGATAAGGTAATTTCCCCCCCACACTTGAAGGTCACAGTGTCCTCACTGTGAGAAGGGGTACGAAAAAAAACTTAAAACACACAGCAACAAAAACAAATAGCAAACAAGACAAGAAAAAGCAACGAATAAAAGGGAAGGGATAAGAGAGAACTAACTCTGATCCGCCAAATGGCAAATCACTTGCTTTATCACATCAAGGTGACCATCAATCTCATCCAGCCGGTGGCCGAGGCTGTCCTCAATTCGAGCAGTGGCAGCGGTAATCAACTCCTCAAGCACCGGGAGGAGCGAGGCAGCAGTAGGACCTGTAGAAACAGAGCGACGCGTATGCGGTATGCCCTTGCGGCCTGGAATATTGTGGTTCTTCTCATTTCATTTTTTTTTTGAATTAAAAAGATAGAAAAGTAAGAAAAATAAAAATAAAAATAAAAGAACAAGCAATCGGGTTGCCTCCCGAGAAGCGCCCTTAGTTAACATCAGAAGCTCGACGTGGGGAGACACGATCAAGAGACAATTTTAGGGGTAGCAGATCTACCCCTGTCGAAAGGAATCGTTTCCATCCCCGCACCTTTATGTTTCTTCAAAAACTCGACCAACCTTGCTTCTTGCCCTTTCAGCCCCAACACAGGGGCCTTCACATGAGATGGTAAAATCAGTTTCGAGTTAGTCGGTAAGGACATACGGCCTGTCTGATTTCTGGCTAGAAACTCCTCGGCTGCGTGCAGCTGCTGGACTATCTCGTAGATTATCCTTTTTTCCTCCGAATCTAGATCTTGGCATGTTTGAGGTAATTTCTGTTGAATAACGGCTGAAACAGTCTCACCAACCTTGATCTTTGCATCTTTCCCATATCTTATCTTCTTGGAGCATAGTTCTTTCAAGAACTTCGCGTATCTTGGGACTTGCTTGATAGCATCAATCAATGGTAGGTTGATCTCAACTTCTTGAAAAGCTCGAATATCTCTTTCTCATCTTCCTCTTTCTTGTGCTTGGTTAACCTAGAAGGAAAAAGAGCTGCATTAATAGGTTTGAATATTTAGGTGGCACTTGTACCTCAGTAAGGGCAAACGGGGTAGCAGATTGTTTGCCCTCTGTGCTTGGTCTGTCTTCAGCTTCTGCAGTTAGCCAAACCGCGTGTTGTCTTTCTTCTTCTTTGTTTCCACCTTAACCAATTCTTTGCTGCTTCGAAGGGTCACAGCACTGACATTCCCTCGTGGATTCAGCTCAGTTTGAAAGAGAAGAGACATAGCAGGTTGTTCATTCTTTTCGCCAGATTTTTTTTTCGGTCCTTCAGTAGGCCCTTCCGGCTTCTTTTCGTCCTTCTTGGCCTCCAACTCGGTTAACTCCGCCGTACTTCTTAAAGTGATAGCGCAAACATGCGCTCTTGGATTTATTTCAGTTTGGGATGGGAGTTTGCCTCGATTTACCTGTATCTTGTTCATTTGTGTGGTGAGCTGAGTGATCTGTGTGCCCATACTGCCCAGGGTGGCTTATGTCTCCTGCTGAAAGGCCTTTTGGCTCTGCGCTAGACTGTTCACTAGGCTTGTGCTTTGCTCGAGACTCTTCATGATCTCACTCATAGATGGCTCAGATCGGTCCATGTGGACATACTGACTGCCCTGCGGCTGCCTCCAGCCGAGGTTCGAATGGTCCTTCCAACTTAGGTTGTATGTGTTTGAGTACGAATCATAATTCCTCCGTCTTTGGGCATCATATTGTGCATCACCGGACCCATAGTAGGCTTGCTCGGTGGAGTGCTCATGCAAATTGGGACAATCATCAGTGAAGTGTCCGTTCTCGGAACAGACTCCGCAGTGGTTTGGCCTTGTCTGCGCCACAACAAGGCTTCGGACCAGGGAAGTAAGAGCATCTATCTTTTCATTCACTCCCGACTCTTCAGCTCGGTCGAGTGCCCTTACGGTTCGGTGTCTGTTGTCATCTTCTTCTTCGTACTGCTGTCCTCCAGAAGCCATGTCTATGATGAGCTGTTTGGCCTCGCCGAGGGTCTTATTGGTAAGAGATCCCCCGCTAGCAGCATCGATGATTTTCCTATCAAAAGAACACATGCCACGGTAAAAGTAATTAGTCAGAAGCTGATAATCAGTGAATCCATGGTCCGGGCATTTACGGCACAGTTGTTGAAATCTCTCCCAGTATTCGGCCAAGCTTTCATTTGGCTTTTGCTTGATGCTACTGATTTCCATCCTTAGATTTGCAGCTCGAGATTCAGGGAAGAATTTTCACAAAAATTGTCCTTCTAATTCCGCCCATGTGGTGATAGACTCCGGTGGTAAATCAAATAACCAATCTCGTGTCTTTCCCTGTAAAGTGTGAGAAAAAGTGAGTAACCTTAAGTTATTCACAGTAAAACCAGTAGGTCTTAAAGTTGAGCACACGAGATCAAATTCAGACAAATGCTTGTGTGCACTCTCTCCAGTAGATCACCAAACTTCGGTAACACTTGGATGAATACAGGTCGGATCTCTGCATTATTTGCAATTGGCGGCAGCACAATGCAGATGGGACAGTTGCTTTGAAGTCGACCCAGCTCTCTGATGAGAGGCTCATGTTCGGGCTCAGGATCAGCAACATTGGGATTGAGGAGAGCACGTCTTGCAGCAAGGTCTTGCGGGTTTGGTGGATTTTTATTATTGGCCATTTTGAAAAGTTGATCAACACCAAGATTGTTTCGATCAGATTCGAGAGTTCTCTTGGACTCCTTAGCAGCTCTTCTCAATCGGTGTAACGTTCTCTCTGGCTCTGGATCGAACACTAAATCTTTTTCTGCAGAGGAACGGGTCATGTACCAGAAAAATTAAAAATAATGCAAAGTAAATAACAAACTGAAAATTTCGAGTAATCACTGCTTTTAGAACCGATCTCCAGCAACGGCGCAAAAATTTGGCGCATCGTTTTTCACCAAAAATAAATGTTCCGACTTTCGTCGGCAAGCCCACACTGCAGAGTACAGTGGCGAGCAGGATCGTCTCCCAAAGGACCGGCGATGATTACTCTTGACTTTCAGTCTGCGTGCCCAAACCTCCAGTTTCGCGTGAATTTTATAACAAAATAAATTGAAGAATGAAATAACCAACTACAGAGAATACTTAGGCAAACGAACTGAATTAAATCAATTATAAAAGGGTATTCCGGATCCAACGAACTCCACTCCACTTATAACACCGATTACAGATGCAAAAATTAATTAATCAAGACATGCAAATTGGTTATAGTCACCGAAGACGCTTCTGACATGACCCCATCTCTCCATACTGTTTCGATAATTAAGAAGACGCTTCATTAATTACTTCCCTAATCGACTGACAACTGTAAGAGACGCTCTATAAGTTTAATGAGCCGACAGCAATGAGCACAAGAAAGACCCGATTCTTAAATTACAGACTGTGACGCAGGACTGTAAAATTAACTCTGTTATTCCCCTAGTTATTTGAGCAACCGTTTTACCACTTATTAAACCTAAACCACGATTACGTATGGCCGATTTAAATTGGTTAGTAATTAATCACAACCTACCAAATATTTGCAACTACTCGATAGACTTAGAATAATTACGACCCAGAATCCAAGAATAACAGATACATGCATCAATTAATTATGAACAACAATTAGATCTCACAGTTATATAAGCGGAGCTTCATCGTTGTCACCAGAATACGAAGAACTTAGCTAACTTGCATGTTAAAATCTGATCGCAATAAGAAATAATAATCGAACACCATAAAATAACAAAGAAGATGAATTAAGAATCTGGTGCCCAGCGTTTCTCTGCTGCTCTGCTGAGTTCTTGCGTGAATAATGAATGAATAAAAATGAAATAAGTCCTAATCTATATATAATATCCTTAATTAAAACATTAGATAAGGAAATAAAATCCTAATCAATCTAAACTAGGAAACATAGCAAAAGAAGGACTCTTGAGGCGGTCAAGAGGTGATTTACGCATCCAGGTCTGAACTTGGGCCGAGAGTTGTATTTTGCAAGCCTAAAACGCATATCCAAGCCCAGCTTCTAGAAACTTGCTTCGATCATCCAGCTGCATGCCCTTTCGGCCGGATCTACTCAGACTCGAATTTTGCTCTTTCTTCACTTAGATTCGTTTTGCATCAAAAGCATGACCTTTTCTCTAACTTTGTACTACATCCCTACACAACTCAACAAACACATCATTTATCTAAAATACACAAGTATAGGGCAATTAACTAGGACAAATGGCACCAAAAGATAAGAATAAAAGCAAGTGAAATGCGTCCTATCAATACCCCCTCTCGAGAATAGACGATCTCTTTGATCAGCTTAAGGGAGCAAGTGTCTTCTCTAAGATAGACTTAAGATCTGGGTACCACCAACTGAAGATCCAAAAGGAGGATATTCCTAAGACTACTTTTAGAACTCGCTATGGTCATTATGAGTTTGTAGTAATGCCATTCGGATTGACCAATGCCCCAGTAGTGTTCATGGACTTAATGAACCGGGTTTTTTACCCATATCTTGATGAGTTTGTGTTAGTTTTCATAGATGATATCCTCATCTATTCGAAAGATGAAGAGAAGCATCAAGAGCACCTAAGAGTGGTGCTGGAGACGTTCAGAAGAGAAAGGCTTTACGCTAAGTTCAGTAAGTGTGAGTTTTGGCTCAAGGAAGTTATGTTTTTAGGTCATATAGTTTCAGTAGAAGGAATCAAGGTAGATCCAGCCAAGATTGAAGCTGTAAGCAACTGGAAGTCTCCAAGAAACGTGAACGAGATAAGAAGTTTCCTAGGACTCGCTGGATATTATCATAGATTCATCAAAGGATTCTCGACTATATCTAAGCCCATGACGCTACTGTTAAAGAAGGACTCCAAGTTCAAATGGACTTCTGAGAGCGAGGAAAGTTTTCTAAACCTTGAAGAAGATACTAACCACAACCCCAGTGTTAGCCCTTCCGGAAGGAAATGAAGATTTCGTGGTTTACACAGATGCGTCGAAGAAAGGATTAGGATGCGTGCTGATGCAGAGAGGAAATAGAAGGTAGAGTTAAGACTAGTTTTAGTCCAAGAGGATCTTCTCAAAGAGTTCAAGAAGTTGAGAATCGAGGTGCTAACACCACCTGAGACCATTCAAGCACAAATCGCCATAATAGTCGCTCAACCCGACCTGAGGCAAAGGATAATTGAAGTCTAGAGAGGAGACGAGTTTCTTGAAAAGAAAAGACTAGAAGCACGACCAGATAGCTCGCAAGATTTCATGGAAGCTGCCGATAATGTGGTCTTATTCAAAGGAAGGCTTTATGTGCCAAGAAAGGAAGAACTAAAGGAGAAAATCATGTGCGAAGCACATGACACGCCATACACAGCACATCCCGAAAGCTTAAGAATCAAGAGCAGAACTACCCTACGCATGACTTAGAGCTAGCAACAGTTGTTCATTCGCTGAAGATCTGGAGGCACTATCTCTACAGAGCTAAGTATGAGAACTTCTCAGATCATAAGAGCGTGAAGTATTTCTTCGAGCAAAAGGATCTTAACATGAGGCAAAGAAGGTGGCTAGATCTCGTAAAAGATTATGACTGCATGATTCACTACCACCTAGGCAAGGTGAATGTGGTAGTAGATGCCCTAAGTAGGAAGGAGAAGGCAGATTTAAGACTCATTTTAGTCCAGGAAGATCTTCTCAAGGAGTTCGAGAAGTTAAGGATCAAGGTGCTAACACCACCTGAAACCATTCAACCACAAATCACCGCGATAGTCACTCAGCCTGACCTGAGGTAAAGAATAATTGAAGCCTAGAGAGGAGATGAGTTCCTCGAAAAGAAAAGACTAGAAGCACGATTAGATAGCTTGCAAGATTTTGCGGAAGCCGCCAATAACGCGCTCTTATTCAAAAGAAGGCTTTGTGTGCTAAGCAAGGAAGAACTAAAGGAGGAAATCATGTGCGAAGCACATGACACACCATACACAGCACATCCCGGAAGCACCAAGATGTATCAAGACCTCAAGAGGAACTTCTGGTGGAATAACATGAAGAGAGAGATAGCCACCTTCGTAGAAAGGTGTTTGAACTGTCAGCAAGTGAAAGCTTTGCATCAAAAACCTTTTGGGTTGCTCTAACCCTTAGAAATTCCTGAATAGAAGTGGGATCATATCAATATGGACTTTATCATATGTTTGCCAAAGTCTAAGCAGGGGAATACCGCTATATGGGTAATCGTTGATCGATTATCAAAATCAGCATATTTTGTTGCTGTTAAAATCACGGATGGGCTAGATTAATTACCCCAGCTGTATGTTAAGAAAGTTGTGCGTTTGCACTGAGTGCTAGTCTCGATTACATCAGATCGTGATACGAGATTTACGTTAAGATTTTGGAGGAGCCTACAAGAAGTAATGGGATTAAAGCTCAATTTCAGCATGGCATTTCATCCTCAAATGGATGGTCAGTCTGAAAGGACTATCTAGATTCTAGAAGACATGCTTAGAGGAGTAGTCATCGATCAAGGAAGCAGTTGGGAGAAATTACTGCCATTAGTAAAGTTTGCGTACAACAACAGCTACCAGTCATTGATCGGTATGGCCCCTTATGAAGCCCTGTACACAAGGAAGTGTAGATCGCCCTTGTTTTGGGATGAAGTTGGAGAGAGAAGGATACTTGGACCTGAAATGGCCCAGGAAGTTTTCCAGAAGATCGAGCTTATACGTCAGCAAATCAAGGAGGCTCAAGATAGATAAAAGGCTTATGCAGATGAAAAAAGAATGGAGCTCAGTTTTGACATTGGAGATAAAGTATTCTTGAAGGTGTCTCCGTCAAGAGGAGTAGTTTATTTTGGCAAACAAAACAAGTTAAGGCCCAGATTTATTGGACCTTTTGAAATTCTAGAGAAGGTGAATGAAGTAGCCTACAGGTTGGCCTTACCACCCAACCTGAGTGACGTTCATGTCTCAATGTTGAGAAAGTACGTGTTTGATCCAAAGCAGGTGATTAGCAAGGAGGAGATAGTCCTGAATGAGGACTTAGCCTATGAAGAAAAGCCCCAGGCCATTGTAGATCGAAAGATCCAGAAGTTCAGGAACAAGGAGATCAGTCTTGTAAAAGTAATATGGAATCATCATGGTTCAGAGGAGACAACCTGGGAGCTTGAATCGGAGCTGCTCAAGAAGTACCTTGATATCGTTTATCATGGTTAGTAAATTTCGGGATGAAATTTCTTTAAGGGGGTAGGATGTAACACCTCAGATTTTCAGATAAGGTTTATAGGATTCTTAATGGTAATTAATTGATTAAGAAAGAAATTTAATTCAGGTCAGATGTCAGTCACGACTTTAGGGGTCAGTTTTCATGAAATCGTCTTTTCAGAAAATGTGATCTTCATTCTATTTTGTCCATTTGTGGTCTCGTTAGAAATCTTATAACTCAAGGAGTATGCCGGTGTTTTTCGGATTTTAATTATGAAGTCATTTGAGTTTCCGGTGATGAAAAATGTATTTAAAGGATGAATGAATAGTAACTTTTGAGTGCGTTCATGTTTTGAGAAATTTATGAAATCCTCCTCGTTGATCCAAGTATAGTTTTGTCAAGCCCCTCTTATGGAAATGACTCAAGGATTCTGTCGGCGTTCACGGATTTCCTTTCTGAGGTCAATCGAACGCCCGAGAGCAAAATCTGTCAGTCTGAGTGAATAGTAAAAAGTAATTCCAAAAGGGAATCTTTGCTCGTCTTTCTTCTGACGACCCCGTCTTCATCACAAATCAAGTTGGTTCACTAGTATTCGAGTCAACAAGTCACCTGGTATTTTTAGATTTCGTGTCTGAGGTCATTTAGACCTCGACATCGAATAAAGCAGCTTTTAACCGAATCCGGGGTAACTTTTATAGTGTAGCTGCACTGGAGTAGCTTCTCAAGCAAGCCAAGCTCCCTTCTATAAGTAGAGGGCCACCCCTCACCATTCATTTGCTCATTCCATCCATTCTTTTCACTTCTAAGAGAGTGGGAAAGCTCTGAGAGAAAAGTCGAGGTTCTGTCAAAGTAAAAAGCGTTCTTCGTGAGTGTTTTACAAGACAATGAGCGGAGTGACGTGGAAGGGATGCGGTGAGGAAGGGTGCTAGGGGTACCGTTGGGTCGTAGCAGGCGGCTCTACCGCCGTTGCGACTCGACGAGACGTCGAGCTAGCCACCTTCCTTCGACGCACCTAACCCCATCCATTCTTGTTCGTTGGTCTCAATTTCCATTTCATTTCCATCTTTTAATTCTACATTTACTTTCCATTCTTCATGTTCTTCATCATTACTCCTTTACTTTCCGCCTAAAGTTATATTTCGATTCTCGTTAAAATTCCAAGTTAATAGCATTTTCATTATATTTCTCATTGTAATACTCGTTATTATTCCCATTGTTATTCTCATCATTAATTCTCGTAATTAGTTTCGTTAAAGTTCTGTTCAAGTTTTATTTAAAATTTCATAATTATTTTATGTGTTCAAGAAGGATTTTCGTGTTTATTCCGTTATAATGCCAATTTCCTTTTAAGATTAAAGCATGTTCGTTCCTACATTTTATTCAAAGTTTTGAGCCTTGTTTCAAGTTTAAAACATCAAGAAAAGGGAAAGATAACCAAGTAACGCCTCAACTAACACTTCGATTGAAGGAATTTGAGGTCCGTAAGAGGGCACGGACCGTGCCAAGCTGGCACAGCCCGTGCCAAGCTGTGCAAGTGCCCAGAAAAGCCTCGGGACTGATGGCATGGGCACGGACCGTGCCAACTTGGCAAGGACCGTGCTAAGTGACTTGGGTGTGTTTTTCTCACCTTGAGTCCTAACACGGCCCGTACCATGCTGACACGGCCCGTGCCAGGCTACATCTGCCATGTTTTGTTTCCAAACGTGTTCTAAACTCGAGTCTTTCAAACCCTCATGTTTTCTAAAGGTTCTAAAGTCGTGCTATCTATGTTTAAGTCCTCTTTAAGGGTATATAAGTTGGGTATTGTTTTAATTCATCTTAGCAGTTAGAAATCTTTGAAGGAGGCTGCTAAGTCGATGATTCGACTTTTGTAGGAGGAAGTGAGCCTCGTGGAAATTCAGAAAAGGATCATCAACTCATTGCTTCATCTTCTACCCAGTAGTTGAGGTTGGTAAATCTATACTCATCTAAAGTTTGAGCTAATAAGCTCTAGAAGCATGTTAGGGTAAATGAGATATCCATTAAAGCATTTTTGCTCTGCCTGATTGATCTTTGTAAAAGAAGCAAGGAAAGAAAGATATTATGTTTTAATTGAGCTCTTGAGCATGTTTAGAAATGCTAGAAATATTAAAGTATTGTTTATGCTTAGCATGAGATATTTGGAATTATCTTTAGTTACAATTCGTATTTATGTATGTCCATCTCCTTGTATTTGAATGTTGATGCTTTGTTAAAGCTCGTATAGTTAAGGATTAAGGATTACCTTGTTAGGGTAGTGTTAAATCGCTTATAGGCCGAGATCATGCTATATTAAAGGATTAGCTCCTAGACTTTGCTCTAAGTTTGGTTTTGCTATTAAGGTTAAGGAAGGAAGGAACTTAGCATTTTGCTTAAGCAAAATTGAGCTCAGAGAACTCGTGATCTTTGATCGTTAAGTAAGTCACTGCTGGGTTTAATCCTCACAAACTCGTAAGGATATTTGAGGAAACCCCTCTTGTGTCCTAAGGCATACCTAAGGGTGCAGTTAACATCAGGTTTGAGCCAGGATGGGCCCAAAAGAAGAGAAAAGGTTTTACGGATTTGGAGAGGGCTTTTGCGTTTTGCTCTCCATATACCGTCAGTTAATTATTGGATATCTTGAAGTTATTGAAGTATTTTTGTTAAAACCTACTGAGTACATTAGTCATCATGCCCCCTCTTTTTCAAATGTTTTCAGGTTGAGATGCTGAGAATGTTGGTGGCTGTGGATGTGCGTTGGCTACCAAGATTGTTTTGCTATTATATTAGTTTCTTTTGAAATCCCATTATGTGTTCTGCTACTCTGATACACTCTTTCTAATTCCGTTCAAGTTCTATTATGTTGATTTAAATTCTATTAATATTTCCCAGACATGATTATCTATACATATAAGTGATGCGTATTCAGTTTTATTCTCTCTTCTTGAGTATATTTTTCTTTCACCTATTAAGAGACTTGTGCACATTGACATCCGTTTATTCACTTTGACCTATGAATGGGTCTATGCTTGTTGGTATCTGATTAGTTAGCCGTTTTATTTCGCTAAAGTATGTTTCCTTCTTAATCAAGTAATCCCGATTATCATCATCTATTTTTCAAGGCGTATCTTTATTCTTAAACCATCTTCGTTAATCTTCCGAATTTATTTATTAATCCCTTAATAACACCCCATCCCCATTCGTTAATCCCTATCTTGGGACCGGGCTATTACACCTTCTCTACTCAACAGTCGACTCCCCCACCTTTAGGAACGGTTGCTGACATGGATCCAGTTAGTTGGAGTGATTGGAGCTGAACTTTTGCATTGAATTTGCAACAGACTCTCCATGATTTGGCTCTAAACATTATGCCTTTGTCACAGATAGCATCGATTTATACCCATACTGGATCCTTTTACATCTCTTCCCCCCTGTTTCACTTAAACTCCCTACTAGACTCTAGACTCTATAAAAAGACTTAAAAATAACAAAAAAGATATGTACAAAACACCAACCTTTGAGTCTGTATCAACGTGTTAGTGTATTGAGGAGGATCACGATAGGATACTGTTCTCTACTCTGACACTATAAGTTAGAGCACAAAGATCCACAGAGTTTGTGTTTCTTAACCTATATTTATTGACGAGCATATATATGTTTTGTTTATTGCTTTGATTTATCAATGGGTGAGATTCTTTTATAGAATCAATAAACTTGATATCTTGGGTAATAACATTTGCATATATGATGTGTCATGTAATATATATAAGCATTGTGTCCTGGTGCGCCAGGTTGATGATGTTCTCTTGAGGAAACACAAGTTCATGTGAAACCCTGCATATGGAATTTATTCCGTACATGACTAAAGCTTGTGTGGTACTACTCAAGGTTTTAGATATTAATTAATTATAGCTGTCAGAGGCTTACATAATTAATTAATGAACATTAGATCTTAAATACGGGGAATGGCTGAACTAAAGGAGAAAGCATATTCGCAAATATGTATTAAATTGGTAAGTCAGTATTACTTCTTTAGTGGAATAAAAGTAATATTTAATTTATTTAATAATATCCTCAGTTTATTAGATATTCGGAATTAAATAAATTAGCAGGTCAATTTAATATTCTTCTAAATTCCTGTTGTAGCCCACTATGACTTTAATGGACTGCAGATGGAAAAAGAAATATAGGCCCAACCCAGTAGGGTTGGGACACAGTATTTTCATCCACCTCTTTATAAATAAGGAGGTGGGGGATGAAAATTTCAGAGTAACAAATCAGCTCCTTTGTGTTCTCTTTATCTCCATAGTATCCATACCTCTCTAGTAGATTTCAGCCCACCCTGAATCTTGATACAGTCCGGGAATACAATAGAAGATCGAGAAGTTGAATATCACAGTGGGAGGTGCCATTTTTCATACATACAACAACAAGATTAGACCTTTAATCATGTCCTCAACCCGATGTTCATTTGTAAGTGTTTTCGGTATTCTATGTTTCCGATTTTAGTAGAATCAAAAAACTGGATTGCATGTTTAATTGAACTCGGTTAATTAAAATATATGTGCTGCATAAATATATGACATACATGATATTAGGAGTAAAGAACAACCAAAGATATCATGCGGTGATTTAATTCGAAAAAACCCCAACAATTGGTATCAAAGCAGGTTTTGGCAATGTTCTAGATTAAATCGTAGGATGAATTCGAAATATATGAGATTTGGAATAGTTTTTTGATGATATCAAAATTTTCAGATTTAATTAGTTACATGTTCAAAAATTTGATGTTTAAATTCCCTAAATTTTGTTGTTGTAATTTTCGATCCTATTGGATTAATTTGAAGAAGTTTTTGATGAAATTAAATTTTCAGATTTATTTAATTGGTAGTTTCGAAAATTATGTGTCATAGAATTAGATATGGTATTTTTTGATGTGTATCATAAGTTACCTAATTCTAATCTAGATAGATTTGAAAATAGAATATTAAATTTGGAAGTATTTGAAGTGGATCAAATTTTCAAATTTTTTATTCTTGATATTTTCGAAAACTATGTATATTAGAGTTGGGTAAGGTAATTTTTGATATATATCAATGGTTACCAAATTCTAATCCCAAAAGATTTGAAACTAGAATTTAAATTTGGAAAGAGTTTGAAGTGGATCAAATTTTCAGATTTTTATTCTTGTATTTTTGAAAATTATGTAGATAAGAATTGGAAAAGTAATATTTTGGTGTATATCATAAATTACTTAATTCTAATCTAGATACGGTTGAAAATAAGATTTAAATTTGGAAGAAATTTGAAGTGGAGCAAATTTCTAGATTTTATCTTTGATATTTTCGATCCTAGCTATATATTTGGATATAGAATTTTGAACTATATCAAGATTTCAAAATATTAATTAATTAGGGTTTATTTGAAAATTAAGAAATAATTTTGGTGGATAATTTTAACGAATTTCCAGACTTATTCTTATGGAATTTTTGAGTATATCAAGATTTAATTTGGTAGATAATTAATTAATTTCGAAATTATATCTTGTAGGTAATTTCGAAATATTTAATTTAATTAAATGATAATTTCGAAAATTTTGTCATGTATGGATATCATATGTTATTTTATGCTAATCATGTAAATATGATTGTTGGACTTGTAGACTGACATGTTTGCAGGTTTACCGACTATCATGGCTCCTTAATTATGTGATGTATGTTTTAATTATGTTGAATGTATGATGGGTCGTATGCCGATTTGGCTACATGATTTTAATCCATGAGAAAATCTATGGATTAGGTCTAAGAATTTTATTTTATTAAGCTGTTCCAATGTAATAGGAAGGATAAAATTGTTTAGACCTAGTAGTGATTTTTCAAAAATCACTAAGTTATTGAGGTGTAATTTTATTCTAGATATATTAAATTTTTCCTTTTAGGAATAGATATTCTATATTGAATAAAGTTTGAAGATCAATTCAATGAAGGAAAGAGATACAGCTCCATCAAGGAAGGGCCTCCCGATTCACGTCCCGAAACCCTAATTGGAGCTAGGGTTTCGGCGAGGCGCGGTGGAGGTCGGCAGCGGCCATGCCCAGTTTTCCGGAGCTAACTTTCCTATTTTATCTCATTGATCAACATGAGATATGAGCCATGATAGTTGGTTTAATTATTGCTTATTATGTTGTTTGAAGCATGCAATGGTGTTTTATCATTTTATGTGATGTTTGCATGTTTTATAATGGGATAAAATGAAACCTCAATCATAAATAACTAAGTGGGAGAGATTCATACCAAAGCATGTAGAAATCTCATAAAGTCTCCATTAATCTAGTTTAAGTGACAAATGATTGGCATGCGCGTTGACAATAGGTCTTCCTCCAAATCGGATGCATCATATCATAGAATTTTGTAGATATTAAACCCCTTTATAAAGATAGTGTAGAACACTGTTAGAACTAACTGAATCCTCCATCTGGAGCATTTAAATTCGAAACTAGAGTTCTTGGAGTAAAGATGTAACGACCCATTTTTCAAAAATTTCATTTTTAAATATAGTCTTTTAATCTTGTCGTTATAACTGATTTAAAAGTTGATGTTTATATTTTTAATCGCGTTAATGCTAGTAGAGAAAATTAATGTTTAATATAAAGAATTCATAATGTGAATGAATATATGAAAAAATCTCATAATTTATATTTCTAAATTTAAGAAAAATCAAATATAATAATAATAATAATAATAATAATAATAATAATAATGATAATAATAATAAAAACAATTACTTCCAAGTAAATTTTCCCCTCAATATCACGTTCGGGCAACTGCAAATGGGCAGCAGTTTTATTTCCTCATTCACTCATCAAGAAATTATTTTTTATTCAAACATTGAACAATACTCTCTTCACAAACATGTCAAACAAAATATTTTCGTTCATTTATTAAAGCAAGAAAATTTCTCCTGGTAGTTCGACTAAGGTAAATCCTTTAATTTCTAAATTCTATTCAAATAGCTAATTGTATTATTCAAGTTCTAACAATCAATCTGTTTCTTTCTCATCACCTTTGCACAGATACTTCCTAGAATCAGAAAAAGAGTTTCAATTCAAGTTTAAAATTTACAAATCCAGAATCAGGTATTCACTCAACGAAAATCTCCAGATAAATTCTTATCTCATACTCCCAAAATATCTATTCAGATTCTTATTCTTCTAAAGTAAAAATTTTGTTTTCGAAATCTAAATTTTAAACAAATTCTTTATTTCGACGTCCAATTTTGCAGCTTTATTTTGAAAATAAAATATGAATCGTTTTCTCTGCATTTTTGTGTGTAGTGATGGGCGTTAAGTATTTTGAAAGAGTGTAGAATAATGAATCATGAAATGTTTTGAAGAATTTGGATTTAGATATTTAAAGTTATGTTTTCTCTCTCTTCTTAATTGCATCGGTATTAATAAAGATTAAAAAGAACTGAAATTTTCTTTAGGAGTTTTCTTTTTTATATTAGCAATAGAGAATATTAAATTGAACTAATTATTTTCCGTATTATCAATTCCAAGTCATTTCAAAAAATTTTAAAACAAATAAATAATTTATTACCTTTCTTGATTAACCATCTTATATACTTTAAAAACGTGAACAAATTATTAAACTTAAACTGGAATAAGTTCATAGACTTATAATTCAACTCTTGAAATGTATAATACTGAAACTTATTATAATACTTTAATGATATCTCTGCTAGGCAAAAGCGTGTTACTTCCTGCAAGTTTTAACATTTTGCATTGAAAAGTCGAGTCAAAGATCTTCAAAGTAAAGGTGGGGAATTTTATACGCACGTGGTTATTTATTATCCATTATATATTGATCTTGTGATTTATTGTTCGACTGAGTGTTTATGTGAAAGTTAAAGTTAAAGTATGCCAGGGACCGTTCATAGGTCCGGGACCGTAAAAGTTATCCTTGGGTCGCCCACCGTGCATGTGTGTATGCATATACTTGTTCAGAGACCGTTAATAGGTCTGAGGCCATGATAAGTTGCCTTTGGGCTGACTCCTCACTGTTCAAACAATTATTATTATATGACATGGCATGAATGTCTGAATATGAGTTACTCGTTTAATATGTTTTGGATAATGCGTATTCTCCACTGAGTGTATTCGTTATACTCATCCCTTCATTATAACATTTCAGATTGAGGAGTTCGGTGATGGCAGTGAGGAGATGGATGATAGTTAAGTTTTATTTAAATATTTAAGTTACTAAACTCATTTGATTACTAAACTTTAGTTTATATTTCAGTTGGAGTGTGTGTTTCTAATTTTAAATATCCTTAGATGTTTAAACTTATTAAAAATGCTTCCGCACTATGATATATGAATTATATATTATGTAAGTTTCTTAAATAGAAGTTTATTTATGTATTATTATAATTTTCTAGTATTAGTTTTATTCCATATTTGAGAAAATGTTTTAAATTCTCTTTCAGTAATTATTTTACATGTTAGATTTTATAAAATAAATAGCATTCTATGTTTATAAAATTAGGGTGTTATAAAAGATGATGGTGTTCACACTTAGATGTAATTTTTTAATAAACGTCCACACGATCGTGGCTTATTAGTTAGAAGATTACATGACGGTGTTGGTTTCCGGCTATTAATTTGCTTGTTGTAAGGAAACTCAACTGGAGGCAAATTAAAAGTTTAATAACTTGTTTAGAAATGAATTTTATAGACGTGCACACTATCGTGGCTTATAGAAAATATTTTTAAAATATCGGTGGAAAAGTATATAATTTTTGTGAGATTTTCAATTATATACTATTTATCCTAAAATTTGTGACTATACTGCATGTTTATTTTTTAGTTACTCTATATCATCATGGCATTCTCAAATATGTCCTCAATACTCAAAGAAAACAAGTTAATCGGTGAAAACTACAATGACTGGATTCGTAATCTTAACCTTGTCCTAACTGCTGAGGGACACAAATTTGTACTTGAAGAGGAATGTCCTGAGAAGCCGAATGAGAATTCTAGCGAAGAGCAAGGGGCGACCTATGCTAAGTGGGTCAAGTCTGATGAGATTGCACGCTGTTACATTTTGGCTTCTATGTCAAATGTGCTGCAACATGAACATCAATCTATGAAGACTGCATATGATGTAATGGTCAACCTTAAGGAGCTATTCGGTTACCAGAACCGCTCGACGAGCCATTTGGCGATAAAGAAACTGATGAGCACGAGAATGGTTGACTCAACATCTATTAGGTATCACGTTCTCAGTATGATGAGTCATCTAGCTGAGATCGAGACCTTAGGTGGAGATCTGGACACCGAGTCTCAAATAGACATTGTGCTTCACAACTTGTCCTCGAAGTTTGAGCAGTTTAGATTGAACTTCAACATGATAAAGAAGGACGTTACCTTATTTGAACTGCTTATGGATCTTCAGGCGGCTAAGTTACTTTAGAAGGGAAATTCGGAGGCACACCTAGCTGAAAATGGGGCGTCTTCTTCTGGTACTAAAAAGAAGAAGAGGAACGCGCCAAAGAAAGTTGTAGAGGGAGCGCCTAAGGTGAAGAAGCCCAAGACAAAGATTCCTCCGAGGAATTCAAGTAAAAGACAAAGTGCTTCAAGTGTGGTCAGCCAGGTCACTGGAAGGCAGTGTGTCCGAACAAGAAGAAGAAGGGTATGTCTCACACTCTTGTTGTTGAAACATGCTTAGCAACTTGTTCTACTCAGTCATGGGTAGTAGATACTGGAGCTATTGATCATGTTTGCATGTCTTTACAGGGGTTCCTAGTAAAAAGACAGCTGAGTGATGGGGAGATCATCGTCTACATGGGCAATGCTACAAAAGTGGTGGCTATTGCAGTGGGAAACATCACCTTATCTTTTAGTAGTGATAGGAGTTTAGTTTTAAAAGATTTTCTTTATGTGCCTAGTTTTAGGCGAAACCTTGTTTCAGTTTCTAAACTTTTTATGGATGGATATTCAGTTTCTTTTGATAACAAGGTTGTTATGTTTAGTAGTAAATGTTTTATCTGTTCTGGAACATTGGATGGACATCTTTATTTACTTAATCCTATGCAAAACACTCCGCAAAAGTAATTACTGAATTCATCGATCATAAACCCTAATAAAAGGAAAGAACCTTCAGAATTGAATCAAACCTATCTTTCGAATCTAAGGCTCAGCCATATTAACCTTAAGAGGATACAAAAGCTAGTAAACGATGGACTTCTATCTTCATTGGTCCTAGAATAGTTCCCTTTGTGTGAATCCTATTTGGAAGGGAAAATGACCAAGCGTCCTTTTGAATCAAAAGGAAATCGATTTGAAGGGCTATTAGATTTGATTCACTCTGACTTGTGTGGCCCTATTTCAGTTCAAACTCGAGGAGGGTACGAATATTTCATCACACTCATTGATGATCACTTAAGATATGGATATATCTACCTATTACGTCGCAAGTCCAAATGCTTTGATAAATTCTAAGAATTTAGGACGAAAGTGGAGAAACGTACAAGTAGAAGTATCAAGTCACTGCATTCTGATCACGGGAGTGAGTATCTCTCAAGAGAATTTAAGGACTACTTAGCAGAGAATGGGATTACATCCCAGTTAACTGCGTCGGGAATGCCACAACAGAATGGCGTGGCGGAGAGAAGGAACAGAACCTTATTGGAAATGGTTAGATCGATGATGAGTTATTCAGAGTAGCTTATTTTGTTCTGGGGATATGATCTAGAAAGAACAGCCTATATTCTTAACTTGGTTCCATCGAAATCAGTTCCTTCTACGCCCATAGAACTTTGGACTAGACAAAAGCCCAGTTTAGGACATGTTCAGATTTGGGGTAGCCCAGCACACGTTCTGGACAAGGAAGCTGATAAGCTGGCGCCTTCTACTGATGTGAGGCTGTTTGATGGATATCCTAAGGGAATGAAAGGTGGTCTATTTTATAGTCCTAAGGATCAGAAGATCATTGTTAGCACCAATGCTCGATTCTTTGAAGAAGACTATGTTATAAACCACAAACCAAGGAGTGAAATCATCCTTGAGGTGCTAAGAGGAGAAGGATCGAATCCTACACCAGTAGTACAAGAAGAGGTACCATAAGATACTGCACAATGTGTCACAGATACACGAAAACTGCCTCATCGCAGTGGGAGGGTTGTACGCTAACCTGACAAATTCATTGGTTTGGGTGAATCTTCAGATTTCCATGAAGGACTGAATGAATTGGATCCCAAGACCTACGACGAAGCGATCCAAGACAAAGATGTAGATTCTTGGAAATTTGCAATGGAATCTGAGATTGGTTCTATAGATCACAATCAAGTCTGGGAACTTGTAAACCCACTAGATGGGGAAAAACCCATTGGGTGTAAGTAGGTCTACAAATGCAAGAGAGGACCTGACAGGAAGGTTGAAACCTTCAAGGCAAGACTTATGGTAAAAGGGTATACTCAGAAACAAGGGATCGATTATGAGGAAACCTTTTTGCCAGTAGCCATGCTTAAGTCAATCCGGATTCTCTTATCGATCACCGCTCATTTGGATTATGAGATTTGGCAGATGGATGTCAAGACAGCTTTCTTGAATGGAAGTCTTGAGGAAAACATCCACATGAAACAACCAGAGGGTTTCATTGCTAAAAGCCAAGAGCACTTAGTATGCAAGCTTAAGAGATCTATTTATGGACTTCAGCAGGCATCGAGATCTTGGAACATCCATTTTGATGAGGTCATCCAGTCATATGGATTCATGCAAAGTCCGGATGAGATTTGCGTGTACAAGAAATGTGATGGAAACGTGGTGGTTTTCTTTATACTGTATGTTGATGATATCTTGCTCATTGGAAATAATAATAAGGCATTATCAAACATAAGGGTATGGTTGTCCAAGTAGTTAAATATGAAGGATCTCGAAGAAGCTGGATACGTCCTTGGCATCAAGATCATTCGAGATCGCCAGAAAAGGATGCTCTGTCTATCTCAGGCGACCTATATCGATACGGTGCTATCTAAGTTTATCATGCAAAATTCCAAGAAAGGTTTCATACCTTTTAGGCATGGAATCCATTTATCTAAGAAAATGTGTCCCCAAACACAGTTTGAGATATAGGAGATGAAGAAGGTCCCATACACCTCGGCTGTGAGAAGTTTGATGTATGTTATGCTATGTACTAGGCCAGATATATGCTATATTGTTGGCATGGTAAGGAGATATCAGTCTAACCCTGGGTAAGGTCACTAGACTGCGGTTAATAATATTCTCAAGTAACTAAAAAGGACTCGAGATTATATGTTGGTATACTGCTTTGATAGTCTAGTGTCTTTGGGTTACACAGACCTAGATTTTCAATCCGATAAAGATTAGAGTAAGTCTACCTCATGCTATGTGTTTACATTAGGAGGCGGAACCATTGCATGGAGAAGCATCAAGCAAAAATGCATTGCTGATTCTACCCTGGAAGCTGAATATGTGGCTGCCTCTAAGGCTGCAAAAGAAGATGTCTGGCTCCGGAGCTTCCTATTAGACTTGAGCGTGGTTCCTGATTTGCCTAAGATCATCACGATATAGTGTGATAACTCTGGTGCAATGGCAAATTCAAAGAAACCCAGAGCCCATAAGGAAAGTAAACACATAGAAAGGAAGTACCATCTTATACTAGAAATCGTTAAGAGAGGGGACGTGGCGGTAGTTAAGATTCATGAAGAGCCTTCCAGCTAAGACCTTTGATGGTCACGTGGAGAAAATGGGAGTGAGATGCAGACCTTAGGGCGTAGTTCGAGTTTATTATTTTGATTTGAGAGTTAGCCAGTTAGTTATTATGTTTGAAAGACATGCTTCAAGTATAAGTGGGAGATTGTTAGTTTTGTATATTGGAAGACATGTCTTTGTATATTTTTCTAATGATATAGATTGAATCTTATTGCAGTCACTATTTGCATTTACATTATTATATAATTGTTTATGTATATTCCATATAGTTACATTGTAGATGGTATGGTGCGGGTAAACACATAGTAAGATCATATCATAAGATCCTTGTATTGTATTAAAAAGCTCACGGCTTAGATGGTCCTGAATAAACCATTAGTGTACTGTAGAATAATATGATAGTTAGTTGATCTTAACTAATTGATTATTCTAATACACGTGTTAGTGTATTGAGGAGGATCATGATAGGATACTGTTCTCTACTCTGACACTATAACTTAGAGAACAAAGATCCACAGAGTTCGGCTTCTTAATTTATATTTATTGGCGAGCATATATATGTTTTGTTTATTGCTTTGATTTATCAATGGGTGAGATTCTTTTATAGAATCAATAAACTTGATATCTTGGGTAATAGCATTTGCATATATGATGTGTCGTGCAATATATACAAGCACCGTGTCCTGGTGCGCCAGGTTGATGATGTTCTCTTGAGGAACACAAGTTCATGTGAAACCCTGCAGGTGGAATTTATTCCGTACATCAATAAAGCTTGTGTGGTACTATTCAAGGTTTTAGATATTAATTAATTATAGTTTTCATAGGCTTACATAATTAATTAATGAACATTAGATCTTAAATACGAGGAATGACTGAACTAAAGGAGAAAGCATATTCACAAATATGTATTAAATTGGTAAGTCAGTATTACTTCTTTAGTGGAATAAAAGTAATATTTAATTTATTTAATAATATCCTAAGTTTATTGGATATTGGGAATTAAATAAATTAGCAGGCCAATTTAATATTTTTCTAGATCCCTGTTGTAGCCCAATATGACTTTAATGGACTGGAGATAGAAAAAGAGAGAGAGACCCAAACCGAGTAGGGTTGGGACACAGTATTTTCGTCCATCTCCTTATAAATAAGGAGGTGGAGGACGAAAATTTCAGAGTAACAAATCAGCTCCTTTGTGTTCTCTTTATCTGTAACACCCCAGATTTTCGAATAAGGTTTAGAGAATTCTTAAGCATAATTAAGGAGTTAAGGAAGAGATTTTTATAAGGTTTAAGTGAAGTCAAATGTCAGTCACGACTTTAGGGGTTAATTTTCGTGAAATCGTCTTTTCAAAAATTTTGATCTTAACTCTGTTAAGAAAGGTTTTAACTCAAGGAATGTGCCAATATTTTCAGAATTTTATTCTAAAGTCATTTGTGGTCCCGATGATGAAAAACGTATTTAAAGGATTAATGAATAGTAACTTTTGCGTGCGTTCGTGATTTGAAAAATTTACGAAATCCTCCTTGTTAATCCGAGACTTATTCTGTCAAGCCTGTTCTATGGGAAATGACTCAAGGAATCCATTCGCATTCACGGATTTCCATTTTGAGGTCAATCGAACGCTCAGAAAGTAATTATGAAAAAGGAATCTTGGCTCGTCCTTTTTTTTGACAACCTATTCTTCATCCCGAGTCAGGTTGGTTCAATAGTACTCGAGCCAATGAGTCTTCTGGTATTTTCAGATTTCGTGTTTGAGGTCATTTGGACCTCGACATGGAATAAAGCGGCTTTTAACCGAACCCGGAGTAACTTTTACAGTATTGTTGCACTGCAATGGCATCCCTTGGAAGCTAATCTCATCCCTATAAATAGAGCTCTCCCATCCCCTCATTTCTTGCACCATTTCATCTTCACCTCCATTTCTTGAGAGAGAGCGAGTCGAGTGAGCGTCGAGTCGAGTGAGGCACATTCTTCATGAGTGTTCCTCCGAGACGACAAGTAGTGTTGGGCGAGTGGAGAGGGATAGAGAGGGAGGATCCGCCGCCGCTTCCGGAGAGCTGATGCCCGCAACTGGCAGACTTCCGGAGCCACCGCCGGAGTCCAGCTGCCGTCGCTGGAGTCGTCGCCGCCGGCCAGCCCCCGCCCCCGTGCAGCTGCTGTCTTCCGACGCCTCATTTCAGTTCATTTCTTCTCTGTTTAAGCTGAAATTTTAGTATGTTGTGCATCTTTAAGTTCTCTACGTTTCGTATGTTGAGTCCGTCATCATCCGGTGACCAGAAACTGGTCAGATCATCGGAAAACAGAAACTGCAACCGGCGCCTATCAGTTTCCATTTTTCGCTGTTTTCGCCTATTTTGAGTCATCAAATCAAAAATGTTTCTTCTGGAAAGTTCTTACAAAAATTATTTCCTATGATTCTGCCGAGTTTGATGATCTCATATCGAGTTTTGAATTATTTCGATTATTTAAATTGATCCGTTATTTTTGTGCCAGAAGCTTGAGTTATCGAAAAATTCTCAAAATCTCAGTATTGAGTCCTCGTATATATAAGAGTATCCCATATTATTTTTGTAGTTTTTGGGCTAGTAAAAAGTGCATTCGAGGTCCGTTGAATAAAATGACAAGTTATGGAAAGAGGCCTATGTCAAATCAGTTGGTGCCATTAAATCAAGAATAGCGTTTTGGAATTTTTTTTCCTTCTGTGTCGAATTTATTCGAGGTCTCTAGAGTAGCGCAATCTATTTTTGAAAGGAATAAAATTAAATAATAGCTCCATTTATAGTGTATTAAACCCCAAAAATTTAGTGGTTGTTCTGAGTCGAAGATCAACGTATGTAGGACTCACAGAACTTGTCGGGATAAATGAAGATATTTTTTGAAGTTATCGTGCAACCACGTGCTCATCATCGAGGTGGGTAATTCTAAACCAAATATATATGGTTTGAGTTAGTAAGCTCTGGAAGCATGTTAAGGCAATGGAAATATCCAATAAATATTTTATGCTCTGCCTAATTAGTCTCTGTACAAGAAAGGAAAGGAAAAGAAAGAAATGAAGGAAGTTATAACATGATTATATTAATTGTTATTTGAGCTGTTGATTAAGTAAAGGATGTATTGATTTGATATGATATCTTATAGTTGATTTATATGAGGTATAGTCGATCATGATCATAAGTTAAGTTTTGTATCGATATTATTGTTGAGAAAGGTTATTGAGATAAATGATGCCTTTTAGGTTGATTATTGTATCCCTTATAGGAGTTAAGACTATAGTATTAAGGAATGCAATCTAGATGTTTCAATCTAGGTTATGTTTTATGCTAGCGTGATTTAGCATTGAGGCTTTGATATTAAGAATTGAATGTGAAAATTCAATGTTGAGGATTAAGTATTAAGGTTTCAAGGTTAATGTTTTGATATTGAATGTTATGATTCAATTATTGCTAAGCAGGTTATTGAGCTCAAAGAACAGTTTCATTTCATTATCATGTTCTGACCTTCGTGTCACTAAAGTTGAATCTTAATAAGGTTAAAGGGAATCACTGCTGGGTAATCCCCTCGCATACTCAGGAGGATACTTGAGGTAACCCCTCTCTTATCCTAAGGCATGTCTCAGGGTGCAGTAGACATCAGGTTTGAGCCAGGAAGGGCTCCAGGAAAAGAAGTAAAAAGTTTTTACGGATATAGAGAGGGTTTTTGCGTTTTGCTCTCCATATACTGCTAGTTATGAATTGGATATTTCTAAAGTTTATCAAAGAAGTTTTATTGTAAAACCCCACTGAGTACATTAGTGTTCACGCCCTCTTTTTCAAATGTTTTTCAGGTTGAGATGATGAGGCCGGTGATGTACTGCTGGTGGGGTTGTCTGAATTGCTGCTCTATCTGGTTACGTGATTTACTTCCGCTATGTTTCTGCTGAATACTCTGACGTTAGTATTAGTCTTAATATAGGAGATTTGATTCTTGATAATATCATGTCTTAAACGTTATGATTTCTAAACATAAATAAAGTCTTTGAGAAGAAGAAACATGTTCTTTTGACATACCAATTATTCCTTTATTAATTCCGAGCTATTTAAAAAGTCGTACTTATTGAGAATTTTGGTATCTATTCATTTTCAGTTGACCTATAAATGGGTTTTGAATGCTTATTATTGTTGTTCGCCTATGAAGGGGCTTTACTGTTCAAGCATGTTTTCGTTTTTCTTCTAGTTAGTCTTAAGTTGATTTCTTGTTTCGTCCTAAGAATGGGACATCTTGATTTATTTACCTCTGACCTATTGATGGGTCTTAGTTGTTGTGACCTATAAAGAGGTCTTGTTGATTTAAAGAGTCAAATTCCTACTCGCTAATCATTGGATTCTGTTTAAATTTTGATTCGCTTATGATCAGGCATTCCTTCGATTTGACTAAACCATTTGACTCCTTGATTCGTTGAAAATGATAATTCTTCCAAGTCATAAAGTTAAGTTGCCTAGATTTTTGAGGCGCTAACTTAGTTTGATTTTAGAAACACTCCCCCGGATTTCCAATTATACTACCTTTTTCCTACTATTTTTATACACAAGAACCCCGTCATTATTCTCGGAACCGGGCTATTGCATTATCTCTACAGTATTCATACCTATCTCGTAGATTTCAGCCCACCCTAAATATAAAAAATGAAAATAAATATAAAAAAGATAAAGAAAAAAGGAGGTATGGAGGTATAATGAGCATTATCCCTTCAAATATGGTAGGGTACAGTTCACCCTTTACAATAAAGAGGAGTGTAGCGGTAAGGATGAAAATATCGCGATATATCGCGGATATATCTTAAATTTTAATATTGCAATACAGATATGGGGGAGAATGCATTTTTTCCTGGGTATCGATGAAATATCGCTAAATATGGCAATATATCGCAGTGCATCATAGATCGCGATTTTTATTTTTATTTTGTATAATATATTTACATTTTTATTTAATCCTAATTTTTTGTGGTCTTCTTTCGGTCTTCATCGTAATTATTTTCGACTCGTGATTATAACATTGATGTGAATCAAGTATTACAACAAGAAGTGGGCAATACTTATTATGATTATGGGGAAATAATGATGGAAGTGGTGGCATTGATGATGAATACGATTATGGTTCAAGTCATATTGAGTCCATTCAGTTGTGAGGCCGACTTCACTCGTGCAACACTAGATATGGATCAAAGAAGTATAGTAGGAGGTCCTAGAATAGGTGCAATAGGAAAGGAATACATAAGGAGACATGCATGGACTCAAGAAGAAAGATCAAATACTGATATTAAACCTTTTTCAGTCAGTCTTGATAGTATGAATATGGGTGGCACTGATTATAGTGATATGTTCCAAGATTCATATGCTTCTAACATATGAGAGTTCACAATTTGATTGGACTACTCAAAATGTGTATGGAGGTCAAAATGTGCATCAACAAAATAATTAGGTCAGTAGACATCATCCATTCCATGGTAAAGTAATTGGAAGAAATCAAGTAACATATCAAGCACATGTGCATAATTATATCTAGAAGTACTCTAATGTGATGAATTGGTATCAATATTATTTAAAACAAGATGTCATTCCATATACTATATATATTTCACCCCGTAGATCCTCATTTTGGCATTAATTGTACTTTATAATGTTTATTTAGTTATTTTATATGGTATTTTGTATTATTTTATCAAATGTATTGTCTCGGACAATATTTATATAATCTATCATTCATGTGTTCAAATTTCCCAGATTTTAATGTTGCTTCCATCATTTTTTAAATTTTTTTGCAATATCGATATGCGATATCGATATATCCTACGATATGTCTGTAAAATTGAAGTTGCGATATTTGGTGCGATAGCGATATTTTCATCCTTGTATGGCAATGGATTATAGACCATTTTTAAGTAAAACAGAGTGGTTGCCTTTACAATAAAAGGCACTCGGAGATTATGCAAGGCCGTCAGACACTCTTTTTTATTTTTTATTTTTTAAACAACCATTTATTTCATCACCACTTAGAGTTTATTGAATCCAATTATAATTTATTTTTTTCAATTATGATTTATTAATCTTAATTAGAGTTTATATTTAATTTACAATAATAAATTATCAAGCATAGTACACGAGCACACATATTAGTGTCTGGCGAGTGCATTATATGAGTCGTTGGATAAAAAAAAAAATTCACTTTAATTTTAGAATTCAGTAATTCCACTTTAGATTATATATTTTTATTTCAAAAAAATTAATTAGGCCTTTTGCTAATGTTGATCGAGTTCATTGCGCAAGCCGCTCACGATACAATTATTAGATTTAATAATTTTATTTTAAGAAAAATGAATTAAAAAAAATTCGAAACAGACAAATAATAATATGCAGCAGGTATGATGCGACATCTTTTATTACAGAAGTAACATAATAATTGGAGTGGTCTTGTTTGCATGTTTGCCAAGTACCATCGAGCTCGCTCAAGCTCGAGCTCAGCTCATTTAGGTATTCATGGATTCGAGTTCTCGCACCGCTCAATCATTTAAAATTCGAGCCCGAAGTCGGACTCAACTCCATTATTTAAAATTCGAGCCCGAACTCGAACTTTGTTACACACACACACACACATATATATATTACTATATGTCTTTTAGTTAACTATATAACATTAGTATTAACTGCTAAGAAATAAGAATGTTTTCTTACTCTTGAACATTTGATTTCTTAATTTTGATTCGAAATTTTTGAGAAATTATTATTTTTTCAATAGAATTTAGTTCATTTCATATTTCTTATTTAATGAATTGAGAATGATTATGTTGTCAATATTAGTTCATTTTTGTTAATTTTCTTTTTTCCTTTTATTGCCATGTACATTTTAACTAATATCAACTATATACTAGAATACTAATAGATAGACAATAACATATATACTTAAGTGTTTAAGATTAACTACATAACATTGGTCCTAAGAATATTGTTATTCTTGAACATTGGATTAGTTTTAATTTTTGTTAATTTTCTCTTTCCTTTATTACTTTGTTACTTTCCATAATATTAGTTTAATATCATTAATTTGATTTCATGTATTTATTTTTAATGATGAGTATTGTTTTGTTGAATTGTAGATATTAATAATCTTATTTTTTTCAATTTAACCTTTCTTTTATAACTTTACACATATTATAAATTTATAATTTATAAGTTATAACTTATAATCTTATAAGTTATAACTAATAATCTAAGATGAACTATAATCTATATATTATATACTATATATTGTTACTTTTCTTTTTTTCTTTAATTTCTTTTATTACTCATTTACTTTTGTGTTAAGCATTGTTTTCTTAATTTCGATAATATTATATTAAATTATTAATTACATTTTATATTTATTATTTAATGAATTTAGATGTAGTATTTTGTAAATATTAGTCTTAATTTCATTTATTACTTAGTATTTATTATTGACCATTCAATTTCTTAATTTCGATAATATTAATCTAATATCATTTCATATTTCATATTATTATTTATTATACTAATATATTATGTAATATTGTAAATGTGATAATTATATTATATATAATATGTATATTTATATAGTTCATTAGTTTGTCTATTTATGTATATAATTGTTACTCTTGAATCATTTTAATTGATTTATTAACTTTAATAATATTAGTTTAATAGTTAATACAATAATTTCGTTTTAATTTTAATGAGGTATTAATTTGACATAAATTATAATACAAAGAAATAATATTATAAAAATTATAAAAATAGTATGTGTTTCGAGTTCTAAATCGAACAGTTAGTGAGCCCGGCTCGAGCTCGGCTCGTTTAAGTACTCGCGAGCCGGCTCATGATACGGTTCGTGATACACTCATTAAAAAGCTCAAGGACCTCATGAGCCAAGTTAGCTCGTGAGCTCGAAGAGCCAGATCAAGTTCGGCTCGAGAAAATGGCGAGCTCGTTTAGCAGACTCAAGCTCGGTTCATTTAACAAACAAACCAATCTCGAGCGAGCTTTTTTGGAGCCGATACCTAAGTATATTGTGAGTAATTTGGCTCATTTTACAGCGCTATACCGTCCCGTCTGATGGTGCACCTTGTGTAAGGGAGAATTAGGGATCTGTAAAATATTACTCTCTCCATTCCATTCATATAGATTTGTTTTCCTTTTTTGGATGTCCCGATATATAGGTTGATATATATATATATGTGTATATATATATATTTAGCTCATTTACTAATATATATCTCTATTTAATATGTTTACATTAAATATTAACGCATTGTAAATTAAATAAATAGGAACATATTAGGAAATTTACTTGCCTTAATTGTTTTTTCTAAATTTTTTTTAATTCTAGTGCAAAATTCAATCAACCTATATAAATGAGGAGGGAGTATTATTTATATTAAAAACTTCATTTTTTAAGAATTCAGTTTTTCCATATTGAACAACTAGTATATCTCCCGTACAATGTACAGAATCGGTCTATACATTTTAAGTTTTAAGTTTAATGATAGTTGAAGTATTGTTTGTTGTAACAATATGAGTATATAATAAGAAATAATTATAACTTTATTAAATGATAGTTTACAATATATATAAAATATTATATTTGTGATTTTTCAAATATATTCATAAACACGTTTACAATGTTTTTTATGTTTTAAAACTGAATCAATTGGAGATATATATACACTTATTGCGTATAACGCCTACTACATAGTAATATTATTTTTCGATAAATAAAATTGAATAGTTACTTTATTTTATATATTTAACATATTGAATATATTTTATGCTGCCACATATAAATTTAAATAAATAGATTTCTTACCACAATATAAGCTACAGTTGATTACGCGATAAGCAGTCGATAAAATCATAAGCTACAGTGCGAAAAATTAATAATTTTAATTGTATAACGTGAGTACTGTTGCATAAAATGTAGTAGATAATTTCATCCGCATCATTAGAAGTATATTAATTAGAATTAAGAAATTTCAATTTTACATTATTTTATTTTAAACAAATTGACATCTTTTATTTCTCTCTTTTTTACCCATTAAAAGCTCTTGTCCCTTTGTTTACACCATTAAAATTTAAATGGTTGCCATTCAAAATAGTCGTTAATTTCATTTGATTAATTACACCAAAAGTAGTATTATACTTTATAAAATTTAAAAATTCATATATTTTCAATGTGCATTTTATTATGTTTTGGTAATTTTTGTAAGAAAATCTAAAAAATTAAAGATGTGAATGGTTGTTAATTATTATTTATTTATGTTTGGGTGATATTTTTTTATTTAACAAATTCTAAAAAGTTAAAAATATGAATGCCATAAGTAGTATTAGAATTTAAAAAAATAAAAAATTTAATATTTAGCATGGGTATATTTTGTTATGCTTTATTGATATTTCATATTTAGAAGGTCTAAAAATTTAAATATATGCGAATGGCTGTTAGTTGTTATGCATGTTTCGGTGATATTTTTTTTACTAAATAAATTATAAATTTTTTAAAATATGAATACTTACACAATAAGTAGTAGTATAATTAAAAAATAAAAATAAAAATATTTTCCACGTGCATTTTATTAAGTTTTAATGATATTATTAAGTTAAAGATGTGAATGGTTACATATATAATTATGATACATATAGTTTTTTTACTACTATAGTACAATATTTAGTTTAAATTATCATTAAATACACACGTCAATATGCCTATTAAGTGCAATTGTGAAATCCCTATTTGTATTCCAATTTTCCAAGTGCCCTCACATTTTTTCTATTATAAATATTATAAAAAAAATAGTATGTTTATGGTTGAAATTAGTTAAAAAATGGTAGACAAAGAAAATTGTAAAAAAGATTAAAAAAAAGAAAAACAAAAAGAATAAAACAAACCGGAAAAAAAAAGGAAACAACAATTGAATTTTAGTTTCAAAAAAATATAAAAAAAGGGGAAAACAAAAGGAAAGGGGAAAAGTTTTCTAGGGCCTTTACATTTTTTTCCTATTATAAATATTAAAAAAATAATTTGTTTAATATATATTCTAATAATAAAAACGCTTGAAAGAAGTTTAAAAAATAGTAAACAAAGTTAATTGAAAAAAAAGATAAAGAAAAGGAAAAACGAAAAAAGAGAAACAAACTGAAAAAAAAAATGAAACAGTAATTGAATTTTATTTTAGAAAAAAGACAAAAAAAAAAAAGGAAAAACCAAAAGAAGAAAGGGGACACAAGTTTCGAACCAAGGCCATTGGAAGCTTTTGGACATTACAGTCACCATCACAGCAAAGCTCAAGCGTTGGAATTATTCGACAGAAATAATATTTAAATAAGTATTTCACTAATTTTTTTTATGACCATTTTACCCTTACGATTTTGCTTTAATATATGTATAGATATAATATATTTTACATTTCACACAAGTTATTAAATTATATTCAACTCGTAAATATCTCGCGAGATGCAGCAATAATTACGAGTAATGAAAAATTCCATCAAATTTTCTAATGAATTTGATGGTGTGCGCCCAGGGGATATGAACAATATTACTAGTTCAATATGCAATAGTCAACTCTCCATTTCAATGATTGACATTGCAGTCCAACCCACCACGGATGCTGGCATTTGTGTTAACTATAAAAGTGGTAAATTATTTATGTGAATAATCCATCTTAATTTTGATGATTGGTGCTGAAAGGAGCCCCACAACAATGACTTTGAGTTATGTCATGTGACTTTATCTGGTGGATTAAAAATTTTATGACGCGTGTCCAGACTCTATGTGCATATATTTATAATTTTAGACATGGCATATAAATTTCACGTTCTTTCTTCATTTTTATTTGAGTGGCAAGATCCATCTGTCACATGTAAAATTATAAATGAATGTGTGTAGTGTTCGCACACAAGTTATAGAATATTTTCTGGTGGAGAATATAGAATGTATATACTCGTAGCTTTTTATTACTCCTTTTAGGGTTAAATGCTAAAAAATTATCAACTTTGAACAAATTTAGAATATGAAAAAACATAATCTACGTAATTTAATAACGAGTGAGGTCTCGACTCATCAGGCTTTGTTCGTTTTGTGCTTCTTTTGTGCCCAAAGTCTTTCCTAATCTAGATCACATTGTTATTAACACTACAAGAAAATTGATATGTAGTGAGAGAAAATAGTATCATTAAATAATCAAAAGCCGTCATTTAAAGCTTTTAGTGACTAGAATTTTACCATCATTTACATTAATTAGTTATTGTCTCTAATTAGTATATGTCTAGATAAATGTAATTGAGGATAAGGAAGTTCCCTCATTATTAATGCAATACCTTTATAGATAGTGTTATACTCTAATTAAAAATTAATTAGAATCCTACAAATTTCCTCATTATGATTGTTTTTCCTCTCACTAGTTAGTCATTTAGTGAAATGATACTCTCTTTATATGATTATATCACATCTCTTTATATGATTATATATATATATAATGAAAATTCCATTTTTGAATTACGCATTTTATAAAAACCAAAATGATACAATCTCCGTCTCAATTCATACACTCAAAATATACTAAATTTTAGCAACACAAATATTAGTAATGCTCAAAGTACTTCCTAACATCGAATATTGGCTATGAGAACACAGTTATTATCCACGTTCATATTAAGAATCACTTGGTTGCTTCATGATCTTTAGCCTGCAATTGAATTTTTCTTAAAGTAGCAACCTACATAGAAGTAAAGAAAGAATAATGAACATGACTAACAAATAATAACATTTAAAGACAAAAAAATAACATAATTAATCAATATAATAATCAAACTCCTTTAATCCAGAAATAATAAATTAAAATACTAGATATGGCATATAGGTGGGAGATCCATTAGTTTCAGTGAAGCCATTTAGCCATATAAAAGTAAATATTTACCTTACGATCTCATCACATACCTTGGGAGTACTCATACTCAAGCTTGTTCTTCTTAATCTATGCATATGAGATGTTGATTTACCTTATGACCAGTAGGATGTTTTAACTGATATATCAAGAAACTCAAACATCATAAAACAACCTAAACCATTACAAGTGCTTACAAAGATATGTTGGATGACATGACTAATGAAAAATTGAGAATCATCAAGAATTTTCATTATTACTTTTATTTATGATTATTTTATTAAAGTAAGGGTATCATTTTTTTTATGTACGAACATGACACTTCAAATCTCAGGGCCCACACTAGTTGAGAACAATAGATACTTAACATGCCAACACTAATATTCTCCACACAATAACCTATTCCACGTAATTCTTCTTAAATACATATAGATATGTTTGATAATGCTACAAGATTCAAGCTAAAACTGTGACAAATTAGCACTATAGAAATATTATCACTTTGTGGGTTCACTCTGTGACAAAGATGTAATGTCAAACGTATGGGAATGCTCTATTCATTAATGAGAGAAGAAAACAAGGAAAACTAGAACCATTTGATGAAATAAAGTTTTGAAATCTGAACTATCACAAGTACCTAAATTTACTATCAATAGAATTTGATCAAAGCATCATATTCCTTAACCAAGGGCCTGGAACATAATTATGACCGCCACAAGTGCACGGTGTAACTGTAATACTCAACGAGTAAGAGTATCGCATCCCATAGAGATTATATTTTTTACGTTCTCAGACACATGTACTTAATCGAATATCTAGGCTCTAAATTCTAAGGCTAGAAAAAATTAAATAAAAATAACATGCAATAAATAAAAGACTCAAAATTATATACAAAACCTTATAATACAAAAGTGCAGATTCTAGGGAATAGGTCTACTATTTCATTTACTTATATTCTCTGACTTATGCATCCAATTATTAAGTTATCAATGGTGGGAAATTATGAAAATTGTTATGAGAACGCTAATTAAAAAATTATCATAACATAAATATAATGAACATGTGCTTCTCAGGTTAGTTCTTCACACAAGCCATCACTCACAATCAAGCTCCCTAAAATTGTTTAACCCTATGCAATAGTTATTCACTTGGCCGGTTCTTCTAAATATGCACCGTCAAATTTCTATCTTTCCATCAATTAATTATTCTCGGTGAATAAAACTAATTAATTGATTGGCATGCACAAATGGTGATTGTGCACTTATACAAGATAAAATAAACCATAGAAATCAAGCCCAAGAGATAATAAGAAGCAAAAATAAAATAAAATCATATAAATAAAATTTATAGTATTCCGAACTCTAGAATCTAATTATGAAATTAGCTAGATATAATTAAATAAACAAAACAAATAGTATAGATGTTCATGGAAAATATAACAAATAAAACCGTAAAATCTCAAGGGAATCCAACTATATTTTATATCTCTGCCGTGCCATTCACACTCTCAGCAACATTATTAACACCTCATCTGCGAGTAGATGTTAAGCCCTTGTCTCTAACTCTCTTTCCTATACTCTATTTTGTTGTATGTGGCTCATGTAATGATGTATGTGCATGTATCAATGAGATACTTTAAATAGATAAGGTTTGAACCTTAATTGGAGAAGGAAATTAGTCAACCCGCAGACTCACCCAGGACCAAGTCGAATGGCAAAGGTGGATCTAGAAGCCTATTTTTGCACGGGGTCAAGTGAACTCAATCTGCTAAGTCGACCCAATCCTTAGCTTTTTATACATAAATGAGTTGACTGTACTGTGTCGGGTCGACTCAGGTCAGCTCACTTTTGGGCTTCGGATTTTCACGGGTTTTGATCCTTTAATCCAGTCCAAATTCCATAATTTAGTAATTAATTATGCCAAAAACCTAATTGAACCCTCCTTTAACATAAAAAAAAAAGAAGATATCCTTATGATAATTTTTATGGTTTTAATCAGTGATATGATTATTCTTTTTGATAGTGTTTAATCCATCGTATTTTTTGACGATATGCCATTCATCGTATCTTTTGATAATGTGTGATTCATCTGATTATGTGTTTATGATGATTTTTGATTCATCTTAAATTGTGTTTTAATATATGTTCGCATATGTCTGATTTTTTTTGACCTTCTGCTCTATCTCAGTGTTCACATTCTTTGTTGTGTGTAGGGGAAAATTACCCATATGAGGTTGTATATTATTGTACATGTAACAACTGAAGGGAAAGCAGACCTTTAGGGGGAGATTTTCAAGTCTCCATTTTTTTCGTTTTGTTTTATTTTTTTCTCTGCGGCTCTAGTTGAATTTATTAAGTTTTTTTAGTTTTGTATGGAAAAGATAAGCTTACGGGGGATTGTTAGAAATGATATTACAATAGATGTTATCACTTCATCTAATAACACCAGAGCTAATGTTACATCTATGTTCTTCTAATGTATTCTGTAATTCTCGTAACATTAGTCGCTTTCGATTTTGGATAATCTTATCATTTCTTTTATTTTCGGATCTCTTAGTCAATAAAGATCCTATTTAATTATTTATCTTTATATTTTTATTATTTATCGATTTAAGGTGAATAAAAAAAAGATAAGAAGATAAATTCCTACGTTAAACCTAGGGTTTCTAACTTAGTAAAAAACTGCTTTTATTAATATGTAACTTCCCTCCATGGTTCTGTTCTATCATGTGTCGACATGTTGCAAAATTGATGGACAGTTTCTGAAGACAAATTGGAGTTATGAGAAGTTCCAAGAATGTGGAGGATGACTTTATACTAACCATCGATCAAAAAGATACTCGCCTAATTTGAGATAAACTTTTACGAGAAATCGAGAGAGATTGAAGGTTGAGTCCTACACGAGTTCTTCAACATCCAGCCAACCTATTTTTTGCGGTTTCTTTGGTAAACCTAATAGTTCTTTCTATTTCAGGGCCACTATGTCTGAGTAGACCAATATGATCGGTAGGCCAAGAGTAAGCGCGAGTGCAGGAACACAGAGTTCCACATCTGCTGCTAATACCAAATCATTATGAGTTCTACTAAACCAGGTCGAAGGGTACAGTAAAACGCAAGGAGCTACAGTGATGAGCTGTCGTTTGTTCAAGAAACTATAGTGTGTGATCTATAGGTTCGGTTAGAGTGTGTGATCTCTAAGTGAGTTTTTTAAGCTGTTATTTTTGTGTAAATGCTAGAGATTCGTGTAGTAGATTAGCTAGCTAGATGTTAGATAGTTTTGTGTTAGGAATTATTCAAGTGAGTGTCGCTAGAATAGTTTCTTCATTTCGTAGAGTGAGTTTGAGTACCTTGAAAATCATCTCTATGTATTTGTGTATTCATTGTTAATAGTGGAATTTCACCATGAGGTATTCGTTCTATATTGCCACCATTTTTTATTACCTAAAACCGTCCGTCGCTAGTTTGTCACAAATACCGACGGAATACGATCCGTTGCTAGGTCCGTCGCTATAACGCGAATTTCTTGTAGCAGATACTTGTGATTTAAAATTATTTTCGTGCAATCTGTCGTAATTTTGACCACGTGTTGATGGCATAGTGGTAGAACTAACTTAAACATTATCTTTAATATTTTCACGTTGGTGTTTTTTTACACTATTTGAGACAACAAATTTTAACAAAACTAAACGAAAAATTAAAATTTAAGAAAAAAATGAAAAAAAAAATAATTTTAATAATGAATAGCAAACTTTGAACTAGAGAACTTCATATCATTATTATAAATATTTGTATGACTCGTAGTAGCTTTTTCATGTGTAGATCTAAGGAAATTCTACCATATCGATTGGGATAGTATCCCAATCACTAATACATTTTATTATTATTTATCAAATATAATTTTATTAATTTTTAAATAGTATATTAATGATTGAGGTACTCCCTCAACCACCGGAACGGTAGAATTTCTCGTAGATCTTCGACGTCGGCATGTTCTTTTCATGTATACGAGGTAAACCGTAAATGATAAAATATTGTCAAAATTATGCATCAACATTTAAATTATAAAACTTCGATGAGACGCAAATTGAACACTAAAACAACCCATGCATGTGGTTGGTGCACACGCGTAAATATTGTGCGGGTGAGGTACCAGTTCAATTTTAGTGCGTAATACAATATTAATAGACCGATTAATAAACATATATAATAATATTTAGCAATGTGGCATAGAAATAAAAAAAAAAAAAAAAAAAAAGGCCAACCAACACTTATACCAACACAAAAGACGAAGGCAAATGTGCCAGAGAAGATCCATATCATATATGTAGACACATTAATGGAGAGAGCCCATGTGAGATTACTACATGTTTGTCGATTTTTCCTTTTCCAATTGTTTATCTCCCACTCCACTTTATTATATAGAGTTTTTATAATTATTATTATTTTTTTTCATTCTTTTGACTAGCGCCTAACAACTTAGAGCGATAAAAATCTGATGCAGGTTCATAATTTTTTTGGAAGCTCCAAATGTAGGGGGATCCATCTTTATGATTGTTGCATAAAGTGTATTATTTGTCACAAATTAAAATTTTCTTTACCCACTTGATGTTGTCTTCCATTATCCCGAAAACCTTATCGCTTTAAATCTCCCTCATCCTTTTTACGTGTTGCATTCGAATCTTTTTGTTTAATTATTGGATGCTCTATTTTCAGCTTCACATAAATGCAATCATTAATCCAGAGAAACTTGTAAAAGTTGTGAATGATTTAAGAATATTGTCTTTTAAGTTTCACCTAGAGAATTGACCAAACCTCAAAATGATCAAAATAAGAATTTTATTTCTAAGTAGATTTTCAAGTGTTATATTTTATCATGTAATTGTAACGCACCTCTAACAATTAGGTTATAGATTATATAATAAAGAAATATAAAATAAAAACTGAATAGTCAACTACTCCATCCGGTTCATAATGTTTGTTGTTTTAGAATTTTAATCTAAAATTAACAATTAATTTTTTAGACTAATATACCTATTCCTTCTATATCAAATAAAATCTTATTCCCTAATATTTTCTTAAAAAATTAGCAAAATTTTCTCTCTCCATATATTTATAAGGTTAAGCTTGGGAGAAAGGGGATGAAAATATCTAAAACAACAAACATTTTAACAGATAAATAAAACTCTAAAATAACAAACATTAGAAATGGATGGAGTATATGTTAGAGGTTCTCACAGTAAAACGGCGATAAATGCATATCATTGTGACTAGAATTTAAGAACTTTTATTATAGCAATATTATTTATTTATCGATATTGAATAAAATACTCCTTCCGTCTCATTCATATAGGCATGTTTTTTTTTTCTAGAATGTCCCAATATATAGACTAGTTTATATATATATATATATATATATATTGTTGAGTGCTGTATGACATTGACATTCAATGTTGCACTTGATGTCAGTGAAGCTTTCAACCAAGCCTTGGAGGCGGTTTCTCCCAAACACGTTGAAGTCATGGCGAGGAGCAGTTATCGTCAACCCATGTTCAAGAAAGAGAAGACGTGAGCCTTGTAGGATTCAAGTGAAGAAGCATATAAGGGATATGATCGACACTTGAAGAACTATTCAAGCACAAACCATCTTTCCGCTGTGTGTGAAGATTGAAGAGCTTAAGTCACAAACTTAGCATAGATTTCATTCTTCGTTCCTTCTTCTTTCTTAATGTTTATTGTTGTACAATCAATTCACGAGAATAGGTTGTACAAGTTAAGATAGATAGCAAGGTTGTGAAATCATTGCTAGTTTGTCTACAAATTAACGGTAGGTTAATTTGTATTTTCGAATTCGTTTTGGTTGTAAACTAGAATAGGATTCATGTATTTTATTTGATGTGTCAAGAGCCTCAGGGTCTGACATCATCAAATTAACAATTGTTTTGGCTCGTGGAAGTTTAATTTCACCCTGTGGCAATCACATACATGTTGTGTGTGATTTAAAATTATTTCGTGTGTTATTGCATTTTTATTCCCTGCTTATTTGTGTTAAAATAGTTGTGTTAACTATCTTTGACACTGAGTTTGACAGTACGATTCTGTGTCTAATTTCAGTATTTTTGGCAACAAATTCCAACAAGTGGCATCAAGAACCGGTACTTAACGTACTAAGTATTCGATCCTTGGTTTGCTGACTCACTGAAAATAGATATTCAGATTAATCAGTGTCGTCCTCCGGCATTGGATAGTAATGGCAAGAATTATGCTATGTGGAAATCGCGCATGAAAAGGTATATCAAGTCCATCGATGAGAGGGCTTGGTTGGACGTGATTGAAGAGTAGTCTCCACCAAGGATGGAGGGACCCAATGGAGTGTTCATTCTTACTCCAGAGACCCAATTGACTAATGATGATCGAATTATCTCCAACTTCAATTCAAGGGCACTCAATGCTATTTTTGTTTCGGTAGATGTTCCGTGCTTCAAAATGGTATGCAATTGCACTACGGCGTATCAAGCATGGAACATACTACAGGAGCATTGTGAAGGGTCGACCAGTGTATGTCAAACAAAGCTCGGGCTACTCACTTCTAAGTTCGAAACTCTACGAATGTTAGAAGATGAGACAATTTCAATGTACATTGAACGTCTGTGTGAAGTGTCAAATGAGTCTATAGCTCTCGGATGTCCGATCTCATACGAAAACATGTTAAGCAAACTTCTTCGCACACTTCCAGAGAGATTCAACATGAAAATCTGAGCTATCGAAGAAGCTCACAATGTATCAAACATGAGTTTGAGTGAAGCAGTGAGCATTCTACTCACGTTTGAGATGAATCTTGAAAACTAAATATCAAACATATCTTCCAAAGGGATTGTTCTTCAGTCAGTAACATCGAGTTCAGATGTTCAACTTGATGTTGAGAACATTTAGGAGATAAATGGAGATGAATCCCTGAGTGTTGCACTACTCACCAAGAAGTTCAATACCCTTGTTCGATCGATGAAGAAAGGTTCTCCAACCTTCAAACCACGAAGACTGTTTGATTCTCCCTCCTCAACATCATCTGGGTCGACGAAATCATCAAAGTCTCCAGATGATACAGTGAAGGACATTGATTCAATTCAATGTAGAGGATGTTCTGGCTTTGGACACTATGCCAATGAGTGTCCTACTATTTAGAGGAAGCAGAGGAGAAATTATAGTGCTGCCGTGTTAAGTGACGAATCCGGTGATGAAGAAGCTAAAAAACAAACTGTGTTGTTTGTAAAAGTCGATGATGACTTAGAAAGAATGATTGATGCTTTAATCGACTTGGATGCTGGTGATTTTGACTATGATGTTAGTCTTGATCATGTGAACTCAGATGTTCCAAACAATGTTATGGAGAATGTTACACAAGAAATCTCTGACATTTCTCCAAACACCACTAACTGGTATGAAATGACATTGCTGGATGAATTTTGTAACACTGCTGAAGTGTCTCAGGTGGAAGAAGACCAGTCCGAGGTTAGCCACCAGGAAGCTCTACAACAATTTCATAAGGTTGTAGATGAAGTATGTTTCCAATTGACTGAACAATCGAAGGAATTTGGGATTCTTTTGGAAGAAAACCAAACTCTAAAGCAAAGGGTTTTGGACCTTGAAATTCGACTAACTAGAAGTGATCTTGAACTGAATAAGCTGAGAAAGGAAGTGGAAGCTGCCTCGAAAACCTTTCGACAACTTAATCAAGGAACATCTACTCTGAACGAGGTTCTGACATTGGGACAAACCACGAAAGCAGGCTTGAGATATACATCAAGTTCATCAATGTCAATCTCTAATCCTATCAAGTTTGTCAAAGGAGAAAACTCTAAGGATGTTCCAGTCAATGCTGATGGAAATGTCAATGACAAATCCATGGAGAAGAAATTTGTTTGTCACTATTGCCAAGAGCCTGGACACATCAAACCTTACTGCTTCAAATATCATGATGATATAGCAACAGGAAAGATTGTCGTGGAAAATTCTTCTAAATCTTCCAAGAAGAAGAAAAGTTCGAAGAAGGTAATGATTTCCTGCAATGTCGTCTACACCTCGCTGAAAGCCAACATTGCTGGTACATGGTGCTTTGACAGTGGGTGTTCACGACATATGACAGGCAATGCAAAGTTTCTTGATGGCTATTCCACAACAAGTAAAGGCAAAGTGAGCTATGGTGGAGGAGCACAAGGTAATATAGTGGGAAAGGGAACCTTGAATGTCAAGAACTTTCCCAAGTTACGCAATGTGCTTCATGTCGAAGGTTTAACAACAAATCTGATCAGAATAAGTCAGCTGTGTGATGATGGTATACATATCAGATTTAACAAAAATACATGCAAAGTTTTTGACAGCGAGAATAAGTGCATTATGTTCGGAAGTCGAGCATTGGATAACTGCTACCATGCGGACAAGAACGAGAAATGCAATATTTCAGTCAATGTTGACACTCAACTCGTACATCAAAAACTTGGTCATCTCAGCTTTCAAAGTTTGAAGAAATTGATTGAAGCTGATGTTGTTCGAGGTATTCATCCAGTGAAGATCAATCTCGATGTTGTTTGCAGTGCATGTCAGAAAGGCAAATAGGTGAGAACTCCACATAAAAGTTCCTCAGCTTGTCAAACCACAAAGTGTTTCGATTTGATTCACATGGACATCATCAGACCAGTTGACACCAAAATCATGAGTGGAAAAAGGTTTATTCTGGTCATAGTGGATGATTTTTCGAGATTCACATGGGTTGAATTTCTGCAAGAAAAATCTGAAGCATTCAGAATGTTTAAGAAGTTCAGCAGGATGGTGTCAAGACAGTATGAGTCCAACATCAAGTGCATTAGAACGGATCATGGACTCGAATTCGAAAATTCAATGTTTGAAGAGTTCTGTGAAAAAAGAGGCATCATTCATGAGTTTTCTGCTCCAAAGACACCGCAACAAAACGGAGTGGTCGAAAGGAAAAATTGAACATTGCAGGAGATGTCAAGAGCAATGTTACAGGCTCAACGGTTGTCTAAGAAGCTTTGGGCCGAAGCAGTTAACACTGCGTGTCACATTGGGAATAGAGTGATACTTCGCCCCGGCAGAACAGAGACACCGTATGAACTTCTGAAGAACAAGAAGCCCAATTTGAAGTATTTTAATGTCTTTGGATGTGTATGTTACATCCTGAATGACAGGGAGCATTTGGGAAAATTTGACTCCAAAAGCGATAAAGGAATTTTCTTGGGTTTTGCATCTGACAGTCGGGCATACCGTGTGTTTAATCTCAGGACAAAATAGTCCAAGAATCAATTAACATTATTTTCGATGATCACACAGGTATCGCTTCAAAATCTGAAGAGGATGAGGTGATTGATCTTATTGACACAATTGAAATGTCAAGTGATCAGACTGGAAGTGATGTTGAGAACAAGACATCCACTGAGAATATCAAAGTGAACGTTCCATAGTTTGATGAAGTTCCAGTCAAAACACCAACATCAACATGCACTTCAGACAGTGAAGATGATCAATTTGTGAATGTCGAAGATGAACCAAGAAGGGATCCTCCAAGTCGAATTCGGAAGAATCATCCAGATTCACAGATCATTGGTGAGCAATCCGAAGGAGTTCAAACCAGAAGCAAGAACTCAGAGAAATACAAAGAAATGTTGAAATTGGTATGCATGTCTTCTTTAAATGTTTGTATGTCAAACACTTATTTTCTGTCTAACATTGAACCGAAAAATATTAATGAAGCCCTTAATGATAATTTTTAGATCAATACTATGCATGAGAAACTAAACCAGTTTGTAAGAAACAATGTATGAGAATTAGTTGCACGCCCCAAAGATAAAAATGTAATTGGGACAAAATGGATTTTCAAAAATAAAACGGATGAGTCTGGCAATGTTGTCAGAAATAAAGCTCGTTAAGTGGCTCAAGGTTATACCCAAGTTGAAGGGGTAGACTTTGATGAAACATTTTCTCCTGTTGCAAGGATTGAATCCATCCGTCTTTTATGTGCAATTGCATGTTATGTGGGAATTACTTTACATCAAATGGATGTTAAAAGTGCTTTCTTGAATGGTTATCTCAATGAAGAAGCATATGTCGAATAACCTAAGGGGTTCAAATGTCATGAGAAACCTTTGCACGTATTTAAGCTCAAAAAAGCTTTGTATGGTCTCAAACAAGCCCATAGAGTATGGTATGCTAGACTGACCAATTTCTTGCTACAAATTGGTTTTGCAAGAGGTCAAGTTGATAGAACATTGTTTATCAAGAAAAATCAAAAACATATTATTGTTGGTCAAATCTATGTTGATGACATTGTTTTTGGTTCGACTTGTACTAATCTGCTCAAAGATTTTGTAGACTCAATGTGCAACATGATTGAAATGAGCATGGTTGGAGAGCTCAACTATTTCCTTGGTCTACAGATCAAGTAAGATAAAGATGGAATCTTCATCTCTCCAAGTAAATATACTAAAAGTTTGGTCAAGCGCTTCGGATTTGAAGATGCTAAACCTTTGAAGACACCCATGGGATCTTTCGAGAAGTTGAGCAGAGACGATATCAGAGCCGATGTTGATTCTACTATGTATAGAGGAATGATTGGTAGCTTGTTGTATTTAACAGCTAGTCGCCCCGACATCATGTTTAGTGTTGGTGTTAGTGCGAGATATCAATCTCAGCCTAAAGAATTCCATCTTAAAGCTGTTAAGAGGATTATTCACTATGTTTTTGGCACGATTGGGTTTGGTATTAAATATTGCAAGAGCTCTAACATTCATCTTGTAGGATTTAGTGATTCCGATTGGGCAGGTGATGTCGATGACCGGAAGAGCACTAGTGGAGGATGTTTTTATTTTGGTAACAATCTGGTTTCTTGGTCGAGTAAGAAACAAAATTGTATCTCACTCTCCATGGCCGAATCAGAGTATATTGCTGCTGCTAGTTGTTGTTCTCAATTGTTGTGGTTAAATCAAATGGTGGTTGATTATGGTCTGACCAGTCCTTCTTTGACATTGCTATGTGACAATGTCAGTGCAATTGATATTTCGAAGAACCCAGTCCAACATTGACGCACCAAACATATTGACATCAGACATCACTTTATCCGAGACCTTGTGGAACGAGATATCATCAAATTGGAATATATTCCTACAGAGAATCAAATTGCAGATATATTTACTAAACCTTTGGATTTTGAGAGATTTTCTTCTCTAAGGAAGTCTCTTGGAATGTGTGTCTATTAGTTAATGCTTGACATTCTGATATTAAAGTCAATATTATGCTCTTTAACATTGGGACATATATTTTGATTCTGACTGAATAAAACTATGGTACGATGCTATGATTTTCTATTGTGAATTAATTCATGAGAATTCATTTAATCATAATTAGTACCCATTTTTTTATTTTTCAGAATCTGTTTTTTTATATTTTAAAAAAAAATTAATATTTTTTTTATAAGTAGATATACTTATCCGCTTATCTTATGATATAATAAGAGAAATAGTGAGATATATCACTTTCATTATTTAAAAGAAAAACTTTTTGTCTTTCTCTCTCATCGGATTCCCTCTTTCTCTCTAGTGGTTCATCTTCCCTGCTTCTTCAAAAAAAAAAATTCTGCTTTGTTATCTTCATCAATGGAGGATCAAAATTCATATAACGCCATGATGATGATGCTGAAATAAATGATGGAGATGTCTCAAGGCTCTCCATCATCTGCCTCAACACCAACACCAACAGTAAACCCCTCTCCTAAATCAACATCCTCTCCAATTGCTATGGCTACCACCACTCCTGAAAATCCATCATCACCGATTCTTAATCCATCATGACCTCTGGCAAAATCTCCTGCCGAGACTTCTATTCCAGATCGAGAAGTTCCCCTTCACACTGAAGTCCTAAACCCTATGCCTCTCCAAATGCATGTGCTTGGAGATCCTTCAAATCCAATTGATCCAAAATCATCTCCTCATCTGCACTCTCTCTCAAAGACGGCGAAGTCCACGACTCCGATTAGGAAGTCAAAACGACTCCATAGTGATGTTACTGAAATTCCAAAAGTCGCCTCATCCAAGAAAGCACAAAATGAAGGGTCTAAAGCCTCCTCGCGGTCTCTATGAGATGAATTGATGTGACCCGGACAGTGTATCCAAGACACGAGTTTTATGCATGCGGAAGACTCAAGAATCGAACTACGTTAGCTAGAACAAATGGAATCAATCCGACTCGATTAAAACGGTAAAACTTACTAGAATACGACGACTCGAACTAGTACTCAATTGGAACACTTGGTAGGACTTCAAAGGTGGCTGGACTCAGCGGTGTATGGCGGTGAGGCGGCGGTAGATGTCGTGAGGTGCGGAATTGGTGGCGGTGAATAAGGTAGAAGGATCGGCTATGCGGTGAACCCATGTTGTAGCAACTCGAATGCACTCATCTAGTTTCTCCGGATAGCAATTCTCTCAAGTACTCGATTGTACCTTGAAGAACCTAAATAAGACTATTAGTTTGCTAAATCAATAGAATGGTTTGGTGATATTTTCGATCAATAGAAGATCAGGAGACAAAAGAGAAATAACTTCTTGAATTCATGCAATTGTCTAACTTTTGAATATCATATGGAGCTCCTATTTATAGGAGTGATAAGGACCGAAAATTAACCCTAAAATCTAGTAGAAATAAAAAATCTAAGAGTTCTAGTCAAACTATAATAAAATCAAAAGTTACCAAAAATAAGATAAGAAAAATCTATCTAAATCTAACTAGATAAGGATAATTCCCAAAGTGGATTTGGGCTTGATTAATGTCGCCTATTTGGACCCTAATAACCACGACATGGGCTGAATTAATGGGATTAATTTGTGGCCCATCTATCTTGCCACCTTTGCATGAAAAACAGCATCTCCCGATTTCCCATGCAAACGCGTATAACTTTTCATGCACACTTCCAAATGGCGTCGTTTTTCTTCTCACATCTTTATGCTTCCTTCTTCATCATCAATGGATAGCATGGTGATCAATCTCGAGCTGTCCTTCACTTCATCTTCATGCATTTCGAATTTGCGCCTTATTGAAGCTTGTAGATAAGCTTACAACTTCTTAGCTCGCAAACGCGTCATAGGACCTTTAAACCGCAGCTCCAGGTCATCTTCTTCATTGCCTTGCACGTTTTCATCATAAATATACCTCTTCTGGAGAACAATCTCCCTCTCCTCCTGCTGGTGATGTTACAAAAGATGTCACTCCCACTGCTGCTCCCTTGGACGAGGACTATGACACCGATGCTGACTCCCCTCTGGATGTTTCCCAAGCCTTCAGTAAGATTTTCTATTCTGAAGAAGCTAAGAAATCACATGCTTTTTTTGTTAAGAGAACTCTTAAAGTTGAGAAAATGATAGATGTTCTTAGCTTTAAGAAATATGGGATGGATATGTTTCTTAAAGAAAGAGGTCTGTGGAAATCGGTTACGTCTTTGATGTCATATGAGCCTGATGTTATTCATGAATTTTATGCTAACATTATTCCGGGTATGGGAGATCCTGCAAAACTGTGTTTTGGAACTGTGTATGTTAGGGATAAAATTTTTAAGTTTTCCCCTAATATTATTAACACATTCCTTGAATTGGGCAATGAGGACACAATCTTGTCATTGGACTTGATTGATGATGTGGTGAAGGTGATTACTGGAGGTCTTGTTCAATCCTGGATGAACAAAGTGGCTGCCTCCAAACTTACCTTTTTCTACACAGTGTTGTTTCAGTTTACGGTGTGTAATTGGCTTCCCACATCGAATGCTTCTGTTCTCACAGTTGATCAGGCAATCCTTCTGTACAAGATTGGGACACATCTGCCCTTCAATATTGGCGCTTATATTTTTTATGAAGTTATGAAGCCAGCTTCTAAATCTAGTCCTTCCAATGTGCTTCTGTTTAGTGTCCAATTGTGTCATTTTTTATTTATTTATTTTATTGTGTTTAGTATGTATTTTGTTTAATTTTATTTTGTTATGTGTTGATTTTATGTTTTTATTTGTGTTTATTGCTCTAATGGTGGATTGTGCCAAGTGTTGCAAAACTTGAGTTTTTAATTATAAAAGCAGGTATTTTATGAAAATTAGGAGGTAAGTGGAAAGTCGAATAATTGAGCTCGATTGGTTAAATTGGATGATCGAAATTTTTGAAGAAACAAATGAGAAATAGCACCCGCGCGGGCGGAAGCTACACTCGAAGGAGGTTTCTCTTTGTATTTTCTTTGTATTTCTTGGATATTTTGTGGAGATTTGTTCTGAACTCTTGAAGGATATATAATATTGTAGAAGTTATTGTTATTTGCATTTGATTTATGAGATGACAACCATCTATGGTATTTGTGTTGCTTTAAGCATGTTTAGTGGCTAATCCCTCTATTAGGGGGTATGGGATCGATGTGGTTTTGATATATGCTTATTCTTGTTGGTTGTTGTTGTTGGAATCATGCATTTTCATGTGAGAGTACTTGATCACTACTTGAGCATTGTTAGGATTTAGAGGAGTCTTGATTGTGATTTAAAATCCCAAAATTGGTTCCTTCGACGTTAGTTGGATGGGGTTCCTAATCCTAATATGTTAATCTTACTCGTGTGATATAGCTAAAAGAGGTTTAATGGATAGACGATGACAATAATTGAAGTTAAACCGCTTGAGAGGGTCTATTGTATGTGTGAGATTAACATTACCAACTTGAACAAAGCATAGTGAGAAACCATTGAGAGAATCTACACCCTAATACCTTAATCTATCTCATTTCCTTAAATCTTATTTAATTTGTGTTGCTTTTATTGTCTTGTTTATTTATCTATTTTAATTCTTAGTATAAATCATCATCAACTCCTTGTTTAGAATGTTTAGGTTTTATTTCATTAGTTTAAATGTGTTGCATGCATAGTTCCTTAGACAATTTCCTCACAAAAAGTCTTCCTTGAGAGATCGACTCGGGTTAAGCTTATCACGTCTACGATTGACCCCGTCCAATTGCGGGTACGGTCCTAGTAGTTGTAATGTTGAGCATAAACCAGAAATATAAGTATAATTTGTGGAACTTACAGCTTCCTTTTCCATGTTTAATCTTTGCTATTCTCAAGAGTCAAAGGTTAAAGGAGAGCAAGAAGAAACTAGTGGTTGAGCTGCCCTCACTATCCATTCAAAAGCCCAAGAGGAATGATGATAGGATCATTGACCTTCCTTATTATCCAGCCGCTGCCAAACAGGAGAATTTTTCTACCAATGTTACTCCTGCTACCTCCTAGTCTACTGCATGCCATGATGTTGCCTCCATGCCCTCTATTCCTATTGTGATGATGCCTTTGGAAACACTTCAACATCAAATTGACCAGCTGGAACGGACGATTACTTATCTCACTTCTATGCGCGATGTATTCATTAACCTCCTTTCTACACAAAAAGGGAGAGTGTCTGATGATGGAGATGAAGGTGATGCTGGAACAAGTCATGCAGCTGATGTCACGATTAAAGGTAAGGGGAGCAAGACTGCAATAAAAGGAAAGATGAAGATGATTTGAAGCTGTATTTGTTACAGCTTCTGATTTTACAAACACTGTTTTTTTCAAACAATGCTTATAATGTTTTCTTTATGTGCTGGACACATTTAAGATGCTTGATGCATCTTTATTTTAGTTTCATGTGTGTGTTGGACACATTGTTATTTTTGACATGCTTTTATATGCATTTCTGTTTTTAGGATACAAATTAACTTTTGTATTCATAATTTATATGCTTGTCTTGTTGATGGTATTCGTAATATATCATTATGATTAGACATATTAAGCATAGTTGTTTCGTGAGATATTGAATGATCAATATGTCATTGTTATTGTGTGTTGAACTGTCGGTTTAACATTGTTTTTATAATAGGATAAGTGCCTATTATATGATGATGAAATTAAGGGGGAATAACCCTTAAGGGGGAGATTTTAAGATCTTCATTTTCCACTGCGACTCTAATTGTACAAAATACATTGAGTTGTATGTTTTGTGCAGAAAGGCTAAGATTAAGGGGAAGATTGTTGAGTGCTGTATGACATTGACATTCAATGTAGCACTTGATGTCAGACAGACTCCCTGCGACATTGTATGTGACATAGTCGTAACTAATCTTATCCTTTCCTAGTTTTATTTATTATTTTAATTAATAAATTAGTTTTATATATCTTAGAATATATGTACATATCCACGAAATAAACATTTCAAATAAATGGATATATACTTATTAGATATATTAATTAAAATAGAGTTTGACGAAGTCAAAACTCTATCTCCTATTTTTTAGGTTAAGCGGTTTCTCTATTTAATCATTTTTCTTTTCAGAAATTATATTTGCTAGAAATTCAGAAAAATAGGATGAACGTGGGTGATGCTTTCAACCACGCCTTGGAGGCGGTTTCTCCCAAACACGTTGAAGTCATGGCGAGGAGCGGTTATCGTCAACCCATGTTCAAGAAAGAGAAGACGTGAGCCTTGTAGGATTCAAATGAAGAAGCATATAAGGGATATGATCGACAGTTGAAGAACTATTCAAGCACAAACCGTCTTTCCGCTGTATGTGAAGATTGAAGAGCTTGAGTGACAAACTTAGCATAGATTTCGTTTTTCGTTCCTTCTTCTTTCTTAATGTTTATTGTTGTACAATCAATTCACGAGAGTAGGTTATACAAGTTAAGATAGATAGCAAGGTTGTGAAATCATTGCTAGTTTGTCTACAATCTAACGGTAGGTTAATTTGTATTTTTGAATTCGTTTTGGTTGTAAACTATAATAGGATTCATGTATTTTATTTGATGTGTCAAGAGCCTCAGTGTCTGACATCATCAAATTAACAATCATTTTGGCTCGTGGAAGCTTAATTTCACCCTATGGTAATCACAGACATGTTGTGTGTGATTTAAAATTATTTCTGTGTTATTGCGTTTTTATTTTCTGCTTATTTGTGTTAAAATAGTTGTGTTAACTATCTTTGACACTGAGTTTGACATTACGATTCTGTGTCTAATTTCTGTGTTTTTGACAACAAATTCCAACATATATATATATGTATATATATATAGCTCATTTACTAATACATGCCCCATTTAATATATTTACATTAAGTATTAATTCATTATCAAATAAATAAATATGAACATATTAGGAATTTTACTTTTTTAATTGTATTTTTCAATAATTTTCTTAATCCTAGTGAAAATACAATCAACCTATATAAATGGGACGAATGGGGTATTTATTTATTGGTAAATCAATAATTATTACTGGGTTAATTGCAAGAAATTTAACACATTTGAACGAATTTACAATTTAGGCAATCATTTTTAAATGTTACAATAAAAAATACGATATTTTAATTAGTGGCAAAAACAACACCTCCAGTTTTTTTTCTCACTACCAAAATTATACTGTGGCAATATTTTTTCCACGTTTAGAGATTAATTTAGTTTTTGGGTGTCTAATATGTGGGTTTTTATAGTACAACATCAGTTTTTCAACTATCGATTTGTTTGTTTGTTTTTTCAATTTTTTTTAATATACTTTAATTGGAGAATGATAAACCAAAATAAAAATTTAAAGTTAACCTATATCACAATAAATTGAACTAAAATAAAATTGAAAAAATAGCTTTCATACAAGGGATGTAACATTTAATGTCACGAGAGATTTGAAATCTAACAATACATAAAGATAACTTAAACTCATTTGGTTGACACAGAATCTGACTTCGAAAAATAATCTGATTCCCTATTTTAACATTACTGTGTTTGGTTCATTTTTTATGTAATATGGAAAGAAACCACATTCCTCAAAACAAGAAAAATTATGCAACTTTCCTGGATTGTGAATACCTACTCCAAGTAGGTATTCTTTTTCCTTAATTTTGGGAATCTGGTGTTAAATGATTTCATTGTTCGATTTCTTCATTTATTATTATTTATTTTTTAATAAATTATTTTTATGTTTGGATTCATATTTTTTAACTAAAAAATAAAAAATGAATTTTTTAATTGAAAAAATAAGATTTATTATTATCATTTTTTATTATTAATACTAAGTTTGGATTAAAACATTTCAATAAAAAATGAATAAAATAAATAAAATAGAAAAAAAAATTATAAATGAAAAAAAAAAATAAAAAATGTGATACTTTTTTATTGAAGAAATTACGATCAAAATTCGAATATTTTATCAATTATTATTTTGGCATTTCGATCAAAATTCCAATAACATCATTTTTGAGACAACGTTGCAGACTAAACGATGACCATTCCATTGTCAATATAGATAATTTTGACTTTCAATTCAATAAAAAAAATTATATTGATAATTTTAATTTCCAATTCAATAAAAAAAAATATTTGGATCACCAATATAATATTTACCTTAATTGATTATATTTTTAGTCATAGCATTTTATTTAAATTGAAATAATATGATGCATTCAATATCTATAGTACTAATGCAAATTGAAGAATTACACATTATATGGTTCGTAATTTAAATTTATAAATATTGGTAGTATAAAATAAGATACAGTATATATTTTAGATATTTAATTATCTACTCTTGTTTAAATTTAATCCAATAATAAAAAGAGAATCATTACAATTTCCTTTTTGTGTTCCAAACACATAATAAATATTTTGTTAGTAATCATTTTCCTCAAAATCACATTCCTAGAAATCATATTCACAAAAACCTTTACTTTCCTGCCAACCAAACGAGCCCAAAATGCATTTCATCAAACTAAATTTACTACAATAACACATAAAAAATATAAATTAATTTAAATTATATTATTTTTAATTAAAATTAACGAATTTAAAGCTATCTAAAATAATTTCTGTTCAAATTTATTTAATTTATATTCTTTTTAATTTAATTAACTAAAATTAAATATTAAAAGTAAATATATTTGAAAAGTATACTTACTGTAATTTGATAAAAAAATTCAATATTAAAAAATATAAAATTGAAATATTCTGTTACAGGGTGAAACGTAAAAATTGATTGTTAGAGATTAATTTATTCTGTTACTATATTTTGCTCTACATTAGAGTAAAATGGACTGTATTATGGAGTCTATTTTGCAGATGATCCTATGACCGAACTACCAAGTGTTTGCCTAAAAAAGTATACTTTTTAAGGGTATTCCTATTTATAATTTTTCTGGTTTTAATTACTTGTAATACATTTTTTATTTCTTTTCTACTTGTATATATATAACATATTTCTTCGAGGAAAATTCTATGCTCCCCCGGGTATTACCCGGGTCCGTAACGATGCCGACACGTGGCCCGGGGGGGAAAATACGTTGAATAAAAATTAATGGGCAAATTCGAGAGAAATACGACGCTTTTTTGTTCCAATACGCCTCTTTTAGCTATTGGGACATTTTTTTCTCCATCATTAGGTGCACAGTACTCGAGAATAATTTTTTATATTACCAATGTACAACCTTTTGATGAACAGTTTATTGTCACATTTTATTTGATTTATTGTCATTTTGAGTACCATTAGTAAACTATATTCGGAGCCGAATTTTAATTTAAAATATCTTAATCTGAATGGTATATATGAACAATTGACTTGTTTGTGTTAATTAATTTTTAAGGGGATAAAAAGAATTGAGGAATAAAATTATGTACCTTGTTATTTCTCAAGAAATCCGCCGAAGTACGTAAATTTGACTAATCGGCACTTGTATCGGCAATGCTGATTTCATTTTCATTAAGCGGCATTTGTTGTCGGCAAAAATATTATTGTTGTTATCAATATTTTTGAAAGTAGAAAATGACATCGACATTTCAAAATAGAAGTTTGGATGTGTAATCATTAAAAAAAATTAATAATTACATTTCAATAAATGAAATAATTTATCAGTGTGTTAATTTGTTTGAATTTTGATCGCAAGCTAAAAATTTCCAAATATGGAAGTTAATATCACTCATTTTAACAATAAGTAATTTTACGTGTCGAGACATATTTCGGCAATGTTAATTTATGTAATTTTGGTGCTTTTTCTTCATAGGCAAATTTTTTTATGGGTTTTATATTAATTTTATGTGCAAAATTGACATCGGTGGAGTAGAGTAGTTGTAAAATTTGGATATTTTTAAATTTAGTATGAGTTCTATTTAGTTGAGTGCAAAATATAATTAAAAAATTATTTGCAAAAACAGAGTCACTTTAAGAATCGAGAACCGCATGCGGGTAAATTTCCTCAAAATGAAACATTTCGGTTATGAACGGACGCCAAATTTTTTCAAAAATCTTTTCCGGAGGGGTTACAACCGCCTTCCGGAAATTGTGTTGTCTTCGACCCGTCGCGTCGGTTGCGAAGGTAGGAGGTATGTTTATAAAATGGATGTCCTCACTTTTTCCTAACATTCGAGCGTTTTGTTTTTAACTATTTTTTTGTTAGACTTTCTAAGATTTTCATTTCAACTTTCATCATTATTTATAAATCGTAGTGTTGGATTATGTCGGGTCGTCGCGGAAGCGTGGCGCCGGAGGCTGAGGTGGTGTCGTCATCTTGAAGAAGGGCACACCCAAGAAACACTGTAAAGGGTTAGTCTCTGTTTTTGATTTTTAAGTCCATCTATGTAATCTCTGTCATTTGTGATATAAGGAGCCTTATTTTCACATAATTTAGTTTGGGTTTACCATTTTCATCGTTTGCACACGGTTAAGTTTTGTTTAGAAAATCATTTGCAGATGAACATTAAGTTGGTATTTGCTAACTCTTGCTCTGTTTCTGAACCTGTATTAGTGCTCGGGTCATCACTCTGCATTATTTTGCCATTGATTTGATATTGTCTTAAAGGCTCGGCCTTTGGGGCAGGGTATTGCTGTTTATCCACATTTCTGTGTTGTTTGCAAATTGTAGAATGTGTAGTATGTGATAATAGCATCCATTCTCTGTTCAATGGCTTCACATTGTTGTGTTTCATTTAATGCCATCAATTGTTGCTGAGGTACATGTAAACCTGGGCTTCATTTAACCATGTTAATTATGATCCTTGCATTACTTTGTGGGAGTACACGTAAGTTCATATCCTGTTGAAAGTAACTCTGTTCTTATTGGATTGGTGTCTCAGAATGGTGTTAAGCGATGTTGAGCGGGGAATTTTTCACTTTCTTTTAACTGATAGTATGTATTTGTAGGCGGCCTAATTTCTATAAGGGGGAATTTAGTGAAGTAATTAACCAAGTGCATGGCCGTCTCAATCGGAAAAATATCAAAGCATTTCGGCAAACATGCTTCGGACATCTCATAGATATGCCCGATATTCAAGCTCAAGGGAAACTCATTTATTTGCTGTTGAATGCCCTAGAGCCCGATTTTGAGGTCCGAAATCATTTGTGTTTTTCGATCAATGGCAGCGTGTTGAATTAGGTCTTCAGGAATTCTATTCCCTGAGTGGGTTGCGATTCAATGAGGTGGGAATTGAGGAGGGTTCCGAAATCATTTGTGTTTTTTGAGGCAATCGTTTCATGAAAGCTCATCACATTAAGGAGGCGTTCGACAATTATAGCTCCATTCATCAGGGTGGTGACAGCTTGATTTTGAAATTGGTCGTGCTGCATATCATCTTCAGTCTACTTTTCAATAAAGATCAATGGTCGAAATCGATTGAGCTCGAGTATCTGCACCTCATTGATGACTATGACAATTTTAACAATTTTCCCTAGGGGAAGGTTGCTTATTCGTTCCTGGTTTGGGGGAAGGTTGCTTATCTGTTCCTAGAAGAAAGATGAGCAAATATTCCCTTTTTGGAATTACTTTTTACTATTCACTCAGATTGACAGATTTTGCTCCCGAGCGTTCGATGGACCTTAGAATGGAAATCCGTGAATGCCAACGGAATCCTTGAGTAATTTCCCATAAGAGGGGCTTGATAGAATAAGACTCGGTTCAAGAAAGAGGATTTCGTAAATTTCTCAAGACACGAACGCATGCAAAGGTTACTATTCATTCATCCTTTAAATACGTTTTTCATCACTGGGAACTCAAATGACTTCAGAATGAAATTCTGGGAACACCAGCACACTCCTTAAGTTAAAACCTTTTTAACAAGACCAAAATCGGCCATAACAGGGTTAAGATCAAAATTTCTGAAAAGACGATTTTACGAAAATTGACCCCTAAAGTCGTGACTGACATCTGACCTTACTTAAGCCTTATTTAAACTTCTTCCTTTACTTAATTAATTACTCTTAATAATTCTCTAAATATTATCTGAAAATCTGGGGTGTTACATCCTACCCCCCTTAAAGAAATTTGATTCCGAAATTTACTAACCATGATAAACGATATCAGGGTAGTTCTTGAGCAGCTCGGATTCAAGCTCCCAGGTTGCCTCTTCCGAACCATGATGGTTCCAGATTACTTTCACAAGACTGATCTCTTTGTTTCTCAACTTCTGGATCTTTTGATCCACTATTTCCTGGGGCTTCTCTTTATATGCTAAGTCCTCATTTTGGACTATCTCTTCCTTGCTAATCACGTGCTTTGGATCAAAAATATACTTTCTCAACATTGAGACATGAAAGACATCATGAACTTCACTCAAGTTAGGTGCTAAGGCCAACCCTGTAGGCTACTTCATTCACATTCTCTAGAATTTCAAAAGGTCCGATAAATCTAGGCCTTAGCTTGTTTCGTTTACCAAAACGAACCACTCCTCTTAACGGAGACACCTTCAAGAACACTCTATCTCCAACGTTAAAACTGAGCTCCATTCTTCTTTCATCTGTGTAAACCTTCTGTCTATCTTGAGCCTCATTGATTCGCTGATGAATAAGCTCGATCTTTTGGACTGCTTCCTGGACCATTTCAGGTCCAAGTATCATTCTCTCTCCAACTTCGTCCTAATACAAGGGTGATCTACATTTTCTTCCGTACAAGGATTCATAAGAGGCCATGCCGATCAATGACTGGTAGCTGTTGTTGTACGCAAACTCTACCAATGGCAGTAATTCCTCCCAACTGCTTCCTTGCTCGATGACTACTCCTTTAAGCATGTCTTCTAGAATCTGGATAGTCCTTTTGGACTAGCCATTCGTTTGAGGATGAAATGCCGTGCTGAAATTGAGATTCGATCCCATTACTTATTGTAGGCTCCTCCAGAATCTTGACGTAAATCTCATATCACGATCCGATATAATCGAGACCGGCACTCTGTGCAAACGCACAACTTCCCTAACATATAGCTGGGCTAATTGATCTAACCCATTCGTCATTTTAACAGCAACAAAATGTGCTGATTTCGATAATCGATCAACGATTACCCAAATAGCGGTATTCCACCGCTTAGACTTTGGAAACCTACTACAAAGTCTATATTGATATGATCCCATTTCCATTCGGGGATTTCTATAGGTTGGAGCAAACCAGAAGGTTTTTGATGTAAAGCTTTCACTTGCTGACAGTTCAAACACCTTTCCACGAAGGTGGCTATCTCTCTCTTCATGTTATTCCACCAGAAGTTCCTCTTGAGGTCTTGATACATCTTGGTGCTTCCGGGATGTACTGTGTATGGCGTGTCATGTGCTTCACACATGATTTCCTTCTTTAGTTCTTCCTTGCTTGGCACACAAAGCCTTCCTTTGAATAAGAGCGCGTTGTAAACGGCTTTCGCGAAGTCTTGCGAGCTATCAGATCGCGCTTCTAATCTTTTCTTCTCGAGAAACTCCTCTCCTCTCTGGGCTTCAACTATCATTTTCCTTAGGTCAAGCTAAGCGACAATCGTGGCGATTTGAGCTTGAATTGTCACAGGTGGTGCTAGCACCTTGATTCTCAACTTCTCGAACTCTTTGAGAAGATCCTCTTAGACTAAAATGTGTCCTAACTCTGCCTTCTCCTTCCTACTTAGGGCATCAGCTACCACATTCACCTTGCCTAGGTGGTAGTAAATTGTGCAGTCGTAATCCTTTATGAGTTCCAAACACCTTGTTTGCCTCATGTTAAGATCCTTTTGCTTGAAGAAATACTTCAGGCTCTTGTGATCTGAGAAGATCTCACACTTAGCTCCGTAGAGATAGTGCCTCCAGATCTTCAGCACATGAACAACTACTGCTAATTATAAGTCATGCGTGGGATAGTTCTGCTCGTGATTCTTAAGCTGCCTCGAAGCATCAGCAATCACCTTTCCTCTCTGCATCAGAATGCATTCTTATCCTTTTTTCGATGCATCTGCGTAAACCACGAAATCTTCATTGCCTTCCGGAATGGCCAACACTCGGGTTGTGGTTAGCATCTTCTTCAAGGTTTGGAAACTTTCCTTGCACTCGGGTGTCCACTTGAACTTGGAGTCCTTCTTTAGCAATCGCGCCATGGGATTAGATATCGTCAAGAATCCTTCGATGAATCTATGATAATATCCAGCGAGTCCTAGGAAACTTCTTATCTCATTCATGTTCCTTGGAGACTTCCAGTTGCTTATAGCTTCAATCTTGGCTGGATCCACCTTGATTCCTTCTACTGAAACTATATGACCTAGAAATATAACTTCCTTGAGCCAAAACTCACACTTACTGAACTTAGTATAAAGCCTTTCTCTTCTTTACATCTCCAGCACCACTCTTAGGTGCTCTTGGTACTCCTCTTCATCCTTCGAATAGATGAGGATATTATCTATGAAAACTAACATAAACTTATCTAGATACGGGTGAAAAACCTGGTTCATTAAATCTATGAACACCGCTGGGGCATTGGTCAATCCGAATGGCATTACTACAAACTCGTAATGACCATAGCGAGTCCTAAAAGCAGTCTTAGGAATATCCTCCTTTTGGATCTTCAACTGATGATACCCAGATCTTAAGTATATCTTAGAGAAGACACTTACTCCCTTAAGCTGATCAAAGAGATCATCTATTCTTAGGAGAGGGTATCGATTCTTGATAGTCAGCTTATTAAGCTCTCTATAGTCAATGCACATTCTCAATGTGCCATCCTTTTTCTTTACGAACAAGATTGGAGCTCCCCAAAGTGACACACTAGGTTGGATAAAACCTAGGTCTAATAACTCTTACAGTTGAACCTTAAGTTCTTGCAACTCCTTAGGCACCATTCTGTAGGGGGCTTTCAAAACTGGGGCGGCTCCTGGTTCCAAGTTGATGGCGAACTCCACCTGCCTGTTTGAAGGCAGTCCTGACAGTTCATTTGGGAATACGTCGGGGTATTCTCTTACGACTGGAACGTCTTCAATTGACAGCTCTCCTTCCTTTTTCCTTGTCAAGTTAACTAAAAATGCTTGGCAGCTATTCTCCCTCATCATCTTGGCAGCCTTCAGAGTGGATATCACTGGGACTTTACTTCCCAACCTTTATCCGTAGATCTTCACCTCGGGTTTCCCGGGTGGTTGAAACACTACTTACCTTTCAGGGCAGCTTATGGAGGTATAAGCTGAGGCTAACCAATCCATTTCTAGGATTATATCAAAGTCCTGAATCTTTATTACATAAAGATTTAACTTAAAGGTTTCCCCTCCTATGTTCAATTCTAAGTTAGAGCAGACCTCCTAGACATCATTCTTTTCTAGAGGGGATATTTATCTCAAGAGCATTCTCAGTGTTCTCAAGTTTTATCTTCAGTCTTTTACAAATAGACTCAGCTATAAACGAATGTGATGCTCTAGTATCGAAGAGAGCTAAAACTAGCATCTCGAAGAGGGTAATCATACCTACTAGATTACCTGAGGCCTTAGCAGCTTGCTGCTAATTAAGAGCATAAGTACTAAGAAAGATCACCAGCTCGTTGCCTCATCTTCCGTCCCGTAATCAAGGTGGGTAAATCTATACTCATCTAAAGTTTGAGCTAATAAGCTCTAGAAGCATGTTAGGGCAAATGAGATATCTAATAAAGTATTTTTGCTCAGCCTGATTGATCTCTGTACAAGGAAGGAAGAAAGGAAGATATTATGCTTTACTTGAGCTCTCAAGCATGTTTAGAATAATAGGACTACTAAAGTATTGTTATACTTATCATGAGATGTTTGGAATTATCTTAAAGCTCCGATTCGTACTTGTTTACGTGCTTCTCCTGTAATTTAATGTTTATGCTTGTTAAGCTCGCAGAATTAAGAGTTAAGGTTTGCCTTGTTAGGGTAGCATAAACCCTTTATAGGCCAAGATCATGTAGTATTAAAGGATTAGCATTAGACATTGTTCTAAGCTTGGTATTGCTAGAAAGAGGAGGAAAGGAAGGAACTTAGCTTTTAACTTAAGGAGGATATGAGCTCGGAACTATTAAGGGAGTCACTGCTGGGTTTTTCCCTCGCAAACTCATTCAGATATTTGAGGTAACCCCTCTTCTATCCCATGGCATGCCTAAGGGTACAGTTGAGGACAGGTTTGAGCCAAGTTGGGCCCAAAAAGAACAGAAAAGGTTTTACGGATACGGAGAGGGCTTTTGCGTTTTGCTCTCCGTAGTCCGTCTGTTAATTATTGGATATCTCGAAGTTATTAAAGCATTTTCGCTAAAACCCACTGAGTACATTAGTGCTCATGCCCCCTCTTTTCAAATGTTTTCAAGTTGAGATGCTGAGGATGCTGGTGGCTGTGAATGTGGGTTGGCTGCCAAGATTGTTTTGCTATTATTTAATGTTTCCTTGAAATCCCACTATGTGATCTGCTACTTTGATACACTCTTTTCAATTCTATTTTAAGTCCTATTATGATTAACCAGACTCTATGAATAATCTCCCCAGACATAACTATTTGAGTATAAGATACATACTAAGTTCTATTTCTGCTACCCGAGTATAATTTCTTTTCATCTATACAAGGGGCTTGCATGCGTTATTAACCGTCATCATCTATGTTGGATGGTATCCGTTTATCCGTTTAATTTACCATCTAGCAAAAGTGAACCCGAGTATCCCTGTCTAATCTCCAAAATCATACCCCGATGGTAAAACCAACTTATTAATCTTCCATCTATCCAATTAATCCCGTAATAACATCCCGTCCCCACTAGTTCATCCCTATCTCGGGACCGGGCTGTTACAAATTCCTATCCAGAATCTTAAAACTCATTACCCTAGTAGATGTAGCAGGCTTATTCACAGCTTTAATTTTCAGACTATTAACAAACTCTCGTGAGAGACTAGGAAAAATCAAACATTCCATATCTAAGAAAAACTCACAACCTATTGCAGCAAATAAATCCCTTACCTCTTGCTCTATCCCAAGAGTTGTGAGCGACTCAGTATGAACTCCCTTGGAGTTTATAATGCCCCGGACTGATGGCGGGCCGCTTCCTAGCTTGCTCAATGTGGGGCTCCCAACCCATCTGCCCTTTTTAGGCTCAGGGTGTGGTGTGCCCTCTTCAACTTTCCTTTTCCTCATGGAGGGCTCTCCAGCCAGTTTGGCTTTGGCCTTCATGACCACAACTTTTCCCACTTTTCCTAGAGGGTTTGTGCCTAGGAAAGCTCACTTTATTGCTGCTGCTGCTTTGGTTGCTTTGAAACCTCCTCCTCGATTTCATCTTGCTGGGAATCGGCTGGCTGCTCGGTTGGTTGTTCCAGAATAGGCTCTCCAACTTTCTTTTTCCTTTTACTTTCTCCAGTGCCCGTTTCTTGATCTCAACAGGTCCTTTTTCTTGGACTTACTCCTCTGCGGGTTGTTCATCCTCATCATCTAATTTATTCACAAAGTCATCTAGGGCTTCATAATCACCCTCCTCTTCTATATTCTCCTCCTCCTCTTCAACAATCTCTTCAGATAGTGGGGGCATTAGAACCCTAGCCGGCTTCTTCGCCTTCTTAGAGCCTACTTTTTCAGGCTCTTGTGTGGGTTCCGTAGCCATATCCTCCTTCTGAGTACCACTAATAGTGGAGTCCTCCTCAGCTTGCTCTTCTTGCGATGGTGTTGTAGAGCTTACCTCAGCCACGGGTTCCTTCTCCGACAGGGTTTCCTTTTTCGGTTTGCTCGAGGTGGCCGCGATGGGTGCAACTTGCTCCTTGGGCTTAACAACCTTTTTCTTCACCACCTTAGCTGGGGTGGGCTCTGCAGAGGTAACTGGAGTATCAAACTCCAACCTGGCCTTAGCTCCAGCTTTCGGTGCAACCTTTTTCCCGCGTGTGTTCACCGTTTTTGAAGCTCAAAAAGCAGCAGAGAAGTTCTATAGGGTTTTAGGAGGGAGAAGAAAGAAGCTTCGATTTTTTTCGAAAAGATGAAAGTGAGAGTTTAGATTTTGTGGGGTTGGCTTTTTATTAAAGGTGTGTTACTGTTCCTGATGTGACCGTGACTCTTTAAATTCCAAATGATTTATTCAAATCAGCATGCCCACATCAATGGATAAGTCTTATCCCCTAAAAAATCGGAACAAACTTTATCTCTTCAAAATGCCCCGCTTCAGAATCCCTATTTTTTCGGGATTTATCTTTATCTCTTGCTTCTCTTTCTTCATCCTAACCTGCAGATCACATACTTATCCAAAAACAAGCATAAAATTGCCCCTAAACTAGTTTAATTAACTGGAAACTTTATTTAATTAAAATAAAAATGAATTAAAGTAATTAAAACTTAGGTTGCCTCCTAGTAGTGCTCCATTTATTGTCGTGGGCATGACAAAATCCCTGTTCGGGCATAAATGGGCTCACCGAGCTAAACCACTCAAGTATCCTGATCAGAATCAGAATACCCTAGGTATGGTTTGAGACGATTGCCATTTACTTTGAATTGCCCTCCAATTTTGGGATTTTTTAGCTCAACTGCCTCATTAAAGCATTTCGCATAGACTTCAAATGGACCAACCCACTTGCTCCTCAGACTTTCTCCCATCAATTTGAACCTGGAATGGTATAAAAGCACTTGCTGCCCTGGGAAGAATCTCTTTCTTCTAACCACTTGATCATGAAGACTCTTCATCTTTTCCTTGTAAAGCACAACATTATCATAGGCTTCTATTCTCATTTCTTCCAGCTCTTGAATCTAAAATTTTCTGAAATTCCCAGCTGCATCCTTGTCCATGTTCAGCTTCTGAAGTGCTCATCGCGCCTTGTGTTCTAGCTCTACTAGCAGATGGCAACACTTCCCAAATAACATTTGGTATTGGGACATCCCTATTAGGGTCTTGAATGCAGTTCGGTATGCTCACAGGGCATCATCTAGATGGGCACTCTAGTCCTTCCGACTTGGATTCACTACCTTCCCGAAGATAGCTTTTATTTCTCGATTTGAGACTTCAGCTTGGCCATTCCTTGTGGATGATAGGTATTTGTAACTCTATGGTTCACCCCATACTTCTTTAATAGCCTCTCCATTGTTTGGTTGCAAAAATGGGTCCCTTGATCACTGATGATGGACCTAGGCACACCAAACCGGCTAAAAATGTGGGATTTCAGTAATGCTACTACTACCCTTGCATCATTGATAGGAGTAGCCTTGGCTTCCACCCATTTGGACACACAATCAACTACCAGGATAATGTAATGGTTCCCCTTAGAATTTGCAAGGGGTCCCATGAAATCCATTCCCCAAATATCGAAAATCTCTACTCGCATGATGGGTGTCATGGGCATTTCATTTCTTCTTGTGATGTTCCTGACTCTCTGGCATTGATCACATCTTTTGCAAATATCGTGGGCATCCTTGAAATTGTGGGCCAAAAGAACCCACAGTGGAGAATTCTTCTCGCTGTTCAGTTTGGTCCGAAGTAGCCTCCGCAAGTGTAATTGTGATAATGTTTCAAGATCTCCTTAATTTCATAGTCTGGGACACATCTTATTATGATTTGATCAGTACATCTCCTCCATAGAATAGGGTTATCCTAGGCATAGAACTTGCTTTCATGCCTCAGTTTATTCTTTAGGTACCTTGAGTACCTAATTGGCAGCTCTCCTGACTCCAAAAAGTTCACTATATCTGCATACCAGGGCTCCAGCGTGCCCCGTACTGAGTATAAATGCTCATTAGAGAAATGATCTGTAATGGTCATTTCATCACTTTTTTCATTTAGCACTCGGCTCAGATGATCAGCTACCAAATTCTGTGCCCCACTTTTATCCTTTATCTCGACATCAAACTCCTGCAAGAGTAGGATCCATCTAATTAGTCTTGGCTTCATCTTTTTCTTGGTCATCAAGTGCCTCAGGGCACTGTTATCTGTGTAAACAATGCTTTTTGCTCCCAAGAGATAGGACCGAAACTTCTCGAATGCAAACACTGCTGCCAATAGCTCATTTTCAGTAGTGGTGTAATTACATTGTGCCCCATTCGGCGTTTTGGAGGCATAGTAAATTACATGGCTTTCTATCCCTCTGTTCTGACCCAGTACAGTGCCCACAGCGTAGCCACTGGTGTCACACATAATCTCAAAGGGCATTCCCCATTCTGGCGGTTGGATAACCTGTATTGTGACCAGTTGCTTTTTCAGAAAATTGAATGCCTTCTTACACTCTTCATCAAATTCAAAGGGACATCTTGTTGCAATAAGTGAGTAATAAGCTGGGCAATTTTCGCAAAATCTTTGATAAACTTTCTGTAAAATCCAGCGTGCCCCAGGAATCCTCTCACTTGTTTCACCAAAGTGGGATATGACAATTTTTCAATTATGTCCACTTTGGCTTTATCGACCTCAATGCCCCTCTCGAAAATCACATGGCCTAGTACAATGCCTTCTCCGACCATAAAATGACATTTTTTGTAGTTCAGCACTAGGCATTTGTCCACACATCGCTGCAACACGTTCTCCAGATTATCCAAATAGTGATCAAAGCAACTCCCATACACCGTGAAGTCATCCATGAATACCTCAATGCAGTTCTCAAGCAAATCAGAGAATATGCTCATCATACATCGCTAAATCGTGCTAGGAGCATTGCAAAGCTTAAAGGGCATTATGCGATAGGCAAATATGCCGAATGGGTATGTGAATGTTGTCTTCTCCTGGTCCTCTTGACTCAATGCAATCTGCATGTATCCTGAGTATCCATCCAAGAAATAAAAGAACTTGTTCCCTGCGAGTCTCTCCAGCATCTGGTCAATGAACGGAAGTGGGAAATGATCATTCTGCGTGACCGTGTTCAACTTCCGGCAGTCAATGCAAACTCTCCAGCTAGTTTGCAGTCATGTGGGCAGAAGCTCTCCCTTCTCATTTTTCACAACTTGAATGCCCGACTTCTTGGGCACAACATGGATTGGACTGACCCACTTGCTATCTGAAATAGGGTGTATAATGCCCTGGTCCAGTAGCTTAATTATCTCCTTTAGCACTACATTCTTCATCACTGGATTTAGCTTTCTTTGTGGATCACGAACGGGTTTTTCATCATCCTCCAGCAAAATCTTGTGCATGCAAACTGCTGGGTTAATGCCCTTTATGTCTGCCAATGTCCATCCGAGTGCCTCTTTGTACAGTCTTAATAATCTCAAAAGGTGGTCCTCATCAGCTTGATTAAACCCCTTACTTATGATTACAGGGAGAGTCTCATTATCTCTCAAGTAAGCATACTTCAAATGCCTTGGTAATGCCTTCAGTTCCAGCGTGGGTGCTTTGACAATAGAAGGCATCAGCTTGTCATCATTTCTCCGAATGGGCACACCATAATCCACACATTCGTATGACATTTCTTCTAGAGAGTACAACATCATAATTCCTTCCTTAATGTCATCATCTTCATCTAGGGCATCCTGGTCAGTAAGTTTGTCCCACAATGCCTATTCTAATGGCTCTCTATTGCTCACTATGGACAGGATAGATTGGCTCGGTGGATGAAAGGAATTTACAAAATTGCAATTTTCAGTATTTGGGGGTGCTTTAATGCTTCAAATATGTTGAACATCACCGTCTCCCCATCAAACTCACACGTCAGTGTGCCCTAATCCAAATTAATCTTGGTCTGAGCTGTCTTCATGAATGGCCTTCCTAGCAGTAACACTGAAGATTTTGAAGTCACTGTGCCCATGTCAAGCACATAAAAATCTGCTGAGAATATAAGCTCATCCACTTTGACCAATACATCTTCAATGAGGCCTTTTGGATATACATTCGATCGGTCAGCTAACTGAATGACCACACGGGTCTTCTTCAGAGGTCCAATCTTCAGTTCTTTGAACACCGACAGGGGCATTACATTAATTGATACCCCCAAATCCAGCATGGCCGTTTCCACTTTCTTGTCTCCTATGATGGAAGAAATCATGAACATCCCTGGATCATAACATTTCTTGGGTAGCTTCCTTTGTATCATAGTAGATACATTCTCCCCAACTAAGAATCATGCATCATCATTGAATCGCACCTTTCTGGTGCAAAGCTCCTAAAGAAATGGGGCATACCGCGGTACTTGTTTGATTACCTCGATCAGTGGAATGTAGATCTCCACTTTGTTGAATACTTTTAGCATTTCTCTGGTTTCCTCTTCTCTTATATTCTATACCAATCTCCCTGAAAAGAGAGGCTTCCGTTTTACCGAAATGGACACTTTGGCGGGCTGCTTCACTTTTGGAATGGGCACAGTATCCTCCTGTTCAGCTTCGTGTGCCTCTTTTTCTACTTCTTCCTCCAAGGGCACATCGTCCTTCTCTTCCACTAGCCTGACCATCTCTGGAAGTTCTTTTCCACTTCTTAAAGCCACTACATTCATATGCTCTCTAGGGTTTTCAATTTGGGAAGGTAGCTTCCCATTTTTCTCATCCATCTTGTGCATGGCTTAAGCCAATTAATTAATTTTCTTGCTCATGTGTGAGAGACCAACTCGAGTTTCTTACTTGAATTTTTCATTCTCCTCAGCCATGGTAAACACATGATCCTCCAGGCTTTGCTTTTTTTTTTTTCTCTTCTGGCGGTGGTAATTGGCGTGCAAGATGCCCATCCTCTGGCTTTCTCCACCTGAAATTTTCATGGTCTCTCCAGCTAGGGTTATAAGTCTAGGAATGGGGATCATATCTTCTAGAATGCCCATTCTGGCCACCAACAGTGTTCACTTCTTCAACTTCATCATGTAGAGTAGGGCACTCATTAGTGAAATGAGATACACTTTTGTATACTCCACATGGTCTGGGATTTTTTACCATGCTCGCACCGGACATGATTTTTTCGATTTTGTCACACAATTTGTCAATCCTGCTGTCCTGGTCCAGTGCCTTTTCTGATTCACTTAAAACCCGAATGCCCTCTCCACTGAAATCTCGGTTGTCTTCAGCCATTTCAGTGAGAATTCTGAATGCTTCAACAGGGTGTTTGTTCAAAATAGATCATCCACATGAGGCATTCACGATCATCCTCTCATGTGGCCTCAATCCTCCAACAAAATACTAAATCAAGTCATTTTCAGTAATCTGGTGCTGTGGGCATTTCACCAGCATCGCCTGGAATCTTCTCCAGTAGTCATAGAAACTTTTGTTAGTCCCTATCTTCAGGCTCCCTATCCTTCTTCTTATTTCTTGTACTCTAGATGCCGGGAAATATTTCTCCAAAAACTTATGTTGAAGTTGTCTCCATGTGGTCACAATGCCAGTTGGAAGCGTGTACAGCCAGTCTCGTGCCCCATCCTGAATGGTGAAAGGGAACGAGACCAACCACACATACTCCTCTCGTCCATGGTCAGATGGTTGAGTTTGGCAAACCATCTCAAAATCTTGCAAGTGTCTTTGTGGATCCTCTTCGGGCATTCCGTGGAACTTCGGTAAGATTTGGATAAAGTTCGCATGAATATCCCAGTTCTGAATCACAGCTGGAGGTGTAATGCCCATCGGACGCAGATTCATGTTAGCTGGAAAAACCAACTGCCTTAAAGTCCTGTTGTCATCCGTATCTCTGTTTGCGGCATTTCCAGTTGCTGCAGCCATGTTGATGTTGTGGCTGTTCTCAAACTGTCCTTCTTCCTCGTGTAGGTTGGCGTGGGCTCACGAGGTCTGCGTGTGGCTTGGCGTGCCTTCTTCGCTGCTGCCCTATTTTTCCTCGAAGTCTTCTCTATCTCCGGATCGTACAATAGAGTCTCCTCTGAAGAGCCCCTGGGCATCAACTTCCAGGCTCACCAGTGTGGAAGGTAAAATCACTAGAAATTAGCTCCCCAGCAACGGTGCCAATTTTGACGTGCGATCATTTCGCACTCAGAAATAATTTATAACTCTTGTGCGCACAGCGAGCATAGCCAACTAATGAGTACAGGTCGATCCCACAGAGAGTTGTTGTGATTCCACCTTCAAGTAACCAATCATAAAAGGGGGTTGGTTTGTTGTCACTTTACTGGAAATTAAATCTGCAAAACAAAGTAAAAAAAATATCAAATAACAAAGGTTCTGACAGTTGAACTTGAATTTGGTTTAAAGATATATCAACTTGATCATGGGCACACCGATTTTCATACATGATAAATCACCTAGTTATGGAGACCGAATTCCTCTCGGCATCTCCTCATTCATCCTTTCATTATAGACTTAAAAGTGATTCATCGTCCATTAAATCCCTAATCAGTCACCCACCCCCCGATTCCCCAAAGAGATGTAAGTGAACAGACAGCAGTGTGCCCTAGACGAACCCAGATCTATTGTGTTTACCAATTCTTCGTATGCCCACAACAACCCACTGATTCCCTTATTACTATATGAACTAACACATAGTCACGATTCGCCAATTCAATTAATAGTGGGTGCCCTCTTTACCTAACAAGTGATCAGCCACATTGGGCATTTCAAACACACACTCACGTGGAACAAGGCACAAGAATCAACAGAAACCTATCATGCATTACTATGCCCATTTTAGCCTCACGAGTGCAGATTTATATTCAAATCATTTTCGTTGTTCAAACACCAGAATAAAGGGTCTAGGCAAGCATGCTAGACATAATTAAAATAATAGAAATGAAAGACATAATATAAACGAAAATTTACTGAATTAATTCGCAAAAATACTCAACATAAACGTTGAGTTTATAAGCATAATCCTGAATCCCAAAGGCTTAAGGCCGATGGATTGTTTCTTGCTGCAAAGCAGCGTACGAAATAAAAATGCAAATAAAGTAAATATTGTAGCAATTGTTTCTGGATTAGAAATAAAATACGAAATAAAGTAGCTTAAATAGTTACATTTCCGAATTAGAGTTCCCCCAACAAACTGTGGTCTTCACTGGATTTCCGGAACCGGCGTGACCTCCCTAATCTATCTGGATAAGCTTAAGTTTGACTAAATCCCTATATTTTTAGGGATTGGGCTTATCTCTTCGTTGTAGCGCCTCAAAGGAGTCCATCTTATCACCAACTCTTCTTCGGATATGCAGCTATCCTCTACGTCTATCTCTGCCAACTGAATCCCGACTTTTTCGTGAATGCCCCATTCTAGCCTGTTGTCGAGTCTGTATGAGCAATATGGGCACGACATCATCTGGTCAGCTCCATCCGTATCTGATATGCCTATTCTGCCTCCCGAATATAGGATGGATGCTAAAGAAGTTTTCTGTGCCTCTAAATGAATATTTAGCTTGGATTTTGCTTGAATAACCGGGCATAAAATGCCCCTTTCGCCAAACTCGACCTCCGCAATGCCCTTTGACCTCATCCTTGTTCTTTTTAACTTAAAACACACTAAAAATGACATTTATAACGAACAAAATGCCCATAAAAACACGAAATAAATTGACTTAACACCCTCAGAAAAGATTCTGAAATTATGTTTTCAGAATTTAGAGAAATGGCGCATTGGAGAAGACAATAGAATTAAAATATTAACCCAATTCAAAATTTCCACCAAATTTTACAAATCCGCCAATTTTCAACTTTCACTGTTCACGCATTGGAAAGAGAACCGAGCTAATCTTAGCATTAAGATTTCTTGAAAAATTCAAAAAACATGTCGACGCGTACGGCAATGGTCAGTTCTAAATAGTGTGGCCGACGTAAAAAGGTCGCCGGAAAACATTCAAGTGTCGACATCAAACATCCCACCGATATTGCCTGACACTAGTGCGGGTCCCACTACCTACTGTTCACCGTTGAAGTGTCCTAATAGCTAAGTCACCACTTTTCCTGTGAAATACGGTGGTATACGACTCAAAATTAAAGTTAAATTATTTCCGAATACAGTGCCATGTGTCGACATCCCAACAGAACTCGGGTTGTACCCAGGGGGAGCATAGAATTTTTCTTTGTTCGGCCCTCTAAAAAGGCTCGGCCTGTCAACATCAAACAGATATTGTTTACGTTGTCTATATGCACAAAATTTTATTTTCAACTTCTCCAAAAGCTAGCTCTTATGTTTATCAAGTGATTGTTATATTAATAATCTAAGATCACACATGATATCAAACTTTAGTTACGTATATAATCATTATATATAGAGGTGGTTATCGTCACCCCGTCCTAAATATTTAGTTGCTCATTTGCTAATTTTAAAAATTGGGTTCCTAATATTAAAAGAACAAACTCAATTTTAATTTTAATAATAAATTTTAAAATATTAGTATATCATAATTATATTTTGACTAAAAAGAAAAATAAAAGAAAAATCCAAACTACTTTATTATATTATTAACATCTCAATATGACCTTAAATTAACATGAACATTTTACCTAAAAAGTGACATCCTTTTAGCACTCTTTGAAGCAAAATCATCGATTAAGTTTTAGGAAGCATACTTTCAAAATTTCAAGCTAGGGGTCATATTTTCTATTTTTAGGAGGCATACTTTCAAAACTTACATGAATGTTTCAATAAACTCGAACTTAAATATACAAACTGAAATTGTTAAAAAAAAATTAAAACAACCTTGAAGACTCAAGACAAGAATTCAAATAAATAAAACAACAATTTGTCACAGGACTCAATTCACTTGAAAAAAAATCCAACCATCACAAAAAGATAAGCTAATTAGTTATTATATTATTTAACAACTAAAGATTCTCTTTCAAAAAAAAAAAACCCTAAATCATATTAAACTTGTTATTCAATTAATAAATTGTATTACCTTGTTGCAATGTTGTTAATTCCATCATACATAGGTGATCAACATTGTGAGGTAAATATTTTTTTGAATAAATAACAGGGTTGCGACTCAATCGTAAATTGGACAAAAAATCAAAATAGAAAGATGGAAAGTTGCACAACTGAAGACCAGTTTTGATTCATGCTTGTGATTATGTGATTGTTTTTCTCAATGAAAGAGAGATACATGGATGAGATATTTAAATTTTTAATTATTATAAAAAGATACGTGTTTTTTTTTTTAATTTGGGGCCCTCTAATTTTTTCGGCCCTCTTCGATGACTCACTTAGCACATGCAATTAGCCGGCAATGGTTATGGTGAAAATCATCCATAATATGTAAATTATAAATCAATCTCCCACCACACATCTTTCAAAATTCAATAGTTCATGTTTAGTCCAGGAGGTGGTGGCAGTATTGTAAAGAAAAAATGAACTTCAAAATATATGGTGACATTTTTGTAATTTTTGCGTCAAGGTCAAAATTTAAAATATAGGAAAAAAGGGCACAATCTGTAATTCCCCAAAATTTTATCATCCAAAATTAATTAGAGATGCAAATCTTATAGTTAGAATAAGTAGTATAGTTTATATTTTTAATTAAATTCAATATTTTGTAGTGGGCCTTAGAAAAGAATATAATTAGTTAAGCCCTATGACTAGTGTGGAGACCCTGATTTCAGCCCAACCTTATGTAAAGTTCATCCTAGCCCACTATCAATAAATATATAGTTAGGTTAAATGAATGAATAATTCATTTCCCACATTTCAGATTTAAGGTCAGCTCTTCAACTCTCTCTTCTCTCAATTTCTGCATTTTCAGCAAGGTGGCCGTGGCGGAGCGCCGCCGAGCGCCGATTTTGTTCTTATTTTCATTACTAGTTCAATAACACCAGTTTGGTATGGAAATGAAGGCCATAATAGCCCGAAAAACCTGCCTTGACCCATCTCCGGTGATATTTTTTCGGTGGCCGGATCCAACATGCAATGGCTCCATCTTCTTTTTCTCTTTTCCCTCCAACTTTCCCCCTTATTTATTTTGAGATTTATGAAGGCTTGTGGGTTTAATTTCAAACTTGAGTTCTAATATTGAGAAATTTTCCAAAAATCTCTTTTATTATTAGGTTTTCATTTTTATCTCCTTAGGAATAGTGTTGATATTTGTACTGAAATAATTATTAAATAAATATGATTCACTGTATATTTTCAAAAAAAAAATAATGAAATAATTAAAATTAAATTATGCATGTGTGCAGAGTGAAGTCGACGGTTATGGTGGAAGAAAGAGTTTTGGTTGGTTTTGCTTTACCAAAGTACATAATGAGAAAGTATATTAAATATTAATTTTGGAAATTGTAGAAATCGTGCATGTGTGTGTGCAAGGGTCGACGACCTTGCAAGGATGAAATGAAATGATAAATGTTTAAGTCTTAATTGATTATGCATGCATGCGTGTTTCTGGGTTGAAACGAGAGAAAAAAAAAGTGATGCATTTAATGTGTGTGTAGAGAGAGAAGAAAGAGAAGGGTTCTTTTACTTAAATGTGTGGAAAGACTGAAGAGAGAGTAGAGGTGATTGTTTTAATGTATGCATATGAAAAGAGAGAAACATTTATTTAAAATTTTGTTTTGCTCTTTTTGTGTCTTCAACCGAGAAAGAGAAAGAAAGATTGATGTTGGATTAAATATATATATATATATATATATATATATATTTGAATTAAATGGATACTAGCTAGCTCTGAGCAACACTGCAGAGTAGTAGGCTTTTGATGGAATTTGAGAGAAATATATGCCTACTTCCAAAATATTGTAGGTTCTTTTTGGGTTCGTTTTGGAAAAATGGTTTGACAATTAAAGAGGGTGTATGTCTATACAGTGACCGAAAAATGGGAAAGAAGAGAGTGAATAATTTAAATGGGTGTTTATACTGTAATGTGAATGTATTTGTGTATGTATATACATAGATTTATAAATAAAAAAAAAGTATTGTAATCATTTACCTTCAAAATGAGAAGAAATGAGAAGAGTGTGCGTGCGTATGTGTTAGTTCTTTTCTTTTATTTTTATTTCTTTCCTTTTATGTTAACTTCAAAATATTCTGCAATTTAATTTAATTAATATTAAAACTGGATTTTTTTTGAAAATTGTGTTTAGCTAAGTCTTTAATATATATTTTAAAAAATCTATGTCTTAGGTTCAATTCCCCTTACTCTCATTTTTACATCCTTTATCTCTATATTTTCTGTATTAAACGATCTGTCTTAATTAACAATTAATCTGCATCTTGTATTGAAATTAGTCTCTAGCCTAGTGGTTAAGGCTTGTGTTAACCCACTAGAGGTTAAGGGTTCAAATCTCCTTAATTTTATTTTTATTTTACATCTCTAATCCTCTTTATATTATTCTTCTCTTTTTATATTTTAAAATTTGAAATTTTATTATGTAATTACTGTATAATTTCAGATTATTCTATGATTTCTTAAATTCCTATATCATCAATTTCATCAACTAATTCCATGGGCATAAAACCTTGTACCTTAGAATTTTAATTAGTTAGCTCATGATTTAGGATCTGACTTGATACGCTTCTAAGTCTTAGTCTTTATATGCAGGACAAAACCCAGAACATCGGACTTAGGGGACTCTTAGAAGAATCATTAAAGTTTCAGCTATATTAGTTAACCAGGTGGCCTATACTATCTTTGCAAATTGTATCTTTCTTGTTATTAAGCTCTACTTTGTTGAAATTGCATATGTGACTATCTATGTTAAATATTTATATTGTCAGAGTCTCATAAACCAGCGCTATGTCAATGTGAATAGCTATAGTATTGCATGCATTATTTATCATGCTTTATTCCTTGTCAAAAGACTAAAATGAACGGTTACACTCATTGGTTATAATCATGAAATTTACGCATTGGTGATGTAGTAGGGGTTGCGGGAAGTGATTGATTATACTTTTAAGCGCTTCACGATAAAATATTTTGGTGAACTTAGGTTAGTTCTAACTTTAAAACCTCCTAAACTTCACTACCTGCATGGATACAAATAGATTACTTTTAGAAAATGATTTGAATAACTTAAATTGTGAAAACTTGCCCACTGAGTGCATTAGTAATCAACTCAAATCTTTTCAAATATTTTCAGGTCAGTAGGCTAGCGCGTGGATGTGACGATGCTGAAAGATGGGCTTTCGTTATTTAACAATAAAGTGGCACATGTTACTTTGCCCAATAAATGTGGGGATATTAATACACACTCTCACATGCAATGTGAAACTTTGCTAGAATTGCAACGATATTGGGGCTCCTAATATTATAAGAAAAATGTGTTTTAACGACGGACATAGTTATGAAATAGATTACCGACAAATTAATAACACATTAAGTTCGAGTCTTTTAACAACGAGTTTTTATATGTCTAACTTAGCAATGGAAAAATTCATCGTTAAACGTTTAATTTTTTTATTTCTTTATATTAATGACGGATTTTTCCGTCACTAGAAAAATCCATAAACATATAACTTTTTAATTTTTTTATATTAGTGTTGCATTAGCGACGAAAACTTCCATCGCTAAACTCAATTTTATTTAATTTTTTTTAATTACTAGTTCACTACAAGAAAACATCAATATAGCGACGAAAATGGTGACGGAATAAATGGTGACGAAATGGTGATGAAATTAGCTAATGAATTGCGACAGATTAAACTAGCGACGGAAATCGTGACAGAACATCCGTCACTAACTTAATGATAGAATAATCCGTCGTTACGTGTCATAATTTAATTTAAAATTTTCATTTTTAAGATTAACGACAAAAATAGTGATGGATTATTCCGTTGCTAACATAGCGATGGAAAAATCTATCGTTAAACATTTTTTAAATTTTTTTTATGTTAGCAACGGAATTAGCTACGGAAATTTCCATAGCTAAAATTAAATTTAATTTTTTTATTTATTTTTTTATTATTCAATTAGTACTAATATTTTCTTCTTAATATTTTTTAATATTTTATATTATTTTTAAATTATTTTTTATATTTTTTTAACTTTTATTTTTTTTTATTTTTCAATTACTACTAATTATGATGTGAAATTAATATTTTTAATATTTTATCTTATATGTTTAGATTTTTTAATATTTTACATTATTTTCTTAATTTAATTTTTTAAATTTTGTTATTTTAATATTTTAATTTATAATACTATAATATTTTAAAATATAATTATATTAAGTCATTTATTAATTTAATACTTTTAATTTTATTTTTGTATATGTTATACATATATAATATTTGAGAAATTTAATTTTCGCAAATTTTTTATTTTCAAAATTTTTTAATTTTCTTTAATTTTTTAATATTTTTTATTTTCAATTACTGATTAATTAAGAATTTAAAATTGAATTTTTTTAATATTTTATTTATTTTACTTTTTCTACTTTATTTTAGTTTATATTTTTTATTTTTTATAATATTTGATATTATTTAAAATATTTTTTAGTTTTTCTTATTTTTAAATTACTAATTAAATAATTTTTTGATTTAATAATTTTACCACTTTATTTTTATTTTTATAAATATTATTAATCATAAATATATAATATTTGAGAATATTAATAAGACAATGTAGTATAAATAAATGATGTAATATAATTATATTTTATAATAAATATTTAATATTCAAAATTATAATAGATATTTGAATAAATAAAGAATATTATAATTATTTAATTTAGAATTTAAAATTTAATCAAAATAGATTTCGTGTGTATATGTATATATACATTATTTCTAAATTATAACACAAACATTCACTAGCGCACATGGTTTCAGGTGCAAGGCTTAAAAAGCCTTACCATCCGGAGGAGCCCTTGGCTTGGCCGTGGTTGTGGATACTCGGTCCGCGCTCAATTTTTTTTTTCAACGACGGAATTAGCGACGAAAAAATTACGTCACTAAATTATAATTTTTTTATTTTCTCATGACAAATATCACACGATAAAATATGGTGACAGAATTTTCCGTCGCTATGTTTAGCGATGAGATTTTTCTGTCGCCTTCTTTTTTAGCGACTAGAATTGGGAGATGGACTTTTTCCGCCACCATTATGTCGCCTGTTAAATTGGCGACGGAAATCAGGTCTCGGGCGACGGAAAATTCCATCCCCAATTTGGCATTTTTTTGTAGTGGTTGATGAGAAATTTGAGATGGCCTATATATTTCATTTCTAAATTATAGAAATTTTTTTTTTATATCTTTAGATTTATTTATATAACTATTATTAATTGTAAATATATAATATGTGAGAAAATTAATTAAAATAATCTAATATATAATATAAACAATCTTAAAATTTTAATTTAAAATTTTTGTAATGGTATGAAATGAATTAATTTTCGTGTCTGTTTCTTGATTCGACAACTATGCTAGGACGAAGAGGAACTGAAAACTTAATGTACAGGACAAGAGACTCTTCAACTACGTTTCATAGACAAGGCAGGAGGAATTGATGAATACTTGCCGTAGACACCTCACCACAAGATAGACACAGAAATGGGTCTTTTTTGCAAAACTAAGATCGAAAATATGTATCAAGATCTTGGAGGGAAGGTGGTAGTTTTCTTTTCTCCAGAGGATGAGGCCAACCTAGAGGAATAGTTCAAAGAATTAAGATTTGAACAGAAGGCCGCACACAGAGAATCCAGGAGAAAGACATTTAGTTCTTCCTCCAAACAAATGAAGGATGAACCACATGGACGGAAAGTTAGTGAACAAGCAATATCCAACAGTGAAAGTTGGAGCTCTCATGCTGACTTCCATGATTGATTGGTGGCCAATGCTTAATTACGCAACTGGTCCGAACGTGATGGTCTTCTGGAATTCAGAAATGTTTGAACTAGGATTTTGTTGGGGTTTTTTCGAATTGAACTACCGCAGGATCTAATTGGATGTTCATTAAACCTAATGTCATGTAGATCATAAATTCATGCATCTCATATGTTTTAATTAACCGAGTTTAATTAACATGCGAATCCGGTTTAAACGATTCTACTAAAGCGGAAACATAGAATCGAAAAACGACTTACAAATTAAACGACAGGTGGAGGACAAGATTAAAGATCTAATCTTGTTGTTGTGTATGGTGATGATTGGCGCCCCACAATGATATTCCACTCCTTGATCTTCTGTTGTATTCCCGGACTGAATCTAGTTTCAGGGTGGGCTGAAATCTACTAGATCGGTATGAAATCTGTGGAGATAAAGATAACACAAGAGGGGCTGATTATTCTTCTTAAAATTTCGTCCCCCACCTCCCTATTTATAGGGGAGGTGGTCGAAATTTCAGTGTTCCAACCCTACTGGGTTTGGGCCTCTATCCCTTTTTCTATCTCCAGTCCATTAAAGTCATATTGGGCTACAACAGGGATCTAGAAGAATATTAAATTGGCCTGCTAATTTATTTAATTTCCAATATCCAATAAACTTAGGATATTATTAAATAAATTAAGTATTATTTTTATTCCACTAAAGAAATAATACTGACCTACCAATTTAATACATATTTCTGAATATGTTTTCTCCTTTAGTCCAGCCATTTCCCGCGTTTAAGATATAATGCCCATTAATTAATTATGTAAGCTTCTGGCAGCTATAATTAATTAATATCTTATCCTTGAGTAGTACCACACAAGCTTTACTCATGCACGGAATAAATTCCACCTGCAGGGTTTCAGCATGAACTTGCATTTTCTCAAGGGGACACCATCAAACTGGCACACCAGGACACGGTGCCCCTACATATTGCACAACCCATCATAAGTGTAAATGTCACAACCCAAGATATCGAGATTATTGATCCTACGAAAGAATCTCACCCTTTGATAAATCAAAGCTGCAAACACTACACGTATATGTCCGCCAACATATAGGGGTTAAGAACCCGAACTCTGTGGATTCTTATTCTCTCATTTAAGGTCAGAATAGAGAATAGAATTCTAAGTAGATCCACCTCAATACACTTGCCCGTGTATTAGAATAATCAGTTAGTCAAGACAAACTAACTATCAGATTATTCTACGGCGTACCGATAGCAGGTTCAGTGTCATCTAAACCGTGAGCCTTTTAATACATTTCAAGGAACCGATGATATGATCTAACCATGTGTTTACCCACACCATATCATCTACAATGTAAGTATAGTGAACATGCATATAAATATAACAATTTAAATGCAAACAGTGACTGCAATAGTATTCATTCTATATCATCATAAAACCATTATCAATAAAGTATACAAAAGACAAATCTTCTAGTATACAAAACCAACAATCTCCCACTTATACTTGAAGCATGTCTTTCAAATATAAAACAAACTGGCTAACTCTCCAACTCTAACTAAAATCTAAAACGGCAACCCCGGGTCTGCATCTCACTCCCATTTTCTCCACGTGACCGTAGAAGGTCTTAGCCGGAAGGCTCTTCGTGAATGGATCAGCTAAATTGTCCACCGATGCAATCTTGACCACTGCCACATCTCCTCTCTTAACGATTTCTCGTATAAGATGGTACTTTCTCTCTATGTGTTTACTTGCCTTATGGGCTCTGGGTTCCTTCGAATTTGCCACTGCACCCGAGTTATCACAATATACCGTGATACTCCTAGGCAAATCAGGAACCACGCTCAAGTCCAACAAGAAGCTCTTGAGCCAGACGGCCTCTTTTGCAGCATCAGAGGCAACTACATATTCGGCCTCTATGGTGGAATCCACAATGCATTTCTGCTTTATGCTCCTCCATGCAATGGCTCCGTCTCCCAAGGTAAACACATAGCCTGAGGTAGATTTACTCTGATCTTTATCGGATTGAAAATCTGAGTCCGTGTAACCCAAAGGCACTAGACTATCAGAGCGGTACACCAACATATAATCTTGAGTCCTTTTTAGGTACTTGAGTATATTCTTAACCGCAGTCCAGTGACCTTGTCCAGGGTTAGACTGATATCTGCTTACTATGCCGACTGCATAGCATATATCAGGTCTAGTGCATAGCATAGCATACATAAGGCTTCCCACAGCTGAAGCATATGGAACGCCCTTCATCTCATCTATCTCAACCTGTGTGTGGGGACACATATCCTTGGATAGATGAATTCCATGCCTGAAAGATATAAAACCTTTCTTGGAATCCTGCATGTTAAACCTAGCTAGCACTGTGTCGATATATGTCGCCTGAGATAAGCACAACATCCTTTTCTGGCGATCTCGAATTATCTTGATGCCAAGGACGTGTCCAGCTTCTCCCAGATCTTTCATATCGAACTGCTTGGACAACCACACCCTTATGTTAGATAATACTTTCTTACTGTTTCCAATAAGTAGGATATCATCAACATATAGCACGAGGAAAGCAACCACGTTTCCGTCACTCTTCTTGTACACACAACTCTCATTCGGACATTGCACGAATCTATATGACTGGATAACCTCGTCAAACCGGATGTTCCAAGATCTTGATGCCTGCTTAAGTCCATAAATGGATCTCTTAAGCTTGCACACTAACTGCTCTCGGCCTTTAGCAATGAAACCCTCTGGTTGCTTCATGTGGATGTTTTCCTCAAGACTTCCATTCAGGAAAGCCGTCTTGACATCCATCTGCCAAATCTCATAATCCAAATGAGCGGCAATAGACAAGAGAATCCGGATTGACTTAAGCATGGCTACCGGCGAAAAGGTTTTCTCATAATCGATCCCTTCTTTCTGAGTGTACCCTTTTGCCACCAATATTGCCTTGAAGGTTTCAACCTTCCCGTCAGCTCCTCTCTTGCGTTTGTAAACCCACTTACACCTAATGGGTTTTACCCCATCTTGTGGTTCTACAAGCTCCCAGACTTGATTGTGATCCATAGATCTAATCTCAGACTCCATTGCAATTTTCCAAGAGTCTGCATCTTTGTCTTGGATTGCTTCGTCGTAGGTCCTGGGATCCAATTCATTTAGTCCTTCAGGGAAATCCGAAGATTCACCCAAACCAATGAATCTGTCAGGTTGGCGTACAACCCTCCCACTGCGACGAGGCAGTTCCTGTACTTCTGTGACACGTTGTGCAGTAATTTGTGGTTCCTCTTCTTGTACTATTGGTGTCAGATTCGAATTTTTCCCTCGAAGTTCCTCGAGTACTCTCTCACTTCTTGGCTTGTGATTTATTACATAGTCTTCCTCTAAGAATCGAGCATTGGTACTCACAATGATCTTTTGATCCTTAGGACTATAAAATAAACCACCTTTCGTTCCTTTTGGATATCCAACAAACAGTCTAACATCCGTACGTGGTGCCAGCTTATCAGCTTCCTTATCCAGCACATGTGCTGGACTACCCCAAATCCGAAAATGTCCAAGACTGGGCTTTCGTCCAGTCCAAAGTTCTGTGGGCGTAGATGGGACTGATTTTGATGGAACCACATTCAGAATATAGGCTGCCGTTTCCAGGGCATATCCCCAGAACGAAATAGGCAGATCTGAATAGCTCATCATCGATCTAACCATCTTTAACAATGTTATGTTCCTTCTCTCCGCCACGCCGTTTTGCTGTGGTGTTCCCGACGCAGTCAACTGGGATGTAATCCCATTCTCTGCTAAGTAGTCCCTAAATTCATTCGAGAGGCACTCACCACCATGATCAGACCGTAGTGATTTGATACTTTTACCTGTACGTTTTTCCACTTCCGCTCTGAATTCTTTGAAAGTCTCAAAGGATTCTGACTTGCGGCGTGACAGGTATATGTATCCATACCTTGAGTAATCATCAATGAACGTGATAAAATACTCATACCCTCCTCGAGCCTGAACTGACATAGGGCCACATAAGTCAGAGTGAATCAAATCTAGTACCTCTTCAGATCTATTCTCTTTATCCTTAAAGGGTCGCTTGGTCATTTTACCTTCCAAACAGGATTCACACAAAGGGAACGATTCTAGGACCAATGAAGACAAGGGCCCATCGCTTACTATTCTTTATATCCGTTTAAGGTTAATATGTCCGAGCCTAAGATGCCAAAGATAGGTTTGATTCATTTCCGAAGGTTCTTTTCGTTTGTTAGGGTTTATGACTGATGTATTTAGTAAATGCATTTGCGTAGTGTTTTGCATAGGATTAAGTAAATAAAGATGTCCATCCAATGTGCCAGAACAGATAAAACGTTTATCACTAAAGATAACAACCTTGTTATCAAAAGAAACAGAATATCCATCCATAAAAAGTTTAGAAACTGAAATCAAGTTTCGCCTAAAACCAGGCACATAAAGACAATCCTTTAAAACTAAAATCCAATCACTACTAAAAGATAAGGTTACGTCTCCCACTGCAACTGCCGCCACTTTCGTAGCACTGCCCATGTAGACTGAAATCTCTCCATCACTCAGTTGTCTTTTTGCCAAGAACCCCTGTAAAGACATGCAAACATGATTAGTAGCTCCAGTATCTACTACCCATGACTGAGTAGAACAAGTAGCTAAACATGTTTCAACGACGAGAGATTGAGACGTACCCTTTTTCTTCTTCTTGTTAGGACAATCTGCCTTCCAGTGACCTGGCTGGCCGCACTTGAAACACTTTGTCTTTGACTTAAATTCCTCGGGAGGAATCTTAGTCTTAGACTTCTTCACCTTAGGCGCTCCCTCTGCAGCTTTCTTGGGTGCGTTCTTCTTCTTCCTTTTAGTACCGGAAGAAGATGCCCTATTTTCAGCTAGGTGTGCCTCCGGATTTCCTTTTTGAAGTAACTCAGCCGCCTGAAGATCCATGAGCAGTTCAGTCAGGCTGACATCCCTTTTAATCATGTTAAAGTTCAGCCTGAACTGCTCAAACCTCGAGGACAGGCTATGAAGAACAATGTCGATTTGAGAATCGCCATCCAGCTCTCCACCCAAGGTCTCGATCTCAGCCAGATACCCCATCATCATGAGAACGTGATCCCTAACAGGTGTGGAGTCAGACATTCTCGCATCCATTAGCTTCTTCATCACCAAATGGTGTGTCGAGTGGTTTTGATGACCGAAGAGCTGCCTAAGGTTGTACATGATATCATAAGCGGTTTTCATAGGTTCATGTTGATGTTGCAACACATTCGACATAGATGCCAGAATGTAACAGCGCGCCACCTCATTGGACCTAACCCACTTATCATATGCAACCTTTTGGGCTTCGTCAGAACCCTCATCTGGCTTCTGAGGACATACTTCTTCAAGTACGAATTTGTGTCCTTCCGCAGTGAGAACAAGATTAAGGTTTCGAATCCAATCATTGTAATTTTCACCGATTAACTTGTTTTCTTTGAGAATAGTGGACAGGTTGGAGAGTTCCATGATGATATAGAATAACTGAAAAGTAAACATGCAGTATAGTCACAAACTTTAGGATACTCACATATAATCGTATACCTCAAAAAATTATATGTAATCCACCGACATTTTAAAAATGTTTCTTATAAGCCACGTTAGTGTGGACGTTTATAAAATTCATCCTTAAACAGGTAAAACCACCTTTAATTTACCTCCAGTCAAATTTCTTTATTACAAGTAAATTAATAGTCGGAAATAATCACGGTCGTGTAACCTTCCAATTAATAAGCCACGTTAGTGTGGACGTTTATTAATAAATTACACCTAAGTGTGAACACCATCATCTTAGCACCAAGTGCACTATTTCGAACTCCCTGCTCCAGTTGGAGGAGTCAGTTTGTTCTAGTAGTGTTCTACAGCTATCTTGATAAAGAAGTTTAATTTCTAGAGATAACAGTGATATGACACATCCGTTATGGAGGAAGACCTATTGTCAACTCGCATGTCAATCACATCTCAATTAAACCAGATTAATGGAGACCATTTGAGATTTCTACATACTTTGGTATGAATCTCTCTCACTTAGTTATTTAAGATTGAGGTTTCATTTTATCCCATTGTAAAACATGCAAACATCACATAAAAGGATAAAACACCATTGCATGCTTCAAACAACATAATAAGCAATAATAATAAAAACCAACTATCATGGCTTATATCTCATGTTGCTGAGTGAGATAAAACTGGAAAGTCAGCTCCGGAAACTCGGGCATGGCCGCCGCCCTTATCACTGCGCCTCGCCGAAAACCTAGCTCCAATTAGGATTTCGGGACGTGAATCAGTGATACTTCCTTTCTTGAGCTGTACTACTCTCCTTCTTTGAGTTGATCTTCAAACTTTATTCAATGTAGAATTTCTATTCCTTAGAGGAAAAAACTAATATATCTAGAATAAAATTACAACTCAAAAACTTGGTCTAACAGTTTTATTTCTATTACATTAAAACAACATAAAATAAAACCTAGACCTAATCCATGGATTTTCTCATGGATTAAAATCACGTAGCCAAAACGGCATACGGCCCATCATACATCCAACATAAATTAAAACATACATCACATAATTAAGAAGCCATGATAGTCGGTAACCCTGCAAACAAGTCAGTTTACAAATCCAACAATCATAATTACATGATTAGCATAAAATAACATATGATATCCAAACATGACATATTAAATAATATTCGAATTTTACAATTAATAAAATTAATTAATTCGATATTATCCACAAGATAAAAATTGGAAATTAAAATAATTATCCACCAATTTAAATCTTGTTAAATTTCAAAAATATATCTTAAAATAAATCTGGAAATTATTTATAATTATCCACCAAATTTATTTAATATTTTCTAACCACCCTAATTAAATAATAATTGGATATATTGATATAAATCAAAAATCTAATCCAAATATTATCCATAAGAATCTAAATCTTCAAGGATAAGGTTTGGAGATTTGATTCCAATCCAAAATCTTCCAAAACTTATCCAAATTTAAAATCTTATCACAATTGGATTTTGATAATTATTTGTATATATCCAAAATCACCTTATCCAATTTTAATACAAGATTTTCGAAAATAATCAAATAATAAATCTGGAAATTTGATCCATTTCAAATTCTTCCAAATTTAATATTATATTTTCAAATCTATCTAGATTAAAATTAGGCAAATTAAGATATACATCAAATAACATCAAATCTTTAATCCAACAACCAAATTTTCGATCCACCCTAATAAACAAATCTGAAAATTTGATCTTCATCAAAATCTATTCCAAATTAATTTATTAAAACCAAAATTAACCTATATTTCACATTTGGAAATTTTGACATTAATCAAAAAACTTATTCCAAATGATATAGTGTAGGTTTCAAAAATTACAAGAAAAATAAATCTGGAAATTTTGATCCACTTCAAAAATTACCAAATTTAAAATTCTAATTTCAAACCTATCTAGATTAGAATTAGGCAATCTTTGATATACATCAAAAATCACCAAATCCAATTCTAATCACCATGATTTTCGAACCACACTAGAATTAAATCTGGAAATTTTAATGTTGATTAAAAATCCATCCAAATTTAATACATAGTGTCGAAAATTTTAAATAACAAATTAGGGAAACTAATACATCAAAATTCGAAAATTTTGAACTCCAAGTTTTCGAAAACCACCATAAAATAAATCTGGAAATTTGAATAACATCAAATATCATCCCAAATTTAATTTATGATTTTCGAAAATTACACAAAGCCTCAAAACTAGAATTTTCGAACTACATCAAAAATTCATCCAAGTTTTGAACATACCATTCGAAAATTACCAACATATAAATCTCAAAATTTAAGTAACATAAATATTTCATCAAATTTATTCATATTTTTCGAATTAATCCTAGGATTAAATCTAGAACAGTGCCAAAACCCGCTCAGATACCAGTTGTTGGGGTTTTTTCGAATTGAACCACCGCAGGATCTAATTGGATGTTCATTAATCCTAATGTCATGTAGATCATAAATTCATGCATCTCATATGTTTTAATTAACCGAGTTTAATTAACATGCGAATCCGGTTTAAACGATTCTACTAAAGCGGAAACATAGAATCGAAAAACGACTTACAAATTAAACGACGGGTGGAGGACAAGATTAAAGATCTAATCTTGTTGTTGTGTATGATGATGATTGGCGCCCCACAATGATATTCCACTCCTTGATCTTCTGTTGTATTCCCGGACTGAATCTAGTTTCAGGGTGGGCTGAAATCTACTAGATCGGTATGAAATCTGTGGAGATAAAGAGAACACAAGAGGGGCTGATTATTCTTCTTAAAATTTCGTCCCCCACGTCCCTATTTATAGGGGAGGTGGTCGAAATTTCAGTGTCCCAACCCTACTGGGTTTGGGCCTCTATCCCTTTTTCTATCTCCAGTCCATTAAAGTCATATTGGGCTACAACAGGGATCTAGAAGAATATTAAATTGGCCTGCTAATTTATTTAATTTCCAATATCCAATAAACTTAGGATATTATTAAATAAATTAAGTATTATTTTTATTCCACTAAAGAAATAATACTGACCTACCAATTTAATACATATTTCTGAATATGCTTTCTCCTTTAGTCCAGCCATTCCCCGCGTTTAAGATATAATGCCCATTAATTAATTATGTAAGCTTCTTGTAGCTATAATTAATTAATATCTTATCCTTTAGTAGTACCACACAAGCTTTACTCATGCACGGAATAAATTCCACCTGCAGGGTTTCAGCATGAACTTGCATTTTCTCAAGGGGACACCATCAAACTGGCACACCAGGACACGGTGCCCCTACATATTGCACAACCCATCATAAGTGTAAATGTCACAACCCAAGATATCGAGATTATTGATCCTACGAAAGAATCTCACCCTTTGATAAATCAAAGCTGCAAACACTACACGTATATGTCCGCCAACATATAGGGGTTAAGAACCCGAACTCTGTGGATTCTTATTCTCTCATTTAAGGTCAGAATAGAGAATAGAATCCTAAGTAGATCCACCTCAATACACTTGCCCGTGTATTAGAATAATCAGTTAGTCAAGACAAACTAACTATCAGATTATTCTACGGCGTACCGATAGCAGGTTCAGTGCCATCTAAACCGTGAGCCTTTTAATACATTTCAAGGAACCGATGATATGATCTAACCATGTGTTTACCCACACCATATCATCTACAATGTAAGTATAGTGAACATGCATATAAATATAACAATTTAAATGCAAACAGTGACTGCAATAGTATTCATTCTATATCATCATAAAACCATTATCAATAAAGTATACAAAAGACAAATCTTCTAGTATACAAAACCAACAGATTTTGCACTAGATTTCGTACTATTTAATTGTGCATTGTATATGAGTTATTCCTTTTTTATCTCAGTTTCTTCAGATTTTATTCGTTCTTGGAGTTTGGTATGTGTTGTGATATTTGTAGGATTTGTCTCGAGTTTTTGAAGTATTTTGGCCAGGAGATGATTGACGACATCCCAGGGTTATGTGTTGAAGAAGTCTAGTCGAGAAAGGGACAGAAACATCACATAAGAGGACTCATGAGCAGCACCAATGAGTCCAGTTGCAAGTCGAGTCATGAGTTCGCAACAGAGAGGGGTGCAAAAGAAGAAAACTCGCGACCGTGGTTGCGGGTAATCCAGAGCTCGCGGATATTCATTACCACATTAGTACACATGGACCGCGGACCCAAGCCACAAGTGTTTAGGTCACGACCGAGGTCGCCAGTCATCTGGGCTAGTCCAATTTTGTGTAGGTTTTTGGCTTTATTTCACTGAGTATAAATAGAGTTTTTGTGCGAAAATTCCACACAATCTATCATACCCTAAAGTTGCCAGTAGAGAAAAACAACATAAAAGAATGTGGAGACCGAGAAATTTAAATAGTTCAAGATTAGAGATGAATTAAATCTCTCGGGTTTTATTTACTTTAGTATTGAATTACAATATTTTCTTCTGAATTTGTTTTAGTTGTTTATTTTGTCATGGATTGTAACACCCCAGATTTTCAATTAAGGTTTAGAGGATTATTAATGATAATTAAGAAGTTAAGGAATAAAATTAATTAAGGTTAATTGAGGTCAGATGTCAGTCACGACTTTAAGGGTCAGTTTTCGTGAAAATCATCTTTTCGGAAAATTTGATATTAATTCTTTTATGGCCATTCGTGGTCTCGTTAGAAAGGTTTTAACTCAAGGAGTATGCCAGTGTTTTCGGATTTTAATTCTGAAGTCAATTGAGTTCCCGGTGATGAAAAACGTATTTTAAGGATGAATGAATAGTAACTTTTGCGTGCGTTCGTGTTTTGAGAAATTTACGAAATCCTCCTCGTTGATCCGAGTCTAGTTCTGTCAGGCCCCTCTTATGGGAAATGACCCAAGGATTCCGTTGGCGTTCACGGATTACCATTCTGAGGTCAATCGAACGCTCGGGAGCAAAATCTGTCAGTCTGAGTGAATAGTAAAAAGTAATTCTAAAAAGGGAATCTTTGCTCGTCTTTCTTCAGACGACCCCGTCTTTTTCACGAATCAAGTTGGTTCACTAGTATTTGAGCCAACGAGTCTCCCGGTATTTTTAGATTTCGTGTCTGAAGTCATTTGGACCTCGACATCGAATAAAGCAGCAGTTAACCGAACCTGGGGTAACTTTTGCAGTATTCTTGCAGTGAAGTGGCTTCCCTTGGAAGCCAAAGCTTTTCCTATAAATACAAGGCCACCCCTTTAGCTTTCATTGCTCATTTGTCATCTATTTCACTTCTAAATCGAGAGGGTGAGAAGCTTTGAAAGCCGAGAAGGTTCTGTCAAAGTAAAAAGTGTTCTTCGTGAGTGTTCTTCAAGACGACGAGCGGAGTGGCGTGGAAGGGATGCGGTGAGGGAAGGTGCTAGGGGCGCTGTTGGGTTGTAGCGGGCGGCTCTGCCGCCGTTGCAACTCGATGAGACGCCGAGCTAGCCACCTTCCTTCGACGCACCTAACCCCGTCCATTCTTGTTCGTCGGTCTCGATCTCTATTTCTTTTCCATCTTTAAATTCCGTATTTACTTTCCGTTCTTCGCATTCTTCATTATTGCTCGTTTACCTTCCTTCTAAGTTATATTTCAGTTTTTATTGAAGTTCCAAGTTAATAACGTTTGCGTAATATTTCTCGCTTTATTCCTGTCGTTATTATTCTTGAGATTAGCCCCGTTTATTCCGTTTAAATTCCGTTTAAGCTATATTTAGAGATTTCATCGTTATTCTAAATATTTAAAGAGGATTTTCGTGTTTATACCATTGTAATGCCAAAATTATTTAAAAACATATTATTGCATGTTAAATTCATGTACGTTGTTTTTATAAAAAAATCCGGGTTAATTGTTCTTCGTGTTCGTCGAAGAAATCAATGAACACGAAGAACAGTTGAAGAACACGTTGAAAAAGGAACCCAAAACACGTTGAAAAAGGAACCCAGATGATGAGAGAGAGAAAAGAGGGAGAGAGAGAGTCCCGCGGGGGGGGGGAGGGGGTGAGCGCCGCTGCGCCACACCCCCCACGGCCGCGCCGAGCTCGCCGGGGCAGGGGAGCCCGCTAGGGCTGGAAGCCCCGCGGTGGCGGGTGGCCCGCCGGGGCAAGGTAGCCCCGCGGCACCCCCCCTCTCCTTCTCCGTGTTGTTTTTTCGGCCGTTTCTTTTCGGCTATTTTCGTACCCTCTTCCCGAGCTTTTCAAGCTTTTCAAGTCGTGTTATTTCCAAGTTATTTTCAAGTTAAATTTTGGAAAAGCAATCAAGATATTCTCAATTTATTTCGAGTAATCTATTCAAGTTATTCTTTGTCTAAAAATTGAGAAATCAAGTTGAGATGTTCTTTAAATAAATTCTTTTCAAAATTTATAAAGTCGTAAGTCGTGCAATCTGTAAATAAATCTTAGATCTTAGTCCTCGAGTAAAATATCATTATTTCTCTCTTTAGATAGTCGACTTCTTCGAAGAAGGTCGCTAAGTCGATGATTCGAATTTTGTAGGAGGAAGTGAGTCTCGTAGGAATTCGGAGAAGGATCATCAGCTCGTTGCTTCATCTTCTATCTAGTAATCGAGGTGGGTAAATCTATACTCATCTAAAGTTTGAGCTAATAAGCTCTAGAAGCATATAGGGCAAATGAAATATCCAATAAAGCATTTTTGCTCTGCCTGATCGATCTCTGTACAAGGAAAGGAAAGAAATAAAAGAAGTTATATGCATGATTATATTGAATTGTTATTTAAGTTAGACAAAGTAAAGGAAGTCAGTATAAGCTAAGTGAGCTCTCAAGTATATTTAGATATGCTAGAATTGTTTATTTACAATTTATGCTAGCATGAGGTGTTTAGAATTGCTTTATTTGCAATCGATGTTTATCCGTGTTCATTTCCTCGTATTTGAATGCTTATGCTTGTTAAAGCTCGTATAGTTAAGGATTAAGGATCTGCCTTGTTAGGGTAGCTTTAACCCTTTGTAGGCCGAGATCATGTAGTAATAAGGTATTAGCATTAGACATTGTTCTAAGCTTGGTATTGCTAGCAAGAATAGGAAGAGAAGGAACCTAGCTTTCACTTAAGCAGGATTTGAGCTCAGAATTATTAAGGTAGTCACTGCTAGGTTTTTCCCTCGCAAACTCATTCGGGTATTTGAGGTAATCCCTCTTCTATCCTATGGCATGCCTAAGGGTACAGTTGACATCAGGTTTGAGCCAAGGTTGGGCCCAAAAGTAAATAAAAGGTTTTGCGGATATGGAGAGGGCTTTTGCGTTTTGCTCTCCATATACCGCCAGTTCATTGTTGGATATTTCTCAAGTTATTAAAGAAGTTTTCATTAAAAACCCACTGAGTACATTAGTGCTCACGCCCTCTTTTTCAAATGTTTTCAGGTTGAGATGCTGAGGATGATGGTGGCTGTGGATGTGGGTTGGCTGCAAAGATTGTTTTGCTATTATATAAGTTTCTTTGAAATCCCACTATGTGTTCTGCTACTCTGATTAACTCTTTCTAAATTTCGTTCAAGGTTCTATTATGGTTATTCGAGATTCTAAGAATATTCCCAGACGGTTACATATATATAAGATGCATATTAAGTTTATTTCCGCTTTCCGAGTATGATTTCCTTTCACCTATAAAAGAGTCTATGCTTGTTGGTATCTGATTAGTTAGCCGTTTATTTCCGCTAAAGCATGTGTCCTTCTTAACCAAGTAAACCCGAGCATCATCAACTATCTTCAAGTGTACCTTTATTCTTAAACTTCTTCGTTAATCTTCTGAATTTACTCGTTAAATCCCTTAATAACACCCCGTCTCCATTCGTTAATCCCTATCTCGGGACCGGGCTGTTACAGTTGGTATCAGAGCAGGCTTGCAACTCTACAGACCTGTCACTTTGTTTAAGTTAAAGCTAAGTGTTTATGTGCATATGAATTGCTTCGTGATAAGTTACAACAGCAACCCACAGCTCGCCATCACCCTCGTATCTTCAACTAAAATCGAGGTATGATAGTATAGAGATTCTAGATTTTGAATTCAAAATTTTTGACTATCGAAAATGAAGAGATTTGAGCAAGCATGCCTCTTTTATTGATAAGGGGAAAACCTCGATAATGAAGTTCCAAGTAAAAAGTATTCGGGTAAAATGATTTTCTCAGGAAAAAGGGTTGTGAAAGAAGTTCTTGATCACAAAGAAAAGTGTTTAAAAACTTATTTTTAAACATATGTCTTAACAAAAGATAAAAGTTTTGAAGAAGAGTTCTAGATTTAAAAGAAAAGGGTTGATACATTCTCGAATTTTGTTTTAAGGGAAAAGGTAAAGTTTATGATCAAAGAATTGGGCACCAAAATTTTTGTAAAAGTCAACTGCAAAAAGGATCCATGCATGCAAGATAAGTAGTCTGAATCTAAACGATAGCATGATCTCAGGAGAACCATAGGTCTCCCTTTTATAATCTAGACTGATTAAGCTTCATATTTCTAGATGGTTAAGCGTCGTTCGATTTCTAGGAATAATGTGCCTCTTTTCCGCCCTGTTCAAGAAATGAACGACTTTGGAGGAACGCCAGGAAAGGTATCCGACTTGGAAACATGCATCCGCATGTGTGAGCAAGCACCGACTGCTGAGAGGCCAGCAATGTACCGCATTCTGCAAAGCACCATCGCCCGTGATCCCGAGACGCATGCTGTAATCGGGAACCTTACAGAATTCTCTTCAACCTTGATGGCTTTTTGGGAGTTAAAGTATGGCCACGTGAATGCTCTAGCCGAGCAAAATCCCTCCTCCGTGATGAAACCAGAACTGCTAAGGGCGACTCTGAACAGTCCCCCTGAATTTCAAGCACCGTGCCCTTGTGCTGAAGAAACCTTAGAAGCAAGACCCTTGATCGTCCAGGACATCGAGTCTTTGTCCTCCAGAATGCACCAGTAGGCCCCTGCCTATCAACCAGTTGCCCCTCAGAGTCTGGGACAGTGAATGCCCCATCAGTTCCCCGGGCACTCTCAAATCTGTCCTCAATACTCAAAGAAAATAAGTTAATCGGTGAAAACTACAATGAATGGATTCGTAACTTTAATCTCGTCTTAACTACTGAAGAACACAAATTCGTACCTGAAGAGGAATGTCCTCAGAAGCCAGATGATAATTCTGGCGAAGAACAAAGGTTAGCCTATACTAACTAGGTCAAGTTTGATGAGATTTCACGCTGCTACATTTTGGCTTCTATGTCAAATGTGCTGCAACACCAACATCAGTCTATGAAGACTGCTTATGATGTCATGTACAACTTTAAGGAGCTCTTCGGTTACCAGAATCGCTCGGCATGCCATTTGGCGATGAAGAACTTGATGAGTGCGAGAATGGTTGACTCCACACCTGTTAGGAATCACGTTCTCAGTATGATGAGTTATCTTGCTGAGATCGAGACCTTGGACGGAGATCTGGACGCCGAGTCTCAGATAGACATCGTGCTTCACAGCCTATCCTCGAAGTTTGAGCAGTGTAGATTGAACTTCAACATGATAAAGAATGATGTTACCTTATCTGAACTACTCATGGATCTTCAGGTGGCTGAGTTACTTCAGAAGGGAAATCCGGAGGCACACCTAGCTGAAAATAGGGTGTCTTCTTCTGGTACTAAAAAGAAGAAGAGATACGTGCCTAAGAAATCTGCAAGTGGGACGCTTAAGGTGAAGAAGCCCAAGGCAAAGATTCATCCCGAGGAATTCAAGTCGAAGACATAGTGCTTCAAGTGTGGCCAGCCAGGTCACTGAAAGGCGGTGTGTCCAAATAAGAAGAAGAAGGGTATGTCACACACTCTTTTCATTGAAACATGTTTAACAACTTGTTCTACTCAGTCTTGGGTAGTAGATACTGGAGCTACTGATTATGTTTGCATGTCTTTATAGGGATTCCTGGTAAAAAGGCAGCTAAGTGAAGGGGAGATCATCGTCTACATAGGCAATGTTATGAGAGTAGCGGTAGTTGCAGTGGGAGATGTTACCTTATCTTTTAGTAGTGATAGGAGTTTAGTTTTAAAAAACTGTCTTTATGTACCTGGTTTTAGGCGAAACCTTATTTCCGTTTCTAAACTTTTTATAGATAGATATTCAGTTTCTTTTGATAACAAGGTTGTTATATTTAGTGGTAAACGTTTTATCTGTTCTGGCTTATTAGATGGACATCTTTATTTACTTAATCCTATGCAAAATACTAAGCAAAAGCAATTACTGAATACATCGATCACAAACCCTAATAAAATGAAAGAGCTTTTAGAATTGAATCAAACCTATCTTTGGCATCTTAGGCTAGGCCATATTAACCTTAAGAGGATACAAAGGCTAGTAAATAATGTACCTTTGTCTTCATTAATCCTAGAATCATTTTCTTTGTGCGAATCCTATTTGGAAGGTAAAATGATCAAGCGTCCTTTTGAATCTAAAGGAAATCGATCTAAGGAAGTATTAGATTTGATTCACTCTGACTTATGTGGCCCTATGTCAATTCAAGATCCAGGAGGGTATGAGTATTTCATCACACTCATTGATGATTACTCAAGATATGGATATATCTATCTATTACGTCGCAAGTCTGAATGCTTTGACAAATTCAAAGAATTTAGGGCAGAAGCGGAGAAACGTACGGGTAGAAGTATCAAGTCACTGCATTCTGATCGCGGGGACGAGTACCTCTCAAGTGAATTTAGGGACTACTTAGCAGAGAATGGGATTATATCCCAGTTGACTGCGCCAGGAATGCCGCAGCAGAATGGCGTGGCGGAGAGAATGAATAGAACCTTGTTAGAGATAGTTAGATCGATGATGAGTTATTCAGAGTTGCCTATTTCATTCTGAGGATATGCCCTAGAAACAGCAGCGTACATTCTTAACTTGGTTCCATCGAAATCAGTTCCTTCTACGCCTACAGAACTTTGGACTGGATAAAAAGCCCAGTTTAGGTCATGTTCGGATTTCGGGTAGCCCAATACACGTGCTGGACAAAAAAGCTGATAAGCTGGCACCTCATACTGATGTGAGGCTGTTTGTTGGATATCCTAGAAGAACGAAAGGTGGTCTATTTTATAGTCCTAAGGATCAGAAGATCATTGTTAGCACAAATGCTCAATTCTTAGAAGAAAACTATGTTATAAACCACAAACTAAGGAGTCAAATCATCCTTGAGGAGCTAAGAGGGGAAGGATAGAATCCTACACCAGTAGTACAAGAAAGATGTACCACAAGACACTGCATAACGTGTCACAAATACACGAGAACTGCCTCGTCGTAATGGGAGGGTTGTACGCCAACCTGACAGATTCATTGGTTTGGGTGAATCTTCATATTTCTCTGAAGGACTTAATGAATTGGATCCCATGACCTACGACGAAACGGTCCAAGACAAAGATGCAGATTCTTGGAAATCTACAATGAAATCTGAGATTGGATCTATGGATCACTATCAAGTCTGGGAGCTTGTAGAATCACTAGATGGGGTAAAACCCATGGGGTGCAAGTAGGTCTACAAATGAAAGAGAGGACCTGATAGGAAGGTTGAAACCTTTAATGCAAGACTCGTGGTGAAAGGGTACACTCAGAAAGAAGGAATCGATAATGAGGAAACCTTTTTCGCCAGTAGCCATGCTTAAGTCAATCCGGATTCTCTTATTGATTGCCGCTCATTTGGATTATGAGATTTGGCAGATGGATGTCAAGATGGGTCGTCTGGGCCAGTCCAATTCTATGTATGTTTTGGGCTTTATTTCGCTAAGTATAAATTGGATTTTTGTGTGAAAATTCCACACAATCTATCATACCCTAAAAGTTGCCAGTAGAGGAAAATAACAGAGAAGAATGTGAAGATCAATGAATTTAAAGAGTTCAAGATTAGAGGTTAATTAAATCCCCCATGTTTTATTTTCTTTAGTATTGAATTATGATGTTTTCTTCTAGATTTGTTTTAGTTATTTATTTTGTCAGCGATAGCTAAAATTCTTGTATTCTAGGGTAGGATTATGATTCATTTATGAAATTCTTTTAATTCACTTTATTTAGTGTCTATGATTTGATCATGGTTTGATTATTCCCTAGTTTATCTATATTATTTTTCTAATCATTAAATGATGTATTCTGATGTGTTAATGTTGGTTTTGTATACTAGAAAGTTTGTCTTTGTATAGAATAAACAATATTAAGATAATATAGATTGAATAATAATTGCAGCCGCTATGTGTATTTAATTATTCTTATGTTTAATTGCACGTTCCATATACTTGCATTGTAGATGATATGGTGTGGGTCAACACGCGGTAAAAATCATATCATCGGATTTCTTACAATGTATTAAAAGGATCACGACTTAGATGGTCCTGAACCCACCATCGATACACTGTAGAATAATCTGATAGTTAGTTCATCTTGACTGACTGATTAGTCTAGTACACTGACTTGTGTATTGAAGAGGATCATGATAGGATACTGTTCTCTATTTTGACCTTAAGTAAGAGAATAAAGATCCACAGAGTTCGGGTTCTTAACCAATATATATTGGCGGACATATATATGTTATGTTATTGTTTTGATTTATCAAAGAGTGAGATTCTCAGATAGGATCAACAACCTCAATATCTTATGCGGTATCATTTACATATATGATGGGTCGTGCAATATATATGGTCATTGTGTCCTGGTGCGCCAGGTTGATGATGTCCCCTTAAGGAAGCACCAGGATCATGGAAAGCCCTGCAGACAGAATATTAATTTATTCTTCTCATGATAAACGGAAGTCATGCAATACTACTCAAGGAACAAGAAGTTGATTAATTATAACTGTGAGAAGCTTACATAATTAATTGATGGACATTATATCTTAAACATGGGGAATTACTGGAGTAAAGAAGAAAGCATATTTGTAAATATGTATTAAATTGGTAAGTCAATATTATTTCTTTAGTGGAATAAAAATAATACTTGATTTATTTAATTATATCATTCTCATGGATATTACAAATTAAAAAATTAGTAGGTCAATTTAATATTCTTCTACATTCCTATTGTAACCTAATATGACCTAAGTAGAATGTGGATAGAACAAGAGTTGGAGGCCCAAACCCATTAGGGTTGGTAGAGAGAAAATTACACTTTTGGTCTCATAAGACACACCTCAGTTCGATTTTGTTCCCGATATTATCATTTTTGGTCCCAAACAGAGAAAATATTGATTTTGGTCCCTCTTTTGGCCTAAAAATCATGGGACTAAAATTAATAATCTGAAACCTATGGGTCATGCAATATATATGGTCAATGAGTGAGATTCTCAAATAGGATCAACAACCTCAATATCTTAGGCGGTATCATTTACATATATGATGGGTCATGCAATATATATGGTCACTGTGTCCTGATGTGCCAGGTTGATGATGTTCCCTAGAGGAAGCACCAGGATCATAAAAAGCCCTACAGACAGAATATTAATTTATTCTTATCATGATAAACGGAAGTCGTGCAATACTACTCAAGGAACAAGAAGTTGATTAATTATAACTGTGAGAAGCTTGCATAATTAATTGATGGACATTATATCTTAAACATGGGGAATTACTGGAGTAAAGAAGAAAGCATATTCGTAAATATGTATTAACTTGGTAAGTCAGTATTATTTCTTTAGTAGAATAAAAATAATACTTAATTTATTTAATTATATCCTTCTCATGGATATGAGAAATTAAAAATTAATAGGCCAATTTAATATTCTTTTAGATTTATATTTGTAGTCCAATATGACCTAAGTGGACCGTGGATAGAACATGTTGGAGTCCCAAATCCATTAAGGTTGGTACATGAAACTCTCACCCCTCCCTTATAATAAGGGAGGAGGGCCACGAAAATTCTAACAACAATACAACCTCTCTAAGTGCTCTCTTGATTCCTAAAGTTTCCATAACCATTTAGTAGTATGTAGCCCACCGTGCATCTAGACAAGGTCTGGAAATACAACAGAAGATCAAGAAGTAGAATATGAGAGCTATGAAGTTTCGAACACCGTGAGATAATAGCTAAGTTTGTGTGTTCTTCATCAACAATGAGATTAGACCTTTTATAACACCCTAGATTTTTGATTAAGGTTTAGAGGATTCTTAATGATAATTAAGATTTTAAGGAAGAAATTTAATTAAGGTTATTTAAGGTCAGATGTCAATCACGACTTTAGGGGTCAGTTTTCGTGAAATCGTCTTTTCAGAAAATTTGATCTTAATTCTTGTATGGCCATTCATGGTCTCCTTAGAAAGCTTTTAACTCAAGGACTATGCTGGTGTTTTCAAATTTTAATTATGAAGTAATTTGAGTTCTCGGTGATGAAAAACGTATTTAAAGGATGAATGTATAGTAACTTTTGTGTGCGTTCGTGTTTTGAGAAATTTACGAAATCCTCCTCGTTGATCTGAGTCTTGTTCTGTCAAGCCCCTCTTATGGAAAATGACTCAAGGATTTCGTTAGCGTTCACGGATTTCCATTCTGAGGTCAATCGAACGCTCGGGAGCAAAATCTGTCAGTCTGAGTGAATAGTAAAAAGTAATTCCAAAAAGGGAATCTTTACTTGTCTTTCTTCTGACGACCCCGTCCTCATCACGAATCAAGTTGGTTCACTAGTATTCGAGCCAATGAGTCTCTTGGTATTTTTAGATTTCGTGTCTAAGGTCATTTGGACCTCGATATCGAATAAAGCAGCTTTTAACCGAACCTGGGGTAACTTTTGCAGTATTCTTGCACTGAAGTGGCTTCCAAAGATTTTCCTATAAATACAAGGCCACCCCTTTGCATTCCTTTGCTCATTCACCATCCATTTCAATTCCGAGAGAGTGGGAAAGCTTTGTGAGAAAAGCCGAGAGAGTCCTGTCGAAGTAAAAAACGTTCTTCGTGAGTGTTCTGCAAGACGACGAGCGGAGTGGCATGGAAGGGATGCGGTGAGAGAATGTGCTAGGGGCTTCGTTGGGTCGTAGCAGGTGGCTCTGCCGCTGTTGCGACTCGATGAGACGCCGAGCTAGCCACATTCCTTCGACGCACCTAACCCCGTCCATTCTTGTTGGTCGGTCTCGACTCCATTTCTTTTCCATCTTTTAAATTTCACATTTACTTTCCGTTCTTCGCGTTCTTCATTGTTGCTCATTTACCTTCTGTCTAAGTTGTATTTCGATTCTTCTTGAAGTTCAAAGTTAATAACGTTATGTTATATTTCTCGCTTTATTCCTGTCATTATTATTCTTGAGATTAGCCTCGTTTATTCAGTTTAAATTCCGTTCAAGCTATATTTAAAGATTTCATCGTTATTCTAAATATTAAGAAGGATTATCATGTTTATGCTGTTGTAATGCCGATTTCTTTTTAAGTTAAAATATGCCGTTTCACGTTAATTTAAATTATTGAAGCATGTTTTTAAAATTATTATAAGTGTTCTTCGTGTTCCGTTTATATTCTGTGGCAGGGGGCTGCCCGCCGGTGCCGGTGTGCGCCGTGGCACCCCCCCTCCCCATGTTGTTTCGTGCCAATTTTTCCCGGCTATTTTTGTACCCTATTTTTGAGCCTTTCGAGTTGTGTTTTTCCAATCTAATCCCGAGTTATTTCCAAGTTTAAATTTAGAAACATTCAAGTTATTTTCGAGTTATTTCAAATAAACCTTTCAAGTTAAATCCATCTAAGATTCGAGTATCGAAGTATGATTTCTCCAAATAATTTCTTCTCGAATTTTATTAAGTCATTAAGTCGTGCAATCTATATTTATGTCTTAGATTAAGGACTCTGGGTTAGTTATTGCTATTTCTCGTTCTAGATGTTTGATTTCTTCGAAAGAGGTAACTAAGTCGATGATTCGACTTTTGTAGGAGGAAGTGAGCCTCGTAGGAATTCGGAGAAGGATCTTTAGCTCGTTGCTTCATCTTCTGTCAAGTAATCGAGGTGGGTAAATCTATACTCATCTAAAATTTGAGCTAATAAGCTCTAGAAGCATATAGGGAAAATGAAATATCCAATAAAGCATTTTTGCTCGGCCTGATTGATCTCTGTACAAGGAAGGAAGGAAAGGAAGATATTACGTTTTAATTGAGCTCTTGAATATGTTTAGAAATGCTAGAAATGTTAAAGTACTGTTTATGCTTAGCATGAGATATTTAGAATTGTCTTTAGTTACAATTCGTATTTATTTACATTCATCTCCTTGTACTTGAATGTTTATGCTTTGTTAAAGTTTGTATAGTTAAGGATTAAGGATTGCCTTGTTAGGGTGATGTTAAATCCCTTATAGGCTGAAATCATGCTTAAGTAAATGAATAGCCTTAGAAATTTCTCTAAGCTCGATAATTCTAGTAAGGAAGCTAAGAAATTAAAGATACAGGTTGAGAAAGGAAGGCTAAGTTAAGAAAGGGAGAGTATAGCTTTTATAACCAGGATTGAGCTTAGAATTCATTTAAGGGAGTCACTGCTGGGTTAAATCCCTCGCAAACTCATTTAGATATTTGAGGTAACCCCTATTCTATCTTATGGCATGCCTAAGGGTACAGTTGACATCAGGTTTGAGCTAAGATTGGGCCCAAAAGTAAAGAAAAGGTTTTGTAGATATGTAGAGGGCTTTTGCGTTTTTCTCTCCATATACCGCCAGTGTATTATTGGATATTTCTCGAGTTATTAAAAAAGCTTTTATTAAAACCCACTGAGTACATTAGTGCTCACGCCCTCTTTTTCAAATGTTTTCAGGTTAAGATGCCGAGGATGATGGTGGCTGTGGATGTGGGTTGGCTGCCAAGATTGTCTTGCTATTATATAAGTTTCTTTTGAAATCACATTATGTGTTCTACTAATCTGATTCACTCTTTCCAAATTTCGCGCAAGTTCTATCATGAATATTGAAATTCTATGAATATTTCCACAAACATGGTTATCTATATATAAAGATGCATTATAAGTTTTATTCCTACTTCTCGAGTATATTTTCCTTTCGCCTATGAAGAGGCTTGTTCATGTTGGTATCTGTTTATCCACTTTGACCTGTGAATGGGTCTATGCTTGTGGGTATCTGATTAGTTAGCCGTTTTATTCCGCTAAAGCATGTTTCCTTCTTAATCAAGTAAACCCGAGTATCGTCGCCTATCTTTCAAAAGTACATCTTAATTCTTAAAACTTCTTTATTAATCTTCCGTCTTTATTCATTAATCCCTTAATAACACCCCATCCCCATTCGTTAATCCCTATCTCGGGACCGGGCTGTTACACCTTTAATTCCGTGAGCGACCCGACAATGATTGTAGGTGTAGTTTCGATAGACTCTATTTTTTTTCCACTGCAATAGATTCGAAATTGAACTTGCATGTTAATTCAACATAGGATAATTAATGTCACACATAAAATTATGATTTATATGAGCTTAGAATTAATGATATCCAAATAGATCCTGTAAGGGTACAATTTGAAAAAATCCCAACAGTTAATTCATAAATCGAGAGATAAGTTTTAACACAAGATCTGGATTGATTAACTTGTTAATCAATATCACTCCACAAAGTTACAGTTAATTTAGAGAATAATAAATCTTGAGAACCGTTAGGAGTTGCTCAATAGGTATTGGACGGACATGTTAATATTTGTTGTGTAATCTACAATCTAGGCACTTCGAGAGAAGGTTTAGAATATAAGAGTGGTTGTTCTAGTATGATTTAAATCCCATATAGATGCGAAATGAATTGATTAGGAGAATGGATTAAATACTGAATTTCCAATCCTAGAATGCGCTCAATCTTCATTATTTGATTAAATTGTATTTATTTATGTGGTGATTTTTATTTTATTTATTACTTTCAGTTTTTAGATAAATAAATATACAAATTATGTTATGTGGTCTAGATAACTGTACGAAGTTAATTGAGATAATTAGTACGATATTTATTAAGTCCATGTGGGTACAACCATGTTCACCCGCTACACTGTAAATCTCACTGTGAACTTGCAAGTAAATTAAATAATTACCGAACAATGGCTATTATAGCTTCGATATTTATTACTAGATTTTGTATTATTAAAAAGAATTATTGTCGTTGATTGCATGGCTCCATCGCACTTTTATGTCTTAAGAGTTGAAAATCCGTGGAATAAGCTTTAAACTGGAGCCCAAGAAGATGATGAAGAGAGTAAAATGTTTCTTTTAAGACCAAAATTGATAGTAAAATGAGACCAAAATTGAAATCATTTTTCACAGAAAACATCACAACGTGACAAAAAAATGATAGTTCAAAACTTTTGGGAATAAGATAGATAGTGTTGGGACCAAAATCGGAGAGTGGCGTGTCCTATGAGACCAAAAGTGAAATTTTCTCGGCTCATTGTGTATCTCTCGCCACCACATCTTGCAGTGAGAACCATGCCTCTTGACTTTTATTCAGTCTGTTGTTGAGATTGATATTTTTGTTTTCAAGAGTCTCAACCTTTTTCTCCGAGATCTCGACCACGTGTGCCAACCTTACACACTCTTTCTCCACATAATCTGTTGATTCGTGTTTGGGGCTCTTGGGAAGGGAGACTCATCTCCATAACCTACTTGATCACTCCCTATGTTTGACGTAGAAGCAACTTCCATAGTAACCTCCCTCGAACCGTGGATCAGGAGCCGAGGCTCTGCTACCACCTGCCATAGGGCTCTTGTAGTGGTGAATATAAGAGCGAACTGTGCGGCTAGTAGTCCGTCCCAGACTACGGCCACCTCACTGTCGTTAAGCTTTATTCGCAAAGCTTGGTGAATGATAACATCACAATTCACACCCTTTGATATCTTTAATGGTCTCGACAGAGCAAGCAACTCGTAAATATAGATTTGTACTTGTAGCCATCTCAGTTTACAACTGATTTCTAGTCTTTATGCTTCTCTCTGTCTTGTAGCCGCCATCTCAAGACTCGATCTAGCCTTTTTTTACTTTAATTAAACTATGAGATCATTCAAAACTAATATAGATTTCCCAACAATAATACATCTATTTTGATTTACATTTAATTATGATTATAACAATTATTAAAATAACATAATTATAGATTTCAAAATAATAATAATATTTTCTACAAAATGCATTTAGTTTTTCAGCCTTGTATGTTTGCAAATACATTCATGAGTGGCTCAATAACGAAGGTTAGCGAACATGTTCAATACTGCTCAAGCTCATACATTTTCGCCCACTTGACGAGCTGAACACTACAAAGATCGAGCTTAACTAGATAATACTATTGAGCTCGATTCGAAACTCGAGCTCAGCTTGTTTAGATAATAAATTATTTTTTTCAAGTTGAGCTCCGAATAGCTCGTGAGCAACTTTGTTCATTTACAACCCTAACTATACCTTAAATCGAGACATCGCCCACACACTACTTTGGACATGTTGTTTATTATGCAACCAAACAATTTTTGCAATCACTAACACAAGATTTTTTTTTAAAAAAACAAAACAAAAACTCCTCCTTTTATTTGTGACAAGTGTAACCTGCAGTTGTTACTCCATGATATATGCTAGGTAAATCTTGCTCTTGTTAAATAACCTATGAGGCAAACTTGGTAAACCGATGAACATTAGGCTCCAAGCTACCCACATTCCATCAATAAGACATCCTGAAGGGGACATGGAAGAATGTTCTTTTGAGTGAACCATGTATTTGTGTACCAAATTCAAATGTAATATTTAAATATAATATTAGTTATTATGACAATAAAAATAAAACTATAAAATATATAAACATTAATCAACACTTATACACTTCAATTTGAAACTCAACAAATTATAAATTTGAAGTAATAATCTGATCATGATCTTGCTAGTAATTCACAAAACCTTGAAACTAGTTTAAAGTAAAAAATAAATATAAATGCTAATTATGATACATATATATATATATATATATATCAATCCTAATTAACAATCATTGAATAAAACTTAAAAAAATTGAAGAAATAAGTAGAAAATTTTAATAGTGGTACGTACACTAATGACACACAAAGATTCAAAGAAAATGAACTTCCCATATTAACAAATTAAACCAGCCAGCAAAAAATATCAGCGCTCCCTACTCAACGATATATAATCACTTTTTGACCGCATTTTTAAATAACTTTACAAACTGCACACACACACACAACTTGGAACTCAACAATCTGAGAGTGACACAGAAAATATCAACCCCCAAATTGCTAAATTTGATGGTTCCATATCTGCATATCAATGACACTCCGGATGGTCGGCAGCAAATCCAACTTTAGTGATAGCGACTGCCAGAGCATGATCTTCATGACAAACGGGGCGGCCAGTCGGGCTGGGCTCATCTCCGTTGGTAGCGGCTTCCAGGGCATGATCATGGTGATAAACGGGCTGGACCGGAGCGGGCCGGGCTCATCTTGTTGACTCGCTATTAGATATAGATTAGGATGCTTTCTTGATGCGCCCATACAGAGAGAGGCATTGGAGAAATAGCCATGTGTAGGTGGTGAGCAAACTTTTTCCAAGAGTGGGGTAGCAAAAGCACTTTCTCCAGAGCATGAGGCCTGTCTACTGTGGTTCACAAAAAAGACTTAAAATTCATGCATACAAAAAGCACTATAATTATGGACTATATATGTGTGACAGTGAATTAATACAATCTTGCCCATTACCATTTCCATGTTCCAGATTCCCGTAATTCTTCCTCTCCCGTCCTTACCTTCCACTTCAATAAATCAACATCACCTTTTTAATTCATAAATTTTAATTTAGAAATGTATGTGAAAAAGGAAAAATAAAGACACAACGGTAGCCCTAGAACCTTCCATCATGGGATTGGCCTAATCCCATCCAAGCATCGATCTGTCTCAACCTGGTGTTGGAGGGTCGTTTTGTTCCCTTGCTCTTTGTTCTATATATACCGTCATTGCCAACATTAACTCCCAACACACATTTGAGTCTGAGTGGGAAAATATACGAGTCTTAGTTACAACACAATTTCTTCAAATTGATAAGCTCTTTCATTCTTTGTTGCAAGCATTTATAGCAAAGAAACCAGAAATGGTCAGTAGTTACGATGTTATAATTAACAAGCTCTGCTCCCATCATAGAAATAATAAATCAGAATACAAGGTTGTAATAAGCCTTGATGGCCAATTTATTTCATAATGCAGGATGAGAAGATCGGTTTGACAGTTGCAGATGCCGTCGACTACAAGGGCTTCCCAGCTGAAAGGTCCAAAACTGGTGGTTGGATACCAGCTGCACTTATACTAGGTTTGTTTCTCTTGACTTATTGCATATATATTTATTTGCTAGAAACTATGGTTTCCTTCAGAGGAGTGTTGGTTATATATATATATATATATATATATATATATGTTAGTCGTATAATTACCATAAAATGAATATTCTACCAAACTATATATATTTACCTGAAACGAAACTGAATATACTTCCGTCTCCGGAAAATAAATTGGAAATATTATTTTTCATGCAAATTTGGATAACATCCAGGTCCACAAAGCGGTCGATGGCGTATATCTTTTGCAATGAAAACAAAAGTTAGAGAATTTTCTGAAGTTCAGGACCATCCCAACGATGCCTGTATACGTATGTTAACAAAATATGGTCAAAAATATGTTCGATTATTTCTCCCTTGCTGGGACCATCACAGAACCATGGGTTGATCAGTTCAAGAATATTATTCTTTTTCTTCAAGACTTATATACGAATCTAGTGAACTTTGCCATTTAGATTAAATAATTTATGCAGATATATGATATGTTTTCCAGTATTTTCTCCTCTTTCATCAATCCACCTTCAATTTCTTGAGATATCTATATATCTTGCATTAACACCAAGAACTCATGACCCAATTAACACATAGTATCTTATTTCACGAACTTAAATATCAAAGAAGAGGCAACCATGCAAAACTGCAACAGAAGCTAAAAATGATAGTTAAATGATATTGATTGTGCAACACAGGGATAGAAATTATTGAGAGGCTTTCGACAATGGGAATAGCAGTGAATCTAGTGACCTATTTAGGTGGAGTGATGCATCTTCCGAGCTCTACCTTGGCCAACATTGTCACCGACTTCATGGGCACCTGTTTCCTCCTGTGCTTGTTGGGTGGATTTCTTGCAGATTCTTTCCTCGGAAGGTACAAAACAATCGCCATTTTCGCAATCGTGCAAACTCTGGTGAGCTAATTACCATCACATGACTTCACTTCACATTTACATATCCTTTAATTCTTCCGCATCAGTTTGTAATGATCATAAATGGCGATCGATATATAGGGCACTGGCATGCTGGCCGTAGTTACCGAACTGCCACAGCTTCGGCCGCCACCTTGCAACCGCCACCACATCGACTGCAAGGAAGCCAATGGGTTTCAAATGGGAGTTTTGTACCTTGCTTTGTATCTGATAGCGTTAGGCACCGGAGGCCTCAAGTCGAGCATCTCTGGATTCGGGACAGACCAGTTCGATGACAAAGATGAGAGAGAGAAAGCCCAGATGGCCTATTTCTTCAACAGATTCTTTTTCTTCATCAGCATTGGAACTCTCACAGCAGTCACTGTTCTTGTCTACATTCAAGATGAAGTTGGCCGGAGCTTGGCTTACGGGATCTGTTCAGTCTCAATGTTGATTGCTATATTTATATTCTTCTCCGGTACCAAACGGTACAGGTACAAGAAAAGCTCGGGGAGCCCCATCGTCCAAATCTTTCAGGTGATCGCGGCCGCTATAAGGAAACGGAACATGAGCCTTCCTTATGATGTCGATATGCTCTACGAGAACGTTACGGAGGCATCAAGAATCCGTCACACTGATCAATTCCGGTAATTACTAACATCCAACTCCAATTTTTAGTATCATAAAAACTTAACTGCGGATGCCAAGATGACCAATCATACCATCTGCTATAGATAACTTTGACCTTATATCTATATTTGCCTAAAATTAATATATAAAGCATTCATGTAGTATATATATGATAGTATGATCTAAGAAGGAATTTGGATGGGCAGATTCTTGGACAAGGCAGCTATAGTAGCAGATGGAGATCTGGGCAGCATGAACAGTTGTCCTAATCCGTGGAAGCTATGCTCGGTGACGAAGGTGGAGGAAGTGAAGATGATGGGGAGATTGTTGCCGATATGGGCAACAACCATAATATTCTGGACAACTTATGCGCAGATGATAACATTTTCGGTGGAGCAAGCGTCGACCATGGAACGATCAATCGGAAGTTTTCAGATTCCGGCCGGCTCACTTACTGTCTTCTTTGTTGCTGCTATCCTCATCACATTGGCTGTTTACGATCGCCTCATCATGCCACTTTGGAAGAAATGGAAAGGAAAACCAGGTACTACTTCCCAGTTCATTTCTTCTGTTTCACATTGTAAATAAAACACAACTTGTTTTATACTTCACTATCCTGCCCATTTCAATAAAAAAAAATTAAGACATTCTTCTGCTTGGGAATTAATTACTTTATTAAGATTATATTGTAGTTGTTGTTAGCCAGTTTTGATAGTTCTCTTGCAAGAAGACTTTTCGTACACCTTTATCATCGATATCTACTGTATTATAGTGTGTGTGTATATATATATATATATATGTTTGTAAACATGCTACATTATAAATCTAATAAATATGCTAATTATGAATGGGGCGTTGCCCTTCGATTCAGGTTTCTCGAGCCTACAAAAAATCGCCATCGGACTGGTGCTGTCAACAATCGGAATGGCGGCAGCAGCATTAGTAGAGAGGAAGAGACTCTCAGTCGCAAAGTCCATTAACCAAACTTCTTCTCTCCCCATAAGCGTTTTTCTTCTGATTCCGCAGTTCTTCCTCGTGGGATCGGGCGAAGCATTCATATACACAGGCCAACTAGACTTTTTCATCACACAATCACCCAAAGGCATGAAAACCATGAGCACTGGCCTTTTCTTGACCACTCTTTCGCTCGGTTTCTTCGTCAGCAGCTTCTTGGTATCGGTCATCAAGAAGGTGACAACTAGCAACGGCGGCCCAGGGTGGCTCGCGGACAACATAAACTACGGCCGTCTTGACTGCTTCTACGGGCTTCTGGCAGTTCTAGGGATTCTTAACCTCGTCATATATATTATTTGTGCTGTGTGGTACAAGCCTCAGAAGCCTAAACCTGCCCTACAAATGGAGGCTACGAGGTTTAATGCCAATGGTGAAGACAAGTGCTAATTTAATTACCATCTTCACTATTGGATTTAGTATGATTTATGCAGAAGTGCATGCATATCACTAGCTATCTGTTGTACCCTGTAAAATTATGTGTGTGTTGAATGCAGAGTTTTATTGCCTCATTAAATAGTTACACGAGCTTAATATTAGTCAAATTTAAGTATTTTACCAACTTTCCACCTCAATATGTTGAAAAGTATGCGGTGTGAACCGAATCAACAAAATAATAGAGACAATTTTTTTAATAGTAATTCTAACTTAATAAAACTTATTTGTTGCCACTAACTTAATAAACAACGTTTTTAGCTACTTTTATGATTAAATTAAGTATACCACAACTGTCCACAATACCCTTATATATTTTTTTTAGCTTACTTTTGTGATTGTTTTTCAATATATCATTTTCTCTCATCCTCAAATGCGAAATAGAAAATTTCGATTTTAGTCCCATAGGACATGGGTTAGTCCGATTTTGGTTCTATCCCTATCACTTTTGGTCCTAAATCGATTGAATTATCAATTTTAGTCCCGCCGTAACGTTTTCCGTTTAAAAAATTATCGATTTTGGTCCCATTTTGATATCGATTTTGGTCCCAAGTTTTCTGTTAAAAAAATTATCGATTTTGGTCCCATTTTGATATCGATTTTGGTCCCAAACAGAAAAATACTAGAAATTTTTTTCTTTGCAATTCAATTGGAGGCAAAATTAAACTGATTTGGTAGAAATTTAACATAATTTGGTTCCAAATTTCCTACGAACATGCATCTATATATATCTACTCACCAAATCGTCAAATTACAACTACTAAATCAAAAGAAAGTCATTTTTTTTATTTAGTTTAATTTTCTGTCGAGCTCGAGTTCGATCAAGAAGATACTCGGCTCATTTACACCCCTAAAGGCACGTAATTTTTTTATTTAGTTTAATTTTGCAATATTATTTATGAGAGTTCACCACATCTAATTAGCGTTTATAATTATTTTTAATATTTAATTTTCATTTTTAATTAATAATTCATTATTATGGTTGATTATTTCATAATTAAATTCTTGTAAAATGTAAAGTAAAAAATCTAGGAAAACTTATACTTTCATTCCTACATTTTGAACTTTCACTACAAAAAATTCACATTTAGCGATGGAAGCGAGCCAAGTCAAGCCCAAAATATTAAAAATAATATAAAATAATAAAAATATACATAAAGTAATATAAAATTTTAAAAATCATAAAGTAAAACTAATAAAAATATAATAAAAATTTATACTCATAATTAATTAGTAATTGAAAAATAAAAAATATATATAATATTAAAATGTAAAATAAATAAAATATTAATAATATTAAACAAGTTAATTTCAAATTCATAATTAATTAGTGATTAAAAAATTAATAATATTAAAAAATTTAAAAATCATAAAGTAAAATAAATAAAAATATTAAAAAATTTATATTCGTAATTAATTAGTAATTGAAAAATATATAATATTAAAAAATGATATATTGTAACGCCCCAAAATTTAATTCGAGCCCAATTTATTTATTTTTGGCCCAATTGCTCCCCTATTTCAAGATTTATGTCGAGTCAATTTTTATTCTAATTAAAGCCCTTTTATTGAGCCCAAATTAATTTTATATGAGGCCCAAAATAATAAGCCCATGACATCCCAATTGTTTTTTTATTATTGAGGCCCAATTAGAGTCCATTTATAATTTATATGTATGCTTGTATATATATGTAACTTATATATGTGTGTGTGTGTGTTTATATATATATATATATATATATAGACACATATATATTATTTCCCCAACCTATTATAGAGGGGAGAAAAGAAAAAAAAAAAAAAAAAAAAAGAGGAAAGAGAGAAGCAAATCGAGAAGAAAGGGGGAAAAGGGGGAAAAATAAGAAAGAGAGGGCTGGGCAGATCGAAAGAGAAGAAAGGGGAGAAAGGAAGGAGAAAAGAAAGGGAAGAAAGAAGAAGAGGAAGAAAGCAAGAGAGAGAGATTGATTAGACGAGAGATAGACGAGAAAGAAAGAGGGAAAGAGAGAGCCAAGGGTTAAGAGAGGAGGGGGAAGCAGCTGGGCAGGTGGCCGGACTCCCACCGGCGCCGGAGCAGCAGCAGGTTGCCGGAGTAGCAGCCGGACGCTGGTGCGCAGCTGCAGCAACCATGAAACTCGCTGCGGTCAGCCATCTTCGTCATCATCGTATGGGATTTTACCAAGATGACAAGCCTAAGACAAGTTGAGCTCGAGGAATCAGAGGAACGAACTCTAAGTGTAACACACCGGAAAAATATAGTATTATTTTATAGCTAGAAATTTTATGAAATTAGAACCCAAATCATTATGGCTAGTTAATTATAGGCTTAGAGGTACAATAAGATTAAGAAAAGTCTCGACCTTAGTTGAGTTTCTAATTAATATTAAAAATTATATTATAAAAATAGACATTAATGAGATCATTTTGGTACCAAGATCATTCAAATTGGACTATATTTGGCTTTCCAACAAAATTTATTTATCAAATTTAAACCCAAGAATTCTATTTAAACCTGAGTAGTACAATTATTTTTCTCCAAGCTAAATCAAATTATTCCCAACTACTTAATTAAGACACACACACACACACACACACACACACACACACACATATATATATATATAACACGTAGATATAGATAGGAAAGTGAAACCATTTTGAATATATCAAGAAAACATCTAATTATAATTAATCATTTTGGGAAATGATTAGTCATCAACCAAACATTTCCACTTGGAGATTGGTTAAAGTTGCAAGTGTACACTTATGTACACGTGTGCTGTTTGTATAAATGGAATATATAACTATGAATACATCAATTTAGAGATGGAATTTATTTGGGGAAAGTTAGCAGCAAGTTAAAAGTGAATAACTTGAGAGGTAAGTAAGCTTAAGTTCTCGTCTTCTTTACTTTGTCACCATCGTTCACTATTACAACAGTGGAAAAACCTCATGGAATTTGTATCTAAATTTGTACCCTAATAAATAGATTACATATGTGTGTAAAATATATTCAAGCTAATTCCTAGAAAACTATAAACTAGCCAAATATTATTGTTCATCGCCATGTGCTATTTTTCTTCGATGTAGCCTTATGAGATCATTCTTATTTGATCCAACTAATTTATTCTAATAAGTCCTACATTGCTTTGAACTCCTCATAATATGATACATTTATTTGGCCTTAGATATCGAATCTATCATAATTTAGTTTATTGTAATTGTGATACCAAAAGAAATTTAAATAAAAAATAAAAAAATAAAATAAAAATAAAAATAATAATTCATTCCTGGGTATTAAACCGAGCTCCATACTAGTCCTTGAATTTAATCCGATTCATCTTTTGTAGTTGTTCAAATTCAGCCAGAAAGTTTGATAAATTCTTAAGTAGAGTCACTCAATTGACTCAGTCCGTCAAATGTGCATTATTTCGCCTGTTTGACTCAATTTCAATTCCAAACGATCCCATGGAATAGGAAATTATTATTTAAGCTATTTATGACCTAAGTTATTATTATATTGGCCTATATTAGGATTCTAAGTTAGAAATTCCAATTTTGTAGGTCGAGACAATAAAAGAGCATAGTAGCATTTCACGCATAAATTGCACTGCACTTTGAGGTCATCCAGGTGGATTTTTCTATAACTCACAACTATATTTTTAAATTCGTCCATGAAAAGCATGTTAAATATTTTAATAGCATTGTTTACGCAATGATTGGATGCTATGAGACTTCATGCACAGAGGAATTCCGACTTACAAGCATAGGCAGTTTACGTTGTGATGAAATGTCTAGATAAGTAACCGTAAAGTATTCATGTGATCACATTGGGTCTCTCATCCAATAAAGAAGAGTAAACTATGTTATAAAGTATGTTTATAATTGATTTTAAAGCATGAAAGTATGACTTGGACGAATGAAAATGCCCCCTGAGTATTTTCTGACACTCAACCCAAATATTTTCAAATGTTTTCAGGTCCTGGAGATCAAGCTGGTTGAGGGCGGACTGTTGAAGTGGGTTTGATGGTTGACCCTTATGTGATTTTTGCTTTAAAACCATCTTTAAACTTATGTTTGTGTGTTAAATATTAAATGCTTCCGTTGGTACTCGGCAAGCCTTTTAAGTTTGAAAGTTGTTGACCCTAATGGTCAATTTTTTTGAATGTATATAAGGGTTGACCGTGAAGTTTTTGAATGTGTGGCCTGTTTGGTTATATCTATTGCTTGTTGACAGGTCATAATTTGGTTATATGTGAGTCAGTGATTTTGAAAAGCTTTGTTGGAAGTTGACTTTAAGAACGCCAGAGTGCGTGTTTGAACATTTTAAGCCGAGGTGCTGTCCGTTTACAAATTATTAATAAAGTTAAATCTAATTTTTTTTTATAAAAGTATTTATTACGTAAGCATGTACGTATGTTTTTGGTGACGTTTTGGTCCTAGTGGGACTGGGGCGTTACACTAAGTGTAGGCTCTACACCAAGATTTAAAATGAGGTGGGTAATTCTATACTCATTTATGTGAAAATGGACTGATTTATGGGATAAATGAATGAGCATGATATTAGATGCTAGCGCTATACGAACTGTTATGAGATTTTGATAATCATGCTTATAGATTATTATTGGAATTGATATTATGATATGAAATTATTGTCTCGACATATGATATCATACGAGATAGATGTAGTAACCCTTATAAGCAATGATGCTATGCTATTAATTGATGAAGGAATGAGACCAAGATGATGCATTCTAGGTCGTAATCTATGTTAGTGAACTATAAGTTAAGATTATTATTCGACTGTCTAGCATTCTCATCTATGTTATTAATTTAGGAAATCAGGCGCTTGACCCTTATGCTATGATCTATGATCAATACTCTAGCGTGCTATTACGATATGATCTTACAATAAATCTTATCTAAGATAATAGGCTTAGAACGAACGTAGTATGATCAAAGTTTTAGCTGCTATGGTTATAAGGTGGGTGATATCTTTCCAATACGCGACTTATGTTTCAAAATTATGTTATGCTTATGATAATATATATATTTATGATAAAGTACGCTTCAAAGTACTTTTATGGCTATACGATTTACAGTCGACAGTGACTTATGTTCAAAAACGTGATATATTTATGATTACATATGTTTAAGTTTAAGCATGCTTCAGATTACTTTTATGGCTCAATAATTTCAAATTAACACGTGGTTTTATGTTTTAAAATCGCGTTATGTTTACGAGAAAAATATGTTTGTATAAAAGCATGCTTCAAAGTTCAAAATATTCTTTTTATGATTTATCGGAAGTTGCTAAACTCTATGGTTCATGGTATGAGCACTTGGTGCAGTATATAGCACTCGGGTGCGGTATGGTATGAGCACTCCGGTGCGATATGATATGAGCACTTCGGTGCGGTATGAGCACTCCGGTGCGGTATGATATAGCACTTCGGTGCGGTATGGCACAATTGTGCAATTATGGTACTACGATATAAATATGTCACTTCAGTGAAATTTATATTATAGGAAACCATATTGAGTTAGTCTTCCGTATGTTAATGATCAGATATTTTTTTTTATGAGCATAACAGTAAATACGTTAATATGCAAGCTATTTATTGAATTATCAAGCATATTTCAGAAATTAAAAATCCCACTGAGTGTTTTCTGGCACTCAGCCCATCTATTCTTCATAACATTTTCAGGTATTGGATGACAGCTGGCAACTGATGTGGACTAATGTGGATTTCTTATTTTGTTGACCCTTTTATTATTTTTAATTATCGATTATGTATATTTGTGGTCAATAAATATAAATTTTTATGCTTCCGCTTCATGAATTGAGAACAATTAACTATTTTATTGACATTTGTGAATGTTGTGATTTTTGGGCGCATTTTAAATGTCAAGAGTTGAATTTTGACTAGTCTTGGTCATACAGGGTTGAATAGTAAACGCCTATGAGCGTGGGTATTTAAATATTTTAAATGGAATGCTGCCCAAATTTTTAAGATCTAAAGAAAATGTTTATTTGAAATTGCGAAAAAAATTTATGGTCCTTTGTTTTGGTGTGTGTTTCGTTAGCTTGGGCCTTCGGGTTCGGGTCGCTACAGGTGGTATCAGAGCGGGTCTACGAATTTGTAGGCCTGCGGGATTATTTTTGAAATGTTAATGAAATATTATATAAAAAAATTGTTATCTATTTATGGTCCCACGTCAACGTCCCACCTCGTCCAATCAGGTACAAAGTTTATATGAATAAATCTTTATTTTTCAAAGTATATTTTGGGTAAATATGTGAGATTGTAATGAGTACTTACTTATTTACTATAATTATGTATTTTGAAAATGTGATATTATCCCACCATAGGATGAACCTAAATGAACTTTAATATAGTTAGATTGTCCTTATGTTTTCGCTAGCCTGGTGAACTATAATTAGACTCACTTATACAGTTTTCAATAGATAATGAGAAATTTAGCTCCCATTTAGAAGCTAGTGTCTTTTATCCTACTGTTGTGCGATCAAGATATTTGATGGGCAAGAAGACAACATATGGCAGAGAATAGTATCATATGCGATACGTGAGCATATACTCTCAAGCTAGACACAATTCGTTAGGTCAACAAATAATTTGGTAATATGACAACGGATCTCCAACAATAGAAGCAAAGCGCTATGAGTCAAATAAGGATGTTTTAAATATACATTTTGAGCGCCATCAACTATGCAACTGGGAAGCAACTCATTGGAGTAATTCCATAATGCGACAACAATGCTGAAGCGATCAACATGACATGCATGAGAAAAGTCTATACGAGCTGCTCACATACGTATTTACCACCACGGTATCGTTGAGGATTTTATATATTTGAAGAAAGGAAATATGGAAATGGACAAACATGAAAATAGTTGAATAAGTATTATAGAAAGTACTGTACCGATAGATTTTCTACGTACGGTGATGATATTCGATGCCTCGTCATGCGTTCATAGAGGACATAACTCATGAAGACTTGCATGGATTGCTCATGATAACGAATGCTTTAATTTCGGGACGAAATTCTTTTATGGGGGATAGATTTGTAACGCCCCAAAATTTAATTCGAGCCCAATTTATTTATTTTTGGCCCAATTGCTCCCCCATTTCAAGATTTATGTCGAGTCAATTTTTATTCTAATTAAAGCCCTTTTATTGAGCCCACATTAATTTTATATGAGGCCCAAAATAATAAGCCCATGACATCCCAATTTTTTTTAATTATTGAGGCCCAATTAGAGTCCATTTATAATTTATATGTATGCTTGTATATATATGTAACTTATATATATATATATGTGTGTGTGTGTGTGTGTTTATATATATATATATATTATTTCCCCAACCTATTATAGAGGGGAGAAAAGAAAAAAAAAGAGGAAAGAGAGAAGCAAATCGAGAAGAAAGGAGGAAAAGGGGCAAAAATAAGAAAGAGAGGGCTTGGCAGATCGAAAGAGAAGAAAGGGGAGAAAGGAAGGAGAAAAGAAAGGGAAGAAAGAAGAAGAGGAAGAAAGCAAGAGAGAGAGATTGATTAGAGGAGAGATAGAGAGAAATAGAGAAAGAGAGACGAGAAAGAAAGAAGGAAATAGAGAGCCAAGTGTTAAGAGAGGAGGGGGAAGCAGCTGGGCAGGTGGCCGGACTCCCACCGTCGCCGGAGCAGCAGCAGCAGGTCGCCGGAGTAGCAGCCGGACGCCGGAGCGTAGCTGCAGCAACCATGAAACTCGCTGCGGTCAGCCATCTTCGTCATCATCGTATGGGATTTTACCAAGATGACAAGCCTAAGACAAGTTGAGCTCGAGGAATCAGATGAACGAACTCTAAGTCACGGCTCTACCCTAAGATTTAAAATGAGGTGGGTAATTCTATACTCATTTATGTGCAAATGGACTGATTTATGGGATAAATGAATGAGCATGATATTAGACGCTAGCGCTATACGAACTGTTATGAGATTTTGATAATAATGCGTATAGATTATTATTGGAATTGATATTACGATATGAAATTATTGTCTCGACATATGATATCATACGAGATAGATGTAGTAACCCTTATAAGCAATGATGCTATGCTATTAACTGATGAAGGAATGAGACCTAGTTGATGCATTCTAGGTCGTAATCTATGTTAGTGAACTATAAGTTAAGATTATTGTTCGACTGTCTAGCATTCTCATCTATGTTATTAATTTAGGAAATCAGGCGCTTGACCCTTATGCTATGACCTATGATCAATACTCTAGCGTGCTATTACGATATGATCTTACAATAAATCTTATCTGAGATGATAGGCTTAGAACGAACGTAGTATGATCAAAGTTTTAGCTGCTATGGTTATAAGGTGGGTGATATCTATCCAATACGCGACTTATGTTTTAAAATTATGTTATGCTTATGATAATATATATATTTATGATAAAGTACACTTCAAAGTACTTTTATGGCTATACGATTTACAGTCGACAGTGACTTATGTTCAAAAACGTGATCTATTTATGATTACATATGTTTAAGTTTAAGCATGCTTCAGATTACTCTTATGGCTCAATAATTTCAAATTAACACGTGGTTTTATGTTTTAAAATCGCGTTATGTTTACGAGAAAAATATGTTTGTATAAAAGTATGCTTCAAAGTTCAAAATATTCTTTTTATAATTTATCGGAAGTTGCTAAACTCTATGGTTCCTGGTATGAGCACTTGGTGCAGTATATAGCACTCTGGTGCAGTATGGTATGAGCATTCTGGTACGATATGATATGAGCACTTCGGTGCGGTATGAGCACTCCGGTGCGGTATGATATAGCACTTCGGTGCGGTATGGCATAATTGTGCAATTATGGTACTACGGTACAAATATGTCACTTCAGTGAAATTTATATGATAGGGAACCATATTGAGTTAGTCTTCCGAATGTTAATGATCAAATATTTTTTTTATGGGCATAATAGTAAATACGTTAATATGCAAGCTATTTATTGAATTATCAAGCATATTTCAGAAATTAAAAATCCCACTGAGTGTTTTCTGGCACTCAGCCCATCTATTCTTCATAATATTTTCAGGTATTGGATGACGGCTGGCAACTGACGTGGACTAATGTGGATTTCTTATTTTGTTGACCCTTTTATTATTTTTAATTATCGATTATGTATATTTGTGGTCAATAAATATAATTTTTTATGCTTCCGCTTCATGAATTGAGAACAATTAACTATTTTATGGACATTTGTGAATGTTGTGATTTTTGGGCGCATTTTAAATGTCGAAAGTTGAATTTTTACTAGTCTTGGTCATACAGGGTTGAATAGTAAACGCCTATGAGCGTGAGTATTTAAATATTTTAAACAGAATGTTGCCCAAATTTTTAAGATCCAAAGAAAATGTTTACTTGGAATTGCGAAAAAATTTTATGGTCTTTTGTTTTGGTGTGTGTTTCGTTAGCTTGAGCCTTCGGGTTCGGGTCGCTACATATATATTATTAAAACATTAAAAATAAAACAAATTGTAAAATGTAAAATAAATAAAAAAATCAATAATATTAAAAAGATTGATTTCAAATTCGTAATTATATAGTAATTAAAAAATTAATAACATTAAAAAAATTAAAAATTATCATGTAAAATAAATAAAAAAATTTTAAAAAAATTATAATTGTAATTAATTAGTAATTGCAAAATAATATATATAATAATAATAATAATAATAAATAAAAAATATGTCGTTATTGTGTCGTTAACATAAAAAAATAAAAAATTAAAATTAAAATACGACGTATGTTCTTTGTTAAGTTTGAGACAAAAAAATCTGTCATTAAATATCTTAATCTTAATCCGTTGTTAACGTGTCTCTATTTTAAAAAGAATTATAATCCGTTGTTAAATCGCGTTTTTATTGTAGTGTATAATCCGTTGTTAAATCACGTTTTTATTGTAGTATTTTTTTAAATAACCCAATTAAAAAATAATAATAAAAAGTACCCCCTATTTACAAATCTAACATTTGATCAATTTTTCGGCTAAAAAGTCGTTCATAGCTGATTAAATTTTAGGATTTATATTTCGCTGAAAATATCACTTTTGGTCCCAAATTATCGATTTTGGTCCCAAAATTAGCGGTCGTTACCCCATTTATTTTTTCCGTCTAAATTGTGGGACCAAAATTGATAATCCAAGTCCTATGAGACCAGATTTAATAACAATTTCTGAAATAGGACCAAATATGATAGGGTTGAGACCAAAATCGAACTAGACCATGTCCTATGGGACCAAAATCGAAATTTTCTCTCTCATATTAGTTGCAGCATTAAGGTACATTATTTACATATTTGAACTTCATTTATTGTTCTAGACATTTAATTTTGTTGTAAGCTGAAAAAATATAGTTTTATTGTTCATGAAATTTCGTGTTACACTCTCTGTCTTACATTCCATGTTACGTTTTCAAATTACAATTTTTTCTTGTATTTTGTTCTTCAATTTTATTTTATTTTTTTGTGATTTAGTTTACTTTTATGATTGTTTTTAGGGTTTATCCCACCCAATTAAAGTTTATAATTATTTTTTAATATTTAATGTTCAATTTTCAATCAATAATTCATTATTATAGTTGATTTTTTCAAAACTATGTTTTATAATATTTTTATTCATATTTTTTTTGTTGATAAATATTGACTATGATTATTTATGTTATAATTAATATTTATTATAAAATAAATATTATTAAAATTATAAATTTAATAATCAAATACGGAGTGAAATACGAAAAAGTATAACAGGTTCAACCCGTTTTATTGTTATTCATTCAAATTAATGAATTATACCCGATTGAATCCTTCTGGCAGAACTTAATAAAGGAGTTGCTAGGTACACGAGTAGGCTGAAAGCTTTATATGAAAATTTGTGTAATAATGCATGTGCTCAATTTTCTACGTTTTGGAAATTATTATGTGGTTGTTCATTTTGTTGTGATTTTTTAGCAGATTAAACCAAAGTTCACGTCTTCGATCATAATTGGGTCGAAATTCTTATTTCTCCGCTTTTTTGGTATTGTGATTTGTAAGGTTAGGGTTGCAGATTCCTTCCATCCTATCAATCAAGTTTGTGACCTGATTCCCCACGTTGATTCACGCCGTTCCAAATTACTGATGAGGATCGTAATAAGTGGTATTAAAGCAATGATAAAGAGCATGATACTATTCTCTATTCTGACTTTAAATGAGAGAATAAAGATCCATAGAGTTTGGGTTCTTAACCCATATATATTGGCGGACACACACACATATATATATATATACACACACACACATATATATTATGTCGACTGCTTTGATTTGTCAATAAGTGAGATTCTTTGATAGGATCAGTAATCTAGATATTTTACGTATTGACATTTACATATATGATGGATCGTGCATTATATATGGTCATTGTGTCCTTGTACGCAAGGTTGATGATGTCCCCTTGAGGAAGCACAAAGTTAATGTGAAATCCTACATGTGGAATTTATTCTCGCACATGAAAAAGTTTGTATTGTACTACTCCAGAAATGAGATGTTAATTAATTATAACTGTCAGAAGCTTACATAATTAATTAATGGACATTAGATATTAAACATAAAAATGGCTGAACTAAAGGATAAAGTATATTTGATCAACCTTTTAATTCAACTAAAACTAAACCGCAAGTGTACGGTGCGATTATAGCAATTATGGCAAGCAAGAGTATCGTATCCACGGAGATTAATTAATTCAATCCTAAGTACTATGATATCAATTAACCTATACTATCTAGACAACCAATTATCAAGATTTGTTCTATAACTAGTTAAACTCAAATTAAACTTAAACAAATAAAATAGAGAGAAAGAAAACAAAGATCACAATCGGGAAGAAATCAATTAAGCAAAAGAACTCTAAGGACTCGATTTCATTGACTAATTAGCACACTTAATGATCACATTCAATGTTCACCACGACTCGTGTTTTATTAAGACGATCACTTAAATAATCTAAACCTTCTCTCGAAGCATTCAAATTGTGGATTATAAACTATAATCAACGTCTCCGTTCAATTACTAATTTGTAACTCCGAAGAGTTCTCAAGATCAAATTTCCTCATTTTTAATCTCAAATCTCTCGATTTTATTAATTAAGGTGTTAATTGTTCCTAACCATGCATTCACCTCATCTCTCAAATTTTGGAACAATGCATACGATCAATCCAATTAATGGCCAGTTAATGGAAAGCATTAAACATAAGGAAAATTAAAATAAAACAAGGTCTGAACATCAAAAGGAAAATCAATTGTGCATCATAGTCAATTACTTTCTAACCCTAGAATTCAATATATCTAGCTATCCATGACAAATGAAAATAACATAGAATATCCAGTACAATCCATGCTCAATTTACAACAAGAACTAAATAAACCGGGAGGGTAGAATCTTGTCTTGTCTTGGTTGCTCCTCTTTTTGATCCTTTCTCTAATTGTATCTCTAGGGTTTGGGGTGTGTTGTTAGCTCCCAAAATTTTCCAAAGATGGCCCTTTTATAGTTGGGATGAATTTGGAAAGAATTTAGTATCGTACAAGATAAGTTGGCCGAGTTCGGAAAAATGAACTTTTACGCACACGGGTCGTGCGCTCATAGAAGGTGGCCGTATGGTCCGTGCGGGAGTTTTTGGTTGAACTCGGCTCATTGGCAGCCTCACGTATGGTCCGTACGCTTGAGCACTCTCCGCCGTATGGTCAGTGCGGGGCCTCTTGCTAGCAACTCAGCTTGTTTTCACTCTTTTCATCCCGTTCGGCACCGTTTTCACCTCCGACTTTGTGCCTCTCGTCTTTTAACTTATTTCCATCCCTTTATCACATGCAAACCTCGGCAAAATCGTGAAATCACCAATGAAATAGAAATTAAACCCAAATACACTGATACAACTCAAAAGCCACACAAAATGCAATAAGTTCTACCCCGAAATGCGTTGAAAAACCGAGTTTATCACCCTCCAAACTTAATCATTTGTTTGTCCTCAGACAAAAAGAAGAAATCATTACAAGAAAAACTCGAGCATAAGGGGTCATGATAATTTATGCTGCTTCAGGCGAAAAACAACTTGATATCTACCAATGAAATGGTTAACGAGTAAAACGAAACAATGCACTGCAGCTACTAACTTGTTTATCACATTACATTAATGAACCTCACAAATACAGAAAATAGCTCAGTTCTCAAGTGTAAGTGTATAAGGTTAAGCGTGTATACTCTCAATTCAAATAATCATGCACAGTTTACCATTAGCTTGCTCACGATCTCATCTCTCCTCCACTGGGTATGAATGTAAATCAAGAATCAGAAAGGTCTTTACATCGGGTTGTAATGCAGACTTTTTGGACAAGGTAGGAAAATTTATGTAAAGTGATGAAATTTGGACTAAAAGAGTTAACTACTCTCCAATATCTCTAACAAATGCCTAATTCATACAATTCTCAGTAGAGATAGACTTTGTCTAACTCTCTTCTTGTTTCCCACAAACCAACAATGACAACTCTTTTTTTTAATGACATATTTTTCTCAATAGCCACCATTTTATCCAACCAAACTCTTCTCGCCCTCTCCTTTTCCACAGCATGAGCAAATTCAACCACCACCACATCAATATTTCTTTACCCACTCAAATAGTCCAAGCAAAGAAATAATAATAAAAACAAGGTTAAATTTCTAATTGGTTCAAAAAATAAAAAGTTTTTAGGCTCAAGAGGGCTTACTAGGGTAATGTAGTTTTGGTCGACTTTCAAAGGGTAACAACGCTAAAGAAAGATGGCCTAACCTCATTTTCTATCTTCACATTCAAATTGTGAACTCAAGCAGATTCTGAGCAAGTTCTAGAAACTAGTAAGATGCATTTGAACAATTCACACAAGAAAGGGAATTGAGCTCAAGTCTTACTGGGTCAAATCATCAATCAAGGTAAACCAGCAATTCACCATAGTGGATATCATCGTTAAACTCACTAACCATTAATCAATTTTTCTCTCTTTTTTCCCAACATTTGAATCATCATAAGCAACTCATCCAACCCCTCATGCGAGTATCCTCATATGAAATTCAACCAAGACCAAGACACAATCACTACCAACACCATTCTTAAAACCAAAAAAATGTAAACGTGCTTCCTAACATCACTAATGCAAATGTACCTACCTAACATGCAATAAAGTGATTAAATAAAATAGATAATACTTTTACAAATGACACCTAAAATCCAACACATCACCCTCCCCAAACTTATTCAAAACAAAGTAAAGAATAAGTTTGAGAAAGACAGAGAATTTTGTGGATTGAACCTGTAACTCCGGAGGGGGCTGAGTGTGATAGGGATGCCACTGCTGTTAGTTTTGTATACTGGAAGACTTGTCTTTGTATACTTTTCTGATGATGTGATGATATGAAATGAAAGTTATTGCAGTCACTGTTTGCATTTAGATTATGTTCTATAATTGTTTTATGCAATGTACCATATACTTACATTGTAGATGATATGGTGTGGGGAGTCACACGGTAAGATCATATCATTAGAACCTTGTAATGTATTAAAGAGCTCACGGCTTAGATGGTCCTGAACACACCATCAGTACACCGTAGAATAATCTGATAAGTTAGTTTATCTTGACTAACTGATTATTCTAGTACACTTGTTAGTGTATTGAGGAGGATCACGATAGGATACTATTCTCTATCTCTGACCCAGTTACTGATAGAATAAAGATCCACAGAGTTCGGGTTCTGAACTCATGTGATATTGGCGAGCATATGTATGCGTTGTTTATTACTTTAATTTATCAATGGGTGAGATCTTTTCGTAGATCGAATTCGATATCTTGGGTAATAATAATGTATACATGATGTCTCGAGCAGTATGCATGAGCACCGTGTCCTGGTGCGCCAGGTTGATGATGTTCTCTTGAGGAAACAGAAGTTCATGTTGAAACCCTGTATGTGGAATTTATTCCGTACATGAGTAACGTTTGTGTGGTACTACTTAAGGTTTTAGATGTTAATTAATTATAGTTGTGAGAGGCTGACATAATTAATTAATGAACATTATATCTTATACACGGGGAATGGCTGGACTAAAGGAGAAAACATATTCGTAAATATGTATTAAATTGGTAGGTCAGTTTTACTTCTTTAGTGGAATAAAAGTAAAACTTAATTTATTTAATTATATCCTAAGTTTATTGGATATTGAATATTAAATAAATTAGTGGGTCAATTTAATATTCTTCTAGATCCCTGTTGTAGCCCAATTGACTGATATTGAACTTGAGATAGAGGCCCAAACCCAGTAGGGTTGGGAGACCAATATTCGACCACCTACCTATATATAGAGGAGGTGGGTACGAAAATTACATCATCATAAATCAGCCCCTCTTTGTCTTTCAAAGTTATCCACAGAATTCACAAACCTATCTAGTAGATTTCAGCCCACTCTAAATCTAGATACAGTCCGAAAATACAACAGAAGATCTTGGAGTGGAATTGTGCAGTGGATGAAATTTGAGGTGTAGGTGGCGCATGTTTCAGTGTTCATTCAACAACAAGATTAGACCTTTAATCTTGTCCTCAGACCGTCTGACAATTGTAAGTAATTTCAATCTATGTCTTCCGCTTTATTAGATTTATTTTGCATGATTTTGTGCATGACGTGTTAAACATGCATGTAACATAAATTTATGATTTGCATGAACATGGATTAATGAAAAACCAAATGATCCTGCGGTGGTTTAATTCGAAAAAATCCCAACAACTGGTATCAGAGCGGGATTTGGCACTGTTCTAGGATTAATCCGGGCATAAATTCGAACTGCATAATTAAATTCAATGATGAATTTATGGTGTTTAAATTTTCAGATTTAATTGGCTATGTATTTCGATTTTTATGGTATTCGAAACTTGGAAGAATTTTTGATTGAATTCGATAATTCTAGTTTTGGAGTCTATGTAATTTTCGACATTCATGAATATAAATTTGGGATGATATTTGATGTTCTTCAAATTTCCAGATTTAATCTTCATGATGTTCGAAAATTTGGTCTTCATTTTTTCAAAAATTGAAGTGAAAGAATTCCCTAATTTTGGTATTAAATTTTCGGTCATGTTAGATCAAATTGGAGAAGATTTTGATGAAAATCAAATTTCCAGATTTATCTAATATGTAGTTTCGAAACATTGGAGATTGGATTAAGATTTGATATTATTTGATGTATATTTTAATTTACCTAATTTTAATCTAAATGGATTTGAAAATAGAATTTTAAATTTGGAAGAATTTGAAGTCGATCAAATTTCCAGATTTATTATTTTGATGATTTTCGAAATCTAGTGATTAAAATTGGATAAGGTGATTTTTGGATATATACAAATAATTATCAAAATCCAATTGTGATAAGAATCTAATTTTGGATAGGTTTTGGAAGATTTTGAAGTGGATCAAATCTTCAAACGTTATCCTTAAAGATTTAGATTCTTATGGATAATATTTGGATTAGATTTTTGATTTATATCAAGATATCCAATTATTATTTAATTAGGGCGGTTTGAAAATATTAAATAAATTTGGTGGATAATTATAAATAATTTCCAGATTTATTTTAGTTATTTTTTCCAAAATACAAGGTTTAAAATTGGTGGATAATTATTTTAATTTCCAATTTTTATCTTGTGGATAATATCGAATTAATTAATTTAATTAATTGGAAAATTCGATTATTTTTTAATATTCATGCATAGATATCATATGTTATTTTATGTGGATCATATAATATATGATTGTTGGATTTGTAGACTGTGTTTGTTTGCAGGCTTACCAACTATCATGGCTCCTTTATTTTATGTGATGTATGTTTATGTTGAATGGATATTGGCTGTATGCTGGTTTGGCTACGTGATTTTAATCCATGAGAAAATCCATGGATTAGGTCTAGATTTTATTTTACGTTGTTTTATTGTAATAGATATAAAGTTGTTAGACCGAGTTTTTGAGTTGTAATTTTTATTCTAGCAATATTACATTTTTCCTTTTGGAATAGATAGTCTGTATTGAATAAAGATCGGAGATCAACTCAAAGAAGGAAAGTGGTTCAGCACCAAGAATAAAGGTTCACATGTTCATGTCCCGAAACTCTAAATGGAGCTAGGTTTTCGGCGAGGCGCGGTGAAGGTGGCGGCAGCCATAGCCCTGATTCCGGAGCCGACTTTCCAGTTTTATCTTATCAATCAACATAAGATATAAGTCATGATAATTGGAATATTGCTGTTGCTTATTATGTTGAAAGCATGCAATGGATGTTTATCATTTTATGTGATGTTTGCATGTTCGATAATGGGATAACATGAAACCTCAAACATAAATAACTATGTGGGAGACATTCATACCAAAGTATGTAGAAATCTCATACGGTCTCCATTAAATCTAGCTTAATTGAGAAGTGATGGGCATGTGCGTTGACATCAGTCTTCCTCCATATCGGATGTGTCATATCACATATTTCTCTACAAATTAAATCTCCTAAATGGATAGCTGTAGAACACTATTAGAACTAACTGACTCTTCCATCTGGAGCGGTTAAATTCGAATAGTGCTCTTGGTGTGAAGATAATGGTGTGCACACTTAGATGTAATTTATTGATAAACGTCCACACGATCATGGCTTATCAGTTAGACGATTACATGACCGTGTTTATTATTCGGCTATTAATTTGCTTGATGTAAGGGAACTCAACTGGAGGCAAATTAAAGGTTTAACTTATTTAAAAATAAATTTTATAAATGTCCACACTATCGTGGCTTATAAAAGACGTTTTTAAAGTGTCGGTGGAAAAATATATAATTTTTGTGAGGTTTTCGATTATATACTGTTTATCCTAAATGTATTTTGTGACTGTACTGCATGTTTAATTTCAGTTATTTCATATCATCAATGGTACTCTCCAATCTGTCCTCAATCCTCAAAGAAAAAAAAATTGTCGGTGAAAACTACAATGACTGGCTTCGTCACCTTAAGATAGTTCTTGTTGCTGAGGGACACAAGTTTGTACTTGATAAGGTTTGTTCTCCACAGCCAGATGATGGTTCTGACGAAGCTCAAAAGGTTGCATATGATAAGTGGGTTAGGTCTAATGAGATAGAGCGCTGTTACATTTTGGCATCTATGTCAAGCATGTTGCAACATCAGCATAAGCCTATGAAAACCGCTTATCATATCATGTACAACCTTAGGCAGCTATTCGGTCATCAGAACCGCTCGTCACGCCATTTGGCAATGAAGAAGCTAATAGATGCGAGAATGTCTGACTTCACACCTGTTAGGGATCACGTTCTCATGATGATGGGGTATTTATCTGAGATCGAGACCTTGGGTGGAGAGCTAGATAGCGATTCTCAAATCGACATTGTTCTTCATAGCTAGTGCTCGAAGTTTGAGCAGTTCAGGCTGAATTTTAACATGATTAAGAGGGATGTCAGCCTGACTGAACTGCTCATAGATCTTCAAGCGGCTGAATTACTCCAAAAGAGCGATCCTCAGGCCCACATAGCTGAAAGAGACGTGTCTTCTTCTGGTGGAAAAAGGAAGAAGAGAAACGCACCTAAGAAGGCTGCAGATGAGGCACCTAAGGGAAAGAAGCCAAAGGCAAGAATTCCTCCTAAGGAATTCAAGTCGAAGACTAAGTGCTTCAAGTACGGCCAACCAGGTCACTGGAAGGTGGCGTGTCCTAACAAGAAGAAGAAGAGAGGTACATCTCATACTCTGGTCATGGAAACATGTTTAGCAACTTGTTCTACCCAGTCATGGGTAGTAGATACTGGAGCTACTGATCATGTTTGCATGTCTTTACAGGGGTTCCTGGTAAAAAGATAGCTGAGTGAGGATGAGATCACTGTCTACATGGATAATGCTACGAGAGTGGCGACTGTTGCAGTGGGAGACATTGTTTTACCTTTCAGTAGTGATAGAACTTTGGTTTTGAAAGATTGTCTTTATGTGCCTGGTTTTAGGCGAAACTTGGTTTCAGTTTCTAAATTGATTATGGATGGATCATCTGTTTCTTTTGATAACAAAGTAGTTATCTTTAGTGGTAAACATTTTATCTGTTCTGGCACATTGGAAGGATACTTATACTTTCTTAAACCAATTGAAAACACTACGCAAAGACAACTGTTGAATACATCGATCATAAACCCTAACAAGATAAAAGAACCTTCGGAATTGAATCACACCTATCTTCATCTAAGGCTAGGTCACATTAAACTTAAGAGGATACAAAGACTTGTAAATGATGGACCACTGTCTTCTTTGGTATTGGAATCATTTCCTTTGTGTGAATCCTGTTTGAAAGGTAAAATGACCAAGCGTCCTTTCCAGTCAAAAGGAAATAGATCCGAAGGGCTATTAGATTTGATTGACTCTAACCTGTGCGGCCCTATGTCAGTTCAAGCTCGAGGAGGGTTCGAGTATTTTATCACTCTCATTGATGATTACTCTAGATACGGTTATATTTACCTGTTGCGTCGCAAGTCTAAATGCTTTGAGAAATTCAAAGAGTTTAAGGCGGGAACGGAGAAATGAACAGGTAGAAGTATTAAGTCACTACGTTCTGATCATGGTGGCGAGTTCCTCTCAAGTGAATTTAGGAATTACATGGCAGAGAATGAGATTATATCCCAGCTGACTGTGCCTGGAACGCCACAGCAGAATGGCGTGGCAGAAAAAAAGAATCTTACATTGTTAGAGATGGTTAGATCAATGATGAGTTATTCAGAGTTGCCCATTTCGTTCTAGGATATGCCCTGGAAACGACAACCTATATTCTCAACTTGGTTCCATCGAAATCAGTTCCTACTACGCCCACAGAACTGTGGACTGGACGAAAGCCCAGTTTGAACCATATTTGGATTTGGGATAGCCCAGCACATGTGTTGGACAAGGAAGCTGATAAGCTGGCTCCTCGTACTAATGTAAGGTTGTTTGTTGGATATCCTATAGGAACGAAAGGTGGTTTATTTTATAGTCCTAAGGATCAGAAGATCATTGTTAGAACCAATGATCAATTCTTAGAGGAAGACTATGTCATAAACCACAAACCAAGGAGTCAAATCATCCTTCAGGAGTTAAGGGGTGGATCGAATCATACACTAATTGTACAAGAAGAGGAACCACCAAACACTGCACAACGTGTCACAGAAGTACAGAAACTGCCTCGTCGCAGTGAGAGGGTTGTACGCCAATATGATAGATTCATTGGTCTGGGAGAGGCTTCAGATTTCCCAGAGGGTATTAATGAATTGGATCCCAGGCCCTATGACGAGGCAATTCGAGATAAAGATGCGGATTCTTGGAAAACTGCAATGGAGTCTAAGATTGGATCTATGAATCGCAATCAAGTCTGGGAACTTGTAGAACTACAAGATGGGGTAAAACCCATTGGCTGTAAGTGGGTCTACAAGCGCAAGAGAGGATCTTATGGGAAGGTTGAAACCTTCAAGGCAAGATTAGTGGCAAAAGAGTATACTCAGAAAGAAGGGATCCTTTATGAGGAAACCTTTTCACCGGTAGCCATGCTTAAGTCAATCCGGATTCTCTTATCTATTGCCGCTCATTTGGATTATGAGATCTGGCAGATGGATTTCAAGACAACTTTCCTAAATGGAAGTCTTGAAGAAAACATTCACATGAAGCAACTAGAGGGATTCATTGCTAACGGCCAAAAGCACTTGGTGTGTAAGCTTAAGAGATTCATTTATGGACTTAAGCAGGCATCGAGATCTTGAAACATCCGATTTGATGAGGTTATCCAGTTATATAGATTTGTGCAAAGTCCGGATGAGAGCTGTGTGTACAAGAAATGTGACGGAAACATGGTGGCATTCCTCATACTTTATGTTGATGACACTTACTTATTGGAAAAAGTAATAAGACATTGTCGAACATTAGGGTGTGGCTGTCCGAGCAGTTCAATATGAAGGATCTGGGTGAAGCCGGAAATGTCCTTGGCATCAAGATCATTCGAGATCGCCAGAACAGGATGTTATGTCTGTCCCAGTCGACTTATATCGATACAGTGCTAGCTAGATTTGGCATACAAGATTCCAAGAAAGTACCATATGCTTTGGCTATGGGAAGTTTGATGTATGCTATGCTATGCACTAGGCCTGATATATGCCATGCCATTGGAATGGTAAGCATATATCAGTCTAACCCTGGACAAGGTCACTGGACTGCGGTCAAAAATATTCTCAAGTACCTGAAAAGGTCTCGAGATTACATGTTGGTTTTCCGCTCTGATAGTCTAGTGCCTTTAGGTTACACGGACTCAGATTTTCAATCCGACAAAGATCAGAGTAAGTCTATCTCGGGCTATGTGTTTACATTAAAAGGTGTAGCCATCTCATGGAGGAGCATTAAGTAGAAATGCATTGCGGATTCCACCATAGAAGCCGAGTATGTAGCCGCCTCTGAGGCTGCAAAAGAGGTTGTCTGGCTCTGCGGGTTCCTAGTGGGCTTGGGCGTGGTTTCTGATTTGCCTAAGACTATTACGATATAGTGTGATAACTCTGGTGCAGTGACAAATTTGAAGGAACCCAGAGCCCACAAGGTAAGTAAACACATAGAGAGAAAGTACCATCTTATACGAGAAATCGTTAAGAGAGGAGATATGACGGTGGTCAAGATTGCATCAGAGGACAACCTGGCTGATGCATTCACGAAGAGCCTGCCGGCTAAGACCTTTGATGGTCACGTGGAGAAAATGGGAGTGAGATGTAGACCTGGTGGCGCAGTTTGAGTTGATAGTTTTGATTGGAGAGTTAGCCAGTTTAGTTATTATGCTTGAAAGACATGCTTCAAGTATAAGTGGGAGATTGTTAGTTTTGTATACTGGAAGACTTGTCTTTGTATACTTTTCTGATGATGTGATGATATGAAATGAAAGTTATTGCAGTCACTGTTTGCATTTAGATTATGTTCTATAATTGTTTTATGCAATGTACCATATACTTACATTGTAGATGATATGGTGTGGGGAGTCACACGGTAAGATCATATCATTAGAACCTTGTAATGTATTAAAGAGCTCACGGCTTAGATGGTCCTGAACACACCATCAGTACACCGTAGAATAATCTGATAAGTTAGTTTATCTTGACTAACTGATTATTCTAGTACACTTGTTAGTGTATTGAGGAGGATCACGATAGGATACTATTCTCTATCTCTGACCCAGTTACTGATAGAATAAAGATCCACAGAGTTCGGGTTCTGAACTCATGTGATATTGGCGAGCATATGTATGCGTTGTTTATTACTTTAATTTATCAATGGGTGAGATCTTTTCGTAGATCGAATTCGATATCTTGGGTAATAATAATGTATACATGATGTCTCGAGCAGTATGCATGAGCACCGTGTCCTGGTGTGCCAGGTTGATGATGTTCTCTTGAGGAAACAGAAGTTCATGTTGAAACCCTGTATGTGGAATTTATTCCGTACATAAGTAAAGCTTGTGTGGTACTACTTAAGGTTTTAGATGTTAATTAATTATAGCTGTGAGAGGCTGACATAATTAATTAATGAACATTATATCTTAAACACGGGGAATGGCTGGACTAAAGGAGAAAGCATATTCGTAAATATGTATTAAATTGGTAGGTCAGTTTTACTTCTTTAGTGGAATAAAAGTAAAACTTAATTTATTTAATTATATCTTAAGATTATTGGATATTGGATATTAAATAAATTAGTGGGCCAATTTAATATTCTTCTAGATACCTATTGTAGCCCAATTGACTGATAGTGGACTGGATATTGAACTTGAGATAGAGACCCAAACCCAGTAGGGTTGGGAGACCAATTTTCGGCCACCTCCCCTATATATAGAGGAGGTGGGTTCGAAAATTACATCATCATAAATCAGCCGCTCTTTGTCTCTCAAAGTTATCCACAGAATTCACAAACCTATCTAGTAGATTTCAGCCCACTCTGAATCTTGATACAGTTCGGGAATGCAACAGAAGATCTTGGAGTGGAATTGTGCAGTGGACGAAATTTGAGGTGTAGGTGGCGCATGTTTCAGTGTTCATTCAACAACAAGATTAGACCTTTAATCTTGTCCTCATACTGGCTGACAATTGTAAGTAATTTGAATCTATGTCTTCTGCTTTATTAGATTTGTTTTGCATGGTTTTGTGCATGGCGTGTTAAACATGCATGTAACATAAAATTATGATTTGCATGAACATGGATTAATGAACAACCAAATGATCTTGCAGTGGTTTAATTCGAAAAAACCCCAACAACTACTGCATCATCTGCACCATCATGGTGACATTGGCATCAATGGTGCTCAGACGATCATGCATGGAGTCCACATGGCCGCTCATGTTGTTGACAGTATTTTTGACTCCCTGCACCCTATGCTCCAATCCCTTAATCTGGTGACCCATAGTCTCAAAGAATTCAGCTTGAGACCGTGGCCTCTATCTCCTACAGCCTCTATTAGATGGCTCAGGAATGTCTTCATCATCCTCTTGCACAAGTGCAGGCACAACGGCTCCTGGACCACCCTCTATCGCCATGAACTGAGGAGGGGCACCCCAACCCGGGTTGTAACTGTGGCGCCAAGGTAAACAGACAGGATGAGCTGCTATGGCTTGAACATGCGCAGCTTCGGCCATCCTCCAATTTCGTCTGTCTTTCTATCCAGAAATAGATGTGAGAGCGGGATTGGAAAGAGGGAAATGGTCGCCTACTCGTTGGGAGAAGAAACCCCGATACTAACTATCAACTTTGAGGAAGTCCATACTCTTCAGCACATCCACATTAATTAACTCCTCTCCTGGGGCTGCGTCCCAGGCAGAACTGTTGACCCCATAGTAGTCAGTAATTGGGGTGATAATGCCCCCACAACAGAGTGTCCCACCGCACTTTGATGCGGCTCTCTTCAAATGAAGAGTGACATAGGCCCCTAAATCAATCGCCCGACCATGAAGCATGTTCCAAAGTAAAAACAGCTTAGTAGTTTGCACAACACCGCTATCGTATCGAGCAAAGGGCAAGTTGGCGTACGATCGCTAAATATACCAGAGCACTGGGTTCTGAATATGGGTGGATTTAGCCGACTGTGGTGCATACACATGGGGTATACACATGGGGCCCATCAGGAGGTGGAAGAGTAATTTGATTCCAAAAGGCATCCCTGTTGTAATAGTCTGGCTCGAAAAACATATCTCTAGAACAACCAAGGATAGCATTCAGTTCCTCCACTAAAACCACAAAATCACATTTATCAAGCCAGAATTCTTAATATTGGACTCGTACCGGTGACCGCGATTTCACCACGTTCAATGTGCTCAGAAATTTGAGAGTCATACGCCTGTAGGATGGCCAGCGCCCCTCGAACATTGTGGTAAGTCCACCGCGTTGACTTAAATCCTAAAAACATTCCTTAATCCCCAAGCTCAGCAGGGCATTGGGTCGGGGTATCGTGATGGTTGAAAGTCTAACTGAACCAACTTTTCCCATATGGCCATATGCTTCACATCGGTGAGGACCACTCCATAGTTCAATGGGTGGATTGGATCCGCCGTCCGCTGATTGCCACGTCATCGCATGGCCTCAAAAATACCTATTCATGTACAAAGTGAGATAACATACCAATGTAAGACAAACAAGCTACTAGTCCTTACACTTGATTTAAGCCAGCAAAAGCACAAAATAACATGTCATTAATGATGTTATAATGCTCAAGACGACCTATGAAACGCATGACATAGTAACGACACCAATACCCCCCCCATTTACACATACAATCCCCCATTCTCAAGTGTGTATGTCACTAGGTGGAAAACCAAGCAATCATGCCCATTAGCACATTGGAAACATGGTTTAGCTCAATGCCCTCATTCCGTTACACCAATTAATTCTCTAATACCTAATAGCAAGTAATGACACCCTCCAAAATGAACTCATACACAAATAAAACTCCAATTGCAAGGAAAATTTGAACAATAAAGCAAGGCAAGGTGACAAGATTCCCAAATTCCCCTTAACTCAAGGACACACCACTTGTTTGTGAAAAAACCACAAAGAAATCATGAAGATTGCAAATAATTTGAGCATGAATTTCATGCACCCATCATTTAAATACATCATCAAACAACTCATTAAAGTCAAGAGAGTAATAAAATCGTACCTTGGTGGAAAAAAATTAAGATTTCAAAAATTCCCCTTTTTAAGCACTTCAACAATGGTATGGGTGATAATGGAACCACACTAACTTGTGTTTAATATGAATGGGGAAGTGGATTTGGTGGGAAGATGGAAGATTTATGTGTGGTGAGTGCAAGGAAGTGAAAAATCGAAAGGGGGGAGGAGAAGAAGGAAGGCACGGGCCGTGTGTGGATGAGAGAAAGAGGGTGTAAATGTTATAGGAGGGGGATCCGTCTTTAAAAGCTAGCAACCGTGAACTCATCTAAGACCAGAGCACCGGTCGTGCGGGGGTTTCTGGTCTCTGTGCTGCAAAAAGAAATGGTGCACGGTCTGTGCACTCATGCAGGCTCTCTGCATGGTCCGTGTGGGGGTTCTTTTTAATAAACAATGCACGGACCGTGCTCTTGACCTCATACCTCCGCACGTACCATGCAAAGGTTTCTGACCTCTAGAAAATTGCTAATTTTTATTTGTTCCTAAAAAAAAATGAAAACAAATAAAAAAAACGAGCAACAAAAATTTAAATAAACAAGAAAGAAGATGAAATCAATAATGATACCAAAAGTGTTGGGTTGCCTCCCAACCAGCGCCTGTTTTATGTCGTTAGCTCGATGTCTTCAAATTCAAACTTCTAACAAATTGAGGACAGAGGCCTCACTCTTTTGCTCCGAAGTGTAAAACTTCTTTAACTTATGGCCATTCACCATGAATGTCTCTCCATCCGGAGCCAATAGCTCCATTGCTCCAGTACTCAAGACCTTTTTGATCATGAATGGTCCGGACCAATTTGATTTCAATTTTCCTAGAAAAAACTTGAGACGAGAGTTGAATAGGAGTACACTATCACCTGGAAGAAGTTCTCTTTTGTTGATCATCTTGTCATGATAGTTCTTCATTATTTGTTTGCAAATGGAGGAATTCTCATAGGCTTCATTCCGGAACTCATCGACTTGATTGAGGTGGAAAAGCCTTTCCTTCTCCGCTTTCGAAAAATCAAAATTTAACTTCTTGACCACCCAGTACGACTTATGTTCCAATTCAATGGGAAGATGGCAAGATTTTCCGAACACGAGTTGATAAGGAGACATACCAATAGGAGTCTTGTAGTTGGTTCTGTATGCCCATAATGCATCATTGACGCGCGGTCGTTTTGCGCTCAAAATAAATTTGTAACTCCTGTGCCCACAGCGAGCGTATCTAGCTTGTGAGTACGGGTCGATCCCATAGAGAGCTAATGTGATTCCACCTTCGAGTAACCAATCACAAAAGGGGTTTGTTTGTGTTGTCACTTTATTGGAAACTAAAGCTACAAAATAACACTAAAGAAAATATCAAATAAAACGGATTCCGGCATTTGAACTACATTTTGTTTAAATATTAATTACTCGATCATGGGCACACCGATTTGCATACATGATAAATCGCCCAGTTATGGATATCGAATTCCTCTCTGTGTCTCCTTATTCATCCTTACATAATAGATTTAAAAGCGATTCCTTATCAATTAAACATCTAACCTATCATCTACCCACGGTTCCCCAAAGACATGTAAGTGAAAAGACAGTGTGTACCCTAGACGAACCCAAGTTCATTGTGTTTACTGATTCCTTGTATGCCCACAACCACCCATTGATTCACTTATTACTATATGAACCAACACACAGTCATGATTCGCCAATTCAATTAATAGTGGTGTGCCCTCTACGCCTAACGAGTGATCAACCAGATTGAGCATTTCAGACACACACTCACGTGGAACAGACTCAAGACTCAACAGAAATCTATCATGCATTACTATTCCCATTTCGGCCTCATGAGTCTAGTTTCATACTTCAACCATTTTCATATGTTCAAACACTGAAATTAAAAGGTCTAGCCTGTTAGGGTTTTTTCGATTTAAACCACCGCAGGATCATTGGTTGTTCATTAATCCACATTTATGCATATTATAATTTTATGTATCAAGTATGTATTAATCTTGCCTAGCTCGATTAACATGCAAGACAGATTCGAATCTAATAAAGCAGAACCATAGAATCGAATATAACTTACATATCGGTAGACGGGTTGATGACAAGATTAAAGATCTAATCTTGCTGTTGAATAGCACTGTGATGGGTGCCCTCTTGATGCAATTCCACTCCAAGATCTTTTGTTGTATTCCCGGACCGTGTCTCAGATACAGGGTGGGCTGTAATCAACTGAAACGGGTGTAGAATCTATGGAGAACTAGAGAGCAACAGAAGAGATGAAAATTACACTATAATTTTTGTCCCCTCCCCTTAATTAAACAGGAGAGGTGGCAAAAATTGCAGCCCTAGCCCTTACTGGGCTTGGGCCTCCACCTCAAGTTCCATCTCCAGTCCACTTTAGTCTAATTGAGCTACAACAGGGATCTAGAAGAATATTAAATTGGCCTGCTAATTTATTTAATTTTCAATATCCAATAAACTTAGGATATTATTAAATAAATTAAATATCACTTTTATTCCACTAAAGAAGTAATACTGACTTACCAATTTAATACATATTTGCGAATATCCAATCTAATGTTCATTAATTAATTATGTAAGCTTTTGATAGCTATAATTAATTAACATCTAAAACCTTGAGTAGTACCACACGAGCTTTATTCATGTGTAGAATAAATTCCATCTGCAAAGTTTCACATGAACTTGTGTTTCCTCATGAGAACATCATCAACCTGGTGCACCAGAACACGGTGCTTATATATATTGCAAGGCACACCATCTATGCAGATGCTACTACCTAAAATATCGAGTTTATTAATTCTATAATAGAATCTCACCCATGGATAAATCAAAGCAGTAAACAAGGCATATATATGTTCATCAATAAATATAAGTTAAGAACCCGAACTTTGTGGATCTTTGTTCTCTAACTAATAGTGTCAGAGTAGAGAACAATATTCTATCGTGATCCTCCTCAATACACTAACAAGTGTATTAGAATAATCAATTAGCCTAGACAGACTAACTATCAGATTATTCTACGGTATATCGATGGTGTATTCAGGACAATCTAAGCCGTGAGTCTTTTAATATAATACAAGGATCTAATGATATGAGCTAATTGTGTGTTCACCCACACCATATCATCTACAATGTAAGTATATTGAATATGCATAAATAGTTATATAATAAAGTAAATGCAAACAGTGACTACAATATAATAAATCTATATCATCATATCATCAGAAAGGTATACAAAGACATGTCTTCCAGTATACAAAACCAACATAGTCAAGCATGCTACACATAATTAAATTTGCAGAATTGAAATACATAATAATAACAAAAACTTACTGAATTAATAAGTAAAAATTCTCAAGTCCAATAGGAAGCTAGGTTTCTTCGAATTTGCCACTGCACCAGAGTTATTACAGTATATCGTAATACTCTTATGCAAATCTGGCACCACGCTCAAGTCCAATAGGAAGCTTCAGAGCCAGACAACTTCTTTTGCAGCCTTAGAGGCAGCTACATACTCAACTTCCATGGTGGAGTCAACAATGTATTTCTACTTGATGTTACTCCATACAACCGCTCCACCTCCTAATGTAAACACATAGCCTAAGGTAGACTTACTCTGATCTTTATGGAATTGAAAATCTGAGTCCGTGTAACCCAAAGGTACTAGACTATCAGAGCAGTATAACAACATATAATCTCGAGTCCTTTTCAGGTACTTGAGAATATTCTTAACCGTAGTCTAGTGACCTTGTCTAGGGTCAGACTGATATCTGCTTGCCATGCCAACAACAGAGCATATATCAGGCCTAGTGCACAGCATAACATACATAAAACTTCCCACAGCCGAAGCGTATAGGACTTTTTTACAGCTTTAGAGGCAGCTACATACACATTTCCATGGATAAATGAATTCCATACCTAAAAGGTAACCATCCTTTTCTGGCAATCTCGAATGATCTTGATGCCAAGGACGTGTCCGGCTTCTCCCATATCCTTCATATCAAACTGCTTGGACAACCACACCCTTATGTTTGATAATGCCTTTTATTGTTTCCAATAAGTAAGATATCATCAACATATAGTACGAAGAAAACCATCACGTTTCCATCACATATCTTGTACACGTAACTCTCATCTGGACTTTGCACGAATCCATATGACTAGATAACCTTGTTAAATCGGATATTCCAAGACCTCGACACCTACTTATGTCTATAAATGGATCTCTTAAGCTTGCATACTAAGTACTCTTGGCCTTTAGCAATGAATCCCTTTGGTTGCTTCATGTGGATGTTTTCTTCAAGAATTCTACTCAGGAAAGCTATCTTGACATCCATCTGCCAAATCTCATGATCCAAATGAGTGGCAATCGATAAGAGAATCCAGATTGACTTAAGCATGGATACTGGCGAAAAGGTTTCTTATAATCGATCATTTCTTTCTGAGTATACCCTTTCACCACAAGTCTTGCTTTGAAGGTTTCAACCTTCCCATCAGGTCCTCTCTTTCGTTTATAGACCCACTTGCACCCAATGAGTTTTACCCCATCTTGTGGTTCTACTAGCTCCCAAACTTGATTATGATTCATAGATCTAATCTCAGATTCTATTGTAGATTTCTAATCATTTGCGTCCTTATCTTGGACCGCTTCATCATAGGTCCTGGGATCCAATTCATTATGTCCTTCAAGGAAATTTGAGGATTTTTCCAAACTAATGAATCTGTCAGATTGGCGTACAACCCTGCCATTGCGATGAGGCAGTTTTCGTGTATCTGTGACACATTGTGCAGTATCTTGTGATACTTCTTTTTGTACTACTGGTGTAGGATTCGATCCTTCTCCTTTCAGTTCCTCAGGGATGATTTGACTCCTTGGTTTATGGTTTATAACATAGTATTCTTTTAGGAATCGAGCATTGGTGCTAACAATGATCTTCTGATCCTTAGGACTATAAAATAGACCACTTTTCGTTCCTCTGGGATATCCAACAAACAGCCTCACATCAGTACGAGGTACCAGCTTAGCAGCTTCCTTATCTAGTACGTGTACTGGGCTACCCTAAATCTAAACATGACCTAAACTAGGCTTTCGTCCGGTCCAAAGTTCTGTCGGTGTAGAAGGAACTGATTTTTATGGAACCAAGTTAAGAATTTAGGCTGCTGTTTCTAGGGCATATCCCCAGAACGAAATAGGCAACTCTGAATAGCTCATCATTGATCTAACCATCTCTAACAAGGTTCTATTCCTTCTCTTCACCATGCCATTCTGCTGTGGCATTTCTGGCGCTGTCAGCTAGGATGTAATTATTGATTTTGTATACTAGAAAGCTTGTCTTTGTATATAATAAACAATATTAAGATAATATAGATTGAATAATAATTGCAGTTACTGTTTGTGTATATATTTATATACATGGTTCCATATACTTGAATTGTAGATGATATGGTTTGGGTCAACACACGGTAGATATCATATCATCAGATTCCTTGCAATGTATTGAAAAGCTCACGGCTTAGATGGTCTTGAATCCATCATTGGTACACTGTAGAATAATCTGATAGTTAGTTTATCTTGACTAACTGATTATTCTAGTACACTGACTTGTGTATTAAGGAGGATCATGATAGGATAATGTTCTCTATTTTGACCTTAAGTGAGAGAATAAAGATCCACAGAGTTTGGGTTCTGAACTCATGTTTTATTGATGAGCATATGTGTGCATTGTTTGTTACTTTGATTTATCAATGGGTGAGATCTTTTTGTGGGTCAATAAACTCGATATCTTGGGCAATAATAGTGTATACATGATGTGTTGTGCAATATGCATGAGCACCATGTCTTGGTGCGCCAGGTTGGTGATGTCCTCTTGAGAAAGCACGTAGATCATGGGAAGCCCTGCAGGCAGAATATTAATTTATCCTTTACATGATACGAAAATCGTGCGGTACAACTCAAGGAATAAGATATTAATTGATTATAGCTGTCAGAAGCTTACATAATTAATTAATGAGCATTATATCTTAAACAAGGGGAATGGCTGAACTAAAGGAGAAAGCATATTCGCAAATATGTATTAAATTGGTAGGTCAGTAATATTTCTTTAGTGGAATAAAAATAATGCCTAATTTATTTATTTATATCCATGTCATGGATATTAGAAATTAAATAAATTAGTAGGCCAATTTAATATTCTTCTAGATGCCTGTTGTAGCCCAATATGACCTAAGTGGACTGGGAATGGAACAAGAGTTGGAGGCCGAAGTCCAATAGGGTTCGGAGAGTTAATTTTCGTCCCCTCTCCTATAATAAGGGAAGGGGGCCACGAAAATTATGATAAAAAAATACATCCAATACAGCCCCTCTAAGTGCTCTCTTGATTCCTAGAGTTTCCACAACCGTTTATTAGTCTGCAGCCCACCCTGCATCTAAACAAGGTTCGAGAATACAGCAGAAGATCAAGAAGTAGAATATTGGAGCTGTGTGTTTCGAATACCATAAAGATTCACCATGATCATGTGTTCTCCATCAACAATGGGATTAGACCTTTAATCCTGTGAGCAGCCCGACAACGTTTGTAAGTACCGTTTCGATAGATTCTATTTTATTCCACTGCAATAGATTCGAAATTGAAACTTGCATGTTAATTCAAAATAGGATAATTAATATCACGCATAAAATTATGATTTAGTTGAGTTAGAATTAATGGCATCCAAATAGATCCTGTGGGGTACAATTCGAAATAACCCCAACAATTGGTATCAGAGCAGATTTTGGCTCTCCTAGAGAATTAACTCTATGGTAAATTCGAATTGTATGTTTAAATCTGTAGATGAATTTTAGGTTTTAAAATTTTTAGATTTAATTGTTCATGATGTTCGAATTTTTGGATTAAAATCAGTTTGGAATTTTTGATGTCATTCGAAAGTTACAGATTTTAATTCATGAGAATTTCGAAAAATATGGATTGATATTGGAAAGGATTTTTGATGTATATCAACATTTTCAGAATTAATCCTTGTTGGTTTCGAAATTATGCAATTTAAAATTGGATGAGATTTTTGATGAGAATCGAAAGTTCAATTTTGTTCCATGTTTATTTTTTATCGTGGGGCATTATACTTGGAATGGTATTTTATCTATGATAAAATTCTAACTTTAATTCCCATGTGATCGAGAATTGTGTACTGAAGATTTCCTAATTTCAATCTTAAATTTGTTTCGTCCATTTGATAAGTTTGGAACGATATTTCATCAAAGATGAATTTTCCAAAGGTTAATTCACACCATGAACGAAAGTTTGTGGATAAATTCCTAATTTTTTTTTTTTTGTGATTTTCAAAATTTATGATTTAATTTGGAATAAAATTTTGATTAATACCAAAATTTTCAAATTTAATCATGATAGTGATCGAAAATTATGGGGATTAGAATTGGAGAAGGCAATCTTTGATGTATATCAAAAGTTACCAAATTCTAATCTAAGCAGGTTTCAAAATAGAATTTTAAATTTGGAGAGTGTTTGAAGAGGATCAAAACTTCCATATTTTTATTCTTGTAATTTTGATACCTAGTATATAATTTGCAAAAGATTTTGACTAATATCAAAATTCCAAATTATTAATTTTAATTAGGGATGGGTGAAAATATTAGGTTTTAATTTGGAGAAATTTTTTGATTAATTTCAAAATTTCGAAATTTAATCCTAAGGTAATTTTTCGAAATTATAAGATTTAATTTGCTAGAAAATTATTATTAATTTTCAAATTTTATCTTTGTGCTAATTTCGAAAAAAAAAAAGATTTAATTTGGAATAGATTTTTGATTAATATCAAAATTTCTAGATTTAATTATTTTAGGGATTTTCGAAAAGTAAGGAATTTTATTTGGAAAATATTTTTGATAAATATCAAAATTTTTAGATTTATTCCTTATGTTATTTTCGAAGAATTAAGATTGAATTTGGTGGAAAATTATAATTAATTTTCAAATTTTATCTTAGTGTATTATTCAAAATTTTAAGATTTAATTTGGAGGAATTTTCGATTTATTTTGAAAATTTTCATATTTTATCTTTGTGATAATTTAAAATGTACAAGATTTAATTTGGTAGAATATTTTAATTAATTTTCAAATTTAATCTTATGGTATTTTTTGAAAATTTCAATTTTAAATTGAAAATAATTTTCGAAAATGATCATGTATGAATATCATATGAAATTTTATATTTATCACTTAAAATTTGATAGTTGTTGTATGTAGACGATTTTTATTTGCAGATGATACCGACTATCATGGCTTTTTAATTTATGTGATGTGATGATTTAATTTATGTTGAATGTATGGTTGTTGATAGTCGTATGTCGGTTTGGCTACGAGGTTTTTATCCATGAGAAAATTCATGGAATAGACTAGCATTTATTTTATTATGTTGATTTGATATAATAGGAAAAATAAATGTTAGAGTATTTAGACGGAATTTTTGAAATTCCATGTGTCTTGAGTTGTATCTTTTTATTCCTTTATTATTCTAGATATATTAGGATTTTCCATAATTAAAATCTTTATCATATGAAAATTCAATATTTAAGATAATGATTACTTTATCCTAGTGGATTTGGATAAGGTAATTGATATATTTGAATTTATTCAAATGTGATAGGATAAGATTTAAATTAGGAATAGAAATCCTTATAGAATTAGATAAGAAAAGGGATTCTTCTCAAGAAAGGAAAGTGGAGCAGCCCCAATCAAGGAAGGACGATATCCCGGACATGTCCCGAAACCCTAAATCGGTGTTAGGGTTTTGGCGAGACACTTGGTGGTGGCGCGGATGACGTCCAGATTTTCGGAGCTGATTTTTCAAGATTATCTCATGAATGTAACATGAGAAATATGCCATGATAGTTGGTTTAAATTATTATGCTTATTATGTTGTTGTTTGCATGTCATGGATGTTTATCATTTTATGTGATGATCTTCCATGCTAATGAGATAAAATGAAAACCTCAAGTATAAATAACTAAGTGGGGGAGATTCATACCAAAGTATATCGAAATCTAATCGGTCTCCATTAAATCTGGTTTAATTGAGAAATGATGGGCATGCGCATTGACATCGGTCTTCCTCCATATCGGATGTGTCATATCACAGATTTCTTTAAAAGTTAAATCTCATTATATGGATAGCTGTAGAACACTATTAGAACTAACTGACTCCTCCATCTGGAGCAGTTAATTTCGAAATAGTGTTCTTGGTGCAAAGATAAGGGTATTCACACTTAGATATAATTTATTAATAAACATCCATTATCGTGGCTTATTAATTAGATGATTACATGACCGGGAATAATACCGACTATTAATTCACTTGTCAAAAGGAAACTTGACTAGAGGTGAATTAAAGGCTAGTAACCTATTTAGAAATGAATTTCATAAACGTCCACACTATCGATGCTTATGAGAAATATTTTTAAAATGTCGGTGGATATACATATAATTCTTTTTTAGGATTTCAATTATATGATTATCCGAAAAGATGTGACTGTACTGCATGTTTACTTTTTCAGTTATTTCTATATTATCATGGCATTCTCCAACTTGTCTTCTATTCTCAAAAGTTTTATATCGGTGAATTACTAAAGACTGGATTCGAAACTTAAAACATTGTCTTAAACGGCTGAAGGTTTAATTGTACTTGATGAGGAATGTCATAAGAGACCAATTGTGAATTCTGATGAAGTAGTGAGAACCTCTTATGGTGTAATCTTAAGAAACTCTTCGGACATCAGAATTACACAAGAAAATGCACTGCCATGAAAAATCTAATAAGCACCAAGATAGTCGATTTCATTCCTGTAAGGGATCACTTATCGGAGATCGAAACCCTGGATGGTGAACAAGATACCGAGTCTTAATTAACTTGGTGTTTAATAGTCTGTCCCTAAAGCTTAAATAGTTCTTTTTGAACTTTAGCATGATAAAGAATTATGTCACTTTATCAGAAATGCTTGTTGATCTTCAGACAACTGAGATGCTAATGAAAAGTGTCACAGAAGCGCAAATGGCTAAGAGAAATGCATCTTTGGGTAAGAAGAGAAATGCATCTCAACCAAAGGAAGCATGTAGGGCAATGAAGAAAATGACATAGTTACCTCAAAAGGACTTTAAGTCCAAAGGATATGTGCTTCAAGTACAATCAGCTGAGACATTATAAGTCTGAGTGTTCTCTAAAAAAGGAAAGGTATCTCTCACCCATTTGAGTGAATATGAGATCACTATGTACATGTGCAATGCTATGGTAAAGTGGCGGCTATTGCAGTGGGAGACATAGACATACCCTTAGTAGTGATAGATTTTAGTCTTTAAAAGGATTGTCTGTATGTGCTAGAATTTAGAAACTTGGTTTCTATTTCTAAGTTGGTTTTGGATTGATATTTTGTTACTTTTGATAACTAGATTGTTATCATGGTTGGGAAACATTTTATCTATTCTGGCACATTGGATGGACATCTTTAAATACACTAAAATCCATGCTTAACACTACAAAATAACTATTAAATACATTGATCAACCTCAATAAAAGGAAAGAATCTTCGCAAAGGAATCAAACCTATCTTTGGCATCTAAGACTTGGATATATTATTTTTACGAGGATTCAAAGTTTGATAAACGATGGTCTATTGGTCTCACTGGTCCTAAAATCGTTTCTTTGTGCAAATCCTGCTAAGAAAGTAAAATAACCAAGTGTTCTTTAAGGCTAAAGGAAAAGATTCAAAGAAGTTATTAGGTTTAATTCACTCTACTTATGTGGCCCTAGTGACAAGTACCTCTAAAGAGACTTTAGGGATCACTTGGCGGAGAATGGGATTGCATCCCAGTTAACTACGTCTGCTATTCAAACAGCAGAATGACGTAGTGGTGTGAAGAAATAGAATGTTATTGGAAATGGTTAAGATCGATGATGAGCTATTCAAAGTTGTTTATTTCATTTTACGGATATGTCCTAGAAACGACGATTGTCTGTTGGATATCCCAGATGAACGAAAAATGATTTATTTTATAGTCCTAAAAACCAGAAGGACATTGTAAGCACTAATTTCCGATTCTTAGAAGAAGACTATATAATAATTCACAAGGTTAAGAACAAGATTGTTCTTAATGGTTTGAGGAAAGGACATTCGAATCCTACACCAAAGTGTACAAGAAGAGGTACCATCTAATACTGCATAACGTTTCACGAAGGTATAGAAAATTCTTCATCGCAGTGGGAGGGTTGTGCACCAACCTAATAGATTCATTAGTCTAGAAGTATCTTCTGATTTTCTAGAAAGACTAAATGAATTAGAGCCCAGAAACAACGATAGAGTGGTTCAAGATAAGGATGCGGTTTCTTAGAAAACTGCAATGGAATCTGAAATGGAATCTATGGATCACCATGAATAGTGGAAGCTTGTAGAACCACTAAATGGGGGTAAATCTCATTTAATGAAAGTGGGTCTATAAAGGAAAGAGAATATCTAACGGATTGTAAGATCTGAAATCTCTTGTCTGTTGTTACTCATTTTAACTTATTTGTTTAGCAAATAGATGTCATGACAGTTTTTTCTGAACGGAAGTCTTGAGGATAATATCTATATGCGACAAACAAAGAGATTCATTGTTAAACGCCAATAGCACTTAGTGTGCTAGCTTAGAGGTCCATTCGTGGATTTAAGTAAGCATCAAAATCTTGGAATATCCGATCTAATGAAGTTATCCAGTCATATGGATTTATGAAGAAATCGGATAAAGGCTGTGTGTACAAGAGGCGTGACGAAAACGTGGTGGTTATCCTAGTACCATATGTTAAATAAGAACTTGCTTATTAGGTAAAAATGAGAAGGTGTTATCAAACATAGGGGTGTGATTGTCCAGGCATTTCTATATGAAGGATTTGGGCTGATGTACTCATCACAAGTTACCTATATCGAAAATATGCTAGCTAGATTCAACATACAGATTCCAAGAAAGGTTTTATACCTTTCGAGAATAGAATACATCTACTCAGGGAAATGTGCTCCCCAAACACATAATGAGATGGATGAGTGGAAATGAGATTTCTTATGCTTCAGCAAAAGGAATTCTCACGTATGGTATGCTATGCGCAAAGACCGATATCTACTATGCAGTGGCATAGTGGAAAGATATCAATTTTAACCTTAGTTAAGGACAATTGACTGTGGAAAAGAGTATTCTCAAGAAAACTTGAGATAGTATGCTCATTTTACCACTTGGATAGTCTAATTACCTTGGGTTATACAGACTTATTTTTTCTAAAACTGATAAAAAGGATCCGAGTAAATCTTCCTTAGCACATGTGTTTAAATTGGGAAGGGGAGTCGTGGCATGGAGGAGTAAGGTAGAAATGCATGCTCACTCTACTATGAAAGTCAAGTATGTAGCTGGCTCTGAGGCTACGAAAGATTGTATGGCTCCATAGCGTCTTGTTGGACTCGGGCATGGTTCATGATTTGGCTTAGGAGTATCACGACACACTGTGATAACTCTGGTGCAGTGGCAAATTTGAAAAGGAATCCAGAGTCCATGGGGAAATTAAACACATAGGATTAAAGTACCACCTTATATGAAATATAAGAGAGGAAGATGTGGCAGTGGTCAAGTTTGCATTGGAAGACAAAAATGGCTGTCCCATTCACGAGCCTTCCAAGCTCAGACCATCAATGGTCAAGTGGAGATAATGGGAGTTGATGTAGACCCGGGGCCGTTTTTGAGTTTATGTTATGTTGGAGAGTTAGCCAGTGTGTTGTTTATACTTGAAAGACATGCTTCGAGTATAAGTGGGAGATTACTGGTTTTGAATACTGGAAAGCTTGTCTTTGTATACAATAAACAATATTAAGATAATACAGATTGAATAATAATTGCAGTCACTGTTTGTATATATATTTATTGTTATATATTTATATGCATGGTTCCATATACTTGCATTGTAGATGATATAGTGTGGGTCAACACACAGTAGAGATCATATCATCGGATTCCTTGCAATGTATTAAAAAGCTCACGGCTTAGATGGTCCTGAACCCACCATTGGTACACTGTAGAATAATCTGATAGTTAGTTTATCTTGACTAACTGATCATTCTAGTACACTGCTTATGTATTGAGGAGGATCACGATAGGATACTGTTCTTTATTCTGACCTTAAGTGAGAGAATAAAGATCCACAGACTTCGGGTTCTGAACTCATGTTTTATTGATGAGCATATGTGTGCATTGTTTGTTACTTTGATTTATCAATGGGTGAGATCCTTTTATGGGTCAATAAACTCAATATCTTGGGTAATAATAGTGTATACATGATGTGTCATGCAATATGCATGAGCACCATGTCCTGGTACGCCAGGTTGATGATGTCCTCTTGAGGAAGCACGTAGATCATGGGAAGCCCTGCAGGCAGAAGATTAATTTATTCTTTACATGATACGGAAATCGTGCGGTACTACTCAAGAAACAAGATATTAATTGATTATAGCTATCAGAAGCTTACATAATTAATTAATGGGCATTATATCTTAAACACGGGGAATGACTGAACTAAAGGAGAAAGCATATTCGCAAATATGTATTAAATTGTTAGGTCAGTATTATTTCTTTAGTGGAATAAAAATAATACTTAGTTTATTTATTTATATCCATGACATGGATATTAGAAATTAAATAAATTAGTAGGCCAATTTAATATTCTTCTAGATCCCTATTGTAGCCCAATATGACCTAAGTGGACTGAGAATGAAACAAGAGTTGGAGGCCGAAGTCCAATAGGGTTCGGAGAGTTAATTTTCGTCTCCTCCCCTATAATAAGTGAGGGGGGCCACGGTTATGATCAAAAAATTCATCCAATACAGCCCCTCTAAGTGCTCTCTTGATTCCTAGAGTTTCCGCAACCATTTAGTAGTCTGCAGCCCATACCTTTCTTTCTCTTATTAGGACACGCCGACTTCCAGTGGCCTGGCTGGCCGCACTTTAAGCACTTTGGCTTCGACTTGAATTCCTCGGGAAGAATCTTCACCTTGGGCTTCTTCACCTTAGGCGTCCCACTTACAACTTTCTTAGGTGTGTATCTCTTCTTCTTTTTAGAACCAGAAGAAGACACCCTATTCTCAGCTAGGTGTGCCTCCGAATTTCCCTTTTGAAGTAACTCAGCCGCCTGAAGATCCATGAGCAGTTCAGATAAGGTAAAATCCTTCTTTATCATGTTGAAGTTCAATCTAAACTACTCAAACTTCGGGGACAAGCTATGAAGCACGATATCTATTTGAGACTCAGCATCCAGTTTTCCTCCCAAGGTCTCAATCTCAGCAAGATAACTCATCATACTGAGAACGTGATCCCTTACAGGTGTGGAATCAGCCATTCTCACTTTCATCAAGTTCTTCATTGCCAAATGGCGTGCCGAGCGGTTCTGGTGACCAGTTGTACATAACATCATAAGCAATCTTCATAGACTGATATTGGTGTTGCAGCACATCTGACATATAAGCCAAAATGTAGTAGCGTGCAACCTCATCAGACTTGACCCACTTAGCATAGGCTAACCTTTGCTCTTCACCAGAATTCTCATCTGGCTTCTGAGGACATTCCTCATCAAGTACGAATTTATGTCCCTTAGTAGTTAGGACGAGGTTAAGATTACGAATCCAGTCATTGTAGTTTTCACTGACTAACTTGTTTTCTTTGAGTATAGAGGACAGATTTGAGAATGCCATTGATGATATAGAGTAACTGAAAATAAAACATACAGTACAGTCACAAGCTTTAGGATAAACAGTATATAATCGAAAACCTCGTAAAAAATTATATACTTTTCCACCTACATCTTAAAAACGTTTTCTTTAAGCCATGATAGTGTGGACGTTTATAAAATTCATTTTTGAACAGGTTATCAAACCTTTAATTTGTCTCCAGTTGAATTCCCTTACAACAAGCAAATTAATAGTCGAAAACCAACACGGTCATGTAATCTTCTAATTAATAAGTCACGATCATGTAGACGTTTATTAATAAATTACATCTAAGTTTGAATACCATCATCTTTATCCCAAGTACACATGTTTCGAATTTAACTGCTCCAGATGGAGGAGTCAGTTAGTTCTAATAGTGTTCTACAACTATCTTCTTAAAGAGGCTTAATATCTAGAGAATTCTATGATATGACACATCCGATATGGAGGAAAACCTATTGTCAACGCACATGCCCATCATTTCTCACTTATACCAAATTAATGGAGACTGTATGAGATTTCTACGTACTTTGGTATAAATCTCTCCCACTTAGTTATATATGATTGAGGTTTCATTTTATCCCATTTTAAAACATGCAAACATCACATAAAATGATAAACATACATTGCGTGCTTCAAACAACATAATAAGTAATAATAATAAACCAACTATCATGGCTTATATCTCATGTTGATTGATGAGATAAAATTGAAAAGTCAGCTCTGGAACAGGGACTAGGTCACCGTCCCTCATCACTGCGCCTCGCCGGAACCCTAGCTCCAATTAAGGTTTCGGGGCGTGAACCGGTGATCCTTCCTTCTTGAGCTGCACTACTTTCCTTCTTTGAGTTAATCTCCGATCTTTATTCAATAGAGAATATCTATTCATAAAAGGAAAAATCTAATATATCTAGAATAAAAATACAACTCAATAACTTGATCTAACAATTTTATATCTATTACATTAAAATAATGTAAAATAAAATCTAGATCTAATCCATGACTTTTCTCATGGATTAAAAAAAACATGTAGCCAAAACGGCATACGGCCCTTCATACATTCAACATAAAATTAAAACATACATTGGAGCAATGATAGTTGGTATAACTTGCAAACAAAATACAGTCTACAAAACCAACAATCATATTCAAAAGTCATACATAAAATAACATATGATATTCATGTATGAATTATCATTTTTGAAAATTCCAATTAATTAAATTAACAATTTCAAAAATACCACATGATATAATTTGGAAATTAAAATTAATTATCTACCAAATTAAATCTTGTTATTCTCGAAAATTTCATAAAACTAAATCTGGAAATTAATTATAATTATCCACAAATTTTAATTTTAATTTTCGAATACACCCTAATTAATTAATATTTGAAAATCTTGATATATATAAAAAAATCTATCCCAAAAATCTATTGAGGATCGAAAATATCAAAGAATAAAATCTAGAAATTTGATCCGCTTCAAATTCTTTCCAAATTTTATTCTAATTTTAAATCCTATTCAAATTAGACTTTGATAATTATTTATTTATATCAAAAAACTACCTTATCCAATTTTAATCAAGTAGATTTCGAAAATAACCAAATAATAAATCTGGAAATTTAATCCAATTTAAACTTTCCATAATTTAAAATTTGTTCCAAAATCTATTTAGATTAAAATAAGTTAAAACAAGATATACATGAAATAATTCCATATCAAATTCCAACTCACATAATTTTTGTAACACCTTAATCTAAAAAGAACTATTATATGAAATTAAATGATTTCTAATGCGAAAATAAGAATTTTAAGTAATTATCTTTTTTTTTTCAACTTTCTTTTCTAAAACAAACAAATAAATAAATAAATCTATTTTCACGTAACCCAGAGAAACAACAAATAAGGAAACCTGTAGAATTTAAATTTAAGATCTAAGGTACGATTGATAATTTAGACAAACTACACAACTGAAATATTTACAATCTCATATACCTTTAAAAAAAACTCAATGTGCATACCCAAAAAGAGTTACCAGCAAAAGTTATTCTAGTTATCCAACTAGAAATGTAAAATAAAGTGGAAACTTATATATACATTTGTATAACAAAAGATTATTCTGTCATTCGACCTCCACTGCAACTCCAAGCTCATTTACCTGAAATTTGTAAGTTTATAGGATGAGCATTTATAAATATACTCAGTGTGGGACGGCTATGCAAAATAATTTGTCCAAGTTGATATAAAATGAGATACATGTGTATTATTCACTGATATATGAAAATGAATTGCACTGTGCTTCCAAGGATCAATTAAGACCCCAGACCTATTCACGGTCCCTGGCGAAATGATTGTGCACAATAGTGAGGTTAAATATGAAGGACAACTGAATAGATGGTCCAGTAACACTCACAAATGATATGAAATCATACACGTCAAACAAATCACATCAACAAGGACAAACTGAAATTAACGGTATAATAAGTGAGAATCCCACACCTTAATTGAGTTTGAAGATCGACTCAAGCAAATAACAGAAGGTTAACGTCTTAGTCGCGCTGCACCTAAATATAAAGAAAATATATTCTATAAGCAAACACTAAATTCTATGAAATCAAATTAATTTATATTAAGGTTTTAAATGAGATTATGATATCTTCTTTAACTCTAACTAAAATAAATGAAAATTTTATGATATGATATAAAATTAATAGTAAATTTAATATTACTATTAGAAATAACGAAATTAATACTTGAGAAAACTAATAGTAGTAAGAATTTAATAAATTATAAGTAAATGATTCACTAATAATATTTTTAAATTATTACAAGCTGAAATTTTCCTGATTATGAATAACAATATGACTTCATTTAAAGGAATTATTCACTGTTAATCCCATATTCATTTCATTAACCAAATCTGAAGGAAATAAAATGATAGCTGTAAAATTTCAAATTACCAAATTCTATTCATAAAAAAATATAAAATCAATAAGCATGAACATTATATTTAATTAATAACAAAATTTATTATTGTCAATATAAATATTTTTGATATATGTTTAGAAAATCCCGTAACAAATGGGTTTTGGATTTCTTTTATATACATTAAATTTTATTTTAATACACTCCCATGTTATACTAATTATATTATGTTGTATATCAATATATATATACGTAATTTAGTGAAATTTATGGATGATCGTATTAAAAAGTTTAATTTATAAAATAGATACACAACTGTCAAGCAAAAATATCCCCAAACTTTATAAATTTAATTTATCATATATCTTATGATCAACTATAAATTAAAAGAGAATTCACCTTGATTAACCCAATCGTGTATGCAAAATTTGTTTGTTTTTTTTTTTTTAATGAATATGTTTGGAATTAGCAAAGTTTCAACGAAATATACAAGTATATCATTAATGTGTTTTGCTTTACAAACAATAATTAAATTTTTAGAAAATAATGAGTCATTCTTTACCTCACCAAAATAAAGACACCTCTCCCTATTTGATTCATTGTCACCACCTAATATTTTATCCTAGAGACACGTATCTATGGGAGAATTAATCTTATTAAAACAAAAACATACATTATCTTTATATATAATGACTAATACATAAATATTTTAAGTTTTAAAATATTATTGAAATGGATAATATAAGTACATATCTCTCTATATATAATATAAATACACTATATATATATATATGTTACGTTTTTTTTTTTTTTGAAATTCTACACTTTATTTATTTTATAATTGTATATATATAATACATATATATACATATTTATATATATATATATATTATGTGATGACAAATCACAAATTCACAATAATTATATCTAAGTGCATTAAATAAATAAATAAATTTCAATTAACTAAAATACGTGCGTATCTTGGGCGCGACCTCGACTAATGTATTACTCCAATAATTAAAATAACACAAATTTCATAGGTTGAAATGAATAAATAAATTTCGCAAATAAATATTGAAACATTTAATTTAAAAACGGAATGTGACAATCCTTCCCCCTTAAAAAAATTTCGTCCTCGAAATTAAACTTACTTGATTCTATATTTGGATAACGTGCTAAAATCTCTTCCTCACGTTCCCAAGTTGCTTCATCTGGTCCATGTCTACTCCACTGAATTTTGATTAATCGTATTTGTCGACCTCGTAAAATGTGTATTCTTCGATCTAGAATAATGCTAGGCTCTTCCTCGTATGTCAAATCTTTATTGATCTGTAAATCTTTAAAGTGAATTACATGACTGGGATCATGCAAGTACTTTCGGAGCATTGATACATGGAAAACGTTGTGTACTGCTGACAATTCAGGGGTCAAGGCCAATCGATAAGCTACATCCCCTACACGTTCCAAAATCTCAAATGGCCCAATGAATCGAGGTCTTAATTTTCCTTTCTTCCCGAACCTCAAAACTCCTTTCATCGGGCAACTTTAAGAAAAACCTTTTCTCCAATCTCAAAGTGTAACTCTTTCCTTCTTTTATCAGCATAGGATTTCTGTCGATCCTGAGCTACTTTGATCCTTTCTTTAATTTTCCCAATCACCTCAATGGTTTTCTCAATCATCTCTGGACCTAAGATTTTCTTTTCTCCAACTTCATCCCAATATAATGGCGAACGACATTTCCTCCCATACAATGCTTCATACGGTGCCATACCAATCGTTGTTTGAAAACTATTGTTATAAGCAAATTCTACTAAAGGTAAGTGAGTTTCCCAATTTTCCCCAATATCTAGCACACAAGTTCGAAGCATATCCTCCAATATTTGAATAGTTCGCTCAGATTGACCATCAGTTTGAGGATGATAAGCGATAGAAAATTTCAGTTTTGTACCCATGGCTGTGTGCAAACTATTCCAAAATTTTGAGGTAAATCTTGGATCTCTATCGGACACAATAGAAACAGGTACCCCATGTAGTCTCATAATTTCTCGAACATATAATCGAGCAAATTGATCCATCGAGTAGGTCATTTTCACTGGAAGGAAATGAGCTTACTTGGTAAGCCTGTCTACTATCACCCATATCGCATCAAGTCCACGTATAGACTTGGGAAGTCCCACGACAAAATCCATCGTGATATGCTCCCATTTCCACTCAGGTATTTCCAATGGATTTAACATACCAGATGGTCGTTGGTGTTCAGCTTTGATTTGCTGACATGTTAAACATTTTCCCACATATTCAGCAATTGTCCTCTTCATTCCTCGCCACCAGAATATCTTTCGGAGATCTTGATACATCTTAGTGCTACCTGGATGTACTGTATAAGTAGTACAGTGTGCCTCATCTAATATTTCCCTTATCAACTCTTTCTCCTTAGGCACACAAATTCTTCCAATGAACATGAGTGCATCATCACTTGCTATTGTAAAGTCATTTATCCCTCCATTCAACACTCGACTTTTCATCTTCTGTAAAAATGCATTACTCTTTTGAGCTTCCTTAATCCGATCTCGTAATGTGGGTTGTAAAACCAATACTGCCAATGCAGCTTTAGTTGTATTAGGAGTTACTACCTCAATCCTTAACTTTTCCAACTCCTTAACCAATGACTCCTGTTGAGTAATCATTCTTGTCAATTGTCCTTCACCTTTTCTACTAAGAGCATCAGCTACCACATTAGCCTTTCCCAGATGATATAGTATGGTACAATCATAATCCTTCACAAGTTCTAACCAACGTCTCTGTCTCATGTTAAGTTCTTTTTGTGTGAAGAAATATTTCAAACTTTTATGATCAGTGTATATTTCGCACTTACCTCCAAACAAATAATGTCTCCAAATCTTTAGTGCGTGCACCACAGCTGCTAACTCTAAATCATGTGTTGGATAGTTATGCTCATGGGTTTTCAATTGCCTCGATGCATAAGCAATAACTTTTCCTTTCTGCATCAATACACACCCGAGTCCTTGTTTTGACGCGTCGGTGTATAAAACAAAATTATCTGTCCCATCAGGTATGGTTAACACAGGAGCTGTTGTTAACCTTCTTTTCAACTCCTGAAAACTTTGCTCACATTCCTCAGTCCACTTGTATTCTACACCTTTTCTTGTTAATTGTGTCATTAGACCTGCTATTTTTGAGAATCCCTCAATGAACCTTCGATAATAGCCAGCTAATCCAAGAAAACTCCTTATTTCCCTAGCATTACTAGGTACTTTCCAATTGCTCACAACTTCCACCTTGGCTGGATCTACTTCAATTCCTTGAGAAGTTACAACGTGTCCAAGAAAAACTACCCGATCCAACCAAAATTCACATTTCTTGAATTTGGCGTATAACTTCTCATTTCTTAATGTTTCCAATATAATCCTCAAGTGTTCTTCATGTTGTTTATCATCCTTTGAATAAATCAAAATATCATCAATGAACACTATGACAAACTTGTCTAAATATGGATGGAAGACTCGATTCATCAGATCCATAAACACTGCTGGCGCGTTAGTTAAACCAAACGACATTACTATAAACTCATAGTGACCATATCTTGTGCGAAATGCCGTCTTAGAGATATCACTTTCTCTGATTTTCAATTGATGATATCCTGACCTTAAATGGATCTTTGAAAACACTCCAGCACCTCTTAATTGATCAAATAAATCCTCAATCCTTGGTAAAGGATATTTATTTTTAATCGTGAGCCGATTCAGTTCACGATAATCAATGCACATTCGCATTGTCCCATCTTTCTTTTTGACGAATAGAACTGGCGCAGCCCAAGGTGACACACTTGGTCGTATGAATCCTAAATCCAAAAGTTCTTGTAGCTGCACCTTCAACTCCTGCAATTCTTTCGGCGCCATCCTATATGGTGCTTTTGACACGGGTGCTGCACCAGGTACCAACTCAATTGCAAACTCAACTTGTCTGTCAGGTGGTACTCCTGGCAGTTCATCAGGAAACAGGTCTGCAAACTCCCTTACAATTGGCACATCTTCAATTTTGGAATCTTCTTCTTTCACACTAATAATGTTAACTAAGTATCCGTAACAGTTACCTCTTCTTAACATCTTTACTGCCTTCATGGCAGATATTACAACAGGTGTTCCACTAACTTTTGCACCATAAAATATGAACTTTTCCACACCTGGTTTTTCAAAGACCACTTCTCTTTCATGACAGTTTATTGTTGCAAAATTTTGACATAACCAATCCATACCCAATATTACGTCTAAGTCTTGCATCTCAATGCAATATAAATCAGCTTCTAGTTCTCTATTCCCAAAGTCCAATTTGACATTCCGAGCAATCCTATCTGTTTTTATGTTCTCTCCTGAAGAGATACTTACATTCAATGCTAAGTTTTCTACCTCACAATTAATTCCTTTGTTACAACATAACTTAGCAGATATGAATGAATGTGAGGCTCCAGAATCGAATAAAACAATAGCAGATGATCCAAAGATAGGTAACATACCAGTCATAGTATCATTATCTTTTGATGACTGCTGGTGTGAAAGAGCAAAGAATCGGGCATTCCCTCTTTTCTCTGGCGCTTTATTTTCCCTCGTGATTGGCGTTTTATTTCCCCGTCGAGGACATTGACCAATGGAATGTCCTTTCTCATGACAGTAAAAGCATCCCAAACCCAACATGCAAGGTCCATTATGATTTTTACCGCAATTTGAACATTGAGGCTTGGATGATGTCCCAGTGCTAGTTCTACGTGATGTTCCAGCGTTATTTTCGGTATTGAATCTAGTGTTGATTCCCTCACTGAACTTTCCCTTCTTATTCTGAAAATTCATATTACCTCCAGTACGATTATCCCATCTCCTTTTACTAGAACTGTCTACCTGTTTTGGTGTCAAATTGTTTGTTCCAAGAGCTGTGGCTACTTCTTCTGATCGCTTAACCAACTCACCAAACTCATTGATAACTTGGGCGGCCATAATTCCCTTGATATCCGCCCTCAAACCTCTTCTAAACCTTGCAATCATCTTTGCTTCTGTGTCAATCAAGTGGGGCGCATACCTAGCCAAACTGTTGAATTTTCGTTCATATTCTTCGATTGTCATATTTCCCTGTTTGAGCTCAAAGAATTCTGACTCTTTCTTCTCACGGAAAGAACTAGGGAAATACTTATCCAACACAACTTCTCTGAATATGTCCCATGATAACATTTGACGTTCTGCTTGACTTAATATCTGATAGAAATGATTCCACCAATGTCTAGCATCCTCCTTGAGTTGAAACACTGCACATGCGACCTTTTGCTCATCCGTACAATCAATGTGGGTAAAAATTCGATCCAACTCAATTAACCACTCCTCTGCCACTATCGGTCCATCTCGACCATTAAATCGTGGCGGGTCATAGCGACGAAACTGCTCGACAACTTTATTTGTTGGAACCTGAGTTGACACATTATTAGGTTGTCCTATGTTAGGCTGTACATTAGTTGGTTGCGTGACATTAGGTGTCGCAGTGTTGGTTTGTGTTGTGAAGTGAGCTTGAGCTTGTTGTTGGATAAATCCTTGCATAGCACTTAAAAACTCATTCATGAAAGTCTCTCCACCTATAGGCTGAGGTTGTGTCATATTTTGCGGTTGGTTTCCAGTCGGAGCTCGAATTGTATTTGCATTCTCAACATTGTCTGATCGAGTACGAGGACGTACCATGTTTCTATAGTAACGTAGGAAATATGGTTAAAATCTTTCTAAATATGACTAAGTTATTTCTAAATTATCTAAAAATTCGAGGGCTAAGTTTAAAACTATTTGCAATACTCACAATTTAGTAAATTAAAATTGTAAAATTCCAAAGATAAATAAATAACTGCAAGAATCTTTTCATAATTATATTAATAATTACAATAAAGGCACATGAACTTCAAAACTAAAACATTTAGATGCTCATCCAATTTTAAATAATTGAAAATAATTGTACCTTGAAGCCGGAGTGCATGGTAGTCGAATGACTAATAAGACCTCTAAACTTGAAAATAATTTACGAAATCTACTGGAAAGTAGACCCGCTCTGATACCACTACTGTAACACCTTAATTGTAAAAAGAACTATTATATGAAATTAAATGATTTCTAATGCGAAAATAAGAATTTTAAGTAATTATCTTTTTTTTTTCAACTTTCTTTTCTAAAACAAACAAATAAATAAATAAATCTATTTTCACGTAACCCAGAGAAACAACAAATAAGGAAACCTGTAGAATTTAAATTTAAGATCTAAGGTACGATTGATAATTTAGACAAACTACACAACTGAAATATTTACAATCGCATATACCTTTAAAAAAAACTTAATGTGCATACCCAAAAAGAGTTACCAGCAAAAGTTATTCTAGTTATCCAACTAGAAATGTAAAATAAAGTGGAAACTTATATATACATATGTATAACAAAAGATTATTCTGTCATTCGACCTCCACTGCAACTCCAAGCTCATTTACCTGAAATTTGTAAGTTTATGGGATGAGCATATATAAATATACTCAGTGTGGGACGGCTATGCAAAATAATTTGTCCAAGTTGATATAAAATGAGATACATGTGTATTATTCACTGATATATGAAAATGAATCGCACTGTGCTTCCAAGGATCAATTAAGACCCCAGACCTATTCACGGTCCCTGGCGAAATGATTGTGCACAATAGTGAGGTTAAATATGAAGGACAACTGAATAGATGGTCCAGTAACACTCACAAATGATATGAAATCATACACGTCAAACAAATCACATCAACAAGGACAAACTGAAATTAACGGCATAATAAGTGAGAATCCCACACCTTAATTGAGTTTGAAGATCGACTCAAGCAAATAATAGAAGGTTAACGTCTTAGTCGCGCTGCACCTAAATATAAAGAAAATATATTCTATAAACAAACACTAAATTCTATGAAATCAAATTAATTTATATTAAGGTTTTAAATGAGATTATGATATCTTCTTTAACTCTAACTAAAATAAATGAAAATTTTATGATATGATATAAAATTCATAGTAAATTTAATATTACTATTAGAAATAACGAAATTAATACTTGAGAAAACTAATAGTAGTAAGAATTTAATAAATTATAAGTAAATGATTCACTAATAATATTTTTAAATTATTACAAGCTGAAATTTTCCTGATTATGAATAACAATATGACTTCATTTAAAGGAATTATTCACTGTTAATCCCATATTCATTTCATTAACCAAATCTGAAGGAAATAAAATGATAGCTGTAAAATTTCAAATTACCAAATTCTATTCATAAAAAAATATAAAATCAATAAGCATGAACATTATATTTAATTAATAACAAAATTTATTATTGTCAATATAAATATTTTTGATATATGTTTAGAAAATCCCGTAACAAATGGGTTTTGGATTTCTTTTATATACATTAAATTTTATTTTAATACACTCCCATATTATACTAATTATATTATGTTGTATATCAATATATATATACATAATTTAGTGAAATTTATGGATGATCGTATTAAAAAGTTTAATTTATAAAATAGATACACAACTGTCAAGCAAAAATATCCCCAAACTTTATAAATTTAATTTATCATATATCTTATGATCAACTATAAATTAAAAGAGAACTCACCTTGATTAACCCAATCGTGTATGCAAAATTTGTTTGTTTTTTTTTTTTAATGAATATGTTTGGAATTAGCAAAGTTTCAACGAAATATGCAAGTATATCATTAATGTGTTTTGCTTTACAAACAATAATTAAATTTTTAGAAAATAATGAGTCATTCTTTACCTCACCAAAATAAAGACACCTCTCCCTATTTGATTCATTGTCACCACCTAATATTTTATCCTAGAGACACGTATCTATGGGAGAATTAATCTTATTAAAACAAAAACATACATTATCTTTATATATAATGACTAATACATAAATATTTTAAGTTTTAAAATATTATTGAAATGGATAATATAAGTACATATCTCTCTATATATAATATAAATACACTATATATATATATATGTTACGTTTTTTTTTTTTTTTTGAAATTCTACACTTTATTTATTTTATAATTGTATATATATAATACATATATATACATATTTATATATATATATTATGTGATGACAAATCACAAATTCACAATAATTATATCTAAGTGCATTAAATAAATAAATAAATTTCAATTAACTAAAATACGTGCGTATCTTGGGCGCGACCTCGACTAATGTATTACTCCAATAATTAAAATAACACAAATTTCATAGGTTGAAATGAATAAATAAATTTCGCAAATAAATATTGAAACATTTAATTTAAAAACGGAATGTGACAATTTTCGACCACCTTCATTAAATAAATCTGGAAATTTAATTTTTATCAAAATCTTCTTCAAATTAATTTAACAAAATTGAAAATCACACAATAAAACATATTTGAAAATTTTGATATTAATCAAAAAACTATTCCAAATATTTTAGCATAGGTTTTGAAAGTAACAAGAAGAATAAATATGGAAATTTTGATCCCTTTCGAGAATTACCAAATTTATAATTCTATTTCCAAACCTATTTAGATTAGAATTAGGTAACTTTTGATAAACAACAAAAATTACCTAATCTCATTCTAATCACTCCAAAAATTAGTCCCTATCAAGAATTAAATCTGAAAATTTTGATGTTGATCAAAAATCCATCCAAACTTAATTCCATAAGACTGAAAATTCAAGCAGCAAATTAGAGAATTTTAGAGCATCAATTTTTCAAAAATTGATCTTCAAAATATTCGAACATCACCAAATAAAATCTGAAAATTTGAAGAACATCAAATATCATTCCAAATTTTATATCATGAGGATCAAAAATTCAAGCAACCTCAAAACTAGAATTTTTCGAACTAAAACAAAAAATCCATCCAAGTTTTGAATACATTAAAAATGACACATACACATAATTAAATCAGAAAATTTAACAACAATAAATTTAACATCAAATTTAATTAAGTTTGTCGAAAATAATCCTAGGATTAAAACTGGAACAGAGCCAAAACCCGCTCTGATACCAATTATTGAGGTTTTTTCGAATTAAACCACCTCATGATCATTGGTTGTTCATTAATCCACGTTCATGAATATCATAATTTTATGTATCAAGTATGTATTAATCTCGCCTCGCTCGATTAACATGCAAGATAGATTCGAATCTAATAAAGCGGAACCATAGAATCAAATATAACTTACAAATCGGTAGACGGGTTGAGGATAAGGTTAAAGATCTAATCTTGCTGTTGAATAGCACTGTGATCGACGCCCCCTTGATGTAATTCCACTCCAACATCTTCTGCTGTATTCTTGGACTGTGTCTCTGTAATATCCCAACCTTTTTAGCATTAAAATAATTGCCTAAGATTACCTTAAGGATAAGTTAGAAAAGAAAATAGACCCTTAAAAATTTTATTTTTAGGAAAAAGGTGTCGTTGGGTGGGTTAGTAATACCCGGGACATTCTCGTATTTTTTTTATTTAAAATTCTAGATTCGAAGTTAATTTGATTAATTTATTTAAGTTATTGAGTGTAAATACATTTAGTATATTTATAGTTCACGCAAATAAGCATATATATGCAAATAGTATTTATTTATTAAAATAACAATAAAAAAAGTTAATTCTAGATATATCTAATCGTGGCCTTGAAATGTAAAATAAGGTTCTAACTATGTATATATATATATGGTATATGTATATATATATTGGAATGGCAATGCTAGATATTATAATATTAATAATGGGTAGGATTTATAATTAAAAAATTAAAAAAAAAAGTTACAACTAATGCAATATATAATAAAAAAATGTACCATCAAGTTGTATATATATATATAAACGTATATATGTATATTTATATAATATATGTATACTTGTATCCTATAGAACTATGTGTAGTTGATATCTACTAAATTTAAAATCAAGTGAAATGAATATTATATAGTTAGATTAATAGATGGTGACTAATCAATTTAGCTAGGTGACGTGTTGGAAGAAGAGATGAGTAGAATGATGACTAATACTTAAGGGTTGATCCAATTGAGTATATATATATATTTAGACACACAAACAAAATACATCTAGATAACCAAATTGGAGGCATATATGTACGAAATTAGAAATTAGGAAGGTAAGAGTTTCTATAAATTCTTTTTAATTAATAGTTAATTTTGTATCCAAATTCCCTTGTTTATGACTAAACATAGTACCTTATAAATATTTATGATCGTATGTATCAATAATCTGTATTGAAATTTATAATTAAAATCTAGATTGCACTACAATGGATTGATTAGATTTTAGAATTTATATTGATATTTTCTAATTAAAATTAAATTGTACTCCCACGTGATTAATTAGCTCTAATAATAAATTGATTTATGTTCCATAAAATTTTATTTATTGTAGAGATTAGTAATTTATTAGCTAAGTGAAAGTGACTGATTTAGCAAAATCATATGATAAGCTAATTTCAATTTGATAAGTTAACACTTCTCAATAAATGGTTAACTACTAGTGATATTTATTATGTAGGGTAGTCGTAATTTGAGTTTAATTTATAATATTATCATTTCATAATATTCTAGTAGTTCTCGAAATAAGAGATAGTCGAATAATTAAATTGTTAATAGATAATATAGCAAAAGAATTATGTGATTAGTGCTTAGTATTGAAATGCAAATATTTATCAGTTAGATGTTAGTACCTCAAGTAATTAGGTTACTCCATCTGTTATGAAATATTAATAATTGTGTAAATACACTACGTATATTCTGTTTCTATTCTCTAAGCCAAAAATGATGTCAAATTAATAGAAAAATACATAATTAATTAGCGATGGAATGATTAGTTATCTAAATTTGAGAAAATTATAAAGGAATTATGTGTTAAGATTTAGATATAGGATCCTTCTAGCTCTACTAAGTTAAGGTTGATTGTTATAGGGCCAGAGGAAGTAGCAAAATCCGAGCAAAACCAACCCAGAGTTTAAAAACGTTTCTGTGAGACAAATCATTTGTCCAGGTGGGTTTTTATTATATAAAAAAATGTATTTCGGGTTTTTAAACCCTGATATTTATAAAATGAATGTGATTGAATATCCAACTCATGACTGTATTTGATGTGCTCTCCCGACTCACTTAAGTCTTACTACTGTTTTTGGTGACGAAACTACAATGGTTCACAATATCAAGCCCCAAGCAAACAGGGCAGTGTCCAACCTTAAGCAGCTTGGTTGTGTACACGAACCGACTCACCATAAGCATTCTAGGGGAGAGTGGCGCGCAATGATGGAACTAAAATGATTTCGTATATATGGAATTCACAAATTTTCTGTTTTAAAAGCTTTCCATGATATGCTTGAAATATGATTGGATATTCTATTTTATAAAATGATTGTGAAAGTTTTCCTCAAAAATACCCACTGAGTGCATTAGTACTGACGCCCAAAATCTTTTTCAAATATTTTCAGGATGAGCTGCGGGATAGTGGACGGTTGTGCTAAGGCTGAAGGGCTATCTTTTGTTGTATATATATATATACATATATATGTTTCTTTATGTACGGTGTCTAACTGAGAACATGTTTCCTTTTAAATTTAAATAAAAACACTACGTTCTTTTCCGCTTACTCTGATACAGTTTGTCTTCAATTGTTTGAAGCATGTTATGATTTGAGCATTTACGCTATGATGTTCCTTTATAATTATCTGGCGGGGTAAGTTCCCTTTGATGATTGGTAATTCATTCAAATTCCTTATGAACGCTCTGGTGCGTGATTCTATTACAGTTGTAGAGGTTATGTTGTCTAAATGATTGAGGCACTAACCCCATCTCTATAATTATCTTTATGTAACAACCCCTTTCTCCTTTCCCAAGTAGCGCATCGGTCCTTTTTCCTTCTTTCGGGATCGGGGCGTTACAGAGTGGTATCAGTGCCAGGTTTCAACTCTGCAAGCCTGTCATATTGTTGATTAAGTCTAGTTCTCAGTGTAGTCTTTTAATTCATTGTCTGATAGCCCTAGCACGTTGCCTCCACCACACTCATCTGCTTCAAAATGAAAGGTACGTGAGTTAAAATGTTGTTGAGATTTAATGATATTTATTGATTTAAAAAAGGAATGTGGATAAGGAACATTCTCCACATTGATGGTATTTATGAAAAGTCGCGCCAAAGATAGTTTCTAAAGGATAATGGTATCATTTTGGACTATGTGTCCATATGTTAAGAGTTATGAATGAAAGGGACTTACTGTTTATGATGGTAAAAATTTTGGGACTTTGTGCCCAGATGGTATTGAATGATTATTTTGAATGGGACAATGTGTTCATTATGTTTGAAATGAAATACGATGTTTTAAACGGGATTATATATTTGTGATATGTTTTTAAAGAAAGTGTGATGATAGCAATCAATGCTCTATGATTAGAAATGTTATAATGTGTAAGTGATTGGAATGTGATGATGTTAAAGTGTTAGGACACCCAGAATGCTTATGGAATGATTTGGTTGAGAATGTAGATGAACATAGACAATTGTGACTTATGCACATAGATTGGATTTTAAGTGCCTCTCTTAAGATTCATGTGGAATGTAGACTGACTAAGTGCTTTTCTTTGTAAATAAGTAGACCGATTAGAATTGCATAAGAAATGTTGTTGAGCATTTAGTTTAGAAGATATCTTACCCTTTGTATTAAATTAGCACAAAGTGGATTTTATATGAGTTAATTCTGAAGCCTAAATTTTTTCAGAATGCCGCCTAAGAAAAGAACACAGAATCAGGAAAACCTTGGACAACCTGCACCAATTCCAATCCCCATACCGGTATCAAGAGCGGAAGAACTTTTTTGTAAACATCATCCACCTACTTTCAATGGGCTAGGTGACCCAATAGATGCAGAAAAATGGATTCGATCTCTGGAATGAATATTTGATTACATGTCTTGCACGAATGAAGAAAAGCTTACATGTGCTCAATTTCAACTGACTGATGATGCAGACTATTGGTGGGAGTCTGTAAAAAGAACTATGACTTATGAGCAATGGCAGGAATTTACCTGGGAAGACTTCAAGGAAGAAGTTTATCAGAAATACATCCCTGATTGCTATCGAGAAAAGAAAGAGTCGGAATTCTGGAACCTCCAATAGGAAAGCTCTACTGTTACTGAGTATGATCGTGCCTTTAATCAATTCTCTCGTTATGCTCCACATTTGGTGGACTCGGACTACAAAAAGGCTAAGAAGTTTAGGAAGGGCTTTAAGTCAGAAATCAGCATGACTCTTATGGGGCATGATGAAATGACATATGGACAAACTCTGCGACGGGCTTTGAATATAGAGTCTGTTATGCCAGCTGAGAAAATTCAGCCATAACAATCTTTCCAGGATCGGAAGGGAAAGCGGAAATGGGAGGATAGAAACGCAGTAGGGAATAAGCAACAGTGGGCCAAGGGAAATACCAATTATGGGCAACAAAATCAACAAGGAAATAGGACTCCCTGCCCTATTTGCCAGAAGTTTCATTTAGGAAAGTGTATGAGGAATACAGATAGTTGTTTCTTTTGTCATCAACCTGGACATTTTGCTCGAGATTGTCCTAGGAGTAAAGGAAATATAGGTATTCCTCCTAGACCAGCACAAGGTGGAAATATAAATCAGAGGCCTAACCAAGGAAGCAATCCTAGGCCTAATCAAGATGGAAACTTAAGGCAAAATCAGAGGGGAAATTTTAAGTCAAATCAAGGACAACGCGCCCCACAACTAGCCAGGACTTATGCACTTCAGCAACAGCAGACAGAGCAAACTCCAGAAAATTTGGCAGGTATGATTAACATGTTTAATATACCTGTGCTCGCTTTATTTGATACTGGAGCTACACACTCTTTCATTTCAGAAAAGGCTAGTGAAAGATTAAAACTTAAACAAGTAGATGCTACTAATGCCTTAGAAGTTAGCATCCCTTCTGGAAAAACTGTTTTAGCCAATAGAATGTGCTTGAATGTGGAACTTGAGATTAACAAAAAGATTTTCATCACAGATTTATATGTAATCGATATGAAAGATTTTGATATAATCTTAGGAATGGATTGGCTAACAACAACGTATGTGACTATTCATTGTCATGAGAGAGAAGTCGTATTCCAGAAACCAGGAGAACCAGAAGTAATTTTCTGTGGAGCAAGAATGGGTTTGAAGATATCATTTATTTCAGCCTTCAAAGCTGTAAAGCTAATGAGGAAGGAAGGTTGCCATGATTTTCTGGTTAACCTAGTAGGAAAAAAGAATGATGAAGTAACGATAGATCAAGTCCCTATCGTTCGGGAATACAAGGATGTTTTCCCACAAGACCTACCAGGGCTACCGCCCGATAGGCCAACTGAATTCACCATTGACTTGGAACCAGGAGTAGCCCCGATATCTAAAGCAACATATAGAATGGCCCCTAATGAGTTGCAAGAACTGAAAGTACAACTACAAGAGTTGTTGGACTTAGGTTTTATACAACCTAGTGTCTCACCCTGGGGAGCGCTTATTCTCTTTGTTAAAAAGAAAGATAGTACATTGCGAATGTGCATTGACTATAGGGAATTGAATAAGGTGACAATTAAGAATAAATATCCCTTGCCAAGGATAGATGACTTGTTTGACCAATTAAGAGGAGCTAAAGTCTTTTCAAAGATTGATTTACGTTCAGGTTATCACCAATTGAAGATAAGAAAAGAAGATGTGCCTAAGACAGTATTTCGAACACGTTATTGCCACTATGAGTTCTTAGTAATACTGTTTGGATTGACTAATACACCTGCAGTGTTCATGGATATGATGAACAGAGTCTTTCATCAATATCTGGATAGCTTTATTCTTGTGTTTATAGATGATATTCTTATCTATTCAAAAAGTAAGGAGCAACACCAAGAACATTTAGGCATAATTCTGGAAACATGGAGAAGGGAGAAATTATATGCCAAATTTAGCAAGTGTGAATTTTGTCTCAATGAGGTAATGTTCCTTGGCCATATTATGTCATCAGAAGGAATCAAAGTGGATCCTGCTAAGGTTGAAACAGTAAGTAACTGGAAGTCACTTTCCAGTGCACATGAGATATGAAGTTTCCTAGGATTGGCAGGTTACTACAGATGACTTATTGAGGGATTTTCTAAATTGGCAAGGCCAATCACACAATTGTTGAAAAAGAAGGCTAAGTTCATCTGGACTAAGGAATGTGAGAGGAATTTCCAAGAACTTAAGAAAAGACTGACCACAGCTCCAGTATTGGTTATACCAGAAGGGAATGAGAGATTTGTTATCTTTACAGATGCATCTAAGCTAGGGTTAGGGTGTGTGCTAATGCAAGACAAGAGAGTCGTTGCTTATGCATCTCGTCAGCTCAGGCCACATGAGTTAAATTATCCTACCCATGACCTAGAGCTCGCAGCTGTGGTGCATGCCTTAAAAATTTGGAGGCATTATTTATACGGTGTCAAATGTGAAATCTACACTGATCATAAGAGTCTTAAATACTTCTTTGAGCAGAAAGACTTAAACATGAGACAGAGAAGATGGTTGGAATTAGTTAAGGATTACGATTGTACCATTCTCTACCATCCCGGTAAATCTAATGTTGTGGCAGATGCCCTTAGCCGGAAAACCAGAGCAGAGTTGGGTTGTTTCCTAACGCAAGAAGAAAGGTTAATTGAAGAATTTCGAAGACTGGAGTTACAGTTAGTTCGACCACCAGACTCTACCAAAGGACTTATAGCTGCCTTAATAGCTAAACCCGATTTAAGAAAATGAATTGTGGAAGCACAAAGAGGGGATCAGTTTTTGGAGAAGATGCGATTGAAAGTACGATATGAGGATTCAAAGGGATTTGTTGAAGCAAATGACAATGCTCTCATGTATGAAAGAAGAATATGTTTACCCCACGATGAAGAGTTAAAGAATGAAATCATGAGAGAAGCTCATGATACTCCATATACCGCTCACCCTGGAAGTACAAAGATGTATAGAGATTTGAAGAGAAACTTTTGGTGGCAGAATATGAAGAGAGAAGTGGCTTCATATGTTGAACGATGCATATCTTGTCAGCAAGTAAATGTGGTACACCAACGTCCATCAGGGTTATTACAACCACTTGAAATCCCCGAGTGGAAATGGGAACATATAAACATGGATTTTGTAGTTGGACTACCAAAGTCAGTGCGGGGAAACACTGTGATATGGGTCGTTGTTGATCGATTGACCAAATCCGCGCACTTTTTGCCAATCAAGATGACACTTGGACTGGATCAGTTGGCTCAACTCTATGTGAAAGAGATTGTACAGTTACACGGAGTACCTGTCTCGATCACCTCGGACCGAGATACCAGATTTACTTCTAGATTCTGGATAAGTCTACAAAATGCTATGGGAACGCAACTAAATTTTAGTACAGCTTTCCATCCTCAGACTGATGGACAATCAGTAAGGACAATACAAATACTAGAGGACATTTCAGAGGAGTTGTAACTGATAGAAGTGGAGGCTGGGAAAATGTTTTACCCTTAGTGGAGTTCACCTATAACAACAGTTATCAGGCAACTATTGGAATGGCACCATATGAGGCTTTGTATGGTCGAAGATGTAGATCACCACTTTACTGTGATGAAGTGGGTGAAAGAAACATATTGGGCCCCGAGATTGTTCAGACAACAATCGAAATAATTGATAAAATAAGAATGAGAATGAAGGAGGCTCAAGATAGACAAAAAGCTTATGCCGATAAGCGCCGAAATGATCTGAATTTTAATGTTGCAGATAAGGTTTTTCTCAAAATATCTCCTACTAAAGGAATTATACGTTTTGGCAAAAGAGGAAAATTGAGACCACGGTATATTGGACCCTTTGAGATTCTTGAACGAGTTGGAGATGTAGCTTATAGACTAGCCTTACCGCCAAGTCTGGCTGAGGTTCATAATGTTTTTCATGTCTCAATATTGAGAAAGTACGTGTTTGATCCTAAACACGTTATAAAGAATGAAGAGATAGTCTTGAACCAAGATTTGACCTATGAAGAAAAACCCATAGCTATACTTGACAAAAAGGTACAAGTATTGAGAAATAAAAAAATACAACTAGTGAAAGTTCTATGGAATAATCATGGAATTGAGGAAGCTACATGGGAGCTAGAAGATAAGGTTAAGGAACAGTACCCTGACTTGCCATTCAGAGGTATGTCAAATTTCGGGACGAAATTTATTTTAAGGGGGGTAGAATGTAATATCCCAAACTTTTTGGCATTAAAACAATTGCCTAAGATTACCTTAAGGATAAGTTAGGAAAGAAAATAGACCCTTAAAAATTTTATTTTTAGTAAAAAGGTGTCGTTGGGTGGGTTAGTAATACCCGGGACATTCTCGTATTTTTTTTTATTTAAAATTCTAGATTCAAAGTTAATTTGATTAATTTATTTGAGTTATTGAGTGTAAATACATTTAGTATATTTATAGTTCACGCAAATAAGCATATATATGCAAATATTATTTATTTATTAAAATAACAATAAAAAAATTAATTCTAGATATATCTAAACGTGGCCTTGAAGTGTAAAATAAGGTTCTAACTATGTATATATATATATATATATATGGTATACGTATATATATATTGGAATGGCAATGCTAGATATTATAATATTAATAATAGGTAGGATTTATAATTAAAAAATTAAAAAAAAGTTACAACTAATGCAATATATAATAAAAAAATGTACCATCAAGTTGTATATATATATATATAAAAATGTATATATGTATATTTATATAATATATGTATACTTGTATCCTATAGAACTATGTGTAGTTGATATCTACTAAATTTAAAATCAAGTAAAATGAATATTATATAGTTAGATTAATAGATGGTGACTAATCAATTTAGCTAGGTGACGTGTTGGAAGAAGAGATTAGTAGAATGATGACTAATACTTAAGGGTTCATCCAATTGAGTATATATATATATATATTTAGACACACAAACAAAATACATCTAGATAACCAAATTGGAGGCATATATGTATGAAATTAGAAATTAGGAAGGTAAGAGTTTCTATAAATTCTTTTTAATTAATAGTTAATTTTGTATCCAAATTCCCTTGTTTATGACTAAACATAGTACCTTATAAATATTTATGATCGTATGTATCAATAATCTATATTGAAATTTATAATCAAAATCTAGACTGCACTACGATGGATTAATTAGATTTTAGAATTTATATTGATATTTTCTAATTAAAATTAAATTGTACTCCCACGTGATTAATTAGCTCTAATAATAAATTGATTTATGTTCCATAAAATTTTATTTATTGTAGAGATTAGTAATTTATTAGCTAAGTGAAAGTGACTGATTTAGCAAAATCATATGATAAGCTAATTTCAATTTGATAAGTTAACACTTCTCAATAAATGGTTAAATACTAGTGATATTTATTATATAGGGTAGTCGTAATTTGAGTTTAATTTATAATATTATCATTTCATAATATTTTAGTAGTTCTCGAAATAAGAGATAGCCGAATAATTAAATTGTTAATAGATGATATAGCAAAAGAATTATGTGATTAGTGCTTAGTATTGAAATGCAAATATTTATCAGTTTGATGTTAGTATCTCAAGTAATTAGGTTACTCCATCTGTTATGAAATATTAATAATTGTGTAAATACACTACGTATATTCTGTTTCTATTCTCTAAGCCAAAAATGATGTCAAATTAATAGGAAAATACATAATTAATTAGCGATGGAATGATTAGTTATCTAAATTTGAGAAAATTATAAGGGAATTATGTGTTAAGTTTTAGATATAGGATCCTTCTAGCTCAACTAAGTTAAGGTTGATTGTTGTAGGGCCAGAGGAAGTAGCAAAATCCGAGCAAAACCAACCCAGAGTTTAAAAGCGTTTCTATGAGACAAATCATTTGTCCAGGTGGGTTTTTATTATATAAAAAAATGTATTTCAGGTTATTAAGCCGTGATATTTATAAAATGAATGTGATTGAATATCCAACTTATGACTGTATTTTAGGTGCTCTCCCGACTCGTGTAAGTGTTACTACTATTTTTGGTGACAAAACTACAATGGTTCACGATATCGAGCCCCAAGCAAACAAGGCAGTGGCCAACCTTAAGCAGCTTGGTTGTGTACACGAACCGACTTACTGTAAGCGTTCTAGGGGAGAGTGGCACGCAATGATGGAAATAAAATGATTTAGTATACATGGAATTCACAAATTTTCTGTTTTAAAAGCTTTCCATGATATTCTTGAAATATGATTGGATATTCTGTTTTATAAAATGATTGTGAAGGTTTTTCTCAAAAATACCCACTGAGTGCATTAGTACTCACGCCCAAAATCTTTTTCAAATATTTTCAGGATGAGCTGCGGGATGGTGGACGGTTGTGCTAAGGCTGAAGGGCTATCTTTTGCTGTATATATATATATATATACACACATATATATGTTTCTTTATGTACGATGTCTAACTGAGAACATGTTTCCTTTTAAATTTAAATAAAAACACTACGTTCGTTTCCGCTTACTCTGATACAGTTTGTCCTCAATTGTTTGAAGCTTGTTATGATTTCAGCATTTACGCTATGATGTTCCTTTATAATTATCTGACGGGGTAAGTTCCCTTTGATGACTAGTAATTCATTCAAATTCCTTATGAACACTCTGGTGCGTGATTCAATTACAGTTGTAGAGGTTATGTTGCCTAAATGATTGAGGCACTAACCCCATCTCTATAATTATCTTTATGTAACAACCCCTTTCTCCTTTCCCAAGTAGCGCATCGGTCCCTTTTCCTTCTTCCGGGATCGGGGCGTTACAGTCTCAGATACAGGGTGAGCTGTAATCAACTGAAACGTGTGTGGAATCTATGGAGAACTAGAGAGCAAAAGGAGAGCTGAAAATTAGACTATAATTTTCATCAGCTCCCCTTAATTAAATAGGGGAGGTGGTGAAAATTGCAGCCCTAGCCCTTACTGGGCTTGGGCCTCCAACTCAAGTTCCATCTCCAGTCCACTTCAGTCTAATTGGGCTACAACAGAGATCTAGAAGAATATTAAATTGACTTGCTAATTTATTTAATTTCCAATATCCAATAAACTTAGAATATTATTAAATAAATTAAATATTACTTTTATTCCACTAAAGACGTAACACTGACTTATCAATTTAATACATATTTGCGAATATCCTTTCTCCTATAGTTCAGCCATTCCCTGTATTTAAGATCTAATGTTCATTAATTAATTATGTAAGCCTCTGACAGCTATAATTAATTAATATCTAAAACCTTGAGTAGTACCACACAAGCCTTATTCATGTACGGAATAATTTCCACCTGCAGGGTTTCACATGAACTTCTGTTTCCTCATGAGAACATCATCAACCTGGCACACCAGGACACGGTGCTTATATATATTGCACAACACATCATATATGCAAATGTTACTACTCAAAATATCGAGTTTATTGATTCTATAACAGAATATCACCGATGGATAAACCAAAGCAGTAAACTAGGCATATGTATGTTCGCCAATAAATATAAGTTAAGAACCCAAACTCTGTAGTTCTTTGCTCTCTAACTAATAGTGTCAGAGTAGAGAACAGTATTCTATCGTGATCCTCCTCAATACACTAGACAGACTAACTATCAGATTATTCTACGGTGTACCAATGCTGTATTATGGACTATCTAAGCCGTGAGCCTTTTAATACAATACAAGGATCTGTTGATATGATCTAACTGTGTGTTCACCCACACCATATCATCTAGAGTGTAAGTATATTGAATATGCATAAACAGTTATATAATAAAGTAAATATAAATAGTGACTACAATATAATCAATCTATATCATCATATCATCGGAAAAGTATACAAAGACATGTCTTCCAGTATACAAAATCAATATAGCCAAGCATGTTAGACATAATTAAATTTGCAGAATTGGAAGACATAATAATAATGAAAACATACTGAATTAATAAGCAAAAATGCTCAACACCAATGTTGAGATCATAAACATAATCCTAATTCCCAAAGGCTTAAGGCCTATGGATTGTTTCTTGCTAGCTCGGTAGCGTACGAAATGTAAAATGCGAAAATAAAATATTATAGCAAAGTTACAAAATTTCTAACTATGTTTCCAGAAAATTAAACTTGTTTTTACAGACACAATTCATAAAGATCAAATCCCCCCACATGCGGGGCTATTCAACTACTTTCCTGGACCGGCGTGCCCTTTGCAACTGACTGGATAAGCATTATCCAGTTAGTTAACCAAATCCCTATTTTTCAGGGATTGGCCTTATCACTTCATCTCCAGGCCTCCGGTAATCCTTCTCACCTCCATATCTTTACGAATTGATCCCTTTCCTTCGTCCTTATCTTGATTGAACAAACTCTGAGAATTTTGCACGTGCCCAGTTCCAAGCCCTGGGTCGAGTCTGTACGAGCACTGTGGGCATGTAATCATCTGGTCAGCTTCATCCGTTTCTGATATGCCCATTCTACCTCCTGAATGTAGGATGAATGTTAAAGAAGTTCTCTGTGCCTCTGAATACGGTTTCAGGCAACGAGATATACTTGAATATTTGGGCATAAAATGCCCCTTTCGCTAGACTCAACCTCTGAAATGCCCTTGACCCCATACGTGGTTTTTTTCGACTCAAAAGGACATTTATAACGAACAAAATGCCCCTAAAAATACGAAATAAATGGACTTATCACACCCACACACTTTAGACATGATTGTCCTCAAGCATGGGATGCAACGCATCTAGAAAAAAAATAAAAAGAAAAGAAAAGAGAAAAGAAACAGACTCAAAGCATAAGCATGCAACTGTTAATCAGTCTAGGCACATCAACCTGAATAATTCAACAAAATTGCCCATTTTCAACACACTAAAAATAGGTCAAAAATGAGTATAACTTGGTAATCCTCACAATCTCTCTTCCCTCAGTGTTTAGGCTCCGTGTATACACTCAATTCCATGTATTATGTACCTATTTATCCCATTGGCTTGCTAAAATTCTACTTTCAAGTATAAAAAAACTAAGATGCATAAGTATCAATAGGGCTTTTTAGGCTATAGTGAGCATTTCATGTAAGGTGGGATTTTATTTCTGTACTGACCCCCCTTTTTTCATTCTACTCAACTACCCTTTTGTGCCCTATTCAGACAGTAAAAATTCTTTATCTAGGCATTCTGAACACTTAAGTCTAGGGAGAATTTATTCTTCATTTTTTTTCTTTTTCCTTTTTTTTAAATTCTCCCTATCTTTTCCCGGCCCCTTTTTTTTAAATATCCTTCCAGTAAGTCTGTCTTCCCCCTTTTTTCTCTTTTTTTCAGGCTTTTCTGATGCCTTGGCTATATATAACCATCCCAAATAAAGAATTTGCCAGGGCATTCTATAAGCTGAAATAGGGTTACAAGGCTGAGTTGATGGTGGGTTGATTTTATATGAGTGGCTCAATCAAAAGATGGTCTAAATCATCTACATATGCATCAATAATTCCAAGACCTTAAGTAGAACAGTAGCAAGTTCTAGAATTCCTAAGCACAGAATGTTAACACATATAAAGAAATAAAAGCTATGAAATGGGCATACAACATATAGGCTCAAATCTCCCAAGGGCATGCTAAACTCGTTCGTCATCCTTATCTTACTATGGGCATGCTGAATTTTTATAAAGCAATTAAATTGAAAAATTAAGTGCAATGGCCATACTTAATTCATAGAAAACATGCTTGACTCAACTAACCACCTACACACTTTGCATGTTGCAAAGTGTCAAAACAGACTCAACAAAGAAACAAAGAAACAAAGATAAAAGAAAACTGAAATGCCCCTACCCACACACTTTGCACGAGGCAAAGAGGGTGAAATAGGGGCGACACACAAATAACAAAAACAAAAAGAGAATCCTGATCTAACGAAAAAAAAAAGAACCAGGATCTGTTGGTCTCAGGTGTTGGGTATGAGAACCCAACATGCTTGAAATACGCCCTCTGGGCTTTCTCCATACGTGCTAACTTCTCCTTAATCTAGAACTAGGCATTCTCCATTCCTTCAAGTTTGTTCAGGATCACATTGATCGGGATTTTCCTCTGCTGTGCCCTTCCTTCAGGTGGCTTTCGAAATGTACATGCAATCATAAGAATGCTCGAGAGGTCTACCCTCGGCACAGTAAAAACAGGTCTCCTCTCCTCATCATCAACCACATCCTGCATCCTTTTCAGGCAGCTGATATCAAAGTACTCAATGGGCAGGGGTTTCATGTCAGTATCATCCACATCCAAAAGCCTAGCATTAACAGCGATTAAGGTAATTAACTGGGCACAAAAGATACGATGTCTGGGGTGCGTCTTAATTTCCCAGAAGTGTGCAATGACCACAAAGCTAAAATTTCACCATGCACCATACAAGGAACAATTCTAGATTCGTAATAGAATTAGAACTGTCCTTTCTTCCGAAGAAACTATAGGCTAGTACCTTATGGCAGAATCTCAAGACATCATTGTTCAAATAATAGCCTTTTGTGGCTCCACTTATCACCAACAACTGCCCATTTCGCATCTACTCCTTCAGCGGAGTCGGGTACAACAGTCATAGCATTCACATAATCATCTTTTTGCAAATCAATATAAGAGACAATACCAAGGCTCATATTTAATTCATCTGCAGACAAAGAGAAGTTCCTACCCAGAATTTTAAAACTTAAAACCCTAGTGCACGTAGCAGGCCTATTGATAGCTTTGATTTTAAGGGAATGAATAAACTCTTGCGACAGAGTAGCAAAAATTGCACCATGCATATCAATGAAGAATTCCCAGCCTATTGCAGCAAAAAGAGCTCTTACCTCCTGCTCAATCCCCAGAGCAATTAGTGACTCACGATGGACAGGTTTTAATTTATGATGCCCCGTACTTGCGGTGGGCCACTTTCTGACCTTCCCGAGGTAGGGCTCCCCACACCTTTGCTTCTCTTTGGTTTAGATTTTGGTGTGCCCTTTCCGGCTTTCCTTTTTCTTGAAGAGGGCTCTCCAACCAATTTTTCCCTAGCTTTCACTGAAGTGGCCTTTCCCACTCTTCGCTTGGGTGGTGACTCTTCAGAAGGCTCATCCACCAATGTGTTAGCTTGCGAGGGGTCGCTCATTTCATTATGCTCTCTTCCTGCTTAGAGGTATCCTCCTCAGTTTTACCTTGCTCCAACTCTTCGATTTGTTCCAGAATAGGCTCTTCAACATTGATGTAACCCAGATAATTTGTACAGGAGACGAGGACGCACGGAAGACTTTTAGGAAAGAACACGTCAACTTCGAAGGACTCAATCCTTCTCTAAAGACTTTAATAACGAGAATAACCTGAATAAAATGATAAACAACTCGAAAACAAAATAGAAGAAGAACTAGACCTAATTATGATATCTAGACGACAACACAAAAACAATACACAAAATCCAAATATGAAGGGCTATTGTGGGCGTGATTTATGGCTGGAAGGATGAGGTATTTGGGATGAGAATTAAGGGTTAAGAATGGCTAGGGAAGATAGGATATGTTAAGGAAGAGGATAACTTACGATTTAAGGTGTAGAACGCGATTACGGTTATGAAATTGATCTTGAACTCTTGTGGAACAGCTCACAATCGATCTTGGGGTGATGAAAGATGACACAAATTTGGATGGAGGTGTAGGACGTCGAAGATGAGGGCTAGTCGATGATGTTGTTGTGAATAGCAACCTGATTAATCCCCGATGTATCCAGTACGACGAAAATGAATCTCAAAGTTGTTCTTCGTAGTGAGTTCACCCTTATTCCTCGTGTGAATTAGAACGTTCCCTTAGAATAAGACTTGAAATTGCTAGGCTTCAAGAATGATAATTTTTGAGGAAAACAATCAAAAGCTTTGAATATTTGAGACACAAATTGAATGCAAAGGCAAATTTAATCAATAATGTCTAAAATATCAAAGTAACATGGTTCCACTATTTATAGGGCTTAATATTCATGAAAATAAAGTAGAAAAAAGGCCTAAAAACTGATCCAAACAGGATCTCTAACTATACTAGAAAAATACCTAAACTAGAATTCTATTCAAGGTAGGAAATTGCCTTTAAATACAATTCTAGTCAAGCCTAATCAAAAAAGGACGAAAATTACATCAAAATATTAAAGAAAAAACTGATCTAAACTATAGTCTAAATTAATTAAATAAATACTATAGTCTAGATAAAAATCAACCCTTAAATAATTGGACTAAGGGCCAAAAGTCAACTCCTTGTGTGCATGCAATTCACGTCGTCTTTTCATGCACATGTACACATGCACTTCTGTTGGGGTTTTTTCGAATTGAACCACTGCATGATCTAATTGGATGTTCATTAATCCTAATGTCATGTAGATCATAATTTTATGCAGCACATATGTTTTCATTAACCGAGTTCAATTAACATGCACAACCAGTTTAATCGATTCTACTAAAGCAGAAACATAAAATCGAAAAACGACTTAAAAATTAAACGACGGGTTGAGGAAAAGATTAAAGATCTAATCTTTTTGTTGTATATATGAAATCGGTGCCCCACTGTGATATTCCACTCCTTGATCTTCTGTTGTATTCCCGGACTGAATCTAGTTTCAGGGTGGGCTGAAATCTACTAGATCGGTATGGAATCTGTGGAGATAAAGAGAACACAAGAGGAGCTGATGTCTTACCTTAAAATTTCATCCCCCACCCTTTTATATATAAGGGGGTAGGCGAAATTTCAGTGTCCTAACCCTACTGGGTTTGGGCCTCTATCTCTTTTTGCATCTCCAGGTCCATTAAAGTCATATTGGGCTACAACAGGGATCTAGAAGAATATTAAATTGGCCTGATAATTTATTTAATTTTCAATATCCAATAAACTTAGAATATTATTAAATAAATTAAGTATTATTTTTATTCAACTAAAGAAATAATACTGACCTACCAATTTAATACATATTTCTGAATATGCATTATCCTTTAGTCCAGCCATTCCCCATGTTTAAGATATAATGCCCATTAATTAATTATATAAGCTTCTGACAGCTATAATTAATTAATATCTTATCCTTGAGTAGTACCACACAAGCTTTACTCATGTACCGAATAAATTCCACCTGCAGGGTTTCAATATGAACTTGTGTTTTCTCAAGAGGACACCATCAGTCTGGCGCACCAGGACACGGTGTCCCTACATATTGCACGACCCATCATAAGTGTAAATGTCACAACCCAAGATATCGAGATTATTGATCCTATGAAAGAATCTCACCCTTTGATAAATCAAAGCTGCAATCACTACACGTATATGTCTGCCAACATATAGGGGTTAAGAACCCAAAATCTGTGGATTCTTATTCTCTCATTTAAGGTCAGAATAGAGAATAGAATCCGAAGTAGATCCTCCTCAATACACTTGATCGTGTATTAGAATAATTAGTTAGTCAAGACAAACTAACTATCAGATTATTCTACGGCGTACCGATGGCAGATTCAGTGCCATCTAGATGTGAGCCTTATAATACATTACAAGGAAACGATTATATGATCTAACCGTGTGTTTACCCACACCATATCATCTACAATGTAAGTATAGTGAACATGCATGTAAATATAACAATTTAAATACAAATAGTGACTGCAATTGTATTCATTCTATATCATCATAAAACTATCATCAATAATGTATACAAAAGATAGGTCTTCTAATATACAAAACCAACAATCTCCCACTTATACTTGAAGCATGTCTTTCAAATATAAAACAAACTGGTAAACTCTTCAACTCTAACTAAAATCTCAAACGGCAACTCTGGGTCTACATCTCATTCCCATTTTCTCCACGTGACTGTAGAAGGTCTTAGCTGGAAGGCTCTTTATGAATGGATCAGCCAAATTGTCCTCCGATGTAATCTTGACCACTGCCACATCTCCTCTCTTAACAATTTCTCGTATAAGATGGTACTTTTTCTCTATGGGTTTACTTACCTTATGGGCTCTGGGTTCCTTCAAATTTGCCACTGCACCCGAGTTATCACAATATACCGTAATACTCTTAGGAAAATTAGATGCCACGCTCAAGTCCAACAAGAAGCTCTTGAGCCAGACGGCCTCTTTTGTAGCCTTAGAGGCAGCTACATATTCTGCCTCTATGGTAGAATCTGCAATGCATTTCTGCTTTATGCTCCTCCACGCAATGGCTCCACTTCCTAAGGTAAACACATAGCCTGAGGTAGATTTACTCTGATCTTTATCGGATTGAAAATCTGAGTCCATGTAACCCAAAGGCACTAGACTATCAGAGCGGTATACCAGCATATAATCTCGAGTCCTTTTTAGGTACTTGAGTATATTCTTAACCGCAGTCCAGTGACCTTGTCCAGGGTTAGACTGATATCTGCTTACCATGCCGACTACATAGCATATATCAGGTCTAGTGCATAGCATAGCATACATAAGGCTTCCCACAGCCAAAGCATATGGGACGTCTTTTATCTCATCTATCTCAGCCTGTGTGTGGGGACACATATCCTTGGATAGATGAATTCCATGTCTGGAAGGTATAAAACCTTTCTTGGAATCCTGCATGTTAAACCTAGCTAGCACTGTGTCGATATATGTCACCCAGGATAAGCACAACATCCTTTTTTGGTGATCTCGAATTATCTTGATGCCAAGGACGTGTCCGGCTTCTCCGAGATCTTTCATATCGAACTGCTTGGACAACCATACCCTTATGTTAGATAATACTTTCTTACTGTTTCCAATAAGTAAAATATCATCAACATATAGCACGAGGAAAGCCACCACGTTTCCGTCACTCTTCTTGTACACACAGCTCTCATCCGGACATTGCACGAATCCATATGATTGGATAACCTCGTCAAAATGGATGTTCCAAGACCTTTACGCCTGCTTAAGTCCATAAATAGATCTCTTAAGCTTGCACACTAAGTGCTCTTAGCCTTTAGCAATGAAACCCTCTGGTTGTTTCATGTGGATGTTTTCCTCAAGACATCCATTCAGGAAAGCTGTCTTGACATCCATCTGCCAAATCTCATAATCTAAATGAGCGGCTATAGACAAGAGAATCCAGATTGACTTAAGCATGGCTACTGGCGAAAAGGTTTCCTCATAATCGATCCCTTCTTTCTGAGTGTACCATTTCGCCACCAAGCTTGCCTTGAAGCTTTCAACCTTCCCGTCAGCTTCTCTCTTACGTTTGTAAACCCACTTACACCTAATGGGTTTTACCCCATCTTGTGGTTCTAGAAGCTCCTAGAATTGATTGTGATCCATAGATCGAATCTCAGACTCCATTGCTATTTTCCAAGAATCTGCATCTTTATCTTGGATTGCATCGTCGTAGGTCCTAAGATCCAATTCATTTAGTCCTTCATGGAAATCCGAAGATTCACCCAGACTAATGAATCAGTCAGATTGGTGTACAACCCTCCCACTACGACGAGGCAGTTCATGTACTTCTGTGACACGTTGTGCAGTAATTTGTGGTTCCTCTTCTTGTACTGTTGGTGTCAGATTCGAATTTTCCCTCAAAGTTCCTCGAACACTATATCACTTCTTGGCTTGTAATTTATTATATAGTCTTCCTCTAAGAATCGAGCATTGGTACTCACAATGATCTTCTGATGCTTAGAACTATAAAATAAACCACCTTTCATTCCTTTGGGATATCCAACAAACAGTCTAACATCCATACGTGGTGCCAGTTTATCAGCTTCCTTATCCAGCACACGTGCTGGACTACCCCAAATCCCAAAATGTCCAAGACTGGGCTTTCGTCCAGTCCAAAGTTCTGTGGGCGTAGATGGGACTGATTTTGATGGAACCACGTTAAGAATATATGCTGCTATTTCCAAGGCATATCCCCAAAATGAAATGGGCAGATCTGAGTAGCTCATCATCAATCTAACCATCTCTAACAATGTTCTGTTCCTTCTCTCTGCCACGCCGTTCTGCTGTGGTGTTCCCGGCGTAGTGAACTGGGATGTAATCCCATTCTCTGCCAAGTAGTCCCTAAATTCATTCAAGAGGTACTCACCACCACGATCATACCATAGTGATTTGATACTTTTACCTATACATTTTTCCACTTCCGCTCTGAATTCTTTGAAAGTCTCAAAGGATTCTGACTTGCGGCGTAACAGATATATGTATCCATACCTTGAGTAATCATCAATGAACATGATGAAATACTCATACCCTCCTCAAGTCTGAACTGACATAGGACCACATAAGTCAGAGTGAATCAAATATAATATCTCTTCAGATCTATTCCCTTTATCCTTAAAGGGTCGTTTGGTCATTTTACTTTCCAAACAGGATTCACACAAAGGGAACAGTTCTAGGACCAATGAAGACAAGGGCCCATCATTTACTAGTCTTTGTATCCGTTTAAGGTTAATGTGGCCGAGCCTAAGATGCCAAAGATAGGTTTGATTCATTTCCGAAGGTTCTTTTCATTTGTTAGGGTTTATGATCGATGTATTCAGTAATGCGTTTGCGTAGTGTTTTCCATAGGATTAAGTAAATAAAGATGTTCATCCAATGTACCAGAATAGACAAAACGTTTACCACTAAAGATAACAACCTTGTTATAAAAAAAACTGAATATCCATCCATAAAAAGTTTAGAAACTGAAATCAAGTTTCGCCTAAAACCAGGCACATAAAGACAATCCTTTAAAACTAAAATCCTATCACTACTAAAAGATAAGGTAACGTCTCCCACTGCAACTGCTGCCACTTTCGTAGCATTGCCCATGTAGACTGAAATCTCTCCATCACTCAGCTGTCTTTCTTCCAGGAACCCCTGTAAAGACATGCAAACATGATCAGTAGCTCCAGTATCTACTACCCATCACTGAGTAGAACAAGTAGCTAAACATATTTCAACGATGAGAGATTGAGACGTACCCTTCTTCTTCTTGTTAGGAAAATCCACCTTCCAATGACCTAACTGGCCGTGCTTGAAAGACTTTGTCTTTGACTTAAATTCCTCGGGAGGAATCTTAGTCTTGGACTTCTTCACCTTAGGCGCCTCCTCTGCAGCTTTCTTAGGCGCGTTCCTCTTCTTCCTTTTAGTACCAGAAGAAGACGCCTTATTTTCAGCTAGGTGTGCCTCCGGATTTTCTTTTTGAAGTAACTCAACCGCCTGAAGATCCATGAGTAGTTCAGTCAGGCCGACATCTCTTTTAATCATGTTAAAGTTCAGCCTGAACTGCTCAAACTTCGAGGACAAACTATGAAGAACAATGTCGATTTGAGAATCGGCGTCCAGCTCTCCACCCAAGGTCTCGATCTCAGCCAGATACCCCATCATCGTGAGAACGTGATCCCTATCAGGTGTGGAGTCAGCTATTCTCGCATCTATTAACTTCTGCATTGCCAAATGGCGTGTCGAGCGGTTCTGATGACCGAAGAGTAGCCTAAGGTTGTACATGATATCATAAGATGTTTTCATAGGTTCATGTTGATGTTGCAACACATTCGACATGGATGCCAGAATGTAACAGCGCGCTATCTCATTACACCTAACCCACTTATCATATGCAACCTTTTAGGATTCGTCAGAACCCTCATTTGGCTTCTGAGGACATACCTCTTCAAGTATGAATTTGTGTCCTTCCGCAGTGAGAACAAGATTAAGGTTTTGAATCCAGTCATTGTAATTTTCACCGATTAACTTATTTTCTTTGAGAATAGAGGACAGGTTGGAGAGCACCATGATGATATAAAATAACTGAAAAATAAACATGCAGCACAATCACAAACTTTAGGATACTCATATATAATCGTATACCTCAAAAAATTATATGTAATCCACCAACATTTTAAAAATGTTTCTTACAAGCCACGTTAGTGTGGACGTTTATAAAATTTATCCTTAAACAAGTAAAACCACCTTTAATTTACCTCCAATCAAATTTCCTTATGACAAGTAAATTAATAGTCAGAAATAACCACGATCGTGTAACCTTCCAATTAATAAGCCACGTTAGTGTGGACATTTATTAATAAATTACACCTAAGTGTGAACACCAACATCTTAGCACCAAGTCCACCATTTCGAACTCTCTGCTCCAGTTGGAGGAGTCAGTTTGTTCTAGTAGTGTTCTATAACTATCTTGATAAAGAAGTTTAATTTCTAGAGATAACAGTGATATGACACATCCGTTATAGAGGAAGACCTATTGTCAACTTGCATGTCAATCACATCTCAATTAAACCAGATTAATGGAGACCGTTTTGAGATTTCTACATACTTTGATATGAATCTCTCCCACTTAGTTATTTAAGATTGAGGTTTCATTTTATCCCATTGTAAAAACATGCAAACATCACATAAAAAGATAAAACACCATTGCATGCTTCATACACCATCATAAGCAATAATAATAAAAACTAACTATCATGGCTTATATCTCATGTTGCTGAATGAGATAAAACTGGAAAGTCAGCTCCGGAACCTCGGGCATGGCTGCCGCGCTTATCACTGCGCCTCGCCGAAAATCCTAGATCCAATTAGGATTTCGTGACGTGAATCAGTGATACTTCCTTTCTTGAGTTGCACTACTTTCCTCCTTTGAGTTCATCTTCAAACTTTATTCAATATAGAATATCTATTCCTTAGAGGAAAAAATCTAATATATCTAGAATAAAATTACAACTCAATAACTTGGTTTAACAATTTTATTTCTATTACATTAAAACAACATAAAATAAAGCCTAGACCTAATCCATGAATTTTCTCATAGATTAAAATCACGTAGCCAAACCGGCATACGGCCCATCATATATCCAACATAAATTAAAACACACATCACATAATTAAAGAGCCATGATAGTCGGTAACCCTGCAACAAGTCAGTCTACATATCCAACAATCACAATTACATGATTAGCATAAAATAACATATGATATCCATACATGACATTATTTTTGAAAAATCCAATTAATTAAATTAATAATTTTTGAAAAAGCCTCAAGATATAATTTGAAAATTAAAATAATTATCCACCAAATTAAATCTTGATAAATCTCGAAAATATCTTAAGAATAAATCTGGAAATTTGTTAAAATTATCCACCAAATTTATTTCTTAATTTTCGGATAACACCCTAATTAATTAATACTTGGAAATTTTGATATAGATCAAAAATCTATCCCAAATATTAGGATAAGCTAGGATCGAAAATATCTAAGATAAAATCTGGAAATTTGATCCACTTCAAATTCCATCCAAATTTAAATTTTATCTTCAATCCTATCTAGATTAGAATTAAGTAATTTATGATATACATCAAAAACACTTTTCCAATTCTTATCTACATGGATTTCGAAAATACCAAGATATTAAATCTGAAAATTTGATCCACTTCAAATTCTTTTCAAATTTAAATTCCATTTTCAAACTTTTTGGATTAGAATTAGATATCTATTGATATATATCAAAAATTACATTTTCCAATTCTAATCTTCATAGAATTCGAAAATTACAAGGATATTAAATCTGAAAATTAGATCCACTTCAAATTCTATCCAAATTTAATATTATATTTTCGAATCTATCTAGATTAGAATTAGGTAACTTTAAGATGAACATCAAAGATACGAAATCTAATTCATACACACATAATTTTCGTAACACATAACAATTAAATTTGAAAATTTGATTTTCATCAAAATCTATTCCAAAACTAATTGTTATGACCGAAAATTAAAGCAAGAAAAATTAGGGAATTTAAACATCAAATTTTTCAAAAATTTGATGATCAAATTTTTGAACACTTACCTCATTAAATCTAGAAATTTTGATACATCAAAATTCTATTCCAAATCTAATAATATCATGACCGAAAATTACATAGATTTCCACAAATTCGAATTTTCAATATACATCAAAATTACATCCGAATTTGAATCTATTAAACATGAAACTCATGATCAAATAAATTTGAAAATTTTAAACACATAAAATTCATCTACAAATTTATACATGAATTTCAAAAATATTCTAGGATTAAATCTAGAACAGTGCCAAAACCCGCTCTGATACCAGTTGTTGGGGTTTTTTCGAATTGAACCACCGCAGGATCTAATTGGATGTTCATTAATCCTAATGTCATGTAGATTACAATTTTATGCAGCATATATGTTTTAATTAACCGAGTACAATAAACATTAATAGCCAGTTTAATCGATTCTATTAAAGCGGAAACATAGAAATCGAAAAACGACTTACAAATTAAACGACGGGTTGAGGACAAGATTTAAGATCTAATCTTGTTGTTGTATATATGAAATCAGCGCCCCACTGTGATATTCCACTCCTTGATCTTCTGTTGTATTCCCGGACTGAATCTAGTTTCTGGGTGGGCTGAAATCTACTAGATCGGTATGGAATCTGTAGAGATAAAGAGAACACAAGTAGAGCTGATGTCTTACCTTAAAATTTCGTTCTCCACCCTCTTATATGTAAGGGGGTGGGCAAAATTTCAGTGTCCTAACTCTACTGGGTTTGAGCCTCTATCTCTTTTTCCATCTCCAGTCCATTAAAGTTATATTGGGCTACATCAGAGATCTAGAAGAATATGAAATTGGCATGCTAATTTATTTAATTTCCAATATCCAATAAACTTAGGATATTATTAAATAAATTAAGTATTATTTTTATTCCACTAAAGAAATAATACTGACCTACCAATTTAATACATATTTGTGAATATTCATTCTCTTTTAGTCCAACCATTCCCCGTGTTTAAGATATAATGCCCATTAATTAATTATGTAAGCTTCTGACAGCTATAATTAATTAATATCTTATCCTTGAGTAGTACCACACAAGCTTTACTACTCATGTACGTAATAAATTACACCAACCGGCGGGCAGCCCCCCGCCGCGGCGCCCCCTAGTGCCGGCTAGCTCCTTGAGGGCTGAGGGGGGTGTGGCGCGGCGGCGCACCTACTTTCTATTTCTTCCGCCCAGTTTCTGGGCCATTCTTCAACTGGGTTCTTTGTGTTTGTTGATTCCTTTCGACGAAAATGAAGAACAATCTATAATAAAATTCTAAAAACATGCTTCGATAAATTTAAATTAACATGAAACGGCATGCTTTTAACTTAAAAAGAAATTGACATTACAATGAGATAAACAAGATAATCCTCCTCAATATTTAGAATAACGACGAAATATTTAAATATAGCTTTGAACAGAATTTAAACAGAATAAACGAGGCTAATCTCCAGAATAATAACGATAGGAATAAAACGAGAAATATAACGTAAACGATATTAACTTGGAACTTCAATAAGAATCGAAATACAACTTAGAGGGAAGGTAATCGAGCAATAATGAAGAACGCGAAGAATGGAAAGTAAATGTGGAATTTAAAAGACGGAAAAGGAAATGGAATCGAGACCGACGAATAAGAATGCACGGGGTTAGGTGCTTCGAAGGAAGGTGGCTAGCTCGGCGTGTCATCGAGTCGCAACGGCGGCATAGCCACCTGATATGACCCAACGGCGCCCCTAGCACATTCCCTTACCGCATCCCTTCCACGCCATTCCGCTCGTTGTCTTGTGAAATACTCACGAAGAATGCTTTTTTACTTCGACAAAACTTTCTCGGCTCTCACGAGCTTTCCCACTCTCTTGGAAGTGAAAAGGATGGAAATGAATGAGAAAATAATGGTTAAGGGTGGCCTTGTATTTATAGGAAAAGCTTTGGCTTCCAAGGGAAGCCACTCCAGTGCAAGAATACTGCAAAAGTTACCCCAGGTTCGATTAAAAGTTGCTTTATTCGATGTCGAGGTCCAAATGACCTCAGACACGAAATCTAAAAATACCAAGAGACTCGTTGGCTCGAATACTAGTGAACCAACTTGATTCGTGAAGAAGACGGGGTCGTTAGAAGAAAGATGAACAAAGATTCCCTTTTTGGAATTACTTTTTACTATTCACTCAGACTGACAGATTTTGCTCCCGATTGTTCAATTGACCTCAGAATGGAAATCTATGAACGCCAACGGAATCTTTGAGTCATTTTTCATAAGAGGGGCCTGACAAAACTAGACTCAGATCAACGAGGAGGATTTCGTAAATTTCTCAAAATACGAACACACATAAAAGTTACTATTCATTCATCTTTTAAATACGATTTTCATCGCCGGGAACTCAAATGACTTCAGAATTAAAATCCGAAAATACCGGCATACTCCTTGAGTTAAACACTTTCTAACGAGACCACGAATGGCCATAAAAGAATTAAGATCAAATTTTCTGAAAAGACGATTTCACGAAAACTAACCCCTAAAGACGTGACTTACATCTGACCTTAATTAACCTTAATTAAATTTCTTCCTTAACTTCTTAATTATCGTTAAGAATCCTCTAAACCTTTAATCAAAAATCTTGGGTGTTACAACAATTGTATTCATTCTAATCATCATAAAATTATCATCAATAATGTATACAAAAGACAGGTCTTCTAGTATACAAAACCAACAACTTCTTCATGTATTATTCTTCAACTCTTGATCATCATCTTCATAAGTTAACAATGTAATTAACTTGGGGCTGCAATGCACGTCCAACTCCTCATTTATCTTCCTTCAAACATAAGCTTGTAAGTAGCCTTGTAGACGCTTAGCTTGTAACCTTGTAATTGGACCTCTAATTTGTAACTCCGGGTTTCAGTCATCATTGCTAACCATGGATTCATCAAACTTTCTTTTTACCTTTTACCTTTTCCAGTGCACGCTTCTTAATTTCAGCAGATGGAGCTTCTTCTTCTAAAGGCTCAATAGATGCGAGCTCGTCGAGATAATTATCTAAGGCTTTATCATTGTATTCTGCTTCTTCCTCTTCACCTTCAGCGGCTTCTCTGGACAGCACGGGTGTCGGAACCCTAGCCTATTTTTTTCCTTTATTCGTAGTAACTACCTCAGCTTCCTGAATAGGCTCTGTAATAGGCTCCATTCCCTTTCCTTCCTCTTGCATACCCTCAGTGGCAGCTTCATCCTCTGACTGTTCCACTCTTGATGGTGTGGTGGAGCTCATCTCTGCCGCCTCAATTGCAGGCTCCGCTTCATGTAGCACCTTCTCAGTGATCTTACTCGGTGCTCCCGCCTCTGTCCTAGTCTTTTTCTTAGGCTTTACAACTTTCTTTTTCAGAGTTTTGCTCGGCATGGGCTCTGTAGTGATGGTGAGAGTTTTGAACTCCAATCGGGCCTTTGCATCGGCTTTGGAGACTGCCTTCTTGCCTCGTGTGTTCGCCATTTTTTAGCTTGAGAAGAGTTCAAAGTTTTTCTAGGAGGAGGGTTTTGAGAAGAAGCTTCGAAAGTTTCAGAAGTGCTTAAAGAAAGTGATGGTTTAGATTTTGTGGGGTGTGTTTTTAACATAATGTTATTGTAGCTTGGTGACCGCAACCTTTCAGATCCCTAGGTTTTATGTGATTGGTATGCCCACGCTAATGGATAAACATTATCCTACAAAAATCGGAACCCATCTTTATCTCTTCAGAATGCCCTGCTCCAGAATCCCTATTCCAAACCTGCACATCACATCCTTATCCAAACAAGCGTAAAATTTCTCCTAATCTAGTTCAATTAACTGGAAATTTTATTTAATAAAAATAAAAAATGAATTAAAACAATTGAAACCTGGGTTGCCTCCCAGTAGCGCCTCATTTACTTTTATGGTCACGACACCATCCCTATTGAAGCATAAATGGGCTCCCTGAGCCAAACCACTCTAGCATCCCGATCAGAATGCCCTAGGTATGGTTTAAGGCGATGTCCACTAACCTTTAAATGCCCTCCAGTTTTGGAATATTTTAGCTCAACTACTCCATTGGGGCATTCTGCATAGACTTCAAATGGACCAATCCACTTAGTCATCATACTTCCTCCTATCAATTTGAACCTTGAATGGTACAAAAGCACCTGCTTTCCTGGGAAGAATCTCTTTCTTCTAATCACTTGATCATGAAGCCTCTTCATTTTTTCCTTGCAAAGCACAACATTATCATAGGCTTCCAATCTCATTTCTTCCAGCCTTTGAATTTGAAATTTCCTTAAATGCCTAGCTACATCCTTATCCATATTCAGCTTCTAAAGTGCCCATCGTGCCTTGTGTTCTAGCTCTACTAGAAGATGGCAACACTTCCCAAATAACATCTGGTATGGGGACATCCCAATTGGGGTCTTGAGTGCAGTCCGATATGCCCATAGGGCATCATTCAGATGAGCACTCCAGTCCTTTCGATTCAGATTCACTACCTTCCTAAGAATGACTTTAATTTCTCGATTTGAGACTTCTGCTCGGCCATTCCCTTATGGATGATAGCCTGTTGTGACTCTATAATTCACCCCATATTTCTTCAATAGCCTCTGCATCATTTGGTTGTAAAAATGGGTCCCTTGATCACTGATGATAGACTTAGGCACACCAAACCGGCTGAAAATGTGGGATTTCAGAAATGTGGCTACTACTCTTGCATCATTGGTAGGAGTAGCCTTGGCTTCTGCCCATTTGGACACATAATCAACTGTCAGGATGATGTAATGGTTCCTCTTAGAATTTTCAAGGGGACCCATGAAATAAATTCCTTAAACATCGAAAATTTACACTGGCATGATGGGTGTCATGGGCATTTCATTCCTTCTTGTGATGTTCCCAACTATCTCCTTGCAGTTTGGTTTGGTCCGAAATGCCCTCCGTAAGCATAATTATGGCAATACTTCAAGATCTACTCAATTTTGTCGTCAGGAACACATCTTCTTATGATTTGATCAGCATATTTTCTCCATAGAATAGGGCTATCCCAGGCCTAGAACTTGCTCTCATGCCTCAATTTATTCTTTTGGTACCTTGAGTACACGATTGGGAGCTCTTCTGACTGCAAAAAATTCACTATATTTGCATACCATGGCTCTCATGTGCCTCGTGTTGAGTACAAATGCTCATCAGAGAAATGATCCGTAATGAGCATTTCATCACCTTTTTCATTCAGCACCCGGCTCGGATGATCAGCTACCAAGTTCTGTGCCCCACTCCTATCTTTTATCTTAACATTAAACTCCTGCAAGAGCAGGATCTATCTAATAAGTGTCGGCTTCATCTCCTTTTTGGCCATCGAATTCCTCAGTACACCGTGATTAGTATAGACAATGCTTTTAGATCCCAAAAGATAGGACCTAAACTTCTCGAATGTTAACACTACTGCCAACAGCTCCTTTTCAATAGTGGTGTAATTACATTGTGCCCTATTCAGAGTTTTGGAAGCATAGTAAATTACATTGTGTTCTTTCCCTCTTTTCTGACCCAGTACAGTGCCCACAGTGTAGCCACTGGAGTCATACATAATCTTAAAGGGCATTCCCTAATCTGGTAGTTGGATAACCGGTGCTGTGACCAGTTGCTTTTTCAGAAAATTGAATGCCTTGCAATCTTCATTGAATTCAAAAGGAACATCTTGCTGCAATAAGTGAGTAATCGGCTGGGCAATTTTTGCAAAATCTTTTATAAACCTCCTATAAAATCTAGCGTGCCTCAGGAAGCCTCTAACTTGTTTCACCGAAGTTGGGTATGGCAATTTCTCGATTATGTCCACTTTGGCTTTATCGACCTCAATGCTCCTCTCTGAAATCACATGGCCCAGTACAATGCCCTCTCTGACCATAAAATGACATTTTTCATAGTTCAGAACCAGGCATTTGTCTACACAATGCTGCAACACCTTCTCTAGATTGTCCAAACATCGATCAAAGCAGCTCCCATACACTGTGAAGTCATTCCATGAACACCTCAATGCAGTTCTCGAGTAAATCATAGAATATGTTCATCATACATCACTAGAATGTCCCAGGAGCATTGCAGAGACCAAAGGACGTTCTGCGATAGTCAAATGTGTCGAATGGACACGTAAATGTTGTTTTCTCCTGGTCCTCTTGATTTACTGTAATTTACATGTATCCTGACTATCCGTCCAAGAAATAAAAACTTGTCCCTTGCGAGTCTCTCCAACATCTAGTCAATGAACGAAAGTGGGAAATGATCCTTCCAGATGGCCTTGTTCAGCTTTCGGTAGTCAATGTAAACTTTCCACCCAGTTTGCAGTCGTGTGGGCACAAGCTCTCTCTTCTCATTTTTCACAACTTGAATGCCCGACTTCTTGGCCACTACATGGATTGAACTCACCCTCTTGCTATCTAAAATAGGGTATATAATGGCTGGTCCAGTAGCTTAATTATCTCCTTCAACATTACATCATTCATCACTAGATTTAGCTTTCTTTGTGGATCACGAACGAGCTTTGCACCATCCTCCAGAAAAATCTTGTGCATGCAAACTGCTGGGTTAATGCCCTTTATGTCTACCAATGTCTATCCGAGTACCTCCTTGTAGAGTCTTAACAATCTCAAAAGGCGGTCCTCATCGGCTTCATTCAACCCCACAGTTATGATTACAGAAAGAGTCTCATTATCCCCCAAATAGACATACTTCAAATGCCTTGGTAATGCCTTCAGTTCCAACATGGGCACTTTGATAATGGAAGGCATCATCTTGTCGTCATTCTTCCGAATGGCACACCATAATCCACACAACCGTATGACATTTCTTCCAAGGAGTATAGCATCATGATTCTTTTCCAAATGTCATCATCTTCATCCACGGCATCCGGGTCAGTCAGTCCATCCCACAATCCTATTCCAATGGCTCTCTATTGCTCACCATGGATAGGATAGATCGGCTCGATGGATGGAAGGAATTCACAAAATTGCAATTCTCTGTATCTGGGAGGTATTTTAATGCTTTAAATATGTTCAATGTCACCTTCTCTACATCAAACTCACACGTCAGTGTGCCCTTGTCCACATTAATCTTTGTCCGAGCTGTCTTTATGAAAGGCTTTCCCAGCAACAACACTAAAGATTTTGAAGTCACTGTGCCCATGTTAAGCACGTAAAAATCTGCAGAGAAGATAAGCTCGTCCACTTTGACCAATATGTCTTCAATGAGGCCCTCTAGATATACATTTGATCGATCAGCTAGCTGAATGGCCGCACAGGTCTTCTTTAGAGGTCCAATCATTAATTCTTTAAACACTGACATGGGCATTACATTGATCAATGCCCCTAAATCCAGCATGGCCTTTTCCACTTTCTTCTCTCAGATGATGCAGTAAATCATGAACATCCCTGGATAATCACACTTCTTGGGTAATTTCCTCTGTATCACAGCCGATACATTCTCCCTAACTAAGAACCTTGAATCATCATTGAATCGCACCTTTCTGGTGTAGATTTTCTCCAGAAATTGGGCATACCTCGGCACTTGTTTGATTGCCTCAATCAGTGGAATGCTGATTTCTACTTTACTGAATACCTTTAGCATCTTCCTGGTTTCTTCTTCTCTCTTATTCTATGCCAATCTTCCTGGAGAGGAAGTCTTCCATTTCTCTGGAATGGGCATTTTGACAGGCCGCTTTACTTCCAGAATGGGCACAGGATCATCCTGTTCAGCTTCTTATGCCTCGTTCTCCGTGAGAATTTTTTCCACTTCTTCTTCCAAGGGCTCATCGTCCTTCTTTTTTACCGGTCTGACCATCTCCGGGAGCTCTTTTCCACTCCTTAGAGCCACTGCATTTACCTGCTCTTTTAGGTTTTCAACTTGGGAAGGCAACTTCCCATTTTACGCATCCATCTTGTGCATAGCTTGAGCCAACTGATCGATTTGCTTGCTCATGTGTAAGAGACCAGCTCGGGTTTCTTGCTTGAATTTTTTGTTCTCCTAAGGCATGGTAAATACAAGATCCTCCAGCCTTTTCTTTCTCTTCTCTTCTGGTGGCGGTAATGGGCATGCAGGATGCCCATCCTCTGGCCTTCTCCATCTGAAATTTTCATGGTCTCTCCAGCCAGGGATATAAGTCTGAAAATGGGGATCATATCTTTTGGAATGCCCATTGTGGCTAATTATAGCGTTTACTTCTTCCACTTTGTCTTGTAGAGTGGGGCATTCATCAGTGAAATGAGACACCCTTTTACATACTGCATAGGGTCTGGGCTTCTTCGCCCTGCTCACACCGGATAAGATCTTTTCAATTTTGTCACACAACCTATCAATCATGTTTTCCTGGTCCGGTGCCCTTTCTGATTCACTTAGAACCCAAATACCCTCTCCACCGAAGTATCAGTTGTCTTCCGACATTTTAGTGAGAATTCTGAATGCTTTAACAGGCTGTTTATTCAAAATAGATCATCCACATGAGGCATTCACGATCGTCCTCTCATGTGGTCTCAATCCTCCGAAAAAATACTGAACTAAATCGCGTTCAGTAATCTGGTGATGGGCATTTCACCAACATCGCCTGGAATATTCCCTAGTATTCATACAAACTCTTGTTAGTTCCTATCTTCAAGCTCCCTATTCTTCTTCTCATTTCTTGCACTTTGGATGCTGGCAAATATTTTTCCAAAAACTACTGTTGAAGTTGTCTTCATGTGGTCACAGCGCCAGTCGGCAATGTGTACAGCCAGTCCCATGGCCCATCCTGAAGGATAAAAGAGAATGAAACTAACCGTACATATTTTTCTCGTCCATGGTTGGATGGTTGAGTTTGGCAAACCATCTCAAAATCTTGCAAGTGTCTTTGTGGATCCTCTCCAGGCATTCTACGGAACTTCAGCAAGATTTGTATAAAGTTTGCATGAATATCCCAATTCTGAGTTACAGCTAGAAGTATAATGCCCATCGGGCACAGATTCATATTGGTTGGGAAGACCAACTACCTTAGAGTCTAGTTGGCATCCGCATTTCTGTTTGTGAAATTTCTATTTGCTTCGGCCATGTTGTTGATGTGACCGTTCTCAAACTATCTTTCCTCCCCGTGCCTTTCATCTTCTTCATCTTCTGGTAGTGGTGTGGGCTCACGAGGTCTACGTGTGGCTTGGCATGCCGTTTTTTTCTGTTACCCTATTTTTCCTCAAAGTCTTCTCTATATCCAGATCGTATAATAAAGTCCCATATGAAGAGCCTCTGGGCATCAACTTCCAAGCTCACCAGCGTGGAATATAAAATCACTAGAAATCAGCTCCCCGGCAACGGTGCTAATTTTAATGCGCGGTCATTTCATACTCAAAATAAATTTGTAACTCTTATGCCCACAGCGAGCATAGCTAGCTCGTGAGTACGGGTCGATCCTACAGAGAGCTGATGTGATTCCAACTTCGAGTAACCAATCATAAAAGGGGGTTGCTTGTGTTTGAAGTTACATAAACTGTGTGCTCATGTTCATCAGCATGTACTTGAACACTGTTGTGAACATATAAGGTCAGAATGTAAAGACTTAAGCAAATAAAGAACACGAGGTTGGTAACCCTATTTGATCAATTGATCTACGTAATGGGACTTATCAACTCCGTGAGAAATAGTTTACTACTTCGTTGAATGGTTACAAAGGTTATTACATGAAGACTCCCGTCACTGGACCCCTTTCCTGTTAGTTTTGTATATGTGTGCGTTGTTTATTACTTTGATTTATCAATGGGTGAGATCTTTTCGTAGATCGAATTCGATATCTTGGGCAATAACAATGTATACATGATGTCTCGAGCAGTATGCATGAGCACTGTGTCCTGGTGCGCCAGGTTGATGATGTTCTCTTAAGGAAGCACAAGTTCATGTTGAAACCCTGCAGGTGGAATTTATTCCGTACATGAATAAAGCTTGTGTGGTACTACTCAAGGTTTTAGATGTTAATTAATTATAGCTGTCAGAGGCTTACATAATTAATTAATGAACATTATATCTTGAACACGGGGAATGGCTGGACTAAAGGAGAAAGCATATTCGTAAATATGTATTAAATTGGTAGGTCAGTTTTACTTCTTTAGTGGAATAAAAGTAAAAATTAATTTATTTAATTATATCCTAGGTTTATTGGATATTGGATATTAAATAAATTAGTGGGCCAATTTAATATTCTTCTAGATCCCTGTTGTAGCCCAATTGACTGAAAGTGGACTGGATATTGAACTTGAGATAGAGGCCCAGCCCAATAGGGCTGGAACATGAAATTTCGCCCCTCCCTATATATAAGGGGAGGGGGGGCACGAAATTTAGATGAATTTATTCATTGGAATTCAGCCCCTCTTTGTCTCTCAAAGTTATCCACAGATTTCACAACTCTATCTAGTAGATTTCAGCCCACTCTAAATCTAGATACAGTCCGGGAATACAACAGAAGATCTTGGAGTAGAATTTGTGGTGGTCGAATTTTGAGCTAGGTGGCGCCATCCCTGTATTCATTCAACAGCAAGATTAGATCTTTAATCTTGTCCACAGACCGTCTATCGATTTGTAAGTAGATTCGTTTCTATGTCTTCCGCTTTATTAGATTCGAATCTGCTTTACATGCTTTTTGATTAGACTGTGATAAACATGCATGTTACATAAAATTATAATTTTCATGAACACGGATTAATGAACAACCAAATGATCTTGCGGTGGTTTAATTCGAAAAAACCCCAACAATTGGTATCAGAGAGGGTTTTGGCACTGTTCTAGGATTAATCCGGGCATGAATTTGAACTGCATAATTAAATTTGTTGATAAATTTATGATGTTTAAAATTTCAGATTTAATTGGCTATGTATTTCAATTTTATGGTATTCAAAACTTGGAAGAATTTGAGATGTAAAAATCGAAAATTCTAGTTTTGAGGGTACTTGAATTTTCGGTCACTATGGGATTAAATTTGGGATGATATTTGATGTTCTTCAAATTTCCAAATTTAATTCTCATAGAGGTCGAAAATTTGGTGTTCAAAATTTTGATTTTGATGTGTTAAAAATTCCCTAATTTTTGTGTTAAAATTTTCGAACACTGTAATTAAATTTGGATGGATTTTTGATCTACATCAAAATTTTCAGATTTAATTTGGATAGGTTCGAAATTTTTGATGGTTAGATTTGGATTTGGTGATTTTTGATGTATATCAAAGATTGCCTAATTCTAATCTAGATAGGTTTGAAATTAGAATTTTAAATTTGGTAATTTTGAAGTGGATCAAAATTTCCAGATTTTTATTCTTGAAAATTTCGAAACCTATAGCTATATAATTTGGAATAGTTTTTTGATTAATGTCAAAATTTCCAAATGTGAAATATAGTGTAATTTTTGATTTTTAATAAATTAATTTGGAGAAGATTTTGATGAAAATCAAATTTCCAGATTTATTAATTAATGTGTATCGAAAATTTGGGTGTTGGATTAAGATTTGATATTATTTGATGTATATCTTAATTTACCTAATTTTAATCTAGATAGATTTGAAAATAGAATTTTAAATTTGGAAGAATTTGAAGTGGATCAAATTTCCAGATTTATTATTGGTATTATTTTCAAAATCTATGGATTTAAATTGGATAAAGGTGATTTTGGATATATACAAATAATTATCAAAATCCAATTGTGATAAGATTTTAAATTTGGATAAGTTTTGGAAGATTTTGGATTGGAATCAAATCTCCAAACTTTATCCTTGAAGATTTAGATTCTTATAGATAATATTTGGATTAGATTCTTGATTTATATCAAGATATCCTATTATTATTTAATTAGGGTGGCTTGAAAATATTAAATAAATTTGGTGGATAATTATAATTATTTTCCATATTTATTTAAGTGATATTTTCGAAAATATACAAGATTAAAATTGGTGGATAATTATTTTAATTTCCAATTTTTATCTTGTGGATAATATCAAATTAATTAATTTAATTAATTGTAAAATTTGAATATTATTTAATATTCATGCATAGATATCATATGTTATTTTATGTGGATCATATAATACATGATTGTTGGTTTTTGTAGACTGTGTTTGTTTGCAGGTTTACCAACTATCATGGCTCCTTTATTTTATGTGATGTATGTTTATGTTTAATGGATGTTGGCCGTATGCCGGTTTGGCTACGTGATTTTAATCCATGAGAAAATCCATGGATTAGGTCTAGGTTTTATTTTACGTTGGTTTAATGTAATAGATATAAAGCTGTTAGACGAGTTTTTAAGTTGTAATTTTTATTCTAGCAATATTAGATTTTTCCTTCCGGAATAGATAGTCTGTATTGAATAAAGATCAGAGATCAACTCAAAAGAAGGAAAGTGGTTCAGCACCAAAAAGGAAGGTTCACCGGTTCACGTCCCGAAACCCTAAATGGAGCTAGGATTTTCGGCGAGGCGCGGTGAAGGGGCCGCGGTTCCAAGCCCTATTTCCGGAGCTGACTTTCCAGTTTTATCTCATCAATCAACATGAGATATAAGCCATGATAGTTGGAATATTACTGTTGTTTATTATGTTGAAGCATGCAATGGATGTTTATCATTTTATGTGATGTTTGCATGTTCGATAATGGGATAAAATGAAACCTCAAACATAAATAACTAAGTGGGAGAGATTCATACCAAAGTATGAAGAAATCTCATACGGTCTCTATTAAAATCTGGTTTAATTAAAAAGTGATGGGCATGCGCGTTGACATCGGTCTTCCTCCATATCGGATGTGTCATATCACAGATTTCTCTAGAAATTAAATCTCCTAAAAGGATAGTTGTAGAACACTATTAGAACTAACTGACTCCTCCATCTGGAGCGGTTAAATTCTAATAGTGCTCTTGGTGCGAAGATAATGGTGTGCACACTTAGATGTAATTTATTGATAAACGTCCACACGATCGTGGCTTATCAGTTAGAAGATTACATGACCGTGTTTTATCCGGCTATTAATTTGCTTGTTGTAAGGAAACTCAACTGGAGGCAAATTAAAGGTTTAACCTATTTAAAGATGTTTTTTATAAACATCCACACTATCGTGGCTTATAAAAGATGTTTTTAAAGTGTCGGTGGAAAAGTATATAATTTTTATGAGGTTTTTGATTATATACTGTTTATCCTAAACTTGTTTTGTGACTGTACTGCATGTTTAATTTCAGTTATTTCATATCATCAATGGCACTCTCCAATCTGTCCTCAATCCTCAAAGAAAACAAACTTGTCGGTGAAAATTACAATGACTGGATTCGTAACCTTAACTTAGTTCTTGTTGCTGAGGGACACAAGTTTGTACTTGAAGAGGTATGTCCTGACAAGCTAGATGAGGGTTCTGACGAAGCCCCAAGGGCTGTGTATGACAAGTGGGTCAAGTCTGATGAGATAACGCGCTGCTACATTCTAGCTTCCATGTCGAATGTGTTGCAACATCAGCATCAGACTATGAAGACTGCTTATGATGTCATGCTCAACCTTAAGGAGCTCTTCGGTTTTCAGAACCGCTCGGCTTGCCACTTAGCAATGAAGAAGAAAGGTACATCTCACACTCTGGTTGTGGAAACATGTTTAGCAACTTGTTCTACCCAGTCGTGGGTAGTAGATACTGGAGCTACTGATCATGTTTGCATGTCTTTACAAGGGTTCCTTGTAAAAAGACAGTTGAGTGAGAATGAGATCACCGTCTACATGGGCAATGCTACGAGAGTGGCGGCTGTTGCAGTGGGAGACGTTGTTTTACCTTTCAGTAGTGATAGAACTTTGGTTTTGAAAGATTGTCTTTATGTGCCTGGTTTTAGGCGAAAATTGGTTTCAGTTTCTAAACTGATTATGGATGGATATTCTGTTTCTTTTGATAACAAAGTAGTTATCTTTAGTGGTAAACATTTTATCTGTTCTGGCACATTGGATGGACACTTATACTTTCTTAAACCAACTGAAAACACTACGCATAGATAACTGTTGAATACATCGATCATAAACCCTAACAAGAGAAAAGAACCTTTGGAATTGAATCAAACCTATCTTTGGCATCTAAGGCTAGGTCATATTATCCTTAAGAGGATACAAAGGCTTGTAAATGATGGACCATTGTCTTCTTTGGTACTGGAATCGTTTCCTTTGTGTGAATCCTGTTTGGAAGGTAAAATGACCAAGCGTCCTTTCCAGTCAAAAGGAAATAGATCCGAAGGGCTATTAGATTTGATTCACTCTGACCTATGCGGCCCTATGACAGTTCAAGCTCGAGGAGGGTTCGAGTATTTCATCACTCTCATTGATGATTACTCTAGATACGATTATATCTACCTGTTACGTCGCAAGTCTGAATGCTTTGAGAAATTCAAAGAGTTTAAGGCGGAAGCGGAGAAACGAATAGGCAGAAGTATCAAGTCACTACGTTCTGATCGTGGTGGCGAGTACCTCTCAAGCGAATTTAGGGATTACATGGCAGAGAGTGGGATTACATCCCAGTTGACGGCGTCTGGAATGCCACAGCAGAATGGCGTGGCGGAAAGAAGGAATCGTACATTGTTAGAGATGGTTAGATCGATGATGATTTATTCTGAGTTGCCCATTTCGTTCTGGGGATATGCCCTGGAAACGGCAGCCTATATTCTTAACTTGGTTCCATCGAAATCAGTTCCTGCTACACCTACAGAACTATGGACTGGACGAAAGCCCAGTTTGAACCATATTCGGATTTGGGGTAGCCCAGCACACGTGTTGGACAAGGAAGCTGATAAGCTGGCTTCTCGTACTGATGTAAGACTGTTCGTTGGATATCCTAAAGGAACGAAAGGTGGTTTATTTTATAGTCCTAAGGATCAGAAGATCATTGTTAGCACCAATGCTCGATTCTTAGAGGAAGACTATGTCATAAACCACAAACCAAGGAGTCATATTATCCTTGACGAGTTAAGGGGAGGATCGAATCCTACACCGGTTGTACAAGAAGAGGAACCACCAAACACTGCACAACGTGTCACAGAAGTACAGGAACTGCCTCGTCGCAGTGGGAGGGTTGTTCGCCAACATGATAGATTCATTGGTCTGGGAGAGGCTTCAGATTTCCCAGAGGGTCTCAATGAATTGGATCCCAGGACCTATGACGAGGCAATTCGAGATAAAGATGCAGATTCTTGGAAAACTGCAATGGAGTCTGAGATTGGATCTATGGATCACAATCAAGTCTGGGAACTTGTAGAACCACTAGATGGGGTAAAACCCATTGGCTGTAATTGGGTCTACAAGCGCAAAAGAGGATCTGATGGGAAGGTTGAAACCTTCAAAGCTAGATTGGTGGCAAAAGGGTATACTCAGAAAGAAGGGATCGATTATGAGGAAACCTTTTCGCTGGTAGCCATGCTTAAGTCAATCAGAATTCTCTTGTCTATTGCCGCTCATTTGGATTATGAGATCTGGCAGATGGATGTCAAGACAGCTTTCCTAAACGGAAGTCTTGAGGAAAACATTCACATGAAACAACCAGAGGGATTCATTGCTAAGGGCCAAGAGCACTTGGTGTGTAAGCTTAAGAGATCCATTTATGGACTTAAGCAGGCATCGAGATCTTGGAACATCCGATTTGACGAGGTTATCCAGTCATATGGATTCGTGCAAAGTTCGGATGAGAGCTGTCTGTACAAGAAATGTGACGGAAACGTGGTGGCATTCCTTGTACTTTATGTTGATGATATCTTGCTTATTGGAAACAGTAAGAAGGTGTTGTCAAATATTAGGGTGTGGTTGTCCAAGCAGTTCGATATGAAGGATCTGGGTGAAGCCGGACATGTCCTTGGCATCAAGATCATTCGTAATCGCCAGAAAAGGATGTTATTTCTGTCCCAGATGACTTATATCGATACAGTGCTAGCTAGATTTGGCATGCAAGATTCCAAGAAAGGTTTTATACCTTACAGGCATGGAATTCATCTATCCAAGGAAATGTGTCCCCAAACACAGTCTGAGATAGAGGAAATGAAGAAAGTACCATATGCTTCGGCTGTGGGAAGTTTGATGTATGCTATGCTATGCACTAGGCCTGATATATGCTATGCCGTTGGCATGCTAAGCAGATATCAGTCTAACCCTGGACAAGGTCACTGGACTGCGGTCAAAAACATTCTCAAGTACCTTAAACGGACTCGAGACTACATGTTGGTTTTCCGCTCTGATAGTCTAGTACCTTTTGGTTACACGGACTTAGATTTTCAATCCGACAAAGATCAGAGTAATTCTACCTCGGGCTATGTGTTTACATTAGGAGGTGGAGCCATCGCATGGAGGAGCATTAAGCAGAAATGCATTGCGGATTCCACCATGGAAGCTGAGTATGTAGCTGCCTTTGACGCTGCAAAAGAGGTTGTCTGGCTCCGTGGGTTCCTAGTGGGCTTGGGCGTGGTTTCTGATTTGCCTAAGACTATCACGATATACTGTGATAACTCTGGTGCAGTGGCAAATTCGAAGGAACCCAGAGCCCACAAGGCAAGTAAACACATAGAGAGAAAGTACCATCTTATACGAGAAATCATTAAGAGAGGAGACGTGGCGGTGGTCAAGATTGCATCTGAGGACAACTTGGCTGATCCATTCACGAAGAACCTGGCGGCTAAGACCTTTGATGGTCACGTAGAGAAAATGGGAGTGAGATGCAGACCCGGTAGCGTAGTTTGAGTTGATAGTTTTAGATTGGAGAGTTTGCCAGTTAGTTATTATGCTTGAAAGACATGCTTCAAGTATAAGTGAGAGATTGTTAGTTTTGTATACTGGAAGACTTGTCTTTGTATACTTTTCTAATGATATGATGATATGAAATGAAAGTTATTGCAATCACTGTTTGCATTTAGATTATGTTCTATAATTGTTTTATGCAATGTTCCATATACTTACATTGTAGATGATATGGTGTGGGGAGTCACACGGTAAAGATCATATCATTAGAACCTTGTAATGTATTAAAGAGCTCACGGCTTAGATGGTCCTGAACACACCATCGGTACACCGTAGAATAATCTGATAAGTTAGTTTATCTTGGCTAACTGATTATTCTAGTACACTGGTTAGTGTATTGAGGATGATCACGATAGGATACTATTCTCTGTCTCTGACCCAGTTATTGAGAGAATAAATATCCACAGAGTTCGGGTTCTGAACTCATGTGATATTGGCGAGCATATGTGTGTGTTGTTTATTACTTTGATTTATCAATGGGTGAGATCTTTTCGTAGATCGAATTCGATATCTTGGGTAATAACAATGTATACATGATGTCTCGAGCAGTATGCATGAGCACTATGTTCTGGTGCGCCAAGTTGATGATGTTCTCTTGAGGAAGCACAAGTTCATGTTGAAACCCTGCAGGTGGAATGTATTCCGTACATGAATAAAGCTTGTGTGGTACTACTCAAGGTTTTAGATGTTAATTAATTATAGCTGTCAGAGGCTTACATAATTAATTAATGAACATTATATCTTGAACACGGGGAATGGCTGGACTAAAGGAGAAAGCATATTCGTAAATATGTATTAAATTGGTAGGTCAGTTTTACTTCTTTAGTGGAATAAAAGTAAAAATTAATTTATTTAATTATATCCTAGGTTTATTGGATATTGGATATTAAATAAATTAGTGGGCCAATTTAATATTCTTCTAGATCCCTGTTGTAGCCCAATTGACTGAAAGTGGACTGGATATTGAACTTGAGATAGAGGCCCAGCCTAATAGGGCTGGAACATGAAATTTCGCCCCTCCCTATATATAACGGGAGGGGGGGCACGAAATTTAGATGAATTTATTCATTGGAATTCAGCCCTTCTTTGTCTCTCAAAGTTATCCACAGATTTCACAACTCTATCTAGTAGATTTCAGCCCACTCTGAATCTAGATACAGTCCGAGAATACAACAAAAGATCTTGGAGTAGAATTTGTGGTGGTCAAATTTTGAGCTAGGTGGCGCCATCCCTGTATTCATTCAACAGCAAGATTAGATCTTTAATCTTGTCCACAGACCGTCTATCGATTTGTAAGTAGATTCGTTTCTATATCTTCCGCTTTATTAGATTCGAATCTGCTTTGCATGCTTTTTGATTAGACTGTGATAAACATGCATGTTACATAAAATTGTGATTTGCATGAACACGGATTAATGAACAACCAAATGATCCTGCGGTGGTTTAATTCGAAAAAACCCCAACATTTCCTACCCAATTCAACCTCTTTCAGTAAAATGAATTGTGAGCTTCCCTCATAACCTAGAATCCCTCTAGTTCCCATAGGAAATCTCTCCCGAGACTCTTCTAAGTGTGTATGAAAGTGAGTTTCAGACACATACTAGAAACACAATGATCTAATCGATCAAACCTAGTCTACCCGAATATTATGTGCTTCGAATATGAAGTCTTTTGACTCTCAGCCCTTTTGTGTATTCGTAAAACTCATGTCATCTAAACTATTCTGAATCCTATGCTATTTATAAACAACAGATATAGCCTAAACAATGTCATCAGAAGTCCTATTTTGACTATGATTTAACAAGGAAAAAATTTCCTTATTTAAATCGGACTTTCCAAGTTTAGATATCTTCATTGAATAGAACTCATTCCTTCCTTCTTGATCTTCATCATTGTAACACCCCATATTTTCGGATAAGGTTTAGAGGATTCTTAATGGTAATTAATTAGTTAAGTAAGAAGTTTAGTTAAGGTTTAAGTGAAGTCAGATGTCAGTCACGACATTAAGGGTCAATGTTTGATTTTAAATCTGATATCATTTGAGGTCCCGGTGATGAAAAACGTATTTAAAAGATGTATAAATAGTAACTTTTGCGTGCGTTCTTGTTTTGACAAATTTGCGAAATCCTCCTCATTGATCCGAGTCTAGTTCTGGCAAGCCCCTCTTATGGGAAATGACTCAAGGATTTCGTTGGCGTTCACAGATTTCCTTTCTGAGGTCAAATAGAATGCTAGAGAGCAAAATCTATCTGTCTGAGTGAATAGTAAAAAGTAATTCTAGAAAAGGAATCTTTTCTTGTCTTTCTTCTGACAACCCCGTTTTCATCATGAGTAAGGTTGGTTCACTAGTATTCGAGCCAACGAGTCTCCCGGTATTTTTAGATTTTGTGTCTGAGGTCATTTGGACATCGACATCGAATAAAACAACTTTTAACTGAACCCGAAGTAACTTTTGAAGTGTTTCCGCACTGGAGTGGCTTCTTAAGGAAGCCAAGTTCCCTTCTATAAATAGAAGGCCCCCTTCTTTACTCTATTTGCTCATTTCATCCATTCATTTCATTTCCATGAGATTGAGAAAGATCTGAGAGAAAAGTCAAAGTTCTGTCAAAGTAAAAAACATTCTTCGTGAGTGTTCTGCAAGACGACGAGTGGAGTGGCGTGGAAGGGATGCATTGACGGAAGGTGCTAAGGGCGTCGTTGGGTTGTAGCGGGTGGCTCTGCCGCCGTTGCAACTCAACAAGACTCTGAGCTAGCCACCTTTCTTCAATGCACCTAACCCCGTCCATTCTTATTCGTCGGTCTTGATTTCCATTTCTTTTCCGTCTTTTAAATTCTGTATTTAATTTCCTTTCTTCATGTTCTTCATTATTACTCATTTACTTTCCGCCTAAAGTTATATTTTGATTCTCATTAAAGTTCCAAGTTAATAGCGTTTCTGTTATATTTCTCGTTGTTATACTCGTTATTATTCCCATTGTTATTCTCGTAATTAGTTTCATTTATTACATTAAAGTTCCGTTCAAGTTTATATTTAAAGATTTCATCGTTATTCTAAGTGTTTAAAAAGGATTATCATGTTTATTCCGTTATAATGCCGATTTTTTTTAAAGTTTAAAGTATTTTCGTTTCTATATTTTATTCAAAGTTCGAAGCCTTGTTTCAAGTTCAAAACGTCGAGGAAAGGGAGAGGCGAACAAGTAATGCCTCGACCAACACTTCGATCGAATGTTTCAGAAGTTCATGAAGGAGCACGGACCGTGCAAGAGTTGCACAGCCCGTGCAAAGCCGTCCAGAACTCACGGCATGAGTCTGGGAAGCTAGCACAGATCGTGCTAAGTTAGCATAGACTGTGCTAGGGCTTGCACGGACCGTGCTATGCTTGCACGGCCCGTGTTGAAAATTCTAGGCGTTTTATTTCTCGCCCATTAATTAGCACGGCCCATGCCATGCCTCTGCCACCCCATTTTGTCTCCAATCATATTCTAAACTCGAGTCTTTCAAGCCCTTGTGTTTTCTAAATGTTCTAAAGTAGAGCTATCTATGTTTAAGTCCTAGTTAAGGGTGGATAAGCTAGATATTGTTTAATTTCTTGAATAGATATTATAATCTTCGGAGAAGGCCGCTAAGTTGATGATTTGACTTTTGTAGGAGGTAGTGAGCCCCGTGGAAATTCGGAGAAGGATCATCAACTCGTTGCTTAATCTTCTGTCCAGTGGTCGAGGTGGGTAAATCTATATTCATCTAAAGTTTGAGCTAATAAGCTCTAGAAGCATGTTGGATTTTGCTAAAGTTTATTTAGCTAAGCATTGCCTTTTAGGGTAGTGATATATCCCTCATAGGCCGAAATCATGCGAAAGTGAAGGATTAGCCTTAAACGTTTCTCTAAGCTCGATAAATCTAGCAAGGTTAAAGAAGCTAAGAAATTAAGGATTAACGTTGAGAAATGAAGGCTAAGTTAAGAAAGGAAGTTAAATTAAGGAGAGGAAGGAAGTTAAAAGAGGAAGATTATAGCTTTTATAACCAGGATTGAGCTCAGAATTTATGATCTTGGATCATTAAAGTGAGTCACTGCTAGGTTAACTCTTTCGCAAACTCATTTGGATATTTGAGGTAACCCCTCTTCTATCCTACGGTATGCCTAAGGGTGCAGTTGACATCAGGTTTGAGCCAAGGTTGGGCCTAAAAGTAAAGTAAAGGTTTTGCGGCTATGTAGAGGGCTTTTGCGTTTTGCTCTCCATATACCTCCAGTTGATTATTGGATATTTCTCAAGTTATTGAAGAAGCTTTTATTGAAACCCACTGACTACATTAGTGCTCACGCCCTCTTTTTCAAATGTTTTCAGGTTGAGATGCTGAGCATGATGGTGACTGTGGATGTGGGTTGGCTGTCAAGATCGTTTTGCTAATATATAAGTTTTTTTGAAATCCCATGATGTTTCTGCTACTCTGATACACTCTTATAATTCCTAAAGTGCTATTATGTTTATCGAGACTCTATAAATATTCTTCAGACATCATCATATATATAAGTGATGCATATTAAGTTTTATCCCTACTTCTCGAGTATATTTTCGTTTCGCCTATAAAGAGGGTTGTGCACGTTGATATCTATTTATTCATTTTGACCTATGAATGGGTCTATGCTTGTTGGTATTTGATTAGTTAGCTGTTTTATTCCGCTAATGCATGTTTCCTTCTTCCTCAAGTAAATCCGAGTATCATCGCGTATCTTTCAAAATTATATATTTATTTTTAAACCTTCTTTGTTAATCTTTCATCTTTATTCGATAATCCCTTAATAACACCTCATCCCCATTCGTTAATCCCTATCTCAAGACCGGGATGTTACAGATGGTATCAGAGCAGGCTTGCAACTCTGCAGACCTGTCTCTTTATTTAAGATAAGCTCAATGTTTATGTGCATACGAATTGCTTCGTGATAAGTTACAGCAGCAGCCTAAATCTCGCCATCACCCTCGTATCTTCAACCAAAAATAAGGTATGATCGTATAGAGATTTTAGATTTTGGATTAATGAATTTTGGAATAAAGTGAAAGGAAAGATTTGAGTGAGCATACCTTTTTTATGGATAAGAGAAAATTGTGAGAATGAAATTCAAGTAAAAAAGTGTTCAAGAAAGATGATTTACTAAGATAAAAAGTTTTTGAAAAGTATCCTCGATCAGGAAGAAAACGTTTAATTTATTCTCAAAGTTTTGTTTAAAAGGAAAACGTAAAATTTCTGTTTAAAGATTTTGGGCACCAAAATTTTTGTAAAAGTCAACTGCTAAAAGGAGCTATGCATGCAAGCTAAATAGTCTGAATCTAGACGATAGAATGATCTTAGGAGAACCTTAGGTCTCTCTTTTATGAGCTAGACTGATTAAGCTTCATATTTCTAGATGGTTAAGCGTCGTTCAACTGTTAGGAATAATGTGCCTCTTTTCCGCCCTGTACAAGAAAGGATCAGCTTGGGAGGAACGCCACGAAATGTATCCGACTTGGAAATATGCATCCACATGTGTGAGCAAGCACCACCCGCTGAGAGGCCAGCAATGTATCGCATCCTGCAGAGCACAATCACCCATGATCCTGAGACGTATGCTGTGATCGAAAATCTGACGGAATTCTCCTCAGCCTTGATGGCTCTTTGGGAGTCAAAGTATGGCCACGTTAACACTCTAGCCGAGAAAAATCCCTCCATCGTGGTAGAACTAGAACTACTAAGGGCAACTCCCAACAGTCCCCCTAGATTTCAAGCACCGTGCCCTCGTGCTGAAAGAACCTCAGGAGCAAGACCCTTGAATGTTCGGGTCAGGAAGCACACCAAGTCTTTGTCCTCCAGAATGTACCAGCAGGCCCCTGCCTATCAAACATTTGCCCCTCAGAGTCTGGGACAGTGTATGCTCCATCAGTTCTCCAAAGAAAACTTAAGGAAATTCAAGTTCGAGGTACCAGAGATAGATGAGGATGAGGAGGAAAAGGACCCAGAGAAGGAAGGCGAGAAAGAGGTGGAATTATCGTGCAAAAGGAAAGGAATGAACCCAACGTATAGTTATACTTTAGAAGTAGGTAAAGGAGGTGTTGTTGTTAGAATACCTTGCTAATTTTTCTGTCCACTTTAATCCAGATCTTATTATGTAAATGTGTTAATCAACCCTTTAGATTTTAATAGCGGCAGTAATTCTATAAAAGGCTGCCCTATTTTTAGATGTAACCAAGAACCTCTTTCTTATTAATGCCAAAAGTCCTCTTAATGAGGTAATTTCTTTGCTTTGTTTGATCTATCCTGCATAATCTATAGACCTTATCGAAAGGCATTTCATTTTACTTTGTGCAAATTCGAGTAAGCGTAGCCAATGTTTAGGATTCTTTAGAATGCCGTCGAGAAGACATCAAGCCGACAAAATGAGGCCACAAGCAAGCAAGTCCTGCACCGTGGCTCGAAAGCCGAGAATGCATTTCTTAAACACAACCCTCTATCTTTTAATAGTTTAGAAGACCTGATGGGAGTCGAGAAAAGAGTTTGTTCCTTAGACGTGAATTTTCGATTTTATAGTATGTTTGGAAGATGAGGAATTAGGTTGTATTCTTTTATGCACACAAATGATACGGACTACTGTTAGGAGTCCGTTTGAAGGATGATAACTTTACAGCAACGGACGGAGTATGGTTGGGAAGATTTCAAGAGCGAGTTATATCAAAAGTATATCCCGGATTGCTATCGTAAGGCAAAAGAGATGGAGATCTGGAACTGGTTGCAAGGAAAAAGGACGTTGTCAAATTACGATCAAGAGTTCAACCAGTTATCAAAGCATGCTCCATATTTGTGATTTCAGATGAAAAGAATGCACGTATAGATCAGGTCGCTTTGTCGTATCCCTTCCAATAGGTGAAAACGATCTCCGAATGTCACTTTTCCGGCCAAGTGTAGCTAATTGAAGTCTAGCCGACTCATGCTAATTCATAGCAACCTAGTAAAGGAGATGATGCATAATGCTCAAAGAAAGAAAGAGAGAGAACCTGAGGAAGATAGTTAAGTAGATAGACCTAGAATTGGTAGATTAAAAGTTTCAGTAAGATAGGAAGTTTTGATGAGTCTATTTATTCATTCTCGTGATAATTGAATAAATCATCTTTCAACAGCTTCATATCATTTGAAATTCTTCAATTATATCCTCTTGGATAAATTATAATCTTTTGATGATACTTCTTTGATCATCAAGAATCAGTGATAGCATTCCTTTGTTAGGATATGCTGACACCTTTGCAAACTATTCAGTACGGTTCTCAGTTGCTAATCGCTTATTATCTTCCATACCCTTGCTGTATGCAAGAACCTCTTTCGAGTTATAAGTCCTCTGAAAAGGAAATGTTTTTAGTATAGATAACCCAATGTTATATCTCTTCCCGCTTTTGGAACTTGTTAAAGAATTATTGATCAAGATAAAGTCCTCACTCAGAGGCATTCGTTTTATTTTGCTCCCATTCATAGAGCTTGAGTGTGGACCCTTGAAAGTAGAGAGTATAAAGAAAATATTTCTTTCAGTCATTATTAGAAGAATAAGAGAAAGTAGTCCTAATAGGAAGTAGAATCCAAGTAATGCTAGATAGTGCCCTCCTAGTAGGATGCGCATCTCTAAAGTAATTTTTTAGCTCGTTAATTATGTTTAAGAGGTAATCTAAGGAATGACGTCAGAGAAGTTCTGAGCTTACGTTCAAAGTCCAGACATGCGATCTTTATGCCTGCAAGCGATGGTGATCTCCAGCAGAAGCTATAAAGTCAGAATACCGCCTTAGGAAGAAAAGATAGCGGTGATGAAAAAAGGGCAATAAGAGTTTCAATAGAAGGAGTTTCGGTCATAAGAAAAATTTCCAAGACGAATCTCTGAAGGAGCTGCCACGATTACCCCCGCGTAAGCAAGAGGAATTCGCTATCGATTTAGAACCAGGAGCCGCACCAGTTTTGAAAGCCCCTTACAGAATGGCGCCTAAGAAATTGCAAGAACTTAGGATTCAACTGCAGGAGTTATTAGACCTAGGATTGTGTCACCTTGGGGAGCTCCAATCTTGTTCATGAAGAAGAAAGATAGCACATTGAGAATGTGCATCGACTATATAGAGCTGAATAAGTTGACTATCAAGAGTCGATACCCTTTCCCAAGAATAAATGATCTCTTTGATCAAGCTTAAGGGAGCAAGTGTCTTCTCAAAGATAGAATTATGATCTGGGTATCATGAACTGAAGATCCGAAAGGAGGATATTCCTAATACTGCTTTTAGAACCCACTATGGACATTACGAGTTTCTAGTAATGCCATTTGGATTGACCAATGCCCCAGCAGTGTTCATGGATTTAATAAATCGGGTTTTTCACCCGTATCTAGATAAGTTTGTGCTAGTTTTCATAGATGATATCCTCATCTATTCGAAGGACGAAGAGGAGCATCAAAAGCACCTAAGAGTAGTGCTGGAGACGTTAAGAAGAGAAAGGCTTTATGCTAAATTTAGTAAGTATGAGTTTGCTCTAGGAAGTCATGTTATATAGTGTCAGCAGAAGGAATCAAGGTGGATCCGGCTAAGATTGAAACGGTTAGCAATTGGAAGTCTCCAAAGAGCGTGAACGAGATAAGAAGTTTTCTAGGATTCACAGGATACTATTGTAGATTCATCGAAGGATTCTCATTAATATCTAAGGCTATGACGCGATTGTTGAAGAAGGACTTCAAGTTTAGGTGGACGTCGAGTGTGAGAAAAGTTTCCAAACCTTAAAGAAGATGTAACCACAGCCCCGGTGTGGACCATTCCGGGAGAAAATGAAGATTTCATAGTTTACGCTGATGCGTCGAGAAAAGGATTAAGATGCGTGCTGATGCAGAGAGGAAATGTGATTGCTTATGCTTCGAGGCAACTTAAGAATCACAAGCAGAACTATCCCGCACATGATTTAGAGCTAGCAGCGGTTGTTCATGCACTAAAGATCTAGAGGCACTATCTCTACGGAGCTAAGTGTGATATTTTCTGAGATCACAAGAGCTTGAAGTATTTATTCTAGCAAAAGGATCCTATCATGAGGCAGAGAAGATGGTCAAAACTCATAAAGGATTACAACTACACCGTTCATTACCACCCGGGCAAGGTGAATGTGGTAGCTGATACCCTATGTAGGAAAGAAAAAGGCAGAATTAGGACTCGTTCAAGTTAAGAAGGAGCTTCGAAAGGAATTCAAGAAGTTAAGGATCGAGGTGCTAATACCACCTAAGACCATTCGAGCCCAAATCACTGTGATAATCGCTCAGCCCGACCTAAGGCAAAGGATAGTTGAAGCCCATAGAGGAGACGAGTTTCTTGAAAAGAAAAGACTAGAAGCATGATCTAATAGCTCTCAAGATTTCACGGAGGCCGCCGATAACGCGCTCTTATTCGAAGGAAGGCTTTGTGTGCCAAGCAAAGAAGAACTAAATGAGGAAATCATGTGCAAAGCACATGACACGCCATACACAGCACATCCTGAAAGAACCAAGATGTATCAATACCTCAAGAGGAACTTCTAGTAGAATATCATGAAGAGAGAGATAGCCGCCTTCGTGGAAAGGTGTTTGAACTATTAGTAAGTGAAAGCCTTCAATCAAAAACCTCCTGTTTTGCTCCAACCCATAGAATTCTTGAATGGAAGTAGGATCATAGTAGTATGGACTTATGGTAGGTTTACCAAAGTCTAAGTGGTGGAATACCGCTATTTGGGTAATCATGAATCGATTATCAAAAGCAGCACATTTCGTTGTTGTTATTAAGACAGATTGGCTAGATCAACTAGCCCAGATGTATGTTAGGGAATTTGTGCGATTGCAAGAAGTGCCGATCTCGATTATATCGGATCATGATACGAGATTTACGTCAAAATCTGGAGGAGCCTACAAGAAGCTATGGGATCAAAGCTCAATTTCAGCATGGCTTTTCATCCTCAAACGGATGTCCAATCCAATAGGACTAACCAGATTCTAGAAGACATGCTCAGAGGAGTAGTCATCGATCAAGGAAGCAGTTGAGAGGAAAAACTGCCATTGGTAGAGTTTGCATACAACAACAGCTATCAATCATCGATCGGCATGGCCCCTTATGAAGCCCTCTATGGAAGGAAGTATAGATCGCCCTTGTATTGGGACGAAGTTGGAGAGAGAAGGATACTTGGACCTAAAATGGTCTAGGAAGCGATACAGAAGATCGAGCTTATTCATCAGCGAATCAAGGAGGCTCAAGAAAGGCACAAGGCTTACACAGATGAAAGAAGAGTGGAACTCAGTTTCAACGTTGGAGAGAAAGCGTTCTTGAAGGTGTCTTCGTTAAGAGGAGTGGATCGTTTTGACAAATGAAACAAGTTAAGGCCCAGATTTCTTGCACCTTTTGAAATTCTAGAGAAGGTGAATGAATTAGCCTGCAGGTTGGCCTTACCACCCAACCTGAGTGACGTTCATGACGTCTTTCATGTCTTAATGTTGAGAAAGTACGTGTTTTATCCAGAACACATGATTAATAAGGAAGGGATAGTCGTGAATGAGGACTTAGCATACGAAGAGAAGCCCCAGACCATTGTGGATCGAAAGATCCAGAAGTTGAGGAACAAGGAGATTAGTCTTGTAAAAGTAATCTGGAACCATCATGGTCCGGAGGAGGCAACCTGGGAGCTTAAATCCGAGCTACTCAAAGAGTACCCTGATATCGTTTATCATGGTTAGTAAATTTCGGGACGAAATTTCTTTAAGGGGGGTAGGATGTAACACCCCAGACTTTCGGATAAGGTTTAGGGGATTCTTAATGGTAATTAATTAGTTAAGGAAGAAGTTTAGTTAAGGTTTAAGTGAAGTCAGATGTCAGTCACGACTTTATAGATCAATTTTAGTAAAATCGTCTTTTCGGAAATTTTGATCTTAACTCTATTATGGCCAATTTTGGTCTTCTTAGAAAGGTTTTAACTCAAGGAGTATGCTGATGTTTTCGGATTTGAAATCTGATATCGTTTGAGGTCCCGGTAATGAAAAACGTATTTAAAGGATGTATGAATAATAACTTTTGCGTGCGTTCGTGTTTTGAGAAATTTATGAAATTCTCCTTGTTGATCCGAGTTTAGTTCTGTTAGGCCCCTCTTATGGGAAATGACTCAAGGATTCTGAGGTCAAATTGAACGCTCGAGAGCAAAATCTGTCAGTCTGAGTGAATAGTAAAAAGTAATTCCAAAAAAGTAATCTTTGCTCGTCTTTCTTCTGACGACACTGTCTTCATCATGACTCAGGTTGGTTCACTAGTATTCGAGCTAACGAGTCTCCCAGTATATTTTGGATTTCGTGTCTAAGGTCATTTGAACCTCGACATCGAATAAAATAGCATTTAACCGAACCCGGGGTAACTTTTGCAGTGTTTCCGCACTAGAGTGGCTTCTCAAGGAAGCCAAGCTCCCCTTTATAAATAGAAGGCCTCCTGCTGCACTCTATTTGCCCATTTCATCCATTCATATCACTTCCAAGAGAGTGAGAAAGCTTTTAGAGAAAAGTTGAAGTTCTGTCAAAGTAAAATACGTTCTTTGTGAGTGTTCTGTAAGACGATGAGCGGAGTGGCGTCGAAGGGGTGTGGTGAGGGAAGGTGCTAAGGGCGGCGTTGGGTTGTAGCGGGCGGCTCTACTACCGTTGCAACTCGACGAGACACCGAGCTAGCCATCTTCCTATGACGCACCTAAGCCCGTCCATTGTTGTTCGTCGGTCTCGATTTCCATTTCTTTTTCGTCTTTTAAATTCTATATTTACTTTCCATTCTTCATGTTCTTCGTTATTACTCGTTTACTTTCCGCCTAAAGTTATATTTCGATTCTCATTAAATTTCCAAGTTAATAACGTTTCCGTTATATTTCTCATTGTTATACTCATTATTATTCCCTTTGTTATTCTCGTAATTAGTTTCGTTTATTTCGTTAAAGTTCCGTTCAAGTTTATATTTAAATATTTCATCGTTATTCTAAGTGTTTAAAAAGGATTATCGTGTTTATTCCTTTATAATGCCAATTTCTTTTAAAGTTTAGAGTATGTTCGTTTCTACATTTTATTCAAAGTTCTAAGCTTCGTTTCAAGTTTAAAACATCGAGGAAAGGGAGAGGCGAATAAGTAACACCTCAACCAATACTTCGATCGAAAGTTTCAGAAGTTCATGAAGGAGCACGGACCGTGCAAGAGTTGTACGGACCGTGCAAAGCCGTCCGGAACTCACGGCATGAGTCTGGGAAGCTAGCATAGACCGTGCTAGGGCTTGCTCGGACCGTGCTATGCTTGCATGGCCCGTGTCGGAAATTTTGGGCATTTTATTTCTCACCCATTAATTAGCACGACTCGTGCAATGCGTCTGCTGCCCCGTTTTATCTCTGATCATGTTCTAAACTCGAGTCTTTCAAGCCCTCGTGTTTTCTAAAGGTTCTAAAGTCGTGCTATCTATGTTTAAGTCCTAGTTAAGGGTAGATAAGCTAGATATTGTTTAATTTCTTGAATAGATATTATAATCTTCGAAGAAGGCCGCTAAGTCGATGATTCGACTCTTGAATAGATATTATAAACTTCGGAGAAGGATCATCAACTGCTTGCTTCATCTTCTGTCCAGTAGTGGAGGTAGATAAATCTATACTCATCTAAAGTTCGAGCTAATAAGCTCTAGATGCATGATAGGCCAAATGAGATATCCAGTAAAATATTTTTGCTCAGCCCGATTGATCTCTGTACAAAGGAAGGAAGGAAAGGAAGTTAGTATATGTAAAGTGAGCTCTCAAGCATGTATAGATATGCTAGAAATGATTAAGTATTGTTTATGCTAGCATGAGATAATTAGAATTGCTTTAATTGCAATTTATGTTTATGCACGTTCATTTCCTTGTATCTGAATGTTGGATTTTGCTAAAGTTTATTTAGCTAAGAATTGCCTTTTAGGGTAGTGATAAATCCCTTATAAGTCGAAATCATGCAAAAGTGAAGGATTAGCCTTAAACGTTGCTCTAAGCTCGATAAATCTAGCAAGGTTAAGTAAGCTAAGGAATTAAGGATTAAGGTTGAGAAAGAAAGGCTAAGTTAAGAGAGGAAGTTAAATTGAGGAGATGAAGGAAGTTAAGAAAGGAAGAATATAGCTTTTATAACCAGGATTGAGCTCAGAATTCATGATCTTGGATCATTAAAGTGAGTCACTGCTGGGTTAACTCCCTCGCAAACTCGTTTGGATATTTGATGTAACCCCTCTTATATCCTACGGTATGCCTAAGGGTGCAGTTGACATCAGGTTTGAGCCAAGGTTTGGCCCAAAAGTAAAGAAAAGGTTTTACGGATATGGAGAGGGTTTTGCATTTTGCTCTCCATATACCGCGAGTTGATTATTGGATATTTCTCAAGTTATTAAAGAAGCTTTTATTAGAACCCATTGACTACATTAATGCTCACGCCCTCTTTTTCAAATGTTTTCAGGTTGAGATGCTGAGGATGATGGTGGCTGTGGATGTGGGTTGGCTACCAAGATCATTTTGCTAATATATAAGTTTCTTTAAAATCCCAAGATGTTTCTGCTACTCTGATACAATCTTATAATTTCTAAAGTGCTATTATGTTTATCGAGACTCTATGAATATTCTCCAGACATGATCATATATATAACTGATGCATATTAAGTTTTATCCGTGCTTCTCGAGTATATTTTCCTTTTGCCTATAAAGAGGCTTGTGCACGTTGATATCTATTTATTCATTTTGACCTATGAATCGGTCTATGCTTGTTGGTATCTGATTAGTTAGCTGTTTTATTCCGCTAAAGCTTGTTTCCTTCTTCCTCAAGTAAACCCGAGTATCATTGCCTATCTTTCAAAAGTATGTATTTATTCTTAAACCTTCTTTGTTAATCTTCCATCTTTATTCGACAATCACTTAATAACACCCCGTCCTCATTCATTAATCCCTATCTCAGGATCGCGCTGTTACAATCACGAACAAGGCCGCTTCTATTCTGAAACGTCCATCTTGAATCTGTAGCTTCAACACCTTGAATCTGGCATGGCACATCTCTTGAAAACTCTCTGGACAACCATGTGCATTATCATGTCTCTGAACATGATTAAGTACATGTCTTGATCTTTAATCAGATTGGCAGCGGAATATTCACAAAAATGTCCAGAACATGTTATTCGAACATGAATAACCAAAATCTTTTGTGTTCTTTTGAAATTGCCATAATATCTGAACAGATAATGACAATCCTGAATACCTTAGTGCAGATGGCACTAACAATCTCCCCCTTTGTCTTTATCTGGTTGCAAATCATGTTAGTCTTTGTATACTTTTCTGATGATATGATGATATGAAATGAAAGTTATTGCAGTCACTGTTTGCATTTAGATTATGTTCTATAATTGTTTTATGCAATGTTCCATATACTTACATTGTAGATGATATGGTGTGGGGAGTCACACGGTAAGATCATATCATTAGAACCTTGTAATGTATTAAAGAGCTCACGGCTTAGATGGTCCTGAACACACCATCGGTACACCGTAGAATAATCTGATAAGTTAGTTTATCTTGACTAACTGATTATTCTAGTACACTCGTTAGTGTATTGAGGAGGATCACGATAGGATACTATTCTCTGTCTTTGACCCAGTTACTGAGAGAATAAAGATCCACAGAGTTCGGGTTCTGAACTCATGTGATATTGGCGAGCATATGTGTGTGTTGTTTATTACTTTGATTTATCAATGAGTGAGATCTTTTCGTAGATCGAATTCGATATCTTGGGTAATAACAATGTATACATGATGTCTTGAGCAGTATGCATGAGCACTGTGTCCTGGTGCGCCAGGTTGATGATGTTCTTTTGAGGAAGCACAAGTTCATGTTGAAACCCTGCAGGTGGAATTTATTACGTACATGAATAAAGCTTGTGTGGTACTACTCAAGGTGTTAGATGTTAATTAATTATAGCTGTCAGAGGCTTACATAATTAATTAATGAACATTATATCTTAAACACGGGGAATGGCTGGACTAAAGGAGAAAGCATATTCGTAAATATGTATTAAATTGGTAGGTCAGTTTTACTTCTTTAGTGGAATAAAAGTAAAAATTAATTTATTTAATTATATCCTAGGTTTATTGGATATTAGATATTAAATAAATTAGTGGGCCAATTTAATATTCTTCTAGATCCCTGTTGTAGTCCAATTGACTGATAGTGGACTGGATATTGAACTTGAGATAGAGGCCCAAGCCCATTAGGGCTGGAACATGAAATTTCGCCCCTCCCTATATATAAGGGGAGGGGGGGCACGAAATTTTCATGATATTATTCATAGGAAATCAGCCCCTCTTAGTCTCTCAAAGTTATCCATAGATTTCACAATTCTATCTAGTAGATTTCAGCCCACTCTGAATCTAGATACAGTCCGGGAATACAACAGAAGATCTTGGAGTGGAATACTGTGGTGGATGATTTTGAGGTCATAGGTGGCGCCATTACTGTGCTCATTCCACAGCGAGATTAGATCTTTAATCTTGTCCACAGACTGTCTATCGATTTGTAAGTAGATTCGTTTCTGGCTTCCGCTTTATTATATTCGAATCTGCTTTGCATGCTTTTTGATTAGACTGTGATGAACATGCATGTTACATAAAATTATGATTTGCATGAACATGGATTAATGAACAACCAAATGATCCTGCGGTGGTTTAATTCGAAAAAACCCCAACAACTGGTATTAGAGCGGGTTTTGGCACTGTTCTAGGATTAATCCGGGCATAATTTCGAATTGCATGATTAAATTTGATGATAAATTTATGGTGTTTAAATTTTCAGATTTCATTGGCTATGTATTTCGATTTTATGGTATTCAAAACTTGGAAGAATTTGAGATGTAAAAATTGAGAATTCTAGTTTTGAGTGATTAATAATTTTCGGTCATTATGATATAGATTTGGAATGATATTTGATGTTCTTTAAATTTCCAGATTTATATGTCATAATTTTCGAAAATTTAGATGTCAAATTTTCGAATTTGATGTGTTAAAAATTCCCTAATTTGTGTATTGAATTTTCGGTTCTTTTAATTAAACTTTGGATGATGTTTTGATCAAGATCAAAATTTTCAGCTTTAATTTGGATAGGGGTCGAAAATTTGGTTGATTAGAATAGGATTTGTTGATTTTTGATTTATATCAAAAGTTATAAAATTCTAATCAAGATAGGTTTGAAATTAGAATTTTAAATTTGGTAATTTTTGAAGTGGATCAAAATTTCCAGATTTTAATTCTTGTAATTTTCGAAACCTATAGCTATATTATTTGGAATAGTTTTTTTGATTAATGTCAAAATTTCCAAATGTGAAATATAGTGTGATTTTCGATTTTAATAAATTAAATTGGAGAAGATTTTGATAAAAATCAAATTTCCAGATTTAATTATTAATGTGGTTCGAAAATTTTTGTTGTTGGATTAAGATTTGATATTATTTGATGTATATCTTAATTTACCTAATTTTAATCTAGATAGATTTGAAAATAGAATTTTAAATTTGGAAGAATTTGAAGTGGATTAAATTTCCAGATTTATTATTCTTGTAATTTTCGAATTTTATGGATTAAAAATTGGATAAGGTGATTTTGGATATATACAAATAATTATCAAAATCCAATTGTGATAAGATTTTAAATTTGGATAAGTTTTGGAAGATTTTGGATTGGAATCAAATCTCCAAACTTTATCCTTGAAGATTTAGATTCTTATGGATAATATTTGGATTAGATTTTTGATTTATATCAATATATCCAATTATTATTTAATTAGGGTGGCTTGAAAATATTAAATAAATTTGGTGGATAATCATTATTAATTTCCATATTTATTTAAGTGATATTTTCGAAATATGCAAGATTTAAATTGGTGGATAATTATTTTAATTTCCAATTTTTATCTTGTGGATAATATCGAATTAATTATAAAATTCGATTATTATTTAATATTCATGCATAGATATCATATGTTATTTTATGTGGATCATATAATACATGATTGTTGGTTTTTGTAGACTGTGTTTGTTTGCAGGTTTACCAACTATCATGGCTCCTTTATTTTATGTGATGTATGTTTATGTTGAATGAATGTTGGCCGTATGCCGGTTTGGCTATGTGATTTTAATCCATGAGAAAATCCATGGATTAGGTCTAGGTTTTATTTTACGTTATTTTAATGTAATAGATATAAAGCTGTTAGACGAGTTTTTGAGTTGTAATTTTTATTCTAGCAATATTAGATTTTTCCTTTTGGAATAGATAGTCTGTATTGAATAAAGATCGGAGATCAACTCAAAAGAAGGAAAGTGGTTCAGCACCGAAAGGAAGGTTCACCGGTTCACGTCCTGAAACCCTAAATGGAGCTAGGATTTTCGGCGAGGCGCGGTGAAGGGGGCGGCGGTTCCAAAGCCTGTTTCCGGAGCTGACTTTCCAGTTTTATCTCATCAATCAACATGAGATATAAGCCATGATAGTTGGAATATTACTGTTCCTTATTATGTTGAAGCATGCAATGGATGTTTATCATTTTATGTGATGTTTGCATGTTCGATAATGGGATAAAATAAAACCTCAAACATAAATAACTAAGTGGGAGAGATTCATACCAAAGTATGTAGAAATCTCATACGGTCTCCATTAAAATCTGGTTTAATTGAGAAGTGATGGGCATGTGCGTTGACATCGGTCTTCCTCCATCTCGGATGTGTCATATCACAGATTTCTCTAGAAATTAAATCTCCTAAATGGATAGATGTAGAACACTATTAGGACTAACTGACTCCTCCATCTGGAGCGGTTAAATTCGAGTAGTGATCTTGGTGCGAAGATAATGTAATTTATTGATAAACGTCCACACGATCGTGGCTTATCAGTTAGACGATTACATGACCGTGTTTAATCCGGCTATTAATTTTCTTGTTGTAAGAAAAACTCAACTGGAGGAAAATTAAAGGTTTAACCTATTTAAGAATGGATTTTATAAACGTCCACACTATCGTGGCTTATAAAACACGTTTTTAAAGTGTCGGTGGAAAAGTATATAATTTTTATGAGGTTTTTGATTATATACTGTTTATCCTAAACGTGTTATGTGACTGTACTGCATGTTTAATTTCAGTTATTTCATATCATCAATGGCACTCTCCAATCTGTCCTCAATCCTCAAAGAAAACAAACTTGTCGGTGAAAACTACAATGACTGGATTCGTAACCTTAACCTAGTTCTAGTTGCTGAGGGACACAAGTTTGTACTTGAAGAGATATGTCCTGACAAGCCAGATGAGGGTTCTGACGAAGCCCAAAGGGCTGTGTATGACAAGTGGGTCAAGTCTGATGAGATAGTGCGCTGCTACATTCTGGCTTCCATGTCGAATGTGTTGCAACATCAGCATCAGACTATGAAGACTGCTTATGATGTCATGCTCAACCTTAAGGAGCTCTTCGGTTATCAGAACCGCTCGGCTCGCCACTTAGCAATGAAGAAGAGAGGTACATCTCACACTCTGGTTGTGGAAACATGTTTAGCAACTTGTTCTACCCAGTCGTGGGTAGTAGATACTGGAGCTACTGATCATGTTTGCATGTCTTTATAAGGGTTCCTGATAAAAAGACAGTTGAGTGAGAATGAGATCACCGTCTACATAGGCAATGCTACGAGAGTGGCGGCTGTTGCAGTGGGAGATGTTGTTTTACCTTTCAGTAGTGATAGAACTTTGGTTTTGAAAGATTGTCTTTATGTGCCTGGTTTTAGGCGAAACTTGGTTTCAGTTTCTAAACTGATTATGGATGGATATTCTGTTTCTTTTGATAACAAAGTAGTTATCTTTAGTGGTAAACATTTTATCTGTTCTGGCACATTGGATGGACACTTATACTTCTTAAACCAACTGAAAAAACTACGCAAAGACAACTGTTGAATACATCAATCATAAACCCTAACAAGAGAAAAGAACCTTCGGAATTGAATCAAACCTATCTTTGGCATCTAAGGCTAGGTCATATTAACCTTAAGAGGATACAAAGGCTTGTAAACGATGGACCATTGTCTTCTTTGGTACTGGAATCGTTTCCTTTGTGTGAATCCTGTTTGGAAGGTAAAATGACGAAGCGTCCTTTCCAGTCAAAAGGAAATAGATCCGAAGGGCTATTAGATTTGATTCACTCTGACCTATGTGGCCCTATGTCAGTTCAAGCTCGAGGAGGGTTCGAGTATTTCATCACTCTCATTAATGATTACTCTAGATACGGTTGTATCTACCTGTTACGTCGCAAGTCTTAATGCTTTGAGAAATTCAAAGAGTTTAAGGCGGAAGCGGAGAAACGAACAGGCAGAAGTATCAAGTCACTACGTTCTGATCGTGGTGGCGAGTACCTCTCAAGTGAATTTAGGGATTACATGGCAGAGAGTGGGATTACATCCCAGTTGACTGCGCTTGGAACGCCACAGCAGAATGGCGTGGCGGAAAGAAGGAATCGTACATTGTTAGAGATGGTTAGATCGATGATGAGTTATTCTGAGTTGCCTATTTCATTCTGGGGATATGCCCTGGAAACAGCAGCTTATATTCTTAACTTGGTTCCATCGAAATCAGTTCCTGCTACACCCACAAAACTATGGACTGGACGAAAGCCCAGTTTGAACCATATTCGGATTTGGGGTAGCCCAGCACACGTGTTGGACAAGGAAGCTGATAAGCTGGCTCCTCGTACTGATGTAAGGCTGTTCGTTGGATATTCTAGAGGAACGAAAGGTGGTTTGTTTTATAGTCCTAAGGATCAGAAGATCATTGTTAGCACCAATGCTCGATTCTTAGAGGAAGACTACGTCATAAACCACAAACCAAGGAGTCACATCATCCTTGAGGAGTTAAGGGGTGGATCGAATCCTACACCAGTTGTACAAGAAGAGGAACCACCAAACACTGCACAACGTGTCACAGAAGTACAGGAACTGCCTCATCGCAGTGGGAGGGTTGTACGCCAATCTGATAGATTCATTGGTCTGGGAGAGGCTTCAGATTTCCCAGAGAGTCTCAATGAATTGGATCCCAGGACCTATGACGAGGCAATTCGAGATAAAGATGCAGATTCTTGGAAAACTGCAATGGAGTCTGAGATTGGAAATATGGATCACAATCAAGTCTGGGAACTTGTAGAACTACTAGATGGGGTAAAACCCATTGGCTGTAAGTGGATCTACAAACGTAAGAGAGGATCTGATGGGAAGGTTGAAACCTTCAAAGCTAGATTGGTGGCAAAAGGGTATACTCAGAAAGAAGGGATCGATTATGAGGAAACCTTTTCACCGGTAGCCATGCTTAAGTCAATCCGGATTCTCTTGTCTATTGCCACTCATTTGGATTATGAGATCTGGCAGATGGATGTCAAGACGGCTTTCCTAAACGGAAGTCTTGAGGAAAACATTCACATGAAACAACCAGAGAGATTCATTGCTAAAGGACAAGAGCACTTAGTGTGTAAGCTTAAGAGATCAATTTATGGACTTAAGCAGGCATCAAGGTCTTAGAACATCCGATTTGACGAGGTTATCCAGTCATATGGATTCGTGCAAAGTCCGGATGAGAGCTGTGTGTACAAGAAATGTGACGGAAACGTGGTGGCATTCCTCGTACTTTATGTTGATGATATCTTGCTTATTGGAAACAGTAAGAAGGCATTATCAAACATTAGGGTGTGGTTGTCCGAGCAGTTCGATATGAAGGATCTGGGTGAAGCCGGACATGTCCTTGGCATCAAGATCATTCGTGATCGCCAGAAAAGGATGTTATGTCTGTCCCAGGCGACTTATATCGATATAGTGCTAGCTAGATTTGGCATGCAAGATTCCAAGAAAGGTTTTATACCTTACAGGCATGGAATTCATCTATCCAAGGAAATGTGTCCCCAAACACAGTCTGAGATAGAGGAAATGAAGAAAGTACCATATGCTTCGGCTGTGGGAATTTTAATGTATGCTATGCTATGCACTAGGCCTGATATATGCTATGCCGTTAGCATGGTAAGCAGATATCAGTCTAACCCTGGACAAGGTCACTGGACTGCGGTCAAAAACATTCTCAAGTACCTTAAACGGACTCGAGACTACATGTTGGTTTTCCGCTCTGATAGTCTAGTACCTTTTGGTTACACGGACTCAGATTTTCAATCCAACAAAGATTAAAGTAAGTCTACCTCGGGCTATGTGTTTACATTAGGAGGTGGAGCCATCGAATGGATGAGCATTAAGCAGAAATGCATTGCGGATTCCACCATGGAAGCTGAGTATGTAGCTGCCTCTGAGGCTGCAAAAGAGCCTGTCTGGCTCCGCGGGTTCCTAGTGGGCTTGGGCATGGTTCTTGATTTGCCTAAGACTATCACGATATACTATGATAACTCTGGTGCAGTGGCAAATTCGAAGGAACCCAGAGCCCACAAGGCAAGTAAACACATAGAGAGAAAGTACCATCTTATACGAAAAATTGTTAAGAGAGGAGACGTGGCGGTGGTCAAGATTGCATCTGAGGACAACCTGGCTGATCCATTCACGAAAAGCCTGGCGGCTAAGACCTTTGATGGTCACGTGGAGAAAATGGGAGTGAGATGCAGACCCGGTAGTGCAGTTTGAGTTGATAGTTTTAGATTGGAGAGTTTGCCAGTTAGTTATTATGCTTGAAAGACATGCTTCACGTATAAGTGGGAGATTGTTAGTTTTGTATACTGGAAGACTTGTCTTTGTATACTTTTCTGATGATATGATGATATGAAATGAAAGTTATTACAGTCACTGTTTGCATTTAGATTATGTTCTATAATTGTTTTATGCAATGTTCCATATACTTACATTGTAGATAATATGGTGTGGGGAGTCACACGGTAAGATCATATCATTAGAACCTTGTAATGTATTAAAGAGCTCACGGCTTAGATGGTCCTGAACACACCATCGGTACACCGTAGAATAATCTGATAAGTTAGTTTATCTTGACTAACTGATTATTCTAGTACACTCGTTAGTGTATTGAGAAGGATCACGATAGGATACTATTCTCTGTCTCTGACCCAGTTACTGAGAGAATAAAGATCCACAGAGTTCGGGTTCTGAACTCATGTGATATTGGCGAGCATATGTGTGTGTTGTTTATTACTTTGATTTATCAATGGGTGAGATCTTTTCATAGATCGAATTCGATATCTTGGGTAATAACAATGTATACATGATGTCTCGAGCAGTATGCATGAGCACTGTGTCCTGGTGCGCCAAGTTGATGATGTTCTCTTGAGGAAGCACAAGTTCATGTTGAAACCCTGCAGGTGGAATTTATTCCATACATGAATAAAGCGTGTGTGGTACTACTCAAGGTGTTAGATGTTAATTAATTATAGCTGTCAGAGGTTTACATAATTAATTAATGAACATTATATCTTAAACACGGGGAATGGCTGGACTAAAGAAGAAAGCATATTCGTAAATATGTATTAAATTGGTAGGTCAGTTTTACTTCTTTAGTGGAATAAAAGTAAAACTTAATTTATTTAATTATATCCTAGGTTTATTGGATATTAGATATTAAATAAATTAGTGGGCCAATTTAATATTCTTCTAGATCCCTGTTGTAGCCCAATTGACTGATAGTGGACTGGATATTGAACTTGAGATAGAGGCCCAAGCCCATTAGGGCTGGAACATGAAATTTCGCCCCTCCCTATATATAAGGGGAGGGGGGGCACGAAATTTTCATGATATTATTCATAGGAAATCAGCCCCTCTTAGTCTCTCAAAGTTATCCATAGATTTCACAATTCTATCTAGTAGATTTCAGCCCACTCTGAATCTAGATATAGTCCGGGAATACAACAGAAAATCTTGGAGTGGAATACTGTGATGGACGATTTTGAGGTCATAGGTGGCGCCATTACTGTGCTCATTCAACAACAAGATTAGATCTTTAATCTTGTCCACAAACCGTCTATCGATTTGTAAGTAGATTCGTTTCTGTCTTCCGCTTTATTAGATTCGAATCTGCTTTGCATGCTTTTTGATTAGACTGTGATAAACATGCATGTTACATAAAATTATGATTTGCATGAACATGGATTAATGAACAACCAAATGATCCTGCGGTGGTTTAATTCAAAAAAACCCCAACAAATCAGCTCCATGTTTTAAAAGAACACAACCCTTGAACTGTAGGATCATGTACTTAAAAACATACTTGAATGTTTTGAAGAACATCATATGATTCAGCTGTGTTTCACTTTCTTATCAGCTTATACCTGCTCTGCTATATTGATTTTTTTCTTTTATATTTTTATCTTTTGATAGCAGTTTCAATTTTTTAGTAGATATGAATCATATAGGGAAGAAAAATATGTTCCATAAGAAAATAGCTATTACAAGCTATTGAAACAAAATACCTTGCAAAACATGATGCAAGATAAGTAGAACAGAAAGCAGATATTAAAAAAGAACTTAAAAACTTATATTGCATTACTCCCCCTATTTGCCACCGAGAAAGGCAAATGAGTAATAACCAGCACTACTCGGATTTGTCAGGGTTTTGCTCATCATCTCCTTCTTCAGATCCTCCTTCTTTAGAATCTGCTTCAGCATCATCATACTCAGTCTCTTCTCCGTCATCAGTTTCCTCCTCAGCCTCCTCTTCATCATCTTCTTCTTCAACAGTCTCTTCTTCATGAGCCTTCTCTGTAGTCTCCTCTTGGACAGCTTCTGCTTCCTTATCTTGTGCTACAGTCTGTTCTGCACCTTGTGTTGGAGCCAGAGAGGAATCTTTCTGAGTTGCAGCTTTAGCTGTACATGCAAGCTTGTGCAAGTTATGTACATCTTTAGGAATATTTACTGCTGGAGAGACAAATTCATCTACTAATGAAAGATCAACAATCATTTCTTGAATCTTCATCTTCTCAGAAGTATGCTCAGAAATCAATCGAGCATAAAACTCCAGACTTTTCTCTAAAGACTTCAGCACTGTACCCTTTGGTGAAGACTCTTCAACAGTAGCATCCACTCCTTTCTCGGATGATATGAACTGTTTAAACTAGAGGCAAAGATGACGATCTCCTATTTCAAGAGCAACCTTGATCACTAGAGGCTTGTGGAGAGGAACAATCTTGTCTTTTATTGAAGAAATATTTATCTTCTGATGCTTTAGGATACTGTAGATCAATGAAGGGTAACAAAGTGGACCCTTGACTACAGTAGATTTTGCACTGCTGATGATCTTACTGAATACGAACTCACTATAATTGAACTACTTTCCAGTTCTGAGGTGATACAGAAACCTTCCCTGAGCTTGAGTCACCCCAGCTCTGTGTTTAGTAGGTAGCCAATTGTGGATCGGGAGTCTGAACAAAGCTCCATATTTGTGAGTCAGCTTGGAGGTTGGAATAGTTTGTGGATGAGATGGCCATTTGGTGTAGATGATATGGGTCAGCTCCTCAGCAACCATCCCTCAGTCATCTATCTCTTTGTACTCCCCCTCAGATGAACATCCCAAAAACTCATTAATGAGATCAGGGGAAAAATTCAGCATCTCACCTCTCACATAGACTTTCTGAAAGTCTTCAGACTCTGGATCATCAATCTCTTTTGTCAAATTACAGTAGAACTCTGTAACAACTTTGGGAACAAACTCTTGAACCTTCTGCACTGTTCCCAGCAAACCAGCTTGCTCCAGTAAAGTATACACTCCAGTAGCCAATAGTGTATCCTTATTCACCTTTTTCTCAGAGATCATAGTCCTCTGCTTCACTTTCTCCCATATTTCAGCATGTTTGGAAGAACGAAAAACTGTTTATCTTGAAGTACCTGGAACACGAACAATCTGTTTGTGAACTTCAGACACATGTTTACTTTACTGTGAGTGAACATCTTCCGGTATATCCTTCAGTTGGACAACTTTCTTGGCCTTCTTTAGGTCTTTGTTTTCTTTGCAGAAGAAGCAATTTCTTGCTCTTCTGTTTCTATGTCTTCTTCATCATCGTCTCTATGAAAAGACTCAATCAATTCTTCTGTATCTTTGCTCGAAGACTCATCGCAAAGTGCTCTCTGAACAGGCTTTTTATAAGTTGATACTCCTCAAACCTGTCTGTCAAACTCATCCTCCTCGTAGAACTGGTCTTGAGGTTTGGAATATGTAACATTTCCATACCTCATCCTAGGTTTCACAGCTTTCTTGGGACGGACAAGTTTTCATTTCTGAGCCATTGAACAATATATGGGTATATAAAAGAATTACACAGAAAGAAAATCAATGTCAAATAAGGGAGAAATCTCAGAAAACTCAGAGATTTTATTGAGAGAGGAGGATTTTTTATTTCAGAAATTTGAAAAGTGAATGTTCTCTCTAAATGGCTAAACATATATATAAGAGAGTATTTCGTTCTCAGGTTTCCATTAAACTAAGAAATCGGGGAGAAATCCTGGAAAATAAGAGATGACAAAAGCTTGTCAGAGCTAGCTGTTGAAAAAGATATACACTGGATTTTGAATATTGATCATGTACATCCTGAAGAACATTTTATGGGAATGTCCAGACCCTTTGTGCATGAATGGTTCTTTCCTACTGAATGTGAAATAGACACACTCATACCCCTCTTCTTGGTTTTACTGAACCAAGCACACCCCAAGGGATGCTCTGAGTTTCTCAAATCGAGCTGCATCCAATCCTTTGGTGAAGAAATCAGCTAGTTGATCTTCTGTCTTCACGTGTTCAATTTTTAACACTTCTTCTTCAACCAGCTCTCTAATGAAGTGATGTCTGATATCTATATGTTTGGTCTTCGAATGCTGCACTAGATTCTTTGAGAAGTTGATACCACTTATATTATCACAGTACAGAATAGGAGTATTATGACTAACTTCATAGTCTTTCATCATCTACATCATCCAGATGGTCTGAGTAGAGCTGCTTCCTACTACAATGTATTCTGCTTCTGCTGTTGATAGAGATATGCAATTCTGCTTCTTACTGAACCAGGAAACAACATTGTGTCCTAAAAAGAAACAAGCACCTGAAGTGCTTTCTGTCATCTGGAGATCAATCCCAATCAGCGTCACAGTATGCAGTAATACTTGCATTTGTATCTGAAGTATACCACAAACCATAATCAGCAGTTCCATTGATGTACTTGATAATGTTCTTAACAGCCTTTATGGGACTCTCTTTAGGACATGACTGATATATGGCACACACTGCCACACTGTATGCTATATCATGTCTTTTTGCAGTGAGATATAGGAGACTTCCAATCATGCTTCTGTAGAGGATTTGATCAACTACAGTTCCTGCATCATCTTTTCCAATCTTGACTATAGTGCTGATTGGAGTTTGTTTGTGCTTGGAATTTTCAAGCTCAAACTTCTTCACTAAGTTTCTGGCATACTTGGATTGAGAGATGAATATCCCTCCTCCTGACTGCTTTATCTGAAGTCCTAGGAAGTATTTTAGATCTCCAACAAGGCTCATCTCAAATTCAGTTTCAATGTCTCTGATGAAGTCCTTGACCATCTTATCAGACACTGATCCGAACACTATATCATTCACATATACTTGAACCACAGTTACTTGTGATTTTTCCTTTCTGATGAACAGTGTTCTGTCTTCTCCTCCTCTGTTGTATCCTTTGCTTACTAGGTATGTAGCCAGTCTTTCATACCATGCTCGAGGAGCTTGTTTCAAGCCATATAATGCCTTCTTTAGTTTGAACACAAACTCTGGATGATGTGGATCTTCAAATCCTTAAGGTTGTGCAACAAACACATCCTTGTTCAAGAATCCATTCAGAAAAGCACTTTTGACATCTATCCAGTATAGTGTGAACTTCATGATGCATGCCATGGCTAGAAGAAGTCTGACTGATTCAATCCTTGTAACTGGAACAAAGGTTTCATCAAAATCAATGCCTTCAATCTGTGAATAACCTTGAGCAACCAGTCTAGCTTTGTTTCTTGTAATGTTTCCAGCTTCATCAGTCTTGTTCTTGAAAATTGATGTGGCACCCCACTAACGAATATAGAAGAAAAGACTCGCAATGTGAGCGTGCCTTGTATTTTTTTTTTAAATCGATAGAAAAGTATTAGAAGACTCGAGAAAGGATAAGATTTACTTCCATACATAATTTACATAAATATATTAAGGAAAGAAAGAGTACTCCGAAGTCCAAAGAGTACAACAGAAAAGATAAAAGTTTATATACAATCAAAACAGTGAACTTCAAAGAAGTTTCACGCTTGAATAAAAATAGAGTCAAAAGGTGGTGCAAAAAGCTCATAAACAAAAGCCCATCAGGTCGTCATCCATATACATAGACCCACATGAACTCTTGGAAAATCCACGTCCCACACCAAGCACTTTCATGCTTTATCAGAATCACTTACAATGCATGAACTATATGAGCTAAAGCTCAGTAAACAGAAATCATGCATGTGATCTTATATGCAACGCATAAAGATGATGCCACACCATGACTAATGCTCGTGATACAAAATATTTTCATCTCAAAATAATTTTCAGTGTTTAGGAACTTGGCTCCCTTCGCCAGACACTAACATGAGTCATGAGCTCATAATATAATCTATATGACTTGGCCAGAATGTGATTAGTGCACTCATGTGGCTCATCCTTCCTGGACCCCAAGGGACACGCCCCCTGCATGTTCCCTTTGATCCCACATGAAAGTCATCCCACATCAGCCACTCATAACCTCAAGGGTGCAATCGAAGTGGACCATCCTCCTTGAACCCCAAGGGACACGCCCCCTGCCTATTCCCTTTGATCCCACATAAAAGTCATCCCACTCGACGCACAAATATCAACACAGTACAACATGAGCTGGTGGTGACCAATCCCAAACAAAATATTTTTCTCTTTCTGAAAACCATTTTATGCATGCAATCTTGATAACATCTACATATCGTGCATGCATATGCTCGTGCTCATGTACAAGATATTTAATGCAAAGAAATACAATACCACAAGTATATTGCATCACACAATCGTACAATATAACACAATAATAAATAATAAATAATAAACACATAGTCATATAATACTATGTTCATGAATTGTAGTTGCAAATGAATTTCTACTTACCTCGATTAATACCAAAGTTTAAGCTAACTGGAATCCTAGATCACACACTTCCTCGAGAAAGTCTATTCAAAATATATAATTGAGTTTAATATACAAATAATCAAACAAAACAATAATTACTATTGATATGCCATTATTCTTTAAGTATCTTAGTAAAATTGAACTATTATAATTATGTAACAAAAATGTTAGAATTGAATTACAATAAATTAATGAGATCTATCATTCATCAGACCTCTGATTTGATTTTGATCACCATTAGTAATATTTATTTTAATATAATAATCAATTGTAATTTCTTCCGTTTAGATACAATCTGGTACAACTAACCAAAATTAAGTTACGATATTATCGTGAATTTAACTAGTACAATATGGAACAATTATCATATTTAAATTTTATGACACATAGAAATTCTCTCTTTTCTTTTAAACATGCTTCTATTGTAACATAAAATAAACAATTATTATAACTCATGTCTACCATTTATTTTCCCATAATAGACTAACCTATATTATTTGCTTAAAATACTTTGAATTCCTACAAAATAGTAATGGGTGCCAAATAGTTCAAAGATTTTACGCTAATAAATTGCAGTCGAAAACTTAAAAATTATAAACATTAATCTTGATTATATTCTACTACTATATAATTTTCTCTCTTTTTTTATTATTATTTTCATTAGACTAAAATATAAATTAGAACAAGCCTAATTCGTTTGTAGAGATTTTTTTTAAGAATATAGTTAAGTGATTAAATTTGATTACAACGTTAAAGAAATCAAATAACACTTGACACAATCCCAAATTTTTAATACCAATTGGCCGAAGCTTTTCTAATTCCCATTTATTAGTATGTGGTTAGATCCATTTATTTAAATAAACACAACATAAGAACATTACATCATTTAATAATTTAATAAAATCATAATAGTAATATATGTGCCCATAATTCAAATCTAGATAACAACTTATATATATATTCCTCGAACTTCTAATCTAGAATAAACGAAATATAATAATTAATTAGTGTTGATATTAACAACAAGATTAGCCACTAACCTGAACACATCTTTTCTTTATTCTTTTGTTTCCCTTCGATTATTATTTCAAAATTTATAATACATATAGTAATCATTACCCAACCATTTTTTTTTATAAGGAAGCCCAATATTTGCCAAGTATCTTGGCTATGGGCTACGTGGAGGAAATTTGTACAACTTGTTTTGCTTTCTCATTTATCTCGTCATCTTTTTTTTTTTAAGTTGGATATATATATATATACATAAATTTTATTTCTAAGACTTACTAGAATACACACACACATACATACCTATATATATATTATTCAATTTATTATATAACTAGAAACTATTAACATATATCTAGTAAACAATTATAGACATACTCATGTTGAAATCTATACCCAAATAAATGCAACTGACATGCAGATAAAAATATAATAATTATATCAAGATAATCATTAATTAGTGAGAGGTTGGGGTATTACAATCTACTTGGTTCCAACAATGTTGACTCCTTCAGGTTTCTGCACCAGATCCCAGACATGATTTTTTTTGAACTAAAGAAGTTCTTCCTGCATGGCCTCAATCTAGGAATCATCTTTGAGGGCTTCTTGGATGTTTTTGGGTTCAATTTTGGAGGTGAAACAGACATAGGATATCTCATTGTTCATCCTCTTTCTTTGTCTGCTTCTGGTCATCCTTCCTTCATGAATATCTCCAAGTACTTCTGAAGTAGGGTGATTCTTGATGATCTGCTTCCAAGGATTTTTGTGCCTTACTGTCTGTTCTTCAGTTTCTTTGTCTGTATCATTATGAACTTTAGGATGTTCAAAGATATCTGTGTGAACATCATCTTCATAGGTATTGACAGTATTGTCCTGATCATCAAATCTAACATTGACTGTCTCAATCACACCCGTTGTCTCTTTGTTGTAAATCTTGTATGATTTACTATTCCTGGAGTATCCAACAAACATCCTTTCTACACCTCTGTGGTTCATCTTGCTGAGATACTCTCTGCCATTGAGTATATAACATGTGGTTCTAAACACATAAAAGTACTTCACTGTTGGTTTCTTCTCATTCCAAATCTCACATGGAGTAGTGAAAGTACCTGGTCTAAGATGAACGATGTTGCTGATGTGGCATGCAGTATTGATGGCTTCTGCCTAGAACATAGCAGCAACTCCTTTAGAAGCAATCATGGTTCTTACCATCTCCTGAAGAGTTATGTTCTTCATTTCCACAACTCTATTCTGCTGAGGAGTTTTGGGGGCTAAGTACTCATGACTGATACCATTCTCACTGCAAAATGTATCGAAGTACTGGTTCTCAAATTCCTTACCATGATCACTTCTGATTATGATAATTGATCATTCTTCTCAACTGTGATCTTGCAGGCTAATCTCTTGAATGTTGTGAAAGCTTCACTCTTGTCTCTAAGAAAGTCAACCTAAGTAAACCTTGAGTAATCATCAATGCAGACAAGTACATACTTCTTTCCTCCGTAGCTTTCTACAATCATAGACCCTATTAGATCCATATGAATGAGATCTAAAATTCTCTTGGAAGTTCTGTCTTGCACTTTTTTGTGTTGGGATCTGGACTGTTTCCTAGTCTGACATGGACCACGGACTTTATCTCTGTCAATTCTGATTTGAGGCAGCCCTCTGACAATCTCCTTGTTAATGATCTTCTGAAGATTTCTGAAGTTTATTTGTCCAAGTTTCTGGTGCCAGATCTCAGAATCTTTAATAGATGTTCTTTGACATGTTAAAGAACATTGTGCAGGAACATGTAGCTGATAACAGTTGTCAGCTGATCTCTTCCCTTCCATGAATAAGTCATTGATCTTATTAATAACTCTGCAGCTTTTCTTGGTGAAGACTACAGTCATGCCATCATCACATAGTTGACTGATACTTACCAGATTAGCTTTGAGTCCATCAACTAGCGTAGCCTTCTTAAGATTTGGCATTCCTTCAACAATGAGCTCTCCTTTTCCCATTACTTTACCCCTTTTTCCATCTCCAAAGGTAACAAATTCTGACGAGCAACCTTTCAGATTCTGCATCACATAGCAATCTCTAGTCATGTATCTTGAACAACCACTGTCAAAATACCAGCTGCTTTTGTCTTCAACTCGAAGTGAAGTATGGGCAATCAGACTGGTCTGCTTGACAACCCACTGCTTGAAAGCTCCTTTTCTCAGTAGCTGATTTCTTCTGGGGGTTGCTGGAATGTTGAGTCACAAATCTTCTTCTCATTCTCCTCAGATCAAAGAGATATTTTTCACAATGAGGACGAATGTGGCCATTTTCTTCACAATAATGGCAGATAATTCCTTTTCTGTTGCCATTATTTGCAGTCATCTTCTTGATAATGTTCTTCGAGATGTTCTAAACATTCTTTTGTGCATGCACTGGCTGGCTTGTACTTGTTTTGAGAAACACTGTCTTGGATTGTCCACCATTGTATCCAAGACCTGGATGATTTTTCCCAGAATGTCCTGGGTAGTACGAATCTTATCAAGATTCTCAGATCCATTGTTCAGCATATTGGCATTCCTTTTCATGGACTTTAGTACTGCAGACAGCTCTTTAATCTCCTTCTTTTGCTTTTGAATAATAACTTTCTGTTCTGAATCAGATCTGATTAATTCCTCATTTTCTTTCAGCAGATCTTTGTTGTGAGATTGCTGAGTCTTGTTAATCTCAGCTACTTCAAGCCATTTTGCATACATCTCTTTGTAGGTCTGAACAAACTCTTCATGGCTGAAATCTTCATTGTCTGAGTCTTCATCTTCTGCAAGCTTGAAAGGATCCTGAAACTCGGAGACTTTTGCTGTAAAAGCATATGTCTCTTCTTCTGATTCACTAATACTTTCTTTAGAATCATTATCACTAAGAGAGGCATTGTAGTTATTTTTATTCTTCTTCGGAGTGTTGGCACATTTAGCTTGAATATGTCCAAACCCATCACACTCTCTGCACTGAATTTCTCTCTTTGTATTTGATGGTTGAAACTATTTCTGCTCACTGTTAGAGTTTCTATCTTGCTGAGAAGTTCCAGGTTGTTGTCTTCTGTTATTTGACCTTTTGGAAGACTGTTTGTTTATTCTCTTAAGCATTCGGCTGAAGTTCTTGGTGATAAGGACCATATTATTCATTGTCTCTGAATCAAGTACAAATTTTTGTTTCTGTATATGTTCAAGGACATCCTCAGAAATTTCAGCTTTAAGAGAAATATACCTTTCTTCCTTAAGCTGTTGTCTTCATCTTCCAGATTCATCTCGAATGTTCTCAATGATCCCATCAGTTCATCAAGTCTCATACTCTTGATGTCCTTGGCTTCCTCTATGGCAGTAACTTTGTAGGCCAACTTCTTTGGAAGAGATCTGAGAACCTTTCTCACAAGCTTTTCATTACTGATAGGCTCTCCAAGGGCAAAACTCTCATTTGATATGCTTCTCAGTCTGGCATTAAACTCTCCAATGGATTCAAATTCTTCCATTCTGAGAATTTCAAATTTTGAAGTCTTGACAACCTCACAGAACTTGTCCCTTCAAAGGTAGTCTCTAAAATATCCCATGCAGCTTTTGCAGTCTCACAGGTTGAAATTAGACTGAATGTCTCCAGATCCACTACAGAGAATATTACATTGAGAGTTTTAGAATTAACATTGTACCAGTTCTTTTGTGGCACAGTCCACTCTCCTTCTTCAATCTCCACATGCCTTCCTTCTTTGGCAACAGTCGGCTTTTCACATCCTTCAGTGACACTCTTCCATGCGAGTTCATCAAGTGATCTCAGAAACACCCTCATCCTTGCTTTCCAGTAGGGATAGTTTTTACCTTCTAGCAGTGGTGGTCTGACCGTAGATCCTCCTTCTTTAATTGCACTCATGACTGGAATACAACCAAGAACTTCACGCAGATATGTAGCTTTCAGGATTCTTTTCGTATTAACACCAAAGGCGACCCGCTCTGATACCGATTGAAGTTACATAAACTGTGTGGTCATGTTCATCATCATGTACTTGAACATTGTTGTGAACATGTAAGGTCAGAATGTAAAGACTTAAGAAAATAAAGAACACGGGGTTGGTAACCCTGTTTGATCAATTAATCTACGTCAGGGAGACTTATAAAGTCCATGAGAAACAGTTTACTACTCCGTTAAATAGTTACAAAGGTTATTACACGAAGACTCCCGTCACCCGACCCCTTTCCTACCCAATTCAACCTCTTTCACTAAACTGAATTATGAGCTCCCCTCACAACCTAGAATCCCTCTAGTTTCCACAAGAAATCTCTTCTGAGACTCCTCTAAGTGTGTATGAAAGTGAGTTTCAAACACAGACTAGAAACACAATGATCTAATCGATCAAACCTAGTCTACCCAAATACTATATGCTTCGAATGTGAAGTCTTTTGACTCTCGGCCCTTTTGTCTATTCGTAAAACTTGTGTCATCTAAACTAGTCTGAATCTCATGCTATTTATAAATAACAGATATAGCCTAAACAAGGTCATCAGAAGTCCTATTTGGACTAGGATTTAACAAGAAAACAATTTCCTTATTTAAATCGGACTTTCCTAGTTTAGATATCTTCCTTGAATAGAACTCCTTCTTTCTTTCTTAATCTTCTTCATGAACAAGGCAACTTCTATTTTGAAACGTCTATCTTGAATCTGCAGCTTCAACACCTTGAATCTGGCATGTCACGTCTCTTGAAAACTCTCTGGACAACCATGTACATGATCATGTCTCTGAACATGATTAAGTACATGTCTTGATTTTTAATTAGATTGGTAGTGGAATGTTCACAGAAATGTCCAAAACATGTTATTCGTACATGAATAACCAAAACCTTTTGTGTTCTTTTAAAATTGCCATAATATCTAAACAGATAATGACAATCTCGAACACCTTAGTGCATATGGCACTAACAGTGTTGTCACTATACTGGAAACTAAAGCTGTAAAATAATACTAAAGAAAGTATCAAATAAAATGGATTCCAGCATTTGAACTAGAATTCGGTTTAAATATTAACTACTCGATCATGGGCACACCGATTTTCATACATGATAAATCACCCAGTTATAGAGACCGGATTCCTCTTTGCGTCTCCTTATTCATCCTTACATAATAGATTTAAAAGCGATTCTTCGTCAATCAAACCCCTAACCTATCATCCACCCCCAGTTCCCTAAAGATATGTAAGTGAAAAGATAGTAGTGTGCGCTAGACGAACCCAAGTTTATTTTGTTTACCGATTCCTCTTGTTCCCACAACAACCCATTGATTCCCTTATTTCTATATGAACCAACACATAGTCACGATTCGCCAATTCAATTAATAGTGGTGTGCCCTCTACTCCTAACGAGTGATCAGCCACATTGAGCATTTCAGACACACACTCACGTGGAACAGGCTCAAGAATCAACAAAAATCTATCATGCATTACTATGCCCATTTCAGCCTCACGAGTTCAATTTCATACTTAAACCATTTTCATGTGTTCAAACACTGGAATTAAAAGGTCTAGCGAAGCATGCTAGACATAATTAAATTTGCAGAATTGAAAGACATAATAATAACGAAAACATACTAAATTAATAGACAAAAATGCTCAACACTAACGTTGAGATCATAAACATAATCCTAATTTCCAAAGGCTTGAGGTCTATGGATTGTTTCTTTCTGCCTCAGCAGCGTACGGAATGTAAAATGCGAAAATAAAATATTGTAGCAATTAAACTTATTTTTATAGATACAATTCGTAAAGATCAAATCCCCCCACAAGCGGGGGGTATTCAATTACTTTCTTGGACCGGCGTGCCCTCTGCAACTGACTGGATAAGCATTATCCAGTTAGTTAACCAAATCTCTATTTTTCGCATGTACCCAGTTCCAAGCCCTGGGTCGAGTCTGTACGAGCACTGTGGGCACGACATCATCTGGTCAGCTTTATCCATTTCTGATATGCCCATTCTTCCTCCCGAATGCAGGATGAATGTTGAAGAAGTTCCCTGTGCCTTTGAATACGGTTTCGGGTGACGAGATATACTTGAATATTTGGGCATAAAATGCCCCTTTCACCAGACTCAACCTCTGAAATGCCCTTGACCCCATACCTGGTTCTTTTCGACTCAAAATAGACTCAAAAGGACATTTATAACGAACAAAATGCCCATAAAAATACAAAATAAATGGACTTATCAATCATCAAGGCGACGATACCAATATTTACTATTTAGATTCACTGTTTTCTCCAACACTTGTTTGATTTCTCGATTAGTGAGCTCGGTTTATCCATTAGCTTGAGGATGATAAGCCGTGGTAACTCGGTGCTTAACTCCATACTTAGCTAACACGATTTCCAACCACTTATTAGAAAAATGTGATCCTCCATCACAGATTAACGCACGAGGTGCCCCAAAATGGGTGAAAATGTTCTTTTGAAGGAATGCGATCATGACCTTGGAATCGTTGGTTTGTATAGAGATTACTTCCACCCATCTCAACATATAATCTACAACAAGGAGGATATACTGAAAACCAAAAGAGACCGGAAAAGGGCCCATGAAGTCAATGCCCCACACATCAATGAGCTCTACTTCAATAATTGTAGTCATCAGTATCTCATTTTTCTTAGAGATCCCCCCGGTTCTTTGGCATTCATTGCATTGCCTAACAAAAAGTTGACAATCCCCAAAGATGCTAGGCCAATAGACACCACTTTGGAGGATCCTCATAGCCGTTCTGTTTGCTGCAAAATGCCCCCCACTCGGGGACGAATGACATTCGTAAATTACTGCCTCCCACTCTTCTTGGGGAACACATCTCCAGATCACAGTATCCGAGCATCTTCTATACAAATATGGTTCATCCCAAAAATAGTACTTCAAATCATGGAAGAATTTTTTCTTTTGGTATGAATTTAACTCCGTAGGTGGCACCTTAGCTACAAGAAAATTAACGATATCACGTACCATGGAAAAGTGGCTTGAGCAAACATCAACTGCTCATTGGGAAAATTCTTATTGATAGGCACTCGAGAATCTTCTCCTTTCACCGGGTTCTCCAGACGAGACAGGTGGTTAGCCACCATGTTCTTACATCATTTTCTTTCCTAGATCTCTATATCGAATTCTTAAAGAAGCAAGATCCAACGAATCAATCTCGTCTTAGCATTTTTCTTCTCAAACAAATATGGAATGGCGGTATGGTCAGTGTAGACAATTGTTTTGGCCCCAATGAGATAAAATCGAAACTTGTCAAAAGAGTAAACAACCGTGAGCATCTCCTTTTCGGTAGTGGTGTAGTTAGCCTACACCGAATCTAGAGTTATGCTAGTATAGTAGATGACCCGAAACATCTTGTCCTTCTTCTGACCCAAAGCAGTACCAATAGCTATGTCACTAGCATCACACATGATCTCAAATGGTTGTGACCAATCCGGAGAGACAAGAACTAGAGCACTAACCAATGCCTTCTTCAACGTCTCGAAAGCCTGCACACATTCAGCAGAAAAGTCAAAAGCAACAACTTTCTCAATTAAATGACATAAGGGCTTAGTTATCTTAAAAAAATTCAGATAGTCTTAAATAGAATGAAACTCAATAAGGAAACTTTTCTTGTTTAAATCGGACAACTCTTAGTTTAGATTCCTTCCTTGAATAGAACTCGTCTCTTTCCTTCTTGATCTTCATCTTCGAAAAAGGGATCTTCTATTCTGAAACGTCTATCTTGAAAAACTAGCTTCAAATCCTTGAATCCAGCTTGGCACGTCTCTTCGAAACTCTCTGGACAACCATGCACATGATCATGTTCACGAACATGCTCAAGTACATTCTTCGATCTTTAATTAGATTGGCAGAGGAATGTTCATAATATAATGTCCAGAATATGATTTTCAGACTTGCAAAACCTAAACCTTTGTGTTCTTTGAATTGCCATAAAGATCATGACAATCTCAAACAATTTAGTGCAGATGGCACTTACAGACTTGATACTTTTACCTTGTCATTTCTCCACTTCTCCCTTAAGTGCTTTGAATTTTTCAAATCATTCAGACTTCCAGCGCAACAAGTAAATGTATCCATATCTTGAATAATCATCAATGAAAGTGACAAAATATTCGAAGCCCCCTCTGGCTTGAATAGACATCGGTCCACATAAATTAGAATGAATAAATTCCCACACATTGCCGCATCTATTTCCCTTTGCCTTAAAACACCTCTTAGTCATTTTACCTTCCAAGCAGGATTCACAGATTGAGAATGGTTCGACTTGGAGAGACTCCAACGGATCACTACTAACCAATATTTGGATACTACTAAGGTTAATATGAACAAGCCTTATATGCCATGGATATGTTTGATTCACTTGAGAAGATTCTTTTCTCTTTTTAAGGTTAGATAAAGTGTTATAAGTTTGCCTTTGTTGCATCGTTGTATTTGTAAGATTAGTAGTATATAAATTGCCAATTAATGTGCCAGAACAGATAAAAACATCACTTTTCTTAATAACAACTTGGCTATCAAAAGTAACTGAATATCCATCCAAAAACAACTTAGAAACTGAAATTAAATTCTTTCTAAAGTTTGCACATAAAGGCAATTCTTCAATACTAAAAATCTACCACTACTAAAAGATAAATGAAAATCTCCCACTACAATAGCCCCCACTTTCGTAGCGTTACCCATGAATACGGTAATCTCTCCATCACTTAGTTTACTTATTTCTAAGAACCCCTGCAAAGACATGCAGACATGATCAGTGGCGCCCGTATCTACTACCCATGAATGAATAGAACAAGCCACTAAACATGTTTTCACGACAAGTGAATAAGATACACTTTGAACATTCTTTTTCTTAGGATAGTCCGTCTTCCAATGTCATTCTCCCCTACACTTGAAGCACTTGTCCTTTATTTTCTTAACTATAGTCTGCGGCTCCAATGCCTTTGTTGGTATGCTTGTTGTATCTTGCTGAGATTTCTTCTTCTTCTTAAACTCGTTCAGATTAAAAGTTGAAGCCTTTATAGTAATTCATAAATCACTTTAGTATTTAGTTTTGCCAAGTACATTATCACTGTTCTAGACAACGTTCATCACAATGTACATGAACATGATTTGAACTTCAAGAAGACAACTCAAAGTAAGGAGTTTTGATTGAGCTGAAGAAGAAGATTATTGTGCATCGTGCCATAACAGAGATTGTTCAACATGCTGTGCAGTGCCAGCTAGCTTGAGTGATTTCCTAAAGACAGCCTGTGAACATACAAAATATCACGCTGTGGTACCTGATGTGAAGATTCAAGATGAACAATGTACATTGCAAAGTACATGGATATCTAAATTGAAAACAAGACTCAAAGATCAACAATGTTCATTGTAACGTTCCTGAACGTTTACATGGACATCCTTTCTCCAGATTATTCTTTCAAAGGTTGATGAAGTTGTTCAAGGTTTACCACCAAGATAAGATTCAGAGATCTATCCAGAACCTGCCATATTCAACAGAAGACAAAGTTCTATTCTTGGAAGAATTCCTAACATGGTTCGAGTTTGATCTCAGTTTTAAACAAGGATAGTTTTCTTGTTTATTTTCGAATCAAAATAGGACATATGTTCCCATGTTTAGGCTATCTTTCTTCATCTTTAAATAGTCTGGGATACAGACTTGTTAGAGAGTAGAGAATACACTGAACATAAGCACTGCACAAGTATTGTTTAAGAGCTCTAACTGTTTTGAGCCACTTAGTTACGGTTGTGTCTTAGACTAGAGATTAGTGTTCTGGTCATTACACTTGTTCGTACATTGTGAAAAGGAGTCTCGAGTGATATTTTGTATGGGAACTAGATAGGTTAGACATCTAGATTGTGAGAGATCTCACAATTCAATTCAACGAAAGAGGGTGTATGGGTAGAAAGGGTAGCGAGTGATGAGAGTTCATCTGCATGTAAAATCCTCAGTAAACGTGGCATTGGAGTAGTGAATTGTTTTCCTCAGACCTGACAAGTCCCCTGACGTAGATTGATTGATCGAACAATGTTGCCAAACCTCAGCGTGCTTTATTTTCTGCAATCATATTAACATTCACAATAACGTTTTTGAACTTTACTATGAACATCTTTTAAACGTTCAGCATCTTTACAGTGAACGTTATGCAGACAAATACTTCTCACACAGGTGTGCAATTTCACAATTTTCAAAATTATTGTGTGCTTTTATTTAAATAAATATGAAATGCATGCATATTTTATTTACAATAATAATCTTCTCCAAGTAGAATTGAACTTAAGATATTTTGCATTTACAAAAAAAATATATAAAAATTATTCATTAGACTAACCTTAGATTAAATTATTAATCAATCTTTTAATTAATATACCCTAGAATATCCTAAAATCAATAAATAAACAATAAAAAAAATAACATACACACCCCACAGACGCACACACCCCACAAAGAGGCACACTCCTGTAGGACGGTCTAACGGATCACTTCCGTTAGACGGATCCTAACCCGACCCGGATCTATTTTTCCTTTTTTTTTTTTTTTTGCACCCAGCCCAGCCCCACCCCACCCCACCCCACCCCCAGCCCTACCCCACTCTCTCCCTCTAACATGCCGCTGTCCCCTTTCTTCTTCTTCGTCGAAGGTAAATAACCAACGCAACCTTTCCCTTCACCGGCGGCGACCGCCCCTTCTACTGCGGCCTCCCCAAATTCGCACTCATCTGCCGCGACAACACCATCGCCGAGTTGACTCACAACTCAGTCCCCTACCGCGTCCTCCAGCTCAATCAGGCTCAGAAATCACTCAACCTCACCCGCTCCGATCTCTACAACAACACGTGCCCTTCTCAATTCCGAAACACTGACATAAACGCCACTCATTTTTCCTACAATGTCCCCTAAAACGAAGACCTCACTCTGTTCTATTTGAGTAGAATCATCGGTGTTCTATTTGTTGTGTGCTAATTCTTTAAGAATAATTTGGGTGTTAGCTATTAATTTTGTTGTTGTGTAATATTGATTTGGAGATTGGTTGATGAAGAAATTGATGGATAGCAAGATAGCAAGTTGTTGATGATGTTTGAAAAATAAGAAATTGTTCTTCTTCTGAATATTATCGCTGAAATGGATTTTGATTCATCAAAAGTTGTATCATGTTGCCCTCTAAGTGTTTGCTAATATGTCTAAGTCAATTTTGAAGTATAAATTTGTGATACTTTTATTTGTAATTACTGTTACTTTCTATTGTAATTAGTGATACTTTATTTATAATTAGTGTTACTTGTTTTTGTAATTAGTGATACTTTATTTTGTAATCAATAATATTTTTCTCTATGATAATGAAATAATTTTTTTTTACTCAAGAATGATTTTTTATTGTATTCATAGACCCGATTCTCATGTTTTAAACTAACTCTTTTCTTTCTAATTAGTGATACTTTTTTTTATAATTATTGATACTTTCTTTTGTAATTAGTGATACTTTTTTCCATAGTAATAAGACTCTGATGATACTTCACCCATAAATAATGATACTCACATGTCAGTTAATGATACTTCATCCATAAATAATAATACTCACATGTAAGTTAATGATACTTCACCCATAAATAATGATACTAACTAATGATACTCTAATCATAGTTAATAACATTTATCTATGGTGGATTTGATAATTAATGTATAATCATCAATAATATCATATTATACTCCACTTCCGAGTTAATGATACTTCATCCATAATTAATGATACTTCACAGACAGTTAATGATACTCACTAGATATATATCTAATGATATTTCAATTAATAGTTAATGATATTTTGCCAAATTTATATATAATATCTAATTATTCTTAACTTAATAATTAATGTATTTTGCCAAATTTATATCTAATAATACTTCGCTTCATAGTTAATGATACTTCACTTCACTGTTAGTGATACTTTACACATAGTGATACTTTACTTTATACCTAGTGATACTTTACTTATACCTAGTGATACTCCAGTAACTGCGCGTGGGAGCGCGGGTACGACACGGGTCTGCGCGCGAAATTGGGCTTGGGGGCGGGTTTTGGGCGGGTTTTGGATGGGTTTAGGTTTTATTTGACCCGTCTAACGTAAGCGACCCGTTAGACGGTCTCATACAAGTTTTTGTCCCCCACAAATAGCTCAAATGAATTTTTCATCCTCCGATTTCCATAGCATATCCATCAACAATATCAACCAAAAATTATATTTTTCATCTCTTCTTTGACCCATTCTACTTTTAATGTTTTCAAGAACACCAAAAATAATAAGAACATTAAATCAAAAATCATTTAAATGAGCAACAAAAACAGCCCGTAAATCTATATTTATAACCTTTAAAATCGAAATAGAAATTGAAAAATAAAGAAGAAGAGAGGTTCTAAAAGTCTAGGGTTCAACCTGTTCTTAAATCCCAAAATCGGATGCCTAAACTTTAAAATCTCTTAAAAATAATAGAAGGAAAGGAAAGAGGAGAAGAAGAGGAATCTAAAAGTGGTATTGCATGTAAAAAATCCCGCTGGAAAATATTTTCCGGTGGTGGAGGAGGAGGCTAGCGGAGGAGGTGGTGGTGGCGAGGGGAGGGGTCGAGAGAGAGAGGGAGGGAGTTGTTCGCCTTTGAATGAAGTGAAATGAGCTAAAGGAGGCTTAAGTGGTAATGAGAGGGTATTTATACATCTTAATCAAAACCCTAGTACAGAAAATAAATTTGAAATTAATTCATAACTCAATCATTTGGACTCCTATTTGGGTGAAATTAAGTTCTATGGGTTCGTATCGATGAGCACTATCGTATATTGTATTCGTCCATCTTGTCTCAATAATAGCTGGGCCGAAAAATAATTAAAATAATAATCGGGCTAAAAAGCCCATCATTTGGGCCTTTTATTAAAAATAGTTATAACTTTACATTTGGGTTCTAGAAAATTAATTGGGCCTCCATAGATGGTTTTGGGGTGTTACAGTATTATATTTGTCACGGGAATTAAAATTTTTATGTTTATTTCATTTTACTTTTATAATTAATTATCTAATAAAGCTTAATTGAGATACAATAAACTCTTAACTTTAAAAAAGTCCGAAAAATTCCTACAACATAAAATCAAAAATAAACTCTAAACCATAATTGAGATTAACTTTAATAGGCTAAGTATTAGACCAATATTTTTGTAGTGTTAATTAGAAGTCATATTATTTTTATCAGAAGTGATACTTTTATTGAATTTTTTTATTTTATTTATCATTACTATTTCTTTACAGGTATGGTTGCGGGTTTGAGCCGAATTTCACGTTGACCCGGCCTGTCTGACGAAAGGGTACGTACATCAGTTATACCCAAGTTTTGGTCATAAGTGAGCCATTCATTTCCTCCCTATATCCAAACTCCCATTAAACAGATATAGCAAAATACATATGTCATCGTTGATCTAGCTATATGTATACATAAATGTAAAATATTAAAAATGGAAATCGACTGAAACGAAAAAATAAAATAAAAAATCAGTCACGAGTATGGAAGCGACAGAAAGAGAAATAGATAATAATGGGGATGCCACGTTCATCACCGATGCCGTGGACTACAAGGGAGCTCCTGCTAATAGGTCCACAACTGGTGGTTGGATCTCTGCAGCATCAATTCTAGGTACGATGCCATTTCTTCCTTTTTCTTTCTTGATCTAATTTCACAACGTATGCCCAGTATATTTCTAATTATATATGGGGTTTTATTTTATTTATTCTTAATCGTAATGCATGTACGAATTGTCATATAAAGGGATTTGATGATCATATGTTTGACATTTCTTTGTCCTATTAAAGACTTTCATTTGATGATACAAAGCCAAAAACTTATCCAAAAACAGGTTCTAATTTCCTCTCTACCATTACAAGTATTTAACTCATTCCTTAAACTAATAGTGATTAAATACCACAAATTTGCGAATTCATGCATGTTTGTTTCACAATTAGAAATTTGATCTGAATTAATTTAAGGTACTACTAGAATTAATCCTATATATATATTTCGCAGTTGTGGAGCTAGGCGAAAGGCTTTCTACAATGTCAATTGCGGTTAACCTGGTGACTTATCTCACCGGCACACTGCATGTTCCAAGTGCAAGTTCGTCGTCCATTGTCTCAATCTGGGGTGGAGTTTCTTTCCTTTTTAGTATTTTTGGAGGCATACTCGCTGACTCTTTCTTTGGCAGATATTGGACTATCACCGTATTGGCAAACGTTCACGTTGCAGTAAGTGTTTTCCAGATGATGATTTTATAAGTAGGTTCTCAATTATGAAATTATAAAGTATATGTAGATGTGTAGTTATACGATCGAAGGGACAATCAATAAAGAAAAATCATGTTAATTCGTACAGGGATCATGCTTATTAGCTGTTTCAACGGTGCTGCCTAAGATGCGGCCGCCTCCCTGCAGCCATACGCTATCCTCAGACAACTGCATTGAAGCCAACGGAACTCAGATGGCAGTATTCTACTTGTCTATTTACACAGTTGCAATAGGACTAGGCGGGATTAAATGCAGCGTCTCTGGCTTTGGGGCGGACCAGTTTGACCAGACCGATGAGGAGGAGAAAACTCAAATGGCCTACTTCTTCAATAGGTTCTACTTCTTCATCAGCATTGGGACTCTTCTTGCAGTCACGGTGTTCATATATATACAAGAAAAGGTAGCTAGAGTGTGGGGATATGGAAGCTGCACCGTCATGATGTTGCTTTTCATAGCCATTTTTCTGTCTGGAACTCGGAGATACAGGTACAAACGCTGCTTTGGAAGCCCCATTGTTCAAATCTTGCAAGTACTGGTGGCTGCTATGAGAAAACGAAAGCTCAAGTTCCCCTCGAACATGCAACAGTTGCATCAAGCTCATTCTGATGAGTCAAGAGTAGCGCCTACTTCTCAGTTCAGGTATACTAACAGCTTCTTTGCTTTGAGGATTTATACTTTAATTAGTGGATAAGTAATTTTGTTATAGAAGGTATGATATTGATAAAATTAATATCTATCATTTTCATACTTTGGTGTATTAAGAAGGACATGGACAAGTCATATCCCATCTCTTTGGGTACGTGGGATATATATCCTTCATTTAATTAATCACAACAGAATTTAAAGGTCCTTGGATTATCCATGATTTTGAAATCCAGAAAAGCTAACATTTGACAAATGTGGATAATTTTTAGTAATCTGCCATTATCAATCAAAGTAAACATGCATGCTTGTGATCATGAGATGCCATAAGATGATAAAACCTTCAACTACTGAAATATTTCTGCAGCTGCTTGGACAAGGCATCCATTAGGGATGATGATGACAACATAACAGTGGAATCTGGATCTCCGAATCCATGGAGATTGTGCTCAGTGACGAAGGTGGAGGAGGTTAAAATGATGACTAGATTACTACCAATTTGGGCAACCACGATCATGTTTTATGTCATCCATGCACAGATGATCACTTTTTCTGTGCTGCAAGCTTCCACTATGGAAAGGTCGATTGGATCATTCCAAATTCCTGCAGCCTCATTCAATGCCTTCTTTATTGGAGCCATATTGTTAGCTCTCGGCCTTTATGATCGTGTAATGGTTCCGCTTTGGAAAATGTATAAAGGAAATCTAGGTATATATAGCTCTCTCTCTCTCTCTCTCTCTCTCTCTCTCTCTCTCTCTCTCTCTCTCTATTTGTAGCCAAGCAAATGGATACTGAAAGCAACTCTTATACTGCTTCTTTCAGGACTAACAAATTTGCAGAAAATAGAAGTAGGTCTCTTAATCTCCATAATATCAATGGTTGCTGCTGCAGCAGTGGAAACTAGAAGATTAAACACTGCAAAATCAATAAGAAACGCAGTTTCGGTTCTACCAATAAGTGCATTTCTATTGGTTCCGCAGTTCGTGTTGGCAGGAGCAGCAGAAGGCTTCGTGTACAGTGGGCAGATCGATTTCTTCTTGACAGAGTCACCGAAAGGGATGAAAGCAATCAGCACTAGTCTGTTCCTCACGACTATCGCCTTCGGCTTCTTCGTTAACAGCGCGCTGATCACCATCGTGAGGAAAGTCACGCAACACACTACCCACAATTGGCTTCCTGATAACATCGACCATGGCCGATTGGATCTGTTTTATGGATTTACCGCTATGCTCAGCGCCATCAATCTTAGCTTCTACTTGTACAGTGAAAGATGGTTTATGCACAAGAAAACACAGTCTCTGAACTAGTGGTACTTAGATACTAAATTACTAATCATCCAACTTGTTTCATAATGTGCATCAGATTCTTTGTTTTCTACTCAAATGTGACAATTTCAAATACTTATGCATTTTGGAAGAAGACGTGTCACATAATTGCATAAGAAGAATTGACAGAGATTCGTGGCTTACCACTACTTGCTAACCTGTTAGAGTTGTAAAGAATAGTACAGCTTCTCACTGTGTATAGTAGTAACCGAATGATTACACATTTACACATATCCTCAGATAACATACAAGAGATAACTTCAAATAATATGAAATCAGAACGTTTTACATTGTTAGATTGTGAAAGAAATATTTACATTTAGGTTAATTGCCCTAAAATACATGAACTTTGAGGTGTTTTTTATTTTTCACACATTCTAAAAAACGTAGTTTTAATAACGTGAACTTAGCACTTGTATGGTTTTTCAAATGATTTTCGGATTCGAACCCTCTAATCCGACCAAAATCGATTAAAATATCATGTACTTTAAGACAATTTAGTTTCCACGTAGGTATACATGTGAAAATTTTCGACAACCACGTAACTTCAATTGACCAAAATTTGAAAATTAAACAAGTGTTAAGTTCATGATATTAAAACTACATTTTTTAAAACGTGTGAAAAACCAATAACATTCAAAATTTATGTATTTCAAGAGAGAAAATTACAAAAGTGATCCCATAGGACATGTCCTGCTGCAAAAATGGTCTCAATACTTGTAATTGTGGTCTCAAATCAAAATTTATATACAATATTGGTCCCATAAGACTCAAATATGCAATATTGGTCCCATAACACTCAAGTATGCAATATTGGTCCCATGCCCTATGGGGCCACTTTTACAATTGTAAATATGACTAGAAAAATCACAAGATAAGAAGCAATAATAAGCAATTTCATTGCCCTAAAATAAGAGACATTCGAATGCAATTTAGTTTTGAGATAAATGAGATCATGAGATCAAAATACAAAATGAAAGGAGAGAAACTGGTTTCTGATGAAATCTCCAGTAATTATGAACCAGTAAAAAAGCTTCCATTTTAGGCCAATGAGATAAATAAAAAATCACATTTTTAGGTAAAAAAATCCACTTCAAAGAAATTATAGAAGACAAGACCACAAAATATGTTGAGCAACAATTCAGTCACATCTAATAGAATCTTTCGAATAGTCAACTAAATTCAAACAAAAATATTAGCAGAAAAGGTAAAAAGAAAGAAAATAAATGATTTCATACACATGTATATTGATGCCCAACTCAATGCTTTTTCAACCCATTTGCAAATTAAAAATCAAATTTGAAATCAAAATCAAATTTGAAACCAAAATCAATTTGTAAAAGTGGTCAGATAGGACATGGGACCAATATTGCGTATTTAAATGTTATGGGACCAATATTGCATATTTGAGTCTTATAGGACCAATATTGCATATAAATTTTGATTTGGGACCACAATTGCAAGTATTGGGACCATTTTTGCAGCAGGACATGTCCTATGGGATCACTTTTGTAATTTTCTCTATTTCAAGACAATTAATCCTTATATGTTTTACATGAGTTGTGCCGGGCCCTCACTTTTTTATACTTGTACCTTTGATCTTTGAGGCATTCTCCTATGAGATTGTCTCATCCTCACTTTTTTCTTTTTCTAGTTTTTATTTCAATTTTATTTTCTTTCAAAATATATAACATATATAGAATGAAATTAGTGAATTCAAAAATTAAAGTAAATTAATTTATTTTTTTTATCCAGCAACTCGCACAATACACACTCGAACTGCGCTTCCTATAAGCTTTTCTTGAACATGAACTACTCTATATTTCTTCTTCTTTCCAGAATCCACATCAATGCTTTTACCTTTCTTCGCTTTTCGCTGAACAACCTCAAACTTTTGTGATAGTGGAATCTTCTCTTGAGATTCAAACTTCCTCTAATTACGTGCTAGTGAAGGAGTGTGTTCTAAAGATACTGGCTTGTTGAACTAATCAACAAGAGGATCAGTATGTACCTCAGCAACATCTGGTGCAAGCATTATTTTTTCGGGGTTTCAAATAGTGGTGCCATCGTAGTTGCTCAAGTCGCTACGGGGGCGACAATAGGCACCTCTGATGTATAAATAGGAGTGGGCTTGACGTTTAGTTAGATAACCTTCTTGGTGGGCGAGGGCTTTTTTGAAGATGTAGGAACTATCATGGGAACACCTTTTTGTACACCAGTCTTTCTTCTTAGGAGAAGGCTTCTTTACTACGGTAGATTTTGGTTTAGGTTGCAATCTGATGAAAGTTGATGCACATTTTAGAATAGTATAGAATATGTTAAATTATTCTTATATATAGATGAATCATATCTTGAATATTATAAATTATTAATGTATAGAATATTCTAGAATTTATTAGATAAACAATCTATAGAGAAATCTAGAGATTTCTCAAATATTATTATATAAGTATAATAGATAATTCTATAGACTTATATAGCATTCTCATTGTACTATATATATATAACCTTATACCATTTGTAAAGTGAAGTTGAATCACTAAGGGCATGGCTGATATGATGGAATGGAATTAATTGAGAATGGAATAAACTCAATAATGGAATGATGATATGAATGGAATAGAATGAATGTTGGCATTCATGTGACTGGTATACACAGCGAATAGATTGACCATTCCTTAATTAACTGCATTCTCATGATTGGTATACACAAGGATTGAGAAGATATTTTTTTTCAAATTACTACTATACCCCTTAAGATGTATTATTATTTGACTTTACTTTTTTTCGATATTATATTAATTTTACATTATAAACATTGTTGGCAACATCATATATGGCGCTTCACCATTCTCTTTCTCTCTATATATATACATAATATTATCAAGACACTATACTTATGTCTCATAAAAATATATTCACGTGTAATGTTAACTAACATAATCATTATTTTTTGCCTATCAAATTAGAGCAACAGAATGTTACAAAATTAATTTTATTCCTACCCAGTGAGTAATAAAAAAAAAACCAACACATATCATACTATTTAAAAAAAAAAAAATTTACAACATGTTATTAAGATGACGAATGCTAACTTACACATTGGTTCAATTTAAAACCAAAAGAATCCTAACAATAAAAGTTGAAATCGCAAAATTTATGTACTAAAATATACAAATTAAAAAGACTACTCTTATATACAAAAGTAGATTCTACAAAAAGATTGTACTAACTAGGTTACTTTTAACAACAGACATCGTTAATAAACTAAGTAAAAGATCATAACTATTAGTATGTCTTATTAAATTCTATTGTTAATAAATCATTATAACTAAAACCAAAGAAATTCTACAACTTCCGTGCACTTTTTTATAATTAAATACAAGATGTGGAGAAACTAAAGTAAACTAACTAACGGTGAATCCATAAAACAGACATGTCACTACTATATAGTTCATATATATGCCCTGAATGTTCTATAAATCAATTTGAAATAAATAAATAGGGTGAAAGTATGCCAAATTCCATAAAATGCTTCTAAATATTCACTAACAATAAATCTAGTTTTTAACAAAATGCAGAGTAACAGTTGCACGCATAATGAACGAAAGAGAAGATTAGAAAAGAGCATACTAACAAAAGAAGTTATTCAATTCAAAATAAGAATAATCCCAACAGAATTCTCAGTGAGTTCAACTAAAAAATAAAAGTCTAGAACATGAAACTCAACATTTAATGTAGTGAAAACAAAATATAAATAAAAATTCAAACTTCATCATTTAGAACAGCCTTAACTAGCTCCTCTTTGCCTTCCTCAGTCATACTGAAAAACACTTCAATCAACTCATCACGATTGGCGATTTAGCTCTGATAATTTCTCCTACCATAAGATCAGGTATCTTCCTTATCTCTGCATCAATTTGTTGTCTCTTTTCTGAATTTCAGCATCAACTCCAATCCTTTTACTAAAAACTTGGCTAGCTTTCGTGATTTCAGTGCCAATAAGTGAAGCCGCTTCTTTAATATGAGCCACCATTGTCAAATTACCAGAGGCTTTGTTTTTCTTCTTTTGAATGTGAACCCTTTCATGTGTAGGAGATTGTAGAGGAGAGAATGATGAATTGAAATCATCGGTACCCAAGTCTGTTGTGGATTCTACATTATCATTTATATTTATTTCTTTTTAGATCTCTTCCATCATATCATTGGGACCTTCAACATTACTTCTTGTTGCTATATCTTTTCCGAAGATTAAGGAAATCAACTTGAATTAAGCTAGGAAAGAAATCAAAGAGAGAATCTACACCCTAATGCTCACTTCATAATTGTTTAATTTATCTTTATTGTTGATTGGCATTGTTAGTTAATTTTGTTGCTTTAATTTAATAGTTTAGTCAAAATCCTTCCACCCTTGATTTAGAATGTTTAGGTTTGCATTTAAATTCTTGTGCATGTCTACGTGTGTAGCATAAAAATATAATTGCCCTGTTAAGCTTTCCTCGAGAGACACGACTCGGGTTAGCTCACCGCCCTACAATCGACCCCGTCCTCTTGCGGGTTCAGTTCATAGTTTTTGTGTGTGTAGTATGAGCTGAAACAAACTTCTGGCGCCATTGCCGGGGAAGGCTTTAGACATATTGCCTTTTTGTGTTATAATTGTTTTTGTGTTTGTTTTGGTATTTGTTTTTATTTTCTTGTATTTATGTTTAAGCTTTTATACTTTTTCCACAGTTGCATGCGATCTTCTTTTTGTGTTTGTGACTGTGTATACACCCTCATGCTCAATAACATTCACAGACCAAGGAGAACGATAGTGCCCAACCGGGAGGAAGAAAGCTCGAGAGAAGTTTACTCTTCAAGTGATGACTCTTAACCTTTGGAGATGGATGCTAATCACATGAACAATGAGAACAATGCCAATGCGGCATGGAACATGAGGGATTTTGCTCGTCCCGTGATATGGGCATCAACTTCTTGCATTGTTCTTAGAGAAGCCGCAAGAAACTACGAGTTGAAGAATATCCACTTCAACCAACTACCATCCTTTTATGGGATACCGGTCGAAGAGGCTTTGAACTTCATCTGGGAGTTCTATGCCGTGGTTCAAACCTTTCCTTTGCAAGGTTTGAATGAAGATCAATTGAAGATGAGGTCCTTTCCTTACACATTGAAGGATCGTTCTAATATATGGTTCATGTCTCTTCCGTCTAATTCATTAGCCAATTGGAACGTCGTGTATGAGAAGTTCATGGCCAAGTACTACTCTAACCAAAAGACCTAAGACTATAGAGCTCAAATTGTCCCATTCGCCCAATCTCCGGGTGAGGCATTTCATGAAGCTTGGGATCGGTTTAGAGGACTTTAACAACAATGTCCGCACCACCATCTAGTACCCGAGTTGCTCAACCAATTTTTCTATGACGGGTTGTCACAAAATTTCCAATAAATGGTGGATAATGCCGCGGGAGGATATATATATAGGTGGCCGAATCCCTGAGGAGGTCTCTAACATCTATGAGACCATGGCCACAATGTCGCAATAAAAGAGTGCTAGGGGAAAGTGAGCTTCAGTGAACGAGGCCAACCCTAGCTATGATATGACAAGACAGTTAGCCGAGCTAACTAGGCAAGTGGATATGCTGAGGACGTCAGAGAGACCACCTCAACAAGCCATGTCAGTTAAGACATGTGGTATTTGTGGAGAATATGGCCATTGGGCCAATGTGTGCCGAAAGCCGCCTGAACCAGAATTCAGTGAAGAAGTACATTTTCTTGCTCTTCAAGAGCAAGTTCATGCTCTACAAGGGTTCCAACCTCGCCAATCATATAACCCATACTGTCAAGCATACAATCCAGCGTGGAGAAACCATCCTAATTTCTCTTGGAGGCAGCCGCAGAAATCTCAACCGCTACAACAATCGCATCCACCTCAATAACCGGAAGGTGGTTAAGCTCCACCTTACCCGAGGCCACAACAATACCCAACCGAACTAAACCAAACTCCAAGGCCATCCTTGCAAGATACCTTGAAATCTTTCATGCAAGCTACCCAACAAAGTTTCGAGTCTGTTGAAGCTTTCGTGAAGTGGATAGAGACCCAAGTTGGCCAAATAGCCGGGACCATTGGAGACTTGGCCAAGAAAATGAAATCGGGTAAGTTGCGGAGCCAACCGGAGCAAGCTCAAGCAATCACTGTCCTTCGGGGAGGAAAGGTGATTGATAATAAGGTTGGGGAACCAAAACCAACCAAGAAAGTTGAAGAAGAATGAGAGGTTCCTCAACTTGAGCAAGGGAAGCCCGAGCAAAAATGTGAAGAGAAGAAGGAGCCCACACTCCATAAAGCCAGCAATCCCTACAATTCACCAATTCCTTACCCGAGCCAGTTGAGGAACGAGAAGCAAGACAATAAATTCCAAGAGTTTTACAAGCTCTTGTCCAAGGTTAATGTCAACCTTCCACTCCTTGACGTCATCCGAAATGTGCCGGCTTATGTGAAGTTCTTAGAGGAATTGGCCTCCAAGAAAAGAAAGTTTAAAAATTGTAGTGTCCGAGGTGGCTAGCGCAATCCTACAACATCAACTACCGTGCAAGCTCCGTGATCCAAGTAGTTTTACTCTTAAAATTGCTTTGGAGAATGGTAAAGAAGCATGTGGTATACTATATTTAGGAGCTGGATTTAATTTGATGCTTTACTCTATTTTTAAACAACTTGAGTTAGGTAACTTGAAACCAACTAGAATGTGCCTACAATTAGCGGATAGGTCTGTGAGATATCCGAGAGGAATAATTGAGGAAATTTTAGTAAAGGTGGGTGGTTTGATTATTCCTGTTTATTTTATTATACTCGATGTGGGAGATGTTCAAGAAACGGGACAAGAACACACGCTTCTATTGGGTAGACCTTTTATGGCTACATCTAATACCCTCATTGATGTTAAAAATGGGACTTTAAAAAAGTCGATGTTAGGAGAAATCGTGTCTTTTTCTGTGCATGAAAATAAGTCTATACCTATGTCCTCCTTTGAGGAAAATTATTCTTTTATAGATGCTATTGATGCCTTAGCCGAGGAGGTTTTCTTGTAGAAAATTGGCTCTAATTGGAGGAGTAAAGCTTTGTCTGAGGAAGTAGTTATGGAAGAAGCTCACCCCAACTATGGGGGGATGAGTTGGACGCCGAAGAGATGGAAATATTGGTAGGTAAAGGCATAAGCTTGATGGAAGTCCTATATTCAACCAAAGAAGATGTGAAGCCTTCTCCCGAACTTGAGCTTAAGGAGCTCCCATCTCACTTCAAATATGCGTACCTCGATAAAGAAGAGAAGAAGCCTGTGATCATCTTTACAGGGCTTGAAAAAGAAGAGGAGGATCTCTTGGTGGCGTGCTAAAGAGGAACAAACAAGCTACTGGGTGGAACCTATCCGGCATCAAAGGCATTAGCCCCTCCACTTACATGCATCAAATCATTCTCGAAGAAGGGGCTAAGCCGGTTCGAGAGGGGAAAAGAGACTCAACCCTGTGTTGATGGAAGTTTTCAAGAAGAAGATTCTCAAGCTCATTACGGAAGGGGTCATCTACCCAATTCCCGACAGTGAATGGGTTAGCCCGATATATGTAGTACCTAAGAAGGGAGGCATCACGGTGGTGGAGAATGATAAGAGAAAGCATGTGGCTACTCGAACCACCAACGGATGGCACATGTGTATCGACTACATGAAGCTAACTGTAGCTACCCGAAAAGACCACTTCCCTCTTTTCTTTATTAATCAAATACTCAATAAGCTTGTTGGGCATAATTTTTATTGTTTCCTTGACATTTTATCTGGGTATTTTCAGGTGGCTATCGCACCAGAAGACCAAGAAAAGACCGCATTCACGTGCCTGTTTGGCACATTTGCGTGTAGAAGAATATCATTTGGACTTTGCAATGCACTGGGCACGTTTCAAAGGTGCATGTCTTCTATCTTTTTCGAAATGATTGGAGATTTTATTGAAGTATTCATGGATGATTTTTCTGTCTTTAGATCATCAATTTCTGATTGTTTGGATAAGTTAGAACTTGTACTTAAAAGATGCATTGAAAGTAGTTTTACTCTTCATTGGGAAAAGAGTCATTTCATGGTTACTAGTGGCATAGTCCTTGGGCATGAGGTATCTAAAGAAGGAATGAGTGTAGATAAGGCTCAGGTGAATGTAATTGAAAAATTACCCCCACCTGTTAATGTTAAAGGTGTTAGAAGTTTTTTAGGCTATGTCGATTTTTACCGTAGGTTTATTAAATACTTCTCAAAAATTAGCCAACCTCTAGCCATTTACTTGCTCAAGATGTACCTTTTCTATTTGATGATAAGTGCTCGCATGCTTTTAATACTCTGAAAGAGAAATTAATCACTGCACCTATTGTCATCCCCCTGATTCATTGTTACCCTTTGAAATCATGTGTGAGGCATCTAATTCTACTGTGGGTGCTGTTTTGGGTCAACATGTTTATAAAATTCTTCATGTGATTTACTATGCTAGACTTACCTTGAATAGTGCTCAAGTAAATTACACAACTACTGAAAAAGAGTTGCTTGTTGTTGTCTTTTCATTGGATAAATTTAGATCCTACATCTTAGGTTCTAAAGTTGTTGTACATAGTGATCATGCGGCTCTTAGGCATTTGTTGATCAAACCCCAAGCTAAGCCTAGACTCATTAGGTGGATTTTGCTTTTGCAAGAGTTTGATGTTGAAATCAAGGATATAAAGGGTTGTGAAAATGTAACACCCCAGATTTTTTAATAAGTTTTAGACGATTCTTAATGATAATTAAGGTCAGATGTCAGTCACGACTTTAGGGGTCAATTTTCGTAAAATCGTCTTTTCGGAAATTTTGATCGTAATTCTGTTTTGGCCATTTGTGGTCTCGTTAGAAAGGTTTTTACTCAAGGAGTGTGCCGTTGTTCCCGGAATTTTATTCTGAAGTCATTTGAGTTCCCAGTGATGAAAAACGAATTTAAAAGATGAATAAATAGTAACTTTTGCGTGCGTTCGTGTTTTGAGAAATTTACGAAATCCTCCTCGTTGATCCGAGTCTAGTTATGTCAGGTCTGTCTTATGGGAAATGACTCAAGAATTCTATTGGCATTCACGGATTTCTATTCTGAGGTCAATCGAACGCTCGGGAGCAAAATCTGTCAGTCTGAGTGAATAGTAAAAAGTAATTGCAAAAAGAGAATCTGTGCTCGTTTTTCTTCTGATGACCCCGTCTTCATCACAAATCAAGTTGGTTCACTAGTATTCGACCTAATGAGTCTCCCGGTATTTTTAGATTTCGTATCTGAGGTCATTTGGATCTCGACATCGAATAAAGTAGATTTTAACCGAACTCGGGGCAACTTTTGTAGTGTTTCCACACTGGAGTGGCTTCTTAAGGAAACCAAGCTTCCCTCTATAAATACAAGGCCACCCCTTTGCCTTCACTTGCACCATCCATTCATTCCAAACATTTTGGAGAGTGAGAGTTGAGAGCTTGAGAGTTTCGAGAGAAAGTCGAGGTTCTGTCGAAGTAAAAAGTGTTCTTCGTGAGTGTTCTGCAGACGACGAGCAGAGTGGCATGGAAGGGATGCAGTGACGGAATGTGCTAGGGGCACCATTGGGTCGTAGCAGGCGGCTCTGCCGCCGTTATGACTCGATGAGACGCCGTGCTAGCCACCTTCCTTCTACGCACCTAACCCCGTCCATTCTTGTTCATCGGTCTCGAGTCCATTTATTTTCCATCTTTTAATTCCTCATTTACTTTCCGTTCTTCGTGTTCTTCATGTTCTTCATTATTACTCGTTTACTTTCTGCCTAAAGTTATATTTTGATTTTCGTTAAAGTTCCAAGTTATAGCATTTCCATTATATTTCTCGTCGTTGTATTCATTATTATTCCTGTTGTTATTCTCATCATTAATTCTCGTAATTAGTTTCGTTAAAGTTCCGTTCAAGTTATATTTAAGATTTCTTCATTATTTTAAGTATTCAAGGAGGATTATCGTGTTTATTCCGTTATAATGTCGATTTCTCTTTAAAGTTTAAAGCATGTTCGTTTTTATATTTTATTCAAAGTTCTAAGCCTTATTTCAAGTTTAAAACATCGAGAAAAGGGAGAGGCAAATGAGTAATGCCTCGACCAAAACATCGATTGAAGAATTTCAAGGATCGTGGGAGTGCACGTACCGTGCAGGAAGGGATTCCTTCTGTATGGCCCGTGCAGAACTCTCTGTCCCATTTTATGAAGGGACTGCACGGACCGTTCAAGACGTGCACGGCCTGTGTCAGAAGTCTGGGCATTTTTAATTCTCATCCATTAAATAGCACGGCCCGTGCTATGCTTGCATGGCCTGTGCAGTGCTTCTGCCACCCTGTTTTGTCGATAATCGCGTTCTAAACTCGAGTATTTCAAATCCTCATGTTTTTTAAAAGTTCTAAAGTCATGTTATCTATGTTTAAGTCCTAGTTAAGGGTAAATAAGTTAGGTATTGTTTAAATTCATGTTAGTAATTAGAAATCTTCGAAGGCGGCCGCTAAGTCGATAATTCGACTTTTGTAGGAGGAAGTGAGCCTCGTGGGAATTCAGAGAAGGATCATCAACTCATTGTTTCATCTTCTGCTCAGTAGTCGAGGTGGGTAAATCTATACTCATCTAAAGTTTGAGCTAATAAGCTCTAAAAGCATGTTAGGGCAAATGAGATATCCAATAAAGTATTTTTGCTCTGCCTGATTGATCTTTGTACAAGGAAGGAAGGAAATGAAGATATTATCTTTTAATTGAGCTCTCGAGCATATTTAGAAATGCTAGAAATATTTAAGTATTGTTTATGCTTAGCATGAGGTATTTAGAATTGTCTTTAGTTACAATTCGTATTTATGTACGTTCATTTCCTTGTGTTTGAATGTTGATGCTTTGATAAAGCTTGTATAGTTAAGGATTAAGGAATGCCTTGTTAGGGTAGTATAAAATCCCTTATAGACCGGGATCATACTCTATTAAAGGATTAGCCCCAGACTTTGCTCTAGGTTTGGTTTTGCTAGTAAGATTAAGGTAGGAAAGAACTTAGCATTTTGCATAAGCAGGAATTGAGCTCTGAGAACTCGTGATCTTCGACCACTAAGTGAGTCACTGTTGGGTTTATCCCTTGTAAACTCGTTTGAATATTTGAGGTAACCCCTCTTCTATCCTATGGCATGTCTAAGGGTGCAATCGACATCAGGTTTGAGCTAGGATGGGCCCAAAAAGAAAAGAAAAGGTTTTACGGATATGGATATCTTGAGGTTATGTAACGCCCCAAACTACTCCGTTTGGCCACGTCACTTAACATACAATTTACTTACTTATTTTGGTGTGATTATTTTAAATTGAGCGGAAGCTAAGGTCAATTAACATTATAAGGTAAGGCATCATAAGTCTCAATATAAATTTTTTCGCAATTAAAACATGCAATCTATCATATCTATTTCGTCACACAACATAGTGTTTAACGGAATTATAGAATAAACCCATCTATGTCATTCATACAATCATCTAACCTATCGGGCTCATAGGTCTTAGACAATCCGCCCGTCTAGCACCCTATATTAACAAACATAACTTAGGAATTTAACGACATATATTTGAACATCATAGGCTCCTAGGTCAAATGACCCGCCCTTAATATGAATACAAAATATATGAAGTTAACATAGCGTACCTACAAAAGATCAGGCTATTCCCGTTCCCAATGATCATCGATCATAAAGACAAAATAAGAGCGATCAATGATATAATAATAATAATATGAGTAATTCAAAAGAAGAACATGCAAAAATAAACACAAGCTTGTGGGGGTTCTGTTGTGTTTACAATGCTCCTACCCAGGCCTCAACTCCTCAACCTGAAATTCATTGAATGAATGGGATGAGTATTTAACAACATACTCAGTGGGGAACACTGCAAACAGTTATGCCAATTGCACAAGTGAAAATATAACATATGGATACTTCTTTACTTTGTGGAGACTAGCCTCAACCCCGTAGGGCCTAAACATCATGATGCCCCTGTTAATGAATATCTTTGGCCTTGTAGGGATGCCCGCAGACTTATTATCCCCCAGGAAGGACATTAACAAGTCTATATCGATCCCGAAGGACCTCTTTGTCGACCCTGAAGGATCTCTTTCATTTCACCAGTCCGAAGACCCTTCATACTTATACAATCAAAGCACAACAATAATTATTACTTTACACGTGTTCACAGTTTAGAGTTACCCTACCTTATGAGATACTTTCAAAATCCTTTCAACCTTGAAATACTCTTTTGCCGTGCCCAAATTGTCCACCTCGAGCCCCAATACGTCACCTAGCACCTTTAATCCCCTTTTTATTTTAGACATCGAGTTATATAATTATTTCATAATTTCGACCAAACTCATGCTTTACATGCCTTAAGGTTTACATACATATCTACATACACAACCATTGATATACAAGCTCATACTGTGATTTTGGACTCAAAATACACATTAAAACTCTTTGAAACATTTAATCAAACACATTATGTGCACTCATTTAAACCACATGATCATGATTCAATTTAAATCCTTTAAACTCATAATTTCATATACATCAAACTCTATCCTAGGGCTCTAACATAGATGAAAATCAACTTCATAAAACTATCACAACGCCTCCAACCAATATCAACAAAATAAGGGGAAATTAGGGCAAAAATTCCAACTCTAGCAACAATGAACAATAGGAATTTGATATAACTTCACATATAGCTTCAAGGTGGTAAATAAACCATATGTTCAAGATATCTAGGCAAGAGGATCAATAAAATCGAAAACCCTAATTTTTGGGTATGAACCCTAGATTCAAATCAACATGGAAATGGTGTTTAATCACCAAGATGAAGAGGGTATGAAGTTACCTTGGTTGATGGAGGATGACGAGAGAATCCAATTCCAAAACTTGAAGAATTTCTTGAGAGAATTTGGGAGGAAATCGCCCAAGTAGATGAAGAAAATGAAGAGGAATGAGTGATGTGTGGTATTTATAGGATGGAATCTCAAAAACAGGGCGCAGCCTAGGGATGGTCGCGCTCGGAGGTTGTAGTAACCGAGCCTCTCACTACCCAATGGTTGTCTTGATATATATTATATAAGTATTATGTGCTTATTTGCGTGCCAATTGGATTTATATATATAAGTGTGTCAAGGTGATCATGATGTTTGGATAATTATTTGACCTTTAAGTTATTTCTAGACATCTAAGGTTTATTTGGAAAAAAAAAGAAGAAATATATATATATATTATAGTTTTAGAAAGATAATAATAATAATAATAATAATAATAATAATAATAATAATAATAATTGATGTATACACATGTGTCCTATTTATATGTTTTGAGGTGGAATGTAACTAATGTATACATGTGTCCTTAATATGAGATAGATTAGTGGATTTTTATATTATAAAAATGTTCCTTTAGTAAGAATTTTAGCCATCTATTGTTAATCAATTTAGATGAGTAAATTTCGTGCATAAAAGAAAGGGGATATTGTGACTAATAAAGTGATTTAATTAATTCCTATAAATGGTTATTGAAGATGTGAAAGTACAAATATGTATATATGCGTGTGTGTGTATTTATTTGGATAAATGGTCTCTACATGATTTATTTTAACTAAGTTGTGATTAATAATGATTCATGGGTTAATCAAGGTGTGGTTGACGATAATTAATTATTTCAATTGTGTAGTTATGTAGTAATAAAAATTAAATAAATAAATATTATAGTTACTTTAATATTGGTGTATATGTTTAAAAAAAATAATAGACTTCAATATTTAGTGAAAATTAATTTTAATATTCGGTTACATTAATTGAGTTTTTTATAAATGGGTTGGAGTATAATTAATCTTTTATTGTGTAAAGCTTAATTAATTCTAAGATAATGGAAGTTGGGGAAAGTTGGGATTAATATTTATAATCTTCTAGTTTTTGACCTCTTGAGCATCATGTACTAGCTTATAATAATTATAATTTTTTATACACCATTAGTAAGAATAGAAATTTAAAATTAGTAAATACAGATTCTATAATGTGGAGTCAATATGCGAGATATTGCATAAGCTTGAAGTAAAATCATTACTAAATTTATCCTATATGCATAATCGAAACATGTTTCAACTAAATGAAAGAATTTTAGTATTGTATTCAAGATTAATTAATTGGTAACTATTGGAATAAATAATTTATAATCTATTCTTATTTAGGGAAAGTGTGATTATTGGTTATTAAAACAAACTGAGAAAGGATATTTGTCATAATTGAACTTCCAAAATGGTAAATTGAGTGAGAAACTAAAATAGAGGCTTTTATTTAGAAAGAAATAATTGTATAATAGTAGTTAGTTATATCCGATTTATTCAATAATATGTATATTAATATTATAATATATTTTGGATAGATTTTATTGAAAAGTGCGGGGTTTAGGATCTCAAATATTATAAGCTTTGGAATCGAGGTAAGTAGAAATCCATCCTCAACTACAATGTATGAACATAGTATTATTTGATAATACATGTTTATTATTTATTATTGTGTTATTGTATAATTGTGTGATGTAATATGCTTGTGTATTGTATTTCTTTGCATTAAATATCTTGTACATGAGCACGAGCATATGCATGCACGTCATGTAGATATTGTCGAGGTTGCATGCATGAAATGATTTTGAGAGAGAGAAAATATTTTGTTTGGGATTGGTCACCACCAGCCCGTGTTGTGCTGTGTTGATATTTATGCCTCGAGTGGGATGACTTCCATGTGGGATCAAAGGGAACAGGCAGGGGGCGTGTCCCTTGGGGTCTAGGGAGGATGGTCCACTTGGACTGCACCTTTGAGGTGATGAGTGACTGATGTGGGATGACTTTCATGTGGGATCAAAGGGAACAGGCAGGGGGCGTGTCCCTTGGGGTCCAGGAAGGATGAGCCACATGAGTGCACTAATCACATTTTGGCCAAGTGATATTGATTATATTATGAGCTCATGACTCTTGTTAGTGTCTGGTGAAGGGAGCCAAGTTCCTAAACGATGAAAATGCTTTAGAGATGAAAATATTTTATGTCACGAGCATTTGACATGGTGTGGTATCAGTATATTGCATATAAGGTCGCATGCATGATTTCTACTCACTGAGCTTTAGCTCATATAGTTCATGCATTGTAGGTTATTCTGATGAAGCATGAAAGTGCTTGGTGCGGGACGTGGAGTTTCCAAGAGTTCATGTGGGTCTATGTATATGGATGATGACCTGATGGGCTTTTATTTATGAGCTTTTCGTACCACCTTTTGACTCTGTTTTTTGTTCAAGCATGAAACTTCTTCGAAGTTCCCCATTTTGATTGTATATAAAATTTTATCTTTCCTGTTGTACTCTTTTGACTTCGGAGTACTCTTTCTTCCCTTAATATAATTATGTAAATTATATGTGCGAGTAAATTTTATCCTTTCTCGAGTGATCCAATACTTTTCTATTCTGTTTCAAAAAAAAAATACAAGGCACACTCACGTTGTTAGTCTTTTCTTCTACATCCATTTGAGGGTGCCACAGAGGTCACACTTGAGACAAAGAAAAACAGCTCCCTGAAGTGGTGCCACGCGACCCAACTGGTGGCGCCTGAAGGTCGTGTTGCAGACCTCTTGGCACACGGTCTAGAGGAAGTCGCGCCACTTGGTCGCGCCGCAGGCCCCTCGGCACACGGCCTGACTCAGGTCGCGCCTCATAGTCATGCCTCAAGCCACTTGAAAGATCAATATTTTAGATGATTAGCCACTTCAGAGTTGTAGATTTTTGAAAGAGCTTCGATTTGAGTACCCATCGGCCTCGTGGTTCCAACCGAGTCAAAAGTTATGACCTCTGGACGAAACCCTGCCGAAACTCAGCGAGACACCTGATCAACTCAGCGATAGGGTGCTCAAGGTATGGCAAACTAAAATTAAATACAATCACATTCATTCACTATCATATAACTCGACATTTTTGTATTGAAAGTTCAACCAATATTATATGCTCAGTATAATATAAACGTGCTATAATGTATCAGCTCGAGTGGGACAACTTGCACTGAAACAACGGCATAAAATATGAACATACCATCATCTTATCAACATAATTAATATTCAAATAATATTAATTCGAAATCAGTTACTAAAATTATAATTTATAATTTAGCAAGAAGGGTTGGGGTATCATAATCTCCCCAATTTTAAAAATTTCATCCTCGAAATTAGCCTAACATTTCTGTTACATTTGGATATCGAGCTATAATATCAACTTCTTTCTCCCAAGTGGCCTCTTCGGGTCCGTGCCGACTCTATTGCACTTTTATTAAGGGAACGTCACGGGTTCGAAGAGTGTGAACTCTTCTATCTAACACAGTAACTGGGACTTCTTCATATGTCAAGTCTTTGGAAACTTGCACCGTGTCATATGAAATGACATGTCTAGGGTCAGACAAGTATCGTCTAAGCAACGACACAGAAAACATCGTGCACACCTGCCAAATCCGGAGGTAGTGCTAGGCGATAGGTAACATCATCTATTTTCTCTAGAATCTCGAACGGTCCCACATAACGTGGCTGCAACTTACCCTTCTTTCTAAATCTAACCACTCCCCTCATTGGTGCAATCTTCAAGAATACCTTGTCACCAATCTCAAAGCTCACATCTTTTCTCTTCACGTCGGCATAGGATTTCTGACGATTTTGAGCTACTTTGATTCTTCTTCTTATCTTCTCGATTACTTCCACCGTCTTCTCAACGATCTCGGGGCCTAGGAATCGGCGCTCTCCCAGTTCAACCCAATGAATCGGAGATTTGCACTTCCTCCTGTACAGTGCCTCATACGGGGCCATTCCAATCCACGCTTGGAAACTATTATTATAATCAAACTCCACAAGTGGCAAGTGGCTCTCCCAACTTCCACCAAAATCAAGAACACATGCACGAAGTATGTTTTCTAACGTCTGAATGGTCCGCTCAGATTGACCATCGGATTGAGGATGGTACGCCGTGCTAAACCTCTACCGAGTTCCCATAGCTTCTTGCACACTTTGCCAAAATTTAGACATAAACCTTGTGTCACGATCTGACACTATCGACACAGGTATGCCATGAAGACGTACTATCTCATCGATATAAATCCGAGCTAATCGATCCATGCTAAATGTTATTTTCACCGGAAGAAAATGAGCAGACTTGGTCAACCTATTGATAATAACCCAAATTGCATGATGACCTTTAACTGATCGAGGTAATCCTACCACAAAGTCCATTGCAATGTTCTCTCATTTCCACTCGGGAATCTCGAGTGGATTCAGCAATCCAGAAGGGCGTTGATGCTCGGCTTTCACTTGTTGACAACTGATACACTTTGATATGAATTGGCCAATACACTTCGTGCCTCCTAGGTGCATAGAATACGGAGTATTGTGTGCTTCTTCAAGAATCTCCTTTATGAGCTCTTCATTCTTCGACACATACAGCCTTCCCTCGAAGAATCATGTGCCATCATATGCAATGGCAAATCCCTGAATAGAACCCTCCAATGCTCTTTTCTTCATCTCGCATAATAATGGATCGTCGACTTGTGCTTCACGAACTCGGTCACGAATTAGTGGTCGAACCACTATCACTACTTAAATCCCTTGAGTGGTGTTGGAAGGATCCACCACCTCTAAGTCCATCTTCTCAAACTCCTTGATCAACTGCTCTTGCTTGGTTGGGAGATAGATCTTCTGGCTTAAGGCATCAGCTACAACATTCACCTTTCCAGGATGATATAAGATCGTACAGTCGTAATCCTTCACCAACTCTAACCATCTTCTTTGGCGTAAATTCAACTCCTTCTGGGTGAAGAAGTACTTCAAGCTTTTGTGGTTGGTGTAGATCTCGCACTTGCTTCCATAGAGATAATGCCTCCAGATCATCAATGCATAAACTACGGCAGCCAATTCAAGATCATGCGTCGGATAATTATGCTCGTGCATCTTCAACTGCCTTGATGCGTATGCCACTACCTTTCCATGTTGCATCAAAATACAACCAAGTCCTTGCTTCGAGGCATCGCTGTAGATGACAAAGCCTTCTATCCCATCAAGAATAGTCAACATTGGAGCTGACACGAGACGTCACTTTAATTCTTGAAAACTCTTCTCACACTTCTCGCTCCATTGGAACTTCTCATTCTTCCTCGTCAATCTCGTCAAAAGACCTGCTATCTTGGAAAATCCCTCGATAAACCTTCTATAGTAACCCGCTAGTCCTATGAAGCTTCGGACTTCATTAAGATTCGATGGCGTGTTCCAATTGCTAATAGCTTCCACCTTCGACGGGTCGACTTCGATTCCATTCGATGTCATCACGTGGCCAAGGAATGCCACTAGCTCCAACCAGAACTCACATTTTAAAAATTTTGCATACAACTCTTCTTTCCTTAGCGTCTCCAATACAATTCTGAGATGCTCAGCATGTTGCTCCTTGCTTCTTGAATAAATCAAGATATCATCGATGAAGACTTACGAACTGATCGAGGTACGGATGGAAGACCTCATCGATGAAGACTATCACAATGGATAAAGACCTCATCGATGAAGACTATTACGAACTGATCAAGTCAATGAAGACTCCAGGTGTATTGGTCAATCCAATAGGTACCACCGTGAACTCATAGTGACCATATCGCGTTCTAAATGCCGTCTTTAGGATGTCATTCTCCTTGATCTTCAATTGATGATAGCCTGACCTCAAGTCGATCTTTGAAAACACACCGGGTCCCTTTAGTTGATCAAACAAATCTTTGATTCTCGGTAGCAGATACTTGTTCTTGATCGTTAACCGGTTCAATTCTCTATAATCAATGCACATTTGCATTGATCCATCCTTTTTCTTCACGAATCATAAGGTGCTCCCCATGGTGAAACACTTGGTTGGATCAACTTGTTGTCAAGCAACTCTTGAAGTTGAACCTTGAGCTCTTCCAACTCCTTTGGTGCCATTCTATACGGAGCTTTAGATATTGATGCCGCACCTGGCACTAGTTCGATGGTGAACTCGATCTGGAGGAATCCCTGGCAACTCATCTGGAAATATGTCGAGAAATTCATTCACCACTAGCACGTCTGACACCTGGACTTTAGTGGACTTTGACTCCACTATGCTGACGAGAAATCCTTGACATCCTCTCTTCTTCAACAACTTCATTGCCTTCATTGTTGTGATGATTCTCTGAGTTGATCTCGTTCTTCCACCATAGAAGATTAGCTTAGACTCACCCGGAAAATCAAATTCGACCTCACAATCACGACATCGAATCATGGCATGATTCCTACTTAACCAATCCATACCTAGGATTACGTCCAAATCACGCATCATGGCACGATTCTCTGAGTTTATCTCGTTCTTCCACAACTTCATTGCCTTCATTGTTGTGATGATTCTCTGAGTTGATCTCGTTCTTCCACCATAGAAGATTAGCTTAGACTCACCTGGAAAATCAAATTCGACCTCACGATCACGACATCAAATCATGGCATGATTTCTACTTAACCAATCCATGCCTAGGATTACGTCGAAATCAATGATTCGACCTCACGATCACGAAATCAAATCATGGCATGATTCCTACTTAACCAATCCATACCTAGGATTACGTCGAAATCAATGATTCGACCTCATGATCACGACATCGAATCATGGCATGATTCCTACTTAACCAATCCATACCTAGGATTACGTCGAAATCATGCATCTCCAAGACATGGAGATCTGCTATCAGCACTCTATCATTGATTTCTAGCTTCAGGCCATACGCCATCTTACTAGAAGAAACGTTCTTTCCCGAAGGAATACTGATCTCTAATAATTCACCACTATCTTTGCATGAAATACCAAGCTTGGAACAGAAACTTAGAGATATAAAGGAATGTGATGCACCCGAATCGAATAACACTAAAGCTGGAACATCTGATACTCTAAGAATACCTGATATAGTATCCTCACTTGCACTCAGATTCTTTTCCCCGCCCTCCAAAGCAAACAGTCGGGGCTTCACCTTTCTTTCTTGCTCATTCTTCCTCTTCGGGCAGTCATAGGATATGTGGCTCGGGTCCCCACATGTAAAGCAAACCCTCTGCCCCGCACGGCACTCTCCTAGATGGAACTTTTGGCATTTAGGACAAGGATCCCTATCATTGTTTCCTCTCTATGGGCCAGGTCTCTGCTGCCACGGCTTGTTTTACATAGGAGCCTTCCCTTTTCCTTTATCCTGCGGCTCCTATTTTCTCTTGCCAAAGGCCTCACGCTACCTTTGGTCCTTCTGGTCCAACTGGAGCCCATGAGAGATGGCTTGGGCCCTCTCAATCACTTCACCAAAGGTCCTCAACCTTTGGCCTAATAGAATTCCCATAATTTCGGGACGCAAACCACGGTCAAAATGTCGAGCTTTTTTTTCATTCGTATCCATGATGTACGGAGCATAGCGGGAGAGACTGTTGAACCACCTTTGATATTCAATCACAGTCAATTCTCCTTATCTTCAGTTGAGGAATTCAGTCTCTATCTTAGTCTTGAAAGACTCGGAAAAGTATCGGGTGAGGATCAACTCTTTCAAGTCGGTCCACACCAAAGCTTGGCGTTGCTCAGGCGTTAGAGTTCTGGAATACATTTCCCACCAGAAGCTTGCCTCTTCTGTAAACTGAAAGATAGCACAAGAGGCTTTCTGCTCCTCTGTGCACTAAATGTGTTCGAAGATCCGTTCCATTTCTTGGATCCATTCCTCTGTCACTTTTAGACCTTCACTTCCTTTAAACCTAGATGGCCCCATCCTTCTAAACTGTTCGGCTACATCGAACGCTTCTTTTTGGAGCCTTACTCCTTCAGCTATTCCTCCTCACCCCATCTGCTGGGCCATGAGACCTTGGAGCGTCTCAAAGAAACCTCGGGCAAAGTCGGGCCCGTTCTCTCATGGTGGGGGATCATGGAAACCACCCCCCTCATTACTTGATTCCTCTGCTTTTTGCGGAGCAAGAGCACGATGTGGAGGCATCCTAAAGCTTTTAGGCACACTAGTTGGTTAGGTTAATGCCATTCTTAAAGCTAATTCGAGGACTACTAAAGCACTTTTCATCATTTCATAATCAAGAAAGCACACAACTTCCAAGATTTCACTTCTTTAAAGTGTGTATCGGGAATTTAAAACATCATAGCTGATCGTGACAACAGATACATTTTATTCATCTATATTGTCAAACTTCATACCATTCTTTTCTTCTTTATCATGCTATCACGATCTATTTAACTCTTTAACTTCTTTCCCGACAGACTCTATTCATACACCCCCATTTCATATTGCTCATGCTTGAAAACCTTTAAAAGTACTGTTAGGAAAAACTATCAAGGAACCCCTAGATAAGGTTTTGATGAGATGTCAAAACTGTTCCTGAAAAACTGATCAAGATCCAAGCTGTAGATCTGAGCTGACCAATCCAGAGCCTCAAGAAGGAACTCAACTGAAGCCAGAGTCAACCCAACTGGAGTATGGTCAACCAACTGGAAGGATACGCCAACCAGTCACAACTCAATCCAACTGAGGGTTAAAGGAGTCGAACCAGTCAAAACAAACTGACAGCTAAGTCAGCTGAGTTGAGAGAAAAATCAACAAGACTGAAGAAATTGATAAGAGATCAGTTTAACTGAAGACTGAAAGTATCCAGTTGATGGCCAAACTTAACTTTAGCCGAACTGAAGTAGACAGGCGAATCAATCAAAGGCCAGAACTGAAGTTAGCCAGCTTATAGGAGAAAACAAGCAAACATCTGACGAGGAAGCTCGGAGAAAGATCAGTCAAATTGACAAGCTAGCCAACAGCTTGTGATCAGTTAAGCTGATAAGAAAGCTCAAGAAAGACCAGTCGAACTGACAAGCTATTCAACAGCTTGTGATTAGTCGAACTGGAGGAATAAGCTCAGAACTGCCAACTGGAGTGATAGCCAAACTAAGCAGATAAGCTCAGAACTGCCAACTGGAACTCAAACTTGCTAAATTAGAGCTCAGAACTGCCAGCCAGAGAGTCCTGGAGTTAATGCTCCAAAGAAGATCTTGGAATAAATGCTCCAGCGGAGATCCTGGAATTAAATATCCAATAGAGATCGATTGGTAAAGCAACGGCTACTGGAATTGAATATCCAACAGAGATCGATTGGCAAAGCAACGACTACTTCAACCAAAAGCTCCAACGATCATAAAGAGCATCTGCCATTGATGAACCAACAGAGCCACCGATCAATGGAACTCAATGGTCACAAAACACTCCTCTATAAAAGATGAGTGAATTAAAGTTTTCAAATGACTTTTCACGACTTTCATTCTTGAAGCCTTCATTCAAGTTGTTTAAACTTACAACTGAGCTTTTTTTCTCCCTCCCACATAACTCAAGTTCAGCATTTGCTAAACCTGCGAGAGTCCAACAGAGAAGAAGAATCCACAGAATCAAAGTTCAGCTAGCTGTTGATAATCCAGCTAGAGCAACCTTCTCAGTTCCAGCAATACACCGATCAACTACCCAGCTCAATTGAAGGAGCACATCAGTTGATATCCCCTGTTCAAGACTAACCTCTTGAAGATCGAAAGAGGTCTAAAACCTTGTAAATATGTCAATAGCACCTACCTTCCTAGCGAGCAGTTAGGGACTGCAAGTGTGAGTCGTCGACCCGCTGAGGTAGCGAGCAGTTACTAGGTTCAGCCAACTGTCCTTCATTGTATAATTTGTAAAGAAACTCAAGTTATATAGTGGAGTTTCCCTTCTACGGAAGGAAGAGAGGACGTAGAAGTTTGAGACTTTGAACCTCTATAAATCGTCTGTGTGTTGTACTATTTTGCTTATACTCGCATATCTTTGAACTGTACACAAGCTCACACAATCTGCACTCAAGCTGTCTAAAAGTGCTCAACTGATCTGTGCATAGATAAGTTGCTAAGCGAGTCAAGGGCCCTTATCATTCTACATTTGAAGTAAAGTTTTTGTATCATTTTATTCACCCCCACCCCTCTAAACTGACATCGACTTGTCCGGGACCAACAAGTGGTATCAGAGCGGTTGATTCTAAGGATCAGCCGTTTCTGCAGATCAACTGAATCAGATCTACTTATATGTGCTAACATTTCAAGCTATGGGAAACCATAAGCTACCTTTGTTTTCAGTTGAGAATTATGTTAATTGGAGCAGGAGAATGAATGCGCATCTCTGCTCGATCCATGAGAACATGTGGGAAGTTATTGAAGATTATCCAATCATTATCATGATGTACAATGAAGCCCACATAGTTGATCTCAATCAACAAGCCAGGATCCCAAAACTAACTAATCTTCTCACTAGTGAAGAGAAGAAGTTGAAGAATCTAGAGTTTGTTGCTCAGGCTGTACTATTTCAAACTCTAGATGAAGACAGAATGAAGGAGACAAAGAACTACACAACTGCCAAGGATATATGGGACTTACTAGAAGATCTATGCCAAGAGTCCGAAGCTAGCAAGGTCAATTCGACTGAAGTCTATCTGTTGTGGTGTGCCCTCAATAAAACCAAATTTTTTCCGTCTACTTTCATTTAGCTTGTGATCCAGCAGATGACCCGACGTACCAAGCAGCATGCCTCTTTTTGTGCCTTCATCACTGCATTAGCCGTCAAGCTTGGCATGATCCGTGACAGAGGCCCAATCCCAGAAGGCCAAAGAAAAGTGAGGGAGTATTACATTGATCTGGGTAAGCTCAGACGAGCTCAACCGGCCCGTCTTCTACTCTACAAGAAGAACGGGCACAAGAGGACAATCAGGAAGAGCAAGAGGGAGAGCAATAGCAAGAAGCTCCAAACCACAACCAGCCGCCGCCTTACCCAGACCATGCCTAATTATGGGTATCAGATGCTACGTGATGACTTGAGGTCCTTCCGGGACCACTTTGACACCACTCTTGGTGATTTTCTCCATAATGTAGACACTACCATTGGCGACTTTCGAGAGCAACTGGATATGACTATAGACGACTTCCGTCAGGAGCTAGGAGATTTTAGGCTGGAGGTCTACCACTGCTTTGATCAGGAGGATCAGCGGATGTCCGCCCTTGAGGTGAGCTGGTATGCATGGACGCTCTCCTACCCGTATCCGCAGCCTCCTCCACCACTTTATGAGCTACCCGAGCAGTGAAGTTGTTTTTATTTATTTTTTTGTGTTTTTGTGATTCGTGTGTGTTTTTAGTTATGCTCTTAATTTTGTACTATTTTGTTCATTGGTCATTTATTGTTCATGTTGTTTTGTAGGAACCTGTGTCTGTTGCCAGTCTTCTACATCTTGTGACGTTGTCTCTCCCTTATTTAATTGCATCACCTTTTCATACATTGAGGACAATACAAAATTCAAGTATGGGGAGGTGAACTTGTGATCTTGTGACTTATGTTGTATTTTGGTATGTTATGTTGTTATATTTTGGATGTTATGTTGGATTTTGTTTGGTGTCTTTTTACTTTGTCCTTGGATTTATGCTTTGATTAAGTTGTGTATTTTGATTTGTGTCTCGCACTTAGCATGATTTGTCTTGTCTAATTATCAAACTTGGTAATTTGGGATATGAATCTTCAAGGGATTATTTTTGAGTTGATCATGATAATGAAATTGTTCTCGTTGTTTCTCTCTAAAGCATGAATTGCCATAAGAATGATGATCGCGATTTGATGATTGGTATTGTGGGGTCTTGTTCTCCAAGGATTAGGAAGCATGTTAATAATCTCTTTGCATGATGGATGATTATTCTCATTAAATCATCTTTCTTAGTAAAAAAAATAGATTAAAAATAAATAATGAGGACAATAAGGATTCTCTGCCCCACTAGTCGATAAAGACGACTATGAGCATGGGAAACCATACAATGACACTGGGAATTTCCTCCCATTAGGACTTAACCTTGTGAATTTTGATCCACGTCCTCTTGTTAATTTCTTAAATAAATGGGGTTGCATTCTGGATTCTACTCCTATCATGTGTGCCAATTTTTATGAAATTCTGCATGATGAGTATGGGAAACCACATTAGGAAGCTCAGCTTTTTGCTTGATGATTTTACCTAATGATCTTTGTCCTATGATTGCATCCCCTAAGTTAATTTGAATAATTGATTTAGGAAATAAGTATGGGAAATTATTTAAAGGGTTGTTTTTCGCATTTGGCTTGAGCCTAATATGTCTTTCTTATCCTTGTAAGGACAATCAACTCTCCTGATTTGATGATTGTTTTCATCTTCTTAGATGATAAGTGCTTTAGTGTGAAACCATATGAAATGATTAAATATGCATCATCATCTTGAAAACCATTCATTTTTGCTTCATATTCTGAATAACTTGTTTGCTTGAGGACAAGCAAAAGGCTAAGTGTGGGAAGGTTGTTTAGTGTTTATTTGTGTTGTTTTGTTGTAGGCATTTGGTACCTTTAGTATGTGTGTTTTGAGTATTTTCGTGTTATTTTTATATTGTTATCTTCACTTTTGCTCCTGTGGTGAGTTGTGCCAAATTTGTGCAAAACTAGAAGCTTTTGTCCCAAAAGCATGAATTTTATGGCATAAAAGTGGTGAAGAACCGAAGCTCCCAACTAATGCTCCATCTGATGGACCGAACTGATGGCTTAGCCAAAGTGGCACCCCAAACTGACCAATCTGGGGGCCAAACTGGAAACATCGAACTGGGGTTGAGAGCTTGGAGCTGAACTGTAGCCACAATTGATGAGTCAGCTGAAGTCCCCAACTGATGAACTGACCCCAACTCAAAAGCTTAGCTGAAGTAGTCGACTCGAGAGCTAACTGGTGAAACCCAACTGAAGCGCCAAAACTGATGACGGAAGCTGGAACTGCAACTGGTGACAGCCCCGTCGATACAGAGGCCCCAGTGACCGTTGGGCAATGCCCACGGCAAAGAGCCTCCACGCGCACTGGCCACCCCGCCGATACTGGGCATCCCAGCCCAGCTAGTGCTGGGTGCTCTACCAGTGCGGGGTGCCCAATTTTGCTTCATACCCGGGCAGTCACAATCCGATTCTAGCATTTAATGCTCTCCAACCACTTGGCCAGCTAAGGAAATTAATTAGACGCGGAAGTCTTTTTTTAGAGTAGTAGAGGGAGGAGTTTGAAAGTAATCTACCAATAACTTCACCTTTTCATCTCTCACCACTGATCATCTTCTTCCACTCACCATACACTTCCATCCATTCACACTCATCTACCTCCACTTTTCCATCAACCATTTTTCACCATTCACCACTCTTTCACCATCGTTGGAGATGAGAGAAAGGCAGAGGAGCTCAAGCTTAAGGAAGAAGAAGAAGAAGAAGAAGAAGAAGAAGAAGAAGAAGAAGAGAGATCCAAGCTTAAAATGAGGTGAAAGCTAGCCTTGCTCAAGGAACTCTATTCCTTGGTACTCTTTTTTTTGTTTTAGCTTATTTGTGGGGAGCTGTTCCAAAACTGTCGAGACAAACAACATTGTAGAAGTTTATATTTTATTTATCTTTTGGTTTATGAAATGAAGAACTTGTATGATTCTCGTGTTTTTTCGAGCATGATTATAGGCTAATTCCATTCATTAGGGGGTAGATAATTAATTTGGTTTCGATCCATGCTTGTGAATATTGATTTCTTGTTGATTGAATTAAACTTGTTTATGTTAGGTACTTGATTAATATGCAACATTGCTAGGTGATAGATGAGACCGAGAGGAGATTCTATTGCCCGACTAGGGTTCTTTTAACGTTAGGTGGACTGGGTTACATAAGCCTAATTGTTAATCTTGTTCGTATAATCTAGCTGTTGGGGGTTTAATGGATTGACGGTGACAATAAATGAAGTTAAGCCTCTTGAAGGAGTCTATTGTATGTTTAGGATCAATGAAATCAACTTAAATCAAGCTAGTAGAGAAATCAATGAGAGAATCTACACTCTAATACTCATTTCATAATTGTTTAATTTATCTTTATTGTTGATTGGCATTGTTAGTTAATTTTGTTGGTATAATTTAATAGTTTAGTCAAAATCCTTCAACACTTGATTTAGAATGTTTAGGTTTGCATTTAAATTCTTTTGTATGTCTACATGTGTAGCATAAAAAGATAATCACCCTGTTAAGCTTTTCTCGAGAGACACGACTCGGGTTAGCTCACCGACCTACAATTTACCTCGTCCTCTTGCGAGTTCGGTTCATAGTTTTTGTGTGTGTAGTTTGAGCCGAAACAATACCCCAGTCTAGAACTTCTTCAAACTCCCCCTCAACAGTTGATCCAATCATCTGTTTAATCAGATGAGGGGAGAATTCCACCATCTATCCTCGAACGAAAACTTTCTCAAAGTTTTCTGAAGCAGGGTTGTCCATATCTTTGGTCAGGTTGGAGTAGAACTCACTGACAACCATGGGAACATACTCGCCAACTTTCAACACGGTTTGCAACAAACTGACAGCCTCAATTAGAGTGTAGATACCAGCTTCAACCAACAAGGATGTATCTACCCTCATCTCCATTATATCATTTCTTTTCTTAACCTTATCTCACAATGAGGTATGAAAAAACTAATTTAAAAAAACCATAAGAAGTACCTTCTTTTTGAATCACATCCAATTGTCTGGGACATCCACCAACTTGTTCATGAACATCTTCGTGAACTTTCTTCTTCTTGACAGCAGCCTTGGTACTGGTCTCCCTTTCAGTAGTAGATTTCTTCAAGATGCTTCTGGTCATTGGAGACTTGGTGGACACAGGTGCAGATCCATTAGTAGACTTTTGAGGGATTTTCTTCTTCATAGATATTCCTGGTGATAGAGATCCGATAGTGAAAGGCTCAATAGTGTACTGAGCATTTACGAGAAGCTTGTCTACTTGCGGTATGGGGGATTTATTTTTCAGAGGAAAAAGAGCTCTGAATCTCTTCTTCTGGATCTTCAGTGACCATAGATCTATAAAAGATCTTGGCCTTTTCCTTCTTGACAACAGCTTTCTTTGCAGACATCTTGTATTTCTGAGCGAGAGGAACATGCTCATCTTCATCAACAGGTTCAAGAAGATGTTCTTGAACATCTTTGATCGGCTGTACAGTAGCTTTTGGAGTGGATTCTTATTTAGCAATAGCAGAAGCTTTCTCGGCTTCTTGATCAAGGTTCTTGGAAATCTCTTCCACGATCTTCTTTGATTTCTTTGTGGTGGTTTTCTTCTTGACACTGCTCTTCGTTCGAGCTTTTGCAGTAGTAGTGGACTTATAGGTCTGAGTCACTTGCTTAATCAGATCCATCAAGCTTTAATGGCTTACTCTTCTTTACCTTTTTCGATAACGTAACCTTTGCTTCTTCTTCTTCTTCCTCTGAGATGATCTCTTCATCATCACTTGTTGGTTTTGTATACTAGAAGACCTGTTTTTTGTATACATTATTGATAATAGTTTTATGATGATATAGAATGAATACAATTGCAGTCACTGTTTGCATTTAAATTGTTATATGCATGTTCACTATACTTACATTATAGATGATATAGTGTGGGTAAACACATGGTTAGATCATATCATCAGGTTCCTTGTAATGTATTAAAAAGGCTCACGGTTTAGATGGCACTGAACCTGCTATCGGTACGCCGTAGAATAATCTGATAGTTAGTTTGTCTTGACTAACTGATTATTCTAATACATGGTCAAGTGTATTGAGGAGGATCTACTTAGGATTCTATTCTCTATTCTGACCTTAAATGAGAGAATAAGAATCCACAGAGTTCGGGTTCTTAACCCCTATGTGTTGGCAGACATATACGTGTAATGTTTGCAGCTTTGATTTATCAAAGGGTGAGATTCTTTCATAAGGATCAATAATCTCGATATCTTGGGTTGTGACATTTACACTTATGATGGGTTGTGCAACATGTAGGGGCACCGTGTCCTGGTGCGCCAGTTTGATGGTGTCCCCTTGAGGAAATGCAAATTCATGCTGAAACCCTGCAGGTGGAATTTATTCCGTGCATGAGTAAAGCTTGTGTGGTACTACTCAAGGATAAGATATTAATTAATTATAGCTGTTAGAAGCTTACATAATTAATTAATGGGCATTATATCTTAAACGCGGGGAATGGCTGGACTAAAGGAGAAAGCATATTCAGAAATATGTATTAAATTGGTAGGTCAGTATTATTTCTTTAGTGGAATAAAAATAATACTTAGTTTATTTAATAATATCCTAATTTTATTGGATATTGGAAATTAAATAAATTAGCAGGCCAATTTAATATTCTTCTAGATCCCTGTTGTAGCCCAATATGACTTTAATGGACTGAGATAGAAAAAGGGATAGAGGCCCAAACCCAGTAGGGTTGGGACACTGAAATTTCGACCACCTCCCCTATAAATAGGGAGGTGGGGGACGAAATTTTAAGAGGAATAATCAGCCCCACTTGTGTTCTCTTTATCTCCACAGATTCCATACCGATCTAGTAGATTTCAGCCCACCCTGAAACTAGATTCAGTCCGGGAATACAATAGAAGATCAAGGAGTGGAATATCACTGTGGGGCGCCAATCATCATCATACACAACAACAAGATTAGACCTTTAATCTTGTCCTCCACCCGTCGTTTAATTTGTAAGTCATTTTCGATTCTATGTTTCCGCTTTAGTAGAATCGTTTAAACCGGATTTGCATGTTAATTAAACTCGGTTAATTAAAACATATGAGATGCATGAATTTATGATCTACATGACATTAGGATTAATGAACATCCAATTAGATCCTGCGGTGGTTCAATTCGAAAAAACCCCAACATCACTTTCATGATATTTTTCAATATAACAATCTTCGGAGTCTCCAGACTCATCTTCTTCATCACGAAGTCTCCTGGACACCTTTTACATTTTAGAATCAAGTCCCATGACTTGTCTATCGAAATTATCAAGGCCTGTGACGTCATCAGTCGTTCTTCCTACATAAGTGACCTTGCCATGTCTCTTTTTGGGTTTGGAAGGGGCTTTTCTTTTAGGATCCATAGAGAAAATAGGGTAAAAGAAGAAAGGTTTAGGGAATGCGAAGAAGTTTAGGAGCAACGGTAATAATTTTCAGAGAGGGAGAGAGAGATATTGATGACAGAAACTCAGAATGAAAAAATGAGATTCTGGATGGGGAGCGGATTCTTTTCAGCCCACCCTGAAACTAGATTCAGTCCGTGAATACAACAGAAGATCAAGGAGTGGAATATCACTGTGGGGCGCCAATCATCATCATACACAACAACAAGATTAGACCTTTAATCTTGTCCTCCACCCGTCGTTTAATTTGTAAGTCGTTTTCGATTCTATGTTTCCGCTTTAGTAGAATCGTTTAAACCGGATTTGCATGTTAATTAAACTCGGTTAATTAAAACATATGAGATGCATGAATTTATGATCTACATGACATTAGGATTAATGAACATCCAATTAGATCCTGCGGTGGTTCAATTCGAAAAAACCCCAACAACTGGTATCAGAGCGGGTTTTGGCACTGTTCTAGATTTAATCCTAGGATAAATTCGAGATACATGTTTAAATTTGATGATAAATTTATGGTGCTTAAATTTTCAGATTTAAATGTATATGTATTTCGATTTTTTGTGTGTTTAAACTTGGATGAATTTTTGATGTATTTCGAAAATTCTAGTTTTGGAGAACACTGTGATTTTCGATCCATACATAATTAGATTTGGAATGGTTTTTGATGTTGTCAAAATTTCCAGATTTAATTAGTGTAGGTTTCGAAATTTTATAGATTCAAATTCGGATGCAATTTTGATCTTAATCGAAAATTCGAGTTTGTGTTAATCTATGTAATTTTCATCCATAGAATTATTAGATTTGGAATAGATTTTTGTTAAGTCAAAATTTCCAGATTTAATAGGCTTAATGTTCGAAAATCTTAAGCATCAAATTTTTGAAAATTTGATGTCTTAAGTTCCCTAATTTTTTGTGTTAAATTTTCGGTCATGTTAGATAAAATTGGAGAAGATTTTGATGAAAATCAAATTTCCAGATTTATCTAGTAGGTGGTTTCGAAAATTTGGGTATTGTATTAAGATTTGATATTATTTGATGTATATCTTAATTTGCCTAATTTTAATCTAGATAGATTTGAAAATAGAATCTTAAATTTGGAAGAATTTGAAGTGGATCAAATTTCCAGATTTATTATTTGTGATATTTTCAAAATCTATTGATTAAATATTGGATAAGGTGATTTTGGATATATACAAATAATTATCAAAATCCAATTGTGATAAGATTTTAAATTTGGATAAGTTTTGGAAGATTTTGGATTGGAATCAAATCTCCAAACCTTATCCTTGAAGATTTAGATTCTTATGGATAATATTTGGATTAGATTTTTGATTTATATCAATATATCCAATTATTATTTAATTAGGGTGGTTAGAAAATATTAAATAAATTTGGTGGATAATTATAAATAATTTCCAGATTTATTTTAAGATATATTTTTGAATTTTAACAAGATTTAAATTGGTGGATAATTATTTTAATTTCCAATTTTTATCTTGTGGATAATATCGAATTAATTAATTTTTATTAATTGAAAAATTCGAATATTATTTAATATGTCATGTTTGGATATCATATGTTATTTTATGCTAATCATGTAATTGTGATTGTTGGATTTGTAGACTGACTTGTTTGCAGGGTTACCGACTATCATGGCTCCTTAATTATGTGATGTATGTTTTAATTTATGTTGGATGTATGATGGGCCGTATGCCGGTTTGGCTACGTGATTTTAATCCATGAGAAAATCCATGGATTAGGTCTAGGTTTTATTTTATGTTGTTTTAATGTAATAGAAATAAAACTGTTAGACCAAGTTGTTGAGTTGTAATTTTATTCTAGATATATTAGTTTTTTCCTCTAAGGAATAGAAATTGTATATTGAATAAAGTTTGAAGATCAACTCAAAGAAGGAGAGTAGTACAGCTCAAGAAAGGAAGTATCACTGATTCACGTCCCGAAATCCTAATTGGAGCTAGGTTTTCGGCGAGGCGCAGTGAAAAGGGCGGTGGCCATGCCCGAGTTTCCGGAGCTGACTTTCCAGTTTTATCTCATTCAGCAACATGAGATATAAGCCATGATAGTTGGTTTTTATTATTATTGCTTATTATGTTGTTTGAAGCATGCAATGGTGTTTTATCCTTTTATGTGATGTTTGCATGTTTTACAATGGGATAAAATGAAACCTCAATCTTAAATAACTAAGTGGGAGAGATTCATACCAAAGTATGTAGAAATCTCAAACGGTCTCTATTAATCTGGTTTAATTGAGATGTGATAAACATGCGAGTTGACAATAGGTCTTCCTCCATAACGGATGTGTTATATCACTGTTATCTCTAGAAATTAAACTTCTTTATCAGATAGTTGTAGAACACTACTAGAACAAACTGACTCCTCTAACTGGAGCAGGGAGTTCGAAATAGTGGACTTGGTGCTAAGATGATGGTGTTCACACTTAGGTGTAATTTATTAATAAACGTCCATACTAACGTGGCTTATTAATTGGAAGGTTACACGACCGTGGTTATTTCCAACTATTAATTTACTTGTCATAAGGAAATTTGACTGGAGGTAAATTAAAGGTGGTTTTACCTATTTAAAGATGAATTTTATAAACGTCCACACTAACGTGGCTTATAAGAAACATTTTTAAAATGTCGGTGGATTACATATAATTTTTTGGAGGTATACGATTATATGTGAGTATCCTAAAGTTTGTGACTGTACTGCATGTTTACTTTTCAGTTATTCTATATCATCATGGCACTCTCCAACCTGTCCACTATTCTCAAAGAAAACAAGTTAATCGGTGAAAATTACAATGACTGGATTCGAAACCTTAATCTTGTTCTCACTGCGGAAGGACACAAATTCGTACTTGAAGAAGTATGTCCTCAGAAGCCAGATGAGGGTTCTGACGAAGCCCAAAAGGTTGCATATGATAAGTGGGTTAGGTCCAATGAGATAGCGTGCTGTTACATTCTGGCATCTATGTCGAATGTGTTGCAACATCAGCATGAACCTATGAAAACCGCTTATGATATCATGTACAACCTTAGGCAGCTCTTCGGTCATCAGAACCGCTCGGCTCGCCATTTGGCAATGAAGAAGCTAATGGATGCGAGAATGTCTGACTCCACACCTGTTAGGGATCACGTTCTCACGATGATGGGGTATCTGGCTGAGATCGAGACCTTGGGTGGAGAGCTGGATGGCGATTCTCAAATCGACATTGTTCTTCATAGCCTGTCCTCGAGGTTTGAGCAGTTCAGGCTGAACTTTAACATGATTAAAAGGGATGTCAGCCTGACTGAACTGCTCATGGATCTTCAGGCGGCTGAGTTACTTCAAAAAGGAAATCTGGAGGCACACCTAGCTGAAAATAGGGCATCTTCTTCCGGTACTAAAAGGAAGAAGAAGAACGCACCCAAGAAAGCTGCAGAGGGGGCGCCTAAGGTGAAGAAGTCTAAGACTAAGATTCCTCTCGAGGAATTTAAGTCAAAGACAAAGTGTTTCAAGTGCGGCCAGCCAGGTCACTGGAAGGCGGATTGTCCTAACAAGAAGAAGAAAAAGGGCACGTCTCAATCTCTCATCGTTGAAACATGTTTAGCTACTTGTTCTACTCAGTCATGGGTAGTAGATACTGGAGCTACTGATCATGTTTGCATGTCTTTACAGGGGTTCCTGGCAAAAAGACAGCTGAGTGATGGAGAGATTTCAGTCTACATGGGCAATGCTACGAAAGTGGCGGCAGTTGCAATGGGAGACGTAACCTTATCTTTTAGTAGTGATAGGATATTAGTTTTAAAGAATTGTCTTTATGTGCTTGGTTTTAGGCGAAACTTAATTTCAATTTCTAAACTTTTTATGGATGGATATTCTGTTTCTTTTGATAACAAGGTTGTTATCTTTAGTGATAAACATTTTATCTGTTCTGGCACATTGGATGGACATCTTTATTTACTTAATCCTATGCAAAACACTACGCAAATGCATTTACTGAATACATCGGTCATAAACCTTAACAAACGAAAAGAACCTTCGGAAATGAATCAAACCTATCTTTGGCATCTTAGGCTCGGACATATTAACCTTAAACGGATACAAAGACTAGTAAGCGATGGGCCCTTGTCTTCATTGGTCCTAGAATCGTTCCTTTTGTGTGAATCCTGTTTGGAAGGTAAAATGACCAAGCGACCCTTTAAGGATAAAGGGAATAGATCTGAAGAGGTACTAGATTTGATTCACTCTGACTTATGTGGCCCTATGTCAGTTCAGGCTCGAGGAGGGTACGAGTATTTCATCACGTTCATTGATGATTACTCAAGGTATGGATACATATACTTGTTACGCCGCAAGTCAGAATCCTTTGAGACTTTCAAAGAATTCAGAGCAGAAGTGGAAAAACGTACAGGTAAAAGTATCAAATCACTACGGTCTGATCGTGGTGGTGAGTACCTCTCGAATGAATTTAGGGACTACTTAGCAGAGAATGGGATTACATCCCAGTAGACTGCGCCAGGAACGCCACAGCAGAACGGCGTGGCGGAGAGAAGGAACAGAACATTGTTAGAGATGGTTAGATCGATGATGAGCTATTCAGATCTGCCTATTTCATTCTGGGGATATGCCCTGGAAACGGCAGCCTATATTCTAAATGTGGTTCCATCAAAATAAGTCCCATCTACGCCCACAGAACTTTGGACTGGACGAAAGCCCAGTCTTGGATATTTTCGGATTTGGGGTAGTCCAGCACATGTGCTGGATAAGGAAGCTGATAAGCTGGCACCACGTACGGATGTTAGACTGTTTGTTGGATATCCTAAAGGAAGGAAAGGTGGTTTATTTTATAGTCCTAAGGATCAGAAGATCATTATAAGTACCAATGCTCGATTCTTAGAAGAAGACTATGTAATAAATCACAAGCCAAGAAGTGAGATAGTACTCGAGGAACTTCGAGGGGAAAATTCGAATCTGACACCAACAGTACAAGAAGAGGAACCACAATTTACTGCACAACGTGTCACAGAAGTACATAAACTGCCTCGTCACAGTGGGAGGGTTGTACGCCAACCTGACAGATTCATTGGTTTGGGTGAATCTTCGGATTTCCCTGAAGGACTAAATGAATTGGATCCCAGGACCTACGACGAAGCAATCCAAGATAAAGATGCAGACTCTTGGAAAATTGCAATGGAGTCTGAGATTGGATCTATAGATCACAATCAAGTCTGGGAGCTTGTAGAACCACAAGATGGGGTAAAACCCATTGGGTGTAAGTGGGTTTACAAACGCAAGAGAGGAGCTGACGGGAAGGTTGAAACCTTCAAGGCAAGATTGGTGGCAAAAGGGTACACTCAGAAAGAAGGGATCGATTATGAGGAAACCTTTTCGCCAGTAGCCATGCTTAAGTCAATCCGGATTCTCTTGTCTATTGCCGCTCATTTGGATTATGAGATTTGGCAGATGGATGTCAAGACGGCTTTCCTGAATGGAAGTCTTGAGGAAAACATCCACATGAAGCAACCAGAGGGTTTCATTGCTAAAGGCCAAGAGCACTTAGTGTGCAAGCTTAAGAGATCCATTTATGGACTTAAGCAGGCGTTAAGGTCTTGGAACATCCGTTTTGACGAGGTTATCCAGTCATATGGATTCGTGCAATGTCCGGATGAGAGCTGTGTGTACAAGAAGAGTGACAGAAACGTGGTGGTTTTCCTCGTGCTATATGTTGATGATATCTTACTTATTGGAAATAATAAGAAAGTATTATCTAACATAAGGGTGTGGTTGTCCAAGCAGTTCGATATGAAAGATCTGGGAGAAGCTGGACACGTCCTTGGCATCAAGATAATTCGAGATCGCCAGAAAAGGATGTTGTGCTTATCCCAGGCGACATATATCGACATAGTGCTAGCTAGGTTTAACATGCAGGATTCCAAGAAAGGTTTTATACCTTTCAGGCATGGAATTCATCTATCCAGGGATATGTGTCCCCACACACAGGCTGAGATAGATGAGATGAAGGGCATTCCATATGCTTCGGCTGTGGGAAGCCTTATGTATGCTATGCTATGCACTAGACCTGATATATGTTATGCAGTCGGCATGGTAAGCAGATATCAGTCTAACCCTGGACAAGGTCACTGGACTGCGGTTAAGAATATACTTAAGTACCTAAAAAGGACTCGAGATTATATGCTGGTGTACCGCTCTGATAGTCTAGTGCCGTTGGGTTACACGGACTCAGATTTTCAATCCGATAAAGATCAGAGTAAATCTACCTCAGGCTATGTGTTTACCTTGGGAGGCGGAGCCATTGCATGAAGGAGCATAAAGTAGAAATGCATTGCGGATTCCACCATGGAGGCCGAATATGTAGCTGCCTCTGAGGCTGCAAAAGAGGCCGTCTGACAACCATGGGAACATACTCGCCAACTTTCAACACGGTTTGCAACAAACTGACAGCCTCAATTAGAGTGTAGATACTAGCTTCAACCAACAAGGATGTATCTACCCTCATCTCCATTATATCATTTCTTTTCTTAACCTTATCTCACAATGAGGTATGAAAAAACTAATTTAAAAAAACCATAAGAAGTACCTTCTTTTTGAATCATATCCAATTGTCTGGGACATCCACCAACTTGTTCATGAACATCTTCGTGAACTTTCTTCTTCTTGACAGCAGCCTTGGTACTGGTCTCCCTTTCAGTAGTAGATTTCTTCAAGATGCTTCTGGTCATTGGAGACTTGGTGGACACAGGTGCAGATCCATTAGTAGACTTTTGAGGGATTTTCTTCTTCATAGATATTCCTGGTGATAGAGATCCGATAGTGAAAGGCTCAATAGTGTACTGAGCATTTACGAGCAGCTTGTCTACTTGCGGTATGGGGGATTTATTTTTCAGAGGAAAAAGAGCTCTGAATCTCTTCTTCTGGATCTTTAGTGACCATAGATCTATAAAAGATCTTGGCCTTTTCCTTCTTGACAACAGCTTTCTTTGCAGACATCTTGTATTTCTGAGCGAGAGGAACATGCTCATCTTCATCAGCAGGTTCAAGAAGATGTTCTTGAACATCTTTGATCGGCTGTACAGTAGCTTTTGGAGTGGATTCTTATTTAGCAATAGCAGAAGCTTTCTCGGCTTCTTGATCAAGGTTCTTGGAAATCTCTTCCACGATCTTCTTTGATTTCTTTGTGGTGGTTTTCTTCTTGACACTGCTCTTCGTTCGAGCTTTTGCAGTAGTAGTGGACTTATAGGTCTGAGTCACTTGCTTAATCAGATCCATCAAGCTTTAATGGCTTACTCTTCTTTACCTTTTTCGATAACGTAACCTTTGCTTCTTCTTCTTCTTTCTCTGAGATGATCTCTTCATCATCACTTGTTGGTTTTGTATACTAGAAGACCTGTTTTTTGTATACATTATTGATAATAGTTTTATGATGATATAGAATGAATACAATTGCAGTCACTGTTTGCATTTAAATTGTTATATGCATGTTCACTATACTTACATTATAGATGATATGGTGTGGGTAAACACATGGTTAGATCATATCATCAGGTTCCTTGTAATGTATTAAAAAGGCTCACGGTTTAGATGGCACTGAACCTGCTATCGGTACGCCGTAGAATAATCTGATAGTTAGTTTGTCTTGACTAACTGATTATTCTAATACATGGTCAAGTGTATTGAGGAGGATCTACTTAGGATTCTATTCTCTATTCTGACCTTAAATGAGAGAATAAGAATCCACAGAGTTCGGGTTCTTAACCCCTATGTGTTGGCAGACATATACGTGTAATGTTTGCAGCTTTGATTTATCAAAGGGTGAGATTCTTTCATAAGGATCAATAATCTCGATATCTTGGGTTGTTACATTTACACTTATGATGGGTTGTGCAACATGTAGGGGCACCGTGTCCTGGTGCGCCAGTTTGATGGTGTCCCCTTGAGGAAATGCAAGTTCATGCTGAAACCCTGCAGATGGAATTTATTCCGTGCATGAGTAAAGCTTGTGTGGTACTACTCAAGGATAAGATATTAATTAATTATAGCTGTTAGAAGCTTACATAATTAATTAATGGGCATTATATCTTAAACGCGGGGAATGGCTGGACTAAAGGAGAAAGCATATTCAGAAATATGTATTAAATTGGTAGGTCAGTATTATTTCTTTAGTGGAATAAAAATAATACTTAGTTTATTTAATAATATCCTAAGTTTATTGGATATTGGAAATTAAATAAATTAGCAGGCCAATTTAATATTCTTCTAGATCCCTGTTGTAGCCCAATATGACTTTAATGGACTGGAGATAGAAAAAGGGATAGAGGCCCAAACCCAGTAGGGTTGGGACACTGAAATTTCGACCACCTCCCCTATAAATAGGGAGGTGGGGGACGAAATTTTAAGAGGAATAATCAGCCCCTCTTGTGTTCTCTTTATCTCCACAGATTCCATACCGATCTAGTAGATTTCAGCCCACCTTGAAACTAGATTCAGTCCGGGAATACAACAGAAGATCAAGGAGTGGAATATCACTATGGGGCGCCAATCATCATCATACACAACAACAAGATTAGACCTTTAATCTTGTCCTCCACCCGTCGTTTAATTTGTAAGTCGTTTTTGATTCTATGTTTCCGCTTTAGTAGAATCGTTTAAACCGGATTTGCATGTTAATTAAACTCGGTTAATTAAAGCATATGAGATGCATGAATTTATGATCTACATGACATTAGGATTAATGAACATCCAATTAGATCCTGCGGTGGTTCAATTCGAAAAAACCCCAACATCACTTTCATGATATTTTTCAATATAACAATCTTCGGAGTCTCCAGACTCATCTTCTTCATCACGAAGTCTCCTGGACACCTTTTACATTTTAGAATCAAGTCCCATGACTTGTCTATCGAAATTATCAAGGCCTGTGACGTCATTAGTCGTTCTTCCTACATAAGTGACCTTGCCATGTCTCTTTTTGGGTTTGGAAGGGGCTTTTCTTTTGGGATCCATAGAGAAAATAGGGTAAAAGAAGAAAGGTTTAGGGAATGCGAAGAAGTTTAGGAGCAACGGTAATAATTTTCAGAGAGGGAGAGAGAGATATTGATGACAGAAACTCAGAATGAAAAAATGAGATTCTGGATGGGGAGCGGATTCTTTTAAGCAGATGATCTCTTCTCTCCTGTGACGTCGATCTATAGTTCCGTTAGACGCAGAAAATTTGGAGTGAAATCCATATTTTTTTATTCTGAAGTTGCAGATACACCTACTAGCCATTACTAACAAAGTACTTGATCATTTTCTGTGAGATGTTCATGAACATCTTTGGTGAACTTTATTCACACATTCTCCAATTCAGCTTGTTCTTTTTACAGGTTCTTCTTATGACCTACTGAGTGTGAAATAAACACACTCACACACCATTAGGTTGATCAACTTTTGTTCCAGCATCGTCCTTGGTAATCTTGGTTGTTGTCCCTATTGGAGTCCTCTTGTTCTTGCTGCTCTCAAGTCCAAATTTCTTTACAAGATCATTAGCATATTTGGACTGGGATATGAAAATACCTTCTTCTGTTTGCTTGATTTGCAACTCTATAAAGTATTTCAGATCACCTACTAAGCTCATCTCAAATTCAGTCTCCATGTCCTTGATGAAGTTCATGACCATCATCTCTGACTTTGATCCAAATATGATGTCATCCACATATACCTGAACAATGATCACTTCATTGTTCTCCTTTCTAATGAATAGAGTCTTGTCCTCTCATTCTCTTCTGTATCCTTTACTTAAGCCTTTCATACCATGCTCTAGGAGCTTGTTTAAGACCATAAAGAGCTTTCTTAAGCTTGTAAACATGATTTGGATAGTGAGGATCTTCAAACCCTTTTGGTTGAGCAACGTACACAAGTTTGTTGAAAAAACTATTTATGAAGGCACTCTTTACATCCATCTAATGTAGCTTGAACTTCAGTTGACAGGCTATAGCAAGAAGTAATCTTACTGATTCTAGTCTTATCACAAGAGAAAATGTCTCATCAAAGTCAATTCCTTCAATCTGAGAGTAGCCTTGAGCAACCAGTCTTACCTTATTCATTATGATGTTTTCTTCTTCATCAAACTTATTTTTGAAAATCCATTTTGTTCCATTGTCATCTGGAGCTGGAGCAAGATCCCAAACATCATTCCTCTTGAATTGAAGCAACTCATCTTGCATGGCCTTGATCCAATACTCATCTTGTAGAGCTTCTTTTACATTCTTAGGTTCGGTCTTAGATATGAAGCAGGCATTAGCAATTAGTTCTTGAACTTTTGCTCTACTCATTGTCTTCAGCGAGTCATGTACATCTCCTATGATTGTTGTTGTTGGATGACTCTTAACAAGATGTTTATATGTCCTTCTAGGAGTCTCAGTAGACTCTATGCTGGGTGAGTCTGACTTCTCTGAATGTTCAAAGTCATCCTAATGAACTTCATCATCACTTTTGAAGTCTTGAGCATCATCAAACTTGACGTTAACAGACTCAATAACAGCTCTTATTTTAGTGTTGTAGACGCTGTAGGACTTGTTGTTTCTTGAATATCCAAGAAAGATACCTTTAACTCCTCTGTTCTCCATTTTGGTAAGATATTTTCTATCATTGAGAATGTAGTAGGTGCAGCCAAATATATGGAAATATTTGACAGTGGGCTTTCTTTCCTTCCATAGCTCATAAAAAGTGGCTTAAGTTCCTGGTCTACGATGAACTCGATTGCTGATACAGTATGTTGTGTTGATTGTTCCAGCTTAGAAGTGAGTAGAAATACTATTTCCAGTAATCATTGCTCTAGCCATCTCTTGAAGTATCCTGTTCTTCCTTTCAACAATTCCGTTCTTTTGAGGAGTCTTTGGAGCAGATTATTCATGGCTAATTACATGCTCTTCACAGAATTCATCAAATGGCTTGTTCTCGAACTCCTTTCCATAATCACTTCTAATTCTCTTGATTGGAACACTTTTTTCCACAGAGACTTTACTGGCTAATTTCTTAAAAGCTTTAAGAGTTTCTATTTTATCCCTAAAAAATTTAAACCCAGGTCAACCTAGAGAAATCATCTATGCAGACAAACACATACCTCTTTCCTCCATAGCCTTTTGTAGCCATTGGTCCCATGAGATCCATGTGAAGAAGATCTAGGACTCTACTAAAGGTGACGTGTTGAACATTCTTGTGTTGAGATCTAACATGCTTTCCTAATTGGCATGGGCCACAGACCTTGTTGCAATCGACCTTGATCTTTGGAATCCCTTTTATCATATCCTTATTGATTAGCTTTCGAAGATTTCTAAAGTAAGTATGGCCAAGCTTCTTGTAACGCCCCGATCCCGGGAGAAGGGCAAGGGACCGGTGCGCTACTTGGGGGAAGAGGGAAGTGGTTGTTGAACAGAAGTAATCAAAGAAATAGGGTTAGTGCCCTAAAAATTTGGGCAACATAACCTATATAATTGGATCAGTCCACGCTTTTAAAGCGTTTAAAATGACTCAAACCAGATACCATGACTCTTGGAATGAATCCATCAAGAAAAACATCAATGTAAATAATAACAGTTCAAAGGTTAACTATTAATAGGTTAGGCACGAAAAAGAAAAGGATGATGTATGTTAAAATACATAATGTAAAGGGATGCCAGACTTACGTCTGTCGTGAGAAAGCAATATAAAGCCAGGCTTTTGCCTGACAAGAGCATAAAGTAAATGGAATTTGGTGAACCGAACACTCTGTAATAATAGTCAGAGTAAGCGGAAAAGAATGTAGTGTATTTATTCAAACTCAAAAAGAACCATGTTCTCAGTTAGACACCGTACATAAAGAAGCATATATATATATATACAGCAAAAGATAGCCCCTCAGCCTTAGCACAACCGTCCACCATCCCGTAGCTCATCCTGAAAATATTTGAAAAGATTTTGGGCGTGAGTACTAATGCACTCAGTGGGTACTTTTGAGAAAAAAACCTTCATAATAATTTTATAAAACAGAATATCCAATCATATTTTAAGCATATCATGGAAAGCTTTTAAAACAGAAAATTTTTGAATTCCATGTATGCTAAATCATTTTCATTTCATCATTGCGTGCCACTCTCCCCTAGATCGCTTACGGTGAGTCAGTTTGTGTACACAACCCGGCTGCTTAAGGTTGGACACTGCCCTGTTTTCTTGGGCTTGATATCGTGAACTATTATAGTTTCGTCACCAAAAACAGTAGTAAGACTTACATGAGTCAGGAGAGCACATTAAATACAGTCATGAGTTGGATATTCAATCACATTCATTTTATAAATATCAGGGCTTAATAACCCGAAATATATTTTTATATAATAAAAACCCACCTGATGAAAGATTTGTCTCTTAGAAAGGCTTTTAAACCCTGGGTTGGTTCTGCTCGAGTTCTGTTATCTCTTCTGAACATACAATAACTAGTCTCGGCTTAGTTTCGCTATAAGGCCTCTATCAAAACTCAGCAGCTAAATTCTCTTTTAATTTAAGTTCCCATTAAACTCTGCTAAATTTTATTATTTTATTTTAATAAAATAGTTACTAGAACTGATCTTGTCTATTTTTTCATATAAATGATTATAGCTCCATACTTTATAAATTAATTAATGTAGAATGTGATTTGCTTAAATTAGTTTAAATTCTTACTAATAGTAATGGAGTTCCATATAATAATATTATTCTAGGTCAACAAATTACTCATGTTTTGAAAATTTAAAGATTATAAAACATTATCCACTCTTTAATCCTTGATTTATTAGTCCTTATATATTAAAACCTAGATATATTTAAATATACAAACTTATATATAACCTGTACTCCTAATACTAGATTTGTAATAGAAATTTATTAGAAATTTGCTAAGTTAACTATAAATATTGCGATATGATATAAGCTAAACTAACTATATAATTTATTTAAATTATATATACGAGCATATATGGATTTCTAAGCTTTGAAGTGATCAAAATCTAAATAATTACATCACCAAATAAATCTAGTATAACTTGAAACAATCTCAACCGTAACTTCTTCTTTTTTTTTAACAACTTAACTTTGATTGCTTAAACCATATGTGAACTAATTAGTTTTACTAACACTATACATAATTTACAAGTAATATAAGATTAAATATTTTGATATAAAATTAATACCTTTATGTTTCAAGCTTCCACTTTTTCTCTCCTGTGCTTTTCGTCCAAAACACTAAAGCTATTGAGATGGTATGTACCTTAAATAGATGTAGTAGCTATAGTCATTAACTTTATAATCATAGTATTCTAACCTATCTTCTTTACTAGACTAGTGGCACCACCAAACATTGCCACCTCATTTCATTTTTTTTTAAATATAATGATACTAATATTTCCTAGTACCACCATATAATTATCCTATAGCCATTGAAGGGTTCGTATACATGTATATATATACGTGTATAAATTTGATTTGTTTTCAAATAAAATATAATATTATAATTTATTATAATAATATCTATTTTAGATAAGTTTTGAATTATCTACATAGTATTTAATTATAATAGTATATATAGTAGGATATGTGATTATAACCGAGAAGATGTCTTTTCATACCTGAAATCGGAATAACATTTGTTTTTAGATTTTAAATTACACTGGAGTCTCATAATAAAAATATAAGAATTTCCCGGGTATCGGTAACTCATTCAACGACGCACTTTATCTAAAATAAAAATGAGACCCACAAAGATTCATTTTCTTCCCTAGCTTACCCTTAAGCTTAGGATAAACTATTCTTTTAATAATAAAAAGTTCGGGGTATTACATCTACCCCCCTTAAAATAAATTTCATCCCGAAATTTAAAATACATCTAAATGGCAAGTCAGGGTATTGCTCCTTAATCTTGTTTTCTAGCTCCCATGTAGCTTCCTCACTTCCATGATTGTTCCACAAAACTTTCACCAGTTGTATTTATTTATTTCTCAATACTTGTACCTTTTTATCAAGTATAGCTATTAGTTTTTCTTCATAGGTCAAATCCTGGTTCAGGACTATCTCTTCATTGTTTATAACATGTTTAGGATCAAACACGTACTTTCTCAACATTGATACATGAAAAACATTATGAACCTCAGCTAGACTTGGCGGTAAGGCTAGTCTATAAGCTACTTCTCCAACCCGTTCGAGAATTTCAAAGGGTCCAATATACCGAGGTCTTAATTTTTCTCTTTTACCAAAACGTATAATTCCTTTAGTAGGAGATATTTTGAGAAAAACCTTATCCGTAACATTAAAATTCAGATCTTTTCGGCGCTTATCGACATAAGCTTTTTGTCTATCTTGGGCCTCTTTCATTCTCATTCTTATTTTATCAATTATTTCGATCATTGTCTGAACGATCTCAGTGCCCAATATCTTTCTTTCACCCACTTCATCCCAATAAAGTGGCAATTTACATCTTCGGCCATACAATGCCTCGTATGGTGCCATTCCAATGGTGGCCTGATAACTGTTGTTATAGGCGAATTCCACTAAGGGTAAGACATTTTCCCAGCTTCCACCTCTATCAGTTACAACTCCTCTGAGCATGTCTTCTAGTATTTGTATTGTTCTTTCTGATTGTCCATCAGTTTGTGGGTGAAAAGCTGTACTAAAATTTAGTTACGTTCTCATGGAATCTTGTAAACTTATCGAGAATCTAGAAGTAAATCTGGTATCTCGGTCAGAGGTAATCGAGACGGGAATTCCATGTAACCGTACAATTTCTTTTACATAGAGTTGTGCCAACTTTTCTAGTCTAAGTGCCATCCTGACTGGTAAAAAGTGCGCAAATTTGGTCAATCGATCAACAACCCATATTACAGTGTTTTCTCGCACTGACTTTGGTAGTCCAACTACAAAGTCCATGGTGATATGTTTCCATTTCCACTTGGGGATTTCAAGTGGTTGTAATAACCCTGACAGTCGTTGATGTACCACCTTTACTTGCTGACAAGATAAGCATCGTTCAACATATGAAGCCACTTCTCTCTTCATATTCTGCCACCAGAAGTTTCTCTTCAAATCTCTATATGTCTTTGTACTTCTAGGGTGAGCAACATATGGAGTATCATGAGCTTCTCTCATGATTTCATTCTTTAATTCTTCTTCATGGGGCACACATATTCTTCTCTCGTACATGAGAGCATAGTCATTTGCTTCAATAAATCCTTTTGAATCAGTAGATCTTACTTTCAATCGCATCTTCTCCAAAAACTCATCCCCTCTTTGTGCCTCCACAATTCATTTTCTTAAATCGGGTTTAGCTATTATGGCAGCTATAAGTCCTTTGGTAGAGTCTGGTGGTTAAATCAACTGTAACTCCAGTCTTTGAAATTATTCAACTAACCTTTCTTCTTGCGTTAGGAAACAACCCAACTCTGCTCTGGTTTTTCGGCTAAGGGTGTCTGCCACAACATTAGCTTTATCGGGATGGTAGAGAATGGTACAATTATAATCCTTAACTAATTCCAACCATCTTCTCTGCCTCATGTTTAAGTCCTTCTATTCAAAGAAGTATTTAAGACTCTTATGGTCAGTGTAGATTTCACATCTAACACCGTATAGATAATGCCTCCAAATTTTCAAGGCATGCACCACAGCTGCGAGCTCTAGGTCATGGATGGGATAATTCAACTCATGTGGCCTAAGATGGCGAGATGCATAAGCAATGACCCTTCTATCTTGCATTAGCACACACCCTAGCCCTAGCTTACACGCATCCGTAAAGATAACAAATCCCTCATTTCCTTCCGGTATAACCAATATTGGAGCTGTGGTCAGTCTTTTCTTATGTTCTTGGAAATTCTTCTCACATTCCTCAGTCCAAATGAACTTAGCATTCTTTTTCAACAACTGTATCATTGGCCTTGCCAATTTAGAAAATCCCTCAATAAACCGTGTGTAGTAGCCTGCCAATCCTAGAAAACTTCTTATCTCGTGTGCACTGGAAGGTGACTTCCAGTTACTTACTATTTCAACCTTAGCAGGATCCACTTTGATTCCTTCTGATGACACAATATGGCCAAGGAACATTACCTCACTAAGCCAAAATTCACACTTGCTAAATTTGGCATATAATTTCTCCCTCCTCAATGTTTCCAGAATTATACGTAAATGTTCTTGTTGTTGTTCCTCGCTTTTTGAATAGATAAGAATATCATCTATAAAAACAAGAACAAAGCTATCCAAATATTGATGAAAAACTATGTTCATCATATCCATGAACACTGCAGGTGTATTAGTCAACCCAAATGGCATCACTAAGAACTCATAGTGGCCGTAACATGTTCAAAATACTATCTTAGGCACATCTTCTTTTCTTATCTTCAATTGGTGATAACCTGAACGTAAATCAATCTTTGAAAAGACTTTAGCTCCTCTTAATTGGTCAAACAAGTCATCTATCCTTGGCAAGGGATATTTATTCTTAATTGTCACCTTATTCAACTTTCTATAGTCAATGCACATACGCAATGTACCATCTTTCTTTTTAACAAAGACAATAGGCGCTCCCCAAGGTGAGACACTAGGTTGAATGAAACCCAAGTCCAATAGCTCTTGTAGTTATACTTTCAGTTCTTGCAGTTTATTAGAGGCCATTCTATGTGGTGCTTTAGATATCGGGGCTACTCCTGGTTCCAAGTCAATGGTGAATTCAGTTTGCCTATCAGAAGGTAGCACTGGTAGGTCTTGTGGAAAAACATCCTTGTATTCCCGAATGATAGGGACTTGATCTATCGTTACTTCATCATTCTCTTTTTCTACTAGGTTAACTAGAAAAGCATGGCAACCTTCTTTTCTCATTAGCTTTATAGCTTTGAGGGCTGAAATAACTGGTATTTTCAAACCCGTCCTTGCTACAAAGGAAATTACCTCTGGTTCTCCTGGCTTCTGGAATACGACTCCTCTCTCATGACAATGTATAGTCGCATATGTTGCAGTTAGCTAATCCATTCTCAAAATTATATCAAAATCCTTCATGTCGATTACATATAAATCCGTGATGAAAATCATTTTGTTAATCTCGAGTTCCAAATTCACGCACATTCTATTGGTTAAAACAGTTTTTCCAGAAGGGATGCTAACTTCTAAGGCATTAGTAGCATCTACTTGTCTAGGTTTTAATCTTTCACTAGCCTTTTCTGAAATGAAAGAGTGTGCAGCTCCAGTATCAAATAAAGCGAGCACAGGTTTATTAAACATGTTAATCATACCTGCCAAATTTTCTGGAGCTTGCTCTGTCTGCTATTGCTAAAGTGCATAAGTCCTGGCTGGCTATGGAGCGGGTTGTCCTTGGTTTGGCTTAAAGTTTTCTCTTTGATTTTGCCTAAGTTTCCACCCTGGTTAGGCTTAGGATTACTCCCTTGGTTAGGCCTCTGATTTATATTTCCACCTTGTGTTAGTCTAGGAGGAATACCTGTATTTTCTTTGCTCCTAGGACAATCTCGAGCAAAATGTCCAGGTTGATGACAGAGAAAACATCAATCTATATTTCTCATACACTTCCCTGAATGAAACTTCTGGTAGATAGGGCAAGGAGTCCTATATACTTGTTGATTTTGTTGCCCATAATTAGTATTTCACTTAGCCCAATGTTGCTTATTTTCCACTGCGTTTCTATCCTCCCATTTTCGCTTTCCCTTCCGATCTTGGGAAGATTGTTGTGGCTGGATTTTCTCAGCTGGCATAACAGACTCTATATTCAAAGACCGACGCAGAGTTTGTGCATATGTCATTTCATCATGCCCCATAAGGGTCATGCTGATTTCCGGCTTGAGGCCCTTCCTAAACTTCTTAGCCTTCTTGCAGTCTGAGTCTACCAGATGTGGAGCATAACGAGAGAGTTGATTAAAAGCACGGCCATACTCAATAATAGTAGAGCTTCCCTGTTGGAGGTTCCAAAATTTCGGCTATTTCCTTTCTCGATAGCAATCAGGAATATATTTCTGATAAACTTCTTCCTTGAAGTCTTCCCAAGTAAATTCTTACCTTTGCTCATAAGTCATAGTTCTTTTTACAGACTCCCACCAATAGTCTGCATCATCAGTTAGTTGAAATTGAGCACATGTAAGCTTTTCTTCATTCGTGCAAGACATGTAATCAAATATTCAGTCCAGAGATCGAATCCATTTTTCTGCATCTATTGGGTCACCTAGCCCGTTAAAAGTAGGCGGGTGATGTTTACGGAAAATTTCTTCCGGTTTTGATACCGGCATGGGGATTGGAATTGGTGCAGGTTGTCCAAGGTTTCCCTGATTCTGTGTTCTTTTCTTAGGCGGCATTCTGGAAAAAAAATTTAGGCTTCAGAATTGACTCATATAAAATCCACTTTGTGCTAATTTAATACAAAGGTGAAATATCTTCTAAACTAAATGCTCAACAACATTTCTCACGTAATTCTAATTGGTCTACTTATTTACAAAGGAAAGCACTTATTCCGTCTACTTTCCACATGAATCTTAAGAAAGACACTTAAAATCCAATCTATGTGCATAAATCACAGCAAGCTATGCTCATCTACATTCTCAATCAAATCATTCTATGTTCACATTCCATCTACATAAGCATTATGGGTTTCCCATCAATTTATCATCATCACATTTCCAATTACTTTAACATTCTCATATTTCCAATCACACACATTATCACATTTCTAATTATAAGGCATTGATTACTGTCATCACACATTCTTTCAAATCATATCATGGACATATAGTCCCATTTAAAACATCTTATTTCATTTCAACGTAATGGACACATAATCCCATTCAAAATAATCATTCAATACCATTATCCTTTCGAAACCATCATTGGCATGACTTTTCATAAATATCATCAGTGTGGAGAATGGTCCTTATCCACATTTTCTTTTTTTGAAATCAGTAAATATCATTGAATATCAAAAACATTTTAACTCGCGTACATTTCTTTTTGAAGCAGATGAGTGCGGTGTAGGCGACGTGCTGGGACTATTAGACAATCAATTAAGAGATTACACTGAGAACTAGGCTCAACCAATAATATGATAGGCCTACAGAGTTGCAGCCTGCTCTGATACCACTCTGTAACGCCTTGATCCCAAGAGAAAGGCAGGGGATCGGTGCGCTACTTGGGGGAAGGGGTTGTTGAACAGAAGTAATTAAAGAAATAGGGTTAGTGCCCCAAAAATTTGGGCAACATATCCTATATAATTGGATCAGTCCACGCTTTTAAAGCATTTAAACTGACTCAAACCAGATACCATGACTCTTGGAATGAATCCATCAATGTAAATAATAACAATTCAAAGGTTAACTATTAATAGGTTAGGCACGAAAAAGACTAGGATGATGTATGTTAAAATACATAATGTAAAGGGATGCCAGACTTACGTCTGTCGTGAGAAAGCAATATAAAGCCAGGCTTTTGCCTGACAAGAGTAGAAAGTAAACGGAATTTGGTGAACCGAACACTCCATAATAATAATCAGAGTAAGCGGAACAGAACGTAGTGTATTTATTCAAACTAAAAAAGAAGCATGTTCTAAGTTAGACACCGTACGTAAAGAAACATATATATACAACAAAAGATAGCCCCTCAGCCTTACCACAGCCGTCCACCATCCCGCAACTCATCCTGAAAATATTTGAAAAGACTTTGGGCGTGAGTACTAATGCACTCAGTGGATACTTTTGAGAAAAAACCTTCATAATAATTTTATAAAACAGAATATCCAATCATATTTTAAGCATATCATGGAAAGCTTTTAAAATAGAAAATTTGTGAATTCCATGTATGCTAAATCATTTTCGTTCCATCATTGCGTGCCACTCTCCCCTAGAACGCTTACGGTGAGTCAGTTCGTGTACACAACCCGGCTGCTTAAGGTTGGACACTGCCCTGTTTGCTTGGGGCTCGATATCGTGAACCATTATAGTTTCATCACCAAAAATAGTAGTAAGAATTACATGAGTCAGGAGAGCACATTAAATACAGACATGAGTTGGATATTTAATCACATTCATTTTATAAATATCAGGGCTTAATAACCCAAAATATATTTTTATATAACCCACCTGATAAAAGTTTTGTCTCTTAAAAAGGCTTTTAAACTCTGGGTTAGTTTTGCTCGGGTTCTGCTATCTCTTCTGAGCCTACAATAACCAGTCTTGGCTCAGTTTCGCTATAAGGCCTCTATTAAAACTCAACAACTAAATTCTCTTTTAATTTAAGTTCCCATTAAACTTCTGCTAAATTTTATTATTTTATTTTAATAAAAATAGTTATTAGAACTGATCTTGTCTATTATTTTCGTATAAATGATTATAGCTCCATACTTTATAAATTAATTAATCTAGAATGTGATTTGCTTAAATTAGTTTGAATTCTTACTAATAGTAATGGAGTTCCATATAATAATATTATTCTATGTCAACAAATTACTCATGTTTTGAAAATTTAAAGATTATAAAACATTATCCACTCTTTAATCCTTAATTTATTAGTCTTTATATATTAAAACCTAGATATATTCAAATATACAAACTCATATATAACCTGTACTCCTAATACTAGATTTGTAATAGAACTTTATTAGAAATTTGCTAAGTTAACTATAAATATTGCGATATGATATAAGCTAAACTAACTATATAATTTATTTAAATTATATACACGGGCATATATGGATTTCTAAGCTTTTAAGTGATCAAAATCTAAATAATTACATCACCAAATAAATCTAGTATAACTTGAAACAATCTCAACCGTAACTTCTTTTTTTTTTTTTTAACAACTTAACTTTGATAGCTTAAACCATATGTGAAATAATTAGCTTTACTAACACTATACATAATTTAGAAGTAATATAAGATTAAATATTTTGATGTAAAAGTAATACCTTTATGTTTCAAGCTTCCACTTTTTCTCTCCTTTGCTTTTCGTCCAAAACACTAAAGCTATTGAGATGGTATGTACCTTAAATAGATGTAGTAGCTATAGTCATTAACTTTATAATCATAATACACTAACCTATCTTCTTTACTAGACTAGTGGCACCACCAAACATTGCCACCTCATTTCATTTTTTTTTAAATATAATGATATTAATATTTCCTAGTACCACCATATAATTATCCTATAGCTATTGAAGGGTTCGTCTACATGTATATATATGCGTGTAAAAATTCTATTTGTTTTCAAATAAAATATAATATTATAATTTATTATAATAATATCTATTTTAGATAAGTTTTGAATTATCTACATAGGATTTAATTATAATAGTATATATAGTAGGATATGTGATTATAACCGAGAAGATATCTTTTAATACCTGAAATCAGAATAACATTTTTTTTAGGTTTTAAATTACACTGGAGTCTCATAATAAAAATATAAGAATGTCCTGGGTATCGATAACTTATTCAACGACGCACTTTATCGAAAATAAAAATGAGACCCACAAAGATTCATTTTCTTCCCTAGCTTACCCTTAAGTTTAGGATAAACTATTCTTTTAATAATAAAAAGTTCGGGGTATTACACTTCTCATGCCATAAATCAGCTTCATCCAAGGACATTCTCTGATAAGTTATTGAACGTTCAGAGGAAACATTGAATCTATAGCAATTATCAGATGATCTCTTTCCTTCCATGAAGACTTCATTGTCCTTTTTGTAGACCTTGCAATCATCTTTGGTGAAGATTACAGTCATATCATCATCACAAAGTTGGCTGATGCTGATTAGATTGGCTTTCAGTCCATCTACCAGAATGGCTTTCTTCAAGTTGGGCATTCCTTCGACATTTAGAACTCCTTTGCCCATAACTTTGTTCTTCTTCCCATCTCTGAAAGTAACAACCACACTGTCACCTGTCATGTGTCTTGAGCATCCACTATCAAAGTACCAACTGTTGGTACTTTCTCCTCTGAGAGATGTGTGAGCTATCATGCTCATATGTTATTTCTTAACAACCCACTGTTTCTTTGGTGAGTGTTGATTCTTTCTTCTGTTCTGACACGGTGCTACAGTTTTGGCTTTGTCAGGAACAAACCCTCTCCTCATTCTTTTAAGATCTCTGAGATAGTCTTTAGAATTTTCATAGTGATGAGAGGATTGACTACAATATGATTGTTGGAGGTACTCTATATTTCTCTTTGTGAATTTTCTTTCCTTTTCTTATTTATTTTTTATTTAATAACCTAGCTGATATTCTTTTTTTTTTTATATAGTACCTGTTATCGTGTTATCCCTAAATTAAGCTCCATTTTCCTAGATAACATAAGGGGATATTTATTCAGTTGTTTTGTCCTAAGTTTTTTTGTTTTTGTTTTAATGCTAATGTAAGGTTGAATTAAGAGGTTTACATTTTTTATTGTTGCGCGAAGATGTTGGAACAAGTTATTCTGGCACACTGTTGTAATTATAGTTTATGAAAAATTATAGTTTTTTTTTGGATATCACATATTGAAAGTTGGTTTGGCGTTTTATTTGTGGATTTATGATTCAGTTAGGTGTTGTTTGTGTGAATACAGGCTTTGTCAAGATTCCTCCTTATATAGAAGACAACCATTGGGAGCTATTAGCTGGGAGAAACATTTTTATTTTTATTTTAGTTTGGTTAAACTATTTAGGATGTTTGAGGATTTTATGATAAAATCTAAACGAATGTGTACTTTTTTTGTTATTTTTATATAATCATTATTTTTATATAATCTTTTTAGTGGTATTAATTAATTTGTTTGTATCATGCATTAACTGGTTGACAACTACATAATAACTACTTTTATAAAAATAACTGCTGTATTTTTTTATAAAAATTAACTAAAAATACAACGGTTACCAAAATAAACTATTATGTAAAGAGAAAAATAATGATAAAATACAACGGTTTGGATGGATAAGAGTTGTTCGATTACTCAAAGGACAACGATTTTATGTTGCCTATTATTATCATATTACAATGGTTTGCATAAAAACTGTTCTCCATATCTGTAATGTACACATTAAAAGATAACGAAGTTTGAATGAACTGTTGTTGTTTATAGTAATATTACGATGGTTGGAATTTTACACAACAGTTCTGCATCGTTGTCTTGTACAAAATTAAACGGTTCGAAACTGTTGTCAATTAACTCATTAATAGACAATGCCACTTTAAACAATTGTTTTGAAAGCTCATTCACAACGGCTATTAATCGTTATCTATTTACATATTTGTAGTAATGATTGTTCCACTTGCTCTAACATCATCACTGGTATTACAGCCTGGTTGGATCATCAATTGGGCGTAACTAGCTTCCGTGATATACACTATCTAAACACTCTCACTACTCTTTTCAATATAATTTTAAAACATTCACTATGACTAATCTCTTAAATAAACATCAAATCTCAATTCCTACTTTCACGGGAGAAAATTATAATTATTAAGAAATTAAAATGAGAACTTACTTTATGTCGCAAGACTTATAGGACATTATCGATAAGGGATATACTATCCATGAAGATATATCCACTTAATTTGTCTATAACAAACGAATAAAAATTCAATAAAGACGTAGAGAAGGACAACTTGGCTCTCTACACATTACAGATGGCCATGATGGAGTCTCCATTTCCAAGAATCAGTGGAGCTCAAACATCAAAGGAGGCTTAGGATACTTTAAAGGAGGAATGTGATAAGGTACGTCATCTCAAACTACGAACTCTTAGAAGTGAATTGGAGAATATGAAAATAAAAGAATCTGAGACCATAAAAGACTACTACACTCGTTTAAGAGAAATAGTAAATCAATTAAAAAAATATGGAGAAAATATTAATGATAAGAGGGTAGTAGAAAAAATACTAATTACTTTTCCAAATAAATATGACTTAATTGTCACAACAACTAAAGAAACTAAAGATATAGAAAAGTTGTTTGTGGTAGAATTAATAGGCTCACTTGAAGCTTATGAGAAAAGACTGAGTATGCATGAAAATGAATCTATGGAAAATGCATTTCACTCTAAAATCATTATACGGACTCAGAATTCTAAAAATAGGGCAGAAAAAATGGAGAAAATAATAAAAATTATTGTGGAAATAATAGTAAAAACAAAAGGATAACATCCACCATGTGGAGTCTGTAAAAAGACTAATCACCTTGAAAAAGATTGTTGGTATCGAGATAAACCACAATGTAAAAATTGTAGAAGATGTGGTCATTTAGAGAAAGATTGTCGCTACAACTAGAAGCATCAGGCTAATTCTCAGAAAACAAAATGAAGAGGGAGACAATCTATTCTACGCATGTCATGCAACAACAGAAGTAAAGGCAACAAAAGTAAATGATGACATTTGGTTCCTAGATAGCGGCGGCAGCAACCCTATGACCAGAGATGGAAAAAATTTCACAAACATTGATAAATCAATCAAATCTCTAGTCAGGCTCGGGAATGGAGAACTCGTGGAAATAGAAGGCAAAGGTACAATTGTCGTCAATATCAAAAAAAGTAAGCGTCTCATCCTAGATGTACTTGTAGCGCCCCGATCTCGAAAGATCGTGAAAATCGACGCTACGGGAGTGGGAATTAAGAAGCGGGAAAGAAATGGGGTAATTAAATTAATGACGAGGTGTTAATCCAAAAGGATTAATGTTTGGAATAAAATTTAATAACCGAGTATGCCAAAGATAGGTTATGCCTTCCGGAAAATTAGACAGCATAACCTCTGTAACTAGAGCGAATCCCCGTTTATAACGGCTTACAAGAGAAGAATGGAAGCTGTAACAATTCAATAAGCCCTTTCATAGGCCAAACAAAAACAAATAACCAAATACCAACAATCAATAGACCCATTCATAGGTCGACAAAAGAAACAGACACCAATATGCTGAACAAATGAAGCCCTTCCATAGGCCAAAATGAATAATCAAATAGACATAACGAAAGATGGGCTTCCTCCCCTTGTAATAATTATATAGCTAAGCATATGATACATGTTAACTAGGAAGTCAACAAATGTTCAGAATCAGAGAAGCATAATCATATCAACAAAATACCAAGATCAGAGTTCTTAGCATTTAGCAAAAGAATACCATAAGTGCGGAAGCTAAATTCCTAATAGAATACTAATAAAAAGGGACAACGGAAAAATATATAAATCATAATAGCTTATATCTCAGCTTTGTCACCTCCACACTCCAGCCTACTGAACTTAAAATGTTTGAAAAGATTTAGACTGAGTACTAATGCACTCAGTGGGCAAGTTCTCACAATTTAAGTTATACAAATCATTTTGTATAAGTAATCTATCTGTGTCCATACAGGTAGTGAAGCTTAGGAGGTTTAAAAGCTGGAAGCAACCTAAGTTGACCAAAATATTTTATCGTGAAGCGCTTAAGAGTATAACCCGTCACTGCCCGTAACCCGAACTACATCACCAGCGCATAACGTTGAGTATGGCCATAGTATACCCAAAGAGTATAATCAATAAGTGTTTCATTTTAGTCTCACCGACAAGGAGTAGGGCAGGGCAAATAATGCATGCATACTGTAGCTACTCACATTGACACAGCGCTGGTTTATGAGACTCCGACAATATACAGTAGTATGTAAATATTTAACACAGATAGTCACATATGCAATTTTAGCAAAGCAGAGCTTAATAACTCGAAAGATACAATTTGCAAAGATAGTATAATATAACCCACCTTTCTAGGGATTCTAAAAAGCTAACTCCTGAAGAATCAACCCTAATACTCTTTCTCTAGCTCAGCTGGTACTACAGAAGGTAAACTTTAACTTAGGATAAACATTATATTTCCGGTAATTACTCTACTATAAGGGGAGCTATAATTAATTCTATTCTATTCTAAAATAGATTGCGCGACTCTAGAGACCTCGAATAATTTTGACAAAGAAGGAAATAAATTCTAAAATGTTATTCTTGCTTTACTGGGATCAACTAATTTGACAGAGGTCTCTTTCCAAAACTTGTCATTTATCCAAAGTTTACTAGATCTACGCCACGACACTTTTTAACCGCTCGTAAATTACGAAAATATTCAGGGATGATACTATACATGCCAAGAGTAAAGAGTAAGAATTTTAGAATTTTTCGATAACACATGCTCTCGAAAATAAAATAACTGCTTAAATTAAATAATCGATATTATTCAAAACTCATCCGAAAATTACGAAATTTGACGGGAGCATAGGAAATATTATTTCGAACAACTTTCAAGAAGAAACTTTTTCTATTTGACGACCCAAAATGGGTGAAATGGGACAAAAATTAAAACTGATCGGTAACAATATTCACAGATTTTAGCTGAAAATGTATCGGTCTCGATCGAGCTCGATACTCGTTGAATTTTCGCTCAAAAGTACAATTTTTGATAGTGCAGAAAATAAGAAATTTAATGGTGCAATCAGATCAAAGATTGGACTGCTAGAACATAAATTCGAACTGGGCATATTTATAATATAATATTCAGATCCGGATTTCAAACGACGAGAAATAAAAAATCTATTCCGGTTAACTATAAGATCCAAATGATCAAAGACTATTTATAAAAAGAAGATTTCTAATACGACTATCCAGGAAGAGTAGATCTGAGATTTACATAAAATAAAAACTGGAAAAAATGCCGGAAACTCACAACACTAAAAATCAAAATCGGTAGAATTAAAGATAACCGAAATACAAGCATATTTAGAACTTGAAATTTCAAAATTCATCAGTCTGAATGACCAGAATCGGAGAAAGTACCTTCTCCGAGGAATTGGCGGCGGTCACGACGATTTTCCATCGTGATCATCTTTCGTGTCATCATTTCAATCATGTATCCGTGATCTACGCGTTGACACCTTCAAAATGACTATTTCAGAATTGAAATAGGAAACTTGAGTTGTACATTCTCTGGAAGCTGCTCGGCGTTTCGATTTTGAAAATGAATGAAAAATGAAACCTTAAACTACTATTTATAGAGGAAAAATAAATAGGATAATAATGAATAAAAGAAAGAGGATAATGATGGAAAAAGAATAGGATAATTACGAATAAGATAATCTTTTGAAAAAGAAATTGGATAATGACGGATGTGCCTTTTTCTATTAAATTTATTATTTTCCAATTTAAAGTTGTGCCAAGAGTTCATTTGAACTCGAAATTAGAAAATTCAAAGTTTGGCACGATGCTCAAAAAATTTTTCTATCAACCCGAGAAAAATATTAGAACATATTTTTAAAGCAATTTTTGACCAAAACAAAATGTAACAGATTTTCCTGCCTACGATTTTCCTTTATTTGAATCATTCAAGGACCCAACTTATTTTCTAAATTACTAGAGGGTAACATAAGTTGAATTAAACCTTCTAAAATATTTCGGGGTATTACAGTACTGTTAGTCCCCAAATTAGATACTAATCTACTAAACGTGGGTCAGATGATGGAGAAATGATATTCTTTAGTATTCAAAGAAGACTCATGCACAATATATGATAATAAAAATAAAAATATGGAAATAGCTTTAGTAAAGATGCAGCAACAGAGGAATTTTTCTCTCTACTGACAGTACATAGAAGCAGCTCTAAAAGCCCAGGAAGATCAATCTATGCTATGGCACCAGAAGTTTGGGCACTTTCACTTCATTGGATTGAAGAAACTCTACCAGAGAAACATGATGAAAAATCTCCCTACCATCAAGGTGGATGATGGTGTGTGCGAGAGATGCATGGAAGGCAAACAACACATGAAGCCACTCCCTTCAGGCTAAATATGGAGAGCTAAACAAATCCTGAATTTGATCCATAAGGATGTGTACGGTCCTATGAGAACACTAAGCAACGAAAGAAACATGCACTTCATCCTCTTCATTGATGACTATACTAGAATAGCGCGCGTTGGTCTATTTAATGAAAGAAAGATCAGAAGTCTTCACTATCTTTAAGAAATTTAATAAGCTAGTGGAGAGCCAAAGGGAAAAATAATTAAAGTCATACGAAGTGATAGACGAACATAATAAAGAGTTCAATAAATTTTGTAAGGATGAATGAATCAACCATCAACTAATAGTTGGCTACGCTCCAGAGGAAAATGGCGTCTCAAAAAGGAAAAAAATAGGATGATGATGGAGATGGTCAGAACGATGCTAATAGAGAAAGGGACACCAAAGAATTTTTGGGCAGAAGCTATATATACTGCAGTCTATCTACTCAATAGATATCCAACGATGGAAGTACAAAATAAAATACCAGTCGAAGCTTGGAGTGGACAAAAGCTGTCAGCACAACATTTGCATTCCGCATGCCTGATTGTGATGATATTAGAGCAAGTGGAGCAATGTATTTGGTAGAAGATTGGTAAAGATTTGTGGTAAGATATGAAGAATTAGGAGGACTTGATGTGTATATCAAAGTTAGCAAATGGATGGAGAGAGAGTAAATTTATGATAGTATGCTTTTTACTTATTGCTTCAATTTCACTTTACAAATGGTACAAGGTTATATATACTACAATAAGAATGTTATAGAATTATCTAGAATTATCTATTATACTTATATAATAACATTTGAGAAATCTCTAGATTTCTCTATAGATTGTTTATCTAATAAATTCTCGAATATTATATACATGAAGAATTTATGATATTCTAGATTCATCTATACATAAGAATAATTGAGCATATTCTATACTATTCTAGAATGTGCATCAATTTACGAGAAAAACTTGGAATTATCAAAATGAGCATCAAGGGGGTTGATGAAAATTGATTCACATTCTAGAATAGTATAGAATATGCTAAATTATTCTTATGTATAGATGAATCTAGAATATCATAAATTCTTCATGTATAGAATATTCTAGAATTTATTAGATAAATAATCTATGGAGAAATTTAGAGATTTCTCAAATATTATTTTATAAGTATAATAGACAATTCAAGATAATTCTATAACATTCTTACTGTAGTATATATATAACCTTGTACCATTTGTAAAGTGAAGTTGAAGCAATAAGTAATAAGCATTCCATCATAATTCTACTTTCTCTCTTCATCCATTTGCTAAATTTGATATATACATTAAGTCCTCATAACTCTTACCACAAACCTTCAACAATCTTCTACCAAATACATTGCTCCACTTGCTCTAATATCATCACAATCAGACATGTGAAGTGGAATGTTGTTTCGACCGATTCTTCATCAGATTCCTCAGGAGCATATTTATCCTTGTAATTTGAGAATTGTCAGTTTCTTCATCGCAAAGAGAGCATTGAGCTGTTTTTTTATTTTTCATTAGAAGGATTGTTGAACGTGGCTCGATTAAACGAATCAAAACCCACACCATCGCTAATTATATAGTTCTTGTAAGTCACATAGCCTGCAATTGCTCTATAACAATGAGCAGAACCCTTCTTTAAACCTATGGTCTTCAAAGAAGCAGAGATGAACACAACCTATGGTGTTCAAAGAAGCAGAGATGAAGACTAGTATGAACTTCAGAAGATTTTAAGGTTGATAAATATTTGAGAGAAGAAATTTGAAGGATCACATGAGGAAAATTGATTAACTTTTTTATCTGAATTGCTCGTATATTTATAAAGAAGAATTCAACGCATAATATTTGGAAGGATCAATTGCTTAGAGTAACTTTCTCCGAGAAATTAGTCTGACGTGAGATAATTCATGAACATAATCTTAGCCATTGCTCACACACCAGATTCATGATGTTATCTACACATTAAGTGTAGTAATTTATGAACATAATTAATCTTCCGTTAACATCAATAATCACATATGTTCCTCTGCATATGAAATTACATACACACACTATCAATGAAAAGAAACTTCAATTGATAACACACAAACCCAATGCGAATCTGAATGTTTCAAACTTTGTTGCTTCCAACCCTTTTGTAAATAAATCTTCTAGTTGATTATATGTAGACACATGTTCTAATTTTGAAATCTTCATCTTTGATCAACTCTCTAATGAAATGATATCTGATATCAATATACTTTGTCCTTAACCAGCATCAAATGATTTTTCGAGATATTGATAGCACTTAGATTATCACAATATAAGATAGGTAATCATGTTTAACATCGTAGTTGAATGACATCTGCTTCGTCCAGACTAGCTGAGTACAGCTACTTCCAGCAACAATATATTCAGTTTCAGGTGCGGATAGGGAAATACTATTTTGTTTTTTTGTTGAACCAAGACACGAGATCGTTTCACAAAAAGAAACATGTTCCTGACACATGGCCCAAATTTTCATAAAATAATAATAATAATAATAATAATAATAATAATAATAATAATAATAATAATAATAATAATAATAATAATAATAATAATGAGACGTCACTTATTATTGAAATATAAAATATTTGATATCAATGCGGTGGAAGTTAAATAATAAAAGTTCCTTAAAATCCATCATCACACGTTACCGCACACATCGCCCGAGTAAATTATCAACCTGAAAAATGTAATAGTTTTGGAGTGAGTGTTATTGACTCAGTGGTGACCACATTTATCCAAATTATACAATTATAACAAATCATAATATAGGTAGCCCGCGGTTAATAATTGTGATACATATGTAGCCCGTCGACCAATAATTTTTGTAACTCGTAAGTCAATAATTTTGAACCTGTATAAGAGTATAACAAAGATAAATAATATGTGCGTTACATCATATCCCCACCTTGACTTGAAATTGGACGTTGAAAAATAATATGAATTAGTTAAGTCGATGCGCCGTCTAATAATGTAAATAATTGATTAATAAATTATAATATTGTATAAAATAAATAAATAAAAATAAAATAAAATGCATGGAGGATTTATTTCCCCCAAAACAATTCTCTCGACCCACTCCAAAAATAAACACAAGCCCAACTCTCAACCATTCTTTCAGCCCAAACTTAAAACTATATAAAATCAACTCAATGTCTTTTCTCATCTCTAGACTCTAATCCATTTCTCTTTTTACGTAAACTAGTGCATTGTGCCCATGCAACGTACATCGTTCATTATGTTACAACTAAATGATAGTAATTATATATTATATCCAATCTCGATTTCTTTTAGCACATTTTTATAATATAAATTAGAATTGTTCCTTGCAAGATAATATTTTCTTCATGTAATTTATATATTCTTTTTTATCTTCAATCTCGATATATTTCAGCCAACTTTTGCTTCGATTTGTTTTTGTGATAGCTCTCTAAGATCTTTGGTGATTGTTTTGCTTCGGTTTATTTTTGTGATAGCTCTATAAGATCTTTGGTGATTGTATCACTCCGTACACGAATGTGATCATCTATTCAATATTTGGTGTTTCGGACTGTGTTGTACGATTGATTTTATGAATTTTTCATTCATTTTTCATCAATTTCAATTTATTATTCTTTAGTTTAATTTTACACTTATTAATTTGGGTTGATAATACCCAATTAAAATTTATATTTATCTTTTAGTATTCAAATTTTAAAGAAATAATTATAATGGCTGATTATTTTATAAAAATGATTTGTAAATTATTTATTTATTTTTTTCATGTAAATATTGTGAAAGTAGTAATGAGAAACAAATATTAATTCAAAGTTCACTTAGCAAAGTGAAACATCACGACGATTTGCAACAACAAAAATTTTAATCCAAAGGTCAATCACCAAGAAACCAACTTCATTTCAAGCAAAACATTTGAATAGAATAAATGTGTGATCATTGTTTATTAACTACAAATATTAATTCTTCCTCAAAAAAAAAAAAATTACAAATATTAATTCAAAACTCAAATAAATACAAATATTAATTCAAAACTCAAGTATTTTTTGATGTTACTAGACGACAAATATTAATTCAAAACTCAAATATTAATTCAAAACTCAAATAAATACAAATATTAATTCAAAACTCAAATATTTTTTGATGTTACTAAACGACAAATATTAATTCAAAACTCAAATAAATACAAATATTAATTCAAAACTCAAATATTCTTTGATGTTACTAAACGACACATACAAATATTAATTCAAAACTCAAATGTTCTTTGGTGTTATTAAACGATGCACATTAACTTACAAATAAAAAGTATTTGTGAATATTAAACACAAATATTTCACTTTAATTATAAATATATAATTATTTTAATGTTTAGTGACAATATGATTAAAGATTTTTTGGGTGATAATCGGAATACCGTGACTGCATAGTTCCACCAAAAATAATTGTTATAGATTTATTACTTTAAATGACAAGTCCTAGGTGAAGTCTGTTTCTAACAGACACATGCCTAATAAATTCTAATAATTGTTGATTATAATTCACACAGATAAGAACATGTTTTCTTAAATTTTCTAAAGTTGAAATTACATTACATGAACTAAAAATTATATTAATTCAAAACTCAAATAAATACAAATATTAATTTAAAACTCAAATATTTTTTGATGTTACTAAATGACAAATATTAATTCAAAACTCAGATATTAATTCAAAAACTCAAATAAATACAAATATTAATTCAAAACTCAAATATTTTTTGATGTTACTAAACGACACATACAAATATTAATTCAAAACTCAAATGTTCTTTGATGTTACTAAACGATGCAAAGTTCACTTTGGTAAGTTCACTTACCAAAGTGAAACATCACGACGATTTGCAACAGCGAAAATTTTAATTCAAAGTTCAATCACCAAGAAACCAACTTGATTTCAAGCAAAACATTTGAATAGAATAAATGTGTCATCCTTGTTTATTAACTACAAATATTAATTCTTCCTCAAAAAAATAATACAAATATTAATTCAAAACTCAAATAAATACAAATATTAATTCAAAACACAAATATTTTTTTATGTTAATAACCAACAAATATTAATTCAAAACTCAAATATTAATTCAAAACTCAAATAAATACAAATATTAATTCAAAACTCAAATATTTTTTGATGTTACTAAGCGACACATACAAATATTAATTCAAAACTCAGATGTTCTTTGGTGTTACTAAACGATGCACATTATCTTACAAATAAAAAGTATTTGTAAATATTAAACACAAATATTTTACTTTAATTATAAATTTATAATTATTATAATGTTTAGTGCCAACATGATTAAAGATTGATAAAAACTTGTATGAGACCGTCTAACGGGTCTCTTCTGTTAGACGGATCTATAACCCGACCCGGTTCATTAAATATATATTAAAAAAAAATTACATCTCTGATCACCCGTCTCTACTTTTGCGATTTCATTGCCGAATTCTCCCAAATCACCTCCGCTCTCTCCAATCTTCAACCACCGCCATTGCTGCAAATCGCCACCACCTTCTTCACCTCCGCAACCGTTACAAACATCACAACCACCGTTTCAACATTCGACTCCGCCTCCATCGGCACCACAATTTTCCCCAAATCTTTGCAACCCTCCACTTTCGCCTCTGTAATTGCCATAACCATCATCGCCGCTGCAACATCGACTCCGAATCTGCAATCAGATTTGTAAGTGTTTCTATCTTCCCAAAGTCTGTCTGCATTTGAGAGAGTAGGTATTAGTAGTTCGAAGGAATTTGAATTTTTTTCTCCATTGATGTTGCAGAGAGAGTAGGGTTTAAGTCTTTGGATTCGATAATTTGTACTATTAAAATGTAAATTAAGAATCAAACATGATAACCTTGAAATTTGCGTGTTTCTTGTCAATTTGTGAATCACTGTAGCCTCTAATTTTTGCATCATTACTTAGGTCTTTTTTTAATTTAGGTATTTTGATTTTAAGGCATTTTATTTGTGTTAATGCTAGAACGCATTCCAGTTGTTTGTGTTAATGCTTGTGAGAGAGGTCTTGCTGGATGAGTATTCCTTCTCATTGGTGTTGAAATCTTGTTCGAGGTTGAGCTTGTTGAGCAGAGGAATGCAGATTCATGGGTTGATGTTGAAACTTGGGTTTGGGTCAGATTTTTCTTTTGAAGAATTTTTTGATATGCATGTATGTACAGTGCGGGATTGTTCAATCTGGGAGGTTGGTTTTCGATAGGATGCTTAGAAAGGATTCTTTTTCGTATAATTTAATGATTGATGGATATGTGAAGTGTGGGATGGTGAGATTAGCGCGGGAATTGTTTGATATAATGCCTTCAGAGATGAAGAATTTAGTATCTTGGAACACCATGATTAGTGGCTACTTAAAATTAGAGAATGAATTTGAGATTGCGAAGGACTTATTTGATAAAAATAATATGACTACAGATTCAACTGAAGCTCTTGCAACATGCTTGAAATGATGTTATTTTGAAACATGTTTGTTGTTCGTGTGTATTGTTATAATATAATTGAATCTTTTTCCCCGTTAATTGGATCTTTTGGTGCAGGTAGAAAGCGGATTTTAGGTGAAATCAACGAGGAGTTGACGGGCTGTTTGAGGCACTGATAGCCCCGTTAAGCTGTCGGGTGATCACTTGGAGTTCATAGGAGTTGAGCAGGTTACCGTCGTGGTGCTTTGGACCGAGTTTCCAGATTGAACTGGGGCGACGAGCTGGATTATTAATTAGTAATACTTAGTGATACTATTTTACTTAGTGATACTTATTTTTACATTCATTTGTTAGTGATACTGTATTTTTTAAATAGTGATATTTGACAGGTTTTTAGTGATACTTTTATGTTAGTTAGTGATACTTACATCAATTTGTTATACTTATTTTTAACTAGTGAAACTTTATGTTTATTTAGTGATACTTTTACATTCTTCAGGTTTATCTCTACTTTATGACTTAGTGATTCCTGACTTTTATAAGTAGGGATGCTTATTTTTTAAATAGTGATACTTAACAGGTTTTTAGTGATACTTTTATGTTAGTTAGTGATACTTACATCAGTTTGTTATACTTATTTTTACCTAGTGATACTTTACTTATGACTTAGTAATTCCTGACTTTTATAAGTAGGGATGCTTATTTTTTAAATAGTGATACTTTTATGTTAATTAGTAATACTTTTTCAGTTACTTAGTGATACTATTTTACTTAGTGATACTTATTTTTACATTCATTGGATAGTGATACTGTATTTTTACTTAGTTATACTTTTACATTTACTTGGTCATCCTTTAATTTACTCGATAAGTTGTCAAGATTTAGACAGTAATGCTTGAATGTTTATGATCAGCTTCATCATTCTCTTGGGTGCAACTCTTTATTTATACGTCGTTTGATCTTCAATTTGCATTGTGAAAGTAACCTCCTCGATGAATGCATGGTAACCTTGTTCTGTCATGTCCATATTTCATCAAATGCACTCACTCTCCTTTCTAATTTTGAATTTGGTGACATCTTAATTTGATGATGGATATGCTTTCTGTATTATCTTAGTTTTGGGGAATTCGGTGTGCTCTCTTTTCAACTTATTACTCAAGTTATACACGAAATCATAAATTCTAAAATTGGAGCAACTTCAAATATATATAAAGAAAAAATAAATTTGAAGGGGTGTTTGAAAACATAAGACAACCATAATATTATTGCAAAACATTCTAATGTACAAAACAACCTGGATTAACACAAATTCACTCTATAACATGTGAAAGAAAGAATGGAGGTGACTTAAAACAACAAACTATTTCACAACTTACAAAGATAAAAAAAAAAAGGATCAAATATTACAGAATTCCAGTGTACATGATGCAATAAAAAAATCAGAGGCGAGCCCTCAACATTCGGCATAAACTTCGACCATAAAATGCAGGAAAATCAGCTCGAATCCATTCTGCTTCTTGACAAGAATGTGCAATGTTAGTAAACAAGAATCCATTGTGCTACAGCAAAACATATGTCAGAAAAGGGTAATATAACTACCTTTCAGAATACATTCTTTTACAAATCATCGAGCTCGGGATCCACAACTTCTTATTTTTTATGAGATTTTTTTATGAGTAGTGATACTTTATTTTTTTAAAGAGTGATACTTTACAGTTTTACTTTAATGTTACTTAGTTATACTTACATTAGTGATACCTGAGAGTTTTTTAGTGATACTTTAATGTTAGTTAGTGATACTTCTATGGTATCACTAAACAACATATAAGTATCACTAGTGTACAAAATTCAATATGTGCGTGTGTTATACACTTTTGTTGATTTATTTAGGCACAAATAACTACTGATGAACGATCATTACAATCTAGTTAATTGTAATTACGTTTTAAGGGAAGGATTACTACCACGATAGAAAGTATCACTAAATACCATAGAAGTATTAGTAATTTACAAAATACATACACCTTTCTTGAGTTAGAAGTGTTTGGTTTTTTGGCTCCCTCACAAGAACACAAAAAGTATTTTTCAACTACACTTCCATTTTCAGTTCTTGTTGTGGATTTCCTAACACTAAACCCATTTTCAAGAGCATGACTACAATATAAGTCATAGATATCATCAATATTCTTCCTTTTCAAACCAAGAAGTCAACCTCTTACTTCAAAAGAATCACCTACAACAAATCAGTAAAAAATAAAATAGTGTCAATAAGTATTGGTGGGGTATGAAAAAATATTGTTGATGTATCATTACTATCGAGTGAATCATAATTATTTTTTAAGTGAAACAGTTGTAAAATATCAATAATACCTAGCGAAGGATTACTATCATGAGACCAAGTATCATTAAATACCATACAAGTATCACTATTGTATATAATTATTTTTTAAGTGAAACAGTTGCAAAATATCAATAATACCTAGCGAAGCATTACTATCATGAGAGCAAGTATCATTAAATACCATAGAAGTATCACTATTATATATAATTATTTTTTAAGTGAAAACAATTGCAAAATATCAATAATACCTAGCGAAGGATTACTATCATGAGAGGAAGTATCATTAAATACCATGGAAGTATCACTAGTGTTCAAAAGTCAATATATGCGTGTGATACAAACTTTTCTGGATTTATTCAGGCATAAATAACTACTGTTCAAGTATCATTAGTATGGAGTGAATTGTAATTACGTTTTCACGAGATAAAGTATCACTAAATACCATGGAAGTATCACTAAATTACAAAATACATTTTGCAGTTGATGAGTTACAAAATCAAAGAATAGAAGTGAAGTAGTGCTTACTCTCAATTTGCAACATGACAGATTTGTTTTCGTTGATAGATGTTTTTTCTACATCTTCAACATTGTCTTCATTATCAAATATAACAATATCTGAAATTTAGAAAATTTAAATCACTTTTATAATTACTATAACACTAATAGATTACTAAATCAAAAGTTTAATGAATCAGTTCATAGTAGCATTTTATCGAACAGTGTGAATGCAAAATTTGATATATCTAATAATTGGTTAAAAATTGATAAAAATTTCAAATCTTCTAAATTAAGAAGACATACCAGTCGTTGCTATTGTTTCTTCGCCGGAATTAATCGGAATTCCACCGGGAGGAAGATTACATTATTTTCTCAAATTATCCATTGAATCGTTCGCAGGAGGGGGAAAATCTACGCGCTGCCGTGAGCTCGACGGGAAAACCTAGGCGGCGCGGTTATCTGGATGGGGAAAACGTGGCAGGGCGGCGAACTGAGGGAGAAACCTAGCGGCGCGGTGAGCTTTGGGAGAAAACGTACGCGACCTGGGAGGGAGAGCTGAGGGAGAAAAAATACATTTTTTTTAATATATATATATATATATATATATATATATATATCGCGGGTCAGGTCAGGGGGAACCGTCTAACATAAGTGACCCGTTAGAGGGTCTTACACAAGTCTGCCCCTTAAAGATTTTTTTGGTGATAACCGGAATACCGTGACTGCATAGTTCCACCAAAAATAATTGATATATTTTATTACTTTAAATGACAAGTCCTATGTGAAGCCCGTTTCTAACAGACACATGCCTAATAAATTCTAATAATTATTGATTATAATTCACACAAATAAGAACATATTTTCTTAAATTTTCTAAATTTGAAATTACATTACATGAACTAAAAATTATATGCTTTTCTACCCCACTATCTACGATAAATGCAGATATAATGAATAATGTCGTTTAATAATAAATCAAGTAACAGACAAACTTCTAATTAACTATATTTTCATCCCCAATATTTTTTTAATTCCATCTCCAGAACAATCCCTCATGGTATGGTTGGATATTATTACTATACTTTTATTTGCAGAAAGTATAAAGCTTTGCGTAAGAACATTTATGACATAAAACTAACATTTTAATATAGCTTCTGTATAATAAATTCGTAGCCTCACAAGATTATAGTATTTAATCTGATGCTAGATGGATAAACCGTAACAAAGAAGGCATTTCATGTGTAAAGAAAAACTTCCAAAATCATTAATTGCAGCAACAAATGTAATGGATAAATCTACACATATATGATAGTTGATTATCCTTGCTCCTGTAAAACCCTCATCCCATGTGCGAGACATATAATTTTGTTTTATATACCTACTTAACAAATACATAATTACATTAAAATAAGGATGGTAATGCTATAAAAATGTAAAAAGATGGCAGTTCAAGTTCCAAAGGGCTTCAATTCCATCTGTCTATCCTCCATAGAAGGGTTAGGACGTCGCATCAAAACTTTATTTTTCTCAGTAAGAATATCTACAATAGACATTAGCATATGTCTACTAGAAAAAGATCGATTCACACGCCATCCAGAAAAATCCATCAAGATTGTTGTAAATTTGGTTAAGAAACTGTGGAGAGCAAAATCTCAAATCAACATTTGGTATGAAACAGAGAATCCTTCTGAACTTATAATCCAGTTGCAACATATAGAAAATGAGTATTATTAAGTTTTCTGAATTAGCCATTCAATGTATTATGGCACATATTCAAAATTTCATCTGTAAACACATTTCATTTTTTACTGCGAGTAAGGAGATTGAGTTGTTATGTTATAAATAGAGGGGTGGACGAAAATCAACTCTCCAAACCCTAATGGGTTTGGGCCTCTAACTCTTGTTCTATTTCCAGTCCATTATGGTTATATTGGGCTACAACAGAGATCTAGAAGAATATTAAATTGACCTACTAATTTATTTTCTAATATTCATAACAAGGATATAAATAAATAAATAAAGTATTAGTTTTATTCCACTAAAGAAATAATAATGACCTACCAATTTAATACATATTTACGAATATGATTTCTTCTCTAGTCCGGTCATTCCCCATTTTTAAGATATAATGTCCATTAATTAATTAATTAAGCTTCTGACAGCTATAATTAATTAATATTTTGTTTCGAGAGTAATACCGCACGACTTCCGTATCATGTTAAGAATAAATTAATATTCTGCCTGTAGGGCTTCCCATGATCTTTGTAGTTCATCGAAGGGACATCATCAACCTGGCGCACCAGGACACAATGGCCATATATAATGCACGACCCATCATATATGTAAATGCAACTGACTAAAATATCGATGTTGTTGATCCCATCTGAGAATCTCACTCATTGATAAATCAAAGCAGTCGACACAATATATATATATATATATCCGCCAATATATGTAGGTTAAGAACCCGAACTCTATGGATCTTTATTCTCTCATTTAAGATCTGAATAGAAAACAATATCCTATCGTGATCCTTATCAATACACAAGCCATTGTACTAGAAAAATTAGTTAATCAAGATAAACTAACTATCAGATTATTCTACAGTGTATTAGAAAATTTAAATCACTTTTATAATTACTATAACACTAATAGATTACTAAATCAAAAGTTTAATGAATCAGTTCATAGTAGCATTTTATCGAACAGTTTGAATGCAAAATTTGATAATACAATGCAAGAAATCTGATAATATGATCTTTATTTATGTTGACCTACACCATATCATCTACAATGCAAGTATATGGAACGTGCAATTAAATATAATAATAATTAAATGCACATAATGACTGCAATTATTATTCAATCTATATCATCTCAATATTATTTAATGTGTACAAAAATAAGCTTTCTAGTATACAAAATCAATAACCGTCGCCTAGGCAGCAGATACTCAACATTGTGAGCACGTCTACATATAGACTGTCATAACACAGCTCTGCCGACTCACATCTCTGCTACTCTCTCACCTTTTTCACACACTCAGTGCCCATCCCTTGATGAAATGTCAAATGACAAAATCAGGTATGCATACCGAAAATAGATGAATGCTAAACGTTTTTCTTGGATTGCTTTAGAAGATGATTTTTTGTATGTTGAAAATAATGAACTCAATGCTGCTTTTATAGTGAACTTTGGAGTGTGAAAGGTCTCCAATTAAAAAGCAAATTTAATATAATATGGATAATAAAAAAAGGAAATATTATTTAGTTAAGCTCTTTGAGAAAACATATTTAATAATTTAAATATATATAAAGATAATGTCTTGCCATATAAATTACGCACCTTATTATCATATTTTACTTCTTAATATTATAAATAAATAAATATCATATAATTCATTTGATGTCTATGTCCTTTTAGTATATATATAACTAATTAATTGCCTTGTAAACTGACCAAGGTTCTGAAAAAATAAAATATAAGTTTGATGCAACGCAATAACCCTACCACACCCCGCAGATTTTGCTTCTTCCTCATCCCCTTGCTTTTTTGTCCCTTGATCAAATTTCACTTTAAATCAGGTTTCAATTATCAATCTTATCGACATTTGGCCTTCTAAGGATTCAATTCGCCGGTGCTATTTTGCACAAATCTAAAGAAAATAAAAATATTAAGAAGGATACAAATATGTAGATAAGTTGTTCTTGATTTTATTTATTAATCTTAGCGCTTTTTATTAGTGTTTGGAAAAAAATCTTTTTCTATATTTTTGTTCAAAAGTATATATTCTTTTGCTTTAATTAAATATTTTATCTGTTTAATCTAAAAACATGCAACGTTACTCCTTTTCATTTTGCATATCATTAATCATTTAAATGGATTTCTAAATGGAAATAGGAAAAGACAAAAAATCAACATCATGATTTTTTTTTATTTGCACTATTTGTAGTTTGGAAGCAAGAACTTGGCACTCTGACTACAAATGAAACATTTTTAGAGTATACCTTTAGATGATAGATAGTTTTTTTCTACTAAATATAGTCATTCTATAAATTGCTATAGTAAAAAAAAATTACTAACATTATTTGTGTTAAAAAAAAAACCTAGTTTATATTGTTTTGATTCGAAGTAAATGATAGACTTTTTGAACCAAATTGATTTTAGAGAGCCACATTCAAAGTCTTTGAGGAGACAATACTTTCATCATTTGATGCCATGGGGCGGCACTTTCATTCAAATGTTCAATAACATAAAGAATATCAAAATAAATAATAATAACATTTAACTTGGTGTTAAAAGATTATGATACATCAAGCATGTATTTATTATCATCAACAATCCATCTTATATGGCAACCTTCAAAAAATTTAATGTCAATGCGAAACTGCATTGAAACGGAATGCATAATGGACGTGGTTAATTGAAAAAATTATAAATTAATTGACAATAAATATATTAAATATGCTGTCTAAATTAATTGATCAGGTGCGTGTATTTTTTTCGAATTGTGAGGATGAGGATTTGCTAATTTCAGTAATATTCAAATTGACTATTATACACTATTGTTTAATATAATTTGTGACTTTTGATAAATCTAATTGTGAATAATCAATTTTTAATAAACCGTATATGATAAAAGTTGTAAAATTTAGAAATTTAAAATGAAATTACATTTAATGATTTACATTTTAAATTACAATATATAAACAATATAATAATATGATTTATTAAATGATACGATTATAAGACAAAACGATTAGCATTATAAAAATATATAAATATCAAGAAAAATATATTAATTGAATAAATAAAATGGTTAAGTCTGGAGGAAATTAATATAAAATCAATTAAAAATTACTAAAATGTCTTTTAGGCGGGAAAATATGAACTTGCTATTTTGAGGACTATTTTACTTTTATATATATATAAAGATGCTATTATTAACATACAAACAAGCTTAAATGAATAAACAACATAGACTAATAAATTTCACATGTTATTTTCAGGCAATTTTGTTATGCAAAAATGAAAGCAATATAATGTTAATATTGATGGAACTGAGGATCATTTGGATGTGTGTTGATTGAATAAAATATTTCGATCCCACATGTCATGGCATGCTAAAACTGAATCTAAATCTAATGCGCAGCGGGAAAATGAGATTATCGATTACCTTGCAATCGGAAAGACACCGTTGAGAAAATATAGATATAAAATATACAACTCCTACATTCTTCATATTATCCACTCCATGATCTTCTGTTGTATGACCCAACCTCGATCCAGACGTCATGTGTGCGATGATCCTCTAGACCCTTTAGAAGCATGGAGACGCAGAACCCTCACAATAGAATTTTCGACAATTTCTTTCTTTTGGGGAGAGGAATTTCAAAATTTGCATCTATGGTGGCTAGGGTTTTTCTTCTCCCTTCATAAGGTATATATATGGCTACAAGAAGAATCTAGAAGTAAATTAGGGTTGGACCTCCAACGGGCCTTAAGTTTCTATGTCTAGACCAGGCATGACTTAAGCTTATTAGTATTAATTCAATCCACAATAGAATTAATATTGCACTACTACCCTAATTCCATATTTATGGATATGGCTTTTTCAACTCAATTAATTCCCCATGTTTAAGATATCGAATGTCCATTAATTAAATCGAGTTTACTGATAACTCAATTTTAATTAATTGCTTATGCACGAGTCGTACCACTCAACATTTATTATCATGTTGGATTAAAAATCCACTTGAAGATTTAACATGATAATCCCTTTTGAGCTCTTCAGGGGACATCATCAACCCGGCATACCGAAACATGGTTTCCTTGTATAAGTAATAACCCATTATATATAGAAATGTCACTACCCAATTTACTAGGCTTATTCATTCTTTAATTAGAATCTCACTCATTGATAGGTCAAAGTAATATACATTAAAATATACATGTCTACTATTATAGAAGGATTAAGAATTATGAGTATCTGAGATTTATATTCTTATGTGCTGTCAGTTCATAAGAATTATCTCATTGCGATCCAGTTTAATACACTACAAAGTTGCACTAGTATGATTCCATAGCCAAGATAGACAAATTCCAAATTATACTACAAGTATACCGATGGTTCATCTGACTCTGTCCAGGTTGTGAACTCTTCTCATACTTTATAAGGAACCGATAATATGATCTTATGTGCGTATTCCACACACCATATTATCTACAATATTAAATATAGGATGATTTTCATTATTTATTATATAAAATAAATACAAAATATGTGAACGTTATTCTCATTCATAATTAAGGGAAATAATTATATACATAAAAGACATGCTTTTAATATACAATCTCAACAATCTCCCACTAATACTTAGAGCATTGCTTTTAAGTATACCAGTGTCTATAAATTCTCCCACTTATACTTAATGCTTTGCTTTTAAGTATACCAATGTCTATCACTTCTCCCACTTATAGTTTAAGCTTTGCGTTGCTTTCCAAGTATCCGACTCTCATTTCCTCATTTGCTCGAATAACATGAATATGTAGGCGACAATTAATTTATTCTATGAGAAAATTTACTAGACATCCTGTAATACCCCGAAATATTTTAGAAGATTTTATTCAACTTATGTTACCCTCTGGTACTCTAATCAATAAGTTGGGTCCTTAAAGGATTCAAATAAAAGAAAATCGCAGTCAGGAAAATCTATTAAATTTAATTTGGTCAAAAATTGCTTTAAAAAAATGTTTTGATTTTTTTTTCAGGTTGATAGAAAAAGTTTCAAGCATCGTGCCAAACTTTAAATTTTCCAATTTTCGAGTTCAAATGAACACTTGGCACAATTTTAAGCTGAAAAGTAATAGATTTGGATAACATAAGGCACATCCGTCATTATCCAATTTCTTTTTCAAAATATTATCCTATTCGTAATTATCCTATTCCTTCATTATCCTATTTCTTTTATTCGTTATTATACTATTTACTTTTCCTCTATAAATAGGAGCCTAAGGTTCCATTTTTCTTTCATTTTTTTCAAATCGAAATGTTGAGCAGCTTTTAAAGAAGGTATGTGCCTAATTTTCTATTTCAATTCTGAAATAGTTATTTTGAAGGTGTCGACGCGTAGATCACGAATACGTGATTGAAATGATGACATGACAGACGATCATGATGGAAAACTGTCGTGACCGCCACCAAAAGTCGCCACGCCCATCAAATCGGTGACTCTTTCAAATCGTCAGATCAAAAAGTGTCTTTAGGGTTTTATGTTCTATGTATATCTGTATACATTTTTCATGTTGTCACTTTTTAATTTTGGGTATCCGAATATTAAATTATAGTCTTTTTCAGATCTATCCTTCATGGGTAGCCCGATTGTACTTTTAAGCTCAAAAATTGTTCTGTGTCAAACTATAGTATTTTTTATTAAAGTTTCATATTTTTTCAATGGGCAGATCTGATGAAGCCATGCAAGGCCTTGAAGAACTAAATCCGGAGCTACCATTTAGAGGTTCAATTACACGATTTCGAGCCAAGAAATTGCAAGGTTGTTTCCAAGCAATTATTCACAAGAAGTTTGAAGAATTAGAAGAAGTTAAATGTAGCCCCAAGATTGTTACCTTGTTAACAATCAAAGATTGGAGATCAAGGTTTGAAGAATAATACATGAAGATGAAGAGTTGAAGTGCGTGAACCCGTTGGTATGCCCAAACCGCCTAGTTTCGGTCGGTATGCCCATACCGAGTAGTTCCGACCTTGTTGAATTTTATTTAGACTATAGTATTTATTTAATTATGTTAGTCTATAGTTTAGTTCAGATTTTTATTTAATTTAATGTAATTTTCGTCCATATTATAGTCAAGGTTGACTAGAATTGTATTTAAGGCAATTTCCTACCTTGAATAGAATTCTAGTTTAGGGAACTTCCTAGTATAGTTAGAGATCCCTTTTGGATCAATTTTTTAAGCCTTTTTGATGATTAATTTCGTTCCCCATAGGCTTATGAATAGGGGAACCATGTCACATTGTTACTTTAGACTTTATTTGAATTATTAAGCTTTGCTTTCAATATTGTCTCAACCCCCTTTTAAATCTTTGTGAGTTTTGATTTAAAATTCATATTCTTGGAGCTAGCAACTTTAAGTCTTATTCAAGGGTATTGCTTAATCCACTTGAGGGATTAACCGGTATTCGCTATCCGAAGATCAACTTGGAGATTTTATCCTTGGATACGTTCGAGATTCAAGGAGGCTATCGGGTTGTGATTCACATCAACGAATCATCATCCATCAACACCATTCGACGCCATCCATACTCCATCGATGCACGTCTCAATTCAGCCTGTGTTCGAGTTCAAGATTCCTCCACCGTTCCGTTTTATCCGTAAGTTCGTTTCATCCCTAACATATCGTATCTACCCAAACCATTCTTCACCAAGTTTTCACACACGAAATTCCATCCGAAATCCAGCCTATAATTTGTCCCTATATAGCCCCTTTAACCTTTGGTTTTGTGTTACATAGTTAATGTCATTTTTTTAGGTATTTTAGTTGTCTAGATTGTCTAATTTCCATTGTTTATTGAGTCGGATTGGAACCCTTCATTAGTTGACGTGTTTCTTTTCATAGAAGTCTTCCACTACGTCTCTAGATTCATCCTAGATTATTTGTCCGGGTCGTATCATAAATTTAGCCTCAGAGCCACGTCAGCTCTGTTGGTCGTGGTTTAATCCGATGTGTCATTTTTATCCTATGTGTCATCTTACCTGTCTTTTTCATTTTTATTGTATCGAGTTGTAATAGCATAGCTATCAATTGAAAAAAAAAGAGCATCGACAAAAAAAAGAGAAAAATTCGTCGAAAAAAAAAGAAAAAAAAATCGGATAAAAAAAAAGAAAAAAAATCCGAAATTCGAAAAAAAAAGAGGTATATTCATTGTGTTACCATTTGAGTCTTGATCTATTTTGGTACTTTTCTTTTAGTCAAGTTCTACATTTGGAACTTACCTTGTGAGTCGAATTTTAATTTTGGTAATTTCCTTCTAGGATAATTCCTTAGTTGGTAATTTCCTTTTGAGTCTTATTTTATTTTTGGAACTTTCCTTCCAAGTACAATTTTATTTTGGTAGTTTCCTTTTGAGTTGTAATTTAATTTTGGTTCATTCCTTTTAGAGTCTAGTTCAATTAGGATATTTAGATTGTGTCACAATTGTGTAACACTTTCCAAATTACCTAATCCTTCTTTCCTTTTCCTTCCTATTTCTTTCCTTCCACCTTTGGGATTTATTTTTGGATCTCCTACACTATTTAGGACTTCAAAAATACATCTAATTCTTTCCTTATCTTGATTTCTTCCATTCCAATCCTTTCAAACCTTCCATATACTCCCCCATACCCATTAATTTTCGTCCCCTGTACCCTATAGAGTTCAAAAATTTCAGCCTTAGTCACATACATCCATGCACCATACACCAATCATACTCCGTATACCCATACACCATATCCACCAACTTCTCACCATCTCTACTGCAACAACAACATGATCATACCTGAGTTTGAAGGTCTATACTATCCCGACATCTATTTGGATTGGGAAAGCAAAGTAGACAAACTTTTTGAGTGCTATGACTTCCCCGAGAAAAAGAAAGTGCAGCTAGTTTCGTCAAAGTTTAAAGGCTACGCAACAACATGGTGGGAATTCCAGCAGAACCGGTGCCATAGAGACCACCTTCCACCTATCGACACATGGCGTGAGTTGAAAGATTTGATGCGGAAACGTTTCATTCCAGACCACTACCAATGGGAGTTGGAGGAAAAGCTATACAATCTTAGACAAAGAGATCGAAGTGTAAATGACTACCACAACAAAATGATTGAAGCCATGAGACGAGCTGATGTAGAAGAATATCCAGAAGATACCATGGATAGATTTCTAGCTGGTCTACGAAGGGCAATCCGAGAAAAGGTAGCATTGTATCACTTCAACAAGTTGGAAGACATGGTGCAATATGCCATTGAGATAGAGAAGTGGTCAGAGAGTCTAGAGATGAGGCAAAATGAAGTGGTTCAAGTAGAGTCAAATGTAGAGTTGTCACCTAGAGTTCATCACCAAACATCCTCGTTTCGTTGGAGCAAACTTGAGTCATTCGAGGACTTTCTACATACCTATGTACCACTACACGGCCTGCATCGCCAGTTCATCCGGTCATGGATGTGCCAAACCAAGCTCATGACATTCAAGAAGAGGGATACGTTGACTTACCATCTGAGATCGTTGCCATCAAAGAAGATTCTACTTTAGAGGTAACAATTTCAGTTGATGCATCTATTGAAGAACTGAACGATGTTGCAACTTGTGAGAATGTTGAAGAAGAAGAGAAGGTTGTGGAAGAGCTTGATCTAGAAGAGTCGGATCAACCTTTGAGTGAAGAAGAAGAAGAAATGGAGATCATTACTGCAGTTGAAGAAGTTGAAGAGTTGTTAGAGATACAACCTTGTTATAAAAATGAGAATGATATCCGTGAGACAATGGTTGAAGATCTTGAAGAGCTCAAACAAGCTAACATGGAGAAGCTACCGAGTTCTAATATTTTTTGTCAACCGTTTTCTTGTGATGTCTTTATTTTACAGGTTGTTGAAGAAATTCCATTGGAAGTTGATGTACAACCAGATTTGATCGTGAATGCCATGACAAGGCAAACTATGGAGCTAGAGTTTCGGCCATTTAACACCAAGTTGATGTGTACGTTCATGAAGATGTGTTTTATGTAGCTTGTGCAAAAGGAGTTCGATGATCAGTTCGTGTTCGTCTTTGATCTCGGAGAATTGAATTCGAGGACGAATTCTTTTCAAGAGGAGGGGAATGATGAAGCCATGCAAGGCCTTGAAGAACTAAATCCGGAGCTACCATTTAGAGGTTCAATTACACGATTTCGAGCCAAGAAATTGCAAGGTTGTTTCCAAGCAATTATTCACAAGAAGTTTGAAGAATTAGAAGAAGTTAAATGTAGCCCCAAGATTGTTACCTTGTTAACAATCAAAGATTGGAGATCAAGGTTTGAAGAATAATACATGAAGATGAAGAGTTGAAGTGCGTGAACCCGTCGGTATGCCCAAACCGACTAGTTTCGGTCGGTATGCCCATACCGAGTAGTTCCGGCCTTGTTGAATTTTATTTAGACTATAGTATTTATTTAATTATGTTAGTTTATAGTTTAGTTCAGATTTTTATTTAATTTAATGTAATTTTCATCCATATTATAGTCAAGGTTGACTAGAATTCTATTTAAGGCAATTTCCTACCTTGAATAGAATTCTAGTTTAGAGAACTTCCTAGTATAGTTAGAGATCCCTTTTGGATCAATTTTTTAATCCTTTTTGATGATTAATTCCGTTCCCCGTAGGCTTATAAATAGGGGAACCATGTCACATTGTTACTTTAGAATTTATTTGAATTATTAAGCTTTGCTTTCAATATTGTCTCAACCCCTTTTAAAACTTTGTGAGTTTTGATTTAAAATTCATATTATTGGAGCTAGCAACTTTAAGTCTTATTCAAGGGTATTGCTTAATCCACTTGAGGGATTAACCGATATTTGCTATCCGAAGATCAACTTGGAGATTTCATCCTTGGATACGTTCGAGATTCAAGGAGGCTATCGGTTTGTGATTCACATCAACGAATCATCATCCATCAACACCATTTGACACCATCCATACTCCATTGACGCACGCCTCAATTCAGCTTGTGTTCGAGTTCAAGATTCCTCCACCGTTCTGTTTTATCCGTAAGTTCGTTTCATCCCTAACATATCCTATCTACCCAAACCATTCTTCACCAAGCTTTCACACACGAAATTCCATCCAAAATCCAGCCTATAATTTGTCCCTATACAGTCCCTTTAACCTTTGGTTTTGTGTTACATAGTTAATGTTATTTTTCTAGGTATTTTAGTTGTCTAGATTGTCTAATTTCCGTTGTTTATTGAGTCGAATTGGAACCCTTCATTAGTTGACGTGTTTCCATTCATAGAAGTCTTCCGCTACGTCTCTAGATTCGTCCTAGATTATTTGTCCGGGTCGTATCAAGATCTTGTGGTATGAATTTATTTATACCGAGTCAATTTTAGGATACGGGTTTGACCACCCCGTATGCCAAAACTTCCAAAAGGATTTTTCTTTATAAAAATGCCCTGAGTAAAGTTCTCTTAAGAGTCAAAATATTTTGATGACCTGAGTGCGGCGTATTAAGATAGTAGACATTATAATATTTACTTTATAGCTAAGAAAGGCTAGATTTTGACCTAATGATAGTCTTTTATCAAAACTAAGTAGTAGGATAATCTTGTAGGCTCAGAAGAAGGAGACTTCTAGTTGAGACCAGAACCAGAATCTAGATTTAGCTGTCCAGATCAGATTACCAGGTGGGTTTTTATTATATAAAAATGTATTTCAGGTTATTAAGCCCTGATATTTATAAAATGAATGTGATTGAATATCCAACTCATGACTGTATTTGATATGGTCTTCTGACTCATGTAAGTCTTACTACTGTTTATGGTAACGAAACTACAATGGTTCACGATATCGAGCCCCAAGCAAACAGGGCAGTGTCCAACCTTAAGTAGTCGGGTTGTGTACACGAACCGACTCACGGTAAGCGTTCTAGGGGAGAGTGTCATGCAATGATGGAACTAAAATGATTTTGTATACATGGAATTCACAAATTTTCTGTTTTAAAATCTTTCCATGATATGCTTAAAATATGATTGGATATTCTGTTTTATAAAATGATTGTGAAGGTTTTTCTCAAAAGTACCCACTGAGTGCATTAGTACTCACGCCCAAAAATCTTTTCAAATATTTTCAAGATGAGCTGCGGGATGGTGGACGGCTGTGCTAAGGCTGAAGGATTAGCGTTTGATGTATATGTTTCTTTTATGTATGCAGTCTAACTGAGAACATGCTTCCATTTGAGTCTGAATAAATGCACTGCATTCTTTTCCGCTTACTCTGATTATCACACGGAATGTTCGACCCTCCAAATCCCATTTTCTTTACTGTTACAGAGTGTTCGGTTCTCCGAATCCTGTTTTCTTTACTGTTACGGAGTGTTCGGTTCTCTGAATCCCATTTTCTTTACTGCTACGGAGTGTTTGATTCTCCAAATCCCGTTTTCTTTACTATTATGGAGTGTTCGGTTCTCCGAATCCCATATTCTTTATTGTTACGGAGTGTTCGGTTCTCCGAATCCCGTTTACTTTCCGTTCCACACAGGCAAAAGCCTGGCATTTATTTACTTTCCTTATTCAGACAAGCACAAGTCTGGCTTTACAATACTTTCTATGTCAAGGTAAAAACCTGGCTTTATATTGCTTTCACGACAGACGAAAGTCTGGTATCTCTTTACTTCATGTATTTGGACAGACATTAGCCTGGCCTTTTCCATGCCTAACCTATTAACAGTTAACCTTTGAACTGTTATTATTTACATTGAAGTTTGCCTTTCTTATTCTTTCTTGGGTTCATCCTAAGAGTCATGGTATCTGGTTTGAGTCATTTTAGACTCTTTAAAAGCATGGATTGATTCAGTTATAGAGGTTATGCTGCCCAATTTTTTAGGGCACTAACCTTAGCTCTTTGATTGCTTCTGTTCAACAACCGCTTTCCCCTTCCCCTAAGTAGCGCACCGGTCTGCTGCCATTCTCTCGGGACCGGGGCATTATAGAGTGGTATCAGAGCAGGATATAACTCTACAGGCCTGGCATATTCTTGATTGATTCTAGTTCTCAGCTCTGTCCCTAAATTGATTGTCTGATAGCCTCAGCATATTGCCTACACCGCACTCATCTGCTTCAAAAAGAAAGGTACGCGAGTTAAAATATTTTTTAAGATTCAATTATATTTACTGATTTCAAAAAAGAAAATGTGGATAAGGACCATTCTCCACATTTGTGGCATTTATAAAAAGTCGTGTTAATTATGGTTTCGAAAGGATAATGGTATCATTTTGGGACTATGTGTCCATATTATAATGGTTATGAATGAAAGGGACTTACTATCCACGATGGTAAAATTGTGCGACTTTGTGCCCAGATGGTATTGAATGATTATTTTGAATGGGACTATATATTCGTGATATGTTTCGAAAGAAAGTGACATGATATCAATCAACGTGCTATGATTAGAAATGTGATAATGTGGAAGTGATTGGAAATGTGAGAATGTTAAAGTGATGGGAATCTAGAATGCTTATGCAGATGGAATGTGAACATAGAATGATTTGATTGAGAATATAGATGATTATATCTAGCTGTGACTTATTCACATAGATTGGATTTTAAGTTGATGATTGTTAAGATTCTTGTGCAACATAGGTTGATTAATTGTCACTACCACAAAAACGCTCATACTCTACGGCTAAAACCTGTAGTCTTAAGGGATCTGTGACCATAGAGAAAAGTGGTGTAGAGATAGAGTACCCGCCTACTCTATGGTTTTTAACCGTAGTCTTAAGAGCCAATCGACTACGGTTATGACACCGTAGTCTTAAGACCAAAAATACCGTAGAGATAAGGCAATAAAGACTATAGATTACACTTCGATCATAGATATATCACCCCATTTGGACCTGAAAACCGTAGTAAAAGGTACCTTAAGACTACGGTTGTGTTTTACACCGTAGTATTTTTTGATTTTTTAATACTACGGTTTATTAACCGTAGCGATTTTTTTAAGTCTACGGTTTGTTTTGTACTATCTACGGATTGCTTTATACTGTCTTTGGTTGTGTTTTGTAATGTCTACAGTTTTTTTTTGTTATCTCTACGGTTAATTTATCTGTAGTTCATACATTTGTAAAAAAATAAAATAAAATTACAATAAATTAAATTCCTAAAAATTCAGAACAAAGCCCAATACAGATTCAATATTCAATACAACATCCAATACCAAATACAACATCCATAATATTCAATAGAACATCATTAATATCCAATAGAACATCATTAATATCCAATAAAACCCATCCATTATCAATATCCAAAATGTGTAATCTAAACTCTAAAATATTCAATATTCAAAATACAAAAGATAGCAACCTGCTCACTTTGATTCCAAATGCCAACATCCTATATTTGTTCCAACACAAAATCCGCCCACTCAAAACGAACTTCATTGATCTCCATTTGAGAATATGTCCGATTGTGAAACTATACAATAACAATAATAATCACAATACTTATTTATACTTTTGTGTAGAAAATAATAATGATATATGCAGATAGATAACAAACTTACATGAGATTTCAGAGATATGGAACCCTTAATTGCAATCTCATCAATGATTTCTTTCATGTAACGCATCACAAAAAATCCGCATTGCTTGGAATCGGGTTGAATTGGACCCTCGTCAGAAAAATTAAGAAGTGAGCAGGTTCTAATACTAATAATCTGATGCTACTAATGTTGTATTTATTTTAAATTGTACATATCTTAACAATTTCCCAGTGTGGTTGTTTCTTACCTCTCCGCCCTATTTTTGCATTGTACATAGCAATTGCCCTTCAAACCAAATATGAAAAAGCAATAAATTAATTATTCATATCAAAGATTAATATTAAAATATATGTAAACTTCAAGAAAGTTGGGGAATCTTACTTGTTCACAGTCAGTGTCCAAGTATCATTACGAATTCAGTGACAAAGAGGGTCAAACAAATATATGAACTCCTTATGAGGATCAATTATTGTGAGAATCCAATGGAGGCTAATCCATATGACCAATATATTAGAAATAATTTAAAATGGCATAAACTATATATAAATTCAATTAATATTTGATATTCCGACTTACCCTACATTGCATGGCACTATTGCTAGTTGAGTGGTGGATACTTTCTCAATGCCTTGGAACAAAGCTCGTGCTCGATCACCCAAAAAAATAATATTACTATAAATAGCATACCAACTTCGAATAAATGTAAGCAGTTGCCTTGGATATTAATTAGTTTTAAGTTTGTTAATTAATTAGTATAAAATTAATTAAGCTGCCTTTTTCTTTTCAAGGGATTATTAATATAATTTGTTGCTTGATTAATGTTGTGAAGAAAGAGGGCTCTTTCGTTACCACTTACCAACATTGCCAAATTATGTCATGCATGTATCTGCGTATTCGATTCTCCGCAAAATAATACTACAATCTTGGCATCTAGGCTTTTAATATAATTCCATGTTAATTAATTCACCCATTATAAATCAACACTAGTACACTACTCTCTCTCTCTCTCTCTCTCTCTCTCTCTCTCTTTCACACACAAACACTCTCTCTCTCACTCTCTCTCTCTCTCTCTCTCTCTTTCACACACAAACACACACACACAAATGTTAAATTAATTGTATGGAGCAGTCAGAGGCAAAATAGCAGAGGGTGATCCATCTGGTATTTCATGAAGAAATGCAGCTAGCTAAAATAAAGAGGCAGTTAACTAAATAATATATATAATTTTCAATGCAGTTCTCTTTAGGTAGAAATGAATCAACACTGATTATTAGGCAGGGGTTTAATTTACAGCCCCCATGTGCAAACTATCTAGAAGCAGTATTGTTTGTCACGTAAGGAAAAATCTAGCTAGCTAGAGAGAGAGAGGGGGGGGGGGGGTGATGGGGATCGCGATGGGGATGGATGGAAGAGCAATAAAGAGATTAGAAGAGGGACCATCATGGATGGATTCAAAACGTTTTTAGAAATATATATATATATATATATTGTTAGTATAGTTAATTAATTAATTAATTAATTAATTAATTAATTAATTATCTAATTAAAAGAGATATAAATTATATTAGTTAATTAAATGGAAGAGTGAAAGGGTGAGTGAGGATTGGGTGAATGGTTGCAACCGTTCGGACGTAACCGCTCAAATTGAATTGGTGCGAAAGCTTTAGGCCGATTGGACGCAATGATTCACCAGTTGCAACTCTTTGATTCACTAGTTGCAACTCTTGGCTCGAATCGGCACAACCATTCAGCCTTGGAAGTGAACCGTTGCACTGTTTGGAGCCAATTGGTGCACCACTTCACTGTAACTCTTCACCTACTATAAATAAGACCACAAGTCCTTCATTTTCATTCACTAATTCACAATCCGAAATCTTCTCTTCTACCCTAGTAATCGATTGAGAATCTTAATTATTATTTTGTTCGTTGTAACATAGTTTTGTAAAAGTGCAACAAAACTTTGTTGAAAGTCGTTTTTATCTTGGAGACGATTGCTATAGTCCGTTTGCATTTAATATACGGTGCAATTTCATCTTGCGGAGAAAGAGTATAACTCTTGACTTGACTTTAATTATCCTACCCGTTACTCTGCCCAAATTACTTCAAAGTTTAGTCCAGCTATATTCCAACAATCGCAAGATGAAATTTTTGTGATTACTCTTTGAAGATGGCTACCGTTGTTGCTCCTGTTCAAGGCGAAAGGCCGGAAAAATTCACCGGTGAAGATTTCAAAAGATGGTAGCAAAAGATGCTATTCTACTTGACCACCCTTGCTCTCGTCCGCTTCCTCAAAGAAGATGCTCCTATTGTTGAGAAAACCCATAACAACACTCAACGACGAACTGCTCTTGATGCTTGGCACCACAGTGAGTTTTTGTGTCGTAATTATATTCTTAATGCTTTGGAAGACTCTCTCTACTCCGTCTATTCTGAATATACAAGTGCTAAGGTGCTGTGGGAATCTCTTAATAAAAAATACAAGACCAAAGATGCCGGTATGAAAATGTTCATAGTCGGTCGGTTCTTGGATTTCAAGATGGAGGATTCTCGAACTGTCCTCGATCAAGTTCGAGAAATTCAGTTGATTCTGCATGATATTCATGCCGAAGGAATGTCTGTCAATGAATCATTCCAAGTGGCAGCTATTATTGAGAAATTGCCAGCACAGTGGAGAGATTTCAAAAACTATCTTAAGCATAAATGCAAAGAGATGGGACTTGAAGATCTCATTGTGAGACTTCGCATCGAGGAAGACAATTGGAAATCCGAGGGGAAAATCGATAAGCCAACTTTTGTGGCAAAAACAAATCTGGTCGAGGCTCGTCCTAACAAAAAGAAGAAGTTTGTGAGCAAAAAGGCGGATGCTAGAATTGCAAAGAAAGCCAAAAAATTTAAAGGAAACTGCTTCAATTGCGACAAACCAGGTCACATGGCAAAAGAATGCAAAGCTCCAAAGAAAGCTAAGAAATCTGAGGCAAACTTGACCGAGAACCGATTTGTTCCAATAGACATGTCAGAGTTGAGTCTATCTGCTGTTGTGTTTGAAGCAAATCTAGTTGAGAATCCAAAGGAATGGTGGATTGACACAGGAGCCACCCGCCACATATGATCCGACAAAGAGATGTTCTCATCTTATACACCTTTGAATGGTCGAAAACTATTCATGGGTAATTCTGCTACCTCTGATATCATTGGATTTGGAAAGTTTGTATTGAAAATGACATCTGGAAAGGAGCTTACCCTTGTAGATGTGTTGCATGTCCCAGACATCCGCAAGGACCTGATTTCCGGCTCTCTACTAAGTAAAGCTGGATCTAGACTAGTTTTTGAAGCAGACAAATTTGTATTGACCAAATGTGGTCTATTTATTGGGAAGGGTTACCTAAATGAGGGACTCTTCAAGCTAAATGTAATGACTGTCCACCGAGAAGTCAAACCAATCAATAAATTTGTTTCTTCTTACTTGGTTGAGTGTTCTAATTTATGGCATGCTAGATTAGGACATGTAAATTTAAATTCTTTACGAAGATTGGTTAATTTAAATTTACTTCCTCAAATGGAATTTAATTCACAAGGAAAATGTGAAATTTGTGTTGAAGCAAAAATGATAAAAGCTCCTTTTCATTCGGTGGAAAGAAGTTCAACACCAATAGAACTTATACATACCGATCTATGTGATCTTAAGTTTGTGCAAACTAGAGGTGGTAAAAATTACTTCATCACATTTATAGATGATTGCACAAGGTATTGTTATGTGTATCTGTTGAAAAGCAAAGATGAGGCAATAGAAGCTTTTAAAAGATATAAAATAGAAGTTGAAAATCAACTCAATGTAAAAATAAAAACAATATGAAGTGATCGAGGAGGAGAATATGTAGCACCATTTGAAAAAATATGCTTAGAAAATGGCATAATTCATCAAATCACTGCTCCTTATTCACCTCAATCAAATGGAATTGCAGAACAAAAGAACCGAACTTTTAAAGAGATGATGAACGCCATGTTGATAAGTTCTGGCTTACCTCAGAATTTATGGGGTGAATCCATCTTATGAGCTAATCATATCTTAAATAAATTGCCTCATAAGAAACTAGATAAGAGCCCATATGAGTTATGGAAATGTAGAAAACCTTCTTATAAATACACTAAAGTGTGGGCGTGTCTAGCAAAGGTAGAAGTACCTAAACCTAAGCAAATAAAGCTAGGTCCAAAAACTATAGACTGCATTTTCATAGGATATGCAAACAATAGTAGTGCATTTCGTTTTCTTGTGCACAAATCAGAAATTTCTGATATAAATGAAGGAATGATTATAGAATCAAGAAATGCAATTTTCTTTGAATCTATCTTTCCTAAGAAGGTTAGAATTGAAACAAATTCAACCAAAAGAAACCATGAATCTATGAATGATTCTCCCTTAGTTGAGGAAGAAGTAAGACGCAGTAAAAGGGCTAAGATAACAAAATCTTTTGGTCCAAATTTTCTAATCTATGCATTAGAAGATGATGAACCAAGGACTATCAAAGAAGCATTATCTAGTCCTGAAGCTCCATTATGGAAAGAAGCTATCAATGCAGAAATTGAATCGATCATGCAAAACCACACTTGGGAAGTCGTTGATCTTCCAAAAGGTTGTCGGCCTTTAGGATGCAGGTGGATTTTAAAAAGAAAATATAAAGCTGATGGTTCAATTGATAAATATAAAGCTCGTTTGATTACCAAAGGGTACAAACAACAAGAGGGCTATGATTATTTTGATACTTATTCTCCAATCATGAGGATTACTTCCATTAGAGTACTCATTGCTATTGATGCATTACATAACCTTGAGATACATCAAATGGATGTAAAAACTGCATTCCTAAATGGTGAATTAGAAGATGAAATTTATATGGATCAACCAGGAGGTTTCATCTCTAAAGGTCAAGAAAACAAGGTCTGCAGGCTTGTAAAATCTTTGTATGGACTTAAACAAGCTCCATTATAATGGCATGAGAAATTTGATAAAATAATGTTATCAAATGGATTCAAAATAAATGAGGGTGATAAATGTGTCTACATTAAAAATACCCCCAATGAATATGTAATTATCTGTCTTTATGTAGACGACATGTTGATCATGGGAAATAATAGGAACGTGATCACGAATACAAAGAATATGTTAAAAAGAAATTTTGACATGAAAGGTATGAGTCTAGCTGACGTTATCCTAGGGATAAAAATCTCTAGAACAAATGAAGGAATTATCTTATCACAATCTCATTATGTAGAAAATGTGCTTAAGAAATTTGAAGCTTTTAATCTACCTCCAGCTGCAACTCCTGTTGATATGAGTTTGCATTTAGCTAAAAATAGAGGAGAACCCATTTCACAACTCAAATATACAAGGATCATTGGAAGTCTAATGTATCTTACAAATTGTACTCGTCCTGATATTGCATATTCAGTGAGTAAGCTAAGTAGATTTACGAGCAATCCATGTAAAGACCATTGGAATGCATTAACAAGAGTGTTAAAGTATTTAAAACATACCACACACCACGGTTTAACATATACAAGATATCCAGCTGTTATTGAAGGATACAGTGATGCAAATTGGATATCTGATATGCAAGACTCAAAATCTACTAGTGGTTTTGTCTTCACCATTGGAGGTGGAGCAGTAGCATGAAAATCTTCTAAACAAACGTGCATAGCTAGATCTACAATGAAATCAGAATTCATTGCATTAGACAAAGCTTGTGAAGAAGCCAAATGGCTTAGAACATTCTTAGAAGATATTTCTTGTTGGGAAAAATCAGTGCCTCCTATAATGATACATTGCGACAGTATGTCTGCAATTGGAAGAGCACAAAGCATCATGTATAATGGTAAATCTCGTCATATACGAAGACGACATAATACCATTAAACAAATGATTTCAAATGGAATCGTTTGTATTGGCTATGTAAAGTCAAAAGAAAATATAGTAGATCCGTTTACTAAAGGTATTAATAGAGATCTACTATATAGTGCCGTAAAGGGAATGGGCTTGAAAAGCCACATAATCGAAAACGTTCATAGCGGTAACTGAACCATACCAATTGGAGATCCCAAGAAGATGGTTCAATGAGACAACTAAGTTATGAAAGTTTACACTACGATACTTGGAATATTTACACTTAGAAACTTATTCTAGGCACTACACCAAGTATGACTGTTAGGATGTGGTCAGGATAAACCTTAAAGGTTTTTAATGATTCCTATACCGAGTAAAAGGTGGGGTAATAGTAGTTTACTCTTAAATAGGAGATCACCTATATTAGTGAGAAGTGGGGCTGCTTCAAAAAGAATCACTTATGAAACAAGATACGGTCCAGGGCCAAAATGGACAAAACGTGAGAACAAAACATTAATAGAATTGTTATTGTGTTAGTATTATTGTTTGGTTTACATTTAATGTTGACCAATTCAAGACACCGCGTTCACTGAGCAACGAGTAAATCTGATAATATTATACTAAACGAAGGTTCAAAGCCGGAAACAACCTATCCCTAAGCAATAATAATTTGTCGAGATTCTTATACTCTTCATTTACAAATATCTCTTTTGTGGGATATTCTTAGTATAGTTAATTAATTAATTAATTAAATATCTAATTAAAAGAGATATTAATTATATTAGTTAATTAAATGGAAGAGTGAAAGGGTGAGTGAGGATTGGGCGAATGGTTGCAACCGTTCGGACGTAACCGCTCAAATTGAATTGGTGCGAAAGCTTTAGGCCGATCGGACGCAATGATTCACCAGTTGCAACTCTTTGATTCACCAGTTGCAACTCTTGGCTTGAATCGACACAACCATTCAGCCTTGGAAGCGAACCGTTGCATTGTTTGGAGCCAATTGGTGCACCACTTCACCGCAACACTTCACCTACTATAAATAAGACCACAAGTCCTTCATTTTCATTCACTAATTCACAATCTGAAATCTTCTCTTCTACCCTAGTAATCGATTGAGAATCTCGATTATTGTTTTGTTCGTTGTAACATAGTTTTGTAAAAGTGCAACAAAACTTTGTTGAAAGTCATTTTATCTTGGAGATGATTGCTATAGTCCGTTTGCATTGAATATACGGTGCAATTTCGTCTTGCGGAGAAAGAGTATAACTCTTGACTCGACTTTAATTATCCTACCCGTTACTCTGCCCAAATTATTTCAAAGTTTAATCCAGCTATATTCCAATATATATATATATATATATATATATATATAATTTTTGTGTTTCTGTGTCTTCGTCTTCTTATTTTTCTTCCTTTAGCTTTTGGCACACCTCAAAAGATTGTTTGAATAATACCAAAGCATTCATCTATTTGTATTTGGATTTTGGAGGAACTTCGTTTGTTTATTTTGTTTTCTAGCACTACAACTGCTTGAGCTTTTTTTTTGGTTTTTTGTTTTCCTAATTTTTCCTTAGCGCTAGCTAGCTGTCCGAATTCACACAAAAAAAACTTCACTACATGAAATACTTCCCATAACTTATTGCTATCAAATATCCTAGTTTCAAAAGGGACAAAACATAGTCGCATGACTGCAAAATGGTTTTGTTTACATACCTTAGGAACAAAAGAGGCACTTTCTTTCTATGCCTTACAACTATCTTAAACCCCAGGCTTGCCACTTCCAACAATTTAAACGAAATTTAATAATGACCCAAAGAAATCTATCCCACCCACATAACCAAATTTATGAAGTAAAGCAGATCAACCAAAAAGAGTGCATATTCAGAACCAAATGTCTAAGGAGGAAACTGTAGAAAAACCCTTCCTCAAAATTTAATGCCAGTATATACTATATATAGGAATAAGATATATTCATTATAACTTCTTAAGAGAATTGAACACGAATGGTTTTATATCCAGCAGCAGTTGTAATTTAAGTTTAGAAAATTGTAGTAACCTGCTAAAAGAAATTCTCCAGAGGGATGAAATGATACAGACCTCACGTTGTGAGTATCCTGTAAATTCAACTCGATAAGTTTAGACTAGAGATCACACATAGTAAATTTCTTCACAAAAGCATGACCAGATACTAAATATAAATAGAAGAAATCATAACCTGAATAATTTTGAAAGCTTTCCTTGCTACTGTTTTTGAAAAATCAAAGAACCTGCCATTCAACACACATTCTAAGTATGAGTTTGGACATTCAATTAGTAATGTAAAGCATATTATAAGATGAAACTTCCAATTTTATTTTTCTGTTAATGTTTGAGCAACAAAATTGGCAGGAGACCAACAATAGTTACTTAAATATAAATAAATTCCCATGAACACTCAGACGAAAATTTGTGAATCACAAATAAATTCCTAGGACTGTGCATTCGGTCCGAACCGAACTGAACCGGGCCGAACTTACAAAACCGATATAGACCGAAACTAATTTTTCAGGACCGAAACCGAACCATACTTAATTGTCAGCCAAACCGAACCGCAACCGATATAATCGGTTTGGTTTCGGTCGGTTTTGACCAAACAGATGACAATTTTCCAATTCTTTGTTTTCCACCAAAATCAAGTTTACAACACAGAAAAAATGGTAGAAATAGGATTAGACAAGAAAGAAAATTGATACTGACAGATTGTGAGTGACTAAAAAAATTGATTTATGCACTCAAAATAAAAAATTATAATTGTATCCACTCCATCAATAAACATATAACTATATCTACACCATTCACCAACAATAATACATTCGATTTTTTTGAATTTCATTTTGATTCTCTTCAATGCATACACCCAAACAAACCAATCCATTTTTTAATTTCATTTTAATTCTCTTCAATGTATACAGCTAAACAAACCGATCCATAAGCATAAAGATCAACGTCAACTACTGTTATGAGTTTTACCCTTTATTTTATGAATCTCACTACGAAACATCTAACTTACTGATGAATTACTGAGTTAGAGACAAAGACTCCACAACTGATTGCTTACGGCGGAGATAGAGAGTCGTTGTCGTGCGTGCGGCGAAGACGAAGCTTCTTCGTGCTGCGCGTGTTGGAGGGATCTGAAGCTCGGTGGTACGGTGAGCGTCAGAGGAGCACATACAAGAGGTGATCGACAACGCAAAACTAACGAGCATAAGAAAGGGGCGAGGTGAGGGGTTCTTCCAGTTCTTCAAGCGAGAGACGACGGGATTTCTTTTCTCATTAGGTTTTCACTTTTTAGAATTCAATTTAGAATTTCAGATTGTGTGTGTCAGTTGACCGTGAGTGTTGAATCAATTCATTGAATCATTTCTGCCAAATGTATTGGGCTCAAGTCTCATTATTTTAATTTTTAATTCAGATAGTGTATTGGGCCTCAATTCCAAAATGGGCTATTACCATTTATTTTATGTGATGGGCTCAATTTTAATATTATTCATTTTTATTGGTTCGGTTCGGTACTCTTCGGTTTTGGAGCATCCAAACTGAAACCGAACCGATAAAAAATCGGTTTTGAAAATTCAAACCGAACTGAACCGAGATTGAAAATTTTCAAACTGAACCGAACCGAACTCGACAGTTCGGTTCAGTTTTTCGGTCCCGATTCGGTTTTGCTCACCCCTATAAATTCCCATGAAGTACAATTTTATCAAAAATGTGTACATTCACTGCACAAATGATAAAACCCATAGTCCAAAAATTTCCCACTCCCCAATTCAAATGCAGCAGATTGAACCCTCCTGAAAATGAAAAAGACGGTCACAAAATTGAAAGTGAAAACTTGCCTTCTTCCGAGGTCCAGACGGTGGAGCTTCACAGTAGAGATAAAATCAACAACTTGACACACAACTCAAAGTTTGTTTGTGAGAGCTACTTTTATAATTAAGGGCATAAGGGAGCACTCTTCACTCAGTCGTCACTCTCAACTGTGAAGAAAAAAGTGACCAAAATTCGGCGGAGGGGTCTAGACTAATATGAGTGGGCGAGGATAGAGAGAGAAAGCGGCGGAGAGGCAGAATGGCGGAGAATGAGAATGGGGGAAGCAATTTGGCGGAGAAGGAAAATGGCGGAGAATGAGAGTGCGCGGGAGTTTGACAAAATTAGGGATTTGATGTTAAAAATTTTTTAAGTCTTAATTTGATTTTATTTTTATTTTTAAAAATACATATATTTACGAATTTAATAAAACCGTAGATATTGTATTTAAATTTTATACTTGCTTTATCTTTTTTATTTATAAATATTATTACTACAGCTATGTGTTAAGATCGTATACATTGGAATCTGTTGAAATCTCTACGGATAATATTCAATCCGTAGTCTTAACAATTCGCACATGCCAATAGACTACGATTTTTATCTCACCGTAGTTATAGGGAGAAAATCGACGCTCATACTCTACAGAAAACTATGTTACCGTAGTCGTGAAAAAAAAAGCGCTCATACTCTACGGGAATAAAAAAACCGCAGTAATTGAGTGCCTTACTACGGTTTTTTTGACAAACCGTAGTCTTAATTTTCTAGAGTATGAGTGTTTTTGTGGTAGTGTGTTTTTCCACGTTCAAGATTATGAGCCCACATGGATTGGTTCCACTGAAATGTGTCAATTTGTTATGATGTGAAATTTCAAAAGAATGTGCTATGTCATGTTTGGATTGAATCCTACAAGAAAGAGGGTTCACGGCAAGGCCGTGGTTCGCCTATGGTTTTAATGGGATGTTTGGGACATCTGGATTCCGGTTCAACTAAGAATCTGATGAATGATTATAAAGAACATATTGACTAAGAAGGTAGGAACGATTATGTAGTGTCTTGTAGACTTGAACATAGAAAGAACTGAGAATAGATAAGTATATTCTTTTAGATGGATTGAGTTATATGGATTTCTAGGAAATGCAGTTCACGTGTATATGTATTTGAGGATCATGTTGGGAGAATTTCAAATGTCGATGAGGAATCGCGATAGATAGATCCATTCTCACTACACCTGTCTCTATACGTTTCTGATCGAGGAGCAAGGACAAGTTCAAGACTGGATGTCTCAAGTTCGGGGTGAGGTATAAGATGATCGAGATAATATGATTTGATTAAGGTGGATCGATATCTATTATCTCTATCTCTCTCTTTCTCTCTCTCTCTCTCTTTCTTCTTGACTCAAATTAAAGGATGATATGTTAAAAAATATTCGAAGAAAGATGCAGAGAAGAACGTAGGAAGAGTTATGCGCATCAAGTTAAAGTGGACCAAGGCAGAATATACATCTTAGTAAGCTTTACGACTCGAGAAAAATGGTGTTTTAGCTAAGAATGATGAGGTAGCTTATAAACTAGTCATATTACTGATTCTAGCTAAGGGTTATAATGTGATTGATGTCTTAATGTTGAGGAAGTGTAAGTTGGATCCTAAACATGTTATAAAGAATAAGGAGATAGTCCTGAACCAGAAGCTAATCTTGATCTACGGGTCTAAGAATTATGGAACGAATAAATATCATTAGTGAAGGTCCTACGGAGTGTTCGATTCTCCGAATCCTATTTTCTTTACTATTATGGAGTGTTCACTTCTCTGAATCCCATTTTCTTTATTGTTACGGAGTGTTCGGTTCTCCGAATCCCGTTTACTTTCCGTTCCTGATAGGCAAAAGTCTGGCATTTATTTACTTTCCTTATTCAAACAGGCACAAGCCTGGCTTTACATTACTTTCCATGTCAAGGTAAAAGTCTGGCTTTATATTACTTTCACGACAGACGAAAGTCTGGCATCTCTTTACTTCATGTATTTGGACAGACATCAGCCTGGCCTTTTTCATGCCTAACCTATTAACAGTTAACCTTTGAACTGTTATTATTTACATTTAAGTTTGTATTTTTTATTCTTTCTTGGATTCATCCTAAGAGTCATGGTATCTGGTTTGAGTCATTTTAGACTTTTTAAAAGCATGGATTGATTCAGTTATAGAGGTTATGCTGCCCAAATTTTTAGGGCACTAACCTTAGCTCTTTGATTGCTTCTGTTCAACAACCCCTTCCCCCTTTTCCCAAGTAGCACACCGGTGCCCTGCCATTCTCTCGGGACCGGGGCGTTACACAGTCATACTTGAAGCCTTACCTCGTTTTACCATGCATTCAACTCCCACTATTTCAATAATCCAAATGATATAGATATGCGGCCCATTCATTTTTTATGAGGATCTTAACTAGGAAGTCTACAAATGCAATCTTGGTAATTACAGAAACCTCTATATATATGATTACTCGTATAACGTGGTACTTCCCATATGTTTACTTAACTTATGAACTCGTAGTCCTTCAAATTTGCAACTGCACAAGTGTTTGCACAATAAATTTTACCAAAGACTTTACGCAAATCAGGCACTACTGCTTAAGCTCATCAAAAAGTTACAGAGTCATACAACCCTTACGGTTACAACTCTAACTCCCAAGGTAAACATATAACTAGAGGTCAACTTATTCTTGTCCTTTTTCTGCTTTGGAAATTTAGCATAACCCACAAGATTCTAACTGTCTATCTTGTAAACCCACATCTAATCTTTAGCCCTTTTCAGGTACTATAAAATATGATTTACCATAGACAAGTATCCCATACAAGGTTAGACTAATTTTTTTTTACTTTGCCAAATGGAAAATTAAATGTATATTTTCATTTCTTGGTTAACATGCCATACGAAAATCACATTTAATATACATAGGATATCAGAGTTAAACATAATATTATTTTCCTGTGATCGTTATATCTCAAAGATATATGTAGTTTTTCTCAAATCCTTTATATCTAACTGTTTGGATAATAATACCCTTACGTCTGACAGTATTTTCTCATTGTTCCCAATGATATAGATAGTATCTACGTATAGTACTTTAGATTTCCACCACGCTTCCGTCACACTTCTTATACACCTCTTTCTTATCCGAACATTGATCAAATCCATACGATGGATTTCTTGATCAAAAGATGATTGATCTTGAATTTATAAGCTTACTTTAGTTATATAAATGTAAGCCACGTAGGTGGACGTTTATAATTAAAACTCTTAAGCTTGTAAATTATATGTTTTTGACATCTTTCAATAAATCCAATTGGTTTCTTTGCGTAGATATTTTACTCAAGACTTCCATTTAAGAAAAGTTGTCTTGACATCTATCTTCCAATCTCATAAAACTTAAGATATGATTTAGACAAAAGAATCTGGATAAAACAGCTTGAAAGTTCTCACTTTCCAGTTTAATCCTTCTTTTTGTCTATTGATCCACATGCAATCAACGATTTTACTTCATTTGGTGGATCTGCAAGCTCCCAAACATTTAATTTTGCCAAAATATTATCTGAATTGCTTTATTTTTGTTCTAGGAATTAAATTCCAGTTCTTCTGGGACTTAAATCCAAAGATTCTCCCATGAACAATAAACTCCCACTAGAATAAAATAATTGAGATACTTGTGTATTCCCCGTCACATGTTTGTGCAGTTACTGGTCGTTCTATCTCTTGTACACTCGATACCGAAAACAACATTTCTTTTCTCATCTCCTTTAAAACAAAAACTGTTCATGGGCTTTTAATATGTTACATTGCCTTCCTATGAAATATTGTCATTTGTATAAACAAACGACTCTCTAATCTCTTAGGACTATATTATTAATCTTTCATTTATCCAGAATATCTTACAAACAAATGTATTTCTAACAGAACATACGTAGCAGTTTCCAAAGAATATTCATAAACAAATTGAATAACTCATTATTGATATAATTATCTCTAAAAGAACTTCACTCTTTCACACTGTTAAACCATTCCATTTAGGAATTTCTAGGTGTAATCACTTGGGATTTAATCCCAACATTTGATAAATAATCCATTATTATCCCAAGAGATATGCAACACTACTTTTTAACTATAGTGTTTTAAATACATTTGCCATGATGTTTCTTCATTTAAACTTTGTACTCTTTGAAAACTCAAAGTACTTAGTTTTAAGAACACATCCAAAAATTGTAGTATAAAATTCGACTAAAGTCTATTTAAATAGACAAAATTCGAATGACCTCTTGCTTAGATTATGGTGGATTCTTATAAATCAGATTTGAATCATCTCTAACTTATCTTTTAGCTTATATTCAATGTGGCCTTGAAGGACCGCATTGGTCATTTACTCTCCAAGTAAAATTCATTGATTAGAAAAGACTTAAAGTGTAATGACCACAAAGGTGCATCTTTTACAAATTTTTGAACTATACTAAAGTAAAATTCCGACCAATCTTCATAAGTTAAAGACATGTTTGGTTCATTTGTGAAGTTTACCTTTTAGAATTAGACAATGAATTATTTATTACACTGTGGATAGATAAATAAGATTCTAAGGTTCATAAATTGTTAACTAATGTGCCACTATAGATAAAATAGTTCATCTTTTCTTGATAATAAACTTGTTATCAAAAGAAATTGAATATCTAAAATATATGATTTAGAAAATGAATACCGGCATATACAGACAATTTTCCAAAATCAAATCATATTTCTACAAGTTCACTTTAAGTAATAAAACAAGTGGGTTGAATAAATATTATGAAAACATAGAATAAAATATGTAAACATACATCCAATCACATTATTGATGACATAAATACATTGTAACCTCAAACAATATGTAAATGCATCCTCCAATACCTTGAATCACATAAATGTAAGCCATGATAGTGTGGACGTTTACACTTACATTTTTCGAGTAGGTTCTAAACCTTTAATTTCACCAGCTAACAACTTAACCTTATGACAAATGAAATTAATAGTTGGCACCCTTTAAACTGGTCCTACAATTAATTAAACAACTCGTTTTGATGGGAAATTTGTTTATTAATTGCATCTAAGTGTATACCATAACTTGATAAATTAGGACTAATGAACTTGTAATACAACACATCCGATATGGAGGTTGGCACATTACCAACGCGCATGTTGATTACTTCGCGTAACTAATTTAAATATCCTATGAAAATTTGATCTTGTGAACTTATAATCAATACATTCGATATGGAGGTTGACACATTACCAACGAGCATGTCAATTACTTCACAACCAAATCAGTTATAGAGACCATCTAGATATCTATATTTTTAAAATTAAATCTCATTTTTTACATTTAGTTTAATCTAGTGAACTCGGAATTCACACATCCGATATAGAGGTTGGAACATTACCAACGCGGATGCCAATTACTTCACATATAAACTAATGTTATGAATAAATGATATAAAAATTTTAAAATTAAATCTTATTACCCACTTAGTCATTTAATACGAGGTTTTTAAGGCATCCAGAACGTGCTGAAAATAAAATTAAATCATCCATAGCATGCTAGACAATCAAAAACATAACCACGAAAATGAATTCAAAATTCCAACTATCATGACACCAGTGTTTCCTATTTTTCCTCTGCAGTCACTTAGATCTTTCAATGACGTTTGATTTGAGTGGTCGTGGGCCCCGTGGTTCATCCCGAATCAAAAGTTATGGCCTCTGCAAGGAAAGTGCTAGAAACAGTTTTTGACGAAAAACTGCTCTTGGAAATTTCCGAAAATTCCATCTTTTGAGTGATTTCCTTCCGTGTTTAGGACTCTTAGTTGCCATCTTCTTTGTACTTCTTCCATGTGGACGAAAATCCTCCCCCCATAACAAGATTACAACAAAAATAAATCTACAACTAGATCTAAACTATGGATACAACTCAAAACAACATACTAGATACAATTTTGACACAAAATTAAATCTAATCTATATCCATGGATTTTGTCGAGGAGTAAAAACTTGATCAAACCGATAAAAAACCAACCATGCACCATATAATTCAGAAAATTAAACATACATGCGCACCATGATAGTTGGAATAATTACCTTAAAATAAAGTTATGCAATTGTATATCTCCAACCACAAAGCATATAAATTTTCAAAAAATGCGCATGATTATTAGATCACCACACAGAGCCAAAATTCAGCTCTGATACCATTTGATGGAACTGAGGATCCTTTAGATGTATGTTGATTGAATAAAATATTTTGATCAAAACGATCCCACATCCCATTGTATGCTAAAATTGAATTTAAATCTCATGTGCAGCGAAAAAATGAGATTATCGATTACCTTACAATCGGAGAGACGCCGTTAAGAAGATATAGATATAAAATCTACAACTCCTCCATTCTTCATGTTATCATTTCCATGATCTTCTGTTGTATGACCCAACCTCGATCCAAACGTTGCGTGTGCGACGATCCTCTAGACCTTGTAGAAGCTTCGAGATGAAGAACCCTCACAATAGATTTTTCAACAATTTCTTTCTTTTGGGGAGAGGAATTTCGAAATTTACATCTATGGTGGTTAAGGTTTTTCTTCTCCTATAATAAGGTATATATAGGGCTACAACAGGTATCTACAGAAAATTAGGGTTAGGCCTCCAACGGGCCTTAAGTTTCCATGTCTAACCCAGACATAATTTAAGCCCATTAATATTAATTCAATTCACTAAAGAATTAATATGACACTACCACCCTAATTCCATATTTATGGATATGACTTCTTTAACTCAATTAATTCTCCATGTTTAAGATATCGAATATCCACTAATTAAATCGAGTATACTGACAACTCAAGTTTAATTAATTATTTATCCATGAGTCGTACCACTCAACCTTTATTATCATGTCGGATTAAAAATCTCACTTGCAAGATTTAACATGATAATCCTTTTTTAGCTCCGCAGGGGACATCATCAACCCGGCGTACTGAGACATGATTTTTTTATATAAATAGTAACACATCATATATACAAATGTCATTACCCAATCTACCGGGCTTATTGATTCTTTAATTAGAATTTCACCGACTGATAGGTCAAAGTAATGTACATTAAAATATACATGTCTACTATTATACAAGGATTAAGAATTTTGAGTATCTGAGATTTATAAGAATTATCTCGCTACGATCCAGCTCAATACACTACATATGTAGTGCCCCGAACCTTTTTGTGCATAATAAATTGCAATTATAGACTATGGGAGTCGCGTCATTTTAAAATTTCCGTAATTCGGTGGTTTAACTGAACTTGCGATGTGTCGTATCGATGAAAATCAAAATATATTTTAATATGAGTATTAATCGATTTATCGATTTGTATGACCTGACGTATTTAAAATATTTGAGAAAATGTGTTTAATCTATGATTTTAAAATCAATGAATTATTTCATCCGTTTCGGTCCAATTTGGGATTTTTCCGGAGACGGAAAATATCACAATAACCGAACAATCGATATTTAAAACGGGTATTTTTTTTAGTCAACCAAGGCATGGGAGGCCATGCCTCCCCTCACCTCTCCCATGCCCTTTCCCGTTTCTTGTTCCCCCAAATCAACCAAATTAGATATATGAAAATAGCGTAGCCATTCTCTTCATTTCTGCATAAGTTTTTTTTAGAGAGAGAGAAATCAACAGCAGCTGCGTTTTCTTCTTCTTCTTCATTCCATTTCATCTTCTTTTTCTTCTGCACAAAAGTTTGAGAGAGAGAGAAAGAAAGAGAGAGCAACAAGAACATCCATATCCATTTTCATTTTTTTCGAAGGAAGAGAGGAAACACAGCAACCCTCACATCATTTTCAATCCATCGTTATTTGAAAGGTATTTCGAAAACTACAAATTATATTGACATATGTTCCGGTTTTTCGTGAAATATATATATATATATATATATATATATATATGTTTGTGTGGCAAAAGCTTTGAGATAGCATGTTGTTGTTATGAAGCATGTTAGATTAAATGGTAGAAATGAATTGTATTAGGAGTTAGCATGATTTTAGCTTTCGTTCATGCGTTTTGTTGAGTTGAAAGCTTGAAGTATCGAGCGCGCGCAAGGGCGCCGCTGCGCGCACAATAGCACCGTCGCGCTCACCAGCGCTCCCGCGCACAACAGCGCCGCCGCGCTTACCAGCGCCCACGCACTTCACTTTCGGCAGACTCGCCACCCTTCGGTAAAACGAGCATAACTTTCTCGTTAGACGTCGGATTGAGACACCGTAAATTTTGCCGGAAACTAGACTTCCATAGCTTTCTAATGGTATATTCTCAATCCCTAATTCTTCCTGAGTAAATTTTGATGAATCATCAAAGTCAGTTGTTATGCAGATTGCTCAACAAATTTTCAGTTTTCAAATCGCCCTTGTTCGAAATCAGTTTTAAAAGCATCTTTTAACTCCTCAGATGATGCTAAGGAGTGTCCTTATCAGTTAACAGTTAGAGTTGAGAGGAACCTTGGGCGAAGATCGGTTCTAATGATGGATTTATATTGTGTCGTTTATAATCGCACGCCAAGTGTTCGATTTATGCTCGAATGAGATAAATGTGTTTTAAAAGGGTCTTTTTATTTTAATAAACTCACATAGGTCTATGATGTTGTTGAGTCTCATTTATGTGAATTAGTATTGTTGAGATTTAAGTCATTATTGGTTGTCGGGTAGGCAATTGCTAATCTATTAAGGTTTAACTTGGGCCGGTTTAATCAATGAGCATGTGAAACTATGTAATTGCGAGAGTCTTGTCCTCGTGGAGGTTCTAAGATGAATTTTGATATTTGTAGATCATTTGTCGTAAGATGTAATCATTGTGGTGTTGCTCGATTCCGTAGAAACTGAAAAGCTTCGACTATTATAGTCAAAAGGTGGGCGTATACTACCTTTCTCAAAATGCTATGTTTGAGTTATTAAGCTCGTTTTGAAACAAATGTGCATATATGATTATCTGTGTAAAATGATTCATTCTGCTTGCTGTGGTTGTCGGAGTCTCATATACCAGCGCTGTGTCAATGTGAGTAGCTACAGTCTTGCTTGGTTTGAGTCGCACCCAATCCCTTGCTGTTCTCAGCTAAAAGAACTTTTAATTACCTTGAGAGTTTACTCGGTAATTGCGCATGATGATGTAGTGGTGGTTGCGGGTGTCGTACTTAGCTCGTTTCAGGGTTTACTGGTGAGCGGGTCCATTTCAGAGTTTACTGATGGATCAAGGTTCACTTCATAGTTTACTGGTGAACACATTCATGTAAAACGTTTTGATGAACTTAGATGTATTTTCCCTTTACAAAACCTTCTATGATTCATCTGCATACTCACAGATAATTATTTTATCAAATGCTTTTGATAACTCGATTTTTCTCAGAAAACCCACTTAGTATATTAGTACTCAACCCAAATATTTTCTCAAATGTTTTCAGGACAATGAGCTGGAGCGTGAAGACGATGAGCTGTGAAGGGGCTTATATGTGTACTTTTGTAGCTAACCCGTTGTATTTGCTCGTCTTAACTTTTGATCATCGTATTATTTCTTTTGATATTTCATAGCTTCCGCAAGAGCAAAAAAAACTCATGTTTTGGATATATATTATATAACTCTGAATTTGTTACGATAATCGTATTCTATTATTGAACTAATTTGGAATCGTTTATTGAGAATTATCCTCGAAATCCCCTTTCTTTCCCCTCTTCTTAATCCCCACCCCCGTGGCGCTTATTTACACAGTCTTTCGGGACCGGGGCGCTACAGATTGGTATCAGAGAAGGTTTACAACTCTGCAGCCTGCTGGGTCATCTTATTTGTTCCCTTGTTGAGTCTTTGGATATTATTTCATAAGCCCTCAGCTCGTCTCTCACGCAACAGCAAAGGTACGCATCTTTTTATGCGTTTGGAATATCAAATAATTGACAATTATGAGATACATTGTTTATTTGGATATTATGAAACGATTCATTGTTATTTGGATATAATTGTGAGTTATGCTATTATATACTGGCGGTTTGGCCGTATATATGTTTGATAATGGCGGTTTAGCCATAAATGTGATTATATACTGGCGGTTTAGCCGTATATATGTTTGATAACGGCGGTTTAGCCGTAAATGTGATTGTATACTGGCGGTTTAGCCGTATACATGTGTTAGATACCGGCAGGAAAGCCGAATGATGATTTAAAATTGGCGGATAAGCTGAAACTTGTATTATATATTGGCGGGTAGGTCATATACGTGATTCTATGTTGGCAGGTTAGCCACATTTGTGTTTAATTTTGACGAATGAGTCAAGTATGTTTAAATTTGGCGGGTGAGCCATTTTTATAATTATATGGGCATGAGTGCCATTTGTGCGTATTCATGTCGGTATGTGGGCCATATACGTTTAACTGTTGGCAGGGGTGCCATGATTCTTGGATTCTGTATGACATGATCTTTTGAAAATTTCTAATTGATTTTATGGGCGGGGAGGCCCTAATGATCCGATGTTATTGTGTATTCTTGTTGTTGGAATTTGATTATTGGTATGCTTGGATTGAGTAGTATGGTATGACTAAGAGAACATAGACGAATCTAGCCTATAGTTGCAGAACATAGACCATTTTATGAGACTTCTCGATTCATTGAGCATGTATCGGTTTAGATCATGCGTGTTTGGGATCAACGGATGGGTTGTACCCGAGAGATTTTTTTTAACAATCAATTGAATGGCGATGCGTAATGATCTTTATGATCATGATTCTTATTGAAACTCGGTTAGTGCGGGATGCCTCCAAGGGGAAGAAGACCGAGAAACGTTAATCTAGCGATGCCAGAGGTGACGGTGGAGCCGCCGGTCCAAGGACCGCGAATCGAAATTGAATTTCGACATCATAATCCCCTAGTGTTCAATGGGGAAGGTGACCCACTCGCGGCTGAGAGATGGGTCCGTGCTTTGGAGAAAATCTTTGGATTTCTCCAATGTGATGACAAGGAAAAGATAGTCTGTGCACTATACCAGCTAGTAGACGATGCTGACTTCTGGTGGGAGTCAGTGAGACGAACGATTCTCGATAACGATTGGGAGATATTCACTTGGGAAGATTTCAAGTCCATTCTGTACCAGAAATATATTCCAGCTAACTATCAGCACCAGAAGGCGAACGAGTTCTGGAATCTGAAACAAGGTAGCGGGCTCTGTGGCCGACTACGACCTGAAATTCAACAGACTGTCAAGGTATGCGCCTCAGACAGTAGATACTGAAGAGAAACGAATTGAAAAGTTCCGTATAGGACTGAGGCCTGAGATCGGGACTACTCTAGTCGGGAAGGACGGAGCTAATTATGGCCAATTTTTGAGCTGGGCACTGAGCATTGAGGCGATGCAGGGAGCCTCGAAGGGGTCAGCGTCTCATCCGCCTACGGCTGACCCCAAGGGAAAGCAAAAATGGGAAAGTCCTCAGCATGGGCACCAGAAAAAGAGTTTCCAGCCCAATTATCAGGACGGAGAAGGCTATGGACAAAGGCCAGTGGCCAAGGAAATGTGACAGTGGGGCCTCAGGGCTACCAAGGTTATGCACCGCAGTGTGCCACCTGCAATAAACACCATTTTGGAAAGTATCTTACATGCTACCGTTGTGGCCAATCGGGTCACTTTGCTAATCGGTGTCAGCAGAATCCGGAAGCGCCAGACCAGAGACAACAGGGACCATATAGAGGAGGTGGTCGAGGCAATGGCAACAACCGAGGAAACCAGAGGCCTTAGCAAAACCAGAACCAAAATCAGAGAGCACTTCAACAGGCCTGAACATATGCGCTGAATCAGCAGGAGGCTGCCGGGAATCCTGGAAACTTGGAAGGTATGATCAGTATGTGTGATGTACCTGTGCTTGCCTTGTTTGATACTGGAGCTTCACATTCATTCCTCTCTAGAAGTGCCTGTAGGCGTATGAATCTTGAACCTGAGTTAGCAAAAGAACCTTTAGCCGTAAGCATTCCTTCAGGGCGAACGCTTTTGTCTGATTGCATGTGCCAGAACCTAGATGTGCTCATAGGTGAAAAGAGTTTCACAGTCAGTCTCTATGTACTTGAGATGCGAGACTTTGATATTATTTTCGGTATGGACTGGCTGACCAAAGAATGTGCCACGATTCAATGCCAAGAAAGGGAGATTATACTCCAAAAGCCGGGTGGGGCCGAGACAGTTTTATGGAACAAGAATGGGAAGCGCGATCCCCATCATATCAATGCTAAGAGCGATGAAGATGATTCGAAAGGGCGAGTGTCGAGCATTCTTAGTGCACTTATCGAGCAAGAAGGAAGAGCAGCTGACAGTTGATCAAGTGCCGATGGTATGAGAGTACTATGACGTATTTCCAAAAGAGTTGTCGGGATTGCCACTAGACAGAGAGGTGGAGTTCACCATCGAGCTACAACCAGGTGCAGCGCCGATGTCTAAAGCACCGTATTGTTTAGCTCCGAAGGAGTTAGAGGAGTTGAAGGTGCAACTGGAAGAACTATTGGAACTGGGTTTCATAAGACCTAGTGTTTCGCCTTGGGGAGCACCGATCCTATTCGTTAAAAAGAAGGATGGTTCGATGAGGATGTGCATCGACTACCGCGAGTTGAACAAGTTAACCGTGAAGAACAAATATCCGCTTCCAAGGATTGATGATCTCTTTGATCAGTTATCTGGTGCTAGGGTATTTTCCAAGATCGATCTACGATCTGGATATCACCAAGTCAAGGTGAGAGAAGAAGACATACCCCAGACCGCGTTTCGAACAAGGTATGGCCACTACGAGTTTCTAGTGTTGCCATTTGGTCTAATCAATGCTCCTGCAGTCTTCATGGATTTGATGAATCGAGTTTTTCACGAGCATTTGGACAAATTTGTGCTGGTCTTCATCGATGATATTCTAATTTACTCGAAAAGCGAGAAGGAGCACGAGGAACACTTGAGAATAGTGTTAGAAACACTAAGAAGAGAGAAACTTTACGCAAAGTTCAACAAGTGTGAATTTTGACTCCAGGAAGTGATGTTCCTCGGACACATCGTGTCAGCAGGAGGAATCAAAGTAGACCCTGCGAAGATCGAAGCGGCAGAAAGATGGAAATCACCAACAAATGTTCATGAGATAAGAAGTTTCCTCGGATTGGCAGGATACTATCGGAAGTTTATCAAGGACTTCTCAAAGATAGCAAGGCCGATGACTCAACTTCTGAGGAAAAAGGTAAAGTTTGAGTAGACTGATACATATGAGCAGAGTTTCCAAGAACTCAAAAAAAGATTGACCACTGCACCAGTCTTAACGCTGCCAGTAGGAGTAGAAGGCTTTGTAATCTATACAGACGCATCTAAGTTAGGCTTGGGCTGCGTGTTGATGCAGGATGGGAAGGTGGTAGCATATGCTTCTCGTCAGTTGAGACCGAATGAGTTAAACTACCCAACCCATGATTTGGAGCTTGCCGCAGTCGTGCATTGCTTTTAATACTCTAAAGGAGAAATTTATCACCAGTCTTGCATGCTTTTAATACTCTAAAGGAGAAATTGATCACCGCTCCCATTGTCATTCCCCATAATTGATCTTTACCTTTTGAAATTATGTGTGATGCATCAAATTCCACCATGGGTGCCGTTTTGGGTCAACGGATTGATAAGATTCTCCGTGTAATTTACTATGCTAGCCTCACATTGAATAGTGCTCAAGTAAATTACACCACTACCGAAAAAGAATTGCTTGCCGTTGTGTTTTCCTTGGATAAATTTAGATCCTACATCGTAGGTTCTAAAGTTATTGTGCATAGTGATCATGCGGCTCTAAGGCATTTGTTGACCAAGCCCCAAGCTAAACCTAGACTCATTAGGTGGATTTTTCTTGTGCAAGAATTTGATGTGGAAATCAAGGATAGAAAGGAGTGGGAAAATGTGGTTGCGGATCATTTATGTCGTCTCCCCGTTGATGTGAATTTTGATTTATTGTATGAAAAAGGAGTTGATTGAGATTCATTTCCGTATGAGCATGCTCTTGAGCTTAATTCATCTCCTTGGTATGCCAACATTGTCAATTATCTTGCTTGTGATAAGATGAGGCCTAACCTCTCCTTTCAAGAAAGGAAAAGATTTTTGGCAAATTGTAGGTACTACTTCTGGGAGGATCCATACCTTTTCCACTTGGGAAAAGACAAGGTGATCCGGAGATGTGTCCCGGAGGAGCAAACCGATATTTTGGCCTTTTGCCACTCTTCTCATTGTGGTGGACATTTTGGAGGGCAAAAGAGGGCCCGAAAGATTTTGCAATCCGGTTTGTATTGGCCCTCACTCTTTAAGGATGCTCATGTTTATTCCCTATCATGTGATAAGTGCCAAAGACTTGACAACATTGGGAGAAGAAATGAAATGCCTCTAAATCTCAATCTTGTTGTTGAAATTTTTGATGTTTGTGGTATTGATTTTATGGGACCATTTCCTAACTCATTTGGCTTCGAGTATATCCTATTAGCGGTCGATTATGTGTCAAAGTGGGTTGAAGCAATCCCCACTAGGTCTTGTGACGCTAATGTGGTTATCAAGTTTGTGTAGGAGCATATTTTGAGTAGGTTTGGATTCCCTTGAGCAATCATAAGTGACGGTGGAACACATTTCACCAACAAGCTCTTCGAAAGATTGATGAAGAAGAATGGAGTGACTCACAAGGTAGCGACTCCATATCACCCTCAAACTTCTGGTCAAGTGGAGACGAGTAACAAACAAATTCAAAACATCTTGAAGAAGACCGTGAATGTGACGAGGAAGGATTGGTCGGCAAGGCTAATGAATGCTCTTTGGGCATACCGGACGGCTTACAAGACTATCCTAGGAATGAGCCCATACCGCCTAGTCTATGGAAAAGCATGCCATCTTCCCGTTGAGATTAAGCACAAGGCCTATTAGGCTATTGAAGCAGTAAATTTTGATCTAATGAGTGCAGGCAAAGAAAGAGCCTTACAATTATCCGAGCTTGATGAGTGGAGGAATGAAGCCTACGACAATGCCAAGATCTACAAGGACAAAGTGAAGAGGCTTCACGATAGGCGCATTGTCTAGAAGGAGCTCACTCCGGGCACGAAAGTTCTCTTCAACACTCGTTTGCGGCTTTTCCCCGGAAAACTCAAGTCACGTTGGAGTGGCCCGTTCATCATTGAAGAAGTATTCCCTTACGCAGTTGTCACTTTGAAAAATCCGGGAACTAACATCACATTTCAAGTGAATGGTCACCGAGTTAAGCCATACTTTGACGGATTTTCTCAAGAAGCTGATGTGGAGGAATTGAAGCTTGTCAATTCTAATTAATTGTCCAAAAACTTCGTCTAGCTCGAGACATTAAAATGAGCGCTGCATGGGAGACAACCCATGATTTTTATTGTTTCATTTTGTTTTCACTTCTCTTATTTTAATTTGTTTGATGCATTTGTTTTTAGGTGTGAAAAATCTTGATTGTGGAATGATATTTTTTTAGGGGTGGAAACAGAGGGAGAAAACAGAGCAAGAATTGAAATAATTGGAAAAACAGGGGAGGATTGGCCCATGTTCACGCGCAGCCCGCCGCCGCGCGCAAGGCGTCTCGGCCCAGCAACCTCCGCGACCGCGCATAGCCGCGCGAGCGTGCGGGCTAAAATTCCCCCCCGCGAGCGCGCATGGACGGGCGGGCGCGCGCCTTTAATTGGCCCCGCGGGCGCGCGGGCGTGCGCAGCACCCTTCGACGAAATCACCTCCATGGCCGCGCATCGGCCCGCGATCCAGGCCCTCCTCTGCCCGTCTCGCCCTTTAAAAATGGCCCAAATTCTGAACCCTATTTTCTTCACATCCGCGCCGCTCACTCCCCAAAACCCATCTCCTGCTCAAAAATTCCACAGCAGATAAACAACTCTACTCCCACCATTCACCCACGCCTCCAACGCCGCTGTGCGCTGCCGCCCCTGCGCCAACTGCCGCCGCCGCCGCGCACCTCTTTTTGCTTCACCTCTCTAACTTGCTCCAAGCTTCTATCTCCATGGCCCCCAAGCAAAAAAACTCCCTCTACTGCATCAGGAGAAGCAGGCTCTAGTGCCATAAGGGAAGTGGAAAACTTTGCGCACCAATTTGGAGCACCCTTTCTTCTCATCTCCCCAGACGAAGGTAAACGCTTCACAACTTTCCAAAAATTTGACATTACTTCTCCAAGATATATTGATTGGCGGTTAATACAATCTTTGGGGTTGGAGGAAAAAGTGACCAAATATCTAAAGTCTTTAAGCTTGGAGACGTTTGCAAACATGAAATTTGAAGCTTATGATAATTTTGTGTCTTGAATTTTTGGTATCTTTTGAGTATGACGAGCGGGAGCAGAAGAAAATTTCTTTTAGAATGTTGGAGAACAGATATGAGGTCATATTGTCCAATATGAAAGACTATTTTGATATTTCATCCAAGGGAATTAAAGAAAAACCATCCGACTGCAATGTTGCCAACGCTTGGTATGAAATCTCAGGTTTTCACAATTGGGACCCCAAGGGGACCTCAAGCAAGTATATCCAGGACCCCGCATTGTCAATGGTGCATAAATTCTCAGCCTATAATATCAGTGGAAAAGAGCAGGCGAACAAAGTGAATTCAACGGAGGCTTATCTTTTGTGGTGTGCCAAGAAGAAGAAGAAAATATGCCCATCTACCTTCCTTTGGTCAGCAATCAAAGGCATGCATCAACGTGATATCCAGCACCCTTCCTTCTGTTCATTCATTTCAGCCCTGGCTGTAAAACTTGGAGTGCTTCAAGAAAATGATCTGGCGCCTAATGGCCAAACACGGATTGATCAGTATAGTATTGACAAAGATGAGCTCAAACGAGCTCAGATTATTTATGATGAGCACCGAATGAGGCCTCACGCAAAGAGAAATTGTGTTGAGAAGTTGAGGCTCACACAGCAGAATACCATGCAACTTACTACAGGCGCCGGCACCTCGTCTGTACAACAACGTGGTCTATCAGATGAGCCCGATGAAGCGGGCAACGAGGAAGCTGACGACGGAGAGGAGCAAGAAGAAGAAGAACCGGAGTACCACTTCCAGCAGCCCCCACAGCCAGGCTTTCACATGCCGCAAGCCGATTGAAGGTCCTTCCAGGACCATTTTGACACTTCTATGGGGCAATTCCAGCACAAGCACAACTTCCAGGAGCACTATGACTCCTCCCTGGACCAGTTCCAGCAAGGCCTCGAGCAAACACTGGTCAACTCAATGGGACAGTTTCAGCAGCACTTTGTCTCCTCCATGGGCCAATACCGGCAAGAGTACTCCAACACAATGGGACGATTCCAAGAGCGTTTCGACACCTCGATGGGAGAGTTTCGTCAGGAGCTGGGATCCCTACGTAATGATCTTGGGGATTTTCGCCAAGAAGTCAATAGCCGCCTGGGTAGCCATGATGAGCGAATGACAGCCTTGGAGCAAAGCTGGAACAATTGGACAATCTCCTACCCCTACCTGCAGCCTCCTCCACCACCTTCCGATCCATCCGAGCAGTAAAGTGTTCGTGTTTTTCTTTTCTTTTGTATATTTCTGTATTCGTGTGTGTGGTTATTATATTTTTCATTCCCTATGTTCGTATTTCGTAGTCGTGTTTTGTAGTGTTGTTTTGTAGGAACCAGTGCCTGCTGCCGGTCTTCTACTCATTGTGTTGTTCTCTTTCCCCTTTAACTTTTATCTCGCATTTGTTTTTCATTCATTGAGGACAATGCATCATTTAAGTGTGGGGGAGTCGTTAGCTTGTTATTGTGACATTGGCTATGTTTTATTATTGTTTTGTTGGTTTATGTTGTTTTTGTTTTGATTGAATGTGTCCATGTTTTGGATTTTGTCGAAATTTTAGATATAAATGGTTGCAATTGTTTGTGAGTTTATCGTTTGTGTATGTTGTGTATTTTGTTATCCCCTTGATTAGCATGATGTTTTGTCCAATTGTCAAAAAATTGAAAATTGAAATATGAATCTTCAGGAAATTATTTTCGAATCAATCATGAAAAATGAAATGTTATCGTGGTTTCACTCGTAAGCATGAATTGTCTTTGAAAATGTTCATAATCGATAAATTTTGTTGAGAGTCTTGGTCTCGAAGGATTAGGAAGCATTGTTAGCCTTGTTCTTGATAATTATCCCCTTATCTTCTTTCCTCATATATATTTATTTGTATATATATGATATAAAAAAAAGAGAGAAAAGAAAAGAAAAAGGGGCAATAAGGATCTCTACTCCTCTAGTTGATTTATTCAACTACGAGTATGAGAAACCACACAAGCACACTAGGGATTTCCTCCCTATGGTTTTCACCTTGTGAATGTTGATCCACACCCCAAAAATTTGTATAAATAATCGGGATTGCATTCTGGATTCTACTCCTCTGATGTGTGGCAAATGCTCCTCGTATTTTGCATGATGAGTATGGAAAACCACATTAGGAAGCTCGATTAATTTCGATGATTAAACCTAGTGAACCTTGTCCTAAGATTGAAATCCCTTGTTTTGTTGAAAATATTTAGCTTTCTTATGAATAAATTTTGGAAGTGATTCGTGGGGAGATAATTGGAAAGAATGAAGTCTAACATGATCATCTTAATTTTTGAAAGGGCAGGCATCTCACTTGTTTGGATTTGTGCTCACTTTCTTGGATGATTAATGCTTTTGTGGGAACTATACGACTTGATCAAAATATATGATTGCTTTGTAAGTTCTTCCTTCTTGATTTATGTTTTTAATTTATTGTTTGCTTGAGGACAAGCAAAAAGCTAAGTGTGGGGGAGTTGTTTAGTGTCTATTTGTATCGTTTTATTATAATAGTTTTGTTATGTTTAATAATTTATTGCGTTGATTTTTATATCGTTATGTGTTGATTTTTATGTGTTTATTTGTATTTATTGCTCTAATGGTGGATTATGTAAAGTATTGCAAAACTTGAGCTTTTGATCATAAAAGCAGAAATTTTACGGCATTTTGGTGGCAAGCAGGAAAGTCGAAAATTAAGATTGAAGTTGTGGATGAAAGAATTAAAAGATCAAGGAAAAATAAAAATGGGAGTTGAATTGCACTGGGTCATGCTCGAAGAAATTGCGGAAAAAAGGAAGCAACCCCCGCCGCCGCGCCACCCCTGTCGCCGCACGCAAGTGCTCTCGGTGAAGGCAGCCCCGCAGGCGCGCGGGTGTGCGTCGGCGCGCATGACATTTTGGCAGCCCCGCGGGTGCGCGGGTGTGCACCGGCGCGCACGCCATTTTCAGCCCCGCGGGAGCGCACTACCCCGCGGCCGCGCGGGGTACCCGTTTTCCTCTCCCGGTCAGCTTTTCCTTCGGATTTTTCCTCCTTTATTCTGGGCAATCCCACTCTATTCCCCTCATATCTCAAAATGAATATTTTACTTTTGTGGCTATTTTTGTAATGGGGAAATAGGTATTATTATCCCTAAGATTGCTTTGTGGATTTTGTCCCCCTAAATCCACCAAAAGTCTCCTCCAAATCTCAAGCATTAAATGCTCCCTTCCAATCACCTTTTCTTTCTCTTCAATTTTTGGCAACCACACACTCTCTCTCTCTCTTTCTCGTATATCTCAATTGGAGATTTGGGGAGATGGAAAGCATCATCACATACACTCCATTTTGACTCCATTCTCTCACCCACTTCATCTTCTTCACCACTCCACCTCCATTCTTTCTCAAAAACACACACTACACACACACACTAAATCTCTACACCACTTTCTCACCATTTTCACCATCACCACCTTCACAAAAGAGAAGAGGAGAAAAGGAAGAAGAAGGGAACCAAGCCAAGCAAGAAGAAGAGAAGACGAGAAGGATACATAATATTGTAGAAGTTATTATTGGATGCTTTGTGGAAATTTGTATTCCCTTTGTATTTTCTTTGTATTTCTTGGATGCTTTGTGGAAATTTGTTCCAAACTCTTGAAGGATACATAATATTGTAGAAGTTATTATTATTTGTATTTGATTTATGAGATGACTTTCTTCTATGATATTTATGTTATTTTAAGCATGTTTAGTGGTTAATCTCTCTATTAGGGGGTAGAGGATCGATGTGGTTTTGATCTATGCTTATTCTTGTTGGTTGTTGTTGTTGGAATCGTGTCTTTTCATATGAGAGTACTTGATCACTACTTGAGCATTGTAGGATTTAGAGGAATCTTGATTGTGATTCTAAATCCTGAAATTGGTTCCTTCGATGTTAGGTGGATGGGGTTCCTAAGCCTAATATGTTAATCTTACTCGTATGATATAGCTAAAAGAGGTTTAATGGATAGACGGTGACAGTAATTAAAGTTAAACCGCTTGAGAGGGTCTATTGTATGTGTGAGATTAACATTACCAACTTGAACAAAGCATAGTGAGAAACCATTGAGAGAATCTACACCCTAATACCTTAATCTATCTTATTTCCTCATATCTTGTTTTAATTTGTGTTGTTTGTATTTTATTGTCTTGTTTAATTGTCTACTTTAATTCTTAGTGTAAATCATCATCAAACCTTTGTTTAGAATGTTTAAGTTTTATTTCGTTAGTTTAATTGTGTTGCATGCATAGTCCCTTAGACAATTTCTTCACAAAAGTCTTCCTTGAGAGATCGACTCGGGTTAAGCTTATCACGTCTACAATTAACCCCGTCCAATTGTGGGTACGGTCCTAGTAGTTGTAGTGTTGAGCATAAACCGGATATATAAGTATAATTTGTGGACCTAACAGGAAGGATGCAAGAATTAAAGTTGGTGAGAATGTTTATGCTGTTATTCAAAGGAAATTATCACAAAAATGTAGGGATCCTGGTATGTTTACTATTCATTGCATTATTGGTAGCAAAAAGGTTGAGAGAGTCATGCTAGATTTAGACGCATCCATAAATGTTATGCCTCTTTTTATGTACAAGGAATTGCAATTAGGACCTATGAAAGACACTCGTGTTATCATTCAGTTAGCTGATAGGTCTAATGCATATCCGCAAGGTGTGGTTGAAGATGTTCTAGTCAAAGTTAATGAATTGATTTTTCCTGTGGATTTTTATATAGTTGACATGGGCGATTCCTTCTCTGCACATAGATCTATGATTCTTTTAAGAAGGCCATTCATGAAAACGGCTAGAACTAAGATTGACGTTGATAAAGGCATGCTTAGCTTTGAATTTGATGGAGATATTGTCACATTTAATATTTTTGAAGCTATGAAGCATGTTGAGGATCCTGAAGCTTTATATATGATTGATATTGTTGATCAATTAGTTGACGATTTTGTTGAAAATCATTTCAGGGAAGATAAGCTGGAGCTATTTGGTGGAATGACTGATACCTCTGCAATAATGGGGGAAGATGAGGAGATTCGAGATGTTATCATGCAGCTGTACGCTACCAATGAGTTTCCCAATAGGCATCTGTCAAGCAGTATGCCCATACAGATCAACTCGGAGCCACTTTTGCCATCTGTTGTAAAAGCTCCAGTGCTGGAATTGAAGGTGCTTCTAGAGCATCTAAAGTACGTCATTTTGAGAGAGAAAGACACATTGCATGTTATCATAAGCAAGGATTTGAGCATAGAGCAAAAGGGACGCTTGATCGAGCTTTCGAAAAGGCACAGGGAGCAATTGGCTGGACTTTAACCGATATAAAAGGGATCAGTCCTGATATCTGCATGCACCGGATATTTCTTGCGCCGGATTGCAAGCCGTCTAGAGATCCACAAAGAAAATTGAACTCGATTATGAAAGAGGTGGTACTCAAAGAAATCCTTAAACTGCTCCAGTTAGGGATTATTTACCCAATTTCTGACAGCGTTTGGGTCAGTCCAGTATACGTGGTACCAAAGAAGTCTGGGTTCCAGTTGGTCAAGAATGAGAACAATGAGTTGATTCCCATGAGGTTTCAAACAGGTTGGCGCATGTGAATAGATTTTCGGAAGCTAAATGATGCTACACGCAAAGACCATTTTCCCTTACCGTTCATTGATGAGATGTTCGAACGTTTGACGGGAAAATCTTTTTTTTGCTTCATGGATGGTTACTCAGGCTACTTTGTAGCCCAAGAAGATCAAGAAAAAACAACTTTCACATGCCCGTTTGGAACATTCGCCTGTCGGAAAATGCCATTTGGTTTATGTAACACTCCTGGCACTTTCCAACGGTGTATGATGAGTATCTTCTCCGACTTGATTGAAAGCTGTATCGAGATCTTTATGGATGATTTTACAGTGCATGAAGACTCCTTTGATCAGTGTTTGGCTAATCTGGACAAGGTTCTGTAGAGGTTCGTTCAAACAGATTTGATGCTGAATTTTGAAAAGTATCACTTCATGGTGAAACAATGCATTGTGCTCGGCCATGTTATTTCTGAGAAGGGTATAGAAGTGGATAAGGTAAAAGTTGATCTGATTGTGAAGTTGCCTTACCCATCTAATGAGAAAGAAATTCGTGCTTTTTTGGGGCATGCGGGTTTCTACAGACTTTGCTGTCGGAACTGTACTTGGATAAAAGAGTGGGAAGAACAGCCATGTGATATACTATGCTTCGAAGACTCTTAATCCCACTCAATGCAACTACACGATGTCGGAGAAGGAGCTGCTTGCTATTGTTTTTACATGTGAAAAATTCCGATCTCACCTTGTTGGATCGAAGGTCGTGGTGTACTCTGACCATGCTGCTTTGAAGTATCTGCTCTCCAAAAAGGAATCCAAGCCTCGTCTCATACGGTGGGTGCTTCTGCTACAGGAATTCGACTTGGAGATCAAAGATAAAAAGGGGGCGGAAAACAATGTTGCTGATCATCTAAGCAGATTTCTGATAAAATTTGACGGTATGCCCATACCGGATGATTTCCCTGACGAGCTTTTATTGGCCGTTACCGGTGTGATCCCTTGGTATGCTGATTTGGTTAATTATTTAACTACTGGGATGTTTCCAAGAGGGATAGAGACAGCGAAGAAAAATAAATTGAAGAGCCAAGCAAAATATTTCATATGGGACGATCCCTACTTGTGGAAAACTTGTGCTAATCAAGTGATTAGACGGTGCACTCCCGATGATGAGATCCAGTCCATTCTCACTTTTTGCCATGGGCATGCTTGTGGTGGCCACTTTGGACCAAAGATGACAGCTCGTAAGGTTCTTGATTGTGGTTTCTATTGGGAAACTATTTTTAAGGATGCTTATTTCTTTTGCAAGAATTGTGATCGATGCAGACACACTGGCAATATCTCTTCTCGGAATGAAATGCCTCAATTTCCCATTCTAGTGTGTGAGATTTTTGATGTGTGGGACATGGACTTCATGGGTCCCTTCCCCAGTTCATTCGGCAACTCCTACATTCTTCTGGTCGTCGATTATGTCTCCAAGTGGATCGAGCTTAAGGCTACTCCCTCTAATGATTCTAAAGTTGTTTCCAGGTTCCTCAAGACCAATATCTTTCATCGGTTTGGTGTTCCACGTGCTATCACTAACGATCAAGGAACACACTTTTGTAACCGTACTTTGGAGGCCTTTTTCAAGAAATATGGAGTTCATCACCGAGTTGCCACAGCCTACCATCCCCAATCCAATGGACAGACGGAAATATCTAATCGAGAGATAAAGAGCATCCTTCAGAAGACAGTAAACCCGAATCGCAAAGACTGGAGTTTGCGTCTGGATAGTGCGGTATGGGCATACCGCACAGCTTACAAATCGCCTATCGGGATGTCTCCATATCAATTGATTTTTGGGAAGCAATGCCATTTACCTGTGGAGCTAGAACACAAAGCACTTTGGGCTGTGAAGCAGTGTTGCTTTGATCAAGGCGTTGTAGGCCATGAAAGGAAGCTTCAATTGCAAGAGCTCGAAGAGATTCGATTAGAAGCCTATGACAATGCTAGCATTTATAAGGAGCATACCAAGTTTCTGCACGATAAGTATATTCGAAGGAAGACTTTTGAAGTTGGATAGAAGGTGCTCCTCTTTAATGCTCATCTCCGAATCATACCGGGTAAATTGAAATCCCGTTGGATGGGGCCATACGAAGTTGTGAGTGTCAGTCCTCACGGAGCAGTGGAGATTCGAAGTCTTAGCACTCACCAGCTTTTGAAGGTCAATGGGCAATTACTCAAGCCGTATTTTGCCGGAATGGAGACACCTACTTTTGACGGGGTCAATCTGGTGACCCCGTCATTATTTCGTGATCATATTCTCCTCATGTCGAGCCTCGAACATTAAATAAGGGCGCTTCTCGAGAGGTAACCCGTGTTTTTATTTTCATTTTATTTGTTTCTTGGTTTTTTTTTTCTCTTTCTTCTTTTTTTTTCATTTTTTTTAGATATATATATAAAAAAAAGAACAGTCTTCTTGTTTTTATTTGTTTCTTTTTTTATTTTTCTTTTCTTTTGTTTAGTTTTTCTTTCTTTTCATTTTTATTTTCCTTAGTTTTTTTTTATTTTGTTTCGTTTTTCTTTCTTGCTTTTTTTCATTTTTAGTAATAGAAAAACAAAAAAAAATATAAAAAAATAAAAGGGGTGTGATCGGCGGTTACTTGCCTAGTGAAAATGGGGTGTTTTAATTTAGTTTGTTTTTTAAAAAGGGGTTGTTTGGCAATTTTGAAAAACTTTCGAATTGGGGATTTTTAATTTTTCCATCTAACTTAATTTATTCAAATCCCTAATTGGAATCAAATTTATTCACAAAATTAACTATCTTTCTTCTTCTCCACGCTTCGCAGGACGCCGCCCAAGCTTTCACCGTCGCTTCTCCACGAACGACACCACCCCTCCACCGCTGCTTCACACACGATCTGGCCCTCACCACATCGACCACATCATGGGTCAGAAAAGGAAGAAACCAACGCGAGCGACTGTGCGCGAGAACGAGGCTACCGCGCTCCCACAGACCCGCGCCGCCACCACGCCTGCTCCGGCCACCACCAGTCCACCGGTGACAACGCCTCCCTCCGACCGAACAGCTGCTGCAGCAGCGTCCGTGCCCTCTCCCATGGCGGGTGCCCCCTTTCCACGTCGGACTCGGTCCAAATCAGCCCCTACGTCTGCGCCTTCGACTCGTACGGATGACTCACAACCATCTTCTACTTCTTCTCAACAGGCTTCACCACTGCCACCCTTTCATTCTGATGAAGAGGTATGCAAAAGTTCTAGATTAAATCGAGAACGTACTCTACTTGGTCCCCGTCTTTTTGATTGGTCGAACATTGAGATTCTTGGGGTTAATGAGGCTATTCATGATCATTTTAGGCATATTGGTTGGGAATTGTTGCTTGAGAATGCATGTCCTGTCTTCAATATGTTGAGTTTTGAATTTCTGTCTTCATTTGCGTTTGATTGACTAGAGGGCTTTCCGACTCGCATGCTATTGTATTTTGTCTAAGGGGTCAAGATTTTAACTTGTCGGTTAATTCTTTGAATTTGTTGCTTGGAGTTGAATCTGATGAGTCATTACATGATGAATTGTACGAGTCTGCTGCGTGTGATGTTCCTTATTCTTTTTCTGTGTCTATTGATGATCGTTGGCGTGAGATGTCAATTGAGGATGATTATGTGCAACGATTGTCTAAAAGTGCTAATTTAAGAGATGATGGTTTGAGGTTGTTTCATAAATTCTTGTCTTATAACTTCTTTGGTCGTTGTGATGCGATGAATATTGTGACGAAGAAAGAAATCTTCATTCTACATAGCATGATTTGGTACAGAAAATTAAATTTTGGGTTTTAGCTTGCACAACAATGGCAGTTTAGTGCTAATCATTTCATTGGGAAAGTCCCTTTAGGGAGTTTCATCACTCTTTTGGCCCAGAAATTACATGTTCCTACTGAGGGTGTCATTCACATTCCCGTTTTCTATTTTACTCTACCTGATCTTCGTGCTATGCATTTGCTTTATGTTAACGCCGAAGGCAACTATCAATTATCTAGACCGGGTGTCTCTGGCCTGAGTCACTCTTCTAGTGCAGGTACTTTTTGCACCGCCCCTACCCTTGCTGAGATCCAGAAGCTGTTCGAGCGCCAGACTCACCGGATTATGAACCGGCTAGATGATCTCAATGACCGCCTCGAGCATGTAGAACAAGCCGTCGCTAGCTTCTCTCGGTCCTTTTTCAAGTGACTGCACATGTGATACCCCGTCTCTTTTTCTAAATTATGAATTATAATTTTGGAAAATGAATTTGAATTAATATTGTTTGAATATTGATCATGTGAGTATGTTTGTATATTATGCCGTTGTTTTAATGCAGGTTGTTCTACTCGAGCTGATACGTCATAGCACGGTTACACTATACTGAGTGCATAATGGAATTTGAAATTTAACATTTAAATTGTCGAGTTATATGATAATGAATGAGTGTGTTTATATTTAATTTTGATTTGACATACCTCAATTTTATGTAATTTTGGTGTGTGCATTGAATGAGTAGTAAATATGTTTTGAAAGTTTAAGTTGTGTATTGTATGTGTTTTCGAAAATAGTATAAATCGAGGGTCTCGCTGAGTTTCGGTAGGATTTCGTCCGGAGGTCATAACTTTTGACTCGGTTGGAACCACGAGGCACATAAGTACTCAAATTGAAGCTCTTTCAAAACTCTACATTCTGAGCGCGACCAGAAAGCGCGACCCCATTCGAGTCGCGTTCTGAGGGGTCTACAGCGCGACCATGAAACGCTACCCCCTCGGTCGCGTGTCACCAGCTTCAGAGAGCCATTTTTCTTTGGCTAAAATCCGACCCCAAAACGCGACCACCTTTGGTCGCGCCCTGCTTCGGAATTTTCACTCTTTAAATACCACACTTCACCCCCATTTCTTTCATTTTGGGCGATTTTTTTCTCCATATTCTCTCAAGCCATTCTTCAACTTTTGGAGTGTGTTCTACCATCATCATCCATCAACTAAGGTAACATCATATCTCTTCTTCTTGGTGATTAAACATAAATTTCATGTTGTTTTGGAATCTAGGGTTTGTTATCCAAATTAGGGTTTTCTTCGATTTTGTTGATTTTCTTGCCTTGATATCTTGAACATATAGTTTATTTACCTCCTTGAAGCTATATGTGAAGTTATATCGAATTCCTATGGTTCATTGTTGCTAGGGTTTGGATTTTTGCCCTAATTTTCCCTTAATATGTTGATAATTATTTGGAGGTGTTGTGAGGGTTGTTTGGGGTTGATTTTCATGTATGTTAGAGCCCTAGGATGAAAGTGTTTGTGTTTGAAATATTGGGTTTAAATGATTTAAATTGAGTCATGATCATGTGGTTTAAATGAGTGCACGTAACGTGCTCGATTAAATGTTTCAAAGAGTTTTAATGTGTATTTTGAGTCCAAAATCATATTATGAGTTGGTATATCCATGATTATGCATATGAAGATGTATGAAATCCTTAAAGCAATGTATAACATGTGTTTGGTCAAAATATGATTTAATTGTATAACTCGACGTCTAAAATGAAAAGATGATTAAAAAGGTGCTAGGTGACGTGTTGTGGCTCGAGGTGGACAACTTGTGCACGGCAAATGAGTATTTCAAGGTTAAAAGGATTCAAAAACGTCTCTTAAGGTGGGATAACTCTAAACTGTGAACACGTGTAAGGTTATAGTTATTGGTGTGCTTTGATTGTATAAGTATGAAGGGTCTTCGGACCAGAGATAAAAGAGACCCTTCGGGACATAACAGAGATCCTTCGGGGTCGACAAAGAGACCCTTCGAGGCAGAGATCCTTTGGGATCGAATATAGACCTGTTAATGTCCTCCCTGGGGGGTAGTATGTCTGCGGGCATCCCTACAGGGCCAAAGATGTTCATTAACGGGGGCATCATGATGTTTAGACCCTACGGGGTTGAGACTAGTCTCCACAAAGTAAAGAAAAGTCCATATGTTATATTTTCACTTGTGCAATTGGCTATAACTGTTTACAGTGTTCCCCACTGAGTATGTTGTTAAATACTCACCCCATTCATTCAATGAATTTCAGGTTGAGCAGTCGGAGCCCGAGTAGGAGCGTTGTGAACACAAGAGAACCCCACAAGCTTGTGTTTAATTTTGCTTGCTTTTGAATATGCATATTATTAGTATTATTACATTGATCATTCTTTCTGTTTTATGAACAACGATTATTGGGGATGGGAATAGCCCGATCTTTGTGGTTATGCTATGTTTAACTCGATATAACATGTCAATGATTTAAAGGCGGGTCGGTTGACCTAGGAGCCTATGTTGTGTAAATATAGGTTATTGAATTCTTATGCTATGTTTGTTAATTTAGGGTACTAGACGGGCGGGTTGTTTAAGACCTATGTGCCCGATAGGTTGGATGATTGCATGAATGATGTAGATAGGTTTATTAGATGCTTCTACTTAAATTCATGTTGTGTGACAGGGTAGATTCGATAGGTTGCATGTTATAATTGTGGAAGAAAATTTATATTTGGAATTATGATGTTATTTTCTCATAATGAAATTTGACTTTAGCTTCCGCTCAATCTATTAAGAGAACGCAAACGCATGTAAATGAATTATATGTTTAGTGACGTGGCCAAACGGAGTGGTTTGGGGCGTTACAGCACAGTTTGCATTTTCTTCCCTTTGTATAGTTCTTTTTTTATGTGTTTTTCTATTTTTCTTTTGGGTATAGTTTGCATTTTTTATGTATAGTGAGAACACTGTGATGTTTAAGTGTGAGGGGAGAGTTAGTTTTTGTCTTTTCTGTTTAGTATAGAAAAAAGTTTTTCTGTGGTTTTGGTGTGTCAAATCATTGGCTTACTTGAGATGGATTGCATGATAATAAAGAGTATGATATGGGATTGGTCTTGAGTGGATGGTTTGTCTCTTGTGATTAAAATGTGCACATGCTTGTATGTATTCTTGAACGAGGAAATATGCAAAATTTAATCAAATTTGTTGAAGCTTACTATATTGTGAGAATTGAGCCTGATGAGCATTATATATGAGAAAGCTCAATTCATTTTCTTGTTGAGTATATCGTGCTTGAACGTTGGATTTCTGATTTGCCCAATTGCCATAGTCACACCGTCTTGTGAGTTTCTTTGCATGAAAATGATTAAGGCATATAGGACTACCCCTTGCTTTGGCTTATAAAAATTATCCATGCCCTTAATGGTCCATTAGTGAGCTCGTTGTGCGTAATCCATTTTTTTTATTATAAATAGCCACTAAATAATTAAGCTTTAGCCTTTTTGTCTTGCTCGTGTCCCCTGAAAGCATGTAAGTGTATTTTTGTGTTGAAATGAGTTTAAAGTCTGCTTGAAGATATTGGTGTTGGAAAGTTGACGAATGTGTATATGTCTCTGTTCTATTCCAAAAAAAAAGGAAAAAAAAAGGAAAAAAAAAAGAAGAAAAAAAAATGAGAAATAAAATAAGGAATAGAACGAGCATGGAATAAAAGGGGCTATGCTTAATTGATATCATTTATTCTGTTGTCATGTATTATTAGAAACCAGCACTCAATTGGTTTTTTTTTTATTTATTTGGGAAGTTGCAGACGAACTTAGTGAATGTATTTGATATGCTTACATGTTTTCAATTATTTGGGTCATTTCATCCTTTTTATCCTACCTATACACCCTAGCCCCGTTACAATCCGTGCAAAAAGACCTTTTGATTTGTGTATAGATCTCATTTGCATGGTAGAGATTTTGACATATGGGCAAATTTATGTTTGAAGGCATCAAGTTACGATTGTGTGAATTAAATCCTGTCCTTATTGTCTTTTGAGAGAACTTGAGCGAATCTTGGTGAGGCAGGATTGGTTTTGCATGTTTTTGACTTGAATGAAAAACATGTGTACAGTTTTATGAAACAAGAGATTGGTTTGTGGTATGTATATGATTGTATCTTGCCTCCGACTTTGATAGTTTTCCATTTAAGGTTGTCAATGATTGTCTTGTCGTTTTTTAGTCTTTCTTGAGTCTATCTTTTGTTTAGTATTTCTCGAGGACGAGCATTGTCTAAGTGTGGGGGGTTTGATTATGTTGTTATTTCGTATATATTTTGAGTCGTTTTTTGTATATATTTACAGTGTTACTCACCTCATGGTCTAGTTTTGTGGAAGAATTTGTGTCTTGTGGTTTATTTCAGGTGGTTGACATGGAAGTGGAGATAATGACATTGTTTTGAAAGCTTTGGACGCAATTGGATTGAAGAAAAGCTGAAGAGTCTAGAAAGCAGTCGGTATGGGTATACCGGCTGGTGGATTGTGCGAGTATTTGAGCTGGAGATAGTGGATCTGCACCAGTTGTGGGACATGAACGAAAATTCTATCTTCTTTTATTACTGTTTGACTCTGTTTTTATTATTTTTCTAGTTGGATTAGGATTATGATGCTTTTTAATTAATTAATTAAGGATTTGTATAAAAAGACTTCTAGATAGAGTATGACTCTATCCATTGCAGTACAGTTTATTCCAGACGCCAGAAACATTGGAGAGAATGATTTTCTCTCTGCAGATTATTTCACAATTCAATTTCATTCTTTCTTTCTTCATCGTTCTTTCTATCAATTAATTTCTGAAGTGTCAATCAAATTATGAATTCAAGCTAAGCGCGTTCTATTCCGGTGAAGATTAACGAATCCCTGGCGTATTTATTCTGTGAGATCTAATTTGTTCTTACACTTTAATTATATGAATGCATCTGTGATTCTCTGTGTTTAAAGTTGTTAATTGTTTCGATTTTGCTAGGTAGTTGCAAATATTTAGTAATCCGGGATTAATTAGTGGCCAATTAAATCGGTCATCCGTAATTGTGGTTTAGGTTTAATTAGTGGTACAACGATTCTTCAGAATCGAGGGAAGAACAGTCTTAATTCGATAGTCCTGTGTCAGAGTCTATTGGTTTTGAATCAGGTTTCTCTAGTGCATAAAGTTGTCGGCTTATTAAATCTATAAAGTGTCTCTTACGGTTGTCAGTTGATTAGGAAAATAATTAGTGAAGTGTCTTCCTGATTATCGAGAAACTAAGAAGAAATTAAGCCTCGTCAGAAGTGTCTTCGATCGCTATAACTGGTTTGCATTCATTAATTGAAGTTATCATTGCGTCAATGATCGGAATAATTAAGCTAGGGTGGAGTTAATTGGAAGCCGGAATACCTTTTAATCTGTGAAGAAATCTACGTTTGTTTAATTGCTTTTAATTTCATTTTTACATTATAATCAAGATATTCGTTGGAAGATTTGGTTACTTGCAGACTAAAGTGTTGGATAATTCTCGCCGGTCCTTTGGGAGACGATCTTGCTTACCACTATTCTGGGTAGTGTGGGCATACCGACTGCGTGTCAGATTATTTTTGGTGAAAAATGACGCACCAATTCTCTATCTCTACTCTTCATCTTCTTCTCTCTTTCTTAGAGTAAAAACGTGCAATAGACAAATTCACGAAAAGAAAAGAAGAATATCAGTAAGATTGAATTCAAATTGAAGATCACCTAGATCGAATTCAAAGTAATACTTATTCGTTTTCTTTCACGGTTTGTTCTCTCTTGATCTCTCTCTTGTGGGTTAGCTCTATCTTTTTCGATCTTTTATCACTTTTTGTGTGCGTCTTTTCTTCTTCTTCTTCTTCTTCTTCTTCTTCTTCATTATTAGCGGTTAATAATTTGTGTTATATGTAATTGATTAAGTTGATCTTTTCAACTTTCATGATTAACAGATGTTTTAGTTCTTTGTATTGTTGCTGGAGTATGTTAATGTCTAAAACATATTATTAGAGATTCAGAATTTGTGTTTTTTGTCTATTGATTTTCTACAAATTGTGTTATTGCATTACTATACAAGTGTTATTTGTCAGAATTTGTTAGCATTATAATACGTCTCATTAGCATTACAAAAATACTTATCAGCATTACAAAATGAATCATTAACATTATAAAAACAATTTGTCAACATTATAAAAATAGCTTGTTGTCAGAGTTTGGCATGATGGATGATTCATTAGCATTACTATAACTAGTTTTAGCACTATCAAATAAGATATTACCATTATAATGATTAGTTTTAGCATTACTACGATAAGCTATTTCTTAAATTTTATTAGCATTACGATACATCTCATTAGTATTACAAAAGTTCTTTAAGCATTACAAATTAAATTATTAGTATTATAAAAATAGCATGACACCATTATAAAATAGTTCGTTATCAAAGTATTGACATAACGAACAATTTATTAGTATTACTATGATTAGTTTAACATTATCAAATAAGATATTAGCATTATTATAATTAGTTTTAGCATTGAGACTGTTTTTATATATTAATTTTTGTCTTATTTAATCTGCAGATTGTGTTGGCACCACTGTAGAGATTTCTCCTGAGTTATCTAAATTTTATATATTTGATTGCGAAGTATCTTTGAAGCATTTCAGAAGCAAACCTCTACTTCTAATTATGTTCTAAAGACTCCTCAATCAGTGTTGAAGCCCTTTACATGGAAAATGATGATGAATAAAATAATAATAATTATTATTATTATATAAATCAAATTTTTTACTTTTTGAACAATTGTTACTTTTTTTAGCATTACCGTAATGCTTCTCAATTGACATTATTATTTCAATAGCTTGCCATTAAAATATTAATATATGTCAAATTCATTTTTTTGTTAAAAGTGAATGCTACAAGATGCTCTACTTTAGCATTATATAAATGATATAATATGATAATACTACCATTTAAAAATTCAACTGTTAAAATATTCATATGTCAATTCTAAACATAATTTCACCTATGTTGTTACTTTCACTTTATGTGTATCATATTTTTCTAATATTACTATTAACAAGAGCAATGATAATGCTAACACTATCGAATAATAATGTTAATATAACAAAATTCTAATGTTGTTCATGGTTGTTTTATAAGGTTCTTGATAACTTTTTCCGCTAATGCTAATATTAGTTATGATAATGAAAAATGAGCAATGATAAAACTAATACTACCGAACGATAATGCTAATATAGCAAAATTCTAACAATATTATTCATTGTTGATTTATAATGTTCATGACAAATTTTCTGCTAATGCTAACATTAACTATTATATGCTGAAATGAGCTATCATAATGTTAAAACTGGTGAACAATAATGATAATAAAATAAAATACACTATTATATCAGACAGTTCCAATATCGTTATTCATGGGCTAGGTTTTACGTTCCTGAGTTTCCTGATGTTAACAAAACAAAACCAAACCACTAATTAATCACTCAATGCTAAAGAAAGCTCGTAATGTGCATCATCAAAGTTGTTAATATTAGCATTATCAATGTTTATATTAGAGAAAAATGTCACCGTGCTTTCTTATGTTCCTTTTATTTAAAATGGAAAGGTGTGAATTGGTTCTTAGTTCTCGCACGAGGATTGGTTCTCTCTGGAACCATTCTCTTTATATATATACATATATATACATATATATATATATATGGGATAATTGCCTTAACATACACAAATTTTGGAGTGTTTTTGGTTTTTCACACGTTTTAAAAAATGTAGTTTTAATAACATGAGCTTAGCTCTTGTTTGATTTTTTCACATGATTTTCAAATTCCGACAAGTTGAATCTAATGTGGTAGCCAGAGACTACCACGTGTACATCTACGTGGACACCAACTTATCTTAAAATAATGAACTTTTGGTTGATTTTATTTTTTCACATGAATTAAAAGAAAAGGAACAATTTTAGATTTTTTTTTTACTTTTTTCTTGTAATGTGGCAAACGTGATATAAATACTTCACTTTATATTTTCCAAACATAATTGTCAAACAAGATATAAATTTTAATCAACACCATTTGACAATTGTAATCTTTTTTATCTTATGTATTTCATTTAATATGCACAAATATCATACTATGACTTTAGGGTGTGTGTGATGTGTATATTTATCATTATGAAGTTTGGAAAAATTGGAGCTGTTACATATTTATATTATTAATAAGTTTAAAGAATAATAAAATAGACAAATTAAGAATTTGTTCAACAATTATTATTAATGGAAATCTTCAATTATAAAATTATTTGAGATTATCTAACATATAAAGTTATATCAAAAGATGTTATTAAACATATATGAAAAATTAATATGTAGTTTCTACGTGATCAATTTATTTGTTAACTTAATTGATTGCTTGTGTAATATTATTCATTAACATATGATATGTCATAGATCACTATTAATGACTTGATCATTGTTGTGTTCGAAATTTACTTATTTATATCATTACACTAGCTTAAGTCATATTTTTATATTTTTTCTTCAAATAAAGTACTAAAAAGTTTTTATAGTTATTTTATTTAATTTTTTCGAGCCTAAATTTTATATATTGCATGAACTAAGAAAATTTAAATATTTCACAATGTCTACTACAACAACATTATCACAGACATTTCAAATTTACTACCTGGTCAAACTAGCAGATTCCAGATAATGACAATATGACATTGCTAAGTTCATAAGATCATAAATCATTCGCACATATCACAATCGTTTTTAGACCATACTGTTTCATTCATACAATCTGTCATTGGTATCACAAAATGTCAATATAATGAGGCATACAGGACACTGGCATCTTTTGAAAAATGATCTTCATACAGATGAGAAATGTATGTATGAAAAGGTGAGTAACAAATTGGTCTAAATGTAAGTGTAGTTTCACAAACCAGGGCCTCCCCATCAAAGACAAATCTCACTCTTGTAGCCTGCAAGAAAGAAACAAGAAAGCAATCATGATGTTAGAGCAAGACAGACTTGTCTGAAGATGATGCATATCATATTACATGATTCGAACAAGATATGTTTCCAATCTAGCAATAACATCAACTAATTTATCGGCTAATAGCAAATGGATATAAATTAGCATCCCGTGACATTACCTGGACTAAAAGGAGCAACCCGAGAAGGCCAATGGGGACTGCTGCTACTAAATTATCAGCATAAACAAAACCACCAGTCATTCCTGCCCAAGTTAAGAGCTCAGACTTTCAGAATGCAGAAATTATACGAAATGTCCTGAAGCAGTGTAATTTATGCAGAATACTAAATTTGGTGCTCTCAAGCATCAGTACTAACCGAGAAGCACAACTGGAATCCGGTAATCGGGGTCCGGAATAACAACCTCTCTGTTAACTTTCCTGCCAAGCTGCATCATAAAATCTGATCACAATTAAACGCTGCAAGCTCAACGCTTACAAATGGAAATGGGAAACGCAAACACTAGTTCAAAATGAAAACCAACTCTATAAATTCATTACTATTAAACAAAAGAAATCGAAGATCCGAATCAACGGAAATTAAATATCCAAAAGATGGGCGAAATCTCGAACCACAGAAGAAATAACGGCACGCCTAGTCGATGCAGTTGAATTATTTCTCGTCAAACTGGAATTACTGTACATGAATTTTTCAGTACACGAACTTGGAAAATTTCTGCCCAAAGCATCTGCTTTGTTGTAATCTGATAACAGTAATGAAAAAGAGTTAATCGATAAAAAGCGTAGAATTATTATTGCTAAAAATAGCTGAGAGCTCACAATGCACAGAAAGGAAGTGAGAAGAAGCACACGAAAGAGCGCTCTCCATTGCGGCAAATGCACAGAAATATGAAGCTTGTGGTTTTTGAGTAGAAGAAGAGGTCTCGATTGCGCAAAGAGAACGAGAGGTCATGGTTTTGTTGTACTGATTTTACGCCATTTCGCTGATCATGATGGTAAATTTACTATTTTAACCTTATACACTTATGCGATTTGTTCTAAAAGTGTTTGATTTTTGAGATTACGAGTTTCAATCTGTACCACTAATTTTACTCTGTGATAGAGTCTTCTAGAATCCTTCCTTGTTGATCTTCTATTTGCTTCTTTTCTTCAATGAACTGGAAATCTTCTACACTGCAAGCTTGCATAAGTCTTTAGCAACCTGCAACACTTCAAAATCCATCACATATACTCTCTCAAAAGGTGAAGTTGATCGGAGATATTCGTAGTGGACACACGGTTGAACATCTTACAAAACATCATCCAAAATCTTTCGTCTTTGTTTATTATTCTAAAACTGATGTGAACACCACCTTGAAGTCTCTCGTCTACAAACTTGTTGTTTTGCACAGTGGACATCGGATACCAACTGGTACTCCATGTTGAACAGTTCGCCAAAAATTGTTGGTTTTGTATGCTGGAAAGCTTGTTTTTGTATACATTAAACAATATTAAGATTATATAGAATGGATAATTATTGCAATAACTATGTGCATTTAATTATTGTTATTTTATCTACACGATCCATATAAGTGCATTGTAAATGATATGGTATGGGTGAACACATGGTAAAGATCATATTTTCAGTGTCTTGCATTGTATTAAAAGGTTCACGGCTTAGATGGTCTTAAGCCAACCATCAGTATTAAATAATCTAATTTTTAGTTTATCTTGACCGACAGATTATTCTAGTACACCAACGTGTGTATTGAGAAGGATTATGATAGGATATTGAAGTTACACAAACTCTACGGAGATAAACATGTTCACTGGTATGTATATGTATATTGTTGTTAACATGTATATGTATATTGTTGTCAACCGAAGCCCCTCCTAATTATTTTGCTGTGTCGTCCAATTCTATGCTTAGCACAAATAATTCCTCTTCTCAAATTATTTCTAATTCAATTGGGTTGCCTATTAATTTAATTCAGCAGCCCAATGAATTAATTAATTCTAGCCCAACTGTTGAGCTGCCTCCTAATATTTTAATTGCTGGTTTGGCCCAAAATGAATTTCCTCCTCTTCAGGGTAATGGGCCGAAAAGTAATTTTAATTGTCAGCCCAATGAGCAATTAAATGTCCAGCAGCCCAATTCTAAAAATATTCCCTGTGCCTCGGCGTCTTTTTCTGCTGCAAAGAATATAGTTGATGATCGGGTGGATGTTGATGTTGATAGGGGAGGGGATGAGTCAGCTGGTAATGCTTGGATTAATAGGCTTAATTTAAATGGTGTGGAGAAAGGATCGAAAGAGGCTCTTGTGTTGGAGGCTCATGGTCGGCATTTACGTGAAGCTCATGGGAATAGTTTGGGGAATGTTGTTCAATCAATTGATCTACGTCAGGGGACTTCTTAAGTCCGTGAGAAACAAAGCACTACTTCGTTGTAAGGTTCCAAAGGCTGTTACATAAAGACCTCCCGTCACTCGACCCCTTTCCTACCCTCTATAACCACTTTCGATGGACTGAATTGTGAGATCTCCTAACAAGTTAGACTCCCTCTAGTTCCCACAAAAAATCTCCCGGGAGACTCCTTTAAAAGTGTATGAAAGAATTTCAAACACCGACTAGAAAAACACAATGATCAAAAGATCAAGCCTAGTCTAACCGTACACTAATACTTCAAACTTGAAGAGTTTTTAGACTTTCTAAACAATACTTGTGCATACAACAACCACCCTTCTAACTAGTCTGATTCCCATGATATTTATAAGAATAAAGTACAGTCTAAACAAGGTAATTATATTATCCTAATTTGAATCAAACTCTAACGTGGAAACTTTCCTAGTTTGATTTGAACTACCCTAGTTAGAACTTCTTTCTTGAATAGAACACATCTTCTTCTATTTTGATCTTCATCTGAATAACTTATCTTCTATTCTGAGACGTCTATCTTCAATAGGAATCTTCATTGTTCTTGAAATTAGCTCAACACCTCTCTTTGGAAACTTTCTCAACAATCATGTACATGATCATGTATAGAACACTTGGTCAGTACATTCTTCAATCTTCTATCACATTGGCAGCGAAATGTTCTTGTATCATGTCCAAAGCATGGTCTTCAATTCTTGAAAAACTAAAACCATTGTGTTCTTGATTTTCCATAAGGATTATTTCAATCTAAAAACACTTAGTGCTGAACGCTGACACTAACGATTTCTCTATTTGTCTTTATCTGTTGGCAAATCAACTCCGTGTTTTTAGAAGAACACAAACTTCATCTAAAAAATCGTGTACTCCAAAACATTTTTCAATGTAACGCCCCAGTCCTGAAGTTACTAGGGGAAAGAGATAAGGGGTTGTCGCATAAATATAATTATAGAAACAAGGTTAGTGCCTCAATCATTTAGCCAACATAACCTCTGTAACTGTAATAGAACCACGTACTAAGGCATTCAGAAGGAACTTAAATGAATTGCCATTTATAAAAGGAAAATTATCCCACCAATCAATTGTAAAGACACATCTCATCAATAAGCACAAATCATAATATGATTCAAACAATTGAAGACAAGTTATGTCAGAGTAAACGGAACAAGCGCAAAGCATCTTTATTAAACTTAAGCAAATTATTTCAAACTAGTTCATTGTTTTAGAGTATCGAGGATCTCTAAACAACACAAAAAGAGCAAGCATATAACAAAAAGCCAGCCCTTGCCTCAGTTCCGTCATCTTCCAACCTGTCTCTCAACCTGAAAATATTAAGAAAAGATTTGGGCTGAGTACTAGCGTACCCAGTGGACAATTTTGATAAATAGTTCACAATCATTTTGTAAATATGAATATTGTATCCACACAAGTATAACAATGGAAATGTTTCAAATCTAAAAGCATTCCATATATACAAAGCTTCTTTTAACCTAACTTGCACGCTCTATCTCAACTGTCTCTTCCTACAGTGTCTTAACTTATATACACGTCCTCTAGCTCATCTGTCTAATAAAGGATAGTTCATACGGTCCCAAAGCTTTAAAAGATCCGAACTCGAGTCTAGTTAAGCACTTAATATTTTTGTAGGATACTGGCGAACGTGAACAGTGAGCTAAACCATTTTGATATAAATATTCATGTTGCACAATTGATAAACAATTGAGCTTATTAGCTAAACATAATTTGAGAAGGATATATCCCACTTGGATAACAAATCTGTAACACAGATAAGCTTTTAAATTCTTGGTTGGTCCTGCTCAGATTCTGCTATCTGTTCTAGGCCTACAACACCCAACCTTGACTTAGCTTTGTTAAACGGACCTAATTAAAACTCAATCCTTAAGCTTTCTTTTAATTTAGTTTTCTATTAAACTTTTGTACTTTGTTTTGTGTAATTACAATTTCTCCACCCTTTATTTTTTTTTACTTTGTATTCGTAGCCTAGTAGATTTATATAATTAATGTTCTGCATAAATAAATTGAATATTATGATTTTCACCCAATACTATAAAACATATAATCTGACCTATAACCATAAACCCCAAAATTGCAAATCATATAGCATATTCATCCTTAATTAATACTTTATATTATTATTATTATTATTATTATTATTATTATTATTATTATTATTATTATTATTATTATTATTATATAAGCAAATGTAACCTTTTGCCCCAAAACAAAAAAAAAAACTAGAGTTATGCTTCAATCACTAATTCTCTAATTTAAGATTATTTAGAAATTTTCGACATGATTATTCTAATCGAATACATATATTGAAATCTCACCTTGAAACATTTTGTTTTAAATTGATCATTGTCCTAATTTATCTTCTTTTTTCGTACGCATAAGAAAAATAGCATTAAATGAAATTAAATCAACTAGTAGTTCTAGTAATTTCGTATTAGAAAAATATGACAATCTCAAACATTAGATAATATATTATATTTATGACCTCATGTATAAATATAAATAATAAAATGGAATTTGTGATACAATATTGCATAAATTGCATTATCAAGAATATCAAAATCTACCTATAATTATAAGAACATGTTACTCTTTAAAAAAAATTAGAAACTAACCTTGTATTGTTTTCTTTTCCTTGAACTCACTGTCGTTCTTTTATTTTCTTTTTTTTTCTTCGTGAACTACCTTAAATTTATAGGGGATGAGTTGATGAGTCACCGTCCCACTTGTAAATTTTTTTAAGTATTATTACTATTATTATTAATTATTTATTCATTAAAATTGTAGCGTCCCGGTCCCGAAAGACCGTGGAAATGAACGCCATGGGGGTTGGAATTAAGAAGAGGGAAAGAAAGGGGTAATCTTAACAGAAAATTCAGAAACTAAACATGCATTATAATCATAAAATTCTAGTTTAATGATAATACGAAGATCAGTGTTATAGAAAAATTTTAACAACAATAGCAATGAAAGTGCGGAAGCAAGACTTTGAACAAAAGAGAAGTCAACAGGAACAACACATAATTAACAAAAGCCCGTTCCTCAGCATCGTCACTTCCACGCGCCAGTCTACTGACTTGAAAATATTTTGAAAGATTTGGGCTGAGTACTAATGCACTCAGTGGGCAAGTTTTCACAATGAAGTTTATGTAATTCGTTTTCTAAAAGTGATATATCTGTATTTATGCATGTAGTGAAGCTTATGAGGTTTTTAGAATATAAAAGTAACCTAAATTCACCAAAATATTTTATCATGAAGTACTAAGTGTATAACCAGTCACTGCCCGCAACCTCTACTACATCATCAACGCGTAAGTTTTAAGAGTATCACCAATGAATATAACCGTTCATTTTAGTCTTCACGGCAAGGAATAGGGCATGACAAATAAAGCATGCATACTGCAGCCACTCACATTGACACGGCGCTAGTATATGAGACTCCGACAACATACAGTAGCACGTAAATATTTTTAATACAGATAATCACATATGCAATTTAAGCAAAACAGAGCTTAATAACTCGAAATATAAAGTTTAAAAAGATAGAATAGCCCACCTGGTTAGCTAATAGTAGCTGAAGCTTTTATGATTCTTTTAAGAGTCCCCTAAGTCTGATGATTCGGATTTTGTCCTACACATAAAGACTAAGTTTTAGAAGCGTATAAGGTCAAATCCTAAATCATGAGCTAACTAGTTAAAATTCTAAAGTACAAGGTTTTATGCCCATGGAATTAGTTGATGAAATTGATGATATAAGAATTTAAGAAATCATAGAATAATCTAAGAAATCATAGAATAATCATAGAATTTAAGACAAATTATTTAATGCAGAATAATTTAAGAAATCATAGAATAATCGTATAAGGTCAAATTTTAATATATATATATAGAAAATAAAAATAAAAATTAAAATAAAATAAATTAAAGATGATAAATAAAAATGGAGTTAAGGAGATTTGAACTCTTAATCTCTAATGGGTTAACATAAACCTTGACCACTTAGGCTAAAGACTAATTTGAAAAATTAATTCAGACTAATTATTAATTAAGACAGATTATTTAAATGCAGAAAATGTAGAGATAAAGGGTGTAAAAATGAGAGCAAGAGGAATTGAACCTAAGACCTAAGATTATTTAAAGTATATAATAACCACTTAGCTATACAACAATTTTCAAAAATAATACAATTTCAGAATTAATTAAGGTAGATCAGAATGTTAAGGAAAAATTAATTAAACTTAACACCCACAGACATACACGCATGCACACAACCACACTTAACCAAATTAATTTCAATTTCATTCCCTCTCACTCCTACCCTCACTCTCGACAGTTTTAATAAAATGAACAACCAAGGAATCTTCCTTCTCTCATCAAAACTCTGTACAATTTCCAAACCAAACACAATTTACTGTATATTATAATTAAAAACAATTCACACTTTTCTCTTACTTTTTCACCCACTCACACATCATTAATTAAAAGTTAAAGCAAGTCAACACCCTTTCCTCTCTCTCTCTCTCTCTCTCTCTCTCTCTCTCTCTCTCTCTCTCTCTCTCTCTCCTCACAACACACGTCTGCACATACACAAGCCATTTCTCAAAATGGAAACCAACCAAAATCAAAATACAATATTTTAAAACCAACCCATTTATGTCTCTCTCTCTCTCTCTCTCTCTCTCTCCTTTGTAAAGTCATCCCCAACTTTTAAAATAAAAAGCACATTACAGTGTGCCTTTCTTCTTCTCGACTGCACACACACACACGTATATATACATACACAAAATAACCCAAATAAAATTTCTCATTTCCCTTCTTCATAGCCGATGCCTTCACAACACTAACACATATTTCTTTCATGTTCTAGCAGTATTAATTTCACACATGCAGCCATTTATTTACCTATTTTACTAGAGGTATATACCCAGTAGCAGCAAAAACCAAACAAAAGTGGAGGTTTTGGGGAATTTTCAAACATTAAAATTCATTGAGTTTAAACTCATATATAATTCTGCAAATCTCCATAAATCTTAAAATAACTTAGGGGAAAGGATAGAGAAAGAAGAGAGAAAGAGATTCATGCTATTGCATGTGGAATCCGGCCACCGGAAAGTCTCGCCGGCGAAGCTCCGAGGTGTGGCCAAGGTGAGAGCTTTTCCGGTCGTTCGGCCTTCATTTCCTCACCATAATGGTGAAATCGAGCTAGAATTTAAAAGAGAAAAGAAATTTGAAAATTTACAAATTTGACCGGAATTTGGCGGCGTCGGGCGGTGGTCCGGCGGCGGCGCTCGGCGGCGATCCGCCTTCGGCCACCTTGTCGGAAATCGCCATAGGAAGGAAAATAATAGAGAAGTGTATACCTTTGAGATTGAAGTGAAAAATGAATCCCGTAAGCAATAAAATTGGTTTTTATATTTTTTTTTGCATAGGACTTAAATGTAATAAATCAAAACTAAAATTTAGTTGTGCTGGGCCAATTCCTCTTTTAAACTTTTGAGCTCAGTCCAATAGATTAGGTTGGGCTTCTATAATAGATAATTCTATTTATTTAAACAAACTAGTCCAAAACCTAATAAAATCCACTACCAATATTTTGGGATATTACATTCCTACCCCCTTAAAAGAATTTCATCCCGAAATTCACGTACCTTAAAATATCTCAGGATATTTTTGTCTCATTTTGCTTTCAAGTTCCCACGTTGCTTCAGTTCGATCATGATGATTCCATTGCACAAGCACCAATGGAATTTGTTTATTTCTGAGGACCTGAACTTTTCTATCAAGGATCTCATGGGGTTTTTCTTCGTACGTCATGTCAGAATGTAGAATTAATTCACTTTCTTTGACAATGTGTTCTGGATCAAACACGTACTTCCTGAGCATTGACACATGATACACATCATGAACTTGTGCTAGGTCCGGCGGTAGAGCTAATCGGTAAGCAACCTCACCAATTCTTTCAAGTATCTCGAATGGCCCCATATATCTTGGTCTTAATTTACCTCGTTTGCCGAATCTCACAACACCCTGTGTTGGAGATACCTTTAAGAAAACTTTTTCACCAACTTGAAAGTGTAGGTCTTTTCTGCGCTTATCTGCATAAGATTTTTGTCGATCTTGTGCTTCCTTCATTCTCGCTCGAATTTGGTCAATTATCTTGACAGTAGTCTGCACAATCTCCGGACCCAAAATTTTCTTTCTCCAACTTCATCCCAATACAATGGTGATCTACATTTGCGACCGTAGAAGGCTTCATACGGTGCCATCTTTATCGTTGACTGGTAGCTGTTATTATATGTAAACTCCACTAAGGGTAAAACATCTTCCCAACTTGTATTTCCATCCAATACAACTCCCCGGAGCATATCTTCCAAAATTTGTATCGTTCTTTCTGATTGGCCATCTGTTTGAGGATGAAAAGCGGTACTGAAGTTCAGCTTTGTTCCCATAGCTTCTTGAAGACTTTTCCAGAATCTTGATGTGAAACGAGCATCACGATCCGACGTGATGGAAACTGGAATTCCGTGTAGACGAACAATTTCTCTTACATAAATCTATGCCAACTTGCTTAACTTCGTTGTTGTTTTGATCTGCATAAAGTGTGCTGATTTAGTCAATCGATCAACAATCACCCATACTGTTGAGTTTCCTCTCACTGATCGTGGTAAGCCTACCACGAAATCCATCGTTATATGCTCCCATTTCCACTCTGGAATTTCCAATGGCTGCAATAATCCAGAAGGTCGTTGATGTATGGCTTTCACTTGTTGGCATGTTAAACATCTCTCGATAAATGCCGCTATCTCTCTTTTCATATTGTTCCACCAAAAGTATTGCTTCAAGTCTTTGTATAGCTTCGTACTGCCTGGATGAGCAACATAGGGGGTATTATGAGCCTCTTTCATAATTTCCTGTTTCAGTGTGTCATCACTGGGAACACATAGTCTGTCACGGAACATTAGGGCTCCGTCATTTACCTCACTGAACTCTTTTGGTTCATCCGCTTTGACTTTCTGTCTTATCTTCTCCAATCGTTCATCCTTTGTCTGAGCTTCTATGATTCATGATCGTAATTCTGGTTTAGCTATCACTGCAGCTACCACACTTGTTGTAGAGCTTAGTGGAAACACTAACTCTAACTCCATCTTTTCTATCTCTTTGACAAGTCCCTCCTTGTCTGTTAAAAGATATCCCAGTACTCCTTATTTCTTTCTACTCAAAGCATCTGCTACTACATTTGCTTTTCTGGGATGATAGTGTATCGTACAGTCATAATCTTTCACCAGCTCCAACCATCTTCTCTACCTCATATTAAGCTCTTTCTGCTCAAAAATGTACTTTAAGCTTTTATGGTCAGTGTAAATCTCGCATTTCACCCCATAAAGATAATGTCTCTAAATTTTAAGTGCATGTACCACGGCAGCGAGCTCCAAATCATGGGTTGGGTAGTTCAGTTCATGAGGTCTCAATTGTCGTGAAGTATAAGCTACTACCTTCCCATTTTGCATCAACACGCATTCCAAACCCAATTTAGATGCGTCGGTATAAATTACAAATCCTTCCACTCCTTCTGGGAGAGTTAAGACCGGTGCAGTTGTGAATCTTGTCTTCAGTTCTTTAAAACTTTTCTCACATTCATCAGTCCATACAAATTTGACTTTCTTTCTCAAGAGCTGTGTCATTGGTCTTGCTAATTTTGAGAAATCCTTAATAAACTTCCGATAATAACCTGCCAAATCGAGAAAACTTCTTATCTCATGAACGTTGGTCAGTGATTTCCATTTCTTCACTGCCTCAACCTTTACAGGATCTACCCTGATTCCTTCTGCTGACACAATGTGCCCAAGAAACATTACTTCACTTAACCAAAATTCACATTTACTGAATTTGGCATATAACTTTTCTCTCCGTAGTGTTTCTAACACTAGTCTCAAATGCTCCTCGTGCTCTTCTTCACTTCTTGAGTAAATTAGTATGTCGTCAATAAAGACCAACACAAACTTATCTAAATGTTCATGGAAAACACGATTCATTAAATCCATAAAAATTGTAGGTGCATTTGTTAATCCAAACGGCAACACTAGAAACTCATAGTGGCCATATCTTGTTCGGAATGCAGTCTTGGGTATGTCATCTTTCTTACTTTAACTTGATGATACCCAGATCGTAAGTCAATCTTGGAAAAGACTTTTGCACCTGATAACTGATCGAAGAGATCATCTATCCTCGGAAGTGGATATTTGTTCTTCACTGTTATCTTATTCAACTTCCGATAATCAATGCACATCCTCATAGTACTATCCTTCTTTTTGACAAATAAAATCGGTGCTCCCCAAGGTGATACGCTAGGTCTTATAAAACCTAAATCTAGTAATTCTTCCAATTGCACCTTTATTTCTTGTAATTCTTTTGGTGCTAAATGATATAGGGCTTTGGATACCGGTGCTGCTCCTGGTTCCAAGTCTATTATGAATTCTACTTGTCTATCTGGCGGTAAACCTGGCAAATCATTTGGAAATACGTCATCGTATTCTTGCACCACTGGTACCTGATCCACTGTTATATCTTCTTCTTTCTTACTTGTAAGGTTCACTAGAAATGCTTGACAATCTCCTTTCTGCAACAACTTTACAGCCTTCAATGCTGAAATGATTGGAATTATATTTCCCATTTTTGCTCCATAGAACTTCTCCTTTTTTTCGCCTAGCTTCTGAAATATTATCTCTCTCTCGTGGCATCTTATTGTTGCACCCTCTTTTGTTAGCCAGTCCATCCTGAATATAATGTCAAAGTCTCGCATCTTAAGAGTATATAGATCAGTTGTAAAATTCTTTTCACCTACTACCAAGTCTAAGTTCTTACAAACACAATCAGCTAAGAGTGTTCGTTCTGAGGGAATGCTTACTGCTAAGGCTTCTTTTGCTAATTCTAGCTTTAGATTGAGACGTTTACATGTATCTTTAGATATAAAAGAATGTGAAGCTCCAGTATCAAATAAAGCAAGCACAGGTATATCGCTCAAACTAATCATACCTGCCAAATTCTCGGGGTTTCCAGCTTCCTCTTGCTGGTTCAGAGCATACGCTCTGGCTTATTGTGGTGCCAAGGGACCTTGATTCTGATTCTGTTGAGGCCTGGGATTACCTCTGTTGTTGTTATTATTCCCTCGACCACCTCCACCTTGTGGCCCCGCATTTCTCATGGTTTGTCTGAACTGTGGCCTCTGTTGCTGCTGTTGTTGCCCTTGCATGCCAGAATTTTGTGAACAGGCATTAGCATAATGACCCTGTCGACCACACCGATAACGTTGGACACATGGTCCAAAATGATGTATGCTACATATTTCACACTGCGGTGAATTTCCTTGATAGCCCTGGGATTTTGGTGTAACATTTCCTTGTCCTGCAAGCCTTGTTCTAAAGTTCGTTCCTCCCTAATAGTTATGTTGAAAGTTCTTCCCTTGATAACCTTGTTGCGGACCTTCCCACTTCCATTTTCCTTTTTGATCCTCCACTGCTGGTTGGGATGCCGAAGCTTTTGATGTTCCCTGCATTGCCTCGATGCTTATTGCCCAACTCAGCATCTGACCATAGCTTGTATCGTCCTTCCCGATTAGTGCTGTGCCTATCTCTGGTTTCAAACCCATATGAAACTTCTCGATCATCTTCTCTTCTATATCAACAGTCTGTGGCGCATACAGAGATAATCTATTGAACTGCAAATCATAATCTACTACTGACTTATTTCCTTGTTTCAAATTCCAAAATTCATTCGCCTTTTGATGCTGATAATGTGCAGGTATATATTTCTGATACAAGATTATCTTGAAATCCTCCCAGGTGAACAACTCCCAATCTGCCTCTGATATTGTCCTCCGAATAGACTCCCACCAGAAATCAGCGTCATCCACAAGCTGGTATAGACCACATGTCACCATCTCTTTATTTGTGCATTGTAAAAACCCAAAAATCTTTTCTAGAGCTCGAATCCATCTTTCAGCTGTGAGTGGATCGCCTTCCTCATTGAAAGTAGGAGGATTATGGCGCATGAACTCCACCTCAATTCTTGGCCCCTGAACTTGCGGATTATTTGGTACCTCAGGCATAGCCAAGTTCACATTTCTCGGTCTTCCTCTTGGCATTCTGCAACAATTTAGATTCCTAATCGTTCAACACTTACATATAAATTCTTGTAAAAGAAACATAAATAATAAATAATCATCTCGTAAAGAAACAAAACGTAAGCAGATAAAGCATATATAAAGAAAATAATAACTTATATATATCCGATAGATGCCTTGAAATAGGACTTTTGTACAAAAGGGGTGAATGCTATGCAAGCAATCTATACATCCGTCAAATATATATATATATATATATATATATCTAGTCGAATAAATCAAAAGGAGGCTAGCTATCTAATGCCTCATGTCGGAACGGTCTTATAAAGTTGACAACATTTTCAACCTACAAAAGCTACCGAGCTGACGAACAATAAAATGTCAACTTCAGTATATACTAGACTACCCAAAATAGTACTGTAAAAACAAACTAGTAGCTAAAACGCTCAACCATCGGCTCCCCCTCCGGATTCTCCTCCGGGTCCTCATCTGGGTCGTCTTCCTCCATAATCGGCTCCAACTGGGTCCTGGATGGACCTGCCTCATCATCGTGTGGTCTGGCTCTCATATGCGGTGGCTTTAGCACTGGTGGAGCTGATCGATCCATCTCAATCGTCCTCTCAGCAGCCAAGATCGGTGTGAAAGGCACACTAAGTATAACTGAATCTGGAGCTTCATCAACCGCAGACGTCAATCTAGGAACCCTACCTCGTCCATCTGCCCAAACTCGTAGGACATAAGTGAAGAATCTCGAGAAATAGACTCTCTCAGCAAAAGTGGTCCGATCTCTATCTGAGAAATCAACTGCGGCTCTCGCAGCCCAAAGTCCCCAATCACGTGGTAGTCCAATCATATATCTCGACATGGCCTCCACCTCAGTGATAACACCTCTATCAGCGATATCATACCATAAAGTAACAAAACGTGCAGTGAACTTTGGCACGTTCTCTGTTGGTCGACATGTGCAAGCACGCAGCTTCTCAATCTGCTCTTCTAAAGTAATATGAGATCGGGGTCTCTTACGAGGTGTCACTCGGAAAGACACCATATAATTAGCATGATTTTTTTTAATTAGATTACATTCAAATATTCCTACAAGTTTCTACAAGTTACATTCAAATATTCCTACAAGTTTCTACAAGTTCAGCCTAAGTTCAGCAACTATAGACTAAGTTCATCTTATGTTCTCAAGTTCCAAGTTCAAGTACTCATCTAGAGCATAACATCATACACAGTTCAACAATCATAGTATGCAATCAACATATCCACAACATTCATAAGTATGTACGTAGCATAAATAAATGAGTTTCTCTCACGTATGCAATCAAATAAACATGATTTTCGCAACAACTCTGATACCACTTTGTAGCGTCTCGGTCCCGAAAGACCGTGGAAATGAATGCCACAGAGGTTGGAATTAAGAAGAGGGAAAGAAAGCGGTAATCTTAACAGAAAATTCAGAAACCAAACATGCATTATAATCATAAAATTCTAGTTTAACGATAATACGAAGATTAGTGTTATAGAAAAATTTTAACAACAATAACAATGAAAGTGCGGAAGTAAGACTTTGAACAAAAGAGAAGTCAACGGGAAAAACACATAATTAACAAAAGTCCGTTCCTCAGCATCGTCACTTCCACGCGCCAGTCTACTGACCTGAAAATATTTTGAAAGATTTGGGCTGAGTACTAATGCACTCAGTGGGCAAGTTTTCACAATGAAGTTTATGTAATTCGTTTTCTAAAAGTGATATATTTGTATTTATGCATGTAGTGAAGCTTAGGAGGTTTTTAGAATATAAAAGTAACCTAAGTTCACCACAATATTTTATCATGAAGTACTAAGTGTATAACCAGTCACTGCCCGTAACCTCTACTATATCATCAACGCGTAAGTTTTAAGAGTATCACCAATGAATATAACCATTCATTTTAGTCTTCACGACAAGGAATAGGGTATGACAAATAAAGCATGCATATTGCAGCCACTCACATTGACACATCGCTGGTATATGAGACTCCGACAACATACAGTAGCACGTAAATATTTTTAATATAGATAATCACATATGCAATTTAAGCAAAGCAGAGCTTAATAACTCGAAATATAAAGTTTAAAAAGATAGAATAGCCCACCTGGTTAGCTAATAGTAGCTGAAGCTTTTACGATTCTTTTAAGAGTCCCCTAAGTCTGATGATTCGGATTTTGTCCTACACATAAAGACTAAGTTTTAGAAGCGTATAAGGTCAAATCCTAAATCATGAGCTAACTAGTTAAAATTCTAAAGTACAAGGTTTTATGCCCATGGAATTAGTTGATGAAATTGATGATATAAGAATTTAAGAAATCATAGAATAATCTAAAGTTATAATGTAATTACATAATAAAATTTCAAATTTTAATATATATATATATATAGAAAATAAAAATAAAAATTAAAATAAAATAAATTAAAGATGATAAATAAAAATGGAGTTAAGGAGATTTGAACTCTTAATATCTAATGGGTTAACATAAGCCTTAACCACTTAGGCTAAAGACTAATTTGAAAAATTAATGCAGATTAATTATTAATTAAGACAAATTATTTAATGCAGAAAATGTAGAGATAAAGGGTGTAAAAATGAGAGCAAGAGGAATTGAACCTAAGACCTAAGATTATTTAAAGTATATAATAACCACTTGGCTATACAACAATTTTTGAAAATAATATAATTTCAGAATTAATTAAGGTAGATCAGAATGTTAAGGAAAAATTAATTAAACTTAACACCCACACACATACACGCATGCACACAACCACACTTCATCAAATTAATTTCAATTTCATTCCCTCTCACTCCTACCCTCACTCTCGATAGTTTTAATAAAATGAACAACCAAGGAATCTTCCTTCTCTCATCAAAACTCTGTACAATTTCCAAACCAAACACAATTTACTGTACATTATAATTAAAAATAATTCACACATCATTAATTAAAAGTTAAAGCAAGTCAACACCCTTTCCCTTCTCTCTCTCTCTCTCTCCCCTCACAACACACGTCTGCACATACACAAGCCATTTCTCAAAATGGAAACCAACCAATATCAAAATACAATATTTTAAAACCAACCCATTTATGTCTCTCTCTCTCCTTTGTAAAGTCATCCCCAACTTTTAAAATAAAAAGCACATTACAGTGTGTCTTTCTTCTTCTCGACTGCACACACACACACACGTATATATACATACACAAAACAACCCAAATAAAATTTCTCATTTCCCTTCTTCATAGCCGACGCCCTCACAACACTAACACATATTTCTTTCATGTTCTAGCAGTATTAATTTCACACATGCAGCCATTTATTTACATATTTTACTAGAGGTATATACCCAGTAGCAGCAAAAACCAAACAAAAGTGGAGGTTTTGGGGAATTTTCAAACATTAAAATTCATTGAGTTTAAGCTCATATATAATTCTGCAAATCTCCATAAATCTTAAAATAATTTAGGGGAAAGGATAGAGAAAGAAGAGAGAAAGAGATTCATGCTATTGCATGTGGAATCTGGCCACCGAAAAGTGTCGCTGGTGAAGCTCCGAGGTGCGGCCAAGGTGAGAGCTTTTCCGGTCGTTCGGCCTTCATTTCCTCACCATAATGGTGAAATCGAGCTAGAATTTAAAAGAGAAAAGAAATTTGAAAATTTACAAATTTGACCGGAATTTGGCGGCCCTCGGCGGCGCTCCTCCTCCGGCCACCTTGCCGTAAATCGCCATAGGAAGAAAAATAATAGAGAAGTGTATACCTTTGAGATTGAAGTGAAAAATGAATCCCGTAAGCAATGAAATTGGTTTTTATATTTTTTTTGCATAGGACTTAAATGTAATAAATCAAAACTAAAATTTAGTTGGGCTGGGCCAATTCCTCTTTTAAGCTTTTGAGCTCAGACCAATAGATTAGGTTGGGCTTCTATAATAGATAATTCTATTTATTTAAACAAACTAGTCCAAAACCTAATAAAATCCACTACCAATATTTTGGGATATTACAAAAATATTAGTCCTAGTCTTACTTTTGCAAAATTTGAGATTATCAATATAGGTCTACGTGGAGCTATGCATGTATTCCACATTTTTTTCTCTTGAACTAATCTCTACACACACTATATAAAATAGTTATCAAGGGGTGCACTATAATGAAAGCTAGGCTTTATGTGAAAATTAGGAACTAATCATAGCCATTGGATTTGTATACATTGATGGGTTGAGATTAAATTTGTGAAAGTAAAATAAATGTAATATTTTAGGTAAAATTAGAAATTGAGGGGTATTGCTGGAATTATATGCATTCTCTGATATGGAAACATCCAATAAAGTTTATATAGCAAGATACGAATTTGTAAAGAGATGAAATCTACCCAATATTGAATCCAAAAGCGATTAGAACATAAATTGAAAACCCTAGCATCAGAATCATAAAACTTCATCTCTTCTTGACGTTTCAGCACGCCCAATCGTTGTCCATGACTGTAGCGAACATTAGTCATGCAGACTTTTCGGTCGACTTTCCCTAATCGAAGAGACCACTAGTCACCGTTCCTGTTTGCCGTGACTTCCGACATTTTGAATCACATCCCAAACTCGGCTTCCAATCGGCGTTCTTACCCTATGAACATATCTTGCGCCACAATTTTGTAGATGTCGGGAACTACCCACCTAGCCGCCGTTTGAAGTGAGGCCGTTCCCAGCAACGACCATCATTATTGCTCATAGACACTTGCCATTGCAGCCTGCGTGACATGCTACATCATCGCATTGAAAACTCTACAACCTCAAAAGTTAAGTAAGGTAAAAATTGAAACTTTGTTGCTTAGTATCGATGCATCATTTTTGTTGCTTAGAAAGTTGGATTATGTTCCTTATGATGTTTTATTTTGGTGCTAGTTAATTTTGTTTAAAATCTCATTCGTCTTGTTTGTTGCTTATAATGGTTGATTTTGTTGCTTTATAATGTTTAGATTTTGTGCTACATTGGTTGTGTTGCTTGGAATTTTTTGCATTGGGTTTGTTGCTTTGTATGTTTGATTTTGTTGCTTATAATGGTTGAGTTTGTTGCTCATAATGTTTTTTTTTTGTTCTTTCGAAAATTATTTATTAGTCATATAAATATTTTAGTGATTAAACTAATTTTATTTTGTATTAAAATTCAAATTTGTAGAAGTCGAATTTTCTATAGCTTTGAATGTTTAATGCCATTGCTTAATATGAGATGCATCGATAAATCATGTTTGTTACTTAAAATGTTGGATTTTTATTATTGATGATGTTTTGTTTTGGTGCTAGGTTAATTTTGTTGTTTGGAATTTCATGCATAGGGTTTTTATTTATTTAAAATGTTTGATTTTGTTGCTTAGAATAGTTGCTTTGGTTGCTTATAATGTTTGGTTTTGTTGCTTGGGTTCTCATGCATTGATTTTGATGCTTGGTCTTGTTTGGTTAGAAATATTTGGTTATGGTACTAATCATTTATTTATAATTTCATATTCAATATAATATGTATCAACCAAGCGGAAGAAAATTGAATCGAAAAATGTTTATCATTTATGGTGACAAAAAAGGAAACTAAAGAGTTCTGACTACTAAACAGATTGCTGAGGAAGAACATATAACAAAGAAGAAAAGGATAGGGGCTAAAGTAAAGTAAGTTAACGAGTGATGATGTCACAAAGAAGGAAGATAGTAATGAAGAATCTTACCCTAAACTTAATATTAGAGCAAACAACCAGTGAAAAAACAACTAGATCTGAATTATTTGTTCAACCACAAATGTCTTTTGAGTGATCAATCAGTCATATTTCATTGCCAACCTTGTAAGATCTAAATGATTTTTAATGCTAGTTTTTATATATTATTTTTTATCTTTCCATGAATGATTGTGTTAAATAGTTTGATTGTATTGAAATTGAATTCATAGCTTCGTAAAGTATGTTTCATTGCTTTAAATGCTTTGTTTTATTGCTTTCTATTACTTTGATTTAACTTAGAAAAATTCACAACTCAAAATTTAATTGATTTAGATCTTCATTGCTATAATTGTAACATTTCATGGCTACATTAACATCGATTCATTGCTAATTTTATAATGGTATAGATATAAAAAAAATTATTTTTCGATGGTATTTCTTTAATTGCGTTATTAATATAGATTTATTGCTACGTTATCGCTTATTCATTACTTAAATATGAGTAAAATTAATAAGCAATTGACATACAACACAAAAATATTTTTATCTAAATGATGAGCAAATCCAAAATCTAATTACTTTAGATCTCAATAAAATTATTTCATTGATACCAGTTTTTTGCTATAATAATAATGATTTATTACTACATTCATACAATTTCATTGCTATATTAGTGCTTACATAGTATATTCTAGTTTTTACTAGCTTGAATAAAATATTTATCTCGTGAGATGTTTTTAAAGTAATACATCAAATAATTGTCTTGTTATGCATCATATGTTGCTACATTTTAACTAATTATTGCTTTGTATAATTAATACAATGTTAATTAATTATACATTTATTGCTTTTGTCACACAAAAAAATACTAAAATACAAATACATCATTATTTATTTAAAATAAAAACATTTCTTACATAGTTCAATATAGTTGTTTGGTATCTGAATTTAAAAATAAACTCATTACATTCCCGAATGATTTCGCGATGATCAACATATCATAGACTAACAACCAAACTAATTCATTAACTCCACATACCATGAAATAAATATATCGAGAAATAGCTTATTTGTATCACCATCATGGTTAATTAAGCACACAATAAACTTCAAAATTTTGAATTTTAGTTTAACGGGATTTTGATGATCATTCTTCTTGAACTAGAGAATCGTGCAAAAAAATTCCGACCAAACCGATACAGATGGTTGAAACAGAAGAAAATAATTGAAAAAACCAACACAAATGAAAATATGATGAAATATTATTGTGTTGAATGTGTGTAATGGGTAGAATAAAATTAAAGGACAATAATACATAAAGGAAAAAATGTTTACAAAAAATATAAAACATATAAATTAAAAATCTTAATTATCTAATTAAAAAAGCTACTATGAACACAAATAATCTCATAATAAATTCTTAATTATCTTAATTAAAACAAGCATACGGAAAAGGGGTTTGTGATTTTAAAAAATCATACTATCTTTAATCCTCTAACTAAAAAATATATATCTCATAATAAAGATAACCATGATGGTAGTGGGGAGGAAAAAAAAGGAAATAATAATAAATATTGATATGGAAAATCCTTTAATTACGGGATTCAATTGAAAAAGTCTAGCTACCTTACCCTTCATTTTCAAAAAAAAAAAAAACGTTGATTCATTTTGATAACATTAAATACAATCTCAATCTACACCATTCATTTTTATATATCTAATGACTATGATTAATTCCTAGTTTTCACATAAATACTTAGTGCTCATTTGATATACATCCTAGTTATCAAATATCTAATCTTGACACATATAGGTATACACATTTTATCGGTTTCTACATAATACACACACACACACACACACACACACACACACATATATATATATATATTATGATAATTATTTGGATTGGGATAATTTATACCTGAGAAAATATCTTTTAATCCCGGATGTAATAATAAGAAATACCTTTTAAGTAAAAAAAATATGAAATCGGGGTTCGTAATAAAAATACAAGAATGTATCAAATAATCTCTAACCTACTGAACAAGTACCCTTTACCTTAAAAAAATAAAATTTATAAGGGTCTCTGTTCTTCCCTAGCTTACCCTTAAGGTAATCATAGACTATTATTTTAATATTAAATAGTTTGAGATATTACATTATACCCCCCTTAAAATAAATTTCATCCCGAAATTTACAATACCTCTAAATGGCAAGTCAGGGTATTGCTCATTGATCTTGTCTTTTATCCCCCATGTAGATTCCTCTCTTCCATGGTTGCTCCATAGAACTTTCACCAATTGTATCTGTTTATTTCTCAATACTTGCACCTTCTGGTCAAGTATAGCTATTAGTTTTTCTTCATAGGTCAAATCCTCACTTAAGACTACCTCATGATGTTTAATTATATATTTAGGATCAAACACGTATGTTAGTGCCATCTGCACTCAAGTGTTCGAGATTGTCATGATCTATATAGAAATATCAAAAGAACACAAAAGGTTTTGGTTATTCATGTTCGAATAACTTGTTCTGGACATTTCTGTGAACATTCCACTGCAAATCTGATTGAAGATCAAGACATGTACTTAATCATGTTCAGGAACATGATCTTGTACATGGTTGTCTAGAGAGTTTTCAAGAGACGTATCATGCTAGAATCAAAGTGCTGGAGCTGCAGATTCAAGATGGACGTTTCAGAATAGAAGCTGCCTTGTTCGTGATGAAGATCAAAGAAGGAAAGAAGGAGTTCTATTCAAGGAAGATATCTTAACTAGGAAAGTCTGATTTAAATAAGGAAAAGTTTTCTTGTTGAATTCTAGTTAAAATAGGACTTCTGATTACCTTGTTAAGGCCATATCTTTTATTTATAAATAGCCTAAGAATCAGACTAGATTAGATGATGAGATTTTTACAAATACACAAAGAGTAGAGAGTTAAAAGACTTCATCTTTGGAGCATATAGTATTCAAGTAGACTAGGGTTGATCATTGTGATAATTGTGTTTTTAGTCTGTGATTGAAACTTTAATTCATACATACTTAAAGGAGTTTCGAGATAGATTTCCTGTGGAAACTAGAGGGATTCTTGGTTGTGAGGGGAGCTCGCAATTCAGTTCAACTAAAGAGGTTGTAGTGGGTAGGAAATGGGTCGAGTGATGGGAATCTTCATGTAATAGACTTTATAACCATTCAACGGAGTAGTGAACTGTTTCTCATGGACTTGTGAAGTCCCCCTAATATAGATCAGTTGATCGAATAGGGTTACCAACCTCGTATCTTCTTGCTTTCAGTTTATATATTCTGACCTTGAATGTTCACAACAATGTACACGTACATGATAAGAATATGAGCACAAAATTTATATAACTTCAATTGGTACCGGAGCGGGTCGCATTTGGTTTTAGTGCTAAAAGAGTCCTAAAAAGTACATATCTGCGTGAAGGTTTAGGTTGCAATTCAATCATGAGTGCAATCAAAGAAGGAGTATCTACGGTCAGACCACCATTGCTAGAAGGCAACAATTATCCTTACTGAAAAGAAATGATGAGGGTATTTCTGAGATCTATTGATGAACTTGCATGGAAAAGTGTTACTGAAGGATGGAAAAAGCCAACAGTTGCCAAGGAAGGAAAGCATGTGGAGATTGAAGAAGGAGAGTGGACTGTGCCGTAGAAGAACCGGTACAATGTCAACTCTAAAACTCTCAATGTAATATTCTCTGTAGTAGATCTTGAGACATTCAGTCTGATCTCAACTTGCGAGACTGCAAAAGCTGCATGGGATATTTTAAAAACCACCTTTGAAGGGACTAGTTCAGTAAGGCTGTCAAGACTCCAAAATCTTACTTCAAAATTTGAAAGTCTCAGAATGAAAGATTCTGACTCCATTGGTGAGTTTAATGCCAGACTGAGAAGCATATCAAATGAGAGTTTTGTAACAGAAAAGGAATTATCTGCCATTAACAAGAAGATGAGTACTTATAATGGCAACAGAAAAAGAATTATCTGCCATTATTGTGAAGAAAAAAGTCACATTCATCCTCATTATGAGAAGTATCTCTTTGATCTGAAAAGAATGAGAAGGAGATTTGTGACTAAGCATTCCAGCAACACCAAGATTAGGCTAGCTGTTCAGAAAAAGAAGAAGCCTGCACAGAAGAAGTAATGGATTGTCAAGCAGATCAGTTTGATTGCTCATACCTCTCTAAGAGTTGAAGAGAAGCGCAACTGGTATTTTGACAGTGGCTACTCAAGACACATGACTGCAGATTGCTCTGTGCTGCAGAATCTAAAAGCCTGCTCATCAGACTTTGTTACATTTGGAGATGGAAAAAAGGGCAAAGTAATGGGTAAAGGTGAGCTGATTGTTGAAGGAATGCCTAAACTGAAGAAGGCTATGCTAGTTGATGGACTCAAAGCAAATATGATTAACATCAGTCAACTATGTGATGATGACATGACTGTTGTCTTCACCAAAGAAAGCGGCAGGGTTATGAATAAGAACAATGACTTATTCATGGTAGGAAAGAGATCAACTGACAACTGTTATCAGCTACATGTTCCTGCACAATGTTCTTTAACATGTCAAAGAACATCTATAGAAGAGTCAGAGATCTGGCATCAGAAACTTGGACACATCAACTTCAGGAATCTCTAGAAGATCATCAGCAAAATGATTGTCAGGGGACTACCTCAGATCAGAATTGACAGAGATAAAGTTTGTGGTCTATGTCAGATTGGAAAACAGTCCAGATCTCAGCATAAAGAAGTGCAAGACATAACTTCTAAGAGAATTTTAGATCTTATTCATATGGATCTAATGGGGCTTATGGCTGTGGAAAGCTACGGAGGAAAGAAATATGTTTTTGTCTGCATAGATGATTACTCAAGGTTTACATAGGTAGACTGTCTCAGAGACAAGAGTGAAGCTTTTTTCACAGCATTCAAGAGATTAGCCTGCAAGATCACACTTGAAAAGAATGAACAGATTATAAGAATCAGAAGTGATCATGACAAGGAATTTGAGAATCAGTACTTTGACACCTTCTGCAGTGAGAATGGAATTAGTCATTAGTACTCAGCCCCCAAGACTCCTCAGCAGAATGGAGTTGTTGAAAGGAAGAACAGAACTCTTCAGGAGATGGAAAGAACCATGATTGCTGCTAAAGGAGTTGCTGCTGTGTTCTAGGCAGAAGCTATTAACACTACATGCCATATCAGCAACAGAGTTCATCTCAGACCAGGTACTTTCACTAAACCATATGAGATTTGGAATGAAAAGAAACCAACAGTGAAGTACTTTCATGTGTGTTTGGCACCACATGCTATATACTCAATGATAGAGAGTATCTCAGAAAGATGAACAACAGAGGAGTAGAAGGGATATTTTTTGGATACTCCAGAAACAGTAAATCATACAAGATTTACAACAAAGAGACAAAGGCTATCATTGAGACAGTTAATGTCAGATTTGATGACTAGAATAATGCTATCAATACCTTTAAAGAAGATGTTCACACATATGTATTTGAACATCCGAAGGTACATGATGATACAGACAGAGAATCTGATGAACAGACAGTGAAGCAAAGAAAGCCTTCAAAACAGATCATCAAGGATCATCCTACTACAGAAGTAATAGGAGATATTCATGAAGGAAGAATGACCAGAAGCAGACTAAGAAAGAGGATGCATGATGAGATATCCAGTGTCTGTTTTACCTCCAAGATTGAACCCAAGAACATCCAAGAAACTCTCAAAGATGACTACTGGAATGAGGCTATGCACGAAGAACTTCTACAATTCAAAAATAATGATGTTTGGGATATGGTGCAGAAACCTGAATGAGTCAACATAGTAGGAACCAGGTGGATATTCAAGAATACGACTAATGAAGCTGGGAACATTACAAGAAATAAAGCTAGACTGGTTGCTTAAGGCTATTCTCAGATTGAAGGCATCGATTTTGATGAAACTTTTGCTCCAGTTACAAGGATAGAATCAGTCAGACTTCTTCTAGCCATGACCTGCATAATGAAATTCAAGCTGTACCAGATGGATATCAAGAGTGCTTTTTTGAATGGTTTTTTGAAGAAAGATGTTTTTGTAGCTCAGCTTAAAGGATTTGAAGATCCACATCATCCAGAATATGTCTTCAAACTAAAGAAAGCTCTTTATAGCTTGAAGAGCCTCGGGCATGGTATGAAAGACTGGCTACATACCTGGTTAGCAAAAGATATAACAGAGGAGGAGAACACAGAACACTATTCATCATAAAAGAAAAATCACAAGTAATTATGGTTCAAGTATATGTGGATAATATAGTGTTTGGTTCAGTTTCTGATAAGGTGGTCAAGGACTTTATCAGTGACATGGAAACTGAGTTTGAGATGAGCTTAGTTGGGGATATGAAATACTTTCTTAGGCTTCAGATAAAGCAGTTAGAAGAAGGTATATTAATCTCACAATCCAAGTATGCCAGAAACTTGGTCAAAAAGTTTTTGATTTGGAAAATTCTAAATACAAAAGAATTCCTATCAGTACTACAGTCAATATTGGAAAAGATGATACAAGAGTTGAAATTGATCAAACTTTATACAGAAGCATGATTGGGAGTCTCCTTTATCTCACTGCAAGCAGACCAGATATAGCATACAGTGTGGGAGTGTGTGCCAGATATCAATCTTGTCCTAAGGAGAGTCACATGAAGACTGTTAAGAACATCATCAAGTACATCAATGGAACTGCAGACTACGGATTGTGGTATACTTCAGACACAAATGCAAGTATTACTGTATACTGTGATGCTGATTGGGTAGGATCTCCAGATGACAGAAAAAGCACATCAAGTGCTTGTTTATTTTTAGGAAACAATGTTGTTTCTTGGTTCAGTAAGAAGCAGAACTGCATATCCTTATCTACAGTAGAAGCTGAATACATTGCAGCAGGGAGCAGCTCTACTCAGATCATCTGGATGATGCAGCTGATGAAGGACTATGAAGTCATTCATGATACACCTATTTTGTATTGTGACAATATAAGTGCTATCAATATTTCCAAGAATCCAGTCCAGCATTCAAGGACAAAGCACATTGACATCAGACATCACTTCATCAGAGAGCTTGTTGAAGAAGAAGTTCTAAGGATTGAATATATGAAGACAGAAGATCAACTAGCTGATCTTTTCACCAAAGGTCTGGATGCTGCTCGATTTGAGAAACTTAGAGCATCCCTTGGGGTGTGCTTGGTTCAGTAAAACTAAGAAGAGGAGTATGAGTGTGTCTATTTCACACTCAGCATGAAAGAACCATTCCTGCACAAAGGGACTGAACATTCCCATAAATGTTCCTCCAGATGTACATGAACATTTTTCAAACCTTGAGTACATCATTGTCAACAGCTAGTTCTGACGTGCAATCGTCATCTCAAATTTTCCAGGATTTCCCTTCGGTTTCTTAGTCTAATGGAAACCTGAGCCTATACTTTGAATGGAGCAACCCCTTATATATATATATATATTTAGCTGTTTAGAGAGATTGATTATTAGTTTCAAATTTCTGAAATCACAAATCCCTCTCTCTTTCTAAACCCCTGAGTTCTCTGAAATTATTCCATTATTTTGCCATTATTTTTCACTGATCGTTCTTGAAAATCATCCATATATTGTCAATGGCACCTAAGCGTAAACTTGTCCGTCCTAAGAAAGTCATGAAGCCTAGGATGAGGTATGGAAAGGTAACATATTCCAAGCCTCAAGATCAGTTTTACGAGGATGATGAGTTCGATAGACAGGTTCGAGGTGAATCTTCCTATAAGAAACCTGCTCAGAGAACGCTCCGTGATGAATCATCCAACAAAGATACTGATGAATTGATTGAAATGTTTCACGGAGAAGAAGAAGAAGAAGAAGAAGAAGAAGAAGAAGAAGACTTGGAAACAGAAGAACAAGAAATTGCCTCTTCTGCAAAGAAATCAAAGACTCAAAGTCTTACAATCTAAGATCTGTTAAAGGAAGCTGCATGATTGTAGCGCCCCGATTCCGAAAGACCGTGGAAATGGACGCACGGGGGTGAGAATTAAGAAGAGGGAAAGAAAGGGGTAACCTAATTAATGTGAACTTCACAGAAGACTCAGAACAACCAAACATACCTTATAATACAACATATATGTATCCATAACACTTAAGACTAGAGATCTTAGCGTTTAACAAAAGAATATTACAAGTGCGGAAGTTTTATTATCAACAGGATACTTAAGAAAAAGAGACAGTGGAAGGTAGGTACTTAACAAAAGCCCATGTTTCAGCATCGTCACATCCACGCGCCAACCTACTGACCTGAAAAATATTTGAAAAATATTTCGACTCCATCTCTATCTTGATTGGTGTCATATATTGTTGCCCACGAAAATTCTCAATCTCCGTATAGATCGTTAAGCTATATTTTTTTTTAAAATATTTCATTTCTTAATATGTCCATCTTTCTAGCACCATGGAAAACTCTTAGTTAACCTTAACACAACCTCATTATCTACTCCCATAGAGTAATTTATTTTTCCAATAAACTCAAACACCAAATCGGTCTCTTTCTTGGTATACATATAAAATCACGTAACCCGCTCAACAATCGTGATGTACATATGGCAATTCTTATGAGCCATAAGGTTATGTTTAGTAATCAAAATGAAAGGTTTCCTCAGTCAAACTACATTCTTAACAATCTCATAAGTGTTTACAAGTTCAGCCTAAGTTCAGTAACTATAGGCTAAGTTAATCTTACATTATCAAGCTTTCAAGTTCTCGTACTCATTTCAGAGTATATATAAAAAAAACACTTTTCAGCTATCACGGTTCAAAGTATGCATTATACATATTCCCAACATCACAAGTATGCACAAGGCATAGATAAACAAGTTCGTATAATATGTAATCAACATAGTTTTTAGACAGAAACCAATATGCTCACAGGCATATTTCAAAACCAGTATGCTATCAAAATAACAACAGAGTACGCAATCCGCGTAGTTAATCAAAGTATGCAATCAGCATAAAAATCAATCTTTCAAGGAATTCCCATCACTATGGCGAATCATAATCTTTCGTTTTCAGACAATCTTAACATTTCAACAAATAATGTAAACTTTTGAAAATTAAAATCCGCATAAAACATGCGTACCTCATTTTGGCTATTGCGTGATTGACGAGCTGAGTGCTTATATAATATCACACGGGAATTTAATCAAAAATAAAATAAGTTGACCCAGCAGGTATGCAGAGTTGCAAACCTCGCTCTGATACCACTTTGTAGCGCCCCGATCCCGAAAGACCGTGGAAATGGACGCACGGGGGTGAGAATTAAGAAGCGGGAAAGAAAGGGGTAACCTAATTAATGTGAACTTCACAGAAGATTCAGAACAACCAAACATACCTTATAATACAACATATATGTATCCATAACACTTAAGACTAGAGATCTTAGCGTTTAACAAAAGAATATTACAAGTGCGGAAGTTTTATTATCAACAAGATACTTAAGAAAAAGAGACAGTGGAAGGTAGGTAATTAACAAAAGCCCATGTCTCAGCATCGTCACATCCACGCGCCAGCCTACTGACCTGAAAAATATTTGAAAAATATTTGGGCTGAGTACTAGTGCACTCAGTGGGCAAGTTTTCACAATTCAAGTTATGCAAATCATTTTATTAAAGTAATCTATCTGTGTTCATGCAGGTAGTGAAGCTTAGGAGGTTTTAAAATTGAAAGCAACCTAAGTTCACCAAAACATTTTATCGTGAAGCGCTTTAGAGTATAACCAGTCATCTCCCGCAACCCCTACTACATCACCAACGCGTAAAGTTGAGTATGGCCATAGTATACCCAATGAGTATAACCAATAAGTGTTTCATTTTAGTCTCACCGACAAGGAGTAGGGCATGATGAATAATGCATGCATACTGTAGCTACTCATAGTGACACAGCGCTGGTTTATGAGACTCCGACAACATACAGTAGCACGTAAATATTTAACACAGATAGTCACATATGCAATTTTAGCAAATCAGAGCTTAATAACTCGAAAGATACAATTTGGAAAGATATAGTATAGCCCACCTGGATAGAAGATAACTCTCAAATTCTAGGTTGGTTCTGTTCAAATTATGCTACTTCTTCTAGTCCTACAACATTCAGTCTTTGCTTAGTTTAACTAAAAGACCCATCAAAATTTAATTCATAAGCTCCTAACTAAAACTTTCTTAATTAACCGTGAATTATGAAATATTTCTAGAATACTAATATTGTTGATTAGTCAAATTTTACCATATAAATTCTAAAATCTATTAGAGTTTGATATATATGAGTAAATATTTGATATCCAAACTTTTTTGATTAACCAAATGAATTTGGACACGAAAAAGAGAAAAGAAACTCTTATCTTTCTAATTTCATCAAATAATTTATATAAGTGTAGTTCATTTATATACACACGCACACAAATATATATATATATATATATATATGTTATTATTCTACCTCCAAACCTTATAGACCATAGATTAGTGCATGTGATTAACCACTAATTTTTCATAAATTTTGGAGGACATGTTAATTCTATATTTTTTAATTATAAATACTTGCAACGTATATTCTTTGTTCTTAAGAATGGGAATAAATACTACGACAAAATTTAGGAATTATTTTAATACAACATCAAAGAGTTATCATTTCTTTTCTATATATACCATGCTTTTGAATTTATAAAATTAATCAAAGAAAATAGTGAAAACTATAAATCACCTTCTCGGATCCCTTATTATGAAAGCTGATATAATTTTTTTTTTGTATGAGATTTATGAATGTAAGAGTTAATGTATTGTTTGTTTTAGAATATATTTATATAATTTGTTAATATTTTAATATAATTATGACATAAGAGTCATCACTTTTCTTTATAATTTGGGGACACATGCATAACCCTATATACTATAGCTTAGACACGTGTGTGTGTTTTATTTTGAAACTTACACCTAATCTTAAGTAGTATATATATATATATATTCATATATAAATATGCATAATAAATCAACTATATATATACGTCTATATGGTTTATGATTGTGTATATGTGCATGCATTATATAAAGATAAAACAATTAAAACTTTATGTAATTATACATCATTTTATTTTCTTTTCTTTTTAAGAATTGAAAATAAATAATATAAGGATATATAACATATATTTATGTATTTTTGTGAAATAAAGATTGCACTAAACCAATTGGCATTCAATAAATCAACTCCAATTTATCAAACTAAGCTCATATCTAGAGTTGTGAATAAAAATATAACAATATCTTGGGTATCTCTAATTTACTTAACGAGCACACTTCACCTGAAAAATGAGATCTACAGGGGTCTATTCTTTTTTTTTTCTAGCTCACTCTTAAGGTAGCATAGACTATTTCTTAAAGACTAAAAAGTTATAGATATTACACTTGTTCTAACTATTAGATTTATATTCCTAATTAAATTTAGGTAATAAAATTTTGGGGTATTACAATGATCATACAACGTTAACAAAAAAAAGGCAAGAACAAAGGGAACCATAGTCAAGAAATCAAAGAAGACTGCAGCCGCTTCTGCGAAGAAAATCGTCACAACACCTGCTCCTCAAGCCCTTCAAAAAGAGAAGGGATCTGCTGTTGATGATCCTGTTATGTCTAAAGATGTTCCTGATTATGCCAAGGAATATGTTGCTGAGAAGAGCACTGTAGAGACCTCAACGTCTGCAAGTATCATGCAGAAGTCGTCTACTCAACCTTCTACTACTGAAGGTGATGATGAAGACAGAGAAGATGATATTTCCTTAAGCTTAAGGATGAAAGCAATTGATGCTGCTATTGCCAAGGGAAAGAAAAAGATCATAAAGAGACCATTAGTTGCAGAACCTACTGAGAAGTAAGATATTCAGAGTTCATCTTCTGAATCTGCTGAGAAGACTTCTGTTCCACAATAGAAGAAGTTGTTTGTGTCTGCATAATATGATCCTTTTGCCAGATCACCTGTTAAGATGAAAACACCAAGGAAGAAGGCATCTACTGATATGGTGCAGTTGGTTTAAAGAACTCCTATAACAAGAAGCTGAGCAGTTGCCACTCCACCATCTACTACTGTATCAACAAAGAAAAGAAAAGCTGCTGAACTGGTAGGCCCTTCCAAGAAGGCCAAGAAAGCTGCCAAGACCAGAGATACACCTGAAGATATTCACTCACATTCTAGTGAACATGAGTCTGACATTCACAAATAGATCATTCATGTGCCAGGTACCTCTAAACATGTTATCTTTCGAACTTCCAAGGATGCTGAATTGTGGGAGAAAGTGAAGTAGAGGTCTATGATCTCTGAGAAGAAGGTAGACAAGGATACACTGCTGGCTACTAGAGTCTATTCTCTTCTAGAAGAAGCTGAGTTGCTTGGAACAGTGCAGAGGGTGCACGACTTTGTTCCAATGGTTATTTCTGAATTCTACTGCAATTTGACCAAGGAGATTGATGATCCAGATTCTGAAGACCTTCATAAAGTCTTTGTCAAAGGAGAGATGCTGAATTTCTCACCAGATCTCATTAATGAGTTGTTGGGATGCTACATTGTGGGAGAGTATAAGGAGATTGATGATTGGGGGATGGTTGTTGAAGCACTGACCCAGGGCATCTACACCAAATGGCCATCTCATCCACAGACAATTCCTACTTCCAAGATGACTCACAAGTATGGAGCTCTGTTCATAATTTTGATTCACAATTGGTTGCCAACAAAGTACAGAGCTACAGTGACTCAAGCTCAGGGAAGGTTTTTATATCACCTCGGAACTGAGAAATAGTTCAATTATGATGAATTTGTGTTTGGAAAGATCATCAATAGTGCAGAGTCTACAGTGGTTAAGGGACCTTTGTGTTATCCTTCATTAATATACAGCATCATAAAACAGCAAAAGAAGAATGTCTCTTCAAAGAATGACAAGGTCATTCCACCTAAAAAGCCTCTTGTGATCAAGTTTGCTCCTGAAATTGGAGATCATCACATGCGCCTCCAGTTTAAATAGATCATAGCATCCAAGAAAGGAAATGATGCTACTATTGAAGAATCCTCATCAAAAAGATCTGTGCTGAAATTTCTAGAAAGAAGCCTGGAGTTTCATGCTCGATTAATTTCTGAGCATACTTCTGAGAAGATGAAGATTCAAGCCTTGATTGTTGATCTTTTATCAGGGGAAGGATTTGCCTTCCCAGGAGAAGATGTACCTGACAATGTTCGTAACTTGCATAAGCTTACAAGTACTGCCGAAGCTGCTACTCAGAAGGAATCTTGATCGGCTCAAAAGTAAAGTAAAGTACAGACTGCAGAACAAGGAAATAAAGCTGAAGCTAATAAAGAAGAGTCTGCAGAGGAGGATCAGGAGGCTCATGAAGAAGAGCGAGAGGCTGATGAAGAAGAAGAAGATGAAGCAGAAGAAGAGGCTGATGAGGGTGAAGAAATAGAGTATGATGATGTTGAAGGAGACTCTGAAGAAGGAGGATCTGAAGACGAAGGAGATGAGCAAGCCTCTGACAAATCCGAGTAGTTTCTGAGATTACTCCCTTGCCTTTCTCGGTGGCAAATAGGAGGAGTAATGAAATATAATCTTTTTTAAATGTTTTTATTCTTTTCTTATCTTGCATCCATGTTTTGCAAGATATTTTTATTTTTTCTCTACTTAGCTTGTAATAGCTATTATGATATTGAACAAATTTTCTATCTTCCCTATATGATTCAAGTCTGCTAAAAAATTAAACCTGCTATCAAAAGATGGAAAGATGATAAAAATACAATATAGCAAACCAGATATAAGCTGATAAGAAAGTGAAAAATAGCTGAATCATATGATGTTCTTAGAAACATTCTAGTACGTTTTAAGGTACACGATCCTACAGTTCAAGGGTTGCGTTCTTTTTAAACATGGAGTTGATTTGCCACCAGATAAAGACAAATGGGGAGATTGTTAGTGCTATCTGCACATAAGTGTTCGAGATTGTCATGATCTATATAGAAATATCAAAAGAACACAAAAGGTTTTGGTTATTTCATGTTCGAATAACTTGTTCTGGAGCTGCAGATTCAAGATGGACATTTCAGAATAGAAGCTGCTTTATTCGTGATGAAGATTAAAGAAGAAAAGAATGAGTTCTATTCAAGGAAGACATCTAAACTAGGAAAGTCCGATTTAAATAAGTAAAAGTTTCCTTGTGGAATTCTAGTCAAAATAGGACTTCTGATCACCTTGTTAAGGCTATTTCTTTTGTTTATAAATAGCCTGGGAATCAGATTAGATTAGATGACAAGAGTTTTACGAATACACAAAGAGTAGAGAGTTAAAAGACTTCATCTTTGGAGCATATAGTATTCGGGTAGACTAGGTTTGATCATTGTGATCATTGTGTTTCTAGTCTGTGTTTGAAACTTTAATTCATACACACTTAGAGGAGTCTTAGGAGAGATTTTCTATGGGAACTAGAGGGATTCTAGGTTGTGAGAGGAGCTCGTAATTCAGTTCAACGAAAGAGGTTGTAGTAGGTAGGAAAGGGGTCGAGTGACGAGAGTCTTCGTGTAATAGCCTTTATAACCATTCCACAGAGTAGTGAACTATTTCTGACGAACTTGTGAAGTCCCCCTAACGTAGATTAGTTGATCGACAAGGGTTACCCACCTCGTGTCTTTTACTTGCTTTCAGTTTATATATTCTAACCTTGAATGTTCACAACAATGTACACGTACATGATAATGAACATGAGCACATTGTTTATGTAACTTCAATTGGTATCAGAGCGGGTCGCCTTTAGATACATGAAACACGTCATGTACCCCTTCTAGACTTGGCGGTAATGCCAATCTCTAAGCAACTTCCCTGATCCTCTCAAGGATTTCAAAGGGTCTTATATGACGTGTTTTATATAACTTCAAGTCTAGAAGCATGCTATCTTTCGCTCTTCCAAACAACGTTCTACGAATGAGGCTATTTCTCTTTTCATAGTTCTCTACCTAAAATTTCTCTTCAAATCTTAATACATCTTGGTACTCCCAAGATGTGTTGTATAAGTGTGACACCCCACTAACGGATATAGAAGAAAAGACTAACAATGTGAGCGTGACTCGCATTCTTTTTTTTTAAAATAAAACAATATTGGATCATTGGAACGCTCGAGAAATGATAAGATTTACTTCCGCACATAATTTACATTAATATATTAAGGGAAGAGAGAGTACTCCGAAGTCAAAAGAGTACAACATGGAAAATAAAAGTTTATATACAACCAAAAAGGTGAACTTCGAGGAAGTTTAATGCTTGAACAAAATAGAGTAAAAAGATGGTGCGAAAAGCTCATAAACAAAAGCCCATCAGGTTGTTATCCATGTACATAGACCCACATGAACTCGTAGAAACTCCATGTCCCGTACCAGGCATTCTCATGCTTTATCAAAGTCACCTACAATGCATGAACTAGATGAGCTAAAGCTCAGAAAGTAAAAACCATGCATGAGACCTATTCCATGCAACGCACAAAGATAACATCACACCATGTCAAATGCTCATGATCAAAATCATTTCATCTGAAAAGCATTATTTTATCATTTAGGAACTTGGCTATCTTCACCAGGCACCAATATGAGTCATGAGCTCATAATATAATCAATATCAATTAGCTAAAATGTGATTAGTGCACTCATCTGGCTCATCCTTCCTGGACCCTAAGGGACACGCGCCCTGCCTATTCCCTTGATCCTACATGAAAGTCATCCCACATCAGCCATTCATAACCTCAAAGGTGCAGTCGAAGTGGACCATCCTCCCTGGACCCCAAGGGACATGCCCCTGCCTGTTCCCTTTGATCCCGCATGGAAGTCATCCCACTTGAGGCACAAATATACAACACATCACAACACGGGCTGGTGGTGACCTGTTAGTTTTGTATACTAGAAATACATGTCCTTGTATACTTTTCTAATGATGTGATGATATGAAATGAAAGTTATTGTAGTCATTGTTTGCATTTAGATTATTTTATATAATTATTCTATGCAATGTTCTATATACTTACATTGTAGATGATATGGTGTGGGGAGTTACACGGTAAGATCATATCATTAGAACCTTGTATTGTATTAAAGAGCTTACGGCTTACATGGTCCTAAACACACTATCGGTACACCGTAGAATAATCTGATAAGTTAGTTTATCTTGACTAACTGATTATTCTAGTACACTTGTTAGTGTATTGAGAATGATCACGATAGGATATTATTCTCTGTCTCTGACCCAGTTAGTAAGAGAATAAAGATCCACAGAGTTCGGGTTCTGAACTCATGTGATATTGGCGAGCATATGTGTGCATTGTTTATTACTTTGATTTATCAATGGGTGAGATCTTTTTGTAGATCAATAAACTCGATATCTTAGGTAATAACAGTGTATGTATGATGTGTCGAGCAGTATGCATGAGCACCGTGTCCTGGTGCGCCAGGTTGATGATGTTCTCTTGAGAAAACACAAGTTAATGTTGAAACCCTACAGCTGGAACTTATTCCGTACATGAGTAAAGATTGTGTGGTACTACTCAAGATTGCAGATGTTAATTAATTATAGTTGTCAGAGGCTGACATAATTAATTAATGAACATTATATTTTAAACACGAGGAATAGCTGAACTAAAGGAGAAAGCATATTCGCAAATATGTATTAAATTGGTAGGTCAGTATTACTTCTTTAGTGGAATAAAAGTTTATTTTATTTAATTATATCCTAAGTTTATTAGATATTGGATATTAAATAAATTAGTGGGCCAATTTAATATTCTTTTAGATCCTTGTTGTAGCCCAATTGACTGTTAGTGGACTGGATATAGAACTTGAGATAGAGGCCGAAACCCATTAGGGTTGGGGAAGTGAATTTCGCCCACCTCCCTATATAATAAGGGGAGGGGGACGAAATTTTGTGCATAAGAAATCAGCCCCTCTTTGTCTCTCAAGATATCCACAAATTTCACAACTCTATCAGTAGAATACAGCCCACTCTGTTTCTGATACTCAGTCCGGGAATATAATAGAAGATCTCGGAGTAGAATATCTGTGTGTGGCCGTTCGATCACAGTGAGAAAAGGGGTGTCGGTTCCTGTTTCATTCAACAGCAAGATTAGATCTTTAATCTTGTCTTCAGACCGTCTACCGATTTGTAAGTAATTCGAATCTATGTTTTCCACTTTATTAGATTCGTTTTGCCGTACTTGTTAATTGTGCTAGACGTGTGGTAAACATGCATGTGACATAAAATATGATTTGCATGAATGTGGATTAATGAATATCTAAATGATCCTGCGGTGGTTTAATTCGAAAAAATCCCAACAATTGGTATCAGAGCGGATTTTGGCACTGTTCTAGTTTTAATCCAAGCATAAGATTCGAATTACATGTTAAATTTGTTGATAAATTTATGATATTTAAATTTTCAGATTTAAAGTTCATGTATTTCGATTTTTATGTTGTACAAAACTTGGATGAATTTTTGTGTTTATTCGAAAATTCATGTTTTGTGACCCAGGATAATTTTCGGTCCTCATCTAATTAGATTTGGAATAGTTTTTTGATGTATCAAAATTTTCAGATTTAATTTGATAAGTGTTCAAAAATTTGGTGCTCAATTTTTTCGAAAATTGAGGTTTAAAGTTCCCTAATTTTTTGTCTATAATTTTCGGCACTTTAGATTTAATCTTGGATGATTTTTGATGAAAATCAAATTTTCAGATTTAATTCTAGGTGTGGTTCAAAAATTATGGTGTTTGAAATTAGATTTGGTACTTTTGATGTTTATCTTAAAGTTACCTAATTCTAGTCTAATTAGGTTTGAAATTAGAATTTTAAATTTGGTAATTTTGAAGTGGATCAAAATTTTCAGATTTATTCTTCTTGAAAATTTCGAAACCTAGCTATATAATTTGGAATAGTTTTTTGATTAATTTCAAAATTTTCAAATATGAAATATAAGGTTAACTTTCGACTTTAATAAATTAATTTGGAGTAGATTTTGATCATAATCAAATTTTCAGATTTATTTATTAATGTGGTTCGAAAATTATGTATCTTGGATTAAGATTTGATATTATGTAATGTATATCTTAATTACCTAATTTTAATCTAGATAGATTTGAAAATAGAATTTTAAATTTGGAAGAATTTGAAGTAGATCAAATTTCCAGATTTATTATTTGGTAATTTTCAAAATCTATGGATTAAAATTGGATAAGGTAATTTTGGATATATTTAAATAATTATCAAAATCCAATTGTGATAAGGATTTAAATTAGGATAGGATTTGGAAGATTTTGAAGTTGATCAAATCTCCAAACTTTATCCCTTTAAAATTTCGATCCTTATATAATATATGTGGATTAGATTTTTGATTTATATCAAGATATTCAAATATTATTTAATTATGGTGGTTCGAAAATATTAAATAAATTTGGTGGATAATTTTAATTAATTTCCAGATTTATTTTGGAATTATTTTTTAAAATAGCAAGATTTAAATTGGTGGATAATTATTTAAATTTCTAATTTTTATCTTGTGGATAATATCGAATTAATTAATTTAATTAATTGTAAAATTCGAATATTATTATTCATGCATGGATATCATATGTTATTTTATGTGAATCATATAATATGATTGTTGGATTTGTAGATTATGTTTGTTTGCAGGTTTACCAACTATCATGGCTTCTTTATTTTATGAGATGTATGTTTATGTTAAATGGATGTTGGCCGTATGCTAGTTTGGCTACGTGATTTTAACCCATGAGAAAATTCATGGATTAGGTCTAGGTTTTATTTTACATTGTTTTTTTAATGTAATAGATATAAAGCTGTTAGACCAAGTTTTTGAGTTGTAATTTTTATTTTAGCAATATTAGATTTTTCCTTTTGGAATAGATAGTCTGTATTGAATAAAGATTGGAGATCAACTCAAAGAAGGAAAGTAGTTCAGCACTAAAAAGGAAGGTTCATCGGTTCACATCTCGAAACCCTAATTGGAGCTAGGATTTCAGTGAGGCACGGTGAAGGGGGCGGCGGCCATAGCCCTATTTCCAGAGCTGAATTTCCTGTTTTATCTCATCAATCAACAAGAGATATAAGCCATGATAGTTGGAATATTACTGTTGCTTATTATGTTGTTGTGAAGCATGCAATGGTTCTTTATCATTTTATGTGATGATGTTTGCATGTTCTTAATACTGGGATAAAATGAAACCTCAAGCATAAATAACTAAGTGAGAGAGATTCATACCAAAGTATGTAGAAATCGCATACGGTCTCCATTAAATCTGATTTAATTGAGAAGTGATGGGCATGCGCGTTGACATTGGTCTTCCTCCATATCGGATGTGTCATATCACAGATTTTTCTAGAAATTAAATCTCCTAAATGGATAGCTGTAGAACACTATTAGAACTAACTGACTCTTCTATCTGGAGCAGTTAAATTCGAATAGTGATCTTGGTGCGAAGATAATAGTGTGCATACTTAGATGTGATTTATTGATAAACGTCCACACGATCGTGGCTTATTAGTTAGACGATTACATGACTGTGTTCATTATCTGGCTATTAATTTGCTTGTTGTAAGGAAACTTAACTGGAGGCAAGTTAAAGGTTTATAACCTATTTAAAAATGAATTTATAAACGTCCACACTATCATGGCTTATAAAAGACATTTTTAAAGTGTCGGTGGATTATATATTGTTTATCCTAAAGTTTGTGACTGTACTGCATGTTTTAATTTCAGTTATTTCATATCATCAATGGCACTATCCAATCTGTCCTCAATCCTCAAAGAAAATAAACTCGTCGGTCAAAACTATAATGATTGGATTCATAACCTTAACCTCGTTCTAGTTGCTGAGGGACACAAGTTTGTACTTAAAGAGGTTTGTCCTCAGAAGCCAGATGAGGGTTCTGACGAAGCCCAAAAGGTTACATATGATAAGTGGGTTAGGTCTAATGAGATAATGCGCTGTTACATTCTGGCATCCATGTTGAATGTGTTGCAACATCAACATGAGCCTATGAAAATCACTTATGATATCATGTAGAACCGTAGGTAGCTTTTCGGTCATCAGAACTGCTCGGCACGCCATTTGGCAATGAAGAAGTTAATGGATGCGAGAATGGCAGACTCCGCATCTGTTAGGGATCACGTTCTCACGATGATGGGGTATTTGGCTGAGATCGAGACCTTGGGTGGAGAGCTGGACACCAGTTCTCAAATCGACCTTGTTCTTCATAGCTTATCCTCAAAGTTTGAGCAGTTCAGGCTAAACTTTAACATGATCAAAAGGGATGTCAGCCTGACTGAACTGCTCATGGATCTTCAGGCGGCTGAATTGCTCCAAAAGAGTGACCCTCGGGCCCACATAGCTGAGAAAGGGGCGTCTTCTTCTGGTGGAAAAAGGAAGAAGAGATACACACCTAAAAAGGCTGAAGATGCGGCGCCTAAGGTGAAGAAGCCAAAGGCGAAGATTCCTCCTGAGGAGTTCAAGTCGAAGACTAATTACTTCAAGTGCAGCCAACCAGGTCACTGGAAGGCGATGTGCCCTAACAAGAAGAAGAAGAGAGGTACATCTCACACTCTGGTTGTAGAAAGATGTTTAGCAACTTGTTCTACCCAGTCATGGGTAGTAGATACTGGAGCTACTGATAATGTTTACATGTCTTTAGAGGGGTTCCTGGTAAAAAGATAGCTGAGTGATAATGAGATCACCGTCTACATGGGAAATGCTACGAGAGTGGCAGCTGTTGTAGTGGGAGACGTTGTTTTACCTTTCAGTAGTGATAGAAATTTGGTTTTGAAAGATTGTCTTTATGTGTCTGGTTTTAGGTGAAACTTGATTTTAGTTTCTAATTTGATTATGGATGGATATTCTGTTTCTTTTGATAACAAAGTAGTTATCTTTAGTGGTAAACATTTTATCTGTTCTAGCACATTGGATGGATACTTATACTTTCTTAAACCAATTGAAAACACTACGCAAAGACAATTGTTGAATACATCGATCATAAACCCTAACAAGAGAAAAGAACCTTCAGACCTGAATCAAACCTATCTTTGGCATCTAAGGTTAAGTCATATTAACCTTAAGAGGATATAAAGGCTTATAAATGATGGACCATTGTCTTTTTTGGTACTGGAATCATTTCCTTTGTGTGAATCCTATTTGGAAGGTAAAATGACCAAGTGTCCTTTCCAGTTAAAAGGAAATAGATCCGAAGGGCTATTAGATTTGATTCACTCTGACCTGTGTGGCCCTATGTTAGTTCAAGCTCGAGGAGGGTTTAAGTATTTCATCACTCTTATTGATGATTACTCAAGATATAGTTATATCTACATGTTGCGTCGCAAGTCTGAATGTCTTGAGAAATTCAAAGAGTTTAAGGTGGAAGCAGAGAAATGAACAGGCAGAAGTATCAAGTCACTATGTTCTGATCATGGTGGCGAGTACCTCTCAAGCTAATTTAGGGATTACATGGCAGAGAATGGGATTACCTCCCAGTTGACTGTGCTTGGAATGCCACAGCAGAATAGCGTGGCGGAAAGAAGGAATAAAACTCTGTTAGAGATGGTCAAATTGATGATGAGTTATTCTGAGTTGCCTATTTCATTCTGGGGATATGCCCTGGAAAGGGCAGCCTATATTCTTAACTTAGTTCCATCAAAATCAGTTCCTTCTACGCCCACAGAACTATGGATTGGATGAAAGCCCAATTTGAACCATATTCGGATTTGGGGTAGCCCAACATACATGTTAGATAAGGAAGCTGATAAGCTGGCTCCTCGTACTGATGTAAGGCTGTTTGTTGGATATTCTAGGGGAACAAAAGGTGGTTTATTTTATAGTCCTAAGGATCAGAAGATCATTGTTAGCACCAATGCTCGATTCTTAGAGGAAGACTATGTCATAAACCACAAACTAAGGAGTCAAGTCATCCTTGAAGAGTTAAGAGGGAAAGGATTGAATCCTACACCAATGGTACAAGAAGAGGTACCACCAGACACTACAAAGCGTGTCACAGAAGTACAGGAACTGCCTCGTCGCAGTAGGAGGGTTGTACGCCAACCTGATAGATTCATTGGTCTGGGAGAGGCTTCAGATTTCCCAAAGGAACTAAATGAATTGGATCCCAAGACCTATGACGAGGCAATTCAAGATAAAGATGCAGATTCTTGAAAAACTGCAATGGAGTCTGAGATTGTATCTATGGATCGCAATCAAGTCTGGGAGCTCGTAGAACCATTTGATGGGGTAAAACCCATTGGCTGTAAGTGGGTCTATAAGCGCAAGAGACGAGCTGACGGGAAGGTTGAAACCTTTAACGCTAGATTGGTGGCAAAAGGGTATACTCAGAAAGAAGGGATCGATTATGAGGAAACCTTTTCACCGGTAGCCATGCTTAAGTCAATCCAGATTCTCTTGTCAATTGTCGCTCATTTGGATTATGAGATCTGGTAGATGGATGTCAAAACAACTTTCCTAAACAGAAGTCTTGAAGAAAACATTCACATGAAGCAACCAGAGGGATTCATTGCTAAGGGCCAAGAGCACTTGGTGTGTAAGCTTAAGAGATCCATTTATGGACTTAAGTAGGCATCGAGATCTTGGAACATCCATTTTGATGAGGTTATCCAATCATATGGATTCGTGCAAAGTCAGGATGAGAGCTGTGTGTACAAAAAATGTGACGGAAACGTGGTGGTTTTTCTCGTACTTTATGTTGATGACATCTTGCTTATTGAAAACAATAAGAAGGCATTGTCGAACATTAGGGTGTGGTTGTCCGAGCAGTTCAATATGAAGGATCTGGGTGAAGCCGAACATGTCCTTGGCATCAAGATCATTTGATATCGCCAGAAAAGGATGTTATGTCTGTCCCAGATGACTGATATCGATACAGTGCTAGCTAGGTTTGGCATGCAAGATTCCAAGAAAGGTTTTATACCTTACAGGCATGGAATTCATCTATCCAGGGAAATTTGTCCCCAAATACAGTCTGAGATAGAAGAGATGAAGAAAGTACCATATGCTTCAGCTATGGGAAGTTTAATGTATGCCATGCTATGCACTAGGCCTGATATATGCTCTGCCGTCGGCATGGTAAGCAGATATCAGTCTAACCCTAGACAAGGTCACTGGACTGTGGTCAAAAACATTCTCAAGTACCTTAAAAGGACTTGAGATTACATGTTGGTATTCCGCTCTGATAGTCTGCCTCGGGCTATGTATTTACATTAGAAGGTGGATCCATCGCATGGAGGAGCATAAAGCAGAAATATATTGTTGATTCCACCATGGAAGCTGAGTATGTAGCTGCCTCTGAGGCTGCAAAAGAAGTTGTCTAGCTCCGCGGGTTCCTAGTGGGCTTGGGCGTGGTTCCTGATTTGCCTAAGACTATCACAATATACTGTAATAACTCTGGCGCAGTGGCAAATTTGAAGGAACCCAAAGCCCACAAGGTAAGTAAACACATAGAGAGAAAGTACCATCTTATACGAGAAATCATTATGAGAGGAGATGTGGCGGTAGTCAAGATTGCATCAGAGGACAACCTGGCTGATCCATTCATGAAGAGCCTGCCGTCTAAGACCTTTGATTGTCACGTCGAGAAAATGGAGTAAGATGCAGACCTGGTGGTGCAGTTTGAGTTGATAGTTTTGATTGAAGAGTTAGTCAGTTAGTTTTTTATGCTTGAAAGACATGATTCAAGTATAAGTGGGAGATTGTTAGTTTTGTATACTGGAAAGACATGTCTTTGTGTACTTTTCTAATGATATGATGATATGAAAGGAAAGTTATTGCAGTCACTGTTTGCATTTAGATTATTTTATATAATTGTTCTATGCAATGTTCCATATACTTACATTGTAGATGATATGGTGTGGGGAGTCACATGGTAAGATCATATCATTAGAACCTTGTATTGTATTAAAGAGCTCACAGCTTAGATGGTCCTGAACATACCATCGGTACACTGTAGAATAATCTGATAAGTTAGTTTATCTTGACTAAATGATTATTCTAGTACACTTGTTAGTGTATTGAGGAGGATCACGATATGATACTATTCTCTATCTCTAACCCAATTAGTGAGAGAATAAAGATCCACAGAGTTCGGGTTCTGAACTCATGTGATATTGGAGAGCATATGTGTACGTTGTTTATTACTTTGATTTATCAATGGGTGAGATCTTTTCGTAGATCAATAAACTCGATATCTTGGGTAATAACAGTGTATGCATGATAGGTCGAGCAATATGCATGAGAACCGTATTCTGGTGCGTCAGGTTGATGATGTTCTCTTGTGGAAACACAAGTTCATGTTGAAACCCTGCAGGTGGAATTTATTCTATACATGAGTAAAGCTTGCGTGGTACTACTCAAGATTTTAGATGTTAATTAATTATAGCTGTCAGAGGCTGACATAATTAATTAATGAACATTATATCTTAAACACAGGGAATGACTGACTAAAGGAGAAAACATATTCGCAAATATATATTAAATTGGTAGGTCAGTATTACTTCTTTAGTGGAATAAAATTAATACTTAATTTATTTAATTATATCATAGGTTTATTGGATATTAGATATTAAATAAATTAGTGGGCCAATTTAATATTCTTCTAGATCTTTGTTGTAACCCAATTGACTGTTAGTGGACTGGATATAGAACTTGAGATAGAGGTCCAAACCCAGTAGGGTTGGGGAAGTGAATTTCGCCCACCTCCCTATATAATAAAGGGGGGGATGAAATTTTGTATATAAGAAATCAGCCCCTCTTTGTCTCTCAAGATATCCACAGATTTCACAACTCTATCAGTAGAATACAGCCCACTCCGTATGTGATACTCAGTTCGGGAATACAACAGAAGATCTCGGAGTAGAATATCTGTGTATGGCCATTCGATCACAGTGAGGAAAAGGGGCACCGGTTCCTGTTTCATTCAACAGCAAGATTAGATATTTAATCTTGTCCTCAGACCGTCTACCGATTTGTAAGTAATTCAAATCTATATTTTCTACTTTATTAGATTCGTTTGTGCTAGACGTGTGGTAAACATGCATGTGACATAAAAATATGAGTTGCATGAACGTGGATTAATAAACATCCAAATGATCATGCGGTGGTTTAATTCGAAAAAACCCCAACATGACCAATGCCAAACAAAACATTTTTCTTTCTCTCAAAACCATTTCATGCATGTAATGTCGACAATATATACATGTCGTGTATGCATATGCTTATGCTCATGTAAAAGATTTTTAATGCAAATGAATAAAATACCATAAGTATATTATACCACATATTTATCAGACAATGAATTATAATAACTCAATAACAATTATTAACCACATATAATCAAATAATAATGTGTTCATGCATTGTAGTTGCAAATGGATTTCTACTTACCTCAAGTCCAAAGCTTACAATATTTATAATCCTAAATCATACGCTTCTTCTTCATGATCTAACCACAATAAATAACAAACATATATCATTAACTATATACAATCTACAACTTAATAATCTTCTCTGTCTATTAAACTTCAATTTAGTTATCCCTCAATTCCTTCACGGCATTCTTTATTAAGGTGAATATATAAATAATATTGTGCATTATTTAGAGTTAATTATGATACTCATCTAATGCCCTTGAATATATAATTTATCACAGTTTACTAATAATAAAATATTACATTACATTATGTTTTCACCATTAATCATTACTAATGAATGTAATTACATTTACGTTACTCATATCCAATTTGAGATTAAATGGTATTGCAAATAAACTTAAATTAATAGTAATAACATGATTTAAAATTCCGAATAGGTTATAGCTTGTATATAATCAAATATATACACTCACAAACAATCATATATATTCAGATTACTAATTTAAATTATTTAGAAATTAACTCAACACAATAAAAATGAAACATAATTGGAATCAAGTATCAATAACCTAAAACAAAACTAACGATCATTTTTAATTATAAACTTAATTTGGAGAGTTAATCCAAGTGCATACTATAAGTTAAATAAATACTTAAAACAAAGATTATTAATATGAAATGAATTTGATATACCGTAACAAGTTCAACTTTTGATTGCCAATCTTCTTTCTTTTCTCTTTTCATCCAAATTTTATTTTCTTGATTATGAAGTGTAAATTTAAATATATGATAGGTCTATGTAGGTATATATAGATATACATAGTTCCGTAGCTTACAATGTTAATAGATTAGGTTATACATACTTATCCCAATTAAAGGTAATGTATATATATACACGTGTACCCATAATATATATATATATATATTTATATATATATATATACATAACACTAGCCTTACACCTATCACCCCTTCCCAAGCCACACGTAGACACATACACACACACACACACACACACACACACACACACATATATATATATATAGGGTTGGGTTCCAGAAGGAACCACACCCCAGGTGAGAACCGAGAACCAATCTCAGCCACAGATCTCACCTATTTGGACGGTCAAGATCTGTTCAAAAATTAAAAAATGCGGTGGCATAATTGCAATAACATCCAACTTCGTTGCCCCTGAATCTTAGTAAGGGAAAAATCAGAAATTTCAATGTATATGTGATTCACGCGTATATTTTTTAATTTAGGATTTTAGGATTGTCATTCCCTATTTTAGCACTGTCATGACTTATTTTAGCACTATCATGACTTATTTTAGCACTAACACAACCCTTGTTTAGTATGACATTAGTTTACTGTATTTCTTCTAATTGAGTGGTTTTTATTTGGCTGTTGTAACAGGTGGTTGCAAAGAAACAAACGCAAAAGTCATAGATAATAACTATAATCAAGTAAAGGAAATTTTCAGACATTGCAGAACCAATATAAAAATGAATGGCTAGATTCAAAGTTAGATAAATATTTTTCTTTACATTAGAATAATGAAAAGCGATTTTGCAACATAAGCTAGCTAATGTGCATAAGCAAAATCTTTAATGATGAAGCAAGACACCATGTCTATATACAAAATTTGAATATACCTTCTTCTCCTTCTCCAAAACTGATGATCATGTAGTTGAAAGAATCATTCATCTAGAATAATGAAGAATCATACAACTCGACTGTTCCTATCATTTTCCCTCTATTGTATAATACTCTCGCCATCAATGTATCAACTTCCTTCATGTAGCCATGTCGAGATTCAGCTCCACCAACAGCAGTCAAATCCTTAATCAATGCGTGCTCCTTCTCTTGCACAATTTCCTCTTCAATCCATTTGATTTATGTTCAAGTCCAGCAGTGCTAAAACAGTTCACAGTAGTGCTAAACTAGGTTACAACAGTGCTAAAATAGTTCACAGTAGTGCTAAAGTGCTAAACTTAATTAGCTTAATCAACATAAAACACAACAAAATCGAAGAAAATCGAAGAAAATCGCAGGAAAAGTACAATAAAAATATTTTTACCCCGGCATCATCATCCAAGAACAACGAACAACAAAACTCTAGGGAAATTCATGTTAATGACGATTAAGATGAATCGACTTGAATCTGGATTACACAAACACAACAAAATCGAAGATAATCACGTGAAAAAATCCCAGCTTCATCAATCTTATCAAACAAATCTAAAACAAAAACAGATAAAAAAATTACAGCAAAATACACCCAAAAAACTTTTTTACCCGGCATCTTCATCAAATAACAGCGAACAACAGAAAATCCAGGAAAAAAATTGCGTGAACACCGATTGAGATGAATAAAATTCGAAGAGAATCGACTGAACTTTCGATTATATAAACATAAAGGAAATCGATATGTAGAAGGAAACAGATTTCGATTACAGACGGGAAAGAGATTTTATGCAAAAAATAATAGAGTTCTTAAATTATGAAAATACCCTTGCTTCATTAAAAAGTCTGTAATATTACAGTAATGCCACCGCATTTTTTTAAGTTTGGAATAGATCTTGGCCGTCCAAATAGGTGATATCTGTGGCTAAAATTGGTTCTCAATTCTCACAAGGGGGTGTGGTTCTCACATGATCCCATCTCTCTCTCTCTCTCTCTGTATATATATATATATATACACACTACATCTTTCTTCTCTTTCTTAAGGCATGTGTGTGTGTGCGTCTACTTATATATATACTAAAATGCTATATGTATATATATATATACACACACATACCTTTTATTCTATATACCATATATCTATATATATCTAGAAATCATTAATATATATATATCTTTATCAAATAAACAAATGGGCATAATCATGTTTACACACATATATAAATGTAATTGACATAAAAATAAGCACACAATACCTATATGAAGCATATATTATCAAGATAATCATAAAATAGTGAGAGGCTTGGTTACTACATCTTTCCCCCCTTATAGAAATTTCGTCCTCAAAATTTTACTTACTTGAATAGTTCTGGGTACTTAGCTCTCATTTCCTCTTCTCTTTCCCATGTAGCCTCTTCTACCAATTGATTCCTCCACAATACTTTAACTAACGGAATGATTTTATTTCGAAGTTTCTTCACCTCTTGAAGAAGAATCTTAACTGGTACCTCTTTGTAACTCAAATCTTCTTTTAGCTCTACTGGTGCATCTTTCAGAACATGGGATGGATTTGCCACATATTTCCTCAACATTGACACATGAAATACATTATGTATCCATGACATGTGTGTGGGTAGCTGAAGTTTACATGAAACCTCTCCAACTCTTTCAATAATAGAAAATGGGCCAATGTATCTTGGACTGAGCTTCCCTTTCTTTCCAAATCTCATCATTCCTTTCATTGGAGCAATTTTTAGAAACACTTGATCCCCTATTTCAAACTCCAGCACTCTACTTCTCCGGTCTGCGTAACTCGTTTGTCGACTTTGAGCAGTTTTCATTCTCCTTCTAATTTGTGACACAGCTTCAACCATCTCTTGGACCATATCTGGGCCCAAAAGTTTTCTTTCTCCAAGTTCATTCTAATGAACTGGCGATCTACACTTCCTTCCATACAATGCCTCATAGGGCACCGTTCCAATGGCTGTTTGATAGATGTTGTTATATGAAAATTCTATTAAAGATAAGAACTTGTTCTACTAGCCATGAAAGTCTAGAACACACGCTCTGAGCATATCTTCCAAGGTCTATATAGTTCGTTCTGATTGCCCATCATTCTGCGGATGATATACAGTGCTGAAAGATAATTGTGTTCCCAATGCTCTTTGCAAACGTTTCCAAAAAGTAGATAAGAATCTTGAATCTCTATCTAAAACAATTGATAGTGGTACTCTATGAAGTCTTACTATTTCATGTATATATATCTGAGCCAAACGATCCATGAGATAAGTTGATGAGATAGGAAGAAAATGAGCTGATTTGGTTAATCGATCAATTATAACCCAAATAGCATCATGACCTTTGACCGTTTTTTGTAATCCTACCACAAAATCCATTGTGATCCTCTCTCATTTCCATTCTGGAACTAGCAATGGCTGCAAAGTCCTGTTGGTCTTTGGTGTTCTACTTTTATCTGCTAACATGTTAAGCATTGTTCAACATGCTGAGTGATATCCCTCTTCAGACCTGGCCACCAATAGTTCTTTCTTAGATCTCTATACATCTTAGTAGCACCAGGATGAACCGAATAAGGTGTTGAATGCGCCTCTTTCAGAATTTCCTCTCAAATTTCCTTCTTATCAGGTACACAAATTCGACCTTTAAAGCGTAGCATGCTATCTTCAGACAATGTAAAGTCAGAACGTACCCCTGATTGACCTCTTTTATTTCTTTATTTTTGTATTCATCATCTGGTTGACCTTCTCGTATCTTGTCAACTAAGGTGGGTCGAATTGTCAAAGCTGTCAACTTAGCCTCTATTGATTCATGGTCTAAAATTTCTACACCCATCTTCTACAAGTCGACTAGCTCTTGCTTTTGCATAGAACATTTAGTTGTAGTTCGTCCACCTTGAATGGATTTTCTACTTAAAGCGTCAGCTGCCACATTAGCTTTACCAGGATGATAATTGATCACATAGTCATAAAATTTTACCAACTCTAATCGTCTCCTTTGTCTCATGTTCAACTCTTTCTGGGTAAAGAAATATTTTAAACTCTTGTGATCAGTATAGATCTCACACCACTCTCCATACAAATAATGCCTCCAAATCTTAAGTGTGAATACTACCGCAGCTAGCTCTAAGTCATTTGTTGGATAATTCTTCCCATATTCCTTCAATTATCTTGATGCGTATGCTATTACTTTGCCATTTTGCATTAATACACAACCTAGACCATTCTTTGAGGCATCACTATATACTACAAAACCTCCAGTGCCAATTGAAGTTGATAAAATTGGTGTCGTTGTCAACCTTTTCTTCAACTCCTGAAAGCTTTGCTCATAAGCTTCTGTCCATTTAAATGCCATACTCTTTCTAGTTAACTGTGTCATTGGAGAGGAAATATTTGAGAATCCTTCTACAAATCTATGATAGTATCCTGCAAGACTGAGAAAACTACATACTTCTAAAGGATTTGTTGGCTGAGGCTAATTATTTATGGCTTCAACCTTGCTTGGATCCACTGATATTCCTGTACCTGATATGACATGTCCCAAGAATATTACTTGGTCTAACTAAAATTCACATTTTTTGAACTTCGCGTACAATTGCTTGCATTCAGTATCTCCAACACTATCCTTAAATGTATTGTACGGTCATCTTTATTTCTAGAGTATATTAGGATGTCATCAATGAAGACTATAACAAATTTATCTAAATAGTCTTTGAATACTCTATTAATCAAATCCATGAATGCTGCAGGAGCGTTGGTTAGTCCAAAAGGCATAACTAAGAACTCATAATGACCATACCTTGTGTTGAATGCTGTTTTGAGAATATCTTCCTACTTTATCTTCAATTGATGGTACCTTGAACGTAAGTCAATCTTCGAGAACACAGATGCTCCTTGGAGCTGATCAAACAAATCATCAATCCTAGGCAAATGATATTTATTCTTTATCATAACTTTATTCAATTCTCAATAATCTACATACATTCTTAAAGTACCATCTTTTTTTCGAACAAATAACATTGAAGCACCCCATGGTGAAAAGCTAGGCCTTATGAAACCTTTTTCGAGTAGATCTTGAAGTTGTATCTTTAATTCTTTCAACTCAGTCGATGCCATTTTGTAGGGAGTTCTAGATATTAGAGCGGTTCCTGGATGAAGGTCAATAACAAATTCTATTTCTCGATCAGGTGGTAATCATTGAAGATCATCCGGAAACACCAGGGTATTCTTGAACAATCGGTACCTCACTAGGTACAGAATGACCCTGACCCTCAATATTCATAACACTTACCAAATACCCTTCACACCCCTTATTTAAAAGCTTTTGTGCTTTCACCGCTGATATTAGAGGAAATTTGACTTTCTTTGGAATCCTAAAAAAAGAAAATGGCTCTTCTCCAGGTGGTTGGAATGTTACTTATTTCTTCTTGCAGTCTATACTTGCGTAATATTTTGATAACCAATCCATTCCTAAGATGACATCATAGTCATTCATCGCAAAAACTATCAAATCTGCATATAACTCTCTCTTTCCTATGGGAATAGAGCAAGCCCTCAAAATTTGACTAGTTTGCTTTGACTCACCAGAAGGTATCATTATGTTATAACTAGTTGCAGCAATATCAGGTATCCTACCCAACCTGTTCACATACTCAGTGGATGCAAATGAATGTGTGGCTCCCAAATCAAATAATACCAATGTTGGAATTCCAAAGATAGAAATTTTACCTATAACAAAAGATGGGTTTGCCTTTGCGTCATCTTTAGTGATAGTAAACGCCCTGGCTGGTACCTTCTTTCGTACATTAGGATTAGACTCGGGGCAAGCTTTGACAACATGACCAGGTTTTCCACACTTGAAACAATTATGAGATTCTGCATAACTTCTTCCTGAATGTTGTTCACTGCATGTGGGGCATGTAGGTTGTACTATTGAAGCTTTACCCTGATCTGTCCGTTAGCGTTTATTCTGATCCCATGATTACTGCTCTTGCCTTGGTAGGAACTTTGGCCTCTGGTCCTAAGGTAAAGTTTGTGTCCTTCTTTCACCTCCAGCCCATCTTTACCCTTGCCCTTGTCCTTGCCTAAGCTAACGTCGCATTTCTTGAGCATGAAAGATCCTGAGTTCAGCTTGTTCAACAACTAAATCTCATTCAGCAATTTGTGAGTATGTTACTCCTTGAACTCCTGTCATACTGACATCTCTATACAATTCTGGCTTCAGTCCTTCAAAAAATCTCTCTACCTTTAGTACCTCTGTGTTAATCATATGCGACGCAAACCTAGATAATTGTTCAAATTTTTGAATATAGTCTGCAACTCTTATGTTTCCCTATCTAAGTTGTATAAACTCATTCATCTTCAGTGTTAGGAAAAACTATCAAAGAACCCATAGATCAGGTTTTGATGAAATGTCAAAACTATTTGTGAAAAACTGACCAAAGCTCAAGCTGCAGATCGAAGCTGACAAGCCCAAGAGGGCATCATCAAAGAAGAACTCTAGAAGAGTCAAAGTCAACCGATCTGAAGGATGACCCAAATTGAGAGACACGTCATCTAGCTTAAGGTTCAACTTGGCAAAGGAATCATACCAGTCAAAGCAAGCTGACAACCGAGTCAGCTGAACTGAGGGGGAAAGGAGTTGACCAAAAACTGAAGAAACTGATAGAATGTCAGTTTATACCAGAGACTGCCAGTAGCCAACTGGAGCGATGGCCAATCTCAGCTGACAAGCCCAGAACTGCCAACTGGAGCAATGACAAATATCTGCTGACAAGCCCGGAACTGCCAACTGGAGCGATGGCCAATCTCAGCTAACAAGCCTAGAACTGCCAACTGGAGCAATGGCCAATCTCAGCTGACAAGCCCAGAACTGCCAACTGGAGCGATGGCCAATCTCAGCTGACAAGCCCAGAACTGCCAACTGGAGCGATGGCCAATATCAACTGACAAGCCCAGAACTGCCAACTGGAGCGATAGCCAGATTTAGCTGACAAAGCTCAGAACTGCCAGCTGGGACGATAATGTTACTAAGCTGAGAAATCCAACTGCCAGCTGAAGTTCCAAACTGCCAAGAGAGCTGAAGCCGAAAGACTCATGGAGTATATTGCTTAAATCAGCATATCTTGAAATAAATGCTCCTTCAAGGATCCTGGAATTTAATGAAGATCGAGTGGCAGGGTAACGGCTACTTCAACCAAATGATGCAAGCGATCATTAATGACCACCTGCCATTGATGAGCCAACAGAGCCTCTTATCAAATGGACAATGGAGCTCAACAGTCATAAAATCACTCCTCTATAAAAGATGGGTGAATCAGAGTTCCATATACTTTTCGCATATACTTTTCACATACTCGTTGCAACCATAACACCTTGCCAACCATCGAACTTTTCTTTCTCCCTCCCACTCAAGCTCAAGTGCAACGTTTGATAGAAACTGTGAAAGTCAAACTGAGAAGAAGAATTCACAGAATCAATACATCCAGCCAGCTGTTGACGATCCAATCAGGGCAACCTTCTTAGTTCTAACTATTCAACGATCAACTACTCAGCTCAATCAAAGGAGCACATCATTTGATACCCCCTTGTTCAAGACTAATCTCTTGAAGATCGAAAGAGATCTAAAACCTTGCAAAGACGACAATAGCACCTACCTTTCTAGCGAGCAGTTAGGGACTTCAAGTGTGAGCCGTCAACCAGCTGAGGTAGCAAGCAGTTACCAGGTTCAGCCAACTGTCCTTCATTGTATAATTTGTAAAGAAACTCAAGTTATATAATGAAGTTACCCTTCTACGGAAGGAAGAGAGGACGTAGAAGTTTGAGACTTCGAACCTCTATAAATCTATTGTGTGTTGTATTATATTGTTCTTTGCATATCTCTAACTGCACACAACGTCACACAAGCTGCACTTAAACTGTCTCAATTGACTATCAAATTTGTGCATAGATAAGTTTCATGAAGCGAGTCATAGGGCCCTGTTTTCCGCATCTAAAGTAAAAGTTTTTGAATCAGTTTATTCACCCCCCCTCTAAACTGATATCAACTCGCCCGGGACCAACAAGTGGTATCAGAGTGGTTGATTCTAAAGATCAGCCGTTTCTGCAGATCAACTGAATCAGATCTACTTATCTATGCTAACATTCCAGCTATGGGAAACCATAAGCTACCTATATTTTCAGTTGAGAACTATGATAATTGGAGCAGGAGAATGAAGACGCATCTCTGCTCAATTCATGAGAATATGTGGGAAGTCATTGAAGAAGGCCCAATCATCATCATGATGGACAATGATGCTCACATAGTGGATATCAATTAACCGGCAAAGATCCTGAAGCCAACTAATCTTCTCACAAGTGAAGAGAAAAAGTTGAAAAATCTAGAGTTCGTTGCTCAAGCTGCATTATTCCAAACTCTAGATGAAGATGGTATGAAGGATACCAATAATTGCACAACTGCTAAAGAGATATGGGACCTACTCGCAGATCTTTGAAGAGAGTCCGAAGCCATAAAAGGAAACAAGCTCCAATTGGCAATTGACAGATATGAATCCTTTAAAATGCAGGCAGAAGAGTCCATCTCAAGCCTTGAAACTAGATTTTTAGGCATCATCAGTGAGATGAACAACCTCGGAAGAAGTTATCCCAATTCAGAGATGAATTCCAAAATACTGGATAATCTCACTGATGAATGGGATATGAAAGTGATCACTACTAAGGAGTCAAGAAACCTAAATAGCATCACTCCAAGGGAATTATTTAGTTATCTTAAAGCTCATAAGTACAGTCTAAATCGAAAAAGAGAAGCGTCCACATCGTCAGCTCAAGATGCAGCTTTCTATGGCGAAAGGACCAGGTTTAGAGATGCTCGAGAAAGAAACAACTTCCGATCTAGGAGCTCACTAACCAAAGAAAACCAAGGCGGATCTTCAACTGAACGAAAAAGGGAGGCAACTGAAAAGAAGGAGAATCTAACTGATGACATCAATGATCAGATCCAATCAGTTACCAGGTTGTTAGAAAAGTTGAAGAGAGCTCGGGATAAACAATCAGTTTCACCTCAAACTGATGAAGTCCCAAAAGTTGAAAAAACCTACCAACCAGCTGAACGGCCAGCTGAACCATTCAGGAGTGGCAATTGCAATCTTGGAGAGTGTTTTCATTGTCATAAATAAGGACATTACAGGTTTGAATGTCTAGAACTACCTAAAGACAAGAAAGCCAAGGTGAGGAGAAGCTTCTTCAAAAGAAAAGAAATGGTTGCAAATCTTGAGAATGCCGTGCTGGATGATTCAGACTACCCATTCGGAATCGATTCTGACGGCTACAGCTCAGATGATGAAGCACTATTCTGCCTCATGGCCAACAATGATGAAGAGATTAGTACAGCTAATTCTCAAACCTCCTTTTATCATATAAATGAAGCAACTGTCTCTAGTAATGAACTTCATATGAAACTCATGATGCTAGAAGACTAATTAGCTTCAATCTCCTGTTTGCATATTATACTGAAAGATGAAAATGATGAATTGAGGAACAAAGTCAGGAAACTGAGCATTGATCATGAAAGATTAAATTATCTTGAATCTCAGTTTGAAGAATTTGAAAAATTAAAACTAAGAACTGCTCATCTAGAGGAAGAGATCCTTGAAAAAGAAAAAGTAAACCTAAAGTTCAAAAAGGGATCTCAGACTCTAGATGAAATACTCAGTCATCAAAGAACTGGAACTGGCAGCTCAGGGCTAGGATATAGCAAGTTCACTGCCCTGGAAAAGGGAAAAGCAGTTGCTCAACCTAGTGACAAGGGTATCCTAAAAGGGTTCACGAGATCTTAGGATCAGCCAACTGAGTCAAACAAAGGAAAGGGAATATTGAAAAATTCCCAGACCCAACCTAAAAAGTTTGGTCAGTTCTACCAATCTAAAACACCCAGTCAGCTAAAGTCTAGTTCCCAGTCAAGACCTTCAGTTCACTTAAGTCAATCCACTCGTCTAAAGCCTCCAGTCCAACAAAGGCCACTAGTTCAGTATAAAAAGCCCTCAAGGCAAACTGGCAGATCAGTCCACTATGAAAAGAAAGACCAGTTTAGATCTAAAGCCTACCCTACTAAGAAGTTCAATCAGAACACCTATATGAGAGATCAAATAAACTAGTTTGAACCTTATCATCATTATAATGATTATCTAGATTCCAGAAATGAGCCAAGAAAGTTCATTCCAATAAACTGGAAACACACAAGGCATTGGCCTGATAGAAGAGCTCAAAAATCTCAAAATAATTGTGAGCTAGTTGAATTGTTTTATCCCACTAACTTTCAACGCATGTACTATTCAACCGACTCAAGGAGAGTTGAAAGAGAGTCAAAACTGATGAAACGATCCAAATCAGTTAACTCTTTGAATGATAAGAAGCCAAAAGTTTGGCAAGTCTGGATTCCAAAAGACTTAATGTATCAAAAAGGACCCGATATGAAACGGGTCCCTAAATGCTAATTCTTTTCTCTGCAGGACAAAAGCATCCTATCTATGAAGAAAACCAAAGACATTTGGTATTTAGATAGCGGGTGCTCCAAGCACATGACCGGAGATAGAGAAGATCTCGACGGTTATGAAGAAATCAAAGGTCCACTCGTCATATTTGGAGACAAGGAAAGGTTCATCTACAGTCCCTGAAGAGGAAGAGAAAAGGAAAGGCCAAGATGAGCAACCAAAGTTCAAGCCAATCAACTTCCAATGCCGTTCACTCTCCAAAATCAAAGAATGGATCCCCAGTTGATTTCCAGGTTTACTCTAATCCAGATGAGATTATTTCATTCATTGGAATACCCCATCCAAACTATGGAGCAGACTACTTTAGAGGCAAATGCCCTCCGCTCCAGCTGACTGAAGAGAATATTCGCACTTTCTACAGTGGTGAATATGCAGTCAAAAGTGCACGAAAGGAAGTGAGCAATCTCCTCGTCACGCACTTCACAGTTGTTGCACAATGAGATCAAGAGTTGTACAAACAACTTTACCGATATTTTTATTGGTACAACTGGAGACATTCTATGTCTATCTAGTCTCACTTCTTGCTAATTGTCTTTCATGGCATGAGCTTCTGGCAAAGAGAAGAAACCTGGAGCATCAAATGGATAGGATCATCAAATCCATTCCCTCCAACCATTGTACAAGTTCAGCACATTATGAATCACCAGATGGTGAACAAGATTCCAGCGACCACCTTACTGGCCGAATACAAATCAAGATTCATGTTTCAAGCAGTTGGAACTACAGGTCATCCAGTCAACTGCCCAACGAACTCACTTTGTCGATAGCTAAACTTTGATAATCTATCAAGTCAGTCAGCGGAGCCATCTCGACGAACTCCACCTGCTGTTCAAAGGATAAAACCTCACCTATCCCACACTGAAGTCATAGCCTCTCAAAGGAAAACAAGGCATAATGATGCAAGAGACAGTGACGATGAAGATACTGCCACGTCACCAAATCTCCTATCCAAAGGCTATATGACTCCACTACTTACGTCAGGCTCAAAAGATGCGCAGTTAACCAAGAAACATGATCAGTTTCGGTCATTGCCAAAGGGAATCCCACACTCCCTTAGTCAAAGGATGAAGAGCTCGTCAGTTGAGATCCATCTTCATCTTCGCAAAGCTAAGAAAACGGAAAGACTGGACCATCAATGCATGAAACTGCATCTAAAACAAGCAATGCCGCCAGTCCAGCTAGGTCATTCAAGAAGCGGAAATTGTCTACAGAAAAGCTGAGCAACTAAACAAACAGGCTGATCAATTCAGTTGCAGTCTCGACATCGGCCAGCTCAGCCGTGACAAATGAGTGTGCAAACTCAACTGCTCAACCGACCGCCACATCATCAATCAATTGGACTGTATCCCAACAGACTCAGAATAAGTCTTCATTTTTCAAAAGCTTATCTTAATTATATTGTTACCGTTGTAATTATGAAATATCTTATATTATATGTCAACGGTTACAATTTGAAAATGGGGCTCTACATCTCAAAATTGTCATTAATATCTCTGCATGGATCTCAGAACCTACTCTTCAAACGGACAAAGAAAATATATTTTATTGCGCTATTAATAGAAAGATCTGCAGAAAATATTTCGCTATTTATGACAACTACCCCTTTTTCAAAATGATCTCATCTCAGCCATTTGATCATAAAGTAATTTTCCAATAAATGGCTGAGATTCATACATCATTAATTCAGCTAATCAAGCATCAAATCGGATGGCTGATCAGTCAAGAAAAGCAATCGAGTACTCTCGATTCTTGCATGCACAAGATGCATAAATATGAGTACAGAGATGAAGGCTCCGATCATCTGAACATCTCTCTTAATTATTTGATCGTTCACTAAGCCTTTTCTCACTCATCAAGATTCCTGCATTTCTAAAACTGAATTTCATATCTTTGCAGAAATAAAGCCTCCATTTTCCCAGGTGGATATTGAAGCTCTTACACGCAAAATGAGAAAGGACAAGTCTCTAAATCTAGAGAAGCTAAATGCACGTCTTGGCCCAGATGTCTTTCAACTGATTTATCAACCATTGGCAGCGACTGGACTGCTTCCTTTCTTGACACAGTTGCCAGTCACGAACATACCTGACTATGTTGCCGAGTTCTACTACAATGCAACTATCAACGGCGACAACATCATCTCCACTATAAAGAATCAAGTGATCATAGTCACCAAGGACACGATGATGTCCACTTTACACCTTCCCGGCAGCGGACCAGACGTGATGAACCTAAATCTGCCATCCAAACATGAGTTATGGAAAATCTGGAAGCTTCCTCGTGTGCTCCACAATGACAGTTCGCACAGATTAAAGGAGAGCTTACAAAGTGATATCATCCAACTTCTGGATATCACCAGCCATATTGTCCATGGCAACTTCGAGATCGTTCATCTCTCCGAGATCAAGGCTCATATCATAGCCGCCCTCTACTTTGGATGTCAAGCCGACTGGGCTTCCTATATCCTGGCGCAACTGAGAGCCAACATCGAGCGAGCGACGTTTGATCCGGAAATTAGCACATTCTGAGAAAAAGTTGGCTTTATGAACCGACTAAGCCACATCATACAAAGCCAGTTTGATGAGATCATACCCACTGGCAAACTACTTGGAAGACGAGACATGCTCCCCACAATATACTGTCATCCGTCCTCAAAACGTGCACACCCATAAGGGCCTTCCAGCTCATATAATGGAAAGGCGCCTTTGGAGGCCACCGTCAGCTCCACTGACGAACGAGAGTTGCTGCTGGAGAATGCATCTCTTTTACGGTTGAGTGATCAGCCTACAATATCAGCCAGCTCCCAACCTCCACCTTTAGTCCAAAGCGACTATATTGAGGTTGACTTTGAAGCGGTTCTAGACCACCAGCTCCGAAGCTGCTTTGGTCTCATCGAGGACATCGACTACTCCCTCTTCACGCAACTGCGGCGGTACTTGCAGTACCATATCTGGCGATTTCAACTGGATGAGTCGACTATGTTTCACCTCATCCACACCTGTAGCTCAGCCTTCTGGATCGGCGAGGGCACATGGAGTCGAAACTGGATGAATCATCCACTCTCATAGCCTCCAACGCTCTCGGAGATCATGGATTCAATGATCAAGCGACTCCATCTTGGTATATCCACTGATGTCCCTCTCCCAGACAATGAACCAACCAACTCCTCCTGCACACCCTTCGTTGGTGATCCACCACTTCCTTCCGCTGTTGAGATCTTCACTAGCTTGGGCCCCATGAGCTTCAGAGAGCAAGACATCTCTGATCCAGGTCAGTTTATGTCAACTGAAGATGCCTATGCATGGCTTTCTCCGCCCATGAAAATCCCTTCAGTTCCTACAGCTCATGATGACAATTTGGCAACCGCCTTCACTTTTCTGCCAAATTGGTCATTACCCTCATGTGATCCTCTTCACCTTTTGGATGATGCCAAAAATGGAGAAGATGGACAGAATGATGATAAATAGTATAATAGTTGCATGACTCTTTAGGATCAAATTCAAAGAGAACTCATCATTGAGGGGGAAGATCAGCTTCAGGGGGAAGCATGGATACTACAAGGAGTCCAAAAAAAAGGAGAATCGAGCAGAAAAAAGAGAGCAATCGAAGCAACATTCAGGAAGTAGACTAGTAGTCTTAACTACTACCTCTTGAATCTCTTGAAATCATGCCAATAAAATGAATATATAATACAAGTCTTGATCATGATTTTACTTCAAGGTTGAATGCCTTGACATGATTCTTCATGCTCTAATACCCCAACCATGCTCTGATATTTGAAAAATAAGCATGAATAAGCCCAAAATTGCTCTCAAAATTGACATGCTCTGATATATGAATGATAAACATGAATGAAAATTGCACCAATAATTGAATGAAAATCATGAGTTAATGTGTCACAATATGCTATTAATATGACATGCTCTGATATTTGAAAGACAAGCATGAATGACAAATGCTCTAATAACTGAGTGAAAATCATGAGCCAATTTGTCTCAATATGTTACGAATGTGCACAGACTGGAAGACTCTATTTAAAGCATTTGCTACATTTGCAGTTTTTCCATCATTATCATCAACAAAGTTTTGACAACATCAAAAAGGGAGAAATTGTTAGGAAAAACTATCAAATAACCCCTAGATCAGGTTTTGATGAGATGTCAAAACTATTTGTGAAAACCTGACCAAAGCTCAAGCTGCAGATCGAAGCTGACAAGCCCAGGAGGGCATCATCAAAGAAGAACTCTAGAAGAGTCAAAGTCAACCGATCTGAAGGATGACCCAAATTGAGAGACACGTCATCTAGCTTAAGGTTCAACTTGGCTAAGGAATCATACCAGTCAAAGCAAGCTGACAACCGAGTCAGCTGAACTGAGGGAGAAAGGAGTTGACCAAAAACTGAAGAAACTGATAGAATGTCAGTTTATACCAGAGACTGCCAGTAGCCAACTGGAGCGATGGCCAATCTCAGCTGACAAGCCCAAAACTGCCAACTGGAGCAATGACCAATATCAGCTGACAAGCCCAGAACTGCCAACTGGAGCGATGGCCAATCTCAGCTGACAAGCCCAGAACTGCCAACTGGAGCAATGGCCAATCTCAGCTGACAAGCCCAGAACTGCCAACTAGAGTGATGGTCAATCTCAGCTGACAAGCCCAGAACTGCCAACTGGAGCGATGGCCAATATCAGCTGACAAGCCCAGAACTGCCAACTGGAGCGATAGCCAGATTTAGCTGACAAAGCTCAGAACTGCCAGCTGGGACGATAATCTTACTAAGCTGAGAAATCCAACTGCCAGCTGAAGTTCCGAACTGCCAAGAGAGCTGAAGCCAAAAGACTCCTGGAGTATATTGCTTAAATCAGCATATCTTGAAATAAATGCTCCTTCAAGGATTCTGGAATTTAATGAAGATCGAGTGGCAGAGTAACGGCTACATCAACCAAATGATCCAAGTGATCATTAATGACCACGTGCCATTAATGAGCCAACAGAGCCTCTGATCAAATGGACAATGGAGCTCAACGGTCATAAAATCACTCCTCTATAAAAGACGGGTGAATCAGAGTTCCATATACTTTTCGTATACTCATTGCAACCATAATACCTTGCCAACCTTCGAACTTTTCTTTTTCCCTCCCACTCAAGCTCAAGTGCAACGTTTGATAGAAACTGCGAAAGTCAAATTGAGAAGAAAAATTTACTGAATCAATACATCCAGCCAGCTGTTGATGATCCAGCTAGGGCAACATTTTCAGTTCCAGCTATTTAACGATCAACTACTCAGCTCAATCAAAGGAGCACATCAGTTGATACCCCCTTGTTCAAGACTAATCTCTTGAAGATCCAAAGAGATCTAAAACCTTGTAAAGAGGACAATAGCACCTACCTTCCTAGCGAGCAGTTAGGGACTTCAAGTGTGAGCCATCGACCAGCTGAGGTAGCGAGCAGTTACCAGGTTCAGCCAACTGTCCTTCATTGTATAATTTGTAAAGAAACTCAATTTATATAGTGAAGTTGCCCTTCTGCGGAAGGAAGAGAGGACGTAGAAGTTTGAGACTTCGAACCTCTATAAATCTATTGTGTGATGTACTATATTGTTCATTGTATATCTCTAACTGCACACAACATCACACAAGCTGCACTTAAATTGTCTCAACTGACTATCAAATTTGTGCATAGATAAGTTTCATCAAGTGAGTCATAGGGCCCTATTTTCCGCATCTAAAGTAAAAGTTTTTGAATCAGTTTATTCACCCCCCCTCTAAACTGATATCGACTCGCCCGGGACCAACATTCAGTGCATGAATAGGGGCCGTGAAATATTTGTTCCTGAATAACTCCTTGAATATTTCCGAACTCATGGTAGCAACATCCTCAATGCTCCTCACAGTATCCCACCAATGTCCTGCACTCCCACGTAGCATAAAACTAGCACATATAACTTTTTCATCTTCAGGAATTCTAATATACTTAAACATGTTCTCTAATGTTCTCAGCCAATCTTCCACATAGGTAGGATCCAATGCATCCTCAAAAGTTAGAGGATTTAGTTTTCTAAATCTTTCCCTAACCATTTCCACATGGTCAGCTTGATGGCATGCTCGATTCTCATCATCCACACCTTGTCGATTTGCCTTTCTCTGTTGGATAAGCTCCTGAATTTGTCCAGACTGCCTTTCCACAAGCTCGGTACGTCGATTAATAATTGCATCTCTATACATCTCTAGTTTAGAAGTTCCCTCACCAGATGCTCTCTCACCACTACCACCCATACCTCGACCTCTCACCATGATGAAAGATCTTATATATAGTCTAATACAAACACAATAGACATAATCTTATGATATACATACAAATAATTAATTAAATAAAACTTACGGGTGTGTGTTGTTCCCAAGTCCAAAGATCATGTACATGGACAGTCTACAGAAGTATGACCTGGACTCTGATACCACTCTGTGACACCCCATTAACAGATATAGAAGAAAAGACTAACAATGTGAGCGTGCCTTGTATTCTTTTTTTTTTAAACAGAAAAATATTGGATCATTGGAACGCTCGAGAAATGATAAGATTTACTTCTACACATAATTTACATAAATATATTAAGAGAAGAGAGAGTACTCCGAAGTTAAAAGAGTACAACAGGGAAAATAAAAGTTTATATACAACCAAAAAGGTGAACTTCGAAGAAGTTTAACGCTTGAACAAAATAGAGTAAAAAGATGGTGCGAAAAGCTCATAAACAAAAGCTCATCAGGTCGACATCCATATACATAGACCCACATGAACTCATAGGAACTCCAGGTCCCGCACTAGGCATTCTCATACTTCATCAGAGTCACCTACAATGCATGAACTAGATGAGCTAAAGCTCAGTAAACAGAAACCATGTATGAGACATGTTCCATGCAATGCACAAAGATGCCATCACACCATGTCAAATGCTTATGATCAAAATCATTTCATCTGAAAAGCATTATTTTATCATTTAGGAACTTGGCTCCCTTCACCAGGCACCAACATGAGTCATGAGCTCATAATATAATCAATATCAATTGGCCAAAATGTGATTAGTGCACTCATATGGCTCATCCTTCCTGGGCCCCAAGGGACACGCCCCCTGCCTGTTCACTTTGGTCCCACATGAATGTCATCCCACATCAGCCACTCATCACCTCAAAGGTGCAGTCGAAGTGAACCATCCTCCCTAAACCCCAAGGGACACGTCCCCTACCTGTTCCTTTTGATCCCACATGGAAGTCATCCCACTCGAGGCACAAATATACAACACACCACAGCACGGGCTGGTGGTGACCAATCCTAAACAAAACATTTTTCTTTCTCTAAAAATCATTTCATGCATATAACCTCGACAATATATATACATGTCGTGTATGCATATGCTTATGCTCATGTAAAAGATTTTTAATGCAAAGGAATAGAATACCATGAGTATATTATACCACATATTTATCAGACAATGAATTATAATAACTCATATCCAATTTAAGATTAAATGGTCTTGCAAATAAACTTAAATTAATAGTAATAACATGATTTAAAATGGCGAATAGGTTATAGCTTGTATATAATCAAATATATACACTCACAAATAATCATATATATTCCGATTACTAATTTAAATTATTTAGAAATTAACTCAACATAATAAAAATGAAATAAAATTGGAATCAAGTATCAATAACCTAAAACAAAAGTAACGATCAATTTTAATTATAAACTTAATTCGGAGAGTTAATCCAAGTGCATACTATAAGTTAAATAAATACTTAAACCAAAGATTATTAATATGAAATGAATTTGATATACCGTAACAAGTTCAACTTTTGATTGCCAATCTTCTCTCTTTTCTCTTTTCGTCCAAATTTTATTTTCTTGATTATGAAGTGTAAATTTAAATATATGATAGGTCTATGTAAGCGCGCACACACACACATAGTTCCTTAGCTTAGAATGTTAATAGATTAGGTTATACATACTTATCCCAATTAAAGGTAATGTGTGTGTATATATATATATACACGTGTACCCATAATATATATATATATATATATATACATAACACTAGCCTTACACATATCACTCCTTCTCAAGCCACATGTAGACACACACACACACACATATATATATACTACATCTTTCTTGTCTTTCTTAAGGCATGTGTGTGTGCGTCTACTTATATATATATATATATATATATATATACACATACTGTCACAACCTATTTCTAAATTAAAATATTTATTTGTGAAACTTATTTATTTCAACTCGTGAAAATTATGATATTTTAATTATTTGAGTTGTGAATTTGTGAATTTTTTTAGGTTGCGCCCCTAGATATGAACTTAGTTTGATTAATTAGAATTAATTTATTTAATGTAAATAGATTTATTGTGATTTATATTCTTCACGCAAAAGCATGTGTATATATATATGTACATTATTTATTTATTTATTTATGTAATGGAAACAAGAGCTACGTGTATATATATATATATGTGTGTATATATATATCTATATATATGTGTATTAGTATATGTATTTTGGGATTTGACTTGTCATTAGTTTTTTTTTTCTATACGTGTCATGTGTTTGAGTTATCAAATTTATGTGTCAAATTATGGATTTAAACAAATGGTGACTCATGAATTAAAGTAGGTATAGGATTTATACAAACCTGTAGTAAATTATTATAGTTGTTATTAAATTTTATTTATTACCAAACTTTAAATAAGGAAAAAAAAACAAGAAGGCTCTAATTTAATCGCACTTAATCGTCCAAATTTCTTATGCAAGGTAATTTTCTACTTTTCTATTAGTTTAATTTTATGAAATTTAATTGTATTAGTATGAATATAAAATCTTAATTTGTACTCAAACATAAAATAATAAATCCTAATATAAATTAATAAACGTGTACAACTTTTAATTATCCATTCTTTCAGAAATTTCGCATATAATTTATTAGTGTTAATCATGAATCATAGTCTAGAGCATTCTATTATCATAAACTGGAGAATGTTCAATATAGTTTGAGATTACTAATTATACCAATTTAATTTTATATTCCTAAAATCATCCACTTGTTTATGATGTGTGTGTGTGTAGTTACGGAATATTAAGTATAAAATATAGCTCTAGATAAATTGATATTAAATTTAATAGTTTTAACTTTATGAGTAGGTATATAAGTATATAATGATAACAATATCTTTAATAACATTAAATATAAATTCGGTCATTGATGAGAGTAAACAGTAACTATCTATCTATCAATTTCATCTTCCTAAATATTCAATCTTGGATTAAAATCTGGATAATCAAGAAATAAACTTTTATAATAAAATATTAGTTAATAGTGTTTATACATTAAATAATAATAATTTTCTTAAGTTAACTGTTAATGATTTGATTAAACAAAATTATATTGTAGCTCATATTTAGAAAATAAACTTTAAAATAATACGAAAAGTGTTGTAAGTAAGCTTTTCCATTTTAATAATTTTATATATTCTTATTGTTAATTAATTAAGCTCTCATAACTTGAATATTACTTTAACATAATGCCAGATTCATATAATAACATGAAAACATTCTTAAATTTCATTTAGAATCCTATAAAATTATATTATTTAATTTAGAGCCTCAATTTAAATTATCTATATTTTTTTTAAATGTACTATACATTTATTGAATGCATTTTCTTATTTTTATTAATTTCTAGGCGCGGCGCGACTAGGACGTTAACTTCCTGTTAATTTCTTGAGTCAGCTTTCAAGTCAAATTAAAGTGTGGGATTCTCACTTATTTTGCTGTTGATTTCAATTTGTCCTTGTTGCTGTGATTTGTTTGACGTGTATGATTTCATATCATTTGTGAGTGTTACTGGACCGTCTATTCAGTTATCCTTCATATTTAACCTCACTGTTGTGCACAATCATTTTCGCCAGGGACCGTGAATAGGTCCGGGGTCTTAATTGATCCTTGGAAGTACAGTGCGATTCATATTCATATATCAGTGAATAATACACATGTATCTCATTTTATATCAACTTGGACAAATTATTTTGCATAACCGTCCCACACTGAGTATATTCATATATGCTTATCCCATAAACTTATAATTTCAGGTAAATAAGCTTGGAGCTGCAATGGAGGTCGAATGATGGATTAAACTTTTATTATACATATGTATATATATATATATAAGTTTCCGCTTTATTTTATATTTCTAGTTGGATAACTAAAAATGATTTTTGCTAGTAACTATTTTGGGTTTGCACTTTGAGTTTTTGAATGTATATGAGATTGTAAATATTTCAGTTGTGTTAGTCTGGTTAAGTTATCAACTGCACTTCAAATTTCAAATTTTGATTCCACATGTTGCCTCATTTGGTATTTCTTTGGGTTATGTCAAAATAGATTTATTTATTTTTGAAAATAAAAATGTAGGGGAAAAGAATTATATTCAGATTTTTTTTTCTGCATTATAAATTATTTTATCTCATTTAAAATAATATATTTAGATTAAGGTGTTAACCATACCTTTTATTCTATATATCATATATTTATATATAACTAGAAATCATTAATATATATATATATATATATATATCTTTATCAAATAAACAAATGGGCATAATCATGTTTACACACATATAAATGTAATTGCATAAAAATAAGCACACATTACCTATATGAAGCATATATCAAGATAATCATAAAATAGTGAGAGGCTCGGTTACTACACTAAGGGGTATCATAAGCTTCACTCATTATCCCATTCTTTATTTACTGATCATGGGGCACACAAATTCTTCTTTCAAACATAAGAGCATCATCACTTGCTTCAGCAAAACCTTTAGGGTCATCTGATCCTGCTTGTGAGCGCATCTTTTCTACAAAGTCATCTTTCTTCTGTGCCTCTACAATCCTTTCTCTCAAATCTGGTTTAGCTGTTAAAGCAGCTATGCAACTTTTTGTAGAGCTTAGTGGTCGCACCAACTCTATTCTTAACTTCTCAAACTCTTTCACAAGTTTCTCTTGTTGGGTTAGGAAACATCCCAACTTTGCCTTGGATTTTTTATTGAGGGCATCTGCAACTATGTTGGCCTTTCCAGGGTGGTATTGAATCGTATAATCATGTTGGTCCCTGGGCGAGTCAGAATCAGTTTAGAGAGGGGTGAATAAACTGATTACAAAACTGAACTTAGATGCGGAATATTCAGGGCCCGTTTTGACCCACAAATATTATCCGTGCTATATAGAGATCAATTGATAAGAACTGCTAGCTCGGAGTGCTGTGTGTGTGCTTAGTGTGCAGTTAAAAGTATGTAACTGAACTGAAATTTAAAGCGGAGCACACAAGCAATTTATAGAGGTTCAAAGCACAACTTCTACGTCCTCTCTTCCTTCTGTAGAAGGGCAATTCACTATGCAAGTGTAAAGTTCCTTTATTATAGTTACATAGTGAAGACAGTTGCTGTCCCAGAAGCTGCATTCTCAACTTCCTCAGCCAGTAGGTCGACAGCTCACACTTGTTATCCCTAACTGGTCACTAGAGAGATAAGGTGCTATTGCCAATCTTTTCACGATTTTAGATCTCACTCGATCTTCAAGAGTACAGTCTTGAAACTGGTATCAACTGGGTTGCTCCTTTGCGTGTCAGTGTCTGAGCTGGGGTAGTTGATCACTTTAAGCACGGTGACTGAGAGAATAGCTCTGGCTGGAAATCTTCAACAGCTAGCTCGAAGAGCGTTAAGGCTCATTCTTAGTAGTTGGAACTTTTGATTTTTGAGTTCTTTAAGTGTGAGGCTTTAGTGCTTCGGCGAACGTCTTCACGGAATGACTTAACTAAAGTGCTCTCCAAATTCTCAAAAGTCCCATGGTCTTCTCTGGGGTAGCTCACCTTTTAAAGACAGGTGAGTTGGTGACCGCTAGTGATCATTGTTGGATCATAAATGAAAAAGCCAGTTGCAAGGCTTTTCATTTAATGGGGCCATTGGGATACCATTGCTCTTCTGACGAGCTTTTACTTCAAGATCTCGGTTGCATTAACTTCAAGGTCTTCTTTGGCTTATCTAAATTTCAGTTGTGGCTCCCTTCTTGATCTTCAGTTCTGAGCGTTGTCTAGCAGCTGGAATCTTCAGTTTCTTTGTCTGTCAGTTCTGTGTGTCCCTTGGCAGTTTGGAAAGCTTCAGTTGAGATCATCTTCAGCTGGCGTTTCTGGGCTTGGGCTTAATGCCTTCTGAACTCCAGTTTGCTTCTGCTTCAGCTGGTATTTCCTTCAGCATGGATCTTTTAGAATTGGTACACTTCTTCAGCAGGTATTTCCTTCAGCTGGAATGTCTTGAACTACTACTTTCTTCAGCTCATGATTGTCCTCTCTTCGGCTGGCAGTCTTCATCAGTTGATGTCATCGTGGACTGGCATTTTTATCAGTTCAAACGGATGTGCTCCTCAACTGGTATTTCTTCAGTCGGGAATGATCTAGAACTGATATGTCCCTCAGTTCTTTTCTTTCAGCTGGTATTCTCTTCAGCTAGGATCTTCCTTTGACTGGAACATTTCTTTAGCCGACATTGTACTAGAACTGTTATGTGCTTCAGTTCTCTTCAGCTGGAACTTTCCTTCAGCTAGTGACGGCCTAGAACTTGTATGTGCTTCAGTTCTCTTCAGCTGGTGACGACCTAGAACTGGTATGTGCTTCAGTTCTCTTCAGCTGGAACATCTCTTCAGTTGGTGACGACCTAAAACTGATATGTGCTTCAGTTCTCTTCAGCTGGTGATGGCCTAGAACCGGTATGTGCTCCAGTTCTCTTCAGCTGAAACATCTCTTCAACTGGTGACAGCCTAGAACTGATCTGTGCTTCAGTTCTCTTCTGCTGGAACATCTCTTCAGTTGGTGTCGGCCTTGAACTGGTATGTCCATCAGTTCATCACTTCAGCTGGAACATCTCTTCAGCTGGTGTCGGCCTTTAACTGGTATGTCCATCAGTTCATGACTGTAGACTGGTGGTAGTTGATACCTTTCGGGTACCTGCAACTTCCAGTTTATCTTGCTAATTATTCTAGCAAGCTGTAGTCTTCTTTTTCTCTCTATTATTCTCTCTTCTTTCACACGAATTGATCATATCTGTTGGCTTTGACAACTTTGACTTTGTATGATCATCTTTTAGTTTTCTGCTTGCTTTCTTTTTAGTTCTTTCAAGGCTCTTTTCATATTTTGACATATTTTGACATCTCATCAAAACCCCTTGTAAGAAAAACCTTGATAGTTTTTCCTAACAAATCATAATCCTTCACCAACTCTAACCACCTTCTTTATCTCATGTTCAAGTCCTTTTGCTTAAAGAAATACGTAAGACTCTTGTGATCTATGTAAATCTCACTCTTTACACCATACAAATAGTGTCTCTAAATTTTCAAAGCATGCACCACTGCTGCTAGTTTGAGGTCATGTGTAGGGTAATTCAGCTCATGTGGTCTTAGTTGACGGGATACGTAAGTAATGACTTTCCCATTTTGCATGAGAACACAACCCAAACCTAGTAAGGATGCATCAGTTAAGATGAAAAATCCCTCATTTCCTTCCAGTATTGCTAGTACCGGTGCTGTGGTTAACTTCTCTTTGAGTATCTAAAAACTCTTCTCACATTCTTCAGACCAAGTAAATTTGATTTTCTTCTTCAATATTTAGGTCATATGTCTTGCTATTTTAGAAAATCCTTCAATAAATCTTCTATAATAGCCAACCAATCCTAAAAAGCTTCTTATTTCATGAGCATTAGTAGGTGACTTCTAGTTGCTTACTGCTTCAATCTTGATAGGAACTACCTTAATCCCTTGTGCTGACACAATATGACCAAGAAACATAACTTCTTCAAGCCAGAATTCATACTTACTAAATTTGGCATATAACTTTTCTTTTCGTAGTGTTTCCAACACTATTCACAGATGCTCTCGGTGTTTATCTTCACCTTTCAAATATATAAGAATATCATCTATAAACACAAGGACAAAATTATCCAAATATGGATGAAATATTCAGTTCATCAAATCCATAAAGACTGCTGGTGCATTTGTTAACCTAAATTGCATTACTATGAACTTATAGTGGCCTTCGAAATGCAGTTTTTGGAATATACTCCTTTCGAACCTTAAGCTGATGGTATCCAGATCGTAGATCAATTTACGAGAACACACGTGCACCCTTGAGCTGGTCAAATAAGTCATCTATCCTTGGAAGAGGATATGTATTCTTTATAGTTAACTTGTTTAGTTCTCTATAATCGATGCATATCTACAGTGTGCCATCCTTCTTCTTGACAAATAATATAGGTGCTCCCCAAGATGAAACACTAGGTTGTATGAAACCTAAGTCCAATAGTTCTTGTAATTGCACCTTTAACTCTTGCAATTCTTTGGGAGCCATTCTATATGGTGCTTTGGAAGTTGGGGCTGCTCCCGGCTCCAAGTTAATTGTGAAATCAACTTGCCTATCAAGTGGTACTCATGGTAGATCTTGTGGAAATACATCCTCAAATTCTTGAACAATAGGGACTTGATCTATCGTTATATTGTCATTTTCCTTTCCTATTAGGTTTACGAAGAACATCTGATAAGTTCTCTTCTTCAACATCTTTGCAGTCTTCAGCGCTGAAATGATTAGTACCTTTGTACCTATCCTTACTCTGAAAAATTTAACTTCTTTTTCTTCTGGTTTCTTAAAAATAACTTTCCTGTCATGGCAGCATATTGTTGCATACACCGTGGTTAACCAATCCATTCTCAGGATTAGGTCAAAATCCTTTATCTTAATAACATGTAAGTCTATTTTAAATTTCTTGTCACTTATCTCAAGCTCTATGTTCAAGCACATCTTATCTGCTATCATAGTTTTTCCTGAGGGAATGCTAACTTCTAAGGCATTAACAGCTTCATCTTGCCTTAAGTTCAATCGTTCACATGTTTCTTGTGAGATAAAAGAGTGTGTTTCCCATAGATTGAACAATGCTAGTACAGGTATATCAAGCAAGTTAATCATACCTGCTAGATTTTATGGATTTAGTGCAGCTTGCTGCTGATTCAATGCATAAATTCTAGCTTGCTGCTGGCTACATTGTCCCTGTTTTGGTGCATAATTTCTTCCTTGGTTTGGCTTAGGGTTGCTACCTTGATTAGGCCTGGGATTTTTCCCTTGTTATGGCCTAAATTTGTCTCCTTGTTTGGGCCTAGGGTTATTTCCCTGATTTGGTCTCTGGGAAGGTCCATTATTTCTAACATTACTGCAACAATCCCTGGCCATATGTCCTGGCTTTCCATAGATAAAGCATCCATCATTTCCCACCATGCATCTACCTGGGTGGTACCTATGGCATCTTGGGCAAAGCCCGTTGTTTCTCTGTTGGTTAAACTTGTTATTCTGATTGTTTTCCTGCCATGATTGTCTCATTCCTTGGAAATTTCCTTTACTGTTATCCTCTCATTTCCTTTTTCCTTTTGGGTCTTGAGTTTGTTGTAGTGACTGTTATGGTACTCGATCCACTAGCATTATGGATTCTATGTTTAGAGCTCTACTCAAAGTCTATGCATAAGTCATCTCATCTTGGCCTACTAAGGTCATTCCAATTTCTGGTCTCAAGCCCTTTCGAAACTTGTTTGCATTCTTCTTATCAGTGTCCACTAGATAAGGGTATACCTTGACAGTTGGTTAAAATTTCTATCATACTCTGTGACAGTGGACTTTCCTTGGTGAAGATTTCAAATTCTGACTCCTTCTTCTCTCTGAAGCAATGTGGAATATATTTTTGATATATCCCAGCCATAAAGTCATCCCAAGAAAATTATTGCCATTGTTCTTCCGTCATTGTTCTATGTACAGACTCCCACCAATAGTCTGCATCATCTGTTAGCTGAAATTGAGCACAAGATAATTTTTCTTCATCGGTGCATGCTATGAAATTAAAGATTCATTCCAAGGCACTAATCCACTTCTCAGCATCCATTGTATCACCCATTCCGTTAAACATAGGTAGATTATGTTTTCAAAAGTCATTTTCTATTCGCGACAGATGAATAGGTATTTATATCTCTGGTATCTCTTCTCGAATTTCTGGGATTGGCAATCTCCTACGTGGCGGCATCCTAGATATAAATTGAAACCATAAATTAATATGTATTTTTTTAGATTGAAATAATAAGTAATAAAATATAATAAAATAAAATAAACATTGGTTGTCTCATAAGAATGGCTTTTAAATACACATAAATTAAGACCATAAACAGTAATAGCCATACATGAACGATAAAGGAAAAGTGCCTCCAAAAGAAGACTTTTATATATACAATGATCACTGTTTATGTACATGCATCATACATCATAGATACAATACATATATGTACCAAACTATGCAATACAAACTACTACTCATACAAAAAGATATTAGCTCGGTCTGAACAAAAAGACTACAAGACCCATGATACAATCAAAAAGAGATGTCAAGCTAATCTAACCAAGTACTATCATCATCAAACCATCTACTAACCTCTAGTCAAATCCACTATCTCGTCCTCAACAGGATCCTCCTCATCTGTATCCTCATCATCAGTATCCTCCTCAACCATGTCATATCTCCCGCCCTGATCACCTGAGCACTAGGTGGTACTGACCCATCAGTCTAATCAACCCACATGCCTGATGGTCCAACCTCGATATCATGTGTACCTACATGGGGAATGAAACTAGGGGCATGTATACCAGCATTTACCTCTACATCCTGTTGCACGATAGAATCTGGTAAGCCAGGACTATGCGAGAATACTGCTATGTCTACTCGAGGACATCCTCTATAAAGTACCCAGATCCATATAATCATACTATAGTATCTAGAAAAGTCTTTCATCTCGGCCATTGTATCAGGGTCACAATCGACCGTATCATCCAACACCTGTAGCGCCCTCCGCCTCTAATAAGGTGGTAAACCGTAAGCCAATCTGAAAGAAGCCTCAAAGTCTAAAACTCCTCCCTCAGCTCCACTGGCATGTCACCAAAGAGACATAAAATTCCTAATATACTCGGGGATGGTATCAGATCAATCTCCAACATATGTACAAAATCTCTGAATGTGCTCCTCAACAGTATAGACATTTCTAGTGCGCTTCCGTGCTGTCTCGATCACTCTGGCCATCTAAAGAAGTCCACTAAATTAGTCTAAGTTTTCAAAAGCAACAAGATAACTTAATGGTCAATGCTAGGTTCAAGCTACTATAGTCTAGACTCTTTACTACGTTCAATATATAAGTCATTCACAACTTATTCTCATCGCTTAAAGCAATTCTAATCTCTTCTAATTACTACTATCTTTTGGTCAAAATCAAAATCTAGATGTCTTAACATCTTTGAGTAACTTTAGATGAATCACAAACTCTCATCGTGAATGTGATACCCCGATCCTTTTTGCTAAATTATAAATTATAATTCCAGTAAATGGTTTTGAGTTAATGTTGTTTGAATATTAATCATGTGAGTATGTTTGTATTATGCTGTTGTTTTGTTGCAGGTTGTCCTACTCGAACCGATACGTCTTAGCACACAGTGGTATTGTACTGAGTGTATAACACAGTTTGAATTTTAAATACTAAAGTGTCGAGTTATGTGTTAAAGAATGAAGGGCTAGGGGGCGAAGCGAGTCAGTGAGTCGGGGGTTCAGGGGGTGAAGCGCCCCAATGCGGGCTAGGGGACAATGCCCCCTACTCTTTCGGTGTGTATTAAAAGTACTTCGAAAAATTTAAAGATAATTGGAGTTGAAAATGTCTGGGAGTTGAAATTGTTCGGGGGGTGAATTGTGCATGCCGCGCGCCCGCGGGGTGTTGCGCGCCCGTGGGGGCCGTGCCCGGCCGCGGGAGGCTGCGCGCCGGCCAGGCGGACGAGAGGAGCGCGCCGGCGCGGGGTTGCGTGCTCGCGGGGAGCGTTGGCCGAGAGCTGAGGTGCGCGGTCGCGGGGGCTGCGCGGTCGCGCGAGTCCGGGGATTTTTCCTTTCGGATTTCTTTAAAAACACAACACTTAGTCATTTCCCTCATTTCTTTTCCTCATGGGCGATTTTTTTTTCTCTCAACTCTCTCTAGAAACTCTTCAACTTTTGGAGTGTATTCCATCATCATCATCTATCAACTAAGGTAACCTCTATATCTCTTCTTCTTGGGGATTAAACACTCATTTCTTGTTAAATCAAACCTAGGGTTTGTTATCCAAAAATAGGATTTTTCGATTTTGTTGATCTTCTTGCCTTGATATCTTGAACATATGGTTTATTTACTCCATTAAAGCTTTATGTGACGTCAAATGCAAATCTCCATGTTCATTGTTGCTAAAGATTGGATTTTTGCCCTAATTTCCCTTGATATGTTGATAATTGTTTGGAGGTGTTGTGATGGGTGTTTGGGGATGATTTTCAAGTATGTTAGAGCCCTAGGATGAAGGTGTTTGTATTTGAAATATTGGGTTTAAAAGATTTAAAATGAGTCATGAGCATGTGGTTTAAATGGATGCATGTAATGTGCTCGATTAAATGCTTCAAAGAGTTTTAATGTGTATTTTGAGTCCAAAATCATGATATGAGTTTGTATATTCATGATTGTGTATATGGATATGATTGAAGACCTTAAAGCAAAGTATAGCATGAGTTTGGTCTAAATTATGATTTAATTAACTCGATGTCTAAAATGAAAAGAGGATTAAAAGGTGCTAGGTGATGTATTGGGGTTCGAGGTGGACGACTTGTGCACAACCAAGAAGTATTTCAAAGGTTGAGAAATTGTGAAAGCGTCTCGTAAGGTGGGGTTACTCTAAACTGTGAACACGTGTAAAGTTATAGTTATTGTTCTGCTTTGATTGTATGAGTATGAAGGGTCTTCGGACCAAGAGAAAAGAATGAGACCCTTCGGGGCATACAGAGGTCCTTCGGGATCGATATAGACTTGTTAATGTCCTCCATGGGGGGTAGTATGTCTGCGGGCATCCCTACAGGGGTAAGATGTTCATTAACAGGGGCATCATGATGTTTGGACCCTGCGGGGTTGAGACTAGTCTCTACAAAGTAAAGAAAAGTCCATATGTTATATTTTCACTTGTGCAATTAGCTATAACTGTTTGCAGTGTTCCCCACTGAGTATCTTGTTAAATACTCACCCCATTCATTCAATGAATTTCAGGTTGAGGAGTTGATGCCCGAGTAGGAGCGTTGTGAACACAAGAGAACCCCCACAAGCTTGTGTTTATCTTCTTGCATGCTCTTATTTTGAAAATACTCATATTATTAATATTATTTCATTGATCACTATCTTTTGCTTATGATCAATGATTATTGGGGATGGGACTAGCCCTATTTTGTAGTCATCATGTATAAAACTTGATATTATGCAAAACATTTTAAAGGCGGGTCGTTCAACCTTGGAGCCTTCTATGTGTGATTTATGTCAATGAACATTTACGCTATGTATGTTAATTTAGGGTGCTAGACGGGCGGGTTGTGTCAAACCTATGAGCCCGATAGGTTAGATGATTGTATCATTGATAAGGATGGGTCTATGCAATGCTTCCATTAAATACCATGTTGTGTGAGAATTTAGATCCGAGAGGTTGTATATTAAAATTGTGAAAAAAAATTTGTATTGGAAATTATGATTTCATTCCTCATAATGAAACTTCACCTTAGCTTCTACTCAATTTAAAATAAGCACACCAAAATGAGTAAGTAAATTGTATGCTAAGTGACGTGGCCAAACGGAGTAGTTTGGAGCGTTACAGTGAAACCTTAATAAAATTCAAATCACGATACTTTATCGTGAAACCTAGAGATAATTCTTTACAAATAGATCACAACCTCTAGTAATGAAACTTTGAAATAACTTTTTATTCAAATAAATCACAAAATTTATTCATGAAACCTGAGATATAATATTTTTAAATAAATGAATCACGATATCTGATCATGAAAACTAAAAATATATGAATCATGACCTCTCATCATGAAACTTTGGAATAGATTTTGAATCACGATTTCTTATAATGAAAAGTGAATAAAAAGAATCACAATTTCTGACAGTGAAACCTGGATATAGCTTTGATAAATGAATCATGACATATAGTCATGAAACCTGGAAAAATATACAGCGTGACTAACTGCAATCTCATATACCTTAATTTTATAAATGCATGCATACCTTTTCGTTGACGGTGGCATAGATGACGTGCTGAGGGCTGTTGAATAAATAATTTAAGAGACTAGACTTAATTCTAGGCTCAAAGAATAATGCTGCAGATCTACAGAGTTGTAAATCTGCTCTGATACCAATCTGTAATGCCTCAGTCCCTGAACAATGGTGACAAGGCACTGGTGCGTTACTAAAGGAAAGGGGAAATGGATTGTCGCATAAATATAATTATAGACACAAGGTTAGCACCTCAATCATTTAGGCAGCATAACCTCTGTAACTGTAATAGAACCACGCACTAAGGCATACAAAAGGAACTTAAATGAATTACCATTTATCAAAAGGAACTTATCCCACCAATCAATTGTAAAGACACAACTCATCAATAAGCACAAATCATAATATGATTCAAACAATTGAAGACAAGCTATATCAGAGTAAACAGAACAAGCGCAGAGCATATTTATTAAACTTAAGCAAATTATTTGAAACTACTTCATTATTTTAAAGTATCTAGGATCTCTAAACAACACAAAAAGAGCAAGAATATAACAAAAAGCCAGCCCTTGCCTCAGCTCCATCATCTTCCAGCCTGCCTTTCAGCCTGAAAATATTTAGAAAAGATTTGGGCTAAGTACTAGTGTACCTAGTGGATCATTTTGATAAATAGTTCACAATCATTTTATAAATATGAATATCGTATCCACACAAGTATAATAATGGAATGGTTTCAAATCTAAAAGCATTCCGTGTACTATTTATCAAATTCTTTGATATCAAATATTTTAAACAAATTGTGCGCCACTGAGTACATTAGTGCTCCGCCCAAATCTTTTCAAAATATTTTCAGGATGAGGTGTTGGCTGGATGATGGTGCTGTTGAGAGGGTGTGCTGCATTTCTCTTGTTTTTGCTTATTTGTTGTGTTATGTCTTTGTGCTAAACAATTGTCTATCTGTTTCAAATAATGTTATATGTTTTTCACACATCGTATAAGTTAAAGCCATTCACTTATTTTTAACTCATAATATTATATATATATATATGTATATATATTAAGGAGTGTTCGGTTCTCCGAATCCCTACTATACTTTACTTGGGAGTGTTTGGTTCTCTGAATCTCCAGTTACTTTTCACAACTTTATGCTAAAGGCTAAAGCTCAATGCTTTTATCAGCTTTCTTTACATTTTGTATTGAGACAAGCTTCAGTCTGCCATCTATACTTTTCTTTACATTCGGTATAGAGACAGGCTTAGGCCTGACTTCTATTAGTTTTCTTTATGTTCAGTACTGAGACAGGTAAGGCCTAGCTTCTATCAGCTTTCTTTACTTCCAGTACTGAGACAGAGGTTAGCCTCGCTTCCCTGTCTTTCTACTTTATTTTAAGCACAAGACAGATTTTTTTCTTGTTTCTTCATTTACAGTAAATTCTTGAACTATTATGATTATTATCGAGATGTGCTCATATTTATCTGTTGGTGGGATAGGTCCCCTTATTTCTGTGTTGGTTTGAGTTCCATTTGATATGCATTTGACGTGGTTTTATCCCAGTTGTAGAGGTTATGCTATGTAAATTTCTGGAGCTCATAACGTATCATCATTGAATCATAAGCAATGTTCTATGAGTCATGCAGGTATAACAATCCCTACCCCTAATGTGTTCCTCAGTGGGGTGGTATTTGATGCAATTCAAGTGTTCATGGGTTCAATTACAATATCCAGATTAATTGGGCTTATTCAAGAATCATGGATCCCAAAGCTATTTAAGGAGCCCATTGAAGAAGTTGGACCCGCCTTGGCTGAAAACTCTAGTTGGATAAATCTGATTTTTTATAATATTTAGGAGTCCTATTTTTATCAGGAGAGTTTGTTTTATTATTTATTTAGTTATTTTCGAATTTAATAGGTATTAGAATTTGGGTTTCTTTATTTTGGCAGATTTATTTCATTTACAGATTTATTTCCTTGTGTTTCTAGAATTCTGTTTAGGAAACTTATTCTCTACCATCCCTATATAAAGGCAGGCCTATGGAGAACGAAAATAAAACACCTTTCACTACAAGAAAAAAGCACATAGACCACGGGTATTACCCGTGGTGTATGAGAAATCACAATCGTGGTCTAGGCTGGCGTTGTAAATTTACACGCTCATACACCACAGGTATTACCCGTGCTAATTTTACCACGGTTTTTAATTAAACCGTGGTTAATTTACGACGGTTAAAATGCTCATATACCACGGTTTTTACCGTGGTCATTTTACCACTATTTCTTAAAACCGTGGTTCATTTACGACGGTTTCAAAAAAATTGTGGTAAAATTACCACGGTTTAATTAAAAAACCATGGTAACTTTATGAAAAACCGTGGTAAATTTACGACGGTTACAATAAACCGTCTTAATTTTACCTCGGTTTAAGTATAACCGTGGTAAGTTTACCACGAATTTATTAAAACCGTGGTAAAATTACCACGGTTTTCTTGAAAAACTGTGGTAAAGTTACCACAATTCTTACTAAAACTGTGGTAAATTTACCACGGTTTTTTTAAAAAACCGTGGTCGTTATTATTATTTTGGCCCTTTTTTAAATTATTTTTATACTCTATTAATCCCAAATTAAAAAATATTATAATTCATTGTAGTCAAAAAATATAAAATATTATTCAAAATGCAAATTAAAATATCATTCAAAATACAAATTTAAATATCATTCAAAATACCATACATCATCAAAATACATGTCCAAAATATAAATTCAATCTGTCAAAGCTAGCTCCTGGTCATTTGTTAAAAACTACTACAATATCCATCAATCCAAAACTCTATTACAATTTGATCTTACTATGAAAGCCTTGAATCATACTTGTAGATCGAAGTCTTCTCGTGTAATATACTAACAAGATCATCCATCATGCGTATGAAAGCATCCATAAGGAGGACTCCATGTCACACCACAAACCCTGTAGTATAACAAAATTATAACTTTATTCAAGAATATCAAGCTGGGGAGATAATTGAAATAGTAAAAGTAATAAATAAGGGATGGGAGATTTTATAACTGAAGAGAAAGAATGAAATGAATAAGGACATTTGCCCGGCATTACACCTGCCTGGAAATTGTGCCAAATCCTAAACGTGAAGCAAAATTATCCAATAATTTTCTCAACGGTCCCTACCTGAGCAATCTACTTTTTCTCATAAAACAATAATATAATTTATACCCAAAATAAGCAAATTGAATTAAAATTATAAATAAGTCAATTTCACCGAGTGCTTCAACCTATTTTATTGATAGTATTCTATATATATAGGCAATTTATTATTAAATCCAAATAATAAGCTTAGATGAACCAACCAATGAAAATTTTAATGCATAAAATAACAAGCTTAGATCAAATAGTCACTTAATGCATAAAATAATCATTCATATATAATTTAGTAATTAGTGCAATTAAATTTAAAGTAAAAACGTGAACATATTCTTAGAACCATTAATGAATAAAAAAATTAAAAGATGCTAAGATAAAATTATTATACCAATTCAAGAATCCCAACACATCAAGTATATAAAATAGAGCACCAAATCAAAATTGTTAAACAATTCAATTCAAATGATTTTGTATCAAGAACTTTATTTATTGATTAGCAGAGAACCTGAGATTAGGAGGAGTTAGAGCTTACCAGTTCATGAAACCCAACAAACCTGAAGTTCTTGACAGCTTGATTTTATTCTTCTTCAAGTTCTCTCCCATAATGCAAGGCCAAAATCAAAAAGCTGAACCTAAACAAGAATTAGCTAATGATTTTATAAACTTTCATTATGTAAGTATATAGCCAAACTAATTAACACAAATATTCAAATACCTTAACAACCAAAAAGTAAATATATATTTTCTCTAAAGAAACATGTGATTCTTTCGCGAGAATCATCATAGTTTGCTAGATGTAACTGATTGTTACCATGAATATTATTATCAGAGAAAGATTTAAATCCTTCAAAGACCAACTTCTAATCAGCAGACCTACTGCTTGTGGGGCACCGTTAGACTGTAATAGCACAAATCAACTTTCTCTTCAATTCTAAGCCAATTAAATCTAACATATTGTTGTAATCCATACCTAATACGTTACTACAATTCTTTGAAAGGACAAAAAATTGAAACCAAAAAGTTAAAGAGGGATTAAAGTTAAAGAATTTCAGTCCAAGAAATTGACATACAAGGCAAGCAGAAGCCTCATCCGCAGAGAAAATTATTCATATATACTATACACGGTATTCTTTTTTACCACTCTTTGTCAATGAATTATAAATAGTTAAGAAATATTAAGATAGTTTATGTTTCTGTTATGGCTTTGTTCACTTATTTCAGGTGCCATGTTTCACACACGAGAGCAAAAAATTGCAACAACACTAAACATCTTGATCAAACATCACAGATCCACAACATTTTCCGGCAACAATCTAGATATCAAAGTTCCAGAAACATCAGAACCCTTATTATAGAGAAATTCATTAGAAAATTAGGAAACATACAAATTATCTGATTCTCGTGAAGATCTAAAACTTGCAGCACACTTTGACACATTTTGCCATCATTGTTCTCAATACCCGTGAGTGAATTAAAACTCAAGTTAAGAATTCTAAGTGTAGCATTCAACACCATCTCTCATGATGCCTAAAATTATTGGCTTAAATATTGGAAAGAATTTTTCAGATGGATCTAATCTGCAGCCCGAAATCATTGAATGATTCAACATAGCTTACCTTTGATTGCCTTCTACTTTTAACTCCATCATATTTTCTAAAAGAGATATAACAGGTTCAAAACCAATATAAATGGGTGAAAGACAACAATAAATGATTCAACATAGCTTATCTTTGCTTATCTCAAAATTGCAGAATTTGCATCCCAAGATGAATATAACTTAGTAACAATGTCAATGTATTCGTGCATAGCTAATCAAATATAGGTAGTAATCTCGAGAAAAAAAACTCATCTTCCTGCTACCCAACTCACAAATTAACAACAATAAATGGTAAAGTAGTCTTGTATTTTTCTTTAAAATGGTTACCAAACACTTTGAATGGACTTAATCATCGACAAAGAATAAAAAATGGATCAAAGGTGCAAGCTAGAGCCTAGCAATTATTGTTTAGAATTAAACAATGAGCTCCAACTATTTGATAAAGTGTCTGAAGGAAAGCTTTTTTTAAAAAAAATTATACAAAAAAGAATATGATAGAACAAATAAACCTGAATAATATATCCTAATTACAAATTACTTTCTTTCTCAATAATACAATATAGATATGGAAATGAAACTGCAAAATCTTAATAACACAATAAGAATATACCAATCTGACCAAGCAGCTCAACCTTGATCTAACAGTCAAATCTAAGAACAAACCTCAAACAAAAATCGGTAAAGGCTTGTAAATACAGTAGAGTGGTTACCTTCCCAGTTATGGTTTCTTGACTATGATAGATGGAGACTAGTACTGATTTACCATTCTCTTTCTGTGCCACAGCAAGATAGAGACTTCCTCACAATTATACATGTAGAATAGATTCATTAGTAGTAAAGGGGCACTCCATTATTTCAAGTATTCATGGACACCCAAACTCAATGATTAATTGCCACACATACCTAAACCCAAAAGTATGAAGGCCTCGAGTCGAATCTTGAAACAAAGAGGTCTTTCAACCTGTAATGAGATATTCTAAATAGTGTTTGTCCCAGGATAAGTTAGTAGCATTGCGTACATATAGAGTGTGTGCATTTAGACATGTAATACTTGAATAATTCTGTAGTGAAACATGCTAGAATTTAACACAATTAATCCACCACCTTTAGATTCTATAACATTTTCAGTGTTACAAGTTTACATACACACCATTCACATCAAGCTCACGAAATCACACAATTAGGAAAACAAAACAAATGCAAGACTTGTGTTCATGAAACATCAATGAATATAAAATCATAAAATAGAAACAAAAGGTTAGGTACAAACCGGAAAATCCAACTCCTTAAAAAGCATGACAGCCTCAACTCTTGCTTGTATTGACTCAGAATCTGAGAAAACTTTCCCCTAAAATAAATAATAATTAAATTTACAGTGTAGATAATACCCAGATGGAAAAAAGAATTTGAGACAGAAACCTTTCAGTACAAAACTACTCTCATCTTGCATTTTTTTCATCCATTTTATGAAGCAGTCTACATATTGTACCCAACAAGCACATCCCCTATCTGGCAAACTCAAATTCCAAAGTTTATGGGAAGCACTCAAGAACTCTAAGCTATAACATAAAACTGGTGAGTAGTGAGTCAACACATGTTCATTTATACTATAAATTAAACTACATGAAGTTTTACGCTAATACTAGGGTCAATGTCACAGTAAATAGTGAAAGAGATCAAGAAGTCATCAAGGGGTTTATTTTCTTCACATTATAATAGAACTTCACTCAATACATGACAGAAAAAGCAACCTGACATCATAAATTCTGTCTGAGAAAAACACACTCCTATTATTTTGAAAAGATAATCTGCCAAAAACTTCACAGAATGATATTTAAGGATTTCCAATGAAGCTAATAAAGGATCCTCTAACACTCTAATATCTGAACTTTTCGAAGGAGCTTGCGGCGGTGCAACTTCTCAATATGTTCTCTCTTTTTGAAAAGGAAAGTATTGACCCCATCACTCCTAGATTGCACTGATATTATCTGAAAAATTAACAACAAATTCAACTTTCAATGGTGATATTCTTTTTGGGTTAATAGCAAAAGAATTCACAACCTTTAGCTATTTTTGCAATTTAATTATTTAGAATTAGATGTCAGCAAATAAAAATCGAATATAACTATAATTACTCACCAAAAATTGGGGATTCCTCTGAGCAACTTTCCGAGAGGCAAATGGCGGAGATCCACAACGACTCAAGGGCAGGTTGTTTAGGAGCCAAATAATTCGCAATTTTGAAAACTATGTACCTCCCAACCTTTCAGATTAAAGCGGCGCCCGTTCAAAATCACACACACAGCGGCGATGGTGACGCTTCCACTGATGAACGATTTCACGCTACATAGATAGTAATCGGCAATGGTGGGATGAAAGCAGTGGACGGTGCAAAACGCTGCATTTTAAAGTGTCATACGACACTTCCTATTCTTGGGAGATCTTCCTCATCGGTACCACGGTGAAAATAAATAGGAGAATTTAGATTTAATTGGAGAAAACATTTGTGAGGTGTGTGCGGCTGCTATAGGATGCTAGAACGGCGACCCTGCGAAGGAGAGAATGAAGAAGAGGGGTTGAAGATTTGATTAGTTTTGACGATTTAGAAAGGGATTTCAATTTTTTTCAATTCCCCCTAAAATTTTTGAGATACGCACATACACCACGGCTAGACATTACGAGTCATGTATTTATAAATATACACCACTAAAGTATTTAAATCGTGGTAATTTTTCTAGAAAAGCACGAGCATACACCACGGTTATAGTGAAAACCGTGGTTATTATCGAAATCACCAAGGTTTCTGGCTAAAACCGTGGTGAATCAAGAGTGGTGTATGAGAGTTTTTCTAGTAGTGTTTGATCAATATATTTTGTGATTTTTTCTCTCTAGAGATTTTATCTGAATTTCACGAGAAGTGTCGTTAGTTCAAAAACTGACTTATCAAACGGATCATCCATTCCCATTTGTGGCGTCTTCATCTTTGTTCCAAGGTTCTTGTTTCAATCACAATAGGGTAGTGGATTAATATATCAACGGTTCATCTGCATTGTTACAATGGCTTGGGTCGAGGAATTCCATCCTTTTATCCTGTTGTAACCTGATACCCGTGGGGTAGATTCCCGTCATCGTCAATCTGCCGATGAGGATCGCATGAAGTGGTATCAAAGCGACGACTTTGTATCAAGTTCCAATCTATCTATCTTAATTTTTTGTATTTAGTTTTCGCAAAAAAAAATCAGAAAAAAAAGAAAGCAACAACAAAAAAAAGAAGATGAGCTGAAAAAAAAATGAAAAAAAAGAATCAGCCAAAAAAAATTGATTTGAAAAAAAAAAGTTGTATTTGTCTTGTTGAAGTTCATCTTTCTTTTAATGTTATTTCAGTTGTTATTAGTTGTAGAAGAAAAAAAAAGGACTCGAAAAAAAAAGTCTACAACTTTTTTCTGGTTTACCTTGTATTTGATCATTCTTTTAGTATTATTCTAGTTGTTATAAGTGTATTTGAATGAAAAGTCCAAAAAAAAAACAGAGAAAGTTTCCCCAAAAAAAAAGAGGGGCGAAAAAAAAAGATGCTTACTTGTTCAAGGTATGGAGGATATAGTGGTAGATATGGTTGTAGAGCTGGTCGAGATGGGATGCGTGAGTCCAATGTTCCTTCTTTCCAAGGGAAGAATGATCATGAACTATATCTGGATTGGGAGAGAAAGATGGAGTTATTGTTCGACTATCATAGCTATCTAGAGTGGGAAAAGGTCAAGGTAGTAGCCATTGGATTTTGTGATTATGCTATCAGCTGGTGGAATCAAACATCTATTACACGGCGTAATGAGGATCTACTTATAGAGACATGGAAAGCAATAAAGAGGGAATTGAGAAGACGACATGTGCCTTCTTACTACTATCGAGAACTTGAAAAGAAGCTGCAAAAGCTGAGGCAAGGAAGCAGCATTGTAGAATAATACTACACTGAAATGAAGAAGGTCGTGAGGTGAGCTGATGTGGAGGAATATCCAGAAGATACGATGACTATATTTCTAGCTGGCCTACGTATGGAGATTTGAGAAAAAGTTGATTTGCAGCACTCTGAAGAATTAGAAGATATGGTACAATGGCAATCAAAGTGGAGAAACGACTTAGGAGGTGGAGATACAATACTACATGGATGAAATCCTCTATCTGGAATTTTGATTTTAGTGCTATCAGACGTATGCTGGAGTCAGATTTAAAGATGATGGCATCCTACAATCCAGAAAGTTTGCAATAAAGAAAATGAGCTTATTGAAGATGTTGTTGAGCCAGAGTGGTTCGTTGAGGATGATTCAAATATGAGGGAGATAACCAAAGATGAATCAGTTTCTGAATATTTTGAGGCCAAGGCAATTTCAGAATAGTCACCTCCAGTTATTGTGAATGAACCTATTGTGGAGGTGGCCATTCTAGAAGTTCCCAATATGGAGATGATAACTGTCGATGACTCAGTTCACGTTGAAACTACATTGGAAGATAGTTAATCCTGTAGCTTGCCATTGGAGCATGAAGAAGAGATAGTACAAGAACAAGATGATGTAGTCGTGTCTTGAAATTGCATGTAAAATCAGTTGGGACTTGGCCACAAATCAGTCGAAGCAACTCGTGCAAACAGCCGTGGTGGAATGGACAAGTTCTCACATTCCTTGTTAACAATTTACCTCTGATGTTTTTATTTACAGGTTGTTGGAGATGTACCATTGTATGTTGATGTACCACCAGATTTATTCGTGATTCATGTGCCAAAGATTTGCATTGTGGAGAAGTTACAGCTGTTTTGTTTAGCTTGGATGATCTGGAAGGATGGTTCTAGGCCACGAGTTCCAAAAGATTTTGATGATCGGTTCGTGTTAGTCTTTGATCCCGGAGGAGGTTCGAATTTGAGGATAAATCCCTTTCAAGAGGAGGGGAATGATGTGATCCTCACTAGGGTGGTATTTGATGTAGTTTAAGTGTTCGTGGGTTCAATTACAAAATCTAGATTAATTAGGCTTATTCAAGAATTATAGATCCCAAAGCTATCCAAGAGGCCCATTGAAGAAGTTGGACCCACTGTGGCTGAAAATCCTAGTTGGATAAATCTGATTTTGTATAATATTTAGGAGTCCTATTTTTATTAGGAGAGTTTGTTTTATTATTTATTTAGTAATTTTCAAATTTAATAGGTATTAGAATTAGAGTTTCTCTATTTTGGCAGATTTATTTCCTTTGGAGATTTATTTCCTTGTTTTCTAGAATTCTGTGTAGGAAACTTATTTTCTACCATCTCTATATAAAGGGGGCCTATGGAGAATGAAAATAAAACACCTTTGATCAATATATTTTGTGAGTTTTTCTCTCTAGAGATTTTATCTGAATTTCACGAGAAGTGTCGTTAGTTCAAAAACTGACTTATCAAACGGATCATCAATTCTCGTTTGTGGCATCTTCATCTTTGTTCCAAGGTTCTTGTTTCAATAACATTAGAGTAGTGGATTTAATATATCAATGGTTCGCCTACATTGTTAGGCTTGGGTCGAGGAATTCCATCATTTTATCCCGTTGTAACCTGATACTCGTGGGGTAGATTCCCGTCGTCATCAATCTGCCGACGAGGATCGCATCTCGCATCGCGCAACAGTCCTAATGTCTTTAGATGGGGGCGTGACATATTTCATTTTCATGCCAATGCACTTAAGAATATATTTATTTAAAAGTCGATGGGCTCATTTAACCATACGTAGATATAGACCCTATGTGATCATATAACTATATCTCAATAGAATTGACAATGTTTAAATTCATCATATAGGTCAAATCAAATCCAAGAAGAACGAAAATTATCATAAATCATATATAGAGCAAAGCATATATTTAAAATAGTTGGAGCTTCACACGTGTCCTTCAAATCCTAAGCTTGAGGCCTCGAGTTCGGGCCTACAAAATGAGAACTACCAATTAGCACTATGCTACGCCCTAAACCTATTACATAAGGTAAGCTTGGGCTTAAGGAACTAGTTCGCGAAATTTAGACTCAAACGAACAACTCTCGTAATATATTTAAATTGTCCCAAAAGGCCCAATTAAAATCTTGGTAGATCAATTAAGACATTTCAAAATAAACTTTTAAAATAAATTAAATCATCCAATATATATATATATATATAAAGGATGATTGTTACACTCCTCAAAATAAATTCATAATTATTTTATTCACATTTATAAACCTTATTTAATTAAAATTTGGAAGATGAAAATAAAATAAAAAAATCATAAACTAACTCACGCACACACAACAACACACTTACCAAAATTAATTTCAATTTCAATTTTAATTTCAATCTCTACCACTTTCCAAACCAAACCCATTTGCATTTCTCTCTCCACCTTCAAATCTCATTACAAAGTCAACAAATCTCTTTTTCTCTCACTACTGCACAATTGTACACATTTAAATTGAAAAAAAAAAAAAAAAAAATCCTCGTCCTTCTCCAAACTACTCATTCTCTAACACTTTGCAGCATCATACACATACGAAAATAATTCAAATAAATTCTCATTTTCCTTCTCCAAAAGCCGACGTCTTCACAGCACATACAATGAAAATTTTATTTTCATTTTAATTCACGATTGAAATCATTTTATTTACTTATTTAAGAGAGATATACAATATCAACAAGAACAACAAAAATTGAACAACAATGGAGGATTTGAAGTTTTATTTTCAAACTTAAAGCTCTTTGAGACAGTTTGAAATTGAACCTTCTAGTCTCCATAAATCTGAAAATAAACAAGGGCAAAAGATAAAAGAAGAAGAGACGAGGAAGATGGTGTCATTACATGTTAGATCCAGCCACCGAAAAAAGCTCACCGGAGACGCCCAATATGACGCCATGGTGGCTCTTTCAGTATATTTCGACTTTTATTTACATGCGAAACTTGTTTCATTGCTCTTAAAATGAAAAGAATAGTTTAAAACATATTTTTGGAAAAATGTTAGGCCGTAAATGCGAATTCCGGCGACGGCAGACGGTGATCCGGCGGCGGCGCTTAGCCTCCGGCCAACTTGCCGTAAATCACCTTGAGAGAGTAAAGGAGGAGCATTGGAAGCTAAAATAGAAGTGGGGATGGATAAATGAGCTCAAACCTTAAAAAAATGATACATATTTTCTTCATATTGGGTCAGAAGCTCAAAGGTTTGATATCAAAATGAATTTGGGCTTTTATTATTTAATTCATGAGAAGCCCACTAATAAATTAGGTTCTAAATTAAAGTTTCTATATCTATGAATAATTCGGCCCAACTTTTTAATATGATCCAATTATAATTTTTAATTTTAAAAGTAACACATGTCATTAGAAGTGTACTTTATTGGGTTTGGGTCGAACAAACTCGTCAATATAATATCTTATGTTGACCGGATGTAAGTAAGTTTTTGCTCGAATATGGAGAAAATGTAACTGATGTGTCTTATAAATTACTCGAATTTACACTAATGCGTAAGCCTGCTAAACATTGGTGGGTGATGCTTCAATTTTGTTTTTATTAGATGTCACAAGTGGTGGAGTGTAGTGGCAAACAAATAGAAATATTATATTATATTAGTAATTAACTTATGAAAAAGGGCAGCGGAAACATATAAAAAAAGAAATACGGAAATGTGCTTCTAGAGGAAAAAAGAAATCCCAGAAATGTAGCACTATCAAAAATAATGGATGGTTGATGATGCAGTGGTATTCCCTTTTCAAACGAGGTCTCCATCTGTTGGGAATCATGACAAACAAGATTTTAGTCTGGGTAATGCAACAAACAGTGACTGCCCATAGCTAAATGTTAAAGTACGAATATATATATATATATATAGAGAGGATGGATCATTTGTGAATCATAACCTAGTGTGTTAAAATGTGAATAATGCTATTTTTCTAATTCTAAATGCTTGTCGGGTTCGCATATGAGGCGGAATTATGGGGTGCTATTTTGGCCATTGATTTTGCGATCAGTAGAGGTATGACACATATTTGGTTAGAGGTGGACTCGATGTTGTTGCTCGGATGGTTTGCAAAGGAAACAATGTTAATACTTTGGAGGGTCAAGGCGAGGCTGTTGAGGGTACTTCGACTCATCCAAGGGATACATTTCAAAGTTTCGCATATTTATAGAGAAGGGAATCAGGTTGCGGATAAATTGGCAAGTACTCATTTCCCAGAAGGATGGTGGAGTCACTCGCTTCCTGAAGTTAATGCGTTGGTGGTGTCGGACTTCTTTGGCAGAGGTTATTTTAGGCTTTGTGATAAGGATTGATTATATATATATATATATATATATATATATATATATATATATATATATAGGGGTGGGGTTATATAAAAATAACCCCTTGTGTGAGAAATGAGAACACATCTCACACCACACATCCATCAAAAATCAAAGGTCCAGATTTGATGAAAAAGGCGGTGGCAATTTTGTAATATCTGAAAAGTTTTTCGCGCGGGGGTATTACTGTAATTTGGTAATTCTTATAAAAATCGTGGAGGATTTGATAACAGATCGTTATGCTAACGAAATATTATCATAATGCTAACGAAGTATTAAATGTTTATTTCATCTAATTAGGTTTATTTTATCCAATCAATGTTTATTTCATCTAATTAGGTTTATTTTATCCAATTATGATTTTTTCCATTTAATTAGGGTTTATTAAATCGAATTAGGTTTATAATTAATTTTTAGAATATTTTTTTCGCCAACAATATTTGAAAACTTTAATTAGCATAACTATAATGCTTCGTTAGCATTATGATAATACTTCGTTAGCATAACGATCTGTTATCAAATCCTCCGCGATTTTTATAAGAATTACCAAATTACAATAATACCCCAGCGCGAAAAACTTTTCAGATATTACAAAATTGCCACCGCCTTTTTCTTCAAATCTGGACCTTTGATTTTTGATGGATGTGTGGTGTGAGATGTGTTCTCATTTCTCACACAAGGGGTTATTTTTATATAACCCCACCCCTATATATATATATATATATATATAAGATATGGTTCATATGAGAATACCTTGTTGGTGTGAGAAATGAGAACACATCTTACACCATCCAATTTAATGATCCAATGGTTGAGATTTAAGGTGGCAATTTCGTAAATAATAGGGTAAAAAATAAGGAAGGAGGGTCATTTTCATCCAAATCCATTAAAATTGATGATGTCAGCAATTAAAAAAAAATCTTAAAAACTTTAATCGACCATAACTTCCTCGTTTTTAATCCAATGCACACAAAAATATATCAAATTAAAGCTCTCTTCATACTCTTTCATTTAAGATGTTGAAAGCCTATGTTTGGATGAAAAAATATGAACGAAAAATAAAAAATAAATTTTTTTACGCGTGCCCAGGTTGTAAATGCTTTCGTTAGCATATAATAATTCTTCGTCAGCATTATGATAACATATGAACGTATGCTAATGAAGCATTAGTCATATGCTAATATAATATATTCGATGTGCTAACAAAGAATTATCATAATGCTAACATAGTATAAATTTATTAGGGTTTATTAAATCTCAATTATGGTTTATTTAATCTCGATTATGGTTTATTCCATCTAATTATCATTATTCTTTTGAAATTTAATTTTTTGTTTATAGTTCTTAATTGATTATTATGGTTTATCCTATCCAATTATAATTTATAACGTATGTTGATAAAGTATTGCCATATGCTAACATAGTGTATTCGCAATGCTGACGAACCAAAACTATAATGCTAACGTAGTACAAATATATTATTATTATTATTATTATTATGATTTCTTTCAACTCATTTAGGGTTTACCACATCCAATCAATGTTTATTTCATCTAATTAGGGTTTACCACATCCAATCAATGTTTATTTTATCTAATTAGCTCTTGTGACCTATTGTATCAGCTCTTTTTACAATGCTATTTTTATGTGACCTATTGAACAATGCTATTTTTCTATGTGTATGCTATTATTTCTATTCGTAATGCTTAAATTCATTATTGTAATGCTATTTTTTATTTTCACATGTTAACAAACCAGACTTCATTTACACCCTAACCGAACCCTATATAGATATATAGGGATGGGATCTGGTGAGAACCGATCACCAAGTGGGAACCGGGAACCGATCCCATCCGTCCATTCTGAAATATCAACACTCCAGATCAAAGCAGATTTTCGATGGCAATCTCGTAATTACAATGAAAACTTTAAATTCACATGTTTCATTATGACCATGTTTATTGGTTCTTGTGAGGGCTAAACGTTAGGCCGCCAAATCAGCAAATAAAAAAAAAATAGAAGAGGTTGCTTTGGGCCGTTCGAACGAGGGAGGCCAGCCAAACGCTGCTCTCTTTCTCTCATCTCCCATTATTTTATGAGAGAAAAATTTAAATACCCATATCCCTTAACTAAAAACCCCCTTTACCCACTTCGTTACACACATTCAAGAAATACCCATTATATCTAATATATCCCTTCTTTTTCAATTTCCAACGTATTCGAAGGTGGGTCCTCTCACTTTTCAGAAATTGTAAGTAGAATTACTCATTTTTCAGCTCAAATCAGACTGATAAATATGTAAAGTGATTCCTCACGTATGTGCACCATTTACTAACTATTCCAGCCAAACCTCGGACAATGATATACCGCTCGAAATCCTTAATTTTATTGCTGGCGGTATCTCAACGGTATTGGAAGGGAGCCGAACTAGAGTTGAAATATTTTGGGCGGTATTCAAGAATTATTGGAAGGGAACTGGACTAGAGTCCAAATATTTCAATACCGTCCAAAAACTAACGAGCGGTATCCATATTTATGTTGAATACCGCTACGCTACTGTCACAAAAATACCGGACGGTATCCATTTTAAATAGAATACCGTTTCAAAAATGTTCAATACCGTCCATAAAAATAACGAACGGTATCCATTTTAAATAGAATACCGTTCGTCTACTGTCACACATTCAACGGGTGGTATCCATTTTAAATCGAATACCGTGGATCCCATGGAGGCAGTTATTTATCATAAATTTCAAATTAATATTCCCACCCATCCTTAAGTCAAAAGAAATCAAATCCATCCTCAAATACCGTCCCCAAATATTGAGCCCTAAAATACACGAGCCCTAAAATCAAACCAAAAGCCAAAATCCCCAAATACATGACTTTTTTTTCTCTCGAAGAACATCAATGGAGTTCGGCGTGATTTTTGTTGTTATTAATTCTACTTGAAATTATAATGCTTCGTTAGCATTATGATAATTGAAATTATAATTTTATAGTAATACAGTGGGGTGTAGTACATGACTTTTTTTTCTCTCGAAGAACATCCATTCTCAATATGATGATTTTTGTTGTTATTAATTCTACTTGAAATTATAATTTTATAGTAATACAGTGGGGTGTAGTACAGAATACCGTGGGGTTTAGCAACTACCGCTCGCATACTGCCCATCTCAATCGGACGGTTTACGAACGGTATTACCCCTATTGCAAATACCGCGCGCATACGGGCGGTACTTGAACGGTATTTTACTAGATTGTGAATTATTATTGTGATGATTGTGTTGGTTTCTTCTTGATTAGAAATATAGTGGTGTTTAGCACAGAATACCGTGGGGTTAAGCAAATATCGCTCGAATACTACCCGTTCTATCGGCAGTATACGAGCGGTATTACTCCTAACGACGGTATTTGGTGTTTTAGGTTGGTGTTTTCATTATGATGATTTTTTTACTGCTTAAAATTTTAATTTGGTTCCGATACTTGGATATATACGGGCGATATTCAATTTTTTTGAACAAATCAATACCGTCCATCAACAACGGGCGGTATTCAAAATTTTAGTAATGCATTTCTTTGCATTATCTAAATATTAATTGTTTCTCTTCTTCTCAGGCTAATTGGAGTTGGAAGAGAGTAGATATGCAAAATGATTTCCAAGTTGTGAATCTGTAGCGCCCCGGTCCCGAAAGACCGCGTAAATGGACGCCACGGGGGTTGGAATTAACAAGCGGGAAAGAAAGGGGGTAACCTGATTAATAAAATCTCAACAAAAGACTCAAAATAATCAAACATGCTGTATAATAATATATACCTATTCATAACACCAAGATCAGAACTCTTAGTGTTTATCAAAAGGATATTACAAGCGCGGAGACTTCATTATCAACAGAATACTTAACAAAAAGAGACAATGTGAAAATACATAAACAACAAAAGCCCATTTCTCAGCATCGTCACCTCCACGCGCCAACCTACTGACCTGAAAAATATTTAAAAATATTTGGGCTGAGTACTAGTGCACTCAGTGGGTAAGTTTTTACAATTCAAGTTATGCAAATCATTTTATTAAAGTAATCTATCTGTGTTCATGCAGGTAGTGAAGTTTAGGAGGTTTCAAAATTTAAAGCAACCTAAGTTCACCATAACATTTTATCGTGAAGCGCTTAAGAGTGTAACCAGTCACTGCTCGCAACCCGTACTACATCACCACGCGTAAAGTTGAGTATAGCCAAGTATACCCAATGAGTATAACCCATAAGTGTTTCATTTTAGTCTCACTGACAAGGAGTAGGGAAGAACAAATAATGCATGCATACTGTAGCTACTCACATTGACACAGCGCTGGTATACGAGACTTCGACAACATACAGTAGCACGTAAATATTTAACATAGATAGTCACATATGCAATTTTAACAAAGCAGAGCTTAATAGCTCGAAAGATACAATTTTCAAAAATATAATAGCCCACCTGGATAATAGATAAGGTTTCAAATTTCCGGATTGATTCTACTTGATTCCTGCTACTTCTTCTGAGCCTACAACAACCAACATTGGCTTAGTTTAACTAAAGAACTCCTATCAAAACTCAATCACTAAGCTTTCTTTTAGTTTAGCTTATGTTACTATACTATACTAATTTTTCCAGTTAATATCATTATTTAATATGGCCAATTTAAAATTATTAAAGCATAACAAAATTAATTAAAAATTTACACCACATATGATTATCCTATAAATTAACTATAACTATATAATGAATAGAACTAATAATTAGTCATAAATATGAAACATGTAAAATTTTCAGGTCAGGGACTTTTGAAAATTAGGTTAGTCTTGCTATGTACTCTTAAATTAATCAATCAAGGTTACATATTAAATAACTATTCTCTACAACATATAAAACTTATAAAACACAAATTAACTTGTTATTATAATTCATATATAAAATTAACCATTAATTAAAAAAATGAAAAGAAACTTCTCACCGCCAAATTATATGATATGATTAATATATTCATGAGTTATGTGCTATAATAATCCATCAATTGAAATCTGCGTAAATATATATATACCTTGGAAAAGAAAATCGAATGAACCCTAGTTGTTGTGAACGAAACTTATGCTGCAATGCTGATTTGGGAGATTGAAGTTTAATGAAATACAAGTTTAATTAAAGCACTAGCATATCACTTTTAATATTTTAATTTAAAACAATTAAGAGTCACAATCTACCTATTCTATAATAAAGACACATATATCACTTTTATTTAACACATGGCACGTAGATAGGGTATGTAAGATATATATATATATATATATATATTTTTATTATATTAATTACTAATCAATACCATTATATAGACTATATGTGTATATATATATAAATTACCATTATACATATACTTATATATACGTAATATTGTATATTATTATTATTATTATTATTATTATTATTATTATTATTATTATTATTATTATATATATATAAATATATAAATGATATGCATACAATATATATATATATATATATATATATATTTGTCACAATAAATCTATTATACTTAGTAAATAAATTCTATTTAATCAAATTAAGTGCTTATCTAGGGTTCTAAATTAAATACGAAAATGTTCTAAGGGTATTTCTAACTCACTCAATGGGTACACATCACCTAAAAATGTGACCTAGAAGGGTCCGTTTTCTTCCCTATATTATTCTTATGGTTAGCATATGCGATATATATATTTTAAATACAAAAAAAAATTTGGTTATCCAACTATATATATATATTCCTAATTAAATTTAGATAATAAAATTTTGGGGTATTACACTCCTCCCCCCCTTAAAAGAATTTCGTCCTGAAATTCAGGTACCTTCGAATAATTCAGGATATTGCTGTCTCATTTTGCTTTCTAGTTCCCACGTTGCTTTAGTTCGATCATGATGATTCCATTGCACAAGCAATAATGGAATTTGCTTGTTTCTTAGGACTTCAACTTTTCTATCAAGAATTTCGTGGGGTTTTTCATCGTACGTCATATCGGAACGTAGAACTAACTCACTTTCTTTGACAACGTGTTCTGGGTCAAACACGTATTTCCTGAGCATTGAAACGTGATACATATCATGAACTTGTGAAGGTCTAGCGGTAGAGCTAATCGGTAAGCTACCTCACCAATTCTTTCTAATATCTCGAATGAACCAATAAATCTTGGTCTCAGTTTGCCTTGTTTTCCGAATCTCACAACACCCCGTGTTGGAGATACCTTTAAGAAAACCTTTTCACCAACTTGAAACTCTAGGTTTGTCCTGCGCTTGTCTGCATAAGCCTTCTGTCTGTCTTGTGCTTCTTTCATTCTTGCTCGAATTTGGTCGATCATCTTGACAGTGGTTTGCACGATCTCTGGACCCAAAATTTTTCTTTCTCCAACTTCATCCCAGTATAAGGGCGATCTGCATTTGCGACCATACAAGGCTTCATATGGTGCCATCTTTATAGTTGATTGATAACTATTGTTATATGCGAACTCTACCAAGGGTAAAACATCTTCCCAGCTTGTGTTTCCGTCCAACACAACTCCTCGTAGCATGTCCTCCAGAGTTTGTATCGTCCTCTCTGATTGACCATCTGTTTGAGGATGAAAAGCAGTGCTGAAGTTCAACTTCATTCCCATTGCTTCTTGAAGACTCTTCCAAAACCTTGATGTGAAGCGAGTATCACGATCTAACGTGATAGAAAGTGGAATTCCATGTAGTCGAACAATCTCCTTCACATAAATTTGCGCTAACTTGCTTAACTCCGTTGTTGTTTTGATTGGCATGAAATGTGCTGATTTGGTCAATCGATCTATAATGACCCACACTGATGAGTTTCCTTTCGCTGATCGCGGTAAGCCTATTACAAAATCCATCGTTATATGCTCTCATTTCCATTCTGGAATTTCCAACGGCTGCAATAACCCCAAAGGTCGTTGATGTACCGCTTTCACTTGCTGGCATGTTAAACATTTTTCCACAAATGTGGCTATCTCCCTTTTCATATTATTCCACCAGAAATATTGCTTCAAGTCCTTGTATAGCTTTGTGCTGCCTGGATGTGCCATGTAGGGAGTATTATGAGCCTCTCTCATAATTTCTTGCTTCAATGTGTCATCTCTGGGAATGCATAATCTGTCATGGAACATTAAAGCTCCGTCATTATCTTCCCTAAATTCTTTTAGTTCGCCCATTTTGACTCTTTCTCTTATCTTCTCCAATCGTTCATCTTTTTGCTGAGCTTCTATGATTCTCGATCATAGTTCTGGTTTAGCTACCACTGCGGCTATCACACTTGATGCAGAGTTTGGTGCAAATACCAACTCTAATTTCATCTTTTCTATTTCTCTCACAAGTCCCTCCATATTTGTGAGTAGACATCCTATCACTCCTTATTTCTTTTTACTCAATGCGTCGGCTACTACATTTGCTTTCCCAGGATGGTAGTGTATCGTGCAGTCATAATCTTTTACTAACTCTAACCATCTTCTCTGCCTCATATTAAGCTCTTTCTGTTTGAAGATATACTTCAAACTTTTATGGTCAGTGTAAATCTCGCATTTTACCCCATAAAGATAATGTCTCCAAATCTTGAGTGCATGTATGACGGCAGCAAGCTCTAAATCGTGGGTTGGGTAGTTCAGTTCATGAGGTCTTAATTGTCGTGAAGCATATGCTACCACCTTCCCATTTTGCATCAGCACGCATCCTAAACCCAATTTAGACGCGTCAGTGTATATCACGAATCCTTCTACTCCTTCTGGCAAGGTTAAGACTGGTGCAGTTGTTAATCTTGTCTTTAGTTCCTGAAAACTCTATTCACACGCATTAGTCGACTCAAACTTGACCTTCTTCTTCAAAAGTTGTGTCATTGGCCTTGCTATCTTTGAAAAATCTTTAATGAACTTCCGGTAATATCCTGCTAAACCGAGGAAACTTCTTATATCATGAATGTTGGTTGGTAATTTCCACTTTTTCACTGCCTCAACCTTTGCAGGATCCACCTTGATCCCCTCTGTTGACACAATGTGCTCGAGAAACATTACTTCATTTAGCCAAAATTCACACTTGCTGAATTTGGCATATAACTTTTTTCTCCTTAGTGTTTCTAACACTAGTCTCAAGTGTTTCTCGTGTTCTTCTTCATTTCTCGAGTAGATCAGTATGTCGTCAATAAAGACCAACACAAACTTATCCAAATATTCATGGAAAGCTCGATTCATTAAATCCATAAAGACTGCAGGTGCATTTGTTAACCCAAAAGGCAACACTAGAAACTCATAGTGGCCATATCTTGTTCGGAATGCAGTCTTGGGTATGTCATCTTTTCTTACCTTAACTTGATGATACCCAGATCGTAGATCAATCTTGGAAAAGATTTTTGCACCTGATAATTGATTGAAGAGATCATCTATCCTCGGAAGTGGATACTTGTTCTTCACTGTCAACTTGTTTAACTCCCGATAGTCAATGCACATTCTTATAGTACCATCCTTCTTTTTGACGAATAGAATCGGTGCTCCCCAAGGCGATACACTGGATCTTATAAAACCTAATTCCAATAATCCCTCCAGTTGCACCTTCAACTCTTGTAACTCATTTGGTGCTAAACGATATGGGGCTTTGGATACCGGTGCTGCTCCCGGTTCTAAGTCTATAGTGAACTCTACTTGTCTGTCTGGCGGTAGACCTGGTAAATCATTTGGAAACACATCTTCATATTCCCGTACCACTGGTACCTGACCCACTGTTAAACCTTCTTGTTTCTTGCTTACAAGGTTTATTAGAAACGACTGACAGTCTCCTTTTTGTAACAATTTTACAGCCTTTAATGCTGAAATGATGGGAATTATATTTCCCATTTTTGCTCCATAAAACTTCACTTCCTTCTCGCCTAGCTTCTGAAATATTATCTCTCTCTCGTGGCAGCGTATTGTTGCACTCTCCTTTGTTAGCCAATCCATCCCAAATATAATGTCAAAGTCTCGCATCTCAAGAGCATAGAGATCAGTTGTGAAATTCTTTTCACCTACTACCAAGTCAAAGTTCTTACAAACACAATCTGCTAAAAGTGTTCGTCCTGAAGGAATGCTTACTGCTAAGGCTTCTTCTGCTAATTCTAGCTCTAGATTGAGACGTTTACATACATCTCTAGATATAAAGGAATGTGAAGCTCTAGTATCAAATAAAGCAAGCACAGGTATATCGCTCAAACTAATCATACCTGCCAAATTTCCAGGGTTCCCAGCTGTCTCTTGCTGGTTGAGAGCATACACTCTGGCTTGTTGTGGTACACGAGGACCTTGATTCTGATTTTGCTGAGGTTTGGGATTGCCTCTATTGTTGTTGTTATTCCCTCGAACACCTCCACCTTGTGGTATCATATTTCTCATGCCCTGTCTGAACTATGGCCTCTGCTGCTGCTGATCTTGCATTCCCAAATTTTGTTAACATTTATTAGTATAATGCCCCTGTCGACCACATCGATAGCATTGGAACATGGTCCAAAGTGATATCTGTTATAAGTTGCACACAACGGTGAATTCCCTTGATAGCCCTGAGACTTTGGCATAACATTCACTTGCCCTGCGGGCCTTGGTCCAAAGTTCCTTCCTCCTTGATAATTATGCTGGAAATTCTTCCCTTGATAACCTTGTTGTGGACCATCCCACTTTCGTTTTCCCTTTTGATCCCCAATTACTAGTTGAGATGGTGAAGCCTTTGATGTTCCTTGCATTGCCTCAATACTAAGTGCCCAACTCAGTATTTGACCATAGTTTACTTCATCCTTTCCAATCAGTGCAGTGTCTATTTCCGGTTTCAAACCCATGCGAAATTTTTCAATCCTCTTTGCTTCTGTGTCTACGGTCTGTGGGGCGTATCGAGATAACCTATCAAACTGCAAATCATATTCTGCGACTGATTTGCTCCCCTGTTTGAGATTCCAGAATTCATTAGCCTTCTGATGCTGATAATGAGCCGATATGTACTTTTGATATAAGATCGTCTTAGAGTTATCCCAGGTGAACACTTCCCAATCTGCATCAGATATTGTCCTTCGAACTGACTCCCACTAGAAATCTGCATCATCCACAAGTTGATACAGGGCACAGGCCACCATTTCTTTATCACTACAATGCAAAAACCAAAATATCTTTTGGGGGATTATGGCGTCTGAACTCCATTTCAATTTGTGGTCCCTGACCCTGCGGAATATTCGGTACTTTCGGTACCGCCAAGTTCACATTTCTTGGTCTTCCTCTTGGCATTCTGCAACTAGTCAAATCTCCAATCGATCAACACATGCATAAAAATTCGTAAAGGAAATAAAAATAATAAACACACATCTCGTACAAAAAAAAACAAAATGTAAATATGTAAAGCCTTCTAAAAATATATACACAACGTATATATAAATCTAAAAGATATCCTGAAACGGAACTTTTATATAAAAGAGTGGAGTACCACACATACATCATCTATACATCAAAAATATATATCGTCTAGTCTAATAAGTCAAAAAGAGGCTAACTACCGAATGCCTCATGTCGGAACGGTCTTATAACAACGACAACGTTTCCGACTAACAAAAGCTACTGAGCTAATGATACAACAAAATTTCAACGTCAGTATATACTAAACTACTCAAACTACTACAACTATACATATATCTATAGAGACGACGGAATATACCAGTGCCTCGGACGCCCCTCCGCATCGAAATCACGTCGAAAATGGAGCGTCGTACTTCCATCAGTTACTTCCATTGGCTCCTTATCGGGATCCTCCTCCGGGTCCTCCTCGGCGATGGGCTCTAACTGGGTCCCAGATGGACCGGCCTCATCATCATGCGATGCTATCGTGATAAGTGGCGACTTTGATGCAGGTGGTGCTGAACGATCCATCTCGATCGTCCTCTCCGCTGGTAAGACCGATGTAAATGGTACTCTAAACATATCCATATTCTCCTCCACTATGGGTAATTATGGAGCCACACATCGTCTATCTGTCCAAGTGTAACAGCCCGGTACCGAGATAGGGATTAACAGATGGGGACGGGGTGTTATTAAAGGATTTAACGAGTAAATTCAGAAGATTAACGAAGAAGTTTAAGAATAAAGATACGCTTTGAAGATAGTTAATGATACTCGGGTTTACTTGATTAAGAAGGAAACATGCTTTAGCGGAATAAAACGGTTAACTAATTAGATACACCCAAGCATAGGCTCTTTTATAGGCGAAAGGAAAACATACTCGGAAAGCGGAAATAAACTTAATATGCGTCTCATATATATGTAATCATGTTTGGGAATATTCTTAGAATCTCGAATAATTATAATAGAACTTTGAACGGAATTTAGAAAGAGATAATCAGAGTAGCAGAACACATAATGGGATTTCAAAGAAACTCATATAATAGCAAAAAAATCTTGATAACCAACCCATATCCACAGCCACCATCATCCTCGACATCTCAACCTGAAAACATTTGAAAAAGAGGGCGTGAACACTAATGTACTCAGTGGGTTTTTAATGAAAGCTTCTTTAATAACTTGAGAAATATCCAACAATGAACTGGCGGTATATGGAGAGCAAAACGAAAAAGCCCTCTCCATATCCGCAAAACCTTTTCTTTACTTTTGGGCCCAACCTTGGCTCAAACCTGATGTCAACTGTACCCTTAGGCATGCCATGGGATAGAAGAGGGGTTACCTCAAATATACGAACGAGTTTGCATGGGAAAAACCCAGCAGTGACTCCCTCAATGATTCCGAGCTCATATCCTGCTTAAGTGAAAAGCTAAGTTCCTTCTCTCCCTATTCTTGCTAGCAATACCAAGCTTAGAACTATGTCTAATGCTAATACCTTATTACTGCATGATCTCAGCCTACAAAGGGTTAAAGCTACCCTAACAAGGCAAATCCTTAATCCTTAACTATACGAGCTTTAACAAAGCATAACATTCAAATACGAGGAAATGAACGCGAATAGACATCGATTGCAAAAAAAGAAATTCTAAACACCTCATGCTAGCATAAATTGTAAATAAACAATTCTAGCATATCTAAACATACTTGAGAGCCCACTTAACTTATACTAAATTCCTTTACTTTATCTAACTCAAATAACAATTCAATATAATCATGAATATAACTTCTTTTATTCCTTTCCTTTCCTTGTACAGAGATCAATCAGGCTGAGCAAAAATACTTTATTGGATATCTCATTTGCCCTAATATGCTTCTAGAGCTTATTAGCTCAAACTTTAGATGAGTATAGATTTACCCACCTCGATTACTGGATAGAAGATGAAGCAACGAGCTGAAGATGCTTCTCTGATTTCATATGAGGCTGACTTCCTCCTACAAAAGTCGAATCATCGACTTAGCGACCTTTTTCGAAAAAGTCGACTATCTAAAGCGAGAAATAATGATATTTTACTCGAAAAACATGACTCGAAGAAAACTCAAAAAGATGGAAGAACCAGCGTCGGACGACACAGGGGGGGGAAACGTCGTGCGCCGGCGGCACCTCGCGCGCCCGCGCAGCCCCCGCGCCCGCGGGGTTCTGGGCCGAGGGGGATGTCGCGCGGCCGTGCATCCCCCGCGGTCGCGGGACCTGGTTTTACCCTCTTCCTGGGCGATCTTCAACTGGGTTCTTCATGTTCGTTGATCCTTTCGACGAACACGAAGAACACTTAACCCGAAATTTCTTAAAAACAACGTACTTGAATTTATCATGCAACAACATGCATTATCTTACAAAGAATTTTGGCATTATAGTGGCGTAAACACGATAATTCTCTTTAAATATTTAGAATAACAACGAAATCTCTAAATATAGCTTGAACGGAATTTAAACGGAATAAACGAGGCTAATCTCAAGAATAATAACGACAGGAATAACGTGAGAAATATATCGTAACGTTATTAACTTAGAACTTCAATAAAAACTGAAATATAACTTAGACAGAAGGTAAACGAGCAATAATGAAAAACGCGAAGAACGTACAGAACGAAAAGTAAATGCGGAATTTAAAGACGGAAAAAGAAATGGAGATCGAGACCGACGAACAAGAATGGACGGGGTTAGGTGCGTCAAAGGAAGGTGGCTAGCTCGGCGTCTCGTCGAGTTGCAATGGCGGCAGAGCCGCCCGCTACAACCCAACGGCGCCCCTAGCACCTTCCCTCACCGCATCCCTTCCACGCCACTCCGCTCGTCGTCTTGCAGAACACTCACGAAGAACGCTTTTTACTTCGACAGAACTTTCTCGGCTCTCACAAGCTTTCCCACTCTCTAGAAATGAGGAATGGGTGAAATTGGTGTGGAAAATGTGAAAGGGGTGATGCTTTATTTATAGGAAAAGCTTTGGCTTCCAAGGGAAGCCACTTCAGTGCAAGAATACTGCAAAAGTTACCCCGGGTTCGGTTAAAAGATGCTTTATTCAATGTCGAGGTCCAAATGACCTCAGACATGAAATCTAAAAATACCGAGAGACTCGTTGGCTCGAATACTAGTGAACCAACTTGATTCGTGAAAAAGACGGGGTCGTTTGAAGAAAGACAAGTAAAGATTCCCTTTTTGGAATTACTTTTTACTATTCACTGAGACTGACAGATTTTACTCCCGAGCGTTCGATTGACCTCAAAATGGTAATCTGTGAACGCCAACGGAATCCTTGGGTCATTTCCCATAAGAGGGGCCTGACAGAACTAGACTCGGATCAATGAGGAGGATTTCGTAAATTTCTCAAAACACGAACGCTCGCAAAAGTTACTATTCATTCATCCTTTAAATACGCTTTTCATCACCGGGAACTCAATTGACTTCAGAATTAAAATCCGAAAACACCGGCATACTCCTTGAGTTAAAACCTTTCTAACGAGACCACGAATGGCCATAAAAGAATTAAGATTAAATTTTCCGAAAAGATGATTTTCACGAAAACTGACCCTTAAAGTCGTGACTGACATCTGACCTCAATTAACCTTAATTAATTTTCTTCCTTAACTTCTTAATTATCATTAAGAATCCTCTAAACCTTAATCGAAATTCAGGGGTGTTACATCCTACCCCCCTTAAAGAAATTTCGTCCCGTAATTTACTAACCATGATAAACGATATCAGGGTACTGTGAATAGCTCGGATTCGAGCTCCCATGTTGCTCCCTCTGAACCATGAAGGTTCCAGATCATCTTTACAAGATTGATCTCCTTGTTCCTTAACTTCTGGATCTTTTAACTCACAAAGGCCTAGGGCTTCTCTTCATAGGCGAAGTCCTCATTCAGGACTATCTCTTCCTTGCAAATCACGTGCTTTGGATCAAACACGTATTTTCTCAACATTGAGACATGAAAAGTCATCATGAACATCACTCAGGTTGGGTGTTAAGGCCAACTTGTTGGCTACTTTATTCACCTTTTCTAAACCTCAAAAGGTCCAATAAATATGGGCCTTAACTTGTTTCGTTTGGCAAAATGAACCACTCCTTGACGGAGACATTTACAAGAATACTATCCTTAATGTCAAATCTTAGTTCCGTTCTTCTTTCGTCTGTGTAAGCCTTCTGTTTGTCTTGAATTTCCTTGATTTGCTGATGAACAAGCTCGATCTTCTGGACCGCTTCCGGGACCATTTCAGGTCCAAGTGTCCTTCTCTCTCTAACTTCGTCCCAATACAAGGGCGATCTATACTTTCTTCTATCTGGGCTTCATAAGGGCCATGTTGATCGATGATTGGTAGCTGTTGTTTTACGCAACCTTTACCAATTGCAGTAGCTCATCCCAGCTGCTTCTTTGATCGATTACTACTCCTCTAGGCATGTCTTCTAGAATCTGAATAGTCCTCTCGGACTGGCCATTCATCTGAGGATGAAATGCCGTGCTGAAATTAAGCTTTGATCTCATTGCCTCTTGTAGACTCCTCCAAAATCTTGACATAAATCTCGTATCACGATCCGATATAATCGAGACCGGCACATCGTGCAATATGCACAAATTTCCTATCATACATCTGGGCTAATTGATCTAGCCCATGATAACAACAATAAGAGGTGCTGCTTTCGATAATCGATTCACGATTATCCAACTAGCGGTATTCCACCACTTAGACTTTGGTAATCCTACCACGAAGCCTATACTACTATGTTCCTACTTCCATTCATGAATTTCTATGGGTTGGAGCAACCAGAAGGTTTTTGATGCAAGGCTCCACTTGTTGATAGATCAACACCTTTCTACGAAGGCGGCTACTTTTCTTTTCATGTTATTCTGCTAGAAGTTCTTTTTGAGGTCCTGACACATCTTGGTGCTTCCGGGATGTGTTGTATGTGGCGTGTCATGTGCCTTGCACATGATTTCCTCCTTTAGCTCTTTCTTGCTTGGCACACAAAGCTTTCCTTTGAATAAGAGCGTTTTATCGGCGGCTTCTGCGAAGTCTTGCGTGCTATCTAATCGTGCTTCTAGGCTTGTCTTCTCGAGAAACTCATTTCATTTCCAAACCTTAACTATCTTTTGTCTCAGGTCGGGATGAGCGACTATCGCGGTGATTTGTGCTTAGTTGATTGCAGGTGGTGTTAGCACCTCGATTCTTAACTTCTTGAATTCCTATCAAAGCTTCTTCTTAACTTGAGCGAGTTCTAACTCTCCCTTCTCCTTCCTACTTAGGGCATCAACTACCACATTTTCCTTACCTGAGTGGTAGCGAGTCGTGCGGTCCTAATCCTTTACAAGTCGTAGCCATCTTCTCTACCTTATGCTAAGATCCTCTTGCTTGAAGAAATACTTTAGGCTCTTGTGATCCTGAGAAGAGTCTTACAGTTGGCTCCGTAGAGATAGTGCCTCCAAATCTTTAGCGCAAAAACAACCGCTGCTAGTTCTAAATCATGCGTGAGGTAGTTTTACTTATGATTCTTAAGCTTCCTTAAAGCATAAATGATCACCCTTCCTCTCTTCTTAAGCACGTATCCTAATCCTTTTCTCGACGCATAAGCATAAACCACGAAATCTTCATTTTCTTCCGAAATGGCCAATCATCGGGCTTGTGGTTAACATCTTCTTTCTTGAAATTTTCCTCGCACTCGGGTGTCTACCTAAACTTGAAGTCCTATCTTAACACTCGCGTCATAGCCTTAGCTATTGACGAGAATCCTTCGATGAATCTATGATAGAATCCTGCAAGTCCTAGAAAACTTTATATCTCATTCACGTTTCTTAGAGACTTCGAGTTGCTTGTAGCTTCAATCATAGTTGGATCTACTTTGATTCCTTTTACTGAAACCATATGAACTAGAAACATAACTTCTTTGAGCCAAACTCACACTTACTAAACTTAGCGTAAAACCTTTCTCCTCTTTAACTTCTCCATCACCACTCTTAGGTGCTCTTGATGCTCCTCTTTGTCCTTCGAATAGATGAGAATATCATCTATCAAAACTAGCGCAAACCTATCTAGATACGGGTAAAAACCCGGTTCGTTAAATCCATAAACACTACTGGGGTGTTGGTCAATCCGAATGGCATTACCACAAACTCGTAATGCCCAAAGTGAGTCCTAAAAGCAGTATTAGAAATATGCTCCTTTCAGATCTTCAGCTGATGATACCCATATCTTAAGTCTATCCTTGAGAAGACACTTGCTCCCTTAAGCTTGATCAAAGAGATCATCTATTCTTGGATGAGGGTATCGATTCCGATGGTCGGCTTATTAAGCCTTCTATAATCGATGCACATTTTCAATGTGCCATCCTTCTTCTTCACGAACAAGATTGGAATTTTCTAAGGCGACACACTAGGTTAGATAAAACCTAGGTCTAATAACTCTTGCAGTTGAACCTTGAGTTCTTGCGACTCCTTAGGCGCCACTCTGTAAGGGGCTTTTGACTGGTGCAGCTCCTGGTTCTAAACCGATAGTGGATTTCACTTGTCTTTATGGTGGTAGTTCTGATAGCTCCTTTGGGAAATACGTCTTCAAAATTTTCTTGTGCCTGGAACGCCTTCTATTGCAAACTCTCCTTCTTCCTTCTTCGTCGCAACCGTTTTTCAATGGTATTCTGACTTTATAACCTCTGCTGGAGATCACCGTCACTTGCAGGCATAAAGATCGCATGACTGGACCTTGAACGTAAGCTCAGAACTTATTTGATGTCATTCCTTAGATTGCCTCTTAATACTGGACGAGCTGAAAGATCACTTTTAGAGATTCACGTCCTACTAGAAGGGCACTAGCTATCATACTTAGATTCTTCTTCCTATCGGGACTATTCCCTCTTATTTTTCCAAAGGAATATTGCTTTATACTATCTACTCTAATTAAGGATCCACACTCAAGCTCTATGAGTGGGAGCAAAACAAAATGGTTACCTCTGAGTGAGGACTTTATCTTGATCAATAATTCTTTAACAAGTTCCAAAAGCTGGAAAAGATATAACATTGGGTTATTTATACTAGAAACATTTCCTTTTCAGAGGACTTATAAACTCAAAAGGGGTTTTTACGTGTAGCAAACGTTTGGGAGACAATCGATGATTAACAACTGAGAATTGTATTGAATATTTGCAAAGGCGTCAGCATATCTTTGACAAGAGAATGCTATCACTGATTCTGGATGATTAAAGAAGTATCATCAAAAGATTATAATTTGTCCAAAACGATATTGAAGAAATTCAATTAATATGAAGCTGTTGAAAGGTGATTGTTTTAATTGATACGAGAATGAGTGAATAGACTCATCAAAACTTCTTATCTTACTGAAACTTTTAATCTACCACTTCTAGGTCTATCTGCTTAAGGACCTTCTTCAGGTTCTTTCTCTTTCTTTCCTTGACCTTATGAACAGTTCGGGATATACTTCTGATATAACTCGTACTTGAAACGTTTCCAATCATACTATGCTTACTGCCTCAAATTTATCATCCTTCAAACGGACTCCTACCCGAAGTTTGTATTCATAAAAGAGCACAACCTAATTCCTCATCTTCCGATCAGACTATAAAATTGAAAATTCACTTCTAAGGAATAACCCATTTCTCGACTCCCATCGGGTCTCCTAGACTATTAGAATGGAAAGGTTGTGTTTGAAAAACACATTCTTGGCTCTTGAGTCGCAGTTTAGGACTTGCTTGCTTGCGGCCTCGTTCTCTCGACTTGATGTCTTCTTTACAACATTTTAAAGAATCCTACATATTAGCGATGCTCGCTCGAATTTTCACGAAGCAAAATAAAATGCCTTTTGATAAGGTCTTTAGATTACGTAGGATAGATCAAGCAAAGCGAGAAAATTGCCTCATAAGAGGACTTTTGGCATAAATAAGGAAGAGGTTCTTAGTTACATCCGAAAATAGGGCTAGCCTTGGAGAATTTCTGCTGCTATCAAAATCTAAAATGTTGGTTAATACATTTTTAGAATAAGATCTGGATTCAAGTGGATAAACGGACAACAGGTCAGCAAGGTGTTCTAACAACAATGCCTCATTTGCCTACTTTTAAAGCTTAACTATATGCTGGGTCCCCTTCTTCCTCATCTTCATCTGTCTCTTATACCTCGAACTTGAATTTCCTTAAGCTTCCTTCGGGGGAACTGATGGGGCATTCACTGTCCCAGACTCTGGGGGACAATTGGTTGATAAGCAGGGGCCCACTGGTGCATTCTGGAGGACAAAAACTCGATGTCCTGGACGATCAAGGGTCTTACTTCTAAGGTTTCTTCAGCACAAGGGCACGGTGTTTGAAATTCAGGGGGACTGTTCAGAGTCATCCTTAGCAGTTCTGGTTTCATCACAGATGAGGGATTTTGCTCGGCTAGAGCATTCACATGGCCATACTTTAACTCCCAAAGAGTCATCAAGGCTGAAGAGAATTCTGTCAGGTTCCCGATTACATTGCTGACCTCTCAGCGGTCGGTGCTTGCTCACACATGCGGATGCATGTTTCCAAGTCAGATACCTTTCCTGACGTTCCTCCAAAGTCGTTCATTTCTTGAACGGGGCGGAAAAGAGGCACATTATTCCTAGCAATCGAACGACGCTTAACCATCTAGAAATATGAAGCTTAATCAGTCTAGATTATAAAAGGGAGACCTATGGTTCTCCTGAGATCATGCTATCGTTTAGATTCAGACTATTTATCTTGCATGCATAGATCCTTTTTGCAGTTGACTTTTATAAAAATTTTGGTGCCCAATTCTTTGATCATAAACTTTACCTTTTCTTTTAAAACAAAAATTCGAGAATGAATCAACCCTTTTCTTTTAAATCTAGAACTCTTCTTCGAAACTTTTATCTTTTGTTAAGACACATGTTTAAAAAAATAAGTTTTTAAACACTTTTCTTTGTGATCAAGAACTTCTTTCACAACCCTTTTTCCTCAGAAAATCATTTTACCCGAATACTTTTTACTTGGAATTTCATTATCAAGGTTTTCCCTTATCCATAAAAGAGGCATGCTTGCTCAAATATCTTCATTTCCGATAGTCAAAAATTATAAATTCAAAATCTAAAATCTCTATACTAATATACCTCAATTTTTGTTGAAGATAAGAGGGTGATGGTGAGCTGTGGGTTGCTGCTGTAACTTATCACAAAGCAATTCATATGCACATAAACACTTAGCTTTAACTTAAACAAAGAGACAGGTCTGCAGAGTTGCAAGCCTGCTCTGATACCAACTGTAACAGCCCGATCCCGAGATAGGGATTAACGGATGGGGACGGGATGTTATTAAGGGATTTAACGAGTAAATTCAGAAGATTAACGAAGAAGTTTAAGAATAAAGGTACGCTTTGAAGATAGTTGATGATACTCGGGTTTACTTGATTAAGAAGGAAACATGCATTAGCGGAATAAAACGGTTAACTAATTAGATACCAACAAGCATATGCTCTTTTATAGGCGAAAGGAAAACATACTCGGAAAGCGGAAATAAACTTAATATGCGTCTCATATATATGTAATCATGTTTGGGAATATTCTTAGAATCTCGAATAATCACAATAGAACTTTGAACGGAATTTAGAAAGAGATAATCAGAGTAGCAGAACACATAATGGGATTTCAAAAAAACTCATATAATAGCAAAACAATCTTGACAACCAACCCACATCCACAGCCACCATCATCCTCGGCATCTCAACCTGAAAACATTTGAAAAAGAGGGCGTGAACACTAATGTACTCAGTGGGTTTTTAATGAAAGCTTCTTTAATAACTTGAGAAATATCCAACAATGAACTGGCGGTATATGGAGAGCAAAACGCAAAAGCCCTCTCCATATCCGCAAAACATTTTCTTTACTTTTGGACCCAAGTTTGGCTCAAACCTGATGTCAACTGTACCCTTAGGCATACCATGGGATAGAAGAGGGGTTACCTCAAATATACGAATAAGTTTGCATGGGAAAAACCCAGCAGTGACTCCCTCAATGATTCCGAGCTCATATCCTGCTTAAGTGAAAAACTAATTTCCTTCTCTCCCTATTCTTGCTAGCAATACCAAGGTTAGAACTATGTCTAATGCTAATACCTTATTACTGTATGATCTCGGCCTATAAAGGGTTAAAGCTACCCTAACAAGGCAAATCCTTAATCCTTAACTATATGAGCTTTAACAAAGCATAACATTCAAATACGAGGAAATGAACGCGGATAGACATCGATTGCAAATAAAGCAATTCTAAACACCTCATGCTAAGATAAATTGTAAATAAACAATTCTAGCATATCTAAACATACTTGAGAGCCCACTTAACTTATACTAAATTCCTTTACTTTATCTAACTCAAATAACAATTCAACATAATCATGCATATAACTTCTTTTATTCCTTTCCTTTCCTTGTACAGAGATTAATCAGGCTAAGCAAAAATACTTTATTGGATATCTCATTTGCCCTAACATACTTCTAGAGATTATTAGCTCAAACTTTAGATGAGTATAGATTTACCCACCTCGATTACTGGATAGAAGATGAAGCAACGAGCTGAAGATCCTTCTCCGATTTCCTATAAGGCTCACTTCCTCCTAGAAAAGTCGAATCATTGACTTAGCGACCTCCTTTGAGGAAATTGACTATCTAAAGCGAGAAATAATGACATTTTACTCGAAGACTAAAATCTAAGATTTATTTACAGATTGCACAACTTTATGACTTTATGAATTTCGAGAAGAATTTATTTAAAGGACATCTCGACTTGATTTCCCAATTTTTAGACAAAGAATAACTTGAATGGATTACTCGAAATAAATTGAGAATATCTTGATTGCTTCTCTAAAATTTAACTTGAAAATAACTTGGAAAAACATGACTCGAAGAAAACTCGAAAAGATGGAAGAACCAGCGTCGGACGACACGGGGGGGGGGGGGAACGTCGCGTGCCGGCAGCACCTCGCGCGCCCGCGCACGCTCCGCGCCCGCGGGGTTCTGGGCCGAGGGGGATGTCGCGCGGCCGCGCACCCCCTGCGGTCGCGGGACCTGGTTTCACCCTCTTCCTGGGCGATCTTCAACTGGGTTCTTCGTGTTCATTGATCCTTTCGACGAACATGAAGAACATAAAGAACACTTAACCCGAAATTTCTTAAAAACAACGTACTTAAATTTATCATGCAACAACATGCCTTATCTTAAAAAGAATTTTGGCATTATAACGGCGTAAACACGATAATTCTCTTTAAATATTTAGAATAACGATGAAATCTCTAAATATAGCTTGAACGGAATTTAAACGGAATAAACGAGGCTAATATCAAGAATAATAATGACAGGAATAACGTGAGAAATATATCGTAACGTTATTAACTTGGAACTTCAATAAAAACGGAAATATAACTTAGACAGAAGGTAAACGAGCAATAATGAAAAACGCGAAGAACGTACAGAACGGAAAGTAAATGCGGAATTTAAAGACGGAAAAAGAAATGGAGATCGAGATCGACGAACAAGAATGGATGAGGTTAGGTGCATCGAAGGAAGGTGGCTAGCTCGGCGTCTCGTCGAGTTGCAATAGCGGCAGAGCCGCCCGCTACAACCCAACGGCGCCCCTAGCACCTTCCCTCACCGCATCCCTTCCACGCCACTCTGCTCGTCGTCTTGCAAAACACTCACGAAGAACGCTTTTTACTTCGACAGAACTTTCTCGACTCTCACAAGCTTTCCCACTCTCTAGAAATGAGGAATGGGTGAAATTGGTGTGGAAAAAGTGAAAGGGGTGATGCTTTATTTATAGGAAAGCTTTGGCTTCCAAGGGAAGCCACTTCAGTGCAAGAATACTGCAAAAGTTACCCCGGGTTCGGTTAAAAGCTGCTTTATTCGATGTCGAGGTCTAAATGACCTCAGACATGAAATCTAAAAATACCGGGAGACAAGTTGGCTCGAATACTAGTATACCAACTTGATTTGTGAAAAAGACGGGGTCGTCTGAAGAAAGACGAGCAAAGATTCCCTTTTTGGAATTACTTTTTACTATTCACTCAAACTGACAGATTTTGCTCCCGAGCATTCGATTGACCTCAGAATGGTAATCCGTGAACGCCAACGGAATCCTTGGGTCATTTCCCATAAGAGGGGCCTGACAGAACTAGACTCGGATCAACGAGGAGGATTTCGTAAATTTCTCAAAACACGAACGCTCGCAAAAGTTACTATTCATTCATCCTTTAAATACACTTTTCATCACCGGGAACTCAATTGACTTCAGAATTAAAATCCGAAAACACCGGCATACTCCTTGAGTTAAAACCTTTCTAACGAGACCACGAATGGCCATAAAAGAATTAAGATCAAATTTTCCAAAAAGATGATTTTCACGAAAACTGACCCTTAAAGTCGTGACTCACATCTGACCTCAATTAACCTTAATTAATTTTCTTCCTTAACTTCTTAATTATCATTAAGAATCCTCTAAACCTTAATCAAAATTCTGGGGTGTTACACCAAGTTCGTAGCACATACGTGAAGAATCTCGAGAAACGGACTTTCTCTGCAAAAGTAGGCGGAGATCTCTCTGAGAAAATATCAGCAACTCTTGCAGCCCATGGTCTCCAGGCTTGAGGTAGTCCAATAATATATCTCGCCATAGCCTCCACCTCTGTAATACCACCGATACCCGAGACAGTCATCCACAAAGTCACAAAACGTGCGGTGAACTCTGGCACATCCTCCCCTGGTCTACTAATACATGCACGGAACCTCTCTATCCGCTCATCCATCATCACACGAGTACGACACCTCTTTCGAGGTCTCACCTGCCATCCCGCCATCTAATTAGCACAATTTCTCAATCAATCTACGTTCAACCATTTTCACAAATTTATACAAGTGCAGCCTAAGTTCAACAACTACAGGCTAAGTTCATCTTAAGTTCTCAAATTCCAAGTCGAAGTACTCATCTAGAGCACAACATCAAATACAAATCAACTATCAATGTGTGCAATCAACATATGTCAATCATTCATAAGTATGCCTAAAGCATAGATAAATAAATTCCTCACATGTATACAATAGAATTAGCATGGTTTAACACAAAATCCTGTACGCCTACAGGCATATTTCATTCTCAAAACCAGTAAGTAATCAGTATAACACTCAATCTTTCAAGGCATTCCCTCCAACATGGCAAATCACAATCAAACAATCTTAACATTTCACCAATTAATGTAAACTTTTAAAATTTAAAAACCACATAAAAACATGCATACCTTTTAGCTGTTGCGTGAGTGACGAGCTGAGGACTTTTATAATATCACACGGGAATTTAATGAAAAAGAAAATTAAAATAAGTTGACCCAACAGGTTTGCAGAGTTGCAAGACCTGCTCTGATACCACTTTGTAGCGCCCCGGTCCCGAAAGACCGTGTAAATGGACGCCACGGGGGTTGGAATTAAGAAGCGGGAAAGACTGGGGGTAACCTGATTAATAAAATCTCAACAAAAGACTCAAAATAATCAAACATGTTGTATAATAATATATACATATTCATAACACCAAGATCAGAACTCTTAGTGTTTATCAAAAGGATATTACAAGCGCGGAGACTTCATTATCAACAGAATACTTAACAAAAAGAGACAATGGGAAAATACATAAACAACAAAAGCCCATTTCTCAGCATCGTCACCTCCACGCGCCAGCCTACTGACCTAAAAAATATTTAAAAATATTTGGGCTGAGTACTAGTGCACTCAGTGGGCAAGTTTTTACAATTCAAGTTATGCAAATCATTTTATTAAAGTAATCTATTTGTGTTCATGCAGGTAGTGAAGCTTAGGAGGTTTCAAAATTTAAAGCAACCTAAGTTCACCAAAACATTTTATTGTGAAGCGCTTAAGAGTGTAACCAGTCACTACTCGCAACCCGTACTACATAACCACGCGTAAAGTTGAGTATAGCCAAGTATACCTAATGAGTATAACCCATAAGTGTTTCACTTTAGTCTCACCGACAAGGAGTAGGGCAGGACAAATAATGCATGCATACTGTAGCTACTCACATTGACACAACGCTGGTATATGAGACTCTGACAACATACAGTAGCACAGAAATATTTAACACAGATAGTCACATATGCAATTTTAACAAAGCAGAGCTTAATAGCTCGAAAGATACAATTTGCAAAAATATAATAGCCCACCTGGATAATAGATAAGGTTTCAAATTTCCGGATTGATTCTACTTGATTCCTGCTACTTCTTCTGAGCCTACAACAACCAACATTGGCTTAGTTTAACTAAAGAACTCCTATCAAAACTCAATCCCTAAGCTTTCTTTTAGTTTAGCTTATGTTACTATACTATACTAATTTTTCCAGTTAATAACATTATTTAATAATGCCAATTTAAAATTATTAAATCATAACAAAATTAATTAAAAATTTACACCACATATGATTATCCTATAAATTAACTATAACTATATAATGAATAGAACTAATAATTAGTCATAAATATGAAACATATAAAATTTCCAGGTCAGGGACTTTTGAAAATTAGGTTAGTCTTGCTATGTACTCTTAAATTAATCAATCAAGGTTACATATTAAATAACTATTCTCTACAACATATAAAACTTATAGAACACAAATTAACTTGTTATTATAATTCGTATATAAAATTAACCATTAATTAAAAAAATGAAAAGAAACTTCTCACCGCCAAATTATATGATATGATTAATATATTCATGAGTTATGTGCTATAATAATCCATCAATTGAAATCTGCGTTATATACCTTGGAAAAGAAAATCGAATGAACCCTAGTTGTTGTGAACGAAACTTATGCTGCAATGTTGATTTGGGAGATTGAAGTTTAATGAAATACAAGTTTAATTAAAGCACTAGCATATCACTTTTAATATTTTAATTTAAAACAATTAAGAGTCACAATCTACCTATTCTATAATAAAGACACATATATCACTTTTATTTAACACATGGCACGTAGATAGGGTATGTAAGATATATATATATATATTATTATATTAATTACTAATCAATACCATTATATAGACTATATGTGTATATATATAAATTACCATTATACATATACTTATATATACGTAATAATATATATTTTATTATTATTATTATAAATATAAATATATAAATGATATGCATACAATATATATATATATATATATATTTGTCACAATAAATCTCTTATACTTAGTAAATAAATTCTATTTAATGAAAGTAAGTGCTTATCTAGGGTTCTAAATTAAATACGAAAATGTTCTAAGGGTATTTCTAACTCACTCAATAGGTACACATCACCTAAAAATGTGACCTAGAAGGGTCCGTTTTCTTCTCTATATTATTCTTATGGTTAGCATATGCTATATATATATTTTTAATACCAAAATTTTTTTGGATATCCAACTATATATATATATATAGTCCTAATTAAATTTAGATAATAAAATTTTGGGGTATTACAGAATCTCTACTACTGGTCGAAGGTATTAACGTCGATAGGGACAACATTGTCAAGAGTTGGTGGGCAAGAACTATTGGGGAGATTCGAGGAGGGGTGCTTCGGTCATCTTATATGATGCAAAAGCAAGTCGAGCAACAGTAGAGCCCTACATGCTTTGATCTCTCGTGAGATCACTATTCCCGGTGCTCCGGCTCATGAGGTATGGTTCCGTATTAATGAAAGCCATATCAGATTTTTATTTCCCGAGTACGCTCTGGTGACCGGGTTTCGATTCGGATTATCAAATTTTGATCTAAGTGCCGAACACGATCATTCCAACGTGGGAGTGTTTAGGAGATTCTTTGGTGGCAAGGATCTCAGCATTCTGGAGCTGTGGAATATTTTTTCTGGAACGGATCGCAAAGCCGCGAAGAAGGCTACTCCATATGATTATTTGAAAGTGGCTAACATTTTAGCCCTGTATTTTTTTGCTTGTGGGTACGACACTCCAAGAAAGATCCATAATTTTGCATGGGTGTTGGTCGATGAACTTGAAGCGTGGAACAGATTTTCATAGGGTGCCTACACCTATCCTATATTACTCCATTACATTGCTCGATTGCCGAGGTCGACTCCCAGAAAGTATCATTTCTATAGCCCTGTGTGGGCTCTACAGGTATGTATAATTTGATGAAAAAATATTGAAACTAGTACTAGTATTAATTATATGGATTCGGTTGATTTTAATATCACTTTTATAGATTTGGGCATATGAAGCTATACCGGACCTTGGAAGAGAGGTTGCGGATGTTGCTGAACTAGTGGTGTTGCCTCGTTGCTTGAAATGGCATTTTACTCGTTCAAATATGCAAGATTTTCATACACTATTGAAGGATGCGGTAATGTATTTTAATAATAAAAATATTATTTTTCTATTTTAATTAACTAAATATGTAATATCACATGTTACCGCCCGGATACTGCAGAGTACCGCCATGTACCGCTCGGATACCGCCGTGTACTGCTCGATTACCGCTCAATTTAATAATCAATATTTCATCGATTATTTTGTAGGGTGAGTGTCAAGAAATGCTTCATGCCGGCACGGATGAAGAAGTTCGTGACTACTGGATCAGTGTTCTGATCTCCGATGCACTGGGTGTTGTTTACCATGCACCGATAAACTCTGTGAAGGCACAATGCGGTGGTGATGATGTCGTGCAGCGCGTTGTGAGGACTGCAGCATGGGTGCGAAATATATCATGTCGCTCTGTAGCTTTAATTTCAACAGGTGCACCAAAATGATAGTCCCGGAAAAAGTAGAAGCAGACTACTCCGCTAGAATCGGAGCCAGAGACTGAGGCTGATAGTGATGTGCGTGAGATAAGGAAGAAGCATACTCCTCCACCAACTTCGGAAAAATGGGGTAGGGAATCGAGCTCGTCTTCTTTAGGGAGTCATGTTTGGGAGAGACATGAATGTGGTCTAATTTCAAAGTTGAAGGGAGCAGTACTGCCAGATTTGAAAGATTTTAGGAGGTGTTAGTTGCTTCTTAATCTGAAGAGTTGGATGCAATCACTTTACCATGGAGACCATCGATCATGCTTAGGGCACAATCATCATTCTCATCAGCCCCATCCGTCTCATCATCCGGCATCATCACATCATTCTATTCGGCTGTCCCATCAGGCTCATCATCCCCATCAGTCTCATCAATCTCGTCAACTAGAGTCGTCCCATCATTCTCATCATCCCCATTAGTCTCACCACTCTCATTATCCAGAGCCGGAGCATCATTCTGCAGATCAGTCCCATCATTCGTATCAGTGGGATCAGTTCGATCAGAACTATCAGTACACTGGCCATCGTACCTCGTCTTACATTTCAAAGGTAGACCGCACATCTGTAGACGGAGGACATACTCGGAGATCACTACAGATGCAGATAGATCTCCGTGAGTTAATGGACATGGAATCATTTTGGAGGTCTATAGTGGGGATATCTACTACTCAGTTGCCTACCGTCTCTGCTTTCCCAGACCAGAATAACCAGGTAAAGTATTAAATTTTTTTAAAAATTATATTTAATTTGTTTATTAGTGTTATTAATTGTTAAACTAGTGTTAACTTTAATTTTTAGTTTAATTTTTAGTTTCATTTTTATTTGCACCAGGACATTCAGACTGATGTTCCCGCTCAAGAGGTATGTGTTGACTCGAAATAGGATAGTCCACTCCGTTTCACTCGTGTGGATAAAGAGAAACAAATTGCAGAATTCGATATTCTTATAGCTCAAATGAAAAAACAATCCGCTGTGCTTCGCACGCCATATGTAAGCACAATGCCAACTCCAATCAAAGCTGCAACTCGTAATGCTTACATAAATTGGCGAAAGAAAAGACTAACTCCATTTCTCTGTACCCTCGCGACTCATTTTGAGTTGGATCATGCATTTTATGATCGAGTGGAGGACGTGAAGTCCGCCATGGATGCCACGGTAAATATTTATATATTTTTTATAATTATTATTCCGTGCCAAATATGGAAACTATGTCTAATTGAATTAATTTTTAAATTAAACATAACGTTACAGATAATTGATCTCTTCTACGAAGCTATGGTTGCCAAATTGGAGAGGGGCAAACAACTATTAGATAGGGTAGATGCAGGGAATACACTGTTTGTCCCGGTGCGAGTCTATGTCATTTTAGAGGGGGGTGAATAAAATGACTTCAAAAACTTAAAATTGATGCAGAATATTTAGGGCCCTGACTCGCTTAGACTATTTTATCTGCACTGTTCAGTTGATAAAGAGAGCTTGACCTAGAGCTGAGCTGATGAGCTGATCTGCTGGGACTGATAGCTTGAATGTTCAGCTAAGCTTGTTAGTGCAGCTTGTGTGCTAAATTGTGCAGTTAAAGAACATGCAAAGCTTAAAGTGATAAATACAACACACACAAGACTTATAGAGGTTCGAAGCTTCCTGCTTCTATGTCATCTCTTCCTTCAGCAGAAGGGTAATCCACTATACAAGAGTAAAGTTTCTTTATTACAATTACACAGTGAAGAAATTATGTTGGACCTGAAAACGGCACCCTTCAACCCGAGCGCGGTCTCTTTTCCAACTGTTGTTGTCCTAGGAGAATGGACCTGTCGGTACACGCTCCTCCTCAGCCAGTTTCTAGGTCGACAGCTCATACTTACCGGTCCCAACTGCTCACTGAGACTTTAGATGCTATTACCCATCTTTTCACGATTTTAGATCTCGCTCGATCTTCAAGAGTAAAGTGTTGAAACTGGTATCAACTGGATTGCTCCTTTGCGCATCTGCGTCTGAGCTGAGTAGTTGATCTTTGAAGTACTGAACTGAGAAGCTTTGCTCTGGCTGGAATTCTTCGTCAGCTAGCTGCTTTGCTTGAGACTTGAAGCAATCCTTCTCAGTTGTTACTTTTCGTACTTAAGAGTTTAAGCTTTGAGCTATAGAGAGGGAGAAAGAAGAGCTCAATATCTGCAAAATAGCAAATGTTAGTTTTGGCGAAAGTTTCTCTCTCTTTTTTTACAAAATTGTGTTCACTCTTTTTTTATAGATGAGTGACATTTTGATCGTTGTGATTTGTGGATCTGATTAATCCACCGACGGCATTTAATGCTTGTAGCCATTTGAAGCTTTAAATGAATTAACTGTTTGTCTTTAATGGCTTCTGCTCAGAGATCATCAGGATCTTTTCAAGATTTTCTGTTAAGATCTTCATTGACTACTTGTCAGAGAATGAGTAGATATTTTGGCTATCAGTTTTGGACGTTCAATTGATAAACTTTCAGCTATCTCGGCTTTCAGCTCAGAGATTATCTAGTCAGCAGTTCTTCAGCTGCTTTAAGCTTCAGTCTTGGATCAGTCCAATGAAACTGCCTTGGCAACTTAGCTTTAAAAGCTTTCATTTTTGGACTGCCAGTCAGCTGATCATTTGAGCTTTTCTTTCATTGAACTGATCATTTGTTAGTTCAGTAATAGCTCAAAGCTCTTTGAGCTTTTTCTCCTAGTCAAACTGATCTTTGATCAGTTTTCGGTTTTGCTACCTGATTCTTGATCAGTTTAGCTTTAGCTTTTCAAGCTGGCTCTGCTCTCATCAGTCTATCTTGGCCTTCAACTTAGACTGATGGTTACTCATCTGTGGATGCCTACCAGTCTCCAAAGTTCTCTTCCCCCCTTTAGCTCTTTTAGGCTATGAAGAGTTGACTCTGACTAGTCTGATGAAGGCAACCTTTAAGCTGGTTGATCATGCTTCAGTACAACTGACTCTCATCTTAGTTTGACTTTGTTTGATGTTTTACTTGACCATTGCCCCCAATTTCCAGCTTTAAATAACCTGCATTTTTTCATAGGATCATCAAATGTGTTTTGAGATTTTATCAAAACCATCAGTTGGATCATTCCAATAATTTTCCCAAAAATTTCTCCCTTTTTGATGATGTCAAAATTAGTTGGTTGGATGATGGAAAACTGTATGGGTTATTTTTCATGGATGACCATCTAAACAACTTGTACCAATCTTAGATGCTTATAGCTTTTAGAAGCTTATAAGTTTTGTCATTCATGAGTGTCAAGACTTTGATATAAGGATCAGAGCCTAGAAAATAGATGAGTGTTTGATTAGGGTTGACATTTGAGCCTACGAGTTTTATCTTTTAGGTATCAAGATTTTTGCTGTCATAAGTTGCAGCATGAGTGGCCTTAAGATATTTTAATACTCGTTTGCACAACTTGAAGAAGCTTCAAATGTTTCAGTCCTAAAGCTGCTCAATTCTGATTATTGTGCAGATTTTGTTAAGATTCAAAGCATATTGAAAGCATTAAGCTTTTTAGAGAGACATATCAACATAATCAGAATGTACTTGTATTAAGAATAAGGAGCATGTTTAGAGGCTGATTGAGCAAAGAAGATGAAGAAATTTTAAGGAAGTAACAAGGAGAGAGAATATCAAAAATTGATATTTTTACTTCCTGCTTCAGTTAGAACTGTTCACCATTCAGTTCCTTCTTCTTTTGCTCGATTCTCCCTTCTCCCACTTGAAGGAGGAGATGTCTGGTATGCTATGGATACCCCAAAGCTGCTGTTGCTCCAGTTGGGCATTCTCGCAGGTCCAAATGCCATTTCGAGCTTATCGATGATCAATTTGGACTTCCCCTGAAGAGCTTCCCCCTGATAGATAGCTTCCCTCTGAAGTTGTACCTCTCTTTGTACTTGTCTTTGGATGTCATCCCAAAGAGCTAGATCTAAATCGCCTTGCCAGTTTTCATCATGTGTTGTTCCACATGGTTTTCCATCATCAGCATACCCTTCCCCCCTTTTTAGCATCATCCAAAAGGGTAAGCTGATGGAAATCATGTTTTGGCAGTGACAACTGTGGCAGAAGAGAGAAAGAAGTAGCAAGCATGTTGTCGATGATGTGGGGAGCTTGGGGTGCAAGCATGGGAGTGGACAGCTATGCACAAGGCTCCTCAGATGGTATCAGTTGGTCAAGATTAGATAGAAGAATGAGATCTTGACCGGAGGTAGAAGCTGACGCGATTTTAAGAAGCGACTCGTCTGGAAGGGTAAATAGGGGATCCTCTTGAAGAGGAGTTGTAGATGAGTTTGAGGGCTCATGGTTTAGATGAGGTGCATCATGAGGCACCAAGGTTTGAAACCTCTTAATCATGGAATCCATGATTTTAGGAAGAGATGGAGGTGAATTGAGTGGATAGTTCATCCAGCTTCGACTCCTTTGTCCCTCTTCTATCCAAAAAGAATAGCCTCGCTTGTCCGCAATCTGCAACATGGTGGCCTGATCTACTTGGAATCTCCAAAGGTGATATTGGAGATATCTTCGAAGATGCTCGAAGAGGAAGGGACTGAGATCCCTTATTTACCCAAAATAGTTGTGCAGCTGATGGTCAAGGCTTGTATAGAAGCTTTCTTCTAGAAGTTCTGGGACAGCGATGTAGGGAGGCTCACTGGTGGCAGGTACAGTGGACTCATCACTGACAAAAGTGAAAGAGTCACTGTCAGTTGTAAAACTGACCTGCATCAGCGATACGGTCAGCATCAAGAAGCGGTTGCTTTCCTTTTGCTGAGCTGCAAATTTTCGTCAGCTGAAGTCTCGACTTCCTAGGGTGGCCAGTTATTCCACGGTGCTTTTTGTGGATATAAATAGTAGGAAGGAGATCTCTTCTGGTGAGAATGACTTCACCAGGAACTGCTCCAAGTTGTTCCTCTAGGATGTGACTGAGTCGATTGGCAAATCCTAACTTGGCTTTGAAGATGCCAGAGGTTAGATCGATCTCAACACGCCTCACATTCCTGCGAAGCTGGGCCAACACGAAGTTTTCCCAATCTGCTCTGCATCCATAATATATGGCAGCTATGAGGTGAGCGGTGTTATCATTGAACTGCGCATTTGTGATGCTACTAAGAAAAGTATGCATCACAATGTTCATGATCTGGACTATCATTGGAGGGAGACGGTCCTTCAAATTATTTGAGAAATCTCTGTGATCGACATGTAGAAGCTTCCAGTCATTCCACAACTCCAACTTAGAGGGCAGTGCAAGTTCATACACCGATTGACCTACACCAGGGAGCTGGAATAGGTTGGTTAACACCTCTTTATCGATGGTGATAACCTGATCGTGAACAATAGAGGTTATGTTGTTGCCCTCGATCTCCGTATTGTAGTAGAACTTAGCTACAAGCGGAAGATGTGTCTTCTTGGGCTTAGATGTCATAAAAGACAAGAGCCCGCATGTCTTCAACAAGTGTAAGATCATGCTTGTCCTTGCTGAACCTATTCGAGCTTGAAGATACTCTTGGTCCATAAAAATATCCTTTCCGAGCTTCTTTAGAAGAAGCGCAATATTCATCGAGTGAAATGGAAGAGCCATTTTTCAATGTCAGAAAATATTAGCTAGAGAATAGCTTTGGATAAGTGACGAAGAAGACAAGGAAAAGGAATATTTTAAGAGTTCTATTTTCATCTCAACTTCTCCACTGCTTATAAAGCAGTAATTTTGCATGCATTTACCATAGCAATCGAGTGCTTCTGGCTGATCAGCTATCTGATTTGATAGAAAGTTAGTTGAGTTAATAATGCATGCATCTCAGCCATCCACTTGGACTATCGCTTTTTAATCAAGCAGCTGAGATATGAGGATTTTGAAAATCTGGGTAGTTGCCATAAATAGCCAAATATTTGCCAGAAGATTTGCTATTTATATCCCTCAGAGTAATTCATCTCTTTATACTTTAATGTTTGGTATAGAGACTTAATGGCAACTCAGATGAATAATAAGCTTAATTTGAAGTTATGAAGATAACTATTCAAAAATAAGCTTTAAGAAATAGAGAGTAGAGAAGCTTATCAAGGACGATTGATCATGCAGCTGATGAGAGATTTGAAAGATGCTTAGGCGTCAGTTTCCTGCTTAACTGAAGATACGCCTTCCAAACTGATTTAATCAGTTTTGTTAATCAGTTGTTGATTGACTTTTCATTAGTTTCCTATTTTTGAGAGGTCAAATGGGGCTGGCTTTTCCACATTCTTTCGAGCTGGTTGACCTTTTCCTTTTGGAAGCTGAACTGAGAGAGTCCTTAAGAGGATCAGCTTTGTTAGCAGTCTTAGCTTGCTGAAGTTGCTTGAGAGCAACTGCTGCGGTGGTCAGCTTTAAGGTGGTCAGCTATTTAATTCCTCTGCAGGATAAGCTGGACTGATATTTCGTTAGTTTTGCAGCTCTTAAGCAAGACTTGATAAGCGGAGTGACATAGCCTCGGGCTAGGAGATCTGGTGACATGGCAGTATCCTCATCATCATTAGCTCCATTTTGTCTATGGTGTTGACTCCTAGGGATCGCCACAATTTCTATGCGGGATAGAGCTTGATCTATCTTTTCTGTTACCCCTACAACTTGTAGTGTTTCCTATTTTGACTGAATTGGCTCAAACTTCAGGTTAAGGCAACATTGATCTGCTGAATTGTTGTCAAACTACTTCTCAGTTGCAACCTCTCGCGATCTCAAGCTGGCTTGAACATCAGCTAGCATTGCCTTAGCTGGAATGTTATTATCAATTCGATGCTTTATAATCCGCTGCACTTGCACAATCGTTGGAGGAAATGGATTTGAAGTCCCGATCCATTTAATGCTCCAAGTCTCTTCACGTTGCCAAAAGCTCATGCCATGAAAAGTAGTTAGCAAGAAGTGCGACTGGATTGACATAGAATGTCTCTAGTTGTACCAGTAGAAATATCGGTGCAGTTGTTTGAACAACTAATTATCTTGCTTGGCAACATATGTGAAGTAAGTGAGAAGGAGATTTGTTATATCCTTCTGCGCACTCTTGAATGCATATTCACCACTGTAAAAGGTGCGGATATTGTCTTCAGTGAGCTAAAGAGGAGGACAATTTCTCCTGAAGTAATCAACCCCATAATTGGGATGGGGAATTTCGATGAATGGAATGAGCTCATCTAGATCAATGCAGGGCTTGAAGTCAACTGATGATCCATTCTTGGAGTGTGGAGAAGGAACTTTATTGGCAGTTGAACTGCTTGAAGTTGTATTGCCAGTTTTGGCTTTGGATCTCCTTTTCTTCTTGAGTGACTGAAGATGTGTTATCCCTTTCTTTGGAATCTAGTCAGAAATGAGTACTGGTAGCGTGTCATCATTTAGAAGATTCAACATATCTTCTAGAAGCCATTCGTAGAACAAGTCCTACTTTAGACTCAAATTTTCTAGTTTTCTTTTAGTCGGCAGCTTTCATGACTTGATGCTTGAATTGGGAGAATACAAATTCTGCCTAATTTGCTTCCAATCCTTCAACAAGGTATATCATTACCTTGTATCTTTCTTGAGTTAATTGACTTAAGCTTCCAATGGCACCGAACATCATTTTGTTCGTAACATCAAGCATAACTCCATACTCGGGCTTTAAGTCAGTTTTAGCTGTGGTAAAACTGAACTGCTTGGTGCAAGTTGAAGCACGCCATTCTTTCCAGTATGGTTCAGCTGAGTTTTTCAGATCTTGAACCCTGGAGCCTTTTCTGGGAAGTTGAAAGATTTCTGCAATCTTTCTCTCAGTAATATGAAGTTTGGTTCCTTGAACCACTAAGTGTATAAACTTCCCATCTGTAGATACCGTTACGTGAAGCAAAAAATCACTAACCAAGTTTTGTCTAAAGAACCTTGGAGGAGTTTCAAGGTAGAGCAGAATTCCAGTCATATGAAGATTGACTAGAAGAAAAGGATTATTTGATTCCTTAAGAATCAATTGAAATTTCTATATTTTCAGAAATTTATCTCTCATCATTTGCTTTTTGAAAGAGATAAGGGCTTTGTAAGATTCAGCCATTTTTTTGAAAAAAAATTTTTTTGGCTAAGTTTAAAATGAAGCTCTTTTAAAGAGAGAGAGAGAGAATACTCTTTAGAAAATTTTCTCAAGAGAGAATGAATTGCATCTCTTCTCTTGTGAGAGTAAGGGGATTTATGAGTGAGAGGAATGACTCATAAAATTATGTCGGTTGAAAGAATTAAATAGCCCCTTGTCGTTTTCTTTTTGCTTTTGATTTTTGATTTCAGACCAACGGTCAAAACAATTAATGCTGACACAGACATTTATTTGAGCCAAAAGATATTTTATTAGAAAATTAAGAAATAGCCTGATTTACAAGAAGTTATCTTAAGGCATCTAGTCAGCTGACTTCTGAGGCCTTCAGGTCTTTTTGTGATCAGTTTTTTCTTTTTCTTTGATTTTCTGGTGTTGTCTGGAGTGCTTTGACTAGAAGAGTTCTCTTCTAAATATTCATTTCTAGAACATGCATCCAATCTTGTGATAGTGTTAGAGAGCAGCTTTACCTGTTCTTTCATGCGCTTGATCCGTGCTTTGAATTGAGTTGAGGTTTTTCCTGATCACTGCCTTTTTGTATGATGGACTCGAGGCTGGGTTTTTTCTATAATTGGCTGATGCGCTTAAGTCTGAGGCCCTACAGTTGGCTTTTCAACTGACTCAGATTGAATTTGAGGCACATCCTTTTTGACAGTTGGACTTGCCTCAGAGTCTTCTCTACCATCGTCCTCTTCTCTTGAGGACTGGTACATGTCAACAGCACAGAGAACATCATCAGAGTCATAGTTTGATTGCACTATTAACTCTGTCATCTTGGCTGCTGGAATGGAGGGGATCAGCTTCTGCCTCAATCGAGGTTGTGGCTCTCTGATTATCAGTGGAGACAGTGCTCCTTCTGCTATGTTTGGAACAAATCCTTAGAATCAACTGGCTGAAAATTTGTTTCCTTCGCCATCAGGTCAGGAAGCAGTTTTTCTAGAATGAAACTGATTCGGTTGATGTAGTACATCTTTTGTGGAAAGCACAAGATGCTTCTTGTCTACCTTTCCAATATGTCTACAAACCTTTTCAGCTGCTTGAAGAGGAATGATGCCCAGTCTATTCCTCTCATTTCCCAAATGGCATTGCAGATTTTATACTTTATCTCAGACATTTCATCGTGACCTGTGCACGATCCTACCATCATCTGTGCGGCCACGAGTGCTAATACCTGAAATTTCTTTTGGAATCCAGATATTCGATGGGTACACTGAAAATTTTCCATTGAGATTAATAAGGAGAGAGAGCGAGTAGATAGGGTCAACGGTAATATTAAGATGACACCTCATTTTACCGTTCAGTAATAAATTCAACTTCAACTTATCTGGTTATGGCTCTCCTTCAGTCTCCTCATGGCATTGAGCTGCTGACATCGTCAGTTAGCTTTGTTGACTGATGATCCTTTTTAGCTTGGAGTGATCAGTTCCAGCTAGAGTTTTCTTAGCTTTGACTCCTTTGTCAGCTTAAGCTGTCCTTTTCAGCTTTGCTCTGCCTAGCTTATCATCTGCTTTCTTCAGCTGAAGCTTAGCCTTCTTCAGTCAGTTTTGGATTCAACTACTCTCATCATTTGAACGTGACTGGTTGAGAACTGATGCCTTCTACGATCAGTTTACTCATTTTCATTTATTAGCTTTCATGTAGTCATTGTCATTTCTTTAGAACTGATATAGGTTCATCAGTTTAAGCTCCAAACCTTAGTTGACTGATGCCATCTTGGGTCAGTTCTCATCATCAGCTGTAGTACTTCTCTTCACTCCTTCATTTGGCTGATCATCGTCCTCCTTTGAAGCCAGTTCGAGCAATCCAAGTTGGATGCACAACTCCACAAATCTAGCTTCTGGAAATGGCTTGGTGAAGATATCAACTGTCTGCTTCTCTATGTTGACATATTTGATGGACATGTCCTTCTTCTCAATGTGATCTCTTATGAAGTGGTGCCTGATATCAATGTGCTTCGTCCTTGAATACAATACTGGATTCTGAGATATTGCAATAGCACTATTGTTATCACAGTAGATTGGCACTTCTTCAGTCTCCACCTTGTAATCCTTTAGCTGTTGCTTCATCTATAGGATTTGAGCACAACAACTTCCAGCAGCTACATATTCTACTTCAGGTATTGACGTGGCAACTGAGTGCTGCTTGTTGCTAAACCAGGATATCAGTTTGTTCCCAAGAAACTGACATGTTCCACTAGTACTTTTTCTGTCGATCTTGCATCCACCGAAGTCTGAGTCTGAGTAGCTGATAAGATTCAAGCTATCATCTCTGGGATACCATAATCCTAGATTTATGGTTCATTTGAGGTATTTCATGAACCTCTTTGCTGCTTCGAGATGACTTTTCTTCAGGTTGGCATGGAACCTTGCACACAGTCCGACTGAATAGGAGATGTCTGGTCAGCTGACGGTAAGATAGAGAAGGGATCCAATGATTCCTCTGTAGTGTGTCTGGCTGACTGATTCTCCTTCTTCATCAAGAGTCAGCTGCACTGATGTATTCATTAGGATTTTGAGAATCTTTCCCTTATCAGTTCCAAACTTTTTGACAAGCTCTTTGGTGTATTTAGCTTGACTGATGAAGATTTCATCTTCCAGCTACTTCACTTGGAGTCCTAGGAAGAATGTCATTTCTCCCATCATACTTATCACGAATTCACTTTACATTAGTTGAGCGAATTGAGTGCAAAGATCTTTACTCTTGGATCTAAAAATTATGTCATCTACATAAATTTGGACCATTAAGATCCCAACTGATCGTTCTATTCTGAATAGAGTATGATCGATGACTCCTTTCTGAAACCCATTCTTTAGCAAGAATGTTGTAAAGGTTTCATACCAAGCTCTTGGCGCCTACTTTAAGCCATATGGAGCTTTCTTCAGCTTGTAGACTTGATCTTCAATTTCAAATCCTAGAGGTTACTTAACATACACATCTTCCTTGAGCATTCCTTGCAAGAAAGCGCTTTTCACATCCATTTGATAGACCGTGAAATTTTTGTGAGCTACATAGGTGTGGAAAAGTCTGATGGCCTCCCATCTTGCAACTGGTGCAAATGTCTCATCAAAGTCAATTCTTTCACTTTGAGAGTATCCCTTGGCTACCAGTCGGGCCTTGTTCCTTGTGATCACACCTTGTTCATTCAGCTTATTGCGAAAGACCCACTTAGTCCCAATGACTTTTTAGGTTTTCGGTCTGTTAACAAGAAACCAGATGTTGTTTTATGTGAACTGGTTCAGCTCTTCTTGCATTGTGATAATCTAGTGTGAATCTTCTAAGGCTTCTTTGATGTTGGCTGTTTCCATCTGTGATATGAAGCATGTGAAGAGAGTATGCTCAGTTGAACCTCTGTTCTGAACTCTGCTTCTTGGATTGCCAACAATTTTGTCAACTGGATGGCTTTGGAGCCAATTTGGTATGGTGGCTTCTGCTACATCCTCAGCTGGTTTATCAGTCGTCCTTTTAACTGATCCTCTGGCTGCTCCTTCAGCTGATCTTTTGGCTCTGGCTTGTTCATTATCTTCAATGATTCTCTCCCCTGTTTCAGCTATGGGGTTTGACGTTTCACCGCAGTTGGTACCCTCATTGACCAAGTTATCCTCAACTGGTCTAGAATCAGTTTTGATGCCATCTTCCAGTGAATCTTCAAACTGCTCTGGGACTATGTGATCAACATAATCCAGCAGTTTTTCACTAGGCAAGTCTTGTACTGGTGTACAGTTTTTCTTCTTATTCCTGTACTCATCAGTAAGCTCATCAAATACCATATGGCATGTTACTTCCACAATCAGTGTTCTCTTGTTGAACACTCTGTAAGCTTGTGAGTAAGGGGCATTGTAGCCAAGAAAGATCCCCTCATCAGCTTTGGCACTAAAGGCTTTCAGCTGGGATTTGCCATTGTTGTGGATGTAACATTTGCAGCCAAATACCTTAAAGTAAGAGATAGAAGGCTTACGACCCTTCAATAACTCATATGGTGTTTTGTCATGTGTGATGACTATGGAACTTCTGTTTTGTGTATGGCAGACTGTGTTAACTGCCTCTGCCCAATAACATTCAGCTATGCTGGCATCTGCAATCATTGTTCTAGATGCTTCCTTTAGCGTGTGATTCCTCCTTTCAGCTACACCGTTCTGTTGAAGAGTACTTGCAGCTGAGTGATCATGAGTGATTCCAGTTCACTCAGGAAATTGATCATCTTCTGATTGACAAACTCTATTCCATTGTCATAACTTATCCTTTGAACTAATTTTCCCTTGTCGGTCTGCAGTCTTCTGATCAACTTTGATAGCTTATCAAAAGTTTCATCCTTACTTCTCAAAACCTCCACCCAGGTATATCTTGAGTAGTTATCTACTACTACAGGAGTAAACTTCTTACCTCTGGGGGTTGGCAGCTTCACTGGTCATAGGTCTATATGTAGCAGCTGTAGAATGTCAGTTGTTCCTTGAGGATGGCTTTTGTTCTTGAATGATGACCTTACTTACTTCCCTTTCTGGCATGGTCCGCAGACACCAGTCTTTTTGTAGATTTCTTTAGGAAGCCCATCAACCAGCTCTTTCTTGGCTAGGTAGTTGATGTTTTGTAGTTGAGATGATTCAGTCATCGATGCCACAGCTAGCTTGCCTCTGATGATCCCTTGGAGAGAAAGCAAGCTTCTGAATAGCCTATTGACTAGTCAACAATGTACATGTTGCCTTTTCGTACTTCAGTCAGGAGTATGGCTCAAGTTGACTTGTCTCTGATATCACATGAGTTGTTGGTGAAGTCGACTGAGTACCTATTGTCACAGAGCTGATTGATGCTCAGCAGCTTGTGTTTCAGTCCTTCAATATGTGACACACCATTCATGACAACTTTTCCCTTAACTACAAACCCTTCTCCAATGGTTCAGCTCTTTGAGTTGTCTCCAAAGGTGACTAGTGGTCCCTTAACCACTTTGTAACCATCAAGATCTTCTTTGTCTCCGGTCATGTGTTTTGAGTACCCATTATCTAGATACCAAGTATCTTTGACCTTTTTCTTGGATAGGATGCTCTTTTCTTACAAAACAAAGATGAGGTTTTAGGTACCCGCATAATATCGGGTCCTAGGAGGTTAATCAAATATTTGGGAATCCACATTCGCCAGACTTTTGGCTTTTGTTTACTGAGAGATCCTTCAGAATTAGATCTCCTGATCAATCTTGGACTCCTTGTAACTCTTCGATTGAGAGTTGAGTCCATTGATCTGTATCTCTGATGAGTGTCAGGATAAAAGACTTCGACTAATATCCTCTCATCTTGTGACTTTGTTGCTCTTTGTCTTGGCTAGTTTTTTATAGGCCTTTGATGCTGAGCTTTTTGGCCTTTGTGAGATAGCCCTTTTCCAAACTAGTTATGATTGGGATTGACTGTTAATTGATCCCTTGAGTTCAAGTACTCATCATATTGGGTTGCAAAGTCACTTGGAGTGAATTCTTACAGAGAGATTGATTTATGCTGTCTTGCATAGTACAATCTTGTGTGCATATTTCTCTTAGGATTCAAGGAATTCCCAGGTTGATGCACAGCTGGCCTTTGAAGATAGACTTGTCTGGAAGAGGTTGTAGCTCTTTGTTGAGCTGCTGATGGCATGTATTGAATTGATGGTCCTTTCTGATGGAGTGACCTTGAGTGAACTTCAAATCTCAATTTGTTTGAAGACCTTGAGTGAGATGAAGGCTTTTGTTGAAAGTTTGGCCTTGGATGAGCTTTTGATCGAGCAGTAGATCTATGTTGATTTGCTGATCTGTGTTGAACTGGTGGCTTTGACCGAGCCCCAAGCCTTTAAAATACTGACTGTCTTCGAGTTGCCTTACTTGACTGATCAGTCTGATTTTTGGGCTGAGCTTGAGGAGTTTCCAAGATGCCTTTGTCTTTGGATTCCTCAATTGGGGGGGAATGAGCTGGTCTTGTAAATCTTCTCAGGATTCCAGATACATAGCTCTGAGCTACTGTCTTGCCCTTCTCGGCGGCAGTATACCTGCTATATCCCAGCCCTGGACTCCCAGCTTTGATGCAACACCCCAGAATTTTGATTAAGGTTTAGAGGATTCTTAATGATAATTAAGAAGTTAAGGAAGAAAATTAATTAAGGTTAATTGAGGTCAGATGTCAGTCACGACTTTAAGGGTCAGTTTTCGTGGAAATCATCTTTTCGGAAAATTTGATCTTAATTCTTTTATGGCCATTCATGGTCTCGATAGAAAGGTTTTAACTCAAGAAGTACGCCAGTGTTTTCAGATTTTAATTCTGAAGTCAATTGAGTTCCCAGTGATGAAAAGCGTATTTAAAGGATGGATGAATAGTAACTTTTGCGTGCGTTCGTGTTTTGAGAAATTTACGAAATCCTCCTCGTTGATCTGAGTCCAGTTCTGTAAGGTCCCTCTTATGGGAAATGACCCAAGAATTCCGTTGGCGTTCACAGATTACCATTCTGAGGTCAATCGAACGCTCGGGAGCAAAATCTGTCAGTCTGAGTGAATAGTAAAAAGTAATTCCAAAAAGGGAATCTTTGCACGTTTTTCTTCAGACGACCCCGTCTTTTCCACGAATCAAGTTGGTTCACTAGTATTCGAGCCAACGAGTCTCCTGGTATTTTTAGATTTCGTGTCTGAGGTCATTTGGACCTCGACATCGAATAAAATAGCTTTTAAACGAACCCGGGGTAACTTTTGCAGTATTTCCGCACTGCAATGGCTTCCAAGGAAAGCCAAAGCTTTTCCTATAAATAAAGCATCACCCCTTTCACCTTTTCCACACCAATTTCACCCATTCCTCATTTCTAGAGAGTGGAAAAACTTGTGAGAGCCGATAAAGTTCTATCGAAGTAAAAAGCGTTCTTCATGAGTGTTCTGCAAGACGATGAGCGGAGTGGCGTGGAAGGGATGCGGTGAGGGAAGGTGCTAGGGGCGCCGTTGGGTTGTAGCGGCCGACTTTGCTGCCGTTGCAACTCGATGAGACGCCGAGCTAGCCACCTTCCTTCGACGCACCTAACCCCGTCCATTCTTGTTCGTCGGTCTCGATCTCTATTTCTTTTCCGTCTTTAAATTCCGCATTTACTTTCCGTTCTTTACGTTCTTCACGTTCTTCATTATTGCTCGTTTACCTTCCGTCTAAGTTGTATTTCAATTTTTATTGAAGTTCCAAGTTAATAACGTTTACATTATATTTCTCACTTTATTCTTGTCGTTATTATTCTTGAGATTAGCCCCGTTTATTCCGTTTAAATTCCGTTCAAGCTATATTTAGAGATTTTGTCGTTATTCTAAATATTTAAAAGAGGATTATCGTGTTTATGCCGTTATAATGCCAAAATTCTTTTTGAGTTAAGACATGTTATTCCATGATAAATTCAAGTACGTTGTTTTTAAGAAATTTCGGGTTAACTGTTCTTCGTGTTCTTCATGTTCGTCGAAAGAATCAACGAACACGAAGAACCCGGTTGAAGATAGCCCAGAACTGGGCGGAAGAGAGAGAAACCAGGCCCGCGACCGCGGGGGTGTGAGCGACCGCGCGACATCTCCCTTGGCCCAGAATCCCGCGGGCGCGGGGTGTGAGCGGGCGCCCGGGATGCCGCCGGCGCGCGATGCCCCCTCGTGTCATCCGACGCTGATTCTTCTATCTTCTCGAGTTTTTCAAGTCGTGTTATTTCAAAGTTATTTTGAAGTTAAATTTTAGCGAAGCAATCAAGATATTCTCAATTTATTTCAAGTAATCCATCCAAGTTATTCATTGTCTAAAAATTGGGAAATCAAGTCGAGATGTTCTTTAAATAAATTCTTCTCGAAATTTATAAAGTCGTAAAGTCGTGCAATCTGTAAATAAATCTTAGATTTTAGTCTTCGAGTAAAATGTCATTATTTCTCGCTTTAGATAGCCAATTTCTTCAAAGGAGGTTGCTAAGTCGATGATTCGACTTTTGTAGGAGGAAGTGGGCCTCATAGGAAATCGGAGAAGGATCTTCAGCTCGTTGCTTCATCTTCTGTCTAGTAATCGAGGTGGGTAAATCTATACTCATCTAAAGTTTGAGCTAATAAGCTCGAGAAGCATATAGGGCAAATGAGATATCCAATAAAGCATTTTTGCTCTGCCTGATTGATCTCTGTACAAGGAAGGAAAAAAGGAAGATATTATGCTTTACTTGAGCTCTCAAGCATGTTTAGAAATGATAGGACTACTAAAGAATTGTTATGCTTAGTATGAGATGTTTGGAATTATCTTAAAGCTTCGATTCATTCTTGTTTACGTGCTTCTCCTGTAATTTAATGTTTATGCTTGTTAAGCTCGCAGAATTAAGAGTTAAGGTTTGCCTTCTTAGGGTAGCATTAACCCTTGTAGGCCGAGATCATGTAGTATTAAAGGATTAGCATTAGACATTGTTCTAAGCTTGGTATTGCTAGCAAGGGTAGGAAAGGAAGGAACTTAGCTTTTCATTTAAGCAGGATATGAGCTCAGAACTGTTAAGGGAGTCACTGTTGGGTTTTTCCCTCGTAAACTCGTTCGGATATTTGAGGTAACCCCTCTTCTATCCCATGGCATGCCTAAGGGTACAGTTGACATCAGGTTTGAGCCAAGGTTGGGCCCAAAAGTAAAGAAAAGGTTTTGTGGATATGGAGAGGGCTTTTGCGTTTTGCTCTCCATATATCGCCAGTTCATTGTTGGATATTTCTCAAGTTATTCAAGAAGCTTTCATTAAAAACCCACTGAGTACATTAGTGCTCACGCCCTCTTTTTCAAATATTTTCAGGTTGAGATGCTGAGGATGATGGTGGCTGTGGATGTGGGTTGGCTGCCAAGATTGTTTCGCTATTATATAAGTTTCTTTGAAATCCCATTATGTGTTCTGCTACTCTGATTAACTCTTTCTAAATTCCGTTGAGGTTCTATTATGATTATTCGAGATTCTAAGAATATTTCCAGACGATTACATATATATAAGATGCATATTAAGTTTATTTCCGCTTTCCGAGTATATTTTCCTTTCACCTATAAAAGAGCCTATGCTTGTTGGTATCTAAGTAGTTAGCCGTTTTATTCCGCTAAAGCATGTTTCCTTCTTAATCAAGTAAACCCGAGTATCATCAACTATCTTCAAAGCGTACCTTTATTCTTAAACTTCTTCGTTAATCTTCTGACTTTACTCGTTAAATCCCTTAATAACACCCCGTCCCCATTCATTAATCCCTATATCGGGACCGGGCTATTACAGATGGTATCAAAGCAGGCTTGCAACTCTGCAGACCTGTCTTTTTGTTTCAGTTAAAGATAAGTGTTTATGTGCATATGAATTGCTTCGTGATAAGTTACAGCAGCAACCCACAGCTCGCCATCACCCTCGTATCTTTAACAAAAATCGAGTTATGATAGTATAGAGATTTTAGATTTTGAATTCATAATTTTTGACTATCGAAAATGAAGAGATTTGAGCAAGTATGCCTCTTTTATGGATAAGGGGAAAACCTTGATAATAAAATTCCAAGTAAAAAGTATTCGGGTAAAATGATTTCCTGAGGAAAAAGGTTTGTGAAATAAGTTCTTGATCACAAAGAAAAGTGTTCAAAAACTTATTTTTAAACATATGTCTTAACAAAAGATAAAAGTTTCAAAGAAGAATTCTAGATTTAAAAGAAAAGGGTTGATTCATTCTCGAATTTTTGTTTTAAAGGAAAAGGTAAAGTTTATAATCAAAGACTTGGGCACCAAAAATTTTGTAAAAGTCAACTGCAAAAAAGGATCTATGCATGCAAGATAAGTAGTCTGAATCTAAACGATAGCATGATCTCAGGAAAACCATAGGTCTCCCTTTTATAATCTAGACTGATTAAGCTTTATATTTCTAGATGGTTAAGCGTCATTCGATTGCTAGGAATAATGTGCCTCTTTTCCGCCCTGTTCAAGAAATGAACGACTTTGGAGGAACACCAGGAAAGGTATCCGACTTGGAAACATGCATCCGCATGTGTGAGCAAGCACCGGCCGCCGAGAGGCCAGCAATGTACCGCATTCTGCAAAGTACCATCACCCGTGATCCCGAGACGCATGCTGTAATCAGGAACCTGATAGAATTCTCTTCAGCCTTGATGGCTCTTTGGGAGTTAAAGTATGGCCATGTGAATGCTCTAGCCGAGCAAAATCCCTCCTCTGTGATGGAACCAGAACTGCTAAGGGCGACTCTGAACAGTCCCCCTGAATTTCAAGCACCGTGCCCTCGTGCTGAAGGAACCTTAGAAGCAAGACCCTTGATCATCTAGGACACCGAGTCTTTGTCCTCCAGAATGCACCAGTAGGCCCCTTCCTATCAACTAGTTGCCCCTCAGAGTCTGGGACAGTGAATGCCCCAATAGTTCCCAAAAGGAAGCTTAAGGAAATTCAAGTTCGAGGTACCAGAGACAGATGAAGATGAGGAAGAAAGGGACCCATCATATAGTTAAGCTTTAGAGGTAGGCAAAGAAGGTGTTGTTGTTAGAACACCTTGCTGACCTGTTGTCCATTTATCCGCTTTAATCCAGATCTTATTCTGAAAATGTATTAACCAACCATTTAGATTTTGATAGCAGCAGTAATTCTCCAAAAGGTAGCCCTATTTTTGGATGTAACCAAGAAACTCTTTCTTATTTATGCCAAAAGTCCTCTTATGAGGTAATTTTCCCGCTTGCTTGATCTATCCTGCGTAATCTAAAGACCTTATTGAAAGGTATTTCATTTTGCTTCGTGTAAATTCGAGCGAGCATCTCTAATATGTAGGATTCTTTAGAATGTCGTCGAGAAGACATCAAGCCGAGAGAATGAGACTGCAAACAAGCAACTCCAGAACCGCGACTCAAGAGCCAAGAATGTGTTTCTCAAACACAACCTTTCCGTTCTAATAGTCTAAGAGACCCGATAGGAGTCGAGAAATGGGTTATTCCTTAGAAGTGAATTTTTAATTTTATAGTCTAATCGGAAGATGAGGAATTAGGTTGTACTCTTTTATGAATACGAACTTCGGATAGGAGTCTGTTTGAAGGATGATAAATTTGAGACAGTAAGCGTAGTATGATTGGGATGATTTCAAGTACGAGTTATATCAGAAGTATATCCCGAACTGTTCATAAGGCAAAAGAGGTAGAGATTTGGAGCTAGAAGCAAGGAAAGAAGACGTTGTCAGCGTACGATCAAGAGTTCAACCAGTTATCAAGGAATAACCCGCATTGGTGGTTTTAGATGAGAAGAAAATGTGTATAGATTAGGTCGATTGTTGTATCACTTCTAATAGGTGAAAGTGATTCCCTTATGTCACCTTTTCTAGCCAAGTGCAGATAATTGAAGGCCAACCGACTCATGCTATTTCATAGCAACCTAGTAAAGAAGAAGATACGTGAAGATCAAGGAAAGAAAGAGAAAGAACCTGAAGAAGATCGTTAAGCAGATAGACCTAAAAGTGGTAGATTAAAAGTTTCAGTAAGATAAGAAGTTTTGATGAGTCTATTCATTCATTCTCGTATCAATTAAAACAATCACCTTTCAACAGCTTCATATTAATTGAATTTCTTCAATATCGTTTTGGACAAATTATAATCTTTTGATGATACTTCTTTAATAATCCAAAATCAGTGATAGCATTTCCTTGTTAAAGTTATGCTGACGCCTTTGCAAATATTCAGTACAATTCTCAGTTGTTAATCATCGATTGTCTCCCATACGTTCGCTACACGCAAAAACCCCTTTTGAGTTTATAAGTCCTCTGAAAAAGCAATATTTTTAAGTAACCCAGTGTTATATCTCTTCCAGCTTTTGGAACTTGTTAAAGAATCATTGATCAAGATGAATTCCTCACTCAGAGACAATCATTTTGTTTTGCTCCCACTCATAGAGCTCGAGTGTGGATTCTTGATTAGAGCAGAGAGTATAAAGCAATATTCCTTGGGAAGAATAAGAGAGAGTAGTCCCAAATAGGAAGAAGAATCTAAGTATGATAGTTAGTGCCCTTCTAGTAGGACGCGAATCTCTAAAAGTGATTTTTCAGCTCGTCCAGTATTAAGAGGCAATCTGAGGAATGACATCAAATAAGTTCTGAGTTTACGTTCAAGGTCCAATCATGCGATCTTTATACCTGTAAGTGATGGTGATCCCCAGAAGAGGCTATAAGTCAGAATACCGTTGAAAAGCGGTTGCGACGAAGAAAGAGGATGGAGAGTTTGCAATAGAAGGCGTTTCAGGCACAAGAAAATTTTGAAGACGTATTTCCGAAAGGAGCTATCAGAACTACCACCATATAGGCAAGTGGAATCCACTATCGGTTTAGAACCAGGAGCGGCACCAGTCGAAAGCCCCTACAGAGTGGCGCCTAAGGAGTCGCAAGAACTCAAGGTTCAACTGCAAGAGTTATTAGACCAAGGTTTTATCCAACCTAGTGCGTCACCTTGGAAAGTTCCAATCTTGTTCGTGAAGAAGAAGGATGGCACATTGAGAATATGCATCGACTATAGAAAGCTTAATAAGCTGACCATCAAGAATCGATACCCTCACCCAAGAATAGATGATCTCTTTGATCAAGCTTAAGGGAGCAAGTGTCTTCTCAAAGATAGACTTAAGATTTAGGAATCATCAGTTGAAGATCTGAAAGGAGGATATTCCTAATACTGTTTTTAGGACTCGCTTTGGGCATTACGAGTTTGTGGTAATGCCCTTCGGATTGACCAACGCCCCAGTAGTGTTTATGGATTTAGCGAACTGGGTTTTTACCCGTATCTAGATAAGTTTGTGCTAGTTTTCATAGATGATATCCTCATCTATTCGAAGGACAAAGAGGAGCATCAAGAGCACCTAAGGGTGGTGCTGGAGAAGTTAAAGAGGAGAAAGGCTTCATGCTAAGCTTAGTAAGTGTGAGTTTTGGCTTAAAAAAGTTATGCTTCTAGGTCATATGGTTTCAGTAGAAGGAATCAAATTAGATCCAACTAAGATTGAAGCTTCAAGCAACTCGAAGTCTCCAAGGAACGTGAATGAGATAAGAAGTTTTCTAGGACTTGCGGGATTCTATGGTAGATTCATCAAAGGATTCTCATCAATAGCTAAGGCTATGACGCGAGTGTTGAAGAAGGACTTCAAGTTTAGGTAGACACCCGAGTGCGAGGAAAGTTTCAAGAAAGAAGATGTTAACCACAAGCCCGATGATTGGCCATTTCGGAAGAAAATGAAGATTTCGTGGTTTATGCTTATGCGTCGAAAAAAGGATTAGGATGCGTGCTGAAGAAGAGAGGAAAGGTGATCGCTTATGCTTCCAGGCAGCTTAAGAATCATAAGTAGAACTATCTCACGCATGATTTAGAACTAGCAGCGGTTGTTTTTACGCCAAAGATCTGGAGGCACTATCTCTACGGAGCTAAGTGTAAGACTCTTCTCAAGATCACAAAAGTCTAAAGTATTTCTTCAAGCAAGAGGATCTTAGCATAAGGCAGAGAAGATGGCTAGGACTTGTAAAGGATTACGACCGCATGACTCGCTATCACCCAGATAAGGCAAATGTGGTAGTTGATGCCCTAAGTAGGAAGGAGAAGGGAGAGTTAGAACTCGCTTAAGTTAAGAAGAAGCTTTGATAGGATTCAAGAAGTTAAGAATCGAGGTGCTAACACCACCTGCAATCAATTAAGCACAAATTGTCGCGATAGTCGCTCATCCCAACCCGAGACAAAGGATAGTTAAGGTTTGGAAATGAAATGAGTTCTCGAGAAGAAAAGCTTAGAAGCACAATTAGATAGCATGCAAGACTTCGCAGAAGCCGCCGATAAAACGCTCTTATTCAAAGGAAAGCTTTATGTGCCAAGCAAGAAAGAACTAAAGGAGGAAATCATGTGCAAGGCACATGACAAGCCACATACAGCACATCCCAGAAGCACCAAGATGTATCAAGACCTCAAAAAGAACTTCTAGCAGAATAACATGAAGAGAAAAGTAGTCGCCTTCGTAGAAAGGTGTTGAATTGTCAACAAGTGGAGTCTTGCATCAAAAACCTTCTGGTTGCTCCAACCCATAGAAATTCCTGAATGGAAGTAGGATCATAGTAGTATAGGCTTTATGGTAGGATTACCAAAGTCTAAGTGGTGGAATACCGCTATTTGGGTAATCGTGAATCGATTATCGAAAGCAGCACCTCTCATTGCTGTTATCATGACAGATGGGCTAGATCAATCAGCCCCTTGTATCAGGACGAAGTTAGAAAGAGAAGGATACTTGGACCTGAAATGGTCCCGGAAGCGGTCCAGAAGATCGAGCTTGTTCATCAGCAAATCAAGGAAATTCAAGACAGACAAAAGGCTTACACAGACGAAAGAAGAACGGAACTAAGATTCGACATTAAAGATAGTATTTTTGTAAATGTCTCCGTCAAGGAGTGGTTCGTTTTGCCAAACGAAACAAGTTAAGGCCCATATTTATTGGACCTTTTGAGATTTAGAAAAGGTGAATAAAGTAGCCTGCAGGTTGGCCTTACCACCCAACCTGAGTGATGTTCATGAGGTCTTTTCATGTCTCAATGTTGAGAAAGTATGTGTTTGATCCAAAGCACGTGATTTGCAAGGAAGAGATAGTCCTGAATGAAGACTTAGCCTATGAAGAGAAGCCCCAGGCCTTTGTGAGTTAAAAGATCCAGAAGTTAAGGAACAAGGAGATCAATCTTGTAAAAATTATTTGGAACCTTCATGGTTCAAAGGAAGCAACATGGGAGCTCGAATCCGAGCTACTAAAAAAGTACCCTGATATCGTTTATCATGGTTAGTAAATTTCGGGATGAAATTTCTTTAAGGGGGGTAAGATGTAACACCCCAGAATTTCGATTAAGGTTTATAGGATTCTTAATGATAATTAAGAAGTTAAGGAAGAAAATTAATTAAGGTTAATTGAGGTCAGATGTCAGTCACGACTTTAAGGGTCAATTTTCGTGGAAATCATCTTTTCGGAAAATTTGATCTTAATTCTTTTATGGCCATTCATGGCCTCGTTAGAAAGGTTTTAACTCAAGGAGTATGCCGGTGTTTTCGGATTTTAATTCTGAAGTCAATTGAGTTCCCGGTGATGAAAAGCGTATTTAAAGGATGGATGAATAGTAACTTTTGCGTGCGTTCGTGTTTTGAGAAATTTACGAAATCCTCCTCGTTGATCTGAGTCCAGTTCTGTCAGGCCTCCCTTATGGGAAATGACCCAAGGATTCCGTTGGCGTTCACAGATTACCATTCAGAGGTCAATTGAACGCTCGGGAGCAAAATCTGTCAGTCTGAGTGAATAGTAAAAAGTAATTCCAAAAAGGGAATCTTTGCTCGTCTTTCTTCAGACGACCCTGTATTTTCCACGAATCAAGTTGGTTCACTAGTATTCAAGCCAACGAGTCTCCCGGTATTTTTAGATTTCGTGTTTGAGGTCATTTGGACCTCGACATCGAATAAAGCAGCTTTTAACCGAACCCGGGGTAACTTTTACAGTATTTCCGCACTGCAATGGCTTCCAGGGGAAGCCAAAGCTTTTCCTATAAATAAAGCATCACCCCTTTCACTTTTTCCACACCAATTTCACCCATTCCTCATTTCTAGTGAGTGGAAAAGCTTGTGAGAGACGAGAAAGTTCTATCGAAGTAAAAAGCGTTCTTCGTGAATGTTCTGCAAGACGACGAGCAGAGTGGCGTGGAAGGGATGCGGTGAGGGAAGGTGCTAGGGGCGCCGTTGGGTTGTAGCGGCTGGCTTTGCCGCCGTTGCAACTCGACGAGACGCCGAGCTAGCCACCTTCCTTCAACGCACCTAACCCTGTCCATTCTTGTTCGTCGGTCTCGATCTCCATTTCTTTTCCGTCTTTAAATTCCGCATTTACTTTTCGTTCTTTACGTTCTTCACGTTCTTCATTATTGCTCGTTTACCTTCCGTCTAAGTTGTATTTCAGTTTTTATTGAAGTTCCAAGTTAATAACATTTACGTTATATTTCTCACTTTATTCCTTTCATTATTATTCTTGAGATTAGCCCCGTTTATTCCGTTTAAATTCCGTTCAAGCTATATTTAGAGATTTCGTCGTTATTCTAAATATTTAAAAGAGGATTATCATGTTTATGCCGTTATAATGCAAAAATTCTTTTTGAGTTAAGACATGTTATTGCATGATAAATTCAAGTACGTTGTTTTTAAGAAATTTCGGGTTAACTGTTCTTCGTGTTCTTCATGTTCGTTGAAAGAATCAACGAACACGAAGAACCCGGTTGAAGATAGCCCAGAACTGGGTGGAAGAGAGAGAAACCAGGCCCGTGACAGCGGGGGTGTGCGCGACCGCGCGACATCCCCCTCGGCCCAAAACCCCGCGGGCACGGGGGGTGCACGGGTGTGCGGGATGCCGCCTGCGCGCGATGCTCCCCCCGTGTCATCCGACGCTGGTTCTTCCATATTTTCGAGTTTTCTTCAAGTCATGTTTTTCCAAGTTATTTTCAAGTTAAATTTTAGAGAAGCAATCAAGATATTCTCAATTTATTTCAAGTAATCCATTCAAGTTATTCCTTGTCTAAAAATTGGGAAATCAAGTCGAGATGTTCTTTAAATAAATTCTTCTTGAAATTTATAAAGTCGTAAAGTCGTGCAATCTGTAAATAAATCTTAGATTTTAGTCTTCGAGTAAAATGTCATTATTTCTCTCTTTAGATAGTCAATTTCTTCAAAGGAGGTCGCTAAGTCGATGATTCGACTTTTGTAGGAGGAAGTGGGCCTCATAGGAAATCAGAGAAGAATCTTCAGCTCGTTGCTTCATCTTCTGTCTAGTAATCGAGGTGGGTAAATCTATACTCATCTAAAGTTTGAGCTAATAAGCTCTAGAAGCATATAGGGCAAATGAGATATCCAATAAAGCATTTTTGCTCTGCCCGATTGATCTATGTACAAGGAAGGAAGAAAGGAACATATTATGTTTTACTTGAGCTCTCAAGCATGTTTAGAAATGATAGGACTACTAAAGTATTGTTATGCTTAGTATGAGATGTTTGAAATTATCTTAAAGCTCCGATTTGTTCTTGTTTACGTGCTTCTCCTGTAATTTAATGTTTATGCTTGTTAAGCTCGCAGAATTAAGAGTTAAGGTTTGCCTTGTTAGGGTAGCATTAACCTTTGTAGGCCGGGATCATGTAGTATTAAAGGATTAGCATTAGACATTGTTCTAAGCTTGGTATTGCTAGCAAGGGCAGGAAAGGAAGGAACTTAGCTTTTCACTTAAGCAGAATATGAGCTCGGAACTGTTAAGACAGTCACTGCTGGGTTTTTCCGTCGCAAACTCATTCGGATATTTGAGGTAACCCCTCTTCTATCCCATGGCATGCCTAAGGGTACAGTTGACATCAGGTTTGAGCCAAGGTTGGGTCCAAAAGTAAAGAAAAGGTTTTGCGCATATGAAGAGGGCTTTTGCGTTTTGCTCTCCATATATCGCCAGTTCATTGTTGGATATTTCTCAAGTTATTAAAGAAGCTTTAATTAAAAACACACTAAGTACATTAGTGCTCACACCCTCTTTTTCAAATATTTTCAGGTTGTGATGCCGAGGATGATGGTGGCTGTGGATGTGGGTTGGCTGCCAAGATTGTTTTGCTATTATATAAGTTTCTTTGAAATCCCATTATGTGTTCTGCTACTCTGATTAACTCTTTCTAAATTCCGTTCAAGGTTCTATTATGAATATTCGAGATTCTAAGAATATTTCCAGACGATTACATATATCTAAGATGCATATTAAGTTTATTTCCGCTTTCCGAGTATGTTTTCCTTTCGCCTATAAAAGAGCCTATGCTTGTTGGTATCTAAGTAGTTTGCCATTTTATTCTGCTAAAGCATGTTTCCTTCTTAATCAAGTAAACCCGAGTATCATCAAATATCTTCAAAGTGTACCTTTATTCTTAAACTTCTTCGTTAATCTTCTGACTTTACTCGTTAAATCCCTTAATAACACCCCATCCCCATTCGTTAATCCCTATCTCGGGATCGGGCTGTTACACTTGATTCTCTGATGACTCAGAATTTCATCTAGAGTTTGGGATCCCTTCTTGAATTTGAGAGTCAATTCCTCGTTTTCAAGGATTTCTAGCTTCAGTCGCTCATTCTCAGCTTCCAGTTCAGCATTTATCAGCTTTAGCTGATCCATTTCAGTTGACTGAGCTTCGAGACTTTTTAGTTTCTCATTTTCAACACTTAGCTTATCAACTCTGCTTCTTAGCTCGTCATTCTCACTTTTCAGTTCAGTATGCATGCTTGATACATAAGCTAGCTGATCTTCTAGAATTTGTAACTGTTCGTCCAGTTCATTTCTAGAGATTGAAGCTTCATGTATATGATAGAAAGAGGTTATTGAATCAGATATACTAACCTCTTCATCTTTGTCGGCCATGAGACAAAGTAGAGCTTCATCGTCTGAGCTATATCCGTCTGAGTCATCGAGGACGGCATTCTCGGAGTTAGCAGTCATAGCTTTCCTTTTGAAGAAGCTCCTTCTCAACTTGGCCTTCTATGATTCTGTTGGCCACCCTGAATTGTTCAGCTTGTTATTCAGCTGGCTGCTGACCTCTTTCTCCTTTGGCAGCATCGTCAGCTTGGGGTTGAGCTGATTGTTGATCTCTGACTTTTCTTAGCTTTTCCAGCAATCTTGTCATTGACTGAATTTGCTCGTTTATATCCTCAGTCAGGATCTCCTTCTTGTCGGTTGACTCTCTTCTTTGATCAGTCACCGATCTCCCTAGATTCTCTCTGGTAGCTGAGCCTCTTGGTCAGAAATTGTTTCTTTCGCGGGCTTCTCTGAACCGATTTCTTTCAGCATAGAAAGAAGTATCTTGAGAGGAGGAAGTTGATGCTTCTCTCTTTCGGTTCAGGCTGTATTCATGAGCCTTGAGAGATCCAAACAACTCTCTGGGAGTAATGCTACTTAAGTCTCTTGACTCTTTAATAGCAATTACTTTCATATCCCATTCATCTGTGAGATTGTCAAGAACTTTTGAGCTCATCTCACTATTGGGATACTTTCTTCCCAGGTTGTTCATCTCGCTTAGTATGCTAAGAAATCTTATTTCTAGGCTTGAGATGCTTTCTTCCGGTTGCATCTTGAAAGACTCATATTTGTCGAATGCAAGCTGCAGCTTGTTTTCTTTGATATCTTCAGACTCTTTGCACAGATCTGCAAGTAAGTCCCAAATCTCCTTCGCTGTTCTGCAATTCTTTGTGTCTTTCATGCGATCCTCATTTAGAGTTTGGAAAAGAGCTGCTTGAGTAACAAACTCCAGATTCTTCAACTTCTTCTCTTCACCTGTGAGAAGATGTGTTGGTTTCGGGATCTTGGCTGGTTGGTTGGCGTCCATGATATGGGCTTCGTTGTCCGTCATAATAATGATTGGACTATCTTTAATCACTACCCACATGTTTTCATGGATGGAGCATAGATAAGGTTCCATCCTCCTGCTCCAGTTGTCATAATTCTCAACTGAAAAAAGAGGTAGTTTATGGTTTGTCATAGCTTTAAACGTTAGCACAGATAAACAGATCTGATTCAAATGATCCGCAGAAATGGCTGATCCTTAGAATCAACTTCTCTAATACCACTTGTTGGTCCCGGTGCGAGTCTATGTCAGTTTAGAGGGTGGGTGAATAATCTCACTTCAAAAACTTAAAATAGATGCAGAATATTTAGGGCCCTGACTCGCTTAGACTATTTTATCTGTACTGTTCAATTGAGAAAGAGAGCTTGACCTAGAGCTGAGCTGATGAGCTGACCAGCTGGGACTGATAGCTTGAAAGTTTAGCTAAGCTTGTTAGTGCAGCTAGTGTGCTAAAGTTTGCAGTTAAAGAACATGCAAAGCTTAAAGTGATAAATACAGCACACACAAGACTTATAGAGGTTCAAAGCTTCCTGCTTCTATGTCCTCTCTTCTTTCAGCAGAAGGGCAATCCACTATACAAGAGTAAAGTTTTTTTTATTATAATTACACAGTGAAGAAATTATGTTGGACCTGAAAACGACACCCTTCAACCCGAGCGCGGCCTCCTTTCCAACTGTTGTTGTCCCGGAAGAACAGACCCGTCGGTACACGCTCCTCTTCAGCTGGTTTCTGGGTCAACAGCTCACACTTACCGGTCCTAACTGCTCGCTGAGACTTTAGGTACTATTGTCCGTCTTTTCACGATTTTAGATCTCGCTCGATCTTCAAGAGTACAGTCTTGAAACTGGTATCAACTGGATTACTCCTTTGGGCATCTGCATCTGAGCTAAGTAGTTGATCTTTGAAGTACTGAACTGAGAAGCTTTGCTCTGGCTGGAATTCTTCGTCAGCTAACTGCTTTGCTTGAGACTTGAAGCACGCCTTCTCAGTTGGGACTTTTCACAATTGAGAGGTTTAAGCTTTGAGCTTTAGAGAGGGAGAAAGATGAGCTCAATATCTGCAAAATAGCGAACGTTAGTTTTGGCGAAAGTCTCTCTCTTTTTTTACAAAATTGTGTTCACTCTCTTTTTATAGATGAGTGACATTTCGAACATTGTGATTTGTGGATTTGATTAATCCACCGATGGTAGTTTAATGCTTGTAGCCATTTGAAGCTTTAAATGAATTAGCCATTTGTCTTTAATGGCTTCTGCTCAGAGATCATCAGGATTTTTTTAAGATTTCCTGTTAAGATCTTCATTGACTACTTGCCAGAGAATGAGCAGATATTTTGGCTATCAGTTCTGGACGTTCAGATGATGAACTTTCAGCTATCTCGCCTTTCAACTCAGAGATTGTCCAGTTAGCAGTTCTTCAGCTGCTTTAAGCTTCAGTATTGGATCAGTCCAGTAAAGCTGCCTTGGCAACTTAGCTTTAAAAGATTTCAGTTTTGGACTGCCAGTCAGCTGATCATTTGAGCTTTTCTGTCATTGAACTGATCATTGGCCAGTTCAGTAATAGCTCAAAGCTCTTTGAGCTTTTTCTCCCAGTCAAACTGATCTACGATCAATTTTCAGTTTTGCTACCTAATTCTTGATCAGTTTAGCTTTAGCTTTTCAAGCTGGCTCTGCTCTCATCAGTCTGTCTTGACTTTCAACTTAGACTGATGGTTACTCATCTGTGGATGCCTACCAGTCTCCAAAGTTCTCTTCTCCCTTTAGCTCTTTTAGGCTATGAAGAGTTGACTCTGACTGGTCTGATCAAGGCAACCTTTAAGCTGGTTGATCATGCTTCAGTACAACTGACTCTCATCTCAGTTTGACTTTGTCTGAAGTCTTACTTGATCATTGCCCCCAATTTCCAGCTTTAAATAAACTACAGTTTTTCATAGGATCATCAAATGTGTTTTTACATTTCATTAAAACCATAAGTTGGATCATTCCAACAATTTTCCCAACATACACACATCGTAGGACCTTCATTCTTTGTGAGTATCTAATTTTATTTAGTTTACTATCTAATTAGGATGCAATTAATCTAATACCGTTGGTATAAATAATAATATCGCTCGATATTTTCGAGCGGTATTTAGCTATACCGTCGGTCCAAAGTTAAATATCAATTGATATTTTAGAGCGGTATCTTGGTCCAAAGTTAAATACCGGTAAATACCGCTCGAAAATACTGGCAATATTCAATGGTATTCAGTTATAGCGCTTGATTTTTTCGAGCGGTATCGTAGCGTGATTTCTCTATACTATTTAATTTTCAATTTTTGGTTTAATATCTAGTTAGCATGCTATTAATCTAATTTTCAAGTATTCAACAACTTCAGTTAGAAAAATAATAGTGGAGGACTGTCAACCAACTTGACTCTGCACATTAGAGAGGTGAAAATGCAGACATTTATTAGTGGAGTCCAATCTCCAGTATGGTTCAAATGGTTCAAGAACGAGACATTCTGGGGGATCGACCGTGGTGGGATGCTAAATAGATAAATACCGTTCGAGAACCGCAGATACCGCTTCGTATTTTCTCGACGGTATCGATGCATGATTCCGCTTACAACGGTACCAATCGATACCGTTGATGCCACTCGATATTTTCAAGCTATATCTAAGCGTGATTCCCCTATATTTTGCTATTTAGCCATACCGTTTTGATTTTCAATCTTTAATCCCAACTTATTTTGATATATTATGTATTTTTTTTCAATGTAGATAATCTTCGTGTGCTCCGTGAATGCACATTGGTTCACCGTGTTGCTTTACTTGATGGAATGGAGAGTTGACGTATACAAATCCATGTTTCATAGGTTAGGGCCAGAAGACAATAAACTTCGAGGAATTCAACTGAGGCCATTGACAAAGTTGATGAAGCAAGTCTTGCACTAGGCTGGTTGGTTTGTGCAGAATGTCCATAAGAAGAGGAGACCCCCATCACTTTCCTTACCCTGCCGGATCATGACCAAAAATTTCAAGCAGAAAGATGATGTAAGTTGCGGGCCCTATGCGTGCATGTACGTTGATCGACTAATCACCGGTTCGCCAATGCTTAAATGGCGGAACAAAATTGCTAATGTAAGAGATTATCATTTTCAGATGACAGTTAGAATATTTGATTTGTGTTATTAATAGAAACATACTTTGAGACCCTTTTTTTTATAATCAAACTAATTTCCGTTCTCATTCTTCAATTTATTGAATATTATTTCCATAAATATTTAAATTAAAATTTTGAATTTCATATAGCGGTATCCACTCGGTACCACACAATACCGCTCAATATCGCTTAATATCCGCTCGGTACCGTTCGGATACCGTTTAGAATTAAATATACAAATCAATACATTAAATAGTATTCATAATGACTTTATACATTGAATTGTCTCTTCAACACCTTGTTTTCTTGCAAGACAACATATAAAGACGTGCGATATAGTGATTTCACTATTGAGAACAACCATACACATTGAAATGTCATTTCCAATCACAATTCATATAGTGAGTTTTTTTATGTGACATAAAGAGTGGAATCCGAAGAAGTGCATGGTGCCATTAATCAATCCATCAATTCTCAATCACAATTGAATATTATTATATTCTAAATATATGACTATATATTTCCATAAATATTTAAATTAAAATTTTGAATTTCATATAGCGGTATCCGCTCGGTACCGCTCAATACCGCTCAATATCCGCTCAGTACCGTTCGGATACCTTTTAGAATTAAATATGCAAATCAATACATTGAATAGTATTCATAATGACTTTATGCATTGAATTGTCTCTTCAACATCTTGTTTTTTCTTGTAAGACAACATATAAAGACGTGCGATATAGTGATTTCACTATTGAGAACAACCGTACACATTGAAATGTCATTTCCAATCACAATTCATATGGAGTGGGATCTGAAAAAGTGCATGGTGCCATTAATCAATCCATCTATATTATTTATTTATAAAAAAAAACTAGTTTTATCAAAATGTTTAACACATACCGCTGAGGAAGCACAATACCGCCCGTATACCATCCGGGATACTGCCGGACGGTATCTAAGTGTGATTTGGGGTACTGAGTGGTATTCATATGTACTTTATACATTGAATGGAGAATCTACATTGTATTGTCATTTCCAATCATAACTGATTAGTTTGGTTTTTTTTTATGTGACATAAAGTGTGGAATCTTAAAAAGTGCATGGTGCCATTACCTCTAGTTTACTATTTGTCCTCATATGTGTTGTCTAGATTCGAAAATAATGGAGTTGAATATAGTATTAATTCACAATATAAATAAGAGTCCTCATATCGTAAACCTCATTTCGAGCTTAGTAAACATCTTCACCAATATTCTTAATCCTGAAAGTGGATGAACGTCAAAGTTTATTGATGAAACTTTCAGGGTTGAGAATTGGTGAAGAAGTTTATAAAATCCGCTTCAAGTGCACAATTTCAATTGTTAAATTCCTAAAACCTCCTCATTTTCTTCACATATAAATATGAATTGGAAACCTTATTCCGAGCTTGGTAAATATCTTCTCTAATTTTCTCCCGAAAGTTGATGAATGTCAAGGTTTATTGATTGTGTCAAGATTTCGGGGTAAAGAAATTGGAGAAGAAGTTTTTCGGGATAGAGAAAATTGGAGAAGAAGTTGGCAGACACAGGATCTCTCTCACTAGAAGATTGGCTTGTTGTAACAGTGAGAAGCAACGAGCAGTCTCCGAAGAAAGCTGGCAGACACCGGATCTCTCTCACAAGGTGTTGGATACCCAATCATATGCCTAGAGAAGATCATTTCCCAATACCGCTGAGGACGACCGGATACCGCCTGGGATACCGCCGGGCGGTATCAAAATGTGATTCTATGTAAGATGGTATTTTAGATGTCCTATCATAGCCTTCTTATAAATTCGGTGTAAAGAACTCCTAAAAATGAAGGAGTATATAATTTATAAAGTAATTAAACATTCCTCCTCTCCTTTTTCTATCTTATTATAAAAGTAGTGGACTCACGAGTGTACAATTCACGCTTTCAATTACAATGTCAATGATCACTTGCAATACTACACTAATGTCTCTAGCGTGTAGTGCTAATGCCTCAAGAGTATAGTGTTTTGTTGTTACAAGTGCGAAATCCATAATAAATTGAAAGATTACATTGTAATTTGATACTCAAGTCATATATGATGGATAATTGAATTGAACACACCCTAATTGGCTTGCGAATTCACAATACGGCTGAGGAGGTACAGTACCGCTCGGATACCGCCGGCTGGTATCCAAGCGTGATTCGGGGTGTGTAGCGGTATTTAATTATCCAATCATAGTCTTAGTATAAATTAAGTCCAAGGAACACCTAAAAATGAAGGAGCATGTAATTTACAAAGCAATTAATCATTTTCTACCTCTTTCCGGACAATTATAAAAGTAGTTGACTCATGAGTGTACAATTCAAGCTTTCAATTACAATGCCAATGATCACTTGCAATACTACACTAATGTCTCTAGAGTGTAGTGCTAATGCCTCAAGAGTATAGTTATTGGTCGTCACAAGTGTGAAATCCATAATAAATTGAAAGATTACATTGCAATTTGATACTCAAGTGATATATGATGGATAATTGAATTCAACACACCCCTAATTGGCTTGTGAATTCACAATACCGCTGAGGAGGCGCAGTATCACCCGGATACCGCCGGCCGGTATCCAAGCGTGATTCAGGACGTGTAGTGGTATTTAATTGTCCCATCATAGTCTTTTTTTTTTATTCGATCTAAAGATTTGACATGTGGGTCCCTCGCGAGAATATTAGGGTCTTTTTCAAACCCTAAAAAAAATCACTCTCTCTTCAACTCCCTCCTTCAAACCCAACAAATTTACTGTTTTTGAAATACCACTCCAAAACGGTAATTACTTGGACTATCTCTTCGACTTTTACCCAGCAGCAATGTCGAGCGGCAGAAGTACAAGTAGTGGAGATGATTCTTTAGAGGTATTTTTGAACAAGAATTTTGTTTATTAAATTTAATTTTTTTTCATAATTTATCGGATACCGTCTGACGGTTACTAGCGGTACTTATCGATACCATTCAGAAACCACTGGACATTGTCGACGGTATTGGACGATACTGTTTGAATACCGTCGGGTGGTACCGAGCGGTATGTGTTATTTCTTCCGATTTTTTTATTTATTTTTCATTTTTCACTTGTTTTGTAGCCTTCTTGGACATGGAAGAGATTTAAATAGCAATTAATAGATCCCGTCACTAATCTTTACTGTAAAGAAAAGATTTTTCAAAATATTAGAACACGATTATTAAAATTTGGTCGTTTGGACCTACTACCCAGGTTTGAGGAAGGTTGTTTCGACCATCTCTTGAGATGGAGGGATAGTCGGAGTTGCAGCAAAGCACTACATGCTTTGATTTCGCGGGAAATAAATCTTGGAGATGCTCCAAAGTATGAGGTATGCTTCTATATTAGTCGGAATAATATTAGATTTTCAAACCCTGAATTTGCGCTCGTGTCCGGATTTAGATTTGGGACATCTAATTTTGATCCAAATGCTTACCATGACTATTCTAATATCAGTTTTTATGAGATTTTGTGGTGGGAAGTAAATACGAGTTAAAGATTTATTGAAAAAATTTGAAAGGGATGTGGCTAATGCAATAGAAGATGATTATTTGAAAGTTGCTAATGTGTTGGCCTTAATATGTTTGCTTTGGGATATGATACTCACCGACAAGTTGAGAGCTTTGTTTGGGGTTTTGGACCAATGTGGGCTCTACAGGTATTTTACAATTATTTAGTGATTTTTAATTGCAAAGTAAATAATAACAATATTATTTACAATTTTCTCATATATTCTGTAGATTTGGGCCTGCGAGGCCATTCCAGATCTTGTTGGTCAGGTTGCACGATGCATTGAGCCGCATGCTTTGCCTCGGTGTTTGAGAAGGTTTTTAGTGCAGTCTTCCATTGATGACTTTGATGCATTTTTCAAGGCCGGGGTAAAAACAACTACTTTTAAAAATTCAATTTTTTTATACGTATCAATACTGACTTCTTTTTCCAATCATTACAGTTCGCGCATCCGTGTTAGCAAACATTACTGTTAGAATCCAATGAAGAGCAAAGCAACTACTGGATCAGCATTCAAAGCCCAAACGCACTTGGTGTTCGTTTCCAGCCCCCGGTTATCCGATCCAGGAAGATGGCGGCTAGAGTGCAGGCACGAGAAAAACCAAAAAAAATGATCCTCATTATTTTGCGGAAAATATCGAAGTTCGACGCAAAAGAAGAGAGGATAATGAAAACCGCCATCAAGAGAAAACATCCTCGTCTTCACACAAATGGGAGAAATGCGAGGCTCGTTTCATCTCAAAAGTTAAGAACGAGTTTTTACCCGACTTGAAGGACTTTATAAAGGTAGAGATGAAGCACATAATCCGAGCTGTCTGGCCTGGTTTGAGATGATCAAAGTCGCATCGCAGTCATCATACTCACTGCACATCCCCGATAGCTCAATCACCTTCCTCCATCCACATCCCTGCTCGCGCCTCATCATATATTTCTGGCCGTTAATCTCCGGAGCAAGATATCCCTGGAAGGAGGTCTCTACAGATTGAAGTCATGCTGACACCTATGGATATAGATGAGTTTATGACACCTGCACAGCCGTTGCAGGTACTATTCTAACACGTGATATTTTATTTTTACAATTGATTAATTTAAAAATTTTAATTTAAATTATTTTACATATTACCAGGTTGTATTATTCTGTCCAAACCTTGAGGCACAACACAAGCTTGGTGTTGATACATTCTCTAGAGATATACAAGATCATGGTCCTCATAAGGTATAAATTCTAATTTAATTAATTTAATTATGAAATACCGCTCGGCTATCGCCCATTTAATTAATTTAATTATACAATATCTTAATTTAATTTATATCACTGTGTCAAGATGTAGTATTTGGTCCTGTACAGGAGACGGGTCATGCGCCTCACATAGTAATTGAGGTGGAGGAACCTCATAAGGTATATTTAGTAATTTAATTAACTGATACCACAGGTATTATGTAATACCATTAGAATACCGATCGGTATAATATAATACCGTAAGAATACCGGTCGGTATAATATAATACCACTGGAATTCCTGCCGGTATCAGGTTCGGTAATCCAGCGGTATACCGTAATACCGCTCTCGTAATACCGGCCGGTTGTAGGACAAACTCTGTACAATACCGGCTGGTATTAAGTAATACTGTTAAGATACCGTTGGGCACCGTTCCCCTACCACCGGGTACCGTTACGCTACCGTCCGGGTACCGTCTGAATTTTGTAATTTTTTAATTTAATTTATATCATTGTGTCAGTATATTGAGGTGATTGAGGTGGAGGAAAATAGCCCTCCACTACGCTTCACACATCGGAATAATGTCAAAAAAGAGGGAGAAAAAGGAAAACAAAAAGAGGTTGAGCTAGCTCCTTTTAATTATGCTATCATGTCCATCCATTTCCCTAATATCGTGCCTCCGATGATCCCTATTCAACACTGGGTTGCATATAATGAGTTCCTTAAACTTGGAGCAAGGGTGTCGACCAATCTTGCATACAGTGGTCACCCACTCAGACAAGTATTTTTCACCCGGTTGGAAGACTATAACACCGGTATGGAGTTAGATGTAAGTTTTTTTCAACTCTCAAACAAATGTTTTTCTCATATAATTTTTATCAAAATTATCTATACAGACGATTGGCATCATCATGGAGGCAATGAAGAAGAAATTGGTAGATGGAGACCATATCTTGCCTAATGTGAATGCCAATAACACAATTATCGTTAGCCCAACATTCTTTGTAAGTCACTAGAATATTTTTTTTGTCTAAATCTATCTTTGACGAATACGTATATAACTGGAATTCAAATTCAAATTCAAATTACAGACCAATTTAGAATCTGAATGGTTACGCAAAGTTAAAGATCCGAGAACCGGTAAATTAAAAATTGCAGAATGGAGTCCGATGGAATCGCTGGTGTAAGTTATCCAAGGATCCGAGTCGCCTACCTCACAACCTTGGTAGGGTGCAACTAATGTAAGGTTTTTCAACACTATATATTTTTATTTATGTTTAGTTTGCTTATTTCAGAAAATGTAATTGAAAATATTGGACACCGCCTGGTACCGCTTGGATACCGTCCGGTACCGCTCGGATACCACCCTATACCACTCTGATACCGCCCGTGTTCTAATAACTTTTTTTATTTTATTTAGGTTATCACCGTGTGCCTCATTAATAAGCATTTTCTTACGGTGCAAATTATTTTGAGTGAGTGGCATGTGGTAGTGTATGACTCGCTTGCACATACACTAGAGCAATCGGCTATCAAGATAAGGAAGGCTCAGTTGATGCCATTACTTCGATTGCTAGACCGGCTTCTGGATGTGAGTCTATATTGGGAACTCAACCATTGGGCGTTTTCAGCGACCTCGTAAAATGTTGGGAATTCAGATGGCAAATGATTCAGAGCAGTTTTGGCAGGTCGATGTTTTTAGTTGTGGCCCGTATTCATGTATGTACGTTGAGCACCTACTAAGTGGTAGACCAGTTATTTCTTGGGAGAATGTGGTCCAAAATCTAACCCTATATCGGCGGTACATGGCACAATTGATATTCAAGATGTGTACTGGTCGTGTGGATCCATTTTGACTATTTATTTAGTTATTACATATAACTTGCAATTTATTTTGACTTCCATTTTGACTATTTCTTTTGTGATATTTCTTTATTTAGAAAATCATTAAATATTGCTAAACAAAAATGAAATTTCAATACAAAGCAAACAGTAATTAATACTTGCCATACAACTGATTACCAAATTAACTAATTAATGTCTACCATTTTTTCAAGAAATAAATATGACATATGGTTAATCTATCTCTATTAGGGTAATTATTTCTGGTGTGATTTGGATCATGGCATATGCTGCACTTTTTCGGTCCCTGATGTCTGCGATTAGCTGTTTCCGTCCTAGATGGATGGCGACGTCCTAAGGGACGGCCAACTTGATAGGTCACTATAAGTGGCATCACCTTTTGCTGTGCAATGTGAGCTGGTACCACCCAGTCGTCTCGATGAGGTGGGGACCTGACTGACCCTTCGTATGTCTCACGCCAATTATCCATCATGCAGTATGAAGAGACATAGTCAAGGATTGATTCACCATTTTTCCTGCATAAATAATAATAAAAAATTAAATAGCTGCCCACGTAAATATTCGATGTACTGGTGCATAATATATAATCTGTACATAATAGCAGCAACTGCGTGAGAGCATGGCATCAAGTCCAGTTGAAACTCGCGGCATTTGCATGATTTCTGATGAAGATCAACAATGAATGTTTGCCTGACGTTATGAACTTTGAATGTTGAATTTAAGGTTGGGACGACGGTATAGACCCGAGATTTTTCCACTTCTTCACGCAGTTTTTTTATGGCTTCTTTAGTTAAAGCATTATCACGTGCATTTGCACATGCTCGTCTAGAATTAAAACACTGCTCGATCACATGCCTGATGCACCCAATTAATGAGCAGATTGGAAGATGTCGTGTCTATAACGAACGTGCATTCAAAACTTCCGCTGCATTGTATGTAAGAAAACCATAACGACGAACTGGATATTTTGATCATGCCCATCGTTCTTGTCCAATGTCCATATCAACTTTGTATAAGATCCATTTGGGCTTAGAGCATGTATAGCCGCCATTGCCTTGTCATATGATGTTCGGCGATAACTGTATGCAGCCTTGTAGAACATGCTTGTAACGTCTTTACCATACCGTGTGAACTTGTTTAACATGTGATAGTAGCAAAGTCCGTGGGTTGTGCCTGGAAACACTTCTTGAACGACATTTCTTATACTGATGTGAGCATCAAAGACAATCAATGTCTCGGGATTGCATCTAAATGCTAGTCTCACCCTACTCAGAAACCAAGTCCATGACCGATCATTTTCGATTACACCAATACCAATTGCTAACGGAAAGCACTGCTCATTTCCGTCTTTCGTTACTGCAACAAATAAAATTCCCTTATTCTTTCCCTTCAGATGTGTTCCGTCTACAACTATCACTGGTCTTAGAAATATGGCGTATGCAGTACGACAAACATTAAGAGCAAAAAACACGTGTTGGAATTGGTTATCAGGCCCAACTTCTAAGTTAGTAAACGTACCAAGATTGGTTTGTTCCAACATGTATAGGTAGCTAGGGAACATCTTAAAAGAATCTTCATGTCCATTATAAATCATCTCAATCGCAGCATTTCTGGCACGAAGTGCCACACTGTAACTGGTTCGGATACCAAACTCTTCCAACATCTTCGCCCTGATCTCTTTTGGTTTCATTATCTGGCCCTCACGGTGCATTTTTTTAGCAAAATACGTTGCAATCACTTTTGCATGGACTTGTCTCGGAGCGACATGACTCAAGTCGTTCATGCAAGTATGTTCTTCCGTGAACTTATATAAAATTCAAAATGTTTCTAACCATATCGCACGCACCTCAGAAGGACAACGATCTTCATGTTTGCATACGATAATCAGATAGTTTGAATCTAAATGGGTCACTTTATATTCAGCATGATGATAAATATTCCATAATCCCACTGTGATTGACAGAGCATCTTTAGTCCAAAAGGTGCACCCTATACAGAGTTGGTCGTCTGGTACCCCCTCTAAATCAGATATCCCAAGTGAATCAGAAACATCAATAGGAATCATCAAGTATTAACCAATTTTCATTTAGCTCTTCAGTTGGGATTGACTCTTTGGGTATTGGTGAAGGGTTGCTAATCCCTAACATAGACAATAGTTTCTTTATGCCACCCTCTCTGCGAATCCATGCAATAAACTCTACAAATGTAGACTGTGTAAACCTATTGGCAAAATCATCTTCCTCATCATCTTCCTCATCATCCTCATCCTCATCCTCACCCTCAGCCTCAGCCTCATATTCATCATAATCTTCATCTTCATCATCATCTTTCGGTCGCTCAGCCTCAGCCTCAGCCTCGTCTTTATCTTCATCTTCACCATCATCATCATCATCATCATCTTCCTCACCATTGCCTCTACCGTCAACCTTGCCCTTCTGTGAGGGGTTACCTTCAGCGTCATCTTCCTCACCATTACCTCCAAAATCACACGCGTACTCATGTGAGCCTATTGTTCATGATATGATGTGGTAGTTGGCATACTACGACTAACAGTGCAATGCGGGTCACTAAACCAATCAAATTGTGAATATTGTGCGCCACAATTATCAAACTGTGAATATTGTGTGCCACAATTATCAGACAATGGACTTGAGTAATCCACTAATGGTATATATGGATCTTGTTGATAGCTTGTCCTGATGTCATTTTGTACATTGTGAACAACATACACTGTCAGTTCACCCTCTCGAATGCACAACCCCTGCAGATCTTGATCAGTACTCAAGAGAGACCTCAATAATCTACCATTTCGAGTACGTGATAAATAATAGAGAAGATAATCTGCACCCAGTGAATTAGATCGCATGATGTAATTGATGCGTTGGATTAACTCGCCCAAATGTATAGGTTGAGCAGGAATGTGTTCAAGTTGCTCATCACCACCTTTGTAGTCAGAATTTTGCCATCGCCCACTATATTGTACAATGATACTTTGCCAATGATCCATCTGTAGATTAAATAAAATATAATGTCAATGAAAACATTATATAATGAAGATACCGCTCGGTACCGCTATTAATGCTCTAATACCGTTTAGATAGGGTTCAGAGCGGTATTCGAGCGGTATATATTCTGCATGAAAGATTCAAAATATACCTAATGAATTTGTATTAGACTGCACGAGGATTGTTTATTTCTTTTTGCTAGATATTGGTGGGTTTTGTGAAATTGATGTGTACAGTATATCCTGTATATTAATGCGGAATTCAAATCATAAATGTAAGAGGAGTTTCCAATCTCATCGGTCTCTTTCCAGTCTTACCACGTGATACCGCCCGAATACCAGCCGATATTTGAGCGTGTTTTTTTGTCGCTATCCCATGGTGTAAATATGATTTGAGTTTTCATGCAATTACATGTCTTCAATCTCACCTATCCACTAGTTACATCCATGTACTTCTTCAATTGTTTTGTTATATCAAAGTACAAACGTGTAAGAAAAAAGATAAAAGCAAGACATGTGAACAAGACAACATTCACAATTAAGGAAAATCGAATATAGCACAAATACCGCTCACAATACCGGTCGGTATAATGTAATACCGCTATAATACCGGCCAGTAAAAGGGTGATATTCATACAGTATTACACACCGACCGGTATGATGTAATACCATTAGAATACCGACCAGTATTAGGTTGAAATCATTACAATACTGGCCGGTATAATATGATACCGCTGGAATACCGGCCGGTATCAGGTTCGGTAATCCAGCGGTATTACATAATACCGCTCTCAAAATACTGACCGGTATTAGGACAGAATCTGTACAATACCGGTCGGGTATAATGTAATCCTTTACAATACCAGCCGGTATTCGGATAAAATCTATAGAATACCGGCCGGTATAATGTAATACCGCTAGAATATCGGCCGGTATCAGGTTCGATAATCCAGCGGTATTATATAATGCCGGCCGTCGTAATATCGGCCGGTATTAGGACGAAATCTGTACAATACCAGTCGGTATAATGAAATACCGTTACAGTACCAGCCGGTATAATGTAGTACCGCTAGATTACATAATACCGCTCGCGTACCGGTCGGTAAATCCAGTACCGCCTGAATACCGGCCAGTATAGTGTAATACCGCTGGAAAACCGGCTGGTATTAGATCCGGGATCTGTGCAATGATTTTTCCAGCCAATGAGAAGTCGTCCTTGTCACATGTTTCTGTTACTTTTCACTCAATTATTATGTAATTATTATGTACTTTTGTCATTGTTTTTAGCACAATAAAGTACACTTGTGTAAGAAAGATGTAAGAGATCATTTTTGAGGGTATTTTAGTGACTTTACACTAAAGGTGGGTAATTCTTGAATGTGGGTAAGGAGGTGGGTAAAAGGGGGTTTTTTGTTAAGGGATATGCGTAGTTTCATATAGTTCCACTTATTTTATTATTTTTTTATATTTTGTATTTTTTATATATTATTAAAATAAATATATCCATTATATTTAAATTTTATTGGATATGCAAATTTTATTTGGACACTTGTCTCTATTTTATTGGATATGTAGATTTTATTTGGATATGTAGATATAATGATTATTAAAAATAAATATATCCATTATATCTAAATTTTATTGGATATGTAAATTTTATTTGGCCACTTGTCTTTATTTTATTAGATATGTAAATTTTATTTGGATATCTAGATATAATGCATATATTTTTTTAATAAGTTTTTTTTAAAAAAATAAAAAATATCAAAATTCGTATTTTTCATTCTCTATAAATAGAGACCATTTTTACTAAATTTCCACACCTCACAAATTTCTCAATATCTCAATCTATAACGTTTAGTATTTTTCTCTGTATCTCCAAATAGATCGAGGAAATAATTTTTATTACGATCCTCAGTATTAAAATCACTCCAAAGATTATTTTCTCAACCTCGAAAATCCTCCAAACTCTGAAGAATTCTCACAGTTCGGTAATATGAACTCCCAGTTTCCACATAATCCTACCCATTCTCCCAATCCAGAAAACCAAACCTCTCAAAACATCCCTGAAAATGCACCCTCAAGATGGTCAAAACAAGAAGATATATGGCTTATGTCTTATTGGTGTTACATCTATAATAATCCTATTACTGGCAAGAACCAACATAATGACTCATTTTGGTCAAAAGTTACAAGCTTGTATGAGAAAATGCGAAGTGAAAATCCCAATGTTGGTGGCCCTCGATCAACAGAATCATTGAGGCAACGTTTCAGACGCCTCAACAAAAATGTGAGCGCATGGACTGCTGCATACAAAAAAGCGTATGAATGAAGATCGAGCGGATAGTCCAGATAGGATATTGAGAAAGTTGCTCAAACATTATATAGAAAATCAAAGTTTACTTACCATGAGGAGTTTGAGAAAGTGATGCGTCATTATCACAAGTGGGAGTTCAATTTACTCACCATGATGTGTTTGAGAAAGTGATGCGTCACCATCAGAGCTAAGGGTAAGGCTAAAAGAAAGGGAAAAGAAGCAGCATCACAATCTTTCATACTCTCTGATGATTTCACTGCAGAACTTCGTGAATTGAGGATCACACGTGAAAAAGAAATTGATCTGCAGAAGGAAAAAATGAAAAGAAATATGCTAATGCTTTTAATGGGAAAAAGCCAATTATCCCCTGATGAAGAAGATCTGAAACGTCGTTTAATGGCTGAACTATATGGGATGTGATCTTGTGTGTTTTCTCCCTAATGTCACTTATGTAATTTTTATTTTATGTCTTATGTATAATATTTAATTATGTAATTTTCAATTTATGTAACGTAGTTATGTCTTATTATTGTGTGAAACATCAATTATTTGCTCAATTATTTTGTGAAGCACCAATTATGATGATGCCCTAGCATGCATGTGACTTTATTAGAGTGCATGTGAGAAATTGATGTAAGTGTCAGAAAAACACAATGCTTTAACGACATGCATGTGAGTGCACTATCATCCAAGCCTCAATTGTGTTGTCACTTTCATAATAATAACACCAATTAATAATGTACATGTGAGTGCACTATCATCCAAGCACCAATTGTCATGTCACTTTCATTAATTACTATTTTAATAATGTGTATGTGAGTGCACTATCATCCAAGCACCAATTGTCATGTCACTCTCATCAATTACTACTTCAATAATAACGTGCATGTGAGAAAAAAAGATTCACTATCATCCATGTGCATGTGATCATGTCACTTTCAAAAAGATATGAGAAATAATAATAGTTTTACCCTATATATATACACATACCTTATAGAAGATGCACATAAACTTCATTTCTATTTTCCAACTCAAATATTGAATCTACCCTAAAAAAATGGCACCAGGTTCAAGTTTTAATGTTTCCAATTTCCTCGATGATGATGCATGGGAAGCAAGTATTACTGAACAAAATCAGAGAGTCGACCGCATCATTGAAGATGTGGTCATTCATGCTGCTTCGTTACAACCTACCAATCATCATGTTAGAGCTCGAAGACGTTACATTGAATGAATACGCGAGAAAATGTGTTTGAGCAGTACTTTGCAGAAGATCCAATATATCCGCCAAAGATGTTTCAAACAAGGTATCGCATGCGAAAGCCATTGTTCGAATGAATAATAAGCAGACTCGTTGCCACTGATGAATTTTTCCAACAACAGACTGATGCGACTGGTCATCTAGGTATGTCTGCAATCTAAAAATGTACTGCAGCTATGAGGGTGTTGGCGTATGGATCATCAGCAGACTTGCATCATGAATACTTACGAATGAGCGTATAACTCATTCGTAAATCGGTTATCAAATTCGTTGAAGGTGTAATTTCCAAATTTGGTGATGAGTACCTCAGAAAGCCCACTGAAGAAGACATCGCAACTCTTCTTTATATCCGAGAACAACGTGGTTTCCCAGGTATCTTGGGAAGTATTGACTGCATGCACTGGGAATGAAAAAATTGTCCTACCTCATGGGCAGGGCAATATGCAGGAAGAAGCGGTAGGCCAACAATAATTTTGGAAGTAGTTGGCGTCGCAAGACCTATGGATCTGGCATGCATTTTTTGGAACTCCGGGTACGAAAAATGATATCAATGTACTTGATCAATCTTCTCTATTTGATGATATTTTGGAAGATCGGACACCAAAGATAAATTATATTGTAAATGGTAAAGGAAAAAATATGGGATATTATTTGACTGATGGCATATATCCTCAATGGGTAGCATTTATCAAATCTATTCCTGCTCTACAAAGTCGGAAGCATCAATTATTTGCTCAACATCAAGAGGCAGCCCGCAAAGATGTTGAGCGAGCATTTGGTGTTCTACAAGCTCGTTTTGCTTTTATCAAACGTCCATGTCTTATTTGGGATCGTGACATTATTGGAAAAATAATGATTGCTTGCATCATCATGCATAATATGATAGCAGAGGATGAAAGGAGCACTTACCTAAACTATCATGATCCGACCGAATTTATAGAAGATTGAGGTAGACAGAATAATCAACGAAGTAAAGATCAAGAAGAAGAAAATGATCTCGTTTATTCTACAGAGAGGATTGCAAGCTTGTCGAGCTATGTGAAAACTAGATTACAACTTCGCAATCGAGAAGCTCACACCATTCTTCGTGACGACTTGATCAAACACATATGGCAAAAATTCAGCCATCAGCACTAAATTTATATTTTTTCATCTATTTTAATCGTCGTTTGTTTATTTTAATCCATGTTCGGTTTATTGTTATTTATGTTCTTATTTTGTTTATTTTTTATTTTATCATATTGTCTATTTTATAAAAGTTTGTTATTTTATGTTATTACAATTTTCAATAATACTAATTATTTATTTTAATCAGTATTAATTATATTATATTTATTAATAAAAGAAAAAAAAATAATATATAGTATTGTGGTTGGGTTTTTGGGGTGGTTGCTGATAAACTATCAAATTGTATGTGGTTGGGTTGGATAAAATAATGGTGATGTGGAAGAGAGAGAAATTACTAAATATTAAGGGTGTTTGCACGGTTGGGGTGTTTGCCCGATTGCTGATAATGGTAGTCTAAGGGTAAAATTGGAACAATTGACTTTTAAAAAAAGTGACATCATTATGTTTTGAAAAATAATTTAAAAAGTTTAAATGATCATAATTTATTCATTTTTAATCGGATTTACGAAAATCTTATATAAAATTAAAGCTCTTTTCATACTCTTTCATTTAAGATCCATATTGCATATGTGTATTTGTAAAAAATAGATGAAAAATATAAAAAATCATTTTTAGGCATAATTTTCACATAGAGTAACCCCAGATTTATATTAGCATGTTGTATACAATATTTTAGCATGACCTATATATAACATTTTAGCATATTGTGTAATACATTTTAGTGGATGATATTATGAATATATTTCTAACAGTTTTATATAATCACCTACACCTATATAGATACTACAAAATGAAAAATACGAGTTGATGATAAAAAAGAAAAAAGAATGAGAAAGTGAAGCAACGAAGGAGATGACTGACAACTAAGAAAGAAAATGCGTAAATATTTCCCGAAACGAGATAAAGTTTATGAGAACAAAATATGTGCTGCAATTCTAAGTGCAGACAATAACATACAAATTTAGCCTCATACTTAGTTCATTTTAGCCTCATTCATTTCTCATTTTAGCATGTGTTGATAAACAAAATATGGAACGGTGATTTCGTTGGAATGAAACACAATACACCCAATTTAGGGACAATGAACCCTAATCAGAATCTCATAATTACTAATTGGGATCAGATGAGCCCTAATTGGAACGTAATAAACCCTAATTGGGAATGGTGAACCCTAGTGGAAAATGTCACATCAAATTTAGCTTCCTACTTCGCTCATTTTAGCCTCATTCATTTCTCATTTTACCATGTTCGATAAACAAAATATGGAACGGTGATTTCATTGGAATGAAACGCAATACACCCTATTTGGGGACAGTGAACCCTAATGGGAATCTGATAATTATTAATTAGATCAGATGAGCCCTAATTGGAACGCAATAAACCCTAATGAGGAACGGTGAACCCTAGTGGAAAATGTCACATAAAATTTAGCCTCCTACTTCGCTCATTTTAGACTCATTCATTTGTCATTTTAGCATGTTCTAATAAACAAATATTGAATGGTGATTTCATTGGAATGAAACGCAATACACCCTATTTGGGGATAGTTAACCTTAATGGGAATATGATAATTACTAATTGGAACGTAATAAATCCTAATTGGGAACGGTGAACCCTAGTGGAAAATGTCACATCAAATTTAGCCTCCTACTTCGCTCATTTTAGCCTCATTCATTTCTCATTTTAACATGTTCTGATAAACAAAATATGCAGTGAGAATCTGACAATGTATATAATCTCATGCTTCCGTTATTTTAGCATTATATTGTAAACGGTAATTATGGTTAATAAAACTTAATAGTAATATAATTACCGCAAAGGAAATGTCATAAACATTTTTATTAAAAATTATATATATTCTTAAAAATGAATGTGCTGAAAATATTCACAAGCATGGTAAAACATGATATTAAACTATGCCCAATCGCTATAATAACATCAAGTTGAACAGTTCCTAGCATTATGATCTGACAACATGTGACAATTGCTGCACATTCTGAGTGGTTTGTTCCCCTTTCTCTTTCTTGCCTCCTTCTTAGATATCAAACGACTGTCGCTACCTTTTGTTTTAACTGGAATAGATGGATGAACAACAACTTAAGAAGGGGCACGTAAACCGTAGAATTTCTCAAACATCATTGTCTTGCTATGTGAAGTAGAACCCTCCATATCACCATGTGAGTAATTTTACTACGGTCACTTGAAATAGAAGAAGATGATACATTAAAATCAAAAAATTATAAACTGAACAAGGTGAAAAATAATAATACAATCACATCAAGAGATGTTCAGACATACAAATTGATTTTTAGCATTAGGTATGTACTATTCTAGCATCATGCAACATACATTTTAGCACCAAAGTATTTTAATGTTTACATGGTGTCTGTAACATTGTGTAGCCGAGTCACAAAAACACACACACACAAAAGAAAAAAATAAAAAAAGCAAAGCATGGTTTGTATGGCATGTTTCACAGAGTGTAGTAGAAATAACATTAAACTAGCATGTTATGATGCTAAAATATATGTGACGACGGGCTAAAATGAATACATTAACATGCTAAAACATATGTGATGACAGGCTAAAACGAATACATTAACATGCTAAAACAAATAAATAGATCAAATTAATGTATATTCTGTATATTCTCGTACTAAACCCTAGGATTCCTAACAATTCGAAAACAACTGATATAGCACAAAACTGAGCGAAACAGATCAAATCAGTCAAACATAAAAACATAAATACAATAGATTGAAGAGATGTTCAGACACACAAATTGATTTTTAGCATTAGGTATGTACCAATCTAGAATCATGCAACATACCTTTTAGCACCAAAGTATTCTAATGTTTACATGGTGTCTGTAACATTGTGTAGCCGAGTCACAAAAACACACACACACAAAAGAAAAAATAAAAAAATTAAAGCATAGTTTGTATGGCATGTTTCACAGAGTGCAGTAGAAATAACATTAAACCATCATGTTATGATGCTAAAATATATGTGACGACGGGCTAAAACGAATACATTAACATGCTAAAACATATGTGATGATAGGCTAAAACGAATACATTAACATGCTAAAACAAGTAAACAGATCAAATTAATGCATATTCAGTCAAACATAAAAATATAAATACAAAACCGTAATGAACTCCAATAGAACTAACTGTAAAATCAATGCAGATACAACGAATTACGAAATTAATCAACATTAAAATTTCAAAACTGAATCAAACAATGCAAAATAAAAATCATACCTGGAGTCTCCATCGAATCACAGATGTAGAAACTTTACGACAAATAGATAATTACAGAAATAAAATGATGTCGAGAAATTAAAAACGCGATCCAAACGCAGATTAGGAACGATGAAGACGCAGAAGATGAAGTAAATTACAGAGAGAGAGAGAGAGAGAAGAGAAGGGGAATGATAAATACGGGAAAAAATATGAAGAAGGAAAGTTTAATTACTAAATTACTATATTACCCTCCCCTCCAATAAAGTTGCCAAAAATTACAGGAATGCCACCGTCCATCCACTTAAATCTGATTTAATCTGAGCCATCCAGATTGAGTCAAATAAGGGCTAGGATTGGTTTCTAGTTCCTACTTGGGGGATGAGTTCTCATTTGATCATTCCCTATATATATATAATATATATATATAGGGAATGGATCAAATGTAAACCATTCCCTGGTGTGTAAACTGTAAACTCATCTCCCACCATCCATTCATTAAAAATCAATGGTCTAGATTAAATCCAATTCAAGGTGGCATTTTTGTAATATTTAACTTATTTTTTGGAGGCAAGGTTATTTATGTAATTTGGTAAATATGATTAGGGTTTGATTTCTCTTCTTCATATCCATTCCCTTACGTAATTCTATGGAGGTATATTCTCTCTCTCTCTCCATCATCGTTGCCATCTCCACCACCACTATTGCTGTCTTTTTCACGATTCTCTCTCTCTCTCTACCACCACCATCCCTGTCGCCGCCGCCACCACTATCGGCATCTCTTCCATCTAATGCTAACAGTAGAATTATATAACGCATATGACAATAGCCTTATAACGTTAGGATTATTAAATTATATTGTTAGCATTATGTAATACATTCCTTCAACATTATTGTATTTAATCATTTGCTTCTATTAGCAATATCATATGCTAACTAAAGCATTATGTAATACTCAAGGAATGTATTACACTATGCTAATGAAACAATAATATAGTGGATTGAAGCCAAAATAATGCAAATAACAACCTTGAATCAAAAAACCACAACTTTGTCCACGATTAATATTTTTTTTGAAACTGTTTTTTTGTTGAAAAGTAGGCTTGACTAGATTTCTAATCATATAAAACCCGTCATTTAATTACTTCATAACAAAATCAAGTTTGCATTAAAAATTACGTGTTGTGCATGCAGTGATACTGCTTTGTTAGCATATGTTTATATGTTCGTCAGCATATGCTTGTGTCTCCATTAGCATGCGTCCTAGAAGTCCACTTTTTTTAAAAAAAAATTGATATTGACGTGAAAATTATCAAAATGCCACCGTATTTTTTTAATTTTCTTTTATTTACAGTACTGCCACCGCCCCTTTGACCAAATCTGGACCATTGAATTTTGAAGGATGTATGGTGTGAGATTGATTTACAGTTTACATCAGAACCATCCCCTATATATATATATATGTATATATATATATATACAGAGGGGTTAGATAAAAAAATACACCTTTTTCTGGTGTAGGAACTAGGAACCTATCGTATACCGTCTACCTATATGATCTAATGGCTAAGATTAGATGTCAAAGTCAAGGAAAAAAAAAGAAGGCGGGAGTATAGTTGTCCAATCCCTATAAAAAAAGCTGATGTCATCACTTTTTTAAAAAAATCCTAAAAACTTTGAACGACCATAACTCACTCGTTTCAAATCGGATCAACGTAAATAATATACCAAATTAAAGATCTTTTCATGCTCTTTAATTCAAGATCGGTCATGGATATATTTGTTCAAATAAATATAGATGAAAAATATAAAATATACATTTTTACTCGTGTCTAGCACGAAAATACTTTCGTTAGCTTTTACATAATGGTTCGTCAGCATTATGGTAAGTTGATAACGTTTGCTAACGAAGCATTTGTTATATGCTAACATATTGCATTCATTGTGCTAATGAATGATTATCATAATGTTAACATAGTACGCATACTTATAATATTATTATGATTTATTACATTTCAATTATGACTTATAATTATTTTTAATGATTTATTTTTTATGTTTTAGTTACTAATTGATTATTATATATTATTTATTTCATCAAATTAGAATATATTAGTTAGAGTTTTCTTCATCCATTTGTGGTTTATAACTTATGCTAACGATGAATTGTCATGTTATAGTTTATTCGCAATGCTAATAAAATAATATCATTATGCTAATGTTTTATATTTATATTGTTATTATGATTTATTCCATTTAATTGGGGTTTATAATTAATTTTTAGAATTTAATTCTATTTTTAGATCATTGAAGTTTATTATATCTGAATTATGGTTTATTTCATCCTATTAAAATTTATAATTACACTTAAGAATTTAATTTTTCGTTAATAATATGATAAAATTTTTCATTAGCATAAAGATAATGTTTCGTTAGCATGATGATAATACTTCGTTAGCATGACGATATGTTATCAAATATCCTCCGCGATTTTTATAAGAATTACCAAATTACATTAATATCCCCGCGCGAATTTTTTTTCAAATATTACAGAATTGCCACCACTCCTTTTAATCAAATGTGGACCATAAATCTTTATTGATTGTATGGTGCGAGATGGGTTCCTAGTTCCTACACTAGGTGAGGTTTGCATTGTAACATTCTCCTCTATATATATATATATATATATATATATATATATAGAGGATATGGTTTATATGAGAACACCTTGTTGGTGTGGGAAATGAGAACACATCTTACACCATCCAATTTAATGATCCAATGGTTGAGATTTAAGGTGGCAATTTCGTAAATAATAGGGCAAAAAATAAGGAAGAAGGGCTATTTTCGTCCAAATCCATTAAAATTGATGATGTCAGCAATTAAAAAAAAATCTTAAAAACTTTAATCGACCATAACTTCCTCGTTTTTAATCTAATGCACACAAAAAATATATCAAATTAAAGCTCTCTTCATGCTCTTTCATTTAAGATGCTGAAAGGCTATGTTTGGATGAAAAAATATGAACGAAAAATAAAAAAGAAATTTTTTTATGCGTGCCCAGGTTGTAAATGCTTTCGTTAGCATATAATAATTCTTCATCAGCATTATGATAACATATGAACGTATGCTAATGAAGCATTTGTCATATGCTAACATAATATATTCGATGTGCTAACAAAGAATTATCATAATGCTAACATAGTATAAATTTATTAGGGTTTATTAAATCTCAATTATGGTTTATTTAATCTCAATTATGGTTTATTCCATCTAATTATCATTATTCTTTTGAAATTTAATTTTTTGTTTCTAGTTCTTAATTGATTATTATGGTTTATCCTATCCAATTATAATTTATAATGTATGTTGATAGAGTATTGCCATATGCTAACATAGTGTATTCGCAATGCTGATGAACCAAAACTATAATGCTAACGTAGTACAAATATATTATTATTATTATGATTTCTTTCAGCTCATTTATGGTTTACCACATCCAATCAATGTTTATTTCATCTAATTAGGTTTATTTCATCCAATTATGATTTTTTCCATTTAATTAGGGTTTATTAAATCGAATTAGGTTTATAATTAATTTTTAGAATATTTTTTTCGCCAACAATATTTGAAAACTTTTATTAGCATAACTATAATGCTTCGTTAGCATTATGATAATACTTCGTTAGCATAATGATCTGTTATCAAATCCTCCGCAATTTTTATAAGAATTACCAAATTACAGTAATACCCCCGCGCGAAATTTTTCAGATATTACAAAATTGTCACAGCCTTTTTCATCAAATCTGGACCTTTGATTTTTGATGGATGTGTGGTGTGAGATGTGTTCTCATTTCTCACACAAGGGGTTATTTTTATATAACCCCACCCCTATATATATATATATATATATATATATATATAGAGAGAGAGAGAGAGAGAGAGATGGGATCATGTGAGAACTAGACATTCATGTGAGAACTGAGAACCGATCTCAGCCACAGATTGCTCTGATTTGGACGGTCAAGATCAGATCAAAATTAAAAAAATCACGGTGGAATTATTGTAATATCAGCGATTTTTTAATGAACCAAGGGCATTTTTGTAATCTATTAATTCTGTTGTGTTTGGAAAGAATGTATTTCGGTTTGTAATTCCTTTTCGATTCGAAATCTCTTTCCTTGTTTATATCAAATTCTTTTGTGCTTATATAATCCAAATTTCAGTCGATTCTCTTCAAATTTTATTCACCTGAATCGGTGTTCACGTGATTTTTTGCTGGAGTTTGTGTTATTCACTTTTATTTGACGAAGATGACGGGTAAAAAAAAAAATCCTGTAATTTTGTTGCGATTTTTTTATACGTTTGTTTGACAAGTTTTACGAAGCTTATTTTGAATTTTTGACGATCAACATGTGTTTTTAGGGCTGTGTATTGTGTGTTTTGATTTTCTATATATATGTAGAGTTATTAGCATCACAATATGAATTATTAGCATTGTGCATTTAGTTTGTATCATTGTATACACGATTGAATATCATAAGAGTATCTTGTTAATAGAATATTTGTACGATGAATCCAGAATTTGGAATAACAAATGAGTATTATAAATAATATTTTCTTAACATGTAGTTTAGCACTACTGTGAACTACTTTAGCATTGTTGTAACGTATTTTAGCACTAATGTGAACTATATTAGCACTGCTTTTAGGTTGATGAAGCTTACTAAGCTGTTATTTTGAAATCTTGACGATGAGCATGTGTTCTTAATGTTGCATATTGTGTGTTTTCGTTTTATGTATATCTGTATATTTATTAGCATCACAATATGAATTATTAGCCATGCAAAAAAGTAAACTTTGGTCAGACATTTGCTATATGAAGTTAAGTCATACTTTTTATTAACATCTTATTATTTGTATGGTGTTATGATAACAATATGTAAATATAATTGTCATGTGTTCATTTTTTTATTTCTGTCTTGTACTTTAGCACTGATGTGAACTATTTTAGCACTTTTGTAACCTAGTTTAGCACTATTGTATTTTTAAGGTTGTATATTTTGTGTTTTGATTTTCTGTATTATTAGCATGACAATATGAATTATTATCCAAATAATTAGTTTAAATTATATCATTGACTTAACATATACTTTAGCACTGCTGTGAAATATTTTAGCATTGTTGTTATCTATTTTAGCACTACTGTGAACTATTTGAGCACTACTGTAAGATACTTTAGCAGCACTGTGAATTTTTACATCACGATCTTAGAATATGTTATAAATGTGCAGATTATGCTTCTTCCAATTTGGAGATTTCACCCGTGTTTTCTGAATTTTACACACCTGAATGTGAACCATCTTTGAAGCTTGCCTTGGGCAAGACTTTCCCTACTTTAGATGATGGTATAACATTTTACAAGGTGTATGCATCATCGTGTGGATTTGATACTCGTCTGTCTACTACAAAGAGATCTAAAGATGGTACTATAAGAACACATCTATTGATTTTGGTGAATCTTCAAAGAAAAAGAGATATCGTGTGTCGAAGAGGAATTCCTATATGGCTAGGATTGGTTTTAAGTATATTGGTTGTGATGGGTACAGTGTTGGATTATTTGAAGAAAGACATACACATTCTCTTGTTACGGATACAAACAGAGAGTTTATGAATCTGAATAGGAAGGGTGAACTATGCAAGGGTGAACATCGGACCTGTGACAACGTTTAGATTAGTAAAAGAAGTTGTTGATGAATATTCCAATATAGGCTGTACAACAGTTGATTTTAAAAACTTCAGTCGAGATCTCAAGGCGTATACTGTGGGTGTAGATGCGCAAATGATGTTGGATAAAATGTCCAAAAGGCATGAACTATGTTCTGCTTTCACATTTGATTATGAAGTTAACAAGGATGATCAGTTGAGGTGTGTGTTTTGGGCTGATCCTATATCAAGAAGGAACTTTTCTCTATTCGGTGATGTTGTGTCGTTTGATGCAACATATAGGACTAACAGGTTAGTGTGCTATATTGTTTATACTTTCCGTTCTATTAGTTTTAGTATTCTGGTGGATTAGCACTGGTATTTTCCTATTTAGCACTTGTACTTCCTTTTTTAGCACTTGTAGTGTATATTTTAGCACTTGCATTCCCTTTTTTAGCACTGTTACCTAATGTTTGAATCTTTTATATACAATAATAAAGACATGATAATAACAGAGGTTTGTGAATTTTTATATTGTTGCAGGTATTCAATGATTTTTGCACCCTTCACCGGGAAGGACAATCATGGGAAGCTTGTAACCTTTGGTGATGCTTTAATGTCGGGTGAGGATGCTGAATCTTATTCATGGGTTCTTCAGAAATTCAAGGACTGTATGGGTGCTTCTCCTAGCCTAATAATCACTGATCAGGATCTTGGATTGAAGGTTGCTGTAAGAGAGGTACTTCCCAATACCAGACATCGATTGTGTATGTGGCATATTATGTTTAAAGTTCCAGATAAGTTGTCTGCGCATATCAGAAAGAACGAGACATTCAGAAAGAGGTTAAATAGTATTGTGTGGTCTAATTGTATAAACATCACAGATTTTGAGTTGATATGGAATGAAATTATGGTTGAATTTGGATTGGCAGACGATAGTTGGTTCAATTCATTGTATGATATTCGTGAAGATTGGGTGCCTGCATATTTTAGGGATTTACCGATGAGTGGGCTGTGCAGGACTACCTCAATTTCAGAGAGTGTGAACAGTTTTTATTCTAGGTTTCTTAGATCAAAGTCAAACCTTGTTGAGTTTTTGATGAACTTTGATAGCGCACTTGATACTCAGAGACATGCACATGCCTACTTGGACAGCGCAGATGAGTCGTTAATTCCTTAGTTGAAGACCCCATTCACATTTGAGAAACATGCTGCCACTGTTTATACTAGGAATAAGTTCTACGAGGTTCAGAAGGAGATTGAAGATGCATGTTATGTCTGTCGTGTTTGTAATATTTCAGAAAATGATTCAGTTGTGATGCTAGAAGTGAAGGATGGTTTTGGCGCTACAAATAAGGTTGTTCACAACAAGGTTGAGGATTCCACTACATGCAGCTGTTTGAAATTTGTGAGGGATGGGATTCTGTGCTGCTACATATTCACTCTATTCAAAGATTTGAAATTGGAGTCGATACCTCCTAAATATGTTGTGTCTCGTTGGATGAAGTCTTCACTCATTAATGAAGCAGGTGCATTGTTGGGTGATCGGTGTTTTTTATTGGAGGAGAACAAAATTGTTACGAACCAATTAATTTCTGAGTTTTATGCATGTCTTTCTGTTGTTGAAGGTGACATAGCAAATATGTCTCTGTTGTTGTAAAGTTTACGCGAGTTAAGAGAGGGGTTTTCATCAGGTGATATTGAAGACGATACTATGTCAAAGAAGAGTAGATTATTTTCTGATTTTTATGGATTGTGGGCACCTAGTGAAGTTGAGGTGCATCCATCCGAGCTTGTGAAGACAAAAGGCAGTGCAAGTCGTATAAAATCAAAAGAAGATGCGAGAGCTGAACGCAAAAAGAAACCTTTACGGACCTGCAAGAAGTGTGGGAAGAAAGCCAATCATGATTCTAGGAATTGTGGGAAGAAGTAGATTCATTTTATTTTATTTTTTGTACTTTTTTTATACTGATTTTTTTATTAATGATAACAATATTCTTTCTTGTAATGCTAAATAGGTATAGATGTTGTTTCATTTTTTGAATTGCTAATAAAGGTTTTAATATTTCTAGCAGTTGTGTAACATTAGTGCTAAACAAGGAAATGTAAGTGCTAAAGAACAAACCATCAGTGCTAAAATTCAAACGTTCAGTGCTAAAGTAGAATTTGAAATCTAGGATTCAAATGCTAGTGCTAAAAAAGAAATGGCAAGTGCTAAAAAATCATATGCAAGTGCTAAAACCACTGAACTATTCCATTTAGTGATTGCTCGCTCTCTAAGTTTAGGAGGAGCATTACATTTAGAGATGGTAGTCTGTCTTTATATAACAATGCTAAAAAAGAACTGTAATTGCTAAAACACTGCTAGAATGTCCAAAACTGCTATATATATATATAGAGAGAGAGAGAGATGGAAGAAAAACGAGTCTAAAATGAAAAATTATGATTACTATGTATTAATCAAATTGATCAAACTTTCAGTTATATTTTTTAAGATGGTAGTCTGTCTTTATATAGCAATGTTAAAAAAAGAACTGTAATTGGTAAAACAGAAAATACCAGATATTATGAGGTTATATGTCTAATTTTAATGATAAAATACCTAGACCGCTGAAAACTCAAAAATGATTTACTAGTGCTAAAGTACAAAACATCGGTGCTAAAATAAAAACTTTTAGTGATAAAGTAGAATTCAAAATCTAGAATACAAATACTAGTGCTACAAAAGGAATGGCAAGTGCTAAAATATCATATGCAAGTGCTAAACTTCTGAACGATTCATTTATATTAACACTTTATACTATGTGAATACTAAAGTATTCACAAGAATAAGAAATTGTGTCAGTTAGTACAAAATATTTATCCACCAATACTATATACTATCAAAAGACAAAAATTGTATCATATGTAAATACAGATTTTCAAATCATTATCCAAGAAGTTATTTCAATTTTCTCATTTTTGTGGGGTCTACCACAATTTCCCCCTGGGTACATGATTTTCTGTAGAATAGATTTGCAGCTTTCAGATGTTGATCCTTCAGTGTGTTACTGTCTGCATTTATGATTGTAGCACAGTATTTTGCTCTTAAAAATTTCAATTGCCTGTCATTGGATTTCTTCAGACCACTCCTCCAATTTTTCAAACCACCACCTCTGTATGTCTCCATGTGCCTCATGACATAGATGCCACAATCATACTTGTTCTTCGTATCCCTCTATGGCATCTTCATCCTGATAATCTGATGTTTTTCCCTCAATCCATTTGATTTCATTTCAAGTCCAGAAGTTGTGAGGAAGTCAGCAAAAAAGTTCACCTGCATGTGTTTTTAAAAATTAATTAGTTTTTTTAATTGCTACAGATAGAGATAAAAAATAATTTGTGATAAACTCATATATTACCAGGGTTTCTGGAATGTTGCTATACTTGATTTTGATTCCATCCTTTTCACTATCCGCTGCACTTGAGTTATCAATAATCTCAACATTGAAGTTAATCAAATCAATGGAGATAAAGAAGAAGTGATTTGAATGGCAGATAGGGAAGAAAAATTGCACATATAGTTGATATGGATTGTCAAAAAAAAATTATTTAATTGATATAGATATGTATTGCTAATATAAATTTTCACAATGCTAAACAAAGACCATAGCAGTAATACCAGTTCAACATCGCTCAAAGATACCAATGGGCAGTATTTGAGCTCATGTGCTATTTTGTCAACAAAAGATGCGCATCTTTTGGAAGAATCCCATGAAGATGATGCATCAACCACAGTGAAGCTCTGCGAGAAGAACATTTTTTTTTTAATTATATTGACTGCAGTTTAAGCACTTTATATGGATTTCTTCTTAAGTACACACTTACGCAAGGCTGTGTACTGAAGAAGAATCTTAGTTTAGAGTTCGGGTCTCTTATTTTCTCATTTTCATTGAGGATGGTGCTCCAAACATCCAGAACAAAGGCACTGATGTATTCAAATGAAGCCATGGTAGTCATATCTTCCCGTGTAATGGAGACTCGCGTGTCATCATACAAGATTTGTTCACTGGTAATTCAATATAAATAGAAAGGCTGTCATATACCAGTATACAATATGATCTTTTATTAAGTATTTTTGCATAGCATGAGTCACATACCTACTTTCTGTATTATTCTGCACCACCCAGTAGAATATCTCCTGTTGCTGCTTGTCAAGTTGTTCCCTGATATAAACAGTTCTGACCCTGTATGGTGACATTAGCTTATCAGATGGCTTCTTCTGCTATTTAGTTCTTATCTCCATTCGGGTAGCTTGAGCCTGTATCATGTGCTTTGAAATAAAGATTTATTAGACTTTTTGTAAAAGTGTAATAAAGATGCTGAATGTTAATTCAATAGCTATATCACACCTCAGCATTATCCAGAACATTTGTTGACTTTGATGCTGCATCAGTCTCATCTGGCTTTGATGTATTTGAGTTTAGATATTCAGTCTCTACCTGCAATCAGTTTTTATGTATATAATGTATCTCTAAAATAAGTTATGATAGTATTAAAACAATGCATGAGAATACTAAAATAATTCATGATAGTGCTAAAGTAAGTAATGATAGTGCTAAAATAAGTCATTACAGTGCTAAAAAAAAGCCATGAGAGTGCTAAAATGAATCATGGTGTGCTAAACTAAATCAGGGGAGTGCTAAAATAAATCATGAGAGTGCTAAAGTATTAAAAATATTTTTTCCATACCTGCCTCATTGCATTCTCCAGGATTTCAGTATCAAATGTGTTAGTTTGATTTGGTTCCTCAACCACCATATTCTGTTCAGAAATTTCCTGTGTAACCTTCATTATCCCAGCCCATGCATCATCACTTATCCCAAGACTGAATGTTGGGCCTTCATCAGCATATATCTTCTCAAGCTCTGCAAGCTTTGCTAGAGCTCTTTCAATCTCCTCAATTGCTGATATTCTTACTGGATCACTCCAGAACTCATCATCGTCTGGTGTTGCTTGGGGCTGGGTCTGAGTGTGTGATGCCTGCGAAATTGGACTTGGCTGTTTCTTTACCAAAAGCTGCTGGGCTGTTTCATATGACTTCTTGAAGAAGAAGTTCTCCATCATGTGTTGTGGCGCATCCTGTACTGTTTTCATCAATGTAGTCATTGCATCAGCCATTCTCTTGCAGTCATCAATCAGCTTCTGAGCATATTCTTGCACAGGATCTAATGTCGATGCTGGGACAGGACTTCTTGGTTGTTCATCTTGATTTCTCTGAACACTAGCCTCCAGAGCAAGTGGAGCTTCACGTTCTTGAGGACCAGCCTCCAAACAAGGAATGGTGTTCTCAACCTTTCTTTTAGACTCTTCTTCTTCATATGGGCCATAAATATAGCCTACTCCAAAACCACCTCCTTTCAATTCTGACTGCTGTCTCTTGCACATAAGCTTGTATGTCCAGCCTTTGAATGCTAGAATTGATCATTGAACTCTTCTATTATAGGACACTACTCTGTGGGAGGGTGATACGACCCGAGCTGAGGAGATATCCGATCCAATCAAGGTGCCAGAAGGACCGGTAAGGCGGGCAAGAGCTAAGAGGTTCAAGGAGAGCCTTAATGGATGCATGCGAGAGGTCTGGAACCAAGAGTCACATAATCGACCCGTGGAGGGAGAAGAACCCGAGCCCAAGTGGAAGACAGTGATCTCGAGCTGCAGAACAGACTGGCACGAGCTACAGTATGAGCCAGGATGTGAGCAACAGGTCGCGTCATTTGACGCGAGCTACAGTGCGAGAGGACACGCGAGTGAACCCGGCCACGCCACTGAAGCTACAGGCAACGAGACTGGCGCGACCTACAGCACGACCTGAGACGCGAGTGAAGCCGGTCGCGCCACAGACGCTACACGGAATGAGACTAGCGCGACCTACAGCGCGAGTGGAGGCGCGATTGACCCCGTGTCGCGCCCATCTAGAGCGTGTCCGGAAGTGCGCGATTCTTATGTTTTATTTCCTAGTTTAATTAGGTTTTGGACCAACTATATAAGGCCTATAGACCCTTTATTTTTGACACAACTTTGATATTAATTTTAAACGTGAGTTTTCACTTTTTCTCTCTGAGAGAGTTATCCGAGTTTCACAACACAATTTGAGATTCAAACAACTTATCAAACGGGGTTGATAACCCCGTTTGTGGCGTCATCCATACAATCCGAGTTCGTGTTTCCAATTGATCGAGGGTCGCGGATTCAATCAGTTCGTGGTTCAATTTCATTGTGAGGCTAGGGTTTGGATTTTCACCCCCAATTGATCGTGTAACCTGATACTCCTGGGAAAACAACGCCATCATCGTCATCTTGCCGGCGAGGATCGCATCAAGTGGTATCAAAGCTTCGGCTTTGTATCAGGTTCCAATTTATTCCTTTAAATTCTGTATTTTAATTTTTCACCTATTGTTATAAAAAAAAGAGAGAAAAGTTGAATTCAGCAAAAAAAAAGACGCTGAAAAAAAAGTAAAAAAGTGGGAAAATGTTTGGTGTTTTCATTACATTTGATTGTGGTATTTAGGTTGTTGGAGACACGTATATTGCCTGGGGAGAAGTCGAAATTTTTTCAAAAATTTTCCGGCACATATTTTAGTGAATTGTGATTGTTCTTTTGAGGTTTCATTATTGCGTTTGTGTTCTAGTTTAATTTTCTTTGGAGAGGAAAACGAGTGGTAAAAGGCAAGAGTGTGTGAGATTATTAGATTGTAAAGAGTCGACTGTGTGATACACGAGAGTAAACACGTGAGTTGAGAGCTAGACTTTATAGGGATTCTTGTTTTTGTTGCTCATTTCATTTAATTTGCGTCATTATTTAATTTTATTTCTTGTTTTGTTCATTGAGTAAAAAAAAGGAATGAAAAAAAAAGGAACGAAAAAAAGGAACGAAAAAAAAGGAACGAAAAAAAAGGAACGAAAAAAAAAGGAACAAAAAAAAAGAACAAAAAAAAATCGACATGTCTAACAAAGGTGCAGGTACCAAAGATAAAGCAGCAGGAACGAGTGATGAGACACCCACTACATTTGATCCAAAGAATACAGTGGAGGCCATTCAACAACATCTAACGAAGTTGTTCAAGACGGAGATGGCAACGTTGAATGAAAGACTCAACAAAGTGGAGAGTTCATTATAGGAGCAATCCCAACAAGCTCCACAAGAGAACCGTGGTGGTAAGGGAGGAAGAGGCGGACGAGGAACCCGGATAGAGGCTCGACGCTACCCCCACGTGGAGAGACAAAGAGCGGATTACTACGACACTAAAGTTGGAGATTCAGAGGAGGAGGATAGATATTTAACTACTGGAGGAAGGAAACATGGAAAAGTAAAGAATCGAGAAGATGAAGACCTCGGCAACATCAAAATGAATGTGCCTTCGTTCCAAGATAAAAATGATCCAGCATTGTACCTTGAATGGGAGTGCAAGATCGAGATGATGTTCAACTGTCACAACTATTCTGAGCTCAAGAAGGTGAAGTTGGTAGCGGTGGAGTTTTCAGACTATGCCATCGTATGGTGGGATCAATTGATATCCAATAGACGGCGTAATCTGGAACACCCAATAGAGACATGGGGAGAGATGAAGGCGGTGATGAGGAAGAGATTCGTGCCAAGCTATTACTACCGGGAGCTATACAACAAGTTACAAAATTTGAGACAAGGAACAAATACTGTAGATGAATATTTCAAGGAGATGGATGTCTCAATGATCCGAGCAAATATGGAGGAAGATAGGGAGGCCAAAATGGCTCGATTTCTAGCCGGTCTACATAGAGAGATCCGAGAAGTAGTAAAGCTGCAGCACTATGTGGAGATGGAAGACATGGTGCAAATGGCTATAAAGGTAGAGAACCAAATCAAGAGGAGGGGTAACAACAATCGAGCGAGTTCTTCTATATGGAAGTCGAACTCCAATTTCAATGCAACCCCATGGAAGGCTTCAAATCAGGGAAAGAAGGATGAGAAGCAACCATTCACCAAGCCGAAGACTGAAGCATCAGCAGTGATGGGATCGAGTAATCAAGATTCATCGGGTAACCGAAACCGAGACATTAAGTGTTTTAAATGTCAAGGTAGAGGTCACATAGCCAACCAATGCCCAAACCGGCGTGTGATGATTTTGAAGGACAATGGTGAGATTGTGACGGATGAAGAAGAAGTTGATCCAGAGATGTCGGGATTGTCCGAGTCAAGTGAGGATGAAGAGTACGCAGCACCCAATGCCCTCATTTTGGTTGCACGCAAGTCTCTAAGCTTGCACACCAAGAGCGTCGACGAGGAACAAAGGGAGAACATATTCCATACCCGATGCCACATCAATGATAAGGTATGTAGTATGATTATTGATGGTGGTAGTTGTACTAATTTTGCAAGTATTGTGATGGTGACAAAATTAGGACTGCCGGTTCTCAAGCACCCTAAGCCATACAAGCTGTAGTAGTTGAACGACAGTGGAGAAACCAAGGTGAACAAGCAAGTTCTAGTGCCATTTCGGATTGGCAAGTATGAAGATGAAGTGTTTTGCGACGTTGTGCCTATGCAAGCGGGACACATATTGCTAGGAGGTCCATGGAAATTCGATAGGAGGGTGAAGCATGAGGGCTTCACAAATAAGTACTCTTTCGTACTTAACAAGAAGACGGTGACACTAGCTCCTCTAACACCATCCCAAGTGTATGAGGACCAAGTGAAGCTATAAGAGGAGGCCGATACCATGAGGAAGAAAGGAAAGGAGGCCAACGTTGGGAAGGAGGTGATCCAACACGCCTGTTTTGCCACAGCTAGCGATGTCAAATGGGCTGTGCAAAATGAGAAGCCAATATACTTGATGATCCGTAGAGATATCTTAATGAGTACTAACCAATTTGACCCATCTTTGCCTAGTTCCATTGTATCTCTTTTGCAGGAATTTAAGGATGTGTTTCCCGAAGAGATGCCACCGGGTTTGCCACCAATTAGAGGAATCGAGTACCAAATTGACTTTGTGCCCGGTGCCACATTGACAAACAGACCGGCCTATCGGAGCAACCCCGAGGAGACAAAAGAGCTAGAACGTCAAATACAAGAGTTGTTGGAGAAAGGACAAGTGAGGGAGAGTTTGAGTCCATGTGCGAGTCCAGTGCTGCTCGTGCCAAAGAAGGATTTATCCCTACGGATGTGTGTCGACTGCCGAGCCGTCAACAACATTACGGTAAAGTATCGACATCCCATTCCCCGTTTAGATGACATGTTAGACGAATTACATGGTGCACGCATATTTTCTAAGATAGACTTAAGAAGTGGGTACCATCAAATTCGCATCAAGGAAGGGGATGAGTGGAAAACGGCATTCATCACAAAATTAGGATTGTATGAATGGTTAGTTATGCCGTTTGGTTTGACAAATGCTCCTAGTACATTTATGCGTCTTATGAACCATGTTTTACGTGCTTTTATAGGTAGATTTGTTGTGGTTTATTTTGATGACATATTGATTTATAGCAAGAATGAAGAGGACCATGTAGAGCATTTGAAATTTGTTTTACAATCTTTGAGGAAAGAACAGTTGTATGCTAACCTAAAGAAATGCACCTTTTGTACGGATAAGGTTGTGTTTCTTGGTTTTGTTGTTAGTGCAGATGGAGTACAGGTGGACGAAGAGAAGGTTCGTGCCATCCAAGAATGGCCGACGCCAACAAGTGTGGGAGAGGTTCGAAGCTTTCATGGGCTTGTGAGCTTCTATCGGTGTTTTGTTCCATACTTCAGTAGTATTGCAGCACCCATGACTGAAGTGATCAAGAAGAATGTGGAATTCCAATGGGGAGAAGCGCAAGAAAAAGCATTTCAGATGCTTAAGGATAAATTGACACACCCACCGGTACTATCTCTTCCAAACTTTGCTAAAACTTTTGAGATAGAATATGATGCTTCTGGTGTTGTAATTGGTGCAGTGTTGATGCAAGAGATCCGACCCATTGTCTATTTCAGTGAGAAGCTTGGCGGCGCCACTGCAAACTACCCGACATATGACAAGGAGTTGTATGGACTAGTGAGGGCATTGCAAACGTGGCAACACTATTTGTGGCCCAAAGAGTTCGTGATCCACACCGACCATGAATCATTGAAGCATTTGAAGAGGCAACACAAGTTGAACAAAAGACATGCCCGTTGGATGGAGTTTGTTGAGACGTTTCCATACGTCATCAAATATAAGCAAGAGAAGGAGAATGTAGTAGCTGACGCACTATCGAGGAGGTACGCTTTACTATCCACTTTAGATGCTAAGTTGCTTGGTTTTGAGCGCATTAAGAACATGTACATTGATGATGATGACTTTAAGGATGTATATGTTGCATGTGAAGAATCTGGAGATGGGAAGTTTTATAGACATGATGGATTTTTGTTTAGAGAAAATAGGTTATGTGTGCCTAATTGTTCCATGCGTGACCTTTCATTGTTGGAGTCACATAGTGGTGGTTTAATGGGGCATTTTGGGGTAGCTAAGACTTTAGCTATTTTGAATGAGCATTTCTTCTGGCCTCATATGAAACGTGACGTGGAACGTATGTATGCTAAGTGTGTTACATGTAGACATGCCAAGTCTAGAGTCCAACCACATGGTTTATACATGCCTTTGCCTATTCCTACATCACCTTGGATAGATATATCTATGGATTTTGTGTTAGGATTGCCTAGGAGTAAACGTGGTCATGATTCTATTTTTGTGGTTGTAGATAGATTTTCTAAGATGGCACATTTTATAGCATGTTCTAAAATACATGATGCTTCCTACATTGCTGATTTATATTTTAAGGAAGTTGTGCGTCTACACGGTATGCCTAAGACTATTATTTCTGATAGGGATGCTAAGTTCTTGAGTTATTTCTGAAAGACTTTGTGGTGTAAGTTAGGAACTAAACTTTTGTTTTCTACTACCTGTCATCCACAAACTGATGATCAAACGGAAGTAGTAAATAGGACTTTATCCACGTTAAGGGCTCTAATTAAAAAGAACATCAAAACTTGGGAAGAATGTTTGCCACATGTTGAATTTGTATATAATAGGTCTGTGCATTCTGCATCTCAGTTTTCACCTTTTGAAGTTGCATATGGATTCAATCCTTTAACTCCGTTGGATTTGATTCCTTTGCCTGTTCATGAACATACTAACCTTGAAGGGAAAAAGATAGTTGATTTTGTTAAACAGATTTATGAGAAGGCTAGAGCAAACATAGAGAGGCGAACCGAGCAGTATGCCAATAAAGCCAACAAGGGGCGACGGAAGGTGGTGTTCGAACCCGGAGAATGGGTTTGGCTACATATGCGTAAAGAACGGTTTCCAGTTCAAAGGCATTCTAAGTTACTTCCTAGAGGAGATGGACCATTCCAAGTTGTGGAGCGCATCAGAGATAATGCATACAAGTTGGATTTGCTAGGTGAGTACAAAGTGAGTTCCTCATTTAATGTTGCTGATTTAAGTCCTTTTGATGTAGGTGACGAGCTGGATTTGAGGACAAATCCTTTTCAAGAGGAGGGGGATGATACGGCCCGAGCTCAGGAGATGTCTAATCCAATCAAGGTGCCAGAAGGACCGGTAACACGGGCAAGAGCTAAGAGGTTCAAGGAGAGCCTTAATGGATTCATGCGAGAGGTTTGGAACAAAAAGTCACATAAGCGACCCGTGGAGAGAGAAGAACCCGAGCCCAAGTGGAAGACAATGATCTCGAGCTGCGGAACAGACTGGCACGAGCTACAGCACGAACCAGGATGCGAGCAACCGGTTGCGCCATTTGACGCGAGCTACAGCGCGAGAGGACGCGCGAGTGAACCCGTCCGCGCCACTAAAGCTACGGGCAACGAGACTGGCGCGACCTAAAGCATGACCTGAGGCACGAGTGAAGCCGGTCGCGCCACAGACGCTACACAGAATGAGACTGGCGCGACCTACAGCGCGAGTGGAGACGCGATTGACCCCGTGTCGCGCCCATCTGGAGCGTGTCCGGAACTGCGCAATTCTTATGTTTTATTTCCTAGTTTAATTAGGTTTTGGACCAACTATATAAGGCCTCTAGACCCTTTATTTTTTACACAACTTTGATATTAATTTTAAACGTGAGTTTTCACTTTTTCTCTCTGAGAGAGTTATCCGAGTTTTCACTTCAGTGACGCGGCCGGGTTTACTCGCGCGTCCTCTCGCACTGTAGCTCGCGTCAAATGGCGCGACCGGTTGCTCACATCCTGGCTCGTGGTGTAGCTCATGCCAGTCTGTTCCGTAGCTCAAGATCACTGTCTTCCACTTGGGCTCGGGTTCTTCTCCCTCCACGGGTCGCTTATGTGACTCTTGGTTCTAGACCTCTCGCATGAATCCATTAAGGCTCTCCTTGAACCTCTTAGCTATTGCCCGCGTTACCGGTCCTTCTGGCACCTTGATTGGATTGGACATCTCCTCAGCTCGGGTCGTATCATCCATGGAAATTCAAAGTTGATTTTAATAATGTATGCTAATTGCTAAACTAACCATTAAGAACAAGATTGGTCCATTGTAGTATTTATCATTCTTCTTTCTCCAAAGTATTGTCTTCTGCACCAGACACCTTATAGTGTACTCACACCAGTTGTACTCATATATTCTGTCAACATCATCAAAGATGTGTACCAGCTGTGGATGTAAATATCCATTCCCCGTTGATTCAATGAGGCTATTTGTAAGTAGAACCATAAAATGTATCTTGAACCATTTTCCACCAGCTTTATCTTCCTGCATTTTTTCTGAAACATGTGCCGGAGAGATTTTGTGTTCATGTTTATCAAACTTCTCTTGCCATTTCTTCGTTTGACTGCAGCTTTGACTTCTAGGTTTCTTTTCTATACGTAGAGGACCACTTGGAAACCCCATGATCAATGATACATCAGTTTCATCTACGTGCAATCGTCGATCTCTCTTCAGGATCAACTCACAACTCTCGGGATCAAAGTTATCTACCAACCAGTAGCTAAGTACATGGGGTAATTCCTTTATATTCAAATGCAAAATGCTCCCAAATCCAAGGGATTCAACAGCACTCTTCAGCTCATCTGTGAAATTTTTTATTGCATCATATAATATGCGCGGTGTTGTTCTGCTTTTAAGCATTGGGAGATCTCCCTGCTTGGACTCTTGGATTCAGAAGCACTTGTGTCTTCAACATCTGAGTCTGGTGTAGATCTTATCCTTTCAAGTAATGTCAGTGCTAATGTTCTTGACCGAGATTTGAGAGCATTGACATTATGTTTACTCTTTTATCTTATCTCATTAGTTATTGATATATTAATATCATATGTGGACCTTGTCCTTTTGCTGGTACCTATATATGTATAGTTTTTGTTAATACTATTATTTTTGAGTATATATTGTATATCTGTTGATGCTAATTCTGTAGAAAACTAGTGCTATAATGAAACATTAGCATATTTGATAAAAAAAATTAGTAGTAATTTCATAGTAATAAAGTTTTGCTACATGTCAACACACAATTAATCCATGATATGACACTATAGTACCATTATAAATATACCATGTATGTTATATAGTTAACTGGTTAGGCATTTTCAGAATTAATATTGTAGCTTTTTAGCAATGTAATGTCTTATTTTAGCATTGGTTGATAATATTGTAGGTTTTTAGCAATGTAACCTCTTATTTTAGCATTGGTTTGATTATATAATATTACACTATCATTATAACTAAAACAGAGCATGTAAAATTTTTGTCATTATATTAAATATGTTTATAAAGATAAGAAGTCTTATGCTTAGAGTTTGATCTCCTTGATGCTAATTCATTTTCTAATATAGTGATGTTACACATTAAGACATAAATCATTCACGATGTTACTGTTTGAGATCATTGAAAAGGAAATCATGACATGCAACACAGTGTGCAAAATGCATATACATTTCTAAATATTTTGATTTCGTATACATGTGATTATTATCAGTAAACGATAACATTTTTACATATTTAGATTTTGTAAGTGTTTATTTCGTGATATATGAGGTTTTGTCAGGGTTTTAGCACTGTTCCTTTCTGCATATTTTTTTTTGTTAGAACCAAAATGAAACACACTTACTTTATTTTTATGATGAACAAAAGAAAAATGTGTTATGTACCTTTTTCAATCAGCATCTCTTCAGGTTTTCTCTTCTTTTTCGAAGAGTCGCTTTGGTTCTTCCATTTTACCAGCTCTGTGCTTGGTGTTTTTTCCATATTGATGATTTTGTTGTTTGAAATTTTTGAATTAAAATGTTGATAAAACCCTAATCGTTTATGTTTTTGTGTTTGAAGCTTTGAATCGAAAAGCTTTTGCGTGTTTGTGTGTGTATATTTTTGCAGAAGTTATGTTTTGATAATTGAATACATGGCGGGTTATTATTATTATTATTTTCTTTTCTTTTTTATTATCAGTTTTTTTGTTTTTTTTTTGGAAAAAAAGTTTTTTATATTTTCTTCAATTATAAAGTATTTATAAAGATATATTTTTTTAATATAAAATTTATAGTTATATATTAATTTTTAGTGTGTTAGCGTTAGAAAGTTAGTGTATTCTTTAGCATCGATATTTCATATTTTAGCACTGGAAGTTTCTTATTTAGCACTGGTAGATTGTATTTTAGTACTTGTGGGACTATGCAGGGTTATGTTTAGTTTAGCACTGGTAGTTTGTATTTTATCACTGGTGGGTTCTACTTTAGCATTGATATTTCATATTTTAGCACTTGAGAAACAACCATTTTTGGACTAATAGTCACCATTCTTAAGTCTTAATTATTTTAGCACTGGAAGTTTCTTATTTAGCACTGGTACATTGTATTTTAGCACTGGTGGGTTCTACTTTAGCATTGTTATTTCATACCTTGAGGGCATATTTGTAAATCTTTTTTTTAAGAGTTTTCTTATAAAATGATTTATGTATTATACTTTATACGTGATATGTACCCAGTAGATTTCATGAAATTACACAATATAAATATAATACAAATAACACAAGATATACAGTGTAGTTTGCTCAATCTTTGGGGGGAAATCTTACCAAAGCTGTAAGCGAACTGTTCGATCTAATCAAAATTATAACTATCGAGCCCTCAAGGTATGAAATATCAATGCTAAAGAATACATTATCAAAAACACATGAATTTTAAAAACTGTAATAAATCATAACCCTGCATAGTTACCATTCTTAAGTCTTAATTATTTTAGCACTGGAAGTTTCTTATTTAGCACTGGTACATTGTATTTTAGCACTTGTAGTTTCAAACAAAATGAAAAAATACTGAAATTAATAATAATTAGTACACGATTAAATTATCAAAAAAATTATGCAACAAGTGTAATTTTTTACAATAATTACAAAACCCTAAAATCCTTCTGAAATGCAAAATGAACAAGTAGTTGCTTAATGTGGCTTCTGGTATCAAGCCACAAAGGAAGCCAACCAGTCGAAATCCACACCACCGAAACCACCGGCGCCGTCCATGATCTGACGATGTTCTTCAAAGTATGGCATTCCATGCAGCCTAAAGTCCCTCCACCTTGGACTCTCCTAGTGTCATAAAATTCGACAAAAAAAAAATATTGTGTTAGGGTAGTAAAATTAAAATGTGAAAAATAAATCATACTTACATTCTGTCCCACTCGCTCAAAATACTTGTCTCTCGCTATGACCATATTTTGGTATTCGTTGTAATAGATTCCCGGATGTCGTATGAAAAGATGGAAACTCCATATTTTCTCCTTTAATTCGTTCAATTTCAGCACGAGTTGTATCAATCTAACTCTTTGATTAAGAACCATCGTCATCGTCATTGAAATATCATCCAGAGAATCTACAACCTCGTAGTTGTCAGATACATCCACCATCCCAACTCGAGTATGTAAAAGATCAATGAAAAATTCCTCAGTGTCTCGTGACCAATTCATATTTTTTTTTGGAAGAATTTTTTTTTGGGAGATAATGGAGAGAAGTTGAAGAGTTGCACGGTTGAATTTTTTTTACTAGAGAACAAGGAGCCTTTATGGTTGTATTAGCCTTGTAAATTTGAATAAAAGAACATATCTTTGCCACATGGCAATATTTTTTTGCTGAAATGTATTTTAGTTGAATAAAATTTAGTATTAGCATTAGAACAATAGTTTTATACTTTAGCACTGATATTTCATATTTTAGCACAAGTGTTTTGTATTTTAGCACTAGTATTTTATATTTTAGCACTAGTATTTTGTATTTTAGAACTTTTCGTTTCTACTTTAGCTTATATGGTTTTTACTTTGTTTCTTCAGTATTATTTGTCTTAGCATTAGAATGATTGTTTATATTATTAGGATTCGTATTTTGATTTTTTGCACTAGTGGGTTCTACTTTAGAAAAGTTTGTTGAAGTTTTAGCATATGCGACTTTGATTTATATGAGATTTACTAAATTGAATTTTGCGTTTAATATGGCAATATATTTTAGCTCTGCTAGTTTTATTTTTAGCACTGTTACTCACAATTTTAGCATGCAAAACTTTTTCATAAATTTTCTAATATCCTATGCGTGACTAAAGTATGGAGCAGAAGTAGCTTTCATACATGATACATGCATTGCAGTAGATTCTAAAAGTGCCCTATAATTATACCTCAGATGTGCAAATTATGATGTGCCCCAGCAAATTCCAAGGAAGTAAATTAGTACAAATATTTTCACAAAACTATCCATATTTTACAAAACAAAGATTTCAACATAAACATTCCATAATCCAAAAATATGAAATATGAAAGTTGTCTAAAGCATTAGAGAATTTGTTACATATATAATATTTGTTCACTGATTATCATCTTCTAGGTAAAGCTTTTCAAAACTGATTGGGTTGTCTTTAGAAGATGCTCGGAGGTAGAGTCTTGAATCTCTGATGTTCCTCTGCCTGTGGATGTTGCATTCTGCAGTAAGAATGGCAGCACAATACTTGATCCTTAAGTATTTCAGTTGCATTTCATTTTTGGCTCTTAATCCACTCCTCCAATTCCTCACAGCATCCCCCATATACGTCTCCATATGACGCATTACAAAGACCCCACAATCAATCTTGTTTGTTGAAGTTCTCCATGGCATTTGAAGACGGTTCATGCTCTTGATATTTTCAGACACTTCTTTTGTTAGTTTTTCAAGCCTAGTCATCTTCAAGAAGTGAACGAAGAGTTTGATCTGAAATTTATGATTAAAGTTAGTTCATTCTTATTATTGAATTGAATGTGTTTTTTTTAATTTGTTTCACTAGTGAAAAAATCAAATAAATAGATATGTTTTCTTACCAGTTTTGCAGGGATATGCTCATATTTCAATAGGGGGTCGTCATGCTCTCCTCCCATGGAATTTGAATTTTCAATGATCTCAGCCACCATTCTTCTTGTATCAATGACAATAATGTAGAAGTGTTCTGATTGGATTATTGGAAAGAAAAACTGCAAACAAAATAGTATACATTTAGTTATTTTCATGATAACTTTTTACAATATTTATAATGAATACGTACCATGTCCATCTTATCTACTTCCACATTTGGATATTTTCTTAATTCATGGAGTATGTTGTCAATAAACAACTTTGAAATCTTCTGTTCATTCCATCCCTCTGGAGGCGCAACAACTGTGTAGTTCTATAAAGATAAAATGAAAATTTTTTGATCATGAATGTGTAGTGTTTTTTAAAACAGAATAAAGTGAGTTAATTATAAATAGTAACTATGAAATTATTCACTTATGGAAACATTAGTCGTTAGGAAAAATCTCCTGGGAGTTTGTTGTTCAGGAATCTTTGCTTGAGCATAGTTCAATATGCTATTCCATACATCAATGACAACAGAACTTATGTATGTTTTTTTGTTCAAAGTCAGCATCTCAGCTCTCCTCAACTCTATCCGCTCATCAGCATACAAGACAACCTCCCTAATTTTGGATAAATTTCTTTTTTTAGTGTAAAGTGCAGTCTGGTAGAACAAAATGGCACTTATAATTTTTATTTATATTAATAGTAATGTATTATAAATGTACCTTTCATCATCACTCTTGTTTTCCATCGCCCAATAGTGCAGCTCATAGTCAGAAGGTATCAGTGTCTCTCTTGTATCCACAAGGTTTCTAAAATGGTCAGGTTGCTTCATTATGGCCCTTGACCTTGTGGAGACTGTGCTTGTTTGGATCACTGCCTTCTGTATATTTTTAGATGTTAATTGGAATTAAAAACCTGTTAACAATATAAGTTATCATATATGTAATATTATGTGGTAAACACTTTTTTCTTGCTGACTCTGGTTGTTTCAGCTGTCTCTGTGGGCATCTCACTGTATGCCTCTTCTCTGGGCCTTTTGATTGCCTATTTTAGCAATCATTTCATAATATTGTAAATTTTGTTCTGAACATTATTACTAAACTTGATGACAATGCTAAACAATGAATGAAGAATGCTAAATTATATAATTATTGAAATGCTTACTTGAGTGTTTGAATTGCATCTCTCTATCTCAGGGATCTCAACAGCTAATCCCTTCCCTTTCTCTTGCTGCTGTCTCTCCTCTGCCAAATCTTCTCTTTGATTCTGATATGTTTTTTGTTCAAATCAGATAAGTAAATAGTTATTTATAAAAATAGAATTCAGTTGATAGGGTGTATTCTACATGTTTTTGTCACTGTTTTTTTTTGTACTTTTTCTCCGTATTGTTTACTCTATGCGTGTGTATTTTGGATAAATGATTTGTTGTTGAGATGAGTAGGGATGTAGTACAAGAATGAAGAAAAGGGATGTGCTTTTGGTGTAAAAGATCTAAGTGAAAAAAGGGAGAAGTTTGAGCAGATCAAGCTGCAAGGGCATGCAGCTGGATGATTGAAACAAAGTCCTGGAGGCCCAGTCCATTACTCGTTTTGGGCTTGCTGATCTAAATCTCAGCCCACAAGTTGACCTGGACCCGGAAAAGCTCTCTCCACCGCCTCTTGAGGTGTTTTGCATGGGATTTACCTAGATTAAGACATTATTTCCTAATAGAAACTTTATCTTTTATGGATTGTAAATATATATTAGGTATTTAGCTTATTTTATCAACACGCACGCCAGAGACGAGAAATGCAGCAGAGATCAGTTCTAATTCAGTTTTAATTTTCTTTCTCTCTTTAATATCATGATCGCACAATTCCACAACTTATTGTTGCTCAATTCTAGCATGCAACGTAGCTAATTTACTCGTATTCTGGTGACGACGACGAAGCTCCGCTTATATAACTGTGAGATCTAATTGCTTGTTCATAGTTAATTGATGCATGTATCTATTATTCTTGTATTTCGAGTTGTTATTTATTCTAAGTCTATAGAATGGTTGTAAATATTTGGTAGATTGTGATTAATTACTAGCCAATTAAATCAGCCATACGTAATCATGGTTTAGGTTTAATAAGTGGTAAAACGGTTGCTCAAAACTAGGGAAATAACAGAGTTAATTATACAGTCCTGCGTCAGAGTCTGTAAGTTAAGAATCGGGTCTCTCTTGTGCTAACTGCTTTCAGTTCATTAAACTTAAAGAGCGTCTCTTATAGTTGTCAACCGATTAGAGAATAATTAATGAAGCGTCTTCTTAATTATCGAAACAGTATCGAGAGATTAGGTCATGTCAGAAGCGTCTTCAATGGCTATAACTGATTTGCATGGTTTGATTAATTAATTCTTGCATCTGTGATCGGTGTTATAAGTGGAGTGAAGTTTGTTGGATCCAGAATACCCCTTTTGTCATTAGTTTAAATCAGTTCGTTTGCATAAATATTTTCTTTAGTTGGTTATTTAATTCTTCAATTTATTTTGTTATATAATTCACACAAAACCTCTTTCTGGAAGTTTGGGCACGCAGACTGAAAGTCAAGAGTAATTCTTGCCGGTCCCTTAGGAGACGATCCTGCTCGCCACTGTACTCTACAGTGTGGGCTTGTCGATGAAAGTCGGAACATTTATTTTTGGTGAAAAACGACGCACCATCGGTGATGATTCTAAACAAAGAAATTAGTAACATAAAAATATATTAGTGATGGTATATGACCTTATGAGCTGAGGCAATGTCTTGCTCATTCACAGTTGGAATCTGTTCTTGTTCAACTTCTCTCTGTCGAACTTCTTCTACCTGACAAGCTCTCTCTCTGTTTTCTTGTATGAACTCAGCCATTGTGTATGCCGGCCAAGGGTAGCCACCTCCGAAATTTCCAGTAGCAAGCTCTGTTAACTCTCTATCAGTAAGCAAAGTATCATTCCATTCATGGAATGCTGGGATGTACCTCGGCACCTCCCGGAAGTACACTTCAACTCTATCCAAGTACATCATCTGTTTGAAGTTGACAGTTTTTTTTAGTAATGTATATAGATAAATGGTTGTAGTGTTTATACAAGAATTATAAACACTTCCTGTTTATTATACAAGAACTACTATAAAAAATAAATAATTAATATGACTTAGCAACAAAAACAGAATGGGACTTGTGAAGGGCATGGTTTTGTTGCTCTTCCACTTGATAGTGTGGTTCACCAATGATCTCAAGACATAGTCACACCAGTCATATTGGCTAACGTTGTCAATATCTTGCAGGCAATCCATCTAGTTTTTGTAAATATGTCCATCCTCATAGTTCTCAATCATGGAAGTAATTACCAGAATCATGAAATTCATCTTGAACCATTCTCCTGCTATAGTATCTGAGAGTATGCTAGTGAGTAACTCATCTTTTTGCATGATCTGGCATATCTGGCCTCTAACACTCTTTTGTATCTTGTGTGGTTCTCTGGGAAAATCGAAGATCACAGACACATCAGAGACCTCAATCCTCAACCTTTTCCCATGTTGCAGTTGAAGTTCTCTTGATACTGGGTCGAATTTTTCGAGCAGCCAGTATGTTATCTTTTGTGGCAATTTGGTTATATCCAAATGAAGAATGATGCCGAACCCCAGTTGTCTCACTGCCTCCTCTTGTGCTTTATTCATTTCTGTAACAGCCTGTGATAGAATTGATGGCAATGTTGTTGCTTGTAATAGTGGATATCTATCAATGTTTGGGGCTGTTTGTACTATTTGGGGTGTGCTAGTTTCACCTTCTCCAGTTCTTTTAGCACCTGTAATTTTTATGTATAATTCTGTTAACTAGACAGAAATAACTATGCTAAAGAACAGAATATGAATGCTAAAATATGACATCACAGTGCTAAAACTGTAAACTAGAGTGCTAAAATCAAGAAAATATGCAGTTGAATCACAGATAGACAAAAGGTGTTATGTTTACAAAAAAAGAAACAAAATATGAAACTCCTAAAATCAATTGCAATGCTAAAGAAAATAGAATCAGTTGAATTGAAGATGAACAAAAGTGTTATGTTTACAGAAAAAGAAACAAAATATGCAATGCTAAAGAAGAAGAACATGAATGCTAAAATATAACATGACAGTGCTAATACTCTATACTAGAGTGCTAAAATCAAGGGAATGTGCAATTGAATCACAGATGGACAAAGGTGTTAGTTTTATAAAAAAGAAACAAAATATAAAACCCCTAAATCAATTACAATGCTAAAGAACAGAATCTGAATAATAAAATATCACATCACAGTGCTTAAACTATAAACTAGAGTGCTAAAATCAAGAAAATGTGCAGTTGAATCACAGATAGACAAAAGGTGTGTATGTTGGCAAAAAAAGAAGCAAAATATGAAACTCCCAAAATCAATTGCAATGCTAAAGAAACAGAAACTGAATGCTAAAATATGACATCACAGTGCTAAAACTGTAAACTAGAGTGTTAAAATGAAGGAAATGCGAAGTTGAATTACAAAATGCACAAAAGGTGTTAGTTTTATAAAAAAGAAACAAAATATGAAACCCCTAAATCAATTAGAATGCTAAAGAACATAATCTGAATGTTAAAATATCATATCACAGTGCTTAAACTATAAACTAGAGTGCTAAAATCAAGAAAATGTGCAGTTGAGTCACAGATAGACAAAGGCGTTATGTATGTTGACAAAAAAAGAAGTAAAATATGAAACTCCCAAAATCAATTGCAATGCTAAAGAAATAGAAACTGAATGCTAAAATTAAACAAACATATAACAGTGTTTCATGCTAATGTTTGAAACAAGTGCCATGCTAAAATAAATCACTAGACTGCTATAAAATGAGCGCTAAATTAAATCACTAGACTGCTATAAAATGACCGCTATTAAAACTCAACTCTTAAGCTCTCTTTTAATTTGATTTATGATTCTATACTATACTTTGTATTTTATTATAAGTCATAATTTGATCTTTTAAATTTCCATTCATTCTTAAAATATCACTATACTCTTGAAATTAGTATACTGTTATTCTCCATTAATACCAAGTGTATACATTAGTAATTACACTCTTTTCAATTGTTTATTAAATATAACTTACAGACTACGAATATTAAACTTTTACTTTCTTGAGCCATGAATCTTACAGAATATCCAATATAAGTATTTAAACGTAAGTCAAATTGTTCATTTATTCTCAATAAATATTTTATTTTAATAAAAATAGTTACTAGAACTGATCTTGTCTATTATTTTCGTATAAATGATTATAGCTCCATACTTTGTAAATTAATTAATCTTAGAATGTGATTTGCTTAAATTAGTTTAAATTCTTACTAATAGTAATGGAGTTCCATATAATAATATTATTCTAGGTCAACAAATTATTCAAGTTTCGAATATTTAAAGATTATAAAAATATTAACCACTCTTTAATCCTTGATTTCAGTAGTTCCAATATATTGAAGCATAGATATATTTAAATATACAAATTTATAATACATAACTTATATCCATAATATTAATACAAATCCATTAGAAATGTTCTTAATACAGTAGAGTGATAATCACAAATTAATCAAGTTAGTAATTCATATATATTATATTAATTAAATGATACAACTAATTAATCATCACGAAGAATGTTAATTCCCAAATTGACAATCCAAATTCTTTATATTACATGAATAACTTCAAATTCAGCTCCTAAAATATTAGCTTAGATATATTTGCGAAATTGAAAATACTAACCTTGGATTAGCTGTGAAGTTTCTTTTTTTTAATTGATGAGGATTTACGGTTTTCACATAATATATAATTCCTCTTAGTTAATTAAGGGTGGATGTCACATGACTTACTCATATTTAAGCAAAGATGTATACCTATACTACAATCCACCTTAAAAGTTACAAGGACACGTGTATACATTTTAAATGCACATCCAATATTTATTCCTTAGTTATCCTATTCTTCTTTTTCTTTTCTTCTAATCTATCCAAGTGGTACTTACTATAATATAATTATCCTATATCTAGCTAGTATTCTCGTACTATACATATATACTTATACAATGTATTTGTTTATCTAATAAAATAATAATATAGTTAGATAGAATTGAAATATAATAATATAGGTAATAGGATAGCCATTAAATAAAATTATATTTACTTAGATAATTAGTAGAGCTTGGATATATATTCTAAACACATGATCTTTTAATACCCGAAATGATAATAATGCATAATAATTTCTTTTTGTTAGGTTTCAAACTACACTGGAGTCTCGAAATAAAAATATAAGAATTTTTCGGGTATCGCTAACCCACTCAAGGGGCACATTTCATTTAAAAAGAGATCTACAAGGATCTATTTTCTTTCCTAACTTACCCTTATGGTTAGCATAGACTATTCTTTTAATACTAAAAAGTTTGGGATATTACAGATTATTTACGATTAAGCATATGATTATATTTATGAAAATACGGAACAATTATTTTCACACATGAATCATAGCCTATGATTATATTGTGTAAATACAGTTGCAAGCATACGATTAATTTTAGACATTAATCGTATGTATTATTGTAAAGACATATGATTATTTTAAGAAAATAATAGAAGCATACGATTAATGAGTAAATACGTTCGCAAGCCTACGGTTAATTATAGACATTAATCGTAAGCATACAATTAACTTATAAAATGGATCGTATTCCTACGAGTAATGTCTATAATTAATCTTAGGCTTTGAATAATGTCTAAATTTAATCGTATATATATATATATATCTTTGTAATAAAACAAAAACTTACGATTAATTTTTAACATAATCATAAGGATACGATTAATTGTAGGAATTAATGCATTTATTTCTTGTGTAAGTGAGGTAGTTACTGAGCTTCATTAAATAAAAAGAAACAGAAAGTACATGACGTAGAAATTCGTTGACCAAAATTAAATGAAATTTACTGTTGTATAAGAAAGGTAGGTAAATTTTGTAAATAAATACACATCAACACCGATGAACATCAAACTACAAAAATTAGAGGATAAAACCCGAGCAAAAATTTGAACAAGGTGAGAGTAAAATATTTGCACATTTTTGTTGAAAGAAGAGTTTGAGATTATTACTCAAGATAGTTGAGCAAAGAATTTTCAATTTGGAAATGCATGTTTTGTATGCTCTTTAATGAAATTATTTATTATAGGCTTTCTCAATTATATTGCGTATTTATTGTTGAATTGTGTTTCGAAAATAGGTGAGAGTAAAAAAAATTCATCTTTTGAAAGGAGATTCATCAAGAAATTAGAGTAATTTTTCAAAGGTATGTTTTGTATTTCGTTGAATTTTTAATCCATGTGTTGATTTAATCATATGATGTTTTAATAATCGTAAGATGTTTTAATTAATGGTATGCATTTTTAAATGCAATCATATTCATACTTAACTATTCGTAGGCAAAAATTAATTAACCCTAAGGCAAAATCTATTAATCGTAGGTGTAGGCTTTGTTTAAAAAAATAATCATACCTAATCATATGCATACGATGTTATTATGGTATGAATTGTAAGCTGTAAATATTTTGTATAAGTAATCGTATGTTTCTTTAAATTAATCGTAAATATTAATAAATGAATCATATGTTTGTTTAAATTAATCGTATGTATTAATAAATGAATCGTATGTTTGTTGTAATTAATCATATGTATTATTAAATTAATTGTATATTTGTTTAAATTAATCGTATGTATATATCAAATAAATTGTGGCTTGCTAGTATTTGCAATTAATCGTATGCTATATCAAATAAATCGTATGTCTACGTATTTTTTTATAAATTAATCATATGCTTATTCGCATGAATCATATTCTATATTAAATAATCGTAGATTGTTTTGCAGTCCAGGCCATGACATTATCATATTTATGGAAGGTTGAGGTTGAGATGGACAGTTATATGGTCGATCTTCTACATCGAACCAGTAATTGTCATGAGTTCGAGTTGGATTTGATGCCCTAATCTCATGCTGCAGTGGCAATATGGTATTGCATTTCATTTTTTCATTTTGATCTAACATTTTTATATGAATCTATTCTCACCCATATTGTCATTTCATAGTTGCTCTGGTGGGCTCATATATGATTATGTAGATAGATGTTGGAGAGTTTAATTGGTATGTATGACTCGGTCATCATGGGATTACCACGCCAAAAACATTAGATTGTGCCTGATCTAGACAGACAGCAAGTGGTGATGGCGCCAAAGATTAGTCGTCGTGCTAGTCATCCACCTATGTCTAGAGCTCGAACACCATTTGAGGCACTATCCAGTGCACACAGATAGTTTTGCACTAGATGTCATGGACCGGAGCATAAGAGACATGCATGCACATCCCATCTACCTATTTCTAGTGTGGATCTAAATACTTCAGCAGAGACGTGCCTATACGCAGGAGAGCGCCTAAGAAATGCAGCATCTGTAGTAGTACGGAGCATACCCGTCTGACCTGTCCGGTTTGATTAGCTGCGGATATTGATTTATTAATGTTCTAATGTGGAGTTTTGTAATTTGGAAATGTTGCGGTTATTGTTAAAATTGCGATAATTATTTTTGAAATGCACAGAGAAATTGAAAAAATATATAGATCTAAACAAAGTAAAATGCATCCAGTCATATAACCAAACTTCAGTACAATGCTTATGGGGTAGGCCTACTAGTATAACTCAATGAATATATCCTAGCCCCTATAGTCGCACGATACGCATGCACCTCTTCCTCCTATATCCCTAATGGAGCGCCACTACCCAACAGTCAATCCACGTATATGTAGGCGGACACTCCACAACTGGTGTCATCTATCGGCACATACTGATCTCTAATAGACTTATCCAATGTCATCACATACAGATGTCTAGGTGGCGATAGATGATCACGTCAAAATCCAGCACATGTGACTAGACGTGACAGTAGATGAAGAAGGGGCATCAAATTTCTATCCCACTTCTCGTATATCTCAGGATCACTCAAATCGTACATGTGAAACAGGAAGGGGCCATACAACTCGACTACCCAGTCAGTAAGATGGATACGAACAGTGACCCAGTGTACCTTCTCTATGTTACATAACACAATCTCCTACAACGTAGTATATAGGATATGTCAATAACAATATTAACAAATAATATATAACATTAATCATACTCGTGAAGTTAACTTACATAATTAGCTCGGATCCATGACATCATCCACCACCTATCTTTGCCTAGTATCCGATCTATAAGTCCGAGTGCAAGCCGCCACCATCTATAGTCATCATCCTCGTATGTCTTTTTACAATCAGGGTCTAGGGAATGAAGTCTCTTCCATGCTCCGATGAGGGACTCCTGTAAAAATCAATTATAATTTATGTAAGTGTAAAAGACTAATATACAAATTTAACAAAAAAAAGCATTTCAACTTACATATAGACCGGTAGCCGTAACCACTGTCTGAGTCTTGGTAATCTATTTAGTCTTTTAATGTATCATTTCCTCGTTGGAATTTCTTTATGTTAGTGTTGTGTTTTCTTCATTTTTTTGGATTATTTATTGTAATTATCTTCGCAATTGCTCTCTTGGTGTGGCAAGCAAATTGGTGTAGGATTCCAAGTTTTCGATGCAAAAGCTATGTTCGATGATAGAAAGGGTAGAAGAATTAAGACCCAGCCCTCGTTGGGTGACCAGCGGGCGTTGGATTTTAGTCGACTTGAATTTCAGTTCCCAGCCCGCACTCGTGCCTCAACTAAAGACACCTAGCTGACGTTGAAGCCCAGCCGGCGCTGGGTTCCTCAACTGAAAACTTAGAGAAAAGACACCCAGCCGACGTTGAAAAGGTGCATTGAGAGTAGCCTCACTCTAAGCTGGGAGAAAAGTCATTTCATGGTCACTAGCGGTATTTTCTTGTGCACATAGTGTCACATGAGGGGATGAGCGTCAATAAAGCTAAGGTGGATGTGATTGAAAATTTATCTCCACCTGTTAATGTGAAAGGGATTAGAAGTTTTCTAGGGTATGCAGGTTTCTACCATAGGTTTATTAAAGACTTCTGTAAAATTAGTCAGCCTCTGTGTCATTTGCTAGCTCAAGATGTCCCATTTCTTTTTGATAAGGAGTGTTTGCATGCTTTTAACACTCTGAAAGAGAAATTGGTCACTGCACCCATTGTCATTACCCTGATTGGTCTTTACCATTTGAAATAATGTGTGATGCATCTAATTCTACTGTGGGAGCTGTCTTAGGGCAGCGTATTGATAAAATGCTCCGTGTTATTTACTATGCGAGTCTTACTCTTAATAATGCTCAAATGAATTATACAACCACCAAAAAAGAGTTGCTAGTTGTTGTTTTCTCATTGGATAAATTTAGGTCCTATATTTTAAGGTCTAAAGTTATTATGGACAACGATCATGCGGCTCTTAGACATTTGTTGACCAAACCCTATGCCAAACTAGATTGATTAGGTTGATTTTGCTCCTACAAGAATTTGATGTTCAAATTAAAGAACGATAGGGGTGTGAAAATGTTGTGGCAGATCATCTTTCTCATCTTCCTAGTAATGATAATCTAAGTGCATCACGTGAAAGTGAAATTATTTCAGATACATTCCCATATGAGCATACCTTTGAGCTTTCCTCTATCCCTTGGTTCGCTGACATTGTTAATTACCTTACATGTGGAAAACTCCGCCCTAACCTCATTTCTCAAGAGAAGAAGAGATTTTTGACAATGTGCAAGTACTACCATTGGGATGATCTCAACCTTTTCCATCTGAGGAAAGATGAATTCATCAGGTATTGTGACCCCGAGACAGAACAACAAGATGTTTTGGACTGCTGCCATGCATCACATTGTGGGGGGACATTTTGGTGGACAAAAGACGGCTCAGAAGGTCCTTCAATCCGGTTTATATTGGACTTCCCTCTTTAAAGATGCCTATAATTTTTGCATTTCTTGTGACAGATGCCAATGGGTTGGATCTATAGGAAGGAGGAATGAGATGCCACTTAATGTTAACCATGTGGTAGAGATATTTGATGTTTGGGGTATTAATTTTATAGGTCTATTTCCTAACTCTTTCAGGTTCGAATACTTCTTGTTGGCTGTTGATTACATATCTAAGTGGGTTGAGGCTATCCCACTAGAACTTGTGATGCTAACATGGTCATTAAGTTTGTGTAGGAGCACATATTGAGCAGGTTTGGATTTACTCGATCTTTCATCAGTGATGGTGGATCTCATTTTCGCAACAAACTCTTTGAAAGATTGATAAGGAAGAATGGTGTCACTCACAAGGTGGCCACTCCGAACCATCCCCAGAGATCCGGGCAGGTTGAAATGAGTAACAAATAAATTTAAAAGATCTTGAAGAAGACCATGAAAGTGTCTAGAAAGGATTGGTCCGTCAAGCTACTAAATGCTCTGTGGGCATATCGAATGGCTTACAAGACCATTCTAGGAATGAGTCCTTACCGCCTCGTTTATAAGAAGTCGTGCCATCTCCCAGTGGAGATCGAGCACAAGGCTTTTTGGGCCATAAAGGTGGTCAACTTTGATCTGAAGAATGCAGGGAAGGAACGAGCTTTACAGCTCTCCGAGCTTGATGAATTTAGAAATGAAGCATATGAGAATGCCAGGATCTACAAAGACAAAGTGAAGATGCTTCACGATAAACGCATTATGAGGAAAGAGCTCGCACCAGGCATGAGAATGATTTTGTTCAATACTCGTTTGAGACTATTCCCGGGAAAGTTGAAGTCTCGATGGAGTGGGCCATTTATCATCGAAGAGGTGTTCTCCTATGGCGTAGTCAAACTGCTAAATCCTTGGACCAAGTTGTCGTTCCAAGTCAACAGACACTATGTTAAACCATACTTTGAATAACAGCCCCAGGAACATGGTGCCAAGTCAATTATGCTCGATAATTCCATTTGATTACTATCTGACATTCCGTCTAGCTCGGGACTTTAAAAAGAGCACTACATGGGAGGCAACCCATGTTTTTTATTGCTTCTTTATTTGGACAATTTTTACATTTTATGTTTGGATTTTTTGTGTGTATGGTTGTTTTACAAGGAGAAAACGGTGTAGTTTTGCACTGCTCGGAAGGTCCGTGCACAAAATAAGAAGCCAACATGTGAAGCACAGCAAGTGCACGCTAGACCCCAGCGGCCGCTGGACATGCCTCTCGGCATTTGGAACCAGCGAGCACTGGCACGTAACGAGCGTTGGACACAAAATCTGACAAAGAGAATCCAACCGACTCTGGACCTCAGTGACCGCTGGGTATGCCTCTCAGCCCCGACAAGCTAGCCAACACTGGACCTTAATGAGCGCTGGCCCCTAGCAAAAAACCACATCCAGCAAGTGCCGAATCCTAGTCGGCACTGGGTTCCCCTTATTCCGCCTCGACCCAATGTACGCTGGAGAGCAGCGAGCACTAGCCCTCCCGTTCTATTAAAGAGGGCAGCACGTGGAGCCCTAATTTCTACTCATTTTACTCAAATTCAATCCTCCGCTCACAACCCCTCAACTCCCATTTTCTTTCCAAATCTCTTCTCCTTCATCAAATCCCAGTCCCCACTGTAAACCAATACCCAGCCGACGCTCACTTCCAGCCATTGCTGGCCTCATCATGGCTCAAACACCTCAGCGATCGCTACCTTATGAGCCACTGCTTGTGCTCATAGTTGCTATTTCTATCTCATTCAAGCCCTCTCGTGTGATCCGTCTCATTCCAGCTTCAAGATGGTGAGAAAAAAGAATGCCTCCAACCAGCCAATCCACGAGGAATCCCATGTTGAACAAGCAGATGACGATGAATCGGAGGATTTAGCACCGCTTTACAACTGTCCATTTCTAATCTTTAAGGATGAAGAAGGTAACCTTTACCATAATTTCGCAAAGAATGATATTACGAATCAGCGATTTTATGATTGGAACTTGCTGCACACTTTGCAAATTGACTCTAAGGTGATCAAATATCTGAAAATTTTAAGATTGGAAAAATATGCTAGAATGTACTATGTCGATTATGATCATTTGTGTTATGAATTTTTGGCCACTTTCAAACTAAGCAAGGATCGAAAGCAATTTAAATGTCGGATGATGAGCCAAGAATTTGTTGTTACTTTGCTAATGATGAAAGAAGTCTTTGGTTTCCTGACTTATGGGGTTTGGGTGAGGCCTGATGATGCGGCCAATGCGGTGCGGAAGCTACGAATCGAAACACACGTCAACTATATGAATGATTCAACCCAAATAATCTACTGCAATAACACTCAAATATGTCTAGATGAACTTCCTAAATCCACAAATTAACACAAAACGAATTTAACAAGAAAAGACAGAAATTGACCCGAAAAAGCCTAAATAAGGACTCGAACAGAAACCTACGCTAAACAACTCGAAATGAGCTCAAATTTTAACACAAGGTACAAACTACAGACGTGAAAAACATATCCAAAAAATAGGGAAAACGCACGAGTATGTTTCGTTTTGGCATGGGGAAGACTTTTCGGGCTACCCAGGGTTTCTACGATGAACGATGGCTTCAATATATGTGATCTGGATTTGGAATGCTATATGAACGATGATGATGATGTTGTGGATGGTATGGAGGCATAGTGATGGCTAGTATGAAGCTGGATCGATGGAAAACGAAAAGGATAGATGAAGAACTTACTGAAATGAACCCCGAATCTACGAGAACTCGGAACGCGCCTATGAGCAAATTCTTCGGTGGCTTGATTAACCTGAGCACTACAAGATGCACGAACGAACCAAAGATTTCAATCATGGAAGCGCCAGAACCAAACTCTACCAAGAACAATTGATTTGTGTGTGAGACAAGATGAAGCGTAAAAGCTGTATTTTCATTCAATCAACTCTGAATAATAATAACAACAAAATATCTTAAATACTAGCCTAGGGCTTGAAATTATCAAGTATTGGGCTTGATAATTTTGAAAATAAAAGAAATAAAACTAAAGGCCAAATTCTCCTAACAGTAATTTGGGCTTCTAATTAAAATAAAATATTGGGTCCAATTAATATAAAACAAACTAATAAATAACTAAGGACACACGTCCAACATGCATAAGGTCATGGCTTCACTCTTTAATGCCCAAAACAGTCACCAACTTGTATTGTCTGAAATCGGCTCCATCATCCTCCAGCTTTTTTCCAACATAGCACTACAGATATCCTTACAGCTTCTTAGCACGTAAGCGCGTCACTGGACCTCTCAGCTGCAACTCTGAGTTTAGTTCTTCAGTGTTGGTCCCGATCTCATCACTTCTCCCCTCCTCAAAAGAATTCAACCTCGAATTCAACTCCTCCTCAGTGTCAACATCATCTGCAGGAAAAAGGGACAAGTCAGAGACATTAAACTTTGACTCGACATTATCATTGACTCGAGCAACCACAGTGAATGGCCCATCTCCATGAGGCATCAACTTTGACTTCCTCAAATTAGGGAAACGCCCTCGGCTGAAGTGAACCCAAACCTTATCACCGGGTTTGAATAGCACTTGCTTGCGGTGCGTGTTCGCCTTAGCTGCATTGTGAACTCCTTGAAGCTCGATCCTCGTCTTCACCTTGTCATGCATCTCTCGAACTTATTCAGCCCTACGAATACCTTGCAAACTCGAAAGATGATCAATAGGCAAAGGAATAAGATCCGTCGGAGTCAACGGATTAAAACCATACGTGTAATACCTCGAAATATTTTAGAAGGTTTTATTCAACTTATGTTACCCTCTGGTAAGTTAGAAAATAAGTTGGGTCCTTAAAGGATTCAAATAAAGGAAAATCGCAGCCAGAGACATCTATTAAAATTTAATTTGGTCAAAAATTATTTTAAAAATATGTTCTGATATTTTTCTCGGGTTGATAGAAAAATTTTCAAGCATCGTGCCAAACTTTGAATTTTCCAATTTCGAGTTCAAATGAACACTTGGCACAATTTTAGGGTAAAAGGTAATAGATTTGGATAACTAAGGCACATCCGTCATTATCCAATTTCTTTTTCGAAATATTATTCTATTCGTAATTATCCTATTCCATCATTATCATCTTTCTTTTATTCGTTATTATTCTATTTATTCTTCTTCTATAAATAGGAGGTTAAGGTTTCATTTTTCATTCATTTTCAAAATCGAAACGCCGAGCAGCTTCTAGAGAAGGTACGACTCTAGTTTCCTATTTCATTTCCGAAATAGTCATTTTGAAGGTGTCAACGCGTAGATCACAAATACGTGACTGAAATGATGACACGACGGACGATCACGATGGAAAATCATTGTGACTGCCGCCAAAAGTCGCAACCACTCTCTCAAATCAGTGACTCTTTTGGGTCGCCTGATCAAAAAGTGTCTTTAGGATTTTATGTTCTATGTATATTTATATACATTTTCCATGTTGTCACTTTTTTAATTTCGGGTATATTTTGAGTATCCGATTATTAAATTGTAGTCTTTTTCAGATCTATCATTCATGAATAGCCCTATCATGTTTTTAAGCTCAAAAGTTGTTCCGTGTCAAAATATAGTATTTTTATTTAAAGTTTCATATTTTTCCAATGGGCAGATCTTACGGTATGAATTTATTTGTACCGAGTTAATTTTAGGATACGGGTTTGACCACCCCGTATGCTGAAACTCCCTAAAGGGTTTTTCTTTATAAAAATGCCTTGAGTAAAGTTCCCTTAAGAGTCAAAATATTTTGATGACCCGGGTGTTGTGTATTAAGATAGTAGATTTTATAATATTTACTTCATAGCTAAGAAAGGTTAGATTTTGACCTAATGGTAGTCTTTCATCAAAACTAAGTTGTCGGATAATATTGTAGGCTCAGAAGAAGGAGACTTCTAGTTGAGACCAGAATCAGAATCTAGGTCTAGCTATTTCCAGATTAGATTACCAGGTGGGTTTTTATTATATAAAATGTATTTTGGGTTATTAAGCCCTGATATTTATAAAATAAATATGATTGAATATCCAACTCATGACTGTATTTAATGTGCTCTCCTGACTCATGTAAGTCTTACTACTATTTTTGGTGACGAAACTATAATGGTTCACAATATCGAGCCCCAAGCAAACATGGCAGTGTCCAACCTTAAGCAGTCGGGTTGTGTACATGAACCGACTCACCGTAAGCGTTCTAGGGGAGAATGGCGCGCAATGATGGAAATAAAATGATTTAGTATACATGGATTTCACAAATTTTCTGTTTTGAAATCTTTCCATGATATGCTTAAAATATGATTGGATATTCTGTTTTATAAAATGATTGTGAAGGTTTTTCTCAAAAGTACCCACTGATTGCATTAGTACTCACGCCCAAAATCTTTTCAAATATTTTTCAGGATGAGCTGCGGGATGGTGGACGACTGTGCTAAGGCTGAAGGGTTATCATTTGATGTATATGTTTCCTTTTCCGCTATGGAGTCTAACTGAGAACATGCTTCCTTTTGAGTCTGAATAAATGCGCTATGTTCTTTCCGCTTACTCTGATTACTGTTACGGAGTGTTTGGGTTCTCCGAATCCAGTTTTCTTTACTGTTATGGAGTGTTCGGTTCTCCGAATCCCATTTTCTTTACTGTTATGAAGTGTTCGGTTCTCCGAATCCCATTTTCATTATTGTTATGGAGTTTTCGGTTCTCCGAATTCCATTTTCTTTATTGTTACGGAGTGTTCGGTTCTCCGAATCCCGTTTACTTTCTGTTCCTGACAGGCGAAAGCCTGGCATTTATTTACCTTCCTTATTCAGACAGGCACAAGCCTGACTTTACATTACTTTCCATGTCAAGGCAAAAGCCTGGCTTTATATCGCTTTCTCGACAGACGAAAGTCTGGCATTTCCTTGCTTTATGTATTTGGACAGACATCAGTCTGGCCTTTTTCATGCCTAACCTATTAACAGTTAATCTTTGAACTTTTATTATTTACATTGAAATTTGCTTTCGTTATTCTTCTTTAGGTTCATCCTAAGAGTCATGGTATCTGGTTTGAGTCATTTCATACGCTTTAAAAGTGTGGATTGATCCATTTATAGAGGTTATGCTGCCCGAATTATTGGGGCACTAACCCTATTTCTATGATTGCTTCTATTCAACAACCCTTTCCCCCTTCCCCCAAGTAGCGCACCGGTCGCCTGCCCTTCTCCCGGGACTGGGGCGTTACAATACACAACCTCAAAAGGCGACATATGTGTAGAAGAATGCACGACTCTATTATAGGCAAACTCAGCAAAAGGCAAGCATTCTTCCCACGACTTCAGATTATTCCTAACTAAAGCACGAAGTAAAGTACCGAACGTCCTATTGACTACCTCAGTCTGACCATCCGTCTAAGGATGATGTGCAGTCGAAAATAGGAGCTTAGTACCTAGCTTTCCCCATAACACACGCCAGAAATGCCCCAAAAATTTCGAATCCCTATCAGAAACAATGGTTCTAGGGATGCCATGCAGACGAACTACTTCACGAAAGAACAAATTTCCAATATTAACAGCATGATCAGTTTTTCTGCAAGCAATAAAATGAGACATTTTGGAAAACCTATCAACTACCACAAACACAGAATCTTTGCCAGACTTAGACTTAGGCAAACCCAAGATAAAGTCCATCGAGATGTCTACCCAAGGGGTAGTAGGTGCCGGCAAAGGCGTATACAAACCAAATGGACTAGATGTGGATTTAGCATTCTTACAAGTAATACATCTAGCACAGACTCTCTCAACATCATGTTTTATGCGAGACCAGTAAAAATGCTCATGCAAGAGACTCAATGTCTTATTAACACTGAAATTACCCATAAGACCCCCTGCATGCGACTCCAAAATAAACAACTCTCGCATAGAACAATCAGGAACACACAATTTTGAATCCTTAAACAAGAATCCCTCAGAAACATAGTACGAATCAACAGCTCTAGATTTTCCATCACAAGATGCAAATATAGGTCCAAAGAATGGATCATTCACATAAAAACTCTTAATATGCTCAAGATCTAAACACTGTGCATGCATAATAGAAATCAAGGCATACCTACGGGAGAGTGCATCAGCAACCACATTCTCTTCTCCTTTCTTATACTTGATCACATAGGAAAATGACTCTATGAAATCCACCCATCGAGCATGGCGTGAGTTCAAGCTCTGTTGTCCCTTCAGGTGCTTCAGTGATTCGTGATCAGTGTGAATCACGAACTCTTTCGGACGCAGGTAGTGCTGCCAAGTCTCCAAAGACCTCTTATGCATACAGCTCCTTGTCATATGTAAAGTATCTCAGAGATGCACCATTTAACTTCTCGCTGAAGTAAGCAACTGGCTTCCTATCCTGCATCAAAACAGCACAAATACTTATATCGGAGGCATCACACTCAATCTCGAACATCTTATTAAAATTAGGCAAAACCAACACACGAGCATTACACAATTTTGACTTTAGCAAATTAAAAGCATGCTCTTGGGCCTTGCCCCACTCAAACTTTCTATCTTTCTGACTGAGTTCGGTCAACGAGGTGGCTATAGTGGAAAAAGCCCGCACAAAACGGTGATAAAATCCAGCCAAACCATGAAAAGACCGAACATCAGCATAGGTCTTAGGCGTGGGCCACTCCTCAATGGCCTTAACCTTAGATCTGTCAACCTCAACAACTTGACTACTCACAACAAACTCCAGAAAAACAACCTCATCCATGCAAAAAGTACACTTAAACAGATTAGCATACAACTTAGCAGTACGTAACAGCTCAAAAACATACCTAAGATGTCTAACATGCTCAGAAACACAAGTACTATAGATAAGGATGTCATCAAAGTAAACGACTACATACTTCCCTATCACATCTCTCAAGACATGGTTCATGAGACGCATGAATGTACTAGGGGCATTGGTAAGCCCAAATGGCATGACAAGTCATTCGTACAATCCATGCTTCGTCTTAAACGCAGTCTTCCATTCATCCCCTTCACTCATTCTCACTTGAAAATATCCAAAACGCAAATCAATTTTAGAAAAGATAGACGCTCCAGACAACTCATCTAACATATCATCCAAACGGGGAATAGGAAAGTGATATTTTACCGTTATCTTATTAATGGTCTGGCAATCCATGCACATGCGCCACTCATTATTTTTCTTGGGGATGAGTATGACAGGCACTGCACACGGCGATAGGCTCTCTCTGATCTGCTTCTTCTCCAGCAACTCCTTGACTTGACAATCTATCTCTTTTGTCTCCTCAGGGCTGGTACGATAAGCTGGTCAGTTTGGGAGGACTGATCCAGGTTGGAAGTCGATCGGGTGCTCAATTCCTTGAATTGGCGGCAGACCACTCGGAATCTCCTCAGGAAACACATCCTTGAACTCCTCCATCAACGGCTGCAAAACAGAAGAAACAACAACATCAGGAGTATCATAAGCCTTAAAATTAACTAGAACGATAGGCTTACCAGCTTTGATGGCTTTTTGGACTCCCTTTGCACTAATAAATAAATTTATGTGCACTATATCTGAACTAGCTGCACTGGATGAATCTGTAATGGCTAGATGGACAGCCTTAGTCGTACTCTTGGAAGTTGACACCGTTTCCTTAGATGTCTTGGGATCGGCCGTCGATTGGCCAGCTGGAACCGGGATCTTACTCTCAGGCCGTTTCTCTTTCGCTTTCTCCTCCTTAAATTTTTCTTGCATTCTCATTTGATCTTCATTGATGTCCTTAGGCGTCAAGGGCCACAATCTGGTGGTCCGTCCATCTCTAGTCACAGTATAAGTATTGGCGAATCCATCATGAATTATCTTCCTGTCAAACTGCCACGGACGACCAAGCAATATATGCGACGCCTCCATAGGGATGACATCACAAAGAACAGTATCAGTAAATCGACCAATGGAGAAAGTAACACTTACCTAATATCCAACGCGGATTTTTCCTCGGTCAGTCAGCCACTACAAACGGTACGGCTTGGGGTGCTTTTGTGGAATCAGATTCAACTTTCCCACTGCGTACTGGCTGATCGCGTTCACGATGCTACCACTGTCAATGATGAGTGAGCACGTCTTATATTGGATTTCACAGCGCGCATAGAAGATGTTCTCACACTGGTCATTCTGATCCTCCTCTCAAATCAGACTCAGTGCTCGGATCGAAACAAGACTGACATGGGCTTGCTTCGGCTTCTCATCTTCAACCTCGTCCATAGGTGAATGGTCAAGGGGCTGTTCAACGCCTCTTTCTACTTCTGCTTCATTGAGCTCTTCCTCACTAGCTGACTCCAGCTCTTTAGACACTGGGCTTGGAAGTGTCCCCATCCTCTATACTTGTGACATTGAACGTCACTTGCTCACCTTGAAGTACTATTTGAAGACTGAGTGGGCTGCACGGTTCGATTTGGATTGCCTCTGTTCGGTGCATGTGAATTATACTCAGGTCTGCGGCTCGGCTGTGGTGCAGACTGCTCAAAATGGTGAACGGGCTGTGACTGCTGATCTTGAGGATGTGTAGGGGCTGTCCTAGGCGTGGTAGACTCACCTCGACCCCACTGTTTCTGGGCTGGCGTGGACTGTGATGGCCTTCTTCGGTTATCTCTGAGCTACCGTTCTACAATTGAGGCATAGTGGACCATGGCCTTAATGCTGGTGAAGTCCTTCAATTCGACTTCACAGGCGATGTCGAGGTTTATTCCCTCAATGTATCGATTTATGGTAGCAACTAATGTCTCTTCTTTTCCTACTCGATTGAGGGCTGTCTCGAGTTCCTTATGGTACTCCTCTATGGAACGTGTACCCTGCTTGATTCGGTTCAGTCTCTTCTCTAGGTCACGCTCATAATGTACCGGAATAAAACGTCCTCTCATGACGTCCTTCATCTCAGGCCACGAATCAATAGGCGGGTGGTGCTCTCGGCGTCACCAGTTCTGTTAGAACTCCCACCAGGTGGCTGCATATCCTCTGAACTCTAACGAGGCTAACTGGACCTTCTTCTGCTCAGGAAAATCATAGCAGTCGAAAATCTTGTCAACCTTTCTCTTCCAGTCGAGATAAAGGTCTGGATCATGTAATCCCTCAAACTCCGGGATGCTTGTCTTGATGTTATTCAACAAGCTATCAGGTTTCGTATGTCAGGCTGTATGTCTATATTAAGGTTGACGTGGTCGGTCACGTCTCTGAAATGGATCATACTCAGTGAATTCCTCTGCAAAATCACCAAAAGCTTCCTCTGTATCACGATCATAGGGATCGTTAAACTGTGCTTCAGGCTGGTGATGCGGAACTTTGGTGCTCTAGCATTCACTCTGGCTGGTTCAGCTGCTTGTATTTCTAGCTGAGAAGCTGCTGCGGGCTGTCGAACTGCTTCATGCTGATGAGCTACCGCCGGTGGTTGAGCAGCTCCTTCTGGCTGGGCAGGTTGGCCTTGAACTGGTGGTGGTACAGGAATTCGAGCAACTATAAGCTCGAGCTGTGCCATCACTTTGGCCAATGAACTATCCAGCTTATGCTCCAGTTCCTGATGGTGGTACTGGGCATCCCACGGCTGTGGCATCAACGAAGCCGCATATGTAGGAGTACTAGGTGATGCGGGTGCCTTATCATTCATCTTGTTATAACCATCTCTGGACTCCATTGGTACCTGCAAAACAATGAAAATAAAAGAAAACAAAAGAACAGGGCCTCACTTTTTTTTTAACTCTCGTGTATACCACTCAACTCTGTACTTCAAATCCTCGGTAGAACTAAAGCTAGCTCGTCCAACTCTAGTCAAGAGCTCGAACTTGACTTCCAAAATACCACGGGTATCTAAAACACCACGAGATAAGCTGCAATGGGTATAGGTCAGCTGTATGGATGAATAGGTAAAGAATTTTGAAGAAACCGAAAAACCGGAGAATATTCACTGGGCAGTTTCACCTAGAAGATGATAGAATTTGACCAAAAGTACAATTATGTCACGTTGTTCCACTTCCGGAATTGTATTATGGACGAAAATCGGAGTTCTGGTGCAAATTTGACAAAAAACCGATTTTTGGCTGCGGAGTGATCGGTGGATGAATTTTCAGTGGATGAGTGTGGGAGGCAAAGGCGAGAATAAAGCTGGAATATGGGTGAATATGTGCTGAATTATGGAGCTAGATTGTACCAAGTGTGAATACGAGCTCAACAAAGAAACAAAAATCAAAACCAACTAGGAAACAAACCCCAAATCAACTAGGAAAATACCAAAACCAATCCTAATTCAACTAGGACACGAAATTCGACCCTCCCCTTATATTAAACACAATGTGAATGAAAATTATGACTCCCAAACAAGATAATACCAGCTGCAATATGGTTCCCAATTGCTATTCGACGAAGAACGGTAATTGCGACACAAATACGAAGAAACAAGAACAACGACTATCCAAACTAAACAATGCTCAACAAGACCAATCAAGAAAATCAAGAATTATCAAGAAACAATGCAAGATTAAATGGTAACACAATCGGGCTCGATCAACTCTTTTCTTTTCTTTTTTCTTTTTTTTTCTTTTTTTTTTGAATTTTCTGTTTTCTTTTTTTTTGTACGATTTTTTTTTCTTTTCTTTTTTTTAAACAACGTTCGACTCTCCTTTTGCCCCTACTATGTCACAAGAATTTGGATTGAACCATGACCAACCGAAGTTGACGTGGCTCTGATACCAAAATCTATGATGCGGCCAATGCGGTGCGGAAGCTACGAATCGAAACACACGTCAACTATATGAATGATTCAACCCAAATAATCCACTACAATAACATTCAAATATGTCCAGATGAACTTTCCTAAATCCACAAATTAACACAAAAACGAATTTAACAAGAAAAGACAGAAATTGACCCAAAAAACCCTAAATAAGGACTCGAACAGAAACCTATGCTAAACAACTCGAAATGAGCTCAAATTTTAAAACAAGGTACAAACTGCAGACATGAAAAACATATCCAAAAATTAGGGAAAATGCACGAGTATGTTTCATTTTGGCACGAGGAAGACTTTTCGGGCTACCTAGGGTTTCTATGATGAACGATGGCTTCAATATATGTGATCTGGATTTGGAATGCTATATGAACGATGATGATGATGTTGGGGATGGTATGGAGGCATAGTGATGGCTGGGATGAAGGTGGATCGATGGAAAACGAAAAGGATAGATGAAGAACTTACCGAAACGAACCCCGAATCTACGAGAACTCGGAACGCGCCTATGAGCAAATTCTTCGGTGGCTTGATTAACCCGGGCACTACAAGATGCACGAATGAACCAAAGATTTCAAGCTTGGAAGTGCCAGAACCAAACTCTACCAAGAACAATTGATTTGTGTGTGAGACACGATAAAGCGTAAAAGCTGTATTTTCATTCAATCAAGTCTGAATAATAATAACAACAAAATATCTTAAATACTAGCCTAGGGCATGAAATTATCAAGTATTGGGCTTGATAATTTCAAAAATAAAATTAAAAGAAATAAAACTAAAGGCCCAATTCTCCTAACAGTAATTTGGGCTTCTAATTAAAATAAAATATTGGGTCCAATTAATATAAAACAAACTAATAAATAACTAAGGACACACGTCCAACATGCATAAGGTCGTGGCTTCACTCTTCAATACCCAAAATAGTCACCAACTTGTACTGTCTGAAATCGGCTCCATCATCCTCCAGCTTCTTTCCAACATAACACTGCAGATATCCTTGCAACTTCTTAGCACGTAAGCGCGTCACTAGACCTCTCAGCTACAACTCCGGGTTTAGTTCCTCAGTGTTGGTCCCGATCTCATCACCTGATGATTTAGACACTAAAGATGCGTGGTTGGAACTCTCTGGGTTCAATAATTGGAGCTCCACAGACATGCCCAACGGGTTCATCAAAGACCCCGTGTTGGCCTTGGTGCATAAGTTTCTCTCATATCAAGTTTTTGGGAAAGAGGAAGCAAATAAGGTTAACACCACTGAGGTGTATCTGTTGTGGTACGCTAAGCACAGAACAAGGATTTGTCCATCTAATTTCATTTGGACAATGATGGAGCAAATATCGCAACGCTCCACCCGACACGCCTCTTTCAGATTGATCATTATGGCATTAGTTGTATGCTTGGGCGTCTTGTATGAAAGAGGCCCATCCCGCCAGGATAGACCAAGGTCAAGAAATATTATATAGACCTCAGTGAGCTCAAGAGTGACCCATTCGTCTATGATGAGAGACGACTTATGCTTCATACTAAGTGGCATTGTGTCAAGGAGTATATGAATGCTCAGCTTGCCGCCATCCGTTGAGATGAAGTCAGCCCGTCAGCTGCACCACCCGAAGAGAAAGATGAGGAGGAGGAGCCATCATTCAACGAGCAACCACTTATCGGCCCCGCTATATTGCTTGTTGATAGTTATCAAATGTTTCGCGATGACTTGAGGTCATTCCATGACCAATACGACATGACTTTGGGAAAATTCCGCCACCATTATGACACCACCATGGGCGAATTCCGCCAAAAGTTTGGGGAATTCCGTCAAGAATTCAGAGACTTAAGGCAGGAGGTCTACCACCGCTTTGATTAGCAGGATCAATAGATGCTCGACCTCGAGGCAAGCTGGAATGCTTGGATGCTGTCCAATCCGTACCTACTACCTCCATCACTACCTTATCGGCCACCGAAGCAGTGAAGTCATTTTAGCATTTTTGTGTTGTTTTTGTGTTTCGTGTGAGTTTGGATATTTTACCATTTCCTTGTATTGGGTTTGTTCTGTCATTTCTGTTTTTGTCTATGTATTTTGTAGGAACTCAAGCCCATTGCCGGCTCACTCCAACTATGATGTTCTCTCTCCTTTTTATTTCACTATATTTCTTTTTGGCACATTGAAGGCAATGCACATTTTATGTATGGGGGGATTCATGAATCATGTTATTGTGTTTTGTGTCTTGTCTTATTATTTTGTGTTTTGATTTTTGTTTTATTATTTTGATTGCATTTAGCACTTTTTGTCCACTTGTTGAATCATGTGATTTGGGAAATGAATCTTTAAATGGTTGTTCTTGTCAATCATGCTACATGAATTCATTTCCATTGTTTTTCTCTAGAATATGAATTGTCTTCAGAATGATTATGGTTTGACAATTTGTGTCATGGAGTCTTGTCTTTGAGAATTGGACATCATGATTAACTCTCTTAGCAAATGTGACTCTAGTTCTCTTTCACCATTCTATTCCCTTAATTGTCTGAGTTCTATAAAAGGGGGGAGGCTAATAAGGATCTCTGCTCCTCTAGGTCGACTATGAGTATTGGAAACCACGCAAGGGTGCAGGGGATTTCTCCCCAAGTTTGACTTTGTGAATTTTGATCCGCATCCTCTTAAGTATTATATAAATAAAGGAGTTGCATTCTGGACTCTACTCCTATCATGCGTACCTTTCCAATGAAATTATGCATGATGAATATGAAAAACCACTTTAGGAAGCTCGATCATCCGTCCGATAAATTAACCTAATGAATTTTGCCATACATTGCATCCCCGAGTTAAAATGTGAATAATTGAATAAGGAGGTTAGTGGTGTAGGATGTTTGAGAGGACAATTGTCGGATTTTACTTTAAAGTTTAATCTATCTTGTTTATTCTCATTGGACGAGCAACACGCCATGTTGGATAATTATCTTCATTTTCAAATATGATGAGTATTTTAGTGGAAGCCGTGTGGAGTGATTGATATGCATGATCCACTTAAGAGCAATTCCTTTTTGCTTCATATTTCAAATCACTGTATTTGCTTGAGGACAAGCAAAGTGCCAAGTGTGGGGGAGGTTTGTTTAGTCTTTTAATGTGTCATTTCCTCGTACAAATTTCTTTATGTTAGTTCTATGTTTTCTTCGTTTTTGTGTATTATTTGTCGTAATTATCTTCGCAACTCTTGGTGTGGAATGCAAATTGGTGTAGGATTCCAAGTTTTCAATGCAAAAAAAGACGTTTGGTGACAGAAAGGGTTGAAGAATCAAGACCCAACCCTTGCTGGGTGACCAGTAGGCATTGGATTTCAGTCAACTTCAGTTTCAGTTCCTAACCTGAGCTCGTTTCTCAACTGAAGACACCCAGCCGACGCTGAAGCCCAGTCGGCGTTGGGTTCCTTAACTGAAAACCACCCAACTGACACTAACATCCAGCCAATGCTGGACTGAGCTCCCGTGGCTGGGTCCCCCTGACTGAAGCAAGGCCAATCGGTGCTAGCTCCCCGTCTTTTGAACACACCCTGTCGGCACTTCCTTCCAACAAACACTGGGCAGAGAACTCTATGTTCCGAATTATAAGAACTATAAAAGAAAATTTGGGGATCCAGTTTGATATATGCTCCTTTGGACAGACGCTCTTGAGCGGATTCTCTTTCCTCTCTCTCTCTCTCTTGACTTCACACTACACTCCAATTTCAGTTTGGCATGTAATAGGGCACAGAATTCTCTCCGACTTCTACTCCTATTTTAGGGAACTATTTCACAACATTCATCAAGGGTGCTTCATGTTTGATTGTAAGAATTAAACTCTATTTATCTTTGATATTTAAGATGATTATTATCCATTGTTCTTGTGAGATGCTTCACATGATGAGCGGGACTGGGTGATCTTCGAGCATTGTGGTGGCTCAAAGTAGGAGTGGACGATCGTTGAGCCCTCTCTCCGGTACTGTGGTGTCTCGGAGTAGAAGTAGGCGTTCAATCCGCTCTTTGTGGATCGCTGTGGTGACTCAGAGCTTGTCCTTGCTCTCCACATAGCCTAGTTAGTCCCTTTCAACAGCCTGGTCAACAACCTCATGAATAAGGAGTATCAATCCTGTCTTGAATGCTTAGTCCCCCATGCTTGAGGAGGGTTCACTCTCTAATCCATCATCTGTTGAGGCCGAAGACCATGTATCTCACTGTCTGCAGTCATTGGTGGAGGTCAGAGTCTGAGTATCTTATTCTGTGGCTCATCTACTAAACTCTGACTTGACTGCATGGCCTTCTTTGTCCTCTGAGAAGCCCTCGCCTGAGTCTAGGTATGTCTGTGATCTAAAAATGTACTGCAGCTATGAGGGTATTGGCGTATGGATCATCAGCAGACTTGTATGATAAATACTTACAAATGAGCGTATAACTCATTCAGAAATCGGTTATCAAATTCGTTGAAGGTGTAATTTCTATCTTTGGTGATGAGTACCTCAGAAAGCCCACTGAAGAAGACATCGTAACTCTTCTTCATGTCAGAGAACAATGTGATTTCCCAGGTATGTTGGTAAATATTGACTGCATGCACTGGGAATGGAAAAATTGTCCTACCTCATGGGCAGCGCAATATGCAGGAAAAAGTGGAAGGCCAACAATAATTTTGGAAGCAGTTGCGTCGCAAGACCTATGGATCTGGCATGCAATTTTTGGAACTTCGGGTACGAAAAATGATATCAATGTACTTGATCAATCTCCTCTATTTGATGATATTTCGGAAGGTCAAGTAACAAAGGTCAATTATGTTGTAAATGGCAAAGAAAAAAATATGGGATATTATTTGACTGATGGCATATATCCTCAATGGGCAGCATTTGTCAAATCTATTCCTGCTCCACAAATTCGGAAGCATCAATTATTTGCTCAACATTAAGAGGCAGCCCGCAAAGATGTTGAGTGAGCATTTGGTGTTCTACAAGCTCGTTTTGCTTTTATCAAACGTCCATGTCTTATTTGGGATCGTGACATTATTAGAAAAATAATGATTGCTTGCATCATCATGCATAATATGATAGTGGATGATGAAAGGAGCATTTACCTAAAATATCATGATTCGACCGAATTTATAGAAGATCGAGGTAGATAGAATAATCACCGAAGTAAAGATCAAGAAGAAGAAAACGATCTTGTTTATTCTACGGAGAGGATTGCAAGCTTGTCGAGCTATATGAAAACTAGATCACAACTTCGCAATCGAGAAGCTCACGCCATTCTTCGTGACGACTTAATCGAACACATATGGCAAAAATTCGGCCATCAGCACTAAATTTATATTTTTTTCATCTATTTTAATCGTCATTTGTTTATTTCAATCCATGTTCGGTTTATTGTTATTTATGTTCTTGTTTTGTTTATTTTGTATTTTATCATATTGTCTATTTTATGAAAGTTTGTTATTTTATGTTATTACAATGTTCAATAATAATAATAATAATTTATTTTAATTAGTATTAATTATATTATATTTATTAATAAAAGAAAAGAAAAAATAGTATATAATGTTGTGGTTTGGTGTTTGCGGTGGTTGCTGATAAACTATCAAATTGTATGTGGTTGGGTTGGATAAAATAATGGTGATGTGGAAGAGAGAGAAATTAATTAAATATTAAGGGTGGTTGCCCGGTTGGGGTGTTTGTCCAATTGCTGATAATGGTAGTCTAAGGGTAAAATTGGAACAATTGACTTTTAAAAAAAGTGACATCATCATGTTTTGAAAAAATTCTTAAAAAACTTTAAATGATCATAATTTATTCATTTTTAATCGTATTTACACAAATCTTATATCAAATTAAAGCTATTTTCATACTCTTTCATTTAAGATCCATATTGCATATGTTTATTTAAAAAAAATAGATGAAAAATACAAAAAATCATTTTTAGGCATAATTTTCACATAGCATAACCCCAGATTTATATTAGCATGTTGTATACAACATTTTAGCATGACCTATATATAACATTTTAGCATATTGTGTAATACATTTTCGTGGGTGATATTATGAATATATTTCTAACAATTCTTTGTAAACACCTACACCTATATAGATACTACAAAATGAAAAATACGAGTTGATGATAAAAAAGAATGAGAAAGTGAAGCAACGAATGAGATGACTGACAACTAAAAAACAAAATGCGTAAATATTTCCCGAAACGAGATAAAGTTTGTGAGAGCAAAATATGTGCTGCAATTCTAAGTGCAGACAATAACATACAAATTTAGCCTCATACTTCACTCATTTTAGCCTCATTCATTTCTCATTTTAGCATGTGTTGATAAACAAAATATGGAACGGTGATTTCGTTGGAATGAAACACAATACACCCAATTTAGGGACAGTGAACCCTAATGAGAATCTCATAATTACTAATTGGGATCAGATGAGCCCTAATTGGAATGTAATAAACCCTAATTGGGAATGGTAAACCCTAGTGGAAAATGTCACATCAAATTTAGCCTCCTACTTTGCTCATTTTAGCCTCATTCATTTCTCATTTTAGCATGTTCTGATAAACAAATATTGAACAGTGATTTCTTTGGAATGAAACGCAATACACCCTATTTGGGGACAGTGAACCCTAATGGGAATATGATAATTACTAATTGGAACGTAATAAATCTTAATTGGGAACGGTGAACCCCAGTGAAAAATGTCACATCAAATTTAGCCTCCTACTTCGCTCATTTTAGCCTCATTCATTTCTCATTTTAGCATGTTCTGATAAACAAAATATGTAATGGGAATCTGAAAACATATATAACTTCATGCTTCAGTTATTTTAGCATTATATTCTAAACGGTAATTATGGTTAATAAAACTTAATAGTAATATAATTACCGCAAAGGAAATGTCATAAACACTTTTATTAAAAATTATATATATTCTTAAAAATGAATGTGTTGAAAATAATTCACAAGCATGGTAAAACATGATATTAAATTATGCCCAATCGCTATAATAACATCAAGTTGAATAGTTCCTAGCATCATGATCTGACAACATGTGGCAATTGCTGCACATTCTGAGTGGTTTGTTCCCCTTTCTCTTTCTTGCCTCCTTCTTAGATATCAAACGACTGTCGCTGCCTTTTGTTTTAACTGGAATAGATGGATGAACAACAACTTCAGAAGGGGCACGTAAACCGTAGAATTGCTCAAACATCATTGTCTTGCTATGTGAAGTAGAACCCTCCATATCACCATGTGAGTAATTTTACTACGGTCACTTGAAATAGAAGAAGCTGATACATTAAAATCAAAAAATTATAAACTGAACAAGGTGAAAAATAATAATACAATCACATCAAGAGATGTTCAGACACACAAATTGATTTTTAGCATTAGGTATGTACTATTCTAGCATCATGCAACATACATTTTAGCACCAAAGTATTTTAATGTTTACATGGTGTCTGTAACATTGTGTAGCCGAGTCACAAAAACACACACACACAAAAGAAAAAAATAAAAAAAGCAAAGTATGGTTTGTATGGCATGTTTCACAGAGTGCAGTAGAAATAACATTAAACTAGAATGTTATGATGCTAAAATATATATGACGATGGGCTAAAACGAATACATTAACATGCTAAAACATATGTGACGACAGGCTAAAATGAATACATTAACATGCTAAAACAAATAAACAGATCAAATTAATGTATATTCTGTATATTCTCGTACTAAACCCTAGGATTCCTAACAATTAGAAAACAACTGATATAGCACAAAACTGAACGAAACAGATCAAATCAGTCAAACATAAAAACATAAATACAAAATCGTAATGAACTCCAATAGAACAAACTGTAAAATCAATGCAGATACAACGAATTGCGAAATTAATCAACATTAAAATTTCAAAACTGAATCAAACAATGCAAAATAAAAATCATACCTGGAGTCTCCATCGAATCACATATGTAGAAACTTCACGACAAATAGATAATTACAGAAATAAAAGGATGTCGAGAAATCAAAAACGCGATCCAAATGCAGATTAGGAATGATGAAGACCCAGAAGACGGAGTAAATTAGAGAGAGAGAGAGAGAGGGGAGAAGGGGAAGGGGAATGATGAATACGGGAAAAAAATATGAAGACGAAAAGTTTAATTACTAAATTACTATATTACCCTCCCATCCAACAAAGTTGCCATAAATTACAGGAATGCCACCGTCCATCTACTTAAATCTGATTTAATCTGAGCCGTCCAGATTGAGTCAAACAAGGGCTAGGATTGGTTCCTAGTTCCTACCTGGGGGAAGAGTTCTCATTTGATCATTTACCTATATATATATATATATATATATATAGGGAATGGATCAAATGTAAACCATTCCTTGGTGTGTAAACTGTAAACTCATCTCCCACCATCTATTCATTAAAAATTAATGGTCTAGATTAAATCCAATTCAAGGTGGCATTTTTGTAATATTTAACTTATTTTATGGTGGCAAGGTTATTTATGTAATTTGGTAAATATGATTGGGGTTTGATTTCTCTTCTTCATATTCATTCCCTTACGTAATTCTATGGAGGTATATTCTCTATCTATCTATCTATCTCTCTCTCTCTCTCTCTCTCTCTCTCTCTCTCTCTCTCTCTCTCTCTCTCTCTCTCTCTCACGATTCTTTCTCTCTCTACCACCACCATCCCTGTCGTCGCCGCCACCATTATCGTCATCTCTTCAATCTAATAGAAGTACGAATTACCATGTATCATCTCTCTCTCCACTGTCGACATCACTACGCCTTCCACTTGCATGAGAAAATTCAGCAATAGTAACGGAGATGAAGATTTGAAAAAGAGGAAAAACGTCGGTGATTGAAATTTGTCTGGAGCTGTGTTTTTTATTTTTAGATCATCTCAGGCAATAAAGAATTCAAGATCATTTTTTTTCTAATCCATATCTGCATATACCATCGTTGCTTTAGAATTTCATTTTTTGTAGATTTGATGAATTCAACATGTATTTTTTTATGAGATTTGGAAGTCATCTGAAAATATTTTTGAGCTTTTTTTGTCGTGTATGTGTTCTTTATTTAGAGAAGATGTTTTTGATGATGTTTTATATTTTCAGATTTAAAGTTAATTAATTGTTGGTTGAAGAATTAATATATATATTTTTTGTATTTTTGTTCGCATAGTATGATGTTAGCCTGATACAGTTTATCTGTTAGCATCATTATATTTTTCTGTTAGCATTGTATTTTTGTTGTATATATTAATATTCGTGCTAACGAATATAATCATGTATGCTAAGTAAGATACTTTTAAATATTCACGTTGTAATATTTTGAAGGTACTAACCAAGGTCTCATGGTATGGAAAAACGCCGGTGATTGAAATTCATCTGGAGCTGTGTTTTTTATTTTTAGATCATCTCAGGCACTCACGATCAATTTTTTTCTGATCCATTTTTGCATATACCATCATTGTTTTAGTATCTCATTTTTTGTAGATTTGATGAATTAAACATGTATTTTTTATGAGATTTGGAAATCATTTGAAAAAAATTTTGAGCTTTTTTGTCGTGTCTGTGTTCTTTATTCAGAGAAGATGCTTTTGATGATGGTTTATGTTTCTAGATTTAAAGTTAATTAATTGTTGGTTGAAGAATCAATATATATGTTTTTGGTATTTTTGTTCTCGTAGTATCCTGTTAGCATGATATAGTTTATCTGTTAGCATCATTATATTTTTCTGTTAGCATTGTGTTATTATTATATATGTTAATATTCGTGCTAACGAATATAATCATGTATTCTAAGTAAGATACTTTTAAATATTCACGTTGTAATATTTTGAAGGTACCAACTCAAGGTCTCATGGTTTGGAAAAACGCCGGTGATTCAATTTCATCTGGAGCTGTGTTTTTTATTTTTAGATCATCTCAGGCACTCATGATCAATTTTTTTCTGATCCATATCTGCATATACCATCGTTGTTTTAGTATTTTATTTTTTGTAGATTTGATGAACTCAACATGTATTTTTTATGAGATTTGAAAATCATCTGAATTTTTTTTTTTGAGCTTTTTTTGCCGTGTCTGTGTTCCTTATTTAGAGAAGATATTTTTGATGATGGTTTATGTTTTCAAATTTAAAGTTAATTAATTTCTAGTTGAAGAATTAATATATTTGTTTTGGTATTATTGTTCGCGTAGTATGATGTTAGCATGATACAGTTTATCTATTAGCATCATTATATTTTTCCATTAGCATTGTCTTTTTGTTGTATATGTTAATATTCTTGTTAACGAATATAATCATGTATGCTAAGTAAGATGCTTTTAGATATTTACATTGTAATATTTTGAAGGTACTAACTCAAGGTCTCATGGTTTGGAAAGACGCCGGTGATTGAAATTCATCTAGAGCTGTGTTTTTTTATTTTTAGATCATCTCAGGCAATCACGATCAATTTTTTTTTGATCCATATCTGCATATACCATCGTTGTTTTAGTATTTCACTTTTTGTAGATTTGATGAATTCAACATGTATTTTTTATGAGATTTGGAAATCATCTGAAATTTTTTTTGAGTTTTTTTGTCGTGTCTGTGTTCTTTATTCAGAGAAGATGTTTTTGTTGATGGTTTATGTTTTCAGATTTAAAGTGAATTAATTGCTTGTTGAAAAATTAGTATAAATGTTTTTGGTATTTTTGTTCACGTAGTATGATGTTAGCATGACACATTTTATCTGTTAGCATCATTATATTTTTCTGTTAGCATTGTGTTTTGTTGTATATGTTAATATTAGTGCTAATGAATATAATCATGTATGCTAAGTAAGATATTTTTAAATGTTGATGTTGTAATATTTTGATGACATGTGTCAACTCAATGTCTCATGATTTGGAGACTAAAATAGATATACCAAGATGTGAAATCTTCTATGAAGTCATTGAAAAATTTATGAGACATCCATTGTTTTTTCTTCAGATGAAAGAATCTACACCTTAAATCGGCTAAATTTCCTTGTATATTTAGTTTTTCTTATAGTCCTTTTTATTTTTGGTGTTTTTGGTACTTTTGTATCTTTAATGTAGCCTAACCAAATATTAATTTTCATTAGCATATTGTTTGAATTACGTTAGAAATCTATTCTATGTTGTATTTGTCTGACAATATTATTCAATGCTAATATTATTTTCGTATAATGCTAATGAAGTAATAACATACCGCTAACGAAGAACAGTATATAGACAGAGAACAATATAAATTAATGCATTAAGCCATTTTAGCATTGGTTATCCAATGCGAAATAATAACATATTTCTAACGAAAGACAATATATTGATAACAAACAATACATTAATGCATTAAGATATTTTTTATATGAGAATGTAAATATATTGCTAACATTAGCATTGTCATATGCTAATGAAAACATTACAATAATGCTAATAGAATCATGTGTCTTTCATACTACATATGATGATAATATAAACAAATATTAATAATATGAAATATTAAAAGATTTGTTAGTATAAATGAATGTTAATACTATTGCTAGCATTGTCAGATGCTATTGTTAGCACATGATAATGCTAACAGTAGAATTATGTAACGCTATGACAATAATATTATAACATTAGCATTGTTATATGCTAACGAAAACTTTATATATTATTATAAGAGTTTATTACATTAATTTTAGGATTCAATAATTTAATTTTATTGCATTTCATCATTTACTTATATTAGCATTGTCGTATGCTAATGGAAGGATTATGTAATATTGAATGAATGTATTATCGAATGCTAATGAAACAATAATATATTGGATTGAAGCCAAATAATGCAACTTACAACTTTCAATAAAACAACCATAAGTTTGTCCACGATAAATATTTTTTTGAATTTTTTTTTGAAAAGTAGGCTTGAGTAGCATCTAACCATATTAAACTCGTCATTTAATTATTTCACAAGTGATGATAATATAAATGAAAGTTAATAATATTGAATGTTAAAATATTTGCTAACATAAAACGAATGTTAATGCTATTGTTAGCATTGTTATATGCTACTGTTAGCAAATGCTAATGCTAAAAGTAGAATTATATAACGCATATGACAATAGCCTTATAACGTTAGGATTATTAAATCATATTGTTAGCATTATGTAATACATTCCTTCAACATTATTGTATTTAATCATTTACTTCTATTAGCAATATCATATGCTAACTGAAGCATTATGTAATGCTCAAGGAATGTATTACACAATGCTAATGAAACAATAATGTAGTGGATTTAAGCCAAATAATGCAAATAACAACCTTCAATCAAAAAACCACAACTTTGTCCACGATTAATATTTTTTTTTTTGAAACTGTTTTTTTGTTAAAAAGTAGGCTTGACTAGCTTTCTAAACATATAAAACCCGTCATTTAATTACTTCATAACAAAATCAAGTTTGCATTAGAAATTACGTGTGTTGTGCATGCAGTGATACTGCTTTGTTAGCATATGTTTATATGTTCGTCAGCATATGCTTGTGTCTCCGTTAGCATGCGTCCTGGAAGTCCGCTTTTTTTAAAAAAAATTGACATTGATGCGAAAATTACCAAAATGCCACCGCATTTTTTTAAGTTCATTTTATTTACAATAATGCCACCGCCCCTTTGACCAAATCTGGACCATTGAATTTTGAAGGATGTATGGTGTGAGATTGGTTTACAGTTTACACACTAGGAATGGTTTACACCAGAACCATCCCCTATATATATATATAGGGGTTGGATAAAAAATACACCTTTTTCTAGTATAGGAACTAGGAACCTATCATATATCATCCACCTAGATGATTTAATGGCTGAGATTAAATGTCAAAGTCAAGGCAAAAAAAAGAAGGTGGGGGTATAGTTGTCCAATCCCTATAGTTGTCCAGAGGTTCTTGGTTGTTCATGTGTCCCATAATGGCTTGAGATTGGGCATAGCAATGGTTCACAAAGTGGACTGACTCCGGATCTCGTGGGTACTTTATGACTTCATAAATGTTGAACACTACTACCTGGCCATCAAACTCACATGTCAGCATGTCCTTGTCGACATTGATCTTGGTACGAGCAGTTTTCATGAAAGGCCTCCTTAACATTAGAACGGATGTGGACGGTGTCGTGTTGCCCATGTCCAAGACATAGAAATCTGCTGGAAAAATTAATTCCCCCACCTTCACCAAGACATCTTCTATTAAACCTTCGGGGTAGACATTTGATCGGTCAGCCAACTGGATGATTACCCTTATTTCCTTGAGTGGTCCCAGATTCAGTTCTTCATAAATCGTCATGGGCATGATGTTTATGGATGCACCAAGATCAAACATACCAGGATCTTCACACTTATTTGGCATCTTCTGTAGCACTGCAGAGACATTTTCTCCTATGAAATGTCTCGCATCATCTTGAAATTGTACCTTCTTGGTACACAGCTCTTTCAGGAAATGGGCATAACGAGGAACTTGCCTTATCGCATCTAATAGTGGAATATTGATCTCCACTTTTCGAAAAACCTTGAGAAGTTCCTTCATTTCCTCTTCTTTTCTGTTATGGGTAAGACGTTCAGGAAAGGGAGGCTTCTTCTTTGTTTCTTACCTTTTAGGCTCAGCAACCTCTTTCTGTGTCTGCTCTTCTGTTTTCGTTATTGTGATACCCCGACCCTTTTTGCTAAATTATAAATTATAATTTTAGTAAATGATGTCGAATTAATATTGTTGAATATTAATCATGTGAGTATGTTTGTATGTTATGCCGTTGTTTTATTGCAGGTTGTCTTACTCGAGCCAATACGTCATAGCACGGTAGTATTATACTAAGTGTATAATACACGATAACATTTAATATTAAAATTTGTCGAGTTATATGATGATGAAGTGGGGGTGATTATATTTGATTATGTGTTTTGCCATACCTTGAACACCCTAACGCTGAGTTGAGGTCAGCGAGTCGGGGGTTCAGGGGGCGAAGCGCCCCGATGGGGGCTAGGGGGCAACGCCCCCTGCTTTTTCGGTATGTATTAAAAGTGCCTTGAAATTTAAAGGAAAATGGAGTGGTTTAAGTTCGGGAGTCGTTTAAAATAAGGGGGATGATTTTTGGCATGTCGCGCGCTCGCGGGGAGGTGCGCGCCCGCGGGGACGTGCGCGGTCGCGGGAGACTGCGCGCCCGCGGGGCTGGCAAGGGACGCGCGCCCGCGGGGGCTGCGCGCTCGCGGGGAGCGTTGGCCGAGAGAGGGGTTCCGCGGTCGCGGGGGCTGCGCGGTCGCGCGGGTCCGGGGATTCTCTACCTATAAATACAACACTTGTTCATTTCCTTCTCACTTTCTTTTCATTTGGGCGATTCTCCTCTCCATTTCTCTCTACAAATCCTTCATCTTTTTGGAGTAGATTCTTCCATCATCATCCATCAACAAAGGTAACCTCTACACCTCTCCTTCATGGGGATTAAACACCATTTCCTTGTTGTTTTGGAAACTAGGGTTTGTATCCAAATTGGAGGATTCTCGATTTTGTTGATTTCCTTGCTTGATATCTTGAACATATGGTTTATTTATCTCCTTGAAGCTATATGTGAAGTTATATTGGATTCCTATGGTTCATTGTTGCTAGGGTTTGGATTTTTTTGCCCTTATTTCCCTTTGTTTTGTTGATAATCGTTTGGAGATGTTGTGTGGGTTGTATGGGGTTGAGTTTCATGTATGTTAGAGCCCTAGGATAAAGGTGTTTGTATTTGAAATGTTGGGTCTAAAGGATTTAAAATGAGTCATGAGCTTGTGGTTTAAATGTGTGCCCGTGATGTGTTCGATCAAATGCTTCAAAGAGTTTTAATGCATATTTTGAGTCCAAAATCGTAGTATGAACTTGTATATCCATGATTGTGTATATGGATATGTGTGAAGACCTTAAAGTAAAGTATAGCATGAGTTTACTCAAAGTTATGATTTATTTGTATAACTCGACATCTAAATTGAAAAGAGAATAAAAAGGTGTTAGGTGACGTGTTGGAGCTCGAGGAGGACAACTTGTGAACGGCAAAGGAGTATTCAAGGTTAAAAGGATTCAAAAGTGTCTTTTAAGGTGGGGTAACTCTAAACTGTGAACACGTGTAAGGTTATAGTTATTGTTGTACTATGATTGTATATGTATGAAGGGTCTTCGGACCAGTGAATGAAAGAGATCCTTCAGGGTCGACAAAGAGACCCTTCGGGGCAGAGATCCTTCGGGATCGATAATAGACTCGTTAATGTCCTCCCTGGGGGGTAGGATGTCTGCGGGCATCCCTACAGGGATAAAGATGTTCATTAACGGGGGCATCATGATGTTTAGACCCTACGGGGTTGAGACTAGTCTCCACAATGTAATGAAAAGTCCATATGTTATATTTTCACTTGTGCAATTGGTTATAACTGTTTACAGTGTTCCCCACTGAGTATGTTGTTAAATACTCACCCCATTCATTCAATGAATTTCAGGTTGAGGAGTCGGAGCCCGAGTAGGAGCGTTGTGAACACAAGAGAACCCCACAAGCTTGTGTTTATCTTTCGCATGCTCTTCTTTTGAAAAATACTTACATTACTATCATTATTACATTGATCACTCTTTTTGCTTTATGATCAATGATTATTGGGGATGGGAATAGCCCGATCTTTTGTAGGTTATGATGTATATAATTTGATAACTATGCCAAACAACTTAAAGACGGGTCGTTTGACCTTGGAGCCTTCTATGTGCAAATTATGTTGATGAACCCCTTTATTATGTCTGTTAATTTAGGGTGCTAGATGGGCGGGTTGCGTAAACCTATGAGCCCGATAGGTTAGGTGATTGCATGCTTAATAGGACAAAATTTATATTGAAAAATTATGATGCCTTACCTCATCATGCTATGTATATTATCATATTTGACCTAAGCTTCCGCTCATATTAAAATAAGTACACAAAATATGTAAGTAAATTGTATATTAAGTGACGTGGCCAAACGGAGTAGTTTGGGGCGTTACAGTTATGCCTTCAATGTCTCCTTTCAGTTCAGCTTTCATTGTTGTTTCTTCATTCCTAGTAGTCACAGCGTTTACTTGTTCTAGGGGATTTACCACTTGAGATGGTAATTGTCCGTTTGTTTCTTTTAGTTGGGTAAGGTCTTGAGCTAGTTGGAAATTTTCTTGCTTACATGTTGCAGACTGGCCCTTGTTTCTTGTTTGAACCTTTCATTCTCCTGTTGTGACTTCACATTCTCTTTAGCCATGGCATGGACTAGTTCGGCCAGGCTGGGTTCTTCTCGTACCCTCAGCGGTGGTGGTGGCAAATTTGGTTGGTGGGCATCATTCATTTTCCATCTGAAGTTCTCATGATCCCTCCATCCAGGATTATATATTTGAGAGTGGGGATCATATCGCTTGTTGTTGTTATGCCCACTGAGAGAGTTGACTTCAGCAACGTCCTTCTCCTACAGTGTTGGGCATTCATCAATGAAATGGGCCACGCTCTTGCATACTCCATACACTCTTTTCTTTGGTGTCCCAGTATGGTTCATCACTTTCTCCATCTAGTCCAAAATTCTTTCCATCTTGACCTCAATGTGCGTTGATTTCCTAGTGTCTAGAACTATCCTTGTGCCCTCGGCACTCTCATCTCTATTTTCATCAGCCATTTCTGCCAAAATTCTGAAGGCTTCAGTTGGTAACTTATTCAGGATTGATCCTCCATATGAAGCATTGACAATGATCTTGTCATGTGGTCTTAACCCAGACACAAAGTATTAGATTAGATCGTGATTTGTTATCTGGTGTTGTGGGCATTTTGTCAACATGCTCTGGAATCGACACCAGTAGTCATAGAAATACTCATTTATGCCCATCTTCAGACTTCCAATTCTTCGCCTCATCTCCTGGACTCGGGATGCAGGAAAATATTTCTCCAAAAATTTCTGCTGTAGTTGTGCCCATGTGGTTATACTGCTAGTTGGCAGGGTATATAACCAGTCTCGTGTCTCGTCATGAAGAGTGAACAGGAATGAGACAAGCCGCACATATTGTTCATCATTTCCCCCATCTGTAGGTTGAGTTTGACACACCATCTCAAAATCTTGAATATGCCTCTGAGGGTCTTCTCCAGTCATCCCATGGTATTTGGGCAAGATCTGGATGAAACTTGCCTTCAAGTCCCAGCTTTTAGTGATTGCTGGGAGTGTTATGCCCATGGGACGTAAATTCATGTTAGTCGGAAAGACTAACTACCTCAATGTTATTCCTTCTTCTTCAGCCATCATGACTATCCTTAGTTGTTATTCTTGAGCTCTTCCTTGCTCCAGTTCTCTTTCACGAGCAAGTCTTTCATCTTGTTATGCCCTCTGTGTTTCTGCTCTCTTCCTCTTCGGAGTCTTCTCAGGTTTTGGATCGTACGAGTAATCTCCTGCAGAGGTATTGGGCATCCACCGGCCAGGCTAACAAGTTGGGAAAATAGAATTTCAAAAACCAGCTCCCCGGCAATGGCGCAAATTCTGACGCGGGGTCGTTTCGCGGTCAGAATAATTCTCAAGAGAGAGTTATCCTTATGCCCACAGCAAGACGCAGCAAGCTTATGTGAGTAAGGGTCGATCGCACGAGGAGCTGTGAATTCTATCTTCCAGTGTCACTTTTCCAAAAGGTTTGGGGATTGTTGTGGTCTCCGTACTTGTATTTAAAGATTGTAAACTAAAATAACAAAACAAAACAAAACAAGAAAAAATATTAATAGTAACGTATTCCAGATTAGAACTTAGATTTCGAACTTAACAAACACTGAATTGATCATGGGCATGCTGATTACTTATGTAAATCTAATTATATGGTTAAAGGTACCGGATCTCTCTCAACATACCCAATCTATCCTTTCAGTTTAGCTTAGAGGTGATCTCTCATCCCTTAAACCCTAACTTGTTGCCCAACCCCGATCTCTCATGTGATTGTAAACAACAAAACAACATTATGCCCTAGACAAACCCAGATTTACCTAGACAAAGATCTCTCTTATGCCCTCAGTACCCATGGTACATCCCATCCCTCTATGACCAACACACAGCTATGATTCATTGACCATTTATAGAGGTAGTGAACACAATTCTAATTAATGAGTGATCAACCACAATTAACTAGCTTAGCCCACTGTATAATGCAACAAAGAAAATGACTACATGACGGAACTAGATTCACATAGTTTATGCCCATAAGGCTCACGGTTCTTACGTGTTCATTAAGTTTTTATCCTTGTTCAATCCAGAATAACGAGTCTAGCCGCTCATGCTAGACTTAGAACAATAATAATAAATAATAAAAGATAACATAAAGTAAACGAAAAACTTACTTATATTAATTAGCAAAAGAATCCAACTTCAACGCTGGATTTGAAGAACATAAAATAGTAAAATCCTAAGTGTCTGCCGGCATAAGGCTCGAGACCTATTGCAGAAATATAAAATAAAACTAAAATAAAAATAGAGATTATATCTTGTGGAATTGTGTGTTCGGCCTCTGCCATGAAAGACATATATATAGGAGTACAAAGACACTAGGTAAACTCCCCGACAGGCCGGGGATCTTCAGCCCAATACGCAGCCGTCATGCCCAAAGTTTTCCATGTCTAGTAGATTCTTCCCTTATTTAGAAGATTCTGAATCGCAGATTCTGTACTTGTCGTGCCCTAGTTGCGCCGACATAGCAACTTTCCTTGTAGAGCCGAGCATCCTTCTAGAAGCGTCAACTTGCCTTCCATGGCTCCTCTTTCCTTCGGCGGCTAGGGTGTATTGCTCCTGCTGTAGCTGGCATTAGTTTCTCTTGTGCCCAGTTTGACTCTTTCCGACTCAAAAAATAGAAAAAACAAAGGACAAAAGAACGAGAAAAAGACACAAAAACATGAGAGAAATTGGACTTGTCACACCCACCCACTTTAGTCATACTTGCCCTCAAGTATGTGTGTACAATGTGCCCAAAAGAAAAAAACAAAAAACAAAAGGAGGAAAATACCGTAGTGCACTCTCAGGAGATGGAGTGGGCGCTCGATGAGCTGCACTACGGTCACTCGGCTCCGGGTTATGGTGGCCCATATCAGGGGTGGGTGACCTTCGAGCGCGGCTACTCAGATCAGCTAATGCTTGAGGAATAGTCCAGTCCACATACTCCCGGACATGGGGCATCACAGCATCCACAACCCTCTGCAGGAAACTCTCTGAGGGCTCCCCACTGCTTTGAGATCGATCCCTCCTCAAACACTTTCTTCCCCATGCTCGAGGAGGGCTCTCTCGATGAATCGGATCTGCTGTGTGCTCTGCTGCCTCCTCAGTGGGGGGCCGGAGACTAGGTATGTAATATGGATCTGGCTCGTCCCTCAATGCCCGACTCGAGGGTCGACTGGTTGTCTGTTGACCCTTTTGTGGTGTCCAAGCAGCTTTAGTGCCTCGGGCTGATGGAGGGACAACCTCCTCTACTGAACTGGAACAGTAAGATACTGTATTTGCAAGCATCTTCTTCTTGTTCCCCTTTCAAGATGGAACAAATCTCACACTCTGTGCACCAGCCTCCAACTGCATGCTTAGGTAATATGAAGTCGCTGTCTCCTCGGGAGATGGTACCAATATAACCACACGTGACTACATGGAATTAATAATAATATCATTAAGATGAATTAACAAATATAGATTGAATATTCTAAATAGATAAAGAAACCTCAAAATGTACCGCTAGCTGTATTAAGGTGGCCTAGTCAGTGGCAGGGGGAATGAATGTCCACCTCAAACATCGAGGCACAGTGAGCTATCCACTATGCACACCAGTCTCACGGGCCAACTCCGATATCACCTCACAAGCCCATATCTGTAAAGTGGATTAATAGATAAGTTACATATTCTCTTGATTTCAATATGTATCATTAATTTAGAACAATAAAATTTAAACTAACTACCTGGAGTGCCCAGATCGGCCCGTAAAAATGATACTGCCCGGATCCTTTCCTGCCCATAGCCTGTCGAGTCCTGGGGAGGAGGCCAATGAAGTGTATCAGCATCTGGTAAGAATATTCACCCCATGGAAATGAGTTCCATCGCTCCACATCCTCCGCTAGCGCCCACACCCATGGATCCACGACCCGGTTCTAATCTAGGCATAGAATAATCTGGTATACGAACAATATGTTCGCAACCTTCACATAATCCGGAGCGTCTCTACCCATCTTCATCTTTCCGAACATGTCCTCCATCTCATGGACGGTCGTGCACTTCTCTTCGAACAAATGATGGTACATAGATCTCGGCGGAATAATATGATCGTCATTCGGATCGAATGTCGAGCTGCCGAATCGTAAACCTGACACCAGGTTGTATTCACTTGGACCGAAATGTAGCTAGGAGTGATGAATATGAAACCATGCCTCCCGCCTCACCCGTGCACGATCCGACATGTACACCTCTTACATCATCAAAGCGTGCATCACCCTCTTCTGGACGTCACCACCCCTGTAGTCCAGAAAATGTCCGAAACATCCGGATCTAAACAATTGGATGGCATCATCACCACCTATCGTATGCAGTGTGGCTCTGATCAGATCAAGAACCTCCGATTGGGCATACACCACGATCGAGGGCCTCAGGCTCCGTAACGGCAGTCTAAGCCAACTAATCTAACAACATTTTCAAAATAACAATTATTAAAATAAATACTTTTAATAGTTCATATAAATTGGAAATTTATAAAATTTAAATTAATCTCAGAAAATGCAATTTTTAAAATTAATCGAGGTACTTTTAAAATTAATCGAGGATAATTTAATATTAATCGAGGAATATTTAAAATTAATCGAGGCTAGTTTTTTTTTTTTAAATTAATCGAGGCTTCCTCGATTAGTTTTTTTTTTAAATTAATCGATTAGTTTTTTTTAAATTAATCGAGGCTTCCTCGATTAGTTTTTTTTTAAATTAATCGAAGCTTGCCTCGATTAGTTTTTTTTAAATTAATCGATTAGTTTTTTTTTAAATTACCTCGATTAATATTAAATTAATCGATTAATGATTTAAATGCCTCGATTAATTTATAAAATTACCTTGGTTGATTTTAAAGAGCCTCTAAAAATTTTTGAAATGCCTCCATTAATTTTAAAGTTCCTCGATTAATTTTAAAAATTGTCTCGATTATTTTTTACATAGCCTCGATTATTATACATAGCCTCGATTAGTTTACAAAATTGCCTTGATTCCTCGATTAATTTTAAAAAATACCTCGATTAAGATTAGCTATCCCCGATTAACAACAATCCACCATTAGTTTATCTAACTAGCATCGATTAAATATCAAATAATCCACCATTAGTTTTCTCGATTAATATCAAATAATTCACCATTATTATCTAACTAGCATCGATTAACATCAAATAATCCACTATTAGTTTCCTCGATTACTTAACATGAATAGCATCAACTAATTAGTTTTCTCGATTAACTAACATAATAGTATCGATTAACATAATAGAAGTCTCGTGCGAATTCAAGAGCCACAATTAACATAAACATTCACAATTAACATAAAAAAATCCACGATTAACATAATAGCCCTAGTCTCGATTAATTTCTAACCCCTAAAACTAATCGATGCAAAAATGCCAAAAACTGGGAGAATTTGAAAATTACTTGAGAAGAAGACGCGGCGGGCGGTTGTCCTTGTCATCCTTCCATTTTCCGGCGGCCAAGTTCCGAGAGAGAGACAGCGGCGTCGACTTTTGCAGTTGGGTTCCGGATGTGCTCGTCGGCTGCGGCGTGCGGTTCACCAAATGAATTAATCATGGACGGCGGTCAAGTATTGAGAGAGAGAGAGAGATGGGGTGTGCTTCAACGTTTTTTTTTTCTTCAAAAATGTCGCCGATAATGATAGAGAGAGATGTGCTGGCGTGTGCTTGCTTTCACAGTTTTTTTTTTCTCTTCAAAAAAATGGCCGATAGTGATAGTGAGATAAGGGATGAAGAAAAGATGGGGTTGTTGGGTTAATAAATTCAATTCAAATCCTACTCATAAATATTCCCCTTTGCGAGTTACAAATCAGCTTTGTGGGAGGCTTTTGCTAGAAAAAAAGTACAAAAATACAGATTTGGTGGGCCTGTCAGAAAAATATTGTATAAAGTAAGTAGGATTGCCTAAATAACTACCAACTTTTAAATCCTGTTGATTTATCCCAATTCCCTAATTTTTTTGTTGAGAAATTTTTTTTCCTCAAATAAGTACAGATTGCCAAAATACTCCCTACATTTAAACCTTACCCAATACCCCAATTTTTATTTAAAATTACCTATATTTATTTTTAACCCTAGATTTATTTATCTTAGGTGCATGCAAGTGTTTGGGTTTGTTGAATATATTTCAATTCACAACTATTTTATTCTCGTTACAATGGAAATTTGAGGATAATTTCCACTCTTTTCACCGAGTGGTATTTTCTTTCCTTTTTCCGTGAAAACACGAGCTTTTTCCACTTTTTTAATTTTCTGGTTTCTTTAGCTCTGCTGTCTGCTCCACCATCACTTCTGTTTATACTTTTCTTTGTGTTGTGCTTTCTTCCTCTGTTCTGTCTACCACATTTTCCCACCTTCACTTTGAGGAACACTCTCTCTCTCTCTCTCACCTTCATTTTCTTTAAAAAAAAGGTTTTTTATGGACTGATTCTAACTTCTGAGGAATCTTCTTTTAGCTAGGATATGGCCCATGTCTCTGGCTTTGTAAAGATCTTATGGCATCAATATTCCTTCATTTGCTTAGTTCCATCTCAAGATTTTATTCTTTATGCTGGTTTCTATTCTATTGACCTAAATATTTTTCTGATACATATATTTTTTTCTTGAGAGGTTTGGTGAATTTTGAACACTGTTATAATTTGTGATTTGCTATCTCCAGCTCCATTTTAGTTGAGAGGTTTGGTTTGTATACAATCTGTGTGATAGAAGCAAAATGAATTTGTGGATGGTGGTGATGGTGCTCTTATCTCTGCTTTCTGTTGGGGGGTTCTCAGAGGAGGATTTACATCCAGATGTTGTAAATATAGGTGCCATTTTCTCTTTCAACACTATCAATGGGAAAGTATCAAAGATTGCCATGAACGCTGCTGTTGAAGATATCAATTCTGACCCTACTGTTCTTGGAGGAAGGAAACTAGTTCTGTCCACTCATGATTCAAATTACAGTGGCTTCCTTGGCATTATTGGAGGTATATATATGTGTGTGTGTATTTCTATGAAAAATATTTACATGCAAATGTGTTTTGCTTTATTGTGCTGAGTTTCCCCGTGTTAACTAATGTTTCCCCATTGTTTTGTGATGAGAATTTTTTTAGCGTGTAATATAGCTTATAGCGATAAGATTATGTCAATTTTTACATATAGCTCTGAAATGAAACACACAGGCTTGGAGTACATGGAGACTAATACCGTTGCCATTATTGGACCACAAACCTCTGGAATGGCACATATTCTATCACATCTTGCAAATGAACTCCATGTACCTTTGTTGTCATTTACAGCGTTGGACCCTAGCCTTTCATCACTTCAATACCCTTACTTCATACAAACTGCGCCCAATGATCTTTTCCAAATGACGGCCGTAGCTGATATGATTAGTTACTTTGGTTACAGAGAGGTGGTAACTATTTATACAGATGATGAGCAGAGCCGGGGAAGTATTATAGCTCTAGGGGATCAGCTTGCAGAGAGGCGTTGTAAAATTTCATACAAAGCAGTGCTTCCCCCAGAGGCCTTAGCAACTCGCACTGAGATCATGAATGAGTTAGTTGAGGTTTCAATGATGGAGTCCCGAGTTATTGTTGTGCATGCCTATTCTGTGATAGGCCTTCAAGTTTTTGAGTTGGCCTATAAACTTGGAATGATGGGGAAGGGTTATGTTTGGATTGCTACTGCTTGGCTGTCTACTGTGTTAGATTCGAAACCTCTTCCTGGAAACTCTGCCATATCCATTCAAGGAGCACTCGCACTCCGACCCCACACTGCAGATTCCAAGAGGAAAAATGAATTCTTGTCTAAGTGGAACAAATTAAGCAATGGTTCTATTGGCTTCAATCCTTATGGCCTATATGCTTACGATACAGTCTGGATGATTGCTAATGCAGTAAAAACATTTCTGGATCATGGTGGTACGATCTCCTTCTCAAATAACTCAAATTTGAGTGGTTTGGGAGGAGGGACCCTAAATCTTGGTGCCTTAAGCACATTCGATGGGGGTAGTCAACTGCTTCGTAACATACTACAGACCAATATGACGGGTTTAACTGGTCGAATTGGATTTGATTTAGCTTATAAATCCTTAATTCGTCCTGCGTTTGATATCCTCAATGTAGTTGGGAGGAGTTACAAGCAAATAGGGTACTGGTCTAATTATTCCGGCCTTTCGGTTGTGCCTCCAGAGGTTCTTTACACCAAAGCACCTAATCGTTCTAGTTCAAGCCAACGACTAGACCTTGTGGTCTGGCCAGGGCAAATGACAGACAAGCCACGGGGGTGGGTTTTTCCGCATAATGGGAGGCAGTTAAGAATTGGAGTTCCGAACAGGGTCAGTTACAAAGCTTTTGTTTCAAAGGATGAAATTACCAATGCAATCCAGGGATACTGCATAGATGTATTCCTTGCTGCCATAAACTTGCTTCCATATGCAGTACCTCATAAGTTCGTCTTGTATGGAGATGGACATAAGAATCCTAGTTATGCAGAGCTTGTAAGGCTGATTACATCGAATGTAAGTGAAGTAGCTGATATTAATCTTAGTGAATCCAATGAAGGAACTTGAATTTTTTCTTTGACACAACTGGTTCTATGCAGGTCTATGATGCAGTAGTTGGTGATATTGCAATTGTTACTAACCGTACCAAGATTGTGGACTTCACTCAGCCCTATATAGAGTCAGGATTAGTTGTTGTGGCACCAGTCAGAAAGTTGTACTCCAGCCCTTGGGCTTTCATGCGCCCATTCACTCCCTTGATGTGGGGCGTGACAGCTGCATTTTTCCTCATTGTTGGAGTGGTGATTTGGATCCTGGAACATAGAATAAATGACGAATTCCGTGGTCCGCCAAAGAGACAGGCCATCACAATTTTGTGGTGAGTTTATGTAATACTGGTCATATGCTCATTTCTGATTGCTGAAGGAATATAAGTCTAATATAAAATCTTCTCTAGGCCATAAATCTACTTACACGAATCCTCAATGAGTGCTCCAAGTAACGGTTATTCATAGGTTTTATGTATTTATTTTTTAATTCTATTTCTCCTTGTATGACTGTATAAAGTTGTGATACTTTGAACACTCAGAATTCTTCTTTCTTCACTTTGCAGGTTTGGCTTTTCAACGATGTTTTTCGCACACAGTAAGTATCAACTATCAACTATAAACTGTGTTCAGGCTAGTAGCTCACCTTGCAGGTTTGGCTTTCTTCACCTTACTGATTTTCAATGTGTTTATATTTCAGGAGAAAATACCATGAGCACTCTTGGTCGTATGGTTCTAATTATCTGGCTTTTTGTGGTTTTAATAATTACATCAAGCTACACTGCAAGCTTGACTTCAATTCTCACGGTTCAACAGTTATCCCCATCCATTAGGGGGATTGATTCATTGATATCAAGCAATGACCGTATTGGGTTTCAAGTAGGGTCCTTTGCTGAAAATTATTTAAGTGACGAACTCAACATTGCCAAATCTAGACTTGTTGCTCTTGGTTCGCCAGAAGAATATGCAGATGCGCTTACCAGAGGAAGAGTTGCTGCAGTTGTGGATGAACGTCCATATGTAGACTTGTTTCTCTCGAACTACTGCATGTTCCAAGTAGTTGGCCAAGAGTTCACGAAAAGTGGTTGGGGATTTGTGAGTATCTCTAACCTTAATTTCACAACAGGATACTATTCTGAAGCTAACTTGAGTATGCATTCGTTTGCTGTCATAAGAAGCTAATATTTCTCTGTCTGCGGGAATTATGCATGCTTGATTGAAATCAATTATCAGATAAAAATAACTAACTGCTTTTGGACTTTTTGTGATATTCATTTGTACTGAACTCGAAAAAACAAGATGTCTGAAAGGGTTCGAGGCTGTTGATTAATCTATATTTAAAAACTGGTATATAATTCCTTGATCATTACTATTTCTTGAAGATGCTAATTGAAAATATTGAAAAAAAGTTCCAATAGAAGCTATCTTCCGACCCTTTTGCACGTATAGATAAGAGACGGTGAGTTGATCTTACTATGACTTGGTGTCTTTGGAATTTAGATTGTTATTTAAACTATCAATACTTGTTGAACTTTTGACTTGTGATACATCTGCTGATATAGATGCATGACTAATTGTTTTCTTTTTGTTTCTAAAATTTTCTCATCTCAGTGTTTAGCTGTTAGTTCGGATATAAGGTGTTTATGTGCCTTTTGTTTTAGGCATTTTCGAGAGACTCTCCTCTAGCCATGGACATGTCCACTGCAATATTAACATTGTCGGAGAATGGAAAACTTCAAAAGATACACGATAAGTGGCTGAATACAAGAAGTTGTGGTCAGCAAAGCTCCAATGTTTCGGATCAACTTCAGTTAAAGAGCTTTTGGGGCGTTTTCCTAATATGTGGAATCACGAGCTTTGTTGCTCTCCTCATTTATTTCGGCTTGATTTACAGCAAGTTCAAGCGGTATTTCCCTCAACTATCGGAACCCTCAACACAGCAGACAAGTTCGCCATCTATACGAATAAGAAGATTCTTGTCATTTGTCGATGAGAAGGAAGAAGAGTTCAAGAACAGATTGAAAAGAAAGCACGTGGAAATGCCCTCCAGGAGCAGTGCTGAAGACCAGAGGGAAGAATTGGGACACAATGGCAATGCTTACTTTCATTCACACTGAATTAGATCGTCTGTTCATTCACCATTTTCTCCGGAAGCAACAAACCGATTGAAGCAAAGCTGCAATGGATTTGTCGCAAATAAGTACATAATACTCGTTATTTCAATGCTAAAATGTAAATTTCTTACACCATTTAGTACATTCACCAGAATTGATTGCCATAATTAGCAAAACTATATATATACACCTTTTCTTGATGTAGGAATTAGAATTATCTTATAAAAAAGTTATGTCATCACTTTTTCTTAGAATTCTTAAAAAATTTTAAACGATCATAACTCACTCATTTCTAATCGGATCAACACAAATCGTCACGCGCCCAATTTCACTTTTAATAGAAAAGGACATGTTACTCGTTCTTTTCATTAATAAAAATACCTTAGTGAAATACAGCAGAAGTTTCAATCATAAATTGACATTTATTACAGAAAATAAAATCAAACTAAAATAAAATATCATTTAATCATGCTTAACCATTTGACCACCATCATCACATCTTGTCCGCTCACACACCGTCCGAGCTCTTGCTTGAAAGGAAAATAAAAGATTGGGGTGAGTTCCTTTAAACTCAGTGGGGAATGATCGTTATCCAAATTATAAATTTAACAGAAAGCACGTGGAAAGACTTAATTCATATAACCTATATTTTTGCATCAATCATTAGGCTCAGTACTTTATAGTCTAAAGACTGTGTAGGTTATAGTCTTGCAGACTCCGTACTTAATAGTCTAGAAGACTCTGTACTTTATGGTTCAAAGGACTCTATATTGAAATTTTATATAACTCATGTACAAATATATAGAGAGGATAACAATATAATTTTTAACATAAACCCTACCTTGACCTTGTCTTGAAATTAATTAGATCCACGCGCGCCGTCTAGCATAATATTAATAATAAGCTAACATACATTTCTAAGATAGTTCAATGCTTTAAAATAGCATAATTGTTGGGCACTATATGATGAGGATCCAACCCAAGACTGTATCTGGTTCCAACGAGATATGATGAAAATCCCCAACCCAAATCTCATAACGCAGACGGGCCGACGATCACGGACAATCTCAACCCAACTGTGAATAGAAACTCGAACTACGGATTAAAAGTGAGGACGCCATAAATAGAAATGATAATCTGTTTGATAAGTCAATAGACAAATTCACGAAGAATTCCAATAAAAATCTCCACAAAGAAATTCAATATCAATAATAAAAAATAAGTTGTCTCAAATAATTTAGTACATGCCTTTATATAGGTAGGCAAACTAAAACATAAAACCTGTAATACCTTGGCTTCTCACTATTCAATGATTATTTTAATCTATGTTTTATATAACTATTATGTGCTTATTTACATGCCGATTGCCTATTTATTTATTTAATAAATATATTAATGACTTTTAGATGTATAATTAAAATCTATATAATATGTGTAATACCCCAGCCCCTCACTAATTAATGATTATCTTGATATAATTATTATATTTTTATCTGCATGTCAATTGCATTTATTTAAGTATAGATTTCAACATGACCATGTCTATAATTGTTTACTAGATATATGCTAATAGTTTCTAGTTATATAATAAATTGAATAAAATATATATAGGTATGTATGCGTGTGTGTATTCTAGTAAGTCTTAGAAATAAAAGATATGTATATATATATGTATATTATATATATATATATATATAGGATATGGTTCATATGAGAACACCTTGTTGGTGTGAGAAATGAGAACACATCTTACACCATCCAATTTAATGATCCAATGGTTGAGATTTAAGGTGGCAATTTCGTAAATAATAGGGCACAAAATAAAGGAAAGAGAGTTATTTTCGTCCAAACCCATTAAAATTGATGATGTCAGCAATTAAAAAAAAATCTTAAAAACTTTAACCGATCATAACTTACTCGTTTTTAATCCAATGCACACGAAAAGTATATCAAATTAAAGCTCTCTTCATGCTCTTTCATTTAAGATGTCGAAAGACTATGTTTGAATGAAAAAATATGAACGAAAAAAAAAAAAAAATTACGCGTGCCCAGGTTGTAAATGCTTTCGTTAGCATATAATAATTCTTCGCCAACATTATGATAACATATGAACGTATGCTAATGAAGCATTTGTCATATGCTAACATAATATATTCGATGTGCTAACAAATAATTATCATAATGCTAACATGGTATAAATTTATTAGGGTTTATTAAATCTCAATTATGGTTTATTTAATCTCGATTATGGTTTATTCCATCTAATTATCATTATTCTTTTGAAATTTAAGTTTTTGTTTATAGTTCTTAATTGATTATTATGGTTTATCCTATCCAATTATAATTTATAATGTATGTTGATAGAGTATTGTCATATGCTAACATAGTGTATTCGCAATGCTGACGAACCAAAACTATAATGCTAACGTAGTACAAATATATTATTATTATTATGATTTCTTTCAACTCATTTAGGGTTTACCACATCCAATCAATGTTTATTTCATCTAATTAGGTTTATTTCATCCAATTATGATTTTTTCCATTTAATTAGGGTTTGTTAAATCGAATTAGGTTTATAATTAATTTTTAGAATATTTTTTTCGCCAACAATATTTGAAAACTTTAATTAGCATAACTATAATGTTTCGTTAGCATTATGACAATACTTCGTTAGCATAACGATCGGTTATCAAATCCTCCGCGATTTTTCTAAGAATTACCAAATTACAGTAATACCCCCGCGCGAAAAACTTTTCAGATATTACAAAATTGCCACCGCCTTTTTCATCAAATCTGGACCTTTGATTTTTGATGGATGTGTGGTGTGAGATGTGTTCTTATTTCTCACACAAGGGATTATTTTTATATAACCCCACCCCTCTATATATATATACCCAACTTAAAAAAAAAAGATGATGAGATAAATGAGAAAGCAAAACAAGTTGTATGGATTTCCTCCACGTAGCCCATAGCCAAGATACTTGGCAAATAATGGGCTTCCTTATCAAAAAGAATGGTTGGGTAGTGATTACTATATATATTATAAATTTTGAAATAATAATCGAAGGGAAACAAAAGAATAAAGAAAAGATGTCCAGGTTAGTGGCGAATCTTGTTGTTAATATCAACACTAATTAATTATGATATTTCGTTTATTCTAGATTAGAAGTTCTAGGAATATATATATAAGTTGTTATCTAGATTTGAATTATGGGCACATAGATTACTATTATGATTTTATTAAATTATTAAATGATGTAATGTTCTTATTTTGGGTTTATTTAAATAAATGGATCTAACCACATATTAATAAATGGGAATTAGAAAAGCTTCGGCCAATTGGTATTAAAAATTTGGGATTGTGTCAAGTGTTATTTGATTTCTTTAATGTTGAAATTAAATTTAATCACTTAACTATATTCTTAAAAAAAAAAAAATCTCTACAGACGAATTAGTCTTGTTCAAATTTATATTTTAGTCTAATGAAAATAATAATAAGAAAAGAGAGCTAAGTATATAGTAGTAGAATATAATCAAGATTAACGTTTATAATTTTTAAGTTTTCGACTACAATTTATTAGCGTAAAATCTTTGAACTATTTGGTACCCATTACTATTTTGTAGGAATTCAAAGTATTTTAAGCAAATAATATAGGTTAGTCTATTATGGGAAAATAAATGGTAGACATGAGTTGTAATAATTGTTTATTTCATGTTACAGTAGAAGCATGTTTAAAAGAAAAGAGAGAATTTCGATGTGACATAAAATTTAAATATGATAATTATTCCATATTGTACTAGTTAAATTTATGATAATATGGTAACTTGATTTTGGTTAGTTATACTATATTGTATCTAAACGGAAGAAATTACAATTGATTATTATATTAAAATAAATATTACTAATGGTGATCAAAATCAAATCAGAGATATGTCTCATTAATTCATTGTAATTCAATTCTAACATTTTTGTTACATAATTATAATATTTCAATTTTACTAAGATACTTAAAGGATAATGGCATATCAATAGTAATTATTATTTTGTTTGATTATTTGTATATTAAACTCAATAATATATTTTGAATAGACTTTCTCGAGGAAGTGCGTGATCTAGGATTCCAGTTAGCTTAAACTTTGGTCTAAATCGAGGTAAGTAGAAATTCATTTGCAACTACAATGCATGGACATAGTATTATTTGACTATGTGTTTATTATTTATTATTTATTATTCTGTTATATTGTACGATTGTGTGATGCAATATACTTGTGGTATTGTATTTCTTTGTATTAAATATCTTGTACATGAGCACGAGCATATGTATGCACGATATGTAGATGTTATCAAGATTGCATGCATAAAATGGTTTTCAGAAAGAGAAAAATATTTTGTTTGGGATTGGTCACCACCAGCTCGTGTTGTGTTGTGTTGATATTTGTGCGTCGAGTGGGATGACTTTCATGTGAGATCAAAGAGAACAGGCAGGGGGCGTGTCCCTTGGGGTCCAGGGAGGATGGTCCACTTCGACTGCACGTTTGAGGTGATGAGTGGCTGATGTTGGATGACTTTCATGTGGGATCAAAGGAAACAGGCAGGGGGCGTGTCCCTTGGGGTCCAGGAAGGATGAGCCACATGAGTTCACTATTCACATTTTGGCTAAGTGATATTGATTATATTATGAGCTCATGACTCATGTTGGTGTCTGGTGAAGGGAGCCAAGTTTGTAAACACTGTAAATTCTTTTGAGATGAAAATATTTTGTATCACGAGCATTAGTCATGGTGTGGTATCATCTTTATGCAATGCATATAAGATCACATGCATGATTTCTGCTTACTGAGCTTTAGCTCATATAGTTCATGTATTGTAGGTGATTCTGATGAAGTATGAAAGTGCTTGGTGCGGGACGTGGAGTTTCCAAGAGTTCATGTGGATCTATGTATATGGATGACGACCTGATGGGCTTTTGTTTATGAGGTTTTTGCACTACCTTTTGACTCTTTTTTTATTCAAGCATGAAACTTCTTTGAAGTTCACTATTTTGATTGTATATAAACTTTTATCTTTCCTGTTGTACTCTTTTGACTTCGGAGTACTATTTCTTTCCTTAATATATTTATGTAAATTATGTATGGAAGTAAATCTTATCCTTTCTCGAGTCTTCAAATACTTTTCTTTCGATTTAAAAAAAAATACAAGGCACGCTCACATTGTTAGTCTTTTCTTCTATATCTGTTAGTGGGGTGCCACAAATTGTATCAGAGCCCAGGTCATACTTCTGTAGACTGTCCATGTACATGATCTCTGGACTTTGGAGCAACACGCGCCCATATGTTTTATTTGAATGATTATTTTTATGTTTATTATAAGATTATGTCTATTGTGATTGTATCAGACTATATATATATATATATATATATATATATAAGTTATTGCACCATGGCGAGAGGTCGAGGTATGGGTGGTAGTGGTTAGAGAGTACCTGGTGAGGGAACCTCTAATCCAGGTATGGACAGAGATGCTATTATCGATCGACTTACCGAGCTTGTGGAAAGAAAGTCGGGACAAATTCAGGAACTTATCTGGCAAAGAGAGGTAAATCGACATGGTGCAGATGATGAGAATTGGGCATGCCATCAAGCTGAACATGTGGAAATGGTTGGAGAAAGATTTAGGAAACTAAATCCACCGACTTTTGAGGATGCTTTGGATCCTACTTATGCAGAAGATTGGCTGAGAACGTTAGAGAACATGTTCAAGTATCGTAGAGTTCCTGAAGATGAAAAGGTCATATGTGCCACTTTTATGCTTCGTGGGAGTGCAGGACACTGGTGGGATACTGTAGCAAGCATTGAAGATGTTGCTGCCATGAGTTGGGAAAGATTCAAAGAGTTGTTCAGGAATAAATATTTCACAGCCGCTATTCGCGCACTGAAGATGAATGAGTTTATACAACTTAGACAGGGGAACATCACAGTTGGAGACTATATTCGAAAATTTGAACAATTGTCTAGTTTGCGACGCATATGATTAACACAGAGGCACTTAAAGCTGAGAGATTTCTTGAAGGGCTGAAGCCAGAACTATATAGAGATGTGAGTATGACAGGAGTTCAAGGAGCAACATACTCATAAATTGCCGAACGAGCTTTAGTTCCTGAACAAGCTGAACTCAGGATCTTTCATGCTCAAGAAATGCGACGTTAGTTTAGGCAAGGGCAAGGGCAAGGTCAAAGGTGGGCTAGAGGTGAAAGAAGGACACAATCTTTGCCTCAAGGCCAGAGGCCAAAGTTTCAACCAAGACAAGGGCAATAATCATGGGATTAGAATAAACGCCAACGGAGAGATCAGGGTAAAGCTCCTGTAGTGCAACCTACATGTCCCGCATACGGTGAACAACATTCAGAAAGATGTTATGCTGAATCTCGTAATTGTTTCAAGTGTGGAAAACCTGGGCATATTGTCAAAGCTTGCCCCGAGTCTAATCCTAATGTGCAAAAGAAGGTACCAGCTAGGGCATTTACTATCACTAGGGATGTCAACTAATTTAGTATAACTACAAGGCTTATTTATAACTAAATCAAGTGCAGGTTTATATACAGACATTGGTTTATTAGCAAATATTAAATTTCATTTGACCAATGCAGAAACTATGCCGAGTAGACAACCCGCATTTAGCAATAAAAACTTAATAAACATTTATTATGCATACCATCTTTTTTTTTGCTAGAATTTGGGATGTTTATTTTTCTTGTATGCGGCGAATATATGAGGCTGATTTTCTGTTAAATTTATTTATGTTGTATCTTATTCGAGATAACTTGCTTTTGGTTATCAATGCTGGTTGGATAACATGATCATATGGTGATTTTTTTATTGGCAGATGGTCTTAATGCATTGATTGGCGAGAATTTTGTTCCTAGTTGATTGTTGCGGCTGACTGGAGGGAATGTGGATTTATTTTCTATCATTAATGCTGCATCATGTTGAGTGGAGCTAGAGTGCATGCTTGATTTGTTATTTGATGGTTGGTGCATGCAGTTGGGAATCTGTGTGATTTTACAATGTGTGATGATACTCAGCTCTGTATCACCATTGATTTATGAGTTACTGTGTATTTGTAGGTTATTGGATATGTGCATACATGTGTTTATGTATATATATATACTGCATTATTTGTGTTTCTGGCATTGATTGATGAAGAGATATATATATATATATATATGTATACATATATATGTTGTTGGGTAACTTAAAAATATATAAGATCTTGCTCAAATTTGAATGAATTTGTTCAAACATATATGTGTTCTTGTTTGTAATTATTTCTGCAATTTCCGATGATTTTTTTTCCTTCTTAATCTGCTGATTTGTTTTCCATGTACAAGAAGTTCTGATATTGGGTACAAGAATGTAGCACGAAATTGTCAAATATTCTGACAATTTTTGCCGACTTTGACTCAGCTATCTCTCTCTTATATATATATATATATATATATAGAGAGAGAGAGAGAGAGAGAGTATATGTACCTACTGCCCTGCAAGCTTTTTTCTTATTTGTTATTCAACTTTGTCGGACATTCCTTAATAATTTTGTGGCGTGTATGTTGTTACATAATTTCTTTTTTATTATTTCAATTGATATTGCATTTTTGTTGTGAAGATTATATCCATAACCGTATATTGACACTTATATATTGTAAATAATACAAGGAAGATAATCATTTAACCGCAGCAGAGTTTATTATCTTCAGATCATTTCTATGCATTTATCATCATAAACAAAAAATGAGATTACCAAAATAGTAGTTTTTGTCAAATTACCAAAATATATGGTATGTTCATGTATGTTGTGTGTAATAATTGCTTATGATAATTAGGCAGAAAACATATGATTCCTCAAAATAAAAGTAACATTTTAATTTGATTTTTCAAAACAAGCTGTATGGATTTCCTCCACGTAGCTCATAGCCAAGATACTTGGCAAATAATGGGCTTCCTTATCAAAAACAATGGTTGGGTAGTGATTACTATATATATTATAAATTTTGAAATAATAATCGAAGGGAAACAAAAGAATAAAGAAAAGATGTTCAGGTTAGTGACTAATCTTATTGTTAATATCAACACTAATTAATTATGATATTCGTTTATTCTAGATTAGAAGTTTGAGGAATATATATATATATATATATATATATATATATATATATATATATATATATAAGTTGTTATCTAGATTTGAATTATGGGCACATAGATTACTATTATGATTTTATTAAATTATTAAATGATGTGATGTTCTTATGTTGTGTTTATTTAAATAAATGGATCTAACCACATACTAATAAATGGGAATTAGAAAAGCTTCGGCGAATTGGTATTAAAAATTTGAGATTGTGTCAAGTGTTATATGATTTCTTTAATGTTGTAATCAAATTTAATCACTTAACTATATTCTTAAAAAAATAAAATCTCTACAAACGAATTAGCCTTGTTCTAATTTATATTTTAGTCTAATGAAAATAATAATAAAAAAAAGGAGAGCTAATTATATAGTAGTAGAATATAATCAAGATTAATGTTTATAATTTTTAAGTTTTCAACTGCAATTTTGTAGCGTAAAATCTTTGAACTATTTGGTACCCATTACTATTTTGTAGGAATTCAAAGTATTTTAAGCAAATAATATAGTTTAGTCTATTATGGAAAAATAAATGGTAGACATGAGTTATAATAATTGTTTATTTTATGTTACAGTAGAAGCATGTTTAAAAGAAAATAGAGAATTTTGATGTGACATAAAATTTAAATATGATAATTATTTCATATTGTACTAGTTAAGTTTATGATAATATCATAACTTGATTTTGGTTAGTTATACTAGATTGTATCTAAACGGAAGAAATTACAATTGATTATTATATTAAAATAAATATTACTAATCATGATCAAAATCAAATTAGAGGTCTGATAAATGATAGATCTCATTAATTCATTGTAATTCAATTCTAACATTTTTGTTACATAATTATAATATTTCAATTTTACTAAGATACTCAAAGGATAATGGCATATCAATAGTAATTATTGTTTTGTTTGATTATTTGTATATTAAACTCAATAATATATTTTGAATATACTTTTTCGAGGAAGTGCGTGATCTAGGATTCCAGTTAGCTTAAACTTTGGTCTAAATCGAGGTAAGTAGAAATTCATTTGCAACTACAATGCATGAACATAGTATTATTTGACTATGTGTTTATTATTTATTATTTATTACTGTGTTATATTGTACGATCTGTGATGCAATATACTTGTGGTATTGTATTTCTTTGCATTGAATATCTTGTACATGAGCACGAGCATATGCATGCACGATATGTAGATGTTATCAAGATTGCATGCATAAAATGGTTTTCAGAAAGAGAAAAATATTTTTTTTTAGATTGGTCACCACCAGCTCGTGTTGTGCTGTGTTGATATTTGTGCGTCGAGTGGGATGACTTTCATGTGGGATCAAAGAGAACAGGCAGGGCCGTGTCCCTTGGGGTCCAAGGAGGATGGTCCACTTCGATTGCACCCTTGAGGTGATGAGTGACTGATGTGGGATGACTTTCATGTGGGATCAAAGGGAACAGACGGGGGGTTTGTGTCCCTTGGGGTCCAGGAAGGATGAGCCACATGAGTGCACTAATCACATTCTGGCCAAGTGATATTGATTATGTTATGAGCTCATGACTCATGTTAGTGTTTGGTAAAGGGAGCCAAGTTCCTGAACACTGAAAATTCTTTTGAGATGAAAATATTTTGTATCACGAGCATTAGTCATGGTGTGGTATCATCTTTATGCGTTGCATATAAGATCACGTGCATGATTTCTGCTTACTGAGCTTTAGCTCATATAGTTCATGCATTGTAGGTGATTCTGATGAGGCATGAAAGTGCTTGGTGCGGGACGTGGAGTTTCCATGAGTTCATGTGGGTCTATGTATATGGATGACGACCTGATGGGCTTTTGTTTATGAGCTTTTTGCACCACCTTTTGACTCTGTTTTTATTCAAGCGTGAAACTTCTTTGAAGTTCACTGTTTTGATTGTATATAAACTTTTATCTTTCCTGTTGTAGTCTTTTGACTTCGGAGTACTCTTTCTTTCCTTAATATGTGTATGTAAATTATGTATGGAATCTTTCTCGAGTCTTCCAATACTTTTCTTTCGATTTAAAAAAAAAATACAAGGCACGCTCACATTGTTAGTCTTTTTTTCTATATCCGTTAGTGGGGTGCCACAATATTTGTGTAGTATCTTAGTATATATAAATATTTTACATACATATATATATATATATATAGTATAGAGATCAAATGAGAACCAATACCCTGTGTAGGAACTAGGAACCAATATGGAGCATTGGATCAATGATTTTCTAAGGCTCAGATCAGTCTCAAAAAAATGGGGTCAAAAATGTAATATCTTAAGAGTTATATTAAGTTAAGGGTATATATGTCATTGTATTGGATATCAATTATCTGCAGTAAATATATTTGTTCCATATATAGTGGGATTATATTGAGCGGTTTTTTTTTAGATTGGACGTTTTTTTAATTTTTTGGACGATAGATTCAACTCTTTTTTCTACAGAGTTGTATCTATCGGTGTTTCATATTTTAATTAATCATAAATCTGTTCAAAATTCTTATTGATTGGGTCTGTTACGGTTTAAGGAGTTGTTGGATTTCGTCGGTCTCACTGCAGGTTTCGTTTGATTATGGAAGATACATGTATTATGTTCTCCATTAATGGTGTAGAGATATTGGTGGAATCTGGTAGGGACGCGTATGTATGACGTTTAGCAAATTTGTTATGTGCAATTAGCAAATTCTAGAGTTGTTAATAGCAACTCGGCATATTTTTATGTGAAAACTCGAATTTGTTTTTAATTTGGTTTCAATGTGCTTTGCATGATAGTGAAATATTTTCAAAGAATGGGTATTTCATATTTATTATAGATGATAGATGTTTTTTCATATTTGGTTGTGGAAGTTTTCAAGTAATTAAAAAAAAAGTAAAAATGCCATGAATTGTTGCGTGTAAACTAAAAAAGTTTTTTTTTTCACAAGTTCTTACTCCATTTTATATTATCATCACGCCGGTTATCGTCTGATTATGCAAGATACATGTATTGTTTTATATATTAATGTATCTTTGTATGCGTAGGGATATGGACAGAATCTGGTAGGGACACGTATGTCTGACGTTTAGCATATTTTTTATTCGGAATTAGCAAACTATAGTGTTGTTAATAGCAAATCCGTAATATTTTTATGTGAAAATTTGATTTGTTTTAATTGGTTTCAATGTGCTTTGCATGATAGTGAGATGTTTGCATATAATGGGTATTTCATATTTAGTATGGATGATACATGCTTTTTCGTATTTGGTTGTGGAAGTTTTCACGTTAGAAAAAAAAAGTTAAAATGCCACGAATTGTTGTGTGTAAAATAAGATTTTTTTTTTCACAATTTCTTACTCCATCTTATATTAGCATTACGCCGGTTGTCGTCTGATTATGCAAGATACAAGTATTGTGTCATCTGTTAATGTTTCTTTGTATGCATAGTGATATGGGTGGAATCCGGTAGGGACTCGTATGTATGACGTGTAGCAAATTTATTTTGCATAATTAGCAAATTATTCATATGTTAATAGCATATCGGTAATATTTATTGTGAAAATATATATTTTATTTTTTATTTTGATGATAGGATGGTCTCTTTTTGATGTTATCTTTTGTTTTTAATGAATTTTTTCCAACATCAATGCATGAACATTGCTACGTTTTGTTATTGTTAGCAACTCATTTATCATGAATTAGCACATATTTGTACATGGATTAGCAGGTTTTATGTGATCAGATTTTTACAATTTTCTCGTTATATCACATGTCACATGTATTATAGTTTAAGTGGATAATGAGTCGACTGAATGATTTGATAGGAAATGAATAATAATCTGATACGACAAATTGGAGAATTTTAAACATTGTTATTTGTAAATAAGTTTTCATGCGTGAGGCAGCTAGTAATTTTATTTTTCGACTACATTAATAAAGGCTCGTATATATTAATTTTAGTAAATTTGTTTGAAATAATTAGCAAATTATATATGTATTAAAAGCACATCGATAATACTTTTATCAGAAAACCTAATTCGTTTCACTGTTGATAATATGGTAATTTTTTTAACTGGTTTCAATATGATTTTCAAGAACTAGGATGTTTGTACGTAAGGAAATTTTAGTTTGTTATCAAAAAAATATTAGTCTGTACTTAAAATGATTGCCATGTATCATTAGTTTATTATAAAGAACATAACAACTATATATTAAAGAATGAAAATTGTGCTATTTAAACATTCACGCTATGCTATTATTAGAATAATAATTTGCTAAAACCGACTGAATAATTTTATCACAATAGTTCAATGTAAGTAATAATTAAAGAATGTTAGCACGTGTAATTAAACCTAGACAATATTCATTATTATGGCACCAATATTGTGTGGTCCATCCTCACATGTCGCCCTATAATAGAAGCTTGCAAAGGTGGACTTGTTGTAGCGCATTCAGCTACATTCACATTATGCCATCGCTTTGACCTAGCCTCACGATTGCAGTCTTCATCACCTGCTAAAACAAAAAAAGAAAATTATCACGTTAGAAGCTAACAATTTTAAAAACATAACAAATACCATATTTGAACTATTAATAAAAAACCAATACCAACATGCTATTATAATGATGTATATCTGATACGAACAAAAATACACCCCTACACCATAACAATATATTCCTAATTTTCCATTGATTTCAAGATAATTTGCTAATTATACCTTCACAATTTGTAATATACTTCACAACAGTCTATTCATATATTAATAATTTGCTAATCAAACCTTACTAATTTGCTACAAATGACGAATGCAATCAAACCAGATAACCTGTCTATATAAATAACAATATTAGAAAATCTAATATGCTAAATATATATTAATAGTTTGCTAATATAACCTTTCTAATTTGCTAAAGATGTCATTTCCAATCAAACCAAAATCAACAAATAAAACGATCACACCACAACCAAAAATCCCTAATTTGTGTTGATTATCTATCAATAAACTTTTTAAATACAAAAACATAAATTAAAGACATGAAAGCACAAGTATTCAACTAATAACATCAAAAATTGCTTCACAAAATCAGTGAAAACATTAAAAAATGGTCTGACAACACCAAACATTACTTATCTCAATAATCTGCTAATCATGTCTTAATAATTTGCTAATTTTAAATCACTAGTTTGCTATAAACAGAACATCAGGTTGATAAAACACGAATTCACGGAGCAAATTTTCACAGTTTTAACATTTGCTAATAATATCGTAATAATTTGCGAAACACAAAGCCTGAATGGTTTATCTTCACCTCTATAATTATCCAGCCTCACGATTTGCTAATCATATATGCCAAATTTGCTATAAAATAATATAAATATGTTATAAACTTCCCCAATTTGACATAAATAACAAATATTCATACAATACCAACAGTCAATATATCACGAGATGAAGACAACGACACCACATTTCTTGACAAAATCCCAACAGTGGACAAGTAAATAAATCATAGAGACCGCATATCTCAATCATAAAGACGGTATTCCCCACTAGCAAATGGAAGATAACTCTAAATTTGCTAATCATAAAATACTAATTCGCTAATCATATAGTACTAATTTGCTAATTATTTCTGACTGATTTGCTAATTATATCTTCTTAGTTTCGCTTTAAAAATTAAATAAAATATAATACACTAATATATTATTTTGCTATAATGACATATCAATTAGATATAAAGAAACTACCTTTTGCGCGACTACCTGACGTTCCTTCTTTCGCAGAACCCCCCTATTGTTAACTAAAAATTCGAATAAAATGCTAATCAGAATTATTCGATCCAAAACAATAAATTCTTTGATATAAAGACAGGATAATTTTGCTATAAACAACATGACAAATTGCTAATAATTACGTATCAATTTTCTAAAAACAGGATATACAGATGCAAGAAGATGATAAAGGTATTTTCTTGCTGAAAGCAGCACAATTTTTGCTAATAATATCATAATAATTTTCTATAAACAGGATCTAAAATTGCTAAAAATAAATTATCAATTTCCTAAAACCAATATATACAGCTGCAACATTTGCTAATAATGTCGTAATAATTTGCTATAAACCAATACCAACATGCTAAAAACACGATATTCATTTGAAAATTTTTTTACATATAACTGGATTGTAATGCTATTTATTCCTTTTCAATTTGCTAAAAACATTGAACCACTCTAATCATCTATTAATAATTTGAAAAAATTGGGGCTAAATACCTGTTCGTACGGACTTTGACCCCTTCATCTTTGTTCCGACGAGTAGCGAGCGGCGTAGAAGCAGGAGCGGCGGCGACGTAGGCGACTGGAGAGCTTGCGGCGACTGGCCGTTGTTCGAGTGGCGACGTGAGCGTCCGGCGTATGGTCGTCGTTCAAGTGGCGGAGGGGCAGTCCGCGTTCGGCCGGCGTAGGCGGCGACTGGGAGATTTTCCTCAATCTGAAATCGGTGACGACAAACTTTCTGAAGACGATGCGACGTATGGGCAGTGTCCGGCCGACAATGCGCGCCCGGCGAACGGCGAGCGACTGAAGATGGCGGCGAGCATACTGAAGACGGCGGTAAGCGATTTCTGTTTCTAGGGTTTTTGTCGATAACTATAGTCCTCTTTTTTTCTATTAATGAATCCACAATATTTTTGTTAAAATTAATCCCACTTCCTAGATATGTGGGATGTGATAACACGGTGATTTGGGTTTCTCAATAATACCCTTATTATGGTTGAAATTTAGGTAAAAAATTATTATTTTGCAATTTGACCCCTAAAGTCTAAAATCAATCTTGTCCATTCAAATTATAGAGATCTATGGATGTAAATGGTTCCTAGTTCCTACACAGGGGTATGGTTCTCATTTTAACCCACCCCTATATATATATATATAAATATACATATATACACGCATCAAATAATAAAAGATAAATGTTGAATTGATATCTTTTAGATTAACCTAAATAAGTATATAAATATTGCAATTTGTATTTTTAAAACTTACATGTAGCCTTTTGAAGTATGATAGGTGTACAACTCTTATAACATGTATATATTTTATGAATACACGTGTGTGTCTATATAATATATATATATATAGAGGTATGTTTGTAGTGTAACTTTTGAGGTAATCATATTAGGGAGTAATTGCTACTTTAAAATAAAATAAATGTTCCATAAGTTCTTTAAGAATTGTCAAGGGCTGATTGAGATTAACCAAAAAAAAGAAGAGTAAATTTTGTGCAACTGATGAGATTAGTATTCTCCCTAAATAAATTTTTAACTGTATCATTAATTTAGTTTTAAGTTTTTGTATCAATTAACAATAATGAAAGATGGTGTGTGATATCTATATTTTATAAATTTAGCTTCTACATTTAAAGTCAAGAGCAATTACAAATTGTTTCGACTAATTATAATACTATTTATATAGTTTAATTGTGTATAACACAATGAGTGAGAGTGGATTAATTTATTAGGTAATAAAGTTGATTTAGTCTCATAAATATCACGAAAAGTGAATTGATTACATTTATTCCATATATTTAAATTTAGAAATGCGCAGTACCAATCTAATAAGAAATATATTTTTTAGTTGCTAAAGTAATTTCAATAGTGTTATTCATCATAATTTCTTTATTTTGCCAATTTAATTTCGAAAATATTGGTGAATTGAAGTTGGAATACTTTTATAATAATTTGGACCATAAAACCCCAACTAGTAATCAAGGTAGGATAAATTAAGATCTTAATTTATTGATAATATGAGTATTAGTATAATATTGACAAGAATAATGGTTGGTTTCCATTTTATCATTACTGATTTTTTAATAACCATGGTTTAATATATATGATCTATTTTAATTAGATTTTTCTTGAACAAGCACATAATTTGTGGTCTCGGATATTATAAGCTTTGGAATCGAGGTAAGTAGAAATCCACCTGCAACTACAATGCATGAACACAGTATTATTTAACTATATGTGTTTACTATTTATTATATATTATTGTGTTATATTGTATAATTGTGTGATATGATATACCTATGATATTGTATTATCTTGCATTAAATATCTTGTACATGAGCACGAGCATATGCATGCACGTCATATAGATATTATCGAGGTTGCATGCATGAAATGGTTTTGAGAGAGAGAAAATATTTTTTTGGGATTGGTCACCACCATCTTGTGTTGTGCTGTGTTGATATTTGTTACTCGAGTGGGATGACTTCCATGCGGGATCAAAGGAAACAAGCAGCGGGCGTGTCCCTTGGGGTCCAGGGAGGATGGTCCACTTCGACTGCACCTTTGAGGTGATGAGTGGCTGATGTGGGATGACTTTCATGTGGGATCAAAGGGAACAAGCAGGGGGCGTGTCCCTTGGGGTCCAGGAAGGATGAGCCACATGAGTGCACTAATTAGGGGTGGGTCGGTACGGTATACCGAAAATTTCACGCCGTACCGTATACCGTACCGAAATTTCGATATCGAAAAATTCCATACCGTTCTCGTACCGAAACTTTCGGTATACCGAACTTCGGTATACCGAAGTTTCGGTATACGCCGTAATAGATATTGATATCGTACCGATTTTTTCGGTATACCGTACCGTACCGATATTACACGGTATACCGAACATACCGAACTTTCAGGGTATACCGAACTTTCACGGTATATCGAAAATACCGAAATTTTAAGGTATATCGAAAATACCGAATTTCACATACCGTACCGATACACTGAAATACCGATATATACCGAAATATTGATATATACCGATGTACAGACATACCGGTATATACCGAACTATCGGTATATACCGAAAAATTCGGTTTACCGAATACCGGTATATATCGAAAATATCGGTATATACCGAATACCGCGGTATACCGAAAATTCGGTATACCGAGGTATACCGAAAATTTTCAAATTTCATATCGATACCGTACCGAAAATTATCGATACGGTATCATACCGTACCGAAAATTGCGGTATACCGAAAATTCGACATTTTCGATATTTTTTCGGCACGATAAGTGCGGTATTTCGATATTTCGGTATTTTTCCCCACCCTTAGCACTAATCACAATTTGGCCAATTGATATTGATTATATTATGAGCTCATGACTCATGTTGGTGTATGGTGAAGGGAGCCAAGTTCCTAAACGATGAAAATGCTTTCGAGATGGCTTAAATGGTTTTATTCACGAGCATTTCACATTTTTGGTGATGTTATGTCTTGCATGTGTTGTGAGTGTCAGTGGACATACATGCACATAATTTCTGCTTACTGAGTTTTAGCTCATGTAGTTCATGCATTGTAGGTGAAAGTGATAATGTGTGGGGCATCGATGCATGAATTCTTAAAGCTCTAACAAGTCCTGAGAAGTGTATACATGGATGACGACCTGTAAGGAGGACAATGGCTTATTTTACTATATTTTGATTCTTAGGTGTCATAAGTTTAGATCCGACTGTATCAGAATATTATTAAAACTTTCTCTACAAGGAAAATAAAAATTTCTTTTCACTCTTTAGTAAATTATACTTTCATAATTATCGATATTTTAAATGCACCACATGTTAACCTAAATTTTTAACATTAACAATTTTTAATATATAGATAGTACATATTTCTATTTTGAAGAGGAAACACATCACCCACATTTTTAACATTACCTTCTATTTTACATTTCTTTTATTGGGGTGGGTGTTACAAAATCCTTAAAAAGTTCTAAACTAAATAGGAAACAAATAAAAACCCAAAATCATAAAAAGTCCAAAAATACATAAAGAAATCCGAAAATGGAAAATATACGTGACCTCGCTCACGTGCACATCACCCGCGGCTCCGCTCGTGGCTCCATGTGGCACTTATGTGACACAATACCCGTGAACCCATGTGATACCCACGACCATGCTCGCAGGTTTTACTCTAGCGAACCCCCTCGCAGTAGTGAGCTCACAGAGAACTCCTCATACACGACTCGCGACTGCCACGTCACTCGCGATCTCTGTGCGATCAAGCCTCCTGTGCGAACCTCTTGATCCTTCAAACTTGATCCTCGGCACCCCACCTAGGATCGTATCACTATATATAATAGACGTGTATATATGTAACACCCCAGAATTTAAGATAAGGTTTAGCGGATTATTAAGAGTAGCTAAGTGAGGTCAGATGTCAGTCACGACTTTAGGGGTCATTTTTCGTAAAGTCGTCTTTTTCAAAAAATTGATCTTAATTCAGTTCTGGCCGATTTTGGTCTTTTTAGAAAGGTTTTAACTCAAGGAGAATGCCGGTGTTTTTGAATTTTAAATCTGAACTCATTTGAGTTCCCGGTGATGAAAAACGTATTTAAGGGATGAATGAATAGTAACTTTTGCGTACGTTCGTGATTTGGAAAATTTACAAAATCCTCCTCATTAATTTGAGTCTTGTTCTGTCAAGCCTCTTTTATGGGAAACGACTCAAGAAATCTGTCCGCATTCACGAATTTCCATTCTGAGGTCAATCGAACGCTCGGGAGCAAAATTTGTCAGTTTGTGTGAATAGTAAAAAGTAATTCTAAAAAAGGAATCTTGGCTCTTCTTTCTTCTGACGACCTCATCTTCATCACGAGTCAGGTTAGTTCACTAGTATTTGAGCCAATGAGTCTCCCGATATTTTCAGATTTCGTGTCTGAGGTCATTTGGACCACGACATCGAATAAAGTAGCTTTTAACCGAACCCGGGGTAACTTTTGCAGTATTCTTGCACTGAAGTGGCTTCTAAGGGAAGCCAAAGCTTTTCCTATAAATAAGACTCCACCCCCTCATTCATTCCACACCAAAATCCTCTCATTTCTCATTTCTAGAGAGTGGGAAAGCTTGAGAGATTTAGAGAGTAGAAGTTCTAGTGGAGCGAGGAGTCTCTTCGTGAGTTCACCTCTGAGACGACGAGCGGAGTGGCGTGGAAGGGATGCGGTAAAGGAAAGTGCTAGGTTCATCGTTGGGTTGTAACAGTCAGCTCTGTCACCATTGCAACTCGATGAGACACCGAGCTAGCCACCTTCCTTCGACGCACCCAACCCCGTCCATTCTTGTTCATCGATCTCGAATCCATTTTCTTTCTTGTCTTTAAGTTTCCGTATTTACTTTTTGTTCTTCGTTATTATTCGTTTATTTCCATCTAAAGTTTGTATTTCGATTCTTGTTTAAGTTCCAAGTTATTAGTGTTTCCGTTTATATTTCTCGTTATTATGTTCTCATCATTATTTCTCGTAGTTAGCATCATTTATTTCATTTGAAGTTCCATTCAAGTTCTTATTTAAGATTTCGTCATTATTTCTAAGTATTTAAAGAGGATAGTCGTGTTTATTCCATTATTATGTCGATTTCTTTTCAAGATTAAATCATGTTCGTTTCTATGTTGTTGGAAAATGTTAAGCCTTGTTTTGAAGTTTAAAACGTCGAGCAAAGGGAGAGGAGAATGAGTAACACCTCAACTAACACTTCGATCGAAAGATTTTGAAGTCTGTGAGAGTGCACGGACCGTGCAAGGAGTGCATGGTCCGTGCAAAGCAGTGCAGAGCTCTCAGAATGTTTCTGGAGAGCTAGTTTGGCCCGTGCAAGGTTAGCACAGACTGTGCAAGCCATTGCACGGACCATGTCGGACTTTTTGGGTGACTGGTTCTCACAAAAGGCCTAGCACGGCCCGTGCAAGGCTTCTGCCTCCAGGTTCTTGCTCCAAGTGTGTTCGATTCTCGAGTATTTCAAACCCTCGTGTTTGCTAAATGTTCTAAAGTTGTGTAACCTATGTTTAAGTCCTATTTAAGGGTAGTATAGTTCGATGTTGTTCGATTTTGCATTAGATATTAGAATTCTTCGAAGGAGGCTGCTAAGTTGATGATTTGACTTTTATAGGAGGTAATGAGCCCTGTGGAAATTTGGAGAAGGATCATCAACTCGTTGCTGCATCTTCTGCTCCGTAGTCAAGGTGGGTAAATCTATACTCATCTAAATTTTGAGCTAATAAGCTCTAGAAGCATGTTAGGGCAAAATGAAATATCCAATAAAATATTTTGCTCTGCCTGATTGATCTCTGTGCAAAGGAAGGTAGTAAATGAAGTTGTTAAGTTATTATAGCTCTCAAGCATGTTAGAATTGTTTAAATATGCTCTATACTTAGTTGAGGTTACGAGGATTACATAATTGCTGTAATTAGCTTTTGTATATATTGATCTTGTGATTGATGTTGAAATTATGCTAAGATTGGTTTAGTAGAGCTTTGCCTCTAGGGTAGTGTTAACTCCCTCTTAAGTCGAGATCATGTTTAGTTAAAGGGATTAGACCTAGACATTGCTCTAGGCTTGGTATTGCTAGAAAGATTAGAAAGAAGGATATATCTTTGATATAGGCAGGATTTGAGCTCAGAGGACTTAAGATAGGAATTATTTAGGTTGGAGTCACTACTGGATTGACCCCTCACAAACTCGTAAAAGTATTCAAGGTAACCCCTCTTCTAGCATATGGCATGCCTAAGTGTGTAGTTGACATCAGGTTTGAGCCAAGGTTGGGCTCAAAAGTAAAGAAAAGGTTTTGCGGATATGGATGGGGCTTTTGCGTTTTCCTCTCCATATACCGCCAGTTGATTATTGGATATTTCTCAAGTTATTAGTGCTCACGCCATCTTTTTCAAATGTTTTCAGGTTGAGATGCTGAGGATGATGGTGGCTGTGGATGTGGGTTGGCTGCCAAGTTTTTGCTATAGTATAAGTGCTTAAATTCCACTATGATTCTGGTACTCTGATAAATATTATCTGATTCTAAGACATGTCATGTTGGGGTTTTCTCGAATTAAACCACCACAGGATCTATTTGGCTGTTCTTTAATCCTAATATCATGTATTCATATTTTATGCAACATAAATGTTTTAATTAATCAAATTCAATTAAACATGCAAAACGGTTTTTAGTTCTACTAAAAACGGAAACATAGAATACCAAAAAACGACTTATAATTGAACATCAGGTTGTGGACAAAATTAAAGGTATAATCTTGCTTTTGAGAGTACAATGATCGACGCCCCCTTAGCACAGTAATTCGACTCCTTGATCTTTTGATGTATTCCCAGACTGTATCTAGATTCAGGGTGGACAGAAATATATTAGATAACAATGGATACTGTGGAGATCAAAAGATAACTGAGAGACTGATTATTATGTGTGTAACTTTCGATCCCCACCCTCTTATTTATAAGGGGGTGGTCGAAAATTACAAGCCCCAAACCTACTGGGCTTGGGCCTCTTAACTCTTGTTCCATCTCCAGTCCATTAAAGTCATATTGGGCTACAACAGGGATCTAGAAGAATATTAAATTGGCCAACTAATTTATTTAATTCCCAATATCCAATAAACTTAGGATATTATGAAATAAATTAAATATTACTTTTATTCCACTAAAGAAGTAATACTGACCTACCAATTTAATGCATGTTTGTGAATATGCTTTCTCCTTTAGTTAAGTCATTCCCCGTGTTTAAGATCTAATGTTTATTAATTAATTATGTAAGCCTCTGACAGCTATAATTAATTAATATCTAAAACCTTGAGTAGTACCACCCAAGCTTTACTCATGTACGAAATAAATTCCACCTGCAGGATTTCAACATGATCTTGTGTTTCCTCAAGAGAACATCATCAACCTGGCGCACCAGGACACAGTGCTTATATATATTGCACGGCACATCATATATGCAAATGCTATTACCCAAGATATCGAGTTTATTGATTCTATAATATAATCTCACCTATTGATAAATTAAAGTAATAAACAAAGCATACACATGTTCGCCAATAAATATAAGTTAAGAACCCGAACTCTATGGATCTTTGTTCTCTAACTTATAGTGTCAGATTAGAGAACAGTATCCTATCGTGATCCTCCTCAATACACTAACACGTGTATTAGACTAATCAATTAGTCAAGATAAACTAATTATCAGATTATTCTACAGTGTACCGACGGTGTATTCATGACCATCTAAGCTGTGAGTCTTTTAATACTATACAAGGATCTGATGATATGATCTTACTGTGTGTTTACCCACACCATATCATCTACAGTGTAAGTATATTAAATATGCATAACCAGTTATAATAATGTAAATGCAAATAGTGACTACAAAAAGATTTAATCTATATCATCACATTGTTAGAAAAGTATACAAAGACATGTCTTTCAGTATACAAAACTAACAATCTCCCACTTATACTTGAAGCATGTCTTTCAAGCATAATAACTAACTGGCGTCTTAAATCAAACTATAAAACTCAAACTGCGCCTCCAGGTCTGCATCTCACTCCCATTCTTTCCACGTGACCATCAAAGGTCTTAGCTGGTAGGCTCTTCGTGAATGGATCAGCTAGATTGTCCTCTGATGTAATCTTGACCGCCGCCACGTCCCCTCTCTTAATGATTTCTCGTATAAGATGATATTTCCTTTCTATGTGTTTACTTACTTTATGGGCTCCGGGTTCCTTCGAATTTTTCAATACACCAGAGTTATCACAGTATATCATGATACTCTTAGGCAAATTAGAAACCACGCTCAAGTCCAACAAGAAGCTCTTGAGCCAGACGACCTCTTTTGCAGCCTTAGAGGTAGCTATATATTCGGCCTCCATGGTAGAATCCGCAATGCATTTCTGCTTTATGCTCCTCAATGCAATGGCCCCGCCTCCCAATGTAAACACATAGCTTGAGATAGACTTACTCTGATCTTTATCGGATTGAAAATCTGAGTCCGTGTAACCCAAAGGCACGAGACTATCAGAGCGGTATACCAACATATAATCTCGAGTCCTTTTCAAGTACTTGAGAATATTCTTAACCGTAGTCCAGTGTCCCTGTCCAGGGTTAGACTGATATCTGCTTACCATGCTAACAGGATAGCATATATCAGGCCTCATGCATAGTATATCATACATCAAACTTCCCACAGCCGAAGCGTATGGGACTTTCTTTATCTTATCAATTTCAAACTGTGTTTGGGGACACATTGCCTTGGATAGATGAATTCCATGCCTGAAAGGTATAAAACCTTTCTTAGAATCTTACATGCTAAACCTAGCTAGCACTATATCAATATAAGTCGCCTGGGATAGGCATAGCATCCTTTTCTGACGATCTCGAATGATCTTGATGCCAAGGACTTGTCCAGCTTCTTCCAGATCCTTTATATCGAACTGCTTAGAAAACCACACCCTTATGTTTGATAATGCATTCTTATTATTTCCAATAAGCAAGATATCATCAACATAAAGTACGAGAAAAACCACCACATTTCCGTCACATTTCTTGTACACGCAACTCTCATCCGGACTTTGCACGAATCCATATGACTGGATAACCTCATCAAAACAGATGTTCCAAGACCTTGATGCCTACTTAAGTCCATAAATGGATCTCTTAAGCTTGCACACTAAGTGCTCTTGGCCTTTAGCAATGAAACCCTCCGGTTGCTTCATGTCGATGTTTTCCTCAAGACTTCCATTCAGGAAAGCTGTCTTGACATCCATCTGCCATATCTCATAATCCAAATGAGCGACAATAGACAAGAGAATCTGGATTGACTTGAGCATGGCTACCGGTGAAAAGGTTTCCTCATAATCGATCCCTTCTTTCTGAGTGTACCCTTTCACCACCAATCTAGCTTTGAAGGTTTCAACCTTCCCGTCAGGTCCTCTCTTGCATTTGTAGACCCAGACTTGATTGTGATTCATAGATCCAATCTCAGACTCCATTGCAGATTTCTAAGAATCTCCATCCTTGTCTTGGACCGCTTCGTCATAGGTCCTGTGATCCAATTCATTTAGTCCTTCAGAAAAATCTGAAGATTCATCCAAACCAATGAATCTATCAGGTTGGAGTACAACCCTCCCACTACGATGAGGCAGTTCTCATGTATCTGTGACACGTTGTACAGTGTCTTGTGGTACCTCTTTTTATACAACTGGTGTTGGATTCGATTCTTTTCCTCTTAACTCCTCAAGGATAATTTAACTCCTTCATTTGTGGTTTATGACATATTCTTCTTCTAAGAATAGAGCATTGGTGCTAACAATGATCTTCTGATCCTTAGGACTATAAAATAGACCAGCTTTCATTCCTCTAGGATATCTAACAAACAGCTTCGCATCAGTAGGAGGTGCCAACTTATCAGCTTCCTTATCTAACTTGTGTGCTGGGCTATCCTAAATCCGAACATGTCCTAAATTGGGCTTTCATCCAGTCCAAAGTTCTGTGGGCGTCGAAGGAACTAATTTAGATGGCACCAAGTTAAGAATGTAGGCTGCTGTTTCTAGGGCATATCCCCAGAACGAAATAGGCAACTTTGAATAACTCATCATCGATCTAACAATATCTAATAAGGTTCTATTCCTTCTTTCCGCCACGCCATTCTGCTGTGGCATTCCCGGCGCAGTCAACTGGGATGTAATCCCATTCTATGCTAGGTAGTCCCTAATTTCACTCAAGAGATACTAGCCCCCACGATCAGAACGCAGTGACTTGATACTTCTACCAGTACGTTTCTCCGCTTCTGCCCTGACTTCTTTGAATTTACCAAAGCATTCGAACTTGCGACGTAATAGGTAGATATATCCATATCTTGAGTGATCATCAATGAGTGTGATGAAATACTCATACCCTCCTTGAGCTTGAACTGACATAGGGGTACATAAGTTAGAGTGAATCAAATCTAATAGCCCTTCGGATCGGTTTTCTTTTGACTCAAAATGACGCTTGGCCCTTTTACCTTCCAAGCAGAATTCACACAAAGGAAACGATTCTAGAACCAATGAAGATAGAAGTCCATCATTTACTAGCCTTTGTATTCTCTTAAGGTTAATATGACCTAGCCTCAGATGCCAAAGATAGGTTTGATTCAATTCTGAGGGTTCTTTCCTTTTATTAGGGTTTGTGATCGATGTATTCAGAAATTGTTTTTGTGTAGTGTTTTGCATAGGATTAAGTAAATAAAGATGTCCATCCAATGTGCCAGAATAGATAAAATGTTTACCACTAAAGATAACAACCTTGTTATGAAACGAAACTGAATATCCATCCATAAAAATTTTAGACACAGAAATAAGGTTTCGCCTAAAGCCAGGCACATAAAGACAGTCTTTCAAAACTAAACTCCTATCACTACTAAAAGAAATGGTAACATCTCCTACTGCAACATTCGCCACTTTCGTGGCATTGCCCATATAGACGATGATCTCCTCATCACTCAGCTGCCTTTTTACCAGGAACTCCTGTAAAGACATGCAAACATGATCTGTAGCTCCATTATCTACTACCCAAGACTGAGTAGAACAAGTTGCTAAACATGTTTCAACAAAAAAAGTGTGAGACATACCCTTCTTTCTCTTGTTGGGACATGCTACCTTCCAATGGCCTGGCTGGCCGCACTTGAAGCACTTTGTCTTCGACTTGAATTCCTCAGGATGAATCTTTGCCATGGGCTTCTTCACTTTAGGCGTCCCATTTGCAGCTTTCTTAGATGCGTATCTCTTCTTCCTTTTAATACCAGAAGAAGACGCCCTATTTTTAGCTAGGTGTACCTCTGGATTTCCCTTTTAAAGTAACTCAACCACCTGAAGATCCATGATCAGTTCAGATAAGGTAACATCCTTCTTTATCATATTGAAGTTCAATCTAAACTGCTCGAACTTCGGGGATAAGCTGTGAAAAACAATGTCTATCTGAGACTCGGTGTCCAGATATCCACCCAAAGTCTCGATCTCAGCCAGATGACTCATCATGCTGAGAACGTGGTCCCTAACAGGTGTGGAGTCAGCCATTTTTGTGCTCATCAGCTTTTTCATCGCCAAATGGCGCGCCGACTGATTCTGGTGACCGAAGAGATCCTTAAGGTTGTACATGACATCATAAGCAGTCTTCATAGACTAATGTTGCAGTTGCAACATATTTGACATAGAAGCTAAAATATAACAGCGTGCAATCTCATCAGACTTGACCCACTTAGCATAGGCCAACCTTTGCTCTTCGCCAAAATTGTCATCTGGCTTTTCAGTACATACCTCTTCAAATACGAATTTGCATCCCTTAGCAGTTAAGATGAGGTTAAGATTATGAAACCAGTCATTGTAGTTTTCACCGATTAACTTATTTTCTTTGAGTATAGAGAACAGATTTGAGAGTGCCATTAATGATATAGAATAACTGAAAAGAAACATGTAGTACAATCACAAACTTTTAGGATAAACAATATATAACTGAAAACCTCATAAAATTATATATTTTTCCTCCGACATTTTAAAAACATTTTCTATAAGCCACGATAGTGTGGACGTTTATAAAATTCATTTTCCAACAGGTTATTAAACCTTTAATTTGCCTCCAGTTGAGTTTCCTTACAACAAGCAAATTAATAGCCGGATAGCAACCCAGTCATATAATCTTCTAATTAATAAGCTATGATCGTGTGGACGTTTATTAATAAATCACATCTAAGTGTGAAGACCATCATCTTCGCCCTAAGTACACATGTTCCAATTTAACTATTCCAGATGGAGGAGTCAGTTAGTTATAACAGTGTTCTACATCTATCTTTTAAAGAGGTTTAATATCTAGAGAATTCTATGATATGACACATCCGATATGGAGGAAAACCTATTATCAACGCACATGCCCACCATTTCTCATTTAAACCAGATTAATGGAGATCGTATGAGATTTCTAAATACTTTGATATGAATCTCTCCCACTTAGTTATTTATGATTGAGGTTTCATTCTATCCCATTATAAAACATGCAAACATCACATAAAATGATAAACACCATTGTATGCTTCAACAACACAATAAGTATGAATAATAAAACCAACTACTATGGCTTATATCTCATGTTGCTCAATGAGATAAAACTGGAAAATCAGCTCCATGTCTTGGACAGTGTGGCCGTTCACCTCACTACGCCTCGCCGAAAATCCTAGCTCCAATTAGGGTTTCAGGACGTGAATCAGTGATACTTCCTTTCTTAAGCTGCACTACTTTCCATCTTTGAGTTGATCTTCAAACTTTATTCAATATAGAATATCTATTCCTAAAAGGAATAATCTAATATATCTAGAATAAAATTACAATTCAATAACTTGGCCTAATAATTTTATTTCTATTACATTGTAACAATATAAAATAAAACCTAGACCTAATCCATGGATTTTCTCATGGATTAAAATCACGTAGCCAAACCGGTATACGGCCCATCATACATTCAACATAAAAATAAAATATACATCACATAATTAAAGGAGCCATGATAGTTAGTAAACCTGCAAACATGTTAGTCTACAATGCCAATAATCATAATTACACGATTAGCATAAAATACCATATGATTACTGACGCACGGTTGTTTCGCGGTCAGAATAATTCTCAAGAGAGAGTTATCCTTATGCCCACAGCAAGGCGTAGCAAGCTTATGTGAGTAAGGGTCGATTCCATGAGGAGCTGCGAATTCTATCTTCCAGTGTCACTTTTTCAAAAGGTTGAGGTTTGTTGTGGTCTCCGTACTTGTATTTAAAGACTGTAAACTAAAATAACAAAACAAAACAAAACAAAGAAAGGAAAATATTAGTAGTAAACGTATTCTAGATTAGAACTCAGATGTCGAACTTAACAAACACTGGACCGATCATGGGCACGCTGATTACTTATGCAAATCTAATTATCTCGTTAAAGGTACCGGATCTCTCTCAACATACCCAGTCTATCCTTTCTGTTTAGCTTAGAGGTGATCTCTCATTCCCTAAACCCTAACTCGTTGCCCAATCCCGATCTCTCATATGATTGTAAACAACAAAGTAGCGATATGATCTAGATAGACCCAGATTTACCTAGACAAAGATCTCTCTTATGCCCTCAGTACCCGTGATGTATCTCATCCCTTTATGACTAACAAACAGCTACGATTCATTGACCATTTATAGAGGTAGTGAACACAATTCTAATTAATGAGTGATCAACCACAATTAGCTAGCTTAACCCACTATATAATGCAACAAAGAAAATGACTACATGACGGAATCCGATTCATATAGTTTATGCCCTTAAGCCTCACAGTTCTTATGTGTTCATTAAGTTCTTATCCTTGTTCAATCCGGAATAACGAGTCTAGCCGCTCATGCTAAACTTAGAACAATAATAATAAGTAAAAGAAATAAAAGATAACATAATATGAATGAAAAACTTACTTATATTAAACTGCATAATAAATTCAACTCCAACGCTAGATTGAAGAACATAAAACAGGAAATCCTAAGTGTCTGCGGACATAAGGCCCGAGACCTATTGCAGAAAAATAAAATAAATTGTTTGTACGTAAAAAGATAAAAAATGGTAAAGAGTGTTGTTTGTTTGCTGCCATGAAGTCATATATATAGGAGTACAAAGACACTAGGTAAACTCCCCGACAGGCCAGGGATCTTTAGCCCAACACGCAGCCACCATGCCCAAAGGTTTCCATATCTGGCAGATTTTTTCCTTATTTAGAAGATTTTGAATCACAGATTATGTACTTGGCGTGCCCTAGTTGCACCGATATAACAACTTTCCTTGTAGAGCCGAGCATCATTCTGGAAGCGTCAACTTGCCTTTCATGGCTCCTCTTTCCTTCGGCGGTTAGGGTGTATTGCTCCTGCTGTAGCTGGCATTAGTTTCCTTATGCCCAGTCTCCTTTCCTTATCCTCTCAATCACTCTGGGGTTGTGGGCACGATCACAAACTTCTCCTTCAGTTTTTGCTGGAATGATTGGTGATTTCTGCCAGACTCGAGAAAGATCTTTTCGCTGAGAAGTTGTTGCCCATCTTAGTATCATTGGCAACATTATGCCATTCAGAAATGATTCACATGCCTCCTGCTGCCCCTTGTGCCCAGTCTGGCTCTTTCCGACTCAAAAAACACAAAAAATAAAGGATAAAAGAATGAGAAAAAGACACAAAAACATGAGAGAAATTGGACTTGTCATACCTATCCACTTTATTCATACTTGCCCTCAAGTATGTGGGTACAACGTGCCCAAAAGAAAAAAAAACAGAAAACTAAAGGAAGAAAAGACAGACTCAAGACTAAAACACGACAAGTCAAGCATGTAAAAGCAAATCCCTTGCAGGCACAGAGACCTAGGTACCTGATCACAATCAACAACATATAAACAGTAAAAACATACATAATGCCCACTGTAAATCAAAATGACTAACTTATTGGTTCGCTCATGCTTTCCTCACTCAAGTGTTTTTTTTTGCTAAATGTTTATGCTCAAGGAAAGACATAATTGAACCAAGGGTCACCATAGGCTTGCAAGTGCTCTTGTTCTTCCACCACTGTTGGAATGATGGGAATACCAATGCTAAGGACTTTAAGGTTGTAATGGGGCTACGGGTTCAAGGTAGGAAATATTTGGATCTGACTCAGTGTTTAGTCGAATTTTCCTTTGGGAGACTTCTGTCGACTGTTACTGGCCTTTGCCACCGTGCCCATTTTATTAAGCACATGTCCCGGATTTTTTTCTTGTGGGCATTTTGTACTTTTATTTTCTTGGGGTTTCTTTTTCATTTTTTCATTTTATTTTGACCCCTTTTTCTTTTTCCTTTCTTTTTTCTTTCGTTTCCTTGGCATTTTATGCCTTGTAACACACCAGATTTATCTTCCCCTCATGTCCATGGACTTTTTATGGTTTTCAAGAAAGAACATACCCAGAGCTTTATTCATTTTTGGCTCAAAAAGGCTGCAAGGGATAATATCAGGGTGATTTTATTTAGCTTTATGGGCTCAGAAAGAAAATTTGCCTAAGCATTTCAGTAGCATACCCAAAATTCCTTGTGACCTTGGAATAGAACAAAAGCAAGTTCTAGTTTAGCTAAATCCAAAAATGCAGAAATCACAAAAGAAAGAAGTAGCACATGCATTGTGAATTCAGGCTCAATTCCTCACAAGGTACTTAGTTCATTCATCATATAAGCAGTAGTATGGGCATGCTGAAATGAAAATACAGTAAAATATACTACTTTATGGTCACAAGACCCTGGACTTCATGCTTTTAAGTTCAAATATTTACACATGCTTGACACTAAAAAAACGCAAAGAAGGCAGAGTAACCCCCACCCACACACTTTGCCTTCGGCAAAGTAGGTGCGAGAAGGTTATCCTACTAACCGCAAACTCAATGAAACATTAGAAAGCCCCCTTACCCACACACTTTGCCTTAAGCAAAGTGGGTCAGTATGGGGGTCATCTAATTATAAAAACAAAAAAAAAATAAAAACAAAGACACAAAAAAAAGGACTCCTAATGCCCACACCCACACACTTTTCCCTAAGCAAAGTGTGGAAAATGGGCGATACCTAAACAGACACAAAACAAATAAAAAACAAAACCTAACCTAAGGGAAATAGTACCAGTTTAGGCATCAGAGGGAGTCGGATAATTGAATCCGACGTGCTTGAAGTAGGAGAATAGGGCAGTCTCCAATTAGTCTAGTCTGGCTATGATGGTGGTGGCTGCTGGCTCTTGCTGCTGTGCCCTCGGAGGCCTCTTGTTTGGTCCTGCATTCAAAGGAAAACTAAGGCTACTCGAAGTTTCAAGCTTCGGTATGCCAAACACGGGTGTTCCCTCCTCATCATCAAAAATATCCATCATTCATTTCAAGCAGTTCAAATCAAACAACTCAACATGCTTGCAATACAGATTAGTAGATGAAGGATCAAATAGACGCAGTTTTTCAGCAAGATGGGTAATCAGTTGAGCATAGGAGATGCGATTCTTAGAATGGGCCACAATATCCTTGAAGTGGGCGATGGCCACAGCTCTGAAGTTTATCCTCTTCTTGTGCACCATGCACCAGAGGACAAACAACTCCTGATTTGTGATGGAGTTGGAGCTATCTTTCCAGCCAAAGAAGTTGTAGGCGAGCACTCGGTGACCAAAGCGAAGGGCATTGCTTTTCACCATATGTCCCTTGCTAGTTCCAGATTTGAATTTGGAACTGTCACCTAACTCAGCCCACTTCTCATCCACATTCTCATCCGTGGTCACCACAACAATAGCAGACTTGTAATCATCATCATTCAAATCCAAGAACGACACAATTCACAGACCCATGTTCAATTCATCAGCAGAAAGATTGAAATTTTTACCAAAAATTTTAAATTTGAAAATCTTGGCAGAAGTGCCTCCCTTTCTCATACTCTTCATAGACAGATCATGGAAAAATTCATAGACCAACTTAGGAAAAATCAGGCAATCCCATTCAATAAAGAAAGACCAGCCAATGTTAGAGAAAAGTTCTCTTACCTCTCGCTCGATGCCCAAGATAGCGAGCGAGGTGAAGTAGATGGTCTTTCTATGCATGATCTCCCTTGTGGGCAAGACGCCTTCTCTTTTTTGCATGACTTTTCCAGAAGTTGGGCTAACCAAAGTTTTGCCCTTCTTTGCAGACGGTTTGACAGAAGCTTTCCCTTTCCCCTTGGCAGACACAGAGGGCGTATCCATTGTGCCCTTAGTGGGTTTTTTCAGAGACAGAGACCGGTCATCCTGACTTTTGTGGGCTTACGACTCCCCACTACTTTCAGCTTTTTCTTCCTCGGCCTCCTCATCAGCTTCCTCGTCCTCCAACAGCATCGGCGACGGCTGTTTCTTCCTCTTCAAGGTCTACGACTTAGCTTTCGCAGTGGTGACCTTTTTCTTCTTCACCTTCTTCAACTTTTTCAGTTGCAGAGGGCTTAGGAGTGTGCTCCGGAATTGGCTCGGGGGTCACATCTTGCTGCATGCTGCCCTCCTCTTGGTCGTCGATCTTGTCGGTGGTCTCCTCCACAATTTTCAGAGAAGGCTCGTCAACCTTCTCAGACTCTCGAGTGGAATCAGGTGAAGGCGGTGGTTCAATGGTGGTGAGAGGTTGAATATTCATGGCGGAAGTGCTCGACGGATTGGTTGGTGCAGCAGCATCGGTGGTAGTATCCCTAGAATTTTCCGGTGAAGTAGAAGGGGTAAACTCCACCTTCTTCTTTGTGGACTTGGCAGCGTGAGTTTTGGAGGCCATGGTGATCCTAGTTATGGTGGTTTGAGAGAGGGAGTTTTAGAGAGAGAGAGAGGGTTTGTAATTTTTTAAATTTTTGGAGTGAAAATAGGCGAGTGAATTTTTGGGGAGGAAGGGATGAGGGTTTAATACTTGGATTCACCCTAGCCACTCAATTTGGGTTGATGTGACGGGCCCGTCAGAAGACTTTTAGGCTTCTAGGGTTTCCTTGTATGGAATCTTGTGTTGTGCTCACGGGGGCAGAGAGATCCTGAATTCCTCGGAATTACCTTTGCTGGTGCCCTCCATACTGGAAGCATCCAATTTGGCTGGATTCTTTCCTTCCATGAAAAATTCACCTGAATTTGTTTCCTAAAATACTCCAAAAACAAAATACAGCCGTAAAATCCAACTCCTAGTCTAACATGGCCAAAAAACAAATAAACACTCAAAAGAAAACAAATAAATTGCGAAAAACATAAAAAAAAAGAAAAAGAAAAAAAGATAAACAAATAAACCTGGGTTGACTCCCAGTCAGCGCCCCATTTATCATCGTGGGCACGACGCTCCTTAGGTTTTTATGTAGATAGGCTCAACGAGCTGGAGCCCGAAAGCCTCCATAGATGAAACTATTGGTTCCTTGAGATGCTTCAGCCGCTGGCCGTTGACTTTGAACGTCTCTCCGGTACTTCAATCAAATAATTCCACTGCTCCATTTGGGCATATGGCCTGGATCTCATATGGTCCTGACCATTTAGACTTGAGTCCTCCTCCAAATAACTTCAGTCTGGAATTATATAGCAGAACCTTTTACCCACACTTAAACGGTTTGTGGTGAATGAGTTGGTCATGGGTTCTTTTCATTCTTTCCTTGTAGAGAACAGCATTGTCATAGGCTTCCAGCCTCCTCTCTTCCAATTCTTGAAGTTGGAGCTTCCTTTCGATCCCAGCTCTATCAAGTTTCATGTTCAGCTTCTGAATTACCCAAAAGGCTTTGTGCTCAATCTCTACTGGAAGATGAAAATTCTTCCCATAGACTAAACGGAACGGAGATATTCCAATGGGTGTTTTATAAGCAGTGCGATATGCCCACAAGGCATCATCCAACTTGAAACTCTAATTTTTACTATTGGGGTTCACGACCTTTTGAAGTACGGACTTAAATTTTCGGTTGGAAACCTCAACTTGTCCATTCACTTGTGGGTGATATGCCATAGTCACCTTATGTCTCACGACTCCTTGAGCAAATTCTTGATGATCATTTGCAGAAGTGGGATCCTTGATCACTTATCTGTTGGGGTTTTTTCGAATTAAACCACCACAGGATCATTTGGTTGTTCATTAATCCGTGTTCATGCAAATCATATTTTTATGTCACATGCATGTTTATCACATTCTAAATAAATTAACATGCAAAGCAAATTCGAATCTAATAAAGCGGAAGACATAGAAACGAATCTACTTACAAATCGATAGACGGTCTGAGGACAAGATTAAGATCTAATCTTGATGTTGAATGAAACAAACAGGCGTCCCCTTTTTACTCAAAAATCAGCCACACAGTATTCTTACTCCAAGATCTTCTGTTGTATTCCCGGACTGTATCTAGATTGAGAGTGGGCTGAAATCTACTAGATAGGTTTGTGGAATCTATGGATAACTTTGAGAGACAAAGAGGGGCTGATTTCAAGTGCTATAATTTTCTTCCCCCCTCCCCTTTCATATAGGGAGGTGGGCGAAAATTGCTTCTCCAAACCCTACTGGGTTTGGGCCTCTATCTCAAGTTCAATATCCAGTCCACTATCAGTCTAATGGGCCACAACAGGGATCTAGAAGAATATTAAATTGGCCCACTAATTTATTTAATATCCAATATCCAATAAACGTATGATATAATTAAATAAATTAAGTTTTACTTTTATTCCACTAAAGAAGTAAAACTGATCTACCAATTTAATACATATTTACGAATATGCTTTCTCCTTTAGTCCAGCCATTCCCCGTGTTTAAGATATAACGTTCATTAATTAATTATGTCAGCCTCTGACAGCTATAATTAATTAATATCTAGAACCTTGAGTAGTACCACACAAGCTATACCATGTAAGGAATAAATTCCACCTGTAGGGTTTCAATATGAACTTGTGTTTCCTCAAGAGAACATCATCAGCCTAGCGCACCAGGACATGATGCTCATGCATACTGCTCGAGACATCATGCATACACTGTTATTACTCAAGATATCGAGTTTATTGATCTACGAAAAGATCTCACCCATTGATAAATCAAAGTAACAAACAATGCATACATATGCTCGCCAATATCCAATGAGTTCAGAACCTAAAATCTGTGGATCTTTATTCTCTTAGTAACTGGGTCAGAGACAGAGAATATTATCCTATCGCGATCCTTCTCAATACACTAATGAGTGTAATTGAATAATCAGTTAGTCAAGATAAACTAACTTATCAGATTATTCTGCGGTGTACCGATGGTGTGTTCAGGACCATCTAAGCCGTGAGCTTTTTAATACAAATAAAGTTCTAATGATATGATCTTACCGTGTGACTACCCACACCATATCATCTATAATGTAATTATATGAAACATTGCATATAACAATTATAGAACATAATAATCTAAATGCAAACAGTGACTGCAATAACTTTTATTTCCTATCATCATATCATCAGAAAAGTATACAAAACCAACAATCTCCCACTTATACAAACTCACCAATCAAAACTATCAACTCAAACTGCGCCACCAGGTCTGTATCTCACTCCCATTTTCTCCACGTGACCATCAAAGGTCTTAGCCGGTAGGCTCTTCATGAATGGATCAGCCAGGTTGTCCTCCGATACAATCTTGACCACCGGCACGTCTCCTCTCTTAATGATTTCTCGTATAAGATGGTACTTTCTCTCTATATGTTTACTTACCTTGTGGGCTCTGGGTTCCTTCAAATTTACCACTGCACCAGAGTTATCATAGTATATCGTGATAGTCTTAGGAAAATCAGGAACCATGCCAAGCCTACTAGGAACCCGCGGAGCCAGACAGCCTGTTTTGCAGCCTCAGAGGCAGCTACATACTCGGCTTCCATGGTGGAATCATCAATGCATTTCTGCTTTATACTCCTCCATGCGATGGCTCCACGATAGAGATTTCATCTATACTATGGTTTCAATATTTATAAACTCGTGTCAATGCCTACAAGTCTACAAGCATGTATTTGTAGCAAGGATGAAACGAGGTCGATCCACAAGGAAAAAGAATTAGAAAATGAAAATGCAAGTACCACGACGATAGGCGAGTGGAATATCTAGACTTTGATAAGGAGGGGGTTGTTTATCATAACATAAAACCAATACATAAGAAATAAACAAGTAAATACTAAACAACAACAATAATCAATTAAATTAAGATGCAAGAAACAATACCAACAAGAGAGAGATTTGAAGATGATAAATAAAGGTAAGACTCTAGAACATGGATACACAATGCTCCTATTGATCAAACAACAAGGATTCAAACACACAATCATGCTAAGTTTATAGATAGGAAGACCATGAATATAGAAGGAGCATCTCTCGAACATCTCCTAATTTGTGAATGCGACAAGGATGGCTATCTCTAACGCATTCCAAGGTCGCACCTACCAAAGGCTCTAAGGGGTCACATTTCCTTCCACATAATCGACATTCGACTAAGAAGACAACTATGTAGATTTAATCCAAGCATGCTTATGATCACGAGATTGACTAGATGTAAGTGATTTATACATGTGATGCTAGTAAGAAGGCCACTCAAACCACATCATTCAAGCTCAAGCATGGATTAAAACCTTGACAAAGCATAATTATATATATAAAACCCAAATCAAGATCAATATTCACATTGTTTCACCACATCCTAGAGCCCTAAGGCTCTTAGCCAACCATATTCACAATAACATTAAGAATACAAAAGGAGGAACAAAAACTCATTCTAAATACAAGATTTAGAAGAGGAGAAGAGATGATAAAACCCAATGTAGAACAATCTTCTTCAATCTAATCGCTTGAATCTTCAAATGGATGGATGGATCTTCCTTCTTCTTCTTGATCTTCAAAAATCCCCAAATGTGATGTTCTTCTTGTATGTTTTCAACTCTAAGGGGTGTTGGTCGTATGGTTTGAAAATCCCAATAGATATATAAAGGAGTGGACCAATAATTGGATGCTAAAAGTAATTTTCGTCTGTGTGGAACTCGACCCCAGGAACTCGCATTTGAGGGTCGAGTTTGGAACAAAGGAAATGAGGTCTCTGAAGGCTCTGCAACACGGGCTTTTGGTCGCGTTTCAGGGTCATGTTTTGACTGAAGGCCAAAACTCAACCCAAGAAGGTCGCGTTTGACACCCGTGTTTTGGCCAAAGGAATTCGGTTCTCTAAAGCTTCTGTAACATGGGCTTTTGGTCGTACCTCGGGGTCAAGTTTCAACTGATGGCCGAGGCGCGACCCCCCTTAGTCACATTTGTTGGTCGCATCCCACAAGCACTTGAAGTGCGACCCCAGTAACTCGCGTTTTGGGGCCGCATTTCAAGTACTTTATCATTTTCTTACTCGTTGCTTCATCGTTTCATGCCTCGTGCACTCTTTGTCAATCCCATTATCAATTGGACTTTGTTTTGCTTTGTTCTAACCCAAAAATTCCCTATATTGGCCACACTAAATAGAACTTAAGATTAAAACAATATTAACAAAATTTACAACATATATACATGATAACCAAGTGCAAATGCACTAAAAATGAGTGCACTTGAGTGCAATTTGTGCACTCATCAACTCCCCCAAACTTTTTTTGTCCCCAAACAAAAACAAGAGTACAAGAGTAAAGTAATTGAGCAAATTGGAATCAAGATGGCAATTTACTTCAAAGATCAAAAGATGAGCAATGCATAGATGATATTGACAATCAAACATAAACAAGTACAATTCAATCATCATGATACAATTATCGAAATTCAAGCTCTCACAAGGATCAATGAACGCTCACTCTCAAGTTTATAGGTTAAATGTGTATCTTCTCAAGGTCAAGAGTGCACTAGAGTCCTACCATATGCTTACAAAGTGACTACAATCTCCACTAATTCACGTGTGTTCTCAAATAAGAATCATTAAGGGCTTTTTGGGTTGTAGTGAAGGCTTTTCGGAAAGGTAGGTATATATTTGGCTAAATGGCTTCCCAAAATTACCAAATTCATTACCAAGCTAGTAGAACTAAACAAGTTCTCTTCTACCCTTCTTGTTTCACAACCCAAATCTCTTTTAAGATTTTTCCAAATTTTTCCTCATATCTTACTCTTTTGTTTGTGATCTTAATGTAAAACTATCTTTTCTTTTCTTCATTTTCAATTCTAATCAAGATAATTCACTTCTTTTTGTTCTTTTTCATCAAAAGAGTATTTCAACATTTTACATTTTCCCAATTATAAAAGATTTCTCAAACAGTTCCAATTGAAAGAATATACACAAATCTTTGCCAATTATTCCATTCCCAACCCAACAACAATCAATAAAACATTTCAAGGCTCAAAAGGGCTTGCAAGGGATTAAATTTGTATTGGAAGGTAAAGAATTTGGATTATCATGAGGTTTAGACAACAAAGGTCTTAAGTCATTTTTAAGAAATCAAACACACAATTGTAACCTCAATTAAGTCACCAAGCAAGTTCTAGAGAAAGACTAGTGCACCAAGAAGACCATCAATCACTTGTCAAAGAAAAGATTACACTTGTGTAATCTTTGGATCAAAATCTTCCCAATGTAAGCTTTTCCTTCAATAATTGTTCTTTTGAGACACTAAAAGAACCTTGTTTACATTATCATGCTATAAAATTTTACCTTTTATCAACATTTTTCAAATTTTTTTGAACATAAGCTCATGCTCATCAACGATTCCAATTTCATCAAAAACATGCTCTCATAATTCCTATCATGTTACGAGAACATACACTTATTTAAGTCAAAATATCCCCAAGCCACATATCATAAGACAATTGAACAAAAACATAGATAAAACATCACATGCTCGTGAAACAAAATGGCATGCGAATGAATACCCATCAATTGCCTCCATCCAAACAATCCAACATACATAGAGTAACTTAAATAAAAATCCTAACATAATCCAAAGCATAAATAGACATAAGCAGGCAAGCATGCTCAATTATCCGAAAACATAAATAAATTAACTAGGCATTGTTTAAAATAAAGCGGATAAAAATGAATGAGCAGAAAAGATCATTGCCACCAATAATACTCTCTCCATTCCCCTAAACTTATTTTGATCCATGAGAGGAAATAAGTTTGGAGGTAAGAAGATGGTGGCAAGGGTCACTAACGGCTCATTGAGGTGGATGCTGCTGGTGATGTGGAGACTGATGCTGAAACTGCTGTGAAGAAGATGACGGCATGAATTGAGAGGTCTGGAACTGCTGAGAGGAGGTTGCCATCAATTGGCCCATCGGCATCTACTGAAATTGTTGAGAGGATGAGGAGGATGCCAAAAACTGCCCAGTCAGGAACTACTGCATCGACTGGAAAGGCTGCTGCTGCTGAAACTGCTGCTGCGGCTAGTAGGAGTGATAGAGAGTCATCTATTATTGATGCTGAGATGGAGTGTAGGGCTGCTGCTGTGACCCAGAGCCGGTGTTCATTCCTCTGAAAAGTCCGGCTAGGTCCTGTATCTCTGATCGAAATGAGCCCATGTTATCAGCAAGACCTCTGATGTTAGCTCTAAGGCCCGTGAACCTCTCGTCAATATCCGTCTGTATGGTATGAAATCTATCATCGACGCTGGACTGTATCTGTCCCAATCTACCATACATGTCGTGCCGGATATCATCAAACCTTGTGTACATGTCTTGCCTTAGCATGTCAAACTCATCGTGCACATCACTCCTCTAATTCTTCATGGACTCATCCATTGAAGTCATGTAGCCATCTAATGTGTCAAAATGGGCAGCAATTTGCTCTTCCGTGTATCACCGCCCTCGTCTGAATGTGGCAGTAGAGGATCTCTCTCCTCCATTATCACTACCGTCCCCTCCTTGGTCCTCAACGGAGGCTCGAATCCCCCTTGGTACTCCAGCTGCAGCTATAGCTGCTAAGTGAGCTACCATCTTCATCTTTCTGTTTGTCCTCTCCTGGTAGTTCGACACATGAGTGAGTGCCGTGTTGGGCAATGGAAATGTCCCTCCAGCTCTTATGTTCAGCAAGTATGTGTTCAAATCTGAGCTTAGGATCTTCACATTCCTCAAATAATTGAGGTTCCGCAGCCTCGATCCCCTATTATCAAGATAATCCTCGAGATTGATGCCGAAGTGCTCGGCAATCAGAGTGATCATTCCTCCAATGCAAATGTGTCCGCTGTCAAGATGTGACTGCCTATAAAGCTGCTCCATGAGGAAAGCACCAAAGTTCAAGTGGACCCTATTCAACATGGCCTAAAGTGCAAACAACTCCACAGTCCGCCACCCGCTGTTCTTTCTTCAAGCAAAAACTGTGTTTACTAGTATGCGGTGCAGGTATCGGAAGATCGGGTTTGGCATTGCAGATGCCTTTGCTGTGCTGGAGTTATATTTCTCTATTTCTGATTATGTGAGGCATAGGAGGCGGTAAGCAACATCTTGATTGTACTCTTGAGGCTGGTGATAGAGACCGTTAGTAGGAGCATCGAAAATCTCATTTAGTTGGTCAACTGTAAGCTCGCGGTTTTTGTTACCCATCCGAAATGTGCATCAGATAGGCCCCCTCTTTACCATTCTCTTCATATCAAATGTGCTCAGCAGCTCTCTAACCAAGAGGGGAAATGTAATGCAATTTCTATCCATGGCTTGGAGCCATCCTATTTGGTCCAAGAGTCTGCACACATCATCTTAGATCCTGAGAGCCTCACATGTCTCACGGCACATAAACCTTGTCGTAACAAGGTTAACATTGAATAGTCTTTGCCAATTTTCCAAGTAAACGTCGCTTTGGAGGTAAATCCGAAATCTCATCGGGTGACTTACCGCCAAATCCTCATCTCGTTCCTCCTCTTGAGCCTCGACCTCGGGATCGGATTCGGTTTCGGGCTCAGCCCTCCTTGAAGATTTCTTCCCTCTTCTTGGCATTTTTGGAGTGTGGGGATGGTACCTACAAAAGAGTTGAACAAGGCTTAGAGCTTATAAGCACAAGTAAATCGTCATTTCGACAAAGAGAATAAGGGTTTAAAAGAGATGACAAAATCCAATGCATTCCCACATTTCACTTCATTTTGAACAAAATAAAAACTCCAAAACAATTAACTCATGCTTTCCATCGTCATTTCCTTACCCAGACTATCCACATTCGCAACAACATAAACAAAAGTGGATTACAAATTCATTCTTTGACAAAAGAGGCCTAAAGCTAAGTATGACAATATCAAAAACTAATCAAGATAAAAATGTCTCCCAAAATCAAAGCATTGTTATTATTTTTATAAGGAAAGGGCCTAAACAAATGTGACAATATCAAACACATAAGCCCATAACAATATGATCAATGCAATTAAACAAAACTTGTTTCAAGTGTGAAAGAAGCTTCTCAATACATATGACAATATCAATAGCAAAGCCCCTTGCTAAACATGTAACACAACAAATATTATTCCTTGTTATTTGACAAAAATCATCAAAATGCACGTTTTGTGGTTAGAACATGATAGAACAACAATACATCATTTTATCCAACCAACATTTGCATAAAGAGCAACAATGTAGCACAATGTATTTCATTCCTCAATTGATTCAACATAACTCAAATGCACCAAAACAAGTATTTTCAAATCATCGTATGAATTTTTGCATTTGAGTTACAAATATCTCATAGTTCAAACACAATGCATATTCTCTCCCTTAGAACATAAATTAAAGAAGAACCAAGCAAATATTATGGAAAATTCAATTTATCAAGTTCTTGTCCAAATTCATGTGTAATTCAAACAAATTTCACCAAAATTCAACAAATTGCTTCAACCCATATCAAACCCATGCCACAATTGCATATTCTTTCAAATGTAAGAACAATTTGAGGAAGACCCATGATAATTTAGTCTATTCTAAATCTAGGGCACAAAATACATGAAAAATCCCCAATTTTTCTTGCATATGAACATTTAGACCTCAATCTCATCATGCAAAGGTACAATGTATGTGAAATCATGGGTTAGAATCTCATACCTTTAGTCTTGTGGAATGTGGAGGGAAGAGGTGAAATTTCCGTGCTTGAGGGTGCAATGTGAGTGAGAGTGAGTGAGAATTGAAGTGTGATTGCAAAATGAGGGGAAAAGAGTATAAAAACCCATCTGTGGTGCAGCGAGATGCGACCCCTATCGCGCTTAATCCTCGCGTTTTCCGCTGCTGCTGAAACACGACCCAGGGAGGTCGCGTGATGATGTCGCATTTCGGCTGAAGAGAGTTGGTTCTCTGAAGCCTTTGCACCACGACATATATGTTGCATTTTAGGGTTATTTTTTCACTTTGCAGAGAAACGCAACCGAAAAAGGGGCTCGTTTTAGGCCCGCACTTTTTACTATGGTGTATTTTTTAGTCCTTTTTGGGATACTTTTCCAAACTTATGCATTTCCATCTTGTATCCCATTTTCCTACAATCATAACACTCCCACAAAACACCAAACATAAATAACAATTCCTCCTCAAGGCAAATATAAAATTTAAACTAATTTAACTAGACAAGTAAATCAAGATAGACCAAAATAAAAGAAAAGTAAACCAACAAAAATTAAAAACCATTGGGTTGCCTCCTAATTAGCGCTTAATTAAACATCGTGAGCTCGACGGGATACGATCTTCAAACATTTTTCAAATAGAGGACAAACACTCCGGCTTGCTCCTCCGCGTTGTAGAATTTCTTCACACGTTGCCCATTGACAACAAATCTACTTCCGTCTTTGGCTTGCAACTCCACCGCTCCACTCTCAAAGATCTTTGAGATAAGGTAAGGACCTCCCCACTTTGTTTTGAGTTTCCCAGGAAACAACTTCAACCTTGAGTTGAATAGCAACACAGCATCTCCGGGTGCAAGTTCTTTCTTTCTCAAGAACTTGTCATGGTAGAGTTTGGTCCTCATCTTGTAAATGGAAGAATTTTCGAAGGCCGTAAGCCTAAATTCATCAATCTCGTTCAAGCGAAAGATTCTCTCCTTTCCCGACATCTCAAAGTCGAGGTTGAGCTTTTTGGTGGCCCAATATGCCTTGTGAGTGAGCTCAATTGAAAGGTGACAAGACTTCCCAAACACCATTTGATAGGGAGACATGCCCAATGGAGTCTTGTAGACCGTTCTATAGGCCCATAATGCTTCATTGAGATGGCTCGCCCAATCTTTTCTGTTCGTCTTTACCACCTTTTGGAGGACTTGCTTCACCTCATGATTTGCAAGCTCGGCATGCCCATTTGCTTGAGGGTGGTAGGGGAGTCGTCACCTTATGCTTCACTCCATGATGTGCTAGGAGACTTGTCATCCACTTATTGCAAAAGTGGGTGCCTCCATCACTAATCAAGGCTCTTGGAGCCTCATATCTTATCAAAATGTTCCTTTGGAGGAACTTGAGCACAACCTTTGAATCATTTGTCTTGGTGGGAATTGCTTCAATCCACCGGGAGAGATAGTCCACTGCTAGGAGTATGTAGAGATTTCCCTCGAAAACCACAAATGGTCCCATGAAGTCAATCCCCTATACGTCAAACAACTCTATCTCAACAATGGCACTCATTGGCATCTCATCCCTCTTCAAAATCGATCCCATCTTTTGGCAACACTCAAATGCTTTCATGAATTCTCCACAATCTTTGAATATGGAGGGCTAATAGAACCCGCTTTGTAGAATCTTTCTAGCAGTTCTATTGGATGCAAAATGGCCTCCACAAGGTGAATCATGGCATGCCTTCATTATCTCGATCCATTCTTCCTCCGACACACACCTTCTAAGGATGGAATCAGCATATCTTCTAAAAAGATAAGGCTCCTCCCATATGTAAAACTTAAGATCATGGAAGAATTTCTTTCTTTGGTAACTTTCCATCTCCATGGGCACTACTTTGGCAACTAGATAGTTGACAATATCTGCAAACCATGGGACTCTTGTTGATGCTGACATTATTCTCTCATCGAGAAAGCTTTCATTGATGGGCTTCTTGGTCTCCTCTTCTTCTTTCATGTGCTCTAGCTGGGACAAGTGATCTGTCACCACGTTCTCACATCCTTTTCTATCTCGGATCTCCACATCAAACTCTTGGAGAAGGAGAATCCATCGAATGAGCCTCGGCTTTGCATCTTTCTTTGCAAAGAGATGTCTCAAAGCGGCGTGGTCGGTGTGCACAATAGTTCAGGCCCCAATGAGATAGGGCCTAAACATGTCAAATGCATAGACAACCGCCAAGAGTTCCCTTTCCGTGGTTGTGTAGTTGACTTGAGCCGGATCTGAGGTTAATCTTCCATAGTAGATCACTCGGAAGAGCTTGTCTTTCTTTTGGCCAAGAGCAGCTCCCACCGCTATCTCACTTGCATCACACATCACCTCGAATGGCTCATTCCAATCGGGTATGATAAGCACGGGTACCGTGATGAGGGCCTTCTTCAATGTCTCAATGTAACACCCCAAAATTTCGATTAAGGTTTAGAGGATTCTTAATGATAATTAAGAAGTTAAGGAAGAAATTTAATTAAGATTAATTGAGGTCAGATGTCAGTCACGACTTTAAGGGTCAATCATATTTTCGGAAAATTTGATCTTAATTCTTTTATGGCCATTCGTGGTCTCGTTAGAAAGGTTTTAACTCAAGGAGTATGCCGGTGTTTTCGGATTTTAATTCTGAAGTCAATTGAGTTCCTAGTGATGAAAAACATATTTAAAAAAGATGAATGAATAGTAACTTTTGCGTGCGTTCGTGTTTTGAGAAATTTACGAAATCCTCCTTGTTGATCCGAGTCTAGTTCTGTCAGACCCCTCTTATGGGAAATGACCCAAGGATTCCGTTGGCATTCACGGATTACCATTCTGAGGTCAATCGAACGCTCGGGATCAAAATCTGTCAGTCTGAGTGAATAGTAAAAAGTAATTCCAAAAAGGGAATCTTTGCTCGTCTTTCTTCAGACGACCCCGTCTTTTTCACAAATCAAAATCTCTATTTCTTTTTCCGTCTTTAAATTCCGTATTTACTTTCCGTTCTTTACGTTCTTCGCGTTCTTCATTATTGCTCGTTTACCTTCCGTCTAAGTTATATTTCAGTTTTTATTGAAGTTCCAAGTTAATAACGTTTACGTTATATTTCTCGCTTTATTCCTCTCGTTATTATTCTCGAGATTAGCCCCGTTTATTTCGTTTAAATTCCGTTCAAGCTATATTTAGAGATTTCGTCGTTATTCTAAATATTTAAAGAGGATTATCGTGTTTATACCGTTGTAATGCCAAAATTTCTTTTAAAGTTAAAAGCATGTTATTGCATGTTAAATTTAAGTACGTTGTTTTTATAAAAATTCGGGTTAATTGTTCTTCGTGTTCGTCGAAGAAATCAACGAACACGAAGAAGAGAGAGAGCCCCGCGGGGGAGGGGGGGTGAGCACCGCCGCGCCACACCCCCCACGGCCGCGCCTAGCCCACCGAGGACGGGTGGCCCGCCGGGGCAAGAAGGCCCCACAGGGGGGAGTCCGCCGGCGCCCATGTGCGCCGCGGCGGCCCCCCCTTCTCTGTGTTGTTTTTCGGCCGTTTCTTTTCGGCTATTTTCATACCCTCTTCCCGAGCATTTCAAGTTTTTCAAGTCGTGTTATTTCCAAGTAATTTTCAAGTTAAATTTTTGAGAAGCAATCAAGATATTCTCAATTTATTTCGAGTAATCTATTCAAGTTATTCTTTGTCTAAAAAATTGGGAAATCAAGTCGAGATGTTCTTTAAATAAATTCTTCTCGAAATATATAAAGTTGTAAAGTCGTGCAATCTGTAAATAAATCTTAGATTTTAGTCTTCGAGTAAAATATCATTATTTCTCGCTTTAGATAGTCGACTTCTTCGAAGAAGGTCGCTAAGTCGATGATTCGACTTTTGTAGGAGGAAGTGAGCCTCATAGGAAATCGGAGAAGGATCTTCAGCTCGTTGCTCCATCTTCTTTCCAGTAATCGAGGTGGGTAAATCTATACTCATCTAAAGTTTGAGCTAATAAGCTCTAGAAGCATATAGGCCAGATGAAATATCCAATAAAGCATTTTGCTCTGCCTGATCGATCTCTGTACAAGGAAAGAAAAGAAATAAAAGAAGTTATATGCATGATTATGTTGAATTGTTATTTGAGTTAGACAGAGTAAAGGAAGTCAGTATAAGTTAAGTGAGCTCTCAAGTATGTTTAGATATGCTAGAATTGTTTATTTACAATTTATGCTAGCATGAGGTGTCTAGAATTGCTTTATTTGCAATCGATGTTTATCCGCGTTCATTTCCTCGTATTTGAATGTTTATGCTTTGTTAAAGCTCATATAGTTAAGGATTAAGGACTTGCCTTGTTAGGGTAGCTTTAACCCTTTGTAGGCCGAGATCATGTAGTAATAAGGTATTAGCATTAGACATTGTTCTAAGCTTGGTTTTGCTAGCAAGAATAGGAAAAGAAGGAACTTAGCTTTCACTTAAGCAGGATTTGAGCTCAGAATCGTTAAGGTAGTTACTGCTAGGTTTTTCCCTCGCAAACTCATTCGGATATGTGAGGTAACCCCTCTTCTATCCCATGGCATGCCTAAAGGTACAGTTGACATCAGGTTTGAGCCAAGGTTGGGCCCAAAAGTAAAGAAAAGGTTTTGCGGATATGGAGAGGGCTTTTGCGTTTTGCTCTTCATATACCGCCAGTTCATTGTTGGATATTTCTTAAGTTATTAAAGAAGTTTTCATTAAAAACCCACTGAGTACATTAGTGCTCACGCCCTCTTCTTTCAAATGTTTTCAGGTTGAGATGCTGAGGATGATGGTGGCTGTGGATGTGGGTTGGCTGCCAAGATTATTTTACTATTATATAAGTTTCTTTGAAATCTCATTATGTGTTCTGCTACTCTGATTAACTCTTTCTAAATTCCGTTCAAAGTTCTGTTATGATCATTCGAGATTCTAAGAATATTCCCAGACAATTAACCTGAGTGATGTTCATGAGGTCTTTACATGTCTCAATATTGAGAAAGTACGTGTTTGATCCAAAGCACGTAATTTGCAAGGAAGAGATAGTCCTGAATGAGGACTTAACCTATGAAGAGAAGCCCCAGGCCTTTGTGAGTTAAAAGATCCAGAAGTTAAGGAACAAGGAGATCAATCTTGTAAAGATGATCTGGAACCTTCATGGTTCAGAGGAAGCAACATGGGAGCTCGAATCCGAGCTACTCAAAAAGTACCGTGATATCGTTTATCATGGTTAGAAAATTTCGGGATGAAATTTCTTTAAGGGGGTAGGATGTAACACCCCAGAATTTCGATTAAGGTTTAGAGGATTCTTAATGATAATTAAAAAGTTAAGGAAGAAATTTAATTAAGATTAATTGAGGTCAGATGTCAGTCACGACTTTAAGGGTCAGTTTTCGTGAAAATCATCTTTTCGAAAAATTTGATCTTAATTCTTTTATGGCCATTCGTGGTCTCGTTAGAAAGGTTTTAACTCAAGGAGTATGCCGGTGTTTTCGAATTTTAATTCTGAAGTCAATTGAGTTCCCGGTGATGAAAAGCGTATTTAAAAAAGATGAATGAATAGTAACTTTTGCGTGCGTTCGTGTTTTGAGAAATTTACGAAATCCTCCTCGTTGATCCGAGTCTAGTTCTGTCAGACCCCTCTTATGGGAAATGACCCAAGGATTCCGTTGGCGTTCACGGATTACCATTCTGAGGTCAATCGAACGCTCGGGAGCAAAATCTGTCAGTCTGAGTGAATAGTAAAAAGTAATTCCAAAAAGGGAATCTTTGCTCGTCTTTCTTCAGACGACCCCGTCTTTTTCACAAATCAAGTTGGTTCACTAGTATTCGAGTCAACGAGTCTCCCGGTATTTTTAGATTTCGTGTCTGAAGTCATTTGGACCTCGACATCGAATAAAGCAGCTTTTAACCGAACCCGGGGTAACTTTTGCAGTATTCTTGCACTGAAGTGGCTTCCCTTGGAAGCCAAAGCTTTTCCTATAAATACAAGGCCACCCCTTTAGCTTTCATTGCTCATTTGTCATCTATTTCACTTCTAAATCGAGAGGGTGAGAAGCTTTGAAAGCCGAGAAGGTTCTGTCAAAGTAAAAAGTGTTCTTCGTGAGTGTTCTTCAAGACGACGAGCGGAGTAGCATGGAAGGGATGCGGTGAGGGAAGGTGCTAGGGGCGCCGTTGGGTTGTAGTGGGTGGCTCTGCCGCCGTTGCAACTCGACGAGACGCCGAGCTAGCCACCTTCCTCCGACGCACCTAACCCCGTCCATTCTTGTTCGTCGGTCTCGATCTCTATTTCTTTTTCCGTCTTTAAATTCCGTATTTACTTTCCGTTCTTTACGTTCTTGGCGTTCTTCATTATTGCTCGTTTACTTTCCGTCTAAGTTATATTTCAGTTTTTATTGAAGTTCCAAGTTATTAACGTTTACGTTATATTTCTCGCGTTATTCCTGTCGTTATTATTCTTGAGATTAGCCCCGTTTATTTCGTTTAAATTCCGTTCAAGCTATATTTAGAGATTTCGTCATTATTCTAAATATTTAAAGAGGATTATCGTGTTTATACCGTTGTAATGCCAAAATTTCTTTTAAAGTTAAAAGCATGTTATTGCATGTTAAATTCAAGTACGTTGTTTTTATCAAATTTCGGGTTAATTGTTCTTCGTGTTCTTCGTGTTCGTCGAAGAAATCAACGAACATGAAGAATAGTTGAAGAACACGTTGAAGGAACCCAGAAGAAGAGAGAGAGAAAAGTGAAGGAGAAAGAGAGCCCCGCGGAGGGGGGTGAGCGCCGCCGCGCCACACCCCCCACGGCCGCGCCTAGCCCGCTGGGGGCGGGTGGCCCGCCGGGGCAAGGCAGCCCCGCGGCGGCAGGGTGCCCGCCAGGGCAAAGAGGCCCCGCGGGGGGGAGCCCGCCGGTGCCCATGTGCGCCGCGGCGGCCCCCCCTTCTCCGTGTTGTTTTTCGGCCGTTTCTTTTCGGCTATTTTCGTACCCTCTTCTCGAGCTTTTCAAGTTTTTCAAGTCGTGTTATTTCCAAGTTATTTTCAAGTTAAATTTTTGAGAAGCAATCAAGATATTCTCAATATATTTCGAGTAATCTATTCAAGTTATTCTTTGTCTAAAAAATTGGGAAATCAAGTCGAGATGTTCTTTAAATAAATTCTTCTCGAAATATATAAATTTGTAAAGTCGTGCAATCTGTAAATAAATCTTAGATTTTAGTCTTCGAGTAAAATATCATTATTTCTCGCTTTAGATAGTCGACTTCTTCGAAGAAGGTCGCTAAGTCGATGATTCGACTTTTGTAGGAGGAAGTGAGCCTCATAGGAAATCGGAGAAGGATCTTCAGCTCGTTGCTCCATCTTCTTTCCAGTAATCGAGGTTGGTAAATCTATACTCATCTAAAGTTTGAGCTAATAAGCTCTAGAAGCATATAGGCCAGATGAAATATCCAATAAAGCATTTTGCTCTGCCTGATCGATCTCTGTACAAGGAAAGAAAAGAAATAAAAGAAGTTATATGCATGATTATGTTGAATTGTTATTTGAGTTAGACAGAGTAAAGGAAGTCAGTATAAGTTAAGTGAGCTCTCAAGTATGTTTAGATATGCTAGAATTGTTTATTTACAATTTATGCTAGCATGAGGTGTCTAGAATTGCTTTATTTGCAATCGAAGTTTATCCGCGTTCATTTCCTCGTATTTGAATGTTTATGCTTTGTTAAAGCTCATATAGTTAAGGATTAAGGACTTGCCTTGTTAGGGTAGCTTTAACCCTTTGTAGGCCGAGATCATGTAGTAATAAGGTATTAGCATTAGACATTGTTCTAAGCTTGGTTTTGCTAGCAAGAATAGGAAAAGAAGGAACTTAGCTTTCACTTAAGCAGGATTTGAGCTCAGAATTGTTAAGGTAGTTACTGCTAGGTTTTTCCCTCGCAAACTCATTCGGATATGTGAGGTAACCCCTCTTCTATGCCATGGCATGCCTAAGGGTACAGTTGACATCAGGTTTGAGCCAAGGTTGGGCCCAAAAGTAAAGAAAAGGTTTTGCGGATATGGAGAGGGCTTTTGTGTTTTGGTCTCCATATACCGCCAGTTCATTGTTGGATATTTCTCAAGTTATTAAAGAAGTTTTCATTAAAAACCCATTGAGTACATTAGTGCTCACGCCCTCTTTTTTCAAATGTTTTCAGGTTGAGATGCTGAGGATGATGGTGGATGTTGATGTGGGTTGGCTGGCAAGATTGTTTTGCTATTATATAAGTTTATTTGAAATCTCATTATGTGTTCTGCTACTCTGATTAACTCTTTCTAAATTTCGTTCAAAGTTCTGTTATGATCATTCGAGATTCTAAGAATATTCCCAGATAATTATACATATATATAAGATGCATATTAAGTTTATTTTCACTTTCCGAGTATGATCTCCTTTCACCTATAAAAGAGTCTATGCTTGTTGATATCTGATTAGTTAGCCGTTTTATTCCGCTAAAGCATGTGTCCTTCTTAATCAAGTAAACCCGAGTATCATCAACTATCTTTAAAACGTACCTATATTCTTAAACTTCTTCACTAATCTTCTAAATTTACTCGTTAAAAACCCTTAATAACACCCCGTCCCTATTCGTTAATCCCTATCTCGGGACCGGGCTGTTACAGTTGGTATCAGAGCAGGCTTGCAACTCTGCAGACCTGTCTCTTTGTTTAATTTAAAGCTAAGTGTTTACGTGCATATGAATTACTTCATGATAATTTACAGCAGCAACCCACAACTCTCCATCACCCTCGTATCTTCAACAAAAATCGAGGTATGATAGTATAGAGATTTTAGATTTTGAATTCATAATTTTTAACTATCGAAAATAAAGAGATTTGAGCAAGCATACCTCTTTATGGATAAGGGGAAAACCTTGATAATGAAATTCCAAGTAAAAAGTATTCGGGTAAAATGATTTTCTGAGGAAAAAGGGTTGTGAAAGAAGTTCTTGATCACAAAGAAAAGTGTTTAAAAACTTATTTTTAAACATATGTCTTAACAAGAGATAAAATTTTCGAAGAAGAGTTCTATATTTAAAAGAAAAGGGTTGATTCATTCTCGAATTTTTGTTTTAAAGGAAAAGGTAAAGTTTATGATCAAAGACTTGGGCACCAAAATTTTTGTAAAAGTCAACTGCAAAAAGGATCTATGCATGCAAGATAAGTAGTCTGAATCTAAACGATAGCATGATCTCAGGAGAACCATAGGTCTCCCTTTTATAATCTAGACTGATTAAGCTTTATATTTCTAGATGGTTAAACGTCGTTCGACTGCTAGGAATAATGTGCCTCTTTTCCGCCCTCTTCAAGAAATGAACGACTTTGGAGGGACGTCAGGAAAGGTATCCGACTTGGAAACATGCATCCGCATGTGTGAGCAAGCACCGACCGCTGAGAGGCCAGCAATGTACCGCATTCTACAAAGTACCATCACCCGTGATCCCGAGACGCATGCTGTAATCGGAAACCTGACAGAATTCTCTTTAGCCTTGATAGCTCTTTGGGAGTTAAAGTATGGCCACGTGAATGCTCTAGCTGAGCAAAATCCCTCATCTGTGACAGAACCAGAACTGCTAAGGGCGACTCTGAACAGTCCTCCTGAATTTGAAGCACCGTACCCTCGTGCTGAAGGAACCTTAGAAGCAAGACCCTTGATCGTCCAGGACACCGAGTCTTTGTCCTCCAGAATGCACCAGTAGGCCCCTGCCTATCAACCAGTTGCCTCTGATAGTCTGGGGCAGTGAATGCCCCATCAGTTCCCTAAAGGAAGCTTAAGGAAATTCAAGTTCGAGGTACCAGAGACAAATGAAGATGAGGAAGAAGGGGACCCAGCATATAGTTAAGCTTTAGAAGTAGGCAAAGGAGGTGTTATTGTTAGAACACCTTACTGACCTGTTGTCCGTTTATCTGCTGTAATCCAGACCTTATTCTGAAAATGTATTAACCAACCTTTTAGATTTTGATAGCAGCAGTAATTCTCCAAAAGGTAGCCCTATTTTTGGATGTAACCAAGAACCTCTTTCTTATTTATGCCAAAAGTCCTCTTATGAGGCAATTTTCCCGCTTTGCTTGATCTATCCTGCGTAATCTAAAGACCTTATCGAAAAGTATTTCATTTTGCTTTGTGCAAATTCGAGCGAGCATCGCTAATATGAAGGATTCTTTAGAATGTCGTCGAGAAGACATCAAGCTGAGAGAATGAGGCCGCAAGCAAGCAAGTCCTGAACCACGACTCGAGAGCCAAGAATGTGTTTCTCAAACACAACCTTTCTGTTCTAATAGTCTAGGAGACCCGATGGGAGTCGAGAAATGGGTTATTCTTTAGAAATGAATTTTCAATTTTATAGTCTGATCAGAGGATGAGGAATTAGGTTGTGCTCTTTTATGAATACGAAATTCGGGTAGGAATCCGTTTGAAGGATGATAAATTTGAGGCAGTAAGCGTAGTATGATTAGTAAGGTTTCAAGTACGAGTTATATCAAGTATATTCCGAACTGTTCATAAGGCAAAGGAGGTAGAAATCTGGAGCTAGAAGTAAGGAAAGAGGACGTTGCCAACGTACGATCAAGAGTTCGACCAGTTATCAAGACATACCTCGCATTTGTGGAAAATGTGTATAGATCAGGTCGATTGTTGTATCCCTTCTAATCAGTGAAAGTGATTCATGTATGTCACCTTTCCAACCAAGTGTAGCTAATTGAAGGCCAACCGACTCAGGCTATTGCATAGCAACCTAGTAAAGAAGAAGATGCATGAAGATCAAGGAAAGAAAGAGAAAAAACCTAAAGAAGATCGTTAAGCAGATAGACCTAGAAGTGGTAGATTAAAAATTTCAGTAAGATAAGAAGTTTTGACGAGTCTATTCATTCATTCTCGCATCAATTAAAACAATCACCTTTCAACAACTTCATATTAATTGAATTTCTTCAAATATCGTTTTAGACAAATTATAATCTTTTGATGCTACTTCTTTAATCATCCAGAATCAGTGATAGCATTCCCTTGTTGAAGTTATGCTGACACCTTTTCAAATATTCAGTACAATTCTCAGTTGTTAATCATCGATTGTCTCCCATATGTTTGCTACACGCAAAAACCCCTTTTGAGTTTATAAGTCCTCTGAAAAAGCAATGTTTTTAGTATAAGTAACCCAGTGTCATATCTTTTCCAGTTTTTGGAACTTGTTAAAGAATTATTGATCAAGATAAAGTCCTCACTCAGAGGCAATCATTTTGTTCTGCTCCCACTCATAGAGCTCGAGTGTGGACCCTTGATTAGAGTAGAAAGTATAAAGCAATATTCCTTGGGAAGAATAAGAGGGAGTAGTCCCAAATAGGAAGAAGAATCCAAGTATGATAGTTAGTGCCCTTCTAGTAGGACGCGAATCTCTAAAAGCGATTTTTCAGCTCGTCCAGTATTAAGAGGAAATCTGAGGAATGATGTCAAATAAGTTCTGAGCTTACATTCAAGGTCCAGTCATGCTGTTGAAATGCGGTTGCGACGAAGAAAGAGGAAAGAGAGTTTGCAATAGGAGGCGTTTCAGGCACAAAAAAATTTTGAAGACGTATTTCCAAAAGGAGCTATCAGAACTACCACCATATAGGCAGGTGGAATCTACTATCGGTTTAGAACCAGGAGTTGCACCAGTCGAAAGCCCCTACAGAGTGGCGCATAAGAAGTCGCAAGAACTCAAGGTTCAACTGCAAAAGTTATTAGACCTAGGTTTTATCCAACCTAGTGTGTCGCCTCGGAAAGTTCCAATCTTGTTTGTGAAGAAGAAGGATGGCACATTGAGAATGTGCATCGACTATAAAAGGCTTAATAAGTTGACCATCAAGAATCGATACCCTCACCCAAGAATAGATGATCTCTTTGATCAAGCTTAAGGGAGCAAGTGTCTTCTCAAGGATAGACTTAAGATCTGGGTATCATCAGTTGAAGATCTGAAAGGAGGATATTCCTAATACTGCTTTTAGGACTCGCTTTGGGCATTACGAGTTTGTGGTAATGCCATTCAGATTGACCAACACCCCAGCAGTGTTCATGGATTTAATGAACCGGGTTTTTACCCGTATTAAGATAAGTTTGCGCTAGTTTTCATAGATGATATCCTCATCTACTCGAAGGACAAAGAGGAGCATCAAGAGCACCTAAAGGTGGTGCTGGAGAAGTTAAAGAGGAGAAATGCTTACACTAAGTTTAATAAGTGTGAGCTTTGGCTTAAAGAAGTTATGTTTCTAGGTCATATGGTTTCGGTAGAAGGAATCAAAGTAGATCCAGCTAAGATTGAAGCTGCAAGCAACTCGAAGTCTCCAAGGAACGTGAATGAGATAGGAAGTTTTCTAGGACTTGCGGGATTCTATCGTAGATTCATTGAAGGATTCTCATCAATAGCTAAGGCTATGACGCGAGTGTTGAAGAAGGACTTCAAGTTTAGGTGGACGCCCGAGTACAAGGAAAGTTTCTAGAAAGAAGATGTTAACCACAAGCCCGATGATTGGCCGTTTCAGAAGAAAATGAATATTTCGTGGTTTATGCTTATGCGTCGAGAAAAGGGTCAGGATGCGTACTAAAGAAGAGAGGAAAGGTGATCGCTTACGCTTCAAGGCAGCTTCAGAATCACAAGTAGGACTACCTCACGCATGATTTAGAACTAGCAGCGGTTGTTTTTACGCTAAAGATCTAGACGCACTATCTCTACGAAGCCAAGTGTAAGACTTTTCTCAAGATCACAAGAGCCTAAAGTATTTCTTCAAGCAAAAGAATCTTAGCATAAGGCAGAGAAGATGGCTAGGACTTGTAAAGGATTAGGACCGCACGACTCGCTACCACCCAGGTAAGGCAAATGTGGTAGTTGATGCCCTAAGTAGGAAGCAGAAGGGAGAGTTAGGACTCGCTCAAGTTAAGAAGAAGCTTTGATAGGAATTCAAGAAGTTAAGAATCGAGGTGCTAACACCACCTGCAATCAATTAAGCACAAATCACCGCAATAGTCACCCGTCCCGACCCGGGATAAAGGATAGTTAAGATTTGGAAACGAAATGAGTTTCTCGAGAAGAAAATCCTAGAAGCACGATTAGATAGCACGCAAGACTTCGCAAAAGCCGCCGATAAAGCGCTCTTATTCAAAGGAAAGCTTTGTGTGCCAAGCAAGAAAGAACTAAAGGAGGAAATCTTGTGCAAGGCACATGACAAGCCACATAAAGCACATCCCGGAAGCACCAAGATGTATCAAGACCTCAAAAAGAACTTCTAGCAGAATAACATAAAGAGAAAAGTAGCCGCCTTCGTAGAAAGGTGTTGATTTGTCGACAAGTGGAGCCTTGCATCAAAAACCTTCTGGTTGCTCCAACCCATAGAAATTTCTGAATGGAAGTAGGATCATAGTAGTATAGGCTTTGTGGTAGGATTACCAAAGTCTATGTGGTGGAATACCGCTAGTTGGATAATCGTGAATCGATTATCGAAATGAGCACCTCTTATTGCTGTTATCATGGGCTAGATCAATTTGCCCAGATGTATGATAGGAAATTTGTGCATATTGCACGATGTGCCCGTCTCGATTATATCAGATCGTGATACGAGATTTATGTCAAGATTTTAGAGGAGTCTACAAGAGGCAATGAGATCAAAGCTCAATTTTAGCACGGCATTTCATCCTCAGATGAATGGCCAGTCCGAGAGGACTATTCAGATTCTAGAAGACATGCCTAGAGGAATATTCATCGATCAAAGAAGCAGCTGGGAGGAGCTACTGCAATTGGTAAGGTTGCGCACAACGACAGCTACCAATCATCGATCAACATGGCCCTTATGAACCCCTGTTCAGAAGAAAGTGTAAATCGCCCTTGTATTAGGACGAAGTTAGAGAGAGAAGGATACTTGGACCTGAAATGGTCCCGGTAGCAGTCCAGAAGATCGAGCTTGTTCATCAGCAGATCAAGGAAATTCAAGACAGACAGAAGGCTTATACAGACGAAAGAAGAATGGAACTGAGATTTGACATTTAAGAAAGTATTCTTGTAAATGTCTTCGTCAAGGAGTGGTTCATTTTGCCAAACGAAACAAGTTAAGGCCCATATTCATTGGACCTTTTTAGATTTAGAAAAGGTGAATAAAGTAGCCTACAGGTTGGCCTTACCAACCTGAGTGATGTTCATGAGGTCTTTTCATGTCTCAATATTGAGAAAGTACGTGTTTGATCCAAAGCACGTAATTTGCAAGGAAGAGATAGTCCTGAATGAGGACTTAGCCTATGAAGAGAAGCCCCAGGCCTTTGTGAGTTAAAAGATCCAGAAGTTAAGGAACAAGGAGATCAATCTTGTAAAGATGATCTGGAACCTTCATGGTTCAGAGGAAGCAACATGGGAGCTCGAATCCGAGCTACTCAAAAAGTACCGTGATATCGTTTATCATGGTTAGAAAATTTCGGGATGAAATTTCTTTAAGGGGGTAGGATGTAACACCCCAGAATTTCGATTAAGGTTTAGAGGATTCTTAATGATAATTAAAAAGTTAAGGAAGAAATTTAATTAAGATTAATTGAGGTCAGATGTCAGTCACGACTTTAAGGGTCAGTTTTCGTGAAAATCATCTTTTCGAAAAATTTGATCTTAATTCTTTTATGGCCATTCGTGGTCTCGTTAGAAAGGTTTTAACTCAAGGAGTACGCCGGTGTTTTCGAATTTTAATTCTGAAGTCAATTGAGTTCCCGGTGATGAAAAGCGTATTTAAAAAAGATGAATGAATAGTAACTTTTGCGTGCGTTCGTGTTTTGAGAAATTTACGAAATCCTCCTCGTTGATCCGAGTCTAGTTCTGTCAGACCCCTTTTATGGGAAATGACCCAAGGATTCCGTTGGCGTTCACGGATTACCATTCTGAGGTCAATCGAACGCTCGGGAGCAAAATCTGTCAGTCTGAGTGAATAGTAAAAAGTAATTCCAAAAAGGGAATCTTTGCTCGTCTTTCTTCAGACGACCCCGTCTTTTTCACAAATCAAGTTGGTTCACTAGTATTCGAGTCAACGAGTCTCTCGGTATTTTTAGATTTCGTGTCTGAAGTCATTTGGACCTCGACATCGAATAAAGCAGCTTTTAACCGAACCCGGGGTAACTTTTGCAGTATTCTTGCACTGAAGTGGCTTCCCTTGGAAGCCAAAGCTTTTCCTATAAATACAAGGCCACCCCTTTAGCTTTCATTGCTCATTTGTCATCTATTTCACTTCTAAATCGAGAGGGTGAGAAGCTTTGAAAGCCGAGAAGGTTCTGTCAAAGTAAAAAGTGTTCTTCGTGAGTGTTCTTCAAGACGACGAACGGAGTAGCGTGGAAGGGATGCGGTGAGGGAAGGTGCTAGGGGCGCCGTTGGGTTGTAGTGGGTGGCTCTGCCGCCGTTGCAACTCGACGAGACGCCGAGCTAGCCACCTTCCTCCGACGCACCTAACCCCGTCCATTCTTGTTCGTCGGTCTCGATCTCTATTTCTTTTTCCGTCTTTAAATTCCGTATTTACTTTCCGTTCTTTACGTTCTTGGCGTTCTTCATTATTGCTCGTTTACTTTCCGTCTAAGTTATATTTCAGTTTTTATTGAAGTTCCAAGTTATTAACGTTTACGTTATATTTCTCGCTTTATTCCTGTCGTTATTATTCTTGAGATTAGCCCCGTTTATTTCATTTAAATTCCGTTCAAGCTATATTTAGAGATTTCGTCATTATTCTAAATATTTAAAGAGGATTATCGTGTTTATACCGTTGTAATGCCAAAATTTCTTTTAAAGTTAAAAGCATGTTATTGCATGTTAAATTCAAGTACGTTGTTTTTATCAAATTTCGGGTTAATTGTTCTTCGTGTTCTTCGTGTTCGTCGAAGAAATCAACGAACATGAAGAATAGTTGAAGAACACGTTGAAGGAACCCAGAAGAAGAGAGAGAGAAAAGTGAAGGAGAAAGAGAGCCCCGCGGAGGGGGGTGAGCGCCGCCGCGCCACACCCCCCACGGCCGCGCCTAGCCCGCTGGGGGCGGGTGGCCCACCGGGGCAAGGCAGCCCCGCGGCGGCAGGGTGCCCGCCAGGGCAAAGAGGCCCCGCGGGGGGGAGCCCGCCGGCGCCCATGTGCGCCGCGGCGGCCCCCCCTTCTCCGTGTTGTTTTTCGGCCGTTTCTTTTCGGCTATTTTCGTACCCTCTTCTCGAGCTTTTCAAGTTTTTCAAGTCGTGTTATTTCCAAGTTATTTTCAAGTTAAATTTTTGAGAAGCAATCAAGATATTCTCAATATATTTCGAGTAATCTATTCAAGTTATTCTTTGTCTAAAAAATTGGGAAATCAAGTCGAGATGTTCTTTAAATAAATTCTTCTCGAAATATATAAAGTTGTAAAGTCGTGCAATCTGTAAATAAATCTTAGATTTTAGTCTTCGAGTAAAATATTATTATTTCTCGCTTTAGATAGTCGACTTTTTCGAAGAAGGTCGCTAAGTCGATGATTCGACTTTTGTAGGAGGAAGTGAGCCTCATAGGAAATCGGAGAAGGATCTTCAGCTCGTTGCTCCATCTTCTTTCCAGTAATCGAGGTGGGTAAATCTATACTCATCTAAAGTTTGAGCTAATAAGCTCTAGAAGCATATAGGCCAGATGAAATATCCAATAAAGCATTTTGCTCTGCCTGATCGATCTCTGTACAAGGAAAGAAAAGAAATAAAAGAAGTTATATGCATGATTATGTTGAATTGTTATTTGAGTTAGACAGAGTAAAGGAAGTCAGTATAAGTTAAGTGAGCTCTCAAGTATGTTTAGATATGCAAGAATTGTTTATTTACAATTTATGCTAGCATGAGGTGTCTAGAATTGCTTTATTTGCAATCGATGTTTATCCGCGTTCATTTCCTCGTATTTGAATGTTTATGCTTTGTTAAAGCTCATATAGTTAAGGATTAAGGACTTGCCTTGTTAGGGTAGCTTTAACCCTTTGTAGGCCGAGATCATGTAGTAATAAGGTATTAGCATTAGACATTGTTCTAAGCTTGGTTTTGCTAGCAAGAATAGGAAAAGAAGGAACTTAGCTTTCACTTAAGCAGGATTTGAGCTCAGAATCGTTAAGGTAGTTACTGCTAGGTTTTTCCCTCGCAAACTCATTCGGATATGTGAGGTAACCCCTCTTCTATCCCATGGCATGCCTAAAGGTACAGTTGACATCAGGTTTGAGCCAAGGTTGGGCCCAAAAGTAAAGAAAAGGTTTTGCGGATATGGAGAGGGCTTTTGCGTTTTGCTCTTCATATACCGCCAGTTCATTGTTGGATATTTCTTAAGTTATTAAAGAAGTTTTCATTAAAAACCCACTGAGTACATTAGTGCTCACGCCCTCTTTTTTCAAATGTTTTCAGGTTGAGATGCTGAGGATGATGGTGGCTGTGGATGTGGGTTGGCTGCCAAGATTATTTTACTATTATATAAGTTTCTTTGAAATCTCATTATGTGTTCTGCTACTCTGATTAACTCTTTCTAAATTCCGTTCAAAGTTCTGTTATGATCATTCGAGATTCTAAGAATATTCCCAGACAATTATACATATATATAAGATGCATATTAAGTTTATTTCCGCTTTCCGAGTATGATCTCCTTTCACCTATAAAAGAGTCTATGCTTGTTGATATCTGATTAGTTAGCCGTTTTATTCCGCTAAAGCATGTGTCCTTCTTAATCAAGTAAACCCGAGTATCATCAACTATCTTTAAAGCGTACCTATATTCTTAAACTTCTTCGCTAATCTTCTAAATTTACTCGTTAAAAACCCTTAATAACACCCCGTCCCCATTCGTTAATCTCTATCTCAGGACCGGGCTGTTACACTCAAAAGCCTACAAACAATTAGAATCGAAATCAAATTCAATGGCTTTTTCAAGTAGACAATAAACAGGTTTAGAAACTTTGGAAAAGTCTCTAATAAAAAGCCTATAAAACCCGGAGTGTCCCAAGAAGCTTCTAACTCCCTTTTCATTTGTTGGAGGTAGTTTCTCAATGGCAATGATCTTTGCCCGGTCTACCTCAAGACCTTTACCCGACACCGTGTGTCCTAGAACAATGCCATCTCTTACCATGAGGCGACATTTTTCCCAATTAAGCACAAGATTGGTGTCTTCACACCTCTGCAAGACTTGTGTTAGATTATCAAGACAAATATCAAAAGAATCTCCAAATACGGAGAAATCATCCATAAACACCTCCATGATATTTTCAATCAATCCATGAAAGATGGATATCATACACTTTTGAAAGGTGGCAGATGCATTACACAACCCAAAGGACATACACCTATATGCAAATATGCCGTAGGGACAAGTAAAAGTGGTCTTTTCTTGGTCTTCGGGAACAATCATGATTTGATTATAACCCGAATAACCGTCTAGAAAGCAATAAAACTCATGACCTGCCAATCTATCTAGCATTTGATCAATGAAAAGTAATGGAAAATGATCTTTCCTAGTATATACATTCAAAGCCCTATAATCTATACACATTCTCCAACCGATTACTACCCTAGTAGCAATCATTTCTTTATTTTCATTCTCAATCAATGTCATTCCTCCATTTTTAGCAACAACTTGAGTAGGACTCACCTACTCACTATCTGAAATAGCAAAGATTATCCCGGTATCTAACAACTTCAAGACCTCTTTCCTAACAACTTCTTGCATAATATGGTTGAGTCTTCTTTGGTTTTGCACTTTAGGTTTGTAGTCATCCTCTAACAAAATTTTATGCACGCATATTGAAGAATTTATACCCTTTCGATCGAAAATTGACCATCCTATAGTGCTTTGAAATTTTCTCAACACCCTTAACAATTTATCTAGTTGCTCATCAGATAAGAGGGAAGAAACTATTATCGGTTTTTGTTTGGCTTCATCTAGGTAAGCATACCTCAAGTGTGTAGGTAGGGGTTTCAACTCCATTGATTTCTCTTTTGCTTTCAACTCTTCCTCATTTGATGTTTGGTCCTCGTCTCTCAATTCTCGGTCAAGGTGACCGTCTCATACTCCCCCAATCTCCTCTTCTTTGAAATTACATCATTTAAAAACTTTGCATAGTTTGGCTTTTGTTGAAGTGCTTCAACAAGAGGGATGTTGATTTGTACCTTTCTAAAGATGACGAGGAACCGAGAGAATTGCACGTCACTCTTCACCTTTTGGAGTCTTTGTGGGTATTCTATAGGAACTTTATACTCCTCCGGTATCTTTCTTGTTGGTACTTTTTTTTTTCTTTCCCTTTCTCAAGTGCAACATTATTCTTCAATTATGGACTTAAGTCCTCTTGACTTTTTCCCTCTTCCTTCTTCTCTTCTCTAGGTTGCTCATCAACCTTTTATTGGCTTTCTTCTTCATCCGGCATCTCGGGGCTATCATAAGCGGTTCCAATCCTCAAGGTAATGGCCTTGCATTGATCCTTCGGATTCACGGTTTTGTTGCTTGGGAACTTGCCTTGTTGATGTTGGCTTCCCAAGATAGTAGCAAATTATCCCATTTGCTTCTCCAATGTGTTGACTTGGTTGCCAATTGCTCCGACGGTGTTCTCTAACTTCCCAAAATGAGCTTGAGAGTCTTTCATGTAGTTCTCCATTTTTCCCATAAATGCCATCAAAAGGTCATCCATTTAGGCTTCTTCTCCTCATCAATAACACCATTAGTCACTGAAAAACCAGGAGGTGATTGGATAGCATTATTTGGGTTACTATAGGACAAATTTGGATGTTGAGGCTTGTACCACGGATTAAATGGCCTTTGTTGATTCGAGAAACCTGGTTGGCTCACATAGTTCACCTCCTCAAATTGACTTTGAGAGGACTCAGCTCTTGGATTTGTAAAGGCTTCAATCTTTGAGTTTAAGGTTGTCATTTGAGCCGTCAAGAGCCCAAGTGCATCCGAACTTGAAGTAGAAGCCACATTCTTTAGAATTTGGACTCCCTCTCTTGCCACCAGCCATTGAAATGAATTTGAAGCCATTTCCTCAATTATCCTCAAGTCTTCTTCCGGTCGTTTTGCTAAGAGTGATCCTCCCATAGCCGTATCCATGAGTGTTCTCACTTTATTTTTACTTTCCCCATAGAATATGCACACTTGATGATCGGTGCCATACCCATGACCGGGACACTTTCTTAGCATCTCTCTAAAGTGTTCCCACATCTCATACATGCTCTCATCATCCCATTGCTTGAAGACAGTGATTTTACCCTTGAGCTTAAGAGTTTTTCCGGGCGGGAAAAACTTGTGTAAGAACTTCGTCACCAATTGGTCCCAAGTTTGGAACGACCCTTGGGCTTGGCTTAAACACCATGTTTCCGCCTTGTCGCTCAAGGAGAATGGAAAGAGCCTAAGTGGAATAGCATCTTCTGGGACTCCATTCACCTTCATGGTCCCACTGTACTCAAGAAATTTTCGAACGTGCTCATTTGGATCCTCCATAGCCGTTCCTTTAAAAGGATGTTGTTGGAGCATGATGATGAGCGATGTTTTGAGCTCAAAAGTATTTGCTTGAATGGGTGGGCCATTCACTACCCCTTGATCAATGACGGGTTGGAAGAGGTTTCAGATTGGTGCCTCTACGTTTCTATTTTGAGCCTCCTCTTGGTCTCTCAATTGTTGTTGCATCACCTCTAATTACCTTTTCATTTTGGCAATCATCAGGTCTTCAACCGATGGAGGATTATCCGCAATTCTCCTCCGTCGACGTGCGTTGTTGTGGTGAACCGTTGCCTCGATTTCCAAGTCAAATGCTATAGGAGGTTCTCCTTGAGAACGAGTGTGCATACACTTCCTATCAAAAAGGACAAACAAATCAATGCAAATTTTACAAAAAAAACCAAAGTAAAATGTCTAAACGAATCTACTCAATCGTTATCACAATATTGCATAAATCAAATAAATTTTGAGTCCCCGGCAACGGTGCCAAAAACTTAATAGAGATTTCATCACTACTATGGTTTCAATATTCATAAACTCATGTCAATGCCTACAAGTGTACAAGCATATATTTGTAGCAAGGATGAAACGAGGTCGATCCACATGAAAAAAGAATTGGAAAATGAAAATGCAAGTACCACGATGATAGACGAGCGGAATATCTAGACTTTGATAAGGAGGGGGATGTTTATCATAACACAAAACCAACACATAAAAAATAAATAAGTAAATACCAAACAAAAACAATAATCAATTAAATTAAGATGCAAGAAACAATACTAACAAGAGAGAGAGAGATTTGAAGATGATAAATAAAGGCAAGACTCTAGAACATGGATACACAATGCTCCTATTGATCAAACAACAAGGATTCAAACACATAATCATGCTAAGTTCATAGATAGGAAGACCATGAATATAGAAGGAGCATCTCTCGAATATATCCTAATTTGCGAATGGGACAAGGATGGCTATCTCTAATGCATTCCAATGTCGCACCTACCAAAGGCTCTAAGGGGTCACATTTCCTTCCACATAATCGACATTTGACTAAGAAGACAACTATGTAGATTTAATTCAAGCATTCGCACCTCGGGGTCAAGTTTCGACTAAAAGCCGAGGTGCAACCCTCCTTAGTCACGTTTGTTGGTTGCGTGCCATAAGCACTTGAAGCGCGACCCCAGTAACTCACGTTTTGAGGTCACGTTTCAAGTACTTTGTCATTTTCTTGCTCGTTGCTTCGTCATTTCATGCCTCGTGCACTCTTTGTCAATCCCATTATCAATTTGACTTTGTTTTGCTTTGTTCTAACCCAAACATTTCCTATGTTGGCCACATTAAATAGAACTTAAGATTAAAAAAATATTAACAAAATTTACAACATATATACATGATAACCAAGTATAAATGCACTCAAAATGAGTGCAATTGAGTGCAATTTGTGCACTCATCACTCCACCTCCTAGTGTAAACACATAGCCCGAGGTAGACTTATTTTGATCTTTGTCGAATTAAAAATCTGAGTCCGTGTAACCCAAAGACACTAGACTATCAGAGCGGAAAACTAAAATGTAATCTGGAGTCCTTTTATGGTACTTGAGAATGTTTTTGACCGCAGTCCAGTGACCTTGTCCAGGGTTAGACTGATATCTGCTTACCATGACAACGACATAGCATATATCAGGCCTAGTGCATAGCATGACATATATCAAACTTCCCACAGCCGAAGCATATGGTACTTTCTCCATTTCCTCTATCTCAGACTGTGTTTGGGGACACATTTTCTTGGATAGATGAATTCCATGTCTGTAAGGTATAAAACCTTTCTTGGAATCTTGCATGCCAAATCTAGCTAGCACTGTATCGATATAAGTCGCCTGGGACAGACACAACATCCTTTTCTGGCGATCACGAATGATCTTGATGCCAAGGACATGTCCTGCTTCACCCAGATCCTTCATATCGAATTGCTCGGACAGCCACACCCTAATGTTTGACAATGCCTTCTTACTGTTTCCAATAAGCAAGATGTCATCAACATAAAGTACGAGGAATGCCACCACGTTTCCGTCACATTTTTTGTACACACAGCTCTCATCCGAACTTTGCACGAATCTATATGACTGGATAACCTCGTCAAATTGGATGTTTGATTGGGCTATATTTACATATATATTGAAGGCCATTTTTTATATATTTTGGTCATGTTAATTGACTAGTGGTCGTATTTTGTGGAAGAAATGTGTTTTGAAAGTGATTGCAGGTAATTAACACAAATGTGAAGGAATTTGCCTGTTTTTGGGAGTATGCAGTCGAGTTTGAATGGAGCAAAAGCTGAAAGATTTCGCAAGGCAGTCGGTATGGGCATACCGCATGAAGGACTGGGACGTGAACTTAAAACTGGGCCTGTGCGCGCGAATTTGGGCTGGAGCACGGATTTTTACTGAAGCCCATGGTCTGGACACGTCTCACAGCTGTTCCACTGCCTTGGACTCTCTATATTTATCTCTTTCCTAGTTAGATTAGGTTTAGAATTCTATTTCCTTAATTAAACAATTATATTTAAGGATATAGAGAGATATTAGAATTATTCATTCCATAGAATCACGCATAGACGCCGCACCAGAGAGACGTTTTGGAGCAGATTTTATTTCATCTTTCTCGTTACTTTCATCATGTTCTGCTCGTTATTATTTTGTAGTTTGAATTCAATCATGAATTCGAGCTAAACTCGTTTTATTCCGGTGAAGATTAACGAAGCCCTGGCGTAATTATACTGTGAGATCTAATTGTTCTTTTTATTTTGATTTATTGCATGTATCAGTTATTCTCTGTAATTCAAGTTGTTAATTGTTTCGATATTGCTAGATAGGTGCACATATTTAGTAGATCAGAATTAATAGTACCCAATTAAACCGACCATCCGTAATTGTGGTTTAAGTTTAATTAGTGGTAAAACGGTTCTTCAGAACTAGGGGAATAACAGTCTTAATTCAACGGTCCTGTGTCAGAGTCTGTTGGTTTTGAATCGGGTTTCTCTAGCTCTTAATGTTGTCGGCTCATTAAATCTATAGAGTGTCTCTTACGGTTGTCAGTCGATTAGGGAAATAATTGATGAAGTGTCTTTCTGATTATCAAGAAACTAAGGAGAAATTAGTCTGCGTCAGTAAGTGTCTTCGGTGGCTATAACTGGTTTGCATGTGTTGATTGAAATTATCTTTGCATCAAGGATCGGTTTAGTTAAGCTACGGTGGAGTTAATTGGAAACCGGAATGCTTTTTATAATCTGTTAAACCCGTTTTCTCTATTTATTTATTATTTTCGTTCAGTTTATTTTACAACCACAAAAATCATTTGGAAAGTTAAGTTCTGCAGATTGAAGGTTTAGAATAATTCTCGCCGGTCCTTTGGGAGACGATCTCGCTCATCACTGTACTCTGCAGTAAGGGCTTACCGACGAAAGTCGGGAAATTTATTTTTGGTGAAAAATGATGCACCAAATTTTTGTGCCATTGCTGGGGATCAATTTTTAAGCAGTAATTATTCTTATATTTTCAGTTTGCTATTTTTCTTTGTTTTGTTTTATTTTTCCAGTGCATGACTCAGTCCTCACATGAAGAAAATCCAGAGTTCGATCCAGAGCCAGAAAGAACTTTGCATAAGCTGAGAAGAGCTACCAGGAAGTCTAAGGAGGCTTCCGTATCTGATCCAGGAACACTTGATATTTATCAGATTTTTGAAAAAGACATGGCCAACGCGGGGGGGCTAGTTCTTAATCGCGAGCCTGAACGTGAGCCTCTTATCAGGGAGCTCGACCGCCATAGAAGTAATAGGCCCATCTGCATCGTGTTGCCTACCATTGCAAACAATTCGGAGATACGACCTAGTTTCATACAGGTTCTGCTTAAGTTCAGTGACTTACCTAGCGAAAGTGTGCACAAGCACTTATCCGAGTTCGATCTAGTCTGCTCCACCTTGCGGCCTCAAGGATTTTCTGCTAATAATCTGAGGCTACTGACTTTTTCACACACTCTGCAAGGCAAGGCTAGGGATTGGTTATTCGATCTTCCACCTGGCTCAATCACTACTTGGGATGAATTGGAGGAATAATTTCTACGCAAATTCTTCCCGGAGTCCCGAGCTGCAAACCTGAGGATAGCGATTAATAGCATCAAATAGAAGCATAACGAGAGCTTAGCCGAGTACTGGGAGTGGTTCCAGCAGCTGTGTCGCAAGTGCCCAGAACACGGGTTCACGGATTACCGACTACTAACAAATTACTTTTACCGTGGTATGTCTTCTTTTGATAGAAAAATTGTTGATGCTGCTAGCGGAAGATCTCTGACCGACAAGACACTGACCAAGGCAAAACAACTCATCATCAACATGGTCTCTGGAGGTCAACAATATGAAGAAGAGGACGATGATTTGTATAGACCTGTGAAGGGGATTGAGCGAGTTGAGAGCTCTGGTGTCAATGAGAAGATCGATGCTTTAACTTCTCTGGTTTGAGGTCTAGCTTTGACGCAGACACAGAACATCCGTTGTGGAGTGTGCTCGAAAAATGGCCACTTTACTGATGCTTGCCCTACTTTGCATGTTTCTCCAACAGAGCAAGCCTGCTATAGATCCAGTGATGCGCAACAAGATGCTCTGAGAAGGAATTATGATCCATACTCGAACACATATAACTCAAGCTGGAGGGACTACTCAAATTCCAGCTGGAGACAGCCCGATCAGAAGATGCCAGGAGTTTTGCCTCCGAGGCCACCGCAGGACGGTCCGTATGGGCATACTGATAATCCTGTGCCCAGTATGAGTAAAATTATGAAGTGTCTAGAGCAGAGCAATGCCCTTGTCAACAGTTTAGCACAGAGTCAGAAAGCTTTCCAGCAGGAGACGCAAGCCGCTCTGGGCAGTATGGGCACACAGATCACTCAGCTTGCCACTCAAATGAACAAAATGCAGGCGAATCAAGGCAAACTCCCCTCCCAAACTGAAATGAATCCAAGAGCGCATGTTTGCGCCATCACTTTGAGAAGTACGGAGGAGTTGGATGACATGGAGGCTAAGAAGGAAAAGAACCCACAGTATGGGCATACTGTACAGATTGGAAACAAATCCAGTGCAGAAGAAGAACAACCAGCTGCCGAGTCTGCCCCTACTGAGGTGAAATCTGAATCCAAAATTTCTAACTCTCTTATTGCAGCTCCTTTTCCTTTCAGGTTGGTTCAAAACAAGAAGGAGGATGATGAAAAGGAGATCCTCGAGCTATTCAAGAAGGTACCTTTTGGTGGGCTGACTGAAACCACTGCAATAACAGAACAAGATGAGGAGATTCGAGATATCATAATGCAGCTATATACCACCAGTGAATTTCCAATTCAGAATATGACGGGCCGTATGCTCTTACTGATCAACTCGGAGCCGTTTTTACTATCTCATCTGAATGCCCCCGTACTGGAGCTGAAGGGGCAAGAAGCAAGGTTGGTCAAGCTTTTGAAAAAACATAAAGGTACGGGGATGGAAACGATTCCTTTTGATAGGGGTAGATCTGCTACCTCTGAAATTATCTCATGATTGAGTTCTACTTGTATCGAGCCTCGGACGTTAAATAAGGGCGCTTCTTGGGAGGAAACCCGAGCTTTTATCACATTCTTTCAATTTATTTCGTTTTTCTTATTTCACTTAGTTGCTTACTTATTCTGCAAAAAAAAAACAAAAAAAAAACAAAAAATCTAGTCCAGCTTTTTCGTACATGTACCTCGCGCTGCCCCTACCCTTGCCGAGCTTATGGAGTTGTTTGACCATTACACATCAAGCTGGACCACTGCACTGGAGCGCAGTCTGTATGCCCCTACTGACCGCCACTCCCCTTGATTGCTAGTTTGCCCTCTCTATCCCTTTGTTTTTATTTTCTTTCATTCATGTTGTGTCCATTTTGTTAGCTCTCTTCTCTGCACAGTGAGGACACTGTGTTGTCTAAGTGTGGGGGGGGAGGAAGTTGATGTTTTTATGTCTGGGTCTTTTCTAATTCGGAAAAAAAAAACCTTTTATGTTTTACTTGTTTTTGTTGAGTATTGGCTGCTTGAGATTGAACAGTACAAGGAAGAAAGGTTATAGCATGGATTATCTTAGTTTGTTTGATTGATTCTCTTGTGATTGAATTATGCTATTGTTCATATGTATTCTTGAACGATGAAATGTGCAACTTGATCAACTTTTGATGAGCTTATAAACGTGAGATTTGAGCCTCTTGAGCATGTTATATATATATAGATCAAAAGCTCAGTTTTATTCTTTTGCTGAGTGTGTCGGATTTGAATGCTGAATTTCTGATTTGCCTTGTTGCCATGGTCATACTGCTTGTGAGTTTCCTTTTCCATGAAAATGATAAAGGCATGTAGGATTAACCATTGCTTTGGCCTGAATGAATTATCCATACCCGACACTATCCCCTAGTGAGCTCGTTTGTGCCTGAAGCTTCTCTTTTTTGTTAACAGCCACTAAATATTCAGCCTTAGCCCTTTTTTGGTCTGCTCTTGTCCCTTGAAAGCACGTGAGTTATATTGGATTGTGTTGAGATGAGTTCGAATTTTACTTGAAAGAACAGTTGGTGCTGGAAATTAAAGAAAACTTGTGAAAAAAAAAACTCATGTCCTATCCTAGAGAAAAAAAAGAGAGAAAGAAGCAAAGCATCAGGAAAAAAAGTAAAGAAAAAAAAAAGAAAAGAAAAAAAAATGGTCCGTATGCCCATACTGGAGTAGGAAGGACATGGAGGAAACAAGGGGCTATACTTAGTTAATTTTTCTTTTGGTGCCCTATATTGTTGAAGATTAGCACACAACTTGGGAAATATTGCAATATCTGAAGAAGTAGCTGAAGAACTCTGTGATTGTGTTATAATATGCTTACATGTTTTCACTTATTTGAGCCACTTATCCAAATTATCCTACCTAAGCACCCTAGCCCCATTACAACCCATTTCAAAGACCTTTTGATTTGTGCATAGTTCTTACTTGCTTGGTAGTGATTTTGACATATGGGTAAATTTATGTTTGAAGGCATCAAATCACGACTTGTGTAAATTAAACAAATCTACCCTTATCTACTTTTGAGAGAAATTGAGTGAACCTTGGTGAGGCAGGATTGAGTTGCATATTTTTTTACTTGAATGAAGAGCATGTGTACATTTTATGAAATAAGAGAAGGGTTAGTGGACTATGAATAATTGTGTTGTAATCCTGACTTTGGGTGTTTTCAGTTTGAGGCAGCCGGTGCTTGACGTGTCATTTTCTATTTTTATTTTAGAGTCTGTTCTTTGTTTACATATGCTCGAGGACGAGCATTGTCTAAGTGTGGGGGGATTTGATTGGGCTATATTTACATATATATTGAAGGCCATTTTTTATATATTTTGGTCATGTAAATTGCCTAGTGGTCGTATTTTGTGGAAGAAATGTGTTTTGTAAGTGATTGCAGGTAATTAACACAAATGTGAAGGAATTGGCCTGTTTTTGGGAGTATGCAGTCGAGTTTGAATGGAGCAAAAGCTGGAATATTTCACAAGACAGTCGGTATGGGCATACCGCATGAAGGACTGGGTCGAGAACTGAAAACTGGGCATGTGCACGCGAATTTGGGCTGGAGCACGGATTTTTACTGAAGCCCATGGTCTGGACGCGTCTCACAGCTATTCCACCGCCTTCGACTCTCTATATTTATCTCTTTCCTAGTTAGATTAGGTTTAGAATTCTATTTCCTTAATTAAACAATTATATTTAAGGATATAGAAAGATATTAGAATTATTCATTCCATAGAATCACGCATAGACGCCGCACTAGAGTGACGTTTTGGAGCAGATTTTATTTCATCTTTCTCGTTACTTTCATCATGTTCTGCTCGTTATTATTTTGTAGTTTGAATTCAATCATGAATTCAAGCTAAACTCATTTTATTCCGGTGAAGATTAACGAAGCCCTGGCGTAATTATACTGTGAGATCTAATTGTTCTTTTTCTTTTGATTAATTGCATATATTTGTTATTCTCTGTAATTCAAGTCGTTAATTGTTTCGATATTGCTAGATAGGTGAACATATTTAGTAGATCGGAATTAATTAGTAGCCAATTAAATCAGCCATCCGTAATTGTTGTTTAAGTTTAATTAGTGGTAAAAGGGTTCTTCAGAACTAGGGGAATAACAGTCTTAATTCAATGGTCCTGTGTCAGAGTCTATTGGTTTTGAATCGGGTTTCTCTAGCTCTTAATGCTGTCGGCTCATTAAATCTATAGAGTGTCTCTTACTGTTGTCAGTCGATTAGGGAAATAATTGGTGAAGTGTCTTCCTGATTATCGAGAAACTAAGGAGAAATTAGGTTGCGTCAGTAATTGTCTTCGGTGGCTATAACTGGTTTGCATGTGTTGATTGAAATTATCTTTGCATCAAGGATCGGTTTAGTTAAGCTAGGGTGGAGTTAATTGGAAACCGGAATGCTTTTTATAATCTGTTAAACCCATTTTCTCTATTTATTTATTATTTTCATTCAGTTTATTTTACAACCACAAAAATCGTTTGGAAAGTTAAGTTCTGCAGATTGAAGGTTTAGAATAATTCTCGCCGGTCCTTTGGGAGACGATCTCGCTCATTGCTGTACTCTGCAGTAAGGGCTTACCGACGGAAGTCGGGACATTTATTTTTGGTGAAAAACGACGCACCAATGTTCCAAGATCTCGATGCCTGCTTAAGTCCATAAATGGATCTCTTAAGCTTACACACCAAGTGCTCTTGACCCTTAGCAATGAATCCCTCTAGTTGTTTCATGTGAATGTTTTCCTCAAGACTTCCATTTAGGAAAGCTGTCTTGACATCCATCTGCCAGATCTCATAATCTAAATGAGCGGCAATAGACAAGAGAATCCGGATTGAGTTAAGCATAGCTACTGGTGAAAAGATTTCCTCATAATCGATCCCTTTTTTCTGAGTATACGCTTTTGCCACCAATCTTGCCTTGAAGGTTTCAACCTTCCCGTCAGATCCTCTCTTGTATTTGTAGACCCACTTACAGCCAATGGGTCTTACCCCATCTAGTGGTTCTACAAGTTCTCAGACTTGATTGCGATCCATAGATCCGATCTCAGACTCCATTGCAGTTTTCTAAGAATCCGCATCTTTATCTCGAATTGCCTCATCATAGGTCCTGGGATCCAATTCATTGAGTCCCTATCGGAAATCTGAAGCCTCTCCCAGACCAATAAATCTATCAGGTTGGCGTACAACCCTCTCACTGTGACGAGGATGATTTGACTCATTGGTTGTGGTTTATGACAGACTCTTCTTCTAAGAATCGAGCGTTGGTGCTGACAATGATCTTCTGATCCTTAGGACTATAAAACAAACAACCTTTCGTTCCTCTAAGATATCCAACGAACAGCCATACATCACTACGAGGAGCTAGCTTATCAGTTTCCTTGTCCAACACGTGTGCTGGGCTACCCCAAATCTGAATATGGTTCAAACTGGGCTTTCGTCTAGTCCATAGTTCTGTGGGTGTAGCAGGAACTGATTTTGATGGAACCAAGTTCAGAATATAGGCTGCCGTTTCCAGGGCATATCCCCAGAATAAAATGGGCAACTCAGAATAACTCATCATCGATCTAACCATCTCTAACTATAACAACCTGGTCCCTTAGATGGTCATTTTGATGGGGACGGGGTTGTTGGGCGTAAAAGCCGAAGAAAATAGGTAGATTAATCGGAAATCCAAGGGGTGCTTTTAGAATTAAACTAAGTTAGCGCCTTAAGAACTTAGGCAACTTAACTTTATGACTTGGAAGGACTATCATCTTTAACGAATCAAAGGGGTCAAAGGATTCAATCGAGTCAAAGGAATGCCAAATCATAGGCCAACTGAAATTTAAACAGAATCCAAAGACAAACATATAGGAATTTGACTTTATAACTAAACAAGACTTCCTCAAAAGCCACAATGGCTAAGACCCATAAAAAGGTCAGAGTTAAATAAATCATACTGTCCCATTCATAGAACCAAACAAGAAACTAACTCAAAACTTAACTTGAACGAACAGAATTATGCTTGGAAGGAAAAGCCTCTTCGTAGGTGAACAATAATAACAAGCATGAAAGACTTATTCACATAACTCGGAATCATTAAATGAACAACTGATATATCAAAGAACATGCTTCAAAGACTTTATTGATAACTAGGATTTATAGCATTTAAAACATGCTACTATCAAGAATCTAGTTACACATATCAAGACTAAATACTAACATCAGAGTACTTAGCAGAAACTTAACGGAAGTGATAACATCATATTTTACATGTATTTTGAGGTGCATTTGAGTGGTATTTGATGGGCATTGCATGCATGAAGTGTTGAGTTTTGCATAGTTTTCTATGTTTTGTGCAATGTCACGTGTTTGTTCATTGTGAAGGGAATTAATGCTATTTTTTATGTGGACTTCAAATGAGTGTGGGAACACCGTAGAAAGATAGGAAATCAAGTTAGGAACGCGTTGCAAAAAGAATCGGGTCAATCGGACGAGAAACGGGTGAGAACGAAGCAAAATACTGAGAGGCTGCCGGAGCTGGGAAATACTCGCGACCGAACTCGCAACCGGGGAGGTCGCGAATCTGGTCGCGAATCACAAATTTCCCTTTTTTTCTGTATGGCGCGACAGAGGCAGGGTTCTCCTTTGTTTTACTCGCGACCCGGTCGTGAATTTCAAGGTTGGTCACGAATTTTCTGCCACGTCAATGCCACATCATGCCACATATTGCCACGTGGACTCGTGACCCGAGTCGCGGGTGACTGGGTCACGAGCGAGGTCGCGAATCAAGCGGGTCTATCTGATTTTTGACCTATTTTGGGCTTTTCTTAACTTGGTATTTAAGGGATTCAATGCACGAAAATTAGACACAATTCCTCCTACCTAAAAGTTACCAACAGAGAGTTGCTGCAGAGAAAAGAAGACGCGAAGAACAAGACCAAAGGATTCAAGAGTGTTCAAGACCAAAGCCAATATAGAATCTCCGGGTTTTATTTACTTTATTCTTAGAATACAATGTTTATTTTGTGGATTGTTTCAGTTGTTTATTTTGCCATGGATAGCTAAAACCCTAGTATTCTAGGGTTGGATTATGATTTATTTATGAAGTTCTTTTGATTCATATTATTTGGTGTCTATGATTTAATTATGTTTTGATTATTCCTGTTTTATCTGTATTATTTACTTGATCACTAAATGATACAATTTGATGTGTTAATCCATAATTTGAGAGATGAGTTTTAACACAAGATCTGTAATAATTAACTGGTTAGTCAATATCACTCGAGAGAGTTGCGATTAATTTAGAGAACAATAAATCTTTGGAACCATTAGGAGTTGCATAATAGGTATTGAACAGAGACGTTAATATTTGTTGTGTGATCTACAATCTAGGTAATTCGAGAGAAGGTTTAGAATACATGAGTGATTGTTCTTGCATGATTTAAATCCCAACATAGACATTAAATGGATTGATTAAGAGAATGGATTAAATAATGATTATTCAATCCTAGAATGCGTCTTTTTCTTCAGTGTTTGATTTATCTGTGTTGATTTCTACTGTGGTGATTTATTTTATTTATTATCTTTAGTTTTTAATTAGTTAAAATCCAACCATGTTTGATAGTCTAGATAACTGCGAGGGGTTAAATTAAATAACTAGCAGATTAAATCTTAAATCCATGTGCATACGATACTCTTGCTCACCGCTATCCTATAAGCCTCGCTGTACACTTGCCGTTTAGGTAAAAATAAAACCGAACAAATTTTTGGCGCCGTTGCCGGGGATTTAATTTTTTTATTTGCTATTATTTAGATTTAATTTCTTGTGTTAATCTAGACATTTATTTTTCAGTCTTTAGTCTATTTTCTTTTAAAATTATATAATCTTCTTTTTATTGTGATTAGGTTGTGTATGCATACACGATCTCAGGGAGGATCTCTAGAAGAATTCAATCCTGAGATTGAAGCTACCGTTCGGCATAACAACGCAAGAAGAAGAAGAGAGATGGCAGAACAACAAGCTCCTGTTACGGTTGAACAGATGCGTCAAATGCAGAGACAGTTAGAGGAAATGCAGCGGAGAATGCAAGAGCAAGATGATGCTCGAGCTGTAGAGCCACCTCCAATTAATGAACTCTTTGTTTCAGTACTTAACCATGGAGACATTCCTGGTCCCCAGATCAATGCGAATAACTTCGAGTTGAAATCGGGATTGGTCTCCATGGTTCAGCAAAAGCAATATGGAGGACGGGCCACTGAAGACCCGAATGCACACTTGACGCAGTTCTTGGAGATCTGTAGTACAGTGAAGATGAATGGAGTCCCCGATGACGCCATTCGCTTACGCCTATTTTCGTTCTCTTTACAAGATACGGCTAAGCAATGGTACCAATCTCTAGCCGCTGGGTCTGTGGACAGCTGGGAAAGTCTTGCGCACAAGTTCCTGCACAAATTCTTTCCACTTGGTTTGACTCTCAAGCTGAAGGGTGAAATTACACAATTTCGTCAATATGAGGATGAGACATTATATGAGGCTTGGGAACGGTTTCGAGATATGCTGAGAAAGTGCCCCAACCATGGATTTGGGGTAGATTATCAAGTCTGCATCTTCTACAATGGGTGTAATATGGAATTGAAGAGGCTTCTGGATGCCTCTGCTGGTGGCTCTTTGTTGAACAAGGGCCACGATCAAGCTGTGATGATCATAGAGGACATGGCAACCAACAGCTATCAGTGGTCTGGGGATCGACAAGTGAAGATTTTGAAAAGAGCTGCAGCAGTTGATGATAGTGATCCAATTGCCAAGCTTGCCGCCTAGCTGACTACTCTCAATGCCATGATCAATAGTAGATTTGATGCTATGGCGCGACCGGGTGTAGATAACCCCATGGGAAATACAGTTGAAGATGTCAACTATATCAATCAAAGATGTGGTTATGATGGTAATAATTACCGAGGCGGGAATCAATTCTACCAATGTAACCGATCCAACCTCTCATATGGGAATCCCAACGGTGCATTGCAGCCCCCTCCTGGCTTCTTTGTAACAAATGGAGTAATCAATGATGAGAAGAAGCCAAAGATGGATGATCTATTGATGGCGTTCATGGGGAAGACCGATAAATTCATGGGGGAGTCGCAAGCTAGAGTGGAGAAGCTGGAAAATACTGTGGGTGCCATGAGTGTGCAAATGAAGATGTTCGAGAAGCAACTGGGTCAGCTAGCTACAGTTGTAGGAACTCAGCACCAACCGGGACAGTTTCCTAGCAACACCACAGTGAATCCTAAGGAACAGTGCAATGCAATCCATCTACACACTGAGGTTCCTGCGCCTATTGCTGTCGCCAAAGTCATTCCTTCCAAAATGCCTTCCGACAAGCCGGATTCCACCATCAGGAGTCCTCAAAAGGGTCCTATAGTTTCCCCCACAGTGACTATCCCATTCTCACAAAGGACCTCGAAACAGAAAGTTGATGCACAGTTTTCCAGATTTTTGGAAATATTCAAGAAGGTGCAAATCAACATTCCTTTGGTGGAGGCACTGCAGCACATGCCCAAGTATGCAAAGTTCCTCAAGGATGCTGTGTCTAAGAAGAAAAAGATAGAGTAGTTTGAGACTGTGCACCTCCCTGAAAACTGCAGTTCCATCATCCAAAGGAAGCTCCCTGCCAAGATGAAGGATCCGGGGAGTTTTACGCTCCCCATTACTGTTGGAGACAAGATAGGTGGTCGAGCATTATGTGACTTGGGGGCGAGCATCAATTTGATGCCGCTCTCCTTTTTCAAGAGATTGAACTATGGGAAACTCAAGCCTACAACCATGTGTTTGCAGATGGCTGACCGATCTATGGTCCATCCCGAGGGAATTCTAGAGGATGTGTTGATTAAAGTGAAGGATTTCATATTCCCGGTGGACTTTGTGGTGCTAGACATAGAGGAAGACAAGAGCGTTCCTCTCATCTTGGGACGCCCATTTATGCGCACCGAACGGGCCAACATCGACCTAGACACGGGGATTCTCACTCTCCGGTTTGAAGATGAACACATTCAGTTCCTGTTTGATGATGGAGGCATGAAGATGGATGCTCGGGGAAGAGAATGGGGGATACCCGTTTCCCCGCTTTTGGGAACTTGAGTTCCCAAAAATTCGTCTGGCTGTCGATGTTAAATGCAGCGCTTGTTGGGAGGCAACCCAATATGTTTTTTTTATTTCAGTTAGTTTTTTTTCTTGTTTATGTTTTTCACTTCTTTTTCTGAGGCATGAAGATGGATGCTCGGGGAAGAGAATGGGGGATACCCGTTTCCGCGCTTTTGGGAACTTGAGTTCCTAAAAATTCGTCTGGCTGTCGACATTAAATGCAGCGCTTGTTGGGAGGCAACCCAATATGTTTTTTTTATTTCAGTTAGTTTTTTTTCTTATTTATGTTTTTCACTTCTTTTTCTGAGTTATGCAGTTAAAGACCGGATGGATGCTATACTTTGGGGGATAGAAATCTGATCAACTTGTCTGTCGACAAGTTTGGGGGAGGGCGTTGAACCCAACCGGACATCCATGTGATCGTTGTAAGTGGTCGACGACACCTACATGCATTTTTGCAAACTTATTCCATCCCGTGGATTTGAATAAGTTTTGGGGGATGTATGCTTGTAGTGTCTAGACCTTTATTGTATTTTTTTGTGTTTTTACCTGCTTTACTTGTTTTGTTTTGGTTTTGTTTTCCGGAAAGTTGAAAATTTTTTGAATTTTGGTCTTGGATTTTACTTGGGATTTTGATCATATATGCTTTATGGTTTATGATTTAGTACTTATAATTGAGATATTTGATTGGGGATGATTTGAGCATGTATAGCATGATTTGAATGAACATGTGTTTTGGAGATTTTCGAGCTTTATTTTGGCCATGTTGAGCTGTGAGATTTTGAGCCTATAAGACTATTGTCTTAATTTTTGTTCTCATGTGTTGGTTGTCTATGCACTTGTTTCTCTAGAACTTGCATGTTGTCTTGCTTGAGACTGAGTTTCTGTGCTTGAAAATAGGAGATGATAGTAGGCCACTTTTCTTTAGCCATTTATCCCATACACTGTCCTAGATTCATTATATTCCCTTGTGAGCCCTCTTGTGCCTAATTGTCTTTTCTTTGCAAGCCTATTTGGGATGTCATTTGTTGATTCTTGTGGAGAAATAGGAAGAAGGGTAAGGAATTATGGAGTTGGGATGGAAAAAATGGTGATAATTGGTGAATTTTTGTTGGTGCACAAAAAAAAATGCTTGGTGAGTGTTGAAAAGAAGAAAAAAAAATGAAAAGAGCACAAAAAAAAATGTGAAAAGTGCCAATGAAAAGAAATAAAGAAAAGAGACCAAAGGTCCATGAGTTGAAAGAAAGAAAAAAATGTGGATGACTTAAGGTGGTGTAGGAGAAAGTTGGAAAAATTCCAACTAGTGTTTGAATGTGATAAGTAGTGGGAGTAGAAAGTAAAAGTGGTGGATTGTGTTGCAATTGTTGAGTCACTTGAGCCAAATATTCCTAACCTTAACCCGAGCCTACATTACAACCTTAATTAAGCCTTATTTGATCTTAATTTTGAGCACATTTGTTTGTCAGTGGAGAGTTGAGATTTCATGCAAGCTTATGGTAGATCAAGTGTATAGTTCAATGTTTCGATGAGTGCTTACCCTTATTTTATCACACATTGAGTGTTTGAGCGAAACACATACCGGTGAGGATCATTAGCCTAATACTTGTTCGTTAAAATCTATTGCATGTGTTCATGATTTGAGTGTTGTGCTTGTTCGTGTCTTTTCCTGATTAGATTTTCGAGGTTGTAGATGCTAGATTATAAATTGTGGAGTTATGTATTTTTTGAATTCTAAGTTTGGTTTTGTTCTTTGTTTGGGGACAAACAATGTTTTAAGTTTGGGGGATTTGATAACATCATATTTTACATGTATTTTGAGGTACATTTGAGTGGTATTTGATGGGTATTGCATGCATGAAGTGTTGAGTTTTGCATAGTTTTCTATGTTTTGTGCAATGTCACGTGCTTGTTCATTGTGAAGGGAATTAATGCCATTTTTTGTGTGGACTTCAAATGAGTGTGGGAACATCCTAGTAAGATAGGAAATCAAGTTAGGAACGCGTTGCAAAAAGAATCGGGTTAATCGGACGAGAAACGAGTGACAACGAAGCAAAACACTGAGAGGCTGCCGGAGCTGGGAAATACTCGCGACCGGACTCGCGACCGGGGAGGTCGCGAATCTGGTCGCGAATCACAATTTTTCCCTTTTTTCTGCATGACGCGACAGAGGCAAGGTTCTCATTTGTTTTACTCGCGACCCGGTCGCGAATTTCAAGGTTGGTCGTGAATTTTCTGCCACGTCAGCGCCACGTCATGCCACGTATTGCCACATGGACTCGCGACCCGAGTCGCGGGTGACTGGGTCGCGAGCAAGGTCGCGAATCAAGCGGGTCTGTCCGATTTTTGACCTATTTTGGGCTTTTCTTAACTTGGTATTTAAGGGATTCAATGCACGAAAATTAGACACAATTCCTCCTACCTAAAAGTTACCAACAGAGAGTTGCTGCAGAGAAAAGAAGACGCGAAGAACAAGACCAAAGGATTCAAGAGTGTTCAAGACCAAAGCCAATATAGAATCTCCGGGTTTTATTTACTTTATTCTTAGAATACAATGTTTATTTTGTGGATTGTTTCAGTTGTTTATTTTTCCATGGATAGCTAAAACCCTAGTATTCTAGGGTTGGATTATGATTTATTTATAAAGTTCTTTTGATTCATATTATTTGGTGTCTATGATTTAATTATGTTTTGATTATTCCTGTTTTCTCTGTATTATTTACTTCATCACTAAATGATACAATTTGATGTGTTAATCCATAATTCGAGAGATGAGTTTTAACACAAGATCTGGAATAATTAACTGGTTAGTCAATATCACTCGAGAGAGTTGTGATTAATTTAGAGAACAATAAATCTTTGGAACCATTAGGAGTTGCATAATAGGTATTGAACGGAGACGTTAATATTTGTTGTGTGATCTACAATCTAGGCGCTTCGAGAGAAGGTTTAGAATACATGAGTGATTGTTCTAGCATGATTTAAATCCCAACATAGACATTAAATGGATTGATTAAGAGAATGGATTAAATAATGATTATTCAATCCTAGAATGCGTCTTTTTCTTCAGTGTTTGATTTATCTGTGTTGATTTCTGCTGTGGTGATTTATTTTATTTATTATCTTTAGTTTTTAATTAGTTAAATCCAACCATATTTGATAGTCTAGATAACTGCGAGGGGTTAAATTGAATAACTAGCAGATTAAATCTTAAATCCCTGTGGATACGATACTCTTGTTCACCGCTATCCTATAAGCCTCGCTGTACACTGCAGTTTAGGTGAAAATAAATACCAAACAGGAAGAAAACATGTAACCATACAGAGCAACAAACTTGAAACCTCAGACAACTCAGACAACCCCACCAGCAACACATCACCGGCCTCAGCATCTCAACCTGAAAACATTTGAAAAAGAGGGGGTGAGCACTAATGTACTCAGTGGGGTTTTATGAGAAAACTCTTTAATAAACTTTGGAATATCCAATTAATAACTGGCGGCATATGGAGAGAAAAATGCAAAAGCCCTCTCCATACCCACAAAACCTTTTACTTCCTTTTTTGGCGCCTTTCCTGGCTCAAACCTGCTGTCTACTACACCATTTTTACCTTAGGATGTGAGAGGGGACACCTCAAATATCCTCTTAGTATGCGAGGGGATTACCCAGCAGTGACTCCATTCACTTTCAAATGTTCAACACGCTCCTACGGAAAAACACTATTCATATCTTCTTTAAACGCGTTTTAAATCACCAGGAGCTCAAACGACTTCAGATTCAAAATCTGAAAGAACCGGCATGCTCCTTGGGTCAACACCTTTCAAATGTGACCAAAATCGGCTATAACTGAGCTCGGATCAAAATCCTCAAAAAGACGATCTTACGAAAAATAAATCCTAAAATCGCGGCTTAGAACCGAAACATCTTAATTATGCTCAAAATTCCTTTTAATATTTTCTAATTAAAATTAGGAATTACTTAATCATATTCTGAAAATTCGGGTTGTTACATCCTACACCCCTTAAAAAAATTTCGTCCTGAAATTTACTTCATCTCAACAGAGATCTGGATTCCTTTTCAGGAACTTAAGGCCTTACTGAAACAATGTAGGTTTGAAACCTTTACTATAGGGCTAAGAATAGCCTGAAGCCTTCCTTTATAAAATAGTCCTCACGCGGGACTACTACTTCTATAATCGTTCATCTTTTCTTCTTCAAAGCCTGAGCATCTTCTACCTTTTATTCCTTATGAAATCTCTCTTGAAACATCGCTTCACACGAACTCCTTATGATCTTGCATTGGAGCAGACTTCTAGAAACTATTCGATCAACGAAATAAATAAAATAAAACTTCGCCAAGCTTGCTCCTCACGCACGAGCCGTGCGGTCTCAACAAGTTCATCATTCTTTTGTTTCGCTTGGCTTTGCTTTTGCTTCTGATTTTACTTCACGCAGCTTTGAGAAACTTTAACGAATTCGAACTAGATGGTAAACTTGAATTAATTGAGCACCTCCTTTGATTGTTGCTTGTCGCTATATCACGTTTTAAAACTCACTTTATCTTCATCCTTAATTTCTTGAGGTTCGACTTCTTCATCTTCTTGGGGCGTACTTCGTGATGCGCTCCAAACTTAAATTCTTGACGCAACTTAAATCTAAATTTCCTTGTCACAGTCAACTCTTTTTCTTGAAGCAGTCGTCTGGCTTCATGGCTTCTTCCGGTGGTCACTATCACTTGCAGGTATAATGATCGTATGTCTAAACTTTAAACTGCACGCTTGGAATTTATTTGCCGTCATTCCTTAGATCGCAACGAGCTGAGAAATCTTCTTGGACAAGCGCGTCCTAAACTTAGAGAATATTATCTGACACTTACTCAGATTCCACTTCCTTCTAGGAAATACTATCTCTTATTCCTCCAACCTTGACTAAAAAGAATACTACTATAACTCTCTGCTTTATTCCAAGATCTACACTCGAGTTCTATGAGTGGGAGCAAATTAAACGAACGCCTCTGAGTGAGGACTTTATCTTAATCAATAATTTCTTGACAAAGTCAAAATCTAGAAAGAATATAACACTTGGTTGTATATGCCAAAAATATTGCTTTTTCAGAAGACTTATAAACTTGAAGGATTCTTGCACATAACAAAGATATGGAAGAAATCAACGGTTAGCAACTGAAAACCGTGCTTCAATATTCTCTCACAGGCATCAACATAGCCTAACAAGGAAATGCTATTACTGATTCTTGATGATCAAAAAGTACCATCAAAAGGATTGTAAATTATCCAAGCGGATATAATCAAAGAATTTCAAATAGTATAAATGGAGAATTTCAATTGATACAAAGCTATTGAAGGGCAATTGATTCAATTAACAAGAGAATAAATCGATTCCAAAAGAGAATGAACAAATCAATTCTATTGACAAGAGAATGAATAAATAGACTCAACAAAAACTTCCATCAAACTGAAACTCTCAATCTATCAAACACTAAGTCTATCTTTTTAACGATCTTCTTCTTTGGGTCTTCTCTCTCTTCTTTAAGCATCACGTACCTTCTTCTTGGTGAGGTTGCTATGAAAAAGCACGAGTCGGCTGGACTCAAATGGCTGCGCCTGGCCAAAAAATGATATCTGGGGATCTCTTTCTATCTATTGAACGGGACACGATAAAGCGACTTGATCTATGGATCGTTCTGGACTCAATATAACTTGACTTCAACATCTCTTGGAAGCTTGGTAGAACACCGATATATCTTCAAACTCTCTTGGCTATGGTCGCGATGACAATCTTCATCTTCATTAATCGGCTTGAAGCAAGCAATAACTTCTGGGCATTGAACGCGACATGACCTTGAATGTACTGTGGGTTATGGGCCCACCACGCTTCCGCTGCGCCATTCTGATAATTCACCTTTAACTTGACTGCTCCTCTTCTTGCTTATCGCTTCAAACTGAACTTAATGACCTTCTTCTCGATTCTACTAAAATCATTTATCCTTCTTATGAGCGCTCTATAAATGTTCTTTCGAACCGCTTCTTCTTAACTCTAGCTCCTTGAGAAGGAACTTACTTAATCTAGGTTCATAAGAGAACCTAAAGGGAATTCTAGGATTCTCCTTAATTCAAGCTTGCTATAGTCTATGTTCTAACTATATTCTCTATGCCTCATTCATCCTTAACTCATCCTCAAATTCTTTTCTTATGGGCAGTAGACGAGCTTTTATCATAAAGAAGATTTTCAAATCGACTTTCAAACTTTATAACTCTACTCAAAAATTTTAACGGTCTAGAGTAACCGAAATAGTTTGAGTATTTGCAGAAAATAATATTCTGAAAAGATCTGCTACTTACTCGAGTCTTTAATAACTCAAAACTCTTTAAAACATTAATCTAGAACTTAGTTCAATAAGTTCCACCTTAAACTTAGGTATAACCAAAAATTTTATTTCAAAAGAAATAATGCTCGATTTTCAAAATTGACTAACCTTGCCTTTGCTCAGAACTTTTCTCCTTTATCCTGTACTTTCAAAAGTTATACCAAATATAATCAAAATACTTTAACTCAATCATACCTTAATTTGTTAAAGATGCGAGGGTGATGATGAGCTGGGGGTTGTTGATTAATACCTTAGAACAATTCAATACTCACATAAGAGTTCAATCAATTACTTTAAGAAGAGACAGGTCTGCAGAGTTGCAAGCCTGCTCTGATACCATCTGTAACAGTCTGGTCCCTCAGACGGTCATTTTGATGGGGATGGGGTTGTTTGGTGTAAAAGCCGAAGAAAATAGGTAGATTAATTGGAAATCCAAGGGGTGCTTTTAGAATTAAACTAAGTTAGCGCCTTAAGAACTTAGGCAACTTAACTTTATGACTTAGAAGGACTATCATCTTTAACGAATCAAAGGGGTCAAAGGATTCAATCGAGTCAAAGGAATGCCAAATCATAGGCCAACCAAAATTTAAACAGAATCCAAAGACAAACATATAGGAATTTGACTTTATAACTAAACAAGACTTCCTCAAAAGCCACAATGGCTAAGACCCATAAAAAGGTCGTAGTCAAATAAATCATAATGTCCCATTCATAGGACCAAACAAGAAACTAACTCAAAACTTAACTTGAACGAACAGAATCATGCTTGAAAGGAAAAGCCTCTTCGTAGGTGAACAATAATAACAAGCATGAAAGACTTATTCACATAACTTGGAATCATTAAATCAACAACTGATATATCAAAGAACATGCTTCAAAGACTTTATTGATAACTAGGATTCATAACATTTAAAACATGCTACTATCAAGAATCCAGTTACACATATCAAGACTAAATACTAACATCAGAGTACTTAGCAGAAACTTAGCGGAAGAAAACATGTAACCATACAGAGCAACAAACTTGAAACCTCAGACAATTCAGACAACCCCACCAGCAACACATCACCGGCCTCAGCATCTCAACCTGAAAACATTTGAAAAAGATGGGGTGAGCACTAATGTACTCAGTGGGGTTTTATGAGAAAACTCTTTAATAAACTTTGGAATATCCAATTAATAACTGGTGGCATATGGAGAGCAAAACGCTAAAGCCCTCTCCATACCCACAAAACCTTTTACTTCCTTTTCTGGCGCCTTTCCTGGCTCAAACCTACTGTCTACTGCACCCTTTTTGCCTTAGGATGAGAGAGGGGACACCTCAAATATCCTCTGAGTATGCGAGGGGATTACCCAGCAGTGACTCCATTCACTTTCAAATGTTCAACATTAGTGACACGAAGGTCACAGCATGATAATGTGAATAAATTGTTCTCTGAGCTCGATAACCTGCTTACAACAGAAACTATATCTTTCCTTAAATTCCTCATTTCTTAACCTTAACCTTAACCTTAACCTTCCTTACTTACTTGACTTAGCTAGAAATACCAAGCCTAGAGCAATCATCTAAAGCTAATTCTTAATTGAGCATGATCTTGGCCTACAAGGGATTTAACGCTACACTAACAAGGCAATCCATAATCCTTAACTATACGAGCTTTAACAAAGCATAAACATTCAAATACGAGGAAATGAACGCGGATAAACATCGATTGCAAATAAGGCAATTCTAAACACCTCATCCTAGCATAAATTGTATATAAACAATTCTAGCATACTAAACATACTTGAGAGCTCACTTAACTTATACTAACTTCCTTTACTTTATCTAACTCAAATAACAATTCAACATAATCATAATTAAAACTTCCTTTATTCCTTTCCTTTCCTTGTACAGAGACTAAACAGGCAGAGCATAAAATATTTTAATTGGATATTTCCCTTGCCTTAACATGCTTCTAGAGCTTAATAGCTCAAACCTTATACTTGGTTTAGAACCACCCACCTCGATGATGAGCATTTTGATAACAAGCGCGTAGACGAAGCAACGAGCCGAAAATCCTTTCTCGGGCCTCCTCGGGGTTCACCTCATCTTTATGAAATTCGATCAATGACTTAAAACCTTATTCGAGCTCCTAATAAGACATCGAAATAATATCTAAACCCTTGACCCTTAACTATAACTTAAAACACGAGAATTTAAAAGATTAAGGCATCCAAAATTACCACAAAAGGGGACGGAAAATCTGATTCGATCAATCAAGATTCAGGATGATCGGTCACTGCTACCTCGTATATCATCGAAAGAGCTTCGATTTGAGTACTCATAGGCCTCGTAACTCCAACCGAGGCGAAAGTTATGGCCTCCGCACGAAAACGTGCCGGAATTGCCGCCGCAGCCCCGCGCCCGCGGAATCCCCGCGCTCGCTCATCTCCACGCCGAGAGGGCATCCCCTCGACCGCGGGAGCCCCCGCGACCGCGGGAACCTCCGCGACCGCGCCACCTGGGTGAATTCTGGCGGCGGAAACTCCTCCTCGGCTCCTCCGCTCTCGACTCGACGAACAAAAACTACTCGTCTCGGAGGTGCGCTCACGAAGAGCGCTCCTCGCTCGACTTTAGAAATGGAGGTGAAAGAAGTGAGAAATGAGCAAATGGGAATGAATGGGGCTCCTCTATTTATAGGGAAAATCCAAGCTTCTTCGAGAAGCTTCTTCAGTGCAACAACACTGCTTTAAAAATATCGTGCTCGGTTAAAAGGCGCTTTATTCGATGTCGAGGTCCAAATGACCTCAGACACGAAATCCGAAAATGCCGGGAGGTTTCTTGGCTCGAGTACTATTGAACCAAGTTGACTCAAAATAAAGAACGAGTCGTCTTGAAGGAAATCGAGAAAATATTCTCTTTTCAAAAATAAAGTTACTATTCCACACAAGGGACAAATAAAATTCCCGATCGCTCGATTGACCTCAGAATGAAAATCTGGGAATGCCAACGGATTCCTTGAGAAATTTCCTATAAGATAGGCTTGAAAGAACAAGGCTCGGGTCAACACACGAGATTTCGCAAATTTCTAACAAACGCGCTCCTACGGAAAAACACTATTCATATCTTCTTTAAACGCGTTTTAAATCACCGGGAGCTCAAACGACTTCAGATTCAAAATCTGAAAGCACCAGCATGCTCCTTGGGTCAACACCTTTCAAACGTGACCAAAATTAGCTATAACTAAGCTCGGATCAAAATCCTCAAAAAGACGATCTTACGAAAAATAAATCCTAAAATCGCGGCTTAGAACCGAAACATCTTAATTATGCTCAAAATTCCTTTTAATATTTCCTAATTAAAATTAGGAATTACTTAATCATATTCTGAAAATTCGGGTTGTTACACTAACAGTGTATGATTCCTTCTTTCCGCCACGCCATTCTGCTATGGCGTTCCAAGCACAGTCAACTGGGATGTAATCCCATTCTCTACCATGTGATCCTTAAATTCACTTGAGAGGTACTTGGCACCATGATCGGAACCTAGTGACTTGATACTTCTGCCTGTTCGTTTCTCCACTTCTGCCTTAAACTCTTTAAATTTCTCAAAGTATTCATACTTGCGACGCAACATGTAGATATAACTGTATCTAGAGTATTCATTAATGAGAGTAATGAAATACTCGAACCCTCCTCGAGCTTGAACTGACATAGGGCCGTACAGATCAAAGTGAATCAAATCTAATAGCCCTGCGGATCTATTTCCTTTTGACTGAAAAGGACGCTTGGTCATTTTACCTTCCAAATAGGATTCACACTAAGGAAACGATTCCAGTACCAAAAAAGACAATGGTCTATCATTTTCAAGTATTTGTATCCTCTTAAGGTTAATATGAAATAGCCTTAGATGCCAAAGATAAGTTTGATTCAAGTCTGAAGGTTCTTTTCTCTTGTTAGGGTTTATGATCGATGTATTCAACAGTTATCTTTACGTAGGGTTTTCAATTGGTTTAAGAAAGTTCAAGTGTCCATTCAATATGCCAGAACAGATAAAATGTTTACCACTAAAGATAACTATATTATTATTAAAAGAAACAGAATATCCATCCATAATAAATTTAGAAACTGAAATTAAGTTTCGCCTAAAACCAGGCACATAAAGACAATCTTTCAAAACTAAAGTTCTATCACTATTGAAAGGTAAAACAACGTCTCCCACTGCAACAGCCGCCACTCTCATAGCATTGCCCATGTAGACGGTGATCTCATCCTCGCTGATACGCTCCGTGCTAAGAAGATGTCGGATCCAATCAAGGTGCCTGAAGGACCCGTGACGCAATCGCGAGCTAAGAGGTTTAAGGAAAGCCTCAACGGGTTAATACGAGAAGTTTGGGAACAAGAGGCGTCAAGGAAACCTATGAAAGGAGCCAAGGAGGGGGAACCAAGCTGGAAGTTGTTGATAGCGGCACAAGGTTATCAAGGGTTGGAGTCAGAGTGCATTGCATGAAGATGGAAATCAGTTGGTATGCCCATACCGCGCGACAGTCAGTATGCCCATACTGGCTAGGAGTAATATCGGTCCTTAATATTTTAATTAAGGGGATTGATTTATTAGACTATAATATTTATTTAGTCAGATTTTATTAATTAATTTAAGGTAATTTTCATCCTTTTAAGAGTTATAGTTTGACTAGGATTTATTTAAGGCAGGTTCCTACCTTGAATAAGATTCTAGTTAGGCAGTTTCCTAGTCTAGATATAATTCTTTTTGGAGTAGATTTGTAAGTCCTTTTAGCATTAGATTTCATCCATCACTACACTATAAATAGGGATTCATTGTGACATTATAGATAACACACCATTATTGAATTCAATTATAAACTTGTGAGTTTATTTTCTCTCTGGAGAACTTTTATCCGAATTTTATAATATTTGTGAGATTCAATTTCGACTTATCAAACGGGTTCATCATCCTCGCTTGTGGCGTCTACATCAAATCCAAGTTCATGTTTTCATTTGATCACGGGTTACGAATTGACAAATTTGTGGTTCAAAATCATTGTGAGGCTAGGGTTTGGATCCATCCATCCAAATCGACGAAACTGATACAAGTCTTGAGAAGTTCTATAGCTTTCTTTGTCGTGTGCCAGCGAGGATCGCATCAAGTGGTATCAAAGCTTCGGTTTTGTATCAGGTTCCATATATCCTTTAATTTTCTTTGTTCTTGATTTTTCGTTCCTTATATATATATAAAAAAAGACGTTCACTAAAAAAAAAGGCGTGAACAGTACCGTGAACAGTACACGTGAATAGTAAAAAAAATCTGGAAATTGAATTGTTCGATCTTAGTTTTTCGTTCTTGTTGGATTTTTGGAGACGCGTTCCGTTATTTGGTTGTTGAACCTTAAATAGGTCGTGTGAATCGATTAGGGTATTTTTGATTTTTGGATTTGATTTCTTTGGAGAGGAAATTGAGAGTTTAGACATCCGTAGGAACTGAGTGCATAGATAATTGTAGGAGTTTTATTGCAGAGAAACCTGGTAGGAATTAATTTGTTGAGCTTTTCATTTATATTTTCGTTGTAATATATCTTTGAGTTCATTGTGATATTAAAAAAAAAGAGAAAAAGAGGCCGAAAAAAAAAGAAAAAAAAATGAAAAAAAAAGAGTCCAAAGATATAGGTACTTGTAAAAAATTAGAATTCGACGCCATGTGGGAATCTTTTCGACATGACATGAGTCGAACAATAAAGATGGAGATAGGGATGTTACGTGAGCGAATGGATGCTATCTCACATTCCCGAGTTCATGGGGATTGTAGTGATGGCCAAGGAAACAGTAAGCGATTTCTATCCAATTCTCACTACCGAGAGTTATATAGGGAATTGCAAGGTTTGAAGCAAGGAGATAGCAGTGTAAGAGGTTATTACACGAATATGAATAAGTACATGTTTCGAGCTGACGTAAGAGAAGATCAAGAAACTACAATGACTCGATTTATAGTAGGGCTAAACAAGGAGATCCGGGATATTGTAGAGTTACAACACTATGAGGAGCTTGAAGACATGATACAAAAGGCTATAAAAGTGGAGAATCAACTTCGAAGGAAGAACATGAAAGTTCCGTTAGATTCCTATTCATGGAAGTCATATTGGAGTACTTTGGAAAGTCTTTTGACGTCGTTCTTGGAGGCAAAGGAAGTAGAGCACCGGAGTGCGACTGAAGCTAGAAAGATGGAGGCCGTTGAGGAAGTTGTTTCCGAAGTTCCAATTCCAGTGGCCGATGAAGCATCCATTGATGAGATACCAATTGTTTCTATATGCCAAGGTGTTGAAGAAATCAAGGAAGTAGTTGGAGAGTCTAGACCGGACATGGATGAGCTAGAAATAATCAAGTTAGAGATGCCAGTCTTGAAGGAACCCAATCTTGAAGAGCCAGATTTAAGAGACTGCAAGACGGAGTTTTCAGCTGTAGAAGAATCAACTCTTGAAGAATCTATGGTGGACAAACAACTGTTTGCAAACTTGGAGATACCGGATTTAAGAGACGACAAGGGAAAGATTCTACAGTCATATGCGGCAACGGATGTTGAGACGAAGGAGAAAGCCCGAAGATCTTGTTTTAGCATGGTAAGTGACATCAAGTGGGCCGTGCAAAATGAAAAGCCCATGTATTTGATGGTCCGCAGAGATTTGCTACAAACTCACAAACTTGACAAGTTTTTGCCAAGTCCTATTTTATCTCTCTTGCAGGAATTTGATGATATGTTTCCCAAGGAGATGCCACCCGGTTTACCACCAATAAGGGGAATCGAGCACCAAATTGATTTTGTGCCCGACGCCACTTTACCCAACCGGCCGGCGTACCGAAGCAACCCCGAGGAAACAGAGGAGCTCGAAAGACAAATCCACGAGCTATTGGAGAAAGGCGAAGGGAGGGAGAGTTTGAGTCCATGTGTAAGCCCGGACTTGCTCGTTCCCAAGAAGGACTGCAGAGCCGTCAACAACATCATGGTAAAGTATCAACATCCTATACCCCATCTTGATGACATGCTTGATGAGTTGCATGGTGCTTGTGTATTTTCTAAGATTGATTTACGTAGTGGGTACCATCAAATTAGAATTAAAGATGGGGATGAATGGAAAACGACATTTATTACTAAACTTGGATTGTATGAATGGTTAGTTATGCCGTTTGGTTTGACAAATGCTCCTAGCACTTTTATGCGTCTTATGAACCATGTTCTACGTGCTTTCATAAGTAGATTTGTTGTGGTTTATTTTGATGATATATTGATCTATAGTAAAACTGTGGATGGGCATGAAAATCATTTGAGGAATGTTTTACAAGCTTTAAGGAAAGAACAATTGTATGCTAACCTTAAAAAGTGCACCTTTTGCACCGATATGGTTGTTTTCCTTGGCTTTGTCGTGAGTGCAGAGGCAGTACAGGTGGACGAAGAGAAGGTGCGAGCCATCCAAGAATGGCCGACGCCTACCTCTGTTGGAGAGGTTTGGAGTTTTCATGGATTGGTGAGTTTCTACCGCCGTTTTGTGCCACACTTCAGTAGCATTGCAGCCCCAATGACTGAGGTGATAAAAAAGAACGTGAAGTTCAAATGGGGGAAAGCTCAAGAACAAGCTTTTCAAACGCTCAAGGAAAAATTGACACACCCACCGGTACTATCTCTTCCTGACTTTTCTAAAACTTTTGAGGTTGAGTGTGATGCTTCCGGTGTTGGTATTGGTGCCGTGTTGATGAAAATGGTTCGACCAATTGCATACTTCAGCGAGAAGCTGGGAGACGCCACCGCAAATTACCCAACGTACGATAAGGAGTTGTATGCATTAGTACGGACATTGCTGACGTGGCAGCACTATTTGTGGCCTAAGAAGTTCGTGATCCATACCGACCATGAGTCATTGAAGCATTTGAGGGGGCAACATAAGTTAAACAAAAGACATGCAAGATGGATAGAATTCATCGAGACATTTCCATACGTCATCAAATACAAGCAATGTAAAGAAAATGTAGTAGCCAATGCATTGTCTAGAAAGTACACATTGCTTTCTACTTTGGATGCTAGATTACTAGGTTTTGAGTGCATTAAGGCATTATATGTTGATGATGATGGTTTTAAGGATATATATGTCGTATGCGAAAAATCTGGTGATGGAAAGTTTTATAGGCAAGATGGTTATTTGTTAAGGAAGAATAAATTGTGTGTGCCTAATTGTTCCATGCGTGAGTTATTATTGTTGGAATCACATGGTGGGGGTTTTATGGGCATTTTGGGGTAGCTAAGACTTTATCTGATTTGCAAGAACATTTCTTTTGGCCTCGTATGAAGCATGATGTGGAATTTGCATATAATAGGTCTGTTCATTCTGCATCTCAGTTTTTACCATTCGAAATTGCATATGGTTTTAATCCTTTAACTCCCTTGGATTTAATTCCTTTGCCTGTGCAAGAGTTCACTAATTTGGATAGGAAAAAGAAAGCTGAATTTGTTAAACAGATTCATGAGAAGGCTAGAACAAACATCGAAAGGAGAACCGAGCAGTACGCCGAGAAAGCCAACAAAGGGCGGCGGAAGGTCGTGATCGAACCCGGTGAATGGGTTTGGTTGCACATGAGGAAGGAAAGGTTTCCCGTGCAACAGAGATCCAAGATGTTACCTAGAGGCGATGGACCATTTCAAGTCCATGAGCGCATTAGTGACAATGCTTACAAATTGGACTTACCCGGTGAGTACAAGGTTAGATCTACATTTAATGTTGCTGATTTAAGTCCTTTTGATGTAGGTGATGAGCTGGATTTGACGACAAATCCTTTTCAAGAGGAGGAAAATGATACACTCCGCGCTAAGGAGATGTCAGATCCAATCAATGTGCATGAAGGACCCGTGACGCGATCACGAGCTAAGAGGTTTAAGGAAAGCCTCAACGGGTTCATACGAGAGGTTTGGGAACAAGAGGCGTCAAGGAAACCCATGGAAGGAGCCAAGGAGGGGGAACCAAGCTGGAAGGTGTTGATAGCGGCACAAGGTTATCAAAGGTTGGAGTTAGAGTGCATTGCATGAAGATGGAAATCAATCGGTATGCCCATACCGAGCGACAGTCAGTATGCCCATACTGGCTAGGAGTAATATCAGTCCTTAATATTTTAATTAAGGGGATTGATTTATTAGACTATAATATTTATTTAGTCAGATTTTATTATTTAATTTAAGGTAATTTTCGTCCTTTTAAGAGTTATAGTTTGACTATGATTTATTTAAGGCAGGTTCCTACCTTGAATAGGATTCTAGTTAGGCAGTTTTCTAGTCTAGATAGAATTCTTTTTGGAGCAGATTTTTAAGTCCTTTTAGCATTAGATTTCGTCCATCCCTACACTATAAATAGGGATTCATTGTGACATTATAGATAACACACCATTATTGAATTCAATTATAAACTTGTGAGTTTATTTTCTCTCTGGAGAACTTTTATCCGAATTTCATAATATTTGTGAGATTCAATTTCGACTTGTCAAACGGGTTCATCATCCCCGCTTGTGGCGTCTACATCAAATCCAAGTTCGTGTTTCCAATTGATCGCGGGTTACAAATTGACAAATTCATGGTTCAACATCGGTGTGAGGCTAGGGTTTGGATCCATCCATCCAAATCGGCGAAACTGATACAAGTCATGGGAAGTTCTATAGCTTTCTTTGTCGTGTGCTGGCGAGGATCGCATCACTCACTCAACTGTCTTTTTACCAGGAACCCCTATAAAGACATGTAAACATGATCAGTAGCTCCAGTATCTACTACCCATGATTGGGTAGAACAAGTTGCTAAACATGTTTCTACAACCAGAGTGTGAGATGTACATCTTTTCTTCTTCTTGTTAGGACACACCGCCTTCCAGTGACCTGGTTGGCCGCACTTGAAGCATTTAGTCTTAGACTTGAACTCCTTATGAGGAATTTTACCTTTGGCTTCTTTTCCTTAGGCGCCTTATCTGTAGTTTTTTTAGGTACGTTTCTCTTCTTCCTTTTACCACTAGAAGAAGACGCGTCTTTCTTAGCTATGTGGGCCTGAGGATCACTCTTTTGGAGCAATTCAGCCGCCTGAAGATCCATGAGTAGTTCAGTCAGGTTGACTTCCCTTTTGATCATATTAAAGTTCAGCCTGAACTGCTCAAACCTCGAGGACAAGCTACGAAGAACAATGTTGATTTGAGAATCACCATCTAGCTCTCCACCCAAGGTCTCGATCTCAGATAAATACCCCATCATCATGAGAACATGATCCCTAACAGGTGTGGAGTCAGACATTCTCACATCCATTAGCTTCTTCATTACCAAATGGCGTGCCGAGCGGTTCTGATGACCGAATAGCTGCCTAAGGTTGTACATAATATCATAAGCGGTTTTCATAGGCTCATGCTGATGTTGCAACACACTTGACATAGATGCTAAAATATAACAGCGCACTATCTCATTAGACCTAACCCACTTATCATATGCAACCTTTTGGGCTTCGTCAGAACCCTCATCTGGTTGTGGAGGACAAACCTCTTCAAGCACAAACTTGTGTCCCTCAGCAACAAGAACTAAGTTAAGATTACGAAGCCAGTCATTGTAGTTTTCACCAACAAGTTTGTTTTCTTTGAGGATTGAGGACAGATTGGAGAGTGTCATTGATGATATGAAATAACTGAAATTAAAACATGCAGTACAATCACAAAAACTTTTAGGATAAACAGTATATAATCAAAAACCTCACAAAAATTATATATTTTTCCACCAACACTTTAAAAACGTCTTTTATAAGCCACGATAGTGTGGATGTTTATAAAATTCATTTTTAAATAGGTTAAACCTTTAATTTGCCTCCAGTTGAGTTTCCTTACAACAAGCAAATTAATAGCCGGATAACAAATACGGTCATATAATCATCTAACTGATAAGCCACGAATGTGTGGACATTTATGAATAAATTACATCTAAGTGTGCACACCAATATCTTCGCACCAAGATCATTATTTCAAATTTAACTTCTCCAGATTGAGGAGTCAGTTAGTTCTAATAATGTTCTACAACTATTCATTTAGGAGATTTAATTTCTAGAGAAATCTGTGAAAGATTTAGCTGAACCATACTAGAGAGAATGGCGTGCTTTAAATTGCTCCAAGAAATTCAGTTTTACCACAGCCAAAACTGACTTGAAGCCCGAGTATGGGGTCATGTTTGATATTATGAACAAGATGATGTTCGGCGCCATTGGAAGCTTGAGTCAGTTGACTCAACAAAGATACAAGATAATGATACACCTTGTTGAAAGATTGGAAGCTAATTGTGCAGAATTAGTCTTCTCCCAATTCAATCATCAAGTCTTCAAAGCCGCCGACTAAAAAAAAATAGGAAATTTGAGTCCAAAGTAGGACTTGTTCTAAGAATGAGCAAGCTCCTGGAAGATATGCCGAATCTTCCAAATGATGATGCAGCGCCAATCCTCATATCCGACTGGATTCCCAAGAAAAAGAAAGCACATCATCAGCCACTCAAGAAGAAGAGGGCATCTAAAGCCAAATCTGGCAATGTAACTTCAAGCAGTTCAAATACCAATGAAGTTCCCTCTCCTCACTCCAAAAATGGATCATTAGTTGATTTTAAACTCTGCACTAATCCAGATAAGCTTATTCCTTTCATTGGAATTCCTCATCCAAATTATGAAGTTGAGTAATTCAAGAGAGCCTGCCCTCCTCTCCAACTGACTGAAGATAATATTCACACTTTCTACAGTGGTGAATATGAAGTCAAGAGTGCTCAAAAGGATGTAACGAATCTCCTTCTCACTCACTTCATGTATGTTGCCAAGCAAGACAATCAGCTGTTTAAATAGCTGCACCGATACTTTTATTGGTGCAACTGGAGACACTTAATGTCAATCCAGTCACATTTATTGCTTACAGCTTTTCATGGCATGAGCTTTTGGCAACGTGAAGAGACTTGGAGCATCAAATAGATTGGAGCCTCAAATCCATTTCCTCCAAATATTGTGCAAGTCCAGCGGATTATGAAGCATCGACTTGATAACAACATTCCAGCTAAGGCCCTGCTAGCTGATGTTCAAGCCAAGTTGAGATCGCAAGGAGTTGCAACTGAAAAACAGTGTGCCAACAGTTCAGTCAATCTATGTTGCCTACAACTGAATCTTGATCCAATTCAGTTAGAAAAGGAATATCTACAAGCTGTGGGTACCACTGAAGAGATAGACAAAGATCTCTCTCATACTTAAGTAGTGGAAATCCCAAGGAGTTAACATCTTAGACAAAGTGGAGTCAAAGACGATGAAGATACTGCTACATCTCTAGATCTCTTGTCCAGAAGTTATCTTACTCCACTTATCAAGTCTTGCTCAAGAGCTGCAAAGCTGATAATAAATCAGCCCAGCTCATCCTGCAGAGGAATTAAAGAGCTGACCTCCTTGAAGCTGACTACCTCAGTAGTTGCTCTTCGAAAACTTCAGCATGTTGAGACTCAAGTAGGAAATGATTCCCCCGAGAACATCTCCAATTCAGCTTCTAAAAGGAAACTGTCTAATAGCTCCAAAGAAAGCAGTGAAGCTAGCCCCATTCGGCCACTCAAGAAGAGGAAATTGACAACGAGTCAATCAGCAGCTGCTCAACAAAACTAATTCCATCAGTTAAAGGTGATATCATCAGTTCAGCAGGAAACTGACACCTTGAGCTCCAAGTCCATCTTCTCATCAGCTGCCTGATCAATCCATTTCGATAAGCTTCTCTACTCTCTATTCCTCTCAGCTTATTTTTGAAAAAGCTATTGCTAACATTTCGAAATAAGTTTACTGTTCATCTGAGTTGCTATTTAAGTCTCTATACTTAGCATTAAAGTATAACAAGATGAATTTTTCTGACAACTACTCAGATTTTCAAATCCTCGGATCTCAGTCACTCGATCATAAAGCATTAATCCAAGTGGATGGCTGAGATGCAGGCATCATTTATTCAGCTAACCTTTCTTCAAATCAGATAGTTGATCAGCGAGTAAGCACTCGATTGCTCTGGTTTTAATGCATGCAAAATTACTACTTTAAAAGTAGCGGAGATGTTGAAGAAGAAAAGTATTTAACAGAGATAAAATTCTCTCTCTAACTTCTTCATTTCCTCTCATTGTCTTCTTACTTATCCATAGTCCCTTCTTTCTTCTCTTATATCATCGAAGAATGGCTTCATCCTTCCAATCGATGAATATTGAACTTCTGATAAAGAAGGTCAGAATGGATAAGTTCATTGATCGAGCCTTTCTTCAAGCTCGAATCGGTCATGAGAAGACCAGCATGATCTTTCACTTGTTGGAGTCATGCGGGCTCTTGTCATTTATGACAACACAGCCCAAAAGGAAGCATCTTCTGCTCGTAGCTGAGTTCTACTATCATGCGGAAATCTCAGGACACAACATAATCTCTGTTGTTCGAGATCAGGTTATCATCATCAACAAAGATATGCTAACCGACCTGTTCCAGCTCCCTGATCATGACCCAAAGGTGTTTGAACTAGTGTTTCCTTCAAAGTTAGAGTTGTGGAATGACTGAAAACGTCCACACGTTGATCACAGATACTTCTCAAACAATTTAAAATATAGTCTCTTTCCAACCATGGCCCAGATTCTAGACATTGTGGTGCACATCTTTCTAAGTAGCATCACCAACGCACAGTTCAATGACAACACCTCTCATCTTATGGCCGCAATATATTATGGATGCAAGGCTGATTAGGCATCCTATATATTGGCACAGCTTCCCTGTCATGTGAGGCATGCTGAGCTCGATCTAACCTCTAGCATATTCAAAGCTAAGTTAGGATTTACAAATTGACTTAGTCATATCATCACGAAGCAACTCGAAACAGTCCCTAGTGGATATACTCTCATCAGACGAGATCTCCTTCCTACTGTAACGCCCCAAACTACTCCATTTGGCCACGTCATTTAATATACAATTTACTTACTTATTTTTGTGTGCTTATTTTAAATTGAGCCGAAGCTAAGGTCAAATAGCATGATAAAGTAAAACATCATGATTTTCATTATAAATTTTTCACATCTATAACATGCAACCTATCGGATCTAATTTATCACACAACATAATATTAAGTAGAAGTATCGTATGAGCCTATCCACACAATCATACAATCATCTAACCTATCGGGCTCATAGGTTCTACACAACTCGCCCATCTAGCATCCTAGTTTAGCCATCATAATATAGGGTTCAACAACATAATTCGTACATAGAAGGCTCGAAGGTCGAACAACCCGCCTTTAAAATGTTTTGCATAATATCAAGTTAAATACATCATAACTACAAAATAGGGCTAGTCCCATCCCCAATAATCATTGATCATAAAGGCAAAATGAGAATGATCAATGTAATATGAATAATGTGAGTATTTTAAAAGAAGAGCATGCAAAAATAAACACAAGCTTGTGAGGGTTCTCTTGTGTTCACAACGCTCCTACTCAGGCCTCAACTCCTCAACCTGAAATTCATTAAATAAATGAGGTGAGTATTTAACAACGTACTCAGTGGGGAACACTGCAAACAGTTATAGCCAATTGCACAAGTGAAAATATAACATATGGATACTTCTTTACTTTGTGGAGACTAGCCTCAATCCCGTAGGGCCCAAACATCATGATGCCCCTGTTAATGAATGTCTTAGCCCTGTAGGGATGCCCGCAAGCTTATTATCCCCAGGGAGGACATTAACAAGTCTATGTCAATCCCGTAGGACCTCTTTATCAATCCCGAAGGATCTCTGTATTGCCCCGAAGGGTCTCATTCATATAACCGGTCCAAAGACCCTTCATACTTATACAATCAAAGCACAACAATAACTATAACTTTACACGTGTTTACAGTTTAGAGTAACCCCACCTTATGAGACGCTTTCAAAATCCTTTCAACCTCGAAATACTCTTTTGTCGTGCCCAAGTTGTCCACCTTGAACCTTAATACGTCACCTAGCACCTTTAGATCCCTTTTTCATTTTAGATGTCGAATTATACAATTGTTTCATAATTTTGACCAAACACGTGATATACATGCTTTAAGGTTCTCATACATATCCACATACACAACCAGGGATATACAAACTTATACTATAATTTTGGACTCAAAATACACATCAAAACTCTTTGAGACATTTAATTGAACATGTTATGAACACCCATTTATACCACAAGAACAAGACTCAATTTAAATCCTTTGAACTCATAATTTACAATACATGAGCCTCTATCCTAGGGCTCTAACATACATGAAAATCAACTTCATACAACCATCAAAATACCTCCAAACAAACACCAACATATGAAGGGAAAATTAGGGTAAAAATCCAAACCCTAGAAATAATGAACCATAGGAATTTCAATTTAACACCACATATAGCTTCAATGATGTAAATAAACTATATGTTCAAGATATGAAGACAAAGGGATCAATGAAATTGAAAAACCCTAAATTTTGGGTATAAACCCTAGATTCAAATCAACATGGAAATGGTGTTTAATCACTAAGAAGAAGAGGGTATGAAGTTACCTTGGTTGATGGAGGATGATGAGAGAATCCACTCCCAAAACTTGAAGGATTGGAGGAAAATCGTCCAAGTTGAGAGAAGAAAATGAAGAGAAATGAGTGAAGTGTAGCATTTAAATGATGGAATTTTCGAAGCGAGGCGCGACCTAAGGGGGTCGCGTTTAAATAACACAGTGAGGCGCGGCTCAAAGAGGTCACGTCTAAGGGTCACATTTCAGCAAAAGAAAAATGGTTCCCTGAAGACGTTAACACACGACTCAAATGTCGCATTTTTGGCTCGTGTTGCAGAGTTGCTCAACACGCGACTTAGAGGGGTCGCATTTCACGGTCGCATTTCGGCTTCACTGTGAGACATGACTTGAGGAACTCAGCGAGACCCTCGATCAACTCAGCATTAGGGTGTTCAAGGTATGGCAAACATAAAATTAAATATAACCACACTCATTCATTATCATATAACTCGACAATTTTAATATTAAAATATCAACATGTATTATACACTTAGTATAATATCATCGTGCTATGACGTATCGGCTCGAGTGGGACAACCTGCATTAAAACAACGGCATAATATACAAACATACCATCATAATTAATATTCAAACAATATTAATTCAACATTATTTTTCCAAAATTATAATTTATAATTGATCAAAAAGGGTCGGGGTATCACACCAACAGTCTACATTCGCTGAAGATATAGGAATGTTATTGGCCGCCCTAGGAAGTCAAGATTTCAGCTTATGGAGGACCACAGCCTAGCTAAAGGAAAGCAGCCGTTTCTTTATGCTGATCCTCCAGCTGACGCAGGACAGTTCCTGACTAACAGTGACTCTTACACTTGTACAAGTGACGAGTCTACTGTACCTGCAACCAGTGAACCTCCTTATGTCGCTGCCCCAGAATCTCTGGAAGAAGGCTTCAATGCAAGCCTTGACCAACAACTGAATAGTTGTTTTGGTAATATAAGGGAGCACAATCCCTTTCTCTTCGAACACCTTCGAAGATATCTCCAGTATCACCTCTAGAGGTACCAGGTGGATTATGCCACCATGTTAATGATGGCAGACAAAAGAGGCTACTCATACTGGATTGAAGAAGGTGAATGGAGCCGAAGCTGGATGAACTATCCACTTAATATGCCTCCATCAGTCCCAGAAATCATGGATTACATGATTCAGATGATCCAAACCTTGGTGCCTCAGGATGCACCCCTTCCTAAACATGAGCCCTCAAACTTGTCTACAACTCATCTTCAACAGGATGCCATCATCACCATTCTGGAATAGCCACTTCTCGAAATCGCATCAACCTCTTCTCCTTGGCAAGATCAACCATCCTTCTCAGATCTTGACCAGTTGATGGCTACAGAGGAGTCTCATCTATGGCTGTCCACTCTTGTACCTGTACCTCAAGCTCCCCTCATCACCAAAAACTTGCTAGCTACCTCTTTCTCCCCTTTGCCACAGTTGTCATTGCCTTATTATGACTTCAATCAACTCACCCTTTTGGATGATGCCAAAAGGGGGAAAGATATATTGATTATGGAAAATCATATGTTACAACTTATGATTTCTGGCAATGTGATATAACTCTTTGGGATGAGATCCAAAAAGAGGTACAACTTCAAAGCCAAGCTACCTTTCAGGGGAAAGCTACTCACGAGGGGGAAGCTATTTGTGAGGAGGAAGTCCAACTTGAGCATTGCCTAGCTCAAAATTACCGTTGGACTTGGGAGAATGCTTAGCTGAAACAACATCAAGAATGGGGTATCCACAGTATACCCAGTATCTCTCCCTGCAAGTTTGAAAGAGGAGAATCAAGCAAGAGAAGATGGAACTAAGTGGTGAACAGTTCCAACTGAACAAGGAAGTTTAAAATATCAAATTCAGATATTCTCTCTCTCTCTCTCTCTTACTTTCTATAATTCTTCATCTTCTGTGCTCAATCAGCTTCAAAAACATGCTCTTTTGTTTATAATACAAAATATTCTGATCATGCTCATTTGTCCCTTTGAATAGCTTAAGGCTTTCCATGCGCTCAAAATCAATTAAAAATTCGTATGATAATCAGAATTGAGTTGTGTTTAGAACTGAAACATTTGAAGCTTTTCAAGTTGTGCAAATGAGTACTCAGATATCTGAAGGTCATTTTAGCTGTATTTCTCATCAGCAAAACTCTAGTACCTTACAGATAAAACTCGTTGAGCTCACATATTAATGAATGCTTCATCACTCTAATAACTCATCTTTTATCAAAGCTTTGATGTTTATATCAAAGCATTGATACTCATGAATGTATAAAATGTCAGCTTTCAAAAAGCTACAAGCATCTAAGATTGTTCTTATGAATATGGTCTATTTTCAGCTTTGTCACCAGAACGGGTACAGGTTCAGATGTTCATTCATGAATGATAACCTTGTACAGTTTTTCCATCATCAAATCAGCTGGTTTTGGCTTCATCAAAAAGGGGAAAATTGTTAGGAAAATTATTGGAAAAATCCCAAATGATGGTTTTGATGAAATGTCAAAACATGAGTGATGGTTTAATGAAAAACTGCAGGTTATGATAAGCTGGAAATCAAGGATAATGACCAAATAAGACTTCAAGCTGAGATGAGAGATAACTATTCAGAAGCATGGTCGACCAGCTTACAGGTTGCCTTGATCAGACCAGTCAGAGTAAACTCTTCAAAGCTTAAGATAAGCTGTGAAGGGGGAAGAGAACTTTGGAGACTGGTAGGCATCCACAGATGAGTTGATCATCAGTCTTAGCAAAAAGCCAGGATAGACTGATGAATAGAGTCAGCTTGAAAGCTAAAATTGATCTGATCAGAGATCAGTCAGAGCCGATCCTAAACTGATCAAAGATCAGTTTAATGGTAAAATAGCTCTGAATGGTTTGAGCCTTCACTCAACTGACCATAGATCAGTTCAGAGAGAAAAGATAAAAGCTCAATCAGTAGCCAACTGATGAGTCTAGAATTGAAAGCTTTTAAGCTTAGCTGATAAGTCAGCTGAACTAGACTATATCATGATAGAAGCTCAAGGCAGCTGAAGATCTGCCAACTGGACAATCTCAGAGCTGAAAACTGAGATAGCTGAGAGCCCGTCAGCTGAATCACCCGCTCCTATTAACAAGCAATTAAGGAAGATCTTACCAGGAAATCTTTAAAAGATCTTGATGATTTGAGAGCAGGGAATATTAAAGTCAAAATGGCTAGTTCATTAAAAGAGCTTCAAACGGCTACAAGCATTAAATTGCTATCGGTGATTTCTAAACATCACCATTAATAATGGTCAAAATTCACTCATTTTTTTAAAGAGGGTGAATTCAATTTTGGCCAACACTTTCGCCAATCTAACTTTGCTATTTTGCAGAATGAGCTATTTCTCTTCTCTCTCCACAACTCAAAGCTCATAACTCTCAAAGTGCGAAAAGTTTCATAGTGAGAAGGGGTGCTTCAGGTCATGCAAGCTTCTAAGTTGACGCAGAATTCCAGCAAGAGCAAAGCTTCTCAGTACAGTCCTTCAAAGATCAACCACCCAGCTCAAGAGAAAGGAGCACTCCAGGTTGATAGCAGATTCAAGACTGTTCTCTTGAAGATCGAGCGAGATCTAAAATCAATTTAAAGATGAGCAATAGCACCTAATGTCTCAACGATCAGTTGGGACCGATAAGTGTAAGCTGTCAACCTAGAAATCGGCTGAGGAAGAGCGTGTACCGATGGGTCCGTTCTTCTGGGACAGCAACAGTTGGAAAGGAGGCCGTGCTCGGGTTAAGGGGTGCCATTTTCAGGTCTAACAAGAATTCTTCACTGTGTAATTGTAATAAAGAAACTTTACTCTTGCATAGTGGATTGCCCTTCTGCGGAAGGAAGATAGGACGTAGAAGCAGGAAGCTTCGAACCTCTATAAAGCTCTATGTGTGTTGTTCTTACTATTTTTCAGTCTTGCAAGTTCTTTAACTACACAGAATTAACATGCAAAGCAGATTTGAATCTAATAAAGCGGAAGACATAGAAATGAATCTACTTACAAATCGATAGACGGTCTGAGGACAAGATTAAAGATCTAATCTTACTGTTGAATGAACACAAACAGACGTCCCCTTTTTACTCAAAAATCGGCCACACAATATTCTTACTCCAAGATCTTCTATTGTATTTCCGGACTGTATCTAGATTCAGAGTGGGCTGAAATCTACTAGATAGGTTTGTGGAATCTATGGATAACTTTGAGAGACAACGAGGGGCTGATTTCAAGTGCTATAATTTTCGTTCCCCCCTCCCCTTTTATATAAGGAGGTGAGCGAAAATTGCTTCTCCAAACCCTACTGGTTTGGGCCTCTATCTGAAGTTCAATATCCAGTCCACTATCAGTCTATTGGGCTACAACAGGGATCTAGAATAATATTAAATTGGTCCACTAATTTATTTAATATCCAATATCCAATAAACCTAGGATATAATTAAATAAATTAAGTTTTACTTTTATTCCACTAAAGAAGTAAAACTGACCTACCAATTTAATACATATTTACGAATATGCTTTCTCCTTTAGTCCAGCGATTCTTTGTGTTTAAGATATAATGTTCATTAATTAATTATGTTAGCCTCTGACAGCTATAATTAATTAATATCTAAAACCTTGAGTAGTACCACACAACCTTTACTCATGTACAGAATAAATTCCACCTGCAGGGTTTCAACATGAACTTGTGTTTTCTCAAGAAAACATCATCAACCTGGCGTACCAAGACACGGTGCTCATGCATACTGCTCGAGAGATTATGTATACATTGTTATTACCCAAGATATCAAGTTTGATCTACGAAAAGATCTCACCCATTGATAAATAAAAGTAATAAACAACGCACACATATGTTTGTCAATATCACATGAGTTCAGAAACTGAACTCTATGGATCTTTATTCTCTCAGTAACTGGGTCAGAGATAGAGAATAGTATAATATCGTGATCCTCCTTAATACACTAACAAGTGTACTAGAATAATCAGTTACTCAAGATAAACTAACATATTGTTAGTTTTGTATATTGGAAGACTCGTCTTTGTATATTTTTCTGATGATATGATGATATGAAATGAAAGTTATTACAGTCACTGTTTGCATTTAGATTATGTTCTATAATTGTTTTATGCAATGTTCCATATACTTACATTGTAGATGATATGGTGTGGGCAGTCACACGGTAAGATCATATCATTAGAACCTTGTAATGTATTAAAGAGCTCACGGCTTAGATGGTCCTGAACACACCATCGGTACACCATAGAATAATCTGATAAGTTAGTTTATCTTGACTAACTGATTATTCTAGTACACTAGTTAGTGTATTGAGGAGGATCACGATAGGATACTATTTTCTGTCTCTGACCCAGTTACTCAGAGAATAAAGATCCACAGAGTTCGGGTTCTGAACTCATGTGATATTGGTGAGCATATGTGTGTGTTGTTTATTACTTTGATTTATCAATGGGTGAGATCTTTTCGTAGATCGAATTCGATATCTTGGGTAATAACAATATATACATGATGTCTCGAGCAGTATGCATGAGCACTGTGTCCTGGTGCGCCAGGTTGATGATGTTCTCTTGAGGAAGCACAAGTTCATGTTGAAACCCTGCAGGTGGAATTTATTCCGTACATGAATAAAGCTTGTGTGGTACTACTCAAGGTTTTAGATGTTGATTAATTATAGTTGTCAGAGGCTTACATAATTAATTAAGGAACATTATATCTTAAACACGGGGAATGGCTGGACTAAAGGAGAAAGCATATTCGTAAATATGTATTAAATTGGTAGGTCAGTTTTACTTCTTTAGTGGAATAAAAGTAAAACTTAATTTATTTAATTATATCCTAAGTTTATTGGATATTGGATATTAAATAAATTAGTGGGCCAATTTAATATTCTTCTAGATCCCTGTTGTAGCCCAATTGACTGATAGTGGACTGGATATTGAACTTGAGATAGAGGCCCAAGCCCAGTAGGGCTGGAACATGAAATTTCGCCCCTCCCTATATATAAGGGGAAGGGGGGCACGAAATTTGTTTGATGAAAATCATAGGAAATCAGCCCCTCTTTGTCTCTCAAAGTTATCCACACATTTCACAACTCTATCTAGTAGATTTCAGCCCACTCTGAATCTAGATACAGTCCAGGAATAGAACAGAAGATCTTGGAGTAGAATACTGTGGTGGTCGAAATTTTGAGTGCTAGGTGGCCCAACTACAGTTTATTCAACAGCAAGCTTAGATCTTTAATCTTGTCCACAGACCGTCTATCGATTTGTAAGTAGATTCGTTTCTATGTCTTCCGCTTTATTAGATTCGAATCTGCTTTGCATGCTTTTTGATTAGACTGTGATAAACATGCATGTTACATAAAATTATGATTTGCATGAACATGGATTAATGAATAACCAAATGATCCTGCGGTGGTTTAATTCGAAAAAACCCCAACAACTGGTATCAGAGCGGGTTTTGGCATTGTTCTAGAATTAATTCATGCATGAATTCAAACCACATGTATAAATTTGTTGATAAATTTATGTTTTTTAAATTTTCAGATTTATTGTTCATGAGTTTCGATTTTATGGTATTCAAAACTTGGAATAATTTTTGATGTATAATTCGAAAATTATAGTTTTGAATAAGCTTGAATTTTCGGCCACTATGAAATAGGATTTGGAATGATATTTGATAATCTTCAAATTTCCAGATTTTATGTCATATGTGGATCAAAAATTTGAGGATCAAATTTTCGAATTTGATGTTTAAAAATTCCCTAATTTTTGTGTTGCAATTTTCGGTCACTAGTATTAAATTTGGATGGATTTTTAATCAACATTAAAATTTCCAGATTTAATTCTAGTGTGGTTCGAAAATTTGAGTGATTAGAACTGGATTTGGTGATTTTTGATGTATATCAAAAGTTGCTTAATTCTAATCTAGATAGGTTTTGAAATTAGGATAATTAATTTGGAAGAGTTTGAAGTGGATCAAATTTCCAGATTATTACTCCTTGTAAATTTTGAAACTTATTTTTATTTTATTTGGAATAGTTTTTTGATTAATGTCAAAATTTCCAAATATGTTATTTTATGTAATTTTTCGAAAATTATTAAATTAATTTGGAATAGATTTTGATCAAAATTAAATTTCCAGATTTATTTATTAATGGGGATCGAAAATTATGATATTGGATTAAGATTTGATATTATTTGATGTATATCTTAATTTACCTAATTTTAATCTAGATAGATTTGAAAATAGAATTTTAAATTTGGAAGAATTTGAAGTGGATCAAATTTCCAGATTTATTATTGGTATTATTTTCGAAATCTATGGATTTAAATTGGATAAAGGTGATTTTGGATATATACAAATAATTATCAAAATCCAATTGTGATAAGATTTTAAATTTGGATAAGTTTTGGAAGATTTTGGATTGGAATCAAATCTCTAAACTTTATCCTTGAAGATTTAGATTCTTATGGATAATATTTGGATTAGATTCTTGATTTATATCAAGATATCCAATTATTATTTAATTAGGGTGACTTGAAAATATTAAATAAATTTGGTGGATAATTATAATTAATTTCCATATTTATTTAAGTGATATTTTCGAAAATATACAAGATTAAAATTGGTGGATAATTATTTTAATTTCCAATTTTTATCTTGTGGATAATGACGAATTAATTAATTTAATTAATTGTAAAATTCGAATATTACTTAATATTCATGCATAGATATAATATGTTATTTTATGTGGATCATATAATAAATGATTCTTGGATTTGTAGACTGTGTTTGTTTGCAGGTTTACCAACTATCATGACTCCTTTATTTTATGTGATGTATGTTTATGTTGAATGAATGTTGGCGGTATGCCGGTTTGGCTACGTGATTTTAATTCATGAGAAAATCCATGGATTAGGTCGAGGTTTTATTTTACGTTGTTTTAATGTAATAGATATAAAGTTGTTAGACCGAGTTTTTGAGTTGTAATTTTTATTCTAGCAATATTAGATTTTTCCTTTCGGGAATAGATAGTCTGTATTGAATAAAGATCGGAGATCAACTCAAAAGAAGGAAAGTGGTTCAGCACCAAAAGGAAGGTTCACCGGTTCACGTCCCGAAACCCTAAATGGAGCTAGGATTTTCAGCGAGGCGCGGTGAAGGGGCGGCGGTTCCAAGCCCTGTTTCCGGAGCTGACTCTCCAGTTTTATCTCATCAATCAACATGAGATATAAGCCATGATAGTTGGAATATTACTGTTGCTTATTATGTTGAAGCATGCAATGGATGTTTATCATTTTATGTGATGTTTTGCATGTTCGATAATGGGATAAAATGAAACCTTAAACATAAATAACTAAGTGGGAGAGATTCGTAACAAAGTATGTAGAAATCTCATACGGTCTCCATTAAAATCTGGTTTAATTGAGAAGTGATGGGCATGCGCGTTGACATCGGTCTTCCTCCATATCGGATGTGTCATATCACAGATTTCTCTAGAAATTAAATCTCCTAAATGGATAGCTTTAGAACACTATTACGACTAACTGACTCCTCCATCTGGAGCGGTTAAATTCGAATAGTGCTCTTGGTGCGAAGATAATGGAGTGCACACTTAGATGTAATTTATTGATAAACGTCCACACGATCGTGGCTTATCAGTTAGACGATTACATGACCGTGTTTAATCCGGCTATTAATTTGCTTGTTGTAAGGAAACTCGGCTGGAGGCAAATTAAAGGTTTAACCTATTTAAGAATAGATTTTATAAACGTCCACACTATCGTGGCTTATAAAAGACGTTTTTAAAGTGTCGGTGGAAAAGTATATAATTTTTCTGAGGCTTTCGATTATACACTGTTTATCCTAAACGTCTTATGTGATTGTACTGCATGTTTAATTTCAGTTATTTCATATCATCAATGGCACTCTCCAATCTGTCCTCAATCCTTAAAGAAAACAAATTTGTCGGTGAAAACTACAATAACTGGATTCGTAACCTTAACTTAGTTCTTGTTGCTAAGGGACACAAGTTTGTACTTGTAGAGGTTTGTCCTCAGACGCCAGATGATGATTCTGACGAAGCCCAAAAGGTTGCATATGATAAGTGGGTTAGGTCTAATGAGATAGCGCGCTGTTACATCTTGGCATCTATGTCAAGTGTGTTGCAACATCAACATGAGCCTATGAAAACCGCTTATGATATCATGTACAACCTTAGGCAGCTATTCGGTCATCAGAACCGCTCGGCACGCCATTTAGCAATGAAGAAACTAATGGATGCGAGAATGTCTGACTCCACACCTGTTAGGGATCACGTTCTCATGATGATGGGGTATTTATCTAAGATCGAGACCTTGGGTGGAGAGCTAGATAGCGATTCTCAAATTGACATTGTGCTTCATAGCTTGTCCTCGAAGTTTGAGCAGTTCAGGTTGAATTTTAACATGATTAAAAGGGATTTCGGCCTGACTGAACTGCTCTTAGATCTTCAGGCGGCTGAATTGCTCCAAAAGAGCAATCCTGAGGCCCACATAGCTGAAAAAGGAGCATCTTCTTCTGGTGGAAAAAGGAAGAAAAGAAATGCACCTAAAAAGGCTGCAGATGAGGCGCCTAGGGTGAAGAAGCCAAAGGCAAAGATTCCTCCTCAGGAGTTCAAGTCGAAGACTAAGTGCTTCAAGTGCGGCCAACCAGGTCACTGGAAGGCAGCATGTCCTAACAAGAAGAAGAAGAGAGGTACATCTCACACTCTAGTTGTGGAAACATGTTTAGCAACTTGTTCTACCCAGTCATGGGTAGTAGATACTGGAGCTACTGATCATGTCTGCATGTCTTTACAGGGGTTCCTGGTAAAAAGACAGCTGAGTGAGGACAAGATCACCGTCTACATGGGCAATGCTACGAGAGTAGCGGCTTTTACAGTGGGAGACATTGTTTTACCTTTCAGTAGTGATAGAACTTTGGTTTTGAAAGATTGTCTTTATGTGCCTGGTTTTAGGCGAAACTTGATTTCAGTTTCTAAATTGATTATGGATGGATATTCTGTTTCTTTTGATAACAAAGTAGTTATCTTTAGTGGTAAACATTTTATCTGTTCTGGCACATTGGATGGACACTTATACTTTCTTAAACCAACTGAAACACTACGCATAGACAACTGTTGATTACATCGATCATAAACTCTAACAAAAGAAAAGAACCTTCAGAATTTAATCAAACCTATCTTTGGCATCTAAGGCTAGGTCATATTAACCTTAAGAGGATACAAAGGCTTGTAAACGATGGACCATTGTCTTCTTTGGTACAGGAATCGTTTCCTTTGTGTGAATCCTGTTTGGAAGGTAAAATTACCAAGCGTCCTTTCCAGTCAAAAGAAAATAGATCCGAAGGGCTATTAGATTTGATTCACTCTGACCTGTGCGGCCCTATGTCAGTTCAAGCTCGAGGAGGGTTCAAGTATTTCATCACTCTCATTGATGATTACTCTAGATACGGTTATATCTACCTGTTACATCGCAAGTCTGTATGCTTTGAGAAATTCAAAGAGTTTAAGGCGGAAGCGGAGAAATGAACAGGCAGAAGTATCAAGTCACTACGTTCTGATTGTGGTGGCGAGTACCTCTCAAGTGAATTTAGGGATTACATGACAGAGAGTGGGATTACATCCCAGTTGACTGCGCCTGGAATGCCACAGCAGAATGGCGTGGCGGAAAGAAGGAATCGTACATTGTTAGAGATGGTTAGATCGATGATGAGTTATTCTGAGTTTCCTATTTCGTTCTGGGGATATGCCCTGGAAACAGCAGCCTATATTCTTAACTTGGTTCCATCGAAATCAGTTCCTGCTACACCTACAGAACTATGGACTGGACGAAAGCCCAGTTTGAACCATATTCCGATTTAGGGTAGCCCAGCACACGTGTTGGACAAGGAAACTGATAAGCTGGCCCCTCGTACTGATGTAAGGCTGTTCGTTGGATATCCTAGAGGAACGAAAGGTGGTTTGTTTTATAGTCCTAAGGATCAGAAGATCATTGTTAGCACCAATGCTCGATTCTTAGAGGAAGACTATGTCATAAACCACAAACCAAGGAGTCACATCATCCTTAAGGAGTTAAGGGGTGGATCGAATCCTACACTGGTCATACAAGAAGAGGAACCACCAAACACTGCACAACGTGTCACGGAAGTACAGGAACTGTCTCGTCGCAGTGGGAGGGTTGTACGCCAACCTGATAGATTCATTGGTCTGGGAGAGGCTTCAGATTTCCCAGAAGGTCTCAATGAATTGGATCCCAGGACCTATGACGAGGAAATTCGAGATAAAGATGCAGATTCTTAGAAAACTGCAATGGAGTCTGAGATTAGATCTATGGATCACAATCAAGTCTGGGAACTTGTAGAACCACTAGATGGAGTGAAACCCATTGGCTGTAAGTGGGTCTACAAGCGCAAGAGAGGATCTGATGGGAAGGTTGAAACCTTCAAAGCTAGATTGGTGGCAAAAGGGTATACTCAGAAAGAAGGGATTGGTTATGAGGAAACCTTTTCACCGGTAGCCATGCTTAAGTCAATCTGGATTCTCTTGTCTATTGCCACTCATTTGGATTATAAGATCTGGCAGATTGATGTCAAGACGGCTTTCCTAAACGGAAGTCTTGAGGAAAACATTCATATGAAACAACCAGAGGGATTCATTACTAAGGGCCAAGAGCACTTGGTGTGTAAGCTTAAGAGATCCATTTATGGACTTAAGCAGGCATCGAGGTCTTGGAACATCCGATTTGACGAGATTATCCAGTCATATGGATTCGTGCAAAGTCCGGATGAGAGCTGTGTGTACAAGAAATGTGACGGAAACGTGGTGGCATTCCTCGTACTTTATGTTGATGACATCTTGCTTATTGGAAATAGTAAGAAGGCGTTGTCAAACATTAGGGTGTGGTTGTCCGAGCAGTTCGATATGAAGGATCTAGGTGAAGCCAGACATGTCCTTGGCATCAAGATCATTCGTGATCGCCAGAAAAGGATGTTATGTCAATCCCAGGCGACATATATCGATACAGTGCTAGTTAGATTTGGTATGCAAAATTCCAAGAAAGGTTTTATACCTTACAGGCATGGAATTCCTCTATCCTAGGAAATGTGTCCCCAAACACAGTCTGAGATAGCGAAAATGAAGAAAGTATCATATGCTTCGGCTGTGGGAAGTTTGATGTATGCTATGCTATGCACTAGGCCTGATATATGCTATGTCGTTGGCATCGTAAGCAGATATCAGTCTAACCCTGGACAAGGTCACTGGACTGTGGTCAAAAACATTCTCAAGTACCTTAAACGGACTCGAGACTACATGTTGGTTTTCCGCTCTGATAGCCTAGTACCTTTGGGTTACACGGAGTCAGATTTTCAATCCGACAAAGATTAGAGTAAGTCTACCTCGGGCTATGTGTTTACACTAGGAGGTGGAGCCATCGCATAGAGGAGCATTAAGCAGAAATGCATTGCGGATTCCACCATGGAAGCTGAGTATGTAGCTGCCTCTAAGGCTGCAAAAGAGGCTGTTTGGCTCCGCGGGTTCCTAGTGGGCTTGGGCGTGGTTTCTGATTTTCCTAAGACTATCACGATATACTGTGATAACTCTGGTGCAGTGGCAAATTCGAAGGAACCCAGAGCCCACAAGGCAAGTAAACACATAGAGAGAAAGTACCATCTTATATGAGAAATCATTAAGAGAGGAGACGTGGTGGTGGTCAAGATTGCATCTGAGGACAACCTGGCTGATCCATTCACGAAGAGTCTGGCGGCTAAGATATTTGATGGTCACGTGGAGAAAATGGGAGTGAGATGCAGACCCGGTAGCGCAGTTTGAGTTGCTAGTTTTAGATTGGAGAGTTTGCCAGTTAGTTATTATGCTTGAAAGACATGCTTCAAGTATAAGTGCGAGATTGTTAGTTTTGTATACTGGAAGACTTGTCTTTGTATACTTTTCTGATGATATGAAATGAAAGTTATTGCAGTCACTGTTTGCATTTAGATTATGTTCTATAATTGTTTTATGCAATGTTCCATATACTTACATTGTAGATGATATGGTGTGGGGAGTCACACGGTAAAATCATATCATTAGAACCTTGTAATGTATTAAAGAGCTCACGGCTTAGATGGTCCTGAACACACCATCGGTACACCATAGAATAATCTGATAAGTTAGTGTATCTTGACTAACTGATTATTCTAGTACACTAGTTAGTGTATTGAGGAGGATCACGATAGGATACTATTCTCTGTCTCTGACCCAGTTACTCAGAGAATAAAGATCCACAGAGTTCGGGTTCTGAACTCATGTGATATTGGTGAGCATATGTGTGTGTTGTTTATTACTTTGATTTATCAATGGGTGAGATCTTTTTGTAGATCGAATTCGATATCTTGGGTAATAACAATATATACATGATGTCCTGGTGCGCCAGGTTGATGATGTTCTCTTGAGGAAGCACAAGTTCATGTTGAAACCCTGCAGGTGGACTTTATTCTGTACATGAATAAAGCTTGTGTGGTACTACTCAAGGTTTTAGATGTTGATTAATTATAGTTGTCAGAAGCTTACATAATTAATTAATGAACATTATATCTTAAACACGAGGAATGGCTGGACTAAAGGAGAAAGCATATTCGTAAATATGTATTAAATTGGTAGGTCAGTTTTACTTCTTTAGTGGAATAAAAGTAAAACTTAATTTATTTAATCATATCCTAAGTTTATTGGATATTGGATATTAAATAAATTAGTGGGCCAATTTAATATTCTTCTACATCCCTGTTGTAGCCCAATTGACTGATAGTGGACTGGATATTGAACTTGAGATAGAGGCCCAAGCTCAGTAGGGCTGGAACATGAAATTTCACCCCTCCCTATATATAAGGGGAGGGGGGGCACGAAATTTGTTTGATGAAAATCATAGGAAATCAGCCCCTCTTTGTCTCTCAAAGTTATCCACAGATTTCACAACTCTATCTAGTAGATTTCAGCCCACTCTGAATCTAGATACAATCCGTGAATACAACAGAATGTCTTGGAGTAGAATACTGTGGTGGTCGAAATTTTGAGTGCTAGGTGGCCCAACTACAGTTCATTCAACAGCAAGATTAGATCTTTAATCTTGTTCACAAACCGTCTATCGATTTGTAAGTAGATTCCTTTCTATGTCTTCCGCTTTATTAGATTCGAATCTGCTTTGCATGCTTTTTGATTAGACTGTGATAAACATGCATGTTACATAAAATTATGATTTGCATGAACATGGATTAATGAATAACCAAATGATCCTGCGGTGGTTTAATTCGAAAAAACCCCAACACATATCAGATTATTCTACAGTGTACCGATGGTGTGTTTAGAATCATCTAAGCCGTGAGCTCTTTAATACAAACAAGGTTCTAATGATATGATCTTACCGTGTGACTCCCCACACCATATCTTCTACAATGTAAGTATATGGAACATTGCATAGAACAATTATAGAACATAATCTAAATGCAAACAATGACTGCAATAACTTTCATTTCATATCATCATAACATCATAAAAGTATACATAGACAAGTCTTCCGGTATAAAAAACTAACATTATCAGCTCCTTGGGCACACCAAACCTGCTAAATACATTAGACTTCAGGAACTTCTGAACAACACGGGCATCATTTGTGGTAGTTGTTTTAGCTTCCACCCACTTGGATACATATTCCACAGCTAGAAATATGTATTGATGTCCATTGGATTTGGTTAGGGGTCCCATAAAATCAATTCCCCAAACGTCAAAGCCTTCTACCGGCATGATAGGCACCATGGGCATTTCATTGCCTTTGGTAATGTTTCCAGTCATCTGGCAGCGTGGGCATCATCGACATACTTCATAAACATCTTTGTGAAGTGAGGGCTAAAAGAACCCGCAATCAAGAATTTTCTTTGTAGTTCTTTTTGCACCAAAGTGCCCTCCACATGCTTCGGAGTGACAGTGATCTAGAATGCTCTTTGCTTCTTCAGTGGGCACACAGCGTCTGATGATTTGATCTGCGCACCTTCTCCATAGTATGGGCTCGTCCCATACATAATATCGACTGTCACTTCTGATTTTGTTCCTTTGATAGGTCGAGAGTCTGGTAGGTAGTTCTCCGGAGATTATAAAATTGACCAAGTCAGCGTACCAAGGTATTGTACCCTTGAGGTTGAACAGATACTCATCCAGGAAGCACTCCTTGATGGGCACCACGTCTTCTTCCTTATTGAGCACTCTACTCAAATGATCAGCCACCTAGTTCTGAGCTCCACTTTTGTCTTTGATCTCCCAATCAAATTCTTCTAGTAGTAGTATCCACCGGATAAGCCTCGACTTTGATTCCTTTTTTGCAAGTAAGTGCTTCAATGCAGAGTGGTCGGTGTAGACCAAACTCATAGCTCCAAGCAAATAGGATCGAAGTTTATCAAAAGCAAAGACTACTGCCAGCAATTCCTTTTCATTCGTGGTGTAGTTGGCTTGGGCATGATTCAATGTTTTGGAAGTGTAGTAAATCACATGGCATTCTTTACCTCGCTTTTATCCAAGCACTGCGCCCACAGCGTATCCACTGGTATCACACATTGTTTCAAATGGCATGTCCCAATCTGGAGGTTGAATGATGGGTACCATGACCAGCCTCCTCTTTAGAGCATTGAAGGTTTTCTTGCATGCATCGTCTAAGACAAAAAGCACATCATTCTGCAAGAGATGCGTGATTGTGTAACACCCTAGATTTTCAGATAAGGTTTAGAGGATTATTAAGAGTAATTAAAAAGCTAAGGAAGAAGTTTAATTAAAGGATAAATAAAATCAGATGTCAGTCACGACTTTAGGAGTCATTTTGCATGAAATCGTCTTTTTCGAAAAATTTGATCTTAACTTAGTTTTGGTTGATTTTGACCTTTTTAGAAAGGTTTAAACTCGTGCAGTATGTCGATGTTTCCAGATTTTAAATTTGAATTCATTTGAGTTCCCGTTGATTTAAAACGCGTTTAAAGAAGTTATGAATAGTAAATTCTGCGAGCGTTCGTGATTTGAGAAATTTACGAAATCTTCCTCGTTGATCAGAGTCTTGTTCTTTCAGGCCCCTCTTATGTATTTCAACTCAAGGAATCCTTTTGCAATCACGTATTTTGATTCTGAGGTTAATTGCTCGCTCAGGAATTTTATTTGTCCCTTGGAGTGAATAGTAAAATAGCTTTTTGGAAGGAATCTTGGCTCGTCTTTCTTCTGACGACCCCAGCTTCATCCTGAGTCAAGTTGGTTCAATAGTACTCGAGCCAAAGAACCTTTCAGTATTTTTGAATTTCGTGAACGAGGTCATTTGGACCCAATCATCGAATAAAGCAGTTTTAACCGAACCCGAGGTAACTTTTGCAGTATTCTTGCACTGCAATGGCTTCCTCCAGAAGCCAAGATTTAGTCCTATAAATAGGAGGCCCTCCCTTTAACTTTTTCACACCTCTCATATTCCATTTTCACTCCCAAGAAAAGGTAGAAGCTCGTGTTGGGGAGAGCTCTTGGTGAGCGCACCCCCGAGGGCGATGAGTAAAGTGGAGAGGAAGGAGTGCGGCGGGGGAATGTGCTAGGGTGCCGTCGGGGCATAGTGGATGGCTCTGCCACAGCTGCAACTCGACAAGTCATCGAACTAGTCACTTTTCTTCGACACACCCGACCCCGTGCATTTTATATCGTCAACCTCAAATCATTTTATTTCCACTTTTATTTCGTGTTCTTCGCGTTCTTCGTGTACTTCGTGTTCTTCATAGAAATTGCTTTCATTTTCTTAAATTCCGCCTAGATTAATGTTTCGACTTTGTTATAGTTAAATCTATGTATGCCAACCCATGTTGATTTAAATTATTGAAGCATGTTCATTTTAAATTATCTAAGTGTTCTTCGTGTTCGTCGAAAGAGTCGAAGAATACCGAAGAACCCAGATGAAGATCACCCAGAATCTGGGCAAGGGGGAAGGCCACGACCGCGGAGGTGCCGTCGCCGCATAGCAACCCCCTCGGCCAAACACCCCGCGCGAGCGCGCCCTAGGGCGCGGGCGTGGGGGTGCCACGGCCATAGTGTGCGGACGCGCGGGATGCTGCAGGCGTGCGGTACCCCCTCCCCCGTGTTGCTCCACACTAATTTTTTCGGCTATGTTCATACGCCCCCTTTTCGAGCCTTTCGAGTGGTGTTTTTCCAAACTAATCCCGAGTTATTTCTAAGTTTAATTTAAGAAGATTTTTTATTCATTTCCGAGTTATTTCAAGCAAACCTTTCGAGTTATTTTCACCTAAGATTCGAGTATCAAAATGTGATTTTTCCAAGTAAATTCTTCTCGAATTTTATAAAGTCATTAAGTCATGCAATCTGTATTTAAGTCTTAGATTAGGGTCTTTGGGTTAGTTGTTGCTATTTCTCTTTCTAGATGTTCGATTTCTTCGAAGGAGGTCGCTAAGTCGATGATTCGACTTTTGTAGGAGGAATTGCACCCAGTGAGAACCCGAAAAAGAATTGTCAGCCTTTTGCCTCATCCTCTGCTCAGTGATCGAGGTGGGTAAATCTATAATTTTTTCTAAATGTTTGAGCTAATGAGCTCTAGAAGCATGATAGGGAAAATGAGATATCCAATAGAACATTTTTACTTTGCCTGATTGGTCTCTGTGCAAAGAAAGTAAAGAAAGAAAGTTATCGAGCTCTCAAGCATGATTTATTCATGATAAGATTGTTAAGTACAATTTATGCTAGCGTGAGATGTTAGAATTACTTTAATTGCAATCGATGTTTATACGCATCTGTTTCCTCGTATTTGAGTGTTGGATTTTACTAAGTCTATAGTACTTAGGGTTGTCTTTTCGGATCATAGAAAATCCCTTGTAGGCCAAGATACTGTTAAGCTTAAGTTAAGGAAGTTAAGAAGAACATAGTCTTGCTATAACCAGGACTCGAGCTCAGCAGTTGTGATCTTTGATCATTTGTAGTGAGTCACTGCTGGGTTAATTCCCTCGCAAACTTGTTGGGATATTTGAGGTAACCCTCTTCTATCCTACAGCATACCCAAGAGTACAGTTGACATCAGGTTTGAGCTAAGATTGGGCCCAAAGGAAAAGAAAAGGTTTTACGGGTATAGAGAGGGCTTTTGCATTTTGCTCTCTATATTCCGTCATTCGATTATTGGCTATTCTCAAAGTTGTTAAAGAGTTTTTGTAAAAACCCACTGAGTACACTAGTGCTCACACCCTCTTTTTCAAATATTTTTAGGTTGAGATGTTGAGGTCGTTGGTGGTTATGGATGTGGGTTGGCTGCCAAGTTTTTACTGTTATTTAAGTGTTTACAAATCCCACTATATTTTTGCTACTCTGATATATGTCATCTGAATTCCGAACATATTCTCTATTTCGATTTCTATGAACAACATGTCCCGAAATGATCTTATTAATACAATTATGCATATCTAGTTATATTCTCTCTTATATGTTGGTGTCTGTTTAATTGTTTAAGCTCCGGACCAGGATATACATATTCATGTTAGTTGAAGCCCTTGCTAATCGTATTCTTCGATCATATTTCTTTCGTAGTCAAGTAACCCCATTTAATTCGTAATAATTCTTTAATAACACCCCGTCTCCATTCATTAATCCCTATATCAGGACCGGGCTGTTACAGATTGGTTGAGCAATTTTTGCAAAATCTTTGATGAATCGCCAGTAGAACACGGCGTGCCCAAGAAAACCTCAAACTTGCTTTCACCGAAGTAGGGTAGGGTAGCTTTTCGATGATGTCCACCTTAGCCTTATCTACCTCTATACCTCTCTCTGAAACAACGTGCCTAAGAATGATCCCTTCTTGAACCATGAAATGACATTTTTCATAATTCAGCACCAAGAACTTATATACACATCTTTTTAGTACCTTTTCAAGGTTGTCGAGGCATACATCGAATGAATTCCCATAGACTGTGAAGTCATCCATGAATACTTCGATGCAATTCTCCAAAAGATCCGAGAAAATACTGATCATGTGATGAGGACATCCATAGCAATGAGGAAATCAATGAAGAGCTGCAATTCAAAGGACCCGTCACGAGACTACGAACTAAGAAGTTGCAAGATTATTTGCAAGCCACAATTCGCAAGAAGCTTGAAGAAGAAGACGGCGTGTAAGGAAGGTTGAAGATGATGACCTTGTTGACATTGGAAGATGGAGATCAAGACATGCAGAACACAACATGATGATGTGCACGTGTACATGTCTGCTTGATGAAGAAGTCACGGCCGAGAGTGAAGAACAAGCCAAGTTTCGGCCCTTAGTTATTTTAATTAAGGGGTTATTTTCTTTTAGACTATAGTATTTATTTTATTTAATTAGACTATAGTCCAAATCAGTTTATTCAATTAATTTGGATGATATTTTTCGGTTATTAAGTCATAGCTTTGACTAGGATTTTAGATAAGGTAAGATCTACAAGTTCTACCATAAATAGAATTCTAGTTTAGGAAATTACCTAGTCTAGTTCTAGTTTGATTTGGGCAAGTAATTTTTGGCCCTTATCGCCTTATTTTTTGCCCTCCTATTATTATAAATAGGGAATCCATGCTACATTGTTACTTTAGACTTTATTTGATTAATTAAGCTTTGCTTCAATATTGTCTCATCCCCATTAAATCTTTGTGAGTTTAGTTATTAAATTCATACTCTTAGAACTAGCAATTCTAGGTTTTACAAAGGGAATTCGTCGTCCACATTTGAGGGATCGCCGGAGACTCGCTATTCGAAGAGCAACTTAAAGAATTTGATCTTGCGTACGTCTGAGATTCAAGGCAACTTTCGGGTTGTTATTCACACCATCATCACCGTCGCCGATCAGCCACTTTGCCGTCCACCCTCCATCACCGTCGTCCATCTCAAAGCCATCCATAAGATCGTGAACAAGTTCTACACCGTATCATTCAAACCGTAAGTCCGTTACAACTCTAACATATCCTATCTACTCAAGCCCTTCTTCAACCATACTTCACGTCCAAAACACCTTCATCAATACCGTCCCTACCATCTTCCAAAATAGCCCCTCACTCTTTGGATTTGTGTTATCTTGTGTGTCATAAGTCTAGGTATTTTATTTAGTTCTAGTCGTCTAGTTTGTTCCGTTATTTTAGTTTTATTATTCCGCATAATTCCATTAGTTATTTGAGTCGTAGAAGTAACAAAACCTTACGTGTGTCGATGTGTGTTCATTCCTTATTCTTGGGTCACATCATAAAAGTGGTATCAAAGCCACGTCGGCTTTGGTTCGTGTTTTGTGTCTTTATTTTATTTTATGTTTGATCGAGTTGTAATTTAATTTCCGTATTGTTCATTGTTAAAAAAAAGGCACGATCATTAGATAAAAAAAAAGAGCCGATCGTCGTTAAAAAAAAATCGGATAAAAAAAAATTCGAATTCAAAAAAAAAAAAAATATTCATTGTTTCTTTTTTAGTTCAATTCTATTTTGGTACTTTCCTTTTGGTACTAAGTCATAGTTGGTAATTACCTAATGAGTCTTTTCTTATTTTTGGTAGTTTCCTTCTAGATTAATTTTATTTTTGGAACTTTCCATACAAGTTCTATTTTCTTTTTGGTAACTTCCTTAAGAATTTTATTTTATTTTTGGTTCATTCCTTCTAGAGTCTAGGCTAATTAAGGTATTTAGATTGTGTCACATAGATTGACATCTATTCGGCCACTACCACACACACATACCCAACCCGTATCTCATCTATACACTCCAAATTCATCCTTGTTCCTAGAGTAGTGCATCCGTTCCATTCCCAAAAATCGTGACACCTATTCCTCGAGTTCAAGAACCGCATTCTTTAGCTAGTTTCCTCCACTTCATATACACAATACACACACATCACCATACACTTTGAGTGCAAACACGAGTGGTAAAATCAAGAGTGAAAACAAAAGAGTGAACGTGAGATTGTGAGGTCACACCTTGTTTTCTTTTACGTTTGTTCGTTTTGTAGGTATCATGAAGAAAGAAACCCTCTCCGAGTCGACCTCAACACCCCAGTCCACCCCCAGTCTACCATACCACCTTTGGATCTGTCCAAAGATCCATCCAAAGCACCCATGGAGTCTTCCTCAGATCCACCCGCACCGTGGGATCCCAAGTATCACTTTGAAGCGCTGTCCAAACACGTTCAAAGACAACACCAAGCTCTATCCGACAAGATTGATGACTTAGTGCATGCTCTTGAACGCACTAAAAAACGCCTGTTTTTCCTCAAGCCATTCGAGGACCCAATAGGCACCTAGAGCGTCAAAATGAGCCAGAAGATGAGTACTTTGATGAGAATACAGATGCCGGAGATGACAATCCAGATCGTGAGCGCCGCCAGAGGTGTGGGAACCACAATGATGATTATGGAGAAGACCGAAGGCTCAACAACATCAAAACGAGCATCCTGAAGTTTGAAGGCCTTCACGATCCCGATGTCTACCTAGATTGGGAACCTAAGGTGGAGAAGATTTTCGAATGCTATGACTTCTCAGAAGCTAAAAAGGTGCAACTAGCATGTTTGGAGTTCAGAGGCTACGCAGGCACTTGGTGGGAGATGCAGCAAGAAAGAAGACGAAGAAATCGAAATCCACCCATCGACAATTGAGAAGAAATGAAAGGATTCATGCGTGGACGCTTCATTCCAGTCCACTATGAAAGAGAGCTTGAGAAGAAGCTCAATCGGATCAAATAAGGCACCCGTTCGATTGAAGAGTACCACAAAGAGATCGAGACTGCCTTGAACCAAGTCGGGAAAGAGGAGACCTTAAATGCTATCATCAATCGGTACATTGAAGGTATGAATCCCGATATTGCATGTGAAGTAGAACTCAAAGAATTCACCAGCATAGAGAGGAAGCTGCAATACGCATCAATTGTGGAAAAGCAGCTGCGAGAAGGCTGCCATTGATCCAGTCAAACTTCAGCCTCTACTTGCCATTCTTGGAGTAAAGGTACGTCTTCCACATCACCTTCTACCCTTTCTACTGAGTCTACATGACCCCGAGGTCAATCCGGACCCCTGGAACGGCGTTTCGACCGTTCTACACCGCAAGCAAGCCGTAGACCCAAGTCTACACCAAGGCCACCATTCCAACGGCCCAATCAGCCCAATCCAATGCTAAATTCAGCCCCTAGTTGAGCCCGTGACATCCAGTGTCATAAATGCCAAGGTTGGGGTCATTTTCAGAACCAGTGTCCAAACCGGCATGTTCTGTTCCTCAATGAACAGAATGGACTTGAATCAGCCAATAAAGATGAAGAGGAGCCTCAGGCCGCCACCCATGAAACAATTGAAGTCCCTAAAGTTGAGCCAGATGATGAGGAATCCGAGTTACCTCATGTCAGTCTAGTTTCAATCCGCAGTCTGAACATCAATCGTGAAGACGAAGAACAATCGCAGCGAGAGAACATCTTCTACACTCGAGTTGCCATCAAAGAACAGACATGCGCGATGATTATAGACAGTGGGCGCGTGATCAATGCAATCAGTTAGTATGCCATTGACAAGCTCGCGCTCACTACAACAAAGCATCCGAAGCCTTACAAGCTGCAGTGGCTCACAGATCGCGGATCTATTCGAGTTACAGGTTAGGTACACGTTTCTTTTATTAAAGGTCGTTATTCTAACACTGTTTTGTGTGATGTTATCCCCATGGAAGCTGCCCGCATACTTTTAGAAAGACCGTGGCAATTCGACAGAAAAATGGTTCACGATGGTTTGGCCAACACATACTCGATCACTACTGATGGCCGAACTACTGTGCTCAAGCCACTCACTCCTAAAGCCATTGCAGAGGATCAAGAAAGGATGCAAGAGAGATTCAAGCAAGAACGGGCCAAACAAGCTGCGAACGCCACCCTAACCAATTCGGTCGCCCCTTCACCATCGAGTTCCACCCCTTCTTCGACCAATGTAGCCCCTAAGACGCCTTCCAATGATTCCTTAGCTCATGGAAAGGCATCCGGATCAGCCCTAAGCAAAGAGAAGAATCGATCCCTGTTCATCTCAGTTAAAGGCGTAGAGAAAGCACTAAAAGAAAGTTTACCTTTCGTACTTTTATCTTATAAGGATAGTGCTACTAATGGTGTTTCTTTGCCTTGTGATGTGTAGCCACTTATGGAGGAGTTCGTGAACGTGTTCCCGGAAGAGATTCCAAGTGGATTACCTCCAGTTCGTGGGATCGAGCACCAGATCGATTTCATACCCGGCGCAGTTTTGCCCAACTGACCGGCGTACCGTACTTCACCCGAGAAGATGAAGGAGAATGACCGCCAAGTGAAGGAGTTGCTAGAGAAGAATCAAATCCGAGAGTCGATGAGCCCTTGTGCAGTTCCAGTCATCCTAGTGCCAAAGAAGAACAACGAATGGAGGATGTGCATGGATTGTCACGCCATCAGCAAGATAATAGTTAAGTATAGATTTCCTATCCCTAGACTTGATGATATGCTAGATGAGTTAAGTGGTTCTAATGTGTTTTCTAAGATAGATTTGAGATCTGGTTATTTTCAAGTTAGAATGCATGAAGGGGATGAATGGAAAACTATGTTTAAAACAAAGCATGGTTTATATGAGTTGTTAGTTATGCCTTTTGGTCTCACTAATGCACCGAGCACGTTTATGAGGTTGATGAACCATGTTTTGCGTGATGTGATTGGTAAATTCGTGGTTGTATACTTTGATGATATTCTGATTTACAGTCACAGTGCACAGGCGCACATAGAACACCTTAGGTGTGTTTTCTGCTTATTGCGTGATGCTAAGTTGTATGGAAACTTGTCTAAGTGTTCGTTTTGCATGGATGAAGTCGTATTTCTAGGCTTTGTCGTTAGTTCACGAGGTATTGAGGTAGACCGTTCCAAAATCAAAGCGATTGAGGAATGGCCAACCCCGAAAAATGGCTCTGAGGTTCGATAATTCCATGGTCTAGCTAGGTTTTACCGTCGTTTTGTATGGGATTTCTCCAGTATAGCCGCCTCTCTTACTAAGCTAAGTAAGAAGAACCGGAAATTTGAGTGGGGTAAACAACAAGAGCATGCTTTTACTACTTTTAAGTCTTTGTTATGTTCAGCTCCTATTCTCTGTTTACCTGATTTTACTAAGACTTTTGAGATCGAGTGTGATGCATCGGGCATAGGTATTGGTGCTGTTTTGATGCAGGAAAAAAGACCCGTTGCATACTTCAGTGAGAAGTTAAATGGTGCCTCCCTTAGGTATTCTACGTACGATAAAGAGCTCTACGCTTTGAAGCGTGCGTTGGACACATGGCAGCACTATCTCTGGCCTAAGGAGTTCGTCATTCACACGGATCATGAAAGCTTGAAGCACTTGAAAGGGCAAAACAATCTGAATAAGAGACATGCGAGATGGGTCGAGTTCATCGAATCTTTCCCGTATGTTATCAAGTACAAGAAAGGCGAAGATAATGTCGTCGCCGATGCTCTATCAAGAAGGTACGCTTTTTTGAACTTAATGCATGCTAAGATGCTTGGTTTCAAGTCCATTAAACCATTGTATGTTGAAGACACCTATTTCAGCCCCATCTATGCTTCATGTAGTTCGAAACCTAGGTCTTTAGATGGTTATTATGTGCATGATGGTTTCCTGTTCAAAGAGTCGAAGTTATGCATTCCTGTTTGTTCTATGCGTGAGCTATTAGTGTTAGAATCGCATGTGGGGGGTTTAATGGGTCACTTTGGTGTGCATAAGACCTTAAACTTGCTGCATGAACACTTCTTTTGGCCGCATATGCGTAAGGATGTAGAGAATGTGTGTATTCGTTGCATTACTTGCCGTCAAGCCAAATCCACTTCACACCCATTCGGATTGTACACGTCCCTACCCGCCCCTTCAGCTCCTTGGATCGATATTTCTATGGATTTCATCTTAGGATTGCCTAGATCTAGGTCGGGTAAGGATTCTGTCTTTGTTGTAGTTGATAGGTTTTCCAAAATGGCTAATTTCATTGCATGTAGGAAAACTGATGATGCTGTTTACATCACCAACTTGTTCTTTGTTCATGTTGTTCGTTTGCATGGAATTCCTCGTACTATTGTTAGTGATGGAGATTCTAAGTTTTTAGGACATTTCTGGCATGTTTTGTGGGGAAAATTAGAAACTAAGTTATTGTTTTCTACTGCATGTCATCCACAAACCGATGGTCAAACTGAGGTTGTGAATCGTACTTTAGGAGCTTTACTTATGTCTCTAATTAAGAATAACTTGAAGTCATGGGAAGAATGTTTACCATATGCTGAGTTTGCTTATAATCGTGTTGTGCATTCTTCTACTAACATGTGTCCTTTTGAGGTAGTTTATGGATTCAATCCGTTAACTCCTACTGATTTGATTCCTTTACCCGTTGAGCATCTAACGAGTGTTAAAGGTATGAAGAGAGCTGATTTTATTCAAGAGATGCATGAGAAGGTACGTGTCCGGATTGAGCACCAAGGCTCGAGAATTGCCGCCGCACGCAACACGAGGTGCAAACGCATGATATTCCAGCCCGGTGATCGTGTTTAGGTTTACTTGAGTCCTAGCCCATTCCCGAACTTGAGAAAATCGAAGTTGTTGCCCCGTGGAGATGGTCCCTTCACTGTTCGAAGCCATGTTAATGACAATGCATACCGCATTGATCTACCTGGTGAGTATAAGTGTTCTTCTACGTTTAATGTAGTTGGTTTATCTCCTTTTCTTGCAGATGAATTCGACCATGATGAGGATCCAAATTCGAGGACGAATTCTTTTTAGCAGGGGGGGAATGATGAGGACATCCATAGCAATGAGGAAATCAATGAAGATCTGCAATTCAAAGGACCCGTCATGAGACTACGAGCTAAGAAGTTGCAAGATTATTTGCAAGCCACAATTCGCAAGAAGCTCGAAGAAGAAGACGGCGTGCAAGGAAGCTTGAAGATGATGACCTTGTTAACATTGGAAGATAGAGATCAAGACATGGAGAACATAACATCATGATGTGCACGTGTGCATGTGTGCTTGATGAAGAAGTCACGACCGAGAGTGAAGAAGAAGCCAAGTTTCAGCCCTTAGTTATTTTAATTAAGGGGTTATTTTATTTTAGACTATAGTATTTATTTTATTTAATTAGACTATAGTCCAAATCACTTTATTTAATTAATTTGGATGATATTTTTCGGTTATTAAGTCATAGCTTTGACTAGGATTTTAGATAAGGTAAGATCTACAAGTTCTACCTTAAATAGAATTCTAGTCTAGGAAATTACTTAGTCTAGTTCTAGTTTGATTTGGGCAAGTAATTTTCGGCCCTTATCACCTTATTTTCGGCCCTCCTATTATTATAAATAGGCGATCCATGCTACATTGTTACTTTAGACTTTATTTGATTAATTAAGCTTTGCTTCAATATTGTCTCATCCCCATTAAATCTTTGTGAGTTTAGATATTAAATTCATACTCTTAGAACTAGCAATTCTATGTTTTATAAAGGGAATTCGTCGTCCACATTCGAGGGATCGCCGGAGACTCGCTATTCGAAGAGCAACTTAAAGAATTTGGCCTTGCGTACGTCCAAGATTCAAGGTAACTTTTGGGTTGTGATTCACACCATCATCACCGCCGCTGATCAGCCACCTTGCCATCCATCCTCCATCACCGTCGTCCATCTCAAAGCCATCCATAAGATCGTGAACAATTTCTACACCGTATCATTCAAACCGTAAGTCCGTTACAACTCTAACATATTCTATCTACTCAAGCCCTTCTTCAACCATACTTCACGTCCAAAACACCTTCATCAATACCGTCCCTACCATCGTCCAAAACAGCCCCTCACTCTTTGGATTTGTGTTATCTTGTGTGTCATAAGTCTAGGTATTTTATTTAGTTCTAGTCGTCTAGTTTGTTCCGTTATTTTAGTTTTATTATTCCGCATAATTCCATTAGTTATTTGAGTCGTAGAAGTCACAAAACGTTACGTGTATCGACGTGTGTTCGTTCCTTATTCTTGGGTCACATCATCATGCATCATTGAAAAGTTCCTGAGGCATTGTAGAGACCAAAAGGCATTCTTCGGTAAGTAAATGTGCCGAATGGACATGTGAAGGTAGTCTTCTCCTGGTCTTCCTGATCCACTAAAATTTGCATGTACCCTGAATATCCATCAAGGAAACAAAAGAATTTGTTTCCGACCAATCTCTCCAGCATCTGATCTATGAATGGCAACGAAAAGTAATCCTTCCTTGTAATGGTGTTGAGCTTCCGGTAGTGTATACAGACTCTCCATCCAGTTTGTAGTCTCGTGGGCACAAGCTCATTTTTCTCATTTTTCACCACCTGGATCCCTGACTTCTTGGGCACGACAGGAATCGAGCTCACCCACTTCCTGTCTGAAATGGGGTAGATGATCCCCATGTCTAGCAACTTGAGTATCTCCTTCAGTACGACTTCCTTCATTGCGGGATTCAATTTGCATTGAGCATCCCGCATAGGTTTGGCATCATCCTCCAGGAGAATTCTGTGCATGCATACTGCAGGGTTTATACACTTGATATCGGCCAGAGTCCATCCCATTGCTTCTTTGTATATACGCAACAATCTCAATAGTCAGTTTTCTTCAACAAGATCCAGTCCTTTGCTTATGATAACCGGCAATGTCTCATTCTCCCCAAGAGAGGCATACTTTAAGTGGTCAGGGAGATTCTTCAATTCTAGCTTTGGTGCTCTCTGCACCGATGGAAGCATCCGGTCTGTCTGCGTCATTATCGGCAAATTAAAATCCACCACTCCATGCGGCAATTCTTCCAGAGAGTACAACATCATGATGGCATCTCTGGTATCCTCATCTTCATCAAGGGCATCATAGTCAGTCAACCCAGTTTGCAATGCCCATTCCAGGGGTTCTTGGTTGTTCATACGACCCAGAATGGTTTGAGATTGGGTATAGCAATGGTTCACAAGGTGGACTGACTCCGGATCTCGTGGGTATTTCATGGCTTCATAGATGTTGAACACAACTATCTGGCCATCGAACTCACATGTCAGAGTGCCTTCGTCGACATTGATCTTGGTTCGAGCAGTCTTCATGAAGGCCTCCCTAACTATTGAACGAATATAGATGGTGTCGTGTTGCCCATTTCCAAGACATAGAAATCTGCTGGGAAAATTAATTGCCCCACCTTTACCAAGACATCTTCTATTAGACCTTCGGGGTAGAGATTTGATCTATCTGCCAACTGGATGATCACCTTTGTTTCCTTGAGTGATTTCAGATTCAGTTCTTCATAAATCATCCTGGGCATGACGTTTATGGATGCGCCGAGATCAAGCATCGCCTTTTCAATTCTTTTGCTCCCAATTATGCATGGTATGACAAATATACCAGGATCTTCACACTTCTTTGGCATCTTCTGTAGCACTGTAGAGATATTTTCTCCCATGAAAAGTCTCGCAGCATCTTCAAATCGTACCTTCTTGGTACACAGCTCTTTCAGAAAATGGGCATAACGAGGAACTTCACTTATTGCATCTAGTAGTGGAATATTGATTTCCACTTTCCAAAAATCCTTGAGAAGTTCCTTAATCTTCTCTTCTTTTCTGTCGTGGGCAAGACGTTCAGGAAATGGAGGCTTCTTTTTTGTTTCTTGCCTTATGGGCTCAGCAACCTCTTCCTGTGTCTGCTCTTCTTCTTTCGTTATGCCTTCAGTGTCTCCTTTCTATTAATTTTTCATTGTTGTCTCTTCATTCCTTATGGTCACAATGTTTACTTGCTCTCAAGGATTTACCACTTGAGATAGTAATTGTCTGTTTCTTTCTTTCAGTTGGGCAAGGTCTTGAGCTAGTTGGGAAATTTGCTTGCTCACATGTTGCAGACCAGCCCTTGTCTCTTGTTTGAACATTTCATTCTCCTGCTGTGACTTCACATTCTCCTTGGCCAGGGCATGGACGAGTTCGGCTAGGCTGGGTTCTTCCCGTACCCTTAGCGGTGGTGGTGGCAAATCTGGTTGGTAGGCATCATTCCTCTTCCATCTGAAATTATCGTTATCCCTCTATCTTGGATTGTATGTTTGAGAGTGGGGATCATATCTCCTGTTGTTGTTATGCCCACCGAGGGAGTTGACTTCAGCGACGTCCTCCTCCTGAAGTGTTGGGCATTCATCAGTGAAATGAACCATGCTCTTGCATACTCCACACACTCTTTTCTTTGGTGCCCTAGTATCGTTCATCACTTTCTCCATCTGGTCCAAAATCATTTCTAGTTTGACCTCAAGGTGCGTTGATTTCCCAGCATTTGTAACTGTCTTTGTGTCCTCTGCACTCTCATCTCTATTTTCATCAGCTATTTCTGCTATAATTTGGAAGGCTTCTGTTGGTAGCTTGTTCGGGATAGATCCTCCACACGAGGCATTGCCAATGATCTTGTCATATGGTCTCAACCCAGATAAAAAGTATTGAATCAGATCGTGATCTGTAATCTGGTGTTGTGGGTACTTTGTCAACATGCTCTGGAATCGACACCAGTAGTCGTAGAAACTCTCATTTATGCCCATCTTCAGACTTCCAATTCTTCTTTTTATCTCCTGGACTCAGGATGCAGGAAAATATTTCTCCAGAAATTTCTACTGTAGTTGTGCCCATGTGGTTATACTGCTAGTTAGCAGGGTGTATAACTAGTCCCGTGCCCCGTCATGAAGAGTGGACGGAAATGAGACAAGCTGCACATATTGTTCCTTTCCCCCATCCGTAGGTTGAGTTTGACACACCATCTCAAAATCTTGAATATGCCTCTGAGGGTCTTCTCCAGTTATTCCATGGTATTTGGGCAAGATCTGGATGAAACTTGCATTTACCTCCCAGCTTCCAGTGATTGCTGGGAGTGTTATGCCCAGGGACGTAAATTCATGTTACTCGAAAAGACTAACTGCCTCAACGTTCTTCCTTCTTCTTCAGCCATCATGACCATCCTTAGTTGTTCTTATTGAGCTCTTTCTTGCTCCAGTTCTCTTTCATGAGAAAGTCTTTCTGCTTGTTGTGCCCTCCGTGCTTCTGCTCTCCTCTTTTTCAGAGTTTTCTCAGGTTCTGGATCATACGAACAATCTCCTATAGAGGTATTGGGCATCCACCTGCCAGGCTAACAAATTGGGAAGATAGAATTTCACGAACCAGCTTCCCGGTAATGGCGCCAATTCTGACGCGCGATCGTTTTGCGGTCAGATTAATTCTCAAGTGAGAGTTATCCTTATGCCTACAGTAATGCGTAGCAAGCTTATGTGAGTAAGGGTCGATCCCATGAGGAGCTGCGAATTCTATCTTACAGTATCACTTTTCCAAAAGGTTGAGGTTTGTTGTGGTCTCCGTACTTGTATTTAAAGACTATAAACTAAAATAGCAAAACAAAACAAAACAAAGAAAAGAAAATATTAGTAGTAAAAGTATTCCGGATTAGAACTCAGATGTTAAACTTAACAAACACTGGACCCATCATGGGCACGCTGATTACTTATGCAAATCTAATTATCTGGTTAAAGGTACCGGATCTCTCTCAACATACTCAATCTATCATTTCTGTTTAGCTTAGAGATGATCTCTCGTCCCCTGAATCCTAACTCGTTGCCCAACCCCGATCTCTCATATGATTGTAAACAACAAAGCAGCGTTATGATCTAGACATACCCAGATTTACCTAGACAAAGATCTCTTTTATGCCCTTAGTACCTGTGATGTATCCCATCCCTTTATGACCAACATACAGCTACGATTCATTGACCATTTATAGATGTAGTGAACACAATTCTAATTAACGAGTGATCAACCATAATTAACTAGCTTAGCCCACTATATAATGCAACAAAGAAAATGACTACACGACGAAACCAGATTCACACAATTTATGCCCATAAGCCTCACGGTTCTAACATGTTTATTAAGTTCTTATCCTTGTTCAATCCGAAATAACGAGTCTAGCCACTCATGCAAGACTTAGAACAATAATAATAAGTAAAAGAAATAAAAGATAACATAATATGAATGAAAAACTTACTTATATTAAACTGCATAATAAATCCACCTCCAACACTGGATTAAAGAACATAAAATAGGAAATCCTAAGTGTCTACGGCATAAGGCCCGAGACCTATTGCAGAAAAATAAAATAAATTGTTTGTACGTAAAATGATAAAATGCGGTAAAGAGTGTTCTTTGTTTGTTGCCATGAAGTTATATATATAGGAATACAAAGACACTAGGTAAACTCCCCGACAGGCCGGGGATCTTCAGCCTAACACGCAGCCATCATGCCCAAAGCTTTCCATACCTAGCAGATTCTTCCCTTATTTAGAAGATTTTGAATCGCAGATTCTGTACTTGCCATGCCCTAGTTGCGCCGACATAGCAACTTTCCTTGTAGAGCCGAGCATCCTTCTGGAAGCGTTAACTTGCCTTCTGCGGCTCCTCTTTCCTTCGGTGGCTAGGGTGCATTGCTCCTGCTGTAGCTGGCATTAGTTTTGTAACAGCCTGGTCCCGAGATAGAGATTAACGAATAGGGACAGGGTGTTATAAGGGATTAACGAATAAAGACGGAAGATTAACAAAGAAGGTTTACGAATAAAGATATACTTTCGAAAGATAGACAATGATACTCGGGTTTACTTGATTAAAAAGGAAACATGCTTTAGCAGAATAAAACGGCTAACTAATCATATACCAATAAGCATAGACCTATTCATAGGTCAAAGCGAATAAATAGATATCAAGGGGAATAAGCCTCTTCATAGGCGAAAGGAAAATATACTCGAGAAGCGGGAATAAAACTTAATATGCATCTTTGTATATAGATAACCATGACTGGGGGATATTCTTAAAATCTCAATAAACATAATAGAACTTGAACGAAATTAAAAAGAGTGTATCAGAGTAGCAGAAACATCATGGGATTTTCAAAAGAAACTTATATAATAGCAAAACAATCTTGGCAGCCAACCCACATCCATAGCTACCAACATCTTCAGCATCTCAACCTGAAAACATTTGAAAAAGAGGGGGCATGAGCACTAATGTACTCAGTGGATTTTAACAAAAACACTTTAATAACCTCAAGATATCCAATAATAACTGACGGTATATGGAGAGCAAAACGCAAAAGCTCTCTTCATATCCGTAAAACCTTTTCTTTTCTTTTAGGCCTATCCTGGCTCAAACCTGATATCAACTGCACCCTTAGGCATGCCTTAGAACACAAGAGGGATTTCCTTAAATATCCTTACGAGTTTGCGAGGGATAAACCCGGCAGTGACTCACTTAATGATCAAAGATCACGAGTTCTCTGAGCTCAATCCTCCTTAAGCAAAATACTAAGTTCCTTCCTTCCTTAACCTTATTAGCAAAACCAAACCTAGAGCAAAGTCTAGGAGCTAATCCTTTAATATAGCATGATCTTGGTCTATAAGGGATTTAACACTACCCTAACAAGGCAATCCTTAATCCTTAACTATACAAGCTTTAACAAAGCATCAATATTCAAATACGAGGAAATAAACGTACATAAATACGAATTGCAACTAAAGACAATTCTTAAATATCTCATGCTAAGTGTTGGTCGAGGCGTTACTCGTTCACCTCTTCATTTTCTTGACATTTTAAACTTGAAATAATGCTTAGAACTTTGAATAAAATATAGAAGTGAACATGCTTTAAACTTAAAAAGAAATCGGCATTATAACGGAATAAACACGAAAATCTTTCTTGAACACTTAAAATAATGACCAAATCTTAAATATAACCTGAACAGAACTTTAACGAAACTAATTACGAGAATTAATGATGAGAATAACAACGGGAATAATAATGAGTACAACAACAAGAAATATAACAGAAACACTATTAACTTTGAACTTTAACGAGAATCGAAATATAACTTTAGGTGGAAAGTAAATGAGTAATAATGAAGAATATGAAGAACACGAAGAACGGAAAGTAAATGCGGAATTAAAAGACGGAAAAAAAATGGAAATCAAGACCGACGAACAAGAATAGACGGGGTTAGGTACGTCAAAGGAAGGTGGCTAGCTCGGCATCTCGTCGAGTTGTAACGGCGGCAGAGCCGCTTGCTACAACCCAACGGCACCCCTAGCACCTTCCCTCACCGCATCCCTTCCGTGCTACTCCGCTCGTCGTCTTACAGAACACTTACAAAGAACGCTTTTTATTTCGACAGAACTCTCTCGGCTCTCAAAGCTTTCCCACTCTCTTGGTGTAACAGCCCGGTCCCGAGATAGGGATTAACGAATGGGGACGGGGTGTTATTAAGGGATTTAACGAGTAAATTCAGAAGATTAACGAAGAAGTTTAAGAATAAAGGTACGCTTTGAAGATAGTTGATGATACTCGGGTTTACTTGATTGAGAAGGAAACATGCTTTAGTGAAATAAAACGACTAACTAATCAGATACCAACAAGCATAGGCTCTTTTATAAGTGAAAGGAAAACATACTCGGAAAGTGGAAATAAACTTAATATGCGTCTTATATATATGTAATCGTCTGGAAATATTCTTAGAATCTCGAATAATCATAATAGAACCTTGAACGAAATTTAGAAAGAGTTAATCAAAGTAGCAGAACACATAATGGGATTTCAAAGAAACTTATATAATAGCAAAACAATCTTGGCAGCCAACCCACATCCACAGCCACCATCATCATCGGCATCTCAACCTGAAAACATTTGAAAAAGAGGGCGTGAGCACTAATGTACTCAGTGAGTTTTTAATGAAAGCTTCTTTAATAACTTGAGGAATATCCAACAATGAACTGGCGGTATATGGAGAGCAAAACGCAAAGACCCTCTCCATATCCGCAAAACGTTTTCTTTTCTTTTGGGCCCAACTTGGCTCAAACCTGTCATCAATTGTACTCTTAGGCATGCCATAGGATAGTAGAGGGATTACCTCAAATATACAAACGATTTTGCGTGGGAAAAACCCAGCAGTGACTCCCTTAATGATTCCGAGCTCATATCCTGCTTAAGTGAAAAGCTAAGTTCCTTCTCTCCCTATTCTTGCTAGCAATACCAAGCTTAGAACTATGTCTAATGCTAATACCTTATTACTGCATGATCTCGGCCTACAAAGGGATAAAGCTACCCTAACAAGGCAAATCCTTAATCCTTAACAATACGAGCTTTAACAAAGCATAAACATTCAAATACGAGGAAATGAACGCGGATAAACATCGATTGCAAATAAAGCAATTCTAAACACCTCATGCTAGCATAAATTGTAAATAAACAATTCTAGCATATCTAAACATACTTAAGAGCTCACTTAACTTATACTAACTTCCTTTACTTTATCTAACTCAAATAACAATTCAACATAATCATGCATATAACTTCTTTTATTCATTTCCTTTCCTTGTACAGAGATCAATCAGGCAGAGCAAAAATGCTTTATTGGATATTTCATTTGCCCTATATGCTTCTAGAGCTTATTAGCTCAAACTTTAGATGAGTATAGATTTACCCACCTCGATTACTGGATAGAAGATGAAGCAACGAGCTGAAGATCCTTCTTCGATTTCCTATGAGGCTCACTTCCTCCTACAAAAGTCGAATCATCGACTTAGCGACCTCCTTTGAGGAAATTGACTATCTAAAGCGAGAAATAATGGCATTTTACTCGAACACTAAATCTAAGATTTATTTACAGATTGCACGACTTTACGACTTTATAAATTTCGAGAAGAATTTATTTAAAGAACATCTCGACTTGATTTCCCAATTTTTAGACAGAGAATAACTTGAATAGATTACTCGAAATAAATTGAGAATATCTTGATTGGTTTTCTAAAATTTAACTTGAAAATAACTTGGAAATAACACGACTTGAAAACTCGAAAAGATGGAAAAATCAGCGTTGGATGACACGGGGGGGCATCGCGCGCTGGCGGCACCCCGCGCGCCCGCGCAGCCCCCGCGCCCGCGCACCCTCCGCGCCCGCGGGGTTCTGGGTCGTGGGGGATGTCGCGCGGGCCGCGCAACTCCCGCGGTCGCGGGACCTGGTTTCTCACTCTTCCTGGGCGATCTTCAACTGGGTTCTTCGTGTTCGTTGATTCTTTCGACGAACACGAAGAACACTTAACCCGAAATTTCTTAAAAACAATGTACTTGAATTTATCATTCAATAACATGCCTTAACTTAAAAAGAATTTTTGCATTATAACGGCATAAACACGGCGGTAGAGCCGCCCGCTACGACCCAACGGCGCCCCTAGCACATTCCCTCACCGCATCCCTTCCACGTCACTCCGCTCGTCGTCTTGAAGAACACTCACGAATAACACTTTTACTTAGATAGAACCTTCTGGGCTTTCAAAGCTTCTCACCCTCTCAATTTAGAAGTGAAATAGATGACAAATGAGCAATGAAAGCTAAAGGGGTGGCCTTGTATTTAGAGGAAAAGCTTTGGCTTCCAAGGGAAGCCACTTCAGTGCAAGAATACTGCAAAAGTTACCCCGGGTTCGGTTAAAAGCTGCTTTATTCGATGTCGAGGTCCAAATGACTTCAAACACGAAATCTAAAAATACCGGGAGACTCGTTGGCTCGAATTCTAGTGAACCAACTTGATTCATGAAAAAGACGGGGTTGTCTGAAGAAAGACGAGCAAAGATTCCCTTTTTGGAATTACTTTTTACTATTCACTCAGACTGACAGATTTTGCTCCCGAGCGTTCGATTGACCTCAGAATGGTAATCCGTGAACGCCAACAGAATCCTTGGGTCATTTCCCATAAGAGGGGCCTGACAGAACTAGACTCGGATCAACGAGGAGGATTTCGTAAATTTCTCAAAACACGAACGCACGCAAAAGTTACTATTCATTCATCCTTTAAATACGTTTTTCATCACTGAGAACTCAATTGACTTCAGAATTAAAATCCGAAAAAACCGGCATATTCCTTGAGTTAAAACCTTTCTAATGAGACCACGAATGACCATAAAAGAATTAAAATCAAATTTTCCGAAAAGATGATTTTCACGAAAACTGACCCTTAAAGTCGTGACTAACATCTGACCTCAATTAACCTTAATTAATTTTCTTCCTTAACTTCTTAATTACCATTAAGAATCCTCTAAACCTTAATTAAAAATGTGGGGTGTTACATCCTACCTCCCTTAAAGAAATTTCGTCCCGAAATTTTCTAACCATGATAAACGATATCAGGGTACTTTTGAGTAGCTCGGATTCGAGCTCCCGTGTTGCTTCCTCTGAACCATAAAGGTTCCAGATCATCTTTACAAGATTGATCTCCTTGTTCCTTAACTTCTGGATCTTTAACTCACAAAGGCCTGGGGCTTCTCTTCATAGGCTAAGTCCTCATTCAGGACTATCTCTTCATTGCAAATCACGTGCTTTGGATCAAACACGTGCTTTCTCAACATTGAGACATGAAAAGACCTCGTGAACATCACTCAGGTTGGGTAGTAAGGCCAACCTGTAGGCTACTTTATTCACCTTTTCTAAATCTCAAAAGGTCCAATAAATATGGGCCTTAACTTGTTTCGTTTGGCAAAACGAACCACTCCTTGACGGAGACATTTACAAGAATACTATCTTTAATGTCGAATCTTAGTTCCGTTCTTCTTTCGTCCGTGTAAGCCTTCTGTCTGTCTTGAATTTCCTTGATTTGTTGATGCACAAGCTCGATCTTCTGGACTGCTACCGGGACCATTTTAGGTCCAAGTATCCTTCTCTCTCTAACTTCATCCCGATACCAGGGCGATTTACACTTTCTTCTGAACAGGGCTTCATAAGGGCCATGTCGATCGATGACTGGTAGTTGTTGTTGTACGCGACTTTTATCAATTTCAGTAGCTCCTCCCAACTCCTTCTGTGATCGATGAATACTCTTCTAAGCATGTCTTCTAGAATCTGAATAGTCCTTTCGAACTGGCAATTCATTTGAGGATGAAATGTCGTGCTGAAATTGAGATTTCATCCCATTGCCTCTTGTATACTCCTCCAAAATCTTGACGTAAATCTCGTATCACGATCCGATATAATCGAGACCGGCACATCGTGCTTTATGCACAAATTTCCTATCATACATTTGGGCTAATTGATCTAGCCCATCTGTCATGATAACAACAATGAGATGTGTTGTTTTTGATAATCGATTCACGATTACCCCAAATAGCGGTATTCCACCACTTAGACTTTGGTAATCCTACCACAAAACCTATACTACTATGATCCTACTTCCATTCACGAATTTCTATGGGTTGGAGCAACCAGAAGGTTTTTGATGCAAGGCTCCACTTGTTGATAGATCAACACCTTTCTACGAAGGCGGCTACTTTTCTTTTCATGTTATTCTGCTAGAAGTTATTTTGGAGGTCTTGATACATCTTGGTGCTTTCGGGATGTGCTGTATGTGGCTTGTCATGTGACTTGCACATGATTTTCTCCTTTAGTTCTTTCTTGCTTGGCACATAAAGCTTTCTTTTAAATAAGAGCGCTTTATCGGCGGTTTCTGCGAAGTCTTGCGTGCTATCTAATCGTGCTTCTAGGCTTTTCTTCTTGAGCAACTCATTTCATTTCCAAACCCTAACTATCTTTTGTCTCGGGTCGGGATAAGCGACTATCGCGGCGATTTGTGCTTAATTGATTGCAGGTGGTGTTAGTACCTTGATTCTTAACTTCTTGAATTTCTATCAAAGCTTCTTCTTAACTTGAGCGAGTCCTAACTCTCCCTTCTCCTTCCTACTTAGGGCATCAACTACCACATTTGCCTTACCTGGGTGGTAGCGAGTCGTGCCGTCGTAATCCTTTACAAGTCCTAGCCATCTTCTATGCCTTATGCTAAGATCCTCTTGCTTGAAGAAATATTTTAGGCCCTTATAATCTGAGAAGATTCTCACCCTTGGCTCCGTAGAGATAGTGCCTTCAGATCTTTAGCACATAACCAATTGCTGCTAGCTCTAGGTCATGCGTGAAGTAGTTCTACTTGTGATTCTTAAGCTGCCTTGAAGCATAAGCGATCACCTTTCCTCTCTTCTTTAGTACGCATCCTGATCCTTTTCTCGACGCATAAGGATAAACCACGAAATCTTCATTTTCTTCCGAAATGCCCAATCATCGGGCTTGTGGTTAACATCTTCTTTCTTGAAACTTTCCTCGCACTCGGGTGTCTACCTAAACTTGAAGTCCTTCTTCAACACTCGCGTCATAGACTTAGCTATTGATGAGAATCCTTCGATGAATCTATGATAGAATCCTGCGAGTCCTAGAAAACTTCCTATCTCATTCACGTTCCTTGGAGACTTCGAGTTGCTTGCAGCTTCAATCTTAGTTGGATCTACCTTTATTCCTTCTACTGAAACCGTATGACCTAGAACATAACTTCTTTAAGCTAAAACTCACACTTACTAAACTTAGCGTAAAGCCTTTCTCGTCTTTTACTTCTCCAGCACCACCCTTAGGTGCTCTTGATGCTTCTCTTTGTCCTTCGAATAGATGAGGATATCATCTATGAAAACTAGCGCAAACTTATCTAGATATGGGTAAAAACCCGGTTCATTAAATCCATGAATACTACTGGAACGTTGGTCAATCCGAACAGCATTACTACAAACTCGTAATGCCTAAAGCGAGTCCTAAAAGTAGTATTAGGAATATCCTCCTTTCATATCTTCAGCTGATGATTCGCAAAACTTAAGTCTATCTTTAAGAAGACACTTGCTCCCTTAAGCTTGATCAAAGAGATCATCTATTCTTAGGTGAGGGTATCGATTCTTGATGGTCAGCTTATTAAGCTTTCTATAGTCGATGCACATTCTCAATGTGCCATCCTTCTTCTTCATGAACAAGATTGGAACTTTCCAAGGCGACACACTAGGTTGGATAAAACCTAGGTCTAATAACTTTTGCAGTTGAACCTTGAGTTCTTGTGACTTCTTAAGCGCCACACTGTAAGGGGTTTTCGACTGGTGCAGCTCCTGGTTCTAAACCGATAGTGGATTCCACTTGCCTATATGGTGGTAGTTCTGATAGCTCCTTTGGAAATACGTCTTCAAAATTTCCTTGTGCCTGAAACGTCTTCTATTGCAGACTCTCCTTCATCTTTCTTTGTCGCAACCGCTTTTCAACGGTATTCTGACTTTATAGCCTCTTCTGGGGATCACCATCACTTGCAGGTATAAAGATCGCATGACTGGACCTTGAACGTAAGCTCAAAACGAAATGATTGCCTCTGAGTGAGGACTTTATCTTGATCAATAATTCTTTAACAAGTTCCAAAAGCTGGAAGAGATATAACACTGGGTTACTTATACTAAAAACATTTCCTTTTCAGAGGACTTATAAACTCAAAAGGGGTTTTTGCGTGTAGCAAACGTATGGGAGACAATCGATGATTAACAACTGAGAATTGTATTGAATATTTGCAAAGGCATCAGCATATCTTTGACAAGAGAATGCTATCACTGATTCTGGTTGATTAAAGAAGCATCATCAAAAGATTATAATTTGTCTAAAACGATATTGATGAAATTCAATTAATGTGAAGCTGTTGAAAGGTGATTGTTTTAATTGATACGAGAATGAATGAATAGACTCATCAAAACTTCTTATCTCACTGAAACTTTTAATCTACCACTTTTAGGTCTATCTGCTTAACGATTTTCTTCAGGTTCTTTCTCTTTCTTTCCTTGATCTTCACGCATCTTCTTCTTTACTAGGTTGCTATGAAATAGCATGAGTCGGTCGGCCTTCAATTAGCTATACTTGGCTGGAAAAAGTGACATACTAGAATCACTTTCACCTATTAGAAGGGATACACAATCGACCTGATCTATACGCGTTTTCTTCTCGTCTGAAACCACCAATGCGGGTTATGCCTTGATAACTGGTCGAACTCTTGATTGTACGTTGACAACGTCTTCTTTCCTTGCTTTTAGCTCCAGATCTCTACCTCATTTTCCTTATGAACAGTTCGGGATATACTTTTGATATAACTCGTACTTGAAACCTTCCCAATCATACTACGCTCACTGCCTCAAATTTGTCATCCTTTGAACGGACTCCTACCCGAAGTTCGTATTCATAAAAGAGCACAACCTAATTCCTCATCCTCTGATCAGACTATAAGAACGGAAATGTTGTGTTTAAGAAACACATTCTTGGCTCTTGAGTCCTGGTTCAGGACTTGCTTGCTTGCGGCCCCGTTCTCTCAGCTTGATGTCTTCTCGACGACATTCTAAAGAATCCTACATATTAGCGATGCTCGCTTGAATCTGCACGAAGCAAAATAAAATGCCTTTCGATAAGGTCTTTAGATTACGCAGGATAGATCAAGCAAAGCGGGAAAATTGCCTCATAAGAGGACTTTTGGCATAAATAAGAAAGAGGTTCTTGGTTATATCCAAAAATAGGACTACCTTTTGGAGAATTACTGCTGCTATCAAAATCTAAAAGGTTGATTAATACATTTTCAGAATAAGATCTGGATTAAAGCGGATAAACGGACAACAGGTCAGCAAGGTGTTCTAACAACAGCACCTCCTTTGCCTACTTCTAAAGCTTAACTATATGCTGGGTCCCCTTCTTCCTCATCTTCATCTGTCTCTGGTACCTTGAACTTGAATTTCCTTAAGCTTCCTTCGGGGAACTCATGGGGCATTCGTTGTCCCAGACTTTTGAGGGGCAACTGGTTGATAAGCAGGGGCCCACTGGTGCATTCTGGAGGACAAAGACTCGATGTCCTGGACAATCAAGGGTCTTGCTTCTAAGGTTCCTTCAGCACGAGGGCACGGTGCTTCAAATTCACGGGGACTGTTCAGAGTCGCCCTTAGCAGTTCTGGTTCCATCACGGATGATGGATTTTGCTCGGCTAGAGCATTCACGTGGCCATACTTTAACTCCCAAAGAGCCATCAAGGTTGAAGAGAATTCTGTCAGGTTCCCGGTTACAGTATGCGTCTCAGGATCACGGGTGATGGTGCTTTGCAGAATGTGGTACATTGCTGGCCTTTCAGCGTTCGGTGCTTGCTCACACATGCGAATGCATGTTTCCAAGTCGGATACATTTCCTGGCGTTCCTCCAAAGTCGTTCATTTCTTGAACGGGGCGGAAAAGAGGCACATTATTCCTAGCAATCGAACAACGCTTAACCATCTAGAAATATGAAGCTTAATCAGTCTAGATTATAAAAGGGAGACTTATGGTTCTTCTGAGATCATGCTATCGTTTAGATTCAGACTACTTATCTTGCATGCATAGATCCTTTTTGCAGTTGACTTTTACAAAAATTTTGGTGCCCAATTCTTTGATCATAAACTTTACCTTTTCTTTTTAAACAAAAATTCGAGAATGAATCAACCCTTTTCTTTTAAATCTAGAACTCTTCTTCGAAACTTTTATCTTTTGTTAAGACATATGTTTAAAAATAAGTTTTTAAACACTTTTCTTTGTGATCAAGAACTTCTTTCACAACCCGTTTTTATAGGAAATAGATGACAAATGAGCAATGAAAGCTAAAGGGGTGGCCTTGTATTTATAGGAAAAGCTTTGGCTTCCAAGGGAAGCCACTTCAGTGCAAGAATACTGCAAAAGTTACCCCGGGTTCGGTTAAAAGCTGCTTTATTCGATGTCGAGGTCCAAATGACTTTAGACACGAAATCTAAAAATACCGGGAGACTCGTTGGCTCGAATACTAGTGAACCAACTTGATTCATGAAAAAGACGGGGTTGTCTGAAGAAAGACGAGCAAAGATTCCCTTTTTGGAATTACTTTTTACTATTCACTCAGACTGACAGATTTTGCTCCCGAGCGTTCGATTGACCTCAGAATGGTAATCCGTGAACGCCAACAGAATCCTTAGGTCATTTCCCATAATAGGGGCCTGACAGAACTAGACTCCGATCAACGAGGAGGATTTCGTAAATTTCTCAAAACACGAACGCACGCAAAAGTTACTATTCATTCATCTTTTAAATACGTTTTTCATCACCGGGAACTCAATTGACTTCAGAATTAAAATCCGAAAAAACCGGCATATTCCTTGAGTTAAAACCTTTCTAATGAGACCACGAATGGCCATAAAAGAATTAAAATCAAATTTTCCGAAAAGATGATTTTCACGAAAACTGACCCTTAAAGTCGTGACTGACATCTGACCTCAATTAACCCTAATTAATTTTCTTCCTTAACTTCTTAATTATCATTAAGAATCCTCTAAACCTTAATTAAAAATCTGGGGTGTTACACTTGGAAGTGAGATGAAAGGATATGAACAAATAAAGTGAAAGAGGGGCCTTGTATTTATAGAGGGGAGCTTGGCTTCCTTGAAGCTACTCCAGTGCGAAAACACTACAAAAGTTACCCGAATTCGGTTAAAAGCTGCATTATTCGATGCCGAGGTCCAAATGACCTCAGACACGAAATCTAAAATTACCAGGAGACTCATTGGCTCGAATACTAGTGAACCAACTTGATTCGTGATGAAGACGGGGTCGTCAGAAGAAAGAAGAGCAAAGATTTCCATTTTAGAATTACTTTTTACTATTCATTCAGAGTGATAGATTTTGCTCCCGAGCGTTCGATTGACCTTAGAATGGAAATCCGTGAATGCTAATGGAATCTTTAAGTCATTTCCCATAAGAGGGGTCTGATAGAACTATACTCAGATCAATAAGGAGGATTTCGTAAATTTTTCAAAACAGGAACGCACGCAAATGACCCTTTTAATACGTTTTTCATTTACCCTTTTAATACGTTTTTCATCACTAGGAACTCAAATGACTTCAGAATAAAATTCCGGGAACACCGGCATACTCCTTGAGTTAAAACCTTTCTAACGAGACCACAAGTGGCCAAAACAGAATTAAGATCACTTTTTCCGAAAAGACAATTTCACGAAAACTGACCCCTAAAGTCATGACTGACATCTGACTTCACTTAAACCTTATTTAAATTTATTCCTTAACTAATTAATTACCATTAACAATTCTCTAAACCTAATTCAAAAATCTGGGGTGTTACAAGTTTCCTTATGCCCAGTCTCCTTTCCTTGTCATCTCAATCACTCTAGGTTGTTGTGGGCACGATCACAAACTTCTATTTCAGCTTTTGCTAGAATGATGGGCGATTTCCACCAGGCTCGAGAGAGAGTTTTTCGCTAAGAAGTTGTTACCCATCTTAGTATCATTGGCACCATTGTGGCCTCCAGAAATGATTGCCCTGCCTTCTACTGCCCCTTGTGCCCATTCTGGCTCTTTCCGACTCAAAAAACACAAAAAACAAAGGATAAAAGAACCAGAAAAAGACACAAAAACACGAGAGAAATTGGACTTGTCAATTACCATACATGATATTAATTTTTGAAAATTGTAATTAATAAATTAATAATTTCGAAAATTATTAAGAGATATAATTTGGAAATTAAAATAATTATCCACCAAATTAAATCTTGATATACTCGAAAATTTCATAAGAATAAATTTGGAAATTTGTTAAAATTATCGACCAAATTTATTTCTTAATTTTCGGATAAACCCTAATTAATTAATATTTGGAAATCTTGATATAGATCAAAAATCTATCCCAAATATTTGGATAGGGTTTGAAAATTACCAAAGATAAAATTTGGAAATTTGATCCACTTCAAATTCCATCGAAATTTAAATCTTATTTTCAACCCTATCTAGATTAGAATTAAATAATTTATGATATGCACCAAAAATTACTTTTCCCAATTCTTATCTTCTTAGATTTCGAAAATTACAAGAATAAAATCTGGAAATTTGATCCACTTCAAATTCTTCCAAATTTAAATTCTATTTTCAAATCTATCTAGATTAGAATTAAGTAATTTATGATATATACCAAAAAATTACTTTTCCAATTCTTATCTACATTATTTTCGAAAATATCAAGATAATAAATCTGGAAATTTGATCCACTTTAAATTCTTCCAAATTTAAAATCTATTTTAAAATCTTTTTGGATTAGAATTAGATGACTATTGATATATATCAAAAATTACGTTATCCAATTCAAATCTACATAGATTTCAAAAATTACAAGTATATTAAATTTGGAAATTTGATCCACTTCAAATTCTATCCAAATCTAATATTCTATTTTCAAATCTATCTAGATTAGAATTAAGTAACTTTAAGATAAACATCAAACATACCATCTCCAATTCTAATATACATTATTTTTGAAATCTCCCACCAAATAAATCTAGAAATTTGATTTTCATCAAAAAAAATCTCCAAATTAATTTGTATAGATCGAAAATAACATCAACAAAATTAGGGAACTTGAATCTCAAATTTTTGAAAAAATTTGACACTCAAATTAGGGAACTTGAATCTCAAATTTGATCGAAAATAACATCAACAAAATTAGGGAACTTGAATCCCAAATTTTGGAAAAATTTGACACTCAAATTTTCGAACATGTTACTTATTAAATCTGGAAATTTTGATGTCATCAAAAACCTATTCCAAATCCAATAATATCTTGATCGAAAAATGCATAGATTATCACAAATTCGAATTTTCAATAATAATCAAAATTACATCCGAATTTGAATCTACAGTTTTCAAAACCTACACCTAATTAAATCTGAAAATTTTGATAACATCAAAAACCATTCCAAATCTAATATGGTGTATATCGAAAATCTTGTGTTCTCCAAAACTAGAATTTTCCGAATTACATGAAAAATTCATCCAAGTTTAAACACATAAAATTCAAAAATCTTACATATTTAAATCTTATAATTTATGCACCATAAATTCATCATCAAATTTAAACATATATTTCAAATTTATAAAAATTTTTGGTGCCCAAAGTCTTTAAACCGTATTTTTACCTTTTTAGACAAAAATTTGGGAATGAATTAAACCTTTTCTTTCTGATCAAGAACTCTTTTCAAAAACTTTTTATCTCAATAAATCATCTTACCCGAACACTTTTTACTCAAAATTTCATTTTCACGGTTTTCCCTTATTCATAAAAGAGGTATGCTTACTCAAATCTCACATTCCCTGCATTTCAAAAACCATGAATCCAAAATCCAAAGTCTTTATACTACCATACCTTACTTTTTGGTTGAAGATACGAAGATGATGGCGAGTTGTGGGTTGCTGCTGTAACTTATCATGAAGAAATTCATATGCACATAAACACTTAGCTTAATTTAAACAAAGAGACAAGTTTGTAGAGTTACTAACCTGGCTCTGATACCAACTATAACAGCCCGGTCCCCGAGAAGGGGATGAACGAATGGGAACGGGGTGTTATTGAGGGATTAATACGAAACATGCTGAAGATTTATAAGAAGGGTTTACAGATAGAGGTACACTTTCAAAAGATAGACGATGATACTCGAAATTACTTGATTTAGAAAGAAATGAACGAGAAACTCTAACTAATCAGATACCAACAAGCATAGACCCATTCATAGGTCAAAGCGAATAAACAAATACCAACATACTTAAGCCTCTCCATGGCCGAAAGGAAAATATGCTCGAGAAGCAGGAATAGAACTTAATATGCATCATTATATAAATAAGATCAGGTTTGGACATTTGTTCATAGAAACTTCAATAGAATTTATTAGTTTTGTATACTGAAAGACATGTCTTTGTATACTTTTCTGACAATGTGATGATATAGATTGAATCTTTTTGCACTCACTGTTTGGATTTACATTATTATAACTGTTTATGCATATTCCATATACTTACACTATAGATGATATGGTGTGGGTAAACAGATAGTAAGTTCATATCATCATATCCTTGTATAGTATTAAAAGACTCACGACTTAGATGGTCATGAATACACCATTGGTACACCATAGAATAATCTGATAATTAGTTTGTCTTGACTAATTGATTATTCTAATATATGTGTTAGTGTATTGAGGAGGATCACGATGGGACATTGTTCTCTACTCTGACACTATAAGTTAGAGAACAATGATCCACAGAGTTCGGGTACTTAATTTATATTTATTGACGAACATATGTATGCTTTGTTTATTACTTTGATTTATCCATGGGTGAGATTCTCTTATAGAATCAATAAACTCGATATCTTGGGTAATAGCATTTGCATATATGATGTGTCGTGCAATATATATAAGCACCGTGTCCTGGTGCGCCAGGTTGATAATGTTCTCTTGAGAAAACACAAGTTCATGTTGAAACCCTACAGGTGGAATTTATTTCGTACATGAGTAAAGCTTGTGTGGTACTACTCAAGATTTTAGATATTAGTTAATTATAGCTGTTAGAGGCTTACATAATTAATTAATGAATATTAGATCTTAAACACGGGGAATGACTGAACTAAAGGAGAAAGCATATTCACAAACATGTATTAAATTGGTAGATCGGTATTACTTCTTTAGTGGAATAAAAGTAATACTTAATTTATTTAATAATATCCTAAGTTTATTGGAGATTGAGAATTAAATAAATTAGTGGGCCAATTTAATAATCTTCTAGATCCCTGTTGTAGCCCAATATGACTTTAATGGACAGGAGATGGAATAAAAGTTAAGAGGCCCGAGCCGAGTAGGTTTGGGGCTTGTAATTTTCGACCACCCCCTTATGAATAAGAGGGTGGGGATTGAAAATTACACACATAATAATCAGCCTCCCAGTTATCTTTTGATCTCCATAGTATCCATTGTTATCTAGTAGATTTCTGTCCACCCTAAATCTAGATACAGTCCGGGAATACAACAGAAGATCAAGGAGTCGAATCACTGTGCTAAGTGGGCGCCGATCATTGTACTCTCAACATTAAGATTAGACCTTTAATCTTGTCCACAATCTGACGTTCAATTGTAAGTCATTTTTTAGTATTCTATGTTTCCGTTTTTAGTAGAACCAAAAACCGTTTTGCATGTTTAATTGAACTTGGTTTGTTAAAATATTTATGTTGCATAAAATATGAATGCATGATATTAGGATTAAAGAACAACCAAATAGATCCTGTGGTGGTTTAATTCGAAAAAAACCCAACAATTGGTATCAGAGCGGGTTTTGGCACTGTTCTAGATTTAATCCTAGGATGAATTCGAAATATATGTTTAAATTTGTTGATGAATTTATGGTGCATAAATTTTCAGATTTAAATATGTATGATTTTCGAATTTTATGTATTTAAACTTGGATCAATTTTTGATGTAATTCGGAAAATTCTAGTTTTGGAGAACACAAGATTTTCGATATACACCATATTATATTTGGAATGGTTTTTGATGTTATCAAAATTTCCAGATTTAATTAGGTGTAGGTTTCGAAAATTGTAGATTCAAATTCGGATGAAATTTTGATTATTAATGAAAATTCGAATTTATGATAATCTATGTATTTTTCGATCAAGATATTATTGAATTTGGAATAGGTTTTTGATGACATCAAAATTTCCAGATTTAATAAGTAACATGTTCCAAAATTTGAGTGTCAAATTTTTTCAAAAATTTTAGATTCAAGTTCCCTAATTTTGTTGATGTTATTTTCGATCTATACAAATTAATTTGGAGATGTTTTTGATGAAAATTAAATTTCCAGATTTATTTGGTGGGAGATTTCAAAATAATGTATATTAGAATTGGAGATGGTATTTTTGATGTTTATCTTAAAGTTACCAATTCTAAGCTAGATAGATTTGAAAATAGAATATTAGATTTGGACAGAATTCGAAGTGGATCAAATTTCCAGATTTAATATACTTGTAATTTTTGAAATCTATGTAGAATTGAATTGGATAATGTAATTTTTGATATATATCAATAGTTATCTAATTCTAATCCAAAAAGATTTGAAAATAGATTTTAAATTTGGAAGAATTTGAAGTGGATCAAATTTCCAGATTTATTATCTTGGTATTTTCGAAAATAATGTAGATAAGAATTGGAAAAGTAATTTTTTGGTGTATATCATAAATTACTTAATTCTAATCTAGATAGATTTGAAAATAGAATTTAAATATGGAATAATTTAAAGTGGATCAAATTTCCAGATTTTATTCTTGTAATTTTCGAAATCTAAGAAGATAAGAATTGGGAAAAGTAATTTTTGGGTGCATATCATAAATTACTTAATTCTAATCTAGATAGGGTTGAAAATAAGATTTAAATTTGAATGAATCTGAAGTGGATCAAATTTTCAAATTTTATCTTTGGTAATTTTCAAACCCTATCCAAATATTTGGGATAAATTTTTGATCTATATCAAGATTTCCAAATATTAATTAATGAGGGTTTATCCGAAAATTAAGAAATAAATTTGGTGGATAATTTTAACAAATTTCTAGATTTATTCTTATGAAATTTTCGAGTATATCAAGATTTAATTTGGTGGATAATTATTTTAATTTCCAAATTATATCTTATAATAATTTTTGAAATTATTAATTTATTAATTGCAATTTTTGAAAATTAATATCATGTATGGTAATCATATGGTATTTTATGCTAATAATGTAATTATGATTGTTGACTTTATAGACTAACATATTTGCATGTTTACCAACTATCATGGGTCATTTAATCTATGTGAAAATCCATGGATTAGGTCAAGGTTTTATTTTATGTTGTTACAATGTAATAGAAATAAAATTGTTAGACCAAGTTATTGAGTTGTAATTTTATTCTAGATATATTAGATTATTCCTTTTAGGAATAGATATTCTATATTGAATAAAGTTTGAAGATCAACTCAAAGATGGAAAGTAGTGTAGCTCAAGAAAGGAAGTATAACTGATTCACGTCCCGAAACCCTAATTGGAGCTAGGGTTTTCGGCGAGGCGCAGTGAGGTGGATGGCCACACTGTCCAAGACTTGGAGCTGACTTTCTAGTTTTTATCTCATTGAGAAACATGAGATATAAGCCATGATAGTTGGTTTTATTATTATTGCTTATTGTGTTGTTGAAGCATGCAATGGTGTTTATAATTTTATGTGATGTTTGCATGTTTTATAATGGGATAAAATGAAACCTTTATCATAAATAACTAAGTGGGAGAGATTCATACCAAAGTATGTAGAAATCTCATACGGTCTCCATTAATCTGGTTTAAGTGAGAAATGATTGGCATGCGCGTTCACAATAGGTTTTCCTCCATATCGAATGTGTCATGTCATAGAATTCTCTAGATATTAAACCTCTTTAAAAAGATAGCTGTAGAACACTGTTAGAACTAACTGACTCCTCCATCTGGAGCAGTTAAATTCGAATATGTGTACTTGGGGTGAAGATGATGGTGCTCACACTTAGATGTAATTTATTAATAAACATCCACATGGTCGTGGCTTATTAATTAGAAGATTACATGACCGTGTTGGTATCCGGCTATTAATTTGCTTGTTGTAAGGAAACTCAACTGGAGGCAAATTAAAGGTTTAATGACCAGTTTGAAAATGAATTTTATAAACGTCCACACTATCGTGGCTTATAGAAAACATTTTTAAAATGTCGGTGGAAAAGTATATAATTTTATATGGTTTTTGCTTATATACTTTTTATCCTAAAGTTTGTGACTGTACTGCATGTTTCTTTTCAGTTATTCTATATCATCAATGGCACTCTCAAATCTGTCCTCTATACTCAAAGAAAAAAAGTTAATCGGTGAAAACTACAATGACTGGTTTCGTAATCTTAACCTCGTCCTAACTGCTGAGAGACACAAATTCGTACTTGAATAGGAATGTCCTGAAAAGCCAGATGAGAATTCTAGCGAAGAGCAAAGGTTGGCCTATGCTAAGTGGGTCAAGTCTGATGAGATTGCACACTGTTACATTTTGGCTTCTATGTCAAATGTGCTGCAACTGCAACATCAGTCTATGAAGACTGCTTACAATGTTAAGTACAACCTTAAGGTTCTTGTTGGTCCCGGACGAGTCGATATCAGTTTAGAGGGGGGGTGGTGAATAAACTGATTAAAACTTTTGCTTCAATTGCGGAATAATAAGGGCCCTTGACTCGCTTAGAAACTTATCTATGCACAGTTAGAGTAAGTACTTTGGACAGCTTGAGTGCAGATTGTGTGAGCTTATGTACAGTTCAAAGATATGCAAGTAATCAAAACAGTACAGCACACAAATGATTTATAGAGGTTCGAAGTCTCAAACTCCTACGTCCTCTCTTCCTTCTGCAGAAGGGTAACTTCACTATATAACTTGAGTTTCTTTACAAATTACACAATGAAGGGCAGTTGGCTGAACCTGGTAACTGCTCGCTACCTCAGCGGGTTGACGACTCACACTTGAATTCCCTAACTGCTCGCTAGGAAGATAGGTGCTATTGACGTCTTTACAAGGTTTTAGATCTCTTTCGATCTTCAAGAGGTTAGTCTTGAACAGGGGATATCAACTGATGTGCTCCTTCAATTGAGCTAGATAGTTGATCGTTGTATTACTGAAACTGAGAAGGCTGCCCTAGTTGGTTTATCAATAGCTGGCTGAATGTTTTGACTCTTTGAATTCTTCTTCTCAGTTGGACTATTTCGAAAGAAAGCTCTGCTTAAATGAAAGCTTCAAGAATAAGTATTGCGAAAAGTTTGGGAGGCAAGAGTTCTTTAAAACTTTGATTCACTCGTCTTTTATAGAGAAGTGATTTTATGACAATTGAGTTCCATTGATCGATGGCTCTATTGGTTCATCAATGGCAGATGGTCTTTATTGATTGCTGGAGCTTTTGATTGAAGTAGTCATTGCTTTGCCAATCGATCTTCAATGGATATTTAATTCAAGGATCTCCATTGAAATATTTATTCCAAGATTCGCCGGTTGAGCAATAACTCTAGGGTTCTCTGGCTGGCAGTTCTGAGCTTCAGTTTAGCAATTTTAAGTTCCAGTTGGCAGTTCTGAACTTGTTTGTTTAGTTCGGCTATTACTCCAGCTGACATTTCTAAGCTTGTCAGCTCAGTTTAGCTATTGCTCCAGTTCGCAGTTATGAGCTTCTTCCTCCAGTTCGGTTATTGCTTCAGTTTGCAGTTCTGAGCTTGTCTGCTCAGTTCGACTATTGCTCCAGTTGGCAGTTCTGAGCTTGTCAGCTCAGTTTAGCTATTGCTCCAGTTTGTAGTTCTGAGCTTGTCAGCTCAGTTCAACTATTGCTGCAGTTGGCAGTTCTGAGCTTGTCTGCTCAGTTTAGCTATTGCTCCAGTTTGCAGTTCTGAACTTGTCAGCTCAGTTCGACTATTGCTCCAGTTGGCAGTTCTAAGCTTGTCTGCTCAGATTAGCTATTGCTCCAGTTTGGAGTTCTGAGCTTGTCTGCTCAGTTCGACTATTTCTCCGGTTGGCAGTTCTGAGCTTGTCAGCTCAGTTTAGCTATTGCTCCAGTTTACAGTTCTGAGCTTGTCAGCTCAGTTCGACTATTCATTCTCAAGCTCTCTTGTCAGCCTGACTGATCATAGGCTGGCTGACTTCAGTTCTGTCCTTTAGCTGATTTGTCTGTTCACTTTAGTTTGGCCATCAGTTGGATACTTCCAGTCTTTCAGTTTAAACTGATCTCGTATCATTTCCTTTAGTCTAGTCGATTCTTTTCTCCCTCAGCTCAGCTGTCTTAGCTGTCAGTTTATTTCAACTGGTTGGCGTATCTTCACAGCTGGTAGACCATACTTCCAGTTTGGTTGACTTCAGCTTTAATTGAGTTCCTCTTTGATGCTCTGGATTGGTCAGCTCAGATCTACAACTTGAATTTTAGTTAGGTTTTCATAAATAGTTTTAACATCTCATCAAAACCTTTTCTAGAGGTTCCTTGATAGTTTTACCTAACAATTTCACCCTTTTTGATGATGTCAAAACCTTGTCAATGATGATGGAAAAACTGCAAATGTTCGTTTGATAGACATGTTGTAGTTTGCTTAGGCAAGTTCTTTAACTAACACATTAGAGCATGAAATTCAAGTATCAGAGCATTCAAAATTCATGTATCAGAGCATTCAAAACATACTTTCTTTTTAGTCATGCTTTCATTTTGAGTAATTAGTGCATGAATGTCCGAGTATCAGAGCACCGCACAATACTTGATATTAAAGCAAGTTGAAGCATAAATTCAAGTATTAGAGTATATTATTAAGGCATCTATCAGGGCAAGCATAAAGTATGGATCATATCAAATGATCTCTTGAAAGCAAGTTAGAACTACTTCTATTCTTTGATTGCTTCATTTCTTTCTTCTTGATTCTCATCTTTCTTGAGCTCCAAATTTTCTCCAAGCTTCCCCCTGAAGCTGAGCTTTCCCCTCATGATGTATTTCTCTTTGGATCTGATCCCAAAGAGTTAAGTTTCCATTATCATACTTTCCATCTTCCCTCTTTTTGGCATCATCCAAAAGCTGGGGTAGATCGCACGATGGTATTGATAGATTTGGTAAGAATATGAAGGCAGTTGTCAAATTGTCATCATGGACTGAGGGAACTGAAGGAATTGGCATGGGCGAGAAGTACCATGCATAAGCTTCTTCAGTTGTCATAAACTGACCACGATCAGTGGTTTGAGAGAGTTCTTGCTCCTGAAGTCCATGAAAGCCAAGCTGGTGAAGATCTCATCGGTTGTGGTGATTGGTAGATCTTCGAGAAATGGGGTGCAGGAGGAGTTGGTTGGTTTGTTGTCGGGAAGAGGAGCGTCAGCTGGTACACTAAGCTGGATTCTTTTGATCATCGAATCCATTATTTCTGAGAGCGTTGGCGGTGAGGAGAGTGGATGGTTCATCCAATTTCTACTCCATTCTCCTTCGTTGATCCAGAAGAGGGATCCATGAGTGCTGATGAGGTGGAACATTGTGGCCTCATCGAGTTGGAAATGCCAGATATGGTACTGGAGGTACCATTTTAGTTGCTCGAATAAGGAGGGATCAATGCCCTCAATGAGACCAAAGCAGCTTCTTAGCTGATGGTCTAGAACTGCCTCAAACTCAACCTCAATTGAGTCGTGATTGACTAAGGTTAGAGGTTGCGAGTTGGCTAGTATTGTAAACTGATCACTCAGTCTAGGAAGGGGCTCATTCTGAATCATCAGCTGCATTTCTTCTGAGGAGCTGGCATGGGCGACCACCGGTTGCTTTCCACGACTTGAGTCGGGAGTTCCTGGTTGGTGGGATCTCTTCGGGATTGGATGGCAGTAGATGGTAGGGAGCATGTCCCTTCGTTTGATCGGTTCTCCAGTTGGAATAATCTCATCAAACTGGATTAGAATGATGTGGCTTATGCGACTCATAAACCTAATTTTTTCTCGGAATGAGCCAGTTGATGGATCATATTCTGCTCGCTCGACATTTGCTCATAGTTGAGCAAGAACAAAGGAGACCTAGTCGGCTTTACACTTGAAGTAGAGAGCGGCCGTTAGATGGGCTTTGAGGTCCGAGAATTGGACTGTCTCAAAGTTCCCATGTAGGATATGACCGGTGATATCCAGAAGTTGGATGATCTCGTTGGGCAGGCTTTCCTTCAGCCTGTGTGAGCAGTGATGATGGTGTACATGAGAATGTTTCCAAAGACCCCACAGTGCATATTTGCATGGCAATTCCAGTTCCATCACATCTGGGCCTTCGCCGGGGAGGAGAAGTGTAGACATCATCATTTCTTTTGTTACCGTGATCTCTTTGTTCTAGACGGTGGAGATGATGTTGTTGCTAGAGATGGTTGCGTTGTTGTAGAACTCCGCAACATGGGAAGGTATATTCTTGACTGGCACGATTGTCAAGAATGGCAGCAGTCCAGTTTCCTCCGATGGCCGATAAATTCTTTAAAAGTTATCTGAGCCGAGACGTGCGTTAAGAAACTCTAGATTAAGAGTCTTATCTTTCTTCAGCTTCTTTATAAGCAATTCGACATTTACCATCTGAAATAAAGGCTTCATTTCTACAAAGAGATGGTGTTGTTAGATATGCAAGTGTGTTGAGAGAGAGAGAGAGTTTGCAGGTGATCAAAGCAAGGATGAGAGAGAATTTACAGATGATCGGAGCCTTCATCTCCTTGCATAAATATATTCAGCTTTGCATGTATTGATCGATGACAATCGATTGCTTCTCTTAGCTGATCAGATGTCCGATTTGATGGATGATTAGCTGAATTAATGATGCATGTATCCCAGCCGTTCGATTGTGAGTAGCTTTATGATCATGTGGCTGAGATGGAATTATTTTGAAAATGGGGTAGTTGCCATAAATAGCAAAATATTTTCTGCAGATTTTGCTATTTATATCTCATTAGAAAAAATATATTTCTATTTTCTTCTTTGAAGAGATTACCTAATATCGATGCAGAGATATTAATGGCAACTTGTGAGAGAGAACTCTATTTTCAAATTGTAGTTGTTGAATATAATATAAGAAATTTTATAATCACAACGGTAACAATTTAATTATGATAAGCTTGAGAGAATTAGGAAAACTTATCCGGAGTCAGTTGGGATACATTCCAACTTATTGGTTTGATGATTCAGCAGTTGGATGATCAGTTTCATCTTGTTGCCAGTCGTCGCTGATGAGCTGACTGAAGCTTTGACTTATTTGAACTGATCAGTTCGTTTGGTCAGCTGCTTGACTTGCTTGAGTCACTTTCCTCTTTTTGAAAGGTCAGGCTGGACTAGATCCACTGCTTTCTTTGGAGTAGTTTGATCGCTTAGACGTTGATACAGATCCAGTTCTCTTCTTTGGCAGTGCGGGCCTTGCTGTCTTCCTGGCTTGGTGAAACTATTGAATGGCAACTGATGAGTTTTTCATCCTTTGGTTGAGGGATTGTGAAGTTCCCTTTGGCGACGATCTGAACTGATCATTCTTCATAATCAACTGCACGCCTTTTAAGTTGGATGTGAGTAGGGGAGTGACATAGCTCTTGGATAGGAGACTTGGTGATGTGGCAGTATCCTCATCATCACTGTCGCTCTCATCATGCCTTGGATTCTTATGAGGAGCCATGACTTCAGTATTTAATAGATGTGGTTCTATCCTTGATGTGGCAGTTCGAGTTCGTCGTGATGGCTCAGCTGACTAACTTGATAAATTATCAAAGTTTAGTTTTCAGCAAAGCGAGCCAGTTGGGCAGTTGACTGATTGATTTGCAACCACAGCTCCTTGAGGCATGATGTTGGTTTTGAATTCAGCTAACAAGGCGGTTGCTGGAATCTTGTTGACAAGCCGGTGATTCATGATGTGCTGGACTTACACAATGGTTGGAGGAAATGAGACTGGATGGACATGGAATGTCTCCAGTTGTACCAATAGAAATACCGGTGGAGTTGTTTGAACAACTCTTGGTCACGTTCTGCAATGAAAGCAAAGTGACTGAGAAGGAGATTGGTCACTTCCTTTTGTGCACCTTTGACTGCATATTCACCACTATAGAAAGTGCGAATATTTTCTTCAGTCAGCTGGAGAGGAGGGCATGTGCTTCTGAAATAGTCCGCTCCATAGTTTGGATGAGGGATTCCAATGAATGGAATAAGCTCATCTGGATCAGAGCAAACCTGGAAATCAACTGGTGATCCGTTCTTTGATCTTGGAGAATGAACGCTATTGGAAGTTGAGTTTCTTGAGGTGTTGTTGCTCGTTCTGGCCTTTGTTCTTCATTTCTTTCTTAGTGACTGAAGATGAGCAGTTCCCTTCTTAGAAATCCAGTCAGAGATAAGGACTGGTAGTGATTCATCATTTGGAAGCTTAAGCATGTCTTCAAGTATTTTGCTCATTCTTAGAACAAGTCCTACCTTAGACTCAAATTTACCAGAGTTCTTTGAGTTAGAGGCCTTGATGACTTGATGCTTGTATTGTTGGAAAACAAATTCTGCCCAGTTTGTTTGTCGCCCTTCAGCAAGGTGAATCATAACCTTGTATCTCTCTTAGGTGAGTTGACTCAGGCTTCCAATAGCTCCGAACATCATTTTGTTCGTTATGTTGAGTAGAACGCCATACTCGGGCTTCAGGTCAGTTTTAGCAGTTGTAAAACTGAATTGCTTGTTGCAGGTTGAAGCTTTCCATTCTCTCTAGTATGACTCTGCAGATTCATTTAGTTCTTGAACTAATGAGCCTTCTTGTGGAAGCTAGAACACTTCTGCAATTGTTCTTTCACTGATTTGAAGTAGCCGTCCTTGAATCACTGATGATACTGTCTTTTCATCTGCAGACAATTTTGCGTGAAGCAAAAACTCACTCACCAAATTTTGTCTAAAGAACTTTGGTGGTGTTTTCAGGTAATGAAGAATTCATGTCTTGTGAAGATTTGACAGAAGGATTAGATTGTTTGATTCATTTAGAATCATTTGAAATTTCTTCCTATCCAGGAATTTGTCTCTCACAAGTTTCTCTTTGAAGGAATTTAGAGATCTGGATAATTCGGCCATCTTTGGGATTGGCGGAGATTTTGAGGAATTTCAAGAGCTTTGAGATAGAGAGAATTTTTGAGAGTGAAGAAGGAATATTTTTTAAAAGGCTTGAAAGAGAGGGCTTTTTATGAGTGTTTGGGCAGGCTTATAGATCTAATGGTTGAAATGGTACTAGTCCCTGGCCTCTTTTGGTCGTTGGCATTTAATGACTTTGAAACGTGTCATTGTTTTGCAATGGTCAAAATATTTAAATAAATGCGAAGTTCGACATTTATTTGAAAATAAAAAGATAATCTTTTTATATATTAAAAATAAGTAATGACAAACTGAATTACAAGAATTAAACTAAGGGCTTTCTAATCAGTTTGAACTTGATCAGCCACTAGTCCTACTTGTGATCAGTTTTCCTCCTTTTGGCTTTTCTGGAACTGTCTGGCATGTCCTCATTATTGGAGGAGTCTTTCTCAGAGCTTTCTGTTCCAGAGTATGCTTCCAGTTGAAGGATCGATTCAGAGAGGAGCTTTACCTAGACTTTCATGTTTTCGATCAATTTCTTGAATTGTTTTGACGCTTTGCCTGATTGCTGCTTCTTAGCCTGTTTGATACATCGTCGAGTCTTTTCTGTCATTGACTGATGTTCTTCAGTCTCTTGATCTGCATCCAGCTGATGCTCTACAGCTTGGTAATTAGCAGCTGGTTTCTCAACCGTCTCAAATTGAGTCGGTGAAGCTGTTTTTTGCCCAGTTTGACCCTTTCTAAAGTCCTCTTTATCATTATCTCCTTCACTTGATGACTTGTATCTCTGAATGATGCGGCAGATATCATCTGAGTCGGAGTTTGATTGAACTTATGACTCCACCATTACAACTTTTCTTTTATCCCTTGTTATTGGAGTGGACGGGATTAGCTTCTGTCGTAATTTTGGTTGTGATTCCCTGATCATTAGTGGAGGTTGTGCTGTTGTATTCACTCTGGGGATAAAATCGTCAGGGTCGAGCTGTTGAGGATGAATCTCCTTAATCATCTCATCAGGGAGCAGGTACTCCAGGATTGAGCTTACTTTGTTGAGAAAGTTCATCTTTTGTGGAAAGCACCCTGAGCTTATGGTTTCAGTTTCCACACTGTCTACAAGCTTCTTTAATTGTTGAAAGAAGTATAGAGACCAGTTGATTCTCTTTTCTTCCACACTGTACTTTATTTCTGACATGCTGGAGTGATTTTCACATGATTCTATCATCATTCTTGCAGCCACCGCTGCTAGTACTTGAAATTCTTTTCCAAAGTTGAACACAGAATGATTGATGTGAAACCTTCCTTCAAAGTGAATCGTTGCCCATCTGTCATAGCAGTCTTTAGCATCAACTTCTATTCCTTCAACATTATTTCCTTCATTTGGGAGATCAAATACCCTTTTTAACACTGATGGTGTGATTATGATCTCTTGTCCTCGAACTTCTGCTTTGAATTCCAGAGGATTCCCTGTGCTTGTTAAGTTGAAAAAAAAACTCGGCAACTGCCTCTGGATATATCTGAGTGGGAATACCCTCAGTGAATGTCTTCAGCCTAGAATTTTCAATTGACTGAATGATTCTTTCACAATAGCTGGGAATATTAGGGAATTTTCAGAAGTTGTCTCTGCTGAGTATCTTGTCATGATACAGATCCTTGCAGAAGACTGTGGAGTCTTCACCGGTGATTTTGAAATTGAACTTTCTTCGATGAGGATTGGTCGAGAATAGAGTCATGATTTTTATGAAGGGGGGATTTTAACGTGGGGAGTTAATCTGGAAGGCTAAGAGCTCTGGTTGGAGATGAGAGAGAAAAGTCGGTAGTAAAAAGTGTGAAGCTTATCTTGAAGACTTAGCCGACTTATTTATAGAGAGGTGGGGCTTATCCAACGGTTGAGACGTTTCGTATGCCTAAATTCAACGGTCAGATTCATTCAATCGACCCGTCGATTAGCCTTTCGATTCTATTCGTTGGGGATGAATGAAGAGAGAGAGAGAGTTCAACGGTAATATTTGAGTGACACGTGTTTTTACCATTTCCACTATTGAAAATTTGGAACTTATCTTTTCTCTCTAGCTGTTTCTTCTTGGCTTAAAACTGATTACGTCATCAGTTGGCTTCGACTGTAGCTGATGATCTCCATGTTGATGAGTTCCAACTGAGATATTTGCTCATCAGTTCCTTGCTTCTTCAACTACTTGAACTTTTAATTCAGTTGTTTCTCAGTTCAGATGATTCTTCAGTTCTGCTGCTTTCCTTCAGCTAGTTCTTGAACTGATGTCTCCTTATTGAGTTGAAGCCAGTTCCTTTCATTTCTCCATCGGTTTGATGATTTTGCAGCTGGTATGTTTTGCTTGACTTACAAGATCATCAGTTGAGACCATTTGACCAACTCTGCCTTGCTCTTTTCCTCAGTTTGAGCAAATGAACTGATGATTCAGTTGAGCTGATTGGATAGGCTGATCAGCTTCAGTTTACTTTCTTAGCACAGCTTCTTGCTTCAATTCAAACTGATAGCTTATGTGTCCAACTGATCAGTTTAATGACTTTTCAGTTATGAACTACTCATTCGGATGAGTTGAAGCCTTTCGGTTCAGTTTCTCTCTTCAGCTGGAACGATTTCTTGGTCTTTTTCTTCCAGTTGATCATCTTCATCCTTTGATGCTAGCTCAAGTAGCCCTAGTTGTATGCATAGCTCCATAAACCTTACCTCAGGCAATGGTTTGGTGAAGATGTCAACTATCTGCTTCTCCGTGTTAACATATTTGATGCATATGTCCTTCTTCTCGATGTGATCTCTGATGAAGTGATGTCTTATGTCAATGTGCTTAGTTCTTGAATGCAGAACTGGATTCTGAGATATTACGATTGCACTATTGTTGTCACAGAATATAGGTACTTCTTCAGTTTCGACTTTGTAGTCCTTCAACTGTTGCTTCATCTAGAGTATCTGAGCACAGCAGCTTCCCGCAGCTACATATTCTGCTTCAGTTGTTGACGTGGCAATTGAGTGCTGCTTCTTGCTAAACCAGGATATCAGTTTGCTCCCAAGAAACTGACATGTTCCACTGGTGCTTTTTCTGTCGATTTTGCATCCACAAAAGTCTAAATCTGAATAACCAATTAGACTCAAACTTTCATCTCTGGGATACCATAGTCCAAGATTTATGGTTCCTTTGAGATATTTGATAATCCTCTTTGTTGCTTCAAGGTGGCTTTTCTTTAGGTTGGCTTGAAACCATGCGCATAGACCGACTGAATAGGAGATGTCTAGTCGGCTAGCTGTTAGATAAAGTAGCGACCCAATGATTCCTCTGTAATTTGTTTGGTTAACTGATTCTCCTTCTTCATCAAGAGTTAGCTGAACTGAAGTATTCATAGGAATCTTGAGAGTTTTTCCTTTATTAACTCCCAACTTCTTGACTAGCTCCTTAGTGTACTTGGCCTGGCTGATAAAGATCCCATCTTTCAGCTGCTTCACTTGGAGTCCTAGGAAGAATGTCATTTCTCCCATCATGCTTATCTCAAATTCGCTTTGCATCAGTTGAGCGAATCATGTACATAGATCTTTACTTTTTGATCCAAAAATTATGTCATCCACATAAATTTAAACCATTAAGATCTCAGTTTATCATTCTATTCGAAATAGAGTTCGATCAATGACTCTCTTATGAAACCCATTTTTCAACAAGAATGTTGTGAGAGTTTCATACCATGCTCTAGGAGCTTGTTTCAATCCGTAGAGGGCTTTCTTCAGCTTGAAGACTTGATCCCCAATTTCAAATCCTGGCGGTTGCTCGACATACACGTCTTCCTTGAGCATTCCTTGAAGAAAAGCACTCTTGACATCCATTTGATAGACTGTGAAGTTGAAGTGACCTGCATAGGCTAGGAACAGTCTGATGGCTTCCAATCTTGCAACTGGTGTGAATGTCTCATCAAAGTCGATCCCTTCACTTTGTGAGTATCCTTTGGCTACCAGTCTTGCCTTGTTCCTTGTGATCACACCTTATTCATCAAGCTTGTTGCGAAAAACCCATTTTGTACCAATGGCCTTCTGAGTTTTTGGTCTATCGATAAGAAACCATACGTCATTTCTTGTGAACTGATTCAGTTCTTCTTGCATAGCCATGATCTAGTCTGAATCTTCTAAGGCTGCTTTGACGTTTGCTGGTTCTGTTTAAGATATGAAGCATGTGAATAATGCATGCTCAGTTGAAATTCTGGTTTGAACTCAACTTCTTGGATCACCAACTATCATGTCAGTTGAATGGCTTCGGAGCCATTTGGGCAAGATAGCTTCAGCTGGTTCCACTGTGGAGACGTCATCAGTCACCCTTTCATCAGTTGGTTCGGCATCTTCATCAGTTCTTCCCCCTGTTTCAGTTGTGGGGTTTATGGTCTCAGCACGATTTGTGTCTTCATTGACCATATTGTTCTCAACTGGTTTATTACCAGTTTCATTACCTTCTTCTAGTGAAACTTTAATCCGCTCTGGAACAATGTGATCCACATAGTCCTGCGAGTTCTTAGTTTCACTAGGTAGTACTTGAACTGATGTGTCTATTGTTTCTTTGATCCTGTACTCATTAGCAAATTCATCAAATACCACATGATATGTTATTTCCACAATAAGAGTTCATTTATTGAACACTCTGTAAGCTTGTGCATGAGGTGAATTATACCCAAGGAATATTGCCTCATCAGCTTTAGCACTAAAAGCTTTCAGTTGAGTCTTGCCATTGTTGTGAATATAACATTTACAGCCAAATACTTTAAAATATGAGATGGAAGGCTTATGACCCTTATACAGCTCATAGGGTGTTTTGTCATGTGCGGCGACGATTGCACTTCAATTTTGAGTGTGGCAGGTTGTGTTGACTTCTTCATCCCAATATCCTTCAGCTATGTTGGCATCAGCTATCATTGCTCGAGCTGCTTCTTTAAGCGTTCGGTTTCGCCGTTCAGCTACACCATTTTGTTGTGGAGTTCATGCAGCTGAGTGTTCATGAGTCATTCCAAGTTGGCTGAGAAAACTAATGATTTGTTGATTCAAAAATTCAGTTCCATTGTCTAGCGAATCCTTTGAACTGATCTTTCTTTTTCAGTTTGTAGCCTTCTGATTAACGCCGTTAGCTTGTCGTAAGTTTCATCTTTGCTTCTCAAGAATTCCACCCACGTATATCTTGAGAAATCATCCACTACTACAAGAGTGAATCTTTTGCCTTTTGGTGTCTGTTGTCTGACTGGACCAAACAGATCCATATGTAGCAGTTGGAGGCAATCAGTTATTTCTGGTGGATGACTCCTATTTTTGAAGGATGACTTCACATGCTTCCTTTTTTAGCATGGTCCACACACACCTGTTTTCTTATATATCTCCTTGGAAAGCCCCTCAATTAGCTCTTTCTTGGCTAGGTAGTTGATTATTTTGAAGTTGAGCTGGTTCAGTGGTCGATGCCATAGCCAACTTGCTTCAGTTGATCCTTTTGAAAGAAAGCAAGCTTCTGAGTAGTCGGTTGACTAGTCAACAATATACATGTTGCCTCTCCTTATGCCAGTGAGAAGAATTACTCCAGTTGACTTATCTCTTATGTTGCAGGAGTTTTTGGTGAAGTCAACTGAGTAGCCATTGTCGCACAGCTGGCTGATGCTGAGTAGTTTGTGTTTTAGTCCGTCCACATGGGAGACTCCATTTACTACAACTTTTCCTTTGACCACGAACCCTTCTCCAATAGTTCGACGTTTGGAGTTATCTCTAAATGTGACAAGTGCACCTTTGACTTCTTCATGACCATCGAGATCTTCTCTGTCTCCGGTTATGTGCTTGGAGCACCCACTATCTAGATACCAGATATCTTTAGTTTTCTTCATAGATAGGACGCTCTTATCCTGCAAAAAACAAGGATTAACATTTAGGGACCCGTTTCATATCGGGTCCTTGTTGATACATCAAGCTCTTTGGAATCCAAACTTGCCAAACTTTTGGCTTTTTATCAATCAGAGATCCAACTGATTTGGATCGCCTGATCAGTTTAGATTTTCTCTCAACTCTTCTATTCTGATTTGAATCAATTGAATGATACCTACGTTAAGAGTTAGTTGGATAAAACAATTCAACTAAAATGATTTGGTCTTAAGACCTTTGAGTTCTATGATCAGGCCAGTCTCTTGTATGTTTCTAGTTTATTGGATTGAACCCTTTTGGTTCATTTCTGGAATCCAGGTACTTGTTATAGTGATGGTAGGGTTCAAACGAGTTTCTTTGATCTCTCATATATGTGTTCTGATTGAACTTCTTAGTAGAATAGGCTTGAGATCTAAACTGATTTTTCTTTCTAAAGTGAGCTGATCTATCAGTTTGCCTTGGGGGCATTCTGTGTTGAGCTGGTAATCTTTGTTGAACTTAAGGCTTTGAATAAATGGATTGGTTTGAGTGAACTGTTGGTCTTGGCTGGAATTTTGGCTTCAGTTGACCTGGTATTTTTGGTTGGGAGAACTGACTGAATTGTCTGGACTGAGTTTGAGGATTTCTCAATATTCATTTGCCTTTAGTTAGCTCAGCTGGCTGATCATGAATTGACCTGGTGAATCCTTTTAGGATTCCTTTATCACTAGGTTGAGCAATTGCCTTTCCTTTCTCTAAGGTAGTGAACTTGCTATATCCTAGCCCTGTGCTGCTGGTTCCAGTTCTTTGATGATTTAATATCTCATCTAGAGTTTGAGATCCCTTTTTGAACTTAAGAGTTACTTTTTCTCTCTTATGGGTCTCTTGCTTGAGTTTTTGATTATCGGCTTCTAGGTCAACAGTTCTTAGTTTCAACTTTTCAAATTCCACAAACTAAGACTCAAGATAATTCATTCTTTCATGATCAATGCTCAGTTTTCTAACTCTATTTCTCAGTTTATCATTTTCATCTTTCAGTTCAACATGCAAGCAGGATATTGAAGCTAATTGATCCTTTAGCATCATAAGTTTCATATCAAGTTCATTGCTAGAGACAGTTGCTTCATTAATATGATAGAATGAGGTTTGAGAATCAGCTGTACTAACCTCTTCATCATTGTCATCTATAAGGCAAAATAGCGCTTCATCATCTGAGCTGTAGCCGTCGGAATTAATTCCAGATGGATAGTCTGAATCATCTAGCATGGCATTCTCGTAGTTTGCAACCATTGCTTTATTTTTAAAGAAGCTTCTCCTCACTTTGGCTTTCTTGTCTTCAGGGAGTTCTGGACATTCATATCTGTAATGTCCTTGTTTGTGACAATGAAAACATTCTCCTAGATTTCGATTGCCACCCCTGAATGGTTCAGCTGATCGTTCAGCTGGTTGATGAGTTCTCTCATCTTTTAGGATTTCATCAGTTTGAGGTGGAATTGATTATTTATCCCGAACTCTCTTCAGTTTTTCTAACAACATGGTAACTGACTGGATTTGATCATTAATGTCTTTAGTCAAGTTTTCCTTCTTTTCGATTGTTTCTCTTTTTCGTTCAGATGAAGATCCGTCTTTATTTTCTCTGGCTGGTGAGCTCCTGGGCCAGAAGTTGTTCCTTCCTTGAGTGTCTCTGAACCGGTTCCTTTCACCATAAAAGGCTGCATCTAGAGCTGATGATGTTGATGCTTCCTTCTTCCAGTTTAGACTGTACTCATGAGCTTTGAGAGAACCAAACAATTCTCTGGGAGTGATGCTATTTAGATTTCTTGATTCTTTTGTAGCTATCATTTTCATGTTCCATTCTTCAGTGAGATTATCCAAAACTTTGGAATTCATCTCAGAATTGGGATAACTTCTCCCTAGGTTGGTCATCTCACTGATGATGCCTAGAAATCTAGTTTCAAGGCTTGAGATGGATTCTTTTGGCTGCATTTTGAAGGACTCATATCTATGGACTGCCAGTTGGAGCTTGTTTCCTTTGATGGCTTCGGACTCTTGGCATATATCTGCTAGTAAGTCCCATATCTCCTTGGCAGTTGTACAATTCTTTGTGTTCTTCATTCTGTCTTCATCTAGAGTTTGAAATAGTGCAGCTTGAGCCACAAACTCTAGATTCTTCAACTTCTTCTCTTCGCTGGTGAGAAGATTAGTTGGCTTTGGGATCCTTGCTGGTTGATTGATATCAACTATGTGAGCATCATTGTCCATCATGATGATGATTGGACCATCTTCAATAACTTCCCACATATTCTCATGGATCGAGCAGAGATGCGCCTTCATTTGCCTGCTCCAATTATCATAATTCTCAACTGAAAACAAAGATAGCTTATGGTTTCCCATAGCTTGAAATGTTAGCACAGATAAGTAGATATGATTCAGTTGATCCGCAGAAACGGCTGATCTTTAGAATCAACTACTTTGATACCACTTGTTGGTCCCGGGCGAGTCGTTATCAGTTTAGAGGGAGGGTGAATAAACTGATTAAAACTTTTGCTTCAATTGCGGAATAATAAGGGCCCTTGACTCGCTTAGAAACTTATCTATGCACAGTTAGAGTAAGTACTTTGGACAGCTTGAGTGCAGAATGTGTGAGCTTGTGTACAGTTCAAAGATATGCAAGTAATCAAAATAGTACAGCACATAAATGATTTATAGAGGTTCGAAGTCTCAAACTCCTACGTCCTCTCTTCCTTCCGCAGAAGGGCAACTTCACTATATAACTTGAGTTTCTTTACAAATTATACAATGAAGGACAGTTGGCTGAACCTGGTAACTGCTCGCTACCTCAGCGGGTCGACGACTCACACTTGAATTCCCTAACTGCTCGCTAGGAAGATAGGTTCTATTGACGTCTTTACAAGGTTTTAGATCTCTTTCGATCTTCAAGAGGTTAGTCTTGAATAGGGGGTATCAACTGATGTGCTCCTTCAATTGAGCTGGATAGTTGATCGTTGTATTGCTGAAACTGAGAAGGCTGCCCTGGCTGGTTTATCAACAGCTGGCTGAATGTTTTGACTCTTTGAATTCTTCTTCTTAGTTGGACTCTTGCAGTTTTTAGCAAATGCTGAACTTGAGCTAGGAGGTAGAAAGAAAGCTCTGCTTGAATGAAGGCTTCAAGAATAAGTATTGCGAAAAGTCTGGGAGGTAAGAGTTCTTTAAAACTTTGATTCACTCATCTTTTGTAGAGGAGTGATTTTATGACCGTTGAGTTCCATTGATCGATGGCTCCGTTGGTTCATTAATGGCAGATGGTCTTTATTGATCACTGGAGCTTTTGATTGAAGTAGTTGTTGCTTTGCCAATCGATCTTCATTGGATATTTAATTCAAGGATCTCCGTTGAAGCATTTATTCCAAGATTCGCCGGTTGAGCAATAACTCCAGGGTTCTCTGGCTGGTAGTTCTGAGCTTCGATATAGCAATTTTGAGTAACAGTTGGCAGTTTTGAACTTGTTTGTTTAGTTCGGCTATTAATCCGGCTGGCAGTTCTAAGCTTGTCAGCTCAGTTTAGCTATTGCTCCAGTTTGCGGTTCTGAGCTTCTTTCTCCAGTTCGGTTATTGCTCTAGTTTGCAGTTCTGAGCTTGTCTGCTCAGTTCGACTATTGCTCCAGTTGGCAGTTCTGAGCTTGTCAGCTCAATTTAGCTATTGCTCCAGTTTGCAGTTCTGAGCTTGTCAGCTCAGTTCGACTATTGCTCCAGTTGGCAGTTCTAAGCTTGTCTGCTCAGTTTAGCTATGGCTCCAGTTTGGAGTTCTGAACTTGTCTGCTCAATTCAACTATTGCTCCAGTTGGCAGTTCTCAGCTTGTAAGCTCAGTTTAGCTATTGCTCTAGTTTGCAGTTCTGAGCTTGTCAGCTCAGTTCGACTATTCATTCTCAAAGCTCTCTTGTTAGCCTGACTGATCATAGGCTGGCTGACTTCAGTTTTGGCCTTTAGCTGATTTGTCTGTTCACTTTAGTTTGGCCATCAGTTGGATACTTCCAGTCTTTCAGTTTAAACTGATCTTGTATCAGTTCCTTTAGTCTAGTCGATTTTTTTCTCCCTCAGCTCAGCTGTCTTAGCTGTCAATTTGTTTCAACTGGTTGGCGTATCCTCACAGCTGGTAGACCATACTTCCAGTTTGGTTCACTTCAACTTTAATTAAGTTCCTCTTTGATGTTCTGGATTGGTCAGCTCAGATCTACAACTTGAATTTTAGTTAGTTTTTCATAAATAGTTTTGACATCTCATCGAAACCTTTTCTAGAGGTTCCTTGATAGTTTTTCCTAACAGTTCTCTTCGCTCACTAGAATCGCTCGACGCGCCATTTGGTGATGAAGAAACTGATGAGCATGAAAATATCTGACTCCACACCCGTTAGGGATCATGTTCTCAGCATGATGAGTCATCTGGCTAAGATCGAGACTTTGGGTGGAGATCTAGACGGTGAGTTTCAGATAGACATTGTGCTTCACAACCTGTCCCCGAAGTTCGAGCAGTTTAGATTGAACTTCAATATGATAAAGAAGGATGTTACCTTAGCTGAACTGCTCATGGATCTTCAGGTGGCTGGGTTACTTCAAAAGGGAAATTTGGAGGCACACCTAGCTGAAAATAGGGCATTTTCTTCTGGTACTAAAAGGAAGAAGAGATACGCACCTAAGAAAGCTGCAAATGCGACGCCTAAGATGAAGAAGCCCAAGGTAAAGATTCCTCTTAAGGAATTCAAGTCCAAGACAAAGTGCTTCAAGTGCGGCCAGCCAGGCCACTGGAAGGCGGCATGTCCCGATAAGAGAAAGAAGGGTATGTCTCACACTCTTTTCGTTGAAACATGTTTAGCAACTTATTGTACTCAGTCTTGGGTAGTAGATACTGGAGCTACTGATCATGTTTGCATGTCTTTACAGGGGTTCCTAGTAAAAAGGCAGCTGAGTGATGAGAAGATCATCATCAACATGGACAATGCCATGAAAGTGACGGCTGTTGCAGTGGGAGACGTTACCATTTCTCTTAGTAGTGATAGGAGTTTAGTTTTAAAAGACTGTCTTTATGTGCCTGGTTTTAGGCGAAACCTTATTTCTGTTTCTAAATTTTTTATGGATGTATATTCAGTTTCTTTTGATAACAAGGTTTTTATCTTTAGTGGTAGACGTTTTATCTGTTCTGGCACATTGGATAGATATCTTTATTTACTTAATCCTATGCAAAACACTACACAAAAACAATTTCTGAATACATCGATCACAAACCTTAATAAAAGGAAAGAACCTTCAAAATTGAATCAAACCTATCTTTGGCATCTGAGGCTAGGTCATATTAACCTTAAGAGGATACAAAGGCTATTAAATGATGGACCTCTGTCTTCATTGGTTCTAGAATCGTTTCCTTTGTGTGAATCCTACTTGGAAGGTAAAATGGCCAAGCATCCTTTTGAGTCAAAAGGAAACCGATCCGAAGGGCTGTTAGATTTTATTTACTCTAACTTATGTGGCCCTATGTTAGTTCAAGCTCGAGGAGGGTATGAGTATTTTATCACACTCATTGATGATCACTCAAGATATGGATATATCTACCTATTACGTCCCAAGTCCGAACGCTTTGATAAATTCAAGGAATTCAGGACGGAAGCGGAGAAACGTACTAGTAGAAGTATCAAGTCACTACGTTCTGATCATGGGGGCGAGTATCTCTCAAGTGAATTTAGGGACTACCTAGCAGAGAATGGGGTTACATCCCAATTGACTGCTACGGGAACGCCATAACAAAATGGCGTGGCGAATAGAAGGAATAGAACCTTGTTAGAGATGGTTAGATCGATGATGAGTTATTCAAAGTTGCCTATTTCATTCTGAGATATGTCCTAGAAACAGCAGCCTACATTCTTAACTTGGTGCCATCTAAATCAGTTCCTTCTACACCCACAGAACTTTAGACTGGACGAAAGCCCAGTTTAGGACATGTTCAGATTTGAGGTAGCCCAGCACACGTGTTAGATAAGGAAACTGATAAATTGGTAGCTCATACTGATGTGAGACTGTTTGTTGGATATCCTAGAGGAATGAAAGGTGGTCTATTTTATAGTCCTAAGGATCAGAAGATCATTGTTAGCACCAATGCTCGATTCTTAGAAGAAGACTATGTCATAAACCACAAACCAAGGAGTCAAATTATCCTTGAGGAGCTAAGAGGAAAAGAATTAAATCCAACACTAGTTGTACAAGAAGAGGTGCCACAAGACACTGCATAACGTGTCACAGATACACGAGAGCTGCCTCGTCGCAGTGGGAGGGTTGTACGCCAACCTGATAGATTTATTAGTTTAGGTGAATCTTCGGATTTCGCTAAATGACTCAATGAATTGGATCTCAGGACCTATGACGATGCGGTCCAAGACAAGGATGCAGATTCTTAGAAATCTGTAATGGAGTCTGAGATTGGATCTATGGATCACAATCAAGTCTGGGAGCTTGTAGAACCACAAGATGGGGTAAAATCCATTGGGTGTAAGTGGATCTACAAATACAAGAGAGGACTTGACTGGAAGATTGAAACCTTCAAGGCTAGATTGGTGGCGAAATGGTACACTTATAAAGAAGGGATCAATTATGAGGATACCTTTTCACCGGTAGCCATGCTTAAGTCAATCTGGATTCTCTTGTCTATTGCCGCTCATTTGGATTATGAGATATGGCAGATGGATGCCAAGACAGCTTTCATAAATTGAAGTCTTGAGGAAAACATCCACATGAAGCAACCAGAGGGTTTCATTGCTAAAGGCCAAGAGCACTTAGTGTGCAAGCTTAAGAGATCTATTTATGGACTTAAGTAGGCGTCAAGGTCTTCGAACATCCATTTTGATGAGGTTATCCAGTCATATAGATTCGTGCAAAGTCCGGATGAGAGTTGCTTGTACAAGAAATGTGACGGAAACGTGGTAGTTTTTCTCATACTTTATGTTGATGATATCTTGCTTATTGGAAACAAGAAGAAGACATTATCAAACATAAAGGTGTGGTTGTCCAAGCAGTTCGATATGAAGGATCTGGGAGAAGCTAGACATGTCCTTGGCATCAAGATCATTCGAGATCACCAGAAAAGGATGCTCTAACTATCCCAAGCGACTTATATTGATACAGTGCTAGATAGGTTTAGCATGCAAGATTCCAAGAAAGGTTTTATACCTTTGAGGCATGGAATTTATCTATTCAAGGTAATGTATCCCCAAACACAGTTTAAAATAGATGAGATGAAGAAAGTCCAATATGCTTCGGCTGTGGAAAGTTTGATGTATGATATGCTATGCACGATGCCTGATATATGCTATGTTGTTGGCATGGTAAGCAGATATCAGTCTAACCCTAGATAAGGACACTGGACTGCGGTTGAGAATATTCTCAAGTAGTTGAAAAGGACTCGAGATTATATGTTGGTATACCGCTCTGATAGTCTCGTGCCTTTGGGTTATACGGACTCAGATTTTCAATCTAATAAAGATCAGAGTAAGTCTACCTCAAGCTATGTGTTTACATTGGGAGGCGGGGCCATTGCATGGAGGACCATAAAGCAGAAATGCATTGCGTATTCCACCATGGAGGCTGAATATGTAGCTGCCTCTGAGGCTACAAAAGAGGTCGTCTGGATCAAGAGCTTCTTGTTGGACTTGAGTGTGGTTCCTGATTTGCCTAAGAGTATCATGATATACTGTGATAATCTGGTGCAGTGGTAAATTCGAAGGAACCTATAGCCCATAAGGTAAGTAAACACATAGAAAGAAAGTACCATCTTATATGAGAAATCATTAAAAGAGGGGACGTGACGGTGGTCAAGATTGCATCGGAGGACAATCTAGCTGATCCATGCATAAAGATCCTACCAGCTAAAACCTTTGATGGTCACGTCGAAAGAATGGGAGTGAGATGCAGACCTGAAGGTGCAGTTTGAGTTTTATAGTTTGATTTGAGAGTTAGCCAGTTAGTTATTATGCTTGAAAGACATGCTTTAAGTATAAGTGGGAGATTGTTAGTTCTGTATGCTGGAAGACATGTCTTTGTATACTTTTCGGACAATGTGATGATATAGATTGAATCTTTTTCCAGTCACTGTTTACATTTATATTATTATAACTGTTTATGCATATTCAATATACTTACACTGTAGATGATATGGTGTGGGTAAACACACATTAAGATCATATCATTAGATCCTTGTATAGTATTAAAAAACTCACGGCTTAGATGGTCATGAATACACCGTCGGTACACCGTAGAATAATCTGATAATTAGTTTGTCTTGACTAATTGATTATTCTAATACACGTGTTAGTGTATTGAGGAGGATCACGATAGGATATTGTTCTCTACTATGACACTATAAGTTAGAGAATAAAGATCCACAGAGTTCGGGTTCTTAACTTATATTTATTGGCGAACATATGTATGATTTGTTTATTGCTTTGATTTATCCATAGGTGAGATTCTCTTATAGAATCAATAAACTAAATATATTGGCTAATAGTATTTGTATATATGATGTGTCGTGTAATATATATAAGCACCGTGTCCTGGTGCGCCAGATTGATGATGTTCTCTTGAGGAAACACAAGTTCATGTTGAAACCCTGTAGGTGGAATTTATTCCATACATGAGTAAAGCTTGTGTGGTACTACTCAAGGTTTTAGATATTAATTAATTATAGCTATCAGAGGCTTACATAATTAATTAATGAACATTAGATCTTTAACACGGGAAATGGTTGAACTAAAGGAGTAAGCATATTCACAAACATGTATTAAATTGGTAGGTCAGTATTACTTCTTTAGTGGAATAAAAGTAATATTTAATTTATTTAATAATATCCTAAGTTTATTGGATATTGGGAATTAAATAAATTAGTGGGCCAATTTAATATTCTTCTAGATCCCTATTGTAGCCTAATATGATTTTAATGGACTGGAGATGGAACAAGAGTTAAAAGGCTCAAGCCCAGTAGGTTTGGGGCTTGTAATTTTCGACCACCCCCTTATAAATAAGAGGATGGGGATTGAAAATTACACACATAATAATCAGTCTCTCAGTTATCTTTTGATCTCCACAGTATCCATTGTTATCTAGTAGATTTATGTCCACCCTGAATCTAGATACAGTCTGGGAATACATCAGAAGATCAAGGAGTCGAATTACTGTGTTAAGGGGTCGTCGATCATTGTACTCTCAATAGCAAGATTAGACCTTTAATCTTGTCCACAACCCGACATTCAATTGTAAGTCTTTTTTGATATTCTATGTTTCCGTTTTTAGTAAAACCGAAAACCGTTTTGCATGTTTAATTGAATTTGGTTAATTAAAATATTTATGTTGCACAAAATATGAATACATGATATTAGGATTAAAAAATAACCAAATAGATCATGTGGTGGTTTATTTCGAGAAAACCCCAACATTATCATGTACGAAATAAATTCCACCTGCAGGGTTTCACATGAACTTTGTGCTTCCTCAAGGGATATCATCAACCTGACGCACCAGGACACAGTGGCCATATATATTGCACGACCTATTATATATGTAAATTTTATTGCCCAAAATATTGAGGTTGTTGATTCTATCAAATAATCTCACTTATTGATAAATAAAAGAAATAACATAACATGATGGTCCCGAATGAGCCTAATAGAATTTAGAAGGGGGGGTTTTGAATTAACTCTTTTTCAAACTGAAATTAAGTGCAGAAAGTTAAGGTCCCGGCTTGTTTTAAGTTTGGTTAGATAACTTATATTTTCAGTTGACTGAACTTTGATTATATGTAGTGTAAGTTTGTGTGCAAACTTAGAGATAATTAAGACAAAACAAAATACATCACACAACAATTTTATAGAGGTTTGAAGCCTTAAAGCTCCTACGTCCTCTCTTCCTTCTTACTCGAAGGACAGTTCACTATATAACTTGATGTTGACTTTACAAATTATACAATGAGAGTGGGTAGCTGAACTTGGTAACGATGAGTTTCTTTACAAAGTTACCTCAACTGGGTTGATGGCTCACACTTATAATCTTTGGCAGGTAGTTATTGTGCAGTGGTAGTTTCTTTAGCTTCTTTATAAGGTTTTAGATCTCTTTCGATCTTCAAGAGGGTGAGTCTTAAACTTTAGTTATCAACTGGTAGGGCTCTTTGGTTTGAGCATATATTGATAGAGTGATTATCAAGGAGAGAGGCTTTGGCCAGTGCTTTGATGATAGCTGGATGAACTTACTGGTTTTTTACTCTTGCTCTCTTGTGTGGGATTTTCACTAATTGTTACAACTCAATGATTTTTCGATAACTGACTATTACAATTTGTCTTCGTAATATTTTCTCAGATTTTGATCACACAAATTGGGTGCATATGTAGGTAGTTTAGCATAAGCAGAAGGTAGCAAATCTATCGCAAAAATCTTACATGCAAAAAATCTACTTAATAAGTTCTGATTTATCCTTTTTATATAGAGAGGAATGAATATGACCGTTGGTCAGTTTAGACTTAATTAGATTTGTTGTGAGTTGGTGAAGAGAACCGTTGAAGGGTTTAAAATTCCAAGCATTTATGCCTAAGTTGACTTTGTTGTGTTAGATCTTCGATTGCTAATTTAGTTGGCATCCTTCAGTTTGGAACCCTCGGTTTAAGAGTCTTACTCTTCAGTTGCGAGACTCTTTAGTTCAATTTGGGTTTATGGCGAACTTATTTGATGGGCTTCTCTTTAGTTCAGTTCAGCTCCATGGCGAACTTGTTTGATGGGCTTTTCTTCAATTTAGTCCAGCTTCGGTCTAACTAAATTCAGTTCATTCTTTGTTAGCTTTTGTTGATTTCTGATGTCTTACCAAGGCATCTAGACTTCACTATTTTGACTTTATCTTCCATTGGCTGACTTTAGTTCAGTATCTTGTTCTTATCGACTTCAGTTCAGTTTTCTTTGACTTTAATTTTCATAGGTTTCTGACATCTCGTCAAAACATTTTCCTTCATTATTTTAACTAACAATTTCTCCCTTTTTGATGATATCAAAACTGTCAAGATTCATGATGGAAAACGAATTTGAAAGCTGAACTTTTTAAGAAATGAGATTTTATAGAAGGAAAAGATTACAAGGATTTACAGTAAAGATTTACGGAAATCTAGACTTATAGTCAAGTTTTGTTCCTTTTACTTAACTCTCCTCCCCCATTAATTTGATCATGGCTTCTTTTCCTTTGAGAACGGTTCTTCTTCCCTTTATTTCCATCATTTCTCTCTTCCCCCTATTTGGCATCATCCAAAAAGGTTTGTGGTGTAGCTGATGGGGCTGAGTAAGGGACATGGATGCTTGGAGTCATAATGAAGGTGGTAGCCAGAGCATCCATACATGCGGGAAGGTCCATGGCTGAATGGCGCGGAGGCGAGAGCCATTCAAGGTCTGCCGATGAGGGCAGTTGGTTGTCGAAGCCTTGAAGAAGAGGAAAAAGAGGACTTGGGAAGTCCAGATCCTGGAGGTTGGCAAAAAGCTCATCATCTGAGGGAATGTTGTGGATGTCCCCGATATATAGGATTATTGAAGAAGTAGCTTGAGGTTCAGTTGGTGCAGAGTCTGCGACGGGAATATCCAGTTGGACTCGATTGATGGCATGGTCCAGGATTTTTGCTAGTGTGAGAGGCGTGTTTGTAGGATTTGGGATCCACTCACAGCACCAGGTGGCCTCTTTAACCTAGTAATTGGGTCCCCTAGTCTGAACTAGATATAGCATGATGGCTTCATTTATTTGAAATCTCCAGAGATGCCATTGGAGAAATCATCGAAGCTAAAGAAAAAGAGATGAATCGATCTCTTCAAAAATGCTGAACTGATTCCTCAGTTCTTGTTCTAGAGTTAATTGGAACATTATTTCAACTAGATTAGTTGCATAGATGTTGGATTGAATAGCGGGCTGACTGGTGTGTTGGTTGAAGGACGACTGATGGAGATGAAAATTCAGTCATCATGGGCCTTTTTCCTCATGCTCGATCAGTTTGGTGTGGTTGAGAAGAAGAGGCACCCGCTGTGTGCTGACAGGATTTTTAGCTCGTGGATAACCAGTCTCGTCTAGAGAGAAGGTCCCCAAGTAGATTGCAGACCGGAAGTAGTTTTTTCAGGATCCGACTGATCCTCTGTTAGTGCCATCTTACAGCACTAAGTGTTTTTAGATTGTCATGATCTTTATGGCAATTCAAAGAACACAAAGGTTTTAGTTTTTCAAGTTTGAAGACTATGTTCTGGACATTATGATATGAACATTCCGCTGCCAATCTGATTGAAGATCAAAAAATGTACTTGAGCATGTTTGTGAACATGATCATGTACATGGTTGTCTAGAAAGTTTCCAAGAGACGTGCCAAACTGATTTCAAGGAGTTGAATTTACCGTTTCAAGATGGACGTTTCAGAATACAAGATGCCTTGTTCAAGATGAAGATCAAGAAGGAAGAAAACAAGTTCTATTCAAGGAAAGCTTCTATCTAGTTGGAGTTCGAATTAAACTAGGAAAGTTTCCTTATTGAGTTTGATTCAAAATAGGACAATCTGATTACCTTGTTTAGGATATATCTTGTCTTTATAAATAGCCTGGGAATCAGACTAGTTAGTGAGGTTTACGAATACACAAGATCTAGAGAGTCTAAAAGACTTCAAGTTTGAAGCATATAGTATTCGGATAGACTAGGTTTGATCTATGTGATCATTATGTGTCTAGTCTGTGTTTGAAATTCTTTCATATACAATTAAAAGAGTCTTAGGAGAGATTTCCTATGGGAACTAGAAGGAGTCTAGGTTGTGAGGGGATCTCACAATTTAGTCCATCGAAAGAGGTTGTAGTGTGTAGGAAAGGGGTCAAGTGACTGGAGGTCATAATGTAATAGCCTTTGGAAATTTTGATATTAATCAAAAATTCATTCCAATTTAATAACAAGGTGGATCGAAAATAACAAGGTTCAAATCATGGAAGTTTTGATCCTCTTCGAAACACCTTTCAAATTTAAACCTAATTTTTGAAAAACCCTAAATTAATATTAACTTGGAAATTTTGATATTGATCAAAAATCTATTCCAAATAATTGTAGTAGGGATCGAAAATTACAATAATTAAATTGTGGTAGTTTTGATCCTATTCAAACACTTTTAAAATTAAAATTCTATTTTCAATCCCTTTGTGATTAGAATTAGGTAAGTTTTGATATACACCAAAAATTACCTTAACCAATTCTAATACCCATATTTTTGAAAATACTATAGGAATGAAATAAGGAAATTTTGATATGGATCAAAATTCTATTCCAAATTAAACTCCTAATTTTCAAAAATAATGAATCAAAAATTAGGGAATTTTAAAACATCAAATTTTGAAAATTTGATGTTCAAATTTTCGATCATCATCAAATTAAAATCTGAAAATTTGATGAACATTAAATATCATCTCAAATCTTTATTTTATGATGAACAAAAATTACTAGTAGATTAAAATGGAATTTTCCGAATTCATTACAAAATTCAACCAATTTTAAAACTACAATAAATCAAAATTTAAGCAACACTAAATCTGAAAATTTAGAGACATAAAATTCATCTACAAATTTAATGAAAAATTTCGAAACAACCTAGGATTAAAACTAGAATAGTGCCAAAACCCGCTCTGATACCTGTTATTGGGGTTTATTCGAATTAAACCACCAAAGGATCCTTTTGGTTGTTCATTAATCCATGTATCATGTAAATCATAATTTGATGTATATTGTATGAATTTAACTAATCGAGTTTAATAGCATGCAAGACAATTTTCGATTCTAATTAAAGCGGAAATATAGAAATCGAAAATCGACTTACAATTTGAACGTCGGGTTGAGGACAAGATTAAAGGTCTAATTTTGTTGTTAATTCAATTATCATCGGCGCCCCCACTGTGCTATTCCACTTCTTGATCTTCTGTTGTATTCCTGGACTGTGTTCAGATACAGGGTGAGTTGTAATCTACTGAGATGGGTGTGAATTCTATGGAGATCAAGAGAACAAAAAGAGGGCTGATTTGTGATGATCAAATTTTGTCCCCTTCCCTCTTTTTTATAGGGAGGTAGGCCAAATTTAACTGACCCAACCCTACTGGATTTGGGCCTCTAGCTCTTGTTCCATCTCCAATCCACTTAAGTCATATTGGGCTACAACAGAAATCTAGAAAAATATTAAATTGACTTACTAATTTATTTAATTTCTAATCTCCAATAAACTTAGGATATGATTAAATAAATTAAGTATTATTTTTATTCCACTAAAGAAATAATACTGACCTACCAATTTAATACATATTTGCGAATATGCTTTCTCCTTTAGTTCAGTCATTCCCCATGTTTAAGATATAATGTCCATTAATTAATTATGTAAGCTTCTGAAAGCTATAATTAATTAATATCTTATTTCTTAAGTAGTACCACACAAGCTTTATCATGTACGGAATAAATTCCACCTGCAGGGTTTTACATGAACTTTGTATTTTCTCAAGAGGCCATCATCAACCTGGCGCACCAAGACATGGTGCCCATATATATTGCACGACCTATCATATATGTAAATGTTATCACTCAAAATATCGAGATTATTGATTCTATCAAAGAACCTCAATCATTGATATATCAAAGTAATTAACACAACATATATATGTTCCCCAATATATATTAGTTAAGAACCCGAACTCTATGGATTTTTATTCTCTCATTTAAGGTCAGAGTAGAGAATAATTAGCTAGTCAAGACAAACTAACTATCATATTATTCTACGGTATACCAATGGTGAGTTCAGGACCATCTAAGACGTGAGCCTTTTAATACATTACAATGATCCAATGATATGATCTTACTGTGTGTTCTTCTACACCATATCATCTACTATTTAATTATAATGAACATGCATGAAAATATAACAATTTAAATGCAAACAGCGACTGCAATAACATTCAATCTATATCATCATAAAATATCATCAAAAATGTATACAAAGACAAGTCTTCTAGTATACAAAACTAACAAATATCACATGATATCCATACATGATATAAATTTCAAAAATCACATTTAACTAACTTAAAAATTTCAAAATTAACCATAAGATAAAATTTAGAAATTAATTACAATTATCTACTAAATTATATCTTACATTACTCAAAAATTACCTTAAGAATAAATTTAGAAATTAATTAAAATTATCCACCAAATTTAACATTTAAATTTTCAAAAATTCCCTAAATGAATTAAACTTGGAAATTTTGATATTCTTCAAAAATCTATTCCGAATTAATATACATAGGTGTCGAAAAATTCCAAATAATAAATATGGAAATTTTGATCCTCTTCAAATACTTTTCAAATTTAAAATTATATTTTCAAACCTAAAGGGAATAGAATTAGGTTTGATATACATTAAAAATTATCTTTTCCAATTCTTGATCCCCTAATTTTCGAAAATTGCATAGGAATTCGATAAGGAAATTTTGATATAGATCAAAATTCTATTCCAAACCTAACTCATAATTTTTGAAAATCAAAGATTAAAATTAGGGAATTTTATCATGAAATTTTCAAACACCTCTAGGAATAAAATCTGGAAATTTGATGTGTTGGTCTCGGGCGAGTCAGTATCAATTTAGAGGGGGGTGAATAAACTGATTCGAAACTTTAAACTCAAATATGGAATGTAATCAGGGCCCTTTGACTCGCTTTGAAACTTATCGATGCACTAATTAGTTCATTGATTTTTAGTTGACTTTGTGAGTGCAGTTTGTGTGAACTTTGTGTACGGTTTTAAAGATATGCAAGTTAAGTAAAACAATACAGCACACAATCAATTTATAGAGGTTTGAAGTCTCAAACTTCTACGTCCTCTCTTCCTTCCGCAGAAAGGCAATTCCACTATATAACTTGAGTTCACTTTACAAATTATACAATGAATGATAAGTTTGTTGAACCTGGTAACAGTGAGTTACTTTACAAAGTTACCTCAGCGGGGTCGATAGCTCACACTTGCAGTCCCCAGTAGCTAGCTATTGCGGCGACAATTTCTTTAGTGGTGGCCACATTTAGCTGGAGAGTTAGGTGCTATTATCAGCTTTACAAGGTTTTAGTTCTCTTTCGATCTTCAAGAGGTTTAGTCTTGAACAGGGGTATCAACTGATATTGATCCTTGAGTTGAGTTGTAGTAGTTGATTGTTGTATTTCATGAATTGAGAAGACTTCTTGGGCTGAACTTTCAACAACTGGCTGATTGCTTGAAGCTTTAAGTTCTTCCTCTCAGTTTGTGACTTTCGCAGCTGAAACAATGCTTTGAACTTGATCTGTGAGGGGAAAAAAGAAAGCTCAGTTGTAAGTGCGTGCGAAAGCTTAAGTATTAGGATATTCAAGAGTCGAAAGTCATTTGAAATTCTGATTCACTCGTCTTTTATAGAGGAGTGATCTTGTGACCGTTAGGTTCTATTGAATGATCAATGGTCTCTTGGTTCATCAATGGAATGTTGATTTTCATAGCTGTTGGTGCTGCTGATGTAGCTATTACTCTACCAATCGATCTCTGTTGATCATTAAATTCGTTGATTCTTCAGCTGGTAGTTCTGGATTAGAGCTTAGCTGCTTAGTTTAGTTATCGCTTCAGTTCGGCTACTTTTTGAACTTCATTACCAGTTCAACTGATCACAAACCATTGACTTGATTTGTCTTGAGTGTCAGTTCGACTGATCTTAATTTCAGCTTGGTCAGTGGTTGGCTCATCTTGAGCTTCAGTTCAGCTGATTTTTGTTACTTTTGTATACTAGAAGACTTGCCTCTGTATATTTTTCTGATGATATGATGATATGAAATGAAAGTTATTGCAGTCACTGTTTGCATTTAGATTATGTTATATTATTGTTCTATGTAATGTTTCATATACTTACATTGTAGATGATATGGTGTGGGGAGTCACACGGTAAGATCATATCATTAGAACCTTGTATTGTATTAAAGAGCTCACGGCTTAGATAGTCCTGAACACACCATCGGTACACTGTAGAATAATCTGATAAGTTAGTTTATCTTGACTAAATGATTATTCTAGTACACTTGTTAGTGTATTGAGGAGGATCATGATAGGATACTATACTTTATCTCTGACCCAGTTAGTGAGAGAATAAAGATCCACAGAGCTCGGGTTCTGAACTCATGTGATATTGGCAAGCATATGTGTGCGTTATTTATTACTTTGATTTATCAATGAGTGAGATCTTTTCGTAGATCAAACTCGATATCTTGGGTAATAACAATGTATACATGATGTGTCGAGCAGTATACATGAGCACCGTGTCCTGGTGCGCCAGGTTGATGATGTTCTCTTGAGAAAAACACAAGTTCATGTTGAAACCCTGCAGGTGGAATTTATTCCGTACATGAGTAAAGCTTGTGTGGTACTACTCAAGGTTTTAGATGTTCATTAATTATAGTTGTCAGGGGCTTACATAATTAATTAATGAACATTATATCTTAAACACGGATAACGGCTGGACTAAAGGAGAAAGCATATTCGTAAATATGTATTAAATTGGTAGGTCAGTTTTACTTCTTTAGTGGAATAAAAGTAAAACTTAATTTATTTAATTATATCATAAGTTTATTGGATATTGATATTAAATAAATTAATGGGCCAATTTAATATTCTTCTAGATCCCTGTTGTAGCCCAATTGACTGATAGTGGACTGAATATAGAACTTGAGATAGAGGCCCAACCCAGTAGGGTTTGAGAAGTGAAATTTCGCCCACTTCCCTATTTAAAGGGGAAGGAGGGCCGAAATTTTAGAAAAAGAAATCAGCCCCTCTTTGTCTCTCAAAGTTATCCATAGATTCCATAAACCTATCTAGTAGATTTCAACCCACTCTGAATCTAGATATAGCCCGGGAATACAACAGAAGATCTTGAAGTAGAATTATGTGGTGGATGATTTTTCTGAGGAAAAAGGGGCACCTGTTTTGTGTTCATTCAACGGCAAGATTAGATCTTTAATCTTGTCCACAGACCGTCTGACAATTGTAAGTAATTCGAATCTATGTCTTCCGCTTTATTAGATTCATTTTACATGGTTTTGTGCTTGACGTGATAAACATGCATGTGACATAAAAATATGATTTACATGAACATGGATTAATGAACAACCAATAGATCATGCAGTGGTTTAATTCAAAAAACCCCAACAACTGGTATCAGAGCGGGTTTTGGCACTGTTCTATGATTAATCCAAGTATAATTTCGATATGTTTAATTAAATTTGATGTTAAATTTATTGTTCTTAAATTTTCAGATTTAATTATGTTCATGTGTTGATTTTATTGTTGTTCAAAACTTGGATGGATTTTTTGATTTAATTCGAAAAATCCTAGTTCTGGATTGAATTGAATTTTCGATCATGATATAAAATTTGGAATGATATTTGATGTACTACAAAAATTTCCAGATTTTATTGGGTAATGGTTCGAAAATTTGAGATAAAATTTTTCAAAATTTGATGTTTAAAAATTCCCTAATTTTGTCTTGAAATTTTCGGTCACCTTGAATTAAATTTGGATGGATTTTTGATCAAGTTCAAAATTTCCAGATTTGATTTTAGATAGGTTCGGAAATTGTGATGATTAGAAAAAGATTAGGTAATCTTTGATGTATATCTTAAGTTACCTATTTCTAATCCAGATAGATTTGAAAATAGAATTTTAAATGTTGGAAGAATTTGAAGTGATCAAAATTTCAGATTTATTTTTCTTAGAATTTTCGAAATCTATGTTATTTATTTGGAATAGTTTTTTTTATTAATGCCAAAATTTCCAAATATGTTATTTTATGTAATTTTCGATTTTATTAAATTAAATTTGGAGGAAATTTTAATGGAAATTAAATTTCCGGATTTATTTAATGATTAGGTTCGAAAATTATGAGCATGGAATTTAGATTTGATATTATCTGATGTATATCTTAATTTACCTAATTTTAATCTAGATAGATTTGAAAATAGAATTTTAAATTTGGAAGAATTTGAAGTGGATCAAATTTTCAGATTTATTATTTGGACAATTTTCGAAAATCTATGAGTTAAAATTAGATAAGCTAATTTTTGGATATATACAAATAATTATCAAAATCCAATTGTGATAAGAATTTAAATTTGGATAAGTTTTGGAAGATTTTGAATGGGATCAAATCTCCAAACTTTATCCTTGAAGATTTAGATTCTTATGGATAATATTTGGATTAGATTTTTTATTTATATCAATATATATCCAAGTATTATTTAATTAGAGAGGTTTTAAAATATTAAATTAATTTGGTGGATAATTTTAATTAATTTTCAGATTTATTTTAAGAGATATTTTCGAAAATCACAAGGTTTAAAATTGGTGGATAATTATTTTAATTTCTAATTTTTATCTTGTGAATAATATCGAATTAATTTATTTATTTAATTGTAAAATTCGATATTTAATATTCATGCATAGATATCATATGTTATTTTATGTGGATCATATAATATATGATTGTTGGATTTGTAAACTGTGTTTGTTTGCAGGTTTACCAACTATCATGGCTCCTTTATTTTATGTGATGTATGTTTATGTTGAATGAATGTTGGTCGTATGCCGGTTTGGCTACGTGATTTTAATCCATGAGAAAATCGATGGATTAGGTCTAGGTTTTATTTTACGTTGTTTTAATGTAATAGATATAAAGTTGTTAGACCGAGTTTTTGAGTTGTAATTTTTATTCTAGCAATATTAGATTTTTCCTTTTGGAATAGATAGTTTGTATTGAATAAACATGGGAGATCAACTTAAAAGAAGGAAATTAGTTCAGCACCAAGAAGGAAGAATCACCGGTTCACGTCCCGAAATCCTAAAATGGAGCTAGGTTTTTCGGCGAGGCGCAGTGAAGGGGGCGGCGTTCCAAGCCCTGTTCCGGAGCTGACTTTCCTGTTTTATCTCATCGATCAACATGAGATATAAGCCATGATAGTTGGAATATTACTGTTGCTTATTATGTTGAAGCATGCAATGGATGTTTATCATTTTATGTGATGCTTGCATGTTCGATAATGGGATAAAATGAAACATGAAGCATAAATAACTAAGTGGGAGATATTCATACCAAAGTATGTAGAAATCTCATACAGTCTCCATTAAAATCTGGTTTAATTGAGAAGTGATGGGCATGCGTGTTGACATCGGTCTTCCTCCATATCGGATGTGTCATATCACAGATTTCTCTAGAAATTAAATCTCCTAAATGGATAGTTGTAGAACATTATTAGAACTAACTGACTCCTCCATCTAGAGCAGTTAAATTCGAACTAATGATCTTGGTGCGAAGATAATGGTGTGCACACTTAGATGTAATTTATTGATAAACGTCCACACGATCGTAGCTTATCAGTTAGACGATTAACGATTACATGACCATGTTTATTATCCGGCTATTAATTTGCTTGTTGTAAGGAAACTCAACTGGAGGCAAATTAAAGATTTAACCTATTTAAAAATAAATTTTATAAATATCCACACTATCGTGGCTTATAAAAGACGTTTTTAAAGTGTCGGTGGAAAAGTATATAATTGTTGTGAGATTTTCGATTATATAATGTTTATCCTAAAAGTGTTTGTGACTGTACTGCATGTTTTATTTTTAGTTATTTCATATCATCAATGGCACTCTCCAATCTGTCCTCAATCCTCAAAGAAAACAAACTTGTTGGTGAAAACTACAATGACTGGCTTCTTAACCTTAACCTAGATCTTGTTGCTGAGGGACACAAGTTTGTGCTTGAAGAGGTTTGTCCTCCACAGCCAGATGAGGGTTCTGACGAATCCCAAGAGATTGCATATGATAAGTGGGTTAGGTCTAATGAGATAGCGCGCTGTTACATTTTGGCATCTATGTCAAATGTGTTGCAACATCCGCATGAGCCTATGAAAACCGCTTATGATATCATGTACAACCTTAGGTAGCTATTAGGTCATCAGAACCGCTTAGCACACCATTTGGCAATGAAAAAGATAATGGATGCGAGAATGTTTGACTCCACACCTGTTAGGGATCACGTTCTCATGATGATGGGGTATTTATCTGAGATCGAGACCTTGGGTGGAGAGCTGGATGGCGATTCTCAAATCGACATTGTTCTTCATAGCTTGTCCTCGAGGTTTGAGCAGTTCAGGCTGAACTTTAATATGATCAAAAAGGAAGTCCACCTGACTGAACTGCTCATGGATCTTCAGACAACTGAATTGCTCCAAAAGAGCGATCCTCAGGCCCACATAGCTGAGAAAGGCGCGTCTTCTTCTGGTGGTAAAAGGAAGAAGAGAAATGCACCTAAAAAAGCTGCAGATGAGGCGCCTAAGGTAAAGAAGCCAAAGGCAAAGATTCCTCCTGAGGAATTCAAGTCAAAGACTAAGTGCTTTAAGTGTTGCCAACCAGGTCATTGGAAGGCGGCGTGCCCTAACAGAAGAAGAAGAAGAGAGGTACATCTCACACTCTGGTTATAGAAACATGTTTAGCAACTTGTTCTACCCAGTCATGGGTAGTAGATACTGGAGCTACTGATCATGTTTGCATGTCTTTACAGGGGTTTCTGGTAAAAAGACAGCTGAGTGAGGATGAGATCACCGTCTACATGGGCAATGCTACGAGAGTGGCAGCTGTTGCAGTGGGAGACGTTGTTTTACCTTTCAGTAGTGATAGAACTTTGGTTTTGAAATATTGTCTTTATGTGCCTGGTTTTAGGCGAAACTTAATTTCAGTTTCTAAATTGATTATGGATGGATACTCTATTTCGTTTCATAACAAAGTAGTTATCTTTAGTAGTAAATATTTTATCTAATCTAGCATATTGGATGGACACTTATACTTTCTTAAACCAATTGAAAACACTACGCAAAGACAACTGTTAAATACATCGATCATAAACCCTAACAAAGAGAAAATAACCTTCAGACTTGAATCAAACCTATCTTTGGCATCTAAGGCTAGGTCATATTAACCTTAAGAGGATACAAAGGCTTCTAAACGATGGACCATTGTTTTCTTTGGTATTGGAATCGTTTCCTTTGTGTGAATCCTGTTTGGAAGGTAAAATGACCGAGCGTCCTTTCCAGTCAAACGGAAATAGATCCGAAGGGCTATTAGATTTGATTCACTCTGACCTATGCGGCCTATGTCATTTCAAGATCGAGGAGGGTTCGAGTATTTCATCACTCTCATTGATGATTACTCTAGATACGGTTATATTTACCTGTTGCGTCGCAAGTCTGAATGCTTTGAGAAATTCAAAGAGTTTAAGATGGAAGCGGAGAAACGAACAGGCAGAAGTATCAAGTCACTATATTCTGATTATGGTGACGAGTACCTCTCAAGTGAATTTAGGGATTACATGGCAGAGAATGAGATTACATCCCAGTTGACTACGCTTGGAACGCCACAGTAGAATGGCGTGGCGAAAAGAAGGAATCGTACATTGTTAGAGATGGTTAGATCGATGATGAGTTATTCTGAGTTGCCCATTTCGTTCAGGGGATATGTCCTGGAAATGGCAGCCTATATTCTTAACTTGGTTCCATCGAAATCAGTTCTTGCTACACCCACAGAACTGTGGACTGGATGAAAGCCCATTTTGAACCATATTCGGATTTGAGGTAGCTCAGCACACGTGTTGGACAAGGAAGCTGATAAGCTGGCTCCTTGTACTTATGTAAGGCTACTTGTTGGATATCCTAGAGGAACGAAAGGTGGTTTGTTGTATAGTCCTAAGGATCAGAAGATCATTGTCAGCACCAATGCTCGATTCTTAGAGGAAGACTATGTCATAAACCACAAACCAAGGAGTCATATCATCCTTGAGGAGTTAAGGGGAGGATCAAATCCTACACTGGTTATACAAGAAGATGAACCACCAAACACTACACAACGTGTCACAAAAGTACATGAACTGCCTCGTCGCAGTGGGAGGGTTGTATGCCAACCTGATAGATTCATTGGTCTAGGAGAGGCTTCAGATTTCTAAAGGGACTAAATGAATTGTGTAACAACCCGGATTTTCAGAATATGATTAAGTAATTTCTAATTTTAATTAGGAAATATTAATAGGAATTTCGAGCATAATAAGGATGTTTCGGTTCTAAACCGTAATTTTTAGGAGTTATTTTTCGTGAAATCGTCTTTTCGAGAATTTTGATCCAAGCTCAGTTATAGCCGATTTTGGTCATGTTTGAAAGGTGTTGACCCAAGGAGCATGCCAGTGCTTTCGGATTTTGAATCTGAAGTCGTTTGAGTTCCCGGTGATTTAAAACGCGTTTAAAGAAGTTAGGAATAGTGTTTTTCCGTAAGAGCGTGATCGTTAGAAATTTGCAAAATCTCGTGTGTTGACCCGAGCCTTATTTTTTCAAGCCTATCTTATAGAAAATTTCTCAAGGAATCCGTTGGCGTTTCTAGATTTTCATCCTGAGGTCAATTGAACGCTCGGGAATTTTATTTGTCCCTTGTTTGAAAAGAGAATCTTTTCTCGTTTTCCTTCAAGATGACTCGTTCTTTATTCCGAGTTAAGTTGGTTCAATAGTACTCGAGCCAACGAACCTCCCGGTATTTTCAGATTTCGTGAACAAGGTCATTTGGACCTCGACATCGAATAAAGCGTCTTTTAACCGAACCCGATATTTTTAAAGCAGTATTGTTGCACTGCAGTAGCTTCTCGAGAAAGCCTTGATTTTTCCCTATAAATAGAGCTCCTCCCCCTCCCTTATTTCTCACTCATTTCACTTCTTCACCCCCATTTCTTGAGAGAGAGGGGAGCGCTCTTCGTGAGCGCACCCCCAGTTGAGAGAGAGAAGCGTAACAGGGAGCGCAGCGGCGGAGCCCCCTCGGCCAAGGAGCTGTGTGGGCGCGCAAGGGAGCCGCCACAACTCAAGGGGCTGCCGCGACGCATAGAGGCCGCCCCGGCGCAAGGGGCCACCGCGGCACAGGGGGACGCCGGCGCGCACCTCCTCCCCCACCGCGGCGCTGGGGGCCGCCGGCGCGTACACCCCCGCCGCGGCGCATGTGCAAGTGCGGCATCTCCAGCACGTTTTTGTGCCGAGGCCATAACTTTCACCTTGGTTGGAACCACGACGTAGGGTTGTAAACGAATTGAATCAGAGCGAATATCTATGTATTCGATTCGATTCAAAAAAATTGCTGCATATTCGATTCGGTATTCGATTCGACTTCGAATATTTTTTTTTATTCATATTCGATTCGATATGATATTTGCAAATATTTGATTCGATTTGATTTTTTTTAAGTGTATTATAAACATATAATACGATTCGATTTGATTCGAAATTTCCTTAATTTTACACTATTCGATTCGATTCGAATATATTCGATTCGCAATTTTGAAGAAAATTTCCTAAAACAATATTTTAATTTTATTTCTTAATTTTACACTATTCTTATTTTTGTTTAATTTTGTTTCTTAATTTAGTTTATATATATATATATTGTATTAAGTCATCTCATTTACCGACCCATTGGATTATTGGATATTTATATATCAGAATCCATTATATATATATATATAAACATATATCGAATCGAATATTTTCGAATATCGAATCGAATATCATGATTTTGAGTTTCAATTTGATAACTAATCGAATCGGAAAAAATATTTGTATTTGTATTCTAATCACAAATTTCCGAATTCGAATATCAAAAAATCGAATCGAATATCGAACCGAACCATAATTATTTGATTTTTTTACAACCCTACCATGAGGCCCATGAGTACTCAAATTGAAGCTCTTTCGAAGATCTACGTCGTAGCAGTGGCCAATTGTCCAGAATCTCGATCGTTCAAGTCGGAAATTCTGTCCCTATTTTAGGTAATATCGCGTTTGAAATTGTTTAAATTCTCGTATTTTAAGTTATAGTTAATGGTTGAGGGTTTAGATATCATTTTGATTTCTTGTTAGGATCTCGAATAGGGCCGTTAAGTCGTTGATCGACTTTCGTAAGAAGGGGTGAACCCCAAGGAGGCCCGAGGAAGGATTTTCAGCTCGTTGCTTCATCTACGTGCTCATTATCAAGGTGATCGTCATCGAGGTGGGTAGTTCTGAACCAAGTATAAGGTTTGAGCTATTAAGCTCTAGAATCATGATAGGGCAAGATGAATATCCAATTAAAATATTTTATGCTCTGCCTGATTAGTCTCTGTACAAGGAAAGGAAAGGAAAAGAAAAGAAATGAAGGAAGTTATAGCATGATATTGTTAATTGTTATTTGAGCTCTTGATTAAGTAAAGGATATTTTGATATGTTGTGATATCTTATAGTTGATTTATTTAAAGGTATAGACGATCATGATCATAAGTTAAGTTATTGTTGATATTATGTTTGAGGAAGGTTGTTTAAGTAAGTAATGTCTTGTAAGTTGATTATATTATTCCCTTGTGGCATTAAGGTTATAGCCTTTATTAAGGAATGCAAATATAGAGGTTTCAATCTAGGTTATAATTTATGCTAGTATGATTTAGCATCGAGGCTTTGATATTAAGGTTTGAATGTGATAATTCAATGTTGAGAATTGAGGTTTAAGGATTTAAGGTTAAGGTTTTGATGTTGAATGTTATAATTCAATTATTGCTAAGCATGTTATCGAGCTTAAAGAACAGTTTTATTGCATTATCATGTTGTGACATTCGTGTCACTAATGTTGTATCATTTGTTAAAGTAAAGGGAGTCACTGCTGAGTAATCCCCTGGCATACTCAGCAGGGTATTTGAGGTAATCTCTCTCTTATCCTAAGGCATATCTAAGGGTATAGTAGACATCAGGTTGAGCCAGAAAAGACGCCAGAAAAGGAAGTAAAAGGTTTTGCGAATATGGAGAGGGCTTTTGCATTTTGCTCTCCATATGCTGTCAATTTATAATTGGATATTTCAAAGTTTATTAAAGAGTTTTCTCATAAAACCCCACTGAGTACATTAGTGCTCACACCCTCTTTTTCAAATGTTTTCAGGTTGAGATGCTGAGGCTAGTGATGTGCTGCTAGTGGGGTTGTCTGAGGTTTCAAGTTGTTGCTCTATATGGTTACATGTTTTTCTTCCGCTAAGTTTCTGCTAAGTACTCTGATATTAGTATTTAGTCTCGATTAATGTAACTTGATTCTTGATAATAGCATATTTTAAATACTATGAATCCTAGTTATCAATAAAGTCTTCGAAGCATGTTCTTTTGACATACCAGTGGTTCCTTTATTGATTCCAAGTTATTTAAGAAGTCCTATTGTTGAACACATTGGTATCTGTTCATTTTCAGTTGACTTGTGAATAAGTCTTCATGCTTGTTGTTGTTGTTCGCCTATGAAGAGGCTTTTTCTTTCAAGCATGATTCTGTTCGTTCAAGTTAAGCTTGAGTTAGTTTCTTATTTGGTCCTATGAATGGGACAGTATGATTTATTTGACTCCGACCTTTTTATGGGTCTTAGCCATTGTGGCTTTTGAGGAAGTCTTGCTTAGCTATAAAGTCGAATTCCTACCTATTTGTCTTTGAATTTTGTTTAAATCTTGATTGACCTATAATATGGCATTCCTTTGACTCGATTGAACCCTTTGACCCTTATTGATTCGTTGAAAATGATAGTTCTTCCAAGTTATAAAGTTAAGTTGCCTAAGTTTTTGAGGCGCTAACTTAGTTTAATTCTAAAACCACCCCCCTGGATTTCTTATTTTTCATGATATTTTACGCACAACAACCCCGTCCCCATCCTTGGGACCGGGCTGTTACAAATTGGATCCCAGGACCTATGACAAGGCAATTCGAGACAAAGATGCGGATTCTTGGAAAACTGCAATCGAGTCAGAGAATGGATCTATGGATCGCAATCAAGTCTGGGAGCTTGTAGAACCACAAGAAGGGGTAAAACCCATTGGCTATAAGTGGGTCTACAAATGTAAGAGAGGATCTAATGGGAAGGTTGAAACCTTCAAGGCAAGATTGGTGGCAAAAGGGTATACTCAGAAAGAAGGGATCGATTATGAGGAAACCTTTTCACCGGTAACCATGCTTAAGTCAATCCGAATTCTCTTGTCTATTGCTAGGGCTGTAAATGAGTCAAGCTACTCATGAGATACTCGGAGATCGACTCAAAAAAAACTCGCTCAAATGTGACTCGGCTCGTAAACGAGTCAAGCTCGAGCTCGCTAAACGAGCTTGATGCGGCCAATCAATACGAAAGTTAAGAATCGAACAACGCCAACTATGTATGTGATTCAACCCAACAATAAACTGAAAAATACTGAATTAAGAACCCTAATAATCTGTATAAAACCAATAAGACTCGAATTTAACAAGAATTAACACCAAAACGACTCAAATAACCTGAAAACCCCTAAATAAAGACTCAAACAGAAACCTAGGCAAACGACCTCAGATTGAGCTCAAATTTTAACGTAAGGCACAATCTATAGAGATCCAAAACATATCCAAAATTCAGGTAATTTTCACAATTGGTTTAAGAGATTGAATGGTTGGAAGTTTCTGACCCAATTTAGGATTTTTAGACCTAAATTGGTGAATCTAGGTTTTGATCTGAAGTGGGATGATTTTGAGGGTGTTGATGATGATATGGGAATATTATGGACGTGGGTGGTGGCTGTGGTGATGGTGGAAGGATCGATGATAAAGAAAAATGAAAAGGATAGGTGAAACTTACCCGAAACGAACCCCGAATCGACGAGAACTCGGAACGCGCTTATGGAGCAACCTTCAATGGCTGTCTAACCCGGATACTACGAGATATCATGAACGAGACAATAGATTTCAAGCTTGGAATCGCCAGAACCAAACTCTACCAAAGAACCGATGTTTTTTTGTGAGACAGGAGAAAAGCGTAAAGCTGTTTTTCATTCAAATCCAGTCTAAATGAACAATAATGTCGATAATTATCTTAAATACTAACCTAAGCCACGAAAATAACAAGTATTTGGGCTTGGTATTTTCGAACTATACTTAAAATAAAATAACTCAATCCTTTGGCCCAATAACACCTAGACAAATTGTGAAAAATTGGGCTTCTTATTAAATTAAATTAAATAAACTATACTAATGGATAAATAATTAAATCAAAATTATTTAATTAATAAAGTGCATGTCCAATATCAGCTCTCCAACATCAATCTTCAATTCGGCTCTCTAGGCATCTTGACGTCCGGTTCCATGCTTATCACGGGCTCATCATTCCCCCACTGCTGAAGAGAATTCGTCCTCGAATTCAGATCCTCTGCTTGCTCGAATTCACCTGCAGGAATGGACAATAAATCAGTATAATAAACCATGGAATGAAGATGTTCCATACCTTGGAGGTTAATGCCATAAGGGTTGTCGTAGATACGGACGACGTCCCTTTTTCTTTGAAGTTTGATGGCTTGGTTATGCCTAACACAACACTCAACAAAACAATCAACTATCCAACGTGTAACATATAATGGATCTAACATGGTATAATAAACAATTATGCAATTTCCAGCATGTTCAACACTATGAATAGCTTTCAAATGAGCAATGGAAAAACACAAACCAATCGAATTCAAGTACCATGCACGCATCTTACACTTGGTTGGAACAAACAATGGCTCTCTACTATCCAGCCTTTTCATGCAATTCAAGTCAAATCCAAATGTTAAATTAATTCTAAAAGGGAACATGGATTCAACTATACACATCAAATACCTATCAACGCTAGAATAGGATAGACGGCACTTACCTTTCTTGATTTCATGTAACACGTCCCTAAGATAAACAATGTGGGTGTTGGACGACTTATCTAGAACAAGTTGATCTCTAAGTCGAACATCATCATGCTCCAACTTCAGTTCTTCGTTGATCCCCTCTTGAGAGTTGGAAACTTCTCCCGAGCTGCCATCAGGGTTGGATGTAGCTATTCCAAGCTGCTCAATCTTGAACTCTCTCTTCTCGATCTGCACATCACTAGAAAAGACAAGATCATGAGTAGCACTGTTCTGAGAAATTAACAGATTATCCGACATACCCGGATCAAGTGTTAGATCAATCCATAAGGGTTGTGATGGAATTGTAGCTCCACCTATCATGTCTGAATTCAACTGGTGATCTGCATTGGAGAAATTAGACGACATGTCTTGATGTGAACAAGACTCCAACGGTGTCGAAGTAGGGCTAGGGACGGTGGCGATTGATTCACACTTGGTAGCTGCGGCCTTCCTTTCCCTTTCAGCTTTAAACTTTTCTTGCATCCACTTCTGATCCTCAATGACGTCCTCAGGTGCCAAAGGCCATAGTCTGGTGGTCCGTCCATTCCAAGCAAATGAATAAGTGTTGGCGTGACAATCGTGCACTGTTCTTCGATCGAATTGCCATGGTGGACCTAGAAGAATGTGTGTTGTCTCTATAGGGATGACATCACATAAAACAGTGTCAATATATCGACCAATAGTAAATCCGACACTTACCTGACTTGTGACTCTGAATTCGTCACTATCTGTAAGCCACTGCAACTTATAGGGCTTGGGATGCTTCTGTGGTACTAGGCTGAGCTTGTACACTGCATGTTGATTAATGGCATTAACAACACTACCACTATCAATGATCATGGAACAAGTTTTGTCTTGGATGGAACAACGGGTGTAGAAAATATTTTCCCGTTGATCTAGCTGTGGTGGCTGAGCTATAGCCATTTATCCTACACAGTGAATAAATGTGAACAAAATAAACAAGACCTCACAATCCTCACTGTCACTCGGTTGTTTTCACTCTATATTTTTTTTCTCTCGTGTATATCTCTGAACTCTCGACAAGTCTCTATGCTTCAAATCCTTGGTAGAATTGATGCTAGCTCATCCAACTTTAGTCAAGAGCTCGAACTTGACTCCCAAAGTACCACGGGATATGTAAAATACCACGAGGTAGGCTGCAATGTGGTAATTTTTTGCTGTATGGTTGGAAAAGCAAAGAAAATCGAAGAAACAGAAAAACCAGAAAATGTTCGCCAGGAGATTTTGTTCAGCACGTCGAGATGCTTCTGGAATGGTATTATGGGCGAAAATCAGAGTTCGGGAGCAAAATCTGCAGAAAACTGATTTTTTGGGCTGAAAACGGTGGATAGGGGGTGGAATCGGCTAAAGGCTAGGAACTGGAATATGGTGGGTAATATGGGAGGGAAATGTGCTAAATTGTGGAATGAGATTGTACCAGGTGTGATCACGAGCTCAATTAGGGAACAAAGACCAAAACAAACTAGGAAATAAATCTCAATCCTACTAGGAAACAACTAACCCAACTCCTATAAATACTAGACACAAAATTTTCGACCCTCCCTCTTTTCTCCAGCAATATAGATGAAAACAAAGGCTCACAAATGAGATAATTCCAGCTGCAAAGTGGCGTCCCAATCGCTATTCGACGAAGACGACAATTCGCGGCACGACATAAAGAAAACAAGACAAATACTACCCAAACTCAACAAGAATAATCAAGAACTACCAAGAACTTCAAGAATGAATCAAGATACTCAAGAAACACGGTGAACACAATAGGGCTCGATCAACTTCTTATTTTTTTTTCTTTTTTTTTATCAATTTTTTTTCTGCTGTTTTTTTTATACGATTTTTTTTAATGGGATAGACTACTTTTGCCCCTACTGTTCCTCACACAGATTTGGATTGAACCACGACCAAGCGAAGTTGACGTGGCTCTGATACCAAAAAGTATGATGCGGCTAATCAATACGGAAGCTAAGAATCGAACAATGCCAACTATGTATATGATTCAACCGAATAATAAACTGAACAATACTAAATTAAGAACCCCAATAATCTGTATAAAACCAATAAGACTCGAATTTAACAAGAATTAACACCAAAACGACTCAAATAACCCGAAAACCCATAAATAAAGACTCGAACAGAAACCTAGACAAACGACCTCAGATTAAGCTCAAATTTTAACACAAGACACAATCTATAGAGATGCAAAACATATTCAAAATTCAATTAATTTACACAAGTGGTTTAAGAGATCGAATGGTTGGAAGTTTCTGACCCGATTTAGGGTTTTTAGACCTAAATCGGTGAATCTGGGTTTCAATCTGAAGTGGGACAATTTTGAGGGTGTTGATGATGATATGGGAATGTTATGGACGTGGGTGGTGGCTGTGGTGATGGTGGAAGGATCGATGATGAAGAAAAATGAAAAGGATAGGTGAAACTTACCCGAAACGAACCCCGAATCGACGAGAATTTGGAACGCGCCTATGGAGCAACCTTCAATGGCTTTCTAACCTGGATACTACGAGATATCACGAACGAGAAAATAGATTTCAAGCTTGGAATCACCAGAACCAAACTCTACCAAAGAACTGATGTTTGTTTGTGAGACAGGAGAAAAGCGTAAAGCTGTTTTTCATTCAAATCTAGTCTAACGAACAATAATGTTGATAATTATCTTAAATACTAACCTAGGCCATGAAAAGAAGAAGTATTTGGGCTTGGTATTTTCGAACTATAATTAAAATAAAATAAATAAATCCTTTGGCCCAATAACACCTAGACAAATTGTGAGAAATTGGGCTTCTAATTAAATTAAATTAAATAAACTATACTAATGGATAAATAATTAAATCAAACTGATTTAATTAATAAAGTGCATGTCCAATATCAGCTCTCCAACATCAATCTTCAATCCGGCTCTCTAGGCATCTTGACGTCCGGTTCCATGCTTATCACGGGCTTATCAGAGCTCGAGCCGAGCTCGAGCTTGGAGGTGCTCGGCTTGAGAAGCTCGCAAGCTTACTCGGCTCGTGAAGCTCACGAGTAGTTAACCGAGCTGTCTCACGAGTAGTTGATCGAGTAGTCTCACGAGTAGTTAATCGAGTTGTCTCGCGAGTAGTTAATCGAGCAGTCTCACGAGTAGTTAATCGAGCAGTCTCACGAGTAGTTAATCGAGCAGTCTTGCGAGTAGTTAATCGAGTTATCTCGCGAGTAGTTAATTGAGCAGTCTCGTGAGTAGTTCTCACGAGTAGTTACTTAAGTTAGTTCATGATACAACTTTCGAACTAAACTCAATTTGAAACTCGAAATATATATTTTTTTATTTTTTCTAATGTTTTTAAAATAAAATTTATTTTTGTTTAAATTTCCAATTAATAATAAAATGGAATCAATGGTAATAACATCACTGGTATTAAATTTAAAACTTCTCAATTAATTAAATAAAAACTATGAAATGAAATAATATTTCAATTCATTCACAATTTGATATGTGTGCATCGATCAAGGTGGATTAAATAATAAATATAAAATAAAATAATAGTTTTATTTAATACTATATTATCAAAATAAATATTAATATTAACCAAATATTATGAAAAATAATACTTTACATGAAATATTAATTGAAATTAATAATTTTTAATTGATATTAACAAAATCAATTAGTTGATCAAAGTCAATATAAGTTAGTAACAACTAATAATACTATCGAAATCAATAGTAATATATCATATATACATTGTAAACAGTAATTTATATATTTATATTACTCTATTTTATATATCCTAGATCGATAATCGAGATAATATATACTCTAAGTATATATATATATATAATCTGGATATGGTTCATATGATGTGAGAAATGAGAACACATCTTACACCATCCAATTTAATGATCTAATGGTTGAGATTTGAGGTGGCAATTTTGTAAATAATAGGGCAAAAAATAAAGGAAGGAGGGCTATTTTCGTCCAAACCCATTAAAATTGATGATGTCAGCAATTAAAAAAAAAATCTTAAAAACTTTAACCGACCATAACTTACTCGTTTTTAATCCAATGCACACGAAAAATACATCAAATTAAAGCTCTCTTCATGCTCTTTCATTTAAGATGTCTAAAGGCTATGTTTAGATGAAAAAAATATGAACGAAAAATAAAAAAGAAAATTTTTTATGCGTGCCCAGGTTGTAAATGCTTTCGTTAGCATATAATAATTCTTCGTCGGCATTATGATAACATATGATAACGTATGCGAACGAAGCATTTGTCATACGCTAACATAATGTATTCGTTGTGCTAACAAAAAATTATCATAATGCTAGCATAATATAAATTTATTAGGGTTTATTAAATCTCAATTATGGTTTATTTAATCTCGATTATGGTTTATTCCATCTAATTATCATTATTCTTTTGAAATTTAATTTTTTATTTATAGTTCTTAATTGATTATTATGGTTTATCCTATCCAATTATAATTTATAACGTATGTTGATAGAGTATTGTCATATGCTAGCATAGTGTATTTGCAATGCTGACGAACCAAAACTATAATGCTAACGTAGTACAAATATATTATTATTATGATTTCTTTCAACTCATTTAGGGTTTATCACATCCAATCAATGTTTATTTCATCTAATTAGGTTTATTTTATCCAATTATGATTTTTCCATTTAATTAGGGTTTATTAAATCGAATTAGGTTTATAATTAATTTTTAGAATATTTTTTTCGCCAACAATATTTGAAAACTTTAATTAGCATAACTATAATGCTTCGTTAGCATTATGATAATACTTCGTTAGCATAAAGACCTGTTATCAAATCCTCCGCGATTTTTATAAAAATTACCAAATTACAGTAATACCCCCGCGCGAAAAACTTTTCAGATATTACAAAATTGCCACCGCCTTTTTCATCAAATCTGGACCTTTGATTTTTTATGGATGTGTAGTGTGAGATGTGTTCTCATTTCTCACATAAGGGGTTATTTTTATATAACCCCACCCCTATATAATCTTTCTTAACTAGATTTTAAATTATGATATCTTCTAAAGTAATAATGAAAAAAATAAAATAACAAAAATCAAGACTAATATTGACAAATTAATATTCTTCATTCTTCAATCTATTATGAAATAAATATAAAATAAAATTATATTTTTAACTAATATAATGGAAACAGTGACTAATATTAACAGAAAATTATACTTAACTGAAATATTAATTGAAATCAATAATTGCTATTTCTTAACTAATATTTCAAAGTCAAAATTTTAAATTAATTAGCAATAATAACACATTTTACAAATAAAAGACAAAATTATTGAATATATCATATATCAATATTATATATACATAGTAATTAGTAATATTATTCTATCCTATATTCGAAATAATATTTACTCGAACACTAATACACTATATATATAATCTATCTTAACTAGATTTTAAATTATTATATCTTAAGTAATAATGAAAAAAAGAAATAAAAAAAAATCAAGATTAATATTGACAAATTAATATTTCTCAATCGATTAAGTATTAAATATAAAATAAATCCAAATTATAATTTTATCTAATATTAAAAATAATGACTAATACTAACAAAAAATATATTTTACCTAAAATATTAATTGAAATCAATAATTGTCATCTCTCAATTAATATTTTCAAAGTCAAAATTTAAAATTAAGGAGCAATAATAACACTTTTATAAACAAAAGTCAAAATTATTGAATATATCCTACATCCTATATCATATATACATAGTAATAACTAATTAGTAATTAGCAATTTAGCATAGTAGTATTATTCTATCCAATATTCGAGATAATATTAACACTAACATTATATATATATATATATATATATATATATATATATAATCCATCTTAACCAGATTTCAAATTATATCATAAATAATAATGAAAAAAAATAAATAACAAAATCAAGACTAATATTGTCAAATTAATATTCCTCAATCAATCAATTTAGAAATATAAATAAACCAAAATGATAATTTTGTCTAATATAATCAAAATAATGACTAATACTGATAAAAAAAATATATGACGTATGTTGAACTTTGTTTGAAATAAACCAAAATTATAATTTTGTCTAATATAATCATATTCGACTTTGTCACGTATGTTGAACTTTGTTTGAAATATTTTGGGAATTTTGTTAATATGCGGGGTTATTATTGTCGATTTTTTTTAGTTCCAGATAAACGAGTCGAGCTTAATTTCGAGTCGGACTCGAATATAACATAAATGAGTCGAGCTCGAGTTGGACTCGAATATATCATTAATAATCCAAAGTCGAGTCGAGTAATCGAGATCGAGCTCAAGTCGATTGTTCGAGCTCAAACTCGAGTCGAGTATCGAGCTCGAGCTTGAGTTAGGCTCGAATAACAGTTAAACGATTCGAGCTCGAGTACATATTTTTCTTCTCGAGCCGAGCTCGAGCTCGAGCTCACGAGCAGTTAAACGAGCCGAGCTCAAGCTCGGTGATACTCGACTCGACTCGACTTGTTTATAGCCCTATCTATTGCCACTCATTTGGATTATGAGATCTGGTAGATGGATGTCAAGACAGCTTTCCTAAACGGATTTCTTAAGGAAAACATTCACATGAAGAAACCAGATGGATTCATTGCTAAGGGCCAAGAGCACTTGGTGTGTAAGCTTAAGAGATCCATTTATGGACTTAAGCAGACACCGAGATCTTGGAACATCCGATTTGATGAGGTTATCCAATCATATGGATTCATGCAAAGTCCGGATGAGAGTTGTGTGTACAAGAAATGTGACGGAAACGTGGTGGCATTCCTCGTACTTTATATTGATAACATTTTATTTATTGGAAATAGTAAGAAGGTGTTGTCAAACATTAGGGTGTGGCTGTCCGAGCAGTTCGATATGAAGGATCTGGGTGAAGCCGAACATGTCCTTGGCTTCAAGATCATTCGAGATCGCCAGAAAAGGATGTTATGTCTGTCTCAGGTGACTTATATCGATACAGTGCTAGCTAGGTTTGGCATGCAAGATTCCAAGAAAGGTTCTATACCTTACAAGCATGGAATTCATCTATCCAAGGAAATGTGTCCCCAAACACAGTCTGAGATAGAGGAAATGAAGAAAGTTCCATATGTTTCGGCTGTGGGAAGTTTAATGTATTCTATGCTATGCACTAGGCCAGATATATGCTATGTCATTGGCATGGTAAGCAGATATCAGTCTAACCCTGGACAAGGTCATTGGACTGTGGTAAAAAACATTCTCAAGTACCTTAAAAGAACTCGAGACTACATGTTGGTTTTCCGCTCTGATAGTTTAGTGCCTTTGGGTTATACGGACTCAGATTTTCAATCCGACAAAGATCAAAGTAAGTCTTCCTCGGGCTATGTGTTTACATTAGGAGGTGGAGCCATCGCATGGAGGAGCATAAAGCAGAAATGCATTGCCGATTCCACCATGGAAGCCGAGTATGTAGCTGCCTCTGAGGCTGCAAAAGAGGTTGTCTGGCTCGCAGGTTCCTAGTGGGCTTGGGTGTGGTTCCTGATTTGCCTAAGGCTATCATGATATACTATGATAACTCTGGTACAGTGGCAAATTCGAAGGAAACCAGAGCCCACAAGGTAAGTAAACACATAGATAGAAAGTACCATCTTATACGAGAGATCATTAAGAAATAAGACATGCCGGTGGTCAAGATTACATTGGAGGACAACCTAGCTGATCCATTCATGAAGAGCCTGCCGGCTATGACCTTTGATGGTCACGTGGAGAAAATGGGAGTGAGATACAGACCTGGTGGCGCAGTTTAAGTTGATAGTTTTGATTGGAGAGTTAGCCAGTTAGTTTTTATGCTTGAAAGACATGCTTCAAGTATAAGTGGGAGATTGTTAGTTTTGTATACTGGAAGACTTGTCTCTGTATACTTTTTTGATGATATGATGATATAAAATGAAAGTTATTGCAGTCACTGTTTGCATTTAGATTATGTTCTATAATTATTCTATGCAATGTTCCATATACTTACATTGTAGATGATATGGTGTGAGGAGTCACATAGTAAGATCATATCATTAGAACCTTGTATTGTATTAAAGAGCTCACGGCTTAAATGGTCCTGAACACACCATCGGTACACCGTAGAATAATCTGATAGGTTAGTTTATCTTGACTAACTGATTATTCTAGTACACTTGTTAGTGTATTGAGGAGGATCACGATAGGATACTATTCTCTGTCTCTGACCCAGTTAGTGAGAGAATAAAGATCCACAGAGTTCAGGTTCTGAACTCATGCAATATTAGCAAGCATATGTGTGCGTTGTTTATTACTTTGATTTATCAATAAGTGAGATCTTTTCGTAGATCAAACTCGATATCTTGGGTAATAACAATGTATACATGATGTGTCGAGCAGTATGCATGAGCACCGTATCCTGGTGTGCCAGGTTGATGATGTTCTCTTGAGAAAACACAAGTTCATGTTGAAACCTGCAGGTGGAATTTATTCCGTACATGAGTAAAGCTTGTGTGGTACTACTCAAGGTTTTAGATGTTAATTAATTATAGTTGTCAGAGGCTGACATAATTAATTAATGAACATTATATCTTAAACACGGGGAATGGTTGGACTAAAGGAGAAAGCATATTCGTAAATATGTATTAAATTGGTAGGTCAGTTTTACTTCTTTAATGGAATAAAAGTAAAACTTAATTTATTTAATTATATCCTAAGTTTATTGTATATTGGATATTAAATAAATTAGTGGGCCAATTTAATATTCTTCTAGATCCCTGTTGTAGCCCAATTGACTGATAGTAGACTGGATATAGAACTTAAGATAGAGACCCAAACCCAGTAGGGTTTGAGAAGTGAAATTTCGTCCACTTCTCTATTTAAAGGGGAAGGGGGAGTGAAATTTTAGAAAAAGAAATCAGCCCCTCTTTGTCTCTCAAAGTTATCCACAGATTCCATAAACATATCTAGTAGATTTCAGCCTACTATGACTCTAGATACAGTCCGGGAATACAACAGAAGATCTTGGAGTAGAATTGTTGGTGGACGATTTTTCTGAGGAAAAAGGGGCGTCTGTTTTGTGTTCATTCAACAGCAAGATTATATATTTAATCTTGTCCACATACCATCTGATAATTATAAGTAATTTGAATATATATCTTCCGTTTTATTAGATTCGTTTTACATGGTTTTATGCTTGACGTGATAAACATGCATGTGATATAAAAATATGATTTGCATGAACATGGATTAATGAACAACCAATAGATCCTGCGGTGGTTTAATTCGAAAAACCCCAACAATTTCAATTCTAGCCATCAGCGGTTGACTCGTCTTAAGCTTCAGTTCGGTCGATATCAATTCTGGCCATCAGTTGCGTACTTCCAGTCGTCAGTTTGACTGTCTTGTCGTCTATTTCATAAGTTAGGTTGACTTTGCTCTTCAGTTTAGCTGACTTGGCAGCTAGCTTAGTAGTGAAACTTGTGACTCTTGTTAACTTAACCCTCAATTAGGTTATTAGATGACTGGTTGACTTATTCTTCCAGTTGGGTTGACCGTGCTCCAATTTGGTTGACCTTTTCTTCAGCTAAAACCTTTTTGAGCCTTAGTTTGGTCAGCTTTGGCTTCCACCTTAGATCTCCTTCAGTTTTTCAAGAACTGTTTGACACGTTTTGACATCTCATCAAAACTACATCTAGGGTTTCACTTGACAGTTTTTCATAACAATTTCCCCTTTTTTGATGATTTCAAAACTTGGCAATGATGATGGAAAAACTGATTGAGATTTGTAGTATCAATCTGATTTTGACACAAAATGCCAAATTTATTGAGAAACTGATTCAAAACTGATTGATGCAACAATTGACTAGATATTTCACAATCTACATTCAGTTTTGCTAAGAACTTCACGCTTTGCAGTTTCAGTTTCTTCAGCTCTTCAGTTTCTTCTCTTCTTGCTTGATTCACCTCTCTCTCTAGTTTTCCCGTGAATGCCCTGAACTTCTCTTAGGAACTGACCTTCCCCCTGAAACTAAAGTTCTCCGTGAAGCTGATCCCAGAGATTCAGATTTACATCATCATATCTTTCATACTCTTCTCCCTTTTTGGCATCATCCAAAAGGGTGCACTCTTGGAGATCATATGATGGAATGGGAATGTGTTGCATGAGTGTAAATGTTATTGCCAAGTTGTTGTCGTAAGCAGGAAGAACTGGAAGGTTGGGCATTGGTGAAGATAACCACTCATAAGCTTGTACAATTGGCATTTAGTGACCAAGATCTGGAAGAGGGGAATGATCTTGATCTCTAAAATTTATCGTTGCAAGACTAGTGAAACTCGTCATTGGAGGGTATTGGAATATCTTCGAGAGGCGGTGTAGAAGAAGAATTAGTTGGCTCATTATCTAGAAGATAAGCCTCAGATGGTACTTCAAACTGGATTCTTTTGATCATAGAATCCATGATCTCTAAAAGTGTTGGTGGCGTAGAGAAGGGATGATTGATGAAGCCATGGGCAACAAAGATGATGAAGAACCGGAGTTGCAATTTAGAGGACTAATCATAAGATTAAGAGCTAAGAAGTTGCAAGCTTACTTGCAAGTGTTGATTCGAAGAAAGCTCGAGATTGGAGATGAAGAAGTCAAGAGAAGCAATTCCAAGATAGTTAATTTATTAACTATTGAAGATCAAGAACATACCATGGAGAATTACACTTGAAGAGTTGAAGACATGGAGTGCACGTGTGCATGAAGCTGCATGGATGATGATCGATGTGCATGAGGAATAAAATCAGTCCTATAATTGTTTAATTATGAGGTTGATTTTATCTAGACTATAGTATTTAATTTATTTAATTTTAGACTATAGTAGATCAGATTTTATTTAATTATTTAGTAGTAATTTCGGTCATAATAGTCATAGTTTGACTAGGATTTTAGTTAAGGAAAGTTCTATAAGTTCTACCTTAAATAGAATTCTAGTTTAAGAAATTTCCTAGTCCAATTGGAGATCTATTTGGACTCCAAAGTTTCGGCCCTTATAGTATAATTTTCGGCCCCCTTAGCACTTATAAATAGGTGATCATTGTTACATTATTACTTTAGACATTGTTGAATTAAATTACTTTTGCATTCAATTTGTGTCTCAAATCTATTCGTCTTTTGAATACTTTTCACACGAAAATATTCATTCTTGGAGCTAGCAACTACAAGTCTTATTCAAGGGTATTGCTCAATTCACTTGAGGGATTGACCGGTATTCACTATCGAGGAGCAACTTGGAGATTTCAACCTTGAAGACGTTCGAGATTCAAGGAGGCTATCGGGTTGTGAATCACGACACCAACACCACACGTCCAACCATACTCGACGACATCCATCCACCATCGGCATTCCATCCTCACGGCAGCCCCTACACGTTCGAGTTCTACATCCGTTCGTTATATCCGTAAGTTCGTCCAAACACTAACATATCCTACCTTCTCCAAGCCATTCTTCACCTTACCTCACACACGAATTTCCTCCAAAATTCCAACCCTATTAACCGTCCCTATACAGCCCTATAATCCTTGGATTTGTGTTATTTAATTTGTGTCATAGTTCTAGGTATCTTAGTTGTCTAGATTAGCCGTAATTTTATGTCGGATTGTTCCCTTCATTAGTTGACATGTTTCGATTCATAGAAGTCTTCCGCTACATATTCTTTAGATTCGTCCTAGCATAGTTGGGTCGTATCATAAATTTGGCATCAGAGCCACGTCAGCTCTGTTGGTCGTGGTTCAATCCGACGTGTCATTTTTTTCCTACGTGTCGTCTTACGTGTCTTGTTATTTTAATTTTATTTTATCGAGTTGTAATAGCATAGTTGCTCATTGAAAAAAAAGAGAACAAACGGTCAAAAAAAAGACCGAATTTAAAAAAAAAATCAGCAAAAAAAAGAAAGAAGTCGAAATTCAAAAAAAAAAAAGAAAAAAACACAAAAGAGGTTTATTCATTGTGTTACCATTTGAGTCTTGATCTATTTTGGTACTTTTCTTTTTGTCAAGTTCTATCTTTGGAACTTACCTTGTGAGTTTATTTTAATTTTTGTTAATTTCCTTCTAGGATAACTCCTTAGTTGGTAATTTCCTTTTGAGTCTTATTTATTTTTGGAACTTTCCTTTCAAGTTCAATTTTAATTTGGTAGTTTCCTTTTGAGTTGTAATTTAATTTTCGTTCATTCCTTTTAGAGTCTAGTTCAATTAGGATATTTAGAATTGTGTCACAATTGTGTAACACTTTCCGAATTACCTAATTCTTCTTTCCTTTTCCTTCCTACATCTTTCCTTCTACACTTGGGGATCTATCTAACCCTACACTACCCTACCCTACTCAACTCAACCTACCCTACGCCACCTAGACCCATGGCCCCACCCTCATTTGCTACCTAAGCCACGCCACCTACACAATACATTCCATCTCATTCATTAATCCTAGTTAGCCATACTCGTCTACACCTTCGTGCAATTAATCCGTACCCTCGACATTCGACAAGAGTGCTATCATCCACCATCCATTATACACGACACACACATTTCACCATACACTTTGAGTGCAAACACGAGTGGTAAAATCAAGAGTGAAAACAAACAAGAGAAACGTGAGATTGTGAGGATCCATCCTTGTTCTCTTTTACGTTTGTTCGTTTTGTAGGTACCATGGATAAAGGCAAGAATGAAGCCACCACTTCAACACCTCCCATAGACGACCTAAAGTCGCCTACCACACCAGATGATCCATCCTACGCGTCCAACACTGTTTGGGATTCGAAGTACCAATTCGATTCCATAACTTAGTACTTCCTACTCCAGAACCAGTTGATGAAGGATGAGTTTGGCAATCAAGTAGCCGAATTAGCTAAGCTAATCAAGAAACTCACAGCTTAGTCAGCTACAACACAAGCAGTCCAGCAACCACAGCAAAGAGCCGCACCGAGGCAGCCCATTTTCCAAGAAAACCGCCGCCAACAAGCATTCGAACCCGAGTTCGATGCTGCAGATGATTATGAAGCTGAGCTCTTTCCACCAAGGCAAGATGATCACCGTGATCATCCCAGACCACCTGCCAGACAAGTTGTTCGATATGAGAGGCCCAGATATGGAGACGGAGACGGATTGCTCAACAACATCAAAATGAGCATTTCGGAATTTGAAGGCTTGCACGATCCAGACCTCTATCTGGATTGGGAGCGTAAAGTCGACAAGATCTTCACTTGTTATGACTTTCCAGAAATCAAGAAGATCCAGTTAGCAGCATTGGAGTTTAGAGGCTATGCAACCTTGTGGTGGAAAATGCAGCAAGAGAGGCGACGAAGAGAGAGATATCCTTCTGTTGAAACATGGGAAGAGATGAAAGGCTTCCTGCGAGGCCGTTTCATACCAGTTCACTATGAGAGAGAGCTTGAGAAGAAGCTCAACCGGATCAAACAAGGCACCCGTTCAATTGAAGAGTATCATAAGGAGTTGGAGACCGCCCTGAATCGTGTCGGAAAAAGAGAATCCTTAAATGCTACCATCATCAGGTACATTGAAGGCATGAATCCCAACATTGCATGTGAAGTCGAGCTCAGAGACTTCATGAGTGTAGATGATATGGTGCACTACGCATCCATTATGGAGAGACAGCTCTGAGAAGGCTGACGTCGATCTCACCACACTGCAGCCCCTGTTCGACCCTCTTGGAACAAAGGTACGTTGTCCACATCATCGTCTACTCCTTCTACAGACTCCACTCGACCCCGAGGCTAATTTGGACCACCCGAATGGCGTTTTGACCGTTCTACACCACCGCCAAGCCGTAGGACCGATCCTACGCCCCCAACTCAAGCAAGGCCGAACTTCACACCACCAAATCAACCCAATCCGGTGCCAACTTCAGCCCCTAGTCGAGCTCGAGATGTTCAATGCCATAAATGCCAAGGTTGGGGCCATTTTCAAAATCAGTGCCCAAACCGATGAGTTCTAATCATCACGGATCAGAATGAGCTCGAATCAGCCAGTGAAGATGACGAGCCATCCAAGGCTGACACCACAGCTGAAGTAGACGTCCATGATGAGCTCGAAGAAGAAGAGCCTGAGATTCCACATATTAGCTTGGTTTCTATCCGCAGTCTGAACATGAATTGAGAAGTTGAGCAACAATCACAGCGAGAGAACATATCTACACCCGAGTTGCTATTCAAGATAAGACTTGCACGTTGATCATAGACAGTGGAAGTGTTATTAATGCAGTGAGCCAGTACACGGTCGACAAGCTTGGATTTTCCACTGTGAAGCATCCAAATCCATACCGTTTGCAATGGCTTACAGAAAGAAGCACAGTTCGCGTAACCGGTCAGGTACATGTATCCTTTTCCATTGTTCGATATTCTGACACTGCATTATGTGATGTTATTCCTATGGATACAGCACATGTACTTTTAGAAAGGCCATGGCAATTCGATAGACAAGCTGTACACGACGGACTCACGAACACCTATACAGTGAAGAAAGACGGCCGAACCACCATCCTAAAGCCGTTGACACCCAAAGCCGTTCAAGAGGAGCAAGAAATAATGTGACCAAAGTTCAACGAGGAACGTGAGAAGACCGCCGCAGCCGCCGTCTGAGCCACCACCGCGGACAGCCCCCTCACGGTCGAGAAACCATCACCGCCGCCCTCTTCACCTTCCACGACAATTATAGCTCCTCCATCACCTCATCCCAACGCCATTAATCGTGGAAAAGGCGTCAATGCACCCGCTTTATAGCAAGAAAAGAATCAGTCTTTGTTTTGTACATTTAAAAGTGTAGAAAAGGCTATTAGAGCTAGGATGCCTTTAATTCTTTTAACTTGTAAGAACAGTGCTACTAACAATGTTTCTTTGCCTAGTGATGTGCAGCCCCTTATGAAGGAGTTCGAAGATGTATTTTCGGATGAGATTCCAAGTGGATTACCTCCAGTTCGTGGGATCGAGCACTAGATCGATTTCGTGCCTGGAGCCATCTTGCCGAACCGCCCAGCATACCGCACGTCCCCTGAAGAAACAAAGGAGATAGACCGCCAAGTTAAGGAGCTATTGGAGAAGAAGCAAATCCGAGAGTCGATGAGCCCATGTGCAGTTCCAGTGATTCTAGTGCCCAAGAAGAACAATGAATGGAGAATGTGCATGGATTACAGAGCCATCAACAAGATAACTGTTAAGTATCGTTTTCCTATTCCTAGACTTGATGATATGCTAGATGAATTAAGTGGATCAAAAATCTTTTCTAAAATTGATTTAAGGTCTGGTTATTTTCAAGTTCGCATGCATGAAGGAGATGAGTGGAAAACAGCTTTTAAGACTAAGCATGGTTTATATGAATGGTTAGTTATGCCTTTTGGTCTCACAAATGCACTGAGCACATTTATGAGATTGATGAATCATGTCTTACGTGATGTTATTGGGAAATATGTTGTTGTTTACTTTGATGATATCTTGATATACAGTCACAGTGCACAGGCGCACCTAGATCACCTTAGGCGCGTATTTTTGCTTTTAAGAGATGCTCGGTTGTATGCCAACATGTCTAAGTGTTCTTTTTACTTGAATAAAGTAGTATTCTTAGGCTTTGTTGTGAGTTGTAGAGGTATTGAGGTTGACCGTTCCAAAATCAAGGCGATTGAGGAATGGCCAACGCCCAAAACCGCGTCTGAAGTCCGATCCTTTCACAGCCTTGCCGGATTTTATTGTCACTTTGTGCGTGATTTCTCTAGCATTGTCGCGCCTCTTACTGAGCTAAGTAAGAAGGATCGCAAGTTTGAATTGGGAAAACAACAGGAGCATGCTTTTAATACTTTGAAGTCTTTATTGTGTTCTGCTCCTGTTTTATGTTTACCGGATTTTTCTAAAACCTTTGAGATCAAGTGTGATGCCTCCGGGATAGGTATTGGTGCTATTTTGATGTAGGAAAAACGCCCCGTTGCTTACTTCAGTGAAAAGCTCAATGGCGCCGCCTTACGCTATTCGACGTACGATAAAAAGCTCTACGCTTTGAAACGTGCATTGGATACATGGCAGCACTACTTGTGGCCCAAGGAGTTCGTCATTCACATGGATCATGAGAGCTTGAAGCACTTGAAAGGTCAAAGAAACTTGAACAAGCGTCATGCGAGATGGGTCGAGTTCATCGAGTCATTTCCATACGTCATCAAGTACAAGAAAGGAGAAGATAACGTCGTCGCCGACGCCCTCTCTCGAAGGTACACGTTGCTTAACATAATGCATGCTAAGATGCTTGGTTTTGAGTCCATTAAATCCTTGTATGAAGTGGATGAATTTTTCAGCCCTATCTATGCTAAGTGTTCGAATTCTTCTAAGTCTTTTGATGGTTTTTTGTTTAGAGAGTCTAAGTTGTGCATTCCTACTTGTTCTATGCGTGAGCTACTTGTTTTAGAATCGCATGCGGGAGGATTAATGGGACATTTTGGTATCCATAAGACATTATCCTTGTTGCATGAGCATTTCTTTTGGCCGCATATGGAACGTGATGTTGAACGCATGTGTAGTAGATGTGTTACTTGTCATAAGTCTAAGTCTAATTCGCATCCATTTGGTTTATACACGCCTTTACCTACTCCATCTAGTCCTTGGATTGATTTATCTATGGATTTTATTTTAGGATTGCCTAGGTCTAGATCGGGTAAAGATTCTGTTTTTGTGGTAGTTGATAGGTTTTCCAAGATGGCGCATTTCATTGCATGTAGGAAAACTGATGATGCTGTTCATATAGCCAATTTGTTCTTTGTGCATGTTGTTAGATTGCATGGGATTCCTCGTACTATTGTTAGTGATAGGGATTCTAAATTTTTGGGATATTTTTGGCGCGTTCTTTGAGGAAAGCTAGGTACTAAGCTGTTGTTTTCTACTGCATGTCATCCACAAACCGATGGTCAAACTGAAGTTGTGAATCGTACTTTAGGAACGTTTCTTAGATCATTGATTAAGAATAATGTGAAGTCATGGGAAGAATGTTTACCTTATGTTGAGTTTGCTTATAACCGTGTCATTCATTCTTCTACTAACATGTCTCCATTTGAGGTTGTTTATGGTTTTAATCCACTAACGCCTAATGATTTGATTCCTTTACCTATTGAGCATCTAACAAGTGTTAAAGGATTGAAGAGAGCTGATCTTATCAAGGAGATGCATGAGAAAGTTCGAGCCCAGATCGAGCATAAGGGATCACAAACCGCCGCCGCCCATAACACACGCCACAAACGTGTTGTATTTCAGCCCGGTGATCGTGTTTGGATTCATTTGAGCCCCGAACGGTTTCCTAATCTAAGGAAATCGAAGTTGTCACCAAGAGGAGATGGTCATTTCACCGTCTTAAGCCGTGTCAATGACAATGCATACCGCATTGATCTACCTGGTGAGTATAAATGTTCTTCAACGTTTAATGTTGCTGATTTATGTCCCTTTGATGCGGATGAATTCGATCAAGATGATGAACCAAATTCGAGGACGAATTCTTTTCAGCAGGGGGGGAATGATGAAGACATGGACAACAAGGATGATGAAGAACCGGAGTTGCAATTTAGAGGACCAATCACAAGATTAAGAGCTAAGAAGTTGCAAGCTTACTTGCAAGTGTTGATTCGAAGAAAGCTCGAGATTGGAGATGAAGAAGTCAAGAGAAGCAATTCCAAGATAGTTAATTTATTAACTATTGAAGATCAAGAACATACCATGGAGAATTACACTTGAAGAGTTGAAGACATGGAGTGCACGTGTGCATGAAGTTGCATGGATGATGATCGACGTGCATGAGGAATAAAATCGGTCCTATAGTTGTTTAATTATGGGGTTGATTTTATCTAGACTATAGTATTTAATTTATTTAATTTTAGACTATAGTAGATTAGATTTTATTTAATTATTTAGTAGTAATTTCGGTCATAATAGTCATAGTTTGACTAGGATTTTAGTTAAGGCAAGTTCTATGAGTTCTACCTTAAATAGAATTCTAGTTTAGGAAATTTCCTAGTCCAATTGGAGATCTATTTGGACTCCAAAGTTTCGGCCCTTATAGTATAATTTTCGGCCCCTTTAGCACATATAAATAGGTGATCATTGTTACATTGTTACTTTAGACATTGTTGAATTAAATTGTTTTTGCATTCAATTTGTGTCTCAAATCTCTTCGTTTTTTGAATACTTTTCACACGAAAATATTCATTCTTGGAGCTAGCAACTACAAGTCTTATTCCAGGGTATTGCTCAATTCACTTGAGGGATTGACCGGTATTCACTATCGAGGAGCAACTTGGAGATTTCAACCTTGAAGACGTTCGAGATTCAAGGAGGCTATCAGGTTGTGAATCACTACACCAACACCACACGTCCAACCATACTCGACGACATCCATCCACCATCGGCGTTCCATCCTCACGGCAGCCCCTACACGTTCGAGTTCTACATCCGTTCATTATATCCGTAAGTTCGTTCAAACACTAACATATCCTACCTTCTCCAAGCCATTCTTCACCTTACCTCACACACGAATTTCCTCCAAAATTCCAGCCCTATTAACCGTCTCTATACAGCCCTATAATCCTTGGATTTATGTTATTTAATTTGTGTCATAGTTCTAGGTATCTTAGTTGTCTAGATTAGCCATAATTTTGTGTCGGATTGTTCCCTTCATTAGTTGACGTGTTTCGATTCATAGAAGTCTTCCGCTACGTATTCTTTAGATTCGTACTAGCATAGTTGGGCCGTATCAATGATTCATCCAGTTTTTACTCCAGTTTCCTTCCTGTATCCAGAAGGATTGGCCACGAGTCTTGATGAGATGAAGTAAAGTAACTTTATCAACTTGGAATCTCCATAGATGCCATTGGAGATATCTTCTCAGATTTGAGAACAAGGAAGGGTCGACACCCTCAATGAGACAAAACAGTTGTGAAGCTGGTGATCAAGATTTTGATCAAATTCAACTTCAATGAAGTCTTTTCGAACTACAGTGGAGAGATATGAGCTAGCTGGAACAGTCGACTAGTCACTCGATTGAGTGATGTACTCAGTTTCAGTCATCGCCTGCTTCCATTGGCAGATTGTTGGGTTGCCATCGGGTTTGCAAAAATTGCAGAAGATGGCAAGCAGGTTTGGAGATTTAAAGAAGCCGCCGACGGGTTTGTAGGAAGAAGACTTGCAGCATAAACTTTTTTATTTCAATTTTTCAAGTATAGTTAATTTTGATTTAGTAGGAAAATATTTAGGTAATTTTGTAAATAATTAATTTTGCATTATTTTATTTAGTGGTGTATAATGAAAAATTATTGGTGTATTTAGAAACAACCCTATTGAAATTGGACGAGAAATTATTTGAAGCAACACAGCAGGCCCGAGTGAACTCAGTAGATGACAATGATGAATTGTTGAACGGTTATGTTCTTTTTCAGATTGATTTTTCAAACAAATTCAGTTAGAGTTTAAGGTTTAGTTTGCAATTCCTTTTTGCTTGTGCTCGAAATTAAATAATTGAGATTGTGTAGTAATTTCTTTTTAATCTATTGGATTTTTTTCGAGTAATGTACATTTGTAGTGTTTGTCTTACAATTAAATTCTTTATTATATTAGATTTATTTATTTATTGAAAAATGTTAGATTTATTTTTATTTAGTCTAATTCCGATTTTCTTTTTCCTTTTCACATTGTTTCTTGAATATTTATTTACTCATTGGTGCTTTCAAGTTATTAGTTAGTTTATATGTTCATAAATTTAAATAATGTATTAGAATAAATAAACACTTAAATTTTAACAACTCGATCATGACCATTTATACCGTGTATAATAGAACCTTTCATGGCAAATTTGTAAAATCGTGAAATGTAATTAAATTCATATATTGAACATCACAAAAATAAGCATAGTTGATTACACCAACATAGAATTTGTTAGTTAAATTCATGAATTAATAACACAAATTTAGTGATATTGTTATAGAAATAATAAAAAGTATAAACTATATAATATAGATAGAAACTGTCAATCCTGATAAAATTAAAAAAAATAATTAATTATCATTTTATTTTTCAAAGTTCCTATCATTATTTGAGGTCACCGTCACAAAAACCTAGCAATCTTTTTTTTAAAAAAGAAATTGAAGAAATAGATTAGTGTCTATTGTTGGGGGGGGGGGGGGGGGAGAGATTAAAACTTGTGCTTACTAAAAAAATACTCTTATTTTTTATTTATTCGCTAACTTTTCATTTGAGAAAAAAAAAAACACAAAAGATAGTTTTAGTTTCAGGATGTCACTTGCAATGAATCACTAATTACACATGGTGTGAAAATGCCAAAAAAATAATTGAATGATTCATTATGCAAAATAATTATAATTCGAGGGTGAAAGTAGCTGATTGTACTTTTGAATTAATTAGCACATCACCCGTACGATGCACGGACATTAAATATTATTTTTTATTTGTCATGGTATATATAATATAAGATATTGATTGTAAATAGAAAAATAATTATATTGATCCAAAATCATAAAATAAATAATTTAAAATTAAAATCTATATAATCAAATGAACATATACAACAATCTCAATATATATATATATAGACACACACACACCAATAAAAAAACACTTGAAACACTTTCTTACACACTTAGGAGATGATTGGTATGGTGGAGTGGAATGCAATGGAATAATCAATTCTATATTCATTCTTATTCCTTTGACTGATATGATTTAAAATCAAGAATCGTTATTTTAAAAATAAATGAATAGTCATTTCACCCACTACTCCCATGGGTTATATTATTTCCATTGAACCAAAAAAATAATTTTACCATATTTTAGATATAATTAGAAAAATAATTTTAAAAATTATGTCTTACATATAATCATGTCTTATATATTATGTTACCATATTCAGAAAAATAATTTGAAAGACGTATTAAATAATTTATTATTTTTGTTATTATTTCATAATTATTTTAATATTATTTATTTAAAAAAAATAAATATATATAGTACCAAAACAAATATAACTTAGAAATATATTCTAATAAAAACAAAATAATTATGTATTTGATATTGATATATTCAAATGAGAAAATGAAATGATAAACTATTTCTATGAAGTGAAAATATTTTAATTCAGATATAGAAAGTATTATACTCCCTCCGTTTCATTTTGTTTGTTGTTTTAGGTTTTTTCTTTTGTTTCAAAATATTTGTTGTTTTATATATTTTGACACCCTCTCTCTCAAATTTAACCTTACAAATATATGGAGAGAGAATTTTTTTTCAACTTTTTAGGAAAATATAAGTGAATAAGATTTTATGTAATATAAAAGGGAGGGATATATTAGTCTAAAAAATTAATTGTTAATTCTAGATTAAAATTCTAAGACAACAAACAAAACAAAACGGAAGGAGTATATGTATTAATTAAATAATTATGAATAACATATTTTAATAAAATTGATAAATTATAATTTGCTACAACAAAATTAGAAAAAAAAATCACTTACTAAAAAAGAAAAATCTAATTTAGAAATGTAAGAAAAAAATCACGGCATGTGTTGATAATATTAGCTTCTACACTTTATTCAGTTATAAAGAAATTTGAAAATATAAAAATTATTAATTTTATGAGATAAAAAAATAAAATAATATGTCATTACATTCTTCATTACGAATACATACCAATCGTAAGAATTGTTATTACATTCAAACCAGTATTCCATTTCTAAATTCATTTCATTCCTACTTAATTTCATTCTTTTATACAAATCACCTCAATGGTACATGAATTCTTATTATATTTATTACACATTACAATATTTAAATCATTATTTTTTTTTTTACCCTGAAAACAACAATATAAGGTTAGTTTACATGCATTCTAGTGACTTGCATCATTAAAAAGTTTCATGTATGCCCAATTAAGTACACTTAAAAGAAATAAAATAAAAACTTGAGTTTCTTTTCACTTTACTCTACAAAAAAAGAAATAATTTTTAAAATCAAATTAAGTAAAATAATTTATTATAGGGAAAATGGTAATTTTTGTACTTTATGTTGGAACTCTTGCCACTTTTGATACACGGCGTATTGTTCAAGTAAAAATAATACCCTAACAATACTTGTTTAAACCATTTTGATCTCAATTATCTGGAATAGAAGGTTTATAGGTTATTTTGGTCATTATTATAATTTTTTTAAAGTTGAAGGATCTAAATTAAAATTAAAAATATTATAAAATTTAATTTTTTTCTTCAAAAAAACTATATTATTTAACTTATTTAAAAAATTTATAATTTTAAATTTTCTAAAAATCATATATTTTTTTCTATAAAATTAAGTAATTTCATTTTTTTAAATACATAATTTTACTTTTTTGTAAAAATATATATAATTTTTTTAAATATATAGTTTATTTTTTATAAAATTATGTAATTTTATTTTTTTTAAATATATAATATTATTTTTGTTAATATATAGTATAAATTTCTAATTTCAAAAATATATTTTTATTTTAAAAATAAAAATTATATATTTTTTAAATTTTCAATTTGTGTCCCTCAACTTTAAGAAAATTAAAAAAATAAACCTTATCTTGACTTCTCGAATGGGCAGGAGATTCATGAATTAGAATCCTAAATCCCAATGCATATAGATGATACAAATGGTCCAAAACTCCAAATAAACTATAATCATGCTATTCTAGTCAACTGAGACCAAAATGGTTAAATATGTATTGTTAGAATATCATTTTGGCTGAAACAATATATAAGTAAAATTGATAAGAGGTCAAATATAGAGTACAAAATTTGACATTTTTCCTTTACTATATTATATATTTTGCGGGTTACTACAAAAGAACAAAAAAAACCAAACAATTTTAATTTGTAGGCTTTAATGGTTGCTTTTTCTTGCATATTTGATCAAATTGAAAACGGGAACCATTTTCTTTTTGGTGATATACTTGTACCTCTAATAATTGTTTGATTAAAAAATAGAATAAATTTAATGACAAACAACACACAAAAGCACTCAACCTCAAACTCAACACATTTTTGTACACATATCGGTGTCTACCATTTAAGTATCCATAATTAATATAATGTATCTTTAAGATATGTGAATGGTACTCACATGATATATATTATTTCTTTATCACAAGCCAACCTAATTATAATAAATATTTTTAAATATTTAATTGTTTCTACTGATTTTGTGAGGTTTGACTTGAAATTTAAAAATTACATATTTATGTATATATGGACTAATTAATGCTATAATGATGCAATTTCTTCTATGTTCAACCTTTTATTAAGTTAAATGAATAATATAGAACAAAGAAAATTTCAAATTAAGTAAATAATATATTAAAAGAAAAATTCAAATATTAATAATTTTAGAACAAATAAAATGTAGGCATGAGTGGTTTTCTAATCAATTCAATCTGAATCAAATACCAATATACACACAAATATATATATATATGGGGCTTGTCTATGCTACCTGCAGGGTAGCATAGAATTTGTGTCACTTGGGTACTACCTGCAGGGATAGCATAGAATTTCCCTATATATGTGTGTGTATGTATATATATACATATTACTTTAAATACTTTAAATAAACTCAATTATAAAAAGTATATGTAACCCACAATCAAATTAAAGCAACCAAAGTAGTAATAAAATCAAGTTATATTCTCAGATGAATCTGTGTGATTATTACACTTATTTTGATAAAACATCATGCATCGGTTTAAGTTAAAAAAAAATGCGGGACAATGTTAATATATAGAATGTGTCAACTAAAAATATTATACAAAGATGAAACAAATTGTTTGCGTTAAAAAATTATTACATGTCTGATTCACAAATTTTTATTAAGCAATAGAAACTAAGTACTAAAACTTATAAATGAAATTAAAAGAAAAATTAAAAATAAGAAACTTAAAGTTGACTGGAGAAGTTGTGATTAGGATACCGCATCCAGCACGAACACCAAAAATATAGTATTTTTGTAAGGGTATTTCATTCTTCTTGTTAGTTTTCTTCTTCATCGGCGAGGATCCTTATCTTGGTCGGATTCTCTTATCATTTCCTTAGGCAGATGACTCACGACTTTCCTCCTTTCTAGTTTTTTAAATTTCCCAAAATTTTCTGAATTGTTTGAACAAAAAGACAACTTTTGTAAGAGGAGAGAAAATGAGAGATTTGCGAGGGAGGGGGGGTTGATTTACGCTCGGAAATAAACTTGTCAATAAATATTCCTTAACTAATTTACGTTATACATATTATTACCATAATTACAGAGTGACTGATTTATACATATACACACACACACACACACACACAAGTATTATATAGAAAATGAAATATAGGTTGATCTATACATAGTATTTGTATATATATTGATTTGCAAATATAATCCATTATTATCTATTAATGATTATATTGAACGATTCGTAAATTCCAAGATATTAATGCCAAAGAGATTGGCATTATGATATAACTAGTATTTTTCCCATGCGATGCACGAAGATCATTTTATGCATTTTAGGTTTGAATAATATAAATTATTTATAAGTATAAATAAATAATTTTTACAAAAGTGAAGTATAGAAAATATTGAAATTGTATAAGTGATTTTTGGATATAAGTAGGGGTGTGCAAAATTAAATCAAAGAAAAATGAACCAAATCGAGCTATTTAGTTAGGTTGGTTTGGTCATTTTTTCTTTAATTTTGGTTTGGTTTTGAATATTAAAACCAAAATATAGTTTGGTTCGATTTCGATTTAAGTAAAAAATATTTTGGTTAAAACCGACCCAACCAAAATATATATACACTATATTTATAATTTATGATTTATAATTCTAATATTAATTATATCTAAATTAATAAATTTAAAAGTATTTATACCAAGATAATATTAGTAATTCTAATATTTAGTTTCAATTTTCTAGTTATAGAATTTTTAAAATATTTACTTATTTAATATATGATTTGTTATCTATTGAATGTATGTTATTCTCTTTAGATATAATTATTTCGGAAAAAAATCACTAAAAATTCGATAAAACCGAAAACCAAACCAAACTAACCAAAGAATTACGGTTTGATTTGGTTCGGTTATCTATATTATTTTGGTTGGTTTGGTTTGAATTTTTTTAAGAAATTTTCTATTTGATTTTGTTAGCTTAGCTCGGTTTTGCACCAAACCAATCTTTCACACACCCCTAGATATAAGACAACACGAATTAAATAATTGTCCTTGTATTGGACTTGTAAGAAAGAAATATATTGTGTGCAATTTATTAATCTACAATATTTTGTTTCCATCAGTTTAATTTATTGAAGACTACTAAATAATGTTATGAACACATGTAAATAAAAAATAAAATGAATTACAATATTATGAATTATACATATATTGAATTGATAAATAATTAAAAAAGGAAATAAAAAACAAAGTTATTTTGATTTTCCAAAAAGATATTACTATAATGGATCTTTGTTGTTTAACCCAACCAATTTATTAAAAATTACAAATGAAATTTTGATCAAATAATTAAAAAAATAAAACTTAAAAGAGAACACATAATTATCTAAAATATGATAAATTATATTATGGCATAAAAGGAGGTGGATTATCTAAAAAATAAAAAAAATATGAAAAATTATTCAAATTAAATTTGTATGTTATAAGTTAGAATGAAAATAAGATAGAAAATATATGATTCTTTACTTTGAAGGAAGACAATATTTTTTGTACAATTAAATAAGTAAATTTTCATTTTTTTTTCCTAAAAAGGTGTTTTTTGTTTGTTGCTGACCTCACAGGTGTAATGCATGTTGAAAAATGCAAATAATTTCTAAATATAAATATATACTATTAAAAGTTGGAAGGATTGCTTAAATATGAAAATGATTTATGTAGAGCAACATGTAATTAATTAAGAATGAAGAAAATCTAAAAAATTGAAATTGCGAATAGTTGAACATAAAAATATAAATAATGATTTCAAAACTGATACACATGCTCATATGCTCTTGGAAAACTAATTTTGTTGTTCAAAGTAACTTCAAATTTTATTCGTAAGCTTATACAACCAATTGATGTATATTTTGTTTAAATGTTTTAATACAATACCATAGTAATTTATGTTGATTTGAATATGAATAGAAGAGCAAAATATGATTAAAAATAAAATGAAATACCTTTAAAGCGCCAACGTAGTGGCCCAAAAATATATATATCTTGGTCAAAAGAAATATGTGGATGATCAAATGAAAAGAGTAAAAGTTACACTCCATACAGTAAAAAAAAATCACATAATCTCGACGTACATTCTTTAGTATTTAAAACTGCATAGAGAAATCTTCCATTACAAAATGAAAAAAAATAGAAGAAAAAAGGTTAAAAATTTAAAGTTAGCAAATTAAAAAACACACCATTCAAATGAAACTTTTTGGATGATCCCGCTATTGTAATAAATAATTGAATCAATTGGCTCCAATTGACCTTCGTCTAAAATATAAAATTCAATTAACAAATATAAATTAAATAATTATTGTGATAATATTGTATCACTAATATAAACAACAAATACAACTTAAGAATTTTCAATAGTTTATTCTAATTTCATCTTATACCTTTCAATTCATCATCCTAATAATTAAGAACACACACACACACACACACACACACACACATATATAACTAATATGTGTGTGCGCTTACGTGTGTGGAACAAAGTCAAGAAAATTAAAGACAATGATAAAGGAAAAATATATAATATGATAAAAATGATTACTTCAAACAATCAGGGCCATCACTCTTTCAATTTGCAATATCATAGAAATCAGATAAAAAAGATAGCAAAAAAAAAAGAAAGAAATAAATGTAATTATATTAAAAAAGACTTCAAAGAAATAGAAATGAATAAAATTTTGTAAACATATTATTATTATTATTATTATTATTATTATTATTATTATGAAAACTTACATTGCTTGATTAACGTAATTGAAGATCGTTTACATTTATATAAATTGATGATTACATATTTTGATTAACATTAATATTCCTGCAGATTGACTAAAGTAATTGTAGGATATGTAATTTATTTTGTATAGATGTGATTAATATAATTATATGATAATATTCTAATTAGTTATATAGATTATAATGGAATTTATTAGGAATGAATGAATAAACACATGTTAATTTTAGTAGCACATAATTTGCATTAATTATAAAAATATTAATTATAGAAATTTGCATGTAACATTAAATTAAATACTTATTAAATTATTGTATTATTAATTGTCTAAAATACCCTTATAAATGTGAGGGAAAAAGTGGGTTGCATGAGTGTGTTATAATATATATATAGATTATAGAGTAATTTGCGGTAAGTATAGAAAGATTATATGTGCGTGTGTGTGGATTGATTTTAAATTAAATCATAGAACAATAGAATTATGAATATATATAGTATATTCAAAGTAAAAAATGAAATATATATAATGTGGTTATTTCAATATATGCATGGTGCATGTAATTAATGATTTAATTATCGAAATATTTGTTAATTATATTGATTCACAATCTAAATATCAATGTGTTAATTTAGGTAGATATATTCTTGTTGGTCCTGGGCGAGTCGATATCAGTTTAGGGGGGGTGAATAAATTGATTAAAACTTTTGCTTCAATTGCGGAATAATAAGGGTCCTTGACTCGCTTAGAAACTTATCTATGCACAATTCAAATAAGTACTTTGGATAGCTTGAGTGCAGATTGTGTGAGCTTGTGTACAGTTCAAAGATATGCAATTAATCAAAACAGTACAGCACACAAATGATTTATTGAGGTTCGAAGTCTCAAACTCCTACGTCTTCTCTTCCTTCCGCAAAAGGGCAACTTCACTATATAACTTGAGTTTCTTTACAAATTACACAATGAAGGACAGTTGGCTGAACTTGGTAACTGCTCGCTACCTCAGCGGGTCGACGGCTCACACTTGAAGTCCCTAACTACTCGCTAGGAAGGTAGGTGCTATTGACGTCTTTACAAGGTTTTAGATCTCTTTCGATCTTCAAGAGGTTAGTCTTGAACATGGGGTATCAACTAATGTGCTCCTTTAATTGAGCTGGATAGTTGATCGTTGTATTGCTAAAACTGAGAAGGCTGCCCTGGCTGGTTAATCAACAGCTGGCTGAATGTTTTGACTCTTTGAATTCTTCTTATCAGTTGGACTCTTGCAGTTTTTAGCAAATGCTGAACTTGAGCTATATGGGAGGGAGAAAGAAAGCTCTGCTTGAATGAAGGTTTCAAGAATAAGTATTGCTAAAAGTCTCGGAGGCAAGAGTTATTTAAAACTTTGATTCACTCGTCTTTTAAAGAGGAGTGATTTTATGACCGTTGAGTTCCATTGATCGGTGGCTCTGTTGGTTCATCAATGGCAGATGGTCTTTATTGGTCGCTGGAGCTCTTGAATAAAGTAGTCGTTGCTTTGCCAATCGATCTCCATTGGATATTTAATTCTAGGATCTCCGTTGAAGCATTTATTCCACGATTCGCCTGCTGAGCAATAACTCCAGTGTTCTCTGGCTAGCAATTCTGAGCTTCAGTTGTAGCAACTTGAGTTCCAGTTGGTAGTTCTGAACTTGTTTATTTAGTTCGGCTATTACTCCAGCTGGCAGTCCTAAGCTTATATGCTTAGTTTGGCTATTGCTCCATTTGGCAGTACTGAGCTTGTCAGCTCAGTTTGGCTATTACTCCAGTTGGTAGTTCTGAGCTTGTCAGCTCAGTTTGACTATTGCTCCAGTTAGTAGTTCTGAGCTTGTCAGCTCAGTTTGGCTATTGCTCCAGTTGGCAGTTCTGAGCTTGTCAGCTCAGTTTGGCTATTGCTCCAGTTGGCAGTTCTGAGCTTGTCAGCTCAGTTTGATTATCATTCTCAAGCTCTCTTGTCAGCTTGACTGATCATAAGCTGGCTGACTTCAGTTCTAGCCTTTAGCTGATTTGTCTGTTCACTTCAGTTTGGCCATCAGTTGGATACTTCCAGTCTTTCAGTTTAAACTGATCTCGTATCAGTTTCTTCAGTCTAGTCAATTCTTTTTCTCCTTCAGCTCAGCTGACTTAGCTGTCAATTTGTTTCGACTGGTTCGTCTCTTAGAATCCACAGCTGAATTGAGTTCTGACTGGTTGGTGAATCCTCACAGTTGGTAGACCATACTCCAGTTTGGTTGACTTCAGCTTTGATTGAGTTCCTTTTTTATGCTTCTGGATTGGTCAGCTCAGATCTACAGCTTGAATTTTAGTCAGTTTTTCATAAATAGTTTTGACATCTCATCAAAACCTTATCTGGAGGTTCCTTGATAGTTTTTCCTAACAATTTCCCCTTTTTGATGATGTCAAAACCTTGTCAATGATGATGGAAAAACTGCAAGTGTTCGTTTGATAGACATGCTGTAGTTTTCTTAGGCAAATTCTTGAAATCAGAGCACATTAGAGCATGAAATTCAAGTATCAGAGCATTTAAAATCAGAGTATCAGAGCATTCAAAGCACACTTTCATTTTAGTCATGCTTTCATTTTGAGCAATTAGTGCATGATTGTCCAAGTATCAAAGCAAAGCACTATGCTTGATATTAAGGCAAGTTGAAGCATAAATTCAAGTATTAGAGTATATTCTCATTAAGGCATGTATCAGAGCATAAATTATGGATCAAATCATATCAAATGAGCTCTTGAAAGCAAGTTACAACTACTTCTCTTCTTTGATTGCTTCATCTCTTCCTGCTTGATTCTCCTCTTTCTTGAGCTCCAAATTTTCTCCAAGTTTCCCCCTGAAGCTGAGCTTCCCCCTCATGATGTATTTCTCTTTGGATCTGATCCCAAAGAGTTAAGTTTTCATCATCATACTTTCCATCTTCCCCCTTTTTTGCATCATTCAAAAGCTGGGGTGGATCGCACGTTGGTATTGATAGGTTTGGCAAAAATGTGAAGACAGTTGCCAAATTGTCATCATGGACTGAGGGAACTGAAGGAATTGGCATGGGCGAGGAGAACCATGCATAGGCTTCTTCAGTTGTCATGAACTGACCACGATCAGTGGTTTGAGAGAGTTCTTGCTCTCTGAAGTCCATGGAAGCCAAGCTGGTGAAGATCTCATCGGTTGTGGCGATTGGTAGATCTTTGAGGAATGGGGTACAAGAGGATTTAGCTAGTTCGTTGTCGGGAAGAGGAGCGTCAGCTGGTACACTAAGCTGGATTCGTTTGATCATCGAATCCATTATCTCTGAGAGCGTTGGCGGTGAGCAGAGTGGATGGTTCATCCAATGTCTACTCCATTCTCCTTCGTTGATCCAGAAGGGTGATCCATGAGTGCTGATGAGGTGGAACATTGTGGCCTCATCGAGTTGGAATCGCCAGATGTGGTACTGGAGGTACCATTTCAGTTGCTCGAATAAGGAGGGATCGGTGCCCTCAATGAGACCGAAACAGCTTCTTAGCTGATGGTCTAGAACTGTCTCAAACTCAACCTCAATTGAGTCGCGATGGACTAAGGTTGGAGGTTGTGAGCTGGCTGGTATTGTAGACTGATCACTCAGTCTAGAGAGGGGCTCATTCTCAATCATCAGCTGCCTTTCTTCTGAGGAGCTGGCATAGACGACTATCGGTTGCTTTCCACGACTTGAGTCGGGAGTTCCTGGTTGGCGGGATCTCTTCGAGATTGGATGGCAGTAGATGGTAGGGAGCATGTCCCTTCATTTGATCGGTTCGCCAGTTGGAATTATCTCATCAAATTGGCTTAGAATGATGTGGCTTATGCGACTCATAAACCTAACTTTTTCTCAGAACGAGCCAGTTGATGGATCATATTCTGCTCGCTCGACATTTGCTCGTAGTTGAGCAAGAATAAAGGAGGCCTAGTCAGCTTTACACCCGAAGTAGAGAGCTGTCGTTAGATGGGCTTTGAGGTCCGAGAATTGGACTGTCTCAAAGTTCCTATACAGGATATGATCGGTGATATCCAGAAGTTGGATGATCTCGTTGGAAAGGCTTTCCTTCAGCTTGTGTGAGCAGTCATGATGGTGTACGTGAGGATGTTTCCAAAGACCCCACAGTGCATATTTGCACGGTAGTTCCAGTTCCATCATGTCTGGGCCTTCACCGGGAAGGAGAAGTGTAGACATCATTGTATCTTTTATCACCGTGATTACTTTGTTTTGGATAGTGGAAATGATGTCGTTGCCGGAGATGGTTGCATTGTAGTAGAACTCCGCAACATGGGAAGGTATATTGTTGACTGGCATGATTATCAAGAATGGCAGCAATCCAGTTTCCTCCAATGGCTGATAAATTCTTTGAAAGTTATCTGAGCCGAGACGTGCGTTAAGAAACTCTAGATTAAGAGTCTTATCTTTCTTCAGCTTCTTTATAAGCAATTCGACATTTACCATCTGAAATGAAGGCTTCATTTCTGCAAAGAGATGGTGTTGTTAGATGTGTAAGTGTGTAGAGAGAGAGTTTGCAGGTGATCAAAGTAAGGATGAGAGAGATTTTGCAGATGATCCGAGTTTTCATCTCCTTGCATAAATATAGTCAGCTTTCCATGCATTGATCGAGGACACTCGATTGCTTCTCTTAGCTGATCAGCTATCCGATTTGATGGATGATTAGCTGAATTAATGATGCATGCTTCCCATCCGTTCGATCGTGAAACAACTTTATGATCATGTGGCTGAGATGAAGTGATTTTGAAAATGGGGTAGTTGCCATAAATAGCAAAATATTTTCTGCAGATTTTGCTATTTATATCTCATTAGAAAAATATATTTCCCTTTTCTTCTTTGAAGAATTGATTTAATATCGATGCAGAGATATTAATGGCAACTTGAGAGAAAACCCTATTTTCAAATTGTAGCTGTTGAATATAATATAAGAAATTGTATAATCACAACGGTAACAATTAAGTTATGATAATTAAGAGGATTAGGAAAACTTATCAGGAGTCAGTTGGGATACAGTCCAACTGATTGATTTGACGATTCAGCGGTTGGATGATAAGTTTCGTCATGTTTCCAGTCGTCACTGATGAGCTGACTGAAGCCCTAACTGAACTGAACTGATCAGTTCGTTTTGTCAGCTGCTTGACTTTCTTGAGTCAGTTTCCTCTTTTTGAAGGGCCGAGCTGGACTAGTTTCACTGCTTCCTTTCAAGCAGTTTGATCTCTTTGTCGTTGATACAGATCCAGTTCTGTTCTTTGACGGCGCGGGCCTTGCTGTCTTCCGGGCTTGGTGAAACTACTGAATGGCAACTTATGAGTTTTTCATCCTTTGGTTGAGGGATTGTGAAGTTCCTGTTGGCGACGATCTAAACTGATCATTCTTCATAATCAACTGCATGCCTTTTGAGTTGGATGTGAGTACGAGAGTGACATAGCTCTTGGATAGGAGACTCGGTGATGTGGTAGTATCCTCATCATCACTATCGCTCTCATCATGCCTTGGATTCTTTTGAGGAACCACGACTTCAGTATTTGATAGATGTGGTTCTATCCTTGCTGTGGCAGTTGGAGTTCGTCGTGATGGCTCAGCTGACTGACTTGATAAATTATCAAAGTTCAGTTTACAGCAAAGCGAGCCAGTTGGGCAGTTGACTGATTGATTTACGACTACAGGTCCTTAAGGCATGATACTGGTTTTGAATTCAGCTAACAAGGCGGTTGCTGGAATCTTATTGACAAGCCGGTGATTCATGATGTGCTAGACTTGCACAATGGTTGGAGGGAATGGATTTGACGATCCTATCCATTTAATGCTCCAAGTTTCTTCACGTTGCCAGTAGCTCATGCCATGAAAGGCAGTTAGCAAAAAGTGAGACTGGATGGACATCGAATGTCTCTAGTTGTACCAATAGAAATACCGGTGGAGTTGTTTGAACAACTCTTGGTCACGTTGTGCAACAAAAGCAAAGTGAGTGAGAAGGAGATTGGTCACTTCCTTTTGTGCACCTTTGACTGCATATTCACCACTATAGAAAGTGCGAATATTTTCTTCAGTCAGCTGGAGAGGGGGGGCATGTGCTCCTGAAGTAGTCCGCTCCATAGTTTGGATGAGGGATTCCGATGAATGGAATAAGCTCATCTGGATCAAAGCAAACCTAGAAGTCAACCGGAGATCCGTTCTTTAATCTTGGAGAATGAACGGCATTGGCAGTTGAGTTGCTTGAGGTGTTGTTGCTCGTCCTGGCCTTGGTTTTTCTTTTCTTTCTTAGTGACTGAAGATGGGCAGTTCCTTTCTTAGGAATCCAATCAGAGATGAGAACTGGTAGTGCTTCATCACTTAGGAGCTTCAGCAGGTCTTCAATCATCTTGCTCATTCTTAGAACAAGTCCTACCTTGGACTCAAATTTGCTAGATTTCTTTGAGTCAACGGCCTTGATGACTTGATGCTTGAATTGTTGGAAAACAAATTCTGCCCAGTTTGTTTGTCGCCCTTCAGCAAGGTGAATCATAACCTTGTATCTCTCTTGGGTGAGTTGACTCAGGCTTCCAATAGCTCCAAACATCATCTTGTTCGTTATATTGAGTAGAACGCCATACTCGGGCTTCAGGTCCGTTTTAGCGGTTGTAAAACTGAATTGCTTGTTGCAGGTTGAAGCTTTCCATTCTCTCCAGTATGACTCTGCAGATTCCTTTAGTTCTTGAACTAATGAGCCTTCTTATGGAAGATCGAACACTTCTGCAATTGTTCTTTCAGTGATTTGGAGTAGCTGTCCTTGAATCACTGATGATACTGTCTTTCCATCTGTAGATAATTTTGCTTGAAGCAAAAATTCACTCACCAAATTTTGTCTAAAGAACTTTGGTGGTGTTTCCATATAGTGAAGAATTCCTGTTTTATGAAGATTTAACAGAAGGATTGGATTGTTTGATTCATTTAGAATCATTTGAAATTTCTTCATATCAAGGAATTTGTCTCTCATAAGTTGCTCTTTGAAGGAATTTAGAGATTTGGATAATTTGGCCATCTTTGGGATTGGCTGAGATTCTGAGGAATTTCAATAGTTTTGAGAGAGAGATAATTTTTGAGAGTGAAGGAGGAGTATTTCTAAGAGGCTTGAAAGAGAGGGCTTTTTATGAGTGTTTGGGCAAGCTCATAGATCTAATGGTTGAAATGGTACTAGCCCCTGGCCTCTTTTGGTTGTTGGCATTTAATGACTTTGAAACGTGTCATTGTTTTGCAACGGTCAAAATATTTAAATAAATGCGAAGTTCGACATTTTTTTTTGAAAATAAAAAGATAATCTTTTTATATATCAAAAATAAGTAATGACAAACTGAATTACAAGAAGTAAACTAAGGGCTTTCTAATCAGTTTAAACTTGATCAGCCACTAGTCCTTCTTGTGATTAGTTTTCCTCCTTTTGGCAAGCGGTTACATAGCGTTATCTTCCTCATCCTCATCGCTGCTTGATGACTCCGTTTCAGCTGACTAGAGTCTTGGATGAGCTTGCAACCGCTGGATTTGCAATGTGTGCAGTTTAACCTGTTGCTGCAGGCTGTGGATCAGTTCCACATAATGAGCAAGGAGCTGAACTATAGAGCTGCTTGGTTGATCATTGAACTGAACTGCTCTTGAGTCAGCTTCCTCGCTTGCCTCAGTTCCAATCAGTTCCTCACAAGGAACTGTGTGGGTTAGCTCGTCCATCTCCATACTGATTTGATAGGCAAGTTGATCATCTTTTTGAGCTATCTGATCAGCTGACTGGTCAGTCTCAGCTGATTCTGGATCAGCTTGTGGAATGGATGAGATTGCTCCTTTATCAGCAGTTGGTTCTTGGGAAGGATCAGTTCGGGGTTCAGCTGGCTCCTCAAACTGTTGAGTCTTCTCAGATGACTCTTCTGACTCTTTGGGAATGATGTTGATTCAACTTCAGCTTCGTGAGGAGATTTCTCAGAGTGGAGTTCTCTCATCACTTCATCAATGAGATCATCCACTGTGGTGAATGTTTGATCTCTTTCTTCAGTTGATGGTTGTCCAGACTGATGGCTTTGTGATTTCTTCATTAATTCATTGAATATCCATTTGTGTTGAACATGGGAGTGCGTCCATATTTCCCGTTCTTTTTCTGTAGTGATGACGGGCAGTTTTAAGCTTGGAAGCTTGCACAGTTCATCAAACACATCTTTCATCGAGCCTTCTGAAGGATTTGAGCATTGTTTTCTCAACTGTAGCTGCCTCATAAGATGTTTGCCCTGTGTGATTCCGACATTCTCACTGTCCGTTCACCATAGACTCCATTCTTCTTCTCGCTTTCAGAAGCTCATTACATGGAAAGCGAGTAATGAGAGGAAGGGCTCTGATGGATACACGTGTCTCCATAAAACCAGTAGATGTACCTGATCAAAGTGTGGAAGAGTTCTTCATGACCAGTTAGTTCCTGCGCATAGTGTTGAGCCATATGTTTCTGTGTGGTCTCATCAGCCCATTTCTTCACAGATTCTCCTTTCGAGTAGGCTCTTATGTTCCCTTCAACTTGAGCCATTGGGAGGAATGTTAATTGAAAGTAATCTACCCCAGCTCCGTCGTGAAGAATCCCTCTTGCAGGGATGATGTCTTCTGGGTTTTCACAGGGAGCTATATCTTCCACGGTTAGATTTGGTGGAACCGTTGGATCTAGAATGGGGCTTGATTCCTTTCTCTTCTTGGATTGAGTAAGTGAGATTCTTCTCCTTTTTGTTTGATCAGTTTGCTTCTTCTTAGGAGCTGATCTGGTAGCTGCTTGTCTGGTTGATTGTCCAGCAATATCAGCTCTAGTTGTAACTGAGCTTTGTTGTCTGGTGGACGATCTTAGTTGAGCTGATGTGCCGGTTCCAACTGCAATGGAGCTTGACTCAGTTTGCTATTTCAGTGTCAAGGAACCAACTGGGGACTTATATCTCTGAGCCAGAGGAATGTCATCATCAGAGTCATCCTGAGATATGCTAGTAATTTGCTTCTTTCCCTTGCCTTCAGCTGCAGGCTTCTTCCTTTTTGGCTGGTCAGCTTGCTCAAGATCGATTTCCACGATTTTAAGCGGTTTTGAGATGAAATCATTGCTGACTATGCTTTTGAATTTTATCTCTTTAGTTATCCAGGAGAACTGTTTCTCCAAAATTATACTGACCCGACTGACGTACCCAATTTTTTGTGGGAATTTTTTATTGTCCCAGCTGCTTTCAATGATATCAACATATCTCTTCAATTTATCGAAAAAATATTGTGCCCAGTTGATCTCCATTCGGTTGTAGATGGCGGCGCAGATCTTGTATTTTGTTTCTGACATTTCAGAGTGACTGCCGGTTGTCCCTACTATAATTTTTGAGGCGATGGCAGCGAGCACCTGATATTTATCTTAAAACTTTGAGATGAGATGATTGCTTTTATACAGTTGAGTTTCTCCTTCCTTTTTCCAGAAATCATAAGCTTCTTGGAAGTTGATTTGAACTTCTTCCATCTTGAGTCCTTTGTTGGCTAGATCGAACATGTTGCTTAGAGATTCAGCTGTCACGATGATCTCATGTCCTCTTACTTTAGATCTGATCTCCTTGGGATTTGAGGAACCGTTTGAATTTAGGAAAAATTCAGCAACTGGTTCTGGATAAATGCGTTCTGGAAAATCTTCCAGAAACATCTTCAGCTTGGCTTGAGAGAGCTTTTCGATGATTATTCCACTCAAAGGGGAGGCATTGCAAGCTTGAATGAATCCGACTGGATTGAAGAACTTATCTCTGTCGAGTTTTTCACAGAACACTGTGGAGTCTTCTCCAGATTAGCGAAAGTTGAATCTCTTGCGAATACGACTGGTGGAGTTTTTAGCCATGATAATTTGATGAAAGTTCTTTGATAGAGAGATTGATCTGAAAAGTGACGAATTGTTCTTCGAAGGTTGAAGAATTTTACTTTCGATCAGAGAAGAGAGAGAGATAAGTCGACAGTGTAATGTAAAGTTTATCTCGAATATTTAGCCGACTTATTTATATAGAGAGATGAGATTCATCCAACGGTTGGAACGTTTTGAATACCTGGATTCAACGGTCAGATTCATTCAATCGACCCGTCGATTAGCCTTTCGATTCTATCCGTTGGGGATAAATGAAGAGAGAGAGAGTTTAACGGTAATATTTGAGTGACACGTGTTTTTACCGTTTCCACTATTGAAAATTTGGAACTTATCTTTTCTCTCTAGCTGTTTCTTCTTGGCTTGAAACTAATTACGTCATCAGTTGGCTTCGGCTGTAGCTGATGATCTCCATGTTGATCAATTCCAACTGAGATATTTGCTCATCAGTTCCTCACTTCCTCAACTGCTTGAACTTTTGATTCAGTTGTTTCTCAGTTCAGCTGATCCTTCAGTTCTACTACTTTCCTTCAGTTGGTTCTTAAACTGATGTCTCCTTGTTGAGTTGAAGCCAGTTCCTTTCATTTCTTCATCAGTTTGATGATTTTGCAGCTGGTATGCTTTGCTTGACTGACTGGATCATCAGTTGAGACCATTTGACTAACTCTGCCTTGCTCCTTGCCTCAGTTTGAGCAAATTAACTGATGATTCAGTTGAGCTGATGAATTAGGCTGATCAGCTACTGTTTACTTTCTTTGCACAGCTTCTTGCTTCATTTCAAACTGATAGCTTATGTGTCCAACTGATTAGTTTAATGACTTTTCAGTTATGAATTACTCATTCGGATGAGTTGAAGCCTTTCGGTTCAGTTCCTCTCTTCAGCTAGAACGATTTCTTGGCGTTTTTCTTCCAGTTGATCGTCTTCATCCTTTGATGCTAGCTCAAGTAGCCCTAGTTGTATGCATAGCTCCATAAACCTTGCCTCAGGCAATGGTTTGGTGAAGATGTCAGCTATCTGCTTCTCCGTGTTGACATATTTGATGCATATGTCATTCTTCTCGATGTGATCTCTGATGAAGTGATGTCTTATGTTAATGTGCTTAGTTCTTGAATGCAGAACTGGATTCTGAGATATTGCAATTGTACTATTGTTGTCACAGAATATAGGTACTTCTTCAGTTTCGACTTTGTAGTCCTTCAACTGTTGCTTCATCCAGAGTATTTGAGCATAGCACCTTCCCACATCTACATATTCTGCTTCAGTTATTGACGTGGCAACTGAGTACTGCTTCTTGCTAAACCAGGATATCAGTTTGCTCCCAAGAAACTGACATGTTCCACTGGTGCTTTTTCTGTCGATCTTGCATCCACCAAAGTCTGAATCTGAATAACTAATTAGACTCAAACTGTCATCTCTGGAATACCATATTCCAAGATTTATGGTTTCTTTGAGATATTTGATAATCCTCTTTGCTGCTTCAAGATGGCTTTTCTTTGGGTTAGATTGAAACCTTGCGCATAGACCGACTGAGTAGGAGATGTCTGGTCGGCTAGCTGTTAGATAAAGTAGCGACCCAATGATTCCTCTGTAATATGTTTGGCTAACTGATTCTCCTTCTTCATCAAGAGTTAGCTGAACTGATGTATTCATAGGAATCTTGAGAGTTTTTCCTTTATTAACTCCAAACTTCTTGACTAGCTCCTTAGTGTACTTGGCCTGGCTGATAAAGATCCCATCTTTCAGCTGCTTTACTTGGAGTCCTAGGAAGAATGCCATTTCTCCCATCATGCTTATCTCAAATTCGCTTTGCATCAGTTGAGCAAATCGTATGCATAGATCTTTGTTTTTTGATCCAAAAATTATGTCATCCACATAAATTTGAACCATTAAGATCTCAGTTGATCGTTCTATTCGGAATAGAGTTCGATCAATGACTCCTTTTTGAAACTCATTTTTTAGCAAGAATGTTGTGAGAGTTTCATACCATGCTCTAGGAGCTTATTTCAGTCCGTAGAGGGCTTTCTTTAGCTTGAAGACTTGATTTCCAATTTCAAAGCCTGGCGGTTGCTCGACATACACGTCCTCCTTGAGCATTCCTTGAAGAAAAGCACTTTTGACATCTATTTGGTAGACTGTGAAGTTGAAGTGGGCTGCATAGGCTAGGAACAGTCTGATGGCTTCCAATCTTACAACTGGTGCAAATGTCTCATCAAAGTCGATCCCTTCACTTTGTAAGTATCCTTTGGCAACCAGTCTTGCCTTGTTTCTTGTGACCACACCTTGTTCATCCAGCTTATTGCGAAAAACTCATTTTGTACCAATGACCTTCTGAGTTTTTGGTCTATCGATAAAAAACCATGCGTCATTTCTTATGAACTGATTCAATTCTTCTTGCATGGCCATGATCCAGTCTGAATCTTCTAAGGCTACTTTGACGTTTGTTGGTTCTGTTTGAGATATGAAGCATGTGAATAATGCATGCTCAGTTGAACTTCTGGTTTGAACTCTACTTCTTGGATCACCAACTATCTTATCAGTTGGATAGCTTCGGAGCCATTTGGGCAAGATAGCTTCAGCCGGGTCTTCAGCTGATTCTACTGTGGTGACGTTATTAGTCACCATTTCATCAATTGGTTCGGCATCTTCATCAGTTCTTCCCCATGTTTCAGTTGTGGGGTTTATGGTCTCAGCACGATTTGTGTCTTCATTGACCATATTACTCTTAACTGGTTTAGTACCAGTTTCATTTCTTTCTTCTAGTGAAACTTCAAGCCGCTCTGGAACAATGTAATCCACATAATCCTGCGAGTTCTCAGTTTCACTAGGTAGTACTTGAACCGATGTGTCTATTGTATCTTTGTTCTTGTACTTATTAGCAAATTCATCAAATACCACATGACATGTTATTTCCATAACAAGAGTTCGTTTATGGAACACTCTGTAAGCTTGTGCGTGAGGTGAATTATACCCAAGGAATATTCTCTCATCAGCTTTAGCACTGAAAGCTTTCAGTTGAGTCTTACCATTGTTGTGAATATAACATTTACAGCCAAATACTTTAAAGTATGAGATGGAAGACTTACGACCCTTATACAGTTCATACGGTGTTTTGTCATGTGCGATGATGATGGTACTTCGATTTTGAGTATGGCAAACTGTGTTGACTGCTTCAGCCCAGTAACCTTCAGCTATGTTGGCATCAGCTATCATTGCTTGAGCTGCTTCTTTAAGTGTCTGGTTTCACCTTTCAGCTACACCGTTTTGTTGTGGAGTCCTTGCAGCTGAGTGTTCATGAGTGATTCCAAGTTTGTTGAGAAAACTGATCATTTGCTGATTCACAAATTCAGTTCCATTGTCGGAGCGAATCCTTTGAACTAATCTCTCTTTTTCTGTTTGTAGCCTTCTGATCAGCCCCGTTAGCTTGTCGTAAGTTTCATCTTTGCTTCTCAAGAATTCCACCCACGTATATCTTGAGAAATCATCAACTACTACAAGAGTGAATCTTTTGCCTTTTGGGGTCTGTGGTCTGATTGGACCAAACAGATCCATATGTAACAGTTGGAGATAATCAGTTGTTCCTGGTGGATGACTCCTATTCTTGAAAGATGACTTCACTTGCTTCCCTTTTTGGCATGGTCCACACACACCTGTTTTCTTATATATCTTCTTGGGAAGCCCCTCAACTAGCTCTTTCTTGGCTAGGTAGTTGATTGTTTTGAAGTTGAGGTGGTTCAGTCATCGATGCCATAGCCAGCTTGCTTCAGTTGATCCCTTTGAAAGAAAGCAAGCTTCTGAGTAGCCGGTTGACCAGTCAACAATATACATGTTGCCTCTCCTTATGCCAGTGAGAAGAATTGCTCCAGTTGACTTGTCTTTTATGTTGCTGGAGTTTTTGGTGAAGTCAACTGAGTAGCCATTGTCGCACAGCTGGCTGATGCTGAGTAGTTTGTGTTTTAATCCGTCCACATGGGAGACTCCATTTACTACAACTTTTCCTTTGACCACGAACCCTTCTCCAATGGTTCGGCTTTTGGAGTTGTCTCCAAATATGACAAGTGGACCTTTGACTTCTTCAAAACCATCGAGATCTTCTCTGTCTCTGGTCATGTGCTTGGAGCACCCGCTATCTAGATACCAGATATCTTTGGTTTTCTTCATAGATAGGATACTCTTATCCTGCAAAAACAAGGATTAGCATTTAGGGACCCGTTTCATATCGGGTCCTTGTTGATACATCAAGTTCTTTGGAATCCAAACTTGCCAAACTTTCGGCTTTTAATCATTCATAGATCCAACTGATTTGGATCGCTTGATCAGTTTAGATTTTCTCTCAACTCTTCTATTTTGAGTAGAATCAGTTGAATGGTACTTGCGTTGAGAGTTAGTTAGATAAAACAATTTAACTAAAATGTTTTGGTCTTGAGACCTTTGAGTTCTATGATCAGGCCAGTGCCTTGTATGTTTCCAGTTTATTGGATTAAACCCTTTTGGTTCATTTCTGGAATCCAGGTACTCATTATAGTGATGGTTAGTAATACCCGGGACATTCTCGTATTTTTTTTATTTAAAATTCTAGATTCGAAGTTAATTTGATTAATTTATTTGAGTTATTGAGTGTAAATACATTTAGTATATTTATAGTTCACGCAAATAAGCATATATATGCAAATAGTATTTATTTATTAAAATAACAATTAAAAACTTAATTCTAGATATATCTAAACGTGGCCTTGAAGTGTAAAATAAGGTTCTAACTATGTATATATATATATATATGGTATACATATTTATATATTGGAATGGCAATGCTTGATATTATAATATTAATAATGGGTAGGATTTATAATTAAAAAATTAAAAAAAAAAGTTACAACTAATGCAATATATAATAAAAAAAATGTACCATCAAGTTGTATATATATATATATATAAAAACGTATATATGTATATTTATATAATATATGTATATTTGTATCCTATAGAACTATGTGTAGTTGATATCTACTAAATTTAAAATCAAGTGAAATGAATATTATATAGTTAGATTAATAGATGGTGACTAATCAATTTAGCTAGGTGACGTGTTAGAAGAAGAGATTAGTAGAATGATGACTAATACTTAAGGGTTGATCCAATTGAGTATATATATATATATATATATATATATATATATATATATATATATATTTAGACACAAACAAAATACATCTAGATAACCAAATTGGAGGCATATATGTACGAAATTAGAAATTAGGAAGGTAAGAGTTTCTATAAATTCTTTTTAATTAATAGTTAATTTTGTATCCAAATTCCCTTATTTATGACTAAACATAGTACCTTATAAATATTTATGATCGTATGTGTATGTATCAATAATCTGTATTGAAATTTATAATTAAAATCTAGATTGCACTACAATGGATTAATTAGATTTTAGAATTTATATTGATATTTTCTAATTAAAATTAAATTGTACTCCCACGTGATTAATTAGCTCTAATAATAAATTGATTTATGTTCCATAAAATTTTATTTATTGCAGAGATTAGTAATTTATTAGCTAAGTGAAAGTGACTGATTTAGCAAAATCATATGATAAGCTAATTTCAATTTGATAAGCTAACACTTCTCAATAAATGGTTAACTACTGGTGATATTTATTATATAGGGTAGTCGTAATTTGAGTTTAATTTATAATATTATCATTTCATAATATTTTAGTAGTCTTGAAATAAGAGATAGCCGAATAATTAAATAGTTAATAGATGATATAGCAAAAGAATTATGTGATTAGTGCTTAGTATTGAAATGCAAATATTTATCAGTTAGATGTTAGTACCTCAAGTAATTAGGTTACTCCATCTGTTATGAAATATTAATAATTGTGTAAATACACTACGTATATTCTGTTTCTATTCTCTAAGCCAAAAATGATGTCAAATTAATAGGAAAATACATAATTAATTAGCGATGGAATGATTAGTTATCTAAATTTGAGAAAATTATAAAGGAATTATGTGTTAAGTTTTAGATATAGGATCCTTCTAGCTCAACTAAGTTAAGGTTGATTGTTGTAGGGCCAGAGGAAGTAGCAAAATCCGAGCAAAATCAACCCAGAGTTTAAAAGCGTTTTCTGTGAGACAAATCATTTGTCCAGGTGGGTTTTTATTATATAAAAAATGTATTTCGGGTTATTAAGCCCTGATATTTATAAATTGAATGTGATTGAATATCCAACTCATGACTGTATTTGATGTGCTCTCCCGACTCATGTAAGTCTTACTACTGTTTTTGGTGACGAAACTACAATGGTTCACGATATCGAGCCCCAAGCAAACAGGGCAGTGTCCAACCTTAAGCAGTCGGGTTGTGTACACGAACCGACTCACCGTAAGCGTTCTAGGGGAGAGTGGCGCGCAATGATGGAACTAAAATGATTTAGTATACATGGAATTCACAAATTTTCTGTTTTAAAAGCTTTCCATGATATGCTTGAAATATGATTGGATATTCTGTTTTATAAAATGATTGTGAAGGTTTTTCTCAAAAATACCCACTGAGTGCATTAGTACTCACGCCCAAAATCTTTTTCAAATATTTTCAGGATGAGCTGCGGGATGGTGGACGGTTGTGCTAAGGCTGAAGGGCTATCTTTTGCTGTATATATATACATATATGTTTTTTTATGTACGGTGTCTAACTGAGAACATGTTTCCTTTTAAATTTAAATAAAAACACTACGTTCTTTTCCGCTTACTCTGATACAGTTTGTCCTTAATTGTTTGAAGCATGTTATGATTTCAACATTTACGCTATGATGTTCCTTTATAATTATCTGACGGGGTAAGTTCCCTTTGATGACTGGTAATTCATTCAAATTCCTTATGAACGCTCTGGTGCGTGATTCTATTATAGTTGTAAAGGTTATGTTGCCTAAATGATTGAGGCACTAACCCCATCTCTATAATTATCTTTATGTAACAACCCCTTCCTCCTTTCCCAACTAGCGCATCGGTCCCTTTTCCTTCTTCCGGGATCGGGGCGTATCAGAGTGGTATCAGAGCAGGTTTCAACTCTGCAGGCCTGTCATATTGTTGATTGAGTCTAGTTCTCAGTGTTGTCTTTTAATTGATTGTCTGATAGCCCTAGCACGTCACCTCCACCGCACTCATCTGCTTCAAAATGAAAGGTACGCGAGTTAAAATGTTGTTGAGATTTAATGATATTTATTGATTTCAAAAAGGAATGTGGATAAGGAACATTCTCCACATTGATGGTATTTATTAAAAGTCACGCCAAAGATGGTTTCTAAAGGATAATGGTATCATTTTGGACTATGTGTCCATATGTTAAGAGTTATGAATGAAAGGGACTTACTGTTTATGATGGTAAAAATTTTGGGACTTTGTGCCCAGATGGTATTGAATGATTATTTTGAATGGGACAATGTGTCCATTATGTTTGAAATGAAATACGATGTTTTAAACGGGATTATATGTTTGTGATATGTTTTTAAAGAAAGTGTGATGATAGCAATCAATGCTCTATGATTAGAAATGTTATAATGTGTAAGTGATTGGAATGTGATGATGTTAAAGTGTTAGGACACCAGAATGCTTATGGAATGATTTGGTTGAGAATGTAGATAAACATAGACAATTGTGACTTATGCACATAGATTAGATTTGATTACATGTCTTGCACGAATGAAGAAAAGCTTACATGTGCTCAATTTCAATTGACTGATGATGCAGACTATTGGTGGGAGTCTGTAAAAAGAACTATGACTTATGAGCAATGGCAGGAATTTACCTGGGAAGACTTCAAGGAATAAGTTTATCAGAAATACATCCCTGATTGCTATCGAGAAAAGAAAGAGTCGGAATTCTAGAACCTCCAACAGGGAAGCTCTACTGTTACTGAGTATGATCGTGCCTTTAATCAACTCTCTCATTATGCTCCACATTTGGTGGACTCGGACTACAAGAAGGCTAAGAAGTTTAGGAAGGGCCTTAAGTCAGAAATCAGCATGACTCTTATGGGGCATGATGAAATGACATATGCACAAACTCTGCAACGGGCTTTGAATATAGAGTCTGTTATGCCAGCTGAGAAAATTCAGCAACAACAATCTTTCCAGGATCGGAAGGGAAAGCGGAAATGGGAGGATAGAAATGCAGTGGGGAATAAGCAACAGTGGGCTAAGGGAAATACCAATTATGGGCAACAAAATCAACAAGGAAATAGGACTCCCTGCCCTATTTGCCAGAAGTTTCATTCAGGAAAGTGTATGAGGAATACAGATAGTTGTTTCTTTTGTCATCAACCTGGACATTTTGCTCGAGATTGTCCTAGAAGTAAAGAAAATATAGGTATTCCTCCTAGACCAGCACAAGGTAGAAATATAAATCAGAGGCCTAACCAAGAAAGCAATCCTAGGCCTAATCAGGGTGGAAACTTAAGGCAAAATCAGAGGGGAAATTTTAAGTCAAATCAAGGACAACGCGTCCCACAACTAGCCAGGACTTATGCACTTCAGCAACAGCAGACAGAGCAAACTCCAGAAAATTTGGTTGGTATGATTAACATGTTTAATATACCTGTGCTCACTTTATTTGATACTGGAGCTACACACTATTTCATTTCAGAAAAGGCTAGTGAAAGATTAAAACTTAAACAAGTAGATGCTACTAATGCCTTAGAAGTTAGCATCCCTTCTGGAAAAACTGTTTTAGCTAATAGAATGTGCTTGAATGTGGAACTCGAGATTAACAAAAAGATTTTCATCACGGATTTATATGTAATCGATATGAAGGATTTTGATATAATCTTAGGAATGGATTGGCTAACAACAACGTATGCGACTATTCGTTGTCATGAGAGAGAAGTCGTATTCCAGAAACCAGGAGAACCAGAAGTAATTTTCTGTGGAGCAAGAATGGGTTTGAAGATATCAATTATTTCAGCCTTCAAAGCTGTAAAGCTAATGAGGAAGGAAGGTTGCCATGCTTTTCTGGTTAACCTAGTAGGAAAAAAGAATGATGAAGTAACGATAGATCAAGTCCCTATCGTTCGGGAATATAAGGATGTTTTTCCACAAGACCTACCAGGGCTACCGCCCGATAGGCAAACTGAATTTACCATTGACTTGGAACCAGGAGCAGCCCCGATATCTAAAGCACCATATAGAATGGCCCCTAATGAGTTGCAAGAACTGAAAGTACAACTACAAAAGTTGTTGGACTTAGGTTTTATACAACCTAGTGTCTCACTCTGGGGAGCACCTATTCTCTTTGTTAAAAAGAAAGATGGTACATTGCGAATGTGCATTGACTATAGGGAATTAAATAAGGTTACAATTAAGAATAAATATCCCTTGCCAAGGATAGATGACTTGTTTGACTAATTAAGAGGAGCTAAAGTCTTTTCAAAGATTGATTTACGTTCAGGTTATCACCAATTGAAGATAAGAAAAGAAGATGTGCCTAAGACAGCATTTCGAACACGTTATGGCCACTATGAGTTCTTAGTAATGCCGTTTGGATTGACTAATGCACCTGCAGTGTTCATGGATATGATGAACAGAGTCTTTCATCAATATCTGGATAACTTTCTTCTTGTGTTTATAGATGATATTCTTATCTATTCAAAAAGTAAGGAGCAACATCAAGAACATTTAGGCATAATTCTGGAAACATTGAGGAGGGAGAAATTATATGCCACATTTAGAAAGTGTGAATTTTAGCTCAATGAGGTAATGTTTCTTGGCCATATTGTGTCATCAGAAGGAATCAAAGTGGATCCTGCTAAGGTTGAAGCAATAAGTAACTGGAAGTCACCTTCTAGTGCACATGAGATAAGAAGTTTCCTAGGATTGGCAGGTTACTACAGACGATTTATTGAGGGATTTTCTAAATTGGCAAGGCCAATGACACAATTGTTGAAAAAGAAGGCTAAGTTCATCTAGACTAAGGAATGTGAGAGAAATTTCCAAGAACTTACGAAAAGACTGACCATAGCTCCATTATTAGTTATACCGGAAGGGAATGAGGGATTTGTTATCTTTACAGATGCATCTAAGCTAGGGTTAGGGTGTGTGCTAATGCAAGACAGGAGAGTCGTTGCTTATGCATCTCGTCAGCTCAGGCCACATGAGTTGAATTATCCTACTCATGACCTAGAGCTCGCAGTTGTGGTGCATGCCTTAAAAATTTAGAGGCATTATTTATACGGTGTCAAATGTGAAATCTACACTGATCATAAGAGTCTTAAATACTTCTTTGAGCAGAAAGACTTAAACATGAGACAGAGAAGATGGTTGGAATTAGTTAATGATTACGATTGTACCATTTTCTACCATCCCGGTAAAGCTAATGTTGTGGCAGATGCCCTTAGCCGGAAAACCAGAGCAGAGTTGGGTTGTTTCCTAACGCAAGAAGAAAGGTTAATTGAAGAATTTCGAAGACTGAAGTTATAGTTAGTTCGACCACCAGACTCTACCAAAGGACTTATAGCTGCCTTAATAGCTAAACCCGATTTAAGAAAATGAATTGTGGAAGCACAAAGAGGGGATCAGTTTTTGGAGAAGATGCGATTGAAAGTAAGATCTGAGGATTCAAAGGGATTTGTTGAAGCAAATGACAATGATCTCATGTACGAAAGAAGAATATGTGTACCCCACGATGAAGAGTTAAAGAATGAAATCATGAGAGAAGCTCATGATACTCCATATACCGCTCACCCTGGAAGTACAAAGATGTATAGAGATTTGAAGAGAAACTTTTGGTGGCGGAATAGGAAGAGAGAAGTGGCTTCATATGTTGAACGATGCTTATCTTGTCAGCAAGTAAAGGCGGTACACCAACGTCCATCAGGGTTATTACAACCACTTGAAATCCCCGAGTGGAAATGGGAACATATAAACATGGATTTTGTAGTTGGACTACCAAAGTCAGTGCAGGGAAACACTGCGATATGGGTCGTTGTTGATCGATTGACCAAATCCGTGCACTTTTTGCCAATCAAGATGACACTTGGACTGGATCAGTTGGCTCAACTCTATGTGAAAGAGATTGTACGGTTACACGGAGTACCTGTCTCGATCACCTCTGACCGAGATACCAGATTTACTTCTAGATTCTGGATAAGTCTACAAAATGCTATGGGAACGCAACTAAATTTCAGTACAGCTTTCCATCCTCAGACTGATGGACAATCAGAAAGGACAATACAAATACTAGAGGACATGCTCAAAGGAGTTGTAACTGATAGAAGTGGAAGCTGGAAAAATATTTTACCCTTAGTGGAGTTCGCCTATAACAACAGTTATCAGGAAACTATTGGAATGGCACCATATAAGGCTTTGTATGGTCGAAGATGTAGATCACCACTTTAATGGGATGAAGTGGGTGAAAGAAAGATATTGGGCCCCGAGATTGTTCAGACAACAATCGAAATAATTGATAAAATAAGAATGAGAATGAAGGAGGCTCAAGATAGACAAAAAGCTTATGCCGATAAGCGCCGAAAGGATCTGAATTTTAATGTTGTAGATAAGGTTTTTCTCAAAATATCTCCTACTAAAGGAATTATACGTTTTGGCAAAAGAGCAAAATTGAGACCACGGTATATTGGACCCTTTGAGATTCTTGAACAAGTTGGAGAGGTAGCTTATAGACTAGCCTTACCGCCAAGTCTGGCTGAGGTTCATAACGTTTTTCATGTCTCAATATTGAGAAAGTACGTGTTTGATCCTAAACACGTTATAAAGAATGAAGAGATAGTCTTGAACCAAGATTTGACCTATGAAGAAAAACCCATAGCTATACTTGACAAAAAGGTACAAGAATTGAGAAATAGACAAATACAACTAGTGAAAGTTCTATGGAATAATCATGGAATTGAGGAAGCTACATGGGAGCTAGAAGATAAGATCAAGGAACAGTACCCTGACTTGCCATTCAGAGGTATGTCAAATTTCGGGATGAAATTTATATTAAGGGGGGTAGAATGTAATATCCCAAACTTTTTATCATTAAAATAATTGCCTAAGATTACCTTAAGGATAAGTTAGGAAAGAAAATAGATCCTTAAAAATTTTATTTTTAAGAAAAAGTTGTCGTTGGGTGGGTTAGTAATACCCAGGACATTCTCGTATTTTTTTTATTTAAAATTCTAGATTCGAAGTTAATTTGATTAATTTATTTGAGTTATTGAGTGTAAATACATTTAGTATATTTATAGTTCACGCAAATAAGCATATATATGTAAATAGTATTTATTTATTAAAATAACAATAAAAAAATTAATTCTAGATATATCTAAACGTGACCTTGAAGTGTAAAATAAGGTTCTAACTATGTATATATATATGGTATACACATATATATATATATATATTGGAATGGCAATGCTAGATATTATAATATTAATAATGGGTAGGATTTATAATTAAAAAATTAAAAAAAAGTTACAACTAATGCAATATATAATAAAAAAAATGTACCATCAAGTTGTATATATATATATATAAACGTATATATGTATATTTATATAATATATGTATACTTGTATCCTATAGAACTATGTGTAGTTGATATCTACTAAATTTAAAATCAAGTGAAATGAATATTATATAGTTAGATTAATAGATGGTGACTAATCAATTTAGCTAGGTGACGTGTTGGAAGAAGAGATTAGTAGAATGATGACTAATACTTAAGGGTTGATCTAATTGAGTATATATATATATATATTTAGACACACAAACAAAATACATCTAGATAACCAAATTGGAGGCATATATGTACGAAATTAGAAATTAGGAAGGTAAGAGTTTCTATAAATTCTTTTTAATTAATAGTTAATTTTGTATCCAAATTCCCTTGTTTATGACTAAACATAGTACCTTATAAATATTTATGATCGTATGTATCAATAATCTGTATTGAAATTTATAATTAAAATCTAGATTGCACTACAATGGATTAATTAGATTTTAGAATTTATATTGATATTTTCTAATTAAAATTAAATTGTACTCCCACGTGATTAATTAGCTCTAATAATAAATTGATTTATGTTCCATAAAATTTTATTTATTGCAGAGATTAGTAATTTATTAGCTAAGTGAAAGTGACTGATTTAGCAAAATCATATGATAAGCTAATTTCAATTTGATAAGCTAACACTTCTCAATAAATGGTTAACTACTAGTGATATTTATTATATAGGGCAGTCGTAATTTGAGTTTAATTTATAATATTATCATTTCATAATATTTTAGTAGTTCTCGAAATAAGAGATAGCCGAATAATTAAATAGTTAATAGATGATATAGCAAAAGAATTATGTGATTAGTGCTTAGTATTGAAATGCAAATATTTATCAGTTAGATGTTAGTACCTCAAGTAATTAGGTTACTCCATCGGTTATGCAATATTAATAATTGTGTAAATACACTACGTATATTCTGTTTCTATTCTCTAAGCCAAAAATGATGTCAAATTAATAGGAAAATACATAATTAATTAGTGATGGAATGATTAGTTATCTAAATTTGAGAAAATTATAAAGGAATTATGTGTTAAGTTTTAGATATAGGATCCTTCTAGCTCAACTAAGTTAAGGTTGATTGTTGTAGGGCCAGAGGAAGTAGCAAAATCCGAGCAAAACACACCCAGAGTCTAAAAGCGTTTCTGTTAGACAAATCATTTGTCCAGGTGGGTTTTTATTATATAAAAAATGTATTTCGGGTTATTAAGCCCTGATATTTATAAAATGAATGTGATTGAATATCCAACTCATGACTGTATTTGATGTGCTCTCCCGACTCATGTAAGTCTTACTACTGTTTTTGGTGACGAAACTACAATGGTTCACGATATCGAGCCCCAAGCAAACAGGGCAGTGTCCAACCTTAAGCAGTCGGGTTGTGTACACGAACCGACTCACCGTAAGCGTTCTAGGGGAGAGTGGCGCGCAATGATGGAACTAAAATGATTTAGTATACATGGAATTCACAAATTTTCTGTTTTAAAAGCTTTCCATGATATGCTTGAAATATGATTGGATATTTTATTTTATAAAATGATTGTGAAGGTTTTTCTCAAAAATACCCACTGAGTGCATTAGTACTCACGCCCAAAATCTTTTTCAAATATTTTCAGGATGAGTTGCGGGATGGTGGACGGTTGTGCTAAGGCTGAAGGGCTATCTTTTGCTGTATATATATATATATACATATATATGTTTCTTTATGTACGGTGTCTAACTGAGAACATGTTTCCTTTTAAATTTAAATAAAAACACTACGTTCTTTTCCGCTTACTCTGATACAGTTTGTCCTCAATTGTTTGAAGCATGTTATGATTTCAGCATTTACGCTATGATGTTCCTTTATAATTATCTGGCGGGCTAAGTTCCCTTTGATGACTAGTAATTCATTCAAATTCCTTATGAACGCTATGGTGTGTGATTCTATTACAGTTGTAGAGGTTATCTTGCCTAAATGATTGAGGCACTAACTCCATCTCTATAATTATCTTTATGTAACAACCCATTTTTCCTTTCCCAAGTGGCGCATCGGTCTCTTTTCCTTCTTCCGGGATCGGGGCGTTACAATAGGCTTGAGATCTAAACTGGTTTTTCTTTCTAAAGTGAGCTGATCTATCAGTTTGCCTTGAAGGCATTCTATGCTGAGCTGGTGGTCTCTGTTGAACTGAAGGTTTTGAATGAATAGATTGGTTTGAGTGAATTGATGGTCTTGGCTGAAATTTTGGCTTCAGTTGACCTGGTGTTTTTGGTTGGGAGAACTGACTGAATTGTCTATGCTCATTTTGAGGGTTTCTCAATATTCCTTTGCTTTTGGTTGGTTCAGCTAGCTGATCATGAGTTGACCTGGTGAATCCTTTTAGGATTCCTTTATCATTAGGTTGAGCAATTACCTTTCCTTTCTCAAAGGCAGTGAACTTGCTATATCCTAGCCCTGTGCTGCTGGTTCCAGTTCTCTGATGATTTAATATCTCATCTAGAGTTTGAGATCCCTTTTTGAACTTCAGAGTTACTTTTTCTCTCTCATGGATCTCTTGCTTGAGTTTTTGATTCTCAGCTTCTAGGTCAACAGTTCTTAGTTTAAACTTTTCAAATTCCACAAACTGAGACTCAAGATAATTTATTCTTTCATGATCAATGCTCGGTTTTCTAACTCTATTTCTCAGTTCATCATTTTCATCTTTCAGTTCAACATACAAGCAAGATATTGAAGCTAATTGATCTTCTAGCATCATAAGTTTCATATCAAGTTCATTGCTAGAGACAGTTGCTTCATTAATATGATAGAAGGAGGTTTGAGAATCAGCTGAACTAACCTCTTCATCATTGTCAGCCATGAGGTAAAATAACGCTTCATCATCTGAGCTGTAGCCGTCAGAATCAATTCCAGATGGATAATCTGAATCGTCTAGCACGGCATTCTCGTAGTTTGCAACCATTGCTTTCCTTTTGAAGAAGCTCCTCCTCACTTTGGCTTTCTTGTCTTCAGGCAGTTCTGGACATTCATATCTGTAATGTCCTTGTTTGTGGTAGTGAAAAAATTCTCCTAGATTTCGATTGCCACCCCTGAGCGGTTCAGCTGATCATTCAGCTGGTTGATGAGTTCTCTCATCTTTTGGGATCTCATCAGTTTGAGGTAGAACTGATTGTTTATCCCGGACTCTCTTCAGTTTTTCTAACAACCTGGTGACTGACTGAATTTGATCATTGATGTCTTCAGTCAAGTTTTCTTTCTTTTCGGTTGTTTCTCATTTCGTTCGGATGAATATCCGCCTTGATTTTCTCTGGCTGGTGAGCTCCTGGGCCGGAGGTTGTTCCTTTCTCGAGTATCTCTAAACTAGTTCCTTTCACCATAAAAAGCTGCGTCTTGAGCTGATGATGTTGATGCTTCCTTCTTCCGGTTCAGACTGTACTCATGAGCTTTGAGAGAACCAAACAGTTCTCTGGGAGTGATGCTGTTGAGATTTCTTGATTCTTTTGTAGCTATCACTTTCATATCCCATTCTTCGGTGAGATTGTCTAATATTTTGGAATTCATCTCAGAATTGGGATAACTTCTCCCTAGGTTGGTCATCTCACTGATGATGCCTAGAAATCTGGTTTCAAGGCTTGAGATGGACTCTTCTAGCTGTATTTTGAAGGATTCATATCTGTCAACTGCTAGTTGGAGCTTGTTTCCTTTGATGGCTTCAGATTCTTGGCATAGATCAGCTAGTAAATCCCATATCTTCTTGGCAGTTGTGCAGTTCTTTGTATCCTTCATTCTATCCTCATCTAGAGTTTGAAATAGTGCAGCTTGAGCAACGAACTCTATATTTTTCAACTTCTTCTCTTCACTGGTAAGAAGATTAGTTGGCTTTGGGATCCTTTCTAGTTGATTGATATCAACTATGTGAGCATCATTGTCCATCATGATAATGATTGGACCATCTTCAATAACTTCCCACATATTCTCATGGATCGAGCAGAGATGCTCCTTCATTCGCCTGCTCCAATTATCATAATTCTCAACTAAAAACAAAGGTAGCTTATGGTTTCCTATAGCTTGAAATGTTAGCACAGATAAGTAGATCTGATTCAGTTGATCCGCAGAAACGACTGATCCTTAGAATCAACCGCTCTGATACCACTTGTTGGTCTCGGGCGAGTCGATATCAGTTTAGAGGGGGGTGAATAAACTGATTAAAACTTTTGCTTCAATTGCGGAATAATAAGGGCCCTTAACTCGCTTAGAAACTTATCTATGCACAATTCAAATAAGTACTTTGGACAGCTTGAGTGCAGATTGTGTGAGCTTGTGTACAGTTCAAAGATATGCAATTAATCAAAACAGTACAACACACAAATGATTTATAGAGGTTCGAAGTCTCAAACTCATACGTCCTCTCTTCCTTCCGCAAAAGGGCAGCTTCACTATATAACTTGAGTTTCTTTACAAATTACACAATGAAGGACAGTTGGCTGAACCTGGTAACTGCTCGCTACCTCAGCGGGTCGACGGCTCACACTTGAAGTCCCTAACTGCTCGCTAGGAAGGTAGGTGCTATTAACATCTTTACAAGGTTTTAGATCTCTTTCGATCTTCAAGAGGTTAGTCTTGAACAGGGGGTATCAACTGATGTGCTCCTTCAATTGAGCTGGATAGTTAATCGTTGTATTGCTAAAACTGAGAAGGCTACCCTGGCTAGTTAATCAACAGCTGGCTGAATGTTTTGACTCTTTGAATTCTTCTTCTCAGTTGGACTCTTGCAGTTTTTAGCAAATGCTGAACTTGAGCTATGTGGGAGGGAAAAAGAAAGCTCTGCTTGAATGAAGGTTTCAAGAATAGGTATTGCTAAAAGTCTCGGAGGCAAGAGTTATTTAAAACTTTGATTCACTCGTCTTTTATAGAGGAGTGATTTTATGACCGTTGAGTTCCATTGATCGGTGGCTCTGTTGGTTCATCAATGGCAGATGGTCTTTATTGGTCGCTGGAGCTCTTGAATGGAGTAGCCGTTGCTTTGCCAATCGATCTTCATTGGATATTTAATTCCAGGATCTCCGTTGAAGCATTTATTCCACGATTCGCCGGTTGAGCAATAACTCCAGGGTTCTCTGGCTAGCAATTATGAGCTTCAGTTGTAGCAACTTGAGTTCCAGTTGGGAGTTCTGAACTTGTCTGTTTAGTTCGGCTATTACTCCAGCTGGCAGTCCTAAGCTTATATGCTTAGTTTGGCTATTGCTCCATTTGGCAGTACTGAGCTTGTCAGCTCAGTTTGGCTATTACTCCAGTTGGTAGTTCTGAGCTTGTCAGCTCAGTTTGACTAGTGCTCCAGTTGGCAGTTCTGAGCTTGTCAGCTCAGTTTGGCTATTGCTCCAGTTGGCAGTTCTGAGCTTGTCAACTTAGTTTGATTATCATTCTCAAGCTCTCTTGTCAGCTTGACTGATCATAAGCTGGCTGACTTCAGTTCTAGCCTTTAGCTAATTTGTCTGTTCACTTCAGTTTGGCCATCAGTTGGATACTTCCAGTCTTTCAGTTTAAACTGATCTCGTATCAGTTTCTTCAGTCTAGTCGATTCTTTTTCTCCTTCAGCTCAGCTGACTTAGCTGTCAGTTTGTTTCGACTGGTTCGTCTCTTAGAATCCACAGCTGAATTGAGTTCTGACTGATTGGTGTATCCTCACAGCTGGTAGACCATACTCCAGTTTGGTTGACTTCAGCTTTGATTGAGTTCCTTTTTTATGCTTCTGGATTGGTCAGCTCAGATCTATAGCTTGAATTTTAGTCAGTTTTTCATAAATAGTTTTGACATCTCATCAAAACCTTATCTGGAGGTTCCTTGATAGTTTTTCCTAACAATATGCAACATATATTTCTATAAGTACGTAGTCATAGAAATAGAAGGTATATTCCATTATTTATGTACTATTTAATTAATTAATTTCATAGTTTTTATTACTTAATTGCATAATTTTATCACTATTATTAGAAATAGATTTAGGCGGGAAAAATTATTAATTCTAATTGTAGTGACTATCTTACTTTTAGATATAATATAGATAAGCTTGTTAAAGTAAGATAATCCATAAAAATAAAGTCGTTATTTTTTTTTGCCTAAATTACATCCCACAAACGGAAAACATTTTATTCAACGAAAAAAGATCAAATTTTGTCCTACAACTATAAACGAAATTTAGTTTGGTCCTAAAATAAAATTTTGGTCCAAATCGATCCCTCAACTTTGTAAAAGGTATCACGTTAATCCCTCCATTAGTCTCTAAATTAATTTCTGATACCATCCGTCACTAACGACGTTAATTTAAGGGAAAGTGTCTACTTAGGTCCTACAACTATACCTGAAATCTCAGTTTGGTCTCGAAATAAAATTTTAGCCCAGATTTGACTTTTTCCCTAATTTAAAACAAATAATTGCAAATCAATCACTCAACTCTTATTTTAGGCGAAAAATCCTGAAATTGAAAAAAAAAACATGAAATTTGGGGTTGAAATTCAGCCCGGAAACACGATTGGATTCTATAGAGATTGGCGTGGAATTATTGTGAATTTGAAGAAGAAATTAATGCTTCAAAATCAATCTCAATTAAGAGTGAGAGTTGTACGAACGTGAGTGCGCGTGAGATTTCTACTAGACAAATTTTGATTTAAGATTCTTAATCATATATATTTGTGGTCAATAACTCAATATACAACCATATAAAAATAAAACGAATGCTAATTAATTAAAATTAACCTTCACCGATTACAAAATTCTTAAGTAATAATACACAGGTAGTCACAAATTAATTAAGGTCGTTAATATAAAATTAGTCGGATGTTATTATAGTTATGCTAAATCATAAAAATGAATATTTTTTTTGTTAACAAATTTATATTATAATAGGCTTCATTATGTGATAACACTAATATTTGAATATTTTTATGCTACCTTATTTAAGAAATTATTTATACATCACATTTTAAATTATTTAATATTTTTCCTTAATAGTTAGATATCATACGTATATTTTACATATAGTATACATAAACAATTATCAATATTTAATTTCACACTACGTAGAGACTAACGTCTTACAATAATATAATTTAATACATTCATACTCGTATGTAATTGAAAACTTAAAATGATATGATACACTGAAGATGAATTTTGAGGTGTTATCTATGAATAAAAGAGATGATGACAAAATATTAATCAAATTGTGAAAGTTCAGCTTTAGCTCTGACAACTTTACTAGATGATATGCTATACCCACTTCACATAACCGGGAGGGATGACGAAGATATATGTATAATAATTTTCTTAAATATGTTTTACGGTGATGTTTCATTTTCTTCTTAAATTTTCTCATTGTGCTGAAAAGTAGAAATGATTTCAATTATGTTCGTGATATTTCGGGTGAACCGATTATATTATTTATTTAATTATTTTATTGTGAACAATGAATGAAAAAGTAAATTTATTCATGGATATTGGTTTATTAATGTTTGTCGATAAAATTTCAAATAAACTTGAAAGAAAAATATTTTATCCTTTATATATTTTACGATTCTTTCTATTAATTATTTAACTATAATTTAATTATTTTATTTGTACAAACTATTTACAATAAATTATTTATTTATTTCTTACCATACATCGCACGGGATGTAATACTAATATAGGCATAAAATATAAATTTATAAATTTATTAAATTAGAATGCACAATGTATAAATATAACTATATAAGAAAAAGAAAATAGAGGAAAACAAAAGAAAATAAAAAAGATATTAAAGGAGTGGGGCTCGAGTCAGGGCTCGAATTTCACATAATCAAGCCAAGTCCGTGTCATAACTCGCACGTGTGCATTACGCAGAATTAGAAACTCCGAACAACGGTATAAAATGGATTATGCTTCAATTAAACTGCAATTTGGTACACTTCCTCTCATTTCTGGACGAGGGTTTCGTTTTCTTCCCTTCTTTTATCTTCTAATACAATAATAATCGTAACAATTTTTTCTTAGAAAAATTGCCGACTGATTTCATCCAATTATCGTTCCCGAATTGAAATATATTGAGTAGAATTTTTGGGTAAAGATGGAAGGCGAAGAGGTGAATATCGAAGAACTGGCTGCCAACCTCTCGACTTACAAAGACCAACTTCAGCAGGTGCTTCCTTTTCTTTTCCGTTCTTGTGCGTGAATTAATTGGGTTTATGCTTTAATCTTGCAGAGATTAAAAGTTTTTTTTTCTGTGGGGGTGTTTTGTTAGTGTGAGTTTTTTTTCCCTTCGAGACATTGTTAGTGTTAATTGTTGACTGGGAAGATGGGAGTTTTTAGGTTTAAAGATTTTGAGGAAATTCTCGTTAGTTTAAAATCTAACTAGAAACTTTTAGCATGCTTTGGTTTCCTAATATTTACAGAGCACAGAAGCGTACTAGGGTTTACATCCCTTTTTTTTGTCCCTTTCAAATTCTGGAAAGGATGTAAGGATAGAATTTGGAGGGCCCTATGGTAAAAGGAAGTACTTGAGCTTCGAAGACCAAGAACAACACCATGTAGAAGGAAAACCAGGGAAATGACCGATTCTGTGTCTTGATTGAAGGATATAGAGAAGGACTAGAAGAGTAAATAATCCACAATAACAAATATTTTGTATTTATTTGGATGAGTTCATTAAAATATTTCCTCTCATTTTGAAAAAAATAATTTTATTCAGTAATTATGGTAGAAATAATTTTATCCAGTGTGATCTCTCTCAATTGAAATCACTTATATCTTTTTGCAAATCTAGTCGACTAGACCAAATGCCTTGAAATAAGGCAGGAAACACATCATTTCGCTTAATATTCAATTCACCCTCCCCACCGCGAAGATATACTGCACCAAGAAGCATTAATTTGGAAACTGTGGCTCAACAAGTTAGGTTTTTGAGTTTGTGATGTGGGTTGACATCTTCAAAATTTCTGTTCTGATGCTATTCACTTTCCTTGTAGGTATTGACATCTAAATCATGATATTCACATATTATTGAATTTCTTTTTAAATTTCCGTTCTGATGCTATTCACTTTCCTTGTTGGTATTGATGTCTAAATCATGATCTTCACATATTATTGATTTTTTTTCTCCTTTTGCAATTTTAACAATCAAATCGAATTTAATAATATCTTGCTCTTGCTGGAATTAGATAGAAGTAGTTTCTAAGACATTTTGATATTTTGCACTCGTATAGATATTCTTGTATGGTTGTTCTCTTCATCTCTCGCATCTAAGTAGTATGGGGGCCTAATATATATGGTGTTCACTTGTTCATTATCCTGTTCTTAGTGAAGAGGATATGTCGGGCCTATTGACAATTATGTAATCCATTACACTACACTATTGTTAAAAAAAATAAAAAGTATCGAACAATATTCATTTGCTTCAGTATTTCAAACTCTGTATTAATGTTAATTTAGTTTCTCTTTAATATAAATCCAGGTACGCAAACTATTGAATGATGAGCCGAAGAACACTGAATTTTTGGACATGGAGAAGGAACTTGTGGAGGTGATTTTCATTTTCTAGTTTTGAATATTCCCTTTTCTCATTTTTGCTATTGAATCCCTCCATCCTAAAGACGGTATTGTCCTATTCTTTGGGCTTAAACACCTTCGTTGCTAACATTTGCTTCTTAAGAGTTGTTTTCGGACAACACTGACCATTTTATACAATAGATTAGGTCATTACTTTCTTTAAAGTTTAATTTCAATATCTCTCTTTCCTTCTTTCTCAAATATTACTATTGCTCGAACAAGCAGTTTCAAGGAACTACCTCTGACAGATGAAAGGATATTTTCCCTTGTGGTTTGTCAAGGTGAGAATATTTTGTCTTGTTAAAAGAAATAAGCATACACGGTATGCAAAAGTGTCGGGGTTTTAGAAAAAGGGACTGGGACTTTGTCAAGATGCCCATCACTTGTGTCTTGGTTCCATTGCAGGTGTGCTATGTGGTGATGGCCAGCCTGCTGTCTCGTGAATTTCGGCTATCACTCTGGATTGAAGTTCTTGTTTTTCATCATTTCACTAATTGTGGTAGAATTATTGGCTGATTGTAATTTGGGTTTATTTGTGGCTGAAGGTGATTGCATTGACAAAGGAGCTTCTGGAAACTGCAAAACAAAATGATGGTAGTTCTGGACTTGTTACTGGGATTAGTGGTGAAGCATCTCCTAATCTGCATCTTTCTGGGAGCTCCTTTGATGTTAGTCTGTTACCTCTTGTGTTTTTATATTTTGAGCTAGTAGTGATGTTGGATCAATAGAAGGCCATATTCCTCTTGATAGAAGGCTTATTGCAACTTGCTATTTAGTGTGTAATGTAGCTGTCAGTATAGAGTAATTGAGATTGTTTTCATCTTGGATTAGTTGGATGTAGTAAACTAACCTTGATTAGTTGTTGAGCTTTAAATCCCATGATCCCTATTCGCGGCACTAAGTTTCAGGGACTGCATAAAAGTCCTTGAGGCAATGTCCCACCTTATTATTCCTTCTCCTATTCCTATACCTAAGAAAAATACCCTTATGCTCCACTAGTTTATAAAATTGAATAGAATTGCAAAACTGATGTTGGAAAGAAACATTTTTTTTTTATTCTTGATGTAAAGAATGGGTCATTTGTTTAGCCCTTGATGTGTAATTCCTTTCTGCATTATCTCCATTTTGTATGAGTTGTCTTGACTTAGAACTTGATTATATACTTTGTTGAATTCAGCATTTTCTGAACTCTATTCATGCTAAGTGCTTAAATACACATATATAACAAGATAAAAGATATTAACCTTCTTGATTCCTCCGCATTTTCACCTTCTCAATCACTCTCATTGCCTGCACTAAACTTTTTTATGTTTCAAGTTAGAAATCAGGGGGCCCATATAATATCCATAATGGCGCATCCTTTAGCCATCAATCATTTTGTGTTGCCAAAGAAGAAATAATAGTATTGCGAAGAGAAAAGCCATGATATGTACTTCTATATGACAGATAGAGAAAGGAGCTCCCCAAACAAACAAAACCACTTCACCACATGGTCATTGCTTTTGTTCTAGTATTTGTAGGGAGAGCATGATAGTCCCACCTTTGAATGCCACTAGGGGGTGGGGTGACCTGATGTTGAAGGGGATACATGTTTTTCCAACTCAGTTCATTGGTAATTTGTTTTTGTACTTTGGAAAAAATAAAATTGATTTTATTTTATGTTCAAAATTCTAAGAACATAAGAATTATAAATATTTTATTAGATATCTTTGAAGAAGGGACTAATGTCATGATGCCTTATCTTAAATGTCAGCTTTATTATTGTTGCTAGCATGGTGTTATATCTGTTGAATAGATAGCCTGGGCATCAGTTTTGAGTGTCACCCCTTTCTTGATATGGGGTTGCAATATGCAGTAGCTGCCAGACATACTCTCCCCACCCCAAACTCTCTGTACTGCACACTTCAACTACTCACATGTTCAAAGTTGCAAATTACACTTGAGCTTGAGTGTTCTTTATTTATAATTACTAAATTCTGGTTCTGGATTTGATTGCCACACATGCAATGCTGATGAGATAACTTTTATTGGCATTCTCTTGCAGAATGCTAGTGATGGTAATAAGTTTCCTCTTGGCACCAAAGTCCAAGCAGTTTGGAGTGAAGATGGAGAGTGGTATTTAAACTGTATATATATTTATATGTTGTACTGGTTTTTGTGTGTATTAAGTACTAGAGAATCTGGAGATGTCTACTTTTCAGTTTCATTGCCTCTTCTCCCTCTTGTTTGTGGTTGATCAGTTGAATGTTCAGGTATGATGGAACCATTGAGGCACATACTCCAAATGGGTATTATGTCTGCTATGATGGCTGGGGTAACAGGGAAGAGGTATGCAATTCATCTTACTTCTGGAATAGTGCTTTATTTTTTTATTACTATTTTTTTTGTGTTTGGGGGTGAGGGTGCTGTAGTTACAATGAATTATAAATGCCAGTTGCTTCTTAGCTTCCACACTTTACTCTGCCATCCACTGACTGGTTCATTTATCACTCACCCTCAAATTCCATGGATTATATCCAGGTGGTGTGCCTAACCTTATGTTGACTTCATATAGTAATGTGATTATTGAGATTACATTTAGAAGGTGATGAATCAACCATATAGCTTCTTTTCCCTAGGAAGTGCTCATGTAGGAACATGGTTTAAAAAGGCGGTTCTGAGGCGCGCCTCACAGCGAGGCGCCCAAAAATCGCCTCAGAGGCGCCGCCTCTAGGTCTGCTGTTGAGGCTTAAGCCTCGGTAGGTCCGAGGCGGTCGAGGCGGTTCTGAGGCTTAAGCCTCATGTGCGGGCTATTGTTGGACATTTTTTTAGGATTTTTGAGTGGGCTTTTGACTGGGCTTTGACTGGGCTTTGCTTAATATATCAAATAGATAAAAAATAACATTTAAAATAAACTAATAAACATAAAAATAAATAGATTCAATCATTCAGATGCCCTAATTCAGAACGAATCTCCTTTGCGACGTCTTCTCCCGCGCTCGACTCACTCTCTTCTCCTTCGCACTCCTGCATCGCTTCTCTCTCACAAGTCACAGCAGCCCACCAAGGAGATGAACCAAATTATGATGATTTCGATTATTGAGAATTATATAAATTCTTGATAATTTAAGTTGGACTTAGAAGTTGAAACTTGGAGTCTTGGACTATGAATTTGGTCTTTTGCTTTGTTTTATTTTATGATTATGTTATTATTATGGATTCATCACTTATGTGACTTATTATCGATCATTTGATATTTTGATTGATGTTCATGTTATGCCATTTCTATGTTATTTTATGCCTTGACTATTGAATATTTGAATTCTATGTTGATTGATGTGAATTTGATTAGTTAAATTGATATAATATATATATATATTAATATATATATATATTAATATATATATATATTTTCCTTCTTGTATTGAGGCTTACGCCTCGGTCCGCCTCGAGGCTTACGCCTCGTGAGGCTACGGACAACCGCCTCGAGGCTTGAAACCGCCTTTTAAAACCTTGTGTAGGAAAGTTAAACATGTTTGATTTGATTAAGGTTTTAGGATTCTTGATTGGTGATTCCAGGTGGATCCTGATAATGTTAGACCTCTCCAAGAAGGCACTGCAGACCCTTTGCTGGAAGCTGAAAAGATTGCTGTGGCTACAAAAGAAGCCCTTAAACGAAAGATTGCCCAATCTGCTACTAAGGACTTCCAGTCCTGGACTGTTCCTCCGAAACTTCAAATCGATCCTAATGATCCCGAAGATGTGGTACGTTTTATGATCATTTTTTTTCTCCTGTTTAATTGCTCATGAATTTTAGGAATCATTGATGATCTTTGCTCTGGTTTCTGTATGGATTTTTGTTTTTTCACTTGTTTGGGCCTCAATCCCTTGCCCCTTTTCCTGATTGTACTGTAAATGTAATTGGTCCTTTCTTTGTGCTCTTTGGCTATGGCCTTGTTTAATGCTATTGAATTAACTTCATAAAAAAAAAAGAATAATAATACCAACTCTCCCCTTAGTTAATTTGTATTTCTATTTGATAAGTTATCTGCTAGCTATAATTTAACCAGCGCGGCACACAAATAGATCTAAGGTCGGAATATAAGTTCAGATAGATTGTCCCAATTCCTGCTCAATCTTGTATATTGATTTCTAAGGTGCTGTAGTAATAGTTATTTAGTGTTAGGGGGATCTTAAGTTATGAACTTTTCTGTTCTGTTCTTCCCTCCACTCTCCCCAACCCATCCGGCCGTCCCCACCAAACTCATCTTTGGTTTCTGATTTATTATTTCATGGGGTTAGGGGAAGCATCAATAAACTTATTCGTTTATTCTTTTGTGCTTTTATTGTGATGTTTTGTTTTATTGATTATATTCCTGCTTCTGTTTGCTCAATTTCTCACTTCTAGGGATGCCAATGGGACGGATTGTGTACTCTACCCATGTACCCTATTATTGTGTTAACCGTAAAATATCATATATATAGCAAATAAAATATCATACATCTTATTCAGCTGTACTAGTAGATTTCTTTTATCATATTTAATCACCATAATTCAGCAAAAAGATAAATTAGTGATTATAAATATGAATATATATAAACATATTTATGTGTATTAGTGTGTGTGTATATATATATGTATAATTAAGATGGTAAATGGGATGGGTATGGGTCGAGTACCCCGAGACCCGTCCCCATCCGCAAACCTTAAAGTTTCCATACCCGGGTACTCATTCATTTAATCGTATACGAGAACTCCCTTTATACCCTCCTCCATTAGGACTGAGTAGTTCTTCATTGGGTTTGGGGGAAATTGGCATCCCTGCTCGCTTCATGGTTTTCTGTTTGCAATTTCTGGTTGTTTGTTTGTCTTTTATTGCTTATATAATTCTCTATTTTTTTCGGCAGAAAGCTGCAAAGCGTAAAAAGATACATGCTTTTAAGTCCAAAATGCGTATGGAAGCAAAGGAAGTTACACAAAATAAGAGGCAGAATGCCTGGCAGCAATTCCAGACAACTAAAGGCAAGGCTAAAAAGGTGTGTTTACTTGCCGCTGTATGTGTACATCATCCTGTGGGGTCTGACTGCTGATAAGCTGCTGCAAGCTCGCAATGTCTCCCTCTTTTATATGTTTTGCAGGAGATAGCATGTGCCACCTTTTATGTGGGACTACATAGTTTTGATCTCTTCTTTCCACACATACAAAAGATGTGCTCTACCATGCTGGATTTCTGTTTGTTTTTCTGGTTTTGTTTTCGTGTCCCTGTGTGTCCGTCCCCATGTGCTTACATTCATAATTCATTAAGCACGTAAGCACCTTCCCCCCCAGGCAATGATATACTCTCTGCCTTCTAATGGTGGAATCTCGAAAATACATTGTAATAAGCATACATTGTAGCATAAGCATAGCTACTTCATTTTCACTTGAAATAATATCTGTGCTTTTTAATGATGAGAACTAGAAAGTACTTTTCATGCTACCAAGGATAGTCACCTTGTTATTAGCAGCATATCCTCCGCCATCTATTGATCAGAATTTAAAACATTTTCTTCTACCACTATGTTTTTGTACCTACTGCAATTCCATGCTTATGCACCACTGTGATTCCGTGGGTGCAGTAATACCATGACAATCTTCCACTATTTTTGCTTTTGGGTTTCCCTCAAAAGGCTTGCGCTGCTCATTGGGCTTCCAAGCCTGTTAGTAGGCAATTAGAAGGAAAAAAAAAAAATAAAGCAATGAACTAAAGATGATGGAAGCAATTTAATTCAAAAGCTGAACTGAAATTTCATATGTTCTACTTGTGCTACACCATACGGACGCCTTATGAGATGTCAGTATGTGACTGACTAGGTGGCTAATGCCTTTTTTGGGGACGAAGATTCTTTGTGCTCTACTGGCTGCTGTATCTTTGCGTGTGTTTTCTGGTCAAGATGGTTTTATTTTTTCATGTACTACAATTGAATTTTTTGACTTTGTTCCTGAAGGTTGGTTTCTTCTCTGGCCGAAAGCGCGAGAGCATATTCAAATCTCCAGATGATCCATTTGGGAAGGTTGGAGTAACTGGAAGTGGGAAGGGTTTGACGGATTTTCAGAAAAGAGAAAAGCATTTACATCTTAAAGGAGCAAATATGGAAAGTGCAGATGAGTAATGTGGAACGATTATGAGCTCTCTGTGTTGTGTAGATCTTTCTTAAGATTGTCATTGCTAACCAAATTGTGATTGCATTAGCAGCTGAACATGAACATGGTTTCTGGTTCATATGATTGAAATGTTTTCTATGACTATGATCCATAGTTGATGTACTTTTGTTAACAAGCTCAATGCTAAAAGCTCGTTCTGTTTATGTAGTTTGTCTGCCTGTTGATAGTATGCATATTTTATTCAGTAGACTTATACACAAGGTTTAAAAGTTGGCTCCCTCTATTTTTCCCTATAAAAAGAATCTCATCTGATCCTCATATATTGTTCTTTTATATTTATTTGCGTAAACTGTGTTTATATATATATATATATATATAGGGTTGGGTTCCAGAAGGAACCATACCCCACGTGAGAACTGAGAACCAATCTCAACCACAAATTTCGTCTATTTGGACGACCAAGATCTGTTCCAAAATTAAAAAAAACGCGGTGGTATAATTGTAATAATGTCCAACTTCCCAGCTCCTGAATCTTAGCAAGGGTAAAATCGAAAATTTCAATGAATATGTGATTCACGCGTATATTTTTCAATTTAGGGTTTTAGCATTGTCATTCCCTATTTTAGCACTGTCATGACCTATTTTAGCACTGCAATGACTTATTTTAGCATTGTTATAACTTATTTTAGCACTTTTTAATCTTCTTAATATATATTTGTTATCCACTTCTATAACCTGAATCGATATATTTGTTTTTTAATGTTAAAATGAACGTTACACTTTGTTATGTGCTTAAATTAAATATAAATTCATAAAGCCCGACACATTAAAAACAAATCAAACCGTCTTACAAGTTTTTTTTACTACTTTGAAATATGATCGTACTATATTTATTAGTAAAGGAGCTCTTTATTTATAAATATAAAAAAAAGGAACACAACTAAATAAAAGTATGAAACCCAAATATGCTCCATTTCTATTAATTTTCCTAGAGTTCCGTTACGGTGCCTGTCACACAGAGAGACCATTTTTATAAACAAGCACGCGGTTGTGAACGACCCCACCATTGGAGTATTATCAAAATTTGTGTGGAATTGAATTTCTTAGATTATTTGGCATTACTTCAAAGAGAAAGCACATGATTGTAGGCATCAATGCTATTTCCTGATAATAGCATTGTTATTCTCTATTTTAGCACTGTCATGACTTATTTTAGCATAACATGACTCTTGTTTAGCATGATAATTATTTAGAATCCTATACTAATCAATAAACCAATCTTACTAACATATTTAGAAAAATGAAATTCCATCATTTTTTCTCACTTCATTTGCTATCTTCTGCTTCCACAATTTAAAGTCAACATCATCTCTTAACAATACTTCATTAGTAATTAATATAAATGGTTTAATTCAGTGCATGATTTATTGTTTTGATAGTTCATTTATAAACTATTTCTATAGGAATAATCAAAAGTTAAATTCTTAAAATAATTATTATGTGCGATCTACCATGCAAGTTCGAAACCAGTTGGGTAATTTTGCATTAGTTTTATTTTTTGCGACATTAAAGAACGGTCTTTTCAAATATATTTGTGCTATTTGTATCTTTGAGTTTTTTGTTTTTCTTCTATTTTTTTTAGCATTTACATCTTTAATAAAGGGTGACTCTTCAAATGCATTTGATGTATTTTAGTTTCTAACTTATTGAGATCTTTTGTCTTCAAAAATTTTAGACTTTTCAACTCCATAATTAATTCTATAAATACATGTATCGAGATGGAAAAATTCGGATGGACTAGCTTTCAGCATTTCTAGTGGACATTTATGAAATTCTTATAGTACACATGTAAACAAAATCCATGCATCTTAAATACAATTAATACAATGTTAGCAGTGCTAAAAAAATTCACAGTAGTACTAAATTAAATTACAACAGTGCTAAAATAGTTCATAGTAGTGCTAAAGTACTGATAATGAAAAATTCAAAATAACAGCTAAAGTACAATTAATACAATGTTAGCAGTGCTAAAACAATTCACAGTAGTGCTAAACTAAATTACAACAGTACTAAAATAGTTCATAGTAGTGCTAAAGTACTGATAATGAAAAATTCAAAATAACAGTTAAAATAGATCACAGTAGTGCTAAGTACAACACCGCATTTCTATGCTTGCTTTGGCAGGCCACAGAACCCAACCATCTTCCAAATAACTTCACTGATTGATGAATATTCTTATCAATATATACATATAAAGTCATTGCTATTAATATTAATGCCATGGTGCATATGTAGAGATAGAGAGAGAAAGAGAGAGATCAAATTATTAATTGTCGAACAGTCTGTATAGACCAGATGATCATTCATCATATCTATCTCCATTGGTGGAGATAGATGATCGAACAGCTCCGCCTCGATCTTCTTCCTCCCCTCCGCCAGCTTCTCCTCCACCTCCACCTGCATCTCCTTCTTCATCTTATTCAACGCCGCCGATATCTCCGCCTTTACCGTCTTTATCACGGTGGCGGCCTGTTCCTCCAGCTGCTTCACCTCCCCCGAGGTGTCCTTCACGCTGTTCAGCTTCTCTCTGATGGCGACGTCTCTCTCATCCATGAAGTTCCCCAGCGGTGAACGTAGCGTCGGCTTTACGATCAACACGAATTATGAGGGAAAGATATTTCATTCCAAAAATAACAGAATTGCTAAATTACATAAATAAGCTCGGTTCAATAAAAATTTTATAATATTACAATATTGCCACCGTATTTTTTTAAGTATGTAGCATATCTTGGCCGTCCAAATATACCAGATCTATGACTCATATTGGTTCTCTGTTCTCATAGGGGATCTAGTTCTCACTTGATCCCATCTCTCTCTCTCTCTCTCTCTCTCTCTATATATATATATATATATATATATATATAGATAAGGGTTGGCTCTGACTCTATTTTTCCCTAAAAAGAATCCCATCTGATTCTCATATATTGATCTTTCATATTTATCTGCTTAAATTGTGCTTGGATCATATGAACACTCATCTTTGTGTGTGTAGGGGAGGGTCAGTGTGTAAATTAGTGATTAATCATATCCGTTAATCTCCTAATCTAGACGGTCTACAATTTGTTTGTTTTTAAAAGGATTAATGTGATTATTTAAATTGTTTTTAAAATGATTAATGTGATTATTTGATTTGTGTCTTAACATTAATGGATAATATTAAAGGATAAATTTGTACAATTAAATTTGTCACATATTTTTTGAACCTAGAATCTTATATTGTTTTTGGTAATTGAATCAATTACCAAAAGACAAAATCTTATATTGTTTTTGGTAATTGAATCAATTACCAAAAGACAAACTCCACGGATTCTTCCATTTTTTAATGAGGCACACTTCCGTGATCGTCTAACGGGTCTCTTACGTTAGATGGATTTCAATTCGGATCCAAGTTGAATAAAATATATAATTAAAAAATACGCGGATCTCAACCCGGATCCGAGTTGAATAAAATATATAATTAAAAAATAAAATGACTCGGGTATCACTAGGTATAAAGTTAAGTATCACTAACTGCGAAGTGAAGTGTCATTAACTATCGCCAAATTTATATCTAATGATACTTCACTTCAGAGTTAATGATACTACTTCACTCAGAGTTAATGATACTACTTCACTTAATAGTTAATGATATTTTGTCAAATTTATATCTAATGATAATTCACTTCATAGTTAATGATATTTCATTTCATAGCTAATGATACTTCACATTAGAGTTAATAATACTTCACTAGATATATATTTAATGATACATCACTTAATAGTGAATGACATTTCGCCAAATTTATATCTAATGATAAAGTTAATGATATTTTACCATATATATATAATGATACTTCACCTAATAGTTAATGATATTTGGCCAAATTTATATCTAATGATATTTCACTTCATAGTTAATGATACTTCACTTTACAGTTAGTGATACTTCACACATAGGCATATAGCCATGGCTGCCATGAACGAAAGAAACCTCACGAAGAGCCAAACGGGTGAACGAAATCACAAGGAAAGAAGTTGGAAGAAAATCCTCATAAATTACCTTGTTACGAAAAGTCCACACACTCCAAATTATACTCACCACCGCCACCTTCCACAAGATTAAAATTTGAGAACTGAATGAACAATTCATAAACATCACAAACGCCTCATGAATGGAAGCATCGTGTATGTCCTGCAAGTGAAAAAAATAAAAAATTCTCCTCCACACAACAGCAGCTAAAGGACAGCCCCAAAATAAGTGATCTAAGTTCTCGATCACCCCTTTACACATAGCACAAATTCCCGAGCCAATGAATCCATGCAAAGTATCAAGTGTTGGTAAACGAGAAAACAAGAGCCTCCGGACATTGACTGTTTGTCAGAGAGAGCAGGTGTTCCGGATATCAGTTTTGGAGTTTCAGTTGATGGGTTCTCAGCTGTCTCAGCTTTCAGCTCTGAGATTATCCAGTCGGCAGTTCCACAGCTGCCTTCAGTTTCAATCCAGGGATGGTCCAGTATAGCTACCTTGGCAGCTTAGCTTCAAAAGCTTTCAGTTCTAGACTTCCAGTCGGCTTCTTTTTAGACTTCCAGTCGGCTTCTTTGTTTGAGCTCTTCTCCCATTGAACTGATCTCTGGTCAGTTCAGTATTGACTCAAAGCTTTTTTTTATCTTTTCTTCCAGCTAACTGATCTTTGATCATTTTTAGGGTTGGCTCTACTGACTGATATTTGATCAGTTCAGTTTCATCTTTCAAGCTGGCTCTGTTCTCATCAGTCTTTCTTGGCCTTCAACTAGACTGATGATTACTCATCTGTGGATGCCTACCAGTCTCCAAAGTTCTCTTCCCCTTTTAGCTTTTCTTAAGCTTTGAAGAGTTGACTCTGACTGGCCTGATTGAGGCATCCTATTAAGCTGGTTGACCATGCTTCAAAACAGATGACTCTCGCTTCAGCTAGACTGATGTTTGAAGTCTTACTAGGTCATTACCCCTGACTTTCAACTTTAAATAACCTGCAATTTTTCATTAAACTTTCACATATATTTTGACATTTCATCAAAACCATCAGTTGGGCTATAATGATAGTTTTTCCCAACAATTTTCCCCTTTTTGATGATGTCAAAACTAGTTAGTTTGATGATGGAAAACTGCATGAGGTTATCTTTCATGAATGAACATCAGAGCTTGTACCAGTTTTTGGTATCAGAGCATGTACCCAAGAACAATCTTAGGTACTTATAGCTTTTAAGAGCTATCAGTTTGACATTCATGAGTATCTAAGCTTTGACAATTAGATGAGTATCAGAGCTTTGATAATTTGGGCTTAACGAGTTTTATCTTCCGGACATCAGGGCTTTAGCTGACAAAGGTTGCATCATAAGTAGCCTTAAGATATTTTAATACGCGTTTGCACAGCTTGAAATAGCTTTAAATATTTTAGTTTTAAACAACTCAATTCTGATTATCATGCAACTTTTTGTTCATTTATTAGAGCATGCAGAAAGCCTTAAGATATTCAGAAAGGCATAGTAGCATGATTAGAATGTATTTGTATTATTAACAATGAGCATGTTTGAGAACTGATGAGCAAAGAAGATGAAGAATTTATGAGGAAGTAAAATAGAGAGAGAAAAATATCAAGAACTGATATTTTTAAACTTCCTTCTTCAGTTGGAACTGCTCACCACTCAGTTCCGTCTTCTTTTGCTCGATTCTCCCTTTTCATACTTACAAGGAGAGATGCCCGGTATGCTGTGGATACCCCATTCTTACTACTGGTGCAGCTGGGCATTCTCGCAAGTCCAAAACAAGTTTTGAGCTTGCCATTGCTCAAATTGGACTTTCCCCTCACAAGTGGCTTCCCCCTGATAGACAGCTTCTATAACAGCCCGGTCCCGAGATAGGGATTAACGAATGGGGACGGGGTGTTATTAAGGAATTAATAAATAAAGACGGAAGATTAACAAAGAAGCTTTAAGAATTAAGATGTATTTTTGAATTATAGGTGACGATCCTCGGGTTTACTTGATTAAGAAGGAAACATGCTTTAGCGGAATAAAATGGCTAACTAATCAGATACCAACAAGCATAGACCCATTTATAGGTCAAAGCGGATAAACAGATACCAACATGAACAAGCCTCTTCATAGGTGAAAGGAAAATATATTCGAGAAGCAGAGATAAACTTATAATGCATCTTTGTATGTGGATAACCATGTCTGGGAAAATATTCATAGAATCTCGAATAGTCATAATAGAACTTTGAACGGAATTTAGAAAGAGTGAATCGGAGTAGCAGAACACATAATGGGATTTCAAAGAAACTTATATAATAGCAAAACAATCTTGGCAGCCAACCCACATCCACAGCCACCATCAACCTCGGCATCTCAACCTGAAAACATTTGAAAAAAAGGGCGTGAGCACTAATGTACTCAGTGGGTTTTAATGAAAGCTTCTTTAATAACATGTGAAATATCCAATAATAAACTGGCGGTATGTGGAGAGCAAAACGCAAAAGCCCTCTCCATATCCGCAAAACCTTTTCTTTACTTTTGGGCCCAACCTTGGCTCAAACCTGATGTCAACTGTACCCTTTGGCATGCCATAGGATAGAAGAGGGGTCACCTCAAATATCCAAACGAGTTTGCGAGGGAATTAACCCAGCAGTGACTCGTTTTAAAAGTTGTGAGCTCAATTCTTACTTAAGCAAAATGCTAAGTTCCTTTCTTCCTTAATCTTGCTAGCAAAACCAATATTACAGCAACGTCTAAGGGCTAGTCCTTTAATAAAGCATAATCTTGGCCTATAAGGGATTTAACGCTACCCTAACAAGGCAATCCTTAATTCTTAATTTACGAGCCTTAGCACAGCATAAACATTCAATACAAGGAGATGAACGTAAATGAATACGAATTGCAACTAAAGACTATTCTAAACATCTCATGCTAAGCATAAACAATAATTCAATATTTCTAGCATTTCTAAACATGCTCAAGAGCTCAATTAAACATAATATGTTTCTTTCCTTCCTTTCTTGTACAGAGATCGATCAGGCAGAGCGAAAATGCTTTATTGGATATTTCATTTGCCCTATATGCTTCTAGAGCTTATTAGCCCAAAATTTAGATGAGTATAGATTTACCCACCTCGATTACTGGACAGAAGATGAAGCAACGAGCTGAAGATCCTTCTCCGATTTCCTACGAGGCTCACTTTCTCCTACAAAAGTCAAATCAGCAACTTAGCGGCCTTCTTCGAAGAAATTAACTATCTACAGCGAGAAATAACAATAACTAACCCAGAGACCTTAATCTAAGACTTAAATACATATTGCACGACTTAATAACTTAATAAAATTCGAGAAGAATTTGCTTCATTTAAAGAGCATCTCGACTTGATTTCTCAATTTTTAGACGGAGAATAACTTGAATAGCTTATTCGAATAAATCGAAAATAACTTGAATGCTTCCATAAAATTTAAACTTGAAAATAGCTTGGAAATAACATGATTTGAAAAGCTCGAAAAACTCAGGAAGAGGGTACGAAAATAGCTGAAAAATCGGCGGAAACAACACGGTGTAAAAGGGGGGGCGCTGCGGCGCCTGGGTGCGCCGGCGGGGCACCCTAGCCCCGGCGGGCTCATGAAGGCCGAGGGGGGTGTGGCGCGGCGGCGCACCCCCCTCCCACGGGGCTCTCTCCCCTTCTCTCTCTCTTCAGCCCAGTTCTGGGCGATCTTCAACCGGGTTCTTCGTGTTCGTTGATTCTTTCGAGGAACACAAAGAACACTTAACCTGAAATTTCTTAAAAACAACATACTTAAAATTAACATGCAATAACAAGCTTTAATTTTAAAAAGAATTTTGGCATTATAACGACATAAACACGATAATCCTCCTTAATAATTAAGATAATGATGAAATCTCTTAAATATAGCTTGAATGGAATTTATCAGGATAAATGAGGCTTATCTTAAGAATAATAACGATAGGAATAAAGCGAGAAATATAACGTAAATGTTATGAACTTGGAACTTCAATAGAAATCAAAATATAACTTAGATGAGTAATAATGAAGAATGCGAAGAACGTAAAGAACGGAAAGTAAATGTGAAATTTAAAAGACGGAAAAGAAATGGAGATCGAGACCGATGGACAAGAATGGACGGGGTTAGGTGCGTCGAAGGAATGTGGCTAGCTCGGTGTCTCGTCAAGTCGCAACGGCGGCAGAGCCGCTTGCTACGACCCAACGACATCCCTAGCAAAATCCCTCGCCGCATCCCTTCCACACAACTCCGCTCGTTGTCTTGAAGAACACTCACGAAGAACGCTTTTTACTTTGACAGAACTTTCTCGGCTCTCACGAGCTTTCCCACTCTCTTGGAAGTGAGTTTGGATGAAATGAATGAGCAAATGAGGCAAGGGGTGGCCTTGTATTTATAGGAAAAGCTTTGGCTTCAAAGGGAAGCCACTTCAGTGCAAGAATACTGCAAAAGTTACCCCGGGTTCGGTTAAAAGCTGCTTTATTCGATGTCGAGGTCCAAATGACTTCAGACTCGTTGGTTTGAATACTAGTGAACCAACTTGATTCGTGAAAAAGACGGGGTCGTCAGAAGAAAGATGAGCAAAGATTCCCTTTTTGGAATTACTTTTTACTATTCACTCAGACTGACAGATTTTGCTCCCGATCGTTCGATTGACCTCAGAATGGTAATCCGTGAACGCCAACGGAATCCTTGAGTCACTTCCCACAATAGGGGCCTGACAGAACTAGACTTGGATCAACAAGGATGATTTCGTAAATTTCTCAAAACACGAGCGCACACAAAAGTTACTATTTATTCATCCTTTAAATACGGTTTTCATCATTGAGAACTCAAATGACTTCAAAATTACAATCCGAAAACACCGCATACTCCTTGAGTTAAAACCTTTCTAATGAGACCATGAATGGCCATAAAAGAATTAAGATCAAATTTTCCAAAAATATGATTTTCACGAAAACTGACCCTTAAAGTCGTGACTGACATCTGACCTCAATTAACCTTAATTAAATTTCTTCCTTAACTGCTTAATTATCATTAAGAATCCTCTAAACCTTAATCAAAAATCTGGGGTGTTACAGCTTCCCCCTGAAGCTGTATCTCTCTTTGGATCTCATCCCAAAGAGTTAGATCACCTTGCCATTGTTGCATATCATATGCTTTTCCATCATCAGCATACTCTTCTCCCTTTTTGGCATCATCCAAAAGGGCGAGCTGATGAAAGTCATGAGTTAGCAATGACAATTGTGGTAAAAGAGAGAAAGAAGTTGCCAGCAGATTGTCGGTGACTTGGGGAGCGTAGGGTGCAGGCATATGAGTGGACAACCATGCATAAAACTCCTCAGTTAGCATCAGATGGTCAAGATCAGGGAGAGAGAAGGGATCTTGCCTGGTAGAAGAGGTTGATGGAACTTCAACAAGTGGCTCGTCCGTGGCGGTGAGAAGAACTGCCTCTTGGAGAGGAGTTGTGGATGAGTTGGAGGGCTCATGATCGGGAAAGGGTGCATCATGAGGCATAGAGGTTTGAAACCTCTTAATCACGGAATCCATGATTTCTGAAACTGATGGAGGTGTGCTAAGTGGATAGTTCATCTAGCTCCTGCTCCATCTACCTTCCTCGATCCAGAATGAGTCACTTAGCTTGCTTGCCATGTGCAGCATGGTAGCATCATCCACTTAAAATCTCTATAGATGGTACTGGAGATATCTTTGAAGATGTTCGAAGAGATAGGGATTGAGATCCCTGATGAGACCAAAACAGCTTGTCAGCTGATGGTCAAGGCGTATGTAAAAGCCTTCTTCCAGAATTTATGGGTCAGCATTGTAGTGAGGCTCACTGGTTGCAGGTGCAGTAGACTTATCACACATGGATGTATAAGAGTCACTGTCAGTCATGGACTGATCTGTGTTAGATGAAGGTTCAGTTTCAAGAAACGGCTATTTTTCTTTAGCTGGGCTATGGACCTCAATTAGCTGAAGTCTCGACTTTCTAGGGTGACCGGTTACTCCACGATGTCTTCTATGGATGTAGACTGTAGGAAGGAGATCTCTTCTGGCTAGATATAATCCGCCAGAAGGAGTTGCTTCAAGTTGCTCCTCGATGATGTGACTAAGTCGATTTGCAAATCCTAACTTAGCTTTGAATGTGCTAGAGGTTAGGTCGAACTTAGCACGCTTCACTTGCATGCGTAGCTGTGCCAATATAAAGGACGCCCAATCAGCCTTGCATCCAAAATATATAGGGCCATGAGGTGAGCGGGTGTTGTTGTTGAACTGCGCATTTGTGATGCTGCCTAGCAGACTATGCATCACAATGTCCATGATTTGGACAACCGTTGGAGGGAGACTATCTTTCAAATTATTTGAGAAGTCTCGATGGTCAACGTGTGGAAGCTTCCAGCCATTCCACAGTTCCAACTTGGTGGAGAGCACGAGTTCATGCACCTTTCAACCTTTATCAGGGAGTTAAAACAATTTGGTTAACACATCTTTATCGATGATGATAACCTGATTGTAGACAACAGACATTATGTTGTCTTCTTTGATCTCCGCATTGTAGTAGAACTCAGCTACAAGCGAGAGATGCTTTCTCTTGGGCATGGTTGTCATGAATGACAGTAACCTGCATGTCTTTAACGAATGAAAGATCATGCTAGTGTTCTCTGGACCTAATCGAGCTTCAAGAAACTCTCGGTCGAGATACTTATCCTTTCTTAGCTTCTTTATAAGAAGCTGAATGTTCATCTAATGGAATGGGAGTACCATTTTTGCGATGACAGTTTATATGAGCAAGAACGGACTTGGATAAGTATGAGAAAACAAGGAGAAGGAATGTGTTTGAGAGTTGAGTTATGCATTCCATCTTCTCCACTGCTTATAAAGTAGTAATTTTGCATGCATTTAACCATAGGAATCGAGTGCTTCTGGCTAATCAGCTATCTGATTTGATAGAAAGTTAGCTGATTAAATGATGCATGCATCTCAGCCATCCATTTGGACTTTAGCTTTTTGATCAAGCGGCTGAGATCTGAGGGTTTTGAAAATCTGGGTAGTTGCCATAAATAGCAAAATATTTGCCAGAAGATTTACTATTTATATCTCTCAGAAAATTTGTCTCTTTATACTTTAATGCTTGGCATAGAGACTTAAATGGCAACTCAGATGGATAGTAAGCTTATTTTAAAATATTAACGGTAACTATTCAAAAATAAGCTTGAGGAATAGAGAGTAGAGAAGCTTATCGAGGAGAACTGATCATGCAGCTGATGAGAGATTTTGAGCTCAAGACGTTAGTTTCCTGCTAAACTAATGATATCGTATTTAAATTGATTTGATCAGTTTTGTTGATTAGCTGCTGATTGACTTTTCGTCAGTTTCCTCTTCTTAAGCAGTCGGACTAGGCTAGATTCTCCACTTTCTCTAGAGCTGTTTGACATTTTCCGTTTGGAAGCTAAACTGATGATGTCCTGAAGAGGATCAGTTCTGGCGGCATTCTCAGCTTGCTGAAGTTGCTTCAGAGCAACTGCTGAGTTGGTCAGCTTCAAGGGGGCCAGCTCTGAAATTCCTCTACAGGATGAGCTGGACTGATTGATTATCAGTTATTCAGCTCTTGAGCAAGACTTGATAAGAGGAGTAACATAGCTCCGGGACAGGAGATCTGGTGACGTGGTAGTATCTTCATCATCTTTTGCTCCTTTGTGGCCACGGTGTTGACTCCTTGGGGTTGCCACAATTTGAGTATGAGATAGATCTTGATCTATCTTTTTAGTGGCAACTTCAGCTTGTAAGGATGTCTCTTCTGACTGAATCGAATCAATATCAAAATTCAGTTTTCAGCAATTTTGATCAGCTTGATTGTTGACAAACTGATTTACAGTTGCAACTCTTTGCGATCTCAAGCTGGCTTGAACATCAGCTAGCATGGCCTTAGCTGGAATGTTATTATCAAGTCGATGTTTCATAATCCGCTGGACTTGCACAATAATTGGAGGAAATGGATTTGAAACCCCAATCCATTTAATGCTCCAAGTGTCTTCACGTTGCCAAAAGCTCATGCCTGAAAGGCAGCTAGCAAGAAGTGTGACTGGATTGACATAGAATGTCTCCAGTTATACCAGTCGAAGTACCGGTGAAGTTGTTTGAACAACTGATTGTCTTGCTTAGCAAAATAGGTGAAGTAAGTGAGAAGGAGATTCGTTATATCCTTCTGTGCACTCTTGACTGCACATATTCACCACTGTAGAAAGTGCAAATGTTGTCTTCAGTCAGCTGGAGAGGAGGGCACGTTCTCCTAAAATATTTAGTTCCATAATTTGGATGAGGGATTCCGATGAATGGAATGAGCTCATCTAGATCAGTGCAGGGCTTGAAGTCAACAGATGATCCATTCTTGGAGTGTGGAGAAAGAACTTCATTGGCAGTTGAGCTTCTTGAAGTTGTATTGCAAGTTTTGGCTTTGGGTTTCCTCTTTTTCTTGAGTGACTGAAGATGTGCTTTCCCTTTCTTGGAAATCCAGTCGGAGATGAGGACTGGCAGCGCATCATCATTTGGAAGATTCAACACATCTTCCAGGAGCTTGCTCATTCTTAGAACAAGTCTTACTTTAGACTCAAATTTCCCAGTCTTCTTTAAGTCGACAGCTTTGATGATTTGACGCTTGAATTGGGAGAATACAAACGCTGCCCAATTGGCTTCCAATCCTTCAATAAGGTGTATCATTACCTTGTATATTTCTTGAGTTAATTGACTCAAGCTTCCAATGGCTCTGAATATCATTTTGTTCGTGATATCGAGTATAACTCCATACTCGGGCTTCAAATCAGTTTTATCTGTGGTAAAACTTAATTGCTTGTTGCAAGTTGAAGCGCACCATTCTTTTCAGTATGGTTCAACTGAATCTTTCAGAACTTGAACCCTGAAACCCTTTCTGGGAAGTTGAAAGATTTCTGCAATCTTTCTTTCAGTGATTTGGAGTCGGTTCCCTTGAACCACTGAGTGTATAACCTTCCCATCTGCAAAGACCTTTGCTTGAAGCAAGAACTCACTTACCAAGTCCTGTCTAAAGAATCTTGGTGGAGTTTCAAGGTAATGCAGAATTCCGGTCTTGTTGAGGTTGACCAGAAGAAATGGGTTGTTTGATTCCTTAAGAATCAATTAAAATTTCTGTCTTTCCAGAAATTTGTCTCTCTTCATTTGCTCTGTGAAGGAAGTAAGTGCTTTGGATGATTTGGCCATTTTTCAAAATCTTAGCTGAATTTGAATTGAAGCTTTTTTTAGTGTAGCGACCCAGTTTTCTAATATTTAAATTGCTACATCTTTTTTTTCTTTACTAAAGTTATTTTATGAATTTTATTTATGTGATATTAATTGCTTAAGTCTAATAAGTCACGCCTAAATAAGTTTAATAAATATTTTTGTATGGATTTATTTTAGTATATGGTTATTTCATGTCATGAGCATGCATGTAGAATTTTAATTTGAGAGTTACTAGAGTTGCATTATTAAAATAATATTTTATAGGCCCAAGTCTCTAAAGCCCAGTTATTAAGTGCAGAACTCTGGAACCCTCTTTCTTCTCATTCTTCACCGCGAAATGAAATAACGGAGAAGTTGATATCTCTCAAACTCTAAAAACATATCAGTATTTAATCTATCAGTTGTTTCTTCAGATAACTATGTAATCTAGCCTCATCTCCACGTTTCTAACCCTAATCAACTAGTATAAATAGAGAGCTCAACCTCTCTATTTTTCTCACACCAAAAATCTGAGGTCACAGAGAGATCTTAAGTTTGAGTTTTTTCTTCTTCTAAGTTTTCATTCCAGGTATAATTCATCCCATGTTTTGTCTTCGTTTTCTCGTACATTTGCATTTCATTGCATAATTTTGAGGAGGTTGGTATAGCTAGGATGAAGAATATGGATAGCTTGTTGTTGTCAGCTTTGTGAAGGCCAAAAGATGAAAAAGAAATAAGAGAATCTGTTATAGTTTACTATTTTTACGTGAGGAGGATGAACATGGATGTAAAGAAAAGTTTGATGATTGCTAATTATTGGGTTACGGGAGTAGTAGAGAGAGAGAGAGGTGATGTTTGTTTTTCTTTCTTTGATCTAATCTCTTTTGTTTGCAGATGGGCCATTGGGATTTGTTAAGGGTTGGGCCATTGTGATTTGGGATAAGAGTCATGTTATAAGATGCATAGTCTTTTATTTATATTATTTCACTTATTGATCGGTTAGGTTAATTAGATAGATTAATTCCGTTTAAGCATGTTAAGGCTAGAATTGTTAAATATATACATGCATATGTATTTATACACACGTATGCATTATAAATTTGGTACATGATTCATTTAGTTACAGTTAAAGTCATGTTGGCATATGCATTTTTTTCATAATTAAAATTTTACACGCATTTTATTAATTTAAGATAATTAATTATAGGACGAGCAGGACTTAATCGGTTAATTTCAAGGTCAAGGTCAAGGTGGGGTTTTACGTTGAATTTGTCTCTATTATCATTTCTATATGTTTTATCAAATATATGTGATGTCACAGCATAGCAAGAGCCTACGGGCTATCACACAGAGCCTTCGGGCTACACGTAGAGCCTACAGGCTATCACGCAGAGCTTTCGAGCTATCACGCAGAGCCTCCGGGCTATATGGTTTGGTCTACGGACTGAACACAAATTTATTATTAACATAATATTCTGTTTTATATATAGTTTGGATAATTGGACACTCCCCACTGAGTTTAAAGTACTCACCCCTAAAAACTACTTATCTTTTCAGGTGTTTGTCTAGGGTGATACGTAGCGGACAAGATGTGGTGATGGTGGTCAAGTGGTCAAACACGATTAAAGATTTAATTTATTTTAACTTTATTTTTTTTCTGTAAAATGTCAAATTATGCTTTGAAATTTCCGCTGTATTTTTCAAGCAAAATGTTTTATTAATGAATAGCATGGATAACGTGTTTTTTTCTATTAAAAGTGAATTTGGGGCGTTATAGAGTGGTATCAGAGCATGTTTACGTTCCTGCATACTTTTGAAAAAAATGCAAGTATGTAAGTATTGACCATCATCACATCCGACGTATCGCTCCGAGAAGAGGTAAACGTTATAGTTATTGTTTCATGTCTAGTTTTTGATTATATGAAAAGTATGTTTTATGATGAAATCTTTTTAGTGTCCTCGAGATTTACCCTAAGGATTATGTTATTAGATGCTTAAAAGAAGGTTGACTTCTAGGACACGCAAAAAGGTTTCAGTTAGTACTCGAGACACGTCCCAGGTGGAGAGATTATAGTAGGAGGATGAGAGAAGTAGGAGTAGAGAGACATTTGGTAGGGTTTCTAAGAATGTGGAGGGTAATTAAACATGAAGGAAGTGAACTCAAGCCAGTTGAAGCTGGTCGAAAGGTGTTAAAGATCATTCCAACAACTCTCAAGCTTACAGCAGAAATTCTTTATGAAGAACTCTTAGATTATTCCCCAGGAATAGGAGAAACGCTCGATTTTGTGAAATTCATATACGGTATTTTGGCAGATTGGGGTCAAGGGCAGTAGCATCCAGAGATGGAGCATATCTAGGATTTGGTTATTTTATTATTATTTTGTTCTCCAGTACTAAGTATTTGTTAAATCAGAGTTTGATTAATAAAGACAGTTAACTTTTCTTTTCGTTATAGAATACTTAATCTTTGCGCTATGGTCGACAATAGGAATCATGCCACCAAAGAAGAATACACAGCCAGTCCAAGAGGAAAGCGAGAAAAAGGAGTTAATGAACAATTTTGATGATAATGAGAACGGAGGAAATAACAACAACATAGATGCATTTGCTCTAAACCTCGCAGATGCACTGACATGTTACTTCCACAATTAGTGTACTTTTGTTGAACACTCTGTAAGCTTGTGAATGAGGGGCATTATAGCCGAGAAAGATCCCCTCATCAGCTTTGGCACTAAAAGCTTTCAGTTGGGATTTGCCATTGTTGTGGATGTAACATTTGTAGCCAAATACTTTAAAGTAAGAGATAGAAGACTTACGATCCTTGAACAGCTCGTAAGGTGTTTTGCCATGGGTGATGACTATGGCACTTCTGTTTTGAGTATGATAGGTTGTGTTGACTGCCTCGGCCCAATAGCATTCAGCTATGTTGGCATCTACTATCATTGCTCTAGCTGTCTCCTTCAACGTGCGATTTCTCCTTTCAGCTCCGCCATTCTATTGAGGAGTCCTTGCAGCTGAGTGCTCATGAGTGATTCCCAGTTCACTCAGAAAATTGATCATTTGCTGATTGACAAATTCAGTTCCATTGTCGGATTTTATCCTTTGAACTGATTTTCCTTTGTTAGTTTGCAATCTTCTGATCAATGTTGATAGCTTTGCAAAAGTCTCATTCTTACTTCTCAGGAACTCCACCCAGGTATATCTTGAGTAGTCATCTACTACTATAAGAGTAAACTTCTTGCATCTGGGGGTTGGTGGCTTCACTGGTCCAAACAGGTTCATGTGTAGAAACTGAAGAATGTTAGTTGTTCCTTGAGGATCGCTTTTGTTCTTGAATGATGACTTTGCTTGCTTCCCTTTCTGACATGGTCCACAGACGCCAGTTTTCTTATAGATCTTCTTGGGAAGCCCATCAACTAGTTCATTCTTCACCAGGTAGTTGATTGTTTTGAAGTTGAGATGATTCAGTCGTCGATGCCATAGCCAGCTTGCTTCAGTTGATTCTTTGGAGAGAAAGTAAGCTTCTGAATAGCCAGTTGACCAGTCAACAACATACATGTTGCCCTTTCTTACTCCAGTCAGAAGTATGGCTCCAGTTGACTTGTGTCTGATGTTACACGAGCTGTTGCTGAAGTCGACTGAGTACCCATTGTCACAAAGCTGGCTGATGCTTAGCAGCTTGTGCTTCAGTCCTTCAACATGTGACATGCCATTGACGACAATTTTCCCTTTGACCACGAACCCTTCTCAAATTGTTCAGCTCTTTGAGTTGTCTCCAAAAGTGACTAGTGGTCCCTTAACCTCTTTATAACTGTCAAGATCATTCTTATCTTCGGTCATATGTTTTGAGAACCCGCTATCTAGATACCAAGTATCTTTGACCTTTTTCTTAGATAAGATGCTCTTTCCCTGCAAAACAGAAATCAGTTTTTAGGTACCCGCATAGTATCAGGTCCTGAGAGGTTAATCAGGTACTTAGGAATCCATATGTGTCACACTTTTGGCTTTCCATAGTTAAGAGATCCTTCAGAGTTTGATCTCTTGATCAATTTTGGACTCCTTGTAACTCTTCGACTGAGAGTTGGGTCCATTGATCTATACATCCGATGAGTGTTAGGATAAAAGACTTCAACTAGTATCTTCTCATCTTGTGACCTTGTTGCTCCTTGTCTTGGCCAGTTTTTGATGGGCCTGTGACTCTGAGCTTTTTGGCCTTTGTGAAATGGTTGTTTTCCAAGCCAGTTATGATTGGGATTGATTATTGGTTCATCCCTTGAGTTTAAATACTCATCATACTGGGTTGCAAGGTTACTTGGAGTGAACTCCTTCAGAGAGATTGGATTATGTTTTCGTGCATAATACAATCTTGTATGCACATTTCTTTTGGGATTTGAAGAACTCCTAGGTTGAAATGTATTAGAGGAGTTTCTAGATCTTTGAATTGATGGCTTATTTTGGATTGATGCCTTTTTCTGAAAGGCTAGTCTTGGGTGAACTTCAGGTCTCGGTTGAGGTGATGACTTGGGATGGGATAAAGGCCTTTGATGAAAGTTTGGCCTTGGATGAGCTTTCAATTTTGATCGAGCAGTAGATCTGGGCTGATGAGCTGATCTATGTTGAACTGGTGGCTTTGACTGAGCAACAGGCCTTTGAAAGACTGATTGTCTTCAAGTTGGCTTTCTCGACCGATCAGTCTGATCTTTGGGCTAAGCTTGAGGAGTTTCCAGGATACCTTTGTCTTTGGATTCCTCAACTGGGGGGAGGGAGAGAATGAGCTGGTCTTGTGAATCCTTTTAGGATTCCAGATTCACAGCTCTGGAGAACTACCTTGCCCTTCTCTGTGGCAATGTACTTGCTATATCCCAGCCCTGGACTTCTAGCTTTAACTCTCTAATGACTTAGAATTTCATCTAGAATCTGGGATCCCTTCTTAAATTTGAGGGTTAATTCCTCTTTGTCAAGGATTTCTAGCTTAAGCTGCTCATTCTCAACTTCCAGTTCAGCATTTCTCAGCTTCAGCTGATCTATTTCAGTTGACTGAGCTTCAAGACTTTTTAGTCTTTCATTTTCACCACTTAGTTTCTCAACTCTACTTCTTAGCTCATCATTTTCACCTTTCAGTTCAATATGCATGCTTGATACATAAGCTAACTGATCTTCTATGATTCTTAATTGTTCATCCAGTTCATTCCTAGAGATCGAAGCTTCATGTATGTGATAGAAAGAGGTTATGGAATCAGACATACTAACCTCTTCATCCTTGTCGGCCATGAGGCAGAGTAGAGCTTCATCATATGAGCTGTAGCTGTCTGAATCGATTCCAGATAGGTAGTCTGAATCATCAAGTATGGTATTTTCAGAATTGGCGATCATTGTTTTCCTCTTGAAGAAGCTTCTTCTCACTTTGGCCTTCTTGTCTTCAGGGAGCTCTGGACACTCATATCTGTAGTGCCCTTGCTTATGGCAGTGGAAACATTCTTCTATGTTTCGATTTGCCACCCTGAATTGTTCAGCTGATCGTTCAGTTGGCTGCTGGTTTCTTTCTCCCTTAGCAGCTTCATCAGCTTGGGGTAGAGCTGATTGTTGATTTCTGACTTTCCTTAGCTTCTCCAGTAATCTTGTCATTGACTGGATTTGCTCATTTATATCCTCAGTCAGAATCTCCTTCTTGTCGGCTGACTCTCTTCTTTGATCAGTCACCGATCCCCCTAGGTTCTCTCTGACAAGTGAGCCTCTTGGTCGGAAGTTGTTTCTTCTACGGGCTTCTCTAAACTGATTTCTTTCAGCGTAGAAAGAAGCATCATGAGAAGAGGAAGTGGATGCTTCTCTCTTTCGGTTCAGGCTGTATTCATGAGCCTTGAGAGATCCAAACATTTCTCTGGGTGTAATGCTATTTAAGTCTCTCGACTCTTTAATAGCAATTACTTTCATATCCCATTCTTCAGTGAGATTGTCGAGAATCTTTGAATTCATCTCACAGTTAGGATAGCTTCTTCCTAGATTGTTTATCTCACTTATTATGCTAAGAAATCGTGTTTTTAGGCTTGAGATGCTTTCTTCCGGCTGCATTTTGAAAGACTCATATCTGTCGACTGCAAGTTGGAGCTTGTTTCCTTTGATGGCCTCAGACTCTTTGCATAGATCTGCAAGCAAGTCCCAAATCTCCTTCGCTATTCAGCAGTTCTTCGTGTTTTTCATGCAATTCTTGTCTAGAGTTTGGAATAGTGCTGCTTGAGCCACAAACTCTAGATTCTTCAACTTCTTCTCTTCACCCGTGAGAAGATGAGTTGGTTTTGGGATCCTAACCGGTTGGTTGACATCCATGATGTGAGCTTCATTGTCCATCATAATAATGATTGGACCGTCTTCAATAACCTCCCACATGTTTTCATGGATAGAGCATAGATGAGCTTTCATCCTTTTGCTCAAATTGTCATAATTCTCAACTGAAAAAAGAGGTAGCTTATGATTTCCCATAGCTTCAAACGTTAGCACAGATAAACAGATCTGATTCAAATGATCTGCAGAAATGACTGATCCTTAGAATCAACCGCTCTGATACCATTGTTGGTCCCGATGCGAGTCTATTGTCAATTTAGGGGAGGTGAATAAATTGACTTAAGAACTCAAACTGATTGCAGAATATATGGGGCCCTGACTCGCTTATGACAATTTATCTATGCACTGATCAGTTGAGAAGACCTTGACGAGAGCTTAGCTTGTGAGCTGATCAATTAAGACTGATAGCTTGAAGCCTTTGGCTTGTCAGTGCAGCTTGTGTGCTTGTAGTGTGCAGTTAAAGATCACATAGAAACTTAGAGCATAAAATACAGCACACACAAGACTTATAGAGGTTCGAAGCTTCCTGCTTCTAAGTCCTCTCTTCCTTCTATAGAAGGGCAATCCACTATGTAAGTGTAAAGTTTCTTTATTATAGTTACACAGTGAAGAAATTCTATTAGACCTGAAAACGGCACCCTTCAACCCGAGTGCAGCCTCCTTTCCCACTGTTGTTGTCCCGGAAGAATGGACCCGTCCGTACACACCCCTCCTCAGCTGGTTTCTGGGTCGACAGCTCACACTTCCCGGTCCTAACTGCTTGTTGAGACTTTAGGCTCTATTGTCCGTCTTTACAAGATTTTAGATCTCTCTTGATCTTCAAGAAGGTAGTCTTGAATCTATTATCAACCTTGAGAGCTCCTTCAATATGAGCTTAGTGGTTGGTCTTTGAAGAACTGAACTGAGAAGCTTTGCTCTAGATGGAATTTTACATCAGCTAGCTGCTTTCTTGAGACTTGAAGCACGCCTTCTCAATTGGGACTTTTTGCACTTAAGAGATTTAAGCCTTGAGTTGTGGGGAGGAAGAAACAAAGCTCAATATCTGCAAGATGGAAAAAGTTAGATTGGCGAAAGTCTTGGCCAAAATGAGATTCACTCTCTTTATATAGATGAGTGATCTTTTGACCATTGTGATTGGTGAATCTATTGATTTCACCGGCGGTAATTTAATGCTTGTAGCCGTTTGAAGCTTTGAATGAACTAGCCGTTGAATTTAATGACTTCTGCTCTAAGATCGTCAGGATCTTTTCAAGATTTTCTGTCAGGATCTTCATTGACTGTTTGTCAGAGAGAGCAGGTGTTCCAGCTATCAGTTTTGGACTTTCAGCTGATGGGTTCTCAGCTGTCTCGGCTTTCAGCTCTAAGATTGTCCAGTCGGTAGTTCCACAGCTGCCTTGAGCTTCAATCCAGAGATGGTCCAGTATAGCTGCCTTGGCAGCTTAGCTTCAAAAGCTTTCAGGTCTAGACTTCCAGTCGGCTTCTTTGTTTGAGCTCTTCTCCCATTGAACTGATCTATGGTCAGTTCAGTATTGGCTCAAAGCTTTTTTTTTGGAGCTTTTCTTCCAGCTAACTGATCTTTGATCAGTTCAGTTTCAGCTTTCAAGCTGGCTCTGCTCTCATCAGTCTTTCTTTGCCTTCAGCTAGACTGATGATTACTCATCTGTGGATGCCTACCAGTCTCCAAAGTTCTCTTCCCCCTTTAGATTTTCTTAAGCTTTGAAGAGTTGACTATGACTGGCCTGATTGAGGCATCCTTTTAAGCTGGTTGACCATGCTTCAAAACAGCTGACTCTCGTTTCAGCTAGACTGATGTTTGAAGTCTTACTTGGTCATTACCCCCGACTTCCAGCTTTAAATAACCTGCAGTTTTTCATTAAACTTTCACATATGTTTTGACATTTCATCAAAACCATCAGTTGGGCTATAATGATAGTTTTTCCCAACAATTTTCCCAACAATAGTGAATACTAAAATATTTGCTTTCATAAATAAATATTAATGTTATTGCTAGCATTGTCATATGCCACTGTTAGCATATGATAATGCTTACAATAGAATTATGTAAAGCATATGACAACAACATTATAATGTTAGCATTGACGTGTATATATATGTGTGTGTGAATATATATCCTATGTGTAATTTATGGAAGAATCATATCCATTCATTTTTAAGATCAACATTTCGAGCAACTTTCTAGTTCAAACTTTTCAATTTGACAACCCCAAAAGGGTGAAAACGGGAAAAAACCAAAAACTGATCGGCGACCCCTATATTTTCGAAGTTTTCTGGCGTTTTCATCGGTTTCCGGTCACCGGACGATGACGCACTCAACATACGAAATGAAGCACTATTTAAAACACACAACATATTAAAATTTTAACTATAAAGGATGAGAAATGGACCGGAATGAGACATCCGAAGCGGCGGCACGGTGACGGCACGACGGCGGTGATTTTCGGCCATCCATAGTAGCGGCGGCGGTGGCGGCTCTCTAGCAGCCTTCCGATGCTCAGCAGCTGCTATGCAGCAGCATCACCCCAACAAAACTTAACCTGGGCCGGCATGCACGATTTACTCAACGCAGGCCCGGGTTTCTCTCATTTGTCAGCTGAACTAGAGAGAGAATGAGAGAGAAGAGAGAGAATGAGCAAGTGAAAATGAGCTCCCCCCTCCCCTATTTATAGGAAAAAGGGCTCCGGGACGGGTATAACTTTTTCGGATATAAAATACTGATAAAGCGTTTTCCAGATTCAATTAAAGTTACTTTATTCAATGGCGAGGTTCAAATGACCTCTGATACAAAATTCAAAAATACCGGGAGACTTGTTGGTACGGGTACTATTGAACCAACCCATCATGGAAAAACGAGGAGGTCGTCTGAGAAAAATCAAAGAAAGATTCCCTTTCCAAAAGTAGATTTACTACTCTGCCCTTTTAACTGAAAATCTGAAAACACGAATGGATATCTTGGGTGATTTAATATGGAAACAAATTGCCAAAACAAGACTCGAATCAATACACAAGATTTCATAAAGATTCGAAAATCACGTCTTTACGGAAAAATACTATTCACAGGTTTTTTCTTTACGATTTTCAATTACAGGACTCCTGTAGAGGTTAGAAGAAAATTATGAAAGCACCACAACTTCCTTTAGGTCGTTACATTTTAGAAAAGATCAATATTGACTATCTTCCGGCAGCAAATGCAAAATCTCATCATCGAATTTCACATAAAATACACAAAAAGTCGCGACTTACATTTGTTTAACTTTATTTTAGCTCCAATTATTTTCTTTAGTCTTCTAAATAAATTTAGAAAAGTTACCAAGATATTCTATATCTGAAATTTCTGGGATGTTACAAAACACTTGTTCAGTTGCGAATTTGAAGGACTATGAGTTCATAAGTCAAGCAAACATATGGGAAGTACCACATTATATGACTAATCGTATATATAGAGATTTTTATAATTACCAAGATTGCATTTGTAGACTTGCTAGTTAAAATCCTCATAAAATGAATGGATTGCATATCCATATTGTTGGGATTATTGAAGTAGTGAGAGTCAAATGCATGGTAAAACAAGGCAAGGCTTCAAGTATGATTGTCAAGTAAATTTTCTCATAGAATAAATGAATTGTGGGCCACATATTCATTTTATTCGAGTAGATGAAGAAATGGGAGTCGGATACTTGGAAAGCAACGCAAAGCTTTAAGTATAAGTGGGAGAATTGATCGACACCGGACTTAAAAGCAATGCTTTGAGTATAAGTGGGAAATTGTTAGGATTGTATGCTAAAAGCATGTCTTTTATGTATATAATTATTTCCATTAAATTATGAATGAGAATAACGTTCACATATTTTGCATTTCTTTTATATAATAAATAATATAAATCGTCATATACTTAATATTGTAGATAATATGGTGTGTGGAATGCGCACAAAATATCACATTATCGGTTCCTTATAAAATATGAGAAGAGTTCACAACCTAGATGGAGTTAGACGAACCATCAGTATAGTTGTAATGTGATTTGGGATTAGTCTATCTTGGCTATGGAATCCTACTAGTGCACTTTTGTAGTGTATTGAACTGGATCGCACCAAGATAATTCTTATGGACTAACATCACATAAGAATATAAATCTCAGATACTCGTAATTATTAATCCTTATATAATAGTAGACATGTATATTTTAATGTACATTACTTTGACCTATCAATGAGTGAGATTCTAATTAAAGAATCAATAGGCTCAATAGATTGGGTAGTGACATTTCTATATATGATGGGTTACTATTTATATAAGGAATCCGTGTCTCAGTGCACCGAGTTGATGAGGTCCCTTGAGGAGCTCAAAAATGATTATCATGTTAAATTTTGCAAGTCGATTATTTTTTAATCCAACATGATAATAAAGTTTGAGTGGTACGACTCATGGATAAGTAATTAATTAAATTGAGTTGTTAGTATACTCGATTTAATTAATGGACATTCGATATATTAAACATGGGGAATTAATATTAATGGGCTTAAGTTTATAATTATTTTTTAGAATGTAATTCTATTTTTTAGATCATTGGAGTTTGTTACATCTGAATTATGGTTTATTCAATCCAATTAGGATTTATAATTACTTTTTAGAATTTAATTTTTTGTTAACAATATAAGAAAACTTTCATTAGCATTATGATAATGCTTCGTTAGTATGATAGTAATACTTTGTTAGCATGACGATACTGTCATCAACTACCCAGCGCCTTTTTATAAGCATTACCGAATTACGATAATACCCTTGCCTAGAAAACTTATCAAATATTATAGAATTGTCGTCATCCCTTTTAAGCAAATCTAGGCCTTTGATTTTTATTGATTGTGTGGTGTAAGATAGGTTCCTAGTTTTCACACTAGGATTAGTTTGCATTATAACCACCATATATATATATATGAAAGTGAATGAAAAACACATAAAAAAGTCGATGATCAAGATAATTAAATGATTAATATAGAAAATTTTGGGAGCTCTATTTTCAAAGGTTCTTGATAAAGTTTTAAAAATATGATTAACTGTAAAAAAAATCACAAACTTTAAATGAATTTACAATTTAGACATTACTTTTAAAACATTATAATAATAAATGGTTGATTGGGAAAATAAATTTTAAATTATGGTTCAAATCTTAGGTTTTCCTAGCTTATTAATTTATAATTTGAAATATTTAGAATATTGGTTGGTTTGATAATTATATATAAAATATTTTATGTAAGATTATTCAGTTAATTTAGAATACTTAATTAAATTCATGGGGGGAGTGAATATTGCACAAATTTTTGGAATATAAACTATGTTGACTATCCATGATCATATGATTGAGAATGAACATATATAGTCCAATTACCTATAAAATAGTTGAAATAGAAGAAATGAATATTTTCCCTTTAAATTAAATTACTAATTATCTAAATTTAATATAGAACAATAATATAATACTTAATTATAATATATTATGATTTTTTTATAGAATGATATATATTAGGTGTTTTGGTTGAATGAGAATGGTTAAACTTCTCGGGTGGAAGGAATACATATTCCACATTTTTAAAGCATATCAATCAGAAGAATATTGAGAATGGACATTTTTTGTTAGTTATGGAAATAATTGAAATTGAGGAATTGAATATTTTTTCCTTGGATTGTACAACTAATTAAATTAATTAGTGAATCAAGAATTATGACTGAAAATCAAATTATATTTTTCTTAAAAAAATTATAAAGAATGTATAAATTTTTGAAAAATATATTGAACATGAAACATTGAACGTAATTTACCACAACAAATTATTAACCACACTTTGAGATTTTATCATTTCTTTCTAATTGAGCAACACATGTTGCTATAATAATAAAGTTTGTTTTATCTTTAAACACGTGATATTTATACATTCAACACCCGTTTAATTTAGTTAAGTTATTTTTAGTTTTATTTGTTCAAGGTAGTTATTTATTTTACAATAAAAAGTATAGTATTAAATGTATGTTCGAATAAAATACTTAATACTTTACAACATGTGTAATAAGTAAAATAGTTTAATATTCAATGTATCGTGATATCATACGTAAATTAATTGATAACATAAAGTGGTAAATTACGCTCAAAATCGAAGTGCCATCGTAGCCACACATGACAAAACACCCTATGAGCTGTAGAAGGGTCGTAAGCCTTCCATTTCATATTTTAAAGTATTTGGCTGTAAATGTTATATTCACAACAATGGCAAGACTCAACTAAAAGCCTTCAGTGCTAAAGCTGATGAGGGAATATTTCTTGGGTATAATTCACCTCACGCACAAGCTTACAGAGTGTTCAATAAACGAACTCTTGTTGTAGAAATAACATGTCATGTGGTATTTGATGAATTTCCTAATGAGTACAGGAACAAAGATACAATAGACACATCAGTTCAAGTACTACCTAGTGAAACTGAGAACTCGCAGGACTATGTGGATCACATTGTTCCAGAGTGGCTTGAAGTTTCACTAGAAGAAGGAAATGAAACTGGTACTAAACCAGTTGAGAGCAATATGGTCAATGAAGACACAAATCGTGCTGAGATTATAAACCCCACAATTGAAACAGGGGGAAGAACTGATGAAGATGCCGAACCAACTGATGAAAGGGCGACTGATAACGTCACCACAATAGAACCAGCTGAAGATCCAGCTAAAGCTATTTTGCCCAAATGGCTCCGAAGCCATCCAACTGACAAGATAGTTGGTGATCCAAGAAGTCGAGTTCAAACCAGAAGTTCAATTGAGCATGCATTATTCACATGCTTCATATCTTAAACAGAACCAGCAAACGTCAAAGAAGCCTTAGAAGATTCAGACTGGATCATGGCCATGCAAGAAGAATTGAATCAGTTCACAAGAAATGACGTATGGTTTCTTATCGATAGACCAAAATCTCAGAAGGTCATTGGTACAAAATGGGTTTTTCGCAACAAGCTGGCTGGATGAACAAAGTGTGATCACAAGGAACAAGGCAAGAATAGTAGCCAAAGGATACTCACAAAGTGAAGGGATCGACTTTGATGAGACATTCGCACCAGTTGCAAGATTGAAAGCCATCAGACTGTTCCTAGCCTATGCATCCCACTTCAAATTCACAGTCTACCAAATGGATGTCAAGAGTGCTTTTCTACAAGGAATCCTCAAGGAGGATGTGTATATCGAGCAACCGTCAAGCTTTGAAATTGGGGATCAAGTCTTCAAGCTGAAGAAAGCCCTCTACGGACTGAAACAAGCTCCTAGAGCATGGTATGAAACTCTCACAACATTCTTGCTGAAAAATGGGTTTTAAAAGGGAGTCATTGATCGAACTCTATTCCGAATAGAATGATCAACTGAGATCTTAATGGTTCAAATTTATGTGGAAGACATAATTTTTGGATCAAAAGGCAAAGATCTATGCACACGATTCGTTCAACTGATGCAAAGCGAATTTGAGACGAGCATGATGGGAGAAATGGCATTCTTCCTAGGACTCCATGTGAAGTAGCTGAAAGATGGGATTTTTATCAGCCAGGCCAAGTACACTAAGGAGCTAATCAAGAAGTTTGGAGTTAATAAAGGAAAAACTCTCACGATTCCTATGAATACATCAGTTCAGCTAACTATTGATGAAGTAGGAGAATCAGTTAGCCAAACTTATTATAGAGAAATCATTAGGTCGCTACTTTATCTAACAGCTAGCCGACCAGACATCTCCTACTCAGTCAGTCTATGCACACGGTTTCAAGCTAACCTAAAGAAAAGCCACCTTGAAGTAGGAAAGAGGATGATCAAATATCTCAAAAGAACCATAAATCTTGGACTATGGTATCCCAGAGATGACAGTTTGAGTCTAATTGGTTATTCAGATTCAGACTTTGGTGGATGCAAGATCGACAGAAAAAGCACCAGTGGAACATGTCAGTTTCTTGGAAGCAAACTGATATTCTGGTTTAGCAAGAAGCAGCACTCAGTTGCCACGTCAACAACTGAAGCAGAATATGTAGCTGCGGGAAGCTGCTGTGCTCAGATACTTTGGATGAAGCAACAGTTGAAGGACTACAAAGTCGAAACTGAAGAAGTACCTATATTCTGTGACAACAATAGTGCAATTTCAATATCTCAGAATCTAGTTCTGCATTCAAGAACTAAGCACATTGACATAAGACATCACTTCATCAGAGATCACATCGAGAAGAAGGACATATGCATCAAATATATCAACACGGAGAAGCAGATAGCTGACATCTTCACCAAACCATTACCTGAGGCAAGGTTTATGGAGCTATGCATTCAACTAGGGCTACTTGAGCTCGCATCAAAGGATGAAGACGGTCAACTGGAAGAAAAAGGCCAAGAAACCGTTCCAGCTGAAGAGAGAAACTGAACCGAAAGGCTTCTACTCATCCGAATGAATAGTTCAAAACTGAAAAAGTCGTTAAACTGATCAGTTGGACACATAAGGTATCAGCTCAAACTGAAGCAAGAAGCTGTGCAAAGAAAGTAAACTGAAGCTGATCATCCTAACTCATCAGCTCAACTGAATCATCAGTTCATTTGCTCAAACTGAGGAAATGAGCAAGGCAGAGTTGGTTAAATGGTCTCAACTGATGATCCTGTCAGTCAAGCAAAACATACCAGCTGCAAAATCATCAAACTGATGGAGAAATGAAAGGAACTGGCTTCAACTCAATAAGGAGACATCAGTTTAAAAACCAGCTGAAGGAAAGCAGCAGAACTGAAGGATCAGCTGAAATGAGAAACAGCTGAATTAAAAGTTCAAGCAGTTGAGGAAGTGAGGAACTGAGGAGAAAATATCTCAGTTGGAACTGATCAAAATGGAGATCATCAGCTATAGTCAAAGCTAACTGATGACGTAATCAGTTTCAAGCCAAGAAGAAACAGCTAGAGAGACAAGATAAGTTCAAAATTTTCAATAGTGAAAACGGTAAAAACACGTGTCACTAAAATATTACCGTTGAACTCTCTCTCTCTCCCCACATTTATCTCCAATGGATAGAATTGAAAGGCCAATCGATGTGTCGATTGAATTAATCCGACCGTTGAAATCAAGGTATACGAAACGTCCCAACCGTTGGATGAACCCCATCTCCTCCTATAAAAAGGATGGCTGAATTCTAATTTCATTTTTACCGATCCAAAACTCAGTAAAGAAAAGCCTTTTCGTTTTCTCAAACTGCTCTGCAAAAATAGTTACGAAAGTTAAAGATCCAGTTCCATATATAGTCAAAACCAATCTATTTGTTTCTCCAAATTATTCGTCAAACCTCACTAAAAACTCCATGGCTGAAAGGAGCGTACCAACTGTTCGACGAAAGTTCAACTTTAGAAGAACTGGTGAATCCTCTAGAAAATTCTAAGTGAATCTGTATAGAGATAAGTTCCTAGATCAAATCGCATACAGAGATAAATGCTTGAATTCTCCACTCTGCAACTCATTGATCTCAAAGATCGATGAGTCAGGACTAAAGCAATTCACAGAAGTCTATCCAGCGAAGATCTACCCTGAACCAGTGGTTGAGTTCTATTTGAACTCAAAAGGTTATGATGACAGAATCACGACAGAAGTTCGTGGAGTAGAACTGGTGATCACTCCAGAACTGCTCGGAAGGATTTTTCAACTGCCCACCAATGGTATAAGATTACAAGATGTGGAAGTTGACCAAGAGCAAGTTTACCATCTCTGGAAGCGAGTGAACTGCGAAGATCCCTACAAAAGCAGTATACTTATGTCCTGCTTCTAGGAAGAATACAAAATTCTAGCAGCAGTTGCAGCCAGGATGATTGTTGGCACAATAGGGAGTCACTCAGAGATGTCAGAACACAAGTACAAAGCCTGTGCAGCAATCGCCACAAATGTCAAAGTCAATTGGGCTCAGTACTTCTTTGAACAAATCAAGAAGTATGTAAACATTGTTGAAAAACATTGGAAAGAAACTGAGTTCCATCAGAAGAAGTGCTATGCCTGTAGAATAAGCAGCATCCTGGAAAGCACTCTCGAATTCATGGAAGAAGAAACTGACACACTGATGATAGAGAAGCTGGATTTTATACCGTCAACTGGCAAAAGACAACCAGCCTCAAAATCTATAAGCATCAAGAGCAGTCAGCAAACTGATGCTCCTTCAAAGAAAGCAGAGGAATCTGCTAAAAGAAAAGATAAAAAGATCGTCACAGAGGTACAGCGAGAGGACTCTGACTCAGAAGACAATGTCCCAATAAGCTAAATGTTGGGAACCACAATCAGAGCCAAGCCTCTTCGACAAGTTCGATGTAGATCAACAGTCGATTCACCTGAAGAAGAGACCTCTACTAGGCCAGTTCAAGCTCAGGAAGGAACTGGCAGATCAAAGAAGAAGCCTGCAGCATCTCAACCAAAAGGGGAGAAGAAGCAATCAGGGCCTCCACCCCCTCCAAAACTACCTCCTTTCAACATCAAGGTGTTTGATATGGCACCACTTAAAGGAGATGACATTGTGCCTCTCAGGGGAGTTCCACCACGGGACTCACGAGCTGACTTCTTCAGAACTGCGTGCCCCCCGATGGCAGAGACTGAAGAGAATATAAGAGCTTTATCAAAAGCTAAAGTCATCAAGAGTTGGTCTGATGGACAAGTGACCAAGTTCATTGCTGAAAACTTTGTTGAAGATATGATTGGCACAGCTGCTCTGTATAAAGCTCTCTCAAGATACATATACTAGTACCTATGGAGACACTGCTTCAACTTTGAAGCCCACTTTCTCCTAACCACCCTTCATGGGATGAGCTTCTGGAGAAGAGAAGAGAGATGGAGCATGCAATGGGCTGGACAGGAGACTCCTGAACAAAATCCAGTTATCACACTGAAGAGAATGCTTGTCACTCGAAGGAACCACCCTCACCCAGAACAACAAATATTGTTGCAAGTGATGAACGATCTGCTCATCCGAGCCAACATCTAACTGCCACCTCTACAAATTGAGGCTGAACAGCAACATTGGAAGAATCCCCAAGTTTAATAGCATTGGTTGCTTAGGGAACTACTCATCCTCAGACAACAACAGCATCAGCAGGGACAGACTCTGTTCAACAGAGAAGCCTAGAGCAGTCAACAAGGTGTTGAAACTACGGAAGTTTACAACTCAAGGTAAAATATCATAGCATCTGTTGCTAGGCAATTAACTTTTGAAGAATCTCCTCGATCAGATAACATTATCATCAATCTCCTTGATGATTCTCCAGAGGTGCAGGCAGTTGATGAGCGAACTGCCAGTGATCTGGAGTTCGAAGAAATGCTCAAATCTCCTATTCCACCAGTTCTTCCAAGTGATGAAGAGTCAGAGAAGTCAGCTGAAAAGGCTCGATTGTTTGAGGAGCTAACTGAACCCGAAACTGCTCCTCCCCAAGAGTCAACTCCAGGGACAGCTGAGTCTGATCAGCTAGCTGAACAGACAGCTCAAGTCAATGATCAACCTGTCTATCAAGGTACACTAGCAATAACTATGTACTTTGATCCAATTCAAAGAGCTCTTCAAGCTGCTGCTCAAGACGCTGCACCGGAGATTTCATCAGAGTCAAGTTATGATGAGACCATCATCATGGAGAAAGATGAACTGACCCACACAGTTCCTTGTGAGGAACTAATTGAAACTGAAGCAGGCGAAGAAGCTGACTCAAGACTAGTTCAGTTCAATGCTCAACCAAGCAGTTCTACAGTTCAGCTCCCAGCTTACTATGTGGACTTGATCCATAGCCTGCAGCAACAGGTTAAACTACACATGGAGCAAATCCAGCAGTTGTAAGGTCATCTAAGACTCCAGTCAGCTGAAACTGAGTCATCAAGCAGCGATGAGGATGATGAAGATGACATCACAGAACCGCTTGCCAAGAGGAGAAAAACTGATCACAAGAAGGACTAGTGGCTGATCAAGTTCAACCTGATTAGAAAGCCCTTAGTTTACTTCTTGTAATTCAGTTTGTCATTATTTATTTTTTATAAATAAAAAGATTATCTTTTTATTTTCAAATAAATGTCGAACTTCGCATTTATTTAAATATTTTGACCGTTGTAAAACAATGACATGTCTCAAAGTCATTAAATGCCAACGACCAAAAGAGGCCAGAGGCTAGTCTCATTCCAACCATTAGATCTATGAGCCTGCCCAAACACTCATAAAAAACCCTCTCTTTCAAGCCTCTTAGAAATACTCCTCCTTCGCTCTCAAAAATTCTCTCTCTCTCTCTCTCTCAAAGCTCTTGAAATTCCTCAAAATCTCAGCCAATCCCAAAGATGGCAAAATTATCCAGATCTCTAAATTCCTTCAAAGAGCAACTTATGAGAGACAAATTCCTTGATTGGAAGAAATTTCAAATGATTCTAAATGAATCAAACAATCCAATCCTTCTGTCAAATCTTCACAAGACAGGAATTCTTCACTACCTGGAAACACCACCAAAGTTCTTTAGACAAAATTTGCTGAGTGAATTTTTGCTTCAAGCAAAATTGTCTGCAGATGAAAAGACAGTATCATCAGTGCTTCAAGGACGGCTACTCTAAATCACTGAAAGAACAATTGCAGAAGTGTTCGAGCTTCCATAAGAAGGCTCATTAGTTCAAGAACTAAACAAACCTGCAAAGTCATACTGGAAAGAATGGAAAGATTCAACCTGCAACAAGCAATTCAGTTTTACAACCGCTAAAACTGACCTGAAGCCCGAGTATGGCGTTCTACTCGATATAACGAACAAGATGATGTTCGGGGCCATTAGAAGCCTGAGTTAACTCACCCAAGAGAGATACAAGGTTATGATTTACCTTGCTGAAGGGCGACAAACAAACTAGGCAGAATTTATCTTCCAACAATTCAAGCATCAAGTCATCAAGGCCGTTGACTCAAAGAAATCTGGCAAATTTGAGTCCAAGGTAGGACTTGTTCTAAGAATAAGCAAGATGATTGAAGACCTGCTTAAACTTCCAAATGATGAATCACTACCAGTCCTTATCTCTGACTGGATTCCCAAGAAGGGAACTGCTCATCTTCAGTCACTAAGAAAGAAACGAAGAACCAAGGCCAGGACGAGCAACAACACCTCAAGCAACTCAACTGCCAATGCCATTCATTCTCCAAGATCAAAGAACGGATCACCAGTTGATTTCTAGGTTTGCTCTGATCCAGATGAGCTTATTCCATTCATCAGAATCCCTCATCCAAACTATGGAGCGGACTACTTCAGAAGCACATGCCCTCCTCTCCAGCTGACTGAAGAAAATATTCGCACTTTCTATAGTGGTGAATATGCAGTCAAAGGTGCACAAAAGGAAGTGACCAATCTCCTTCTCACTCACTTTTCTTTTGTTGCACAACATGACCAAGAGTTGTTCAAACAACTCCACCGATATTTCTATTGGTAGAACTAGAGACATTCGATGTCCATCCAGTCTCATTTTCTGCTAACTGCCTTTCATGGCATGAGCTACTAGAAACGTGAAGAAACTTGGAGCATTAAATGGATAGGATCGTCAAATCCATTTCCTCCAACCATTGTGCAAGTCCAGCACATCATGAATCACCGGTTGTCAACAAAATTCCAGTAACTGCCTTGTTAGCTGAATTCAAAACCAGCATCATGCCTCAAGGAGCTGTGGTTGCAAATCAATCAGTGAACTGCCCAACTGGCTCGCTTTGCCATAAATTGAACTTTGATAATTTATCAAGTCAGTCAGCTGAGCCATCACGATGAACTCCAACTGCCACAGCGAAGATAGAACCACACCTATCACATACTGAAGTCGTGGCTCCTCAGAAGAATCCAAGGCATGATGAGAGAGACAGTGATGATGAAGATACTGCCACATCACCAAGTCTCCTATCCAAGAGCTATGTCACTCCCCTACTCACGTCCAACTCAAAAGGCATGCAGTTGATTATGGAAAAAGATCAGTTCAGATCGTCGCCAAAGGGAACTTCATAATCCCTCAACCAAAGGATGAAAAACTCATCAGTTGCCATTCAGCAGTTTCACCAAGCCCGGAAGACAGCAAGGCCCGCACTGCCAAAGAACAGAACTGGATCTGTATCAACATCAAAGCGATCAAACTGCTCGAAAGGAAGCAGTGGAACTAGTCCATCTCGGCCTTTCAAAAAGAGGAAACTGACTCAAGCAAGTCAAGTAGCTGACCAAACGAACTGATCAGTTCAGATCAGTTAGAGCTTTAGTCAGCTCATCAGCGATGACTGGAAACATGACGAAACTGATCATCCAACAGCTGAATCATCAAACCAATCAGTTAGACTGTATCCCAACTGACTCCGGCTAAGTTTTCCTTAATCCTCAAGCTTATCATAATTAAATTGTTACTGTTGTGATTATAAAATTTCTTATATTATATTCAACGGTTACAATTTGAAAATAGGGTTCTCTCTCACAAGTTGCCATTAATATCTCTGCATCGATATTAAATCAATTCTTCAAAGAAAAAAAGGAAAATATATTTTTCTGATGTGATATAAATAGCAAAATCTACAGAAAATATTTTGCTATCTATGGCAACTACCCCATTTTCAAAAATTGCTTCCTCTCAGCCACATGATCATAAAGCTACTTCACAATCGAACAGCTGGGATGCATGCATCATTAATTCAGCTAATCATCCATCAAATCGGACAGCTGATCAGTTAAGAGAAGCAATCGAGTGTCCTTGATCAATGCATGCAAGGCTAAATATATTTATGCAAGGAGATGAAGGCTCTGATCATCTACAAATTCTCTCTCATCCTTGCTTTAATCACCTGCAAACTCTCTCTCTCAACACACTTGCATATCTAACAACATCATCTCTTTGCAGAAATGAAGCCTTCATTTCAGATGGTAAATGTCAAATTACTTATCAAGAAGCTGAAGAAAGATAAGACTCTTAATCTAGAGTTTCTTAACATATGTCTCGGCCCAGACAACTTTCAAAGAATTTATCGGCCATTGGAGGAAACTGGATTGCTGCCATTCTTGACAATCATGCCAGTCAAGAATATACCTTCCCATGTTGCGGAGTTCTATCACAACACAACCATCTTCGGCAACAACATCATCTCTACCGTCCAGAACAAAGTAATCACGGTGACAAAAGATATAATGATGTCTACACTTCTCCTCCCCGGCGAAGGCCCAGACGTGATGGAACTGGAACTACCATGCAAATATGCATTGTGGGGGTCTTTGGAAACATCCTCACGTGCACCATCATGACTGCTTACACAGGCTGAAGGAAAGCTAGCCTGCCCAACGAGATCATCCAACTCCTGGATATCACCGGTCATATCCTGCATGGGAACTTTGAGACAGTCCAATTCTCAGAACTCAAAGCCCATCTAACGGCCGCTCTATACTTCAAGTGTAAAGCCGACTGGGCCTCCTTTATTCTTGCTCAACTACAAGCAAATGTCGAGCGAGCAGAATATGATCCATCAACTGGCTTGTTACGAGAGAATGCTGGGTTTATGGGTCGCATAAGCCACATCATTCTAAGCCAGTTTGATGATATCATTCCAACTGGCGTGTTAGGAAAAACTATCAAGGAACCCCTAGATTAGGCTTTGATGAGATGTCAAAATTATTTATGAAAAACTGACTAAAATTCAAGTTGTAGATCGGAGCTGACCAATCCAGGGCATCAAAAAGGAACTCAAGTAAAGTCAAAGTCAACCAATCTGAAGTATGGTCTACAAGCTAAAGGATATGTCATCCAGTCAAAATTCAACTCAATTGAGAAGTCGAACCAGTCGAAACAAACTGACCATCTAAGTAAGTTGAGCTGAGGGAGAAAAGAATTGACTAAAGACTGAAGAAACTGATAAAACATCAGTTTAAGCAAGAGACTGGAAGTATCCAACTGATGGCCAAACTGAAGTAAACAAGACAGATCAGCTGAAGGCCAGAACTGTAGTCAGCCAGCTTGTGATTAGCCAAGCTGACAAGAAAGATCAAGAGAAATCAGTCTAGCTGACAAGATTGCCAAGAACTTGAGATTAGTCGAACTGGAGAAATAAAAGCTCAAAACTGCCAACTGGAGCAATAGCCAAACTCAGCTGACAAGCTCAGCTGACGAGCTCAAAACAGTCAACTGGAGCAATAGCCAAACTCAGCTGACAAGCTCAGCTCACGAGCTCAGAACTACCAACTGGAGCAATAGTGAAACTCAGCTGACAAGCTAAGAACTGCCAATTGGAGCAATAGTCAAACTCAGCGGACAAGCTCAGAACTGCCAACTGGAGCAATAACTAAACTGAGCTGACAAGTCCATAACTGCCAACTGGAACTCAAAACTGCCAAGAAAGCTGAAGCCAGAGAACCCTGGAGTTTATTGCTCAAACCTCTGAATCTTGGAGTTTGCTTCAACAAAGATCCTGGAATTAAATATCCAATGAAGATCGATTGACAGAGTAACGGCTACTTCAACCAAAAGCTACAAGCGATCATTAAAGACCATCTTCCATTGATGAGCCAACAAAGCCACCGATCAATGGACAATGGAACTCAACGGTTATAAAATCACTCCTCTATAAAAGACGAGTGAATCAGAGTTTAAAATAATCTGCCGAAAAAAAATCCATCGCCTACACAACTTTCGCACATATTCAAGCAAGAGTTTTTCTTTCTCCCTCCCACTCAAGCTCAAGTTTAGCATTTGATAGAAACTGCGAGAGTCCAACTAAGAAGAAGAAATTCACAGAGTCAAGATAATCAGCCAGCTGTTGACAATCCAGCCAGGGCAGTCTTCTCAGTTTCAGCAATACAACGATCAACTACTCAGCTCAATTGAAGGAGCACATTAGTTGATAACCCTTGTTCAAGACTCACCTCTTGAAGATCGAAAGAGATCTAAAATCTTGTAAAGACGACAATAGCACCTACCTTCCTAGCGAGCAATTAGGAACTTCAAGTGTGAGCCATCGACCAGCTGAGGTAGCGAGCAGTTACCAGGTTCAGCCAACTGTCCTTCATTGTGTAATTTGTAAAGAAACTCAAGTTATATAGTGAAGTTTCCATTCTGCGGAAGGAAGAGAGGACGTAGAAGTTTGAGACTTCGAACCTCTATAAATCACTTGTGTGTTGTACTATTTTGGTTATTGCATATCTTTAAACCGCACACAATATCACACAAGCTGCACTCAAACTGTCTTAACTGATCAATAAGTTTGTGCATAGATAAGTTTTACTAAGCGAGTCAAAGGGCCCGTTATTCCGCATTTGAAGTAAAAAGTTTTATCAATTTATTCACCCCCCCCTCTAAACTGATATCGACTCGCCCAGGACCAACAAGTGGTCACCCCCCTCTAAGAATCAGTTGTTTCTGCAGATCAACTGAATCAGATCTACTTATCTATGCTAACATTCCAGCTATGGGAAACCATAAGCTACCTTTATTTTCAGTTGAGAATTATGATAACTGGTGCAGGAGAATGAAGGCTCATCTCTGCTCAATTCATGAGAATATGTGGGAAGTCATCGAAGATGGTCCAATTATCATCATGATGGACAATGATGCTCACATAGTTGATATCAATCAACCGGCAAGGATTCCAAAGCCACTAATCTTCTTACTAGTGAAGAGAAAAAGCTAAAAAATCTAGAGTTCGTTGCTCAAGCCGTATTATTCCAAACTCTAGATGAAGACAGAATGAAGGACACAAAGAACTGCACAACTGCCAAGGAGATATGGGACCTACTAGTAGATCTATGCAAAGAGTCTGAAGCCATCAAAGGAAACAAGCTCCAACTGGCAGTCGACAGATATGAATCCTTCAAAATGGAGCCAGAGGAGTCCATCTTAAGCCTTGAAACCAGATTTCTGGGCATCATTAGTGAGATGAACAACCTCGGGAGGAGTTATCCCAATTCTGAGATGAATTCCAAGATATTGGATAATCTTACTGAAGAATGGGATATGAAAGTGATAGCTACAAAGGAATCAAGAAATCTAAATAGCATCACTCCAAGGGAACTATTTAGCTCTCTCAAAGCTCATAAGTACAGTCTAAACCGAAAGAAGGAGGCATATACATTGTCAGCTCAAGATGCAGCTTTCTACGGTGAAAGGAACTGGTTTAGAGACACTCGAGGAAGGAACAACTTCCGACCTAGGAGCTCACCAGCCAAAGAAAATCAAGGCGGATCTTCAACTAAATGAAAAAGAGAAGCAACTGAAAAGAAGAAGAATCTAACTGATGACATCAATGATCAAATCCAATCAGTTACCAGGTTGCTAGAAAAGTTGAAGAGAGTTCGGGATAAACAATCAGTTCCACCTCAAACTGATGAAATCCCAAAAGATAAGAGAACTCATCAACCAGCTGAACGATCAGCTGAACCATTCAGGGGTGGCAACCGAAATCTTGGAGAATGCTTTCACTGCCACAAACAAGGACATTATAGATTTGAATGTCCAGAACTCCCTGAAGACAAGAAAGCCAAGGTGAGGAGAAGCTTCTTCAAAAGGAAAGCAATGGTTGCAAATTATGAAAATGTCATGCTAGACGATTCGGACTATCCATCTGGAATTGCTTCTGACGGCTACAGCTCAGACGATGAAGCGCTATTCTGCCTCATGGCTGTCAATGATGAAGAGGTTAGTACAGCAGATTCTTAAACCTCTTTTTATCATATAAATGAAGCAATTGTCTCTAGTAATGAACTTGATATGAAACTTATGATGCTAGAAGACCAATTAGCTTCAATATCCTGCTTGCATGTTGAACTGAAAGATGAAAATGATGAACTGAGAAATAAGGTTAGGAAACTGAGCATTGATCATGAAAGATTGAATTATCTTGAGTCTCAGTTTATAGAATTTGAGAAATTGAAATTGAGAACTGTTGATCTAGAGACTGAAAATCAAAAACTCAAGCAAGATATCCATGAAAAAGTAACTCTGAAGTTCAAAAAGGGATCTCAAACTTTAGATGAGATATTAAATCATCAAAGAACTGGAACTAGCAGCTCAGGGCTAGGATATAGCAAATTCACTGCCCTAGATAAAGGAAAAACAGTTGCACAACCTAGTGATAAGGGGATTAGATCCTAAAATGGTTCACTAGAGCTCATGATCAGCTAGCTGAGTCAACCAAAGGAAAATGAATATTGAAAAATCCTCAAACTCAGCCTAGACAATTTGGTCAGTTCTACCAAACAAAAACACCAAGCCAACTGAAGCCCAACTTCCAGCAAAGACCATCAGCTTAATCAAATCAATTTACTCGTTCAAAGCCCCCAGTTCAACAAAGACCACCATCTCAACAAAGAATGCCCCCAAAGCAAACTGATAGATCAGCCCTCTTTAGAAAGAAAAATCAATTTAGATCTCAAGTCTATCCTACCAAGAAGTTAAATCTGGACACCTATAGGAGAGATCAAAGAAACTCGTTTGAACCCTACCATCATTATAATGAGTACCTAGATTCCAGAAATGAGCCAAGAAGGTTCATTCTAATAAACTGAAAACATACAAAACACTGGTCTGATCACAGAACTCAAAGGTCTCAAGACCAAAGCATTTTAGTTGAATTGTTTTATCCAACTAACTCTCAACGCAGGTATCACTCAACTAATTCAAATCAGAATAGAAGAGTTGAGAGAAAATCTAAACTGATCAGGCGATCCAAGTCAATTGAATCTCTGAATGATCAGAAGCCAAAAGTTTGGCAAGTTTGTATTCCAAAGAACTTGATGTATCAACAAGGATCCGATATGAAATGGGTCCCTAAATGCTAATCCTTATTTTTGCAGGACAAGAGCATCCTATCTATGAAGAAAGCCAAAGACATTTGGTATCTAGATAGCGGGTGCTCCAAGCACATGACCAGAGATAAAGAAGATCTCGACGGTTATTAAAAAGTCAAAGGTCCACTTGTCACATTTGGAGATAATTCCAAAAGTCGAACCATTGGAGAAGGGTTCGTGGTCAAAGGAAAAATTGTGGTAAATGGAGTCTCCCACGTGGATGGACTAAAACACAAACTACTCAGCATCAGTCAGCTGTGCGACAATGGCTACTCAGTTGACTTCACTAAACACTCCTGCAGCATAAGAGACAAGTCAACTGGAGTAATTCTTCTCACTGGCATAAGAAGAGGCAACATGTACATTGTTGACTGGTCAACCGGCTACTCAGAAGCTTGCTTTCTTTCAAAAGGATCAACTGAAGCAAGCTGGCTATGGCATCAATGACTGAACCAACTCAACTTCAAAACAATCAACTACCTAGTCAAGAAAGAGCTAGTTGAGGGGCTTTCTAAGGAAATATACAAGAAAATAGGCGTATGTGGGCCATGTCAAAAAGGAAAACAAGTGAAATCATCCTTCAAGAATAGGAGTCATCCACCAGGAACAACTGATTGCCTCCAACTGCTACATATGGATTTGTTTGGTCCAGTTAGACCACAAACCCCAAAAGTCAAAAGATTCAATCTGGTAGTAGTTGATGATTTCTCAAGATATACATGAGTGAAATTCTTGAGGAGGAAAGATGAAACTTACGACAAGCTAACGGCGTTGATCAGAAGGCTACAAACTGAAAAAGAAAGATCAGTTCAAAGGATTCACTCCGACAATGGAACTAAATTTGTGAATCAACAAATGATCAGCTTTCTCAGCCAGCTTGAAATCACACATGAACACTCAACTGCAAGAACTCCACAACAAAATGGTGTAGCCGAACGGCGTAACTGGACACTCAAAGAAGCAGCTTGAGTAATGATAGTTGATGCCAACATAGCTGAAGGTTACTTGGCTGAAGCAGCCGACACAGCTTGCCATACTCAAAACTGAAGTGCCATTGTAACTGCACATGACAAAACACCCTATGAACTGTATAAGGGTCGTAAGCCTTCTATCTCATATTTTAAAATATTTGGCTGTAAATGTTATATTCACAACAATGGCAAGACTCAATTGAAAGCCTTTAGTGCCAAAGCTAAAGAGGGAATATTTCTTGGGTATAACTCTCCTCATGCACAAGCTTACAGAGTGTTTAATAAACGAACTCTTGTTGTGGAAATAACATGTCATGTGGTATTTGATGAATTTGCTAATGAGTACAGGAACAAAGAAAGAATAGACACATCAGTTCAAATACTACCTCGTGAAACTGAGAACTCGCAGGACTATGTGGATCACATTGTTCCAGAGCGGCTTGACATTTCACTAGGAGAAGGCAATGAAACTGGTACTAAATCAGTTGAGAACAATTTGGTCAATAAAGACACAAATCGTACTGAGACCATAAACCCCACAACTGAAACAGGGGGAAGAACTGACGAAAATGCGAAACCAACTGATGAAAAGGCGACTGATGATGTCACTACAGAAGAGCCAGCTGAAGCTATCTTGCCCAAATGGCTTCAAAGCCATCCAACTGACAAGATAGTTGGTGATCCAAGAAGTCGAGTCCAAACCAGAAGTTCAACTGAGCATGCATTATTCACATACTTCATATCTCAAATTGAACCAGCAAATGTCAAAGAAGCCTTAGAAGATTCAGACTGGATCATGGCCATGCAAGAAGAACTGAACCAATTCACAAGGAATGACATATGGTTTCTTGTTGATAGACCAAAAACCCAGAAGGTCATTGGTACAAAATGGGTTTTTCGCAACAAACTGGATGAACAAGGAGTGATCATAAGGAACAAGGCTAGACTGGTAGCCAAAGGATACTCACAAAGTGAAGGGATCGACTTTGATGAGACATGCGCACCAGTTGCAAGATTGGAAGCCATTAGACTGTTCCTAGCCTATGCAGCTCACTTAAATTTTACAGTCTACCAAATGGATGTCAAGAGTGCTTTTCTTTAAGGAATGCTCAGGGAGGACGTGTATGTCGAGCAACCGCCAGGCTTTGAAATTAGTGATCAAGTCTTCAAACTGAAAAAAGCCCTCTATGGATTGAAACAAGCTCCTAGAGCATGGTATGAAACTCTCACAACATTTTTGCTGAAAAATGGATTTCAAAAGGGAGTCATTGATCGAACTCTATTCCGAATAGAACGATCAACTGAGATCTTAATGGTTCAAATTTATGTGGATGACATAATTTTTGGATCAAAAAGTAAAGATCTATGCACCCGATTCGCTCAACTGATGCAAAGCGAATTTGAGATGAGCATGATGGGAGAAATGACATTCTTCCTAGGACTCCAAGTAAAGCAGCTGAAAGATGGGATCTTTATCAGCCAAGCCAAGTACACTAAGGAACTAGTCAAGAAGTTTGGTTTCAGTAAAGGAAAAACTGTCAAGATTCTTATGAATACATCAGTTCAGCTAACTCTGGATGAAGAAGAAAAATCAGTTAGCCAAACATATTACAGAGGAATCATTGGGTCGCTACTTTACTTAACAGCTAGCCGGCCAGACATCTCTTATTCAGTCGATCTATGCACACGGTTTCAAGCCAACCTAAAGAAAAGCCACCTTAAAGCAGCAAAAAGGATTATCAAATATCTCAAAGGAATCATAAATCTTTGAATATGGTATCCCAGAGATGACAGTTTAAGTCTAATTGGTTATTCAGATTCAGACTTTGGTGGATGGAAGATCGACAGAAAAAGTACCAGTGGAACATGTCAGTTTCTGGGAAGCAAACTGATATCCTGATTTAGCAAGAAGCAGCACTCAGTTGCCACATCAACAACTGAAGCAGAATATGTAGCTGCAGGAAGCTGCTGTGCTCAGATACTCTGGATGAAGCAACAGTTGAAGGACTACAAAGTTGAAACTGAAGAAGTCCTGATCTTCTGTGACAACAACAGTGCAATTGCAATATCTCAAAATCCAGTTCTGCATTCAAGAACCAAGCACATTGATATAAGACATCACTTCATCAGAGATCACATCGAGAAGAATGACATATGCATCAAATATGTCAACACGGAGAAGCAGATAGCTGACATCTTCACCAAACCATTACCTGAAGCAAGGTTTATGAAGCTATGCATACAATTGGGTTTACTTGAGCTAGCATCAAAATGATCAGTTTACTCTATGAGCTCAACTAAATCATCAGTTCAATCGCTCAAACTGATGATCCAGTCAGCTGTGCAGAACATACCAGCTGCTAATTGATCAAACTGATGAAGGAATCATAGGAACTGGAATCAAATCAAAAGGCGATATCAGTTCAGGAACCACCTGAACTGAGAAACAGCTGAATGAAGGTCTAAGCAGTCAAAACCAGTCAGGAACTGGTGAGAAGACATTTCAGTTGGAACTGATCAACAGAAAGATCATCAGTTACAGTGGAAGCCAACTGATGACGTAATCAGTCTCAAGCCAAGAAGAAACTGCCAGAAAGAAAAGATATGTTCAAAAATTTCATAGTGAAAACGGTAAAAACACGTGTCACTCAAATATTACCGTTGAACTTTTTCTCTCTCCTCCTTCAAATTATCCCCAACGGATAGAAATGAAAAGTCAATCGACGGGTTGATTGAATTAATCCGACCGTTGAAATTGGGCATATGAAGCGACACAACCGTTGGATGAACCCTATTATATTCTATAAAAGGGATGGCTGAACTCTCATTTTTACTTTTACCGATCTCAAGCTCAGTAAAGAATTTTAGCATTTCTCCTCCTTCATTTCTTGAAACTGTTATGCAAAACTTACAAAAGTAAAAATATTCAGCTCTGAAATTCAGTCAAAGCCAATTTGTCCTTTCTAAACCATTCATCTTAAAAAAATCCATGACTGAAAGACGCACACCAGTTGTTCGACGAAAGTTCGACTTTAAGAGAACTGGCGAATCCTCACAACGATTCCAAACGAATCTCTACAGAGACAAGTTCCTGGATCTAGATGCTTATAGAGAAAGGTGCTCAGATTCCCCTCTCTGCAACTCACTGATCACAAAGATAGAGCAAAACGGTTTGAAAAGCTTCACGAAAGAATATCCATCCAAGATCTACCCAGAGGCCGTGGTTGAGTTTTACTTAAACTCAAAAGGTCATGATGACAGAGTAGTAACTGAAGTTCATGGAGTTGAACTGGTAATAACTCTAGAACTGTTAGGAAGATTATTCAAACTGCCAACAACTGGAACACGGTTGCAAGATGTAGAAGTGGATCAAGAGGAAGCCTATCGTTAATGGAAGCGAGTGGAATGTGAAGATCCTTACAAAAGTAGTACACTCATGTCCCTCTTCCAAGAAGAATACAGAGTTCTAGCATCAGTTGCTGCTAGAATGATTACTCGGACAACTGGAAGCCATTCGGAGATGTCGGAGCACAAGTATAAAATCTATGCAGCAATCATCAGAGGCATCAACGTAAACTGGGCTCAATACTTCTTTGAACAAATAAAGAAGTACGTCGACATTGTTGAAAAGCACTGGACAGTAACTGAGTTTCGTCAAAAGATGTGTTACCCCTGCAGGATAAGTAGCATTTTGGAAAACTCTCTAAACTCCATATCAGAAGAAACTGACACGTTGGTGGTTGATAAGACGGATTTTATACCAGCAACCAGCAGAAGGCAGCCAGCTGCAAAATCTATAAACATCAAAAGCAGTCAGCCAACTGCTGTCTTATCAAAAAGAGCTGAGGAGCCTACAAAAAGAAAAGGCAAAGAAATTGTTGTTGAGATGCCGCAAGAAGACTCCGATTCAGACGACAATCTCCTAATAAGCCAAATGTTGGGAGGCACAATTAAAGCTAAGCCACTGCGCCAAGTTCGCTGTGGATCATCTATTGATTCACCTGAAAAAGAAATTCCTACCAGGCCAGTTCAGTTTAAGGAAAGAACTGGCAAGTCGAAGAAGAAGCCCACAGCAGTTCAACCAAAAGGGAAGAAGAAGAAATCAGGGCCTGCACCCCCTCCAAAACTGTCTCCTCATAATATCAAGGTGTTTGATGTAGCACCAATCGCAGGAGATGATGTTGTGCCTAACAGGGGAATTCCGCCAAAGGACACAGGAGCCAATTTCTTCAGAACTGTGTGCCCCCCGATGGGAGAGACTGAAGAAAACATAAGAGCTCTATCAAGAGCTGAAATCGTCAAATGCTGGGCTGATGAACAAGTGCAGAAGTTCATCACTGAAAATTTTATTGAAGATGTGATTGGCACTGCTGCTCTGTATGCAGCTCTATCAAGGTATGTTTACTGGTACCTTTGGAGACATTGCTTCAACTCCGAAGCCCATTTCTTTCTAACCGTCTTCCACGAGATGAGCTTCTAGAGAAGGGAAGAAAGGTGGAGCATGCAATGGGCTGGACAGGAGACTCCTGAGCAAAATCCATTCATCACCTTGAAGAGAATGTTTGCCATCCGTAGGAACCACCCACACCCTGATCAGCAGACCCTATTAGATGTGATGAATGATCTACTCAACTAGGCCAACATCAGACTACCACCTCTGCAAACTTATGCTGAGCAACAACAATGGAAAAATCCTCAAGTTCAACAACATTGGCTGCTCAATGAACTGCTAAAACTCAGGCAGCAACAGCTTCGGAAGGTACAGAACCAGTTCAACAAAGAAGCTCAAAGCAGTCAACAAGGGCTGGAACTGTTGCAGCTTACAGTCCAAGGCAAACTGTCATAGCATCCGTGGCTAGGCAGTTAACATTCGAAGAATCTCCTCAACCAGATCACATCATCATTGATCTTCTTGATGATTCTCCTCAGGTGCAAGCTGTTGACGAGTGAACAGCCAGCGATCTGGAGTTTGAAGAAATGCTCAACTCTCCCATTCCACCAGTTCTTCTAAGTGATGAAGAGAAAGAGAAATCAGCAGAGAAGACTCGATTGGTTGAGGAGCCAACTGAATCTAAAACTACTCCTCCCCAAGAGTCAATTCCAAGGACAGCTGAGTCTGACCAGCCAGTTGTACAGACAACTCAAGTCAATGATCAACCTGCCTATCACGGTACACTAGCACTAACTGTGTACTTTGATCCAGTTCAAAGGGCTCTTCAAGCAGAAGCCCAAGTTGTTGCACCAGAAACTCCACCAGAGCCGAGCTATGATGAATCAATTAGTATGGAGAAAGCGGTACACTCCCACACAGTTCCTTGCGAGGAATTAATTGGAATTGAAAAAGGAGAACAAGCTGACTCAAGAGCAGTTCAGTTCGATGCTCAACCAAGCAGTTCAACAGTCCAGCTCCCTTCTTATTATGAAGAGCTGATCCAAACCCTGCAGCAACAGGTTAAACTGCACACTGAGCAGATCAAGCAGCTGCAAGCTCATCCAAGGCTCCAGTCAGCTGAAACTAAGTCAGCAAGCAGTGATGAGGATGAAGAAGATGACCTCACTGAACCGCTGGCCAAGAGAAGGAAAACTGATCACAAGAAAGACTAAGTGGCTGATCAAGTTAAACCTGATTAGAAAAGCCCTAAGTGTACTTCTTGTTAATCAGTTTGTAATTATCTTTTGATATACTTATAAAAGTCTATCTTTTTTATTTCAAATAAATGTCAAGCTTCACATTTATTTTGAAATTTTGACCGCTGCAAAACAATGACACATGTCAAAGTCATTAATTGCAAACGACTAAAAGAGACCAGAGGCTAGTACCATTCCAACCATCAGATCTATGAGCCTGTCCAAACACTCATAAAAAGCCCCTCTCTTTCAAACCTCTCAAAAAGCCTCCTCCTCCTACAAAACGCCCCAAACTACTCCGTTTGGCCACGTCACTTAACATACAATTTACTTACATATTTTGTGTGCTTATTTTAATATTAGCGGAAGCTAAGGTCAAAAGCATGATAATGACATAATAAGGTAAGGCATCATAATTATCAATATGAGTTTTTCGCAATTAAAGCATGTAATCTATCATATCTATTTTGTCACACGACATGGTGTTAAATAGAAGCATCGTGTAAACCCATCCACAAATCACACAATCACCTAACCTATCGGGCTCATAGGTTTTATTCAACCCGCTCGTCTAACACCCTAAATTTAACACACATAGCATAGGAGTTCAACAACGTACTTCATACATAATAGGCTCCAAGGTCGAACGACCCGCCTTTAAATTGTTTGGCATAATATCAAGTTATACACATCATAACCTACAAAAGATCGGGCTATTCCCATCCCCAATAATCATCGATCATAAGCAAAAAGAGTGATCAATGTAATAATGATAATAATGTAAGTATTTTCAAAAGAAGAGCATGCAAAAGATAAACACAAGCTTGTGGGGTTCTCTTGTGTTCACAACGCTCCTACTCGGGCTCCGACTCCTTAACCTGAAATTCATTGAATGAATGAGGTGAGTATTTAACAACATACTCAGTGGGGAACACTGTAAACAGTTATAGCTAATTGCACAAGTGAAAATATAACATATGGACTTTTCTTTACTTTGTGGAGACTAGCCTCAACCCCGTAGGGTCTAAACATCATGATGCCCCCGTTAATGAACATCTTTGGCCCTGTAGGGATGCCCGCAGACATACTACCCCCCATGGAGGACATTAACAGGTCTATATTCGATCCCAAGGATCTCTGCCCCGAAGGGTCTCTTTGTCGACCCCGATCAACTCAGCGTTATGGTGTTCAAGGTTTTGGAAAACAAAATTCAATGCAATAACATTCATTCATTATCATATAACTCGACACTTTAGCATTAAAATTCAAACTGTGTTATACACTCAGTATAACATCACTGTGCTATGACGTATCGGCTCGAGTGAGACAACCTGCAATAAAACAACGGCATAACATACAAACATGCTCACATGATTAATATTCAACAATATTAATTCGAAATTATTTACTAAAATCATAATTTATAATTTAGCAAAAAGGGTCGGAGTATCACATCCTACAATCTCAAAAACTCTCTCTCAAAAGATCTTAAAATTTCCAAAATCTCAGCCAACCTCAAAGATGGCCGAATTATTCAGATCTTCAAATTCCTTCAAGGAACAACTTATGAGAGATAAATTCCTTGATAGGAAGAAATTTCAATTGATTCTAGATGAATCAAACAACCCAATCCTTCTGTCAAATCTTCACAAGACAGAAATTCTTTACTACCTGGAAACACCACCAAAGTTCTTTAGACAAAATTTGGTGAGTGAATTTTTACTTCAAGCAAAATTATCTGCAGATGGAAAGACAGTGTCATCAGTGCTTCAAGGACGACCACTTCAAATCACTGAAAGAACAATTGCAGAAGTGTTCCAACTCTCATATGAAGGTTCACCCGTTCAAGATCTAAAGGAATCTGCAGAGTCATACTGGAGAGAATGGAAAGCTTTAACCTGCGACAAGTAATTCAGTTTTACAACCGCTAAAACTGACCTGAAGCCTGAGTATGGTGTTCTACTTGACATAACGAACAAAATGTTGTTCGGGGCCAATGGAAGTCTGAGTCAACTCACCCAAGAGAGATACAAGGTTATGATTCACCTTGCTGAAGGGCGACAAACAAACTGGGCAGAATTTGTCTTTCAACAACTCAAGCATCAAGTCAACAAGGCCTCTGACTCAAAGAAATCTGGAAAATTTGAGTCCAAGGTAGGACTTGTTCTAAGAATGAGTAAAACGCTTGAAGACCTGCTGAAACTTCCAAGTGATGAAACACTACCAATCCTTATTTCTGACTGGATTCCCAAGAAGGGAACTGCTCATCTTCAGTCACTAAGGAAAAAGAAAGGCCAAATCCAAGACAGGCAACCATTCTTCGAGCAACTCAACTGCCAACGCCGTTCATTCTCCAAAATCAAAAAATGGATCACCAGTTGATTTCCAGGTTTGCTCTGATCTAGATGAGCTTATTCCATTCATTGGAATCCCTCACCCAAACTTTGGAGCGGACTACTTCAGAAGCACTTGCCCTCCTCTCCAGCTGACTGAAGAAAATATTCGCACTTTCTATAGTAGTGAATATGCAGTCAAAGGTGCACAAAAGGAAGTGACCAATCTCCTTCTCACTCACTTTGCTTTTGTTGCACAATGTGACCAAGAGCTGTTCAAACAACTCCACCGGTATTTCTACTGGTATAACTGGAGACACTCTATGTCTATCCAGTCTCACTTCTTACTAACTCCCTTTCATGGCATGAGCTACTGGCAACGTGAAGAGACATGGAGCATTAAATGGATAAGATCGTCAAATCCATTTCCTCCAACCATTGTGCAAGTCCAGCACATCATGAATCACCGACTTGTCAACAAGATTCCAGCCACCGCCTTATTAGCAGAATTCAAGACCAGCATCATGCCTCAAGCAGTTGGGATTACAAGTCAATCAATCAATTGCCAAACTGGCTCGCTTTGTCGCAAACTGAACTTTGATAATCTATCAAGTCAGTCAGCTGAGCCATCATGACAAACTCCAACTGCCACCGAAAGGATAGAACCACATCTATCAAAAACTGAAGCTGTGGCTACCCAGAAGAATCCAAGATGTGCTAACGAGAGCGATAGTGATGATGAAGACACTGCCACATCACCAAGCCTCCTATCCAGAAGCTATGTTACTCCACTGCTCAAAAGGCATGCAATTGCCTATGAAAAATGATCAGTTTCGATCATCGCCAAAAAGAACTTCTCAATCCCTTATTCAAAGGATGAAAAACTCGTCAGTTGCCATCCAGCTTCACCTTCACCAAGCCAGGAGGACTGCAAGGCCTGAACTGCCAAAGAACAAAACTCCCTCCAAAAGAAGCGGTGCAGCCAGTCCAGCTAGGCCCTTCAAGAAGCGGAAAATGTCTACTGAAAGCCAAGCAACTGATCAAGCCAACTGATCAATTCAGTTCAGTTGCAGCTTCAGCTTCAGCCAGCTTTTCAACGACAACTGAAACCGAGACTCAACTGATCATCCAACCGCTGAGCAGTCAATCAGTTGGATTGTATCCCAACTGAATCCAGATAAGTTTTTTTTTATTTTTTTTAATTAAATTGTTACCGTTGAGCTTATGAAATTTCTTATATTATATCCAACGGCTACAATTTGAAAATAGGGCTCTATCTCACAAGTTGTCATTAATATCTCTGCTTTGCTATTAAATCAACTCTTCAAAAATGAAAAGCAAAATATAACTTTCAAATACGATATAAATAGTAAGATCTGTAGAAAATATTTCGCTATTTATGGCAACTACCCCATTTTCAAAATTGTTTCTTCTCAGCCACAAGATCATAAAGTTACCACACGATCTAACGGCTGGGATCTATGTATCATTAATTCAGCTATCCATCCATCAAATTAGACAGCTGATCAGCTAAGAGAAGCACTCAAGTGTCCTCGATCAAATACATGTTATGCTGAATATATTTATGCAAGAAGATGGAGACTCCGATCATCTGCAACCTCAATCTCTTCTTTGCTTTGATTACTTGCAAACTCTCTCTCTTCACACTTGCATATCTAACATCACCATATTTCTGCAGAAATGAAGCCCTCATTCCAGATGGTAGATACCAATCTGCTTATTAAGAAGCTAAAGAAAGATAAGACTCTAAATCTAGAGTATCTTAATGCACGTCTCGGCTCAGACAAATTTCAAAGAATTTATAGGCCATTGGAGGCAACTGGCCTGCTGCCATTTTTGATGATCGTGCCACTCAAGAATTTACCTTCCCATGTTGCGGAGTTCTACTACAACGCAACCATTTCCGGTGACAACATCATCTCTACCGTCCAGAGCAAAGCGATCACAGTGACAAAAGAGACGATGATGTCTACCCTTCACCTACCCGGCGACGGCCCAGACGTCATGGCCCTGCCACTGCCGTGCAAATATGCACTGTGGGGTATTTGGAAGCATCCTCACATGCACCATCATGACTGTTCACACAGGCTAAAGGAGAGCATGCCCAACGAGATCATCCAACTCTTAGACATCACCAGTCATATCTTACATGGCAACTTTGAGATGGTCCAGTTCTCCGAGCTCAAAGCACATCTCATGGCCGCTCTATATTTCAGTTGTAAAGCCGACTGGGCCTCTTTCATTCTTACTCAACTGCGAGCAAATGTAAAGCGAGCGGAATATGATCCCTCCACTGGCTCGTTCCGTGAAAAAATTAGGTTTATGAGTCGCATAAGCCATATCATTCAAAGCCAGTTTGATGAGATCATTCCAACTGGCGAACAGATCAAACAGAGGGACATGCTCCATACCATCTACTGCCATCAGCTACCAAAGAGATCCCGTCAATAAGGACCTTCCAACTCAGGTCGTGGAAAGGCACCTTTGGAAGCACCCGCCAGCTCATCTGAAGAAAGACAGCTGCTGATTGAGAGCGAATCTCTCTCAAGGCTAAGTGATCGGCCTACAATATCAGCCAGCTCCCAACCTCTAGCCTTAGTCCATTGCGACTCCATTAAGGTTAAGTTTAAAGAAGTTTTAGACCATCAGCTTAGCAGCTGTTTCGGTCTCATTGAGGGCACCGACCCCTCTCTATTCGAGCAACTAAGACGGTACCTCCAGTACCACATATGACGATTCCAACTGGATGAGACAACAATGTTCCACCTCATCCATACCCATGGATCCATCTTCTGGATCAACGAAGGACATTGGAGTAGAAACTGGATGAATCATCCACTCTCCTCACCACCAACGCTTTCGGAGATAATGGATTCGATAATCAAGCGAATCTAGCTCAGTATACCAGCTGATGCTCCTCTCCCCGACAACGAATCGGCCAACTCCTCAAGCACACCATTTTTTAGAGATCTACCCATCCCTTCAACCGATGAGATCTTCAACAACTTGGCCTCGATGAACTTCAGAGAGCAAGAAGTCTCTCTCACCTCTGATCAAGGTCAGTTCATGACAACTGAAGAAGCCTATGCATGGCTATCCTCACCCATGCAAATTCCTTCAGTTCTCTCAGTTCATGATGACAATTTGGCAACTACCTTCACCTTCTTGCCAAACTTGTCACTACCATCATGCGATCCATTCCACCTTTTGGATGATGCCAAAAGGGGGGAAGATGGACAGAAAGATGATGGATGCTTAACTTTTTGGGATCAGATTCAAAGAGAAATTCATCATGAGGGGGAAGATCAGCTTCAGGGGGAAGTATGGAGAATACAAGGAGTCCAAGAAAGAGGAGAATCGAGCAGAAAGAAAAGGAGCAATTTTCAGGAAGTAGATTAGTAGTTTTAACTACTCTTGAAAATATAATATGCTTTAAAGTGAATATATAATACACATTTCGATCATGCTTATAATGCTCATGCTATGATACTTCAAGTTTGATCAAGATGAATGCTCTGATACTTGAATGAAAAATGCTCTAATACTGAAATGAAAGCATGCCCAAAGTGAAAGAATGAAAGAATGCTCTGAAACTTGAAGTCTAATTGCTCTAATACTTGAATTTCATGCATATCTTGAATGCTTTAATACTTGAATGATAGCATGAATGACAAATGCTCTGATACTTGAATGAAAATCATGAATCAAATTTTCTCTCAAACTTGCTCTGAATTTGCTCTGATTTTAAGTATCTGCTTAAGCAAACTTGCTACACTTGCAGTTTTTCCATCATCATCGACAAAGTTTTGACATCATTAAAAAGGGAGAAATTGTTAGGAAAACCTATCAAGGAACCCCTAGATTAGGTTTTGATAAGATGTCAAAATTATTTATGAAAAACTGACTAAAATTCAAGTTGTAGATCGGAGCTGACCAATCCAGGGCATCAAAAAGGAACTCAAGTAAAGTCAAAGTCAACCAATCTGAAGTATGGTCTACAAGCTAAAGGATATGTCATCCAGTCAAAATTCAACTCAATTGAGAAGTCGAACTAGTCGAAACAAACTGACCATCTAAGTAAGTTGAGCTGAGGGAGAAAAGCATTGACTAAAGACTGAAGAAACTGATAAAACATCAGTTTAAGCAAGAGACTGGAAGTATCCAACTGATGGCCAAACTGAAGTAAACAAGACAGATCAGCTGAAGGCCAGAACTGTAGTCAGCCAGCTTGTGATTAGCCAAGCTGACAAGAAAGATCAAGAGAAATCAGTCTAGCTGACAAGATAGCCAAGAACTTGAGATCAGTCGAACTGGAGAAATAAAAGCTCAAAACTGCCAACTGGAGCAATAGCCAAACTCAGCTGCCGAGCTCAAAACTGTCAACTAGAGCAATAGCCAAACTCAGCTGACAAGCTTAGCTAACGAGCTCAGAACTACCAACTAGAGCAATAGTCAAACTCAGCTGACAATCTAAGAACTGCCAATTGGAGCAATAGTCAAACTCAGCTGACAAGCTTAGAACTGCCAACTGGAGCAATAACTAAACTGAGCTGACAAGTCCAGAACTGTTAACTGGAACTCAAAACTGCCAAGAAAGCTGAAGCTAGAGAACCCTAGAGTTTATTGCTCAAACCGCCGAATCTTGGAGTAAATGCTTCAACAAAGATCCTGGAATTAAATATCCAATGAAGATCGATTGGCAGAGTAACGGCTACTTCAACCAAAAGCTCCAAGCGATCATTAAAGACCATCTTCCATTGATGAGCCAATAGAGCCACCGATCAATGGACAATGGAACTCAACGGTCATAAAATCACTCCTCTATAAAAGACGAGTGAATCAGAGTTTAAAATAATCTGCCGAAAAAAAAATCCTTCGCCTACACAACTTTCGCATATACAAGCAAGAGCTTTTATTTCTCCCTCCCACTCAAGCTCAAGTTCAGCATTTGATAGAAACTGCGAGAGTCCAACTGAGAAGAAGAAATTAATAGAGTCAAGATAATTAGCCAGCTGGTGACAATCCAGCTAGGGCAGCCTTCTCAGTTTCAGCAATACAACGATCAACTACTCAGCTCAATTGAAGGAGCACATCAGTTGATAACCCCTATTCAAGACTCACCTCTTGAAGATCGAAAGAGATCTAAAATCTTGTAAAGACGACAATAGCACCTATCTTCCTAGCGAGCAGTTAAGAACTTCAAGTGTGAGACGTCGACCGGCTGAGGTAGCGAGCAGTTACCAGGTTCAGCCAACTATCCTTCATTGTGTAATTTGTAAAGAAACTCAAGTTATATAGTGAAGTTACCCTTCTGCGGAAGGAAGAGAAGACGTAGAAGTTTGAGACTTTGAACCTCTATAAATCGCTTGTGTGCTGTACTATTTTGGTTATTGCATATCTTTGAACTGCACACAATATCACACAAGCTGCACTCAAACTGTCTTAACTAATCAATAAGTTTGTGCATAGATAAGTTTTACTAAGTGAGTCAAAAGGCCCTGTTATTCCGCATTTGAAGTAAAAAGTTTTATCAGTTTATTCACCCCCCCTCTAAACTGATATCGACTTGCCCGGGACCAACATGGCGAACCGATCAAACGAAGGGACATGCTCTCGACCATCTACTGCTATCTGATCCCGAAGAGATCCCGCCAACCAGGAACTCCTGACTCAAGTCGTGGAAAGCAACCGGTGGTCACCCATGCCAGCTCCTCAAAAGACAGGCAGCTGATGATTGAGAATGAGCCCCTATCTAGATTGAGTGATCAGTCTACCATACCAGCCAGTTCACAACCTCTAACCTTAGTCCATCATGACTCAATTGAGGTTGAATTTGAGGCAGTTCTAGACCATCAGCTAAGAAGCTGCTTCGGTCTCATTGAGGGCACCGATCCCTCCTTATTCGAGTAACTGAAACGGTACCTCCAGTACCACATCTGGCGATTCCAACTCGATGAGGCCACAATGTTCCACCTCATCTGCACTCGTGGATCCCTCTTCTAGATCAACGAAGGAGAATGGAGTAGACATTGGATGAACCATCCACTCTGCTCACCGCCAACGCTCTCAGAGATAATGGATTCGATGATCAAAAGAATCTAGCTTAGTGTACCAGCCGATGCTCCTCTTCTTGACAATGAACCAGCCAACTCCTCCTGCACCCCATTCATCGAAGATCTACTAATCACCTCAACCGATGAGATCTTCACCAGCTTGGTTTCCATGGACTTCAGAGAGCAAGAACTCTCTCAAACTACTGATCGCGGTCAGTTCATGACAACTGAAGAAGCCTATGCATGGTTCTCCTCACCCATGCCCATTCCTTCAGTTCCCTCACTCCATGATGTAACTTGGCAACTGCCTTCACCTTCTTGCCAAACCTATCAATACCATCATACGATCCACAAAAACTTACCCTTTTGGATGATGCCAAAAAGGGGGAAGATGGAAAGTATGATGATGATAAAAACTTAACTCTTTGGGATCAAATCCAAAGAGAAATACATAATGAGGGGGAAGCTCAGCTTCAGGGGGAAGCTTGGAGAAAATTTAGAGCTCAAGAAAGAGGAGAATCAAGCAGGAAGAGATGAAGTAATCAAAGAAGAGAAGTAGTTCTAACTTACTTTCAAGAGATCATTTGATATGATTTGATCCATACTTTATGCTCTGATACATGCCTTTATGCTCTGATACATGCCTTAATGAAAATATACTCTAATATTTGAATTTATGCTTCAACTTGCTTTAATATCAAGCATTGTGCTCTGCTCTGATACTCGGACAATCATGCACTAATTACTCAAAATGAAAGCATGACTAAAATGAAAGTATGCTTTGAATGCTCTGATACTTGGATTTTGAATGCTCTGATACTTGAATTTCATGCTCTAACGTGCTCTGATTTCAAGAATTTGCCTAAGCAAACTACAGCATGTCTATCAAACGAACATTTGCAGTTTTTCCATCATCATTGACAAGGTTTTGACATCATCAAAAAGGGAGAAATTATTAGGAAAAACTATCAAGGAACCTCTAGATAAGGTTTTGATGAGATGTCAAAACTATTTATGAAAAACTGACTAAAATTCAAGCTGTAGATCTGAGCTGACCAATCCAGAGCATCAAAGAGAAACTCAATTAAAGCTGAAGCCAACCAAACTGGAGTATGGTCTACTAGCTAGGAGGATATGCCAACCAGTCAGAACTCAATTTAACTGAGGATTTGAAGAGACGAACCAGTCGAAACAAACTGACAGCTAAGTCAGCTGAGCTGAGGGAGAAAAGAATCGACTAGACTGAAGAAACTGGTACGAGATGAGTTTAAACTGAAGACTAGAAGTATCCAACTGACGGCCAAACTAAAGTAAACAGACAAATCAGCTAAAGGTCAGAACTGAAGTCAGTCAGCTTATGATCAGTCAAGCTGACAAGAAAGCTTAAGAGAAAGCAGTCAAACTGACAAGCTAGTCAACAGCTTGTGAATAGTCAAGGTGACAAGAGAACTTAAGAATGATTAGTCAAACTGACAAGCTAGTCAAAAACTTGAGATCAGCCGAACTGGAGGAAGAAGCTCAGAACTGCCAACTGAAGTAATAGCTAAACAGAGCTGACAAGCTCAGAACTGCTAACTGGAGCAATAGCCAAACTGAGCTGACAAGCTTAGAACTGCCAATTGGAGCAATAGCCAAACTGAGCTGACAAGCTCAGTACTGCCAACTGGAGCAATAGCCAAACTGAAGCTCAGAACTGCCAGCCAGAGAACCCTGGAGTTATTGCTCAATCGGTGAATCTTGGAATAAATGCTTCAACGGAGATCCTGGAATTAAATATCCAATGGAGATCGATTGGCAAAGCAACGGCTACTTCAATCAAAAGCTCCAGCGATCAATAAATACCATCTGCCATTGATGAACTAACAGAGCCACCGATCAATGGAACTCAACGGTCATAAAATCACTCATCTATAAAAGACGAGTGAATCAAAGTTTTAAACACTCTTACCTCTGAGACTTTTCGCAATACTTATTCTTGAAGCCTTCATTCAAGCAGAGCTTTCTTTCTCCCTCCCACATAGCTCAAGTTCAGCATTTGCTAAAAACTGCGAGAGTCCAACTGAGAAGAAGAATTCAAAGAGTCAAAACATTCAGCCAGCTGTTGATAAACCAGCCAGGGCAGCCTTCTCAGTTTCAGCAATACAACGATCAACTATCCAGCTCAATTGAAGGAGCACATCAGTTGATACCCCTATTCAAGACTAACCTCTTGAAGATCGAAAGAGATCTAAAACCTTGTAAAGACGTCAATAGCACCTACCTTCCTAGCGAGCAGTTAGGGACTTCAAGTGTGAGCCGTCAACCCGCTGAGGTAGCGAGTAGTTACCAGGTTTAGCCAACTGTCCTTCATTGTATAATTTGTAAAGAAACTCAACTTATATAGTGAAGTTGCCCTTCTACGGAAGGAAGAGAGGACGTAAGAGTTTGAGACTTCGAACCTCTATAAATAATTTGTGTGTTGTACTCTTTTGATTAATTACATATCTTTGAACTGTACACAAGCTCACACAATCTGCACTCAATCTGTCCAAAGTAATTATTCGAATTGTGCATAGATAAGTTTTTAAACGAGTCAAGGGCCCTTATTATTCCGCAATTGAAGCAAAAGTTTTAATCAGTTTATTCACCCCCCCCTCTAAACTGATATCGACTCACCCGGGACCAACAAATACAGCTGAAGATCAAGGAGTTGAATCTTAGGCTTGGAGTGCTTCGAATACATCCTTGGAGGAGAGGGTGTTGATATGTGTTCGTCTCTAATAATGGGATTAGACCATTAATCCCGTCTGCAACCCTACTACGCGATGTAAGTGGTTTATCGATTCTATGTTTCCGCCTGTGTTAGAACCGATTTTCTTGTATGCTAATTCAATATTGTTAATAATTAATATCTGACACATCGTCGTTTAGCATGCAGAATTACACCTATGGGCGTAACCCGGTAGATGCTTGAATGTGCCTCCAGTGGCTAGTATAGTGTCAGAAGGAGGATGTCGATCCCACGAGGAGTGTTAACCTTCTTAACCCAATTAAGCTTTACTGGAACTTTGAGAGAATTACTGTCACTAATTCGTTCCTGCAAATTTAATGTAAAACAATACTAAAAGTATAAACTATATCAAGCAATAAACAAACATGTCCAAGTCAAGTATGGAATCGGACTAGTGAATGCATGCAATCCCGAGCACATACACATGGATACCTCGTTCTGACCATTTGGATATAGGGAGAAGGTACGGTCACCTTACACCCTCCAATTCCTTCTTACAGTGTATTCTAAGAGCGATATGATCGGCGACTCTTAGTCTCTTACCATCCAGGACCCAAAGAAAAGAGTCATACAGAGGGTTTGCAAGGATGGCAGCCTTTAATCGGAGGAACCCAATGCTGGCATATGGGACCCCTTTAGCATTGTGCCCGTATCCACCTATACTTCAATCTCCGGACTCAGTCATCTCTAGGCTTCTTCACCCGGTTTATCACTCAGTGGCTCATCAGGCAATCGGTCACCCTTACTTCCACCCTGACGTACAGCAACAATGATTTGGCTAAGAGTGATCAGCCACATAGACTCCTCACTGTTGTGTCATCATTCTTCCCAAGTTGAAGCTTGGAATCTTTGCGAGGTGTGTTAAGCCCAATTAGCCTCATGCATGTTTATTCACCATATCTTCATCCCAATCAACTCGAACACTAATTAATTAGCCTTGTAACATATTGAAAGACAGAAAACAAGTAAATGAGCAATTCATGATAAAGGATAATATAATAACTACATCTGGAACTAACTCCAAATTATAAGCAAAACGAGCTGCGTTTAAGCTAAAGGCAAATCGCCCCAGACTATACCGACTGTGAGAATTCAACTGAAAGAGAAATAAATTACGAAGTGTTTGAATATCTAAAGCTAGAATCTTCTCCCCTCCTTGTTTGTTCTTAAAATGAAATAAAAACATCGTATTTATAGCGAGTTCTAAACTGCCAGAAATGGCCCACTACAGCCCACGCATTGAGTGTACTTGTGTTGACTCCTTCCACTCTTCCTTAACAGTTTGTGCGCGGTTTTCTTGGCTTGGACCTTTTCTCTCTTATCTTCTCTTCTCTCTCCTCTTTCTCAACATTTTCTGTACCAACGGTCGACTCCCATGATTTCCGGAACGGTTGTGGACGTGGTCTCAGTTTGTTGGAGTGTTTGGAGCTGAATTTCCACGTTAGATTTGCAACAGACTCTCCAAGCCCAGATCCCTCTATTATGCCTTCAACGGATTTGTCTTCACTTCACGCCCATATTGGATCTTTTCCTTTCACTTCCCCCTGCTTCACTTAAGCTCCCTGACTGACTCAAGACTCGATATAAAAGACGCAAAAACATATAAAAAGACATAAATAAAACATCCCATTTTGAGTCTGCATCAATATCACACATAAAATATGATATACATGTTGTAGAATGAATGAGCATCCAATTAGATCTTGTGGGGGCACAATTCAAAAAAACTCCAACAACTGGTATCAAAACAGAAATCGGCACTGTTCTAGATAAAATTCAAAATTTATTATTAAATTTGTAGATGAATTTATGTGTTTAAATTTTCAGATTTAATTGGATATAAATTTTGAGATATTGTTTTTAAAATTGGAGGAATTTTCTATAGAATTCGGAAAATCCAATTTTATGTTCTTCGCGTAATTTTCGATCTTATGATGTAAGATTTGGATTGATATTTTTGATGAACATCAAATTTCCAGATTTCTAGTTGATGACGGTCGAAAATTAGTGTTCCAAAATTTCCCTAATTTTATTTTGGATTTTTTGAATTTTTAGTGTTAGATTTGGAATAGATTTTTGATGTTTATCAAAATTTCCAATTCTAAACTAAAGGGATTTCGAAATTTTAATGTGTTAAAATTGGAGAAGGTAATTTTTTAATGTATATCAAAGGTTACCAAATTTTAATAAAAGTAAGTTTCAAAATAGAATTTTAAATTTGGTAAGTTTTTGAAGAGGATCAAAACTACCATATTTTTTTTTATTCTAGTAATTTTGATACCTATCATATAATTTGGAAAGGGATTTGACTAATGTCAAAATTCCAAATTATATAATTAGAGATGGGTGAAATTTAGGTATTAAATTTGGAGGATTAATTTTTGATTAATTTCAAAATTTCCAAATTTAATCCTAAGGCAATTTTCAAAAATCTAAGATTTAATTTGGTAGAAAATTATTATTAATTTTCAAATTTTATCTTGGGGTAATTTTCAAAATTTGAGGTTTATTTTGGAGATCAAATTTGATATTCAATTAATTCCCTAAGTTGATACATAATTTCGAAAATTTGGGATTATATTTGGAATAGATTTTTGATATTATCAAAATTTTCATATCTAATCCTAGTGATATTTTGAAAATATGGGGAATTATAATTGGATGAGGTAATTTTGATGGATATCAAAAGTTACCTAATTATAATCCAAATATGTTTCAAAATAGAATTTTAAATTTCGAAAGTATTTGAAGTGGATCAAAATTTTCATATTTATTATTCTTGGAATTTTTGAAACCTAGACATTTTATTTGGAATAGATTTTTGATTAATATCAAAATTTTCAAATTTAATTATTTAGGAATTTTCGAAAATTAAGGAATTTTATTTGGGAAAGATTATTGATGAATATCAAAATTTCCAGATTTATTCCTTATGAATTTTCAAATGTTTAAGATTTAATTTGGTGGAAAATTATAATTAATTTCCAAATTTTATCTTTGGTGTAATTTTTGAAAACATTTAATTTAATTAAATGATTATTTTTGAAAATTGTAACATGTATGGATATCATGGGATATTTTATGTTTAACATTTAATTTTGGTAGTTATATCTGTATATGGTTTTATTTACAGGTGGTACCAACTATCATGGCATTCTAATTATTTGTTATGTGATGATTTAATTTTATGTTGAATGTATGGTTGGCCGTATGCCGGTTTGGCTACGTGATTTTTATCCATGAAAAAATTCATGGATTAGGTCTAAGCAATTTATTTTATTATGTTATTTTAATGTAATAGGAGAAATAAATTGTTAGACTTAGTGATGATTTTTGAAAATCATCAAGTTTGAGTTGTATTTTATTTTCCTTTGTTATTCTAGATATATTAGAATTTTCCTTTCGGAATAGATATTCAATATAAAATAAGGAAAGAAGATCGACTTAAAGATGGAAAATAGAGCAGCCCCAAAATAGAGGAGCTAGGGTTTTCGGCGAGATGCTTTGGTGGAGGCGTGGATGATGTCCAAATTTTCGGAGCTGATTTTCCAAGTTTATCTCATGGATACAACATGAGAAATATGCCATGATAGTTGGTTTAAATTATTATGCTTATAATGTTGTATGTTTGCATGTCGTGGATGTTTATCATTTTATGTGATGATCTTGCATGCTAATGGGATAAAAAGAAACCTCAAGTATAAATAACTAAGTGGGAGAGATACATACCAAAGTATGTGGAAAATCTCAAAATGGTCTCCATTAATCTAGTTTAATTGAGAAGTGATGGGCAACCTCCCTACGGAGGGGTCATATTACTGGATTCTCTAGAAATTAAACTTCCTAACGGATAACTGTAGAACATTATTAAGAACAAATCGGCCCTACTACTAGAGAGGTGGGTTCGAAATAATGCTCTTGGGGTGAAGATAATGGTAAGAACACTTAGATGTAATTTATTAATATATGCTCTTTTCCAGAAAAACATATATTTTTATAGACTAATAAGTTCCTAAGAACACTGTTTTTTAATGTGCTCTCCTGACTCAAGTAAGTCTTACTACTATTTTTGGTGCCAAAACTACAATGGTTCACGATATCGAGCCCCAAGCAAACAGGGCAGTGTCCAACCTTAAGCAGTCGGGTTGTGTACACGAACCGACTCACCGTAAGCGTTCTAGAGGAGAGTGGCGCGCAATGATGGAACTAAAATGATTTAGTATACATGGAATTCACAAATTTTCTATTTTAAAAGCTTTCCATCATATGCTTAAAATATGATTGGATATTCTGTTTTATAAAATGATTGTGAAGGTTTTTCTCAAAATTACCCACTGAGTGCATTAGTTATCACGCCCAAAATCTTTTCAAATATTTTCAGGATGAGCTGCGGGATGGTAGACGGTTGTGCTAAGACTGAAGGGCTATCATTTGATGTATATGTTTCCTTTTCCGCTATGGAGTCTAACTGAGAACATGCTTCCTTTTGAGTCTGAATAAATGCACTACGTTCTTTTCCGCTTACTCTGATTACTGTTACGGATTGTTCGGTTCTCCAAATCCTATTTTCTTTACTGCTACGGAGTGTTCGGTTCTCTGAATCCCGTTTTCTTTACTGTTATGAAGTGTTCGGTTCTCTGAATTTCATTTTCTTTATTATTACGGAGTGTTCGGTTCTCCGAATCCCATTTACTTCCCGTTCCTGACAGGCGAAAGCCTGGCATTTATTTACTTCCTTATTCAGACAAGCAGAAGCCTGGCTTTACGCTGTTTTCCATGTCAAGGTAAAAGTCTGGCTTTATATTGCTTTCATGACAGGCGGGAGCCTGGCATCTCTTTATTTCATGTATTTGGACAGACATCAATCTGGCCTTTTTCATACCTAACCTATTAACAGTTAACATTTGAACTGTTATTATTTACATTGAAGTTTGCCTTCGTTATTCTTTCTTGGGTTCATTCTAAGAGTCATGGCATCTGGTTTGAATCATTTCATACGCTTTAAAAGCGTAGATTGATCCATTTATAGAGGTTATGCTGCCCAAATGTTTGGGGCACTAACCCTAATTCTTTGATTACTTCTGTTCAACAACCCCTTCCCTCTTCCCCCAAGTAGCGCACCGGTCCCCTGCCCTTCTCCCGGGATCGGGGCGTTACACACTAAATGGGGGTAAAAATCATTTGGTGAAAGTGGATCTACAAAAGAAAGAGAAGATCTAACAGATGATCTGGAGTCTCTTGTCTGTTACTACTCACTTTAACTTAATTGTTTGGTAAATAGATGTCAAGACAGTTTTCCTAAATGGAAGTCTTGAGGAATAATCTCTATATGCGACAAACAAAGGGATTCATTGCTAAAGGCCAATAGCACTTAGTGTGCTAGCTTAGAACTCTATTCGTGGATTTAAGTAAAGCATCAAAAATCTTGGAACATCCGATTTGACGAAATTATCCAGGAATGTGGATTCGTGAAAAAATCGGATGAAGGTTGTGTGTACAAAAGATGTGACGAAAACGTGGTGGTTATCCTAGTACTGTGTGTTAATTAACAACTTGCTTATTAGGTAACAATGATAAGGAGTTATTGAACATAGATGTGTGATTGTCCAGACATTTCAATATGAAGGATTTGGGCTGTTGTACTCATCTCAGGCTACCTATATCGAAAATGTGCTAGCAAGATTTAACATACAGATTCTAAGAAAGTTTTTATACCTTTTGAGCATGGAATAAATATGCTCAAGGAAATGTGCTTCCCAAACACATAATGAGATAGATAGGTGAGAGATGAGATTCCTTATGTTTCTGCAAAAGGAATACTCACGTATGTTATGCTATGCACAAAGCCCGATATCTGCTATGCAGTGGCATAGTGGAAAAATATCAATATTAACCTTAGTTAAGGATAATGGACTGTGGAAAATAGCATTCTGAAGAGGACTTGAGATAGTATGCTTGTTTTACCACTCAAACAGTGTAATTACCATGGGTTATACGGACTTAGTTTTTCTAGAACTGATAAAAAGGATTAGAGTAAATCTTCCTCAGCATATGTGTTTGAATTGGGAAGATGAGTCGTGGCATGGAAGAGTAAAGCAGAAATGCATGCTCACTCCACCATGAAAGTTGAGTATGTGGCTGACACTGAGACTACGAAAGAATGTACAATTCTGTAGCTTCTTGTTGGACTTGAGTGTGGTTCCTGATTTGCCTTGGGAGTATCATGACACACTGTGTTAACTCTAGTGCAGTAGCAAATTCAAAAAGGAATCCAGAGTCCATGGGGTAATTAAACACATAGGATTAAAGTACCACCTTATATGAAATATAAGGGAGGAAGATGTGGCAGTGGTCAATATTACATTGGAAGACAAAAATGGTTGTCCCATTCACGAGCCTTCCAAGCTCAGACCTTTAATGGTCAAGTGGAGATAATGGGAGTTGATGTAGACCCGGGGCCATTTTGAGTTTATGTTATGTTGGAGAGTTAGCCCATTTGTTGTTTATACTTGAAAGACATGCTTCGAGTATAAGTGGGAGATTGTTGATTTTGTATACTAGAAAGCTTGTCTTTGTATACATTAAATAACAATAAGATGATATAGATTGAATAATAATTGCAGTCACTGTTTGTGCATTTAGTTATTGTTATATATTTATATGCATGTTTTCATATACTTGCATTGTAGATGATATGGTTTGGGTAAACACACAGTAAAGATCATATCATCGAATTCCTTGCAAAGTATTAAAGGGCTCACGGTTTAGATGGTTCTGAACCAACCATTGGACACCGTAGAATAATCTGATAGTTAGTTTATCTTGACTAACTGATTATTCTAATACACTAGTTTGTGTATTAAGGAGGATCACGATAGGATACTATTCTCTGTTCTGACCTTAAGTGAGAGAATAAAGATCCACAAAGTTTGGGTTCTTAACCCATATATATTGGCGGGCATATATATATTATGTCGACTGCTTTGATTTATCAATGAGTGAGATTCTTTGATAGGATCAACAACCTCGATATTTTGGGTAGTGGCATTTACATATATGATGGGTCGTGCATTATATATGGTCACCATGTCCTGGTGCGCCAGGTTGATGATGTCCTCTTGAAGAAGCACGTAGATCATGGGAAGCCCTGCAGGCATAATATTAATTTATTCTTTACATGATATGGAAATCGTGCGGTACTACTCAAGGAACGAGATATTAATTAATTATAGCTGTCAGAAGCTTGCATAATTAATTAATAGACATTATATCTTAAACATGTGGAATTGCTGAACTAAAGGAGAAAGCATATTCGCAAATATGTATTAAATTGGTAGGTCAATATTATTTCTTTAGTGGAATAAAAATAATACTTAATTTATTTATTTATATCCATGTTATGGATATTAGAAAATAAATAAATTAGTAGGCCAATTTAATATTCTTCTAGATCTTTGTTGTAGCCCAATTAACATCTAAGTGGACTGGGGAATGGAACAAGTGGAGAGACCCAAACCCATTAGGTTTTGGGGAGCATAATTTTGTCCCCCTCTCTATTAATTAGAGGGGGGGGCACGAAATTTATGATGGAAGAACAGCCCCTCTCGTGCTCACTTGAATCCCTAGGGTTCCCACACAGTTTAGTAGTTTGCAGTCCACCCTGCATCTAAACAAGGTTCGGGAATACAGCAGAAGATCAAGGAGTGGAATCTTATGCTTGGAGTGGTTCGAATACATCCTTGGAGGAGAGGGTGTTGATATGTGTTCGTCTCCAACAACGGGATTAGACTTTTAATCCAGTCTGTAATCCTACTACGCGATGTAAGTGGTTTATCGATTCTATCTTTCCGCCTGTGTTAGAACTGATTTTCTTGCATGTTAATTCAACATTGTTAATAATTAATATCACACATAAAATATGATATATATGTTGTAGAATTAATGAGCATCCGATTAGATCCTGTAGGGGCACAATTCGAAAAAACCCCAACACTTTCTACCCGAACACCCTCTTTCGATGGATTGAACTATGAGCTCCCCTCACAGCTTAGATTTCTACCTATCTAGTTCCCATAAATGTTCTCTCCCAAGAATCCTTTGACAGTGTATGAAAAGTGTTTCAATACACTCTGACTAGAACACTAAACTCTAGTCTAATAATGACAACTGAAACTTATGTGGCTCTTCAACAATTTAGAGCTCTTGTGCAGATAGAAAATTTCAATGCATATAATCATTCGGTGTGTGTTTCTAACAAGTCTGTATCCCAGGCTATTTATTGATTAACAACATAGCCTTAACAAGGAAACAGAGGTCCTAATCCTAATCTGAAACTGATAAGGAAACTTTTCTTATAGAAACTATATCTTAGGACTTTTCATGTTAGACCTTCTTCCAACTTTAGAATTCTGCCTTGTCTTCAATCGTGTGCTCTTCAAGCTAAATAAAGCATCTTCTAGAATGATTTTGAATCTCCTCTTAGTTGGTAACTTCGAACAGCTTCAACGATCTTTAGAAGAACAATCTGGATAAAGGATGTTCATGCAAACGTTCACGAACATTGCAATGAACATTGTTGATCTCTGAACCTTCACATCAGGTAGCACAGCGGAATGTCTTGTATGTTCACAAACTGACTTATAGTTATCACTTAAGCTAGCTGACAGTACTCAGCATGTTGATAATCTCAATTGTGGCACGATGCACAACCATCTTCATCTTCAGCTCAATCCAAACTCCTTGCTTGAGTTGTATTCAGGAAGTTCTGATCACGTTCATGTACATCTTTTATGAACGTTGCCTAGAACAACAAACATGTAAATGCTTAGTGATTATTCAATGTCATACAGATGAATGACACCCAATCACTGTAACAAGTGCAAAGTAGAGCACTTGATAAATAAGTGCTCAGCATGGCACTAACAATCCTCCTAGATGGTGTATCTCTATTTAGTGACAAGCACAACACTAACACATCTATAAAATAATAGTGCTTTCTTCTCAGAGGTATACAAAAGTGTGTGTGTGGGTGTGCATTTTTCTGTTGGGCATTCCATTGGGAGAGTTGAGGGAGGTGGCAATTCTGCTTTAGTGGAGGAGCTACATTGGTGCTAGTGTGGTGTCATCGACAGCGGTGCGTGGGAGAAAGGTAGAGATGAGAGAGGATGGGAATCAATTTGGTTCAAATTATGTTCTAGTTGTTGTCGTGAAGAGAGAGATAGAGCTAGTGAGAGTTGATAGGAAAATCTGACTTTCAATAATCCTAAAATTAAGGCGATTCACACAATGTAGGTGCCCGAAACTAACATGTGAGTTCGTACACTACGCTCGATAATTAATTTTTTCAAAATAAATATATAACATTAGTGAACTATAAAATTAAAATGAATTAATTTAAATTTTTTTTATCCATTAGCCCAGTCACTACACTCCATGATTAATTTTTTGGAATTCAATATGAACTTTAAATGTGATTAATAAACCTTGATTAAGAATAATAAATTTTAATTGACACTTTTTAATGTTTGGAGTGATACTTTTTCTGGATACTTTTTTGTTATGCTAGAGGAGCGGGTTGACCCATAGCCCACCCGTGTCTGACGCTCCTAATGAAATTTGACAAGAGACTGTGTAAAACAAATTAGCACTTCCCTACAAATAAGAAAAATAAGGATGAAGATACAAAAGAATTTTCTGCCTTCTTTTGCTTGCATCCTGCAATTTGGAAATCTGATTTATCAACAAAGTCGCCAACTATGTTCGAAATCAGTTTATAATGTTCGATAATCACATCCACAGCATTTAGCAGAATGGGGGAACTCAGCATCAAAGACGACTCTTGAAAGCAGACATTGCTCATTCACGTAGCTTTCTCGAAAATATCATTAACAGACTTCCTGTTCCAAAAGTATTTTACAAAGAAGAATCTGGCAACACAAGGTGTTAGAGAAACTGCAAAACAAAAAACAAAACCTACTTTTAAGATAATGGAAGCAGCTATATTGTTACACCTAGAGTGAAACTGAACCAGTTTTGGACGATTCAGTGAAATTTCTTAGTGTATAATAGCAACAGCTTTCCTTCCCAACTATGCAGCAAGCAGTTAAAATTAAATTGTCTCTTCCTTCTGCATGCTCGACAGTGTCAACCTCCCTCTTCAACACAGTCCCGAATGGAGAACATGAGTGCAGATTCTTCACAACAACTATATCATTTTTTTTTCTCGGAGTCATCAGATACTGCACTCCCTCTTCTTTCAAGGAGTCTGACATACATTCCAGAGCTGACGAACTACTATTCGTTTTCTTCCTCGGATGACTTATAACACACTGGATATGACTTTTTAACACACTAGAGCCATCAGTCTCCCGGTCAATCATAATTCCACCATATAAAAGTTATTTGAAGTCTATAGTCTATAAGTATAAAGATGCAGCAAAGACAATGTCTCTCTTGATCTTGGTGACAGCTTCCTCAAATTTCACTTCAAGATCTGTTTCACCAATTGATTTTGCTGCTTGTATGAGCTGCTGAAGGAGTTCTTCCAGTCTCCTGATTGCTCGGATCAAGCTTCCCTCAAAGACAGGTGTCATCTCCGTAATTTCGTAAAATTTAGATCCTCTGGCCCATGCATAAACAGCCTCCATGATATCTGGTCTGAAAGAACTCACAAAATTCTCAACATCTATCTGTACCTGGGGGTAGAAAAATATAAAAATGAAGAGCCATAGAGAAATCGGCATTTCAAATGGAAAGCCACAGAGAAATCGGCAATTCAAATGGAAAATATATATATATATATATATATATAGGGGTGGGTTCAAATAGGAACCAACCCCCCTGAAGGAACCTAGGAACCAATCAAATTCAAGGATTTTGATGACATGGCGGATAAAAAAACGGTGACATAGTTGTAAATATGTAAAATTCGAATTATAAGAGGTAATTCCAGATTTTTTTAATAAAGTGATGACATCATCTTTTAAAAAATTCCTAAAAACTTTAAATAATCATAACTTATTCGTTTTTTATCCAATTTACGCAAAAAATATATCAAATTAAAGATTTTTTCATGCTCTTTCATTTAAGATCCATAATGCATATGTTTATTTGAGCAAAAATTGATGAAAAATACAAAAAACTATTTTTCACGTATATTCATCTCGTAACTGTCAGATATTTGTTAATATGATATCACAATATTGCTCATATCTTGTGTTTATGTTGCTAACATGAAATTTTTCATGCACGACTTTGAATTTTAAGTTGCTTTCATGAGAAAATAGTTAAAGTATGATCTATATATAGTTAAGTTCATAAACAATTATAACTTTATCAATGTTTAATATTATTTTGAAAACTTGTAATATTTGAGAATTTAAGTCATGCTAGCATATCATTATTCACATATTAGCAATATGTTACTAACATATTAGCAAATTAATAGTCACTTATTAGCCGTGTGTATATTCTCTAACATATTAGCAATATGTTGTATGTATGAATGATGTTACACATGTTACACATTATTATTTTAAATGTGGTCCAATGTTATATGTGTGGTGTTTAATACGTGTCAATTTAATATTATGATCTCGTCAAGTTAGCAATATGAGTCTATCTCATGATAGCAACAAAATCTGTTGATGTTAGCAATATACATCTTTTATGTTAGCATATTAATACAACGTCAGAAAAGACAACGGTTTTAAAGTGTTGTCTATTTAATTCCGGGAATTGGGCCCAAAATCCGAAAAAACATAACAGAATTTCTAAATTACGAAAATAACCCCGCTTTCATCAAGTTCTTAAATATTACAAGTTTGCCACCTTACTTTGACTAAAACTTTGACTAAATTATGGTCATTAGATCTAATCAAATCTAAGGCTAGGATTGGTTCCTAGGTTCCTTCAGGGGGAATTGGTTCCTATTTGATCCTTCCTCTCTCTCTCTCTCTATATATATATATATATAATAGCTTATGCTGCATAGGCAAGCATAAAGCCAGATGTCAGATAACCAATACATGCATGCATGCATGACTCGAGAAAGTGTGAATCTCAACATGAAATTGTACTGTTTCCACCATTTGTTTCACTGGACAGTTCCACCCATAAAACTGTTACTTAATATAACAGGTGATCAAAAACTAAACCTGCTGTGAGGAAAAAAAATGTACTTGGCATCCAGAGATTAAACTCGATATTTGACTAACTTAAAAGCAGGAGCAAACACCTTCAGCAGAAACATATTGATGCCACCAATAAATCCTTCAGCAGAAACATATTGATGCCACCAATAAATTACTCGAGTATAATAAAAGTATAAAACCGAGGAAAATAATTACTTAGAAAGGTGGTCTTTGATCATGGCAATCAGTATTCTCTGCCTTGTGGACACTGTCCACAACAACAGACTATTATTTCAAGATAAAGTATTTTGTCCTTTGTTAAGAATAACTCTGGACGAACAATGAAATATGTAGAGTTAACAATAAAAGCATCCTGTTAATAGAAGCCAATATTATAATCAATTTCTAGGAGAAACAAGAATAAAGTGAACAGGTACCTTGCACTCAAGTTGAACCTTAGCCACCTTACGTGCTGTGTCCTGTAATTGTGTGAAAAGCAACTCAAGGTCATCCCGGGGCTTTTGAGCTTCCTGTAGTTTTTCTTGCCAAACAAAACAAGAAAGAAGAGATACCATCTCCTCCACCTTTACATCCTTTAGAACCCCATTGAACATAAGTTCTGTCAATGTCAATTCATCTGCACTGCTGATTTCACATGCAACTTTCCCCTTTAGCTCGACAACGTCATCACTTGTAATATATCTGTATATTTCAAAGATCTTCAGAATTATGACTTGTAAAAATTAACTACAGCAATACCAGTAGATGAAGAACATATCACTGAGACAGAATTCAATAGTAGCCATAGTATATACAAGGTCAAAATAGGGTGTTTTGGGCAAGAGCATGACAATACTTAAGCATTTAGGGACTGCAAAAAAATAAAATTGAATGGTGTATTAACCAACATACTTTTTCTCAAACCTATTAATGTTGTATCTTCATTGAATGGTTAGGTTGCATGAAATCGAGGATTTGATTTGAGAACAGGATTTATTACAAGATTTTAGGTCCACCCAATTAGAGCGGAATTCAAACCCACCCAAAATAGTTCAAAATGAGCAATGGATTTTAAATCAAAAATAGAAATTAATCAAGGGTTAACTGGTTTAAATATCACAAACTGTATACGAATTCTGGTTTTCAACACGAACTTTAAAATGTTATCCCTACAACATAAATTTCTTTTTTTTTTCCAATTATAACATCAGTTTGAATTCCGGTCAATTAATTGATTGATCAATGAAGTATTTTGCATAATTTTCGTAAATTGTAATTGCACCCAATTTCGAACTAATGTTGTAATTGCAAAAAAAATGTAAGTTTGTGTTGTAGAGGTAACATTGTAAAGTTCGTGTTGAAAACCAGAATTCATGTATAATTTGTGATATTTAAACAAATTAACCCATTAATCAATAAAATTTCAATAATGGATTTCAAACCCATTCAAAGGCAACCTATTGAAATTAACATTATGCACAAGGAGCGTAATTAAAGGAAAACAAATGGCAATATTTCATGGTGAAACAATTGCTGCTTCATAAAATTCTCTTAAAGCTGAAATATATTGTCTATTGATCGATGATTATAGTGATTTAATTTCCAAGTACAGCCATTTCTCATTAGTACATGTGGCATACTCTGCATAGTAGATATATGAAAACAAACTGCCATGCTGCCACTTTCTTAAAAGAATGAAATGATTGCATGTATATATATCGAAGCCAATTTCCAGAGAATCAATTTATTCGAGGCACAGAGGAATGACAGTATTTCTAGGAAGGTTTATGAAGACATTCTATGTCTAAAAATATGTATTGTTTTAGTTTAGGAGTAAAATCATGTGGCAAAAAATTTGAAAGAACAAAGAAAAGACAGAACTAGTTTAGCCTGGCAGTACAAGAAATTTGATAAGTCTCAAACTGAAGGAAAATTTATCTATCCAAAACTGAAAAGCATAATCAATAGAAGTAATCTTACCCCAGTCTCCTGAGAACTCTTTTCCTTGCTTTAAGTTCATCTTTGAATGCCAACACTAATGAAGACTTCATTGTTTTCTTAAGAGATCTGATTTTTCTTGTAAGTTCCTTCTTCATCATCAGGACTTTGAGCTTCTGCTCAATCAGAGGAGATTTTGCAACTTCGTGCTTCTCAAAAAGATTCTCCAGTGCTTCTATCCTTCGTGTCACTTTCCTGTAAGAACTGCTTTGAACCTGGGTTTTCATAATACCATTAGAAAACAAGATGAATTAGAATTAGAAACTTAAAAGACACCCAAGTATCAGAACCATAATAGAAATCTGCATGTGTGGCATGCCTTCATGTCATCTTCAGGATCTAGAAGTGGTATGCCTTCTTTTGCAAATCTAGTCAGAACTTCTGATACTTTCTTCAGAGTATTTTCTCGAGCTTCAAATGGAAGAAGATCTTTAGGTATTATTAGCCGGATACTACTTAAGCTATCAATCTGCTGAAAGAGACATCATATGAAAACTCATAAGGATAACAATAATAATAGCAATAACAATAGATTATTCTATGATAACCTAAATGATGTGTTGCAGAAAGTTCAATCTGCATATTGGAGTGCTCTGGAATATATATAAATAATGCATACCAAGGACAGGAAAAAATTAACAGAACTAAAACTTCGAAATTTAAAAAAAGAAAATAAGCCCATTGACCAATTTATTATTCTTTGGTAATCTTTCATCAGATCCACTCTAGCACCAACTTATGTTTAAGTTGGCAGCAGAAGGTCGAAAGTAAAAAGTGCATCATATAAAGTGAAAAACAAATTACACCATGTGACATCTGAAGTAATGAGACAGAGAAAGCTTTGCCTGTGAAATAGGGATTGAGACGACAGCAGGTTCTCCAGGCTCCTTTAATGGAAGGATTCTGATTGTTTTCTTAGCAATTTCATCCTTATGGACTTTGCACCTTGTGAGAATATCCACTGTATAGCTTGCATCTTCTGGCTTCTTGTTTGCATCGTCTAAAATTAAATAATTAAGGTCAGTGCTAATCAAATGGATTATGGATACAAATGTACTAAGAGCCATAATAACTTGACCCATCTCACCTTCAGAAGCTTCTTTAACCCTCTCAAAATTTATGATGACTCCCCATGTGATCTCATCTTGTGTAGAGAACGACAGGGAGCTCTCATTACTCTTTGTGCATTGTATAGAAACAAGTCTTCCAGGTTGCAAAAAAGGCAAACAATGTTTTGGAGAAAACACTGCATCACGGACTTCCTTTTTCAGAGTTTTGTATTGTTGTAGAAGAGAGTAGTAATTTTCCAAGCTGTCTTCTTCTTCTATTATAATAGAATCCCTCTCTGCTTCAAGAACTTTTGCTTGTTTCTACAAGGATAAAGTCAGATACTTAGAATTGATCTCATGTCTGAGACTGCTAATTTAAGATAGCAAATATACTAACTGACCTCAAGATCAGGAATGGCGCGAACTGCCTGAAACTGATAGAAAGAATTACGAAGCAGATTTTCAGGATCTCCATCTGCAGCTCGTATTTGATTCAAAAGCATGTTGTAGCTCAAGTGAAATGCACTGGATATTAAGAAAACACTCCATCAGATTTATGCAATAAGATTTATAGGCCTCTCCCGTTGAACATCTAAGCAAACATCTATGATTCCAAAATCAATCTAAAGTGTTTTCGATGACAAATCTAAACATTATAGAGTCTAGAGGAAGAATATCCAAAGAAAGTGAATACCAATCAACTCATTAACAAATAGTTTATCGCAATCTCATAATTGGAAGCCTACTCAATTTCAAATCAATCTGATTATTTGACAGAGAAATAACTACAATTAAAAAATGAGACAAGCTCATCCATGTATACCAAAGAACAAATTTGTCTTAGCCATTAATATACAGCAGTTCTCAATCTTCATTTAGAACATGGACTCCAACTTATCAATGTGTGATTAAGCACCTAAAAGGATGCAGTTAATATGTTCGAGATGGACAGGATAAAAATCCAGTCTAGGTATACATCAATTTTTATAATTTACAGGATATAAGCATACAAAATTTTGATGTAGCAAAATATTAATCAAATATCACTGACTATAAAAACTCATTGGCAATTGCATGCTTAGAAATCAAGACAGGTTAATTACCAACAATTTCCCAACAAAAGACGGCTATCAATTAATATGCAGCAAAAGACACCTCAAGAAGCTGGTTAAAAAAGAAGTTATCTCAAGCAATATGATCTTAATTTTGACTCGTAGTAAAGCTACATAACCATGTCACTGTATAACAGCACCTGTTTAAAGAATCTGCACTTCCTTTCAACATAAATTTCACTGTTGAAGGCTCCAGCTTCTCATCAACCATAAGGATGCAAATCCCACGTTCATCAATTCCTCGGCGACCAGCTCGGCCACTCATCTGTATGTACTCCCCACTAGATATCCACCTAAACTTGTCTCCATCAAATTTCCGAACATTAGTGAAGACTACAGTTTTTGCAGGCATGTTCAGCCCAATGCTGAAGGTCTCTGTGGCAAACAAGCACTAGAAGACAAAAAATGAGGGAAGCCTAATCAGATAAAATGCAATTAGAGCAGAAGAACATGCAGCTCCAATTTAATTTATTTCTGCAATGCAAAACGGGGAAAGGGCAAGGTCAAACTACAGAGTGCAGGTACCTTCAATAAACTACATGACATAAATAATCCCAAATGAATGAAGGCAATCAGCATCTACCATTGTAGAAAGTATGCATCTTTATACAATAAATAAAACTCCATATAGATTTATGTATTTTTTTGTGTCAAGCCAGAAAAAACTCAATAGGTTTCAGGAAAAATATATCATGTGAAACTTATGTCACTATACCACAGAAAAAATGTATTTTGGCAAAATAACTAAATGAGAATGCTTATGCTCTCAACTTCCAGAACCAAGAAAGCAGAAATTCAAGACAATACATTAATGGCATGCTTAAGCACCATTTGCAAGCAAAGCAGTGAAGAAAAACAAATGAGTACTACTGACCTTGATAAATCCTTCCTGGAAAAGGATTTCAATGACTTCCTTCAGTATGGGAAGTAAACCAGAGTGATGTACACCAATGCCTCGTTTCAACAAGGGCAGCATATTTGATACCTAGTGTAGGTCAACATACAAAAACATGCATAACAACACGGTGAGATGTATGTTTATAATATTGGGTAATACATCTTAAATTGAATGTGATATGAAATAATCTAACCTGTGGCAACTTTTTATCATCATCTGACAGCATATCCATAGCACTCCAGAAAATAGTTTCGATGTTTACTTTCTCATCCTCATCACTTAGATCCATTTTTGCCATCTGGTTGGGAAAAGAATTAAGTTATCTACTAATTTGAAAAGGCCAACTGATAGCTACAAATATCTTTACATCTGCCACTTACCAACAAGCTAGATTGTATTAGAAAATTAGCATTATATTTCTAAAAGATGTAGAGATAAAACAGTTGGCACTCTTGCCATACACTTAGGACTCTGAACTGCAAGAGCACCAACTTTCAGGCTGAGTCTAAGTCAGGATTTGCTAGGCTTCAGCTATTTCTGATCATATGGATTTAAATTTGAGTTGTCAAGAGAAAAAAATTATGCAACTAATGAAATTGTAAAGGTGATTCATCGCTATTCATTGGAACTAATCTTTCTTATTCTGCATCAAGAGTATGCAAAAAAGAAAATAATACCTGCATGGCCAGAAGTTCACATTCCCTTTTGCTGAAACTGAAACATATGACAGGATCATACTGGCGCAAAATGATCATTTTCACCATCTTAAATATATCACTATCCTCACCAGCTCTGCCCACAACTAAACCTTTCTGCCATTTTCCATTCTCTTTCCTTTTGTCTTCACTGGTCGGAATCAGAGCATTTAAAGCCTTCTGAAAGCTGTCCTCACGAAACTTGCCTTTTTCATCAACCACTAAGTAAAGACCATCACCTCCAGAAGGGAAAATGTAATGCTGAAGGGGTGTTGGCCGATAATCTGTGTAAACAATATGACAGGGTTGCTGATGCACCTGCATTATAAAAGATGATGTTAACACACAAATGCTTGCATATAGAGTCCAAGAAAAAAGAATGCATGACAAAACAGTATTATGCTCTTCAAAAAAAAAAAAATACAAATGACCATTTATAAATTATAATCAACTGGTACATGCATAGTCATGCACAGCATAATTGATTTCCTGAAAAAGAGTTGATTGATGAGTTATAGATAAAAAAGGTGGAGAGATTAGAGAATAACTTGCAACATAGGCAACTCAAGATATTGCTAAATTTAACAAGCAAAAATGTAAAAAGTCATTTCTTTACTTCAAAATCAAAGATTTGAAACATGTCTTCAACTATCTCTATAATATGCAGAACTCTCAAACTATTCACAAATTAAGAACCTTTCATCCTCTAGCAAATAACATAGATTATCTAAAAAGCACTTTTAGTTTCTTAATAGTTTTGACACATGCCAAGTACCTTTGCAACCCAATCAGCGAACTCCTTTGAGTTAGGCACTGTAGCCGAGAGAAACACAAACCGGGAGTTCCTCGGGGCCATAACAATGCTCTCTTCCCACACTACACCTCTCTCTCTGTCTCTCATGTAATGCACTTCATCAAAAATAATCCAAGCCACCTCCCTTGTAACTTCTGATCCTTTGTACTGCATGCTTCGCCAGATCTCTGTGGTCATAACCTGAAATGACATTCCAAAATCAATATATGTATATTACACGAACGAACACATCAGACAATGAAGCACATGCAAATATAAGCAAACCTACCAAGCAAGACGCATTGGGATCGATAGTGACATCACCAGTCATCAGCCCAACATCCGAAAACTCTTCTTTGAACTCTCTATACTTCTGGTTGCTAAGAGCCTTAATTGGAGATGTATATATCACACGTTGCTTGTTGCGCAGTGACATAGCAATGGCATACAATGCCACAACTGTCTTCCCTGCAGACGTATGCGCAGAGACCTAAAAAGATTTCCAAAACCCAATTATGTGCCAATCAAAAACAGACCTTTCACACAAGTACACACACTTTGCCTCGATGATAGACATTAACTGATTAATGAGTAATCAACACTTGTTTAGCCCAAAAAAGAAAAGAAAAAAAATCCCACTTGTTTAGTCGAACAAAAGTTTCACAGTATCACACATAAAATCAACAATGATATGGATATGCTATCGAGAACAATGCACAAAAAAAGTACTTCCGCCAATTACTCGAGTTTATATATGCTCCTCACTTTCAGTTTATTGCCAGAAAAGTGAGTTCCATTAATCATTAAGACGCATCCCCATCACCCTACTGCTGTATTTAACAAAACATACATACCATTACGGATTCACCTTTGTCGAGACACTTAATAGCTTCCAGCTGAAAAGGGTCGAGAGTAAAGGGGAATTCCTTGGCGGGCTTTGAATCATGTTGCTGATTATTCGAAGCGGATGCCAACGACCGAGGCGCGTACCCCTCTGGATACGATACGTCGTGAAGGCAAGTCACCACCTCATCTATCAAACCATGCTCATTCCCATTCTCTCTCCGCTGCTTCAGCGGCGGAGCCTCGCAGTCCTCTGTGGCCTCCTCCAATGGCCTCCTCTTCACTAGACCCATGGCTAACTACCACACGAGAAAAAAAAAATGATATTAAAGGACTAGATAAACAGTAAATAAGAAGGGTTTTTTTTTCCGGTGACTAAAAAAGGTCTTGAATATAGGAATAGTGAAAGCAAAGCTTCTGACGCGAGGACTTATTTAGTGACTGCGGCGTAGCGGCAGCGGAGGAGGAGAAATTCGTTTTATTCGTTTTTGGGCTCGCTGCAGCTGCTGGAGACGGAAAAAAAAAAATCAGTTTCCCAAATAAAACAGCGGCCGTTGGGGTTTTGAGGTGACGACGACGTATTGCCGTATTGGTGCTATAATGTTCAACTAGGGTACCACTCCTGACCAATGTTTTTAAATCTGGAATAGATATGGACCGTTAATTTATTTTATTAGATCACTGGGTTACTTCGTTTTAAATAAACTAAATGATCCCTTATATTATACTTATTTATATTTTATCTATGTACAGATTAAAATATAAAATAAACAAACTTGTATCATGATAAATATATTAAATTAAGTTTAAAAAATACACTTAATTTATATCAATGCTAAGTAAATAAAGTGTTTATCAATATTTTTTCCATAAGTTAAATAATTAAAAATATAGTAATTATTAAATTAAAATAAACATAGAACATCAAAATATTAGATTATGAGAAGATATATAATTAAAGGTAAAAAAAAATATTAATTTTATTTATAAAGAATATTGTATAATCTATCTATTTATACTATAAAATGGAGTTCCCTCCAAATAAAATTACCTCCCGAAACATCAAATCATCTACAGTAACTTTTTTATTTTTTCAATGTCTTACCATCTTCTCTCTCTCAAACGCATACATTTACACTTTTTTTTATTATATAATTAATTTGTGCTATATTCAATAACATATTTTGTTATATACATAACATTCAAAATATATTTGTATGAATAAATAAATATGTGAGCTTTTGCGGATTAACAAATAATTGATAGCGTTTAGTAGATTCTATTGTGTCAAATAATTACCAACATATGTTAAATTTATCAAATAAAAAAATCAAGTGAATTATCCGGTAAAATATCATAATCGGTAGCATACTTTATTATATTTAGATATAACATTTATAATACTTTTTTTTAATTATATTAAATATGAAATAGTTAACAATTCAATATCTTAATTAAATCAATAACTAAATCAAACAAAGATTAATATTTATAAGTTTATATAGTCTATTATATTATTTTTTTGAAAGTTTAGTCTTTAGTGTTCGTTACACTTTAGTACCCGAACGATGAATGTTTCTACACTTCTATCCCAAAAATTTAAAAAATTACATATTAACACTTAATGTTTACACAGATGAACACTTAGGACGTGATGGGTACGGTGGAATGGAATGGAATGATCATTCTCATGTCCATTCTCATTCTGACGATTGGTATCGTTCAAAATCGGGAATCACCATTCCCAATGGAATCCATATTCCCAAAGGAAAGGGAATAGTCATTCCACCTACCCCATGGGTTTAGCTATTCCCAATGATCAAGAAAATTAATATATGATATATTTATACATAATCATGTCTTATAATATTATTTTATCATATTTAAAAAATAAATAAAAAATCAAATTAAATAATTTATTATTATTATTATTTCTTAATTATTTATTTATTTTCAAAATATAATTTAAAAATATGTGTTAAAATCAAATCTTGGTAGCTTTTATAATTTTGTTGAAGAAAATTGAAAGTGATGCCGAAATAAATATAACATAAAAATATGTTATAATACAATATAAAATATTTATGTATTTGATATAATTTAATATATTAAAATGAAAAATTGAATGTTAAAGTATTTTTCTATGAAGTAAAAATATTTTTATTAACTTATACAAATTATTGTATATTGATAAATTAAATATTTTAGAATAAAGTTTTTCAATAAAATAAATAAATTATAATTTGCTAAAAAAAATTAGAAAAAAACCATATACTAAAAAAAATGGCGTTTAGAAATATTAAAAATAAATTAAGGTATGCGTTGGTATTTATTAGCTACTACGTATACATTCAATTATAAGAAGATTTGAAATTACATAAAACATTCATTATATAAGATAAAAAAATAATAATAATATTTCATTTCATTCTTCATTTCGTAGACATACCAATCATAAGAATCGTCATTCCATTCAGACCCTCATTCCATTCCTAAGTTCATTCCATTCATACTTAATTCTATTCTATCATACCAATCAACTCTTTATAGAACTGTATCAATTTTTCAATCTCGCAAATGTTGACTTAGACTGCTGAAAATCTTTCAAACCCAGTATTTAACTTATTCTATTTGTACAAATATTGAATGTTATTGTTGTTCTTCACAATATTCAACAATCCATGTTTACTTTTGTGAGACTGTAAAATTATTTTAACGTTATAAGCGTTAATTTGTGCAAATATTCACTATCAATATGTAAATTTTAAAAGTTTGGAACACAAGTGTAAAAGCAATCAACGTTGAGTACTAAAGTATAATCAATCATATTTTAATGCAAATTAAACGAAGATTGATATATAATAAAGACATGTAGGCTGCATTATTATAGTTTCTTAAATTGGAATTTTTATTTTCAAAATATATTTATTAACATTATTTTGATTACATTTATTTTACATATAACATAATTATCAATTTCTTAAGAGTTAAATCTAATAAATTTATATAAATATACTACCCTAAAAATCTTTAAAATGAAACATAAGTTATTGTTATAATCTTTGTTCACGTATATTTTTCATAAATTTTTAATCACGGTCAATTATACGTAGTTGTTTCACGAGTCACAAGTCGTGTTCATTTGAAAGTTTTTATTTGTAAAAATGATTATAATGTAATAAATATTACTACAAAAGTTGTATACATACAAGTGTTACGCAATTTATAATATAATATTTTGATTGTAGTAGTTTATTAATTATCTGAGCTTATCAAGTAAAATATTAATTATATAAAATATCGAAAATGTGACACTTACATTAAATATATAATAATTGAGTTTGAGATCATGAATGAACCCGTGCAATAAATCTAGTTAATAACAATTAAAACATTGTTCATCTTTATTTTATGTCACTATTTTAGATTTTATTTCTTTTCTCCATTTATTTTAACTAAAATGATAAATTAGATGTATTTTAAACATTTATTCCAATTATATACTAAACATTGATTTTAATTAAAATGAGATTTAGTTATTTTCAAGTTGCATATATATATATATATATATATATATATATATATATATATCTCCAAAAAATAATAAAAACATGCATTATAAGGAGTAATTTTTATTTTTTTTAGTGGAGGATTTGTAAGAAGTAATTGTTTAGGACAATTCGAGCGGAAACGCTAAACAGTTGTTTGTTGTGGAAATCTACTCCAACTGAAGCACTAAAGACGACGGAAAAATGGGATTGGTGTTCCTCTCTTCTCAACGGTATATTTTTTTTTCAATTTTGTTTATGTTGTTTTTGTATTTGTATTTTATTTTTTTCATTTTGTTTATGTTGTATGTATAGTGGTCATTTTTCGTCAACCCATTACGTTGGTCCAAGAGTGTTGAATGTCGTCGTTCAACCGGTTTTTAATAGATAACAATTCGATTTTAAATTTGAATTAACGTTGCAGTTCCGCCTTATTCGGAATGGTTGATGAGTTCAGAGGAGTCGGCACGTTCTTCAACCGCCTCCGCGATCCCGTGTGAACCCTAGCTGCTACATCCACCTATAAAAGGAGGTCTCCATCCTCATTTGGTGACTACGCTGATATACCTACAAGCTTCATATCATACCCAAAGAACATTGAGTTTACTATCATCCACCCATAAAAGGAGGTCTTTGGCTCTTACGGTGTTTTCTAATTTTGTTTCACAAGATTGGTCGCTGCTCTGGACTGAATCAATTAAAGGCACCACGCAACGTCAAAGAAGTATAAAAGCTAACAAGTCGTTTGGCAGCACTCAGCCATTTCACATCAAAATATTTTGATAAGAGTCATCTATTCTTCAATACACTCCGATAGGGAAAAGACTTTAAGTAGACGCCAGAATGTGACCAGACTCTCAACCAACTTAAGTCCTACCTCTCAAGCTCGCCTCTTCTCTCGAAGCTTAACTCAGGTGAGGTGATTTTCATTTATTTGTCTGTTTTTGTTAGCTCTTTGAGTGCAGTGTTAGTTCACGAAGAACAGGGAAGACAACACTATGTCTACTACTCGATGAAGAGACCAAATACACTCAACTCGAAAAATTAGCCCTCACTCTAGTCATGGCGTTGCGAAAGTTGAAGCCATACTTCCTGGCCCATCCCATCACGGTGGTGATAAGCTTTTCATTAAAGACTATGTTGGGCAAGCCAGACCTATCTGGCAGACTATCAAAGGTGAGCAGTAGAGCTTGGAGAGTATGACATCATCTCTCTATCCCGGACTGTCATAAAATCACAGGTATTAGCTGACTTTATTGTAGATTTTTCGTCAGAGCAGTATGAGCTTGTCGAAAAAAAACTACTCTCAATAACCAAAGGTGATAATTCAAATCACTGGACCCTTCAAGTTAATGGCTCCTGTAATTTCAAGGGGAGTGGTTTTGGTATAGTACTGATCTCCCCCGAAGGTGACATCGTTGAAAGAGCTATTCGATGTAGATTCAAGACAACAAATAATGAAACAGAATATGAAGCTCTGATTACCGGACTGGCCTTAGAATATCACAACTTATTGTAAGTCAGTTCGAAGGAGATTTTCAAGCAAAAGATTTTAGAATATCAGCATATCTTGCCATGGTGAAGAAGCTATCAAAATCATTCACAGAAGTAGAAGTTACCCATGTGACGAGGGAGAAAAATCAACATGCAGATGCACTGGCCAACTTAGGGTCGGCAATTGATTGTCAATCATCAAGGAACATACCCTTAACGTATGCCCAATGGTCAGTAGTGTGGAAAGAAGAATCAGAAACTAAATCAGTGAAAATAGTCGAGGTTGAAGTCAGTTGGATGACTCCGACCATCAAATATATTACCCAGAATGAACTACCTGAAAACAAGATAGAGGCTAAGAGGAACAGAGCTAAGGCAACGAAGTTCAACATGATCAGTGGGTCTTTATACAAAAATTCGTACTCAGGCCCCTACCTGAAGTGTGTGGGTCCAAATCAAGTAAAATATATCCTTGAAGAACTACATGAGGGAGAGTTTGGAAATCATTCTGGCCCACGAAGCCTAGCTAATAGGGCCCTAACAACAGATTTTTATTGGCTGACCATGAGAGCTGATTCAAAGAATTACATTAAAAAATGCGACAAATGCCAGAGGTTCGCGCAGTCCAACCACACTCATCCAGAACCATTCCACCCTTTAATAATGACCTGGCCTTTCATGAAGTGGGGCATGAACATCGTAGGAAAACTACCCAAGGGCAGCAATCAAATTTTTTTTCTCTTGGTCATGATAGATTACTTCACAAAGTGGATCGAAGCAGAGGCATTAGCATATGTGAAAACCCGCGAGGTAAGAGGTTTTATATGGAAACATATTTTTTGTAGGTTTAGAGTACCAACTAAGAGTGTCACCGACAACGGACCTCAATTTATCAGTTTCAAGTTCTAAGACTTTTGCAAAAAATGGGGAGTCAAACTGACCTATTCCACCCCAAGATACCCAGCCGTCAATGGCCAAGTAGAGGCTTCCAACAAAACAATCATGAACACCCTAAAGAAAAAGTTGGATAGACACAAGAGAAAGTGGATCGAGCATCTCCCCAGCGTTCTATGGTCCTATCGAACCACAACGCAAATAGCTACCAGACAAACACCTTTCTCTTTAACATATGGTTTGAAGCCATAGGGGTTAGGAATGCGAGGACTTCAAGGGTGAATGAAAAGGAGAATAATCAAGAGCTAGAATATAACCTGAACACAATTGATGAGCAACGAGATCAAGCAGCAATGAGAATAGCCTCATATTAGCAGCAAATAGCCTGACATTACGACAAACATGTTCGACTCTACACTTTCAAGGTTGGAGACTGAGTCCTTAGAAAAGTTTTCCAAAATACTGAGGAAGTTGGGGCTGGCCAACTAAACCCTAACTGGGAAGGTCTCTACCTGATCACCAAGGTAGTAGGGAATGAGGCTTACAAGCTGCAAACTGTTGAAGGCAGAGAAATTGCAAATAGCTGGAACGCAGTTCACCTCAAGTAGTATCATTTCTAAACTCTTGGTTGAATTTTTCAAGTTTTGTCTTATTTATTTTTTATTAAACTCGTCACTGACTTGAGCATCGGAGGGACCATCTAGTTGTTCCACATGTAGATTGAAACTCAACCCTGACAATCGAGGTTTGATAGAGAAGCCCCTCAAGGTTGACCCTGCAATCCTTAGGGTGAACATCGATCCAGAAGAAATGAGTTCGCATTTTTATTTATTTTCTTTTACTACTTTCATTTATTTTCGAATTTATTCCCTACTTCAATTACTGAGTTGAGCCTCAGAGGGTCGATGGCTTAGCCATTGACCATTTAACCTTATCGCCTATAGGTTGAAAGTTAATGTTGATAACTCAAGTTAAACAAGAATGACCCTGCAGATCTCGAACATACGCTAGGGTCAGTGTCGAGTATAACAAAGAACAAAAAATGGCTTTACACTTCGAAGTTAAGAAATATCATCGATGTCAACCTTAACATGACTTCAATGTTAAATCCTCGAACAATGTTCGATACCAACGTCTCTAAGGCATGGTTCAACCTCAATGCAAGTTCAGCCTCAATTCGAGATAAATTATAGTTTAGACAACGTGCATATTTATATATGCTAGCCTTAGATCCTAGAATTATAATCTACCGATCATATTAAATGTTAAACAGTCAATACATATATTTTTATGTATGTATTTCTAAGATTTTCTCGTTTAAATACCTTCTATGCATTTGCACACATAACTTTCAAATACCAAAGTTGAAGAAAAACAAAGTTCAAGTATGAAATGTCATTCAGAATGTCACTAACTCAAATGGGAGTTCAACATCGATAAAATAAAGTGGAAAATCACCACAAAATATACTACAACACCGAAGCCGGCAGAAACAATAAGAAGTCTAAATGAACGATAAAACATGCAAATAATAAAAAAATAGAAAATCAGCCTCGCGTAGTATAGCTCCATCACCCTACATCGCGTTGTCACCATAAAGAAAAGACAAATCAAGATCAGGATTCTTGTCCTTGATCATTCTCGCTAGGCCTTCAGCTATCTTCATTACAAATGGATTGAAAGGCTTCAGAATCGGCTATTTTCTGGAGGTCGATCCCTTTACCTTTTTAACGGCGTCAAGGGCCTTATCACAAACTGCCAATTCAGATTTATAATGCTTCTTGGCAGCATCAAACTCCTTCTTCAGCTTAGCATAAGAAACCTTCACTTTGCTCAGACGACCCTTGTATGATTTGGAGTCTTCCAATGCTGCTGTCGCCTTCTTCTCAGCCTCAGCATTCCCCCTCGTAACTTTTTCTACCTCAGTCTTCAAAGCAGCTACCTCAACATCAAGCTTGGAGGTTGAAGATGACTCGGCTTCAAGATTTTCCCAAGCACATGACAGTGCCATGGTAACCTACAAGAGACAAGAATTAAAACAAATTAATACGTCATGTTGTATGGAAAATAAAAAATAAATTATGAAAGTTGGATACATATCTGAACAAAATGATTAAGTGCACGAGCAATCTAAGACTTCAATCCAACCACCTGTAGATTGCCAATATCTACCGCCACCATCTCATTCTGCATTTTCAACCAAACAATGTTAGAGGGATCGAATGTGGCTGAATTTCGAGGAACTATCTCATTTCCTAATTCATCGAACATCGGGCCCATTGTCCTATCAGCAAGAAAGAGAGAACTAAATCCCACCTCAACTACCACTGAATCTGGTTTCCCTCGAACAGGTGTAGCGTGTGGGGTAGGATTAGGAGATGGGGTCAACGTCCTCGCATTCTTACTTGGGGGGGCGTCAGAGGGACGCCGACCCTCAGACGGGGTTGCAGACCCTGAAGTGTCTTCCCTACTTGATTTACCCTTGACTTCGTTAGCCTTAGCTTTGATATCTATCAATTGGAGGGTACGAGTGTTAGTAGGAGGATTTTTTATGGCACTGACGACTCTTCCGCCTCACAAAGTCTTGATAGAACGATAGACCTAAGGGATGTCGAGGGCTCTTTGGATCCGTTTGAGTAAGATGCCCTACATATTATGCTTCTTGTGATAACCTTCAAAAGAAAGACAAATTTTTTAAAATTAATTAGAAACAACAATAATCAAGACCAGACTTTGCATCATCCAAATTGATAAAAAAATGCACGAGCTCGACTAAAAGATCGAGAATGACATTCTTCACTGTCTTCACCACATGTTACCCCAAACCAATTGGGCTTCCAATCACCAGAAGATGAAACACATTATCTCACTAGTCCCTCAAACCCGCCAGTCCATCGAGTGAAATAATAGAAGCCCGGATTGTCGAGCACATTAATGATTCTATACAGTGAATGCCACTCCTCCAACATCGGTTCACAAAACTTCAGGTCATACTATATCAACAACATACCCATCATATGGCTGTAGCCGTCATGAGCAATTTGAGCTGAGGATATTCCATAACTTGCTGCAATCTTCTGAAAGAAATTATGTAAGGGCAGTCGAATCCCTCTCTTAAAAATGTCAGAATAAAATACAGTGGGATCTCTAGGCGGCTAACAAGCCCTCTCCGAAGACTTAGGGACTCTCACCTTCAGTTGACAAGCAACTCTATAAGCATGTATTATATGTTTCAGAAATTTCTAGTCAATGGTAGACGATATTGTTTCTGTCTTGAACCCCAAAGATCTCTGGGAGCCAACCGCGAGGTCACCCGAATCATCAGGATCATCGATTTCCTCGCTTGAGTTTTCCATTTAATCAACTACCACTCGTCACCTTCAAAAAACGTACCTTTAGCATTTTCAATACCATCTACCTCCGAATCTGAGCTTTCATCTTCAGGTTCAGATTCATCTCTTAAGTTCTAGATCTCACCACATTCAGTAGACCCCAAATTTTTTTCAGAATCTTCAATTTTTTGGGGATATCGAATCTGTCATCAACGCCAATCCTAGGGTCGACCAAACTTGACTCTCCTCATTCTGGAATCTCAGTTTGGGGTATCACCATGTCACTGCAGATGTCGATCATTGTTTCTCACGTATCCTCACTCAACGATGTCGAAAGAAAATAAATAAACTTACACAAATCAAGATCAAGAGAATACATGACGAGCAACTTACCAATTAACGAGGACAGGCACTGCCCTTGTAACACCCTAAATTTATTAAAGTGTTAAATTGATTTTTAATGATTATAATTGATGCGAAAATGTGAGTTTTTTTTAAATTAAATAATAATCTAATTAATCAGTTTAAACATATAAACAGAAAGTAATTTAATGATTTTAATAAAATAAAATGATACTTAATGAATTAGAATAAAAATGCCACTGGAATATTTTTATTTGAAAAGTTCACCATAAATTCCAGAATCATAAAAAAAAACATGAAAGATGTCTAAGAAATAACAAGATCCTTGAAATATTGAATTATAAATAGTTGGATTAAAGAAATTTAAAACATTGATATGCGGAAGAAATGCAAATCAGCTTGACTCGTAATTCGATCCTCCACACGCCACTAACTTAATTACCTGAAAATATTAATGAGGGGTGAGCATATATAAAATATACTCAGTGTGAGAAATTATGCAAAGATTTGCCCAAGTTAATAAAACGGTAGCACACATATAACTGATACTAGAAATTGATAGTACCTTACTATCGAAAATTGATAGTACATTAGTATTGGAAATTGAATCGCATAGCGACATTTGTGCACAAATAATGAGAGCTAAATGTATGAACATATAGTCCAAGTACTCATTGATAGTAACATGAAATACGGCAAACACGTGATATTAAAATGGGCAAAAATTGAAATCCTCGACATAAAATAAATGAATCCCACACCTTAATTGAACCGATGAACTTTGAGTTAAGCACTAACAATAACTTATTATCTTAGTCGTGCCGCACCTAGAATACCAAAATAAATAAATCCTTCAAATATACGTTCGAATCTTAAATGAAAACCCAACTAAAAATGGAACTATAAATATAATAATAAAACTTCCAGATTGTAAATAGACAAAATAATATCTATGAATATAAATATCAATATTAAGTCCCTAATTGAGAAAATTAAGAATTAATTTTTGACAATTTAAATCTAAAACATTCTTTACGACTATGCAATTTTTTTTGTAAATTCCTAAATGTAAAAGGACGAAATATAAATATAATTCCATGAAAATCTGAATCGGTTCTAGATTACTGGAAAAGAGAAATAGAATGCAGTTTTATTTACTATAAAAGATTTAATTAATAATATAAAAATGTACGATTATAGGCATATGATATGCATTGTGATACGTGTGCGTGTTTGTGTATATATATGTGATATACGTGTCTATATATACATATATATGTATATGAAATTTTGTTCGGTAATATAAATAATTATAAAGAATGGCTATGATTGTAAAAATTTAATCACATAAATTGAGAGATATAGCACAAAGGATACCATGTAATAATTAATATTATCATCTAGATGCACACACCCATACGGAAATCATTTTAAAACCAATAATTCATATTTTAACTTTGTAGCTATTTATATTGTCAATCAAGAAAAAGAAAATTCATTTTATCATATTAATGTTGGGATTTGCTCGAATTGTACCCCACGGGATCTATTTGGATGCCATTAATTCTAACTCATGTAAATCATAATTTTATGTGTGACATTAATTATCCTATGTTGAATTAACATGCAAGTCCAATTTTGAATCTATTGCAGTGAAAAGAAAATAGAGTCAATCGAAACCGGTACAAACGTTGTCGGGTTGCTCACAAGATTAAAGGTCTAATCCCGTTGCTGATTGAGAACAAATGGACATGACAAATCTTCATGGTGTTCGAAACTCACAGCTCCAATATTCTACTTCTTGATCTTCTGCTGTATTCCCGGACCTTGTCTGGATGCAGGGTGGGCTGCAGACTACTAACGGTTGTAGAAAACCTAGGAATCAAGAGAGTACGTAAGAGGGGCTGTATTAGTGTGTGAAATTTTGTGCCCCCTATAATAAGGGAGGGGGTGAAATTTCCATCTTCCAACCCTAATGGGTTTGGACCTCCAACTCTTGTTCTATTCCCAATCCACTAATTAATTATGCAAGCTTCTGACAGCTATAATTAATTAATATCTTGTTCCTTGAGTAGTACCGCACAACTTCCGTATCATGTTAAGAATAAATTAATATTCTGTCTGCAGGGCTTCCCATGATCTTTGTGCTTCCTCAAGAGGACATCATCAACCTAACTCACCAGGACATGGTGACCATATACAATGCACGACCCATCATATACGTATATGTTACTGCCCAAAATATCGAGGTTTATTGATCCTATCAAGAATCCAACTCATTGATAAATCAAAGCAGTAGACATAACATTTATATGTTTGCCACTATACATGGGTTAAGAACCCGAACTCTGTGGATCTTTATTCTCTTCCTTTAGGTCAGAATAGAGAATAGTATCCTATCGTGATCCTTCTCAATACACACACAAGTGTATTAGAATAATCAGCTAGTTAATATAAACTAACTATCAGATTATTCTACAATGTACAATGGTTGGTTCAGGACCATCTAAACTGCGAGCCTTTTAATACTTTGCAAGGAATCCGATAATATGATCTTTACTGTGTGTTAACCCACACCATATCATCTACAATGCAAGTATATGGTAACATGCATATAAATATAACAATAAATAAATGCACAAACAGTGACTGCTGTAACAGCCCGGTCCCGAGATAAGGTTTAACGAATGGGGACGGGGTGTTATTAAGGGATTAATGAATAAAGACGGAAGATTAACAAAGAAGTTTTAAGAATTAAGATGAACTTTTGAAAGATAGGCGACGATACTCGGGTTTATTTGATTAAGAAGGAAACATGCTTTAGCGGAATAAAACGGCTAAGTAATCAGATACCAACAAGCATAGACCCATTTATAGGTCAAAGCGGATAAACAGATACCAACATGAACAAGCCTCTTCATAGCCGAAAGGAAAATATACTCGAGAAGCAGGAATAAAACTTATAATGCATCTTTATATATAGATAATCATGTCTGGGGAAATTTTCATAGAATTTCAATATTCATGATAGAACTTGCGCGAAATTTGGAAAGAGTGAATCAGAGTAGCAGAACACATAATGGGATTTTAAAAGAAACTTATATAATAGTAGGACAATCTTGGCAGCCAACCCATATCCACAGCCACCATCATCCTCAGCATCTCAACCTGAAAACATTTGAAAAAGAGGGCGTGAGCACTAATGTACTCAGTGGGTTTTAATAAAAGCTTCTTTAATAAGCCGAGAAATATCCAATAATAAACTGGCGGTATATGGAGAGCAAAACACAAAAGCCCCCATCTCCATATCCGCAAAACCTTTTCTTTACTTTTGGGCCCAACCTTGGCTCAAACCTGATGTCAACTGTACCCTTAGACATGCCATAGGATAGAAGAGGGGTTACCTCAAATATCCAAATGAGTTTGCCAGGGAATTAACCCAGCAGTGACTTCCTTAAATGATCAAAGATAATGAATTCTGAGCTCAATCTTGGTTATAAAAGCTATACTCTTCCTTTCTTAACTTAGCCTTCCTTTCTCAACCTTAATCCTTAATTTCTTACCTTCCTTACTAGAATTATCGAGCTTAGAGCAATGTCTAAGGCTGTTCCTTTACTTAAACATGATTTCAGCCTATAAGGGATTTAACGCCACCCTAACAAGACAATCCTTAATCCTTAACTATACAAGCTTTAACAAAGCATAAACATTCAAATACAAGGAGATGAACGTAAAAAAATACGAATTGTAACTAAAAACAATTCTAAATATCTCATGCTAAGCATAAACAATACTTTAACATTTCTAGCATTTCTAGACATGCTCAAGAGCTCAAATAAAACACAATATCTTCTTTTCCTTCTTTCCTTGTACAGAGATCAATCATGCAGAGCAAAATATTTTATTGGATATCTCATTTGCCCTATATGCTTCTAGAGCTTATTAGCTCAAACTTTAGATGAGTATAGATTTACCCACCCCGATTACTTGACAGAAGATGAAGCAACGAGTTGATGATCCTTCTCCGAATCCTACGAGGCTCACTTTCTCCTACAAAAGTCGAATCATCGACTTAGCGGCCTTCTACGAAGAAATTAACTATCTACAGCGAGAAATAACGTCATCTAACTCGAAGACTAAAATCTAAGACTTAATTACAGATTGCACGACTTATTGACTTAATAAAATTCGAGAAGAATTTGCTTGGAAAATTTATTTTTCGATACTCGAATTTTAGACGGATTTAACTTGAAAAGTTTATTTGAAATAACTCGGAAATAGCTTGAAAGTTTTCTAAATTTAAACTTGGAAATAACTCGTGATTAGATTGGAAAAACACAACTCGAAAGGCTCGAAAAGAGGGTATGAAAATAGTTAGGAAAAATCAACATAAAACAACACGGGCGGGGACCGCGCCGGCGGGCAGCCCCCCACCGCGGCGCAGGGGTGCACCGGCGGGCACCCCCCCGCCGCGGTGCCCCCTAGTGCCGGCGGGCACTTTTCTGGGCCGAGGGGGGTGTGGTGTGGCGGCGCACCTCCCCGCGGCGGGGGCTCTCCCTTTCTCTCTCCTCCGCCCAGTTTCTGGGCAATCTTCAACTGGGTTTCTTCAGTGTTCGTCGATTCCTTCGACGAACACGATGAACACGAAGAACACTTATAATAATTTTAAAAACATGCTTCAATAATTTAAATTAACATGAAACGGCATGTTTTAACTTCAAAAGAAATCGGCATTATAACAGCATAAACACGATAATCCTCTTTAAACATTTGGAATAACGGCGAAATCTTTAAATATAACTTGAACGGAATTTAAACGGAATAACGAGACTAATTACAAGAATTAATGACAAGAATAACAACGGAATAATAACGAGCAATATAACAGAAACACTATTATCTTGGAACTTTAACGGAATCGAAATATAAGTCTTAGGCGGAAAGTAAATGAGTAATAATGAAGAACATGAAGAACATAAAGTAAATGCGGAATTAAAAGACGGAAAAGAAATGGAATCGAGCCCGACGAACAAGAATGGACGGGGTTAGATGCGTCGAAGGAAGGTGACTAGCTTGGCGTCTCGTCGAGTCGCAACGGCAGCAGAGCCGCCTGCTACGACCCAACGGCGCCCCTAGCACATTCCCTCATCGCATCCCTTCCACGCCACTCCGCTCGTCGTCTTGCGGAATACTCACGAAGAACGCTTTTTACTTCGACAGAACTTTCTCGGCTCTCACGAGCTTTCCCACTCTCTTGCCACTTCAGTGCAAGAATACTGCAAGAGTTACCCCGGATTCGGTTAAAAGCTGCTTTATTCGATGTCGAGGTTCAAATGACTTCAGACATGAAATCTAAAAATACCGGGGGACTCATTGGCTCGAATACTAGTGAACCAACTTGATTCGTGAAGAAGGCGGGGTCGCTAAAAGAAAGACGAGCAAAGATTCCCTTTTTGGAATTACTTTTTACTATTACAGCCCCTCTTACGTACTCTCTTGATTCATAGGTTTTCCACAACCGTTTAGTAGTCAGCAGCACACCCTACATCTAGACAAGGTTCGGGAATACAACAGAAGATCAAGAAGTAGAATATTGGAGCTGTGAATTTCAAACACCATGAAGATTTGTCATGTCCATTTACTCTCCATCAACAACAGGATTAGACCTTTAATCCCGTGAGCAACCTGACAACGTTTGTAAGTACCGATTTCGATTGACTCTATTTTCTTTCTGCTGCAATAGATTCGAAATTGGACTTGCATGTTAATTCAACATAGGATAATTAATGTTACACATAAAATTATGATTTACATGAGTTAGAATTAATGGCATCCAAATATATCCTGTGGGTACAAAAACCCCAACAATTGGTATCAGAGCAGGTTTTGGTTATACTCTAGATTTAATTATATGGTTAATTAGAATTGCATGTTTAAATCTGTGGATAATTTTTAAGTTTTAAAATTTTCAGATTTATTAGTTCATGTTGTTCGAATTTTTTGAATAAAAATTTGGAGATGAATTTTGATCTTGATTGAAAATTTTCAATTTTTTGTTCGATGGAATTTTCGAAAATAGTGATTTAATTTGTAAAGGATTTTTGATGAGGATCAAAATTTTCAGATTTAATCCTTATGGATTTCGAAAATTGGGATTAAAGAATTAGAAAGGATTTTCGAAAAATCCTAATTTTTAAATCCTAGTTTTTTCGATCATATAGTATTTAATTTGGAATGTCACTTTGACTTAGATCAATTTTTTCAAATTTTAAATTACATATGTTCGAATCTTTTGATCTTAGTTGTTTATTTTCGTTCATGGTGGAATCATGATTTGGAAATTTTATCTTTGATAAATTTTCATTCCAAATCAATGTCATGATCGAGAATAATTTTTTTCAATTCCTTAATTTCTTGTTTAATAATATTCGACCCCTACAATTAATTTGGAATGGATTTTGATGAAAATTAAAATTTCTAAATTTAATTGGGATATGGTTCGAAAATTATGAGGATTAAAATTGGAAAAAGTAATTTTTTATGTATATCAAAAGTTACCAAATTCTAATCCAAAATAAAATTTTAAATTTGGAAAGTGTTTGAAGAGGATCAAAACTTCCATATTTTTTATTCTAGTAATTTTGATACCTAGTATATAATTTGGAAAGGATTTTGACTAATATCAAATTTCCAAATTATTATTTTTAATTAGGGATGGGCGAAAATATTAGGTTTTAATTTGGAGGAATTTTTTGATTAATTTCAAAATTTTCAAATTTAATCCTAAGGAATTATTTCAAAATTATAAGATTTAATTTGGTAGAAAATTATTATTAATTTTTAAATTTTATCTTATTGGAAATTTGAAAATTATTAAGATTTATTTTGGAATAGATTTTTGATTAATATCAAAATTTCCATATTTTATTATTTAGGGATTTTCGAAAATTAAGGAATTTTATTTGGGAAAGATTTTTGATAAATATCAAAATTTCTAGATTTATTCCTTATGTTATTTTCAAAGAATTAAGATTGAATTTGGTGGAAAATTATAATTAATTTTCAAATTTTATCTTAGTGTATTATTCAAAATTTTAAGATTTAATTTGGAGGAATTTTCGATTTATTTTGAAAATTTCCATATTTTATCTTTGCGATAATTCTGAATGTATAAGATTTAATTTAGTGAAATATTTTAATTAATTTTAAAATTTTCAAATTTAATCTTATGGTATTTTCGAAAATCTTAATTTAATTAAGGATAATTTTTGAAAATGGTCATGTATGGATATCATATGCAATTTTATGTTTATCACTTAAAATTTGATAGTTGTTGTATGTAGACGGCTTTTGTTTGCAAGTGATACCGACTATCATGGCATTTTAATTTTGTGATGTGATGATTTAATTTATGTTGAATGTATGGTTGTTGATGGCCGTATGCCGGTTTGGCTAGGAGATTTTTATCCATGAGAAAATCCATGGATTAGATTAGCATTTATTTTATTACGTTGGTTTAATGTAATAGGAAAAATAAAATGTTAGAGTTTATAGATGGAATTTTCAAAAATTCCATGTGTCTTGAGTTGTATTTTTTTATTCCTTTATTATTCTAGATATATTAGGATTTTCTATAATTAAAATATTTATCATATAGAAATTGAATATTTAAGATAAGCTTCACTCTCCACCACCCAAAATCACCGATCACAACAGCGGCGGCGACAAACAAAAATGAAGTACAACCCGTGCGTCTCCTCCTCCCGGCGTAAGAGCCGCAAGGCGCACTTCACGGTGCCTTCGAGCGTCCGCCGCGTCATCATGAGCGCGCCGCTCTCCGGCGACCTCCGGTCGAAGTACAACGTCCGGTCGATGTCGGTGCGCAAGAACGACGAGGTGCAGGTGGTGCGTGGGACCTACAAGGGGCGTGAGGGCAAAGTCGTCCAAGTCTACCGCAAGAAATGGGTGATCCACATCGAGCGAATCACCCGCGAGAAGGTTAACGGCTCCACCGTCAACGTCGGCATCCACCCCTCCAAGGTCGTCGTCACCAAGCTCCGCCTCGACAAGGACAGGAAGTCGCTGCTCGACCGCAAGGCCAAGGGCCGCGCCGCCGCGGATAAGGACAAGGGCACCAAGTTCACCGCCGAAGATATTATGCAGACTATCGATTAGGAGGTTTGTCGATTTAGATTGTGATCTTTTGTTACGGTTGTTAATTTTGGATTTTTATGCTGATGAGAGGAACTCTGTTATTTTATATCGCTTTTGATGGATTTTGTTTCGTTACAACTCCTATTATATTAGTTATGAGTCTCATATTATTCATTCAAGTATTTAAGTTGTTGAAGACAATGCTTTTATATGAATTTTGTGATGCGACAGTGTTAAATTTGGTTTGCTGGAGTGGTATAAGAACCTAAAAAAAAAATATTTAAGATAATGATTATTTTATCCTAGTGGATTTGGATAAGGTAATTGATATCTTTGGATTTATTCAAATATGATAAGCAAAGATTTAAATTTGGAATAGAAATCCATATAGAATTAGATAAGGATAGAAATCTACTCAAGGAAGGAAAGTGGAGCAGCCCCAATCAAGGAAGGACGACATCCCGGACATGTCCCGAAACCCTAAATCAGCATTAGGGTTTTGGCGAGACACTTGGTGGTGGCGCGGATGATGTCCAGATTTTCGGAGCTGATTTTCCAAGATTATCTTATGAATGCAACATGAGAAATATGTCATGATAGTTAGTTTAAATTATTATGCTCATTATGTTGTTGTTTGCATGTCATGTATGTTTATCATTTTATGTGATGTTCTTGCATACTAATAAGATAAAATGAAAACCTCAAGTATAAATAACTAAGTGGGAGAGATTCATACCAAAGTATGTAGAAATCTAATCGGTCTCCATTAATCTGGTTTAATTGAGAAGTGATGGGCATGCGCGTTGACAATAGGTCTTCCTCCATATCGGATGTGTCATATCACTGGATTCTCTAGAAATTAAACCTCTTAAAAAGATAATTGTAGGATACTGTTAGAACAAATTAACTCCTCTATCTGGAGCAATGAAATTCGAACCAGTGCCCTTGGGGTGAAGATGATGGTGTGTCACACTTAGGTGTAATTTATTAATAAACGTCCACACTATCGTGGCTTATTAATTAGACGATTACATGACCGGGAATATTACCGACTATTAATTTACTTGTCAAAAGGAAACTTGACTGGAGGTGAATTAAAGGCTAATAACCTGTTTATAAATGAATTTCATAAATGTTCACACTATCGTGGCTTATGGGAAACATTTTTAAAATGTCGGTAGATATATATATAATTCTTTTTGAGGATTTCAATTATGTGATTATCCGAAAGGGTGTGACTGTACTGCATGTTTACTTTTTAAGTTATTTCTATATTATCATGGCACTCTCCAACTTATCTTCTATTCTCAAAAGTTTTATATTGGTGAAATACTAAAGACTAGATTCGGAACTTAATCATTGTCCTGAACGGCTGAAGGTTTAAATTGTACTTGATGAGGAATGTTATAAGAATTCAGTTGCGAATTCTGATGAAATGGTGAGAACCTCTTATGGTGTAATTTTATGTGTGACATTAATTATCCTATGTTGAATTAACATGCAAGTCCAATTTCGAATCTATTGCAGCAGAAAGAAAATAGAGTCAATCGAAATCGATACTTACAAACGTTGTCAGGTTGCTCATGGGATTAAAGGTCTAATCCCGTTGTTGATGGAGAGTAAATGGACATGACAAATCTTCATGGTGTTCGAAATTCACAGCTCCAATATTCTACTTCTTGATCTTCTGCTGTATTCCCGGACCTTATTTAGATGTAGGGTGTGATGCTGACTACTAAACGGTTGTGGAAAACCTATGAATCAAGAGAGTACGTAAGAGGGGCTATATTAGTGTGTGAAATTTTGTGCCCCCTATAATAAGGGAGGGGGTGAAATTTCCATCTTCCAACCCTAATAGGTTTGGACCTCCAACTCTTGTTCTATTTCCAATCCACTTAGGTCATATTAGGCTACAACAGAGATCTAGAAGAATATTAAATTGACCTACTAATTTATTTAATTTCTAATATCCATGACATATATATAAATAAATAAATTAAGTATTACTTTTATTCCACTAAAGAAATAATATTGACTTACCAATTTAATACACATTTGTGAATATGCTTTCTCCTTTAGTTCAGCCATTCCCCATGTTTAAGATATAATGTCCATTAATTAATTATGCAAGCTTCTGACAGCTATAATTAATTAATATCTTGTTCCTTGAGTAGTACCGCACAACTTCCGTATCATGTTAAGAATAAATTAATATTCTGTCTGCAGGGCTTCCCATGATCTTTGTGCTTCCTCAAGAGGACATCATCAACCTGACTCACCAGGACATGGTGACCATATACAATGCACGACCCATCATATATGTATATGTTACTGCCCAAAATATCGAGGTTTATCGATCCTATCAAGAATCTCACTCATTGATAAATCAAAGCGGTAGACATAACATATATATGTCTGCCACTATACATGGGTTAAGAACCCGAACTCTGTGGATCTTTATTCTCTCCCTTTAGGTCAGAATAGAGAATAATATCCTATCGTGATCCTTCTCAATACACACGCAAGTGTATCAGAATAATCAGCTAGTCAAGATAAACTAACTATTAGATTATTTTACACTGTACAATGATTGGTTCAGGACCATCTAAACTTGTAATACCCCGAAATATTTTAGAAGGTTTTATTCGACATATGTTACCTGAGGGTAATCTAAGAAATAAGTTGGATCCTTAACTGATTCAAATAAAGGAAAATCGCAGCTAGGAAAATCTGTTAAATTTATTTTGGTCAAAAATTGCTTTAACAATATGTTTTGATATTTTTCTCGGGTTGATAGAAAATGCTCCAAGGATCGTGCCAAACTTTGAATTTTTCAATTTCAAGTTCAAATGAACTCTTGGCACAATTTTAAACTAAAAGTTAATAGATTTGAATAAAAAGGGCACATACGTCATTATCCAATTTCTTTTTCGAAATATTATTCTATTCGTAATTATCTTATTCTTTTTCCATCATTATCATCTTTCTTTTATTCGTTATTATCATATTTATTTTTCTTCTATAAATAGGAGGTTAAGATTTTATTTTTCATTCATTTTCAAAATCGAAACGTCGAGCAGCTTCTAGAGAAGGTACGGCTCTAGTTTCCTATTTTATTTTTGAAATAGTCATTTTGAAGGTGTCAACGCGTAGATCACGAATACGTGATTGAAATGATGACACGACGGGCGATCACGATGGAAAATCATCGTGACTACCGCTAAAGGTCGCAACCACCATCTCAAATCGGTGACTCTTTCGGGTTGCCGAATCCAAAAGTGTCTTTAGAGTTTTATGTTCTATGTATATTTATATACATTTTCCATGTTGCCACTTTTTAATTTCGGGTATATTTTGGATATCTGAATATTAAATTGTAGTCTTTTTCAGATCTATCCTTCATGGATAGCCCTATCGTATTTTTAAGCTCAAAAGTTATTCCGTGTCAAAATATAGTATTTTTATTTAAAGTTTCATATTTTTCCAATGGGCAGATCTTGCGGTATGAATTTATTTGTACCGAATTAATTTTAGGATACGGGTTTGACCACCCTGTATGCCAAACTTTCAAAAGAGTTTTTCTTTATAAAAATGCCCTAAGTAAATTTCCCTTAAGAGTCAAAATATTTTGATGACCCGTGTGCTGCGTATTAAGATAGTAGATTTTATAATATTTGCTTCATAGCTAAGAAATGTTAGATTTTGACCTAATGATAGTATTTTATCGAAACTAAGTTGCCGGATAATCTTGTAGGCGCAGAAGAAGGAGACTTCTAGTTGAGACCAGAATCTAGATCTAGCAATTCCAGATCAGATTACCAGGTGGATTTTTATTATATAAAATGTATTTTGGGTTATTAAGCCCTGATATTTATAAAATAAATGTGATTGAATATCCAACTCATGATTGTATTTAATGTGCTCTCCTGAGTCATGTAAGTCTTACTACTGTTTTTGGTGACGAAACTACAATAGTTCACGATATCGAGCTCCAAGCCAACAGGGCAGTGTCCAACCTTAAGCAGCAGGGTTGTGTACACAAACCGACTCACCGTAAGCGTTCTAGGGGAGAGTGGCGCGCAATGATGGAAATAAAATGATTTTGTATACATGGAATTCACAAATTTTCTGTTTTAAAAGCTTTCCATGATATGTTTAAAATATGATTGGATATTCTGTTTTATAAAGTGATTGTGAAGGTTTTTCTCAAAAGTACCTACTGAGTGCATTAGTACTCACGCCCAAAATCTTTTCAAATATTTTTCAGGATGAGCTGCGGGATGGTGGACGGCTATGCTAAGGTTGAAGGGCTATCATTTTATATATATGTTTTCTTTTCCGCGATGGAGTCTAATTGAGAACATGCTTCCTTTTGAGTCTGAATAAATGCGCTACGTTCTTTCCACTTACTCTGATTATTGCTACGGAGTGTTCGGTTCTCCGAATCCCGTTTTCTTTACTGTTATGGAGTGTTCGGTTCTCCGAATCCCATTTTCTTTACTGCTACGGAGTGTTCGGTTCTCCGAATCTCATTTTCTTTATTGTTACGGAGTGTTCGGTTCTCCGAATCCCGTTTACTTTCTGTTTCTGACATGCGAAAGCCTGGCATTTATTTACTTTCCTTATTCAGACAGGCGCAAGCCTAACTTTACATTGTTTTCCATGTCAAGGCAAAAGCCTGACTTTATATTGCTTTCACGACAGGCAGGAGCCTGGCATCTCTTTACTTCAAGTATTTGGACAGACATCAGTCTGGCCTTTTTCATGCCTAACCTATTAACAGTTAACCTTTAAACTGTTATTATTTACATTGAAGTTTGCCTTCGTTATTCTTTCTTGGGTCCATCCTAAGAGTCATGGCATCTGGTTTGAGTCATTTCATACGCTTTAAAAGCGTGGATTGATCCATTTATAGAGGTTATGTTGCCCAAATTTTTAGGGCACTAACCCTATTTCTTTGATTGCTTTTGTTCAACAACCCCTTCCCCCAACTAGCGCACCGGTCCCTTGCCCTTCTCCCGGGATTGGGGCGTTACAGAGTGGTATCAGAGCAGGCTGCAACTCTGCAGGCCTGTCATATTGTTGATTAATTCAAGTTCTCAGTGTAGTATCTTAATTGATTGTCGGATAGCCCTAGCACATCATCTGCACCGCACTTATCTGCTTAAAAAAGAAAGGTACGTAAGTTAAAATATTTTTGAGATTCAATGATGTTTATTAATTTCAAAAAAGTTAATTTCAAAAAAGGAAATGTGGATAAGGACCATTCTCCACATTGGTGGTATTTATGAAAAGTCGCGCCAATGATGGTTTCAAAAGGATAATGGTATCATTTTGGGACTATGTGTCCATATGATGATGGTTATGAATGGAAGGGACTCTTGGCCATGATGATAAAATTGTGGGACTTTATGCCTAGATGGTATTGAATGATTATTTTGAATGTGACTATATGTCCATTATGTTTGAAATGAAAAGTGATGTTTTGAACGGGATTATATATCCGTGATATGTTTTGAAAGAAAGTGTGATGATAGTAATCAATGCCCTATGATTAGAAATGTTATAATGTGTAAGTGATTAGAAATGTGATGATGGTAAAGTGATGGGAACCCAGAATGCTTATGCAGATGGAATATGAACATAGAATGATTTGATTGAGAATGTAGATGAACATAGCTAGTTGTGATTTATTCACATAGATTGGATTTTAAGTTGATGATTGTTAAGATTATTGTGGAACATAGATTGATTAAGTTTTTTTCCACGTTCAGGATTATGAGCCCACATGGATTGGTTCCACTGAAATGTGTCAATTTGTTATGATGTGAAATTTCAAAAGAATGTATTATGTCATGTTTGGATTTAATCCTACATGAAAGAGGGTTCACGGCAAGGCCGTGGTTCACCTATGGTTTTAATGGGATGTCTGGGACATCTGGATTCCGGTTCAACCGAGAATCTAATGAATGATTATAAAGAACAAATTGACTAAAAAGGTGGGAACGATTATGTAGGGCCTTGTAGTCTTGAACGTAGAAAGAACTTAGAATGGATAAGTATATTATTTTAGATGGCTTGAGTTATATGGATTTCTCGGAAATGCAGTTCGCGTGTATATGTATTTAAGGAGCATGTTGGGAGAATTTTGAATGTCTATGAAGAATCACGAATGATAGATCTATTCTCGCTACAGCTGCCTCTATACGTTTCTGATCATGGAGTAAGGAGAAGTTCGAGAGTGGATTTCTCAAGTTCGGGGTGACGTATACGACGATTGAGATTCAGGTGGATTGATCTCTCTCTCTCTCTCTCTCTTCTCGACTCAAAGGATGATGTTAAAGAATATTCGAAGAATGATGCAGAGAAGAACGTATGAAGAGTTATGCGTATCAATTCAAAGTAGACCAAAGCAGAGTATACGTCTTAGTAAGATTTGCGACTTGAGATAAATAGATTTTTACCTAGGAATGATGAGATAGCTTATAAGCTAGTCATATTGCTGTTTCCCACTAAGGTTGAGGAAGTGAAAGTTAGATCATAAGCATGTTATAAAGAATGAGGAGATAGTCCTGAACTAGGATTTATCTAATGAGGAAAGACCAGAGGCTATTTTTGACCGACAGGTTCAAGAATTACGGAACAAACATATATCACTAGTGAAAGTCCTATGGAATAACCATGGGAGAGAGGAAGCTACATGGGAGCTTGAAAGCAGAATCAAGGAGTTGTATCCTGATTTACCCTATAGAGGTACGCAAATTTTGGGACAAAATTTTTATTAAGGAGGGTAGAATGTAATACCCCAAAATATTTTAGAAGGTTTTATTCGACATATGTTACCTGAGGGTAATCTAAGAAATAAGTTGGATCCTTAACGGATTCAAATAAAGGAAAATCGCAGCCAGGGAAATCTGTTAAATTTATTTTGGTCAAAAATTGCTTTAAAAATATGTTTTGATATTTTTCTCGGGTTGATAGAAAACGTTCCAAGGATCGTGCCAAACTTTGAATTTTTCAATTTCGAGTTCAAATGAACTCTTGGCACAATTTTAACCTGAAAGGTAATAGATTTGAATAAAAAGGGCACATACGTCATTATCCAATTTCTTTTCGAAATATTATCCTATTCGTAATTATCTTATTCTTTTTCAATCATTATCCTATTCCATCATTATCCTCTTTCTTTTATTCATTATTATCATATTTATTTTTCTTCTATAAATAGGAGGTTAATGTTTCATTTTTCATTCATTTTCAAAATCGAAACGCCGAGCAACTTCTAGAGAAGGTACGACTCTAGTTTCCTATTTCATTTTTGAAATAGTGATTTTGAAGGTGTCAACGTGGAGATCACGAATATGTGATTGAAATGATGACACGACGGGCGATCACGATGGAAAATCGTTGTGACTACCGCCAAAGGTCGCACCCACCCTCTCAAATCGGTGACTCTTTCGGGTTGCCGAATCCAAAAGTGTCTTTAGAGTTTTATGTTCTATGTATATTTATATACATTTTCCATGTTGCTACTTTTTAATTTTGGTTATATTTTGGGTATTTGAATATTAAATTATAGTCTTTTTCAGATCTATCCTTCATGGATAGCCCTATCGTATTTTTAAGATCAAAAGTTGTTCCGTGTCAAAATATAGTATTTTTATTTAAAGTTTCATATTTTCCAATGGGCAGATCTTGCGGTATGAATTTATTTGTACCGAATTAATTTTAGGATACGGGTTTGACCACCCCATATGCCAAACTTCCAAAAGAGTTTTTCTTTATAAAAATGCCATGAGTAAATTTCCCTTAAGAGTCAAAATATTTTGATGACTCGGGTGCTGCGTATTAAGATAATAGATTTTATAATATTTGCTTCATAGCTAAGAAATGTTAGATTTTGACCTAATGTTAGTATTTTATCGCAACTAAGTTTCCGGATAATCTTGTAGGTGCAGAAGAAGGAGACTTCTAGTTGAGACCAGAATCTAGATCTAGCAATTCTAGATCAGATTACCAGGTGGGTTTTTATTATATAAAATGTATTTTGGGTTATTAAGCCCTGATATTTATAAAATAAATGTGATTGAATATCCAACTCATGACTGTATTTAATGTGCTCTCCTGACTCATGTAAGTCTTACTACTATTTTTGGTGACAAAATTACAATAGTTCACGATATCGAGACCCAAGCAAACAGGACAGTGTCCGACCTTAAGCAGACGGGTTGTGTACACGAACCGACTCACCGTAAGCGTTCTAGGGGAGAGTGGCGCGCAATGATGGAAATAAAATGATTTTGTATACATGGAATTCACAAATTTTCTGTTTTAAAAGCTTTCCATGATATGTTTAAAATATGATTGGATATTCTGTTTTATAAAATGATTGTGAAGGTTTTTCTCAAAAGTACCTACTGAGTGCATTAGTACTCACGCCCAAAATCTTTTCAAATATTTTTCAGGATGAGCTGCGGGATGGTGGACGGCTATGCTAAGGCTGAAGGGCTATCATTTGATGTATATGTTTCATTTTCCGCTATGGAGTCTAACTGAGAACATGCTTCCTTTTGAGTCTGAATAAATGCGCTACGTTCTTTCCGCTTACTCTGATTATTGCTACGGAGTGTTCGGTTCTCCGAATCCATTTTCTTTACTGTTATGGATTGTTCGGTTCTCCGAATCCCGTTTTCTTTACTGTTATGGAGTGTTCGGTTCTCCGAATCCTATTTTCCTTATTGTTATGGAATGTTCCGTTCTCCGAATCCCATTTACTTTCTGTTCCTGACAGGCGAAAGCCTGGTATTTATTTACTTTCCTTATTCAAACAGGCGCAAGCCTGACTTTACATTGTTTTCCATGTCAAGGCAAAAGCCTGACTTTATATTGCTTTCACGACAGGCGGGAGCCTGGCATCTCTTTACTTCAAGTATTTGGACAGACATCAGTCTGGCCTTTTTCATGCCTATCCTATTAACAGTTAACCTTTGAACTATTATTATTTACATTCAAGTTTGCCTTCGTTATTCTTTCTTGGGTTCATCCTGAGAGTCATGGCATCTGGTTTGAGTCATTTCATACGCTTTAAAAGCGTGGATTGATCCATTTATAGAGGTTATGCTGCCCAAATTTTTAGGGCACTAACCCTATTTCTTTGATTGCTTCTGTTCAACAACCCCTTTCCCCAAGTAGCGCACCGGTCCCCTGCCCTTCTCCCGGTATTGGAGCGTTACAGAACTGCGAGCCTTTTAATACTTTATAAGGAATCCGATGATATGATTTTTGTTGTGTGTTAACCCACACCATATCATCTACAATGTATGTATATGGAAACATACATATAAATATAACAATAAATAAATGCATAAATAGTGACTGCAATCATTATTCAATCTATATTATCTTAATATTGTTTATTGTATACAAAGACAAGATTTTCAGTATACAAAACCAACAACTAATTCCAATGTTTTTTTTCCCCGAAATAAAGTAACAAACAATGGATATTATTATGAAGAACTAGAGTTATTTTTTTTAAATTTGCGTGCAGATCTAACAATGAACATGGACAGTGAATAAATATTTTAAAATACCAATTCGATGTAGCAATGATAAATCCGAAGAGATTAAACTAAATTAAAGAGAAATCATGATTATGTTGTAGTGATTACTATATAAAAATCCAAGGAACATCAAAAGTTCTGACTAAAAATTCTATACTTTTAAATCTAAAAATCTTGAAGAAAACGTTTTAGACTTTGTAAAAAAAATATCTTGAATCCTGTTGAAACCAATTGCGTCCCTCGAAGCGGCGTAAAAAAAAACAATCTGGAATCTTAGAAAAATTTAGGCTTCTATACCAAGAGGCTAGGGTTCTATTTTGTATATTAAAACCAATGAATGGAGAAAGAAATATATATTTTTTTAATTCATTCTCTTATCCAAAACAATTGAGATATAAAAAAAAATCTCAATTACCAAATTTAAAAATTTGACTTCCCACTTCTTACATATATATAAGTATATTAACGTGTACACATATCTATTCTAAATTCATGACACATGATTTTCTATATGATTTGATAAATAAATCTTACCTTACTAAATAAAATTGAATACATATCTAGGGGCGCGATTTAGACTATATCTTAACTCGAACCTTGTGTAAATTTAAAATAATTCCGATAATTCACATAATTCAAGACAAATACTTTATTTAAACAATGATTAGAAAAATGGGCTGTTACAACCCTTACTCATCTTGATGTCGTCGTAGGATTGAAACTGAGGAAATAACGGTGAAAAGGGGTTTTGAGCGTCTACATAAAGGAAAAAATTTCTCCTTCTTATAGAAGTAGCATGTGACACAGCTAGGGTGGAATCTTAACTACCGCACTTATTCCGCTACGAATATAATAATAATATTAATAATAATAATAATAATAATAATAATAATAATAATAATAATAATAATGAAGTAATCGACCCTAGGGTTGACTATTTTGAAATAAGTAATGATAATATCGACCTTGGAGTCAATTATCTGCAATGTCATTTATGCTTCAGGGTTGATCGAAACTTAAGACCCCGATAAGAAATAAATCGATCTTAGGGTCGATCATTTTGACAATGGCAAGGATTGATATAATATTGAAATCAACATGCTGCGGTTTACCAATACAGAAGATCGACCTTTCTCCGCAAATTATCGACCCTAGCTTTTATATCTCCAAGTCTTCCCTTTTCACGTGATGGTCTTATGCAGTAGGCCTCGACTTCACCTAAAAAAAAATTACATTATAATCTATCGACCCTAGGGCCGATATCCTATTGAGGTCAACTTCTCATAAGCAGGGAGACCCCTGTGTGTGTCTGGCAAACAATAGTGACTTATGGAAAATAATATTGGATTTACGGTGTTCGGCCTTATGGTTTGCATTCAAAGCCTCGATCTTCTTACCTTGCAGCTTGCATTTAAATCTTAGGCATTCGATCTCCAAGTTATTTTATAACTTGGGCCGTTCAGCTTCATAGTCCATACTCGGGGCTTCGGTGTTTGATTTTATGATTTACTTTCAAAGCCTCGATCGTCCTACCTTACAACTTGCACTCAAACGTTCGGCATTCGACCTCCAGGGTCATTTTCATGTATTGGGTCATTCATTTCTAATCTTTCCTTGGGCTCGATGTTTGGCCTCACGGTGGACGTCTTATGTTCTTACATGTTTATTTACATTACAATTCATTGCCCAGCTCCATTGATGGAACATAGACAATGAGGAGCTAACTATAGTGGCCATTTTTCGTCAACTCGTTACGCTGGCCCAAGAGGGTTGAATGTCGTTATTCAACTGGTTTTCAATAGATAATAGTTCAATTTAAAATTTGAATTAACGTTGTAGTTCTGCCTTATTCGGAAGGGTTGACGGGTTCAGAGGAGTTGGCACGTTCTTCAACTGCCTCCGCGATTCGTGTGAACCCTAGCTACAACATCCACCTATAAAAGGAGGTCTCCCTCTTCATTTGATGACCACACTGATATATGTTTAGTGATTATTTGTGTTGTTTTAGTATAGGAATTTTGTGTCTTTAGTGTTGTGTTTCCATTATTTTTGTGTTGATTTTATGTTGTATTCTTCACTTTTTGCTCTTTTGGTGAGTTGTGCCAGATTTGCACGAACTCCACATTTTTGGGATTTTTTATCCCAAAACGGTTATTTTATGGCATAATATGTGGAAAATCAGAAGCCCAGCTGAAACTGAACTGGAGACACACGCAAGCTGACGCCCAATTGGAGCCCCAACTGATGAATCTAGCTGAAACTCCCAACTGATGGTAGACTCCAGCTGAACTAGAGAGCCAGTTGGAGAGTCCAGCTTGAGAGTCCAACTGAAGAGTCCAACTAGAGAGTCCAACAGAAGACCCAACTCGAGAGCCAAACTGAACTCACTAACTGATGGCCCGGACTGAAGGCTCAACTGAACCGTCCAGCTGGAGTTTGAACTGAAGCTCCCAAACTGAACAATGAACTAATCAGTTAAGCCTGCACAGTGCACGAACTAAAGACAAAACTAGAGCTGCAACTGGAGGAGCCAGCCACCGTGGGAGACCCCAGCCACCGCTAGGGGGTGCCTTTGGCTAAAGACACCCTACGAGCATGGAGTGTCCCGCCGGTGCTGGGCTTTCCATGCCCAGCCGGCACTAGAGTGCTCCGCCGGTATGGGGTGCCCTTTTTCCAAGTTTTTTTCAGCATTTGGCAGACTCTTTTTTTAGTATTTGGTTCTTAAAGCCATCCAACTACTCCATCATCCGAGAATTCAGTTCCACGCGGAGAGAGATGGAGGTTTTTATCATCTGGGGGGAGTTGAAAATAAAAGGAGTTCTCATTCTTCAAGGGGGATACATTCTACCATTCCCATCAATGACTCACTTCTCTCTTCTTCTCTCATCATCCATTTTCCTAGTGGAGAGAATGAGACTCTCCGTGTTTCACCAGTTCACAAGCGGAGGGAGTGAGACTCTCCGTTCTTCATCAGTTTACGAGAGAGAAGGAGGAAGTGAGACCGTCCAACCAGTTCAAGAAGGAGAGAGTAAGACTCTCCATTCACCCCCAGTTGGGAAGAAAGGAAGAGACAATCAATTTGAGGGACGTGATACTCTCAAACCGGTCAGCTGGAGTTTGAAGAAGGAAGATGGAGAAGAAGGGATCCAAGCTCAAACCGGGACTAGTTAGCTAGGGTTGCTCGAAGATCTCCATTCCTTGTGTTCCTTTTTATTTTCAATCATTTATGGGGATTTGTCCCAAACATTGTCGAGACAAACAAGATCGTGTAAGTTTGTATTTCATGTGTTGTTTGGTTTATGAAATGAAGAATTTATGTGATTCTCATTCGTTGTCTTCCATGATGAGGGGCTAGTTCCATACATTAAGGGGTAGATAATCGATTTGGTTTTGACCCATGCTTGTGATTGTTGATTTCCATCTATTGAATTAAGCTTATTTATGTTGAGTGTCTAACCAATATTCATCATTGCTAGGTAATAGATGAGATCGAAAGAAGATTTTGATTCTGTAATATCCCGAACTTTTTAGTATTAAAATAACAGCCTATGATTACCTTAAGGATAAGCTAGAGAAGGAAATAGACCCTTAAAAATTTTAATTTAGAAAAAGTGTGTCGTTGGATGGTTAGCAATACCCGGGAAATTCTTATATTTTTATTTCGAGACTCCAGTGTAGTTAAAACCTAAAAATAAAGAAAAGAAAAAGTAATTATTTATTATTATCACTTCGAGTATTAAAAGATCATGTGTTTGGAATATATATCCAAGCTCTAATAATTATCTAAATAAATACAATTTTATATAATGGCTACCGTACTATATATTATTATATTTCAATTCTATCTATATATATTATTATTTTATTTGGGAACTATTAAATAATATAAGTATATATGTACACTTATGAGAACATACTAGATATATATATATATATATATATAAGATAATTATAATATATTATGTACTATTTGGATAGATAAATAGAAAAAGAAAAAGATAAGGATGATTAAGGATCAAAGTTTAGGATGTCCATTTTAAAATAAATACATGTGTCCTCAGGATAGATGAGCATTAGATGAGTCATTCTTTTATATAATTAATTAATAATAATAAAAAATGATTTAAAAATGTCAAAAGGAATATATATATATATATATATATATATATATATATATCTAAGTCCAATTTTCCTCAAATTATATATCTTAACTAAAGCAAAACTAATCCATATACGCAAGGTTTGATCAAATTTCTCATTTTCAAGGTAATATTCTCTTTTATTTTTAGTTTAATCCAAGTAGGAATGCAGAATGTGTAATTTGTATACAGATATAAATTTAGAATTCCAAAATTTATATATATAGCATATGATTATTGTGGTCGTAGACGAATTGTACCAAATTCATTCATGTTAACCTTTAATTATATATTAGAATTTAGAACCACCACACATTATAATCATGAGACTAATTATCAGGGCTTGATATTAATAATAACAGCAATATAAATTACGTAGCCAATCTAGATATATTAATTTCACGTATCCAAGCACTCGAAGATGGATACAAATTTGGTATATTAAATTAAAGAATTATAATAAAATACTAGATAATGTTTTGCTTAATACACATATGATACTAATAGATATTGTTTTACTTAAAATCACTCATATTGAAGTTTGAATTTGAAAATACAGGATTAATTAATAATGAAGTTTAGCAGAAAATGGTAAAAGCAAAATTTAGGGATTGAGATTAAGGCCATGTCCCTTTAGCAAAACTAAGCCAATGATGGTTATTGTAGGCTCAGAAGAGATAGCAGAATCTGAGCGGAACCAACCCAGAGTTTAAAAGCCTTTCTGAGAGACAAATCTTTTATCAGGTGGGTTTTTATTATATATAAATGTATTTCAGGTTATTAAGCCCTGATATTTATAAAATGAATGTGATTGAATATCCAACTCATGAATGTATTTGATGTGCTCTCCCGACTCATGTAAGTCTTACTACTGCTTTTGGTGATGAAACTACAATGGTTCATGATATCGAGCCCCAAGCAAACAGGGCAGTGTCCAACCTTAAGCAGCCGGGTTGTGTACACGAACCGACTCACCGTAAGCGTTCTAAGGGAGAGTGGCGCGCAATGATGGAACTAAAATGATTTAGTATACATGGAATTCACAAATTTTCTGTTTTAAAAGCTTTCCATGATATGCTTGAAATATGATTGGATATTCTTTTTTATAAAGTGATTGTGAAGGTTTTTCTCAAAAGTACCTACTGAGTGCGTTAGTACTCACATCCCAAATATTTTCAAATGTTTTCAGGATGAGTTGCGGGATGGTGGATGACTGTGCTAAGGCTGAAGGACTATCTTTTAATGTATATGTTTCTTTTATGGAGTCTAACTGAGAACATGCTTTCTTTTGAGTTTGAATAAATGCACTACGTTCATTTCTGCCTACTCTGATTATTGTTACGGAATGTTCGGTTTTTCTGAATCCCGCTTACTTTCTATTCCTGACAGGCGAAAGCCTGACATTTATGTACTTTCCTATTCAGACAGACACAAGCTTGGCTTTCATCGTTTTCCATATCAAGGTAAAAGCCTGGCTTTATATTGCTTTCATAATAGGCGAGAGCCTGACATCTCTTTACTTCATGTATTTGGACAGACATCAGCCTCACCTTTCTCATATCTATTCTATTAACAGTTAACCTTTGAACCGTTATTATTTACATTGAAGTTTGCCTTGATCATTCTTTCATGGGTTCATCCCAAGAGTCATGGTATCTGGTTTGAGTCATTTTAGACGCTCTAAAAGCGTGGATTGATTCAGTTATAGAGATTATGCTGCTCAAATTTTTGGGGTACTAACTCTAGTTCTTTGATTGCTTCTATTCAACAACCCCTTCCCCCTTCCCCCAAGTAACGCACCGGTCCCCTGTCCTTCTCTCGGGATCGGGGCGTTACAGATTCTGTTGCGCGACTAGGTTTCTTCATCATCTTACTTATATAATCTAGCCGATAGGGGTTTAATGGATTAATGGTGAGAGTAAATGAAGTTAACCCCCTTAATGGAGTCTATTATATGTGTAAGGGTAAAGAAATTAACTTGAATCACGCTAGGAGAGAAACTAAAGACAAAATCTACAGCCTAATGTTCATTTTTACGATCGTTAACTTTATTTTCATTGCTTGCTTGTTATTTTCTTGCTATTGCTTTACTTGATTTAGTAGTTTCTAGTTCAAATTCACCAAACCCTTGATTTAGAATGTTTAGGTTTACATTGAAATTCATGTACATATTCGCATGTATAGAATAGAAAGATAATTGCCCTGTCAAACTTTCCTCGAGAGATACGACTCGGGTTAGCTCACTACCCAAAAATTGACCCCATCCTCTTGTGGGTGTAGTTCGTAGTTTTGTGTGTGTTGTCTAAACTAGAACACTTCAAACAATTGGCGTCGTTGCCGTGGAAAGCTTTAGGCATATTGTCTTTTTGTGTTATATTGTTTCTGTATTTATTGTTGGTATTTGTGTTTGTTTTCTTGTATTTTTATTTAAGCTTGTATAACTTCTTCCATAGTTGCGTCTGATCTTTTTTTTTGTGTCTGTGTCTGTGCATGCTAGGTTGACGAAGTGTTAACAGAAGACTAGCCCCCCATGTTCAATAACATTCAGAGACCAAGGAGGACGATAGTGCCCAACTGGGTAGAAGAAGGTTCGAGTGAAACCTACTCTTCGAGTGATGACTCTCGACCCTTAGAGATGGGTGCTAATCTCATCAACAATGCTAATAATGCTAATGTGGTAAAGAACATGAGAGATTTTTCTCGTCCCGTGATAGGGGCATCGGCGTCTTACATCATTCTTAGAGAGGCCGTAAGAAACTATGGTTGAAGAACATCCACTTCAACCAATTGCCATCCTTCTATGGGATGCCTACAGAAGATGCCTTGAATTTCATCCGGGAGTTCTATGTTGTGGTTCAAACCTTCCCTTTACAAGTTTTGACAAGGATCAATTGATGATGAGGTGCTTTCCTTACACTTTGAAGGATCGTGCTAAGATATGGTTCATGTCTCTTCCATCTAATTCACTAGCCAGCTGGAATGCCGTTTATGAGAAGTTCATGGACAAATATTACTCCAACTAAAAGACCCAAAACTTGAGAGCCCAAATTGTTACCTTCTCCAAATATCCGGGTGAAGCATTTCATGAAGCGTGAGATCGCTTCAGGGGTCTTCAACAACAATGCCAGCACCACCATCTAGCACCCGAGTTGCTCAACTAATTCTTCTACGATGGGTTGTCATAAAATTTCCAATATATGGTGGATAGTGCAGTGGGAGGAGATATAGGTGGCTGCATAGCTGAAGAGGTCTCTAACATTTTGGAGACAATGGCCACGACATCTCAACAGAAGAGTGCTAGAGGAAAATGAGCTTCTGTAAATGAAACCAACCCTAGCTATGATGTGATTAAACAGTTAGTCGAGCTAATTAGGTAAGTGAAGATGCTGAGGATAGCCGAGAGACCACCTCAACAAGCTATCACGGTTGAGACTTGTGGAATTTGTTGAGAATATGGCCAAGGAGCCAACTTGTGCCAAAAATTGTCCGAGCCGGAATTTAGTGAAGAAGCGCATTTTTTTGCTCTTTAAGAGCAAGTTCATGCTCTACAAGGGTTCTAACCTAGACAACCATATAACCCCTATTCTCAAACGTACAATCCGAGATGGAGAAATCATCAAAACTTCTCTTAGAGGAAACCTCAACCATCTCAACCACTTCCACCTCAACAAGCCGGAGGTGGCCAAGCTCCACCTTACCCAAGGCCGCAACAATACCCATCCCAACCAACCCAACCGCCGAGGTTAACTTTGCAAGACACCTTGCAAAGTTTCATGCAAGCTATCCAACAAAGGTTCGAGTCTGTTTAAGCTTCAGTGAAGAGGATCGATACCCAAGTGGGTCAAATAGCCAGAACTATTGGAGAGTTAGCTAAGCAAATGAAATTGGAAGGCAAGTTGCCAAACCAACCGGAGTAAGCTCAAGCAATCACCGTCCTCAGGGGAGGAAAGGTGATAACAAGGTTGGGAAACTGATGCGATCCTCGCTGGAAAATGACAAAGAAAGCTATAGAACTTCCCAGGACTTGTATCAGTTTCCTCGATTTGGATGGATGGATCCAAACCCTAGCCTCACAACGATGTTGAACCACGAATTAGTAGAATTTGTAACCCGCGATCAATTGGAAACACGAACTTGGATTGGATGTAGACGCCATAAGCGGGGATGATGAACCCGTTTGATAAGTCGAAAGTGAATCTCACAAGTATTATGAAATTCGGATAAAAGTTCTCTAGAGAGAAAATAAACTCACAAGTTTATAACTGAATTCAATAATGGTGTATCTCTATAATGTTCACAAAGGATCCCTATTTATAATGTAGGGATGGACGAAATCTAATGCTAAAAGGATTTAAAAATCTGCCCCAAAAAGAATTCTATCTAGACTAGAAAACTGCATAACTAGAATCCTATTCAAAGTAGGAAACTACCTTAAATAAATCCTAGTTAAACTATGACTCTTAAAAAAATCAAAAAATTAAATAAGAAAATAACTAAAATCTGATCTAAATAATTAGATAAAAGATCTGAGATAATTCAAGACCTAAATATTAATAAGGGTTCGAATTTCTTCCAAATATATTCTTCAAACTTCGTCCAGGCCCCTCTGGTAACTAGGACATGGCCACGCCTTATTCGCCAAAGGCTCCTGTACTGGATTTTAACCTTGTTCTTCCAATGTCAATAAAGTGGCGAAATCAATACCTTTCTTGGATCCTTCCATGGGTCTCCTTGACGCCTCTTGTTCCCAAACCTCTCGTATGAACCCGTTGAGACTATCCTTGAATCTCTTAGCTCTTGATCTCATCACGGGTCCTTCAGGCACCTTGATTGGGTTCGACGCCTCCTTAGCACGGGCCGTATCATTTCCCTTCTCTTGAAAAGGATTTGTCCTCAAATCCAGCTCATCACCTACATCAAAAGGACTCAAGTCAGCAACATTGAATGTAGAACTAACTTTGTACTCACCGGATAAGTCCAATTTGTAAGCATTGTCACTAATGTGCTCAAGGACTTGAAATGGTCCATCGCCTCTAGGTAACAACTTGGATCTCCGTTGAGCCGGAAACCTTTCCTTCCTCATGTGTAACCAAACCCATTCACCAGGTTCGAACATGACCTTCTGCCGTCCTTTGTTGGCTTTCTTGGCGTACTGCTCGGTTCTCCTTTCAATGTTTGCTCTAGCCTTCTCATGAATCTATTTAACAAATTCAGCTTTCTTTTTCCCATCCAAATTAGTGAACTCTTGCACAGGCAAATGAATTAAATCCAAGAGAGTTAAAGGATTAAAACCATATGCAATTTCAAATGGCGAAAACTGAGATGCAGAATGAACAGACCTATTATATGCGAATTCCATATCATGCTTCATATGAGGCCAAAAGAAATGTTCTTGCAAAACAGATAAAGTCTTAGCTACTCCAAAATGCCCCATAAGACCCCCACCATGTGATTCCAACAATAATAACTCACGCATGAAATAGTTAGGCACACACAATTTATTCTCCCTAAATAAATAACCATCTTGTCTATCAAACTTTCCATATCCAGATTTCTCACATGCAATATAAACATCTCGAAAATCATCATCATTTCCATACAATGCCTTAATGCACTCAAAACCTAGTAATCTAGCATCCAAAGTAGATAGCAACGCGTACCTTCTAGACAATGCATCGGCTACTACGTTTTCTTTACCTTGCTTGTATTTGATAACATATGGAAATGTCTCGATGAACTCCATCCATCTGGCATGTCTTTTATTCAACTTGTGTTGCCCCCTCAAATGCTTTAACGACTCATGGTTGGTATGGTTCACGAACTCCTTAGGCCACAAGTAGTGCTGCCACATCTGCAATGCCCGTACTAATGCATACAACTCCTTATCGTACGTTGGGTAATTTGCAGTGGTGCCTCCCAGCTTCTCGCTGAAGTATGCAATTGGTCGAACCATTTGCATCAACAATGCACCAATACCAACACCGGAAGCATCACACTCAACCTCAAAAGTCTTAGAAAAGTTAGGAAGAGATAGTACCGGTGGGTGTGTCAATTTTTCCTTGAGTGTTTGAAAAGCTCGTTCTTGAGCTTCCCCCCATTTGAACTCCACATTCTTTTTGATCACCTCAGTCATTGGGGCTGCAATACTACTGAAGTGTGGCATAAAATGGCGGTAGAAACTCGCCAATCCATGAAAACTCTGAACCTCTCCAACAGAGATAAGCGTCAACCATTCTTGGATGGCTCGCACCTTTTCTTTGTCCACCTGCATTCCATCTGCACTCACAACAAAACCAAGAAAAATAACCCTATCGATGCAAAAGGTGCACTTTTTAAGGTTAGCATACAATTGTTCTTTCCTTAATGCTTGTAGAACATTCCTCAAATGATCTTTATGCTCATCCATAGTTTCACTATAGATCAATATGTCATCAAAATAAGCCACAACAAATCTACCTATGAAAGCACATAGAACATGGCTCATAAGGCGTATAAAAGTGCTATGAGCATTTGTCAAACTAAACGACATTACCAACCACTCATATAATCCAAGTTTAGTAATAAATACCATTTTTCATTCACCCCCCTCTTTAATCCTAATTTGATGGTACCCACTACGTAAATCAATCTTAGAAAATACACAAGCACCATGCAACTTATCAAGCATGTCATCAAGATGGGGTATAGGATGTCGATACTTTACCGTGATGTTGTTGACGGCTTTGCAGTCGACACACATATGAAGGAACGAGTCCTTCTTGGGCACGAGCAAGTCTGGGCTCGCACGAGCAAGTCTGGGCTCGCACATGGACTCAAACTCTCCCTCTCTTGGCCTTTCTCCAATAGCTCGTGGATTTGTCTTTCGAGCCTCTCTGTTTCCTCGGGGTTGCTTTGGTACGCCGGCCGGTTGGGTAAAGTGGCATCGGGCATAAAATCAATTTGGTGCTCGATTCCCCTTATTGGTGGTAAACCAGGTGCCATCTCCTTGGGAAACATATCATCAAATTCCTGCAAGAGAGATAAAATAGGACTTGGCAAAAACTTATCAAGTTTGTGAGTTTGTAGCAAATCTCTACGGACCATCAAATACATGGGCTTTTCATTTTGCATGGCCCACTTGATGTCACTTGCCATGGTAAAACAAGATCTTCGGGCTTTCTCCTTCGTCTCAACATCCGTTGCCGCATATGACTGTAGAATCTTTCCCTTGTCATCTCCTAAATCCGGTATCTCCAAGTTTGCAAATAGTTGTTCGTCCACCATAGATTCTTCAAGAGTTGATTCTTCTACAGTTGGAAACTCCATCTTGCAGTCTCTTAAATCTGGCTCTTCAAGATTGGGTTTCTTCAAGACTGGCATCTCTAACTCGATTGTTTCTAGCTCATCCATGTCCGGTCTAGACTCTCCAACTACTTCCTTGATTTCTTCAACACCTTGGCATATAGAAACAATTGGTATCTCATCAATGGATGCTTCATCGGCCACTAGAACCTCGGAAACAACTTCCTCAATGGTCTCCATCTTTCTAGCTTCAGTCATACTCCGGTGCTCTACTTCCTTTGCCTCCAAGAACGACGTCAAAAGACTTTCCAAAGTACTCCAATCTGACTTCCATGAATAGGAATCTGACGGGACTTTCATGTTCTTCCTTCGAAACCGATTCTCCACTTGTATAGCCTTTTGTACCATGTCTTCAAGCTCCTTATAGTGCTGTAACTCTACAATATCCCGAATCTCCTTGTTTAGCCCTACTAAAAATCGAGTCATTGTAGTTTCTTGATCTTCTCGTACGTCAGCTCGAAACATGTACTTATTCATAGTCATGTAATAACCTCTTACACTGCTATCTCCTTGCTTCAAACCTTGCAATTCCCTATATAACTCTCGGTAGTGAGAATTGGACAGAAATCGTGTACTGTTTCCTCGGCCATCTCTACAATCCCCATGAACTCGGGAATGTGAGATAGCATCTACTCGCTCACGTAACATCCCCATCTCCATCTTTATTGTTCGACTCATGTCATGTTGAAAAGATTCCCACATGGCGTCGAATTCTAATTTTTTTACAAGTACCTATATCTTTGGACTCTTTTTTTTTCATTTTTTTTCTTTTTTTTTTCGGCCTCTTTTTCTCTTTTTTTTTTTAATATCACAATGAACTCAAAGATATATTACAACGAAAATTTAAATGAAAAGCTGAACAAATTAATTCCTACCAGGTTTCTATGCAATAAAACTCCTACAATTATCTATGCACTCAGTTCCTATGGATCTCTAAACTCTTAATTTCCTCTCTAAAGAAATCAAATCTAAAAATCAAAAATATCTGAATCGATTCAAAGGACCTATCTAAGGTTCAACAACCTAATAATGGAATGCGTCTCCAAAATCTAACAAGAATGAAAAACTAAGATCGAACAACAATTTTTTTGTTTTTTTTTAGTGAACGACTTTTTTTTATAAGGAATGAAAATTTAAGGACAAAATTTAAAGGATAGATGGAACCTGATACAAAGCCGAAACTTTGATATCACTTGATGTGATCCTCGCCGGCAAACGACAAAGAAAGCTATAGAACTTCCCAGGACTTGTATCAGTTTCGCCGATTTGGATGGATGGATCCAAACCCTAGCCTCACAACGATGTTGAACCACAAATTATTAGAATTCATAACCCGCGATCAATTGGAAACATGAACTTGGATTGGATGTAGACGCCACAAGCAGGGATGATGAACCCGTTTGATAAGTCGATAGTGAATCTCACAAGTATTATGAAATTTGGATAAAAGTTCTCTAGAGAGAAAATAAACTCACAAGTTTATAACTGAATTCAATAATGGTGTATCTCTATAATGTTCACAAAGGATCCATATTTATAATGTAGGGATAGACGAAATCTAATGCTAAAAGGATTTAAAAATCTGCCCCAAAAAGAATTCTATCTAGACTAGGAAACTGCCTAACTAGAATCCTATTCAAAGTAGGAAACTACCTTAAATAAATCCTAGTCAATCTATGACTCTTAAAAAGATAAAAAATTAAATAAGAAAATAACTAAAATCTTATCTAAATAATTAGATAAAAGATCTGAGATAATTCAAGACCTAAATATTAATAAGGGTTCGAATTTCTTCCAAATATATTCTTCAAACTTCATCCAGGCCCCTCTGGTAACTAGGATATGGCCCCTCCTTATTCGCCAAAGGCTCCTGTACTGGATTTTAACCTTGTTCTTCTAATGTCAATAAAGTGGCGAAATCAACACCTTCCTTGGGTCCTTCCATGGGTCTCCTTGACGCCTCTTGTTCCCAAACCTCTCGTATGAACCCATTGAGGCTATCCTTGAACCTTTTAGCTCGCGATCTCATCACGGGTCCTTCAGGCACCTTGATTGGGTCCGACGCCTCCTTAGCAAGGGCCGTATCAGAAACCAAACCCAACTAATGAAGTTGAAAAATAAAAAGAGGTTCCCCAACATGAGCAAGGGGAACCCGAGCAAAACTGTAAAGGGGATAATGAGCCCACACTCCATAAAGCTGCCAATCCATATAGTCCGCCCATTCCTTAGCCAAACCGGTTGAGAAACGAGAAGCAAGACACTCAATTCCAAGAGTTCTACAAGCTCTTGTCCAAAGTGAATGTAAAACTTCCACTCCTTGTTATCATCCGGAATGTGTCGGCTTATGTAAAGTTCTTGAAGGAATTAGTCTTGAAGAAAAGGAAATTTACAGAAGATGAAAAGATTTTGGTATTCGAAGTAGCTAGTGCAATCTTACAACACCAACTACCACCCAAGCTCCATGATCCAGGTAGTTTTACTCTTAAAATTGCTTTGGGGAATGGTAAAGAAGCATGTGGTATGCTAGATTTAGGAACTGGAATTAATTTAATGCCTTACTCTATTTTAAACAACTAGAGTTAGATAACTTGAAACCAACTAGAATGTGTCTTCAATTATGTTAGTGACATCCACACTAAGGTGTTCGAGATTATCATGATCTGTATGGCAATATCAAAGAATACAAAAGGTTTTGGTTGTTCAAGATTGAAGACCATATTCTGGACATTATGATATGAACATTCCGCTACCAATCTGATTAAAGATCGAAGAATATACTTGAGCATGCTTGTGAACATGATCATGTACATGGTTGTCCAGAGTGTTTCAAAGAGACGTGCCAAGCTGGATTCAAGGAGTTGAAGCTGCCTATTCAACATGGACGTTTCAGAATAGAAGCTGCCTTGTTCGAAGATAAATATCAAGAAGGAAAGAGGTGAATTCTAGTCAAGGAAGGATTCTAAACTAGGAGTTGTCTGATTTAAACAACTTTCAGTTTGAGTCAAAATAAGACAATCTAATTACCTTGTTTAGGCTATGTCTTGTGTTTATAAATAGCCTGAGAATCAGACTAGTTTAGTGTGACGAGAGTTTACGAATACACAAAGGGTAGAGAGTCTAAAAGACTTCATCTTTGAAGCATATAGTATTCGGGTAGACTTTGTTTGATCCTTGTGATCATTATGTGTCTAGTCTGTGTTTGAAGTTTATTCATTCATACCTTTAAAGGAGTCTCGGGAGAGATATCCTGTGGGAACTAGAGGGATTCTAGGTTGTAAGGGGATCTTATAATTCAGTCCATTGAAAGAAGTTGTTGTGCATAGGAAAGGGGTCTAGTGATGGGAGGTCATCATATAATAGACTTTATAACCTTGCAACATAGTAGTAAATTGTTTCTCACGGACTTGTGAAGCCCCCCTGATGTAGATTAGTTGATCGAACAGGGTTATCAACCTTGTGCCATTTACTTGCTTTCAGTTTATCTATTCTAACCTTGCATGTTCACTATAATGTACATATATATGATGTTGAACATGTCCGCACAATTTATGTAACTTCAATTGGTATTAGAGCAGGTTGCCTTTGGTTTTGTGCGAAAAATGTCCTGAAAAGTACATATCTACGTAAAGATTTTGGTTAAGTTCAAGTTATGAGTTCAATCAAAGAAGGAGGATCTACGGTCAGACCACCATTACTTGAAGACAACAATTATCCTTACTAGAAAGTAAGGATGAGGGCTTTTCTGAGATTAATAGATGAGCTTGCATGGAAAAGTGTCACAGAAGGATGGAAAAAGCCAACTGTTGCTAAGGAAGGAAAGCATGTGGAGATTGAAGAAGAAGAGTAGACTGTATCGCAGAAGATTTGGTACAATGTCAACTCTAAAACTCTTAATGCTATATTCTCTGCAGTTGATATTGAAACATTCAGCCTGATCTCAACTTGTGAGACTGCTAAAGCTGCATGGGATATTCTGGAAACTACCTTTGAAGGGACTAGTTCAGTAAGGTTTTCAAGGCTTCAAAACCTTACTTCAAAGTTTGAAACCCTCAGAATGTAGGATTCTGAGTCCATTGGTGAGTTTAATGCTAGACTAAGAAGCATATCCAATGAGAGTTTTGCTCTTGGTGAGCCTATCAACAATAAGAAACTTCTAAGGAAGGTTCTCAGATCTCTTCCAAAGAAGTTTCTATACAAAGTGGCTGCAATTGAAGAAGCCAAGGATATCAAGCATATGAGGCTTGATAAGCTGATGAGATCATTAAGGACATTCGAGATGAATCTGGAAGATGAAGACAGCAACTCAAGGAAAAGAGGTATTGCTCTTAAAATTGAAGTCTATGAGGATGTACCTGTATATGTATAGAAATAAAAAATTGTACTTGATTCAGATACAATGAATAATATGGTTTTGATCACCAAGAACTTCAGTTGAATGTTAAAAATAGTCAATAAGTAGTCTTCTAGAAGGTCCAATAACAGAAGACAACCATCTGGAAATTCTCAGCAAGATAGAAACTCTAGTAGTGAGCAGAAAGAGTTTCAATCCCCAAATTCCAGAAGAGGAATCCGATGCAGAGAATGTGATGGATTTGGGCACATTTAAGCTGAGTGTGCAAACACTATAAAGAGAAATAAAAAGAATTATAATGCATCTCTCAGTGACAATGATTCTGAAGGAAGCAATAGTGATTCAGATGAGGATACTATTGCTTTTACAGCAAAAGTCTCAGAATTCCAAGATCCCTTCAAACTTGCAAATGATGAAGATTCAGACAATGAAGAGTTCAGCCAGGAAGAATTTGTCAAGACATACAAGGAGATGTATGAAAAATGGCTCGAAGTAGTAGAGATCAACAAGACTCTACAATCTCACAACAAGGATCTCCTCAATGAAAAGAAGGAGCTGATCAAATCTGATGCTGAACAAAAGATCACTATTCAACAACAAAAGAAGGAGATTGATGAATTGTTTGCAAAACTCAAATCCATAAAAAGGAATGTCAACATGTTGAACAATGGAACTAAGAATCTTGATAAGATTCTTACTACTTCAAGACATTCAGGAAAGAGTCATCCAGGTCTTGGATACAGTGGTGGACAGTCCAAGATAGTGTTTGTCAAAGAAAGTACAAGTCAGCCAGTGCATGTACAAGATAATGTTCAGATCATCCAGAAGAACATTATTGACAAGAAGATGACTACTTGTAATGGCAATAGAAAATGAATCATCTGTCATTACTATGAGGAGAAAGGCCACTTTCGTCTACATTGTGAGAAGTATCTTTATGATCTCAAAAGGATGAGAAGGAGGTTTGTGGTTTAGCATTCCAGCAACAAGAATAGAAGACTAGCTGCACAGAAAAAGAAGAAGCCTGCACAAAAGAAACAATGGGTTGTCAAGCAGACCAGTCTGATTGCCCACACATCCTTAAGAGTTGAAGACAAGAGCAATAGTATTTTGACAGTGGTTGTTTAAGACAGATAACTGGAGATTGCTCAGTTGTGCAGAACTTAAAGGCTTGCTCATCTGACTTTGTCACCTTTAAAGATGGAAAAGGGAGAAAAGTAATGGGTAAAGGTGAGCTGGTTATCGAAGAAATGCCTAAACTGAAGAAGGCTATGCTAGTTGATGGACTCAAAGCAAATCTTATCAGCATCAGTCAACTATATGATAATGACATGAAAGTTGTCTTCACCAAAGAAAACTGCAGGGTAATGAATAAGAATAATGACTTATTCAGGGAAAGAAGAAGATCAACTGCCAACTACTATCAGCTACATGTTCCTACACAATGTTCTTTAACATGTCAAAGAACATCTATAGAAGAGTCAGTGATCTGGCATCAAAAGCTTGGACACATAAACTTCAGGAATCTCCAGAAGATCATTAACAATGAAATTGTCAGATGACTCCCCCAGATCAAGATTGATAGAGAAAAATTATGTGGTCCATACCAGATTGGGAAATAGTTAAGGTCTCAGCATAAAGAAGTTCAAGATAGAACCTCTAAAAGAACTTTAGATCTTATTTATATGGATCTAATAGGGCCAATGTTTATGGAAAGCTATGAAGAAAAGAAGTATGTTATTGTCTGCATAGATGATTTCTCAAGGTTTACATGGGTAGACTTTCTCAGAGATAAGAGTGAAGCTTTCATGGCATTCAAGAAACTTGCCTGCAAGATCATAGTTGAGAAGGATCAACATATCATCAGAATCAGAAGTGATCATGACAAGGAGTTTGAAAATCAGTTCTTTGATAATTTCTGCCATGAGAATGGGATAAGCCATGAGTATTCAGCCCCCAAGACTCCTCAGTAGAATGGAGTTATTGAAAGGAAGAACAAAATTCTACAAGAGATGGCTAGGACCATGATTGCTGCCAAAGGAGTTGCTGCTATGTTCTAGGCAGAAGCTATCAATACTACATGCCATATCAGTAATAGAGTTCATCTCAGACTAGGTACTTTCACTACACCATATGAGATTTGATATGAAAAGAAACCTACAGTGAATTACTTCCATGTGTTTGGTACTACCTGCTACATACTCAATGATAAAGAGTATCTCAGCAAGATGAACAACAGAGGAGTAGAAGGGATGTTTGTTGAATACTCCAAAAATAGTATATCATACAAGATTTATAACAAGGAGACAAAGGCTATTGTTGAATCAGTCAATATCAGATTTGATGATTAGAATGATGTTGTCAATTCCACAGAAGAAGATGTACACTCAGATATATTTGAACATTCTGATGTATATGATAATTCAGATAGAGAATATGAAGACTAGAGAGTAATGCAAAGAAAGCCCTCACGGCAGATCATTAAAGATCATCCTTCCACAGATATTATAAGAGATATCCATGAAGGAAGAATGACCAGAAGCAGACTGAGAAAGAGACTTCATGAGGAAATATCCAATGTCTGTTTCACATCAAAGTTGGAGCCCAAAAATGTTCAGAAAGCTCTCAAAGATGTCTACTGGATTGAAGCTATGCAGGAAGAGCTTTTGTAATTCAAGAAAAATGATGTCTGAGATCTTGTGCAGAAATCTGAAGGAGTGAATATAGTTGGGACTAAATGGGTATTCAAGAACAAGATTGATGAATTTGAGAATACCATAAGGAATAAAGCTAGACTGGTTGCACAAGGATATTCACAAATTGAAGGAATTGATTTTGATAAGACTTTTGCTCCAGTCACAAGGATAGAATCAGTCAGACTGCTCCTAGCAATGGCCTGCATAATGAAGTTCAATCTGTACCAGATGGATGTCAAGAGTGCATTCTTGAATGGATTTCTGAATAAGGATGTATTTGTTGCTCATCCTAAAGGATTTGAAGATCCACATCATCCATATTATATTTTCAAACTAAAAAAAGGCTTTATGTGGTTTGAAACAGGCTACTCGGGCATGGTATAAAATACTAGCTACACACCTGGTTACCAAAGGATAAAATAGAGGAAGAGAAGACATAACACTATTCATCAGAAAGGACAAATCACAAGTGATTGTGGTTCAAGTATATGTAGATGGTATAGTGTTTGGCTCAGTATCTGATAAGATGATCAAGGACTTTATCAGGGATATGGAAACTGAGTTTGAGATGAGTCCGGTTGGAGACTTGAAGTATTTTCTTGAACTTCAAGTGAAGCAGTCAGAGGAAGAAATTTTCATCTCACGGTGTAAGTATGCCAGGAACTCAGTCAAGAAGTTCGAGTTAGAGAATTCTAAACATAAAAGAATTCCTATTATCACCACTATCAATATTAGAAAAGATGATGCTGGAGAAGAAGTGGATCAGACACTCTACAGAAGCATGATTGGAAGTCTGCTATTTCTCATGGCAAGCAGACCAGATATATCTTACAATGTAGGTGTATGTGTCAGATATCAGTCATGCCCCAAAGAAAGTCACTTAAAGGCTGTCAAGAACATCATCAAGTATATCAGTGGAACTACAGACTATGGATTGTGGTATACTTCAGATACCAATTCAAGTCTTACTGCCTACTGTGATGCTAATTAGGCAGGATCTCCAGATGATAGAAAAGGCACATCAGGTGCTTGTTTCTTTTTAGGGAACAATGTTGTTTCCTGGTTCAGCAAAAAACAGAACATCATCTCATTATCAATCGTAGAAGCTGAATACATTGCAACTAATAGCAGCTCTACACAGATCATATGGATGATGCAGATGATGAAGGACTATGAGGTTGTTCATGATACACCTATTCTATATTGTGACAACATGAGTGCTATTAATATATCCAAAAATCCAGTTCAGCATTCGAGAACAAAGCACATCGACATCAAATATCACTTCATTAGAGAGCTAGTTGAAGAAGAAGTTCTGAAAATTGAACATGTGAAGACAGAAGATCAACTAGTTGATCTATTCACCAAGAGATTGGATGCTACTCAATTTGAGAAACTTAGAGCATCCATTGGGGTTTGCTTGGTTCAGTAAACTAAGAGAAGGGGTATGAGTGTGTTTATTTCACACTCAGCAGGAAAGAACCATTCCTGCACAAAAGGGATTGAACATTCCTATAAATGTTCATCAGAATATACATGAACAATTTTCAAAATCTTGTGTAGATTCTTGTCGACGGCTAGTTCTGACTCGCAAATGTCATCTCTGGATTTTTAGGATTTTTCTCTAATTTCTTTATCTAACAGATACCTGGAATACGTATAGAACGAAGTTCTCTCTTTTATATACGTTTAGCCATTTTGAGATATCATTATTCAGTTCAGAATTCCAAAAATTCGAGTTCTCTCTCAAAACATTCTGATATCTCTTTTTTTGAATCATTCTCTTCTTTCTGCCATTGTCATCCCCTTATTCATTCACAGAAAAAATATATTTTCTTTCAATGGCTCCCAAAAGGAAACTTGTTCATCCAAAGAAGGTTGTAAGACCAAGAATGAGGTATGGAAAGATGACTTATTCCAAACCTCAAGATTAGTTCTATGAAGAAGATGATTTTGATAGACAAGTTCACGGTGAATCTTCATTCAAAAAGCCTATTCAGAGGGCATTACGGGATGAATCCTCTAGCAAGGACACTGAAGATTATATTGAGACATTTCATGGAGAAGAAGAAGACTTGGAGGAAGAAGAACCCAAAGTTGCATCTTCTGTAAAGAAATCAAAGACTCAGAATCTTACACTCCAAGATCTTTTGAAAGAAACAGCTCGATCGTACAATGTCTCTAAGAAAGCTATTGCAAAGAATACCAGAACAAATGGTGCTCTGGCTAAGAAACCAAAGAAGACTACAACCCCTGGTCCGAAGAAGATCATCACAGCACCTATTGAACAAACCCTTTAGAAAGAAAAGTGATCTGCTGCTGATGAAACTGTTGTACCTGAAGATGTTCCTACACATGAAGAGGAACATGTTGCTACAAAGAAACGTTCACTTGTCAAAGCTGTTCCTGAGAAGGTTATTGCAGAACCACCGCCTTCTGCTGAAGAAGAAGTTGTTTCAGAGGAGGATGATATTCCTCTGAGTATCAAAATGAAGGCCATCGTTGTTGCTGCTACAAAAGGAAAGAAAAAGGTCATTGAAAGACCTTTAGTTGCTAATCTTGAAGAGAAAGAAGATGATCATAGCTCATCTTCTGACTATGCTGAAAAGACTCCTGTACCACAACAAGAAAAGCTACTGACATCGAATCAATATGATCTGTTTACCAGATCACCTGTGAAGAAGACACCAAGGAAGAAGTCTTCTACTGCCATTATCCAGCTTGTTTAGAGAATTCATGTGATAAGAAGCAGAGCCTCAACCACTCCACCATCCACAATACCAACAGCCAAGAAGAGGAAAGCTGTTACAACTGTTGGTCCATCTATGAAGGCCAAGAAGTCTGTTTATCCCAAGTGTGTGCCTAAAGATGTTCACTCTGAGTCAAGTGAACATGATGCTGACATTTACAAACAGATCATTCATTTTCTAGGTATCTCTAAACATGCTTTATTTTGATCAATAAAGCATGTTGAGTTATGGGATAAAGTGAAGAAGAGGTTGTTGATTTCTGAGAAGAAGGTGGATAATGATACACTCCTAGCTACTGGGGTATATTCTTTATTGGAGGAAGAATGTTTGTTAGAAACTGTGCAGAGGGTGCACGAATTTGTTCCTTTGGTTGTATCTGAGTTTTATTGCAACCTAACGAAGGAGATTGATGATCCTGATTCTGAAGACTTTCACAAAGTCTTTGTCCGATGAGAGATGCTAAATTTCTCACCAGAACTCATCAATGAGTTTCTGAGATGCACTGTTAAGGGAGAGTTGGAAGATATAGATGACTGAGGGGTGGTTGCTAAAGAACTGACCGAGGGCATCTATACCAAGTGGCCATCTAATCCTCAGACAATTCCATCTTCAAAGCTGTCACCGAAGTATGAAGCCTTGTTCAGAATCATGATTCACAACTGGATGCCTACAAAGCATAGGGCTGCAGTTACACAAGCTCAAGAAAGGTTCTTCTATTATCTAAGAACTGGCAAGAAGGTCAACTATGGTGAGTTTGTGTTTGGAAAGCTTGTGAGCAGTGCCGAGTCTACAGTAGTGAAAGGTCCTTATAGCATCATCAAGAAGCAAAAGAAGAATGTCTATACAAAGAATGACAGAGTCATACCTCCCAAGAAGCCTCTGGTGATCAAAATTGCTCCTGAGATTGGTGATCATCATCTGCATCTGCAATTCAAGAAGTTCATTGCTTCATAAAAAGGAAGTGATGAATCTGCAGAGAAGTCTTCACAAGAAAAATATTGTGCTGAATTTCTAGAGCATAGTCTGGAGTTCCATGCTTGTTTGATTTCTAAACATACTTCTGAGAAGATGAAGATTCAAGCTCTAATAGCTGAACTCTCATCTATAGAAGAGTTTGTCTCCCCAGCAGCTGATGTACCTGAACATGTTCACAACTTGCACAAGCTTGCAAGTACTGCTATTGCTGCAACTCAGAAGGGGTCTCCATCGATTGCATCAAAAGGTGAAGAGCATGTTGATCAACCTACAAAAGAAGTGCCTGAAGAAGACGAGGCTGCAGAAGAAGAGGAGCAAGGGACTGTAGAAGAAGAGGCTGAAGAGGTTGAAGAGACAGATGAAGAAGGTGATGATGATGAAGAAGGATGATCTGAAGAAGAAGAAGAGGAAGAGCCTGCATCTGATAAATCCGAGTAGATTTCTTTTTACTCTTTTACCTTTCTCGGTGGCAAATAGGAGGAGTAAATGTTAGATAATTTTTTTTAAATTCTCCTGTTCAAGTTTCATTATCTTGCATCCATGTTTTTGCAAGATAGTTTTTGTGCTGATTTGCTGTAATATCAATTTCTTGATATTATATATTGAATAAATGTTTTTATCTGCATTACTATGATCCCAATCTGCTAAAAAATTGAAACTGCTGATGAAGAGAAAATAATATGATAAAAAATGCATTACGGCAAAGCAGATACAAGCTGATAAAAAAGTAACAAATAGCAGGATCATATGATGTTCATAGGGACATTCAAGAATATTTTAAGGTACATAATTCTACAGTTTAAGGACTCTGTTCTTTAAAAACATGGAGCTGATTTTCCAATAGATAAAAATAAAGGGGGAGATTGTTAGTGCCATCCCCACTAAGGTGTTCGAGATTGTCATGATCTATATGGCAATATCAAAGAACACAAAAGGTTTTGGTTGTTCAAGATTGAAGACCATGTTCTGGACATTAAGAAATGAACATTCCGCTGCCAATCTGATTAAAGATCGAAGAATGTACTTGAGCATGTTTGTGAACATGATCATGTACATGGTTGTCCAGAGTGTTTCCAAGAGACATGCCAAGTTGGATTCAAGGAGTTGAAGCTGCCTTTTTAAGATGGACATTTCAGAATAAAAGCTGTCTTGTTCGAAGATAAAGATCAAGAAGGAAAAAGGCGAGTTCTATTCAAGGAATGATTCTAAACTAGGAGTTGTCCGATTTAAACAAGAAAAGTTTCTTTGTTGAGTTTGAGTTAAAATAGGATAATCTGATTACCTTGTTTAGGCTATGTCTTGTGTTTACAAATAGCCTAGGAATTAGACTAGTTTAGTGTGACGAGAGTTTACGAATACACAAAGGGTAGAGAGTCTAAAAGACTTCATCTTTGAAGCATATAGTCATCGGGTAGACTAGTTTTAATCCTTGTAATCATTGTGTATCTAGTTTGTGTTTTTCACACCTTTAAATGAGTCTCGGGAAAGATTTTCTGTGGGAACTAGAGGGATTCTAGGTTGTAAGGGAATCTTACAATTCAATCCATCAAAAGAAGTTGTAGTGCATAGGAAAGGGGTCGAGTGATGGGAGGTCATCATGTAATAGACTTTGTAACCTTGCAACGGAGTAGTGGATTGTTTCTCACAGACTTGTGAAGTCCTCCTGACGTAGATCAATTGATCGAATAGGGTTATCAACCTCGTGCCATTTACTTGCTTTCAGTTTATCTATTCTGACATTGCATGTTCACTATAATGTATATATACATGATGATGAACATGTCTGCACAGTTTATGTAACTTCAAATTAGTGGATATGTCCGTAAGATATCCTAGAGGAATAATAGAAGATATTCTAGTAAGAGTGGGTGGTGATTATCCCTGTTGATTTTGTTGTATTGGATGTGGGTGACATACAAGAAATGAGAAAAGAGCACACACTTTTGTTAGGTAGACCTTTCATGGCTATCACCAACACCCTCATTGATGTTAAAAATGGATCCTTAAAAATGTCTGTGTTGGGTGAAACTGTGTCTTTTTCCGTGCATGAAAATAAAGTTGTGTCTGTTTCCTCCTTTGGGGAGAACTGTTCTTTCATAGATGCTATTGATGCCGTGTCTGAGAAGGTTTTCTTATAGGAAATTAGCCCCGAAAATAGGAGTGTAGCCTTGTTCGAGGAGTTTGTTCTAGAAGAAATCGACCCCAAGTATGGAGGAGACGAGTTGGGAGCCGAAGAAGAGGATGAGCTCCTAAGTGAAAACCTAGGCTCAATGGAGATCTTAGCAAAAGAAGAAAACTTAGAGTTTTCACAAAAACTCGAGCTAAAGGAGCTCTCAACTCACCTTAAGTACGTCTACTTGGAGAAAGAAGAAAAAAAGCCCGTGATTGCCTTTTCCGGGCTCAAGAAAGAAGAAGAGGAGCAGTTGATAGCCGTGCTCAAAAAGCACAAACAAGTTATTAGATGGAGCTTAGCCAACATCAATGGCATTAGCCCATTCATGTGCATGCACTAGATCATACTCGAAGAGGGGGCCAAGCCAATCAGAGATAGGCAAAGGAGACTCAACCCCGTGTTGATGGAGATTGTTAAGAAAGAGATCCTCAAGCTTCTTGCTGAGGACATCATCTACCTTATTGCCGACAGTGAATGGGTTAGCCCGGTACATGTGGTACCCAAGAAGGGAGGCATCACGGTGGTTGAGAACGATAAAGGGGAGTACGTGGCTACCCGAACCATCACCGGATGGTGTATGTGTATCGATTACAGGAAGTTGAATGCGGCTACCTGAAAAGATCACTTTTCTCTTCCCTTTATTGATCAAATACTTGATAAACTAGCTGGGCATAGTTTTTATTATTTTCTTGACAGTTTATCTGGGTATTTTCAGGTGGCTATCGCTCCAAAGGACCAAGCAAAGACCGCATTCACGTGCCCGTTCAGCACATTTTCATGTAGAAGGATGCCGTTTGGACTTTGCAATGCACTGACACGTTTCAAAGGTGCATGTTTTCTATCTTTTCTGAAATGATAAGGGATTTTATTGAAGTATTCATGGATGACTTTTCTGTCTTTGGATCTTCATTTTCTGATTGTTTGGATAAGTTAGAACTTGTGCTAAAAAGATGCATTGAAAGTAGCCTTACTCTTAGTTGGGAAAAGAGTCATTTCATGGTTACTAGTGGTATTGTCCTTAGGCATGTAGTGTCTAGAGAAGGGATGAGCGTAGATAAGGCTAAAGTTGATGTAATTGAAAAACTACCTCCACCTGTGAATGTTAAAGGAGTTATAAGCTTTTTAGGCCATGTCAGTTTTTACCATAGGTTCATTAAAGACTTCTAAAAAATTAGCCAACCTCTATGCCATTTGCTTGCTTAAGATGTCCCATTTATTTTTGACGATAAGTGCTTGCATGCTTTTAATATTATGAAAGAGAAATTAATCACTGCACTTATTGTCATTGCTCCTAATTGGTCTTTACCCTTTGAAATCATATGTGATGCATCTAATTCTGATGTGGGTGCTGTTTTGGGTCAATGAATTGACAAAATTCTTCGTCTGATTTACTATGCCAACCTTACTTTGAACAGTGCTCAAGTAAATTACACAACTACTGAAAAAGAGTTGCTTGATGTTGTCTTTTCATTGGATAAATTTATATCCTACATCTTAGGTTCTAAAGTTGTTGTGCATAGCGATCATGCGGCTCTTAGGCATTTGTTGACCAAACCCCAAGCCAAGCCTAGACTCATTAGATGGATTTTGCTTTTGCAAGAACTTGATGTTGAAATCAAAGATAGAAATGGTGTGAAAATGTTGTAGCTGACCATCTCTCTCGTCTTCATGTTGATGAAATGTTAGATACATCACGTGAGAGTGGAATTATCCCTGATTCATTTCCATATGAGCATGCTCTTGAGCTTGATTCTTTTTCATGGTATGCTGACATTGTTAATTATCTCGCTTGTGGCAAAATGCATCCTAACCTCGCCTTTCAAGAGAGGAAGAGATTCTTAGCAATGTGCAGGTACTACTTTTGGGATGATCCACATCTTTTCCATCTGGGAAAGGATGAAGTGATACGACATTGTGTCCCCGAGAGGGAGCAAACTGATGTCTTGATCGCATGCCATACCTCAGATTGTGGTGGGCACTTTGGAGGGAAAAAGATAGCCTGTAAGATCTTGCAACACAGCTTGTGTTGGCCCTCCATTTTTAGAGATGCTCATAAGTTTTGTCTCTCTTGTGATAAGTGTCAAAGAATTGGAAATATAGAGAGAAAAAATGAAATGCCTTTAAATGCCAACCTTGTGGTTGAAATCTTTGATGTATGGGGTATTGATTTCATGGGTCTATTTCCTAACTCTTTTGGTTTTGAATATATCCTGTTAGCCATGGATTATGTTTCCAAGTGGGTTGAAGCTATCCCTACTAGAACTTGTGATGCTAACATTGTGATCAAGATTATGCAGAACCATATTTTGTGTAGGTTTGGATTTCCAAGAGCAATTATAAGTGATGGTGGATCGTACTTCACGAACAAGCTCTTCAAAAAGTTGATGAAGAAGAATGGTGTCACTCACAAGATGGCCACTCCACACCATCCTCAGACTTCCAGTCAAGTTGAAACAAGAAACAAACAAATCCAAAACATTATGAAGAAGACCGTGAATGTGTCTAGGAAGGGTTGTCCCTTCTCCAATAGCTCATGTATTTAATGCTCTAGCTCTTTTGTATCCTCGGGGTTGCTCCGATAGGACGATCGGTTTGGCAATGTGGCACTGGGTACGAAGTCAATTTGTTGCTCGATTCTCCTAATTGGTGGCAAACCCGGTCACATCTCTTCGGGAAACACATCCTTGAATTCCTGCAAAAGAGATACAATAGAACTAGACAAAGTGTAATACCCCGAAATATTTTAGAAGGTTTTATTCAACATATATTACCTAAGGATAATCTAGGAAAGTCGAAGAAGTCTTCCCATATGGTGTGGTGAAATTGCTAGACCCATAGACGAATGCATCATTCCAAGTGAACGGGCACCATGTCAAGCCATACCTTGAGGGACAAGCCCGAAAGATTGAAGTCGAGGCTTTTACGCTCGACAACCCCACTTGATCGCCCAAAAACTATGTCTAGCTTGAGACTTTAAAATGAGCGTTGCATGGGAGGCAACCCATGATTTTATTGCATTCATGTTTTGTTTAATTTTCACCTTTTAGTGTGTTTGGAATTTTGTTTTTGTCTCGCAGGGACAGGGAGTTGTGAGGAATTGTGGTTGTTTTGCTGGCTCAGTTGAACTGATGGAAAAATTTTCTAAGTGATAGCCAATCACCGCTGGCCTACCCATCCAACGCTCGAGGTGTCTCTCGGCATTTTGAAGGCCACCGGTGCTGAAGTCCAGTGAGCGTTGAAGAAAAAGTCAGAAAATGTAACCTAGCCGGTGCAGACTACCCAACGAGCGCTGGATGGAATTTAGAAAAATCAAGGCCTGTGAAAGCCGGCCCCCGCACGACAGTTGGGGGGTCCTCTCGGTAGCACCGACCCGGTGGGTGCTGAGTCCTATGCGAGCGCTGGGCCTCTATTGAAGAAACTGCTCCCGCGAGCGTTGGCTCGCCCCACTCCGTGCGGGCTGGCACCTTCCGCGGTCGCTGGCCTCTGCTTCTATAAAAAGGGGTCTCAGCTTGAGAACCCTATTTTCACAGCACTCTTGCGCAGCTACCAACTCTCCCCCAAATTTCAAGCACCAACTCATATCTAGCTGCTCTAACTCCATATATACAAGATTGAAAATTCTCCAACTGGTGAAAATCGTACAGCTGCCAACTCACGACTGCCGCCGCTACCACGTTCTGTACCCGCGCGCAGCACCTCCGCCATTACTACCTATCCCACCACCGTGCTCGTGCTAATCACCGCCATGTCCCACCGCCGCCGCTAAACATCATCATGCTCGCTACACTCCAGTAGCTCATTCTCCTAGCTGCCGTCTTAAGTGAGCTTCCGAGCTCGTCTTCAGTTCAAGCTCCTTCCTAACTTGTGTTCCACCTACCAAATATTTTTATTCCACTAAAGAAATAATACTAACCTACCAATTTAATACATATTTGTGAATATGCTTTCACCTTTAGTTCAGCCATTCCCTATGTTTAAGATATAATGTCCATTAATTAATTATTTCAACTTCTGATAACTATAATTAATTAATATCTTATTCCTTGAGCAGTACCACACAAGCTTTATCATGTACAGAATAAATTCCACTTGTAGGGTTTCACATGAACTTTGTGTTTCCTCAATGGGACATCATCAACCTGGCGCACTAGGACACGGTGGCCATATATATTTCACGACCCATCATATATGTAAATGTTATTACCCAAGATATTGAGATTATTGATTCTATCAAAGAATCTCATTCATTGATAAATCAAAGTAATGAACATAACATATATATGTCCGTCAATATCTATGGGTTAAGAACCCGAACTCTGTGGATCTTTATTCTCTCACTTAAGGTCAGAATAGAGAATAGTATCCTATTGTGATCCTTTTCAATAGACATGCTGGTGTACTAGAATAATCAGTTAGTTAAGACAAACTAACTATCAGATTATTTTACGGTGTATCGATGGTGGGTTCAGGATCATCTAAGTCGTGAGCCTTTTAATACAATACAAGGAACTAATGATATGATCTTACCGTGTGATTTCCTACACCATATCATTCACAATGTAAGTATAGTGAACATGCATAAAAAATATAACAATTTAAATGCAAACAGTGACTTCAATAATATTCAATCTATATCATCATAAAATATCATTAAAATTATATACAAAGACAGGTCTTCTAGTATACAAAACTAACATGTTCATAGGTTGACTTCAGGCTATCACTCAAGCTAGCTGGCAGTACTCAGATTTTGAACAATCTCTGTTGTGGATGTACAACAGTTTACTTCTCAGCTCAATCCAAACTCTTTGCTTTGAGCTGTCTTCAGGAAGTTTAAATCACGTTCATGTACATTGTTATGGATGTTGTCCAAAACAGTGGAAATGTACTTGGAAAAACTAAATACATGAGTGATTTATGAATTGCCATAAAGATAAATGACAATCAACTACTTATAACAAGAGCAATGTAAAGCTTTTGATAAACAAACATAGTACAATGAACCAACTTCAATGATTAGTGTCACGTAAGACACTAACACACTGGGTCGGCACTTCCAAGCATACATAACTTGAATTCTAACCTTCTATCAATTAATTCTTCTCCAGTGAGTACATCCAATTAATCAACTAGCATGAACAAATGGTGATCAAAAACTCATACAAGATATAAAATAAGCTCATAGAAATCAAGCCTGGAGATACTCCAAAGATACGAGGTGTTACAGTGACATTAGAAGATGGAATTCACAGCCCCTCGAGGGTACGATCCTTTACTCACATTGCTGGCTATGCCTGCTATGAGCACAATGATAAATTCAGAAGAATTTTATTCTGACCGCGAAATGACTGTATGTCAGTCTTACTCATTCAGAGATGATATGGAAAGAGGTATACAAATGACAACACCATCGTAGTGCCTCTATTGCGAATCTAGTTGATTGGATTGGTGGCAATAATATTTTCTCGACACCACAGTGAATAGACCTTAGGGAAAGATGGTGTAGCCGTAAACAATTAGATGCTCTAGCAAAAAATAGCTTCACAGTCTTACTTGCTTTTCAGTGTCAATTGATGCCCCGCGGTAGATGCTTAATTGTAGATCCAGAAATTTGCAATTGATTTTGTATTGGAGTTTGGGCACCGGTGATTTGCATAGATCACATAAAGAAATCGTGAAGCTGAAGGACCGTTCGGGGGTTTGACGATCGAATGGATTCCGACCCTCAAGTCAGAATAAAAAAAGAGATTATCCCAAAAAGAAAATAGTGAAAAGTATGAGCTTGCTAAAGTGGAAAGATTTTTTGAGGTCAGTAATGAGGTTGGAAATGTGTATTAAAGCTCTAAATGCCCCCTCCTTTTCGATAATGTCCTGACCTTCTTATAGGAAGACGTTCAATAGGTAACTCCCTCCTTTGAAACTATTATCCCTTTATCTTTAAGAGGATTTTGACTTGGTCATCTTCTTGCAACTGTTAGGGTTTTGACTCAGCATTCTCTCATGGCAGCTGCTAATCTTAGACCTCTCCAATTTTACCTTTTTCCTTCTCCTATGACCTCGTTATTGAGGTTGTATCGTTTGACCTTACTACTATTGGGCTGCGCTAGTTTGAGCCTGCGGGAAAATGACCTCAACAATGGTGCATGTTCTTGAAGAGTGCAGAATGAACCAAAGTGCATTATGTGATGGTTTATTCGAAACTTTCTCTAATGCCAAGCATATTTGTGTTTCCAATATTCATCATATGGGGGAGGTAAGCTAACCAAGTGACTCATTCACTTTCATAATATACTTTAAATTTAGACGCAATTATTATTTGGAATAACGATTATCGTTTGTGACTCATGAGTAGAGTTGTCAAAACGGAGAAAGCCCGTCGGACCGACACCTTCATCTTCTTTTCTTATGGGTGGGGCTTGAAATTCTAGGACCGCCATTTGGTTGGCTAGCCCGCGGCGGGGTGGGCCCGTCCATTAGATTTTATTTAATTTTTTAATTATTTTTTTTGCAAACCCTAACATAAATTGGTGCACTAGCTAGTCTTCTTGAGTCTTGTGATTTGTCTAGACTCTCTCTCTCCCTAAGAAATCAAAATCGGTACCCTCTCTTTCTCTCAATCTCAAAATCGATCCTTTTTCATTTTGGCTCCTCTCTCACTCTCAATTAGCAACAACCTCCTCTCTAAGCCCAACAACTCACAGACAGTGGACCGTCGTCGCAGCAGTGCCATATCTTCTCAGTCTACCATTATCAGCAACCGGGCAAACACCCCAAACGGGCAAACAATCATAATATTTAATTAATTTATCTTTCTTCCACATCATCGATATTTTACCCAACCTAACCATATACAATTTGATAGTTTATCAGCAACCATCTCAAACACCCAACCGGGCAAAATTATATACTCCCTCCGCCCCAATAGCAAGGTCCACTTTCTATTAAAATAGAGAGAGTAAATAATAAAAAGGTGGACCTTGCTATTGGGACGGAGGGAGTATTATATTTTTCTTTTCTTTTATTAATAAATATAATATAACTAATTAGAATTAAAATAAATAATAATTATTATTTAAAATTACAACAACAAAAAATAAAAAACTTTTATAAAATAGATTGAGATATTGAGAAATTTGTGAATTGTGTGAAAATATAGCAAAATTGGTCTCTATTTATAGAGAATGAAAAATACGAATTTTGATATTTTTTTAATATTTTTTAATGTATTATTAAAAAATATATGCATTATATCTATCCAAATAAAATTTACACATTCAATAGAATGGAGACAACTATCCAAATAAAATTTACATATCCAATAAAATTTAAATATAATTGATATATTTCTTTTTAATAATACAATAAAAAAATTAAAAAATAATAAAAAAAATAGAAAGAGGAGAGAGGGAGACCAGCTGGTTGCTTGGTCTCCCATGGTCGAACGGTTTTGGTGTAACATTTCAATTTTTTTATTTATTTTTTTGGGGTGGTCGACCAAAATTGGACCGATAATCATGGTCTCAGAGGCGCCCAACACCTTGTAGTAGAAGGTCGCCGACCAACTCCCAAAAAAAAAAGAGAGGATATAATCGATTGATTTTGAAACTTCTATATAATAATCTTATCATTTGATTTATTTTTAGGGAGTTTCTAAATGCACCACTAAATTTATTTTTTGCACCACTAAAAAATTAAATGAAAAATAAAATAAATATGAAATGACTTACTTACCCTTTTATTACTTGTTTGCACTACTATTATTACTCAATGCACCAAAAAATAAAATTAAAAAAAAATAAAATTAAAACAATAAAAATTAAAAAAACAGATCTCGTCTGTTCCGGCATCCTTTTGTCCCATCACCGGCAATCCCGCCGGCATCGCAGACCTCAGACTCCTCCTTCGAGTTCATATCCTTCGACGCCATTGCTAGCTCGATCCCAGCAAACAGCAACAACACACCAAGAATCCCAACGGGGAAAGTGTTCAGAATCCGCACGAATGAGTTCCCAAACAGCAACACAAGCTTCCCCAGTTCAAGAAACACCACGGATAGTCCACTTCTTCCCCCGAACCTGTACTGGCCAGCTAGCCCCCCCTCTCCCCCCCGTGGCACACCGGCATTGCCCCGAACCAGCAGCCTACCAAGTTCATCACGCCTTCACTGACCGAGACCTTGGTGGTTGACAACTCCGTACCAAGAAACAGATCACCAGAGAGCTTACAAACTGCAATGACAGAGTTTAGCACTGAGAGGGGGGATCTGAGGCATTGCACCTATCGATCCTAGCCTCCGCCACCGTCCTCCGTCCCTCAGCCACCTATTTCGGCGACTACCGTCGCCGTAACCGCCACTTCACGACCTCTACCACTACCAAATCCAGACCGAAACCTAACCCCAAGCAAAAGCCCCAATTTCCCGCTTCTTCCCCACTCCTCTCCTCTCCGCGATGGGATCATCGCCAAAGACTAACGTACTACAGCCAGCTAGCCTTAAAGCTCGCGGAGGACGGGAGGTTCGAGGATTTTCTCATGATAGCGGAGAGCGTCTTTTTGCAAAGAGATGTTCAGGGAAGCCGACACCAAAAACGATCAGAAGAGATGAAGGAGCAATGGTGTTTGGCGCAGAGGGGGAAGAGGAGTCTGAGGTCTGCGATGCCGGCGGGATTGCCGGCGATGGGACAAAAGGACGCCGGAACAGACGAAGAAGAAGGCAGATCTATTTTTTTTTATTTAATTTTTTTTTAAAATAAAAAACATATTTTAGATGGAAGGGCATTATTGTCAATATTGATGGTGCAAAAAGTAAAAATAATGGTGTATGGAATAAATGTGGTGCAAAAAGTAAATTTGGTGGTGCAAATAGAAACTCTCTTATTTTTATTGATTAAATATGCACTCCACTGAACATTTAGGCAATGTTTGATAGCCTGGATAAAGGCATATTAGTATAGGTATCCAGCAAGAACCGTGTGTTTGGTAGCCATTATTCATTCACGCGAGGCCCGGGGTGTAATTGACTGATTCGGCTGGATAATGTATCCGACGCCCCCCCTCGGATACAGTTTCTGGCGTAGCAATCTTAGTATATATGCCTTTATCTAGGCTACCAAACATTGTCTAAACTAATTTACTCATTCCAGAACTTAGTCTACCAAATAAAATAATGTACCAAACACATGTGTAAAACAATCTTAGTATATTTATCTTAATAATCAAACACACAATTAAAATAGCTAATACGCAATTATCTTTCAAAGCAATCCAGATTTTATTAATGTGGGTATATCTGTACCAGTATACCAAACATTGCCTTATGTTTATGAATTATGATCACCATTTATAAAATTGTAACTACTATCATCGAACAATTATCTGCTTCATTTTTTTTTTCGTATTTGTATGTGATAATTATACTTTTTTATAGTGTGGACATCTTTTTTTTGGGCCATAATTATACATAAATCAACTTTAAAGATCAAAAATTTTAAATTAATTAAATACTAAAAAATAAAATAAAAAAGTGTGAAATGCCCCGCCAAATGACACGGGCTTTGTAAGCACGCAACCTGTCGGCCCGGCCCGGCCCTGTTGGACGTTTTGACAATTTTGATAGCTTCTACCCATAGTCTAAAAACTCATGGTTTATCTCATTAATATGAAGTTATTCTTAAAAAAAAACAATTAAATATATCTTAGTTGGACCAACAAAACGTCAAAGTACGCCGTTTCTGTGAGCTTTAGAATTGCCGCCTTCTATTCTAAATTTATAATCATTCCCCCATTTTCTCCATTGTACGTACCATGATCGCCGAAATAGAGCGCAAATCAAACAAAATCTCAAATCAAGAATTCTTGTTGCTGCTGCTGCTGTATGCTGGATTGATCCTCAACCGAAACGAAAATCTGATTCTCGGTGTTTAGCCCTATCGTTCATATGATTCTCCCGCAACTTTTTATTTTATTATTTTTCTCGGTTTAACTTGGACTTCTCTCTCTCTGTGTTTCTCCGATCCACCTTTTTCGTTAGTCTTTGTAGGTTGACTAAGATCCGTATCAAATTCCATAATGGGCGAGATTATTATTCAGTAATTTCACTTTTTAAGTTTTAAGTAATTTTTTTTTCTCGTGTGTTTATTTATTAAACCCTGAGGGATGTTTTGATGCGCAGTGGCATCTTTGTGATCTTAAAGTCGTTTGTTTAAGCCGGAATTTCTAGGGTTGTTGCTTTTCTTCACGCGGGTTTTCGAATTTTGTTCGAGGCTGATTAAGGGGTTTCTTGAAATTTATCCAAGAAAAAGCAGAAAAGAATAAAAAAAATTCAATCTTGGCTTCTTATGCGGTAGATTTTTGACATTCCGGTGTAGCTTTTAAATATTGTAGTGGTAAAGGGCAAAGGCGGAGAGAGAGAGATGGTGCGGAATAGGGAAAAAGAAGTAGAGAGTCGATTAACTCCTCCTGTTTCGATTTCAGTTTCAGATTCATCATTCAGCCTGTTAAAAGTTATATCTACTTTGATAATTTTTGTTCTGGGTGTAGTTATAGGACTAGTTTCTAGCTCACACATCGATAAGTATTTCACTTTCGAGGGTGATCAGTTTAGTTTCAAAAGTATTTATTTTGAAACAGAGCAATTTAGCAGCCATGATAATCAGATGTTGCTGGTAAATGGCGAAAGAGACGATTGCCTGAGCATGGAGAGATTCATCAGGCCGCAGAATTTGTTCCATCAAATGACAGATAAGGAATTGTTTTGGAGGGCCTCATTAGTTCCCCAAAAGGAAGATTTTCCTTTCAGGAGAGTGCCGAGGGTGGCGTTCATGTTTTTAACGCGTGGGCCATTGCCCATGCTGCCATTGTGGGAAAGGTTTTTTAGTGGCAAGGATGTAGAAAAATATTCTATATATGTGCATGCTCTTCCTGGATTTGAGTCAGAAGTGCCCAATTCCTCGGTCTTTTACAGGCGCCATATCCCAAGTCAGGTAAAAATTATGAGGTGATGCTTTTGTATGTTGGTTGTTGGTTAAATGTTGTAGTTTCTAGGTGGTACATGCAGAAGAAGCTGTGTTTTCTATTGATGATTGTTCTCATTCTATTTCCATTTGGGTAGTTAGGGATTAATGTCTTATATCCAAGTTGCATATATGTAGCTGTAGATTTACAGAATGCTTCTGAGTTTTTTCTTTTTTTCTTTTTGTTTTTTAAATTTAGAGAGGATGTCAAGAGTCATGACTCTTGTTGGAAGTGTTCTGTTCTAGACAATTTCTCCTGTCTGTTGATACATTTATTGGTATCCATAATACAGAGAGAACGTATATAGAGTATTAGTGTCAACTGGATGTTTGATCTTTTCAAATTATGAATCTTTTCACCAGATCCATTGGCTACATTAATCTGCTAGGAAAGGTTATGACTTTTTGCTTCGAGAGGTGTTCAGAATTCTGTGTTGTGTTAACATTTGAATAATTATGGCACATCAAGAAGATAAAAACAGAAGCCATCATATAGCCAAAAGATGAAATCAGATGTTTTTTTTTTTCTAGGCTTGAGTGCTTGACAGAGCAATTGGGTATAGTACAAGTGTACTTAATTTGTCTTTGTAATAAGTCAGGAACATGATAAAGAACATTAAAATAGTAAAAAGTATAGGTAACAAACAGATCAGTCATATAATTCCTGGGATATATGTTGAGGTGGTAGAAAATGTTGTACAATTGCAATTTGGATCCAAGGATCTTTGGACTAATTCATTAGTTGAAATGGAGCCAGAAGATGGTTAATACTGGATAGGATGCCTTGATTGCTGATCTCAAGTTTGAGATGCTTTATTTGGTGGGCCTAAAATAATGTACATATTTGAGATGCTATTTCTGGAGGATCAATAGTTATTTGATGGAATTGTCCTGGGCGCTGGAATTCCAGTTATCTTAATCTCAGTCTTCTGTGTCTGAGCTCTAGATATACTGTAGCATTTTGTGTGAGATTGCATGCAAGTTAGTCTGGACTTTTTCTCATTTTTTATGAGTAATAAATTGGCTATTACTTTTGGAAGCATGATTTTGATGAGACTTCAATTGGTTAATTTGTTAACTCGATATTCTGCGTTAATTAGCTGCCTGTAGTTGATCATCAGAAGATTGCTCGGTTGCATTTTACATTTTTTGTTTGAGGAATTATTTCACAAAAATGATTTAATAAGATCCCCTTGGAAGATATTTGGTTTGGCAAGTTGCAGAGTTTAACCAATTTAGTTATCTGCATTTGACGTTTAACTTTGAGAAAATACAAATTTACTTTGTCTCAAGTTTTCAACAAAACGGCTTTAGAATGATACATTATAAAATGTGGTGTAACTTCTTGTATACAGCACAGTAGACTGTAGAAGTAGGACCGAAAAGTCAGGTGTAAGCTTTGAAGATAGGATTGCCTTACTAAATAAAATTCTAGGCCAATTTACCAGACCTGTCTCCTCAAGACAAAATGGGAAATTTATTAACCTGGCAATTGTAGAAGTACTGGAGAAACAGTTTCTAGGAAACAAGTAATACAACTTATTGAGGCATACCACCACATACAATTTCAATTTACTCTGCTTGTTCAAAAGAGAAGTTGAGAATCGAATGAAGGAACAATATAGAGGATTCCAATGTTTCTATCTTAATTAACACGAGCAGAAAAAACGATAGACAATGTTCAACATCTCACCAATAAAACCTCTGATATCTAACCTGCTGATGGTGCTCAGTACCACATCAAAAATTAACTAAATCTCCTTGGTATGAATTTCAAGTCTCATTGAAGACTGCCACCTAAAATCAGATCCACTGGATTTTAAAATAACTAGTTTCAAGTATCAAGATTAAGGATTCTTAGCATTACTATTTGACAATAAGGTACAGTCCAGTAAAAATATTGTGGAACCCTCGAAATTTCAACTTAACAGTATAATTTTGGAAATATTCTTCACGCTGAACATATTCTTGTTATATTTGCAATCTTTCTGTCAGTCCCAAGATTGTAATGAAGATCTGACTTGCCCCACTCTTGAGGGAAACTAAGGAACAGTGACTCCACTCAAGTTCATGAGAACCATATCTGTGCATTTGCACTTTTGAAATCTAATAGTGCATGTTAGGGGGTGGGGGTGGGGGGGGGGGGATTTATGCAGATTTTTAGATGGACTTTGTATTTCATCCTCATAAATAGATAATACTTGTTTTCTTTAAAAAATTGCAGCATGTTGAATGGGGATCGGTGTCGCTGGTTGATGCAGAGAAACGGCTTTTAGCCAATGCCCTTCTTGACTTCTCGAATGAGCGGTTTGTTCTTCTATCTGAGAGTTGTATCCCTATTTACAACTTTCCCACTGTCTACTCATATCTCATGGGATCTGACCATAGTTTTGTGGAGTCGTACGATGATCCTTCTCGTTATGGCCGTGGTCGCTACAGCCGTTGGATGAAACCAGACATTAGACTTGCTGAATGGAGGAAAGGGTCTCAATGGTTTGAGATTCGTCGTAATTTGGCCGTGAAAATAGTTGCAGACACCAAGTATTACTTGCTCTTCAAGAAGTATTGCAAGCCTTCTTGTTATCCAGATGAGCATTACATTCCAACCTATTTACGCAAGTTTCATGGTGCCCTTAATGCAAACCGAACAATCACTTATGTTGATTGGTCGCTAATAGGCCCTCATCCGGCAACCTTCACGGCTGCAAACATAACAATAGAATTTATGCAATCACTTAGAAGCAACATCACGCAATGTTCGTATAACTCAGCAAATACATCTGTCTGCTATCTCTTTGCTAGGAAGTTTGATCCCAGCGCGTTAGAGCCTCTGCTGAATATTACCTCACAAGTTATGGGATTTTGAAGGTGATGAATGAGATCTGATTCCCTTGGTTACAATTTTGTCTGACTGTATAGGTTTAGGTAGAACCATTACGTTCTACAATTTTTTTACTGCACTTCTTTGTTAGCCAGTTATTAAGCTCGAGAAAAGGAGTCTTGGTCTGGAAAATTTTGTTAGATATAAACCAGTCTTCTATTTATGAGATAGTTGCAAAATTCTGTATGATGGCTCACTATAAGTATCACATCTACTGAAGTTATGGTGTGTGTTTTGATCTCATATTGTTTGTTTATTTGGTGGTTAGGATAGGGGGCAGTATGTACCTTTTTTCTTCTTTGAGCACTATTACTGTGGCAGGGACGGGGAATATTTTGTTTAGCATAAGCGAGAACATAATATGAAGAATATTTTGTCCTTTCTCATCTTTTTCTCTGAGGGGCGAGCTATATTGTCTGTCAAATGTAAGTTTGTCCCCGTGTTTAAATAAATATTTTTAATGATATCAAAAATTGCAATTATAAAAAAGGTAAAAAAAAATATAAATATTTAATGGATCAAATTTAGGGCTTGTTTGCGAGGTAATATGAGGGTGAGATAAATACTTATGACACCCTAATACTTTGTTTGCTAGTAATATTGAAGTCCGTGATTATGCAAGGACCCGATATGTGTTAATCATTTATATGGTATAATACATTTCACCCTGCTGGTGGGATATTTAATACCATACAGAATTATTAAAAATTATATACTAAAATAACCTTGCAGATATTAATTAAAAATGTTATTATAGAATATTCACACAATATATGATATCTAATTAAAGGATATTTTAGAAATTGAAATTTTATAGAAAATCTAATACATCTAAACAAACAATGTATTATTAATACATATATTTTAATACACCAAAATAAACATGATATTGATATCTTATAAAGTGAAGCACATCTGATGTCAAACACATCCAACCTTATATCATACAACCTAGCAAACGAGCCCTCATAGTATTGACTCGCACCTGGTGAAGTTATACTCATGCTTGTGTGATGAAGGGATAACAACGGCTATCTACGTTTATCCCTCAATTGAAAAATGTTGCAAAATCTATTGAAAAGCCGCGAATTTTTAGTAGAGTTAATATCAGTCTTTGGCCTTGGCACGACCAAGTGAATTCATAAAATTGTCATGGTGTTCTATAAATAACAATTTAAATTTGACCTTTTGAACTTATTACAAATGTTCCAACCAACAAGTAAATATTTACAATAATCTTAATTCGAATGCAAAATTCAAAGTTTTTTTATTATATGATTTATAAATCATAATTTAATTTTATTGTTATATCTCATTTTTCTTTTATTTATTGATATATAACATTAAATATTTTAATTAGGCACGTTAAAGTATACATAATATTTGTATATTATATAATAATTAGTAAATTGATATAAAAAAATATATGGTCAAATCAAACGAACTCAATAATTATTAGACACTATTAATTATTTGGTGAAGGTTTTGATGAATAATGAAGATTTAACTCATTTAACTCAATGTAATAGTGTTTGTTTGATATCATAGGTTTAATCAAATTCATTGTGTTTGTTTCATCATCATGTCTTAATTCTTAATTACAAATATAAAATAGAATTTCATTTACCTCATGATAAGATAGTTTTTTTTTTTGTTAAAGTAATTCAAATATACTATTATATATTTGTTAGTAAAATATTGTAAGTTTTGATGAAATGCAAAAAATTCAAGGGATTGTGAAAAACAGAATGACTTCGAAGAAGACAAAACTGGAAAACTAGAAGTCAGTTCTCCAGGCATCAGTTGAGTAAGTTAACCAAAAGCATAAGTTCATAAGGCATCAATTGAAATCATCAGCTGAGAGTACCAAGTCGATCAAACCTAAGATATCAGTTGGTCAGTTCAATGGTGAATACGATCAACTAATGTATACCAACTGAAGCACGTCAGATTTATAACAACTGAGAGGAAGCATTAGCTGTCTCATCCTTGCAATTGACTAGTCAATTGATCACACCCACATTTAATGTCGAAAAAAAATTAACACATCCGTTAATTTTAGCTATAACTACTCAACCAGTAGAAAACGCCAACAATCATCTTCTCTCAAATGATGAACATCTACTGATGAAGCCAAGATAAGAAATGAAGAATCAAACCCGGAGCTGTAATTATGAGGTCCAATTACACGACTTCGAACAAAATAATTGCAAGGATATTTCCAAGCATTTGTGCGCAAGAAGCTTGAAGATGAAGAAGGAGTTAAATGCAGCCATAAGATTGTTACTTTGTTAACAATTAAAGATTGGAGATCAATGTTTGAAGAATAATGCATGAAGAATAAGACTTGCATGAAGATCACGTTGCATGGCGAGAATGTGACGGGAGCTTGATAAAATCAGCCCCTTTATTTTAATGATGAAACCAAGATAAGCAATGAAGAATCAAACCCGGAGCTGCAATTACGAGGTCCAATTACACGACTTCGAGCAAAACAATTGTAATGATATTTCCAAGCATTTGTGCGCAAGAAGCTTGAAGATGAAGAAGGAGTTAAATGTAGCCATAAGATCGTTACTGTGTTAACAATTAAAGATTGGAGATCAATGTTTGAAGAATAATGCATGAAGAATGAAGAGTCAATTCCAGCCACAATTCGTCTTTCTCTAGTTTCCTAAGTTATTAGAGTCGATTCCAAGTCAATTCCAAGTTCAGATTCTATATGTGTCCGGTTTGAGCTAAATAGCATGTATAACTCAAACACTCCAAACAGTCGTTACTTTCACCAAAATTCATTCTTATCTTCATCAAACACCAAAAATACTTTGGATCGAATCCTTACATTGCTGCCATGTGTTCTTTCTTGAGCTTCCGCATATTCGTACCCCGTCGATCTCCAGTTAAGTTCACATCATAAATTTTGTATCAGAGCCATGACGGCCCCCACTGTTCGTAGTTCGGTCCAAATCTTGGTGTTCTTCATCTAGGGTTCTCGAGCCCTAGGTCTATAAAAAAAAGAACATGAAAAAAAACTGTTAAAAAAAGAACAGTTCGAAAAAAAAAAATTCAAATTTTTATTTCCTTTTGAGTATTGTTTTATTTTTTGTTCTTTCCTTGTTTATTTCCACCCTTTTTATTCTCATTACAAATTTCCTTCTTTATCTATTTTATTTTTGGAAACTTCTTTATCTCTTCATTAAGATTTAGTTTTGATTCCTACTCCAATTAGGAAACTAAATTATATCATACTCTCATTTCACCGACACCTTTTCCACATGCCTCTATCGCTGATCATGTCACATCAATGGTGAGAAGTCCGCGTCAATCATAATCGATTCAGAGATGCTGATAGTCTACTCAGTAACATCAAGACATCCATCCTCGAATTCGAAGGTCTACAAGATCCAGATGCGTACCTAGATTGGGAATGGAAAGTTGACAAGATATTCAAGTGCTATGACTTTCCTGAATCAAAGAAGGTGCAATTAGCATCCTTGGAGTTTAAAGGCTATGCAGCAACATGGTGGGGATTCTAGTAAAACTGGATCCGCCGAGACCGCCACCCACCTACTGACTCATGGCAAGAGATGAAAGATGAGATGTGAGGACGTTTCATTCCAGTCCACTACCAACGGGAGCTAGAGAAAAAGCTATAAAAGCTTAGGCAAGGAGGCCATAGTATAGATGAGTACTACAACAAAATGATTGAAGTCATGAGACGAGATGATGTGGAGGAATATCTAGAAGATACAATGGATAGATTTCTAGCTGGTCTACAAAGGGTAATTCGTGAAAGAGTAGCATTGTGGCACTTCGAAGAGTTAGATGACATGGTACAATACGCCATTCGGATAGAAGAGTGGCTGGAGAGGCCAGAGATGAGGTCAAAGGAAGAAGATCAAGTGGAGACCAAAGCTGAGTTACCAACTGAGTTCGTTGCCACCAATGAAGATTCTACTTCCAACGTACCAATCCTAGACATTGTTGAAGCATCTATTAATGAATTGACATCTGTTTCCATGTGCTTAGAGGATAAGATAGTTGAAGAATCTAAGGCGGAGATGGACATGATAGAAACAACCAATGTGGACATGCCATTTTTGGAGGAATTAGTTCTAGAAGATTGCAATCTGGAAGTTTCGTCTATGGAAATGACAAGTCCTAAAAGATTGTATGGTGGACAAACTACAAATTGTGAACTTAGAGATCAATGTTGCAGTTGAGGAGGTTAAAGTAGTTGAAAAGTTGTTGGAGATACATCCATATTCTGAAAAGGAGAATGACATCAGTGAGACAATGATTGTGGATCACAAAGGAATCATACAAGCAAGCATGGAGGAGCTACCGAGTTCTAACATTATTTGTCAATCATTTTCTTGTGATGTCTTTATTTTACAGGTTGTTGAAGAAGTACCATTGGAAGCTGATGTACCACCTGATTTATTTGTGTATTCTATGATCGGGCATTCTATGAAGTTGAAGTTGCAGCTATTTGATACGAGATGGATGTAATTCACGACACAACTATTGAAACTTGTTCCAAAGAACTTTGATGATTTGTTCGTGTTAATCTTTGATCCAGGTGATTCGAATTCGAGGACAAATTCTTTTCAAAAGGAGGAGAATGATGAAACCAAGATAAGCAATGAAGAATCAAACTCGGAGCTGCAATTATGAGGTCCTATTACACGACTTCGAGCAAAATAATTACAAGGATATTTCCAAGCATTTGTGCGCAAGAAGCTTGAAGATGAATAAGGAGTTAAATGCAGCCATAAGATTGTTACTTTGTTAAAAATTAAATATTGGAGATCAAGATTCGAAGAATAATGCATGAAGAATGAAGACTAGCATGAAGATCACCTTACATGGCGAGAACGTGACGGGAGCTTGAGAAGATCGGTCCCTTAATTTTAATTATGGGGTTTGATTTTTATTCTATTTTTATCCTATAGTATTTTAATTAGTTAGTTGTTTTTAATTCATATTTTTATTTATTTAAGTGTAATTTTCGTCTCTTTTTAATAAGGGATTTTCTAGAAGGTCTCATTAGTTAGGTAATTAGAGTTTTAATTATGGGAACTTCTTTCCTAGTTAGAATTCTAGTTTAGGTAGTTTTCTAGTGTTATTTTCATCCATCCTCTAGTATAAATAGGGTACCAATGTATTCTATTATGCTAAAGACTTTGTTGGATATTTTGATTAAATCACATTGTCTCCTAAACCTTTTGTTGGTTTCAAAAATTATCATTCTTAAAGATTAGCATCTTTAAGTCTTATTCAAGGGTATCGTTCTAGTACATCAAAGTGCTAGGGTGGTATCGCTACAATTAGAGAAGCTACTTTGAGGTACACGTTTCGTAGTATTTAAACAATGGGGTTTATATCGGATTGCAACTCAAACACTTCATTATCATCGCCGATCTATCAACGACCTGCATTCATCTTCACCATCACTCATCTTCACGAGTTCATCATCATCAACACAAGTTCTTCATCAACAAGAGTTCGTCATCATCAAGCCTTCAAAACAGACTGTTCTATCTTCATCAAACCGTAAGTTCTCACTACTCTATCATACCCTATCTACTCAAGCCCTTCTTCAACATACACGTCCATATCACTCATTTTCCAACCACAATTTGTCCTTCTCTAGTTTCCCAAGTTATTAGAGTTGATTCCAAGTCAATTCCAAGTTCATATTCTATACGTGTCCGGTTTGATCTAAATAGTACGTATAACTCAAAACACTCCAAACAGTCGTTCCTTTCACCAAAATCCGTTCATATCTTCATTAAACACCAAAAATACTTTGGATCGAATCCTTACATTGCTGCCGTGTGTTCTTTGTTGAGCTTCCACATATTCGTACCCCATCGATCTCCTGTTGAGATCATCTACACTCAACCACCAATGGTCATTACTTGCTATCGACCAAACGGTCATATTTAGACTTACTCTTCTATAAATAGGAGATGTTATTCATTCCAAAAGGAGGAGAGTGTGAGTGTATGTACGTATGTGTTTACAAGTGCAAAATAGATATTCAAATCTACCAATGTATGTCGAAAGCATTAGAACTTTCTAAAAGTAGATTTAAGCACAAGCCGCTACCAGTGGCCTCATTCTATTTCTGAATAACATAGAAAAATCAGTTCTTTGTAAAAGCTCTCACTCATTCACAAGTCATCAACACCAGCTTATATTAGAAGCAAAACAATTGATAAAGTTTCAAGAATTCTTCTTGAAGATTGAAAGAGATCTAAAACCCTGTAAAGATTTCAATTGTACCTAACTCTCCGTCTAAGTGTGAGTTGTCACTAAAGAAACTGCCACTGCAATAGCTACTTGCCGAAGACTATAAGTGTGAGAAGTTGACGCAGCTGAGGTAATCGTGCCGAGTAAGTCATTGTTACCAGGTTCAACTTTTGTTTTCTATATAATTTGTAAAGTGTAGCCTCAAATTATATAGTGAATTTCCCTTCAAGAAGAAGGAAGAGAGGACGTAGAAGTTTCAACTTTGAACCTCTATAAAATCTATGTATGTTGTATCTTTCTTTAAAATGTATTATTTATATCTCTTGCAACACACCCACAACAATGAGCACAATTGAACTTATTATTACGTCAACTGCCATAGTACAAACATTCTAAACACGAGTCAAGGCCCTTACTTATTCCGCATTGTTAAGAAATTTTAAAAAGAGTTTATTCAACCCCTGCCTTTCTAAACTCTATTAGACTTGTTCAAGACCAACGATATTAATATTATAACTAAATACATTTTAAATATATGTCTTAAAGTTGGATATTCAATTTTTCATTATATTAATTTTTATCATATAAATCTATTTACATTTGTTCCTATTTTTGTTGAATATCATAATTAAGATTAACTTAATATTTTAAATATCATTAATTGATTCACTTATTTAATTTTTATATAGTTCATATAGTCTATTACTATTAGTCGAATATATGGTGAGCATATAAAATGATAAATTGATAATATGATACTATGTTTATATACAAATTTACATATATTTAAGTTATGGAGAATTGTTATGAAAATATTATTTGATTTAATATTAACATAATTATTAATTTGGTCAGGTGATTTAAGTTACAAATGGAAATACACCCAGTCTGGGTTTGAATCTTGTTGGGGGTGAAAATTTAATTATTTTGGGCTTATTTAACAAAGCTCGATTACAAGTTTGCAAGTTGCTAGATTAGAAGCTTGATTACAAATTTACGAGCTACTAGATTACAAGGTCGATTAAAACCTTGCGAGCTATTCGATTAAAAGCTCGTTTACACTCGAACTAGAGCTACTCATGAGAAGCTCGCAAGTAGCTCGGTTCTGTTGGGGTTTATCGAATTAACCTACCACAGGATCTATCTAGATGCCATTATTTCTAAACTCATGTAAATCATAATTTTATGTGTGATATTAATTATCCTATGTTTAATTAACAAGCAAGTTCAATTTTGAATTCTACAAAATGCAGAACATAGAAAACAATCAAAATTGATATTTATATACGTTGTCGGGTTGATCAGGGGATTAAAGGTCTAATCCCATTGTTGATGGAGAACACATGGACGACAATTTTCCTCTTCATGGTGTTCGAATCTTATAGCTCCAATATTTTACTTCTCGATCTTCTGTTGTATTCCCAAACCTTGTCTAGATGTAGGGTGGGTGATTGAATTCCGGATGACACTACACATGCACAACAACTACAAACCGGACCTGCAAGAGAACGGGGTAGTTGTAGGGCGGTGAGCTAAATCGGGTCATGTCTCTCGAGGAAAGCTTAATATGGGCAATTACCTTTCTATGCTACAATTGTTAACAAGAACATGAATTTAAATACAACCTAAACATTCTAATCATGAGTTGGATGGCTTTTACTAAACTACCAGATCAAAGCAAGCAAAATTAACTAAGCAACACCAACAATAACAAAAATGAAGGAAAAGATTATGATAAGAGCATTAGGATGTAGATTCTTTCATTGATTTCTCTCCTATCTTATTTCAAGTCGATTATGTTAATCCTTCATGCACAATAGACCCTTCAAGTGGCTTAATTTCACTTACTGTCACCGTCGATCCATTAAACCCCCATCGGCTATATCATATGAACAAGATTAACAATTAGGCTTACGAAACCCGATTCACCTAACATTGAAGGAACCTAAGTCGGGCTATAGAATCTTCTCTTGGTCTTATCTAAAAGTCTAGCAATGCTAAGTAGTGGCCAAGTACTCAACATAAATAACCATAATTCCAACAACAAGAAATCAACTATCACAAGCATGGATCGAAACCAAGTCGATTATCTACCCCCTAATATAAGGAACTAACCATTCATCATGCTCAAAACAACATTAGAATCATACAAGTTTTCCATTTCATAAATCAAAAGATGAATAAAACATAAACTTCTACAATACTTGTTGTCTCGAGAGTTTTGGGACAAATCCCTACAAATAAGCTAAGCTAAGAAAGAAATACCAAACATGGAGATCCTCGAGCAAGCCTAGCTTCCGCGGACAGCTTGAAGTCGGATTCCTCTTCTCGTGCCTCTTCCTTAAGCTTGAGCTTCCTTGCCTCTTCTCCTCCTCTTTTCTCTCTCTCTCGAGTTGTGGTGGTGGTGAATGGTGAAGTATGGGAAATCTGGGGGGAGAATGCGTCCACAATCCCCCCAAGGGTGTCTGAATGAATGAATGGAGATGGTGGATAGATGACTTATTAGTGAAGAGAGAGAAAGTAAAAGATGGAGTTATTGGTAGGTGGTTCCACCAACTCCTCCTACTCCTAGCTAGAACTGTGTCCATTTAATTCTCCAGCTAGCCAAGTGGTGGAGAGCATTAAAGATCAAAGCCTCGGTTTGCTGCTGAAACTGATGGAAGAGAGCAAACTGATCGCGGCTAAGAACTGATCGAGGGGGCTTCAACTGATTATCCCGCGCCGGCGGTGCCCCCGCGCCGGCGGACTGAGGAGCGCCGCACTGGCGGTGGCAACCGCGCGCGGGGTGCTGCGCCGTAGGCCTCCTGCCGCGGCCGCGGTGCCTCCGCGCCGCGGGGCGTTTCAGCTCCAGCTTCCGACCTTGATTTTCATCAATTGAGCTCATTAGTTGCAGCTCATCAGTTGGTTTCTCAGCTGGTTCTTCAGTTGTGCCTCCAGCTCAGCTTTGGGCTCTTGGCTTCAGCTTGAAATCAAAGCTCTTCAGTTGCTGCTCCAGTTCAGCTGTCAGCTTTTCTCTTCAGTTGAAGTCATCAGTTTGACCCCCGATCAGCTCAGCGAAGCGGGAAATTAAGGACCTATCAACAAGCTGGAGCTTCAGTTGGGAGCTTCGGTTAGGAGCTTTGCCTCCTAACCACTTTTATGCCATAAAATCCTGCTTTTGGACACAAGCTCAAGTTTTGCAAAAACCTGGCCTAACTCACCAAAAGAGTAAAAGTGAAGGAAATAACATAAAAATGTCACGAAAATAAAGGAAAAGCACATACTAACGATACTAAATTCTTATGATAAAATAGTATAAATAATCACCAATTAGTGGGCTACAAACTACTAGACTGTATGGAAACCCTAGGAATCAATAGAGCACGAAAGAGGGGTTGTATTACTTGTGTAATATCTGTGGCCCTCTTCCTTATTAATAAGGGAGAGGGCGAAAATTCATCTCTAAACCCTAACAAGTTTGAGCCTCCAACTCTTATTCTATTCCCAATTCATTATGGTTATATTGAGCTACAACAAGGATCCAGAAGAATATTAAATTGACCTACTGCTTTATTTAAGTTCTAATGTCTATAACTAGGATATAAATAAATAAATAAAGCATTATTTTTATTTCACTAAAGAAATAATACTGACCTACCAATTTAATACATATTTACAAATATGCTTTCTCCTTTAATTCAACCATTCCCCATCTTTAAAATATAGTGTCCATTATTTAATTATGTATGCTTCTGACAACTATAATTAATTAATATCTTGTTCCGAGAGTAGTATTACACGATTTTCGTATCATATAAGAATAAATTAATATTCTGCTTGTAGGGTTTCTCATGATCTTTGTACTTCCTCAAGGGAACATCATTAACATGGCGCACCAGGACACGGTTGCCATATATAATGCATGGCTTATCATATATATAAACGACACTGCCCCAAATATCGAGATTGTTGATTCTATTAAAGAATCTCACTCATTGATAAATCAAAGCAGTCGACGTAACATATATATGTCCATCAATAATATATGGGTTATGAACCTGAATTATGTGGATCTTTATTCTCTCACTTAAGGTTAGAATAGAGAACAATATCCTATTGTGATCCTTTGCAATACACACACCTGAGTACTAGAATAATATGTTAACCAAGATAAACTAACAATCAGATTATTCTACGGTGTACCGATGGTGGGTTTAAGATTATCTAAGGTGTGAGCCTTTTAATACAATGCAAGGAAACGATGATATGATCTCACACTATATCATCTACAATGCAAATATAGGAACTTGCAATTAAATATAATAATTAAATGCACATAATGACTGCAACAATTATTCAATATATATCATCTTAATATTGTTTAATGTATACAAAAACAAACTTTCCAGTATACAAAACCAACAGGTTCGGTTCGAGAAAATTATCAAGCTTGAAAAAAAGCTAGAATTTAGCTCACTTAATAAATGATCGAGTTTCCATTGAAAAATTTTCGAACTGATACCTGAGTAGCTTACGAACAGTTTGATTCATTTACGGCCCTATTTAGGTGGAGTGGGTGGGTAGGTCCGATCAGTTCGAGTGTGGCAGAAAAATGGGCTTGAAATTGGGCTCAAGTGTTGACTATGTTGTTGGGCTTCATCTACTATATTAGTTCTGATATTAAATGAAATATTGCCTTAGAAGGTCAAAAGATTAGTTCTGATATATTGTGTATGCTAGGTCGGGCCAACCTTGCTCTAGTTTGAAGTATTCATCATTCCAAGAAAAGAAATTGATTAATAAAATCCTCTTAATATGAGTGATTTTAGTGTCAAACAGATCCTATTGACGTCGTCTTTCATATTACTATCCTTTTGTCGGGCCGACTTGGCTTGGCTTGAGCCACTGGGCTATTGGCATTTTTCGGAGCTGAGTCAGCCTATCTTTTTTCGGGCCAGTAAATTCATGGCCCAACTCCAGTTTGTAGCGTCATATCAGCGCAAGAAAAGAAATAGACTAATATATATCTACTAGCACTAATATGAAGTTTACTAGTTTGTTGTAGATGAGTAAAAAGTTTGAATCTCGACTTCATAAAACTTCATTCCAGCTCGTTTAGTGAAGCTCATTAAGCTTGTTAACTTGTAATTTGGCACTACTTGACTCTTTAACTCATAAACAAACTTTTTAAGTGAACTAGCTTGAAAATATGACTTAATAACGGTAAAAACTCACTTGATAATAAATGAATCAAGCTTGAACTCGACAATAGTTAGTTTGGCTCGGAGCGATTACACCTCTAGTAACTAGTTAGCTATTCTACTGTACTCACCGTGTGTAGTTAGTAGTATTTTATGTACAAAGCTATTGAATTAACAAGGCGAAGCTCGTCCCTTCACGGACACTCAACCGTGGAAACTGTGGAAAGGAGACGATTGGATTTGCAAAGCAATTAGCGGACTTTTTGTTTGAATGGATCAACCCAGCATTCGTCTTCCTTCACCGCTTTGTTCCACCTATCCCTGAAGATACCCATTTCAATATAGGATTGCAGCCGCACCTGCATGCATTTCATGCAAATAATTAATAATTGCAACATAGTTTAAAGAATGGATGTGCTCCATTTGTGATGACTCACATATATATAGCTAAATGTAATTTGTATATAAATGCGAAAATAGTTTGTGAGTTTCAATGGGAATATAGAGTAGAGTGTTGAGGGAGAAGTTGTATTGTGTGTTTGTATGGAGAAGACGAAACTCACCGCAGATCGGTTATCGAATCTGTACATATCACCCACCTGCAATTTGCAACATATATATTCACTTGTCAAACTCTCTCTCTCCCCCACAGGTAAGAAATACATGTATCAAAAGTAGTGTTGAGTTCATACCAATGATTCTGAATCCGACATACTCTTAGAATCTGGAGATTGATCATCCAATTCAATATTTGTCTGCATTTAATAAGAACCAAGACAAGTAATCAAAAGTCTCATTGAATTGATCTATTGAAAGAGAGTAGGCGGCCATAATTGCATACCTTATTTTTATCTAAAAAGCCACCAAGTGTAGGAAGACCCAGATGAACAATATACTCCTCATCAACCACACCAACTTTAACAGTCGGATCACCCTGTAATTTAGATGTGATAATTTTCAATATCCGAAAAAGGCAGAGTAGGCAAATTGGATAACATCCTAGTCAAGAACTCGCCTGCGCGCAGTAACCAAGTTGTCTGTCCAGGCCCCAAGCATGGATTAAGTCATTCTGCAGAGGATATTATTGTATGATTAGTTTAGGAAATGGAGGACTCATTGGTATACAGACAATAAAACTAGAACCACCAAAATACTAACTGAACCGTACACAAGAAGAACCAACAGACTCAGAAGACATCTACATCTGAATAAATAACAGAAACTTGGTATATCATATATGTGATTAAATATTTGAAAAGAACTCATAGTTTGTCCTTTAAGCTAAAAATCAATAGATTATTACAGGGTCATCGAAAAATGTAGCAGGGAAAAGACTTAGTACCTGTATGAAATACCAAGCACAACGCCAGGCTGCTCTTGAGAACACAGGTGCCATCAATTCCACCCAACTGCATCATGCATTTTAATGAACATGATTAGCAGCAATAGTAGGCTAGTCTACGCCCAACACATTTACAGCTAATGCACTAGTATATTTTTAAATTATAAGATAATTAAAACAACATTTTTATGCACATTTAAATAAATTATAACTCATCTAACAGAAAGGCATCAATAATGATCTTCCAAGACTACAACAGTCAAGTCAACACCCACAATGTTTATCATGCTTTGAGATTCAGAAACAAAGTCTATGATTTGAGTAGAGGAAATAATAAATTGTTTAATACTTACCCGATACAGGGAGGAGCTGTACTGTTTTCATCACACCTTCCACCACCTTTGAACTTATAGTATCTCCTATTCATGACGCAAATGGAAGAGTTAGATAACCAAATCTATATGTGCCATGCAGAAGAGACGAGCTCTTAAACTCGTGAAAAATTAACACTTTTGTGTTTGTCTATCTCATGAAAAAATGACACTTTTCCAAGTGTATCACCATGCCATAACTGTCGTACAGATCTTTCAGAATTATGAATATTTTAAGTATCCAGATGCACTTATGTGAAGCCTTGTCCACTTCAAAACAACAGTACAGCCTGGAAAGCTTCTCATGCCTATGGATCTTTTATCTAACCTGTGACACCTTGACCTCTGCCTTCGTACAGTAATCGGATGATGCACCTCGGATTTACCAGGATCAAGAGCAGGCTGGGAAATTTCAAGGCCTTCTTCCTTGACAATAGATAGATACCTATAGAAGTACAACATTATAAAAAAGTTATATGAAATATTTCACTATGCATAAATGATTCTTCGGCACTTTGTAACTCTGGGACAGAACTGAAAATCAATCAGGTAGGAACTAACAGATCATTCTTTTAAACAGACAAAGAAAAAGCTGGAGACCAAGCACAATAAGAATTGCAGAGCTTTTCTGTTTTTGCTGAACTTAAGCATCATTCTGCATGCGTACAAATGTGCACTGCATGTCCTGGGGATATAAGCTCTATGTTTGGCTCTCATAATCTTATACTATGTCACGACATACACATGCTGAAAGTCAATTTTCACACCCTTGGAGCAAATGCAGCTCAGACCAATAAAACTATTGAGTAAAACAATCTTTAGGACGACTGTCTATACTCTATATTTTATTGAAATGTTAGTAAATGTTTCACCTGAGTATTTCAACAAAGCAATAAAAATATCAACAATTTATGTCGAGGAGCTATTATGAGGATCTCGAACATTACTCTTGCAATCTCTTTTTCTCTAATTTCACGGAACACGGTTTAGAAAAGCCAAACCTTTAGCTGAACTGCTATTGGATTTTTCCTGATTAGACTTGGTGGTTTCATAAATAAATGGGGTCAAGTTTTTGGGGAGTGATTGCCCCAATGCTTATCACTTCGGTTTAAGAGGAATATGGAAATATTTGGAATTCGAGGAACCTATTTAAAAACTTTGGGATACAGCAAAAAATTTACGGTCGAATATGAAACTTCCATTTTGTCCGACACTATTAGACTTCCAAGCAGTGTTCTTTAGTACGTCTCACTTGCTTCGTTTGGGGTTCCTTGTACATTTGTACTTCTCTCTAATTAATAATATTTTTTATCCTTTCTTATCTAAATTATACAGAACAAAAAAATAGTGCACGAGATATACCTTCCTGGATGAAAATTCTCAACTCCGAGGTCCTCATCCCACAGAAAAACATACTCATAGTCAGCAACAATATCTGGATGTAGAAAACGTTTTGCAAACCACCTATTTCATTAAGCAAAGGCCTAGGTCTGTGAATAAACTCCATTTGCAAGACACGGATAAGAGATAAGAGTATGATTCTTAATGCATTATGGATGCATTTTCCAGAACTGAAGAGAGAGAGAGTAAATTGATTTATGACATAAAGCACTAAGAACCATACCATTTCGTTTGGTTTACAACAGAGATGTGAATGACTCTGTTACTCCATTCCAAATCATTCCATTTTTCCACAACCCCATCATAATGAAAAAGCATCACGACAAAATCATTTTCCAGAAACTGCAACAAGTCCCAACCACAAGATGTCAATGCTAAATATCAAATACGGAAAAAGTGAACGTACAATTGACTTCAATCAGGACAAAATAAAAGCTTAGAAATACTACCTTCTTAACAATTTGGTTCACCAATCCTTTTTGATCTATACCAACTGCTATGGCCAGCAAACCAGTTGCCTGATGCGACTTGTTCTGGTACAAGTATACATCATACAGTAAATAAAAATGTACAAATAATTAAAAGGAATATCACAAAAAGAATAATCCATTTTCCCTAGTCTATTAATCATGCCAACCCGAAGGACAAAAAATTTCCCATTAGAACCAGTAGAAATAATCTAAACAAGAGGTCATCACATCATTATAAATGTACTTCTAATGAAGAGTATCATTTTCTCTTAGACTCTTACTGAGTTTGTTTTATCAATAAGTTGGAATTTGTCATCAGAGATTGAGAAAACAAATAGTTGTAATGATAGTTCTACGCACATTCTCGGAAACAGGCCCCCACAACGGTCGCATTTCCAAGTTTGAAGAAACTGAAATAATTCCTTGTGGCAAAGCTTCAGTACCAATAGGTCGGCATTTATCCTAACAAGAAAAAAGTCTGTATATTGGAGTGGATCTCAAAAGGACCATAGGAGAAAAAGATAAAAAATATAGTATAAATGACATACATTGCATTTTTTGATGTGCACAGTCTCTTTTGTGGTATTGATTTCTACGTCCAGTGATGATCCCTTCAAAAGAAGATTTTAGAACCATGCATAATTACTAAATAGTTTAATTTAAAATTGAAAAAGAATCTAATGCCGTAGAGATTGCTACAACGAAATGCAGAAAGTACAAAAATGCAGTTTGACAAGCATAACTCATACAAATACAAGATTAAAAAAAATTTACATGGAAATGCTGATACAAGGAAAACTTATTAACTATAATCGAAGTTTCCTTTTGCCCGGACAGTGTACATGGGAGAAGGAGGAATTTAGTGATGATCTCATATTGAATACATTGATATTGACCACATAGATTCATTCTATTTACCAAGCTGCAGTTGCTATTCCAAACATCAATATCATGACAAAACTGAGAGATGAGTAGAATTAGAAATGACAGAATGGTTTTGAGGATAGATTACTAATTGACTCCATCCTACGTCCCACCTATGTGCTGCATGTTGTACTTTGGTTGTCTATTCTTAAGAAAATCATTATAATTTAGGCGATGGTTACTCTTGAATTACAAGAGTTCTTTAATCTTCCAACTAGAAAGGTTTTCAGTCATTCCGATGGAGCTCAAATCAAATACGTTTGTTGCTGCCAAATTAACCTTTTTTAATGTCAATGTTAGAAGTCAATGTCCACCACCCAAACCATCTAAATGAATGTATTACAACCAAATCCTAGCCAACCCTTCTATTATCAGGAGAGTTTGTAAAATAAATTTGTCCATTTACTTCTTGTTTTATGGATTCCATACCTACTAGGCTACCAGAAGTTTTGTTTCTAGGTCAAATATCATTAGTAGATATATATTATTTCAGAAACTAATTAAACATCTCCTCAAGCATTCTGTTTGTGCTTTAAATGTTTTCCAGGCAGACACCTTGCTACACAAGTGACAAGACTAAATAAGCATATGCTTCTACTTTTTTGTTTACCCTCTAAAGTTGTTATTTGCATTTTGCATTTTCCAGACGGTTTAGATGCCTTCAAGAATACTCAAAGGATACAAAAAATCTACCTGGCATTTATGAGAGTTTGTATTATGTTCTGCTGTCTTCAGTCCAAATCCAGGTGAAAACTGCATTGATTATACTGTAATATTAGCAGAAATTTATGCAAGAACTATGCAAATTAAAGGAAAGGAAAGGAAAGGTTACCTAAATGCAGCTTGAGTCTGTACGACATTGTTTTAAAAAATTCAAGACTAGAACTAAGAAACAAGAAAAAAAATCTGAACTCTTGAAACTACAGTGGAAAAGCGGTTTCAATTAAAGAAAGTTATTATGACATTAAATTCTCAGTATCAACTTTTTAAATATGATATCAACCTTACAAATCACATGCACTATAGGAAAGAGAAATGAAATGGCACAGAAGTTAGAGGATTGCCAAAGAGTAATTTGACTGAAACGTATACTCTTTCTTCTTAAGGGCTTACATTAATGCCAGTTTTATTGACTAATTTTAACCAAAAGTACTACTAACTAAACTGAAAACACCCTACATTGCCTACTGCATGCTTTGTCTGTGCTTAGAAACATAGTCAAATTACTTCAGGAAAATGAATGATATATATATGTCTGTGTGTAGTATCAACACATACCTTCAAAAAATCTTTCCCCAGACATGCACTTCCAATGAAGTAAACACCACAAATCAAAGAGATGCTTATGATAAGGCTTCTTAGCCATTTGTTTTTAGGATCTGATAAAGGAAGTATCTGACGATGAAAAATTGAATGTCAGCAACTGCAAATGGTGTGAAGACTGATAATATTCCAAACAAATGATTGAACAAAAGATTTCAGGAAAGTCAATTATTTCTCCTGCAGAATAGCATACGCCCATACATTCTCATTGTTTCGTCACACTCTAAGTTGAAACATTAGATATAATTAAATAACATTCTATAATCTGATAATAGAAATTAATAGCCACTTAGACCATTGATGGATGGAAGACATTTTGGTCAAGATGAATTTCAAAGGCCTAATAATGACCAGTCAATTTATCATTCAAAAACTGAAACTGCTTAATTAGATCTCGGATTCAATAGAAACATCTGAATGAAACGGATAAAATAGCAGAAAAATGATCAAATATAAGAGGAAAAAAATAACAAATGTAAATCTAAGAAGAAGGAACCGGTAATCATTTAATTTCGCAGGACTGCCGTCCGTCATTATCAGGCAATGAGACAACCTACTAAGAAATCAAGATAATTTCACCCACTAAATATTCCAGAAATGCCTTAGACACCAAGTTTAAACAACAGGAAAACCAAACCAATCCCTGTTCATCTTAAACTAATGCTTAACAATACAAATAAAGAAAACTTTTCAAATATGTCTACCTGAAAAAAAGGGAAAAAAAAGGAAAAAGAAAAAGAAACTATCTTCTTCTGCAGCCTATGTACTGAAGAAATACTCTAATTAACGAGAATCAACATATCAACATATATGCATATATATATATATATATGTATATAGATAGAGAGAGAGAGAGAGACATACATGATTGTAAGACTTCATGGAGCATCACAATCCAGCACTAAATAAAACTTTGAGGTATTGCTGCAGCAGAAAAAGGAAAGGCCTTTTCCCACCCCTTTCTTGGGACTTTTGAACTAAAGATATCAAACAGTCCTTCCAAAAAAGCAAGGAATAAAGAGAAACCCAACAGAAACAAGGCAATAAAGGTATCTTTTAATCCTTCTGCTCGGAACGACGCCGCAAAACTCCTCAGAAGATTTCAATGAGTGATTTGAAAACAGATACAAATAGAAATAGGTAAATTCTAAATACAAATACAGCAGCATCACATTTATGTACAGTATAGTTATGTTTTTTGGACAACGTATATACTGCTCACTGCAGTTTCAAATGTTAGTGGAATTAAAAAGGAAACGTTTTCACGCTGCCGAGTTACACGGGCGAACGTATGCACGTGCCTGGACGTGACGTGTGTGTATGTATTCCGCTACTCCTCTGCCTCGCCACGTACACATAGGTGGGTCCCATCTTGGTGTGGATGCTGTGCTGCCTCATCGTTGTTTAAAGTTGATAAACACAAGGCTTTTTTTTTTTAGTTGATAAATTAGTTATGGTCGAGTTGTGAAAAAAACCTGGCAAATTATGCAAAAAAATCACTCTCTGTTTAATTCGCGAATATATGTTGATCAGATCACCTGTCATAATTCATGTTACATCTTCCCCTGCGTTATAATTAGTTTTCTTTTTTATATTTTTAATATACTAATAGAAAGGATGATCCTAAATAAAAATTTAAAATTAAATAGAGTATATATCATAAGAGATCTGTAATCAAATATATTTATGTCCTAATATTTTTGGCAAAACCATGGTGCTTGTTGTACCAAACTCCTTCCATTAGACGAAAATTTATCATATTTTTCAGTATTATGGATGATACTTTTTTCAATTCAAAAAATATAATAATAATTATCAAACTATCATCGTTTTTTTAACAGTAATTTTCAATAAAATAAATGTAATATTTTTAATATTAGAAATAATACTTTACAATATTATAACTGACACTTTCTTCCACCTGAACCTCAACATTTTTCTGCAAAAAATAAAAATAAAACTCTTTCATTTGACGGAACCAAACCAGGTTGATTGAAAAATATTCCTTTTTCCATCTTTCTTATTCCTTCAAATATATATATATATATATATATACACACATATATATCATTATCATTTTTACATATTTTTTCTTAAATTGTAAACTTGATCTTTTTTATTTTATTATTAGTGAATGTGTTTTGTGAAGTTTATAAAGAAGAAAAAATTGCAGAGATTCAACTGCCTTTGATGATTATTCTTTTTATATATTCGTCTTGTTTTCAACCGTACAAACCAGCTACTTTTTAGGACAAAAGTACAAAAATATACCTAATAAATGTACTTAGTTCAATTAAGCATTTAATGTATGAATTGGTTCATCCAGCCTCTTAATCTACTACTATTATAAAAGTGTGATATTTTATAAATTTTAATTTACCTATTATATTCCTATTACAATTTTAATTTAAGGGTAATTGTATAATATAATTGTAACGTCCCAGTCCCACTAGAACCAGAACGTCACCAAAAACATACGTACATGCTTACGTGATAAATATTTTTCAAGAAATTAAATTAACTTTTTTTAAACGGGCATCACCTCAACTTAAAAATGTTCAAAACACACACTCAGGTGTTTTCAAAGTCAACCTTGAACAAGGTTTTTTTGAAATCACTAACTCACACATAACCAAATTATAACCTGTCAACAAACAATATACATAGTCAATCATGCCACACATTTAAAAATACCACGGTCAACCCTTATATACATTCAAAATATTTGTATATACAATCAAAAATTGACTATTATGGTCAACAACTTTCAAACTTAAAAGTTTTGCAGAGTATTAGTAAAAGCATTTAATATTTAAATATTGACAAGATTTTAAAGATGATTTTAGCAAAAACCACACAAGGATCAACCATCAAACCCACTCCAGCACCTCGTCATCAACCAGCTCGATCTCTAGGGCCTGAAAACATTTGAAAATATTTGGGTTGAGTGCCAGAAAACACTCAGTGGGCATTGATATTCGTCCAAGTCATACTTTCATACTTTAAAACTGTTATACTGCATAAATCATGAAAATCAACCATGAACATACTTATAACAAAGTTTACTCTTCTTTATTGGATGAGAGACCCAATGTGATCACATGAATACTTTACGGTTACTTATCTAGACATTTAGTCACAAAGTAAACCGTCTATGCTTGTAAATCGGAATTCCTCTATGCATGAAGTCTCATAACATCCAATCATTGCGTAAACAATGCTATTAAAACATTTAACATACTTTTCATGGACGAATTTAAAACATAGTTGTGAGTTATAGAAAAACCCACCTGGATGGTCTCAAAGTGCAGTGTAATTTTTATGCGATGCTATTATGCTTCCCGTTCGTCTCGACCTATAAAATTGAAATTCTAACTTAGAATCCTCAAATAGGTCACAAAGGTAATAACTTAAGTCCTAAATAACTTAATTAGGGCTTTGCTATGCCTTGGGATTGTTTGGAATTGAAATAGAGTCAAATAGACGAATAATGCGCATTTAATGGATTGAATCAAGTTAGTGATTCTGATTGAGAATTTATCGGATCTTCTAGATCAAAATGAATGAATAAAGATGAATCAAATTGAATTCAATGACTATGAAGTTTGATTTAACATTTAGGAGGGAATTATAATTTTTAAAATTTCTTTTGGGAAAAAATATAACATTTAGAAATTATAGGACTAAATAACATTTTCTAAAAATTAGCATTTAATAGCCAAGTACTAAATTAGAAATGGAAGAATATAAATTTGGGAGTTGGGTTCATTTAATATTTTATGGCCAAACCTAAAATTAAATAGATCAAATAATATTGGATTAAAATTTAAAAAATATGGAGATAGAACTTGCAAGAATAAAATTACCATGTCATAAGAATTATAAAATTAGAATAGTTGAATGGATTGAAATTGAAATAAAATAATGGTGCTAAGAAAACTCACCCCTTTCTTTCTTCCTTTTTCTCTTCGGTTTTTACCTTTTTTTTTTACTTAATTTCTTCTTTTTTTATGCTCTCTTTCTCTCCTAAATCCATCTATCTCCATATATATATATATGTATGTAATATAGACAGAGTACATAAATTATACGTGTATTTGACCATGACACTAACCCATATTAAATACTCTCCAATTGGTAAAATATGGTTGGTGGGCGTTTCAAATTTATCTAAATTAATTAATTTATTATTAGTATTTTATTTATTATTATTTTTTTATTTATCTCTTTCTTTTCTCAACCAACTTACTCATCTACATGTGTATCCTAATCCTATTGAAATAATTCTCAAATGGTAAAAATTAATTGGAGAAGTTTGGAATTTATCCAAATTACTAGTCTTACAAATAAATAATCATACATCAATAATTTGATAAATAGAATGGGCTTGATCTAATGGGCTGAAGATGGGCTTAAATTGGGCTGGAAGTGAATTGATTACTTGAGCTTGAATTTATAATAGTGGTCATGGTAGAATAAATTTGGCTCAAATTATTACATGAACTAAATTTCATTGAAAACTCAAATGAAGTCTGATTTAGATGATCTTGGTACCAAAACAATCCCATTAATGCCCATGAACTCTAATATTGATTAGAAAACTCAACTAATGTTGAAAACTTTCTCGGTCTTATAATGTATCTAGGACTATGATCAACTAGCCCAAAAAAAAATTGGATTCTAATTTCATGAAATTTCTATCTTATAAAATAAATGTAAATACTATATTTTTCGAGGTGTTACAATAATATATAATATGTATTTATAATATAAAATCTAATATAATATATTAGTTTCCATATGAATCTACTACTATATATAAAAGATCCATATTTTACAAAATTGAATTTAACTAATATATCCCTATAATATATTTAAATTAAGCATAATAGGGCAATATAATAAATCTACAACATGAACTTTTTATTTTCATATAGTAGTAGATATAAATTTTTTAGCTTGATTTTTATGCAAATGATCATTCATTTGATATCCATATATATGGTAACAATTAATAAATATTATTATTGACTTCCATGATATTATATTTAAAATACATATATAATTTTGATTGGTGCATCAATTTGATATGTGTTGTGTGTATAAGTTTCTAATTTCACATATTATATTTTTAATTAAATGCTAGGCAATTCATTAATATCCTTATAAACTATAAATATATAAATTAATGAATTAATATATATACAATGCATATCGATCACATGCATTCATGTCAATTATTTTTATTATTATTTTTTATGTGATGAATGTCTGTTCTAATTTATTTTTGGGTTTGTCTTGTGTACATTAGGTGTATATCAGATGGTCAACGCGTTGACCCGGTCAATGCGTTGACCAAAAAATTCATCAAAATTAGTATCATTCATAATACTGAAAAATATCATTTCAAAGCCTAAAAAGTATCATTTGTATTGTAGTGGTCATTTTTCGTCAACCTAAAATGCTGGCCCAAAAGGGTTGAGCGATAGCGTACAATCGGTATTCCAATAGACAAGCGTTCAATTTTAAATTTGAGTTAACGATCAGTTCCGCCTTATCCGGTAAGATTGACTGGTTCAGAGGAGTCGGCACGTCTTTCAACGTCCTCCGCGATCCTCACAAACCCTAGCTGCTACCTCCACCTTTAAAAGGAGACCCCCATCCTCATTTGACGGGTACGCTGAAATACCCACAAGCTTCACATCTCACCCTAAGAATACTGAGCTCACAATTTTCTAGGTTAATTCCACCCCGGCGATTCAACATCCGGCCTTCTTCCTACATTCTTCCAGGATCGAACCACATTTCCCTAGATTTCTAGTCACGTTCTGGATAAAGATTATCGTCATTAAGCACCTTAATTATTTAATTATTTCGTATTTTGTTTTTTTCTACACTTCTTCTTTTCCTGACTTGAGCGTCGGAGGCCCAACGATCGTCAACCCCCCGACGGTCTTTGGCTCTTACGGTGTTTTCTATTTTTGTTTCACAGATTGGCCGCTGCTCCGGACTGAATCAATTAATTGCAGATTTCCGGATCTACATGTATCACTAAAAAGTATCGGTTAGGAAAAAAAATAAAGAAAAAAACTGTTAAAATCAGTATCAATCTAAATACTAAAAAGTATCATTCAAAATTAAAAAAGTATCATTTGTATCCCTAAAAAGTATCACCCGTTTTAATAATTTTTTTGGTCAACGCTTTGACCGGGTCAACGCGCGTTGACCGTCTGATGTACATCTTATGTATATGAGTATTTGCGTTTATTTTTTAGCAACAATTTAAGGATGTCGAATTTTCCAAAATTCAAAAGATGATATTGTTAAAATATTTTAAAAATCATGTTGAATTTCAAAATTGGTTGAGTATAATAATTTAATTATCTGGGAATTATAAGTATAATTTATTCAATATATTTAAAATTTAAATTTTTACTTATAAATTACCAATTCACATAATGTGATATCAATAATTCAAATATTAGAGAACTGAAATAAATAAAAAAATTACAAAAATATTATATAATGTACATAAACTGAAACAATTTCATTGCAAAAGAGCGATGTAAAAGTATACAAGCACCAAAAAAATTATTATAGCCTACATATTTGTATCAAGACAGTATATATAATGAAATGTTATTTTGACCACTTATCTATTTTTACTAAAGATAAGTTAATTAATATTATCAAAGTAATGAAGCTGTAAAAATTATGTCATGCCCTCGAAACCATAAAAATGTTATTTCTAAAAAAATTACATATTTTATCAAAATAAACTTCACAATTACTCAACAATCTAAAGATTTTTTTTAATATTAATGTAAAATCATAGAGGATAATTTCAAATATATAGATTGGAGAAAAAAAGATAAATTATTCAAAAGTGTGGGAGAGTTGATTGGTGTTTATTTGTCCTATTTTATTATAGGAATTTTGTATCTTTTGAATGCGTATTTTCTGTGTTTTTATGTGGATTTTATGTTTTTATCTTCACTTTTGCTCTATTGGAAGAACATGCAAAGTTTGTGCAAAACTTGAGCTTTTGTCTAAAAAAGCAGGATTTTAGGGCATAAAAGTGGCAAAGAGGTGAGCTCCACGGAAGAGCTCCAGTTTAGGAGTCAAGCTGAGGGACCAACTGATGGCAGAGCCAAATTGGCACCCCAAACTGATCAGTTTTGGGGCCAAAACTGAAAGATTGGAGCCGCAGCTGATGAAATGGAGAGTTTAGCCAAAGCACGACTAATGAGTTAAGCTCCAGCTGAAAAATCAAACTGGAGCTGCAATTGAAGGAGCTCAGCTGAAGCGTCAAAACCGGAGGTGGAAAGCTCGACTAAAAAAGCCAAAACTGAACTGATCTGTCCCGCCGGCGCGTGGACCCCCGCGGCCGCGAGGCAGTGCCCACGGTGAAGTGCCCCCGCGAGCGCGCGGCACTCCAGCCCCGTGAGTGCGGGGCATGCCGCCGGCGCGCGGGCGGACAGTCCAGCTCCCCCCCGATCAGTTTTTCACGCCGCGATCAGTTTCCTCCCTTCCATCAGTTCCAGCTTTGAACGAGACTTGAATCCTCCATATTTCTCCACCACATGGCCAGCTGGATAATTAAGAGGCTAAGAATTTTGGAGCCTAGAAGAGTAAGAGGAGTTTGAGATTTAATTCCCCTAATTACTACACCTGTTAATTACTTGTCTCCCAACTCCCATACCATATCTTTCCATATCTCTCAATTCCCTCTCATCATTCATTCACACACACAACCCACTTCAAAAACTTCTCTTCCCATCCATCTACACTGCAACATTCCATCTTCCATCTTTGCCATCACCATCACGTTCCAGTGAGGGAGAAAAGAGAAAGAAAAAGAGGCAAGAAAGAGTTCAAGCTTGAGTAAGAAGGCATGAGAGAAGGGTCCGACTCCAAGCCGTCCGCGGAAGCTAGGCTTGCTGGATGATCCCCTTTCGATATTTCTTTTCTAGCTTAGCTCATTTTATGGAGGTTTGTCCCAAAACTCTTAAGACAACAAATATTGTAGAAGTTTTATGTTATTTATCCTTTGATTTGTGAGATGATGAACTTGTATGATGTTTGTGTTGTTTTGAACATAATGGGCTAATTCCTCCATTAGGGGGTAGATAATCGAGTTGGTTTCGATCTATGTTTGTGATTGTTGTGTTCTTGTTGTTGGAATTGTGCTTGTTCATGTTGAGTGCTTGATCACCACTTAGCATTGCTAGGCTCTAGATGAGACCGAGAGGAGATTCTATAGCCCGACTTAGGTTTCTTCTGTTGGGGTTTTTTCGAATTAAACCACCGCAGGATCATTTGGTTGTTCATTAATCCATGTTCATGCAAATCATATTTTTATGTCACATGCATGTTTATCACGTCACGCACAAAACTATGTAAAATGAATCTAATAAAGCGGAAGATATAGATCCGAATTACTTACAATTGTCAGACGGTCTGAGGACAAGATTAAAGATCTAATCTTGCTATTGAATGAACAATGACAGGCGCCACCTACAACTCAAAAAATCGGCCACACACAATTCCACTCCAAGATCTTCTGTTGTATTCCTGGACTGTATCTAGATTCAGAGTGGACTGAAATCTACTAGATAGGCTTGTGAAATATGTGGATAACTTTGAGAGACAAAGAGGGGCTGATTTCTTATGCTCAAATTTTCACCCCCCTTCCCCTTTTATAGGGAAGTGAGCGAAAATTACTTCCCCAAACCCTACTGGGTTTGGGCCACTATCTCAAGTTTAATATCCAGTCCACTATCAGTCAATTGGGCTACAACAGGGATCTAGAAGAATATTAAATTGGCCCACTAATTTATTTAATATCCAATATCCAATAAACTTAGGATATAATTAAATAAATTAAGTTTTACTTTTATTCCACTAAAGAAGTAAAACTGACCTACCAATTTAATACATATTTACAAATATGCTTTCTCATTTAGTCCAGCCATTCCGTGTTGAAGATATAATGTTCATTAATTAATTATGTCAGCCTCTGACAGCTATAATTAATTAATATCTAAAACCTTGAGTAGTACCATACAAACTTTACCATGTAAGGAATAAATTCCACCTGCAGGGTTTCAACATGAACTTGTGTTTCCTCAAGAGAACATCATCAACCTGGCGCACCAGGACATGGTGCTCATGCATACTACTCGAGACATCATGTATACATTGTTATTACCCAAGATATCGAGTTTGATCTATGAAAAGATCTCACTCATTGATAAATCAAAGTAATAGACAATGCACACATATGCTTGCCAATATCACATGAATTCAGAACCCGAACTCTGTGGATCTTTATTCTCTCGGTAACTGGGTCAGAGACAGAGAATAGTATCCTATCGTGATCCTCCTCAATACACTAACGAGTGTACTAGAATAATCAGTTAGTCAAGATAAACTAACTTATCAGATTATTCTACGGTGTACCGATGGTGTGTTCAGGACCATCTAAGCCGTGAGCTCTTTAATACATTACAAGGTTCTAATGATATGATCTTACCGTGTGACTCCCCACACCATATCATCTACAATGTAAGTATATATGGAACATTGCATAGAACACTTATAGAACATAATCTAAATGCAAACAGTGACTGCAATAACTTTCATTTCATATCATCATATCATCAGAAAAGTATACAAAGATAAGTCTTTCAGTATACAAAACTAACATCTTCAACGTTAGGTGAACCGGGTTACGTAAGCTTAATTGTTAATCTTGTTCGTATAATATAGCCCATGTGGGTTTAATGGATAGACGGTGACAGTGATTGAAGTTAAACCACTTGAAGTGGTCTATTGTACGTCTAAGATTAATAAAACCAACTTGAAACAAACTAGGAGAAAAACCAATGAGAGAATCTATACCCTAATGCTCTTCTCATAATCTTTTTCCTTCGTCTTTGATTTTGTTATTGTTTGTGTTGATTAAGTTACCTTTACTTGTTTAATTTCCCTAGTTTAGTAAAAACCTCTCAACCCATGATTAGAATGTTTAGGTTGTATTTTAAATTCTTGTACATGTTTGCATGAGTAGCATAAAAAGATAGTCTCCCTAAGCTTTCCTCAAAAGACACGACCCGAGTTAGCTCACTGTCCTATAATCGACCCCGTCCTCTTGCGGGTCCGGATCGAAGTAGTTTGCGTAGGACAAACCGGAACCAATCAACTGGCGCCGTTGCCGGGGAAAGCTTTAGGCACATTCTCTTTTTGTGTTGTAATTGCTTTCTTGTTATTTTTTGTACTTGTGCTTTTATGTTTGTTTTAGTGTTTGTGTTTTCGTGTTGTTTTATTTAGATTTGCTACTTGTGTTTATTTCCGTGTTTTATTTAGGTCTTCGATTGTTTTTCCACAGTTGCGTGTGATCTCTTTTTGTGTTTGTGGTTGTGTATGTTAGGGAGATGAAGTCTCAACCGGAGATTAGCCCCCCGTGTTTGACAACATTCATAGACTGAAGAGGATTGACGCGTTCGATTGAGAAGAGAAAATGGAGGCCAATCATATCAATAACCCCGATAGTGCAAATGCGACATGGAATATGAGGGATTTTGCTCATTCCGTGATTGGGGCGTCGACTTCTTGCATAGTCCTTGGTGAAGCCGCAAGGAACTATGAGTTGAAGAACATCCACTTCAACCAACTACCATCTTTCTATGGGATACCGGTCGAAGATGCGTTGAACTTCATCCGGGAGTTCTATGCCGTAGTTCAAACCTTTCTTTTACAAGGTTTGAATGAAGACTAATTGAAGATGAGGTGTTTTCCTTACACCTTGAAGGATCATGCCAAGACGTGGTTCATGTCATTCTCAGCTAACTAATTGGCCAATTGGAATGCCGTGTATGAGAAGTTCATGGCCAAGTACTACTCTAATCAAAAGACCCAAGACTTGAGGGCTTAAATAGTCACCTTCACCCAATCTCCTGGTAAAGCATTCCATGAAGCTTGGGATCGATTTAGAGGTCTCCAACAGCAATGCCCGCACCACCATCTAGCGCCCGAGTTGCTTAACCAATTCTTCTACGACGGGCTTTCATAAAATTTCCAATATATGATGGACAATGCCGCGGGAGGAGATATTGGAGGCCGGACCGCCAAAGAAGTATCAAACATCTATGAGACTATAGCCATGACTTCTCAACAAAAGAGTGCTAGGGAGAAGAGAGCTTATGCCAATGAAGCCAACCCTAGCTATGATGTGATGAGGCAAGTGGAGATGCTTCGGACTTTCGAGAGACCACCTCAACAAGTCATGTCTATTGAGACTTGTAGAATTTGCAGAGAGTATGGTCATGGGGCAAATGTTTGCCAAAAGTCACTCGAGCCAGAATCTAATGAAGAAGCACATTTCTTTGCTCTTCAAGAGCAAGTTCATGCTCTCCAAGGGTTCCAACCTCGCCAACCATACAATCCGTACTCTCTAGCATACAATCTGGGGTAGAGAAACCATCCCAACTTCTCTTGGAGGCAACCGCAACAATCTCAACCACTTCAACAACCACCTCCACCCCAACAAGCCGGAGGTGGCCAAGTTCCACCTTACCTGAGGCCGCAACAATACCCAGCTCAACCAAACTAACCGTCTAGGCCATCATTGCAAGACACCTTGCAATCCTTTATGCAAGCTACCCAACAAAGGTTCGAGTCCATTGAAGCTTCCGTGAAGTGGATCGAGACCTGAGTGGGGCAAATAGCCAGGACGTTGGGGAGTTAGCCAAGCAAACTAAGTCGGGCAAGTTGCCAAGCCAACTGGAGTAAGCTCAAGCCATCACCGTCTTTAGAGGAGGCAAGGTGATCGACAACAAGGTTGGAGAGCCGAGCCTTACCAAAGAAGTTGAAAAGGAAGGAGAGACTCCTCAAAAAAAGTAAGGGGAGCCCGAACCAAAACATAACGAAGAGAAGGAGTCCACACTCCACAAGGCCGCCAATCCCTACAATCCTCCAATTCCCTATCCAAGCCGGTTGAGGAATGAGAAGCAAGATAACCAATTCCAAGAGTTTTATAAGCTCTTATCCCAGGTGAATGTCAACCTTCCACTCCTCGATGTAATCCATAATGTGCCAGCCTATGTCAAGTTCTTCAAAGAACTAGCCTCCAAGAAGAGAAATTTTACGGAAGATGGGAAGATTGTAGTGTCCGAGGTGGCAAGTGCAATCCTACAACAACAACTACCACCCAAGCTCCGTGATCCACGTAGTTCACTCTTAAAATTACCTTGGGAAATGGTAAAGAAGCATGTGGTATGCTAGACTTAGGAGCCGGAATTAATTTGATGCCTTACTCTATTTTTAAACAATTAGAGTTATGTAATTTAAAACAGACTAGAATGTGTCTACAATTAGCGAATAGGTCCGTGAGATATCCTAGAGGCATAATAGAGGACATTCTAGTTAAAGTGGTTGGTTTGATAATTCCTGTTGATTTTGTTATTTTGGATGTGGGTGACGTTCAATAAACGGGAAAAGAGCACACACTTCTTTTGGGTAAACCTTTTATGGCTACAACTAATACCCTTATTATTGTTAAAAATGGAACTTTGAAAATGTCGGTGTTAGGTGAAACTGTGTCTTTTTCCGTGCATGAAAATAAGGCGATTCCTGTCTCCTCCTTTGAGGAAAATTGTTCTTTTATAGATGCCATTGATCTCTTGGCCGATGAAGTTTTCTTGCATAAAATTGGCTCCAAGTAGAGGAGTGAAGCCTTGTTTGATGAGATAGCAATGGAAGAAGCTCACCTCAAGTGTGGGGGAGACGAGTTGGATGCCGAAGAGATGGAGATATTGCTAGGAGAAGGTATAAGCTTGATGGAAGTCCTAGCCTCAACCGAAGAGGAAGAGAAGCTTTCTCCCGAACTTGAGCTAAAAGAGCTCCCATCTCACCTCAAGTATGTTTACCTCGATGAAGAGGAGAAAAAGTCCGTGATCATCTTTACGGGCCTTGAAAAAGATGAAGAAGACCTCTTAGTAGCCGTACTAAAGAGGAACAAACAAGCCATTGGGTGGAGTCTTTCCGACATCAAAGGCATTAGCCCCTCGACGTGCATGCATCGAATTATCCTAGAAGAGGGGGCTAAGCCGGTTCGAGAAGGTCAAAGGTGACTCAATCCCGTATTGATGGAGGTCGTCAAGAAGGAGATCCTTAAGCTCCTTGCGGAAGGAATCATCTACCCAATAGCCGAAAGTGAATGGGTGAGCCCGGTCCACGTGGTGCCCAAGAAGGGAGGAATCACGATGGTGGACAACGATAAAGGAGAGCACGTAGCTACTCGAACCACCACCGGATGACGAATGTGTATTGACTATCAAAAACTCAATGCGACGACTCGAAAAGACCATTTTCCCCTTCCGTTTATTGATCAAATCCTTGATAAACTAGCCGGACACAGTTTTTATTATTTTCTTGATGGTTTATCGGGTTATTTTCAGGTAGCTATTGCACCAGAGGACGAAGCGAAGACCGCATTCACGTGCTTGTTTGGCACATTTTCCTGTAGGATAATGCCGTTCGGACTATGCAATGCACCGGGCACATTTCATAGGTGCATGTTCTCTATCTTTTCCGAAATGATTGGGGATTTTATTGTGGTATTCATGGATGATTTCTCCATCTTTAGGTCTTCATTTTCCGATTGTTTAGATAAGTCAGAGCTTGTTTTAAAGAGATACATTGAAAGTAGCCTTACTCTTAGTTGGGAAAAGAGTCATTTCATGGTTACTAGTGGCATAGTCCTTGGGCATGTTGTGTCGAAAGAATGAATGAGCATAGATAAGGCTAAGGTGGATGTAATTGAAAAATTACCCCTACCCATTAATGTGAAAGGTGTTAGAAGGTTTTTAGGCCATGCCAGTTTTTACCGTAGGTTTATTAAGGACTTCTAAAAAATTAGCCATCCTCTATGCCATTTGCTTGCTCAAGATGTCCCTTTTGATTTTGATGATAAGTGTTTGCATGCTTTTAATACTCTTAAGAAAAAATTGATCACCGCACCTATTGTCATTCCTCCTAATTGGTCATTACCCTTTGAAATCATGTGTGATGCATCTAATTCTGCTGTGGGTGCTATTTTGGGTCAAAAAGTTAATAAAATTCTTCGTGTAATTTACTATGCTAGCCTTACATTGAATAGTGCTCAAGTAAATTACACCACAACTGAAAAAGAGTTATTAGTCATTGTGTTCTCATTAGATAAATTTAGATCCTACATCTTAGGTTCTAAAGTTGTTGTGCATAATGTTCATGCGGCTCTTAGGCATTTGTTGACCAAACCCCAAGCTAAGCCTAGACTCATTAGGTGGGTTTTGCTTTTGCAAAAATTTGATGTTGAAATTAAAGATAGAAAGGGGTGTGAAAATGTTGTAGCGGACCATCTCTCCCGCCTCCCTATTGATGAAACGTTTGATATATCGCATGAAAAAGGCGTAATTTGTGATTCATTTCCTTATGAGCATGCTCTAGAGCTTAATTCTTCTCCGTGGTATGCTGATATTGTTAATTATCTCGTTTGCGGTAAATTGTGACCTAACCTCACCTTTCACAAGCGGAAGAGATTTTTAGCAAAGTGCATGTACCACTTTTGGGAGGATCCATACCTTTTCCATCTGGGAAAAGATGAAGTGATCCGAAGATACATCCCGGAGGAGGAGCAAACTAATGTCTTAGCCATGTGCCATGCCTCACACTGTGGTGGCCACTTTGAAGGGCAAAAGACGGCCCTAAAGGTCTTACAATCCGGTTTGTATTGGCCTTCTGTTTTCAAAGATGCTCATAATTTTTGTATCTCTTGTGATAAGTGCCAACGACTTGGCAATATTAGGAGCAGAAATGAAATTCCCTTGAATGTCAACCTTGTGGTTGAAATTTTCGATGTTTGGGGTATAGATTTCATGAGTCTATTTCCTAACTCGTTTGGTTTTGAATATATCCTATTAGCTGTTGATTACATTTCTAAGTGGGTTGAAGCCATCTCCACTAGAACTTGTGACGCTAATATGGTGATAAAGTTTGTGCATGGGCACATTTTGAGAAGGTTTGGATGCCCAAGTGATGCGTTCCTCACCGGCATACGACAAAGAAAGCTGTAGAACTTCCCAGGACTTGTATCAGTTTCGCTGAGTTGGATGGATAGATCCAAATCCTAGCCTCACAACGATGTTGAACCACGAACTAGTCGAATTCATAACCTGTGATTAATTGGAAACACAAACTTTGATTTGATGTAGACACCACAAGCGGGGATGATGAACCCATTTGATAAGTCGAAATTGAATCTCACAAATATTATGAAATTTAGATAAAAGTTCTCCAGAGAGAAAATAAACTCACAAGTTTGTGATTGAATTTAATAATGGTCTAAAGAATAATGTTTACAACGGATCCCTATTTATAATGTAGGGATGGACGAAATTATGAAGGAAAATGAAACAAAAATCTGATCCAAAAAGAAATCCCCACTAGACTAGGAAACTTCGTAAACTAGAATTCTATTCAAGGTAGGAATCTGCCTTAAATAAATCCTAGTCAAACTATGATTTTTAAGGGACGAAAATTACATTAATTTAAATAATAAAATATGACTAAATAAATACTATATTCTAATAAATCAATCCCTTAATTAAAATATTAAGGATCGATATTACTCCTAGTCAGTACGGGCATACTGACTGTCATGCGGTATGGGCATACCGACTGTTTTTTCATCTTCATGCAATGCACTCCAACTCCAATCCTTGATAACCTTGTGCCGATATCAACACCTTCCAGCTTGGTTCCCCCTCCTTGGCTCTTTCCATGGGTTTCCTTGACGTCTCTTGTTCCCAAACCTGTCATATGAACCCGTTGAGGCTCTCTTTGAACCTCTTAGCTCGCGATCGCGTCACGGGTCCCTCAGGCACCTTGATTGGATCCGACACCTCCTTAGCACAGGGCATATCATTCCCTTCCTCTTGAAAGGGATTTGTCCTCAAATCCAGCTCGTCATCTACATCAAAAGGCAACATTAAATGTAGAACTAACTTTGTACTCACCGGGCAAGTCCAACTTATAAGCATTATCACTAATGCGCTCAAGGACTTGAAACGGTCCATCGCCTCTGGGTAACAACTTGGATCTTCATTGAGCCAGAAATCTTTCCTTCCTCATGTGCAACCAAACCTACTCGCCGGGTTCGAACATGACCTTCCACCGCCCTTTGTTAGCTTTCTCGGTGTACTGCTCAGTTCTCCTTTCAATATTTGCTCTAGCCTTCTTATGATTCTGTTTAACAAATTCAGTTTTCTTTTTCCCATCCAAATTAGTGAACTCTTGCACAGGCAGAGGAATTAAATCCAAGGGAATTAAAGGATTAAAACCATATGCAATTTCAAACGGCGAAAACTGAGATGCAGAATGAACAGACCTATTGTATGCAAACTCTATATGCGGCAAACATTCTTCCCAAGTTTTTATGTTATTTTTATTAATGCTCGCAACAAGGTAGATAAAGTCCTATTTACTACTTCCGTTTGACCATCAGTTTGTGGATGACAAGTAGTAGAAAACAACAATTTAGTTCCTAACTTGCACCACAAAGTCTTTCAGAAATAACTCAAGAACTTAGCATCATGATCAGACACAATTGTCCTAGGCATACCATACAAACGCACAACTTCCCTAAAGAACAAATCAGCTATATGTGACACATCATTAGATTTTGAGCATGCAATAAAATGCGCCATTTTAGAAAATCTATCAACAACCACAAAAATAGAATCATGACCACGTTTACTCCTAGGCAATCCTAACACAAAATCCATAGATATGTCTATCCAAGGCAATGTAGGAATAGGCAAAGGCATGCATAAACCATGTGGTTGGACTCTAGACTTAGCTTGTCGACATGCAACACATTTAGTACACAATTTTTCCACATCATGCTTCATATGAGGCCAAAAGAAATGTTCTTGCAAAACAGATAAAGTCTTAGCTACTCCAAAATGCCCCATAAGACCCCCACCATGTGACTCCAATAATAATAACTCACGCATGGAACAATTAGGCACACACAATTTATTCTCCCTAAACAAATATCCAGCTTGCCTATAAAACTTTCCATGTCCAGATTTCTCACATACAATATAAACATCTCGAAAATCATCATCATTCCCATACAATGCCTTAATTCACTCAGAACCTAGTAATCTAGCATCCAAAGTAGAAAGCAACGTGTACCTTCTAGATAATGCATCGGCTACTACATTTTCTTTACCTTGCTTGTATTTGATGACATATGGAAATGTCTCAATAAACTCCATCCATCTTGCATGTCTTTTGTTCAAATTGTGCTGCCCCCTCAAATGTTTCAACGACTCATGGTCAGTATGGATCACGAACTCCTTGGGCCACAAGTAGTGCTACCACATCTGCAATGCCCGTACTAATGCATACAACTCCTTGTCGTACGTCGGGTAATTTGCAGTAGCATCTCCCAGCTTCTCACTGAAGTATGCAATTGGTCGAACCATTTGCATCAAAACTGCACCAATACCAATACCGGAAGCATCAAACTCAACCTCAAAACTTTTAGAAAAGTCAGGCATAGATAGTACCGGTGGGTGTGTCAACTTTTCCTTGAGTGTTTGAAAAGCTCGCTCTTGAGCTTCACCCCATTTAAATTCTATATTTTTTTTATCACCTCAGTTATCAGGGCTACAATGCTACTGAAGTACGGCACAAAACGGCGGTAGAAACTCACCAATCCATGAAAGCTCCGAACCTCTCCAACAGAGGTAAGCGTCGACCATTCTTGGATGGCTCGCACCTTCTCTTCGTCCACCTGCATTCCATCTGCACTCACAACAAAACCAAGAAAAATAACCCTATCGGTGCAAAAGGTGCACTTTTTAAGGTTAGCATACAATTGTTCTTTCCTTAACGCTTGTAGAACATTCCTCAAATGATCTTCATGCTCATCCATAGTTTTACTATAGATCAATATGTCATCAAAATAAACCACAACAAATCTACCTATGAAAGCATGTAGAACATGGTTCATAAGACGCATAAAAGTGCTATGAGCATTTGTCAAACCAAACGACATTACCAACCACTCATACAATCCAAGTTTAGTAATAAATACTATTTTTCATTCACCCCCCTCTTTAATCCTAATTTGATGGTACCCACTACGCAAATCTATCTTAGAAAATACACAAGCACCATGCAACTCATCAAGCATATCGTCTAGACTGGGTATAGGATGTCGATACTTTACCGTAATGTTGTTGACGGCTCGGCAGTCGACACACATACGAAGGGACGAATCCTTCTTGGGCATGAGCAAGACTGGGCTCGCGCATGGGCTCAAGCTCTCCCTTACTTGGCCTTTCTCCAACAACTCATGAATTTGTCTTTCAAGCTCCTTTGTCTCCTCAGGGTTGCTTCAATAAGCCGATCGGTTGGGTAAAGTGGCGCCGGGCACAAAATCAATTTAGTGCTCGATTCCCCTTATTGGTGGCAAACCGGGTGGTGTCTTGTAATATCCCAAACTTTTTAGTATTAAAATAATAGCCTATGATTACCTTAAGGGTAAGCTAGGAAGGAAAATGGACCTTTAAAATTTTTTATTTAGGTAAAATGTGTCGTTGAGAGGATTAGAGATACCGTGGATATTCTTGTACTTTTATTCGGAACACAAGATACGAACTTAGTTTGATTAATTAAATTTCATTTATGAGTAAAAAAAATTAAGTTAGTGTGATTTTTTTTAACAAGCACACACATATACACATATTCAATGTATATCGAGATCACCTATAATTAGGGCTGGCAAAAAATACCGTTATACCGGAATACCGTCCATACCGTACTGGAAAAATACCGAGAATACCGATATTTACGGTATACTGATTTTTCGGTAAGGTATGATACCTTACCGGAATTTGACGGTAAGGTAAAGGTATGAAATTTCAAATTTTAAGGTATACCGGCGTATACCGTAAGTTCGGTATACCGTCATAAATCGGTACATACCGTACCACGGTATATGCCGAAGTGAAGGTATATACCGTTGTACGGTATATACCGTCATACCCTACCACGATATATGCCGCAGTGAAGGTATATACCATTGCACCGGTATATACCGTCATACCGTACATACTGCATCACGGTATATGCCGCAGTGAAGGTATATATCGCCGTACAGGTATATATGGTCATACCGATACACAACATCATACCGAAATTCGGTATATACTGCCATATGACCATATTGATATATACCGAATTTTAATTATTATTTTTTTGTACATCTATAATACAATGTAACGATATAATATTTACTAAGTTTATCATAAAAATTTAGCAATAATTTGATATTTAATTTAATACTTAAATTATAACTAAAAATGATCTATTTGAAATTAAATATAATAAATAATAATCTTCTATTTTTCTTCGATCGATAAAATTAAAAGGTAAAATTCAATATCAATAAAACTTAAAATAAAATGATGTATTAATGTGTACATAAATTATAAGAAAAAAAATTATTTCAATACAATAATATATAAATTAAATTATATAATAGATAATAATCTTTTATTCTTCATCAATTTTTAAAACTAAAAATTAATAAGAATGATAGAAAAGATTAAATAAAAATGAGAAATATTATATTGTAATGTAGTACTTAGTTTGTGTTATCGTAAAAGTACGAATGAATATAATATTTATTATAATTTAATATTTAAATTAAAACTAAAAATCAAATGATGTGAAATCAAATGTAATAAATAATAATTATACTCTTTTTAATACTTAAATTATAACTAACAAATTCATCGATATAAAATCAAATGTTATTTGTAATCTTTTATTATTTTTTAGTCTTTAGACTAAAAGTTATGATCAATGGTAAAGAAAATTATACTAAAATGAGATATTATATACATTATTATAATACTTAGTATGCTCATCATAAAAGCTTAAGAAAATATTATATTTCATATAATTTAATACAAAACTTCTAACTAAAAATTGAACAATTTAAAATAAATGTAATAAATAATAATATTATATATTCTTCTTTAATCTTTAGACTAAAAGTTATGATGAATTATCAAAAAAATTAAAATAATATTAAATATGATATACAATATTATTGCATTTTTTTAATTTTATTGCGTTGAAGCTTGATTGTTGATCTGTTGTGTTGGTATTTGATTATTATTAGATATATTTGATGTCGTTATTATTATTATTTTGGTATATCGTGATGATACGGACCGAAATATCGGTATGGTAAGGTAAGGTATACCGAACTAAGGTACGGTAAGGTATACCAAAATGTAGGTATGGTAAAGATATGCATTATGTGTCATACCGAACTTAAGGTATACCGTCGGAAAATGTACGGTAACGGTATGATTTTTGTCATACCATAAATTAAGGTAAGGTATAAGGTATGACTAAAAAAGTAAGGTATGCCGTACCTTGACACCCCTACTTATAATATTCGATCACAAAGATGGTGAATAGTATTATAAAATAAATTAATAGATGTATATATATTTATATATATATACATATTATTATTTGAGGATATATAGAGATTAGGAGTATTATATAGGTAAACTATAGGTGATGAGTGGCTTATCTTGTATACATAAGTATGCTCCACGTGTTTAACACTTGACAAATGATGACAATGACTAAAAATAATGGAATGCAAGATTTTTATTTTTAGGTATAAATTATCCTAATCCAAATAATTATCATAATATATATAAATATATATTGATTTTATGTAGAAACCGATAAAATTTAAAATAAATGTAATAAATAATAATATTATAAATTCTTCTTTAATCTTTAGACTAAAAGTTATTATGAATTATCAAAAAAATTAAAATAATATTAAATATGATATACAATATTATTGCATTTTTTTAATTTTATTGCGTTGAAGCTTGATTGTTGATCTGTTGTGTTGGTATTTGATTATTATTAGATATATTTGATGTCGTTATTATTATTATTTTGGTATATCGTGATGATACGGACCGAAATATCGGTATGGTAAGGTAAGGTATATCGAACTAAGGTACGGTAAGGTATACCAAAATGTAGGTATGGTAAAGATATGCATTATGTGTCATACCGAACTAAGGTATACCGTCGAAAAAGGTACGGTAACGGTATGATTTTTGTCATACCATAAATTAAGGTAAGGTATAAGGTATGACCAAAAAAGTAAGGTATGCCGTACCTTGACACCCCTACTTATAATATTTGATCACAAAGATGGTGAATAGTATTACAAAATAAATTAATAGATGTATATATATTTATATATATATATATACATATTATTATTTGAGGATATATAGAGATTAGAAGTATTATATAGGTAAAATATAGGTGATGAGTGGCTTATCTTGTATACATAAGTATGCTCCACGTGTTTAACACTTGACAAATGATGACAATGACTAAAAATAATGGAATGCAAGATTTTTATTTTTAGGTATAAATTATCCTAATCCAAATAATTATCATAATATATATAAATATATATTGATTTTATGTAGAAACCGATAAAATTTAAAATAAATGTAATAAATAATAATATTATATATTATTCTTTAATCTTTAGACTAAAAGTTATGATGAATTATCAAAAAAATTAAAATAATATTAAATATGATATACAATATTATTGCATTTTTTTAATTTTATTGCGTTGAAGCTTGATTGTTGATCTGTTGTGTTGGTATTTGATTATTATTAGATATATTTGATATCGTTATTATTATTATTTTGGTATATCGTGATGATACGGACCGAAATATCGGTATGGTAAGGTAAGGTATACTAAACTAAGGTACGGTAAGGTATACCAAAATGTAGGTATGGTAAAGATATGCATTATGTGTCATACCGAACTAAGGTATACCGTCGAAAAAGGTACGGTAACGGTATGATTTTTGTCATACCATAAATTAAGGTAAGGTATAAGGTATGACCAAAAAAGTAAGGTATGCCGTACCTTGACACCCCTACTTATAATATTTGATCACAAAGATGGTGAATAGTATTATAAAATAAATTAATAGATGTATATATATTTATATATATATACATATTATTATTTAAGGATATATAGAGATTAGGAGTATTATATAGGTAAACTATAGGTGATGAGTGGCTTATCTTGTATACATAAGTATGCTCCACGTGTTTAACACTTGACAAATGATGACAATGACTAAAAATAATGGAATGCAAGATTTTTATTTTTAGGTATAAATTATCCTAATCCAAATAATTATCATAATATATATAAATATATATTGATTTTATGTAGAAACCGATAAAATTTAAAATAAATGTAATCAATAATAATATTATATATTCTTCTTTAATCTTTAGACTAAAAGTTATGATGAATTATCAAAAAAATTAAAATAATATTAAATATGATATACAATATTATTGCATTTTTTTAATTTTATTGCGTTGAAGCTTGATTGTTGATCTGTTGTGTTGGTATTTGATTATTATTAGATATATTTGATGTCGTTATTATTATTATTTTGGTATATCGTGATGATACGGACCGAAATATCGGTATCATAAGGTAAGGTATACCGAACTAAGGTACGGTAAGGTATACCAAAATGTAGGTATGGTAAAGATATCCATTATGTGTCATACCGAACTAAGGTATACCGTCGAAAAAGGTACGGTAACGGTATGATTTTTATCATACCATAAATTAAGGTAAGGTATAAGGTATGACCAAAAAAGTAAGGTATGCCGTACCTTGACACCCCTACTTATAATATTTGATCACAAAGATGGTGAATAGTATTATCAAATAAATTAATAGATGTATATATATTTATATATATATATATACATATTATCATTTGAGTATATATAGAGATTAAGAGTATTATATAGGTAAACTATAGGTGATGAGTGGCTTATCTTGTATACATAAGTATGCTCCACGTGTTTAACACTTGACAAATGATGACAATGACTAAAAATAATGGAATGCAAGATTTTTATTTTTAGGTATAAATTATCCTAATCCAAATAATTATCATAATATATATAAATATATATTGATTTTATGTAGAAACCGATAAAATTTAAAATAAATGTAATAAATAATATATTATATATTCTTCTTTAATCTTTAGACTAAAAGTTATGATGAATTATCAAAAAAATTAAAATAATATTAAATATGATATACAATATTATTGCATTTTTTTAATTTTATTGCGTTGAAGCTTGATTGTTGATCTGTTGTGTTGGTATTTGATTATTATTAGATATATTTGATATCGTTATTATTATTATTTTGGTATATCGTGATGATACGGACCGAAATATCGGTATGGTAAGGTAAGGTATACCGAACTAAGGTACGGTAAGGTATACCAAAATGTAGGTATGGTAAAAATATGCATTATGTGTCATACCGAACTAAGGTATACCGTCGAAAAAGGTACGGTAACGGTATGATTTTTGTCATACCATAAATTAAGGTAAGGTATAAGGTATGACCAAAAAAGTAAGGTATGCCGTACCTTGACACCCCTACTTATAATATTTGATCACAAAGATGGTGAATAGTATTATAAAATAAATTAATAGATGTATATATATTTATATATATATATATACATATTATTATTTGAGGATATATAGAGATTAGGAGTATTATATAGGTAAACTATAGGTGATGAGTGGCTTATCTTGTATACATAAGTATGCTCGACGTGTTTAACACTTGACAAATGATGACAATGACTAAAAATAATGGAATGCAAGATTTTTATTTTTAGGTAGAAATTATCCTAATCCAAATAATTATCATAATATATATAAATATATATTGATTTTATGTAGAAACCGATAAAATTTAAAATAAATGTAATAAATAATAATATTATATATTCTTCTTTAATCTTTAGACTAAAAGTTATGATGAATTATCAAAAAAATTAAAATAATATTAAATATGATATACAATATTATTGCATTTTTTTAATTTTATTGCGTTGAAGCTTGATTGTTGATCTGTTGTGTTGGTATTTGATTATTATTAGATATATTTGATGTCGTTATTATTATTATTTTGGTATATCGTGATGATACGGACCGAAATATCGATATGGTAAGGTAAGGTATATCGAACTAAGGTACGGTAAGGTATACCAAAATGTAGGTATGGTAAAGATATGCATTATGTGTCATACCGAACTAAGGTATACCGTCGAAAAAGGTACGGTAACGGTATGATTTTTGTCATACCATAAATTAAGGTAAGGTATAAGGTATGACCAAAAAAGTAAGGTATGCCGTACCTTGACACCCCTACTTATAATATTTGATCACAAAGATGGTGAATAGTATTATAAAATAAATTAATAGATGTATATATATTTATATATATATATACATATTATTATTTGAGGATATATTGAGATTAGGAGTATTATATAGGTAAACTATAGGTGATGAGTGGCTTATCTTGTATACATAAGTATGCTCCACGTGTTTAACACTTGACAAATGATGACAATGACTAAAAATAATGGAATGCAAGGTTTTTATTTTTAGGTATAAATTATCCTAATCGAAATAATTATCATAATATATATAAATATATATTGATTTTATGTAGAAACCGATAAAATTTAAAATAAATGTAATAAATAATAATATTATATATTCTTCTTTAATCTTTAGACTAAAAGTTATGATGAATTATCAAAAAAATTAAAATAATATTAAATATGATATACAATATTATTGCATTTTTTTAATTTTATTGCGTTGAAGCTTGATTGTTGATCTGTTGTGTTGGTATTTGATTATTATTAGATATATTTGATGTCGTTATTATTATTATTTTGGTATATCGTGATGATACGGACCGAAATATCGGTATGGTAAGGTAAGGTATATCGAACTAAGATACGGTAAGGTATACCAAAATGTAGGTATGGTAAAGATATGCATTATGTGTCATACCGAACTAAGGTATACCGTCGAAAAAGGTACGGTAACGGTATGATTTTTGTCATACCATAAATTAAGGTAAGGTATAAGGTATGACCAAAAAAGTAAGGTATGCCGTACCTTGACACCCCTACTTATAATATTTGATCACAAAGATGGTGAATAGTATTATAAAATAAATTAATAGATGTATATATATTTATATATATATATATATATACATATTATTATTTGAGGATATATTGAGATTAGGAGTATTATATAGGTAAACTATAGGTGATGAGTGGCTTATCTTGTATACATAAGTATGCTCCACGTGTTTAACACTTGACAAATGATGACAATGACTAAAAATAATGGAATGCAAGATTTTTATTTTTAGGTATAAATTATCCTAATCGAAATAATTATCATAATATATATAAATATATATTGATTTTATGTAGAAACCGATAAAATTTAAAATAAATGTAATAAATAATAATATTATATATTCTTCTTTAATCTTTAGACTAAAAGTTATGATGAATTATCAAAAAAATTAAAATAATATTAAATATGATATACAATATTATTGCATTTTTTTAATTTTATTGCGTTGAAGCTTGATTGTTGATCTGTTGTGTTGGTATTTGATTATTATTAGATATATTTGATGTCGTTATTATTATTATTTTGGTATATCGTGATGATACGGACCGAAATATCGGTATGGTAAGGTAAGGTATACCGAACTAAGGTACGGTAAGGTATACCAAAATGTAGGTATGTTAAAGATATGCATTATGTATCATACCGAACTAAGGTATACCGTCGAAAAAGGTACGGTAACGGTATGATTTTTGTCATACCATAAATTAAGGTAAGGTATAAGGTATGACCAAAAAAGTAAGGTATGCCGTACCTTGACACCCCTACTTATAATATTTGATCACAAAGATGGTGAATAGTATTATAAAATAAATTAATAGATGTATATATATTTATATATATATATATACATATTATTATTTGAGGATATATAGAGATTAGGAGTATTATATAGGTAAACTATAGGTGATGAGTGGCTTATCTTGTATACATAAGTATGCTCGACGTGTTTAACACTTGACAAATGATGACAATGACTAAAAATAATGGAATGCAAGATTTTTATTTTTAGGTAGAAATTATCCTAATCCAAATAATTATCATAATATATATAAATATATATTGATTTTATGTAGAAACCGATAAAATTTAAAATAAATGTAATAAATAATAATATTATATATTCTTCTTTAATCTTTAGACTAAAAGTTATGATGAATTATCAAAAAAATTAAAATAATATTAAATATGATATACAATATTATTGCATTTTTTTAATTTTATTGCGTTGAAGCTTGATTGTTGATCTGTTGTGTTGGTATTTGATTATTATTAGATATATTTGATGTCGTTATTATTATTATTTTGGTATATCGTGATGATACGGACCGAAATATCGATATGGTAAGGTAAGGTATATCGAACTAAGGTACGGTAAGGTATACCAAAATGTAGGTATGGTAAAGATATGCATTATGTGTCATACCGAACTAAGGTATACCGTCGAAAAAGGTACGGTAACGGTATGATTTTTGTCATACCATAAATTAAGGTAAGGTATAAGGTATGACCAAAAAAGTAAGGTATGCCGTACCTTGACACCCCTACTTATAATATTTGATCACAAAGATGGTGAATAGTATTATAAAATAAATTAATAGATGTATATATATTTATATATATATATACATATTATTATTTGAGGATATATTGAGATTAGGAGTATTATATAGGTAAACTATAGGTGATGAGTGGCTTATCTTGTATACATAAGTATGCTCCACGTGTTTAACACTTGACAAATGATGACAATGACTAAAAATAATGGAATGCAAGGTTTTTATTTTTAGGTATAAATTATCCTAATCGAAATAATTATCATAATATATATAAATATATATTGATTTTATGTAGAAACCGATAAAATTTAAAATAAATGTAATAAATAATAATATTATATATTCTTCTTTAATCTTTAGACTAAAAGTTATGATGAATTATCAAAAAAATTAAAATAATATTAAATATGATATACAATATTATTGCATTTTTTTAATTTTATTGCGTTGAAGCTTGATTGTTGATCTGTTGTGTTGGTATTTGATTATTATTAGATATATTTGATGTCGTTATTATTATTATTTTGGTATATCGTGATGATACGGACCGAAATATCGGTATGGTAAGGTAAGGTATATCGAACTAAGATACGGTAAGGTATACCAAAATGTAGGTATGGTAAAGATATGCATTATGTGTCATACCGAACTAAGGTATACCGTCGAAAAAGGTACGGTAACGGTATGATTTTTGTCATACCATAAATTAAGGTAAGGTATAAGGTATGACCAAAAAAGTAAGGTATGCCGTACCTTGACACCCCTACTTATAATATTTGATCACAAAGATGGTGAATAGTATTATAAAATAAATTAATAGATGTATATATATTTATATATATATATATATATATACATATTATTATTTGAGGATATATTGAGATTAGGAGTATTATATAGGTAAACTATAGGTGATGAGTGGCTTATCTTGTATACATAAGTATGCTCCACGTGTTTAACACTTGACAAATGATGACAATGACTAAAAATAATGGAATGCAAGATTTTTATTTTTAGGTATAAATTATCCTAATCGAAATAATTATCATAATATATATAAATATATATTGATTTTATGTAGAAACCGATAAAATTTAAAATAAATGTAATAAATAATAATATTATATATTCTTCTTTAATCTTTAGACTAAAAGTTATGATGAATTATCAAAAAAATTAAAATAATATTAAATATGATATACAATATTATTGCATTTTTTTAATTTTATTGCGTTGAAGCTTGATTGTTGATCTGTTGTGTTGGTATTTGATTATTATTAGATATATTTGATGTCGTTATTATTATTATTTTGGTATATCGTGATGATACGGACCGAAATATCGGTATGGTAAGGTAAGGTATACCGAACTAAGGTACGGTAAGGTATACCAAAATGTAGGTATGTTAAAGATATGCATTATGTATCATACCGAACTAAGGTATACCGTCGAAAAAGGTACGGTAACGGTATGATTTTTGTCATACCATAAATTAAGGTAAGGTATAAGGTATGACCAAAAAATTAAGGTATGCCCTACCTTGACACCCCTACTTATAATATTTGATCACAAAGATGGTGAATAGTATTATAAAATAAATTAATAGATGTATATATATTTATATATATATATACATATTATTATTTGAGGATATATAGAGATTAGGAGTATTATATAGGTAAACTATAGGTGATGAGTGGCTTATCTTGTATACATAAGTATGCTCCACGTGTTTAACACTTGACAAATGATGACAATGACTAAAAATAATGGAATGTAAGATTTTTATTTTTAGGTATAAATTATCCTAATCAAAATAATTATCATAATATATATAAATATATATTGATTTTATGTAGAAACCGATACAATTTATATACCTATATGTATAAATGCATAAGAGTCAAGATTAGATATTTGATAAATATATTATATAGAATGCGTAGAGATTAGATCAAGAGAAAAATATAAAAAAAATGAGGAATACATGCATAGCTCCACGTAAGGGAGTACTTGGCCTATTGATAATCTCAAATTTTACAAAAGTAAGACTAAGCCTAATATTGTAATGAATAAATAATTAATAATAATAGTAATAGTTAATTAAAAAAAAGAAGAAAATTTAGAAGTGGGACGCCGACTCATTCATTCACTCCCTATAAATTACTAAAGGTAGTTCACAAGAAAAAAAAGGAAGACGGTGGGTTCAAGAATAATAATACAAGGTTAGTATCTAAATTTATTTTTATACTTAAAAAAGAAAAAGAAAAATACGTTCTTATAATTGTAGGATCATTATGATATTCATAATTATGAAGTTAATGTATTCTATCACAAATTCCATTTTACTACACAAAAGATCATGTGTTTAAAATATATATCAAAGCTCTATTAATTATCTAAATAAATATATTTTTATTTAATGATTATCTAAGTAAATATTATTTACTTAATGGTTATCCTATTATCTATATTATTATAATTCCATTCTATCTAAATATATTATTTTAATTTAAAGTTATCCAAATACACATAAAGGTAATATATATATACGTATAATTGAAATAATAATAATAATTAGTATTAATAATAATTTTATAATAAAGAATTATAAAGGGAGATAGGAGTGAGGGAAGCCACTTGGAAAACATTCACATATATCTATCCATATAGTTACACGTGTGAATTAAAATGATGATTGTGATGCCTATTGTTACAAGGCAAGAAGCTTATATATATATATATATATAAACAAACTACTCGAAATTAGAAGGTTCTGCATTTATGTAAATTAATTGACAAAATTAGGAAGGTAAGATTTCTTCTTTCTTTTCTAATTAATTCGTATTTGATTCATTTGATTAACATAAAATGTTTGGCTATTAAAATATTTAGTCATTGTGTATATTAATTATTATTTTTAGATGATAGACGCATAAAAAAAGAGTAGGCTTTAAAATTTATATTTATTTTTTTCATAATTAAAATTTGATTGTACTCTTACCGATTAATTAGAAATAATAACAAATTGATTTATGTTCTAAAAATTTTAATTGTTGTAGATAATAGTTATTTTTATTATGAATTATTAAACGAGAATTATTAATTTGGCAACACATCATAAGCTTAAGCTAATTTAAAAAATTGTTGAATTAAAACTTTAATACCTCTCGATAGATGATTGACTGCTAGTACTATTCATTTTATAGATTATAGGATGGTTACGAGTTATTTTATAATATTTAGATTGCATGATTTTCTCTAGTAATTATCCGAATAACTAGCAGCTAAATAATTAGTGAATAAATGATGATATGATCAATTACCAGCTAGATGATAGTGCTCTGCTTAATTAAGTTAGACCACTTGTATGATATACTAAAATTTCGAGTACACCGTATAGTATACAATTTGTTCTATTTTATTATTTAGAAATTATGTAAAATCAAAAGGAAAATATAAAATTAATTAAAGTTTAACCAAAAATTATAAGGGAATTTAGATGTTAAGTTTTAGATATTGGATCCTTCTAGCTAAACTAAGCCAATGGTGGTTGTTATAGGCTCAGAAGATATAATAGAACCTGAGCAGGATCAATCAAGAGTTTGAAAGCTTATCTATTATCCAGGTGGGTATTTATTATATAAAAATATATTTCGGGTTATTAAGCCCTGATATTTATAAAATAAATGTGATTGAATATCCAACTCATGACTGTATTTAATGTGCTCTCCTAACTCATGTAAGTCTTACTACTGTTTTGGTGACGAAACTACAATGGTTCACGATATCGAGCCCCAAGCAAACAGGGCAGTGTCCAACCTTAAGCAGCCGGGTTGTGTACACGAACCGACTCACCGTAAGCGTTCTACGGGAGAGTGGCGCGCAATGATGGAACGAAAATGATTTAGTATACATGAAATTCACAAATTTTTAGTTTTAAAAGCTTTCCATGATATGCTTAAAATATGATTGGATATTCTGTTTTATAAAATGATTGTGAAGGTTTTTCTCAAAAGTACGCACTGAGTGCATTAGTACTCACGCCCAAAATCTTTTCAAATATATTCAGGATGAGCTACGGGATGGTGGACAGTTGTGTTAAGGCTGAGGGGCTATCTTTTGTTGTATATATATATATATATATATATATATATATGTTTCTTGATGTACGGTGTCTAATTGAGAATATGCTTCATTTTTAGTCTAAATAAATGCACTGCGTTCATTTCCGCTTACTCTGATTACTGTTATACAGTATATTCGGTTCTCCGAATCCCGTTTATATTCCATTCCTGACAGACAAAAGCCTGGAGATTATCTACTTTCCTTATTCAGAGAGGCACAAGCCTGACTTTACATTGCTTCTCATGTCAAGGCAAAAGTCTAGCTTTGTATTGCTTTCACGATAGACGAAAGGCTGGCATCACTTTACTTAATGTATTTGGACAGACACCAGTCTGGCATTTTTCGTGCCTAACCTATTAATAGTTAAGTTTTGAACTGTTATTATTTACATTGAAGTTTGCCTTGATTATTCTTTCTTGAGTTCATCCTAAGAGTCATGGTATCTGGTTTGAGTCATTATTGACGCTTTAAAAGCATGGTTTGATCCAATTATAGATGTTATGCTGCCCAAATTTTTGGGGCACTAACCCTATTTCTTTGATTGCTTCTGTTCAACAACCCCTTCCCCCTTTTCCCAAGTAGCGCATCGGTCCCTTTTCCTTCTTCCGGGATCGGGGTGTTACAGAGTGGTATCAGAGCAGGTTGCAACTCTGCAGGCCTGATATATTGTTGATTGAGTCTAGTTCTCAGTATAGTCTCTCAATTGATTGTCTGAAAGCCCTAGCACGTCATCTGCACCGCACTCATCTGTTTTAAAATGAAAGGTACGTGAGTTAAAATATTTTTGAGATTTAATGATATTTATTGATTTCAAAAAGCAAATGTGGATAAGGAACATTCTCCACATTGATTGTATTTATGAAAAGTCGCGCCAAAGATGGTTTCTAAAGAATAATGGTATCATTTTGGACTATGTGTCCATATAATAAGGGTCATGAATGAAAGGGACTTACTATCCATGATTGTAAAATTTTGGGACTTTGTGCCCAGATGGTATTGAATGATTATTTTGAATGGGACAATATGTCTGTTATGTTTGAAATGACATATAATGTTTTAAATGAGAATATATGTGTGTGATATGTTTTTTTAAAAAAAGTGTGATGATAGCAACCAATGCCCTATGATTAGAAATGTTATAATGTATAAGTGATTGGAATGTGAGAATGTTAAAGTGATAGGAACCCAGAATGTTTATGCATATGGAAGGTGAACATAGAATGATTTGATTGAGAATGTAGATGAACATAACAAGCTGTGACTTATTGTGATACCCCGACCCCCTTTTGCTAAATTATAAATTATAATTTTAGTAAATGATTTCGAATTAATATTGTTGAATATTAATCATGTGAGTATGTTTGTATGTTATGCCGTTGTTTTATTGCAGGTTGTCTTACTCGAGCCAATACGTCATAGCACGGTGGTATTATACTAAGTGTATAATACACGTTAATGTTTAATGTTAAAATTTGTCGAGTTATGTGATGATAATCGAGTGTGTTTATATTTAAATTAATATTTTTCCATACCTTGAACACCCTAACACTGAGTTGATCGGGGGTCTCGCTGCCCGGTCAGCGAGTCGGGGGTTCAGGGGGCGAAGCGCCCCGATGGGGGGCTAGGGGGCAACGCCCCCTGCTTTTTCGGTATGTATTAAAAGTGCCTTGAAAATTTAAAGGAAAATGGAGTGGTTTAAGTTCGGGAGTCGTTTAAAATAAGGGGGTGATTTTTGGCATGTCGCGCGCTCGCGGGAGGTGCGCGCCCGCGGGGACGTGCGCGGTCGCGGGAGACTGCGCGCCCGCGGGGCTGGCGAGGGACGCGCGCCCGCGGGGGCTGCGCGCTCGCGGGGAGCGTGGGCCGAGAGAGGGGTTCCGCGGTCGCGGGGGCTGCGCGGTCGCGCGGGTCCGGGGATTCTCTACCTATAAATACAACACTTGTTCATTTTCTTCTCACTTTCCTTTCACTTGGGCGATTCTCCTCTCCATTTCTCTCTACAAATCCTTCATCTTTGTGGAGTAGATTCTTCCATCATCATCCATCAACAAAGGTAACCTCTACACCTCTCCTTCTTGGGGATTGAACACCATTTCCTTGTTGTTTTGGGAACTAGGGTTTGTATCCAAATTGGAAGATTCTCGATTTTGTTGATTTCCTTGCTTGATATCTTGAACAAATGGTTTACTTATCTCCTTGAAGCTATATGTGAAGTTATATTGGATTCCTATGGTTCATTGTTGCTAGGGTTTGGATTTTTGCCCTTATTTCCCTTTGTTTTGTTGATAATCGTTTGGTGATGTTGTGTGGGTTGTATGGGGTTGAGTTTCATGTATGTTAGAGCCCTAGGATAAAGGTGTTTGTATTTGAAATGTTGGGTCTAAAGGATTTAAAATGAGTCATGAGCTTGTGGTTTAAATGTGTGCCCGTGATGTGTTCGATCAAATGCTTCAAAGAGCTTTAATGCATATTTTGAGTCCAAAATCGTAGTATGAGCTTGTATATCCATGATTGTGTATATGGATATGTTAGAAGACCTTAAAGTAAAGTATAGCATGAGTTTACTCAAAGTTATGATTTATTTGTATAACTCGACATCTAAATTGAAAAGAGAATAAAAAAGGTGATAGGTGACGTGTTGGAGCTCGAGGAGGACAACTTGTGCACGGCAAAGGAGTATTCAAGGTTAAAAGGATTCAAAAGCGTCTTTTAAGGTGGGGTAACTCTAAACTGTGAACACGTGCAATGTTATAGTTATTGTTGTGCTTTGATTGTATAAATATGAAGGGTCTTCGGACCGGTGAATGAAAGAGATCCTTCGGGGTCGACAAAGAGACCCTTCGGGGCAGAGATCCTTCGGGATCGATAATAGACTCGTTAATGTCCTCCCTGGGGGGTAGGATGTCTGCGGGCATCCCTACAGGGATAAAGATGTTCATTAACGGGGGCATCATGATGTTTAGACCCTACGGGGTTGAGACTAGTCTCCACAATGTAATGAAAAGTCCATATGTTATATTTTCACTTGTGCAATTAGCTATAACTGTTTACAGTGTTCCCCACTGAGTATGTTGTTAAATACTCACCCCATTCATTCAATGAATTTCAGGTTGAGGAGTCGGAGCCCGAGTAGGAGCGTTGTGAACACAAGAGAACCCCACAAGCTTGTGTTTATCTTTTGCATGCTCCTTTTTTTTGAAAATACTTACATTACTATCATTATTACATTGATCACTCTTTTTGCTTTATTATCAATGATTATTGGGGATGGGAATAGCCCGATCTTTTGTAGGTTATGATGTATATAATTTGATAACTATGCCAAACAATTTAAAGGCGGGTCGTTTGACCTTGGAGCCTTCTATGTGCGAATTATGTTGATGAATCCCTATATTATGTTTGTTAATTTAGGGTGCTAGACGGGCGGGTTGTGTAAGCCTATGAGCCCGATAGGTTAGATGATTGCATGCTTCATAGGACAAAATTTATATTGTAAACTATGATGCCTTACCTCATCGTGCTATGTATAGTATCATATTTTGACCTAAGCTTCCGCTCATATTAAAATAAGTACACAAAATATGTAAATAAATTGTATATTAAGTGACGTGGCCAAACGGAGTAGTTTGGGGCGTTACACTTATTCACATAGATTGGAATATAAGTTGATGATTGTTAAGATTCCTGTGGATTATAGATTGATTGAGTTCCCTCTCAAGGAGCTAAGTTAAGTAGAGCTATTCGCAAGAACATTTTTAGGGTGTTCGTGACAAGGTTAAAGGGTTCCGGTAGCAAAATCGGGAAAGAGGTTATGAAGTTTAACTTCGAGCGAGGAGTAAGAAGATGAGCAGTCAAGATAGAGGCTAGTTGCGGATCCAATGCAAGTTCGAGGAATCCCTACGTGAGCTTTCAACTCAAGAGAAGTCTCATCTAAAGATCTAATAGCGTTGTAAGGAATGAAGATTCATTTCTTTCGATAGAAGCACATTGATTTAATGGATGGACATTCAAGGTCACATCACATTCAATGCCCGGAGTTATCACTTGTTTCAAGCCGATTAATGAAGATAAAGATTGTCGCCACGACTGCAGCTAAGATAGTTTGAAGATATGTCGGTGTTCTACCGAGCTTCCAGGAGACGTTGAAGTCAACTATTTTGAGTCTAGGAGGTGCCATAGATCAAGTCTCTTTGTCGTATCCCTTTCGATAGATAGAATGAGATCCCTGGATGTCACTTTTCCGGCTAAGCACAGCCATTTGAGTCCCGTCGACTCGTGCTATTTCATAGCAGCACTCGTAAAGAAAAAGATGTATGACGCTCAAGAAAGAAAGAGAGAACCCGAAGAAGATTGTTAAGAAGATAGACCTAGTGTGTGATAGATTGAGAGTTTCATTATGATAGGAAGTTTTGATGAATCTATTTATTCATTCTCTTGTCAATAGAACCAATTTATTCATTTTCATTCTGAATCGATTTATTTAGTCTCTTATCAATTGAATCAATCACCCTTCAATAGCACTCTTTGTTAAGCTATGCTGACATCTTTTCTGAAAATATTTTAGAATGATTCTTAGTTGCTAACCGTTGATTTCTTCCATATCTTTGTTATGTGTAAGAACCATGAAAGTTATAAGTCCTCTGAAAAGGCAGTATTTTTTGGCATATATAACCTAGTGTTATATCTCTTCCAGCTTTTAAACTTGTTAAAGAATTGCTGATCAGATAAAGTCCTCACTCAGAGGCATTTGTTTTCCTTTAATCCCACTCATAGAACTCGAGTGTGGATCTTGGAATAGAACATAGAGTATATAGACGTATTTTTTTTCCATCATTGAAAGAGCGAGTAGTGGTATTTCCCAATAGGAAGTAGAATCCAAGCGGTGCCAGTTAGTGTTCTCCAAGGTTAGGACGCGCGTTTCTAAAGTAATTTCTCGGCTCATTGTCTTTACATGCCGAGCGTACGGTTAAAGTCCAGACATACGATCTTTTATGCTTGCAAGCGATGGTGACCACCAGTAGGAGCCATAAAATCAGACTACCGGTTTTTGAAAAAGAGACGACTGCGACGAGAACTTAAGATTGAGATGCATCACGAAGTATGCCCCAGGAAGACGAGGAAGTCGAAAGAAGTTGAAGATGAAGATAAAGAAAGTTTCGAACCTGATAGAACGTGCAAGGAACCATCAAATGAGGTGCCCGATTAATTCGAGTTTGTCATCTAGTTCGAGCTCGTTGAAGTTTTTCAAAGCTGTAAGGAGTAAAATCGGAAGTAAGAAAGGAGCCAAGCAAGATAGAAGAAAGATGGACTCGTTTAGACTGCACGGTCCATGCATGAGGAGCAAGCATGGTGAATTTTTCTTTTCTTTTATTTCTTTAGTTGTTTTTATAGCTTCTAGGGGTCCGCTTGAAAGCAGGATCAAGGAGTTGTATCCTAATTTACCTTATAGAGGTACACAAATTTCGGGATGAAATTTATTTTAAGGTGGTGGAATGTAATATCCCAAACTTTTTAGTATTAAAATAATAGCCTATGATTACCTTAAGGGTAAGCTAGGAAGGAAAATGGACCTTTTAAAATTTTTATTTAGGTAAAATGTGTTGTTGAGAGGAATAGAGATACCGTGGATATTCTTGTAATTTTATTCGGAACACAAGATACGAACTTAGTTTGATTAATTAAATTTCATTTATGAGTAAAAAAAATTAAGTTAGTGTGATTTTTTTTAACAAGCACACACATATACACATATTCAATGTATATCGAGATCACTTATAATATTTGATCACAAAGATGGTGAATATTATTATAAAATAAATTAATAGATGTATATATATATATATACGTATTATTATTTGAGGATATATAGAGATTAGGAGTATTATATAGGTAAACTATAGGTGATGAGTGGCTTATCTTGTATACATAAGTATGCTCCACGTGTTTAACACTTGGCAAATGATGACAATGACTAAAAATAATGGAATGCAAGATTTTTATTTTTAGGTATAAATTATCCTAATCCAAATAATTATCATAATATATATAAATATATATTGATTTTATGTAGAAACCGATAAAATTTATATACCTATATGTATAAATGCATAAGAGTCAAGATTAGATATTTGATAAATATATTATATAGAATGCGTAGAGATTAGATCAAGAGAAAAATATAAAAAAAATGAGAAATACATGCATAGCTCCACGTAGGGGAGTACTTGGCCTATTGATTAAATATTATAATTTTTAATTCATTTTTTATTAATAAATGTTTACTTAATTAGTTATTTATGTTACAATTAAATTTTATTTATAACAAATATTATTAATATCACAAATTTGATAGGGAAACACTGAGTGAAACGCAAAGAATGCAACAAGAAATTCGAACCGACGATATGCTGTGTAATAAAACTGCATGAAATTTCCTATTGCACCGCGTTGCACTTTCAAATTATGAGTTTTTCTTACATTTCAAATTTTACAAAAGTAAGACTAAGCCTAATATTGTAATGATTAAATAATTAATAATAATAGTAATAGTTAATTAAAAAAAAAGAAGGAAATTTAGAAGTGGGACGCCGACTCATCCATTCACTCCCTATAAATTACTAAAGGTAGTTCACAAGAAAAAAAAAGGAAGACAGTGGGTTCAAGAAGAATAATACAAGGTTAGTATCTAAATTTATTTTTATATTTAAAAAAGAAAAAGAAAAATACGTTCTTATAATTGTAGGATCATTATGATATTCATAATTATGAAGTTGATGTATTGTATCACAAATTCCATTTTACTACACAAAAGATCATGTGTTTAAAATATATATCAAAGCTCTATTAATTATCTAAATAAATATATTTTTATTTAATGATTATCTAAGTAAATATTATTTACTTAATGGTTATCCTATTATCTATATTATTATAATTCCATTCTATCTAAATATATTATTTTAATTTAAAGTTATCCAAATACACATAAAGGTAATATATATATACGTATAATTGAAATAATAATAATAATTAGTATTAATAATAATTTTATAATAAAGAATTATAAAGGGAGATAGGAGTGAGGGAAGCCACTTGGAAAACATTCACATATATCTATCCATATAGTTACACGTGTGAATTAAAATGATGATTGTGATGCCTATTGTTACAAGGCAAGAAGCTTATATATATATATATATATATATATATATATATGTAAACAAACTACTCGAAATTAGAAGGTTCTGCACTTATGTAAATTAATTGACAAAATTAGGAAGGTAAGATTTCTTCTTTCTTTTCTAATTAATTCCTTATTTGATTCATTTGATTAACATAAAATGTTTGGCTATTAAAATATTTAGTCATTGTGTATATTAATTATTATTTTTAGATGATAGACACATCAAAAAAGAGTAGGCTTTAAAATTTATATTTATTTTTTTCATAATTAAAATTTGATTGTACTTTTATCGATTAATTAGAAATAATAACAAATTGATTTATGTTCTAAAAATTTTAATTGTTGTAGATAATAGTTATTTTTATTATGAATTATTAAACGAGAATTATTAATTTGGCAACACATCATAAGCTTAAGCTAATTTAAAAAATTGTTGAATTAAAACTTTAATACCTCTCGATAGATGATTGACTGCTAGTACTATTCATTTTATAGATTATAGGATGGTTACGAGTTATTTTATAATATTTAGATTGCATGATTTTCTCTAGTAATTATCCGAATAACTAGCAGCTAAATAATTAGTGAATAAATGATGATATGATCAATTACCAGCTAGATGATAGTGCTCTGCTTAATTAAGTTAGACCACTTGTATGATATACTAAAATTTCGAGTACACCGTATTGTATACAATTTGTTCTATTTTATTATTTAGAAATTATGTAAAATCAAAAGGAAAATATAAAATTAATTAAAGTTTAACCAAAAATTATAAGGGAATTTAGATGTTAAGTTTTAGATATTGGATCCTTCTAGCTAAACTAAGCCAATGGTGGTTGTTATAGGCTCAGAAGATATAATAGAACCTGAGCAGGATCAATCAAGAGTTTGAAAGCTTATCTATTATCCAGGTGGGTATTTATTATATAAAAATATATTTCGGGTTATTAAGCCCTGATATTTATAAAATAAATGTGATTGAATATCCAACTCATGACTGTATTTAATGTGCTCTCCTAACTCATGTAAGTCTTACTACTGTTTTGGTGACGAAACTACAATGGTTCACGATATCGAGCCCCAAGCAAACAGGGCAGTGTCCAACCTTAAGCAGCCGGGTTGTGTACACGAACCGACTCACCGTAAGCGTTCTACGGGAGAGTGGCGCGCAATGATGGAACGAAAATGATTTAGTATACATGAAATTCACAAATTTTTAGTTTTAAAAGCTTTCCATGATATGCTTAAAATATGATTGGATATTCTGTTTTATAAAATGATTGTGAAGGTTTTTCTCAAAAGTACGCACTGAGTGCATTAGTACTCACGCCCAAAATCTTTTCAAATATATTCAGGATGAGCTACGGGATGGTGGACAGTTGTGTTAAGGCTGAGGGGCTATCTTTTGTTGTATATATATATATATATGTTTCTTGATGTACGGTGTCTAATTGAGAATATGCTTCCTTTTTAGTCTAAATAAATGCACTGCGTTCATTTCCGCTTACTCTGATTACTGTTATACAGTATATTCGGTTCTCCGAATCCCGTTTATATTCCATTCCTGACAGACAAAAGCCTGGAGATTATCTACTTTCCTTATTCAAAGAGGCACAAGCCTGACTTTACATTGCTTCTCATGTCAAGGCAAAAGTCTAGCTTTGTATTGCTTTCACGATAGACGAAAGATTGGCATCTCTTTACTTAATGTATTTGGACAGACACCAGTCTGGCATTTTTCGTGCCTAACCTATTAACAGTTAAGTTTTGAACTATTATTATTTACATTAAGTTTGCCTTGATTATTCTTTCTTGAGTTCATCCTAAGAGTCATGGTATCTGGTTTGAGTCATTATTGACGCTTTAAAAGCGTGGTTTGATCTAATTATAGATGTTATGCTGCCCAAATTTTTGGGGCACTAACCCTATTTCTTTGATTGCTTCTATTCAACAACCCCTTCCCCCTTTCCCCAAGTAGCGCATCGGTCCCTTTTCATTCTTCCGGGATCGAGGCGTTACACGTCTCCTCGGGAAACACATCATCAAATTCCTGCAAGAGAGAAAAAATAGGACTTGGCAAAGACTTGTCAAGTTTGTTAGTTTGTAGAAAATCCCTGCGGACCATCAAATACATGGACTTCTCATTTTGCATGGCCCACTTGATGTCACTTTCCGTGGCAAAATAAGATCTTCGGCCTTTCTCCTTCAGCTCAATAGCCGCTGCCACCCGCTCCTTTTTCTTCATAGACTCGGATTCTTCGTGTAGCTTCACTTGGTCCTCATACACTTGTGAAGGTGTTAGAGGAGCTAGTGTCACCGTCTTCTTGTTAAGTACAAAAGAGTACTTATTTGTGAAGCCATCGTGAGTCACCCTCCTATCGAATTTCCATGGACGCCCCAATAAGATGTGTCCAGCTTGCATGGGCACTACGTCACAAAGCACTTTATCTTCATATTTGCCAATCCGAAATGGTACTCGAACCTGCTTATTCACCTTAGTCTCTCCACTGTCGTTCAACCATTGTAGCTTGTATGGCTTAGGATGCTTAAGAATCGGCAATCCTAGCTTGGTCACAATCACAACACTAGCTACATTAGTACAACTTCGACCATCAATAATCATACTACATACCTTATCCTTGATGTGGCATCGGGTATGAAATATGTTCTCTCTTTGCGCCTCGTCAACACTTTTGGTATGCAAGCTTAGAGACTTGCGTGCAACCAAAATAAGTGACTCAGGTACTGTATACTCCTCCTCCTTGTCACTTGACTTCGACAAGCCGGGCATCTCCGGATCATTTTCCTCATCATCCATCACGATCTCCCATTATCCTTCAAAATCATCACACGCCGGTTTGGACACTGAATAGCTATGTGGCCTCGACCTTGACACTTGAAGCACTTGATGTCTCAGTTTCGGCTCTCGGACGTCTCCTGATGATTAGTTGCAGTCACCGCCGCTGCTTCCTGCTTTGGCTTAGTGAATGGCTGCTTCTCCTCTTTCTTGCCTTAGCTCGCCGACTTCCATGTGGTAGAGTTAGAAGTCGAGGTAGACTTCCATGTAGATGAATTTTCTCGAGTCGAGTTACCCCTCATCTTGAGTTGATTCTCTACCTTTATCGCCATTTGCAGCACATCTTCCATCTCCACATATTGCCGCAACTCCACCACCTCCTAGATCTCCCTATGCAAACCTGCAAGAAAACGAGCCATGGTGGCTTCTCTATCCTCCTCCACATCTGCTTGAATCATCGTTACCTCCATTTTCTTGAAGTACTCATCCACACTGTTCGTACCTTGCCTTAAGGTTTGGAGCTTGTTGTAAAGCTCTTTGTAGTATTAATTAGGCATGAACCTCTTTCTCATCAATAATTTCAGGTCGTCCCATGCCTGCAATGGCCTTTCCCAATTGCGCCGTTGACTGATGGTCAATTGGTCCCATCAATTGATAGCATAATCAGAGAACTCCACTACCGCTAATTTGACCTTTTTCAACTCTAAATAGTTGTGGCAGTCAAATAACATCTCCATCTTGCGTTCCCACTCCAGATACGCGGCTGGATTATTTGTACCTTTGAATGAAGGAACGTTCATTTTGATGTTGCCCAAGTCATCGTCTTCTTGGGCTCTGCCTCTCCTTCGGCCTCCAGTCGCCGACTGTCTGTCTTCCTCCTCTGCTTCGTCTTCCTCAAACTCCTCATAACCTCTTCTTTCTCATTCAACATGCGGATATCGTCGAACTTCCATGCATCCTCCACGTCTGCCTCTTCCTCCTCGACCTCCACGGTTCTCTCGTGGAGCTGGTTGAGATTGCTTCTGGATTGACTTCTCCATCTTGTCGATCCGTTCATGTAGTACTTCCATCTCGGCTTTAAACAACTTGGTTAAATGTCGCTGTATGGCCTCAACGGTAGATTTTGGATCGAATGTCGGGGTTATTTCTCCTTCCGAACCTCCAGCGGTGTTGTCTGCAGTACCTATAATTTTCTTGGACATTTTTTTTAATCGGCCTTTCTTTTTTTTTTCTTTTTTTTTTTATAATCGGCCTCTCTTTTTTTTTAAACTATGAAATCAATTCAGAACAAGAATAAAAATTACAATGGAAAATTGACTGAAAACGGAACAAATAAATCCTAACAATATTTCTAGGTAATAAAATCCTACGAATGTCTATGCTCTCAAATTCCTACGAATGTCTAAACTCTCGATTTCCTCTCCAAAGAAACCAAATCCAAAAATTCACAAATATCCAATCGACTCAAACGACCTATCTTAGAATTCACACCCAAATAATGAACCCGTATCCAAATCCAACAAGATTGAAGAAATCTCATGTCAAGAAGAGCAAATCAGATTTTTTTACTGTTCATGCGTACTGTTCACGCCTCTTTTTTTGTGAACGACTTTTTTTTTGTATAAACGAAAAATCAAGAACAAAGAAAATTAAAGAATAGATGGAACCTAATACAAAGCCGAAGCTTTGATACTACTTGATGTGTTCCTCACCGGCACACGACAAAGAAAGCTGTAGAACTTCCCAGGACTTGTATCAGTTTCACCGAGTTGGATGGATGGATCCAAACCCTAGCCTCACAATGATGTTGAACCACGAACTAGTCGAATTCGTAACCTGTGATCAATTGGAAACACGAATTTGGATTTGATGTAGACGCCACAAGCGGGGATGATGAACCCGTTTGATAAGTCAAAATTGAATCTCACAAATATTATGAAATTCAGATAAAAGTTCTCCAGAGAGAAAATAAACTCACAAGTTTGTAATTGAATTCAATAATGGTCTAAAGAATAATGTTTACAAAGGATCCCTATTTATAATGTAGGGATGGGCGAAATTATGAAGGAAAATGATGTGACCCGGATAATGATTCCAAGACACGAAGAATACGCAGGCGGAAGACTTTAAGGACTCGAACTACGTCAGCTAAAGAAGGACTCAACCCGACACGAATTAAACGGTAAAACTTACTAGAAATTCGAACAACGAAAAGAACGATGATGAGGACACTTGGAACACTTGAAGATGGCTGGAATTATGGTGATGGTGGCGGCAGAAGGCTTTGGTGTAGATGGACTTGGCAACGGCGATGTAGTGTTGTGGATTGGATAGATTCGGCGAACCCGTGTTGAATAACCCGAACGCGCACGTCTAACTTTTCCGGATAGCAATTCTCCCAAGTACTTGATAAATACCCTGAAGAACCTAAATAAGACTATTGATTTGCTACAACAATAGAATTGTAGATAAAAGTTTGATCAACCGAAGGATCGTGAGACATATTAAGAATAACTCTTTATTTCTTGCAATTGTCTGAATTATGAATGTCACAGGGTGCTCCTATATATAGGAGAGCATATGGACGAAAATCTAACCCTAAATAACTAGATAAACATTGAAAAATACTAATCCTAATCAATCTAGGATAAAATCAAAAGATACCAAAAAATAAGATAAGAAAAATCTATCTAAATCTAACTAGATAAGGATAAATCCCACAATGGATTTGGGCTTGTATTTCCACGCCATCTTGGACCTTAGAACTCGATCATGGGCTGAATTAATATGAATAATTTCGTGGCCCATGGTACAATTAATATTACCACCTTTGCATGAAAAACAGCATCTCCCGATTTCCCATGCAAATGCGTATAACTTTTCATGCACACGTCCAAATGGCATGATTCTTCTTCTCACGTCTTCATGCTACCTTCTTCATCATCAATAGATAGCATGGTGATCCATCTTGGGCTGCTCTTCACTTCATCTTCATGCAACTCGAATTTACGACGAATAGAAGCTTGTAAATAAGCTTGCAACTTCTTAGCTCGCAAACGCGTTATTGGACCTTTAAACTGCAACTCCGGATCATCTGGATCATTACCTAGCTCGACCTCATCAAAAAAGGAAACAAAAATCTGATCCAAAAAGAAATCCCCACTAGACTAGGAAACTTTCTAAACTAGAATTCTATTCAAGGTAGGAATCTGCCTTAAATAAATCCTAGTCAAACTATGGCTCTTAAGGGACGAAAATTAAATTAATTTAAATAATAAAATCTGACTAAAGAAATACTATAGTCTAATAAATTAATCCCCTTAATTAAAATATTAAGGGCGGATATTACTCCTAGTCAGTATGGGCATACTGACTGTCGTGCGGTATGGGCATATCGACTGTTTTTCCATCTTTATGCAATGCACTCCAATTCCGTCCCTTGATAACCTTATGCAGATATCAACACCTTCCAGCTTGATTTCTCCTCATTGGCTCCTTCCATGGGTTTCTTTGACGTCTCTTGTTCCCAAACCTCTCGTATGAACCCGTTGAGGCTCTCCTTGAACCTCTTAGCTCGCAATCGCGTCACGGGTCCCTCAAGCACCTTGATTGGATCCGACACCTCCTTAGCACGGGGCGTATCACCAAGAGCTATTATAATCGATGGTGGATCACATTTCACAAACAAGCTCTTTGAGATGCTAATGAAGAAGAATGGTGTGACTCACAAAGTTGCCACTCCATATCATCCTCAAACTTCCGATCAAGTCAAAATTAGCAATAAACAAATTCAAAATATTTTGAAGAAGACCGTGAACGTATCGAGGAAAGATTGGTCTATAAAGTTAACAAATGCTCTTTGGGCATACCGGATGGCTTATAAGACTGTCTTGGGAATGACCCCCATAGAGATCGAGCACAAGGCCTATTGGGCCATTAAGGCTGTAAATTTTGATCTAACTTGTGCAGAAAAGGAGCGAACCTTGTAAATTTCTGAGCTCGACGAGTTGAGGAATGAAGCCTACGACAATGCGAGAATCTACAAAGATAAAGTGAAGAGACTTCACGACAAGTGCATTGTGAAGAAAAACCTCACCCCGGGTATGAAGGTTCTCATTTTCAACACACGATTGAGGCTCTTCCCAAGAAAATTGAAATCGCATTGGAGTAGACCATTCGTGATTGAAAAAGTGTTCCCGTCAGGTGTAGTTACATTGCTACATCCAGTTATGAAGGTATCATTCTAAGTAAATGGACACTGAGTCAAACCGTACCTTGAAAGACAGCCCCAAGGGGCCGAAATTGAAGCTTTCAAGCTCGAAAGCTCCACCTAGCTACCACAAAGGCTATGTCTAGCTAGAGACAGTAAAATCAGCGCTGCATGGGAGGCAATCCATTATTTTCTTGTTTTTATGTGTCATTCAACTTTTGCAGATTTTTGTGTGTTTAAGTTTTATGTGTCTTTGTGTTTGTGTTGCAGGGTCGAAAATTGAGGAAAAAGGCCAAGGATAGCCCCGTCGGTGCGGACCCCGCATGTCCGCGGGAGGAGGCTCTGGGCCAAAACACTCCATGAGCATGCAAGCTCTGCCAGCGTGGGAGGCCTCAGACCCTGTGAGCGCGGCAGCCTCCACGAGCGCGGAGGGAGAAATTGTGCAATTGAGGCCCATGAGCGCGTGCCCCGCGCGGCCGTGCAACCCCTCTCTCGACAGAACGCCCCGCGCGAGTGCGGGCACCTCCAGCTAAAAAATCAGCTTTCATGAGTGCGTATCACCCCACACGCGCATGGCCCGTGCCGGCCCCGCGAGCGTGCTAAGTCCCGCGACTACGCTGCCTCCCACCTATAAAAGGGGGACCACCTTTGGAACCCTATTCTCAAAACACTCTTACGCCGCTTTTGAGCTCTCTCCTCACTCTCAAACACTACCAACTGCTCCCACTCTCACCCTCGACTGAAATCGAGCTCCAAACGACCAAATTTTGTGACCGCTGATGAGCCACCACCTGTAGAGCCTCTGCCGTCGCGCCGTGTCCTGCAATCGCGCCACACCATTCCTGCCGTGCTCATTCTCCTCACTGCCGCCATTGCACTTCACCGTGACTCTTTCTTTACTCCAATGCATGACAGACCCCGCGGCCGCACATCGTCCTGCGACCGCGCGCACCAGCTCGCCTTGATTGGAATTTGTTGAAGTCTTTGAAAATTGAGAATAAGGTGATGAAGTATTTGAAGGTGTTGAAATTGGATAAATTTGCAAAGATAAAATATGTTGGCTTTAATCCATTGTGCCTTGAGTTCTTGGTGACATTCAAGCTTGATTCACAAAATTTGAAAATCACTTTTCGCATGCTTGGAGAGAAATTTGAGGTGACGTTGGCTAGAATGAAAGATTACTTCGATTTTTCGACAACTGAGGTGCGAGATAGGCTAACAGACTTCAACATAACTGCAGCCTGGCTTGAGCTTACAGGCTTCAATAACTGTGATCGTCAGGGGACATCAAGAGGCTTTATTAGGGACTCTGGCCTTGCCATCATGCACAAGTTCTTTGCATACTCCTTTTCTGGGAAGGAGCAAGCCAACAAGATTAATTCCACAGAGGTATATCTTCTTTGGTGTGCCCTTCACAACACCAAAATCTGCCCGTCCTACTTCCTTTGGATAGCCATCCAACAGATGACGAGGCGTACGAAACAGCATCCCTCCTTCTGTGCTTTCATCACTGCTCTCGCTGTCAAACTCGGACTGATCCCAGAGAGAGGTCCCCTCCTAGAAGGACAGAGCAAAGTCAAGGAATATATGATCAATTTGGACAAGCTCAGACAAGGCCAACTAGTGATTGATGAGAGGAGGCTGGTTCCCCATATTGATCAGCCCTGTGTATTGAAGCTTATAAATGCACAAATTACGGTCCTTCATCGTGATGAGGGAGCGGGCCTATTTTCTGCTCCACAGGAGGACGACGACGATGAAGAGCAAAAAGAGGAAGAGAATGAAGAGGAGCAAGGAGAAGAACATAAAGAAGAGCATGATCAGGGAGGTCACACCCATTACCAGCCGCCGCCTTATCCCACGATGATGCCCAGTATGGGTACCAGACGCTGCAGGATGACTTGAGGTCCTTCCGGGATCACTATAATACCACACTAGGACAATTCCAGCAACATTATGATACCAATATGGGCCAGTTTCGCTAGCACTTCAATCACACCATTGGCAAGTTCCGCCAAGAGCTAGGCGAGCTGCGCCACGATTTTGGGGATTTCCGGTAAGAGGTATACAACTGCTTCGACAGGCAGGACGAGCGGATGATGGCCCTGGAACAAAGCTGGAGTAATTAGACACTCTCCTACCCATACCCGCAGCTACCTCCACCACCTTTTGACCCACCAGAGCAGTGGACTATTTTTATTATTTTTCAGTATTTTCTGTGTTTTGTGTGTGTTTTTAGTTGTGTTAGTATTTTTGTATCCTTTTGTTCGTTCATCATTGGTTGTTCATGTTATTTTGTAGGAGCCCGTGCCTGTTGCCGGTCCTCTTCATCCTGTGATGTTTTCTCTCTCCCTTATTTTCTTGCATCTCCTTTCATACATTGAGGACAGTGCATGATTTAAGTGTGGGGGGATGAACTTGTGTTTTATGTTTTATGTTTTAAGATTTTATTTTAGATTTCATGTTGGATTTTGAATTAGGTTGTATTTTGGATTATTTTGCTATGTGTTTGTCTTTTGTTTATTTTGTTATTTGTTTGTCTTTGAGTATGTTGTGAATTTTGTTTTGTGTCTCCCACTTAGCATGATTGTCTTGTCTAATTGTCAAACTTGAGAATTTGGGATATGAATCTTCAAGGGATTGTTGTTAAGTTGATCATGTTGCATGAAATCGTTCCCACTATTTCATCCTGGAATTTAAATTGTCTTGAGAATGATTATGTTTAGATGATTTGTGTTGTGGGGTCTCGTACTCTAAGAATTTGAAGGCTTGTTTGTTCTCTTATCAAATGTGTCAATCATGTTCGAAAAATCATTCTCTCCCCTAACTTCCTATCTTTTGATATAAAAAAAAGAATGAAATGATATGAATGTTTAAATAAAGCGAGGACAATAAGAATTTCTGATCCTCTAGTCATCTAAATCGACTATGAGCATGGGAAACCACACAAAGACACTGAGAATTTTATCCCTAAGGACTAAACCTTGTGAAGCTTGATCCACGTCCTTTTGTTTTAATTGTCGTAATAAACGGGATTGCATTTTGGATTATACTCCTATCATGTGTGGCATTCCTTTGAATCTATCCATGATGAGTATGGAAAACCACGTTAGGAGGTTCGGTTTACCCCGATGATTTCACCTGATGAATTATATCCTTTGAATGCATTCCCGGATTGAGCTTGAATAATTGGTTAGGGAGTTAGTGAGATGAATGTTCTTCAAGACAATTGTTGCATTTTGCTTTGAGAACAACTTGTCTGCTTATTCTCATTGAACAAACCACATGCCTTGTTTAATAAATGTTGTTATTATCCTCGATGATAAGTATTCTGGTTTGAAATAGTGTAGAATATTATAGTGTGCATGATTTTCTTGGGGGTAATTCCTTCTTGCTTCATGTCTTGAATGATTTTGTTTGCTTGAGGACAAGCAAAAGGCTAAGTGTGGGAGAGTTGATTGGTGTTTATTTGTCCTATTTTATTATAGGAATTTTGTATCTTTTGAATGCGTATTTTCTGTGTTTTTATATGGATTTTATGTTTTTATCTTCACTTTTGCTCTATGGGAAGAATATGCCAGGTTTGTGCAAAACTTGAGCTTTTGTCTAAAAAAGCTGGATTTTAGGGCATAAAAGTGGCAAGGAGGTGAGCTCCACGGAAGAGCTCCAGTTTAGGAGTCAAGCTGAGGGACCAACTAATGGCAGAGCAAAATTGGCACCCCAAACTGATTAGTTTTGTAGCCAAAACTGAAAGATTGGAGCCGCAGCTAATGAAGTGGAGAGTTGAGCCAAAGCACGACTGATGAGTTAAGCTCCAGCTAAAAAATCAAACTGGAGCTGCAACTGAAGGAGCTCAGCTAAAGCGTCGAAACCGGAGGCGGAAAGCAAGCTTGACTAAAAAACCCAAAACTGAACTGATCTGCCCCGCCGGCGCGTGGACCCCCACGGCCATGAGACAGTGCCCACGGTAAAGTGCCCCCTCGAGCGTGCAGCACTCCAGCCCCGCGAGCGCGGGGGATGTCGCCGGCGCACGGGAGGACAGTCCAGCTCCCCCCTCGATCAGTTTTTCACGCCGCGATCAGTTTTCTCCCTTCCATCAGTTCCAGCTTTGAACGAGACTTGAATCCTCCATATTTCTCCACCACATGGCCAACTGGATAATTAAGAAGCTAAGACTTTAGAGCCTAGAAGAGTAGGAGGAGTTTGGGATTTAATTCCCCTAATTACTACACCTCTTAATTACTTGTCTCCCAAATCCCATACCATATCATTCCATATCTCTCAATTCCCTCTCATCATTCATTCACACACACCCCACTTCAAAAACTTCTCTTCCCATCCATCTACACTGTAACATTCCATCTTCCATCTTCACCATCACCATCACGTTCCAGTGAGGGAGAAAAGAGAAAAGAAAATATGCAAGAGAGAGTTCAATCTTGAGGAAGAAGACACAAGAGAAGGGTCCGACTCCAAGCCGTCCGCGGAAGCTAGGCTTGCTCGATGATCCCCTTTCGGTATTTCTTTTCTAGCTTAGCTCATTTTATGGAGGTTTGTCCCAAAACTCTTAAGACAACAAATATTGTAGAAGTTTTATGTTATTTATCCTTTGATTTGTGAGATGACGAACTTGTATGATGTTTGTGTTGTTTTGAACATAATGGGCTAATTCCTCCATTAGGGGTAGATAATTGAGTTGGTTTCGATCTATGTTTATGATTGTTGTGTTCTTGTTGTTGAAATTGTGCTTGTTCATGTTGAGTGCTTGATCACCACTTAGCATTGCTAGGCTCTAGATGAGACCGAGAGGAGATTCTATAGCTCAACTTAGGTTCCTTCAACGTTAGGTGAACCGGGTTACATAAGCCAAATTGTTAATCTTGTTCGTATAATATAGCCGATGGGGGTTTAATGAACAGACGGTGATAGTGATTGAAGTTAAATCACTTGAAGGGGTCTATTCTACGTCTAAGATTAATAAAACCAACTTGAAACAAAATAAGAGAGAAACCAATGAGAGAATCTATACCCTAATGCTCTTCTCATAATCTTTTTCCTTCGTCTTTGATTTTGTTATTATTTGTGTTGATTAAGTTACCTTTACTTGTTTAATTTCCCTAGTTTAGTAAAAACCTCTCAACCCATGATTAGAATGTTTAGGTTGTATTTTAAATTCTTGTACATGTTTGCATGAGTAGCATAAAAAGATAGTCTCCTCTAAGCTTTCCTCAACAGACACGACTCGAGTTAGCTCACTGCCCTACAATCGACCCCGTCCTCTTATGGGTCCAGATCAAAGTAGTTTACGTAGGACAAACCAAAACCAATCAATTACAATTATTCGACTTCTCATTATCTATCCACAAGTATACGGAGTAACTGTATTACAATGTTGAGTATGATTGTAATCCACAGAGACTAAAAACTTAATCATAATGTGAGTACTGCAACATCAATCTTCTAAGTATTAGATATGTAGCTCATTCAAGGTTTTGTTTTATATCTACTAAATATAAATAATTAAATAAAGACAAATAAAGATAAATGGAGAAAATTAGGAACTGATATAATAGAGAAACAAATAATCTAAATCATCGATTTCATAGATTCATCCAAATAATTTCTATTCAATTAAATGATTTATTCACGATTCAATTTTATTAGGACAATCACAAGATTACTTAAACGGGAAAAAGATAACGATAAATATAATATATTTTATAACGTGAATATATGAGTATTAGATATTAAAAAATAAATATATTTTAAAGCTTTATTATTTTCAATAATTAATATTATAACGAACACATAAAGTACTTATAAAACTATATATGTGTGTGTGTGTGTGTGCCGGGGGGGGCAATTGCTCATCATTTAATAAATTTAGAACCCCCAATTCTAAAAGCCCTAATTCCTAAATCCCACTTGTTCTCTTTCAAACCCTTAAATCCTTACGTCTATGGTTAATTCAAACTTAGAGACGATGTTAGATCCCAAATCAATTGCAACCGGAATCAAGGCGCTTAAGATGAAAGTTCTGAGGTCTGAAGGCTGCCCTAAAGTCTCATAACTAAAAGCACAGAGCAAGACAATGATATCGATCACCACAAAATGTGATCGGCTTCTTCATTTGTTGGCCCTCCCCCACTCTACTAGCTACGCAGGTGAGGAGTGGTCGGAATATGAATAGTATGATGAGGAGGAATATGAGAACGCCAGTGAAACCAATGAGAAAAGCCACCATGAAATTCAATCCGTCTATCACCACAGCGCACCCCTAAACAGATCTCTTAACTCTCAAAGGAGATGAGTCTTTAGGAGATGAATTTTTACAGCTCGAAACTCTACCAATTAACCCTAAATAAACTTTTATTACTCATAAATATTTGGGGGAATTAGGAATTAGAGGTTCTAAATTTATTAAATGATGAGCAAACCACCGTTAGCAAAAAAAAAAAAAGACATCGTTCATAACTCAGTAACGGAGGCGAGATGGAAGGTCATGGATGTACCAATTATAAAACCTTAAGGGGCCGAATGGACCGATTCAAACCTTAAGGGCCTAACTGGGATTCGACTTATACCTTAGGTGTTTTTTTGTACATTTGCCCTATATATATTATATAACTGTAAACGTACAGAAGTTAATGTTTTAACTACACGAACTAATGACAATTTATGCTTACAAATAACTTTAAGACAATATGGCATATATACATAGTGTGTAAATCAAGAATATATATTCTTTAAGTATCTCTTACACTATTATGATAATAGTGACAATCAATATATGTTAATCAATGAATTAATGATGAGAACATTAATATATCTAAGTATTAGTATATTTATTGATATCAATTTAATTTTGATCATAAGCATACAAGTTTGTAGTGTTTATGATACACGAACAATTTTAAATTGGTTAATAATATGAACGGTATATGAATATATATACGGGTCTTATAAAATATAAAATAAAAAAAGAATGTATCTCTAATATCTCTAAACTCTATTATTTTCATAAATGATAAAAGCTTGTATAAGGCTATCTTACAAGTCAAAATTCGTAAGATGGACCAATGTTTGGATCCAATTTTATCTTCAATTTTTAAAAAAATAGTTTCAGCCAATTTTTTTAAAAAATATTATTTTATGTATGCTACAAAATCAAAGAGAGAAATTTTCACATGTGCGCGAGAAATATTCATATTTGAGAGATAAAAAAAGATGTCACAATTTAAGTTTTCACATTTGAAAAGAGGGAGGCAAAGTGCTAGAATAGGTTAATAATTATCATGTATACTTTGAATTTGTAACAAAATTTTGATTTAAACTTGTAAATATTGATGTTTTGCTGCTCAATAGTAAAAATGTATTTACAATATGTTCTATTTTAATATAAAAATATATTAATTCAAGAAGACTCAAAGAGATGGTGATAGTAATAAAAAGTTTGGTGTAGAATGAAATAAAAGGAATATTCTGGAATATTCTCTGTAGGTGTAGAATTATTGTACAAACTGTTGGAGACGAAATTGAGAATCTGCTGCATTTTAGTGATAGTGATGTTGTATTATAGTGTAGATTGTTGGAGATTGCCTTAGTATTTTTAGTAGTGCATCTAGACCTTCCATCTCCCAAATGAGTTGGATACATAAACAAAAGAAAAAAGTAATTGGAACTTAACAATCCCAAATATCACAAGATGATAACTGAAGCAACTGAAGCCTCATTAAAATCCAAATGAAAATCCGTAATGGAAAAAACCATTTGGAAAGAAAGGTACTCCTCATAGCAAAACAGAAATAACCAGAACCGAAAGCGTTATTTTAAACTGCATAAACAATAGAGAAAATAGCATAAAACAAATCACGCGAAAGTGTTCTAGAAGAGGTCAAAATATCAGCTACCTAATTACCCTCTCTAAAAATATGAGACACACAAAAGTGAACACTCTCTAAGAAGTCCAATACCCGCCTTCAATGAGCTTTCAATAAAATAAACACCTTTGCCAGGGATCGAACCTAGGTCCTAGACTTTCCGTCTCCCATCCCTTAACAGATTGACGAATGTCATTTAATACTTAAATTTTAGAGTTCACTATTCATAATTATCCCCAATGAAAGTTAATTTTCGTCCAAAATTTATCTGAACAATTCCAAAAAATCCAAAAATTTGTCAGTTGAAAGTGAAATACTATTTTTTTAGCTGTAGTTTGATAGTGATCCACCATTCAATTCAGTCAGTACAAAAGATTGAGTTTCACTATCTCCAAGTCCCCATTTATAGTACACAAACTCGATAATAGGTAAAATGCTCATGCTTTTTGTGTGCAAAAGTATTATTTTTAGTATAAATGATAGAAAATTTATGAAATCCTAGAATACTTTGAACCCTTCATTGTTAAAACAACAATAAAAGACGGAGCTACAAAGATCCTTTGTGATAGCAAGTCTGCATTAACTATGGTAAAAAAACTCAGTATTTCACAGTAGGACAAAGCACATCCATATCAAGTATAACTTCATCATAGAAGCGGACAAGGAAATTGAGCTTCAACATTGCAATACTGACGAACAATTAACATATATCTTTATAAAAGCATTGCAACGAGGAAAATTTGAGATACTACACAACATGATTAGAATTATAAAAATTCACACCAAGGAGGAGTGTTAAAATATAGTGCTAATTTCTAGAAGTCTATATTTTTTTAGAAATGTGGAATACTATAGTAAAAAAGTAAATAAGAATTATCTAGATCTTAGAAGCCTACCTAGCTAGAAATTTCTAGAATATTCAAATATTTAATAATGTAATAGAGGAATCTAGAAAAGGTAATTATCTAGAATTCTCTAAGACTTAAATAAATCAACTATAAATATGTCATTAGGTCATTTATGAAGTGTAATTGAGATAGAACAAATAAAATAGCCAATTCTAAATCATCATCAATCCTTGCAATCCATACTTTCCTTCCCCTGCCAACTCGAAGGACAAAAAATTTCCAATTAGAACCAGTAGAAATAATCTAAACAAGAGGTCATCACATCATTATAAATGTACTTCTAATGAAGAGTATCATTTTCTCTTAGACTCTTACTGAGTTTGTTTTATCAATAAGTTGGAATTTGTCATCAGAGATTGAGAAAATAAATAGTTTTAATGATAGTTCTACGCACATTCTCGGAAACAGGCCCCCACAACGTTCGCATTTCCAAGTTTGAAGAAATTGCAATAATTTCTTATGGCAAAGCTTCAGTACCAATGGGTCGGCATTTATCCTAACAAGAAAAAAGTCTTAAGTATATTGGAGTGGATCTCAAAAGGACCATAGGAGAAAAATATAAAAAATATAGTATAAATGACATACATTGCATTTTTTGATGTGCACAGTCTCTTTTGTGGTATTGATTTCTACGTCTAGTTTAATTATAATTGAAAAAGAATCTAATGTTGTAGAGATTGCTACAAAGAAATGCAGAAAATACAAAAACGCAGTTTGATAGGACAATCTAAGCATAACTCATACAAATACAAGATTAAGAAAGATTCACATGGAAATGCTGATACAAGGAAAACTTATTAACTATAATTTAAGTTTCCTTTTGCCCGGACAGTGTACATGGGATAAGGAGGAATTTAGTGATGATCTCATATTGATTACATTGATATTGAAAACCCGTAATGGGAAAAATCATTTGGAAAGAAAGGTACTCCTCATAGCAAAACAGAAATAACCAGAACCAAAAGCGTTATTTTCAACTACATAAACAAAACAAAGAATAACATAAAAAAAATCACGCAAAAGCGTTCTAAAAGAGGTCAAAGTATCAGCCACCTGATTACCCTCTTTAAAAATATGAGACACACAAAAGTACGTGAACACTCTCTAAGAAGTCCAATACCCGCCTCCAATGAGCTGTCAATAAAATAAACACCTTTGTCAGGGATCAAACCTAGGTCCTAGACCTTCTGTCTTTCATCCCTTAACAGATTGACGAATGTGTTGCTTTTGTATACTAGAAGACCTGTCTTTTGTATACAACTTTGATGATATTTTATAATGATATAGATTGAATATTATTGTAGTCACTATTTGCATTTAAATTGTTATATTTACATGAATGTTCACTATACTTACATTGTAGATGATATGGTGTGGGTAAACACACGGAAATATCATATCATCAGGTTCTTTGTATTGTATTAAAAGGCTCACGGTTTAGATGGTCCTGAACCCACCATCGGTATATCGTAGAATAATCTGATAGTTAGTTTGTCTTGACTAGTTGATTATTCTAGTACACGTATAAGTGTATTGAGGAGGATCACGATAAGATACTATTCTCTATTCTGACCTTAAATGAGAGAATAAAGATCCACGGAGTTCGGGTTCTTAACCCCTATGTATTGGCGGACATATATGTATTGTGTTTTTAGCTTTGATTTATCAAAGGGTGAGATTCTATCATAGAATCAATAATCTCGATATCTTGGGTTGTAACATTTAGACATATGATGGGTCGTGCAATATATAGGGGCACCGTGTCCTGGTGTGTCATGTTGATGATGTCCTCTTAAGGAAGCACAAAGTTCATGTTGAAACCCTGTAGGTGGAATTTATTCTGTACATGATAAAGCCTTGTGCGGTACTACTCAAGGAACACGATATTAATTAATTATAGCTATCAGAAGCTCACATAATTAATTAATGGACATTATATCTTAAACATGGGGAATGGTTGAACTAAAGAAGAAAGCATATTCGCAAATATGTATTAAAATAGTAGGTCAGTATTATTTCTTTAGTGTAATAAAAATAATATTTAATTTATTTAATTATATCCTAAATTTATTGGATATTGGAAATTAAATAAATTAACAGGCCAATTTAATATTCTTCTAGATCCCTGTTATAGCCCAATACGACTTTAATGAACTGGAGATGGAACAAGAGCTAGAGGCCCAAGCCAAGTAGGGTTGGGACTTATAATTTTCGCCCACCTCCTTATAAATAAGGAGGTGGGGGACGAAAATTATACATATACAAATCAACCCTCTTATGTTCTCTTGGTCTCCACAGTTTCCACACTGATCTAGTAGATTTCAGCCCACCCTAAATCTAGACATAGTCCGGAAATACAACAGAAGATCGAGAAGTTGAATAGCACAAAGAGGCGCAGATTTCGAGACATACAACAGCAAGATTAGCCCTTTAATCTTGTCCTCAACCTATCGTTTAATTTGTAAGTCATTTTTCGGTATTCTATGTTTCCGCTTTTAGTAGAATCGAAAAATCGGTTTGCATGTTAATTAAACTCGGTTAATTAAAACATATGTGCTGCATGAAATTATGATTTGCATGACATTAGGATTAAAGAACATCCAATGAGATCCTGCGGTGGTTTAATTCGAAAAAAACCCAACAAAATGTCGTTTAATACTTAAATTTTAGAGTTCACTATTTATAATTATTCTAAAATTTATCTGAACAATTCCAAAAAAAATCCAAAAATTTGTCAGTTGAAAATGAAATATTTTTTATTTAGCTGGAGTTTGATAGTGATCCACAATTCAATTTGATTAGTACAAAGGATTGAGTTTCACTATCTCCAAGTTCCCACCTATAGTACACAAACTCGATAATAGGTAAAATGCTCATGCTTTTTGTGTGCAAAAGTATTATTTTTAGTATAAATGATAGAAAATTTATGAAATCCTAGAATACTTTGAACCATTCATTGTTAAAACATCAATAAAAGACGGAGCTATAAAGATCCATTGCGATGGCAAGTTTGAATTAAATATGGTAAAAAAATCCAGTATTTCACAGTAGGACAAAGCACATCATCATCATCACTTTATCATAGAAGTAGACAAGGAAATTGAGCTTCGACATTGCAAGACTGACGAACAATTAGTATATATATTTATAAAAGCATTATCACGAGGAAAGTTTGAGATCTTACACAACATGATTATAGTTATAAAAATTCACACCAAGGAGGAGTGTTAAAATATGGTGCTACTTTCTAGAAGTCTCTAGATTTTTCTAGAATTGTGGAATATTGTAGTAAAAAAAGTAAATAAGAATGATCTAGATCCTAGAAGCCTACATAGCTAAAAATTTCTAGAATATTTAAATATTTAATAATTAAAGGAATCTAGAAAAGGTAATTATCTAGAATTCTCTCTACGGCTTAATTAAATCAACTATAAATATGTCATTAGGCCATTTATGAAGTGTAATTGAGATAGAACAAATAAAATAGCCAATTCTAAATCATCACCAATCCTTGCAATCCATACTTTCCTTCCCCTGCCAAATTTTGATATAATTTCAAACTAACCCATTTGATCCTTTCCACTTACTCCCAATTAATACTAATCTTCCTCACTAAAGTATCTAATTACTATCACAAACTGTGAGCATGAGTCGAGGCGTAATTATCTTGCGGAGATAGATTTCAGCTCAGCTTACATCCAAAGATAATTCTAGAATTTGTCTAAGATCCGAGTTAGTTTGAATCGTACATTATATCATTTGAGTTTGCTTATATATATATATATATATATATATATGTAGGTCTACTCTTTTTGTTTTCTTTGTACTTCATTTCGCTTCCAAAACCCGTTACAATGATAATATTGTTTACATATTTCAAGCCCCTAAACCGTTTAATAAATGGAGGAATCTTGACTGAGATAGGAATCAATATTGCATAAACAAGGAAATGGCTAAAAATTAGTAGGAAAGGCCGGACGACGCATGTGAAAACCTCCCAGGTGATCATTTTGCATTTCAATTATATTCACTTGCATTCCTAGCAAAACCTCATTCATAAAGAGCAAATACGTGATTTTACACAAAATTATAAAAAGATATGTTCATATATATCAATTAATGCATGCATTGCTAATCAAATATCATCTAATTGAACACTTAAATAATGCATATAAAAATCATATTTATCATAGATTACAAAGAACATCAATGATTTGATTATCCGTATGAATACAAATTAATACTCCCTCCGTCCCATAATTATAGTCCATTATTCCTTTTTGGGATGTCCCAAAATTATAGTCCTATTCTAAATTGGGATTGTATTTAAATATTTTTTTACAAATATAACCCTATTTAATATAGTATGAATGCAATTAATATAGTAAAAAATAAGGGCAATATAGGATAATTATTGTAAATTGTATATTTTCAATACATATTAAATGTGATTTCTTAATCTGTGTGAAAATGGGAAGTGGACTATAATTATGGGAGTAATTTCAATAGATTTTGTGGTGTACAATATAAATAGAAAATTAATTTAACGATTAATTTATTATTTTCCACACAATGCAATTTAATGACTCATAAAGCACTCATCAATCAAGCTCCCAAATCATTCCACGAAACAAATAAAACATTCGCTTCCCAATAGATTTAGTTCTTGAATGATTTAACCTTTTTTTAGTAGTTTTAGTTGGGATTCAGGTTACCTATCACCTACCAAAAGACCTCAAAGCTGCAATATATTTGCGAAAAAACTAGAAAATTTATTTTCATATGGAATGACGAGCCGTTTACATTATTATTCAATCAATCATAAATACCGCATTAATGTAATCTGAAGGGAAAAAAACTTTCATGTAAACAAAATAATATTACTCAGTCCTGCCCAAATATTTGGTCCAATGTTGTCCCAATTATCTACTATTATTACTATATTTAATGCTAATTTCATAGCTATTTACAAATATGTCATTTAATTTGTTGTCACTGCAATATATATATATATATACATACATATATATATATATTGATAATATTATTAGAGACTACAAATATCATTATTTATAATAAACGTAAGTACCGACATATCGTATCTAATTACTATATGTCATTTTGAATGACATTGTTGTCACTTAAAATAATTTTTAATTTATTTGAGATGAACTTTTAGGGACACTATTTAAGACGACACGCAAAAAATAATTTTAGATAACAACAATGTCGTTACAAAAATATCATTAGAGAGGACATGTGATAATTAGAGACGACATGTCCTTACTTAAAGTTAATTATAAATGACAACATTTGTCGTTGCTAATAATATTGTCTCTAAAGACTTTGCTTTTATAGTGTGTTATGGATATTAACATGCTACATTAATTATTAAAATCTTAAACATCATAAAATATAAGTAATATAATTAATTCTCTATTTCTCAAAATTAAATAATTCTTAATCTACCTTGTAGGCAAGCTGAACCAGTATTTGAGAATGAGATCCTTTATTACGAAATGCGTGTGATAACCATGTCCTAACATGTAACACCTCAAAACCAATTATAGAGGCCCAATGAATTTTTCTAGAGTCCAAATATTTAAGTTGAGTCTATTTTATTAAAAGGCCCAAATGATGGGCTATCTAGCCCAATTATGATTTTAATTATTTACGATCCAATTATTATTTGATCGAGATGAACGAATATGTTAGACGATAGTGCTCGTCGATACGAATCCATAGAACTTGGTTTCACTGATATATGAATTAAATTGACCAAGATATGATTTAATTTCTAAATTAAGTCCTAATTTAGGGTTTATTGAGGAGGGGTATAAATACCATTCACTACTTCATTAAGCCTCATTTGCACCCCTTTCAATTTGGAACAACCCCCACCCCCTCTCCCCTCTCTCTCTCGATCCCTTTCCCCCTCCCCACAACCGCCGCCGCCGCCGCCGCTCCTCCACGTCGGAAAATTTTACGGCGATATTTTTTACATGCAATACCATTTTTAGATTCCCCTCTTTTCCCTCTTTCCATTTCTTCAATTATTTTTGAAAGATTTTGAGGTTTATGCATCCTATTTTCGGATCTAAGAGTGGGTTAAACCCTAACCTTTCAATACCTTATTTCTTTCTTTATTTTTCAATTTTATTTTCGATATTAGTATTTATATTGTGATTTATGGGCTGTTTTGGATTATTTACTTTAAAGTATATTTTTAATTTTATGTATGGTGTTCTTTGTGTTCTTGAATATTTTAGAGGCTAAATAGTGGATTAATGAGATAAACAAGAAAGGAAAAAAAAATTGGAATATGTTATATGTATATGTTTGTGTGCGAGAATGTTGTGTGTGTGTGTTGTGGGTGTGGTTGTGTGTGTGCGTGAGTTTTAATTTTTATTTTTATTTATTTATTTATTTATTTTATATTTTATGCTATTATAATGTAGATAGGTATAACTAAAAAGCTTAGAAATACTTATCAAAAATTGATCTTAATCCAATGATTAAATCTCTATCAATTAAATTACATGAGCTATGGATTAATCTTTATTAGTAGTATTTTATTTTATTTTTATTTAGGCATATATTTTTGACACATATTAATTATAAATCTTGGTATATATTTCAAAGATTCAATTCTAGCCTAATGGATAATCATTTAATTTTATATGCAAATGTTTAAGGTTCAAATATACTTGAAGTAGTTATTATTTTAATTAAGTCATGTATTTACTAAGTTATTAAATTTAAAACTTGTTGTAATTTTTGAAAATCATATCTTGTTTAATGGTTGGAGTCTTAATTTAATAATAATAGGTCTAATGTTTGAATCTTATGAAATGCATTTTTAAGACCCATTTTTAATGTTAAACAACCTTATTTAATTAAAATCATGTGTAAATTTTGAAAATGGTAACTAGCTTAATGGATATGTTCAGATTTATTAATCAAAAGGTCTAAGGTTCAAACCTTTATACATGCATTTTTAAATCTCTTTTATTGTAATTAATGTTTTCTGTTTCAACTTTAATTAAATAAAAACATGTTATACATTTTGAAAATCATATCTAGCTTAATGGATATGCTCAGATTTATTAAATAAAGGGGTAAGGGTTCAAATCTTATTAATGGAGTTTTAATTCATTTTAATCATTTGTATCTAAGATGATTTTAAACCTTATATAATTAATAACATCATTTAATTTTCAAAAATAGCATATGGTTTAGTGGTTAGTCTTCAGATTAATACTTAAGAGGTTAAGGGTTTGAATCTTATTGAAGTAATTTTATTCCTTTTTAATCTTTTTTACCATAAAAGCTTTCTGGACTATATATATAATTAATTATAGATGATTAATTTTGAAATCAAGGCATAGTCTAATGGTTAAGTGTTCTGTTTGTGTTTAGGAGGGCCAGTGTTCAAAACCATTTGATGCAGTTTTAATTCTCATTTTGTGTATTTAATTCACTGCATTTATGAAGCTATTTAATTAAAGCAGTTTAATTAATGTTACATAAATTCTTTTAGCTTAGTGGTTAAGTGCTTACTATTGCAATTATATTTTGGTCAAGTGTTCAAGCCCTCTTGACTACAAAATTATGTTATATTTTATCCTTATTTTTATTTAGTTTATTTTGCTTAATTTAGATTAAATTCGAAATTAAGTATATGGTATATTAAATTGATATTTCCACATTCTTCTATGATTTAAAATGATAATTTAAATCATATATTAAATATTATATTTTTCCTTTATGTATTTATGGCATTTATTTGCATGATCGAGGACTCCGATATATTTTAAGTTAGAATCCCGCTTGACATTTAACCGACGTTAGGGTACGCTCTTACTTTAGGGACTCGATCCCTAGAACCTTATTTATGTTATAGCATATGTTAGAGCATTATTATGTTATTAAAACATAGTTCTTATGTATAGGTCATAATTCGAGACCCGTTTAGGACGACGATTAAGACTAATCCTATATTTAAGCATAAGGTCCTAATCCGACAGCAGGCTTAAGACGAGAAGTCGTGAATAAAGCTTCAGCTAATTTAGCTATAAGGTGGGTTTACTTACTAAAATGCTTTCGAAAATATATTTAAACTTTCGTCTGCTATGAAAAATTATTTATGCTTATGTTGCTCAATGTGGATTGACACGACTCATATGAGGAATTCTGAATATGGCACTCCGGTGCAATTACTTATGAATATGTTCATATTATGAATATGTTATAGTTTATATGTGATCACATTAGGGTCGGTCTCCACTATGTTTATTGAGCGTATGATTTATGACATGTCAAATATGAATTTATGGATATTCTTATTGCAAATTATTGGACGAATGTATGAGTATTCCAACGGAGTGTTTTCTGGCACTCAACCCCACTATTTAAAAATATTTTCAGGTAATTGATGACGGCAGGTGGCGGACGTGGACTAATGTGGACATTTTGTATGGTTGACCATATTCTAGTTTTTGAAATATTGACTCTATTCAGTTTTGGTCAACAAATATGATTAATTATGCTTCCACTATATGTTTATGGATTATTTAAATATTTTATAGACATGTGTGATCGTCGTGGCCTTGCTGGCATAATTTGAATGTTGAATATTGGATTTTTAACTAGTCAAGGTTGAACATGTTTTAATTGGTGGTTCGAAAGGTGCGATTTTAAAATGATAGGTTAATTGAAAAGTCTTATCTTATGTGATTGGTTGTTGAAAGGTAAACGCCTATGGGCGTGGAATTGATTAATATTTTAAACGTAGTGCTGTCCGAATTTTTATAATTCGAGAAAATGATTTATGTTAGTTTGCGAAAATTTTATTGTGATTTTATTTCATCGTGTGTGTTCCTGTTAGCGCACTGGGCCTCCAGGTTAGGGGCGCTACATATGGTATCAGAGCAGGTCTACGAATCTGTAGGCCTGCGGAGTGATTTTGAAATGTTTTGAAATATTGTTTAAAAAAAACAAAAAAAATATTATTATTAATTTCCTATGGTCCCATGTCCACGCCACGCCTTGCCCAATCAGATACAAATTTTATGAGAATAAATCTTTGTTGAACAAATTATATTTTAGGCAAACGTATATTATGTTGGAGAAATTATGATAAAGCAAATGCTTGATTACAATGTATTTCAAGCCTAAGTTATTGGAAATCTATTAGTTTGCCTTATTATGAAAATGTTTTATCCAAATACTTATGATATGATCCCACCATAGGATGAACCTAGATGGACTTAGGCATAATTAAATTGCCTGTAAGTTTTCACTTGCCTAGTGAACTATGTTGGACTATTTATGCGGTACACGATATATTTTGAGAACTTAGCTATGACTAAGAATTGGATAACCCTTAATATATTCATACGATCGAGATAATTCGACGAGCTAGAGGAAGACACCAGTGAAGATGCTCCTACAAGACAAAAATTTCAACTTGAGCTACAGACGAACTTACTCTATTATATCGATAGTTAATTACATGGTATGAGTACTTTGATTAGATCCAAGTACGTTGTTAAACTAGATGAACTATGAAACTCCTAATGATAAGTATTGACCTAGTATGCGACACTTGATATAAGGATAACTATGATGATGCCACGTGCGATATATGAACAACTGCATATAAATTGCGATGCGATTTCTTATGATTTATGAAATTCCTCATTTATGGGTTACCGATTGAGAACTATGTGTAGCCTCACTATGTTTTATGGACTAATTATATTTTGCCAGGACGTGCGTGATGCGATCCTCGCTGGCAAGACGATGACGATAGCGTTGTTTTCCCAGGAGTATCAGGTTACACGAACAATTGGGGATGAAAATCTAAACCCTAGCCTCACAATGAATTTGAACCACGAATTTGATTGAATCCGCGACCCTCGATCAATTGGAAACATGAACTCGGATTGTATGGATGACGCCACAAACGGGGATGTGAATCCGTTTTATAAGTCGTTTGAATCTCACGTTGTGTTGTGAAACTCGGATAATTCTCTCAGAGAGAAAAAGTGAAAACTCACGTTTAAAATTTAATATCAAAGTTGTCTAATGAAAATAATGAGAGACTAGGTCTTATATAGTTGGTCCAAAACATCAAGCCCCAAAATAAAATCCTACACAAACTAGGAAACAAATTAAGCCAAAATTTAGAACCGCCCGTACAGGCGCGACACGGGCTCGGTCGCGCCGCCTTCGGTCGGGTCGCACCTTGGTGGGCGCGAGTGAGGTCGCGCCGCTTCTGTCCCTGGGCCGCGCCTCCCTGGGTGCTTTTCACCCCTCTACATCGAGCTCGGTCGTGCCCTGTCTGTGCTCAGGTCGCGCCTGGGTCGCGCCGCCTCTGTGCTCGGGCCGCGTCCTTTTGTCGTCCCGTACTCGCATGTGATCCTTGTCTTCCAACGATGCTCGGCTTCAACTCCTTCGACGGGTCTCTTTGACGCCTCTTGGGTCCAGACTCCTCGTATAAATCCACTGAGACTCTCCTTGAATCTCTTAGCTCTTGATCGTGTAACTGGCCCTTCTGGTACTTTGATTGGATCGGACATCTCCTTGGCTTAGGTCGTATCATTCCCCTCCTCTTGAAAAGGATTTGTCCTCAAATCTAGCTCGTCATCTACATCAAAAGGACTTAAATCAGCAACATTAAATGATGAACTTACTTTATACTCACCTGGTAAGTCCAACTTGTATGCATTATCACTGATGCGTTCTACAACTTGGAATGGTCTGTCCCTTCTAGGAAGTAACTTAGAACGTCTTTGAGCCGGAAATCTCTCTTTTCTCATGTGTAACCAAACCCATTCGCCGGGTTCGAACACTACTCTCTTTCGCCCCTTGTTGGCTTTCTCGGCATACTGCTCAGTCCGTCTCTCAATGTTTGCTCTAGCTTTTTCATGAATCTGTCTCACAAAATCAGCTTTCTTTTTCCCATCAAGATTAGTATATTCATGCACAGGCAAAGGAATTAAATCCAATGGAGTTAAAGGATTAAACCCATATGCAACTTCAAATGGTGAAAACTGAGATGCAGAATGCATAGACCTATTATATGCAAATTCAACATGCGGCAAACATTCCTCCCAAGTTTTTATGTTCTTTTTAATTAGAGCCCTTAACAAAGTACATAAAGTCCTATTTACTACTTCTGTTTGACCATCTGTTTGTGGGTGACAAGTAGTAGAAAATAATAACTTAGTTCCTAACTTACACCACAATGTCTTCCAGAAATAACTCAAGAACTTAGCATCTCTATCAGAAATAATTGTCTTAGGCATACCATGTAGACGCACAACTTCCCTAAAGAATAAATCAGCAATGTAGGAAGCATCATTTGTCTTAGAACATACTATAAAATGTGCCATCTTAGAAAATCTATCCACAACCATAAAAATAGAGTCATGACCACGTTTACTCCTAGGCAATCTTAACACAAAATCCATAGATATATCTATCCAAGGCGATGTAGGAATAGGCAAAGGAATGTATAAACCATGTGGTTGGACTCTAGACTTAGCTTGTCTACATGTAACACACTTAGCACACAAACGTTCCACATCACGTTTCATATGAGGCCAGAAGAAATGCTCATTCAAGACAGCTAAAGTTTTAGCTACCCCAAAATGCCCCATTAAACCACCACTATGTGACTCCAACAATAAAAGCTCACGCATGGAACAATTAGGCACACATAACCCATTTTTTCTAAACAAAAATCCATCATGCCTATAAAACTTCCCATCTCCAGATTCTTCACATGCAACATATACATCCTTAAAATCATCATCATCAATGTACATGTTCTTAATGCACTCAAAACCAAGCAACTTAGCATCTAAAGTGGATAGTAAAGCGTACCTCCTCGATAGTGCGTCGGCTACTACATTTTCCTTCCCTTGCTTATACTTGATGATGTATGGAAATGTCTCAACAAACTCCATCCAACGGGCATGTCTTTTGTTCAACTTGTGTTGCCCCTTCAAATGCTTCAATTATTCATGGTCGGTGTGGATCACGAACTCTTTGGGCCACAAATAGTGTTGCCACGTTTGCAATGCCCGCACTAGTGCATACAACTCCTTGTCATATGTCGGGTAGTTTGCAGTGGCGCCGCCAAGCTTCTCACTGAAGTAAGCAATGGGCCGGATCTCTTGCATCAACACTGCACCAATTCCAACACCAGAAGCATCACATTCTATCTCAAAAGTTTTAGCAAAGTTTGGAAGAGATAGTACCGGTGGATGTGTCAATTTCTCCTTAAGCGTCTGAAATGCTTTTTCTTGCGCTTCTCCCCATTGGAATTCCACATTCTTCTTGATCACTTCAGTCATGGGTGCTGCAATACTACTGAAGTGTGGAACAAAACGCCGATAGAAGCTCGCAAGTCCATAAAAACTTCGAACCTCTCCCACGCTTGTTGGCGTCGGCCATTCTTGGATGGCACGAACCTTCTCTTCGTCCACCTGTACTCCATCTGCGCTAACAACAAAACCGAGAAACACAACCTTATCCGTACAAAAGGTGCATTTCTTTAGTTTAGCATACAATTGTTCTTTCCTTAAAGCTTGCAAGACAAATTTCAAATGCTCTACATGGTCTACTTCACTCTTACTATAAATCAATATGTCATCAAAATAAACCACAACAAATCTACCTATAAAAGCACGTAAGACATGGTTCATAAGACGCATAAATGTACTAGGAGCATTTGTCAAACCAAACGGCATAACTAACCATTCATACAATCCTAATTTTGTAATTAATGCCATTTTCCACTCATCCCCTTCCTTGATGCGAATTTGATGTTACCCACTTCTTAAGTCTATCTTAGAAAATATGCGTGCACCATGTAATTCGTCTAACATGTCATCTAAACGGGGAATGGGATGTCGATACTTTACCGTAATGTTGTTGACGGCTCGGCAGTCGACACACATCCGTAGGGATAAATCCTTCTTTGGCACTAGCAAAACTGGACTCGCACATGGACTCAAACTCTCCCTCACTTGTCCTTTCTCCAATAGCTCTTGTATTTGACATTCTAGCTCTTTTGTCTCCTCGGGGTTGCTCCGATAGGCCGGTCGGTTTGGCAATGTGGCGCCTGGCACGAAGTCAATTCGGTGCTCGATTCCTCTAATTGGTGGCAAACCCGGTGGCATCTCTTCGGGAAACACATCCTTGAATTCCTGCAAAAGAGATACAATAGAACTAGGCAAAGATGGGTCAAATTGGCTAGTACTCATTAAGACATCTCTGCGGATCATCAAGTACATTGGCTTCTCATTTTGCACAGCTCATTTGACATCGCTAGCTATGGCAAAACAAGCGTGTTGGATCACTTTCTTTCCAATGTTGGCCTCCTTTCCTTTCTTCCTCATGGTATTGGCCTCCTATTGTAGCTAAACTTGGTCCTCATACACTTGGGATGGTGTTAGAGGAGCTAGTGTCACCGTCTTCTTGTTAAGTACGAAAGAGTATTTGTTTGTGAAGCCATCATGCTTCACCCTCATATCGAATTTCCATGGACGTCCTAGCAAAATGTGTCCCGCTTGCATAGGCACTACGTCGCACAACACTTCATCCTCATACTTGCCAATCCGAAATGGCACTCGAACTTGCTTGTTCACCTTGGTTTCTCCACTGTCGTTCAACCACTGCAGCTTGTATGGCTTAGGATGCTTGAGAACCGGCAATCCTAATTTTGTCACCATCATAACACTTGCAATATTAGTACAACTACCTCCATCAATAATCATACTACATACCTTATCCTTGATGTGGCATCGGGTATGGAATATGTTCTCCCTTTGTTCCTCATCGACGCTCTTGGTGTGCAAGCTAAGTGACTTGCTGTAGCGCCTCGATCCCGAAAGATTATGGAAATGGACGCCACGGGGGTTGAAATTAAGAAGCGAGAAAGAAATGGGGTAATTAAATTAATGACGGGGTGTTAATCCAAAAGGATTAATGTTTGGAATAAAATTTAACAACCGAGTATGCCAAAGATAGGTTATGTCTTCCAGAAAATTAGACAGCATAACCTCTGTAACTAGAGCGAATCCCCATTTATAACGGCTTATAAGAGAAGAATGGAAGCTGTAACAATTCAATAAGCCTTTTCATAGGCCAAACGGAAACAAATAATCAGATACCAACAATTAATAGACCCATTCATAGGTCGACAAAAGAAACAGACACCAATATGCTGAACAAATGAAGCCCTTCCATAAGCCAAAATGAATGATCAAATAGACATAACGAAAGGCAGACTTCCTCCCCTTGGAATAATTATGTAGCTAAGCATATGATACATGTTAACTAGGAAGTCAACAAATGTTCAGAATCAGTGAAGCAGAATCATATCAACAAAATACCAAGATCAGAGTTCTTAGCATTTAGCAAAAGAATACCATAAGTGCGAAAGCTCAATTCTTAACAGAATACTAACAAAAAGGGACAACAGAAAAATAGGTAAATCATAATAGCCCATATCTCAGCCTCGTCACCTCCACGCTCCAGCCTACTTACCTAAAAATATTTGAAAAGATTTGGGCTGAGTACTAATGCACTCAGTGGGCAAGTTTTACAATTCAAGTTATGCAAATCATTTTATTAAAGTAATCTATCTGTGTTCATGCAGGTAGTGAAACTTAGGAGGTTTAAAAGTTGGAAGCAACCTAAGTTCACCAAAACATTTTATCGTGAAGCGCTTAAGAGTATAACCCGTCACTGCCCGCAACCCAAACTACATCACCAGCGCATAACGTTGAGTATGGCCATAGTATACCCAAAGAGTATAACCAATAAGTGTTTCATTTTAGTCTCACCGACAAGCAGTAGGGCAAGACAAACAATGCATGCATACTGTAGCTACTCACATTGACACAACGCTGGTTTATGAGACTCCGACAACATACAGTAGCATGTAAATATTTAACACAGATAGTCACATATGCAATTTTGACAAAAGCAGAGATTAATAACTCGAAAGATACAATTTGCCAAGATATAGTATAGTATAACCCATCTGGTTAGCTAATAGTAGCTGAAGCTTTACACGTGTCTTGCAAATCCTAATTAAATATGGGTCTCGAGTTCGGACCTACAAATGAGAAACTACCTATTAGTATCATGCTAGGCCTTGAAACTATAACATAAGGTAAGCTTCAACTTAGGATAGATAAATGATTTTTTTCTAAGCTAAACTAAATGTAATACGAATATTCTAAACTAATAAAACGGCTTCAGACTACAATGCGCAACATTAGGATTTCATTCTCAACTCAACACTTTATGGAATTAAATTCAGCGAATATTTTCGAGTAAAGCCGTCCAAAAACATTTGGAAAAGGTGGAGGTCGATCACTTGCCATTTTACTCGATTCTGATCAAATTTAATCTACAAGTCTTTCTGGCTTTCAGAAAATTACCAAATTTAATTCATCACATACTTCACATATAATAATGCAAGTGTAAAAATTTCATGATTTTCAGACGACACATGAAAAACATACGAATTTAAATACACGATTTGAATAATTGGGTAAACTCAAAAATCCGCCTGGACAAAAATGGAATATATAGCTAAGTAGAGAATCCACCATAGGGAATAAATGCTGAAGGAACCTTTTTGCTAGGACAGATCTAACAAACATTTTGAAGCAATTCTAGCTAAAATGCAATTTTTGAAATTGAGACATTAACTTCGAAAAATCATATTAAATTCATTTCAACACGAAACGGAGCACCGTCTGCGGCCACACGTCAATCTCGACGGGTACCACAATCGGTCAGAAGGGATCAAAGGCTAATTCCGGCCACACCGGCCGAAAAGCTGGCTGGCGGAAATTCCTGCCATAAATTTTAGCTGAAAATGTATCGGTCTCGATTGAGTTCGATACTCGTTGGATTTTCGCTCAAAAATACAATTTTTGATAGTGCAGAAAATAAGGAATTTAATGGTGTAATCAGATCAAAGATCGGACGGCTAGAACATAAATTCGAACTGGACAAATTTATAATATAATATTCGGATCCGGATTTCAAATGACGAGAAATCAAAAATCTATTCCGGTTAACTACAAGATCCAAATGATCAAAGACTATTTATAAAAAGAAGATTTCTAATATGACTATCCAGGAAGAGGAGATCTGAGATTTACATAAAATGAAAACAGGGAAAAATACCGAAAACTCACAACATCAAAAATCGAAATCGGTAGAATTAAAGATAATCGAAATATAAGCATATTTAGAACTTGAAATTTCTAAATTCATCGGTCCGAATGACCAGAATCGGAGAAAGTACCTTCTCCGAGGAATTGGCGGCGGTCACGATGATTTTCCATCGTGATCATTCTTCGTGTCATCATTTCAATCATGTATTCGTGATCTACGCATTGACACCTTCAAAATGACTATTTCAGAATTGAAATAGGAAACTAGAGTCGTACATTCTCTGGAAGCTGCTCGGCGTTTCGATTTTGAAAATGAATGAAAAATAAAACCTTAAGCTCCTATTTATAGAGGAAAAATAAATAGGATAATAACGAATAAAAGAAAGAGGATAATGATGGAAAAAGAATAGGATAATTAAGAATAAGATAATCTTTTGAAAAAGAAATTGGATAATGACGGATGTGCCTTTTTCTATTAAATTTATTATTTTTCAACTTAAAGTTGTGCCAAGAGTTCATTTGAACTCGAAATTTGAAATTTTAAAGGTTGGCACGATTCTTGAAATATTTTCTATCAACCCGAGAAAAATATCATAACATATTTTTAAGGCAATTTTTGACCAAATTAGATTTAACAGATTTCCCTGGCTGCGATTTTCCTTTATTTGAGTCATTTAAGGACCCAACTTATTTTCTAACTTACCAGAGGGTAACATAAGTTGAATAAAATCTTCTAAAATATTTCGGGGGTATTACACTTGCGTGCAACCAAAATGAGAGCATTGGGCGCTGTGTATTCCTCGTCCTCACTCGACTCGGACAATCTTGGCATCTCCGAATCAACTTCTTCTTCATCCGTCACGATCTCACCATTGTCCTTCAAGATCATCACACGTCGGTTTGGGCATTGGTTGACTATGTGACCTCTACCTTGACATTTAAAACACTTAATGTCTCGGTTTCGGTTACCAGACAAGTCTTGATTACTCGGTCCCGTCACTGTAGGCGTCTCGATCTTCGGCTTAGTGAACGGTTGCTTCTCTTCCTTCTTTCCTTAATTTGTAGTCTTCCACGGGGTTGCATTGGAATTTGAGTTCGACTTCCATGTAGAAGAACTCGCTCGATTGTTGTTACCCCTCCTCTTGAGTTGGTTCTCTACCTTTATAGCCATTTGCACCATGTCTTCCATTTCCACATAATGCTGCAACTCCACCACTTCTCGGATCTCTCTATGTAAACCGGCTAGAAATCGAGCCATTGTGGCCTCCCTATCTTCCTCCACATTTGCTCGGATCATTGAGACCTCCATATCCTTGAAATATGCATCTACGCTATCTCAAGTTTTGTAACTTGTTGTATAGCTCCCGGTAGTAATAGCTTGGCACGAATGTCTTCCTCATCACCGCCTTCATCTCTCCCCATGTCTCTATTGGGTGTTCCAGATTACGCCGTCTGTTGGATATCAACTGATCCAACCATACTATGGCATAGTCTGAGAACTCTACTGCTGCCAACTTCACCTTCTTGAGTTCGGAATAGTTGTGACAGTCGAACATCATCTCGATCTTGCGCTCCTATTCAAGGTACAAGGCTGGATCATTTTTACCTTGGAATGAATGCACATTCATTTTGATGTTGCTGAGGTCGTCATCTTCTCAATTCTTTGCTTTTCCATGTTTCCTTCCTCTAGTAGTTGAGTATCTATCCTCCTCCTCTGAATCTCCAACCTCAGTGTCGTAGTATTCCGCCCTTTGTCTCTCCACGTGGGGGTAGCGTCGAGCCTCTATCCGGGTTCCTCGTCCGCCTCTTCCTCCTTTACCACCACGATTCTCTTATGGAGCTTGTTGGGATTGCTCCTGTAATGAACTCTCCACTTTGTTGAGTCTCTCATTCAACGTTGCCATCTCAGTCTTGAACAACTTCGTTAGATGTTGTTGAATGGCCTCCACTGTATTCTTTGGATCAAATGTAGTGGGTGCCTCATCACTCGTTCCTGCTGCTTTATCTTTGGTACCTGCACCTTTGTTAGACATGTCGACTCTCTTTTTTTTGGATCGACTTTTGTTTTTTTTTTACACAATGAAAAAAACAAGAAATAAAATTAAACAATGACGTGAATTAATTAAAATGAGCAACAAAAATAAAAACAAGAATCACTATAAAGTCTAACTCTCAACTCACGTGTTTACTCTCGTGTATCACACACAATCGGCTCTTTTCACTCTAATAATCTCACACACTCTTGCCTTTTACCACTCATTTTCCTCTCCAAAGAAAATTAAGCTAGAACACAAACACAACAATGAAACCTCAAAAGACCAATCACAATTCACTAAAATATGTGCCGGAAAATTTTCGAAAAAATTTTTCGACTCCTCCCCAGGCAATATACGCGTCTCCAACAACCCAAATATCATAATCAAATGTAACGAAAACACCAAAAATTTTCCCACCTTTTTACTTATTTTTTTTTCAGCGTTTTTTTTTCTCTCTTCTTTCTTTTTTTTTGCTGAATTGACTTTTTTTTTATAAGAGGCGAGAAATTAAATTACGAAAATTAAAGGGATAAATTGGAACCTGATACAAAGCCGAAGCTTTGATACCACTTGATGCGATCCTCACCGGCAAGACGACGACGATAGCGTTGTTTTCCCAGGAGTATCAGGTTACACGAACAATTGGGGATGAAAATCCAAACCCTAGCCTCACAATGAATTTGAACCATGAATTTGATTGAATCCACGACCCTTGATCAATTGGAAACACAAACTTGGATTGTATGGATGACGCCACAAACGGGGATGTGAATCCATTTGAATCTCACGTTGTATTGTGAAACTCGGATAATTCTCTCAGAGAGAAAAAGTGAAAACTCACGTTTAAAATTTAATATCAAAGTTGTCTAATGAAAATAATGAGAGACCAGGTCTTATATAGTTGGTCCAAAACATCAAGCCCCAAAATAAAATCCTACACAAACTAGGAAACAAATTAAGCCAAAATTCAGAACCGCCCGTACAGGCGCGACACGGGCTCGGTCGCGCCGCCTTCGGTCGGGTCGCGCCTCGGTGGGCGCGAGTGAGGTCGCGCCGCTTCTGTCCCCGGGCCGCGCCTCCCTAAGTGCTTTTCACCCCTCTGCATCGACGCTCGGTCGCGCCGTGTCTGTGCTCGGGTCGCACCTGGGTCGCCCCGCCTCTGTGCTCGGGCCGCGTCCTTCTGTCGTCCCGTACTCGCATGTGATCCTCGTCTTCCAATGGTGCTCGGCTTCAACTCCTTCGACGGGTCTCTTTGACGCCTTTTGGGTCCAGACTCCTCGTATAAATCCACTGAGACTCTCCTTGAATCTCTTAGCTCTTGATCGTGTAACTGGCCCTTCCGGTACTTTGATTGGATCGGACATCTCCTTGGCTTGGGTCGTATCAGTGCGGGTAATGCATTTACCCACTAAGTATCCCGAATCGAATTTAGAATCGACTAAGATAGGATATTTCATGGTAGTTAATTCTTATAAAATATGAAATAGTTATTCTCTTCGCGCGCAAATAAAGAAGTTCGAGTTCAACTCTACATGATGCTGATCAGAATTGATCTTGACGAATTCAATGCTTGATGATCTATGTTAGGTGTTAAGAACTACGTTATATAACTATAAGCTCAAAGCAATATGTCAGTAGATTGAAACTCAGTCAACGTAATATGAATCGAACCATAACGAGACGTTATAAGCTAGGTCAACAAACGATTTCAATGATCTGATCGTTAATCTTCCACAATCATGGTGAACCTGAAGAAGAAGAAGAAGAAGAAGAAGATGTGCCATTGAGAAGTATGTAGTATGATATGTGTTGGAATAGACTTAATTTTTGAAGATATCTTAAGACAAATGTGCTTGCGATAAAATTAATTGAATTCTTTGAGGTTGCTCTGAGGATGGATTGACTTGAAGATAATCGTGAAACAATATGATGTCGCAAGAATGAAATAATGCTCCAAACACCGAAGGAAGAAGAGTTCACTTTTATGAATTAAAATAAGTGCTATGGTACTCAATATATTATCTATGAAGGCAATGAAGGCGATTAGGAAGAAAGAATGTCAGATTTTGATAGCAAGTTTGACGAGAGACATGACGAATAGAAGAGTTAATCATCAAAGTAGTTTTGCAATGAAACAATAAGGCTGAAGCAATCGATATGATGTAGATTATTGAAAGTTCACATCGACAAATGAATATTTTTGCAAGCTCACAAACAATTTTGTTCATCGAAAGAAAGTGAATATAGCAATGGCTAATACGATTGAAAATAGGAAAAATATTGAAGGTTTTGTATTTGCAAGATATAAATAAGAAAAAAATATATTTCATTCATAAGGAATAATGATGAGTTGGAATGAAAGGCGTTACAAATAACTTCATATTCGAGAAAACTACTAGTAAACGATATAAGTTACCTTATGATAGATCTTGGCTTTCATAACAAGAAGACCTTTATGTGCTGCAAAAGAATGATTTTAATATTATTTTGGGAACAACTTAGATAGAGTTATCCCTCCAATGATTAAGTGATATGGGTAAAAATATGGAATTTCTAAATCTAGGAGAATAAGAGCTACACTTCATGAAGTAAAAGACAAGTACAACAATGTGAGTACGAACAACCAAGAAGACTTTGGAGATGACTATGAAGACAAAATGCTAAATATTCTTAGTGAGATTAGGGAGAAGGAAAACCGTAAATAATGTACCGTCATAAGCAAATTTAATGATGTAACTTTGAAGACTTCTCTAGAATGCCCCGAATTGAAGAGTGGATTACATTATAGTTCTTACACCGACAATCGTGTTCATGATTAAAGGCACTATAAAGTGTGATGTAAAGTGATCACAAGAATAGAAGTACGATTATATGAATTTGTAGACCAAATATTTATAAAGTCAAGTATATTGTTGAGACTACACCGATATTGCATGTTATGAAAACTACTAGATTGTTCCGAATATTATTGATGGCCAAGAGTTGAGTATCTTAACAAGGAAAGACGAATGACGACTATCTGGGATTGACAATCTACTTGAGTAATTGAAAGGTACACGTATTTTCTACGGGGTTACCTACAGATCCAGATGCTAATAGTTATATTCATGAAGATGATACACGCAGGACCATTTTCAGATTCATTATGATCACTATGAGTTAATAGTTATGTATTTTGATTTGAGCAATGCTCCCGTAGTATTTAGGGACCGATAGTTTAACACATGTAGGACAACAAACAACTTAAGAAATATCTAAGGACAATGTTGGAGACTTTATGAAAAAGAAGACTATATGATAAGTTGGTAAGTGAGAGATTTACGATGATGAGGATAGATTTCAAGGTCATATAGTAATAACTTAATGAATCAAGATGGATTCTTTTATGGTAGAATAAGATAAGGTGATATGGAGTAAATAACCAACTTGAATGAGAGGATTAATGTTTTAATTTTATACATTTTATACTAGGACTCATTAAAGGATTCTCTAAAATTTTAGTAACCATGATTTTGCTATTAAGGATCAGTAAAGGTTTCACTAGATAAAAGGGGTGTGAAGAGATTGTTTAAGAGCTCAAGAAGAGGTTAGTCACCACCTGAATGTGGACTATGTTGGAAGGATACAAAAGAATAATCATCTACAGTAATGCTTCGAAAATAAGATTTTGATATGCATTCGTGTTAGGGTTAGTGAAAATGATAAGTGATTGCAACTACATCCCGACAATCAAGATCACATGAGAACATCTGAAATATGCTGAAGAGTTTGATGTCATAGTTTACGCATTAAGAATTCAGATGCTTGATCTCCACGACAAGATGCACAAGATTTGCGCTGATCAAATAGGTTAAATATTTTTATTTGAAGGAGTTCTACATGATGCATGGGGACGATTGGAGTTAGTGAGGACTACGATCACATTATCATATGCCACGTAGCAAAGATGGATATTGTAACAAGCGTTTAAAGTCGAAAGACCCAAGAAACGTCTAATTGCATAATAATCTAGTAAGGATAACTGCTCAAGGATATTATGGGATTGAAGATCGAAGTGGTAATAACACTAAGCAAAATGAAAGTAAGAACGATGAGAAATATGAGAGCTAGTTTACGAAGTCGAATCATAAAGGCTCAACCATAAGATGCTTAGAAGACTTCATAAATTCTAAAGTTGAAATAAGAACACATTTTGATGAGCTTTATTATTGGATTACCCAAGATTATCTGTGTAGATCACGCAGTACGGATAATTACGGATAAACTGAATGAGTCAGCACACATTTACGAATTTCGAGGCACATATTGAAGAGATTGTAAGATTATTATAGATTCATATTGTTGATACCAGTATACCCTGCTACAAGTCCCATGTAGGTTCGAGAAGAAAGTTACGAGATGTTATGGATAATGAATCGATCTTAGTATGATTTTCCACTCTCGCACGATTAATCAAAAATGATAGCGCACACGCGTGAGTGTATGTTAAAAATTATATTATGGATCAAGATGAAGACTGGAAGGAATGTTTACTAACAATATAATTAGCTTTTAGAAATAGCTACCAATGAGCGATTGAAATGATATCATATAAGGCATGTACCATTTGAATTATAGATATCCTCTTTACAAGGATTAAGCAAGTGAAAGAAACATCATATGGTCGAATTAGAACAAACTGCGATAGTAGTCTTCGATTGAGTATTAGAAGAATCAAAGATGCCAAGATAGAAACAAACCTATGCTTGCAAGCATTGTACGAGCTTACGGTTTGAAGTTGAAGAAAAAGTTCACAAGTTGACTCATACAAAAGATCATTCGGACAAAAGATGTTATGACCATGATCAATAGATCATCATGAAATCCTCAAATCGCATAGAGAGAACCTGAGTTTTACCCTCGCCATTAAAGTTAGATGTTATCACGTATTCACGTTTCAATACTCCAAGAATAGGAATTTGACCCAATCCATACCACCCATAGAGACGGAGTAAAGGTGGATCCAAATCACTCGTCAAAAATCATCAAAGGAAATCTTTGATAGCAAGATTTTAAAATCTCGAGATGAAGAAGCAATGATGGTAAGAGGCTCGTGGAGACGACACGAAAATATTGATATTATATAAAATGGCGAATATGAGATCATGAGACGATATGCAAACTTATCGATAGCAAATGCGTGAATTTCGGGACGAAATTCTTGGTAGATTTGTAACACCTCAAAACCAATTATAGAGGCCCAATGAATTTTTCTAGAGCCCAAATATTTGATTGAGTCTATTTTATTAAAAGGCCCAAATGATGGGCTTTCTAGCCCAATTATGATTTTAATTATTTACGGTCCAATTATTATTCGATCGAGATGAACGAATATGTTAGACGATAGTGCTCGTCGATACGAATCCATAGAACTTGGTTTCACTAATATATGAATTAAATTGACCAAGATATGATTTAATTTATAAATTAAGTCCTAATTTAGGGTTTATTAAGGAGAGGTATAAATACCATTCACTACTTCATTAAGCCTCATTTGCACCCCTTTCAATTTGAACAGCCCCCACCCCTCTCTCCCCTCTCTCTCTCTCTCGATCCCTTTCCCCCTCCCCACAACCGCCGCCGCCGCTCCTCCACGTTGGAAAATTTTTCGGCGATATTTTTTTACATGCAATACCATTTTTAGATTCCCCTTTTTTCCCTCTTTCCATTTCTTCAATTATTTTTGAAAGATTTTGAGGTTTATGCATCCTATTTTCGGATCTAAGAGTGGGTTAAACCCTAACCTTTCAATACCTCATTTCTTTCTTTATTTTTCAATTTTATTTTCGATATTAGTATTTATATTGTGATTTATGGGCTGTTTTGGATTATTTACTTTAAAGTCTATTTTTAATTTTATGTATGGTGTTCTTTATGTTCTTGAATATTTTAGAGGCTAAATAGTGGATTAATGAGATAAACAAGAAAGGAAAAAAAATTTGGAATATGTTATATGTATATGTTTGTGTGCGAGAATGTTGTGTGTGTGTTGTGGGTGTGGTTGTGTGTGCGCGTGAGTTTTAATTTTTATTTTTATTTATTTATTTATTTTATATTTTATGCTATTATAATGTAGATAGGTATAACTAAAAAGCTTAGAAATACTTATCAATAATTGATCTTAATCCAATGATTAAATCTCTATCAATTAAATTACATGAGCTATGGATTAATCTTTATTAGTAGTATTTTATTTTATTTTTATTTAGGCATATATTTTTGACACATATTAATTATAAATCTTGGTATATATTTCAAAGATTCAATTCTAGCCTAATGGATAATCATTTAATTTTATATGCAAATGTCTAAGGTTCAAATATACTTGAAGTAGTTATTATTTTAATTAAGTCATGTATTTTACTAAGTTATTAAATTTAAAACTTGTTGTAATTTTTGAAAATCATATCTTGTTTAATGGTTATAGTCTTAATTTAATAATAATAGGTCTAATGTTTGAATCTTATGAAATGCATTTTTAAGACCCATTTTTAATGTTAAACAACCTTATTTAATTAAAATCATGTGTAAATTTTGAAAATGGTAACTAGCTTAATGGATATGTTCAGATTTATTAATCAAAAGGTCTAAGGTTCAAACCATTATACATGCATTTTTAAATCTCTTTTATTGTAATTAATGTTTTCTGTTTCAACTTTAATTAAATAAAAACATGTTATACATTTTGAAAATCATATCTAGCTTAATGGATATGCTCAGATTTATTAAATAAAGGGGTAAGGGTTCAAATCTTATTAATGGAGTTTTAATTCATTTTAATCATTTGTATCTAAGATGATTTTAAACCTTATATAATTAATAACATCATTTAATTTTCGAAAATAGCATATGGTTTAGTGTTCAGTCTTCAGATTAATACTTAAGAGGTCAAGGGTTCGAATCTTATTGAAGTAATTTTATTCCTTTTTAATCTTTTTTACCATAAAAGCTTTCTGGACTATATATATAATTAATTATAGATGATTAATTTCAAAATCAGGGCATATTCTAATGGTTAAGTGTTCTGTTTGTGTTTAGGAGGGCCAGAGTTCAAAACCATTTGATGCAGTTTTAATTTTCATTTTGTGTATTTAATTCACTGCATTTATGAAGCTATTTAATTAAAGCAGTTTAATTAATGTTACATAAATTCTTTTAGCCTAGTGGTTAAGTGCTTACTATTGCAATTATATTTCTGTCAAGTCTTCAAGCCCTCTTGACTACAAAATTATGTTATATTTTATCCTTATTTTTATTTAGTTTATTTTGCTTAATTTAGATTAAATTCGAAATTAAGTATATGGTATATTAAATTGATATTTCCACATTCTTCTATGATTTAAAATGATAATTTAAATCATATATTAAATATTATATTTTTCCTTTATGTATTTAAGGCATTTATTTGCATGATCGAGGACTCCGATATATTTTAAGTTAGAATCCCGCTCGACATTTAAGCGACGTCAGGTTACGCTCTTACTTTAGGGACTCGATCCCTAGAACCTTATTTATGTTATAACATATGTTAGAGCATTATTATGTTATTAAAACATATTTCTTATGTATAGGTCATAATCCGAGACCCGTTTAGGACGACGATTAAGACTAATCCTATATTTAAGCATAAGGTCCTAATCCGACAGCAGACTTAAGACGAGAAGTCGTGAATAAAGCTTAAGCTAATTTAGCTATAAGGTGGGTTTACTTACTAAAATGCTTTCGAAAATATATTTAAACTTTCGTCTGCTATGAAAAATTATTTATGCTTATGTTGCTCAATGTGGATTGACACAACTCATATGAGGAATTCCGAATATGGCACTCCTGTGCAATTACTTATGAATATGTTCATGTTATGAATATGTTATAGTTTATATGTGATCACATTAGGGTCGGTCTCCACTATGTTTATTGAGTGTATGAACGATTTTCTTGTAGTGGGAGTGTTTTCTGGCACTCAACCCCACTATTTAAAAATGTTTTCAGGTAATTGATGACGGCAGGTGGCGGACGTGGACTAATGTGGACATTTTGTATGGTTGACCATATTCTAGTTTTTGAAATAATGACTCTATTCAGTTTTGGTCAACATAAATGATTAATTATGCTTCCGCTATATGTTTATGGATTATTTAAATATTTTATAGACACGTGTGATCGCCGTTGCCTTGCTGGCATAATTTGAATGTTGAATATTGGATTTTTAACTAGTCAAGGTTGAACATGTTTTAATTGGTGGTTCGAAAGGTGCGATTTTAAAATGATAGGTTAATTGAAAAGTCTTATCTTATGTGATTGGTTGTTGAAAGGTAAACGCCTATGGGCGTGGAATTTATTAATATTTTAAACGAAGTACTGTCCGAATTTTTATAATTCGAAAAAATGATTTATGTTAGTTTGCGAAAATTTTATTGTGATTTTATTTCATCGTGTGTGTTCCTGTTAGCGCACTGGGCCTCCAGGTTCGGGGCGCTACATAACATTAATTAAAAACTATATAATTTTAATCATGTTTGTAATAAAAATAAAATTTAGTAAAATATAACCAACCCTAAATAATATTTAGTGCTATGAATTTACGTTTTAAAAATTATATGCCCTATAACTTAGGAATAATCAACCCAAATAATCAATTATATTAACTAAAAAAATAAAAACTAAATGCTAAAAAGTAATTTAAAGCATAATTGAGTAGAATAACCCTAAATAATAATAATAATAATAATAGTAATAATAATAGAAATTAAAATTGAAGAAAAAAATGGAAGAAACACAGATAAGACACAATCTTTGGACTAGAGAGTCTTGTATGAAATATTTGGGACGGATATGATGAGATGGTGTTCTCTATTTCAATTTTTTTATCAGACTCATGTGTCCCATTATCATATTCAATATTTTAATAATGTTTATAAGAAAAATAAAAAATATTATAATATAATGAATCATAGTTAACGTTTATAGATAAAAATAAAATTTTAAAATATTAAAAATCCTGATTACGGAATAATCAACCATAAAATCAATTATTAATTAACCAGAAATTAAAAATTAAATAGTAAAACTAATTATAAACCCTAATTAATAATTGTAAAATTAAAATAAAACATACAAAATCAAAATTGAATAAAAAAAATAATAGAAAACTCAAAATGGAACAACAACTGGATATGATCGAGTAGTAGAAATTTAAAGCAATTAGGACGAGTGAGCTTTTCCTCAAAAATAAAGAAAGTAAAAGAAAAAGATATGAGTCATGAACTTTGTATCCGAATTGAATCAATAATAATTGAAGGGTGGGTCTGTCCTTTTCTGGCATCTATCAAACTATCCCGCACCAAACTCTTGATCCACCAGCAAACCATTTTGCTTCTTACAAAATTTTTGCAGTTGTTGTCCGGTCTTCTTCACCAGAATCATATCCTATACACCCACACAGCAACATTTATTGACATGCAGTTTGCCACAACTTTATTCAACTGCAACTCCCAAAAGCCATTAACCATATATATATATATATATATTAACACTATATTCCAATTTGAATGCTTAAAAATTATTGTAGCATTTAATTTGCTTCTCTGAAATATATATAAGCTGATCATCGATCCAAGAAATTTTTACAGTTACTGCAAGAGAAGAAGAGAGAGAAGGAACGTAGGGAAATTTGAAGAAGATCGATCGATGAGGCCTAAAGCGCAGAACCCTTTGAACCTGAAGCTTCTCCTCATTATAGTAATCCTAGCATTTTTGATCCTGTTCATTTTCAGATCAAGTTTCTCAACTTCAAGCGAAATCGTCACTTCTCCATCTCCCAGCTTGTTCCCACGAAAATCGAAAACCTCGACTAGCTGCTCCTCATCTTCATCCTGCACCAAAATCCCGAGTTCCATAGGCCAAGCATTGGTCCACTACACGACCTCAACCATCACCCCTCAGCAAACACTCAAAGAGATATCCGTAACATCGAGAATCCTCGACAAGAAATCGCCATGCAGCTTCCTGGTTTTTGGCCTAGGCCACGACAGCCTCATGTGGCACTCCCTCAACAACGGGGGGCGCACCATCTTCCTGGAAGAAGACGAGTCGTGGATCGAGCAGATCAAGAGGCGGTTCCCCATGCTGGAGTCGTACCATGTGACGTACGAGAGCAAGGTGAATCAGGCGAATGATTTGATGCAAGTAGGGAAAGGCCCTGAATGCACTGCTGTTGCTGATCCCAGATACTCAATGTGCCAGCTGGCTCTCAAGGGCTTGCCTGCCGAGGTTTACGACATAGAGTGGGACTTGATCATGGTTGATGCCCCCACCGGTTACCACGACGAGGCACCTGGGCGGATGGCGGCCATCTACACGGCCGGGATGATGGCCAGAAACCGCCGATCCGGAGTCACTAATGTGTTTGTGCATGATGTCAATAGGGAGGTGGAGGATAACTTCTCCAGGGAGTTTCTTTGTGAGGGATACTTAAAGAAACAAGAGGGGAGGTTACGGCACTTTCTTATTCCAACTCACAGGGATGATGTCAACAAACCCTTTTGCCCTTTAGTAACAACTACCACAATTTGATTTCTGTGATTTAGTTTGCACTATTTCTTACATTGTATCTTTTTTTTTTTTTTATTATTATTCTGGTTTTAGTTCAATTTGCTTGGATATTAGCCGTGTCAAAGGCATCGAATTATTGTTGAGATTTGAGAACGTCGGTTGGGATTATGAAATTAATAAAATGGAATTGGAAGATGAATAAAGCCTATACATACATACATACATACATATATATATATATATATATATATATATATATATATAGGATATGGATCATATGAGAATACATGGTTAGTGTGAGAAATGAGAATACATCTCACACCACACATTATGATGAAATCTAGGGTCCAGATTTAATGCAAAATTCGGTGGCAATTTTATTATTTTGCCTAACTTTCCAACCGCCAGGGGCTTTTAAGTAATTTAGTAATTATGTTATTTTATATCAATTTAGATTTTGTTACTAAAGCTATCATTGATTTACCATATCTCTTCCGGATTTCATGAGATCGTCTTCCTCAATATATTCGTTTGATTTGGATCGGTAGTTTCTATGTTATTTGGTTGCCGCGATGTATTTGATGAATTCACCAGGTATCTTTTTTTTTTAATTTTATTGTGCGATCGGTAGTTCCTGGATATGCTCGTCAATCTATTGAGATTAGCGAGTGATCCTTGTGTTTTGATTTTCTAATTATCGATGCAGTTTGCTATCCGATTTTGATTCGCTTTGATGTTGTGTTTATTAGTTTCTGCAGTTTTTGGAATTTTGTAAATTAGTTAGATTATGTTAGCATGATAAATTCTGTTATTATGCTGATTGAGAATGCTATATGTGCTAAGTATGCAATTTTATGTTTTGCATTGTTAAGTGGCAGAGTTTGATTCAAATCGAAGATAATTAATAATTTAGTATTTGCTGATCAAGAATACATTATATGCTAACTATATATATTTTTCTATATTTTGTTGTTAAGTGACAGAGTTTGATGCAAATCGAATATAATGAATAATTCAGTATTTGCCGATCAATAATACATGTTATGCTAACTATACATATTTTTCGAATATAATGAATAATTAACTATTTGCTGATGAAGAATACATTATATGCTAACTATATATATTTTTCTATATTGTATTGTTAAGTGGCAGACTCGGAGTCAGTTGACGATTGTTCAGATACTAGTATAGTTATATCTCCTGGTTTGACGCAATACTACGTACCTAGGTGTGATTCTTCTGTCAAGCCAGTTGTTGGAATGATGTTTAATAATATTTTGGATGGTATAGAATTCTATAGGCGTTATGCGGCTCGTTGTGGATTTGATGTTCAAAATTCTACTGTTATAAGGTCTAAAGATGGTACAATTACTTGGAAGTATATTATTTGCAATCGTGCTGGTGAAAAGAATGCAGTCGTGGATCGTGATGCTAATGTTGATGGTGTTATGGATAAGAGACGTAGAGTTTCTAGGAGGGTGCGATGCAGGGCACGTATAGTCCTTAAGTTTAGTGGTATGGATGGATATTCAATTCACTCTTTTGATGAACGTCACTCACATCCTTTAGTCTGTGATAAACATAAGGGGTTTTTGAAGTTGAATAGAAATATAGGACATGTAAATCAGAAATTTATTTTGGATTGTGTTCGAGCAAATATTGGGCCAATGGATTCTTATAAACTATATAATGAAGTAGCTGGTGGGCATTGTAATATAGGATGTACAAAGACTGATGTTAAGAACTTTACACGTGATCTAAGGGCTTACATTGTTGGTGCAGATGCTTAAATGGTGATTGATAATCTTTTTAAGAGGAGGGAGGTGTGCTTTGCATTTTATTTTGAGTATTTAGTTGATGGGGAAGATAAGTTGAAGCATATTTTTTAGGCAGATCCGATTTGCAGGAGGAATTTTGCTGCATTTGGTGATTCTGTATCATTTGATGCTACATACAACACAAACAGGTTTGTAATTTATTTATTTTTTGATTGTTAAGTATAAATGACTTATATAATTATGTATAGATTTGGTTTTGTTTCTGAATGCTAATTAAGAGGTTATATAATGCTGATGAAGTGGTACAGAAATGCTAAATATTAGTTTTGTTTCCGAAGACTAATTGAGTGGTTCAATAATGCTAATGTAGTTGTACTATAATGCTAATGAAATGGTTTAACAATGTTGCGACAATTTCATTTTCATGCTAGCTAGTTGATTTTTTTTTTAATTTGTAATGTTGTGTTTGTATTCATTGAATAGGTATAAAATGGTGTTTACCCCTTTTACTGGGAAGGATAATCATGGGAAGTGTGTTACTTTTGGTGCTGCTTTGCTGTCAAGTGAGAATACAGAGTCATATTGTTGGGTTTTAGAAAAGTTTAAGGATTGTATGGGTCGAGCCCCTAGTATGTTAATAACTGATCAGGACCCTGCATTGAAGAATGCTGTGAAACATGTATTTCCTGATGTTAGACATCGGTTATGCATGTGGCATATCATGTTGAAATTTTCAGATAAGCTCCCTCCTCATTTGAAGAAGAATAAATCATTGAGGCAACAAGTAAATAGGATTGTTTGGTCTGATTTTATAGAGCCTGCTGTATTTGAGGAAAAATGGCAAGAAATCATGTCTGAGTTTGGTTTAACTGATATTGATTGGTTCAAGTCGATCTATGATCTTCGATATAATTGGATTCCTGCTTATTTTAGGAATCATGCATTGAGTGGGTTGTGCAGGACTACATCAATTTCTGAAAGTGCCAACAGCTTTTATGGCTCCTTTGTGAACTCCAACTGCAATCTTATTGAATTTTTTATGAAGTATAATAGTGCTATTGAGGCTCAGAGGCATGCATATGTTGAGATGAATAGCTATGATGAATCAACAGTTCCTTCATTGTAGACTCCAATTTTATTTGAGAAACATGCTGCGGCTGTATACACTACAAATATTTTTGTTAAGGTTCAGAAGGAAATTTATTCTGCTTGTTTTAAATGCCGCATTATGAGCATAACTAAGAATGAACCTCAACTGTTTTATGATGTTAATGATGGAGATGGGATTTTTCAGGTTGTATATGATAGTGTTGAGGAAACAGTTGTGTGCAGTTGTTCAAAATTTGTTCGGGAAGGGTTGCTGTGCTGTCATATATACATATTATTGAAGGATTTGAATGTAGATAGAATTCCTGATAAATATGTGGTTCGTCGGTAGACAAGGACATGTTTTGATTCTGTGAATGGATGTTTGACGGATTTGGTAAGTAGTTGTGCTGCAGTTGATGAGAATAAAATGAAGATTAACACATGCATTTCTGAGTTTTATGCATGTATCGGTGTTGCTGATGGTAATGATCAAAAGCTCTCTGCTTTATTACGTTGTGTTCGGGATTTTAAAGAATTTTTAAAGCACGAAACTTCTGAACAAGGAATTGAGTCTGAAAAGAATAGAATGTTTTATAATTTTTATGGTTCTTCTTGCCCTACACAAGTAGATGTTTTGCCACCGGATGTTGTCAAAACTAAAGAGAGTGGTAGCCGATTGATACCAAGAGCTGAGAAGGCTGCTCGTGAAAAGCAAAAACCTTTAAGAACATGTAAGAAGTGCAATAAAATGTGCAGGCATGATTCTAGGAATTGTGGCAAAGTGAAGGACTAATGCTGATATATAAGGCTTGAGATGCTAATGGAGGTATATAATTATGCTGATTAAGTTTTATGTATATTGAATTTAATTTATTTGTTCTAAATCAGGAACCCAATCTTATTTATATTTTATTTATTCTTTGCAGGTACCAATCTATTGATGATGAAGATGTTCGAAACATTATTTTTGTTAATAAAATAAGTTTTAGTTGAATAACTCATTTATGGGGTATATGAAAATGTTGAATTTGGTGGTTCTTAATTTTCAATTGGATTTTATTTTTATGTTGTGAGAATGATGAACAAATTGTTTCGTTTTTAATGATAGAATAAAAATTTAATGGTCTTTTATGGTTATTTTTAATGAGAACTATCTTAATGCATATAACTATAAGCTTTATTTTTACCTTTGTTGGTTTGTGCTGACGAAGCTTTATGGAATTGCTGATATAGGTATGTAGTTTTGCAAACGAAGCATGATTGTCGTACATTTGTTTCTTTTTGGATAACATTATGCTAGAAAAAATAATTGATAGAAACAATTAGTACTAGAAAATATCTTTATCGACATAAAAACATGTATATTTATGAAATTTATAAATATGAGCAACAAATAAAAGCATAGTCAGCACAATGGCACAACTATATCAGCGAATAATCAAATCTTAATCAACACAAAAGCAAAGCTTAATAAGCACCAAGACTTATATATATGAACATCAAGTTAAAGATTCTTTAGCAAAAACAAGTAACTATATCAGCAAGAAATGAAATCTTCAACATCAACTGAAAGCTTCGTTAGCACAAGACATTACTATATCAGTGAAACTTTAAAGCTTCATCAGCACAATCACATTACTATATCAGCGAATCTGTAAAGCTTCATTAAGCACACAAATATCTATATAATATCAGTAAAAAATATTGATATTTGTTAGCATATCCAGACAAACCTTCAGCATGTTTGATCATTGACATATACAAAAAATAATTACCTAAGTAGTTATCCTATAGAATAATGTCTTAATGCATCATGGTAGCAAATATACATATGCTGGGAAACATTGTTTTAATGTGATAGTAGTTAAGAAATATATTGTTTTAATGCATCATAGAATCATTCATGACTTCTGTTTGTTGAGATACAATCCTGCAACATCAATGGGACCATCCCCTGAAGATTCTCTATAATAGAATTCTGCCTTTTCTACATTGTCGGTCTTATGAATGTTGGTGTCAGAATTGAGGATAGTGTTGCAGTACTTCATCCTCAGATACCTCATCTGTTTTGCAGACTTCTTCTTCAGCCCTGTCTTCCAATTCTTCACCCCATTGCCCATGTACATCTCCATATGTCGAAGTACATACACCCCACAGTCACTCTTGTTCTTCTCATCTCTCCAGGCCATCTGCAGACGTTGTGATGATGTAATATACTTCTTGATCTCCTTTGATCTCTGAAGCAACCCAGCTTTCTTAGTGTATTCAATAAAGTACTTGATCTGTAAGTACAGTCAAATAAAACTGTAAGTATACAAATAATGCTATAGTGGTTATGAAATATTTAAGTATGAATTACCAGCAGACTTGGAATATCGCCATATTTCAGTTTCAGTCCATCATTCTTTTTCTCCATGGCAGTTGAATTATCTATGATGACTGATTCCATGTCTTTCAGATCAATACAGATCAAGAAGAAGTGATTCATCTGGTATATTGGGAAGAAGAATTGCGTATATGTTTTGCCAGTATTAGTTGCTGATATGAATAATATTTAAGATTAATGAAATTTTTAATAAGATCATACCATTTCAACTTCTGATAGTTTTACCCATGGGAATGCATTCACCTCATTCTTAACTCTGTCTATAAATTCACTCATCCTTCTGGTTGCATTCCAAGTATTGGGGGGTTCGACAATTGTGTTATTCTATATGTCAATAACAACATATTAAAACTTAATGATTTTAATGGAAATAAGATATTGATCTTTTGAAGATAAAATATTTTGCTTACACATGGGTAGGTTGTGAAGTAAAATCTGTATCGAGAGTCCTTTGATCGCACACGTTCATTATAGTTCAACACCGTACTCCAAACATCAATAACTGCATAACTGATGTAAGTGTCCGGTGTTCGAGTCTGCAGCTCACCTCTGTTGATCATGACTCGTCCATCAGAGTATAAAATCTCCTCCCTGCATGTATGTTAATATATTATTTTCATTCATAGTAAATGTTAAATAATATCATATTTACATTTTTTACCTCGATGTTTCATCAGTCTTGTGTACCACCCAGAAGTAGAGTTCACCCTTAATTTTTGATATTGTCTCCCTCACATCGATAGTCCTTGATATGTATGGTGACATCAATGCTTCAGATGGCTTCATCAAACCCTTGGCTCTTGTTTTGATATGGGAGTGATCTTCGACAACTCTCTGCTTTAAATTAAATAATTATTTAAAATAGTAACTTTCTTATATTTTGCATGCTAATGAATAAATATAGAAATGCTGACGAAATGGTATGTTACTACTGCATTCGATAGTACACATAATATAATGTGTTTTATGTGTATGCTGATGTAGTGAATGTTTTATGCTAATTTAAGTGAGAAATAATGCTAACAATGCTTAAAGTTTTGTATGTTGCCATATTTTCTTTCAAGCTGCCTTCGTCAGCTTTCTCTATCTCCTCCACAGTCATATTCTCTTTCACGTTGCCCTCGTTAGCTTTCTCTATCTCCTCCATAGTCTCTGTCTCCTCCATAGTCTTTGTCTCCTGCACAGTCTTCTCTTTCTGAGGCACGTGATATTAATTTGTCATATAATAAATACAAGTTAATTTGTTTATATATTTGTATCTACCTCTGTTTCGTCAGGTACACTAGTTTGCTTCTGGCTATCATCATTCAATTCTTCTCCCTAAATGATGTTTTAAAAGGTGTCATATAAGAAGTGTGATATTTAATGAAATCTAAAATATTTTAATGTATATAGTATTACCTCGTTCTCACTCGGCCTCTCTGATTCCTGAACAACTCTAGCTACATTCATCACCTTCTGCCAATCATCATTATCATCTTGTGTTAGGCCAATGCCAAGGCTGAAGCTGGGCATGTCATCTATATTCCTTTCATATGGAGCCCTCTTAGCAAGTGCCTTCTCAATCTCTTCTATTGCTGCAATGCGTTCTGGGTTGGACCATAAGTCATCATCATCCTGTGTTGATTGTGATTGTTCTTTGGCAGCTACTTCAGGAGGTGTTGATGACATAGGCTTTCGCAGAAGAAGATTCTGCACTGTCTCTGATGTTTTCTTGAAAAACAGATTTTCGAACATATTGTTCGGTGCTCCTTCAATCAATGCCAGTAGTCTTACCATGGCATCTGTCATGATCCTCGCTGTATTCATCATCTCGTCTGCATAATCAGCAGCAGTGGCAGGTGGTTGCCTACTCTCTGCATGTGCTACATTGCTAGGACTTGGCTCATCAGTGGCCTTTACAGGCGGCTTTATCTCTTTCTCAGCAAAGAGGTGTGGGCTATCATTAATGTAATCAACCATACCGTATCGTGGGCATGGGTATCCTCCTCCAAAACCTCCAGCTGCTATCTCTTCTGACTGTCTCATTATTAAATCTGTAAATGTCCACCCGTCGAATGCTGGCAGAGACCTTGGGATTTCTCTATTGAACGACTCCACTCGGTCCACATAAAACATCTGTTGAATAGGATAAGAACAAGTAAATGAAGTTATGTTGGATTTTGATAAAATATGCTAACAAACAAGTAGATGAATGCTAACATAGATGTAGAAATATGCTAACATAGATGTATAAGGATGCTAAAACTTAGTTTTTTATGCTTACCACTAGAAAGAGGATTGGCCCTGTGAAGTATCTGTGCTTGTGTTGTTGCCACTTTGTTGTAGTGTCCACCAAGCACCTCACAACATATTCACACCAGTCATAGTTGATTACACTGTCAACATCATCAAAGTAATGCAAAAGCTGGGGAAAAAGATATCCATTCCCTGAACTCTCGACGAGACAGCTTGTAAGCAGTACCATGAACAGTCTTCGGAACCACTTCCCACCATCAAGTTCAACAAGTGTCTTATCATGAACATTTGCAACTGAAATTCTGTTGTATCCTTTGCTCATTTTATCCCTGAAGACATTTACAAAATTGCATGGTTCACTTCTCTTCATCTTTACTATCTTTCTCGGTCCTCTTGGGAATCCAAGTATGACACGTACATCCTCAGCATCAAAATGCAGCCTTCTACCATTGTTTAGTTTTATCTCCCTGCTTTGTGTATCAAGGTTTTTCAACAACCAATAAGCAAGCTTCTGCGGTACTGCATTGATTCTGAATTTTTGTATGCTTCCAAAGCCTAATTCTTCAACCGCTTTCTTTTGTTTTGGGTTCATTTGCTCTACAGCATGAGCAAGAGCTTTTGGAGGTGTCCTCATCTTGAGACCAGGTAAACGCTTACTGAGTCTTGAATTATCTGATGAATTATCATCACTGTCTTCGCTGCTTGTGGCTTCATCATCGGCATCATCTGCAGTTTGTGTTTGATCTTGTATTTCCTCCTTTGGAGCAACTTCAACTTGTTTTTCATGTATTTCCTCCTCTGGAGCAACTTCAACTTGTTTTTCATGTCTTCTTTTCGTTCTTCTTTCCTGTGCAATTAGCTCTTCTTGATCTTTCTATGTTGATTTTCGTTTGCTTTGATCTTCTGCAAATAATAGTAGAAATTATAACAATTAGTAACAAATAAAAGCTTTGTTAGCTGAAACAGATAACTATATGAATAACAGTATGAAAGACTCATCAACACACATATATGCATATGTAATGATAACGAAAGCCAGAGTGAATGCTAATTATGTACAACATCTATGCTCTATTCATTATTTATTTAAGAATATGAATTTATACTCAAAATGAAACAGAATCAAACACTTGCAATTATGTATATGTAATGCTAAGGAAAGCCAGACTCGATGCTAATGGTGTACAACATATATGCTTTATTCATTATTTAATTTAATATTATGATTTTATACTCAAAATGAAACAGAAACAAACTGTTATATATATGTAATGCTAATGAAAGCCAAACTCCATGCTGATGGTGTACAAAATATATGCACTATTTATTGTTTAATTTAAGATGATCAATTTATATTCAAAATGAAACAGAGCAAAATAGGATTAGTTATGTATATGAAATGCTAACGAAGGTCAGGCTCGATGCTAATGATGTACAAAATATATGCTCTATTCCTTATGTTTGGTTATCATTCAGGAGGATGGAATTTGTACTCAAAATTAAACAAAGAACAAATTACAACTTTAAATTAACCAGGAGAATGAACTTCTACTCAAAATCGAAGCTCTCTGCATTTATTTAGGCATATCATCAATGTCTACTTTGAATTAAATGGATAGAATGTAGATTCAAAGTGCATGCTAATTATTTCAACTTTATTCATCTTTCGCGAAAAATTGAACTCGAATGAAAAAAATTCTCGATTAATTTCTGTAATATTACCTTTTTTCGAAGTTTGAACCATTTTTTTGCTTCTAGCCATAATTTCTTCATGAGTTTCTGCTTCTTCGTTGATTTTCTTCCACAACAATGTCGTCTTCTTCATCGATTCTCGTTGTTAACAATGAAAACCCTAGATTTGAATGTTTGGTTTCTCGGTTTTTGTTCTTCTTTTGCGTCTGTGAAGAAGTTTTCAGTTTTGAAGGGACGTGACTCTATTTTTCATGATTATAGCTATCGTGTGTTAATTTTTTAAATTTTTTCCGAAAATACCCTTAATGAATTGGCGGTTTTTTTCATATGTGTGTTATTTACAATTTTGCCACCGGGTGGTTGGATTGATCTAGACCGTTTATTTTGTATGGATTTATGGTGTGAGATTTGTTCTCATTTCTCACACAAGGGGTTATTTTTATATAATCCAAACCCTATATATATATATAGGATATGGTTCATATGAGAACACCTTGTTGGTGTGAGAAATGAGAACACATCTTACACCATCCAATTTAATGATCCAATGGTTGAGATTCAAGGTGGCAATTTCGTAAATAATAGGGAAAAAAAATAAGGAAGGAGGGCTATTTTCGTCCAAATCCATTAAAATTGATGATGTCAGCAATTAAAAAAAAAATCTTAAAAACTTTAATCGACCATAACTTCCTCGTTTTTAATCCAATGCATACAAAAAATATACCAAATTAAAGCTCTCTTCATGCTCTTTCATTTAAGATGTCGAAAGGCTATGTTTGGATGAAAAAATATGAACGAAAAATAAAAAAGAATTTTTTTACGCGTGCCCAGGTTGTAAATGCTTTCGTTAGCATATAATAATTCTTCGTCAGCATTATGATAACATATGAACGTATGCTAATGAAGCATTTGTCATATGCTAACATAATATATTCGATGTGCTAACAAAGAATTATCATAATGCTAACATAGTATAAATTTATTAGGGTTTATTAAATCTCAATTATGGTTTATTTAATCTCGATTATGGTTTATTCAATCTAATTATCATTATTCTTTTGAAATTTAATTTTTTGTTTATAGTTCTTAATTGATTATTATGGTTTATCATATCCAATTATAATTTATAACGTATGTTGATAGAGTATTTCCATATGCTAACATAGTGTATTCGCAATGCTGACGAACCAAAACTATAATGCTAACGTAGTACAAATATATTATTATTATTATGATTTCTTTCAACTCATTTAGGGTTTACCACATCCAATCAATGTTTATTTCATCTAATTAGGTTTATTTCATCCAATTATGATTTTTTCCATTTAATTAGGGTTTATTAAATCGAATTAGGTTTATAATTAATTTTTAGAATATTTTTTTCGCTAACAATATTTGAAAACTTTAATTAGCATAACTATAATGCTTCGTTAGCATTATGATAATACTTCGTTAGCATAATGATCTGTTATCAAATCCTCCGCGATTTTTATAAGAATTATCAAATTACAGTAATACCCCCGCGCAAAAAACTTTTCAGATATTACAAAATTACCACCGCCTTTTTCATCAAATCTGGACTTTTGATTTTTGATGGATGTATGGTGTGAGATGTGTTCTCATTTCTCACACAAGGGGTTATTTTTATATAATCCCACCCCTATATATATATAGACAATGGATCAAATAAGACATTTTTTCTAGTGTGGAAATTACGATCACATTCTCCCCATTCAATTTATGATTTAATGGTTAAAATTTAATGAAAAAGATAGTGACAATTTTATAAATAATAAGGAAAAAAAAATAAAGAAAGGGAGCTATTTCTGTGTAAATCTTTAAAATTGATTATGTAAGCAATTTAAAAAAAAAAAATCTTAAAAATTTAAACAACCATAACTTGCTCGTTTTTAGTCCAATGCACACAAAAAAGTATATCAAATTAAAGCTATCTCCATGCTCATTTTTAATTTAGATGTCGGAAGGCCATGTTTAAATGGGAAAATATGGACGAAAAATACAAAAGATACACTTTTTATGCATACCCAGATTGTAAATATTTTTTCGTTAGCTTATAATAATACTTCGTCGGCATTCTGATAACGTATGATAACGAATCATTTGTCATATGCTAACATAATGTATTCATTGTGCTAACGAAGAATTATCATAATGCTAGCGTACGTAGTATAGATTTATTGGGGTTTATTCAATCTCAATTATGATTTATTTCATCTCAATTAGGGTTTATTCCATCTCAATTATGATTTATTCCATCTAATTATCATTAATAATTATTATTTTTAATTTAATTTTTCTTTTCTAGTTCCTAATTAATTATTAGGGCTTATCCTATTCAATTATGGTTTATTATGTATGTTGACAGATTATCGTCGTACGTAAACATAGTCTATTCATAGTGCTAACGAAGCAAAATCATAATGCTAACGTAGTACATATATATTATTGTTATGATTTTTTCCGACTCATTTAGGGTTTATCACATCCAATCAAGGTTTATTTCATCCAATTAGTGTTTCTTCTATTAAATTAGGGTTTATTAAATCAAATTAGATTTATAATTATTTTTTATGCTATATTTTTTCGCTAACAATATTAGAAAACTTTAATTATCATAACGATAATGCTTCGTTATCTTGATGATAATACTTCATTAGCATGACGATATGTTATCAAATACTCCGTGATTTTTATAAGAATTATTGAATTACGTTAATGCCCCTCACAAAAAAAAACTTTATAAATATTACAGAATTGCCACCGCCATTTTAATCAAATCTAAGCCTTTGATTTTTTAGGATTCTGTGGTATGAGATGTGGTCCTAATTCCCACACTAGGATTGAGTTTATATATATAAGAACTAATCCTCACATGAGAACCAGTAACCAATCAAATTCACTACACATCTTGATGATATTGAGGATGAAAAGGAGGTGACATAATTGTAAATATGAGAAATTTAAAAAATAAGGGCATTTCCCTATATTTTTTTAAAATAGTGGTGTCATCATGTTTATAAAAATTCTAAAAAATTTTAAACAATCACAACTTGTTCGCTTTAAATCTAATTGACAAGAATAATTTATCAAATTAAAGCTTTTTTTTTCATGCTCTTTCATTTAAGATACATATTGCATATGTTTGTTTGAACGAAAATTGATGAAAAATACAACAACCCATTTTCCATGCATATGCAAATCGTAACAGTCAAAAATTGCTAACATGGTACCACATCCTTGCTAACATCGTAATGTAATTAGTTGCTAATATAAAACGTGTTAATTTATACGCGATATCCGACTTCGAATATACAACTGCTATCATATGAAAATAATTAACGCATGAACTATATATATAGTTGGAAAGTTAGTCTAGTCTATTTAAAAAAAAAGAATTTTAAAAAATATTGACCATTGAGAAAGTTATGGTCGTTTGATTGAAGGGTATTAATTCATTATAAATACTGTAAAAAACTAACAACACTTATAAATCATATTAACAAATCATTATTCACATATTAGCAAACTATTGTTCACATATTTGCAATATGATGTGAGTATACACTACAAGAAAAATACACATAGACAACACCTCTTAGACAAGAGTTTTTTTTGCAAAACCGTTGTCTATTGGTAAAACACAACGGTTTTTTTAAAACCCATTGTCTTAATGTGTTTTTCTTTTCTTAAGACAACGACTATAACAAAAACCCGTTGTCTTAATGCATTTTTTATTTTCTTAAGACAACGGTCGGCCTATAACCCTTGTCTATGAGCATATTTCTAATTTCTTAAGATTAAAAAAATATTAATATAAAAAAGAAAAAACGTGGTTTACGTCATTCGAACTGAGTAGAATCAATTTTTATTTCTAAGCCTTAATCTCCTTATTCCATACTTTCAAAAGGGTGTTTCTAAATGCCCCATGAAATTTTCTTTATACACCACAAAAAAAATGTAAAAATAATTAATTTTGAGATTATTAAAATACCCTTTTTTATTTCAATACACTACAATTTTTACTTTACACACCACAAAAATAAAATGATATATTAAATTAAAAAATACAAAAACAAAATGATTTTCTTCAGATTTTGTGTAAATGGCTTCGTTTCAGATTTTTAGGCTTTGAAAGAAATCATATAGATAGGGTTTTACAAACTTTGAATATAAGCACATTGAATTTAAATCAACCATGGAGGGTGAAAATGATGAAGAAACAAGTAATCTAAGTGATTTCCTACCGTTTACACCAATTTCTTTTTATTTTTTCGTGAGTTCCATCATGTTTGGATATTCAAATCATCGCAAATTGTTCAGAAATAACAGTTTGAATGTTGTGAAGGAAGTTCAAAAACATGTTTCCGAATCCCTAATAATAGGTTCACAAAGAAGTTTATGAACTAACTTATTTAGTTCATAAACATGTTTCTGAATCCAAAGTAGTGGACACAGAAACATGTTGATGAACCCACTGGTTGATGAATCTAAAAGTCTAAACCACTTCGTTCGAGTATGTTTTTTTCTTGAATGAAAAAAAATTCAAAATATACATTGTACTAATTATTATTTTTTGTTTATTCAATTTCAGATTTGTCTAACTCTTGGTCACCCATCTCCCCCTATTACACTTCAGTGGAGAAACAACTGAAGTGATTTGCAATTGGGTGGGAAAATCTTGTCACAACATTCCATGAAAAGGCAATGTAGTATTTATATTTGGTTATGAGAACAACTTCAGTACATTGTAATAGACTATTTGTATTTGATTACTTGAACAAATTCATTGTGTTGTAATTGACTATTAATATTTGGTTAAACTGTAGTAGATTATTAGTATTTGATTAAAAACGCATATTTCCAATAGGACTTGCAGGTTTGTGAGCCACTAAAAAATAACATGCACCTGTTTTGGTTATACACAACATAATAACTGTATAAAATAATTATAGCCCCATAAAACTGTGCTAATATCTCAAACATGTTAACACATGGCATAATATCAAGTTAAACTGTAATAATATCTAATAACATAATAAAACACATAATAACGTGTTTTGAAATGGATCAATACTGAGTGATCAGTTGGCCCTCCCGGGAATGGTGCTCTAAGCAACTCATCTTGGTCATCATTATCATTGGCTCCATCAATGAGATTATCATCTCGATCATCATTATGATCAATATTGACATTAGCATTATCTCTATCAATAAATTATTGATTTTCTAACTCTTCTTGTGCAACTCGTTCTGCTTCATAACATTCAAGGATGTTTTGTCTCCTTGCAGACGCTGTGGGTCTCATCCGAGAATCTGCATATCAAATACTACCTCCGTCTCAATAGCAAGATCCACATTGCCTTATTTGGTTGTCCTAATAGCAAGGTTGATACGACCCGGACAATTAATCTAGGATGAATAAAATACGTAGCGGAAGACTTCTGGATACGAAATACGTCAGCGAATGAAGGGCTTCAATCCGACTAAAAAAACAACAGAAATTAGACAATCTAGACAGTTAAAATACCTAGAAAATGACACGAACTATGTAACACGATACCAATGGTTTAGGGGCTGAATAGGGATGAATTATAGGCTGGATTTTGGATGGAATTTCGTGTGTGATGGCTTGTGAAGAAGGGTTTGGAGAATGTAGGATATGTTAGGGATCAAACGAACTTATGGATAAAAATAAACGGACGTAGAACTCAAACTCGAACACGGGGTGATACGCTCCGTGCTAAGGAGGTGTCGGATCCAATCAAGGTGCCTGAAGGACCCGTGACGCGATCGCGAGCTAAGAGGTTTAAGGAAAGCCTCAACGGGTTCATACGAGAGGTTTGGAAACAAGAGGCGTCAAGGAGACTCATGGAAGGAGCCAAGGAGGGGGAACCAAGCTGGAAGGTGTTGATATCGGCACAAGGTTATCAAGGGTTGGAGTTAGAGTGCATTGCATGAAGATGGAAATCAGTCGGTATGCGCATACCGCGCGCGACAGTCAGTATGCCCATACTAAATATGAGTAATATCGGTCCTTAATATTTTAATTAAGGGGATTGATTTATTAGACTATAATATTTATTTAGTCAGATTTTTATTTATTTTATTTCTTAATTTTCATTCATTAAGAGTTATAGTTTGACTAGGATTTATTTAAGGCAGATTCCTACCTTGAATAGGATTCTAGTTAGGCAGTTTCCTAGTCTAGATAGAATTCTTTTTGGAGCAGATTTTTAAGTCCTTTTAGCATTAGATTTCATCCATCCCTACACTATAAATAGGGATCCATTGTGAACATTATTCAACACACCATTATTGAATTCAATTATAAACTTGTGAGTTTATTTTCTCTCTGGAGAACTTTTATCCAAATTTCATAATATTTGTGAGATTCAACTTCGACTTATCAAACGGGTTCTTCATCCCCGCTTGTGGCGTCTACATCAAATCCAAGTTCGTGTTTCCAATTGATCACGGGTTATGAATTCTACTAATTTGTGGTTCAACATCGTTGTGAGGCTAGGGTTTGGATCCATCCATCCAAATCGGTGAAACTGATACAAGTCCTGGGAAGTTCTACAGCTTTCTTTGTCGTGTGCTGCCGAGGATCGCATCAAGTGGTATCAAAGCTTCGGCTTTGTATCAGGTTCCATCTATCCTTTATATTTTGTCCTTAAATTTTCGTTCCTTATATATATATATATATATATATATATAAAGCCGTTCACAAAAAAAAAGGCGTGAACAGTACCATGAACAGTACACGTGAACAGTAAAAAAAAATTTTGGAAATTGAATTGTTCGATCTTAGTTTTTCTTTCTTGTTGGATTTTTGGAGACGCGTTCCATTATTTGGTTATTGAACCTTAGATAGGTCGTTTGAATCGATTCGGGTATTTTTGATTTTTAGATTTGATTTCTTTGGAGAGGAAATTGAGAGTTTAGACATCCGTAGGAACTAAGTGCATAGATAATTGTAGGAGTTTTATTGCGTAGAATTCTGGTAGGAATTAATTTGTTCAGCTTTTTATTTAAATTTTCGTTGTAATATATCTTTTGAGTTCATTGTGATATAAAAAAAGGCCGAAAAAAAAAGAGAGCAAAAAAAAAAATGTCTAAGAAAAATACAGGTACTTGTGACAAACTAGAATTCAACGCCATGTTGGAATCCTTTCAACATGACATGAGTCGAACAATAAAGACGGAGATGGGGATATTACGTGAGCGAGTGGGTGCTATCTCACATTCCCGAGTTCATGGGGGTTGTAGAGATGGCCGAGGAAACAGTAAGCGATTTCTATCCAATTCTCACTACTAGGAGTTGTATAGGGAATTGCAAGGTTTGAAGCAAGGAGATAGCAGTGTAAGAGGTTATTACACGAATATGAACAAGTATATGTTTCGAGCTGACATATGAGAAGTTCAAGAAATTACAATGACTCGATTTTTAGTAGGGCTAAACAAGTAGAGAATCGGCTTCGAAGAAAGAACATGAAAGTCCCGTCAGATTCCTATTCATGGAAGTCAGATTGGAGTACTTTGGAAAGTTGTTTGACGTCGTTCGTGGAGGCTGTTGAGGAAGTTGTTTCCAAGGTTCCAATTCTAGTGGCCGATGAAGCATCCATTGATGAGATACCAATTATTTCTATATGCCAAGGTGTTGAAGAAATCAAGGAAGTAGTTGGAGAGTCTAGACCGGACATGGATGAACTATAAACAATCGAGTTAGAGATGCCAGTCTTGGAGGAACCCAATCTTGAAGAGCCAGATTTAAGAGACTGCAAGATCGAGTTTCCAGCTATAGAAAAATTAACTCTTGAAGAATCTATGGGGGATGAACAACTGTTGGGAGACGATAAGGGAAAGATTCTACAGTCATATGCGGCAACGGATGTTGAGATGAAGGAGAAAGCCTGAAGATCTTGTTTTACCACGGCAAGTGACATCAAGTGGGCCATGCAAAATGAGAAGCCCATGTATTTGATGGTCCACAGAGATTTGCTACAAACTAACAAACTTGACAAGTCTTTGCCAAGTTCTATTTTATCTCTCTTCCAGGAATTTGCTGATGTGTTTCCTGAGGAGATGCCACCCGGTTTACCACCAATAAGGAGAATCGAGCACCAAATTGATTTTGTGCCCGGCGCCACTTTACCCAACCGGTCGGCGTATCGAAGTAACCTCGAGGAGATAAAGGAGCTCGAAAGACAAATCCACAAGCTGTTGGAGAAAGGCCAAGTGAGGGAGAGTTTGAGCCCTTGTGCGAGCCCGGTCTTGCTCGTTGATGAGGACATCCATAGCAATGAGGAACTCAATGAAGAGCTTCAATTCAAAGGACCCGTCACAAGACTACGAGCTAAGAAGTTGCAAGATTATCTGCAAGCTACAATTCGCAAGAAGCTCGAAGAAGAAGATGGCGTACAAGGAAGTTTGAAGATGATGAACTTGTTGACATTAGAAGATGGAGATCAAGACATGGAGAACATAACATGAAGAAGTGCACGTGTGCATGTGTGCATGTGCATGCAAGTTTCGGTCAAGGATGGTGAAGCCCAAAATAATCGGCCCTTATTAATCCAATTAAGGGGATTGATTTATTAGACTATAGTATTTTATTTATTTAATTTAGACTATAGTATTAAGTCAGATTTTTGGTATTTATTTAATGTAATTTTCGGTTATTATAAGTCATAGTTTGACTAGGATTTTAGATAAGGTAAGATCTACAATTTCTACCTTAAATAGAATTCTAGTTTAGGAAACTTCCAAGTCCAATTCTAGATCAATTTGGACTCCTAATTTTCGTCCATTAGCATAGGATTTTTCGGTCACCTATGTCCTATAAATAGGTGATCCATGCTTCATTGTTACTTTAGACTATATTTGATTATTAAGCCTTTGCTTTCAATATCGTCTCTCCCCTTTAAATCTTTTGTGAGTTTAGATAATTAAATTCATACTCTTAGATTTAGCACCTCTAAGTTTTACAAAGGGAATTCGTCGTCCACGTTCGAGGGATCGCCGGAGACTCGCTATCGAAGATCAACTTAAAGAATTTGGGCTTGTGTACATTCGAGATTCAAGGTAACTTTCGGGTTGTAATTCACATCGACTTAACACCTTCATCAACGCTGATCGACGCCATTCATCACCGCCGTTCGTCCGTCTCAAGTCCAGCCACCGTTCGTGTCCAATTCATTGTCATATCGTTCAATCCGTAAGTCCATTACAACTCTAACATATCCTATCTACCCAAAACCATTCTTCACCTAATCATCACAGTCGATACCCATCATCATAACCCTTCAAATTGTCGTCCCAAACAACCCTCCTTTTGTTGGATTTGTGTTATTTTGTGTGTCATAAGTCTAGATATTTTATTTAGTTTTAGTCGTCTAGTTTCTTCCGCATATTTTTACTTTGATTGTTTGAGTCATAGAAGACACAAAACTTACGTGTGTCGACGTGTGTTCGTTCCTAGAGTTCGGGTCGTATCAGAAAAGTGGTATCAAAGCCACGTCGGCTTTGGTTCGATTTTTGTGTCTTTATTTTATTTTACGTTTGATCGAGTTGTAATTTAATTTCCGTTTGTTCATTGTTAAAAAAAAAAGAGAAAAGGCACGATCAAAAGTTAAAAAAACAAAGAAGAAAAGAGCCGATCGAGAAAAAAAAAGGGAATATCCATTGTTTCCTTTTATTTTTAATTTTGGTACTTTCCTTTTGGGATTAGATCTTAGTTGGTAATTACCTAGTAAGTCTTTTCTTATTTTTGGTAGTTTCCTTCTAGATTGATTTTATTTTTGGAACTTTCCATACAAGTTCTATTTCCTTTTGGTAACTTCCATAAGAGTCTTGTTTTATTTTTGGTTCATTCCTTCTAGAGTCTAGGCTAATTAAGGTATTTAGATTGTGTCACATAGATTGATACATATCCAAATCCCCTACTTACCTTATCTCTTTCTTCTTTCCTTATCTCTTCTAATTCTTTCCTTCTTCTACCTAGATTTATTTTTGGAATTCCTAAACCTATTTGGAACTTCAATAATTGATCTACTTCTTTCCTTTCCTACCATCCCCATACTCGACCACCATCCCTAAACCCTACAACCCATTCGGCCATACCCACCCACACTCCTACAACAATCGGCCACTACCATACATACACATACTCAACCCGTATCTCATCTATACACACCAAATTCATCCTTGTTCCAAGATTAGTGACTCCGTTCCATTCCAAAGACGTGACACTCATTCCCCAAGTTAACAACCGATTCCTTAGCTAGTTCCACCACTTTCATATACACGATTTTCACACACATCACCATACACTTTGAGTGCAAACACGAGTGGTAAAATCAAGAGTGAAAACAAAAGAGTGAACGTGAGATTGTGAGGTCCTACCTTGTTTTCTTTTACGTTTGTTCGTTTTGTAGGTACCATGAAGAATGGAACCCGCACCGAATCATCCTCTACACCTCCAGTCGACCCCCAGTCGACCCTACATCCTTTGCACCCGTCCAAAGATCCATCCAAAGCACCCATGGAGTCATCCTCGGATCTACCCGCACCGTGGGATCCCAAGTACCACTTTGAAGCGCTATCCAAACACATTCAAAGACAACACCAAACTCTATCCGACAAGATAGATGATTTAGTGCATGCCCTTGAACGCACTAAAACAACGCCCGTTTTTCCTCCACTAATTCGAGGAAATCAGCGCCTTGAGCGTCAAAATGAGCCAGAAGAGGAGTACTTTGATGAGAATACAGAAGAATTTGACCGAGGCCATCGCCCGAGACGTGGGAATAGTCGAGATGACTATGATGAAGACCAAATGCTCAATAACATCAAGACGAGCATCCCAGAGTTTGAAGGCCTTCACGATCCCGATATCTATCTTGATTGGGAACGTAAGGTAGAGAAGATTTTCGCATGCTACGATTTCACAGAAGCCAAAAAGGTGCAATTAGCATGTTTGGAGTTTAAAGGCTACGCAGCCACATGGTGGGAGATGCAACAAGAAAGAAGACGAATGAACAGAAATCCACCCATCGACAATTGGGAGGAGATGAAAGGTTTCATGCGTGGACGCTTCATTCCAGTCCACTATGAAAGAGAGCTTGAGAAGAAGCTCAACCGGATCAAGCAAGGCACCCGTTCGATCGAAGAATACCACAAAGAGCTCAAAACTGCCCTGAATCGAGTCGGAAAGGAGGAGACCTTAAATGCTACCATCATTCGGTACATTGAAGGTATGAATCCTGACATTGCCTATGAAGTAGAACTCAAGGAGTTCACCAGCATAGAGAGAATGGTGCAGTATGCATCGATTGTGGAAAAGCAGTTGCGAGAAGGCCGACGTCGATCCAGTCAGACTTCAGCCCCTACTCGACAACCTTGGAGTAAAGGTACACCTTCTACATCACCTTCTACTCCTTCTTTTGATTCCACACGACCCTGAGGTCAATCCGGTCCTCCGGAACGCCGTTTCGACCGTTCTACACCGCAAGCAAGCCGTAGACCCGAGTCTACACCCAGGCCACCATTCCAACGGCCCAATCAGTCCACTCTAACACCGAATTCAGCCCCTAGTCCAGCCCGTGACATCTAGTGTCATAAATGCCAAGGTTGGGGTGATTTTCAAAACCAGTGTCCAAACCGGCGTGTTCTGTTCCTCAATGAACAGAATGGGCTTGAATCAGCCAGTGAAGACGAAGAAGAGCCTCAGACCGCCGCCCCTGAAGCCGTTGAAGTCCCTAAAGTCAACGAAGAAGATGAGGAAGTCGAGCTACCTCATGTCAGCTTAGTGTCTATTCGCAGTCTGAACATCAGTCGTGAAGAAGAAGAGCAATCGCAACGAGAGAACATCTTCTACACTCGAGTTGACATCAAAGATTAGACTTGTGCGATGATAATCGACAGTGGGAGTGTGATCAACGCAATCAGCCAGTATGCCGTTGATAAACTCGCCCTCACCACAACAAAGCATCCAAAACCGTACAAGTTGCAGTGGCTCACAGATCGCGGATCCATCAGAGTCACAGGTCAGGTACACGTCTCCTTTACTAAAGGTCGTTATTCTGACACTGTTCTTTGTGATGTTATTCCTATGGAAGCAGCTTATATACTTTTAGGAAGACCATGGCAGTTTGATAGAAAAGCGGTTCATGATGGTTTAGCCAACACCTATTCAATCACAAGAGAAGGCCGAACCACTGTGCTCAAGCCACTCACTCCTAAAGCCATTGCAGAGGATCAAGAAAGGATGCAAGAGAGATTCAAGCAAGAACGGGCAAAACAAGCCGCAGCCGCAGCCCGAACCAATTCGGCCACCACCTCTCAGCCGAATTCTACACAAAGTTCGACCAATGCAGCACCTCAGATGCCTCCCAACGAGTCTTTAGCCCATGGAGAGGCAACCGAATCAGCCCCAAACAAAGAGAAGAATCGATCCCTGTTCATCTCAGTTAAAGGCGTAGAGAAAGCACTAAAAGCAGGTTTACCTTTCGTTCTTTTATCTTATAAGGACAGTGCTACTAATGGTGTTTCTTTGCCTTGTGATGTGCAGCCACTTATGGAGGAGTTCGCAGACGTGTTCCCGGAAGAGATTCCAAGTGGATTACCTCCAGTTCGTGGGATCGAGCACCAGATCGACTTCGTACCCGGCCTCGTCTTACCCAACCGACTGGCGTACCGCACTTCCCCTAAAGAGACGAAGGAGATCGACCGTCAAGTGAAGGAATTTCTGGAGAAGAAGTAAATCCGAGAGTCGATGAGCCCTTGTGCAGTTCCAGTCATCCGAGTGCCAAAGAAGAACAATGAATGGAGGATGTGCATGGATTGCCGCGCCATCAGCAAGATAACAGTTAAGTACAGATTTCCTATCCCTATACTTGATGATATGCTAGATGAATTAAGTGGTTCTAACATGTTTTCTAAGATAGATTTGAGATCTGGTTATTTTCAAGTTAGAATGCATGAAGGGGATGAATGGAAAACAACGTTTAAAACAAAGCATGGTTTATATGAGTGGTTAGTTATGCCTTTTGGTCTCACTAATGCACCGAGCACGTTTATGAGGTTAATGAATCATGTTTTGCATGATGTGATTGGTAAATTTGTGGTTGTATACTTTGATGATATTCTGATTTACAGTCACAGTGCATAGGCGCACCTAGAACACCTTAGGCGTGTATTCTGCTTATTGCGTGATGCTAAGTTGTATGGAAACTTGTCTAAGTGTTCGTTTTGCATGGATAAAGTCGTGTTTCTAGGCTTTGTCGTTAGTTCACGAGGTATTGAGGTAGACCGTTCCAAAATCAAAGCGATTGAGGAATGGCCAACCCCGAAAAACGCCTCTGAGGTTCGATCCTTTAATGGATTGGCTGGGTTTTACCGTCGTTTTGTACGGGATTTCTCCAGTATAGCCGCTCCTCTTACTGAGCTAAGTAAGAAGGACCGAAAATTTGAGTAGGGTAAACAACAAGAGCATGCTTTTAATACTTTGAAATCTTTGTTATGTTCTGCTCATGTTTTGTGTTTACCTGATTTTTCCAAAACTTTTGAGATCGAGTGTGATGCCTCCGGGATAGGTATTGGTGCTGTTTTGATACAGGAAAAACGTCTCGTAGCTTACTTCAGTGAGAAACTTAATGGCGCCAGTTTGCGTTATTCGACGTACGATAAAGAGCTATACGCTTTGAAGCGTGCATTGGATACATGGCGGCATTACTTGTGGCCCAAAGAGTTCGTTATCCACACGGATCATGAAAGCTTGAAGCACTTGAAAGGGAAAAACAATCTGAACAAGAGACATGCGAGATGGGTCGAGTTCATCGAGTCCTTCCCGTATGTTATCAAGTACAAGAAAGGCGAGGAAAACGTGGTCGCCGATGCCCTGTCCAGAAGGTACGCTCTTTTGAACTTAATGCATGCTAAGATGCTTGGTTTTGAGTCTATTAAAGCATTGTATGTTGAGGACGCCTACTTCAGCCCCATATATGCCTCATGTAGCTCGAAATCTAGGTCTTATGATGGTTATTATGTGCATGATGGTTTTCTGTTCAAAGAGTCGAAGTTATGCATCCTTGTTTGTTCTATGCGTGAGCTATTAGTGTTAGAATCGCATGCGGGGGGTTTAATGGGTCACTTTGGTGTGCATAAGACATTGAACTTGCTTCATGAACACTTCTTTTGGCCGCATATGCGTAAGGATGTAGAGAATGTGTGTAGTCGTTGCATTACTTGTCGTCAAGCCAAATCCACTTCACACCCATTCGGATTGTACACGCCCCTACCCGTTCCTTCAGCTCCTTGGATTGATATTTCTATGGATTTCATCTTAGGATTTCCTAGATCTAGGTCGGGTAAGGATTCTGTGTTTGTTGTAGTTGATAGGTTTTCCAAAATGGCTTATTTCATTGCATGTGAAAACTGATGATGCTATACATGTTGCCAATTTGTTCTTTATGCATGTTGTTAGATTGCATGGAATTCCTCGTACTATTGTTAGTGATAGGGATTCTAAGTTTTTAGGACATTTTTGGCGTGTTTTGTGGGGAAAATTAGGTATTAAGTTATTGTTTGCTACTGCATGTCATCCACAAACCGATGGTCAAACTGAAGTTGTGAATCGCACTTTAGGAGCTTTACTTAGGTCTCTAATTAAGAATAATTTGAAGTCATGGGAAGAATGTCTACCATATGCTGAATTTGCTTATAATCGTGTTGTGCATTCTTCTACTAACATGTCTCCTTTTGAGGTAGTTTATGGATTTAATCCACTAACTCCTACTGATTTGCTATCTTTACCCGTTGAGCATCTAACGAGTGTTAAAGGTATGAAGAGAGCTGATTTTATTCAAGAGATGCATGAGAAGGTACGTGCCCGGATTGAGCATCAAGGCTCACGAATTGCCGCCGCACGCAACACGAGGCGCAAGCAAGTGATATTCCAGCCCGGAGATCGTGTTTGGGTTCATTTAAGCCCTGGCCGATTTCCCAACTTGAGGAAATCCAAGTTGTCGCCCCATGGAGATGGTCCCTTCACTATTCTAAGCCGTGTTAATGATAATGCATACCGCATTGATCTACCTGGTAAGTACAAGTGTTCTTCTACGTTTAATGTTGTTGATTTGTCTCCTTTTCTTGCAGATGAATTCGACCATGATGAGGATCTAAATTCGAGGACGAATTCTTTTCAGCAGAGGGGGGAATGATGAGGACATCCATAGCAATGTGGAACTCAATGAAGAGCTTCAATTCAAAGGACCCGTCACAAGACTACGAGCTAAGAAGTTGCAAGATTATCTGCAAGCTACAATTCGCAAGAAGCTCGAAGAAGAAGACGGCGTACAAGGAAGTTCGAAGATGATGAACTTGTTGACATTGAAAGATGGAGATCAAGACATGGAGAGCATAACATGAAGAAGTGCACGTGTGCATGTGTGCGTGTGCATGCAAGTTTCGGTCAAGGATGGTGAAGCCCAAAATAATCGGCCCTTATTAATCCAATTAAGGGGATTGATTTATTAGACTATAGTATTTTATTTATTTAATTTAGACTATAGTATTAAGTCAGATTTTTGGTATTTATTTAATGTAATTTTCGGTTATTATAAGTCATAGTTTGACTAGGATTCTAGATAAGGTAAGATCTACAATTTCTACCTTAAATAGAATTCTAGTTTAGGAAACTTCCAAGTCCAATTCTAGATCAATTTGGACTCCTAATTTTCGTCCATTAGCATAGGATTTTTCGGTCACCTATGTCCTATAAATAGGTGATCCATGCTTCATTGTTACTTTAGACTATATTTGATTATTAAGCCTTTGCATTCAATATCGTCTCTCCCCTTTAAATCTTTTGTGAGTTTAGATAATTAAATTCATACTCTTAGATTTAGCACCTCTAAGTTTTACAAAGGGAATTCGTCGTCCACGTTCGAGGGATCGCCGGAGACTCGCTATCGAAGAACAACTTAAAGAATTTGGCCTTGTGTACATTCGAGATTCAAGGCAACTTTCGGGTTGTAATTCACATCGACTTAACACCTTCATCAATGCCGATCGACGCCATTCATCATCGCCGTTCGTCCGTCTCAAGTCCAGCCACCGTTCGTGTCCAATTCATTATCATATCGTTCAATCCGTAAGTCTATTACAACTCTAACATATCCTATCTACCCAAAACCATTCTTTACCTAATCATCTCTGTTTAATGTCTAATTGTGTCATTTTAATTTATTGATTTTATAGTGTTTAGTATTTATGTTGTTTATTTTGATATTGTTATGTGTGTTTATTTGTGCCTATTACTCTAATGGTGGATTATGCCAAGTATTGCAAAGGCTGGAGCTTTTAATCGTAAAAGCAGGTGTTTTACGGTAATTAGGTGGCAAGTGCAAATCGACTTAATGAGCTGGATTGTTGAAATAAGAAAATCAAGACTGCTAAGCAATTGAGGAAAAAACACCCGCACGGGCGGGCTACGGGAGCGCGGGCAGGCACCAACAACGCCGAGAGCCTAGCGCCCCCGCCGTGCCAGCCGCCTCTGCCGCGCCGTGCAGCCCGCCGGCGCGCGGGCTACCCCCTTCCTCTCGGTCCAGTTTTTGCCACGTTCGTTACAAGCCATTTTTAATAGGCTAAGTAGACTTTTGGAAAAGTAAATCTTTTATAAAATCCTTTCATTAATTGATCACGAACGATCAACTCCCATCAGACTCTCTCTCTCTCTATTTTTGATTTTTCTCTCTCACTCTCTATCTTCTCCAACACACTACAAAACCATCTTCTGGAAGACGCCACTCTGGATCATCTTCCTCACCCCACCATCCTCCATTTTCTCTACCTTCCTTCACCATTTTCTTCACTCTTCCATACTCTCTTCACCATTTTTCATCATCATTTTCACCACCCTTTTTCACTAAAGAGAAGAGGAGAAAGAGGAGAACAAGAAAACCAAGCCAAGGGGAAAGAAAAGGAACGAGAAGACCATCGACGAGCTCACGTGGAAGCTAAGCTCGGAGGAGGTTTATTGTGCACTTTCTTGTATTTCTTGGATGTTTTTGTGGGATTTGTTCCAAACTCTTGAAGGATATATAATATTGTAGAAGTTGTTTTCATTTACATTTGATTTATGAAATGGAGTTCTTCTATGATATTTGTGTTGTTTTGAGCATGTTTAGTGGCTAATCTCCCTATTAGGGGGTAGAGGATCGATTTGGTTGTGATCTCTGCTCGTTTATGTTGGTTGTTGTTGTTGGAATTGTTCTTATTTATGTTTAAGTGCTTGATCATCACTTGAGCATTTGTAGGATTTAGGTGATTTCTTGATTGTGAACCTAAATCCGGATTTAATTCCTTCAATGCTAGGTGCATGGGTTCCTAAACCTAGTTTGTTCGTCTCATTTTGCATGGTATAGCTAATTGGATGGGTCTACCATACTTGTGAGATTTGCATTATCAACTCAAATGAAGCATAGTAATCAACCATTGAGAAAATCTACACCCTAATTCCTTAATCGACTTAATTCCTCTAATCTTCATTCCCATTTTCTTGCATTTAAATTGTTATTGTTCGTTTTGTTGATTGTTCATTTAATTTCTCGTTTAAATCTCCAAAATCTCTTGATTAGAATGTTTAGATTGCATTTTAGTTGTTTTGTCGAAAGCATGTGTAGCCTATAGATAGTTCTTTCTCATAAAGTCTTCCTTGAGAGATCGACTCGGGTTAAGCTCGTCGCTCCTACAATTGACCCCGTCCAATTGCAGGTGTGGTCCTAAATAGTGTCTAGTGAGCATAAACCGGAAATTATAAGTGTAAATTTGGACCTAAACAAATTTTGGCGCCGTTGCCGGGGAAGGTTTTCGAGAATTGTCTTTTTGGTGCTATATTTGCTTTTGTGTTGTTTTGAAATCGTGAACTTGTCGTTGAAGTGTTTTTGTCGTTTGTTTAAATTTATTTTTTTTAGCGTTTATGTCTTTTTGTTGGGTTTTAATATCTCTATCCGCAAGGTACGTTTGATCTCCGTTTTGTTTGTGTTTGTTTATGCTAGGGAGACAAAGTCTCAACCGGAGATTAGCCCCCGTGTTTGACAACATTCACCGACCAAGGTGATTCAATATATTCGAGGGGGAAAGAGAGATGGATCCCAATCACCCAATAAATCCCGACAACGCCAATGTCAATGCCAATGCTGCTAGGAACATGAGAGATTTTGCTCGTCCCGTGATTGGGGCGTCGACTTCTTGCATAGTTCTTGGTGAAGCCGCGAGGAACTATGAGTTGAAGAACATACATTTTAGCCAACTTCCTTCATTCTACGGGATGCCGGCCGAAGATGCTTTGAACTTCATCCGGGAGTTCTATTCCGTCGTTGAAACCTTCCCTCTACAAGGTTTGAACGAAGATCAATTAAAAATGAGGTGTTTCCCTTACACCTTGAAGGATCGAGCCAAGACGTGGTTCATGTCACTACCGGCCAATTCATTGGCCAATTGGAACACTGTCTATGAGAAATTCATGGCCAAGTACTACTCGAATCAAAAGACCCAAGACTTGAGAGCTCAAATTGTTACTTTTACCCAATCTCCGGGTGAATCGTTTCACGAAGCTTGGGATCGATTTCGAGGTCTCCAACAACAATGCCCACACCACCATCTCGCACCCGAGTTGCTTAACCAATTCTTCTATGACGGACTTTCACAAAATTTCCAATATATGGTGGACAATGCATCGGGAGGAGACATTGGAGGACGCACCGCCGAAGAAGTCTCAAACATCTATGAGACCATGGCCACGACTTCTCAACAAAAGAGTTCTAGGGGGAAGAGAGCTTCCGTCAATGAAGCTAACCCTAGTTATGACGTGACAAAACAACTTGCCGAGTTGACAAGGCAAGTAGAGATGCTTAGAACTTCCGAGAGACCACCCCAACAAGTAATGACCGTTGAAACTTGTGGGATTTGTGGAGAGTATGGCCATGGAGCCAACTTGTGCCAAAGATCGATCGAGCCGGAGTCAAGCGAAGAGGCTCATTTCCATGCTCTTCAAGAGTAAGTAAATTCTCTACAAGGCTTCCAACCACGCCAACAATACAATCCCTTCTCTCAAACATACAATCCGGGGTGGAGAAATCATCTAAATTTCTCTTGGAAACAACCTCAACAACCTCCTCAACCACCATACCAACCGCCGCCACCTCAACAAGCCGGAGGTGGCTAAGCTCCACCTTATCCAAGGCCACAACAATTTCCGGCCCAACCAAACCAACCGCCTAGGCCGACATTGCAATCCTTCATTCAAGCCACACAACAAAGATTTGAATCAGTTGAGGCCTCCGTGAAGAGGATTGAGACCCAAGTGGGGCAAATAGCCGGGACCATTGGAGAATTGGCCAAGCAAGCCAACCGGAGCAAGCTCAAGCCATTACCGTTCTTTGAGGAGGAAAGGTGATCGATAATAAGGTTGGAGAACCAAGTCCAACCGAGGAGGTTGAAAAAGAAGAGGAGGCTCCTCAACAACAACACAAAGAGCCCGAAGAGAAGAGTGAAGAAGTGACGAAGCCCACTCTCCACAAGGCTTCCAATCCCTACAACCCTCCAATTCCATTTCCAAGCCGGTTGAGGAATGAGAAGCAGGACACTCAATTCCAAGAGTTCTACAAACTCCTTTCCAAGGTGAATGTCAATCTTCCACTCCTTGATGTCATCCGAAACGTGCCAGCCTATGTCAAGTTCTTCAAAGAACTTGCTTTAAAGAAAAGGAAGTTTCGAGAGGATGAGAAGATAGAGGTATCCGAAGTTGTGAGTGCAATCCTACAACATCAACTACCACCAAAGCTCCGTGATCCAGGTAGTTTTACTCTTAAAATTGCCTTGGGAAATGGTAAAGAAGCATGTGGTATGCTAGATCTAGGAGCCGAAATTAATCTGATGCCTTACTCAATTTATAAACAATTAGAGCTAGGTGAATTGAAACCAACTAGAATGTGTCTACAATTAGCGGATAGGTCCGTGAGATATCCTAGGGGAATTATAGAGGATATTCTAGTTAAGGTTGGTGGTTTGATAATTCCGGTTGATTTTGTTGTTTTGGATGTGGGAGATGTTAAGGAAACGGGTAAAGAACACACGCTTCTCCTAGGTAGACCTTTTATGGCTACAACTAACACTTTGATTGATGTTAAAAATGAAACGTTAAAAATGTCGGTGTTAGGAGAAACGGTGTCATTTTCCGTGCATGAAAACAATGCTATTCCCGTCTCCTCATTTGAGAAAAATTGTTCTTACATAGATGCTATTGATGTCCTGGCCGAGGAGGTTTTCTTACAGGAAATAGGTGCTCCGTGGAGAAGTGAAACCTCGTCCGAGGAGCTTGCTATGGATGAAGCCTACCTCAAGTATGGGGGAAACGAGTTGAATGCCGAACAGATGGAGATCTTGCTAGGAGAAGGCATGAGTCTAATACAAGTCATGGCTTCAACCGAAGAAGAAGTGAAGCCTATTCCCGAGCTTGAGCTCAAGGAGCTTCCATCTCATCTCAAATACGTCTACCTCAACGATGAAGAGAAAAAGCCCGTGATCATCTTTTTCGGGCTAGAAAAAGATGAAGAGGACCTCTTAGTAGCCGTACTAAAGAGAAACAAGCAGGCCATTGGATGGAGTCTTTCCGACATCAAAGGCATTAGCCTCTCTACGTGTATGCATCGCATCATTCTAGAAGAAGGGGCTAAGCCGGTTCGTGAGGGGCAAAGGAGGCTCAACCCCGTACTAATGGAAGTCGTTAAGAAGGAGATTCTTAAGCTCCTGGCAGAAGGGATCATTTATCCCATAGCCGATAGTGAATGGGTGAGCCCGGTCCATGTGGTGCCGAAGAAAGGAGGGATAATGGTCGTTGAGAACGACAAGGGAGAACATGTGGCTACTCGAACCACCACCGGGTGGAGAATGTGTATTGACTACCGAAAGCTCAATGCCGCCACAAGAAAAGACCATTTTCCCCTTCCCTTCATCGATCAAATACTTGATAAACTTGCCGGTCATAGTTTTTATTGCTTTCTTGACGATTTATCGGGTTATTTTCAGGTGGCCATAGCACCGGAGGACCAAGCCAAGACCGCATTCACATGCCCGTTTGGTACGTTTGCGTGTCGAAAGATGCCATTTGGACTATGCAATGCACCGGGCACCTTCCAAAGGTGTATGTTCTCCATCTTCTCCGAAATGATTGGAGACTTCATTGAGGTATTCATGGATGACTTTTCGGTCTTTGGATCCTCATTTTCCGATTGTTTAGAGAAATTGGAACTTGTCTTGAAACGGTGCATAGAAAGTAGCCTAACTCTTAGTTGGGAAAAGAGTCATTTCATGGTTACTAGTGGCATAGTGCTTGGTCATGTTGTGTCTAAAGAAGGAATGAGCGTAGACAAGGCTAAGGTAGATGTGATTGAAAAATTACCTCCACCCATTAATGTGAAAGGAATTAGAAGTTTTCTAGGCCATGCCGGTTTTTACCGTAGGTTTATTAAAGACTTCTCAAAAATTAGCCAACCTCTATGCCATTTACTTGCTCAAGATGTTCCTTTTGAGTTTGATGAAAAATGTTTGGACGCTTTTAATACTCTTAAGGAGAAATTGATCACCGCACCAATTGTTGTTTCCCCTAATTGGTCCTTACCATTTGAGATCATGTGTGATGCATCAAATTCCGCCGTTGGCGCCGTTTTGGGTCAACATATTGATAAAATTCTTCGTGTAATTTACTATGCTAGCCTCACCTTGAATAGTGCTCAAGTAAATTACACCACAACCGAAAAAGAATTGCTTACCGTTGTGTTTTCTTTGGATAAATTTAGATCCTACATCTTAGGTTCTAAAGTAATCGTGCATAGTGATCATGCGGCTTTAAGGCATTCATTGACCAAACCACAAGCTAAACCTAGACTCATCAGGTGGATTTTGCTTGTGCAAGAATTTGATGTTGAGATTAAAGATAGAAAGGGGTGTGAAAACGTGGTAGCGGATCATTTATCTCGCCTCTCCGTTAATGAGAATTTTAATTTGTTGCATGAAAAAGGAGTAGATTGTGATTCATTTCCCTATGAGCATGCTCTTGAAATTAATTCATCTCCTTGGTATGCCGATATTGTAAATTATCTTGCTTGTGATAAATTGAGACCTAACCTTTCTTTTCAAGAAAAGAAAATATTTTTGGCAATGTGTAGGTACTACTTCTGGGACGACCCATACCTTTTCCATTTGGGAAAAGACGAGATAATTCGAAGATGTGTCCCGGAAGAGGAACAAACCGATGTTCTGGCCTTTTGTCACTCATCTCATTGTGGTGGCCATTTTGGAGGACAAAAGACGGCTAGAAAGATCCTACAATCCGGTTTATATTGGCCTTCAATTTTTAAAGATGCTCATGCTTACTCCATTTCATGTGATAAATGCCAAAGACTTGGTAATATTGGGAGAAGAAATGAAATGCCTTTAAATATCAATCTTGTTGTTGAAATTTTTGATGTTTGGGGTATTGATTTTATGGGACCATTCCCTAACTCATTTGGCTTCGAGTATATTCTCTTAGCGGTTGATTATGTGTCAAAGTGGGTTGAAGCAATCCCCACTAGGTCTTGTGACGCTAATGTGGTTATCAAGTTCGTGCAGGAACATATTCTGAGTAGGTTTGGATTCCCTAGGGCGATCGTAAGTGACGGTGGAACTCATTTCACCAACAAGCTTTTTGCAAGATTGCTAAAAAAAATGGAGTGACTCACAAGGTGGCGACTCCATATCATCCTCAAACTTCCGGTCAAGTTAAGACGAGCAACAAACAAATTCAAAACATCTTGAAGAAGACCGTGAATGTGACGAGGAAGGATTGGTCACAAAGGCTACCAGATGCTCTTTGGGCATACCGGACGGCCTACAAAACAATTCTAGGAATGAGCCCATACCGCCTTGTATATGGCAAAGCATGTCATCTCCCCGTTGAGATCGAGCACCGAGCTTATTGGGCTATAAAAGCAGTGAATTGTGATCTTGAAAGTGCGGGAAAGGAGCGAGCCTTGCAATTGTCCGAGCTCGACGAATTGAGAAACGACGCATATGACAACGCCAAGATTTACAAAGATAAAGTGAAGAGATTACATGATAGGCGAATTGTCAAGAAAGAGCTCATGCCGGGCATGAAGGTCCTCCTTTTCAACACTAGATTGCGGCTTTTCCCTGGGAAACTCAAATCACGTTGGAGCGGCCCATTTATCATTGAAGAAGTGTTCCCCTACGGAGTGGTCACATTGAAGAATCCGGTGACGAATGTTACGTTCCAAGTGAACGGCCACCGAGTCAAGCCGTATTTCGAAGGATTTTTGAAAGAGGCGAATGTTGAGGAATTGAAGCTTATCAATTCCACCTAAAACCTTTCCAAGAACTTCGTCTAGCTCGAGACACTAAAATGAGCGCTCCATGGGAGGCAACCCATGGGGAAGGCCCCCGCCGCGCCCTGTGCCCCCGCGGGGGAGGCCCCCGCCGCGCAGTGTGCCCCCGCGGGGCTCCTTCCCAAGCAGCCCCCGCCGCGCGCCCGCCGAGGCCCCCGCCGCGCCCGGTGCCCCCGCGGGGCTACACCACACGCCCCCGCGGGGCACCCTCTCCTTTGCTCTCCCTCACTTTCTCCCTCTAAGGGACACATACCTCCCCCGCGGGGCCCCTTTTTTTTTAACACTTGTGGACTTCATTCACCATTTGTACTCTTCCTCTGTACACTTGTACTCACTCTCCTCAATAATAGCCCACCTAACTCCTTCAATTCCCCCATCCCCATGTACGCTATCTTCCATTTCCCCAAATTTCACTCATTATTCTGCTAAAATTCACAGCCCCCTTCCTTCTCCTTCCAGATTTCTCCAGATATTCACCAAACTCCCTCAAGCTCCCACACACACCGCCGCGCTAAACCGCCCCCGTCGGGCTGTTTTCTAGTACTCACTTTCCAAATTTTTCCTTCATTTCATCTCCTGTATATCCCCAACCTCCTCACCATGGGCCCCAAAGTGAAGCTACCCAGGCTTTTTGGAGGAAAGGGGAAGGACAAGTCCAAGAATGCTGGCTCCTCCACAAGCACGAACAAAGGCAAAGGACCGGAAGGCACGAGCTCCCCGCCAATGGTCTCAGACCTCCACCAACAATATGGAGCTCCATTCCTCATCACAACTCCAAATGAAGGTAACCGTTACCTCACTCTCCGTAGCCATGAGATATCATGTCCTCGCTACATTGATTGGAAGTTGATGCGAGAATTAAATTTGGAATCACAAGTAATGGAGTATCTTAAGGTGTTAAATATGCAAACCTTTGCTAGGATGCAATTTTATGCTTATGATAACGTCGTGCTTGAATTTTTGATGTCCTTTCAATATAATGAGGATGAGAGAAAGAGCTGTACTTTCCGGATGTTTGATGTGCACTATAACCTCACTTTGGCTGAATTGCGGGATTACTTTGATTTCCCAACTACGGGGATCAAGCACCTGCCATCAGATTTCAATGCTGCGGATGCATGGTATGAAATTTCGGGATTCCGGAATTAGAATACAAAGGGCATTCCAAGCAAATTCATTGAGGACCCCGCCTTGTCCGTAGTTCACAAGTTCTTGGCTTACAACATTTCGGGGAAGGAGCAAGCCAACAAGATGAATTCCACTGAGGTCTTCCTTCTTTGGTGCGCCAAGAAAGGTAGGAAAGTGTGTCCGTCCACCTTTCTTTTGAGCATTATCCAAGACGCAGTCATGCGGAAGACCCAGCACCCATCTTTCTGTGCTTTCATCTCCGCCCTTTGTGCAAAAATTGGCGCACTTGATGAAGATGCCCCAGCTTCCCCTGGGTACAGGCGCCTTGACGCCCACACCATCGACAAAGGGGAGCTCAAGCGGGCCGAGGTCATTTACAATGAGTAAGAGGTGCGTCCTCATGCCAAGAGGACTTGTGTTGGTACCTTAAAGCAAATCCAGCGCAATACAATGGAGGTTACAGGAGGTTCATCGTCAGCTCCACGGGAACCCAATGAAGAGGGTGACGACGACGAGCAGGCCGCCGGCGGGTACCAAGGAGGACATGCAGGGCATACAGGATACCACATGCCTACTTCTGACTGGGGCTCATTCCAAGGCTACATGGACATAACAATGGGTCAATTCCAGCAGTCCATTTCCGACTCAATGAGCTCTTTTGGCACTCAATTGCAGGATTCTTTCTCCTCCTATAGGTAAGAGTATAATGCCCACATGATGCAGCAGCAAGAGAGGATTGATGCCTCTTTTCAATCCATCCACGATGATATCACTGCCGTCCATGATGATGTTCGAGGCCTCTACGCTCGAGTTGATCGCCACGATGAGCAGATCCAAGCCCTCCAAACAAGTTGGGATGCATGGACACTTGCCTCTTCTTTCACGCAAAGGGACCCACTACCTTATCCACCCCCAGAGCAGTAACGATTCCCTATGTATTTAGTGTTTAATATGTTTCGTGTTCGCGTGTGTTGTTTTTGTACTATATATTGTTCGTATTTTCCGTTTGTGTTGCCTAATGTTTTGTAGGAGCTTGCGCACGTTGCCGGTTTTCTACAAAATTGTGATGTTCTCTACTCACTTATCGCTTTTGCTTGCATTAGTTTTCATTCATTGAGGACAATGCATGTTTTAAGTGTGGGGGAACGTATGTTATGTTACGTTATATAGTGATTTCTGTTGTTTTTGCTTTAATATGTTAGTACCATTGACGTTATGTTAATTTTGTGGTTTTGATATGCTTGTTTATTTGTTTTAGTTATCTAAGTTTAGTGCATTTCTCCCTCTTAGTATTTTAACTTGCCCAACGGTCAAATTTGAAAAATTTTGATATGAGTCGTCAAGGAATTACTTCCGAGTTGATCTTGAACGAATGAAATGTTTCGTGGTGTCACTCTTAAGCATGAATTATTTTGAATGAGATCACAATTTTATGATTGACGTCGAAGAGTCTTTCTCTTGAAAGAATAGGAAACATGCTCGGCCTTGTTCTTGAAAACTACTCCTTTTAATCATATTTATGAAAAAAAAAGAAGGAAAATAAGGATATCTACTCCTCTAGTTGATTTATTCGACTATGAGTATGGGAGACCACGCAAGAACACTAGGGATGTCCTCCTTATGGTTGAACCTTGTGATTTTTGATCCATTCCCCCATGAATGTGTGTAAATAAATGGGATTGCAGTCCGAATTCTACTCCTCTCATGTGTGTGTCAATCCTTTCACGAGTCGCATGATGAGTATGGGAAACCACATTAGGAAGCTCGGGCATGCTCGATGAATTGACCTAATGATCCTTATCCCGTGTTTGCAATCCCTTAATAAATGTGGATGTGATTTATGAGATATAAATTAATTGAATCTGGGCTAGCGCGTATTTCCTAAACTTGAGAGGACAAGCCTTTCGTTTGATAAGATATTGTGTTCACATTCTTGATTGATGTATGCTTTTGTGGGAACCATGCAAATTGACATTTACATGATCACCTTGTGAATATTTCCCTCTCGCTTCATATTTTTAATTTTCTTGTTTGCTTGAGGACAAGCAAAGAGCTAAGTGTGGGGGAGTTGTTTAATGTCTAATTGTGTCATTTTAATTTATTAATTTTATAGGGTTTAGTATTTATGTTGTTTATTTTGATATTGTTATGTGTGTTTATTTGTGCATATTGCTCTAATGGTGGATTATGCCAAGTATTGCAAAGGCTGGAGCTTTTAATCGTAAAAGCAAGTGTTTTACGGTAATTAGGTGGCAAGTGCAAATCCACTTAATGAGCTGGATTGTTGAAATAAGAAAATCAAGACTTCTAAGCAATTGAGGAAAAAACACCCGCACGGGCAGGCTACGGGAGCGCGGGCGGGCACCAACAATGCCGAGAGCCTAGCGCCCCCGCCGCACCAGCCGCCCCCGCCGCGCCCGCCTCACGCCCCCGCCGCGCAGCCCGCCCCCGCGGGGCTAGCCCCCGCCGCGCCAGCCACCCCCGCCGCGCCGTGCAGCCCCCCGGCGCGCGGGCTGCCCCCTTCCTCTCGGTCCAGTTTTTGCCACGTTCGTTACAAGCCATTTTTAATTGCTAAGTAGACTTTTGGAAAAGTAAATCTTTTATAAAATCCTTTCATTAATTGATCACAAACAATCAACTCCCATCAGACTCTCTCTCTCTCTATTTTTGATTTTTTTCTCTCACTCTCTATCTTCTCCAACACACTACAAAACTATCTTCTGGAAGACGCCACTCTGGATCATATTCCTCACCCCACCATCCTCCATTTTCTCTACCTTCCTTCACCATTTTCTTCACTCTTCCATACTCTCTTCACCATTTTTCACCATCATTTTCACCACCCTTTTTCACTAAAGAGAAGAGGAGAAAGAGGAGAACAAGGAAACCAAGCCAAGGGAAAGAAAAGGAACGAGAAGACCATCGACGAGCTCACGTGGAAGCTAAGCTCGGAGGAGGTTTATTGTGCACTTTCTTGTATTTCTTGGATGTTTTTGTGGGATTTGTTCCAAACTCTTGAAGGATATATAATATTGTAGAAGTTGTTTTCATTTACATTTGATTTATGAAATGGAGTTCTTCTATGATATTTGTGTTGTTTTGAGCATGTTTAGTGGCTAATCTCCCTATTAGGGGGTAGAGGATCGATTTGGTTGTGATCTCTGCTCGTTTATGTTGGTTGTTGTTGTTGGAATTGTTCTTATTTATGTTTAAGTGCTTGATCATCACTTGAGCATTGGTAGGATTTAGGTGATTTCTTGATTGTGAACCTAAATCCGGATTTAATTCCTTCGATGCTAGGTGCATGGGTTTCTAAACCTAGTTTGTTCGTCTCATTTTGCATGTTATAGCTAAGAGAGGTTTAACGGATATCCGTGACTTTAATAGACGTTAAACTAATTGGATGGGTCTACCATACTTGTGAGATTTGCATTATCAACTCAAATGAAGCATAGTAATCAACCATTGAGAAAATCTACACCCTAATTCCTTAATCGACTTAATTTCTCTAATCTTCATTCCCATTTTCTTGCATTTAAATTGTTATTGTTCATTTTGTTGATTGTTCATTTAATTTCTAGTTTAAATCTCCAAAATCTCTTGATTAGAATGTTTAGATTGCATTTTAGTTGTTTTGTCGAAAGCATGTGTAGCCTATAGATAGTTCTTTCTCATAAAGTCTTCCTTGAGAGATCGACTCGGGTTAAGCTCGTCGCTCCTACAATTGACCCCGTCCAATTGCGGGTGTGGTCCTAAATAGTGTCTAGTGAGCATAAACCGGAAATTATAAGTGTAAATTTGGACCTAAACAATCACACACGAAACCCGTCATCCTAACCCTTCAAATTTCCGTCCCAAACAGCCCTCCTTTTGTTGGATTTGTGTTATTTTGTGTGTCATAAGTCTAGATATTTTATTTAGTTTTAGTCGTCTAGTTTCTTCCGCATATTTTTACTTTGATTGTTTGAGTCATAGAAGACACAAAACTTACGTGTGTCGATGTGTGTTCGTTCCTAAAGTTCGGGTCGTATCACTCGTGCCCAAGAAGGACTCGTCCTTTCGTATGTGTGTCGACTGTAGAGCCATCAACAATATCACGGTAAAGTATCGACATCCTATACCCCGTCTTGATGACATGCTTGATGAGTTGCATGGTGCTTATGTATTTTCTAAGATTGTTTTACGTAGTGGGTACCATCAAATTAGAATTAAAGAGGGGGATGAATGGAAAATGACATTTATTACTAAACTTGGATTATATGAATGGTTAGTTATGCCGTTTTGTTTGACAAATGCTCCTAGCACTTTTATGCATCTTATGAACCATGTTCTCCGTGCTTTCATAGGTAGATTTGTTGTGGTTTATTTTGATGACATATTGATCTATAGTAAAACTGTGGATGAGCATGAAGATCATTTGAGGAATGTTTTACAAGCTTTAAGGAAAGAACAATTGTATGCTAACCTTAAAAAGTGCACCTTTTGCACCGATAGGGTTGTTTTCCTTGGCTTTGTTGTGAGTGCAGATGGATTGTAGGTGGACGAAGAGAAGGTGCGAGCCATCCAAGAATTTCCGACGCCTACCTCTGTTGGAGAGGTTCGGAGTTTTCATGGATTGGCGAGTTTCTACCGCCGTTTTGTGCCACACTTCAGTAGCATTGTAGCCCCAATGACTGAGGTGATCAAAAAGAACGTGGAGTTCAAATGGGGGAAAGCTCAAGAACGAGCTTTTCAAACGCTCAAGGAAAAATTGACACACTCACCGGTACTATCTCTTTCTGACTTTTCTAAAACTTTTGAGGTTGAGTGTGATGCTTCCAGTGTTGGTATTGGTGTAGTGTTGATGCAATTGGTTCGACCAATTGCATACTTCAATGAGAAGTTAGGAGACGCCACTGCAAATTACCCGATGTACGATAAGGAGTTGTATGCATTAGTACGGGCATTGCAGACGTGGCAACACTACTTGTGGCCTAAGGTGTTCGTGATCCATACCGACCACGAGTCGTTGAAGCATTTGAGGGGGCAACACAAGTTGAACAAAAGACATGCCAGATGGATGGAGTTCATCGAGACATTTCCATACGTTATCAAATACAAGCAAGGTAAAGAAAACGTAGTAGCCGATGCATTGTCTTGAAGGTACGCGTTGCTATCTACATTGGATGCTAGATTACTAGGTTTTGACTGCATTAAGGCATTGTATGGGAATGATGATGATTTTCAAGATATTTATATTGCATGTGAGAAATCTGGATATGGAAAGTTTTGTAGGCAAGATGGTTATTTGTTTAGGGAGAATAAATTATGTGTGCCTAACTGTTCCATGCGTGAGTTATTATTGTTGGAATCACATGGTGGGGGTCTTATGGGGCATTTTGGAGTAGCTAAGACTTTATCTGTTTTGCAAAAACATTTCTTTTGGCCTCATATGAAGCATGATGTGGAATTTGCATATAATAGGTCTGTTCATTCTGCATCTCAGTTTTCACCATTCGAAATTGCATATGGTTTTAATCCTTTAACTCCCTTGGATTTAATTCCTTTGCCTATGCAAGAGTTCACATATTGGATGGGAAAAAGAAAGCTGAATTTGTTAAACAGATTCAGGAGAATGCTAGAGCAAACATCGAAAGGAGAATCGAGCAGTATGCCGAGAAAGCCAACAAAGGGTGACGGAAGGTCGTGTTCGAACCCGGCGAATGGGTTTGGTTGCACATGAGGAAGGAAAGGTTTCCTGCGCAATGGAGATCCAAGCTGTTACCTAGAGGCGATGGACCATTTCAAGTCCTTGAGCGCAATAGTGACAATGCTTACAAATTGGACTTGCCCGGTGAGTACAAGGTTAGTTCTACATTTAATGTTGCTGACTTAAGTCCTTTTGATGTAGGTGACGAGCTGGATTTGAGGACAAATCCTTTTCAAGAGGAGGGGAATGATACGCTCCGTGCTAAGGAGGTGTCGGATCCAATCAAGGTGCCTGAAGGACCCGTGACACGATCGCGAGCTAAGAGGTTTAAGGAAAGCCTCAACGGGTTCATAAGAGAGGTTTGGGAATAAGAGGCGTCAAGGAGACCCATGGAAAGAGCCAAGGAGGGGGAACCAAGCTGGAAGGTGTTGATATCTGCACAAGGTTATCAAGGGTTGGAGTTAGAGTGCATTACATGAAGATGGAAATCAGTCGGTATGCCCATACCGCGCGCGACAGTCAGTATGCCCATACTAACTAGGAGTAATATTGGTCCTTAATATTTTAATTAAGGGGATTGATTTATTAGACTATAATATTTATTTAGTCAGATTTTTATTTATTTTATTTCTTAATTTTCGTTCATTAAGAGTTATAGTTTGACTAGGATTTATTTAGGGTTGATTCCTCCCTTGAATAGGATTCTAGCTAGGCAGTTTCCTAGTCTAGATAGAATTCTTTTTGGAGCAGATTTTTAAGTCCTTTTAGCATTAGATTTCATCCATCCCTACACTATAAATAGGGATCCATTGTGAACATTATTCAACACACCATTATTGAATTCAATTATAAACTTGTGAGTTTATTTTCTCTCTGGAGAACTTTTATCCGAATTTCATAATATTTGTGAGATTCAACTTCGACTTATCAAACGGGTTCTTCATCCCTGCTGGTGGCGTCTACATCAAATCCAAGTTCGTGTTTCCAATTGATCGCGGGTTATGAATTCTACTAATTCATGGTTCAACATCGTTGTGGGGCTAGGGCTTGGATCCATCCATCCAAATCGGTGAAACTGATACAAGTCCTGGGAAGTTCTACAACATTCTTTGTCGTGTGCCGGCGAGGATCGCATCACAACGCCTGGAATTGAGGCGTGCATTGATGGAGTATGGACGACGTCAAATGGTGTTGATGGATGATGATTCGTTGATGTGAATCACAACCCGATAGCCTCCTTGAATCTCGAACATATCCAAGGTTGAAATCTCTAAGTTGATCTTCGGATAGCGAATACCGGTTAATCCCTCAAGTGGATTAAGCAATATCCTTGAATAAGACTTAAAGTTTGTAGCTCCAAGAATGAATATTTTCGAGTGAAAGTATCCAAATGACGTAATAGATTTGAGACACAATTGTATGCAAAAATAATTTAATTCAACAATGTCTAAAGTATCAATGTGACAATGATCTCCTATTTATAATGTTATGGGGGACGAAAATTACTAGTTAAAGGGCCTAAAATCTGATCAAAATTGATCTCTAACTATACTAGGAAGTTCCCTAAACTAGAATTCTAATTAAGGTAGGAAATTACCTTAAATAAAACCTAGTCAACTTTGACTCCATTAAATTCGAAAATTACAATAATTAAATAACAATAACTAGACTCAAATAATTAATTACTATAGTATAAAATAATTAATTAAAATAACTAAGATAATTCGAAACCCATAATTTATTCAAATTCACGGACAGGCCTCTGGCAGATAAGACATGGTCATGCCTTATTCGCCATAACCTCCTGGATTGGCATCAATTTTGAATCTTCCAATTTTCGACCAAGTAAGCTTCAATCCACCAAAGTGTGATCCTTATCTTCAATTGAAAGCATAGTAATGACCTTGGGGATGCTTTCAACAATCACCTCTTCCTCGAGCTTCTTTGGCTTCTTCAACTTTGAACTTCAAAACGGACACCAATCTCAAGCTATCTTGTGTTGGTTCTTCAAACCTTGATCTCCAATCTTTAATTGTTAACAAAGTAACAATTTTGGGGCTGCTCTCAACTCCTTTGTTATCTTCGAACTTCTTACATACAAATGCTTGGAAAAATCCTTGCAATTGTATTGCTCGAAGTCATGTAAATGGCCCACGTATTTGCAGCTCTGGGTTAGGTTCTTCAAGGCTTTTCGTGGACGCATCATTCCCCTCCTCTTGAAAAGAATTCGTCCTCAAATTCAGATCTCCGGGATCAAAGACGAACACGAACTGGCCATCAAATTCTTTTTGCACAAGCTGCATAAAACACATCTTCATGAACGTACACTTCCACTTGGTGTCAAATGGCTGAAAATCTAGCTCCATAGTTTGCCTTGACATGGCAGTCACGATCAAATCTAGTGGTACATCAACTTCCAATGGAATTTCTTCAACAACCTGTAAAATAAAAGCATCACAAGAAAATGATTGACAAAAAATGTTAGAACTCGGCAGCTCCTCCATGTTAGCTTGTTCGAGCTCTTCAAGATCTTCAACCATTGTCTCACGGATATCATTTTTCTTTTTATAACAAAGTTGTATCTCCAACAACTCTTCAACTTCTTCAACTGCAGTAATGATCTCCATTTCTTCTTCTTCTTTACTCAAAGGTTGATCCGACTCTTCTAGATCAAGCTCTTCAACAACCTTCTCTTCTTCTTCAACATTCTCACAAGTTGCAACATCGATCAGTTCTTCAATAGATGCATCAACTGAAATTGTTACCTCAAAAGTAGAATCTTCTTTGATGGCAATGATCTCAGATGGTAACTCAATGTGGATCTCCTCTTGAATGTTGTTGGCTTGGCTTGGCACATCCATGACCGGCTGAACTGGTGATGTAGGTCGTGTAGGTGGTACATAGCTACGTAGAAACTCCTCGAATGACTCAGGTTCACTCCAACGAAACGAGGTTGTTTGGCGATGAGCTCTAGGTGACAACTCTATGTTCGACTTTACTTGAACCACTTCATTTTGCCTCATCTCTAGACTCTCCAACCACTTCTCTATCTCAATGGCATATTGCACCATGTCTTCCAACTTATCGAAGTGATACAATGCTACCTTTTCTCGAATTGCCCTTCGTAGACCAGCTAGAAATCTATCCATGGTATCTTCTGGATATTCTTCTACATCAGCTCGTCTCATGGCTTCAATCATTTTGTTGTAGTAGTCATTTATACTTTGATCTCTTTGTCTCAGCTTGTATAGCTTTTCGTCCAACTCCCATTGGTAGTGGTCTGGAATGAAGCGTTTCTGCATCAAATCTTTCAACTCACGCCATGTGTCGATAGGTGGAAGGTGATCTCGGTGGCACCGGTTCTGCTGGAATCCCCACCATGTTGCTGCGTAGCCTTTAAACTTTGACGAAACTAGCTGCACTTTCTTTTTCTCGGGGAAGTCATAGCACTCAAAAAGTTTGTCTACTTTGCGTTCCCAATCCAAATAGGTGTCGGGATAGTATAGACCTTCAAACTCAGGTACGATCATGTTGTTGTTGCGGTAGAGATGGCGAGAATTTGGTGTATAGGGTGTATGGGTATACGGAGTATCATTGGTGTATGGTGTAACACCTTAATCTAAATATATTATTTTAAATAAGATTAAATAATTTATAATGCAGAAAAAAAAAATCTGAATATAATTATTTTCTCCTACATTTTTATTTTCAAAAAATAAATAAATCTATTTTGACATAACCCAAAGAAATAACCAATGAGGCAACATGTGGAATCAAAATTTGAAATTTGAAGTGCAATTTATAACTTAGCAAGACCAACACAACTGAAATATTTACAATCTCATATACATTCAAAAACTCAAAGTGCAAACCCAAAAGAGTTACCAGTAAAAGTCATTTTAGTTATCCAGCTAGAAATATAAAATAAAGTGGAAACTTATATATACATATGTATAATAAAAGTTTAATCCATTATTCGACCTCCACTGCAACTCCAAGCTCATTTACCTAAAATTGTAAGTTTATGGGATGAGCATATACGAATATACTCAGTGTGGGACGGCTATGCAAAATAATTTGTCCAAGTTGATATAAAATGAGATACATGTGTATTATTCACTGATATATGAAAATGAATCGCACTGTGCTTCCAAGGATCAATCAAGACCCCGGACCTATTCACGGTCCCTGGCGAAAATGATTGTGCACAATAGTGAGGTTAAATATGAAGGACAACTGAATAGACGGTCCAGTAACACTCACAAATGATATGAAATCATACACGTCAAACAAATCACATCAACAAGGACAAAGTGAAATCAACGGCATAATAAGTGAGAATCCCACACCTTAATTGAATTTGAAGATCGACTCGAGCAAATAACAGAAAGTTAACGTCTTAGTCGCGCCGCACCTAAATATTAAATAAAAAAAATATATTCTATAAGTGAATATTAAATTTTATGAAATCAAATTAATTTATATTAAAGTTATAAATATGATCATTGGAACATAATGACCAAACGATAATAAAAAAAAATAAAGTTTCTAATAAGATGAGCTTGTTGACTATATTTTCCAATAATAGTAGGTTCCATTTTCTAAACATGAACTATAATATTAAATATATTTAATGAAATCTATATATATATATATATATATATATATATTAATCCAATAAATTTAACCATTGTATAAACCATACATATCCCTAAAGTTAATAAACATATTTCTACAATTGCAATTCCTAGTAAATAACATTATTATTAATGTCATTAGACATAAATAGTTTCAAAATAAGCAAAAGCCGATGAACTTACTTTTGATTAGTCAAATCTAATTATTCAATTTAACTTGATTAAAAAAAATATCTAAACAAACACTAACAATATTAGAAAATGAAAGATATATATACAAAAATACCACTTTCTCTACAAATTTTTATTTCCTAATTTTATATTGTGAGTTTAATCATAGCCTAAATTAAATTTTAGTTAGATTCACAATTAACAAAAATATTTAAACTTGATGTATGTTTTATTTAAATCTTCCGCAGCATAATTACGGCTAATATAAAGTGGAATGAATTTGGGTTATATAAATTTAATATGTTGTTCTTGCTAAAATGATGGTGAAATATAATAAACTGATGCTTCGATAATCAAATAAAATAAATCTGGAAAGAATGCTTACCTTTTATATGGCACTTACTTTGGTTCTTCTAAATAAATTAGAAGTTCTTTCTCTTTTATTTATTTATTTACTTGAGTAAGTTTTCGTCAATTAGATTGTAGAGAAACTAAATCCATATACATCACTATAACTTGCTTGTATTTTAAATTATTATTATTATTATTATTATTATTATTATTATTATTATTATTATTCGTTGATGCATGAGTCACATTCTAAATACACAATATCTTGCCACTTCAATTGTCCTTATTTTTAGCTAATTACACGTATAAGGAAAAGTTGGCAACAAGTCAAATCCCAATGTTATTCTCTTGTCTTTATATAAATATAATGTATACATACATACATATATATATATATAAAATAGATGTGTATATGAATATATATATATATAACATATATATATGCTCTTTTTTTTATGACTATGTATGTATTTGTCTAAAATAAATCTATTACACTCAATAAGTAAATTATAATTAATTAAATTAAGTTCATATCTAGGGGTGCGACATATATAAATTTACCACTCGATAATTAAAATATCATAATTTTCATGAGTTGAAATAAATAAGTTTCACAAATAAATATTTTAATTTAGAAACAGGTTGTGACAATCCTAGCACCTTAAAGAAATTTCGTCCTCGAAATTAAACTTACTTGATTCTATGTTTGGATAACGTGCCTTTGATAAGGTCTTTTAATTTGCGCAAGATATTTCAAACAAGATGAAAATTTAGACGTTTTTCACGCATGATGGGAAAATTGCCTCATTTTAGAGGACTTTGGCAACGATATAATAAATTATGGGTTACAACCGAAATAGGGTAGTCTCTTGGAAAATTCACTGCCACTATTGGGTTTAGAAATCTTAAAGCATTTATTACATATTAGAGTCTTGGTCAGAATGAATATTAGATTACAGATAGACAAACAGATGGATTGGATATCTAGGTGTTCTAACAGCAACACCTCCTACACCTCCTTCCCATGTTTAATCATGAGTCGGGCCTTTTCCCTTCTCCTTGCATGGCGATCCTACTTCCTCTTCGCCTTCTTTCGGGTCCTCGTCTTCTTCTTCTTCGTCTCCAATATCAACTGTTTCCGGGATGGTGAAATTGAATGTCCTCATACGGACACTCCCTTCGGGATACTGATGGGGCATACACTATCCCAGACCCTGAGAAGCGAACACAGGGGTCCACTGGTTCACTTGAGGAGTGCAGGAGAATAGGGACTCGGTGTGGTTCACGATTCAGACATTTGAGGGTCCTGCTCCTGTGGTTCCTTCGTCGTGAAGACGTGGCGCTTGAAATCCAGAGGGACTGTTGAGGGTTGCCCTTTGCAATTCTAGCTCTACCACGAGAGAGGGGTTTTGCTCATCCGCTTGCTGCTCGGCTAGGGCGTGCACGTGGCCATACTCCGATACCCAACGAGCCATTAAGGCTGACGAGAATTCCGTCAGATTTCCGATTTCAGCGTACGTCTCGAGATCGCGGGTGATCGTGCTTTGCAGGATATGGTACATTGTAGGCCTCCAAGCAGGTGGCGCATGCTCACACATGCGGATGCACATTTCCAAGTCGGATACACTTCAGGGCTCCCCTTCGTAGCCATTTGCCCAAGCCCACCTTTCGAGGTATCTCGCCATGTAGGACAGCAACTGTTCGTTACCATTCCAAGTTTCTCTTTTGAATCTCTCAACTCTCTCTTGCACAGGACAAAAAAAGAGGCACGCTCTTCCTAGCTGTCGAACGACGCTTAACCATCTAGAAGAGAATAACTTAATCAGTCTAGATTATAAAAGGGAGACCTAAGGTCCTCCTAATGTCTGGATTAATCTTGCATGCTTAATTTCCTTTTTATGAAGCAGTTGACAACTTTTATAAAAATTTTGGTGCCCAAAGTTCTTTAAACATACGTTGTTTACCTTTTCTTTTGAGTCAAAAATTCGAGAAATGATTTTAAGCCATTTTGGGATCGAGAAATCTTTTCACAAACTTTCCGTCTGGGAAATCATCTTACCCGAACACCTTTTACTTGGAATTTCATTCTCACGGTTTTTCTCTTGTCCATAAACAGGTATGCTTGCTCAAATCTTTTCCCTTCCTGTATTCCAAAATCATGAATCCAACATCCAAAATTTCTATACTATCATACCTTGATTTTTGGTTGAGAATGCGAGGGTGATGGCGAGCTGTGGGTTGCTGCTTTAACTTATCAGAGAACAACTTATATCCACATAGACTTATTAACTTATTTCAAACAAAGAGACAGGTCTGCAGAGTTGCAAACCTGCTCTGATACCAACTGTAACAGCCCAGTCCCGAGATAGGGATTAACAGGTGGGGACGGGGTGTTATTATGAGATTTAGCGAATAAAATGGAAGATTAATAAGTGGGTTTTACCAACGAGATATTCTTTTGGAGATTAGACGGAGATACTCGGGTTCACTTTTGCTAGATGGTAAATTAAACGGATAAACGGATACTATAGATGATGACGGTTAATAACGCATGCGAGCCCCTCGTATAGAAGAAAAGGAGATTATACTCGGGTAGTAGAAATAGAACTTAGTATGCATCTTATATTCAAATAGTACTTGTCTGGGGAGATTATTCATAGAGTCTTGCTAATCATAATAGGACTTAAAACAGAATTGGAATGAGTGTATCAGAGTAGCAGATCACATAGTGGGATTCCAAGGAAACATTAGATAATAACAAAACAGTCTTGGCAGCCAACCCACATCCACAGCCACCAGCATCCTCAGCATCTCAACCTGAAAACATTTGAAAAGAGGGGGCATAAGCACTAATGTACTCAGTGGGTTTTAGCGAAAATGTTTTACTAACTTCAAGATATCCAATAATTACAGACGGTATACGGAGAGCAAAACGCAAAAGCCCTCTCCGTATCCGTAAAACCTTTTCTTTTCTTTTGGGCCCAACTTGGATCAAACCTATCGTCAACTGTACTCTTAGGCATGCCATAGGATGGTAGAGGGATTACCTCAAATATACGAACGAGTTTGCGTGGGGAAAAACCCAGCAGTAACTCCCTTAATGATTCTGAGCTCACATCCTGCTTAAGTGAAAAGCTAAGTTCCTTTCTTCCCTATTCTTGCTAGCAATACCAAGCTTAGAACTATGTCTAATGCTAATACCTTATTACTGCATGATCTCGGCCTACAAAGGGGGGGTAAAGCTACCCTAACAAGGCAAAATGAGATATCCAATAAAGTATTTTTGCCCTAACATGCTTCTAGAGCTTATTAGCTCAAACTTTAGATGAGTATAGATTTACCCACCTTGATTACGGGACGGAAGATGAGGCAACGAGCTGGTGATCTCCTTGAGTATTCCTCCGAGGCTCGATTCCTCCTACAAGAGTCGATTCATCGACTTAGAAGCCTTCTTCGAAGATTTCTAATAACATGATATTAAATAACACCCAACTAGCATTCCCTTAGCTAGGACTTAACATGGATAGCACGACTCTGACTTAATAAGGGTCCGAAAAGGATTTATTTTATTTATGGAATTTCTCGACTTGATTTCTAAATTTTTAGACGGAAAAGAACTTGAATGATTTTCTCGAAATAAATCGAAGAAGCTTGAAAATCTTTTTAATTTAAACTTGAGAATTACTCGGAGAAACATGACTCGAAGAAGAACTCGAAAATTTGGAAGGACGAGCGTCGGACAACACGGGGGGGGGGGGGGGGGGAAACGTCGCGCGCCAGAGGCACCCCGCGCGCCCGCGCATCCCCGCGCCCGCGCAACCTCCACGCCCGCGGGGTCCTGGGCCGAGGGAGGCGTCGCGCGGCCGCGCACCCCCCGCGGTCGCAGGACCTGCTTTCTCTCTCTTCCTGGGCGATCTTCAACTGGGTTCTTCGTGTTCGTTGATTCTTTCGATGAACATGAAGAACACGAAGAACGCTATACCCGAAATTTCCCAAAAACAAAGTGCTTGAATTTATCATGCAACAACATGCTTTAACTTAAAAATAATTTTGGCATTATAACGGCATAAACACGATAATCCTCCAAAATAGTTAAATATGGCTTGAATGGATTTTTAACGGAATAACGAGGTTAATCTTCTTAGAATAACAATAACGGAATTTAGAATGAGAAATATAACACACAAGTTATTATCTTGGAATTTCAACAAAAATCGAAATGTAACTTTAGACGATAAATAATGAAGAACGTGAAGAACGTAAAGAACGGAAAGTAAATGCGGAAATTTAAAGACGAAAAAGAAATGGAATTGAGACCGATGAACGCAAATGGACGGGGTCAGGTGCGTCGAAGGAATGTGGTTAGCTCGGCGTCTCGTCGAGTCGCAACGGCGGCAGAGCCGCCTGCTACGATTTCAACGGCGCCCCTAGCACATTACCTCACCGCATCCCTTCCACGCTACTCCGCTCGTCGTCTTGAAGAACACTCACAAAGAACGCTTTTTATTTCGACAGAACCTTCTCGGCTTTCAAAGCTTTTCACCTCTCCATTTAGAAGTGAAGGGAAAGAGTAAAATGAGCAAGAAAAGCTAAAAGGGTGGTCCCATATATATAGGAAAAGCTTTGGCTTCCCTTGGAAGCCATTGCTGTGCGGGAATACTGCAAAAGTTGCTCCGGGTTCGGTTAAAAGCTGTTTTATTCGATGTTGAGGTCCAAATGACTTCAGACATGAAATCTAAAAATACCGGGAGACTCGTTGGCTCGAATACTAGTGAACCAACTTGATTCGTGAAGAAGCCGGGGTTGTCTGAAAAGAGACGAGCAAAGATTCCCTTTTTGGAATTACTTTTTACTATTCACTCAGACTGACAGATTCGGCTTCCGAGCGTTCGATTGACCTCAGAATGGCAATCCGTGAATGCCAACGGAATCCTTGAGTCGTTTCCCATAAGAGGGGCCTGACAGAACTGAACTTGAATAAACGAGGAGGATTTCGTGAATTTCTTAAAACACAAACGCATGCAAAAGTTACTATTCATTCTTCTTTTAAATGCGTTTTTCATCACCGGGAACTCAAATGACTTCAGAATTAAAATCCGAAAATACCGGCATACTCCTTGAGTTAAAACCTTTCTAACGAGACCACGGATGGTCATAAAATAGTTAAAATCACATTTCTTGAAAAGACGATCTTCACGAAAACTGACTCCAAAAGTCGCGACTGACATCCAACCTTAACTAACCTTAATTAAATTCCTTCTTTAATTAATTAATTATTATTAACAATTCTCTAAACCTTATTCGGAAATCTGGGGTATTACACGACTTTTCATATTTTGCAAAAATGCATTGTTCTTTTGAGCTTCCTTAATCCGATCCCGTAATTTGGGTTGTAAAACCAATACTGCCAATGCAGCTTTAGTTGTATTAGGAGTTACTACCTCAATTCTTAACTTTTCCAACTCCTTAACCAATGACTCATGTTGAGTAATCATTCTTGTCAATTGTCCTTCACCTTTTCTACTAAGAGCATCAGCTACCACATTAGCCTTTCCAGGATGATATAGTATGGTACAATCATAATCCTTCACAAGTTCTAACCAACGTCTCTGTCTCATGTTAAGTTCTTTTTGTGTGAAGAAATATTTCAAACTTTTATGATCAGTATATATTTCGCACTTACCTCCATACAAATAATGTCTCCAAATCTTTAGTGCGTGCACCATAGCTGCTAACTCTAAATCATGTGTCGGATAGTTATGCTCATGTATTTTCAATTGTCTGGATCCATAAGCAATAACTTTCCCTTTCTGCATTAGTACACACCCAAATCCTTGTTTTGAGGCATCGGTGTATAATACAAAATCATCTGTTCTATCAGGTATGGTTAACACAGGAGCTGTTGTTAACCTTCTTTTCAACTCCTGAAAAATTTGCTCACATTCCTCAGTCCATTTGTATTCTACACCTTTTCTTGTTAGTTGTGTCATTGGACCTGCTATTTTGGAGAATCCCTCAATGAACTTTCGATAATAGCCAGCCAATCCAAGAAAACTCCTTATCTCCCTAGCATTACTAAGTACTTTTCAATTGCTCACAACTTCCACCTTGGCTGGATCTACTTCAATTCCTTGAGAAGTTACAATGTGTCCAAGAAAAACTACCCGATCCAACCAAAATTCACATTTCTTAAATTTGGCGTATAACTTCTCATTTCTTATTGTTTCCAATATAATCCTCAAATGTTCTTCATGTTGGTTGGCATCCTTTGAATAAATCAAAATATCATCAATGAACACTATGACAAACTTGTCCAAATATGGATGGAAGACTCGATTCATCAAGTCCATAAACACTGCTAGCGCATTAGTTAAACCAAACGGCATTACTATAAACTCATAGTGACCATATCTTGTGCGAAATGCCGTCTTAGAGATATCACTTCATCTTATTTTCAATTGATGATATCCTGACCTTAAATCGATCTTTGAAAACACTCCAGCACCTCTTAATTGATCAAATAAATCCTCAATCCTTGGTAAAGGATATTTATTTTTAATCGTGAGCCGATTCAGTTCACGATAATCAATGCACATTCGCATTGTCCCATCTTTCTTTTTGACAAATAGAACTGGCGCACCCCAAGGTGACACACTTGGTCGTATGAATCCTAAATTCAAAAGTTCTTGTAGTTGCACCTTCAACTCCTGCAATTCTTTCGGTGCCATCCTATATGGTACTTTTGACACGGGTGCTGCACCAGGTACCAAATCAATTGTAAATTCAACTTGTCTGTCAGGTGGTACTCCTGGCAGTTCATCCGGAAACACATCTGTAAACTCCCTTACAATTGGCACATTTTCAATTTTAGGATCTTCATCTTTCATACTAATAATGTTAACTAGGTAACCGTAACAGTTACCTCTTCTTAACATCTTTACCGCCTTCATGGCAGATATTACAACAGGTGTTCCACTAACTTTCACCCCATAAAATGTGAACTTTTCTATACCTGGCGTTTCAAAGATCACTTCTCTTTCATGACAATTTATTGTTGCAAAATTTTTACATAACCAATCCATACCTAATATTACATCAAAGTCTTGCATGTCAATGCAATATAAATCAGCTTCTAGTTCTCTATTCCCAAAGTCCAATTTGACATTCCGAGCAATCCTATCTGTTTTTATGTTCTCTCTTGAAGGGATACTTACATTCAATGCTAAGTTTTCTACCTCACAATTAATTTCTTTCTTATGACATAACTTAGCAGATATGAATGAATGTGAAGCTCCAGAATCAAATAATACAATAGCAGATGATCCAAGGATAGGTAACATACCAGTCATAGTATCATTATCTTTTGATGACTGCTGGTGTGAAAGAGCAAAGAATCGGGCATTCCCTCTTTTCTCTGGCGGCTTATTTTCCCTCATGATTGGCGTTTTATTTCCCCGTCGAGGACATTGACCAATAGAGTGTCCTTTCTCATGACAATAAAAGCATCCCAAACCCAACATGCAAGGTCCATTATGATTTTTACCGCAATTTGAACATTGGGGCTTGGATGATGTCCCAGCGCCAGTTTTACTTAATGCTCCAGTGTTTTTTCCGGTATTGAATCTAGTGTTGATTCCCTCACTTAACTTTTCCCTCTTATTCTGAAAATTCATATTACCTCCAGTACGATTATCCTATCTCCTTTTACTAGAATTGTCTACCTATTTTGGTATCAAATTGTTTGTCCCAAGAGTTGTGGCTACTTCTTCTGCTCGTTTAACCAACTCACCAAACTCATTGATAACTTGGGCTGCCATAATTCCCTTGATATCTGCCCTCAAACCTCTTTTAAACCTTGCAATCATCTTTGCTTCTGTGTCAATCAAGTGGGGCGCATACCTAGCCAAATTGTTGAATTTTCATTCATATTCTTCGATTGTCATATTTTCCTGTTTGAGCTCAAAGAATTCCGACTCTTTCTTCTCATGGAAAGAACTAGAGAAATATTTATCCAACACAACTTCTCTGAATATGTCCCATGACAACATTTGAGTTGAAACACTGCACATGCGACCTTTTGCTCATCTGTACAATCAATGTGGGTAAAAATTCAATCCAACTCAATTAACCACTCCTCTGCCACCATCGGTTCATCTCGACCATTAAATCATGGCGGGTCATAGCGACGAAACTGCTCGACAACTTTATTTGTGAGAACCGGGGTCGACATAGTATTAGGTTGTCCTATGTTAGGTTGTACATTGGATGGTTGTGTGGCATTAGGTATCGCAGTGTTAGTTTGTGTTGTGAAATGAGCTTGAGCTTGCTGTTGGACAAATCCTTGCATAGCACTTAAAAAGTCATTCATTAAAGTCTCTCCACCTGTAGGCTGAGGTTGTGTCATATTCTGTGGTTAGTTTCCAGTCGGAGCTCGAATTACATTTACATTCTCAACATTGTCTGATCGAGTACGAGGACGTACCATGTTTCTATAGTAATGTAGGAAATATGGTCAAAAGGCTTTCTAAATATGACTAAGTTATTTCTAAATTATCCACAAGTTCGGGGGCTAAGTTTAAAAATATACAATACTCACAATTTAATAAATTTGACTTGTATAAATTCCAAAGATAAATAACTACAAGAACATTTTCATAATCATTTCAATGATTAAAGTAAAGTCATACGAACTTTGGAATTTAAACATTTAGATGCTCATCCAATTTGAAAAAAAAATATAAAATACTTGTACCTTGAAGCTGGAGCGCGTGGTAGTCGAATGACATATGAAACCATTAAACTCAAAAATAATTTACGAAGTCTACAGGAAAGTAGACCTGCTCTGATACCACTACTGTAACACCTTAATCTAAATATATTATTTTAAATGAGATTAAATAACTTATAATGCAGAAAAAAAAAATCTGAATATAATTATTTTCTCCTACATTTTTATTTTCAAAAAACAAATAAATCTATTTTGACATAACCCAAAGAAATGACCAATGAGGTAACATGTGGAATCAAAATTTGAAATTTCAAGTACGATTTATAACTTAGCCAGACCAACACAACTGAAATATTTACAATCTCATATACATTCAAAAACTCAAAGTGCAAACCCAAAAGAGTTACCAGTAAAAGTCATTTTAGTTATCCAGCTAGAAATATAAAATAAAGTGGAAACTTATATATACATATGTATAATAAAAGTTTAATCCATCATTCGACCTCCACTGCAACTCCAAGCTCATTTACCTAAAATTGTAAGTTTATGGGATGAACATATACAAATATACTCAGTGTGGGACGGCTATGCAAAATAATTTGTCCAAGTTGATATAAAATGAGATACATGTGTATTATTCACTGATATATGAAAATGAATCGCACTGTGCTTCCAAGGATCAATCAAGACCCCAGACCTATTCACGGTCTCTGGGGAAAATGATTGTGCACAATAGTGAGGTTAAATATGAAGGACAACTGAATAAACGGTCCAATAACACTGACAAATGATATGAAATCATACACGTCAAACAAATCACATCAACAAGGACAAACTGAAATCAACGGCATAATAAGTGAGAATCCCACACGTTAATTGAATTTGAAGATCGACTCGAGCAAATAATAGAAAGTTAACATCTTAGTCGTGCCGCACCTAAATATTAAATAAAAAATATATATTCTATAAGTGAATATTAAATTTTATGAAATCAAATTAATTTATATTAAAGTTATAAATATGATCATTGGAACATAGTGACGAAACAATAATAAAAAAAATAAAGTTTCTAATAAGATGAGCTTGCTAACTATATTTTCCAATAATAGTAGGTTCCATTTTCTAAACATAAACTATAATATTAAATATATTTAATGAAATCTATATATATATATATATATATATATATTAATCCAATAAATTTAACCACTGTATAAACCATACATATCCCTAAAGTTAATAAACATATTTCTACAATTGCAGTTCCTAGTAAATAACATTATTATTAATGTCATTAGACATAAATAGTTTCAAAATAAGGAAAAGCCGATGAACTTACCTTTGATTAGTCAAATCTAATTATTCAATTTAACTTGATTAAAAAAAATATCTAAACAAACACTAACAATATTAGAAAATGAAAGATATATATACAAAAATACCACTTTCTCTACAAATTTTTATTTCCTAATTTTATATTGTGAGTTTAATCATAGCCTAAATTAAATTTTGGTTAGATTCACAATTATCAAAAATATTTAAACTTGATGTATGTTTTATTTAAATCTTCCGCAGCATAATTACGGCTAATATAAAGTGGAATGAATTTGGGTTATATAAATTTAATATGTTGTTCTTGCTAAAATGATGGTGAAATATAATAAACTGATGCTTCGATAATCAAATAAAATAAATCTGGAAAGAATGCTTACCTTTTATATGGCACTTACTTTGGTTCTTCTAAATAAATTAGAAGTTCTTTCTCTTTTATTTATTTATTTATTTACTTGAGTACGTTTTCGTTAATTAGATTGTAGAGAAACTAAATCCATATACATCACTATAACTTGCTTGTATTTTAAATAATTATTATTATTATTCATTGATGCATGAGTCACATTCTTAATACACAATATCTTGCCACTTCAATTGTCCTTATTTTTAGCTAATTAAACGTATACGGAAAAGTTGGCAACAAGTCAAATCCCAATGTTATTCTCTTGTCTTTATATAAATATAATGTATACATACATATATATATATATAAATAGATGTGTATATGAATATATATATATATAAATAGATGATATATATATATAACATATATATATATATGCTCTTTTTTTTATGAACATCTATGTATTTGTCGAAAATAAATCTATTACACTCAATAAGTAAATTATAATTAATTAAATTAAGTTCATATCTAGGGGGCGCGACCTATATAAATTTACCACTCGATAATTAAAATATCATAATTTTCATGAGTTGAAATAAATAAGTTTCACAAATAAATATTTTAATTTAGAAACAGGTTGTGACATATGGTACATGGACCGGATGGTACATGGGTGCATATGTGTATAGTCCGGATGGTGTATATGAGTGTGAACATCTATATATGTGGAATAAGATGAATTTTCGATCCCCTTGATGATGGTGGACGGAAATTTGTAGTTATGGGAGAGTTTATGGAGGGTTGGAATGAATTAGGATGGAAGAAAGCTAGAAAAGGAAAGAATTAGATGTATTTTTGAAGTTCCCAAATAGAATAGGAATCCAAAAATAAATCCAAAAGTATGGAAGGTAAGAATTAGAAAGGAAAAGGAAAAAGGGATTAGGTAATTTGGAAAGTGTTACACAATTGTGACACAATCTAAATATCCTAATTGAACTAGACTCTAAAAGGAAAGAACCAAAAAAATAAATTACAACTCAAAAGGAAACTACCAAAATAAAATAAAACTTGGAAGAAAAGTTCCAAAAATAAAATAAGACTCTAATGGAAGTTACCAACTAAGAAATTATCCTAGAAGGAAACTACCAAAATTAAAAATAGACTCACAAGGTAAGTTCCAAATATAGAACTTGACTAAAAGGAAAGTACCAAAATAAATCAAGACTCAATGGTAACACAATGAATATACCTTTTTTTTGTCGATTTTTTTTTTTTTTGATTTCGGCTCTTTCTCTTTTTTTTCTTTTTTGCCAATTTGTTTTTTTTATCGACTTTCTTTTTTTTTTCAATGTATAGCTATTCTATTACAACTCGATAAAAATAAAAATAACAAGACAGGTAAGATGACACGTAGGATAAAGATGACACGTCGGATTGAACCACGACCAGCAGAGCTAATGTGGCTCTGATGCTAAATTTATGATACGACCCAGACAATTAATCTAGGACGAATAAAATACGTAGCGGAAGACTTCTGGATACGAAACACGTCAGTGAATTAAGGGCTTCAATCCGACTCAAAAAACAACGGAAATTAGAAAATCTAGACAATTAAAATACCTAGAAAACGACACGAACTATGTAACACAATACCAAAGGTTTAGGGGCTGAATAGGGACGAATTATAGGCTGGATTTTGGATGGAATTTCGTGTGTGATGGCTTGTGAAGAAGGGTTTGGAGAAGATAGGATATGTTAGGGATCAAATGAACTTACGGATAAAAACGAACGGACGCAGAACTCGAACTCGAACACGGGGGCTAGAATTGAGGCGTACGTTGATGGAGTATGGATGACGTCGAATGGTGTTGATAGATGATGATTCGTTGATGTGAATCACAACCCGATAGCCTCCTTGAATCTCGAACGTATCCAAGGTTGAAATCTCTAAGTTGATCTTCGGATAGCGAATACCGGTTAATCCCTCAAGTGGATTAAGCAATATCCTTGAATAGAACTTAAAGTTGCTAGCTCCAAGAATGAATATTTTCGAGTGAAAGTATCCAAAAGACGTAATAGATTTGAGACACAATTGTATGCAAAAGTAATTTAATTCAACAATGTCTAAAGTATCAATGTGACAATGATCCCCTAGTTATAATGTTATGGGGGACGAAAATTACTAGCTAAAGGGCCCAAAATCCCCCATAACATTATAAATAGGCCCTTTAGCTAGTAATTTTCGTCCCCCATAACATTATAAATAGGGGATCATTGTCACATTGATACTTTAGACATTGTTAAATTAAATTACTTTTGCACACAATTGTGTCTCAAATCTATTACGTCTTTTGGATACTTTCACTCGAAAATATTCATTCTTGGAGCTAGCAACTTTAAGTCTTATTCAAGGATATTGCTTAATCCACTTGAGGGATTAACCGGTATTCGCTATCCGAAGATCAACTTAGAGATTTCAACCTTGGATACATTCGAGATTCAAGGAGGCTATCGGTTGTGATTCACATCAATGAATCATCATCCATCAACACCATTCGATGTCGTCCATACTCCATCAACGCACGCCTCAATTCCAGCCCCCGTGTTCGAGTTCGAGTTCTACGGCCGTTCATTTTTATCCGTAAGTTCGTTTGATCCCTAACATATCCTACCTTCTCCAAACCCTTCTTCACAAGCCATCACACACGAAATTCCATCCAAAATCCAGCCTATAATTCGTCTCTATTCAGCCCCTCAACCTTTGGTATCATGTTACATAGTTCATGTCGTTTTCTAAGTATTTTAATTGTCTAGATTTCGTCTTTTTGTTTGTTTATCGAGTCGGATTGTAACCCTTCAATTAGTTGACGTGTTTCGCATCCTAAGTCTTCCGCTACGTCGTTATTATCGCCCTAGACCATTTGTCCGGGTCGTATCAAAGGTCCACTTCCAAATATGGAAATAATTAATATCAACATCAAAGTGGACCCCACTTACTTTATATTACTTTTTATTATAATACTCCTTAAAGAAAGGGACCCCACCTACTTTATCCACTACTTAACCAACTAATCTATTTCTCCTTAATCTCTGTGCCCAATAGCAAGTGGACCTTACTATTGGGACGGAGGTAGTATTTAACAAGTTAAGTACACTCCCAACAATAAAAATAAATCACCTAGGCAAAACAGCAGCGTTCAAAAACATATTTATGAATCACTTTCTAAAAGTTCAAAACATGTTCATTGTAATGCCCCAGTCCCACTAGGACCAAAACGTCACCAAAAGACATGCATACATGCTTACGTGATAAATATTTTTCAAGAAACTAAATTAACTTTATAACTAATTTATAAACGGACAACATCTCAACTTAAAAATGTTCAAACCATGCACTCAGGTGCTTTCAAAGTCAACTTTCAACAAGGCTTTACAAAATCACAAACTCACATATAACCAAATTATGACTTGTCAACAAGAAAATACACATAGCCAAACAAGTCACTCATTCAAAAACTCAACGGTCAACCCTTATATACATTCAAAATATTTGTATATACAGTCAAAATTGACCACAGAGGTAAACAACTTTCAAACTTAAAGGTTTTGCAGAGTATCAACGAAAGCATTTAATATTTAATATACAAACATAAGTTTAAAGATGGTTTTTAGCAAAAACCACATAAGGGTCAACCATCAAAACCCAATCCAGCAACATATCATCAACCAGCTCGATCTCCAGGACCTGAAAACATTTGAAAATATTTGGGTTGAGTGCCAGAAAACACTCAGTGGGCATTAACATTCGTCCAAGATAAACTTTCATGCTTTAAAACTATTATATTGCATAACTCATGGAAAATAACCATGAACATTCTTTATAACAAGGTTTACTCTTCTTCATTGGATGAGAGACCCAATGTGATCACATGATACTTTACGGTTACTTATCTAGACATTTAGTCACAAAGTAAACCGTCTTGCTTGTAAGTCGGAATTCCTCTATGCATGAAGTTTCAACACATCCAATCATTGCGTAAACAATGTTATTAAAATATTTAACATACTTTTCATGGACGAATTTAAAACGTAGTTGTGAGTTATAGAAAAACCCACCTGGATGATCTCAATAAATAGTGTAATTTACGCGTGAGATGCTACTATGCTTTCAGCTCGTCTCGACCTATAAAATTGAAATTCTAACTTAGAATCCTCAATAGGTTAATAAAGGTAATAACTTAGATCCTAAATAACTTAAATAATAATTTCCTATGCCTAGGGATCGTTTGGAATTGAAATAGAGTCAAATGAGCAAATAATGCGTATTTGACGGATTGAATCAAGTTAGTGATCCTATTTGAGAATTTATCGAACTTCACAACATAATTGAATAGATAAAGATGAATTGAACCGAATTCAATGACTAAGAAGTTTGGTTTAATACTTAGGAGTGAATTATAATATTTAGAATTTCTTTTGAGGCAAAATATAAAATTTGGAAATTTTAGAATTTAATTACAATTTCTAAAAATTCTAATTTAAATCTAGGAACTAAGTTAATATCCAAGAAAAATAAATTTAGAAATCGGTCATACTTAAAAAGGCTGAATTGATCAGAATATAAATTGAAAAAGAGGGCTTCAATAGTAACTCACCAATTTTTTTCTCCCTTTTCTCTTTTTTCTCTTTCTTTTCCTATTTTTGCTTCTGATCAAAGATTCCCAATCTTACATATATATATAGCTGATCCTAAGCCTTATTATACATATGTATATTTACATACATTGCACACGTGTACTTCAAGTACACAAATCTATTTTCTTTGTTTGCCAATTGACGAAATATGATTGGTTAAAATATTATTATTATTATTATTATTTTATTGTTTTTATTCTTTTACTTCCTAATTAAGCAATCCCTATATTTAAATACACATTTTACGTATGTAGCATGTAAGCTACTTATCCACTTTTAATTTGTTGTATTCTCATTTTTCCCAAATAGGTTCCTTATTAAATTGATACATACATAGTATACACATGCACCCTTGACAAAACTCCAAGTGGAAAGGTTTTAGTTTGATGACTAATCATTTCCTAAAATATTTTATTATAATTGAATTTTATTTTATTTTTTTTGGGTTTAAATTATCAAATGAAATAAATTTCATTGGAAAGCTAAATATAGTTCAATTTGAATCATCTTGGTACCCAAAATAATCTCATTAATGTCTATTTTTTTAAAATATAAATCCTACTATTAATTAGAAAACTCAACTAAAGTCGAGACTTTTCGTAGTCTTATTACGTCTCTAAGCCCATAATTAACTAACCAAAATTAATTGGATTCTAATTTCATAAAATTTCTAACTTATAAAATAAATTTAAATACTATATTTTCCGGGGTGTTACATCCTTCCCTCCTTAAAAAAAATTTCGTCCCCGAAATTGAATGTACCTGCTATGACGAGGGTTGGATACTTTGCCAAGATCTGATCTTCAAGTTCCCATGTAGCTTCCTCTTGTCCGTGTCTGCTCCATTGAACTTTCACAATGATTAGCTCTTTATTCCGCAACTTTTGGACTTTTCTGTCGAGAATAGCTATAGGAAACTCGTCGTATGTCAGATCTAGATTTACTTCTATTTCTTCCTGATTTACGACGTGACTTGGATCGAAAATATATTTTCGAAGCATTGAAACATGGAACACGTCATAAATTCCTCCTAACTTTGGCGGTAACGCCAACTTATAGGCAATTTCTCCGATTCGTTCGAGAATTTCATACGGTCCAATATATCTAGGCCGTAACTTTCCTTTCTTTCCGAATCGCACAATGCCTCTTGTAGAAGATATTTTCAGGAACACCTTATCTCCTACTTGAAATTGTAAATCCTTCCTTCTTTTATCTGCATACATTTTCTGTCGATCTTGGGCCTCTTTCATTCTTTGTCTTACTTTTTCAATAACCTCAATAGTTTTCTGTATAATTTCTGGGCCTAAAATTTTTCTTTCACCAACTTCATCCCAGTAAAGTGGTGATCTGCATTTTCGACCATATAGAGCCTCATAAGGCGCCATTCTAATAGTCGCTTGGAAACTGTTGTTGTAAGCAAATTCAACTAAAGGCAAATATTCCTCCCAACTTCCTCCTTGATCCATAACTACAGCCCTCAGCATATCTTCTAAGGTCTGAATTGTTCTTTCAGACTGTCCATCAGTCTGTGGGTGAAAAGCTGTACTGAAATTCAACTTTGTGCCCATTGCATTTTGTAAACTTTGCCAAAATTTAGACGTGAACCGCGTATCGCGATCTGATGTCATTGACACAGGTGCACCATGAAGTCTTACAATTTCTCTTACATAAATTTGTGCTAGTTTATCCAATCCTAAAGTCATCTTGACCGGTAAGAAGTGCGCCGACTTAGTCAAACGGTCAACGATAACCCATATGGCATGATTTCCACGTAATGACTTTGGTAGACCAACGACAAAGTCCATTGTGATATGCTCCCACTTCCATTCAGGGATTTCTAGGTGTTTGAGCAATCCAGATGGCCTTTGATGTTCTGCCTTGACTTGTTGACAAGTCATGCATCTTTCAACATACGCTGCAATGTCCCTCTTCATATTTCGCCACCAGAACGTCATCCTCAAATCTCTATACATTTTAGTACTCCCTGGATGAGCAGTATAAAGCGTGCAATGAGCTTCATCTAAAATTTCTCTTATCAATTCTTTATTTCGTGGTACACAAATTCTATTCCCATACATCAATGCATTATCGTCTGCAACCACGAATTCACCAGGGGCTCCTTGACCTATTCTTCTTTTTATCTTCTCAAGATAGTCATCTTTTTGTTGAGCTTTAACGATTCGGCCTCGCAAGCTAGGCTTCATTACCATCGTTGCTATATGTGCACTTATGCTATCTGGTGGAGTTACAATTTCAATGTTAAGTTTGGCAAAGTCTCTCATGATTTGTTCTTGTTGAGTGATCAGACAACTCAATTCTACTCGATTTTTCCTGCTTAGAGCATCAGCAACAACGTTTGCCTTTCCTGGATGGTATTGGATGGAACAGTCATAATCTTTGACTAGTTCTAACCATCTTCTTTGCCTCATGTTGAGTTCTTTCTGTTCGAATAAATATTTTAGACTCTTGTGATCTGAATAAATCACACTTTTTCCACCATATAAATAGTGTCTCCAAATTTTCAATGCATGCACCACGGCGGCCAATTCTAAATCATGTGTCGGGTAGTTATTCTCATGTGGCTTTAACTGACGTGATGCATACGCAATCACCTTTCCATTTTGCATCAGTACACAACCTAAACCCTGCTTTGATGCGTCTGTAAAAACCACGAACCCTTCAGATTCTTCTGGTATAGCTAATACTGGTGCAGTAACTAACCTTTTTTTCAATTCTTGGAAGCTTCTCTCACAATCATCAGTCCATTTGAATTTATTCTCCTTTTTCAATAGCTGGGTCATAGGCCTTGCTATCTTGGAGAATCCTTCAATAAATCTTCTATAGTACCCAGCTAGACCCAAGAAACTACGTATCTCATGTACACTTGTCGGGGTTTTCCATTCACTAACTGTATTTACCTTGGCAGGGTCCACTTTAATGCCCTGATCTGAGACAATGTGTCCCAAAAACACCACTTCCTTTAACCAAAATTCACATTTGCTGAATTTGGCATAAAGTCTTTCCCTTCGTAGTGTGTCTAGCACAATTTTCAAATGCTCATCATGTTGATCTTTATTCTTGGAATATATCAATATGTCATCGATGAAGACGATTACAAATTTATCTAGATATGGGTGAAAAACTCGATTCATCAAACCCATAAAAACTGCAGGTGCGTTGCTAAGACCGAAAGGCATCACTATAAACTCATAGTGACCATAGCGTGTACGAAATGCAGTCTTAGGTATATCTTCTTTCCGAATTTTAAGTTGATGATACCCAGACCTTAAATCAATCTTGGAAAATACACTTGCTCCTTTCAATTGGTCGAATAAGTCATCAATTCTGGGAAGTGGATATTTGTTCTTGATAGTTAACTTATTCAACTCTCTGTAGTCTATGCACATTCGGAGTGTTCCATCTTTCTTCTTAACGAACAACACAGGTGCTCCCCATGGTGAAACGCTGGGTTGAATATAACCCTTATCTAAGAGTTCCTGTAGTTGCACCTTTAGCTCCTCTAAGTCCTTTGGTGCCATGCGATATGGCGCTCTTGATACTGGAGCAGCTCCTGAAAGCAAGTCTATCGTAAACTCAACCTGTCTATCTAGAGGTAGACCTGGCAAGTCCTCTGAAAACACGTCTTTATAGTCCCGCACCACAGGTACATCATCAATTGACACCTTTTCTGACTTGCTCATTATCAAACTTACTAAGAACGATCCACATCCTTCTCTTCTAAGCATCTTCATTTCTTTCATTGCGGAAATAACTCTTACTCTAGTTCCCAACTTTGATCCATGGAAAGTGAATTCCGGTTCTTCCGGTCTTTGGAAGATTAGCTCCTTTTCAAGACACTTAATTGTGGCATGGTTAGCTTCTAGCCAATCCATTCCAAGGATAATATCAAAGTCTCTCGAGTCTAAGACATGTAGATCTGCACTTAGTGATCTATACCCAAGGTTCAAATCTATATTTTTGCATATTTGATCAGCAATTAAGATCCTCCCCGAAGGTATACTTACTTCTAAGGCCTCACTAAGTTTTTCCTTAGTCAGTTTTAGTTTAGAGCATAGTGCGGCAGATATAAATGAATGCGAAGCTCCAGTGTCAAATAATGCAAGTACAGGCATATTTGATATACTAATCATACCTGCCATATTTCCAGGCTCACGTGCAGCATCTTGTCGATTAAGAGCAAAGGCTCGAGCATTTCTTACAGGAGGTTGACCTGGCCTAGCCACCTCTTTTCCCTTATTCATTGGACAATTATATGCCATATGTCCTGGTTGCAAGCACCTATAACACACATTTCTTCCCTTCATACATTCACCATTATGCTTCTTTCTACAAGTTCGACATAATGGTTTTTCTTGTTGTGCTTTGGGATTTGATCCTCCTCCCATCCTAGCCTTTTTGTCGAAACTGCGACCCTTATTCTTGTTATCATCCCACTTTCTTTTCCCCTTCGTCTCATCAACCTTGTTCTCATTCTTGTGAAGTGATGATTCCACATCTTGAGCTCGTTCAAGAGTTTCAGCATACGTGGCCATGCCACGCCCAGCTATGATACTGCTGATTTCAGTTCGTAAGCCTCTTTTGAATCTATGAGCTTTTTTCTCATCAGTGTCTGTCAGGTGTGGAGCATACCTAGACAGCTGATTGAACTTCCGTTCATAATCATTCACTGTCATATTTCCCTGAGTTAACTGTAAGAACTCGGTTTCTTTCTGATCCCGATAACACATTGGAATAAACTTCCGCATAACCGCTTGCTTGAAATCCTCCCAAGTCATATTTGCAAATTGTTCAGGCGTCATCGACCTCCTATGCGTTTCCCACCAATGATCAGCATCACCAGTGAGCTGGAAGATTGTACATGCAATGCGCTGAGAGTCGGTACACACCATGTATGCGAATGTGCATTCCATCATTCGTAGCCATTCTTCAGCCTCAGTTGGTTCGCCTTGACCATTAAAGGTCGGGGGTTGGTATGTTCGAAACTGAGCAATAACACGTGCCGTATCTTCTTGTGGAGGATTTTGAGCCTGATTATTTTGACGTCTTGGCAGCATCCTATACATGTATTTCATACATCAGATTCTTTTGATCGACAAATACACTTATAAGATTCTAAGGCAACGAGACATCGCACTTAGATTCATATAGATCCTAAAATTCTAGTGAGCTAAAGAAGCTCTAAAGTCATGCTAGGTACTTATGTTCAGTGCATCTATGTTCAAATCCCAGCTAAGTTCTTGTCTAAAACTAGCTCAGATGATGTTTATGCATCAAATGGATTTAACATGAAAACACTGATAACCATGCTTTGTAAAACATAACTTTCACAATGCTTAAATCATACTTTCCACCATGCTTTAAATCACATGCACACTTAGATCACTTGTATTTGTATATCATGCATACAATCGTATACATATACTTTTCATAAGAGCACTAAAGAAATTCAAAACATGAACTTTAGTACCTTCCCGGAGTAAGCTCGGCTAAGACGATAGCTGCTGGGTTATGGTTAACTATTTCAATAACACAGGACTCAAAACATTTCAATATTTGAAAACACCACAGGCCTACAATCACGTAGACTTGGCTCTGATACCACCTGTAACGCCCCAGTCCCACTAGGACCAAAATGTCACCAAAAGACATGCATACATGCTTACGTGATAAATATTTTTCAAGAAACTAAATTAACTTTATAACTAATTTATAAACGGACAGCACCTCAACTTAAAAATGTTCAAACCATGCACTCAGGTGCTTTCAAAGTCAACTTTCAACAAGGATTTACAAAATCACAAACTCACATATAACCAAATTATGACTTGTCAACAAGAAAATACACATAGCCAAACAAGTCACTCATTCAAAAACTCCACGGTCAACCCTTATATACATTCAAAATATTTGTATATACAGTCAAAATTGACTACAGAGGTAAACAACTTTCAAACTTAAAGGTTTTGCAGAGTATCAACGAAAGCATTTAATATTTAATATACAAACATAAGTTTAAAGATGGTTTTTAGCAAAAACCACATAAGGGTCAACCATCAAAATCCAATCCAGCAACATATCATCAACCAGCTCGATCTCCAGGACCTGAAAACATTTGAAAATATTTGGGTTGAGTGCCAGAAAACACTCAGTGGGCATTAACATTCGTCCAAGATAAACTTTCATGCTTTAAAACTATTATATTGCATAACTCATGGAAAATAACCATGAACATTCTTTATAACAAGGTTTACTCTTCTTCATTGCATGAGAGACCCAATGTGATCACATGATACTTTACGGTTACTTATCTAGACATTTAGTCACAAAGTAAATCGTCTTGCTTGTAAGTCGGAATTCCTCTATGCATGAAGTCTCAACACATCCAATCATTGCGTAAACAATGTTATTAAAATATTTAACATACTTTTCATGGACAAATTTAAAACATAGTTGTGAGTTATAGAAAAACCCACCTGGATGATCTCAATAAATAGTGTAATTTACGCGTGAGATGCTACTATGCTTTCAGCTCGTCTCGACCTATAAAATTGAAATTCTAACTTAGAATCCTCAATAGGTTAATAAAGGTAATAACTTAGATCCTAAATAACTTAAATAATAATTTCCTATGCCTAGGGATCGTTTGGAATTGAAATAGAGTCAAATGAGCAAATAATGCGTATTTGACGGATTGAATCAAGTTAGTGATCCTATTTGAGAATTTATCGAACTTCACAACATAATTGAATAGATAAAGATGAATTGAACTGAATTCAATGACTAAGAAGTTTGGTTTAATACTTAGGAGTGAATTATAATATTTAGAATTTCTTTTGAGGCAAAATATAAAATTTGGAAATTTTAGAATTTAATTACAATTTCTAAAAATTCTAATTTAAATCTAGGAACTAAGTTAATATCCAAGAAAAATAAATTTAGAAATCGGCCATACTTAAAAAGGCTGAATTGATCAGAATATAAATTGAAAAAGAGGGCTTCAATAGTAACTCACCAATTTTTTTCTCCCTTTTCTCTTTTTTCTCTTTCTTTTCCTATTTTTGCTTCTGATCAAAGATTCCCAATCTTACATATATATATAGCTGATCCTAAGCCTTATTATACATATGTATATTTACATACATTGCACACGTGTACTTCAAGTACACAAATCTATTTTCTTTGTTTGCCAATTGACGAAATATGATTGGTTAAAATATTATTATTATTATTATTATTTTATTGTTTTTATTCTTTTACTTCCTAATTAAGCAATCCCTATATTTAAATACACATTTTACGTATGTAGCATGTAAGCTACTTATCCACTTTTAATTTGTTGTATTCTCATTTTTCCCAAATAGGTTCCTTATTAAATTGATACATACATAGTATACACATGCACCCTTGACAAAACTCCAAGTGGAAAGGTTTTAGTTTGATGACTAATCATTTCCTAAAATATTTTATTATAATTGAATTTTATTTTATTTTTTTTGGGTTTAAATTATCAAATGAAATAAATTTCATTGGAAAGCTAAATATAGTTCAATTTGAATCATCTTGGTACCCAAAATAATCTCATTAATGTCTATTTTTTTAAAATATAAATCCTACTATTAATTAGAAAACTCAACTAAAGTCGAGACTTTTCGTAGTCTTATTACGTCTCTAAGCCCATAATTAACTAACCAAAATTAATTGGATTCTAATTTCATAAAATTTCTAACTTATAAAATAAATTTAAATACTATATTTTCCGGGGTGTTACATTCATGAACCACCTCATGTAAGTTCCAAAATATATTTATGAATCACGTTGGAAAACATCTTTTTGAACCACCTTAGGCCGGTTCAAAAACATGTTTTTGAATCACATTATTCATATTCAATAATTTATTTATGATCCACCTAAACAACAAATCATACTGCAAACGAATAGAAGCACTAGTCGCATATTCAAAAACATGTTAATGAACCAAAACATTCATATTCAAGAACTTGTTTAAACCTATAACCCACAATTAAAAAAAATAGCTCGATGCAATAATCTGGAGGACAAACATGGAGATTACGATTCAAATTAATTCACCCTAAAATTCATTATATTTCATCTTTGAAACATATTATAACAATTTGAACTAACAAATTGACACAATTTCACATAAAATCAGAAATTTACATAAAACCTTAAATATCATGAAAGGAATGAAAATACTTACAAACTTGTTCCATGGGCTCAATAGCTCATGGGTTTCTCGAGTATTCGAAGATTGAAGTTCGAACCTTCTTGATTCTCTTCAATTTTGCTTCGTCTTCTTGATGTTCAATTTTCTGGAACCTCTCACAATTTTCTGTTTGTAGGCCTCTTACGATTTTTCAACTGGAAGAGTTGGGTGTTTGGGGATCTTTTTTCTTTTCTTTTTTCTTTTAAATTCAATTTATATTTTAAGTTGAAGGATATAATGATCTTTTTGTGTGGTGTGTAAAGAAAAAATGAAAAAAAAAACAATTTTATGGTGTGAAAATTAAATGTGGTGTGTAAAGAAAATTTGGTGAGGCATTTAGAAACACCACAAAAAAATAATGTGGAAATAATTAATTTTGAGTTTACTAAAATACCCTTTTTTACTTCAATACACTACAATTTTTGCTTTACACACCACAAAAATAAAATGATATATTAAATTAAAAAAATACAATAACAAAATGATTTTATTTTCATTCCAACATCCAACATTCAATTAGAAAAAATAGTTTGAGAGAAATTGTTTAGATAGAGTTTTACAAACCTTGAATTTGAGCATATTAGGTTTAAATCAACCATAGAGGGTAGAAATGATGAAGAAACAAGTAATGTAAATGAGTTCCACATATTTTCTTTGTTATTTCGTGAGTTCCATCGTGTTTGGATATTCAAATCGTCGAAAGACATTCAGAAATAATAGTTTGAATGTTGTGAAGGAAGTTCAAAAACATGTTTCCGAATACCTAATAATAGGTTCACAAACATGTTTATGATCCTTCTTCTCAAGGTTCATGATGTGACCCGGACAGATAAATGGTATAGGGTCTAGACGCGCGGAAGACTCTAGGAACGAACACGTCAGCTTCAGAAGGATTCAACCTAACTAATGACTCTAATTAAACTAAATAAACTGAACTCAACGATGAAAATTAGCTAACAACTCGAGTATCAAGTACGCGAATTAAATAACTATAAAACTCAACTATAATGCTGAATTAGACTCGAATTAACTAGACTCCTAGAATTACCTAGATTATAACCAACACAAGAATAAACACAATACTAAATAGATGAATAATGGACGGTTTGAGCAGATTGTGTATGGAATGGATTATGGTTTGGTTTAGGCTAAATAGAATTCGGTTTAGGGATTAATGGACGAAGTGACTTACTTGAATGGATGAACGATGATCGATATTGATGTTGTGATAAAGGATGGAACTCGACATCTTGGTGGTTGAAGGAGTGGCAAACGTCGGATGGAAGGTAGCAATCGACGATGGTGATAGTGTTGTAATTTGTACTTGGTCGAACCTGCTGAATTGAAACAACGAACTCGATGGTCAAGAAATCCTCGATAGAAAGTAGCTATATCGATTGAACCCCGTTGAATTAATTTCCAACGAACTCCAAATTGAAGAACTACTCGAACTTTTAGCAATTCACCCTAGTACTTTGAAGAACTAGAATAAACTTTAAGATAGGACTATAGATTTGCTAGATCTAGAGAACTTTGGGTTTGGGTTGATCAACAAAAGATCATTAGACAATTGAGAATTAATCTTCAAAATTCATGCTGTTGGTTTTGTATACTGGAAAACTTATCTTTATATACAATAAACAATATTGAGATAATATAGATTGAATAATGATTGCAGTCACTATTTGTGCATTTATTTATTATTATATTTATATGCATGGTTCCATATACTAGCATTGTAGATGATATGGTGTCGGTCAACACACGGAAGAGATCATATCATCGGATTCCTTGCAATGTATTAAAAGGCTCACGGCTTGGATGGTCCTGAATCCACCATCGGTACACCGTAGAATAATCTGATAGTTAGTTTATCTTGACTAACTGATTATTCTAGTACAGTGGGCTTGTGTATTGAGGAGGATCACAATATGATACTATTCTCTATTCTGACCTTAAGTGAGAGAATAAAGATCCACAGAGTTCGGGTTCTTAACCCATATATATTGGCGGACATGTATATGTTATGTCGACTGCTTTGATTTATCAATGAGTGAGATTCTTAGATAGAATAAAAAACCTCGATATTTTGGGTAGTGGCATTTACATATATGATGGGTCGTGCATTATATATGGTCACCATGTCCTGGTGCGCCAGGTTGATGATATCCTCTTGAGGAAGCATGTAGATCATGGGAAGCCCTGCAGACAGAATATTAATTTATTCTTTATATGATACGTAAGTCGTGCGGTACTGCTCAAGGAACAAGATATTAATTAATTATAGTTGTCAGAAGCTTATATAATTAATTAATGGACATTATATCTTAAACATGGGGAATGACTGAACTAAAGGAGAAAACATATTCGCAAATATGTATTAAATTGGTAGGTCAGTATTATTTCTTTAGTGGAATAAAAATAATACTTAATTTATTTATTTATACCCATGTCATGGATATTAGAAATTAAATAAATTAGTAGGCTAATTTAATATTCTTCTAGATCCCTATTGTAGCCCAATATGACCTAAATGGACTGGGAATAGAATAAGAGTTGGAGGCCCAACCCATTAGGGTTTGGAGATGAAATTTTTGCCCCCTCCTTTATAATAAGAGAGGGAGGCTACGAAGATTACATGAAAGATACACATCAATACAGCCCCTCTAAGTGCTCTCTTGATTCTAGAGTTTCCATAACCGTTTAATAGTCTGCAGCCCACCCTGCATCTAAACAAGGTCCGGAAATACAGAAGAAGATCAAGAAGTAAAATATTGGAGTTGTGAGATTTCGAACACCAAGGAGAAGTAAATCGCAATCCATGTGTTCCCCATCAACAACGGGATTAGACCTTTAATCCCATGAGCAACCCGACAAAGTTTGTAAGTACCGGTTTCGATAGTTTCTATTTTATTCCGCTGCAATAGATTTGAAATTGAAACTTGCATGTTAATTCAACATAGGATAATTAATGTCACACATAAGATTATGATTTACATGAGTTAGAATTAATGGCATCCAAATAGATTCTGTGGGGTATAATTCGAGAAAATCCCAACAATTGGTATGAGAGCAGGTTTTGGCACTGTCCTAGAATTAATTCTATGAAAATTTCGAATTATAAATCTGTAGATGAATTTATGGTGTTTAGATTTTCAGATTTATTGTTTATAAAATTCGAAATATGTAGTATTAAAATTGGGATGATTTTTTGATGTTCTTCGAAAAAATTCAAATTTTAATCTATGTGAATTTTTGATATGATCCTGAAAAGCCTTGAAGAATTAAATCCGGAGCTATCATTCAAAGGTCCGAAGATTGTTAGAATAAGGACCATCAAATATTGGAAATCAAGATTTGAAGAACAATACATGATGATCAAAATCACACCATGGGATATCATACTTGAAGAGTTGAAGATGGAAGTTCAAAGAGACAGTCAGTATGGGCATACTGACCAGATTGCATGAAGACAGTCGGTATGGGCATACTAACTGGGTTGATGTTGAAGATAACGTGTGGATTCATCCAATAATAGTCCAACACGTTAAAGAAGAGGCCCAAGTCCATATGTGGCGAGTTTTGAAGGCCCAAAATCAATTTGGGATTTATCTTTATCTAGATAGATTTTTCTTATTTTATTTTTGGTATCTTTTGATTCTTACCTTAAAAACAGATTTTGGATAAGGTAACAATCCTAGTTTGACTAGGTGTCACGGGGTGCTTGTAGTGCTTAGCTTAGTAGTGCACCGTGTGGCTAGTAGTCCTCTCTAGACTACGTCCGCCTCACTCTCAAAATCTTTGCTCGCAAAGCTTGGTGCTTTTAGTGGTCTCGGCAGAGCAAGCAACACAGGAACACGATTGATTGCAAAGAAATCTTCATTAATGCAATTTGAATGTACATTATAGCTTGAAAGCAATTACAACACGCGTTGGTCGGAGAGAGGGCGGCTCCTTGCAACGCTCATAGTCAGACAAAAGTTCGCTACTACCCTCTATAATAGGCTTAAAGAAAAAAACGCTAGCGACGGCACTAGATACAACTAAGCTAGAAAACGACAAAAACAGTCGTGCAAGGACGTGCTTACAATTATGTACATTAGAAGAGAATGGCTAGCACTCTAGGCAACACTGGGGCATCGGGCAGGGCGTTTGGCGGAGGTCCGCCCCGACGGTAAGGTGGTGCTAGTGCTGGCGGCCCAGGTGGGTGCGGGTGGCCCAGGGTGCTGGGGCGCCAGTCACGGGAGCCCGATGGGTCTCGGCAGCAAGGGGCCCGTTGCTGCCTATCCCAAGGATTGGGATAAGGGAATGGACTTGTCCCGGCATATCCTGGGAGAGGGGATAAGATGAGGGCGACATCCCTTAACAGCTCTCTCCCTCTTGAGTTGGCGACGTCCTCGGCGCCATAGTCTGCAGGTATGCATCAATCAGCGGCTGGAACGCCTTGAGGGTCGTCGCTCTCTCCCATGTGCTTTCCTCCTTTGAGCAGCCCTCCCACTTCACCAGGTACTCTCTGTGGAGTTTCTTTCATTTTGCTGCGTCCCGGTGGCAAAGGATGGCTTTTGCGATCCGCTTCCCTGTATTGTTGGCCAGTCGGAGCTGGGGGCAGCCGGGCAAGTTGCGCGTAGCGTCCACTTTATCTGCCTGGAATGGCTTCAGTTGGTTGACGTGGATGACAATGTGGATCCGCCACCATGGGGGCAACTCTACTCGGTAGGCTACCTTCCCAATGCGCTGCAAAATGGTTAAGGGCCCGATGTATTTCGGCATCAAGCGGGCGTCCCGCCCTCGGGATGCCTTTGAGAGACGTTGGTCTGGGACCTTAACCATAATTCGGTCTCCCACTTGATATTCCACGAAGCGGCGCTTCTGATCTGCATATTTTTTCATGCGCTTCTGTGCTTTCTCCAGATAGCTTCGGGTAAGGTCGAGGTTCTGCTTCTATTCTAGAGAGAAACTCTGCGCCGGTGAAACTCTGGCACCTTGTGGGGCGTCGATCGAGTGTAGGAGGAGCGGTTGCTGCCCGGTACATATCTCAAAAGGTGTACCGTTGGTGGTAGAGCACTTTTGGGCATTAAAGCACAGCTGGGCAGCATCCAAGAGCTTCACCCAGTCCTTCTGATTGGCGCTGACAAAGTGCCGAAGATATTCCTCCAGCATTGAATTGAAGCGCTTCGTCTGCCCGTCGGACTGTGGATGAAAGCTCGAGCTCATATTCAACTTAGACCTGAGTAGTTTGAACAACTCGGTCCAGAAGTTGCCAGTGAAGTGGGAGTCCCGGTCACTGATAATATCCCGCGGCAGTCCCCAAAACTTGACAATGTGCTTAAAAAAGAGTTGAGCTGTCTCTTCTGCTGTGATTGTCTTGGTGGCTGGCACAAAAGTGGCGTACTTCGAGAACCGGTCTACCATCACCACGATCACATCTAGGCCTCCAACCTTGGGTAAACTGGTAATGAAGTCCATCGAGACACTCTCCCATGGTCATGAGGGTATGGGGAATGGCTCCGGTAACCCTGCTTTCTTGTGTCGATCCACCTTGTCTTGCTGACATACCATACAAATGTGGATGAACATCTCGATCTCATCTCGTATTTGTGGCCAGAAGTACATCCTCTGTACGAGGGCCACAGTACGCTCTTCGCCAGGGTGTCCTGCCCAGAGAGTGTCATGACACTCCGCAATGATAGATTTCCGCAGGTCCCCACCTTTCAGGACATAGAGGTGGTTTCCCTTTGTCTTCAACAGTCCTTCTTCGAGCCAAAAGTTCTGGGTCTTCTTTTGCTCGACTAGGTTGAGTAGACCCTGTGCAGTTGGGTCTTCCTTGGTGAGCTCACGGATTTGGTTCTTCAGGTTGGTGGTCACTTTGCTGGAGGCCAGGGCCGCCACCACCTGTTGATCTTCTAAATCGGCCCTGCGACTTAGGGCGTCTGTGACATGATTGCTGGAGCCTGCCCGGTACTCCAACGAGAAATTAAACTCCGCAAGCAATTTCTGCCATCTTGCTTGCTTCGCAGTCAGTTTCGGTTTGGTCAAGAAGTAACTCATCGCTGTGTTGTCTGTCTTGACCACAAAAGGGAAGCCCAGCAAATAGTGTCGCCATTGTCTCAAGTAATGCATAACGGCCAATAGCTCCTTCTCGTGCACTGGGTAGCGTCTCTCGACGTCCTTTAACTTCCGGCTCTCAAACGCCACTGGGTGTGCTCCCTGAGTTAGCACTCCACCGAGTGCGAACTCAGAAGCATCCGTCTCCACGACAAAAGGCTTGGTAAGGTCGAGGAGTGTGAGCACGGGGTCGCTCATGATCGCCTTCTTCAACTTCTCAAAGGCCAATTGTGCTTGGGGCGTCCACTCCCAAACTTCAGTTTTCTTCGTCAAATCCGTCAAGGGGCGGGCAATCTCGGAGTACCCCTTCACGAATCTCCGGTAGTAGTTAGCGAGCCCAAGAAATGATCTCACTGCATGAACATCTTCCAGCGGCTTCCAATCCTCTATTGCTTGGATCTTCTTAGGATCCATGCGAATCCTTCCTCTCTCAATGATGTGGTCCAGGAACTCGATCCTGTCTTGGCTAAATGAGCACTTCAATGGCTTAGTGTAAAGCTCGTGCTCGCGCAGTCTAGTGAATACCTTGCAGAGGTGCTCCAGATGCTCTTCAAGGGATTCACTATAAATGACAATATCGTCAAGGTACACCACAATGAACTCGTCTAGGAACCCGTGAAGTACCTGGTTCATTAAGGTGCTGAAAGTGGCGGGGGCATTCGTCAAGCCAAAAGGCATCACCAAGTACTCGTATGCCCCGTACCTTGTCAAGATGGTTGTCTTAAACTCATCTCATTCCTTGATCCGGACCTGCCAGTAACCCGATCTGAGGTCGATCTTTAAAAAATATTTTGCCCGGCTGAGGCGATTGAAGCAATCCGCCACCAATGGTATTGGATATTTGTTCTTCACCGTCAATTTGTTCAAGGCGCGATAATCACAACACATCCGTAGGGTGCCATCTGACTTCTTCTGGAATAGCACGGGGGCACCATACGGGGACTTGGCAGGCCGTATTAGCCCACTCTCGCGCAATTCTTTTAGTTGTTTCCTGAGCTCCTCAAGCTCAGGGTATGACATTCGATACGGTGCTCGGGCAGGAGGCTTCGTGCCCGGCACCAACTCGATCTCGTGGTCGACCGCCCTCTTCGGTGGTAGCTTCTTCGGCAGTTCGTCAGGTATGGTGTCTTCGAACTCTCGAAGGATTCTCTTCACAACTTTGGGGATTTTTCATTTTTCCCGACTTCTCTTCAATATCTTCTATCCGGAGGGTGCACAAGAAGGATGGTTCATTCTTCCGGTACCCCTTCACAAACTGCATAGCGGACAATGGCTTCGAACTTGGCTTAGGCGATACCGTCTGAGCCACACAGGGTTTGTTGCCTATCATCATGAGGGCTCCTGCGTGAGGCATCACCGCCGTCTTCGTATCTCGCAAGAAATCCAGCTCAAGGATGAGCTTGAAGTCATCCATTGTTACCACGGACAGGTTTGTTCTCTCTTCATTTGGCCCTACTTTGATCAGCACGGACTTCGCAACTCCAGTGATCAGTTGGGCAGCAGAATTGATGGCCTTCACTCGGCCCACTCCTTTCTCTAACACTAGCCCAAGTCTCTCAACTTCAGTGCTAGCGAGATAGTTGTGTGTGGCACTCGTGTCCACCATTGCCTGGATGGGCTTCCCATTGATCTTTACGTCGAAAAACATCAGCCCCTTCTCCTTGGTAGATTTTGCCAACGCTTCTCTAGCCTCTCCGCCCTCCATTGCGGGGGCAGTCTTCATATTTTTGGGTAAGGCTTTACCCTTCCATGCCGCCGTCCTTGACAGGGCATTACATCTGTGCAAGAAGGCTCCAAGATTCTCCCCCTCACTCTCGGAGTCCTCATCGTGTTCTTTCGGAACCGACACTGGTTCCTTGTCTTTCTTCTTAGACGTTTGCTTGTCCCACTCCATGTCTCCACATAGAGCATTAATTAATTGTCGCTTCGGACAATATTTTAGCATGTGGGGACCGTTGCACAAGAAGCACCCTTCGAATCTTGAGCTCCCCGCAGCTTTGTTGCCTCCTTGCGGCCGGCCTCTGTCGGAGCTCCCTTGGGAGCTTTCTTGTGTGTGGGAAGACCTTTCTCCCCCACCCTTGTTGTAACCAGGGCAGAAAGATCTACCTCCACCTCCCTTCTGTTGACCACCACTAGGTGCTGGTGGCTTCTTCTCTCGGGTTTCCGTGTGATAGTCCATTAAACATTCCGCTGCTGCCATTGCATCGCGAATATTGGACACCCGTTGGCGTTGTAGTTCTGCGCGAGCCCAGGGCTTCAATCCGTCTAAAAACTGATAGACCTTGCTATCCTTGTCCATGTTCGGAAGGTCCAATAGTATGGAAGCAAAGGCCTTCGTGTACTCATTAACGGTGTCTGTTTGTCTAAGCTCACGGAGTGCCTTGCAGGCGTTGTACCCAACGTTCTCCGGGAAGAATTGTTTCCGGATGGCTGCTTGAAGGAGATCCCACGTATCGAGCCTTTCCCGTCGATCACGTATGTCTTGGTATTTTCCGTGCCACCATTGCTTTGCATCTCCCGTTAGGTACATTGTAGCGGTGGCGATCCTTTCCGCTTCATTCTCAATGTCGGCTGAGAGGAAGTATTGTTCCATGTCGAAAAGAAAGTTGTCGACTTCCTTGGTGTTTCGCACACCGCTGTAAAGCTGTGGCTCGGGGATTCGCTTCTTTGATCCGCCACCCGCGCTAAAATTCTCCATGCGACCCGCAGGTCCTCTGTTAACGGCTGCTTGTTGGAGTAATGCCACTTGCGTCTCCAACTTCTCAATGGCTCGTTGCGTATCTCCTGCAACCATGTCTCTCATGGAAATCCATGCGTTGCGACTCTCATTTAGTCGTCTGTTGAGGTCGATGTTTTCCGCCTCTAGGTTTTGTACCTTGCCCTCCAAGGTATCCACCACGTATGCCAGCCTGAGGCACTCGTTCTCTAGGTGGAGTATCCGCTCGCCCTTAGTCGGGGCGTTTTGGTGTGGAGTCTCCTCTTGGCGGCCCTTTTGGCCGCTCGTCCCCACATTTGATGCAGCAGCAGTTTCCATAGTAACCCGCCTCGATCCGTGGATCAGGAGCCGATGCTCTAATACCATCTGTCATGGGGCGCTTGTAGTGCTTAGCTTAGTAGCGCACCGTGCGGCTAGTAGTCCTCTCTAGACTACGTCCGCCTCAATCTCAAAAACTTTGCTCGCAAAGCTTGGTGCAAGATGATGACGCAATTCACACCCTCCGGTGCTTTTAGTGGTCTCGGCAGAGCAAGCAACACATGAACACAATTGATTGCAAAGAAATCTTCATTAATGCAAATTGAATGTACATTATAGCTTGAAAGCAATTACAGCACGCGTTGGTCGGAGAGAGGGCGGCTCCTTGCAACGCTCACAGTCAGACAAAAGTTCGCTACTACCCTCTATAATAGGCTTAAAGAAAAAAACGCTAGCGACCGCACTAGATACAACTAAGCTAGAAAATGACAAAAATGGCCGTGCAAGGCAGTGCTTACAATTATGTACATTACAAGAGAATGGCTAGCACTCTAGGCAACACTGAGGCATCGGGCGGGGCGTTTGGCGGAGGTCCGTCCCGACGGTAAGGTGGTGTTAGTGCTGGCCGCCCAGGCGGGTGTGGGTGGCCCGGGGTGCTGGAGCGCCAGTCACGGGAGCCTGACGGGCCTCGGCAGCAAGGGGCCCGTCGCTGCCTATCCCAAGGATCGGGATAAGGGAATGGACTTGTCCCGATGTATCCTAGGAGAGGGGATAGGATAAGGGCGGCATCCCGTGACACTGGGACTAGTTAGGATCGAATTATTTAGATATTAGGACTCTAATTTTCGTCCATCCCTTATATTTATATAAAGGGATCAATTGTGAACTTTATTTTTCAGACAATTGCAAGAAATAAAGAGTTATTCTCAATCTGTCTCACGATCCTTCGGTTGATCAAACTTTTATCTACGATTCTATTGTTCTAGCAAATCAATAGTCTTATTTAAGTTCTTCAGGGTATAATTAAGTACTTGGGAGAATTGCTATCCAGAGAAGCTAGACGTGCGCGTTCGGGTTATTCAACACGGGTTCACCGAATCTATCCAATCCACAACACTTCAACACCGCTGCCTCCACCACCTTCACCGTCGACTTACGCCACCTCCACTGCCGTATTCCAGCCGCCTCAAGTTGTTCATCGTGTCCTCATCATTGTCCCATTCATTGTTTATGTTTTCTAGTAAGTTTGTCTTTTAATTTGAGTCGGGTTGAGTCCTTCTTTAGCTGACGTTGTTCGAGTCCTTAAAGTCTTCCGCCTACGTATTCTTTGTGTCTTGGATACATTGTCCGGGTCACATCATAAATTTGGCATCAGAGCCACGTCAGCTCTGCTGGTCGTGGTTCAATCCGACGTGTTCTATCCTACGTATCATACACGTGTCATTTAATTTTTGTTTTGTGTTTTGAGTTGTAATCTGATATTCATTGAAAAAAAAGAGAAAAAAAGAGCAAAGGGTCGAAGCCCTACAGCAAAAAAAAAATCCAAAAAAAAAAATGAAAATCAGATTTAATTATTGTTGATTTCGAATTTTTTGTTGATTTCTAGTCTAGATAGGCTTGAATCAATAGTAGATAGATATTTAGGATTTGTTAGATTGTGTTCACACTTGGTCAAACTTATCCAAAAATATTCTACCTTATCCACTAGATTTCATACCTTGTTTAGATATCTTCCATCCTAATCCATATCTAATCAAGATCATCCATCCTTATCCATCATAGATTTCGATCCTTACACCTCTAGGATTCGAATTTTTCATCTCTCACGCACCTACACCCGGTTCACCTTATACACCACATAGTCCATACACCTATACACCCATACACCCGTACACCATACACCCATGGTCTACATACACCAAATCAGTAGGTTTACCTACACCATCCATACAACAACCCCACATCATCAAGTTAAATGGATCCGGTTCGAGCCCGCCCGAATCAATTCAGAGATGCCGATGGTCTACACCGCAACAAGATAACCATCCCAGAATTTGAGGGTCTATACAATCCAGAAGTATACCTAGATTGGGAACGCAGAGTTGATAAGATTTTTAAGTATTACTACTTCCCCGAGCCAAAGAAGGTGCAATTAGCCACATTAGAGTTTAAAGACTACGCAGCAACATGGTGGGAATTCCAGCAAGATCGATGTCATCGAAATCACCTTCCACCTATTGACACATGGCGTGAGTTGAAAGATTTGATGCGGAAACGCTTCATTCCAGACCATTACCAATGGGAGTTGGAGGAGAAGCTATACAAGCTTAGACAAAGAGATCGAAGTGTAAATGCCTACTACAACAAAATGATTGAAGCCATGAGATGAGCTGATATAGAGGAGTATCTAGAAGATACCATCGATAGATTCCTAGCTGGTCTACGAAGGGAAATCCGAGAAAAGGTAGCATTGTATCACTTCGACAAGTTGAAAGACATGGTGCAATATGCCATTAAGATAGAGAAGTGGTTGGAGAGTCTGCAAAATAAAGTGGTTCAAGTAGAGTCAAATGTAAAGTTGTCACCTAGAGCTCATTACCAAACAGCCCCATTTCGTTGGAGCGAACCTGAGTCATTCGAGGAGTTTCTACGTACCTATGTACCACCTACACGGCCTGCATCACCAGTTCAGCTGGTCATGGATGTGCCAAACTAAGCCAGCGACATTCAAGAGGAGATCCACATTGAGTTACCATATGAGATCGTTGCCATCAAAGAAGATTCTACTTTCGAGGTAACAATTTTAGTTGAAGCATCTCTTGATGAATTGATAAATGTTGCTACTTGTGAAGACGTTGGAGAAGTCGAGAGAGAAGAAATGAAGGTTGTTACCGCCGTAGAGGAAATCGGAATCACTAAAGAGCTGTTCGAAGCTGAGGAGTTCAAAACAGTTGAAGAGCTGTTGGAAATGCAGCCATGTTTTCAAGAGGAGATTGACATTAATGGAGTAAAGACTGTGGAGCACAAAGAACTCAAAGAAGCAGTCATGGAGGAGCTACCGAGTTCTACCATTTTTTATCAACCCTGTACTTTTGATGTCTTTATTTTACAGGTTGTTGAGAATGTTCCATATGATTTAGTTGTGCACGCAAAAGAGTTTGATGATCCATTCATGGTAGTCCTTGACCCCGAAGATTTGAATTCGAGGACGAATTCTTTTCAAGAGGAGAGGAATGATATGATCCTGAAAAGCCTTGAAGAATTAAATCTGGAGCTATCATTCAAAGGTCCGAAGATTGTTAGAATGAGGGCCATCAAAGATTGGAAATCAAGATTTGAAGAACAATACATGATGATCAAAATCATACCATGGGATATCATACTTGAAGAGTTGAAGATGGAAGTTCGAAGAGACAGTCGGTATGGGCATACTGACCAGATTGCATGAAGACAGTCGGTATGGGCATACTGACTGGGTTGATGTTGAAGATAACGTGTGGATTCATCCAATAATAGTCCAACACGTTAAAGAAGAGGCCCAAGTCCATATGTGGCGAGTTTTGAAGGCCCAAAATCAATTTGGGATTTATCTTTATCTAGATAGATTTTTCTTATTTTATTTTTGGTATCTTTTGATTCTTATCTTAAAAATAGATTTTGGATAAGGTAACAATCCTAGTTTGACTAGGACTAGTTAGGATCGAATTATTTAGATATTAGGACTCTAATTTTCATCCATCCCTTATATCTATATAAAGGGATGTGAACTTTATTTTTCAGACAATTGCAAGAAATAAAGAGTTATTCTCAATCTGTCTCACGATCCTTCGGTTGATCAAACTTTTATCTACGATTCTATTGTTCTAGCAAATCAATAGTCTTATTTAAGTTTTTCAGGGTATAATTAAGTACTTGGGAGAATTGCTATCCAGAGAAGCTAGACGTGCGCGTTCGGGTTATTCAACACGGGTTCGCTGAATCTATCCAATCCACAACACTTCAACACCGCGGCCTCCACCACCTTCACCGTCGACTTACACCACCTCCACCGCCGTATTCCAGCCCCCTCAAGTTGTTCGTCGTGTCCTCATCGTTGTCCCATTCATTATTTGTATTTTCTAGTAAGTTTGTCTTTTAATTCGAGTCGGGTTGAGTCCTTCTTTAGCTGACGTTGTTCGAGTCCTTAAAGTCTTCCGCCTGCGTATTCTTCGTGTCTTGGATACATTGTCCGAGTCACATCAATTTTCATCCTCTATGAATTTTAATTTGGAAAGGATTTTGATGAAGATCAAATTTTCAGATTTAATTGATATTAATGTTCGAAAATTTAGGATTGAAAATTGTTAAGGATTTTTTCAAAAATCATAATTTTTAATCTTAGACTTTTTCGATTATGGTGGAATCAAGATTTGGAAATTTTATCTTTGATAAAATGTGATTCCAAATTGATATGCCATGGCAGGCCGAGAGTTATCCATTAATTCCCTAATTCAATGTTTAATTTGCTTTTCTCGATCATGATTAGTTGTTTAGATTTGGATTCATTCCAAGTCAATAAATACTATGGCCGAGAATTGTGTAGTTAAATTCTCTAATTTAACTTTTGTAATTTTTGATATTTAAGATTTAATTTAGAATAGAATTTTGATTAATATCAAAATTTCTAAATTTAATCCTAATGAGGATCGAAAATTATGGGGATTAGAATAGCATAATGTAATTTTTGATGTATATCAAAAGTTACCAAATTCTAATCCAAGTAGGTTTCAAAATAGAATTTTAAATTTGGTAAGTGTTTGAAGAGGATCAAACTTCCATATTTTTATTCTAGTAATTTTGATACCTAGTATGTAATTTGGAAAGGATTTTGACTAATATCAAAATTCCAAATTATTATTAATTAGGGAATGGTCGAAAATTTTAGGTTTTAATTTGGAGAAATTTTTTGATTAATTTCAAAATTTCCAAATTTAATCCTAAGGTAATTTTTCGAAATTATAAGATTTAATTTGGTAGAAAATTATTATTAATTTCCAAATTTTATCTTAGTGATATTTTCGAAAATTATAAGATTTAATTTGGTGGAAAATTATAATTAATTATCAAATTTTATCTTAGTGCATTATTCAAAATTATGAGATTTAATTTGGAGGAATTTTCGATTTATTTTGAAAATTTCCATATTTTATCTTTGTGATAATATCGAAAGTATAAGATTTAATTTGGTGGAATATTTTAATTAATTTTAAAATTTCCAAATTTAATCTTATGGTATTTTCGAAAATCTTAATTTAATTAAGGATAATTTTCGAAAATGGTCATGTATGGATATCATATGTAATTTTATGTTTATCACTTAAAATTTGATAGTTGTTGTATGTAAACTTTTTTGTTTGCAGGTGATACCGACTATCATGACTTTTTAATTTATGTGATGTGATGATTTAATTTATGTTGAATGTATGGGTGTTGATGGTCATATGCCGGTTTGGCTACGAGGTTTTTATCCATGAGAAAATCCATGGATTAGACTAGCATTTATTTTATTATGTTGTTTTAATGTAATAGGAAAAATAAATGTTAGAGTATAGTGATGATTTCGAAAATCATCATAGTCTTGAGTTGTACTTTTTATTCCTTTATTATTCTAGATATATTAGGATTTTTCATAATTAAAATCTTTATCATATGGAAATTGAATATTTAAGATAATGATTATTTTATCCTAGTGAATTTGGATAAGGTAATTGATATCTTTAGATTTATTCAAATATGATAAGATAAGATTTAAATTTGGAATATAAATCCTTATAGAATTAGATAATTATCGAAATCTACTCAAGGATGGAAAGTGGAGCAGCCCCAATCAAGGAAGGACGATATCCCGGACATATCCCAAAACCCTAAATCAGCGTTAGGGTTTTGGCGAGACGCTTGGTGGTGGCGGGAATGACATCCAGATTTCCGAAGCTGATTTTCCAAGATTATCTCATGAATGCAACATGAGAAATATGACATGATAGATGGTTTAAATTATTATGCTTATTATGTTGTTGTTTGCATATCATGGATGTTTATATTTTTATGATGTTCTTGCATGGTTATGAGATAAAATGAAAACCTCAAGTATAAATAACTAAGTGAGAGAGATTCATACCAAAATATGTAGAAATATAATCGGTCTCCATTAAATCTGGTTTAATTGAGAAGTAATGGGCATGCGCGTTGACATCGGTCTTCCTCCATATCGGATGTGTCATATCACAGATTTCTCTAGAAGTTAAATCTCCTTATATGAATAGTTGTAGAACACTATTAGAACTAATTGACTCCTCCATCTGGAGCACTTAATTTCAAAATAGTGCTCTTGGTGCAAAGATAATGGTATTCACACTTAGATGTAATTTATTAATAAATGTCCACACTATCGTGGCTTATTAATTAGATGATTACATGATCGGGAATATTACCGACTGTTAATTCACTTGTCAAAAGAAAACTTGACTGGAGGTGAATTAAAGGCTAATAACCTGTTTAGAAATGAATTTCATAAACGTCCCCACTATCGTGGCTTATGGAAAACATTTTTAAAATGTCGGTGGATATACATATAATTCTTTTTAGATTTCTATTATATGATTATCCAAAAAGGTGTGATTGTACTGCATGTTTACTTTTTCAGTTATTTCTATATTATCATGGCACTCTCCAACTTATCTTCTTTTCTCAAAAGTTTTATATTGGTGAAATACTAAAGACTGGTGATGTGATCCTCGCCGGCAAACGACAAAGAAAGTTATAGAACTTCCCAGGACTTGTATCAGTTTCGCCGATTTGGATGGATGGATCCAAACCCTAGCCTCACAACGATGTTGAACCACGAATTAGTAGAATTCGTAACCCGCGATCACTTGGAAACACGAACTTGGATTGGATGTAGACGCCACAAGCGGGGATGATGAACCCGTTTGATAAGTCGAAAGTGAATCTCACAAGTATTATGAAATTCGAATAAAAGTTCTCTAGAGAGAAAATAAACTCACAAGTTTATAACTGAATTCAATAATGGTATATCTCTATAATGTTCACAAAGGATCTCTATTTATAATGTAAGGATGGACGAAATCTAATGCTAAAAGGATTTAAAAATCTGCCCCAAAAAGAATTCTATCTAAACTAGGAAACTGCCTAAATAGAATCCTATTCAGAGTAGGAAACTACCTTAAATAAATCCTATTTAAACTATGACTCTTAAAAAAATCAAAAATTAAATAAAAAAATAACTAAAATCTGATCTAAATAATTAGATAAAAGATCTGAGATAATTCAAGACCCAAATATTAATAAGGGTTCGAATTTCTTCCAAATATATTCTTCAAACTTCGTCCAGGCCCCTCTGGTAACTAGCACATGGCCACGCCTTATTCGCCAAAGGCTCCTGTACTGGATTTTAACCTTGTTCTTCCAATGTCAATAAAGTGGCGAAATCAACACCTTCCTTGGGTCCTTCCATGGGTCTCCTTGATGCCTCTTGTTCCCAAACCTCTCGTATGAACCCGTTGAGGCTATCCTTGAACCTCTTAGCTCGCGATCTCATCACGGGTCCTTCAGGCACCTTGATTGGGTCCGACGCCTCCTTAGCACGGGCCGTATCATTCCCCTCCTCTTGAAAAAGATTTGTCCTCAAATCCAGCTCGTCACCTACATCAAAAGGACTCAAGTTAGCAACATTGAATGTAGAACTAACTTTGTACTCACCGGGTAAGTCCAATTTGTAAGCATTGTCACTAATGCGCTCAAGGACTTGAAACGGTCCATCGTCTCTAGGTAACAACTTGGATCTCCGTTGAGCCGGAAACCTTTCCTTCCTCATGTGCAACCAAACCCATTCACCAGGTTCAAACACGACCTTCCGCCGTCCTTTGTTGGTTTTCTTGGCGTACTGCTCGGTTCTCTTTTTGATGTTTGCTTTCTTTTTCCCATCCAAATTAGTGAACTTTTGCACAGGCAAATGAATTAAATCAAAGGGAGTTAAAGGATTAAAACCATATGCAGTTTCAAATGGCGAAAACTGAGATGCAGAATGAATAGACCTATTATATGCGAATTCCATATCATGCATCATATGAGGCCAAAAGAAATGTTCTTGCAAAACAGATAAAGTCTTAGCTACTCCAAAATGCCCCATAAGACCCCCACCATGTGATTCCAACAATAATAACTTACGCATGGAACAGTTAGGCACACACAATTTATTCTCCCTAAACAAATAACCATCTTGCCTATAAAACTTTCCATATCCAGATTTCTCACATGCAATATAAACATCTCGAAAATCATCATCATTTCCATACAATGCCTTAATGCACTCAAAACCTAGTAATCTAGCATCCAAAGTAGATAGCAACGCGTACCTTCTAGACAATGCATCGGCTACTACGTTTTCTTTACCTTGCTTGTATTTGATAACGTATGGAAATGTCTCGATGAACTCCATCCATCTGGCATGTCTTTTGTTCAACTTGTGTTGCCCCCTCAAATGCTTCAACGACTCGTGGTCGGTATGGATCACGAACTCCTTAGGCCACAAGTAGTGCTGCCACATCTGCAATGCCCGTACTAATGCATATAACTCCTTATCGTACGTTGGGTAATTTGCAGTGGCGCCTCCCAGCTTCTCGTTGAAGTATACAATTGGTCGAACCATTTGCATCAACACTGTACCTGTGATACCCCGACCCTTTTTGCTAAATTATAAATTTATAATTTTAGTAAATGATTTCGAATTAATATTGTTGAATATTAATCATGTGAGTATGTTTGTATGTTATGTCATTGTTTTTATTGCAGGTTGTCTTACTCGAGCCAATACGTCGTAGTACGGTGGTATTATACTAAGTGTATAATACACGTTAATATTTAATGTTAAAATTTGTCGAGTTATGTGATGATAATCGAGTGTGTTTATATTTAAAAGTGCCTTGAAAATTTAAAGGAAAATGGAGTGGTTTAAGTTCGGGAGTCGTTTAAATAAGGGGGATGATTTTTGGCATGTCGCGCGCTCGCGGGGAGGTGCGCGCCCGCGGGGACGTGCGCGGTCGCGGGAGACTGCGCGCCCGCGGGGCTAGCGAGGGACGCGCGCCCGCGGGGCTGGCGAGGGACGCGCGCCCGCGGGGGCTGCGCGCTCGCGGGGAGCGTGGGCCGAGAGAGGGGTTCCGCGGTCGCGGGGGCTGCGCGGTCGCGCGGGTCCGGGGATTTTCTACCTATAAATTCAACACTTATTCATTTCCTCCTCATTTTCTTTCCATATGGGCGATTTTCCTCCCCCTTCTCTCTACAAAACTTTCATCTTTTGAAGTAGATTCTTCCATCATCATCCATCAACAAAGGTAACCTCTACACCTCTCCTTCTTGGGGATTAAACACCCATTTCTTGTTGTTTTGGAAACTAGGGTTTGTTATCCAAATTTGAGGATTTTAGATTTTTGTTGATCTTCTTGCTTTGATATCTCAAACATATGGTTTATTTACCTCCTTGAAGCTATATGTGAAGTTATATTGGATTCCTATAGTTCATTGTTGCTAGGGTTTGGACTTTTGCCCTTATTTCCCTTTGTTTTGTTGATAATCGTTTGGAGATGTTGTGAGGGTTGTATGGGGTTGAGTTTCATGTATGTTAGAGCCCTAGGATAAAGGTGTTTGTATTTGAAATGTTAGGTCTAAAGGATTTAAAATGAGTCATGAGCTTGTGGTTTAAGTGTGTGCCCGTAATGTGTTCGATCAAATGCTTCAAAGAGTTTTAGTGTGTATTTCGAGTCCAAAATCATAGTATGAGTTTAGTCTAAATTATGATTTAATTGAATAACTCGACGTCTAAAATGAAAAGAGAATTGAAAGGTGCTAGGTGACGTGTTGGGGCTCGAGGAGGACAACTTGTGCACGGCAAAGGAGTATTCAAGGTTAAAAGGATTCAAAAGCGTCTTTTAAGGTGGGGTAACTCTAAACTGTGAACACGTGTAAGGTTATAGTTATTGTTGTACTATGATTGTATATGTATGAAGGGTCTTCAGACCGGTGAATGAAAGAGATCCTTCGGGGTCGACAAAGAGACCCTTCGGGGTAGAGATCCTTTGGGATCGATAATAGACTCGTTAATGTCCTCCCTGGGGGGTAGGATGTCTGCGGGCATCCCTACAGGGATAAAGATGTTCATTAACGGGGGCATCATGATGTTTAGACCCTACGGGGTTGAGACTAGTCTCCACAATGTAATGAAAAGTCCATATGTTATATTTTCACTTGTGCAATTAGCTATAACTGTTTACAGTGTTCCCCACTGAGTATGTTGTTAAATACTCACCCCATTCATTCAATGAATTTCAGGTTGAGGAGTCGGAGCCCGAGTAGGAGCGTTGTGAACACAAGAGAACCCCACAAGCTTGTGTTTATCTTTTGCATGCTCTTCTTTTGATAACACTCATATTATTATTGTTATTATTACATTGATCACTCTTTTGCCTTATGATCGATGATTATTGGGGATGGGAATAGCCCGATCTTTTGTAGGCTATGATGTATATATAACTTGATATTATGTAGAACAACTTAAAGGCGGGTCGTTTGACCTTGGAGCCTTTTATGTGCGAATTATGTTGATGAAACCCTTTATTGTGTTTGTTAATTTAGGGTGCTAGACAGGCGGGTTGCGTAAACCTATGAGCCCGATAGGTTAGGTGATTGCATGCTTAATAGGACAAAATTTATATTGAAAAATTATGATGCCTTACCTCATCATGCTATGTATATTATCATATTTGACCTAAGCTTCCGCTCATATTAAAATAAACACAAAATATGTATGTAAATTGTATGTTAAGTGACGTGGCCAAACGGAGTAGTTTGGGGCGTTACAGTACCAATACCAACACCGGAAGCATCACACTCAACCTCAAAAGTCTTAGAAAAGTCAGGAAGAGATAGTACCGGTGGGTGTGTCAATTTTTCCTTGAGTGTTTGAAAAGCTCGTTTTGGAGCTTCCCCCATTTGAACTCCACGTTCTTTTTTATCACCTCAGTCATTGGGGCTGCAATGCTACTGAAGTGTGGCACAAAACGGTGGTAGAAACTCGCCAATCCATGAAAACTCCGAACCTCTCCAACATTGGTAGGCGTCGGCCATTCTTGGATGGCTCGCACCTTCTCTTTGTCCACTTGCACTCCATCTGCACTCACAACAAAGCCAAGGAAAACAACCCTATCAGTGCAAAAGGTGTACTTTTTAAGGTTAGCATACAATTGTTCTTTCCTTAAAGCTTCTAAAACATTTCTCAAATGATCTTCATGCTCATCCACAGTTTTACTATAGATCAATATATCATCAAAATAAACCATAACAAATCTACTTATGAAAGCACGTAGAACATGGTTCATAAGACGCATAAAAGTGCTAGTAGCATTTGTCAAACCAAACGGCATAACTAACAATTCATACAATCCAAGTTTAGTAATAAATGTCGTTTTCCATTCATCCCCCTCTTTAATTCTAATTTGATGGTACCCACTACGTAAATCAATCTTAGAAAATACACAAGAACCATGCAACTTATCAAGCATGTCATCAAGACGGGGTATAGGATGTCGATACTCTACCGTGATATTGTTAACGGCTCTACAATCGACACACATACGAAGGAACGAGTCCTTCTTGGGCACGAGCAAGTCCAGGTTCGCACATGGACTCAAACTCTCCCTCTCTTGGCCTTTCTCCAACAGCTCGTGGATTTGTCTTTCGAGCCCCTCAGTTTCCTCAGGGTTGCTTCGGTACGCCGGCCGGTTGGGTAAAGTGGCGCCGGGCACAAAATCAATTTGGTGCTCAATTCCCCTTATTGGTGGTAAACCGGGTGGCATCTCCTTGGGACACATATCATCAAATTCCTGCAAGAGAGATAAAATAGGACTTGGCAAAAACTTGTCAAGTTTGTGAGTTTGTAGCAAATCTCTGCGGACCATCAAATACATGGGCTTTTCATTTTGCACGGCCCACTTGATGTCACTTGCCATGGTAAAACAAGATCTTCCGGCTTTCTCCTTCGTCTCAACATCCGTTGCCGCATATGACTGTAGAATCTTTTCCTTGTCGTCTCCTAAATCCGGTATCTCCAAGTTGGCAAATAGTTGTTCGTCCACCATAGATTCTTCAAGAGTTGATTCTTCTACAGCTGGAAACTCCATCTTGCAGTCTCTTAAATCTGGCTCTTCAAGATTGGGTTCCTTCAAGACTGGCATCTCTAACTCGATTGTTTCTAGCTCATCCATGTCCGGTCTAGACTCTCCAACTACTTCATTGATTTCTTCAACACCTTGGCATATAGAAACAATTGGTATCTCATCAATAGATATTATCGGCCACTAAAATAGGAACCTCGGAAACAACTTCCTCAACTGCCTCCATCTTTCTAGCTTCAGTCGCACTCCGGTGCTCTACTTCATTTGCCTTCAAGAACGACGTCAAAAGACTTTCCAAAGTACTCCAATCTGACTTCCATGAATAGGAATCTGACGGGACTTTCATGTTCTTCCTTCGAAGCCGATTCTCCACTTGTATAGCCTTTTGTACCATGTCTTCAAGCTCCTCATAGTGTTGTAACTCTATAATATCCCGGATCTCTTTGTTTAGCCCTACTAAAAATCGAGTCATTGTAGTTTCTTGATCTTCTCGTACGTCAGCTTGAAACATGTACTTATTCATAGTCGTGTAATAACCTCTTACACTGCTATCTCCTTGCTTCAAACCTTGCAATTCCCTATATAACTCTCGGTAGTGAGAATTGGATAGAAATCGCTTACTGTTTCCTCGGCCATCTCTACAATCCCCATGAACTCGAGAATGTGAGATAGCATCCACTCGCTCACGTAACATCCCCATCTCCATCTTTATTGTTCGACTCATGTCATATTGAAAAGATTCCCACATGGCGTCGAATTCTAATTTTTTTACAAGTACCTATATCTTTGGACTCTTTTTTTTCATTTTTTTTTCTTTTTTTTTTCGGCCTCTTTTTCTCTTTTTTTTTTAATATCACAATGAACTCAAAGATATATTACAATGAAAATTTAAATGAAAAGCTGAACAAATTAATTCCTACTAGGTTTCTATGCAATAAAACTCCTACAATTATCTATGCACTCAGTTCCTACGGATGTCTAAACTCTCAATTTCCTCTCCAAATAAATCAAATCCAAAAATCAAAAATATCCGAATCGATTCAAACGACCTATCTAAGGTTCATAACCAAATAACGGAATGCGTCTCCAAAATCCAACAAGAACGAAATACTAAGATCGAACAACAAATTTTTTTTTAGTGAACGGCTTTTTTTTTATAAGGAACGAAAATTTAAGGACAAAATTTAAAGGATAGATGGAACCTGATACAAAGCTGAAGCTTTGATACCACTTGATGCGATCCTCACCGGCAAACGACAAAGAAAGCTATAGAACTTCCCAGGACTTGTATCAATTTCGCCGATTTGGATGGATGGATCCAAACCCTAGCCTCACAACGATGTTGAACCACGAATTAGTAGAATTCATAACCTGCGATCAATTGGAAACACGAACTCTAGATTGGATGTAGACGCCAAAAGCGGGGATGATGAACCCGTTTGATAAGTCGAAAGTGAATCTCACAAGTATTATGAAATTCGGATAAAAGTTCTCTAGAGAGAAAATAAACTCACAAGTTTATAACTGAATTCAATGATGGTGTATCTCTATAATGTTCACAAATGATCTCTATTTATAATGTAGGGATGGACGAAATATAATGCTAAAAGGATTTAAAAATCTGCCCCAAAAAGAATTCTATCTAGACTAGGAAACTGCCTAACTAGAATCCTATTCAAAGTAGAAAACTACCTTAAATAAATCCTAGTTAAACTATGACTCTTAAAAAAATAAAAAATTAAATAAGAAAATAAATAAAATCTGATCTAAATAATTAGATAAAAGATCTGAGATAATTCAAGACCCAAATATTAATAAGGGTTCGAATTTCTTCCAAATATATTCTTCAAACATCGTCCAGGCCCCTCTGGTAACTAGGACATGGCCACGCCTTATTCGCCAAAGGCTCCTGTACTGGATTTTAACCTTGTTCTTCCAATGTCAATAAAGTGGAGAAATCAACACCTTCCTTGGGTCCTTCCATGGGTCTCCTTGACTACTCTTGTTCCTAAACCTCTCGTATGAACTCGTTGAGGCTATCCTTGAACCTCTTAGCTCGCGATCTCGTCACGGGTCCTTCTGGCACCTTGATTGGGTCCGACGCCTCCTTAGCACGGGCCGTATCAATTGGATTCGAAACTTAAACATTGTCTTAAATGGTTGAAGATTTAAATTGTACTTGATGAGGAATGCCGTAAGAAACCAGTTGTGAATTCTGATGAAGTAGTGAGAACCTCTTATAGGTGTAATCTCAAGAAACTCTTCGGACATCAGAATAACAACAAAATGCATTGCCATGTAAAATCTAATAAGCACCAAGATAGTCGAAACCCTGGATGGTGAACAAGATACCGAGTCTTAATCGACTTGGTGTTTAATAGTCTGTCTTTGAAGCTTAAATATTTCTTTTTGAACTTTAGCATGATAAATAATTATGTCACTTTATTAGAAATGCTTGTTGATCTTTAGACAGCTGAGATGCTAGTGAAAAGTATCAAAAAGGCACAAATGGCTGAGAGAAATACATCTTCGGGTAAGAAGAAGAATGCATCTCAACCAAAGGAAGCGTGTAAGGAAATGAAGAAAATGATATAGTTACCTCAAAAGGACTTTAAGTCCAAAGGATATGTGCTTCAAGTATAATCAGCCGAGACATTGTAAGTCTGAGTGTCCTCTCAAAAGGAAATTTATCTCTCACTCGTTTGAGTGAAGATGAGATCACTATTTACATGTGCAATGCTATGGTAAAGTGGCGGCTATTGCAGTGGGAGACATAGATATACCTTTCAATAGTGATAGTTTTAGTTTTAAAGGATTGTCTATATGTGTTAAACCTTAGAAACTTGGTTTCTGTTTTGAAGTTGGTTTTTGAATTGATATCTTATTACTTTTGATTACTAGATTGTTATCATGGTTGGGAAACATTTTATCTATTCTGGCACATTGGATGGACACCTTTAATACACTAAAACCTAAGCCTAACACTACAAAACAACTATTGAATACATCGATTAACCTCAATAAAAGGAAAGAATCTTCGCAAAGGAATTTAACATATATTTGGTATCCAAGACTTGGATATATTATTCTTAAGAGGATTTAAAGTTTGATAAACGATGGTCCATTGGTCTCACTGGTCCTAGAATCGTTTGTTTGTGCAAATCCTGCTAAGAAGGTAAAATAACTAAGTGTCATTTAAAGGCTAAATGAATAGATCCAAAGAAGCTATTAGGTTTCATTCACTCTGGCTATGTGGCCCTATGAGAATTCATGCTAAGAGGTGGTTATGAGAAATCTATCATGCTCATTGATGATTACTCAAGTTTTAAATACATTTACATAATGCATCGCTAGTCTAAATGCTTTGAGAAATCAAATAATTAAGATGGAAGTAGAAGAACGCATTAGTAAAAGTATCATGTCACTATCTTTCTGATCATTAGTGACAAGTACCTCTTAGGTGACTTTAGGGATCACTTAGTGGAAAATGGGGTTGCATCTCGGTTGACTACGTCAAAGGAAAACAAGGATGGAACCTCACAATCTCACTTTCTCTCGTTTGTTTTCACTCTTGATTTTACCGCTCGTGTTTGCACTCAAAGTGTATGGTAAAGTGTGTGTGTCGTGTATAATGGAATGGTATGGGATAGCACTCTTTGTCGAATATCGAGGGTACAACTTAATTGCACGAAGAATTGACGAGGATTGCTAACTAGGATCAATGGATGATATAGAGTATGCTATGGTCGAGTATATGAGTGAACGTGAGATGTATTTATGGCAAAGGGATGTGGGGCCATGGGTCTAGGTGGCGTGTGGGGGGTAGGTGGGGTCGAGTAGGGTAGGGTGTTTTAGGGTTAGATGGATCCCCAAGTGTAGAAGGAAAGATGTAGGAAGGAAAAGGAAAGAAGGATTAGGTTATTTGGAAAGTGTTACACAATTGTGACACAATTCTAAATATCCTATTTGAACTAGACTCTAAAAGGAATGAACCAAAAATAAAATATGACTCTTAAGGAAGTTACCAAAAAGAAATAGAACTTGGAAGGAAAGTTCCAAAAAAAAATTAAACTAGAAGGAAGCTACCAAAAATAAGAAAAGACTCACTAGAAAATTACCAACTATGATGTAGGACTAAAAAAGAAGGTACCAAAAATAAAATAGAACTCAAAAGGTAAATCAAAATTGAATTTTCATTTTTTTTTTATCGGATTTTTTTTTTAAATCCGAATTTTTTTTTTTGAATCGGCGCTCTTTTTTTGTATTAGCCGATGACTTTTTTTTTCAATGAATATGCAAATTACAACTCGATAAACAATGAACAAAAATAAAACAAAAGACTCGACCCGGTATTGAACCACGAACAGCTATTGCCGTCGTGGCTCTCATACCAAATTTATGATACGACCCGGACTATGCTAGGACGAATCTTGAGAACGTAGCGGAAGACTTAAGGATGCGAAACACGTCAGCGAAAGAAGAGAAACAATCCGATTCTACTAAATGAATAGAATACGACTAATCTAGACAACTAAAACACGTAGAAAACGACACGAATGTAACACAATACCAAAGGTTAAAGGGCTGAATAGGGACGGATTTGAGGGCTGAATTTGTAGGGAAAATCGTGTGTGACGGCTTGTGAAGAATGGCTTGGAGAAGGTAGGATATGATAGGGTTCAAACGAACTTACGGATAGATGGAACCGGGAGGGGAACTCGATCACAAACTTGTGGAATTGGTTGGAACGTGCGTAGAGACTGGTGGAAGACGTCGACAGCGTGGGATGGTTGATGATGTTGTGTTGAATCACAACCCGATAGCCTCCTTGAATCTCGAACGTATCCAAGGTTGAAATCTCCAAGTTGATCTTTGGATAGCGAAATACCGGTTAATCCCTCAAGTAGATTAAGCAATACCCTTGAATAAGACTTGTACTTCCTAGCTCCAAGAATGAATATTTTCGTGTGAAAAGTATTCAAAAGACGAATAGATTTGAGACACAAATTGAATGCAAAAGCAATTTAATTTAACAATGTCTAAAGTAACAATGAGACATGGTTCCCCTATTTATAAGTACTAAGGGGAACGAAAATAGCATCATAAAAGGCTTAAAAATTGATCCAAAAGGGATCTCTAACTATACTAGGAAGTTCCCTAAACTAGAATTCTATTCAAAGTAGAAAATTGCCTTAAATACAATTCTAGTCAAACTTGACCTCATTATGGACGAAAATTACTCCTAAATAATTAAATAAATCTGATCCAATTATAGTCTTAATTAAATAAAATAAATACTATAGTCTAAATAAAATCAACCCCATAATTAAATTACTACAGGGCTGAAAATCTTCACAAAATCGCACACACATGCACGTCGATCTCCATGCACATGCACACGTACACTTGAGCTCTTCATCTTCATCTCTTCAAGATTAATTCTCCATTGTGTGTTCTTGATCTTCAATAGTTAATAAATTAACTATCTTGGAATTGCTTCTCTTGATTTTTTCATCTCCAATCTCGAGCTTTCTTCGAATCAACACTTGCAAGTAAGCTTACAACTTCTTAGCTCTTGATCTTGTGATTGGTCCTCTAAATTTCAACTCCGGTTCTTCATCATCTTTGTTGTCCATGGCTTCATCAGAATTGCTATCCAACTTGGAGTTTACGAGAAATCACGTTTCATCTTCACCGCAAGACGGGGTTCGAGTAAGTAATCTTCTTCTACCTTTCAATTCCATCTCCATCATTCATCTACCTTCATCCCTACATTACGCACGTATCACCATCATCCATCAATCAAAATTCGTCCATAATCATCACCATAATTCGTTCATCACCTATACGTGCTCAATTCACCCTAATTAACACGTATAACACATCTGCCCTACATCACCTATCTACCCATTTATTTGTATGTGTTTTATTTAGTTGAGTCATATTTCTAAGTGTCTTAGGTGTCTAGCATTTATTCGAGTCTTATTTTTCATAGTTTAGTCGTTTATCTGTGTCTTGTTATCTGTCAGATTGAATCCTTCATTCGTCTGACGTGTTTCGATCTATAAGTCTTCCACATGCGTTTTGTTCGTGTCTTGGATTAGTTGTCCGGGTCACATCATAAATTTGGCATCAGAGCCACGTCGGCTCTGCTGGTCGTGGTTCAATCCGACGTGTCATCTACGTGTCAGTTAATTTTCGTACGTGTCATTTAATTTTCGTTTGTTTTGAGTTGTAATCTGATTCATATTCATTGAAAAAAAAGGAGCAAAAGACATCGGCTAAGTAAAACAAAAAAACAAAAAAAAAAGTCGCTGAAAAAAAAACAAAAATCAGATATAAATTCTTGTTGAATTCGATTTTACCTTGTGTTTAGATTTGTTTCCTTATTTTTAGGGATCTTTAGATTGTGTTCACATTGGTCAAACACATCCAAAATCCTTATTCCTTATCCATTAGATTTCTTACCTTGTTTAGTTTGATTTCATCCTAATCTACATCTATTCAAGATCTTTCTATCCTCATCCATATCTAATCAAATCCTCCATCCCTATTTTCGATCCTAATCACTAAAGGGATTCGAAATTTCCATCTCTTTCCTACCTACACCCAGTTCACCATATACACCACATACTCCATACACCCATACACCCATACACCCGTACACCCGTGGTCTACAAACACCAAATCAGCAAGTTTACCTACACCATCCATACGACAGCCCCACATCATCAAGTTATATGGATCCGATTCGAGCCCGCCCAAATCGATTCAGAGATACCGATGGTTTACACCGCAACAAGATAACCATCCCAGAGTTTGAGAGTCTATATGATCCAGAAGTGTACCTAGATTGGGAACGCAGAGTTGATAAGATTTTTAAGTACTACTACTTTCCTGAGCCAAAGAAGGTGCAATTAGCCACATTGGAGTTTAAAGACTACGCAGCAACATGGTGGGAATTCCAGCAAGATCGATGCCACCGAGATCACCTTCCACCTATCAATACATGGCGTGAGTTGAAAGATTTGATGCGAAAACGCTTCATTCCAGACCACTACCAATGGGAGTTGGAGGAAAAGCTATACAAGCTTAGACAAAGAGATCGAAGTGTAAATGCCTACTACAACAAAATGATTGAAGCCATGAGACGAGCTGATATAGAGGAGTATCTAGAAGATACCATGGATAGATTCCTAGCTGGTCTACGAAGAAAAATCCGAGAAAAGGTAGCATCGTATCACTTCGACAAGTTGAAAGACATGGTGCAATATGCCATTGAGATAGAGAAGTGGTTGGAGAGTCTAGAGATGAGGCAAAATGAAGTGGTTCAAGTAGAGTCAAATGTAGAGTTGTCACCTAGAGCTCATCGCCAAACAACCCCGTTTCGTTGGAGTGAACCTGAGTCATTCGAGGAGTTTTTACGTACCTATGTACCACCTACACGGCCTACATCACCAGTTCAGCTGGTCATGGATATGCCAAGCCAAGCCAGCAAAATTCAAGAAGAGATCCATGTTGAGTTACCATCTGAGATCGTTGCCATCAAAGAAGATTCTACTTTTAAGGTAACAATTTCAGTTGATGAATCTATAGAAGAAATGGAGACCAATGATACAGTTGAGGAAGTTGAAGTAGTTGAGAAATTGATAGAGATGCAGCCTTGTTTTGAAGAGGAAAACGACATCCATGAGGAAATGATCGTAGATCATATGGAGCTCGATCAAGCTAGCATGGAGACGCAGTCGAATTCTAACATCATTTGTCAACCATTTTCTTGTGATATCTTTATTTTACAGGTTGCTAAAGATGTGCCCCATGTTATTGATCTTGTACAAAAAGAGATTGATGTTCAGTTCGTGTTCGTCTTTGATCCCGGAGATTTGAATTCGAGGACGAATTCTTTTCAAGAGGAGGGGAATGATATGAACCCGAAAAGCATAAAAGAATCAAATCCAAGAAAGCCATTGAGAGCTTCAAAGATAATCATGTTGTTCAAGATTAAAGATTGGAGATCAAGATTTGAAGAACAGAAGTGCATGAAAATATTCAGATATTTTGGGCAGTCCATGAAGATCAAATATTCAGCCCGAGATTGGTCAACATGCTATCCATTGATGATGAAGAAGGAAGCATGAAGATGTGAGAAGAAGAAGGAAGTCATTTGGATGTGTGCATGAAAAGATATACGCGTTTGCATGTGAAATCGGGAGATGCTGTTTTTCATGAAAAGGTGGCAAGATTAATTATGTCATGGGCCACGAATTTAATTCAATTAATTCAGCCCATTGTCGTTATTAATAAGGTCCAAATAGGCGAGAATATCCAGCCCAAATCCACTTTGGGATTTATCCTTATCTAGTTAGATTTAGATAGATTTTTGTTACCTTATTTTTGGTATCTTTTGATTTTATCCTAGTTTGATTAGGATTAGTATATTTTCGGTTTCTTTAGCTTTTATAAGGACTCTAATTTTCATCCATATACACTCCTATAAATAGGAGCACCATGTGACATTCATAATTCAGACGTTGCATGAAATAAAAGATTAGTTTCTCAATTATCTCACGATCCTTTGGTTGATCACCCATTTATCAAACATTCTATTGTTCTAGTAAATCAATAGTCTTATTCAAATTCTTCAGGGTATTTTCGAGTACTTGGGAGAATTGCTATCCAACTTGGAGTTTACGAGAAATCGCATTTCGTCTTCACCGCAAGACGGGGTTCGAGTAAGTAATCTTCTTCTACCTTTCAATTACATCTCCATCATTCATCTACCTTCATCCCTACATTACGCACGTATCACCATCATTCATCAATCAAAATTCGTCCATAATCATCACCCTAATTCGTTCATCACCTATACGTGCTCAATTCACCCTAATTAACACGTATAACACATCTGCCCTACATCGCCTATCTACTCATTTATTTGTATGTGTTTTATTTAGTTGAGTCATATTTCTAATTTTCTTAGGTGTCTAGCATTTATTTGAGTCTTATTTTTCATAGTTTAGTCGTTTATTTGTGTCTTGTTATCTGTCGGATTGAATCCTTCATTCGTCTGACGTGTTTCGATCTATAAGTCTTCCGCATGCATTTTGTTCGTGTCTTGGATTAGTTGTCCAGGTCACATCAAGTAGGGGTCGGCCTTGACTGGTTGGGCGGCGTAGACTCGGGTCTACGGCTTGTCTACGGTGTAGAACGGTCGAAACGTCGTTCGGGTGGTCCGGATGGACCTCTTGGTCGAGTGGAGTCAGTAGAAGGGGTAGAAAGTGATGTGGAAGGTGTACCTTTACTCCAAGATGAACGTGTAGGGGCTGCACTGTAGTGGGATCGACGGCGGCCCTCTCTTAGCTGCCTTTCCACAATCGATGCATAATGCACCATCCTTTCTACACTGGTGAAGTCTCTGAGCTCGACTTCACACGCAATATCAGGATTCATACCTTCAATGTACTGAATGATGGTAGCATTTAGGGTCTCCTATTTTCCAACTTGGTTCAATAGCGTCTCCAACTCCTTATGGTACTCTTCGATTGATCTAGTACCTTGCTTGACCCGATTTAGCTTCTTTTCAAGCTCTCTTTCATAATGCATGGGTATGAAATGCCCACGCATGAATCCTTTCATCTCCTCCCAGTTGTCGATTGGAGGATTGTGGTTTCTGCGCCTTTTTTCTTGTTGCATTTCCCACCATGAGGCTGCATAGCCTCTAAACTCTAAGCATGCGAGTTGTACCTTCTTTTGCTCTCAAAAGTTGTAGCATGCAAAGATCTTCTCTACCTTACGTTCCCAATCTAAGTAGATATCAGGATCGTGAAGGCCTTCAAACTCAGGTATGCTCGTCTTGATGTTGTTCAGCTTACCATCATCATCATCATGATAATGTGCACGCCTATGGGGACCTCGGGGTCGGCCATGGCGTCCTCTTCGCCCTTGTGGTACGTAATCATCTTCATAACCACTGGTTGTGTAAGAATCGTATCCGAAATCAAAGTCTTCTTCAATGGCGGGCTCATGGGGTGGCCTTTGAACATCTTGCTGTACAGGCGGCGGCCTGTTGACATTCCTCTGCTGTTGGCGTCGGTCATATACTTCATTATGGGGATTGGGATGCCTCTCTGTGTTGTCTTGAGGCTCAGATTGCCTCTCTGCATTAGTTTGAGGCTCAGATTGCCTCGTCTCTTTGTCTTGAGGCTCAAGTGGCCTCTTCTCAGGATCTCCTTGGACCGTTTGGGATGCAGTCGTTTGAGATCTATGCTTTGCAAGCTCCTCTTGCAATTCAGCTACTTGGTTGCCAAGTTCATCTTTCAGTAGACGAGTCTGTCGCTCAAAATGCTTTGCTAGAGCTTCATATTGGTACTTGGCATCCCACTGTGGTTCGGACGAGTAGGACTGCTCGCCTAGGGTGTTGGGCGATCTAGGCTCCTTAAAGGGTGGAGTAGACGCCTCTTTGTTATTTCCTTTCTTCATTGTACCTGCAAAATGAACAAACGTGAAGAAAAAGCAAAATAGAACCTCACAATTCCTCACAAACGCTCGTGTATGTCACTCTTGATTTTTCCACTCGTGTATGTCTCTCAGATATGTGGTGTACGTGTGGAGTGAATTTTGAGGGTGGGTGGATCGAAAACAAGCTCCTCTTGATCAGTTCCTCTGGGTCTTCTTCAAGCTCCAACGGATAGAATCAAGCCGGAAGGTTGCTAAGAGTAGAAGTATGCGTGTGGAATGAGTATTCAATAGGTTGGTGTATGCGGACCACAGGTGTACGGGTGTACGGGTGTATGGGTGTATGGACTGTGTGGTGTATAAGGTGAACCGGGTGTATATGGAAAAGATGAGAAATTTCGAATCCCTTTAGTGATTAGGATCGAAAATAGGTATGGAGGATTTGATTAGATATGGATGAGGATGGAAAGATCTTGAATAGATGTAGATTAGGATGAAATCTATCTAAACAAGGTAAGAAATCTAATGGATAAGGAAATAAGGATTTTGGATGTGTGAACACAATCTAAGAATCCCTAAATATATGGAACAAATCTAAAAACAAGCAATTAAAATTGAAATCAAATAAACAATCTGATTTTCATTTTTTTTTTCGGATTTTTTTTTTTTTTACTTTTTTTTTTGCTGTAGGGATTTCGATCCCTTTGCTCTTTTTGTTTTTTGAATATGAATCAGATTACAACTCGAAACAAACGGAAATTAAAAGACACGTATGATAAAAAAATGACACGTATTTGACACGTCGGATTGAACCACGACCAGCAGAGCTGACATGGCTCTGATACCAAATTTATGATGTGACCCGGACAATGTATCCAAGTCACGAGATTTATGCACGCGGAAGACTCAAGAATCGAACTACGTCAGCTAGAAAACAATGGAATCAATCCGACTCAAAACAAGATAAAACTTACTAGAATTAAACGACACGAACTATGACTCGAACGAGGACTCGATGAGCACCTTGAGGCTGGCTGGAATACGACGGTAGTGATGGTAAAGGTGGCGGATGGCGGCGGTTGAGGTGGTGATGGCGGCGGTGGAAGGTAGTTGTAGATCGGCTAAATCGAACGAACCCGTGTTGAAAACCTGAACGCACTCGTCTAGCTTCTCCGGATAGCAATTCTCCCAAGTACTTAATTATACCCTGAAGAACTTGAATAAGACTATTGGATTGCTAATTCAATAGAATTGTTTGTAGATAGGTGATCAACCAAAGGATCGTGAGACAGATTGAGAATAACTCTTTATTTCTTGCAATTGTCTGAATTATGAATGTCACAGGGTGCTCCTATTTATAGGAGACATAATGGACGAAAATTAAATCCTAATTAACTAGATAAACATTGAAAAATACTAATCCTAATCAATCTAGGATAAAATCAAAAGATACCAAAAATAAGATAACAAAAATCTATCTAAATCTAACTAGATAAGGATAAATCCCAAAGTTGAATTGGGCTTCAATCTTGCCATCTTGGACCATCATTATTCACGACATGGGCTGAATTACTTGGATAAATTTCGTGGCCCATGTATCATAACCTTGCCACCTTTGCATGAAAAACAGCATCTCCCGATTTCCCATGCAAACACGCATAACTTTTCATGCACACGTCCAAATGACGTCATTCTTCTTCTCACGTCTTCATGCTTCCTTCTTCATCATCAATGAATAGCATGGTGATCAATCTCGAGCTGCCCTTGACTTCATCTTCATGAATTTTGAATTTGCGACGAATAGAAGCTTGTAAATAAGCTTGTAACTTCTTAGCTCGCAAACGCGTCATTGGACCTTTAAACTGCAGCTCCGGATCATCTGGATCATTGCCTAGCTCGACCTCATCAGATACTTAGGATCCCACGATGCGGGTGGATCGGAAGAAGATTCCATGGGTGCTTTGGATGGATCTTTGGACGGGTCCAAAGGTGGCAAGGTCGACTGGGGGTCGACTAGAGGTGTAGAGGATGATTCGAAGCGGGTTCCTTTCTTCATGATACCTACAAAACGAACAAACATAAAGAAAACAAGGTAGGACCTCACAATCTCACGTTCACTCTTTTATTTTCACTCTTGATTTTACCACTCGTGTTTGCACTCAATTTGTATGGTGATGTGTGTGTATTGTGTATATGAAGTGGAGAACTAGCTAGTGATTCGGTTCTTGAACTTGGGGAATGAGTGTCACGATTTTGGGAAAGGAACGGATTTACTACTCTAGGAACAAGGATGAATTTGGAGTGTATAGATGAGATACGGATTGGGTATGTGTGTGTGGTAGTGGCCGAATGTTGTAGGGTTTAGGGATGGTGATGGCCGAAAGTATTGATGTGTATGGGAGTGATGGTCGAATAGGGTAGGAAGGAAAGAAGTAGAAGGGATAAGGAAAGAAGAAAGAGATAAGGTAATTGGGTGATTTGGATATGTATCAATCTATGTGACACAATCTAAATACCTTAATTAGCCTAGACTCTAAAAGGAATGAACCAAAATTAAAATAAGACTCTTATGGAAGTTACCAAAAAGAAAATAGAACTTGTATGGAAAGTTCCAAAAATAAAATCAAACTAGAAGCAAACTACCAAAAATAAGAAAAGACTCACTAGGTAATTACCAACTATGATCTAGTACCAAAAGGAAAGTACCAAAATAGAAATTGAACTAAAAGGAAACAATGGATATTCTTCTCTTTTTTTTCTTTTTTTTTTATTTTCGGATTTCTCTCTTTTTTTTATTCGATTTTTTTTTTAAACTCGATCAGCTCTTTTCTTTTTTTTTTCTTTTTTTTTTAACTTTTGATCGTGCCTTTTCTTCTCTTTTTTTTTAACAATGAACAATACGGAAATTAAATTGCAACTCGATCAAACGTTAAATAAAATAAAAACACAAAACACAAACCAAAGCCGACGTGGCTACCACTTTTATGATATGACCCGGGATTAGGAACGAACACACGTCGACACACGTAAGGTTTTGTGACTTCTACGACTCAAACAACTAATTGGAAATTATGCGGAATTTAACGGAACAAACTAGACGACTAGAACTAAATAAAATACCTAAACTATGACACACAAAATCGACACAAATCCAAAGGAAAAGGGGCTGTTTTGGACGGCTAAGATGAAGGTAAAGATGAAGGTGTTTCGATGTTGATGAATAGGTTTAGAAGGGCTAGAGTAGATAGGATATGATAGAGTTGTATCGAACTTACGGATGGAACGAATGGAACACGATCTTGATTTGAATGGGCTGAGCTTGGGACGAATGGTGGTGGAGGTGATTGACGACGAACGGCGGTGGTGGAGGTGATTTGTCGATGTGAATCACAACCCGAAAGTTGCCTTGAATCTCGAACGTACACAAGGCCAAATTCTTGAAGTTACTCTTCGATTAGCGAGTCTCCGGCGATCCCTCGAACGTGGATGACGAATTCCCTTTGTAAAACCTAGAATTGCTAGTTCTAAGAGTATGAATTTAATATCGAAACTCACAAAGATTTAATAGGGATGAGACAATATTGAAGCAAAACTTAATTAATCAAATAAAGTCTAAAGTAACAATGTATCATGGATCCTCTATTTATAAGCTATAGAGGACCGAAAATCCTAAGATATATGGCCGAAACTTTGGAGTCGAAATAGATCTCCAATTGGACTAGGAAAATTCCTAAACTAGAATTCTATTTAAGGTAGTTTCTTCCCTTAATTAAAATTCTAGTCAAACCTATGACTTGGACTACTAATAACCGAAAATTACATCTAATTAATTAAATAAAATCTGATCTAGACTATAGTCTAATTAAATAAAATAAATACTATAGTCTAAAATAAAATAACTACTAGAATTAAAATATCAAGACCTAAAATTGGTCTTCTTCTTCACTCTCGGCCGTGACTCTTCAACATGCACACATGCACACGTGCACAATATCATGTAGTGTTCTTCATGTCTTGATCTCCATCTTCCAACGTCAATAAGGTCATCATCTTCAAGTTTCCTTGCACGCCGTCTTCTTCTTCGAGCTTCTTGCGAATTGTGGCTTGCAAATAATCTTGCAACTTCTTAGCTCGTAGTCTCGTGATAGGTCCTTTGAATTGTAGCTCTTCATTGATTTCCTCATTGCTATGGATCATCATCCGCGAACTCCTCCATAAGTGGCTGCACATCACAAGGCAAAGAAACACCATTAGTAGCACTGTCCTTATAAGATAAAAGAACGAAAGGTAAACCTGCTTTTAGTGCTTTCTCTACGCCTTTAACTGAGATGAACAAGGATCGATTTTGTTCGACTGTAGGGGCTGATCCAGATACTTTCCCATGAGCTAAGGCATCATTGGTCGGCATCTTAGGGGCTGCATTGGTCGAAGAAGAGGTGGAACTCGACGGTGAAGGTGCGGCCGAATTGGTTCGGGCGGCGGTTGCAGCTTGCTTGGCCCGTTCTTGTTTGAATCTCTCTTGCATCCTTTCTTGATCCTCTGCAATGGCTTTAGGAGTGAGTGGCTTGAGCACAGTGGTTCGGCCATCTCTAGTGATCGAATATGTGTTGGCCAAACCATCATGAACCGCTTTTCTGTCGAACTGCCACGGTCTTCCTAAAAGTATATGGGCTGCTTCTATGGGGATAACATCACACAAAACAGTGTCAAAATAATGATATTTAGTAAAAGAAACATGTACCTGACCTGTAACTCGAATTGATCCGCGATCTGTGAGCCACTGCAGCTTGTAGGGCTTCGGATGCTTTGTTGTGGTGAGGGCAAGCTTGTCAACGACATACTGACTGATTGTATTGATCACGCTCCCACTATCTATAATCATCGCACAAGTCTGATCTTTGATGGCAACGCGAGTGTAAAAGATGTTCTCTCGCTGTGATTGTTCTTCGTCTTCTCGATTGATGTTTAGACTGCGGATTGAAACTAGACTGACATGAGGTAACTCGGATTCCTCATCATCTGGCTCGACTTCAGGGACTTCAACTGCTTCAGGAGCAGTGGCCTGAGGCTCCTCTTCATCTTCACTGGCTGATTCAAGTCCATTCTGTTCATTGAGGAACAGAACACGCCGATTTGGACACTAGTTCTGAAAATGACCCCAACCTTGGCATTTATGACACTGGATGTCACGGGCTCGACTAGGGGCTGAATTTGGCGTTGGATTGGGTTGATTGGGCTTTTGGAATGGTGGCCTTGGTGTAGACTCGGGTCTACGGCTTGCTTGCGGTGTAGAACGGTCGAAACGTCGTTCCGGGGGTCCGGATTGACCTCGGGGTCGTGTAGATTCATTAGAAGGGGTAGAAGGTGATGTGGAAGGCGTACCTTTACTCCAAGAATGGCAAGTAGGGGCTGAAGTTGATGTGACCCGGACAACTAATCCAAGACACGAACAAAACGCATGCGGAAGACTTTTAGATCGAAACACGTCAAGCAAATGAAGGATTCAATCCGACAGTATGAATAAACTAAACTAACGACTAAACTCGATATTTAAGACTCGAATATGAAAGAAAAAGGGTATGGACATATAGTATGATGATTGGTAGAATGAAGAAAGACTGGTGTAGATAGGTTATGATAAGAAATTAGGTAACTTACAATATAGGTGCTTAACTCGGCGTGAATAGCACGTATGCTGGAAATTAGTGGAATCAACTTGAGAACTCGATGAACTTGATGGGTGATAGTGATATGGACAAATTGATAAAGGATGGATGTCGTTGAAGGTGGCTTTAGCGGCGGCGAAGTTTGGTAGAAGGATCGGCTAGGATCGACGAACCCGTGTTGTAAACCCGAACGCGCACATCTAACTTCTCTGGATAGCAATTCTCCCAAGTACTCGATGTACTCTGAAGAACTTGAATAAGACTATTGAATTGCTAGATCAATAGAATTGTGTTTGATCAACCAAAGGATCGATAAATGTGATCAACCAAAGGATCGGTGAGACAATTGAGAAATTAACTCTTTATTTCATGCAACGTCTGAAAAATAAAGTTCACAACTGATTCCTTTATATAGATATAAGGGATGGACGAAAATTAGAGTCCTAATATCTAAAGAATTCGATCCTAACTAGTCCTAGTCAAACTAGGATTGTTACCTTATCCAAAATCTATTTTTAAGGTAAGAATCAAAAGATACCAAAAATAAAATAAGAAAAATCTATCTAGATAAAGATAAATCCCACAATGGATTTGGGCTTGTAGATCACGCCTATTTGGACCCAAACATACGACCATGGGCTGAATTAATGATATTAATTTCGTGGCCCATGTCTCAATTAATCTTGCCACCTTTGCATGAAAAACAGCATCTCCCGATTTCCTATGCAAACGCGCATAACTTTTCATGCACACGTCCAAATGGCGTCATTCTTCTTCTCACGTCTTCATGCTTCCTTCTTCATCATCTATGGATAGCATGGTACACAATCTCGAGCTGAATATTTGATCTTCATGGGCTGCCCAAAATATCTGAATATTTTCATGCACTTGTGTTCTTCAAATCTTGATCTCCAATCTTTAATCTTGAACAACATGATTATCTTTGAAGCTCTCAATGGCATTCTTGGATTTGATTCTTTTATGCTTTTCAGGTTCGTATCAGAAGTCTGACTGGATCCACGGTGGCCTTCTCGCAGCTGCTTTTCCATAATTGATGCGTACTGCACCATCCTCTCTATGCTGGTGAAATCATTGAGTTCTACTTCACATGCAATATCGGGATTCATACCTTCAATGTACCGAATGATGGTAGCATTTAAGGTCTCCTTCTTCCCGACTCGGTTCAAGACAGTCTCGAGCTCTTTGTGGTACTCTTCAATCGAACGGATGCCTTGTTTGATCCGGTTGAGCTTCTTCTCAAGCTCTCTTTCATAGTGGACTGGGATGAAGTGTCCACGCATGAATCCTTTCATCTCTTCCCAATTTTCGATGGGTCGATTTCGATTTTTTCATCTTCTTTCTTGCTACATCTCCCACCAAGTGGCTGCGTAGCCTCTGAACTCCAAACATGCTAGTTGCACCTTTTTAGCTTCTGAAAAATCATAGCATGCGAAAATATTCTCCACCTTACGTTCCCAATCTAGGTAGACATCGGGATCGTGAAGGCCTTCAAACTCCGGGATGCTCGTTTTGATGTTGTTGAGCATTCGGTCTTCTCCATAGTCATCATTGTGGTTCCCACGCCGTTGGCGGCGCCCATGATCTGGAGTTTCATCTCCGGCATCTGTATTCTCATCAAAGTACTCCTCTTCCGGCTCATTTTGACGCTCTAGACGCCGATTGGGTCCTCGAATGGGTTGAGAAAAGACTGGCGTCATTTTAGTGCATTCAAGGGCATGCACTAAATCATCAATCTTGTCGGATAGAGCTTGGTGTTGTCTTTGAATGTGTTTGAACAGCGCTTCAAAGTGATACTTAGGATCCCACGGTGCGGGTGGATCTGAGAAAGACTCCATGGGTGCTTTGGATAGATCTTTGGACGGGTCCAAAGGTGGCAAGGTCGACTGGGGGTCGACTAGAGGTGTAGAGGATGATTCGGAGCGGGTTTCTTTCTTCATGATACCTACAAAATGAACAAACGTAAAGAAAACAAGGTAGGACCTCACAATCTCATGTTCACTCTTTTGTTTTCACTCTTGATTTTACCACTCGTGTTTGCACTCAATTTGTATGGTGATGTGAGTGTAATGTGTATATAAAGTGGAGAACTAGCTAGTGATTCAGTTCTTGAACTTGAGGAATGAGTGTCACGATTTTGGGAAAGGAACGGATTCACTACTCTAGGAACAAGGATGAATTTGGTAAGTGTATGGAGTATTAGTCGAGTATGTGTGTGTATGGGGGTGGCCGATTGTATAGGTGTAGTATAGGTGGTGGTCAAATGGATTGGGGTAGGAAAAAGGAAAGAAATAGAATGGATAAGGAAAGAAGAAAGAGATAAGGTAATTGGGTTATTTGGATATGTACCAATCTATGTGACACAATCTAAATACCTTAATTAGCCTAGACTCTAGAAGGAATGAACCAAAAATAAAATAAGACTCTTATGGAAGTTACCAAAAAGAAAATAGACTTGTATGGAAAGTTCCAAAAATAAAATTATTCTTAGAAGGAAACTACCAAAAATAAGAAAAGACTCACTAGGTAATTACCAACTATGACTTAGTACCAAAAGGAAAGTACCAAAATAAAAATTGAACTAAAAGGAAACAATGGATATTCTTTTTTTTGTTTTTTTGATTTCGGATTTTTTTTTTATTATCCGATTTTTTTTTTTTGTGGAACGATCGGCTCTTGTTTTTTTTTTAACTTTTGATCGTGCCTCTTTTTTTTTATAACAATGAACAATACGGAAATTAAATTACAACTCGATCAAACATAAAATAAAAATAAAGACACAAAAACACGAACCAAAGCCGACGTGGCTTTGATACCACTTTTATGATACGACCCGGGATTAGGAACGAACACACGTCGACACACGTAAGGTTTTGTGACTTCTACGACTCAAACAACTAATTGGAAAATATGCGGAATTTAACGGAACAAACTAGACGACTAAAACCAAATAAAATACCTAGACTTATGACACACAAATAACACAAATCCAATGAATTATGGGACTGTTTTGAACGGCTATGAAGAGGGTAAAGATGAAGTAATTTCGATGGTGATGAATAGGTGTAGAAGGGCTAGAGTAGATAGGATACGATAGAGTTGTAACGGACTTACGGATTAAACGGAACGATGATGAACTTGAACACGACGGTGGCTGATCTTGGAACGAACAGTGATGATGGTGGTTGACGTCGGTTGGCGGCGGTGGATGATGTATTGTTGATGTGAATCACAACCCGAAAGTTGCCTTGAATCTCGAACGTACGCAAGGCCAAATTCTTTAAGTTGTTCTTCGTTTAGCGAGTCTCCGGTGATCCCTCGAACGTGGACGACGAATTCCCTTTGTAAAACCTAGAATTGCTAGTTCTAAGAGTATGAATTTAATATCTAAACTCACAAAGATTTAATGGGGATGAGACAATATTGAAGCAAAGCTTAATTAATCAAATAAAGTCTAAAGTAACAATGTAACATGGATCCTCTATTTATAAGCTATAGAGGACTGGAAATCCTAAGGTATATGGCCGAAAATTTGGAGTCCAAATAGATCTCCAATTGGACTAGGAAATTTCCTAAACTAGAATTCTATTTAAGGTAGTTTCTTCCCTTAATTAAAATTCTAGTCAAACCTATGACTTGGACTAATAATAACCGAAAATTACATCTAATTAATTAAATAAAATCTGATCTAGACTATAGTTTAATTAAATAAAATAAATACTATAGTCTAAAATAAAATAACTACTAGAATTAAAATATCAAGACCAAAAATTGGTCTTCTTCTTCACTCTCGGCCGTGACTCTTCAACATGCACACATGCACATGTGCACAACATCATGTAGTGTTCTCCATGTCTTGATCTCCATCTTCCAACGTCAACAAGGTCATCATCTTCAAACTTCCTTGCATGCCGTCTTCTTCTTCGAGCTTCTTGCGAATTGTAGCTTGCAAATAATCTTGTAAGTTCTTAGCTCGTAGTCTTGTGACGGGTCCTTCATTGATTTCCTCATTGCTATGGATGTCCTCATCATTCCCCCTCTGCTGAAAAAAATTCGTCCTCGAATTTGGATCCTCATCATGGTCGAATTCATCTGCAAGAAAAGGAGATAAATCAGCTACATTAAACGTAGAAGAACACTTATACTCACCAGGTAGATCAATGCGGTATGCATTGTCATTAACACGGCTTAGAAGAGTGAAGGGACCATCTCCACGGGGCGACAACTTCGACTTCCTCAAGTTCGGGAATCGGCCAGGACTCAAATGAACCCAAACACGATCTCCAGGCTGAAAGATAACACGTTTGCACCTCGTGTTGCGTGCGGCGGCTATTCTTGAGCCTTGGTGCTCAATCCGGGCACGTACCTTCTCATGCATCTCTTGAATAAAATCAACTCTCTTCATACCTTTAACACTCATTAGATGCTCAACGGGTAAAGGAAGCAAATCAGTAGGAGTTAGTGGATTAAATTCATAAACTACCTCAAAAGGAGACATGTTAGTAGAACAATGCACAACACGATTATAAGCAAACTCAGCATATGGTAGACATTCTTCCGATGACTTCAAATTATTCTTAATTAGAGACCTAAGTAAAGCTCCTAAAGTACGATTCACAACCTCAGTTTGACCATCGGTTTGTGGATGACATGCAGTAGAAAACAATAACTTAGTACCTAATTTTCCCCACAAAACACGCCAGAAATGTCCTAAAAACTTAGAATCCCTATCACTAACAATAGTACGAGGAATTCCATGCAAACGAACAACATGAACAAAGAACAAGTTGGCAATGTAAACAGCATCATCAGTTTTCCTACATGCAATGAAATGAGCCATTTTGGAAAACCTATCAACTACAACGAACACAGAATCCTTACCCGACCTAGATCTAGGCAATCCTAAGATGAAATCCATAGAAATATCGATCCAAGGAGCTGAAGGAGCGGGTAGGGGCGTGTACAATCCGAATGGGTGTCAAGTGGATTTAGCTTGACGATAAGTAATGCAATGACTACACACATTCTCTACATCCTTACGCATATGCAGCCAAAAGAAGTGTTCATGCAGCAAGTTTAAGGTCTTATGCACACCAAAGTGACCCATTAAACCCCCCGCATGCAATTCTAACACTAATAGCTCACGCATAAAACAAACAGGAATGCATAACTTCGACTCTTTGAACAGAAAACCATCATGCACATAATAACCATCAAAAGACCTAGGTTTCGAACTATATGAGGCATAGATGGGGCTGAAATAGGCGTCCTCAACATACAATGGCTTAATGGACTCGAAACCAAGCATCTTAGCATGCATTAAGTTCAAAAGAGCATACCTTCTTGATAAGGCGTCGGCGACCACATTATCTTCGCCTTTCTTGTACTTGGTAACATACGAGAAAGACTCGATGAACTCGACCCATCTCGCATGTCTCTTGTTCAGATTGTTTTGCCCTTTCAAGTGCTTCAAGCTTTCATGATCCGTGTGGATGACGAACTCCTTAGGCCAGAGATAGTGTTGCCATGTGTCCAACGCACGCTTTAAAGCGTAGAGCTCTTTATCGTACGTGAAATACCTAAGGGAGGCGTCATTTAACTTCTCATTGAAGTATGCAATGGGTCTTTTTCCTACATCAAAACAGCACCAATACCTATGCCCGAAGTATCACACTCGATCTCAAAAGTCTTAGTAAACTCAGGTAAACAAAGAACAGGAGCTGAACATAACAAAGATTTCAAAGTAGTAAAAGCATGCTCTTGTTGTTTAGCCCACTCAAACTTCCGGTCTTTCTTACTTAGCTCAGTAAGAGGGGCGGCTATCCTGGAGAAATCCCGTACAAAACGACGGTAAAACCCAGCCAATCCATGAAAGGATCGAACCTCAGAGGCGTTCTTTGGTGTTGGCCATTCCTCAATCGCCTTGATTTTGGAATGGTCAACCTCAATACCTCGTGCACTAACGACAAAGCCTAGAAATACGACTTCATCCATACAAAACGAACACTTAGACAAGTTTCCATATAACTTAGCATCACGTAATAAGCAAAATACACGCCTAAGGTGTTCTAGGTGCGCCTGTGCACTGTGACTGTAAATCAGAATATCATCAAAGTATACAACTATGAATTTTCCAATCACATCAAGCAAAACATGATTCATCAACCTCATAAACGTGCTCAGTGCATTAGTGAGACCAAAAGGCATAACTAACCACTCATATAAACCATGCTTTGTTTTAAACGCAGTTTTCCATTCATCCCCTTCATGCATTCTAACTTGAAAATAACCAGATCTCAAATCTATCTCAGAAAACACATTAGAACAACTTAACTCATCTAGCATATCATCAAGTCTAAGGATGGGAAATATATACTTAACTGTTATCTTGTTGATGGCGCGGCAATCCATGCACATCCTCCATTCGTTGTTCTTCTTTGGCACTAGGATGACTGGAACTGCACAAGGGCTCATCGACTCTCGGATTTGCTTATTCTCTAACAAGTCCTTTACTTGACGGTCGATCTCCTTTGTCTCTTTGGGTGAAGTGTGGTACGCCGGTTGGTTGAGCAAGACGGCGCCGGGTACGAAGTCGATCTGGTGCTCGATCCCACGAACTGGAGGTAATCTGCTTGGAATCTCTTCCGGGAACACGTCCACTAATATGACCCGGGATTAGGAACGAACACATGTCGACACACGTAAGGTTTTGTGACTTCTACGACTCAAACAACTAATTGGAAAATATGCGGAATTTAACGGAACAAACTAGATGACTAGAACTAAATAAAATACCTAAACTATGACACACAAAATCGATACAAATCCAAAGGAAAAGGGGCTGTTTTGGATGGCTAAGATGAAGGTAAAGATGAAGGTGTTTCGATGATGATGAATAGGTTTAGAAGGGCTAGAGTAGATAGGATATGATAGAGTTGTATCGAACTTACGGATGGAACGAATGGAACACGATCTTAATTTGAATGGGCTGAGCTTGGTACAAATGGTGGTGGAGGTGATTGACGTCGAACGGCGGTGGTGGAGGTGATTTGTCGATGTGAATCATAACCCGAAAGTTGCCTTGAATCTCGAACGTACACAAGGCCAAATTCTTGAAGTTGCTCTTCGATTAGCGAGTCTCCAGCGATCCCTCGAACGTGGACGACGAATTCCCTTTGTAAAACCTAAAATTTCTAGTTCTAAGAGTATGAATTTAATATCTAAACTCACAAAGATTTAATGGGGATGAGACAATATTGAAGCAAAGCTTAATTAATCAAATAAAGTCTAAAGTAACAATGTATCATGGATCCTCTATTTATAAGCTATAGAGGACTGAAAATCCTAAGATATATTGCCAAAAATTTGGAGTCCAAATAGATCTCCAATTGGACTAGGAAAATTCCTAAACTAGAATTCTATTTAAGGTAGTTTCTTCCCTTAATTAAAATTCTAGTCAAACCTATGACTTGGACTAATAATAACCGAAACTTATATCTAATTAATTAAATAAAATCTGATCTAGACTATAGTCTAATTAAATAAAATAAATACTATAGTCTAAAATAAAATAACTACTAGAATTAAAATATCAAGACCGAAAATTGGTCTTCTTCTTCACTCTCGGTCGTGACTCTTCAACATGCACACGTGAATAACATCATGTAGTGTTCTCCATGTCTTGATCTCTATCTTCCAACGTCAACAAGGTCATCATCTTCAAGCTTCCTTGCACGCCGTCTTCTTCTTCGAGCTTCTTGTGAATTGTGGCTTGCAAATAATCTTGCAACTTTTTAGCTCGTAGTCTCGTGACGGGTCCTTTGAATTGTAGATCTTCATTGAATTCCTCATTTCTATGGATGTCTTCATCATTCCCCCCTGCTGAAAAGAATTCGTCCTCGAATTTGGGTCCTCGTCATGGTCGAACTCATGTGCAAGAAAAGGAGATAAATCAGCTACATTAAACGTAGAAGAACACTTATACTCACTAGGTAGATCAATGCGGTATGCATTGTCATTAACATGGATTAGAACAGTGAAGGGACCATCTCCACGGGGCGACAACTTGGATTTCCTCAGGTTGGGAAATCGGCCAGAACTCAAGTGAACCCAAACACGATCTCTGGGCTGGAATACCACTCGTTTGAGCCTCGTGTTGCGTGCAATGGCAATCCTCAAGCCTTGGTGCTCAATCCGGGCACGTACCTTCTCATGCATCTCTTGAATAAAATCAGCTCTCTTCATACATTTAACACTCATTAGATGCTCAACTGGTAAAGGAAGCAAATCAGTAGGAGTTAGTGGATTAAATCCATAAACTACCTCAAAAAGAGACATGTTAGTAGAAGAATGCACAACACGATTACAAGCAAATTCAGCATATGGTAAACATTCTTCCCATGACTTCAAGTTATTCTTAATTAGAGACCTAAGTAAAGCTCCTAATGTATGATTCACAGCCTCAGTTTGACCATCGGTTTGTGGATGATATGCAGTAGAAAACAATAACTTAGTACCTAATTTCCCCCACAAAACACGCCAAAAATGTCCTAAAAACTTAGAATCCATATCACTAACAATAGTACAAGGAATTCCATGCAAACGAACAACATGAACAAAGAACAAGTTGGCAATGTAAACAGCATCATCAGTTTTCTTATATGCAATGAAATGAGCCATTTTGGAAAACCTATCAACTACAACAAACACAGAATCCTTACCCGACCTAGATCTAGGCAATCCTAAGATGAAATCCATAGAAATATCGATCCAAGGAGCTGAAGGGGCGGGTAGGGGCGTGTACAATCCAAATGGGTGTGAAGTGGATTTGGCTTGACGGCAAGTAATGCAACGACTACACACATTCTCTACATTCTTACGCATATGCGGCCAAAAGAAGTGTTCATGCAGCAAGTTTAAGGTCTTATGCACACCAAAGTGACCCATTAAACCCCCCGCATGCGATTCTAATACTAATAGTTCACGCATAGAACAAACAGGAATGCATAACTTCGACTCTTTGAACAGAAAACCATCATGCACATAATAACCATCTAAAGACCTAGGTTTCGAACTACATGAGGCATAGATGGGGCTGAAGTAGGTGTCCTCAACATGCAATGTCTTAATGGACTTGAAACCAAGCATCTTAGCATGCATTAAGTTCAAAAGAGCGTACCTTCTTGATAGGGCATCGGTGACCACATTATCTTCGCCTTTCTTGTACTTGCTAACATACGGGAAAGACTCGATGAACTCGACCCATCTCGCATGTCTCTTGTTCAGATTGTTTTGCCCTTTAAAGTGCTTCAAGCTTTCATGATCCGTGTGGATGACGAACTCCTTAGGCCAGAGATAGTGCTGTCATGTGTCCAACGCATGCTTCAAAGCGTAGAGCTCTTTATCTTACGTGGAATACCTAAGGGAGCCACCATTTAACTTCTCACTAAAGTATGCAACGGGTCGTTTTTTCTGCATCAAAACAGCACCAATACCTATGCCCGAAGCATCACACTCGATCTCAAAAGTCTTAGTAAAATCAGGTAAACAAAGAACAGGAGCTGAACATAACAAAGATTTCAAAGTAGTAAAAGCATGCTCTTGTTGTTTACCTCATTCAAATTTATGTTCCTTCTTACTTAGCTCAGTAAGAGGGGCGGCTATACTGGAGAAATCCTGTACAAAATGACGGTAAAACCCAGCCAATCCATGAAAGGATCGAACCTCAGAGGCCTTCTTTGGCGTTGGCCATTCCTCAATCGCCTTGATTTTGGAACGGTCAACCTCAATACCTCGTGCACTAACGACAAATCCTAGAAATACGACTTCATCCATACAAAACGAACACTTAGAAAAGTTTCCATACAACTTAGCATCACGCAATAAGCAAAATACACGCCTAAGGTGTTCTAGGTGCGCCTGTGCACTGTGACTGTAAATCAGAATATCATCAAAGTATACAACCACGAATTTTCCAATCACATCACGCAAAACATGATTCATCAACCTCATAAACGTGCTCGGTGCATTAGTGAGACCAAAAGGCATAACTAACCACTTATATAAACCATGCTTTGTTTTAAACGCAGTTTTCCATTCATCCCCTTCATGCATTCTAACTTGAAAATAACCAGATCTCAAATCTATCTTAGAAAACACATTAGAACCACTTAACTCATCTAGCATATCATCAAGTCTAGGGATAGGAAATCTGTATTTAACTGTTATCTTGTTGATGGTGCGGCAATCCATGCACATCCTCCATTCGTTGTTCTTCTTTGGCACTAGGATGACTAGAACTGCACAAGGGCTCATCGACTCTCAGATTTGCTTCTTCTCTAGCAACTTCTTCACTTGACGGTCAATCTCCTTCGTCTCTTCGGGTGAAGTGCGGTACGCCGGTCGGTTGGGTAAGACGGCGCCGGGTACGAAGTCGATCTGGTGCTCGATCCCACGATCTAGAGGTAATTCACTTAGAATCTCTTCCGGGAACACATCCGCGAACTCCTCCATAAGTGGCTGCACATCACAAGGCAAAGAAACACCATTAGTAGCACTGTCCTTATAAGATAAAAGAACGAAAGGTAAACCTGCTTTTAGTGCTTTCTCTACTCCTTTAACCTAGATGAACAAGGATCAATTTTTTTTGACTGTAGAGGCTGATCCGGATACTTTCCCACGAGCTAAGGCATCATTGGTCGGTGTCTTAGGGGTTGAATTGGTCGAAGAAGAGGTGGAACTCGGCGGTGAAGGTGCGGCCGAATTGGTTCTGGCGGCGGTTGCAGTTTGCTTGGCTCGTTCTTATTTGAATCTCTCTTGCATCCTTTCTTGATCGTCTACAACGGCTTTAGGAGTGAGTGGCTTGAGCACAGTGGTTTGGCCATCTCTAGTGATCGAATATGTGTTGGCCAAACCATCGTGAACCGCTTTTCTGTCGAACTGCCACGGTTTTCCTAAAAGTATGTGGGCTGCTTCCATGGGGATAACATCACACAAAACAGTGTCAGAATAATGACATTTAGTAAAAGAAATGTGTACCTGACCTGTAACTCGAATTGATCCACGATCTGTGAGCCACTGCAGCTTGTAGGACTTCGGATGCTTTGTTGTGGTAAGGGCGAGCTTGTCAACGGCATACTGACTGATTGCATTGATCACGCTCCCACTGTCTATAATCATCGCACAAGTCTGATCTTTGATGGCAACGCGAGTGTAAAAGATGTTCTCTCGCTGCGATTGTTCTTCGTCTTCTCGATTGATGTTCAGACTGCGGATTGAAACTAGACTGACATGAGGTAACTCGGAATCCTCATCATCTAGCTTGACTTCAGGGACTTCAACTACTTCAGGAGCGGCGGCCTGAGGCTCCTCTTCATCTTCACTGGTTGATTCAAGTCCATTCTATTCATTGAGGAACAGAACACGCCGATTTGGACACTACTTCTGAAAATGACCCCAACCTTGGCATTTATGACACTGGATGTCACGGGCTCGACTAGGGGCTGAATTTGGCATTGGATTGGGTTGATTGGGCCATTGGAGTGGTGGCCTTGGCGTAGACTCGGGTCTACGGCTTGCTTGCGGTGTAGAACGGTCGAAACGTTGTTCCGGGGGTCCGGATTGACCTCGGGGTCGTGTAGACTCATTAGAAGGGGTAGAAGGTGATGTGGAAGGTGTACCTTTACTCCAAGAATGGCGAGTAGGGGCTGAAGTCTGACTAGATCGACGGCGGCCTGCTCGCAGCTGCTTTTCCACAATTGATGCGTACTGCACCATCCTCTCTATGCTGGTGAATTCTTTGAGTTCTACTTCACATGCAATATCGGGATTCATACCTTCAATGTACCGAATGATGGTAGCATTTAAGGTCTCCTCCTTCCCGACTCCGTTCAAGGCAGTCTCGAGTTCTTTATGGTACTCTTCAATCGAACGGGTGCCTTGTTTGATCCGGTTGAGCTTCTTCTCAAGCTCTCTTTCATAGTGGAGTGGAATGAAGCATCCACGCATGAATCCTTTCATCTCTTCCCAATTGTCGATGGGTGGATTTCGATTTCTTCATCTTCTTTCTTGCTGCATCTCCCACAAAGTGGCTGCGTAGCCTCTGAACTCCAAATATGCTAGTTGCACCTTTTTAGCTTCTGAAAAATCATAGCATGCGAAAATCTTCTCCACCTTACGTTCCCAATCTAGGTAGACATCGGGATCTTGAAGGCCTTCAAACTCCAGGATGCTCGTTTTGATGTTGTTGAGCATTCGGTCTTCTCCATAGTCATCATTGTGGTTCCCACGCCTCTAGCGGCGCCCACGATCTGGAGTATCATCTCCGGCATCTGTATTCTCATCAAAGTACTCCTCCTCAGGCTCGTTTTGTCGCTCTAGGCGCCGATTGGGTCCTCGAATGGCTTGACGAAAGACTGGTGTTGTTTTAGTGCGTTCAAGGGCATGCACTAAATCATCAATCTTGTCGGATAGAGCTTGGTGTTGTCTTTGAACGTGTTTGGACAGCGCTTCAAAGTGATACTTAGGATCCCACGGTGCGGATGGATCGGAGGAAGACTCCATGAGTGTTTTGGATGGATCTTTGGACGGGTCCAAAGGTGGCAAGGTCGACTGGGGGTCGACTAGAGGTGTAGAGGATGATTCGGAGCGGGTTCCTTATGGATATGATAGTGTTTGAACGAACTTACAGATATAACGAACGGATGTAGAACTCGAACTTGTAGGGGCTTCCGTGAGGATGGGCATCAATGGTGGATGGATGTCGTCAAAGGTGAGTTGGACGTGTGATGTTGTTGTGGTGATTCACAACCCGATAGCCTCTTTGAATCTCGAACGTCTTCAAGGTTGAAATCTCCAAGTTGCTCATCGATAGTGAATACCGGTCAATTCCTCAAGTGAATTGAGAAATACCCTTGAATAAGACTTGTAGTTGCTAGCTCCAAGAATGAATATTTTCGTGTGAAAAGTATTCAAAAGACAAATAGATTTGAGACACAAATTGAATGCAAAAGCAATTTAATTTAACAATGTCGAAAGTAATAACATAACACATGACCCCTATTTATACTACTTAATGGCCAAAAATTATAGTCTAAAGGGGCCGAAAAATCTGATCCAAAAGCAAGTCTAATTGGACTAGGAAATTCCCTAAACTAGAATTCTATTTAAGGTAGTTTCTTCCCTTAATTAAAATTCTAGTCAAACCTATGACTATTCAACATAATGACCGAAAATTGTCACCAAAATAATTAAATAAATCTGATCTACTATAGTCTATAATTAAATAAATTAAATACTATAGTCTAGATAAAATCAACCCCATAATTAAATAACTATAGGACCGATTTCTTCACTAAAACCGCACACATGCACGTCGACTCCCATGCATCACCATGCACATGTGCACTTGCTCTTCATCTTCATCTCTTTAAGATTAATACTCCATGGTGTGTTCTTGATCTTTAATAGTTAATAAATTAACTATCTTGGAATTGCTTCTCTTGATTTCTTCATCTTCAATCTCGAGCTTTCTTCGAATCAACACTTGCAAGTAAGCTTCCAACTTCTTAGCTCTTGATCTTGTGATTGGTCCTCTAAATTGCAACTCCGGTTCTTCATCATCTTTGTTGTCCATGGCTTCATCACTATATCCTGGGTCACATCAGAATGGTGATCGATGGAGATGAATTGAAAGGTAGAAGAAGTAGACTTACTCGAACCCCATCTTGCGGTGAAGATGAAACGTGATTTCTCGAATACTCCAAGTTGGATAGCACTCCCACCTAGACTCGATAGAATAGAAAATAGCTTGTAATAGGACTTTAGATTTGCTAGGTCTAAAGAACTTGATAAATGGGTGATCAACCAATGGATCGTGAGACAATCGAGAAATTAATCTTTTATTTCATGCAATGTCTGAATAATAATGTCACATGGATGTCCTATTTATAATGTTAGGATCTACTAAACTAGGTAGGAAAACTATCCTAACTAGACTAGAAAATCTGCTTTAATTAAACTAGGAATCCTATCTAAACTAGAATTCTATTTAAAGAAGAAAACTGCCTTAAATAGAACTTTATCTACCTAATTAAATAAAAAACGAAAATTAATAAAATAAATACCAAAAATCAAATAATAAAATCTAACTATGGATAAAATAAATCCCAATGGACTTGGGCCTTCTAATTGGCACATTGGGCTCTTCAAAGGGCTGATCCAACACACCATCTTCATCTAGTCAGTATGCCCATACTGACTGTCTTCATGCTTTAATCTTCTTCATATCTTGATCTCCAATCTTTAATCTTGAACAACATGATTATCTTTGAAGCTCTCAATGGCACTCTTGGATTTTGATTCTTTTATGCTTTTCGGGTTCGTATCACTAGTTTATCATTTATATTTCATATATTGACGTGTTAATATATAACATATTTTGAATAGTTATTCAAAAGTGCGTAGTCTGGGATTTCAAATGTCATAATATTGGGATTCAAGGTAAGTAGAAATCTATCCTCAACTACAATGCATGAACATAGTATTATTTGACTATTTATTTATTATTCATTATTCATTATTTATTATTGTGTTATATTGTATGATTGTGTGATACAATATACTTGTGGTATTGTATTTCTTTGCATTAAATATCTTGTACATGAGCAAGAGCATATGCATACATGTCATGTAGATATTGTCGAGGTTACATGAATGAAATGATTTTCAGAGAGAGAAAATATTTTGTTTGGGATTGGTCACCACCAGCCCGTGTTGTGCTGTGTTGATATTTGTGCCTCGAGTGGGATGACTTCCATGTGGGATCAAAGGAAACAGACAGGGAGCGTGTCCCTTAGGGTCCAGGGATATTGTGTTATATTGTATGATTATGTGATACAATATACTTGTGGTATTGTATTTCTTTGCATTAAATATCTTGTACCTGAGCACGAGCATATGCATGCACGTCATGTAGATATTGTTGAGGTTACATGCATGAAATGATTTTCAGAGAGAGAAAATATTTTGTTTGGGATTGGTCACCACCGGTCCGTGTTGTGTTGTGTTGATATTTGTGCCTCGAGTGGGATGACTTCCATGTGGGATCAAAGAAAACAGGTAGGGAGCGTGTCCCTTGGGGTCTAGGGAGGATGGTCCACTTCGACTGCACCATTGAGGTGATGAGTGGCTGATGTGGGATGACTTTCATGTGGGATCAAAGGGAATAGGCAGGGGGCGTGTCCCTTGGGGTCCAGGAAGGATGAGCCACATGAGTGCACTAATCACATTCTGGCCAAGTGATATTGAGCTCATGACTCATGTTGGTGTCTGGTGAAGGGAGCCAAGTTCTTAAACGTTAAAAATGCTTTTGAGATGGCATGAAAGGATTTTATACACGAGCATTCCACATTTGTGGTGTGTTTTGTCTTGCACGTGTTGTGATGCCAGTGAACATGCATGTGCATGATTTCTGCTTACTGAGCTTTAGCTCATGTAGTTTGTGCATTGTAGGTGAAAGTGATAATGTGTGGTGCATCGACACATGAATGGTTAAAGCTTCGACAAGTCCTGAGAAATGTATACATAGATGACGACCTGTGAGGAGGGTGGGTAAAGGCTTATTTTACTATATTTGCCGCTTAGATGTTATAGGTGTGTATTCAAATTTATCTAGATATTCTTAGAATTTTTCTACAAAGAAAGTAATAATTTCTTTATTCTATTTAGTAAATTATATTTTATAATTATCGATCATTTTAAATGCACCACATGTTAATCTAAATTTTTAACGTTAACACTTTTTAATACATAATATATATTTCTATTTTTACAAAGAGACAATTCACCCACATTTTTTACATTACCTTATATTTTTCATTTATTTTATTGGGATGGGTGTTACAGTCGCATCACATCCTCAATGGCTGATTCGACTTCGTTTGATTCCATCAAGTATAGAACTCGCCAGTTAGGACATTGAGCTTGGAAATGGCCCCAACCTTGATACTTATGACACTGAATGTCACGAGCTCGATTAGGGGTTGCATTAGGGGGTGTCACTTCTTGGTTTGGCCGTGTAGGGGTCGGCCTAGACTGATTCGGCGGTGTAGACTCGGGTCAACAGCTAGACTGCGGTGTAGTGCGATCAAAACGTCGAATGGGCTGATCTGGAGGACCTCGCGGTTGTGTGGCTTCAGTTGACGTCGAACTGGGTGCTCCTCGACTCCAAGATGGTCGTGTAGGGGCTGCACTGTGGTGTGATCCACGTCGGCCTTCTCTAAGCTGCTTTTCAACTATTGATACGTACTGCACCATTCTTTCTACACTAGTGAAGTCTCTGAGTTCGACTTCACAAGCAATGTTAGGATTCATACCTTCAATGTACCGAATGATGGTAGCATTTAAGGTCTCCTGCTTCCTGACTCTATTTAAGGCAGTCTCCGACTCTTTGTGATACTCTTCAATCGATCTGGTGCCTTGTTAGATCCGGTTGAGCTTCTTCTCAAGCTCTCTTTCATAATGAACGGGAATAAAGCGGCCTCGCATTACTCCTTTCATTTCTTCCCAAGTATCGATTGGTGGATTGTGGTTTATGCGCCTTCTTTCTTGTTGCATTGCCCACCATGAGGCTGCGTAGCCTCTAAATTCCAAACATGCGAGCTGCACCTTCTTGAACTCTGAGAAGTCATAGCATGCAAAGATCTTTTCTACCTTACTTTCCCAATCTAAGTAGATATCGGGGTCGTGAAGGCCTTCAAACTCGGGTATACTTGTCTTAATGTTGTTGAGCCTACAATCTTCATAATTGTCATGGTTTGTACGCCTATGAGGACCTCGGGGTCGATCATGGCGGTTCCCTCTCCTTTGTGGTGTGTAATCAGCTTCGTATCCACTGGCTGTAGAGGAATCGTATCCATAGTCATAGTCTTCTTCGAAAGCCGGCTCAGGGGGAGGCCTTTGGACGTTCCTCTGCGATTGGCGTCGGCCAGTGTTCTCTCCTTGAGGGTCGGGTCACCTCTCTGCATCTTCTTGAGGCTCAGGTTGCCTCTCTGCATTGATTTGAGGCTGAGGTTGCCTCGCTGCATTGTCTTGAGGCTCGGGTTGCCTCGTAGGTTCTCCTTGGACCGTTTAAGACGCGGTCGACTAGGTTCTGAGCCTTGCAAGCTCCTCTTGCAATTCAGCTACTTGGTTGCCAAGTTCGTCTCTCAGTAGACGATTCTGTCGCTCAAAGTGTTTTTCTAGAGCTTCATAGTTGTACTTGGCATCCCACGGTGCTTCAAATGAGTAGGACTGATCGCCAGGTGTATTAGGCGACCGGAGCTCCTTAGGTGGTGGAGTTGATGATTCAGTGTTGGTACCTCTTTTCATTGTACCTGCAAAATGAATAAGCGTGAAGAAAAAGTAAAGTAGGACCTCACAATTCCTCACAAACGCTCGTGTATGTCACTCTTGATTTTTCCACTCGTGTTTAACTCTCAAAGATGTGGTGCACGTGTGGAGTGAATATGGGGTGGGCTGATCGAAACAACCGCTTCTCTTGACTAGCTCCTCTAGGTCTTCTTCAAGCTCCAACGGATAGAATCAAGCCGGAAGGTTGCTAAGAGTAGAAGTAGGCGTGTGGAATGAGTAATCTAGCTGGTTGGTATATGTGGGCCACGGGTGTATGGGTGTATAGGTGTATGGACTATGGGGTGTATAGGGTGCACCGGGTGTAGATATGAAAGAGATGATAATTTCGAATCCTAGAGGATGTAAGGATCGAAATCTAGGTGGATAAGGATGGGAAATCTTGATTAGATATGGATTAGGATGGAATCAATCTAAACAATGAAGGAAATCTAGTAGATAAGGTAGGAGTTTTTTGGATGTGTTTGACCAAGTGTGAACACAATCTAAAAATCCCTAAGTATCTATCTAGTATGGAAACAAATCTAAAACAATAAATAAAGGATCGAAAATAACAAATCAAATCTGATTTTTTTTTATAATTAGCGACTTTTTATTTTTTATTTTTTTTACCGATGACTTTTGCTCTTTTTTTTTAATATTCAGATATTACAACTCGAGACATAAAATGAAAATAATTGACACGTACAAAAGTAAATGACACGTGTATGACACGTCGGATTGAACCACGACCAGCAGAGCTGACATGGCTCTGATGCCAAATTTATGATGTGACCCGGACAATGACTCCAAGACATGAAGAATATGCAGGCGGAAGACTTGAGGACTCGAACAACGTCAGCTAAAAATAATGGATACAATCCGACTCAAATTAAGACTAAAACTTACTAGAAGTACGAACACAATCTAAATCACGAAAGGGACTTGGTGGACAGCTCGTGGATAGCTTGAACACGACGGTGTAGGTGGCGGTGGACGGCGGATGAGGTTGTGTGGGTGGCGGTGATGTGACGGAAGACGAACTCGAACTCAAACTTGTGGATTGATTTGAGGCGTGCGTAGGGGCTGTATGGATGACGTTGACGGCGTGGATGGTTGATGATGTTGTGGTGAATCATAACCCGATAGCCTCCTTGAATCTCGAACGTATCTAAGGTTGAAATCTCCAAGTTGTTCTTCGTAGCGAAAACCGGTTAATCCCTCATGTGGATTAAGCAATACCCTTGAATAAGACTTAAAGTTGCTAGGCTCTAAGAATATTGTTTTGTATCTAAAACAACAAACGAATAAAAGATAGGTTGAGACACAATTGTATGCAAAAGCAAAAATCTTCAATGATGTCTAAAATAACAATGTGACATGGTTCCCCTATTTATACACTATGGGTGATACGACCCTGGATTAGGAACGAACACACATCGACACACATAAGGTTTTGTGACTTCTACGACTCAAACAACTAATTGGAAAATATGCGGAAATTAACGGAACAAACTAGACTACTAGGACTAAATAAAATACCTAAACTATGACACACAAAATAACACAAATCCAAAGAGTGAGGGGCTGTTTTGGATGGCGTTAGGGACGGTATTGATGAAGGGGTTTTGGGCGTGTGGTATGGTTGAAGAAGGGCTTGAGTAGATAGGGTATGATAGAGTTGTAACGGACTTACGGTTTGAACGGGAGGAACACGATCTTGAACACGAAGGGGCTGACTTGGAATGAACGACGGTGGTTGATGATGGCGTCGTGGTTATGGACGGCGGTGATGTTGGGTAGAAGTGAGTCACAACCCGAAAGTTACCTTGAATCTCGACGTACACAAGGCCAAATTCTTTAAGTTGTTCTTCGATAGCGAGTCTCCGGCGATCCCTCGAACGTAGATGACGAATTCCCTTTGTAAAACCTAGAATTGCTAGTTCTAAGAGTATGAATTTAATATCTAAACTCACAAAGATTTAATGGGGATGAGACAATATTGAAGCAAAGCTTAATTAATCAAATAAAGTCTAAAGTAACAATGTATCATGGATCCCCTATTTATAAGTATAGGTGACCGAAAATCTAAGGTTATTTTGACCGAAAAATTAGAGTCCAAAATAAACTAGGATTGGACTAGAAGATTTCCTAAACTAGAATTCTATTTAAGGTAGAACTTGTAGATCTTACCTTATCTAAAATCCTAGTCAAACCTATGACTAAATAACCGAAAATTACACTTAATAAATTAAATAAATCTGATCTAGACTATAGTCTAATTAAATAAATAAATACTATAGTCTAAAATAAAATAACTACTAGAACAAAATCAACAAGACCGAAAATTGGTCTCTTCTTCACTTGGCCGAAACTTCTTCAATTCAAGCTCATGCACACGTTCTCATGCACACGTGCACATCTTCATGTTGTGTTCTCCATGTCTTGATCTCCATCTTCCAATGTCAACAAGGTCATCATCTTCAAGCTTCCTTGCATGCCGTCTTCTTCTTCGAGTTTCTTGCGAATTGTGGCTTGTAAATAATCTTGCAACTTCTTAGCTCGTAGTCTTGTGATGGGTCTTTTGAATTGCAGCTCTTCATTGATTTCCTCATTGCTATGGATGTCCTCATCATTCCCCTCCTGCTGAAAAGAATTTGTCCTCGAATTTGGGTCCTCATCATGGTCGAATTCATCTGCAAGAAAAGGAGATAAATCAGCTACATTAAACGTAGAAGAACACTTATACTCACCAGGTAGATCAATGCGGTATGCATTATCATTAACACGGCTTAGAACAGTGAAGGGACCATCTCCACGGGGTGACAACTTCGATTTCCTCAAGATCGGGAATCGGCCAGGACTCAAGTGAACCCAAACACGATCTCCGGTCTGAAAGATAACACGCTTGCACCTCGTGTTGCGTGCGGCGGCTATTCTCGAGCCTTGGTGCTCAATCCGGGCACGTACCTTCTTATGCATCTCTTGAATAAAATCAGCTCTCTTCATACCTTTAACACTTGTTAGATGCTCAACGGGTAAAGGAAGCAAATCAGTAGGAGTTAGTGGATTAAATCCATAAACTACCTTAAAAGGAGACATGTTAGTAGAAGAATGCACAACACGATTATAAGCAAACTCAGCATATGGTAAATATTCTTCCCATGACTTCAAGTTATTCTTAATTAGAGACCTAAGTAAAGCTCCTAATGTAGGATTCACAACCTCAGTTTGACCATCGGTTTGTGGATGACATGCAGTAGAAAACAATAACTTAGTACCTAATTTTCCCCAAAGAACGCGCCAAAAATGTCCCAAAAAATTTAGAATCCCTATCACTAACAATAGTACGAGGAATCCCATGCAATCTAACAACATGCACAAAGAACAAATTGGCTATTTGAACAGCATCATCAGTTTTCCTACATGCAATGAAATGTGCCATCTTGGAAAACCTATCAACTACAACAAACACAGAATCTTTACCCGATCTAGACCTAGGCAATCCCAAAATAAAATCCATAGATAAATCAATCCAAGGACTAGATGGAGCAGGTAAAGGCGTGTACAAACCAAAAGGATGCGAAGTAGACTTAGACTTATGACAAGTAACACATCTACTACGCATGCGTTCAACATCACGTTTCATATGCGGCCAAAAGAAATGCTCATGCAACAAGGATAATGTTTTATGCACACCAAAATGTCCTATTAATCCTCCCGCATGCGATTCTAAAACAAGTAGTGATACGAACCTGAAAAGCATAAAAGAATCAAATCTAAGAATACCATTGAGAGCTTTAGAGATAATCATGTTGTTCAAGATTAAAGATTGGAGATCAAGATTTGAAGAACACAAGTGCATGAAAATATTCAAATATTTTGGGTAGCCCATGAAGATCAAATATTCAGCCCGAGATTGGTCAACATGCTATCATTTGATGATGAAGAAGGAAGCATGAAGACGCGAGAAGAAAAACGAAGCCATTTGGACGTGTGCATGAAAAGTTATGCGCGTTTGCATGGGAAATCGGGAGATGCTGTTTTTCATACAAAGGTGGCAAGAATAATTAAGACATGGGCCACGAAATTAAATCAATTATTTCAGCCCATGATCGAGTTTTTAAGGTCCAAGATGGCGTGGATTTGCAAGCCCAAGTCCATTGGGATTTATCCTTATCTAGTTAGATTTAGATAGATTTTTCTTATCTTATTTTTGGTATCTTTTGATTTTATCCTATTTTGATTAGGATTAGTGTTAGAATCAAATTCTTAAGTTATTAGGACTCTAATTTTCGTCCATATGTCACTCCTATAAATAGGAGTACCTTGTGACATTATTATTTAGACAATTGCTTGAGTTTAAGATTTATTCCTCCCTTTTGTCTCCGATCCTTTGGTTGATCAACTATCTACAAACCATTCTATTGATTTAGCACTTCAATAGTCTTATTTAGGTTCTTCAGGGTATAAATAAGTACTTGGGAGAATTACTATCCGGAGAAGTTAGACGTGCGCATTCGGGTTATCAACACGGGTTCGCCGAATCTATCATATCCTTCTTCCAACAACACTGCCGCCCAAGCCACCTTCACCGCTGACTTCCACCGCCATCACCACCGTAATTCCAGCCACCCTCGAGTGTTCCAAGTGTTATCATCGAGTCCATCGTCCGTTGCCATATTCTAGTAAGTTTTATCGTGTTAATTGGAATCGGATTGAGTCCTTCATTCGCTGACGTTGTTCGAGTCCTTAAAATCTTCCGCCTGCGTATGCTTCATGTCTTGGATTCATTATCCGGGTCACATCACATATGCGGCCAATAAAAGTGTTCATGCAGCAAGTCTAATGTTTTTGACACACCAAAGTGACCCATTAAACCTCCCGCATGCGATTCAAGAACTAACAATTCACGCATAGAAGACTTAGGAACACACAAATAAGAATCCTTGAACAGAAACCCATCATACACGAAAAATCCATCTCTAGCCTTAGCAAGTTTCGAACATGCTTCATATATAGGTGCAAAAAATGGATCTAATGCATATAAGACCTTAATGTGATCAAATCCCAACAGCTTAGCATGAATTAAGTTTAATTAACGTACCTTCATGAAAGTGCATTGGCTACCACGTTTTCAGCGCCTTTCTTATACTTGATGACGTACAGAAAGGACTCGATGAACTCTACCCAACGTGTATGCCATTTATTCAGATTTTGTTGGCCCTTTAAATGCTTCAAGCTCTTGTGGTCCGTGTGAATCACGAACTCCTTTGGCTATAGATAGTGCTGCCATGTCTCCAAAGCTCTCTTCAGTGCGTACAACTCCTTGTCATAAGTTGAATAACGAAGAGCTGCATCGTGGAGCTTCTCACTAAAGTAGGCGACTGGGCGCCGTTCCTGCATTAAAACAACACCAATCCCTTTGCCCGAGGCATCACATTCTATTTCAAACGTTTTATTGAAGTCCGGAAGAGCAAGAACAGGTGCATTACATAAACAAGACTTTAAAGTGTTAAACGCATGCTCTTGAATAGGACCCCATTCAAACTTTCGATCTTTCTTGCTTAACTCAGTAAGCGGCGCAGCTATGCTGGAGAAATCGCGCACAAAACGACGATAAAAACCAGCAAGGCCGTGGAAAGACCTCACATCACTAGCAGACTTAGGAATGGGCCATTCCTCAATCGCTTTGATTTTGGAACGGTCTACTTCTATACCACGTAAACTCACAACGAAGCCTAGAAAAATGACTTCATTCATGTAGAAAGAACACTTAGACAGATTACCATATAATTTTGCCTCTCTAAGAAGCTCAAAAATGTGTCTAAGGTGCACATACGCCATTCGTTGTTCTTCTTTGGCACTAAAATGACCGGAACGGCGCAGGGGCTCAAACTCTCACGGATTTGCTTCTTCTCCAATAGCTCCTTCACTTGCCTATCTATCTCTTTGGTCTCGTCAAGGGACGTGCGATAGGCTGGTCGGTTCAGAAGGACTGCTCCGGGTACGAAATCGATCTGGTACTCGATCCCGCGAACTGGAGGGAGGCCGCCAGGTATCTCCTCGGGAAACACGTCTCGAAACTCATCTAATAAGGGCTGCACATCACTAGACAACGACTCGTTAGTAGCACTGCTCTTATAAGTAAGTAAAACAAGAGGCATACCTGCTTTGACGGCTTTTTGGACTCCTTTTGCTGAAATAAACAAGCTCTGAGTGTAAGGCTTGTTTGTACTTGACTTGGACGACTTTCCTACAGCTTTGGGGTCGTCAATGCGCTGTTTTAGAGGTGAAGGGGTGGCGGCAATGGGCTGAGTACTGATCAGTATGCCCATACCGACTGTTTTGGGCATGCTGTCGTTTGGAGTCTTCGGAGCCCGTTTTGCGGCTGCTTGCTTCTCCTTCTCCTCCTTAAACTTCTCTTGCATGCGTTGCTGATCTGTAGCAATGTCCTTTGGTGATAATGGCCTTAAGGTACTGATTCGGCCATCTATGTCGACCGTGTAAGTGTTTAGACGTCCGTCGTGGACTACACGTCTATCATACTGCCAAGGTCTGCCTAACAACAAGTGTGCCGCATCCATAGGGATAACGTCGCACAAAACAGTGTCAGAAAACTTATGGATTGAGAATGAGACACTTACCTGGTGAACCACACGTATCTCACCTCTTTCTGTAAGCCACTGCAATCTGTAAGGCTGTGCATGTTGTTGAACTGGTAGACCAAGTTTTTCCACTGTATATTGACTGATGGCATTGATCACACTGCCACTGTCAATAATCATAGAACACGTGTGACCTTGAATCACTGCACGGGTGTAGAAGATGTTCCCCCGTTGGTGTTCTTGTTCCTCTTCTCGAATGATGCTCAAACTCCGGATTGTGACCAAACTGAGCTGAACTTCCGGATCGACTGGGTTAGGGGCTGCATCATTCTCGACTTCTTCTTCAAGTGTGGCATCGCCCACGAGCTCCTTTTCATCTTCACTGGCTGATTCAACTTCATTTGATTCCGTTAAGTATAGAATCCGCCGGTTTGGACATTGAGCTTGGAAATGGCTCCAACCTTGACACTTATGACATTGGATGTCACGAGCACAATTAGGGGCTGCATTAGGGGCTGTAACACCTTGATTTGGACGAGTAGGGGTCGGCGGTGGCTGGTTGGGCGGCGTAGACTCGGGTCTACGGCTTGTTTGTGGTGTAGAACGGTCGAAACGCTGTTCGGGTGGTCCGTATGGACCTCTTGGTCGAGTGGAGTCAGTAGAAGGGGTAGAAAGTGATGTGGAAGGTGTACCTTTACTCCAAGTAGTACGTGTAGGGGCTGCACGATAATGGGATCGACGGCGGCCCTCTCTTAGCTGTCTTTCCACAATCGATGCATACTGCACCATCCTTTCTACACTGGTGAAGTCTCTGAGCTCGACTTGACACGCAATATCAGGATTCATACCTTCAATGTACCGAATGATGGTAGCATTTAGGGTCTCCTGCTTTCCAACTCTATTTAAGAGCGTCTCCAACTCCTTATGGTACTCTTCGATTGATCTAGTACCTTGCTTGACCCGATTGAGCTTCTTCTCAAGCTCTCTTTCATAATGCATAGATATGAAACGCCCACGCATGAATCCTTTCATCTCCTCCCAGTTGTCGATTGGAGGATTGTAGTTTCTGCGCCTTCTTTCTTGTTGCATTTCCCACCATGAGGCTGCATAGCCTCTAAACTCTAAGCATGCGAGTTGTACCTTCTTTTGCTCTGAAAAGTTGTAGCATGCAAAGATCTTCTCTACCTTACGTTCCTAATCTAAGTAAACATCAGGATCGTGAAGGCCTTCAAACTCCGGTATGCTCATCTTGATGTTGTTGAGCCTACCATCATCATCATCATGATGATGATTTGCACGCCTATGGGGACCTCGGGGTCGGCCATGGCGTCCTCTGTGCCCTTGTGGTATGTAATCAACTTCATAACCACTGGCTGCATAGGAATCGTATCCGTAGTCATAGTCTTCTTCAAAGGCGGGCTCACGGGGCGGCCTTTGTTTAACTTGTTGTACAGGCGGCGGCCTGTTGACTTGTCTCTGCTGCTGGCGTCGACCATGTACTTCATCCTGGGGATCGGGACGCCTTTCTGTGTTGTCTTGAGGCTCGGATTGCCTCTCTACATTGATTTGAGGCTCAGATTGCCTCGTCTCTTCATTTTGAGGCTCGAGTGGCCTCTTCTCAGGATTCTCTTGGACCGTTTGAGATGTGGTTGACTGGGCTCTGAGTCTTGCAAGCTCCTCTTGCAGTTCAGCTACTTGGTTGCCAAGTTCGTCTTTCAGTAGACAAGTCTGTCGCTCAAAGTGTTGTGCTAGAGCTTGGTATTAAAGCTTGGCATCCCACTGTGGTTCGGATGAATAGGACTGCTCGCTTGGGGTGGTCGGCGATCTAGGTTCCTCAAGGGGTGGAGGAGTCATCCCTTTGTTGGCTCCTTTCTTCATGGTACCTGCAAAATGAACAAACGTGAAGAAAAAGCAAGTAGAACCTCACAATTCCTCACAAACGCTCATGTATGTCACTCTTGATTTTTCCACTCATGTTTAACTCTCAAGTATGTGTGGTGCACGTGTGGAGTGAAATATGGGGGTGGGTGGATCGAAAACTTCAGCAGCTTCTCTTGATTAGCTCCTCTGGGTCTTCTTCAAGCTCCAACGGATAGAATCAAGCCGGAAGGTTGCTAAGAGTAGAAGTAGGCGTGTGAAATGAGTATTCAATGGGTTGGTGTATGTAGGCCACGGGTGTATGGGTGTACGGGTGTATGGGTGTATTGTAACACCCGCCCCAATAAAATAAATGTAAAATGTAAAGTAATGTAAAAATTAGGGTGAGGTGTCTCTTCTAAAAATATAAATATGTATTTTCATATAAAAAGTGTTAAACTTAAAAATTTAGGTTAACATGTGGTGCATTTAAAGTTATAAATAATTATAAAAATATAATTTACTAAAGAATGTAAAGAAATCATTGCTCACTTTGTAGAAACAATTCCAAGAATATACAAATAAATTTGAGTTCAAACCTACGATATCTAAGCAGCAAATTAAAATATAATAATATAAGCCCTTGCCCTCCTCACAGGTCGTCATCCATGTATACACCTCTCAGGACTTGTCAGAGCTTTAAATATTCATGCATCGAGGCACCACACGTTATCATTTTCACCTACAATGCATGAACTACATGAGCTAAAGCTCAGTAAGCAGAAATCATGAACATGCATGTTCACTAGCATCACAACACGTGCAAGACACAACACACCACAAATGTGAAATACTCGTGTATAAAATCCGTTCATGTCATCTCAAAAGTATTTTCAACGTTTAGGAACTTGGCTCCCTTCACCAGACACCAACATAAGTCATGAGCTCATAATATAATCAATATTACTTGGCCAGAATGTGATTAGTGCACTCATGTGGCTCATCCTTCCTGGACCCCAAGGGACACGCCCCCTGCTTGTTCCCTTTGATCCCACATGAAAGTCATCCCACATCAGTCACTCATCACCTCAAAGGTGCAGTCGAAGTGGACCATCCTCCCTGGACCCCAAGGGACACGCCCCCTGCCTGTTCCCTTTGATCCCACATGGAAGTCATCCCACTCGAGGCATAAATATCAACACAGCACAACACGGGCTGGTGGTGACCAATCCCAAACAAAACATTTTCTCTCTCTCAAAACCATTTCATGCATGCAACCTCGACAATATCTACATGACGTGCATGCATTTGCTCGTGCTCATGTACAAGATATTTAATGCAAAGAAATACAATACACAAGCATATTACATCACACAATTATACAATAACACAATAGTAAATAATAAACATGTATTATCAAATAATACTATGTTCATGCATTGTAGTTGAGGATGGATTTCTACTTACCTCAAATTGAACTCTTCTAACATTTGAGATAATAGACCACACGTCTTCTGAATTGAATCTAAACAACAACTAGCCACATTAAATATACATGATTAAATATACTTGATTATTGCTAATGGAATAAGAATTATGTCTCTAACTCCATTGACTAAACTATCTTCATTTATAAAAGCTATTAAAATATAATGAAGTTATACACTTTAATAACTATCAGCCTAATATTTTCCTATTAACTGAGAATTATTTCTAAATAGAAAACTGATCATTTATAATCCACTTATATACTATTATTATTTCACAAGAGAGAGAGAGTAATATAATTACTTGGGACATTACCATCTTACCGATAAATTATTCCATTCCAAGATTTAATCTATTTTATTTATTATTAATCCAACCACTTAATTGGGATCACTTAATTCCTTTGATATAGCATTTTAATTAGTTGGTCACATTTCTTTATTTGGAGAACTACTATAAAATTACACCACAAAATGATGATAAATTTACTCTCATTATATTTATCCAATAAATTCACTATATGATGAATAGAACTAATATATAGTTAATTATAAACGAAACGTGTTTAATTTTTAGACAAACATCGTTTCAAAATTAGGTTAGTCTTATCATATACTATTAAATCAATTACTCAACATTGCATATTAAATAAATAATCTGTACAACTAATAAAACGTACAGAACATGAATCAATTTATTATTGGGCCAATTAATCACATATTTGTATATCAAAGTATAATTATTAAATTTAAATATCAATTCTAAAACTAATCATTCTTAATGTTTCTACCATCTTACGAAAATTAATATATAAACTATAAATAATCTGTAGCCAACTATTTATATCACAACCAAATGAATTTGTATACAAAATTAAGTATTAATTAAAAGAGATAAAGAAACTTCTTACCTTCCCGATTTCGCTTATGCCCTTTAATTAAATTATATAAATATACGAATATATATATATATATATACATTTCTTACCTTGTAATTGGACACTCCAAGCATACAAGCCTACTCCACGTGTAAACATATAAGCATATCTTTGTGTATGAGTGCCATGTTGTATCTTTAATTCTTATCCATTATTATTTTTATTTATTTATTTATTTTACTTATTTCACTTTTGTTTTATTATATTATATTTCATAAAAGTATGCTCACCAATGTATATGATTATATAGACATAAATTAATAATCAAATACCAACAATTCTAAATCTATAACATGTTTTATTTAATCTAACAATATAACTCATAAAATTACATAATTCATAGGTAATCATATATTGCACAGTCAACAAAGATTTAAGACAAATTACATATATAGTTTGTATTATATTTATTTACACATTAATTTTCTAATTAACATTGGGGAGTATAGCAACCATCCTTGCACGAATACTTTTTATAATAAAAGCATTTCTAATAAATAAAAATGATAAAATCGTATATATTAGTAACCCTAATTTATATGATATCACATGATCCTAGAAATATTAATTTTGTATAAATAACTTAAAAATTATTAATTTTAGCTACCCACAAATTGTATAAAACCCAGGTATTACATGTATGGACTATGTGGTGTATAAGGTGTTCCGGGTGTATATGGAAAAGAGATGGAAATTTCGAATCGTAGAGGTGTAGGAATCGAATTCTATGATGGATAAGGGTGGAAGATTTGATTAGATATGGATGAGGATGGAAAGATCTTGAATAGATGTAGATTAGGACGAAATCTATCTAAACAAGGTAAGAAATCTAATGGATAAGGGAATAAGGATTTCGGATGTGTGAACACAATCTAAGAATCCCTAAATATATGGAACAAATCTAAAAACAAGGAAGTGAGATCAAAAACACAATAAATAAACTGAATTTTCATTTTTTTTTTTACGATTTTTTTTTTGCTGTAGGGATTTCGATCCCTTTGCTCTTTTACTCTTTTTTTTTCAATGAATAACAATATTACAACTTGAAAAACAAACAAAAATTAAAAGACACGTGTATGACACGTAGGATAGAAAATCTGACACGTCGGCTTGAACCACGATCAGCAGAGCTGACGTGGCTCTGATGCCAAAATTATGATGTGACCCGGACAATGTATCCAAGACATGAGATTTATGCACGTGGAAGACTCAAGAATCGAACTACGTCAGCTAGGATAAATGGAATTCAATCCGACTCAAAACAAGATAAAACTTACTAGAAAACAACGACTCGAACTTGGACTCGATTGGAACACTTGGATGGTGGCTGGAACTCGGCGGTGGTGATGGTCACGGCGGTGGATGGCGGCGGTATTGATGGTGTTGGCGGCGGCGGTGTGGTAGAAGGATAGGTCAAAGCGGTGAACCCGTGTTGAATCAACCCGAACGCACTCGTCTAACTTCTCCGGATAGCAATTCTCCCAAATACTCGAATGTACCCTGAAGAACTTGAATAAGACTATTGGATTGCTAATTCAATAGAATTGTTGGTAGGATTTTCGATCAACAAAAGATCTTGGAGACAAAAGAGAAATAATTCTTGTATTCATGCAATTGTCTAACTTTTTAAGTGTCACATGATATCCCTATTTATAATATCATAGGGGACAAAATATATGACCTAATTAACTAGATAGGAACGAAAATACTAATGCTAATCTAACTAGGATTGTTACCTTATCCAAAATCTGTTTTTAAGGTAAGAATCAAAAGATACCAAAAATAAAGTAAGAAAAATCTATCTAGATAAAGATAAATCCAAAATTGATTTTGGGCCTTCAAATTTCGCCACTTATGGACTTGGGCTCCATAATTAACGTGTTGGACTATTATTAGATGAATCCACACGTTATCTTTAACGTCAACTCGGTCAGTATGCCCATACCGACTGTCTTCATGCAATCTGGTCAGTATGCCCATACCGACTAACTTCAAGCCTTATTCTTTATCATCAATGGTTAGCATAGTGATCCATCTCGGGCTGCTCTTTACTTCATCTTCATGCATTTCGAATTTGCGCCTTATTGAAGCTTGTAGATAAGCTTGCAACTTCTTAGCTCGCAAACGCGTCACAGGACCTTTGAACTGCAACTCCGGATCATCTGGATCATTGCTAGGCACGATCTCATCATATGTGGACCACGGGTGTATGGTGTACGGGTGTATGGGTATATGGACTATGTGGTGCATATGGTGAACCGGATGTAGGTAGGAAAGAGATGATAAATTTCAAACCCTAGATAGTGTGTAGGATCGAAAATTATGTAGATGAGAATGGGAGATTTGATTAGATATGGATGAGGATGGAAGAAATCTAATGGATAAAGAATAAGGATTTTGGATGTATTTGACCAATATGAACACAATCTAAAGATCCCTAAAAATATGGAAACAAATCTAAAAACAAGGAATTAAAATCGAGAATCCAAAAACAAATCTGATTTTTCTTTCTTTTTTTTTTTAATCGGCGGTTTTTTTTTACTTTTTTTTTTTATTGCCGATACCTTTTTTTCTCTTTTTTTTCAATGAATAACAATATTACAACTCAAAAAACAAACGAAAATTAAAAGACACGTATATAACACGTAGGATAGAAAATCTGACACGTCGGATTGAACCACGACCAGCAGAGCTGACGTGGCTTTGATGCCAAATTTATGATGTGACCCGGACAATGTATCCAAGACACGAGTTTTATGCACGCGGAAGACTTCAAGAACGAACAACGTCAGCTAGAAACCAATGGAATCAATTCGACTCAAAACAAGATAAAACTTACTAGAAGACACGAACAATGAACTAGGACTCGATGTAGACACTTGGTATGAATGGAGGGGCTGGAATCACGGCGGTGATGGTGAGAACGGCGGCGGATGGCGGTGGTGTTGGTGGTAAAGGTGGCGGTGTTGATTGTAGAAGGATCGGCTAGGATCGGCGAACCCGTGTTGATAACTCGAACGCGCACGACTAACTCCTCCGGATAGCAATTCTCCCAAGTACTCGAAATGTACCCTGAAGAACTTGAATAAGACTATTGAATTGCTAATTCAATAGAATTGTTGGACTAATTTCGATCAACCTTAGGATCTAGGAAACAGATTGAGAATAAATTCTTTATTACTTGCAATTGTCTAACTTTTAAAGTGTCACATGGTACTCCTATTTATAGGAGACATAATGGACGAAATTAAGAGTCCTAAAACTAAGAGAATTCGATCCTAACTAGTTCTAGATAAACTAGGATTGTTACCTTATCCAAAATCTATTTTTAAGGTAAGAATCAAAAGATACCAAAAATAAAATAAGAAAAATCTATCTAGATAAAAATAAATCCCACAATGGATTGGGCTTGTAGATCACAGCAATTTGGACTTCATCACCAACATGGGCCTATCCAAATTCACGACATGGTCTGTATCAAATTCGTCCATGCTTCTGGCAACTAAGACATGGTCACGCCTTATTCGCCAACAGGTTCTGGACGGACATTAAATTCCAATCTTCAAATTTTCGGCCAAGTATTCTTCAATCCATCAAAGTATGATCCTTATCTTCAATGGAAAGCATAGTGATCAATCTCGAGCTGCCTTTGACTTCATTTTCACCAAGTTCGTATTTGCGCCTTATTGAAGCTTGTAGATAAGCTTGTAACTTCTTAGCTCGCAAACGCGTCATAGGACCTTTAAACTACAGCTCCGGATCATCTTGATCATTGCCTTGCACATCCTTATCACGGGAGGACGCGCGAGTGAACCTGGCCACACCATTGATGCTACGGGCAACGAGACTGGCGCGACCTACAGCACGACCTGAGGCGCGAGCGAAGCCGGTCGCGCCACAGATGCTACACAGAATGAGACTGGCATGACCTATAGCACGAGCTGGAGTGCGATTGACCCCGTGTCGCACTCATCTGGAGCGTGTCCCGAATTGCGCGATTCTTATGTTTTATTTCCTAGTTTAATTAGGGTTTAGATTATTATTTGGACCAACTATATAAGGCTTGTTCTCTCATTATTTTGGACACAACTTTGATATTAAATTTTAAACGTGAGTTTTCACTTTTCTCTCTGAGAGAATTATCCGAGTTTCACAATACAACGTGAGATTCAAACGACTTATCAAATGGATTCACATCTCCTTTTGTGGCGTAGTCCATACAATCCGAGTTCGTGTTTCCAATTGATGGAGGGTCGCGGATTCAATCCAATTCGTGGTTCAATTTCATTGTGAGACTAGGGTTTAGATTTTCATCCCCAATTGTTCGTGTAACCTGTTACTCCTGGAAAAACAACGCAATCGTAGTCGTCTTGCCGGCAAGGATCGCATCACAGTCCGGACCACCTAAACGGCGTTTCGACCGTTCTACACAGCAATCCAGCCGTAGACCTGAGTCTACACCAGCGCTGCCAACAAGGCCCCCATTCCAATGACCCAATCAGTCCAATACAACGCCGAATTCAACCCCTAGTCGAGCTCGTGACATCCAGTGTCACAAATGCCAAGGTTGGGGTCATTTTCAGAATCAGTGCCCAAACCGACGTGTTCTGTTCCTCAATGAACAGAATGGACTTGAATCAACCAGTGAAGATGAGGAGGAGCCCCAGGCCACCGTCCCTGAAGCAGTCGACGTACCTGAAGTCGAGCAAGAAGATGAGGAATCCGAGTTACCTCATGTCAGTCTAGTTTCAATCCGCAGTCTGAACATCAATCGGGAAGACGAAGAGCAATCGCAGTGAGAGAACATCTTTTACACTCGGGTTGCCATCAAGGATCTGACTTGTGCGATGATTATAGACAGTGGGAGCGTGATCAATGCAATCAGTCAGTACGCTGTCGATAAGCTAGCTCTCAGCACAACAAAGCACCCGAAGCCCTACAAGCTGCAATGGCTCATAGATCGTGGTTCCATTCGTGTAACAGTCAGGTACATGTTTTTTTTACTAAAGGTCGTTATTCTGACACTGTTCTGTGTGATGTTATTCCCATGGAGGTAGCCCACATACTTTTAGGAAGACCGTGGTAGTTCGATAGACAAGCAGTTCATGACGGATTGGTGAACACCTACTCGATCACTCGAGATGGTCGAACCACTGTTTTGAAGCCATTAACTCCTAAAGCTATTGCAGAGGATCAAGAAAGGATGCAAGAGAGATTTAAGCAGGAACGGGCAAAGACAGCCGCAGCCGCCGCCCGAACCAGTTCGGCTGCCACCCCACCACCAAACCCCACCACTTCTCTGACCAATACAGCCCCTAAGACGCCTTCCAATGATTCCTTAGTTCATGGAAAGGCATCCGGATCAACCCCAAGCAAAGAGAAGAATCGGTCCCTGTTCATCTCAGTTAAAGGCGTAGAAAAAACACTAAAAACAGGTTTACCTTTTGTACTTTTATCTTATAAGGACAGTGCTACTAATGGTGTTTCTTTGCCTTGTGATGTGCAGCCACTTATGGAGGAGTTCACGGATGTGTTCCCGGAAGAGATTCCAAGTGGATTACCTCCAGTTCGTGGGATCGAGCACCAGATCGACTTCGTGTCAGGCGTCGTTCTACCCAACAGGCCGGCGTACCGTACCTCACCCGAGGAGATGAAGGAGATCGACCGTCAAGTGAAGGAGTTGCTGGAGAAGAAGCAAATCCGAGAGTCGATAAGCCCTTGTGCAGTTCCAGTCATCCTAGTGCCAAAGAAGAACAACGAGTGGAGGATATGCATGGATTGCCGCACCATCAACAAAATAACGGTTAAGTACAGATTTCCTATCCCTAGACTTGATGATATGCTAGATGAATTAAGTGATTCTAATGTGTTTTCTAAGATAGATTTAAGATCTGGTTATTTTCAAGTTAGAATGCATGAAGGGGATGAATGGAAAACCGCATTTAAAACAAAGCATGGTTTATATGAGTGGTTAGTTATGCCTTCTGGTCTCACTAATGCACCGAGCACTTTCATGAGATTAATGAATCATGTTTTGCATAATGTGATTGGAAAATTCGTGGTTGTATACTTTGATGATATTCTGATTTACAGTCACAGTGCACAGGCGCACATAGAACATCTTAGGCGTGTGTTTTGCTTATTGCGTGATGCTAAGTTGTATGAAAACGTGTCTAAGTGTTTGTTTTGCATGGATGAAGTCGTATTTCTAGGCTTTGTCGTTAGTTCACGAGATATCGAGGTTGACCATTCCAAAATCAAGGCGATTGAGGAATGGCCAACACCAAAGAACGCCTCTGAGGTCCGATCCTTTCATGGATTGGCTAGATTTTACCGTCATTTTGTACGGGATTTCTCCAGTATAGCCACCCCTCTTACTGAGCTAAGTAAGAAGGACCGGAAATTTGAGTGGGGTAAGCAACAAGAGCATGCTTTTAATACTTTGAAATCATTGTTGTGTTCTGCCCCTGTTCTTTGTTTACCTGATTTTACTAAGACTTTTGAGATCGAGTGTGATGCTTCGGGCATAGGTATTGGTGCAGTTTTGATGCAGGAACGCCGACCCGTTGCATACTTCAGTGAGAAACTGAATGACGCCTCCCTTAGGTATTCCACGTACGATAAAGAGCTCTACACTTTGAAGCGTGCGTTGGACACATGGTAGCACTATCTCTGGCCTAAGGAGTTCGTCATCCACAAGGATCACGAAAACTTGAAGCACTTGAAAGGGTAAAACAATCTGAACAAGAGACATGCGAGATGGGTCGAGTTCATCGAGTCTTTCCCGTATGTTATCAAGTACAAGAAAGACGAAGACAATGTGGTCGCCGATGCCCTATCAAGAAGGTACGCTCTTTTGAACTTAATGCATGCTAAGATGCTAGGTTTTAAGTCTATTAAATCGTTGTACACGCATGATGTTTACTTTAGCCCCATATTTATGTCGTGTAGCACCAAACCTAGGTCTTTAGATGGTTTTTATGTGCATGATGGTTTTCTGTTCAAAGAGTCAAAGTTATGCATTCCTAATTGTTCTATGCGTGAGCTATTAGTGTTAGAATCGCATGCGGGGGATTTGATGGGTCACTTTGGTATGCATAAGACATTAAACTTGCTGCATGAACACTTCTTTTGGCCGCATATGCGTAAGGATGTAGAGAATGTGTGTAGTCGTTGCATTACTTGTCGTCAAGCTAAATCCACTTCACACCCGTTTGGACTTTACACGCCACTACCCACCCCTACAGCCCCTTGGATTGATATTTCGATGGATTTCATCTTAGGATTGCCTAGGTCTAGGTCGGGTAAAGATTCAGTCTTTGTTGTAGTTGATAGGTTTTCCAAAATGGCTCATTTCATTGCATGTAGGAAAACTGATGATGCTGTTTACATTGCCAACTTGTTCTTTGTTCATGTTGTTTGTTTGCATGGAATTCCTCGTATTATTATTAGTGATAGGGATTCTAAGTTTTTAGGATATTTTTGGCGTGTTTTGTGGGGAAAATTAGGTACTAAGTTATTATTTTCTACTGCATGTCATCTACAAACCGATGGTTAAACTGAGGTTGTGAATCGTACATTAAGAGCTTTACTTAGGTCTCTAATTAAGAATAATTTGAAGTCATGGAAAGAATGTTTACCATATGCCGAATTTGCTTATAATCGTGTAGTGCATTCTTCTACTAACATGTCTCCTTTTGAGGTAGTTTATGGATTTAATTCGTTAACTCTTACTGATTTGCTTCCTTTACCTGTTGAGCATCTAACGAGTGCTAAATATATGAAGAGAGCTGATTTTATCCGAGAGATGCATGAGAAGGTACGTAGGGGTGAGCAAAACCAAACCGCAACCGAAAAACCGCAACCGAAAAACCGAACCGAACCGTTGAGTTCGGTTCGGTTCGGTTTGATAATATGTAGTTTCAGTTCGGTTTCGGTTTCTACTCAGAAAACCGATCATAGTTCGGTTCGGTTTCGGTTTGAACGCTTAAAAACTGAAAATAACCGAACCGAACCGATTAAATTTAATAATGTAAACCCAGCCCAGTTACATAAATTAAATTTTAATATTGTTTAAAACTAGCCCAATCCATTACATAAATTAAATCAATTGATGCAGCCCAATCCATTCCCCATTAGCCCAACTCATTTTTTAGTTGTTTCAGCAAAGCAAATTTAAGTATTAATCTGAACAATGCACCTAATTTTGTAAACTTAATTCTAAAAATCTCATATTAATCTCACGCCTCCCATCTCTGCCATCGCCCATCATCTCACTTCTCAGCTCCCACATCCCAACTGCCATGGTTTGACCAAGTGCCGACACCTCCCGTTGGCCATCTTTCTTCCGCCTCCCCTATCTCTCGCATGCGCGGCAACAATAAATTCCCCTCTCTATCTCCCCGTCAGAGCAGGTAGCAACAACAGTAGTTGGAGCCTAATCGCAACCTTTCATTCAACCTCTCTCGCAGCAGCAACAGTAGTAGTAGCAGGCTCATAAACTCCTACGTATTGTTTTAGTTTGGATTGGATTATTTATTATTTTATGCTCCATTAAAATTGTGTTACATATTTTTGATGCGATCCTCGCCGGCAAGACGACGATGATAGCGTTGTTTTCCCAGGAGTATCAGGTTACACGAACAATTAGGGATAAAAATCCAAACCCTAGCCTCTCAATGAATTTGAACCACGAATTGATTGAATCCGCGACCCTCGATCAATTGGAAACACGAACTCGGATTGTATGGAAGACGCCACAAACGGAGATGTGAATCCGTTTGATAAGTCATTTGAATCTCACGTTGTGTTGTGAAACTTGGATAATTCTCTCAGAGAGAAAAAGTGAAAACTCACGTTTAAATTTAATATCAAAGTTGTGTTCCAAAATAATGAGAGACAAGGTCTTATATAGTTGGTCCAAAACATCAAGCCCTAGAATAAAATCCTACACAAACTAGGAAACAAAATAAGCTAAAATTCAGAACCGCCCGTACAGGCGCGCCACGGGCTCGGTCGCGCCGCCTTCGGTCGGGTCACGCCTCGGTGGGCGCGAGTGAGGTCGCACCGCGTCTGTCCCCGGGCCGCACCTCCCTGGGTGCTTTTCACCCCTCTATATCGAAGCTCGGTCGTGCCTGGATCGCGCCTCCTCTATGCTCGGGCCGCGTCCTTCTGTCGTCCCGCACTCGCATGTGATCTTCGTCTTCCAATGATGCTCGGCTTCAACTCCTTCAATGGGTCTCTTTGACGCCTCTTCGGTCCAGACTTCTCGTATAAATCCACTGAGACTCTCCTTGAATCTCTTAGCTCTTGATCGTGTAACTGGCCATTCCGGTACTTTGATTGGATCAGACATCTTTTTGGCTTGGGTCGTATCATTCCCCTCCTCTTGAAAAGGATTTGTCCTCAAATCCAGCTCGTCACCTACATCAAAAGGACTTAAATCAGCAACATTAAATGATGAACTTACTTTATACTCACCTGGTAAGTCCAACTTGTATGCATTATCACTGATGCGTTCTACAACTTGGAATGGTCCGTCCCCTCTAGGAAGTAACTTAGAACGCCTTTGAGCCGAAAATATCTCTTTTCTCATGTGTAACCAAACCCATTCGCCGGGTTCGAACACCACTCTCTTTCACCCCTTATTGGCTTTCTCGGCATACTGCTCAGTCCGTCTCTCAATGTTTGCTCTAGCTCTTTCATGAATCTGTCTCACAAAATCAGCTTTCTTTTTCCCATCAAGATTAGTATATTCATGCACAGGAAAATGAATTAAATCCATTGGAGTCAAAAGGATTAAACCCATATGCAACTTCAAATGGTGAAAACTGAGATGCAGAATGCACAGACCTATTATATGCAAATTCAACATGCGACAAACATTCCTCCCAAGTTTTTATGTTCTTTTTAATTAGAGCCCTTAACAACGTAGATAAAGTCCTATTTACTACTTCTGTTTGACCATCTGTTTGTGGGTGACAAGTAGTAGAAAATAATAACTTAGTTCCTAACTTACACCACAATGTCTTCCAGAAATAACTCAAGAACTTCGCATCTCTATCAGAAATAATTGTCTTAGGCATACCATGTAGACGCACAACTTTCCTAAAGAATAAATCAGCAATGTAGGAAGCATCATTTGTTTTAGAACATGCAATAAAATGTGTCATCTTAGAAAATCTATCCACAACCACAAAAATAGAATCATGACCACGTTTACTCCTAGGCAATCCTAACACAAAATCCATAGATATATCTATCCAAGGCGATGTAGGAATAGGCAAAGGCATGTATAAACCATGTGGTTGGACTCTAGACTTGGCTTGTCTACATGTAACACACTTAGCACACAAACGTTCCACATCACGTTTCATATGAGGCCAGAAGAAATGCTCATTCAAAACAGCTAAAGTCTTAGCTATCCCAAAATGCCCCATTAAACCACCACCATGTGACTCCAACAATAAAAGCTCACGCATAGAACAATTAGGCACACATAACTTATTTTCTCTAAACAAATATCCGTCATGCCTATAAAATTTACCATCTCCAGATTCTTCACATGCAACATATACATCCTTAAAATCATCATCATCAATGTACATGCTCTTAACATATTCAAAACCAAGCAACTTAGCATCTAAAGTGGATAGTAAGGCATACCTCCTCGATAGTGCGTCAGCTACTACATTCTCCTTCTCTTGCTTATACTTGATGACATATGGAAACGTTTCAACAAACTTCATCCAATGGGCATGTCTTTTGTTCAACTTGTGTTGCCCCTTCAAATGCTTCAATGATTCATGGTCGGTGTGGATCACAAACTCTTTGGGCCATAGATAATGCTGCCACGTTTGCAATGCCCGCACTAGTGTATACAACTCCTTGTCATACATCGGGTAGTTTGCGGTGGCGCTGCCAAGCTTCTCACTGAAGTAGGCAATGGGTCGAATCTCTTGCATCAACACTGCACCAATTCCAACACTAGAAGCATCACATTCTATCTCAAACGTTTTAGAAAAGTTTGGAAGAGATTGTACCGGTGGATGTGTTAATTTCTCCTTAAGCGTCTGAAATGCTTTTTCTTGCGCTTCTCCCCAATGGAATTCCACATTCTTCTTGATCACTTTAGTCATGAGTGCTGCAATACTACTGAAGTGGGGAATAAAACGCCGGTAGAAGCTCGCAAGTCCATGAAAACTTCGAACCTCTCCTACACTTATTGGCGTCGCCCATTCTTGGATGGCTCGAACCTTCTCTTCGTCCACCTGTACTCCATCTGCACTAACAACAAAACCAAGAAACACAACCTTATCCGTACAAAAGGTGCATTTCTTTAGGTTAGCATACAATTGTTCTTTCCTCAAAGCTTGCAAAACAAATTTCAAATGCTCTACATGGTCCTCTTCGTTCTTACTATAAATCAATATGTCATCAAAGTAAACCACAACAAATCTACCTATAAAAGCACGCAAAACATGGTTCATAAGACGCATAAATGTACTAGGAGCATTTGTCAAACCAAACGGCATAACTAACCATTCATACAATCCTAATTTTGTAATGAATACCGTTTTTCACTCATCCCCTTCCTTGATGCGAATTTGATGGTACCCACTTCTTAAGTCTATCTTAGAAAATATGCATGCACCATGTAATTCGTCTAACATGTCATCTAACGGGGAATGGAATGTCGATACTTTACCGTAATGTTGTTGACGGCTCGGCAGTCGACACACATCCGTAGGGATGAATCCTTCTTTGGCACGAGCAAAACTGGACTCGCACATGGACTCAAACTCTCCCTCACTTGTCCTTTCTCCAACAACTCTTATATTTGACGTTCTAGCTCTTTTGTCTCATCGGGATTGCTCCGATAGGCCGGTCAGTTCGGCAATGTGGCGTCGGGCACAAAGTCAATTTGGTGCTTGATTCCTCTAATTGGTGGCAAACCCGGTGGCATCTCTTCGGGAAACACATCCTTGAATTCCTGCAAAAGAGATACAATGGAACTAGGCAAAGATGGGTCAAATTGGTTAGCACTCATTAAGATATCTCTGCGGATCATCAAGTACATTGGCTTTTCATTTTGCACAGCCCATTTGACATCGCTAGCTGTGGCGAAACAAGCGTGTTGGATCACCTCTTTTCCAACATTGGCCTCATTTCCTTTCTTCCTCATGGTATCGGCCTCCTCTTGTAGCTTCACTTGGTCCTCATACACTTGGGATGGTGTTAGAGGAGCTAGTGTTACCGTCTTCTTGTTAAGTACGAAAGAGTACTTGTTTGTGAAGCCATCATGTTTCACCCTCCTATCGAATTGCCATGGACGTCCTAGAAAAATTTATCCTGCTTGCATAGGCACAACGTCGCACAACACTTCATCTTCATACTTGCTAATCCGAAATGGCACTCGAACTTGCTTGTTTACCTTGGTTTCTCCGCTGTCGTTCAACCACTGCAGCTTGTATGGCTTAGGATGCTTGAGAACCGGCAATCCTAATTTTGTCACCATCACAACACTTGCAACATTAGTACAACTACTTCCATCAATAATCATACTACATACCTTATCCTTGATGTGGCATCGGGTATGGAATATGTTCTCCCTCTGTTCCTCATCGATGCTCTTGGTGTGCAAGCTAAGTGACTTGCGTGCAACCAAAATGAGCGTGTTGGGTGCTGCGTACTCCTCGTCCTCACTTGACTTGGACAATCCCAACATCTCCGGATCAACTTCTTCTTCATCCGTCACGATCTCACCATTTTCCTTCAAGATCATCACACGTCGGTTTGGGCATTGGTTGGCTATGTGACCTCTACCTTGACATTTAAAACACTTAATGTCTCGGTTTCGGTTACCCGACGAGTCTTGATTACTTGATCCCGTCACTGTAGGTGCCTCGGTCTTCGGTTTAGTGAACGGTTGCTTCTCTTCCTTCTTTCCTTGATTTGTAGTCTTCCACGGGGTTGCGTTGGAATTTGAGTTCGACTTCCATATAGAAGAACTCGCTCGATTGTTGTTACCCCTCCTCTTGAGCTGGTTCTCTACCTTTATAGCCATTTGCACCATGTCCTCCATTTCCACATAATACTGCAACTCCACCACTTCTCGGATCTCTCTATGTAAACCGGCTAGAAATCGAGCCATTGTGGCCTCCCTATCTTCCTCCACATTTGCTCGGATCATTGAGACCTCCATCTCCTTGAAATATTTATCTACACTATTCGTACCTTGTCTCAAGTTTTGTAACTTGTTGTATAGCTCCCGGTAGTAATAGCTTGGCACAAATCTCTTCCTCATCACCGCCTTCATCTCTCCCCATGTCTCTATTAGGTGTTCCAGATTACACCGTCTGTTGGATATCAACTGATCCCACCATACGATGGCATAGTCTGAGAACTCTACAGCTGTCAACTTCACCTTCTTGAGCTCGAAATAGTTGTGGCAGTCGAACATCATCTCTATTTTGCGCTCCCATTCAAGGTACAATGCTGGATCATTTTTACCTTGGAACGAAGGCACATTCATTTTGATGTTGCCGAGGTCGTCATCTTCTCGATTCTTTGCTTTTCCATGTTTCCTTCCTCCAGTAGTTGAGTATCTATCATCCTCCTCTGAATCTCCCACCTCAATGTTGTAGTATTCCGCCCTTTGTCTCTCCACGTGGGGTAGCGTCGAGCCTCTATCCAGGTTCCTCGTCCGCCTCTTCCTCCTTTACCACCACGATTCTCTTGTGGAGCTTGTTGGGATTGCTCCTGTAATGAACTCTCCACTTTGTTGAGTCTCTCATTCAACATTGCCATCTCAGTCTTGAACAGCTTCGTTAGATGTTGTTGAATGGCCTCCAAGGTGTCTCATCACTTGTTCCTGCTGCTTTATCTTTGGTACCTGCACCTTTGTTAGACATGCCGATTTTTTTTTTGATCGACTCTCTCTCCTTTTTTTTTGATCGACTTCTTCGTCAACAACCAAATAACAAACCATCAAACAATGCAATAATCCAACATTCAAATAATGCAATCATCAAAGAAGTCATAAACAAACAAACAATGAAATAATCCAAAGAACTACAAGCAACTAACCATTTAATTATGAGGTGGTGGCGGATAAAAAGCAGTCTACACATCCCACTGAGCCTGCAAAGATGCAATTCTTTCATCCTGCGCGTCAAATCTCGCGTGCATCTCTTGCCTCTGGGCATCATATCTATCGTACATGTCCTGCCTCAGTCCTCCGAAGGAAGTGTCGATATGATCCCTCAATGACTGGAATCCTGCTAGAATCGCCCATAGAAGTCCCATGACATTGTAATAGGAGCTTCTTGTTCAGGAGTCAATTGTTCTTCCTCTTCCTTTTCCTCCATCTCTTCATCTTCATTACCACCTTCATCACCACCAGTAGACGGGCCAGCATCAGGATCACCTTGCCTCTTGACAATCTCTTCATTTGTGTGTCTGCTCACACATGGCCTCTTAGCAAGGGGTAATAACGTGAACCGATCTTTAATAATTTGAGCTCCTTTTAGCTCACTGAAATCGATCGAATACAGCCTGATTTCATCATGCCCCTCCTGATACCCCGTCGTGGCACCGAGAATCCTGAGATTATGTGCCAACCCCGTCACAATAGGAGCAAACGAATCATGCGTTCCTGCACGAGTCTGCATCTGCCTCATAGCCGACCAAATGAAGTTTAAAATGCACACTTTTGTGCCCGTCAACGCACAACACAACAAATATACCTCATTCGCATTCACTTTGTTGGCCTGCTCCTTCCCCGACACATTATAATCAAGGAATTTGTGCACAATTGCTAATGTCGGGTCTTGGATATACCCATTGGGTTTACCCGAATTACTCTAATTATAAAACCTAGACAACTCATGCCAACCCTCTTCCACACTAAACGAGTTGGGTCTCTCCCGCTCCCCACCAGTAGGAAACCCAAACACAGTTTTCATTCTAGGCAAGCTAATTTGGTAGTCTCTCCCGTTCATCCTAACCCAAAGCTTCTTGTGGTCATCAATCATATACATAGTAGACAAAAACTCATAACACAAGTCTTCATAACCAGAATAATCAACAGTCTTAGCATAATTTTCTAGCCCCAAAACCTTCAAATACTTGGTGACTTTTGCTACAATCTTCAAATCTTTCAACAAATCTCAATCCAAATAACGAGGGTTGGTAACCATAGACTTGTTAGATTTTGCATAAAGTTAACCCTCCCATTCAGTTTTTAGAGGAAATGGACAGTCGTACCTCGTCGTGAAGTCCTCCTCTTCGACTTCTTCGTGTGTCCCAACATTGGGATTCTTCATGCGAGGAGGCATGGTTGTATGTTGGCAGCCGGGGTGGGCTTCGAACGGGGTGAACGAGCGGTGGCTGGAGGCACGCGGCGGCTGGATCGAATTTTGGGTGAAAATGGTTTTTTTCGCCTGTTGTGTGAAATTGGGGATCTGGCTTGTGCGATTTGGGGCTTTCTGCCTGTTTTAAATTGTAATTTCCAGCGGCTGCTGGGTGCCAGCAGTCGCTGGGTGTGTTCGACTCGCGGCTCCAGCGGCCGCTCAGCCCAGCGATCGCTGGGTTTACTCGCGCCACCTTCCCAGCGGCCGCTGGCTTCCAGTGGTCGCTGGGTTCCATTTTTCCCCGGGTCCAGTAATCGCTGTGTTTCATCACTCGCTGGAAATAAAAATTTTAAATCCATTGAAATACGTGAAGTTGGAAGACTCCATGTGGAGTCTATAAATTTATAAAATCCATAGACATTTTAAAATCTTTTAAAATCCATCAAAATGCCACATGGAGTCTATAAATTTATAAAATCCATAGACATTTTAAAATCTTTTAAAATCCATCAAAATGCCACATGGAGTCTATAAATTTATAAAATCCATAGACATTTTAAAATTTTTTAAAATCCATCAAAATGCAAATCCCGTCGAATTTTTTCAAGGCAATTAACCTTAGAAACACGCGGTTCGTCTGCCTTGGGAACTGTGACTCACTCTGTTTATAACAATTCCTTCATCTTGTAGAAAATTTTCCTTTCGCTCGAAACAAACTCGTTTTCTTCTCACCGACTCCATGGAGAAATTCGAATCGGTGGTTGAATGATCGATCGACCGTTCAGATAGAGACACCTCGAAGGCTCCGATCGCCTGCGGAAAATGGAAGGGGGCCCGATCCTTCTGGAAGACTTCGGGCAGAAGGTCGATTTGACGCGCAGGATCAGAGAGGTTCTACTCAACTACCCGGAGGGCACCACCGTTCTCAAAGAACTCATTCAGAATGCTGATGACGCCGGCGCCACCACAGTCCGCCTCTGCCTCGACCGCCGCACCCACGGCGTGGACTCTCTGCTCTCCCCCAGCCTCTCGCAGTGGCAAGGGCCGGCACTGTTGGCCTACAACAACGCCGTTTTCACCAACGAGGACTTCATCAGTATTTCGCGAATTGGTGGCAGCACTAAGCACGACAAGGCTTGGAAGACCGGTCGATTTGGGTAATTAGTGCTTCTTATTTGCTTTATTTTATAGGCTATTAACGTGTCCGTGCATCTCTTGTTGTTTTTATTTTTAATTATTTGGTCTTTGTTGATTGTTGATCACGTATGCATGAAACTGGGAGTAGGGACTGTGTTTGCTGAAGGAATTCGAACTATGGAAGCATTGACTATTAGCAATGGGTTTCTGGGACGAGTTAAGTACAGTGAGAGTTTTTCTGTTTGGCATGTAAATTCTGTGCCGAACTTGATCAAGCTTTCATGGAAAGTTCAGTTCATCAATTGTTCCCTTTCCCTACCGACAGTTTTGCATATGTGCGCTGACTCTGTGTTTTTCATCTATTTTATGTATCCTATATTAATTGTGAATATCTTTTTCATCTCATAACCATAGGGGAGTTAAGAAAACTTTTCACATTCTTTATGAACTTTGGAAAAAGGTTTTCAACATCTTATGAATCTTGAAATCGAATTATCTCAATCAAGGCCCAACAATGACTCTTTGGCCATGCTTCGGCCTTTATGTTGCTACACCATTTATGGTGGGGCATCATTGGCAACCTGCTCGGAATCTATGTCTGTGATGTTAGAACGCTGAAGTAGTTTCTCATAAACTGTTATCACACCCTAATGATTGCAGATGCCATTCTGACAGATAATCGATCCAGCAACATGTTTCAACTTTCAAGATATTCAATTATATAAATCTTGCATAATACATAACTTTTCCTAGGATATGCACTTGCTTTTATACGAAATGCTAGGTAATTTTTAAAACTATTGTTCAATGCTGTACAATTGTTAGCATGACCTGACATTTAAAATGTAATATGTGGAGACTACATCCACCCATATTGTACCTTTGCACATCACTGATCAAGTTTAATTCCCTTCTCAGATTGAATTTAGAGACATCAAGCTTGAAAATATGAATTTTTTCCTGAAAGCTAATGTTATATTATAGAAAGTTGGGAGAACCTCTAATTCATTGTCAATACAATTAGTAATTTGTTTTTGTTTTGCATCATGAAGGTGTAGGAATCTTCTGATTATTTATTTGTTTTTGGAGGACCATGTCTTGAGAATATAAAGAAAAATGTAAACTGGTTACTTATCGTGACAGTTGACACTTGTTGATAACATATGCAAGTTTTAAATTGCCTATCATGTTTTGTTTTTTTTTTTTTCCCTCAACTTTGTTTAAGCATTTGATTTTCTATTCTTACTGTTATTCTATATTGTGTCCATTTGCGTTATGATATACATGATTTGGTGGAAGAGGCAATTTTTAAAGCTTCTACTTTTAGAGCCTCGCTTATACTTGATATGAAATAATTACATTCTAAAAATTATTTGTTGTTTGTGGAGGTTTGGGTTACATTCTCTTTAGAAATGAACACATCATTCTCATTTTTTCTAGGGTGGGCTTCAACTCGGTATACCATTTAACTGACTTGCCTTCTTTTGTGAGCGGCGAACACGTTGTTCTATTTGATCCTCAAGGTATTTATCTCCCCAATGTCTCCACTGCTAATCCTGGGAAGAGAATAGAGTACGTTAGTTCCTCAGCCATCTCACTGTATACAGATCAGTTTTTACCATATTGTGCTTTTGGTTGTGACATGAAAAGCCCTTTCCATGGAACTTTATTTCGTTTTCCTTTGAGAGGTGCAGACCAGGCTGCAAATAGTAAGCTCTCAAAGCAAGCCTACCTCGAAGAAGATATATCTTCCATGTTTGTTCAGCTTTATGACGAAGGGACCCTTTTGCTACTTTTTCTTAAATGTGTACTGTCTATAGAAATGTATTTGTGGGATGTAGGGATGCGTGAACCAAGGAAAATGTACTCTTGCTCCATCAATTCGGCTAATGACAATGTGTTGTGGCATCGCCGAACACTTCAAAGACTTTCTAAATTGAACCATGCTTTTGATTGCGAGATGGGTGCCTTCTCATTGGATTTCTTGAGTGAGTCTGTGATTGGGGATGTTTCAAAAACAAGAGCCCATAAGTTCTATATAGTGCAGATGATGGCCTCATCATCAAGTAGAATTGGTACTTTTGCAGCGAAGGCAGCAAAGGATTATGACATGCATCTGTTGCCTTGGGCATCGGTGGCAGCATGTACATCAGATGATTCACTCAATGTAATTTTCCTTCCTCAGCAGGCCTTGGATGATATTATGCATTCTCCATGCCTTTCTCTCTCACTAATTATGTTAACCTTTTCACTTGCACTTTCATAGTTTTTCATATGCGTCTACTTATGGATATACTAATAGCACTCAGCGTTACTTTTGGAAGTGATTGAGTTTGCTAAATATCCTGATCGTTTTGGTCTGAACTCTGATGTTTAAAGATTTTAAATTTCGGTTATGTACAAAAAATGCATGAGGATATATTGTTCTTGTCTTTCGTAGTTCAGTTGCAGACTACGCATTGTGGATTGGTACCTGAAAGGGTTGGGTGGTGATGTATGTTGCACGTTTTTATTTAACCACTGAGATTAATTTACGGCTTATGAAAGTTGTAATTTCTACAAGAAACTTGCACTTTTATTTGGTTGGTGAGGTAGTGCAACTGTACACCTAAACCTAATCATCAATCTGAAAACACATGAAACCTGTAAGTTTTTCGTTGCTCCACTTTTAATCTTGTTATGGATTAGGAAGATGAACAAAGTGCCAGACTGAAATTTTCTTCTTCTATTAAAAAAAAGAAGCTCCGTGGTGCTTTAGCTGATGCTTATGTATACTTTGCATGTGTAATTCTGTGCTTCCAGTTTGCAAAAGCTTATCTTAAATCAGTATTTGGGAGCTCATCCTGTTTGTAATTATTCTTTTCTCTCCCCTTGGATGAGAAGGGGAAAGGAAGAAACTGCTACTTTGCATCCCAACTTGTTAGACTCTTTTGTGTTCTAACTTCTAAGGGAATAAAATTTTCATATGACTTTTGACAGGATGATGTTCTGAAACTTGGGCGGGCATTCTGTTTTCTTCCATTACCGGTAAAAACTGGTTTCCATGTTCAAATTAATGGATATTTTGAGGTTTCTTCAAATCGGCGTGGAATTTGGTATGGTGATGACATGGACAGATCTGGTAAAATTCGTTCTATGTGGAACAGGCTTCTGTTGGAAGATGTTGTAGCACCTAGTTTTGGTAAACTGCTGCTTAGCGTACAAGAACTCCTGGGTTCAACAAAAGACTATTATTCTTTGTGGCCTATTGGTTCGTTTGAAGAGCCATGGACTTATTTGGTTGAGCATATTTATGGAAGTATTTGGGACTCACCCGTCTTATATTCACATGTTGAAGGTGGTAAGTGGATTTTACCTAAGGAAGCATTTCTTCATGACATGGAAATTTCTGGAACTAAGGTTATTTGTGATGTTCTTGTCCAGCTTGGGATGCCTATTGTTCCTTTGCCTAGTGACCTCTTTGAGATGATCTTAAATTGCAAAACAGTCGGGCATAAGAAAGTTGTTACTCCTGATTCTGTACGCCATTATTTGAGAGAAGGAAAATATTTACGTGGAATTGACAGACCTGAGAAGCTTGTGCTGTTGGAGTATTGCCTTGAGGACTTGATTGATACAGATGTTGGTATTCATATATCTGACCTGCCTCTGCTTCCATTGGCTAATGGTGATTTTGGATCCTTGTCCAGATCCTTAGAAGGAGTCACATATTTTATTTGCAATGAGCTGGAATATATGCTTCTTCAACAAATTGCTAATAGAATTATTGATAGGGGTATTCCCACAAAGCTGCTCGACAGACTTACATCTATAGCAAATGTCTCACGTGCGAACCTAATTGTTTTTACTGCAAATGAGTTCATTCAATTATTTTCTGTACTAGTACCAGCAGAATGGAAATATAAGACACAGGTTCTCTGGAGTCCAAATTCCAATCCTTCTCACCCTAGTTTGCATTGGTTTTTGCTTTTTTGGCGTTACCTTTGTGAACAATGTGAAGAGTTATCTGTTTTTGGAGATTGGCCTATAATACCATCGGTTACTGGACATTTGTATAGGCCTTCGAGGCAGAATAAATTGCTGAATATGGAAAAATTGTCTGAGAAAATACAAAAAATCCTTGTTAAGATAGGATGCAAAATACTGAACAGCAATTATTGCATTGGGCATCCTGATCTGCTGAAATATGTGCATAGTGCTGATGCTGCAGGTGTTCTAGATTCAATCTATGACGTGTCTTCTAATGATAGTATAACTCAGCTTCTTCAGTGTCTGGAAGGAAATGAAAAGGACGAGCTTTGTCAATTTCTTCTGAATCCTGTGTGGTTTGTTGGAAATAAAATGGATGATTCTCATATACAGAATAGCAAGTGGCTTCCTATTTATAGAGTCTATGATGGAGAATCTTCTGAAAATTTCAAGTATTCTGATTTAGTGAACCCTAATAAATTCTTGCCCCCATTTGATTGTCCAGAGTGCTTGTTTTCTGGAGAGTTTCTCTTTAATTACTCAAACACTGAGGAAGAGTTGCTAAGGAGATATTATGGTATTAAGAGAATGAAGAAGACAGTGTTTTATAGAATGAACGTTCTTAATAGGATAGACCAGTTAGAAAGCGATGTTCGCAACAACGTCATGCTTTCAGTTCTTCAGGAGCTACCGCAACTATGTGCGGAGGATACATCATTCAGAGAATATTTGAGAAATCTAAAATTTGTGCCAACTATAACTGGCACCCTGAAAAGCCCTGCAATGCTATATGATCCAAGAAATGAGGAATTGTATGCTTTATTAGGAGATTCTGATTGTTTTCCTTTTGGGATTTTCCAGGAATCAGGTGTCTTAGACATGTTACAAGGATTGGGCCTAAAGACAACTGCTTCCTTTGATGCAGTCATACAAAGTGCTCGTCACGTGGAACGCTTAATGCATGACAATCAAGAAAAAGCTCATTCAAGAGGAAAGATACTTCTTTCATATCTAGAGGTCAATGCATTAAAGTGGCTACTTGATATACCAGAGGATGAGCAAAGAACAGTAAGTAGAATTTTTACAAGAGCTTCAAATGCATTTAAATCCCGTCATCTCAAATCAGACTTGGAAAAGTTCTGGAATGAGCTGAGGTTGATTTCATGGTGCCCAGTTCTTATCTCTCCTCCACACATGTTGTTACCATGGCCAACTGTCTCATCTTTGGTTGCGCCTCCGAAGCTTGTAAGATTATACACGGATATGTGGCTTGTTTCTGCAAGTATGCGGATATTAGACGGAGAATGCTCCTCATCAGCATTATCATATCAACTTGGTTGGTCTAACCCTCCGGGAGGAAGTATTATTGCTGCACAGCTGCTTGAGCTTGGGAAAAATAATGAGATGGTCTCTGATCCCATTCTCCGGCAGGAACTGGCTCTGGCAATGCCAAAGGTATATTCTATCTTGATGGGCTTGCTTGGTTCAGATGAAATCGACATTTTAAAGGCTGTTCTAGAAGGTTGCCGGTGGATATGGGTTGGAGATGGATTTGCCACCTCGAATGAGGTTGTCCTCAATGGTTCTCTTCATTTGGCTCCCTACATTCGTGTCATACCTATTGATTTGGCTGCCTTCAGTGACTTATTTTTGGAACTGGGTATTCAGGAATATTTGCGACCTTCTGATTATGCAAATATATTAAATAGAATGGCCACTAAGAAGGGTGCCGCTCCTTTGGATTCTCAGGAAATCACGGCTGCTACTTTTATCGCTCAGCACCTTGCTGAAGCTCACTTCTATGAAGATCAAACTATTATATATCTTCCAGATGTTTCAGGCAAACTAGTCAATGCCACAAATTTAGTCTACAATGATGCTCCCTGGTTGCTTGAGTCTGAAAGCCCTGACAAATTACTTGGCAGTGCAGCTATATCTCTTGGTACAAAACAAGCTGTTCATAAATTTGTCCATGGAAATATTTCTCATGATATTGCTGAAAAGCTGGGGGTACGATCATTTCGGAGGATTTTGCTTGCAGAGAGTGCTGACTCGATGAATTTAAGTTTGTCTGGAGCTGCTGAAGCATTTGGGCAGCATGAAGCATTGACAACGAGACTTAGACATATACTGGAAATGTATGCTGATGGACCTGCAGTTCTCTTTGAGTTGGTACAAAATGCTGAGGACGCAGGAGCCTCGAATGTGACCTTTTTATTGGATAAATCTCATTATGGGACTTCATCTCTTCTTTCACCTGAAATGGGAGACTGGCAGGGCCCGGCCCTGTATTGTTTCAATGACTCTGTTTTTACCTCACAGGATCTTTATGCTATTTCCAGGATAGGCCAAGAGAGTAAACTAGAGAAGCCATTTGCAATTGGAAGATTTGGTCTTGGATTTAATTGTGTTTATCACTTCACTGATATCCCAACTTTTGTTTCTGGAGAAAATATTGTCATGTTTGACCCTCATGCCTGCAATTTGCCCGGAATATCTCCGACTCACCCGGGGCTCCGGATTAAATTTGCAGGCAGAAAAATTCTGGAACAGTTTCCTGATCAGTTTTCTCCATTTCTACACTTTGGATGTGATCTGCAGCATCCATTTCCTGGCACTCTCTTTCGTTTTGCTCTTAGGACAGCTAATGCTGCCTCTAGAAGCCAAATAAAAAAAGAAGAGTATACACCTTCTGATGTCCTCTCACTCTTTTCTTCCTTTACTGAGGTTGTTACTGCTACTCTGTTATTTCTGCGCAATGTAAAGACTATTTCTATTTATGTTAAAGAAGGGCCTAATACTGAAATGAAATTGCTGCACTGTGTTCGCAAGGATTGTGTTAATGAGCCTGAAGTTGAAAAAGGTCATTGTCATCAGATATTTAGTTCTCTGTATGATAATCAGCGGGATAGATTGAGTCTGGATCAGTTTCTTAACAAGTTAAGCAAATCCATCAAAACAGACGTTCCATGGAGATCTCAGAAGTTTTTGGTGTCCGAGAAGAACCTTTCAGGTTGTAGGTCATGCTTGTGGTTAACGAGTGAATCCTTAGGTAATTTCCACCGGAAGGGTAACCTTGCTACCTTCAACAAGAAATTGTGCAAGTTTGTTCCCTGGGTCTGTATAGCAACACCTATTAGTTCTGTTGAGGTTGAAAAAAGAATGGATGGGAGTGAGGAAGTTTGGGATGCATCTTTTTCTAATACTGCTGACATTCTGCAGATCCTTCAAACTTCTATACAAGATACATCTAATTTTGATGGCCGTGCTTTTTGCTTCTTACCTCTTCCAATTAGCACTGGTCTTCCAGTTCACATAAATGCCTATTTTGAGTTATCTTCAAACCGAAGGGATATATGGTTTGGTGATGACATGGTAGGGGATGGGAAGACCCGTTCAGACTGGAACATGTACCTCCTTGAAGAAGTTGCTTCCCCTGCTTATGGTCATCTTCTTGAGACAGTTGCGTTGGAGTTTGGCCCAAGTGATCTTTTCTTTTCCTTTTGGCCTAGAACAGGCGGGGTTGAACCTTGGGCCTCACTTGTACAGAAGGTCTACCAGTTTGTCTCTGAGAATGGACTTCGTGTGTTGTACACCAAAACCCGAGGAGGGCAGTGGATTTCTCCCAAGCAAGCAATTTTTCCGGATCATAAATTTGAGAAATCTCAGGAACTTTCTGAAGCGTTGTCTGATGCAGGTTTGCCTATGGCTGATGTTCCAAAGGAGATCGTTAGCAAATTTATGGAAATTTGCCCATCACTGTATTTCCTCAGTCCTCAGTTACTGAGAACACTTCTAATTCGAAGGACACGCGAATTCAAAGATAGAAATTCAATGATCTTGACCCTTGAATACTGCCTTCTCGATCTTAGAAGTCCAGTCGCTTCAAAAAATTTCTATGGGTTACCCTTGATACCACTTTCAAGTGGTGCATTTACAAAACTAGACAGAAGAGGGTTGACTGAGCAAATTTATCTAACAAGGGGAGATGGATACAATCTTCTGAAGGATTCCATCCCACATCAACTGGTAGACTGCACGATTTCTGATTTCCTTTATAATAAGTTGTGTTCTCTTGCTGAAAGCCAAGATTTTAATTTATCTTTTCTGACTTGTCAACTCCTTGAAAATATCCTTCCAAGACTAATTCCAGCAGAATGGCATAATGTTAAGGAGGTGACTTGGGTTCCTGGCCATCAAGGCCATCCCAGTTTGGAATGGGTAAGATTACTATGGGGCCATTTAAGATCATCTTGTGAAGATCTTTCATTGTTTTCTAACTGGCCTATTTTGCCAGTTGATAATAATCATCTCATACAGCTTGTTGAAAATTCTAATGTGATCAGTGATGGTGGGTGGAGTGAAAACATGTCGGCATTGTTGCAGAGAGCAGGATGTCTAATACTGAGGCGTGACATCCCAATTGAACATACACAGTTGAAACTTTATGTACAGGCTTCAACAGCAATGGGTGTTCTAAGTGCACTGATGGCAGTGGCTGGTAAACCAGATGATGTTGAACATCTCTTTATTCATGCTACGGATGGGGGACTACATGAAATTAGAAGTTTTATTCTTCAGTCAAGATGGTTCTCTGATGATTTAATGGACAGTACTCATGTCTGTATTATTAAGCAGATACCGATGTTCGAGTCATTCAAGAGTAGAAAACTTGTACCTTTGAAATCTCTTAAATGGCTTAAACCAGAATTTGCACGCGAGTGCTTTGTAAATGATGACTTTGTGAAATTGGATTCAGATAAAGAAAGAATAATCTTGAAGAAATACTTAGGTATCAAAGAACCATCAAGGTTGCATTTCTATGTAGATTATGCAATCTCCCGGATGTCAGAGTTCATTTCTGAGGGGGGTCTTCTCTTAGGTATTTTGCGTGATATGAGATCCTTGATTGAGGAGGATAACACTTGCACAGAAGCATTCTCTGCTATTCCTTTTGTTCAGTCGTCTGATGGAGCTTGGAGAGAGCCATTCAGGTGTGTTTCCTGACATACTGCTAATTATTGAACTTTTTTCTTCAAATGCTTGGGAAGCACTAAAAAGAATTGTATTTCTGCCTGCCTCAGTTTAATGGTTGCAAATATTTATCTTGCGTGTTAATCAATCATTGTTATTTATAATAAATGTGCGATTGTTTGTGCAAAGTACTATATATGTTTTGATTTTACTGAGAAGCACTTTATGGTGTTCTGGAATTGAAGTGAACTTCTTGCATTTGGTTGACTAATGAACTAGGTCGTGGCAGAGGGAAGAATGTGATGCATGATCATTGTTTGCAGATTGTAATATCATGTTCAAAAACATAATGATTCTCACATGTTCTTATCACAGGCTTTATGATCCTCGCGTTACTGAACTAAAACTGTTTCTCCATAGTGGAGCTTTCTTCCCCTCAGAGAATTTCTCTGACCCGGAAATTCTGGAAATTTTGGTCACTCTTGGGCTTAAGCAAACCTTGAGTACAGTTGGCTTACTCGATTGTGCCAGGTCGGTCTCTATGTTGTATGAAACAAAAGACTCTGAAGCATTAACATTTGCAAGGAGGCTGCTTTCTTGTTTAAATGCACTGTCATTGAAGCTGTCATATGCAAAAGAGAGTGAACATTCTACTGATACTACAGAATATCAGGAGAGTGCACCTGCTGGAGATGAAGAGGAGGAATTTTCTATTTGTGGTTCAGTGGACTCCTTATCAAAGGCTTTGGATGTTCATTCAGCAGTCAACAACTTGGTTGATGATATGAGTGGAGAGAACTTTTGGTTAGGTCTGCGGTGTATCAGTTGGTGTCCAGTATATTCTGATCCGCCAATAGAGGGTTTTCCATGGTTAGCCTCAGGCCATATAATAGCAGCACCAGCTACTACCAGGGCCAAATCACATATGTGGATGGTTTCCTCGAAGTTGCATATATTAGATGGTGAATGTTCCAAATATCTACAACACAAGCTTGGTTGGCTGGATCCCCTGCCTGTGGATATCTTGGCTACCCAATTAGTGGGGTTATCTAACAGCTATGATGAGCTCAGAAGGCATCATGATGTAGAACTGAGAAAGCAAATACCATTGATTTATTCACAATTGCAAAGTTATATTAAGTCTGGCGAGCTGGTTCATCTTAAATCTTCCTTAAATGGTGTTAAATGGGTTTGGATTGGAGATGATTTTGTGGCCCCATATGTGCTTGCATTTGATTCACCTGTGAAATTTAGTCCCTACATTTATGTGGTACCATCTGAGCTCTCAATTTTCCAGGATTTGCTCTTAGCATTGGGAGTTAGACATAATTTTGATGTTACAGATTATATTGATGTTCTGAAACGGTTACAAAATGATGTAAAAGGTGGCACCCTATCAAGTGATCAGTTGAATTTTGTTCAATGTGTCCTCGAAACAATTGGGGATAACTACATGCAAGGGTCTGGACTAGAGAATCCCAGTAAGGTTCTGGTTCCAGATTCTACTGGAATGCTCGTGGGTGCTGCGGATGTTGTGTATAATGATGCACCATGGATGGAAACCAATTCGCTTGTTGGTAAGCGTTTTGTACATTCCTCCATCAGCTTTGATCTTGCTAACAAATTGGGTATTCAATCACTTCGGTCCCTTTCTTTAGTCAGTAAAGAATTGACTAAAGATTTTCCATGCATGGATTATAGCAAAATACTTGAGCTACTGGAATCACATGGAAGCTACGAATTTCTTCTTTTTGATTTGCTTGAATTGGCTGATTGCTGTAAAGCCAAGAAACTTCACCTCATCTTTGACAAGAGGGAACATCCACGTCAGTCTCTGTTGCAGCACAACCTTGGTAATCAGTTGTGAATTTATACTTTGACCTAGCTATATTAAAAATTAACAAGTGAATGCAGTATATTACTTTAGTCTTCTGCAAGCCAATGTACTGGCAAACTGGTTTTCTAATGTTCTAGCCAGCTTTTCGTGGTGTCTTTGTAGCTTTGTTGATTTCGAGCTCTAAGATTTTACCACTGGTTATTTAATTCTTCTAACTTATGTCAATGCACATAACTGATTTTGAATTCATGCAGCTGAATTTCAAGGGCCTGCTTTGGTGGCAATCTTGGAGGGGGCCAGCTTAAGTGGAGATGAAGTAGCTAGCCTCCAGTTTCTTCCACCATGGAGTCTGAGGGGTGATACTATAAACTATGGCTTGGGATTGCTTAGCTGTTTCTCCATCAGTGATCTGCCATCAGTGATATCTGATGGCTTCTTGTATATTTTTGATCCTCAGGGTGTAGTAATTGCCACATCTACAGTGCACTCACCTTCTGCTAAAGTTTTTCCCCTGAGAGGTATACCTTGATAGACAATAGTTGTGATCTCATACATGTTTTTGGTTTGTTTAATTGATGAAGTGCCCCTTGTGGGGAAGTCCAGTAGATATTGTGATTTTGTAAAACTGAAAAGCAATGTGCTGCTGCCTATTGTTTTATTTGTTCTGCTTCTATTAATTCCCATTTTTTGCTGGGTTGATAACTAGGTCGTTTGTTATTTGGTTCACTTGCTCAAACCATATCTAGTTTGGGTCAGGGGTTTGTGTAAATGGTTTACGGTTTGACGGAATTGGGTTCAACCGAACTCTTATTCGGTTCTACTTTTCAGGTGTGATTTTCAGAAATTTCTTTCGGGGTCTGACTGAAATCTGAAAATAATTTTATTTTTTCAATATATTTATATTTACATTTTGTATTTTTCTCTTTTTCTGACTGGTGAACCCACATTTCTTCTTAAATATCATTCACACGCACACACACCGACACCAGCCACCAGCCACACCTCCACTCACTTCAACAGTCAGCCATTGTTCCATCACTCTGCTACCCCCCAGATTATGGGTAGGGGCCGATTAAATATTATTTTGGATGCTTGAATTGTAATCACTCTTTAATTCTGAATGTGCTTAAATATTGCATATGGAAGAGTTTATTAATTTTTATTGCTACATTACATACACATTAATAATATTTTTATATGAGAAACATGCTTTCAGGGTCTTACTGCTGTTTATCTGCCTTCTGTGTTGTTAAACATAAAGTAGGCTGAAATTTCCTTTCTTATATAGGTACAAAATTGACCGAGCGTTTTCGTGACCAGTTCAGTCCAATGATGATTTATGAAAATATGCCATGGTCAGCAGCTGATTCCACTGTAATTCGCCTGCCGCTTTCATCAAAATGTACGGAAGAAGGAGTTGAGTCTCGTTTGACATGGATATTTGACAAGTTCATGGAACATGCTTCTAAACCAATTCTATTTTTGAAGTCAATTTTGCAGGTAATTCCAGTTCTACCTGACTGGTCCTTGGAGATAGATATGGTACAGAAATAGTTCCAGATAAGGGCTAGCTTAAGAAAAAGATTCTAGAAATTGAATCATCTGACATTCATCAAATTAAGATTGGAGTTTGTACAAAATTGTTGGCTGTGTAAAATAATGAAATAATATCTATGATTTGTTTCAGGAAGCAGAATAACTGGTCATCTAGGTCCTAGATTCTCATTGTGGTATATTAGTATTCTCCTGATTTGAAGTTAAGGCGGTCACTAAAAAGCAGGTAGATCCTTTAACCATCCAATCATGACTGGAGAGTTCGGTGCCATGTCCATTGAACTGTGCTTTTAGCTCATTACATAAAGCACAGCAGTGTCTAAGTAAATATGATTATACTAAAGAGTAAAATGAAAACTCATATCTGGAAAATCTGCCTGAAACGTTTCCAAATTCTCTTTGAAGTTTTTCCAAGTTGTCTCAGGCTCTCAGCTACTTGAATCAACATTCAACTTCTGGCTGAACATATGAGAGGACAGAAAGGCATACTAGACCTTCAGGCCATTGAATCAAAATATGAACTGAAAAAGAAATAGGAACTTTCAGGGACTGAAATATCAAACTATTATCAAATGGAATACACTGATTAACACATTTTATATGTTTTGAGAAACTAATTTTTTTGGTTATGTAACCAATAACTGGCGTATTATTCATATATCTTAATTTCTGATGGAGACTGCATAGCTGTCCACGCCTACCTTTCCATTGTCCAGTGAAGGACTTGAGCCCAAAACATAGGTAACTGCCAGTTTCTTGTCAGATGAACACGTGAAAGGTTTCATGAGAGGCAATTTTGAGTGAGGTGTAAAGAACCTAGACCCTTCTAGTATTCTAGAGTGAAGAAATGCTTCCATCATCCAGCGTAGGACTAAGCCCAGAATAGTGGTGGTAACTGCCAGTTGCTTGTCAGACAATCATGCGAAAGGTTTCATGAGAGGGAATTGTGAGTGAAGTGTAAAGAACATAGACCGACCCTTTTAGTATTTTGTTCAACCCAGTCGGGGTAGTGAAACATGTGAGCAACTGGGTCACCCTTCCTGGATAGCAGATGCCGACCCTACCTTTTAGTACTTTGTTCATTTTACCTGTTAGGTTATTGTGAGTTAGAGCAACTGACCCAAATCAGCCCAGCATCCTATTAACCCTTCTTGGACGGTGGACACCCACCCTTATCAATATATATTCCTACTGCGGATTGAAATCTCTCATCTGCTTCTTTCTTGATAAGATACACACCTTAGTCAATGTTTATTACCCTAGAAGTGTTGATTAACATTGGTCCTGTAACATGGGCATTTGGGAATGTGGTCTAAAGCTTTCTATGATAAATTATTTCACCAGCCTTTTGGGATATGCTGAAACAGAAGTAAATCAAGTATTTACGATATGGAACAGAGCAAGGCGTTAACGTATTTGTTCTATTAGACAACAAAGGTTGCAATTTCTTCACTCCATTCAAATAAGAGTTATATCCGTATTCTTCTGAGTTAGGGGGCAAATGCATCAAGGTTAGAAAGCTGTAGAAGCTTTTGCTTTGAAGTAGGTAGGAGTTGGCGGCGGAGTAGTTGGTAAAGTGCACCACCATGATCTGTTACTGATTTATTTCTGTATAACCTGGGAGGATTTGTTAGCTAAAAGGGCAAGGTACTGGGGGTCCCTATTGTCCCTGCTATGTGTTGGTCTATCTGGCTTCAAAGGGATGGAAGAATATTTGAGGATCAGAAGAAATGTTTGAAAGAGGTTCGGGATAGGATTAGGTTAAGGGTAGCCAGGTGGGGTTCGCATTATTAACAGTTTTAAAGCCATGTAATGTTTCATCTAACTTAATACCATATATTAACTTATCAGTTATCTAAGTTCTTTTGTATATAATTTTCTTTTGATACTGCAAAATATGCCAAATGTGCTTATTTGCTTTAAATTTTCTTTGTGATGTGTCAGCTTTATATGAGAAAAATGCATTTGGCTTAATGTAGTCTAATGTTTTTAATCCTGTTGAGTTAAAATGTGGGTTTAGAACAGAGTGAACACATGACATGCTTTTATTTGGCCTGTATGGTTAAGAAGGAATGTTTACTTCAAGTATAGAAGAGGTCAAACATCTTTTGTAAATGGTATCATTTGAAATTAGAGTCTACTGCTGTAAAATAGATTAAACTCGTACTGTGACTCAGTGAATATCTTGTCCCTTAAGTATACAAAACTTATGGTTCGTATAAACAGAAAAGTGTTACGAAGGAACTTTGTTGCAGCAAAGAGTCATCGTTAGGTTGGATTCTGATGAAAGGGTTAAAGGACTGATTGTATGTTATTTAGTGACCAAATAGTGATTGAATATTTATTCAGACTTCTGAAAATAACTTATTGTCGTGCAGGTATCTTTGTCAACATGGGAGGATGGAAGCCCACAACCATGCCTTGACTATTCTATTGATATTGACCCTTTGTCTTCTGTTGTTAGAAATCCATTTTCAGAAAAGAAGTGGAAGAAATTCCAACTCTCAAGTATATTCGGAAGCTCTACTGCTGCAATCAAATTGCAAGTTTTGGATTTGAACTTGAATCGGGGGGAAACTAGATTTGTTGATCGATGGCTCGTTGTGCTGAGCATGGGTTCTGGTCAAACAAGAAATATGGCACTTGATAGGTATGTCAAGAGATGAATGAGTAAAGTAGTTCTAATTCTTTAGAGCATGAATGCTGAACCATCCGTGTGTTCCATCTTTTTTGGTTTCTTGATGAGTGTGGGAAGAAGCTGAGGAAGGCAATTGGTTAGTGACTATCTGATATGGCTACATAATTATGTTTCACCTCCTGAGACCTGTTGGCTGTCAGCATGAGTGCTTATCATGTCTATTAGTCCTAGGAGCAAGAGGGCACTTTTTAAAATTATTTAATGCTCTTAACCTTTGCTCTGTTGTTTTTATACATCTTTCAATTCCCTTTCTGTGATGTTTCCTTCTCCATAGAACATTTCTTCTTGGTATCATAAGCCTATGGTCTCTTTCATCTCTCAAAATTATTTCTTCTTTCTCTTCCTTTGTATCTTAGGATTTTCACTTCTTTAGGAATATTTAAGAATCTGAAAACATAATTTGTTTTCTTTGCATGGGCTTTTGGAGAACGTTAACTAGTTGAAAATGAGCTGGATGTTAGAAGATTGGTTTGATATTCATCTGGGAAATTTTCTTAAAATTCTCTCTTTAAACATTCATTTTCTAAATCTCTTTGAAAGGTATTGGTTCCTAGGAGAGCTTTTTCATGTTTTTTGGTGTTGCTCAAGCTGGCTTACTTATGATGAGCTACAAAGATGCTATCCATACATTCTTCTTTCCCCATATTAGTGTGTTCTGTGTACGTAGAAGCCAGATGATCTGGACCATGTCTTTTATGACGCTCCACCCTCAATTTACGGTATAACATTTTGACATAGCTGGGCACACGATGGAATGTTTTCATGTTCAATTACTTATTTAGCAAAGGGGGCAAGGTACTGTAGGTGGTTATTGTCCCAGTTATGTGTTGGTGTATCTGGCTTGAAGGGAATATAAGATGCTTTGAGGATTGAGTGGAATTTTCGGAAGAGGTTTGGGATGGGAGTAAGCTCAGGGTAGCACGGTGGTTCCGTGGTCATCATAAAGCATCTAAATAATACTTTTGTCAGATTTACTAAGATATTGGAGGTGTGTTCATAGTGGATTGTCTTTAATTGTATGGGACAACTTATCCATTTGTGTATTTCATCTAATTAAAAGTAATAAAAGATTTTGGTGAAAGGCATGGCTTCCATGAGGCCACATATTTCCTATTGCGTATTGTCATATCACTATTATAAGTTAAGAATAAAATAATTGTTTTTGGTTCTTCTCTTTTCGCATATTTAGGGCTATTCTCTTCAAGATAATGCAGGATTCTGCACTTCCATGTATTAGTATATGAGTTTTTGAAGTAAATGTCTGAATCTTATTTTGGGATTAGGGGGCTCTAGTGAAAATTGCGTGGAAGTTAATTCGTGAATAGATGTAATGAGACCTGGAAGTAAACAGATGTCTTTTGAATTAAACCAGGATTGATCATTACAGATAATTGAACTTGGCACGAATATATAAGTGGTAAAAAACTTAGGAATTTCATATTCCACTAACATTTCTGAAAATCTGGACCATGAATGTAAGCCTCATTTTATATATACTTCAGAGGTAGTCAGAGCTGGTTGATGTTTTAAATGCATATATTGTCCATCGATATCACAGAATTCTTAGACTATATCTATGCTACCAAACACAATATTTTTTATATGCAGGAGGTATCTTGCGTACAACCTTACACCTGTAGCTGGAGTTGCAGCACACATATCACGAAATGGCCATCCTATTGATGATCATCCATCAAACACCATCATGTCCCCTCTTCCTCTATCAAGTTGTATAAATATACCAGTAACAGTGGTGGGATCTTTTCTTGTGCGCCATAATCATGGTCGCTATCTTTTCAGATGCCAAGAGAGCAATGAATTTGGGGTGAAATCTGATGCTGGAAGTCAGTTGATTGAAGCTTGGAACATAGAGCTGATGTCTTGTGTTCGTGACTCTTACATAAAATTGATACTTGAGATGCAAAAGTTACGGAGAGATCCACTGGCATCTATTTTTGAAACAAATATGGGTCGTGCGGTGAGTTTAGTTTTGAGTTCTTACAGGGATGAAATATATTCGTTTTGGCCTAGGTCATGCCAGAACACCCTACTCAAGCAACATTTAGATGGTGAAGATGCAACTTTGAAGCCTCTTAAGGCAGACTGGGAATGTCTAATTGAACAGGTTATTAGGCCACTATATTATCGCCTTGTTGAGCTTCCTGTTTGGCAGCTATATTCTGGAAATTTGGTTAAGGCAGCAGATGGTATGTTTCTCTCACAACCTGGAAATGGAGTGGGTGAGAATTTGTTGCCCGCCACCGTCTGTGCTTTTGTCAAGGAACATTATCCTGTTTTTTCAGTCCCATGGGAACTGGTAACTGAAATTCGGGCAGTGGGCTTTGCCATAAGAGAAATCAAACCGAAGATGGTCCGGGACCTTCTTCGGGCTTCATCACCATCTACCGGTAGTTGGTCAATCGACACCTATGTAGATGTACTTGAGTACTGCTTATCTGATATCCAACTTCTGGAGCCATCTGAGTCCAAGGAATCCCCCACACCAAGGGACTCCAATAATCCTGATTTTGGTTCTTTAAGCAAGAAAGAAGACAGTCAGTCATTTGATGTACCAGGCACCAGTCGACGTAGGCATCATGGGGGTTCCCCTGCTATTTTAGTCAATTCTGGAGGAGATGCAATTGAAATGGTGACGAGCTTAGGGAAGGCTCTATATGATTTGGGTCGTGGTGTTGTTGAAGATATAGGCAGGGGAGGAGGTTCTTCATCTCAGAGGCACCCTTTGACAGGACATATCAGTTATGGGCCTTATGGCTTCAGTACAAGTGAGAACCAGATGCTTTTCCGGATATCTTCCGAAATCAAAGGCCTTCCTTGTCCAACTGCCAAAAATAGTCTTATCAAACTGGGGTTTACTGAAGTTTATATTGGAAATAAGGAGGAACAGTCTCTGGTTACTTCTTTAGCTGGTAAGTTTATTCATGCAGAAGTGATGGAGAGACCAGTGCTGCAAAACCTTTTTTCTAACTGCTCTATTCAATCATTCTTGAAACTTCAAGCTTTCTCACTTCGTTTCCTTTCAAGTCAGATGATATCTGTTTTTCATGAAAACTGGGCAAATCATGTAATTGACTCCAAAAATGCTCCCTGGTTTTCATGGGAAAAATCTGCAAGTTCGGGTTGTGAAGCAGGTCCTTCTCCAGAGTGGATTAGACTTTTCTGGAAGATCTTCCATGGCTCATCAGAAGACATCTCTCTTTTTTCTGATTGGCCCCTTATTCCTGCTTTTCTTGGTCGCCCAATCTTATGTCGCGTGAGAGAACGTCATCTTGTCTTTGTTCCTCCTGCAATTAGGTATCTGGCAATTTCTAATAATACTTCTGAAGCAGGTGTATCCGAAGTTGGTCAATCTGAAGATTCTTCTGATTCTCATGAAATACAAGAATATCTGTTATCATTTAAAATTATAGAAGAAAAATACCCTTGGTTGTTTTCGCTGCTTAATCAATACAATATTCCCATTTTTGATGTTAATTACTTGGATTGTGCTACTTCATCGAAGTGTTTGCCACCAGATGGGCAGTCATTAGGGCGAACTGTAGCATCCAAGCTTGTAGCAGCTAAACGAGCTGGATATTTTCCTCAACTTACATCTTTTTCAGCATCTGAACGAGACGAGCTCTTCAGTTTATTTGCTTCTGATTTCTCTTCTGGTAGTTCTAATTATGGAAGAGAAGAGCTTGAAATGCTATGTCATCTTCCTATTTACAGAACAGTTCGTGGGACATATAGCCAATTGGAAAGTGAGAATCTTTGCATGATCTCTTCAAAAGCATTTCTCAAGCCATCTGAGGATCGGTGTCTTTCTCACTCTGCCAATTCTACTGAAAGTTCTTTTCTTCGAGCACTTGGAGTCCCTGAATTCGATGATAAGCAGATTCTTGTGAAATTTGGATTGCCAATATTTGAACATAAACCTCGGCTTGAGCAGGAGGATATCTTGATATACCTGTACACAAACTGGAAAGATCTTCAATTAGATTCATCTGTAATTGATGTGCTTAAAGAGTCTAATTTTGTCAAAACAGCTGATGAACAGTCTGAAAACCTCTGTAAACCTCAAGATCTATTTGATCCTGGTGATGCTTTATTGATGTCTGTATTTTCTGGGGTGAGGAATAAATTTCCAGGAGAGAGATTCATATCTGATGGATGGCCTCAGATTTTGCGGAAAGTGGGTCTCCGAACTTCTGTTGAGGCAGATGTTATTCTTGAGTGTGCTAAGAGAGTGGAGTATCTTGGAGTTGAATGTATGAAAGATGCAGTGGTTCCTGATGAACTTAATGTTTGGAATCCAAAGAATGAAGTATCTTTTGAGATTTGGGCATTGGCTGAAACTTTGGTCAAAACAATTTTTTCTAATTTTGCCGTTCTTTATGGGAATAATTTCTGCAATCTTCTTGGCAAGATTGCTTGTGTTCCAGCTGAAAAAGGATTTCCTAACTTAGGTGGCAAACGAAGTGGGAAAAGAGTGCTTTGTTCCTACTCTGAAGCTATCCTGATGAAGGATTGGCCTCTTGCTTGGAGCTGTGCTCCAATTCTTTCAATACAGAGTGTTGTCCCCCCTGAGTATGCTTGGGGACCTCTACATTTGTCAAGTCCTCCAGCCTTTTTAACTGTACTTAGGCACCTTCAGGTATGGTTATATCATGATAGTGATTTGAAGCTTGCAACTCTGATTGCCATTTCTAACCAAATTCTGCAGGTTATTGGAAGAAATGGTGGTGAGGACACCCTTGCTCATTGGCCTGCTATATCGGGAATCAAGACAGTTGATGAAGCTTCACTTGAGGTGTTGAGGTATCTGGACAAAGTTTGGAGCTCCATCTCTTCTTCAGGTAATCTAGTTTGTTTCTTTAGCCATCCTGGAAGATGTTCCTGACAGGACTAATCTTTTTATATAGGTGTGTGCATGAGTGTGCTTGTCCATGTGTTACGAGCTATAGTAATCTCTTCTTTTTACTCCTTAAATTATTTTAGTTTTAAAGAACCTTGTGCAGCTTTTACTTTGGGCCTATCTTGAGATTAACTGAAAAAAAATGTTCATAAATATAGAGTTAGTGTATACATGTTTCAATAATTTATCCTGTTTCTTGCATTGGGGAAAATCTTATCTGCTCTTAAAATGAGATCTTAACATTTTATGGTGTTTGTTTCTACGTACATGCTGAAATTGTATTAATTGTATTCTGCAACTGTTTTATGCCTTAAAATGAGTTTAATTATCAGATAATTTATATTCTGACCTTAAATCATCTAGATATCTAATCAAAAGGAAATATATCCTGCAGAAAGTGCAATTGATACAATAGGTTATGAATGCATTTTTTCAAGATATCTGTGTATAGAACCAAAATCCTGTCTCTTATGACAGTTCTACAGCTGAATTGTAAATATCTCTGAGAAGGAAGCAAATATTTTACTGCACAGAGGTTTCTTTATTTCTGATACTCCTTAATCTCAGGGGGCTGACATAGCATTTACATGCAAGGCCGAAAATATGTGCTGCAGAGTTAGCTACAGTTGAGAGTTGGAAAAATGAACTAGTGTTACCCAGAATGACCTAGTCAGGCCTATTCCTCCGAAGACGAATTTCAGGACCCTAATCAATATCTATGTTTCCTAATTGCTTATATTTAATTGCATATTTTGTTCAGGATAACTTTTTAATGTCCAGAAAAAATTTAAATGAAGTTTGTAGGAGCTTGATGGCCAGATAAGTGATTTCAACAGATAACAAATGTAGTATGATTGCTCTAGTTTGGAGGAGCCTTGATGCCTGGATCTGTCATGCTAACTAGTTCTCTCTCTGTTTTTTTTTTTTCCTTTAAGTTTCTTTATTCATTTTTTTTTTGGAGATGCAGTGATGCTAACAGGTTTATCATGTCAAAAATATTTCATGATTTGCTAAGCAAATGCCTTGAGTATGTTGAGAATATCTATTTTTTGTAGAATTTAATATACTTCCTTGATAGTATTTTTATCAATTCTGATTACTATTGCATTGGTAGATATCACAAAGCTGCAGCAAGTGGCTTTCTTGCCAGCTGCAAATGGTACTCGTTTGGTGAAAGCAAGCTCTCTTTTTGCTCGTTTGACTATAAATCTTTCTCCATTTGCATTTGAGCTTCCTTCCGCATATCTCCCTTTTGTGAAGATTCTCCAAGATTTGGGCCTTCAAGACTCGCTATCTATTGCTTCAGCAAGGAATCTTCTGTCAGATCTTCAAAGAGTTTGTGGTTATCAGCGTCTGAATCCAAATGAATTCCGTGCTGCAGTTGAAATTTTACATTTCATTTGCGATGAGAAGAACAACGCAGGCATCTCCAACTGGGATTCTGAAGCAATTGTTCCTGATGATGGATGCAGGCTTGTCCATGCAAAATCATGTGTATATATTGATTCTCGTGGTTCCAATTATGCCAAACATATTGACACTTCCAGAATCAGATTTGTTCACCAAGATCTTCCAGAGAGAGTGTCAGATGCCCTAGGTATTAAAAGGCTGTCAGATGTTGTGAAAGAGGTACTCAACTGCTCGAGGCTTTTTGAGTTCACCTTTATTCATCCATAATGTATTTCTCCCACCTTACAATATTTGGTGTTCACCTCTGTAGGAACTGGACAACAATGAAGACTTACGTGATTTGGAGTGTGTTGGTTCTGTTTCACTTGCTGCCATCCGACAAAAGTTAATGAGTGAATCATTCCAGGTGGCAGTGTGGAGAGTACTAACTACCTTAGTTAGTACACATCCTGGTTACTGTAGGCCGAACCTTGATACCTTCAAAAAGTCATTAGTATCTGTTGCAGAAAGATTGAAGTTTGTCAAATGCTTATACACTCGTTTCTTATTGCTTCCAAATTATGTGAACATTACCCTTGTTTCTAAGAATTCCATTCTTCCTGAGTGGGAGGAAATATCGCAACATAGGGCCCTTTACTTCATAGATCAGTTGAAAACACGAATCTTGATCGCCGAACCACCAAATTATATTGCAGTTACAGATGTAATTTCTGCAGTGATAAGTCACATTTTGGACTCACCGGTTGCATTACCAATTGGGTCTTTATTTCTTTGTCCTGAGTACTCTGAGACTACAGTACTGGATGTCCTGAAACTTTGCTTACACACAGGAGGTGTAGAATTTGCAGGTGGAATTGAAACTTTTCTCGGCAAAGAGATACTACCTCAAGATGCTACTCAAGTGCAATTTCATCCTCTAAGACCTTTCTATAAGGGAGAGATAGTGGCTTGGAGGTCTTCAAATGGAGAAAGATTGAAGTATGGGAGGGTACCAGAGAATGTTAAACCATCAGCAGGACAAGCACTTTACAGATTTATGTTGGAAACTTCACCAGGGATGACCGAGCCCCTACTTTCTTCAAACATATTTTCTTTCAAGAATGTTTCTTATAGCGGTGAAGATGCATCAGTTATCTTACAGGAGGGAGATAAAATGGTATATGAAAACACGAGGCCAGAAACTTCAGGGTTCAGGTCAAGCTCCTCTAAGGTATCTTTCATCAACGTGCTTTACGCTTCATGAAAGTACTTGATAGATGAATTCTTTCTTTTATAACCTGTTAAGTTTTGCTTTTCATATTAGCTGAATGATAAGTTACCATAGCTTGAAAGTTGTTAGTTGCTGCAAATTTGATTAATTTGAGGTGTGTGGTGCGACTACCGAATACCGTTGGTGATTATGTGCTGGAAAAGTTCATATGATTAACTATGTATCGTACGTTGTATTCCTGATTTCATGGATCGCAGTGAAATCTCACCTTTCCCACTCTAACGATAAAATCAAACTCTTTTGGCAGTAAATTTCACATTTTGACATCCCTTCAAATATGTCAAACTGCTTTTGAATTTTCTAGAATTCCATCAGCATATATTTTTCGTACTGACTTGACAAAACTTCAAAAGTTCCTTTACAACTCAATCCATCTCTAGATGTGCATTTTAAGGAAAAAAATATATGTATCTTTAGAATGCATTCTGGATAACGGGCAACTTCAGTGATATTTGATTGTGAATGCTCAAAACATAAAAAACTAAGTTAAGATGAGGCATACATACTGCAGTAGAAGTCAGTAGTCTCTATGAATGATACTTTTACAAGAGATGGAATTGCTTATGTAACAGTTGAATGCTGCCTCTGACTTTATAAAAGTGTTATGAGAAACACTCATGCCATTCCAGTGATGCATCTTGTCCAAATGCATGTCTTGTTGCTTGTTATGTTATTATGAAATCAACCCTATTTTATTCACATAGTTCGTGTCTTTTTCTGGATCATCTTCTGAGTTTTTCAGATTTGGTGCAGCTTTTGCCTACCTTATTTATTACTTGTTTGTTATGAGCATCCACAGCCCACGCAGGACCTTCAGCATGGTCGAGTATCAGCTGCAGAATTCGTCCAAGCAGTTCATGAGATGCTTTCTTCTGCTGGCATCAGTCTAGATGTGGAAAAGCAGTCGCTATTGCAGACATCATTAACATTGCAAGAACAACTTAAAGAATCTCAGGCTGCATTATTGCTTGAACAGGTTTTTATCTTTTCCTTAATATCTGCTATACGGGGTGCATGATTGAAAGAGCACCGAAAACTCCCTTGTAGAGATCCCTTACTATTATTTCTTGGAATATACTGGACATCATCATCATCATCATCATCATCATCATTATCTATCTGCAGGAAAAGTCTGACATGGCTAGCAAAGAAGCTGATACAGCAAAAGCAGCGTGGTCGTGCCGGGTGTGTTTAAACAACGAAGTTGATGTTTCGTTAATTCCTTGTGGTCATGTATTGTGTAGGCCATGCTCAACCGCCGTTTCAAGGTGCCCATTCTGTCGCCTCCAAGTATCTAAAACCATGAGAATCTTTCGACCTTGACGTTATTAGGATAACTTTTCTCAACACAATATTTTTTTCTTTAAATAAAAAAAAAAAAAAAACCTGGTCATAGCAAGTTACTCTAACTATATGGTCTGTTTCAAGTAACCTTGCATGTCAGGGTAATTAGGGGGTTCATTTCGTATATACACTATATTTGTGGTATTAGGTTTTAGAAATTACTGTATAGAGTGATCATATTATAAGTTGTGGCATCTTCTTTTCTTGCGATCAAGAGTCTTACCTGTTCGGCTCCTGTTGTAACATATTATTATTATGATTTTGTAGAATAAACAAATATTAGCTTAGATATTTTTAAATATTCAATACTAAGTTAGTAATTTTATAAAGGGAGTTTTTATTTGCACCATTAATTTTTACTCTTTGCACTACAAAAGAAAAAAAGAAAAAATAAAATAATTTTGAAATTATTTAAATACCCTTTAATAAAAAATTAAGTCCGAACACATCCAGAGGTGTTTGAATGTCGATGTTCGAACACAATGAGGATGTTCGAACTTCAATTTTTGAACCAACTCCATATTTTTGTAAGTGTAGAAGTCGTTCAAATTAATATTGTCGAACAAGTTCAACATGTTCGAAATTATTTTTCCGAACATATTTTTTTTAAAGATGTGTTCAAAAATTGAAGTTCGAACACAGTGAGGATGTTAGAACTTCAATTTTCAATCCAATTTCATATTTTTCAAAGTGTCGTTCGAATTAATATTCTCGAAAAAATTGGATGTGTTTGAAATTGTGTTTCCGAACGTTTTTTCAGATTGGAGGGCATTATTGTAAATGTGCTTGGTGCAAAGAGTAAAATTAGGAGTGCATTGAGCAAGTGAAGTGCAAAAAAAATAAATTTAGTAGTGCAAATAGAAACTGTGAAACTAATTTCTTGAGTTAGGACATCTTACCTCTCAACAGATATCTTTATCTACCATGAAAGTTCAATAATCTATTCTAATGTTAAACCTAAGATAACTAACCTAAGGTAATTTACACTTAGTAATTCTCTTTCCTTTTCTTTTGTAATATATAACATATTCGGGTAAATTTACACAGTTGTTGAAGAATTTTCATTGATAAAAATCTACACAAAATATCCCTAGCGGATACACTACACACCTAAACACATTAAACAACCACAAGTATTAGCTATAATCTGTTGAGTTTTTTTTTGCAAAATATATTTATTTTACACATTGAATATTTTAATACAAACTTTATTAAGATTTGTTGATGTGATCCTCGCCGGTAGATTGGTGACGACAGAGATCCTTCCCAGAAGTATCATGTTACAAATAGATAGAACGTTGAAGAATCCGAAACCCTAGCTTCACAACGACAGAGAACTCGTATGTTGATTCCCAACCTGATGACGATTGGAAACACGAACTTGGATTTATGGTGGAGACGTCACAAACGGGAATGCGAATTTGTTTGATAAGTCAATTTGAATCTGACAGTGTTCTTGTGAAACTCAGATAATGATGTGACCCGGACAAATAATCCAAGACACGAGGAATACGCAAGCGGAAGACTTAAGGACTCGAACAACGTCAGCTAGAACCAAGGATACAATCCGACTCAAAATTGAACTAGAACTTACTTGGAATTCGACCAACGAACAAGGACTCGATGAGGACACGTAAACTAACTTGTGAACGGTTGGAGCACGGCGGTGATGGCGGCGGTTGTCGTCGTGAAGATGGTGTTGGCGGCAGTGAAGTTGTAGAAGGATTGGCTAGGATCGGTGAACCCGTGTTGTAAATCCGAACGCGCACGTCTAACTTCTCTGGATAGCAATTCTCCCAAGTACACGATTATACCCTGAAGAACTTGAATAAGACTATTGATTTGCTAGAACAATATAATGTTTGTAAAGTTGATCAACTAAAGGATCTTGAGACAAAAGGAGAAAACTCTTTAATTCTTGCAATTGTCTAACTTAATAATGTCACAAAGTACTCCTATTTATAATAATGCTATGGCCGAAAATCCTAACGTTTTGGAACATGATTATGGCCGAAAATAATAGTCCTAGTCAAACTAGGATTGTTTCCTTAGTCAAAATCTGTTTTTAAGGAAAGAATCCAAAGATACCAAAAATAAGATAATAAAAATCTAACTAGATAAAGATAAATCCAAATTGATTTGTGATACGACCCAAACCAAGGAGATGTCCGATCCAATCAAAGTACCGGAAGGGCCAGTTACACGATCAAGAGCTAAGAGATTCAAGGAGAGTCTCAGTGGATTTATACGAGGAGTCTAGACCCAAGAGGCGTCAAGAAAACCTGTCGAAGGGGTTGAAGCTGAGCGTCGTTGGAGGACGAAGATCACATGTGAGTGTGAAACGAAGGGGCGGCGCGACCCGAGTATAGGGGAGGCGCGACCCAGGCGCGACCCGGGGACAGACACGGCGCGATCGAGCGTCGATGCAGAGGGGTGAAAAGCACCCAGGGAGGCGCGGCCTGGGGACAGAAGCGGCGCGACCTCACTCGCGCCCACCAAGGCGCGACCCGACCGAAGGCGGCGCGACCGAGCCCGTGTCGCGCCTGTACGGGCGGTTCCGAATTTTGGCTTATTTTGTTTCCTAGTTTGTGTAGGATTTTATTTTGGGGCTTGATGTTTTGGACCAACTATATAAGACCTTGTCTCTCATTATTTTCATTAGACAACCTTGATATTAAATTTTAAACGTGAGTTTACACTTTTCTCTCTGAGAGAATTATCCGAGTTTCACAACACAACGTGAGATTCAAACGACTTATCAAACGGATTCACATCCCCGTTTGTGGCGTCTTCCATACAATCCGAGTTCGTGTTTCCAATTGATCGAGGGTCGCGGATTCAATCAATTCGTGGTTCAAATTCATTGAGAGGCTAGGGTTTGGGTTTTCATCCCCAATTGTTCGTGTAACCTGATACTCCTGGGAAAACAACGCCATCGTCATTGTCTTGCCGGCGAGGATCGCATCACTGTTCTCTCATTATTTTGGATACAACTTTGATATTAAAATTAAACGTGAGATTTCACTTTTCTCTCTGAGAGAATTATCCGAGTTTCACAACACAACGTGAGATTCAAACGACTTATCAAACGGATTCACATTCCCGTTTGTGGCGTCATCCATACAATCCGAGTTCGTGTTTCCAATTGATCGAGGGTCGCTGATTCAATCAAATTCGTGGTTCAATTTCATTGTGAGGCTAGGGTTTGGATTTTCATCACCAATTGTTCGTGTAACCTAATACTCCTGGGAAAACAACACAATCGTCGTCGTCTTGCCGGTGAGGATCGCATCAAGTGGTGATGTGACCCGGACAAATAATCCAGCCCGTTTGCCTTGGTTTTGTGTGCTATTTTTATGTCTTGTTATCTGTCGGATTGAATCCTTCATTCACCTGACGTGTTTCGATCTACAAGTCTTCCGCTTGCGTATTTCTCGTGTCTTGGATTATTTGTCCAGGTCACATCATATAAACAGCCCTTGTCATTCTATTTAGTTGTGTTTAGTCATATATTTCACCTATTCATAGTGTCGGATTGAATCCTTCATTCGCCTGACGTGTTTCGATCTAAAAGTCTTCCGCTTGCGTATATCTCGTGTCTTGGATTCATTGTCTGGGTCACATCACAATGCAACCCCATGGAAGGCTTCAAATCAGGGGGAGAAGGATGAGAAGCAACCATTTACCAAGCCGAAGACTGAAGCGCCAACAGTGACAGGATCGAGTAATCAAGACTCATCGGGTAACCGAAACGGAGACATTAAGTGTTTTAAATGTCAAGGTAGAGGTCACATAGCCAACCAATGCCCAAACCGGCGTGTAATGATTTTAAAGGACAATGGTGAGATTGTGACGGATGAAGAAGAAGTTGATCTGGAGATGCCGGGATTGTCCGAGTCCGGTGAGGACGAAGAGTACGCAGCACCCAATGCCCTCATTTTGGTTGCACGCAAGTCTCTAAGCTTGCACACCAAGAGCGTCGACGAGGAACAAAGGGAGAACATATTCCATACCCGATGCCACATCAAGGATAAGGTATGTAGTATGATTATTGATGGTGGTAGTTGTACTAATGTTGCAAGTGTTGTGATGGTGACAAAATTAGGATTGCCGGTTCTCAAGCACTCTAAGCCGTACAAGCTGCAATGGTTGAATGATAGTGGAGAAACCAAGGTGAACAAGCAAGTTCGAGTGCCATTTCGGATTGGCAAGTATGAGGATGAAGTGTTGTGCGATGTTGTGCCTATGCAAGCGGGACACATTTTACTAGGACGTCCATGGCAATTCGATAGGCGGGTGAAGCATGATGGCTTCACAAATAAGTGCTCTTTCGTACTTAACAAGAAGACGGTGACACTAGCTCCTCTAACACCTTCCCAAGTATATGAGGACCAAGTGAAGCTACAAGAGGAGGCCGATACCATGAGGAAGAAAGGAAAGGAGGCCAAAGTTGGAAAGGAGGTGATCCAACACGCTTGTTTTGCCACAGCTAGCGATGTCAAATGGGCTGTGCAAAATGAGAAGCCAATGTACTTGATGATCCGCAGAGATGTCTTAATGAGTACTAACCAATTTGACCCATCTTTGCCTAGTTCTATTGTATCTCTTTTGCAGGAATTCAAGGATGTGTTTCCCGAAGAGATGCCACCCGGTTTGCCACCAATTAGGAGAATCGAGCACCAAATTGACTTCGTGCCCGGCACCACATTGCCAAACTGAACAGCCTATCAGAGCAACCCCGAGGAGACAAAAGAGCTAGAACGTCAAATACAAGAGCTGTTGGAGAAAGGATAAGTGAGGGAGAGTTTGAGTCCATGTGCGAGTCCAGTCTTGCTCGTGCCAAAGAAGGATTCATCCATACGGATGTGTGTCGACTGTCGAGCTGTCAACAACATTACGGTAAAGTATCGACATCCCATTCCCCGCTTAGATGACATGTTAGACGAATTACATGGTGCACGCATATTCTCTAAGATAGACTTAAGAAGTTGGTACCATCAAATTCGCATCAAGGAAGGGGATGAATGGAAAACGGCATTCATTACAAAATTAGGATTGTATGAATGGTTAGTTATGCCGTTTGGTTTAACAAATGCTCATGGTAAATTTATGCGTCTTATGAACCATGTTTTGCGTGCTTTTATAGGTAGATTTGTTGTGGTTTATTTTGATGACATATTGATTTATAGTAAGAATGAAGAGGGTCATGTAGAGCCTTTGAAATTTATTTTGCAATCTTGGAGGAAAGAACAATTGTATGCTAACCTAAAGAAATGCACCTTTTGTATGGATAAGGTTGTGTGTGTTTCTTGGTTTTGTTGTTAGTGCAGATAGAGTACAGGTGGACGAAGAGAAGGTTCGTGCCATCCAAGAATGGCCGACGCCAACGAGTGTGGGAGAGGTTCGAAGTTTTCATGGACTTGCGAGCTTCTATCGGCGTTTTGTTCCACACTTCAGTAGTATTGTAGCACCAATGACTGAAGTGATCAAGAAGAATGTGGAATTCCAGTGGGGAGAAGCGCAGGAAAAAGCATTTCAGACGCTTAAGGAAAAATTGACACATCCGCCGGTACTATCTCTTCCAAACTTTTCTAAAACTTTTGAGATAGAATGTGATGCTTCTGGTGTTGGAATTGGTGCAGTGTTGATGCAAGAGATCCGACCCATCGCCTACTTCAGTGAGAAGCTTGGCGGTGCTACTGCAAACTACCCGACATATGACAAGGAGTTGTATGCACTAGTGCGGGCGTTGCAAACGTGGTAACACTATTTGTGGCCCAAAGAGTTCGTGATCCACACCGACCATGAATCATTGAAGCATTTGAAGGGGCAACACAAGTTGAATAAAAGATATGCCCGTTGGATGGAGTTTGTTGAGACGTTTCCATACATCATCAAGTATAAGCAAGGGAAAGAGAATGTAGTAGCTGACGCACTATCGAGGAGGTACACTTTACTATCCACTTTAAATGCTAAGTTGATTGGTTTTGAGTGCATTAAGAACATGTACATTGATGATGATGATTTTAAGGATGTATATGTTGCATGTGAAGAATCTGCAGATGGGAAATTTTATAGGCATGATGGATATTTGTTTAGAGAAAATAGGTTATGTGTGCCTAATTGTTCCATGCGTGAGCTTTTATTGTTAGAGTCACATAGTGGTGGTTTAATGGGGCATTTTGGGGTAGCTAAGACTTTAGCTGTTTTGAATGAGCATTTCTTCTGGCCTCATATGAAATGTGACGTGGAACGTATGTGTGCTAAGTGTGCTACATGTAGACAAGCCAAGTCTAGAGTCCAACCACATGGTTTATACATGCCTTTGCCTATTCCTACATCACCTTGGATAGATATATCTATGGACTTTGTGTTAGGATTGCCTAGGAGTAAACGTGGTCATAATTCTATTTTTGTGGTTGTGGATAGATTTTCCAAGATGGCACATTTTATTGCATATTCTAAAACAAATGATGCTTCCTACATTGCTGATTTATTTTTTAAGGAAGTTGTGTGTCTACACGGTATGCCTAAGACTATTATTTATGATAGGGATGCTAAGTGATACGTCCCGTGCTAAGGAGGTGTCGGACCCAATCAAGGTGCCTGAAGGACCCGTGACGCGATCGCGAGCTAAGAGGTTCAAGGAAAGCCTCAACGGGTTCATACGAGAGGTTTGGGAACAAGAGGCATCAAGGAAACCCATGGAAGGAGCCAAGGAGGGGGAACCAAGCTGGAAGGTGTTGATAGCGGCACAAGGTTATCAAGGGTTGGAGTTAGAGTGCATTGCATGAAGATGGAAATCAGTCGGTATGCCCATACCGCGCGACAGTCAGTATGCCCATACTGTCTAGGAGTAATATCGGTTCTTAATATTTTAATTAAGGGGATTGATTTATTAGACTATAATATTTATTTAGTCAGATTTTTATTTATTATATTTCTTAATTTTCGTTCATTAAGAGTTATAGTTTGACTAGGATTTATTTAAGGCAGATTCCTACCTTGAATAGGATTCTAGTTAGGCAGTTTCCTAGTCTAGATAGAATTCTTTTTGGAGCAGATTTTTAAGTCCTTTTAGCATTAGATTTCGTCCATCCCTACACTATAAATAGGGATCCATTGTGAACATTATTCAAAACACACCATTATTGAATTCAGTTATAAACTTGTGAGTTTATTTTCTCTCTAGAGAACTTTTATCCGAATTTCATAATATTTGTGAGATTCAATTTTGACTTATCAAATGGGTTCATCATCCCCGCTTGTGGCATCTACATCCAATCCAAGTTCGTGTTTCCAATTGATCGCGGGTTACGAATTCTACTAATTCGTGGTTCAACATCGTTGTGAGGCAAGGGTTTGGATCCATCCATCCAAATCGGCGAAACTGATACAAGTCCTGGGAAGTTCTATAGTTTTCTTTGTCGTGTTCTGGCGAGGATCGCATCACTAAGTTCTTGAGTTATTTCTGGAAGACTTTGTGGTGTAAGTTAGGAACTAAGTTATTGTTTTCTACTACTTGTCATCCACAGACTGATGGTCAAACGGAAGTAGTAAATAGGACTTTATCTACATTGTTAAGGGCTCTAATTAAAAAGAACATCAAAACTTGGGAAGAATGTTTGCCTCATGTTGAATTTGCATATAATAGGTCTGTGCATTCTGCATCTCAGTTTTCACCATTTGAAGTTGCATATGGATTTAATCCTTTAACTCCGTTGGATTTGATTCCTTTGCCTATTCATGAACATACTAACCTTGAAGGGAAAAAGAGAGCTGATTTTGTTAAACAGATCCATGAGAAGGCTCTAGCAAACATAGAGAGGCAAACCGAGCAGTATGCCAATAAAGCCAACAAGGGGCGACGGAAGGGGGTGTTCAAACCCGGAGAATGGGTTTGGCTACATATGCGTAAAGAACGGTTTCCAGTTCAAAGGCATTCTAAGTTACTTCCTAGAGGCGATGGACCATTCCAAGTTGTGGAGCGCATCAGTGATAATGCATACAAATTGGACTTGCCAGGTGAGTACAAAGTGAGTTCCTCATTTAATGTTGCTGATTTAAGTCCTTTTGATGTAGGTGACGAGCTTGATTTGAGGATAAATCCTTTTCAAGAGGTGGGGGATGATACGACCTGAGCTGAGGAGATGTCCGATCCAATCAAGGTGCCAGAAGGACCGGTAACGCGGGCAAGAGCTAAGAGGTTCAAGGAGAGCCTCAATGGATTCACGCGAGAGGTCTGGAACCAAGAGTCACATAAGCGACCCGTGGAAGGAGAAGAACCCGAGCCTAAGTGGAAGACAGTGATCTCGAGCTGCGGAACAAACTGGCACGAGCTACAGCACGAGCCAGGACGCGAGCACCCGCTCGTGCCTTTTGACGCGAGCTACAGTGCGGGAGGACACGCGAGTGAACCCGACCGCGCCACTGATGCTACGGGCAATGAGACTGGCGCGACCTACAGTGCGATCTGGAGCGCGACTGACCCCGTGTCGCGCCCATCTGGAGCGTGTCCGGAATTGCGTGATTTTTATGTTTTGTTTCCTAGTTTGTGTAGGATTTTATTTTAGGGCTTAGTTTGTTTTGGACCAACTATATAAGACAATATTCTCTCATTATTTTAGAGACAACTTTGATATTAAAAATTAAACATGAGTTTTCACTTTTCTCTCTGAGAGAATTATCCGAGTTTCACAACACAACGTGAGATTCAAACGACTTATCAAACAGATTCACATCCCCGTTTGTGGCATCATCCATACAATCTAAGTTCGTGTTTCCAATTGAATGAGGGTCGCGGATTCAATCAAATTCGTGGTTCAATTTCATTGTGAGGCTGGAGTTTGGATTTTCATCCCCAATTGTTCATGTAACCTGATACTCCTGGGAAAACAACGCAATCATCGTCGTCTTGCCGGCTAGGATCGCATCAACAGGGTGACAGGCTCTCCCTGATCTGCTTCTTCTCCAGCAACTCCTTGACCTGACGGTCAATCTCCTTAGTCTCCTCAGGACTAGTATGGTATGCTGGCCTGTTTGGTAGGACTGATCCTGGCTGGAAGTCGATCAGGTGCTCAATTCCTTGAATTGGCGGCAGACCACTCGGAATCTCCTCAGGAAACATGTCCTGGAACTCCTCTATCAACGGCTGCAAAACAGAAGGAACAACAACATCAGGATTATCATAAGCCTTAAAATTAACTAGAACGATAGGCTTACTAGCTTTGATTATTTTTTGAAACCCCTTTGCACTAATAAATAAATTCCGGTGCACATGATCAGAATTGTCGGCATTGGAGGGTGATGAGGTGGCCAAATGGGCACCCTTGGTGGCCCCCTTGGAAGCTGACGCCATCCCCTTGGAGGTCTTGGGGTCGGCCGTTGATTGGCCAGCTGGAACCGGAAACTTGTTCTCGATCCGTTTCTCTTTCTCCTTCTCCTCCTTAAACTTCTCCTGCATTCTCCTTTGATCTTCATTGACATCCTTGGGTGTCAGTGGCCATAATCAGGTGGTCCGTCCATCTCAGGTCACCGTATACGTGTTGGCAAACCCGTCATGAATAGCTTTTCTGTCATATTGCCACGGACGACCAAGCAGAATATGCGATGCCTCCATAGGGATGACATCACAAAGCACAATATCAACAAAATGACTAATAGAGAAAGTAATACTTACCTGATATTGATATGAACATGAAAAGCATAAAAGAATCAAATCCAAGAATGCCATTGAGAGCTTCAAAGATAATCATGTTGTTCAAGATTAAAGATTGGAGATCAAGATTTGAAGAACACAAGTGTTTGGAAAACTCCAGTGAACGACGAGCAGCCTATGCATCAAAGATGGATCAAGTTTACGTCCATTAATGATGAGGAAGCTTGTTCAAGAGCTTAGGAAGAAGTTCGAGTCAATTTGGACGTGTGCATGGAAATTTGCATGAGAAACAGTGGATCTCGAATTTTCATGCATGGAGTTAATTTTATTCGAGAATGGGCCACACGAATTTGAGAATTAATTCAGCTCGTGATCGAAAATATTGAAGTCCAAGTTAGAGATTTGAAGGCCCAAATCTATTTGGGATTTATCTTTATCTAGTTAGATTTTTATTATCTTTATTTTTGGTCTTTTTTATTTTTACCTTAAATAGAGTTCTAATTAAGGTAGGAATCCTTGTTAGATTAGGAAACCTTTTTATTTTCGATTTCTTAGTATTTTAGGACTCTAATTTTCGTCCATCCTTTATATCTATATAAAGGGATCAGTTGTGAACTTTATTTTTGAGACTTTGCATGAAATAAAAGATTAATTTCTCAATTGTCTCACGATCCTTTGGTTGATCACCCATTTATCAAGTTCTTTAGACCTAGCAAATCTAAAGTCCTATTCAAGTTCTTCAGGGTACAACGAGTACTTGGGAGAATTGCTAACAAATCGGAGAAGATCGAAGTAGCTGCGTTTCGTCTATTGAAGTAGCTACCTTAAATAGAATTCTAATTTAGGGAATTTCCTAGTCCAATTATGCTTGCTTTTGGATCAGATTTTTCGGCCCCTTTAGACTATAATTTTCGGCCATTAAGTAGTATAAATAGGGGTCATGTGTTATGTTATTACTTTAGACATTGTTGAATTAAATTGCTTTTGCATTCAATTTGTGTCTCAAATCTATTTGTCTTTTGAATACTTTTAACATGAAAATATTCATTCTTGGAGCTAGCAATTACAAGTCTTATTCAAGGGTATTGCTCAATTCACTTGAGGGATTGACCGGTATTCGCTATCGAGGAGAAACTTGGAGATTTCAACCTTGAAGACGTTCGAGATTCAAGGAGGCTATCGGGTTGTGAATCACCACAACAACATCACACGTCCAACTCACCTTTGACGACATCCATCCACCATCGACGCCCATCCTCACGGCAACCCCTACAAGTTCGAGTTCTACATCCGTTCGTTATATCCGTAAGTTCTTTCAAACACTATCATATCCTACCTTCTCCAAGCCATTCTTCACCTTACCTCACACACGAAAAATCCATCCGTAATTCATTCTAAATTCTCGACCAATTCAGCCCCCATAACCTTTGGTTTGTGTTACTTAGTTTGTGTCAAATTTTAGGTATTTTAGTTGTCTAGTTTAGCCGTATTTTGTGTCGGATTGTTCCCTTCATTAGTTGACGTGTTTCGATTCATAAAAGTCTTCCGCTACGTCCTCATTATCGTCCTAGTTCGTGTCTCGATCGTATCATAAATTTGGCATCAGAGCCACGTCAGCTCTGCTGGTCGTGGTTCAATCCGACGTGTCATTTTTATCCTACGTGTCGTCTTACGTGTCTTATTATTTTAATTTTATTTTATCAAGTTGTAATAGCTTAGTTGCTCATTAAAAAAAAAAGGCGATAAAAAAAAAGAGAATCGGATAAAAAAAAAAACATCCGAAAATTCAAAAAAAAAAAAACAAAAGAGGAATATTCATTGTGTTACCATTTGAGTCTTGATCTATTTTGGTACTTTCCTTTTAGTCAAGTTCTACATTTGGAACTTACCTTGTGAGTCAAATTTTAATTTTGGTAATTTCCTTCTAGGATAATTCCTTAGTTGGTAATTTCCTTTTGAGTCTTATTTTATTTTTGGAACTTTCCTTCCAAGTTCAATTTTATTTTGGTAGTTTCCTTTTGAGTTGTAATTTAATTTTGGTTCATTCCTTTTAGAGTCTAGTTCAATTAGGATATTTAGAATTGTGTCACAATTGTGTAACACTTTCCAAATTTCCTAATTCTTCTTTCCTTTTCCTTTCTACCTCTTTCCTTCTACACTTGGGGATCCATCTAACCCTAATCCACCCTACCCTACTCGAATCCACTTACCCCCACACGCCACCTAGACCCACGGCCCACACCCCTTTGCCACACAAGCCACAAGCCACCTACACATCATTCCACCTCATCCATTGATCCTAGTTAGTGATACTCGTCTACACCTTCGTGCAATTAATCCGTACCCTCGACATTTGACAAGAGTTCTACTCCTCACCTCCATTATACACGACACACACACTTCACTAAACACTTTGAGTGCAAACATGAGAGGTAAAATCAAGAGTGAAAACAAACGAGAGAAAGTGAGATTGTGAGGTTCTATCTTGTTTTCCTTTACGTTTGTTCATCTTGTAGGTATCATGAAGAAAAGAACACGTTCCGAGTCATCCCAGACTTCCCCAATCGACACCCCACCTGTGGACCCACCCCGTGATCCATCCAAAGCTCCCATGGAGTCTTCCTCAGATCCAACCGCACCGTGGGATGCAAAATACCATTTTGAAGCACTTTCCAAGCACTTCCAAAGACAGCAACAAGCTCTTTCTGACAAGCTTGGTGACTTAGTGCAAGCCTTTGAACGCACTAAGACTACTCCAACCATTACACAAGCTGTTCGAGGACCCGCTAGACGCAATGAGTGTCAAAATGAGCCAGAAAAGGAGTATTTTGATGAGAATACAGATGCCGGATATGAAACTCCAGATCGTGGGCACCGCCAACGGCGTGGAAATTACAATGATGATTATGGAGAAGACCGAATTCTCAACAACATCAAAACGAGCATTCCCGAGTTTGAAGGCCTTCACGATCCCGATGTCTACCTAGATTGGGAACGTAAGGTAGAGAAGATTTTCGCATGCTATGACTTCTTAGAAGCTAAAAAGTTGCAATTAGCATGTTTGGAGTTCAGAGGCTACGCAGCCACTTGGTGGGAGATGCAGCAAGAAAGAAGATGAAGAAATCGAAACCCACCCATCGACAATTGGGAAGAGATGAAAGGATTCATGCGTGGACACTTCATTCCAGTCCACTATGAAAGAGAGCTTGAGAAGAAACTCAACCGGATCAAACAAGGCACCCGTTCGATTGAAGAGTACCATAAAGAGCTCGAGACTGCCTTGAACCGAGTCGGGAAGGAGGAGACCTTAAATGCTACCATCATTCAGTACATTAAAGGTATGAATCCCGATATTGCATGTGAAGTAGAGCTCAAAGAATTCACTAGCATAGAGAGAATGGTGCAGTACACATCAATTGTGGAAAAGCAGCTGCGAGAAGGCCGTCGTCGATCCAGTCAGGCTTCAGCCCCTACTCGCCAATCTTGAAGTAAAGGTGCGCCCTCCACATCACCTTCTACTCTTTCTGTTGAGTCTACATGGCCCCGTGGTCAATCCGGACCTCCGGAACGACGTTTTGACCGTTCTACACCGCAAGCAAGCGGTAGACCCGAGTCTACACCAAGGCCACCATTCCAACAGCCCAATCAGCCCAATCCAGCACCAACTTCAGCCCCTAGTCGAGCCCGAGATGTTCAATGCCATAAATGTCAAGGTTGGGGCCATTTTCAGAATCAGTGCCCAAACCGACGAGTTCTAATCATCACGGATCAGAATGAGCTCGAATCAGCCAGTGAAGATGATGAGCCGTCCAAGGCCGACCCCTCACCTGAAAAAGATGCCCAACATGAGTTCAAAGAAGAAGAGGAACCCGAGATTCCCCATGTTAGCCTGGTTTCTATCCGCAGTCTGAACATAAATCGAGAAGCTGAGCAACAATCGCAACGAGAGAACATATTCTACACCAGAGTTGCTATTCAAGACAAGACTTGCGCATTGATCATAGACAGTGGAAGTGTTATTAATGCAGTAAGCCAGTACGCAGTCGACAAGCTTGGACTTTCCACTGTGAAGCATCCAAATCCATACCATTTGCAATGGTTTACAGAAAGAGGCACAGTTCGCGTAACCGGTCAGGTACATGTATACTTTTCCATTGGTCGATATTCTGACACTGTATTATGTGATGTTATTCCTATGGATGCAGCACATATACTTTTAGGAAGGCCATGGTAATTCGATAGACAAGCTGTACACGACGGACTCACGAACACCTATACAGTGAAGAAGGACGGCCGAACTACCATCTTAAAGCCGTTGACTCCCAAAGTCGTTCAAGAAGAGCAATAAATAATGCGAGCAAGGTTCAAAGAAGAGCGCAGCCGCAGCCGTCCGAGCCGCCGCCGCCAACGGCCTTCCCACGGCCGAGACCTCTTCACCACCGCCCTCTCCTCCTTCCACAACCATTGCAGCCCCTTCCACACCTCATTCCAGCTCCATTACACATGGAAAAGGCGTGAGTACAGCTCTTAAGTCACAAGAGAAGAATCGAGCCCTGTTTTGCACAATTAAAGGCGTTGAAAAAGCTATTAAAGTAGGTTTACCTTTAGTTCTTTTAACTTGTAAGAACAGTGCTACTAATGATGTTTCTTTGCCTAGTGTTGTGCAGCCCCTTATGAAGGAGTTCGAGGACGTATTTTCGGATGAGATTCCAAGTGGATTACCTCCAGTTCGTGGGATCGAGCACCAGATTGACTTCGTGCCCAGCGCTGTCTTACCGAACCGACCTGCATATCGCACGTCCTCTAAAGAAACAAAGGAGATAGACTGCCAAGTTAAAGAGCTATTGGAGAAGAAGCCAATCAGAGAGTCGATGAGCCCATGTGCAGTTCCAGTGATTCTAGTGCCAAAGAAGAACAATGAATGGAGAATGTGCATGGATTGCAGAGCCATCAACAAGATAACAGTTAAGTATCATTTTCCCATTCCTAGACTTGATGATATGCTAGATGAACTTAGTGGATCTAAGATTTTTTCTAAGATTGATTTGAGGTCTAGTTATTTTTAAGTTCGCATGCATGAGGATGATGAATGGAAAACAGCTTTTAAGACTAAGCATGGTTCATATGAATGGTTGGTTATGCCTTTTGGTCTCACAAATGCACCGAGCACATTTATGAGATTGATGAACCATGTTTTACGTGATGTTATTGGGAAATATGTAGTTGTTTACTTTGATGATATCCTGATATACAGTCACAGTGCACAGGCGCACCTAGCTCACCTTAGGCGCGTATTTATGCTTTTAAGAGATGCTCGATTGTATGGAAACATGTCTAAGTGTTCCTTTTTCTTGAATGAAGTAGTATTCTTAGGCTTTGTTGTGAGTTGTAGAGGTATTGAGGTTGACCGTTCCAAAATCAAGGCGATTGAGAAATGACCAACGCCCAAAACCGCGTCTGAAGTCCGATCCTTTCACGGCCTTGCCGAATTTTATCGTCGCTTTGTGCGCGATTTCTCTAGCATTGCCGCGCCTCTTACTGAGCTAAGTAAGAAGGATCGCAAGTTTGAATGGGGTAAACAACAAGAGCATGCTTTTAATACTTTGAAGTCTTTATTGTGTTCTGCTCCTGTTTTATGTTTACCGGATTTTTCTAAAACCTTTGAGATCGAGTGTGATGCCTCCAGGATAGGTATTGGTGCTATTTTGATGCAGGAAAAATGGCCCATGGCGTAATTCAGTGAAAAGTGCAATGGCGCCGCCTTACGCTATTCGACGTACGATAAGGAGCTATACGCTTTGAAGCGTGCATTGGATACATGGCAGCACTACTTGTGGCCCAAGGAGTTGGTCATTCACACGGATCATGAGAGCTTGAAGCACTTGAATGGTTAAAGCAACTTGAACAAACGTCATGCGAGATGGGTCGAGTTCATCGAGTCATTTCCATACGTCATCAAGTACAAGAAAGGTGAAGACAACGTCGTCGTCGATGCTCTCTCTCGAAGGTACACGTTGCTTAACCTAATGCATGCTAAGATGCTTGGTTTTGAGTCCATTAAATCCTTGTATGCAATGGACGACTTTTTCAGCCCCATTTATGCTAAGTGTTTGAATTCTTCTAAGTCTTTTGATGGATTTTATATACATGATGGGTTTTTGTTTAGAGAATCTAAGTTGTGCATTCCTACTTGTTCTATGCGTGAGCTACTTGTTTTAGAATCGCATGCGGGAGGACTAATGGAACATTTTGGTGTGCATAAGACATTATCCTTATTGCATGAGCATTTCTTTTGGCCGCATATGAAACGTGATGTTGAACGCATGTGTAGTAGATGTGTTACTTGTCATAAGTCTAAGTCTACTTCGCATCCCTTTGGTTTGTACACGCCTTTACCTGCTCCATCTAGTCCTTGGATTGATTTATCTATGGATTTTATTTTGGGATTGCCTAGGTCTAGAACGGGTAAAGATTCTGTGTTTGTTGTAGTTGATAGGTTTTCCAAGATGGCGCATTTCATTGCATGTAGGAAAACTGATGATGCTGTTCAAATAGCCAATTTGTTCTTTGTGCATGTTGTTAGATTGCATGGGATTCCTCGTACTATTGTTAGTGATAGGGATTCTAAATTTTTGGGACATTTTTGGTGCGTTCTTTGGGGAAAGCGAGCTACTAAGCTGTTGTTTTCTACTGCATGTCATCCACAAACCGATGATCAAACTGAGGTTGTGAATCGTACTTTAGGAAGATTGCTTAGATCATTGATTAAGAATAATGTGAAGTCATGGGAAGAATGTTTACCTTATGCTGAGTTTGCTTACAATCGTGTTATTCATTCTTCTACTAACATGTCTCCATTTGAGGTTGTTTATGATTTTAATCCACTAACACCTAATGATTTGATTTCTTTACCTGTTGAGCATCTAACAAGTGTTAAAGGATTGAAGAGAGCTGATCTTATCAAGGAGATGCATGAGAAAGTTAGAGCCCAGATCGAGCACAAAGGCACTCAAACCGTCGCCGCCCGCAACACACGTCGCAAACATGTTGTATTTCAGCCCAGTGATCGTGTTTGGATTCATTTGAGCCCCAGACGGTTTCCTAATCTAAGGAAATCGAAGTTGTCACCAAGAGGAGATGGTCCTTTCACCGTCTTAAGCCGTGTCAATGACAATGCATACCGCATTGATCTACCTGGTGAGTATAAATGTTCTTCAACATTTAATGTTGCTGATTTATCTCCCTTTGAAGCAGATGAATTCGATCAAGATGATGATCCGAATTCAAGGACGAATTCCTTTCAGCAAGGGGGGAATGATGAAGCCATGGACAACAAAGATGATGAAGAACCGGAGTTGCAATTTAGAGGACCAATCACAAGATCAAGAGCTAAGAAGTTGCATGCTTACTTGCAAGTGTTGATTCGAAGAAAGCTCGAGATTGGAGATGAAGAAATCAAGAGTAGCAATTCCAAGATAGTTAATTTATTAACTATTGAAGATCAAGAACACACCATGGAGTATTAATCTTGAAGAGATGAAGATGAAGAGCAAGTGCACGTGTGCATGGTGATGCATGGGAGTCGACGTGCATGTGTGCGGTTTTAGTGAAGAAATCGGTCCTATAGTTATTTAATTATGGGGTTGATTTTATCTAGACTATAGTATTTAATTTATTTAATTATAGACTATAGTAGATCAGATTTATTTAATTATTTTGGTGACAATTTTCGGTCATTATGTTGAATAGTCATAGGTTTGACTAGAATTTTAATTAAGGGAAGAAACTACCTTAAATAGAATTCTAGTTTAGGGAATTTCCTAGTCCAATTAGACTTGCTTTTGGATCAGATTTTTCAGCCCCTTTAGACTATAATTTTCGGCCATTAAGTAGTATAAATAGGGGTCATGTGTTATGTTATTACTTTAGACATTGTTGAATTAAATTGCTTTTGCATTCAATTTGTGTCTCAAATCTATTTATCTTTTGAATACTTTTCACACGAAAATATTCATTCTTGGAGCTAGCAACTACAAGTCCTATTCAAGGGTATTGCTCAATTCACTTGAGGGATTGACCGGTATTCGCTATCGAGGAGCAACTTGGAGATTTCAACTTTGAAGACGTTTGAGATTTAAGGAGGCTATCGGGTTGTGAATCACCACAACAACATCACACGTCCAACTCACCTTTGACGACATCCATCCACCATCGATGCCCATCCTCACGGTAGCCCCTACAAGTTCGAGTTCTACATCCGTTCGTTATATCCGTAAGTTCGTTCAAACACTATCATATCCTACCTTCTCCAAGCCATTCTTCACCTTACCTCACACACGAAAAATCCATCCGTAATTCAGCCTAAATTCTCGACCAATTCAGCCCCCATAACCTTTGGTTTGTGTTACTTAGTTTGTGTCAAGTTCTAGGTATTTTAGTTGTCTAGTTTAGCCGTATTTTGTGTCGGATTGTTCCCTTCATTAGTTGACGTGTTTCGATTCATAGAAGTCTTCCGCTACGTCGTCATTATCATCCTAGTTCGTGTCTGGGTCGTATCAGGTTCGGTGCAAATGAACTGTGCTCAGGTCTGCAGGTAGGCTGTGGAGCTTTCTGCTCATAACGGCGAGCGGGCCGTGAAGTTTGGCCTTGAGGACGTGGAGGGGCTGTCCTAGGCGTAGAAGACTCGCCTCGAACCCATGGTGTCCTTGCTGGCACAGAATGAGAGGAACGTCGGCATCCCTCTTTAAGCTGTCGCTCGACTATCGAGGCATAGTGAATCATGGCCTCAATACTGGTGAAGTCCTGCAGTTCGACTTCACAGGCAATGTCTGGGTGCATGCCTTTGATGTATCGGTTGATTATAGCTATCAGCGTCTCTTCTTTGCCAACTCGGTTCATTGCAGTCTCTAACTCCTTATGGTACTCCTGAATAGACCGAGTACCCTAGCGAATCTGGCTTAGTCGACGCTCCAATTCCCGTTCATAGTTAATAGGAATAAAGCGGCCCCTCATCACATCTTTCATTTCCTGCCATGAGTCGACAGGCGGGTATCTGTCTCGATGGCGGCGGTTCTGGATGTTCTCCCACCAACTAGCTGCACACCCTGTGAACTCCATCGAAGCCAGTTGCACTTTCTTCATCTCTGGAAAGTCATAACACTCAAAAATCTTGTTGACCTTCCTCTCCCAGTTGAGGTATAGGTCGGGATCATGCAGTCCCTCAAATGCCAGTACGCTTGTTTTGATGTTGTTTAACAAGCTGTCAGGATCGGCACGTCAAGGCTGGAAAGGTGGATAGGCACGGGCTGCACGCTATAAGGCTGTCGGGGTCGATCACGTCTCTGATAAGGCTCAAACTCGGCCTCTGACTCCTCTGCAAAGTCACCATAGTCATCTTCGGCATCACGATAATCGTGATAGTCCTCTTACACCGGCGGTTGACGACATTGCATGGGTTGCTGTGCCCTAGCATTGGCTCGGGCCTCTACTCAGGCTGGCTCTGCATACACATAGGTCTCATCTGTGGAGACCTCCATATGGCGACGTACTGTCTCATTCTGGACTGGCTGGCCTTGTACTGCTGGCGGTAAGGGAGGTCGAGCATTGATAAGCTCGAGTTGTGCCATCACTTTGGCTAACAAACCTTCTAGCTTGTCCTCCAATAACTGATTGCGTCTCTCAAAATACTGAGACATGGCTTTATAATGGAACTGAGCATCCCATTGATCCGATGAGGACGCATCTGAAGGAGTGTTCGGTGCAGCTAGTGACTTATCAGTCTTCTTATTATTTCCATCTCCGGGCATCATCGTGTAGACCTGCAAAACAAAACATAACCAGAAGAAAGCAAAACGGTAAATAGGACCTTACTTTTTTTTTCTCTCGTGTTTATCACTCAAAAATCTGCACTCTGTAGATGTTGGAATCCCACTGTTTGATGTGACCCGAAATGAATTACAACACCTTGGTTTGCGGATAACCAAGATCGAACACATGTCGACAAATAAGGGTTCAACAAGACTCAACGGATTCAATTAAATTACCTAGACTATGACACGACACCAAATAAAACACAACTAAATAGGATGGGAAATGGGCTGTTTTGGTTTGAATCGAAAGAATATGACTATGGGCGTGTAGTATGATGTTATATGGTGAAGAAGGGCTGTAGTAGATAGGTTATGACAAAGAAATAGGGAACTTACGATATATGTGTACAACTCGGCGCGAATAACACGTATACTTGAAATCGGCGGAAACAGCTTGGAAACATGTAGAACTCGATCCAATCTTGATGTGTGATAGTGTTATGGACAAAATATGATAGGTGGGTGATGTTGATGATGATCGGTAGTGGTGTTGGTAGAATTTGAGTCGAAAACACAGCTGCAAACCCCGTGAAGATCACCTCACGAAACGTACAACAATCGGTTATCTTCTCGGTAGCAATCTAACCCTATCCCCACAAGTGAAAAAGAACGAGATTTAAAATAAAACTTGGAAGTTGCTAGGCTTTCAAGAGTTCAATTTTCGGCTGAAAATTAAGAAAAGAGGTTCTTGGGTGAGACAATATTGAAAGGTAAATTCTTCTTAATCAAATATGGTCTAAATATCAATGTAACAATGATCCCCTATTTATAATAGAGGGATGGACGAAAATTTAAAGTAAAATCCTAATAGAAATCGAAAAATAAAAAGCTATCCTAATCTAAATAGGATTCCTACCTTAATTAGAACTCTATTTAAGGCAAATCCAAAAAGACCAAAAAATAAAATAATAAAAATCTATCTAATGGATAAATAAAACCCAACACTTTTGGGCCTTCATAATTGGACTCTAATATTTCGAATTGGGCTGAATTAATTGAACTCCATGGGCTGCCCAAATATCCGAAATAATTCATGCATGAGTTCGACGTGCATGAGCCATGCAACACGTGGAAATCCTTCTTCTCTCTTTAAGTACTCGTCTCCAACTTCATGCCTTCATCTTCATCTTGAATAGACAACATCGTAATCCATTTAGGGCTGCATTGCATGATCTCTTGTTCGTCTAACTTGCGTCGCACATAGGCTTGGAAATAGCCTTGCAATTTCTTTGCTCTTAGTCTTGTGATCGGTCCAATCATTTGTAGCTCCGGATTATCTTCTTCAATCCTAGGCATGGCTTCATCATTCCCCCCCTCCTGAAAAGAATTCGACCTCGAATTCAAGGTGTCTTCTTGGTCGAACGAATCTGCAGGAAAAGGAGATAAGTCAGCTACATTAAACGTGGAAGAGCACTTATACTCACCGGGTAAATCAATGGGATACGCATTGTCGTTCACGTGGCTGATCACGGTGAACGGGCCATCTCCTCGTGGATTAAGCTTAGACTTTCTCAAGTTTAGAAACCGGCCAGGACTCAGATGAATCCAAACATGATCACCGGGCTTGAAAATGACTTGCTTCTGATGTTGATTCCTTGCGGCGGCGGTATTCACGCCCTTTTGCTCAATTCGAGCTCTTACCTTTCATGCATCTCCTTGATGAAATCAGCTCGCTTCAGACCTTTTACACTTGATAAATGCTCAACAGGTAAAGGTATAAGATCCGAAGGAGTTAAAGGGTTAAATCCATACACAACTTCAAACGGAGACATATTGGTAGATGAATGCACAACACGATTATATGCAAATTCAGCATGTGGCAAAGAATCTTCCCAATTTTTCAAGTTGTTTTTAATTAAAGCACGCAATAAGGTACCTAACGTCCGATTTACTACTTCAGTTTGTCCGTCAGTTTGAGGATGACATGGAGTAGAAAACAAAAGTTTGGTACCTATTTTTCCCCAAAGAACACGCCAAAAATGGCCTAGAAATTTCGAATCTCTGTCACTAACAATAGTCCTAGGTAAACCATGCAAATGCACAACTTCACGAAAGAATAAGTTAGCAACATTCACAGCATCATCAGTTTTCTTACATGCAATAAAATGAGCCATCTTAGAAAACCGATCAACTACCACAAAAACAGAATGCTTACCTATTTTAGACCTAGGTAACCCCAAAATAAAGTCCATAGACACATCAATCCAAGGGGACGAAGGTGCGGTTAGTGGCGTGTACAGTTCAAATGGGTGTGAAGTCGACTTAGCTCTACGACATGTAATACAATGACTACACACATTCTCAACATCCTTTCTCATATGCGGCTAATAAAAATGTTCATGCAGCAAGTTTAATGTCTTAGTAACACCAAAATGTCCCATTAAACCCCCCGCATGCGATTCCAAAACCAATAGCTCACGCATAGATGAAACAGAAATGCATAATTGAGACTCTTTAAACAAGTAGCCATCACTAACATAAAAACCATCAATAGCACGTGACTTGACGGAACATGCATCATATATGGGCAAGAAAAATGGATCAGATTTGTACAAGCTCTTAATCGATTCAAAACCTAACAATTTAGCATGCATTAAGGTTAGAAACATGTACCTTCGAGATAATGCGTCGGCTACTATGTTCTCCTCACCTTTCTTGTATTTGATGACATACGGGAAGGACTCGATGAACTCGACCCATCTCGCATGTCTCTTATTCAGATTATTTTGGCCCTTTAAATGCTTTAAGCTCTCATGATCGGTGTGAATCACGAACTCCTTTGGCCACAAATAATGCTGCCACGTCTCCAAAGCTCATTTTAGCGCGTACAACTCCTTGTCGTATGTAGAATACTTGAGGGCTGCATTATTGAGCTTTTCACTAAAATAGGCGACATGCCTCCTCTCCTGCATAAGAACAACACCAATACCCTTGCCCGAGGCATCACATTCAATTTCAAAAGTCTTAGAAAAATCGGGCAAACATAAAACAGGTGCATGACACAGGAGGTACTTTAGGCGTGTAAACGCCTCCTCTTGTAACTTACCCCACTCGAATGGTCGATCCTTCTTACTTAGCTCAGTAAGAGGGGCAGCTATTGTGGAGAAATCGCGCACAAAGCGACGATAAAATCCAGCTAAGCCGTGGAATAATCGAACATCTGATGCCGATTTAAAAGTTAGCCATTCTTCGATCGCAGTGATCTTAGAACGGTCTACTTCTATACCGCGTTCACTAACAACGAAGCCTAAGAAAATGACTTCATTCATGCAAAAAGAACACTTGGCCAAATTTCCATACAACTTAGCATCACGTAAGAGCATAAAAACATGGCGTAGGTGCTCAAGGTGTGCGTGTGTGCTGCGGTTATAAATCAATATGTCATCAAAATAAACAACCACAAATTTTCCAATCACATCACGCAAGACATGGTTCATTAATCTCATGAATGTACTAGGCGCATTAGTAAGTCCAAAGGGCATAACTAACCATTCATATAAACCATGTTTAGTTTTAAAGGCTGTTTTCCATTCATCCCCCTCTTTCATTCTTACTTGAAAATATCCGGATCTCAAGTCAATTTTAGAGAAAACTTTTGAACCAGATAACTCATCCAACATGTCATCTAACCTAGGGATAGGAAAACGATACTTTACCGTAATCTTGTTGATAGCGCGACAATCCATGCACATTCTCCACTCATTGTTCTTCTTTGGCACTAGAATGACAGGTACGGCGCACGGACTCAACGATTCACGGATTTGCTTCTTCTTCAACAATTCCTTTACTTGACGATCGATCTCTTTTGTCTCTTCGGGGCTAGTACGGTAGGCTGGACGGTTGGGAAGAACAGCACCGGGCTGGAAATCGATCTGGTGCTCGATCCCTCAAACTGGAGGTAAACCACTTGGAATCTCCTCCGGAAACACGTCCGCAAACTCATCCATCAAGGGCTGTACAACACTAGGCAAACAAGACTCGTTAGTAGCACTGCTCTTACAAGTCAAAAGAACTAAAAGCAAACCTGCTTTAATTGCTTTTTCCACGCCTTTTACTGAAATAAAAAGGTTGCGATGTTTGGCTATGTTGGACGAATTTCCAGCTGCATTGGGGCCTTTAGGGGGCTGCCTTGAAGTGTTTTTAGAAGGAGATGGAAGAACGGCGGCCGTTGAGGTGGAATCGGCCGAAACTTCACCGGTGGTGGCGGCGGATTTACGGGCTGCTGGGGCTGCCCTTTCACGTTCTTCTTTGAGCTTCTCTTGCATACTTTGTTGATCTTCGGCTACAGCTTTAGGGGACAGAGGCTTTAAAATGGTCGCTTGACCGTTTCGCGTAACAGTGTAAGTGTTCGCGACACCGTTGTGAACTACTTGGCGGTCGAATTGCCAAGGTCTCCCTAAGAGTATATGGGCTGCATCCATAGGAATAACATCGCAGATAATAGTGTCAGAATATCTACCAATTGAAAAATCAACACTTACCTGGCCACCTACGCGAATCTCGCCTCGATCAGTAAGCCATTGCAGTTTATATGGCTTGGGATGCTTCATCACAGTCAGCGCTAGTTTATCTACAGCATACTGACTAATGGCATTGATCATGCTCCCACTATCAACTATCATTGAGCATGTTTTGTCTTTGATCACGACTCGGGTATAGAAAATATTTTCTCGCTGATTTTACTGGTCCTCGTCGCGAGTGATGCTCAAACTGCGAATAGAGATAAGGCTAACTCGAGGAGTCTCGGGCTCCTCTTCTTCAGGCTCAACTATGGACATCTCCTCAGCCTTAGGGACGCCTACGGGCTGCTCTTGTTCATCCTCACTGGCTGACTCAATCTCATTTTGATCTGTGATGATCAAAACGCGCCTGATTGGGCACTGGTTCTGAAAATGGCCCCAACCTTGACATTTTTGGCATTGGATGTCTCGAGCACGGTTAGGGGCTGAATTTGGAGGTTGTGAGGGCTGATTTGTCCATTGAAATGGTGGCCTCACGGGTGCGGGTGCAGTAGAAGCGAGTCTACTGTTGTTTGGCGGCGCAGAGCGATCAAAACGGTGATCGGGCTGTCCAGTCTGACCTCGGGGTCGTGTGGGATCAGATGGAGGAGCAGAAGACATACCTTTATTCCATGAAGGTCTAGGGGTGGCAGCACTATGATGGCTGCTCCGCCGTCCTTCTCGCAACTGTCTTTCTACTATAGTGGCGTAGTGCACCATCTCTTCAATGCTGTGAAAGTCCTTTAGTTCAACTTCACAGGTTATATCCGGATTCATTCCTTCAATGTACCGGATGATGGTGGCATTTAGCGACTCCTCTTTGCCCACTCGATTGAGCATGGTTTCAAGATCTTTATGATACTCTTCAATCGATCGAGTACCTTGCTTGATCCGGTTCAGTTTCTTTTTTAATTCTTGTTCATAGTGAACTAGAATGAATCGCCCTCGCATGATATCCTTCATCTCGCGCCATGTATCAATAGGTGGATATCGATCACAACGCCTTCTCTGCTGCTGATTTTCCCACCAAGTGGCGGCGTATCCTTTGAATTCTAAGGAAGCGAGCTGCACCTTCTTCAGCTCTAGAAACTCATAACATTCGAAGATCTTGTCGACCTTCCTTTCCCAATCGAGATATACATCAGGATCGTGCAATCCCATGAACTCTGGTATGGTGGTTTTGATGTTGTTCACCATTGAGTTGTCTTCCTTGAATCTGGTTCTATCGACGCGGAATGCACGTCTGTATGGGGCTCGGGGACGATCTCGGCGGTTTCCCCTTTGGGAAGGTTCGAAATTATCTTCGAACTCCTCATGATAATCGGACTCGGGTCCGAAATCATCATCCTCTGGCTCAGGTGGTGGCTGGGGGCGTCGGTTGGCAGCTCTGGGTGGTGCTGCGGCTCCTTGAGGCTCAACTTGCCTTTCTACTGCGCCTGGGGGTTCATTGGGCCTCTCAGGAGGTCCTTGAACTGTCTGAGCTTCAGTTGACTGGGTTTTGAGGCTCCCAATCTGCTCAGCTAACTTGGCTAGTTGTTCACCAAGTCTATTTTCCATCTCACGATTTTGACGGCTGACATAGGAGGTTAGTGCGTCAAAATGGTACTTGGTGTCCCATGTCGGTGTGTTGGAAAAGGACGCCTCTTCTCCCAGTGTGAGGGGTGACTTCAGGTCGTCCTCACTGATCTTGGGCAACTCATTTTTGTTGCCCTTCTTCATGGTACCTGCAAAATGAACAAACGTGAAGAATAAAGAGATCCTCACCAACTCACAAGTCACTCGATTTTGACACTCTTGTTTTTACCACTCGTGTATCACTCAATATGGGTGGTGCACGTGCGTAATAGTGTAAAAAGAAAGTGCCGAAAACTAGAGATGAAAGCTGCTCCTTTGCAAGTCTTCTTCTTGATCACGAACTAGTTGCACCGTTGGTGTAGGATGGATACTCTCGATAATCTGAATGGATAGTGTATGTCATGGGCTTTGGGTGCACGAGTGCACGGTTGTATGGTGTATGGTATATGGTGTAGGTGCGTGGTGTATGCACCGGATTGGGTGTGTGGGTGTACGGGTGTATCAAAGGGTGTAGATGGATCAAGGTCAGAAAATTTTGTTCCCTTTAAGTGGAGGAACGAAATTTAGGGTGTGGGGGTGGTTTATGGTGTGTAGGAATGGTATATGGAAGGTTAGAAAAGATTAGGATGAAAATAGACTAGTATGGAAAGAATAGGATCTAGATAAGGTTAAAAGATTTAGTTGTGATCTATTCAATGTGGACACAATCTAAATAACGTAATCTAGATGGTGGAAGTCTATCCTAACTAGGAAAGAACAAGAAATTTGAAAATAATAAACTGATTTTTTTTTTCTTTTTTTTCAGATTTTTTTTGGGTCGGCTGTTCTGCCTTTTGCTCTTTTTTTATACTATGAATGATCAAGAACGAAAATTACAACTTGATAAACAAAATAAAAGACTCAAACGAATAAACCACGAACCAAAGCCGATGTGGCTTTGTGATGTGACCCGGACAACTAATCCAAGACACGAGATGAACGCATGCGGAAGACTTTGAGATCGAAACACGTCAGGCGAATGAAGGATTCAATCCGACAGATAACAAAACACAAATAAACGATGAACAAGGAAAATACGACTCGATTGTACGCTAGACACATAAGATACTTAGAAATATGACTCAACTAAGACAAAACACAATCAAATAAACAATGGATCGGGCAAATTTGGACAGATTGTTTATACGTGTTAATTAGGACGAATTAAGCATGTATAACTTAGAACTGATTTATGGACGAATTGTAGGGTGAACTATGGACAAAATTATGATTGTTGGATGATGGTGATACGTGCGTAATATAGGGATGAAGGTAGATGAATGATGGAGATGTAATTGAAAGGTAGAAGAAGATTACTTACTCGAACCCCGTCTTGCGGTGAAGACGAAACGCGATTTCTCATAAACTCCAAGTTGGATAGCACTCCCCCCTAAACTCGATGGAATAGAAAAGAGCTTGAAATAGGACTTCAGATTTGCTAGGTCTAAAGAACTTGATAAATGGGTGATCAACCAAAGGATCGTGAGACAATTGAGAAATTAATCTTTTATTTCATGCAACGTCTGGATTATGAATGTCACATGGTGCTCCTATTTATAGGAGTGAATATGGACGAAAATTAGAGTCCTAAAACTAGTAGAAATCGAAAATCTAAGAGTTCTAGTCAAACTAGGATAAAATCAAAACATACCAAAAATAAGATAAGAAAAATCTATCTAAATCTAACTAGATAAGGATAAATCCCACAATGGATTTGGGCTTGTATTTCCACACCTATTTGGACCCAAAATAAACGTCCATGGGCTGAATTAATGATATTAATTTCGTGGCCCATGTGTGGATAATTCTTGCCACCTTTGCATGAAAAACAGCATCTCCCGATTTCCCATGCAAACGCGCATAACTTTTCATGCTCACGTCCAAATGGCTTCGTTCTTCTTCTCACGTCTTCATGCTTCCTTCTTCATCATCAAATGATAGCATGTTGACTATACTCGAGCTGAATATTTGATCTTCATTGGCTGCCCAAAATATCTGAATATTTTAATGCACTTGTGTTCTTCAAATCTTGATCTCCAATCTTTAATCTTGAACAACATGATTATCTTTGAAGCTCTCAATGGCTTTCTTAGATTTGATTCTTTTATGCTTTTCGGGTTCGTATCACTTTGATACCACTTTTATGATGTGACCCGGAATGAATCACAATACCTTGGTTTGCGGATAACCAAGATCGAACACACGTCGACAAGTAAGGGTTCAACAAGACTCAACGGACTCAATTAAATTACCTAGACTATAACACGACACCAAATAAAACACAACTAAATAGGATGGGAAAGGGGCTGTTTTGTTATGATAAAGAAATAGGGAACTTACGATATATGTGTACAACTCGGCGTGAATAACACGTATACTTGAAATCGGCGGAAACAGCTTGGAAACTTGTAGAACTCGATCCAATCTTGATGTGTGATAGTGTTATGGACGAAATATGATAGGTGGGTGATGTTGATGATGATCGGTAGTGGTGTTGGTAGAATTTGAGTCGAAAACATAGCTGCAAACCCCGTGAAGATCACCTCACTAAACGTACAACAATCGGTTGTCTTCTCGGTAGCAATCTAACCCTATCCCCACAAGTGAAATAGAACGAGATTTAAAATAAAACTTGGAAGTTGCTAGGCTTTCAAGAGTTCAATTTTCGACTGAAAATTAAGAAAAGAGGTTCTTGGGTGAGACAATATTGAAAGGTAAATTCTTCTTAATCAAATATGGTCTAAATATCAATTTAACAATGATCCCCTATTTATAATAGAGGGATGGACGAAAATTTAAAGTAAAATCCTAATAGAAATCGAAAATAAAAAGCTATCCTAATCTAACTAGGATTCCTACCTTAATTAGAACTCTATTTATGGCAAATCCAAAAAGACCAAAAAATAAAATAATAAAAATCTATCTAATGGATAAATAAAACCCAACACTTTTGGGCCTTCATAATTGGACTCTAATATTTCGAATTGGGCTGAATTAATTGAACTCCATGGGCTGCCCAAATATCCGAAATAATTCATGCATGAGTTCGACGTGCATGAGCCATGCAACACGTCGAAATCCTTCTTCTCTCTTTAAGTACTCGTCTCCAACTTCATGCCTTCATCTTCATCTTGAATAGACAACATGGTAATCCATTTAGGTCTGCATTGCATGATCTCTTGTTCGTCTAACTTGCGTCGCACATAGGCTTGGAAATAGCCTTACAATTTCTTTGCTCTTAGTCTTGTGATCGGTCCAATCATTTGCAGCTCCGGATTATCTTCTTCAATCCTAGGCATGGCTTCATCACTGTCTCTGTTGTTCCGATAGAGCTGCGGTTAGCTCCTCCAACTCTAGTCAAGAGCTCGAACTTGACTCCAAGAATGCTCGAGTAGAGAATGATGCGTCCCACGTCGGTTGCGGAGTGCCTCCTGGGCTGATTAATAAGGCAGGGTCCAACTCTTTCCCTTTGAGCGCGCTTTTGGGAAGAGTTAGGGGTTCTCGTCCTTATCATTTGGTATCAGAGCCACCACTCTATTGGCCGGTGTCGCTTGGGGTTCAACAGAACGCCGACCGAGGCGGTCGGGTCTTAAGGGGGTGGGGATGATGCGTTCCACATCGGTTGCAGAGTGCTTCCTGGGCTGATTAATAAGGCAGGGTCCAACCCTTTCCCTTTGAGCGCACTTTTAGGGAGAGTTAGGGGTTCTTGTCCTTATCATTGTTTTCCCAGGAGTATCAGGTTACACGAATAATTGGTGATGAAAATCCGAACCCTAGCCTCACAATGAAATTGAACCATGAATTTGATTGAATCTGCGACCCTCGATCAATTGGAAACATGAACTCGGATTGTATGGATGACGCCACAAACGGGGATGTGAATCCGTTTGATAAGTCGTTTGAATCTCACGTTGTGTTGTGAAACTCGGATAATTCTCTCAGAGAGAAAAGTGAAAACTCACATTTAATTTTAATATCAAAGTTCTATCAAAATAATGAGAGAACAGGGTCTTATATAGTTGGTCCAAAACAAACTAAGCCCTAAAATAAAATCCTACACAAACTAGAAAACAAAACATAAAAATCACGCAATTCCGGACACACTCCAGATGGGCGCGACACGGGGTCAGTCGCGCTCCAGATCGCGCTGTAGGTCGCGCCAGTCTCATTTTGTGTAGCGTCTGTGGAGCGACCGGCTTCACTCGCGCCTCAGGTCGTGCTGTAGGTCGCGCCAGTCTCATTGCCCATAGCATCAGTGGCGCGGCCGGGTTCACTCGCGCGTCCTCCCGTGCTGTAGCTCGCGTCAAACGGCGCGAATGGGTGCTCGCATCCTGGCTCATGCTGTAGCTCGTGCCAGTCTGTTCCGTAGCTCGAGATCACTGTCTTCCACTTGGGCTAGGGTCTCTTCTCCTTCCACGGGTCGCTTATGTGACTCTTGGTTCCAGACCTCTAGCATGAATCCATTGAGGCTATCCTTGAACCTCTTAGATCTTGCCCGTGTTACCGGTCCTTTTGGCACCTTGATTGGATCGGATTGCCTCCCTACATTAGTTGTAGCATGCAAAGATCTTCTCTACCTTACGTTCCCAATCTAAGTAGATATCAGGATTGTGAAGGCCTTCAAACTCATATATGCTCGTCTTGATGTTGTTGAGCCTACCATCATCATCATCATAGTTTGGACGTCTATGGGGACCTCGAGGTCGCCCTTGATGATGTCATCGCCCTTGTGGAATGAAATCAGCTTCATAACCATTGGATGCATGGGAATCGTATCCATAATCAAAGTCTTCTTCAAAGATGGGCTCTCGGGGCGGCCTTTGATCAAGTTGCTGAACAGGAGGTGGCTATGGGACGTTCCTTAGGGGTTAGCGTCGGCCTTGGGCTCCTGTTTGAGGCTCATCTCACCTCTCTGTGTTGTCTTGAGGCTCGGATTGCCTCTCTGCATTAGTTTGAGGCTCGGATTGCCTCATCTCTTCATCTTGAGGCTCGAGTCGCCTCTTCTCAGGCTCTCCTTGGACCGTTTGGGATGCGGTTGACTGTGACCTTAGTTTTGCAAGCTCCTCTTGCAATTCAGCTACTTGGGTGCCAAGTTCATCTTTCAGTAGACGAGTCTGTCGCTCAAAATGCTTTGCTAGAGCTTCATATTGGTACTTAGCATCCCACTGTGGTTCGGACGAGTAGGACTACTCGCCTGGGGTGTTGGGCGATCTCGGCTCCTTAAAGGGTGGAGTAGACGCCTCTTTGTTATTTTCTTTCTTCATTGTACCTGCAAAACGAACAAACGTGAAGAAAAAGCAAAGTAGTACCTCACATTTCCTCACAAACGCTCGTGTATGTCACTCATGATTTTTCCACTCGTGTTTATCTCTCAAAGATGTGGTGCACGTGTGTGGATGATTTTGGGGGTGGGTGGATCGAAAACAAGCTTCTCTTGATCAGCTCCTCTAGGTCTTCTTCAAGCTCCAACGGATAGAATCAAGCCGGAAGGTTGCTAAGAGTAGAAGTAGGCGTGTGGAATGAGTATTCAATGGGTTGGTGTATGTGGACCACGGGTGTATGGGTGTATGGGTGTATGGACTATGTGGTGTATAAGGTGAATCGGGTGTATATGGAAAAGATGGGAAATTTCGAATTCTAGAGATGTAGGAATCGAATTCTATGATGGATAAGGGTGGAAGATTTGATTAGATATGGATGAGGATGGAAAGATCTTGAATAGATGTAGATTAGGATGAAATCTATCTAAACAAGGTAAGAAATCTAATGGATAAGGGAATAAGGATTTTGGATGTGTGAACACAATCTAAGAATCCCTAAAAAGATGGAAACAAATCTAAAAACAAGGAATTGAGATAAAAAACACAATACATAAACTGAATTTTCGTTTTTTTTTTACGATTTTTTTTTTGCTGTAAGGATTTCGATCCCTTTGCTCTTTTACTCTTTTTTTTCAATGAATAACAATATTACAACTTGAAAAACAAACGAAAATTAAAAGACACGTGTATGACACGTAGGATAGAAAATCTGACACGTCGGATTGAACCACGACCAGCAGAGCTGACGTGGCTCTGATGCCAAAATTAAGGTGTGACCCGAACAATATATCCAAGACACGAATGAAATGCAGGCGGAAGACTTTAAGGACTCGAACAACGTCAGCTAAAGAAGGACTCAACCCGACACGAATTAAAAGACAAACTTACTAGAAAACATGAACAATGAATGGGACAATGATGAGGACACGACGAACAACTTGAGGGGGCTGGAATACGGCGGTGGAGGCGGCGGAAGTCGGTGAAGGTGGCGGTGGTGTTGATGAAGGCGGCGGCGATGTGTTGTTATGGATCGGTTAGATTCAGCGACCCGTGTTGAATAACCCGAACGCGCACGTCTAGCTTCTCCGGATAGCAATTCTTCCAAGTACTTAATTATACCCTGAAGAACTTAAGTAAGACTATTGATTTGCTAGAACAATAGAATTGTAAATAAAAGTTGTTCTTCTTTGGCACTAGAATCACTGGAACGGCGCACGGGCTCAAGCTCTCTCGAATTTGCTTCTTCTCCAACAGCTCTTTGACTTGCCTATCTATCTCTTTAGTCTCATCGGGAGACGTCCTATAGGCTGGTCGGTTGGGAAGCACGGCTCCGGGGATGAAATCGATCTGATGCTCGATTCCTCACACTGGTGGAAGTCCTCCAGGTATCTCCTCAGGAAAAATGTCCTTGAACTCATCAAGTAAAGGCTGCACATCACTAAGCAAACAATCATTAGTAGCACTGCTCTTAAATGTGAGTAGAACAAGGGGCATACCTGCTTTAACGGCTTTCTGAACTCCTTTTGCTGAAATAAACAAGCTCTTCACATGAGGCTTGTTTGAACTCGACTCTGACTTCTTTTCTACAGCTAGGGAGCTCGAATGAGGTGGTTTGGGAGGGTTAGGGGTGACGGCAAGGGGCTACCCGGGGGCTGAGGTCTCGGCCGTGGCCTTTGGGGCCCGTTTTGTGGCTGCTTGCTTCGCCTTTTCCTCTTTGAACCTCTCTTGCATGCGTTGCTGATCCATAGCAACGTCTTTAGGTGATAACAGCCTTAGGGGTTCAACAAGACTCAACGGACTCAATTAAATTACCTAGACTATGACACGACACCAAATAAAACACAACTAAATAGGATGGGAAAGAGGCTGTTTTGGTTTGAATCGAAAGGATATGACTATGGGCGTGTAGGCTGATTCGGCTATCAATGTCGATGATGTAAGTGTTCAGACATCCATCATGGACAACACGTCGATCATATTGCCAAGGTCTGCCTAACAACAAGTGTGCCGCATCCATAGGGATAACGTCACACAAAACAGTGTCAGAAAACTTATGGATTGAGAATGAGACACTTACCTGATGAACCACGCGTATCTCGCCTCTTTCTGTAAGCCACTGCAATCTGTATGGTTTTGCATGTTGTTGAACAGGTAGACCAAGCTTTTCAACTGCGTATTGACTGATGGCATTGATCACACTTCCACTGTCAATAATCATAGAACATGTGTGACCTTGAATCACTGCACGGGTGTAGAAGATGTTCTCCCGTTGGTGTTCTTGTTCCTCTTCTCGAATGATGCTCAAACTCCGGATTGTGACCAAACTGAGTTGAACTTCCGGATCGACTTGGCTAGGGGCTGCATCATTCTCGATCTCTTCTTTAATGGTGGTGTCGCCCACGGGCTCTGTTTCATCCTCACTAGCTTATTTGACTTCATTCGATTCTGTTAAGTATAGAATTCGCTGGTTTGGACATTGAGCTTGGAAATGGCCCCACCTTGACACTTATAACATTGGATGTCACGAGCATGATTAGGGGCTGCATTAGGGGTTGTAACACCTTGATTTGGCCGAGTCGGGGTCGGCCTTGACTGGTTGGGCGGCGTAGACTCGGGTCTACGGCTTGTCTGCGGTGTAGAACGGTCGAAACGCCGTTCGGGTGGTCCAGATGAACCTCTTGGTCGAGTGGAGTCAGTATAAGGGGTAGAAAGTGATGTGGAAGGTGTACCTTTACTCCAAGATGAACGTGTAAGGGCTGCACTATAGTGGGATTGACGGCGGCCCTCTCTTAGCTGCCTTTCCACAATCGATGCATACTGCACCATCCTTTCTACACTGGTGAAGTCTCTAAGCTCGACTTCACACGCAATATCAGGATTCATACCTTCAATGTACCGAATGATGGTATCATTTAGGGTCTCCTGTTTTCCAACTCGGTTTAATAATGTCTCCAACTCCTTGTGGTACTCTTTGATTGATCTAGTACCTTGCTTGACTCGATTTAGCTTCTTTTCAAGCTCTCTTTCATAATGCATGGGTATGAAACGCCCACGCATGAATCCTTTCATCTCCTCCCAGTTGTCGATTGGAGGATTGTGGTTTCTGCGCCTTCTTTCTTGTTGCATTTCCCACCATGAGGCTGCATAGCCTCTAAACTCTAAGCATGCGAGTTGTACCTTCTTTTGCTCTGAAAAGTTGTAGCATGCAAAGATCTTCTCTACCTTACGTTCCCAATCTAAGTAGATATCAGAATCGTGAAGGCTTTCAAACTCAGGTATGCTCGTCTTGATATTGTTGAGCCTACCATCATCATCATCATAGTTTGAACGTCTAAGGGGACCTCGGGGTCGCCCTTGATGATGTCGTCGCCCTTGTGGAATGAAATCAGCTTCATAACCACTGGCTGCATGGGAATCGTATCCATAATCAAAGTCTTCTTCAAAGACGGGCTCTCGGGGCGGCCTTTGATCAAGTTTCTGAACAGGAGGCGGCTGTGGGACGTTTCTCAGGGGTTGGCGTCGGCCTTGGGCTTCTATTGAGGCTCATGTCGCCTCTCTGTGTTGTCTTGAGGCTCGGATTGCCTCTCTGCATTAGTTTGAGGCTCGGATTGCCTCGTCTCTTCATCTTGAGGCTCGAGTGGTCTCTTCTCAGGCTATCCTTGGACCGTTTGGGATGCGGTTGACTGTGACCTTAGTTTTGCAAGCTCCTCTTGCAATTCAGCTACTTGGGTGCCAAGTTCATCTTTCAGTAGACGAGTCTGTCGCTCAAAATGCTTTGCTAGAGCTTCATATTGGTACTTAGCATCCCACTGTGGTTCGGACGAGTAGGACTGCTCGCCTGGGGTGTTGGGCGATCTCGGCTCCTTAAAGGGTGGAGTAGACGCCTCTTTGTTATTTCCTTTCTTCATTGTACCTGCAAAATGAACAAACGTGAAGAAAAAGCAAAATAGTACCTCACAATTCCTCACAAACGCTCTTGTATGTCACTCTTGATTTTTCCACTCGTGTTTATCTCTCAAAGATGTGGTGCACGTGTGTGGATGATTTTGGGGGTGGGTGGATTGAAAACAAGCTTCTCTTGATCAGCTCCTCTAGGTCTTCTTCAAGCTCCAACGGATAGAATCAAGCCGGAAGGTTGCTAAGAGTAGAAGTAGGCGTGTGGAATGAGTATTCAATGGGTTGGTGTATGTGGACCACGGGTGTATGGGTATACGGGTGTATGGGTGTATGGACTATGTGGTTTATAAGGTGAACCGGGTGTATATGGAAAAGATGGGAAATTTCAAATTCTAGAGATGTAGGAATCGAATTCTATGATGGATAAGGGTGAAAGATTTGATTAGATATGGGTGAGGATGGAAAGATCTTGAATAGATGTAGATTAGGATGAAATCTATCTAAACAAGGTAAGAAATCTAATGGATAAGGGAATAAGGATTTTGAATGTGTGAACACAATCTAAGAATCCCTAAAAAGATGGAAACAAATCTAAAAACAAGGAATTGAGATAAAAAAACACAATAAATAAACTGAATTTTCATTTTTTTTGACGATTTTTTTTTGCTGTAGGGATATCGATCCCTTTGCTCTTTTACTCTTTTTTTTCAATGAATAACAATATTACAACTTGAAAAACAAACGAAAATTAAAAGACGCGTGTATGACACGTAGGATAGAAAATCTGACACGTCGGATTGAACCACGACCAGCAGAGCTGACGTGGCTCTGATGCCAAAATTATGGTGTGACCCGAACAATATATCCAAGACACAAATGAAATGCAGGCGGAAGACTTTAAGGACTCGAACAACGTCAGCTAAAGAAGGACTCAACCCGACACGAATTAAAAGACAAACTTACTAGAAAACACGAACAATGAATGGGACAACGATGAGGACACGACGAACAACTTAAGGGGGCTGGAATACGGCGGTGGAGGCGGCGGAAGTCGGTGAAGGTGGCGGTGGTGTTGATGAAGGCGGCGGCGATGTGTTGTTGTGGATCGGTTAGATTCGGCGACCCGTGTTGAATAACCCGAACGCACACGTCTAGCTTCTCCGGATAGCAATTCTCCCAAGTACTTAATTATACCCTAAAGAACTTAAATAAGACTATTGATTTGCTAGAACAATAGAATTGTAGATAAAAGTTTGATAAACCGAAGTATCATGAGACAGATTGAGAATAACTCTTTATTTCTTGCAATTGTCTAACTTTTGAACATAACATAGATATCCTATTTATACTAACTAATAGGGACGAAAATCAGCCCTAAAAAACTAGATAGGATCGAAATAAACTAGTCCTAATCTAATAAGGATTGTTACCTTATCCAAAATCTGGTTTTAAGGTAAGAATCAAAAGATACCAAAAATAAAGTAAGAAAAATCTATCTAGATAAAGATAAATCCCAACAACTTGGGCCTTCATAAATCTCGCCTATTTGGACCTTTAATTACACGACATGGGCTGAAATATAGTGTATAATTTCGTGGCCCATGTAATATAATCCTTGCCACCTTTGCATGAAAAACAACATTTCCCGATTTCCCATGCAAAAGCGTATAACTTTTAATGCACACGTCCAAATGGTGTCATTCTTCTTCTTACGTCTTCATGCTTCCCTCTTCATCATCTATGGCATGCATGGTGATCAATCTCGAGCTGCCCTTGACTTCATTTTCACCAAGTTCGAATTTACAATGAATAGAAGCTTGTAAATAAGCTTGCAACTTCTTAGCTCGCAAACGCGTCATTGGACCTTTAAACTGCAGCTCTGGATCATCTTCTTCATTGCCATGCACGACCTTATCACCTTCTCATGGATCTGTTTCACAAAATCAGCTCTCTTTTTCCCTTCAAGGTTAGTATGTTCATGAACAGGCAAAGGAATCAAATCCAACGGAGTTAAAGGATTAAATCCATATGCAACTTCAAATAGTGAAAACTGAGATGCAGAATGCACAGACCTATTATAGTGAACAGCTCTTTTGATGTTCTTTTTAATTAGAGCCCTTAACAAAGTGGATAAAGTCATATTTACTACTTCTATTTGACCATCAGTTTGTGGGTGACAAGTAGTAGAAAACAAAAGTTTAGTTCCTAACTTACACCATAAAGTCTTTCAGAAATAACTCAAAAACTTAGCATCCCTATCAGAAATAATAGTCTTAGGCATACCGTGTAGACGCACAACTTCCTTAAAAAAATAAATCAGCAATGTAGGAAGCATCATTTATTTTAGAACATGCTATAAAATGTGCCATCTTAGAAAATCTATCTACAACCACAAAAATAGAATCATGACCACGTTTACTCCTAGGAAATCCTAACACAAAATCCATAGATATATCTATCTAAGGTGATGTAGGAATAGGCAAAGGCATGTATAAACCATGTGGTTGGACTCTAGACTTGCCTTGTTGATGAGTATGGGATGAGCTTTGGCAAGCTAAATCCGGAGTTGCAGCTGCGTGGTCCAGTGACGCGACTTAGAGCCAAGAAGCTGCAAGGCTACCTTCAGTGTTTCGTTGGAAAGAAGCTCGAGGAAGAGTTGATGGTTCGAAGTAGCCCCAAGCTGATTATTATGCTTTCAATACAAGATGAAGATGAAGAGGCCTAGATGGAGTTAGTGCAGATTTTATTTAATTTAATAAGACTATTTTCAGTTGTGGATTTTATTTAATTTGAAGCCCAAATTAATGTTAGGTGAATTGGGCCTTTAGCTTGTTTTCTTTTATTTTTCGAAATTATTAAGCCCATTAACTTAATAATTTCTTTTTTCCCTTAGGTTAGTATTTATGCACTTTTCAAACCCTGGATTAGACAGATTGGATTTGATAAAAAACGCATTGTCGTTCATCCCGTCTCAAAAACACACATATCGATAGTTCTTGGTAGGGTTTGAGAATTGGCACCTACAAACTCGAAATCAAAAGATTCGTTCATGCATCCAGTAGTGTATGGGTTGATCTGCCACGAAGTTCTACTCCATACTCGCGTTTTGGATTTTCGTAGATCCGGGGTTCGTTTCGGGTAAGCTTCTTCTATCTATTTCGTTTCCATTCACCTCCACATCATTTAACATCACCACCACGCCTCCATACACATCCCACACCATCCACCATGTTGTCACCATCGTCCATATTCAACCACAAGTCCAGATTTCACATATACCATCCAATCGAGCCATGAATCGCCTAAAAATCACCACCGAGCCATCTCCCAATCTATACGTGTGTTTTGTCTGATTTTTGGATATGTTATTCCTGCTATAGATTTATGTTTTTTCCTAAAATTTGAGCGTAATCCGACTTCATTTGCTAGGTCAATTGATTAGGTCAAGAATTAGGGTTCTTCGGGTTGAAATTGGGAATTTTTGTGATATCTTGGGTTTTAATTCGAAATTTGCTTTGAGATCAGTTTATTTAAGTTAATTATTTGTTATCGTTCAGTTTGTTGTTGGATTGAATCATTTGTCAAGTGACGTGTGTTCGATTCGATAAGCTTCCGCATCGTACTGGTTACATCACTTGTCTACATGTAACACACTTAGCACACATACGTTCCACGTCACGTTTCATATTAGGCCAAAAGAAATGCTCATTCAAAACAGCTAAAGTCTTAGCTATCCCAAAATGCCCCATTAAACCACCACTATGTGACTCCAACAATAAAAGCTCACGCATGGAACAATTAGGCACACATAACCTATTTTCTCTAAACAAATATCCATCATGCTTATAAAATTTCCCATCTCCAGATTCTTCACATGCAACATATACATCCTTAAAATCATCATCATCAATGTACATGTTCTTAATGCACTCAAAACCAAGCAACTTAGCATCTAAAGTGGATAGTAAAGCGTATCTCCTCGATAGTGTGTCAGCTACTACATTCTCATTTCCTTGTTTATACTTGATGACGTATGGAAACGTCTCAACAAACTCCATCCAACGGGCATGTCTTTTGTTCAACTTATGTTGCCCCTTCAAATGCTTCAATGATTCATGGTCGGTGTGGATCATGAACTCTTTGGCCCACAAATAGTGTTGCCACGTTTGCAACGCCCACACTAGTGCATACAATTCCTTGTCATATGTCGGGTAGTTTGCAGCGGCGCCGCCAAGCTTCTTACTAAAGTAAGCAATGGGCCGAATCTCTTGCATCAACACTGTACCAATTCCAACACCAGAAGCATCACATTCTATCTCAAAAGTTTTAGAAAAGTTTGGAAGAGATAATACCGGTGGATGTGTCAATTTCTCCTTAAGCGTCTGAAATGCTTTTTCTTGCGCTTCTCCCCACTGGAATTCCACATTCTTCTTGATCACTTCAGTCATGGGTGCTGCAATACTACTGATATGTGGAACAAAGCACCGATAGAAGCTCCAAGCCTATGAAAACTCCGAACCTCTCCCACACTTGTTGGCGTCGGCCATTCTTGGATGGCACGAACCTTATCTTCGTCCACCTGTACTCCATCTGCACTAACAACAAAACCAAGAAACACAACCTTATCCGTACAAAAGTGATGAAGCCATGCAAGATCTTGAAGAACTAAATCCGGAGCTGCCATTTAGAGGTTCAATTACACGATTTCGAGCCAAGAAATTGCAAGGTCGTTTCCAAACAATTATTCGCAAGAAGTTTGAAGAATTAGAAGAAGTTAAATGCAGCCCCAAAATTGTTACTTTGTTAACAATTAAAGATTAGAGATCGAGATTTGAAGAACAATGCATGAAGAGTTGAAGTGCGTGAACCCGTCGGTATGCCCAAACCGACTAGTTTCGGTCGGTATGCCCATACCGAGTAGTTCCGGCCTTGTTGAGTTTTATTTAGACTATAGTATTTATTTAATTATGTTAGTCTATAGTTTAGTTCAGATTTCTATTTAATTTAATGTAATTTTCGTCCATATTATAGTCAAGATTGACTAGAATTGTATTTAAGGCAATTTCCTACCTTGAATAGAATTTTAGTTTAGGGAACTTCTTAGTATAGTTAGGGATCCCTTTTGGATCAATTTTTTAAGCGTTTTTGATGCATAATTTCGTTCCCTTATGTCCTATAACTAGGGGAACCATGTTACATTGATACTTTAGACTATATTTGATTAATTAAGCTTTGCTTTCAATATCGTCTCAACCCCGTTAAATCTTTGTGAGTTTTGATTTAAAATTCATACTCTTAGAACTAGCAATTCTAGGTTTTATTCAAACAAAATTCGCCTATCCACATTGAGGGATTGTCGGAGAGTCACTACTTGAAGATCAACTTAAAGAATTTGGCCTTGTGTACGTTCGAGATTCAAGGCAACTTTCGGTTTGTGATTCACATCAACGGATCATCATCCATCAACCATAATCGACGCCATCCACACTCCATCAACGCACATCTCAATTCAGCCCCGTGTTCGAGTTCAAGTTCATCAACTGTTCCGTCTAATCCATAAGTTCGTTCAATCATTATCATATCCTATCTTCCCAAGCCATTTTTCACAAGCCTTCACACACGACTTACTCCCATAATTTCCAGCCCATATCCGTCCCTTTTCAGCCCCTCTTTCCTTGGTATCGTGTTACATAGTTTGTGTCATTGTCTATGTATTTTATTTGTCTAGATTTGTCTGTTTTATTCGTCTAGTTGAGTCGGATTGAAACCCTTCATTCGCTGATGTGTTTCGTATCCAGAAGTCTTTTGCTACTTCTCTAGATTTGTCCTAGATTATTTGTCCGGGTCGTATCATAAATTTGGCATCAGAGCCACGTCAGCTCTGCTGGTCGTGGTTCAATCCGACGTGTAATTTTTATCCTACGTGTCGTCTCACGTGTCTTTTTATTTTTATTTTATCGAGTTGTAATAGCATAGCTGTTCTATAAAAAAAAGAAACAAAAAGGCATCGACAAAAAAAAAGAGAAAAGTCGTCGATTATAAAAAAAAATTCAGATAAAAAAAAAAGAAATCCGAAAATTTTTAAAAAAAAAGAGGAATATTCATTGTGTTACCATTTCAGTCTTGATTTATTTTGGTATTTTCCTTTTAATCAAGTTCTATATTTGGACTTACCTTGTGAGTTTATTTTAATTTTGGTAATTTCCTTCTAGGATAAATTTCTTAGTTGGTAATTTCCATTAGAGTCTTATTTTATTTTTGGAACTTTCCTTCCAAGTTTTATTTTTAATTTTGGTAGTTTCCTTCTAGGATAATTCCTTAGTTTGTAACTTCCTTTAGAGTCTTATTTTATTTTTGGAACTTTCCTTCTAAGTTTTATTTTTATTTTGGTAATTTCCTTTTGAGTTGTAATTTATTTTTGGTTCTTTCCCTTTAGAGTCTAGGTCAATTAGGATATTTAGATTGTGTCACAATTGTGTAACACTTTCCAAATTACCTAATCCCATTTCCTTTTCTCTTCTAATTCTTACCTTCTTCGATTTATTTTTGGATTCCTATTCTATTTGGGAACTTCAAAAATACATCTAATTCTTTCCTTATCTAGCTTTCTTCCATCCAAATCCTTCCAAACCTTCCATATACACTTTCTCCCCCCAAATTTTCATCCACCATCATCAAGGGGATCGGAAATTCATCTTATTCCACATATATCATCTATTCTTACCCATATACACCATCTGGACCATACACATATGCACCCATACACCATCCGGTCCATGCACCATACACCAATCATACTCCGTATACCCATACACCCCATACACCAAATTCTCACCATCTCTACCGCAACAACAACATGATCATACCTGAGTTTGAAGGTCTATACTATCCCGACATCTATTTGGATTGGGAACGCAAAGTAGACAAACTTTTTGAGTGCTATAACTTCCCCGAGAAAAAGAAAGTGCAACTAGTTTCGTCAGAGTTTAAAGGCTACGCAACAACATGGTGGGAATTCCAGCAGAATCGGTGCCACAGAGATCACCTCCCACCTATCGACACATGGCGTGAGTTGAAAGATTTGATGCGGAAATGCTTCATTCCAGACCACTACCAATGGGAGTTGGAGAAAAAGCTATACAAGCTTAGACAAAGAGATCGAAGTGTAAATAACTACTACAACAAAATGATTGAAGCCATGAGACGAGCTAATGTAGAAGAATATCCAGAAGATACCATGGATAGTTTTCTAGCTAGTCTACGAAGGGCAATCCGAGAAAAGGTAGCATTGTATCACTTCGAAAAGTTGGAAGACATGGTGCAATATGCCATTGAGATAGATAAGTGGTTGGAGAGTCTAGAGATGAGGCAAAATGAAGTGGTTCAAGTAGAGTAAAATGTAGAGTTGTCACCTAGAGCTCATCGCCAAACAGCCCCATTTCGTTGGAGCAAACTTGAGTCATTCGAGGAGTTTTTACGTACCTATGTACCACCTACACGGCCTGCATCGCCAGTTCATCTAGTCATGGATATGCCAAGCCAAGCCATCAACATTCAAGAGGAGATCCACGTTGAGTTACCATCTGAGATCGTTGCCATCAAAGAAAATTCTACTTTTGAGGTAACAATTTTAGTTGATGCACCTATTGAAGAACTGATCGATGTTGCAACTTGTGAGAATGTTGAAGAAGAAGAGAATGTTGTTGAAGAGCTTAATCTAGAAGAGTCGAATCAACCTTTGAGTGAAGAAGAAGAAGACGAAGAAGAAGAAGAAGAAGAAGAAGAAGAAGAAGAAGAAATGGAGATCATTACTGCAGTTGAAGAAGTTGAAGAGTTGTTGGAGATACAGCCATGCTTTGAAAAGGAGAATGACATCTGTGAGGCAATGGTTGAAGATCATAAAGAGTTCGATCAAGCTAGCATGTCGGATCCATCGAGTTCTAACATTTTTTGTCTACCATTTTCTTGTGATGCCTTTATTTTACAGGTTGTTGAAGAAATTCCATTGGAAGTTGATGTACCACCAGATTTGATCGTGAATGCCATGTCAAGGCAAACTTTGGAGCTAGAGTTTCGGCCATTTGACACCAAGTTGATGTTTACGTTCATGAAGATGTGTTTTATGCAGCTTGTGCAAAAGGAGTTCGATGATCAGTTCGTGTTCGTCTTTGATCAGAGACTTGAATTCGAGGATGAATTCTTTTCAAGAGGAGGGGAATGATGAAGCCATGTAAGGCCTTGAAGAACTAAATTCGGAGCTGCCATTTAGAAGTTCAATTACACGATTTCGAGCCAAGAAATTGCAAGGTCGTTTCCAAGAAATTATTCGCAAGAAGTTTGAAGAATTAGAAGAAGTTAAATGCAGCCCCAAAATTGTTACTTTGTTAACAATTAAAGATTGGAGATCAAGATTTGAAGAACAATGCATGAAGAGTTGAAGTGCGTGAACCCGTCGGTATGCTTAAACCGACTAGTTTCGGTCGGTATGCCCATACTGATACGACCCGAGCTGAGGAGATGTCCGATCCAATCAAGGTGCCAGAAGGACCGGTAACGCGGGCAAGAGCTAAGAGGTTCAAGGAGAGCCTGAATGGATTCATGTGAGAGGTCTGGAACCAAGAGTCACATAAGCGACCCGTGGAGGGAGAAGAACCCGAGCCCAAGTGGAAGACAGTGATCTCGAGCTGCGGAACAGACTGGCACGGGCTACAGTACGAGCCAGGACATGAACAACCGGTCGCGCCATTTGACGCGAGCTACAGCGCGAGAGGACGCGCGAGTGAACCCGGCCGCACCACTAAAGCTACGGGTAATGAGACTAGCGCGACCTACAGCACGACCTGAGGCGCGAGTGAAGCCGGTCGCGCCACAAACACTATACGAAATGAGACTGGCACGACCTACAGCGCGAGTGGAGGCGCGATTGACCCCGTGTCGCGCCCATCTGGAGCGTGTCCGGAATTGCGCGATTCTTATGTTTTATTTCCTAGTTTAATTAGGTTTTGGACCAACTATATAAGGCTTGTAAGACCTTTATTTTTGACACAACTTTGATATCAATTTTAAAACGTGAGTTTTCACTTATTTTCTCTCTGAGAGAATTATCCGAGTTTCACAACACAACGTGAGATTCAAACGACTTATTAAACGGATTCACATCCCCGTTTGTGGCGTCATCCATACAATCCGAGTTCGTGTTTCCAATTAATCGAGGGTCGCGGATTCAATTAGTTCGTGGTTCAATTTCATTGTGAGGCTAGGGTTTGGATTTTCATCACCAATTGTTCGTGTAACCTGATACTCCTGGGAAAACAACGCAATCGTCGTCGTCTTGCCGGCGAGGATCGCATCACATACCGAGTAATTCCGGCCTTGTTGAATTTTATTTAGACTATAGTATTTATTTAATTATGTTAGTCTATAGTTTAGTTCAAATTTTTATTTAATTTAATGTAATTTTCGTCCATATTATAGTCAAGATTGACTAGAATTGTATTTAAGGCAATTTCCTACCTTGAATAGAATTCTAGTTTAGGGAACTTTCTAGTATAGTTAGAGATCCCTTTTGGATCAATTTTTTAAGCCTTTTTGATGCATAATTTCGTTCCCTTATGTCCTATAAATAGGGGAACCATGTTACATTGATACTTTAGACTATATTTGATTAATTAAGCTTTGCTTTCAATATCGTCTCAACCCCGTTAAATCTTTGTGAGTTTTGATTTAAAATTCATAATCTTAGAACTAGCAATTCTAGGTTTTATTCAAAGGGAATTCACCTATCCACATTGAGGGATTGTCGGAGAGTCACTACTTGAAGATTAACTTAAAGAATTTAGCCTTGTGTACGTTCGAGATTCAAGGCAACTTTCTGGTTGTGATTCATATCAACTGATGAGATCGTGCCTAGCAATGATCCAGATGATCCGGAGTTGCAGTTCAAAGGTCCTGTGACGCGTTTGCGAGCTAAGAAGTTGCAAGCTTATCTACAAGCTTCAATAAGGTGCAAATTCGAAATGCATGAAGATGAAGTGAAGAGCAGCCCGAGATGGATCACTATGCTAACCATTGATGATAAAGAATAAGGCTTGAAGTTAGTCGGTATGGGCATACTGACCAGATTGCATGAAGACAGTCGGTATGGGCATACTGACTAGGTTGACGTTGAAGATAACGTGTGGATTCATCCAATAATAGTCCAACACGTTAATTTGAGGCCCAAGTCCAAAAATTGGCGAGTTGTTCAAGCCCAAAGTTAGTTAGAATTTATCTTTATCTAGTTAGATTTTTGTTATCTTTATTTTTGGTATCTGTTGATTCTTACCTTAAAACCAGATTTTGGATAAGGTAACAATCCTAGATAGATTAGAACTAGTTTATTTTGAATTCTTCTAGTATTAGGACTCTAATTTTCGTCCATATACACTCCTATAAATAGGAGCACCATGTGACATTCATAATTCAGACAATTGCATTAATACAAGAATTATTTCTCTTTTGTCTCCAAGATCTTTTGTTGATCGAAAATCCTACCAACAATTCTATTGAATTAGCAATCCAATAGTCTTATTCAAGTTCTTCAGGGTACATTCGAGTACTTGGGAGAATTGCTATCCGAAGAAGTTAGACGAGTGCGTTCGGGTTTATTCAACACGGGTTCACCGATCTGTCCTATCCATTCTACTATCACCGCCGCCAACACCACCTCTTCCACCGCCGTTCCAAGCCATCCTTCGACGTCCCAAGTGTCCTCCATCAAGTTCAAGTCATTGTTCAAGTTCTAGTAAGTTTTGTTGTTTAATTCGTGTCGGATTGAGTCCTTCTTAAGCTGACGTAGTTCGAGTCCTTCTTAAGTCTTCCATCTGCATTCTTCGTGTCTTAGATACATTGTCCGGGTCACATCATAAATTTGGCATCAGAGCCACGTCAGCTCTGCTGGTCGTGGTTCAATCCGACGTGTCAGATTTTCTATCCTACGTGTCATACACGTGTCTTTTAATTTTCGTTTGTTTTTCAAGTTGTAATATTGTTATTTAAAAAAAAGAGTAAAAGAGCAAAGGGATCGAAATACCTACAGCAAAAAAAAATCGTAAAAAAAACAACGAAAATTCAGTTTATTTATTGTGTTTTTGATCTTAATTCCTTGTTTTTAGATTTGTTTCCATCTTTTAGGGATTCTTAGATTGTATTCACACATCCAAAATCCTTATTCCCTTATCCATTAGATTTCTTACCTTGTTTAGATAGATTTCATCCTAATCTACATCTATTCAAGATCTTTCCATCCTCATCCATATCTAATCAAATCTTCCACCCTTATCCATCATAGAATTCGATTCCTACACCTCTAGGATTCGAAATTTCCATCTCTTTTCCATATACACCCGGTTCACTTTATACACCCATACACCCGTGGTCCACATACACCAACCCATTGAATACTCATTCCACACACCTACTTCTACTCTTAGCAACCTTCCGGCTTGATTCTATCCGTTGGAGCTTGAAGAAGACCCAGAGGAGCTAATCAAGAGAAGCTGTTGAAGTTTTCGATCCACCCACCCCCATATTTCACTCCACACGTACACCACACATACTTGAGAGTTAAACACAAGTGGAAAAATCAAGAGTGACATACACGAGCGTTTGTGAGGAATTGTGAGGTCCTACTTGCTTTTTTCTTCACGTTTGTTCGTTTTGCAGGTACAATGAAGAAAGGAAATAACAAAGAGGCGTCTACTCCACCCTTTAAGGAGCCGAGATCACCCAACACCCTAGGCGAGCAGTCCTACTCGTCCGAACCACAGTGGGATGACAAGTACCAATATGAAGCTCTAGCAAAGCATTTTGAGCGACAGACTCGTCTACTGAAAGACAAACTTGGCAACCAAGTAGCTGAATTGCAAGAGGAGCTTGCAAAACTAAGGTCCCAGTCGACCGCATCCCAAACGGTCTAAGGAGATCCTGAGAAGAGGCCACTTGAGCCTCAAGATGAAGAGACGAGGCAATCCGAGCCTCAAACTAATGCAGAGAGGCAATCCGAGCCTCAAGACAACACAGAGAGGTGACATGAGCCTCAAACAGGAGCCCAAGGCCGACGCCAACCCCTGAGGGACGTCCCACAGCCGCCTCCTGTTCAGCACAATGATCAAAGGCCGCCCCGTGAGCCCGCCTTTGAAGATGACTATGATTATGGATACGATTCCTATGCAGCCAGTGGATATGAAGCTGATTACCCACCACAAGGGCACAGAGGACGCCATGGCCGACCCCGAGGTCCCCATAGGCGTGCAAATCATCATGATGATGATGATGTTAGGCTCAACAACATCAAGACGAGCATACCCGAGTTTGAAGGCCTTCACGATCCCAATGTTTACTTAGATTGAGAACGTAAGGTAGAGAAGATCTTTGCATGCTACAACTTTTCAGAGCAAAAGAATATGCAACTCGCATGCTTAGAGTTTAGAGGTTATGCAGCCTCATGGTGGGAAATGCAACAAGAAAGAAGGTGCAGAAACCACAATCCTCCAATCGACAACTGGGAGGAGATGAAAGGATTCATACGTGGGCGTTTCATACCCATGCATTATGAAAGAGAGCTTGAAAAGAAGCTCAATTGGGTCAAGCAAGGTACTAGATCAATCAAAGAGTACCATAAGGAGTTGGAGACGCTCTTAAATAGAGTTGGAAAGCAGGAGACCCTAAATGCTACCATCATTCGGTACATTGAAGGTATGAATCCTGATATTGCGTGTGAAGTCGAGCTCAGAGACTTCACCAGTGTAGAAAGGATGGTGCAGTATGCATCGATTGTGGAAAGGCAGCTAAGAGAGAGTCGCCGTCGATCCCACTACAGTACAGCCCCTACTCGTTCATCTTGGAGTAAAGGTACACCTTCCACCTCACTTTTTACACCTCCTACTGATTCTACTCGACCAAGAGGTCCATCCGGACCACCCGAACGGCGTTTCGACCGTTCTACACCGCAGACAAACTGTAGACCTGAGTCTACGCCGCCCAACCAGTCAAGGCCAACCCCTACTCGGCCAAATCAAGGTGTTACAGCCCCTAATGAAGCCCTTAATCGTGCTTGTGATATCCAATGTCATAAGTGTCAAGGTTGGGGCCATTTCCAAGCTCAATGTCCAAACCGGCGGATTCTATACTTAACGGAATCAAATGAAGTCGAATCAGCCAGTGAAGATGAAAAAGAGCTCGTGGGCGACGCCACACTTGAAGAAGAAGTCGAGAATGATGCAGTCCCTAACCTAGTCGATCCGGAAGTTCAGCTCAGTTTGGTCACAATCCGGAGATTGAGCATCATTCGAGAAGAGGAACAAGAACACCAACAAGAGAACATCTTCTACACCCGTGCAGTGATTCAAGGTCACACGTGTTCTATGATCATTGACAGTGGCAGTGTGATCAATGCCATCAGTCAATATGCAGTGGAAAAACTTGGTCTACCAGTTCAACAACATGCAAAGCCTTACAGACTGCAGTGGCTTACAGAAAGAGGCGAGATACGCGTGGTTCACCAGGTAAGTGTCTCATTCTCAATCCATAAGTTTTCTGACACTGTTTTGTGCAACGTTATCTCTATGGATGCGGCACACTTGTTGTTAGGCAGACCTTGGCAGTATGATCGACGTGATGCCCACGACGGACGTCTAAACACTTACACGGTCGACATAGATGGCCGAATCAGCACCTTAAGGCCATTATCACCAAAGGACATTGCTACGGATCAGCAATGCATGCAAGAAAAGTTTAAAGAGGAGAAGGAGAAGCAAGCAGCCGCAAAACGGACTCCTAAGACTCCAATCAACGGCATGCCCAAAACAGTCGGTATGGGCATACCGACCGGTACTCAGCCCATTGCCGCCACCCCTTCACCTCTAAAACAGCCCATTGATGACCCCAAAGCTGTAGGAAAGTCGTCCAAGTTGAGTACAAACAAGCCTTACACTCAGAGCTTGTTTATTTCAGCAAAAGGAGTCCAAAAAGCCGTCAAAGCAGGTATGCCTCTTGTTTTACTTACTTATAAGAGCAGTGCTACTAACGAGTCATTGTCTAGTGATGTGCAGCCCTTATTAGATGAGTTTCGAGATGTGTTTCCTGAGGAGATACCTAGCGGCCTCCCTCCAGTTCGCGGGATCGAGCACTAGATCGATTTCGTACCCGGAGCAGTCCTTCCGAACCGACCAGCCTATCGCACGTCCCCTAACGAAACCAAAGAGATAGATAGGCAAGTGAAGGAGCTGTTGGAGAAGAAGCAAATCCGTGAGAGTTTGAGCCCCTGCGCCGTTCCGGTCATTTTAGTGCCAAAGAAAAACAACGAATGACGTATGTGCATGGATTGCCGAGCAATCAACAAAATCACGGTAAAGTATCATTTTTCCATCCCTAGGTTAGATGATATGCTAGATGAATTGTCTGGAGCTTGCATATTTTCGAAGATTGATTTGCGTTCTGGTTATTTTCAAGTACGTATGCAAGAAGGTGATGAATGGAAAACTGCATTTAAGACAAAACATGGTTTATATGAGTGGCTTGTTATGCCTTTTGGTCTCACTAATGCACCGAGCACTTTTATGCGCTTGATGAATCATGTTTTGCGTAATGTGATTGGAAAGTATGTAGTTGTGTATTTTGATGACATCCTGATTTACAGTGACACTACACATACACATATGCAGCACCTTAGACACGTTTTTAAGCTTCTTAGAGAGGCGAAATTATATGATAATCTGTCTAAGTGTTCTTTCTGCAAGAATGAAGTCATTTTTCTAGGCTTCGTTGTGAGTTTACGTGGTATAGAAGTAGACCGTTCCAAAATCAAAGCGATTGAGGAATGGCCCACTCCTAAGTTTGCGAGTGATGTTAGATCTTTCCATGGCCTTGCTGGCTTTTATCGTCACTTTGTGCACGATTTTTCCAGCATAGCCGCGCCGCTTACTGAGTTAAGCAAGAAAGATCGAAAGTTTGAATGGGGTCCTGTTCAAGAGCATGTGTTTAACACTTTAAAGTCTTGTTTATGTAATGCGCCTGTTCTTGCTCTTCCGGACTTCAATAAAATGTTTGAAATAGAATGTGATGCCTCGGGCAAAGGGATTGGTGCTATTTTAATGCAGGAACGGCGCCCAGTCACCTACTTTAGTGAGAAGCTCCACGATGCAGCCCTTCGTTATTCGACTTATGACAAGGAGTTATACCCACTGAAGAGAGCATTGGAGACATGGCAGCACTATCTATGGCCAAAGGAGTTCGTGATTCACACGGACCACGAGAGCTTGAAGCATTTAAATGGCCAACAAAATCTGAATAAACGGCATGCACGTTGGGTAGAGTTCATCGAGTCCTTTCCGTACGTCATCAAGTACAAGAAAGGCGCTGAAAACGTGGTAGCTGATGCACTTTCACGAAGGTACGTTCTCTTGAACTTAATGCATGCTAAGCTGTTGGGCTTTGATCACATTAAGGGCTTATATGCATTAGATCCATTTTTTGCACCTATATATGAAGCATGTTCGAAACTTGCTAAGGCTAGAGATGGATTTTTCGTGCATGATGGGTTTCTGTTCAAGGGTTCTTGTTTGTGTGTTCCTAAGTCTTCTATGCGTGAATTGTTAGTTCTTGAATCGCATGCGGGAGGTTTAATGGGTCACTTTGTTGTGTCAAAAACATTAGACTCGTTGCATGAACACTTTTATTGGCCGTATATGAGACATGATGTTGAGAATGTGTGTAGTAGATGTATAACTTGTAGGAGGTCGAAATCTACATCACACCCGTTTGGTTTATACACTCCTCTACCAGCCCCGTCTTCCCCGTGGATTGATTTATCTATGGATTTTATATTAAGATTACCACGGTCTAGGTCTGGTCGAGATTCAATCTCTGTTGTAGTTGATAGGTTTTCCAAGATGTCTCATTTCATTGCATGTAAGAAAACCGATGATGCAGTACACATAGCCAATCTGTTCTTTATACATGTTGTGCATTTACATAGAATACCTAGAACTATTGTTAGTGATAGGGATTCTAAGTTTCTTGCACACTTTTGGCGTGTACTATGGGGTAAGTTAGGTACCAAATTGTTATTTTCTACTGCATGTCATCTGCAAACTGATGGACAAACTGAAGTAGTTAATCGCACTTTAGGTACTTTGCTGCATTCTTTAGTTAAAAACAACTTGAAATCATGGGAAGATTGTTTGCCATATGCTGAATTTGCTTATAATAGAGTTGTGCATTCATCTACCAATATATCTCCGTTTGAAGTTGTTTATGGTTTTAATCCACTAACGCCTAATGATCTGTTGCCTTTACCTATTGAGCATCTAACAAGTGTTAAAGGTACAAGAAAAGCGGAACAAGTTAAGGAGATGCATGAGAAAGTACGTGCGCGTATTGAAGTCGTTGGCGCACGTAATGCTGTTCAAAAGAACAAACGGCGCAATCAAGTGATTTTCTAGCCTTGAGATCACGTTTGGATTCATCTGAGTCCTGGACGGTTTCCTAACTTGAGAAAGTCAAAATTAATGCCTAGAGGAGATGGACCGTTCACTGTGCTGAGTAGAGTCAATGATAATGCATATCGCATTGATTTACCCGGTGAGTATAAGTGTTCGTCTACATTTAATGTTGCTGACTTATCTCCCTTTTCTGCAGATGATGAGTTCGAACAAGATGAGTCCGAGAATTCAAGGACGAATTCTTTTCAGCAGGAGGGGAATGATGAGATCGTGCCTAGCAATGATCCAGATGATCCGGAGTTGCAGTTCAAAGGTCCTGTGACGCGTTTGCGAGCTAAGAAGTTGCAAGCTTATCTACAAGTTTCAATAAGGCGCAAATTCGAAATGCATGAAGATGAAGTGAAGAGCAGCCCGAGATGGATCACTATGCTAACCATTGATGATAAAGAATAAGGCTTGAAGTTAGTCGGTATGGGCATACTGACCAGATTGCATGAAGACAGTCGGTATGGACATACTGACTAGGTTGACATTGAAGATAACGTGTGGATTCATCCAATAATAGTCCAACACGTTAATTTGAGGCCGAAGTCCAAAAATTGGCGAGTTGTTCAAGCCCAAAGTTAGTTAGGATTTATCTTTATTTAGTTAGATTTTTGTTATCTTTATTTTTGGTATCTTTTGATTTTTACCTTAAAACCAGATTTTGGATAAAGTAACAATCCTAGATAGATTAGAACTAGTTTATTTTGAATTCTTCTAGTATTAGGACTCTAATTTTCGTCCATATACACTCCTATAAATAGGAGCACCATGTGACATTCATAATGTAGACAATTGCATGAATACAAGAATTATTTCTCTTTTGTCTCCAAGATCTTTTGTTGATCGAAAATCCTACCAACAATTCTATTGAATTAGCAATCCAATAGTCTTATTCAAGTTCTTCAGGGTACATTCGAGTACTTAGGAGAATTCGTATCCGGAGAAGTTAGACGAGTGCGTTCGGGTTGATTCAATACGGGTTCACCGATCTGTCCTATCCATTCTACTATCACCGCCACCAACACCACCTCTTCCACCGCCATCCGCCACCGTTCCAAGCCATCCTTCGATGTCCCAAGTGTCCTCTATCAAGTTCAAGTCATTGTTCAAGTTCTAGTAAGTTTTGTCGTTTAATTTGTGTCGGATTAAGTCCTTCTTAAGCTGACGTAGTTCGAGTCCTTCTTAAGTCTTCCGTCTGCGTTCTTCGTGTCTTGGATACATTGTCCGGGTCACATCATCAACGGATCATCATCCATCAACCATAATCGACACCATCCATACTCCATCAATGCACGTCTCAATTTAGCCCCGTGTTCGAGTTCAAGTTCATCAACCGTTCCGTCTAATCCATAAGTTCGTTAAATCATTTTCATATCCTATCTTCCCAAGCCATTCTTCACAAGCCTTCACACACGACTTACTCCCATAATTTCCAGCCCATATCCATCCCTTTTCAGCCCCTCTTTCCTTGGTATCGTGTTACATAGTTTGTGTCATTGTCTACGTATTTTATTTGTCTTGATTTGTTTGTTTTATTCGTCTAGTTGAGTCAGATTAAAACCCTTCATTCGCTGACGTGTTTCGTATCCAGAAGTATTCCGCTACGTCTCTAGAGTCGTTGATGAAGCCATGCCTAGGATTGAAGAAGATAATCCGGAGCTGCAAATGATTGGACCGATCATAAGACTAAGAGCAAAGAAATTGCAAGGCTATTTCCAAGCCTATGTGCGACGCAAGTTAGACGAACAAGAGATCATGCATTGCAGCCCTAAATGGATTACCATGTTGTCTATTCAAGATGAAGATGAAGGCATGAAGTTGGAGACGAGTACTTAAAGAGAGAAGAAGGATTTCGACGTGTTGCATGGCTCATGCACGTCGAACTCATGCATAAATTATTTCAGATATTTGGGCAGCCCATGGAGTTCAATTAATTCAGCCCAATTCAAAATATTAGAGTCTAATTATGAAGGCCCAAAAGTGTTGGGTTTTATTTATCCATTAGATAGATTTTTATTATTTTATTTTTTAGTCTTTTTGGATTTGCCTTAAATAGAGTTCTAATTAAGGTAGGAATCCTAGTTAGATTAGAATAGCTTTTTATTTTCGATTTCTCTTAGGATTTTACTTTAAATTTTCGTCCATCCCTCTATTATAAATAGGGGATCATTGTTACATTGATATTTACACCATATTTGATTAAGAAGAATTTACCTTTCAATATTGTCTCACCCAAGAACCTCTTTTCTTAATTTTCAGCCGAAAATTGAACTCTTGAAAGCCTAGCAACTTCCAAGTTTTATTTTAAATCTCATTCTATTTCACTTGTGGGAATAGGGTTAGATTGCTACCGAGAAGGCAACCGATTGTTGTACGTTTCGTAAGGTGATCTTCACGGGGTTTGCAGCTGTGTTTTCGACTCAAATTCTACCAACACCACCGCCGATCATCATCAACATCACCCACCTATCATATTTCGTCCATTACACTATCATCCATCAAGTTCGAGTCAAGTTGTGCAAGTATACAAGCTGTTCGAGTCCAGTTCGCTCATACGTACTCAACTCACCAAGATAAGCATCTATTTTGTAAGTTCTTTATTTTCATGTCCTAACCTATCTACTACAGCCCTTCTTCACCACATAACATCATACTATACGCCCATAGCCATACCCTTTCGATTCGAACCAAAAACAGCCCCTTTCCCATCCTATTTAGTTGTGTTTTATTTGGTGTCGTGTCATAGTCTAGGTAATTTAATTGAGTCCGTTGACTCTTATTAAACCCTTACTTGTCGACGTGTGTTCGATCTTGGTTATCCGCAAACCAAGGTGTTGTGATTCATTCCGAGTCACAACCCGAAAGTTGCCTTGAATCGTTAAATGTAGAAGAACACTTATACTCACCTGGAAGATCAATGCGATACACATTGTCATTGACTCGACTCAGGATGGTGAATGGACCATCTCTCCTAGGTGAAAGTTTCAACTTCCTCAAGTTAGGAAATCGACCGGGACTTAAGTGAATCCAAACACGATCACCGGGTTGGAAGACAACTCTCTTTCGCCGTGTGTTGCGATGGGTGGCGACTTGTGAACCCTTTTGCTCGATCCGGGCTCGAACTTTCTCATGCATCTCCTTGATAGGATCAGCTCTTTTCAATCCTTTAACACTCGTTAGATGCTCAACGGGTAAAAGAATCAAATCACTAGGTGTAAGTGGATTAAAACCATATACAACCTCAAATGGAGACATGTTAGTAGAAGAATGCACAACACGATTATAAGCAAATTCAGCATATGGTAGACATTCTTCCCATGACTTCAAATTATTCTTAATTAGAGACCTAAGTAAAGCTCCTAAAGTGCGATTCACAACTTCAGTTTGACCATCGGTTTGTGGATGACATGCAGTAGCAAATAATAACTTAATACCTAATTTTCCCCACAAAACACGCCAAAAATGTCCTAAAAACTTAGAATCCCTATCACTAACAATAGTACGAGGAATTCCATGCAATCTAACAACATGAATAAAGAACAAATTGGCAATGTAAACAGCGTCATCGGTTTTCCTACATGCAATGAAATGAGCCATTTTGGAGAACCGATCAACAACGACAAACACCGAATCTTTACCCGACCTAGACCTAGGTAATCCCAATATGAAATCCATGGAAATATCCATCCAAGGGGCTGAAGGGGCGGGTAATGGCGTGTACAATCCAAATGGGTGTGAAGTGGACTTGGCTTGACGACAAGTAATACAACGACTACGCACATTCTCTACATCCCTACGCATATGCGGCCAAAAGAAGTGTTCATGCAGCAAGTTTAATGTCTTATTCACACCAAAGTGACCCATCAAACCTCCCGCATGCGATTCTAACACAAGTAGCTCACGCATAGAACAAGCAGGAATGTTTAGACTCCCTAAATAAGAACCCATCATGCACATAATAACCATCAATAGCACGTGATTTTGACATACATTAAGAATAAATGGAGCTGAAATAGGCGTCCTCTACATACAATGACTTAATGAAGTCAAAACCTAGCATCTTAGCATGCATTAAGTTCAAAAGTGCGTACCTTCTAGACAACGCATCGGTACAATACTCAAAAAAACAATCAACCATCCAACATGTAACATATAATGGATCTAACATGGTATATTAAACAATTATGCAATTTCCAGCATGTTCAACACTATAAATAGCTTTTGGATGAGCAATGGAAAAGCACAAACTAATCGAATTCAAGTACCATGCTCACATCTTACACTTGGTTGGAACAAACAATGGTTTTCTACTATCCAACCTTTTCATACAATTCAAGTCAAATCCAAATGTTAAATTAATTCTAAAAAGAAACATGGATTCAACTATACTCACCAAATACCTATTAATGATAGAATAGGATAGACGGTACTTACCTCTCTCGATTTCATGTAACACATCCTTAAGATAAACAATGTGGGTGTTGGGCGACTTATCTAGAACAAGATGATCTCTAAGTCGAACATCATCATGCTCCAACTTCAGCTCTTCGTTGATCTCCTCTTGAGAGTTGGAAACTTCTTCCGAGCTGCCATTAGGGTTGGATGTAGCTATTCCAGGCTGCTCAATCTTGAACTCTCTCTTCTCGATCTGCACATCACTAGAAAAACAATCATTAGTAGCACTGTTCTGAGAAATTAACAAATTATCCGACTTACCTGGATCAAGTGTTGGATCAATGCATATAGGCTGGGATGGAATTGTAGCTTCACTTATCATGTCTGAATTTAACTGGTGATCTGTGTTGGATAAACTAGACGACATGTCTTGATGTGAACAAGACTCCAACGGTGTTGACGTAGGGTTAGGGACGGTGGCGATTGATTCGCACTCGGTAGCTGCGGCTTTCCTTTCCCTTTCGGCTTTAAACTTTTCTTGCATCCTCTTCTGATCCTCAATGACGTCCTCAGATGCCAAAGGCCTCAGTCTGGTGGGTCGTCCATTCCAAGCAAAGGAATAAGTGTTGGCATGACAATCGTGCACTGCTCCTCGATCGAATTGCCACGGTTAACCTAGAATAATGTGTGTTGCCTCCATAGGAATGACATCACATAAAACAGTGTCAGTATATCGACCAATAGTAAATCCGACACTTATCTGACTTGTGACTGTAAGCCACTGCAACTTATAGGGTTTGGGATGCTTCTGTGGTACTAGGCCGAGCTTGTCCACTGCATATTGACTAATGGCGTTAAATACACTACCACTATCAATGATCATGGAATAAATTTTATCTTGGATGGAGCAACGGGTGTAGAAAATATCTTCCCGTTGGTTCATTTATCCTGCAAAATAAACAAACGTGAAGAAAAATAAGGTAGGACCTCACAATCTCACGTCACTCGTTTGTTTTCTCTCTTGATTTTACCACTCGTGTATCACTCAATATATGGGTACACAGTGTGTGAAAATCATGTATATGGGAGTATGGGAATCGGTCTTCTTGTGTTGAGGAAGGACGGGAATGCTAGTCTCGGAACACGGATGAATTTGGTGTGTATGGATGAGATAAGGTCGAGTACGGGTGTGTATGGGGGTTGTCGAATTTGGTGAAGGGATTGAGGTGGCGGTCGAATGGATAGAGGTAGGCAAATGAAGGGATTAGATCAATTAATGAAGTTCCAATTTAGATTAGAAAATCCACAAATAAATCTAGGTAGAACAAGGAAAGAGATAGAGTGAATAAGGGGAGAAGAAAGAGATAAAGTAATTGGGTGATTTGGATATGTATCAATCTATGTGACACAATCTAAATACCTTAATTAGCCTAGACTCTAGAAGGAATGAACCAAAAATAAAATTAACTTAGAAGGAAATTTCCAAAAAGAAAATAGAATCTAAAAGGAAATAACCAACTATGGACTTGTACCACAAGGAAGGTACCAAAATAAAAAAACACAAAAGGAAACAATGGATATACTTTTTTTTTTTTTTTGAATTTCGGATCTTTTTTTTTGTCCGATTTTTTTTTTTGACGATCGGCTTTTTTTTTATCGAGCCTTTTCTCTTTTTTTTGTTAAACAATGAACAATACGAAAATTAAATTACAACTCGAATAATACGTCGGAAATAAATGACACGTACGATGACACATAGGATAAAATTGACATGTCGGATTGAACCATGACCAGCAGAGCTGACGTGGCTCTGATGCCAAATTTATGATACAACCCGGACTATGCTAGGACGAATCTTGAGAACGTAGCGGAAGACTTCTGGATACGAAATACGTCAACTAATTGAAGGGCTCCAATCCGACTCAAACTAGACGACTAAAACTAACAAAAATACCTAGACAATGACACACAAAATTAACACAAAATCCAAATAAAAGAGGGTTGTTTTGGGCGACTATGATAAAGGTGAGGATGAAGGTATTTCGATGATGGTGATTAGGTTTAGAAGGGCTAGGGTAGATAGGGTATGATAGAGTAATAACGAACTTACGGAGTAGATAGAACGATGATGAATTTGAACTCGAACGGTGGCTGGATTTGAGACGAACGTTGATGGTGATGAAGGGCGTCGATTGGCGTGGATGGATGGTGAATTGTCGATGTGAATCACAACCCGAAAGTTGCCTTGAATCTCGAACGTACACAAGGCCAAATTCTTTAAGTTGCTCTTCAAGTAGCGAGTCTCCGACGATCCCTCGAACGTGGACGGCGAATTCCCTTTGTAAAACTTAGAGATGCTAATTCTAAGAGTATGAATTTAAAAATCTAAACTCACAAAGATTAATCGGGGTTGAGACAATATTGAAAGCAAAGCTTAAATTATCAAATATGGTCTAAAGTATGAATGTCACAATGAGCCTCTATTTATAATAGAGGTGGTCGAATCCAACTAAGATAAGGACCGAAAAACTGACTCCAAAACAGACTAGAATTAGACTAGGAAACTTCCTAAACTAGAATTCTATTTAAGGTAGAATTTGTAGATCTTACCTTATCTAAAATCCTAGTCAAACTATGACTCAATATAACCGAAAATTACTCAAATAGATAAATAAAAATCTGACTTTGACTATAGTCTAAATTAAATAAAAATAATACTATATTTAATTCTCGAACAGGTGCCTCTGGTAAATAAGACATGGTCACGCCTTATTCGCCATAACCTCCTGGAATATCATCAACTTTAAATCTTCCAATTTTCGACCAAGTAAGCTTCAATCCTCCAAGGCTTGGTCTTCATCTTCAATTGAGAGCATTGTAATCACCTTGGGGTTGCTTTGAACATTCATCTCTTCCTCGAGCTTCTTTCGCACATATCCTTGAAAGTAACCTTGAAGTTACTTAGCTCGTAACCTTGTAATTGGACCTCGAATTTGCAACTCCGGGTTTGAACCATCAATGCTGTGCACGTTCTCATCATTCGGTTACCGACGAGTCTTGATTACTCGATCCCGTCACTGTTGGTGCTTCAGTCTTCGGCTTGGTGAACGGTTGATTCTCATCCTTCTTCCCCTGATTTGAAGCCTTCCACGAGGTTGCATTGGGATTTGAGTTCGACTTCCACGTAGAAGAACTCGCTCGATTGTTGTTACCCCTCCTCTTGATTTGGTTCTCTACCTTTATAGCCATTTGCATCATGTCTTCCATCTCCATGTAGTGCTGCAACTCTACTACTTCTCGGATCGCTCTATGTAGACCGGCTAGAAATCGAGCCATTGTGGCCTGGGATCTTTCTCCACATTTGCTCGGATCATTAAAACCACCATCTCCTTGAAGTATTCATCTACACTATTCGTACCTTGTCTCAAGTTTTGTAACTTGTTGTATAGCTCCCGATAGTAATAGCTTGGCATGAATCTCTTCCTCATCACCGCCTTCATCTCTCCCCATGTCTCTATTGGTTGTTCCAGATTACGCCGTCTGTTGGATATCAACTGATCCCACCATACTATGACATAGTCTGAGAACTCTACAGCTGCCAACTTCACCTTCTTGAACTCAGAATAGTTGTGACAGTCGAACATCATCTCTATCTTGCGCTCCCATTCAAGGTACAAAGCTGGATCATTTTTACCTTGGAACGAAGGCACATTCATTTTGATGTTGCCGAGGTTGTCATCTTCTCGATTCTTTACTTTTCCATGTTTCCTTCCTCCAGCAATTGAGTATCTATCCTCCTCCTCTGAATCTCCCACCTCAGTGTCGTAGTAATCCGCTCTTTGTCTCTCCACGTGGGGGTAGTGTCGAGCCTCTATCCGGGTTCCTCGTCTGCCTCTTCCACCTTTACCACCATGGTTCTCTTGTGGAGCTTGTTGGGATTGCTCTTGTAATGAATTCTCCACTTTGTTGAGTCTCTCATTCAACGTTGTCATCTCAGTCTTGAACAGCTTCGTTAGATGTTGTTGAATGGCTTCCACTGTATTTTTTGGATCAAATGTAGTGGGTGTCTCATCACTTGTTTCTGCTGCTTTATCTTTGGTACCTGCACCTTTGTTAGACATGTCGATTCTTTTCTTTTTCTTTTTTTAAACGATTTTTTTTCGTCCTTTTTTTTGAACGATTTTTTTTTTCGTCCTTTTTTTTACTCAATGAACAAAACAAGAAATAAAATTAAACAATGAAGCGAATTAAATAAAATGAGCAACAAAAAATAAGAATCCCTATAAAGTCTAGCTCTCAACTCACGTGTTTACTCTCGTGTATCACACAATCGGCTTTTTTCACTCTAATAATCTCACACACTCTTGCCTTTTACCACTCGTTTTCCTCTCCAAAGAAAATTAAACTAGGACACAAACACAACAATGAAACCTCAAAAGAGCAATCACAATTCACTAAAATATGTGCCGGAAAATTTTCGACAATTTGAAAATTTTTGAAAAAATTTTCGACTTCTCCCCAGGCAATATACGCGTCTCCAACAACCCAAATATCAAAATCAATTGTAACGAAAACACCAAAATTTTTCCCGCCTTTTTACTTTTTTTTTTTTACTTTTTTTTTTTATTTTTGTTGAATTGACTTTTTTTTTATAACAATAGGCGAGAAATTAAAATACAAATATTAAAGGGATAAATTAGAACCTGATACAAAGCTGAAGCTTTGATACCACTTGAGGCGATCCTCACTGGCAAGACGACGACGATGGCGTTGTTTTCCCAGGAGTATCAGGTTACACGAACAATTGGGGATAAAAATCCAAACCCTAGCCTCACAATGAAATTGAACCACGAATTTGATTGAATCTGCGACCCTCGATCAATTAGAAACATGAACTCAGATTGTATGGATGACGCCACAAACGGGGATGTGAATCCGTTTGATAAGTCATTTGAATTTCACGTTGTGTTATGAAACTCGGATAATTCTCTCAGAGAGAAAAGTGAAAACTTACGTTTAAAATTAATATCAAAGTTGTATCAAAATAATGAGAGAGCAGGGTCTTATATAGTTGGTCCAAAACAAACTAAGCCCTAAAATAAAATCCTACGCAAACTAGAAAATAAAACATAATAATCGCGCAATTTCAGATACACACTCCAGTTGGGCGCGACACGGGGTCAGTCGCGCTCCAGATCGCGCTGTAGGTCGCACCAGTCTCATTCTATGTAGCATCTGTGGCGCGACCGGCTTCACTCGCGCCTCAGGTTGTGTTGTAGGTCGCGCCAGTCTCGTTGCCCGTAGCATCAGTAGCGCGGCCGGATTCACTCGCACGTCCTCCCGTGCTGTAGCTCGCGTCAAATGGCACGATCGGGTGCTTGCATCTTGGCTCGTGCTGTAGCTCATGCCAGTCTGTTCCGCAGCTCAAGATCACTGTCTTCCACTCGGGCTCGGGTTCTTCTCCTTTCATGGGTCACTTATGCGACTCTTGGTTCCAGACCTCTCGCATGAATCCACTGAGGCTCTCCTTAAACCTCTTAGCTTTTGCCCGCGTTACCGGTCCTTCTGACACCTTGATTGGATCGGATATCTCCTCAGCTCGGGTCGTATCAAATGGGGTCCTGTTCAAGAGCATGCGTTTAACACTTTGAAATCTTGTTTGTGTAATGCGCATGTTCTTGCTCTTCCGGACTTTAATAAAACTTTTGAGATTGAATGTGATGCCTCGGGCAAAGGGATTGGTGTTGTTTTGATGCAGGAATGGCATCTAGTCGCCTATTTCAGTGAAAAACTCCACGATGCAGCCCTTCGTTATTCCACTTATGACAAGGAGCTGTACGCACTCAAGAGAGCTTTAGAGACGTGGCAGCACTATTTATGGCCTAAAGAGTTCGTGATTCACATGGATCATGAGAGTTTGAAGCATTTGAAAGGCCACCAAAATCTGAACAAGCGGCACGCACGATGGGTTGAGTTCATCGAGTCCTTTCTGTACGTCATCAAGTACAAAAAGGGCACTGAAAACGTCATTGCTGATGCATTGCCACGAAGGTACGTTCTCTTGAACCTTATGCATGCTAAGATGTTAGGATTTGATGCAATTAAGGAGCTGCATTCGAGTGATGAATATTTTGCACCGATTTATGCTACTTGTTGCTCTAAGTCTCGGTCATATGATGGATTTTTCATACATGAGGGGTTTTTATTCAAGGGTTTGCAATTGTGCATTCCAAAGTCTTCTATGCATGAGTTGTTAGTCCTAGAGTCGCATGCGGGAGGTTTAATGGGTCACTTTGGTGTGTCTAAGACATTAAACTTGCTGCATGAACATTTCTTTTGGCCATGTATGAAGCATGATGTTGAGAATGTATGTAGTAGATGCATTACATGTAGGAAGTCGAAATCTACATCACATCCATTCGGTCTTTACACGCCTCTACCAGCCCCGTCTTCCCCGTGGATTGATTTATCTATGGATTTCATATTTGGTTTACCACGGTCTAGGTTTGGTCGAGATTCTATATTCGTTGTAGTTGATAGATTTTCCAAGATGGCTCATTTCATTGCATGTAGGAAAATCGATGATGATGTACACATTACCAATTTGTTCTTTATTCATGTTGTGCATTTACATGGGATACCTAGAACTATTGTTAGTGATAGGGATTCTAAGTTCTTAGCACATTTTTGGCGTGTACTTTGGGGTAAGCTAGGTACCTAGTTGCTTTTCTCTATGCATGTCATCCTCAAACGGATGGTCAAACTGAAGTCGTGAATAGAACTTTAGGTACTTTGCTGCGTTCTTTGGTTAAAAACAACTTGAAATCATGGGAAGATTGTTTGCCATATGCTGAATTTGCTTACAATCGAGTTGTGCATTCATCTACCAACATGTCTCCGTTTGAAGTTGTTTATGGCTTTAATCCGCTAACGCCTACTGATCTGTTACCTTTACCTGTTGAGCATCTAACAAGTGTTAAAGCTACAAGAAGGCCGTTGGTGCACGCACTGCTGTTCAAAAGAACAAACGGCGCAAACCAATGATTTTCCAGCCCGGAGATCGCGTTTGGATTCATCTGAGTCCTGGACAGTTTTCTAATATGAGGAAATCAAAACTTATGCTAAGAGGAGATGGACCATTCACCGTGTTGAGTCGAGTCAATGACAATGCATATCGCATTGATTTACCCAGTGCGTATAAGTGTTCATCTACATTCAATGTTGCTGACTTATCTCCCTTTTCTGCAGATGATGAGTTCAATGATGAAGAGTCCGAGAATTCAAGGACGAATTCTTTTCAGCAGAGAGGAATGATGAGATCGAGCATGGCAAAGAAGAAGATCCGGAGCTGCAATTCAAAGGTCCAGTAACACGTTTACGAGCAAAGAAGTTGCAAGCTTATTTATAAGCTTCAATTAGGTGTAAATTCGAACTTGAAGAAGAAGAGATGAAGAGCAGCCCGAGATTGGTCAACATGCTATTAATTGATGAAGAAGAAGGAAGCATGAAGACGTGAGAAGAAGAATGACGCCATTTGGACGTGTTCATGAAGAGTTATACGCGTTTGCATGGGAAACCGGGAGATGACTGTTTTTCATGCAAAGGTGACAAGAATTAATCACAACATGGGCCATGAATTAAATCAACCCAAGTTGTGTATCTTGAAGTCCAAGGTGGCGAGATTTTGAAGGCCCAAATTGATGCGATCCTCGCCGGCAAGACGATGACGATGGCGTTGTTTTCCCAGGAGTATCAGGTTACACGAACAATTGGGGATGAAAACCCAAATATCACAATCAAATGTAACGAAAGTACCAAAAATTTTCCCGTCTTTTAACTTTTTTTTTTCAGCGTCTTTTTCTCTTTTTTTATTTTTTTTATTGAATTCGACTTTTTTTTATATCAATAGGTGAAAATTAAAATTACAAAAATTAAAGGGATAAATTGGAACCTGATACAAAGCTGAAGCTTTGATACCACTTGATGTGATCCTCACCGGCAAGACGACGACGATGGCGTTGTTTTCCCAGGAGTATCAGGTTACACCAACAATTGGGGATGAAAACCCAAACCCTAGCCTCTCAATGAATTTGAACCACGAATTGATTGAATCCGCGACCCTCGATCAATTGGAAACACGAACTCAGATTGTATGGAAGACGCCACAATCGGGGATGTGAATCCGTTTGATAAGTCGTTTGAATCTCACGTTGTGTTGTGAAACTCGGATAATTCTCTCAGAGAGAAAAGTGTAAACTCACGTTTAAAATTTAATATCAAGGTTGTCTAATGAAAATAATGAGAGACAAGGTCTTATATAGTTGGTCCAAAACATCAAGCCCCAAAATAAAATCCTACACAAACTAGGAAACAAAATAAGCCAAAATTCGGAACCGCCCGTACAGGCGCGACATGGGCTCGATCACGCCGCCTTCAGTCAGGTCGCGCCTTGGTGGGCGCGAGTGAGGTCGCGCCGCTTCTGTCCCCGGGCCGCACCTCCCTGGGTGCTTTTAACCCCTCTGCATCGACGCTCGATCGCGCTGTGTCTGTCTCCGAGTCGCGCCTGGGTCGCGCCTCCCTTGTACTCGAGTCGCGCCGCCCCTCCATTTCACACTCACATGTGATCTTCCTCCTCCAACGACGCTCAGCTTCAACCCCTTCGACAGGTCTTCTTGACTCCTCTTGGGTCCAGACTCCTCGTATAAATCCACTAAGACTCTCGTTGAATCTCTTAGCTCTTGATCGTGCAACTGGCCCTTCCGGTACTTTGATTGGATTGGACATCTCCTTGGTTTGGGTCGTATCAAACAGGGTCTTATATAGTTGGTCCAAAACACCCTAAAATAAAATCCTACACAAACTAGGAAACAAAACATAAAAATAACGCAATTTCGGACACGCTCCAGATGGGCACGACACGGGGTCAGTCGCGCTCCAGATCGCGCTGTAGGTCGCGCCAGTCTCATTCTGTTTAGCGTCTGTGGTGCGACCGACTTCACTCGTGATGTGATCCAGACTGAAATAGGATCGAACACACATCGAGTCACCTGTAAGGATTATGAGACTCAAAATATGGCTAGATAGCTAGACTCACTGATGAAGCCATGAGTAACAAAGATGATGAAGATCCAGAGTTGCAATTTCGAGGGCCAATCACAAGATCAAGAGCTAAGAAGTTGCAAGCTTACTTGCAAGTGTTGATTCAAAGAAAGCTCGAGATTGGAGATGAAGAAATTGAAAGAGTTGAAGTGAAGATCAAGATCACACCATGAAGAATTGAAGTGAAGAGTTGAGTTGCATGTGCGCATAAGTCCGTCGGTATGCCCATACCGCGTAGTTCCGACCTTGATGATTTTTATCTAGACTAGAGTATTATTTTTATTTAATTTGGGACTATAGTAATTCAGTTTTTATTTAATTATTTAAGTGTAATTTTCGGTTATAATAATCCAAGTCATAGGTTTGACTAGAATTTTAATTAAGGGAAGAAACTACCCTAAATAGAATTCTAGTTTAGGGAAATTCCTAGTCTAGTTGGATCACTTTTGGATCCTAATGTTTTCGGCCATATAGCATCTATTTTTCGGCCCTATAACACTTATAAATAGGTGCCTCTTTGATGCGATCCTCGCCGGCGCACGACAAAGAAAGCTATAGAACTTCCCAGGACTTGTATCAGTTTCGCCGATTTGGATGGATGGATCCAAACCCTAGCCTCATAACGATGTTGAACCATGAATTAGTAGAATTCATAACCCGCGATCAATTGGAAACACAAACTTGGATTTGATGTACACGCCACAAGCGGGGATGATGAACCCGTTTGATAAGTCAAAAGTGAATCTCACAAGTATTATGAAATTCGAATAAAAGTTCTCTAGAGAGAAAATAAACTCACAAGTTTATAACTGAATTCAATAATGGTGTGTTTAATAATGTTCACAATGGATCCCTATTTATAGTGTAGGGATGGACGAAATCTAATGCTAAAAGGACTTAAAACTCTGCTCCAAAAAGAATTCTATCTAGACTAGGAAACTGCCTAACTAGAATCCTATTCAAGGTAGGAATCTGCCTTAAATAAATCCTAGTCAAACTATAACTCTTAATGAACGAAAATTAAGAAATAAAATAAATAAAAATATGACTAAATAAATATTATAGTCTAATAAATCAATCCCCTTAACTAAAATATTAAGGACCGATATTACTCCTAGTCAGTATGGGTATACTGACTGTCGCGCGGTATGCGCATACCGACTGATTTCCATCTTCATGCAATGCACTCTAACTCCAACCCTTGATAACCTTGTGCCACTATCAACACCTTCCAGCTTGGTTCCCCCTCCTTGGCTCCTTCCATGGGTTTTCTTAACGCCTCTGGTTCCCAAATCCTCGTATGAACCCGTTGAGGCTTTCCTTGAACCTCTTAGCTCGCAATCGCGTCATGGGTCCTTCAGGCACCTTGATTGGATCCGATACCTCCTTAGCACAGAGCGTATCATTCCCCTCCTCTTGAAAAGGATTTGTCCTCAAATCCAGCTCGTCACCTACATCAAAAGGACTTAAATCAGCAACATTAAATGTAGAACTAACCTTATACTCACCGGGCAAGTCCAATTTGTAAGCATTGTCACTAATGCGCTCAAGGACTTGAAATGGTCTATCGCCTCTAGGTAACAACTTAGATCTCTATTGAGCCGGAAACCTTTCCTTCCTCATGTGCAACCAAACCCATTCACCGGGTTCGAACACGACCTTCCGCCGCCCTTTGTTGGCTTTCTCGGCGTACTGCTCGGTTCTCCTTTCGATGTTTGCTCTAGCCTTCTCATGAATCTATTTAACAAATTCAGCTTTCTTTTTCCCATCCAAATTAGTGAACTCTTGCACAGGCAAAGGAATTAAATCCAAAGGAGTTAAAGGATTAAAACCATATGCAATTTCAAATGGTGAAAACTGAGATACAGAATGAACAGACCTATTATATGCAAATTCCACATCATGCTTCATATGAGGCCAAAAGAAATGTTCTTGCAAAACAGATAAAGTCTTAGCTACTCCAAAATGCCCCATAAGACCCCCACCATGTGATTCCAACAATAATAACTCACGCATGGAACAGTTAGGCACACACAATTTATTCTCCGTAAACAAATAACCATCTTGCCTATAAAACTTTCCATATCCAGATTTCTCACATGCAATATAAACATCTCGAAAATCATCATCATTCCCATACAATGCCTTAATGCACTCAAAACCTAGTAATCTAGCATCCAAAGTAGATAGCAACGCGTACCTTCTAGACAATGCATCGGCTACTACGTTTTCTTTACCTTGCTTGTATTTGATAACGTATGGAAATGTCTCGATGAAATCCATCCATCTGGCATGTCTTTTGTTCAACTTGTGTTGCCCTCTCAAATGCTTCAATGACTCGTGGTCGGTATGGATCACGAACTCCTTAGGCCACAAGTAGTACTTCCACGTCTGCAATGCCCGTACTAATGCATACAACTTTTTATCGTACATTGGGTAATTTGCAGTGGCGCCTCCCAGCTTCTCGCTAAAGTATGCAATTGGTCGAACCATTTGCATCAACACTGCACCAATACCAACACCGAAAGCATCACACTCAACCTCAAAAGTTTTAGAAAAGTCAGGAAGAGATAGTACCGGTGGGTGTGTCAATTTTTCCTTGAGTGTTTGAAAAGCTCGTTCTTGAGCTTCCCCCCATTTGAACTCCACGTTCTTTTTTATCACCTCAGTCATTGGGGTTGCAATGCTACTGAAGTGTGGCACAAAACGGCGGTAGAAAATCACCAATCCATGAAAACTCTGAACCACTCCAACATTGGTAGGCGTCGGCCATTCTTGGATAGCTCGCACCTTCTCTTCGTCCACCTACACTTCATCTGCACTCACAACAAAGCCAAGGAAAACAACCCTATCGGTGCAAAAGTGATACGACTCGGACAAGTAATCTAGGATGATATTAATAACGTAGTGGAATACTTAAGAATCGAAACACGTCAACTTAAATGAAGGGAACAATCCGACTCGATAAATGATAAATAGACGAAATCTAGACAATGAAAATTCCTAGAACTATGACACAAATTAAATAACACAATACCAAGGATTATAGGGCTGTGTTTGGGCAAAATATAGGCTGGATTAATGAAGGAATTTTGTGTGTGAGGATAGTGAAGAAGGGCTTGGAGAAGGTAGGATATGATAGTGATTGAATGGACTTACGGATAAAACGAACGGATGACGATAACTCGAACGAGTGGACTGAATTGAGGCGTGTGTAGGGACTGCTTGGAAGGCATCGACGGCGTGGATGGAAGGTGATGTTGGGGTGATTCACAACCCGATAGCCTCCTTGAATCTCGAACGTATCCAAGGTTGAAATCTCCAAGTTGTTCCTCGATAGCGAATACCGGTTAATCCCTCAAGTGAATTGAGCAATACCCTTGAATAAGACTTGTAGTTGCTAGCTCCAAGAATGAATATTTTTGTGTGAAAAGTATTCAAAAGACGAATAGATTTGAGACACAAATTGAATGCAATAGCAATTTAATTCAACAATGTCTAAAGTATAAATGTAACAATGATCCCCTATTTATACACTATGGGGGACAAAAATATTAAGCTTAAAAGGCCTAAAAATTGATCCAAAAGGGATCTCTAACTATACTAGGAAGATACCTAAACTAGAATTCTATTCAAGGTAGGAAATTACCTTAAATACAATTCTAGTCAAACCTAATTAAATAATGGACGAAAATTATCAAATAATTAATAAAAAATCTGATCTAAACTATAGTCTAAATAAAATTCAACCCCTAATTAAATCAAATAAGGGCCGAATTTATTTCACTAGCATACATGCACACGTCGATCTTCTTCCATGCAACTTCATGCACACGTGCACTCCTCATCTTCAACTCTTCAAGTGTAATTCTCCATGGTGTGTTCATGATCTTCAATAGTTAATAAATTAACTTTCTTGGAATTGCTTTTCTTGATTTCTTCATCTCCAATATCGAGCTTTCTTCGAATCAACACTTGCAAGTAAGCTTGCAACTTCTTAGCTCTTGATCTTGTGATTGGTCCTCTAAATTGCAACTCCGGTTCTTCATCATCTTTGTTGTCCATGGCTTCATCATTCCCCCCTGCTGAAAAGAATTCGTCCTCGAATTTGGATCATCATCTTGATCGAATTCATCTGCATCAAAGGGAGATAAATCAGCAACATTAAACGTTGAAGAACATTTATACTCACCAGGTAGATCAATGCGGTATGCATTGTCATTGACACGGCTTAAGACGGTGAAAGGACCATCTCCTCTTGGTGACAACTTCGATTTCCTTAGATTAGGAAACCATCCGGGACTCAAATGAATCCAAACATGATCACCGAGCTGAAATACAACACGTTTGCGACATGTGTTATGGGCGGTGGCGGTTTGGGTACCTTTGTGCTCGATTCGGGCTCTTACTTTCTCATGCATCTCCTTGATAAGATCAGCTCTCTTCAATCCTTTAACACTTGTTAGATGCTCAACAGGTAAAGGAATCAAACCATTAGGTGTTAGTGGATTAAAACCATAAACAACCTCAAATGGAGATGTTAGTAGAAGAATGAATAACACGATTGTAAGCAAACTCAGCATAAGGTAAACATTCTTCCCATGACTTCACATTATTCTTAATCAATGACCTAAGCAGAGTTCCTAAAGTGCGATTCACAACCTCAGTTTGACCATCGGTTTGTGGATGACATGCAGTAGAAAACAACAGCTTAGTACCTAGCTTTCCCCAAAGAACGCGCCAAAAATGTCCCAAAAATTTAGAATCCCTATCACTAACAATAGTACGAGGAATCCCATGCAACCTAACAACATGCACAAAGAACAAATTGGCTATATGAACAGCATCATCAGTTTTTCTACATGCAATGAAATGCGCCATTTTGGAAAACCTATCAACTACCACAAAAATAGAATCTTTACCCGATCTAGACCTAGGCAATCCCAAAATAAAATCCATAGATAAATCAATCCAAGGACTAGATAGAGCAGGTAAAGGCGTGTACAAACGAAATGGATGCGAAGTACACTTAGACTTATGACAAGTAACACATCTACTACACATGCGTTCAATATCACGTTTCATATGCGGCCAAAAAAAATGCTCATGCAACAAGGATAATGTCTTATGCACACCAAAATGTCCCATTAATCCTCCCGCATGCGATTCTAAAACAAGTAGCTCACACATAGAACAAGTAGGAATGCACAACTTAGACTCTCTAAACAAGAACCCATCATGCACATAGAAACCATCAAAAGACTTAGAAGAATTCGAACACCTAGCATATATAGGGCTGAAAAATTCATCCATTTCATACATATACTTAATGGACTCAAAACCAAGCATCTTAGCATGCATTAGGTTAAGCAACGTGTACCTTCAAGAGAGTGCGTCGGCGATGACGTTATCTTCTCCTTTCTTGTACTTGATGACGTATGGAAACGACTCGATGAACTCGACCCATCTCGCATGACGCTTGTTCAAGTTGCTTTGACCCTTCAAGTTCTTCAAGCTCTCATGATCTGTATGAATGAAGAACTCCTTGGGCCACAAGTAGTGCTGCCATGTATCCAATACACGCTTCAAAGCGTATAGCTCCTTATCGTACGTCGAATACCACAAACTGGCGCCATTAAGATTTTCACTGAAGTAAGCCACGGGGCATTTTTCCTGCATCAAAACAGCACCAATACCTATCCCGGAGGCATCACACTCAATCTCAAAGGTTTTAGAAAAATCCGGTAAACATAAAACAGGAGCAGAACACAATAAAGACTTCAAAGTATTAAAAGCATGCTCTTGTTGTTTACCCCATTCAAACTTGCGATCCTTCTTACTTAGCTCAGTAAGAGGCGCGGCAATGCTAGAGAAATCATGCACAAAGCGATGATAAAATCCGGTAAGGCCGTGAAAGGATCGGACTTCAGACGTGGTTTTGGGCATTGTCCATTCCTCAATCGCCTTGATTTCGGAACGGTCAACCTCAATACCTCTACAACTCACAACAAAGCCTAAGAATACTACTTCATTCAAGAAAAAAGAACACTTAGACATGTTGCCATACAATCGAGCATCTCTCAAAAGCAAAAATACGCGCCTAAGGTGATCTAGGTGCACCTGTGCACTGTGACTGTATATCAGGATATCATCAAAATAAACAACATCATATTTCCTAATAACATCACGTAAGACATGGTTCATCAATCTCATAAATGTGCTCGGTGCATTTGTGAGACCAAAAGGCATAACCAACCACTCATATAAACCATGCTTAGTCTTAAAAGCTATTTTCCATTCATCACACTCATACATGCGAACTTGAAAATAACCAGACCTCAAATCAATCTTAGAAAAAATCTTAGATCCACTAAGTTCATCTAGCATATCATCAAGTCTAGGAATGGGAAAATGATACTTAACTGTTATCTTATTGATGGCTCTGCAATCCATGCACATTCTCCATTCATTGTTCTTCTTTGGCACTAGAATCACTGGAACTGCACATGGGCTCATCCACTCTCTGATTTGCTTCTTCTCCAACAGCTCTTTAACTTGACGGTCTATCTCCTTTGTTTTTTCGAGTGACGTGCGATATGCAGGTCGGTTCAGTAAGACGGCTCCGGGCACGAAGTCAATCTGGTACTCGATCCATGAACTGGAGATAATCCACTTGGAATCTCATCCGGAAATACGTCCTCGAACTCCTTCATAAGGGGCTACACAACACTAGGCAAAGGAACATCGTTAGTAGCATTGTTCTTACAAGTTAAAAGAATTAAAGGCATCCTAGCTCTAATAGCCTTTTCTACACTTTTAAATGTACAAAACAAAGACCGATTCTTTTCTTGCTGTAAAGGGGTTGTATTGACGCCTTTTCCATGATCATGGGCGTCATCTTGAGGTGATGAAGTGGCTGCAATTTCCATGGAAGGTGAAGGGGTCGACGGTGAGGAATTCGCGGCGGAGGAGGGGCTGTCCGCGGCGGCGGCAGTCTTCTCACACTTCTCTTTGAACTTTGCTCGCATTATTTCTTGCTCCTCTTGAATGGCTTTGGGTGTTAACAGCTTTAGGATGGTGGTTCGGCCATCCTTCTTGACTGTATAGGTGTTCGCGAGTCCGTCGTGTACAGCTTGTCTATCGAATTGCCATGGTCTCCCTAAAAGTATATGTGCTGCATCCATAGGAATAACATCACATAGCTCATGCCAGTCTGTTCCGCAGCTCGAGATCACTATCTTCCACTTGGGCTCGGGTTCTTCTCCTTCCACGGGTCACTTATGCGACTCTTGGTTCCAGACCTCTCGCATGAATCCACTGAGGCTCTCCTTGAACCTCTTAGCTCTTGCCCGCGTTACCGGTCTTTCTGACACCTTGATTGGATAGGATATCTCCTTAGCTCGGGTCGTATCAAATGGGGTCCTGTTCAAGAGCATGCGTTTAACACTTTGAAATCTTGTTTGTGTAATGCGCATGTTCTTGCTCTTCCGGACTTTAATAAAACTTTTGAGATTAAATGTGATACCTCGGGCAAAGGGATTGGTGTTGTTTTGATGCAGGAACGGCATCTAGTCGCCTATTTCAGTGAAAAACTCCACGATGCAGCCCTTCGTTATTCCACTTATGACAAGGAGCTGTACGCACTCAAGAGAGCTTTAGAGACGTGGCAGCACTATTTATGGCCTAAAGAGTTCGTGATTCACACAGATCATGAGAGTTTGAAGCATTTGAAAGGCCAACAATATCTGAACAAGCGGCACGCACGATGGGTTAAGTTCATCGAGTCCTTTCCGTACGTCATCAAGTACAAAAAGGGCACTGAAAACATCGTTGTTGATGCATTGCCACGAAGGTACGTTCTGTTGAACCTTATGCATGCTAAGATGTTAGGATTTGATGCAATTAAGGAGCTGCATTCGAGTGATGAATATTTTGCACCGATTTATGCTACTTGTTGCTCTAAGTCTCGGTCATATGATGGATTTTTCATGCATGAGGGGTTTTTATTCAAGGGTTCGCAATTGTGCATTCCAAAGTCTTCTATGCGTGAGTTGTTAGTCCTAGAGTCGCATGCGGGAGATTTAATGGGTCACTTTGATGTGTCTAAGACATTAAACTTGCTGCATGAACATTTCTTTTGGCCATGTATGAAGCATGATGTTGAGAATGTATGTAGTAGATGCATTACATGTAGGAAGTCGAAATCTACATCACATCCATTCGGTCTTTACACGCCTCTACCAGTCCCGTCTTCCCCGTGGATTGATTTATCTATGGATTTCATATTTGGTTTACCACGGTCTAGGTTTGGTCGAGATTCTATATTCGTTGTAGTTGATAGATTTTCCAAGATGGCTCATTTCATTGCATGTAGGAAAATCGATGATGATGTACACATTACCAATTTGTTCTTTATTCATGTTGTGCATTTACATGGGATACCTAGAACTATTGTTAGTGATAGGGATTCTAAGTTCTTAGCACATTTTTGGCGTGTACTTTGGGGTAAGCTAGGTACCAAGTTGCTTTTCTCTAAACTTATGCTAAGAGGAGATGGACCATTCACCGTGTTGAGTCGAGTCAATGACAATGCATATCGCATTGATTTACCCAGTGCGTATAAGTATTCATCTACATTCAATGTTGCTGACTTATCTCCCTTTTCTGCAGATGATGAGTTCAATGATGAAGAGTCCGAGAATTCAAGGACGAATTCTTTTCAGCAGGGAGGAATGATGAGATCGAGCATGGCACAGAAGAAGATCCGAAGCTGCAATTCAAAGGTCCAGTAACACGTTTACGAGCAAAGAAGTTGCAAGCTTATTTATAAGCTTCAATTAGGCGTAAATTCGAACTTGAAGAAGAAGAGATGAAGAGCAGCCCGAGATTGGTCAACATGCTATCAATTGATGAAGAAGAAGGAAGCATGAAGACGTGAGAAGAAGAATGACGCCATTTGGACGTGTTCATGAAGAGTTATACGCGTTTGCATGGGAAACCGGGAGATGACTGTTTTTCATGCAAAGGTGACAAGAATTAATCACAACATGGGCCATGAATTAAATCAGCCCAAGTTGTGTATCTTGAAGTCCAAGGTGGCGAGATTTTGAAGGCCCAAATTGATGCGATCCTCGCCGGCAAGATGATGACGATGGCGTTGTTTTCCCAGGAGTATCAGGTTACACGAACAATTGGGGATGAAAACCCAAATATCACAATCAAATGTAACGAAAGCACCAAAAATTTTCCCGCTTTTTAACTTTTTTTTTTCAGCGTCTTTTTCTCTTTTTTTATTTTTTTTGTTGAATTCGACTTTTTTTTTATATCAATAGGCGAAAATTAAAATTACAAAAATTAAAGGGATAAATTGGAACCTGATACAAAGCCGAAGCTTTGATACCACTTGATGTGATCCTCACCGGCAAGACGACGATGATGGCGTTGTTTTCCCAGGAGTATCAGGTTACACCAACAATTGGGGATGAAAACCCAAACCCTAGCCTCTCAATGAATTTGAACCACGAATTGATTGAATCCGCGACCCTCGATCAATTGGAAACACGAACTCAGATTGTATGGAAGACGCCACAATCGGGGATGTGAATCCGTTTGATAAGTCGTTTGAATCTCACGTTGTGTTGTGAAACTCGGATAATTCTCTCAGAGAGAAAAGTGTAAACTCACGTTTAAAATTTAATATCAAGGTTGTCTAATGAAAATAATGAGAGACAAGGTCTTATATAGTTGGTCCAAAACATCAAGCCCCAAAATAAAATCCTACACAAATTAGGAAACAAAATAAGCCAAAATTCGGAACCGCCCGTACAGGCGCGACACGGGCTCGGTCACGCCGCCTTCAGTCGGGTCGCGCCTTAGTGGGCGCGAGTGAGGTCGCACCGCTTCTGTCCCCGGGCCGCGCCTCCCTGGGTGCTTTTCACCCCTCTGCATCGACGCTCGATCGCGCTGTGTCTGTCTCCGAGTCGCGCCTGGGTCGCGCCTCCCCTGTACTCGAGTCGTGCCGCCCCTCCGTTTCACACTCACATGTGATCTTCCTCCTCCAACGACGCTCAGCTTCAACCCCTTCGACAGGTCTTCTTGACGCCTCTTGGGTCCAGACTCCTCGTATAAATCCACTGAGACTCTCCTTGAATCTCTTAGCTCTTGATAGTATAACTAGCCCTTCCGGTACTTTGATTGGATCGGACATCTCCTTAGTTTGGGTCTTATCAAACAGGGTCTTATATAGTTGGTCCAAAACACCCTAAAATAAAATCCTACACAAACTAGGAAACAAAACATAAAAATCACGCAATTCTGGACACGCTCCAGATGGGCGCGACACGGGCTCAGTCGCGCTCCAGATCACGCTGTAGGTCGCGCCAGTCTCATTCTGTGTAGCGTCTGTGGTGCGACCGACTTCACTCGTGATGTGATCCGGACTGAAATAGGATCGAACACACATCGAGTCAATTGTAAGGGTTATGAGACTCAAAATATGGCTAGATAGCTGGACTCACTGATGAAGCCATGAGTAACAAAGATGATGAAGATCCAGAGTTGCAATTTCGAGGGCCAATCACAAGATCAAGAGCTAAAAAGTTGCAAGCTTACTTGCAAATGTTGATTCGAAGAAAGCTCGAGATTGGAGATGAAGAAATTGAAAGAGTTGAAGTGAAGATCAAGATCACACCATGAAGAATTGAAGTGAAGAGTTGAGGTGCATGTGTGCATAAGTCCGTCGGTATGCCCATACCGCGTAGTTCCGACCTTGATGATTTTTATCTAGACTAGAGTATTATTTTTATTTAATTTGGGACTATAGTAATTCAGTTTTTATTTAATTATTTAAGTGTAATTTTCGGTTATAATAATCCAAGTCATAGGTTTGACTAGAATTTTAATTAAGGGAAGAAACTACCCTAAATAGAATTCTAGTTTAGGGAAATTCCTAGTCTAGTTGGATCACTTTTGGATCCTAATTGTTTTCGGCCATATAGCATCTATTTTTCGGCCCTATAACACTTATAAATAGGTGCCTCTTTGATGCGATCCTCGCCGGCACACGACAAAGAAAGCTATAGAACTTCCCAGGACTTGTATCAGTTTCGCTGATTTGGATGGATGGATCTAAACCCTAGCCTCACAACGATGTTGAACCACGAATTAGTAGAATTAATAACCCGCGATCAATTGGAAACACAAACTTGGATTTGATGTACACGCCACAAGCGGGGATGATGAACCCGTTTGATAAGTCGAAAGTGAATCTCACAAGTATTATGAAATTCGAATAAAAGTTCTCTAGAGAGAAAATAAACTCACAAGTTTATAACTGAATTCAATAATGGTGTGTTTAATAATGTTCACAATGGATCCCTATTTGTAGTGTAGGGATGGACGAAATCTAATGCTAAAAGGACTTAAAAATCTGCTCCAAAAAGAATTCTATCTAGACTAGGAAACTGCCTAACTAGAATCTTATTCAAGGTAGGAATCTGCCTTAAATAAATCCTAGTCAAACTATAACTCTTAATGAACGAAAATTAAGAAATAAAATAAATAAAAATATCACTAAATAAATATTATAGTCTAATAAATCAATCCCCTTAACTAAAATATTAAGGACCGATATTACTCCTAGTCAGTATGGGCATACTGACTGTCGCGCGGTATGCGCATACCGACTGATTTCCATCTTCATGCAATGCACTCTAACTCCAACCCTTGATAACCTTGTGCCACTATCAATACCTTCCAGCTTGGTTCCCCCTCCTTGGCTCCTTCCATGGGTTTCCTTGACGCCTCTTGTTCCCAAACCTCTCGTATGAACCCGTTGAGGCTTTTCTTGAACCTCTTAGCTCGCGATCGCGTCATGGGTCCTTCAGGCACCTTGATTGGATCCGACACCTCCTTAGCACGGAGCGTATCACTCTTGTCACATTGATACTTTAGACATTGTTGAATTAAATTGCTTTTACATACAATTGTGTCTCAAATCTATTACATCTTTTGGATACTTTTCACTCGAAAATATTCATTCTTGGAGCTAGAAATTCTAAGTCTTACTCAAGGGTATTGCTGAATCCACTTGAGGGATTAACCGGTATTCACTATCGAAGAACAACTTGGAGATTTCAACCTTGGATACGTTCGAGATTCAAGGAAGCTATCGGGTTGTGATTCACCTCAACAATCACCACTCATCCAACATCATCGATGACGCACCAACCTCCATCAACGTTCGTCTCATCTCAAGCCATAACAAGTTTGAGTCATCCTCTACCGTTCTATCTATCCGTAAGTTCGTTTGATCCCTATCATATCCTACCTTCTCCAAGCCCTTCTTCACCAAGCTTCACACACGAATTCCTCCAATATTCCAGTCATCATAATCGTCCTTTTTCAGCCCCTGTACCTTTATTATTGTGTTACATAATTCGTGTCATTCTTCTAGGTATTTTAGTTGTCTAGATTTCGTCTTTTCATTGTTTATCCTGTCGGATTGGAACCGTTCATTAGTTGACGTGTTTCGATTCATAGAAGTCTTCTGCTACGTCTCTAGATTCATCCTAGATTATTTGTCTGGGTTGTATCATAAATTTGGCATTAGAGCCACGTCAGCTCTGTTGGTCGTGGTTCAATCCGACGTGTCATTTTTATCCTACGTGTCTTCTTTATTTTTATTTTATCGAGTTGTAATAGCATAGCTATCAATTGAAAAAAAAAGAGCATCGACAAAAAAAAAGAGAAAAATTCATCGAAAAAAAAATTCGGATAAAAAAAAAGAAGGAAAAATCTAAAAATTAAAAAAAAAAGAGGTATATTCATTGTTTCCTTTTGTGTTTCGTTAATTTTGGTACTTTCCTTTTAGTACTACACTATATTTGGTATTTACCTTGTGAGTTTATTTTAATTTTGGTAATTTCCTTCTAGGATAAATTCCTTAGTTGGTAATTTCCTTTGAGTCTTATTTTATTTTTTGAACTTTCCTTCCAAGTTCTATTTTATTTTGGTAGTTTCCTTTTGAGTTGTAATTTATTTTTGTTCATTCCTTTTAGAGTCTAGTTCAATTAGGATATTTAGATTGTGTCACAATTGTGTAACACTTTCCAAACTTCCTAATATTTCTTTCCTTTACATTCCTACTTCTTTCCTTCTACCTTTGGGGATCCATCTAACCCTAATACACCTACCATATTCGACACCACCCTTCCCCACGCCACCTAAGACCACACGGCCCCACCCCTTTGCCACAACATATCCCACACGCCACCTACACAAACATACTCCACATCATCCATTGATTCTAGATAACAATTCTCATCAATTCTTCGTGCAATTAAGTTGTACCCTCGATATTCGACAAAGAGTGCTACCTCATACCCCTCATTTACACGACACACACACATCACCATACACCTTGAGTGCAAACACGAGAGGAAAAATCAAGAGTGAAAACAAATGAGAGAAAGTGAGATTGTGAGGATCCATCCTTGTTTTCCTTTACGTTTGTTCATTTTGTAGGTACCATGGATAAAGGCAGGAACGAAGCCATCGCTTCAACACCACTCAAGGATAAAAATGAAGCCACCACTTCAACACACCCCATAGATGACTCGAAGTCACCCCGTGCACCGGATGAACTGTCTTATTCGACTGAATGGGACCCGAAGTACCAGTTTGAAGCCATGTCAAAGTACTTCCTGTGCCAAAATCATTTGATAAAGGATGAGTTCGGGAATCAAGTAGCCGAGCTAACTGAGCAGATCAAGAAACTCACCGTCCAATCGACTACGTCTCTAGTAGTCCAGCAGCCCCAGCAAAGAGCCTCCCAGAGGCAACCAGCAGCCCAAGAAAACGTTGGAACCCATGCCAACAGACCCGAGTTCGATGCAGCAGGTGGATATGAAGCCTACTTCAATCCACCATGGCAAGCCCATCGCCAGAATCAACAGAGGGCACCCGTTATGCAAGCAGTTCGTTATGAAAGGCCCAGATACGGAGATGGAGACGGTTTGCTTAACAACATCAAGACGAGCATTCCAGAATTTGAAGGCAGACATGATCCTGATCTTTACTTAGATTGGGAGCGGAAAGTGGATAAGATTTTTGACTGCTACGACTTTCCAGAGATCAAAAAGGTGCAGTTAGTAGCATTGGAGTTTAGAGGCTACGCAGCCTCATTGGTGGAAAATGCAGCAAGAAAGGCGACAAAGAGAGAGATATCCACCCGTTGATTCATGGGAAGAGATGAAAGGCCTCCTACGAGGAAGATTTATCCTAGTGCATTACGAGAGAGAGCTTGAGAAAAAGCTCAACAAAATCAAGCAAGGCACCCGTTCGATTGAAGAATACCACAAAGAGTTGGAGACCGCCTTGAACCGAGTCGGAAAAGAAGAGTCCTTGAATGCTACCATCATCAGGTACATTGAAGGCATGAATCCCGACATTGCATGTGAAGTCGAGCTCAGAGACTTCACGAGTATAGATGATATGGTGCACTATGCATCAATTGTGGAAAGACAGCTTCGAGAAGGCCGCCATCGATCTCATCAGACTTCAGCCCCTACTCGACCTGCTTGGAACAAAGGTACACATTCCACATCATCTTCTATTCCTTCTAATAATCCTACATGACCCCGAGGTCAGCCCGGACCACCCGAACGGCGTTTTGACCGTTCTACACCACCGCCAAGCCGTAGGACCGATCCTACGCCCCCAGCTCAAGCCAGGCCGAACTTCACACGGCCAAATCAGCCCAATCCGGCGCCAACTTCAGCCCCCAGTCGAGCCTGAGATATTCAGTGCCATAAATTCCAAGGTTGGGGCCATTTTCAAAACCAGTGCCCAAACCGACGAGTTCTAATCATCACGGATCAAAATGAGCTCGAATCAGCCAGTGAAGACGCCGAACCATCCAAGGCCGACCCCTCACCTGAAGAAGACGCCCAGAATGAGTTCGAAGAAGAGGAACCTGAGATTCCTCATGTCAGTTTGGTTTCTATCCGCAGTCTGAACATAAACCGAGAAGAAGAGCAACAATCGCAGCGAGAAAACATCTTCTATACAAGAGTTGCTATTCAAGGCATGACTTGCGCGATGATCATCGATAGTGGCAGTGTAATCAATGCAGTGAGCCAGTATGCAGTCGACAAGCTTGGATTTACCACAGTGAAGCATCCAAATCCATACCGTTTGTAATGGCTTACCGATCGAGGCACAGTTCATGTAACCGGTTAGGTACACGTATCCTTTTCCATTGGTCGTTATTCTGACACTGTATTGTGCAATGTTATTCCTATGGATGCAGCTCACATACTCTTAGGGAGACCATGGCAATTCGATAGACAAGTTGTACACGGCAGGCTCGCGAACACTTACACAGTCAAGAGAGACGGCTGAACCATCATCCTAAAGCTGTTGACACCCAAAGTTGTTCAAGAAGAGTAAGAAATAATGTGAGCAAGGTTCAAAGAAGAGCGAGAGACCTCTTCACCGCCGCCCCCTCCCTCTTCCACAACCATTGCAGCCTCTTCCACACCTCATTCCAGCTCCATTGCACATGGAAAAGGCGTGAGTATAGCCCCTATGTCACAAGAGAAGAATCGAGCCCTGTTTTGCACAATTAAAGGTGTTGAAAAAGCTATTAAAGTAGGTTTGCCTTTAGTTCTTTTAACTTGTAAGAACAGTGCTACTAACGATGTTTCTTTGCCTAGTGATGTACAACCCCTTATGAAGGAGTTCGAGGATGTCTTTCCGGAAGATATTCCAAGTGGATTATCTCCAGTTCGTGGGATCGAGCACCAGATCGATTTCGTGCCCGGAGCCATCTTGCCGAACCGTCCATCATACCGCACATCCCCTGAAGAAACAAAGGAGATAGACCGTCAAGTTAAGGAGCTTTTGGAGAAGAAGCAAATCAGAGAGTTGATGAGCCCATGCGCAGTTCCAATGATTCTAGTGCTAAAGAAGAATAACGAATGGAGAATGTGCATGGATTGCAGAGTCATCAACAAGATAACAGTTAAGTATCATTTTCCTATTCCTAGACTTGATGATATGCTAGATGAATTAAGTGGATCGAAAATCTTTTCTAAAATTAATTTAAGGTCTGGTTATTTTCAAGTTCTCATGCATGAAGAAAATGAATGGAAAGCACCTTTTAAGACTAAGCATGGTTTGTATGAATGGTTGGTTATGCCTTTTGGTCTCACAAATGCACCGAGCACATTTATGAGATTGATGAACCATGTTTTACGTGATGTTATTAGGAAATATGTAGTTGTTTACTTTGATGACATCCTGATATACAGTCACAGTGCACAGGCGCACCTAGATCACCTTAGGCGAGTATTTATGCTTTTAAGAGATGCTCGTTTGTATGGCAATATGTCTAAGTGTTCTTTTAGCTTGAATGAAATAGTATTCTTAGGCTTTGTTGTGAGTTGTCGAGGTATTGAGGTTGATCGTTCCAAAATCAAGGCGATTGAGGAATGGCCAACACCCAAAAATGCCTCTGAAGTTCGATCCTTCCATGGATTAGCTGGGTTTTACCGTCATTTTGTACGGGATTTCTCCAGCATAGCCGCCCCTCTTACTGAGCTAAGTAAGAAGGAGCGCAAGTTTGAATGGGGTAAGTAACAAGAGCATGCGTTTAATACTTTGAAGTCTTTGTTATGTTCTGCTCCTATTTTATGTTTACCTGATTTTTCCAAAACTTTTGAGACCGAGTGTGATGCCTCCGGGATAGATATTGGTGCTGTTTTGATGCAGGAAAAATGGCCCTTGGCGTACTTCAGTGAGAAGCTCAATGGCGTCGCCTTACGCTATTCGACGTACGATAAAGAGCTCTACGCTTTGAAGCGTGCATTGGATACATGGCAGCACTATTTGTGGCCCAAGGAGTTCGTCATTCACACGGATCATGAGAGCTTGAAGCACTTGAAAGATCTTTGCATGCTACAACTTTTCAGAGTAAAAGAAGGTGCAACTCGCATGCTTAGAGTTTAGAGGCTACGCAGCTTCATGGTGGGAAATACAACAAGAAAGAAGGCGCAGAAACCACAATCCACCAGTCGACAATTGGGATGAAATGAAAGGATTCATGCGCGGTCATTTCATCATAATGCACTATGAAAGAGAGCTTGAAAAGAAGCTCAATCGTGTCAAGCAAGGTACTAAATCAATTGAAGAGTACCACAAGGAGCTGGAGACGCTTTTGAACCGAGTTGGAAAGCAGGAGACCTTAAATGCTACCATCGGTACATTGAAGGTATGAATCCTGATATTGCGTGTGAAGTCGAGCTCAGAGACTTCACCAGTGTAGAAAGGATGGTGCAGTACGCATCGATTGTGGAAAGGCAGCTGAGAGAGGGTCGCCGTCGATCCCACTTCAATTCAGCCCGTACACGTTGATACGACCCGGACTATGCTAGGATGAATCTTGAGAACGTAGCGGAAGACTTCTGGATACGAAACATGTCAACTAATTGAAGGGTTCCAATCCAACTCGATAAACAAACAAAAAGACGAAATCTAGACAACTAGAATACCTAGGAAAATGACACGAATTATGTAACATAAAATAAAGGAATAGAGGGCTGTATAGGGACAAGATTATGACTGTAATTTGGTGTATGGAACGTGTGTTTGATGGTGAAGAAAGGCTTGGGTAGATAGGATATGTTAGAGATTAATCGAATTTACGTGTAGATGGGGTAGAACTCAAACTCGTCTTGTGGAAGAGACTCGATTGATTGGTGGCTAGACGGATACGGATGTGGATGGCTTGATGAGAGTCGTTGTTTGGTGTAAATGGATGATGATTCGTTGATGTGAATCACAACCCAATAGCCTCCTTGAATCTCGAACGTACCCAAGGATGAAATCTCCAAGTTGATCTTCGGATAGCGAGTCTCCGACAATCCCTCAATGTGGATAGGCGAATTCCCTTTGATAAAACCTAGAATTGCTAGTTCTAAGAGTATGAATTTTGAATCAAACTCACAAAGATTTAACGGGGTTGAGACGATATTGAAAGCAAAGCTTAATTAATCAAATATAGTCTAAAGTAACAATGTGACATGGTTCCCCTATTTATAACACTATGGGGAATGAAATTAAACATAAAAAAAGGCTCAAAAATTGATCCAAAGGGGATCTCTAACTATACTAGGAAGTTCCTTAAACTAGAATTCTATTCAAGGTAGGAAATTGCCTTAAATACAATTCTAGTCAAACCTATTTAATTAATGAACGAAAATTACATCAAAATTAAATAAAAATGTGAACTAAACTATAGTCTAACATAATTAAATAAATACTATAGTCTAAATAAAATTTAACAAGGCCAGAACTACTCGGTATGGGCATACCGACCGAAACTAGTCAGTTTCGGCATACCGACGGGTTCACGCACTTCAACTCTTCATCTTCATGCATTATTCTTCAAACCTTGACCTCCAATCTTTAATCTTGAACAACATGATTATCTTTGAAGCTCTCAATGGTATTCTTGGATTTGATTCTTTTATGCTTTTCGGGTTCGTATCATTCCCCTCCTCTTGAAAAGAATTCATCATCGAATTCAAATCTCCAGGATCAAAGACGAATGTGAATGGATCATCAATCTTTCTTTGCACAAACCCAACTTTCAATGGAATAACTTCAACAACCTGTAAGATATAGATAGCACAAGAAAATGGTTGACAAATGATGTTAGAATCCGGCAGCTCTTCCATGCTTGCTTGATCGAATTCTTTGTGATATTCAACCATTGCCTCACGGATGTCATTCTCTTTTTCAAAACATGGCTGTACTTCCATCACATCTCCTTTATCTTCAGTTTCGAACTGCTTTTCATCTTTGGCCTCTTCAACTGTATCATGGATCTCCATATTCACAATTTGTAGTTTGCCCACCATACAATCTTTATGATTTGTCATCTCCATGGATGAAACTTCCAAAATGCAATCTTCTAGAACTAACTCCTCCAAAACTAGCATCTCCTCATTGGTTGTGTCTATCATGTCCATTTCTGGCTTAGATTCTTCAACTACCTCATCTTCTAAGCACATAGAAATAGATGGCAATGAGATAATAGGTACTTCAACAAAGTCTAGAATCGGTACCTTGGAAGTAGAATCTTCTTTGATGGCGACGAACTCAGTTGATAACTCTACATTTGACTCTACTTGAACCACTTCATCTTGCTTCATCGCTAGACTCTCCAACCACTTCTCTATCTCAATGGCGTATTGCACCAAGTCTTTCAACTTTTCGAAGCGGTACAATGCTACTCTTTCACGAAGTTCCCTTCGTAGACCAGTTAGAAATCTATCCATGGTATCTTCTGGATATTCTTCTACATCAGCTCATCTCATGGCTTCAATCATTTTGTTGTAGTAGTCATTTACACTTCGATCTCTTTGCCTAAGCTTGTATAGCTTCTCCTCCAACTCCCATTGGTAGTGGTCTGGAATGAAGCGTTTCCGCATCAAATCTTTCAACTCACGCCATGTGTCAATAGGTGGAAGGTGATCTCGGTGGCATCGATTCTGCTGGAATTTCCACCATGTTGTTGCGTAGCCTGTAAACTCCAAGGAAACTAAGTGCACCTTCTTTGGCTCGGGGAAGTAGTAATACTTAAAAATCTTATCAACTCTGCATTCCCAATCTAGGTACGCTTCTGGATCGTATAGACCCTCAAACTCTGGGATGGTTATCTTGTTGCGGTGTAGACCATCGACATCTCTGAATCGATTCGAACTGGATTCATCTTAATGGTGTAGGGTGTATGGAATTATGTAGTACACATGTGTATGGTGTATCGTGTATGGGTGTAGGGACCGTGTGGTGTATGGTCCGGATGGTGTATGAAATTCGAAAATATGGTGGATAAGTGTAGGAAATCTTGAATAGATATGGATTAGGATGGAAGATATCTAAACAAGGTAAGAAATCTAATGGAAAAAGAAAGAGACTTTTGGATGTGTTTGACCAATGTGAATACAATCTAAGAATCCCTAAATTTATGGAAACAAATCTAAAAACAAGGAATTAAAATCGAAATCAATAAGAACAATCTGATTTTCATTTTTTTTTATTTTTTTTTATCGGCGGCTCTTTTTTTTTGTTGAATACTCTTTTCTGTTTTTTTTTCAATGAATATCAATCAGATTGTGCTCTGATGCCAAATTTATGATATGACCCGGACGATATGTCTAAGTCAAATCTAAAGGAAACGTAGCGGACACTACAAGAAAAAATCTTATAGACAACGCGAAATACGCGTCTTCTTTCCGAAAACCGAGCGTTGTCTATATTAGCGTAGTCTATTATAGGGCGGTTAAAGACAACGTGTATTGCACGTTGTCTATTTCATCATAGACAACGCGTATTTGATCAAAGACAACGTTCATACCACGTTGTCTATTTCATCATAGACAATGTGTATTCGATCGAAGACAACGTGCATTCCATGTTGTCTATTTCGTCATAGACAACGCGTGTTCGGTTAAAGACAACGCGCTTTGCACGTTGTCTATTTCATTAAAGACAACGCGTGTTTGGTTATAGACAACACGTTTTGCACGTTGTCTATTTCATCAAAGACAACGCTTGTTTGGTTATAGACAACGCGCTTTGCACGTTGTCTATTTCATCAAAGACGACGCGTTGTTAGTTTAAGACGACGTGTTATGCGCGTTGTCTATTAAAAGATAGACAACACGAAAAATGTTATAGACAACGTGGAATACTTGTTGTCTTTTTCATGCTTTTTAATTTTTTTTTCCAAATTTTATTTTATTTATTCTATTTTATACGGGCAACCTGTTTTAATTTCAAATAATAAGTAATATAAAACTATAAATGTCTAATAATTCATCATACAACTAATTCAATGTTTTACATAAACCACAATTTATCCAAGTAACAAGTATAACAACCAAATTTTGTCTCAAATTAATCCAAGTACTAAATATGAGGATTGAAATTACAAACTCCACGCAACAACTCCAAAATAGCAGACTTCACCATTTTTGAGAATCAACCACCCAACTTCCATCAACACTCAACAAAAATGATGCAACTGCAACATTCACAAATTAAACAAATATATAACAAAATGAGATCATCAAGAGCAAATCTTAAGACATTAAAATACCAAATCAAACACAATTAAGTTATCAAACTTACAAGAACATCATCAATAACTTTGTAAATCCGCAAAATCATACACAAATTCAGCCCATTCTGTACGAACTTCATCAATTTCTGTTTTTGAGTAATATCCTTCGGAAAACTAATAAATAAACAAAATATGATATTGCAATACATTAGATAACCAACTTGAAAATAATTTTATAATAAATGAAACATGTCTATGAATTAATAATACTTACCACTGAAGACGATAGCGGAATCGAGCCTACAGATCCACAATTTTCAATAATATCCTTCATGTAACGCATTACGTAGAACCCGCATTGCTTTCCATCGGGTTGTTGTGGACACTATCAAAAATATTTATGCATGAATAAATATAATTTTAATTGTATATGTGCGATAAATGTATACAAAAGAGATTCATACCTTGATCTTTTCCCATAAAACATTTTTTCTCCCTCTTTTCCCCTTATTTAAATTGAATGATTTTATGGCCCTGCACATATTATAATATAAATTTAAATAAAATATTATTTTTTAAGACAACTTTAAAACAACTAAGTGACAAAACATACATGTCTACCACATCCTTCAGTTGTTCTAGATGAGTTTGGTTATTCAATGGATCCAATATATACACAGTCTCGATGTGTGGATTAATAACAAGAAGGATCCAATGCCACCTACATAGATATTCATATATAATTAATGAATATAGAGATTATATGCAAGCCAAATTTACATTTTAACTAAAATGTATTCCATTAAAACATACCCTACATTGCATGGCACCAAAACCAATTGGTTAGTTGATGTACCAATCAATCTTTTAGCTAAAAGATCTACCTTTTGCAGTTGCTCCATCTTTGGATTGATCGACACTTCATATGGATTAGCAAACCAAAATCTATCTAGAAGGTTCTCATTCTCACATTTCTTATATAAGTGCCTATATCATAAGAAATTAGAAAATATATTCTCAACAAAATTACCTTAACTAAGTAATTAAAATGCTCACCAGATGTAGACACACAAACAAGCTGCTGAGATGGCATTCAATTCACACATGTTGTTGACATCTTCAAAGAAGATATAAATAGTGACCTCATTACCAAAGACATTGTCAGCTAAAGGAATCGAAATGCTTAATCCATCATTGAGCGCAAACCTACTATATGAATGCAACATCTTCAATACTTTAGGCACATCTGTTGCTTTCAACTTAGGAAGTGACTTTGGAGTCCGTTGTTTTTTTGCCTTAAATATGAATTAATTAGCTTTTAAAAACTATAAAATTATATGGAAAATGATATGAATCATGATTATAAAACATACCGGTTTCACATTTTGATGTAAAATTTCTTCCACATCTTCAACATAGTGCACATCTAGATTCTTCACTGAGCAGCTGCCCTTCTCTTCAGTGTCTTTCTTGATAATTATATGTTGTTGCAACTCTATGATTTTTGCATTCATCTCAGCAATCTTTTTATTGAATTCCAGTTTAATTTCTTCCACATCATTTTTCATTCTCACTCCTTTAATAGAATTAAAATAATTTGTTGGAGTAACATGAGCTCCAACAGCCCTCACACGACCAGAATACTCAGGTTTGTCAAGTGATTTTGTGAGAATATCTTCTTTTGGATGACTTTTATGAAACACACCCTCTTCTTTCTGTCGTGTATACTCATCCTAAAATCCACATTAACCAAATATATGAAAATTGATAAATTTAATACTTATACATATTTATATAAGTGTAGATTCTTACAATCTTATCAATCTTCTCCTTCAACATTTCTCCTTCGAACTCTCCTTTTTTGTTTGCACGTGCTTGCTTCCACAACATTGCTCTATCCACTTCTTCATCACCAGTCAGTTTATCTTTCTGAGAGTGAGAAAATATTAGTAACATATTAGAAATTCTAAATACTAGAGAATAACAAGAATTAGTAAAATTGGTTCCCAGCAGAAAAAAGAAACGGGTTACAGCAACCGATCTTCAATTTCTGGGGTTGCATTTATATTTGGCAGCTGCAAGTTTGAATTTTAAAGAGTGCAGAAACAAAAAATAACAAGTTTTAGTACACTAGTTTCACCAAAAAATAATGGATTAGACTTGTCCAGAAACCACTAACTTAAAGCAGAACAAAATCTTTGGGGATAATGAAAAGGTTCTGATTAAGAAATTTGATAGGAAATAGAGTCACAAATCAGAATAGCCTACTTTCCTCCTCCGTTTCTTGAAACAGATGGATTTTTGTAGAGGATAGAAAAGGATGAGAATTGAAATATCACCATCTCTTCACGTAAGCCGGCATATCCCTTGCGTGAAGTATGATGTGGGTATATATGCTTCTCCCGTCGCTCCTTCTGGTCCTTACTTTTTTTCTATCAAATACATAAAACTAAAGTGTTTAGAGATATTCAAACAAATATATACATTAACACTAATTATCTTACCCGAAATACATCAGACATACGACTAATGACAAAATCCTTCCAATCTTCTTTAAGAATTCCAGAAAAAGGTGGAGGGTTGTAAAGCTTTTCAGGCGTACTCTCAAATGGTACAATGTGCTTTGAGTAGAGACTTGACTTCCATTGGCGCCACTTTGTATTTTCTGAACACAGACATTTCTTTTTCCAATTATCATCAACATTAAATACCAACTACATAAGAAAAAACATTACTTGTTAAACAGCAAGATAGTATAAACATGTTTTTTTTAAATATTACTTACTTTTACCGAGTCCCAAATCAAATCTTTTGACTCTTCTGGCACATCCTTCCACAGCTCATAGCTAACTTTAATATGTCTTCGAGTGAGCACTCCTATGTAGCTTTGCAACTCGGCACCTTCTGATCCAATCGGTTGGCCAAGTTTATTGAACTTGACATTTTTTATTATCCCTTTAGACCTTTGTACAATCAGCCTATCAAGATACACCTTGCCCTTACTAGCTCTGGATGTTTTCGATCCTTTAGAATCTTGATCTGTATTGACAGAACCATCGAGATCGGATGCCATTTGTGAGATATATAACCTGAAAATATATAAAAATATAAAACATAACTTGGATTTAAAATAGATTAAAGACTTAATAAGTGTAATATTCTAACCATTAATAAAATGCAAGTATCAAAGTGATATTAGATAACATAAACGGATCAAAGTGATACTAGATAACATGAAAATATTACCAAATTATGGTTTTGGATTGTCTACCCAAGTTCCAACACAATCAACACGAGTACATGGTGAATCAATATCATTAACATCCATTGTTGGCATTCCATTGCTAAAACATTGGTGGTGAATGGCAAATTCATTGAATTCATCACCATCAATCTCTTCAGTGTATGCTACACTTGGAGCAGCAAGTACAACAGACCAGGATGAATTTTGAGGATCTTCAACTTAAAAAACTTGTTTTGCTTGACTCCCCAAGATAAAAGGTTCAGATTTGAACCCAACTCTATTGAGATTTACCAATGTAAATCCAAGGTCATCCACTCTAATGCTGTTATTCTCTACCCAACTACATTTAAACATTAGTACTCGAAAGTTTTCATAGTTGAGCTCCCATATTTCATCTATGACTCCATAATAAGTCATATCTGCCACTATTGGATTCTTATCTTTTGCACTAGCGACCTGCATTGTTTTTGCAACCAAGCTTACTCCAGAGTTTTGAACAACTCTTTTGCTATCACGTGTCCTTGTGTGATAGGTCACTCCATTTATCATGTAAGCAGAATATTTTATAACTCTAATGTTCGGACCTCGCGCCAACCACTTCAACCTTTCTGATATTTGATCAGTTGAATGGGCATTTGCAACCTAGATTTCATTGATATAAATTTATTGGTAAGTGTTATTATTTTTTTAACACATGTATTATAATAAAACTTCAAATATACTTACGCGCTTCCGCAGCCATGCAATGAATGAACGATTGTGCTCATCTTGTAACCATTTCCCAGACTTTAGCTTTTGAGGAAATATTGTTTTCAAATGTGTAAAATGTTCCCTATATATAATAGATGTTTTATGATTATGTCAGCTAACTTAATAAAAATATTAATTTTTAAGAACATATAAATAATAGAAATGACTTACTCGATAAATGGACTGATGACATCCTCATTTGTCAGCACATACCGATGTGCTTGTTCCAATTCATCCTCACCAACTGATGTTATTTGAGGACCTGATAGAGGTTTAGTCAATTGAATTTGACGATGTGTGGAGGGTATTCCTATTGTGTGAACATTGGATAAGTATTCTGAGCAGAACTCCAATGCTTCTTCAGCTATGTAGCATTCGGCAATACATCCTTCAGGACAATTGCGATTCCTCACATAACCTTTCAAGATTCGCATGAATCTCTCAAATGGATACATCCATCTATACCACACGGGTCCACACAATCTGACCTCACGTACAAGATGAACAGTTAAGTGTACCATTATATCAAAAAAGGAAGGAGGAAAATGTTTTTCAAGTAAGCACAATGTCACTGCAATGTCTCTTTCAATGTTATCCAACTTTGAGACATCGATGACTTTATTACACAACACATTGAAGAAGAAACACAATCGCGTGATGTCATATCTAACTTGTTTTGGCAATACACCACGTATGGCAACTGGAAGCAATTGTTGCATCAAAGTGTGACAATCATGTGATTTTAGACCTCCAAGTTTCAAATCATCCATAGACACAAGACTTGAAACATTTGAGGAATAACCTGATGGAACTTTCACTCCATGCAAACACCCACATACTTGTCGTTTCTCTTCTTTGGTTAGAGAATAACAAGCTGGTGGCAGATATGTTCTTTTTTCCCCTATTTTTGGTGCCAACTCAGTCCTCACGCCCATCTCCACAAGATCTAGCCTTGCGTTCACTCCATCCTTAGTTTTTCCTGGAACGTTGAGCAGTGTTCCAATCAGGCTTTCACATACATTCCTTTCAATGTGCATCACATCAAGAGAATGTCGAACTGGCAAATATTTCCAATATTCCAAGTCAAAAAATATTGATTTTTTCTTCCAACAAGTTTTCTTCCCAATTTCTTTTGACTGAACATTCTGACTCTTTTTCCCCCACATACAATTTAACCCCTCTACTCTTTTGAACACATCAATGCCACTCAATATTGTTGGTGCAGGATTTAACTCATGCTTTCCATTAAATGCCTTTCTTTGTCATCGATACGGATGATTATCTGGTAGGAATCTTCGATGCCCTGCATATGATATCTTCCTACTGTGCTTCAATCTTTTGGCATATGTTTGTTCAGCACAAATAGGACATGCATATAACCTTTTACTTGGCACCCTGATAGATTACCATATGCAGGAATATCGTTAATTGTCCAAAGGAGAACGGCTTTTAGCCTGAATTTTTCTTCACGATATGCATCATATGCTTCAACTCCTACTTCCCACAACTGTTTTAAGTCATCAATCAAAGGTGCCAAATAAACATCGATATCATTCCCTGGTTGACGTGGACCAGAAACTAACAAAGTAAGCATCATATGTCTTCTTTTCATACATAACCATGGAGGAAGATTGTATGTTATGAGAATAATTGGCCAACAACTATACTTAGACGACATGAGACTATGAGGATTGATACCGTCTACTGAGAGCGCCAGTCTAAGACTTCTTGGTTCATTACCAAAATTTGGCCACCGTTGATCCACCAGTTTCCATGCAGGGGAATCAGCAAGATGACGTAGATTTCCATCACGAACTCTTTTATGAGCATGCCATGTTAAATTTTCGGACATCTTCTTATTTCGAAACATTCGTTGGAATCTTGGTATTGGTGGAAAGTACCATAATACTTTCCCCGGAACCCCTTCAAGTATCTCTCCATTTTTACCCATCTTCCACCTCGACACACCACACGTAGGGCAATTCACCAAATTCTCATGCTCATTTCGATACAAAATACAATCATTTTTGCATGCATGAATCTTGTCATACTTCATCCCCAATGCGGATAAACTCTTCTTTGCCTCATACAATGATGAAGGCAATAAGTTATCATTTGGAAGCATCTCTCCTATCAGCGTAAGTAGGTTGGTGAATGAAGTATCACTCCATCCAAATCTTGACTTCAAATTATACAATTTGACAGTTGCAGACAACTTAGTGAATTGAACACATCCAGGATATAAAGGCATCTCAGCTTCCTCAAGTAGTTTCGTAAAATGAGATGGATCGCCAACACATACATCATCATAAACCATATCTACTAGATTATCTGAATAAAAATCACGATCCCCAAAGTTGAATTCATCTTTCATAGTTGTGTGAGATTGAAATTTCTCACCGTGAAATATCCAACTACGGTACGTTAAATCCATTCCATTATATGTTAGATGCGCTCTTATAGTTTTCATATCTTTTGTTCTTAGATTACCACACTTTACACAAGGGCAAGACATTGCATTAGGATCTTTTCCATTTTCTATGGCAAATTTCAAGAATGATTCGACTCCATCCTCATAGTCGTTTGATAATCTATTTTTGGACATCCACCCTTTATCCATCTAAGTCTTCAATCTATTTAAAATACAAATAAATAAGAGACTCACACTACAAAAATAATCTATCTGAAACAGTACACTAATAATCATAAAAGTTAAAATCATATAATTGCAAAAAAAATAATATAGATATGATGTAGCAATAGTAATAAATTCATTTAGCTACAAATATAAACAACTAACTTTAAATCTACAAATATAAACAAGCACTTCATTTTTAGTCGTAAGATCTACCTATTATCATTAGCAATCAGACACCTAGCAAAGAGCTATAATACACACCACTAATCTGCATGCATCTAACTCTGTTTGATTTTGACTAAATTGAAAGATGGAAAATGTACCTGGTAATGAGATGAGAACTCCAACAGTTAGTGGTCCAGGAAAAATTCTGCAAAAACTTCCTCAATCTATCGTCTCTCGGCTTCAGAAATCTGCCAACCCCAACAAAATTCACAGAAAAAAATATATTAAAAAATCTGCTACTTTAGCCTTTTCTTTCTACACTAGTTACAAAACTTATATCTGCAATCTGGTCAATGGTACGATACTCTCCAGGTGTTAAGTCATTTTTATTAGGTTAGATCATCATTTACCCTGTCATCTTTCTTAGTATTTCAGGCATCAAGAATTTATATCCATACATGCTCGAAATCACATTTTATATCATCAAAATTCCGCAAACATCAAGAAAAAGAAACATAAAAATTAAACACCAAAGTACAACTCTGGCTAGCTGCCACCACAAATATATATCTAATTTAATTGAGATAATGGACTAGCAAATACCAATGACAATAAGTTCTTATAGCTAATCTAGATTTCCACAATTTGCAATATCATACTTTTCTAATTATTGTTTCACAAGCAAGATTGCATGTAAACAGCAACTGAAAAATGATAGAAGCAAATTTAAGAGAAACAAATAAAATGCTAGCTTAACTGTTCTTGAGTAAAAACATGGTAACTTTATTGAGAAAATCAAAACTTTATTCCACATATTTGAAACAAGACTAAAGTCAATTTCTACAAAGCACTATACAGAATTGACCAAGTTGAGAGCTGGTTTGAACATTAATTATTCAACTAGTAGTTGAAACGCAATAAACATTTAATTTAACCCCACTCTATATCTCATTAATTAATTAACTAATGTGAGGAAAATATTACTGATTTTGATGATGAATGTGGTACAGTTATGAAAAAGTTAAAAAGCAAAAAGTTTGATCATATAAAACCTGAAGTATAGAGAATTGATTTGGCAGCAGCAACTTATTTAATCTGATTATCCCTCTATCTCTATATATGAATTAAAAGCAAAGTAGCAGGACCAACAAATTAATTCTGTAGGAAATTGAATAACCTGAATTGGAGCCAGAGTATATTAAATAACACAGAAGAAAATCAATTGCTTCTCTTCACAGCTGGGGAAACTTAAAATCTATCTCCAAATCCAACAACAAAGCACATTCAACACAAAATGCATTAACTCCCAATTAAAATTTTGCTGACAACAACTCTTATGAGAAAGTAGGTGTGTGTATTCACATTTTCAATCCCACCATTTAAACACCAAAATAATAATAATCATCATATCAATTAATTTCCCTCCCGAAATTAATTTAAGAAACAGAGATGAGGAAACTAACAGAGAAAAATTAAGGGTAAAGAAATTAATCAGAAATGGAATGCTGCATTCAACTTCTTCTTCTTCTTCAACTTAGCTACGCTGCTATACTAGTACTATACTAGATGGAATTGGAAAGGAGAAAATCGAAACCTTTAAAACTTCCGTTTATATACCAGTTATTTTAAGCTGCTTCTTAATTATAAAAATCCAGTATTTCTCTATCTTTACAAAAAATTGACGAAAAAGTTAGATTTCTGATCTGCTCGCTGGTGGTCCTCTCAAATCCCATTTTTTCAAAGCTCATGCTCAAAATACATCAAATCTACAGGAAAAAAAGGAAGAACACAAGCAGCAAAACAGTAAAACGATGAAGAAAATATATTAGTACCTCAGAAATTGGAGAAAATCACAGTTTCTTCCAGTTCACCCAAATTCAAAATATTCATACACGCCTTGAATGGCTTCTGGGATTTTACCAAAGATGGGGAGATTCTACTTCACGGGCTGTTCCAGTACCGGAGAGAAGTTTCTGGCTATCAGTATCTGGGGTTGGCTGTTTTAGGCAGAGGGTGCTGGCCTCGACAACCATTGCAGCTTCTTTCTGGATGATGTTCCATTGAGGAGTCGATTTTCAGACTGTTGTTTTTGGGGGCAGCGATTATGGTGGGAGGAGGTGGCGGATATGTGGTGGCGGAGGATTGTTTAGGGAAATGGAGTGTGGGAGTGTGGAGGGAGGGGAAAATTTTTCATAGAATTTGACTAGGGCTTTTCACAGATTCTCCCGCGAATGCAAAAGGGGGAATGTGAATTTTTTCCAAGTCCCGCCTGAATTGAGATTGCCAAACAAACGACGTCGTCCTCAAATAAAAATACATATTTAAAAAAAATGCTTATAGACAACTTGCTAGTGGTGCACGTAGTCTATGTCTATATAGACAACATAGTTTTTTATCTTTGAAATAAAAAAAATAAAAAATGCGGCAAAAGACAACGTGGAAGTGTAGACACGTTGTCTATTCCAGAATAGACAACGTCAACATCAAAAAACGTTGTCTATCGAGTGATGTCTATATCCGATTTTCTTGTAGTGGGAAGACTTAAGGACTCGAAACACGTCAGATTTAAGAAGGATTCAATCCGACTAAACTAGACAAATAAGACTCGATTTTTATGGTGAATTAGACTCGATGAATTAAACAACCTAAGACACTTAGAATTATGACTCAATGAAGACAAAACACAAACCAAACAAATAAAATAAATAAAAGGGCGAATTGGTTGGAATGAATATGGCTCGGCTATGGATTGCTGAATGGATGAAAAATCATGTAACTTACTTGGAAGGCTTCAGGCGTGCGAATGATGTATTGTGAGTGTTAGTGTAAGGCGTTTTGTGTAGATGATAGGTAGAATGGATTAGAACTTCAACTGAACCCCGGCTTCAAGAGACGAAACGCAGCTACTTCGATCTTCTCTGATTTGTTAGCAATTCTCCCAAGTACTCGTTGTACCCTGAAGAACTTGAATAAGACTATTAAATTGCTAGATCAATAGAATTGTGTTTGATCAACCAAAAGATCGATAAATGTGATCAACCAAAGGATCGGTGAGACAATTGAGAAATTAACTCTTTATTTCATGCAACGTTTGAAAAATAAAGTTCACAACTAATCCCTTTATATAGATATAAGGGATGGACGAAAATTAAAGATAAAATCCTAAGAGAAATAAAAAAAATAAAGATATCCTAATCTAATTAGGATTCCTACCTTAATTAGAACTCTATTTAAGGTAAAAATCAAAAAGACCAAAAATAAAATAATAAAAATCTAAACTAGATAAACATAAATCCCAATTGGATTTGGGCCTTCAAATCTTGCCATAATGGACTCCAAATCACACAACATGGGCTGTTGGATTCGTCCATGTTGTGTTCGAACTCTTTACCACCTTTGCATGAAAAACAGCATCTCTCGGATTCCCATGCAAACGCGTAGAACTCTTCATGCACACGTCCAAATGGCGTTATTCTTCTTCAAATCTTGATCTCCAATCTTTAATCTTGAACAACATGATTATCTTTGAAGCTCTCAATGGTATTCTTGGATTTGATTCTTTTATGCTTTTCGGGTTCGTATCACACGTCCTACTTGGAATAAAGGTACACCGTCCACCTCACTTTCTACCCCTTCTACTGACTCCACTTGACCAAGAGGTCCACTTGGACCACCCGAACGACGTTTCGACCGTTCTACACCGCAGTCAAGTCGTAGACCCGAGTCTACGCCACCAAATCAACCACGGCCGACCCCTACTCGGCCAAACCAAGGTGCAACGCCCCCTAATGCAGCCTCCAATCAAGCTCGTGACATCCAGTGTCACAAATGTCAACGTTGGGGCCATTTCCAAGCTCAATGTCCAAACCAGCGAGTTCTGTACTTAACGGAATCAAATGAAGTCGAATCAGCCAGTGAGGATGAAAAAGAGCCCATGGGCGATGCCACACTTGAAGAAGAAGTCGAGAATGATGCAACCCCTAGCCAAGTCGATTCAGAAGTTCAGCTTAGTTTAGTCACCATCCGGAGTTTGAGCATCATTCGAGAAGAAGAACAAGAACACCAACGGGAGAACATCTTCTACACTCGTGCAGTGATTCAAGGTCAGACGTGTTCCATGATAATTGATAGTGGCAGTGTGATCAATGCCATTAGTCAATACACAGTTGAAAAGCTTGGTCTACCTGTTCAACAACATGCAAAGCCTTACAGATTGCAGTGGCTTACAGATAGAGGCGAGATACACGTGGTTCACCAGGTAAGTGTCTCATTCTCAATCCATAAGTTTTCTGACACTGTTCTGTGTGACGTTATCCCTATGGATGTGGCACACTTGTTGTTAGGCAGACCTTGGCAGTTTGATCGATGTGTTGTCCACGACGGATGTCTGAACACTTATACCGTCGACACTGATGGCCGAACCAGCACATTGAGGCCATTATCACCTAAAGACATTGCTATGGATCAGCAACGCATGCAAGAGAGGTTCAAAGAAGAAAAGGCGAAGCAAGCAGTCGCAAAACGAGCCCCGAAAGCCACGGCCGAGACCGCCACTCCCGGGCAGCCCCTTGCCGTCGCCCATACCCCTTCGAAGATGATGAGCCCTTGAATTCGAGGATGAATTCTTTTCAACAGGGGAAGAATGATGAGGTCGAGCTAGGCAATGATCAAGATGATCCGGAGCTGCAGTTTAAAGGTCCAATGACGCGTTTACGAGCTAAGAAGTTGCAAGCTTATTTACAAGCTTCTATTCGTCGCAAATTCGAAATGCATGAAGATGAAGTCAAGGACAGCTCAAGATTGATCACCATGCTATCCATTGATGATGATGAAGGTAGCATGAAGACGTGAGAAGAAGAAGGAAGCCATTTGGACGGGTGCATGAAGAGTTCTACACATTTGCATAGGAAATCGGGAGATGCTGTTTTTCATGCAAAAGTGGCAAGAATTATCCACACATGGCCCACAAAATTAATATAATTAATTCAGCCCATGGTCGTGTGTTTGAGTCCAAATAGGCGTGATCTACAAGCCCAAATCCACTTTGGGATTTATCCTTATCTAGTTAGATTTAGATAGATTTTTCTTATCTTATTTTTGGTATCTTTTGATTTTATCCTAGTTTGATTAGGATTAGTGTTTGGGTCGATTTTTATCCCTTTTCTAGGGCTGATTTTCGTTCCTCTATGTCCCTATAAATAGGACTACTATATGACATTCAAAAGTTAGACAATTGCAAGAATTCAAGAGTTATTTCTCCTTTGTCTCCTAGATCTTTTGTTGATCGAATTTTACACAAACAATTCTATTGATTTAGCAAACCAATAGTCTTAATCAAGTTCTTCAGGGTGCGTCAAGTACTTGGGAGAATTGCTATCCAGAGAAGCTAGACGAGTGCGTTCGGATTGTTTCCAACACGGGTTCGCCGCCAAGCTAATCCACATCTACCTTACGCCGCCGCCAACAACACCATCACACTGCCATCTGTCGCCATTCCAAGCCATCTACACGTTGTACCAAGTGTCTCCAATCGAGTCCTTTATCGTGTTCGAGTATTCTAGTGAGTTTTATCATGTTATTTGAGTCAGATTGTATCTCTTCATTCGCTGACGTTGTTCGAGTCCTTAAAGTCTTCTGCATGCGTTCATCTCGTGTCTTGGATTAGTTGTCCGGGTCACATCAATGAAGTGGACGATTATTTTGGTCCTATCTATGCTAAGTGTTCGACTTTGTCTAAGTCTTTTGATGGTTTTTATGTGCATGATGGATTCTTGTTAGAGAGTCTAAGTTATGCATTCCTACTTGTTCTATGCGTGAGCTACTTATTTTAAAATCGCATGCGGGAGGATTAATGGGACATTTTGGTGTGCATAAGACATTATCCTTGTTGCATGAGCATTTCTTTTGGCCGCATATAAAATGTGATGTTGAACGCATGTGTAGTAGATGTGTTATGATACGAACCCGAAAGGCATAAAAGAATCAAATCCAAGAATACCATTAAGAGCTTCAGATATAATCATGTTGTTCAAGATTAAAGATTGAAGATCAAGATTTGAAGAACACAAGTGCATGAAAATATTCAAATATTTTGGGCAGCCCATGAAGATCAAATATTCAGCCCGAGATTGGTCAACATGCTATCATTTGATGAAGAAGAAGGAAGCATGAAGACGTGAGAAGAAGAATGACGCCATTTTTTAGTCGGATTGCATCCATTGTTTCTAGCTGACGTAGTTCGTTCTTAAAGTCTTCCGCGTGCATAAATCTCATGTCTTGGATACATTGTTCGGGTCACATCACTGAAGAACTTGAATAAGACTATTGATTTGCTAGAACAATAGAATTGTTTGTAAAGTTGATCAACCAAAGGATCTTGAGACAAAAGAGAAAAAACTCTTGAATTCTTACAATTGTCTAACTTAATAATGTCACAAAGTACTCCTATTTATAATAATAGCTAGGGACCGAAAATCTAAGGCCTAAAACATGATATGGCCGATCCTAATGTAGTTCTAATCAAACTAGGATTGTTTCCTTAATCAAAATCTGTTTTTGATGAGATTGAGCAAGGCAAAGAACAAGATAATCCGGAGCTGCAATTCAAAGATCCTATAACGCGTTTACGAGCAAAGAAGTTGCAAGCTTATTTACAAGCTTCAATTTGACGTAAATTCGAACTTGGTGAAGAAGAGTTGAAGAGCAGCCCGAGATGGATCACCATGCTGTCCATTGATGAAGAAGAATGAAGCATGAAGACGTGAGAAGAAGAATGACGCCATTTGGACGTGTGCATGAAAAGTTATACGCGTTTGCATGGGAAATCAGGAGATGCTGTTTTTCATGCAAAGGTGGCAAGGACATGAGCCATGAATTAATCTAATTAATTGCAGCCCATGGACGTGTATTTTAAGTCCAAGAATGGCGAGATTTTCAAGCTTAAATCCACTTTGGGATTTATCCTTATCTAGTTAGATTTAGATAGATTTTTCTTATCTTATTTTTGGCAACTTTTGATTTTATCCTAGTTTGATTAGGATCAGTTTAGGATCGATTTTTATCAAGTAATTAGGTTAGATTTTCGTCCCTTTTATCTCCTATAAATAGGAGTACCATGTGACTCTTTAAAAGTTAGACAATTGCTTGAGTTTGAGATTTATTCCTCCCTTTTGTCTCCGATCCTTTGGTTGATCACATATATACAAACAATTCTATTGTTCTAGCAAATCAATAGTCTTATTTAAGTTCTTCAGGGTATTTATCAAGTACTTAGGAGAATTGCTATCCGGAGAAATTAGACGTGCGCGTTCGGATTTTCAACACGGGTTCGCCGAATCTATCCAATCCACAACACTACAACGCCGCCGCCAACACCACCTCATCCGCCGTCCACCGCCGCCTTCACCGCCGTATTCAAGCCATCCACAAGCTGTCATTAGAGTCCTCATCGTCGTCCATTCATCGTTCAAGTTTTCACGTAAGTTCTAGTTCAATTTGGAGTCGGATTGTATCCCTTCGTTCTAGCTGACATAGTTCGATTCTTAAGTCTTCCGCATGCGTTTTGTTCGTGTCTTGGATTAGTTGTCCGGGTCACATCAAGGCAAACACTGGGGTGAGAGCACTCATCGACGCCATTTTTCACACAAAGTGGAAGGGTCGGCTACTCCAGCGGCCGCTGGATGCTAGCGGTCGCTAGGGTACCAGAGTTCAACTACTCAGCGACCGCTGCACTCTACCGCGCGCCGGGTTTTTCAAATCCATCAAAATCTCATGTCCAGAGGTCGGATTTTATCCTTTGTATTTTTAACGTAATTTTGAGGTGAAATCTAATGAAATCCATGACTTTTTAAAGTCCATGGATTTTTGAATACACCCGGATTTTAAAAGACTTTTAAAAGTCTGGATTGAATACACCAGGATTTTAAAGGACTTTTAAAAGTCTGGATTGAATACACCCGGATTTTAAAAGTCCTTTAAAATCTAATGAAATCTGGATTGAATACACCCCCTTTAGTGTTGCAAATAAAAACTCCCTTTAATACAAACTTTCTTATAAAATTGAGTTTTGTAGCCAGTGTTTCCGCCGGAAGAACAACACAGATCATATATTCATGACAAAGACTTATGTTAGACCGTCTAACGGGTCATAAACCGTTAGACGGATTTAATAAACCGACCTGACCTGATCCAATTAATTTTATATCTGGTGATACTTCACTTTATATCGAATGACACTTCACTTTATAATTGGTGATACATCGCTTAATATCGGGTGACACTTCTTTATTTTTTTTTGTTTCAATAATCCAATGTGATTGTTTTTTTTTTTAGTTTTTATTCATGAACATCTATGAACTTTGTAAATAATTCTCATATATTAAAAATATAAATTTAATATTTAAGCCTTTATTATAGTTTTATTAAATATATAATTAATGTTTAATCTGTTAATTTATACTGCTTCATATCGGGTGACACTTCACTTCATAGTTGATGATACCTCATTTCATATTTGGTAATACCTTGCTTATTATCGGATGACACTTCTTTTTTTTTCTTTTTCTTCTTTTGTTTCAATAAATCAATGTGATAATTTTTTTAGTTTTTATTCATGAACATTTATGAACTTTGTAATAAATAAGTTTCTTATATTAAAAATAATAAATTAATATTAAAATTTTCATTATAGTTTTATTAAATATATAATTAATGTCTAATTTATATCGGGTGATACTTTACTTCATAATTGGTGATACATTGTTTCATATCTGGTGATACCTTGTTTAATATCGGGTGACACTTCTTTATTTTTTTTATATCTGGTGATACTTCACTTCATATCAAATGACACTTCACTTTATAATTGGTGATACCTCGCTTAATATCGGATGCCACTTCTTTATTTTTTTACTTCAATAATTCAATGTGATTGTATTTTTTTTTAGTTTTTATTCATGAATATTTATGAACTTTGTAATAAATAATTCTCATATATTAAAAATATAAATTTAATTAAGTTCTTATTATAGTTTTATTAAATATATAATTAATGTTTAATCTGTTAATTTATCTTGCTTCATATCGAGTGATACTTCACTTCATAATTGGTGATACCTCGCTTCATATTTGGTGATACCTTACTTATTATCGGGTGATACCTTAGGATCCGTCTAACGGAAGCAACGTCTCACAGGAGACCACCCCTGTATTCATATATCAGTAGGTAAGACTACCCACATCAATGACATTCATCCAACCCAACCTTCAAATAAAATATTAATTTCTCTCTCCTCCACATCCCCAACCCCCAACATTTTAAAATTTGCACTTCATCAGTGACACTTATCCAACCTGACATTCAATTAAAATATTAATTTCTCTTTCTTTTAATCTACATAAAATATTTATCATTTTATTTTTTAAATAAAAATTATTATTAATAATTTTTACTATATTTAAAAAATAAAAATTAATTTATTATGATAATTTGGGTGATTTGGATCCATAACTTAAAATGAAGAAGAAATGTGAGATTGAGAATTTGGTGAAATAAGATATGTGAGAAAAAGAGAGTATAGTTGTTTGTTAAAACATACCAATATTGACTTTATTTATAGAGAAAAAAAAACTATGAATATTGATTTTTTTTAATTATATAAATTATTTAAAATTTAAATTAATATATATATATATATTAAAATTAAGTAGCACCCAATCACAGGGTGCCACGTGTACAAAACCACATCCAACCCCAATGGCGGACAGCCGACTCGGTCGTGGAGATGCGTGACTTTTACAATTTTTTTTTTTTTAAATTTTTTTGGCGTTTTCTGGTGACACCGCTCGGGTATTGTCTAAAAGAACCAGCAGCTGCAGAGAGCGACGGCGCGGGGAGTCATGAGCTTCTCATTTCCATTATTTTATCACTTACACAGTGCCATCTCCAATCCAGATTCCATTCATCTCACAACTAGGAATTTTCATCCTCACATTGGTGTAACAGGCTCCTCAAATCGTCGCTCGATCATCACCTTCTCATCTCGCCGCCAAGGTGGCGACGACTACGCCCCCGCCCCGACGGAGTCACTCAGGCAACTTCTGCGTGCTCCGGGAATTCACCTCGGCCCAGCTTGTTTCGATGCCTTAAGCGCGAAGCTCGTCGAGCGAGCTGGCTTTGATTTCTGCTTCACTAGTGGTACCTTGTCGATCTCTCTCCCCCCTTTTCTGTTTCAGCGACCTTAATTGCTAGAGTGCTAGAGATATACTAGGATATTTTAAATTAGACGGAGATTAATACACTGTTAATTTCTTGATGGGTGTAACTATTTGCAACCACAACATTCTCAGCACACCCCCCAAATCCACTACATCGGGTCTGTGTTTCCAAGAGATTTTGGGTTGTGTTGTGGGGGTGCAGACAATGGCACGTTTTCTTGATACATGTTGCATACTATGAGATTCACAATATCCTTTTGCATATACCAGAAGGAAGTAGCGTGTGGATTTTTATGAATAAGGGATGCAAGGGGAGTTATAATTATGATTATGCGTTTAGTGTAAAATTGAAAAAAAAAAATGAGTGGATTTGATAGCAACCCCGACTTAGAGTCTGTCATTGCAGCTTAAGAAATCAACTGGAGGATCAACGAGATGGCTAGCACAAACCAACACAAGGAAGAACAGCAATCAGGGGATTAATCAGTTATATCCTGCGATCTGAGTTTCTCATATTCTCATATTAGTATTGAATTTCCTTAGTTCGACTAAGACACAGGTTGCAGGCATCTTAGGATTTCTATTCAAAGTCGGCAATTAGGAATCAAGGGGATATCAGAAAATTATTGTAATCTTTGGCAACAGTGCTTGGGCAGAGCCATAGCCTGTAAACCATATTCAGAATCAATGAAGTTCACTCTATTCAATCCATTTTACTCAAATTTCCCCTTGCCTCTATCAGGATTTGTGTAGAAATTCTCCCTTTTATGGAATATTTGGGAATTTTATGCCCCCAACTCAACTTCTCTAGTGTGTTTTCTTTCTGTGATAATACTTCTTATTCATTAATCCTTGTTTTCTCTAGCATAATCTTTAGAATAGATAGTAGTATGATGGTCATGAAACCTTTTAAGCATCGGGAGAGTCTGAACCTTATATGCTTGCAGCTTGAGGAAATTCTAATGCATTTACTTGTTTCATCTGCTGTTTTAACTTATTCTGAATTTTACAGTTCATATAATGCTTCCATACTTGTTATTCTAATATGATGGCATTCATGAAGACTTGATTAATATAAAATGTGTCGAGCTTGTTTCTCTATGGTATAGCAGGATCTTTAACAAAGGAAATATATCGGTATTGTTTTTTAATAATGCAAGTAATTTTACATTGAACCTTGTATGATGATCGTCACATTATACTTGATGTCTAATCTTGTTAATCTTACTAAAAACATGCCTTACAATGATACTTGTCTCATCAATCAGTGTTTCGTCGAAATTTAGGGAATAAAAAGTATTAATATATACTGCATATTTCCATTTCTGAAATTATCTTTTTTATTGTGTCCTTCCTTTTTATTTTTTATTTTTTTAAAATAAATTAGTCGCTTGTCTATCTGATTAATTAACTTACCAAGCTTTACTTCTCTATTGTAACCTGCTTACTAGCAGAAAGTTCTGTAATGATTTCAACAATCCTTAGGGTTTGGAATATCCGCTTCCAGGTTGGGATTGCCAGACACCGGGCTTATCTCTTATGGAGAGATGGTGGATCAAGGACAACAAATAACTGGGGCTGTGTCCATCCCTGTCATTGGTGATGGAGATAATGGGTACGGTAATCCTATGAATGTTAAAAGGACCGTTAAAGGGTATATACGAGCTGGCTTTGCTGGTTTAATTCTTGAAGATCAGGTTTGTATTGCATAAGAAGTTTCATTTGCACATGTTATCTATTTATATTTTATATGCTCTTACAGAATTTATCATTTAGGTCTCTGAATATATGTTGTCTGATGGACCTTTTTGGTTCACTAACTATAATATTCCCCCTTAAGGAACATTTTCAGATTGAGGATGATACTAACAATTGTCATCTGTAACTAATGCTATGTGCATTGGTTTTTATTAATTTTTGTTCTATATAGTTTTTTCATAAATGGTCGATAACTACAAATTTATTAACCTTATTTGAGATATGCCTCTCTTATATATTATGTGATGTTCTCAAGGTTTCTCCAAAAGCTTGTGGTCATACACAAGGGCGTGAAGTTATATCAAGAGAGGAAGCAGTAATGAGAATAAAAGCAGCTATTGATGCTCGTACGGAGAGTGGTTCCGACATTGTCATAGTGGCACGGACTGATTCTCGTCAAGCTGTGTCCTTAGAAGAGTCTCTTTGGAGGGCACGCGCTTTTGCTAATGCTGGAGCTGATGTTTTGTTTATTGACGCTCTTGCTTCAAAAGAAGAGATGAAAGCCTTTTGTGAAGTATGTCCCCTGGTTCCAAAAATGGTAATTTACTTTCTATTAAAGTCTTTCATTTCATGAATTTCATAACATCACATTCTTAGGAAATTTTGGTGTGCCAAAGTAGTGCTTCTTTAGATTTTTTGCTATGTATTATGTGTGATCCGTCTTTCTTGGTAATTGATATAACTTTCAGTTGCTATTTATAACCTCCCAGTTGATGTCCAATCAAGAGATCAGACAACATAATTTTAAGATTTCTCCCCACATTAGCTACCCTTTCTTATTTTTTCTATTTTTGTCTTAAACAAGAATATAAGCTTATTAATTATAAATAGGTGTAACTTTTATCAATTGTTGGACCTGATGATTTTGCTACTCCTTTCAGCCATTTCCATGTACTGTTCTTAACAATGATACTAGATCTCGCTATGTTAAAATGTTTTTCTTACTAATTCATGAGAGAAGTGTTTCTTCCACCCTTTTCAACTAGCACTTCAAAATATCATTCCATCTACTAGCTGAATAGGGTAATTTTATTTTTAACAAGAGCTTTGAACCAATTTTTTATTCATGTTTTTTAAGACCATGCTCAACCCTGCAACATAATTATTGTGCTCCAGCATATTGTCCATATGCATGTATGTAGCTACTTTGTGTACAATTAAGTTGAAGCTGGCCATAGAAACCATTCACCAATGGTCTATGAACTTTTAGAGTTTATGGTTGCTCCAATTTGCTGTTTTGAACATCTGAACACCTAGTATGCTCAATCATTAAGTTCCTTATGGGCATCGAGAGAATGCTAACCCAATAAACTTTTCATAAAGGTAAGAATCTCCATTTTTAGGTAGTGCTCTGTTTCTAACTTCTGATTCTATATGTAATTATCCTTGATGTGTGATATATGATTTAGGACATTTCAAGGTGTGAGAATGGGTTTTCAATTAGCAAGAAATACTCTTTTTTATTTTGTGTTTTGTCATATATCCTTGTCATATATCCTTTTTTCTATAATTATCAATTTGGTTGTTTACCTTGCGTTCCTGATGGACTCTGGTCCGGATGGTTCTTATTTCATTCTGATAATTGAATAAAAGTATTTTATGTTTTGCTTCCAATTTGTTTCCAGTCCACAACTGCAACACACAACTACTTAGTCTACATCTGATTGTGTCATATTCATATAACATGTTTACAACTTTGTATTGGAAGGTGGAATAACCTCTTTATGAGTTGATTTTGACAGTATTCGAGAACTATTAATGTTTAGAAAGTAGAAATACATTGAAGAAACAGAATCTTGTTAGCATGCTATGGAAATAAATATTATGGTGATGAACATAGTCATGGAAAAGGTTGCTGATGTGGCAGAACGCATATGGCATTAGTTAAGCATGAAACCCATTACTAACCAATTGAATAATAGTGCCCAATGCAGCAAGTACATTAGCTGTCTGACACTTCCGTACAGGCATACTTTAGTAGAGTCAAGTGTATAAAAAGTAAAAACAACAAGAAAATACGAATATGGATTGAAAGCAATTGAAATGATAAACTAGTGTCTTTCTTTTCTTCTGCCCTAACGCCAATTTCTCAATTAAATTCCTCCACCCATTCCTCCCTATCCATCTGCTCTATTAATAATAAACAAGAATATAAGATATCCCTAACATAATCTAATCAAATCAAAACTGTATATAAATCAATCAATTAACATATTTGATCGATCTTCTTTCCCATAGTATATTTCTGAAAGGGAAAATTACGCCTGTTTTAAACTATAAAAGTTGTAACAAAAATGTCCTGAACTATAACTAATTACAACTTATGTCACAAACTACTAAGGTTTTCACAAAAATGTCCTTAATTATGACTAAATGATAAATTAACAAATTTATTCGGAGCTATATCAATTTTCATAGATTTTCAGTTGCTAGAATTTGACCCATTATGAAAAATTTGTTAATTAGTAGTTTAGGACGTAAGATGTAATTAGTTTGTCATACTTCAAAACATTTTTTTGAAAATCTTCATAGTTTGGGACTAGGGTGTAATTAGTCATAGACTCATAGTTTAGGACATTGTTGTTACAACATTAATACTATTGGACATAAAGTATAATTTTCCCTTTCTAAAAGGAACGGAAATTGTGCCTATCAATAGCAAATCTTCCTTCCCTTCTTTAGTACATAACTAAAGGAAAATATTTTATTCCTATCATACATATTCAAACTTTTCAAAGGTTATTAAGAAAAGAGACTTCCTTATCTTTAAATGCTTTTGTCAGTTAGATGAATAGAACATATATATGCCCACTTCTATGGTTTGTTCTTAAATTTAGTTTTGGTTAAGGTGATTGAAATGGGATCCACAATCCTAATAAAACATGCATGCATCATCCTGTTAGAGTTGAAAATGTCTCTTTATAGTGACATTAGTCTGGAGGTTTTAGTGAATGTTTGTGGGTGCTTGTTAGAGCCCCTCCAAAGGTTCCCAATTGACATGATGTTTGTCGAATGACGAGTTCCTAGTTATGATAGTGTACAAACCAGTCTTTAGACTTTGATTGTTTCTCAAAAATTAATGTAAGAAATAATTAAATAGAGTTAAAGTTTATTTAGATAATAGACTAATAATTCATGCTCTCTCTTTTGAAAAGATTAGAAGATTGATCAATTGTTCTTACATAATAATTTATAATTGCAATTTTGCAAAGTCTCCCTTGTTTATGTCGCCAAAGTGCAGTGTTAGATACCTCCTAGGATGCAACTGAGTCCCGAAAGTTTCTATCCGATTGCTATTTATGTTCCCTGTGGCTGTGTATGTATAGAAAAGTTAGCATCCAGGGTGAGATATTGAAGTGCTATTGATTCGTACTCTCTGGTTTGCGCTAAGGCTCTGACCATAGGGGAGAGACAAAACAACCACCACATAATTTTTTACGTGAATACTGTAACATCTAGTAATCATTTACTAAAACAAAAACTTATAAAGAATCTACGAAATTCAGTCATTGTTGCAAAAAACGCACCGAGGCGCCGCCTCGAGGCGTGCCTCGGTTAAGGGCGGTGGGTCACCGCTTATGAGGCTCCGCCTCTCACCCCTCCGACGAGGCTTAAGCCTCAGCAAGGTCGAGGCGGTTGAGGCTACCGAGGCGTTTCGAGGCGCGCCTTACAGCCTCGGCGAAAATCGCAAATCACGATTCATGGGAAAAAAGCGATTGCTCACAGCGCGGCTCTCTTCTCCTCTCCTCCAGCCCGGTCGCCGCCAACTTCTCCTCTCCTCTCCTCTCCTCCAGCCCGGCGCACAAGAAGACATAGGTAAATCTTCTCTACCTTCTTTCTCCTTATGTTTTAGATGTCCGCTGCTCCTGATAGAGTAAAGGTGATTGACGCAGGAAATACGAACTATATATTAAAAAAGAGAACTCCTCAAACTGAGGCCTACGGTAGAAATACCGTCCCAAATCCTTACGGTAGAAAATACCGTCCCAAATCCCAATTTCTCCTCCCCTCTGCTCCAGCTAATAACACCTATAAATAATACTTGCAAACCCTAACCCTAAAGCCCATGCATAAGTGGGCCAGACCCAAACTAAAGTAAATAATCAAAACTAATTTAAATAACTCAAATAGAAATAAAAGATGATAATGCGCTGCTCTCTATCAGCTCCCTTCTCTTCCTTCTTTCTCCTTATTTTTTTAGATGTCTGCTTGAGCAGCAGGGCATCTAAAACCTTTTTTGAGGAGCTTTTAATTTTTGTGTTAAGGGGCCTTTAGTGAGTTAAGAAGGGACTGTGTTTTTTTGTTTTTAGGATGAGTTCTCAACGAAAAGATCCCGTTTGGAAATATGTTACTCGAATTGAAGTGCCGGAAGAGCGTGCCATTTATTTGAAGTGCAACTTCTGTAATATGAACATTAAAGGAGGGGTGATGAGAGCTAATAACCACCTTGCTGGCACCCATGTTAATGTGGTACCATGTTCTGATGTGCCTAAAGATGTCAAAGATGAGATGTCAAGGAATTTGGAATGGAAGATGGATTTGAAGTATGAGAGACTGGGGTTTGAGATAGCTGGAAGCTCCAGCTCCAATTGATTTGACTATTTAAGTTGGAAGTGGAACTAGAAATATGTTAACTTTGCATTTAATTTATAATTTTAAGACTTTAAACTAGTAATTCCATGAATTTTATGACTTTTCTATGAATTTATGTTCGTTGTTATGATTTATTTTAGTTTATGTGCAAGGGTATGAATTATAAATTATGTTTGTTCTTATTGTTGTGAGGCTTACGCCTCGGTTAGCCTCGAGGCTTACGCCTCGTGGGGCTACGGGCAAACGCCTCGAGGCTAAAAACTGTGTTTTACAACATTGAATTCAGTGGAAATGTTGATCTAAACTTCTGCAGAATCCAACATGTCAACTGGCTGGGAGATTGAATACTTGATAAACCGATTTTATTATTTAATTGTTCTTGGGAAGAAGAACTTCAAGACTCTTAATCAGATTCTGATGTATGTGGCATGATATGCAACCATTGTTTCTTGAATAAGTTTATCTATATCAGTCTCATTTGGAATGAGAAATGATTTGGCATAATTGGTCTTTCAAATTATATTTTATCTAGTAGACCCAAGATATTGATGCTGACTAGAGATGTTATATGATATTTTGGAATTGACATTGTCAATTCCTTGGTTGACCTTCCAGTAGATCAAGTATGATTCTTTTTCAACCACACTCTGACATGTAAATTTAAATCCATAATGAGGATAGAGCATGTCAACTCTAGTTTGAAAAATATTTACTTCTACTCTCATAATATGGTGCCTGCATTTTCGTCATCTGTCTGATATGAGTCATCACTAGCATAGAGATTGAATCTCCCTCTCATATTCATTTTATTTTACTTTAATCTAGTTTTATATTTTCTCTTCGTTTAATTGTTAAACTGCCAATTTATGTCAACTTAGCTTATATTCTGATTCATAGATGTATCTGAAAGAATAAACAAAAAAGTTGCAGCTGAAACTCTTTCCTTACTGCTTATGTGTTGTCTTTTCAACATTGTTATTTTTCAATCCTTTGAAGGTCCACTTGTTCACATCAAATATTGGCGCCTGGTTCTTTTCATTTCTTTTGGTATATGACTTTGAATTTTGAACTGCCGTAAATTGCACTCACTTATCTAATAAATCATGCTCAGGCCAATATGCTTGAAGGGGGTGGGAAGACACCGATACTCAGTCCTATCGAGTTGTCTGATATGGGATACAAACTTGTGGCATATCCTTTGTCTTTGATGGGTGTTTCCATCCGTGCGATGCAGGTAATCTGACTATTTTCTTTCATTGTCTTTTTTATAAGTGAAATTCTCACAAAAAATAGACTTTCTCTATTACATTTACTTCTATATTTGTTCTTCTGGGTTTCTCACTATTCTGCATTAATTGGACTCCTTTACAAGATCTAGCTGATTTTAAACTATGGCATATTCTAGTGAAATACTATTTCACAGTTTTCTCCGTTGACTTGTTTAATTTTGTTTTAATCTGGATTTTGTTTCTTCTGGGCTGTTTTTTTTTTTTTGCTTCTATAGAAGTTGTGTGTAATTGCTGCTCAATTGGCATTTAGGATGCCTTGTTAGCTATTAAAGGAGGCCGAATGCCCCCTCCCGGAAGCATGCCTTCCTTTGAAGAAATTAAGGAAATCTTGGGGTTTAATGCATATTATGAAGAAGATATGCGATACAGCACCAAGTCTGACCAACCTCACTCACGAAAGGGTAAGTATGGATAACCATTCTGTCAAAAGTATCTCTCGTACTGGATATTTAGGATCAAGTGAATCTTCATAATATGGTTAACTTTTACTTCATCCCAATGATTGAAATTCGAACTTTTTTCTAGTCAAACATATAACATCTTGAAAGTGGTTTGTAGAAAGTCACTGATAAATCTTTTGATAACCTGTCTTAGGAGGTTTTAGAAGTTTACATATTTCATATAGAATATACAGACAACTGTTATATTATCTCTTATAATCTGTGAAATTTTACCATATCCAACTTGATAGTTTATTTCTCATCAATTTATTCTTGCTAAGCTATATATATGCCAGATTATTCCTCTACAAGCAACTCTTCTTACAGCATACAAATGAATGCCCAAAATGATACAAAAAAGAGAAATCAGAGTGCACAAAATCTCAATGTCGAAGTAGTAACCCCTGAAATATACAGTTCAGGGGTTTCCTTCTCTGGCATTTGGTCGCGAAAACTGAGAGTCAAAATAACTGGGCAAGATGGTTTTGAAAGACTTGATGTCCGCATACCTGTAAGTCCTTCATTCTCTTCAACAAAATCTGATATGAATTGATATGAATCAACCGAGGATGGAAGATAATTAATTTGAATTATTTTAATAGTTGATATTTTATCTAATTAAGTTGGTAGTTTTATTTATTTATGGGTTCTTTTGGGAAAGTATTAGACCAACTCTAGGCATGTAGGGTTAGTATTTAAATATGATGAATGCAATTAGTTATGGTCAGGAAGAATTATTATTAAAACTGGTGTATCGTTTGGGCAGAAGAGTTCCCTAATTAGTGCCAACAACCTTGATAAAATATCTACTGGAAGCGTACAGAAGGGTATCGAGGCGATCTGGACTGAGTTACCAGACATGAAATAACAACCCGGCAAGGTTGATAGGACTGAAGAGATTCTTATATTACTCTTGCGTGAAAACGCTCTAGTTGCGACAACCAAATGATGAAGGGGTCGAATCTCCTGCTTGTGCTGTGTCTCTAGTGTCCCCAGACGACCACAGAAAAGAGATAGTTGTGCGGGCTCAAGGGATAGAGCTTCTCCCGTTTCAGGGGGAAGACCCAGGGGAACCAATTTCTTTGTCTGCTGAGGCAGGTTTTGTTGCGACTACTCCTTCTACAAAGGCCCTGACCTTTGTAGCCTCCTCCCTTCTCCCCTCCTTGCATTTTCTACTTAGGAACTCGTCCACAGGAATCTCATGTGTTGAGCAATACTTCTGATTGCACGTCATCCCCTACAATAAGAAGTTGGATTTGTCTCATGTGGCCATGGAGGGAACAACCCTCCATTGGTTCCACAGGCGGCACAAAATCGAGCATGAGATCCAGTCGCAAATTCTTATGGTCGTAGAAGGATCATGGTTGACTCAGAAGGGTCATTTCCATATTGAACGGTGACGTAATTGTTAGAGATCGAGTCCTGTGAATTTTTAGGGGATCTCTATCTCAAAGTTGATTTATTTCCATAGTTATCTTGTGGTTCGTTAATTGAGACAGTTAAATAGGACTATAAAGAAGGATGGGCCTAGATGTGAGGCATGTTCTAGGTTATTCAGCCTTTCACCTATTTATGAGAGTAGTAGAGTCGCTCCAAGATGTGGAATAATTTTATAATTGAATTTGTCATGTGCTGGGATAGGCTACACCTGTAGAGTCGTAGTTTTCTTTCTTTTTCGGCATGTTATGCTTGGGAGAAGGTTCTCTACGAACCCTTATGAGGATCTCTTTGCTATTCAATAATTGGTTAGTGCTACTCTGATTATAATAATTAAGTGAGCGATTTTCTATTTCTTTTGCCTCATAAGGATCCCTACGAACTCTTGACTATATGAGGAATGTGTCTATATAGTCTAATATCTATAAAAATTAAAATTCAACCACTCAATTGATTCACTTACATCATTTCTCTCCAAGAATTTGATCCCCATGGGGAAATAAAGTTAAGGATGAAAAGAGATAAAATAATTAACCAGACCTTAGTAATACTAGTTGATCCACTCGGGGTTTATTACATAAATAGCTCCTAGTTGATCTTCATTGTCATAGAGTCAGATCATTTAAAAAATATGAAATTGATTACTATTACTATTATTACTATTACTATTATTTGTACTGATAATGCATTTATATTTCCTTTTGTTCTTTTTACGTTTTCAATCTGAATAAGGATTTGTAATGGAAATATTAAGTCATGATGAGCTTGTAAACTTATCTTTCTTGCAAAATTAAACTAAGAGTTATACTTTTATTTGCTTTTCTTTTTGCAGAACTTTTATTTGGACTCTGACTGTATCATGTTAATAGCTTGAGTGATTGATATAATATAAATTGCAAAACGAGTTGAGCTGTATACTAGGTTAGAAAAGTCATGATGAAGAAACTTCTCAAAAAGATGTAAATTAGAATTCCTGTCAAACAATTGAGTTCATTTAATAATTATGTGAAATATATTGAGCAAAGCATCATTCTCTAATCATTTTGAACATTCACAAACATGACGAATCTGTAGACTATTGAAAAGGCATGTTCGATGCTCAGTTATACCATCTGTCATGCATAGAAGGGAAAGGCTATTTGTGAAAAAAATGTCTTAAATTTGTTTCTGGAATTAGAAACAAACAGTGAAAAAAAGCTGAATTTCCTTGCAAGATATATCTAAATGCAAATGGTGTAGTTAATCATTAGAAGGAACCAAATCATAAAACATCTTCCGGAAAGTAACATCATTTGGAACCCACTCATCAAAAAGTGAACCATGAAAGATGTAGTTGATGCCCATGATTATATGATTGTACAATACACTAATGCTTCCCCTATCAACAAACTCAAACTTAAAAGGATTCAAGTTGGACTAGAATATTTCTTTCTGGTTTCTGAATGATAAATGTATGATTAATGGAAATTAGTGACATAGAGCTGGCTTTGGGAATGTATTCGAGATCGATCGCTGCAGGTTTACAAGGGATCTCTACCTGTACTTTATCTATTTATTTCCATAGTTATCTTGAGTTTACTTAATTAATATAGTTATGGCGGTTTAGCATAAATGATGGGTAATGATACGATGCATGTTCAAGATTCCTAGGTTATTTAGTCTTTCACCGGCTTAAGAGAGTCAGAGTTCTCTTAATTTCTATATTTGGATACCCTTGGTTACAGCTGTCAAACCAAACCCGGCCTGTAAAATGGACATGTTGGGCTACATACAATACTGCCCGGTCCAACAGTTTAAGAAAGAGGTGTGTGATCTAGCCCCCAAAAAGTCGATCTTTGGGCCAATGCTCTCAGGACAAGCCGGCCTGACCAACAATTTTGACAGCTATACCCTTGGGTCTATCAATTCGTCCACCCTGCCACTATTTATGTCGATTCTCAAACCTGGTTCACGCCAGCAATTCGGATGGAGTCCCGACCGTCACAAAATTGATTGACGTTGGGCCTTTTTCTATTGGGCCTTATTAGGTTTTGTTTGAAGTTATTTCCTTTTTGTATCTATTTGGAGGCATGTTTCTATTCTTAAACACGCCTTATTGCTTTCGTTTTGCACAAGTTAGACAATCGCCAGACGTCGTCGTTTTGGAGTATCCGTAATGGTGTTAGTCAGGAATGAGGACAACTACTTCTATCACAGAGGAGGATGTAAGTTTCGGCAGATAATACTTGCTCAGGCAATACAATTCTTATATCTTTCTTTTCCCATTTCTCTATATTCTCTCTCTAAATTTCTGAATATCAGCTAAGTTCCAAGCTTTGGAATTGAGCTCGTGATACCGACTTCATGCGATAGAGAAGGGTATGGTAGCCATTTGGGCAGGATTTCCGCAAGTGCAGCCACATTTGGAAAAATTAAACCGACTGTACAAGTTATTCAATGTTGGGATGCTTTGAAGAACCCTGATGTTTAGTTGCACGGGAATCTCGCTGCCCGGAAAGCGAGTCGGGGTCAGGGGCAACGCCCCGGTCGGAGGGTTTGGGGTTCTGAAGTAGCCCGACTTTTCGGGCTATGTTATGTTTGGGCTTGTTTTCTGATTTTGGGCTTATTTGATAAGCCTAGTCTGTTAGGGTTTCGATTTTATAAATACTTTTATCGTATTCTATAATTAGTATTCGCACACATAATAAAATTCATCTCGTTTTGGTCTGTGGACGTAGCTAATACAACGTTAGTGAACTGTATAAATTCTATCTTTCTCGCATTCTTGTTCTAGCATTCAAGTTGAATAACATTGAAGCGATGTTGATGCCCTTGCCACGCTTCTGCAGACAACAAAACACAGTGAGACTGACCTACCTCTTTTGCTCTTGGAAGCACACTCGGTTGTGGTTGTCCCTCTGTCCGCCATCTATCCAGTGTTTGTAGTCCAGCTTGAACCAATTTCCATGTCCACCGAGTCATGTTTGGCTGCGGTTTCTTCTCTGTCTACTAAGCTTCCGACTTCTGTAGCTCCCCAAGTTAAATATTGTACTTTCAGTAGTAGGGACCCGACCACATGGGTCCCCCGTGCCAAATAGTACTTCAGATTGCACGTCACCCCCAACAGTGAGAAGTTGGATTCGGTTCTTGTGGTCATTGTGGGTCAGCCCTTAGCTGTTTTCGATGAATACTCAGTTGGCGCTAGAACAAGTGTGCAATCCAGTTACCAATTCTTATCGTCTGACAGGATAAAGAGCAAGTAGATTTTGTAGATCATGGTTGACTTCGAAAGGTCATTTCCATATAACAGCCTTGAGGACAAGGTTTATACGAACGTTGAGGGAAATTGTTAGAGATTTATTTATGCTTGTTTATAGGGGATTTCTATCTCTACTTATTTTATTAATTTCTATGTTTTCGTATATTTGCCTAATCGGCAAAGTTGTTTATATTTAGAATAATGTCTGTGCCGAGATGTGAGGCTTGTTCAAGAGTCCTAGGTCATTAAGTCTTTCATCTACTTAAGAGAGTCATTCCAATGCTGTGGAACGATATTAGGATTTGGTCGGCATATGTGTTCTTAATTTCTATATTTTGATACCCTTGACTCTGGCAATGATAGGTTATTTCTCATATATTCCAATTGGTTATGTTGACTGTTGTCATGGTAGTAGCTGTGTTGATCACACGGTTCTTGCTTGGTGTTTATTTAGAATAGGAACCAAATTGATATTGTGACCCTGTTTACCTGTTGTGTTGGCTCAGTTTCTTTTCTTTTTCAAGTCTGAATTGTTCTTCAATTTTTAGGGTGGTTTACATATGTAGAAATGTATCCAACTTCACCTACATTGTCCCACTTATTCTATTACTGACGGTTATTAATGCATTAGTAATGATTCTACCATTTTCATCAATTTCATTAATTAAATATTTTCAGTTTTCGGCAGTTTCAACAATTTTCATAGTAAAAAAAAAAACTAATTCTATCAAATTTTGAGATATTATATTGCTGATTGATGATGACGGCCTCATTTAAAAGCTTAATACCGTCATTTTAAACTTTAATATAATATCTTCAAACAGACAATGCTTACTTATCATTATGTTCATGGTGCAAATATGACAATATGTACTTGTATTTCAAGTCAGAATTTTGGACCTCTAGTGCTCTACTTCTCTGAAACTCTCGTATAATCTATAGGCAGCATCCGAAAGTACCTGCAAAATATCAAACTAACCCATTACCTTCCTTTGAGATATCGAACAATCATGAAGATTTGTCCATACAAGAATGAATTACATTACAACTATGTCTATCTTCAGTCTTTAGAAGTTATTCATTTGTACTGAGCATTTTCAGCTTCTCGGATTAATCTATAAACACATACATTTTTTCTTTTCTCAGGCAGGTTTTCTAGACGGCATAACAAATGTAGTTCCAGGTAAGGTTTTGTGATGATATTCTACAAGATTTTGATGGAATGAATTTGATGTTTTTTTGTTTTCTGGGCTTACAGCATTGGGGGGCATAAATATCAAGGAGTTGTTAGATGATGCCGCTCAAGAAGAGGGGGGCAAGCAGTTACTAGATTTCTATGATACAATGGGGGATAGAATCCAAGTGTTTCTGGAGTAAATGATTTTTGTAACTGTAACACAAATTTTCGTGCATTTATTTAAATAAATAGCACAGGTGTACAAATTGAGTTGAATTTTTTGGATCAAAGTTATAATTGTAGTGCTCTATTCTCATCGATTTTTCTTTTCAAAACTTGATCTTTCAAATGGTTTTTGAAATTTTCAGAGTAAATGTGTCTCTTCAATCTTCTTGAACTTGATGTTTGAACTTTATAACGTTAATTTAGATGAGTTTTCTCCTTATTGTCCAATTAAAGTTTATTTTTATTAAAAAAAAAAATACTCGGTGTTCTAATTTCAAAGTGACTCAAAGATTGTGATTTTTAATTCAAACCCAAATTAAATGATAGTTCTTTAAGGATCCTGATGAAATCTGCCAATTTGATTCAACAGGTTTTGGCAGGAGTTGATTTATCTTCTTCCAATCATTTTTGGCACGTTAATAACGTTAATTAAGGGTCAATAACCGATTCCAAATTGATCATAGTTCATTAAATTGTATTTTCGGGGAGGGGGTGTCATACACAATTATAGGCATATGGGCTAAGAGTGACTATTTTTAAACCACTATAGACAAAGTAGTTTAATTACATAAATCACGTTTAGTGGCATATATTCTTTGAAGAAGAAGAAGACTCGTAAGAAAATGGTCGAAGGTTTCCGAATTCCGAATGCTCTAACAAAATATTAAAAAAAAAGCTTAGAAGGAAGTTGGGGTGTAAGACCTCACTATAGAGTTGGATCTCAAAGTGACCCAAATTTACTCCCATCTTTCGAAATCTGAACGCACCCATCCTGCTCCTCTTGAGACATGATTTTTGACTCTTATATATCTTCATGAAGAAGAGGACCGGGATTCCAGTTTATTCATTCTTCCTGAAGATTCAAATAGCCCTTCCAGATTGTCTCAGGAAGCTCTTTCTATGAAGGGACGACAAGAGAAAGGGGAATATAGGGAAAGATCGAAACGGGGAAGGTAAAAGAGACTCAAGGGGGAAAGGAAAGTGGAGTAGAATTTTTCTCAATCGATGTCCCATGTGGGAATTTTTCTGAAGAAGCCAGTTTTCTCTCATGATCAACTTTATATTGCTGTTTCCAGAGTAAGAAGTTGCAGTGTGTGATAAAGACAACAACAGCAGTTCATCGACAACAAACGTGGTGTACAAAGAAGTTTTCCAAAATCTTTGAAATATTAATATGTTCTCAATTTATGATATTTATTTCATATTGTGCTTTGGGGACATTTATAATTTATATTGATTTTTGTGTTTTTGAGACTCACTGAGTTTTGTTTATAAGACTAAGGTAAACCTTTGAATATTTGATGCTACCACGATTGTTGATATTTACTGTTGACGATGCTGAAAACTAATATGTGTTAATGAAATAGGACTTCAAATATGCGATTGGAATGTTTGATCATGGATAATATTTTGAATTTTATGTTTTTATTTAGCCACATATCTATTTTATACTTAATGCTATTTTAAATTAGTATACATCTATCGCGTGCATTGCACGGGTGGTAGACTAGTTATTATGATATGTGAAGAAGACCTCTAACAACCATATGATATTTATATAATCACATATAAATATTTTGAATATATTTGAGATCGACAATATTTTTTCATTCAATTGCAATGTAATATATTTTTCCATTCTATTTTATTTTAATCCATACATATTGATTTTTGCGATTCAATAGATACAAATCAATTCCAAAACCTCTTTCCTCCTTTTCCCTCTTTTTCATTATTAATTAATTTATCACTTTTCTCTCTTATCCTTTCCTTCGGTTTATTCATATTTGTTCCATTCCTTTTTATGGGAAACAAATATGAGATTGCCTCATCTCTTAATGCCTATGGATGGTGCCTCGATCGCCTCCTGCACCATTTCCGCTCCCTGTATCAAATTTTTATGCAGCCACGGCGGCAAGATCCTCCCTCGCCCCGCCGACGGCCACCTCAAATACGTTGGCGGTGAAACCCGAGTCATTTCTGTCGCTAGGGATATTTCTTACCAGCGTATGCAATTATTTCCTACCCTTCTACTTTTGCAATAAAAAAAATGTTCAAATGTTTGATATTATTTCATGATACTAAATTCTGCAAATTACATATATGTATGTCCACATCCGCGTTCCTTTGTTATATTATTGTAATGATAATTGGTGTATTCAATGATTCAAAGAGCATGAAATAATCAATATTTGTTCTTGGCATTCAGAACAATTAATATCTAAGAAATTTGATCAAATTTATCAATTTATCAATTAGCACCATCCCCACACTCCGATTAATTTGCATCAATGTAGAACAATTTGACCGTACGTGCTCATTCAATTATATTAGTGGCAAACTAAAAATATTTCTTCTATAACGCATATGCATCGCACAAAATATTTTTGTAACTATCAATATTGTTACTTTTGATGAACAAATTTTATTTTATCAAATGTTTTTTACAATTAATAAATAAGTAGTGTTTATTAGAAGAATATCTAGTTATTTTCGTATTATTTTGTTGTTCACTTTATCAATATAGATTCATATACAGAAATAATAATTATAAGAAAAACCTTATTGTCGATTTTTTTATGTCATACTATCATAATTAGGTAAATTTCATATTACTTCGTTCTGTTTTCCTGAAAAAAAAAAAACATGTGTATTATAAATAGTATCAAAAACCCCTTTGTTATGTTATAATTCATCAAAAAGACACATTTGGAGAGGGTGAATTACACTTGTTAAGAAAATGAATCTGATTTTTTTTATTACAATTTTTGTTATAGATAAATATATTTATATTATTTGAAAATTATAGCATTTGGTTAAACTACTACTTTTTTGCTAGTTTGATAATTTTCTAAGCTTTCTATTATTTTTTAAATATTTTTAATATATATATATATATTATATTATTTAAAAATTATAATATTTGGTCAAACTACTATTTCAAAATATTGATTATATTTAAAAAAATAATACAACCAAACATTATAATTTTCAAATAATATAAAATATTTTTATGTATGACAAAAAGTGAAAAAAAAGGATACACTATTTCTTAACATAGGGGTTTTAGAATATTTATTAAATATGGGGAGTTTTATGATATTTTGGGAAAACACAAAGGAATAATATGAAATTTACTCCAATAATTATGAAATAATAACTCGTGTATAACTGACTTCTAGAGAGAGGGGGAGAGAGAGAGAAAGAAAGAGAGAGATGTTTGTTGTGTCGATTCAATTTGACATGAATTAGGCTATAGAACGATGTTTTATCTTACTGAATGATTTTTTGCCGAAAGAATTCAAAGATCTAGTCTAATATTGGTTAATCTTCTAGAAACAATCTTAAAATTTGGACAACTTTAACTAGAACAGATAAATCCATCACCTTTCCAACCTCTCGCTCCTCCAACCAGGTCAGATTCTTTTGGAATCGACCCACAACAACCAATTTTCTCACAAAATATAGACTCGTGAGTCTCTTTCTTCCATTCACTTCATCAAATTTTCATTCTTTTTCTTTCTTTTTTTTTTTTTTTTTTCTATTGGCACTTTTACCTTTTTTCATGTGTTTTTTTTTTTCATTCATAATTTTTTTTCTTTACCTATTTGAAGTAGTTCTTTCACAGAGCACCATTATTATGCCAACGTAAAAATCACCCCATTTTCCTACAAAATACATTTTTTCCTGTTTCCGTCATCCTAAACTTCATTCTCCTTCTACCCTTCACATACTTGTCCCATTAATTCAGAAGAATCAAACCAGAGTATAGAAACATGCTATATCAAATCAATTCACGCTTGAGCACAATTATTTACAATCAAATCTCTCTCAATCAGAAACACCAAAACAAGAAATCATAAAGTATACGCTCTTCAAATCTCAAGATTTTCCCAAAAACATAATTCTAATGACCAAACCAAAATTAAAGAAAAATGACCAAACCAACCGAACCAAGTAGCTCAGTTTGGTTCAATTTTTCGGTTTTGGTTTAATCTTTTTAATATTATTAATTTTTATTTATTTTACATTTTAAAATTTATTTTATTTTTTCATTTTTTAAAATTATATACCATTTTCTATTATTTTTAAATTTTTTATTTTTCAATTACTAATTAATTACGAATATAACTTTTTTAAAATATTTTTAATATTTTTATTAATTTTACTTTTCAGATTTATTTTATTTTATAATTTTTATTATTTTATGTATTTTTTATTATTTTTATTATTTTTTTATATTTTGGGCTTGGCTTGATGCGTTTCCATCACTAAAACGTGATTTTTTTTGTAGTGAAAGCCCAAAATGTTGGTATCAAAGTATAATTTTCCTTTGATTTTTTTACTTTACAAGAATTTAATTATGAAATAATCAACCATAATAATGAATTATTAATTGAAAAATGAACATTAAATATTAAAAATAATTATAAACTCTAATTAGATGTGGTGAACTCTAATAAACAATATTGTTAAATTAAACTAAATAAAAAATTTCCATTGTCAAAATCGACATTACATTTAACGGAAAATGTCACGGTGTGGCAAATTAAATACTGATCAGTTCGAAACCTTTAGGACTAAAATCGACATTGATGGGACCAAAAGAGAGAATAGCGTGTTCTATGTGACCAAAAGTGAAATTTTCTCACATCTCCATTAATCCATTAAAAGACCCATTTAAATCGTGGGACCAAAATCGATAGCTCAAGTCCAATGGGACCACATTTGATATAATTTTTTGAAATAGAACCAAAAATGATAGTATAAGGACCAAAATAGGACTCGGACATGTTTTGTGGGACCAAAAACGAAATTTTCTCTAAATAATGCCATGATCCTGGTGAGCTTAGCACTGCAGCTGATCCATCAATAATGCACCGAAATTCAAATCGATGCCCTCCAGCATAGCCCACAATATAGTCAACTTATCAGATCTAAAATTCGAGTTCTCATGGTGGGCAAGCCATAATGAAAGACTGGATTAGGGAGCATCGAGGACTTTGTATCCTGGTGATTAATTGAAGTTGCGCATCTCTGGCTGAATCTTGATCAAATTGAGATAAAAAGCATGTGTAATTCGTATAAAATATTCAATCAATTACCCCTATTACAACGGTAAAATCTCAGTTTATCGGTTATCCCCCCAATCTATTATGGATTTTTCTAGCGTACTTTGTCCTCACTCGCACGCTCCCTAATAAACTTCCTAAAGGGTCACCAATTCCACCATTGCCCAAAGTGAAGCACGCTTATCTTTGGAGTTATGATGGAATGAGCGCCATAAAAGAATATATATCTTGTGATATGAGTAGCGACTATCGAATTCTTTAAGTTTTCCTCAACTATGCAGTCTCATTTCGGTATAGCCTCGTAATCCCTCTCTTTCGGATGTAGATTTAGTTCATTCATGTACCCATATGCTTGGAAGTCTTATAGGAGCCACTCTTTGTCTGTGTCTATGTATCGGCGATCACTCTATGCTTTAGTCCCAAACGTCTCACTAAGGTCATTAAACCAAATCGTCTAGTAATCAAATCAACACAAGAAGATCAAATAAACAATAAATAATCTCAATCTCTTGATTCAACGAGCAATTTTGCAGAATAACAGTTTCTCAAAACATATCAAGATCATAAAATCATTATAACAACACAATTCCAGTAAGTGATAACATTCAAGCTACTTATGATAATGCATATTTAAATCACCATATGTAGATTTGTCTTTAAATTAAAGTAGGTTTATCATCTGAAGAGCCAATGACGACGTGATAAACTATGATCTCTTGGAATTTGATGAGAGGTATGGAATCAATTTGAGAATGTTTTTGGAGAACCCTAATATAATTCCACTAAAATAAACTTTCAGAGTCTATTAGTGAATTGGGTTGATGGATATTAATGTTGGTTTCATAAGGTATTAACGAAATGATAGATTTGATATCTTTAAAAAAGTTGTGGGATTCATTTGGACTGGACATTAATTAATGTTCTTTACTTAAGAGACTAACATAATGATCAAATTTTATATAAGCTAGCGCTTTTAAGAAACTTGTGGGATCAATTTGAACCATAATTTTATTTGGAGATCAAAGTGCTTCTCGGATATAATTAAATGATCAATTAGTAATTTATCCATTTTCTTGAATTTGCATTCTATACATGCATTCATAGCTAATTAAATTATTTTTCTCAATAATTTGAAGAATGATCCCTGCCTTTTATTTTGTTTCCTTTCTGTTTATACTTGGCCACACTTAATAATTAATCACATAGTTAGAATATAAAAATGATTCCGCAGATTTTGTTTATGTTGGTTTTTAAAAATAATTTATTGAATGAAGAAATATGTTAGATCAAATAGTTTATGTGATGTTAAATATCTTCTTTATTGATGTTTAATAACAAAACTGAAAAGCAAGATAATCTCCAAAAAAAATAAATTATTGATTCCTAAAATAAGGTAAATAACAATCAAATAATAATTTCCTATAAACCAATGTTTTTAAATCCGGACCGGATATCGAACCGGTTAATTTACTGGATTACTGGGTTATCGGTACGATAGGTTGAGCCGTTTTAAAAAAATCGGATGATCCGTTATATAATATTTATTTATATTTTATCTATGTACATGTTAAAATATAAAATAAAGACAAAAACTTGTATGAGACGGTCTTATACATGAGACGGATCAATACATGTGAGTTAATGATACTTCACCCATAAATAATGATATTCACATGCGGGTATAAATAATGATACTCACATGTGAGTTAATGATACTTCGCCCATAAATAATGATCACCGCATGTGAGTATTGACCCGTCTCATGTATGAGACGGTCTCACCCAAGTCTGCCCCTAAAATAAAATAAACAAACTTGTATCATGATGAATATATTAAATTAAGTTTAAAAAATGCACTTAATTTATATCAATGCTAAGTAAATAAAGTGTTTATCGATACTTTTTTCATAAGTTAAACAATTAAAAATATAGTAATTATTAAATTAAAATAAACATATAGAATATCAAAATATTATATTATGAGAAGATATATAATTAAATGTCAAAAAATTAAAAATTAATTTTATTTATAAAGAATATTGTATAATTAATAACAATTAAAACATTGTTCATCTTTATTTTATAAGTCACTATTTTAGATTTTATTTCTTTTCTCCATTTATTTTAACTAAAATGATAAATTAAATATATTTTAAATATTTATTTTAATTATATACTAAACATTGATTTTAATTAAAATGAGATTTAGTTATTTTCAAGTTGCATATATATATATATATATCCAAAAAATAATAAAAACATAGATTAGCACAATTGGTTAAGTACATAATACAAAATTGTGTACTTTTTGGAGATTATGGGTTCGAATCCTTCTTACGCATGAGAGAATTAAATATGGATCGGTTCGATCGGTTTTCACCAGGTTTAAGAGGTTCGGCCGGTTTTTGACCGGTTCACTGCGGGTCATTTTCAACTCGGAAATCATATATAACCGGATCGGACACATGAACGGTTCGCGGTTAAACCGGTCGAACCGACCGGTCCGGTCCGGGTTTAAAAACAGTGCTATAAACTAGGAACAAATCTTGATAAAATAAAAATAATTAAACATAACAAATATTATGCAGAAGCTAATCAACACTTTTCTCCTTGCATTAGGAGCAGCAAATTCAACTAAGCATTGTCTTCAAAAACGAATTGATCTTCCTCTTGCTCTTGTTGTCTCTGAACACTTTTTCACTTCGTGTTGTTGCTCTCTGAAAATCTTATATATCTATATATCCCATATTTCCACACCTTCTACATCTGATATTAGGCCTCAACCAATAGTTATTTGACATATGGTTCAACATCTTGCAATATGGGTAATGTGAACTCGCAACATTTATGTTTTGATTGCCCTTATATTATCTTCACTGCTCATCAATCTAATTTTCTCTGGAGCTTGCAAAGCACTAACTAACTCTGTCACAAGATATGCTTTATAAATTTATAGACTAGAAGAATTTTTTACTCATACTTTTCAGGTAAGATATGCATATGTTTATCTAAACTAAAATAAATGAAAAATACAGCAAATTATTTTTCATGCATATTTGGTCATATAAAGCAGACCCAAATTTATATTAGCATAGTATATATAATATTTTAGCATGACCTGTAACTCAGAACATTGTGTTTATTATGTTTTAGCATGAAACTACTCACATATTACCATGATGTATATGACATTTTATCATGATTTGTAACTCATAGAAGAATTACGTTTATGACATTCTAGCATGTTAGTCATAGGTCAACATGATGTATATCACATTTTAGCATCATCTGTAGCTCATATCAGCATTGTATTTATGATGTTGTATCGTGAAACTACTCTCATATTAGCATGGTGTATATGACTTGTGAGGAGGTCTTATGTGCACTCTTCTCATATTAGAAGTGATGTTTTTTAGTATTAAAAATGTTATTTTTCATCGCAATTCTAAAAATTCCAATTAGAATAGAATAAACCATAAAAACATTGAAAAATGAACCTTGAATTAAAAAAAAAATCCAAATCAATATAAAACATGAACCATATCAGAATGATTTATATGTCATTTTATCATGAACTATAACTTATAATAGCATCATCGACAAAATAATTTTTTTTCTCATATATACTTTTCACGTAAAATTAAAAGATTTATTATACAATTCGTTCATCATTAAAAACCTTACCTCGCAATCTTACTTTGTTAACAATACCTAATTGTTTGTCAGAGTAGTCATTAATCATTTCTGACTGATTCATCTTTACCATTTCGAACGGTTCTTTCACTTTCCTGGTATTTGGTTTTTAAGTAATTAGTCACAAATTTATTTGTCATCTCAAAGTTCATGATTTTCTGAATATAGAACTTAAAATACCAGAGAACAAGCACGCTTTTGCCTTGAATGTTTTAGTCTAATTTTTCATGTGGGTCTTCATTTGAATATAGTCCTCCTCCACAGCTTCCCAAAGATCCAAAGCTTTGATATAGACTGTCATCTGCACAATCTATGCTTAATAGTTATCACCATAAAAAAGGTGGTATTGCAACATTGGAGAAAGTTGTTGCAAGTTCAATTTCTTAATGCGCTGTACATTTATGTTTTTTTGTACTCACAGATCTCTCGAGAAGAACGCTCTTTGAAACCAATTGTTGGATTTTAGAACCAACATATTAAAATAAGAATTATATTAGAATGAAAAATTTATTAAGTGCAAAATTTCTTCTTTAATTTATTGATACTCTCATCTCTCTCTCTCTCTCTATGTGTGTGTGTGTGTAGAAATATATAACATAACTAAAAAGCAAAATAATCGCCTAAATATCATATATATATATATATAAGATTCTTAAAATAAAGAAAATCATAATTAAATGATATACCTTTGTATATAGTAAGAACAAATCTTGACTGCATAAAAATCTTTAAACAAAACGAATATTATGCAAAAACTAATGCAACTAATGAACAGTTTATAGTTGATTTCAACTATTATATTTGAACTTTATTAAGAAAAGAAATTTGTCTTGATACTCACGAACCTTCAAATTTATAATTAATTACTTTGAAAGGCCATTTCTTTTCTTTGAACATTCGGGTTGAGAGAAACTATAAATGTTCTTTATGTTTTCATGTTATATTTAATTTTGAAAGTTACATATATATGATGAAAAATATGCTAGTATTTTATAATTTGTTTATTTTATATACAGAACTGATGAAGAAGCTAAGTTATCTAAACAATGGAGAGATGATATTAAAATACCAAGTTGTGTCCGAAGAGTTGGATGCCTTAGTCTCGGTAAAATGTGACGAAGATGTGGGCCACATGGTTGATGAAATGAACAACTGGGAAAATGCAGGAAAGCCAAGGCAGCTTCGAGCCTTTCTCTTCCCGAGGAACCCTGTTGTGATGGAGAAGCAAATGGGGGCAGTGGATCCAGTCGCAATGGAGCAACGATATTTAGATGCCATTAACGGCATAATCCGTTTTGAAACTACTACTACTACTACTACTTCTACTTCTTTGATCTGCAGACAACATCCAAGTCCAAGTCCAATTCCGGTGCGACGACATGCAGCAGCTCCCTCTTTCATATCCTCACCAAGGTCTCCAGAAAGTTGCACTACTACTGCAGACGCTACCAACAACTATCACATGAATAGTAGTATTGGCCGAATGATCAAAATGCACAAGGTGAAGAGCTCGCCTAACATATGTTGCACCAATGTTCATCTTCACCAACATCATGTTAATCACCACCAATCACCCAAGCCAGCTCTTGATCTCCACAAAACTGAAAAACTCATCTCTATTAGGTCTGTTGGACATCATGGAAATGGATATTATGATAAATGTGGTAACCATTTTCCTGACACAATGGAGAACCGTGCTATGAGCCAAGTCCCCTCAATTGCTCGTCTTGCTCATTCCATGGGCGGAGCGACCACGTTTGAGAAGATTTGACTCGAGCTAGAGACTTCATTTGGAATATAATGAGATATCTAAATTTGAATAATGTTGATAACCTGAAACTTGAATGCACATGGAGTCAAGAACCTCATATCTCTCTCTCCACCATATTATATATCTCAATTAACTTCATTTCTTCGTTCTAATTCTACATGTGCATTATTATACGACTGCATGAGTATGCATATTCGTGTAATCGTGCACTATTTAAAAATGTATAGTTACACGAATGCATGACTCTGATAATTCGTGCTCTCGTGCAACAATTAAAATTGAAATATTACACGAGTACCCAAATAAATTGATGCACGAATAAACTCCTATACTCGTGTATCGAACAAAATCGATCCGTGCACCAAAGAACATTTAATTTTTTCCAACCAATTCCAACGAAAGATTCAAAAAAATTGAATATATTGATCAATAAAAAGAGTGCAAATACGTAAATATCATATCTTATTGCTGCAAAAAAACAATACGCTTGATGTCAACAAAACTTCAAAAACTTCTCAATGAGCAATGAATCCCTAATTTTCGATATTGCATCAGATAATTTATGGTTGAAACGGGGATTAAATAGAGGAAGAATCATGATAATCTTCAAAAATCATTACTTCGTGCTCTTTTTTTATGGTAGTTTTGTTTCAATTGATAAAACATGGATTGAAGAATGAGGGAGGATGACAGAACGGCGCTCACAGATGGGGAGGGATAAATTTATATATTTTTCATAATATTAGTGATATATATAATAATAATAATTCTTAATAATAAATATAGAACTAAGGGTACCGTAGTACTTTTTTTCTAATAATGGCTAGAAATATTTCAATTTTTTAAAAGTGACTATTTATATAATTTACTAAGTAACTATGACTATTTAAAAATTTTCCAAAAAAATTAAGATATATAATAATATGCATATTGCCCGAGTTTAAAAGTCAAAGTCTGAAAAGAAAAAAAAGCAAAACAAAAAGAAGCGGAAGGTGAGTGGAGTAGGCGTGGGGCCCACGATCATTCTATGCCTAGTCTAACGACTAGAGCGTGAAAGTCACTCTCCACCTCCACAACACAAAATTCGAGAAGTGTGCCACTTCCTCAAATAAATATAATCTTCATCTCTCTCACTCCTTCATTTCTTCTCTAGTCCGTGAGGCCAACTTTAACGTTGGACTAAGGGGGTGTATTGGATAGAGACTCTGTAGAATTTTGTTGGATTTTTAAAATTCACATGTATTCAATTCAGACTTTTAAAAATCTTTAAAAATTCAGAGGTATTCAACACAGATTTTAAAATGTTTATAAAAATCCAACTGTATTCAAAACTCCATGGACTCTAAAATGTTAGTGATTCTATTGGATTTCACCTCAAAATCACGTAAAAAATACAAAGGATAAAATCTGACCTTTGCACACGAGATTTTCATGGATTCGTAAAACCCAGCGCGTGGTGTACTCCAGCTGCTATTGAGGAGTTGAATTCGGACACCCTAGCGCGCGATGTACCCTAGCAGCCACTGAGGGTATTTAACTGCCTAATTTCCAGTGGTCGCTGGCTTCCAATAGTCGTTGGCTTTAAGTTAAGCCGCGGCTGGGGTCCAGCGGTCGCTGGGTTGCATATTCATCGCTCGTTGTTTTCCAGTGAGCGTTGGGAAGAAGGATTTCAAATTTATTAAAATCGTCACAAATCCATACCCAAGTCAAAGGAGACTCCATGTGGAGTCTATGGATTTTATAAATCCATAAAGTCCTTTAAAATCTAATAAAATCCCAATCCAATACACCCCCTAAATTAATGTTGATGGTGACAAACGGGATTTTCACCCGTATTTCTGAGCATAACATATTCATTTTATTGATCTTTTCATATATTTTGATTGTTCTAATGCTTCTTTTCCGTTTTATTTTATAATAAGTGCTTTTAAACACTGTCGTGCAATTTCAGGGCAAAACCGATCGAGTCGGGACTCAAAAGATCGAAGTCGGCGCGACCCGGGTGCAGGAGCGGCGCAAGTGTGCATCCATGCAAAGGCCCCGAAAGCACGGCAAACGGCGCGGCCCGACTCAGGCCTAGGAGGCGCGACCACCTCGGTCGCGCCACCAGGCGTGACCCGAGCCAGGCGCGACGCGGGTGCAGGCCAAGCGTGATCGAGCGTCCATGCAGAGGCCACGAAAGTGTGTTATTCGGTGCGGCCCGACCGGAAGATATCTGGCGCGGGGTCTGTCGCGCCCCCCTGTCCCGTTCTGAATTTTGGCATTTTCATTTCATTTTCATTTTATTTTTATTCTGTGGATTTGTAGGGGTATAAATACCCACCCTCATTCAAACTAGGGCAACAATTGAATCCATAGCCCCCAATTTTAGATATATGAGTTGAAAGAGAATTTTGGAAGAAGAAGATTGAAAGTTGTGAAGAATATTTTGAAGACAAAGTGAAGTTTGAAGATTTTCTATTTCATTTTCGGGTTTACTCTTGTCCATGTTTATGATTTCTTTCTCCCTTATTTATTTGTATTCTTCTTTCATTTTAAGCATGTCTAGCTAATCTTTTAATTCCTAGGGTGATATGATTTGATATTGAATGATTGTATGAATGGATGAAAAGACATGTTAATCTCCCTTCTTTATTTTGCTCATGGATTATTGGTTTGAATGCATCTAATTAAGATTAGCCATCTTAAGTTAGATATGATGTTGATTAAGTTTTGAAAAAGATTAATTAACATTGGAAATTAATTCATGAGCCTCTTTAGGTATTAAATGAGAATTTATGCCTAGTTGGAGTTTGGTAGATTAATTGTGCTAAATTTGAGGGATTTGGAATTTAATCCTAGAGATAGGAAAGTTCTCTTTCTCTTAATTAAATCTTAGAAGCTCGAGAGAGCCTTTGATTAATGTTGGAATTAATCTTGAATGAAATTAACTTGCGTTTTGGTCTTAAAATTCATTGTTCGTGTTGATGAGTATCACCCTAGGATTCCCCTCTTTACTTGTCGTCCCTCTAGTAGTGCAATTTTGATTGCCTTGAACTCATTTTAATTTGCTTTAGAAATTTTCGCGCCTAGAGTAAAAACCATGTTCAACCCAAAATTTTTGTGTGATGCTTGACTTGTAAAATGACATGCATGTGATGCTTGTGTACCTTGAATCATTCTAAATTTCCTGTGGATTCGACCCCGTTTACCTTGTAGTACAACTTACTTGTATACTTGCAAGTTTAAATTTGGGTTTTAAAACTCTGTGAAGAAATTTTCCCATCAAGTTTTTGGCGCCGTTGCCGGGGAAGTTTAGTTTAATTCAAGTGTTTTTATGCAACATCAATATAAGTGTTGTTTGCTAGATCAAGTGATTATGTTTTATTTTATTTAAGTATCAAACTTACTTTAAGTTGTTCGCAGGTGGTGTATGCATACAAGGACACGTGGTGACCCGTTGCTCGAGTTAGATACCGAGATCGAAGCCGCGAGTCGTCACAACAACGCTCGAAGAAGAAGAAGACATAGAATGGCGGATAATCCACCACCTCCGCCTCCCATCCAAGATCCGTTGATTCTTCAAATGCAAAGACAGCTTGAGGAGATGAGAGGACAACATCGGGCCCAAGAGGAAGCAAGGGCTCGAGTTGAAGAAGCGCCAATTCGGAACTTATTCCAACCTATGCTTAATGAGGGGGTTGTCAATGGGCCGGCTATACAAGTGCAACACTCCGTATTTTTGGATTAGAGTTAAAAGTTTTCTAAATCTATTTAAAAGGCTAAAAAAAAAATTATTGGAGCTAAGATAAAGTAAAATGGATAAAAGACGCGACTTTATGTATTATTTAAGATTGAAAAAAAAATTATTGTTGAAATATTTTTATTTCGAGGTCAATCAAAGCCCCAACAGTCAAAGAGAACGTGAATAATAATTTCTAATTTAATCGGGAATATTTGCGACATCCCGAGACTTGACTCGTCAGAGTTTTTCAATAGAAAATGATCCAAGGAATCCGCCGGTGTTCTCGGATTTTTAATCAAAGATCAAACGAACTCCGAATAATATTTTTGGTAAAATAAATGGTGATTTCTAGTTAATTTGAAAAGGAATATTTTCTCGTTCGATTATCAAATAACATTTTCGGCATACCATTTTGAATTGATTTAATAGGAAATAATCCAATGAACCTCCGGGTATTTTTAGATTTATAATGCGAGATCAATTGAACTCCTGGTAAAATAAAGTAATTTTTAAATCGAGTCTAAAAGTATTTTATCAGTATTTTATATCCGAATTATATTTAAAAATCCTAAAAACATCTAAATAACCGCCCCCGTTAATGTTTATCACCAACCCCATTCATATTATATTATTTTCCCCCAACCCTTTTCGTGAAGTTTCTATTACCCATCCCCACCATTCATAAATCATAATTTATGAGAGAGAGAAAGTTGGATAAAGATTAAAGAAAGGAAAAGAAAGAAACTAAAAGAGATAGAGGAGTGAGAGATTAGAGAGCCGAGAGTGAGTTGAGCGAGAGAGTAAGATCCAAGAGAGAGAGAGAAAGGAGTACAGGAGCTGCCACCACCACCACCAGGCCGCTGCCGGAGCTGTGCCGCCGTGCTGCCGGAGCAGCCACAACCTGCCGGAAAATGGCGACGTTTCCACGTCGCGCGGTTATCGTCTCGGTCCATTTCTCGTCATTTTTAGCCCAAATTTTAATATGTCATGTATCTTTATGTGCTCTACGTTTCGTCTTTTGATATCGTTGTCGTTCGGTGGCCGGAAACCGGCCAAATTGCCGGAAAACGTGAATAGTGTCGTGAGCCAACTGTTTAGGCTTTTGCCCCATTTCACCCGTTTCGGGTCATTAAATCGAAAAAGTTTCTTCTCGAAAGTTGTTCCAAATAATATTTCCTATGCGCCCGTCAAATTTCGTAATTTTTGGACAAGTTTTGAATAATATCGATTATTTAAGTTAAACAGTTATTTTTGTAGCGGTAACATGTGTTCTCAAAAAATTTTAAAACTCTCAAAATATAGTCTTGGCATATATAGGATGGTCCCTGAATATTTTCGTAATTTTTGAATGGTTAAAAAGTGTCGTGGTACAAATCTGATAAAAATCGATTAAAATGGCAAGTTTTGGAAAGAGACCTCTGTCAAATCAGTTGGTTCCAATAAATCAGGAATAATATTTTGGAATTTATTTCCTTCTTCATCGGAATTATTCGAGGTCTCTAGAGTCGCGCAATCTATTTCTAAAAAGAATAAAATTAAATAATAGCTCGGATTACAGTAGATTAATTTTCAAAAATATAGTAGTCGTTCTGAGTTGAAGATCGATCCTTGTAGGATTTGCGTGACTTACGAGGAAGGTGAAGGATTGAATCTCGAGATGGTTAGAGCATCTTAGCCTAGGGGAACCAGGGAAGGACTCCGGACCGTTGCTCTGTCTCCAGTACCATGTTCGAGTGTTGGATCCTTGTTAGGACTTGTGTATGTATAAGGTGGGCTATACTATATCTTTGCAAATTGTATCTTTCGAGTTATTAAGCTCTGTTTTGCTAAAATTGCATATGTGACTATCTGTGTTAAATATTTACATGCTACTGTATGTTGTCGGAGTCTCATAAACCAGCGCTGTGTCAATGTGAGTAGCTACAGTATGCATGCATTATTTGTCCTGCCCTACTCCTTGTCGGTGAGACTAAAATGAAATACTTATTGATTATACTCTTTGGGTATACTATGGTCATACTCAACGTTATGCGCTGGTGATATAGTTTGGGTTGCGGGCAGTGACGTGTTATACTCTTCAGCGCTTCACGATAAAATATTTTGGTGAACTTAGGTTGCTTCCAACTTTTAAACCTCCTAAGATTCACTACCAGCATGAACACAGATAGATTACTTTAACAAAATGATTTGCATAACTTGAATTGTAAAACTTGCCCACTGAGTGCATTAGTACTCAGCCCAAATATTTTTCAAATATTTTCAGGTCAGCAGGCTGGAGCGTAGAGGTGATGAGGCTGAGATATGGGCTATTATGATTTACATATTTTTCCGTTGTCCCTTTTTGTTAGTATTCTGTTAAAAATTGAGCTTTCGCACTTGTGATATTCTTTTGCTAAATGCTAAGAACTCTGATCTTGATATTTTATTGATATGATTCTGCTTCTCTGATTCTGAACATTTGTTGACTTCCTAGTTAACATGTATCATATGCTTAACTACATAATTATTCCAAAGGGAGGAAGCCCGTCTTTCGTTATGTCTATTTGATCATTCATTTTGGCCTATGGAAGGGCTTCATTTGTTTAGCATATTGGCGTCTGTTTCTTTTGTCGACCTATGAATGGGTCTATTGATTGATGGTATCTGGTTATTTGTTTTTGTTTGGCCTATGAAAGGGCTTATTGAATTGTTACAGCTTCCATTCTTCTCTTATAAGCCGTTATAAATGGGGATTCGCTCTAGTTACAGAGGTTATGTTGTCTAATTTTCCGGAAGGCATAACCTATCTTTGGCATACACGGTTGTTAAAATTTATTCCAAACATTAATCCTTTTTAGATTATCACCCCGTCGTTAATTAAATTACCCCTTTCTTTCCCGCTTCTTAATTCCAACCCCCGTGGCGTCCATTTCTACGATCTTTCGGGATCGGGGCGCTACAACAAGCCAACAACTTCGAATTGAAGCCAACATTGATGGCTATGGTGTCCCAAAACCAATTTGGTGGGACGACACTTGAAGATCCGCACGAACATGTCCACCAATTTTTGGACATCGCTCGAACGGTCAAGATTAATGGGGTGCCTGAGGATGCAATCCGTTTGAAGCTATTCTATTTCTCACTGTGGGACAAAGCACGAACATGGTGGTTGAACCAACCACCCGGTTCATTCACCTCATGGAATGACTTGCTCTCTAAATTCCTTCAGAAATTCTTTCCTCCTGGAAAGACATTAAAGTTAAAGGGAGAGATAACTCAATTCAAGCAAAGGGGTGAAGAGTCATTGTTTGAAGCTTGGGAGCGGTTTAGAGAGATGCTTCGCAAGTGTCCGGGCCACGGTTTTGGAACGGATCATCAAGTCTATATTTTTTATGGGGGTTGCAAGTCAAACGTTCGAAGTATTCTTGATGCATCGGCCGGAGGATCATTACTAAATCGAGGACCCGAAGAAGCCGTCACAATCATCGAGGAAATGGCCTCCAATGCCTATCAATGGCCGGGGGAGCGGGAAATTGTACAAATCTTGAAAAAGGTGAAAACTACAAACAATGATACCATAGCCCTTTTAGCCGCCCAGATGACTACCATGAACTCTAAAATAGAGGCTATGGCATCTCCAAGACCGGAGCCTCCAATCGTGCCTAACTTAGAGGAAGCGAGCTTCGTTGGTCAAGGGAACTATAGGGGCTACCAAAGGCCTTTCAATCAAGGTTTTAAGCCCCACTTTGGAGGACCACAAGGGCAAGGTGGAAATCAATATCATCCTAGGCCACCACATCCGAATCTTTCTTACTCAAACCCGAACAATCACCTCCAACCGCCTCCCGGATTTTCAGTCACAAATGGAGTCATTGATGAGGAAAAGAAGCCCAAACTTGACGAGCTCCTTATGGCTTTCATGAATAAGACCGATAAATACATGGGGGATTCTCAAGCACGTTTTGAGAAGATAGAAGGGAATCAAACCGCGGTGAATACTCAACTAAAGGTGTTAGAAAAACAGATGGGGCAACTTGCCTCAGCTTTAGGAGGTCAACACCACCCGGGACAATTCCCCTCAAACACTACCATTAACCCCAAGGAGAATTGCAAGGCAATAACCCTTCAAAGTGGGACATCTTATAAGGAGCCCGATATGCCCGATCAAGAGAAAGAAGCTTTGGGTGAGGAAGAGCCAAGGGAAGAACAAAGAGGGGATGATGAAGGTGAGAAGGAAGATGCTATAAGGAAAGCAAAAGGGGTCCCTAGGGATCAAAGAGACGTTGAGTCAAAGATGCATGTGCCTTATCCTCAGAGGCTTCGAAAAATTAAGCATGAGGAACAATTTTCCAAATTTTTGGACATCTTCAGAAGAGTGTAAATAAACATACCCCTTGTGGAGGCTTTATAACAAATGCCTACGTATGCTAAATTTCTTAAGGAGGTAGTTACAAAGAAAAGGAGGTTGGGTAATTATGAGACAGTTAATCTAACAGAAAATTGTAGTACATTGATTCAACAAAAATTGCCTGCCAAAATGAAGGACCCTGGAAGTTTTAACATCACAGTGACCATTGGAGATAGCCAAGAGAGGAGGGCCCTTTGTGATCTTGGTGCAAGTATAAATCTCATGCCATTGTCATTTTTCCTTAGGTTAAATGTGGGAGAGATAAAACCCACGACAATCTGTTTGTAAATGGCGGATAGGTCGCTAACCTACCCAAAGGGAATTTTGGAAGATGTTCTCGTTAAGGTGAACGACTTCATATTCCCCGTGGATTTCGTCGTCTTGGACATGGAGGAGGACAAAAATGTGCCCCTCATTTTGGGAAGGCCATTCTTGGTAACGGGTAAGGCACTCATTGACGTGTCGAAAGGAGAGCTCACACTTCGTTTGAACGATGAAAGTAGTACCTTTTCGATTTACAATGCTATGAAGTTTCATGATGATAACGAGGAGTCCATGAGAGTGGAAGATTGTAAAGTGATGAAGATTGTAGAAGAATGTGTTGAAGAGACAATGATGGAGAATTGCATCTCTCAAGACCCCTTGGAGACCATCTTGTTTGCATCCCTCTACTCTTCTTCTTCTCTTGATGATTTTAATGATAATATCGATATTGTGGATTGTGTGTTTGCTCTTGATTCCCCACAGGAAATCCTAAGACAAGGAAATCGCTTTTTACCATTAAGGGATAGAAAAGAGGAAGCACTGAAGAATGAAGGAGGAGAGAAAAAGGAGACCAAGGAGGAGTTGAAGCCCCTTCCAGGACACTTGAGGTATGCTTTCTTAGGTGAAAATGAAACTTACCCCGTGATAGTGTCGGCTTATTTGTCAGCATGTGAGCTAGATAAATTGCTTAGAGTCTTGAGGAAGTATAAGTCCACTCTAGGTTGGTATATTGCTGACTTGAAAGGGATTAGCCCATCTGTGTGTATGCATAGAATCTTGCTTGAGGATGAATAAAAACTACGTGTGCAACCACAACGAAGGTTAAACCCCATTATGCAAGAAGTCGTGAGAAAAGAAGTTTTGAAATGGCTTGATGCGAGTATAATTTATGCTATATCTGATAGCGAGTGGGTTAGCCCCACTCAGGTTGTAGCCAAAAAGGGGGGCATGACAGTAGTCCAAAATGAGGGTAGTGAATCCATTGCTACTAGAGTTGTCACAGGTTGGAGGGGTTTGCATAGATTATCGAGCCCTAAATGCTGCCACTAGGAAGGACCATTTTCCCCTACCATTCATTGATCAAATGTTGGATAGGTTAGCCAGATATAAGTTCTATTGTTTTCTAGATGGCTATTCCGAGTACAATCAAATTCTAATAGCTCCTGAAGACCAACATAAGACAGCATTCACTTGTCCCTATGGAATTTTTACTTTTCGCATGATGTCTTTCGGTTTGTGTAATGCTCCGGCTACTTTCCAAAGATGCATGATGTCAATATTTCATGATTTAATTGAAAAGATAATGGAGGTCTTTATGGATGATTTCTCGGTCTTTGGAAATTCTTTCGATAATTGCTTGGATAACTTAACATGAGTTTTGCAGCGTTGTGAGGAAACTAACCTTGTCCTAAACTGGGAAAAATGCCATTTTATGGTGAGAGACGGAATAGTCCTTGGCCACAAAGTGTCCGCTGCAGGCTTGGAGGTGGATCGAGCCAAAATAGTAGCCATTGAGAAGCTTTCACCCCCTACTAATGAAAAGGGAGTCCGGAGTTTCCTTGGCCATGCCGGGTTCTATCGGCGTTTCATTAAGGATTTTTCAAAAATTTCGAAACCTTTGTGTAAATTTCTTGAAAAATCTAATGAGTTTGTGTTTGATAGTGAATGGGTGCAGACGTTTGAGACCCTGAAGAAGGCCCTTATGACGGCCCCGGTACTCATTGCCCCGGATTGGAGCGAGCCGTTTGAGCTCATGTGTGATGCAAGCGAGGTAGCCATGGGGGCCGCATTAGGACAAAGAAGAGAAAAGTTGTTCCGGGTGATCTACTACGGAAGCAAGACTTTGGACCCGGTACAAATTAATTACACAACCACGGAAAGAGAGTTGTTGGCGGTCGTATATGCTTTTGATAAGTTCCGGCCCTACCTCATTGGGGCCCGAACTATCGTGCATACAGATCATGCGGCCCTGCGACATCTATTTGCTAAGAAGGATGCCAAACCTAGATTGATACGATGGATTTTGTTGCTGTAAGAGTTTGACTTGGAGATCAAGGACCGGAGAGGTTGTGAGAATGTGGTGGCGGACCACCTTTCTCGGCTTGAACATACCTCGGATGAGTTAGATGACAAGAGGCCAATAAATGATGATTTTCCGGATGAAAGGATACTAGCCATAAGAGCTACAACACCATGGTTTGCGGACTTTGTGAATTACTTGGTGGCAGGGGTCAAGCCCGTGGAGCTCGAGAGTTATAAAAGAAAAAAATTCTTTCATGATGTGAAGTTTTTCATTTGGGATGAACCATGCCTATACAGGCGCTGTGCCGACTTGATTTTGAGGAGGTGTATACCTGAAGATCAATGGAGAGAAATCCTTGAAGCATGCCATACTAGGCCAAGTGGTGGCCATTTTGGTGCCAACCGGACCGCTAGGAAGGTTCTCCAAAGTGGATTCTATTGGCCTACATTGTTTAAAGATGCAGGAGGGTTTGTAAAGAGTTGTGAACAATGTCAGAAGATGGGGTTAATTTCCAAAAGAGACGAGATGCCTATGAGAAATACAATTGAAGTAGAACTCTTCAATGTGTGGGGTATAGATTTTATGGGCCCGTTTGTAGCCTCTGAATGAAATGTGTACATACTTTTGGCCATTGACTATGTTTCCCGTTGGATAGAAGCGGTGCCCACAAAGATGAATGACTCTAAGGTGGTACTCAAATTCTTGAGGAGGAACATACTCACACGTTTCGGTGCTCCGAGAGCTCTCATCAGTGATGGTGGTTCCCACTTCTATAATAGATGGATGTCGATGCTACTTGCTAGGCATGGGGTGAAGCACAAAATCACCACACCATATCACCCCCAAGCCAATGGTCAGGCGGAGTTAGCAAACAGAGAAGTCAAGCAAATTCTGCAGAAGGTAGTTAAGATTAATGGCAAAGACTGGGCCTCATTGTTGGATGAGGCACTTTGGGCATATATGACCGCCTATAAGACGCCGTTAGGAATGTCACCATATCAACTCATCTTTGGAAAGTCATGCCACTTACCAGTTGAGCTCACTCACAAGGCTTTTTGGGCAACAAAGAAGCTCAATTTTGATCCTATGGCATCGAGAGGAGAACGGATCTTCCAATTGAATGAACTTGACGAGTTTAGGATGGAAGCTTTTGAAAATTCCTCAATTTACAAGCTCCAGGCAAAGTGTTACCATGACAAGCTCATAAGAAACAAAGAATTGGCCCCAGGAGACAAGGTACTCCTATTTAATTCAAGACTTAAGCTCTCCCCCGGGAAGTTGAAAACAAAATGGAGTGGCCCATTCACGATTGAGAGGATTTTTTATGGAGGCGCCATTGAGCTCAAGGGAAGGGATGGATGCATTTTTGTAGTAAATGGGCATCGAGTCAAGAAATTCTACACACCCGAAGACAAACTTGAGCCTACCACGTGTTACCTACAAGATGCCTAATGATTGGTAACCCCGTCGAGCTAACGATGTTAAACTTAGCGCTTGTTGGGAGGCAACCCAATGTTTATTTTGTTCCATCTATTAACCTTTTTTTATGTTTTCTTAATTTTTGTTAGTTTTATATATATCTTGTCATTTTTGATTTTGTTATTTTTGTGGTTTTTAATAGTTTGGTTAGTGTAGTGCAAAAGTGCAAGGGATAGGGCCAAAAATTTCATCAAGTATGGAGCCCCGAGCACAGTATGGCGTGACCCGGTGCCAGAGTCAGCGCGAGTGCGCGTGTACACAGAGGGTGCAAAACCACGTTGCCGGACGCGACGCGACTCAGAGATAGGCTGGCGCGAGCAGCTCAGTCGCGCCCAGAGGTGCGGCCCGACCGAGTAATGGCTGGTGCGAGCAACTCAGTCGCGCCCTGAGGCGCGGCCCGACTGCCCAGAGAAGTCGCGCCCCTCCCAGTCGCGCCTGACTTACGGGTTTTTAAACCCCTCTTCCCCTTTCATTTCTTTTCACTTCTTCCTCTCGATTTCTCTAAACTCCCACACCCACACACGCTCACTCTTCATTTCTCCACAATTTGTCACTCTTCCACACACAAGGACACCCCAATCTAAGGTATGGCGTTTCTACTCTCCCCATTTTCTTTTTCTATGGTTTAAATTTGAACTTCAAACATTATTTGGGAAAAATCATGTGTTACTCTTGACAATATTTGTTCTTGGATTAATGATGCTCCTATCCATGAATCCTAGCCGATTTTATGTTCAATTTAGGTATTTTTGGTCACATTTTAGAATTCCCAAAACCTAGGGTTCTATGCAATTTGGGGATAATTTGATACTTGTTGTTGATTATGATTTTGTTGCCATAATTGAAATTAATCTCACCCATAGACCCTAGTGATGGTGAAATTTGTGAAGTTCTAGCTATTTATGTTGAAATGTGAATTTTGTGCATTTAAGATTTTGGTAATTTTGGGAAAAATGCCATGTTTCTTGCACCTTTATGCATGTACCTATGATAGCCAAACCCCAATTGGGTCACATTGTGGTCTATTGTTGTTGGGAACCCTGAATGAAAAGCATGATGGATTGATGAAGCATGAATAGAGATTATGGAGATCTGAGGGGATTGTATGCGTCATTTGGAATTTTGTACCTTTGATGAGCGTTAGTTGTGCAATTTTATGCCCCGTGATGTTTGATTTTGAATGATGCCCCTCTATGTTAGCTTTTGATGCAACTCTTGACATGTGAAGCTGTGTATAGTTGAAATGAATGTTATTGGGGTGTTGTGAGTAGTTGAAGGGGTTGAAAGTGTGTAAGTGGTCATTTGACTTTAGTGTCGGCTCCTCATAATTTCATGTGGTGCCTACGCCTATTATGTGTTCTATCCTCGAAAATTTGTGTTTGATGGAATTATGCTTTGTTTATTCAAGGTATGGCTCGACGAGGTAGGGAGGCACGTCGAAGGAGACAAGTAGAGTCCGAGAGTAGTGAGGAGGAAGCTCAGAATTATGATGAGGGTAATGAAGAAGAGGAAGAAGAAAATGAGGAATTTGGTGACGAAGAGGCAGGGGACAATGAAGATAACGAAGGAGAAGAAGAGGATATTGATGAAGATGAAGTAGAGGAGGATGAGGCCTCGTTCTCCCCATTGAATTGGAATGGAGATCACCCAAGCGAAGTGGGAGTCCATCTACTGAAACATGAGCATAGAAAGAAATGGTTGCGACTGTCTAAACATTTTGAGATTAAGGCAACCAAGTTTGCGGATGCGGCGGCTGCCCGACAGTTGGGAATTAACGAGGATGTTTGGATGACTGGGTTGGACACACGTGCTAGAGGGAGGATGGGTGACTTACCTAGTGCTAGTAAAAGAATTTCTGGCTACACTGAGAGTCAAGTCTACTGATGCAAAGGGGCCCATTTGGTGCAAGTTTCGACTGGGAAACCAGAACTGGCGATTCACTATGGCTGAGATGAACCGTATGTTTGGCACTCCGCATGATGGAATCTTTAACTCGCACCCTACTTTCCGCCTGGAGGACTTTTGGAGGCGTATCATGGACCCTGATCCCAGGATGGTCCGTTATGACTTGAGCAAAGCTAAGGCCCCCCACATCCAGAATCCGGTATTCCGTTACATTCAGCGGGTGCTCTCATCTACAGTTCTAACCCGTCATGAGAATAGTGGCTTCCGCACTCAGGAAATCCACATATTATGGTGTATGTTGAAAGCGATCAATGTGGACTTTGCAGCTCATTTTGTTGACCAGTGCAAGAGGCAGGCTGCACCGGGTAGTGGGAAGATCTGCATTGGAGGATTGATCACCCCAATTGCTCGAGCTTTGGATGTAGACCTCACCAATTATATTGATGTGCCCGGATCCAGGAGGATAAACTTGCAACATCTCCGTAACGCCCGAATGATAGGCTCTGCTGCTCCACCTCCATTCCAGTTCCTCTTGAAGAATCGAGTCCAGTTTCCTCTCCCCAATCCCACTTTCACCTCAATCACCACTTTTGAAGATCAGCAGAACTGGATGATGAGCACACCAGAGCACCGCACCCTGATGACCGTGATTGATGCCGGTCCACATAGGCCCCCTCAAGGGGAAGCATCTATATCTCAGGCGCCCAGGGGAGCGAAGCGGTCGAGGGAGGATGTGCAGGAGGAGAGGTTCAGCAACATGGAAGGGATGATGACAGAGATGACGGCCAACTTGGGGAATATGCGGGTGGATATGACTTCCAAATTTGGGGATATGCGCACGGAGATGGATTTGCGCTTCACGGGGCTGCACGAGAACTTTGATGCACGCTTCACTAGATTGCAGGAGGATCTGGGCACCTGTTTCACGGGCATGCATGAGGAGATAGACACGAGATTTTCGAACCTCCAGTCCCATGTTGATTCCCGTTTCACCGGGATCAGTGCTAAAATCCAGGGCCTGCAAGGAAATTTCAATACTTTCTAATCTGGTTTTAATGATTTTGCAGGTTACATGAGACAGTGGACTGGACAGAGCTCATCTTCACAGTGGCCTTCTCAGCAGTTTCAGCAGTACCCTCCATATCCGTATCCATATCCGCCCTATCCTCCGTACCAGCCACAGCAGCCACCTCAAGACAGAGATCGCTCTGAGAACTAAGTTTTCCTCTCTCTCAACGGTCCCACAAGTCTTCCACCCAAACTTGACCTACCTTTGGCATGGTGCAAGTTTGGGGGAGGGGATATGCCCGTGGTGACCTGTTGAGCTCAAGCCTTTAGTCTTTCTTAGTTATCTTGAACAATTTATGTTTTATGTTATTTGGTTTTGTTATTTGGATACTATGTTATGTTTATGTTTATTTAGGAGAATTTGATAGCCCCATTGATCTGTATGGATATATTTGATCGTTAAGATTTTATTTGGGCTATGTAATAAGTTATGCTCAGATTTGAGTGTGGATCTTGTTTTGATATTTTTACTATCTTTGAGCATTTATTTATCCTCTTTGCATGAGTAGAGGAAAGCAGGATGAGATTGAGCATGACTAGGGATTTGTGTAACCTTGCCTATGATGATGAATTTGTGCAAAATTTTTGAAAAATCATGCATGGAAATGAGTGATTGGTGATTAGCATATAGATTAAATTATGAAATTCTGGCATATCTTGCATATTACGTGAGATTTGGGCCTTTTTATTTTCCTTGATTGAGAGTTTCTTCAACAATTCTAGCATCTCTAGAACTTGCTCTACAAACTCATATGATTATGTATGTGCTTATAGAAACATGAAGATGACCTAAGGCGGTTCTTGTTCAAAATTTTGAGCCTACAATTTTTCTTTTGCTACAAAACACATCCTTTGTCCACCCCTTTTGAGCCATGTTGAAAATTATTTTTGTTGAAAAACCAAGGGTAGTGGAAATTGATGAGAATAGTAGGTTGGGAACGACAACTGCTTGGGGAGCATAAAATGTGAAATGTCTCGAGAATGAAGAATATGATCCTTGCCTTGATAAATTCAAATAGAGTCCTTCTCCTAGAACTAAACAAAGAAACAATAGAGTGAAGATTAAAAAAAAAAAAAAAAAAGAAAGCATGATTGAGGAGAAGAACAAATGATCACTCTAGAGGTTGTGTTGAAAGTAAATGCGTCCTCATAGGAGAAGTGCACTAAAAGTATGCTAAGGGCTATCTGTTTTATTGCTGCATTGTCCCCAAGAGAATTTGTGGAGGGTAGAAGAAATCTTGTAGATTGCTTTGCTTAGATTTGCATTAGACATGGTTTAGAATGGAAGTCACTCTTCTCCATACTTTTCCTACCCGTCCAAAGAGCCGAACGCTTCAACCCGAAAGACCTATGTGATTCTTGTTTCTAGCACATATTATGATGATTTCGAGTTATTTTGCAAGCTTATGGTTGCATGTTAGTGTTGCTTGATGTTGAGTGAAAATGCACCCTTTTTGACCCCGTGAGGTTCAATTGTGTGTTTGATTCTTCAACTGAAAGAGAGGAGCCGAAGTTTCATAATTTGATCTTTATGTTCTTAGATCTCGTTTTCATCGCATGAGCTTTAGCTTTTTCTTCTGAGGCATCAAGGCTTGAAAATCCCATATGCTTGTTTCTATCAATTCCTTGTGTTTCTATTTCTTGTTTGAGGACAAACAAGTGTTTAAGTTTGGGGGAGTTGACAAACGGGATTTTCACCCGTATTTCTGAGCATAACATATTCGTTTTATTGATCTTTTCATATATTTTGATTGTTCTAATGCTTCTTTTCCGTTTTATTTTATAATAAGTGTTTTTAAACACTGTCGTGCCATTTCAGGGCAAAACCGATCGAGTCGAGACTCAAAAGACCGAAGTCGGCACGACCCGGGTGCAGGAGCGGCGCGAGTGTGCATCCATGCAGAGGCCCCGAAAGCACGGCAAACGGCGCGTTCCGACTCAGGCCTAGGAGGCACAACCACCTCGGTCGCGCCACCAGGCGCGACCCGAGCCAGGCGCGATGCGGGTGCAGGCCAAGCGCGATCGAGCGTCCATGCAGAGGCCATGAAAGTGTGTTATTCGACGCGGCCCGACCGGAAGATATCCGGCGCGATCACCTCGATCGCGCCTCCTGGTGTGGCCCGACCGGGGCGCGACCGAGCCCGTGTCGCGACCTGATGTGACCCGGACAATGTATCCAAGTCACGAGATTTATGCACGCAGAAGACTCAAGAATTGAACTACGTCAGCTAGAAAACAATGGAATCAATCCGACTCAAAACAAGATAAAACTTACTAGAATTAAACGACATGAACTATGACTTGAACGAGGACTCGATGAACACCTTGAGGCTGGCTGGAATATGACGGTAGTGATGGTAAAGGTTATGGATGGCGGCGGTTAAGGTGGTGATGGCGGCGGTGGAAGGTAGTTGTAGATCAGCTAAATCGAACGAACCCGTGTTGAAAACCCGAACGCACTCGTCTAGCTTCTCCGGATAGCAATTCTCCCAAGTATTTAATTATACCTTGAAGAACTTGAATAAGACTATTGGATTGCTAATTCAATAGAATTGTTTGTAGATAGGTGATCAACCAAAGGATCGTGAGACAGATTGAGAATAACTCTTTATTTCTTGCAATTGTCTGAATTATGAATGTCACAGGGTGCTCCTATTTATAGGAGACATAATGGACGAAAATTAAACCCTAATTAACTAGATAAACATTGAAAAATACTAATCCTAATCAATCTAGGATAAAATCAAAAGATACCAAAAATAAGATAACAAAAATCTATCTAAATCTAACTAGATAAGGATAAATCCCAAAGTTGAATTGGGCTTCAATCTCGCCATCTTGGACCACCATTATTCACGACATGGGCTGAATTACTTGGATAAATTTCGTGGCCCATGTATAATAACCTTGCCACCTTTGCATGAAAAACAGCATCTCCCGATTTCCCATGCAAACGCGCATAACTTTTCATGCACACGTCCAATTGGCGTCATTCTTCTTCTCACGTCTTCATGCTTCCTTCTTCATCATCAGTGGATAGCATGGTGATCAATCTCAAGCTGCCCTTGACTTCATCTTCATGCATTTCGAATTTGCGACGAATAGAAGCTTGTAAATAAGCTTGTAACTTCTTAGCTCGCAAACGCGTCATTGGACCTTTAAACTGCAGCTCCGGATCATCTGGATCATTACCTAGCTCGACCTCATCATTCCCCCCCTGCTGAAAAGAATTCGTCCTCGAATTCAAGGACTCGTCATCATTGCACTCGAACTCATCATCTGCAGAAAAAAGGGAGATAAGTCAGCAACATTAAATGTAGATGAACACTTATACTCACCGGGTAAATCAATGCGATATGCATTATCATTGACTCTACTCAGCACGGTGAACGGTCCATCTCCTCTAGGCATTAATTTCGACTTTCTCAAGTTAGAAAACCATCTAGGACTCAGATGAATCCAAACGCGATCTCCAGGCTGGAAAATCACTTGCTTGCACCGTTTGTTCTTTTGAACAGCATTACGTGCGCCAACGGCTTCAATACGCGCACGTACTTTCTCATGCATCTCCTTAACTTGTTCCGCTTTTCTTGTACCTTTAACACTTGTTAGATTCTCAACAGGTAAAGGTAACAGATCATTAGGCATTAGCGGATTAAAACCATAAACAACTTCAAACGGAGACATGTTGGTAGATGAATGCACAATTCTATTATAAGCAAATTCAGTATATGGCAAACAATCTTCCCATGACTTCAAGTTGTTTTTAACTAAAGCACGCAGCAAAGTACCTAAAGTGCGATTAACTACTTCAGTTTGTGGATGACATGTAGTAGAAAATAACAGTTTGGTACCTAACTTACCCCATAGTACACGCCAAAAATGTGCAAGAAACTTAGAATCCCTATCACTAACAATAGTTCTAGGTATTCCATGTAAACGCACAACATGTATAAAGAACAAATTGGCAATGTGTACAGCATCATCAGTTTTTCTACATGCGATGAAATGAGACATCTTGGAAAACCTATCAACTACAACAAAGATAGAATCTCGACCAGACCTAGACCGTGGTAAACCTAATATGAAATCCATAGATAAATCAATCCATGGGGAAGACGGGGCTGGTAGAGGGGTGTACAAACCGAAAGGATATGAAGTAGATTTTGACTTCTTGCATGTTATACATCTACTACACACATTCTCAACATCATGCTTCATATGTGGCCAAAAGAAATGCTCATGCAACAAGTTTAACGTTTTTGACACACCAAAGTGACCCATTAAACCTCCCACATGCGACTCAAGAACTAACAACTCACGCATAGAAGACTTAGGAATGCATAACTGTGAACCCTTCAACAAGAACCCATCATGTACGAAATAACCATCATAAGCACGAGATTTTGAACAACAATCAGCATATATGGGTGCGAAAAACTCATCACATGCATATAATTCCTCAATTGCATCAAATCCCAATATCTTAGCATGCATAAGGTTCAAGAGAACGTACCTTCTCGACAATGCATCAGCTACCACATTTTCGGCGCCTTTCTTGTACTTGATGACGTACAGGAAAGACTCAATAAACTCTACCCATCGTGCATGTCGCTTGTTTAAATTTTGTTGGCCTTTCAAATGATTCAAACTCTCGTGATCCGTGTGAATCACGAACTCCTTAGGTCATAAATAGTGCTGCCACATTTCTAAAGCTCTTTTGAGTGTGTACAGCTCCTTGTCATAGGTGGAATAACGAAGGGCTGCATCATGGAGCTTCTCACTGAAATAGGCGACTGGACGTCGTTCCTGCATCAAAACAGCACCAATCCCTTTGCCCGAGGCAACACATTCTATTTCAAAAGTTTTATTAAAGTCTGAGAGAGCAAGAACAGGCGCATTACATAAACATGACTTTAAAGTGTTAAACGCATGCTCTTGAACAGGACCCCATTCAAACTTTCGATCTTTCTTGCTTAACTCAGTAAGCGGCGCGGCTATGCTGGAAAAATCACTCACAAAGCGACGATAAAAGCCAGCAAGGCCATGGAAAGATCTTACATCACTCGTAGATTTAGGAGTGGGCCATTCCTCAATCGCTTTGATTTTGGAACGGTTTACTTCTATACCACGTAAACTCACAACGAAGCCTAGAAAAACAACTTCACTCATGCAAAAAGAACACTTAGACAGATTACCATATAGCTTCGACTCTCTAAGCAATTCGAACACATGTCTAAGGTGCTGCATATATGTGTGTGTTGTGTCACTATAAATCAGAATGTCATCAAAATACACAACAACATATTTTCCAATCACTTCACGTAAAACATGATTCATCAAACGCATAAATGTGCTTGGTGCATTAGTGAGACCAAAAGGCATAACAAGCCATTCATACAAACCATACTTAGTTTTAAATGCAGTTTTCCATTCATCACCTTCTTGCATACGTACTTGAAAATAACCAGAACGCAAATCAATTTTAGAAAAGACACGCGAACCAGATAACTCATCAAGCATATCATCTAATCTAGGGATGGGAAAATGATACTTTACCGTGATTTTGTTGATTGCACGATAATCCATGCACATACGCCATTCGTTGTTCTTCTTTGGCACTTGAATCACTGGAACGGCGCACGTGCTCAAGCTTTCTCGAATTTACTTCTTCTCCAACAGCTCTTTGACTTGTCTATCTATCTCCTTAGTCTCATCAGGGGACGTCCTATAGGCTGGTCGGTTGGGAAGCACGGCTCCGGGGATGAAATCGATCTGATGCTCGATTCCTCACACTGGTGGAAGTCCTCCGGGTATCTCCTCAGGAAAAATGTCCTTGAACTCATCAAGTAAGGGCTACACATCACTAGGCAAACAATCATTAGTAGCACTACTCTTAAATGTGAGTAGAACAAGGGGCATACCTGCTTTAACGGCTTTCTGAACTCCTTTTGCTGAAATAAACAAGCTCTTCACATGAGGCTTGTTTGAACTCGACTTTGACTTCTTTTCCACAGCTAGGGAGCTCGAATGAGGTGGTTTGGGAGGGTTAGGGGCGACGGTAAGGGGTTGTCCGGGGGCTGAGGTCTCGGCCGTGGCCTTAGGGGCCTGTTTTGCGGCTGCTTGCTTCGCCTTTTCCACTTTGAACCTCTCTTGCATGCGTTGCTGATCCATAGAAATGTCTTTAGGTGATAACGACCTTAAGGTGCTGATTCGGCCATCAATGTCGACGGTATAGGTGTTCAGACGTCCATCATGGACAACACGTCGATCATATTGCCAAAGTCTGCCTAACAACAAGTGTGCCGCATCCATAGGGATAACGTCGCACAAACCAGTGTCAGAAAAATTATGGATTGAGAATAAGACACTTACCTGGTGAACCACGTGTATCTCGCCTCTTTCTGTAAGCCACTGCAATCTGTATGGTTTTGCATGTTGTTGGACGGGTAGACCAAGCTTTTCCACTGCATACTGACTGATGGCATTGATTACACTACCACTGTCAATAATCATAGAACACGTGTGACCTTGAATCACTGCACGGGTGTAGAAGATGTTCTCCCGTTGGTGTTCTTGTTCCTCTTCTCAAATGATGCTCAAACTCCGGATTGTGACCAAACTGAGATGAACTTCCGGATCGACTGGGTTAGGGGCTGCATCATTCTCAACTTCTTCTTCAAGTGTTGCGTCGCCCACAGGCTCTTGTTTATCCTCACTAGCTGATTCGACTTTATTTGATTCCGTTAAGTATAGAATTCGCCGGTTTGGAAATTGAGCTTGGAAATGGCCCCAACCTTGACACTTATGACATTGGATGTCACGAGCATGATTAGGGGCTTCATTAGGGGCTCTAACACCTTGATTTGGCTGAGTAGGGGTCGGCCTTGACTGGTTGGGCGGCGTAGACTCGGGTCTACGGCTTGTCTGCGGTGTAGAACGGTCGAAACGCCGTTCGGGTGGTCCGGATGGACCTCTTGGTCGAGTGGAGTCAGTAGAAGGGGTAGAAAGTGATGTGGAAGGTGTACCTTTACTCCAAGATGAACGTGTAGGAGCTGCACTGTAGTGGGATTGACGGCGGCCCTCTCTTAGCTGCCTTTCCACAATCGATGCATACTGCACCATCCTTTCTACACTGGTGAAGTCTCTGAGCTCGACTTCACACGCAATATCAGGATTCATACCTTCAATGTACCGAATAATGGTAGCATTTAGGGTCTGATGTGACCCGGACAATGAATCCAAGACATGAATGAAACGCAGGTGGAAGACTTTAAGGACTCGAACAACGTCAGCTAAAGAAGGACTCAACCCGACATGAATTAAAAGACAAACTTACTAGAAAACACGAACAATGAATGGGACAACGATGAGGATACGATGAACAACTTGAGGGGGCTGGAATACGGCGGTGGAGGCGGCGGAAGTCGGTGAAGGTGGCGGTGGTGTTGATGAAGGCGGCGGCGATGTGTTGTTGTGGATTGGATAGATTCGGCGAACCCGTGTTGAATAACCCGAACGCGCACGTCTAACTTCTCCGGATAGCAATTCTCCCAAGTACTTGAATGTACCCTGAAGAACTTGAATAAGACTATTGGATTGCTAATTCAATAGAATTGTTTGTAGGATTTTCGATCAACAAAAGATCTTGGAGACAAAAGAGAAATAATTCTTGTATTCATGCAATTGTCTAACTTTTTAAGTGTCACATGATATCCCTATTTATAATATCATAGGGGACGAAATATATGACCTAATTAACTAGATAGGAACGAAAATACTAATGCTAATCTAACTAGGGTTGTTACCTTATCCAAAATCTGTTTTTAAGGTAAGAATCAAAAGATACCAAAAATAAAATAAGAAAAATCTATCTAGATAAAGATAAATCCCAAATTGATTTTGGGCCTTCAAATTTCGCCACTTATGGACTTGGGCTCCATAATTAACGTGTTGGACTATTATTAGATGAATCCACACGTTATCTTCAATGTCAACCTAGTCAGTATGCCCATACCGACTGTCTTCATGCAATTTGGTCAGTATGCCCATACCGACTAACTTCAAGCCTTATTCTTTATCATTAATGGTTAGCATAGTGATCCATCTCGGGCTGCTCTTCACTTCATCTTCATGCATTTCGAATTTGCGCCTTATTGAAGCTTGTAGATAAGCTTGCAACTTCTTAGCTCGCAAACGCGTCACAGGACCTTTGAACTGCAACTCCGGATCATCTGGATCATTGCTAGGCACGATCTCATCATTCCCCCCTGCTGAAAAGAATTCGTCCTCGAATTCTCAGACTCATCTTGTTCGAACTCATCATCTGCAGAAAAGGGAGATAAGTCAGCAACATTAAATGTAGATGAACACTTATACTCACCGGGTAAATCAATGCGATATGCATTATCATTGACTCTACTCAGCACGGTGAATGGTCCATCTCCTCTAGGCATTAATTTCGACTTTCTCAAGTTAGGAAATCGTCCAGGACTCAGATGAATCCAAACGCGATCTCCAGGCTGGAAAATCACTTGCTTGCGCCGTTTGTTCTTTTGGACAGCATTACGTGCGCCAACGGCTTCAATACGCGCACGTACTTTCTCATGCATCTCCTTAACTTGTTCCACTTTTCTTATACCTTTAACGCTTGTTAGATGCTCAACAGGTAAAGGCAACAGATCATTAGGCGTTAGCGGATTAAAACCATAAACAACTTCAAACGGAGACATGTTGGTAGATGAATGCACAACTCTATTATAAGCAAATTCAGCATATGGCAAACAATATTCCCATGATTTCAAGTTGTTTTTAACTACAGAACGCAGCAAAGTACCTAAAGTGCGATTAACTACTTCAGTTTGTCCATCAGTTTGCGGATGATATGCAGTAGAAAATAACAATTTGGTACCTAGCTTACCCCGTAGTACACGCCAAAAGTGTGCAAGAAACTTAGAATTCCTATCACTAACAATAGTTCTAGGTATTCCATGTAAACGCACAACATGTATAAAGAACAGATTGGCTATGTGTACTGCATCATCAGTTTTCCTACATGCAATGAAATGAGACATCTTGGAAAACCTATCAACTACAACAAAGATTGAATCTCGACCAGACCTAGACCGTGGTAATCCTAATATGAAATCCATAGATAAATCAATCCACGGGGAAGACGGGGCTGGTAGAGGAGTGTATAAACCAAACGGGTGTGATGTAGATTTCGACCTCCTACAAGCTATATATCTACTACACACATTCTCAACATCATGTCTCATATGCGGCCAATAAAAGTGTTCATGCAGCAAGTCTAATGTTTTTGACACACCAAAGTGACCCATTAAACCTCCCGCATGCGATTCAAGAACTAACAATTCACGCATAGAAGACTTAGGAACACATAAACAAGAACCCTTGAACAGAAACCCATCATGCATGAAAAATCCATCTCTAGCCTTAGCAAGTTTCGAACATGCTTCATATATAGGTGCAAAAAATGGATCTAATGCATATAAGCCCTTAATGTGATCAAATCCCAACAGCTTAGCATGTATTAAGTTTAAGAGAACGTACCTTCGTGAAAGTGCATCGGCTACCACGTTTTCAGCGCTTTTCTTGTACTTGATGACGTACGGAAAGGACTCGATGAACTCTACCCAACGTGCATGCCGTTTATTCAGATTTTGCTGGCCCTTTAAATACTTCAAGCTCTCGTGGTCCGTGTGAATCACAAACTCCTTTGGCCATAGATAGTGCTGCCTTGTCACCAAAGCTCTCTTCAGTGCGTACAACTCCTTGTCATAAGTCGAATAACGAAGGGCTGCATCGTGGAGCTTCTCACTAAAGTAGGCGACTGGGCACCGTTCCTGCATTAAAACAGCACCAATCCCTTTGCCCGAGGCATCACATTCTATTTCAAACGTTTTATTGAAGTCCGGAAGAGCAAGAATAGGCGCATTACATAAACAAGACTTTAAAGTGTTAAACGCATGCTCTTGAACAGGACCTCATTCAAACTTTCAATCTTTCTTGCTTAACTCAGTAAGCGGCGCGGCTATGCTGGAAAAATTGCGCACAAAGTGACGATAAAAGCCAGTAAGGCCATGGAAAGATCTCACATCACTTGCAGACTTAGGAGTGGGCCATTCCTCAATCGCTTTGATTTTGGAACGGTCTACTTTTATACCACGTAAACTCTCAACGAAGCCTAGAAAAATGACTTCACTCATGGAAAAAGAACACTTAGACAGATTACCATATAGCTTCGACTCTCTAAGCAATTCGAACACATGTCTAAAGTGCTGCATATGTGTGTGTATTGTGTCACTATAAATCAGAATGTCATCAAAATACACAACAACATACTTTCCAATCACTTCACGTAAAACATGATTCATCAAACGCATAAATGTGCTTGGTGCATTAGTGAGACCAAAAGGCATAACAAGCCATTCATACAAACCATGCTTAGTTTTAAATGCAGTTTTCCACTCATCACCCTCTTATATACGAACTTGGAAATAACCAGATCGTAAGTCAATTTTTGAAAATATGCAAGATCCAGACAATTCATCTAGCATATCATCTAACCTAGGGATGGGAAAACGATACTTTACCGTGATTTTGTTGATTGCTCGGCAATCCATGCACATACGCCATTCGTTGTTCTTCTTTGGCACTAAAATGACCGGAACGGCGCAGGGGCTCAAACTCTCATGGATTTGCTTCTTCTCCAATAGCTCCTTCACTTGCCTATCTATCTCTTTGGACTCATCAGGGGATGTGCGATAGGCTGGTCGGTTCGGAAGGACTGCTCCGGGTATGAAATCGATCTGGTGCTCGATCCCGTGAACTGGAGGGAGGCCACCAGGTATCTCCTCAGGAAACACATCTCGAAACTCATCTAATAAGGGTTGCACATCACTAGACAATGACTCGTTAGTAGCACTGCTCTTATAAGTAAGTAAAACAAGAGGCATACCTGCTTTGACGGCTTTTTGGACTCCTTTTGCTGAAATAAACAAGCTCTGAGTGTAAGGCTTGTTTGTACTCGACTTGGACAACTTTCCTACAGCTTTTGGGTCGTCAATGGGCTGTTTTGGAGGTGAAGGGGTGGTGGCAATGGGTTGAGTACCGGTCGGTATGCCCATACCGACTGTTTTGGGCATGCCATCGATTGGAGTCTTCGGAGCCCGTTTTGCGGCTGATTGCTTCTCTTTCTCCTCTTTAAACTTCTCTTGCATGCGTTGCTGATCCGTAGCAATGTCCTTTGGTGATAATAGCCTTAAGGTGCTGATTCGGCCATCTATGTCGACCGTGTAAGTGTTTAGACGTCCGTCGTGGACAACACGTCGATCATACTGCCAAGGTCTGCCTAACAACAAGTGTGCCGCATCTATAGGGATAACGTCGCACAAAACAGTGTCAGAAAACTTATGGATTGAGAATAAGACACTTACCTGGTGAACCACGCGTATCTCGCCTCTTTCTGTAAGCCACTGCAATATGTAAGGCTTTGCATGTTGTTAAACAGGTAGACCAAGTTTTTCCACTGCATATTGACTGATGGCATTGATCACACTGCCACTGTCAATAATCATAGAACACGTGTGACCTTGAATCACTGCATGGGTGTAGAAGATGTTCTCCCATTGGTGTTCTTGTTCCTCTTCTCGAATGATGCTCAAACTCCAGATTGTGACCAAACTGAGCTGAACTTCCAGATCGACTGGGTTAGGGGCTGCGTCATTCTCGACATCTTCTTCAAGTGTGGCGTCGCCCATGAGCTCCTTTTCATTTTCACTTGTTGATTCGACTTCATTTGATTCCGTTAAGTATAGAATTCGCCGGTTTGGACATTGAGCTTGGAAATGGCCCCAACCTTGACACTTATGACATTGGATGTCACGAGCACGATTAGGGGCTGCATTAGGGGCTGTAACACCTTGATTTGGCCGAGTAGGGGTCGGCCTTGACTGGTTGGGCGGCGTAGACTCGGGTCTACGGCTTGTCTGCGGTGTAGAACGGTCGAAACACCGTTCGGGTGGTCCGGATGGACCTCTTGGTCGAGTAGAATCAGTAGGAGGTGTAGAAAGTGAGGTGGAAGGTGTACCTTTACTCCAAGATGAACGAGTAGGGGCTGTACTGTAGTGGGATCGACGGCAACCCTCTCTTAGCTGCCTTTCCACAATCGATGCATACTACACCATCCTTTCTACACTGGTGAAGTCTCTGAGCTCGACTTCACACGCAATATCAGGGTTCATACCTTCAATGTACCGAATCATGGTAGCATTTAGGGTCTCCTGCTTTCCAACTCTATTTAAGAGCGTCTCCAACTCCTTATGGTAATCTTCGATTGATCTAGTACCTTGCTTGACCCGATTGAGCTTCTTTTCAAGCTCTCTTTCATAATGCATGGGTATGAAATGCCCACACATGAATCCTTTCATCTCCTCCCAGTTGTCGATTGGAGGATTGTGGTTTCTGCGCCTTCTTTCTTGTTGCATTTCCCACCATGAGGCTGCATAGCCTCTAAACTCTAAGCATGCGAGTTGTACCTTCTTTTGCTCTGAAAAGTTGTAGCATGCAAAGATCTTCTCTACCTTACATTCCCAATCTAAGTAAACGTCGGGATCGTGAAAGCCTTCAAACTCAGGTATGCTCGTCTTGATGTTGTTGAGCCTACCATTATCATCATCATAGTTTGGACGTCTATAGGGACCTCGGGGTCACCCTCGATGATGTTGTCGCCCTTGTGGAATGAAATCAGCTTCATAACCACTGGCTGCATAGGAATCGTATCCATAATCAAAGTCTTCTTCAAATGCGGGCTCACGGGACGGCCTTTGATCAACTTGCTGAACAGGAGGCGGCTGTGGGATGTTCCTCAGGGGTTGGCGTCGGCCTTGGGCTCCTGTTTGAGGCTCATGTCGCCTCTCTGTGTTGTCTTGAGGCTCGAATTGCCTCTCTGCATTAGTTTGAGGCTCGGATTGCCTCGTCTCTTTATCTTGAGGCTCGAGTGGCCTCTTCTCAGGATCTGCTTGGACCGTTTGGGATGCGGTCGACTGGGACCTTAGTTTTGCAAGCTCCTCTTGCAATTCAGCTACTTGGTTGCTAAGTTCGTCTTTCAGTAGATGAGTTTGTCGCTCAAAATGCTTTGCTAGAGCTTCATATTGGTACTTGGCATCCCACTGTGGTTAGGACGAGTAGGACTGCTCGCCTGGGGTGTTGGGCGATCTCGGCTCCTTAAAGGGTGGAGTAGACACCTCTTTGTTATTTCCTTTCTTCATTGTACCTGCAAAATGAACAAACGTGAAGAAAAAGCAAAGTAGAACCTCACAATTCCTCACAGACGCTCGTGTATGTCACTCTTGATTTTTTTTTCCACTCATGTTTAACTCTCAAAGATGTGGTGCACGTGTGGAGTGATTTTGGGGGTGGGTGGATCGAAAACTTCAGCAGCTTCTCTTGATTAGCTCCTCTGGGTCTTCTTCAAGCTCCAACGGATAGAATCAAGCCGGAAGGTTGCTAAGAGTAGAAGTGGACGTGTGAGATGAGTATTTCAAGTAGATGGTGTATGTGGACCATGGGTGTATGGTGTACGGGTGTATGGACTATGTGGTGTATAAGATGAACCGGGTGTATGGATGTAAAGGATGAAAAATTCGAACACTATAGGGTATAGAATTCGAAAATATGGTGGATAAGGATGGAAGATTATGATTAGATATGGATGAGGATGGAAAGATTTTGATTAGATATGGATTAGGATGAAAGATATCTAAACAAGATTAGAAAATCTAACAAATAAGATAGAAGAGATTTGGATAAGTTTGACCAATGTGAACACAATCTAAAAATCCCTAAATATAAGGAAACAAATCTAAAAACAAGGGATTAAGATAAAAAACAAAATAAATAAACTGAAATTTCTTTTTTTTTTTTGCTGTAGGGATTTCGATCCTTTTGCTCTTTTTTTTTCAATGAATATGAATCAGATTACAACTCGAAACAAACGGAAATTAAAAGACACGTATGATAGAAAACTGACACGTATTTGACACGTCGGATTGAACCACGACCAGCAGAGCTGACGTGGCTCTGATGCCAAATTTATGATGTGACCCGGACAATGAATCCAAGACACGAATGAAACGCAGGCGAAAGACTTTAAGGACTCGAACAACGTCAGCTAAAGAAGGACTCAACCCGACACGAATTAAAACACAAACTTACTAAAAAAACACGAACAATGAATGGGACAACGATGAGGATACGATGAACAACTTGAGGGGGCTGGAATACGGCGGTGGAGGCGGCGGAAGTCGGTGAAGGTGGCGGTGGTGTTGATGAAGGCGGCGGCGATGTGTTGTTGTGGATTGGATAGATTCGGCGAACCCGTGTTGAATAACCCGAACGCGCACGTTTAACTTCTCCGGATAGCAATTCTCCCAAGTACTCGAATGTACCCTGAAGAACTTGAATAAGACTATTGGATTGCTAATTCAATAGAATTGTTGGTAGGATTTTCGATCAACAAAAGATCTTGGAGACAAAAGAGAAATAATTCTTGTATTCATGCAATTGTCTAACTTTTTAAGTGTCACATGATATCCCTATTTATAATATCATAGGGGACGAAATATATGACCTAATTAACTAGATAGGAACAAAAATACTAATGCTAATCTAACTAGGATTGTTACCTTATCCAAAATCTGTTTTTAAGGTAAGAATCAAAAGATACCAAAAATAAAATAAGAAAAATCTATCTAGATAAAGATAAATTCCAAATTGATTTTGGGCCTTCAAATTTCGCCACTTATGGACTTGGGCTCCATAATTAACGTGTTGGACTATTATTAGATGAATCCACACGTTATCTTCAACGTCAACCTAGTCAGTATGCCCATACCGACTGTCTTCATGCAATCTGGTCAGTATGCCCATACCGACTAACTTCAAGCCTTATTCTTTATCATCAATGGTTAGCATAGTGATCCATCTCGGGCTACTCTTCACTTCATCTTCATGCATTTCGAATTTGCGCCTTATTGAAGCTTGTAGATAAGCTTGCAACTTCTTAGCTCGTAAACGCGTCACAGGACCTTTGAACTGCAACTCCGGATCATCTGGATCATTGCTAGGCACGATCTCATCAGGGTCTCCTATTTTCCAACTCGGTTCAATAGCGTCTCCAACTCCTTGTGGTACTCTTCGATTGATCTAGTACCTTGCTTGACCCGATTTAGCTTCTTTTCAAGCTCTCTTTCATAATGCATGGGTATGAAATGCCCACGCATGAATCCTTTCATCTCCTCCCAATTGTCGATTGGAGGATTGTGGTTTCTGCATCTTCTTTCTTGTTGCATTTCCCACCATGAGGCTGCATAGCCTCTAAACTCTAAGCATGCGAGTTGTACCTTCTTTTGCTCTGAAAAGTTGTAGCATGCAAAGATCTTCTCTACCTTACGTTCCCAATCTAAGTAGATATCAGGATCGTGAAGGCCTTCAAACTCAGGTATGCTTGTCTTGATGTTGTTGAGCTTACCATCATCATCATCATGATAATGTGTACGCCTATGGGGACCTCGGGGTCGGCCATGGCGTCCTCTTGACCCTTATGGTACGTAATCATCATCATAACCACTGGCTGTGTAAGAATCGTATCCAAAATCAAAGTCTTCTTCAAAGACGGGCTCACGGGGCGGCCTTTGAACATCTTGCTGTACAGGCAGCGGCCTGTTGACATTCCTCTGCTGCTGGCGTCGGTCATGTACTTCATTATGGGGATCGGGACGCCTCTCTGTGTTGTCTTGAGGCTCGGATTGCCTCTCTGCATTAGTTTAAGGCTCAGATTGCCTCGTCTCTTCGTCTTGAGGCTCAAGTGGCCTCTTCTCAGGATCTCATTAGACCGTTTGGGATGCGGTCATTTGAGATCTAAGCTTTGCAAGCTCCTCTTGCAATTCAGCTACTTGATTGCCAAGTTCATCTTTCAGTAGACGAGTCTGTCGCTCAAAATGCTTTGCTAGAGCTTCATATTGGTACTTGGCATCCCACTATGGTTCGGACGAGTAGAACTGCTCGCCTGGGGTGTTGGGCGATATAGGCTCCTTAAAGGGTGGAGTAGACGCCTCTTTGTTATTTCCTTTCTTCATTGTACCTGCAAAACGAACAAACGTGAAGAAAAAGCAAAGTAGAACCTCACAATTCCTCACAAACGCTCGTGTATGTCACTCTTGATTTTTCCACTCGTGTATGTCTCTCAGATATGTGGTGCACATGTGGAGTGAATTTTAAGGGTGGGTGGATCGAAAACAAGCTCCTCTTGATCAGTTCCTCTGGGTCTTCTTCAAGCTCCAACGGATAGAATCAAGCCGGAAGGTTGCAAAGAGTAGAAGTAGGCATGTGGAATGAGTATTCAATGGGTTGGTGTATGCGGACCACGGGTGTATGGGTGTACGGGTGTACGGGTGTATGGGTGTATGGACTGTGTGATGTATAAGGTGAACCGGGTGTATATGGAAAAGATCAGAAATTTCGAATCCCTTTAGTGATTAGGATCGAAAATATGTATGGAGGATTTGATTAGATATGGATGAGGATGGAAAGATCTTGAATAGATGTAGATTAGGATGAAATCTATCTAAACAAGGTAAGAAATCTAATGGATAAGGAAATAAGGATTTTGGATGTGTGAACACAATATAAGAATCCCTAAATATATGGAACAAATCTAAAAACAAGGAATTAAAATTGAAATCAAATAAACAATCTGATTTTCATTTTTTTCGGATTTTTTTTTTGACTTTTTTTTTTGCTGTAGGGATTTCGATCCCTTTGCTCTTTTTTTTTTCTTTGAATATAAATCAGATTACAACTCGAAACAAACGGAAATTAAAAGACACGTATGATAGAAAACTGACACGTATTTGACACATCGGATTGAACCACGACCAGCAGAGCTGACGTGGCTCTGATGCCAAATTTATGATGTGACCCAGACAATGTATCCAAGTCACGAGATTTATGCACGCGGAAGACTCAATAATCGAACTACGTGAGCTAGAAAACAATGGAATCAATCCGACTCAAAACAAGATAAAACTTACTAGAATTAAACGACACGAACTATGACTCGAATGAGGACTCGATGAACACCTTGACGCTGGCTGGAATACGACGGTAGTGATGGTAAAGGTGGCGGATGGCGGCGGTTGAGGTGGTGATGGCGGCGGTGGAAGGTAGTTGTAGATCGGCTAAATCGAACGAACCCGTGTTGAAAACCCGAACGCACTCGTCTAGCTTCTCCGGATAGCAATTCTCCCAAGTACTTAATTATACCCTGAAGAACTTGAATAAGACTATTGGATTGCTAATTCAATAGAATTGTTTGTAGATAGGTGATCAACCAAAGGATCGTGAGACAGATTGAGAATAACTCTTTATTTCTTGCAATTGTCTGAATTATGAATGTCACAGGGTGCTCCTATTTATAGGAGACATAATGGATGAAAATTAAACCCTAATTAACTAGATAAACATTGAAAAATACTAATCCTAATCAATCTAGGATAAAATCAAAAGATACCAAAAATAAGATAACAAAAATCTATCTAAATCTAACTAGATAAGGATAAATCCCAAAGTTAAATTGGGCTTCAATCTCGCCATCTTGGACCATCATTATTCACGACATGGGCTGAATTACTTGGATAAATTTCGTGGCCCATGTATCATAACCTTGCCACCTTTGCATGAAAAACAACATCTCCCGATTTCCCATGCAAACGCGCATAACTTTTCATGCATACGTCCAAATGGCGTCATTCTTCTTCTCACGTCTTCATGCTTCTTTCTTCATCATCAATGGATAGCATGGTGATCAATCTCGAGCTGCCCTTGACTTCATCTTCATGCATTTCGAATTTGCGACGAATAGAAGCTTGTAAATAAGCTTGTAACTTCTTAGCTCGCAAACACGTCATTGGACCTTTAAACTGCAGCTCCGGATCATCTGGATCATTGCCTAGCTCAACCTCATCACGCCTCCCTGTCCCGTTCTGAATTTTGGCATTTTCATTTCATTTTCATTTTATTTTTATTCTGCGGATTTGTAGGGGTATAAATACCCACCCTCATTCAAACTAGGGCAACAATTGAATCCATAGCCCCCAATTTTAGATATATGAGTTGAAATAGAATTTTGGAAGAAGAAGATTGAAAGTTGTGAAGAATATTTTGAAGACAAAGTGAAGTTTGAAGATTTTCTATTTCATTTTCGGGTTTACTCTTGTCCATGTTTATGATTTCTTTCTCCCTTATTTATTTGTATTCTTTTTTCATTTTAAGCATGTCTAGCTAATCTTTTAATTCCTAGGGTGATATGATTTGATATTGAATGATTGGATGAATGGATGAAAAGGCATGTTAATCTCCCTTCTTTATTTTGCTCATGGATTATTGGTTTGAATGCATCTAATTAAGATTGGCCATCTTAAGTTAGATATGATGTTGATTAAGTTTTGAGAAAGATTAATTAACATTGAAAATTAATTCATGAGCCTCTTTAGGTATTAAATGAGAATTTATGCCTGGTTGGAGTTTGGTAGATTAATTGTGCTAAATTTGAGGGATTTGGAATTTAATCCTAGAGATAGGAAAGTTCTCTTTCTCTTAATTAAATCTTAGAAGCTCGAGAAAGCCTTTGATTAATGTTGAAATTAATCTTGAATGAAATTAACTTGCGTTTTGGTCTTGAAATTCATTGTTCGTGTTGATGAGTATCACCCTAGGATTCCCGTCTTTACTTGTCGTCCCTCTAGTAGTGCAATTTTGATTGTCTTGAACTCATTTTAATTTGCTTTAGAAATTTTCGCGCCTAGAGTAAAAACCATGTTCAACCCAAAAATTTTGTGTGATGCTTGACTTGTAAAATGACATGCATGTGATGCTTGTGTACCTTGAATCATTCTAAATTCCCTGTGGATTCGACCCCGTTTACCTTGTAGTACAACTTACTTGTATACTTGCAAGTTTAAATTTGGGTTTTAAAACTCTGTGAAGAAATTTTCCCATCAGATGGATTCCATAATATTTAATGAATTATTTAATTATTTAAAATTATTATTAAAAAAACTATCTAATAAATTTAATTTAATTCATAAATTATATAATTATTTGAATTAAATTACAAATTATCTCAATAAATAAATGAATAAATAATTTCAATAAAAAAATAATTAAATAAACATAATGCATAGAATAAAGTTACATCACAAATGACTAAAAATTAACTTAACAATATACTACAAATAATATAATAACCATACAATACCATTATGCACTTGGCCTTTGACATTTGAATTTGTATGGAAATGTTTAAAAAAAATTGTGTATATTTGTTAAAAACAAAAGGGGGTTTGTTTAATTTGTAACTTATTATCTTCAGTTCAACAAATTTCTTACTTAACATAGAGAACAAATTAAAAATACTCACATTATGCTTTGAAATGCATTGGAGTTCATCTATGAGAAAAATGTACTAATTTTGAGCATTGAGATCAAAATATATGTATTTTCATAAGTGTTGCAGTCTCTTAATATTTTTAACTAATTGTAAAACTCTGATGATTTTTTAGAGATCTATTATTATAACAAGAATATTATATATTATAATTTTATAATAACATAGAATTTTTTAATAATATTTAATTTTATAATATTAAATATATAATTATGAAATTATATAATTAATATTTATTAAAAATGAATGATTATCATTTAAAAATAAATAAAAGAAAAGGAAAGTGACAAACTTAGAAATCCCAGATATATATCACAGACCGATAACTAAAGCGACCGGGGCCTCATCAAAACCCAAATGAAAAATCTGGGGTGGGAAAAACCATTTTGGGAAAAAGAGTACCCCTTCTAGAAGAAATGAAAATAATCAGGACCACAAAAATCATGTCTGACAAAAGATAGAATAAAATCTTTCTGAGAATACTATTTGGTGTAATATTGGTGCAAAGGGTTATAATTACCAAAAAAGTTAGAGTTGAAATTACACCTATTCGGTGCAAAATTTCAAATAGGTATTTAAAATAATTTTAAACTTATTTAATTATCATTCAAATTGTTTTTCTACACCACAAAAATTTCTCAATGCACCATTAAATAAAATGAACAAAAAATATTTCCTAAAAAAATAAAGAAAAAACAAAAGATGACTAATAGAAGAACAACAAGATGATTCCGGCCGAACTAAAACTCAACCCAGCCGCCGTCGCCGCTACCATCCCACAATCATTCATCTCTCTTGAACCCAAAAGCCACCCCTGCTCGGTACCAAATTCAAAGTGAAATGACCCAACTCGAGTTGCTCAATTTGAGGTGCTCAAGCATAGTATTGATATCTATATTATAAACTGAGGGTTGGGGAAGAAAAATGAATGGACTAGGATGATGATTTGCAAAAATGGTGGGGGTTGCAAAAATGGCAGAGGTTGCAAAGATGGAGGGGGAGGATAGAGGAGAGATGTGATGTACGGGGCCGAAGCATGGTGTGATCGTCAGTGTAAGACACTTTCAAAGAGCAGGTTCTTTCAGATTTTCAAGCGAACGGGCATATCAATGAACTGAATCCACCTAAAAGAGAGGGATTATGAGGCTATACAACTATGAGACGGTATAGTCGAGGAGAGCTTAAATGATTTGATTGGTGTTACTCATACCACAAGTTGCATCTTCTTTTCTGGCATTTGTTCAACCAGAACTTCAAAGCTAAGCGTGTTTGACCTCAGGCAATTGTCGAATGCAAGTGACCCCCTGGGGAGTTTCTCAGGGAGCGTGAGAGTGAGAATAAAGTAAACTGGAAATATTCGTGTTGGTTTGTGGGGACATTTATCAGTTCGGTAGCTGAATCGTTACAGGTTGTATCAGAGTTGAATCTCTGTAAAGTAAATTGGAAAGATCCGTGTTGGTTTGTGGGCACAGTTATCAGTCTGGTAGTCGGGTCATTACAAGTGGTATCAAAGTTGAACCTCTCATAGTAAGGTGTGGTTCAGGGACGAACCAAGCGGGAGCTAGTAGGCATGTGATGCCCAGGGCTGAAGTGTGGAATGATCGTTGGTGTAAGATACGGACAAAGAGCGGTTCCTGTCAGACTTCCAAATGAAGAGGCACATAAACGAATCGAATCCACCTGAAAGTGATTGCCGGTACAAGACACGGACAAAGAGCGACTCCTGTCAGACTTCCAAGCGAAGGACCTCTCATAGTAAGGTGTGGTTCAGGGACGAACCAAGCGGGAACTAGTAGGCATGTGACGCCCAGAGCTGAAGTATGGAATGATCGTTGGTGCAAGATACGGACAAAGAGCGGCTCATGTCAAACTTCTAAATGAAAGGGCACATAAATGAATTGAATCCACCTGAAAGTGATTGCCGGTGCAAGACACGGACAAAGAGTGGCTCCTGTCAGACTTCCAAGTGAAGGGGCACATGAACGAACCGAATCCACCTGAAAGAGAGAGAATGCTATACATGAATGAGACTGTATAGTCGAGGAGAGCTTAAAGGATTTGATTGGTTCTACTCATACCACAAGGTACATCTTCTTTTCTGGTGCTCATTCCATCAGAACTTCAAAGTTAAGCGTGCTTGACCTGAGGTAATGGTGGGATGGGTGACCCCCTGGAAAGTTTCTCAGGGAGTATGCGAGTGATGACAAAGTACGCTGGAAAGACTCGTGTTGGTTTGTGGGCGTGCGAGTGAGGACAAAATATGGAGTATGCGAGTGATGACAAAGTACGCTGGAAAGACTCGTGTTGGTTTGTGGGCGTGCGAGTGAGGACAAAATATGGAGTATGCGAGTGATGACAAAGTACGCTGGAAAGACTCGTGTTGGTTTGTGGGCGTGCGAGTGAGGACAAAATATGCTGGAACTCGTATTAGGACAAAGTAGAGGAAGTGGGGTGGGGAAGAAAGATGGCTACCACTGGATCTCTGATTTTTTTTTTTCTTTTTCTATTTCTTTTGAATTTTTAATTGTTTTTCTGATAAATGAAACATTTTTTCAACTTGAATTTAGAAGGAATATTTATGTAAATTAATAATTAATTATTTTTTATTTAATGTAATTTGTGATGTGAAGATAGATTTTTGTAGTACAAATAGCAATGCCATAAGTTTATGAGCTTTGGGAATCGCTAGAAATAAAATGAGAATTGTTGAGTGTAAAATAAATTTGAAAATATTATTATTATTATTATTATTATTATTATTATTATTATTATTATTATTATTATTATTATTATTATTATTATTATTATTATGTAGTACAAATGGACATCATACTTGCAAACGTGGTGCCGCATCAGTTCTAATTGACTGAAATTATAACTAATGTTATAATTACAAAAAAATATAAGTTGGTGTTGTAGGCGTAAATTTTTAAAGTTCGTGTTGAAAATCAAAATTCACATGTAGTAGAAAATTAAAAAGAGCACCACTTGCGTGCACGAGGCCATATATGCACATATATCCAGCAAGCACGTGGGGCCCATACGCGCCGCACGTCCCACGTGTCTGTCATTGTTTTTTTTTTTTTTTTTTCTGGACGCCGAATTTTTTATTTATTTATTTTTTTGAATTTCTGTTTTTGCTTTTTATTTTGTTCTCAAAAATTTTATACCCTAAAATAAAATTCATGAACCCTAAAATTAAATTGAATTGATTTAATTTATTTTAAAATAAATATAAATTTATATCCTAAAATGGAAGTAATAAGCCTTAAAAATACACAAAATAAACCCCTAAAAAAACCCTACAAAAACACAAAATAAACACCTAAAATAACCCTAAAAAACCTAAAATAAACCCTAAAAAATCCCCAAAAAATACAATAAACCCCTAAAAAACACAAAATAAACTCCTGAAAAAATCCTAAAAAACATAAATAAACTCCTAAAAAAACCATGAACCCTATTAAAACCATGAATTCCTAAATTCTGAACATTAATTGGAATGGAAAAAATCACAATTTGAACTAAATAAACTAGTATAAGATAACTAGCAGACGCCTTACTTTTTAACGATACAGGTGATATTTTCGAACTTTGAGTTACTGTTGATACTAATTTTACTGAGATTTTTTTTTTTGGTAGACCTTTTTTAACGATACAGGTGATATTTTTGAACTTTGAGTTACTGTTGATACTAATTTTACCGACATTTTTTTTTTGGGTAGACCTGAGTCAAAGTGGATTAATCCGCGAATTTGACGCGCCCGTCCAAACTAAGACTTATATGCACCGTGATAATGCAAGTATTTGCCAATTAAAAATTGTGAAATGAAAATATAAACAAACATGGCTGAAGTCTCCCAACACACATACAATAATTAAGCGGAGAAGAAAGTGCAAAGACTAACAATATTGTACTAAAAAAAAAACAATAATGTAAAAGGTTAAAAAAAAAAAAGCTATTGAAGGGCATTTCTAACAGTTTGACTAAAATATTTATTTTAAAATTTGTGACGAAAAAATCAATTCCATTATACTAAATGGATAAACTAAAATTTCTCTTATTGTTATTCATGATTAATTGTCATGGTCATCCACAAATAATATTTTCGAAAATCCATTCATACTAGAAGCAAATTGAGTTTTTAATCCATACAAATCTGATGACCCAAAAATGAGCAAACGGCAGTCGATCTTTCCCTGTAACATTCTTCTTACACTAAAAAGGTTGAGAAATGAACAAGAAAACTTCGGCAAGAGTAAAAAAATCCCCAGAAATTACAAACAAAACAAATGCAAGTTACATTTTACATCTTACCAGTCATAAGGAAAAGGGCTTTTGGCAATGCAAACAACCCATTTACATACACAAGCGGCACAAAATCTGATAGATCTATAAGCATTCACTTTTCACTGTATTACAATAAACATTCACTAGTCTCTTGGTATAAAGTCTGACTAATACGCAGACAATTACAAAGTGTTTCCTGTACCATATTGTTGTCGTGGTATAAGTTTCATCAAACCAAAACTCTTCTCTACAAATAGTTCGCGAAACTTAACAGACAAGTACAGGCAGTGCACAATGTAAGTGGCAATATGGTCCCAAGGTGCAGTAAGACCAAAGCAGACAGCAGGACATGCTGGATGCTGAATCCTTACTACGAGTGGAAAGCCATGAACAAGTTCTGCCCCCTGGCATGCTCTGGAATGAGACGGTGGATAGTATCGGGGGGTATACCTGAAAGCTCTGTCACCAGGAAAGAGTTGCGTTAAGACACTTTGAAGTCGAGCAGACGTGACAAGAAAGGGTGTTAAAGAGGAAAACATTTAGCAGATAATTCTACCGGGCTCATATTGAGCTCAGTGGTGGTACAAATTTTGATGGTCGAGAAAACAACTACTATCAAAGCAACTAGATTAGGTTGAGAAATGGTAGCCCGAATCTTCAAACAGTTCTAAATGGCAAGATTTCAATGCATTGTTGAAGTTGTTCATAAATTGTGGTACTTAAGAATAATTACCTTGAGGTTTAAAATTAAAGAGAGGAGGAAGTGGACGACCATTTGGTAGTCGGGTGTTGGGATCTCTCAGTTCATCAAAGAAAGGGTGAATACAAGCTTCCAACTGCAGTGCCATAAAAAAGAGTGGTGAAGTCACTTTCCATTTCAGAACTGCTGCTAAGCTGGTTTGAAGGTAAAAGTTAAACTTACAGCTGTGCATCTTAGATTTGGTGAGTATTGGAAAAACCGGCATACAAGGTCCACCGCCTCTGGAGGCAGACGCTTCTGGAAGACCTGATATGAAACAATGTAATCACACTAAAATTGCAGTTGAAAGTTCAACAAACATTGAGATGCTTTACATATAATTACATGCAGCTTCAACCAGCAATGCTTGAAAAAATTGAAGTGCAGCAACATACAGATTCAGTAATAGGGACCAAATCTGTGAAGAACAGTTATGAGGAGAGCTGGGAACTACGAAGAAAGAAGTTAAATCAAATATTAGCATTCAAATTTGATAGCCAGTCAAAACACCAGAAGGAGAGCTGGGAACTACGAAGAAAGAAGTTACCAATTAAGTTCAGATGGGCTTTATATGTGACTTATTTGTTGTCTACAAAAGCATATTCCACACAATATACATATAGACTTGGTTTAAAAAGGCGCAAGGCGCACCGAGGCGCAAACTGCCCAGGAGCCTAGGCGCAAGCACGGGTTTTTTGTAGGCGATGCGAACCAAAACTATAAAAAAAACTAATCTATTTACCTAGAGTATGCTCTCTACTCAAAACATCATATCACTTATAATTAACAAAAAATCACACAAATGCACAATTAATCATGTAAAATATAAGTCTTAAAATTCAATATAAATCAAAAGTCTAAAGGTACGAGTATGTAATACCCACCCATCTCCAACACCAACACCATCATCCTAATGCTCATCCTCATCCATCATCCCAGAAAAAGAGAGAGAGAGAGCAACTGCTCTGCAGAATATTGAAAAAAAAAAAGGGCAAATGCTCTGCAACGGAACATTGAAAAAAAAAAAGAGCGCAACTGCACTCCAGCAGTGCAGCAGCAGAGATAGAATCCGAGAGAGAGAGAGAGAGAGATGGTGTGGAGATGGCTGGTTGAGGAGAGATTGGAGTGTTGAGGAGGATGGAAGAGATTTCTGATTTTTTCCTAATCAGCAATCACGAGTCGCGACAGATTTCTTAACATTTAGCAATTTAGGTTTTCAAATTGTGTTGTAGGCATGTGGGCTCTATATTTTAATGTTCAATTAGTGATGGGCTAGTGGGTCAAAGCCCAAAAGAGCAAGAAAAGAGTTAAAAAAAAAATTTTAAAACACAGCTGGATCAGTGCGCCTTCCACGCCTCCTGCGCATGTGCCTAGTGCGCCTAGGCACACCTGGGTGGGCATTTGTAGGAGGCCGTGCCTAGTCGGAAAAAAAGCTCGGAACGTGTGCCTTGCGTTTTTCTTGCGCCTAGGCGCGCTTTTTTAAACTAAGTTAATATAGATCAAGCAAATAGAATTTGATGCATGTATTCTGGCATAATCATAGGAAGAGGCATGTATGAACAAGAAACTGCATACCTTGTGCCAAGGATGAGGCTTGATCTGTGGAAACTTGAACTCGGTATAGTTTGGGTTCATGCATTTGATCTCCTCTCTAGTAGGTGTTCCCAAAACCTACCACAATGAGATAACACAATAATTGAAGCAGAAAATGCCAAGTGCTCAAATAGATAATCTGTCTTCGCATCTCTCTAGTCAATCAGATTACAGGATATCAAATCAAATCAAAATCAAACAACCACAAGAACCTGATGCCAAATATTCACTTTTAACATATAGCATGACTTGTATTACCTTAATTATTTCAACAAGTTGATCAACTCCACTCTCCCCAGGAAACAAGGGCTGAAAAACAATGATCATATAGATATGTTACGAGTATCTACAAAAGCATGAAATATTGGAAAATTTAAAAAATATGCAGACATTGTGTAACCTGCCCAAGAAGTAATTCAGCCATAACACAACCACTTGACCATATATCGATTGCAGTAGTATATTCGGTGGCACCAAAAATGAGTTCAGGAGCACGGTAATATCTTGAGCATATATAGGAGACATTGGGTTCCCCTTTCACCTGAGGAATAAACCAAATGCATTAAAAACAACACAGTATAGTTCATGACTCTTGTCAACAAAAACTTACCAAAACTTTGGCACTTCCAAAATCACAAAGTTTTAGTTGGTGTGTGTGTGGATTCACCTGGAAGTAAACAAGCAGAATTTCAGCTTCTTGAAGAAAGCACCATCAATCTATTCAGTCCTCAGTCACCCGAATTGAAGGGTACATAAATCATTTCTGTTTTTCGATTAAATGGGTATTGATAACGCATCTCAACTTATAGCTACATATTTACACATAAGAGAACCCCAATAATCCAAAGATACACATGAAATCATATGAAGCATTCATCTACACATTCCAATACCTAATCAGAGACAAAATTCTACATTTTAAAAGGTACATCAATTTATTCAAAAAATTAATCCTGGCCAGTAGTAATTAATTTTCATTTCAACAAGCCATGTTTCCTTCTGCACCGCATCAATAAATATAAACAATACTTATTTCACACTTTCTCATTCTTTCTTTCATCTTCATCATCTCCCAGCGTGTGTTTTCAATTATAAGTAACTGAACAGAGAAAGAAGTAAAGAAAAAACATAAAAGCTTGACCGCTTGTCCCACATCCAAGATAAATTATTCAGATGGACAGCACACTTATATTCTCTGTCATTGCATTTTAATTAACACCTATATATAGGTGAATTACAAAATCATGAAATTAGAAAAGAAGGAAATCACTCCAAAATTCGATCAATTATATACTGGTGTCTTATAATTATATCAAAGAAGCATATCTTGAATCTTAACATTCCTCTCAAGTTGGTTAATAAATTTTGACTGAGTGTTCAACATTTCAGACTGAAAGATCTTGGATGGACTACAGTTTTTTTGGTTAAAGATCCATGATGAGAATAAAACATGGATGAACTGTACATCAAAAAGCATATTAAGAATGACACGCATGGTATGGATTATGGTCCAGTGCTGTGAGAAAGATGGGGAAGCTACGAGGGAGCCCGCATTCAGACCACGTTAAAGGTAAAAAGTATTTAAAGAGAAAAATGACATATAATGATATACGCTTCATGCTTCATTGTGTTTGTATTACATAAAATTACGGCCTATCTAATCAGGTAAACTACAATGTGATGAAATAAGAAAAAAAAAAAAGCACTGAAATTAAAATTAACAATATAGTCCTATCTATTAGTATTACATGTATTATTGTGATCTAATAATTATATCAAAAGATTGACTATCCATTTCTAATGTTAGGATTTCTAAAATGTCATCATAACACTACTGTTTCATGTGAGAACCCACACAATTATATATAGAGAACTCTTTAGCATTACCAGGTTATAAATAACTTTTATTGCCTTTCACCAAAAATCATCTAACCACTGGGAATGATTTCCGGATCACACAAGGTTACATCACATCCGGATCACACAAGGTTACATCACAATATCATGCCTCTTAATATTTTATTTCTCCTATTATGATGATATACCAATCTTGCCTCACTACCTAAGGACAAGAATGCACCTGAATATTAATGTTATGTAGAAAAGAAATGCTCCGGGAAAGAAAAACCAATTATGTTTAATTACCACCTAGTACATTGGAGAAATAATTTAAAAATTAAATTCTTATAAATGAAGGTGGTTGGGCTAGAATTAATTCACAGTTCAAAACCTCATCTACAAGAAATATATACTTACAAGTAAATTTTGAGGCTTGATATCACGGTGACAAATACCAATACAATTATGTATGTAAGCAAGGGCTCGACATATCTGCATAAAGAGATAGAACTTGTGAAAAAGAGATCCTACAAAAGGATGTGAAATGTTGATAAGAATTTACAACCCATAAATAAGATATCATATCCTACATGAAACTGTAAGATATTAATTGGCATCTCCATTTTTCCTTTCATCATTCAGATTAGAAAATAAAACTATCAACAATTTCAAACATTTGACCACATTAACACATCAACTAATACAGATATATAATTGTAGTTCTTTAAATATATGCAGCAGCCTCCTCTTTTAGAGTGTGCACAAAGTATTTAAGATAATAAGTAATTGTTTTGGTTATAAGAGCATTATAGTTTACCAAGAAAAGTAAAACGAAAAAAAAGTAAAAGAACAATAAAATCCAAGTACTTGACTATAATTTTGTTTTGCTGCCATATAAAGGGCAGCCTGTATAATTTTAATTCGCCATCTACAACAAGAAACTCCAAATGTGATTATAATAACCATATTAATCTTGGAAGCACATTGTATACAGTTCACTGTTCACCAAAAAGTAGAATATTTACCCAACTGATCATGTCAAGAAGTTATTAGAAGTTATGGTGTTAACCAAATTAACTAGTTTATGGCGACTCGCGTAACTCAATTATTGCTTACTTGAAGCACGATACTTTCTAATTATGTCAACAATTGAATGCAACTAGATGAAACAACCCAGTCAGGTTCCCTATATCACATCACATATTTATAGGTCAAACAGGGGAATGTGTCTAGGCATCTGTGCTCATGCATTGCCGCAAAAGAGCAGAGAGAGACCCTGCAGACGGAGATAAAGTACCATGCCACATTCCATGCGTTTGATAAGCAGAACACAATCAAGACAAATACAAGATAAAACAGGATAAGCTTCATGAAACCAATTATATATACTACCATTTACAGTACAAGTGAACAAAATTGAGCTCAGGCATGCAAGAAAAGAAACGGAAGAACTTCCAAATGCAGGAGTGCAAGGAAAGATATCAAAAGTTAAATCAACATCCCCAAGTGATAAAAAATAAAATCACCCACCCACCCACACACACACACACACAGAATTTTTGCATGCCTGATACGTGTAAAGTTTGACATATATCAACGGCATTCTCTGGTTCATCCTGCTGTATTGTCGTGCAATGCGGTTAACAGTTTCAGGAACATATTCCAGAACGAGATTTAGGTAAAGCTCTTCCTTCTCAGTTTTAGCAAAGAATGAATGCTTCAGAGCCACAATATTGGGATGGTCCAACATTTGCATAATCTGCAACTCTCTATTCTTGTAACGTTTGTCCTGAAGAACCTTCTTGATAGCAACTATTTCTCCCGTCTCTCTGCATTTTGCCTGTTAAAAACAGTTTCAAGCATAAAAAGATGGGGATTGGGGACATGGAAGCATAAAAGAAATTATTGGCATGACAGACAATACAGACTTATAATTCAAAAGTACTGCAAAATGGCATACTTGAAAGACCACTCCAAATGAACCAGTTCCAACAACATGTTCTGCTATATAGCTTACCACCTGTCAACCCAAATAAAGCAGAAATCATCTTCAAGGATCATCATCAGCATCAAATGTGATACTTCTAAAAGTAATCTTGACCAACCTGCTTGGATTGACCATTCCGACCACCAATGGTGGTCCTTATTACATGACCTGTTTCAGCACCCACGCCGTCAATTACATCAGGTTCACTATCCTGCTTAACAAAGGAAATCTCTGTTATAAGTTTTAGAACTAACTAGATATAGAATCAAGTACTCAGGTTAAGCAACTAAATGTATAAATGCAAACCTAAACATGACAATTGGTGAGTAATGAAGATGCCACAAACTTACCCTATCATCATCAGGGTCCACTCTGTCCCGCAATCTCATTTCAAGCATCTCTCTTCCTAGCCAGTCAACTGAACTAGAGGAGACTTTGAAACCATTATTAGCAGATCTTGAACTCCCAGCTCCTCCATGTCCTAGGCCAGCAGATGCCATGAGTAAGGCTGATGAGTATCTATATGCTAATATCCTCTCCAAGTTTTTAGGATGTAGCACTCCATGTCAATGATGCCAATCTTTACCTAAATAAATGCAAAAGGTCATTAAGGTAGCTTTGCTAGAGACCAAACTTGATTTAATGAGATGATGGGCAAAGGAGCATAACGTGGTCTGTGTTCCGCAAATAATGGCAAGAAGAACATTGTCTATGGCAACAACCTAATTTTCTTCATCGATTGTCTAAATCATGGGATAATTACCATACAACATAATACCATTGAGTTGGAGATATTGGGTGTGCAAAATTTTGACTCTTTTGTATAATGTACAAAGATATTAGGCCATCTCCAACCCATTACATGGACACCAGAGGGAGCATGTTGGGTAGTATGGCTCAGGTACCAAGTTTGTCCGGTATCAGACCAGTGGGTGTCCTATTTTTATTTTAAATTTAATTCTTCGATATTAATTGTTGTCTTGAACTTTATGAGACTGCAATTGGCAAATTGTGTCCATATGTAATAAAAATTCCTTCCTACTTACCTGCTGTCATGAATGAACTAAAAAACAACAATAATTATTCAAAACTATTAAATACAACCAACTAACCAAACGACACAGGTCCAAAACAAAGTCGAACTTTTCACCAGCCAAGTTCAGAGTTCGGACTACAAAAGTAACTAAGCAAGCAAAAAACTGCAATCAGCCTAAACCTAGCCTTTTCAGCATAATTAGATACAATCGAGCGATCAACTGCAATCAGCGAAGTTAGTGTGAAAAACAACTCAACAAAAATCGAACCTTCTGCTACTGCTAGTGCTCTCTAGTCTCAGATCTTAGACTTTGAGAGGGGATTTGCGAAAATCGAGTAATCGAAACTCTTCGAAATTTCGAGATTTCCTCAAATCTATTCAGATATCAGAGCTCTGGGCGGACAGTGGATTGGTGGAATGGGCATGGCGGTGCCGAGCAGGGAAGGGAGAGGAAAAGCGAAGTACGATTCAGGTGCTTCTTTGAAGATGAAAAGGGGGCGCGTGTGAACTGTCAAGTGAGAAATTGAAGTGAGATGAGCTGCAGTGTGTGAACTGCTCATAAAAGTTAAAATCTAAACTTGTTTGTAGAGACCTGTATACGATAATTTGACACGTTAAAATTCATCAATCCCTTCTCACATTCGAATTCAAATCTATTTCACAAACAATTGTATAGGATGGAAAATTAAAGTGTGAATATAGCTTTGTAATCAAAATGAAGTTGTAAAATTTGTTTTTGGGTGTTTCTAAATGCCCCATTAAATTTTCTTTACACACCACGTTTATTTTTCACACTATAAAAATTATTTTTTTTTAATTTTTTTTTACTTTACACACTACACAAAAAGACTATTATATCCTTCAACTTAAAAAAAATTAAAATTTATAATTTAACTTGAATTTAAAAGAAAAAGAAAAGAGATCCCCAAATACCCAACTCTTCCAGTTGAAAAAAAATCATAAGAGGCTATGCAAATAGAAAATCGTGAGAGGCTCCGCAAACATAAAATTGAACGTCAAGATGAATCAAAATCGAAGCGGATCAAGAAAGATCGAACTTCAATCTTCGAATACTCGAGAAACCCATGAGCTATTGAGCTCATGGAACAAGTTTGTAAGCATTTTCATTCCTTTCATGATATTTAGGCCCCGTTTGGTTCGGCTGATGGGATAGATAAGATTGATAAGATAAAGTAGGATTGCACTGTTTGGATAAAAATAGTCAAGTGTTTGAATTGCTTGATTGTGATTTTAATGATTTAGGATAGATTGTCAATATTGTGTTTGGATTAAAGGATTATGATTAAAATGTATGAGAGTACCTAAATTGCCCCCACATAAGATTTCCATTATTTGTTTAAGTTGTTATTTTTATTGTAGTTTTAAAATTAAATTAGTTCTTAAATTTTCATTAAATAATTTTAACCGGTTGTAATTACTTGTATTAATATTATAAACTATTTACTAATAATTTTTATAAAAGTGAAATAATTTTTTTTAAATTACTTAAAATTATTATACTATCATCAACTCTTGAAATTATAATATATCTGTTAACAGACAAACATAACAAACAACGATTACTTAAAAATAAGTAACTATACAACTCCATCATTATCTATTATACAATCAAAATAAATGATAATAATTCCATAAATTATAGTAATAAACTGAGGAGTCTTATAAACATTCATATTATATTCGATACATCCAAATTAACTACATCTCAATCCAAAATACAAAATAATAAAAAATGAGCAGTAGCAATCTCCAAATATATTTATCCTAATGAAACCAACACAAAATATTACAAGTTCTAACACAAAATATTCCAAGTTCCATAAGCATTATGCATAATTGAACAAACAAAGGCATAATAAACTATATTTTCCCACTAATGATCATCCTAACCATAACAACTCTTTTTTCATCCGGAAGGGAAAATAAGAGATCGAGATCTTTAGTGTTGTTGCATAAATACTTTGCCACATAAATTTGTTCTTCATCACTTAGATGACTCATGTTATCTAGAGCTTCGTATACTTTCTTCCTCGACATAGATGCATCGTGCTCAGACCCAATCCTTTGCACAAGCTCATCCATTCTTGAATCAGTTTTTTCACAAAAAAATTCATCAAATCTAGAAAGCGGTCATCAAGTGAATCAAGACCTTTTCTTTTTTTACCTTTCCCTTTGACCTTTGTACTTGAACTAGTTCCTTCACGAGACATGCACATAAAATCATCTCCAGTTTCATCATCTTGATTCGATGAAGTAAATTGGACATAATCATTCTCAGTTGAGGTGTGCAGGCTCTCTTCATTCTTGTGCAGCAAATCTTGCACAACATCAGCAAAGATTTCAGCATGTTCAACAGTTGCTCGATCTTTCCCAAATATTTCACACCAATCTTTATATAAGGGTCATGACTTATGTCGCATTGTTCTTGCATTGCTATCAGTCTAGCCGATATATTAAAAATAAAAAAATAGGTGAGTAGTGCGAAAATGGAAAACACGCATTAAAGTAGTTAACTATATGTACCTTAACATAGTTAGACCATATTTCATCACTGTCCACTTCAATAGTGTGTGTGCTTTCATTCCAACCAAAACCACTCCTAGAAAGCATCGTGGATAAAGATCCATAATTTTTTTTTTCCAAACATAAATCTTTGAAATTATATGAGGTTCAGCTTTCAAATCATTCCCTGGAATGGCTTGCTGCATAAGCTGTTCAAGCACTCCGAGGTAACTCGTTCTAAATCCATTATCACACTTCCAACCTCTAGCAACTACTTCTTTCAAAGCAATGATCAGTTCGTGTTCCTCACATAGTGTCCAAGTTCGCCTAGTTTTTTCACTTTTATTTTCAGCACCAGTTATCCTCGTTCTCCCGGACATTTTCAGTTGCTTCTACACAAGCCAAACAAATTCAAATAATTCAAAACCATTCAAGATTTTTTGAAATAAACTCCAATATCATTTAATAAGTCCAGTAATATACAATGAAATTCATTAACATAAAATAATTGAAACAAGTCCAATACCATTTAATAATTACTGTAATATAAAAGATATTTGCTAAAATAATTCAAAGAAACTCCAGTAACATAAAATAATTCAAAGAAGGTTCAATTACATGAAAAATTAAAACAATGAACATCAAACAATCAAAATCTAACATAAACATGTCCTACAAATTTGGAAGAAAATTTCATGCAATCCAATCATTGTACATATTAAGAGCAAGACTATCTCTCCAGTTATTCCATTGTTATGATGACTCTACTTGATCAATAAAGTCCTTGTCCATTTGCACATGACTAGCAGTATCAGTCCAATCTTCTGGAATTGTTGATTCTAGTGGATCATAAGGCATATCTGTACGAATGAAATTATGCATCAAGCAACATGCCATAATGATACGATTCTGGACCTTGATGGGATAGAATGAAGTACTCCTAAGAATGGCCCATCGTCCATTTAATAAGCCAAATGATCGTTCAATTACATTACTCGCTTTAGCATGCTTTAAGTTGAAATATTCATGAGAATTTGTGGGTACTGATGATGCACTATCCCATTCTTGCAAATGATACCTAACACCTTCGTACGGTGCTAGAAAACCATTGACATTGGTATACCCACCATCACATAAGTAATAATTTCCTGTCATCATAATATGTGTAAATACTAATTATTATAAACAAATATAGAATTATTGATTATTCTATCAAGTGATGATTTTAAATACCAATAGGGACCTTCAACCCATTAGATCTAGAAATGGCATCACGCAACACTCTACTATCAGCAACAGAGCCCTCCCATCCAGTTAATACATACACATAATTCATATTTTGATTGCAAACAACTAGCATATTCACTGTAACATTGCCTTTCCTATTTTTATAACGTGCTTTGTCAGATTGAAGCACCTTTACAGGTATGTAAGTGCCATCTAATGCACCAAGACAACCCTATTAAAAAGATACATGGATAAGGGTCAAATATTGGTCGAATACAAATATTTATTTCCTAATTAGTATTTTTTTATGCAATCCTCGCCGGCACACGACAAAGAAAGCTGTAGAACTTCCCAGGACTTGTATCAGTTTCGCCGATTTGGATGGATGGATCCAAACCCTAGCCTCACAATGATGTTGAACCATGAATTTGTCAAATTCGTAACTCGCGATCAATTGGAAACACGAACTTGGATTTGATGTAGATGCCACAAGCGGGGGATGAAGAACCCGTTTGATAAGTCGAAGTTGAATCTCACAAATATTATGAAATTTGGATAAAAGTTCTCCAGAGAGAAAATAAACTCACAAGTTTATAATTGAATTCAATAATGGTGTGTAATCTATAATGTCACAATGGATCCCTATTTATAGTGTAGGGATGGACGGAATCTAATGCTAAAAGGACTTAAAAATCTGCTCCAAAAAGAATTCTATCTAGACTAGGAAACTGCCTAACTAGAATCCTATTCAAGGTAGGAATCTGCCTTAAATAAATCCTAGTCAAACTATAACTCTTAATGAACGAAAATTAAGAAATAAAATAAATAAAAATCTGACTAAATAAATATTATAGTCTAATAAATCAATCCCCTTAATTAAAATATCAAGAGCCGATTTTATTCCTAGTCAGTATGGGCATACTGACTGTCGCGCACGGTATGGGCATACCGACTGATTTCCATCTTCATGCAATGCACTCTAACTCCAACCCTTGATAACCTTGTGCCGATATCAACACCTTCCAGCTTGGTTCCCTCTCCTTGGCTCCTTCCATGGGTTTCCTTGACGTCTCTTGTTCCCAAACCTCTCGTATGAACCCGTTGAGGCTTTCCTTGAACCTCTTAGCTCGCGATCGCATCACGGGTCCTTCAGACACCTTGATTGGATCCGACATCTCCTTAGCACGGAGCGTATCATTCTCCTCCTCTTGAAAAGGATTTGTCCTCAAATCCAGCTCGTCACCTACATCAAAAGGACTTAAATCAGCAACATTAAATGTAGAACTAACCTTGTACTCACCGAGCAAGTCCAATTTGTAAGCATTGTCACTAATGCGCTCAAGGACTTGAAATGGTCCATCGCCTCTAGGTAACAGTTTGGATCTCCGTTGAGTCGGAAACCTTTCCTTCCTCATGTGCAACCAAACCCACTCGCCGGGTTCAAACACGACCTTCCGCCGCCCTTTGTTGGCTTTCTCGGTGTACTGCTCGGTTTTCCTTTCGATGTTTGCTCTAGCTTTCTCATGAATCCGTTTAACAAATTCAGCTTTCTTTTTCCCATCCAAATTAGTGAACTCTTGCACAGGCAAAGGAATTAAATCCAAGGGAGTTAAAGGATTAAAACCATATGCAATTTCGAATGGTGAAAACTGAGATGCAGAATGAACATACCTATTATATGCAAATTCCACATCATGCTTCATATGAGGCCAAAAAAAATGTTCTTGCAAAACAGATAAAGTCTTAGCTACTCCAAAATGCCCCATAAGACCCCCACCATGTGATTCCAACAATAATAACTCACGCATGGAACAGTTAGGCACACACAATTTATTCTCCCTAAACAAATAACCATCTTGCCTATAAAACTTTCCATATCCAGATTTCTCACATGCAATATAAGCATCTCGAAAATCATCATCATTCCCATACAATGCCTTAATGCACTCAAAACTTACTAATCTAGCATCCAAAGTAGATAGCAACGCGTACCTTTTAGACAATGCATCGGCTACTACATTTTCTTTACCTTGCTTGTATTTGATAACGTATGGAAATGTCTCGATGAACTCCATCCATCTGGCATGTCTTTTGTTCAACTTGTGTTGCCCCCTCAAATGCTTCAACGACTCGTGGTCGGTATGGATCACGAACTCCTTAGGCCACAAGTAGTGTTGCCACATCTGCAATGCCCATACTAATGCATATAACTCCTTATCGTATGTCGGGTAATTTGTAGTGGCGCCTCCTAACTTTTCACTGAAGTATGCAATTGGTCGAACCATTTGCATCAACACTGCACCAACACCAACACCAGAAGCATCACACTCAACCTCAAAAGTTTTAGAAAATTCAGGAAGAGATAATACCAGTGGGTGTGTCAATTTTTCCTTGAGTTTTTGAAAAGATCATTCTTGAGCTTCCCCCCATTTAAACTCCACGTTCTTTTTTATCACCTCAGTCATTGGGGCTGCAATGCTACTGAAGTGTGGCACAAAACGGTGGTAGAAATTCGCCAATCCATGAAAACTCCGAACCTCTCCAACAGAGGTAGGCGTCGGCCATTCTTGGATGGCTCGCATCTTCTCTTCGTCCACCTACACTCCATCTGCACTCACAACAAAGCTAAGAAAAACAACCTTATCGGTGCAAAAGGTACACTTTTTAAGGTTAGCATACAATTGTTCTTTCCTTAAAGCTTGTAAAACATTCCTCAAATGATCTTCATGCTCATCCATAGTTTTACTATAGATCAATATATCATCAAAATAAACCACAACAAATCTACCTATGAAAGCACATAGAACATGGTTCATAAGACGCATAAAAGTGCTAGGAGCATTTGTCAAACCAAACGGCATCACTAACCATTCATACAATCCAAGTTTAGTAATAAATGCCGTTTTCCATTCATCTTTAATTCTAATTTGATGGTACCCACTACGTAAATCAATCTTAGAAAATACACAAGCACCATCCAACTCATCAAGCATGTCATCAAGACGGGGTATAGGATGTCGATACTTTACCATGATGTTGTTGATGGCTCTACAGTCGACATACATACGAAGGGACGAGTCCTTCTTGGGCACGAGCAAAACCGGGCTCGCACATGGGCTCAAACTCTCCCTCACTTGGCCTTTCTCCAACAGCTCATGGATTTGTCTTTCGAGCTCCTTTGTCTCCTCGGGATTGCTTTGATACGCTGGTTGATTGGGTAAAGTGGTGCTGGGCACAAAATTGATTTGATGCTCGATTCCCCTTATTGGTGGTAAACCGAGTGGCATCTCCTCAGGAAACACATCATCAAATTCCTGCAAGAGAGATAAAATAGGACTTGGCAAAGACTTGTCAAGTTTGTTAGTTTGTAGCAAATCTCTGCGGACCATCAAATACATGGGCTTCTCATTTTGCATGGCTCACTTGATGTCACTTTCCGTGGTAAAACAAGATCTTCGGGCTTTCTCCTTCGTCTCAACATCCGTTGCCGCATATGACTGTAGAATCTTTCCCTTATCATCTCCCAACAGTTGTTCATCCCCCATAGATTCTTCAAGAGTTGATTTTTCTATAACTGGAAACTCCATCTTGTAGTCTCTTAAATCTGGCTCTTCAAGATTGGGTTCCTCCAAGACTGACATCTCTAACTCGATTGTTTCTAGCTCATCCATGTCCGGTCTAGACTCTCCAACTACGTCCTTGATTTCTTCAACCCCATGGCATATAGAAACAATTGGTATCTCATCAATGGATGCTTCATCGGCCACTGGAATTGGAACCTTGGAAACAACTTCCTTAACAGCCTCCATCTTTCCAGCTTTAGTCACACTTCGGTGCTCTACTTCCTTCACCCCCACGAACGACGTCAAACAACTTTCCAAAGTACTCTAATCTGACTTCCATGAATAGGAATCTGACGGGACTTTCATGTTCTTTCTTCGAAGTCGATTCTCCACTTGTATAGCCTTTTGTACCATGTCTTCAAGCTCCTCATAGTGCTGTAACTCTACAATATCTCGGATCTCTTTGTTTAGCCCTACTAAAAATTGAGTCATTGTAGTTTCTTGATCTTCTCGTATGTTAGCTCGAAACATGTACTTGTTCATATTCGTGTAATAACCTCTTACACTGCTATCTCCTTGCTTCAAACCTTGCAATTCTCTATACAACTCCCGGTAGTGAGAATTGGATAGAAATCGCTTACTGTTTCCTCGGCCATCTCTACAACCCCCATGAACTCGGGAATGTGAGATAGCACCCACTCGCTCACGTAATATCCCCATCTCCGTCTTTATTGTTCGACTCATTTCATGTTGAAAGGATTCCAGCATGGCGTCGAATTCTAGTTTGTCACAAGTACTTGTAACTTTGGACATTTTTTTTTTCATTTTTTTTTCTCTTTTTTTTTCTTTTTTTTCATTTTTTTTATATCACAATGAACTCAAAAGATATATTACAACAAAAATTTTAAATGAAAAGGTGAACAAATTAATTCCTACCAGAATTCTATGCAATAAAACTCCTACAATTATCTATGCACTCAGTTCCTACGGATGTCTAAACTCTCAATTTCCTCTCCAAAGAAATCAAATCCAAAAATCAAAATACCTAAATCAATTCAAACGACCTATCTAAGGTTCAACAACCAAATAACGGAACGCGTCTCCAAAAATCCAACAAGAACGAAAAACTAAGATTGAACAATTCAATTTCCAGAATTTTTTTTTACTGTTCACGTGTACTGTTCACGGTACTGTTCACGCCTTTTTTTTCGTGAATGGCTTTTCTTTATATATATAAGGAATGAAAATTTAAGGACAAAATTTAAAGGATAGATGGAACCTGATACAAAGCCGAAGCTTTGATACCATTTGATGCGATCCTCACCAGCACATGACAAAGAAAGTTGTAGAACTTCCCAGGACTTGTATCAGTTTCGCCGATTTGGATGGATGGATCCAAACCCTAGCCTCACAACAATGTTGAACCACGAATTTGTCAAATTCGTAACCCGCGATCAATTGGAAACACGAACTTGGATTTGATGTAGACGCCACAAACGGGGATGAAGAACCAATTTGATAAGTCGAAGTTGAATCTCACAAATATTATGAAATTCGGATAAAAGTTCTCCAGAGAGAAAATAAACTCACAAGTTTATAATTGAATTCAATAATGGTGTGTAATCTATAATGTCACAATGGATCCCTATTTATAGTATAGGGATGAACGGAATCTAATGCTAAAAGGACTTAAAAATCTGCTCCAAAAAGAATTCTATCTAGACTAGGAAACTGCCTAACTAGAATCCTATTCAAGGTAGGAATCTGCCTTAAATAAATCCTAGTCAAACTATAACTCTTAATGAACGAAAATTAAGAAATAAAATAAATAAAAATCTCACTAAATAAATATTATAGTCTAATAAACCAATCCCCTTAATTAAAATATCAAGGGCTGATTTTATTCCTAGTCAGTATGGGCATACTGACTGTCGCGCGCGGTATGGGCATACCGACTGATTTCCATCTTCATGTAATGCACTCTAACTCCTACCCTTGATAACCTTGTGCCGATATTAACACCTTCCAACTTGGTTCCCTCTCCTTGGCTCCTTCCATGGGTTTCCTTGACGCCTCTTGTTCCCAAACCTCTCGTATGAACCCGTTGAGGCTTTTCTTGAACCTCTTAGCTCGCGATTGCGTCACGGGTCCTTTAGGCACCCTGATTGGATCCGACACCTCCTTAGCACAGATCGTATCAATTTTGAGATCACGAAGTTTTACCTTAAAATATTTCCATCGGTCATTTGTCGAATATATCATCTGCAACAAGCTGTGGTTTTACAAGTAGAATGCTATGCAACTTAAGTAATGCTTTAGGACTGCATTAAAGTGTTTACTAATTGTGTAGCCCGATCATTTAAAGTTAGACTTCACAATTCTATTTTTAGTATGGTGTGCCAAGATACTGAGAAACATAGGAACTTACGCAGGTAGTTGGACATGATGCGTGGGAACAAGTCCTCCTACGTTCTCTAGAAGATAACATAAATGACCAAACGTGTTTCTATTCATCCTTAAATGGTCTAGACAAGTCACATCATCCATATTAACAAGATTATGCATATGTTCGAGTTGCTTGCTCATTTTCTGTTTTAAACTATACCAGAATGTTCTATCATCACCACGAGTTAAACGACCGCGCATCCTTAAATATAAATAATTCATAAACAAAAGAAAGACTCTAACATTTTGGACAAATTCATGTATGACAACAAACTCCTGTTGATGATCCTTGTTTGTGTCTATCTTTTTTTGATCGTCATCTGTAAAATTGAAGAACCATAAATGAAGTATTTACCTCAAGTAATAAACTAGTAGAATGAAAAAGTTTGAAAAATGGTAAAGCTTAGACCATATTAATTAACTACACATGCCTCAATTAAATTAATTCGCCATGATAATTAAAATTGGTTATATATGCTCTACAGATTAAATTAATAATATGCATAAAATTTGACATCGATTAAAAAATAGGCACTCCAAGGTAATTAAATATAAAAAAAGACTACTTCAGAAAATAGAATTTCTATTGTACCTCAACAACAGAAAGTCCTGAAATTAATTATATATGAACACATCTCATAATACATGTGCAGAGACATTTTTAATTTGAGCATGAACTCTTTCGGTCATACTAAGAAGGGTAGAATGCTGCGTGAGCTTGCCTAGATGAACAAAATCAAACAGAAATAATCTTGAATGAAAAATATTTGCAAAGATGACATTGTAACTCTTTATTGATACTCATGGAAGTTATATATGCATCTGATGTCTAAATATGATTAATACATTATGAACAAGTGAGGTACATATAACAGTTAAGTAAAAGGCTTTGATGTCCCATGCTTTCCCAATTTCTTGTTATTTATTTATTTATTGCTTAATTTACTCTTCTTCTTTCGAGGAAGGAGTTGCATAAATTAATTAGCATGCCTCTTTGCATGACAGGTGGAAACAAATATTGTTTATAGTCATTATTTCGAGTTACTTCAAGATGTTTCTCTTGGCCATGATGGTATATTTCTTGCTGATACTTTGATCCTATGAGCATCTGGTTGTTGATTTTCCTTCAAGATTATCATAGTGCCTACAAATTTCCCTGAATTAATCTTCATTTTTATGACGGATGATTGCAAAGTGATCTGATCCATAACCAAATTTTGGACTTGTGCATAAATTTTTTTTTTCTGTTTCAATTAAGTATTAACCAACTGAGCTTTGTTAATTTTGAAAAATACCCACTATAGCACACTGGTATTGGAATACTCCATTCTTACTGTTTCTATTCTCTACCATCAAGCTGCTGCATCAGCAAAATAATGAAGAAAAAAACACTACTATAGACCATAAACATGAAAGGCAACATTGGACTTCAATGATGGTTTAACAAGCAACTGTGCTCATGATGCATGAAGCAAACAATGTACTCAAGCACAAAAAAAAGCAGCAGCAAAGTTTCCTTTTAAGGAAAATTGAGAAACATCTCATATGAGCAATCTATTGCCAAACACAGCGGTTCATTCAATATTTACTTGTATCATTTTGTTATTCATGAATTCTACATAATTTCGAGAAATTAAAATACAAATTTTACATAATTTGGGAGAAATCAAAAGAGGAATAAAAACCTAGTTTCAAACTTAAATTGGGTGAATTTACCTTAGAATGGATAACAGAGATCAAGCAACAACACAGTATAGGAGTATCGTATCCCACTGGAGGAGCTAGTGATGAACCTGGCAAACAGTAATCGCGTTCAATTTCTCCCAGTAGGGTTTTTTTGACTGCTACTGTAACACCCCAGAATTTCAGATAAGGTTTAGAGAATTATTAAGAGTAATTAAAAAGTTAAGAAAGAAGTTTAGTTAAGGATTAAGTGAGGTCAGATGTTAGTCACGACTTTATGGGTCATTTTTCGTAAAGTCGTTTTTTTTAAATTTGATCTTAGCTCAGTTATGGCCGATTTTGGTCTTTTTTAAGAAAGATTTTAACTCAAGGAGTGTGCCGGTGTTCCCGAAATTTTATTCTGAAGTCATTTGAGTTCCCGATGATGAAAAATGTATTTAAAGGATGAATGAATGGTAACTTTTGCGTGCGTTCGTGATTTGAAAAATTTATGAAATCCTCCTCGTTAATTCGAGTCTTGTTCTGCCAATCCTCTCTCATGGGAAACGACTCAAGGAATCCGTTCGCATTCACGGATTTTCATTCTGAGATTAATTGAACGCTCGGGAGCAAAATCTGTTAGTCTTAGTGAATAGTAAAAAGTAATTCTGAAAAAGGAATCTTGGCTCCTTTCTTCTGATGACATCGTCTTCATCATGAGTCAGGTTGGTTCACTAGTATTTGAGCCAATGAGTCTCTCGGTATTTTTGAATTTCGTGTCTGAGGTCATTTGGACCTCGACATCGAATAAAGTAGCTTTTAACCGAACTCGGAGTAACTTTTGCAGTATTCTTGCACTGAAGTAGCTTCCCTTGGAAGCCAAAGCTCCCCCTATAAATACACCACCACCTCTTCACTCATTTTGCATCATTCACTCTTCACTTCTTCATTTCTAGAGAGTGGGAAAGCTTGAGAACTTGAGAGAAAGTCGAAGTTCTAGTCGAGCGAGGATTCTCTTCATGGTTCACCTCTGAGACAACGAGTGGAGTGGTGTGGAAAGGATGCGGTGAGGGAAGGTGCTAGGGGCGCCGTTGGATTATAGTAGGTGGCTCTGCCACCGTTGCGACTCGATGAGACGTCGAGCTAGCCACCTTCCTTCGACGCACCCAACTCCGTCCATTCTTGTTCGTCGGCCTTGAATCCATTTTCTTTCTTGTCTTTTAAATTCCACATTTATTTTCTATTCTTCACGTTCTTCATGTTCTACATTATTATTCATTTATTTCCGTTAAAGTTTAGTATTTCGATTCTTGTTGAAATTCCAAGTTAATAGTGTTTCCGTTATATTGCTCATTTATATTCTCGTTATTATGTTCTCGTCATTATTTCTCATAGCTAGCCTCGTTTATTTCATTTGAAGTCCCGTTCAAGTTCATATTTAAGATTTCGTCATTATTTCTAAGTATTCAAGAAGGGTTGTCGTGTTTATTCCGTTATTATGTCGATTTCTTTTCAAGATTAAAGCATGTTTGTTTCTATGTTTTTGCAAAGTGTTAAACCTTATTTTGAAGTTTAAAATGTCGATGAAAGGGAGAGGCGAATGAGTAACGCCTTGACTAACAATTCGATCGAAAGATTTTGAAGTCTGTGAGAGTGCACAGACCGTGCAAGGAGTGCACGGCCCATGCAAAGCAGTGCAGAGCTCTCGGAATGTTTTTGGAGAGCTAGCACGGCCTGTGCAAGGTTCGCACGGACCGTGCTAGGTGCCGCACGGACCGTGCAAGCCATTGCACGGACTGTGTCGGACTTTCTGGGCGACTGGTTCTCGCCTCAAGGCCTAGCACGGCCCGTGCAAGGATAGCACGGCCCATGAAAGGCTTCTTCCTCCAAGTTCTTACTCCAAGTGTGTTTGATTCTCGAGTATTTCAAACCTTCATGTTTGCTAAAGGTTCTAAAGTCGTGCAATCTATGTTTAAGTCCTATTTAAGGGTAGTATAGTTCGATGTTGTTCGATTTTATGTTAGATATTAGAATTATTTGATAGAGGCCGCTAAGTCGATGATTCGACTTTTGTAGGAGGTAACGAGCCCCGTAGAAATTTGGAGAAGGATCATCAACTCATTGCTTCATCTTTTGCTCAACAGTCGAGGTGGATAAATCTATATTCATCTAAAGTTTGAGCTAATAAGCTGTAGAAGCATGTTAAGGCAAATGAGATATCCAATAAAACATTTTTGCTCTATCTAATTGATCTCTGTACAAAGGAAGGAAGGAAAGGAATTTATTATATGTGAGCTCTCAAGCATGTTTAGATATGCTAGAAATGATTAAGTATTGTTTATTCTAGCATGAGATAATTAGAATTGCTTTAATTATAATTTATGATTATGCACGTTCATTTCTTTGTATTTTAATGTTGATATTTTGCTAAGGCGTTAAGGATTGCCTTCTAGGGTAGTGATAAATCCCTTATAGGCCGAGATCGTGCTAAAGTAAAGGATTAACCTTAGATGATTGCTCTACGCTCAATAATTCTAGATAAGTTAAGGAGAGGAAGCTAAGTTAAGGAAAGAAAGCTAAATTAAGGAAATGGAGGAAGTTAAGGAAGAATATAGTTTTTATTGTTGGTTTTGTATACTAGAAGACCTGTCTTTTGTATACATTATTGATGATGGTTTTATGATGATATAGAATGAATACAATTGCAGTCACTATTTGCATTTAAATTGTTATATTTACATGCATGTTCACTATACTTACATTGTAGATGACATGGTTTGGGTAAACACACAGTTAGATCATATCATCGGTTCCTTATAATGTATTAAAAGGCTCACGGTCTAGATGGCACTGAACCCGCTATCGATACACCGTAGAATAATATGATAGTTAGTTTGTCTTGACTAACTGATTATTCTAATACACGGACGAGTGTATTGAGGAGGATCTACTTAGGATTTTATTATCTATTCTGACCTTAAATGAGAGAATAAAAATCCACAGAGTTCGGGTTCTTAACCCCTATATATTGGCGGACATATACGTGTAGTGTTTGCAGCTTTGATTTATCAAAGGGTGAGATTCTTTCATAGGATCAATAATCTTGATATCTTGGGTTATGACATTTACACTTATGATGGGTCGTGCAATATGTAGGGGCACTGTGTCCTGGTGCGCCAGGTTGATGGTGTCCCCTTGAGGAAATGCAAGTTCATGCTGAAACCTTGTAGGTGGAATTTATTCCGTGCATGAGTAAAGCTTGTGTGGTACTACTCAAGGAAAAGATATTAATTAATTATAGTTGTCAGAAGCTTACATAATTAATTAATGGACATTATATCTAAACATGGGGAATGACTGGACTAAAGGAGAAAGCATATTCAGAAATATGTATTAAATTGGTAGGTCAGTATTATTTCTTTAGTGGAATAAAAATAATACTTAATTTATTTAATTATATCATAAGTTTATTGGATATTGGATATTAAATAAATTAATGGGCCAATTTAATATTCTTCTAGATCCCTGTTGTAGCCCAAAAAGAGACTGGATTGAATTGGAGATAGAACAAGAGATAGAGATAGAATTCCAGTCCAACTGGGACACCAATTTCGTCCACCCCCTTATAAATAAGAGGGTGGAGGCACGAAATTTATGTCATATATATATATATATATCAACCCTCTCGTGTTCTCTTGATCTCCACAGATTCCATACCGATCTAGTAGATTTCAGCCCACCCTGAAACTAGATTCAGTTCGGGAATATAACAGAAGATCAAGGAGTGGAATAGACCTTTAATCTTGTCCTCAACCCATTGTTTAATTTGTAAGTCGTTTTTCGGTATTCTATGTTTCCGCTTTAGTAGAATCGAAAACCGGATTTGCATGTTAATTAAACTCGCTTAATTAAAACATATGAGACACATGAATTTATGATCTACATGACATTAGGATTAATGAACATCCAATTAGATTCTGCGGTGGTTCAATTCGAAAAAACCCCAACAACTGGTATCAGAGCGGGTTTTGGCACTGTTCTAGATTTAATCCTAGGATTAATTTGAAAAATATGTATAAATTTGATGAAATATTTATGTTGCTTAAATTTTCAGATTTATGTGTTCATATTTTCGAATTGGTTGTGTTCAAAACTTGGATGAATTTTTTATGGTGTTTCAAAAATTCTAGTTTTGGATGAATTGTAATTTTCGATCTACACCTAGTAGGATTTGGAATATAATTTTGATAACTCAAAATTTTCAGATTTATTAAGTGTAGGTTTCAAAAATTTGAATGTCAAATTTTTCGAAAATTTGATGTTTAGTTTCCCTAATTTGTTTTATGTATTTTTCGATCACATTGAATTAATTTGGAAGGTTTTTTTATTTGAAATCAAATTTCCAGATTTATTTAATGTGGTGTTTCGAAAATTATGTGTATAAAAATTAGATTTGGTATTTTTGATGTTTATCTTAAAATTACCTAATTCTAATCTAGATAGATTTGAAAATAGAATATTAGATTTGGATAGAATTTGAAGTGGATCAAATTTCCAAATTTAATCTTCTTGTGATTTTCGAAATCTACAAAGATTTGAATTGGATAAGGTAATTTTTGATATATATCAATAGTTATCTAATTCTAATCCTAAAAGATTTGAAAATAGATTTTAAATTTGGAAGAATTTGAAGTGGATCAAATTTCCAGATTTATTATCTTGAAATTTTTGAAATTCTTGTAGATAAGTATTAGAAAAGTAATTTTTTGATGTATATCATAAATTACTTAATTCTAATCTAGATAGGATTGAAGATAAGATTTAAATTTAGATGGAATTTGAAGTGGATCAAATTTTCAGATTTTATCTTTGTACTTTTCGATCCTAGCCTATCCAAATATTTGGGATAGATTTTTGATTTATATCAAGATTTTTAAATATTAATTAATTAGGGTGTTATCCGAAAATTAAGAAATAAATTTGGTGGATAATTATAACAAATTTTCAGATTTATTCTTAAGGGATTTTCGAGATTTATCAAGATTAAATTTGGTGGATAATTATTTTAATTTTCAAATTAAATCTTGAAGCTATTTTCGAAATTAATTAATTTAATTAATTGTAATTTTCAAAAATCATGTCATGTGTGGATATCATATGTTATTTTATGCTAATCATGTAATTGTGATTGTTGGATTTGTAGACTGACTTGTTTGCAGGGTTACCGACTATCATGGCTCCTTAATTATGTGATGTATGTTTTAATTTATGTTGGATGTATGATGGGCCGTATACCGGTTTGGCTACGTGATTTTAATCCATGAGAAAATCCATGGATTAGGTCTAGATTTTATTTTATGTTGTTTTAATGTAATAGAAATAAAACTGTTAGACCAAGTTATTGAGTTGTAATTTTATTCTAGATATATTAGTTTTTTCCTCTAAGGAATAGAAATTCTATATTGAATAAAGTTTGAAGATCAACTCGAAGAAGGAGAGTAGTACAGCTCAAGAAAGGAAGTGTCACTGATTCACGTCCCGAAATCCTAATTGGAGCTAGGATTTTCGGCGAGGCGCAGTGATGGGGGCGGCGGCCATGCCCGAGTTTCCGGAGCTGACTTTCCAGTTTTATCTCATTCAGCAACATGAGATATAAGCCATGATAGTTGGTTTTTATTATTATTGCTTATTATGTTGTTTGAAGCATGCAATGGTGTTTTATCTTTTTTATGTGATGTTTGTATGTTTTACAATGGGATAAAATGAAACCTCAATCTTAAATAACTAAGTGGGAGAGATTCATACCAAAGTATGTAGAAATCTCAAACGGTCTCTATTAATCTGGTTTAATTGAGATGTGATAGACATGCGAGTTGACAATAGGTCTTCCTCCATAACGGATGTGTCATATCACTGTTATCTCTGGAAATTAAACTTCTTTATCAAGATAGCTGTAGAACACTACTAGAACAAACTGACTCCTCCAACTGGAGCAGGGAGTTCGAAATAGTGGACTTGGTGCTAAGATGATGGTGTTCACACTTAGGTGTAATTTATTAATAAACGTCCACACTAACGTGGTTTATTAATTGGAAGGTTACATGACCGTGGTTATTTCCGATTATTAATTTACTTGTCATAAGGAAATTTGACTGGAGGTAAATTAAAGGTGGTTTTACCTGTTTAAGGATGAATTTTATAAACGTCCACACTAATGTGGCTTATAAGAAACATTTTTAAAATGTCGGTGGATTACATATAATTTTTTTTGAGGTATGCGATTATATGTGAGTATCCTAAAGTTTGTGATTATACTGCATGTTTATTTTTCAGTTATTCTATATCATCATGGCACTCTCCAACATGTCCTCTATTCTCAAAGATAACAAGTTAATCGGTGAAAATTACAATAACTGGATTCGAAACCTTAATCTTGTTCTCACTGCGGAAGGACACAAATTCGTACTTGAAGAGGTATGTCCTCAGAAGCCAGATGAGGGTTCTGAAGAAGCCCAAAAGATTGCATATGATAAGTGGGTTAGGTCTAATGAGATAGCACGCTGTTACATTCTGGCATCCATGTCGAATGTGTTGCAACATCAGCATGAACCTATGAAAACCGTTTATGATATTATGTACAACCTTAGGTAGCTCTTTGGTCATCAGAACCGCTCGGCACGCCATTTGGCAATGAAGAAGCTAATGGATGCGAGGATGTCTGACTCTACACCTGTTAGGGATCACGTTCTCATGATGATGGGGTATTTATCTGAGATCGAGACCTTGGGTGGAGAGCTGGATGGCGATTCTCAAATCGACATTGTTCTTCATAGCTTGTCCTCGAGGTTTGAGCAGTTCAGGCTGAACTTTAACATGATTAAAAAGGATGTCGGCCTGAATGAACCGCTAATGGATCTTCAGGCGGCTGAGTTACTTCAAAAGGGAAATCCGGAGGCACACCTAGCTGAAAATAGGGCGTCTTCTTCCGGTACTAAAAAGAAGAAGAGAAACGCACCCAAGAAAGCTGCAGAGGGGGTGCCTAAGGTAAAGAAGTCCAAGACTAAGATTCCTCCCGAGGAATTTAAGTCAAAGACAAAGTGTTTCAAGTGCAGCCAGCCAGGTCACTGGAAGGCGGATTGTCCTAACAAAAAGAAGAAAAAGGGTACGTCTCAATCTCTTATCGTTGAAACATATTTAGCTACTTGTTCTACTCAGTCATGGGTAGTAGATACTGGAGCTACTAATCATGTTTACATGTCTTTACAGGGGTTCCTGGTAAAAAGACAGCTGGGTGATGGAGAGATTTCAGTCTACATGGGCAATGCTACGAAAGTGGCGGCAGTTGCAGTATGAGACGTAACCTTATCTTTTAGTAGTGATAGGATTTTAGTTTTAAAGGATTGTCTTTATGTGCCTAGTTTTAGGTGAAACTTGATTTCAGTTTCTAAACTTTTTATGGATGGATATTCTGTTTCTTTTGATAACAAGGTTGTTATCTTTAGTGATAAACATTTTATCTGTTCTGGCACATTGGATGGGCATCTTTATTTACTTAGTCCTATGCAAAACACTAAGCAAATGCATTTACTGAATACATCGGTCATAAATCCTAACAAGCGAAAAGAACCTTCGGAAATGAATCAAACCTATCTTTGGCATCTTAGGCTCGGCCATATTAACCTTAAACAGATACAAAGACTAGTAAACGATAGGCTCTTGTCTTCATTGGTCCTAGAATCGTTCCCTTTGTGTGAATCCTGTTTGGAAGGTAAAATGACCAAGCGACCCTTTAAGGATAAATGGAATAGATCTGAAGAGATACTAGATTTGATTCACTCTAACTTATGTGGCCCTATGTCAGTTCAGGCTCGAGGAGGGTACGAGTATTTCATCACGTTCATTTATGATTACTCAAGGTATGGATACATATACCTGTTACGCCGCAAGTCAGAATCCTTTGAGACTTTCAAAGAATTCAGAGCGGAAGTGGAAAAATGTACAGGTAAAAGTATCAAATCACTACAGTCTGATCATGGTGGTGAGTACCTCTCAAATGAATTTAGGGACTACTTAGTAGAGAATGGGATTACATCCCAGTTGACTGCGCCGGGAACGCCACAGCAAAATGGTGTGGCGGAAAGAAGAACAGAACATTGTTAGAGATGGTTAGATCGATGATGAGCTATTCAGATTTGCCCATTTCGTTCTGGGGATATGCCTTGGAAACGACAGCCTATATTCTTAACGTGGTTCCATCAAAATCAGTCCCATCTACGCCCACAGAACTTTGGACTGGACGAAAGCCCAGTCTTGGACATTTTCGGATTTGGGGAGTCCAGCACATGTACTGGATAAGGAAGCTAATAAGCTGGCACCACGTACAGATGTTAGACTATTTGTTGGATATCCCAAAGGAATGAAAGGTGGTTTATTTTATAGTCTTAAGGATCAGAAGATCATTGTGAGTACCAATGCTCGATTCTTAGAGGAAGACTATGTGATAAATCACAGGCCAAGAAGTGAGATAGTACTCGAGGAACTTCGAGGGGAAAATTCAAATCTGACACCAACAGTACAAGAAGAGGAACCACAAATTACTGCACAACGTGTCACAGAAGTACAGGAACTACCTCGTCACAGTGGGAGGGTTGTACGCCAACATGATAGATTCATTAGTTTGGGTGAATCTTCAGATTTCCCTGAAGGACTAAATGAATTGGATCCCAGGACCTACGACGAAGCGATCCAAGACAAAGATGCAGATTCTTAGAAAATTGCAATGGAGTCTGAGATTGGATCTATGGATCACAATTAAGTCTGGGAACTTGTAGAACCACAAGATGGGGTAAAACCCATTGGGTATAAGTGGGTTTACAAATGTAAGAGAGGAGCTGACGTTAAGGTTGAAACCTTCAAGGCAAGATTGGTGGCGAATGGGTACACTCAGAAAGAAGGGATCGATTATGAGGAAACTTTTTCACCGGTAGCCATGCTTAAGTCAATCCGGATTCTCTTGTCTATTGCCGCTCATTTGGATTATGAGATTTGGTAGATGGATGTCAAGAAGGCTTTCCTGAATGAAAGTCTTGAGGAAAACATCCACATGAAGCAACCAGAGGGTTTCATTGCTAAAGGCCAAGAGCACTTAGTGTGCAAGCTTAAGAGATCTATTTATGGACTTAAGCAAATGTCAAGGTCTTGGAACATTCGATTTGACGAGGTTATCTAGTCATATGGATTCGTGCAATGTCCGGATGAGAGTTGTGTGTACAAGAAAAGTGACGGAAATGTGGTGGCTTTTCTCGTGCTATATGTTGATGATATCTTACTTATTAGAAACAGTAAGAAAGTATTATCTAACATAAAGGTGTGGTTGTCCAAGCAGTTCGATATGAAAGATCTAGGAGAAGCCGGACACGTCCTTGACATCAACATAATTTGAAATCGCCAGAAAAAAATGTTGTGCTTATCCCAGGAAACATATATCGACACAGTGCTAGCTAGGTTTAACATGCAGGATTCCAAGAAAGGTTTTATACCTTTCAGGCATGGAATTTATCTATCCAAGGATATGTGTCCCCACACACAGGCTGAGATAGATGAGATGAAGGGCATTCCATATGCTTCAGCTATGGGAAGCCTTATGTATGCTATGCTATGCACTAGACTTGATATATGCTATGCAGTCGGCATAGTAAGCAGATATCAGTCTAACCTTGGACAAGGTCACTGGACTGCGGTTAAGAATATACTCAAGTACCTGAAAAGGACTCGAGATTATATACCGGTATACTGCTCTGATAGTCTAGTGCCTTTGGGTTACACGGACTCAGATTTTCAATCCGATAAAGATCAGAGTAAATCTACCTCAAACTATATGTTTACCTTGGGAGGCGTAGCCATTGCATGGAGGAGCATAAAGCAGAAATGCATTGCGGATTCCACCATGGAGGCCAAATATGTAGCTGCCTCTGAGGCTGCAAAAGAGGCCGTCTGGCTCAAGAGCTTCTTGTTGGACTTGAGCGTGGTACCTGATTTGCCTAAGAGTATCACGGTATATTGTGATAACTCGGGTGCAGTGGCAAATTCGAAGGAACCCAGAGCCCATAAGGCAAGTAAACACATAGAGAGAAAGTACCATCTTATACGAGAAATCGTTAAGAGAGGAGATGTGGCAGTGGTCAAGATTGTATCGGAGGACAATTTAGCTGATCCATTCACGAAGAGCCTTCCAGCTAAGACCTTCTATGGTCTCGTGGAGAAAATGGGAGTGAGATGCAGACCTGGGGTTGCCGTTTGAGATTTTAGTTAGAGTTGGAGAGTTAGCCAGTTTATTTTATATTTGAAAGACATGCTTCAAGTATAAGTGGGAGATTGTTGGTTTTGTATACTAGAAGACCTGTTTTTTGTATACATTATTGATGATGGTTTTATGATGATATAGAATGAATACAATTGCAGTCACTATTTGCATTTAAATTGTTATATTTACATGCATGTTCACTATACTTACATTGTAGATGACATGGTGTGGGTAAACACACGGTTAGATCATATCATCGGTTCCTTGTAATGTATTAAAAGGCTCACGGTCTAGATGGCACTGAACCCGCTATCGGTACACCGTAGAATAATCTGATAGTTAGTTTGTCTTGACTAACTGATTATTCTAATATACGAATGAGTGTATTGAGGAGGATCTACTTAGGATTCTATTCTCTATTCTGACCTTAAATGAGAGAATAAGAATCCACAGAGTTCGGGTTCTTAACCCCTATATGTTGGCGGACATATACGTGTAGTGTTTGCAGCTTTGATTTATCAAAGGGTGAGATTCTTTCATAGGATCAATGATCTCGATATCTTGGGTTGTCACATTTACACTTATGATGGGTCGTGCAATATGTAGGGGCACCGTGTCTTCGATTAAGAATATCATGAAAATTGAGGCTACATGAATAAATTTACAGGGTAACTCTACAGAAGTTGGCTGAATTTGGGCATAAGCAGCAAGAGAAACTACTCGAAAAGCAAAAACTACTCCATCAGTCTCATGATAATCTAGTGGAGAACTCGAAACTGATATTAGCAGCTCAGGTTTGTGATTCTCTTCAAAATATTTCCAAAACTCGAAATAGCTTTTAGTCCTGCATACTATATATGTGCAACCTTGAGCGAAGGTTGTTGGTTGCAGGAAGCATTTGAATCGAAGCAAGTAAGCATGTTTGTTGCCATAGATAAGTTGTTTGCCTTGCACAATGTTATGTTGTTTGAATCACGAGTCATCATTGCTTTCTTGGTTTACTCAATTGCAATATTCATCGTCTATATTATTTAGTGTGGCGCCTACAAGGAATTTCAGGGTAAAAATTGCAGAGAAAAGGTGTCTTTGTTCCATTTTTGTTGATTTTTTGTTCTCTGCGCTATTTAATTACAAGGTTCTGCTATGTGTTCACAAAATTTCTGCTTCATTTGCTCTGTTCGTGTTCAGAGTTGATACTAATGCAAGGAACTACAGTCCCTGCTCTAGGAATAGACCGAACAAGGTGAATTCTGACCACATCCAAAAGCAGCAGACAAGGGTATTAGCTAAAGAATTCTTGATTAGTCTTATCACTGTTATGTTTATTTAAGTTTCTGGAATGTCGAGGATATGAATATGTTGGTATTTAAATTTCTGGAATGAAGAGGATATGAATCTGTTGGTATTGGTAGGTCCATTTCAGATGCTTTGTGTTTAAGTGGTATAAATCAGATTCTTAAACGTTCTCCTATTGTCTTTTAAGTGTGACTGCTATATGCTATCAGTCTGCTTACTGACCTTACCTTGTTTATGTGTGAATTCGGTTGGATAAGCTGTAGCTTACTTGTGTGTACCTATCTCAGTTCATCATGTGTGATTGACTTGGTTAAGAATTCGGAAGCATGACGAAAATCTGGGGGCAGAGATCATGTTTTTGTTGTTACAGGTAATTGGTGATCTAGTTTTTGAGAATTTTTTTTATTTAAATGTGTTTAACCAAGGAAATAAAGGATTTAGAGTGTGTTGATCTGTCATCTGGAATAAAATTTAAATGAATCTGATTGCTAGAATTCCTAACATAAGCAATTAGTGTGGGGAAGAGCTACATTGCTTTGTTGAATTCATTGTGCGTGAAGAAGTACAGTTGACTGCTGACTCTCTGCACATGTTGGCTGGTTCAATGCCTGTAGCTTATAAGAAGAAAAATACTTTGTTTGTTACTATTGTCTTTTCTGAATGCTGATGCATGTGTTAATTATTTATGTCATGTAGTTACTGCATATTACATGTCTTTGCATGTGGTTACATTCAAGTGGAATTACTAGTTTGTGTATTATGAGCCACTAAACATTTCCCAAAGTATTTGGATTATCGTTCAACGCATTAGTAGTACTTATGATTAGGGGTTCCTAAAGAAAAGGTGCAGGACTTTATTAGCATCTTGTTTTGCATATATTGTAGTTCAGAAATACCTCTTGTTAAACAAATGACCAATAACTCGTTTTGATTAAGTTACCCTGGCTAAGGTTGTCTGTGACATGTTTGGTGCCTTGCACCAGTAAGCCTGAAGTTCCTTACCAGAAAGAAATATATGTCATGCTTTACTAGAAAGAAATATATTTACATGAATAAGTATAAGGTGATTTCTTGCTGCATTAATGCCTAATATTCTTATAAACTTCATTGGGAAAAAGCCTGAGTCCTCATTCCTCAACAAGTAAAAACATTAGAATGTGTATGGAGTTTTCGCAGTCAAGTTCGATTTTTTTGGGCTTTATTTGGGCCTTAGTGAATGAGATTGTAATGTTTGACTCAACTTATTCTACATGTGAATGCATTAATATTTAAAATGTGGGCCACTAAAACCAAACAACAAAAAAATAATTTTTTTATTTATTACAAAAATCCAAATTCAAATACATTAAGATCTTCCTCTAGCAAAATGTAGGCCATATAAATCCCGATATACTAAACAACAAAAAAGAATCAAGTATATTTTCCTAATTCAAAATTCAAAACTCTTTCAATATACTAAACAACTAAAAAGAATCTGCAAATTTAATTATTGACATAGTATTTAAATATCATTGTATTCTTCTGGAGAATTGTGTTGCATGTTCTCACTTTGTACTCTCTAGCTTATTTGATTTTGATTATCATGGAGGTGAGCAACACGGTTTTCTTTCTATTTTAAAATTTTATTCTTTTGTGACAGCTTTGTTCTTGACCTTTCTACCACATGACATTAGGTCATATTTCTCTTTGCCAGAATGCTGCTAGTTTTTAGTGAGCAGACAGTAGGTAAAGAATTTCCACAGAATGCGTCTGACCAGGAAATGCTTGAGATTGTGATGTTCAGGTAAAATGGAATATCTTGATCAAATGACCATCTATTCTAAATTATGTTCCTTCTCTTACTCTAGAATCACTAACACAATGCAAATTTGATTTTTTTTTTGCACAATAATTTTACTATTGTCTTCCTCTTGTTTTTCCTTTTCCAATTATGTATGGTAGGTTTCCTCATCCCAACATGATACTTGCAATGCTCTTATCTGTTTCAAAGTTTTGACTGATACAAATGCATGGGGGAGATTCTAATTGCTAGAACTATTTATTATTTTATAATTATTTGCCAGGTTGCTTTTGCTTTCATGTTGTCTGCCTTTATTAACAAGTCATCTGTATTTGTTGTAAGAAAAATCATTACTCTACTTTCTAGATCTTGAGTGCTGGACTGGAAAAAGAGGAAACAAATCACAAGGTACTCAATTAAATGCTTTTCTGTAGGTTAACATGACTTTTGTTTGGCTGCTAATATTTTTGACACGCCTTTTCAATTTCAGAAGGAAGCATTTGCAGTTGTTTTAGTTTAATTCCGCCTTTGGAAAATATTAATCCAGATGATGAGGATGTACAAGGAGAGGAATTCATAGTGAAACAACAAGTTGCAGTGGCCAATGTCGACTCAAGCATTGCAGTTCAAATACGTGGTCTTGTGAAAACTTATGCAGGTGCAATAGGACATCCCACTACCATGCCCTCGAGGTAAAGTTGAGCACATGATGTTCCTATTACTGTTAGAGTAGTTTATCAATCGGGAATAGAGGAGTAGAGCAGGCAGCGTGACTATAAAAGATTGATAGTTTGTCCAAAACTCAATTACATAGTTTTGATTTGATACTTATAGAGGTATATGTTCATTGATATACTATATGAATTTGCACGTATCTGCTCTAAAGGGATGGGAAATTGGTGAAATTGACAGTTAAAATACAGGCATGGAAGCAATAATTTCATAGGGTTTTTCAAGTTTGCACCCTGAAATCTCCCTAAAGGTTGGTTGCTGTGATTGCTTTATGGAGACTGGATGAAATGCAGAATTTATAAATATAGCTTAGCGAGGCAAGGGAAGGAGCAGAAGGCTATAAAAGTCGAACTTCTTTTTCTTACTTCTTGAACTAATGAACTTATGCACATGTTGAATGCAAAATATTTAATATTAGTTTATTTCAGATTTGATCATGTTATTTTAGAGAACTTACATGTTGTATTATGTATTTAGTATACATTTTATGTATTAGATATACGATGATTTATGGAAACTTCAGTTATTTTTATTGTTTTAGAATTATTTTAATTGCAGAAAATCTATAAAAAAAAATTGTAGCAGGCCTACATAACGGTACTCATTGGAAACATACATAACGACAGTGAAACTAAAAGACCATTATGTATAAGACCTAAAGATAACGAAAACTAAAAATATTTAAAAACGGTAAAAATCCGTTATGTATCAAAACATACATAACATAAAAAAGCGTTATCTAAACTACAAACAACGTTATGTATTAATCCATGTGGTATATTTCATAACGGAGAAAAATGAATTTTCATAACAGTACAAACCGTTATATATAACAGTAATAGATCACGCAATGAAGAGTGTTATGCATGAAAAAAAACTGTTATGTAAAAGTTCATAGATAACGGAGGAAGTTAATTTTTTATAGCGGAAGAAAACGTTATGTATGAGAGTTATAGATAACGTAATATCCGATGTCATGTTTGTTGCTATAACTGTTATGTATAATAACATAGATAACGGATATTATTCCGTTATGTATGAGCGCAATCATACATAACACTAGTATACGTAACACTCATATAATAACATAGATAACGGATTTTATCTGTTATGTATGAGCGTGTTTTTTGGTAGTGATTGAAGATGAAGATCAAGTCTTGGAAGGTGGAAACATATTTGGTCGAAGATTAGAAAAATTAAAGCTTAGCACCCGTCCAGAAGCTGATTGCAAACAAGGCATGACCATGCCTTATTTGCTGAGCGCGACAATCGTATGGATTAAGAAGGAGCAACCCATAATTAATTATTTAGACAGCCATGTTCGAATAATTAATGTTCAAGAGTGAAGGCCCAAAGTTGTTGGATTTATTTTATCATAGTTTAGATTTTTATTATTTTATTTTTGGTCTTTTTGAAACTACCTTAAATAGAGTTTTAATTAAGGTATGAATCCTTGTTAGATTAGGATACTTATTATTTCGAATTCTTCTAGTATTTTTTCTTAGAATTTTCATCCATTCCTTGCTATTTAAAGGGATCCATTGTGAACATTATTACTTAGACATTACATGAATTTTGAAGATTAATTCTCAATTTTCTCACGATCTTTTGTTGATCAACCCAAACCCAAAGTTCTTTAGATCTAGCAAATCTATAGTCCTATCTTAAAGTTTATTCTAGTTCTTCAAAGTACTAGGGTGAATTACTAAAAGTTCGAGTAGTTCTTCAATTTGGAGTTCATTCAAAATTAATTCAATGGGGTTCAATCGATACAACTGCTTTCTATCGAGGAGTTCTTGACCATCGAGTTCGTTATTTCAATTCAGCGGGTTCGACCAAGTACAAATCACAACACTATCACCATCGCCGATTGCTACCTTCTATCCGACGTCCGCAACTCCTTCAACCACCAAGCTACCGAGTTTCATCCTTCATCACAACATCAACATTGATCATCGTTCATCCATTCAAGTAAGTCACTTCGTCCATTAATCCCTAAATCGAATTCTATTTAGCCTAAACCGAACCATAATCCATTCCATACACAATCTGCTCAAGCCGTCCATTATTCATCTATTTGGTATTGTGTTTATTCTTTTGTTGGTTATAATCTAGGTAATTCTAGGAGTCTAGTTAATTCGAGTCTAATTCAGCCTTATAGTTGAGTTATATAGTTATTCAATAATTATGCTAACAGTAATATGGCAATTTCTAGATTTTTTTCAGACATCAATCCTCAATTAATTTGTCAGAAATATAGCATGCACCAGAAAACCAACTCATGTTCGCTAAAGCTCCATGCTTACAAACCCAGCGTGGATTATCCTTCAATTGATAACCCTTGTTAAAAGTATATTAAAGTAAATACTAAAACCCATTTTAATTATCAAAATAGCCCTTTTGGGATAAGTCATCGTAACTTTTTTTTTCACTACCACACAAAGTCTCTCCAAAATTAAATATGATATGGACACACACTGCCTATATATGGGGGTAAAAAGGAAAACCCAACTGCTTTTAAATGCCCTATAAATATGAAGGAGTCAAATGTGGAAAAAGGTCCTTTATGACCACGACTTGATCATTACGAGCATTATAACGAATTTCTCAGTCTAATCCATTGCAAAAGAAGTGAGCACATATGTCAACATTTCAGTCTAGATCAAGACTCACAATCATCCATTTCAGAAAATTCTCTGATCATCTATATATGAACTAACTTTACTAGGAGATATATTTGCAGATATGTTTAGCCAAAACTGACAAACACTGACACCCAAATTCAGTGAGGAATGCCAAGGAGAGCCCAGATTACAAGCTAGTTTACCAGCCGTACAAGGTTCCTTGGGTCATATTGGTGTGTGAATAGGGAAATACTTGAACACACACAGAAAACCAGAGCCAAAGAGAGATAAGAGCGGAAGAAGTGAGCCTGGCATAGAGCCAGGAACAAGATGCCCAAAATCACAGAGAGATTGAACTCGAATTTTCACCAAATCACAGAGATAAGAAAAATTAGGGTAAATAATCGAATCATAGAGAATCGAATAGAGAACACAAAGATCTTAACAGATCGAACACAAATCACACAAATTTAAGCACAGAGCACCAAAACTCTAATAGAACTAGGGTTAAGAGACCGATACCAAAGCGGAAACCCCTGCGGTTGGGATTTTCGACTTACCAGTCGTACAAATCCCAAGGCGGTCAGATGGTACACGAAGAGCAATGGAGGGTACCTCCGGTGAGCTTTCTTCATGGTTCTGATACTACCGTAGAGTATCAATGCTCCCAGAGGTTACACCGTTTGGTTTTTGTCGTTAGTAGATGTGCCATTCGTCCTTCAGAGGACACAGAGTGCAGCCGGAGAAGCAGTGAAAGCTCAGGGTTCCTTGAACCCAAAACCCTAACGACACAGTAACCAGTAACACACCGAGACTAGAAGAAGGTAAAGAGATGGCGACCAAACACACAGACCTCTCAAGAACAAGCTCAGACCTCCGGCGAGCCGAGACTGAACCCTAGCTATCCAGGCTACTCGCATAAGGAGACCAAGATGAATCTAGACGAACTGGACCGTAAGCTAGGTTCAGTGGAGCACTCAGCTCTTCAAGCACAAAAGCTTGAATCAAGGATCGCAAGAGGTAGAGAGAAAAGCACTCAGAGAGAGAGAGAGAGACATGAATGTGAGTGATAGATGAACAGTGCTCGAGTCCTCCTTCATTAATAGAAGGATCTAGACAATGAAGGGTCACAGAGGGAACAGCCAAGGGGCCAGGTCAACAACAACATTAAAGAGAAGTGCGCCTTCAGTATTTGGGCCAAACCAAATGGGCCAGGAAGCCCAACATTCTCCACCTTTTGGCCCTTTGATGTGCACTGGTCTTCGTCAAGGGTTTTTGAAAGGACTCATCATTGCCTTTTGTTTCTCCTTGCAAAGTCACAAAGACAGGAGAGAAACATAACACACAGTTAGGAGGGGGTTAACACATAACCAAGCAAAGGAATAAACAAACTGTACAGAGAAAGGATAAACATAAAGCAAATAACAGAGTTTTGGAAAGAGTTAACCAAGATCATAGTTTAAAATTCTCTGGCATGAGAGAAGTTTGTCAGAAGGTAGACACTTACTTCCTATGTCAGCTAGATTGAACTCAGTGGGGATTTTCTCTAGACGTATTTCACCATTTTCCACCACATCTCTAATGAAGTGAAACCTCACATTAATGTGTTTTATTCTATCATGAAATACAGGGTTTTTACATAGTTGTATTGCTGATTGGCTATCTGAAAATAGAGTAGGAGAAGAGTTAGCAAAACTAATTTCAGATAACAAGCCATTCAACCAGATGGCTTCTTTAACAGCTTCAGTAGCTGCAACATATTCAGCCTTAGTAGTAGAGAGGGCTACAATATGTTGGAGCTGTGACTTCCAACTAATATATGATCCACATAAAGTGAATACATAGGAAGTGGTAGACTTTCTATTGTCCCTGTCATTTGCATAGTTGGAGTCAACATAACCCACTAATTTTACCCCATCAGGAGACTTAGAGAAAGTCAAGCCATAGTTTGAAGTGAACTTCAAGTATCTGAGAAGCCATTTTAGGGTTTCCCAATGTGGCATTCCAGGGTTTGACATATATCTGCTTAGGCAAGAGATAGAGTAAGCAATATCTGGCCTGATGCTGATCATGAGATACATCACAGACCCAATGGCATTGGAGTATGGTACTTTAGACATATCACTTATTTCAGAATCAGTCCTAGGGGACTGATCCTTACTTAGCACAAAATGAGTACAAGAGGCACATTGACAGGTTTAGACTTTTGCATAAAAAATTTACTCAACACTTTTTCAACATAAGAGTTTTGATTCAGGACAAGAGAGAAATTTTATCTATCTCTTTGAATATGCATACCAAGTATCCTTTTTATATCCCCCAAGTCTTTCATGTCAAAGTTATCACACAGGCATTTTTGAACATGCTTTATAGTTTTAAGACAAGGGCTGATAAGAAGCATATCATCAACATAGAGAAGAAGGAATACAGGGACTGAATCATGCTTGAAATATAAACAGTGATCAAAGTTGCTTTTTCTGAACTTTAGGGACAGCATGCAAGCATCAAATTTTTTGTTCCATTGTCTGGGAGATTGCTTAAGGCCATACAAAGATTTCTTTAATAAACATACATGATCAGGTTTATTTTTTTCATAAAAGCCTTCAGGTTGTTTCATAAAGATATCATTTTCAAGGTCACCATGCAAGAATGCAGTTGTAACATCCATTTGTTTTAACTCCCAGTCAAAATGAGCAGCCAAAGATAACATTATTCTCACTGTAGTAAATTTTACAACAGGGGCAAAGATTTCATTATAATCTATCTCCTCATTTTGAGTAAATCCTTTTGCAACCAACCTAGCCTTATACCTCACAGAATCAGATTCATGCTTAATTTTATAAAGCCATTTGCATTGAACAACAGAGCACTTAGCAGGTTTAGGAACAAGAATCCAAGTTTTGTTATCATGCAGAGACTTTATTTCTTTTTTCATAGCATCAACCCATTTTTCAGAATCTTTAGAGTTTAAGGCAGCTTTGTAAGCGATTGGTTCACATACATCAAGATTATTAAACACAAAGAAAGCATGCATGGACAAACCAGAGTCAGCAAACCTAAGAAACCTTTGAGCTTGCCTTACAGCTCTCTTGATTCTATCTCTAGTCAACTGATAATTCTGAAGACTTTTGGAATCTATCCCTTCTTCAGAATCATCAGTGACATCTTGAAGATCATTAGGATCCCTACCATCTTCAGGATGATCAGAGATATCATTTTCATGCATAACATCAGATTCAGGCACAGAGGCATGCTTATCAAGATCACTTAAGACAGGTAAATGCTCCACCTCACTAGGAGTATAAGTATGCATAGATTCATATAAGCAAGGGAAATCATCTCCATTAAAGATCACATCCCTACTAATCAAGGTTTTAAAACTAGGAACACTCCTATCCCAGAGCCTATATCCCTTAACACTTTCTGGATAGCTAAGGAAAACACATTTCCTAGACCTAGAATCCAATTTGTCATGTTTTTGGTGAACATAAGCAACATATCCAAAGATTTTTAAATTTGAGAAATTAACTTCTTTATTTGAAAACACATTTTCAGGAATTTTACCAAGTAATGGCACAGAGGGGGACCTGTTTATTAAATAGATAGCAGTAGTCACTGCTTCACCCCAAAATCTTTTTGACAGACCAGAGGAAGCAAGTAGACTTCTAACTCTTTCAAGAAGAGTTCTATTCATCCTCTCAGCAATGCCATTTTGCTGAGGGGTATAGGGGACAGTTTTGTGTCTCCTAATTCTAAATTCCACACACAAATCATCAATCTGAGCATTACAAAACTTAAGACCATTGTCTGTTCTTAAAGTTTTGATATTTTTACCAGTTTGATTCTCAATCAAAGATTTCCAAGCTGAGATTTTGTCAAAGAGATCAAATTTGTTTTTCATTAAAAACACCCAGACTTTTCTGGAAAAATCATCAATAATGGATAAAAAAATACCAATTTCCACCATGAGTGGACTCTTTTGCAGGACCCCACACATCAGCATGCACATATTCAAGGATTTCAGAGCTAGCATGAGATTTATCAGATCCAGAGACAGGGAAGTCAACCTTATGTTGCTTACCCATTATATAATTTTCACAGAAGGGCATTTCAAAGATATGATCAGGGCCATAGACACCAGATTTATGCAACAATTTTAATCCTTTGTGACTCATGTGACCTAATCTTGCATGCCATAACATGGTTTTATCATTTTGCACAGAGTTAACCACAGAGGAAATCAAATTAAGAGGACTAGCATTGCAGACATACAGATTATGTTGCCTAGGTGCTTTAAACACCACCATAGAACCCTTCATAAATTTTATTCCATCTTTCTCTATCTTAGCAAGCAAACTATCATCAGTTAAGCATGCAACAGAGATTAAATTGTATCTCAAATCAGGCACATATCTCACATTCTTTAGAGTAAGGGAAGAACCAGAATCAAACTTCAAACAAACATCACCAATTCCAATCACAGAACTCTTCTTTTCATTTTCCATAGACACAGAGCCATGATCAATAATTTTTAAGTTAGAAAACATGCTCTTACAAGGTGACATATGAAAAGTGCAACCAGAGTCAATCAACCACTTAGATTCAGACAGAGAATTAGACACAGAGTTCACAAAAGGCTCAGAAAACATATCAAAGACCATAAGAACATCACCATAATTTTCTGACCCAACAGCCAAGTTTGAATGATTTTCATTGAAATTATCACCCTTTTTCTTGAATTTTTTAGGCTTATCACATTTGTTTGCATAATGACCTGATTCATTACAGTTGTAACACTTTCTGTTACCATTCCTAGACTTAGATCTAGGCTTTCTTTTATCAGATACATGATTAGGCTTAGTTCTTTCAGATGTTCTTCCCCTAACATGCATAATTTCACCAGAATTCTTGCTACTACTCCCAGACCCATGTTTCATGTCAAGTTCTTTAGATTTTAGACCATTAGCCACAATATCATGTTTCATCTCTGCCATTTTTCAATGGTGTCATCCCCTCCCAATTTCATAGCCTGAATTAATTTGTTAAAGTCATCCAGGTTTGCATCAATGTCTTTAGTCATATCAAGTCTGAATTTAAAGAATTTTTCTTGCAAAAATGACAGAGATTAAAAGGATGTTTGGGTGTACAATTCATTCAATTTTGCCCACAATTCTTTAGCACAAGTAATACCAACTATCTGCCTCATCACAGAATTATGCAGACTCAACAAAATTGAAGACCTAGCACTGGCATTCATTTCAAGCCTTTTTTCATCAATTTCAGTTTTGTCACAACCCAGCAAGACAACATTATAGACTTTTTCTTTGATAAGAATACATTCCATCTTTGTTTTCCAAATTTGAAAATCACTCTTACCATCAAAATGAGCAGTATGATATGAGGAACCCATAATAATCACACAAAGAACCACAGACAGACAAAGATAGCCAAGAACAAGAGAAGGGGGGAAGATAAAATCAAAGCGTAGCTCACAGGTAGTGAGGAATGCTAATTGTGATACCCCGACCCTTTTTGCTAAATGATAAATTATAATTTTAGTAAATGATTTCGAATTAATATCGTTGAATATTGATCATGTGAGTATGTTTGCATGTTATGCCGTTATTTTATTGCAGGTTGTCTCACTCGAGCCGATGCGTCATAGCACAGTGATGTTATACTGAGTGTATAACATGATTTAAATTTTAATACTAAAGTGTCGAGTTATATGATTAGGAATGAATGTTATTGCATTTAATTTTGTTTGCCAAAACCTTGAACACCCTAACGCTGAGTTGATCGGGGATGACTTTGGCATGTCGCGCGCTCGCGGGGAGGTGCGCGTCCGCGGGGCCGTGCGCGGTTGCGGGAGACTGCGCGCCCGCGGGGCTGGCGAGAGACGCGCGCCCGCGGGGGCTGCGCGCTCACGGGGTGCCTGGGCCGAGAACCCCCTCGCGCGGTCGCGGGAGGTGCGCGGTCGCGCGGGTCCGGGGACTCACCTACTTATAAATACAACACTTATCCCTTTTCATCTTCATTTCATTTCTCTCCTTGGGCGATTTCCTCCACCTCCCTCTCAAGAAATCCTTCAACTTTTGGAAGGGGATTCCACCATCATTATCCATCATCTAAGGTAATTTAACACCACTTTCCTCTTGATGATTAAGCTCATTTCTTGTTGATTTGGACCTAGGGTTTGTTACCCAAAATTAGGGTTCTTCGATTTTGTTGATCCTTTTGCCTTGACATCTTAAACATATGGTTTATTTACCTCCTTGAAGCTATATGTGAAGTTATATTGGATTCCTATGGTTCGTTGTTGTTAGGGTTTGAACTTTTGCCCTTATTTCCCCTTGTTTGGTTGATAATTGTATGAAGATGTTATGAGGGTTGTATGGGGTTGAGTTTCATTGCTAGGATGAAGGTGTTTGTATTTGAAATGTTGGGTCTAAAGGATTTAAAATGAGTCATGAGCATGTGGTTTAAATGTGTGCCCGTAATGTGTTCGATCAAATGCTTCAAAGAGTTTTAGTGTGTATTTTGAGTCCAAAATCATAGTATGAGCTTGTATATACATGGTTGTGTATGTGAAAATGTTTGAAGACTTTAAAGTAAAGTATAGTATGAGTTTGGTCTAAATTATGATTTAATTGAATAACTCGACATCTAAAATGAAAAGATGATTAAAAAGGTGCTAGGCGACGTGTTGTGGCTCGAGGAGGACAACTTGTGCACGACAAAGGAGTATTCAAGGTTAAAAGGATTCAAAAGCGTCTTTAAAGGTGGGGTAACTCTAAACTGTGAGCACGTGTAAGGTTATAGTTATTGTGGTGCTTTGATTGTATATGTATGAAGGGTCTTCGGACCGGTGAATGAAAGAGATCCTTCGGGGTTGACAAAGAGACCCTTCGGGGCAGAGATCCTTTGGGATCGATAATAGACTCGTTAATGTCCTCCCTGGGGGGTAGGATGTCTGCGGGCATCCCTACAGGGATAAAGATGTTCATTAACGGGGGCATCATGATGTTTGGGCCCTACGGGGTTGAGACTAGTCTCCACAAAGTAATGAAAAGTCCATATGTTATATTTTCACTAGTGCAATTAGCTATAACTGTTTACAGTGTTCCCCACTGAGTATGTTGTTAAATACTCACCCCATTCATTCAATGAATTTCAGGTTGAGGAGTTGGAGCCCGTGTAGGAGCGTTGTGAACACAAGAGAACCCCACAAGCTTGTGTTTATCTTTTGCGTGCTCTTCTTGTGATAACACTCATATTATTATTGTTATTATTACATTGATCACTCTTTTTGCCTTATGATCGATGATTATTGGGGATGGGAATAGCCCGATCTTTTGTAGGCCATGGTGTATATAACTTGATATTATGTAGAACAACTTAAAGGCGGGTCGTTTGACCTTGGAGCCTTCTATGTGCGAATTGTGTCGATGAACCCCTATATTATGCTCGTTAATTTAGGGTGCTAGACGGGCGGGTTGTGTAAACCTATGAGCCCGATAGGTTAGATGATTGCATGCTTAATAGGACAAAATTTATATTGAAAACTATGATGCCTTACCTCATCATGCTATGTATATTATCATATTTTGACCTAAGCTTCCGCTCATATTAAAATAAGCACACAAAATATATAAGTAAATTGTATGTTAAGTGACATGGCCAGACGGAGTAGTTTGGGGCGTTACATAAGGAGAGCCCATATTACAAGCTAGTTTACTAGCTGTACAAGGTTCTTTGGGTATTGGTGTGTGAATAGTGAAACACTCGAACACACACAGAAAACCAAAGCCAAAGAGAGATAAGAGCAGAAGAAGTGAGCCTAGCACAGAGCCAGGAACAAGATGCCCAAAATCACAGAGAGATTGAACCCAAATTTTCAGCAAATCACATAGATAAGAAAAATTAGGGCAAATAATCGAATCACAGAGAATCGAATAGAGAACACAAAGATCTCAATAGATCGGACACGAATCACACAGATTCAAGCACAGAGCACCAAAACCCTAATAGAACTAGGGTTAAGAGACCGATACCAGAGTGGAAACCCCTGCAGTTGGGATTCTTGACTTACCAGCCGTACAAATCATAAGACGGTCAGACGGTACACGAAGGGCAATAGAGGGTGCCTCCGGTGAGCTTTCCCCGTAGCTCTGATACCACTGTAAGGTATCAATGCTCCCGAAGCTTACACCACTTGGTTTCCTTCATCGACAGTCATGCCGTTCATCCTTCAAGGGACAGAGAGTGCAGTCGGAGAAGCAGCGAAGGCTCAGGGTTCCTTGAACTCAAAACCCTAATGACACATTGACCAGTAACATACCGAGACCAGAAAAAGATGAAGAGACGGTGACCAAACACACAGACCTCTCAAGAACTAGCTCAGAACTCCGGCGAGCCGAGACTGAACCCTAGCTATCTATGCTAATTACACAAGGAGACCAAGATGAATCCAGATGAACTGGACTGTAAGCTAGGTTTAGTGGAGCACTCAGCTCTTCAAGCACAAAGGCTTGATCAAGGATCACAAGAGGTAGAGAGAAAAGCACTCAGAGAGAAGAGAGAGAGAGAGAGAGAGAGAGAGATAGATGAATATGAGTGATAGATGAATAGTGCTCGAGTCCCCTTTCATTAATAGAAGGATCTAGATAATGAAGAGTCGCATAGGGAACAGTCAAGGGGCTGGGTCAACAGCAACATTAAAGAGAAGTGGGCCTTCAGTGTTTGGGCCTAATCAAATGGGCCAGGAAGCCCAACAGTGATAAATGAATCAACTTCATTACCCCTCCACAAGAAATATCACCTCAAAAAGAAACACGGATTCCGTTTCATGAAAGACAGTAAGGAAACAATAATACAAATTATGTTTGTGTCATGACCTGGAAAAAAATTAATAACACCCTAATTACTTCGCTCGTATATCATCAAGATGGAATAGTTCAGATTCTCTGTGATCTCTATACAGACTTTCAACCTTGTTTTATAATGGCACTAGTTAGACCCTCTTGAGGTTGGACATGAATTCTGGAATACTTTAGAGTCATTAAATCATTCATACTAGTGCAATAGAAATGTCCTTTTTTGTTTTTGTTTTTTTTTTGTTGGTAAGAACTATGAGGGGATTTACTTGTCATTATGCATAATTGTTGGAAGGATTTATCTATAGTTTTTACTCTTTTATGAGGTAAGAACTATGAAGAGATTTAGTTCTACATTATTCACCTTGGTTGGAGGGATTTATCTATAGTTGCTATCATCATTCTTTCTGTACAAAATGTTTTTAAGCACCTGCGGAGTGTTTATGATATACTTATATTTGTTCTCCATACTATAATTTCTTTACTTCTTCTCTAATAACTTATTCACGTACTTGATAATCGATTCTTTAGCCTATTTTCATCATCGAGTTCAGTTTATTTAGTTTAATTAGAGTCATTAGTTAGGTTGAATCCTTCTGAAGCTGACGTGTTCATTCCTAGAGTCTTTCGCGCATCTGGACTATGTACCGTTTATTTGTCTGGGTCACATCATAATTTGGCATCGGAGCCACGTTAGTATAGCTGGTCGTGGTTCAATCTAACATATCATTTACTTTCATACGTGTCTATTGAGTTGAAACTTATAATAGCTAGTGTGCATTGAAAAAAAAATCAGATTGTTATTCGATTTCTTTTCTTATTTTCTACTTGGTTTAGACTATTTCCATACATATTAGATATGTTAGGTTATTTAGATTGTATCCACACTAGGTGAAACACATCCAAATTCAACCTTCCTTATCTAGTTCCCTTCTTTCCTTATCTTGTTTTTCTTCCATCCCAATCCTGCTAAACCTTCCATATACCCTCCCTACACTCTAATTTTCATCTTTCATCATCTAAGGGGACACTTTTCTGCCCTAGTTCACATACACCACTCGTACACCACCCGTACACCATTCGGACCATACACCCGTACACCCACATGGTCCCTACACCCGTACACATACTCCATACACCTAAGACAGCCAGTTTACCTACACCACACAGCAGATTCATTGCTTGCTCCTTCCAGCATTCCACTGTGGCTCTTGATTGACTAGTTCGAGCTTACGAGAAGACCGAGATGAGCTGATCTTAAATAACTAAATTCGATCAATACCACCATATTCACATCTACACGTGCACCACATATCTGAGATATACACGAGTGGAAAAATCAAGAGTGAAAATAAATGAGTGATCGTGAGATTGTGAGGTCCAATACCTTATTTTTTTTTATGTTTGTTCATTTTACAGGTTCAATGAAGAAGGACGACATTTCATCATCACCCAACACCCCTACGGACGATCCGTCATCATCTAAGACACCTCAAGAGTGGGATTCTAAATACCACTTCGAAGCGTTATCCAGCTAATTCTAAAAGCAACAACAGGCCATGTCAGACAAAATTGATAATATGATGGCACAATTCGAGCGCCTAGCTACTCGAGTTCAGCTGCTCCGGATTGTTACAGCACGTAGATGGCCTATAATACAAGAAGAAGAAGAAGAAGAAGACGCTACCGAGTCCGATGCAGCAAGTGAGTACAAAGATGATTTTGTACCACAGAGGGATCGAGATTGCCGTGATCACCCCCAAGCCTCATACTGATGTGCAGTCGGCGTCGAACGCTCTAGATATGGAGATGCCGATACATTGATGAACAATATCAAGACCAGTATCTCAGAGTTTGAAGGTCTACATGATCACGATCTCTACCTTGATTGGGAATGAAAAGTAGACAAAATTTTTGAGTGTTATGACTTCTCAGGCGGAAAAAGGTGCAACTTGCATCTTTGGTGTTTAGAGGCTATGCAACCATTTGGTGGGAGTTTCAGTAGAACAGGAAATGCCATGAATGCCATCCTCTCATTGACTCTTGGCGTGAGATGAATGACGTCATGCGTGGTTGTTTCATACCAATTCACTATGAACATGATCTCGAGAAAAAGCTTAACAGAATTAAGCAAGGTACACGATCTATTGAAGAGTACCACAAAGAGCTTGAGACAGCTCTAAATTGAGTTGGAAACGAGGGAATAAATATGGATATAGCATGTGAAGTTGAGCTCAAAGACTTCACAAGTGTTGAAGAGATGGTGCACTACGCATCGATAGTCGAATGACAACTCTATGATGGCCGCTGATGCTCCAGCCACATTGCAGCTCATACACGCCCCTCATGGAGTCAAGTACGTCATCTTCATTCCCTACAAACCCCACATGTCCCCAGAGGATAGCCCGGTCAACCGGTTCATCATTTTGACAATTCTACACCACAATCCAGTCGTAGACCCGAGTCTACACAATCCGCACCTGTGAGGTCTCCATTCACATGGCCAATCCAGCCCTCACTGTCACCCAATACAGCCCCGAACCATGCTCGAGACATCCAATGCAATAAATGTCAAGGTTGGGGTCATTTTCAAGCCCAGTATCCAAACCGGTGAGTTCTACACATCACAGAAGAGAATGAAATCGAATCAGCCAGTGAGGATGAGGTGGAGCAGCCCTTAGGAGATGCTAATGAAGAAAAAAAGGTTAGTGAGGTTGAGCAAGAAGAAATTGATCCGGAGTTACCTCATGTCAGCCTTGTTACCATCCGGAGTTTGAGCATTCTCCAAGATGAAGAGCAAGAGCAACAATGGGAGAACATATTCTACAGCCGTGCGATAATTAAAGGCAAGACTTGCTCCATGATCATTGATAGTGGCAGTGTGATCAATGCCATTAGTCAATACGCAGTCAACAAACTCATCTTGAAGACAAATAAGCATCCAAAGCCATACCGACTGCAGTGGCTCACAGATAGAGGTGAAATCTGAGTTATTTACCAAGTAAGTGTCAAATTTTCCATAGGTAATTATCCTGACACTTTCTTGTGCTATGTTATCCCCATGGATACTGCGCACCTTCTTTTAAGTTGACCGTGGCAGTTTGATCGTCACATTATACATGACGGGCATATGAATACTTATGCCGTCGAAGTAAATAGGTGAAAGACAATCTTGAAGCCACTGTTCCCTAAAGCCATTGCTGAGGACCAGCAACACATGCAAAAGAAATTCCAAGAAGAGGGAGAGAGAGAGAGAGAGAGAGAGAGAGAGAAAACGGCCGCCGTAAAGAAGGCCATCGTCGCCGCACCGCTGTTAGATTAGCCGGCCATGCAACCTATTACCACCACCCCCAAGCTTTCTAATGATCCCTTGTCCCAAGGAAAAACATCCAGTTCAACTGTAAATGAAGATCAAAATCGCAGCCTATTACTTTCAGTCAAAAGAGTCGACGAGGTAATTAACACAGGTATGTCTCTTATGCCAATAACATATGAGAACAGTGCTACTAATGAGTTTTATTTTCCTAGTGATGTGCAACCAAAAAGGGATAAATTTGAAGTTGAAGTCGACTCCTGCACGAGCCCTAAAGAGACAAAGAAAAAAGATCGACAAGTCAAGTTCTGTGTACATGGAACACACGTTGAATAGCCTAGATAAGGACCTAATTTACCCAGTGAGTATAAGTGTTCTTCCACACTTAATGTTGCTGATCTATTTCCCATTCTTGCAGATGAGTTCGATCGAGATGACGCCTTGAATTCGAGGATGAATTCTTTTCAGCGGGGGGGGGAATGATTAGACCTTGCCAAGAAAAGAAGGAGAAATCATCCAAGGAAGCCCCAAGTGGATTTGTCCATTGAAGATGAAGATCAAGTTTTGGAAGGTGGAAACATATTTTCTCGAAGATTAGAAAAATTGAAGTAGCACCCGTCCAGAAGCTGATTGCGAACAAGGCGTGACCATGCCTTATTTGCTGAGCGCGATGATCGTATGGATTAAGAAGGAGCAGCCCATAATTAATTATTTGGACAGCCATGTTCGAATAATTAATGTTCAAGAGTGAAGGCCCAAAGTTGTTGGGTTTATGTTATCATAGTTTAGATTTTTATTATTATTTTTGGTTTTTTTGAAACTACCTTAAATAGAATTTTAATTAAGATAGGAATCCTTGTTAGATTAGGATACTTATTATTTCGAAGTCTTCTAGTATTTTTTCTTAGAATTTTCGTCCATTCCTTGCTATTTAAAGGGATCCATTGTAAACATTATTACTTAGATGTTGCATGTGTTGGGGTTTTCTCGAATTATACCCCACATGATCTATTTGGATGCCATTAATTCTAACTCATGTAAATCATAATTTTATGTGTGACATTAATTATCCTATGTTGAATTAACATGCAAGTTTCAATTTTGAATCTATTGCAGCGGAATAAAATAGAATCTATCGAAACCGGTACTTACAAACTTTGTTGGGTTGCTCACGGGATTAAAGGTCTAATCTCATTGTTGATGGAGAACACATGGATGGCGATTTAATTTACCTTGGTGTTTGAAATCTCACAGCTCCAATATTCTACTTCTTGATCTTCTGCTATATTCCCAGACCTTGTTTAGATGCAGGGTGGGTTGCAGACTATTAAACGGTTGTGGAAACTCTAGGAATCAAGAGAGCACTTAGAGGGGCTGTATTGATGTGTATCTTTAATGTAATTTTCGTTCCCCCCCTCTTATTATAAGGGAGGGGGCAAAAATTTCATCTCCAAACCCTAATGGGTTGGGCCTCCAACTCTTGTTCTATTCCCAGTCCATTTAGGTCATATTGGGTTACAACACGGATCTAGAAGAATATTAAATTACCCTACTAATTTATTTAATTTCTAATATCCATGACATGGATATAAATAAATAAATTAAGTATTATTTTTATTCCACTAAAGAAATAATACTGACCTACCAATTTAATACATATTTGCGAATATGCTTTCTCCTTTAGTTCAGCCATTCCCCATGTTTAAGATATAATGTCCATTAATTAATTATGTAAGCTTCTGACAGCTATAATTAATTAATATCTTGTTTCTTGAGTAGTACCGCATGACTTCCGTATCATGTAAAGAATAAATTAATATTCTGCCTGCAGGGCTTCCCATGATCTACGTGCTTCCTCAAGAGGACATCATCAACCTGGCGCACCACCATATATGATGCACGACTCATCATATATGTAAATTCCACTACCTAAAATATTGAGGTTGTTGATTCTATCTAAGAATCTCACTCATTGATAAATCAAAGCAGTCGACATAACATATAATGTCGCCAATATATATGGGTTAAGAACCCGAACTCTGTGGATCTTTATTCTTTCACATAAGGTCAGAATAGAGAACTGATGCGATCCTCATCGGCACACGACAAAGAAAGCTATAGAACTTCCCAGGACTTGTATCAGTTTCACCGATTTGGATGGATGGATCCAAACCCTAGCCTCACAATGATGTTAAACCATGAATTAGTAGAATTCGTAACCCGCAATCAATTGGAAACACGAACTTGGATTTGATGTAGACGCCACAAGCGGGGATGATGAACCCGTTTGATAAGTCGAAAGTGAATCTCACAAGTATTATGAAATTCGGATAAAAGTTCTCTAGAGAGAAAATAAACTCACAAGTTTATAACTGAATTCAATAATGGTGTGTTGAATAATGTTCACAATGGATCCCTATTTATAGTGTAGGGATGGACGAAATCTAATGCTAAAAGGACTTAAAAATCTGCTCCAAAAAGAATTCTATCTAGACTAGGAAACTGCCTAACTAGAATCCTATTCAAGGTAGGAATCTGCCTTAAATAAATCCTAGTCAAACTATAACTCTTAATGAACGAAAATTAAGAAATAAAATAAATAAAAAATCTGACTAAATAAATATTATAGTCTAATAAATCAATCCCCTTAATTAAAATATTAAGGACCGATATTACTCCTAGTCAGAATGGGCATACTGACTGTCGCGCACGGTATGGGCATACCGACTGATTTTCATCTTCATGCAATGCACTCTAACTCCAACCCTTGATAACTTTGTGCCGATATCAACACCTTCCAGCTTGGTTCCCCCTCCTTGGCTCCTTCCATGGGTTTCCTTGACGCCTCTTGTTCCCAAACCTCTCGTATGAACCCATTGAGGCTTTTCTTGAACCTCTTAGCTCGCGATCGCGTCATGGGTCCTTCAGGCACCTTGATTGGATCCGACATCTCCTTAGCACGGAGTGTATCATTCTCCTCCTCTTGAAAAGGATTTGTCCTCAAATCCAGCTCGTCACCTACATCAAAAGGACTTAAATCAGCAACATTAAATGTAGAACTAACCTTGTACTCACCGGGCAAGTCCAGTTTGTAAGCATTGTCACTAATGAGCTCAAGGACTTGAAATGGTCCATCGCCTCTAGGTAACAGCTTGGATCTCAGTTGCGTAGGAAACCTTTCCTTCCTCATGTGCAACCAAACCCATTCACCGGGTTCGAACACGACCTTCCGCCGCCCTTTGTTGGCTTTCTCGGCGTATTGCTCGGTTCTCCTTTTGATGTTTGCTCTAGCCTTCTCATGAATCTGTTTAATAAATTTAGCTTTCTTTTTCCCATCCAAATTAGTGAACTCTTGCACAGGCAAAGGAATTAAATCCAAGGGAGTTAAAGGATTAAAACCATATGCAATTTCAAATGGCGAAAACTGAGATGCAGAATGAACAGACCTATTATATGCGAATTCCACATGCGGAAAATATTCTTCCCAAGTTTTTATGTTCTTTTTAATCAATACCCGCAAAAACGTAGATAAAGTCCTATTTACTACTTCCGTTTGACCATCAGTTTGTGGATGACAAGTAGTAGAAAACAACAGTTTAATACCTAACTTACACCACAAAGTCTTCCAGAAATAACTCAAGAACTTAGCATCACTATCAGACACAATTGTTTTAGGCATACCATGCAAATGCACAACTTCCCTAAAGAACAAATCGGCTATATGCGACGCATCATTATACTTAGAACATGCAATAAAATGCGCCATTTTAGAAAATCTATCAACAACCACAAAAATAGAATCATGACCACGTTTACTCCTAGGCAATCCTAACACAAAATCCATAGATATGTCAATTCAAGGCGATGTAGGAATAGGCAAAGGCATGTATAAACCATGTGGTTGGACTCTATACTTAGCTTGTCGACATGTAACACATTTAGCACACAATTTTTCCACATCATGCTTCATATGAGGCCAAAAGAAATGTTCTTGCAAAACAGATAAAGTCTTAGCTACTCCAAAATGCCCCATAAGACCCCCACCATATGATTCCAACAATAATAACTCACGCATGGAACAGTTAGGCACACATAATTTATTCTCCCTAAATAAATAACCATCTTGCCTATAAAACTTTCCATATCCAGATTTCTCACGTGCAATATAAATATCCTTAAAATCATCATCATCAACATATAATGCTTTAATGCACTCAAAACCTAGTAACCTAGCATCCAAAGTAGAAATCAACGCGTACCTTCTAGACAATGCATCGGCTACTACATTTTCTTTACCTTGCTTGTATTTGATGACGTATGGAAATGTCTCGATGAATTCCATCCATCTTGCATGTCTTTTGTTCAACTTGTGTTGCCCCCTCAAATGCTTCAATGACTTGTGGTCGGTATGGATCACGAACTCCTTAGGCCACAAGTAGTGCTGCCACGTCTGCAATGCCCGTACTAATGCATACAACTCCTTATCGTACGTTGGGTAGTTTGCGATGGCGCCTCCCAGCTTCTCTGATTTGGATGGATGGATCCAACCCCTACCCTCACAACGATGTTGAACCACGAATTAGTAGAATTCGTAACCCGCAATCAATTGGAAACACGAACTTGGACTTGATGTAGACGCCATAAGCGGGGATGATGAACCCGTTTGATAAGTCAAAAGTGAATCTCACAAGTATTATGAAATTCGGATAAAAGTTCTCTAGAGAGAAAATAAACTCACAAGTTTATAACTGAATTCAATAATGGTGTGTTGAATAATGTTCACAATGGATCCCTATTTATAGTGTAGGGATGGACGAAATCTAATGCTAAAAGGACTTAAAAATCTGCTCCAAAAAGAATTCTATCTAGACTAGGAAACTGCCTAACTAGAATCCTATTCAAGGTAAGAATCTGCCTTAAATAAATCCTAGTCAAACTATAACTCTTAATGAACGAAAATTAAGAAATAAAATAAATAAAAAATCTGTCTAAATAAATATTATAGTCTAATAAATCAATCCCCTTAATTAAAATATTAAGGACCGATATTACTCCTAGTCAGTATGGGCATACTGACTGTCGCGCACGGTATGGGCATACCGACTGATTTCCATCTTTATGCAATGCACTCTAACTCCAACCCTTGATAACCTTGTGCCGATATCAACACCTTCCAGCTTGGTTCCCCCTCCTTGGCTCCTTCCATGGGTTTCTTTGACGCCTCTTGTTCCCAAACCTCTCGTATGAACCCGTTGAGGCTTTCCTTTAACCTCTTAGCTTGCGATCGCGTCTTGGGTCCTTCAGGCACCTTGATTGGATCCGACATCTCCTTAGCACGGAGCGTATCAAGAACATCATCCTATTGTGATCCTCTTCAATACACAAGCCAGTGTACTAGAGTAATCAGTTAGTCAAGAAAAACTAACTATCAGATTATTCTACGGTGTACCGATGGTGGATTCAGGACCATCTAAGCCGTGAGCCTTTTAATACATTGCAAGGAATCCGATGATATGATATCATCTATAATGCAAGTATATAGAACCATGCATATAAATATAACAATAAATAAATGCACAAACAGTGACTGCAATCATTATTCAATCTATATTATCTTAATATTGTTTATTGTATATAAAGACAAGCTTTCCAGTATACAAAACCAACAATCTCCCACTTATACTCGAAGCATGTCTTTCAAGTATAAACAACTGATGAGGACATCCATAGCAATGAGGAACTCAATCCGGAGCTGCAATTCAAAGGCCCCATCACAAGACTACGAGCTAAGAAGTTGCAAGATTATTTGCAAGCCACAATTCGCAAGAAGCTTGAAGATGAAGACGGTGTGCAAGGTAGCTTAAAGATGATGACCTTGTTGAAGATGGAAGATGGAGATCAAGACTTGGAGTGCAATACATGAAGAAGTGTACGTGCATGTGTGTGTGTTGAAGAGTGCACAACCAAGAGTGAAGAAGATCAAAGCTTGGAATGTGTGTATACCCGTCGGTATGCCCATACCGAGTAGTTTCGGCCCTTGATATTTTAATTAAGAGGATTGATTTATTAGACTATAGTATTTATTTTATTTAATTTAGACTATAGTCCAAAGTCAGATTTTTATTTAATTAGTTGTAATTTTCGGTTATTTTAATTCTAGTTTGACTAGGATTTTAGATAAGGTAAGATCTACAAGTTCTACCTTAAAAAGAATTCTAATTTAGGAATTTTCCTAGTCCAATTCTAGTTCAATTTGGACTCCTAGTTTTCGGCCATATCCTAGTATTTTCGGCCATCCCTCTATTATAAATAGGGGATCCATGTGACATTCATACTTGAGACTATATTTGAATTATTAAGCATTTGCTTTCAATATCGTCTCAACCCATTTAATCTTTGTGAGTTTAGATAATTTAATTCATACTCTTAGATTTAGCATCTCTAAGTTTTACAAAGGGAATTCGCCATCCACGTTCGAGGGATCGTCGGAGACTCGCTACTTGAAGATCAAGTTAAAGAATTTGGCCTTGTGTACGTTCGAGACTCAAGGCAACTTTCGGGTTGTGATTCGCATCTACAATACACCCTCACCAACGCCGTTCGACACCATTCACCATCATCATTGTCCGCCTCAAGTCCAGCCCCGTTCGAGTTCAAGTTCTTATCGTTCCATTTAATCCGTAAGTCCGTTACAACTCTATCATACCCTATCTACTCTAGCCCTTCTTCACCCATACACCATCATCGAATTATCATCATGCATGCCGTTTCTATACCCTTCCAAAACAACCCCATCTATTTAGATTTTGTGTTAATTTCGTGTGTCATTACTAGGTATTTTAGTTAGTTTTAGTCGTCTAGTTCGAGTCGGATTGAAACCCTTCATTCGCTGACGTGTTTTGTATCCTAAGTCTTCCGCTTCGTATTTTATTCGTCCTAGATTAATTGTCCGGGTCGTATCATAAATTTGGCATCAGAGCCACGTCAGCTCTGCTGGTCGTAGTTCAATCCGACGTGTCAATTTTATCCTACGTGTCATTTATTTCTGACGTATTGTTTGAGTTGTAATTTAATTTTTGTATTGTTCATTGTTTAGACAAAAAAAGGAGAAAATGCTCGATAAAAAAAAAGCCGATCGTAAAAAAAAATCCGAACTTAAAAAAAAAAGAGAAGTATATCCATTGTTTCCTTTTGTGTTATTTTATTTTTGGTACCTTCCTTTTGGGTACAAATCCATAGTTGGTTATTTCTTTTTAGGTACTATTTTCTTTTTGGAAATTTCCTTCCAAGTTTGTTTTTATTTTGGTAACTTCCTTAGGTGTCATATTTTAATTTGGTTCATTCCTTCTAGAGTCTAGGCTAATTAAGGTATTTAGATTGTGTCACATAGATTGATACATATCCAAATCCCCTACTTACCTTATCTCTTTTTTCTTTCCTTATCCATTCTATTTCTTTCCTTGTTCTATCTAGATTTATTTTTGGAACTCCTAATCAATTTGGGACTTCATTAATTGATCAATTTCTTCCCTTTTCTATCTCCACCCTACACGATCACCTCCCTTACTCCATATACCAAGTTCGATAGCCCCCATACACACCCATACTCGACCTTATCTCATCCATACACACCAAATTCATCCGTGTTCCGAGAGTAGCATTCTCGTCTATCCTTATAACAAGAAAACCGATTCTCTTACATGCATATACATGATTTTTCACACACTGTGCACCCATATATTGAGTGATACACGAGTGGTAAAATCAAGAGAGAAAACAAACGAGTGACGTGAGATTGTGAGGTCTTACCTTGTTTTCTTTACGTTTGTTCATTTTTTAGGTATCATGAAGAAAGGTAACCGTTCCGAGTTAGCCTCAACTCCACCCGCCGACCCCCAGTCGACCATACCACCTTTACATCCATCCAAAGATCCATCCAAAGCACCCATGGAGTCTTCCTCAGATCCAGCAGCACCGTGGGATGTAAGATACCATTTTGAAGCGCTTTCAAAGCACTTCCAAAGACAGCAACAGGCACTTTCCGACAAGCTTGATGATCTAGTGCATGCCCTTGAACGCACTAAGACTACCTCGACCATTACATAGCCTGTTCATGGTCAAGCTCGACACAACGAGCGTCAAAATGAACCCGATGAGGAGTACTTTGATGAGAACACAGATGCTGAATTCGACACCATAGATCGAGGACGCCGTCAGAGGTGTGGAAATGGCAATGATGACTATGGTGAAGACCGAATGCTCAATAACATCAAAATGAGCATTCCGGAGTTTGAAGGCCTTCATGATCCCGATATCTATCTTGATTGGGAACGTAAGGTAGAGAAGATTTTCGCATGCTATGACTTCACATAAGCCAAAAAGGTGCAATTAGCATGTTTGGAGTTTAAAGGCTACGCAGCCACTTGGTGGGAGATGCAGCAGGAAAGAAGGCGCAGAAATCGAAATCCACACATTGTTAATTGGGAGGAGATAAAAGGATTCTTGCGTGGACGCTTCATTCTAGTCCACTATGAGAAAGAGCTTGAGAAGAAGCTCCACCGGATCAAACAAGGCACCCGTTCGATTGAAGAGTACCATAAAGAGCTCGAGACTGCCTTGAACCGAGTCGGGAAGGATGAGACCTTGAATGCTACCATCATTAGGTACATTGAAGGAATGAATCCCGATATTACATGTGAAGTCGAGCTCAAAGACTTCACCAGCATAGAGAAGATGGTGCAGTACGCATCAATTGTGGAAAAGCAGCTTTGAGAAGGTCGCCGTCGATCTCATCAGAGTTCAGCCCCTACTCGACAACCTTGGAATAAAGGTACACATTTCACATCACCTTCTACCCCTTCTTCTAAGTCCACACAACCCCGAGGTCAATCCAGACCCCCGAAATGACGTTTTGACTGTTCTACACCGCAAGCCAGCCGCAGACCCGAGTCTACACCACGGCCGCCATTCCAACGGCCTAATCAGCCCAATACGACACCGAATGCAGCCCCTAGCCTAATCGAACCTGTGACATCCAGTGTCATAAATGCCAAGGTTGGGGCCATTTTCAGAATCAGTGCCAAAATCGTCGTGTTTTGTTCATCAATGAACAGAATGGGGTTGAATCAGCCAGTGAAGACAAAGAGGAGCCCCAGGCCGCCACCCCTGATGCCATTGAGACCCTTGTAGTCAACTCTATCATACCCTATCTACTCTAGCCCTTCTTCATCCATACACCATCATCGAATTATCATCATCCTTGCCATTTCTATACCCTTCCAAAACAACCCCATCTATTTGGATTTTGTGTTAATTTCGTGTGTCATTGTCTAGGTATTTTAGTTAGTTTTAGTCGTCTAGTTCGAGTCGGATTGAAACCCTTCATTCGCTGACGTGTTTCGTATCCTAAGTCTTCCGCTTCGTATTTGATACGACCTGGACTATGCTAGGATGAATCTAAAGAATACGTAGCGGAAGACTTCTGGATACGAAACATGTCAGTGAATGAAGGGCTTCAATCCGACTCGATAAACAACGAAAATTAGACAGTCTAGACAACTAAAAATACCTAGAAAAATGACACAAACTATGTAACACAAAACCAAAGGTACGAGGGCTGAAAAGGAATGAGAATTGTGCTGGAATTGAGTAGGAAATTCGTGTGATTATGATGGTGAAGAAAGGCTTGGAGTAGATAGGATATGTTAGGGATGAAAAGAACTTACGGATAAAACGGAATGGTGGAGGAATCTTGAACTCGAACACGTGGCTGAATTGAGGCGTGCGTTGATGGAGTATGGATGACATCGAATGGTGTTGATTGATGATGATTCGTTGATGTGAATCACAACCCGATAGCCTCCTTGAATCTCGAACGTACCCAAGGATGAAATCTCCAAGTTGATTTTCGGATAGCGAATACCGGTCAATCCCTCAAGTGAATTGAGCAGTACCTTTAAATAAGACTTGTAGTTGCTAGCTCCAAGAATGAATATTTTCGGATAGCGAATACCGGTCAATCTCTCAAGTGAGTTGATGGTGTAGGCCATGTAGGTGGTGTAGCAATAGGTGGTCGAACAATTGGTGTAGGCCGAGCATATACGGGTGTTGTAGGGTTGGGCCTATAGCTAGACTGTTGTGCAACACGTCCCAAACGTTTCTCAACTTGTTTAGCATAGTACACCATGTCTTCTATCTCCTCGTAGTGATATACTGCGACCTCTTCTCGGATTGACCGTCGTAGACCAGCTAGAAACCTCTCCATTGTATCCTCTAGATACTCATCTACATCAGCTCGTCTCATGGATTCAATCATTTGGTTGTAGTAATCATCTACAGTATGGCCTCCTTGTCTAAGCTTATGTAGCTTTTCTTCCAACTCCCATTGGTAGTGGTCTGGAATGAAGCATTTCCGCATCAAATCTTTCAACTCACGCCATGTGTCGATAGGTGGAAGGTGATCTCTATGGCACTGGTTCTGCTGAAATTCCCACCATGTTGTTGCGTAGCCTTTAAACTTTGACGAAACTAGCTGCACTTTCTTTTTCTCGGGGAAGTCATAGCACTCAAAAAGTTTGTCTACTTTGCGTTCCCAATCCAAATAGATGTTGGGATAGTATAGACCTTCAAACTCAGGTATGATCATGTTGTTATTGCGATAGAGATGGTGAGAATTTCGTGTATATGGTGTACGGGTATACGGAGTATGAGTGGTGTATAGTGTATAGACCGGATGGTACATGGGTGCATATGTGTATAGTCCAGATGGTGTGTATGAGTGTGAACAAATGGTGTATGTGGACTAGGATGAATTTTTGATCCCCTTGATCATGGTGGACGAAAATTTGAAGGGAGGAAGTGTATATGGAAGGTTTGGACGGATTTGGATGGAAGAAAGCTAGAAAAGGAAAGAATTAGATGTATTTTTGAAGTTCCCAGATAGAATAGGAAACCAAAAATAAATCCAAAAGTATGGAAGGTAAGAATTAGAGAGGAAAAGGAAAAAGGGATTAGGTAATTTGGAAAGTGTTACACAATTGTGACACAATCTAAATATCCTAATTGAACTAGACTCTAAAAGGAAAGAACTAAAAATAAATTACAACTCAAAAGGAAACTACCAAAAAGAATTAAAACTTGGAAGGAAAGTTCCAAAAATAAAATAAGACTCTAAAGGAAGTTACCAACTAAGGCGTTATCCTAGAAGGAAACTACCAAAATTAAAATAGAACTTAGAAGGAAAGTTCCAAAAATAAAATAGACTCACAAGGTAACTACCAAATAAGATGAAATACTAAAAGGAAATTACCAAAATAAATCAAGACTCAAATGGTAACACAATGAATATACCTCTTTTTTTTTTAATTTTCGAATTTTTCCTTTTTTTTTATCCGAAATTTTTTTTTCTATTTTTTTTCGACGGCTTTTTTGTCTCTTTTTTTGTCGATGCTCTTTATTTTTAATGAACAACTATGCTATTATAACTCGATAAAATAAAAATAAAAGACACGTAAGACAACACGTCAGATTGAACCACGACCAGCAGAGCTGACGTGGCTCTGATGCCAAATTTATGATACGACCCGGCTATGCTAGGATGAATCTAGAGAAACGTAGCGGAAGACTTAAGAATCGAAACATGTCAAAATTAAGAAGGATTCAATCCGACTCAACAAACAACGGAAAAATGACAATCTAGACAACTAAAATATGTAAACTATGATACAAAATATGTAACACAAATCCAAGGACTTGGGGGCTGTATAGGGACGGTTTTATGGCTGTAATGAGGGTGTTTGAATCGTGTGTTTAGGGTGAAGAATGGCTTGGAGTAGATAGGATATGATAGAGATGAAACGAACTTACGGTATAAACGAAATGGTGTAGGACTTGAACTCGAACACAGGGGCTGAAATTGAGGTGTGTGTTGATGAAGTATGGATGACGTCGAATGGTGTTGATGGATGATGATTCATTGATGTAAATCACAACCCGATAGCCTCCTTGAATCTCGAACGTATCCAAGGTTGAAATCTCTAAATTGATCTTCGGATAGCGAATACCGGTTAATCCCTCAAGTGGATTAAGCAATACCCTTGAATAAGACTTAAAGTTGCTAGCTCCAAGAATATGATTTTTAAATCAAAACTCACAAAGATTTAAAAGGGGGTTGAGACAATATTGAAAGCAAAGCTTAATAATTCAAATAAAGTCTAAAGTAACAATGTAACAATGATCCCCTATTTATAATACTATGGGGGACGAAATTTAGCATCAAAAAGGCTTAAAAATTGATCCAGAAGGGATCTCTAACTATACTAGGAAGTTCCCTAAGCTAGAATTCTATTCAAGGTAGGAAATTGCCTTAAATACAATTCTAGTCAAACCTATGCTTATTATGGATGAAAATTACTCCCAAATAATTAAATAAATCTGATTTGACTATAGTCTTAATTAAATAAAATAAATACTATAGTCTAAATAAAATCAACCCCATAATTAAATTAATTAAAGGGCCAAAAATCTGATCTCGTGCACGCATGCACAACTCGACGAGTTCTTCATGTTCTCTTCTTAAAACCTTGATCTCCAATCTTCAATTACTAGCAAAGTAACAATTTTGGAGTTGCTCTCAACACCTTTGTCATCATCGAATTTCTTACACACAAATGCTTGGAAAAATCCTTGCAATTGTATTGCTCGAAATCGTGTAATTGGACCACATATTTGCAGCTCCAGATTAAGTTCTTCAAGGCTTTTCATGGCTTCATCACTTCGAGATCAATTCCTCAGTCTTCCAGCTCAATCATTTTTATCAAAAACCTCTCATCAAATTATCATGGCTCAAAACCCAACCGGTCGCACTCTCAATCCGGAGAAGACTCCACAGTATTTTGTGAGAAACTTGACAGAGATAAGTTCTTCAACCCAACCGGATTCATTCAAGCCTGCAATGTTTCCCCTCTAAGTGGAATAATTATCGAAAAGCTCTCTCAGGCAAAGCTGAAGACATTCCTAGAAGAATTTCCAGAACGCATATATCCAGAACCAGTTGCAGAATTCTTCTTGAATTCAAATGGTTCCTCAGATCCCAAAGAAATCAGATCTGAAGTAAGAGGACAGCAGATCATTGTCACATCTGAATCTCTAAGAAACATGTTTAATCTACCTATCAAAGGACTCAAGTTGGAAGAAGTTCAACTAAGCTTTCAAAAAGCCTATGAGTTCTGGAAGAAGGAAGGCGAGACCCGACCATATAAAAGCAACAATCTCATCTCTAGATTTTAAGATGAGTATCAAGTACTAGCTGCCATAGCCTCAAAAATAATGGTAGGGACAACTGGCAGCCGATCCGAAATGTCAGAACCCAAATACAAGATCTGCGCCGCTATCTACAATCGGCTAGAGATCAATTGGGCACAATACTTCTTCAATCAACTAAAGAGATATGTTGATATCATTGAAAATCGCTGGGATGATAAAAAGTTCCCACAAAGGATTAGGTACATTAGCCGAGTTAGCATAATTCTGGAGAAACAGTTCCCTTGGATGACTGAAGAAACAGAATTCAAGAGCATAGTCAGCAATGACTTCATCTCAAAACCGCTTAAAATCGTGGAAACTGATCCTGAGCAAGCTGACCAGCCAAAGAAGAAGAAGAAGCCTGCAGCTGAAGGCAAGGGAAAGAAGTAGGTCACTGGTACATTCCAGAATGTTTCTGTTGATAACATTTCTCTAGCTTAAATATACAGGTCTCCAGTCGGTTCTTTAACACTGAGACAGCAAGCTGAGTCAAGCTCCATCGCAGCTAGAACCGGCACATCAGCTCAACTAAGATCATCTACCAGGCAACAAAGCTCAGTCACAACTAGAGCTGACACTGCTGGACAATTAGCCAGACGACCAGCTACCAGATCAGCTTCAAAGAAGAAGCAAGCTGGTCAAACAAAGAAGATAGAAGTCTCACCTCCTCAACCTAAGAAGAGAAAGAAACCAAGCCCCATGCCAGATCCAACGGTTCCGCCAAATTTAACCGTTGAAGATATGGCTCCCTGCGAAAACTCAGAAGACATCATCCCTGCAAGAGGAATTCCTCACGTCGGAGCTGGGGCTGACTATTTTCAAATGACATGCCCCCCAATGGCTCAAGTTGAAGGGAACATAAGAGCCTATTCAAAAGGAGAAGCCGTGAAGAAATGGGCTGATGAGACAACACAGAAATATGTGGCTCAACACTACGTCCAGGAACTAACTGGCCACGAAGAACTCTTCCACACCTTGACTAGATATATCTACTGGTTTTTGTGGTCCAGGAACTAACTGGCCATGAAGAACTCTTCCACACCTTGACTAGATACATCTACTGGTTTTTGTGGAGACATGTGTATCTCTCAGAACCCTTCTTCTCATTGCTCGCTTTCCATGGGATGAGCTTCTGGAAGCGAGAAAAAGAATGGAGTATGTGGTGGACAGACAGTGAGAATGGGCAAACATCTAATGAGGCAGCTACAGCTTAGAAAAGAATGTCTAAATCTATCAGAAGGCTTAATAAAAGATGTTTTTGGTGAACTGTGCAAACTTCAAGGATTAAAACTGCCCGCCATCACCACAGAGAGAGAACGTGAAAGATAGAAGCACTCTCATGTTCAACACAAATGGCTATTCAATGAATTGAAGAAGAAATCACAAAGCAATCAGTTTGGACAGCCATCAGAATCAACTACAAGAAGAAATCAAGTATCCACCCTAGTGGATGATCTCATTGATGAAGTAGCAAGAGAACTCCACTCTGAAAGATCTCCGCACTTAGCTGAAGTTGAGATCAATCTCATTCCTGAGCAGTCAGAAGAGCCACTTGAGAAGGCTCAACAGTTTGAGGAGTCAACTGAACCCCAAATCGCTCCTCCCCAAGAGCCAACTGCTGATGAAGGAGCTCCCTCAACCTCAAAGATGGCCGAATTACCCAGATCTTTAAATTCCTTCAAAGAGCAACTACTGAGAGACAAATTCCTAGAAAGGAAGAAATTTCAGTTTATTCTAAACGAATCAAACAACCCAACCCTTCTGTCAAATCTTCACAAGACAGGAATTCTTCACTACCTGGAAACACCACCAAAGTTCTTCAGACAAAATTTGGTAGAGTGAATTTTTGCTTCAAGCAAAACTGTCTGCAGATGGAAAGTCAGTGTCATCAGTGATTCAAGGACGGCTACTCCAAATCACTGAACGAACAATTGCAGAAGTCTTCCAACTTCTACGGAAAGGATCATCCGTTCAAGAATTGAAGGAACCTGCAGAATCATACTGGAGAGAATGGAAAGCTCCCACCTGCAACAAGCAATTCAGTTTTATGACAGCTAAAACTGATCTGAAGCCCGCGTATGACGTTCTACTCGACATAACGAACAAGATGATGTTCGGGGCAATTGGAAGCCTGAGTCAACTTATCCAAGAGCGATACAAGGTTATGATTCACCTTACTGAAGGACGACAAACAAACTGGGCAGAATTTATCTTCCAATAATTCAAACATCAAGTCGTCAAGGCCTCTGACTCGAAGAAATCTGGTAAATTTGAGTCCAAGGTAGGACTTGTTCTAAGGATGAGCAAAATGATTGAACACCTGATGAATCTTCCAAGTGACGAAGCAATACCAGTCCTCATCTCTGACTGGATTCCCAAGAAGGGAAATGCCCATCTTCAGTCACTCAGAAAGAAACGAAGAGCCAAGTAAAGACGAGCAACATCACTTCGAGCAATTCAACTGCCAACACCGTTCATTCTCTGATATCAAAGAACGGATCACCAGTTGATTTCCAGGTTTGCTCTGATCCAGATGATCTTATTCTATTCATCGGAATCCCTCATTCAAATTATGGAGCTGACTACTTCAGAAGCACATGCCCTCCTCTCCAGCTGACTGAAGAAAATATTCGCACCTTCTATAGTGGTGAATATGCAGTCAAAAGTGCACAAAAGGAAGTGACTAATCTTCTTCTCACGCACTTCACTTTTATTGCACAACGTGACCAAGAGTTGTTCAAACAACTCCACCGGTATTTCTATTGGTACAACTGGAGACATTCTATGTCCATCCAGTCTCATTTTCTGCTAACTGTCTTTCATGGCATGAGCTACTGGCAACGTGAAGAAACTTGGAGAATTAAATGGATAGGATCGTCAAATCCATTCCCTCCAACCATTGTGCAAGTTCAGCACATCATGAATCACAGGCTCGCTAACAAAATTCCAACAGCTGCCTTGTTAGCTGAATTCAAAACCAGCATCATGCCTCAAGGAGCTGTGGTCGCAAATCAATCAGTCGACTGCCCAATTGGCTCCTTCTGCTGAAAACTGAACTTTGATGATTTATTAAATCAGTCAGCTGAGCCATCACGATGAACTCTAACTGCCACAGAGAGGATAGAACCACATCTATCACATACTGAAGACGTGGCTCCTCAGAATGATCAAAGGCATGATGATGAAAGAGATAGTGATGATGAGGATACTGCCACATCACCAAGTCTCCTATCCAAGAGCTATGTCACTCCCCTACTTAAATCTAGCTCAAAAGGCGTGCAACTGATTCTGAACATTGATCAGTTCAGACAGTCGCCGAAGGGAATTTCACAATCCCTTAATTAAAGGCTGAAAAACTCATCAGTTGCCATTCAGCAACTTCATCAAGCCGGGAGGACAGCAAGGCCCGAACTGCCAAAGAATGAAACTGGATCTGCATCAATGAGAAAGCGATCAAACTGCTCGAAAGGAAGCAGTGCAGCTAGTCCAGTTCGGCCCTTCAGGAAGAAGAAACTGACTCAAAGAAGGCCAAGCAACTGACCAAACGAACTGATCAATTCAGTTCAGCTAGAGCCTCAAAGTCAGCTTATCAGCGGCAACTAGAAAAATGATGAAACTGATCATCCAACCGCTGAATCATCAAGCCAATTAGTTGGACTGTATCCCAACTGACTCAGGATAAGTTTTTCTTAATCCTCAAGCTTATCTTAACTTAATTGTTTCCGTTGTGATTATAAAATTCCTTATATTACATCCAACGGTTACAATTTGAAAATGGGGTCCTCTCTCACAAGTTGCCATTAATATCTCTGCATTAATATTAAATCGACTCCACAAAGGTGAACATCAGGGAATGATTATCTATGAGATATAAATAGCAAAATCTGCAGAAAATATTTTGCTATTTATGGCAACCACCCCATTTTTAAATTTGCTCTCTCTCAGCCACATGATCATAAAGTTTCTTCACAATCAGACGGATGGGATGCATGCATCATTTATTCAGCTAATCGTCCATTAAATCAGATAGCTGATCAGCTAAGATAGCAATCGAGTGTCCTCGATCAATACATGCAGAGCTGAATATATATATGCAAGGAGATGAAGGCTCAGTTCATCTGCAAAATCTCTCTCTCCCCTTGCATTGATATTGCCTAACCAGAGCACTTGCAAATCTAACGCAACCATTTCTTTGCAGAAATGAAACCCTCATTTCAGATGGTGAATGTCAAGTCGCTAGTAAGCAAGCTGAAAAAAGACAAGACTCTTAACCTAGAGCTTCTTCACGCACGCCTAGGTCCAGTGAAATTCCAAAGGATCTTTCGGCCATTGGAGGAAACTGGGTTGTTGCCATTCTTGACGATCATGTCGGTCAAGAATCTACCCACCCATGTTGTGGAGTTCTACCATAATGCAACTGTCTTCGGCAACAACATCATCTCCACCGTTCAGAACCAAGTTATAATGGTGATGAAAGACACTATGATGTCTACACTCCTCCTTCCCAGTGAAGGCCAAGACGTGTTGAATCTAGAGCCTCTGAGCAAATCTGCACTGTGGAGTCTATGGAAACATCCACACGTGCACCACCACGACTGCTCATACAAGTTGAAGGAAAGTCTGCCTAGTGAGATCATCCAACTCTTAGATATCGTAGGTCACATCCTGCACGGAAACTTTGAGATGGTCCAGTTCTCCGAACTCAAAGCTCATCTAATGGCCGCTCTATTCATCAGATGCAAAGCCGACTGGGCTTCCTTCATCCTTGCTCAACTACGAAGAAATATAGATTGAGCAGAATATGATCCGACAACTGGCACATTCCGAGAAAATGTTGGGTTTATGGGTCGCATAAGTCACATCATTCTGAGTCAATTTGACGAGGCGATTCCAACCAGAGAGCCAATCGAATGAAGGGATATGCTCCCGACCATCTACTGCCATCCAGTCCCGAAGAAATCACAACAACCGGGAACTGCAGACTCAAGTCATGGAAAGAGACCATTGGTCGCAACTGCCAGCTCCTCAGATGAAATGCAGTTGCTGATTGAGAGTGAGCATCTCTCTAAACTGAGCGATCAGTCTACAATACCCGCCAACTCACAACCTCTCACCTCAGTCCATCACGACTTATTTGAGGATGAGTTCGAGCAAGTTCTAGACCATCAGCTACGAAGCTGTTTTGGTCTAATTGAGGGCAGCAACCCCTCATTATTCGAGCACTTGAGAAGATACCTCCAATATCATCTCTGGAGATTTCAAATCGATGAGGCCACTATGTTCTACCTCATCCACACTCGTGGATCCTTTTTCTGGATCAACGAAGGCCATTGGAGTAGAAATTGGATGAACCATCCACTCAGCTCGCCGCCAACGCTCTCAGAAATAATGGATTTAATGATCAAACGAATCCAATACAGTGTACCAGCCGACGCTCCTCTTCCAGACAATGAGCCAGCCAACTCCTCATGCACCTCATTTATTAAAGACCTACCAATCACCTCAAACGATGAGATCTTCGCCAACCTGGCATCCATGGACTTCAGAAAACAAGATCTCTCTCTCTCTCTCTCTCACCACTGATCGTAGTCAGTTCATGACGACTGAAGAAGCTTATGCATGGTTCTCTTCGCCCATGCCTATTCCTTCAGTTCCCTCAGTCTGTGATGACAACTCGGCAACTGCGTTCACCTTCTTGCCAAATCTATCAATGCCATCATACGATCTACACCAGTTTACCCTTTTGGATGATGCCAAAAAGGGGGAAGATGGAAGGTATGATGATGAAAATTTAACTCTTAGGGAGCAGATCCAAAGAGAAGTACAGCTTGAGGGGGAAGCTCAGCTTTAGGGAGAAGCTTGGAGAACACATGGAGTTAAAGAAAAATGAGAATCAAGCAGGAAAAGAAGAAGCGGCTGAGGAAGTGAAGTAGTAGCTCTATCTACTATCAAGAACTGATATGATAGCTATGATATTAAAAGCTATATGTTTTGATCTATACGCTCTTATCTATATGCTCGCTCTGATCTATATGCTCTGATTTAATCCCTCAATATCATGCTCTGAGAACTATATATGATACATGCTTTAATGCTTCAATATCATATCAAGCCTTGCTCATGCTTATGCACATTCCCTGACACCTTGATAATCATGCTCTGATAGTTCAAAATGAAAGTATGATTAAAATAAAAGTATGCTCTGATACTTGAATTCCTACTCTAACTTGCTCTGATATCAAGCTTTGTCTATAAGCGAACTACAACACATCTCTCAGATGAACATTTATAGTTTTTCCATCATCATTGACAAGGTTTTGACATCATCAAAAAGGGGGGAATTGTTAGGAAAAACTATCAAGGAACCCCTAGATAAGGTTTTGATGAAATGTCAAAACTATTCCCGAAAAACTGACCAAGATCCAAGCTGTAGATCTCAACTGACCAATCCAGAGCCTCAAGAAGGAACTCAACTGAAGCCAGAGTCAACACAACTGGAGCATGGGCAACCAGCTGGAAGGATACGCCAACCAGTCAGAACTCAATCCAACTGAGGGTTAAAGGAGTCGAACCAGTCAAAACAAACTGACAGCTAAGTCAGCTGAGCTGAGAGAAAAATCAACAAGACTGAAGAAACTGATAAGAGATTAGTTAAACTGAAACTGGAAGTATCTAGCTGATGGCCAAACTTAACTTCAGCCGAACTGAAGTAGACAGACGAATCAATCAAAGGCCAGAACTAAAGTCAGCCAGCTTGTAGGAGAAAACAAGTAAACATCTGACTAGGAAGCTCGAGAAAGATCAGTAAAACTGTCAAGCTAGCCAACAACTTGTGATCAGTTAAGCTGATAAGAAAGCTCAAGAAAGACCAGTCGAACTGACAAGCTATTCAATAGCTTGTGATCAGTCGAACTGGAGGAAGAAGCTCAGAACTGCCAACTGGAGTGATAGCCAAACTAAGCAGACAAGCTCAGAACTGCCAACTAGAGTGATAGCCAAACTAAGCAGACAAGCTCAGAACTGCCTACTGGAGTGATAGCCGAACTAAGCAGACAAGCTCAGAACTGCCAGCCAGAGAGTCCTAGAGTTAATGCTCAAATGAAGATCTTGGAATAAATGCTCCAGCAGAGATCCTGGAATTAAATATTCAACAGAGATCGATTGGTAAAGCAACGGCTACTGGAATTAAATATCCAATAGAGATCGATTGGCAAAGCAACAACTACTTCAACCAAAAGCTCAAACGATCATAAAGAACATCTGTCATTGATGAACTAACAAAGCCACCGATCAATGGAACTCAACGGTCATAAAATCACTTCTCTATAAAAGACGAGTGAATCAAAGTTTTCAAATGACTTTTCGCAACTTTCATTCTTGAAACCTTCATTCAAGTTGTGTCAACTTACAACTGAGCTTTCTTTCTTCTTCCCACATAGCTCAAGTTCAGCATTTGCTAAACCTGCGAGCGTCCAACTGAGAAGAAGAATACACATAATCAAAGCATTCAGCTAGCTGTTGATAATCCAGCCAGAGCAACCTTCTCAGTTCCAGCAATACACCGATCAACTACCCAGCTCAATTGAAGGAGCACATCAGTTGATATCCCCTGTTTAAGACTAACCTCTTGAAGATCGAAAGAGATCTAAAACCTTGTAAAGACGTCAATAGCACCTACCTCCCTAGCGAGCAGTTAGGGACTGCAAGTGTGAGTCGTCGACCCGCTGAGGTAGCGAGCAGTTACCAGGTTCAGCCAACTGTCCTTCATTATATAATTTGTAAAGAAACTCAAGTTATATAGTGGAGTTGCCCTTCTACGAAAGGAAGAGAGGACGTAGAAGTTTGAGACTTCGAACCTCTATAAATCGTCTGTGTGCTGTACTGTTTTGCTTATACTCGCATATCTATGAACTGTACACAAGCTCACACAATCTGCACCCAAGCTGTCTAAAAAAGTGCTCAACTGATATGTGCATAGATAAACTGCTAAGCGAGTCAAGGGCCCTTATCATTCCGCATTTGAAGTAAAGTTTTTGTATCAGTTTATTCGCCCCTCCCCTCTAAACTGACATTGACTCGCCCGGGACCAACAATATATATAGTTTTATAAATAGTACTTTATGTGTTCTTTCTAATATTAATTATTAAAAATAATAAAGATTTAAGATATATTTATTTTTTAATAACTAAGACTCATATATTCACATTATAAAATGTATCGTATTTATTGTTATCTTTTTCCATTTTGACTAATCTCGTGATTGTCCTAATAAAATTGAATTGTGAATAACTCATTTAATTAAATTGAAACTGTTCGGATAAATCTATGAAATCGGTGATTTAAATTATTTCTTTCTCTATTATATTAGTTTCTAATTTTCTCCGTTTATATTTATTTTCCTTTATTTAATCATTTATCTTTAGTAAATATAAAACAAAACCTTGAATGCGTTGCTTATCTAATACTTAGAAGATTGACGTTGTTGTACTCACATTATGATTAAGTTTTTAGTCTATGTGGAATATAATCTTGTTCAACATTGTAATATAGATACTTCGTATACTTGTGGATAGCTAATGAGAAGTCAAATAATTGTAATGTAATAAAATAAATATTTAGTTGAGAAGTGCAAGAAATGATATTTAAAAAATAAATTGTTATATTTGCCCAAATTTAGCAGCTAAAGTCAACATTATTAATTATAAAATTTGTACGTACTATTATAAAAGTAGTATTATGCTCTAATATAATAGAGTAACTAAGCAAATTCTAAGCTAGTTAAAATAGTACTAGAAAAATTAATAGTGTTCTAAGATGAATTGTTGGATACATGATAACTTGTTAGGGCCACTTTCAGACAATATGGAGCTCAAGGTGAAATAATGAATATGTTTAGAAGTAAAATATTTTTATAAAAGATAATACACCGATATTTTTTAAAAAAATTATTATTTCTCGTTTTATCAAAAATAAAACCACTTTTAAATATTCTAAATCTCAAACCGTGACATATTATTCAACTTAAAAGCTTACTTTAACAAAAAATAATTATTATAATTAACATATCTGTAAAACAGTAATCCGTGCTTTAAACATTTTTAGTAAACTGCTTAGAAATTGTTCTGTGATATGTGTGGGACAGATGCAAGAACATAAATAAATAAAGCAGTAAAAACGCACGAGATGATAACCCAGTTCGGCTCAACCAACCTACTCTGGGGGATTGCTCCCAAACTTGAAGATTCGACCGGTACTCCTTCGTCGAGTGTATTAGGGATATTACACTTACAAGCGTCTCGCCTTATGCTACCCGTTCTTCTCTACGAACTCTTTCGCTAGTCGAAAGTTTTAAGATCCCCTCACAACCGTGACACTAGACTCCCTCTAGCTACCCACGACTTCAACTTACAATCTCTCCCGAGATTGCGTACAAAACGGAATAAAAATCCCCTCACGTGTTTCACTCGTAAACACTCAATACTAGTCTATCACGTTGAACGTTTTAATGAACAACTACTAGTTACAAAAATGACCACAAACTGATTCTAACACTAGAATCTGACCAAAATATCAGTGGTACCGATTGCTGCACAAATCGGTTTTCATATATAGTCTTTACTTCAGCTTGGCGTCAATCTCTTGCTTTCCGCCAACTAGGTAAGTGGTTTGTGGCCTTCCAAACGTGTGTAGATACTTCCCATGTGTAGGAGGGTTAATTCAGCACCGGATCTATACCACAAGGCAGTAAAATGAATCTATCTTGAGCTTCCAAACTGGTTTGGCGCAAGATCTTTCCAATAAGGAAACTGCTATAAATAGAGTGTCCCTGGTTCTGTCTGGGACAAACTCTGGAACAGTTCACCAACTGTTCTTTCTTTTCTTGCACAGCGGAAAACAAATCTTCGTGGGAAATACCCAGGCACACATTGTCGAACATATCTCGCCAATTTAACAACACAAAAACTTAGTGCATGCAGTGGCACTAACAATCTCCCCCTTTGGCATTTATGGTCGGCAATTATCATCACGATCTGCACAACACTTGAATAACCTTCGCAGATCAACAATATATCAAAATGAGTGATATATTCAAAAACTGTCAGAGACAGTTACAAGCACACTCCCCCTGAATCTGAACTGGGAGTGCCTTCATCACGATCAGAGCATTATTTTCATAGTGTAGAACTGCATTGTCAGTCGATCAAAAATATAGTACAGACCAACAAAAATAAAGTGGGGTAAACAACACCCCCTATAAAATTGTTTGTTCAGAAATCATCAAATATTAAAAAAAAAATAAGCACACGCTCATAGCAGCATCAGCAACAGACCATCCTTCATCCAACTGTGGCCTTTGCGTACCAACATTCTTTTCCCCCTTAATTGTTGCCAGAAATGGCAAACACCAAACTTCAGACCGGGGAGACAGCAGCATTATCATCATCATCAGCATCAGCAGTAGGAACAGTGGAAGCACTCGGCACGTCAAGCGGCGAGGCAAGGCCAAGGGCTCGGGCCTGGAGATCAATCAGCAAGGCCTCCAACTCTTATTTCCTGGTTTTGAAAGTCCGAATGGACTTACTCAGAAACACAACTTCATGCTCCAGAGACTTTATATGCCTGTCAAAGAAAACAGAAGTGACAGCAAAAGAGGCAGTCAATCTGTCTGGGACAGATGGTGGCACAGGTCTCGAACTTTCATCAGCATCGCGGGAAGGAACATCCGGAGCATGCTGGGATGAAAAGAGCTTATGGCTGATGGTCAACGGTTGCGCAACAGGCGCATACACATCATTTGCAGAAACAACATCATGCTAGGCCATTATGATGCTGAAAATTAGGCCAGGATAGCCAACAGGTTGTTGGGTACGAGTCGATTCGGCATAAGCAATGACGTTCTCAAAGATCAGCAGGCCAAGATTAAACTCACTACGAGTGCCTACTGTGAACAGCAACAAAGCCATGGACTTGCCAATAGTAGAGTCATGAGTACTGGGTAACCAATTCCGTACAGCAACCTTGTGAAGTATTGAGTAGTTCACACTCAGATCAGATGCCAACAACGCACGTCCCGAGGGCCAAACCACCCGACTTCCTCCAGTCAATTCCGACACCACTTCATTCAGATCAGAAACAGGTGCAGGAGCAACAAGGTTCTCACGACCCAAAAATTCATTAATCACGGCAGGGGAAAATGCAATCCAATTACCCCGCACAAACACAGAAAATGCATGCTCAAGGAAAGCATCACGCATACGCTTAGACAAGTTGGCATAAAATTCATGCACAACAGCAGCAATAAAAGGAGGAGCAAAAAAAGCAGATTTCTCTAACCGGAGATCATGCAATAGAGAATCAACACCAGTTCCCTCTATATCTGTGATACCCCGACCCTTTTGTTAATTTATAAACTATAATTTTAGAAAATGAAGTTGAATTAATATTGTTTGAATATTAATTATGATGGTATGTTCGTATTTTTATGCCGTTTTTTTGTGCAGGTTGTCTTACTCGAGCCAATACATCATAGTACGGTGGTATTATACTAAGTGTATAATAAATGTTAACATTTAATGTTAAAATTTGTCGAGTTATATGATAATAAATGAGTGTGTTTTATATTTAAATTAATGTTTTGCCATACATTGAACACCCTAACGCTGAGTTGATCGGGGGTTCAGGGGGCGAAGCACCCCGATGGGGGCTAGGGGGCAACGCCCCCTGCTTTTTCGGTGTGTATTAAAAGTGCTTTGAAAATTTAAAGGAAAATGGAGTGGTTTAAGTCTGGGAGTCGTTTGAAATAAGGGGGATGATTTTAGCATGTCGCGCGCCCGCGGGGAAGGTGCGCACTCGCGGGGACGTACGCGGCCGCGGGAGTCTGCGCGCCCGCGGGGCGACGAGAGGCGCGCGTCCGCGGGGTGTGCGCGCTCGCGGGAAGCCTGGACCGAGAGCCCCCTCGCGTGGTCGCGGGAGGCGCGCGGTCGCGCGGGTCCGGGGATTTTCTATCTATAAATACAACACTTATTCATTTCCTCCTCATTTTCTTTCCATATGGGCGATTTTTCCTCTCCATTTCTCTCTAGAAATCCTTCATCTTTTGGGAGTAGATTCTTCCATCATCCTCCATCAACTAAGGTAACTTCATACCTCTTCATCTTGGTGATTTGAACACTCATTTCTTGTTGAATCAAACCTAGGGTTTGTTACCCAAAACTAGGGTTCTTCAATTTTGTTGATCTTCTTGATTTAATATCTTGAACATATGGTTTATTTACCTCCTTGAGGCTATATGTGAAGTTATATCAAATTCCTACGGTTCATTGTTGCTAGGGTTTGGATTTTTGCCCTAATTTCCCCTTTGTTTTGTTGATAATTGTATGGAGATGTTATGAGGGTTGTATGGGGTTGAGTTTCATATATGTTAGAGCCCTAGGGTGAAGGTGTTTGTATTTGAAATGTTGGGTCTAAAGGATTTAAAATGAGTCATGAGCATGTGGTTTAAATGTGTGCCCGTAATGTGTTCGATCAAATGCTTCAAAGAGTTTTAATGTGTATTTTGAGTCCAAAATCATAGTATGAGCTTGTATATCCATGGTTGTGTGTGTGAAAATGTTTGAAGATTTTAAAGCAAAATATAGCATGGGTTTGGTCTAAATTATGATTTAATTGAATAACTCGACATCTAAAATGAAAAGATGATTAAAAGGTGCTAGGTGACGTGTTGTGGCTCGAGGAGGACAACTTGTGCACAGCAAGGGAGTATTTCAAGGTTGAAAGGATTTTAAAGCGTCTCTTAAGGTGGGGTAACTCTAAACTGTGAACACGTGTAAGGTTATAGTTATTGTTGTGCTTTGATTGTATAAGTATGAAGGGTCTTCGGACTAGAGATAAAAGAGATCCTTCGGGGTCGACAAAGAGACCCTTCAGGGCAGAGATCCTTTGGGATCGAACATAGACCTGTTAATGTCCTCCCTGGGGGGTAGGATGTCTGCGGGCATCCCTACAGGGCCAAAGATATTCATTAACGGGGGCATCATGATGTTTAGACCCTACAGGGTTGAGACTAGTCTCCACAAAGTAAAGAAAAGTCCATATGTTATATTTTCACTTGTGCAATTAGCTATAACTGTTTACAGTGTTCCCCACTGAGTATGTTGTTAAATACTCACCCCATTCATTCAATGAATTTCAGGTTGAGGAGTCGATGCCGGGGTAGGAGCGTTGTGAACACAAGAGAACCCCACAAGCTTGTGTTTATCTTTTGCTTGCTCTTCTTTTGAAAATACTTACATTATTATTATTATTATTATTATTATTATTATTATTGCATTGATCACCCTTTTTTCTTTATGATCAATGACTATTGGGGATGGGAATAGCCCGATCTTTTGCAGGTTATGATGTGTATAACTTGATATTATGCCAAACAATTGAAAGGCGGGTCGTTCGACCTTGGAGCCTATTATGTATGAAGTATGTATGTTGAGATCGTGGATGGTAGATGGGCGGGTTGAGTAAGACCTATGAGCCCGATAGGTTATATGCTTTTACTTAAATCCATGTTGTGTGACAAAATAGACATGATAGATTGCATGCTTTACTTGGGAAAATTCATATTGATAATTATGATGCCTTACCTTATTATGCCATTATCATGGTTTTGACCTTAGCTTCCGATCATATTGAATATAAGCACACAAAATATGTAAATAAATTATATGTTAAGTGACGTGGCCAAACGGAGTAGTTTGGGGCGTTACAATATCGGACTTAACCAAACAACGCTCGGAAATCAACGAGCGACCAGCAACAATCTGGAATTGTTTTTGGTGAAGGGCAGAGATAAACTTACTTGAATCAAAGTCCTCAGAATCGGAATTTGATCTGTCTGGAACAGACTCAGGGACATGCTCTGCTTCTTCATTAGAGAGGGAAGGTGCTCTGGCTTGCTTCATCAGCGGGCGACGACGACCCGACATCAACCCCATCCTCTGCTCAGACACACTCCGTGTAATACGACGAGCAGAAACAACCTCAGGTTTCTTCGGAGCAGCCTTTTTCCCAGCAGGCTTCACTGATTTTGGGGGTTTTGATGAAGACCCCTTCTTAGCAGCAACTTTCTTGGATTTGAGGGTTTTTGAAAGAGAACCCTTCTTTACAGCAACCTTGGCCAACACTTTGGATTTCAATTTGGCAATGGGTGTGTCATCTTCATCATCAAACACTGGAGGAGTGACTGGTTCATCTCTCAACTCCAACTTGCATTTGGACCCACGAGTTTTGGATGAGGTAGCCTTTGGAGGAGGGACAGAAACATCCTCAGTAACAGGAGACTCCTCATCGAGGAAGGAGATATCAACATCATCTTCACCATGATCATGAACAAGGTTTTCAGCAGCAGCAGCAGGTGATACTTCACCAAGAGGAACTTCAACTGTGACAACGGGCGTGTCACTCACCACAGGATCAGCAGCAGAGATAGACGGAGCTTGAACAAATTTCAGCGCATCAAGAGATGCAGCAAATTCCTTAATAGAGGTAGAATCTTCGTCAACAACAGGGGTGATGGAAACATCATCTTCAACAGAGGCCATGGAGACTTCATTTCCTCCAACATTTTCAATGGTAGCCGCAATTGAGGCATCCAAAATTTCCGCAGACACCATGGGCGGAGAGGATGGCACTTCAGAAACCCTAGGAGAGGGTTGAACATCGAGATCTGTCTCAGACACAGATCGAGACGGAAAATCAGCAGAAGGTGCCACAGAAGTTAGCACAGAAGCAAGCGCTTCAGAGGAAGCAACAGATGGCTTCACAGAGACAGAGGCAATTGAAGATGAAAACACAATGGGTTGAGAAAGCTCTGCAAGTTGTCGCCGCAAGTCTTCAGTAAAAATTATGGGTTTCTTTTCTTGAGTGGGCTTAGAAGAAACAGCTTTGTCCACCATTAGAGTTCGAACAATGAAAATTCAAACACACACCACAGAGAGAGAACGGCTTGGAAAATTTACAACGATTATGTCTCTTTTGAGAAATAAGGTTAAGACCTTAATTAGGAAACTCTAAAAGGAAATTTCCTTAAATCACTTAATCCTCACACATCACCCCTCAGCTAGGTGTGGAGAAGTGGAATCGATTATGGTGCGAAAATCAAGGCACAACTAGCCGTTGAAAAGTAACCGTTCGTCCAAAGCAGAAACTGTCCGAGACAGATATTGGCACAACACTTACAGACCATAGTAACCATGGTCATTTTATACTCTCTATACATACATCACTGACCAAGACTGTATAGAGAGTCTTCTCACAATGGAGAAGTTTAGAGAACACAAAGACCCAAGGAGGATCTTAGTGTTTCAAACCTTCTGCTATCAAGTGCCTTTGTAAAGATATCCACAAGCTGGGCATCTGTTCCAACATATTTGATTACAAGAGATCCGTCTTCAACAAGCTCCCGGATGAAGTGATGACGAATGTCTATGTGCTTTGTACGAGAGTGTTGAACTGGATTTTTCAAAATGTTTATCGTACTCATATTGTCACAGTATATGGTAAGGACAGACTGTGGGACACCATAGTCATGTAGCATTTGTTTCTTCCACAAAAGTTAAGTGCAGCAACTTCCAGCAGCGATATATTCGGCTTCGGCAGTAGACAGTGAGATAGAATTCTGTTTCTTGCTGAACCATGACACCATGTTATTTCCAAGGAAGAAACATCCTCCAGAGGTACTCTTCCTATCTTCAATACAACCTGCCCAATCTGCATTGCAAAACCCCACCAAACTAGGGTTTGTATCATAGGAGAACCAAAGTCCCAACTCAGAAGTACCTTTTATGTACTTGATTATGTGCTTGACAGATTTCAAGTGACTTTCTTTGGGTTCAGATTGGTAGCGAGCACAAACTCCCACACTGTAACATATGTCTGGCTTACTTGCTGTAAGGTAAAGCAGACTCCCAATCATACTCCGGTACAAAGTTTGCTCAATGACAACACCAGCTTCATCTTTTGACATCTTCGAAGATGTCCCCATCGGAGTTCTTTTCGGGCTGCAACTTTCAAATCCAAATTTGCTGATTAAGTTCTTTGCATACTTCGTTTGAGATACAAAGATTCCATCATCCTTTTGCTTCACTTGAAGCCCCAGAAAGTAGGTTAGTTCACCTACAAGACTCATCTCAAATTCGAAAGTCATGTCCTTCACGAAGTCTTTCACCATTCTGTCCGAGACAGATCCAAAGACAATATCGTCCACATAAATCTGAATGATGATCACGTCAGATTTTTCTCTCTTGATGAAGAGAGTTCTATTAGCACCACCACGAATATATCCTTTCTCCAGAAGGTATTTGGTAAGTCGTTCATACCAAGCTCGTGGAGCTTGCTTGAGACCGTAGAGGGTCTTCTTCAGTTTGTACACATACTCAGGATGGTATGGGTCTTCAAAGCCTTTGGGTTGGCTTACAAACACATCTCCAGATAAGTACCCATTTAAGAAGGCACTCTTCACATCCATTTGGAATAATTTAAACTTCATCCATGCAGCCATTGCAAGGAGCAACCTGACAGATTCAAGACGAGTAACTGGAGCGAACGTCTCGTCAAAATCCACACCTTCAACTTGTGAATAACCTTGTGCCACAAGTCTTGCCTTATTTTTGGTTATGTTCCCTTCTTCATCGGTTTTATTCTTGAAGATCCACTTCGTGCCGATCACATTAACACCTTTAGGACATGGAACCAAATCCCATACTTCATTTCTTTCAAACTGCAAGAGCTCTTCTTGCATGGCATGAATCCATCGATCATCTTGTAAGGCCTCTTTAACATTCTTGGGCTCAGTTGTAGAAGTGTAGTTGACATTTGCAATCATCTCACGATAGTTCTTTCGAACTCCTCTGGTTCTAACTCCTTCACTTACATCACCAATGATGTCTGCTGCAGAATGATGTTTCTGCACACCTTTTGAAGGTTTGAAGCTATCCAGATTCTCGTTCCTCAACTCAGCTTGATCATGATGTTCCAAACTGTCTGGAACAGAAGCTGGCACAGGAGTTGTGACATCAACAATCTCCTCATCAATCTGGGCAACAGATTCTTCCAGATCATCTACCACAATGTTTATAGACTCCATCACCATCTTGGTCCTCTTGTTGAACACTCGATAGGCCCGACTATTTCTCGAATATCCGAGAAAAATGCATTTATCTCCTTTGGCATCAAACTTGCCAAGCTGCTCTCGGTCTCTTAAAATATAACAAGTGCTTCCGAAGATGTGAAAGTACTTTAAATTTGGTTTCTTCCCTTTCCACAGCTCATAGGGAGTAACTCTTATCTTGGGTCTGAAATACACCCGATTAATAACATGACATGCTGTATTCACAGCTTCAGCCCATAGATTGTCAGGGACAGATTTTGCCTTCAACATGACTCGGCTCATTTCTTGAAGAGTCCGATTTTTCCTCTCAACAACACCATTTTGTTGAGGCGTTTTTGGCGCAGAAAACTCCTGAGCAATACCTTTTTCTTCACAAAAATATTTGAAGTAAGCATTTTCAAATTTACGACCATGATCACTTCAAATTCTCATCACAACTGTTGCCTTCTCCAGTTCAAGCTTGAGACAAAGATTTTTGAATGTCTCAAAAGTTTCTCCCTTATCTCTAAGGAACTCCACCTAGGTGAATCGTGTGAAATCATCCACACACATAAAAATAAACTTCTTTCATCTAATACTTTCAGTTTGAACAGGCCCCATCAAATCCATATGCAACAGCTCCAAGGCTTTTGAGGTGGTAATCTTCTTAACAGATTTATGTGATGTATGAATCTGTTTTCCCACTTGACATGGCCCATAAATTTTGCTACGATCAATATCAAACTTCGGGACTCCATACACAGCTTCTGTCTTCAAGAGTCGCTGCATGTTTCTGTAACTCACATGGCCTAGCTTTTCATGCCATATGTTTGCTTCATCAAGTTGAGTTCTAAAGCAATTACCTTTCATGTTGAGAAGGTAACAATTGTCCCTTGATCTGTCTCCATCCATCAGCAGCACAAATTCTTTGTTCTTCACAAGACATTTGTCTCTAGTAAAATGAACCAAGAGACCTTGATCGCAGAGTTGACTTATGCTAATTAAGTTAGCTTTCAGTTCTTCAACAAGCAAAACATCCTCCAAGTTGGGCATCCCTTCAACATTTAGATGACCACGGCCAAGAACTCTTCCCTTAACACCGTCTCCAAAGGTAACGGATTGATAAGAGCAATCCTTTTGGATATTCTTCAACATACTGGCATCTCCAGTCATGTGTCACGAGCATCCACTATCAAAGTACCAGCTGCTCTTTGCATGAATATTGAGGGCAGTGTGAGCCACATAGTTCCTGTGACGGTTCCAGGATCTATTCCGCACAGATTGTCTTCTGAAATTTAGGTCATTCTGAGATCGACCTTTCCTCATCATTCTTCTGAGATCATTGATGTAGTACCTACAGTATGGTCGAATGTGACCAGGTTTTCCACAATAGTGGCAGACAATTCCATTCTTTGGAGGCTGTGACTTTGGAGGCTGTGGCTGCTTGATCTCTGATTTAAATTCAGGTTCTGGAACATATTCATCATGCTTTCCAGATGTTTGTCCTTGACAGAAATGATCGGAAAACTTCCCACCAGTGTATCCAAGACCTATATGGTCCTGCGGACTTTTTCCTTTAGAAAGGATGTCATCGAGCTGAGATGATCCAGAGTTCATCATCTTGACAAGCTTCTTAAGATGAAGCAGTTCACCATTCTGAGAGTTATTTCTGGACTGTTGAAGATCATTCTGCAATTCACTGAGGTGCGTGGACAAACAATCTCTCTCTTTAATGAGATCACCATTCTCTTTCATCAGCTCTTCATTGACTTTAACCACCATGATCCAGCTCTCATGAAGCTTTTTGTAAGCTTCTATGGCAGACTCTTTAGTGAATTCTTCATCATCACTGCTTTCTGAAACATTGTCATTATGCCTGTCAGAGACAGATTTAGACACAGGTTCTTTGTTAGAATGTGTCATGAAAGCAATATGGTTTCTCACGCATTCTTCATCACTCCCACTATCATCTGGATCATCACTTTCACTAAGAGTGGAACTGTAGGATTTATTCTTCTTCTTTAAGGTGTTAGCACATTTATCTTGATAGTGCCCAAGACCCCCACATTCTCTACACTTGACCTCTTTCTATTTTTCTTCAATGGAATCTTCATCTTTAGATCTCTGAGATTTGGAGAATCTGTTCTTAACAGAATTATTCTGTGAAGACTTCTCATAACGTTTGACAAATTTTGAGAAATTCTTTGTCAGAAGGGCAATTGACTCAGCCAGATCATTTTTTGTCAGAGACATTACTTGGATCATCAGCATTGGGGCTGGCTTGAAAAGCTATGCTTTTCTTCTGAACTGTCTCTTCGTCTGTTAGTCCCATTTCAAAAGTCCTCAGGGACCCCATCAGCTCCTGTAACTTCATCTTGCTCACGTCATTGGCCTCTTCTATCGCCGTGACTTTATATGCAAATCTCTTAGGAAGAGATCGCAGAACTTTCCGCACAAGTTTCTCCTCCGAGATGGCATCACCAAGTGCAAAGCTTTCATTAGCTATGTCACAAATCTTGGCGTTGAAATCAACAAGCTTTTCACCTTCATCCATTCGAAGGTTTTCAAATCTGGTAGTGAGGAGCTGCATACGAGATGCACGAACACTGCTCGTTCCTTCGAAAGCAGTTTGAAGGATATCCCATGCATCATTTTCCTTGTCACATATGGAGATGATTTTGAACATGTTCATGTCCACTGCAGAAAAAATGGCATTCATGGCTTTAGCATTCAGCCCCATGATCAGATAATCAGCATCGTCAAACTCTTCTTCTGGCTTCAGCACCACTTTGCCTTTCTCATCCTTCTTGGTAGGAGGCTTCCACCCTTCAGTGACCATCTTCCAGGCATGCTCATCAATTGAGCGAATGAAAGTTGTCATACGAGCTTTCCAATAGGCATAATTATTGCCATCAAGGAGCGGAGGTCGTATCGTCGAAGCTCCCTCTTTCATCGAGTCCATCTCGGCAAAAACAACATAATAACACGGATTAATACCCCAAGATCAACCCTGAATACAGGCAACCCGCTCTGGTGCCAATTGTAAAACAGTAATCCGTGCTTTAAACGTTTTTAGTAAACTGCTTAGAAATTGTTCTGTGATATGTGTGGGACAGATGCAAGAACATAAATAAATAAAGCAGTAAAAATGCACGAGATGATAACCCAGTTCGGGTCAACCAACCTACTCTGGGGGGATTGCTCCCAAACTTGAAGATTCGACTGGTACTCCTTCATCGAGTGTATTAGGGATATTATACATACAAGCCTCCCGCCTTATGCTACCCGTTCTTCTCTACGAACTCTTTCGCTAGTCGAATGTTGTAAGATCCCCTCACAACCATGACACTAGACTCTCTCTAGCTACCCACGACTTCAACTTACAATCTCTCCCGAGATTGCGTACAAAACGGAATAAAAATCCCCTCACGTGTTTCACTCGTAAACACTCAATACTAGTCTATCACGTTGAACGTTTTAATGAACAACTACTAGTTACAAAAATGACCACAAACTGATTCTAACACTAGAATCTGACCAAAATATCAGTGGTACTGATTGCTGCACAAATCGGTCTTCATATATAGTCTTTACTTCAGCTTGGCGTCAATCTCTTGCTTTCCGCCAACTAGGTAAGTGGTTTGTGGCCTTCCAAACGTGTGTAGATACTTCCCATGTGTAGGAGGGTTAATTCAACACCGGATCTACACCACAAGGCAGTAAAACGAATCTATCTTGAGCTTCCAAACTGGTTTGGCACAAGATCTTTCCAATAAGGAAACTGCCATAAATAGAGTGTCCCTGGTTCAGTCTGGGACAAACTCTGGAACAGTTCACCAACTGTTCTTTCTTTTCTTGCACAGCGGAAAACAAATCTTCGTGGGACATACCCAGGCACACATTGTCGAACATATCTCGTCAATTTAACAACACAAAAATTTAGTGCATGCAATGGCACTAACAATATCCAATAATATCTGATAGGTAATATATGCATTGAAAAATATTTATTTATATAGTATAATATCTCAATATATAATTTTGAATTTAATTTTATGTCCTTGTTCTATTATCGTATACTTTAATTTAAAAAAAATCTATTAATATCTATGTATTTTTCAAATGTTAGATAAGTTATATGGTTAAAAAATAATTTGTTAGAGATTTATAAGGCATGATAAATTTTATTGAGAAGCCATAGATTTGATCATTTATATATTTAAAATACTTGATTTCAAAAAAATTGTTAATCGAATGTGAATAATACATATAATGTATTTGGCTAACTATTTTAATGAAAATAATGAGGGTTGAGGCGATCGACTCGTTTGCCTCCTAATAGAAACGACATAGTGTTATTTCATTTAGACACACACACACACACATTCTTGATTTATATATATCTTAATTAAATTACTTGTAATAAAATTTAAATTAATATATTCATTTATGAATAATATATTTTTTTCTCCAATCTATATATTTGAAATTATCATCTATGATTTTACATTAATATTAAAAAAATTCTTTAGAATATTGTGATAAGTCCATTTATTTCGTGTTTTTATGGGCATTTTGTTCGTCATAAATGTCCTTTTTAATCTGTTTTGAGTCGAAAAGAATTAGGTTGCGGTCAAAGCGCATTTCAGAAGTCGAGTATGGCGAAAGGGGTATTTTATGCCCAACTATTCATGATTATCTCATCGCCATAAACCGCATTCAGAGGCACAGAGAACTTGTTCAGCATTCATCCTACATTCGGGAGGCAGAATGAGCACAATAGAAATGAATGAAGCTGACCAGATGATGCCGTGCCCATATTGCTCGCACAGACTCCACCACAAGCCAGAATGGGCATATGCAGAAATCTCGGGATTCAGTTGAGGTCAAGAGGCATGAAGAGATAGATACAAGTCTGATGAGAGTTGTGCTAAGATGGACTGTTGGGAGGCATAGAGATGAAGAGATAAGCTTAATCCCTGAAAAATAGGGATTTGATCAACAAACTGGATAATGCTTATCCAGTCAGTTGCAGAGGGCACGCCAGACCCGGAAGGCAGTTGAAGACCCCCGCTTGTGGGGGAGTTTGAACTCAGAAATGTATCTATTTAAACAAGTTTTATTTTCTGGAAATACAACTTTGGGGAGTCAGAAACATTGCTACAATTTTACTTTTCTGCATTTCATTTGTGTACGCTGCTTAGGCAGCCACAAACAATCCAATAGGCCTTAAGCTATTGGGACTTAGGATTATGTTTATGTTTCTCATAATTGGAGTTGAGATTTTTACCAAATAAATTCGTAAGTTTTCATTTATATTATGTCTTTCATTTCTGCAATTTTAGTTATGTCCAACATGCTTGGCTAGACCTTTAATTCTGGTGTTTGAACAATGAAAATGGTTTAAGTACAAATCTAAATTCGTGAGGCCAAAATGGGCATATTAATGCATGATAGGTTTCTGTTGATTCTTGAGCCTTGTTCCACGTGAGAGTGTGTCTAAAATGCCCAATGTGGCTGATCACTCATTAGACATAGAGGGCACACCACTATTAATTGAATTGGCGAATCGTGACTGTGTGTTGATTTATATAGTAATAAGGGAATTGATGGGTTGTTATGGGCACACGAGGAATCGATAAACACAACAGATATGGGTTCATCTAGAGGCACAATGTTTCCTATCATTTACATCTCTTAGGGAATCGGGGGTGGATGATAGGTTAGGGGTTTACTTGACAAGGAATCGCTTTTAAGCCTAAAATGAAAGGATGAATGAGAGGATGCAGAGAGGAATCCGGTCCCCATAACTGGAGGACTTATTCGTGTATGAAAATCGATGTGCCCATGATCGAGCAGTTTTATACTTAAACCAAATTCTAGTTCAAATGCCAGAACCTTTTGTTATTTGATATTGTCTTTAATTTCCTTTTGCAGATTTACTTTCAGCACAGTGACAACACAAAAACCCTTTTTTTGATTGGTGACTCGAAGGTGGAATCACATCAGCTCTCTGTTGGATCGACCCAAACTCACAAGTTAGCTATGCTTGCTGTGGGCACATGAGCATAGAAATTTATTTTGAGCGTGAAACAATCGCGCGTCATATTGCTGAGTAATTGTGAAGTTTATTTTGAAAAAAATATGTTTTTTTCAGAAAAAAAAACATTTTTTATGATTTGGAGGGTATGACATATTTTTTACAACTTAATTGATTTTATAATATTAATTAACTTATCTTTAATAAAAATAGATGAGCAGCCAAAATAATATTTCATTATATATACTACCTTTCATACAAATATGTAGGTGATGATAATTTTTTTCGTGCTCGTATAAGTTTACATCGCTCTTTTGCAATGAAATTATTTCAATTTAAGTACACTATGTAACATTTTTGCTATTTTTTTATCTATTTTAGTTCACTAATATTTGAATTATTGATATCACATGATGTGAATCAGTAATTTATAAGTAAAAAATTAAATTTGAAGTATATTGAGTAAATTATACTTATAATTCCTAGATAATTAAATTATTATATACTCGACCAACTTAGAAATTCAGCATGATTTTAAAATGTTTTAATAATGTCACCTTTTGAACTGTGGAAAATTCGAGATCCCTAAATTGTTGCTAAAAAATAAATCAGAACATACATTCATCATATAAAAAAAGAATAATAAAAATAATTGACATGGATGCATGTGCTATGCATTGTATATATATTAGTTCATAATTTATATCTTATTGGTTTATAAAGATATTAATGTATTGCCAATCATTTAATTAAAAAATAATATATTAGTTGAAATCAGAAACTTATACACACACACGCAAATATCAAATTGATACACCAATTGAAATTATATATGTATTTTAAATATAATATATGGAAGTTGATAACAATATTTATTAATTGTTACCATATATATGCATATCAAATGAATGATCATTTGCATAAAAATCACGCTATAAATTTTATATCTACTATTATATGATATAAAAAGTTCATGTTGTAGATTTATTATATTACTCTATTGTGCTTAATTTAAATATATTATAGGGATATATTAGTTAAATTTAATTTTGTAAAATAAGGATCTTTTTATATATAGTAGTAGATTCATGTAGAAACTAATATATTATATTAGATTTCACATTATAAATACATATTATCTATTATATTACACAATTATCCTTAAATTAAAATTGTAGTACCGATATAATAGGTAAACTAAAATTTATAAAAAATAAAAAATTGTGAGTTTAAATAGTACAGAAGCCATTTGCAAACCGAATTTACTCAGGATCATAGCATGAGACCGGTCTTTATAAGAGAAAATTTCACTTTTGGTCCCATAGGACACGCCTTGCTCCCCTTTTGGTCCCAGCAGTGTCGATTTTGGTCCTTTTTCAAAAAAATCGTTCACTTTTAGTCCCATGGGTTTGACAGTATCAATTTTTGTCCGTGGAGATTTAACGCCGGTTAGATGAATTAATGGAGTCGGTCACACGTGACTTACGTGCACCTCTTTTCAGTCGGGATTCTGAACCAACACAACTAAATCCCTAATTTCACAAGTCACACCCAAAATCTGAAGGAAAATCCCAAATTCCCACCCAATTCGAATCCCTAATTTGCTTCCTAATTTGATCGGGGGCTTGGGCGGGGTGGCTAGGCTGGGCTTCAGAGTCGGGGGCGATGGGGGTGGTGGAGACGGGGATGGAGACTCGTGTCGATGACAGTGGATGGGCCGGGAGGATGGTGGAGGGGTATGATCTTATTTGATTCTCAATTTTGTCGATGTCCGATTGCGAGCTTTGGGGCATTGCAACTGTCTCAATATGGTTCAACTATCTTTTCTTCATCTGCCTCCCATCCTAGTTTGATAAGTGCAATATGTTTGGTATCTTCAAAGTAGACAAGTAGTGCTTTTCCTTTTTTTTTTTTTTTTTCTGATTTTCTCAATTTCTCATATACATTGATCTGGAGCTTTGGCCAACTTGTTGTATTTGTAAACATAGATGTTTAATGTATTTTGTTGTTCAAGGCATCCTCATCTGGTTTTTTTGTTGCACTAGGTAAAGTGAAGGATAAGATTATGTTTTCTTAGTAATGAGGGTAATATCTTTATGGTTTCTTGTGGTAGCTAATAGAGTTCTGTACTGTTTACTCTTTAATCTGATATTATTCTTCACTAAAAAATGTGCAATAAAGCGTGTGTAAAATTACTTTCTTCCAGTATGTTCTCTTTTAGGAGGTTTTTCCTTGTAAATGATTACATTATAATGTGTGCTCAATTCAGGGCAAGGTTCTTAGGAGGCTATGGAAAGAAAAACGAATAAGAAAAGCAATGATAAAATTAAAAAAAAAATGTTGTACTTTGGCTTCAGTCTTGCATGATCCTCAGTTGTCCTTGGGTTGTTAGATTTTGTTGCTGTTGAATCAGGCCACCTCTGTTGTCCTCAAAAAATAGCTTTTTAGTTCTTTCAAATGCAGTATGATTTACAATATTTTGACACTTCTGTGGCTTGTGAATTTCACCTATTGCTAGTAGGCAGGGATGGGTTTTATACTTTGATTATTCTTACTTTTCCTTATGTAGATGGGTTAACAAAACTGTGTAGGGTGCTAACAGCTGACCTTTATCTTGCATTTCACCCATATGTGGAAAGTTTTATATAGAACATATTTTGTTCCTTGTACCAGTAGAATTCATCCCATCAGAAAATTCTTCTTTTGAGATTGTTTGTGTACATCTTTCTAGGCTACTTGCCTCTGCAACGGCCTGATAGCAGATTGTTATGGATATTTTTGTTGCACAAGTTTTTTATTGAGATGTTTATGATTTTTTTCTCTAGTAGATCTAGAGCTAAACAAATGCCATATTACAGAAAGAGTATGATGGAAGACGCGTGCTTCTGCTTAAAAATCTTGATTATAAACTTAACATGGTCTAGTGTTTTAAAATTGTTTTGAACTCATAAAAACTGGATATGCTCTATCTCATTTTTTCAGGTATAGATATAGAGAAAAGTTGTGAATTATGATTGCTTGATTGATTCATGTAAAAAACTTGTTCTAGCATCATTAATATAAGGTTGTCTTATTTCCCATTGTTTTATGCTCCAGTTTATCAAATTATTTGATTTTGGTCAGAATCAATGCTTGAGATGTTTGAGAATCATTTTATTTTTTTCTATAGTGATATAAAGATAAACAATGCAATACTACAGAAACAGTATTATGGACACATGCTGCTGTATAAAATCTCCTAGAAGCATGATATATATATTCACTAAGATAGGTGTACTGCAGTTGATTGATGTTTCTGCTGCACATAATGCCTGGAAATCTGGATGATGAACATTACATGATGTAGTGTTCTAAATTTGTTTGAACTTATGAAAATTGAAATTTATTGCTTCTCATTTATTCTAATACAAATATAGAGAAGAGTTGTGAATTCTTTCGACTATCTTTGATGTTGGTGCATTGCATTCATTCATAGAGGCTAGTGTCATTACATAGCAAAATAGAGCATATTACACTTCCAAATCATAGAGCCTAGTGCTATTTGTTTAGATATGATGTTTATTGTGTTTGTGAGGGGGTATTTATTTATGTATATAGGTGGAAATTCTCTCCAATAAATGTTACTGTGATTTGGTTAAGTTTTCATTCGGGACCGAAATTGATAGTGAAATGGGACCAAAATTGATAGCATATTTAACGGAAATAGTAACACCGAGGTCAAAACTGATAGTTTATAACTTTTAGGACCAAAATCGACACTGCTGGGACCAAAAGGGGAGCGAGACGTGTCCTATGGGACAAAAAGTGAAATTTTCTCGTCTTTGTAGTAATTGATAAGCCACTTAGGATAAACTAGTCTGAATGAAAGTTTGGGAGAAATTTCACAATTTTCTGGGAAAATAAGTCAAATATATACGGGATCAGGAACTGGATTAACATGATTTCTTTTATGGCCAAGCTTTATCTCGATCGGAGCTTCTGTAAGTTCGCCGAGTCATCGTGCTCCAAGCATCGGTCGAAGGATAACAAAAGGTGGAAGCAGATGAATTTTGTGGAGGCGCCCCTCAAGTTCACATATCAGCAAAAATCCCAAATACAAGTGACCAACATTGTTGTGAAACCCATTTTATTCTACAAATTAATTGAACAAAAAACTTAATTAAATTTGGTGGACAACCAGAGAGCAAGCCGATGTGCACTTCCGAGATGACTGCAACGTCATTTGATATATTCATATGAAACTTACAAATTTATGGAAAATTTATGAAAAATGTCAATCCAGAGAAGACGTCCTTTCCTCGTGAGGCCTATGCCGGCACGCTGAAGAGACAAGAGCAGAACGAGCTTATGATTTCTAGGCTCAGGGTTACCGTCAGATGAATACCTAGGTTCAGTTGAGTATCAAGAGATGTATCAATGAAAAGGTGATGTGGCGCACATCCAACAACTATTCCTAATGCGTTGAGCGTGGGATCGACCTTCCCCATGAAAACCTCAAAAGAATGATTAAAGTTTGAAGATTATCAAGATTTGATATGATTGAAGGAATCTTAACACAATTTCATAAGCAAGTTAGGGCAAATTCTATGTGATGACACATATCTCATTCACACATTTTAATAATTTTTAATTAATGCACACATGTTAAAAAGATAAGTAAATCGGTATACCGAATATGTGTAATGTGGTGGCTATTGTGTATCATCACATCACATAAAATTCCCCACTCAAGCTAGATATCTTAAAAGAAACTGCTCAAATACTTTATGAGGCTTGTAATAATGATTTACCACATGGCTGGCAGAGAGTTGTTGAAAAGATTCATGTAATCATGTTAAAGCGACTCCAGTTTTTCAACGCTATTTGAAAGAATATTTTTGAGGAATTTGGTTTGGGAGGAAAGCAACAACTGTTCATAATTACTATTTATTTGTGTCTTTTAAGAAAAAACATTAAAATGAGATTATTATTAATATTATTATTTATGTTTTAATTACTTTTTGTTATAGGTATGTAAAGGTTAGTGAAATCATGATATTTTCATTTGTTCGTTATGATTTTGGTGAAATGATGTCATTTTTGGATTATTTTACAAATCGTCTTTCTTTCCCTTTTCCAAATTAAATTGAAAAGAATGTCATTTCCATTAAATTAAAATAAATACCTGAAAATAATAAAATGAATTAAATAAATTTTGAGTTGAATTGAATTTTTTTTTCTAAACTAATTCATTAGTTGAAATTTAATTGATCATGACCAATAATAAAATTTAGAATAATGATTAATTCATACTAATCATTTGATGTAGGGATTATGATTTAGGTGGCAAATTAATAAAACAATAACTGCACAATATATAATTTATAAAATAAATTACATAAATAACATAGATTACTAATTTTAAATAAAAAAATAAAACAAATAGATAATTCAATACAATGAAGATTCATTATTAATAATTATATATTCTAATTCAGAAAACTCGAATCACTAATTCAATCTTAATTTGTTTAGTTTGTTTTGATTACAGAGAATTTATATAATTTGTTTTAATTTGTGCATATTTAATTTTGTTCAACATTTATTTATATATGAGTGAGGCTAAATTGTCTAAGCCCAGTTAAATATATACTAATGCCATACTATTTTTAAATATGCCAAGCTCAACAATAAGAACCTTAAATAAATAAATAAAAAGTTTGGGGTGCAAATATAAATTTTGGCTAAATAGCCCTATTTAAAAAAAAAAAAAAAATGTCCAAGCAAGGTTCAATATTTACTTAAAATAAATCCATACGAATGGCCTTGCATTAAAAATCAATTTAAAACAGACATTCATCCATACATACCAAATCAAGCATTGTCAAATCCAAACGATTAAAGCAACTCATTAAACAATATCGAAACCATTTGAAAACGGATAATTGCAACAAATATGTTCCAAGTGTAATAATTTCTCCCACATTTTGTGTTAGATACCAACAAGTCAAGAAGGAAGAATTAAAATGAGAAAAAATGCACCAAAAGTTTCTCACAAACCTTTCAGCAGCAGGTATTGTGCAGCTCTTGCTCTTCAAGCAGCTGATGCAAAAATAAAAATAAAATAAAAATTGAAGAATTAATTGGCAGAGCAGAGCATTTCGATTCCAAGACATACAGAAATCCACATATTAATCTTATAAAGGGCATATACTTTGGCACGTTTGCTAGGAGTGATAAGAGAGTAATAGATATCTACGACACCTTAATAAGTTGTTTGGTTCAAAACTCAAAGCCCTTTATTAAATAAGGGGCCCAGTATTTCTAACAAAGATGTGCAGGATTCAATACGATTTTGTATTCTACCTCCTAGGTGGGATATGTAATACAGAAGATCATTATTATAATTTCTAAACTAAATTGCCCCACTCCATATTAATTAATGTCCAATAATAAATTCTCTCCTGACTAATATAAGAGGGTATTTTTGGAATTGTAATTATATGGGAAATTTAACACTTCCAACCAAACAGTAGATTATATATGTATATATTTTATAAATGTTTTAATACATTCAAGCAAACATCATATTGATACCTAATATATCAAAGACATCCTAGTCATAGGTATCATATGTTATCTTATCCTGTCTAGCAAACGATAAGTATATAATATACACAGGCTTAAACTAAAACGCCAGCCCCTAAAGTTATTTATTAAGAGATTTACTACTGCACATAGATAAGCTTATTTGTTAACAAGGTTCTTGGCTGGTTTAGTGTAATACAGTAGACATAATACAACTTTACAAAGAGGATGATCTGCAGATCAGGCGTGGTTGGAATTTATACATAAAGTTGCATGTATATATATATGCCTTAACAAAATACTAGCTAGTATAGTTGATTTACCTGTCAATTAAGACTTGAATAATCGAAACGAACTTGAAAGGCATCATTTCCGTTACTCTGTTGATCCTCTTTTATCTGTTTTGCTGATTCTACAAGAGACTTACGACACTTTACGACTTGAATCACTTCAAGTGTCGGAATATATCCTATGGCTTCTGGGATCTCCGTTAGATACGAACAAAAACGAAGCACTAGGTGCTTGAGACTTGGGAAGGGGCTGCCCTCAGTTATCCATTCTCTGGGATCTGATCCATGTATTAGCAAGTACTGCAGTTGAGGAAATTCTTCATCAGTTGTTTCCCATTTTGCACCATCGCAACCACAATGCTATAGTTTAAGCACTTGTAGATTAGGCAACGAACCCATAATGCCCATATCTTTCCAAGGAAAGCCCCCAGAACCTCCGCCCACTAAGCTCAACTTTCTCAGAGTGTTAGGAAAAGCAGGATTTTGCCCCCTCCAAGAAAAATCCCTACACCCATTCACTTCCAACTTTTCAAGTTTCTCTAGATACTTGAGAAGATGGAGGTGATAGTCTTCATTCATACTGGTGTAAACAAGTCCCAATGTTTTGACATTTGGAATCATTTGCAGGATCTTCTCATTCCATACAAGATCTTTTACATACCAAAGAGTTTGGAGATTTTGTAGAGGAAGATTTGATACATCTGGGGGATAAGGTAGCATATAAAGATGATACAAGACAAGATGCCTTAATTGAGGCATTGTCCAAATTTCCAAAGGCAGAGAGAAATTAGGTGCATTTTGATCAACTCTCCAATATCTTTTCCATCCAAGAAAGGTTGGATGAATGATCAATGTTTGAAGATTCACAAGATTAGAAACATTTGATGGAATCTTGAAAGTGCCACTCACAGCAAGATATCTCAAATAAAACAGATCAAATACATGGGAAGGGAGTTCTTTGGGGTTGTCACCTTCGGCATCTAATACCCTAACCAGTTTAGATCCTCCCAAAAAGGCTAGCCAACTAGAAAAACTCTTGAGTTGGAAGCATAGAATGGTACGGATGGTTGGACCCCAAATGTTGTTTATATCAGAAATCCTGAAACTGATGCGTCTCTCATTTATAATGTCTGGTGGAACAACACTACCATCCATAACACGAAGAAACTTCTCATCTCGAGCTTTGCTTATGCACATGTCTCGAACCATATCATGGAGGGAGCAGCTCTTGATTCTCCCATTACTCTTCCTACTACTCACAATCACTAGATTTCTCTTCACAAGATCCTCCAAATACCCATGTGCCTCCTCCTCCTCCAACCTATTAATGCATCCACTTTGATGTTTCAAAAAGCCCTCGGCTACCCATAATTTAACGAGTCTTGAAGCATGGATATTCGCATCTTCTGCAAAGCCTCCAATAAGCAGGAAACACGGCCTCAAATATTGAGGCAAGTGCGTGTAACTCAAAGACAGTATCTCCTTCAACTCCAGTTAACCAACAGGATTGACATTTTTAGCAATTTCCTCCCAACAAGCTCGAGTCTTATCGACCGTAGACAGGATCCCTGCAACCAGGACAACAGCAAGGGGTAATCCTACACAACTTCTTGCAATCTTTCTCCCAACGTTATCCAAATCATCTGGGCAATTGCTGTCCACAAACACCTTCTTCTTAATCAAAATCCAACTTTGATAATCATTCATGAACTGCATCTCATGATTAGGTATATCAGAGTTGGGGTAAGCAGCCACATCCAACTGCCTTGTAGTTAACACAATTCGACTTCCATTATAATCATCTGGGAACATACACATAACATCATCCCAAACCTCTGTGCTCCAAACATCATCCATTACAATTAGATACCTTCTACTCTTCAACTCTCTAAATACTTCTACTGCCATTTCAGAATCATCAAATTTCTGTCTAGGCACTTTTTCCTTTTCAAATAATTTCAATGAATCTACAAGGCTTAAAAGCATTTTATTGAACCTATGTGGACTACACTCTTGTGATACAGTAACCCAAGCACCAATTTCAAAATGCTCAGTAATTAATGGATCATGGTAGACAGTTCTAGCAAGAGTAGTCTTACCGATGCCGCCCATTCCCACAATCGGAATGACAGTGAGATGGGGCGACTGTCCACAAAGCCTCTCCTTCATCGACATCAGATCGTCGTCTAGGCCAATCACTGTATCGTTGGCAGTAGGTGCAAGTATTGATGGTGAGGAAACAGCAGCAGGCAAATCAGCAGGTCGCTCTTCCATCAATTCTCCAGCGATTAAACCAATTTTCTCTGTTACATTTTCGAGTTGATCTTCCAATTTGATGCTTGACGGATTCATCCGCATAGAACTTGACTGGATTTGCTGCAGCATAAAAAGTTTTATAATATCTTCTGTTTCAGAAGCAACGTCCCTCATCTTGCCCTCCCAGCGCTTTACTTTCTCTGGAAAATCTTGGAGGAACAATAGCAAGAAAACAACGTACTCATAGATAGAGCAAGGGAAACAAGGGAAACAAGAGCAGCATAAGCTGCCATACTGGCCGTAATTAATAAGCTTAGTGTGTGTGTGCGCGAGAGAGAGGGAGAGAGGGAGAAATAGGAGATTGTGGATCAATGAAGATCACTGAAAGATTCTGAGCAATTGAGAGCTCCAGCTGAAAGAATCTGACAGGGTGTTCGGTTTGGAGAGAGAGATTGTGAATTTGTGATATCGTTGAAGATTCTTGAGGGGGTTGCTGTCCCATACTCCCATACGTATACCCAACAAGTTGACAATTGTCTCATTTTATAAAAAAAAAGTGTATTATTCACTTATGAATAATCTATTCTATATATAATAATGAAGTAGTTTCAATAGTAATTTGCATGTAATTTTCCCTCCCAAGCCCGCCAATTTCTTTCACATCAACCAAAATAAAAATATAAAATTTGTTGTACTAAAAAAAAATGTCTAGAATATAATAATGAAATAGTATCAATAGTAATTTGAAAATAATTTTTTCTGCCATACCTAATGCAACCTGTCAACTTCAGTCACGTCAAGAAATAAAATGGCCATATGCACATGCAAAACAAATAAAAAAATTTGTGATAAAAACTTGTGCCATGTAATTTTTCAAAATGTATCAACTTTTTGAGTTTTTGGTGGCAGCCTTTTGAATTATATAGAAATTAGCTTTTTATAAACTTTTATTTTAAAATATTTATCTGGGAGCCAAATATCATTTATATACCTATCTATAATCTATCTATACTTATTTATTAAGTTGCATATATATATATATATATATATGCATGCGTAAATAAATTCTTAGATGGTAAGAAAATTGCTACAAATAAATTGTATGAAAAATCATGGGTAAATTACATTTAATATTTATATTTTGTGCTCTTTTAAAAAATAGTTCACATTTTTTAAATTAACAAAAAACTCATCACTTTTTCAAAAACATTATAATCTAACATTTGATTAATATTTTTAGTCGAAAACCATATGTAATTGATTGTATTTAAATATTTCTATTGTTCTTATGGGAGGGAATGAGTATGCTTATATAAATTATTTTTCCTTACATAGTAAGGAATAATGTCACTAAACACACTGTGCACGCGGTAGATTATTAATTATATTAATTTATCATGATATGTTATTAATTACTTACGTGTATTGCACGGATCCGGAGAACATAATATCATTTGTGGATCAGACTAAATAATATAATTTCATATTTGATCGCGCAACGCGCGTGGGTAAATCTAGTATAAAAATATATAAAAGTTGCCAAAATAATTTTTTTTATATTACAAATAGGTAAGAGATGGTTTTTTTTTTTTTGCTCCTACAAGTCTACATTGCTCTTTTAATATTTTACTATTTTTTTATCCATTTCAGTTCATAAATATTTGATTATTACTATCACATGATGTGTGTTTGCTATTTTATTTTACCTAAAAATAAGACTCGTAAGTGTACGTGGTGAATGATAATAAAATACTAGCATTTCTCATGTACGACGCACAGAGGGCCATTTATGCATTTTAATTTAACATAAAATAAATATACATGCCACTGTCTTTAAAAGAGACACATTCCTCTAAAAATAGTAATAATCAAAACATAACAAAACGTAAGTGCTCTATTTCTTGTCCACAATCCTTTCCTTTCTTGACCTTCGGGTAGACGAAAACTCATCCTTGTTGATTTGTCATTTGACAAACCACTCTTGATCATTCGAAACTTTGCAATCAAGCTTCTTCTTCATTGGCGTCATATCACTATCTTCCAAAGAAGTTATTATTAACAATTGTTGAAAAATTGGATTTAATAAATTAAGCTGTGACTCATTTTATCCGATTTTTGGTGACCGGATTATTTAATTTTGGAGGAATTAAATAGCCTACGATTGATCTATATTTATAGTAGATATTATTTTCTCAAATTCGATTTTCGGTGAGTAAGAAATATATAGTTGAAGAAGTCGGTCACACGATCGGGCATTTATGGTGTGTGGGATAATATGTTTAAAGCACATTTAATTATCCCACATTGAATTCTTAACTTAATTAAGAGGTGTATTGATGTAGACTCAAAATGGGGTGTTTTTATTATTTTTATGTTGTTGTTTTTGGGTCTTTTAAGTCGAGTCTAGAGTCAATATGGGAGCTAAAGTAAAACATGAGGAAATGACGGGAAAAGGTTCTAGCAAGGGCATAAAAGATGGGGAAAGCGGCTAAGGGAAAAATGGAGGAAACTGGACTTAGACAGTCTGTTGCAGATCCCGCGCGGAAATCCAGTGTCGATCACTCCAACAAACAATGACCATGTTAAAAACCGTTTCAGAAATCCAGGAAGAGCTGGCTGCTGAAGTTAGAAGGTGGGGAAGAAGGGAGAGAAGAGAAGAGAGAGGGAGAAAGAGTCAAAGCTGAAAAACCCGTAAGAGGCCGTTGAGGATAAGTGGAGGAGGTCAACTAAGATAGTGCTCTTGCGTGGGCAGTCATGGGCCGATTGTGGCAGTTAAACTCACTATAAATACTTTAATTCCTATTATATTTTAGGTACGAAGATAATTAGGAGCAGTTTAGCATTTGATTCCAGTCTGTGCATTTCAAGTTCTCGTAAAGAAAACACATATAGTCGGCGTAGGTTGGAACGCTTTGTTCCCAGCTTTTGTTGGCTCGTTTGTTTATGATTTTCTTTCGTAATATAATTTCCTTTGCTATGAATTGTCTGTTTATTTGTGTTGTGTTAATTAATGTCACAAGGCTAAGTAATTAGTGTTCAAGTCAAGTGAGAAGAAGACGTAGGTGATGGCGATGCATGAGGTTAAAATCGAGCTTAAAGAACACCTCGTGAAGGTTCCGAATTTCACATGGGGAGAATCCAAATACACTGCAACGGGGAAAGCTTTGTGGCTGATCACTCTTAGCCGAGCCATTGCAGTTGTGCGTAAAGGTGGAAGTAAGGGTGACCGACTCCCTGATGAGCCACTAAGTGACAAATCGGGTGGAGAGGCCTACAGCCGATTAAGCCAGGAAGGTGAAGACCAGGTGGCTATGGGGACAACACCAAAGGGATCCCATAAGCCAGCGTTAGGTTCCTCTGATTAAATGCTGCCATTTCTTTCAAACCTTCTGTATGACCCTTCTTCTTTGGCTCTTGAGATGGTAAGGTGCTAAAATGTCGCCGACCGTATCGCTCTCAGTATATAACAAATGAAGGAATTGGGGAGTGTAATCTCTGTGAGTGGGGAAAGGATTAGTGACAGTAATCCAGGGTCAGTGACAGTGACCCAATAACAGTTCCTCGAAAAAATGCCTACTCCCTATAACCAACCCATCAGATCGAGATGTTAACATGCATATGCCCGGGATTGCATTCTTTCGTCAGTCCGACTCTACGCTTGACTTGAATATGTTTGTTATTATTTGATTTAGTTTACATTTTTAGACGCATTTTATACCAAATTGCAGGAACAAGTTTGTAACAGAAACTACCCAAAGGTTCCAGTGAAGTTTACCCAGGATAGAAAGGTAACACTCGTCGTGGGATAGACATCCACCATCTGGCACTATACTAGTCGCTGGAGGCACATTCACGCATCTAAGGGGTTTGGCCCATATGTGTAATTTTACACGCTAAAAGACGGCGTGTCAAAATTTGGCGCCGTTGCCGGAGAGTGTAAGAGCACCTTTTCTATCCCATCCTTCCTCGCTTAACCTTGTTTATGGTACGCACTAACCGCGCAGATGAACTAGTCTACAATTCAGAAATAGAGAAAACTACTCGGAGAAGGTGGAAACAAGCAAGATGAAGTCTGGAAGCCACCATAAACCAAAGAACACCGTCGAAAATGTCAGAAGAAACCCAAGCATCTGGAGTAGAAAGCAATACCAGCAGCACACACGAAGAAAAATATAACCCACTGTTCTTGGAATCTGAAGTAAAAGAAATGGGGGAAAGAATTCAAGAAGAGGCACCCGAACCCCAGCCCACTTTGAGGCAGCTCATCTTCCCACAAATAATGAATATGCGACCATCAGGGATTACACTACCGCAGCCCTCTGACACTTGCAAATTGAGATCGAACTTCATCTCAATTTTATCCAAATTCCACGACCATCCCGGAGAAGATCCCCAAAGGCATCTTCAAGATTTTGAGATGGCCTGTGGCACGCAACGTAATAATGTAGGGAATATGTCTGAATATATTCACTTATTATCATTTCCTTTCACCCTGCAGGATGGAACACGGGAATGGCTTTACACCATACCAGCAGGGAGCGTGACCTCATGGAATCAACTTCAACAAAGGTTCCTGGAGAAGTATTTCCCTACCACTCGCATGCAAGCAATGCGGAAAAAGACCTCTATAGTAAAGGCCGGACCAAATGAGAATTTCTACGATTATTGGGGGCATTTCAAACAAATGCTCGCCAAATGCCCACATCATCAGATACCGGCACATGACTTGGTCCAGTACTTCGTGTCAGGATTACGGGTAGAAGACGCAACCTACTCAATGCAGCATGCAGATGGTCAATCCTGAACAAAAGAGCAGATGAAGCAATGCAACTGATCGGAGAGATGGTCGAGGAAACATGAGAAGATGTCTACGATAGACCACAAGTAGCAACAATGGGCAAATCGATCTATGCGCCCGAGGTAGAGATAAAAATGGACCAGTTGTTCAGCAAGATAGAAAAGATGATGACCCAACTATCCGTTAACACCTTACGGATATGTGGGGTATGTAGCATGATGGGACACTACTCAGATCAATGCCCGCAAATTCAGGAAGGGAATGAAGCCGTAAATATGATTGATGTCGGTAATCGGAGGGGAATGATCAATACGCCCAAAGTTACCATCATCGACAGAGGTATCCAGAACAGTAGGCACATACAGGGATGCCTCATCATTTGTCTATGGCGGGAGGACCCACGTTGGAAGACATGGTGAGACAGATGGCCATTAAGTCAGTCAACAGCCAAAAACGGGCAGCTTCATTCAAAACAGAAACAAGGGCGGGTCTTAACTATTTGGGAACTCAGATTACCCAGCTAAGTGAGGCCATCTCACGAATGGAGAAGAGAAAAGGGATCTTACCTTCCCAGACCGAGCCTAACCCAAGGGCTGATGTAAATGCGATTTCACTCAGAATAGGGAAGGAGCTGACAAACCCCTCAGTTCAGACAGAAGGGGGAAGTGACCTTAAGAAAACTGAACTCAGCAAGAGACCAGAGAAGGATAGCCAAGCGGAAGAGCCCGGGGAAGGGGAGTTGACACCAGAAAAAGAAGAAATTATTGTTTCCCCACCATTTCCAGGAAGGCTAAGAAAAATAGAAAGGAGGCCGAGGACCGAGACTTGATGCAAGTTTTCAAAAGGGTGGAGGTTAATGTCCCTCTCTTGGACGTAATCCGACGGTACCCCGATATACCCGGTTCTTGAAGGAACTATGCACCCGAAGGGTCCGATTCAATGAGGAGGCTCAAGTGATTATGAGTGAGAATATATCTGCACTGATACAGAGAAAACTCCTGAAGAAATGTGGAGACCCGGGCATGTTCTTCATTCCCTGTGAGATTGGAGGCATAAAAATAGATCAAGCCATGCTTGACCTTGGGGCCTCAATCAACGTTATGCCCTTAACCATTTTTGAAGAACTGGATTTAGGACCACTTAAGGAGACAAGAACGGTGATTCAACTGGCGGACAGATCCAATGTGTTCCCTGAAAGTGTTCTGGAAGACGTGCTGATCAAAGTCAAAGATTTAATCTTTCCAGCTGACTTCTATGTTCTGGATATGGGCTCGTCCAGCAAAAAGTCTTCATGTATGCTCCTAAGAGACTTTTCATGAAAACGGTGCATACGAAGATTGATGTCGATCAGGGCACATTGACGTGTGAATTCGACAGAGATACCATCACCTTCAATATCATTGAAGCAATGAAACATCCTACTGATGTCGAAGGTGTAAGAACGGTGGACATAATTGAGTCACTCATTCAGATTAAGGGAACGAAGATGCTGACAAAAGACCCATTGGAGTGGGTAATCCAACACTGTCAATCAGACTAGGACACTATCGATAAGAGGAACGAGAACATCAAAAAGGCAATCATGCAGCTATACGGTCTAGAGGCCCACACAAATTCCAAAGAGGATCTGGATTTACCCATATTCTAGCCTTCAGAAAGAATGATACGTTCCATCATTAAGCCGCCAGTATTGGAACTGAAGAAACTTCCGGGACATCTGAAATATGCCTACCTTATTGAAGGGGAGAAGCTACCAATAATCATCAATTCATAACTGACTGTGTCCCGGTAAACAAGATTGGTGGACCTATTGAAGAAATATAAGGAAGCGATCGGGTGGACACTGGCCGACATTAAAGGCATAAGCCCATCAGTGTGGATGCATCACATCATGCTGGAAGAAGGAGCCAAACCAGTGAGAGAACCTCAAAGAAAGTTGAACCCCATCATGAAGGAAGTTGTCTTGAAGGAAATCCTTAAGCTATTAGATTTGGGGATCATCTATCCCATCTCAGATAGCGAATGGGTGAGTCCCATACATGTGGTGCCCAAGAAATCAGGAATCCAAGTGGTTGAGAATGAAAAGAAGGAGCTGGTACAAACCCGTCTCCAAACTGGATGGAGAGTATTCATCGACTACAGGAAACTAAATGCACTCACAAGGAAGGACCATTTCCCCTTACCCTTTATCGATGAAATGTTGGAGCGGCTTGTGGGCAAATCGTACTTTTGTTTCCTAGATAGTTATTCCGGATACATGCAAATATATATCGCGCAAGAGGATCAGGAGAAGATGACATTGACATGCCCCTTCGGTACCTTCACATACCGATGAATGCCTTTCGGCCTTTGCAACGCACCAGAGACGTTCCAAAGATGCATGATGAGCATATTCTCAGAAATGCTCGAATCCTGCATTGAGATCTTCATGGATGACTTCATTGTCTATGGGAACCATTTTGACCAATGCTTGGAGATCGTTCTAGGGTACGTCATTTTGGAAAGGGGAATCGAAGTGGATAAGGCAAAAGTAGACATCATTGCAAAATTGTCTTACCCCAACACAGTGAAGCAAGTCCGAGCATTCTTTGGGCATGCAGATTTTTACAGGAGATTCATCAAAGACTTCGCCAAGATAGCTCAACCCCTCACACGCCTGCTTCAGCAAGATGTAGTGTTTGAATTCAACGAGTAATGCAAAGAGGCATTTCATGACCTCCAAAGGAGACTGGTTTCAACACCAGTAATCCAACCACCTGATTAGGGGATGCCATTCGAAGTGATGTGTGACGCAAGTGGATATGTTGTGGGAGCAGTTCTGGGCCAGAAACGAGGTAAAGAAAGCTATGTCATCTATTATGCCTCCAAGATAATGAATCCAACCTAATGCAACTATTCGACCACTGAAAAGGAGCTACCCGCGGTAGTATTTGCCTTTGAGAAGTTCAGATCATATCTCTTGGGAGCAAAGGTGACGGTGTTCACAGACCATTCGGCTTTAAAATACTTGCTGACGAAGAAGGAGTCAAAATCATGACTCATTAGATGGATTCTACTCTTCCAGGAATTTGATCTGGAAATTAAGGACAAGACAGGAGCCGAGAACCTGGTGGCAGATCACTTAAGCCGCTTGATGATTGGAAGCAATGAAGAGATCACGGAAACATTTCCGGATGAACATCTGTATCGTATTAACGACATAAAGAGGCAAGACCCGTGGTATGCCGACATCGTCAATTACCTGGTGACCAGAAAATGTTCGATTGGTATGAGCGACTATCAGAAGAAGAAACTAGTCAGGGAAAACAAGTTCAACGTATGGGAAGAACCAACTCTCAGAAAAATAGGAGCATACCAGGTCATAAAGCGTTGTGTGCCAGAACATGAGGGAAGAAGCATCCTCAAATTCTGCCACACGGATGTATGCGGCGGACATTTTAGTCCAAGAAGAACCGCCCGAAAAATCCTAGATGGAGGTTTCTAACCTAATGCAACTATTCGACCACTGAAAAGGAGCTACCCGCGGTAGTATTTGCCTTTGAGAAGTTCAGATCATATCTCTTGGGAGCAAAGGTGACGGTGTTCACAGACCATTCGGCTTTAAAATACTTGCTGACGAAGAAGGAGTCAAAATCATGACTCATTAGATGGATTCTACTCTTCCAGGAATTTGATCTGGAAATTAAGGACAAGACAGGAGCCGAGAACCTGGTGGCAGATCACTTAAGCCGCTTGATGATTGGAAGCAATGAAGAGATCACGGAAACATTTCCGGATGAACATCTGTATCGTATTAACGACATAAAGAGGCAAGACCCGTGGTATGCCGACATCGTCAATTACCTGGTGACCAGAAAATGTTCGATTGGTATGAGCGACTATCAGAAGAAGAAACTAGTCAGGGAAAACAAGTTCAACGTATGGGAAGAACCAACTCTCAGAAAAATAGGAGCATACCAGGTCATAAAGCGTTGTGTGCCAGAACATGAGGGAAGAAGCATCCTCAAATTCTGCCACACGGATGTATGCGGCGGACATTTTAGTCCAAGAAGAACCGCCCGAAAAATCCTAGATGGAGGTTTCTACTGGCCGAGAATGTACAAGGATGCCTATGTTCACTGCAAAGGATGCAGCAACTGTCAGAGGACGGGCAATCTTTCTATTAGGGAGGCTATGCCCTTAATCCCCATTATGCCCGTCGAAATATTTGATATCTGGGGAATTGACTTCATGGGACCCTTTCTCAAGTCCAGGTCAAAATTGTACATCCTGTTAGCAGTAGATTACGTGTCAAAATAGGTAGAAGCCAAGGCCACAATGAGCAATGATGCGCGAACAGTGGTGGAATTCCTCAAATCCCATGTATTCTGCAGGCACGGGGTTCCCAAGGTGCTAATCAGCGACCAAGGAACACACTTCTGCAATATGCTCATAAAGCGGCTGCTTCAGAAATATAGGGTCACGCACAAAGTCACCACAGCTTATCACCCACAAGCTAATGGACAAGCAGAAGTGTCCAATAGAGAAATAAAGAACATCCTGGAAAAGGTAGTGAGTCCGAAAAGAAAGGATTGGAGTAACTACTTGGAGAATGCTCTATGGGCATACAGGACAGTCTTCAAGACTCCGATCGGGATATCCCTATATCGATTAATATATGGGAAGTTATGCCATCTACCAGTGGGAATGGAACACAAAGCCTTTTGGGTAATCCGGAAATTAAATGCTCACCCGAATGTAGATGGAGCCGAAAGGAAACTACAAATCCAGGAGTTTGAGGAGCTAAGAGCAGAGGCATACGACAATGCAGTGCTATATAAGGAAAGGACAAAGAGGGTACACGATATGCTCATAAGGAGGAAGGAATTCGTAAAAGGGCAAAATGTGCTGTTATTCAACTCAAAGCTGCGCATCAATGCAGGAAAGCTCAGATCAAAATGGTTGGGACCTTACATCGTTCAAAATCAGCTTCCGAGTGGGGCAGTGTACATTCGCAACCTTGAAGATGACGATATCTTCCGAGTTAACGGACAAAGGCTTAAGCCCTTTTATGAGCATATGCATGAGGAGTTGGTCGAAAAAGCCATGCTCATCAAGCCTACTTATCAATGAAGGAAAAAGGCACAGTCGAGCTAACGACTATAACCAACAGCGCTGGTCGGGAGGCAACCCGGTAATCTTAACAGTGTTTTAGTTTTTCTTTATTTAGTAAATATATAGTGAGAACTAACTTGCAGATGGCATAAAGCCAAAGGAAAGCGAAGAAAGGCATAAGCAAAAGTACAGAAGGGCTTAAGTGTGTGGGGACGGAAGTTAAAGCTAATCGGAAATGAGAGAAAAAAGTTGTGAGAGACGTTCCAGCTTCCCATGCACACGTCAAATCAGAGGAGAGATAAATGATTTAAAATGGATATTTTAATCCTATCTCTGAGGCGGATCTTTGGTTTAAAATCTATCTGAGAGGAAAAGTCCTCAGTATTTCAAATTCAAATCATAGAAAAACCTTAACCCCTCCCATAAAAATCGATAAAATCCCAACCTCCAGCTCTTCAAAACCAAGAAATTCCACCTGAATCTCGGAACCCATCAGCCACCCACTCTCTCATTCTTCCCAATTTCAACCATGACAAGAACCAGAGGAGGGCAAACAAGCCGACCAGCCGAAAAATCAACTCGTGGCAGGAAGAAGGCCGTGAGTGAGACCCCGACGGAAACCCCTCTCTAATCACCGACATCGTCTGCCGGAATTGGAAGCCCACCACCCGAAACTGAAATTCCTCTCAACATTTAACCGATCACCACTGTACCAGCAGTAGAAAAACCTCCGGTAAAGGAGAAAAGAAAAGCACTAATGAAAGCACCAAAAAATCCACTGGCTAAGAAGGCTAAGGGCACAAAAGCCGACTCGGGCGCACTGGAGAAACAAATCTTAGAAGCCCTGGCCCGGGAAATACAAAATGAACCAGAGCCACCAAAAAGCCCTATTATACCATCGGAGGGACCACAACCAGAGTTGGTGACGGAGACTCAAGTTGAGACTGAGCTTGAAAAGGTGATGGAAGATGGGGAACTAAAAAAAAATAAGGATGGGGCAGAGGTGACAGAAGATTCTGTGGGGGAGGAGGAAGAAGTGAAAGAGGAAGAGCAGAAAAAAGGAAAGAAAAGGTAGTCGAAGAATAGAAAAATGTGGAAGAGGAGATAGAAACTGAAAATGAAGAAGAATCTGAAGAGGATAAACAGGAAGAACAAGCCGAAGAATCGGAGAAAGACCTCAATGAAGAGAGGGAAGCAGAAAAGGCACAACCACAAAAACCACCGCAAAAGCCTGAGGCAGAGGTGAGGAGACGGGTGTCTCAGAGAGGCCAGACCGCAAGGAAGAATACAGAGAAAAAGAAGGAAGAAGCCAGCAAATTGGTGATTGGGAAATCTCTACTAAAGCCAAAGAAGGGCCAGACAGCTGATGTGCCCTCAGCAAGAAAAAATTTAGAACTACAGGATGAGCCCGCTGACAAAGAGACTGAGGAGAAAGAAGCTGAATCGGAAAGCAGCGAATCTGATGACCCCAAACCACCGTCAGTAAGTGGACCATCAGACGTCAAAGCTAAGGGGGAATCATCCGAATCTCAAGCCCAGACCAGGATAGCTCCAGCAAAGCTAGGGAAGGAAGGAGACAAAAAGCAAGCGGAGTGGACCAAGTCCATGGACAAAAGGAAGCTAGTGCCCCTTTATGCCTTCGATGAGGACACCCTGACGGATCTTGGTCTTAAAAGTGAGGTACTGCAGTACTTCGACAACATTGGGTGGACAAAGGCACTGCAATGGAACGGTAAGGCGTACAAGGAGCTATCATGCGAATTCCTACTGTCCTATAGCTTCAAACTCACTAAGGGGTACCTGCTGAATTTTCCCAGAGCTATCACATTTGCGATTCAAGGCACAGAGTATAGCATGTCCATTACAGAACTGAATCTGCATCTGAGGATAGTGGGTGTGTCGGATTTGCAGAAACAATGGTACAAGAAGGCAATAACGATAGCTCCAGATTCATGGACTAAGAAGATTCAGCGTCGGTAGGAAGAAATAGGAGAGATGTGCCAATTTAAGTCAGGGACCAGCAAGAGTAGAGAGATTAAAGACGCGGCCCTCCAGATTTTCCATCGATGGATGGCATACAACATTTATGCCCGCAAGGACGGAACGGGGCAAATCACGCAGCAGGAGCTCTTTCTATTATGGTGCATGGTGACAGGGAAGAAAGTCAACTTTGGCTTTATAGTGGCACAACAATGGAAGATGAATGCTGGCAGTAAGACCACCCCCTGTATCTCCATGGGACCGTTCATTTCACGCGTGTATGAAAGTGTAAGTGGAACCTCTCTCTCTGACTCGGGATTTGAGCCTTTAGATATGATTGAGTACTTCGACCTAAATTGCTTGAAGCGATGGAAGTTGGTCAAAGTGAACAAAAATAACATCCCTTACTTCTTATTACTGGAGTCAAATCCGAGCACCTCCACCTTTGACAGGGCCGAAGATGAAAAAGATGAAGAAGAATTCCCCTCGAAGGATTTGAAAGAACTTGAAAGGAAAGTGGACCATCTGGAGAAAGGCTTAAAGAAGCTCTTGGATCATTACAGGTTAGTGTACCCATCTTATCCTTGAAAATTTTTTGATCCCTTCGTAGTAGTAGTAGGTTAGGATCTATTTTTAGTTCTGTGGGTCTGTATATATGCCTTGTTTTCGTTTTTTTGGTGTTTGGTGTCGGGAAAATCTCTATCACACATTGAGGGTACCTATTTGGGCACATTCGCGGATAAGTGTGTGGGGGATTTGACCATATCTGTTGAGTAAGAAATATGCTAAATTATTCTGTTATGGGCATTATGAGGATATAACTTGACGAATGAAAAAAAATTGAGGTTAAATCTGTGTATGAGAATGGTAGATGAGATAAGTATACCCGTGCAAGTTTTGAGACTGCAGTTCGCCTGCCTTTTCCTTCTGTGCGATTACAGATTCCATAACCCTAATTAGATTTGTGTTTGCATTTGCCCTCTGTGAACTGACCACTAATTGTAAGCATTGTTAGATGATTAAGGCATTTTTCTTTCTGTCTTGGCCGCGACTATATAAAAATACTTCCCAATTGCTGCCATATTGAGCCTATGTAATTTGTTTCTTAGCTCTTGTGTTTAAAATCTCTCTTTAAACAGTAATCTGATGTGGGACAGAAATATATGCTTAGTTCTAAAAAGGACAACATGATTAAGGCCACAATAAGAGCATGATCTGAGAAAGAGCAAATTTGTTGCCTCGCCCATATAAGAAAAGAAGGGAAAAGAAAGATGAGCAGAACAAATGAAAGAAAAGAAAATATATTTAATATCTTGTCTGCTAGAAAAAAATCAAGAAACTATATGCTCTGCCTATAAATGATAACATATGTGATGCATATTTTTCTGCTTGAATGGGAGCACAAGGGGTGTCAGTTCTAAAGATGCCCATATCTGCTATCACCAAATTCTTCCTATCTCTACACCGTATGCCCCATTATAACCCGATAAGACCTTTCGATGAGCATGTTTGTTGATTATATTGGTTGTTTAACTTAGGTCTTACGCAAACACTATGGTCTGTTTTGGTTATTGGAATTATGAGTGAAAACACGTCTCTTCACATACACAAAGAGAAAAGTAAGCAGAGTGAATCTTACTTATACTTATTTGCGGTGACCATGCACACTTTTAACCCCAATAATCATAAATTATGGTTGTCCTCAGTTTGCCCATAATCGAATAAGGATGTATGTATGTCTTTTTATTTTGAGTCTGTTTTCTATTTTGAGACTGGGTTATAATCATACTTGAGGACAATTATGGTCCAAGTGTGCGGGGATGATGTAGACTCAAAATGGGGTGTTTTTATTATCTTTATTTTGTTGTTTTTAGGTCTTTTAAGTTGAGTCTAGAGTTAGTATAGGAGCTTAAGTAAAACATGGGAAAATGACAGAAAAAGGTTCCAGCAAGGGCATAAAAGACGGGGAAAGCGGCTAAGGGCAAAATAGAGGAAACTGGACTTAGACAGTCTGTTGCAGATCCAACGCGGAAATCCAGCGTCGATCACTCCAACAAACAATGACCACGTCAAAAACCATTTCGGAAATCCAGAAAGAACTGGCTACTGAAGTTAGAAGGTCGGGAAGAAGAGAGAGAAGAGAAGAGAGAGGGAGAAAGAGTCAAAGCCGAAAAACCCGCAAGGAGCCGTTAAGGAGAAGTGGACGAGGTCAACTAAGATAGTGCTCCTGCGTGGCAGTCATGGGCCAATTGTGGCAGTTAAACTCACTATAAATACTTTAATTCCTATTATATTTTAGGTACGAAGATAAGTAGGAGCAGTTTAGCATTTGATTCCAGTCTGTGCATTTCAAGTTCTCGTAAAGAAAACACATATAGTCGGCGTAGGTTAGAATGCTTTGTTCCCAGCTTTTGTTGGCTCGTTTGTTTAGGATTTCCTTTCATAATATTATTTCCTTTGCTATGAATTGTCTGTTTATTTGTGTTTTGTTAATTAATATGTCGCAAGGCTAAGTAATTAGTGTTCAAGTCAAATGAGAAAAAGATGTAGGTGATGGCGATGCATGAGGCTAATCGAGCTTAAAGAACACCTCATGAAGGTTCTGGATTTCACTTGGGGAGAATCCAAATACACTGCAACGGGGAAAGCTTCGTGGCTGATCACTCTTAGCCGAGCCATTGCAGTTGTGCGTCAGGGTGGAAGTAAGGGCTCCTTGATGAGCTACTAAGTGACAAACCGGGTGGAGAGGCCTACATCCGATTAAGCCCGGAAGGTGAAGACCAGGTGGATATGGGCACAATGCCAAAGGGGTCCCATAAGCCAGCGTTGGGTTCCTCTCATTAAATGCTGCCATTTCTTGCAAACCCTCTGTATGACCCTTCTTCTTTAGGTCATGAGATGGTAAGGTGCTAAGATGTCGCCGACTGTATCACTCTCAGTATACAACAAACGAAGGAATTGGGGAGTGTAATCTCTGTGAGTGGGGAAAGGATTAGTGACAGTAATCCAGGGTCAGTGACAGTAACCCAATAAGAGTTCCTCGAAGAGATGCCTACTCCCTATAACCAACCGGTCAGATCGAGATGTCAACATGCATGTGCCCGGGATTGCATGCATTCGCCAGTCTGACTCTACGCTTGACTTGAACATGTTTGTTATTATTTGATTTAGTTTACATTTTTAGACGCATTTTATACCAAATTACAGGAACAAGTTAGTGACATAAACTACCCAAAGGTTCCAGTGAAGTTTACCCAGGATAGAAAGGTTAACACTCCTCGTGGGATCGACATCCGCCATCTGGCACTATACTAGTCGCTAGAGGCACATTCAAGCATCTAGGGGGTTAAGCCCATATGTGTAATTTTGCAGGCTAAATGATGGCGTGTCATGTATTTAAGTGTATTAACATTTAACTAAAATATCTAAGTATACAAGGATGTGGACCATGAGCCCACACGCGTGCGTCCGTGCCCGTGCTCCAGCATGCAAACCATGCTACATTCTACACAAGCATATTGTGGTGCTACTACCGGAAGGATGAAAGTCGTCCGTTATGCAAACCATGCTACATTTTGCACAAGCATATATCAATGATATATCATCTTGCCTGCATAAGTTCATTTCGAGTCTTAAGCTCCTAGTGCTCCAGCATGCAAACCATCCTATATTCTGCACAAGCATATTGTGGTGCTACTGCCGGAAGGATGAAAGTCATCCGTTATGCAAACCATGCTACATTCTGCATAAGCATATATCAAGGATATATCATCTTGCCTGCATAAGTTCATTTCGAGTCTTAAGCTCTCAGTGCTGCACAAGCATATTGTGGTGCATGCTACATTCTGCACAAGCATATTGTGGTGCTACTGCCGGAAGGACGAAAGCCGTCCGTTATGCAAACCATGCTACATTCTGCACAAGCATATATCAAGGATATATCATCTTGCCGGCATAAGTTCATTTCAAGTCTTAAGCTCCTAGTGCTCCAGCATGCAAACCATGCTACATTCTGCACAATTATATTTTGGTGCATGCTACATTCTGCACAAGCATATTGTGGTGCTACTGCCGGAAGGACGAAAGTCGTCCGTTATGTAAACCATGCCACATTCTGCACAAGCATATATCATCTTGCCTGCATAAGTTTCTTTCGAGTCTTAAGCTCCCATTTTTCTTTCGAGTCTTAAGCTCCCAGTTCTTGATGTTAGCTGGTTCGTCGGAACCTTGTCGGATATATCATCTTGCCTACATAAGTTCCTTTCGAGTCTTAAGCTCCCAGTTCTCGACGTTAGCTAGTTCGCTGGAACCTTGCCGGATTTGTAGTGTTCTCGACGTTAGCTAGTTCGTTGGAACCTTGCCGGACCAGATTTGTGGTGTTCTCGACGTTAGCTAGTAGTTCATTTTGAGTCTTAAGCTCCCAGTTCTCGATGTTAGCTAGTTCACCGGAACGTTATCGGATTTGTGGTGTTCTCGACGTTAGCTAGTTCATCGGAACCTTGCCGGACCGGATTTGTGGTGTTCTCGGCGTTAGCTAGTTCGTCGGAACCTTGCCGGATTTGTGGTGCTACTGCCGGAATGACGAAAGTCGTTTCATCTTTGAGAGACAATCCGTCTAACCGTGAGCGCTAGCTGGGGTGTATTTATCTTGCGGAGAGAGGTCGTCTCGACTCGACTCGCCGGAATTTGCCTCCAGTTCCAGTTTGTCTAATTTGTTCATTACATTTTATCATTTCTTGTCTACTCCTTTGTCTTCTCTTGTACTTTAGATTGTAACAATTCCAGAAGGTGTAATTGGATAACACAATTGCTTAAGGATATGTATGCAGAAACTAATTTTGCTCATTTCACTTGTACTTTAGATTGTAACAATTCCAGAAGGTGTAATTAGATAACACAATTGCTTAAGAATATTGTTTGTAGAAATTAATTTTGCTCATTTGCTAATAGTAGGATAAAACATAACTAATAAGTCAATATAACACAGAGAAAAGAAAAAAAAGTATGATAGAAAATAATTTTCACAAACCTTCTCATTATCAACCGCCTACATGCAATACAAATTTGGTAAAGCTTCAGATTCCTAATTTTAAAAAGAATAATATATTTTTTTTTACGAAAAACTAAAATAACATAAATCGCATTCTTAAAGTTCAATATAAACTAACTTGATTATGAAGAAATGGTCCACTTAGATTAGATTTGAGTAGTTGGCAACTCCGATGACTACGTATGCACAATGCACCGAATTTTTTGATATATATAGCCCGACTTTATTTAATTTTAATTGTGATCTGCTCAATTTCACACTATAACTCTGAAATTGTCATACCAATTAGTGTGACACATTCTCGATCGATCCCAAAGCAATAGCAAGTGCATTTCTGGTGCCATCCACAATTCAAACATGTATCTTAAACCTATGCTAAAAATATTAATTTTTTATTGAACAATAATATCGATAAAAAATAAATATTTAACTTACTTTTAAAAATATCAAAATAGATCTTCAAATCTAAAATTTCCAATTGCATCAAATGTATTGCATTTCTCACAATAAAATCGGCCATCAATTTGTATCGTTTTTTTGGAGAAATATTTGCAAGATAATGCCGCCAATCACCCATTACTCATAGTCTCAACAATAACAATCGTCATGAATTATACTACCTCTGTTTCGAAATATTTATTTTTTTTATTTGGAATTAAGAATTAATTTTATGGACAAATATACCCATCCCTCATATATGTCATAAAATCTAATTCATATATATTTTCCTAAAAAATAATAATATTTTCTCTCTCCATATATTTTTCTCTCTTCATATATTATAGGTAAGTTAGAATCAAGAAACCTTGTAGGATTTGAGAGGGTTAAAATTGGAAGAGATGATGTCAAATTATATAAAACAACAAACATTTTGAAAAAAAAAAAAATCTAAAACAACAAACATTTCGAAACAGAAGTAGTATGATATTTGAAGAGGGGAGATATGTTTATATATATACTTTTGGTTGAGTAAATAAAGAGATTTCCATATATACTACTTTCAATCATGTCTTTACTTGAAGTGGACGGATATAATTATTGGACTTGCATAGTTATTAGAGATGTCTTAATTTTGTGTATATATTTATATAATATATATGTTATAATTTGTTGCCTGAAACAATATGAATTACGGATGTAAATTGCAAAGTTATCTGTAATGTTGAAGCTAGTGTTACCACATTGCCTTCAACATGCAGCGAAAACATAAACAGAACTTTGCACAGAATAATTTTTAAATCACACTCCTTACGGTGTGTGATTGCCTCGAGGCGAAATTCACTATCATAAGTGATAAACAAAAACAATGCTGATGTTCTCTCGGTTCACTCCCTTGACAACATTGCATAAAACATACAGATGACTATCCTAGCTTCACTCACTCGAATAATCACTTAAAAACAAACCTATCTAAACACATAGATAGATTACAATCAGTCACTCTAATTCCTAGACTTCTCAAAGTTGACTATCTAACCTACACACACAACTAGAATGAAAGTCTCCAACTGATTGGGACGCTAGGCAGATGTCGAGGAAGATGTCTTGGATTTCAGAGATGACACTAGATGCAAGATTCAGAGCTTCTCACAAACCACGGTGATAACCTGCTTGCATGAATGATTTTAAGATCTAAGGAGACCTTAAATACTTCTTCCATCTTGTATTGGCAGTTGCTTCACGATCCTAGATGACTTGGACTTGAATCAAGCGCCTTCCACTACCCATTGCTGAAGTGGACTTGAGATAACCGTCTTCTGCATTGCGTGGCACACGTTCTTCAACATCGTGCAATATTAGCGGTTACTCTAGTGACCCACGATCTCCTGCAACAGTTAGTATCCAAGAAGGAGTGGGAACATCACGTCCCCATGAAATCCAGAACAGATTTTGACCAGGTCAAAATCAAACATTATCCACATTTTAATTCAAAATAAAATATCTAATAAATCCCTAAAAACGTGGAAAATTATATGTGACAAAAATCACAATTTATTCAGATTAATTTAAAATAAATTAATCCAAAATTCTAGGAAAGGATAAGGTTAACATCCGAGTGTTATACTCAATGTGAATGTTATCAACGAAGTGATAACATCATCTGGAACACGTCATAGTCAACAATCTCCCCCTTAAGCTTATCCTTTCTTCACAAAACATAAAGCTCAATATATACATGATTAGAGCTGCAGCGGAATACGATAAAAAATATTGGAGTTCAAAAACTCCCCCTTAAGGTCTGCTCCCCATTAAGTTATTATCTGTAAACAATACAATGTTAGTGGGTATAAGCCCTTATACAATAGTACACAACACTAGTGGGTAATTATCCCCTATACAGAAAAATTATGTTGAGAACATTCTCAACATAGCAAACAACACATATCTTAAAACATGCGAAAACAATCACAATGTTGAGATCATTCTCAACAAAAACATCACATAAAAAAATATGCGAACAGAATTTATATAGCAAAGTCATCAAACCATGCTAATGATTAAACATTAATATCCAAGGATATCCAACCACGGATACCCAACAAAACATAATTAAACAAAAAGTATGTGTCCAGCACACAAACACAAATAAACAAGGATGTAAACACATCCAAAACACGATTGTGTCCAGCACAATACATAAACTTGAATTAAATTGTTTTTGATAATACATCATAGTTTCTTCTTCCCCTTTGCCTTAGCCACGAACTTTTCAGCCTTCTCCCCTTCAACACCATCATCACCAGTAATATTACCAGCAGCAACGACATCTACTCCCCCTTTTTGTGTAGAAAGAATTCCCCGAAATGCTTGACGAAGCTCAACGATTACATTGGTGAGCACTGTGCTTTAATGAATTAATAAATCCATCTGTGAAACAAAGTAATTAAAAACCTGTATAGAAATTATCGTCAAGTGCGAGGAAGCACTTGCTATATCACTTCCTGAAATAGGAGGAGGGAGTGCACAATCTACAGCAACATCCTTCCCAACATCCCTTGATGCAGCTGTTGAACTTCGACCGAAGATATAAGGGAGATCAATTACACGATCTTCATTCCCTTTGGGCTTGATGATAGAGATAGTTGCAGTTTCAGTAACTATATTCTTCTTATTTGGCTTCACACCTTGGTCAATTAGGAGGGCATAGATGAGGCAGGGAAATGGTAAAATGCTGACGGTGTTTGTCTTTGCAGCCGACTTCAACATGCAACCAAAGATGTATTCTCCGAGATTGAAGGGGATTTTTGTGCCAAGTTTAAAGAGCAAGATGGATTGATCATCAGTGATGACTGAAGTGTTGGTGGTGGGTAACCAATTACACACAATCAATTTGTGTAAAACAGAGTAGAAAAATATGAGCTTAGAAGTGGAAATTTTGTTAGTCCACGTAGTCACCAGACCACCAGTAATAGTCCCAACAACATCATCAATTAAGTCTAGGCTAACAACATCAGAATCATTGCCCAGACCCAAGAATTTGTTGATAAGCATGAGGTTAAGGACATAGATTTTATCTCGCATATAAACCTCCCCAAATTTGCTCTTAGACTTATCACCCATCTCAGGAGACACATTCGCATAAAATTCAGCAATAACATCAGGTTCAAAAGATGATAATTCAGTAACAGATTTCCAGAGACCCCTCTCTTTCAAGAAAACATCTCCTCCATACTTCTTAAAACTAAGCACGTCAATTTGTTTTTTGACTCGCATGGGACGAAGAATGATATTTTTATGAAGATTTTTAGCATGTTGAGAATAGAATGTCTTACTAAATGCAGATGAGACATCATGTGGAGAACCTGGGGGATATACGGGTTCAGAGTTAGCAGAATCAGCATCATCTTTGACATCGGCAGAATGAGTGGGAGATGGAGAGACTATCTTCTTGGCTGTGTCGGAGGAGACCATTTCTTGTGAAGAGGTGGGAGAGAGTTCCTTCTTCTTAGGGCCAGATGTGGTGCCCTTTTTTCCCTTTTCTTTTCAAAGTTTGTTCTGAAGTCGCAGGCTTGGCAGGCACATCGTCCTCTGGAATCGCAGAAAGAGGCTCCTCTTATTGTTCAGCATCAACTTCCACATCAGCTACAACTTTATCTGGAGAATTTTCAAGGGGGTTTTCATCATCCTCAGACTCATCTTTCAATGATCTTGCTGGTTTTTCTTCCATTTTCAGCGTTCTTCTTGCCTTTTTGCTCGAACCCTCATCGGCCTCTTTCTTGACAGACCTTTGTTGGCCATGAAGTCATTTTGACTTGTGAGTAGGGCCACTCTTCTTTTTCTCGGCAAGATCTTGAGTGTGGAGCTCCAGATCTGGGTCGATAGGGTTTTCTTCAATACCAGGACTTATGTGTTGGAGAGGAATGGGGTTTAGCACCAGTATGGAGTCAGGAGTAGCGGTGTCCATCATAGAAGCATCTGCATGTTCAGCCAGAGATGATGAGGGTTTGTCGGACTCCGATTTGTGTCCTTCTGGAGTGAGTTCGGCTGTTGCAGTGACTGCAGGAGTTGATGTGGCAGAGGGAGTGATGGCTAATGTTTCCAGCAGGACCAGAGGCAGAGGATGGAGTGCCCATAGTTTTCTCGAACATTTGTTTCATCATCTCGAACATGGCGGAGAGATCCTTAGGTTCAGCCATTGATATTCTGTAAAAAGCTTGAGGAAACGAGAGAGTGGGAGACGAAGAGGCTTCGAGAGAGAGAGAGAGAGAGAGAGTAATAAAAAATATTTCCAAAAATGAGTTGATATAACTCTCACCCTCAAAAATCGGAACAACCTCTTGTCACATCACCCACTTTTTCTATTTTCCTTATCAAAGAAAATATTTAAATAAAACAGAATTAGTGGATAGGGATACACCATATCAAAACGTGTATTTATCACAAAAATTCAAAAAGTGAATCTTTGTGGGCCCTAAAATAGTTTCTGTTCTTCCTTTTTTTTATTATTTATTTAAAAGAAACGGAATAAACAAAGAAAACACATAACAATTATAATTCTAGGCATGTAATTTCTGAAATATATCATTTCTCTGTAATCTTGGTCATAACATCAGCTACAACACAGACAAACAGTGAATATACCAAACTATAATTTACATTATAGACTTACTGGTATTTAATTCACAAACATATATGTAGAATTTCAAGTAGCTGATTTTGTTAGGAAAAAGCAGAAACACAATAATTTCATTAATTAATCCTTGAATTATGCTTAAAAGAAATAACTAAAATAAAGATAAAGTATGTTAAACAACTGATGTTGATAAAAACAAACTCACATCGAGTTCAACATCAGTAAACAGACGGACCTAATTAAACAGAGCACATTCCAAGAGACTTTCTCAAAGCAGAAAATCTCTCGAAATCAAGGGGCTTGGTAAAAATATTTGTTGTTTGATTCTCAGTGGATATATATTTGATGTTTATGATCTCCTTTTCCACCAAGTCTCTGATAAAGTGATGCCGAATGTCGATATGTTAGTGCGTGAATGTTGAACAAGATTCTTAGAAATTTCAATAGCACTGGCATTATCACACAGCAAGGTAAGTGATGAGCTTGTCATGCCATAGTCCTTCATGATTTGGTTCAACCACACCAACTGTGCACAACAACTTGCAGCTGCAACGTATTCAGATTCAGCTGTTGACAAGGAAATGCAATTTTATTTCTTGTTTGACCAAGAAACCATATTGCTCCCCAAAAAGAAGCAACCTCCACTTGTGCTCTTCATATCATCAACATCACCTGCCCAGTCTGAATCACTGTATCCAATAAGGCTGGTGTTTGTATCTTTACAATACCTGATTCCAAAGTTGACTGTACCAGCAACATATCGAATTATTCTTTTGACAACTTTCAAGTGAGACTCCTTGGGTTGAGCTTGGTATCTAGCACATACTCCAACACTGAACATGATGTCAGGTCTACTGGTAGTCAAGTAGAGCAAGCTTCCAATCATTCCTCTATACATTATTGGGTCAACATTGACTCCAACATCGTCTTTGTTCAGTTTTTCAGAGGATCCCATTGGTGTCTTCATGGGCTTTGCAGCTTCAAGTCCGAAGCACTTGATCAGATTCTTGGCATACTTGCTTTGGGATATAAAAATCCCATCTTTATCTTGCTTGATTTGGAGACCAAGAAAGTAGGCCAATTCAATGACCATGCTCATCTCAAATGTGCTGCACATTGCATCAACAAACTCACTGAGGAGGTTAGAACAAGTGGATCCAAACACAATATCATCAACATAGATTTGTGCAACAGTGATGTGTTTGTGAATCCTTTTGATAAACAATGTTTTATCAACCACGCCTCTTGAAAAGCCAAAGTCAATTAAAAACTCCGTAAGGTGAGCATACCAAGCTCTAGGAGCTTGTTTAAGCCCATACAAAGCTTTGTGTAGTTTCAGCACATGGTTTGGTTTTTCAGGACATTCAAAGCCTTTTGGTTGTTCAACATAGGCTTTCTCATTCAGAATGCCATTCAGAAAGGTGCTTTTGACATCCATTTGATGCAATGTAAATCCAATGTGGCAAACAATGGCAAGTAGGAGACGGATAGAGTCTATTCTAGCAACAGGAGCGAATGTTTCATCATAGTCTATTTTTTCTACTTGTGTATAACCTTGTGCCACTAGCCTGGCTTTGTTTCTAACCACATTCCCAGACTCATCAGTCTTGTTCTTAAAAATCCATTTAGTTCCAATTACATTTTTATTTTCAGGCCTTGGAACCAATTCCCACACATTATTTCAAACAAGCTGAATCAGCTCATCATGCATTGCTTCTACCCAGAATTCATCTTTTAATGATTCTTTGAATTTTTTATGTTCAGCACTGGATAGAAAGCACGAAATGGACACAAGGTTAATAACTGATGACATGCAAACCTGTTTGACCTATTCAGCAACATCAGCTGAGCACTTTGTTCTGGTTTTGACTCCTTGAGATCCATCACCGATGATTTGGGAATTTGGGTGATCTCTTTTGGAGGATTACGTCTTGGTTCATACTGAGCCAGTGCGAGTTGTTCATCATCACTTTCAGATGAGGAGTCTGAATCTGGTGTCTGGGGTGATGTTGATTCATTCACTGATGGAGAAGAAACATTGGTTTTGACATCAGGACTTTTTATAGGACTTTTGTCAGTGTTACTGGACTCCTTGTCGGCAACATCAGGTTCATGTAAGAGAAATGACACATCATCTTCTTCAGTTCTTGTCTCCAGACCTGCAAGATCATCAAACACAACATTGACAGATTCTTGTACGGCCTTAGTTCTTAGGTTAAGAACCCGATATGCTTTGTTGTTTTGAGCATATCCCAAGAACAGTCCTTTGTCACTCTTGGAGTCAAACTTTCCAATGTGATCTCTGTCATTCAGGATTTAACAGACAAATCCAAACACATGAAAATATTTGAGATTTGGCTTTCTCTATCTTAGAAGTTCATATGGAGTCTCATTTCTTCCTGGTCGAAGATAGACTCTGTTTCCGATGTGACATGTTATGTTAACAACTTCAGCCCACAGCTTCTTTGAAAGCCCTTTAGCCTGTAACATTGCACATGACATTTTCTACAGAGTTCGATTCTTTCTTTCCACTACTCCATTTTTTTGTGGGGTTTTGGGAGCTGAATACTCATGGAGGATTCCCTTTCTTTCACAGAAATCATCGAATGCAGCATTCTCAAATTCTCTTCCAAGATCTGTTCTTATGCATGCAATGTTGGTGTCAAATTACAGACATATTGTGCGGCAGAATCTTTTGAAGACCTTGAACGTTTCAGATTTTTTCTGTAGAAATTCAACCCAAGTGTACCTCAAGAAATCATCAACAATGATAAGAATGAAACTCTTACCACTCATACTTTTTGTATCGACTAGTCCCATGATGTCCATGTGTAAGAGTTGAAAACATCTTGTTGTTTGACAACTACTCAGGCTTTTGTGAGGGATTCTGGTTTGTTTTCCCTTTTGGCAGACACCACATACAACATCATGATCAACATTCAGTTTTGGTAGGCCACGAACAACATCAAACACAATCAGCTTTTTTAAATTTACCATGCTCATATGACCAAGTTTTTGATGAATCAACTTTGTTTCATCATTTACAGTCATGTTGCAGGTTTCATCTTTGTCAGCATGGTAGCAATTGTCAGATGCACGGCTTCCAAACATTATGCATTTGTCGTGTTTGTCAAACACTTCACAAGTATTTTTGTCAAACTTGACATGCATACCATCATCACAAAGCTGACTAATACTGATCAAATTGGCTGTCAATCATTCAACAGGTAGGACATTCTGAAGCTTAGGAAAATGTTTGACATTTAATGTACCTTTTCCAACAATGTTTCCTTGAGCTCCTCCTCCGTAACTAACTTTGCCTTTGTTTGTAGTGGTATATTCTTCAAGAAACTCCTTATTGCCTGTCATGAGTCGAGAACATCCACTGTTGAAGTACCATATTCCAGTAATGTTGGCCTTCAGAGATATGTACACAACATTGCATGTAACCTTTATCTTTTTGGACTTCTTCAGATTCTTGTTCCTAGATGTGATCCCTGATGTTGTTCTTCCAGTTGCAACATCATTGTGAAACTTGAAGCAATGTGGTTTGATATGTTCAGGCTCCTGATAGTAATGGCACACATATTTCTGCACCTTTGAGCCCTTACATTGCTTCTGATCATTATCTTCAACATTATTCCTTGTAGTCGTGCTCGAGTTATTACCTTTCACAAACTGAACAACATTGTTGTTTGAGAAAGACATGGAGGATTTATTAGAGAATTCCAATCCAGCTCTATCTGTCTGTCCCAATGTTAAGGCTTCATTTAGGACATTAGTTCCTTGATTCCACTTCTGAAATGTTCTTGAGGTGTCCTCCACTTCCTTCTTTAATTTTCTAATTTCAGCATCACTCCTGGTAAGTCTAATTTCCAAACTTACAACCTTTCCTCTTAGAAACTAGTTTTCTTCCATGAGAAATCTTAGCTCTTTTGATTGAGTTGTCCACTGAGTGCAGACTTCATTCACAACATTGTTGAGTTCTTGAAGTGAGGCAGTAGGTTGTTCTTCATGTAGATCATGTTCTCTGATTTCAGAAGCCTGATTGAATTCATCCAGAAGAGTCATTTCATACCAATTTGTCGTATTAGGTGAAATCTCAGTAGTTTTTGCTTCAACATTTGGAAGAACTTCATCTTCAACTTCACATTTTTCAATGTCAAGTTCATCAAGTTCATCAATATCATTCAGAGCATCAATAATCTGATTATCTTTTTCCATGACATTGATGAACAAAACTCTCTGATTTGAATCATGTTCAGTATCAGAATCATCACTGAGAACAGCATTAAAATTATTTCTTTATCTTCTTCGTGCTGTTGGACATTCGTTTGAATAATGTCCATACTCAGAGCATACTCTACATTGAACTGAATCAATGTCTTTTCCAGTGTCAGCAACTTCCTTCTTGACATTTGATCTTCCAGAATTTGATGTTGATGAGGATGGAGAGTCAAACAGTCGTTGAGATTTGATATTTGGGGGGATTTTCTTCATGGAATGAACTAGTAAGTTGAACTTCTTTGTCAGGAGTGCAACACTTAGATTCTCTTCCTCGTTGATTTCCTGAAGTCCGTCAACATCATCATGAACATCAGATGACTCCGTTGTTGTCTGGAGAGCAATTCCCCTTGAAGTTGAGTTTGCTTTCTGATTTTGTATATTCATCTCAAAGGTTAGCAAGATGCTGACCGCTTCACTCATACTCATGGTTCCTACATCATGTGCTTCTTCAATCGCAGAAATTTTCATATTGAATCTTTCTAGGGGAGTTCGAAGGAACTTGCTGACCATGTTCTCATTAGAGATTGGACTCCCAAGAGCAGTAGATTGATTTGAGATTTCACATAATTTTTCAGCATAAGATGAAATAGTTTCATTTTCAAACATGCGCAAATTTTCAAATTTTGATGTGAGCAACCTCAGTTTGGTCTTCCTAACACTGGCAGACCCTTCACAATGTTCCTGAAGAATGGTCCATGTTTGATATGCAGGTAACACAATTGCAAATCATTTTGAAGCATGGAACATCGACTGAAACAAAAATCGCATTCAGAGCGCGAGCATTAAAATTTGAGATTATTCTCTCATCATTTGTCCATTGAGATTCTGGAGTTAACACAAAATCTCCATTCGGACCTTCCATCCTAGGAGGGCTCCATTCCTCAATCACTGTCATCCATGCTCTTTCATCGATAGATTTGATGTAAATCTTCATTCGAGATTTCTACATGACATAGTTACCACCATTGCTATCTAGAGCAGGAGGACGACATTGATCCATCCTAGGAGGGCTCCATTCCTCAATCACTGTCATCCATGCTCTTTCATCGATAGAATTGATGTAAATCTTCATTCGAGATTTCTACATGACATAGTTACCACCATTGCTATCTAGAGCAGGAGGACGACATTGATTCATCTAAATATCCATCACAGATTTCAAGCAACACCGGATCAAGTACTTAGTGTGTCAAATATCAGCTTTGATACAACTTGTTATAATTTGTTGCCTGAAACAATATGAATTATAGATATTAATTGCAATGTTATATGTAATGTTGAAGCTAGTATTACCACATTGCCTTCAACATGCAGTGGAAACATAAACAGAACTTTGCACAAAATAATTTTTAAATCACACTCCTTACGGTGTGTGATTGCCTCAAGGCGAAATTCACTATCATAAGTGATAAACAAAAACAATGCTGATGTTGTCTCGGTTCACTCCCTTGACAACATTGCATAAAACATACAAACGACTATCCTAGCTTCAATCACTCGAATAATCACTCAAAAAAAACCTATCTAAACACATAGATAGATTATAATCAGTCACTCTAAATCCTAGATTTCTCAAACTTGACTATCTAACCTACCCACACAACTGGAATGAAAGTCTCCAGCTGATTAGGACGCTAGGCAGATGTCGAGGAAGATGTCTTAGATTTCAGAGATGACACTAGATGCAAGATTCAGAGCTTCTCACAAACCACGGTGATAACCTGCTTGCATGAATGATTTTAATATCTAAGGAGACCTTAAATACTTCTTCCATCTTGTATTGGCAGTTGCTTCACGATCCTAGATAACTTGGACTTGAATCAACCACCTTCCACTACCCATTGCTGAAGTGGACTTGAGATAACCGTCTTCTGCATTGCGTGGCACACGTTCTTCAGCATCGTGCAGTATTAGCGGTTACTCTAGTGACCCACGATCTCCTGCAACAGTTAGTGTCCAAGAAGGAGTAGGAACATCACGTCCCTATGAAATCCAGAACAGATTTTGACCAGGTCAAAATCAAACATTATCCACATTTTAATTCAAAATAAAATATCTAATAAATCCCTAAAAACGTGGAAAATGATATGTGACAAAAATCACAATTTATTCAGATTAATTTAAAATAAATTAATCAAAAATACTAGGAAAGGATAAGGTTAACATCCGAGTGTTATACTCAATGTGACGAGAATGACAGAACAACATTAGGTACGACATTGATTGCAATGTTATCAACGAAGTGATAACATCATCCGGAACACGTCATACTCAACAATATACATATATATTATGTACATAATATGGCAATAGTATTACAATAATATTATGATTTTGACTTCATTAGGACTTTGGAGCATAAATAAAGACATTGCTTTATTATTACTTGATGTAATCATCATGATTAAGAAAATAATTTTTATAAAATATACATAGTGAATGTTAGTAATTGAATTTGATTATGTCTCTAAAAAAATAATTGTGAAAATTGATAGTATATCTATTATACAACCTATATATATATATAGTAATATTATAATGCTGATTGGAGTTGATTGAGATTAATTTAATATATCGCGTAGCATTAACTCATATATTAACCATATGTAAATTAACATTAAAATAATTATAGGGTATTATTATGGAATACAAAAATTATGCAATTAGTTATAGAAATATGTAATTTGCATGATAATATTAATAATTAAATAAAGGTCTTTAAATGCTATAAACATTACGTCTCTGCAGCTAAATTAGCACATGATCATAAAAAACTATCTAATAAATTATAATAATATATATTGACTAAAATACCCTTATAATGAGTGTGAAAAAAGAAGTGGCAAAACTTTGTTATAATATATATAGATATATAGATAGGCGAGCAATATCATATGAACAGAGACGGACTAAGTAATCTAGCTAAGGACTCAATTTTACCGTTTTACTTTATCTAGATGACCCAAATTAAAGTTTGGATTTCAATAATTAAACACTGGAAAATAAATCAATAAAATAAAACTAAGCGAGTAATAAAAAAAAAACAGGTAAGAGAACGGATCTTATGGTGTTGCAGTTAAATGAATTTTACAATTCCAGATAATATATCCAACCAATTTTAATTCTAATTTTGTAGGAGAGTCACTCGTATATTTAGAACCTCTCTTTTGAGTAAATTATAAACATGGACTAAATCATAATTCTTATCTTTCGATCTTGAATCAATATTTAACTTAAATTAGCACCTCAAATTTTATTCCCCTCATGAAACCTATCAATCTTTGGATCTAACAAACTTTTGTTATGCAATCTTAATCTATTAATATACTAACCTCTTTTGAGTGATAATAGATTAACTACACAAGTACAATTATTTGTCAGATAACCACACAAGAACACAATCTAAGGATGTATGAACAAGAAAAAGAACATAATAATATAATATTTCTTATGATTTTGACTTCATTAGGATTTTGGAGCATAAATAAAGACATTGCTTTATTATTACTTGATGTAATCATCATGATTAAGAAAATAATTTTTATAAAATATACATACTGAATGTTAGTAATTGAATTTGATTATGTCTCTAAAAAAATAATTGTGAAAATTGATAGTATATCTATTATACAACCTATATATATATATAGTAATACTATAATGCTGATTGCAGTTGATTGAGATTAATTTAATATATCACGTAGCATTAACTCATATATTAACCATATGTAAATTAACATTAAAATAATTATAGGGTATTATTATGGAATGCAAAAATTATGCAATTAGTTACAGAAATATGTAATTTGCATGATAATATTAATAATTAAATAAATGTCTTTAAATGCTATAAACATTACATCTCTGCAGCTCAATTAACACATGATCATAAAAAACTATCTAATAAATTATAATAATATATATTGACTAAAATACCCTTATAATGAGTGGGAAAAAAGAAGTGGCAAAACTTTGTTATAATATATATAGATATATAGATAGGCGAGCAATATCATATGAACAGAGACTGACTAAGTAATCTAGCTAAGCACTCAATTTTACCGTTTTACTTTATCTAGATGACCCAAATTAAAGTTTGGATTTGAATAATTAAACACTGGAAAATAAATCAATAAAATAAAACTAAGCGAGTAATAAAAAAATAGGTAAGAGAACGGATATTATGGTGTTGCTGTTAAATGAATTTTACAATTCCAGATAATATATCCAACCAATTTTAATTCTAATTTTGTAGGAGAGTCACTCGTATATTTAGAACCTCTCTTTTGAGTAAATTATAAACATGGACTAAATCATAATTCTTATCTTTCGATCTTGAATCAATATTTAACTTAAATTAGCACCTCAAATTCTTATCTTACGTCACTGGTGTCATATGATCCTGATGTTATTCATGAATTCTATAATAACATCATTTCTGATATGGGAGATCCTACTAAACTGTGTTTTGGAACTGTGTATGTTAGGGATAAAATCTATAAGTTTTTCCCTAATGTTATTAACACGTTTCTTGAGTTGGGCAATGAGGACACAATCATGTCTTTGGATTTGATTGATGATGTGGTGAATGTTATTACTGGAGGTTTGGTTCCAAAATGGCTCAACAAAGTGCCTGCTTCCAAGTTAACATTCTTTTACTCAGTGTTATACAAGCTTGCAGTGTGCAATTGGCTGCCCACATCAAATGCCTCTGTCATCACAATTGATTAGGCCATTCTCCTGTACAAGATAGGAAATCAGCTTCCTTTCAACCTTGGGGCATATATTTTTTATGCTACTTTGAAGGCTGCCTCTAAATCAAGTTCCTCCAATTTGCTTCATTTCCCATGTTTGATCTATGGGATCCTTAAGAGTCAAGGGTTAAAGGAATGCAAAAAGAGTGTGATGTATGAGCAGTCCTTCATCTCTATAATAAAGCCCAAGGGGAATGATGACAGGATCATTGATCTTCTCTATCCTCATGATGCTGCTAATCCAGTGTCTCCTTCTGCCGAAGGTACCCCTACTCCTTCCCAATCTGATGTCTATCCTGATGTTGCCTCCACGCCTGCTATTTTTATTATCATGATGCCGCTGGAGACTCTTCAACATCAAATTGCACTGCTTGATCATGTTATTGGTCAACTCACCAAGGCTCGAGATTCTCTTCTGACTCTCCTTTTTACACAAAAAGGGGGAGTAGATGATGATGTTGATGGTGATGATGCGGATGCTGGAGACACAGATGCTGGACCGAGTGTTGTTGGTCAAGCAAAGGGGAGAAAAGGTGTAGCCAAAGGGAAGAGGAAGATGATGTGAAGCTTAGTGTTTAAGTTTCTGAATTTTAAAACTGTTTTTTATGCTAAAAACAATTTTTAATGTTTTCTGTTTATGTGTGTGCTGGACACACGGTTTTGGTATGCATTTTATGCATATCTTGTTTTTGGTTGTTGAATGCAATTTATGATTGTGTTCTTGATTCTATATGCTTATTTAGTTTTTTATATTCGTTACATATCATTATGATTAGGCATATTGAGTTTGTTTTGAGATATTGAATGATCAATATGTCTTGATTATTGTGTGTTGAACGTTGAGTTCAACATTGATATTATGTGTGGAATGTTCATTTCAACATTTGATATTGTTGTGTTGAACTTTCTGTTCAGCATTGATTGTATAATAGAATATGTTCCTATTATATGATGATCTAATTAAGGGGGAGTAACCCTTCAGGGGGAGATTTTAAGATTTCCATTTTCCGCTGCGACTCTAATTGTACAAAATACATTGAGTTTTATGTTTTGTGCAGAAAGGCTAAGATTAAGGGGGGATTGTTGAGTGTTGTATGACATTGAGGTTCAATGTTGCACTCGATGTCAGACAGACTCCCTGCGACATTGTCTGTGATATAGTCGTAATTAATCTTATCATTTTCTAGTTTTATTTATTATTTTAATAAATAAAATAATTATATATATCCTAAAATATATGCGTATATCCACGAAATTGATATTTTAAATAAATGGATATATACATATTAGATATATTATTTAAAATAGAGTTTGACAAAGTCAAAACTCTATCTCCTTTTTTTTAGGTGTAGCGGTTTTTCTATTTATTTCTTTTTCTTTTTCAGAAAATTATATTTGCTGGATATTTAGAAAAAGAGCATGAATGTGGGGAAGCTTTCAACCACGCCTTGGAGGCGGTTTCTTCCATATACGGTGAAGTCATGGAGTGGAGCGGTTATCGTCAACCCATGTTCAAGAAAGAGAAATCGTGGACCTTGTTGGATTCAAGTGAATAGCATATTTAAGAAGCATGGTCGACACTTGAAGACTTATTCAAGCTCAATCCATTTTCCACTACGTGAAGATTGAAGAAAGCTTGAGTCACAAACTTAGTATAGGTTTTGTTCTTCGTTCCTTCTTCTATCTTAACGTTTGTTGTTGTTCAATCCTTTCATGGAATAGATTGTACAAATTAGGATAGATACCAAGGTTGTGAAACCTTTACTAGTTTGTATACAAGTTGACGGGATGTCAATTTGTATGTTTTAGTTTGTATACGAATTGACGGGATGTCAATTTGTATGTTTTAGTTCTTTTTAGTGATAGACTAGATTAGAACTTGTAAATGTTGCTGTAGTGTTGAGAGCCTTCGCGTCTAACATCGACATCTTGATAATTTTGTACTCATAGTAGTATAATTTCTCCATGTGGCAATCACACACATGTTGTGTGTGATTTAAAATTTATATCTTGTATTATTGCGCATTTTATTTCCTGCATATTTGTGTTAAGATAGTTGTGTTAACTGTCTGTAACATTAAGTTTGACATTACGAATCTGTGTCTAATTTCAGTGCTTGTGGCAACAAATTACAACAAAATCATAAACTGTGGAAGCTAGCTAGCATGATAATCTCGAATGAAGAAATCATATAAAGATACAACTTATGCCGATAATTATAGCTTCTTCACACTTTGAAGTCTCTTTTATGTGTTCTTCAAGAGTTTTCTAAGCTCTCCTTACTTGAAAAATGATGGGAATTTCGTGCACAAGAATCCTTAAATAATTCAGGAAAGTCCAAGCCCAAAAAAGAGTAAAAAAAAATACATCCTAAAAAGAAAGTCTAGAAATTAGACAATCTCGTAGCACGGTTGGTGCATGGCGCAGTCTTTGAGCACAGATCGTGCAATATTGCTCTGCCTTTGAAAAAGGCTCTTGCACGGACCATGCAATGAGGCAGTCTCATAACACGGTCTATGCTATGATGCATCATCGCGCGATCTTCACTTTTTGACCTTTTCTCATCTCAACTGACTCTCTTTTCTCCCTATGGACTTGAGAACTACTTCCAACTCCAATCATAAACCAAAACTACTCAATTCTTATATGTTTTTCTATCGGGCAAAGGTATAAAAAGACACCTAAGGTATTGGCTGAGTCCCGGTTAGGCACTTAAGGTTTGACTCGGTCCATTCGGCCTCTTAAGGTTTTAAAATCGGTACAACCATACCCTTCCGTTTCGCCTCCGTTACTGAGTTAGAAGCGACCGTTACCAAGTCAAACCTTAAGTGCCTAATCGGGATTCGGCCAATAACTTAGGTGATTTTTTGTACATTTGCCCTATATTTTTTTTACAAGTATGGAGACAAAATATAGAGATATTAAAAAAAATCACATTATTAACTAAGAAATAAGAATTAAGCATAAGATAGACTGAAAAAAAATGTAGAATATCTGATTATTAACTAAGAAATAAAAATTAAACATAAGATATTAAAAAAAAAAAATTAATTAATTAAAAAATTCGGCATGTCGTGCAGTGCACTCGCTTAGTGCTAATGCGTGGGCTCGTGCACTGTGCTCGATTATTACTTTTTTTTTAAATAAATATACATCATAAAATAGAATTAGAGAACCCTAAAATCAAAGTTAATTAATTAATTTATTTATTTTATCCGACGCCTAACGCAGTGCACTCGCTGATAAGTAGATAAATATGCTTAAATTAAATTGTAATAAAATGTATTTATAATACATTTTATTCATGATGAATCCTTATTTTTCTATTTATTTTATTTTGAGTTCGATAATACTCCAATTATACTTTTATTGTTTATTTTAGTGACTTTGGAGAATTTTTAGATCAAGATTATGAGAACGGGCCTCGACAATTACAACATGATTTGGGCCATGTTCTAAGGTGAAATGAACCTCTAAACTAGATAAGGTCCATCAATTGAAATAAGTAATATAGGGCAAAGGTACAATAAAACACCTAAGTTATTGGTCGAGTCCCGGTTAGGCACTTAAGGTTTGACTCCGTAACGGTCGTTTCTAACTCAGTAAGGGCATGGTTGTACTAATTTTAAAACCTTAAGGGCCGAATGGACCGAGTCAAATCTTAAGTGCCTAACCGGGACTCCACCAATACCTTAGGTATTTTTTTGTACATTTATCCTTTTCTATCAAAACTTAACAAACCCATAACGTGCCAACAAAAATAGAAGTTAAGCACAATCATGCTCAAACAATTATGCATTCACACAAAATAGCTATCAAATCAAGTCCGAAATGCATATAAAGCACATGTTATCCATATGAATTAGTAATTTATAAGTAGTAATTAAATTTTAAATACATTGAATAATTTATATAATAGGGATATTTCCTAGATAATTAAATTACTATATTTGACCGATTTTGAAATTCAACATGATTTTGAAAAAAATTGACTGATGTTAGCACCTTTTGAATTGTGGCACATTCAACATCCTTAAATTACTGTTAAAAATAAATTAGAATATGTAATTAATCATATAAAAAAGGAAAAAGGTCCAAATACACCCCTAACGTTTACCCTAGGGGGCAAATTCACCCTTAAGGTTATTTTTGGAGTAAATAACACCCTAATATTTACAAAAAAAAAGTGCAAATCCCCCGCTCTCCTCCCCAAAAATAGTATTTTTCTTCAAAAGTATAGAAATGTGTTTACTTTTTTCATACTTTTCACCCATAAAAATTAATTTTTTATGGGATGAAATTTACTAAAAAACTTACATGTATTTTTCATACATTTTTTAATAAATTTTATTCCCAAAAATACAAGCTCAATTAAACTAAATAATAATAATAATAATAATAATAATAATAATAATAATAATAATAATAATAATAATAATAATAATAATAATAAGAAGAAGAAGAAGAAGAAGAAGAAGAAGAAGAAGATGATGATGATGATGATGATGATGATGATTTTAGGTCTATATTTGAAGGAAAATTATAATTTAAAAAAATGGAAATTATGCAAAAATAAATATTCTTTTAGTGATGGAAAAAATCATGAATAAAATGGAATTTTGCACCAAAAAAAAAACACTATTTGTTCAAAAATATAGAAATTTGATTTTTTTTTCATATTTTTCATCCCTAAAAAATAATATTTTTTTAGTAGATGAAATTTATTAATAAACTTACATGTATTTTTCATATATTTTTTTAGTAAATTTCATTCACAAAAATACAAACTCAAACTCAATAATAATAATAATAATAATAATAATAATAATAATAATAATAATAATAATAATAATAATAATAATAATAATAATAAGATGATGATGATGATGATGATGATGGTGGTGGTGGTGGTTTTAGGTCTATATTTAAAGGGAGATTATAATTTAAAAAAAATGAAAATTATGCAAAAATAAATATTTTTTAGTGCTAGGAAAAAATCACGAATAAAATTGCATTTTGCACAAAAAAAAAAACACTATTTTAGAGGAGGGGAGGGGTAATTTGCACTCTTTGGAAAACGTTAGGGTGGTATTTGCTCTAAATAAAATGTTAAGGGTGAATTCACTTCTCCATGTAAACGTTAGAGGTGTATTTGCACATTATCTTTATAAAAAAAGAAGAAGAAAACGAATTGACATGAAAACATGTGTTGGATGTTATATATATGTTAATTCATAATTTACATCATATTTGTATATAAGGATATTAATTAAAAAAGAATATGTTAATTGCACACTTACGTGCATATCAAATTGAGGCACCATTCAAAATTACACACACACATATATATATATATGTGTGTATTTTAATTTAATATTATGTTGTTAATAATAATATTTGTTAATTATTACCATATATATGTCTATCCAATGAAGATGTACCATTTGCATCAAAATCACATAAGGAAATTTTATTTGTTAATAAAAAATACATGTAGATATGTTATATTATCCTATATTATCCTCAAATTAAATATATTATATAGATATAATAGGTAAATCCAATTTTGTAAAATAAGGTTCTTTTTATATAGTAGTAGATTAATATGGATACCAATATAGTATATTAAGATTTTACATTATAAATAAATATTAAATATTATATTACACAATTATCCTTAAATTAAAGTTGTAACTGGAATATACTAGGTAAATTAACCAAATTTTGTAAAACCTCACACTTTTATCATAGTAGTAGATTTTATAATTACTATATATTTGAATTATATATTTAAGAAAAATAAAATTTAAAATTTACCAGCAGAAATAAAACACGATTTGGAATAGTAATTGGTGGACCAAAAACTCTCAATTCTATTCAAGATTCAATTAAATAACATCTCTTAACCCATTAATTGCCAGCCTATTCTGCTCCCCCATAGCAAAGTCACTGCATCTCTATCACTGCATTTTTAAGCATTTTTTAGGGTGATTCTATTCACCAGGCCACCTCATTTTTCTCCTGACAATCCCAAGTTAATGAAAATGTACATATTTATCTTTCAATTTTTTTTGCCCAACCCCATCTAATTTAAATCAATCATAAAATAAAATACTAACCTCTCATTGTATAGCTCACTAATTAAAACCTATGATAAAATAAAATTAATGTTAAAGTTAATTTTAAACTAGATTAATTAATATTAACGTTTCCTAAAAATCTGCAATTTGAATTATTTATTTGGCTTATGATATACCATTCTTAATAATTAATTTTACAAAAAAAAAATCATCTTTCTCATTGTTTATTTAACAATCAAGTAAATGCATTTCTTATCATAAATCGGCAGTAATAATTATTTATTTATATAAAAATAGATTTTTAATACTAAAAATTGAGCATTACTAATTATTACAATACAAACTGAGTTATTGATCACTAGAACTAAGATTTATTCATGTATATACTATCAAATAAAATATAATTATATAAAATTAATTTGATATTGTATTTTAAAAATACAATTTAATGCGTGGTTAAAGGTTCTAAAATAATTGTCGATAATAGGACAAAATTATCTTCCCTCCTCATTTTGCATGTGGATGTGAGACTCTTGAGCCACCCTAATCTAAGCAATAGGGGGATAGGGATTAATCCACCCTAACTCTAGCTTTGGATTTTTCTTCCACAAATCCCCCCAAAATCCCTCTCATTTAATGCTCCATCACCATCATCTTACCACCACCTTTCCTCTCTCCTACCACCATACCCATCTGTCACCTCTCTCTCTCTCTCTCTCTCTCTCTCTCTATCCTACGTATCTCTCTCCCTCTCCCATGTGATCTCATATAGATATTTGGGGAGATTTACTAGAGAGGGGCATTATCACTATCACTCACCATTCATTCCATTCACTCTCATCATATCATCTTCTCCACCACTCTACCTCCATTTTTCTCCCACACACACTACACACACTAAATCTCTACACCACTTTCTCACCATTTTCACACCATCACCTTCACCTAAGAGAAGAGGAAAGAAAAGGAAGAGCAAGGGATCGAACCAAGGGAGATGGAGAAGAGACGAGACGGACCGACAACGAGCCATCCGTGGAAGCTAAGCTCGAGGAGGTTTATCTTGTGTTTTTCTTTACATTTCTTGGATGTATTTGTGGAGGTTGTTCCAAACTCTTGAAAGACACTTAATATTGTAGAAGTTTGAGTTATTTGCATTTGATTTATGAGATGACTTTCTTCTATGGTATTTGTGTTGTTTTGAGCATGTTTAATGGCTAATCTCGCTATTAGGGGGTAGAAGATCGATGTGATTTTGATTTATGCTTGTTCTTGTTGATTGTTGTTCTTGGAATCGTGCTTTTTCATGTTTAGGTACTTGATCACTACTTGAACATTGAAAGGATTTAGAGGAGTCTTGATTGTGAATCTAAATCCGGAAATTGGTTCCTTCAACGTTAGGTGGATGGTGTTCCTAAGCCTAATATGTTAATCTTTCTTGTACGATATATCTAAGAGAGGTTTAACGGATAGACGGTGACAGGAATTGAAGTTAAACTAATTGGAAGGGTCTATTGTATTGGTGATAGTAGCATTATCAACTTGAATAAAGCATAGTGATAAAACCATTGAGAGAATCTACACCCTAATACCTTAATCAAACTTATTTCCTCCAATCTTGATTTAATTGTGTATTTGCATTTAATTCTCTTGCGTTATTGTCTATTTTGAATTCCTAGCATAATCATCATAAAAACCTCCTTGTTAGAATATTTAGATTTTATTTTAGTTGTTTTGTTGAAGCATGTATAGCCTTTAGATAGTTCTTTCCTATAAAGTCTTCCTTGAGAGATCGACTCGGGTTAAGCCTATTGCTTCTACATTTGACCCCGTCCAATTGCGGCTGTGGTCCTAAGTAGTCGTCTAAAGAGCATAAAATGGAAATATAAGTAGTAAATTTGGACCCCAATCAAATTTTGGCACCGTTGCCGGGGAAGGCTTTTTAAAGTAATTGCCTTTTGGTGCTATACTTGCTTTTGTGTTGTTTGAAATTTTGAATTTGTCATTGTTTAAGCGTTTGTGTTGTTGTCTAAATTAGTGTCTGTGTTTATGTCCTTTTGTTTGGCTTTGATATCTCTTTCCGCAAGGTACGTTTGATCTCCGTTTTGTTTGTGTTTGTGTATTCTAGGGAGACGAAGCCTCAATCAGAGATTAGCCCCCGTGTTTGACGACATCCATCGACCAAGGAGATTCGACGTGTTCGAGTGGGAAAGAGAGATAGAAGCTAATCCCCTCAACAATCCCGAAAATGCCAATGCGGCTAGGAATATGAGAGACTTTGCTCGTCCCGTGATTGGGGCGTCGACTTCTTGTATAGTTCTTGGTGAAGCCGCAAAGAACTACGAGTTGAAGAACATTCATTTTAGCCTACTTCCCTCATTCTACGGGATGCCGACCGAAGATGCTTTGAACTTCATCCGAGAGTTTTATTCCGTTGTTCAAACCTTTCTTCTACAAGGTTTGAACGAAGATCAATTGAAGATGAGGTGTTTTCCTTACACCTTGAAGGATCAAGCCAAGACATAGTTCATGTCTCTTCCGGCTAATTCTTTAGCCAATTGGAATGCCGTCTACGAGAAGTTCATGGCCAAGTACTATTCCAATCAAAAGACCCAAGACTTGAGAGCTCAAATTGTTACTTTTACCCAATCTCCGGGTGAATCGTTTCATGAAGCTTGGGATCGATTTAGAGGTCTCCAACAACAATGCCCTCACCACCATCTCGCACCCGAGTTGCTCAACCAATTCTTCTACGATGGGCTTTCACAAAATTTCCAATATATGTTGGACAATGCATCGGGAGGAGACATTGGAGGATGGACCGCCGAAGAGGTCTGAAACATCTATGAGACCATGGCCACTACTTCTCAACAAAAGAGTGCTAGGAGGAAGAGAGCTTCCATCAATGAAGCCAACCCTAGTTATGATGTGACGAAACAACTTGCCGAGTTGACGAGGCAAGTAGAGAAGATTCGAACCTCCGAGAGACCACCCCAACAAGTGATGACTGTTGAGACTTGTGGGATTTTTGGAGAGTATGGCTATGGAGCCAATTTGTGCCAAAGGTCGATCGAGCCGGAGTCAAGTGAAGAGGCTCATTTCCATGCTCTTCAAGAGCAAGTGCATGCCCTTTAAGGATTCCAACCACGCCAACCTTACAACCCATACTCTCAATCATACAATCCGGGGTGGAGAAATCATCCGAATTTCTCTTGGAAACAACCTCAACAACCACCTCAACCGCCACAACAACCACCACCACCTCAACAAGCTGGAAGTGGCTAAGCTCCACCTTATCCGAGGCCGCAACAATATCCAGCCCAACCCAATCAACCACCTAGGCCGACATTGCAAGACACATTACAATCCTTCATTCAAGCCACACAACAAAGATTTGAATCCGTTGAGGCTTCTGTGAAGAGAATTGAGACTCAAGTAGGCCAAATAGCCTGGACCGTTGGAGAGTTGGCCAAGCAAGCCAAGCCGGGCAAGTTGCCTAGCTAACCGGAGCAAGCTCAAGCTATTACCGTGCTTAGGGTAGGCAAGGTGATTGACAATAAGGTTGGAGAACCAAGCCCAACCGAAGAGGTTGAGAAAGAAGATGAGACTCCTTCACAACAACAAAAGGAGTCCGAGAAAGAAAAAGAAGAAGTGAAGAAGCCCACACTCCACAAGGCTACCAATCCTTACAACCCTCCAATCCCATTTCCAAGCCGGTTGAGGAATGAGAAGCAAGACACTCAATTCCAAGAGTTTTACAAACTCCTATCCAAGGTGAATGTCAATCTTCCACTCCTTGATATCATCCGAAATGTGCCGGCCTATGTCAAGTTCATCAAGGAACTTGCTTCAAAGAAGAGGAAGTTTGGAAATGATGAGAAGATAGAGGTATCCGAAGTGGCTAGTGTAATCCTACAACATCAACTACCACCCAAGCTCCGTGATCCAGGTAGTTTTACTCTTAAAATTGCTTTGGGAAATCGCAAAGAAGCATGTGGTATGCTAGATTTAGGAGCCGAAATTAATTTGATGCCCTACTCTATTTATAAACAATTAGAGTTAGGTGAATTGAAACCAACTAGATTGTGTCTACAATTGGCGAATAGGTCCGTGAGATATCCTAGGGGAATAATAGAGGACATTCTAGTTAAGGTTGGTGCATTGATCATACCGGTTGATTTTGTTGTATTGGATGTGGGTGATGTGAAAGAAACGGGTAAAGAACACACTCTTCTCCTAGGTAGACCTTTTATGGCTACAACAAACACCTTGATTGATGTTAAAAATGGAACCTTAAAAATGTCAGTGTTAGGAGAAACGGTGTCGTTTTCCATACATGAAAACAAGGCTATTTTCGTTTCCTCATTTGAGAAAAATTGTTCTTACATAGATGCTATTGATGTCTTGGCCGAGGAGGTTTTCTTGCAGAAAATAGGTGCTCCTTGGAGGAGTGAAACCTCGCCCGAGGAACTTGCTATGGATGAAGCCTACCTCAAGTGTGGGGAAGACGAGTTGAATGCCGAAGAGATGGAGATCTCGCTAGGAGAAGACATGAGTCTCATGGAAGTGATGGCCTCGACCGAAGAGGAAGTGAAGCCTACTCCCGAGCTTGAGCTCAAGGAGCTCCCATCTCATCTCAAATACGTCTTTCTTGATGATGAAGAGAAGAAGCCCGTGATAATTTTTACCGGGCTAGATAAAGATGAAGAAGACCTCTTAGTAGTCATACTAAAGAGGAACAATCAAGCCATTGGATGGAGTCTTTCCGACATCAAAGGCATTAGCCCCTCTACGTGTATGCATCGCATCATTCTAGAGGAAGGGGCTAAGCCGGTTCGTGAAGGGAAAATGAGGCTCAACCCCGTGCTAATGGAGGTCGTAAAGAAAGAGATTCTTAAGCTCCTAGCGGAAAGGATCATTTATCCCATAGCCGATAGTGAATGGGTGAGCCTGGTCCACGTGGTGCCAAAGAAAGGAGGGATAACGGTCGTAGAGAATGACAAAGGAGAACATGTGGCTACTCGAACCACTACCGGGTGGAGAATGTGCATTGACTACCGAAAGCTCAATGCCGCCACTAGAAAAGATCATTTCCCCTTCCTTTCATTGATCAAATACTTGATAAACTTGCCGGGCATAGTTTTTATTGCTTTCTTGATGGTTAATCGGGTTATTTTCAAGTGGCCATAGCGCCGGAGGACCAAGCCAAGACCGCATTCACGCCGTTTGGTACGTTTGCATGTCGAAGGATGTCATTTGGACTATGCAATGCACCGGGCACTTTCCAAAGGTGTTGATGTGACCCGGACAATGTATCCAAGACATGAGATTTATGCACGCGGAAGACTCAAGAATCGAACTACGTCAGCTAGGATAAATGGAATTCAATCCCACTCAAAACAAGATAAAACTTACTAGAAAACGATGACTCGAACTTGGACTCGATTGGAACACTTGGTAGGACTTCGATGGGGCTGGAATCACGGCAGTGATGGCTAGGATGGCGGTGGTGGTCGGTGGAATGGCGGCGGTGAAGTAGTGTTGTGGATTGGATAGATTCGGCGAACCCGTGTTGATAACCCGAACGCGCATGTCTAACTTCTCCGGATAGCAATTATCCCAAGTACTTGATGTACCCTGAAGAACTTTAATAAGACTATTGAATTGCTAGATTAATAGAATTGTGTTTGATCAACTAAAGGATCGATAAATGTGATCAACCAAAGGATCGGCGAGACAATTGAGAAATTAACTCTTTATTTCATGCAACGTCTGAATTATGAATGTCACATGGTGCTTCTATTTATAGGAGTGTATATGGATGAAAATTAGAGTCCTAATACTAGAAGAATTCGAAATAAACTAGTTCTAATCTATCTAGGATTGTTACCTTATCCAAAATTTGGTTTTAAGGTAAGAATCAAAAGATACCAAAAATAAGGATAACAAAAAATCTATCTAAATCTAACTAGATAAGGATAAATCCCAAAGTGGATTTGGGCTGGATTTCTCGCCATTCTTGGACCCAAAATACACGTCCATGGGCTGAATTAAGTGTATTAATTTCATGGCCCATGTGTGTATAATTCTTGCCACCTTTGCATGAAAATATAGTATCTCCCGATTTCCCATGCAAACGCGTATAACTTTTGATGTACACGTCCAAATGGCGTCGTTTTTATTCTCACGTCTTCATGCTTCCTTCTTCATCATCAAATGATAGCATGTTTACCAATCTCGGGCTGAATATTTGATCTTCATGGGCTGCCCAAAATATCTGAATATTTTCATGCACTTGTGTTCTTCAAATCTTGATCTCCAATCTTTAATCTTGGTCAACATGATTATCTTTGAAGCTCTCAATGGCTTTCTTGGATTTGATTCTTTTATGCTTTTCGGGTTCGTATCATTCCCCTCCTCTTGAAAAGAATTTGTCCTCGAATTCAAATCTCCAAGATCAAAGATGAACATGAAATGAACATCATTCTCTTTTTGTACAAGATCAATAACATGGGGCACATCTTTAGCAACCTATAAAATAAAGATATCACAAGAAAATGGTTGACAAATGATGTTAGAATTCGGCAGCTCCTCCATGCTTGCTTGATCGAATTCTTTGTGATCTTTAACCATTGCTCCACTGATGTCATTCTCCTGTTCAGAACAAGGCTGTATCTCCATCAACTTCTCAACTTCTTCGGATTCCTCAATGGTGGCAACAACCTTCATTTCTTCTCTCTCGACTACTCCAACATCTTCACAAGTAGCAACATCTATCAATTCATCAATAGGCGCATCAACTGAAATTGTTACCTCGAAAGTAGAATCTTCTTTGATGGCAACGATCTCAGATGGTAACTCAACGTGGATCTCCTCTTGAATGTCGCTGGCTTGGCTTGGCATATCCATGACCAGCTGGACTAGTGATGCAGGCCGTGTAGGTGGTACATAGGTACATAGAAACTCCTCAAATGACTCAGGTTCGCTCCAACGAAACGGGGCTGTTTGGTGATGAGCTCTAGGTGACAACTCTACATTTGACTCTACTTGAACCACTTCATTTTGCAGACTCTCCAACCACTTCTCTATCTCAATGGCATATTGCACCATGTCTTTCAACTTTTCAAAGTGATACAATGTTACCTTTTCTCGGATTGCCCTTCGTAGACTAGCTAAGAATCTATCCATGGTATCTTTTGGATATTCTTCTACATCAGCTCGTCTCATAGCTTCAATCATTTTGTTGTAGTAGGCATTTACACTTCGATCTCTTTGCTTAAGCTTGTATAGCTTCTCCTCCAACTCCCATTGGTAGTGGTCTGGAATGAAGTGTTTTCGCATCAAATCTTTCAACTCATGCCATGTGTCGATAGGTGGAAGGTGATCTCGGTGGCATCGATTTTGTTGGAATTCCCACCATGTTGCTGCGTAGTCTTTAAACTCCAATGTGGCTAATTGCACCTTCTTTGGCTCGGGAAAGTAGTAATACTTAAAAATCTTATCAACTCTGCGTTCCCAATCTAGGTACACTTCTGGATCGTATAGACCCTCAAACTCTGGGATGGTTATCTTGTTGCGGTGTAGACCATCGGCATCTCTGAATCGATTCGGGCGGGCTCGAACTGGATCCATCTAACTTGATGATGTGGGGTTGTTGTATGGATGGTGTAGGCAAACCTGCTGATTTGTTGTTTGTAGACCACGGGTGTATGAGTGTATGGGTGTATGGAGTATATGGTGTATATGGTAAACTGGGTGTAGGTAGGAAAGAGATGGAAATTTTGAATCCCTTTAGTGATTAGGATCGAAAATAGGGATGGATAAGGATGGAGGATTTGATTAGATATGGATGAGCATAGAAAGATCTTGAATAGATGTAGATTAGGATGAAATCAATCTAAACAAGGTAAGAAATCTAATGGATAAGGGAATAAGGATTTTGTATGTGTGAACACAATCTAAGAATCCCTAAATATGTGGAACAAATCTAAAAACAAGGAATTGAGATCAAAAACACAATAAATAAACTGAATTTTCATTTATTTTTTTTGACGATTTTTTTTTTGTAGGGATTTCGATCCCTTTGCTCTTTTACTCTTTTTTTTTCAATGAATAACAATATTACAACTTGAAAAACAAATGAAAATTAAAAGACACGTGTATGACACGTAGGATAGAAAATCTGACACGTCGGATTGAACCACGACCAGCAGAACTGACGTGGCTCTGATGCCAAATTTTTTATATGACCCGGACAATGTATCCAAGACACAAGATTTATGTACACGGAAGACTCAAGAATCGAACTACGTCAGCTAGGATAAATGTAATTCAATCCCACTCAAAACAAGATAAAACTTTCTAGAAAACGACGACTCGAACTTGGACTCGATTGGAACACTTGGTAGGACTTCGATGGGGCTGGAATCACGGCGGTGATGGCTAGGATCACGGCGGTGGTCGGCGGAATGGCGGTGGTGGAGTAGTGTTGTGGATTGGATAGATTCGGCGAACCCGTGTTGATAACCCGAACGCGCACGTCTAACTTCTCCGGATAGCAATTCTCCCAAGTACTTGATGTACTCTGAAGAACTTGAATATGACTATTGAATTACTAGATCAATAGAATTGTGTTTGATCAACCAAAGGATCGATAAATGTGATCAACCAAAGGATCGGTGAGACAATTGAGAAATTAACTCTTTATTTCATGCAACGTCTGAATTATAAATGTCACATGGTGCTCCTATTTATAGGAGTGTATATGGATGAAAATTAGAGTCCTAATACTAGAAGAATTCGAAATAAACTAGTTCTAATCTATCTAGGATTGTTACCTTATCCAAAATTTGGTTTTAAGTTAAGAATCAAAAGATACCAAAAATAAGGATAACAAAAAATTTATCTAAATCTAACTAGATAAGGATAAATCCCAAAGTGGATTTGGGCTGGATATTCTCGCCATTCTTGGACCCAAAATACACGTCCATGGGCTGAATTAAGTGTATTAATTTCGTGGCCCATGTGTGTGTAATTCTTGCCACATTTGCATGAAAAACAGCATTTCCCGATTTCCCACGCAAACGCGTATAACTTTTGATGTACACGTCCAAATGGCATCATTTTTCTTCTCACGTCTTCATGCTTCCTTCTTCATCATCAAATGATAGCATGTTTACCAATCTCGGGCTGAATATTTGATCTTCATGGGCTGCCCAAAATATCTGAATATTTTCATGCACTTGTGTTCTTCAAATCTTGATCTCCAATCTTTAATCTTGGACAACATGATTATCTTTGAAGCTCTCAATGGCTTTCTTGGATTTGATTCTTTTATGCTTTTCGGGTTCGTATCAGGTGTATGTTCCCAATCTTCTCCGAAATGATTGGAGACTTCATTGAGGTATTTATGGATGACTTCTAGGTCTTTGGATCCTCATTTTCCGATTGTTTAGGGAAATTAGAACTTGTTTTGAAGAGATGCATAGAAAGTAGCCTTAATCTTAGTTGGAAAAAGAGTCATTTTATGGTTACTAGTGGCATAGTCCTTGGTCATGTTGTGTCTAAGGAAGGAATGAGTGTAGACAAGGCTAAGGTGGATGTGATTGAAAAATTGCCTCCACCCGTTAATGTGAAAGGAATTAGAAGCTTTCTAGGCCATGCCGGTTTTTACCGTCGGTTTATTAAAGACTTCTCCAAAATTAGCCAACCTCTATGTCATTTGCTTTCTCAAGATGTTCCTTTTGAGTTTGATGACAAATGCTTGCATGCTTTTAATACTCTAAAGGAGAAATTGATCACCGCCCCCATTGTCATTCCCCCTAATTGGTCTTTACCTTTTGAAATAATGTGTGATGCATCAAATTCCGCCATGGGTGCCATTTTGGGTTAACGCATTGATAAAATTCTTCGTGTAATTTACTATGCTAGCCTTACCTTAAATAGTGCTCAAGTAAATTACACCACAACTGAAAAAGAATTGCTTTCCGTTGTGTTTTCATTGGATAAATTTAGATCCTACATCTTAGGTTCTAAAGTAATTGTGCATAGTGATCATGCGGCTCTAAGGCATTTGTTGACCAAACCACAAGCTAAACCTAGACTCATTAGGTGGATTTCGCTTGTGCAAGAATTTGATGTTGAGATTAAGGATAAAAAGGGGTGTGAAAACGTGGTAGCGGACCATTTATCTCGCCTCCTCGTTGATGAAAATTTCAATCTGTTGCATGAAAAATGAGTTGATTGTGATACATTTCCATATGAGCATGCTCTTGAGCTTAATTCCTCTTCTTGGTATGCCGATATTGTCAATTATCTTGCTTATGATAAACTGAGACCTAACCTCTCTTTTCAAGAAAAGAAAAGATTTTTGGCAATGTGTAGGTATTACTTTTGGGACGATCCATACCTTTTCCATTTGGGAAAAGATGAAATAATTCGAAGATGTGTCCCGGAAGAGGAGCAAATCGATGTTCTAGCCTTTTGCCACTCATCTCATTGTGGTGGTCATTTTAGAGGGCAAAAGACGACTAGAAAGATCCTAGAATCCGGTTTGTATTGGCCTTCAATTTTTAAAGATGCTCATGCTTACTCCATTTCATGTGATAAATGCCAAAGACTTGGCAATATAGGGAGAAGAAATGAAATTCCTTTAAATATCAATGTAGTTGTTGAGATTTTTGATGTTTGGGGTATTGATTTTATGGGACCATTTCCTAACTCTTTTGGTTTTGAATATATCCTATTAGTAGTTGATTACGTGTCAAAGTGGGTTGAAGCAATCCCCACTAGGTCTTGTGATGCTAATGTGGTTATCAAGTTTGTGCAGGAGCACATTTTGAGTAGGTTTGGATTCCCTAGAGCAATCATAAGTGACGGTAGAACTCATTTCACCAACAAGCTTTTTGCAAAATTGCTGAAGAAAAATGGAGTGACTCACAAGGTGGCGACATCATATCATCCTCAAACTTCCGGTCAAGTTGAGATGAGCAACAAACAAATCCAAAACATCTTGAAGAAGACCGTGAATGTGACGAGGAAGGATTGGTCACAAAGGCTAACAGATGCTCTTTGGGCGTACTGGACGGCTTACAAAACCATCCTAGGGATGAGCCCATACTGCCTCGTTTATGGAAAAGCATGCCATCTCCCCGTTGAGATCGAGCACCGAGCCTATTGGGCTATAAAAGCGGTGAATTGTGACCTAACAAGTGCGGGGAAGGAACGAGCCTTGCAATTGTCCGAGCTCGATGAATTGAGAAACGAAGCCTATGACAATACCAAGATTTACAAAGACAAAGTGAAGAGGCTACACAATAGGTGAATTGTCAAGAAGGAACTCACGCCGGGCATGAAAGTTCTACTTTTCAACACTAGGTTGCGGCTCTTCTCCGGAAAACTCAAATCACGTTGGAGCGGACCGTTTATCATTGAAGAAGCGTTCCCCTACGGAGTGGACACATTGAAAAATCCGGTAACGAACATTACATTCCAAGTGAACAGCCACCGAGTCAAGCCATACTATGAAGGGTTTTCACACGAAGACGATGTGGAGAAACTGAAGCTTGTCAATTCCGATTGAATTCTCCAAAAACTTCGTCTAGCTCAAGACATTAAAATGAGCACTGCATGGGAGACAACCCATGATTATCTTATTTTTACTTATGTTATTTAATCTCTTTTAGTGTTTTTGTGTTTGGCTTTTCGGTGTTTTTGGTGTATATTTTGCAGATGTAAAGTCGGAGTGATGCTGGGGTGAAAAAGTGGAAATTCGGCTAAGTTATGGCCCGCGGCCGCACACCCCGTGCGACCGCGCAACATGGCTCTCGGCGGACGGGCTCTGCGAGCGCGCAGCCCCCGCGGGTGCGCGATGCAATTGGCCAAAAATAGAGTCCCGCGGGCGCGCAAGGCTCCGCGGACGCGCAGCATCTCGCGTCCCGCGGTCGCGCAAGGCCCTGCGGCCGCGCACCCTTCACCCTTTAAAAAGGGGACCACTCGTAGAACCCTAGCTCCACTCTCACTCTTGCGCCGCTTTTGAGCTCTTTCACCTCTCCATCACTACTCAAATTTTCCTTCCCTCTTCCTCTACTAAATCTCAGCAAATTGTAGCTCAAGAGGACTCACTCACACACGTCACCATCCTCGTCCCCGTGACCGCGTCGATACTCCACGCCCGCATGCGATTTCTCAGCCTCCACGCCGCTCGCTGTCGTTGCCCTTAAACCACCACCGCACACCTCCGCTGCAGCCGTCGTTCTCTCCTTCGCCACCAGCTCCGCGATTGCGCAATGCCCCGCAGCCGCGCCACCCTCCAAGCAAGCTCCCGCGACCGCGCACAACCTCACAGCCACGCACCCCTTCTTCCGCACGCCCCCGCGATCGCGCGCTGTTCTGCGTCTGCGTACCCTCTGTCCGCACTCCTTCCACGTGCCCTTGCTCGCACTCGCTCCTACTTCTCGACTCCAGTCTTGCATCCTTGCTCCACCATCCATCATGCCGCCAAGGACGAAGAATCCGTCTTCTTCCCATGAAGATGGCGACGAGAACCTCCAAGAGCTCTATAGGTGCCTATTTCCGGTTCGTACCCATGCAAAAGGTAACCGCTATCAAGCTTTCACTGATTATGAGATTACCTCCCCCCATTATCTTGATTGGAACTTGTTGAAATCATTGAAAATTGATGGGAAAGTGGAAAGCTACTTGAAAGTGTTGACTTTGGACAAATTTGCAAAATTGAAGTATGTTGGCTTGAATCCGTTGTGCCTTGAGTTTTTGGTCACCTTTCAGCTTGATTCTATGAATTCAAAGATTACTTTTCGTATGATGGGAGAAGAATTTGAAGTGACATTGGCTATAATGAAATCTTATTTTAGATTCTCGATGACTGGGCCCAAAGAGAGGCCATCTGACTTCAACATGGCTGCCGCCTGGCACGAGCTTACTGGCTTCAGCAATTGGGTCCCTCAGGGGACACCCACTAGTTTTATTCGGGACCCTACCCTGGCCATCATGCACAATTTCCTTGCATACTTGATTTCTGAGAAGGAACAAGCCAACAAGGTCAATGCTACAGAGATGTATCTTCTTTGGTGTGCCCTCCACAATACCAAGGTCTGCCCGTCCTACTTCATATGGACCGCCATCCAGTAGATGACTAGGCACACCAAGATGCATCCCTCCTTTTGTGCTTTCATCACCGCTCTTGCTATCAAGCTTGGCTTGATTCCAGCCACAGGTTCACTCCCTACAAGACAGAGCAAGGTTAAGGAGTATTTGATCACTGTTGACGAGCTCAAGTGAGCCCAGCTTATCCTTGATTCGAGGAGACTGGTTTCTCACACTGATCGTTCCTGCGTCTCCAAGATTATGAATGCTCAGCGTGCAACTCTCCTATGCTATAGAGAGACCGGCTCCTCTTCAGCCCCACATGATAATGATGCAGACGAGGAAGAAAATGAGGAAGAAAATGAGGGCGGAGAAGAAGAAGAAGACCAAGGAGACGAGAACAATGAACAGGAAGAACAGGCTCACTACCAGCCACCGCCTTACTCCTCCACGATGTCCCAGCATGGGTATCAGATGCCGCAAGCTGATTGACGGTCCTTTCAGGCCCACTTTGACACCACCATGGGGCAGTTCCAGTAGAGCTTCCAACAGAATTATGCCGACTCCATGGGCTAATTTCAGCAGCACTTTGATACCTCCATAGGCCAGTTCCAGCAGTCCTACAAAAACACTATGGGGCAATTCTAGGAGTGGTTTGATGCCTCAATGGGTGAGTTTCACCTAGAGCTAGGATCCCTTCGCCAAGATATTGGAGATTTGAGGCAGAATGTTTTGGGTCACCTCGACAGGCATGCCGAGAGGATGACGGCACTCGAAGAAAGCTGGAACAAATGGACAATCTCTTATCCATACCCGCATCCTCCTCCACCACCTTATGATCCACCGCAGCAGTGAAGTCATTTTGTGTTTTTCTTGTGTATTTTCGTGTTTGTGTGCGTGTTTTATTGTTTTCAGTTCACACTTTTTGTTGTTCGTTGGTTGTATTTGTCGCATGTTTTGTAGGAACCAACGCCTGTTGCTGGACAATGCATGTTTTAAGTGTGGGGGAGAGCTTGTTATGTTATGTTATGGATTGTGTTGTTCATGTGAAGTTTTTATTTTAATTTATTATGTTGATTATGTTGATTTTGTTATTGATGTTAATTGTTCTAGTTATAGAGGTATGTTGTGATTCTCCCACTTAGTATCTTGTTTTGCCCAATCCTCAAATTTGAACAATTTTAAATATGAATCTTCAAGGAATTATCTTCAAATCAATCATAATGATTGAATTGTTTCGTGGTTTCACTCTTAAACATTAATTTTCTTTGAATCTGATCGCATAATTGATAATTGGTGTTGAAGGGTTTTGTCCTCGAAGGATTTGGAAGCATGCTTAGCCTTTTTCATGAAAATTACTCCCCTTAATCATTTATCCTTGCATTTATGATAAAAAAAAAAAAGAAAAAAGAAAAAAGAATAGAAAGGGGGCAATAAGGATCTCTACTCCTCTAGTAGATTTATGCAACTATGAGTATGAGAAACCACACAAGGACACTGAGGATTGCCTCCCTATGGTTTTACCTTGTGAATGTTGATCCACACCCCCCAATAATTTATTTAAATAAATGGGATTGCACCTCGGATTCTACTCCTCTCATGTGTGTGTCAATTTTGTTCACGTGATTGCATGATGAGTATGAGAAACCATATTAGGAAGCTCGATTAAGCTCGATGATTAGACCTAATGACCCTCGTCCTATGTTGAAATCCCTTATGTTTTTGTAAGTTTGTTTCTTAATAATTATAGATGTGATTTGTGGGAAGTAATTAAATTAAATTGGTGCTCACGTGTTTTTCTTAATCTTGAGAGGGCAAGCAATTCGCTTGATTGGATATTATGTTCACGTCTTGGTTAATGATCATTTTTGTGGGAACCATGCAAATTGTCAATTAATGATCGTCTTGCGAATATTTCCTTCTTGCTTCATATTTTTAATTTCTTGTTTGCTTGAGGACAAGCAAAGAGCTAAGTGTGGGGGAGTTGTTTAGTGTTTATTTATGTTGTTTTATTGCATGATTTTGCATGTTTTATAAGTTCTTTTCTAGTCCCTTTTTCTCATTTATTTCTAGATTTCGTGTGATTATCTTCACTTATTGCTCTCATGGTGGAATATGCCAAGTTATGAAAGACTTGAGCTTTTGTATGCAAAATCTTGATTTTTAGGTACTAAGGTGGCGTGGAGCGAAGATAGACCAGGAGGGATGAACCCGGAAGGAGAAGCAAGAACCCCCGCGGCCGCACAACATTTGATACCGACAGGCCCCGCGGCTGCGCGAGTCCCGTGGCCGCGCAAGGGTGCTCTCGGCGGAGACACCCCGCGGGTGCGCGCATTCCAGAACCTCCGCAGGCGCGCGGCACCTCGCGGGCGCACGGGTCCCTCTGTTCCTCCCAAAGCACGCTAACATTGCACTCATTTCTCACCTCTTGTGGCATCTTGGACCAAATTGCATTTCTTTTATCTTCCCTCCTCATTTTGCATGTGGATGTGAGACTCTTGAGCCACCCTAATCTAAGCAATAGGGGGATAGGGATTAATCCACCCTAACTCTAGCTTTGGATTTTTCTTCCACAAATCCCCCCAAAATCCCTCTCATTTAATGCTGCATCACCATTGTCTTACCACCACCTTTTCTCTCTCCTACCACCATACACATCTATCACCCCTCTCTCTCTCTCTCTCTCTCTCTCTCTCTCTCTCCTACGTATCTCTCTCCCTCTCCCATGTGATGTCATATAGATATTTGGGGAGATTTACTAGAGAGGGGCATTATCACTATCACTCACCATTCATTCCATTCACTCTCATCATAATATCTTCTCCACCACTCTACCTCTATTTTTCTCCCACACACACTACACACACTAAATCTCTACACCACTTTCTCACCATTTTTATACCATCACCTTCACCTAAGAGAAGAGGAAAGAAAATGAAAAGTAAGAGATCGAACTAAGGGAGACGGAGAAGAGACGAGACGGACCGACGACGAGCCATCCGCGGAAGCTAAGCTCGAGGAGGTTTATCTTGTGTTTTTCTTTACATTTCTTGGATGTATTTGTAGAGGTTGTTCCAAACTCTTGAAAGACACTTAATATTGTAGAAGTTTGAGTTATTTGCATTTGATTTATGAGATGACTTTCTTCTATGGTATTTGTGTTGTTATGAGCATGTTTAGTGGCTAATCTCGCTATTAGGGGGTAGAGGATTGATGTGGTTTTGATTTATGCTTGTTCTTGTTGATTATTGTTGTTGAAATCGTGCTTTTTCATGTTTAGGTACTTGATCACTACTTGAACATTGATAGGATTTAGATGAGTCTTGATTGTGAATCTAAATCCGGAAATTGGTTCCTTCAACGTTAGGTGGATGGGGTTCCTAAGCCTAATATGTTAATCTTTCTTGTACGACATAGCTAAGAGAGGTTTAACGGATAGACGGTGATAGGAATTGAAGTTAAACTAATTGGAAGGGTCTATTGTATTGGTGAGAGTAGCATTATCAACTTGAATAAAGCATAGTGATAAAACCATTGAGAGAATCTACACCCTAATACCTTAATCAAACTTATTTCCTCCAATCTTGATTTAATTGTGTATTTGCATTTAATTATCTTGCATTATTGTCTATTTTGAATTCCTAGCATAATCATCATCAAAACCCCCTTGTTAGAATGTTTAGATTTTATTTTAGTTGTTTTGTTGAAGCATGTATAGCCTTTAGATAGTTCTTTCCTATAAAGTCTTCCTTGAGAGATCGACTCGGGGTAAGCCTATTGCTTCTACAATTGACCCCGTCCAATTATGGGTATGGTCCTAAGTAGTCGTCTAGGGAGCATAAACCGGAAATATAAGTAGTGAATTTGGACCCAATCAATTACTAATTATTACAATACAATCTGAGTTATTGATCACCAGAACTAAGATTTATTCATGTATATACTATCAAATAAAATATGATTATATAAAATTAATTTGATATTGTATTTTAAAAATATAATTTAATGTGTGGTTAAAGGTTCTAAAATAATTGTCGATAATAGGACAAAATTATCAATATCAAATTAATAATTTCTTGTTCTTAAAACATCAAATACGAAATGGCATCTTCAATTTTATAACAAACATTTTTTTAGTTGATTTATATGTAATGTCGATTAATGAAATAGTTAAAGTGAAAGAATAGGGTCATAGGAGCACAAATTTTGAGCAAACGGGAGAGCATAAGAATGTCAATTGTAATATTAAAATTATTTGACAGAAGTTTCATTTAAAGAAGTGATGAATAAAAATAATATAATATATAATAATAATGATGATGATTAAATGAGTGGAATTTCATATCTACATGGTGATGTCAAATCAGTGATGGGTACATTAACTTGGATCCATGATAGGTCGGTTAGTAGTTCTCTAGAAATTGTATCATAATTTAATCGATCACAATGAAAGCAGTTTAATTCATAAAATTACTTTTTCTTCACAATCTTAATACTTTTTACAATCATCATCTTCTTCACATTCTCCATCATTTCAATCCTCTATCGTACTGTGATACCCCGACCCTTTTTGATAAATTATAAATTATAATTTTAGAAGATGGTGTTGAATTAATATTGTTTGAATATTAATTATGATGATATGTTCGTATTTTAGGCTGTTGTTTTATTACATGTTGTCCCACTCGAACCGATATGTCATAGCACGGCGATATTATACTAAGTGTATAATACATGTTAACATTTTAATATTTAAAATTATCGAGTTATATGATAATTAATGAGTGTGATTATATTTAATTTTATGGTTGTCATACTTTGAACACCCTAACGCTGAGTTGATCGGGGGTCTCCCTGTCTGGTCAGTGAGTTGGGGGTTCAGGGGGCGAAGCGCCCTGATAGGGGCTAGGGGGAAACGCCCCTTGCTTTTTCGATAAGTAGTAAATGCGTTTAAAAGTTATATGGAGTTGGAAATTTTCGGGAGTCGAACTGTATTCGAAAATTGCAAAAAGCCTGAAACGCGACCCTCAGGCGCGAGTTCATCGAGTCGCGTCTCGCAGTAAAGCCGAAACGCGACCGTGAAACGCGACCCCCTTCAAGTCACATTCCGAGGGGTCTGCAACGCGACCTTGAAACGTGACATTTTGGTCGCGTGTCATGAGCTTCAGAGAGCCATTTTTCTTCGACTCAAACTCGACCTTCAAACGTGACCCCTTTGAGCCGCGCCTTGCTGTGTTATCCAAACGCGATCTCAAGACGCGACCCCCTAGGTCGCGACTCGCTTCGGGATTTCCCCATTTTAAACACTTGTCCAATTACTCATCTTCATTTTTGTCAAACACTTAGGCGATTTTTCCCCAAATCCTCTCAAGAAAATTCTTCAAGCTTTGAAGTGGATTTCCTCATCCTCACCCATCAATCAAGGTAACTTCACACTATCTTCTTCTTGGTGATTAAACACCCTTTTTCTCTTATGTTGATTTGAACCTAGGGTTTATATTTAAAATTTAGGGTTTTCGATTTCATTAATCCCCTTGCCTTGATATTTTGAACATATGGTTTATTTACATCTTTGAAGCTATATGTGTTGTTAAATTGAAATTGCTATGATTTATTATTGCTAGGGTTTGGATTTTTTGCCCTAATTTCCCCTTAATATGTTGATATTTGATTGGAGATGTTGTGATGGTTGTATGAAGTTGATTTTCATGTATATTAGAGCCCTAGGATAGAGGTTCATGTATTGGAAATTATGAGTTCAAAGGATTTAAATTGAGTAATGTTCTTGTGGTTTAAATGAGTGCACGTAATGTGTTCGATTAAATGTCTCAAAGAGTTTTAATGTGTATGTTGAGTCCGAAATCATAGCATGAGCTTGTTTAGCCATGGTTGAGTATGTGGATGTGTATGAAAAAACCTTAAAGCATGAATAGCATGTGTTTGGTCAAAATTATGAAATAATTGTATAATTCGACATCTAAAACAAAAAGGGGATTTAAAGGTGCTAGGCGACGTATTGGGGTTCGAGGTGGACAACTTGGGCACGGCAAAGGAGTATTTCATGGTTGAAAGGATTTAAAAGCGTCTCATAAGGTGGGGTTAATCTAAACTGTAAATACGTGTAAAGTTATGGTTATTGTTGTGCTTTGATTGTATAAGTATGAAGGTTCTTCGGACTGGTTATAAGAATGAGACCCTTCGGGGCAAAACAGAGATCCTTCGGGATCGATAAAGAGGTCCATCGGGATCGATATAAACTTATTAATGTCCTCCCTGAGGGATAATAAGCCTGCGGGCATCCCTATAGGATAAATACGTTCATTAACAGGGGCATTATGATGTTTGGGCCCTACCGGGTTGAGACTAGTCTCCACAAAGTACAGAAGTATTCATATGTTATATTTTCACTTGTGCAATTGGCTATAACTATTTATAGTGTTCCCCACTGAGTATGTTGTTAAATACACATCCCATTTATTTAATGAATTTCAAGTTGAGGAGTTGAGGCCTGAGTAGGAGCGTTGTGAACACAAGAGAACCCCCACAAGCTTGTGTTTATTTTTGCATGCTCATCTTTTTAATCACTCATAGTATTATTTCATTGATCACTCTACTTTGTATTTATGATCAATGATCATTGGGGATGGGAATAGCCCAATTTTTGTAGATACGCTATGTTAATTTGATATATTATGGACACATTTAAAGGCGGGTCGTTCGACCTAGGAGCCTATGATGTTTGAGTATATGTCAGTGAACCTCTATGTTATGTATGTTAACCTAGGGTGCTAGACGGGCGGGTTGTGTAAAGCCTATGAGCCCGTTAGGTTAGATGATTGTATGATTGTGTAGATGGGCTTATGCAAAGCTTCCATTAAATACTATGTTGTGTGATAGTGTAGATTCAATAGGTTGCATGTTATAATTGTGAAAAAAAAATGTATTGAGAATTATGATGTCATTCCTCATAATGAAATTTGACCTTAACTTCCGCTCAATTTAAAATAAGCACACAAAAATGAGTAAATAAATTGTATGTTAAGTGACGTGGTCAAACGGAGTAGTTTGGGGCGTTACACGTACTCATTACAAATTTTTTTTGAAGGAATATGTTGTATTCGATGAGAGATAAGTTATAAATTATGGTATGATTTGTTGTTTGCTTCAAACTTTTTTTCTTTGTAATATTTAAGGTGGAGGCCATATATTGAGGGTTTATTTTAGTTTGCTATAATTTTTAAATAGTTGAGGTTGTATTTTAATTTGATATAGTTTTAAAATAGTGGAGGTTGTATTTTAATTTGCTATGGTTTTAAAATAGTGATGGTTGTGAGGACAAAAAAATCTAAAAAAAAAAAGATATTTATATTTTAATTAATTTTGGGAGTTGGAAGGAGAAAAATAGCGTTGAATAGAATTACCCCATTTTTAATTCATGTTTCTTTTTCCATGATAGTTGGCCAAATTTGCAATAAATTGTGTCATTCAATATCTTTAATCTAAATATGACATTGTTTTCAATTCAACGATAAGCAAAACTAAAGTTCTAAGCCATATGGTTGCGGGGGAGAGCATTAAGCAATTCCTTTGTGTTGAAACCCAACTGTAGCATCAGCTAAACCTATTTTCAGAAGCAAACTAAATATATAACAAAGTAGAGACAAATGATACAATGAGAGAAGAGAATAAACTAGTAAGATATAAGGCATATATATAGACCTATTGTATTGTATATTACGAGTCAATAAGGACCATCAAGAATTCCCTGAAGTTCATTTCCATCATTCAAAATTGTTCAAAATGCAGGCCGTCTACAAGCCTGATACTGGATGACTTAACGTGAGATACATCAGGATCTTCTGTTGGTTGGTTGGCTCAACTTTAAATCTGACGGCATAGTTACACTGCAGCTTTCCGCCTCTGCTGCTTCTACGGGTCTGAATGTTTTCAATCAGTTAGATGAGAACAAACAACAACATCAAGATACATTATCAACACCACACACATTCTTGGACACAGCCTGTAGTTTGCACTTAGCACTGGCAAAGCTTAAAATTTCCAATAATGGAAATTTGCAGTGCCAATTTTTCATTATTGGCAAGCAACAATAGAGTAACGGGAAAACTTGTTACCCGATCATAATTTGCTTCTATGGGTCTGAATGTTTTCAATCAGTTAGATGAGAACAAACAACAACATCAATATACATCATCAACACCACACACATTCTTGGACACAGCCTGTAGTTTGCACTTAGCACTGGCAAAGCTTAAAATTTCCAATAATGGAAATTTGCAGTGCCAGTTTTTCATTTTTGATTATGTTGATTTTGTTATTAATGTTAGTTGTTCTAGTTATATAGGTATCTTGTGATTCTCCCACGTAGTATCTTGTTTTGCCCAATTGTCAAATTTGAACAATTTTAGATATGAATCTTCAAGGAATTATTTTCAAGTCGATCATAATGAATGAATTGTTTCGTGGTTTCACTCTTGAGCATGAATTATCTTTGAATGTGATCGTATTTTGATGATTGGTGTTGAAAGGTTTTGTCCTTAAAAGATTGGGAAGCATGCTTAGCCTTGTTCTTGAAAACTACTCCCCTTAATCATTTATCCTTGTATTTGTTATTAAAAAAAAAAGAGATAGAAAGAAAAAGAAAAGAAAAGGGACAATAAGGATCTCTACTCCTCTAGTAGATTTATTCAACTATGAGTATGGAAAACCACACAAGGACACTAGGGATTGCCTCCCTATGATTTCACCTTGTGAATTTTGATCCGCACCCCAATTATTTTATTTAAATAAATGGGATTGCACTCCGGATTCTACTCCTCTCATGTGTTTGTCAATCCGTTTACATGTTGCATGATGAGTATGGAAAACCACATTAGGAAGCTCATTTTAGCTCGATGATTAGACCTAATGACTCTTGTCCTATGTTGCAATCCCTTATGTTATTGTCGTTCGTTCTTAATAAATATGGATATGATTTGTGGGGAAGTAACTTAATGGAATTTGGGCTAACGTGTTTTTTCTTAGACTTGAGAGGACAAGCAATTCACTTGATTGGATATTGTATTCAAATTCTTGGATAATGATCATTTTTGTGGGAACCATGCAAATTGTCAATTCATGATCGCCTTGCGAGTATTTCCTTCTTGCTTCATATTTTTAATTTCTTATTTGCTTGAGGACAAGAAAAGAGCTAAGTGTGGGGGAGTTGTTTAGTGTTTATTTGTATTGTTTTATTGCATGACTTTGCATGTTTTATAAGTTATTTTCTAGTCCCTTTTTCTCGTTTATTTCTAGATTTCGTGTGATTATCTTCACTTGTTGCTCTCATGGTGGAATATGCCAAGTTATGAAAAACTTGAGCTTTTGTACGCAAAATCTTGATTTTTAGGTACTAAGGTGGCGTGGAGCGAAGATAGGCATGAAGAGATGAACCTGGAAGGAGAAGTAAGAATCCCGCGGCCGCGCAGAGCCCCGCGGCCACGCAACATGTGATACTGAAAGGCCCTGCGGCCGCGCGAGTCCCGCGACCGCGCGAGGGTGCTCTCGGCGGAAGCACCCCGCGGGCGCGCACTTCTCCGCGGGCGTGCGCACTCCAGGAACTCCGCGGGCGCGCAGGTCGCGCTGTTTCTCCCGATCGACGTCAACATTGCACTCGTTTCTCACCTCCTCTTGTGGCATCTTGGACCAAATAGCATATCCTTTATCTTTCCTCCATTTTGCATTTTGGATATTAGACTTTTGGATCAACCTAATCTAAGTACTAGGGGGAATACGGATTAATTGAACCTAACCCTAGCTTTGGACTTTTGCTCCCAAAATCCCCTCAGACCCTTTACAATTAATGCTCCATCACCATCACCTTACCACCACCTTCTCTCTCTCTCTCTCTCTCTCTCTCTCTCTCTCTCTCTTTCGTATCTCTCTCCCTCTCCCATATCTCACATAGATATTGGGAGATTTCAAGGAAGATATCACTCACTTTTCATTCATTCCACACCCACTTCATCTTCTTCACCACTCACCTCCATTTTCTCTCTACACACACACACTACACACACTAAATCTCTACACCACTTTCTCACCATTTTCACCATCATCACCATCACAAAAGAGAAGAGGAGAAGAGGAAGAAGAAAAAAACCAAGCCAAGTAAGAAGAAGAGAAGACGAGAAGGAACCGACGTCGAGCCATCCACGGAAGCTACGTTCGAAGGAGGTTTCCCTTTATATTTTCTTTGTATTTCTTGGATATTTTGTGGGGATTTGTTCCAAACTCTTGAAGGATATATAATATTGTAGAAGTTATTGTTATTTGTATTTGATTTATGAGATGACGATCTTCTATGGTATTTATGTTGTTTTAAGCATGTTTAGTGGCTAATCCCTCTATTAGGGGGTAGAAGATCGATGTTGTTTTGATCTATGCTTATTCTTGTTGGTTGTTGTTGCTGGAATCGTGCCTTTTCATGTGAGAGTACTTGATCACTACTTGAGCATTGTTAGGATTTAGATGAGTCTTGATTGTGATTCTAAATCCCGAATTTGGTTTCTTCGACGTTAGATGGATGGGGTTTCTAAGCCTAATATATTAATCTTGCTTGTATGATATAGCTAAAAGAGGTTTAATGGATAGACGGTGACAGTAATTGAAGTTAAACCGATTGAGAGGGTCTATTGTATGTGTGAGATTAGCATTATCAACTTGAACAAAGCATAGTGATAAAACCATTTAGAGAATCTACACCCTAATACCTTAATCTATTTTATTTCCTCATATCTTGTTTTAATTTGTGTTTTTGCATTTTATTGTCTTGTTTAATTGTCTATTTCAATTTTTAGTGTAAATCATCATCATTCCCTTGTTTAGAATGTTTAGGTTTTATTTTGGTTGTTTAAATGTGTTGCGTGCATAGTTCCTTAGACAATTTCCCCCGTAAAGTCTTCCTTGAGAGATCGACTCGGGTTAAGCTTATCACATCTACGATTGACCCCGTCCAATTGCGGGTACGGTCCTAGTAGTTATAGTGTTAAGCATAAACTGGAATTATAAGTAGTAAATTTGGACCTAACAGATCCTCCAAGTTGAATTTGGAAGAATCATCCAGATTCACAGATCATTGGAGATCAATCCGAAGGAGTTTAAACTAGGAGCAAGAATTCTGAGGAATACAAAGAAATGATGAAACTGGTATGCATGTCTTCTTTAAATGTTTGTATGTCAAACACTTGCTTTCTGTCTAACATTACACCGAAAAACATTAAGGATGCACTTAATGATGATTTTTGGATCAATGCTATGCATGAGGAACTAAACCAGTTCGTAAGGAACAATGTATGGGAATTAGTTCCATGCCCCAAAGATAAAAATGTGATTGGGACAAATGGATTTTCAAAAATAAAATAGATGAGTCTGGCAATGTTGTCAGAAATAAAGCTCGTCTAGTCCCTCAAGGCTACACCCAAGTTGAAGGGGTAGACTTTGACGAAACTTTTGCTCCTGTTGCAAGGATTGAATCCATTCATCTTTTATGTGAAATTGCATGTTATGTGGGTTTTACTTTACATCAAATGGATGTTAAAAGTGCTTTCTTGAATGACTTTCTCAATGAAGAGGCATATGTCGAAAAACCTAAGGGGTTCGAATGTCATGAGAAACCATTGCACGTTTTTAAGCTTAAAAAGGTTTTATATGGTCTCAAACAAGCCCCTAGAGCATGGTATGCTAGAATGGCCGATTTCTTGCTCCAAATTGGTTTTGCAAGAGGTCAAGTCGATAAAACATTGTTTATTAAGAAGAATCAAAAACATATTACTGTTGCTCAAATCTATGTTGATGACATTGTTTTTTGTTCGACTTGTACTAGTCTGCTTAAAGATTTTGTAGACTCAATGTGTAATACGTTTGAAATGAGCATGGTTGGAGAGCTCAACTATTTCCTTGTTCTACAAATCATGCAAGATAAAGATGGGATCTTCATCTCTCAAAGCAAATATGCTAGAGGATTGGTCAAGCGTTTCAGATTAGAGAATGCTAAACCTATGAAGACGCCTATAGGATCTTCCGAAAAGTTGAGCAGAGATGATGTTGGTAGCAATGTTGATTCTACCATGTATAGAGGAATGATAGGTAGTTTATTGTACTTAACAACTAGTCGCCCTGACATTATATTTAGTGTTGGTGTTTGTGTGAGATATCAATCTCAGCCTAAAGAATCTCATCTTAAAGCTGTTAAAAGAATCATTCGCTATGTTTCTAGTACAATTGGGTTTGGTATTAAATACTGCAAAAGTTCTAACATTCATCTTGTAGGATATAGTGACTCGGATTGGGCAGGTGATGTCGATGACTGAAAAAGCACTACCGAAGGTTGTTTTTATTTTGGCAACAATCTGGTTTCTTGGTCGAGTAAGAAACAGAATTTTATCTCACTCTCCACGACCAAATCAGAGTATGTTGCTGCTGCTAGCTGTTGCTCTCAACTGTTGTGGTTAAATCAAATGGTGCTAGATTATGGTCTGGCTAGGCCTTCTTTGACATTGTTATGTGACAATGTCAGTGCAATTGAAATTTCGAAGAACCCAGTCCAACATTCTCGCACCAAACACATTGACATCCGACATTACTTTATCCGAGATCTCATTGAACGAGATATCATCAAATTGGAATACATTCCTACAGAGAATCAAGTTGCAGATATCTTTACTAAACCTTTGGATTTTGAGAGATTTTCTTCCCTGAGGAAATCTCTTGGAATGTGTGTCTGTTAGTCAATGTTGACATCCTGATGTTAAAGTCAATGTTATGATCTTTGACATCAGGTCTTGTAATTCTGAAGTTAATAAAAACTATGGTACGATGATATGATTTTCTATTATGAATCAATTCATAAGAATTTATTCAATCATGACTCGTCTCCAATTTTTTTATTTATTTTCAGAATTTGTTTTTTATTATTTTTTATTATTTATTATTTATTGTTTAAATAATAGATAATTGAAACACTATTGATAAGCAGATATACTTATCTGCATATCTTATGATATGATAAGAGAGAGAGAGTGAGAGATATCACTTTCATTATTTTAATAACAAAAAGTGGTTTTGTCTTTATCTCTTTTTCAAATCAAAACCCTCTCTCTCTCCATATCCGATTCACTTTACTATCTCTCTAGCGGTTCATCTTATCCGCTTCTCCAATTTTTTTTCTCTCTCCTTTTTCATCCATGGCGGACCAATACCCTAACCACTTACAAGCCATGATGATGATGTTGCAGCAGATGATGAAGCTCTCAAAAGGATCCTCATCATCAGCCTCAACACCTGCTGCTGCAGTACAACCCCCACTCTCTGCAACATCGACCCAGACTCCTGACATTGCTCCACCAACTACTCAAGCTGAAGCAGCAACAGCAAATGTCACTGAGCCTTCAACACCAAAGGCGATGCCAACTGAAGTCGAGGTTCATCCGGATCTCATAATTCCTCCTGAAACTGAGATCCTAAACCCTAAGCCGATCAGGATGAATGTGCTTGGTGATCCCACAAATCTAATCAACCCTGAAGCCACTTCTCACCTGAAGTCTCTGTCAAAGATGGTAAAGACTTCTCCACCAATGATGAAATCGAAGCGTCTTCATAGTGATGCAACTGACAAACCTGAAGTCGCCTCCTCCAAGAAGGTGAAGAAGGAAGGGTCTAAGGCTACCTCCCGATCGCTGCGAGATGAATCCGACTCCACTGGTGAACAAGTTCCTACTTCTTCTCCTGCTGATGTCACACAGAGTGTCAATCCTACTACTGAGCCCTTGGACGAGGATTCTAACACAGATGAGGACTCTCCTCTTGACGTCACGCAAGCCTTCAGTAAGATTTTCTATTCTGAAGAGGCTAAGAAATCTCATGCTCTTTATGTTAAGAGAACTCTTAAGGTTGAGAAAATGATAGATGTTCTTAGCTTTAAGAAATATGAGATGGATGTGTTTCTTAAGGAGAGAAGTTTGTGGAAATCTGTTACGTCACTGGTGTCATATGATCCTGATGTTATTCATGAATTCTATACTAACATCATTTCTGATATGGGAGATCCTACTAAACTGTGTTTTGGAACTGTGTATGCTAGGGATAAAATCTATAAGTTTTCCCCTAATGTTATTAACACGTTTCTTGAGTTGGGCAATGAGGACACAATCATGTCTTTGGATTTGATTGATGATGTAGTGAATGTTATTACTGGAGGTTTGGTTCCAAAATGGCTCAACAAAGTGCCTGCTTCCAAGTTAACATTCTTTTACTCAGTGTTATACAAGCTTGCAGTGTGCAATTGGCTGCCCACATCAAATGCCTCTGTCATCACAGTTGATCAGGCCATACTCCTGTACAAGATAGGAAATCAGCTTCCTTTCAACCTTGGGGCATACATTTTTTATGCTACTTTGAAGGCTGCCTCTAAATCAAGTTCCTCCAATTTACTTCATTTCCCATGTTTGATCTATAGGATCCTTAAGAGTCAAGGGTTAAAGGAATGCAAAAAGAGTGTGATGTCTGAGCAGTCCTTCATCTCTATAATGAAGCCCAAGGGGAATGATGACAGGATCATTGATCTTCTCTATTCTCATGATGCTGCTAATCCAGTGTCTCCTTCTGCCGAAGGTACCCCTACTCCTTCCTAATCTGATGTCTATCCTGATGTTGCCTCTACGCCTACTATTTTTATTGTCATGATGCCGCTGGAGACTCTTCAACATCAAATTGCACTGCTTGATCATGTTATTGGTCAACTCATCAAGGCTCGAGATTTTCTTCTGACTCTCCTTTCTACACAAAAATGGGGAGTAGATGATGATGCTGATGGTGATGATGCGGATGCTAGAGACACAGATGCTGGACCGAGTGTTGTTGGTCAAGCAAAGGGGAGAAAAGGTGCAGCCAAAGGGAAGAGGAAGATGATGTGAAGCTTAGTGTTTAAGTTTCTGAATTTTAAAACTGTTTTTTATGCTAAAAATAATTTTTAATGTTTTCTGTTTATGTGTGTGCTGGACACACGGTTTTGGTATACATTTTATGCATATCTTTTTTTTTGTTATTGAATGCAATTTATGATTGTGTTCTTGATTCTATATGCTTATTTAGTTTTTTATATTCGTTACATATCATTATGATTAGGCATATTGAGTTTGTTTTGAGATATTGAACGATCAATATGTCTTGATTATTGTGTGTTGAACGTTAAGTTCAACATTGATATTATGTGTTGAATGTTCAGTTCAACATTTGATATTGTTGTGTTGAACTTTCTGTTCAGCATTGATTTTATAATAGGATATGTTCATATTATATGATGATCTAATTAAGGGGGAGTAACCCTTCAGGGGGAGATTTTAAGATCTCCATTTTCCGCTGCGACTCTAATTGTACAAAATACATTGAGTTGTATGTTTTGTGCAGAAAGGCTAAGATTAAGGGGGAGATTGTTGAGTGTTGTATGACATTGAGTTTCTATGTTGCACTCGATGTCAAACAGACTCCCTGCGACATTGTCTGTGATATAGTCGTAATTAATCTTATCATTTCCTAGTTTTATTTATTATTTTAATAAATAAAATAATTTTATATATCCTAAAATATATGTGTATATCCACGAAATTGATATTTCAAATAAATGGATGTATACATATTAGATATATTATTTAAAATAGAGTTTGACAAAGTCAAAACTCTATCTCCTTTTTTTTAGGTCTAGCGGTTTTTCTATTTATTTCTTTTTCTTTTTTAGAAAATTATATTTGCTGGATATTTAGAAAAAGAGCATGAATGTGGGGAAGCTTTCAACCACACCTTGGAGGCGGTTTCTTCCATATACGGTGAAGTCATGGAGTGGAGCGGTTATCGTCAACCCATGTTCAAGAAAGAGAAATCGTGGACCTTGTTGGATTCAAGTGAATAGCATATTTAAGAAGCATGGTCGACACTTGAAGACTTATTCAAGTTCAATCCATTTTCCACTGTGTGAATATTGAAGAAAGCTTGAGTCACAAACTTAGTATAGGTTTTGTTCTTCGTTCCTTCTTCTATCTTAACGTTTGTTGTTGTTCAATCCTTTCACGGAATAGATTGTACAAATTAGGATAGATAGCAAGGTTGTGAAACCTTTACTAGATTGTATACAAGTTGACGGGATGTCAATTTGTATGTTTTAGTTTGTATACAAATTTATGGGATGTCAATTTGTATGTTTTAGTTCTTTTTAGTGATAGACTAGATTAGAACTTGTAAATGTTGTTGTAGTGTTGAGAGCCTTCGCGTCTAACATCGACAGCTTGATAATTTTGTACTCATAGTAGTATAATTTCGCCATGTGGCAATCACACACATGTTGTGTGTGATTTAAAATTTATATCTTGTATTATTGCGCATTTTATTTCCTGCATATTTGTGTTAAGATAGTTGTGTTAACTGTCTGTAACATTGAGTTTGACATTATGAATCTATGTCTAATTTCAGTGTTTGTGGCAACAAATTACAACAAAATCATAAACTGTGCAAGCTAGCTAGCATGATAATCTCGAATGAAGAAATCATATAAAGATACAAATTATGCCAATTGTTAGAATTTGTTGCCTGAAACAATGTGAATTTCGGATGTAAATTGCAAAGTTAAACGAAATGTTGAAGCTAGTGTTACCACATTGCCTTCAACATGCAGTGAAAATGTAAACAGAACTTTGCACAAAATAAATTTTAAATCACACTCCTTACGGTGTGTGATTGCCTCAAGGTGAAATTCACTATCACAAGTGAAATACAAAAACAATGCAGATGTTGTCTCGGTTTACTCCCTTAACAACACAGCATAAAACATTCAGAGGACTATCCTAGCTTCACTCACTCGAATAATCACTAAAAAAAAACCTATCTAAACACATAGATAGATTACAATCAGTCACTCTAAATCCTAGACTTCTCAAAGTTGACTATCTAACCTACACACACAACTGGAATGAAAGTCTCCAGCTAATTGGGACGCTAGGCAAATGTCGAGGAAGATGTCTTGGATTTCAGAGATGGCACTAGATGCAAGATTCAGAGCTTCTCACACACCACGGTGATAACCTGCTAGCATAAAATGATTTTAAGGCTTGGAAATGCCTTAAATACTTCCTCCATCTCGGCTGGGTAGTTTCTCCATGATCTTTGATGAGTCGGATGCAAAACTACCGCCTTCCACTACCCTTGCTGAACTGGACTCGAGATAACCGGCCTCTGCACTGCGTGGCACACGTTCTTCAACATCGTGTAATAATGGCAGTTACTCCAACGACCCACGTTCTCTGCAACGGTTAGTATCTAAGATGAAGTGGGGAACATCACGTCCCTTGAAACTAGGAACAGATTCTGACCAAGTCAAAATCAAACATAATCCACGATTTATTCCACAATTAAATCAGCAATAAAACCCTAAATACGTGGAAAATGAAATGTGACAAAAATCACAATTTAATCAGATTAATTTAAAATAAATTAATCCTAAAAACTAGGAAAGGATAAGATTAGCATCCTGAGTGTTACACCCGATGTAGCGAGAATAACAGACGACATTGGATATGACATTGACTTCGATGTTATCAACGAAGTGATAACATCATCTGAAATCCATCATTCTCAACAATCTCCCCCTTAAGCTTATCTTTTCTGCACAAAACACAAAAACTCAATATATACAATTAGAGCCGCAGCGGAATGCAATCAAGAAATATTGGAGTTTAGAAACTCCCCCTTAAGGTCTGCTCCCCCTTAAGTTATTATTTGTAGAATAATATACAAAGTTAGTGGGTATAATCCCCTATACATGATATACAAGATTAGTGGGTATTTACCCCTGTACAGAAAAATTAGTGGGTAATTATCCCCTATACAGAAAACTAATGTTGAGAACATTCTCAACATAGCAAACAACACATATCTTAAAGCATGCGAAAACAATCACATTGTTGAGATCATTCCCATCATAAACATCACATACTATAAGTTATGTGAAAAATAGAATATCAATGTTGAAAACATTCTCAACATAAAAACATCACATATTGCATAATATGCGAACAATATGGCAACAATACTGAGATTATCACCAGATAAACAATATGCAAAAATCAAGCATATATAGATATCAAAATCATCAGACTAAACTGATGATTAAAATCAACTATTCAAGGATATTCAAAACTTGAATACCCAAAACATCCAAACATTAAAAATAAAACATATGTCCAACACATAGAGCAAAAATATAGATGTGTCCAACACATAACAGAAACATCAATTAAAATTGTTTTTGAAACAGAAGAATTAAATCTTCTTCTTTCCCTTGGACTTGGCCATTGACTTCCCAGCCTTCTCCCCTTCAGCACCATCATCACCAGCAACATTACCAGCAGCAGCGACATCTACTCCCCCTTTTTGTGTAGAAAGAATTCTCCGAAGTGTTTGACGAAGCTCAACCATTGCATTGGTGAGCATTGTGCTTTGATGAATCAATGAATCCATCTATGAAACATAGGAATTTAAAACCTGCATAGAAATTTTTGTCAAGTGCGAGGAAGCACTTGCTATGTCACTTCCTGAAATAGGAGGAGAGAGTGCACAATCTGTAGCAACATCCTGCCCAACATCCCTTGATGCAGCTGTTGAACTTCGACCGAAGGTATAAGGGAGATCAATTACACGATCTTCATTCCTTTTGGGCTTGATGAAAGAGATAGTTGAAGTTTCAGTAACTATCTTCTTCTTATTTGGCTTCACACCTTGGTCAATTAGGAGGGCATAGATGAGGCAGGGAAAAAGAAGAATGCTGGTGTGGCTGGTCTTCGTAGCAGCTTTCATCACATACTCAAAAATGTAGTCTCCGAGGTTGAAGGAGATCTTAGAGCCATGTTTAAAGAACAGAAATGCTTGATCAACAGTGAGGACTGAAGTGTTAGTGGTAGGTAACCAATTACACACAATAATCTTGTGTAATACAGAGTATAAAAATGTAAGCTTAAAGGTGGAAATTTTGTTTGTCCACTTGGTTACCAGTCCACCAGTTATAGTCGACACAACATCATCAATAAGATCTAGACTAACAACATCATTGTCATTGCCTAGACCTAAGAACTTGTTGATCACCATTGGATTAAACTTAAACACATGATCACGCATATAAATTTCCCCATATTTGCTCCTCGTTTTATCACCCATATCAGGAGACACATTGGCATAGAATTCAACAATCACATCAGGCTCAAAAGTCGACAAAGATGAAACAGATTTCCACAGACCCCTCTCTTTCAAAAACACATCCATGCCATACTTCTTAAAGCTTAAGACATCAATTTGTTTCTCAACACGCACAAGACGATTGCAATTAATTTTGTATTGAGCCTTAGCATGCTTAGAGTAGAAAGTCTTACTAAAAGCAGAAGTGACATCATAAGGGGAACCTGGTGGATAGACTGGTTCAGAATATCCAGACTCAGCATCATCTTTGACATTGCCTGACTAAGTGGGGGAGAGAACATCTCGAGCAGTGCCGGAAGAGACCATATCATGAGAGGAAGTGGGAGAAATGGCTTTCTTCACAGCCTCAGAAGAAACTCCTTTCTTTACAATTTCAGAAATCTCCGAAGCAGCTTCCTTTTCTTGATCAGCATCCACTTCAACATCAGCAGAAGCTTTAATGGGAGAGTTCTCAGGAGGATTCTCCTCATCATCCGACTCATCCTTTAGAGACCTCATCATCTTGGTCTCCATCTTCAAAGTTTTCCTAGCCTTCTTGCTAGTTTTTTCAACATCTTCTTTTTCAGTATCTTGAGAACTGTGAAGCCTCTTAGATTTATGAGTTGGCCCGGCCTTCTTCTTTTTGCTAGCAATAGCTTGAATGTGTACCCCAAGATCGGGCTCTATGGGGTTTTCTTCTTCTCCTAGGAGCACTTGTTGAAGTGGTGTTGGATTCATCACTTGAAGCACTTCAGGAATCTCAGCTTCCTTCATCGGAGTGTCAGCATGTTCATTCGGAGGAGATGAGGGCTTCTCCGACTTAGATTTAGCACCTTTCTCAAGCACTCATGTTGTTACAGTGATTGCGGGAGTTGATGTTGAAGTTCTAGCAGGAACTGAGGTTGAAGATGGAGTGCCCATGGTTTTCTCCAACACTTATTTCATCATTTGAAACATAGCAGCTATGTCGTTTGGATCCGCCATGGATGTACTGAAAAAACTAGAGAGAAAAACAGAGAAAAGAGAGAAGGACAAGATGAAGAGAAACGAAGCGACTCGATAGAGAGAGAATAAGTGAGAGATTTGAAATATAATTCGAGATATAGATGCCAAATCCCTCAAATCTCGAAACTCTCCAGAACTGTCACATCGCTAAAAATAAGAATAAAAAAATTCAAAAATCGGATTAGTGGATAGGGATATCCGAAGGAGTAATAATCACCAAAGTACCATTAGAGATAATCATGGGCCCCCTGAACAAATCTGTCCTTTTTTTAAAATAAATAAAATAATAAACAGACATAATCCATATACATAACAAATATAATTCAAGGCATATATTATCTGAAGAATGTGATTTCTCTGCAATATTGCACAAAACATCAGCTACAACATTTACAATGAATGAAATAAACCTAACATTTTTATAGTCTACATTTTTAAGGTCAAGGGTATTTCATTCATAAACACAGATAAATAATTTCAAGTAGCTGATTATGTTAAATTACGAGTAGATAACCCATATTTTCATTAAGTACACCTTGAAAATTACTTAAAAAAACTAAAAAGTCTAACAAGATAAACAACTGATGTTGATAAAAATAAAATCGCATTGAGTTCAACATCAGTAAACATAAAGATCTAATTAAACAGAGCACATTCCAAGAGACTTTCTCAAAGCAGAAAATCTCTCGAAATCAAGGGGCTTGGTAAAGATATCCACTGTTTGGTTCTCCGTGGATATATACTTGATGTTTATGATCTCTTTTTCTACCAAGTCTCTGATAAAGTGATGGCGAATGTCGATGTGCTTAGTGCGTGAATGTTGAACAGGATTCTTGGAAATTTCAATAGCGCTGGCATTATCACATAGCAAGGTAAGTGATGAGCTTGTCATGCCATAGTCCTTCATCATTTGGTTCAACCACACTAACTGAGCACAACAACTTGCAACTGCAACGTATTCAGATTCAGCTGTTGACAAGGAGATGCAATTTTGTTTCTTACTTGACCAAGAAACCATATTGCTCCCCAAAAAGAAGCAACCACCACTTGTGATTTTCCTATCATCAACATCACCTGCCCAGTCTGAATCACTGTATCCAATAAGGCTGGTGTTTGTATCTTTACAATACCTGATTCCAAAGTCGACTGTACCAGCAACATATCGAATTATTCTTTTGACAGCTTTCAAGTGAGACTCATTGGGTTGAGCTTGGTATCTAGCACATACTCCAACACTGAACATGATGTCAGGTCTGCTGGCAGTCAAGTAGAGCAAGCTTCCAATCATTTCTCTATACATTGTTGGGTCAACATTGACTCCAACATCATCTTTGCTCAGTTTTTCAGAGGATCCCATTGGTGTCTTCATAGGCTTTGCAGCTTCAAGCCCGAAGCGCTTGATCAGATTTTTGGCATACTTGCTTCAGGATATAAAAATCCCATCTTTATCTTGCTTGATTTGAAGACCAAGAAAATAAGCCAATTCACCGACCATGATCATCTCAAAAGTGCTGCACATTGCATCAACAAACTCACTGAGGAGGTTAGAACAAGTGGATCCAAACACAATATCATCAACATAGATTTGTGCAACCATGATGTGTTTGTGAATCCTTTTGATAAACAATGTTTTATCAACCACGCCTCTTGAAAATCTAAAGTCAATTAAAAACTCCGTAAGGCGAGCATACCAAGCTCTAGGAGCTTGTTTAAGTCCATACAAGGCCTTGTGTAGTTTCAGCACATGGTTTGGTTTTTCGTGACATTCAAAGCCTTTTGTTTGTTCAACATAGGCTTCTTCATTCAAAATGCCATTCAGGAAGGCGCTTTTGACATCCATTTGATGCAGTGTAAACCCAATGTTGCAAGCAATGGCAAGTAGGAGATAGATAGACTATATTCTAGCAACAGGAGCAAATGTTTTATCATAGTCTATTCCTTCTACTTGTGTATAACCTTGTGCCACTAGCCTGGCTTTATTTCTAACCACATTCCCAAACTCATCTGTCTTATTCTTAAAGATCCATTTAGTTCCAATTACATTTTTATTTTCAGGCCTTAGAACCAATTCCCACACATTATTTCAAACAAACTGAATCAGCTCATCATGTATTGCTTCTACCCAGAATTCATCTTTTAATGCTTCTTTGACATTTTTAGGCTCAATACTGGATAGAAAGCATGAAATGGACACAAGGTTAATAACTGATGACATGCAAACCTATTTGACCAATTTAGCAACATTGGCTGAGCTCTTTGTTCTGGTTTTGACTCCTTGAGATCTATTACCGATGATTTGGGAATTTAGGTGATCTCTTTTGATTCTCCTTGAAGGATCACGTTTTGGTTCATACTGAGCCAGTGGAATTTGGTGTCTGTGGTGATGTTGATTCCTTCACTGTCGGAGAAGAAACATTGGTTTTAACATCAGGACTTTTCATAGGACTTTTGTTAATGTTACTGGACTCCTTGTCGGCAACATCTGGTTCATGTAAGAGAAATGACACATCATCTTCTTCAGTTCTTGTTGCCAGACCTGCAAGATCATCAAACACAACATTGACAGATTCTTGTACGGCCTTAGTTCTTGGGTTAAGAACCCGATATGCTCTGCTGTTTTGAGCATATCCCAACAACAATCCTTTGTCACTCTTGGAGTCAAATTTTCCAAGATAGTCTCTGTCATTCAGGATGTAGCAGACACATCCAAACACATGAAAATATTTGAGATTTGGCTTTCTTTCTCTTAGAAGCTCATAAGGAGTCTCCTTTCTTCCTGGTCGAAGATAGACTCTGTTCCCGATGTGACAAGCTGTGTTAACAGCTTCAGCCCATAGCTTCTTTGAAAGCCCTTTAGCCTGTAACATTGTACATAACATTTCCTGCAGAGTTCGATTCTTTCTCTTCACTACTCCATTTTGTTCTAGAGTTTTAGGAGCTGAATACTCATGGAGTATTCCTTTTCTTTCACAAAAATCATCGAATGAAGTATTCTCAAATTCTCTTCCATGACATGTTCTTACATATGCAATGTTGGTGTCAAATTGCAGACACATTGTGCGGCAAAATCTTTTGAAGACTTTGAATGTTTCATATTTTTCTTGTAGAAATTCAACCCAAGTGTACCTTGAGAAATCATCAAGAATAACAAGGATGAAACTCTTACCACTCATACTCTTTGTATCAACTGGTCCCATGATGTCCATGTGTAAGAGTTGAAAACATCTTGTTGTTTGACAACCACCCAGGCTTTTGTGAGGGATTTTGGTTTGTTTTCCCTTTTGACAGGCACCACTTACAACATCATGATCAACATTCAGCTTTGGCAGGCCACAGACAGCATCTGACACAATCAGTTTCTTCAAATTCACCATGCTCATGTGACCGAGTTTTTGATGAATCAACTTTGTTTCATCATTTACAGTCATGTTGCACGTTTCATCTTTGTCAGAATGGTAGCAAATATCAGATGCATGGCTTCCGAACATTATGCATTTGTCGTGTTTGTCAAATACTTCACAAGTATTTTTATCAAACTTGACATGCATACTATCGTCACATAGCTGACTGATACTGATCAAATTGGCCATCAAACCCTCGACATGCAGGACATTTTGGAGCTTAGGAAAATGTTTGACATTCAAGGTTCCCTTTCCGATAATGTTTCCTTGAGCTCCTCCTCCGTAGCTGACTTTGCCTTTGTTAGTAGAGGTGTATTCTTCAAGAAAATCCTTGTTGCCGGTCATGTACCGAGAGCATCCACTGTCAAAGTACCATGTCCCGGCAATGTTAGCTTCAGGGATGTGTACACAACATTGCAAGTGTACTTCATCTTTTTGACCTTCTTAGGATTTTTGTTCTTTGATGTTGTCCCTGATGTTGTTCTCCCAGTTGCAACATCATCATGAAATTTGAAGCAATGTGGTTTAATATGCCCAGGCTCTTAACAGTAGTGACACACATACTTTCGCACCTTTGAGCCTTTACATTGTTTCTGATCATCATCTTCAATATTGTTCCTTGTCGTTGTGCTTGAGTTGTTACCTTTCACAAACTGCACAACATTGTTGTTTGAGACAGACATGGAAGATTTATTAGAGAATCCTAGTCCTGCTCTATTTGTCTGTCCCAATGTTAAGGCTTCATTTAGGACATTCTTTCCTTGATTCCATTTCTGAAATGTTCTCGAGGTGTCCTCCACTTCCTTCTTTAGTTTGCTGATTTCAGCATCACTCCTAGTAAGTCTAATTTCCAGACTTACAACCTTGCCTCTTAGAAACTGATTTTCTTCCATGAGAAATCTCAACTCTTTTGATTGAGTTGTCCACTGAGCGCAGACTTCATTCACAACATTGTTGAGTTCTTGAAGTGAGGCAGTAGGTTGTTCTTCATGTGCATCATGAATTCTGATTTCAGAAGCCTGATTGAATTCATCCATAAGAGTCATTTCATACCAATTCATCGTATTAGGTGAAATCTCAGTAGCTTCTGCTTCAACATCTGGAAGAACTTCATCTTCAACTTCACATTTTTCAATGTCAAGTTCATCAAGTTCATCAATATCATTCAGAGCATCAATAATCTGATCATCTTCTTCCAAGACATTGATGAACAACACTCTCTGATTTGAATCATTTTCGGCATCAGAATCATCACTGAGAACAACATTAAAATTATTTATTTGTCTTCTTCATGCTATTGGACATTCATTTGAATAATGTCCATACCCAGAGCATGCTCTACATTGAACTGAATCAATGTCTTTCCCAGTGTCAGCAACTTCCTTCTTGACATTTGATCTTCCAGAATTTGATGTTGATGAGGATGGAGAGTCAAACAGCCGTCGAGGTTTGATATTTAGAGGGATTTTCTTCATGGAACGAACCAGTGAGTTGAACTTCTTTGTCAAGAGTGCAACACTTAGATTCTCTTCCTCATTGATTTCCTGAAGACTATCAACATCATCATGAACATCAGATGACACAGTTGTTGTCTGGAGAGCAATTCCTTTTGAAGTTCAGTTAGCTTTCTGATTTTGCAGGTTCATCTCAAATGTTAGCAAGATGCTGACCGCTTCACTCATACTCATGGTTCCTACATCGTGTGCTTCTTCAATTGCAGAAATTTTCATATTGAATCTTTCTGGGAGAGTTCGAAGCAACTTGCTCACCATGTTCTCATTAGATATTGGACTTCCAAGAGCGGTCGATTGGTTTGAGATCTCACATAACTTTTCAGCATAAGATGAAATAGTTTCATCTTCAAACATGCGCAAATTTTCAAATTTTGATGTGAGTAACCTCAGTTTAGTCTTCCTTACACTAGCAGACCCTTCACAATGTTCCTGAAGAATGGTCCATGCTTGATATGCAGTAACACAATTGCAAATCATCTTAAAACATGGAACATCGACTGAACTTAAAATTGCATTCAGAGCGCGAGCATTAAAATTTGAGATTATTCTCTCATCATTTGTCCATTGAGATTCCGGAGTTAACACAAAATCTCTATTCGGACCTTCCATCCTAGGAGGGCTCCATTCTTCAATAACTGCCATCCATGCTCTTTCATCGATAGATTTGATGTAGATCTTCATTCGAGATTTCCACATAACATAGTTACCACCATTGCTATCTAGAGCAGGAGGACGACATTGATTAATTTGAATATTCATCATAAATTTCAAGCAACACCAGATCGAGTACTTAGTGTGTCAAGTACCGGCTCTGATACCACTTGTTAGAATTTGTTGCCTGAAACAATGTGAATTTCAGATGTAAATTGCAAAGTTAAATGAAATGTTGAAGCTGGTGTTACCACATTGCCTTCAACATGCAGCGAAAATGTAAATAAAACTTTGCACAAAATAAATTTTAAATCACACTCCGTACGATGTGTGATTGCCTCAAGGTGAAATTCACTATCACAAGTGAAATACAAAAACAATGCAGATGTTGTCTCGGTTCACTCCCTTAACAACACAGCATAAAACATTCAGAGGACTATCCTAGCTTCACTCACTCGAATAATCACTCAAAAACAAACCTATCTAAACACATAGATAGATTACAATCAGTCACTCTAAATCCTAGACTTCTCAAAGTTGACTATCTAACCTACACACACAACTGGAATGAAAGTCTCCAGCTGATTGGGACGCTAGGCAGATGTCGAGGAAGATGTCTTGGATTTCAGAGATGACACTAGAAGCAAGATTCAGAGCTTCTCACAAACCACGGTGATAACCTGCTTGCATAAAATGATTTTAAGGCTTGGAAATGCCTTAAATACTTCCTCCATCTCGGCTGGGTAGTTTCTCCACGATCGTTGATGAGTCGGATGCAAAACTACCGCCTTCCACTATCCTTGCTGAACTGGACTCAAGATAACCAGCATCTGCACTGCGTGGCACACGTTCTTCAACATCGTGTAATAATGGCGGTTACTCCAACGACCCACGTTCTCTGCAACGGTTAGTATCTAAGATGAAGTGGGGAACATAACGTCCCTTGAAACTCGGAACAAATTCTGACCTAGTCAAAATCAAACATAATCCACGATTTATTCCACAATTAAATCAGCAATAAAATCCTAAATACGTGGAAAATGAAATGTGACAAAAATCACAATTTAATCAGATTAATTTAAAATAAATTAATCCTAAAAACTAGGAAAGGATAAGATTAGCATCCTGAGTGTTACACCCAATGTAGCGAGAATAACGGACGACATTGGATACGACATTAACTTCGATGTTATCAACAGTCTTAGAGCACAGATCGTACAATATTGCTCTGCCTTTGAAAAAGGCTCTTGCACGGACCATGCAATGAGGCAGTCTCATAACACGGTCTATGCTATGATGCATCATCGCGCGATCTTCACTTTTTGACCTTTTCTCGTCTCAACTGACTCTCTTTTCTCCCAATGGACTTGAGAATTACTTCCAACTCCAATCATAAACCAAAGCTACTCAATTCTTATGTGTTTTTCTATCGGGCAAAGGTATAAAAAAACACCTAAGGTATTGGCTGAGTCCCGGTTAGGCACTTAAGGTTTGACTCGGTCCATTCGGCCTCTTAAGGTTTAAAAATCGGTACAACAATACCCTTCTGTTTCGCCTCCGTTACTGAGTTAGAAGTGACCGTTACCGAGTCAAACCTTAAGTGCCTAATCGGGATTCGGCCAATAACTTAGGTGTTTTTTGTACCTTTGCCCTATATTTTATTTACAAGTATGGAGAAAAAATATGGAGATATTAAAAAAAATCACATTATTAACTAAGAAATAAGAATTAAGCATAAGATAGACTGAAAAAAAATGTAGAATATCTCATTATTAACTAAGAAATAAGAATTAAGTATAAGATATTAAAAAATAAAAATTAATTAATTAAAAAATTCGGCATGTCGTGCAGTGCACTCGCTTAATGCTAATGCGTGGGCTCGTACACTGTGCTCAATTATTACTTTTTTTTTAAAATAAATATACATCATAAAATAGAATTAGAGAACCCTAAAATCAAAGTTAATTAATTTATTTATTTATTTTATCCGACGCCTAACGCAGTGCACTCGCTGATAAGTAGATAAATATGCTTAAATTAAATTGTAATAAAATGTATTTTTAATACATTTTATTCATGATCAATCCTTATTTTTCTATTTATTTTATTTTGAGTTCGATAATACTCCAATTATACTTTTATTGTTTATTTTAGTGACTTTGGAGAATTTTTAGATCAAGATTATGAGAACGGGCCTCGACAATTACAACATGATTTGGGTCATGTTCTAAGGTGAAATGAACCTCTAAACTAGATAAGGCCCATCAATTGAAATAAGTAATATAGGGCAAAGGTACAATAAAACACCTAAGTTATTGGTCGAGTCCCGGCTAGGCACTTAAGGTTTGACTCGGTAACGGTCATTTCTAACTCAGTAAGGGCATGGTTGTACTAATTTTAAAATCTTAAGGGACCGAATAGACCGAGTCAAATCTTAAGTGCCTAACCGGGACTCGACCAATACCTTAGGTATTTTTTTGTACATTTATCCTTTTCTATCAAAACTTAACAAACCCATAATGTTCCAACAAAAATAGAAGTTAAGCACAATCATGCTCAAACAATTATGCATTCACACAAAATAGCTATCAAATCAAGTCCGAAATGCATATAAAGCACATGTTATCAATATGAATTAGTAATTTATAAGTAGAAATTAAATTTTAAATACATTGAATAAATTATATAATAGGGATATTTCCTAGATAATTAAATTACTATATTTGACCGATTTTGAAATTCAACATGATTTTGAAAATAATTGACTGATGTTAGCACCTTTTGAATTGTGGCACATTCAACATCCTTAAATTACTGTTAAAAATAAATTAGAATATGTAATTAATCATATAAAAAAGGAAAAAGGTCCAAATACACCCCTAACGTTTACCCTAGGGGGCAAATTCACCCTTAAGGTTATTTTTGGAGTAAATAACACCCTAATATTTACAAAAAAAAAAGTGCAAATCCCCCGCTCTCCTCCCAAAAATAGTATTTTTCTTCAAAAGTATAGAAATGTGTTTACTTTTTTCATATTTTTGACCCATAAAAAATAATTTTTTATGGGATGAAATTTACTAAAAAACTTACATGTATTTTTCATATATTTTTTAATAAATTTCATTCCCAAAAATACAAACTCAATTAAACTAAATAATAATAATAATAATAATAATAATAATAATAATAATAATAATAATAATAATAATAATAATAATAATAATAATAAGATGATGATGATGATGATGATGATGATTTTAGGTCTATATTTGAAGGAAGATTATAATTTAAAAAAATGGAAATTATGCAAAAATAAATATTCTTTTAGTGATGGAAAAAATCATGAATAAAATGGAATTTTGCACCAAAAAAAAACACTATTTGTTCAAAAATATAGAAATTTGATTTTTTTTCATATTTTTCATCCCTAAAAAATAATATTTTTTTAGTAGATGAAATTTATTAATAAACTTACATGTATTTTTAATATATTTTTTTAGTAAATTTCATTCACAAAAATACAAACTCAAACTCAATAATAATAATAATAATAATAATAATAATAATAATAATAATAATAATAATAATAATAATAATAATAAGATGATGATGATGGTTTTAGGTCTATATTTAAAGGGAGATTATAATTTTAAAAAAATGAAAATTATGCAAAAATAAATATTTTTTAGTGCTAGGAAAAAATCACGAATAAAATTGCATTTTGCACAAAAAAAAAACACTATTTTAGAGGAGGGGAGGTGTAATTTGCACTCTTTGAAAAACGTTAGGGTGGTATTTGCTCTAAACAAAATGTTAAGGGTGAATTCACTCCTCCATGTAAACGTTAGAGGTGTATTTGCACATTATCTTTATAAAAAAAGAAGAAGAAAACGAATTGACATGAAAACATGTGTTGGATGTTGTATATATGTTAATTCATAATTTACATCATATTTGTATATAAGGATATTAATTAAAAAAGAATATGTTAATACGTGCATATCAAATTGAGGCACCATTCAAAATTATATATATATATATATATATATATATATGTGTGTGTGTGTGTGTGTATTTTAATTTAATATTATGGAGTTAATAATAATATTTGTTAATTATTACCATATATATGTCTATCCAATGAAGATGTACCATTTGCATCAAAATCACATAAGGAAATTTTATTTGTTAATAAAAAATACATGTAGATATGTTATATTATCCTATATTATCCTTAAATTAAATATATTATATGGATATAATAGGTAAATTCAATTTTGTAAAATAAGGCTCTTTTTATATAGTAGTAGATTAATATGGAAACCAATATAGTATATTAAGATTTTACATTATAAATAAATATTAAATATTATATTACACAATTATCCTTAAATTAAAGTTGTAACTGGAATATACTAGGTAAATTAACCAAATTTTGTAAAACCTCACACTTTTATCATAGTAGTAGATTTTATAATTACTATATATTTGAATTATATATTTAAGAAAAATAAAATTTAAAATTTACCAACAGAAATAAAACACGATTTGGAATAGTAATTGGTGGACCAAAAACTCTCAATTCTATTCAAGATTCAATTAAATAACATCTCTTAACCCATTAATTGCCAGCCTATTCTGCTCCCCCATAGCAAAGTCACTGCATCTCTATCACTGCATTTTTAAGCATTTTTAAGGGTGATTCTATTTACCAGGCCACCTCATTTTTCTCCTGACAATCCCAAGTTAATGAAAATGTACATATTTATCTTTCAATTTTTTTTGCCCAACCCCATCTAATTTAAATCAATCATAAAATAAAATACAACCTCTCATTGTATAGCTCACTAATTAAAACCTATGATAAAATAAAATTAATGTTAAAGTTAATTTTAAACTAGATTAATTAATATAACGTTTCCTAAAAATCTGCAATTTGAATTATTTATTTTTCTTATGATATACCATTCTTAATAATTAATTTTACAAAAAAAAAAAATCATCTTTGTCATTGTTTATTTAACAATCAAGTAAATGCATTTGTTATCATAAATCGGCAGTAATAATTATTTATTTATATAAAAATAGATTTTTAATACTAAAAATTGAGAATTACTAATTATTACAATGCAAACTGAGTTATTGATCACCAGAACTAAGATTTATTCATGTATATACTATCAAATAAAATATGATTATATAAAATTAATTTGATATTGTATTTTAAAAATACAATTTAATGCGTGGTTAAAGGTTCTAAAATAATTGTCGATAATAGGACAAAATTATCAATATCAAATTAATAATTTCTTGTTCTTAAAACATCAAATACGAAATGGCATCTTCAATTTTATAACAAATATTTTTTTTAGTTGATTTATATGTAATGTCGCTTAATTAAATAGTTAAAGTGAAAGAATAGGGTCATAGGAGCACAAATTTTGAGCAAACGGGAGAGCATAAGAATGTCAATTGTAATATTAAAATTATTTTGCGGAAGTTTCATCTAAAGAAGTGATGAATAAAAATAATATAATATATAATAATAATGATGATGATTAAATGAGTGGAATTTCATATCTACATGGTGATGTCAAATCAGTGATGGGTAAATTAACTTGGATCCATGATAGGTCGGTTAGTAGTTCTCTAGAAATTGTATCATAATTTAATCGATCATAATGAAAGCGGTTTAATTCATAAAATTACTTTTTCTTCACAATCTTAATACTCTTTACAATCATCATCTTCTTCACATTGTCCATCATTTCAATTCTCTATCGTACTGTGATACCCCGACCCTTTTTGATAAATTATAAATTATAATTTTGGAAAATGGTGTTGAATTAATATTGTTTGAATATTAATTATGATGGTATGTTCGTATTTTAGGCCGTTGTTTTATTACAGGTTGTCCCACTCGAACCGATATGTCATAGCACGACGATATTATACTAAGTGTATAATACATGTTAACATTTTAATATTTAAAATTGTCGAGTTATATGATAATTAATGAGTGTGATTATATTTAATTTTATATTTGTCATACTTTGAACACCCTAACGCTGAGTTGATCGGGGGTCTCGCTGTCCGGTCAGTGAGTCGGGGGTTCAGGGGGCGAAGCGCCCCGATGAGGGCTAGGGGGCAACGCCCCTTTCTTTTTCAATAAGTATTAAATGCGTTTTGAAAGTTATATGGAGTTGAAAATGTTCGGGAGTCGAACTGTATTCGAAAATTGCAAAAAGCCTGAAACGCGACCCTCAGGCACGAGTTCATCGAGTCGCGTCTCGCAGTAAAGCCGAAATGCTACCGTGAAACGCGACCCCCTTCAAGTCGCGTTCCGAGGGGTCTGCAACGCTACCTTGAAACGCGACATTTTGGTCGCGTGTCATGAGCTTCGGAGAGCCATTTTTCTTCATCTCAAACTTGACCTTCAAACACGACCCCTTTGAGTCGCGCCTCGCTGTATTATCCAAACGCGACCTTAAGACGCGACTCCCTAGGTCACGCCTCGCTTCGGGATTTCCCCATTTTAAACACTTGTCCAATTACTCCTCTTCATTTTCTCAAACACTTAGGCGATTTTTCCCCAAATCCTCTCAAGAAAATTCTTCAAGCTTTGAAGTGGATTTCCTCATCCTCACCCATCAATCAAGGTAACTTCACACTATCTTCTTCTTGGTGATTAAACACCCTTTTTTTCTCATGTTGATTTGAACCTAGGGTTTATATTCAAAATTTAGGGTTTTCGATTTCATTGATCCCCTTGCCTTGATATCTTGAACATATGGTTTATTTACATCTTTGAAGCTATATGTGTTGTTAAATTGAAATTCCTATAATTTATTATTGCTAGGGTTTGGATTTTTTGCCCTAATTTCCCTTTAATATGTTGGTATTTGATTGGAGGTGTTGTGATGGTTGTATGAAGTTGATTTTCATGTATGTTAGAGCCCTAGGATAGAGGTTCATGTATTGGAAATTATGAGTTCAAAGGATTTAAATTGAGTAATGTTCTTGTGGTTTAAATGAGTGCACGTAATGTGTTCGATTAAATGTCTCAAAGAGTTTTAATGTGTATGTTGAGTCCGAAATCATAGCATGAGCTTTTTTAGCCATGGTTGAGTATGTGGATGGGTATGAAAAAACCTTAAAGCATGAATAGCATGTGTTTGGTCAAAATTATGAAATAATTGTATAATTCGACATCTAAAACAAAAAGGGGATTTAAAGGTGCTAGGCGACGTATTGGGGTTCGAGGTGGACAACTTGGGCACGGCAAAGGAGTATTTCAAGGTTGAAAGGATATAAAAGCGTCTCATAAGGTGGGGTTACTCTAAACTGTAAACACGTGTAAAGTTATGGTTATTATTGTGTTTTGATTGTATAAGTATGAAGGGTCTTCGAACTGGTTATAAGAATGAGACCCTTCGGGGCAAAACAGAGATCCTTCGGGATCGATATAGACTTGTTAATGTCCTCCCTGGGGTATAATAAGCCTGCGGGCATCCCTACAGGATAAAGACGTTCATTAACAGGGGCATCATGATGTTTGGGCCCTACGGGGTTGAGACTAGTCTCCACAAAGTAAAGAAGTATTCATATGTTATATTTTCACTTGTGCAATTGGCTATAACTATTTACAGTGTTCCCCACTGAGTATGTTGTTAAATACTCATCCCATTCATTTAATGAATTTCAGGTTGAGGAGTTGAGGCCTGAGTAGGAGCGTTGTGAACACAAGAGAACCCCCACAAACTTGTGTTTATTTTTGCATGCTCTTCTTTTGAATCACTCATAATATTATTTCATTGATCACTCTACTTTGTATTTATAATCAATGATCATTGGGGATGGGAATAGCCCGATTTTTGTAGATACGCTATGTTAATTTGTTATATTATGGACACATTTAAAGGCGGGTCGTTCAACCTAGGAGCCTATGATGTTTGAGTATATGTTAGTGAACCTCTATGCTATGTATGTTAACCTAGGGTGCTAGACGGGCGAGTTGTGTAAAGCCTATGAGCCCGTTAGGTTAGATGATTGTATGATTGTGTGGATGGGCTTATGCAAAGCTTCCATTAAATATTATGTTGTGTGATAGTGTAGATTCAATAGGTTGCATGTTATAATTGTGAAAAAAAAATGTATTGAGAATTATGATGTCATTCCTCATAATGAAATTTGACCTTAACTTCCGCTCAATTTAAAATAAGCACACAAAAATGAGTAAGTAAATTGTATGTTAAGTGACGTGGTGAAACGGAATAGTTTGGGGCGTTACACGTACTCATTACAAATTTTTTTTGAAGGAATATGTTGTATTCGATGAGAGATAAGTTATAAATTATGGTATGATTTGTTGTTTGCTTCAAACTTTTTTTCTTTGTAATATTTAAGGTGGAGGCTATATATTGGGGGTTTATTTTAGTTTGCTATAATTTTTAAATAGTTGAGGTTGTATTTTAATTTGATATAGTTTTAAAATAGTGGAGGTTGTATTTTAATTTGCTATGGTTTTAAAATAGTGATGGTTGTGAGGACAAAAAATCTAAAAAAAATAGATATTTATATTTTAATTAATTTTGGGAGTTGGAAGGAGAAAAATAGCGTTGAATAGAATTACCCCATTTTTAATTCATGTTTCTTTTTCCATGATAGTTGGCCAAATTTGCAATAAATTGTGTCATTCAATATCTTTAATCTAAATATGACATTCTTTTCAATTCAACGATAAGCAAAACTAAAGTGCTAAGCCATATGGTTGCGGGGGAGAGCATTAAGCAATTCCTTTGTGTTGAAACCCAACTGTAGCATCAGCTAAACCTATTTTCAGAAGCAAACTAAATATATAACAAAGTAGAGACAAATGATGCAATGAGAGAAGAGAATAAACTAGTAAGATATAAGGCATATATATAGACCTACTGTATTGTATATTACGAGTCAATAAGGACCATCAAGAATTCCCTGAAGTTCATTTCCATCATTCAAAATTGTTCAAAATGCAGGCCGTCTACAAGCCTGAGACTGGATGACTTAACGTGAGATACATCAGGATCTTCTGTTGGTTGGTTGGCTCAACTTTAAATCTGACGGCATAGTTACACTGCAGCTTTCCGCCTCTGCTGCTTCTACGGGTCTGAATGTTTTCAATCAGTTAGATGAGAACAAACAGCAACATCAATATACATCATCAACACCACACACATTCTTGGACACAGCCTGTAGTTTGCACTTAGCACTGGCAAAGCTTAAAATTTCCAATAATGGAAATTTGCAGTGCCAGTTTTTCATTATTGGCAAGCAACAATAGAGTAACAGGAAAAATGTGTATAATTAACTACATTCACAGAGTTGAAAAGGAATAGGTGCTTGAGTGCTGGTGAAAATAGTAACTTCCAAGCCCCTATATACTCACGGGATCAGATCCTCTAGTTGAGATACTGCATTGTGTAGTGCATGTAGAGCCATCTTCTTTACCTATTTCAAGTAATGGAACAGTATGACCATTAGTGCAATTTAACCAAATTTTCAAGCATGAATAAGACAAGTTCGCAGGAGAACAAGTTGCATGCACTGACACAAACTTTATAGCAAAACAACTTACACAAGTGTATAGGCAGGCAGTTTCTGGGCATTCATGCTCAAGTGTTCCAACAAAACAATCTAACTGATCCGTGCCGTTTAACATTTTCTTGTCAGTTCTTGTCTAGGCGAGCATTAGGGTGTGGAATAAGGTTCCACAAGCAAATTCAGATTTCCACTTCAACATCAGTCATATATAATTAGAACAAAAGATTTTGATTAAATTGCAAAAGATACCTCGTTTGCCCCAGATTAATGAATACAACAACACTATGCAAATACGGAATACAGAAAAGAAAGATAGATGCACCCAAGGGGGATAAAGCAATTAGGTTTCATCAAATAAAGAATCTGAAATCATTCAATTACAATGGTTAATGATTGGCCGATGATTAAGATTCTTAAATCAGCAGACATGATTGCAGTTTATACACTCATGAGCCATGATACCAGCTACAGGCCAAAACATGGTACAAATGAGCAATCTCAAGCTGATAGAGCAGCGCCGAGTGATCAGGGTGTAGTCTTGTCGCAAGAACGAGTGAAGACAGGAGCCTTTTATAGGATTAGTATTATTTAATTTTCATTATTCTACAGTTAAATAATTATGGGCTTCATGTCTTATGCATGGGCCTTAGTAGGAGTTTTAGTATTTATTTCCTTTCTTTGGCTTGAATTAGGGTTATCGAGAAGAATAGTGGTTTTAGCGGCTGCAGCAGTGGCAGAACGTTGCGTTCTGTGTACTTGGTTTTATTATTTGCAGATTGAATTACTATTTCCCTTTTTCTACATATCTTCACTCCATCACAAGCCAAACTGGAAGTGAATCAAGCCAAATCGGAGGTGAAAAAGTAGTATGCAAGGCCTACTAATTTGGCATCAACAAAAGTTGATTATTAATTTCAGCAGTTTCATTAGCATAGAGAGAATCTTCTTTATCACTATGCCACTGACTTAAAAGAAGCAACACTTTATCAGCAAAAACAGATCCTCTCTTCTGTCTAATTTCCACCTACTTAACAGAATAAAATGCCTAAAGGAGGACACAACTTAATGATCAAACAAAAAGCATGTATACCTGCAATTTGTCCTCCTTAGCTCTGCAGTTATGGGGAAGAATACGAAAGTCCTCAGTCAAGCGAATGCACTCTCCAAGATTTTCTGGGGAAACAAAGTCCTGAGCAACTTTTATGCAAGACTGTAAAATTCAACAAGACAACAAGAATGAGAAACCAGTTGGGCTACTGTATTAAGAATGGCAACAAGTATTATTAATCTCAGGCAACTATTCTCAATTCACAGAGAAACCAAAAAAGCTTCAACAAATAATGAAGTTATTTATGGATCTGCATGGAATTTCTAACTGTTCTGTGCAGTTTAGCATTTTCAACTAGTCCTTGATATTTTCTGGTTCAGTTAAGTACTAGCTTTTGCAATTTCGGCCAAGGCCAGCTGAAGGAAAAGATCAAAATGCAGGTAACTTCTTGTATTTATATTTCCACTTCTGAAGGGACAATATCAAAATAAAATCCATCTTATACACCTGGAAGTCACAACATTCTACAACAGGGGAATAAACTAAGTATCAAGGTGATGCAAGAAGAAAGCAGTTTTTCAATGGAGAACATAAAGGGTTCAAACATGGTAGCAGATATCTACCACACAAATTATGCCAAATATTTACTGCATTTAAATATAATAGATACTGTTAGAGATTTATTATATATATCTTGTACATATTTAGTGTGTATCTTATATGGTAGGTAGATATTCTATTTTAGGGTTAGATTGTAACCTAGTATCTTTTTCCTCTATATATAGAGGTGTCTCTATTTTCAATAAGATATACAATCTTTTTCTCCAGAGATATGTCTACGGTTTATCCTTTTCTACATGGTATCAGAGCGGGACGATTCCTTCTCGTTCTGACTCTCTTCACGTTCCTCCACAAATTTTCTATCTAATCTTCCGCTGTTCCTAAACCCTTAAAAAAAAAAAAAAAAAAAAAAAAAAAAAAAAAAAAAAAAACTGCAGCGCTGCTCTCTCTGATTTGTGTTCTAAACCATGTCAAATTCAGATTCTAAACCTACTTTAGGAACCACTATCAAATTGAATGGTTCCAACTATCTCTTGTGGTCTCGTGCCTTTGTGCCTTTTTACTGTTTCTGGGATCCCAAAATAAACGGAATCATGTTCTGGTCGCTCCTCCAGCGGCTACGGATGCTACTTTTACCACTTGGAGTCAATCTGATTGTTCTGTGATGACTTGGCTTCTTAATAGTATGGATGAATCCGTGAGTAAAAATATTATGTTCTTGGACACTGCCAAAGCTATGTGGGATGCCTTGCGCGAGATGTATTCTAATGATAAGAATGTATCTCGTGTGTTCGAGTTGTACGAGAAACTCTTTTCCCATTGCCAAGATGGACAATCCGTTAATGACTACTTCTCCACGCTTAAGGGCCTTGCTGATGAAATTCTGGTCTATCATCCGCTGTCATGTGATGCTACGACACGACAGAAACAGTGGGAGGAGTTCATGGTGGCGAAATTCTTGTCTGGCTTAGATCATTCTCTCCGACCAACTCGGGATAGTCTCTTGGCGAGTGATAATGTTCCAACTTTATCCAATGCTCTCTCTCGTGTTCTTCGTGTGGCCACGGGTCGTACTGATGATGGTTCATCCACTCTTCCTGACACTTCAGCCATGTTTGCTCGCGGACAGGGGTCTTTCCGAGGTCGTTCTCGTGGCCGTGGTCGTGGAACTCATACTACCCCAGGTGATCGTTCTTGTGTTCACTGTGGCCGGTCCAACCATGTCTCCGAGAAATGCTGGGCGAAATTTGGCAAACCTGACTGGGTCGACGACTTCTACGGCTGATATGGTTTCTGTTCCTCGTACTGAATATGAAACTCTTCTTCAGACTTCTGCTGATAATTCCTCTGCGTCTGCAGCGTCTACCACTGCAGGTGTGTTTGCTGTGACTCATGGTAAGTCTTGGATGTTGGATTCGGGTGCCACTTCCCATATTACCGGAACTAAGTCCGCTTTCTCTTCTTATTCTTCATCATCACTTTCTCATGTTCGTCTTGCTGATGGAACCTGATGGCACCTGTTCTCCAATCACGGGAACTGGTGCTGTCAAACCTACCGCCACTTTAACCCTTGATAATGTTCTATACGCTCCCAAATTTCCAGTTAGTTTATTGTCTATAAGCCATCTCACCAAAACTCACAATTGCTCCGTGACCTTTTATCCGTCTTATTGTATTTTTCAGGACCCGCAGACGAAGAGGAGGATTGGTGGCGAACATGAGCGTAACGGTTTATACTACTTGGATTCCATTGCCCCTGTCACTTCCCGTGCTCTCTCCGCAACTGTGTCTCCTCGTGTCTCCTTATCAGTGGCATTGCCGCCTTGGTCATCCCTCTCCGTCCTCCCTCAAAAGTTTAGTTCCTGTTCAGTCTATTGATTTTCAGTGTGAGTCTTGTGAGCTTGGCAAACACCATCGCTCATCTTTTCCATCTAGAGCTGATAAAAGCAGTTCCTTTGCTTTTGAACTTGTTCATTGTGATGTTTGGGGTCCTAGTAAAGTCGAGTCTAGAGGGGGTTTTCGTTATTTTCTTATTTTTGTTGATGATTATTCACGCATGATGTGGTTATGTTTGCTTAAGAGTCGATCTGAAGTCCCTGATGTACTCAAGTCCTTTTATCATGAAATAAAAACTCAGTATTCTGTTGGTTTACGCATTCTTCGTACTGATAATGCTCTTGAGTTTACACAACAATCTGTTTCTAGTTTTTGTACTTCTAATGGCATAATTCATCAAACATCTTGTTCTTACACTTCCCAACAAAATGGGGTTGCTGAACGCAAACACCGCCACATATTAGACGTCGCACGTGCACTTCTTTGTCACATGCATGTTCCCAAATACTTGTGGGCTGATGCCGTTCTCACAGCTTGTTTTCTCATTAATAGGATGCCGTCTACTGTTTTACATGGGGATATCCCTTTTGTCTGTCTTCATCCGGATAAATCACTTTTCTCTGTGCCTCCCCGAGTCTTTGGTTGTGTTTGTTTTGTTCATAACTTTACCCCTAGTTTGGATAAATTGTCCCCTAGGTCTCTTAAATGCATCTTGCTTGGCTATTCTCGCACACAAAAAGGCTACCGATGTTATGATCCTCTTACAAAACGCAGTTACACATGTGCAGATGTTACTTTCTTTGAGTCTCAATCTTATTTTTCCCCGTCTCTAGGACAGCCCCGGGATACTCTCGCTTCTACTCCTTTACCTGTCCCATCATCCCCCGATATGTCTCCTCCTAAACCCTTGCAGGTATATACGCGACGTCCTCGACCCGCATTTGTCTCATGTCCTCCATCTCCTCCGTCAGCAGCTCCTGATCCATCTCCGCCATCTGATATTGATCTCCCCATTGCTTTGAGGAAAGGTATTCGCTCTTGCACTAAACATCCTTTGTCTAATCATGTCTCCTTTGATTCTCTTGGTCCTATTTTCCGCACCTTTGCTGTTACTCTTTCTTCTACAGCTATTCCTACATCTTACTATGAGGCATATCAACACCCCGCTTGGCGAGCTGCTATGGATGAAGAGATGTCTGCTCTAGTCTCTCGTAATACTTGGGAACTGGTTCCTGCACCCCCCGGCTGATATTGTTGCTTGTCGATGGGTGTTTACTTTGAAGTATCATGCGGATGGTACCATTGATCGGCATAAGGCTCGTTTAGTGGCCAAAGGATACACAGACTTACGGTGTTGATTATTTTGAGACGTTTTCGCCTACTGCCCGCCTGAATTCTATCAAGGTTCTCTTCTCCTTAATTGTGAATCTTTCTTGGCCGATGTGTCAACTTGATGTGAAAAACGCCTTCCTTTATGGTGATTTGCATCCGACAGTTTTTATGGAGCAACCTCCCGGGTATGTTGCTCTGGGGGAGAATGCTACTAAGGTCTGCAAACTCAAGAAGGCCATTTATGGTCTTAAACAAAGCCCCAAAGCCTGGTTTGACAAATCCAGTACTGTCCTTGGTGCTATTGACTTCAAGCAATGCAAATCTGATCATTCTGTGTTTGTAAGACGTCGTACGAATGGGATTGTCATTCTTATTGTGTATGTCGACGACATTCTAGTCTGGTAATGATGTTCAGGGGATTGATGAGACGAAAAAAATATCTGCAGCAACATTTTGTAACTAAGGATATGGGGAGTCCTAAGTATTTCCTAGGTATTGAAATTGCTCACAACAAATCTGCAGTTTCTTCATGCCAACGAAAATATGCTACAGATTTACTAAAAGAAACTGGATTACTTGGAACAAAACCAGCTGATACTCCAATGGATATCAATCCAAGTGTATGGGATGAAAGTAATGAGTTATTTGAGGATAAGGCAAGGTATAGAAGACTTGTTGGAAAGCTCATCTACTTAACAGTGACGAGACCTGATATTTCTTTTGCAGTCGGAGTAGTCGGTCGCTTTATGGATAAGCCAAAGCAAGTTCACTGGGATGCTGCTATTAGGATTCTTCGGTATATCAAGAAATCTCCAAGAAAAGGATTATTGTTCAAGAAAAGTGGTCATCTAAAGATTGAAGCTTACTCTGATGCTGACTAGTCAGCTGGTTCAAAGACTGAAGGTCTACTTCTGGATACTGTACTTATGTTGGGGGAAATTTAGTAACGTGGCGTAGTAAGAAACAGAATACTGTTGCTAGATCTTCTGCCGAGGCCGAGTATAGGGCAATGGCTCACACCGCGACTGAGATGATTTGGGTGAAGAATCTGCTAGAGGAGTTGGGGTTCACATCTAAGGAATCTTTGCTTATGTATTGTGATAATCAAGCTGCTATTCATATTGCAAATAATCCTGTTTTTCACGAGAGGACTAAGCATATTGAGGTTGACTGTCACTATATTCGTGAGTGTGTACTAAGTAGGAAAATAGCTACACCATTCACTTCATCTTCTAATCAAGTGGCAGATATTTTCACTAAACCGTTAGGAGGAAAACGTTTTTCTGAACTTTGTGACAAGCTGGATATGATTGATATATATGCTGCAGCTTGAGGGGGAGTGTTAGAGATTTATTATATATATCTTGTACATATTTAGTGTGTATCTTATATGGTAGGTAGATATTCTATTTTAGGGTTAGATTGTAACCTAGTATCTTTTTCCTCTATATATAGAGGTGTCTCTATTCTCAATAAGATATACAATCTTTTTCTCCAGAGATAAGTCTACGGTTTATCCTTTTCTACAGATACATATATAATCTAGCATACATCTGCAGATTGCAACCATATTGGAGGTTGGAGTGGTGGGGAATATGTCACACCCCAAAAGTTATCAGGTTAGAAGGCATTCAAGCCTTCTATCAGTGGAAATGAAACCAATATTCAGATTACTAAGAGTTCAGGTACTATTTACTACATAAAGAAAATATTTGCAGTTGAGAAAATAAAATATTGCAATGACAAGTAGAAATTTGAAGGGTGTATACTTTAAGATTTCTAACTTGATGAGGGCATCCAGCAGGAATGAAAACAGCGTCTCCAAGATGTTGCACAAAAGTCCAAGGTTCAACTCCTACAAAAAAATTTAGAACAAAACAAATTAGGGGGTGAGTAATGAAAAATGACCTATCCATCAAAAGTTTCAAACAACAAACCAAATTCCTCTTTGAGCTTTGCCTTATGGTAAGAGTTCAGATATAAGCTCTGATCATGAATCGGGTGAACAACCTGTATAAAAAACACAAGGCAAAGAGTTGGTATAAGAAGAAACAATAATGATGAATATCAGCCAGTAAAGTTTCATTAGCATAGACTGAAACATACACACACTACAAGTCTACAATGATTGCAAATCAATATAAAGAATAACTCTTTGGTCAGTAGAAGATCAAATAAGTCAGGACTAAACCTACAAGATCACCAGAGTTTACATATTTCAACCAAAAAGGCATGTATTCCTTGTGACTATAATGCATATTTCCTCCTTAGGTTACATATTTCCAATGGCATAAGGTGTTGATGGGATTTTCAAATTTTAACTCCATTTTATTGTTCACACCGCCCGAACAATTTGCACCAAATCAAAAGGTAGTGTTAAAATGGCAAGGTCCAAAACGTGTCAAATTTACAATTCAGCGTAAAGGTTGTGATTTATGGTACAACTAACCCTATTTTAAAGGACAAAGGTGCATCCAAGACCCTGAACTATTATGTTCAGCTAATACTTGAAATTTTGGTGTCAATTTGATGTTTCATGTTGAAATTGGAGGATGTGTCTGAAACTTTAGATTGTTGGTGTCAATTTGCTATATTGACGACGACCAGAGGGGGCAAAATTGAGCTTAGAATTGCACCACCAAATTTTGAAGTGTCAGACCCGACAAGACTTTTAGTGTCCAACTAGGACCTGCAAAATAGTTTAGGGTCCTATTTGGAACTTTTCCCCATTTTTAAAAGGTCAAAACATATGTTATCTACAATCCAAACCGCGTATAAAAAACCAAACCCAACAAACCATACTGAAGCTTTCTTCGGGCCAAATACACACCCTTATACGTTCAAATTGGTCCATCCCAACTTAAGCGATTGAGGTCCATTTGGACTGAAAATGAACTTCACATCCCAACTTAAGAGAAGTGCAATACTATGGAGTCCAATTTGGCCTTTTGCTTATTTTTTATTTTCCTCAAATCAGTACATACCATCTCAGATAGTCAGATGTTCATTGCAGCCCATCATCTTCCTACGGTATGGTCTTGAAGTTTAAACCACAATAGAATCTTGAAAAGTTTGCTCGTTGAAAACAAATTAGAAGCAAATTATGATCGGGTAATGTTCAATGTTCTTTGATGATAGGAATAGAGTATTACCTAATGACATATAACTCTATCATCGAAAATGAGAGATTTTTTTTTTATTAAGGAATATAAGTCTCTAACAAAATAGATACAATAGTCATGATTTGATGGAGCTGATAAATTACAAATGGCGCAAAGAGTGTGAATACAGATATGGCAAGAAAAATGCTACCTCTACTCAGCAATCAACCAACAAAAGGAGCTCATGATTATTAATCAAAGATGCTGCCTCATTCCTTCATTCAGTGATGGACCTCAGCCAAGAGGATCTTTGCATTTTGTTAGATATTCCCTCCATAAGTTTCCACAAGCTAGATCTTCAGAAAACTTAACCTTCGTGTCAAAGATCACCTCAAGCATTACATTAAACCAGAACCCATTCTTCTATCCTCCTTTGGTTCGAGAGTCCTAGTAAACATGTTGTAGCTAATGCTAAGTTCTTAACTAGAGCGATCATCACTTTCTTTTACAACATAGTAATTGTAGACTTACTATCATTCAAGCTTCACATAACACCATTCCAATGTAAGGCATAGATCACCTGCAAATATTTCATCCTCTTAAAAAATCACATTCTGGGTGAGAACATAGATTTTGAGAATTTTGACATGCTACGATTTTCCTGCAGTGATTTCCACTCATTACACTCATATTCATACTCATCAAATATGCCAATGTTCTAATATATCATTAGTGGGTGTTAAAATATTTGGCAACAATATTTTTTCCTCGTATATGAAAATATGAGATTGATTACCAATATGAGAAACATTGACTATAAAAACCCTTCCCCTTGAAAATTCTCCAAACTCTGTCCTACTTGTCCTTTACGTTCTTTAGCATTTGTATAACCCAAGTTTAACTAATTTCTTCCTCTGCCAAATTGATCAGGCTGACCATCAAATGGGACTTCCAGTATAAAAGTTTGGCAGTTGCAATGAGAGATTATTGTGATCTTGCAATTACATCAGAGGATCAATTATTGATTCTACAGTTTTTGCTCCAAGAAGCGAAAGTTTTCAGTTACGCAGTTACACATAAATATAATTCACAAGTTTGCTCTTACCTGCAGTACCGGATAACCATAAGTATGCCTAAATTCTTTATGGTGCTTTCGAAGATATTTCTCAAGCTTCTGGACATCTTGGCGTCGGAATATGTCCCAAACTGCACCACCTTGTCTCGCATCTAATAAAATGCAAGATATGATAACTGAGTAAGACAAGGAAAGAGCTAACCCACACACATTAGGAAGAAAATTTACCTTCCACCCTTGCATTGACTTCTTTAGAATTTTTACCTTCATTTTCCAATAACAATCCCAAATCTGGATTTGGTTCTTTCAAATTTTTTATAAGCAAATCCTTATCTCCAAAATTTACAACCAGAGAGTCAGTATCTTTCGAAATGCACTCATTGCCATTTACCACAGAATTAAAATTTGTATTCCGGTATCCCGAAGAGTGAGAATGCTTTATCCTATCTCCAGCAGCAGCAGGGAAGCCTGCAGCAAGCAATGCCACGCATTTAGCGTCCAAGTTCACGTGGTCATCGGGTTCCTGTATGGCTGTCTCATTATCTTTCTGATTTGTATCAATAGGATATAAAAGTTCCTTCTGGTCTTGTTCAGCATGACATTTTTTTAATTTCTGAATTGCAGAATAATGATGTGTTTCAGTAACCACATCAGCAGTATGCATCAAAACATTCACCTGAGTAATTAAATAAATCCAATATTAATATCAATTTTCACTAAATGAAGTTAAATAAAAATGTAAACAAATAGCACAAAATTCAATTATCCACCAATTGAAATTTCTAGTATAAATGCGCAATGGCATCAAAAATCTTAAGTAAAAACGTAAATTCAACAAGCTCATTGAGGCACTAGCAAGTGCAATAATACCATGGCCTAAATATAGTACCACCTCTATCGTCACCTAAAAAAGACATATCAGCAAGTCATCCATCCAGAAAATTCACTATTTATATTAAAATATTTGAAAGTTCAATGTAACACTATGTTGGTGAAAACATATTTAACTGGAAGAATAGATTTCAGTTTACGTAATGGTAACGTGTTTGAATAGTGGATCTCTTCCTAGAGTCCCTTTCAAGTATGAACAACTTCTGCAGACTGCATCAACATGTACATGGCTCACTAAGCTAACCACTATGACTATATATTAACGACGATACTATAAAGAGATCTTCCTACAAATCCCTAGTGCTGATCCTTGTTTACTACATCTTGAGGCAAACTGTTGCTTTAGATTTGGTTTAACTAGAGTTCCAGCTTCTTAGAGAAAAATTTGGCATGTTTTGCCGACCAAATCAAGATTATATTTACCTTAACTAACACACAATGGTGTGATAGATATACCTACAAAAAGGCTTCATGGAAAAGGCAGGCCCCTAGCGCAAGTTACTGTGCATTTACATCACAAACAAGGCGCCAACAAGTATGCCTTTTTTCAGTCTGGGTATGCTCTTTTTCCTTCTTCTGAGCAATTTCTTCTTTATTTTCCAATTGAGACACAAGCATAGTTTACCAAATAAACAGCCTGTTTTAGGGTTAATTACATAGGAACAATAGAGAGTAAGTAACATACTCAATCAAACAAAAGTCTTGCAAAATTTGATTTCATCCCTAAAATAGATGTTCAATCTATCCCAATTTATCACATCTTCCATAATTAACCCAAAAATTGATTTACAATACCTCCCAAAATCAATCATCCTAAAATAAGGGCTCCATAACATATATAATCATCCTAAAATTAAGCCTTTTTCACTTTTTTAAAAAAAAGTTATCTAGATCAGCAATTGAAAATATTGGATTACTTCTAATAAAATGGAATTTAAGATGCTTGCTTTAGTGATGTTCTTATAGAATTCCGGATACTGGAATAAGGAAAATTGCATAATTTGTCAATTGCCCATCGATTTAATTCAGTAGTTATCAATGAAAAAATATTATTCAATATTAGCTACCCTTACCACATCCGACATATCACAATGAAGTTTTGTCACGGAATCTCCACGTCCTAGCTCTTCAGCAAATCCATAGGCTATATATGCTTTAGGTCCCAGATCTGGCTTTAGCATTGCAGTTGACAATTTAGAAGCCAAATTTAAGATTCCACAATGAGGGTGTGTGTATTCTTTGTAGGGCAAGGCGCTAAGGAACTCTGCACCATGACGTGGCAGTCGCTTCTCAAATAGGGAGGATGGCGGAAAATCCTTCAATTTAAGCATTTTGGGCCATTCATTTGTATGTCTGCGCCCATCCTTGTATCCCATAAAAAACTGGTGAATGTTTATATCAACCTAGAAAAACACATTGAAATGAAAAAAATAAAAATTGTCCACATTTCAAATAAGTTACAGAAAATACACAGCATCATATACCTATTATTTAATAGAGATAAAAAAAAAAAAAAAAAAAGAAGGCGAATGAGAAACTTAAAACAATTAAAAGAACATTAATTCTAATAAATTAATAACTCTCTAGAAATATCTTATGAAAATAAAATTCATCTATGCTCACAAAAGGGTCAATATATGAAATATTTGTCAACAAATATCAACTACTAAATAAGAGGAAACAGGGTAAGTGGATTATAAGAAAATATATTTTTTGCAGGGATGCAGTTGTAACTTCATGGTTCAGAAAACAAATAGTACTCAGAGGCCAGAGCAATAGTTTTCTATAAACAGGGCTCTAGTTTGTCAGGATGGTTCTTAAGCAACCTTGTAAAACAGTCCCTGGCTAGACTCTCCTAAGCATGGCTGTCTTTGGGAGGCCAGTCTCTTTTCCCAAATGAGCACCACGTAGTCTTCATACAGACCTTGATTAGAGGCATTACTCTAGTGTGTATCCTACCTAGCACCTAGGACTTTTTACAATATTGTTCATATGCACTAATGAAATTATGTTGAATACCACTTTTGGAACACCACATTTACACCAAGAAACCAATTCCTAATATTCACCCACTCTATAATAAATATTAGATTACAGTATACTTATAACAGACCTTCAATTACAAAATATGAATGGCTTTACTAGGTTACTAGGGGAAGCAATTCAAGTTCTAACCGAATCATACATGCCTAACTTACTAGTATGCTAAATTGATACGAAAAGTTAAAAAGTTGCTCACTTATAAAACTGCGCTCAAGCCTAGGAACAAGTACAGATAAAGATACCATCTAATTGATGCAACAACAGATTAGTAGCCAGAAGAAATGACAAACTTAAGAAGCTTCCACCAACAAATATTAACAGCTGGTGAAGAGCTTAACAGAGACAAAGGAAAGAAAGAAAGATCTGGTCATACTGCATAAGATTGACATCATAGATGTTACATGTCCAGTCATAATATAAAAAGAAATTAAAATAAATAAATTGGTTGCATGAAACCTATTCAGTTAATAGTGCTCTATTTTTCCAATCGATGCTATCTAGGCCATCTCTAAACACTAGTGTATTGCCATACTTCATTTCAGTTATGAGATCTGTGATTCAGGAAGTGTGCTAATCCATAAAATAGAATGTTCTAATTTTTGGCATAGTAACTAAAATGTAATTTACATTTTACACATAATTTCACCATGAACAGTCTTTTTTCTGAATCAATGATACATGGCGACTCTGAAAACTTGGCAGCAACTTCTAATGTTAAAATTTATCATTAAGAACTAGATACTCTACTATACGGTGTTTGTTGATTCTTCTGTATTGATTCATGATTTCTTCAGTCAATATATTGATCCATTACGCATGACTGACTCCACCACTAGTAGATATCATTCTAGTTTTGATATTTGTTAAATATACTCATCATAAACTGCAAGCGACATTAAGGATTTCTCAGGTCAATGTTATGGGTTATGTGAGCATTCACTATCTAGTTTACTCATCCAAAACTGTGAGACGAGGAAGAGATATCCATACAAGAGAGAATGAACACAGACTCTGAGTGGTGTCAATGCCCACCTCACATGAGTCTAGACAATCTACTGCTGTCACCCTCGAGTCAGAGGGACGCTGTTTATAACAAATCTGACGGAGCGCACGCCACATCACCATGGGATCCCAACTCAATCCTGATGTAAGTTTGAGAACATCCCTTACAATAATTGGCTCTCCCCTGATCCAATGTCTCTGAAAGTGTTCAAGTTCCCCTGGCTGGATGTCATTTGCTAAAGGAGAATACAAGAAATTATCACCAGAATTTTGTCGAGACGCACCCTTCCGCAATTGCACATTGGCACCATGAACACCCTCATTGAGTTCCAAACAAGAACACTGACTGAGAATCTGAGATACATCAGCAGGTCCACATGTTACAGCAAAACATTCAGCTTTCTCCTTCATGTCTAGCACCCAGCTTTCACCAAAAATACACTTGAGCTCCAAGCGGCCATGTCCACATCCACCCCTTCCCATAGGCGGACAAGGAATCTCACCTGTTTCCATTGCTCTCCACTCAGGCAGTGCCATCTGATCACTCGGAGAATTTGATTCACTGCGTGACGGTAATGTTGCTTTCTTTTTTGAACTCCCTTTACCATGTAAATAATCTGGTCCTTTGTTCACATACTGGATAATGACTTCTTTGTCACACACTTTCAAACAGCCTGCTCGAATCTCCCTGCAGCAAGTCACACAAAGATCATACGAACAATTTGGACAGCTTCGGTGAAAGTCAACTATAGAGGTCCTGCAATTGTTGCTGCACAAGAGTATGATTTATGAATATGCATTTAAATAATGACAATATTAGATGTGATATAATTTACATACATAAGAAACTTACCAATAAATATTCTCGCCAGCAGAGTGTTCAACTTTATCTATCTTGACTTTTGATGGTGATGATCCTGCATGAATGGCAATCATGTTATTGTGTTAACAACAGAGTAATAATTAGTTTCCTAAACTGACCAAAACAGTAAAGGAGTCACAAGCCAACTCCCATCAACAACTTGCACCAGCGAAAAGGTGAAATTAAAAGTTTAAAACAACATGGACTGCAAACAACTTGTCAGTCATTTCTACTTAATCTTATACCTTCTTCGCATGTAAATAATTCAAACCTGATAAACTGCATGGCCGGTAGCAAGAAGCATGTATAGTTGATCGAGCCCAAAATACAACAGATTAGATACCAGATTTCTCTTTTCCGAGGGTTTGGTCATTATCGGAATCTTCCATTTTTATATGAGTAATATGACTCGTTTCCTATTCTAAAGGTATTTCTTGAATACAATCAAATAAACTTGGTATGTTGCTTTACTCCCCAGTTAAAAAATGCCTAAGTAATAAACAGATTATTCATAAAATTACGCTGATCATCACATGAAACCAGATCAACTAACAGTTCAACAGTATGGTATGAATTTTTTTTACAGCTGACTAGAATGCAGAACTTTTTATCGAAGGACGATAATAGATTTAATTTCCATGAGTTCCAGTGCACGGATTCAGTAAAACAATGACAGCATTACCATGAATCTTGGCTTCCATGTCTTTCTCCATTGTCTGATCATGACAAAATTGCTCAAGGGAAGGCAAGAGGAAACTAATGAGATACTTAAGGAGCCGTATCTTTTCACTGTTATCTTTTGGATCTCCAGAGTACACAGCCTGCAACAACCATCAGAAAATTGTCAAGGCAGAACGTGAAAAAGCAAGACCAAGTGCATGATGAAGAGGAAGAATGCAACCTCAATTGTTTTAACTCCACTCAAACAAGCTTTGCAGTTGCAGTTTTGACGACAACATGGGCATGCCTTTGCTATAGCTTCTACTGAGAGTTCAGGATACCTATTACGAGCATACAGATAGAAAGTGAAGAAGGCTCTCAGATAGCCAGGTTGAGACAATGCAACTTCAACTATGTCCAATTAGATATAATTACAATTCCTATATTAACAATATTATTTCTTATATCACTTTTTAAGTCAAAAATCCACTATGTCATAACCCACGAAAAGCAAATGTCAGTAGGCTGCAATAAACCTCAACTGTATATGCTTCTTGCTGTATATGCTTCTTATTTCTTCACTTTTGAGAAAAAAAATATATATATAATTTTTTTTAACAATGCAACCTCAGTAGGCTGTAAAACACCTCAACTGTGAAAACAGCAAAGTTATGAACTATCCTCCGCAAGGTGCATGAACAATTAACACCCACACAAAAAGAAAAAGAAATAGACTAAAAGAACAAATGTTATGATTTTACGAAAGAAATCAAATATATGAAAAAGAAAATTACTCTAAGCCATTAATCAATTTGTATACCCCTAGTCTCCACCTATGGAGACTGAGGAAAATATAGGAAATACACAAGTGTTTAGCAGGAATGTTAAAATTAAGTCAATCAACTTGTTTAAGCCAACTGACTCAGAATGAGATGAAATCATTAGAGTTTAAAATGTATTCCATCATGTCCAATACATAAATACCGAAGAAAATGCCAAAGTGTGCAGAATATTTACTGAATTTTGTAAAAAATTCAACAACATTGAATTTCACTAATACTGAAATAGATATAAAAAGAAGTGTACCAGGTTTTTACACAAGAGAAGCAGTAGCGTCGGGGATGGTCCGGAGGGCATTTGCTGCATCTAACGACTTTCCTATCACTCTTCATGCATTGATGACACATCTGGAATGGATCATTAGGATCCTGTTCATAATTAAAAGCAGTTTATTCTCTTCGACTCCATAACATGAAAACAAACTTGTTGAAGGTTATGGAGTACAAACTTACATCACTGATATACTTAGATTCTCGAGGTTTTCTTTTTCTTGGTCTATGATTTTCATACTCTGAGCTATCATCATAACACTGTTCATCACTTGGAGCTTTCCTCTTCTCCAGGGTATTTTTTTCTTCCGTTTTCTGATCCAATGTGTTCTTCCACTCATAACCTTCCCTCTCACAGATCGCACTACTCGATCCAACCACCCGTGTTCTCGTCTTTAATCCCTTCGTTTTCGCCATTTTCACCACACCAACACTCTCCGCCACCGCCCTCCTCTTCTCCGGAATCTCAGTGTTCCTTTCCAGAGTCGGTTCTCCTTGTGTTTTCTGATCCAATTTGTTCTTCCACGCATAACCTTCCCTCTCACGAATCGCACTACTCGATCCTACCACTCGTTCTCGTCTTTAATCCCTTCGTTTTTGCCATTTTCGCCACACCAACACTCTCCGCCACCGCCCTCCTCCTCTCCGAAATCTCCTCTTCGGAGGAGGAGGAAACATTCCTTTTCTTCTTACTCTCACGCGTCGCAAGGCCGGAGCCTTTCGTAACCCTAGGATCATCGATGAAGGTGGTGGACTTCCTCTGGTAATATTTTCTGTGTTTCTCACAGAAATTAACACCCTCCATCTTCCTCTCGCGACACCGCCACTGCTTGCCGTCGTTCCTCTCGCAGCGGAGGCTCGGCGGCGGCGGCTCCTGCAACTTGGCGCCTCCGGTCATAACACGCGTTCACCTCGGTGGCACTATTTTGGTATATTTGGATTGGGTGAATAGATTTTCTGTATACACCACCACGGCCGTTGTAAATGACCAACACTTTTCGTGAGCTATTCAGGTATCACTCCAAAAAAATTTAATGGAAACTCGATCGTTCATTAAACAAGTCAAATTTAACCTTTTTTTTGAGCTCGATAATTTTCTCAAGCTAAACTCGAGTTACTCGCGAGCTTCTCATGAGTCGTTGAAGTTCGACTATAAACGAGTTTTTATCGAATAGCTCGCGAGCTTGTAATTGAGCTTAATCGAGCTTTGACAAATAAGCCAAAAAATATTCACCCCCAACAAGATTCAAACATTAGCCAAATGTATTTCAATTTGTTATTATAACCATTCGATCAAATTATTAACAAGTATGTTAATTGAATCAAATAATATTTTCATAACAATTATCCAAAACTTAAATATATGTAAATATTTATATATTATATTATGATATTATATTTATATAAACATAACATCATATTACAATTTATGAGATATATTCAACTAATAATAATAGGATATATGAACGAAAATTAAGAATTAATATTATCATAAAAAAGGGAATCAATTAATGATATATACAAACATTAAGTTAAGCTTATTTTATTAAATAAAAAATAGGAATGTGTAAATAGATTTATATGATAAAAAAATAATGTAATAAAAAATCGATTATCCAACTTTAAGATATACATTTAGAATTTATTTAGTTATAATATTAATATAAAACAGTATATTTGAATTTTGGAATAGTCTAACAAAAAATTATATAATTATGAGGTAAATAAAATTTTAGTTTATAGTTATAATTAATGATGAGGTCGAGCTAGGCAAAGAAGAAGATGATCCGGAGCTGCAGTTCAAAGGTCCTATGACGTGTTTGCGAGCAAAGAAGTTGCAAGCTGATCTACAAGCTTCTATTCGTCGCAAATTCGAGTTGCATGAAGAAGAGGTGTCGAGCAGCTCGAGATTAATCACCATTCTGTCCATTCATGATGAAGAAGGAAGCATGAAGACGTGAGAAGAAGAATGGCGTCATTTGGACGTGTGCATGAAAAGTTATACGCGTTTGCATGGGAAATCGGGAGATGCTGTTTTTCATACAAAGGTGGTGAATAAATTCGAACACAACATGGACCGAATTAAATCAACCCATGTCATGTGGATTAAAGGTCCAAGATGGCGAGATTGAAGGCCCAAATCCACTTTGGGATTTATCTTTATTTAGATATATTTTTCTTATTTTATTTTTGGTATCTTTTGATTCTTACCTTAAAAATAGATTTCGGATAAGGTAACAATCCTAGTTTGACTAGGACTAGTTAGGATCGATTTCTTTAGTTATTAAGACTCTAATTTTCGTCCATCATGCTTTAGTATAAATAGGACATTCATTTGTTTCAATAAAAGTTAGACAATTGCTTGAGTTTGAGATTTATTCCTCCCTTCTGTCTCCGATCCTTTGGTTGATCATTTATGCACAAACAATTCTATTGTTCTAGCAATATAATAGTCTTATTCAAGTTCTTCAGGGTTTATTAAGTACTTGGGAGAATTGCTATCCGGAGAATTAGTCGTGCGCGTTCGAGTTGTTACAACACGGGTTCGCCGATCCTGATTTATCCTTCTACCCTTTCATTGCCGCCAATTCCATCCTTCGACGACGTTGCCGCTGCCATCACTGTCGTACGCCGCCGTCTCAGCCACCACCGAAGCCATTCAAGAGTCATCCTTCAAGTCTTAGTTCGTGTCTACGTATCCTAGTAAGTTCTATTTCCGTTCGAGTCTTGTCTTTTCTAGTCGAGTCTTTCGTCCTTTCTCTATGTAACATCCCAGAATTTCAGAGAGTTCTCTAAATTTATTTAGAAGACTAAAGAAAATAATTGGAGCTAAAATAAAGTAAAACATATGTAAGTCGCGACCTTTTCGTGTATTTTATGTGAAAATCGATTATGAGATTTTGCCATTTTGTGTCGGAGGTCATTTGGACCTCGCCATTGAATAAATCAACTTTAATTGAATCCGGAAATTACTTTATCAGTATTTTATATCCGAAAAAGTTATACCCGCCCTGAAGTCCCTTTTCCTATAAATAGGGGAGGGGGGAGCTCATTTCTCCTTGCTCATTCTCTCTCTTCTCTCTTTTTCTCTCTCGTTCGTGTTGACGAACGAGAGAAACCCGGGCCTGCGCCGAGTAAATCGCGCATGCGGGCCCAGGTTAAGTTTTATTTGGGGGGTGCTGCTGCGGGAGTAGCTGTCGAGCGCCGGAAGGCTGCCGGAGAGCCGCCGATGCCGCCGCTGCCGTGGATGGCCGGAATCGCCGTCGTCGTGCCGCCGTCGCGACGCCGCTTCGGATGTCTCGTTTCGGTCCATTTCTCATCCTTTATAGTTGGAATTTTAATATGTTGTGTATTTTAAATAGTGCTTCATTTCGTATATTGAGTGCGTCGTCGTCCGGTGGCCGAAAACCGGCGAAATCGCCGGAAAATGTGAAAAATAAAGGGGCGCCGATCAGTTTCGGTTTTTACCCGATTTCGCCCATTTTGGGTCGTCAAATTGAAGAAGTTTCTTCTGTAAAGTTGCTCGAAAAATTATTTCCTATATGACTGCCAAGTTTCGTAATTTTCCGATAAGTTTTGATTAAAGTCGATTATTTTAATCAGGCGGTTATTTTTATAATTAAAGCATGTGATTTCAGAAAATTCCGAAAATTGTATAGTTTAATAAAGATATATGTGGGGTCATGCCTGATTATTTTCATAATTTTTGGATAAGTGAAAAGTGCAATCGAGGTTTGTTGTGTAAAATTTGATTAAAATGACAAGTTACGGAAAGTGACCTCTGTCAAATCTTTTGGTCCCATTAAATCGAAAATTATATTTTGGAATTTATTTCCTTATATGTGGAAGTTGTTCGAGGTCTCTAGAGTCGCGCATTCTTAGTTGAAATATAATTAAAGTGAATAAAAGCTCCAATTAAATTAAAGTCGAGTTCTGAAAATTAGAGCAACAGTCCTAAAATAAGGTTTGACCTTGTAGGATTTGTTGAGCCGGTCAGAGGAGCTGACGGATGAGTATCGAGAAGTTTGATCACCCGAGTTGATCTAATCAAGGTGGGTTTATTTACAAAACCTATCTATATTTGAGTTATTAACTCATAAATGTGATAGTCATAGTTAGAATATCCAAATAAATATTTGAGAAATTATCTGCTCAAGTCTCTACTAGAGTAATAGTATTATACTGTTGTATAATTAATGAGAACATAGTATTATACTGATGTATAATTATTGAGAACATAGATTATGCTGTGCCATAATTATTGAGAACATAAATTATGCTTTGCCATAATTACTGAGAACATAGATTATGCTTCATCATAATTATTGAGAATATAGATTATGATTTATCACAATAAACAAATATAGATTATGCTTCGACATAATTAAATAGAATAGATTATACCTTGTCATAACTAAAGTATATGGGTTAAAAGTTAAGGTGTAGAGTTTAAAGATTCATAGTATATAGATTAAGGTTAGAGTTTATACTTAAAGACTAAAAGTCATAATTTAAAGTTATAGTATATTAAATATTTATTGTGTATTGATTATACTTGTGTATAATGAGTTGTACTTTTTAGCTTGTGCTTTTAGTATTAAACTCAAGTTAAAGAATGATTTTCGTTTAAGGAATATGAAGCATAATTGAACTAAGTTTACTAGAGGAATTAAAGGTTAGCATAGTTGCTATATTAAGAGGATGGCATACTTTTGTACTTATATCATATTACGCGCTTATTAGAGAACATAGATCAAAGGATAGACAGGAACTATGATTCTTGCAGTTGTGATGTTATTCACTAAAGGTGTCACTGTGAGGTAACCCCTGCACATACACGTGATATGGGCATCACTATAGGAGTCAATGCTAGGTAACCCCTGGTATACTCAGGGTCAATGCTAGGTGATCCCTGGTACACTCTTCTCGGATTAGTGAGGTAACCCCTCCCTTTTCCTATCAGCGACATGTCATAGAGTGCAGTAGATGACAAAAGGAGCTACAGGGTACCAAAGAGAAGTAAAAGTTTGCAGAAATGGGAAGGGCTTTCGCGTTTTGCTTTCCATTATCTGTATTTATATTTTGGATATTCTGTCACAGTTTTTATTAAAGATTGAGTTAAAAGTCTAACCCACTGAGTGCTTTAGTACTCACGCCCAAAATATTTTCAAAATGTTTTTCACAGGTTGAGATGCTGGAGGTGATGGCTCGATGTACTATTGTGGGTTGATCATTCCTTGTTGTCTCGTTCAGACTGAATTATTAGTCATGAGTATGTTGTTATATGATACAATATTACTCCATTGTTTTCTGCTTAAACTCTGATACAGTTGCCCCATAGTATGATTGCATGCTATGTTTTATTTTTGGGCTTATCTGAATTGTATTCTTTATTGAATAATGATAAATAAAGTCCTACTTCTTTTCATAAATCCAAGCATGTTTCATTACAGTTTTCGACCTATGAGTTGGTCATATTTGGTTGAGTCTTGGATTCTATTTATTTTCTAGTTGACCTATGAACGGGTCTTATCTTGATTAATTGCTTCTGTCCTATGAATGAGACATAAAATAGTTTATTTGCCTCTGACCTATTGATGGGTCTTAGTTGTTGTGACCTATGGAGAGGTCTTGCTTATTTGAAGAGTCAGAATCCTATCTATTAATTGTTGGATTCTGTTTGAATTTGATCAGCCTATGAATAGGCATTCTTTTGACTTGATTGAATCATTTGACTTCGTTGATACGTTGAAAGACGTGGATTTCTTTCAGTTACAGAGGTTATGCTGCCCAAATCTCTGCGGCATATAACATATTCTTGTTCTAAAGCCATTTCATTTGATTGTTCTATATCATATTCCTTTTTAAGTGACACCCCGTCCCTCATTTATTTTTCTTTCGGGACCGGGATATTACTGAGGACCCCCTGGATTTGGAATTATGCTACCTTTTTCCTTCTATTATTCCCGTAATATCCTCATCCTAATCCTCGGGATCGGGGCGTTACACTCTAGAGTCGTATTGACCCCTTACGCATCCGACGTAGTTTCGATTCTAGCTTCCGCATATCTTGTCCTTGTCGTGTCCCATAGGTCCCGGGTCACATCATAAATTGGTATCAGAGCCAGGTTGGTTTCTTATCGTTCGTGGTTCAATACGTCAATTTGTGTTCGTTTTATCATTTTGAGTCTTTCGAGTTGTAATACGTGAATTGTTCATTGAAAAAAAAAGAAAAGAAAAGAGCAGAGGGAATCGAAACCCTACAACACAAAAAAAAACAAAAAAAAAACGTTCGATAAAAAAAAATGAAAATCAGATTTATTTTCTTGTTAATTTCGATTTTTCTTGTCGTTTCCTAGTCTAGATAGGCTTGAATCCATCTTAGATAGATATTTTAGGATTTGTTAAATTGTGTTCACACTTGGTCAAACTTATCCAAAAGTATTCTACCTTATCTACTAGATTTCTTTCCTTGTTTAGATTTCTTCCATCCTCATCCATATCTAATCTAGATCTTCCATACATATCTACATAGATTTCGATTCCTATCATCTATAGGGCTCGAAAATTTTCAGCTTCTTTACATATACACCCCGTTCACCTTATACACCATATAGTCCATACTCCTGTACACCCGTACACTCGTACACCTGTGGTCCATATACACCATCTACCCGAAATACTTATTCCACACGCCTACTTCTACTCTTAGCAACCTTCCGGCTTGATTTTATCCGTTGGAGCTTGAAGAAGACCCAAAGGAGCTAGTCAAGAGAATATTGTTTCGATCAGCCCACTCCCATATTCATTACACACGTGCACCACATCTTTTGAGAGACATACATGAGGGGAAAAATCAAGAGTGACATACACGAGCGTTTGTGAGGAATTGTGAGGTCCTATACCACTTTTTCTTCACGTTTGTTCATTTTGCAGGTATAATGAAGAAAGGTACCAACAAGGAGGCGTCTACTCCACCTCCTAAGGAGCTCCGATCACCTAATACACCTGGCGAGCAGTCCTACTCATCTGAACCATAGTGGGACCCAAAGTACTAATATGAAGCTTTTGTCAGCCATTTTGAGCGCCAGAATCGTCTACTGAGGGATGAACTTGGCAACCAAGTAGCTGAGTTGCAAGAGGAGCTTGCAAGACTCAGAACCCTGTCGACCGCATCTCAAACGGTCCAAGGAGAACCCGAGAGGCAACCCGAACCTCAAACTAATGCAACGAGGCAACCTGAGCCTTAAATCAATGCAGCGAGGCAACCTGAGCCTCAAGATGATGCAGAGAGGCGACCCGAGCCTTAAACTGAGGCACATGGCCGACGCCAGTCTCAGAGACCCGTCAACAGGCTGCCGCCTGTTCAGTAAGATATCCAGAGGCCGCCACCTGCCTTTGAAGAGGACTATGATTAGGGATACGAGTCCTACACAGCCAATGGTTATGAAGCTGATCACACACCACAAGGGCGCAGAAACCGCCATGATCGACCCCGAGGTCCTCATAGGCGTGCAAATCATGATGATTATGAAGATGGTAGGCTCAACAACATCAAGACGAGCATACCCGAGTTTGAAGGCCTTCACGACCCCAATATCTACTTAGATTAGGAGCGTAAGGTAGAAAAGATCTTTGCATGTGAGAGGAGGTTATGTTACACCTCTAATGATTTGTTTCAATATTTATACTCATGTCAATACCTACAAGTGTACAAGCATGTGATTGTAGATATGATGATATGAGGTCGGTCCACAGGGAAATGGAATAGAAATTAGACAATGCAAATACCACGACGTAAGAAGAGTGAAATATCTAGACGAACAATAAGGAGAGGGTGTGTTTTAACCAAATCAAAATGCCAAACAAGAACAAAAGACATAAACACTTAAACAGCAATAATTATCAATATAAATGGCACTCAAGAGGCAATACCAAACAAGGGAGAGCTTTAAAGATGATAAATAAGGAGAAACTCTAGGACATGGCTACACAATACTCATATTGACCTACAATGCGGGATTACACATACATATATGCAAAGTTCATAAATAGGAAGACCACGAATATAGTAAGAGCATCTCTCGAATATCTCTTAAATTGCGAATGCGACAAGGATGGTTATCTCTAACGCATTTCAAGGTCGCACCTACCAAAGGCTCTAAGTGTCACATTTCCTTCCACATAATGACATTCGACTAAGAAGACAAATATGTAGATTTGATCCAAGCATGCTTATGATCACGGGATTGACTAGATACAAGTGATTCATACATGTGATGTTAGTAAGATGGCCAACCAAACAACACCATTCAAGCCCTAGCATATTGTTGATACCGATTGGTAGTGTATCATAGATTTAGGGATATTTGTTTAAATCGTGTATTTGGAGTTTTTGTCTTTCTTGCAGGATAAAATCTGTTAAGAGAAAATTGGAGCATGTAGGATTTGACCAAGTCCAAAGATCTGCTGAAGCGACGGTTGTTCCGGAAGTTGCGCCGGAAATGTAGGAGTGAAGATCATGGAGATCATGGCTTAGTGGATCGGTTGCTTTGAGTGGGGATCAAGCAACAAGCTGTGTATATATAGGGTTCAGATAGTTAGTGTTAGATACGAGTTTTTAATAGAGCTTTTCAGATATTGTAAAGTTTTGAGTTCTCGTATTTATCCGTTTCTACTAGATATAGTTAAGACAACTTTAGTCCCAACCTTCTGTGAAGGAAGAGATAAAGTGTCTTAATATTTAGTGAGAGTTTATCTGGTAGTGTTTTTGTAATTCACATATTTTATATAGTGAAGATTTCGCCTTGAGGCACTTCGCGAGATTATAGAAATATAATCTCGTGAAAATTCCAATCCATTGTTTCTGTTTTAAATTTCCGCTGCGTATGCAAAGTTGTCTCAACTTTATACACAACTTTGTACACAACTCTTTCAGAACCGAGAGTTCGGTTTCTTCAATTGGTATCAGAGCAAACACTTGATACACTAAGTGGTGATCCTGTTTTCATAAGCACAATGGATTGCACGAACCCGCTGTTCAACAAACCTCCTGTTCTAGATGGCATGAACTATTCCTTTTGGAAAGTTCGGATGAGATCATGCATCAAGTCGATTGATGCAAGAGCATGGAATGCGGTTCAAAAAGGATGGAGACACCCCAAGACCATGGATGTTGAAGGAGATACATGCCGTACACCACAGTCAGAATGGAGCAGAGAGCAAAATGAAGAAGCCACCTTTAATGACAAGGCACTCAACGTGATTCAATCCTCCCTAGATGTTCAGATGTTCAAACTTATAAGGAATTGTGAGACGGCTAAGGAAGCTTGGGATATACTCCAACAGCATTGCGAAGGTGATGTTGGAATTAAAGAATCAAGGCATCAGATTCTCACCACAAAGTTTGAAAACATGAAGATGGAGGATGATGAGTCCGTAGGAGACTACTGCAACAAACTACTGGAGATTGCCAACGAGTGCAATGATTTGGGTGATCCAATTACTAATAAGAGGTTAGTTTCAAAAACTTTAAGGACTCTAACTTCTCGTTTTGACATGAAAGTGGTTGCAATTGATACTGCTACAACTACTGGAGCCCTGGATTTCACCAAATTGATGAATGATCTGAAGACATTCGAGAGGGAACTAAATGAAAAGGGTGGACAGAAGAAAAAGGGAATCGCCTTGACTGTCGGGACAACTTCAAAGACAACTGCAAAGAAAACTTCGGCTTACATTGAAGAAGAAGATGAAGATCTTGAAGAAATCACTGAGAAGGATCCAGATTATGCTCTTCTCACCCGAAGAGTTAATTCTCTCATTCGAGCCAACAAAGGAAAACAACAAGTGGGAGGTAGAGAACAGCGAAAGCCTCGAAATGATGCCTCCGGATCTTTGGTTCTCTATGACAGGCTTATCACACCAGGAAAGGAACAAAAAATCATTAGGCGTGCTGCATCTGATCACTTCCGACCTAAGGAAGTGACGGACTTCTCTACAGTTCAATGCTATGAATGCAAGGGCTTCGGACACTTTGCCAACGAGTGTCCCAACACATTTCGCAAACTAGGAAAGCATGTCAACTTTCTATCCCTTAGTGATAGTGAGCTTGACACCTCAGGGATTTATGTAGAGGAGATTCCTAATGATCCACCAACTGAGCAGGCAGCCTTAACTGCAGTATGTGTTGAAGAGGACAAGTCAAACTACACCGAAGTTGAGATAACTTCAGATAGGTATGATGAGTCCTACTATAACACTCTTTTTTGTTTCAACACTGTTGTGTCCACTACAGAAAATGAGGAAGAAGTCTCGGAAGAGGAAACTCTGGAGTTACTGATAAAGATGCAGGAACTTTACAAGGAACTGTACGTCAAATGGTCCAAACAGTGCAAAGTGGTGGATTCACTAACTGAGGAAGTTTCTGTGAAAAAGGCCTCACTACAAAAGCTGGAAGTCATGCTGACAAAGAAGGATGCTGAGTTGGACAATATGAGAATTAAACTCAATCATACTGATGAAACTTTTAAAAGACTCAACACGGGAACCTCAAAACTAGATGAAGTTCTGTCTCAAACTCAGATAACTTCACATGGCCTTGGGTATGATTCGAGTGCAAGACCAGCCTTCACTCAGATTTTGTCTACTCATGGAAAATCATTTGTGAAAGCCAAGGAAGTTCCCACAACTTCGTCAGCAAAGAAAAAACGTAGGAGGTACATTTGTCACTTCTGTTTTCTTCCTGGACACATTAAGCCCTTCTGTCATAAGTTTTTGCAGGAACACCATAAGGAGATGCATCTGAAGAACCAAGCATCATATCCTATCCTCTCAAACAAAGGTGACAAGTCCAAGAAACTGGTATGGAGACCCAAAGTTACGACAACAGTTACCTGCCAAGTGGTCTTCACTGCATCGACAGATAATGACTCGACCACATGGTACTTTGATAGTGGATGCTCACGTCACATGACAGGCTCCAGATGTTATCTATCAAACTATCAAAGAATCAATGGCAGTGAAGTAACTTTTGGAGGAGGGTCAAATGACAAGATTGTTGGACGAGGAACCTTGGACAGTCCTGGACTTCCAAAGCTGGCCAATGTATCACATGTTGAAGGGCTGACTGCAAATCTCATTAGCATTAGTCAACTATGTGATGACAACTTCAGTGTCATCTTTGATAAAGAAAGGTGCACTGTGATGGACAGCAACGGAAATCATGTGATCTCAGGGGTAAGGTCTTCCAATAATATTTATGAGACTAACAAAAACAGTTGTCTAAGTGCGCAGGTAAATGAAGTGCAGCTTTGGAACCAAAAATTGGGACACACCAACTTCCGCAATATGAAGAATCTTCAAAGACTAAATGCTGTTCTAGGAGTTCCCAAGTTGAACATTTCAAGTCCTAGCCTTTGTGGAGATTGTCAAAAAGGAAAACAAGTCAAAGCGTCGCACCCAGTTGTGACAACTTCTGAGAGACCTTTCACAACTCAAAGCTGCTTCGAACTACTTCATATGGATCTTATGGGACCAACTGAAGTTGAAAGTCTTAGAGGTAAATGGTATTCCTTTGTGATTGTAGATGATCTATCTAGGTATACTTGGGTAAAATTTTTGAGAAACAAGGGTAAAACATATAATTCCTTCTTGGAGTTGTATGCCACGATCAAAATTTTTTACCATGCTTATGTCAAGAGACTAAGATCGGATCATGGGAGGGAGTTTGAGAATATTCAACTCCTCAACTTTTGCACGAAGGAAGGAATTCATCACGAGTACTCATCTCCAAAGACACCCCAGCAAAATGGTGTGGCAGAGCGAAAGAATAGAACCCTACAAGAGATGGCCACAGTGAAGAATAGAACCCTACAAGAGATGGCCACAGTGATGATGCATTCAAAGAAGTTAGCTAAACGGTTTTGGGCTGAAGCTTTAAACACTGCATGTCACGTAAGCAACCGAGTGAACTTAAGAACCGGAACCACCATGACGTCATATGAGATTCTTAATGGTAAAAAACCCAACCTTAAATATCTGCATGTCTTTGGTTGTGTTTGTTACATATTGAATGATAGGGACTATCTATACAAGTTTGACCCTAAAAGTGACAAAGGTGTGTTCATTGGTTACTCCCTAAACAGTCATGCTTACCGTGTGTATAACCTCAGGACCAAAACTGTAATGGAGAGTGTGAATGTAAGGTTTGATGATTTGGCTAGTCTGTATACTCCTATTGATGATACTGACAGTGTTTTTGAGATACAGGGAAGTACTGATGCCACTGATGCAGAACAAGTTGACCCAGAAGTGGAGCCCACTTCAGTGACAAACAAGGATACACCCTCCGATGAGCCTGACTCGGATGCTGATCTTGATGATTCAGCAACCCCAGAAGTTATACAAAACAGTGTTCGTCGAGACCCTCCCAAAAGAATTCGCAAAGATCATCCAATCGACCAAGTCATTGGAGTTGTTCACGAAGGGGTCCGAACTAAAGGTAACATTGTTGTTAACTTCAAGGAAATGGTAAGGATGGTGTGTTTGTCATGTGTCATCAATGAAGTTGGGACAATTGTGCTCCTGTCTTTGATTGAACCTAGGAATGTAACTGAAGCCTTAAAAGACGAGTTTTGGATTAGTGCAATGCAGGCCGAATTACTTGAATTTGTGAGAAACAAAGTCTGGACACTAGTGCCCAGACCTTCAGAAGTTAATGTTATCGGGACTAAGTGGATATTCAAAAATAAAACTGATAAGTTTGAAAACATCATTAGAAATAAGGCTCGCTTAGTTGCCCAAGGATACACTCAAGTAGAAGGCATAGACTATGATGAAACTTTTGCTCCAGTTGCACGAATAGAGTCAATCAGGCTTTTGTTTGCTATTGCATGTTATCTTAACATCACTGTTCACCAGATGGATGTTAAGGCAGCTTTTCTCAATGGAATCTTGGAAGAGGAGGCATATGTGGAACAACCCAAAGGATTCGAAGATCCTTCAAAGCCCGATCATGTGTACAAACTACACAAGGCTTTATATAGACTAAAGCAAGCTCCTAGAGCTTGGTATAGTCGTTTGACCGAATTTTTGCTTAATTTTGGTTTTTACAGGGGACATGCGGATATCACACTTTTTCTCAAAAAGGGAAGCAACTTTCTAACCATAGCTCAAATTTATGTCGATGACATAGTGTTTGGGTCAACGAGTGAGAAAACCTTGAAAGAATTTGTGGAAGCCATGTCAATCTCCTTCGAGATGAGCATGGTTGGGGAACTTAGCAACTTCCTCGGTCTTCAAGTCAAGCAAAAAGAAAATGGAGTGTTCGTCTCACAGACGAAATATGCAAAGAACCTTGTGAAGAAGTTTGGTCTAGAAAGTGCAAAACACATGAGAACCCCCATGAGCACAACTGAGAAACTGTCGAAGGATGCAGTTGGGCCTGAAGTTGACCCAACGTTGTACAGATCGATGATCGGAAGTCTTCTGTATCTGACTGCAAGCAGGCCAGATATAATGTACAGTGTTTGTGCATGTGCTCGATTCCAATCCTGTCCAAAGGAAGAACACCTGAAAGCTGTCAAGAGGATCATTCGATATGTTGCTGACACCTGTGAACTGGGACTTTGGTTCAGAAAGGACACAACTTCAGATCTTGTGGGGTACAGTGATACTGACTGGGCTGGAGAAACTGATGATCGAAGAAGCACAAGTGGAAGATGCTGTTACCTAGACAACAATCTCATCTCCTGGCACAGCAAAAAGCAAAACTGCATTTCTTTATCCACAGCTGAGTCGGAGTATGTAGCAGCTGAAAGTTGTGCAACACAACTGATTTGGTTGAAGTCAATGTTGGATGACTATGGTTTGGAGAGCAATCCCCTAGTGATGCTTTGCGACAATACAAGCGCAATCAACCTTGCAAAGAACCCCGTCCACCACTCAAAGTTCAAACACATTCACTTAAGGTATCACTTTATTAGAGATTTAGTCGAAAAGAAGTTATTAAAGTTAGAGTACATTAGTACAGATTCTCAACTGGCTGACATGTTCACAAAAGCTCTTAGCTATGAGAGATTCTCATCTTTGAGAAAATCTCTTGGCTTATGTTCTATATGAGTTCAAAAGTTAAACCAACTGTTGTCACAACTTTTGATATATCATAGTTGACTGTGAAGTTGAGCAGATTCGAGGATGTAAAAGCCTGTAAAAGGTGAAATCATGACCGTTCTTAAAAAAACCATATAACTGGGTCAAAGACCTCAGATAAGTGGTTTTTATGAGATTCTCTTGGTTATACATCTATTCACCATCTGCTCTCTTCTTGAAAAGTCTTCTATGATGTGTCAAAAGTGTTCTGAATATTGCATCTTCTATGACAATAGTTGTTCAAAAAAAAATAAAAAAAAAAATTTGAAAGTCAGTTGAGTGAATCCGGAAGTGTATCCTACTCTATCTTTAATTTCATCTTTGACTATATCTTTAATTTATTGATCCCTATTTTTGTGGCGGGACGAATCTGTTTGTTAGTCTACTTATTTAAATTTCCCGTCTCTATTCTTCTCCCCTAAGTCTGATAAAACCGATCCTTGCTCTACTATTCACAAAACCCTTATTTTTTCAACCCCTTCATCTTCCAAAAGCTCTCGCTCTTTCTCTCTCAATCTTTCCCCAAAATGACGCCGGAAAAAATGAAGCAGTTGGAGGAATTCATGGCGGACCCCGAAGCTTGCGCTTACCTCCGCCACCTCTCGACCTTTCCGCCGCAACCATCTCCTCCCCGTTCTTTCGCACCCAACCCTTTCCGTCTCCTATCACTGGACACCACCCTGTTATGGCCTCCGATGTATCTAGTTTATATTTTGTTTTCTTTCGGCCTATTATGGATAATAGTGACTGGATCTGTGTTTATATAGAATTTGTATATTTTTCTCACAATAAAAATGGGATCTTGATAGTAGAAAGGAGAGAAGGAAATAGAGAAGAAGGGAGAAGGTGAGGAGAGGCAGAACGTAGGAGGAAAGTGATATATTTCATTCATATTTCATAACTTGAGATTACAGCTATTTAAAGGATTACAAAAGGGGACCACTTGGGAACATATTAACCTAGATGTAAAAACTTAAAACTAATTGTGGATCTGAAATTAAAACAAAGCCCAAATACTAAATAAAAACTTGGCAGCCCAACAACTAGCAATTGCTTTTTTTCAAGCACGGGTTTCTCCTTTGACCCGAGTAACGCCCATCTTCCCAGATTCAACGATCCCCAATTGAAAATGCCCTAAAAATTGAGTCTTGGATATCTCCTCTTCATTCACAAACATCTCCAGATTGCCACTCCGACTCCTATCTGGAACATCTTCTTCGGCGGTAATCGTTGTGTTCACAACATTACCGCCCCCATTTTGAGATCCTTGTCCCCAAGGATCGAAGGAGCGGAACTTCTTCTTCAAGAACTTGGAATCCTCCCAGGTGGCAAGGTTTGGATCAAGGGAAGCCCATTGCACCAGAGTTTGGGATACGGCTTCTCCATTGCGGTGGATGATACGGTATGCCAGCGCAGCTACTGGGCTGATAACAAAGATTCCATCTGGGGAAACTTCCGGCAGATGAGGTAAGGGTATTGTTTCCTTGCCAACCTTCTTTTTTAGTAGGGAAACATGGAAGACTGGATGAATACGCGACCCTTCAGGTAGCTCTAGCCTGTAAGCAACTTGACCAACTCGCTCTAATATTTTGTAGGGGCCGTAAAAGCGGGATGAGAGCTTTAAATTCCTGCGGAGAGCAACTGTACTCTGCCGGTACGGCTGCAGCTTCAGGTATACCTCCTCACCAACCTCAAACTGCTTGTCACTTCTGTTCTTATCAGCGTAGAATTTCATGCGTTGTTGTGCGGCCTGCAAGTTCTCCTTTAAGTTTTGCAGCAGCACCTTTCTGTCTTGCATAGCATCCTTTACCTCCCCTAAAGTAGAATCAGCATAGGACCCAATCGAAAGAAAGGGTGGGGGATAACCATAGAGGGCCTGGAAGGGAGTGAGTTTGAGAGCTGTGTGGTAATTTGAATTATACCAGTATTCGGCTAAGGGTAGCCATTTGACCCAATGCTTAGGCATGCTAGAGGTCATGCATCTTAGGTAATTTTCTAAGCATTGGTTCACTCGCTCAGTTTGCCCATCTTTCTGAGGGTGGTAGGCAGATGACATGCTGAGAGTGACCCCAAGAGCTTGAAACAGCTCCTTCCAAAAGTGGCTAGTAAAAATTTTATCCCTGTCTGTTGTGATACTAGTTGGGAGGCCATGTAGTTTATAGATATTGTCCATGAAAAGTTTTGCCACTCCTTGAGAAGTAAAGGGATGGGAAAGGGCTAGGAAGTGTGCGAACTTAGTTAATCTGTCAACCACCACCAAAATGACATCTTTGCCACCTGATTTAGGGAGGCCCTCTACAAAATCCATGGATATATGATTCCATGGTTTATCTGGTATGGGAAGTGGCTGCAGTAGCCCTTGGTAAGCTCCATGATTAGGCTTGTTAAGCTGGCATACATCACATGACTTGACCACTTCCTCAACATCCTTTTTCATTCCAGGCCAATAGAAAGTGCTTTTGAGCCTCATATAGGTGCCATTAATCCCTGCATGCCCACCAATAGAAGAGTTGTGCATAGCAGATAAGAGCTGTGATTTAAGAGCCATGTTATCCCCTACAGTCAGCCTGCCTTTGAACCTGAGTAGTCCTTCAGCAACAGAGAAATCAGGATAGGTTGCAGGATCCTGGGCCTTAGAAGTTAGAATCCCTTCCAAATAGGCATCCCCTTTATAGCTGGCTAGTATCTCCTGGACCCATTTAGGCTTCAATATGGTAACAACATTGCAGCCTTCTGATGGGTCTTGTACCCTAGAGAGGGCATCTGCAGCTCTATTTTCAGAACCCCTCCTATACTGTATGTCATAATCCAGGCCCAGCAACTTGGTAACCCATTTTTGTTGCATAGGATTTATAACTCTTTGATCAAGAAGGTGTTTTAAGGCCTGTTGATCAGTTCTGATGGTAAACCTGTGCCCCACTAAGTAGTGTTTTCATCTCTGTACTGCCATAATCACTGCCAAGAATTCCCTTTCATAGACTGAAAGGGATTGATTTCTGAGAGAGAGAAGTTTACTCATGAAAGCAATGGGTCTGCTTTGTTGCATGAGGACTGCTCCAATCCCAGAGCCACTAGCATCCGTTTCCAAAACAAAGGGCTTGGAAAAATCTGGAAGTGCTAGCACAGGTGCCTTGGTCATAGCCTCCTTTAGATGACAAAAAGCCCTTTCTGCTTCAGGGTTCCATTTGAAAGCATTTTTCTTGAGTAGACTGGTTAGAGGTCTGCTAATCACTCCATACCCCTTGATAAATTTTCTATAATACCCTGTCAACCCTAGAAACCCCCTTAGTTGCTTCACAGTCCTAGGAGTTGGCCATTTTTCCATGCATTCAATTTTTTGGGGGTCTGTGGAGACCCCTTCTTGTGAAATAATATGCCCAAGGTACTCAATACTAGTCTGGCCAAATGAGCACTTAGTTTTCTTGGCAAATAGAGTATGTTCCCTGAGTAGACAAAGTACCCTTTCCAAATGTAGCAAGTGTTCTTCCCAGGTAGCACTGTAAATTAGGATGTCATCAAAAAATACCAACACAAACTTCCTTAGATAAGCTCTGAACACCTGGTTCATTAGGGATTGGAAGGTTGCGGGGGCATTACATAACCCGAAGGGCATAACCAAGAACTCATAATGCCCATTATGAGTTCTGAATGCTGTCAAATACCTATGCTCAGGCCGCATGAGTATTTGGAAGTAGCCTGACCTCAGGTCAATCTTAGAAAAGAACTTGGCTCCATGAAGCTCATCTAATAATTCATCAATAACAGGAATTGGATAATCATGCTTAACAGTTAGATGGTTTAGGTACCTGTAATCAACACAAAGTCTCCAAGTTCCATCTTTCTTCTTAACTAGCAGAACAGGAGATGCAAAAGGACTTGTGCTATTTTGAATCACCCCTGTCTCTAACAACTCTTTGACAATCCTTTCTATCTCATCCTTATGGGAGTGTGATGATCTATAGGGGTATTGCTGCTTAGGTTCACTTCCTGGCTTAAGAATGATCTGATGTTCAATGCCTCTAGATGGAGGTAACCCTTCTGGCTCTTGAAAGATATCACTGTACCTGCTAAGTAAACCTTCCAGCTCCAAGTTCTCTTTTTGTGGTGGCTTTTGTGGGATAACCGCATAAACTTCCTCCAATTCCTCTCTGGCTTTTGTGTGTAAAAGCTTGTACAAGGAGTGGTGGGACATGAATTGACATTCAGCCTGAGATTTGTTAGCATGCAGCTTAATCTTTTTACCCATCCATCTCACTGTCACCACCATATTTTCATAATCCAGTTCAATAGGGGCGCAAGACTTTAGCCAATCCCCTCCCAAAATGATATCACACCCCTCATGTTGTAACAGCCTGAGGGAGTGTTTTAACTGGTGCCCTTGCATATCCCAGCCAAAATCTTGAGCTTGACTAGAACTGACAAGCCTCTGGCCATTGGCCACCTTAATAAGAAGAGGGGTAACCTCACCAGTAACACAACCCAAAGCTTTAGCAGTGGATTCTTTGATAAAACTCAAAGTGCTTCCGGTATCAATAAGAATATGTAAATTATGTCCAGCACAAGTTCCCTGAAATCTTAGAGTAGTGATGCTGTCATCTCCATTGATGGCATTGAGGGACACTTGCACTTCTTCCATAACTTCCTCATCAAAAATTTCCTCATTTCTTTCAGATGTGTGTTGCAAATAGGTTAGCTCCTCAGCTTCAGTCATAATCATGAAATTCATCCTGCTTCTACATCTATGCCCCTGTGAGTACCTTTCATCACAATTATAGCACAATCCTTGGGCTCTTCTCTCTGCCATCTGTGAAGTGGTGAGGAGTTTAATAGGAGGCTGGGACTCAGTAACTCCTCTAGGTGAGACTGTTTTCTGGGTTGGTATTGGGGGTTTGTTGGTGTTGGCACTCCAAGAGGTGGGATATGATCTGCTATTTCCCTTTAGCTTCTTATTGAGGGCTTCAATGGAGATTAATTGATTCTTCCCCAGCTCAATGGCTTGTGCTAATGAGGTAGGGTTGAACATAGTGACTGCAGCCCTTAGTTCCTCACTCAGTCCACTCAAAAAGCTTGCCATAAAGTATGACTCAGTATAAGCTCCTTGACCAAACATCAGCATGCACTCTTTGAGCTCTTCGAATTTATCAACATAGTCCATGTAGTTCCCCGTATACTTGAGTTTGTTAAATTCCACTACCACTTGTGCCTCTTTCAGGTCCTCAAACCTTGCTGATACTATTTCCATGAATTGTTGCCAGGATAAATCAACTGTACTGGGATCAAGAGCCTGAAACCAGAGAGCTGCCCTACCTTCAAAGCTCATGGAAGCTAATGCAATCTTTTGCTCATCAGGTAAATTTGGGACCAGTTTGAAATACCCATTGCATTTAAGCATCCAGACTCTGGGTTGGGATCCATCAAACTTTGGGAATTCAATTTTAGGTAAGGGAGTAAGTATCTGTGTTTCTTGGGATTCTGCCAAAGCCCTCCCCCTAGAGTGAAATGGAGTTCGAGATTGTGAACTCTCATGCACCCAGCGTTGAGGTGGTGCCCCCAAGATGGATTCCTCCTCTATAATCCCCTTTCCCTTGTCTGATTTCATAATCTGTGTGTGTAGTTGGGTTATAAGATTGGAGAGGTGTTCAAACTTACTTGTCATACCAGTCTGAATGTCAGTCATTTGTTGTTCAAATTTACTTGTCATGCCAGTTTGGATATCTGCCATTTGTTCCTTAAGCTTGATTTCTGCTGCATCTCTTTTCATAGCTTCAGTTTTCAGTAGATCATCTAACTTCCTTTGCCCCTCTTGCAGCTCCTTGAACCTGGTACCTTCTGCCATAGCCAAGGAAAGGTGGCTCTGAATACCAAATGTTATGGCCTCCGATGTATCTAGTTTATATTTTGTTTTCTTTCGGCCTATTATGGATAATAGTGACTGGATCTGTGTTTATATAGAATTTGTATATTTTTCTCACAATAAAAATGGGATCTTGATAGTAGAAAGGAGAGAAGGAAATAGAGAAGAAGGGAGAAGGTGAGGAGAGGCAGAACGTAGGAGGAAAGTGATATATTTCATTCATATTTCATAACTTGAGATTACAGCTATTTAAAGGATTACAAAAGGGGACCACTTGGGAACATATTAACCTAGATGTAAAAACTTAAAACTAATTGTGGATCTGAAATTAAAACAAAGCCCAAATACTAAATAAAAACTTGGCAGCCCAACAACTAGCAATTGCTTTTTTTCAAGCACGGGTTTCTCCTTTGACCCGAGTAACGCCCATCTTCCCAGATTCAACGATCCCCAATTGAAAATGCCCTAAAAATTGAGTCTTGGATATCTCCTCTTCATTCATAAACATCTCCAGATTGCCACTCCGACTCCTATCTGGAACATCTTCTTCGGCGGTAATCATTGTGTTCACAACACACCCCTCTTCTCCGACCCAGCATCTTGCTCTCGTCTTCATGAGGGAATGCACCGATGGAGATCTCTCCTGAGGTGGGAAGCTCGGAGATTCAGTCTCAACCGCTTCCTCTTCCGGCACCAACTTCAATGCCACTCTCTGTCCTGTCTCCGACGGCCAAGCAGGCGATTATTATTGCTCCGAGTGGCATAGTGATGCCGTCGTTTGACTTTCCAGAGCTCGACACTCCAATTCTTACCGAAGACCAAGAGGACCCAGTCCATCTATCTGAAGAAGCCGCTCAACAAGGCGGTAGCCCTATTCTTGTCTCATTCTCCTCTACCGAGCCGAAGTCACAGCCGGAGGACATCCCATATCTGACTCCTTCACCTCTAACGAAGAAGCCCTCCAAAATACCTAGGGTTCCTCCCGCTCGACGTTCCAAGCGTGTCTCTCGACTAAGCCGTCCCTCTTAGGCTCGCGAGGAATCGATCCACATCGACAGTGATGTCGTGGGTGAGAATCGATTGAGCGTTTTCTCCGACGACTCTATTGAGAAATCGATCTCTCACCAACTCTTAGATGCCAATGAGGACGAAGAGCTTGAAGAGGAGGTTGCTGTCTCTCAGAAAGGGAAGAGGAAAATGCCTTCCTCATCGCCGTTGAAGTCGAAAGGCAAGACAGTTAAGAAGGTCAAACGAGAAGTTTCTCCAACCGAGGCCGACACCGACTCTGACTCCGAGCTTGAGGTAATTAAGGCTTTGAATGAATGCTTTTACAATGAGGTTGCTAAGAAGAATTGGGATAGCTTTAGGAAAAGGGAGTTCATTAATGATAGGGCAGTTGATTTGAAGGATTTTGCACAATATAATTTGCTTGATTTTCTGCGTAAAAGGAAAGTTTTTAGAAGTGTTACTTATGTGAAACCCTATGTTGCTGAGATTGTGAAGCAATTTTATTCCAATCTGCCTGTTGATTTTGCTAACCCCTCCTCCAAGATGTTTGGAAAAGTTTATGTCCGTGGGAAGATTTTCTCTTTCACTCCCTCTCGCATTAACAAATTTCTAGCTGCTCCAAATGTTATTGAGTCTGATGTTGAGATTGATGAGGAGCTAGCGGTTGAGATGGAAAATGTGTTTACGGGTGGCCATGCAGATGTGTGGACAGTGAACAAAAGGCCTAATCGCATAGCTTCGGTCCTCACTTCTCTTTTTGCAACTTTGCACAAGATTTCTGTGTCAAATTGGATCCCTATATCCAATACCACAGTTGTGCCGTTTGAGCATGTGCGCCTACTCTACAAAGTATTCAAGGAAGAGAAGTTTAACTTGGACACTCATATTTTTAATGCGGTTGCTGAAGTTGCTGTGGCAAAGTCCACCAAAAAGTTGATTGTACCTTCTCTCATCTATAGTATGCTTGTTGAGCAAGGGTTAAAGCCAAAGAAGAAAGATGTCCTCACATCCAAGCTCCCTCTCCAAACTGTGCAACCTGCCTTCTTGAGTGAGAAGAGGCACAGAGACCTCCCATGGGTTGATGCCTCAACTGAAGAGGATCCCTCGACCGAGTTAATGTGTTCTCTACCTGTCTTTGTTTTGCATGAGCAAATAGCCTTCTTCTCCTCGCAGATTGCTATCCTTGAAGGGCAACAAAGGATATTTCAACGACTTCTTTCTTCCCAAAAAGGGGAAGAAGGCCCTAGCCGTCGCCACGGATCAAGTGATGAGGAAGATGAAGATGAGGAGTGAGGGAGAGAAGCATGAAGAAGAAGAAAACTGCAGTGTGTTGCAGTATTTTGATGATGTTGTTGGATGGAACAAACAACTATTTTATTTGTTGCACAACTTTATGAACAACTTTTATTTTCTGCCTAACTCTTATATATTTTTGATTGCATGCAGATATGTATGCATTTGCTGTGAATATATTATGGTTATGGTTGTTTTATATGTTGTGATGATATTGTGTAGATTCTGTTTTTATTACAGTCTTGGTGACAGGGGGAGCAACTGTTTAGCTAACATTTATCTAATCTTTTCATGGTTGTTGTGATTTGATTGTGTTGCTTCAGGGGGAGTAATTGTAACTCTTGGTTTTTGTTTGGTTTTGGGAAGAAATCCAAAAAAGGGGGAGATTGTTGATACCGATTGGTAGTGTATCATAAATTTAGGGATATTTGTTTAAATCGTGTATTTGGAGTTTTTGTCTTTCTTGCAGGATAAAATCTGTTGAGAGAAAATAGGAGCATGTGGTATTTGACCAAGTCCAAAGATCTGCTGAAGCCACGGTTGTTCCGGAAGTTGCGCCGGAAATGTTGGAGTGAAGATCATGGAGATCATGGCTTAGTGGATCGGTTGCTTTGAGTGGGGATCAAGCAACAAGCTGTGTATATATAGGGTTCAGATAGTTAGTGTTAGATATGAGTTTTTAATAGAGCATTTCAGATATTGTAAAGTTTTGAGTTCTCGTATTTATCCGTTTCTACTAGATATAGTTAAGACAACTTTAGTTCCAACCTTCTGTGAAGGAAGAGATAAAGTGTCTTAATATTTAGTGAGAGTTTATCTGGTAGTGTTTTTGTAATTCACATATTTTATATAGTGAAGATTTCGCCCGGAGGCACTTCGCGAGATTATAGAAAAAAAAACTCGTGAAAATTCCAATCCATTGTTTCTGTTTTAAATTTCCGCTGCGTATGCAAAGTTGTCTCAACTTTTTACACAACTCTTTTAGAACCGAGAGTTCGGTTTCTTCACATAGATCAAAATCTTGACAAAGCAATAACACATATATATATATCCCACATCAAAGATCAATATTCACATTGCTTCACCACATCCTAGAGCCCTAAGGCTCTAGCCAACCATATTCACAATAAAATCAAGATTACAAGAAGAAGAACAATAACCCATTCTAAATACAAGTCTAAGAAGAGAGAAAAAATGATAAAACCCAATGTAGAACACTCTTCCTCAATCCTATGGCTTGGACGCTCAAAAAGGATGGTTGGATCTTCAATCTTTCTCTTGATCTTCAAAAATCCCCTTTCTTGATGTTTCTCTTGTGTGGTTTTTGAGTTCTAGGGTCGATTGGATTCTATTTGAAAATCCCCAAATGTATACATAAGTAGTGGACCAATAATGGAGTGCCAAAAGTCAAGTTTTGAAATCCGTCAAGGCGAAACGCGACCCTAGGTGATCGCGTTTTGGGGTCGGGTTTGGACTCAAGAAAAACAGCTCTCTGAAGCTTGCACAGAGTGACCGAATCGATCGCGCTTTATTATCGTGTTTGTTTCTACTTTGGAAGCGCGACCTGAGGTGATCGCGTTTTTGGGTCGCGTTTCATCCAACGGAAATCCAGTCTCTGAAGTTGTCAAAGCGCGACCAAAAGGGTCGCGTTTTGGGGTCGCTCTGCAGGGCGACTGTGGCGCGACTTTGAGTAGCTCGCGCTTCAGGGTCGCTTTTTGGCTTTGTCTCGTTTTTCTTATCTTTTCTCGTCTTTGTTCAAGCGTTGATCGATCAACTCTCAACCTAACTTCTTTTAGCATTTGTTTTCCTTAAAAAACTCCCTAAATTGGTCACATTACACCAAACATAAGATTTAAACAACACATCAACTCCTCCAAACTTAAATATTTGTTTGTCCTCAAACAACACAAGAGTAGAGGGACAAGGAAATTGAGCATATTGGAATCAAGATGGCAATTTGCTTCAAAAATCAAAAGATAAATAATGCATAGATGATAGTGGCAATCAATCATAAACAAGTTCATCAAAAATCATCATGATACAATTTGTGAAGCTCAAACTCTCTCAAGGATCAATAGACGTTCATTCTCGAGTGTATAGGCTAGAAGTGTATCGCTCAAGGTTAAGAGTGCACTAGAATTCTACCATATGCTTGCAAAGTGACTTCAATCTCCACTACTTAGTGTGTGTTCTCAACCATGAATCATTAAGGTCTTTTGGGATTGTAGTGAAGGCTTTTCGGAAAGGTATGTATATATTTGGCTAAGTGACTTCCCAACATTACCAATTTCATTACCAAGCAAGTAGAATAAATTAAATTCTCTTCTACCCTTATTTCTTCACAACCCATATCTCTTTGAGATTTTCCAAATTTATTTCAATATTTCATACTTTCTTGTTTGTGATTTACATGTAGAACTATCTTCCTTTTACTTCATTTTCAATTGTAATCAAGATGATTCACTTCTTTGTGTTCTTTTCTATCACAAGAGTATTCATTGTTTTACCTTTTTCCATTCTACAAGATTTCTAAAAAAGTTTTATTCGAAAAGTCCACACAAATCTTGCCAATTATTCCATTCTCAACCCAACAAAATCAATAAAATAATTTCAAGGCTCAAAGGGATTGCAAGGGATTAAATTTATATTGGAAGGTTAAGAATTTGGATTGTTATGAGGTTTAGACAACAAATGGCCTTAAATCATTTTCAAGAGATCAAACACACCAATGTAACCTTAATCAAGTCACAAAGCAAGTTCTAGAGAAAACTTAGTGCACTATGAAGACCATTAATCACTCATCAAGGAAAAGATTTCACTCGTGTAATATTTGGATCAAAATCTCCCATGGTAAGTTTTCCCTTTCCAAATTGTACTTTTGAGACATTAAAGAACTTTGTTTACAAAATCATGCCATGACATCATGCTTTTTATCAAAATTTTGCAAAAAATTTTCAACATAAGCTCATGCTCATCAAAGATTCTAATTTCATCAATAATCATGCTCTCATAACCCCTATTATTGTTACAAGAACATACAACTATTTTAAGTCAAAACATCCCCAAACCACAATCATAAGGCAATTGAACAAAAACATAGATAAAATATCACATGCTCATGAAACAAAACGGCATGCGATCCCATTATCTATCAACTACCATCATCCATACATTCCAATGAAAAATATAAAATCCTAACATGGTCCAAACATAAATAAAAACATAAGCATGCAAGCATGCTCCATTATCTGAAAACATAAATAATATAAACAAGTCTTACGAAATAAAGCGGTAAAAGTTCATAGGAATGAGCAGAAAAGATCCTTGCCAACCACTACTCTCTCCCCCTCCCCCAAACTTATTTTGATCCAAAGGAGGAAATAAGTTTGAAGGCAAAAAGGTGGTGGCAAGGGTCACTAATGCTCAATGAGGTGGCTGCTGCTGATGAGGAGACTGGTGCGGCTGTGGAGATTGGTGCGGATACTGCATAGGGGACAAGGATGGCATGAATTGTGAGGGCTGGAATTGCTGGAACTGCTGAGAGGAGGAGGCCATGAATTACCCCGTCAGCATCTGCTGAAAATGCTGTGAAGAAGATGACGAGGCCATGAACTGTCCGGTCGAGAACTACTGTAACGACTGGAATGGCGACTGCTGCTGAAGCTGCTACTGCGGCTGGTAGGAGTTGTAGGGAGTCATCTGCTGGTGCTGAGATGGGGTATAGGGCTGCTACTGGGACCCAGACCCAGTGTTCATTCCCCTGAAGATCCCGGCTAGGTCCTGTATCTCTGATCGGAACGAGCCCATGTTATCAGCAAGACCCCTGATGTCACCTCGAAGGCCTGTAAACCTCTTGTCAATATCCGTCTGTATGGCATGAAATCTGTCATTTACGCTAGACTGAATCTGTCCCATCCTCCCATGCATGTCGTGTCGGATATCATCGAATCTTGTGTACATGTCTTGCCTTAGTGCTCCGAACTCGTCGTGCACATCATTCCTCCAATTGTGCATGGTCTCCTCCATTACATCAAAGTGGCCAGTTATCTGTTCTTCATTGTAGTGACATCCACGTTGTTGCCTGACCATACCCATAACTTGAAGATGGGCGAGCGTCTCCATCTTCCAATTTCTCCTCTCATCCCAATTCGACACATGTGTGAGAGCTTGATTTGGCAAAGGGAATGTTCCTCCAGCTCTCATGTTTAGCAGGTATTGATTCAAATCCGAAGCCAGCATCTTCACATTCCTCAAGTGATTGAGGTTGATCATCCTCAACCCCTGTGTATGCAACTCTTCTGTTAGGTCGACATCGAAGTAATAGGCTATTAAAGTAGGAATGATAATGAGTAACGGATTCTATGAGTATCTACAAAAATTATTCATGATGGGTAGGGTAATTACCCATTTAATGGGTACGGGTATGGCACGGATAATTACCCATAAATTTTGACGGGTACGGGTACCTTTGCATCTAACCCGTCCCATACCCATATATATACAATTATTATTATTATTATTATTATTATTATTATTATTATTATTATTATTATTATTAGTGAATTGTATTATAATATGATATTATTTTTGAAGATTTCATAGCATTGTTATGTTTGTAGCTTTTTTATGTAGTGTCGCATTTTCACGAAGAATCTTTGTGTTATATTTTAATCGAATTATTATTTAGTTTTAATCAATATTTTTAAAATTATAAATTATTTAATCAAAATTTTGAATTATTTACTACAGATAATAATTTCTAAATTAATTATTCAATAAATAGTTCGTGATAAAGAAATTTGTATGTTTATATTTTTTTTTAAAAAATATGACATTTGTTAGAAATAAAATGATAATTGAACACGAATAAAATTTGGACTACTTAAAGTATTAATTTATAACTTATGTTATTTATTCTTATATATATTAGAAACTTGATAAATAAATAATTATAAAACTTATATTTTACATAAAATATAACTATATATATATATTAAAAAGTATACGACAAAAAATACAAATATAAGTATGTTTGAATAACTATAGAAAAAATATCATTAAATTTATAAAATAAAGTTATGTATATATTACTAATTTTCTGCTTATTATCCTTAAGAAGATGTTCATAATGATATATGCATTAAAAATATTTATTTATTATGTATGCAAAATTATATTATATAGAAATGATGTATAATAAAAAAGTGAGAATTAATAATGAAATTTAATCCTTTTTTTTATCTCTTTTTAAAAGTAAATAATTATTTTACTCCGTTATCTTTATAGATTACATTCTATATTCAATATTTTTTTCATATATTTAAATCAAACACATAATATGTATAACTATAATTTTTTTATCTGAACTTATAAAAATACTATAAAACGTTTCTCATATATCACATAAGTGAAATACTACTTAATAAAAATGCGGGTAATAGGTAGCTAAATACCCAATGGGTATGAAAACGGGGTATAAAAGCTGTTAGGGTATGAGGACGGGCACGATTTTTTTTTTTTAAATGCGGGTATGTGTGGAACATTGCCATCTCTAGCCTACATCTTCCACAATTAACATTGGTGACAACATAATTATTTATGTGTGGAAAATTTCCTATCACATTTTTTTTCCTAATATAATTAACTATATCATTACCTATATAAATTACAAAGTGGATATACTAATTTACTCACTTTAATTTATTTTATTTCTGGGCATCGAAACAATCAAACGAGTGATCGATTGCTGACAAAGGTTGAGAAAAATATCGGCCATCGAAGCAATAAAACGAGTGATTGCTAACAAAGGCCGAGGAAAATATTTTGCAAATTTCATAAGATTAGCAAAATATACGAGTTTTATCATTCAATTTTTAATTTGTGTTTCGTATAATGTTATGATTCTCCTTTAAAATTAATAATTTGCATTAATGTTTTTTTTTAATTATCGTGTTTGAGCATGACAGTAAACAATAAACATTTTTAAAATAGGTGACAAATCCTTCACAATATGATTGAAGATTTTACGAATTGAATATCAAGTAACTTGTGGGACTACGTCAAGCATGAGGATTTGGGAATTGATCATAATGGATAGCGATGTAAGTAACAAACTAAATTCAAAATTATACATTTAAATATTAGTTAAATATTTTTTTTACAATTTTAACACATTAAATTCAAAATTTACAAATCTTGGTTTCGATTACATACGTATTAAACATGTTTATAATATTTGCAGGGTATTAAAATTGGAGTTACGATATTTAAGGATGATATAATTTCTTTTATCAACACATTTGAGGCCAGCAAAACATATTTTATCTTTAATGCAGAGGTTGCAATGACTGATGTAACACCTAAATTTTTAATAAAAATACAATATAACAATAATAAAGGAAACATCACTTTATTTAATAATAATAAATATTTATTCAGAGTTTTTTCAGTGGAAATATTAAAACTAAAGTATAATTATTTTATCTGATAACCATAATCTCGTCATGCAAGCACACATCGCCCCGCATCAACATGAAAATAAATAATAGTTCAAGTGAGTACTATTGACTTAGTGGTGACTGCATTTATCTAGGCTATATAATTATAATAAATTATAACATGAGTAACTTGTGGCTAATATTTGTGATACATATGCTGCATGTCGGCCAATAATTGGTATAACTCGTAAATTAATAATTATGAACATGCATAATGGTATAACAAGAATAAATAATAATGCGCGTCACATCGAATTCTCTACATTTACTTGAAGTTTATTTAGGAAATAATACGGGTTAGTTAGTCTACGCTCCATCTAACTTTTAATATATATATATATATATATATAAAATTAACATTAAAATAAATTAAATAAATGGAAAATGAATACTTTTAATAAAATAACCAATATCATGCATTATGCATGGACTATAAAATTAAATTCTCATTCCCAATACTAAATTAATCAGCCACTACCATCATTTAATTTAATTAAAATGAACTTACACTCCAACCCAACCCAAGCTCCCTCTCGGCACACCTATTTCTCCTCATTAGTATTCGCAACCAAACCCACATATCTTAATTCAAATCATCTCTCTCTCTCTCTCACGTGAACATGTGGAAACCAACAAAGAACCATTTCAGCAAGCTAGCCTCTCTCTTCATGACAATACCCCCATAAATTTCCCCTCTACTCTCACACCCCCAGAACTATATTGTAAGTTTTGAGGATCGAAATACCAAAATCTCCAATATATTTGTGTGATTTTTGTGTATAATTTCAGATTTTGGAGATGATATTTTTGGAGAGGAGAATTCGTTCTTGATAATTTTTGGTGGATACAAAATGATTTTTCACACACACTAGCTTCTCCAATACACCTTATATTACTAGACTAGGCTAGGCTACTATTGCAATCTTCCAAGAGAAGTTTCATTTAACTAATACATATTAATTATATCTAACATATTAATTAAAACATTAGCACATTAACTACATATACCACCACCGCCTACTACAGCAGATACCGCCCGAACTGTCGCCACCAGATGTCGGGGAATAGCCATGACCCCGTTGTCGACACCATTACCTCCTTCCTCAACGTCACTCAAGCCTAATGGATGCAAAGACTCATGAAATGTACACACACACACACCCCTCATAAATCTTTTGCTTCTTAGAATGCGGGATATATACTTTGGTTGGCTCTCTCTCTCTCTCATGCGATTTGCTGCCTCTGAACTGATCACCTTTCACGCTTCGCCCTTCACCACCGTAGCTACTGCAACACCGCCGCCTGATGCATTGTCGTCATCTGCTTTTGCCCGGGCCTTGCACACAATGTGGTTGTACGCGTCACTAAGCCAAAATCATGTTGCATGTGGCCGCGAGTCGTCGATCGTGCTGCCATAAATTTTTTATTCTACTACTCCAACAACCTCATGTTCGCCAATCTTCTCCGATTGTCCCTGATTTTCAATTTCTTATTTTTTGATTCAAGCCTTCCATTCAACATTGCCCACAGAGCAAACAACTCCTTCATCCTCAGCCCACTGTTGTCTCTTCTTGCCCAAACGGTGTTGGCAAGGATCCGGTGCAGGTATCAAAAGACCGGGTTGGGCATAGCGGATGCCTTGGCCACACTAGAGCTGTACTTCTCCGTCTCCATCTCTGTGAGGCATAGAAGGCGGTAGGAGTCGTCTTGGTTGAATTCTCGAGGCTCATGATAAATGCCCTCCTGCGTGGCCCTAAAAATCTCGTTCAACTCATCCACTGTTAGCTCACGGTCTTGGTTTCCAAGCCGGAAAGTGCATCGAACCGGCCCCTTCTTGTCTGTCCTCTTCATGTCAAAAGTGCTCATCACCTCCTTTACTAGGCGAGGATATGTCAAACAATCCCTCTCAAGAGCTTGGAGCCAACCAATGCGGTCCAAGAGTTGCCACACCTCGTCTTTGATACCAAGAGCTTCGCATGTTGCCTCATGCATAAACTTGGTGGTGGCAATGTTCACATTGAAGAGTCGGTTCCAGTTCTCTATGTGTTCTTCGTCATGGAGGATGACCCCATACCTCATTGGATGGCTTGTCAGCAAGTCCTCATCTTGCCCCTCGTCTTCGGCCTCGATCTCGGGGTCGGACTCAACATATGTCCTTTTAGAAGACCTCCCTTTTCTTGGCATTGTTGTGAGATTGGTACCTACAAAAATCCAATAAAGTTTAGGATAAATGAGCACAATTACACGTCAGTATAGCAAAGATAATGGGGTTTTAGACATATGACAAAATCCAAAACAATCCCATTTGTATATTTGTTAAACTATTAGAGACCTTGTGGTAAAACATAATTATAAATGCATAGCCAATCTTCCCCAACAACAAATTCTCATCACATAAGAACGAATATGAACTACATCTTATCATGACAAAATAGGCCTAAATCCAAGTATGACAATATCACAAGCAATTTCAAGATAAAACTGTTCTTCAAAATCAAAACATTTATAACATTTGAGACAAGGCCATGGTTCTAAATAGATGTGACAAAATCAAACTCAAATGCCCATAACAACATGCTCAATGTATTATAATGCTTATTCAAATAATATAGGGGCGTCCAACACATATGACAATGTCAAAAACACAAAGCCCCCTTAGAAACATGTGTTTAACAACATAATCTATGGCAACATTTCTGATCTTTCTATCTATGTCTAATCAATTCCGAAATTTATAGCTAGAGCAACAAGGTTCCAGAATTATGCATAGCCAAGATTTCAAAGACAAAATAAGCATAGACATCTTCAAGTTAGAACAACATTCTTGCACATTTCATAATGCATATCCTCATTTCCCCCAAATAATCATTGTTAACAATTGAAAGTCAATCTAATTTGGGAAACATCATAAGCATAATATGCAAGAATGTTTCAAATCTAACAAAATTTTAGATTAAGGGTTCCCCAATTAAGGCAATGACATGTGAAAAATCAAACAATTTGAACTTTCATGCTTAATTTTCACAATTTTCCAAGATTCCAAGCCTAATTCTTCAAATAATCAACAATTTCATAAACCTACAAAATACCCATGCTATCAATTGCATTGTTCTCCAAATGTAAACACAATGTGAGCATTTTCATTGGGATTTTTGTTCATTTGAGACCTAGGGCACAAAATCTTGCAAAATCCCCAATTTTTTCATATATATGAACATCTAAACCTTAAAATCAACATGTATGGATAATATGTGTAGATTAATAGAAGAGTTGAGAGATTTACCTTGAACCTTGATGGAGAAGATGAATTTTCGTGTGTGCTCGAATGAGAGTGAGTGAGTATGAGTGTAAAATGAAGTGTGTGAGTGTGAAATGGAGAGAAAAGGGTCAAAAACCCGCAGCAGTTGGCCGAACGCAACCCCAGTCTCGCTTTTGTGTTGCGTTTTGGAGGCACTGAGAAGCGCGACTCCAGTTGATCGGGCTTTGAGGTCGCATTTTGCCTTCACAATTTCATGTCTCTGAAGCTCGTACAGCGCGACCTCCTTGTCGCGTTTTTCCCTCGCGTTTCGTCCTGATTGTAAAACGCGACTTCAGCTGGTCGTTTTTGAGGCTCGCGTTTTGACTGAAGAGAGAAGCGCGACTCCAGTTGATCGCTTTTTGGGGTCGCGTTTTCACCCTTTGTTAAAATGCGACCTATGCCACTCGCGTTTGCTGGTCGCTTTATTCCGTTCTTTATTTTCGAGCTCATTCTTGGGCTCCTTTTCAACACTTCATTCAATCCCATCTGTACACCATTTCCTACAACAGTACGACTCCTACAAAAAAACACACAACTATCTTCAATTCCTCCAAAAGATGCACTATTAAAAGGCCTCAAGCCTAAATTCATCGATTTCATTCAAACAGAAAATTCTTTCTTTTCCAGCCATTTCAAAGTCGAGATTGAGCTTCTTAGTGGCCCAATATGCCTTGTGCGTGAGCTCGATTGGAAGGTGACAAGACTTTCCAAATACCATTTGATAGGGAGACATCTCCAATGGAGTCTTGTAGGCCGTTCGATAGGCCCAAAGCGCTTCATCGAGATGGCTTGCCCAATCTTTCCCGTTCGTCTTCACCACCTTTTGGAGGACTTGTTTGACCTCTCTATTTGCAAGCTCAGCTTGCTCATTGGCTTGTGGGTGGTAGGGAGTTGTCACTTTGTGCTTCACTCCATGTCGTGCTAGGAGGCTCGTTATCCACTTATTGCAAAAGTGAGTGCCTCCATCACTAATCAAGGCTCTTGGAGCCCCAAATCTTGTCAAAATATTCCTTTGAAGGAATTTTAGCATAATCTTCGAATCATTAGTCTTGGTTGGGATTGCTTCGATCCATCGTGAGAGATAATAAACCGCCAAAAGTATGTAGAGATTTTCATCGGACACCACAAACGGTCTCATGAAGTCAATTCCCCATACATCAAACAATTCCACTTCTACAATTGCACTCATCGGCATCTCATCCCTCTTTGAAATTGAGCCCATCTTTTGGCATTGCTCACATGTCTTCACAAACTCTTCGCAGTTTCTAAAAATTGAGGGCCAATAGAACCCGCTTTGTAGAATCTTCCTAGCGGTTCTATTGGAAGCAAAATGACCTCCACAAGGGGAATCATGGCATGCCTTCATTATCTCCATCCATTCTTCCTCCGGCACACATCTTCTAAGGATGGAATCGGAACATCTCTTGAAAAGATAAGGCTCCTCTCATATGTAGAATTTGAGATCATGAAAGAACTTTTTCCTTTAATAGCTCTGCATCTCTACCGGTTTCACTTTGGCAACTAGAAAGTTGACAATATCCGCAAACCACGGAACTTTTGTTGATGTCGACATGATTCTCTCATCGGGAAAGCTTTCGTTGATTGGCCTCTTGGTCTACTCTTCTCCTTTCATATGATCTAACCGAGACAAGTGATCCGCTACCATGTTCTCGCATCCTTTTCTATCTTTGATCTCCACATCGAACTCTTGGAGTAGAAGAATCCATCAGATAAGCATTGGCTTTGCATCCTTCTTGGCAAAAAGATGCCTCAAAGCGGCGTGGTCAGTGTGCACAATTGTTCGGGCCCCAATGAGATAGGGCCTAAACTTGTCGAATGCCTAGACGACCGCCAAGAGTTCCCTTTCTGTGGTGGTGTAGTTGACTTGAGCGGGATCCAAAGTCCTACTCCCATAGTAGATGACTCGGAAGAGTTTGTCCTTCTTTTGGCCAAGTGCGGCTCCCACCGCTATCTCGCTTGCATCACACATTACTTCAAAAGGCTCACTCCAATTAGGTGTGATAAGAACAGGTGCCGTGATTAGGGCCTTTTTCAACGTCTCAAAAGCCTGCAAACAATTAGAATCAAAATCAAATTCAATGGCTTTTTCGAGTAGACGACAAAGAGGTTTAGAAACTTTGGAAAAATCTTTTATAAAGTGCCTATAGAACCCGGCGTGTCCCAAGAAGCTTCTAACTCCCTTTTCATTTGTTAGTGGAGGTAGTTTTTTAATGGCCACGATCTTGGCCCGGTCCACCTCTAAACCTTCACCCGACACCTTGTGTCCTAGAACAATGCCATCTCTTACCATGAAGTGGCATTTCTCCCAATTGAGCACTAGATTAGTATCTTCACATCTCTGCAAAACTTGTGTTAAATTATCAAGGCATATATCAAATGAATCACCAAACACAGAAAAGTCATCCATAAACACCTCCATGATGTTTTCAATCAATCCATGAAAAATGGACATCATACACCTTTGAAAGGTTGCGGGTGCATTACACAACCTGAAAGACATCCATCTATAAGCAAATATGCCATAGGGACAAGTGAAAACGGTCTTTTCTTGGTCTTTGGGAGCAATCATGATTTGATTGTACCCCGAATACCCATCTAAGAAATAATAGAACTCATGACCCGCTAACCTATCTAACATTTGATCAATGAAGGGTAATGGAAAATGGTCTTTTCTAGTGTAAGCATTTAGAGTCCTATAATCTATACACATTCTCTAACCAGTTACTACCCTAGTAGCAATCATTTCTTTGTTCTCATTTTCTATCAATGTCATCCCCCCCTTTTTAGCAACAACTTGAGTAGGACTCACCCACTCACTATCCGAAATAGCAAATATGATACCGACATCAAGCAATTTCAAGACCTCTTTCCTAACAACTTCTTGCATAATAGGGTTGAGTCTTCTTTGGTTTTGCACCTTAGGCTTGTAATCTTCCTCAAGCAAGATTTTATGCATGCAAATAGAAGAGTTAATGCCTTTAAGGTCAGAAATTGACCATCTTATAGTGCTTTGATATTTCCTCAACACCTTTAACAATTTATCGCATTGTTCATCGGATAAGAGGGAAGAAACTATTTCCGGTTTTTGCTTGGCTTTGTTAAGGTAAGCATACCTCAAATGTGTAGGTAGGGGTTTCAACTCCATTTCTTCTTTTTCTTTCAACTCGTCCTCTTCCTTTGATGTTTGGTCCTCGTCTCTTAATGGCAAGAACTTTGGCTTCCTCAAGTAGGATTCCTGAAATGAATTCATCATAGAAACGGAATCACATAGACCAACATCATCATTGGATAAAGTATTAAAGATAGAGTTAGAAATGCAAATCTCAAGAGGATCTTTTAGGCTCCTCAACTCTTTCTCCTTTATGCGTTCATCCACCATTTGGAGCACTTTGCACTCCTCGATATTCTTTGTCTCTTCTTCCGGATGTTGCATCGCTTTCTGAAGGGAAAATGTGATTTTCTCCTCATTCACTCTTAAGGTAAGTTCTCCCTTCTCCACATCTATCAAGGCCTTACCCGTGTACAAAAATGGTCGCCCTACGATGAGGTGAACTTCCTTGTCTTCTTCCATATCAAGAACCACAAAGTCTACTGGGAAGATGAATTTGTTGACCTTCACTAGCACATCTTCCACCACACCCTTTGGGTATGTCAAATAGCGGTCGGCCATTTGGAGACAAATGGTGGTAGGCTTGATCTCCCTCATTTTCAACTTTTTAAAGAACGAGAGGGGCATCAAATTGATACTCGCTCCAAGATCACACAAAGCCTTCCCAACGTGATTTTCTCCAATGGTAACCGAGATGTTGAAGCTTTCCGGATCTTTCATCTTTGCGGGCAACTTTCTTTGTAGTAAAGTACTACAATTCTCGATCAAGTTAACCGTCTCATACTCCCCCAATCTCCTCTTTTTGGAAATCGCATCCTTCAAGAATTTCGCATAATTTGGCATTTGTTGAAGTGCTTCAACAAGAGGGATGTTGATTTGTACCTTTCTAAAGATGTCGAGGAACCGAGAGAATTGCTCGTCACTCTTCACCTTTTGGAGTCTTTGTGGGTAAGGTATGGACACTTTGTATTCTTCCGGCATCACCTTTGTTGGTTCTTCTTTCTCTTTCCCTTTTTCAAGGGCATCATTTTTCTTTAATTTGGGACTCAAGTCCTCTTGACTTGGTCCTTCTCCCTTCTTCTTCTCACTTGGTTGCTCATCAACCTTTCCTTTGCTTTCCTCATCATCCGGCATCTCGGGGCCATCATATACAGTTCCATTTTTTAAGGTAATTGCCTTGCATTGATCATTCGGATTCACGGTGGTGTTGCTCAGGAACTTGCCTTGTTGATGTTGGCTTCCCAAGATAGTTGCGAATTACCCCATTTGCTTCTGAAAGTGTTAACTTGGTTGCCAATTGCTCCAACGGTATTCTCTAACTTCCCAATTCGTGTTTGAGAATCTTTCATGTAATTCTCCATCTTCCCTATAAATGCCATTAGGAGTTCATCCATCTTGGGCTTTTTCTCCTCATCAATTATACCATTTGTGACCGAGAAGCCCGCAGGTGGTTGGATAGCATTATTCGAGTTACCATAGGAGAAGTTCGGGTGTTGAGCTCTATTTTGGTAACCCGAATTTCCGCCATATTGGCCTCCGTATTGGGGTTTGTACCCCAGATTGAATTGACTTGGTTGATTTGAGAAGTCTCCTTATTGGTTCACATAGTTTACATCCTCAAATTGGCTTTGAGATGTCTCGGCTTTTAGATTTGTAAAGGCCTCAATTTTTGAATTCAAGGTTGCCATTTGAGCCACCACAAGTTTGAGTGCATCCGAACTTGAAGCAGAAGCCACTTTCTTTAGAATTTGGACTCCCTCTCTTGCCGCTAGCCATTGAAAGGAATTTGAGGCCATTTCTTCAATTATTCTCAAGGCTTCTTCTGGCCCTCTTCCCAATAATGATCCACCCGCGGCCGCATCCATGAGTGTTCTCACTTCGTCTTTGCTTCCTCCATAGAAAATGCATACTTGATGATCGATTCCAAAACCATGTCTGGGGTACTTCCTTAGCATCTTCCTAAAGCGTTCCCACGTCTCATATATGCTTTTTTCATCCCATTGTTTGAACACAGTGATCTCTCCTTTCAATTTGAGGGTTTTTCCGGATGGGAAAAACTTGTGTAGGAACTTTGTCACCAATTGATCCCAAGTTTGAAATGTTCCTTGAGCATGGCTCAACCACCATGTTTCCGCCTTGTTGATCAATGAGAATGGAAAGAGTCGGATGCAGATTGCATCATCCGGGACTCCATTCATCTTCATTCTCCCACTCACATTGAGACACTACAAGAAAAACGTGATTTAACGACGGATTATATTCCGTCGTTAAATTAATGATGGAATTAACGACAGGTGAACATTACGATGTTTAACGACGGAAAAATTCGTCGTTAAATATTATTTTTTTATTTTTTTAATTTTTTTTAATTTTAACGACGGACAAATCAGTCGTTAAATATTATTTTTTTAATTTTTTTAATTTTAACGACGGACTAACGACGGATAAATTCCGTCGTTAAATTTAATTTTGATTTTTTTATTTTTTTTACATTTTTTGATTTTTTTTATTTTTTGTTTTTTTTTTATTTTTTTATTTACTAATTAATACTTAACTACGAATTTAAAATTTATTTTTTATATTTTTTTATTTTTTATTTGTTTTATTTTTTTCAGATATATTTAATTTATGTGATTTTTTTAAAATTTTTAATATTTTATATTATTTTTTCATATTTTATATCATTTTTAAATATTGTTTATTATTTTTAATTTTTCAAGTACTAATTTTTTTTCTAATTTAAATTAATATTTGGAATATTTCTAATTTTTTTATTTTACATTTTCAAATTTCTATTTTATTTTTTTATTTTTAAATATTATATACTATTTTTTAATATTTTATATTATTTTTAATTTTTCAAGTAATAATTATTTTCGAATTTAAATTAATATTTTGAATATTTCAAATTTTTCTAAAATTAATTTTTAATTTTTTTATTTTACATTTTAAAATTTCCATTTTATTTTTTTATTTTTTAATATTTTAAACTATTTTTTAATATTTTATATTATTTTTAATTTTTCAAGTAATAATATAATATTAAAAATTATAATAGATATTTAAATAAATGAATAAAATATATAATTATTTAATTTAAAAATAATATAAACGAATAATATATAAATAAGTTTCGTGTGGTGTATATATATATATATTATTTTCATATCATAACATGAAATACTTAGTAGCCCATTTGGTTAGTGCATCATTCTTCTTCCTAGAGGTCTCGGGTTCAAGCTCACTTGGGCGCAAGCTTGGAAGGGTTTAATATGAATTATTGTTTGGCTCGGCTAGGTGTCTCGGCGCGGTTCGTATTGGTGGCTTCTCGGCTCGGCTCAATTGATTTTGAGTTTTTTTTTTTTAACGACGAAAAATTTCCGTCGTTAATCCGTCGTTAAATTAATATTTTTTTTTATTTTTTTTCCTAACGACAGAATTCGGCGATAAGTTAACGACGGAAAAATTCCGTCGCTAAGTCCGTTGTTAACATTTTTCCGTCTTTAATTTGTCGTTAAAAAAAATTAACGACGAGATTATTAACGACGGATGAAATCCGTCGTTAATCCGTCGTTAAAATGATTTACTGACGGATTTTTAATTTTTAACGACGGAAAAATCCGTCGTTAAAATGCGAATTTTTTGTAGTGAGAAATTTACGGATATGCTCATGTGGATCCTCCATTGGTGTCCCTCGAAATTGGTTTTGCTGGATCATTAGTATGAGATAGGTCTTAAACTCGAAGTTGTTGGCTTGAATGGGTGGTCCATTGGGCACCCCTTGATCAACGACAGCTTGGAAAAGATTCCGGATTGGTGACTCCACATTTCTATTGTGAGCCTCCTCTTGGGCTCTCAATTGCTCTTGCATCACCTCTAATTGCCTTTGCATTTGGGCAATCATCGGGTCTTGAACCGGTGGAGGCAGATCCGCCATTCTCTCCCGTCTACGTGCGTTGTTGTGGCGAACCGTTGCTTCAATCTCTAAGTCTAATGAAATAGGTGGTTCTCCTTGAGAACGAGTGTGCATACACTTCCTGTCAAAAAGGACAAACAAATCAAGAACAACTCTTCAAAATAAAACAAGTAAAAATGTCTAAAGTAATCCACTCAATTGTTATCACAATATTGCATTTATCATTTTAATTCCGTTTTTCCCCGGCAACGGCGCCAAAAACTTGACAGGAGGTTTTGTTACACCTCTGATGATTTGTTTCAATATTTATACTCGTGTCAATGCCTACAAGTGTACAAGCATGTGATTATAGATATGATGATACGAGGTCGGTCCACAGGGAAATGGAATAGAAATTAGACAATGCAAATACCACGACGTAAGAAGAGCGAAATATCTAGACGAACAATAAGGAGAGGGTGTGTTTTAACCAAATCAAAATGCCAAACAAGAACAAAAGACATAAACACTTAAACAGCAATAATTATCAATATAAATGGCACTCAAGAGACAATACCAAACAAGAGAGAGCTTTGAAGATGATAAATAAGGAGAAACTCTAGGTCATGGCTACACACTACTCATATTGACCGATAATGCGGGATTACACATACATATATGCAAAGTTCATAGATAGGAAGACCACGAATATAGTAAGAGCATCTCTTGAATATCTCTTAAATTGTGAATGCGATAAGGATGGCTATCTCTAACGCATTCCAAGGTCGCACCTACCAAAGGCTCTAAGGGTCACATTTCCTTCCAGATAATGACATTCGACTAAGAAGACAAATATGTAGTTTGATCCAAGCATGCTTATGATCACGGGATTGACTAGATACAAGTGATTCATACATGTGATGTTAGTAAGATGGCCAACCAAACAACACCATTCAAGCCCTAGCATAGATCAAAATCTTGACAAAGCAATAACACAAATATATATATATCCCACATCAAAGATCAATATTCACATTGCTTCACCACATCCTAGAGCCCTAAGGCTCTAGACAACCATATTCACAATAAAATCAAGATTACAAGAAGAAGAACAATAACCCATTCTAAATACAAGTCTAAGAAGAGAGAAAAAGTGATAAAACCCAATGTAGAACACTCTTCCTCAATCCTATGGCTTGGATGCTCAAAATGGATGGTTGGATCTTCAATCTTTCTCTTGATCTTCAAAAATCCCCTTTCTTGATGTTTCTCTTATGTGGTTTTTTAGTTCTAGGGTCGATTGGATTCTATTTAAAAATCCCCAAATGTATACATAAGTAGTGGACCAATAATGGAGTGCCAAAAGTCAAGTTTTGAAATCCTTCAAGGCGAAATGCGACCCTAGGTGATCACGTTTTGGGGTCGGGTTTGGACTCAAGAAAAACAGCTCTCTGAAGCTTGCACAAAGCGACAAAATCGGTTGCGCTTTATTATCGTGTTTGTTTCTGCTTTGGAAGCGCGATCTAAGGTGATCGCGTTTCTGGGTCGTGCTTCCCTTTGCTTTTAAAGCGCAACCTGAGGTGATCACGTTTTTGGGTCGCGTTTCATTCAAAGAAAATCCAGTCTCTGAAGTTGTCAAAGTGCGACCAAAAGGGTCGCGTTTTGGGGTCGCTTTGCAGAGCGGCTGTGGCGCGACTTTGAGTAGCTCATGCTTCAGGGTCGCTTTTTGGCTTTGTCTCATTTTTCTTGTCTTTTCTCGTCTTTGTGCAAGCGTTGATCAATCAACTCTCAACCTAACTTCTTTTAGCATTTGTTTTCCCAAAAAAACTCCCTAAATTGGTGACATTACACCAAACATAAGATTTAAACAATATTAACAATATTTACAACATATGTACATGATAACCAAGTGCAAATGCACTCAAAATGAGTGCATATGAGTGCAATTTATGCACTCATCCAGCATGCTACAACTTCTCAGAGTCCAAGAAGGTGCAACTCGCATGCTTAGAGTTCAGAGGCTACGCAACCTCATGGTGGGAAATGCAACAAGAAAGAAGACGCAGAAATCACAACCCACCAATCGACACTTGGGAAGAAATGAAAGAATTGATTCGAGGTCGATTCATTCCAATCCACTATGAGAGAGAGCTTGAAAAGAAGCTCAACCGCATCAAACAAGGTACTAGATCGATTAAAGAGTACCATAAAGAACTGAAGACGGTTTTGAACAGAGTCGGGAAGCAGAAAACCTTAAATGCTACCATCATTCGGTACATTGAAGGTATGAATCCTGACATTCCTTGTAAAGTCAAGCTCAGAGACTTCAACAGTGTAGAAAGAATGGTGCAGTATGCATCGACCATGGAAAAACAGCTAAGAGAGGGCCGCCATCGTTCACACCACAATGCAGCCCCTACACGCCCTTCATGGAATAAAGGTACACCGTCCACATCACTTTCTATCCCTTCTACTGACTCTACATGTTCCCGAAGATAATCCGGTCCACCCAAACGGCATTTCGACCGTTCTACACCGCAGTCCAGCTGTAGACCCGAGTTTACGCCACCCATTCAGTCAAGGCCGACCCCTAAACGGCCAAACCAAGGTACAAAAGCCCCTAATACAGCCCTTAATCGAGCTCGTGACATTCAATGTCACAAATGTCAAGGTTGGGGCCATTTCCAAGCTCAGTGTCCAAACCAGCGAGTTCTATACTTAACTGAATCAAATGAAGTCGAATCAGCCAGTGAGGATGAAAAAGAGCTAGTGGACGACACCACACATGAGAAAGAAGTTGAGAATGATGCAGCTCATAAAGATATCGATCCGGAGGTTCAACAAGTTAGTTTGGTCACAATCCGGAGTCTAAGCACATTCGAGAAGAGGAACAAAAACACCAACGGGAGAACATCTTCTACACTCGTGCAGTGATCAAGGGTCACACGTGTTCTATGATTATTGACAGTGGCAACGTGATCAATGCCATCAGTCAATATGCCGTGGAAAAGCTTGGTCTACCCGTTCAACAACATGCAAAGCCTTACAGATTGCAGTGGCTTACAGATCGAGGCGAGATACGCGTGGTTCACCAGGTAAGTGTCTCATTCTCAATCAATAAGTTTTCTGACACTGTTCTGTACGACGTTATCCCTATGGATACGGCACACTTGTTGTTAGGCAGACCTTGGCAGTATGATCGATGTGTTGTCCACGACGAATGTTTGAACACTTACACAGTCGACATAGATGGCCGAACCAGCACATTGAGGCCATTATCTCCTAAAGTCGTTGATATAGATCAGCCCCGAAGGCCACGGCCGCAGCCTCTATGGCCGAACAACCCATTGCCGATGCCCCTACTCCTTCCAAACCATCTCATTCGAACTCCCTAGCTGTGGAAAAGAAGATGGAGTCGAGTTCGAACAAGCCTCATGTGAAGAGCTTGTTTATTTCAGTGAAAGGAGTTTAGAAAGTCGTCAAAGCAGGTATGCCTCTTGTCCTGCTCACATTTAAGAGCAGTGCTACTAATGATTGTTTGCCTAGTGATGTGCATCCCTTACTTGACGAGTTTAAGGACATTTTTCCTGAGGAGATACCCGGCGGACTTCCACCAGTGCGAGGAATCGAGCATTAGATCGATTTCATCTCCGGAGCTGTGCTACCCAATCGACCAGCCTATAAGACATCTCCCAATGAGACTAAGGAGATAGATAGGCAAGTTAAAGAGCTGTTGGAGAATAAGCAAATCTGTGAAAGTTTGAGTCTGTGCGCCGTTCCCGTGATTCTAGTGCCAAAGAAGAACAACGAATGGCGTATGTGCATGGATTGTAGAGCAATCAACAAAATCACGGTAAAGTATCGTTTTCCCATCCCTAGGTTAGATGATATGCTTGATGAATTGGCTGGTTCGCATGTTTTCTCTAAAATTGATTTGCGTTCTGGTTATTTTCAAGTACGCATGCAAGAACGTGATGAATGGAAAACTGCATTTAAAACAAAGCATGGTTTGTATGAATGGCTTGTTATGCCTTTTGGTCTCACTAATACACCAAGCACATTTATGCGTCTCATAAATCATGTTTTGCGTGAAGTAATTGGAAAATATGTTGTGTATTTTGATGACATTCTGATCTATAGTGACACAATGCACACGCATATGCAGCACCTTAGACACGTTTTTGAGCTTCTTAGAAGTTCGAAACTTTATGGTAATTTGTCTAATTGTTCTTTTTGCATGAATAAAGTCATTTTTCTCGGCTTTGTTGTGAGTGAGCGTGGTATAGAAGTAGACCATTCCAAAATCAAGGCGATTGAGGAATGGCCAACTCCTAAATCCACAAGTGATGTGCGATCTTTCCATGGCCTTGCTGGCTTTTATCGTCGCTTTGTGCGTGATTTTTCCAGCATAGCTGCACCGCTTACTGAGTTAAGCAAGAAAGATCAAAAGTTTGAATAGGGTCCTGTTCAAGAGCATGCGTTTAACACTTTGAAATCATGTTTATGTAATGCGCTTGTTCTTGCTCTTTCGAACTTTTATAAAACTTTTGAGATTGAATGTGATGCCTCGGGCAAAGGGATTGGTGCTGTTTTGATGCAGGAACGGCGTCCAGTCGCCTATTTCAGTGAAAAGCTCCATGATGCAGCTCTTCGTTATTCCACCTATGACAAGGAGTTGTACGCACTCAAGAGAGCTTTATAAACGTGGCAGCACTACTTATGGCCTAAGGAGTTCGTGATTCAAATGGATCAGGAGAGTTTGAAGCATTTAAAAGGCCAACAAAATCTAAACAAGCGACATGCACGATGGGTAGAGTTTATCGAGTCCTTTCCGTACGTCATCAAGTACAAGAAAGGCGCCGATAATGTTGTAGTTGATGCATTGTCGAGAAGGTACGTTCTCTTGAACCTAATGCATGCTAAGATGTTAGGATTTGATGGAATTAAAGACTTGTATTCGTGTGATGACTTCTTTGTGCCGATTTATATGTCTTGTTGCTCAAAGTCTCGGTCTTTTGATGGATATTTCGTGCATGAGGATTTCTTGTTCAAGGGATCGCAATTGTGTATTCTTAAGTCTTCTATGCGTGAGTTGTTAGTTATAGAATCGCATGCGGGAGGTTTAATGGGTCACTTTGGTGTGTCTAAAACGTTAAACTTGCTGCATGAGCATTTCTTTTGGCCACGTATGAAGCATGATGTTGAAAATGTGTGTAGTAGATGCATTACATGTAGAAAATCAAAATCTACTTCACACCCGTTCGGTTTATACACGCCTCTACCAGCCCCGTCTCCCCCGTGGATTGATTTGTCTATGGATTTTATACTTGGTTTACCACGGTCTAGGTCTGGTCGAGATTCTATCTTTGTTGTGGTTGATAGGTTTTCCATGATGTCTCATTTTATTGCACGTAGGAAAACCGATGATGCTGTACACATTGCCAATTTGTTCTTTATACATGTTGTGCGTTTACATGGAATACCTAGAACTATTGTTAGAGATAGGGATTCTAAGTTTCTAGCACATTTTTGGCTTGTACTATGGGGTAAGCTAGGTACCAAGTTGTTATTTTCTACTACATGTCATGCACAAACTGATGGACAAACTGAAGTAGTTAATCACACTTTAGGTACTTTGTTGCGTGCTTTAGTAAAAAACAACTTGAAATCGTGGGAAGATTATTTGCCATATGCTGAATTTGCTTACAATCGAGTTATGCATTCATCTACTAATATGTCCCTTTTCGAGGTTGTTTATGGTTTTAATCCGCTAACGCCTACTGATCTTTTGCCTTTACCTGTTGAGCATCTAACAAATGTTAAAGGTACAAGAAAAGTGGATCAAGTAAAGGAGATGCATGAGAAAATACGTGCGCGTATTGAAGCCGTTGGCGCACGCAATGTTGTTCAAAAGAACAAATGGCGCAAACAGTTGATTTTCCAGCCCGGAGATCACGTTTGGATTCATCTGAGTCCTGGACGTTTTCCTAATCTGAGGAAATGGAAATTGATACCTAGAGGAGATGGACCATTCACCGTGTTGAGTCGAGTTAATGACAATGCATATCACATTGATTTATCCGGTGAGTACAAGTGTTCATCTACATTCAATGTTGCTGACTTATCTCCCTTTTCTGCAGATGATGAGTTTGATGACGATGAGCCTGTGAATTCGAGGATGAATTCTTTTCAGTAGGGGAGGAATGATGAGGTCGAGCTAGGCAAAGAAGAAGATGATCCGAAGCTGCAGTTCAAAGGTCCTATGACGCGTTTGCGAGCAAAGAAGTTGCAAGCTTATCTACAAGCTTCTATTCGTCGCAAATTCGAGTTGCATGAAGAAGAGGTGTCGAGCAGCTCGAGATTGATCACCATGATGTCCATTGATGATGATGAAGGAAGCATAAAGACGTGAGAAGAAGAATGACGCCATTTGGACGTGTGCATGAAAAGTTATACGCGTTTGCATGGGAAATCGGGAGATGCTATTTTTCATGCAAAGGTGGTGAATAAATTCGAACACAACATGGATCGAATTAAATCAACCCATGTAGTGTGGATTAAAGGTCCAAGATGGCGAGATTGAAGGCCCAAATCCACTTTGGGATTTATCTTTATCTAGATAGATTTTTCTTATTTTATTTTTGGTATCTTTTGATTCTTACCTTAAAAATAGATTTTGGATAAGGTAACAATCCTAGTTTGACTAGGACTAGTTAGGATCGATTTATTTATTTATTAGGACTCTAATTTTCGTCCATCATGTTATAGTATAAATAGGACATTCATTTGTTTCAATAAAAGTTAGACAATTACTTGAGTTTGAGATTTATTCCTCCCTTTTGTCTCCGATCCTTTGGTTGATCATTTATGCGCAAACAATTCTATTGTTCTAGAAATACAATAGTCTTATTCAAGTTCTTCAGGGTATATTAAGTACTTGGGAGAATTTCTATCCGGAGAATTAGTCGTGCGCGTTCGAGTTGTTACAACACGGGTTCGCCGATCCTGATTTATCCTTCTACCCTTTCATTACCACCAATTCCATCCTTCGACGCCGCCGCCGCCGCCATCACTGCCGTACGCTGCCATCTCAGCCACCACCGAAGCCATTCAAGAGTCATCCTTCAAGTCTTAGTTCGTGTCTACGTATCCTAGTAAGTTCTATTTCCGTTCGAGTCTTGTCTTTTCTAGTCAAGTCTTTTATCCTTTTTCTAGAGTCGTATTGATCCCTTACGTATCCGATGTAGTTTCGATTCTAGCTTCCGCATATCTTGTCCTTGTCGTGTCCCATAGGTCCCGGGTCACATCAATTAAGAATTGAGATTTGATATTGAAACAAACAAAAATGAATTTGATTAAACCTATGATATCAAACAAACATCATTACATTGAATTAAATCGCACTTATTCATCAAAATCAATATCAAACAATTAATAGTGTTTGATAATTACTTAATTCATTTGATTCTACAATACACACACACACACACACACACACACACACACACACACACACACATATTATCAATTTACTCAATTATTATATAACATAAAAATATTATGTATATTTTAACATGCCTTATTGAAATATTTAATGTTATATACCAATAAAATAAAATAAAATAAAATAAAATAAAATAAAATAAAATAAAATAAAATAAAAGGAAATTGAGATATAACAATAAAAATAAATTATGATTTATAAATCATATTATAAAAAACTTTGAGATTTGTATTCGAATTAAGATTATTGTAAATATTTACTTATTAATTGGAACATGTGTGAATGTATAGTAAAAAAATAATAAACTAACAACAATAATGAACTATATCATCAATCAACTAATATGATTGCAATTTATATGAGAAATGAAAATGAATAATCAATAAAGTGGTGATTCATGATTTATAAATTGCATAAGAAAAAAAAGTTTGAAATTTAAATTTGAATTAAGATAATTGTAAAATATTTATATGTTGAAGTTTGAAAGAAAAATAATAAGATATCATGGATAGTGAGCTAAATTACTAATTAACTAATGAATACAAGTTTTAAATAAAAATTGAAAATGAATAATCGATAAAATAAAAAGGAAATGAGATATGAGTAGATTATGATTTATAAATTATATTAGAATTTTTTTAAAATTTTAATTCAAATAAGATAAATATATATTAAAATTTGAATATCCTATATTAATAATGAAAATAATAAAATGAGTAATAAGTATGACTACAATTACATAATTAAGTGATTAATAAAGAAAAGAAAATAAACATAAACATAATTAAAGAAAATCTAGAAAAGAAAAGAAAATAAAAATAAACATAATTAAAGAAAATCTGGAAAAAAAAAAGAAAAGAACTCGATCACGAATTTTATTATTATCGAGTTTTTATCCAGCTTTTTGTCAAGTTTTTTTTTATCGAATTTGAACATATCCTTATCGAGTCGAACTCGAGTCAAGCTCGAATCAAACTCGATCATGAATTTTCGTAGTCGAGCCAAACTCGAACTCGAACTCGAGCTCGAGCTCAAGCTGAGTAAATCTTAAACGAGCCGAACTCAAACTTGAAGGTATTCGACTCGACTCGACCCGTTTACAGCCCTAGTACTTTACACACCACATGCAATATCATTTTTGTCTTTACTAACTAAAACAAGCTTTAACATATTAAAACATAAACTAGATGGAAAAATAGTATTCCGAGCATCCTCTTGAAGGGATTCAAAAAATGATTTTCTGAATATTTTCTAAAGGTTTGAAAAAAATAATTTCTTAACGTGGTTTTCCGAAAGTTCTTGAAAAGGTTAGGGAAATGATTTTTCGAACTTCCTTAAAAAAGTTTGGAAAAATGACTTTTCGAACCATTGATATTATGTGCAAACTATATTTTTTCGAATGACATGTAAAGATGTTTAGTTTAAAGTATTGGAAAATGGCATACATAAGTTTTCATGACCGGCTTATATTCAAGAGCTTGTTTGATCATATCTTCTTATTCATTAGTTTATCGATTTCTTCCCATTAAACTATTTATTTACTTTGGAGGTCTTTATTATTGATGTTTTTTCCAACTTATAAATGTGTATAATCACTATTGAAGTGTGCATAAATAGTTAGGATTGTGAACTCATTAGGTATACGAAAAAAGGATTCAATGTACTTGTTTCTTTATATTTATTTATTCTTTATTCCTTTGAGCAATCGTTTGGATGTATCCAATTAGACTGTTGCAAGTGTACAAGCTAGAAATGCGGGCTATTTTAATCTTGGGAAGCAAATGACACTTTCTGACTTGCACTATAGTTGGGCAATACTCTTCTTTTAAAGCAGTGGCTTAATTTATTCATGTTCTATTTTTATCATTCTATTATTATGGTTATAGTTTTTCTAACACAAAACTTGATAAAACTCGCGAAATTTACAAAATAAATGATGAAAAGAATTGAAAATCACTTATATTGCTTGTGTTTTAATTTGTTCTTTTGTGAATTTTATATGTAATATTTTTTATTTTATCATATTTGTTTATCTTCTTCTCGTTGTTATTGACAAAGTTGCTCTCTCTCTTTCTCTCTCCGACGATGAAGATCTAAACAAAGAGAAAAATGTTGAGGCTCGTTTGGAGTTATGTTTTCTAACTGGTTAGTAATTTTTGAAAGAAGAAAATACGAGTAAAAAGTATATCAGAGCTTATGAAGGACGGATATATGAACTTGTGATGTAGTTGTCAATTAAGATTGCTACGTGAATCGTCACGATGAGTTTGTATAATGTTATCAGTGCAATTGCAAGATCTATCAAGATGGTCTTGTCATTCGTCATTGTATTTGTCAAATTTGATCGTGTTGAATTTATTATCAACATGTATGATTCATTTCATGTTGTAATCTATTTCATTGAATGTTTGTTGTTAATATTATTGTTGGATTTTATTAGTATCGTGGTTGTATCATGTTAACATTATGCTATTATAGTGTTAGTATTGTCAACCATATTGATTTGTATAAATTTTGAATTATTTTGTTAGTATTTTATTTTGTATGTAATAATAATAGCATTTGCATTATTATATATTCGCATTTTGTACACTACCAAAAAAGTTCATTCTAGCGACGAGAATTAGCGACGGGGCCGACACGGGTCGCCACTAGCGACGGGAATAGCGACGAGAAATCTTGCGACGAAGATAGCGACGGGAAATCTTGCGACGGGGATAGCGACGGGGTTCCCATAGCTAATTCTAGCGACGGAGAATCCCGTAGCTAGATTTTAAAATTTTAATATACTATTATTTTTATAAATCTAGCGACGGGGGTTCCCGACGCTACAACTTAGTGACGGGGCTAGCGACGGGAACCCCCGTAGCTAATTTTTTTTAATTTTTAGTTTTTTTAAATTTTTTATTTATTTTTTAAATTTTATTTAATTATTTTTAAAATAATTAAACATGATTTCAATCTATTCTAATACAAATATTCTCCCTATTAAAATTATTTTTATATTTTTATTCATTTATTTTAATTTTTGAAAAAATAATATTGCAATTATACACATTTATTAATATCACATCTTTAAATTTGTATTATTTCCTTATTAAATACAAATCTATACAAATTAGTTTTATTACTATTCTTATAAATAAACTAATTAGTATATTATTATATATTTTAAAAAAATATATTAAGTTTAACATAATAATTATTATAGTTACTACTACAAGATTAATCAATTATACATTAACAAACTAAAATATACTATGAAAATATATACATAATATAGTATATAATGAATTTTAAGTTTTAATTATAAACTAAAGTTATTTATTATGTAAGTAAAAATAATTTAATTCATTATGATATTTAGTATGAAACACAAAATAAGACTATTTAACCACATTTTCACCATGATATATATATATATATATATATATATATATATAATTTTTAAAATAATTTAATTAAAAACTTCTATAATCTTTCTCCATATTAAATTTATATTAGAGATATAATTTTTGTATGCATGGATACTTAATAAGTATCACCTTAAATTATAGTTCTTATATACAGATATATAATACAATATAGTATCAATATTATATATATATATATATATATTTGTGCACAAATAGATATAAATATATTAATAATAATATAACACTTTTAATTTATACAGATAAAGAAAAATAAATTATGTAAGTGAGTTATGTTAATATTTTCTAAAGTAGAACATAGCATATATGTTGACTATTTAATATGATTTAAGATAATGTAATTCTAACCGAACTTAATGTTAATGTTAGCAATGACAATGCTAATGTTAATAATGACAATGCTAACATTAGCATTATCATATGCTAACATTAGTGTTGTATTCCAACATATCACAATATGATAAGTTATAAGATGTATTAATGCGATGCTAACATTAGCATTATGTGATGCATATATGACATTAGCATTATAATGTTAGCATTATTAATGCTGATGCGATCCGCCGGAACGATGATAATGATAGCGTTGTTTTCCCAGGAGTATCAGTTTACACGAACAATTGAGGATGAAATAATCCAAACCCTAGACTCACAATGAAATTGAACCACGAATTTGATTGAATCCGGCCGTGACCATCGATCAATTGGAAACACGAACTCAGATTGAAGGGATGACACCACAAACGGGGATGTGAATCTGTTTGATAAGTCGCTTGGAATCTCACATTGTGTTGTGAAACTCGGATAATTCTCTCAGAGGGAAAAAAAAAATGAAAACTCACGTTTAATTATAATATCAAAGTTAAATCTCCCAAATAATGAAAAGGCAAAGCCTTATATAGTTGGTCCAAATAATTGAGCCCTAAAATAAAATCCTACACAAACTAGAAAATAAAATAAAGCAAAATTTGGATCCGCCCGTACAAGCGCGACACGGGCACGGTCGCGCCGCCTTCGGTCGGGTAGTGCCTCGGTGGACGCGAGTGAGGTCGTGCCACGTCTGTTCCCGGGCCACGCCTCCCTTGGTGCTTTTCACCCCTCTGATTGAACGCGCAGTCGCGCCATGTCTGTCTCCGGGTCGCGCCTCTCCACCGTCTCACACTCGCATGTGATCTTCGTCTTCCAACAATGCTCGACTTTAGCCCCTTCGACAGGTCTCCTTAACTCCTCTTGGGTCCAGACTCCTTGTATAAATCCACTGAGACTCTCCTTGAATCTCTTAGCCCTTGATCGTGTGACTGGCCTTCTGGTACTTTGATTGGATCGGACATCTCCTCAGCTCGGTTCGTATCAAATGCTTACAGAGAATTACATAATGTTACTGTTAACATTGTTATATGATAACAACATTATTATGCAATTATAAGGAAATATATTACATAATGCTAAAGAAACAATATAATAAATGCATTGAAGTCAGATTAAAGATACACAATTACTTAAAATTCATCTTTTTTATTTGAAGAAGTCTTGCAAAAATCACGCTCCCTAATCTCTCTATACTATAACATTTGGCTAAATTCAAAGTACCAAAATTAATTATAATTCATGTGATCTCAATTCGACAATTTTCACCAGAACAAAAATCAATTTTTTTTTTGTCAAATTCTAATATTAGCATTGTCGTATGTTAACAGAAGCACCATGTAATGCTAAATAAGGGATAGTGCTAACAAACCAATGTAGTGCATTGAAGCTAAATCTGAAATGTATTCATATGCAACTAACAACATTCAATAAAACAATTATAGATTTGTTTATGATGAACATTTTTTTAAAATTCTTTGTTTGTTGAAAAGTAGGCTCAACTAGCTTCTTCCCAACCATGTAAGCCTCACCATTTAATTATTTCCTAACAAAAACAATTTTGCGTTCAAAGTTAGTTGTTGTGCATATAATGATATCACTTCATTAGCCATGATTTTGTCTTCATTATCATTATCATATTATGTCTCCGTTAGAATGCACCCTAGAAGTCCATTTTAAAAAAAAAAAAATTGATCTTGACATCAACAAAATTACCAAAATGTCACCGTATTTTTTTAAGTTCCTTTTATTTTACAGCAATGCGACTACCTTCTTTTGAACATACAACTTATGAACCATCCAATTTTTGAACGTACAACTTAATTATGAACCATCCAATCTTAAATTTGAAGGGTTTGAATTGATTCCTTATTCTCACGCAATACATGATTTTCTCTGGAACCACTCTTTATAATCAATATACAATCAACAAAAACAAAGGGCCAAAATTTGTTTAAAAAATATGGTGGCATTTTTGTAATATTTGATAAGTTTTTGGGCGGGACATTAATATAATTTGGCAGTGCTTATAAAAAAGACGTTGTGTAGTTAATAACAAGATTGTAATGCTAATAATTTTTTTTTTCATATTGTTAATAAGAAGTTTAATTCTAAAAAATAATTATAAATTATAATTGGGTGCAATAAAATCCAAATAAATATTATAAAATTAAAACTAAATCACAATAAATTAACATTAAAGAAATAATGAAGGAAAAATTAATAAAATGATAGTGGGACACCAAATTGCAACACATAAAGTGGACTGAAGAGGCTTTCATTTGCTATAAAACAACAAATTAAATTGTTGAAGTTTTCAAATTGGATGTGAGTTCTCTTTAATTAATTGCCTCGAGAAGTACACTCTTACACTAATTATAATTTTTAAGAACTTGACAATGACACTTTTGGATTTAGCTTATGGAAAGCGAGAATCATTGTGCTAAATCATTATAAAGATCAATATGGGACATAGAATGGTCGTAAAAGTTTTCAACTTAAATAGGCTGTTAGAGAATTAAAATAATTATAACATTGATACTTTTGGATTATTTATTTTTTAAAATGTGAAGAAAAAGTATTTCTAAGTATATTAATCAAAGATGAATGTGAAATTTTATCCAAATGCTCATAGCACGTAAATCTATCATGAGTCATGACCTCCTGATGGTGGATAATATCCTCACATAAAATTTGTAAAAATTATACTTATATATATATATATATATATATATGATAAAAACTTGTATGAAATCGTCTAACGGGTTTCTTATGTTAGACGGGCCAAAACTCGCCCCCACGCGCTTCTGATATATTTTTTTTGGCTTTTTTCGGCTACTTTTTCCTTCTTTCTTCTTTTTCTTTCTTTCTTTCTTTTTCTCTTTTTTTTTTCGCTGCTAGGCTTCGTTGATGGGCTGTTTGGGCTATTTTACCCTTTTTTTTTACTTTTCCTTTATTTTTCGCTGATGGGCTGTTTTGCTCTTTTTTTCCCATTTTCTTCTTTCTTTATCACGTTCTCACGACCCAATTTTTGTTATTTCAATTTCTTTTTTTTTCACTTTCTTTCTTCCTTTTTTTAGAATAATTATTTTTTAAAAAATTAATTCAATTCAATTTTAGTGCTCACTAATTCTATTTTAGGGTATACATTTATTTTTTAAAAAAATATATTTTATGTGGTGAAATTTTATTTAAAAAAATAAATTCAATTCAATTTTATGGTTCACTAATTTCAATTTAGGGTATAGATTTATTTCAAAAAATATATATATTGGAGTATCCTTAAAATAATTATAGTATCATTAATTAGGGATGAAGTATCACTAATTTTAGAAGAAAGTATCACTAATTGAAGAAAATTATCACTAATTAGAAAGAAAAGTATCACTAACTACAAAGAAAATATCACTAAGTAAAGAAAAGTATCACTAGTGGCATAAGAATGTATCACTAATTAGAAGAAATGTATCACTAATTGCAGAAGAAAGTATCACTAATTGCAAAGAAAATATCACTAATTCAAGAAAAGTATCATTAATGACAGAAGAAAGTATCACTAATTAGAAGAAAAGTATCACTAATTGCAAAAAAAAATATCACTAATTAGAAGAAAGTATCACTAATTAGAAAGAAAAGTATCACTAATTGCAAAGAAAGTATCACTAGTGGCATAAGAAAGTATCACTAATTAGAATAAATGTATCACTAATTGCAGAAGAAAATAACACTAATTATAAGGAAAAGTATCACTAATTGCAAAGAAAGTATCACTAATTGAAGAAAAGTACACTAATGGCAGAAGAAAGTATCATTAATTAGAAGAAAAGTATCACTAATTGCAGAAGAAAATATCACTAATTAAAAAGAAAAATATCACTAATTACAGAAGAAACTATCACTATTAGTGATGCTTCATTTTTTATTACTAGTGATACTTACTTCATAATTAATGATACTTCTTTGTTGTTAATTTAACAATTAATGCTTAATCATCGGTAATTTTCATTTTAATGAAAATATAACTTTTATCTTGTGAAGTATCATTAACATTGATATGAATTATCATTAATTATGGATAAAGTATCATTAATAAAATCATTACAAAAAAAACACACAACTTCTAACTATTCATAGTGAAGCGTAAATTGGAGCCGAAAAAAAAATTACCCAGAAAAAGAAAAATATATATATAAATGTGCTCCAAAAAAAAAAGAAAAAAAGTGTATAAATGTGCTAAAAAAAAGAAAAAAAAGTGTGTAAATGTGCTCCAAAAAAAACAAAAGAAAAAAAAAGTGTATAAGTCGTGAATTGGAATTGTAAAAAAAAAAAAAAGAAGAGAGAAAGAGAGGGACGAGCTGATGTGCGTGCATGTGAGAGAAAGAGGGGGTGAGGGTGAGGGTGGGGGTGGGGTAGGGTGGGGCCCCTGAAAAAAAGAAAAGAAAGAGTCAGTTGCGTGTTAGAGGTGCGTGTTAGAGGGTGAGAGTGGGGGTGGGGCTGGGTGCAAAAAAAAAAAGGAAAAAATTAGATCGGGGTCGGGTTAGGATTCGTCTAATGGAAGCGATCCGTTAGACCGTCCTATAGGAGTGTGCCCTTATATTATATATATATATATATATATATATATATATATATTTGTTATGTTAGGAAACGATGTAGAAACCGAGGAATGATGGAAAATTTATTAACTTAATCTTATTGATCAATATGTAAAGTTAGGGATATGATTACAACAAATATTATATTCTAGGAAAAAAAATCATGATTTTTACAAATATTATGTGAGGATATTATCCTCCATCACCTCTTATCAGGCATACCAAGTAATTAAGTGGTAATTATAATATTTAAGAAAATGATACTGATTATAATTAGCTGCATTTATTTTTATTTTTATTTTTATTTTTATTTATAGAAAGTAAGAAGCACAAATACTACATAATTTTAATAAAGGGTGTGACAATAACTAGGATTATATATATATATAGTTATTTTTATATATAGAATTATAACTATATATAATATAGTTATCTAGTTCAAATTTTATACTGCACTTTTTCGTGTTTCACTATCAAATTTATAATTTTAATAATATTTATTCTAAAATAAAAAATAATTATGGCATAAATAATTATATTCAACATGTATCACCAAAAAAAATGAAATAAAAAAATTATATAATTAAATTATGAAATAATCAACCATAATAATGAATTATTAATTAAAAACTTATAATGAAATATTAAAAATATAAACCTTACTTGGATGAGGTGAACCCTAATAAATAATTATAAAAAATTAAACTAAATAACAAAAAAAAAAAGAAAATGAAGTAAGAAAATATAAGAGAAATTCCTAATTTGAAAGTGTCGGAGTGAAATTCACATGAAATCTCATATGATAGTTATCTCATACATGTTCACAAAAAATCATCTATTGCACTTTTTTGTATTATATATGCTTCATATTGCAAGCTTGATTTTTTTAATTTTTTCAATTCTTCATTTAATCAATTAAATTGATTATTGAAAAATTAAATTATAAAAAATTATAATAAATCCTAAATTATCAGTAGGATAAACCCTAAATGACAAGCGTAAAATAAAACTAAAACACAAAAAATTGAAATCTAAGAAGAAAAAAAAGCTAAAAAACTGAGTGTACGAAGAGGGAATGCAACACAAAATTTGCAATAATTAATGATTTCATACCATGCATGTGAGAATTGAAATTGGCTTGAGTTCTATTTCAATTCCTCCTGAAAGAGACTTGCACTATATTGTAAATTATAATTTATCTTTATGGCTTTATTAGACATTTTGACAATGATGTGTAATAATTGAGTAAAGTAAATTCAGCATTTAAGCAACCTCTTTCTTAACTAATTCCCCTGCAGCTAATAATTGAAATTCATTCATTTGATTAATGGCGGAAGCGGTGGTCTCTGTTACTCTGAAAACGATCGGAGATTTACTGTTAGAAGTCCAATAAATTCTCAATTCGGGTCATTAATTGATTCAATACGTTAAATGCGCATTATTCATCCATTTCACTTCATTTCAATTCTAAACAATTCCAAGTCATAGAAAATTCTTATTTAAGTTATTTATGACTTAAATTATTATTTTATTAGCCTATATTAGGATTCTAAGTTAGAATTTCAATTTTGTAGGTCGAGATGAGCTGAAAGCACAGTAGCATTTCACGCATAAATTGCACTGCACTTTGAGATTAGCAAGGTGGTTTTTCTATAACTCACAACTATGTTTTAAATTCATCCGTGAAAAGCATGTTAAATGTTTTAATAACATTATTTACGCAATGATTGGATGTGTTGGGACTTCATGCATAGAGGAATTCCAACTTACAAGTATAGACGGTTTACTTTGTGGCTAAATGTGTAGATAAGTAACTGTAAAGTATTCATGTGATCACATTGGGTCTCTCATCCAATGAAGAAGAGTAAACTTTGTTATAAAGTACGTTCATGGTGTTAGAAGGAAATAAATCAAAATCCGAATCTAATTGATCCACCTAGAATAAATTTATTTCTTTCCTTGTACAAAAGCAATCTATCTCAATAAGTAGAGAGTGCTGTAATTCATTATTGATATACAAGAAAATAAAAATAAAAAAACCATTGATCCATTGATCTCTATTGTTCGCCCCTTTAATGGCTTCAATACAATCTATAATGGTATCAAAGCAACAGATCCAATAGACTCAGAAAGTTTTTCATCATCGTCCTGTTACCTCTCTCGGCCTCTGACTAGATCTGCAGAAAAATAAACATGTCAGTACCGAATGAAACCTCAAATAATACTCCCATCTCTGATGATTTAACCATCCAAATAGCCAATCTGCTTAAACACAGCCTCGGCCTGCAAACTTCAACCACAAAATCATTATCAATAGGCTTCAAATTAAATGGAGATAATTATCCCTTATGGTCTATTCTCATGCGCAAAGCAATCAGAGAGAGGAGAAAAACAGCCTATATCACAAACGATCCACCTCCTATCTCCGATTCTTCACATTCAAAGTGGGAACAAGAAGATCAAGCAGTGTTTACATGGTTAATCCAAAACGTAGATACACATTTAATTAACGGTGTATCGAAATACCCCACAACGAAGGCGGTTTGGGATGGCTTAGCCGTCACCTACGGGAGTGGTTCAGATTCTCTCCAAGTTTTCGATCTACACCGAAAGGCCAATACTCTCAAACAAGGTGAGAACTCTATAGAAGAAACATGGGCAAAATTTCAAGATCTCTGGATGACAATAGATAGACGGGAACCAAACCCTATGACTTGCTCAAAAGACATCGAGACGTATAATCAAATTATACAAACCCAGAGATTATTTCAGTTTCTCACCTCACTGAGTGAAATATATGAGCCAGTGAAGAAAGAGATACTGAAACGGGACCCCTTACCCTCAGCTGATCATGCCTACGCAATGGTGCGACGCGAGACCGCCAGGGACCGCATACTCCGGCCGGTAATTCTCGATAATAATGATTCTTCATCGGGTATCGGGGTTGGACTCGTGGCTCGGGACAAGAACAAATCTTCGCAAAAGGGAAATTCTCGGCGAACGGAGGAAGATCGGAGCAAATTGGTGTGCTCCCACTGTGGGATGAAGAAGCACACTAGGGAATCATGTTTTCAACTAGTCGGATACCCTGATTGGTGGGACGAGACCAAGAAGACGAAGCTCCCAGTCAAAAACAGAGAGGGAACCACCGCAGTAGCCACCGCCGACCGGGTTGCCATCGCTGGAGCGGATAAAGCCGGCGGCGACGGAGCATAGATAGGATCAGCAGAGACGGCTAGGGTTTCTGAGGTTGAAGAAGGTAATACAGCTATGAGAAGGCTGGAACCGAAATATGAATTAAGCAAGATGGACCCGAAATGGGAATTAAGTGAAGAAAAGTTTTTTTGCAATTTAACCCCTCCATTGGCATATCCGCATAATAATTGCAATTTAACCCCTGTTGAAGTAAAGAATAAATTTCAGGTCCTTGAAAATATTTCCAAGGTTTGTGCAGCCTCCGAAAATGTCTATAAAGATAATCAGTGGATTTTTGACTGTGGTGCAACCGACACCATGACATTTGACAAGACTGATATTATACACACTGCTCCCTCTCGGCGAACTCATGTTCAAACTGCTAATGGTGAATTAGCTCCGGTGGAGGGAACCGGCACTGTTAATTTATCTCCCACCTTGCAACTATCAAATTGTCTATTTGTTCCATCTTTATCACATAAGCTACTGTCTATTAGCCATGTCACAAAAGAACTCAATTGTACCCTTCTAATGCAACCAAACTTTTGCATTTTATAGGATATCAGGACGGGGGCGATTATTGGGCGTGGCACTAAGCGAAATGGATTGTATTACGTGGATGAGATAGCTCAAAAAGGTGCTGTGATGCTGACTCATGGACCTGGAAACCGGACTGCTTGGCTTTGGCATCGTCGGTTAGGACATCCCTCCACGGGCTATTTAAAATTGCTTTTTCCTAAACTAGTTTTGTCTAAAAATTTGCACTGTGAAACTTGTTTGTTGGCTAAAAGCCATCGACATTCGTATAAGTTGAATAATACCCGTGTTGATACTATTTTTTCGTTAGTTCATTCTGATGTTTGGGGTCCTGCACCTATTCTTGGGGGTCCGGGTTTTCAGTATTTTCTCTTGTTTGTTGATGATTGCTCTAGAATGACATGGATTTATTTTTTGAAAAATAAATCAGAAGTTTTTGATAAATTTACTCATTTTCATGCCTTAGTTCAAACTCAGTACCAAAAATCTATCAACGTCCTTAGGTCGGATAATGGGGGGGAGTATGTTAATTCCCGGATGAAACATTTCTGTGCTACCACAGGCATGATTAATCAAACCACCTGCCCTCATACCCCTGAACAGAATGGTGTGGCTGAACGCAAAAACAAAATTCTTCTCGAAATGGCTCGTGCTATGTTAATCGAATCTCGTGTGCCTACCAATTTTTGGCCTGAGGTTTTAGCCACTTCTGTGTATCTGCTTAATCGTCTTCCTACTAAAGCCCTGCAGCTCCAAACCCCTGTGAAATTTCTTTCTACCCAGGCCAAAATCCCCGCAGCTCTCACTCTTCAACCTCGAGTGTTTGTTTGCACTGTCTATGTTCATATCCCTAAACAATCCCGCCACAAACTCTCCCCATGTGCTGTTAAGTGTGTTTTTGTCGGCTACGGACTACACCAAAAAGGGTATCATTGCTACGATCCCAATACTCGACACATGTTCACCACTATGAACTGTGATTTCCTCGAGACTGAGTATTTTTATCACCACCTTAGTCGTCCGGGGGAGACTAGGAAACAGGGGAATGATAGTGACTCCCTAAGTTGGTTGTCATTGCCAATGTCAAGTTCTATTCCTACTCCGGGTCCAACAGAGGAGGTTAACAACACCGCTGAGATAACTCCTGATATTATACATCCCATGGAGCTTGATGCTAATACCGATACATCTCCTCTCCTGCTATCTGAGGTACCTTCTGAAACTGTTGAAAATTGTCCTATTATTGAGACTAATGATGACAGGATTGCGGATATGGAGGTTGAAAATCTTCACTATGTCGAGGATACAGAAACACAGACAGAGACAGACAGATATGTATTGCCACCAAGGAGTACAAGGGGAATCCTTCCAAAGAGATATTCTCCGGAGCATATTGGAAGGAAAACTAAATATTCAATTGGGAATTGTGCTAAGGGAAGCCTCACTGAAACAACACAAGCTTTCGAGATGGCACTTCTGGGGGAAGAAGAGACACCTTGATCTGTTGAAGAAGCTATGAAACACAGTAAGTGGAAAGAAGCTATGAAGAAAGAGATGGATGCATTAGCCAGAAACAATACATGGGATAAGTGCAGAATTCCAGACAACAAGAAACCAGTTGGGTGTAGATGGGTCTTTACCATCAAACGGAGACCTGATGGGACAATTGAGAGATACAAGGCACGATTAGTGGCAAAAGGATATACTCAGATCTATGGGGTAGATTACTCAGAGACCTTTTCTCCAGTGGCCAAAATGAATACCTTAAGAGCTTTGTTATCAATTGCAGCTAATCGTGATTGGTCACTTCATCAGTTTGACGTGACAAACGCATTCCTATACGGAGAACTGAAAAAGGAGGTTTACATGGAGGCACCTCCTAGTTTTTCAACAGAATTTGGAAGAGGTGAAGGATGTCGGCTAAAGAAAACCTTGTATGGCCTGAAATAGTCACCAAGAGCTTGGTTTGGTAGATTTACAGAGACTATGGTTCGATATGGATACAGACAGAGTAATTCAGACCACACATTGTTCCTCAAATGAAAAGACAACCGAGTTACCTGCCTGATTATCTATGTGGATGACATGATCATTACAGGGGATGACAATGAAGAGATTGACAAACTGAAGATCAATCTGTTTAAAGAGTTTTAGATGAAGAATCTGGGACACCTGAAGTATTTTCTAGGTGTTGAGGTATTGAGATCGAAAAGAGGTATATTTCTGCGACAAAAGAAATATACACTGGATCTTTTGCCTGAGACTAGATTACTTGACTGCAAACCTGCTAGTACTCCAATTATCTTAAATCATGGATTGAAGATCGTGGATGGTGCTGAAGCCGTGGAACGAGGAAAATATCAGCGTCTAGTAGAGAGATTAATCTACTTATCTCATACTCGACCTGACATTGCATATGCCGTTGGTGTTGTGAGTCAGTTTATACACCAACCACAAAAAGAACACATGGATGCTGCACTAAGAATCATTCGCTACTTGAAAGGTACAGTAGGATATGGAGTCTTACTCAAGAAGCATGGACATCTGGAGGTTCATGGCTATACTGATGCAGATTGGGCAGGTAGCCTGATGGATAGAAAATCCACTGGAGGATACTTTACCTTTGTGGGAGGAAATCTAGTCACATGGAGGAGCAAGAAACAGAAGGTGGTTGCCTTGTCGAGTGCTGAGGCTGAATTTCGTGGGATCAAAAGTGGATTGACTGAAGTGTTGTGGCTACGAAAGATGTTGACCGAAATAGGCTTTCCTCCAAAACAAAAGTGCCAGCTGTTCTGTGATAATAAAGCCGCAATTAGCATATCCGAGAATCCTGTTCAGCATGATAGAACAAAGCATGTTGAAGTGGATCGGCATTTCATCAAAGAAAAGATCGAATGAGGTATTGTGGAATTACCATTTGTTCGGTCAGAACATCAACTTGCAGACATATTAACTAAGGCAGTTAATTCCACAGTCTTTGTCAAAGTTCTTGGCAAGTTAAGTATCGGAGATTCCGTTACTAAACTTGAGGGGGGGTGTTAGAAGGAAATAAATCAAAATCCGGATCTAATTGATCCATCTAGAATAGATTTATTTCTTTCCTTGTACAAAAGCAATCTATCTCAATAAGTAGAGTGTTGTAATTCATTATTGATATACAAGAAAATAAAAACCAAAAAACCATTGATCCATTGATCTCTATTGTTCGCCCCTTTAATGGCTTCAATACAATCTATCACATGGTTGATTTCCATGATTTAAGCAGCATAATAGTTTTAAAGTATGAAAGAATGGTTTGGACGAATATCAATGTCCACCGAGTGTTTTCTGGCACTCAACCCAAATATTTTCAAATATTTTCAGGTCTTCGAGGTCGAGCTGGTTGATGACGAGCTGCTGGAGTGGGTTTGATGGTTGACCATTGTGTGGTTTTTGCAAAAGTCATCTTTAAACTCTTGTCTGTATATAAATATTAAATGTTTCGTTAATACTTTACAAGACTTTTCAGTTAGAAAGTTATTGACTCGACTCGTCAGTTTTTTTATTGCATATACGAATATTTTGAATGTATAGAAGGGTTGACCATTGAATTTTTGAATGTGTGGCCTAATTGGCTATATAATTTACATGTTGACGGGTTACAATATACAATTTCATGTGAGTTAATGATTTTAAAAATCCTTATTGGAAGTTGTCTTTGAACGCTTGAGTATGTGGCTTGAGTATTTTTAAGTTGAGGTAATGCCCATTTACAAATTATTTATAAAGTAAATTTATTTTTATTTTTTAAAAAAATGTTTATCACGTAAGCATGTATGTATGTCTTTTGATGACGTTTTGGTCCTATGGGGACTAGGGCGTTACATATCCTCACATAATATTTGTAAAAGTTATACTTATATTTTTTTTATGTTAGAAACGATGTAGAAACTGAGGAATGATGGAAAATTTAACTTAATCTTATTCATTAATATGTGAAGCTAGGGATATGATCACAACAAATATTATATTCTAGGAAAAATAAGCATAATTTTTACAAATATGATATAAGGATATTATCCTCCATCACCTCTAATATATCAGACATACCAAGTAATTAAATGGTAATTATAATATTTAAGAACATGATATTGATTTTAATTAGCTGCTTTTATTTTAATTTTGCTTTATACAGAAAGTAAGAAGCACAAATGATACATAATTGTAGTAAAGGGTGTGACAATAGCTAAGATGATATATATATATATATATATAGTTATTTTTATTTTGAGGGAGTGTATATAATATAGTTATCTGGTTCAAACTTTATAATTTTAATAATATTTATTATAAAATAAAAATCAATTAATTATGGCATAAATAATTATAGTCAATATGTATCAGCAAAAAGATGAATTAAAAATATATAATTTAATTAAACAATCAACCATATTAATGAATTATTAATGAAAGCCTCTTAACTAAATATTAAAAATAATTATAAACCTTAGATGTGTTGACCTTACTAAATAATCGTAAAATTAAACTAAATTACAAAAAAAAATTGAAGTAAGAAAATATATGAAAAACTTGTACTTTGAAAGTGCCGGAGTGAAACACTGAGAGTGTAGCATGAAATCTCATGTGATAGTTATCCACTGACGGATCTACCTTGTAACAAGGGGGTATAACTGTGCAAAAAAAAAAATCAAAAAAATTAGTAGATATATATATATATATATATATATATATATATATATATATATATATATAGGGAAATGATCAAATGAGAACCCTTCTCCCAGGTGGGAACTAGGAACCAATCCTAGCCGTTGGTTGACTCAATCTGGACCATCCAGATTAAATCAGATTTAAGTGGAGATGCGGTGACATTCCTGTAATTTTCGACAACTTTGTGGGCGGGGGGTAAAATAGTAATTTAATAATTCGTCCTTTTTGTTCTGATGCTAAAATGAGAATCACATGAGGCTAAAATGATCGAAGTAGGAGGCTAAAATTGATATGACATTTTCCACTAGGGTTCACCGTTCCCAATTAGGGTTTATTACGTTTCGATTAGGGCTCATCTGATCCCAACAAGTAATTATGAGATTCCCATTAGGGTTCACTGTCCCCAAATAGGGTGTATTGTATTTCATTCTAATGAATACATCGTTCCATTTTTGTTTATCAACATATGCTAAAATGAGAAATGCATGAGGCTAAAATAAGCGAAGTAGGAGGCTAAAATTGAATCTGGGCAATTGCTGAGTTCAATTTCCGATTTTATCCTTAATGAGACGTGCGAATTGAAGATTTTCATTTTAATTACAAAATTACCACTGAAAATCTGGATTAATCTGAGCCGTCCAGATTATGGAATAGATGGATGGGATTGGTTCCTAGTTCCCACCTAGTGACTGGTTCTCACCAGATCCCATCCCTATATATATATATATATATATATATATATATATAATTGTACTCCTAAATTTTATTGTAATAGTTCATGTACAACTATTCAAGTCTTCTAAATACTCTCATAACAAATTTAAATACATCAAGATTTTAAATTGAGAAGTGCCCAAGCACCACCATCACTATCAATCGAGATTAATTTTCTTTCATTCTTGATTTTTTGTATATTATTAATTAGATTTATTATTTACGTTTAGTGTTGCATATATGTTTATTTTTATACCTAATTAAAATTTTAATTAAATATTAGGGATTTATGTTTGGATTAAGAATTTTAGTTTATGTACATTGTTTTGACTTTAATTGAGATTTGATTTAGAAATTTAAATTTAAGAATGATAATTAGAATTAGGAATTAAGAATTATGAGTTAGAAAATAGAAATTTAAATTTAAGATTGATAAGTTTAAGATAAAATGACCGTAGGACTTTAGGATTGATAAATTTAATAGTTTAATTTAAGATTGATAACTTTTAGAATTAGGACTTTAGGATTGATAAAGATGAGGCTAATACGGAGTTACTTAATTATGTGCATGGCTTGCTTAAGTCCTAAAGATGGTTTCTCTTCTTTTGACAAGGAAAAAGTACTTACACTTGCCACATATTATCCTTTTGAGTTTTCGAGTATTGATTTAATGACTTTAGAGTGTCAACTTGATATATTCGTTCAAGATATGCAAAGAGATGACATGTTTCAGAATTTGCATGATTAATTTTGGTGCACTTTTGATGATGTTTGTTGAAACAAAGAAGCATGTGACTTATCTAAAAATCTATTTGCTCATTCTCTGGAATGACTTATGTCAAAAATAAGTTGCGAAATAGCATGGACGATCAATTATTAAATGATTATTTGGTCACTTTCATTGAGAAAATATTTTTCTACAAGTTTGTAATGATTGTTATACACCGCTTGCAAAAAATGAAGACTCGTCGAACCCAAATTAAGTTATAGTTTTTATTTGAATATTGTGTATTTTGTCGGACCCAATTGAAGTTGTAATTTTTATTTAATTGGTGTTTATTTTCTTTGTTAATTTCGTATTTTTGATTGTTGAATTTTAAATAATGGGGAATATTTATTTATACATTTTTATAATTATATATCGTACCCCCAATTTTGAAATTCTGGATCTGCCACTGTAGTTATCCCACATGCATGTCCACACAAAAACGTCTATTGCACGTTCTGCGTTGTATTATAATTACCTATTGCACGCTCGATTTTTCTAATTTTTTCATTTTTTTTTTCAATTTCAATTTCATGTGCTTAGGTTTAATTTTTACACTTATTATTTAAGGTTCATTCTACCTAATTATGATTTATTATAATTTTTTAATATTAATATTTCATTAATCAATTAATATATAAAAATGAAAATTTAAAATATTAAAAAATTATAATACACCCTAATTGTGTAGGATAAACTTTAAATAACAAGCATAAAATCAAACTAAAACACAAGAAATTGAAATTCGAGAAGAAAATGAAAAAAAAAACCCAATGTGTAAGAGAAAATACAACACAAAATATGCAAGAGGGGATTTGGTGAGAATTGAGATTGGCTTGAGTTGTCTTCAATTCCTCCTGAAAGAGACTTGCACTTACTAATTATAAATTATAATTATTCTCTATGGTTTACCTCTTCAATTACGTAGAATCGAAGAAAATAAATTAAAATTAAACATTGATCTGACAATGATGTGTAATAATTGAGTAAAGTAAATTCAGTTTTTAAGCAGCCACTTTCTTAGCTAATTCCCCCTGCAGCTAACAATTGAGCTAGTGTACTTCTCCCTTGAAATTCATTATTAATGGCGGAAGCGGCGGTCTCCGTTGCTCTGAAAACGATCGGAGATTTGCTGTTAGAAGAAGGCAAGTTCTTACTCGGCGTGGGAGGAGAAGTGAAGGCGCTGCAAACCAAGCTGAAAGAGGCCAAGTGTATACTCAAAGATGCTGCCACCAACCAGCACAGAAGCGAGTGCGTGCGCAATTGGGTGGTGGAGATGAGAGATGACTCATACAGAGCTGAAGACGCCATCGCAGCATACGCCGTTCGAAGCTCTTCCGATGGCCGGAGGCGACTCCTCAGCCGATGCTACTCACACCGCCAACTAGCCTCTGAGATTTCCGATATCATCTCCAACCTCGCAAGAGTCACGAATAGCATGCAAGAATACGGCATGAGGTGCATCATTGATGGACCTGCAGAAAGTGAAAGCGACAACCAAAACCTAAACTGGGGGAGGAAAACCTTCCCCGATTTTCAGATCGATGACTGTTTTGTGGGGATGGAGGATGAGCTGAGGCGGCTTGTTTCCCTCGTATCCGATTCCGATCACCGTGTTATTTCCGTCTGGGGGATGGGCGGAATAGGCAAGACCACTGTTGCAAGAAAGGTCTACAACCAAATGATGCAGGCCGAAAACCGTTGCTTCGATTCCTTTGCGTGGGTTTGCATTACTCAGCAGTGTCAGATTCGAACAGTTTTGAAGGATGTGATGGAGCAGCTAAAAGAGGTGTGCGTTTCGAGCCTGCAGAGTGATACGCAGTTGATTGAGCAGCTGTGCATGGTACAAAGAAGTAAACGTTGCTTGATTGTCATCGATGATCTTTGGGAAATTTCTCATTGGGATGCCTTCAAGCATGCCTTCCTTGTTCGTGATTTGAAAAGCAAAATCTTGGTCACCACGCGCAAACAAAAGGTAGCAGAGATTGGGTTCTCGCTAGAACTTGGGCTTCTAGATATGGATGGTTCTTGGGAATTGCTCAAGAAGAAAGCATTTCCCCACGCCAACATTCCAGGTCAGTTATATATATAATTAATATCAATTCCAAATATATAATAGCTAGTTGATTCAAAATCAAGTGTGTTTGTGGCGGCTGGCATGTGAATAGTTGATTTTTAGTAAAATTTATATAATTAAGGTTAATTGCCTTAAAATATACAAACTTTAGGGGTATTTTATTTTTTTCACATGTTTTAAAATATATAGTTTTAACAACATGAACTTAACATCTATTTAGTATTTCATATGATTTTTAGATTCCGATGAATCTAAACTGACGTGGCTGTCGGAGGGTGGAAGAATTGTCTCTGAACAAAAGTCAATGCAAATTTGAAACAAAATAATAATTAGACCTATAATATAAAAAATAAATTAGAGTATGGAAGAATTATTTTCACCTTTTCTGATTAGTGTGAATCACAACCCATCTATGATTCTAATTCTTGAAATAGAATTGTAAGTCTATTATCACTATCACTAATACATCAAAATTGGTGGAAATTTGAAAATCTCATGAAAAATCAAATAAGTGTTAAGCTCATGTTATTAAAATTACATTTTTTAAAATATGTGAAAAACCAAAACAAGCCTAAAATTCGGGTATTTTAAGGCAATTAACCCTATAATTAATTAAAATGAATTTATGCTTCACTTAATAAAATTTCGATACAGACTACTTTTCATTCCAAGAAATTGAACTCCAAAGCATCGGAAAAGAAATGGTACGGAAATGTGGTCGTTTGCCTCTAGCAGTTTCGTTACTTGGCGGGGTCTTGAGCAAGAAAAATTGTATGAGGGATTGGGAATTCGTGAATGAAAACATTAATACGTCCATATACAGAGGTGAGGGACATGATGGAAAAGACAACAATCAAATTGATGGAGTGCTAAGTCTAAGCTATGAAGATCTACCTTATTATTTGAAGCTATGCTTTCTCTATTTGGGTGTGTTAAAAGAGGAGGAAAGCATACGCGCGGGCGATCTTTATAGGATGTGGATAGCACAAGGCATGATATCATATGAGAATGGTCATCGTCGTCGAGGGGACGAAACCCTGATGGATATTGCAGAGCTCTACTTAAGCGAGCTGGCCTCGAGGTCCCTCGTCCAAGTCGAAGTTGATGATGGCGTACCCACAAAGAAATTCAAGTCATGCAGGCTTCACGATGTAGTACGAGAGCTGTGTTTGTCAATGGGGCAAAAGGAGTGTTACAATGTGCAAACACTCAAGTATGAAGGTGGGAGATTCAGTACCTTACTGCGTGATGCTTTGTCGCGTTTTACAACACGACATTTGGCTATCCGTTTCACGAGACAACTCCAACTAGAAGGCGGCCATGATCATGAGCTCACAATCACCGGCGAAGAAGAGAATGGCAAATATTTAAGGTCTCTCCATATGCACAATGATATTAATGGTAGTAAGGTGGAATTTCAGCAGAGTGTAGTTGATTTTCGGAAATTCAAATCGTTGAGAGGTCTATCTTTCATCAGATTCAAGTTCGAAGGAGGAAAGTTACCGAGAGGAATCACTGATCTTGTTCATCTTAGATATCTATGTTTACGGTCTTGTGAAATTGATGAGCTGCCGTCGTCCATAAGCAATCTGGTTTACTTAGAAACTCTGGATTTACTCCTTTCGCGCAACATACGAATTCCAAATGTTTTGAAGAAGATGTTCCGATTGAAACACTTGCTCCTTCCTGATTACGACAGGCAAAGAATCGGAAACTATCGCTTGAGACTGGACGAGGGCCTAGATCAGTTGGAGACCCTAACGGGGTTCAACAGCTCGGTGCATGAGCTAAGCTGTGTTACCGGAATGAAGAATCTCCGACGTTTTTCCGCGTATATATACGACGGGGGGAGCTTCTCGGCTGTTATGAATGCGATTGCTACAAACTGGAACAGGTTAGTGAACTATCAAATGAACTTTGTATTATTAGAATTGAGAGAACACGAAAAAGTTTCACATGACGGACCTAATAAAAATACATGGAAAACCCGTGAAAAACGGGGAATTAACATAAACTATACATCACGAGAAAACAGTTAACACAACTAAATCAAACATCCATTCTATATATTATAAAACAAAGTAGCGCACAATTTTCGAGAAAGAAAAATGTCAAATCATAAAATAAAAAAAATTGAGCAAAACACAATATATTATTTTTATGCACTTTAACTCGAAAGCTTATATAGCTCGTACATGATGATCATTCCACAATTTCTCTCATCATATTTTAGAAATTAAACCATATTGCTCAAAAAGTAAGGTCATTATTAAACTAGTTTTTGGTAATACAAAAGTATTAAAAAAATCAGAATCAACAAGAGAATTAATTTATGGAACCGAATAAATCCACCAACCCACAGGAAATTGAGAGCTGGCTAGTCTGTCAGCCACTTGGTTTCTTTCTCTGTAGATGTGAGAAACACGGAACTCATTGCCTTGAAGAAAATTAAGGACAAGCAAAAATCGTGCTTTAACCATGTGAACTTTGTGTGATGAACAGGTTAGTGAACTGTGTGGTGAAGGTTCGAAAGGGTTGCCAGTTGACAGAGATGCAGTTGATGCAAGCATTCGCATGTCCCAATCTTCATGTGTTGGGAATTTATGTTGAGTTGAGAAACCTATTGAGGGAGTGTGGGAGAGAAATGATCATTAGCTCAAACCTTGCTTGTTTGTACTTGGCAGAATGCCAGATTGATGAAGATCCTATGGAGATGCTCGGAAAGCTTCCTTCCTTAACGGAACTATCTTTCTGGGAGAGATCATTTGTCGGGGAGGAGATGACGTGCCCCGCATTCAGCTTTCCTCGTCTCAAGATATTTAAATTGATTAATTTAGCAAACTTGAGGGAGTGGCGAGTAGAGGAAGGAGCCATGCCCGTTCTTTCTGAATTGCATGTCCGTAATTGTCTCGTTTGGAGAAGGTTCCAGATGGATTGAGTGACATTTTTACCCTTCAAAAACTGACCATTCGAGGAATGCCAGAATTGTCGGAGGGGGTTTCGATTGGGGAAGGAGAGGGTTTCCACAAAAAACTCAACCACAACTTAATATCTCTAGTCCGATTCTCAACATTTTAAATTATTTCTTCACTTTTACCGTTTGCCTTTTTCTTTATTTACTAATTATTAATTAAAGTTTATTGTATCATAATTTTATCTTATTTTGACTTTTCCATTTGTATATATTTTAAAATTATCCACCAAATTAATTATCAACTACTAAATTAGAGGAAATCGAGTAAGTGGATTAAAAGAAAATATATATTTTTACAGGAAATTCTTAGCCACTATTGTGGGATACTACCTCATGTGTACTTCAAGGTTCAGAAAACAAATAGTACTCAGAGGCCAGAGAAATAGCTTTCTACAAACAGGGCTGAAGACTGTAGTTTGTCAGGACTTAGGATGGTTCTTAAGCAAACCTGTAAAACAGTCGCTTGCTAGACTCGCCTAAAGCAGGCTTCATACATACATCTAATTTCACATAGGGAAAATGTGCAAATAGCCCCTTGTATGAAATGCTTATTGGTTTTACTTCTTTATGAAATGCTTATTTCATGAATATGCTGATGCTCTTTTTGGTAGTGATTGACACTCTTAAATTTGATTGGAAACACATTTGGCTGCTGGTCTGATTCAGAGGAAGTAAGTTTATTTGATTCAGAAAATTCGATAACTTCAACTACCAGTTCCTCTCCTAAATGTTTCCCAGATGCGATCTTAAACGTTTTAAGTTCTTGCTTCATTATTGAAAGCAGAAAGTTCAAAAAGCAGCGGAGATACTCATGTTGAAGGACCATCGTTGAGAAAGAACTCTACAACATATACAAGGTCCCCAGTGCATGAACTTTGCAAGCAAATTGCAAAACAAATATTACGCCTTTCTTGCCTTTCATAGTGTGCTAAGGGTTGATCACCAATGCTAAAATCACTTAAATTTCGACAAAAGCAAGATTTGCTTTCAGATTTCAGTACCATAGGAATAATCCCCTTCCTGTGTTGTACATGAATGAAACGAACCTGATGCGTAGGCATACAATCCCACTCATCCTTGATACCCTTAGTACAATATGCCAGTTCCATGCACCTTGGATGACTATTGATACTATCATTTTTTCCGTAAGGGATCCAAAAATTTGCCATGTGAAGTTGGGGAATCTTAGCGATCAGGAGAAATGTCTTCTCGACTTCAGTGAATGCTGCACTGTTGCAATGGGTCATCTGTTCCAAATTGAACATATCATGTTAGAATCAAGTTTTTTACTGATAAACTAGTCCAACTATGAGCATGCAGCTGAGAAATACAACTCCAAAATTTTGGTGAAATGTATAGTTGTTTCTTTTGTTAATTTTTACGACCAAATTAACTGAAAGGATAAGAAAGGATTAACATAGGATCTTGGGGTGGAGTGAAAATGAATTGAGCGCAGTTTTGCGGCCTGCAAGGAATTGTGTCAGTAATCACTAAGTAAAAAGCTAAGATGTCAGAGTTGAGAAGAGAGAAATAGAGAGTACCCTCAATGTTTCTTTGATGGATTTCCAGTGAATATAACTATCCTATGAACTCCAACACTCCAACACACTTATTTTTTTGTTTATCAAAGACAGGTAATGCAAAATATTCTCGAAGACAACAATGCAGCGCATGGTTCCTGATTGAAAATTCTTTTGTAGAATAGAGGAAGAGGTCGGGGGTGATTTCAGGGTGGCCACTTCTGAAGACACGTCCAGGGGGTCCGAGTTCCTCTTCTTTTGCTTCCTTATCCACAAAGTAGTGATGTTGAATATATTTCTTCCTAAATGAAGCTAAACCCTTTTGCAAGACAACCAACAGCAAAAGGTTGATATGAAGTTTCTAGATAGCACCTATCCTTCACCATTTTGGGCGCCCAAAATTGTACTATACAATGAAAGTTTGTTCTAAATTCCAGTGTTATTTCCTTCATAAAATGCTCTATCTTTTTCTTGACCGTTAAGTTACAATTAACATCATTTCCATATATTTCTTCTCCCGCTGACCGGAAAAAATCCCGTCGTCCTGCAGTTCCCATATATAAGTATGGTTGTAGACAACATAAGTCAAATATTTCCAAGTATTGTATGAAGTTCGACTCTGAAATGATTTTGTCATAGGATTTCATCACCTTTAATGTATCAATCAATTCACTTTCATTTGCAATAGGCTGCCTCGCTTTAACTATTAATTCATTTGAAAGTTGTCCTCCCTATACAAACTTAAAGCTTTTGAGTTCCATCTCCATCATCTTTAAGAGCAAGTTCATAGAAGAATCTCGGATGCATCTTCTCTTGATCCCGATTGAAGAAAAAACTCGATAACATAGAGATCGGTGCTATTGTGGATACTTTCTAGACAAACTGAAAAATAAAGGGACAACCTAGCCCTATTGGCATAGTGCACCAAGGTGTACTTAGATATGCTAACATCACATAAGTTTGGGTGAATGCAGTTAAGATCCATCTGTAGATTATGGAACTCACAGGCTTGAAGATAGTCGAGCATTTTTCGGTAAAATCACATGTATTGACTCTCTCATATCGAGCATGTATAAAAGATGACCTTTCCATGCAACGCAAGTGAGTGCTCATGTTAGCACACTGCTTGCAAGGGACCCAAACTTGTGCCAGACATAATCGGGGGCTTGCCGATATATATAGCCAATTTCAGTAACTTTGTTATTTCCGTCTCAGGTTGCTGCTTATTATAATATTTTTCGGGCTGGACATATTGAGGTGCAAAAAGTTAGAACAAAAGTGTGGCATTCAAATAATTCAAATATTTTGGTTTTTTTCTCAAAAATTTTATACACTAAAATAAAATTAGTGAACTTTAAAATTAAAATTAATTTTATGCCATATCCTCAATTTATAAAATCTTAATTAATTGTATCTTTGGCCCATCGATTTTAGATTAATCTGGACAATCAAAACCAAATAATATAGATGAATGGTTAAGATTGGATTCTAATTTCTACAAGAAAATAGTGTTAACATTTGAATCAAAACACACACACACACACACACATAGGGTGGTCTTGTGTGCATACTATGCACCATTAGACGGTCAACATTCACTGATCCGGTCAATCCGTAAAAAAAAGGTCATAATCTGTATCAGTCGTAATATTAAAAAGTATCATTCAAAAGTCCAAAAGTATTATCTGTATCCTTATAGAGTATCGGTCAGGAAAAAAAAACCCATCAAATTCAATATCAATTGTAACGTTAAAAAGTATCACATGTATCCTTAAAAAGTATCACATGTGTCATAATTTATTTTTTCGGATTGACCGAGTAAATGAGCGTTGACTTAGGTTGATCATCAGATGATCCACCTAGTGTATAGGAGAATTATTGTGTGTGTGTGTGTATTTTATTTAGTGTTTCATTGTGATTAGGAGATTAATGAAAGAGACTAGGACTTCATAGGAGTTAAAATGAATCTTAGACAAGACTCATAATTAGCCAAATTGTGCTTTTAATTTGTTTTTTTTTTTTTTGCATAAAAGCATCTTTCAAAGGTAACATTCAGATAGTAGGCGTTCTTATAAATGTTTCAATGATCATCGGCCATTATTTTTAGATTTTGTGTTGGAGTTATAACGGAATTCAATGGGTTAAAAGATGCATTTCAAAATATTTAATCGTGTGCCAAAAATTATTTTTGTAGATAAGAATGTCCAATATTTTATATCTGCAGCAAGCTTTGAAAAACTATAAATAGGTCTTTAAAATTTCATTTTCATCGTGTTTTCAGCATGTGAGATTCGAGCCCTGAGCCGGGACGAGGGAGGAGGAGGAGCTGGCAATCGAAGGGTTGCTGCGCCACTGCCGTTGCGCCGTAGTCCGCCGTCCCCCGATGAAATATTTTTCAATTTCTTCCATTTTCGAGTATGTTATAGAAACAATTGTTTAGAACATAGTTCCTGAAAGACTCGACAAAAGTTGGCAGCTGGATTCCGGCCAAATGGCTGATGAAGCTGTCAATTAAATTTGATAATTTTCTGAAAGCCAGAAATGCTTAGGGATCAAATCTTTTTAAAATTGAGTAAAATGGAAAATAGTCGACCTCCACCTTTTCCAAATATTTTTTGTCGGCTTTACTAAAAAAAAAATTCACTGAATTTATTTTAATTTCCTAAAGTGTTGAATTGAGAATGATTAAAAATGCATCGATTATGTTTTCCAAGAATTATTAAAAATAATTAAATGAACCAAATTAATCTATTAAATCTCATGTCACTTCATATTTTCCCCTTAAATTAAGTATTTAAAATAGATATAATAGGCGAAACAACTTTTATAAACAATAAAATACTTTATTGTTTATAAGAAATAATATGATTGTGAGCCAAAAATATCAATGGATGTGTTTAATTACCATATCAAATCTGGGCGAAATAGGAATGAAGTTGATGTGAGTGGACCTCAATCCTGCGATCTGTATATAATAATGATATGTGATTAGTATCAATTATGGTTAAATTTGAAGAAGATTAAGGCTCATGGACTTCTTCTAGCTCTTAATTTTTTACTTCTGACTTAATTATAGAGAAGAGAATTAACATACACGAAATGTATTTCCTTAGTTTTCTTATTATTGCGTCTTGTGCGTTGACTCTTCTGTACAGATTAACACATCTTCCCCTAAAAGAAATTAAAAAGGCAACTAACACTTTCTGTTAAAAATTAAATTAAGACAATCAATCATAATATAACCATTTTCATGTTCTTTATACATATATATATATATAAGGATTGGTATAATAGGGACTAAGTTTGGTGTGGAAATGTGAGAACAGACTTGTTTAGTGTAATTTTAATGTTTTTCTTATTTTATTTTGGACCTAAAACATTTAACACTAAAATACAATGAGAAAAACATTAAAAAAATAGCATCAAAATACAGTAATTAAGAAAAGTACTAAAATAGTAAACAAGTATTGTTCTCACGTTTCTACACGAAGTACTAGTCCTCATTTAAACCAAATCCTACATATATATATATATATATATATATATATAGTGTGGTAATTGTAAATATTGAACCGAAGATATGATCCTATGGTTCTCACACTAGGAAAAAGGTCTTATTTGATCCATTTACTATATGTGGGAGGAGTTAGGTGAAAACCAATCCTAGTGTGGAAAGAAGAACCTCATCTCACACCACATAATCTTCAAAAATCAAAGGCCCATATTTGATTAAAAAGACACAATTTTGTAATATTTCATATGTTTTTCGGGGTGGGGCATTAACGAAATTCGATGATTCTTATAAAAATCGCGAAGTATTTGATAACAGGATCATCATGCTAACAAAGTATTACCACCATGCTAACGACGCATTATTTTGATGCTAATGAAAGTTTTATAATATTGTTAACGAAAATTACATTCTAAAAAATAATTATAAATTCTAATTGGATATAATAAACTCTAATTATCTGGAATAAATATCAATTGAGATAAAATAAATCATAACTGAATGAAATAACCTTAATATGATGGATATGTTGAATTGAAAGTCTGAAGCAAAGTAGAAACAAGAAACCTACAGGCGCATGTCCCAAGCCAAACGACCGATTAGGAATAAATTTATGCCCAAGCTGATAATCTGCTGACTCAATTCCTAATGATCTTTTGATACCCTAAATGACTTCTAACCTAGTACTTAAACAATAAAATACTAGGGTTCCATAAAGAGAAGCCCGACCATTTACTCTATTCTAACCTAAATAACTTAACATATAAATAACTTAATTAAACTAAGGAAATAAAGATCTACTACTATTATAAAAGAGCCTTGTTTTACAAATTTTGGTTTACCTATTATATCCCTATTATACTTTTAATTTAACGGTAATAATGTAATATAATGTGCATTATTTATGAGAAATATAATAATACTATATATTTTTTCAAAGAAGGTAATAATCATGTATATTATATATTTGTGCGTGCACGTCCCAATTTGTGTGACATAATTAAGCTTATTATAAATTTTTACTTTCCACTCTATAAAATTCGACTCCAACAATTTATATATATTTATGTAAGAAATTAAATCTTCGATTTCACTTCTTAAAGTTCAACTTATGCGCCATCTGAAAATCTGAAAAAAACTATTCTTCCATCTCCTTCTTCATTATAAAAAATATAAATAAAGAAGATAAATTTTTAACAAATCATACTTTGTTTAGTTATGATATTTTCCCTTTCTTTTCCATTTAGGGTTTGTTTTAAATCTTCTAGAATATCCTTTTTTCCTCAACCTTTACTTTTTACTCTTTTCCCTCTACATTTGTCTTTATATTATTTTTTAAATAAAACACATCATAATCCATTTTCATAAAGTAATTTATATGCATCAATCAAATAATAATTGATAAAAAAATAATGTCATAGAAGTTGATTTTGTTATAATACAATTACAATTCTTATTAATCTATGATAATCATAATATATAATACATTATATATATATATATATAATCCCTGTTATTATTATTATGTGTGTGTGACCATGCACTATTTTTCGATTGTCATTTTTTTCGTATTTTATATTGAAAACGAATACTACATACCTAAAAATTAATAGTAATAAAATAAATTAGATTTTATTGTTACCTTTCGAAAAAATTATTATATTTTTTATAAATATTATATATTATATTACATCATACAAGAAAATTACTTGAGCAAACAAAGTAAAATGAGGTGTTAACAGAATTAATACAAAATTTAAAAAATCTATTCCTCAAAAAATCGCTTGAGTACATAGAAAGAAACACACAATTGATGATATGTGTGTGTGTGTCAATTCTTATTTTTTTGTATTTCATATTGGAAACCAATACTACGTACATATAGATTAACACAGTTTTAAAATAAATTAGTATATTTTTACCTTGCAGAAAAAGAATTATATATTTTACAAATATTACATTTTATGTTACATCATATAAGATAATTACTCGAGCAAACAAAGAAAAATAATATATTGAAAAAAAAAATTAAAGAAAAATGTCCAATTTGATCCAATAACTATTTGTATAGAAACACTTTGGTCCCTGACCAAAGAAGTCCTACGCAAATAGTTATAGGATCAAATTGGACGATGTATAATAATATAACTTAATTTGGAGCTATTTGTGCCATTTATTTGATATATAGGATTGTTTGTATAAAAAAATATGTAATTTAATAAAAAATAAACTACATATTTTTAAGGAATTAGTCAAAATTCGTAAAATAGGTCGAGGTCTGATTGTCTTGTTATCAAACACTAAAGTATATTTTTAAATGATTATTTTAGAAAAATATATTCTGAAAAAAAATTCCCACTAGCCTGTGAAATCTTTTGAAAGTGTGAAAAAAATATTTTTGTGTGTTAACAAAACAATCATGAACATCATAAGTAACGTCGTTGACGGAAGAGGATATGTAGTTAAAACAAGTTTCAAAGTTTAAGGGTTTAATTGGGAAGAGTTTAAAAGTTTAAGGGTCTAACTGGGCCAACGGTGAACATCATTACTAACATTGATAATAGTTCAAGTGTCACAATGCTCCTTCCGAAATAGTATGTGTATAGAGTCAAACTGAGTCTTATCCCTAGAATAAAATATTATTATATATGTTATGTTCCAATGCAATATCCACTTATTTTTTCTGGAGACGAAATAGGTGATATCAAAACATTAAAAAAAATTATTATCACAATAGCTTCGGCTCATGTCTAGGATCACGATGATACTTTTATAATATCAAGAATATAACGAATCTTTATGGTATATTATATTATCTCTAGAGACCAACAAGATAAGTTTGTTAAATTGTTCTTAAAATTACATAAATATACTTGTTATTGAACATTTTAATAAGTTTTGTATTATTAATAAATTGGGAAAAAGGTCTCGCAGGGCCCTGAACTTTTTGGCGGGGACCTCGCAGGGCCCTGTACTTTTTTTGGCTCAATTGAGCCCCTAAACTTTTTTTTTGGGTTGTATTGGGCTCCTCCGTTAAGCCCGTGTAGACGGAACCGTTAGTTCGACATAAAACAACGTCGTTTTAGGGTTATTTATATTAAAAAAAAATTCTAAATTCAATTAATATTGCACCCGATCCATTTTAATGACCCAAACCCCTCAACCCGTCTTCTCTACCCGTTCAGAACCCCTGTGGCCGCTCCAAACGCCGGGATCCCCCGCGTCCTCATCTCTGACACCGGCTCAGTCGCCGGAGACCTCTCCTCGGCCCAGAAACCAACCAGCCATCTCCTGCAATCTCCAGTCACCCACATAATCATTCCCACCTTCCAACAGTCAACAAATCCCACCACACCTACCTCTTTTTCCCCCAATGTTTCAGAACCAAAGACAGCCGGGGAAGGAAATACAGTTCTCACAGAAGCAAGAAGAGAGGATTCGTCCTCAGACAAAGAAGAGGGGAGAGAGACAGATTCATCACCCTCGATGCGGTGGCTCTCATATCACCACCCTCGATACGGTGGTTGCTCTACTCTCGGATCATCAAACTCCGCCGCCGGGGGTCGCTTGTCAGCAAGAAACGAGCTCGCCGTCACAGTAGACGAATCGACATGGGTCTGCCTTCGATTCGGTCCTTGAAGCTTTTAATCGGGCTTCTCGTACGGAGAAGAACCTATCGCCGGCCGAAATTCCTCCTGAAACGGCGATGAGAGTCGCCCAAGCTCAAATCGCATCTTCGCGATCTGCCTTTTCTTCGCCTAGTAGCCCCGCAGGTCGCAGATATGGCCGGAGAAGTCAAGGGTCGGGTTTATCTAGAATCGGGTCGGGATATTTTAAAAATGGGTCGGGTGAAATTTAAATTGAATTTAGAATTTTTTTTATTCTAATAAAACCTAAAATGACGTTGTTTTATGTCGAACTAACGGCCCCGTTAAGAGGGGCTTGACGGAGGGGCCCAATAGGCCCGAAAAAAAAAGTTCAATGGCTCAATTGAGCCAAAAAAAAGTACAGGGGCCTGCGAGGTCCCCGCCAAAAAGTTCAGGGGCCTGCGAGGTCCCCGCCAAAAAGTTCAAGGGCCTGCGAGACCCTTTTTCCTAATAAATTTTTTATTTATTATGTTACTACATATGAATAAATCTCTAATATATTAATATTTTACATGTGTTACAAAACAGAGTAATAAAAATGTATCATGTAGAGAGCATATTTGTTACAAGAGATATGTGACATAGATATTTTGATGCATTGACATTAGTATAACATTCGACAAATAATATCTATTTATTACAATGACTTGTAATCCAATGTGAATGAAAAATAAGAAAAAAATATATATGTATTCACACAACATAAGACTGACAAAATTGAACTTAATTTTAGAGTATTTGGGAAAATTTACGAGACTTCAATGATTAATTATTGGGTTAAGGCCCAAATAGGTCCCTGAACTTATTTGGAGGGACCAATTAGGCCCTCAAATTTTTTTTTTTATCTCAATTGAACCCCTGAACTTTTAATTTAGGCTCAATCAAGCCCTTTCGTCAAGCACTAAGGTTAGTTCTCACATAAAACGACATCGTTTTACAGAAAACGACTTCATTTTATATAACGACGACGTCGTGGGTTTCCGACCAAATTCTGAGCGATTGACGAGCTGTTTTCATCAATTGGTTGAGGGGAAACATCGGTCTCGATGAGAGGAGAAATTTGGTGTAATTCCGTGGATGGGAATTGCCATCAACAGCGAATTTTACCGAGAAAATGTGTTGTTCTTACGTTATTCACGCAGATGACAATGTCATGTTCTTGACCGAAATTTAACGATTCCAGCACCTTTCATGGATGATTAATGGATGGACTTTGGTCTTATCGAAGAAGCAAACATTTTGATATATGGTACGACTCCCGATTCAGCTTGTGACCGATGAATTTGGACGGCGAAATTATGAATCGCGCTATTCGCGCACCAGCTGCAGCGTCAATTTTCAGATGCGATTCTCGCCACTCCAGTGATCGTATTGAGACGTGCGACCTACCCTTGGAAAGCCCTTTCAGAGTAGAATATGTTTGACATGAGTTTTGTTGCATTTGATGATCGATTCATTCCCAAATTTGTCGAGTTTTTCATTGCATTTGATGATCGTATTGAGACGTGAGGGTTTAATTTTTTTTAGACAAACACAAAACGACGTCGTTTTGTGTGAGAACTAACGTTCGTTTGTGAGGTGCTTGAAGGAAGGGCTTCATTGAGCCCAAATTAAAAGTCTAGGGGCTCAATTGAGATAAAAAAAAAAGTTGGAAGGCCTAATTGGTCCCCCAAAATAAGTTCAGGGGTCTATTTGGGCCTTAACCCTTAATTATTTAAAAGAAAATATATATTTGGAGTTACAATTACAAATGTTCCTGTAATTGAATATCATAAAAGAGGTTTGTAATATATACATTTGTTGCTAATTTTTAAGTCCGATTAAAAAATGAATACAACAGACGAATTTGATAAGTTTTCCAATGTCGAACTTGAATTCATACGGTGCTGTCAGAATAATATGTATGATAAATGCACTTTTCACTCACAATTTTTTTAATCTTTAGACTATTTCGAGCAAAGTTTTCAAAACTTGAAAGATTAATTATTTAAAACGAGATATTTGGAGTTATAAATACATACGTTCATGTAATTGAATTTCATAAAAAAAGTTTGCAATTTATACAGTTAATCAAGAAGAGTTAAAGAAAGCCAACTGAAGAGAGACCATTAGTCGAGATTTAAAGAAAGCCAAAGAGAGAATGTCAGTCGAGAGATTAAGAAAATCGACTAAAGAGAGATTGTTAGTCAAAAGTTGAAGAGAGATCATTAGTCGAGAAGTAAAGTGGTACAAGCATTGAAGCCAATTGGGATCAATGAGAGGATGAAGTCAACATAGTTGGCGTAAGAGCTGCATGTTTTGAAGAGTTGCAGAATCTTGCATGAAAATGGCTAAACATGTAGGAGATACTTTTTTAAGGTCAAACTTAGAAGCTGTCAAAAATGAAAGATAAGGGACAATGGACAAATTAGCCGATAGTTAGAGTAGGCATCGATCAATAATAGCGGCTGATCTTCTACAACGAACAAACAAGTCCAATGATTATTTGTGATCAAGGCTGAGGATCAAACCTTCAATTTTCCATAACCCAGTTCTGAGACAACATAAGTTGTTCTTACTTATTAAAAGTTAGTGTTAGAATTAGTGTTGTGCAATTTTTAGGAGATTAAAAAAACTCAATCTTAACTGCAATAACATCTTATGAAATTGTGAGTTGAGAGATTGTTAACATTGAAATAATATTAGATCTCCAACAATAATAATCGAATCTCACAGTCGTAAGAGTGAGAAGTTTACCTGCTATGTTTTTGTAATCAACAAGTGCACAGTAATCACATTCCAATTTTTGGAAGAGAGAGAACGTAGAACATATAAGATTAGGGTCCTTGATTTGTAGTATTTCTAGAAATTCAAACTTTTTTTTCTTTCAATGCTAAAGATGATAATTAAAATATTATATGTATGAAGAATTGTAAATTTTAAATCTCAATTATTATTAATAATAATATAGGTATACTATATTCTTCAATATATAACTATATCTCATGTTTCAAAGAAGACAAATTATTGTGAACATGTGCAATGCACGTTATCCTCTACTAGTAATTATAAATATATATAGAATAAATAAAATTGGTGGCAGGAACCGATATGTAACATGCTCCCATCCCTTTAATCTCGAAATTGAAATGCATGAAAGCAATGCCCATATATATATGCATGTAATATGTTGATAAGTATTCATGAATAGTATATGCAATATGCAAAACAACAGAAAGACAACAATATTTGCAGGAAAAAAGTACCTGTAGTCCTTGATCCAATGAAGAAAGTAGAAGTACGTTGATTGGAGTAGAATCAGATAAGAGCTCTAGGACGCCACAGCATTCATTTGTTTGGTAATCAAATACAGGGAGTACCAAGTAATTTGTGAGACCAGAATGTGCAGCATGATCGCGCAATGGGAATTCATTGGTGGAGAAGAGCCTCAAATCAGGTGTGCTTTCAGGGTACTTGCTTCGGTACACCCGTCCTACGCCTCCAAGCTTCTCTTCTTCTGCTCCATCCTCGTAGAAGGCTGGTGCGAGGTTGAGAGGTAATGATGCTGCTGCCCTTCCACTTTCACTACTGCCCAAAACTGAACCAGATGACGGAGCTCATCGCACGGGTTGCATGCTATGTATTTGAGCAGAGTTATGATTTTGTGTTGTGTTATTTATATGATGGTGCTGTAATTCATACAGATCTAACTGCTGCTCGTGTCTCGCATTTTCCCTCCACATAACCCATCCTAAGTCTATGTTTTCTTCTTCGAAACCGGCTTCCTTCAAATGCTGTTTGAATCCATATATTTCTGAATAATCATCGCATCACTTTCGTCCTCTAACGATTGAAAACACATCTTCCTCATCCATCACCATCGCCTAAACACGCCTTCAATTATGTGAAAAATAAACAGGAATATAATGGTCTCGAATTCATGGTTGAGGGTCAGCTCTAGATAATTATATTTTACGAATTTGATCACAAACTAATGCCGTGTAAGATTAAACTATTTCTATTATTATATAGGGCAAAGGTACAAAAACACACCTGAAGTATTTGTGAATTTCCGGTTAGACACCTAAAGTATGACTCGGCCCAGTTAGACACCTAAAGTTTTAAACTCAGAACATCCATGCCCCTCCGTCCACTGAGTTAAAATCGTCCGTTAATGAGTTGAAACGGGGTTAAATTACGAAGAAGCGGGGTCAAATTACAAACCCTTAAACATCCAAGAACCCTAATTCCCAATTCCTAACTCCCCAAATCCCCCCAAATTCTTGAGAGCAGATGCAAATTCTTGAAGTTTCTAGCCCTAATTCCTAATTTGAAGAAGGAATTATGGAATCCACATCATCCACTGACTCAATGGCGTCACGAAGAAGATGAGGTGCCGATTTGCAAGAAGGAACTGGATATTGCGACTGTGGTGTTCGAGTTCTTCTACGGACATCTTGGACTAATAAACATCCAGGAAGAAGGTTTTATGGTTGTCGGAATTATGCTGTAAGTATTAATTTTTTTTTTATCAAAATGGCAGACTTGATTTTAAATTTTGTTGAAATTATGTGATAAGCGATTGTTGAAATAAAAAGTTAGTAATTCAATCTTTAATTTTGCAGCCAGCAAAAGATGAAATTCAGAAACAAGGTTGCAATTATTTTAAATGGATTGATAGTGAAATTGGTGATAGAGCTAAAGATGTCATAAATGGTTTGAAGGCAGAAAATAGCTTGTTGTTGAAAGAGAAAGGTCAATTGATAAGAGATTATGCAACACAGATTGAGGTCAAGCATGGGATTCAAGCTTTGGAAACTGATTTGAGTAAGCTGAAAATAATGCATAAGGTTGAACTGGAGAAAGTGCGTATGAGGTTGAAGAAAGCATATTTTGCTTTGATATTGTCTTGGTTGTTGATTGCTTTGGGCATAGCCAAGAATTTGTAATAGAAGTAGGATGAAATAGATATGTATATTTCAGACATGGTGTATCTTGACTTTTTTGTTTAATGTTCAAGATTGTTGAATCAGTTTTTGTTGAATCATTATATTTAGTTTTTGTTCAATCAGTGTTATTCAGACATTGTGCATCTTCATTTGATTTAGTTTTTGTTGAAGCAGTATATTTGATAGTATATTTGATAGCAAAAATAATCTTAGCCTACTTATGTTGAAAACTGATTTGAACAAGAGACCAAAATAATACAAGTATTTCCATTATATTGATAGCAAAAGAAGATCAAGTAGCTTGACAGAATTAGAGCCTTACATTAATAGCAAAAGCTGATCAAGTAGCTTGATAGACCAACAGCTAAATAACTAAGTGACATGTTCTGAACACCAACAGACCAAAATAATACAAATTCAGACATGTTCATAACAAAAAACACCCAAGCACTTGGGTGACAAAAAATCCACATGATCCAGTTGGCTGTTATCCTATAGATATTCCAATTCCTGCTCCTTTCTTGACTTTCTTCTTTTCTCTTTCTTGTTCAAGTTGTCTGGTAGTCATGGCTTGTTTCCCTTTCCACTGTAATCCTGGAGGTTTGAAAGGTAGATTTGTAGGTTGAATGGTCTGGCTCCCATCTACTGCACTTGCAATTCTTCTTACTCCACCCCTCTTCAACAAACCAGAAGATCTTTGTTCTTGTCTCAACTCTCTCTCACTAGGAACTGGATATCTGATAACTGGATCTGTCATTGAACCCAATGATTGACTAGCATTTGGATCCCTTTGTTTGATTACAGTTTCAGATCTCATACCAGGCTACATTAACAAAAATAAAAACATATCAGTTTAAAAATTCAGATGTTGCATGTTTTCTGAAGTTGCATCAATATTAGTTCAAACTTTCTTAGATATACTCACATTGAGAGTCATTATTCCAGAAGTTTCATCAATATATATTCCAAGTCCTGCAGTTCTTCTAGATCTTCTTATGGCTTGCTTCTGACATTTTTGCTTTCCTCTTGAAGTTTATTCATTCCTTGACTGTGGTTGGCTGCTTGTGCCCACATTAGATGCCACCTTAAATACAAATTTGCAAGATAATTAATTGAAGTGAATGAAAAAAATTAATAATGAATGAAATATACATTGTAGTGTTACCTGAGACTGTTTGTTTGGACATCTTCTTCGATTATGTTCATCAGAGTGGCAAATTGAGCAAGTCATTATATCACCCTTCTTTGAGAGCTTTCCTGAAGTCTTTCCTTTCATGAGCTCATGAGCACTGCGGATCCTCTGCTTCCTTGGTCTACCAGTTAGCCTCTCTGCAGGAGGTGGTTCAAGCTTTTCAAATCTGCCACTATCCATTGATTTTTTCCAAGGCATGGGCACCATTGCATGCTCATATGTGGCCATGTATGCAGTTTTATGATACCAACCAGAAATGTAGGATTTTGGGTCAATCTTGGAGTGATTCATTGCACAAATTGCATGAGAGCAGGGAATTCCATAAAGATCCCATGCCCTACAAGTGCAACATTGTTTATCTAAAAACACAGAATGCCTATCCTCTCCATCCACTATTTCATAACCATCTTTCCCATTGAAAAAAACTCTACACCCAAAAGCATCATCCATGTTCTGTTGATATTTCTCTATACATGCTGGACTCCAATCAGTTGTTCATGAATCAACCAACACTTTATTTGTAGCCAATCTTTGCATTGCATCAAGTCTCATATCAGTCAACATAGACACAATTGGTTTCTCCCTAGCATCTCCTATTATGAAATTGAAACACTCACATATATTGTTATCAACCATTGGAGACTTACATCTACTACTAAGAAATGCCCTGCAGAAGGTGGTTGGGTTGTATTTTACCAGGTCAGTTGCTGCAGCTTTTTTAAGGGCTCCCAATAGATTCAAATTATCCTCAAACTCCTCTCTGTATGTGCTCTATGCACACATCCAGAACCTCTTCTTCAATTCTCCACTGCGCCACTTCTTGCTCCAATTTGCATGCACATGTCGTGCACAATACCTGTGTTCAGCTGCAGACAACACCTCATGGACTGCCTGCACCAACCCCTGCATTGATAAAATAGAATGTCAAGATCTATTATAGTTAAATCTTTGATAAATAATTTCTGCAAATTGTTACCTTTTGCATGTCTGACATGATGGTCACTGTGTTTCCATGCTCTTTGATTTCCAGGTCTTTCACAAGTAGTTCTATAAACCATGTCCAATGTTCTTTGTTTTCTATAGAGATGACTGCCCAAGCAATTGGAAACAACTGATTATTTCCATCTTGTCCAACAGCAACTAGAACTTGTCCCTTGAATTTTCCCTTCAAATGACAACCATCTAAGCATATAATTGGCCTACACCCTGCCCTCCAACCCCTTTTCAGAGCATCAAAACAAATGTAAAGTCTCTTAAATACAACCTTCCCCTCTGTCATAGATTTTTCACACAATTCCAATTCAGCAGTGCTACCAGGATTTGTTTCTTTTACTCTTGAAATGTATGATCCTAAGTAGCCAAATTCAGCAGCAAAACTACCATCTAACTCCTCAGTAATAATCTTTTTAGCTCTCTTACATTTTGCCTTAGACACATACACCCTCATGTGTTCCTCAGCATGCAGCTTCATAGCTTTAGCACTTGTTCTGGGATTTTAATAGATTTCATTTTTGAATTCTCCAGCTAAAAACTTGGCAGAGGCTAACCTATTGTTTGCATCCCTTAAACAGGTGTGTCTATCATCTATAGTCTTTACCACCAATCCACCAGCCTTACCATCTTCTGAGATAAACAAATGAAATGGACAACCTGGAGCCTTACATTTTGCTATAACTCTCTTAGGTTCATTAGGCCTCAAAGTCAAAGGAGTACACTTTGCTATGCTATACCTAGCAATAGCAAGCCTAGTCTCTTTAGCATTCCCAAATGTCATGCCTAACATGAAATGGGGGTTATTATCATCAATATCATACCTCACTTTTCTCTTACTCTGATTAAATAACTTCAAGTCAATCTCACCCAAGTCAGATTTTCCATCTGATTCACAGCTCTCATCATAATCTGATTCATTAGAGCCTACCTCAGTTTCATTTAAAACTGACATTTCATCCTCAATTCCAGCTTCATTATCACCCAAATCAAAGTCTAAACCCTCATCCTCAATTCCAGCTTCATTATCACCAAAATCAAAATTTAAAGATTCATCAATTCCAGCTTCATTATCACCCAAATCAAAGGCTAAACCTTCATCCATTACAGCTTCATTATCACTCACACCCAAATCTAAACCCTCATCAATTTCAATTACAGTATCACCCCTGCACAACCCCTGATTAGAGTCTTCCATTGGATAAATATGCATATCAGACTCACAATTTGACTCCTTAATTAGTTTCACCAACTCATTTAATCCACCATCATCTTCCATACACCTAAGTCCATTGTCTAATGTATGTTCTGGGATTAGATAAGCCAATTGTTTCACATTATCCATCTTAAACTCTTCCTTATATTTTTTTAACATGTGAGTAAAAGACAGAAAATCTATATCCACCCGTTCATTTATCACACTCCCATCAATGTAGCTCAATTTTGGTGAATTTACCCACCTACCCATAAAATGATACACCAAAGAGACCACCTCTATATCCATATCTACAAAACCAAATAAAGAATTACCAGAAATTAGATACAGTCCAAAACAGATCATTATTAATTCCAAAACGTATAAATTTTGCAACATATTCTATTGTTCTTCTAACAATGAATTCTTCAAATTATTTTGGGGTTTTATAATTTTTCCATCATTTACATTAAAGAATAATATTTTTGTACAAAAAGAGGCATGTATGTTTTACCTTTTGTCAGATTTGTGGGTTACATGTGCTGGCTTTGGGACCACTACTCGTCGACCTTGCACTGCGCGAATAGAAGGGTCACTTTCACCTTCAAACTTTACCACTTCTTTGGGGCTATTCGGGGGAGTTACGAATTAGGGCTGAAAACTTCAAGCATTTGGAATTAGGGCTGGAAATTTGGGGAGATTTGGGGGATTTAGGAATTGGGAATTAGGGTTCTTGGATGTTTAAGGGTTTGTAATTTGACCCCGTTTCTTCATAATTTAACCCCGTTTCAACTCATTAACGAGTGATTTTAACTCAGTGGACGGAGGGGCATGGATGTTCTGAGTTTAAAACTTTAGGTGTCTAACTGGGCCGAGTCATACTTTAGGTGTCTAACCGGGAATTCACAAATACTTCAGGTGTGTTTTTGTACCTTTGCCCTATTATATATAATTAATTAACCAATTGGCCTAAACTTCTGGAATAGTCGTGGCATGACATCGTCGACTACAACCCTCTCTCTCCTCTTTCTAAAATCACGCAAGGAACAAATAGAAATCAGAACTCCCAAATTCTAAAATCAAAATCCCTACTTCTTGCCCTCTCTTTCTTCAAGCAGAATTCAGCGGGCTTGCCGCCGTCCTCCCACAACCATACCACTCGATCCAGACGAGCTTAGCTGACTCAAACAGGACTCGACACGAACAAGACCCAACGTCAATTCAATGACAACATGACGCGAGATGAGACGCATCGATGATTCATCGTCGACTCAACTCCACCTGAATCTCAGCTACAACTCAGACCTTCCCGACACCTAACTCGACGCAGCCCGAACTCAACGATGCCACTCTCCCCTACTTCGAAAATAATGACTCGAAGCCACACACACATACTCACACCAACCGGCTCCCGACGATGAGAGGCGACTTAGACAAACGTCGTCGAGACTTGAGCCCAGCCGACATCTCTTCCCCATGCTTCGACTCAATCCAACGACTTCTCTCTCCCTATTTCTATTTATTTTTCTTAATTTTCTTAATATCTATTTGTCTATTTGAAATCTTATAATTCAATTCCTGATTTCTCTTGAAATGTGGAATTGTGTGTGTGGGATGAAATTGATGGTGGAGCATGTTTTGGTGTTGCTAAATTAGGATGTGGGAATTGAAAGCATGTAGGGACCTGAATTTTTGAACATGATATGTAGTAAGAATAGGTGATCATTTGATTTTAGTTTTGATTGTTTTGGTTAATTGAAATTGGGGAAATATGCTGAGGTTAATGGGCGTGTAATTTCTACAGCAAATACATATAGTTGAATTGAAATAAGCTTACCAAGAGGACTGAGTTTGTTGTATCCTTATAATTTAAAAAGCTGAGCAGCTGAATCCTAATTATGTTTGTGGATTTGATCTGAAACTCGATTTTTGGTAGAAGAGTTTAGAGTAGTGGTTGGTTAAAGTATATGTTCTTATGTTAAATTGCAAGCTTATTCATGGGATTTAACAGATATAAGAACATGTGTATTTGCTGCCGTGGTTAAAATGGGGGATTTCAAGCTGCGTGTTTAATTAATGGAAAAGAGAAAACAATTAATCATCGCTATCATAGAAATTTTTAATTAATTAATTTTTTTATACGAAGACTCTTCAAAATTAAAATAAATAAGTAAATATAATTAAATCTTACCTAAATAAACAAGATCCCAAGAACATTTTAAATCTTGAAAATAACTTTTTAAAATTCAAATATTTCTAATACTAGGGGCAAAATTTTAGATTTCATCATGTCCAACTAATTCTATCGAGTGTTATTGAGTAAATTAAAATTCAATATTACGAATTCAGCTACGACCACTCTTCATATATACTTGTATAAATCTAATTAGTTTGCAAACAATTTATAATATTACTATTTATAATAATAATGTTTATTTTAAATAAATTTTGATTTATTTGGATAGGATTCAAATATAGGATTATCATTAGGTCCTGATATGATTATATTCGAACAGATATCTAGGTTCTGAATAAAAATTATAAGAATGTCTCGGGGTATCTCTAACCCTTTTAATGGGCACACTTTATTTTAAAAAAAATTACAAGGGTCCATTTTATTCCCTAGCTTACCCTTAAGATAATCATAAACTATTATTTTTAATACTAAAAAGTTTGGGATATTACATAACCCTTAACTTCCGTAACATCGGTCTTGCAAGTTTTCGGTAATCGTAATGTATAATTTTTCGGGGGTGTTACGGTACTTGAGTTCCTCTAGTAACAACTTGTGTTCGTCAATCGTGTGCCAAATCTTAAAATTATTACTTTTTTTTATTTTACATTTTTATTTTTGGTTTATTCCATCTAATTAGGACTTATAATTATAATATTTAATTTTCATTTTTTAGTTAATATAATTGATTTTTCAAGTTGATTATTCCAAATGTAGGATATATAATTTTTAAAAATTTTAATTTTTAACAATAAATATTAATTATGATTAATGATAATATAATGAATTTTGTTTTCATAAAATTGTTATTAACGGAATTCAATTTTAATATTGGCACATTTTTAAGACACACGAATTAACAATAGAGAATGTGTACCAATGTTAGGGTGGGTCTCCTCCCATTCACAACAATCGTTTTCATAGAAAAGTAGAAAACAATGAAAACTGCCCGAGCTCCTTTAGTGCTATGCATTTGAAATGGGTTACAGCTTGTAAAGCTAACTTTACTGAAGAGGCCAGAGGGGTCTGTGCAAAGTAATTATCCATGAAGATGCACCTTTCATTATCACGTCCCATCAATTCATGCACCACTGGTAACTAAAAAGAAAAAGAAAAAAATATGCACCACTAAAACATACAGTTAAGAAAGTTTTGTGATAATATACCGTGATAATTTCACTTTTAGTCTTATTAGAATAGGGTCAAAATACTTTTGGTGTCATATATTTCATTTTGGGTCTTATAGTTTATTAGCTCAACACTTTTGGTCTCATATTTTTCGTTTTTGGTCTCATAATTTATTTACTCGACACTTTTGGTCCCAAGTGATTTTTTTTTCCGACATTTTTAATCCTAAAACTAACAACATATTTTTTCTTATATTGTTTTTGGGATAATTTCACTTTTAGTCCCATTAGAATAGGACCAACATACTTTTGGTCCCATATCTTTCGTTTTTGGTCACATAGTTTATTAGTTCGACACTTTTAGTCTTATATCTTTCATTTTTGGTCCCGTAGTTTATTAGCTCGACACTTTTGGTCCCAAGTATTTTTTTTTCGACATTTTTAGTTTCAAATGTAGTATATATATATATATATATATATATTCAAATGACATTTTGTCTTCATTTTTTCAGCAAATCATTAAGAAAAAAAAAGAGAAAAATATCTAGCAAAAAATTCAGTATAATACCCAACAAAATAATATAATAGCTCAAAAATTTTCAGCAAAATATTTAACTAAATATCAAGAAAAATGCCTAACAAAACCATTTCAACTTCTTGCCAATATACAATTTTTGTTCAGTAATATTCTTGACAAAATATACGAAAAAAACGTTGAAAAAAAATATATAAGAAAAAATATTCTGTTAGTTTTATGACTAAAAATATCCGAAAAAAAAAACATTTGGGACCAAAAGTGTCGATGTAATAAACTATAAGACCAAAAACGAAAGATATGAGACCAAAAGTGTCGAGCTAATAAACTATGAGACTAAAAATGAAAGATATGAGACCAAAAGTGTTTTGACCCTCTAATGAGACTAAAAGTGAAATTATCCCATTTTTTTTTAACATTTTTTTCCGTATATTTTGTCAAGAATTTTGCTGAACAAAAACTGTATATTGGCAAGAAGTTGAAATGGTTTTGTTAGGCATTTTACTTGATATTTTGTTGAATATTTTGCTGAAAATTTTCGAGCTATTATATTATTTTGTTTGGTATTATGATGAATTTTGCTAGATATTTTCCTATTATTTTCTTAATGATTTGCTGAAAAAATGAAGCCAAAATGTCCTTTGAATATATATATATATATATATGTATGTATGTATATGTATACTACACTCGAGAATAAAAATGTCGAAAAAAAAAACACTTGGGACCAAAAGTGTCGAGCTAATAAACTACAGGATTAAAAATGAAAGATATGAGACCAAAAGTGTCGAGCTAATAAACTATGAGATCTAAAACAAAAGATATGAGACCAAAAATGATTTGACCCTATATATTCTAATGGGACTAAAAGTGAAATTATCCATAATATATACATGTTTATGTGATAACTGACAGATAATTGAGGTGGTAAATGGTAATATTGTAGTTAATGTGATTTATTAGTGGTAAGTAAATATGAGTGTGATGTTTGATAATATGTCTTAATTTTTTTATTTCAAAAATCTTCTTCAACACACACACTACTAGAAAAATGGCCTGTGACTACACTAGCTTTACCACACTTTAAAACAGATGTCATTATAACTTGTCTATCAATACAAGCACCTTTTACTACATTTTTGCTAAAATACTGATATGACACTGATAAATAAATGTCATGATACAAGTCATTTGCTGACATTTAATTTAAAATGCCACATCCGTATATTAAAATAAAAAAAATGCGAAAAGAATGGTTAGATATTTGTACCGTGGAAAACAAATTAAATCAACAAGTTTATTCCCAAGTTCCAACTAAATTAAACTGATCAACTATTTTTAAAATACATATATTTAAATTCAATTAGTGATGAATAAAATAATTAAAAAACAACTATGGCCACTTAATAGAATATCAAGACTCCTAAAAAATTAAAGAACTAGCTGAGCGGCGGCTACTGCTGAGGCGTGAGACCAGACCAAAACAGAGTAGAGTAGAGGCATACATCGGTCACCGGATATTGAGTTTGTACGCCGGCGATCATCGGTATATATCATCTTTACAAATTTATCATCCATCTCTGTAATTAGTTTTCTTATTATGTTTGTAAAAGAGGGTTTGGCTTCGCCTCTTTCATTGAAAGCAAAATTTATGAGTAGAAATATGAAATTACTTCCAAAAAGTTATACTGATGGATTCATCAGTTCTTATTCCATGAAATTGTATATTTTATTTTGAGAAACAGTTTGAAAATTTTAGAAACACAAATAAGCTTTAATATTATTCAATTTCTCTATTAGAATCAAAAGGATCAATTCGCTAACTTTAATGTGTGAAAACATGATAGAGCTCCTGTTTTGTATTATCGGCCACATTTGCTAGCAAATTCTCAAAGTTATAAATTTTGATTCAAAACGAATTCTGCACTTAAAAATTCTGAAATTGGAGCCTTTCTTAGTGAATGGTAATCCATGGAGAAATTCTTTGTTCAGAAATGGGGCTATTCTATAAGCTTTGGGTTGAATTAATGTTAGTATATATTTTTTATGCTTTGTACATCATTGGTGGATGTTTAACTAGGTGACATTTTTCTTGTAATTCTGTTTGAGATGATTTTGTTTTGTCTTGGGACTCTTACTCCCGCATAATTTCAGGCCCTTTGTAAGCACGGAAACAACTCCCTCACCACCGCCACATCAGCCATCTCGATCGCATTCTTATACCTATACGTGCTCCTTTGATTTACTGGTTAGTTTATTCAGTTTAATTTTAGTAATCCCATAATAGCATGTAGTGTGTTCATATGAGATTTCTCTCAATTTGTGGTCTAGTGGCAGTGTGATATTATTTTTTCAATTTAAATTAGTGCGATGGATTGATGCTAGTTTTTTTATGTAATTGTTAAGATAAAAAAGGATGTGATTAAATGTTAGAGTAGGAATACAAAAAGAAGCATAAACGGTAAATCAATATGAATAGGTGAAAAAGGTGAAGTTTTATCTATAATAAATAAATATAGGGTGTTCTCTAATCTAGTTGTAATAACTGATTCTGAGTCCTGGAATGAGTGCGCCCCCATGTAAACTACGTAATGTTGCATGAATCAAGAAAAAATATGAAGTTTTAACCAGCTAATTAAAGTCAAAATTATAGTTCCATCAGCTATATGATATCTACTCTGCAGACACAGTTTTTGTTGAGAACACATGAGTTTAGTTTGCACAGTAAGATATGTATCGATGAGATGAAGTTTCAATGCTGCACATATAAAAGCTCTAGTATCTGATTTCATGCACTTTCTTATCTTTCTATTAGAGGCGTCTCCATTTGGTGATGTAAATTTAAATAAAAGAAGTAAGGTGAAAAGTTTGAACACATCCATGTTCAGTAGAGAATGTTAATCAAGAATTGCTAATGGCTATCGATTCTTTGGGAAGTTATAAACCATGAAATCCCAGTGTTTATGCTTAGTCTAGTTGTAAGTCGGCTCGGTCGACTTTTTTCCAGACTACAAAAACATCATACAAATTGTTTGGAAAATCGATTATGCATCTTATTATGGTTCCAAATGAAATTTTTTAGCTGGCATCTATTTGTATCCTCATTGTGATTCTTGTTATGCGTTTCTTAGATTTTTTTTGTTTTATTTTAAGAAATAATAATGAATTTGAACTAGTTCTTGTCAATAATATATAATCAGAATTTTAAGTGATATTCATTTGGAATTGGTTAAATCCCATAAAATATCACTTCTGCCTTCCGGTTATCGGCTCATTGCCTTTGCAGAAAAGAAATGGTTAAAGATTGATGATGGACCAATTCTTGCCCACTGAATCAGAAACAGAAGCAAACAATGCCTCTATTCTTGCTGCTTTACATCATTTGAACTTTAAGCAGTTCTCATATTATTCTCTCTCTTTCTCTCTCTCTCTCTAATCTAACAGCTTCTTTTATAGTTTTGCATTGGGCCTCCTCTCTTATAGGCATAGCAGAGTAATTGTACGCATTTAGTGGCTTCCTCTTCCATTAGACCATCACTAACCACAGTTTATCTAAACTCACAAAAATGGTGACAGACACAAAAATGGCGTTATGTATACCTTACCATTCTTTTTTTTCTTCTGTTGGTCTGGTATTATTTAAGTAGCAAATTGATGTATCTAAAGTTAGACATAATAAATACAAAACTTGATAGCTATATTTATTCTAAAAAATAGAGCTTGAACTTTCTTGGTTTCCTTTTGTTTTATTATTAACATCTTTAATTCTTATCTGAAATTGTTAAGAAAAATTACCTTTCTTTATCTTTCTTCATTTTTTGAGACACTAAATATGAATTATCATGCAGGATTTTTAATTCAATTGCTTTGAAAGTTCAAAGATTAGTAGAATCTGTCTGGTCGACCTTGCTGGCTTCAGGTTATCCTCCTATCCTTAGTAGTAATACACCCGTAGGTTAAAAATATTTTCTATTTTCAATGCATGGTAATCTTATCAGAAAAAGGTTGCCGATACAAAAATCCGCAAAATATTAGAAAATTGAACATTAATCAAATTTATGGCACAAATAATTCAAGCCATTTTCATTAACAAGGATAAAATTGAACACTAAAATTTGAATTGCCTAATACTAATACCAAAGCCAAGCAATGCCAGTCTTAGTTCAATTGAAATGAGTATAAGCAAAGTAAGGAATATATTAGATTGGTAAATGACTCAAATAACAAGCTATAGAATTCAATAAAGGAGTTTGACCAGAAGTTTTTCCGGTTTAATATATAAGTACAATGGCGTATTAACCAACTTGATATGGAAAAAGGCTAGTTGAATTATCTAAGCCCAAATTAAGTTTTTAATGCTAGTCAAAGTGTTAGCTTTTTATTAACAATTATTTAGCGAATGGATTTGTCCTAAGATGAACTTAAAGGGTCATTTGGCTTAGAGAAAGAACTTGACTTTAGAATAATTTTTGGAAAATAGAACAAAGAAAAACAAAAAAAAAAAACAAAGTAAATAGAGCTGCTTGACTGAACAGAGAAGAACCTACAAAGCCAAGCCAGTAAAAACTCCCATGCAAAATAATTTCCAAACTCAAAGACTTTAGTTTAGTTCAAATATAATAGTCTTATGTTTTGTCTTGAACCAAGCATGTTTTATAGAGACTAATATATCCTATTTATATTTCCCTGGCTTGTTTGCTTTATTTATATTAATTTTCAGTTTACATGTTAAAATTTGAAAATCAGTATTGGATGCATGTATTACTTTTTTTATCATGTGGGATTAAAGTTATTAAAGTATGCCAATTGTCATCATAAGCTTGTTTGCTTATTAATTTCCATGATAAGAATCTTTGTAGCTGTGTGTCTCCAAAACTGAAATTTAAGCACCAACTCTAATATTTTGTGCACAAAATCAACCGAAACATGAATTCGAATTATTTTATGTTTAGTTAATGTCATCTAAGTTCTCTACATGTTTTTATTAATGGAAAATATCTATTCAGTAAGTCATTTCTATTTATTTTATTATTTATGAAGTCTTGAGAACTATTTATTTTTTCAGTATGGATAGAAGTTGGATGAACAAGTCAAGAGTAAGTGAAGAATATCAAAATGGTCTCGAGTTCTTTTTGAACTATTCTTTTCGTAATGCATGCATAAATGGGATGATATTATGTCCATACAAACATTGCAAGCTTGGTATTTGTGTGAGTAGAGATGATGCCTTTGAACACTTGATCGTTGATGGGTTTATTCGTGGGTATACCCAATGGATCGCTCATGGAGAGCTTCCATCTAGGGCTAAAAATCAATCTGATATTCCGGAGACTTCGGGCTCTGTTGATAACATGCAAGGCTTAGTTCATGATGCTTTTGGAGTTCAAATGGAAAGTGGGTATATGGAAGACACAACTGATTTTCCCCTCGATGAAGAAATTGCTAAAGGACAGGCTGGAGAATTTTTTAAGTTGATTGATGCTTCCCAACAAAAGTTATATGAAGGATGTGAGAAATTTACAAAACTTTCATTCATCATCCGTTTACTACACTTAAAGTGTCTTGGAAGATTGAATAATAAGGTGTTTGATATGTTTTTGGATTTACTTAGAGAAGCATTTCCAGATGCAATGGTTGACCTACCTAAATCTTATTATGAAGCTGAAAAATTACTGAAAGATTTAGGACTTGGTTATGAAAAAATTGATGCTTGTCCGAACGATTGCACTTTGTATTGGGGGGTAAATGCAAGAAGAACTTCATGTGAAACATGCCATGAACTAAGATGGCATACTTTTGATAAAGATCTTATTGGTGAGGGAAAAAAGATTGCTCGGAAGGTATTGTGGTATTTTCCACTTAAACCGAGGTTGCAAAGATTGTTCATGTCCGCAAAAACAGCTTCCCATATGAGATGGCATGCTGAAGGTCGTACCAAAGATGGTTGTATGAGGCATCCAGCCGATTCCCCAGCATGGAAGACGTTTGATAGGTTACACCTTGAATTTGCTAAGGACCCTCGTAATGTTCGACTTGGATTAGCTTCAGATGGATTTAATCCATTCAAAAATATGAGTACGCAACACAACACATGGCCTGTTATACTGATTCCGTATAACCTTCCTCCATGGATATGTATGAAACAACCATATTTCATGTTGTCTCTGTTGATTCCTGGCCCATTAGCACCTGGGAACAATATTGATATTTATTTGCAACCTTTAATTAGTGATCTCAAGGATTTATGGGAAGTTGGAGTTGAGACATTTGATGCGTCGAAAAAACAAAATTTTCTATTACGTGCTTCATTACTTTGGACAATAAGTGATTTTCCTGGATATGCAAATTTGTCGGGATGGAGTACTAAAGGGGAATTCGCCTGCCCAGTTTGTAACAAGCATACTCATACACGTAGGTTACGAAATGGTGGGAAATATTGCTACATGGGCCACCGAAGATTTTTACCAGAAGAACATGAGTTTCGGAAAAATAGTCAACACTTTGATGGCACTGTCGAGCATGGTCAAATGCCTCCACAATTATCTGGTGATATGATAATGGATGAACTGAAAGAATTTTCCATTAAATTTGGAAAGCTAGTTGGTGACAATCCAAAGTTGCCTTTTAATTGGAAGAAAAAGAGTATATTCTTTGATTTGCCATATTGGAAATATAATGTTGTGCGCCATAATCTTGATGTCATGCATATTGAGAAAAATGTTTGTGAAAGCATTTGTGGAACCTTGTTGGAAATGGATGGCAAGTCAAAAGATAATCACAAGTCGCGACTTGACTTGCAAGAAATGGGCATCCGACCAGACCTTCATCCAATTTCTAAGGAAGGAAAGGATTATTTGCCTCCAGCATCCTTTACGATGTCTAGGAAAGAGAAAATGATGTTTTGTGAGGTTTTGCAGAATGTTAAAGTGCCGGATGGTTATGCATCAAACATTTCACGGTGTGTTCAGCTAAAACCACCAAAATTGTTAGGCTTAAAAAGTCATGACTACCATATTTTGATGCAACAATTACTATCTGTGGCATTAAGAAAAACACTTTCAAAGTCAGTTCGATTGCCTTTACTTTAGTTGAGCAAGTACTTTAGAGAATTATGTTCTAAAGTAATTTGTCCCGCCGATATAGTTCGTTTAGAAAAAGATATTGTTGTGGTACTTTGTCAATTAGAGAAGATATTTCCACCATCATTTTTCGATATAATGGTGCATTTGACCATACATTTGGCTACTGAAGTGAAGCTAGCTGGACCAATTTACTTTCACTGGATGTATCCAGTAGAAAGGTAAATGTGAACACTTTTTGCAAATTTCCTTAATCATGTAATTTCTCATAGTTTGTTCGATCTTTTTTTTATTCAACTATTTAAAAAACTAACAAATCTAATTTTCGTCTTTTTTGTGTAAAGGTATTTAGGCACATTGAAATCATATGTGCGTAATAGAGGCAGACCTGAAGGTTCGATTGCTAGAGGTTATTTAGCTGAAGAATGCTTGACATTTTGCTCTTTATACTTAGCTAATTATGTTGAGACAAAGCTTAATCGAATGCCCAGGAATGAGACTACAAATGATAATGTCACGTCAGAATTAGATGTGTTTAAAATGACAGGTCGTGCCCTTGGAAAAGGGATTTCTACGAGATTTGATGCTGAAACATTGAAGAAGGCACATCAATACGTGTTGTTTAATTGTGCTGATGTTAGTATATACATTGAGTAAGCTACTTAGTCTACTTTTGCTTATCTAATATTTTAATATTTTTTCAATTACAAAAATCTGAAGGCTTATGCGTTTTAGGCAATATCGCACAGTAGTTGAACAAGCCCATCCTCGTGTTTCTCGTCATCAATTTGAATGCATTCACAGCGAAACTTTTGCTGATTGGTTTGCTCAAAAAGTAAGTGATGTTAATTAAATGATAGTAGTCGTGAATATTTAACATTGAAACTGCATATTTGAATTCTAATAAATGTGATGTATCTTACCAGGTTGATGAAGCCGTAGAAACGGGTGATGAAACTTCAAAAGCAAGGGACCTGAAATTACTTGCTAGTCGACCTAATTTTATTGGATTGATTTCTTGTGAATGGTTTTAGGTTTCACACAAAAACTTTGGAGAGTACGAGGAAGACACAAAATTGTGGGGTACGTATAAAGGCTACTACACCAAGTTTTTCAAGTACGAGAGATCAAAATCCAATTCTAGGCGATTTAGATTATTATGGTATCTTAAGAGATATCATTGAGCTAGATTATGGTTGTGGACGCAGTATTGTATTGTTTGATTGTGATTGGGTGTCAAGCGGAAGCCGATTGAAACAAGATGTTGATGGATTTACATTAGCCAAATTTTCAAATGTGACACGTCACAAAGAACCATTTATTCTAGCATCCCAAGCTGAACAAGTTTTTTATGTTCAAGATCCAACTGAGCAAGAGTGGAAAGTAGTTGTCTCTACTACTGCACGAGCGCATTACAACATGGAATCCACTATTGACGTCGAAACGTACTTGCAAAGTAATATTTGTAGCCCTCCCATTACTGCAGAGATTGGTGATTTTCGTTGGGCTCGTGAAGATGTAGATGGAATTGAGGTCGACATTAATCAATGAGAGCATATGCGGTATGTTTTACTTGTGTTTCTTTTATTTGAAGTATAACAACTTATATTTCTTTTCGTTATTGTGCAGTTGTTGGAAATCTTATCAGAGAGCATCAATGTCATGTCGTGAACTTCTGAATGGAGAAAGATTATATCTAAAGCATCAGTAATATCAACATTCCATTGCTAATTCAATAAAGGCTTTAGCTGTTTTTGTAGTTGGCAAAATAATATTTCTTGTTTGCTCTTTGGGTAAAATGTAACCATACTTTAGGTTTTCAGTATTTACTTTTTAGTAGTTACCATTCTCTAATATAAGCATACTAGTACTTATGAATGAGTAGTGTATTGTGGGAACAGATAGAATTTTATTTATTAAAAATGTCGTCCATATTGTTCTGACTCTTGCATGTTTATGCACAATGTCAATGGTATTATATTATATTTATATAAACATAATATCATATTATCAATTTATCACCATATATATTTACTCTATATTCAATTAATAATAATAGAGTATAAATATACGAAAATTAAGAATTAGTATTATCATAAATAAAAAAAATCAAAACGGAATCAATTAATAATATTTACAAACATTAAGGTAAGCTTATGATATTAAACACAAAATATGAATAAATGTAAATAGTATATGATGAAAATTAATGTAATAAAAAATTGATTATCTAACTTTAAGATATACATTTAGAATGAATTTAGTTATAATAGTAATATATAATAGTATATTATATTTGGGAAGATTTAAAATTAGGATGTGCAAATAATTGATTAATTAATAAATTAATTAAGTCATTTCATTCCTTAACACTTTCATGATAGGACGCATCCATAAATATTATATTCATTATTATTATATTTTAGGTAAAACCCTGTTTTTGGTCCTTATACTTTTAAATTTTTTCGAATTGGGTCCCTCTAGTTCATTTGGTTAAAATGAAGTCTCTGAGTACTTGAGTTTATCTAAATTCATAGTACAAGGACCTTATTTTAACTAAATTGATAATACAGGGACTTCATTTTAACCAAATGAAATAGAGAGATTCAATTCAAAAAAATTTAAAAGTGCAGGGATCAAAAATAGGGTTTTGCTTGAATTTTATAACTATATGTAAAACTTTCATCATATTACCTCTATGTCTCTGTACATAATTGGATAATCTTTGTCCTGAATAATAATTATATCCACCAGTAGTTAAATAATTTTTTTAACCGATATACATAAAAAGGGATGAGATTCAAATGATTTTTTTTTGAAACTAGATTCAAATGAAATGAAAAATGGTAGATTTAATTTTTAAAATAAATTATATAAAGAGACAATTCTAAAAATAAAAAATGAAAGTATAAGTAGAGAGTAAATTACGCTTTTGATCTCATAAGAATAGGTTCCAAACACTTTTAGTTCTAAAATGTACAATTTTGGTCACAATTTAATTTTTCGACAGTTTTGGTCTCACAATTTATATTTCAGCACTTTTGGTCACAAAAACTAACAGACTATGCTTAACAGCCGATAAGTACCTATTTTGAAGTCAAGTACATATTTTGGACTGAAATATTCATTGTATTCCCTCTATTTTTCACAATTAATTAGGCGGTGCAACCAATATCAACAAAATAGGTACAGTTTTGGCTCCAAAATAGATACTTAACGAATGCTAAGTATAGTGCGTTACTTTTTGGGATAAAAGATGTTGAAATATAAATTGTGGGACCAAAAGTATTGAAAAATTAAACTTGGAACTAAAATTGTAAACTAAAAGTGTTCGGATCCTATTCTTACAGGACAAGTGTAATTTACTCTATTAGTAGAGTTATAAATGAGTCGAGCTACTTATAGGATCTTAATTTGAAAAGGCCCGTACATACTTAGGATTGTAAAACGAACCAAGCTACTCATTAGCTGCTTGGATCTTAACTCAATAAAAGCCCATTCCAACTCGTTCAGGAGTATGTTAACTAAATGAGTCAGTAAGCTTTATAATACTCGATCGATTGTTAAATCTTGAGCAAGCTCGTGAAATGAGTTAGTGTGAAAATATACTATTAATTTGATAAAACTTGTAAAAGCTCATTTGAACTCGTTCAGTAAAGTACGTTAACTAAATGAGTCAATATAAAGCTTTATAATACTCGATAGGTTGTTAACTTTTGAGCAAGCTCGTGAAGTGAGTTAGTTTGAAAATATACTATTAATATGATAAAACTTGTAATTTTATATTTTAGTTAGTAATAACTATATTAAGTCTCTAATTAACATTATTTATTATAAGAATCCAACAAATTTTATTAAATTTATTGGTAGTGAATAAAACAGTTTATTTTAAAAATAAAATAATGAATATTTAAATTTAAATCTAATTTAGAAAGGAAATTAAACTAGCGAGTCTAGAAGACTGGAACACATAGATTAAAAAAAAAAACTCGTCAGCTCGAAAAAAAACAAGTCAAGCTTGAACTTTTATAAAATTTAGCTCAGCTCAATTCAATTACACCATTTGAGTAACTTGAATAAATATATACATAAGGATTAAATAATAAGTAGAAATACATATTTTTCTACAAATATGAAAATTAGAAATCTATATATATATATATATATATATATATATATATTTTAAATAAATAGTACTGCAATTAGTTTTGCAACTTCTGAAAACTTTGTTATTGAATATTACCACCTGTCAACTTAGGTCTAAATCTTGTTCTTGCCTCTAAAATAATAAAAATATGATTATTTTAGGTAATAAATAGAAAGAAGAAAAGAAAAAACCCCAAAGAATTGTATTGCATGATTCTCACATTAATTAATTTTCTGAAAACGTATTTAAATTTTATACATTGTTGAAAATAAATAATTTTTTGTCCAAATATAATTAATACCTGAGGAGAATACTAATTAATCAAACTAAAACTAATAATAATTTTTGCAGCTGCTATAATACTAAGTTCTTAACAAAAATTAAAAAATAAAAAATAATAAAACTAAATAATGATTATCTCAAATCATATATGTATATATATGAGTAAGTGGGTGAATTATTCTCCACAATTGTAAATGATGTGAAAATATTATCACTCAAATAGTCAATTTTTTTTTAATAAAACATAAAATTCGGTGACGACAACAATATGGAATTTGACATCTGAATACTATTTGGAATCATATTTAAATAAAACTAAAGTTCAATTTTAATATTTTATATTAAAAAAATTTAGGGGATTCTTTTTTTCAACAACCAAAATCCCTAAACTCCAAAATTGGGAGAAGGCTATCGAGCTTCTTTTCATCAACAAAAAAAATCTGATGCCCATGTGGAGAAATTGAAGTTGGGGAATATGGCTGATCGAGCGACGGAGCTTGAAGGCGGGGTGCCGATGGTCGATTTTCCTTGGGCGATGAATGAGTCGCATGAGTCATCCCGATTTTGCTTGGGCGATTTTCAATTGTCTGAACGGAAGAGGGAATTGGATGGGATGCAAAACGTGGCTCCAATTTTCTTATTAAAAGAAAATAAATTAGAAAATGCAGAGGATTAATCGAAATTACAAACCCACGTCCATTATGAAGAACTCAATCACCCCAAAAACAAAATTCCCGCTAAACATCAAAGTGAGTTCCCTCTTAAATTTTTTATCTCTGCATATAATATATTTGAAACCCAGCAAATTCACGCCCTCTTCTTCACTTGCACAGTTGCACTATGTCAACTCTTAATCAAATTTGTTTATCAGGTATGATACATATTCTATACATACAATGTATCCTAATGGTATATTATGAGCATGATGTATATGAAATATTATATCTTTGCTGCATTGATTTACACATTTTTATCGCCGTTTTGCAGGACACCGAACTCGTAGGTGCTTGAGGTGCGTTTAATTTCTGTTATTTTATTTACTTACTTTTTGTTTTGGCATTAGATTTTGAGTGTTTGTGTCATCATGTTATCCTCATATGGTGTGTGGATTATGCATAACTGTATAAATAATTTAATTTGGTCTTTGGACTTTGATTTCTATTATGGTGGGAGTGTTCAATCTTTCTCTAGATTTTGTTGAAACTAAATGTATGCTTTATAGACTTTAATATATGTATTCTTTACATAGTAAACTTTTTTGCATCATTATTTAATTAGGCTTATCCTGAACACATGATATTGTTGATTGGATTATTCACTTTAAAACTATTTTTGATGAAGATGTATAGAAAATATTATCTTTGTGCTGCTTTACAAATCTGACCTTTTTGTTAATTTGTGCGGGCAACCAGAATCAAGTGCGTCGGGTATATATAATTTCTGCCATTTTATTTATGTATTTATTCTTTTCGAATTAGTTGGTGTTTGCGCATGTGTGTCTATGTTTTTCTCCTATGGTGTGTTAATGATATTCTCTATCTGATTTTTTATTTGATTGCTGGATTTTAGTTCGTTCTTGCTCCGAAAATGTTGACAAAGAAGTAGTAAACTAACTGATAAAATAAATAACTTTTGTGTAATAAGTAAATGAATACATAAGTACTGCTGTATTTGTTCTATTATTGCAGATTTTTGAAATCTTTTTTGCCTTTAATGAAGAAAGGTCTCTTCGTTTAATGTCAGCTAATTTGCAGTAATATTCCTAACCAAATAAATAGATTGATAAAGTTGCATGGAAGCATAAAGAACTTAGTATTAGCAGCTAATTTATGTTTGCATGGAAGCATAAAGAACTTAGTATTAGCCAAATAAGTAGATTGATAGGGTTGTTTTGTTTTTTTTTTTTAAATCTTCTTCCCAAATCCCAATTAAACAAACATGATATCAATTGAATGTTTGAGAAATTCCCAACATGTTAATTAACTGTAAATATACACGTGCAACATGTAAGAACAAATAAAAAGGAGAGACATCTCCTACTGTTCAAAGTTCAACTTCTTTAACATTAGTTGATGGTCTCATGTTCTCATATCAGTTCCAATGTACGCATAAAGAGCAGAGATATAACTCTTATCTGAAAGTGAGTTAGGCCATTTCATATTTTTGGATGCTTTGGTAGATATATTGTCGTATGATAATAGACAGTATGCAAAGGTGTATTGAGTATGTTTGCAGAAACACTTTTGTTTATTGCTAAATTATATTTGAACTATTTGATCTGCTAATGTCTAGAGGAGGTCACAACACTCCTATTATGTGCCTTAAATTTTTTTTAAGGGATATTTTTTTTTTTGTCCAGCTAACCATAAGAACCATAGCAAATTTTTTTGCTATTAAATGTGTGATATCTATGCGTGTTCTACCATTTTTTAATGATTCACAGGCTACACCACTAGGACTCATGTGGGTAAAAAAACTTATAATGTAAGTCTGGATAAAGAACAAACTCCAAGTATGTTCAAGCATCGTCATCATATGCATGAGAACATACCATTACTTGGCAATATTGGTACCATGAGAGAGGATCCTAGACTTACGTGCTTCACTGAAAATAATACAATGGACAATCAACTTCGACAAGATCACAGACTTAGAGGCTTCACTCAAATCAATTCAATGGATAATCAACCCAACACTCATCTTAGAGAGAATCTTGCAATCGAGAATGAGTTCTTGTATGGCGTCTTTCAACAAGAAGATGTGGAAGGTAATGGTCAATACCATAGTATCATTATTAATTAAGTTGCCTAAAATTCTCAATAATAGCTTATCTCATTTTTTGTTTTTGTGTTTTAAAAGGATGTGAAACTGATCCCGAAATTATGGCAAAAGAAACTAGAGGTCCCACATATATGCAAAACATTTGGGGTCGTGCTCCAAATCTACCACCTATTCATATTGAATACAATGAGTTTGGCTAACCTATAGGTGGTGAGAATAGCAAGCTTTGCCATTTCTTAGGTTTAATCTCAAGAAATGGTAAATATTGTCCAATTGATATCAAAAATTGGCATACCATGCCAAGTACCAAAAAAACTGAGATGCTGGAAGTTGTAAAGGTAACCAGTTTAAGTTTTATAGAATATGCTTACAAGAATTAACTATTTGTAAATATATGATATATACTCTTTTAATTCTTTTAGACTAGTGTCAACATTTTTCTTGTTAATTTACTGCATTACTTTCATTCATATTCAAGTGATTGTAATATTCCCTCTGCATTCTTTTATGTTTCAGTTACGATTTCATGTTCCTGTTGTTGCTGAAAAATGGATTTTAACCTCCATTAGGCATAAATGGAGAAACTGGAAGCACTCTTTGAAAACGAAATATTGGGCTGATGATATTCCTGTAGAACATTTAATCGAGGAGAGGGATGAAAGAGTTTTGCTTGATGAATGGGTTAAGCTACTAACTTATTGGAGATCGGAAGAAGCAAAGGTTGATTTTAATTCTATCTTAGGCAATAAAGACTTTACTCCTTGATCTATGAATTTAATTCACTTTTTGAATTTTCATTTTAGAAAGCAAGTCACAGAAATAAGAATGCTAGAGAAAATAAAATCATGAATCAAAGGACTGGGAAGACATCATTTGCCCAAATTAGAGCTAGATTGGTAATCTTTGCTACCTTTTCTTTCTAATTTCATGACCTTTTTCCGATATTTTGTTATTATACTCAGTAATATATATATTTCCAGATGAAGGAACAAGGACGTTGCCCAACTCGTGTTGAACTATTCAAGTCCTGCTTTGTTCCTTCGGATGGGACCTCTAGTGTTGCCTTAAGTAAATATGTAAGTATCAATCACTTATCTTGAATATATCATGTGCAATGTATTTATTTTCACTTTTTAAATCATAACATGTGCATTAATCTTTATAAATAGTCAGAAATGCAAGAACGTAGTAACCAACTTCCAGAAGGTTATAATGATGGAATCGGTCCAAATGATGTATTTTTCCAAATCATGGGAGATGATGCACATGGCCATGTGAGAATGTTAGGTCAGGGAATCTGCCCCTCAGATGTATGGAGTGAAGCTTCTCGAAGTACATCAAATCGTTTATTGATGGAGCATCGGGAAAAAATTGGACATCTGGAGAATATACTTTTAATGCAGCAAGGATCATGCCCTCCACAAGTTGATTCTGGACATTATACATCGAGCTTTGACTCTCGTCCACAACATCCCACACCCACTTTACATCTTCAGGTACTCTTGCATTGTTTTCTACATCTTCAGGTATTCTTGCATTATTTTTTACATCTTCTTGTACTCTTGCATTGTTTTTTTAATTGATTACCAAATGTATTATTTCTATATATATATATTTTCAGTTTCCATATTACATGGATCTTCAGAATGTTTATAACATATACGAGAATGACTTCTGTTTTTTTTTACTTTTGGGTTTTTCAAGGATGGAATGAATGTTTTATTAAAAAGTCTATTCAATCCAACGAAAATTGTTGCTAAAGGATATGTTCGTAACACCGACCCAAGTACGGTAGTTGGGGGACAAATGTTGGGATTGAATTGGTGTGAAGTGAATGTGCAAGTGATAGTTGATCCTAAGGAAAGATTGATTAGGCCCTACAATAATCTCCAAATGCTTTCAGAGACAAAGGGCGCAATGATAGCTTGGCCTTGTAATTTGGTATACTTTATGAATTTATCTTTTTTATTATTTGTTTACTCAATACATCCCAAATTGAATTTTTTTTTACATTATATGTGCAGGTGGCACCTATCAAAGAATGATGACTACCCAGTTTTACATAGATGTCAAGTTACTGATAGATAGAAATGTCGTAGGTGCAAGTTGGCAATGATTTTATGTTTTAGATTGAATTGATATTATAAATCTATGATTGACTATTAGTTGCAGACTTATATTTATTATTGTTTTTAGGAATGTTTTGAACAAATGCAATTACTAATCATTTAAGCTTCTCTTTTTCTTTTTCTATGAATTATTGATATTAGATTTTGTTATTCATATTTGTAGAGTATGACGTATCTATTATTTTAGTTGAATATATAACTTTTAGCAGGTGTTTGACTTTGGAGGGTCTAATGGACATAAAAGTTGGCCCACTGACTAGGCCAGTTTCCCATTTTATTTTGAGTTTCAAACGTTGTGCCAATTTTTCAGGCATAATAAACACAGGGAAGTTTGAAGATTTAAAGTATACATTCTGGGATGAGTGCTTTACAACACAGGTGAAAGTTTTTTGTTTAATTTCTACGTTATTTTCAGTTATATCAGTTTGCTGAGAGGGTCTTTTACTGTATTTAGATAATTATGGAAGTTCGGTATTACTTTGTTAGCATTATCTAGACATGATATAGTTTCAAAGTTTATCTTTTTAGCTCCTAGTGCAATTGAAGATTGTTATAAACCTTCAACTCCACCATAATACTTGGATACAAAATTCGTCTAATAGGAAATGTCCTTGTCCTGGAGGAGAAAAGACAACATATGTTAGATCAAGTTTTTTTTTCCTTTCTCAAGTCACCAATCATGGAATTTGATAGACGAAAATGCTACGAACACCTAACATGAAAGACAGAATGTCCCAGATAAGGAAAGTAACATATCTGGTATTTCTTAGATGACATAGATACTGCTTCAATCTACAAGAAAAAATACCACCATCATGTAATGGAGCGAAACTCTCATGTTGATTATCTTGGTGATGCAAAGAGCTCTTATTTGTTGTCTTCGTACCTGCAAGTGTATTCGCTTAAGTTGAGGGGTTGCATATAAAAGCTATTGTTGCAGCTGCGCTTGTTGTCTATGCTGCTTCATCATTGCTGTAAGTTGTGGATTGCAGTCTTGTAATTCATTCAATAGAAATTCATAAATAATTTCTTGTTGTTGTCGGATGTTCCCTTGGTTTCCTCGAGACTGGAGCAAGAATTCCAACTCCCATTTCATTCTAGGGAAGTGAGATTTGATTATTTACTCCCTTTGTCTTGCATAAATCAGTAGACATATAACATTTTCTAATTTCTGCCTTATGCCTTCATTTTCTCAGGTTTTACATAAATGAGAAAATATATCACCATTGTAAGAAATATTGACATAACCGTGGCATGAAATTAATGGTGTGGGAAAGCTGATGAAATTTTGATTCAAGTAGGTATTTGTTTTATTATTTTATATATACAATGCTTTATCTCTTTGAGAATTATGGTCTTCTTTTTACATTTGCATTGATTGATGCTCATTTTTCTTTACAGGTAGTGATAATAGATGGCTAATTGAATATCCTTGCATTGATTTGATTCTTTGGAACTTACACAACAAAAAAGCTTAATGTTGGGAGCATTACGTATTCACTCATGTAAAAAGCATTTGTAGAATCATTGGTTATGCTTCATATTAGTTAGATGGAATTTGTTGTTTGTAATACTGTTATACCATGCGAATATATAGGTTATAATACCTTGTCAATGGATGATTTATTGTACTAAAGTATGTGTTTTGTTTATAATAAAATGTGATTTTTTTAATTTTATATTATTATTCCCATTTTTTGTTAAAATTGTAAATAAATTTATTATATTGATAATAATAGATTCTTTTTGATAGATTGTGAATTGACGTGTGAAAGTGTAAGTAAAAAATAATTTAGCTGACATTATTAAATTTTGAAGGCATTTCAAATGTCTTCAGATAAACTAAAGTGTAGTTAATGGGTTTTGTCAAGGCACATAAACGTGTATTATTAGGATACCTTTAAATCATTTCGCACACTTTTGAAGGCATTTTCAAACTGAAGTTATAAGATACGTTTCGGTACACCCTTATCTATTATTACATTTTACTATACTACACTTTTATGAAGTGCCTTGATACTTGAAGTGCCTTAAGACCTAATCTGCTACTACATTTTTAGGTGTCATAAAAGGATAATTTTCTAGTAGTGACATACTCCGTCTCATATTCTATTTTAATTTTAATTTTGTATTCATTTTCAGCAGTTACCATATTAAAAATACTAACTATATATAATTAATTATGAAATATTATTTATTCATCTCAGACGAAGTGTTACCATATATTAAATTATGTAATTCTATTTTAAATTTAATAAAAAACTATGTAATATAATAAAATTAAATTAAAACACCAAAAAAAAAAAATAACACAAAAAATGATATGCATGCTATACCTTTGTAACATAATTATAATTATATTATCAATTAATTGCACAAAATTTAATTAAAAATTACTAATTTAATGGTACAATTATAATATTATGGACCTTAAATAGTAAAATACAAATATAGAGCATTGAACGGTGTCATCTCATATTTGACGAATGAGATCCTTTAGTACGAATTGCATGTCCGATCCCAACATGAAATTTACGTAGTTTTAAAATGCTTTTTTATAAAAATATTTATTATATTATAACTAATCATAATTAATATTTATTTCTAAGAATTGAAATTTTAAAATATTATATACTTTTAATTTTAAAATAATCAACCCCAATAATCAATTATATTAGCTAGATAATGAAAATTAAACACTAAAAAATAATTATAAACTCTAATTAGGTAGAATAAATTATAAATAATAATATAAATTATAGTAAATCAAAAGAAAGTAAAATAAAAAAAAAACTAATAATTTTAACGTGGGGGACATGATGGGACATACAATTTGAATTAGATGATTTGATGTGCATATTTGGAGTATTGTTGTTGAATACTCCATACGGATGGAGGTGATGGTCTCAGGTGTTCAGTACTTTAAACCTAGCTGTAGACTGTAGTGTAACACGCCTGGGAACAAATTAAATAGATATCTTTTGAGAGATCGATAATGGGAGAAGCAGCAATTTCGTCGGCAGTTCAAATACTGGGCAATTTGCTGATCGAGAAGGTGAAATTCCTGCAGGCGGTGAGCAGCGAGGTGGAGTTGCTGAAAGACGAGCTGAAAAGGATGCAATGTTTCCTGAAAGACGCGGCGGACAAGCGCGCCACCAACGAGAGCGTACGCAATTGGATATCCGACATCAGAAAGGTAGCCTACGACGCTGAAGATGTGATCGAGATCTTCATTTTAAGAGTTGAGAGCGCGAGGAAGAACAGAGGGTTGCTGATGAAGTTGTCTTGCTTCCGCAACCATATCTACAACCTCGATCGGGTGGGGGAAGAGATCCGTCTCCTTCAAGCAAGGCTCGAGAAAATCGACCGCAGCCGCGAGAGGTACGGCATCACAGATCTTGGCGAGAGGGTGGACTGGACTGATATACCAGACCACATCGAATGGCAGCGTAGATTGGTTCCTACGGAGGAAGACAAAGACGTGGTGGGCTTAGAGAAGGATCTGGTAACTCTTCTTGAAAAGGCCATTTTGGACGAGAGGAAAGACCCTTTCAATCCCGAAACCGGAAATTTGGCTCTCTCCAGCGCCACCATCATGGGCATGGCCGGAATCGGAAAGTCCACTCTTGCTAGGATGGTGTACAACCACTACGCGGTGGTGGAGCATTTCGACGAGCGTGCGTGGGTCGTGGTTTCGAATGAATGCCGGCCGAGAGAGGTAATGAAGGAGTTGATTCTGCAGCTGCTGGATCCATCGGAAGACAAGCTGAAGGTGTTGGAAATCATGAAAGAATTGAAGGCGCCACGCCTTCAAAGAATGGTGGAGGAGCGGCTGAAGGACAAAAGATATCTTGTAGTTCTTGATGATGTGTGGGAAGATGCCCATTGGGCATCCCTTGCGGATGCTTTTCCCAACAACGGTACATATATATGCATCTTCTTCTTGCTTAATTAATAATTACCATCTAAATAATACTGCTTCAAAGAGTAGTAATTAAGTGAAGAATATGTGAGGCACTCCAATGCATACTGCCAATTTGGAAAAATTTCATTTTGTGTTATCATTTGGCTATCAATATGCATGATAATGATCAGTTTTAATTCACTTGAACAGACAAAGGTAGTAGATTGCTACTAACAAGCCGCAGTGGGGTATCCACTGAGTATACTCGATATACTCATCCCATGAAAATTTTAAACTTGGATGAGAGTCGGGAGTTATTCTTGAAAAAAGCATTAACTGACAACACTGGGGTCAAATGCCCAGAAGAATTGAAGGAGATAGGGAGAAAGATCTTGGAGAATTGTGGTGGTCTACCTTTAGCAATTAACGTAGTAGGAGCTCTATTGCTCAAAGGAGAGCAATCCAAGAGTGGTTGGGAGAAAGTTTTGAAGGGAATAAAGTTTTATTTGGGAAGGAATGGAGTTGTATCAGACATTTTGGAGTTGAGTTACCAGAATTTGCCTCCACAACTGAAACCATGCTTCTTGAGTCTGGCTTTCTTCAACGATAATGCTATTATCCCAGCAAAAAAGTTGAAAAACGTGTGGATTGCACAAGGCTTCATTCAGCAGGAAGGAGAACAGACGGTGGAGGTAATAGCTACCAGATATTTAGATGAGCTGATCAATCGGAACATGATTCAAGTCAAGGATATGACTAAAGATCACGATCAAATTAAAAACTGTCAAGTCCACGATCTCATTCGGGAGCTATCTATCAAGAAAGCAGAGGAGGAAATGGGGTTTGAAATCATAAGGGGTGGCGAAGGGAATTCTCAATCCTCAGATAAACCTCGTCATCGTGCTCTGCATTGTGGAGGAAGGTTCATCGATGGCAAGAATTGCCGAAACAAGCATCTGCGCTGTCTTTTCATCTACGGATATGATGATGGGGCTGTAATTGGTCCATCGTCGTACTGGAAAGCTTTTGAGCTGCTGAGGGTACTTGAAATGGAAGGTTGTACATCACTGATAACATTACCCGAAGCAATCGGTTCGTTTATTGGACTAAGATACATGGGATTAAGAAAGACACAAATCAAGAAGCTCCCATTCTCGTTTCGCAAGCTTAAAAACCTTCAGATTCTTGAATTACCAAGCAACTTTCCGACGCCCAGTTTTATATGGGAATTGGAAAGCCTGAGGCATATGTACGCCCTTCCAAACTGGCCCAAGCCACCACCCAAGATAAGCATTCTAAACAGCCTACATACAGTGAAGTACCTTCTGCTCAGTGAAAAGTCGAATTTCGAGCAGCTCGCAGAAATGAACAATATCTGCTATTTAGGTATTGTCATCGACTCCACCATAGATTTGAACAAGCTCTTCAGCTCGTTTCGTACGCTTAAGAATCTCGTGCGGCTAAGCTTAAGATGGCACGGTGGCTCCTCGAACTTGGACTCACTCAGTTCTCTGTGCCACATCACTCGACTTAAACTGCATGGGCAAATGAGCCGGTTGCCTACCGGTCTCCCTCCAAACCTTTCTCACTTCACCTTGAAAGGGAGCATTCTCGATAAGGACCCAATCCCCCTGCTCGAGAAGCTGCCATGTTTATCGTACCTGGCTTTGTTCAAAGCATATCTGTGTCAAAGCATGGTGATCTCCGGTGGTGGGTTCCCCACTCTCAAATTCATCGGACTCCGGCAGCTGTCGGAACTATCGATCATTCAAGTTGGAGAAGGTGCAATGCCGGAGCTCAAACGAGTCGAAATCACGAGTTGCCCTGATCTCAAGACCCACTTGTTGCAGAAACAACTGGGATCGTCTGTCGCTATTGATCTACGGATGTTATTCGACTAGGAAGCTTCAGTTGCTTCGCTAGCCTTTGCACCGTTTCAATTTTATAATGTGTTAGTCAAAAGTTTGTTATTGTGAGTGGCTGGCAGTTTCTGTGTAAATAATGAATATTGTGTATTTAAGTTTTTGAGGATCTATTTACCAAAATTTCTTCAATATCTTTGTGTGTAATTTGTGAGATGATTTTCAGATTTTTGTAGATTGAGAGAGAATGGGGAACGAAGATAATATTTCTTGGAGATGAGAGTTCTTACAAAATATTTTGTGGTTGATACAATTTGTGATTCTTTTAAAACTTGGCTTCTCCAATACACCAAAATATATTTAAACTACTGGGCTAGCCTAATGTAGAATTCTTCTATTGCAAGCTAGATTAATTAATACACATCCTAATTAATTATATTTAACATACTAATAAAACACTAGCAAATTAACTACATTTCTCCCCTTAATGTCCTTTTCCATCACTCCAATGAGTTCTCTTAACTTGAAAATTTTCTCCTTCGAAAGTGCTTTGGTGAATCCGCCACTTGATCTTCGGATTTGCAAAATGTGAGTTGAACTTCACCATCTTCCACTACAAAAAAATGAATTTTAGCGACGGAATATTCTGTCGCTAAACTGTGAATTTCCGTTTCTAGTAGGGCTTAGCGACGGATTAACGACAAACTTGATCCGTCATCGATTCTCTCGTCGTTATAATTGGCTAACGACGGATTTCGACCCGTCATTAAACATAGCAATAGATTGTTCCGTCGACGATCGCCACCATATCGTCGACGACCTGATTGGCGATGATGTAGCGATGGACTAGTGACTGACCTTTCCATCGCTACATATGACGGATCTTAATCCGTCGTTAATACACGGATTCCGTCGTTAACTCACATAATTTTTTTTTCGTCGCTAGCTTGTTTTTTTTTATTGAAATTTAAATATTATAAATAATTGAAAATATAATATTATAAATCAAATACTAATAATAAAAATACATAACATTCAATCCAAATTTCACAAATAAAATGTAATAATTCAAATAATATTCAAATACAAATGACTCTGTCATCAGATGGTGGTGGGGGTGGGGATGACCGAATAGAGCTTACATCTGGGCCCGAGCCTCCATATGGGCCTGCATCTGTCTCCATATGTGAGTGGAATTGCTGAATCTCGGACATCACCTCATGATAGATCTCGAACCTGACCTAATCTCCGATCTCACACCTCACCTCATCCCCGCATCTCATCAACGAGCTTGAGTGAAAGCTTCATCCGTAAACTCAGGGTGTGAGGTGGCTTTGGAACAATACTGCTGCCGCTGCTGTCGCCACTATAGAGGTGTGATCGAGATCCAGTGCCGAAGACATGCTTCTTCTTATTCATGCTTCCAAGCACGTCTAAATAGAGAGCGATCATATCCACCTCAGGCACCTCATCAGTTCCTGAAAGATGCTGGCTTAACTCTGCAGCCCGTCGGTACAGCTCCTCCTATAGACTAATAAGTTAACATATATATATATATATGAATTAATTAAATAAATATACAATATTTGTTACACTAAAAATTATTTATAAATTAAATACTTATAGCAATGAACTCGCTCTTCTTATCAGTGAAGACTTCATTCTTTTCTCGGTGGAGTCTGAAAAATAATTCTCAACCAACCTGATCGCCTAGGAGATTTGGTTAGGGTAGTTTTACTGCTGGATGGAATAAAATACAAAAATAGAATACAAATGTTACATTCAATGTTTAGAACGCAGATCGCAACATCATATTCAACACACAGCGAAAATTTAAATATGCACAACAAAATAATTTAATGTGCTACAAATACAAAGTGTATTTATAACACAGCCTCATGACGAAAACTTCACTAAATACAAAGTGAATTATAAAAATACAAAGTGAAGATACTTTCCTTAAAGATGTAGAATCTCTTCAAATACAGAAGTGTTATTGTAACACCCCAATTCTAGAAAATTAAGATGCTAACAAAAGGTTAAAAAAATTTCCTAATTTTACAAAAGTTACGTATTTGGAGAAAATATTTATACAATAAATATTCTCTAATTTTAAAATCAACCGATCACGACTTGAGAAGACTATTCAAACAGCCAATCACATGCAAGTTCAATTCACGACTAGTCAATGTTGACAATATAATATTTTTAAAGTCCAAAATGGCGGCGGAATAAAATAAGATTTTTAGGATATTTTATTATAATCCAAAATAGTAAGCGCAAGCATAACATGATACACTATTGACCATAGTCAATATTCAACATTCAAAAATCAAAATACATATTATTGACACAGTCCAAAATAAATCAAAAACCATGTGTCCATGTCAGCAGCCTCCATCACTTCTACCTAAAAAACATTTTAGAAACTGGGTTGAGTGCCAGAAAACACTCAGTGGGCATGCTTATCCTGTTCGTCCAAGCACATATAAATATTTTTCATCTCATATGGCCAAACAATTTATCATTCATTTGAGATCAATGCGCTCAATTAATCATGCACAGAGACAGACCCTATGTGATCACATAACTATATCTCAATAGAATTGACAATGCCTGAATTCATCATGCAGGTCAAATCACATCCACGAAGAGTAAAAACATTGTATTCATATTGAGTAAAACATCAATTCATTTAAGCATGGACGAAAGCATTTAAAACATGTTCGTAAAGGTTTTGGTTAGCAAAACCCACTTTGTAGCTAGTATATAGCTAAAGCTTTAATCAACTATCCTGCTAATCCTCCTATGCCTGAGATCTCGGGTTTGGACCTACAGAAGGATAAACTTCCTATTAGAATCATGCTAGACCATAATTTATCTCATCGGATAAGCTTGGGCTTTGGGAACGAGCTCATGAAAGAAATTAGACCTAAACGAATATACTTTAGATGTTAATTGAGCTTAAAATCATCCAATAGGCCCATTTGTAATTTTATTAAATTGTAAAGTATTTCAAAATAAGCTCAGTTAATCTTTTAAAAACATTGAAATTATCATTAAAATTAATATTGATATTATTATTATTATTATAATTATACATTTCTCAAATTGATTGATGTTAATCTATTAAGCTCATGAAAATAAGCTACGTAAATATCTTAAGCTAATTTGCGCCCACATATCACTTTAATTATCAAAAAAAAAAATTCAATCTTTTTCTTTCTCTCACTTTCGGCACACACACATAATCAATTTATTTTCAAAATCTAATTAACTTCCTTTCTATCTCTTCTATTTCAATGCACACATACCAATAATAATTCAGAATGGAAAAACGTGTCTACTCTTTTTCCTCAAAATATGAATGTACACTCTGTAAAAATCAATCAACATTTCTCTCTCATCTCTACACACAAACAAACTGACCACACAAATAATTCCCTTCATTTAACTATTGTACTTTCCTTTTTACATTTTTCTCACACACCCACATGCACATATCGACACACACACACACATATATATCATTCTTTCCAAGGAGAAAAACAGAATGTTCTCGTACTATTTTTTTTAATGAATTTTCAAGATAAAATTATTTCATTTATCTTACACTTCCCCAAACAATCTGCAACACTACATATATTTAAATCCAATTTAAATATTAAAGTCAACTTATAACTTTCTCATTTTATAAAATAGAAATTACGCACACAACACTGTAAAGTGAGCCCCCAAATTTTTAACAGACCTCTTTAGCTTCATTACAAGGTTGCCGGCCTTTGTACACAAACAGATTAATACTTAAATTTTATGTTTTTCTTTCATCATTTTTCAACACATGCATCAACTCTCACACACTTAAATTTGTTCTAAATAATTTTTCCATGTAGTAAAACTCTCTAAAAACATACAAATCAAAAGACAATGGAGATTTATTGTGTTTTCATATGTTAAAATTCTTGGGGGTTAATCACAAGTTTCGACCTTCAGAACATCTCGGATCCTAAAATAAAATAAAGAAAAGAGTAGAAGAAGAAAAGGGGAAGACAATGGTGTGGGTACATGTTGGATCCGGCCATTGGAAAAAGTCGCCAGAAAACTCTGACTTGCGGCCTTGGTGGCCCTTTTCCGGCCATTACAACCTTCATCTCCCCACCAAACGTGTTCCAAAGCAATAAAGAAATTAAACATAAAAGAGTAAAAAAAAGGGTTTTTATGAAATTTGGCCGGAAGTGAAATTTTCCGATGGCGACGAGCGGTGGTCCGGCAGCGGCGCTCGGCGGCGCTCAGCCTCCGACCACCTTGCCGGAAATCATTTTTGGAAAAAGAGGGTTGAAGAAGATAGCTAGTCTCACCTTTGAAGAGATGAAGAGAAATGGTCCCCTTTACTCGAGGAATTATGCATTTATATATTTATTTTTGATGGGCTAAAAGGCCAAAGCTTTGTTTTCATTTAATGAAGGCACAATACCAAACGCAACAACCCTAAACAATCAAGCACACGATCAATGGGTAATTGAACTCCCTATGAACTTTCTTTATGTACTAGAGTTAACAAAAAAAAATTAGGGTGAATAAATATGCTTGAAAATACATAATTCAAAGCAAAAACACAATGAGCAATAAAATAGAGTATCTCCTTCTCTTGCTACTCCAAATCAGCTCAATCAATATCTGCATCACTCTCTCCCCTTTTTGGGTAGAAAGGATACTTCTTTGAAATCTGAAATTCAAAGCTAAAAACAACAATAATGCTCAAATGTTAGGCTAACACCAGGTCTAACATTGGCAAATGATCAAATTTGTATAACATCACCTGAAAAATATCTCATGTATAACTCAAATACAATTAGAAATCTCGAGTCCGGTAAAAACATATCTCTAACATTTATATACTTATTTTGCTCCATTAAATTCAAATTTAGTGTAAAACAAATAAAGTCTAATTAAAGTATATATCCGTTAAAATAAAACTGTTATAGACCATGAGAAAGGATAAGGATAAACTTAATGATGACTAAATGAATGTATATGGAGGATTTGAACAAGTAAATACAACCGCACAAAAAACCTTTTTTTTATCTAAGCATGTTAAAACCAATGTTGAAAATATTTACAAGAACGTTCATTGTATGCTACAAGAAGAACATTCTTAGGCCCATTCTTTTTTTTTTAAAGATTGCCGACAGCTATGTATTTTACAGAACTTTTGGATATGACTTTTTGTTATTTATTATATAAAGTTGTGTATTTTATATAACTTTTGTGATTATATTGTATCATTAGGAGTTTTTGATGTGTTTGGTAGTTTTGCAGTAATTGTTGCAATTTTTTGCATATTTGAAGCAAAACCAGTGAATATGGACAAGAGGAGTTGAATGGGTATTTAATTAGGCTCTTGAGTTTAATTAAATGCTTAATTAAAGCCTAATGGACTGAATTAAATAATCAAAACCTGAAGAAATTTGAAGCCAATTTGAAACAAGGTTAGGTCGACCTGGCCCAGTGTAAATTACATAAGGGTGGGTCGACCCAGTGTAAAAACAGGGCTCTGAGTGGTTAATTTGAAGTACCGACCAGAGAGAATTAATGATGGGAAGATAGAATTCTGATTATGCGTGCTTGGAAGAACCGACCAAGTGAACAAGTATCACATATGGTTGAATAGATCTTCGTGTGCTAGATTATGAGTAATGGCATGTTTGAAGAACCGACTAAAGTGCAGTGCATGCTCTTTATATTTATGTTATGGTATATGCCTTAAACAACAGCAGCAGCCTGATAATAGACTAGTGGTCCCCCACCATTGATAGATTAAAGACAATAGTCGAGTTGAGAGAATTAATGAATACTGTTAAATGATATAATAAATCCTATTTCCCTAAAGCCTATATTTTTCTTATATTTGTTTATTCCAGTATTTATTTTATTGTGTCTTTGTTTTTATGCTCTTTAGTTTTATTTCCCTTTACCCTGCTTTGTGTCTAGATATTAATTACGTGCTTGTATGTAAGAATTGCAAAATAACAGTGTCTGTGGGATATCACACTCTTACTCACCTATATATTGCAATCACACCATGCACTTGTGGTACGATTATTTGTTAATAATTAGCCTGTCAAATGCACATATATATTTTTTAAAAATCAGTTCAATTTCATTACACCTTTTTCATTTGAGTACATCGTCGCAGCGAACATCGTTCCCCTAGTTACTCAGTGAATGAAATTAGAACTTAAGATGTATTACCTCATCACCTTTTTACTTGAGTATATTGTTGCAGCGAACATCGTGCCCCTAGTTACTGAACGATGATCTGACACCATAAACTTTACTTGTGTCGTGACTTGAATGCCTAACTCTTATGTTTCAAGTCTTATAACACAAGCAATTTTTGAATACGTGCTTTATTATTATTATTATTATTATTATTATTATTATTATTATTATTATTATTATTATTAACAAAACAAGGTCAAAGAGTCAAAACAAAGCATACAAAAAAATGACTCATAAATGAGAACAGCACGGTAAAATATACTAGATTAATGTAGAATGCCTAAATACCTAAAAAGAAAAAAAAAAAAAAAAATACAACATGCATACAGACACCGAACGTTGAGCTAGATGTTAGAACATCCACCCCCAACATATGGACATGCAACACCAATGCTTTTGAGAATATGTCAACAACTTCTTTTTCAGTGGATATCAACTCTAAGCAAAATATATTCTTTTTAAATAAATTAATCACAAATCAAATCGTTTAGGATATCTATATGTTTTGTATGAGAGTGTTCAACAAGATTCTTTGAAAAAACAATCGTACTCAAATTATCACAAAACATAATCAAGATGAGATTATACAAACTGTAATCCTCACGCGTATGATTCGACCAAAGCATTGTGCAGGAACTTCCAATAGCAAAACACCTAAATAAACAACCGGATCGGTATTTAGTTACGCCAAGCATAGGGTCTTAATGCCAATTGAGAAATTTGGTTAGGGTAGCTTTGCTACTAGATGGAATAAAATACAAATATAGAGTACAAATGTTACGCGCAATGTTTAGAACACAGATCACAGCATCAGATTCAACACGCAACGAAAATTTAAATATGCAAATATAAAGTGTATTTGTAACACAGCCTCATGGTGAAAACTTCACTAAATAGAAAGTGAATTACAAAAATACAAAGTGAAGATACTTTTCTTAAAGATGTCGTCTTCCAACATGGGAATCCCTTCAAATACAAAAGTGTTATGAGTGAATGCACAAGATTCTTCAAAGATATAATGCACGACTTCTTTCTCTCATTTCTCTTCTAAAATTTTGAGCCTCCTTTTATAGATGTGTAGAGGGCTTGGTATGGTCCAAATTTCGTGCTCTTCCTCGGTACAAAAGAAAACAACACAAAGATTGAAACAAGCAAGATTATCTACAAGGAAACATCACATCCAATATGAATCTCTAGCAGATTACTATTCTCCAGCTCTTATATTATTAGATATCAAATCAAATAATCCATGTATATCAATGATATCTAAATATGTATTAAATTCAAGTATATCAAGTATCTACTCAAACTAGGAAATGTAAAGATTATCAATAAGTTAAAATAGGCACGATCAACATCAGCACTAACAAAAATCATGCTAGTATAAAAATATAGACATGCTACGGTGAACATATATAAATGTTACTATGAAAATATAATCATGTAACAAATGAAATCGGTTTTTAGTTATTTCTTCATTTTTTTCTTTGATTTTAATTTTTGCGAACTACATTAATTTTGCATTTGTCATTTAGGTTTTATCTTACGTAATTATGGTTTATTATAATTTTTTAATATTTTTATTTATGTTTTTAGTTATTAATTAATTATTGTTGTGATTTAGTTAATATTATACACTTATTATTTAGCGTTCATGCTATCTAATTATGGTTCATTATAATGTTTTAGTATGTAATTTTTAGTTTTTAGTCATTAATTTATTATTCTTGTGTTTTAGTTTAATTTTACGCTTATTATTAAATGTTCGTCCTGTAGATCCGGAAATCTGCAATTAATTGATTCAGTCCGGAGCAGCGGCCAATGTGTGAAACAAAAATAGAAAATACCGTAAGAGCCAAAGACCGTTGGGGGGTGACGATCGTTGGGCCTCCGAAACTCAAGTCAGGAAAAGAAGAAGAGTAGAAAGAGTTAAAATACGAAATAATTGAATAATTAAATAGCTGAATAATAGTAATCTCTAGCCAGAATGTGACTAGAAATTGAGAAAATCTTCGTTCAATCGGAAAAGATCGTAAGAAAGACGCCCAGATATTGAATCGTCGGAGTAGAATAAAATTAGAAAATGATAAACTCAATGTGTCTAGGGAAGTTTGTGGGTATTTCAGCGTACTCGTCAAATGAGGAGGGAGGTCTCCTTTTATAAAGAGAGGCAGCGTTAGGGTTCATATAAATTACAGGAGCGGTTGAGGCATGATCTCCTTCGTTTGATCACGTTAACCCTTTCCGGTAATGCGAACGGCTAATTCAATTTAATTCAAACTACCCGATCTTTATGAGATTGCTCGGTTAAATGACAACGTTTAATCTCATGGACCAGCATAGTGGGCTGACGAAAAATAGCCACTACAGTTAGCCCCTCATTGTCTAGGTTCCAGCATGGGAACTGGACAATGAATCGTAATGTAAATAAAACATGTAAGGACATAAGACGCCGAAGCTCTGAACGCAAGCTGCAAGGTGAGATGGTCAAGGCTTTGAAAGAAAACTGTAAGACCGAACACCAAAGCCCCGAGTATATGCCATGAAGCTGAACGACCCAAGTTATAAAATAACTTGGAGGTCGAACGTCTAAGCTTTGAGGGCAAGCTGTATGGTAGGACGATCGAGGCTTTGAAAGCAAACCATAAAATTGAACACCAAAGCCCCGAGTATGGGCTATGAAGCTGAATAACCCAAGTTATAAAATAACTTGGAGGTCGAACGCCTAAGCTTTGAGTGCAAGCTGTAAGGTAGGAAAACCAAGATTTTGAAAGCAAACCGTAATGCTGAACACCATAAATCCAATATTGTTTACCATAAATCACTATTGTTTGCCAGACGCATACGGGGGTCTCGATTCATGCTTCCATTTCAATTTCGGGCCGATTTTCGAGGGTCGATGAGATCCAACCCGAAATATGATCGACCTTGATGCTTATGAGACCCTAGGGTCGATATTTGATATAGTAGACTCTAGGGTCGATTTTCAGCATAGTAGACCCTTAGAGTCAATTTTTGGTATAGTAGACCCTTAGGGTCGATTTTCATCATAGTAGACCCTTATAGTCGATTTTTGTCATAGTAGACCCTTAGGGTCGATTTTTGGTATAGCAGACCCTTAGGGTTGATCTTTAACATAGTAGAACCTTAGGGTCGATTTTTGTCATAGTAGACCCTTATGGTCGATCTTTAACATAATAGATCCTAAGGTCGATTGTTATTATTATTTATATATTTTTAATGGAATAAGTGCGGTAATTAAGAATTCTTATGCAACTCAAATTCCTATCTGGACTGGCCTTCGAAATAGGGCCTTTCTCCTTACTTGGAGAGTAAGACTCCATCCTAGCTGCGCCACCTGCCACTTCTATAAGAAGGAGAAATTTTTCTTATTATGTAGACACTCAAAATCATTGTTCATCGTTATTTTCTCAGTTTCAAAACCGCGGCGACATCAAGATACGCTGGGTAGCATTCGTCCTCAGTAATGGTAAGTTGCTCATCTTTTATCCTTTTGATCTTGATTTAAGTGATTTTATTTATTTTTCTTCGATGTCGTTGAGTGAGGATGAGTGAGAAACAATGATCGACATCTGCAGTGACATGGGGAGACCCCAAACTGAGATTTCAGAAAGAGAAGAGTCGAGTTCGGTCGACCCTAGGATTGACGTTGACGACAGGTTGGATAAAATTAAAAACTTTGAAGAAAAATTCGGGGTCCACTGAGTGTGGTGAGATCTGGAACTTGAGAGATGAATCTGAATCTGAAGATTAAAGATCAGATTCGGAGGCAGGCAGTATTGAAGACGCTGAGGGCACGCTTTCTGAAGGTAATGACATGGTTGTTGATCAGATGGAAAACTCAGACGAGGAGATCAATGGCCCTGATAATTCAGGTGACCATGCGGTTAGCTCCCAGAGGTCTTTGGGGTTCAAGATAGAAACAATATCGTCTACCATCAACCAGAAATCTCTGAAACATATAATACAGGCTTATGGAATTGCTTGTCAACTGAAGGTGAGAGTTCCTAAGTCTTCAGAGAGGGCTTGTTGGCCGCCTAGAGATGTCGTGGCAGTTTATTCTAACATTTTTAAGAGAAGGGTTCGACTGCCCTTATATAATTTCTTTCGAAAGATTGCAGCAAGTTATGGAATCTCCCCAGCTCAAATTGCTCCTAACGGCTATAGCCATATGATGGGTATGTTGTTGATATGGTATGACTTGAAGTTTGGTGAACCGACATTGGAGGGATGTCACTCATTGTATAGAATTGTTAATGTGCTTGACAATCTGGGCTTCTATTATTTCACTAGATGGACTGGCGGGTTTGAGGGACTAGTGAGAGAATGTATTTTGTCTTCTGGTGATTGGAAACCTAATTGGTTTTGGGTGACATGTGGTGAAGATAGTGAAGGATGTCGTTCTCGATTTTTTAGTCGAGCTCATGCGTTTCTTTTTTTTATCAATTTGGATAACGCAAAGTCTGGTCTTGATTATGGTTATCTCTAAGTAGTAAAAAAATGTCCTTCTTTTGCAGGTGCTCACAAGAAACATAAACCGTAGGGTATCTTACTTAAACGGATCCAAACAGCCTTCGACATCCCTAAAGAGTATCGTTCTTTCAAGACTTTGCGAGACAGAAGAGTGGTTCGTGCCATCAAGATGCCTCTTATCAATGCTCGTACCCTCCGATTAACAGAGATCAAAGCTAAGGCTGATGAAGTTAAGGACAAATCAAGTAAGGAAGGTGCTTTGGGGTCTGCAGCCCCGTCCGGGGGTCAGCGTCCCTCTGATGTCCCCCCAAGTAAGAAGGCGAGGACATCGACCCTAGCTCCTAACCCTACCCCACACGCCACACCTGCTCGAGAGAAACCAAATTCAGTGGTGCTGACAACCAAATGAAATAATTTCCTAGGTAAAAATTACATTATGAAAATAAAAAATTCAACGAAAAAATTAATTTAAAATAGGTTGTCAATAACACTATGTGATGAATTTTCAGCACCAAAAGGGATGAAATTCCAAGAATAAAATGAGAATTAAGCTCCACCAATCCTCTCAATATCTACAACCCCATCAATCCCTTTGAATGCACACATTAACACGAATAATATTATTGGATACTCCACCCATTAGATTAGATATGACTCAATTGACTGTAGATGAGAATTTGATAAAGAGAACCTTAGCCACGCTGATTTGAGAATTTTTTGCTTTCAATTGGGGATCTGATCAGAGCGGAGAAGTCTCGTCAAAGTTCTGTGACAAATTGCTCAAGGACAAGTTCTTTGAGCCAACCATGTTCTCCAACAACTGCAAGAACTCAGAGCTAAGTGGAGAAATCATTGCCAGACTATATGATGCTCAACTGCAAGTATTCCTTGAAGCAGCTCCCTTAAAAGTCTACTCAGAACTCGTAGCTAAGTTCTACCTCAACTCTCACGGGTATAAAAAGGAGGACTTCTTTACTACAAAAGTAAGAGGACAGGGATTCAAAGTCACAGCTGAAACATTAGGAGCAATGTTCAGCCTTTCAACCAACAGAGCCAATCTTGAAGATATTCACTCAGACTTATAGAGTGATTACAAACTGTGGAAACGGGCAGATGCAATATCCCAGTTCAAGAAGAATCACTTTATCACCCTCTTCAAGAAAGAGTTTCAAGTATTAGGCTTAATCGCCTCCAAGATAATCATTGGAACTGTTGGAAGCTGGTCAGAAATGTCAGAACCTAAGTATCAGGTCTGTGCGGTAATTATGTATCAAATCAAGATCAACTGGGCAAAATTCTTCTTCAGGCAACTCAAAAGGTTCGTCGATTTCTGTGAAAAGAACGGCAATGACGATTACTTCCCTCATGGAATGTATTTTCTCAACCGAATAAGCTTGATCCTGGAAAAACAACTCCCTAACCTAATGAAGGAAGAGAGACACTTCACAATAGTCACATGGCAAGACTATATTCCAAAACCACAAACAAAGTCAGTCTTCATCAATGAGTCTGCCACTCAGCAAAATATCCAACACAAAAAGAAAGCTTCTTATAAAGGAAAAGGGAAGAAAGCAGACACCAAAGGATCAAGTAAAACATCTACAGATTCGGAGGATGATATCTCTCTGTCTCAGAAATTCGGTATACCATTGAATGTTCAACCTCTCAGAACCATTGATGCCAGATCACTATCAACCGGAACTGGTTCATCAGCACAACGAATAGTCAGAAGAGCAAGGAGAGCAATCATCACTGAAGAAAACTCTTCAGCCAACTCATCAGCAAGAAGATCAGATCCTCACTCAGCCTAGATGATGACCGAGCAATTCAGCAAAAGAAGTGCTAAAAGCTCAAGAACAAGAAGGAGTCAAAATTCTCCACCAGACTCTCCTAAAATCACTGCTGAAGAACACATACATCAGTCTGTTGCTGATTTTAAATTATGCACAGACCCAAGAGACATCATTCCGGCTTAGGGAATTCCACACCGAGAAGCTGGAGCAGACTACTTCCGGTTCATGTGCCCAACCATGCCCAAAACCAAAGGAAGCATCAAGGCCTTCTAAAAAGGTGAGAACAACAGAAATTGGGCTCTAGAACAAGTCAATCAGTATACAGCTCGGCACTTTGCTGCAGAGCTATCTAGGTACGAAGAACTCTACAACACCTTGCTAAGGTATGTCTATTGTCTTCTCTTGAGGTATGTGCATGAAGCTGATTCATTCCTAATGCTCATGGGATTTCATGGAATGAGCTTCTGGAAATGAGAAGAAGAATGGATCTCAACATGGACAAGAACCAAGAATGCTTGGGCACCAAGAAGGAACGAGCTCAAACAATAGCTTCACCTCCGCAAACAATGTGAAAATCCAGCTGAAGGATCCATGTTCGAAGTTGTCAAGGAAGTGAGCAAACTGAAGAGAATATAGTTGCTTGTTTATTCTGATGAGAATAACGAAACAAAATGGAAGTACATCAGGATAAAGCAGAAATTGCTATTTGACAGAATAATGAAGACTGACCCAAGGAGTCATACTGAAAATTCTCCTCAGAGAGAGGTTGAGACTCAAATTGATGACATCATTGATGAAACCGCAGAAGAACTGCAGTCTGGAGTTTCTCCACAGGTCACGGAGCATGAAATCCACATTCCTGACTCACCGGTCAAACCAGAATATGTCAGAGATGCTGCAGAAAGAACTATTAGTGATACAAAGCTTGATGAATTACTCAAATCACCAGCTCAATTAGCGGTGCCTCAACTGACTGAGGACCATATTCAATCCTTGGTTTTCCCAGAAGAATCGCAAGCAGCTCCAACAGAAACCTATTTTTCACCAGAAGAAGAGAAAACAGTTGCCAATGATTCAACTAATCAAATAGCTCAGCTGACATTAGCTTCTAAAGTACAGGACATAGTGATTTTTATTGATCCAGTCCAAATAGCACTGCAAGCGTAAGCCCAGGAGAATCCAGAAACTCCTCCTGAATCTAGTCACAACATAGTTGAATTAGGGGATGTAGATCAGCTAGCAGCAAAAACAGCTAAACAAATAGCTGATCAATCCAAAACCGTTCTTTGTGAAGAACTGGAAGCTGCTGAGGATGAAGACGAAATATCATCCAGAGGAGGTGATTTGCAGCTAACCATTGCAACTGATCAATCAAGTCCTTCAGGAACTATACAGCTCGAAGATCAGTTCAGACGGTCATCAGGTCAATTATCAGCTCAACAAGAAGAACTTCTACAAAGTTTTCAACATCAGTTAAAGCGACATGAGAAGCTGATTAGAAGGCTTCAAGCCCACACAGGACTCCAATCTTCTGAAGGTGAGTCCTCTAGCTCTGATGATGAGGAAAGCAACCCCATTATGCCTGCGGCCAAAAGAAGAAGAACTGAACACAAGCGAGACTAGGAGCCTGATCAAGCACAACTGATTCAAGACTCTCTAGTGATTATCTTGTGCTTCAGTGTTCTTCATTTTTTTTAAGAAAAAAGAGGGGGAAGGGAAAATAAAAATTATTTCAAAATTTTTATGCCATGTCAGCATTCATTTTGAAATTTTGGACCGTTAGTAAAACTCTGACACGGCTTAAAGTCACTTCAAACCAATGACTAAAAATGAAAAAAAGGACTTTAATTCTTTCAACTAACACATTTATGAGTCATTTTCCACACTCATAAAACCCTTTTGCCAAAACTTTGTAGAACACAATACACCAACACTCTCAATATTCACTGCATTTTAAAAAAAAATGAAGAAGACGCAGTCTATCAATAGACTTCTCTTCTCTTTCAAAAAGAGTATTCTCTTCTTCTCTAAAAAAATGGAGGCTTCAAATCAAACTCAGCCAAATTTTTCAAAAAAATGGCTCAAAACATAAGAGCACTTACCTCCTTCAAAGAGCAAATGATGAGAGATAAATTTTTGGAATGACAGAAATTTCAATCGATTCTTCAAGAATCACACAATCCTTTTCTTCTGGTCAATCTTATCAAGACCGGAATTCTGCATACCTAGAAACTCCTCCAAGATTTTTCTGACAAAACTTGGTAAGTGAGTTCTTGCTTCACGCAAAGGTCACTGCAGATGGGAAGGTCATACAATCAGTGATTCAAGGAAAGAAACTCCTAATCACTGAAAGAAATATTGTAGAAATCTTTCAACTTCCCAGAAAAGGCTCCAGGGTTCAAGGTCTGAAAGATTCAGCTGAACCTTACTGGAGAAAATGGCATGCTTCAAATTGCTTCAACCAATTCAGTTTTACCACAGCTAAAACTGATTTGAAGCTCGAGTATGGGGTCATGCTCGATATTACGAACAAGATGAGGTTCGGCACCATTGGAAGCTTGAGTCAGTTGACTCAAGAAAGATACAAGGTAATGATATACCTTGTAGAAGGATTGGAAGCTAATTGGGCAGAATTTGTATTCTCCCAATTCAAGCATCAAGTCATCAAAGCCGCCGACTCAAAAAGAACCAAGAAATTTGAGTCCAAAGTAGGACTTGTTCTAAGAATGAGCAATCTCCTGGAAGATATGCTGAATCTTGCAAATAATGATGCACTGCCAATCTTCATTTCCGACTGGATTCCTTAGAAAGGGAAATCACATCTTCAGTCACTAAAAAAGAAGAGGGAATCCAAAGCCAAATCTGGCAATGTAACTTCAAGTAGTTCAGATGCCAATGAAGTTCCCTATCCTCACTCCAAAAATGGATCATCAGTTGATTTTAAGCTCTGCACTGATCAAGATGAGCTCATTCCCTTTATTGGAATTCCTCATCCCAATTATGGAGCTGAATACTTCAGGAGAGCCTGCACTCCTCTCCAACTGACTGAAGACAATATTCGCACTTTCTATAGTGGTGAATATGAAGTCAAGAGTGCTCAGAAGGATGTCACGAATCTCCTTCTCACTCACTTCACGTATGTTGCCAAGCAAGATAATCAGCTGTTCAAACATCTGCACCGTTACTTTTACTGGTACAACTGGAGACACTCAATGTCAATCCAGTCACATTTCTTGCTTAGAGTCTTTCATGGTATGAGCTTCTGGCAACGTGAAGAGACTTGGAGCATCTAATGGATTGGAGCCTCAAATCCATTTCCTCCAAATATTGTGCAAGTCCAGCGGATTATGAAGCATCGACTTGATAACAACATTCCAGCTAAGAACCTGCTAGATGATGTTCAAGCCAGCTTGAGATCGCAAGGAGTTGCAACTGAAAACCAGCATGCTAACACTCCAGTTGATCTATGTTGCCTACAACTGAATCTTGATCCAATTCAGTCAGAAAATGAACATCTACAAGCTGTGGGTACCACTGAAGAGATAGAAAAATATCTCTCTCATACTCAAATAGTGGAAACCCCATGGAGTCAACATCCTGGACAGAGTGGAGTCAAAGATGATGAAGATACTGCTACGTCTCCAAATCTCTTATCCAGAGGTTATGTTACTCTGCTTATCAAGTCTTGCTCAAGAGCTGCACGCTGACAATAAATCAGCCGAGCTCATCCTGCAGAGGAATTAAGGAGCTTACCTCCTTGAAGCTGACTACCTCAGTAGTTGCTCTTCAGTAACTTCAGAATAATGACACCCAAGTAAGAAATGATTCTCCCCAGAACATTTCCAGTTCAGCTTCCAAAAGTAAATAGTCTAATAGCTCTAAAGAAAGCAGTAAAACTAGCCCCATACGGCCACTCAAGAAGAGGAAATTGGGAACGAGTCGATCAGCAGCTGCTCAACTAAACGGATTCCATCAGTTAAAGGTGACATCATCAGTTCAGCAGGAAACTGACGCCTTGAGCTCCAATACCATTTTCTCACTAGCTGCCTGATCAATCCACTTCGATAAGCTTCCCTAATCTCTATTCCTCTCAGCTTATTTTTGAAAAAGTTATTGCTATCATTTCAAAATAATCTTACTGTTCATCTGAGTTGCCATTTAAGTCGCTATATTTAGCATTAAAGTATATCGAGATGAATTTTTCTGAGGTAAATAAATAGCAAATCTTCTGGCAAAATATTGTGCTATATATGGCAGCTACTCAGATTTTCAAACCCTAAGATCTCAGCCGCTTGATCATAAAGCATTAATCCAAGTGGATGGCTGAGATGCATGCAATATTTATTCAGCTAACTTTTCTTCAAATTAAATAGTTGATCAGCCAGTAAGCACTCGATTGCTCTGGTTTTAATGCATGCAAAATTCCTGCTTTAAAAGCAGCGGAGAGGTTGAAAAAGCAAAATACTCAACAGAGATAAAATTCTCTCTCTTCTTTATTTCTCTCTTTGTCTTCTCACTTATCCATAATTCCTTCTTTTCTTATATCATTGAAAGATGGCTTTACTCTTTCAATCGATGGATATGGAACTTCTGACAAAGAAGCTTAAAATGTATAAGTTTGTTGATCAAGCCTTTCTTTAAGCTCGAATCGGTCTTGAGAAGACCAGCATGATCTTTCACTTGTTGGAGTCATGCGGGCTCTTATCATTATGACAACACAAGCCTCACGGAAGCATCTTCCGCTCGTAGCTGAGTTCTAATTTCATGCGGAAATCTCTGGACACAACATAATCTCTGTTGTTCGAGATCATGTTATCATCATCACCAAAGATGTGCTAACCAACTTGTTCCAGCTCCCTGATCATGGCCCAAAGGTGTTTGAACCGGTGTTTCCTTCTAAGTTGGAGCTGTGGAACGCCTGGAAACATCCACATATTGATCACAGAGACTTCTCAAACAATTTGAAAGATAGTTTCTCTCCAACCATGGCCCAGATTCTGGACATTGTGGTGCATATCTTTCAAAGTAGTATCGCAAACGCTCAGTTCAATGATAACACATGTCATCTTATGGCCGCAATATATTATGGATGCAAGGCTGATTGGGCATCCTATATATTGACACAGCTTCACTGTCATGTGAAGCATGCTGAGCTCGACCTAACCTCTAGCACATTTAACGCCAAGTTAGGCTTTGCAAATTGACTCAGTTATATCATCACGGAGCAACTAGGAATAGTTTCTGGTGGATATACTCTCACCAGAAGAGATCTCCTTCCTACGATCTACATTCGCCGAACACATGGAAATGTAACTGGCTGACCTAGGAAGTCGAGACTTCAGCTTATGGAGGACCCCAGCCCAGCAAAAGGAAAGCAACCACTTCTCTATGCTGATCCTCCAGCTGTCGCAGGGAAGTCCCTGACTGACAATGACTCCTATACTTATACAAGTGATAAGTCTACTGCCCCTACAACCAGTGAACCTCCTTATGTCGCTGCCCCAGAATCTCTAGAAGAAGCCTTCAACACAAGCCTTGACCAGCAACTGAATAGTTTCTTTGGTAATATAAGGGAGCACAGTCCCTTTCTCTTCGAACACCTTCGAAGATATCTCCAGTATCACCACTGGAGATACCAGGTGGATAATGCCACCATGTTGATGATGGCAGACAAAAAAGGCTACTCATATTGGATTAAGGAAGGTGAATGGAGCCGAAGCTGGATGAACCATCCACTTAATATGCCTCCATCAGTCCCAGAAATCATGGATTCCATGATTCAGACACTCCAAACCTTGATACCTCATGATCCACCTCTTCCTAAACATGAGCCCTCACACTCATCTGCAACTCCTCTTCAAGAGGATTCCACCATCACAATTCCGGAACAGCCACTTTTCGAAATCACATCAGCTCCTTCTCCTTGGCAAGATCATCTATCCTTCTCAGATCTTGATCAGCTGATGACAAAAGAGGAGTCTCATCTATGGTTGTGCACTCCTATCTCTGCACCCCAAGCTCCCCTCATCACCAATAACTTGTTGGCAACTTCTTTCTCTTCTCTGCCACAGTTATCATTGCCTTATTATGACTTCCCTCAACTCGCCCTTTTGGATGATGCCAAAAAGGGGGAAGGATATATTGATGATGGAAAATCATATGTTCCAACATATGATTTCTAGCAAGGTGATATAACTCTTTGGGATGAGATCCAAAGAGAAGTCCAAAAAGAGGTACAACTTCAAAGGCAAGTTGTCCTTCAGGGGGAAGCTGCTCATGAAAGGGAAGCTACCCATGAGGGGGAAGCTATACGTGAGGGGGAAGTTCAACTTAAGCATTGCCAAGCTCACGATCACCATTAGACTTGGGAGAATGTTCAGCTGAGTCAACAGCAAGAATGGGGTATTCACAACATACCCAGAATATCTCCCTACAAGTTTGAAAAAGGAGAATCGAGCAAGAGAAGATGGAACTAAATGGTGAACAGTTCCAACTGAAGAAGGAAGCTTAAAATATCAACTCTGGTATTCCAATTGAGCTGTGTTTGGAATTGAAACATTTGAAACTTCTCAAGTTGTGCAAACGATTAATCAGATATCTGAAGGTTATTTTTAGCTATATTTCTTAAATAAGCAAAACTCTAATATCTTACAGATGAATCTCGTTGAGCTCATATACTAATGAAATGCTTCATCACTCTGATAGCTCATCTTTTATCAAAGCTCTGATATTTTTATCAAAGCGTTGATACTCATGAATGAATAAAATATCAGCTTTCAAAAACTACAGGCATCTGAGACTATTCTTATAAACAAAGTCTATTTTCAGCCTTGTCACTAGAGCTGGTACAGGCTCAGTTTTTCATTCATGAATGATAACCTTGTACAGTTTTTCCATCATCAAATCAGTTGGTTTAGACATCATCAAAAAGGGGTAAATTGTTAGGAAAATTGTTGGGAAAATCTCAAATGACAGTTTTGATGAAATGTCAAAACATGAGTGATGATTTAATGAAAAAATACAGGTTATGATAAGCTAGAAATCAAGGATAATGGCCAAATAAGACTTCGAGCTGAGATGAGAGATAGCTATTCAGAAGCATGGTCAACCAGCTTGCAGATTCCCTTGATCAGACCAGTCAGAGTAAACTCCTCAAGCTTGGGATAAGCTGTAAAGGGGGAAGAGAACCTTGGAGTCAGCTTGAAAGCTGAAACTGATCTGATCAGAGATCATTCAGAGCCAATCCAAAACTGATCAAAGATCAGTTTACTAATAAAATTGCTCTGAATGCTTTGAGCCTTCACTCAACTGACCATAGATCAGTTCAGAGAAAGAAAAGGTAAAAGCTCAATCAATAGCCAACTGATGAGTCTAGAATTGCAAGCTGATAAGACATCTTAACTAGACTACATCATGATGGAAGCTCAAGGCAGCTGAAGATCTGCCAATTGAACAATCTCAGAGCCGAAAGCTGAAATAGCTGAGAGCTCGTCAGCTGAACCACCCGCTCCTACTGACAAGTAGTTAATGAAGATCTTATCAGGAAATCTTTATAAGATCCCGATGATCTGAGAGTAGGAAATATTTAAGTCAAAATGGCTACTTCATTAAAAAGAGCTTCAAAACGGCTACAAACATTAAATTTCTGTCGGTGATTTCTAAACATCACCGTTCATAATGGTCAAAATTCACTCATCTTTTTAAAGAGGGTGAAATCAATTATGGGCAAGACTTTCGCCAATCTAACTTTGCTATTTTGCAGAACGAGCTATTTTTTCTCTCTCTATAGCTCAAAGCTCATATCTCTCAAAGTGCGAAAAGTCTCATACTGAGAAGACGTGCTTCAAGTCAAGCAAGCTGCTAAGCTGACGCAGAATTCCAGTAAGAGCAAAACTTCTCAATACAGCCCTCAAAGATCAACTACCCAGCTCAAGAGAAAGGAGGACTCCAGGTAGATAACAGATTCAAGATTGTTCTCTTGAAGATCAAGCGAGATCTAAAATCGTGTAAAGATGGGCAATATCACCTAAAGTCTCAGCAAGTAGTTGGGACCGGTAAGTATGAGCTATCGACCTAGAAACCGGTGGTGGAGGAGCGTGTACCGATGGGTCTGTTCTTCCGGGACAACAACAGTTGGAAAGGAGGCCACGCTCGGGTTGAAGGGTGTCGTTTTCAGGTCCAACAGGAATTCTTCACTGTGTAATTGTAATAAAGAAACTTTACTCTTGCATAGTGGATTGCCCTTCTGCGGAAGGAAGAGATGACGTAGAAGTAGGAAGCTTTGAACCTCTATAAATCTCTGTGTGTGCTGTTCTTATTGTTCTCCAGCTTTTGCAAGTTCTTTAACTTCACACATTCACATACACAGATTGAACTGACAAGCTTTAGCCACGTCTTCCAGCTATCAGTTGAAAACTGATCAGCTCACCAGCTAAGCTTCTGTCTGCTTCACTCAACTGATCAGTCGGCACAAAAAAATCTTAAATGCGAGTCAGGGCCCCATCTATTCCATATATGTTCAAAGTTTTTGAAGTCAGTTTATTCACCCCCCCCTCTAAACTGACAAAGGCTCGCACCGAGACCAACAATAGCCATGAATAAGTCTTCTCAGTTGGCATCAGTTAGGCAAGATCAGGGAGAGAGAAGAGATCTTGCCTAATAGAAGAGGCTGATGCAAGTTCGAGAAGTGGCTCATCCGCGATGGTGAAGAGTAATTCCTCTTGAAGAGGAATTAAGGATGAGTTGGAGGGCTCATGGTTTGGAAGAGGGTGCATCATGAGGCACCAAGCTTTGAAACCTCTTAATCATGGAATCCATGATTTCTGAAATAGATGGAGGTGTGCTGAGTGGATAGTTCATCCAACTTCTGCTTCACTTTCCTTCCTCGATCCAAAATGAGTCGCTTTGCTTGTTGGCCATATGCAGCATGGTGGCGTCATCTACTTGAAATCTCCATAGATGGTACTGGAGATATCTCTGAAGGTGTTCGAAGAGATAGGGGTTGAGATCTCCAATGAGACCAAAACAACTTTTTAGCTGATGGTCAAGGCTTGCAGTGAAGCCATCTTCCAGAATATCTGGGTCAATGATGTAGGGAGACTAGCTGGTTGCAGGTGCAGTGGACTCATCACTTATGTAAGTGAAGGAGTCACTATCAGTCATAGACTGATCTGCGTCAGCTAGAGGTTCAACTTCAAGGAGTGGCTCTTTTCCTTTAGCTGGGTTGTGGTTCTCCATCAGTTATAGTCTCGACTTCCTAGGGCGCCCAGCTACTCCATGATGTTTTCTATGGATATAGACTGTAGGAAAGAGATCTTTTCTGGTGAAGTGTAGTCCACTAAGAATGGTTGTTTAAATTTGCTCCTGGATGATGTGACTCAGTCGATTAGCAAACCCTAACTTGGCTTTAAATGTGCCAGAAGTTGGATGGAACTCAGCACGCTTCACATGTATGTGAAGCTACGCCAATATGAAGGATGCCCAATCAGTCTTGCATCCAAAATATATGGTGGCCATGAGGTGAGCTATATTATCATTGAACTGTACATTTTTGGTGCTTCCAAGCAGGATGCATATCACAATGTCCATAATTTGGATGAGTGTTGGAGAGAGACTATCTTTCAAATTGTTTGAAAAGTCTCGATAGGTAACATGTGGAAGCTTCCATCCATCCCACAGTTCCATCTTGGTGGAGAGTGTGAGTTCATGCACCTTTTGGCCTTTATCAGGGAGCTGAAACAAGCTAATCAACTCATATTTGTCGATGATGATAACCTGATTGTAGACAACAGACTTATGTTATCACCTTTAATTTGTGCATTGTAATAGAATTTAGCTACATACGAGAGATACTTTTTCTTGGGCATTGTTGTCATGAATGATAGTAGCACGTATGTCTTCAATGAATAGAAGATCATGCTTGTCTTCTCTGGACCTAATCGAGCTTGAAGAAGCTCTCAGTCAAATACTTATCATTTCTGAGCTTCTTTAAAAGAAGCTTAATGTTCATTGAATGGAATGGGAGTACCATTTTTGCGATGACAGATCATGTGTATAAGAAAGGAGCTTGGATAAGTATGAGAAGACAAGGAGAAGGAATGTGTTGAGAGTTATGTTTTTGCATTCATCTTCTCCACTGCTTATAAAACAGTAATTTTGCATGCATTTAACCAGAACAATCGAGTGCTTCTGGTTCATCAGCTATTTGATTTGGTAGAAAGTTAGCTGATTAAATGATGCATGCATCTCAGCCGTCTACCTGGACTTCCACTTTTTTTTTATCAAGCGGCTAAGATCTGAGGGTTTTTAAAATCTAGGTAGTTGCCATAAATAGCAAAATATTTGCCAGAAGATTTGCTATTTATATCTCTTAGAAATTCATCTCTTTTTACATTAATGCTTGGCATGGAGACTTTAATGGCAACTCAGATGAACAGTAAGCTTATTTTGAAATATTAACGGTAACTATTTAAAAATAAGCTTGAGGAATAGAGAGTAGAGAAGCTTATCGAAGAGGACTAATCATGCAGCTATTGAGATATTTGAGCTTTGGACACCAGTTTCCTGTCGAACTAATGATATCGTCTTTAAACTGATTTGATCGGTTTTGTTGATCAGCTGCTGATTGACTCTTTTGTTAGTTTTCTCTTCTTGAGTGGTCGGACTTGAAACTATGTTACTCCTCTTATCAAGCTGACCACCTTCTTCAAGGTGGTCAGCTTCAAAAAGGTCGGACTTGAAACTATGTTACTCCTCTTGAGTGGTCGGACTTGAGTGGTCGAACTCTTTTGTTAGCTTTCTCTAGAGCTACTTAACCTTTTTTCTTTGAAGCTGAACTTGAGGTGTCCTTGGAATGATCATTTCTGGCTTTATTCTCAGCTTGATGAAGTTTCTGAAGAGCAACTGCTGAGTTGGTCAGCTTCAAGGTGGTCAGCTCTGAAATTCCTCTGCAGGGGGAGCTGGATTGATTGAAAATCAGTTGTGCAACTCTTGAGCATGACTTGATAAGAGGAGTAATATAGTTTCGAGATAGGAGATCTGGCAATGTGGCAGTGTCTTCAACGTCTTTTTCTCCCTTATGTCCACGATGTTGACTCCTAGGGGTTGCCACAAGTTGAGTATGTGATAGATCCTGATCTATCCTTTCAGTGGCAAATTCAGCTTGGAATGATACCTCTTCTGACTGAATTAAATCAATATCAAAATTTAGTTTTTGGCAATGTCGATCGGCTTGATTGTTCACAAACTGATTTGCAGTTAAAACTCCTTGTGATCTCAAGCTGGCTTAAACATCAGCTAGCATTGCTTGATTATCAATTTGATGCTTCATAATCCGCTGGACTTGCACAATAGTTCGAGAAAATGGATTTGAAGTCCCAATCCATTTAATGCTCTAAGTCTCTTCACGTTGCCGAAAGCTCATGCCATGAAAGCCAGTTAGCAAGAAATGTGACAGGATTGATATAGAATGTCTCCAGTTGTACTAGTAGAAATACCTGTGCAGTTGTTTTGACAACTGATTGTCTTGTTTGGCAACATAGGTGAAGTGAGTGAGAAATAGATTTGTTACATCCTTCTGTGCATTCATGACTGCATATTCGCCACTGTAATAAGTGCATATATTATCTTCAATCAGCTGGAGAGGAGGTCAAGTTCTCCTGAAGTATTCAGCTCCATATATCGGATGAGGGATTCCAATAAATGAAATAAGCTCATCTGGATCAAAGCAGGGCTCGAAGTCGGCTGATGATCCATTTTTGGAGTGTGGAGAAGGAACTTCATGGGTAGTTAAGTTGCTTGAAGTTGTGTTACCAGTTTTCACTTTGGATCTCCTCTTCTTCTTGAGTGACTGAAGATGTGTTTTCCCTTTCTTGGGAATCCAGTCGGAGATGAGGATTGGTAGCACATCATCATTTGGAAGATTCAGCATATCTTCTAGGAGCTTGCTCATTCTTAGAACAAGTCCTACTTTAGACTCAAATTTCCCAGCCTTCTTTGAGTCGGCAGCTTTGATGACTTGATGCTTGAATTGGGAAAATACAAACTCTGCCCAATTTTCTTCCAATCCTTCAACAAGGTGTATCATGACCTTGTATCTCTTTTGAGTTGATTGGCTCAAGCTTCCAATGGCGCCAAACATCATTTTGTTCCTGATATCGAGTATGACTTCATACTCGGGCTTCAGATCGGTTTTAGGTGTGGTAAAACTGAATTGCTTATTGCAAGTTGAAGCTCCCCATTCTTTCCAGTATGGTTCAGCTGAATTCTTCAGATCTTGAACCTTGAAACCCTTTCGAGGAAGTTGAAAGATTTCAGAAATCTTTCTTTTAGTGATTTGAAGTTTGTTCCCTTGAACCACTGAGTGTATAACCTTCCCATCTGCAGATACCTTTGCTTGAAGCAAGAACTCACTTATCAAGGTCTTGTCTGAAGAATCTTGGTGGAGTTTCAAGGTAATGTAGAATTCCAATCTTGTGAAGGTTGACTAGAAGAAATGAGTTGTTTGATTTCTTAAGAATCAATTGAAATTTTTGTCTTTCCAGAAATTGATCTCTCCTCATTTGCTCTTTGAAGGAAGTAAGAGCTTTGTATGATTCGGTCATTTTGAAAGTTTTGGCTGAATTTGAATTGAAGCTTTTTTTTAGAGAGAGAATACTCTTTTTGAAAGATGAGTTTGAAAGAGTATGTGATTGTGCAAAAGTGTTCTCTTGAGTAAATTGGAACAAGGGGATTTATAAGTGAGGAGAGAGACTCATAAATTTGTTAGTTGAAAGAATTAAATTACCCCTTGTCGGTTTCTTTAGGCTGTTGATTTTGTACTTTGGACCAACGATCAAAAATTCACAATAAATACTGACAAAAACATTTATTTTAGCCAAAATATTTTTTATTAAAATATTAAGAGATAAACTGAATTACAAGAAGTTGGCCTAAGGTAATCTAGACAGCTGACTTCTTAAGACTCCAGTTCTTCTTGCGTTCAGTTTTCTTTTTCTTTGATTTTCTGGAGCTGTCTGGAGTGCTCTCACTTGAAGAGTCTTTCTCTGAGTCTTCATTTCCAGAGCATGCTTCCAGTTTTAGGATTGAGTCAGAGAGCAGCTTTACATGTACCTTCATGCACTTGATCAGTGCTTTGACTTGAGTTGAGACTTTTTCTGACCACTGCCTTTTAGCTTGTTGAGCTCGTAGTTGAGTCTCCTTTGCAGTCAGCTGATGCTCTCTAGTCTTGTCATCAGTGTTCAGCTGATGCTCTGCAGTCTGATGGTCAGCAGTTGGCTTTTCAACTATTTCAGATTGAATTGGAGACGCATCTCTCTGTTCAGTTGGACTCTTCTTGGAGTCCTTTCTACAATCATCCCTTTCTCCTGAGGACTTGTACCTCTTAACAGCAAGGAAGACATCATCAAAGTCATAGTTTGATTAAACTACAGACTCTATCATCTTAGCTTTCCCTTTCCCCCTTGTTACTGGAGTGGTTGGAATCAGCTTCTGCCTTAGTCGTGGCAGCTCTCTGATGGTTAATGGAGGCAGTGCTCCTTCCTTCACCTTGGGAAGGAAATCATCAGGATCAACTGGCTGATGATTTGTCTCTTCCGCCATTAGATCGGGAATCAGCTTTTCTAGAATGAAGTTGACTCTATTGATGTAGTACATCTTTTGAGGGAAGCACAAGGTGCATTTAGTCTCATCTTCCATGATGTCTACAAATTTCTTTAGTTATTTAAGGAGAAATAGAGACCAGTCTATCCCTCTCGTTTCCCAGATGGCATTGCAGATCTTATATTTGATCTCTGACATTTTATCGTGGCCTTCACATGATCCTACCATCATCTGTATGGCCACGGCTGATAACACCTGAAATTCCTTTTAGAATTTGGACGTCTGAGGATTGACGCAGAAGTTTTCTACAGCATGGTTAGTTACCCAACTGTTGAAGCAGAATTGGGCGTTTACTTCTATTTCTTCAATTCAGTCTCCTTCTTCTGGTAGACCAAATATGTTCTTAAGGACCGAAGGGGTGATCAAAATTCTAGTACCTCTTACTGCACTTATTGATTATCCAGGAGTCTTTCTGGCCGTAGGAGTTGAGAAAGAACTCCGCCACCGCCTCTAGATACACCTACATTGGAGCACTTTTTATGTAAGTCCTTAGTTTCGCATTTTCAATCAGTACAAGAATCAATTCACCCATTTGTGTGTAGTTTGTGAATTATCTACAATTAGCTTGACTCAGTATCTTGTCATGACATAGGTCTTTACAGAAGACTGCTGAGTCTTCACCAGAGAGTTTGAAGTTATGTTTTCTTTGGTGAAGGTTGGCAGAGAATTGGGCCATTGAAAAAGATTGGGGAGATTTGGGAGGCTGAAGAGAATGAATAAACCTGGATGAAATTTTGAGAGAGAGACTGAGCGCTTGAGTTCTTGATTAGCTGTGTGGGTGATTTGGGGGAAACAACTAATCTATTTATAGACTCAAGTAGACAGTGTAAACAACGGTAAAAAGAATTTTAGTTGAACTGAAATTGAATGGTTCCGATTAATCCGTCGATTTAATTTCAGATTTATCTGTTAGGGTTAAATGAGGGGAGAGAGAAAGAGAGTGGGTCCAACGGTAATATTGAGATGACATGTCATTTTATCGTTCAGTAATAAATTTAATTTCAACTTATCTGATTATAGCTCTCATTCAGTCTTCACATGGCATTGAGCTACTGACATCATCAGTTGGCCTTACGACTGATGATTTACTCGGCTTGGATTGATCTGTTCCAGCTGGAGTCCCTTCAGCTTTGACTCCTAGTTTTTCATCAGCTTGAGCTGTTCTCTTAGCTTTGCTCCTCCTAAGCTTTTCATCTGCTTCCTTTAGCTGAAGCTTTTTCCTCTTCAGTCAGTTTTGGCTTCAATTGCTCTCATCAGTTGAACATGACTGTTTGAGAATTGATGCCTTCTGCGATCAGTTTACTCATCTTTTTCTTCAGCTTCCATTTAGCCTTCGCCATTTCTTCAGAACTGATTTGGGCTCATCAGTTTAAGCTTCATAGCTTAACTAACTAATGTCATTTTGATTCATTTCTCATCTTCAGCTGGAGTGTTCCTCTTCACTCCTTCTCTTGGCTGGACATCATCCTCATTTGAAGCTAGTTCAAGCAATCTCAGTTGGAGGCACAACTCCACAAATCTAGCTTCTGGCAATGGCTTGGTTAAAATATCGGCTATCTGCTTCTCTGTGTTGACATATTTGATGCATATGTCTTTTTTCTTGATGTGAACTCTGATGAAGTGGTGCCTGATATTAATGTGCTTCGTCCTTGAATGCAATACTGGATTTTGAGATATTGCAATGGCACTATTATTATCACAGTAAATTGGCACTTCTCCAGTCTCCACCTTGTAATCCTTTAGATGTTGCTTCATCCAAAGGATTTGCGTACAACAGCTTCCAGTAGCTACATACTCGGCTTCAGTTGTTGACGTGGCAACTGAGTGCTGCTTCTTACTAAACCAGGATATCAGTTTGTTCCTAAGAAACTGACATGTTCCACTGGTGCTCTTTCTGTCGATCTTGCATCCTCCAAAGTCTGAGTCTAAATAGCTAGTTAGACTCAAGCTATCATCTCTGGGATACCATAATCCAAGATTTATGGTCCCTTTGAGGTACTTCATTATCCTCTTTGCTGCTTCAAGATGACTTTTCTTCGGGTTGGCTTGGAACCTTGCACACAGTCTGACTAAGTAGGAGATGTCTGGTCGGCTGGCAGTTAGATAGAGAAGGGATTCAATGATTTCTCTGTAGTGCATCTCACTGACTGATTCTCCTTCTTCATCGAGCATCAGCTGCACTGATGTGTTCATTGGAATCTTAAGAGTTCTTCCCTTATCGGTTCCAAACTTCTTGACAAGCTCTTTGGTGTACTTTGCTTGACTGATGAAGATTCTGTATTCAAGTTGCTTCACTTGGAGTCCTAGGAAGAAAGTCATTTATTCCATCATGGTCATCTCGAATTCGCTTTGCATCAGTTGAGCGAATCGAGTGCAGAGATCTTTATTCTTTGATCCAAAAATTATGTCATCCATATAAATTTAGACCATTAAGATCTTAGCTGATCGCTCTATTATAAATAGAGTACAATCGATGACTCCTTTCTGAAACCCATTCTTGAGTAAGAATGTTGTAAGGGTTTCATACCAAGCTCTTAGTGTCTGCTTCAAACCATAAAGAGCCTTCTTTAGCTTGTAGACTTGATCTCCAATTTCAAAGCCTGGAAGTTACTCGACATAAAAATCTTCCTTGAGCATCCCTTGCAGGAATGCACTTTTCATGTTCATTTGATAGACCGTGAAATCATTGTGAGCTGCATAGGCGAGGAACATCTGATGGCCTCCAATCTTGCAACTGGTGCAAATGTCTCATCAAAGTCTATTCCTTCACTTTGAGAGTGTCCCTTGCCTACCAGTCTGGCCTTGTTCCTTGTGATCATGCCTTATTCATCTAGTTTGTTGCGAAAGACCCACTTAGTCCCAATGACTTTTTAGGTTTTCAACCTGTCGATAAGAAACCAAACATCATTTCTTATAAACTGGTTCAGCTTTTCTTGCATCGTAATAATCCAGTCTAAGTCTTCAAGTCTTCCTTGATGTTGGCTGGTTCCATCTGCGAGATGAAGCATGTGAAGAGAGCATGCTCAGTTGATCCTCTGGTTTGGACTCTGCTTCTTGGATCACCAATAATTTTGTCGACTGGATAGCTTTGGAGTCATTTAGGTATGGTGGCTTCTATTGTGCCTTCAGCTGGTTCTTCAGTTACTCCTTCAACTGAACCTTCAGCTGCTACCTTGGCTCCGGTTTGTTCGTCAACTTCACTAATTCTTCCCCTATTTTAGTTATGGGGTTTGAGGTCTCAGTACAATTTATATCCTCATTGACCAAGTTATCTTCAACTGGTCTGGAATCAGTTTCAATGCCATCTTCTAGTGAAGCTTCAAACCGCTCTGGAACAATGTGATCAACATAGTCCTGCGAGTGTTCAAATTCACTTGGCAGTGCTTGTACTGATGTACAGTTTTTCTCCTTGTTCATGTACTCATTAGCAAGCTCATCAAATACCAGATGACATATTACTTCCACAACTAGTGTTCGTTTCTTGCACACTCTGTAAGCTTGTGAATGAGGGGTGTTATAGCCGAGAAAGATCCCCTCATCAACTTTGGCACTGCAGGCTTTCAGTTGGGTTTTACCATTGTTGTGGATGTAACATTTGCAGCTAAATACCTTAAGGTAAGAGATAAAAGGCTTACGACCCTTGAACAGCTCGTAGGGCATTTTGTCATGGGTGATGACGATGGCACTTCTATTCTGAGTATGGCAAGCTGTGTTAACTACCTCAGCCCAATAGCTTTTAGCTGTGTTGGCATCTGCTACCATTGCTCGAGCTGCCTCCTTAAGCGTGTGATTTCTCCTTTCAACTACGTAATTCTATTGAGGAGTTCTTGCAGCTTAGTGCTCATGAATGATTCCCAATTCACTCATAAAATTGATCATTTGCTGATTTTCCCTTGTCAGTTTGCAATCTTCTCATCAATATTGATAGCTTGGCAAAAGTCTCATCTTTTCTTCTCAGGAACTCTACCCAGGTATATCTTGAGTAGTCATATACTACTAAAAGAGTAAACTTCTTACCTCTGGGGGTTGGTGGCTTCACTGGTCCAAATAGGTCCATGTGTAGCAACTGAAGAATGTCTGTTGTTCCTTGAGGATGGCTTTTGTTCTTGAATGATGACTTTACTTGCTTCCCTATCTGGCATGGTCCGCAGACTCCAGCTTTCTTGTGGATCTCCTTGGGAAGCCCCCCAACCAACTCTTTCTTGGCCAAGTAGTTGATTGTTTTGAAGTTGAGATGATTCAATCGTCGATGCCATAGCCAGCTTGCTTCAGTTGATCCTTTGGAGAATAAGCAAGCTTCTGAATAGCCGGTTGACCAGTTAACAACATACATGTTACCCTTTCTTACTCTAGTCAGGAGTATGGCTCTATTTGACTTGTCTCTGATGTCACACGAGCTATTACTGAAGTCGACTGAGTACCCATTATCACATAGCTGGCTAATGCTTAGCAGCTTGTGCTTCAGTTCTTCAACATGTGACACATCATTAACAACAACTTTCTCTTTAACTATGAACCCTTCTCTAAGGGTTCAGCTCTTTTAGTTGTCTCCAAAGCTGACTAGTGGTCTCTTAACCTCTTTGTAACCGTTGAGATCATTCTTGTCTCCGGTCATATGCTTGGAGCACCCGCTATCCAGATACCAAGTGTCTTTAGTCTTTTTCTTGGATAGGATGCTCTTTTCCTGCAAAACAAAAATCAGTTTTTAGGTACCCGCATAATATCGGGTCCTGAGAGGTTAATCATGTTTTTGGGAATCCACATCCGCCATACTTTTGGCTTTCCATTTCTAAGAGATCATTCAGAATTAGATCTCTTGATCAGCTTTGGACTTCTTGTAACTCTTCGACTGAGAGTTGAGTCATGTGATCTATACCTCATATGAGAGTTAGGATAAAAGACTTCAACTAATATCCTCTCATCTTGTGACCTTGGTGCTCTTTGTCTTGGCCAGTTTCTTCTGAGACTTTAACCTTAAGCCTTTTGGCCTTTGTGAGATGGCCAATTTGCAAACCAGTTATAGTTAAGATTGATTCTAGGCTCATCCATTGAGTTTAGATACTCATTATACTGGGTTGCAAGGTCACTCGGAATGAACTCCTTCAAAGAGATTGGATTATGCTGTCGTGCACAATACAGTCTTGTATGCAAATTTATCTTAGGATTGGAAGAACTCCCAGGTTGAAATGCATTTGAGGAGTTTCTAGATCTTCGCTGAACTGATGGCCTATTTTGAACTGATGCCTTTTTCTGAAAGGCTGGCCTTGGGTGAACTTCAGGTCTCAGTTGAGCTGATAACCTAGAATGAAATGAAGGCCTTTGTTGAAAGGTTGGCCTTGAATGAGCTTTCGATTTTGATCGAGCTGAGGATCTGGACTGATAGGCTGGCTTATGTTGAACTAGTGGCTTTGACTGAGTTGCAAGCCTTTGAAACACTAATTGTCTTTGAGTTGACTTTCTCGACTGATTAGTCTGATTTCTGGGCTGAGCTTGAGGAGTCTCCAAGATACTTTTATCTTTTAATTTTTCAACTGGGGGTGACTGAGCTGGTCTTATGAATCCTTTTAGGATTCCATGTTCACAGCTCTGAACAACTGCCTGATGACTTACTATATCCCAGCCCTGGACTCCCTGCTTCAACGCTCTGATGACCTAGAATCTCATCTAGAGTTTGGGATCCCTTCTTGAATTTGAGGGTCAATTCCTCTTTTTCAAGGATTTCAAGCTTGAGCTGCTCATTCACAGGTTCCAGTTCAGCATTTCTAAGCTTCAGCTGATCAATTTCAGTTGGCTGAGCTTCAAAACTTTTCAGTCTTTCATTTTCAATGCTCAGCTCTTCAACTCTACTTCTTAGCTCATCATTTTCACCCTTCAGTTCAATATGCATGCTCAATACATAGGCTAACTGATCTTCTAGGATTCTTAACTGTTCATCCAGTTCATTTCTACAGATTGAAGCTTCATGCATATGATAGAAAGAGGTTATGGAATCTGTTGTACTAACCTCTTCATCCTTGTCGGCCATGAGGCAAAGCAAGGCTTCATTATCTGAGTTGTATCTGTCTGAGTCGATTCTAGATAGGTAGTCTGAATCATCCATTATGGCATTTTCAGAGTTAGCAATTATTACTTTACTCTTGAAGAAGCTTCTCCTCACTTTAACTTTCTAGTCTTTAGGGAGCTCTGGACACTCGTATCTGTAGTGCCCTTGCTTATGGCAGTGGAAACATTCTTCTATGTTTCGGTTAGCCACCATAAATTGTTCAGCTGATCGCTCAGCTGGCTGCTGGTTTCTTTCTCCCTTTGCAGCTTCATCAGCTTGGGGTAGAGCTAATTGTTGATCTCTGACTTTTCTCAGCTTTTCCAATAATCTTGACATTGACTAGATTTGCTCATTTATATCCTCAGTCAGGATCTCCTTCTTGTCAGCTGACTCTCTTCTTCGATCAGTCACCGATCTCCCTAGATTCTCTCTGGTGGGTGAGCCTCTTGGTTGAAAGTTATTTCTTCCACGGGCTTCTCTGAACTGATTTCTTTCAGCGTAGAAAGAAGCATCATGAGATGAAGAAGTGGATGCTTCTCTCTTTCGGTTCAAGCTGTATTCATGAGCCTTAAGAGATCCGAACATTTCTCTGGGTGTAATGCTATTCAAGTCTCTAAACTCCTTGATAGCAATTACTTTCATATCCCATTCTTTTGTGAGATTGTCGAGAATCTTCAAATTTATCTTACAATTGGGATAGCTTCTTCCTAGATTATTCATCTCACTTATTATTATTAGTTTTGTATATTGGAAGAACATGTCTTTGTATACTTTTCTGATGATATGATGATATAGATTGAATCTTATTCTAGTCACTGTTTGCATTTACATTATTATATAATTGTTTATGCATATTCAATATACTTACACTGGAGATGATATGGTGTGGGTAAACACACAGTAAGATCATATCATTAGATTCTTCTATTGTAGTAAAAGGTTCACGGCTTAGATGGTCCTGAATACACCATCGGTACACCGTAGAATAATCTGATAGTTATTTTATCTTAACTGATTGATTATTCTAATACACTTGTTAAGTGTATTAAGGAGGATCACCATAGGATACTGTTCTCTACTCTGACACTATAAGTTAGAGAACAAAGATCCACAGAGTTCGAGTTCTTAACTTATATTGTAACAGCCCGGTCCCTTAGGCGGTCATTTTGATGGGGACGGGGTTGTTGGGCGTAAAAGCCGAAGAAAATAGGTAGATTAATCGAAAATCCAAGGGGGTATTTTTAGAATTAAACTAAGTTAGCACCTCACAACTTAGGCAACTTAACTTCATGACTTGGAAGGACTATCATCTTTAATGAATCAAAGGGGGGTCAAAGGATTCAATCGAGTCAAAGGAATGCCAAATCATAGGCCAACCGAAATTTAAACAGAATCCAAAGACAAACATATAGGAATTTGACTCTATAACTAAACAAGACTTCTTCAAAAGCCACAATGGCTAAGACCCATAAAAAGGTCGGAGTTAAATAAATCATACTGTCCCATTCATAGGACCAAATAAGAAACTAACTCAAAACTTAACTTGAACGAACAGAATCATGCTTGAAAGGAAAAGCCTCTTCGTAGGCGAACAATAATAACAAGCATGAAAGACTTATTCACAAGTCAACTGAAGATGAATAGATACCAGAATGCTCAATATGTATGACTATTCAAATAAATCGGAATCATTAAAGGAACACTGATATATCAAAGAACATGTTTCAAAGACTTTATTGATAACTACGATTCATAGCATTTAAAACATGCTACTATCAAGAATCTAGTTACACATATCAAGACTAAATACTTACATCAGAGTACTTAGCAGAAACTTAGCGGAAGAAAACATGTAACCATACAAAGCAACAAACTTGAAACCTCAGACAACCCCACCAGCAACACATCACCGGCCTCAGCATCTCAACCTGAAAACATTTGAAAAAGAGGGGGTGAGCACTAATGTACTCAGTGGGGTTTTATGAGAAAACTCTTTAATAAACTTTGGAATATCCAATTAATAACTGGCGGCATATGGAGAGCAAAACGCAAAAGCCCTCTCCATACCCGCAAAACCTTTTACTTCCTTTTCTGGCGCCTTTCCTGGCTCAAACCTGCTGTCTACTGCACCCTTATGCCTTAGGATGAGAGAGGGAACACCTCAAATATCCTCTGAGTATGGGAGGGGATTACCCAGCAGTGACTCCATTCATTTTCAAATGTTCAACATTAGTGACACGAAGGTCACGGCATGATAATGCAAATAAACTGTTCTTTGAGCTCGATAACCTTTTTACAACAGAAACTATATCTTTCCTTAAATTCCTCCTTTCTTAACCTTATCCTCAACCTTAACCTTCCTTACTTACTTGACTTAGCTCGCAATACCAAGCCTAGAGCAATCATCTAAAGCTAATTCTTAATTGAGCACGATCTCAGCCTATAAGGGATTTAACGCTACACTAACAAGACAATCCTTGATCCTTAACTATACGAGCTTTAACAAAGCATAAATATTCAAATGATAGGAAATGAACGCGGATAAACATCGATTACAATTAAAGAAATTCTAGATCTCGGGCTAGCATCAATCGTATTTAAACAATTCTAGCATATCTAAACATACTTGAGAGCTCACTTAACTCATGATCACTTCCTTAACCTTATCAAACTCAAATAACAATTCAACATAATCATGCATATAACTTCCTTTATTCCTTTCTTTTACTCGTACAGAGACTAAACAGGCAGAGCATAAAATATTTTAATTGGATATTTCCCTTGCCTTAACATGCTTCTAGAGCTTAATAGCTCAAACCTTATACTTGGTTTAGAACCACCCACCTTGATGATGAACATTTTGATAACAAGCGCGTAGACGAAGCAACGAGCCAAAAATTCTTCCTCGGGCCTCCTCGGGGTTCACCTCATCACAAAAGGGGACGGAAAAACTGATTCGACCGATTGCGATTCCGGATGATCGGTCACTTCTACCTTGTAGATCATCGAAAGAGCTTCGATTTGAGTACTCATGGACCTCGTAACTCCAACCGAGGAGAAAGTTATGGCCTCCGCACGAAAACGTGCCGGAACTGCCGCCGCAGCCCCGCGCCCGCGGAATCCCTGCGCTCGCGCATCTCCGCGCCGAAAGGGCATCCCCGCGACCGCGGGAGCCCCCGCGACCACGGGAACCTCCACGACCGCGCCTCCTGGGCGATTTCCGGCGGCGGAAACTCCTCCGCTCCTCCGCGCTCGACTCGCCGAACAAAAACTACTCGTCTCGGAGGTACGCTCACGAAGAGCGCTCCTCGCTCGACTTTAGAAATGGAGGTGAAAGAAGTGAGAAATGAGCAAATGGGAATGAAGGGGGGCTCCTCTATTTATAGGGGAAATCCAAGCTTCTCCGAGAAGCTTCTTAAGTGCAACAACACTGCTTTAAAAATATCAGGTTCGGTTAAAAAGCGCTTTATTCGATGTCGAAGTCCAAATGACCTCAGACACGAAATCCAAAAATACCGGGAGGTTCCTTGGCTCGAGTACTATTGAACCAACTTGACTCGGAATAAAGAACGAGTCATCTTGAAGGAAAATGAGAAAATATTCTCTTTTCAAAAATAAAGTTACTATTCCACACAAGGGACAAATAAAATTTCCGAGCGCTCGATTGACCTCAGAATGAAAATCCGGGAACGCCAACGGATTCCTTGAGAAATTTCCTATAAGATAGGCTTGAAAGAACAAAGCTCGAGTCAACACATGAGATTTCGCAAATTTCTAACGAACGCGCTCCTACGGAAAAACACTATTCATATCTTCTTTAAACGCGTTTTAAATAACCGGGAACTCAAACGACTTCCGATTCAAAATCCAAAAGCACCGGCATGCTCCTTGGGTCAACACCTTTCAAACATGACCAAAATTGACTATAATTGAGCTCGGATCAAAATTCTCAAAGAGACGATTTTACGAAAAATAAATCCTAAAATCGCGGCTTAGAACCGAAACATCTTAATTATGCTCAAAATTCCTTTTAATATTTTCTAATTAAAATTAGGAATTACTTAATCATATTCTGAAAATTCGGGTTGTTACATATATTTATTGGCGAACATATGTATGCTTTATTTATTGCTCTGATTTATCCATGGGTGAGATTCTCTTATAGAATCAATAAACTCGATATCTTGGGTAATGGCATTTGCATACATGATGTATTGTGCAATATATATAAGCACTGTGTCCTGGTTCGCTAGGTTGATGATGTTCTCTTAAGGAAATACAAGTTCACGTTGAAACCCTACAGGTGGAATTTATTCCGTACATGATAAAGCTTATGTGGTACTACTCAAAGTTTTAGATATTAATTAATTATAGTTGTCAGAGGCTTACATAATTAATTAATGAACATTAGATCTTAAACACGGGGAATGGTTGAACTAAAGGAGAAAGCATATTCACAAATGTGTATTAAATTGGTAGGTCAGTATTAGTTCTTTAAATTGAATAAAAGTAATACTTAATTTATTTAATAATATCCTAAGTTTATTGGATATTAGGAATTAAATAAATTAATGGGCCAATTTAATATTCTTCTGGATCCCTGTTGTAGCCCAATATGACTTTAATGAGCTGGAGATAGAAAAGGAGATTGAGGCCCAAACCCAATAGGATTGGGACACTGTATTTTCGGTCGCCTCCTTATAAATAAAGGAGGTGGGGATCAATATTATACACACACATATCAGCCCCTCAGTTATCTCTTTATCTCCACTAATTCCATAATTATCTAGTAGATTTCTGTCCACCTTGAATCTAGATACAGTCTGGGAATACAGCAGAAATCGAGAAGTCGAATTGCTGAGTAAGGGAAAACCGATCATTGTACTCTTAACAGCAAGATTAGACATTTAATCTTGTCCTCAACCCGACGTTCAATTGTAAGTCATTTTTCAATTATCTATGTTTCCATTTTCAGTAGAATCAAAAAACTGATTTGCATGTTTAATTGGACTTAGATAATTAAAACATATGTGTTGAATAAAATATGATTACATGATATTAGGTTAAAGAACAACCAAATAGATCCTGTGGAGGTTTAATTCGAAAAACTCCAACAATTAGTATCAGAGCGGGTTTTGGCATTGTTCTAGAATTAATCCTATGAATAATTCGACATATATATTTAAATTTGATGTTAAATTTATGATGTTTAAATTTTTAGATTTAAATATGTATGGGTATCGATTTTGTAGTATTCAAAACTTGGATGAATTTTTGAATCTTGTTCGAAAATTCTAGTTTTGAAGATTGGTGAAATTTTCGGTCATGTGTTATTAGATTTGGAATGTTATTTGATGTTATCAAATTTCCAAATTTAATAACATGTGTGTTTTGAAAATTGAGGTTCCAAAGTTTTCGAAACTTTGGTGTTTTAATTTTCTTAATTTGTGCTATGATATTTTCGATCATGTTGGAATAATTTGGAGAAGAATTTAATTAATATTAAATTTCCAGATTTATGTAACATGTGATAATCGAAAAATATAGTGTTGTTTTCAAGAAAATTTAATGTGTTAAATTCCCTAATTTGTTCTATGTATTTTCGAGCATGATTAGTTTAAATTTGGAGAAGACTTTAATTAAAATTAAATTTCCAGATTTATATATCATGTAGTATCGAAATATATGGTGTTAACTTTAGGTAATTTTGATGTGTTGAATTCCCTAATTTTTGTGTTGAAATTTTCGGTCCTCATTAAATTAATTTTGAGAAGTTTTTGATAAAAATCAAATTTCCAGATTTATTTAATTAGGTGTTTTAAAAATTATGTGTTTAAGAATTAGATATCTACCAAAAAAACTCTCATACATAACACCTCATACATAACGGATATTTTAAAAATCCGTTATCTATGAGCGCATTTTTGGTATAGATAACGGATATTTCAAAAATCCGTTACGAGAAAAGTGTTATCTCCGATCATACATAATGCTTTCGAGTCTTGCGTTATCTGTGAGTGTTATATATTATTGTTCACAATTATAACGCTCATTTGGTACTGTTATGCGTTATGTTATGTTTAAACACATTATATAACGGTAATATTTACTGTTATGAATATCCGTTATGTATATGTGTTAACTATAATTTTTTTAATTCAAAATTAAATTGCCCTACGCTGAAAATTTCCCTCTCACCATATTATTTAGTACAATTCTTACCGCCAATATTTCTCACCAAACATAAAAATTCATTTTTTCACGTTAAGGCAGAAGAGATCCCCAAATTTTAACCTAAATCCCTGATTATCTGAATTGTACCCCATGGGAATCTTCGAAAGCTTCTCTGTTTTTTTTCAATTCGTCTTGTTCGAAGGTATGATTAAAACCCAATATTGAAGGCCTAGTTCACTCTTCAGATTTTGACGTTCTTCTCTGAGTCAGTCGTCAATTGTCGTGGAAAAACCAAGCCGGAGAGTGTAAGCACTGGTCGATTTTTGTTTCGCCATTCTCTCTGTCGAAGAAGACCAAGCTCAGCGAACCAGGTAATGATAGGCGACCTACTATTTCACTATTCTCTTCTCTTCTCAGCCTTCTCTGTTTGTTTGTTTGGGATGTGAAAGGGCAAATTTTAGGGGTTTGTGATCAATGACTGTGAATTAGGAAAATACGAACCTCAAATTTCTGCTTTTTTTTTTCTTTCTGTGAACGATGTGAATGGCTGTGTGAAGATTTTTTTTTTTGGTGCGTGATCTGAAACAAACTGTTGCTTGAACTCTTTTTGGGTGTTCTGAAACTCGGTGTGTATTTGGTTCTATTTGAATTGAATAAAATGAGAAAATTAGTGACCAATATACAAGATTTTCATGTCACAATTTTTTTGTCCTATACTCTTCATCTTGTAGGGCTGATTGAGTCTTCATTTTGGTTTGTCTTGCAGTACGTACAATTATTTTATTGGTTTTATTTGCTTGGCAAAACTTGGTGTTTCAGATTGGTTTCACATATTGTAATTTCTTTGATTTATGTGAGGTCTTATGGAATTTTATCGTGATCTTTTGGGCCAGATTGTAGTGGAGACACTTTCAAGTGGACGGTTGATCACGCTTTATCATGTTTTTTGTAGTAGAACTGCTACACTCTTCAGTGTTCATTTTGTTGGATGAAGAACATTGATATCTACCCGGGGCCATTTCTTGTTTGTTATTTCGGAGTTATTGGACATCAGTAATATATGAGACTTTTAATGATTAGGGGATGCTTTTTGATAGAATGATTTTGGTTTCACATATACCTGAGGATTGATATCTTAGCCTTCGTGTTATGGGTTTGAATCTTTAAATCTGCATGCTTTACCATCTCTATGGAGAAATCCCATATCAGATGGAAGTTTGTCCAAACTAACTTATCTCAAATTATCTTACAAATAGACTCTCTCAGGCATCCTTTCTGCAACTTTCATTGGCAATTTGCGGTAGAGTGTCATTTCTTGCAACTTCATTATTGGTGTCACTCTGCCAGTAGGAAACTAATTCATCTTTAGATTGTCTACCAATAGACTCTCTGGCTATTTACATATTTGGCCAAGAAATATTACTAAATTACAGGTGCTTGACATTTTTGATGTCATTCATCCTAAGTTCCTAAAATAGGAAGCTTATCTAAACTAATTTATCTCAGTTTATCTCACAATAAACTCATTGATGAGGTGCCTCTTTCATGGGTTAATCTCACTAAATTTGAGCTGCTCAACATTTCTTATAACTGCATTTCGAGTACCATTCCACCTCAAATTGCAGCAATAGCATCACTGGCTCTCTGTCATCGACCATGAGCCATTTACTAAAATTGGAATGTATTTTTGAAGCAGGGATAGATAAGCTTCCTTCAATAAAAAATAAACCCAAGTTGGAATTCAATACCTCTTCAGTTTGGATAGTATAACATCATTAAATAATATTGTAACATAATATATTATGTTTATGAAAAATTTAATGATTTATAAATATTTTTATTTTCATTGTTAACTTCAGTTTTCTCCCACTTTTTTTAGTGGTTGATTTTTTCAAAACACAATGAAAATATGGTATGAAAAATAGTTTTGAGACAATAATACTATTTCAAATAATAAACAAATATACTTGTTCTTTTTTTAGAAAAAATGAATTTTGCATATATCATTTGTGTAAAATAATAAATATTAATATCACTACAAAAGATTAGTATATCATGTGAGGATTCACATTGGCATCTCATTGGTCTTTTTGATTGTGAAATTACTAGTAGAGTGCTCACAGGTCCCCCAGATCAAGATGTCTTATCATTAACAAAGGCCATTTACAATTTGTATTCTTCCATTCACTACAGACAAGCCTGAGTTGAACCTCATAATCTATTAGCACTGATTTTCAACATCTGACCTACTTGCATTGCACTTTTTTGCTTTGATGGTGGAATTAAATGGCTGTATGTATAGTATTTTATGTTTTAATGTTTTTTTAGAGAACTAAATGTATAGTATTATCTACAGCACAAAAGGCCGTCTTCACTAGGAGCTCTATGTATTTTCTCCTACGTGCATACGTTGCCATTTAATTTTTGGCACCAGGGCAGTCTAACTGATGAGATAATTTCTTGTTAGCGTGCAGCTGGTTTGTGCTTATACGACCGGCTGAAGTTGCTACCTTCTCTACCATCTGCACCGGCACGTACTGTCTGTAAGAGCAATAGCAAAGTTGTGACTACATCCTCAAGTATGATTCTCTTACTCTTTACCGCTTCAGTGAAATTGTTCTACCTTTTGTTTTCTTTATACTTTGGGTGTAATATAACCAGTATTGGGGGTTGGGATGACTGTTGGATCTGAACTGCAATTTAAAATCTGATCACAACCCCATGTACATTTATCACCTGTTTGCTTGAAACTAGATACAATTCTCAATCTTCTGCAAGTTATAAAAAAAATTCTCAATTATATATATATTTGAATGGTGTTATTTGAATATTTATTTATTTATAAAAATGGTATAATGGAATATATATATATATATATATATATATATATATATATATATATATATATATATATATATATGCACACTCTGATCCTTGAGGGTTTTTTTAGAAAAGAAATAAAAACCTCAGATGTTAGGGGTGCCACTCCTCAAGCCCCTGGTTCTCAACCATGCTAATCACATTATTTCTTTCCAATTTACAATTATTCTCTTTTGACTTTGGAACCATAACATGCCTTTATAGTTTCCATGTACTTAGTTATCTATATGAATCAAAATAGAGTCAGACAACAAATAGGACACGATAACTTTCAAACCTTCCAACAGTAGCGATCTGAAATTATTAGGAAATTCTCTGAGTAAGAACTACTTCATGGCTGTTTGGCTGCTATAATGATCATAGTTTATTGCAAAGTAAAATAACATCTATACCATGCAACAGATATATTTTAAAGGATGAACAAATGGGAAAGTCATAACTAGTGCAGTCATAATTATAAAAGACATGCAGCTCAAGTTTCACAGTAATATAAAATACTGCAGATTATGACATAAATGTGCAAATGAAAACCAACTAACATACCTCTAACAACACTAGAAATTCTTTAACGTAACATTGGTGATTTAATTTGGTAGATATTACCCATGCACCGATGTTGTAGAATTTCCCGTGTAAGTTACACGTACCATATATATTAATTAATTTAAGACTATTGTAAATATCTATAAATTTGTACTCTTAATAGTTGAATATCTGCATTTGATGCATGTATATATATATAATAATAATAAAGAAACTATTTAATTGACCAAGGAGAGAAATTAATTAATTAAAACCCCACCAGCATGTGGTGTCCTTGATTGATTGAACGATGGGCCTGATAGCAACAAACATTGACTCATTTTCACGAAATGAAATTGAAGATTGTATGGATATGATTATGATGAAAGGCTGTAAACTAACTAATTAAAATAATAAGACAAGAGTACCCCAGCTTCATGCAATGATATCAATCCTTAATGCTACAAATCTATCATCAATTCTTACCATTTCTGACAAAGGTCAACCCATATCCCACCAAAATAGAAGTGGGGGAGGTTGCGTTGACCTTAACTCTTGCTCCAAATTATTATCAGATGAAATTGACACCTCTCCACACTTAATTTGTCTCTTGCTACTGACCACTTTCTGTGATTTATGAACTCATAATAAGCTAGCCCACCTTCTAGTTTTATACACGCATTAAGCATTTTCCAAGCAAATAAGGAAAAGAAATTCAAAAAAGCAAATTGAGAAGTTATTAAGGTACATATTCTCATTTATAGGTCAGTTTATTAATTATTATTACACGCTTATCATGTATGATTTATACTATATAGGGTCCTTTGCAACCTGATGACAAGCAATGTGGCTATTACGTGATGCGGTTCATGAGAGATATCATCATAGGGTTTGAAAATGCTACATCGTCTACTTTTCAGCTGTCATCACTGGTATTTAAATATGCGCTCCAATATCGTCTAACTAGTACGTGTAGTTATTAATCAAATATGATATGTTTTTATTCGTAGTTCAAGGGTGTTCGTACTTATTCTCAAGCTCAACTCAATGAGGTTCGTGAAGAATGGGCAAAATGTGTGATACACCATTTCTTCGATTGATAGGTATTGCTTCCAGTTCAATTATTTTTGCTTGAGACAAATGCATGGTTATCCTTTTTATTTGCTACTCATGGAATATGTTTTATGTCATTTTGGTTGAGATTGAGTTTTTGTTAAGTATTGTGATAATTCATTGTTACCACTTATTTCTCCAACAGACTTAAGGTTGAGCAGTTGAGTTGAATGGGCGCTTCTCAATCACCAAAAAAGTTGTACGGATCAAAATGGCTAGCATATATGTTATCTTTTTTTGGACATTAGTATGATATAAACATGTTTAGAATGTTGATTATATTCGGATGAATGTATGAATATTTTTGAATTTGATATACGATGATTTATGGGAATTTCAGTTATTTTTATTGTTTTAGAATTATTTTAATTGTTGAAAATCTATAAAAAAATTGTAGCAGGTATACATAACGGTACTCATTGGAAACATACATAACGGCAGTGAAACTAAAAGACCGTTATGTATAAGACCTAAAGATAACGAAAACTAAAAATATTTAATAACGGTAAAAATCTGTTATGTATCAAAACATACATAACGTAAAAAAGCGTTATCTAAACTACAAATAACGTTATCTATTAATCCATGTGGTATATTTCATAACGGAGAAAAATGAATTTTCATAACGGTACAAACCGTTATATATGACAGTAATAGATAATGTAGAAAAATGAATTTTCATAACGGTATAAACCGTTATATATAACAGTAATAGATAACGGATAAAAATGAATTTTCATAACGGTACAAACCGTTATATATAACAGTAATAGATAATGGAGAAAAATGAATTTTCATAACGGTATAAACCGTTATATATAACAATAATAGATAACGGATAAAAATGAATTTTCATAACGGTACAAACCGTTATATATGACAGTAATAGATAACGGAGAAAAATAAATTTTCATAACGGTATAAACCGTTATCTATAATAACATAGATAACGAATTTTATCCGTTATGTATGAGCGTGTTTTTTGGTAGTGATATCACAAAGTTACCTAATTCTAGTATACATAAAAGTTGAAAATAAAATATTAAGTTTGGAAAGTTTGAATTAGATAAAATTTCCAGATTTATTATTTGGTAATTTTCGATTTTTATGCTTAATAGAATTGGAGAAGGTAATTTTGATATATATGAATAATTATCAAATTCTAAATACAATAAGATTTGAAAATAGAATTTAAATTTGGAAGGAATTTGAAGTGGATCAAATTTCCAGATTTTATTCTTGGAATTTTTGAAATCTTTGTAGATAAGAATTGAAAAAGTAATTTTTGGTGTATATCATAAATTACATAATTCTAATCTAGATAGGATTGAAAATAAAATTTAAATTTGGAAAGAGTTTGAAGTGGATCAAATTTCAAGATTTTTATTTGTATTATTTTCGATCCTAGTCTAAATATTTGGGATAGATTTTTTATCTATATCAATATTCCCAAATATTAATTAATTAGGGTGTATTCAAAAATTAGAATTAAATTTGGTGGATAATTATAATTAATTTCCAGATTTAATTTTATGAAATTTTCGAGAATAACAAGATTTAATTTGGTAGATAACTATTTTAATTTCCAAATTATATCTTGTGGTATTTTCAAAATTATTAATTTATTTAATTGCAATTTTTGAAAATATTAATATCATGTATGGAAATCATATGTTATTTTATGCTTATCATGTTATCATGTTTGTTGGATTTGTAGACTAGCATGTTTGCAGGTTTACCAACTATCATGACTCCTTTAATTATGTGATATATGTTTTAATTTTATATTGAATGTATGATGGGTCGTATGCCGGTTTGGCTACGTGATTTTAATCCATGAGAAAATCTATAGATTAGGTCTAGGTTTTATTTTATGTTGTTTTGATGTGATAGAAATAAAACTATTAGACCACTTGAGTTGTAATTTTATTCTAGATATATTAGATTATTCCTTTTAGGGATAGATATTCTATATTGAATAAAGTTTGAAGATCAACTCAAAGATGGAAAGTAGTGCAACTCAAGAAAGGAATTATCACTGATTCACGTCTCGAAACCCTAATTGGAGCTAGGGTTTTCGGGGAGGCGCAGTGAGGTGGACGACCACATTGTCCAAGACTTGGAGCTGACTTTCCAATTTTTATCTCATTGATCAACATTAGATATAAGCCATGATAGTTGGTTTATTATTATTGCTTACTAAGTTGTTGAAGCATGCAATGTATATTTATCATTTTATGTGATGTTTGCATGTTTTATAATGGGATAAAATAAAACCTCAATCATAAATAACTAAGTGGGAGAGATTCATACCAAAGTATGTAGAAATCTGATACGGTCTCCATTAATCTGGTTTAAGTGAGAAATGATGGGCATGCGCGTTGACAATAGGTCTTCCTCCATATCGGATGTGTCATATCATAGAATTCTCTAGATATTAAACCTCTTTAAAAAGATAGCTGTAGAACACTGTTAGAACTAACTGACTCCTCCATCTGGAGCAGTTAAATTCGAACATATGTACTTGGGGCAAAGATGATGGTGTTCACATTAGATGTAATTTATTAATAAACGTTCACACAATCGTGGCTTATTAATTAGAAGATTACATGACCGTGTTGGTTTTCGGCTATTAATTTGCTTGTTGTAAAGAAACTCAATTGGAAGCAAATTAAAGGTTTAAAAACCTGTTTAAAAATGAATTTTATAAATGTCCACACTATCGTGGCTTATTGAAAATGCTTTTAAAATGTCACTGGAAAAGTACATAATTTTTATGAGGTTTTCGATTATATGCTATTTATCCTAAAGTTTGTGACTGTACTGCATGTTTATTTTTCAGTTACTCTATATCATCAATGGCACTCTCAAATCTGTCCCTTATACTCAAAGACAATAAGTTAATCGGTTAAAACTACAATGATTGGTTTCGTAACCTTAACCTCATCCTAACTGCTTAGGGACACAAATTCATAGTTGAAGAGGAATGTCCTCTGAAACCGGATGAGAATTCTAGCGAATAAGAAAGGTTGGCCTATGCTAAGTGGGTCAAGTCTGATGAGGTTACATGCTGCTACATTTTGGCTTCTATGTCAAATGTGCTGCAACTGCAGCATCAGTCTATGAAGACTGCTTATGAAGTCATGTACAACCTTAAGGATCTCTTCGGTTACAAGAATCGCTCGGCACACCATTTGGCAATGAGGAAACTGATAAGCTCTAAAATGGTTGACTTCATACCTATTAGGGATCACGTTCTCGGTATGATGAGTCATCTTGCTAAGATTAAGACTCTTGGTGGAGATCTGGATGCCAACTCTCAGATAGACATCGTGCTTCACAGCTTGTCCCCGAAGTTCGAGTAGTTTAGATTGAACTTCAATATGATAAAGAAGGATGTCACCTTATCTGAACTGCTCGTCGATCTTTAGGCGGCTGAGTTACATCAAAAGGGAAATCCGGAGGCACACCTAGCTAAGAATAGGGCGTCTTTTTCTAGTACTAAAAAGAAAAAGAGATACGCACCTAAGAAAGCTGCAAATGGGACGCCTAAGGTGAAGAAGCCCAAGACAAAGATTCCTCCCGAGGAGTTCAAGTTGAAGACAAAGTGTTTAAAGTGCGGCCAGCCAGGCCACTGGAAGGCGGCGTGTCCCAACAAGAGAAAGAAGGGTATGTCTCACACTCTTTTCATTGAAACATGTTTAGCAACTTGTTCTACTCAGTCTTGGGTAGTAGATACTGGAGCTACTGATCATGTTTGTATGTCTTTACAGGGGTTCATAGTAAAAAGGCAGCTGAGTGATGGGGAGACCATCGTCTACATGGGTAATGCTACGAAAGTGGTGGCTGTTGCAGTGGGAGACATTACCATTTCTTTTAGTAGTGATAGGATTTTAGTTTTGAAAAACTGTCTTAATGCGCCTGGTTTTAGGCGAAACCTTATTTTTGTTTCTAAACTTTTTATGGATGGATATTCAGTTTCTTTTGATAACAATGTTGTTATCTTTAGTGATAAATGTTTTATCTCTTTTGGCACATTGGATGGACATCTTTACTTACTTAATCCTATGCAAAACACTACGCAAAAGCAATTACTGAATACATCGATCACAAACCCTAACAAAAAGAAAGAATCGTCAGAACTGAATCAAACCTATCTTTGGCATCTAAGGCTAGGCCATATTAACCTTAAGAGGATACAAGGGTTGGTAAACGATGGATCTCTATCTTGATTGATCCTAGAATCATTTCCTTTGTGTGAATCCTGTGTGGAAGGTAAAATGACCAAGCGTCCTTTTGAATCTAAAGGAAATTGATCCAAAGAGGTACTGGATTTAATTCACTCTAACTTATGTGGCCCTATGTCAGTTTAAGATCGAGGAGGGTATGAGTATTTCATCACACTCATTAATCATTACTCAAGATATATATATATATATATCTACCTATTACGTCGCAAGTCTAAATGCTTTGATAAATTCAAATAATTTAGGGCAGAAGTGGAGAAATGTACAGGTAAAAATATCAAGTCACTACGTTCTGATCGTGGCAGAGAGTACCCCTCAAGCGAATTTAGAGACTACCTAGCAGAGAATGGGATTACATCTCAGTTGACTGCGCCGGAAACACCACAGCAGAATGGCGTGGTAGAGAGAGGGAATAGAACATTGTTAGAGATGGTTAGATCGATGATGAGTTTATTCAGAGTTGCCTATTTCATTATGGGGTTATGCCCTAGAAACAATAGCCTATATTCTTAACTTGGTTCCATCAAAATCAGTTCCTTCTATGCCCACAGAACATTGAACTGGATGAAAGCCCAGTTTAGGACATGTTCGGATTTAGGGTAGCCCAACACACGTGTTGGATAAGGAAGTTGATAAGTTGGCTCCTCGTACTGATGTGAGGCTATTTGTTGGATATCCTAGAGGAACAAAAGGTGGTCTATTTTATAGTCCTAAGGATCAGAAGATCATTGTTAGCACCAATGCTCGATTCTTAGATGAAGACTATGTCATAAACCACAAACTAAGGTGTCAAATTATCCTTGAGGAACTGATAGGGGAAGGATCAAATCCTACACCAATAGTACAAGAAAAGGTACCACAAGACACTGCACAACATGTCACAAATACACGAGAACTACCTCGTCGCAGTAGGAGGGCTGTACGCCAACCTGATAGATTCATTGGTTTAGGTGAATCTTTAGATTTCCCTGAAGGACTCAATGAATTGGATCACAGGACCTATGACGAAGCGGTCTAAGACAAGGATGCAGATTCTTAGAAATCTGCAATGGAATCTGAGATTGGATCTATGGATCACAATTAAGTCTGGGAGCTTGTAGAACCACAAGATAGGATTAAACCCATTGGGTGCAAATGGGTCTACAAACGAAAGAGAGGACCCGACGGGAAGGTTGAAACCTTTAAAGCAAGACTCATGGTGAAAAGGTAGACTCAGAAAGAAGGGATCGATTATGAGGAAACCTTTTCACCAGTAGCCATGCTTAAGTGGATCCGGATTCTCTTATCGATTGTCGCTCATTGGGATTATAAGATTTGGCAGATGGATATCAAGACAGCTTTCCTGAATGGAAGTCTTCAGGAAAATATCCACATGAAGCAACTAGAGGGTTTCATTGCTAAAGGCCAAGAACACTTAGTGTGCAAGTTTAAGAGACCCATCTATGGACTTAAGCAGACGTCGAGGTCTTAGAATATCCATTTTGATGAGGTTATCCAGTCATATGGATTCGTGCAAAGTCTGGATGAAAGTTGCGTATATAAGAAATGTGACAGAAACGTGGTGGTTTTCCTCATACTGTATGTTGATGATATCTTGCTTATTGGAAACAATAAGAATGCATTATCAAACATAAGGGTGTGGTTGTCCAAGCAGTTCGATATGAAGGATCTGGGAGAACTCAGACATGTCTTTGACATCAAGATCATTTGAGATCGCCAAAAAAGGATGCTCTACCTATCCCAGATGACTTATATCGATACAGTGCTAGCTAGGTTCAGCATGTAAGATTCTAAGAAAGGTCTTATATCTTTCAGGTATGGAATTCATCTATCCAAGGCAATGTGTCCCCAAACACAGTTTGAAATAGATGAGATGAAGAAAGTCCCATACACTACGGCTGTGGGAAGTTTGATGTATTTTATGCTATGCACGAGGCCTGATATATACTGCTTTGTTAGCATGGTAAGCACATATCAGTCTAACCCTGGACAAGGTCACTGGACTGCGGTTAAGAATATTCTCAAGTACCTGAAAAGGACTCGAGATTATATGCTGGTATATCGCTGTGATAGTCTAGTATCTTTGGGTTACACGGACTCAGATTTTCAATCCAATAAAGATCAGATTAAGTCTACCTCAGGCTATGTGTTTACATTAGGAGGTGGAGCCATTGCATGGAGGAGCATCAAGCAGAAATGCATTGCTGACTCTACCATGGAAGCTGAATATGTAGCTGCCTCTGAGGTTGTAAAAGAAGTTTTATGACTCCAGAGCTTCCTATTGGAGTTGAGCGTGATTCCTGATTTACCTAAGAGTATCACGATATACTATGATAACTCTGGTGCAGTAGCAAATTCGAAGGAACCCACAGCCCACAAGGTAAGTAAACACATAGAAAGGAAGTACCATCTTATATGAGAAATCGTTAAGAGAGGGGACATGGCGGTGGTTAAGATTGCATCAGAGAACAATCTAGATGATCTATTCACGAAGAGCCTTCCAGCTAAGACCTTTGATGGTCACGTGGAGAAAATAGAAATGATATGCAGACCTGGAGGCACAGTTTGAGTTACATAGTTTTGATTTAAGAGTTGGCCAGTTAGTTATTATACTTGAAATACATGCTTCAAGTGTAAGTGGGAGATTGTTAGTTTTGTATATTGGAAAAACATCTCTTTGTATACTTTTCTGATGATATGATGATATAGATTGAATCTTATTGATGTCACTATTTGCATTTACGTTATTATATAACTGTTTATGCATATTCCATATACTTACATTGTAGATGATATGGTGTGGGTAAACTCACAGTAAGATCATATCATCGGATCCTTATATTGTATTAAAAAGCTCATGGCTTAGATGGTCCTGAATAGACCATCGGTACACCGTAGAAAAATCTGATAGTTAGTCTGTCTTAACTGATTTATTATTCTAATACACTTGTTAAGTGTATTGAGGAGGATAACGATAAGGATACTGTTCTCTACTCTGACACTATAAGTTAGAGAACAAAGATCCACAGAGTTCGGGTTCTTAACTTATATTTATTGGCGAATACATGTATGCTTTGTTTATTACTTTTATTTATCCATGTGTGAGATTCTCCTATTGAATCAATAAACTCGATATCTTGGGTAATGGCATTTTCTTACATGATGTGTCATGCAATATATATAAGCACCGTGTCCTAGTTCGCCAGGTTGATGATGTTCTCTTGAGGAAACACAAGTTCATGTTGAAACCCTACAGGTGGAATTTATTCCGTACATGATAAAACTTGTGTGGTACTACTCAAGGTTTTGGATATTAATTAATTATTACTGTCAGAGGCTTACATAATTAATTAATGAACATTAGATCTTAAACACAAGGAATGACTGAACTAAAGGAGAATGCATATTCACAAATGTGTATTAAATTGGTAGGTCAGTATTACTTCTTTAGTGGATTAAAAACAATACTTAATTTATTTAATAATATCCTAAGTTTATTGGATATTAGGAATTAAATAAATTAATGGATCAATTTAATATTCTTCTGGATACCTGTTGAGGCCCAATATAACTTTAATGGACTGGAGATAGAAAAGGAAATTGAGGCCCAAACCCAGTAGGTTTAGGACACTGTATTTTCGGCCACCTCCTTATAAATAAAGGAGGCGGGATCGAAAATATACACACACATATCAGCCCCTCAGTTATCTCTTTATCTCTACTGATTCCATAATTATCTAGTAGATTTCTGTCCACCCTGAATCTATACACAGTCTAGAAATACAGCAAAAATCGAGATGTCGAATTGCTGAGTAAAGGGGCGCCGATCATTGCACTCTCAATAGCAAGATTAGACCTTTAATCTTGTCCTCAAGCCGACGTTCAATTGTAAGTTAGTTTTCGATTAACTATGTTTCTATTTTCAGTAGAATTGAAAAACCGATTTACATGTTTAATTGGACTTGGTTAATTAAAACATATGTGTTGCATAAAATATGAATACATGATATTAGGATTAAAGAACAACCAAATAGATCCTGTGGTAGTTTAATTCAAAAAAATCCCAATAATTATGCCTAGAAATTTTGTTTCAAGGCTTGAGATGGTCTCTTCCGGCTGCATCTTGAAGGATTGATATCTGTTAACCGCGAGCTGGAGCTTGTTTCCTTTAATAGCCTCAGACTCTTTGCATAGATCTGCAAGTAAGTCCCAAATCTCCTTGGCAGTTCTATAGTTCTTTGTATCCTTCATGCGATCCTCATCTAGAGTTTGGAATAGTGCTGCTTGAGCCACAAACTCTAGATTCTTCAACTTCTTCTCTTCACTTGTGAGAAGATGAGTTAGCTTCGGGATCCTTACCGGTTGATTGAAATCCACAACATGTGCTTCATTGTCCATCATTATGTTGATTGAACCGTCTTCAATAACCTCCCACATGTTCTCATGGATCGAGCATAGATGAGCTTTCATCTTTCTGCTCCAATTGTCATAATTCTCAACTGAAAAAAGAGGTAGCTTATGGTTTCCCATAGCTTGAAATGTTAGCATAGATAAACAGATATGATTCAGTTGATCTGTAGAAATAGCTGATTCTTAGAATCAACCGCTCTGATAACACTAGTTGGTCCCGGTGCAAGTCTATGTCAATTTAGAGGGGGTGAATTAACTGACTCAAAAACTTTAAGCTTTGTACGGAATATAGGGCCCTGACTTGCTTATGACAATTTTATCTGTGCACTTAATCAGTTGACACTGATGGCCTGAAGGCTTTGCTTATCACTGTAGCTTGTGTGCTATTATGTGCAGTTTAAGAGCACGCAAGAGCTTTAAGCATAAAATACAGCACACATAAGACTTATAGAGGTTCAAAGCTTCCTGCTTCTATGTCCTCTCTTCCTTCCGCAGAAGGGCAATCCACTATGCAAGTGTAAAGTTTCTTTATTACAGTTACACAATGAAGAAATCTGTTGAACCTTAAAATGGCACCCTTCAAACCGAGTACGGCCTCTTTTTCAACTGTTGTTGTCCCGGATGAATGGACCCTTCGGTACGCTCTTCCTTAGCCAGTTTCTGGGTCGACAGCTCACACTTACTGGTCTCAACTATTCACTGAGACTTTAGGTGCTATTGCCCGTCTTTACAAGATTTTATATCTCTCTCGATCTTCAAGAAGGCAGTCTTAAATCTGTCATCAACCTTAAGTGCTCCTTCAACTTAAGCTGAGTGGTTGATCCTTGAAGAACTGAACTGAGAAGCTTTGCTCTGGCTAGAATTCTGCATCAGCTAGCTGCTTGCTTGGAACTTGAAGCACACCTTCTCAGTTGAGACTTTTCGCACTTAAGAGATTTATGCTTTGAGCTGTGGGGAGGGAGGAAGAAAGCTTGTTCTGCAAAATACAGCAGGAGTAAGAAAATCTTGCAAAAAAAGTCTTAGCCAAAATGAGATTCACTCTCTTTATATAGATGAGTGATCTTTTGACCATTGTGATTGGTGGTTCAGTTAATTTCACCGGTGGCAGTTTAATGCTTGTAGCTGTTTAAAGCTTTGAATAAACTAGCCGTTGAATTTAATAACTTCTGCTCCAAGATCATCAGGATCTTTCTAAAATTTCCTGTCAAGATCTTCATTGACTGCTTGTCAGAGAGATCAGGTATTTCGGCTATCAGTTTTGGAATTTCAGTTGATGGGCTCTCAGCTGTCTCAGCTTTCAGCTCTAAGATTGTCCAGTTGGCAGTTCCTCAGCTGCCTTAAGCTTCAATCCTCGGATGGTCCAGTTCAGTTGCCTTGATCTTTGAGTGCTTAGCTTCAAAAGCTTTCAGTTCTGGACTTCTAGTCGGATTCTTTGTTTGAGCTTTTTCTCCCATCGAACTGATCAAAGATCAGTTCAGTGTTGGCTCAAAGTTATCTGAGCTTTTCTCTTAGCTAACTGATCTTTGATCAGTTTAGTGTTAGCTCTTCTTAACTGACTGATCTTTGATCAGTTCAGTTTTAACTTTCAAGCTGGCTCTTCTCTCAACAGTCTTTCTTGGCCTTCAGCTAGACTGATGATTACTCATCTGTGGATGCCTTCCAGTCTTCAAAGTTCTCTTCTCCCTTTAGCTTTTCTTAAGCTTTGAAGAGTTGACTCTGACTGGCTTGATTGAGGCATCCTTTTAAGTTGGTTGACCATGCTTCAATATAGCTGACTCTTGCTTTAGCTATACTTGATCAATACCCCTGACTTTCAGCTTTAAATAACCTACAGTATTTCATGAAACTTTTTCATATGTTTTGACATTTCATCAAAACCATGAATTGGGCTACTATGATAGTTTTTCCCAACAGTTTCCCAACAGTTGGTTGCTACAATCAACTAATATATTGAGGGAATGAACCCAGATATAGCATATGAAGTCGAGTTGAGGGACTTTGAGAGTATTGAGGTTATAATCCACTATGCCTCAATTGTGGAACGGCAGCTCAAAGATGGACGCAAAAGACCAATGCAGTCGATGTCTACAAGGACACCGTGGTTCAAGGTATATCTTCCATGCCTAGGACAGCCCCTACATATCCTCGGGGCTAGTCTTCACAGCCCGCTCATCGTTTTGAGCAGTCTGCACCTCAGAATGAGCTGGAATCAGCTAGTGAAGAGGAGCCTGATGAAATACCGATACAGAGGTTGAAGATCAACCCTTTAATGACTCTCCTAGCACCGAGATTGAAGAAGAGAAGCCGAAGTAAGCTCACGTGAGCCTTGTTTCAATCCGAGCCTTGAGTCTTATTTGAGAAGATGATCAAAATGATCAGCGAGAGAACATCTTCTACTCTCGTTGTTCTATCCAAGACAAGACTTTCTCTCTTATCATCGACAGTGGAAGCGTTGTGAATGCTATCAGCTAGTATACAGTGGGAAAGCTAGACCTAATTCCATAAAAGCATCCCAAACCCTACCGATTGCAGTGGTTGACTGACAGAGGTGAAATCCAAGTTGGCTATCAGGCAAATGTTATCTTTTCAATTGGTAGATACACTGATACTGTGTTGTGTGATGTCATCTCTATGGAGGCGGCACATATTTTGCTTGGTCGTCCATGGCAGTTTGACAGAAAGGCAATACACGATGGATTTGCCAACACCTATGCTGTGACTCAAGATGGACTGACCACCAGACTATGGCCTTTGGAGCCTATGGACTTCATTGAGGACCAAAAGAGGATACAGGAGAAATTCAAGGAAGAAAGAGCAAAAGTAGCCGTCGCAGCCGCCAAATACTTCACCAATGGCCGTAACTTTTTCCATCATCAAGTTCACCTCAAAACAATTCCCTAATGATTCAAATACACATGGAAAAACATTCGGATCAGCTGCACACAAAGATAAATTTCGCAGCCTGTTATTTTCTGTCAGAAGAGTTGATGAGGCAACCAAACCAGGTTTGTCCCTTGTGCCAATAACTTATGAGAACAATGCTACTAATGTGTTTTCATTACCTAGTGATGTGCAGCCAAAAAGGGACAAGTTCAAGGTTGAAGACGACTCGTGCATGAGCACTTAAGAGGTGAAGGAGAACGGTCAACAAGTCAAGTTCTGTGTGCATGGAATACCCGTTGAATGGCCCAGACAAGGACCTGATTTACTCGGTGAGTATACGTGTCCTTCTATACTTAAATTTTCAATTCTTGAAGATGAGTTGGATCGAGATGATGCCTTGAATTCGAGGACGAATTCTTTTCAGCAGGGGGGAATGATGAGATCGGGATTAGCACTGAGAAATTGAACCCGAAGTTGCAACTGAGAGGTCGTGGCCATGCATGGACGTGCAATACGTAATTAAATCAGCTCATGGACATGCCCTACATAATTAAATCAGCTTCATTTAATTATTTATCTATTAGTATAGTTTGTTTTATTTAATTTAATTAGAAGCCCAATTATCACAACTTGTTTAGGTCTTATTAGGCCAGAGGATTTATTTATTTTATTTTAAGTATAGTTCGAAAATATCAAGCCCAAATACTTATTATTTTCGTACCCTAGGTTAGTATTTAAGTTATTGTCAATATTATTGTGATTTAGACTCGTTTGAATGAAAATACAGCGTACTGCTTTCTCAACTTGTCTCAATTCGATAGTTTTTGCGTAGAGTTTGATTTTGGCGAATTCAAACTTGAAATATTTGGTTTGTTCATGACATCTTGTAGTGTCCGGAATAATCAAGCCACAAAGATTACTCCATAGGCGTGTTTCGGATCCAAGTAGGTTCGAGGTTCATTTCGGATAAGATTCACATCCTATTTTCATTTTTCATTGTTCCACCTTCGTTCCAGCCACCACCACACCTCCATACACATCCCATAATCATCCTAACATCACTATATTCATCCATATAGTCGACCAAGTCCAGAAATAATTCATATAAGCAGTTCAAGCCTTAATTAAGCCCTAGAAGTCAGAAAATTGATCACCAAGCCAAATCAAAAATTACTTTTGTGTTTTTTCTGATTTTTGGAAATGTTTTACTGGACTTATTATTGTACCTTGTCCTAAAATTTGAGATTAATCCGAGTTCATTTGCATAGATTTCTGTCCGCGACTTTATATTGCGTTTTCGGGTTAATTTGTGTTGTCTTAGTTTAATTTACATGACTTATGATTGTACCTTGTACAAAAATTTAAGTTTAATCTGAGTTCATTTGCATAGATTTATGTCCGCGACTTTATATTGGGTTTTCAGGTTAATTTGTGTTGTTTTTTGTTCAATTCATTTTTCTAATCAATTCGTGGGTTTAGGTCAATTTATTTGGTCTTATTTAAGTGTCATTACAATAGGTTAATTGGGTTGAATCATTGTTATAAGTTGACGTGTGTTTCGATCTTTGCTTCCGTATATTGTTGGTCATATCACACTCTTGTTCCATCTCCAGTCCACTTCAGTCATATTGGGCTACAACAGGGATCTAGAAGAATAGTAAATTAGCCTGGTAGATTTATATAATTTCCAATATCCTCTAAACTTAGGATATAATTAAATGCATCAAGTATTATTTCTATTCCACTAAAGAAATAATACTGACCTACCAATTTAATACATATTTCTGAATATGCTTACTTCTTTAGTTCAGCCATTCCCCACGTTTAAGATATAATGCCCATTAATTAATTATGTAAGCTTTTGACAACTATGATTAATTAACCGCTTGTTCCTTGAGTAGTACCATACAAGATTTATCATGTACGGAATAAATTCCACCTGCAAGGTTTCACATGAACTATGTGTTTCCCCAAGTGGATCTTTATTCTCTCACTTAAGGTCAGAATAGAGAATAGTATCCTATCGTGATCTTCCTCAATACACTAATCAGTGTACTAGAATAATCAGCTAGTCAAGATAAACTAACTATCAGATTATTCTACGGTGTACCGATGGTGGGTTCAGGACCATCTAAGTCGTGAGCTTTTAATACCGTGCAAGGAAACCAATGATATAATCTTTACCATGTGTGCTTGTACACACACTATATCATTTACAATGCAAGTATATGGAACTGGCAGATATATAATAAATTAATGCACACAGTGACTGCAATAATTTATTCAATCTATATCATCAAAACATTGTAACATAGTATGTATACAAAAAGACAGGTATTCTAGTATACGAAACTAACACATTGTTATGTTCAATCTAGAGGCTATTCACAACTCATTCTCATCACTTTAAGTAATTATATTCTCTTTCAATTATTTCCATCTTTTGGTCAAAACCAAAATCTAGATGTCTTGACATCTCTGAATAACTTTAGACGAATCACGAACTCTTATCATGAAACCTTAATATAAGTTTGAATCGCGATACTTTATCATGAAAATTAGTAATGATTCTCTTGTAAATGAATCACAATCTCTTGTCGTGAAACCTAAAAATAATTCTTAACAATATGATGAATCGTGATATCTAATCATGAAACCTAAAATATTTTGCATAATTGATTCATGATATTTCAACATGAAATAAGAAAATATTTTTAAATAAATGAATCATGATATATAATCATGAAACCTGTAAAATGTTTTCAATAACTGAATCACGATAACTAATCATAAAACCTGAAAAATATTTTTAAATATATGAATCAAGATATCTGATCGTGAAACCTGAAAATATATGAATCATGACCTCTCACCATAAAACCTGATAATAGAATCATGATCTCTCATCATGAAACCTTGAAATAGCTTTTGAATCATGATCTCTTATCATGAAACCTGAATAGAATGAATCACGATTTCTTATCATGAAACTTGGATATAGCTTTGATAAATGAATCATGACATATAATCATGAAACCTAAAAAAATATTTTGCGTGACTATTTGCACTCTCATGTGACCGAATTTTAAAATACTTGCATACCATTTTGTTAAGAGCAGCATAGATGACATGCTGGGGGCTGCTGAATAAATAGTTTAAGAGATTAGACTTGCTTATAGGCTCAAAGATTAATGTTGCGGGTCTATAGAGTTGTAAACCTACTCTGATACCAATCTGTAATGCCCCAGTCCCGGAAGAATAGTGACAAGGGACCGGTGCGCTACTGAAAAAAAGGTAAAAGGGGTTGTTGTATAAAAACAATTATAGAAAATAGGGTTAGTGCCTCAATCATTTATGCCACATAACCCATGTAACTATAATAAAACCACGCACTAAGGCGTTCAGAAAGAACTTGAATCAATTACCAATAAATAAGGGAACTTATTCCACTAAACAATTGTAAAGGCACATCTCAGCAATATGCAAAATCATAACATGCCTCAAACCAATGAAAACAAGTTGTATCAGAGTGAATGGAACAAGCGCAGAGCATCTTTATTCAACTCAAATAAATTGTTACTTAATTGATTTAGAGTATCTAAGATCTCTGAACAACACAAGGAGCAAGCAAACAACTACAAGCAAGCCCTCGCCTCACCTTCATCATTTTTCAGCCTACCTCTGAACCTGAAAATATTTTAGAAAAGATTTGGGCTGAGTCTAGTGTACCTAGTGGGAAATTTTGATAAATAGTTCTCAATCATTTATAAATATGAATATCGTATCCCCACAAGTATAACAATGGAAAAGCTTCAAATCTAAATTCTTGTTGGAGTGGTTACAGTGATTTTTTTTCTCTCTCCTCTTGGAAAATGCTCTGTCTTCTCTCTTGTTTTTCCAAGTGTTCTTTTTTGTGTTCATGTCGATTTCGCTTTCTTAGTCCATGTTTTACGTGTTTTTTAGTTTGATTTTGTGTATCATCGTGTTGTCCATTTGGTTTGTTTGTCCAAATTTCATTCTTTTCAAAGTTTTTTTTATTAGCGTCCTTGTGTTCTTAGTGTTCTTCATTTTATTTGTCTTTTTTATTGTTTCTTCGTTGTGTTATTTCCCTTGGTGGTCCTTCTTGTGTATCCCGCCTCATGGCGGATCCCTCTCAGAATTCAGAAGTTGGAAATGGTGCTTTGAGTCGGCCTTCTAATGATTCTTTGAGGATGGATAAAGGTGTATCTAAACGTGAGGCAGGGAAAGGAAGAAAGGGATTGAAAAAGAAATCAAAAAATGATATCTCTCGTGATGATTCATCTTTGAAGGCAGCGAAGGTTGTTGATGGTGAAGGGTCTCATGATGATGGTGATAGAGGGGATGAGTCGGATCCGAATGTGGTTTATTATGATGTCAAACCACTGTAAGTTGTGGAGGCGGGTTCTCATAGTGGAAATCTTAGTTTGGTGATCAGAATGAGGGGTGGGGTATTTTAGTGGAGTATAGGCAACCATTAGAGGAGGCTGATTATAGTGGGTCAAGTTATTTTGATGAGGAAGAATTTCAACGTGAGAAAGAAGATGATAATCGGATGGTGGAGAATGAATTTAAGAAATATTTGTTTGATGATATAGTGCTGGATGGTGATCGAAATCAGGAGTCTGAAATCCGCCATGGAAAGATGTCGGAATCTGGAAATATTGATCGGAATATTCTGCAGAATCCGATAGTGAATAATCAGCCTTGTGATGCTTCCGACAAGGTGTTTGATCTTCATATGGATTCAGTGTATGACACCCCACTAACGCATATAGAAGAAAAGACTAACAATGTGAGCATGCCTTGTTTTTTTTTTTAAAATCGAAAGAAAAGTATTGGAAGACTCGAGAAAGGATAAGATTTACTTCCATACATAATTGACATAAATATATTAAGGAAAGAAAGAGTACTCCGAAGTCAAAAGAGTACAACATGAAAGATAAAAGTTTATATACAATTAAAACAGTGAACTTTAAAGAAGTTTCACGCTTGAATAAAAACAGAGTCAAAAGTTGGTGCAAAAAGCTAATAAACAAAAGTCCATCAGGTCGTCATCTATATACATAGACCCACATGAACTCTTGGAAACTCCACGTCCCGCACCAAGTACTTTCATGCTTCATCAGAATTACCTACAATGCATGAACTATACGAGCTAAAGCTTAGTAAGCATAAATCATGCACGTGATCTTATATGCAATGCTTAAAGATGATACCGCACCATGACTAATGCTCGTGATACAAAATATTTTCATCTCAAAAGAATTTTCAGTGTTTAATTAGGAACTTGGCTCCCTCACCAGACACTAACATGAGTCATGAGCTCATAATATAATCAATATCACTTGGCCATAATGTGATTAGTGCACTCATGTGGCTCATCCTTCCTAGACCCCAAGGGACACGCCCCCTGCCTGTTCCCTTTGATCCCACATGAAAGTCATCCCACATTAGCCACTCATCACCTCAAGGGTGCAATCGAAGTGGACCATCCTCCTTGGACCCCAAGGGACACCCCCCCTGTCTGTTCTCTTTGATCCCACATGAAAGTCATCCCACTCGACGCACAAATATCAACACAGCACAATACGAGCTGGTGGTGACCAATCCCAAACAAAATATTTTTCTCTTTCTGAAAACCATTTTATGCATGCAATCTTGATAACATCTACATATCATGCATAAGATATTTAATGCAAAGAAATACAATACCACAAGTATATTGCATCACACAATCATACAATATAACACAATAATAAATAATAAATAATAAACACATAGTGAAATAATACTATGTTCATGCATTGTAGTTGAAAATGAATTTCTACTTACCTCGATTTAGACCAAAGTTTAAGCTAACTGGAATCCTAGATCACGCACTTCTTCGAGAAAGTCTATTCAAAATATATTATTGAGTTTAATATACAAATAATCAAACAAAACAATAATTACTATTGATATGTCATTATCCTTTAAGTATCTTAGTAAAATTGAAATATTATAATTATGTAACAAAAATGTTAGAATTGAATTACAATGAATTAATGAGATCTATCATTCATCAGACCTCTGATTTGATTTTGATCACCATTAGTAATATTTATTTTAATATAATAATCAATTGTAATTTCTTCCGTTTAGATACAATCTAGTATAACTAACCAAAATCAAGTTAGGATATTATCATAAATTTAACTAGTACAATATGGAATAATTATCATATTTAAATTTTCTGTCACATCGAAATTCTCTCTTTTCTTCTAAACATGCTTCTACTGTAACATAAAATAAACAATTATTATAACTCATGTCTACCATTTATTTTCCCATAATAGACTAACCTATATTATTTGCTTAAAATACTTTGAATGCCTACAAAATAGTAATGGGTACCAAATAGTTCAAAGATTTTACGCTAATAAATTGCAGTCGAAAAATTAAAAATTATAAACATTAATCTTGATTATATTCTACTACTATATAATTAGCTCTCTTTTTTTTATTATTATTTTCATTAGACTAAAATATAAATTAGAACAAGGCTAATTCGTTTGTAGAGATTTTTTATTAAGAATATAGTTAAGTGATTAAATTTGATTACAACATTAAAGAAATCAATAACACTTGACACAATCCCAAATTTTTAATACCAATTGGCCGAAGCTTTTCTAATTCCCATTTATTAGTATGTTGTTAGATCCATTTATTTAAATAAACACAACATAAGAACATTACATCATTTAATAATTTAATAGTAATCTATGTGCCCATAATTCAAATCTAGATAACAACTTATATATATATATATATATATATATATTCCTCGAACTTCTAATCTAGAATAAAAGAAATATCATAATTAATTAGTGTTGATATTAACAACAAGATTAGCCACTAACCTGAATATCTTTTCTTTATTCTTTTATTTCCCTTCGATTATTATTTCAAAATTTATAATATATATAGTAATCACTACCCAACCATTCTTTTTTATAAGGAAGCCCATTATTTGCCAAGTATCTTGGCTATGGGTTACGTGGAGGGAATCCATACAACTTGTTGTGCTTTCTCATTTATCTCATCATCTTTTTTTAAGTTGGATATATATATATATATATAATATACATATATATACATATCTTTTATTTCTAAGACTTACTAGAATACACACACACGCATACATACCTATATATATTTTATTCAATTTATTATATAACTAGAAACTATTAGCATATATCTAGTAAACAATTATAGACATAGTCATGTTGAAATCTATACTCAAATAAATGCAATTGACATGCAGATAAAAATATAATAATTATATCAAGATAATCATTAATTAGTGAGAGGCTGGGGTATTACATCCTTCCCCTCTTATAAAAATTTCATCCTCGAAATTTTACTTACCTGAATAGTTCTGGGTATTTAGCTCTCATTTCCTCTTCTCTTTGCCATGTAGCCTCTTCCACTAATTGATTCCTCCATAACACCTTAACTAATGGGATGCTTTTATTCCTAAGTTGCTTTATCTCTCTAGAAGAATCTTAACTGGAATTTCTTTGTAACTCAAATCTTCTTTTAGCTCTACTGGTGCATCTTTTAGAATATGAGATGGATTTGCAACATATTTCCTCAACATTGACATATGAAATACGTTATCTATCTGCAACATGTGCGTGGGTAGCTGAAGTTTATACGCAACTTCTCTAATTCTTTCAGTAATAGGAAATGGGCCAATGTACCTTGGACTGAGCTTTCCTTTCTTCCCAAATCTCATGATTCCTTTCATTGGAGCAACTTTTAGAAACACTTGATCCCCTATTTGAAACTCCAGCACTCTTCTTCTCCAGTCCGCATAACTCTTCTGTCGACTTTGGGCAGCTTTCATTCTCTTTCTAATTTGTGACACTGCTTCAACCATCTCTTGAAACATATCTGGACCCAAAAGTTTTCTTTCTCCAACCTCATCCCAATGAACTAGCGATCTACATTTCCTTCCATACAATGCTTCATAGGGCGCCATTCCAATGGTAGATTGATAGTTGTTGTTATATGAAAATTCAATCAAAGGTAAAAACTTGCTCCACTGACCATGAAAATCTAGAACACATGCTCTGAGCATATCTTCCAAGGTCTGTATAGTTCGTTCTGATTGTCCGTCTGTCTATGGATGATATGCAGTGCTAAAAGATAATTGTGTTCCCAATGCCCTCTGCAAACTTTTCCAAAAAGTAGATAGGAATCTCGAATCTCTGTCTGAAATAATTGATAAAGTTACTCCATGAAGTCTCACTATTTCTTGAATATATATCTGAGCCAAGCGATCTATGGAATAGGTTGATGAGATAGGAAGAAAATGGGTTGATTTGATTAATCGATGAATTATAACCCAAATAGCATCATGATCTTTCATTGTCTTTGGTAATCTTATTACAAAATCTATCGTGATTCTCTCTCCTTTCCATTCTGGAACTAGCAATGCCTGCAAAGTTCCTGTTGGTCTTTGGTGTTCTGCTTTTATCTGTTGACATATTAAGCATTGTTCAACATGCTAAGTGACATCTCTCTTAAGACCTAGCCACCAATAGTTCTTTCTTAGATCTCTATACATCTTAGTAGCACCAAGATGAACCTAATAAGGCGTTGAATACACCTCTTTCAGAATTTCCTCTCGAATTTCCTTCTTATCAGGTACACAAATTCGACCTTTAAAGCGTAACATGCCATTTTCAGACAATGTAAAGTCAGAACGTACCCCTGATATGACCTTCTTTATTTTTTTATCTAAGTATTCATCATCTGGTTGACCTTCTCGTATATTGTCAACTAAGGTGGGTTGAATTGATAGGGCTACCAACTTAGCTTCAATTGATTTATGGTCCAAAACTTCCACACCCATCTTCTGTAAGTCGACTAACTCCTGTTTCTGCATAGAACTTATGGTTGTAGTTGTTCCTCCTTGAATGGATTTTCTACTCAAAGCATCAGCTACCACATTAGCTTTACCAGGATGATAATTGATCACACAATCACAATCTTTCACCAACTCTAACCATCTCTTTTGTCTCATGTTCAACTCTTTCTAGGTGAAGAAATATTTTAAACTCTTGTGATCAGTATAGATCTCACACCGCTCTCCATACAAGTAATGCCTCCAGATCTTAAGTGTGAATACCACCGTAGCCAATTCCAAGTCATGTGTTGGATAATTTTTCTCATACTCTTTCAATTATCTAGATGCGTATGATATTACTTTACCATTTTGCATCAACACACAACCTAAATCATTCTTTGAGGCATTACTATACACCACAAAACCTCCAGTGCCAATTGGAATAGATAAAATTGATGCCGCTGTCAACCTCTTCTTCAACTCCTGAAAACTTTGCTCACAAGCTTCCATCCATTTAAATGCCACACTCTTTCTAGTTAACTGTGCCATAGGACAGACAATCTTCGAGAATCTTTCAACAAATCTATGATAGTATCCCGCAAGACCGAGAAAACTGCGTACTTCTGAAGGATTTGTTGGCTAGGGCCAATTATTTATGGCTTCAACTTTGCTTGGATCTATCGATATTCCCATACCTGATATGACATGTCCCAAGAATATCAATTGGTCTAACCAAAATTTACACTTTTTAAACTTCGCGTATAATTGCTTCACTTTGAGCATCTCCAACACCATCCTTAAATGTATTGCATGATCCTCTTTATTTCTAGAGTATATTAGAATGTCATCAATGAAAACTATAACAAATTTATCCAAATAGTCTTTGAATACTCAATTCATCAAATCCATGAATATTGCAGGAGCGTTGGTTAGTCCAAAAGGCATAACCAAGAACTCATAATGACCATACCTTGTGCGGAATGCTGTTTTGAGAATATCTTCCTCCTTTACCTTCAATTGATGGTACCCTCAACGTAAGTCAATCTTCAAGAACACAGATGCTCCTTGGAGCTGATCAAATAAATCATCAATCCTGGGTAAAGGATATTTATTCTTTATCGTAACTTTAATCAGTTCTCAATAATCTATACACATTCTTAAAGTATCATATTTCTTTCGAACAAATAACACTGGAGCACCCTATGGTGAAAAGCTAGGCCTTATGAAACCTTTTTCAAGTAGATCTTGCAGTTGTATCTTCAATTCCTTCAGCTCAATCGGCGCCATTCTATAGGGAGTTCTAGATATTGGAGCAGTTCCTGGATTAAGGTCAATAACAAATTCTATTTCTCGATCAGATGGTAATCCTTGAACATTATCTGGAAACACTTCAGGGTATTCTTGAACAATCGGTACCTCACTAGGTAGAAAATGACCCCAATCCTCAATATTCATAACACTTATCAAATACTCTTTACATCCTTTATTTAAAAGCTTTTGCGCTTTCATCGCTGAGATTAGAGGAAATTTGAGTTTCTTTGGAATCCCAACAAAAGAAAATGGTTCCTCTCCAGGTGGTTAGAATATTACTGCTTTCTTCTTGCAGTCTATACTCGCATAATATTTTGATAACCAATCCATTCCCAATATGACATCATAGTCATTCATTACAAAAACTATCAAATCTGCATATAACTCCCTATGTCCTATAGGAATAGAGCAAGCCCTCAAAATTTGAATAGTTTGCTTCAACTCACCAGAAGGTATCATTATGTTATAACTAGTTGCAGCAATATCAGGTATCCTACTCAACCTCTTCACATATTCAGTGGATGCAAATGAATGTGTGGCTCCCGAATCAAATAATACAAATGTTGGAATTCCAAAGATAGAAATTTTACCTATAACAACAGATGGGTTTGCCTCTGCGTCGTCATCTTTAGTGATAGTAAATGCCCTAGCTGGTACCTTCTTTTACACATTAGGATTAGACTCGGGGCAAGCTTTGACAACATGCCTAGGTTTTCCACACTTGAAATAATTACGAGATTCAGCATAACATCTTTCTGAATATTGTTCACCGCATGCGGGACATGTAGGTTGCACTACAGAAGCTTTACCCTGATTTGTCCATTGGAGTTTATTCTGATCCCATGATTGCTGCCCCTGTCTTGGTTGAAACTCTGGCCTCTGGCCTTGAGGCAAAGATTGTGTCCTTCTTTCACCTCCAGCCCACCTTTGACCTTGCCCTTGCCCTTGCCTAAATTGACGTCGCATTTCTTGAGCATGAAAGATCCTGAGTTCAGCTTGTTCAACAACTAAAGCTCGTTCGGCAATTTGTGAGTATGTTGCTCCTTGAACTCTTGTTATACTCACCTCTATATATAGTTCTAGCTTCAACACTTCAAGAAATCTCTTAGCTTTAAGTGCCTCCATGTTAATCATATGCATCACAAACCTAGACTATATTCTCCAACTGTCATGTTTCCCTATCTAAGTTGTATAAACTCATTCATCTTCAGTGCACGAATAGGGGCTGTGAAATATTTATTCCTAAACAACTCTTTGAATCTTTCCCAACTCATGGCAGCAACATGTTCAATGCTTACTACAGTATCCCACCAGTGTCCTGCACTCTCACGAAGCATAAAAGTGCCACATATGACATTTTCATCTCAGAAACTCTACTATACTTGAACATGTTCTCTAACATTCTCAGGCAATCTTTTGCATAAGTAGGATCCAAAGCATCCTCAAAAGTCGGTGGATTTAGTTTCCTAAATCTTTCTCCAACCATTTCCACATGTTCAGCTTGATGGCATGCCCGATTCTCATCATCTACACCATGTCGATTTACCTTTCTTTCCTAGATAAGTTCCTGAATTTGTCCCGACTGCCTTTTCACAAGCTCGGTAAGTCAATCAATAATAGCATCTCTATCCATACCTGGATTAGAGGTTCCCTCACCAGATACTCTCTCACCACTACCACCCATACCTCGACCTCTCACCATGGTGCAATAACTTATATATATATGGTAGAGTCCCTATTGATGTGTGTCTCTAGTCCCGTCGTACTAATCTAGCCTTCCGTTGTCATTGTTATTTTGATCCGTAGGTTGAGTCCTTACAGCATGTTTTTCTTTGGTCTGAGTCTGCGAAATCAGTTTGGGCTTTTGTTGCGTCTTGGTTTCACACTTTTGCACCATATGCACATACAGTCACACAGGCTCTTGGGTTTTGACGGGGGTTGTATCCACGATCCTTTCTGAAGCACATTAGCTTCTTACTTCCTTGTCTTACTTTTTTATTTCTTTGGATAGAGAGGAACAGCTGCAAACATCGCAGGGTTCCTTTCCTTGTTTCTCACATTGTTTGGCAGGTTAAGCGTCATCTCTGACTTTTAGTTTCGGCCGAGAAGCTCCTTTCAGAGCATTGGTTGGGCTGCTATCCGCAGGTGCCTTCCATACCAGTCTCTGACCCTGTTTCGAGGTCCCTCCGGTCTCAAATGGTTTCATGGTGGCCTCCTAAGGCACCATTGGTGAAGCTCAACATAGATGGATCTTATTCGACCGATCTTCAGATGGCGGCTGGTGGTGGAGGTTTGGTTCGGGATTGCATGGGTTCACTTTTGGCAGGATTCTGCGTGCCTCTCCGGGCTGTATCGAGTTTTGATGCAGAGTTCCAGGCTCTGCTTCATGGGCTGAGACTCGCGATGCAGTATTCAGATCATATCTGGATTGAGATAGATGCTGCTTTAGTGGTTTTGGTATTGCAGTCGGGCCGGCCCGGTTCGGCTGTGACTCGACACACGTTGACGTCCATTCATTTGTTGTGCCGTGGATGACATGTTCGGTTTTCCCACATCCATCGTGAGGGGAACCGGGCTGCTAACTATCTTTCCGGTAGGGGGGTTCAGACCCCTATGCTTACCTTTTATGATTCTGGCTCTGCTCCTCGATATTTGCTCTCCCTAGTGAGGATGGATCAGTTGAGTTATCCCAAGTTTCATTTTATATATAGTTAGATGATGATGTCCCACATTTGTGCTTTATATTTGTATCTTATTTGTTCTTGTTTGAAGTTACAGTCCATCTTGGATTGTGCTTCAGTTTATGTATTTCAGTTGGATTTTGGGGTTAACATCCGGTCTGTGGATGCATCCCCTTTTAGCTGTTGTTTTGTTTCTAGTTTGAGTACTTGGTTAGGGGTGTGTTCACTTTTGGGACACATCCCACCTATGACTTTGTATATACAGGCTGGGCATGGTGCCGAATGCCCCCTTCCCTCTAGGGGTGTTTTTCTGGAAAAAAAAAGTTTCAAATCTAAAAAGTATTCCATGTATACAAAGCTTCTTTTGACCTTACTTGCACGCTCCATCTCAATTGTCCCTTCCTACAATGTCGTAACTTATATACACATCCTTCAGCCCAGCTGTCTAATAAAGGATAGTGTATATAGTCCTAAAGCTTTTAGGATCCGAACTCGAGTCTAGTTAAGCAGTCAATGTTTTCATAGGATACTGGTGAACACGAACAGTGAGCGAAATCATTTTGATATGGATATTCATGCTTCACAGGTGATAAACAGTTGAGCTTATTAGCTGAACATAATTTGAGAGAGATATATAGCCCACCTGGATAACAAATCTGTAACACATATAAGCTTTAAATCTCGAAATTGGTCTAGCACAGGAACTCCTACTTCTTCTGAGCCTATAACAACCAGCCTTAACTTAGTTTTGCTAAAAGATTTTTATTAAAACTCAACTATTAAACTCCCCCTTAATTAAATTTTTAGTTAAACTTTATTATTTTTAACAGTTTGACCACCTTCAATACTTTATAGTTTACATTATATATTCCTAGCTTAGTACTATTACATAATCAATGTTCTTCATATATAAACTTAATATTGTGATTCTCACCTGAACAACACCTAATCTGACTAATATCCATAAACTAGAAAAACAAAAATTGTAAATCAGATTATTTATTGATCCTTAATTTATATCTTATATTAATATCAATAATTTTTGGTGCCATTATTACCTATTACTCCCGTATACTATCTAGTTACATATTTGTGAATAATTGTTAATTACATGGATTCTTGGACCTTGTATAAGCATATGTATTAGTTTTCATGTTTTGAAAAAAATATAATTATATTCTACATAGATGTATTTCTAGAATTAATCAAAATATATACTAAATTAAAGTTGTTGGGGTTTTTTCGAATTAAACCACCACAGGATCTATTTAGTTGTTCATTAATCCTAATATCATGTATTCATATTTTATGCAACATAAATGTTTTAATTAACCAAGTTCAATTAAACATGCAAATCTGGTTTTCGGTTCTACTAAAAACGGAAACATAGAATACCAAAAAATTACTTACAATTGAACATCGGGTTGTGGACAAGATTAAAGGTCTAATCTTGCTGTTAAGAGTACAATAACCGGCGCCCCCTAGCATAGTAATTCGACTCCTTCATCTTCTGTTGTATTCCCGGACTGTATCTAGATTCAGGGTGGACAGAAATCTACTAGTGTGTTTACCCACACCATATCATCTATAGTGTAAGTATATTGAATATGCATAAACAGTTATAATAATGTAAATGCAAACAGTGACTGCAAAAAGATTCAATCTATATCATCACACTGTCGGAAAAAGTATACAAAGGCATGTCTTCCAGCATACAAAACTAACAATCTCCCACTTATACTTGAAACATGTCTTTCAAGCATAATAACTAACTGGCTAACTCTCAAATCAAACTATAAAACTCAAAGTGTGCCTCCAGGTCTGCATCTCACTCCCATTCTTTCCATGTGACCATCAAAGGTCTTTGCTGGTAAGCTCTTCGTGAATGGATCAGCTAGATTATCCTCCGATGTAATCTTGACCACCGCCACATCCCCTCTCTTAATGATTTCTCATATAAGATGGTACTTCCTTTCTATGTGTTTACTTGCCTTATGGGCTCTGGGTTCTTCGAATTTTCCACTGCACCAGAATTACCACAGTATATCGTGATACTCTTAGGCAAATCAGGAACCACGCTCAAGTCCAACAAGAAGCTTTTGAGCCAGATGACCTTTTTTGCAGCTTGAGAGACAACTATATATTCGGCCTCCATGGTTGACTCCGCAATGCATTTCTACTTTATGCTCCTCCATACAATGGCCCCGCCTCCCAATGTAAACACATAGTTTGAGGTAGACTTACTCTGATGTTTATCAGATTGAAAATCTGAGTACATGTAACCCAAAGGCACGAGACAATCCGAGCGGTATACCAGCATATAATCTCGAGTCCTTTTCAACTACTTGAGAATATTCTTAACCGCAGTCTAGTGTCTTTGTTCAGGGTTAAACTGATATCTACTTACCATGCCGATAAGCATAGAATATATCAGGCCTCATGCATAGCGTAGCATACATTAAACTTTCCACAGCTGAAGCGTATGGGACTTTCTTCATCTCATCTATTTCAAACTGTGTTTGGGGACTGGTGCGTCGTTTTACACCAAAAATAAAATGTCCCGACTGGTCTGTCGGTATGCCCTTACTGCAGAGTACAGCGGTGAGCAAGATCGTCTCCCAAAGGACCGGCGAGTTTCACTTTTATTTTCCAATCTGTATAACCAACTTTAACAAGGGAAATTCGAAATCTATGAACTGACTTGAACAGCAAAATAAAAGAACTAAATTAAGTAAAATAATTAGGCAATAAACGAAATTGACAATGATGAAGAAAATATCCCGGACTGCAAATAACTCCACTCTAGCTAACGAACCGATCACAGATACAAAGATGAATTCAAATAAATTATGCAACCAGTTATGGACGCCGAAGACACTTACTGACACGTCCTTATTTCTCCGTATTTTATCGTTAACCAGGAAGACACTTCACCAATTAATCCCCTAATCGACTGACAAACGTAAAGAGACACTCTTATGGTTTTAATGAGTCGACAGCCTTGTGATCTAGAGAAACCCGATTCTAATCTACCCAACTCTGACACAGGAAGGATAAAATTAGACTGCTAATCCCCTGGTTTCAAGAACCGTTTTACCACAGATTAAACTTAAACCACGTTTACTTATGGCCGGTTTAATTGGCTACTAATTAATCTCGCGTTCCTAAATATTTGCAACTACTTAGAAAACACGAAACAATTAACAACAATAAAAACGAGATATAGCAGACACATGCATTCAAAAGAATTATGGAGCAGTTCGATCTCACAGTTAGTCGCTAGAGTTTCGTTGATTCGCGTCTGGGATATGCGCGTAGATTAGCTAGACTTCATGTAGCAGTATGATCGCGCAGAGTTGTAAAAGTCGAACAAGATGAATTGAAAATAAAGCTGAATAAAACTGAATAATATTCCTTCTCTGCGCTCTGTACCGGAACGATGATGATCTCCCGATTATTTGCTAATAGAATAAATCCTAATATATCTAGCTACCAAAATAGAGTTCTACTCCAACTAGGAAACAAATATTAAATCTTATCTAAACTAGGTAATTAACAAAATAGAATCCTTGTTGTATTTGGACACTTTTAAACCGCCTCCAGCTCTTCAAAGGTAGATAAGTCTCGCTGGGCCCACTGGAGGCTTCAACACATGGGCTCGACCCATCAAAACACTTCTCGGCCCACTGGATCTGTCCAGCAAAAATTCGGTTTCACTGGTATGCCCTTACCACCGATCCATAACTTTGCAAAATGCACCTCTTTTCCTTTAATTGAGACTAACTACCTGCACAAACTCAAGGAACAAATCTATCCACAAAATATATCCAATTGGTAGTTAGTCTAGCACAATATACACTAAAAATCACCCTTAAAACATAGAGAATTTAGGACCAATCAAACTACCCCACACTTGAACGTTGCTCGTCCTTGAGCACATGCAAAAACAACTCAAACACACAACTTTCGAAAACATAAAAATTTGCAAATATTGACTGTTCAATCTCGAGCGTAAAAATGAGTAAAGGCTGTCATGTTCCATTCCACAGATCACAACCCATTTTGCTTCATAATCATGCATGTATTCATCATTCGAGTTAAGAGAGTGCATTTCAATCCAGCCTCACTGAAGGTCACTCAAATTCACTCAAAAACAAATGGGAATAGGAAAATTTCTCTCAGCAAAGATTGTGTGCTTTCAATCATAGAATTGCCTTTCTTGTCACAGTTGCATTTATCACTCAAACTATGTGTGAATTAAAAGGTCTTTTATTCAGGGTTGTAACGGGGCTAGGGTGAAAGGTAGGATAATTATGGCTTAAGTAGGCAAAATGAGGGAAATCATGCAAGTGCTTTCGCTTCATAGCTAGCTGCAATTGTTAAAAAATTGTTTAAAACTGGTGCTCAGGTTTCATCAACACTTCTGCTTGTTTCTTCTTTTCTTTTCTTCCCCCTCCTGTCCTACAATTTTTTTTTTTTTTTCTGAAGCTTTGCTTTGTTTTCCTTTCTCTTTTTTTTCTCAATCTAAAACAGGACAGGGGTTTTAATTCTTCCTTCATGCACTGAACCAATGTTTCGTACAGCTTCAACAGATGACACTCACATGTTTCCCTTAGGTGCGCAAAACTGGTTCGTAGAATGAAAGGAGTATGGTTGAGTGTTTCTTGGTTTGCATAAAAAGAAATGAAGGTAGAATGGCTCAAATGGGTTCACTAGGGGGAATTGCACAGGTGGGTTAGTTTAGGGGAAAATGAGGTTAAACCTAAATGCCTTTATCATATTTCAAACACAATTCAAAGATAGGCAACAGTGGCAATTAGGCAATTCAAAATATCCAACACCACAATCTGACACTCTCAAACAAAGAAAATGAGCCTCCATAAGGTAAAATGTTATTGCTCAGGCTCAAAACTCGCATATATGTGGCATAGAAAATGTGATCAAACTGCACATTCCATCATCCTCGAAATCATGCAAATACAGCATATAGTATTCCACAAAATAACAACACAACCAATCCATCAATCCTCATAACAGCCCATACTCCTTCTATCTCTAGTGTCAAACAGTCATATTTGTAAAAAAATTTCAAAAACAAACATATACACACAGCAAAATCATGAAACACTACACAATCATAAATCAAGGATGGGGATTCTTGGTTTTCCCCACCCCACACTTAGAAGATGACCGTGTCCTCACAGGTCAAAACACCGAAGAAAAAACAAAAAGAAATGAAAGCAGACATAAACTTAAAATCAAGCACACAACAAAAAACAAAGTAGGGGTAGAAGAGTGGACTGAAATCTCAAATCTCAAGGACGGGGCTCCAGGTTCCGGACCGCCTGCTCCATGGCCGCAATCCGGGTATCAATATCCGCCAGGCTGCGCCGGATCGGCTGGAGTAGGGCCTCGAAGGCGGTGAGGAGAGCGGTGGGGTCAAAACCTGCAGGAGAAGCACTCGGGGCAAGAGCACCCGGTGGAGCAAACTGAAATTGCCCAAAGGCGTTAACCAATAACAAACGCATCTTGTTCAACTCAGTCATAGTAAGCAAAGTGCGAGGAATAGTGGCATATCCATCAAAAGAAACATGAAGACGCTCGGCTAAGAGTGTGATAAAATGACCCAAAGGAACCTTGCCTTTCGGCTGAGAAGCGATAAAAGCAAACTGGGAAGCCAACCAAAAACCAAAATTCACCTTTTCTTTCTTTAGCATGCAAGTGAGCAAAAAGACCTCGTGTTTGGTGACTACAGTGAGCATATCAATACGACCAAAGAAGTTGATAACCAAGAACCTATGACAAAGACGCATAGCATCATCACGGATAGACACGTTTTTAGCCAATCTTTGCTCATACTGATTTTCAATCGACAATGCATGCCACTGTGCAGTCAACACAGACTCAGTCTCCTCAGGAGCATCACACCAGGCACAATCATAATCAACACCACTTAAGGACTCATCCGACTCAAAACCAAGAAGAACATTGAATTCATTCATAGAAAAGTGAAAATCACGACCACCCAGACGAAATAGAACAGCATGAGAATCCGATAAAGAACTCGAAGATTGGAACACAAAAGAAGCCAGAAATTCAACAGTTAACATATCAAAAACAGGACGATCCGTGTCTAAAAAGGGCTCCCAACCGATTCCCTTGAAATATTCACGGATAGATGAGTTTATCTCGAGAGAAGCAATATTCTCCCAATCAAAGAGTCGCGGACCAAGGATGGTCCGGGTGGTGAACTTCTGGAAACGTCGTTCGAAGTCGGCATCCGAGCGGAAGCGAGGCCGGCGGCCACGGGGGCGGCGTGAAGAGGACGGATCAGTGGATGGTGGGGGTGACTTCGTCGGCGCAGACGACGCGGCGAGTTGAGAGTTCGGCGGAGATGGTGGTGGAGTGGCAGGCCGCGGGTGTGGTGTTGGAGCGCGGCTTTTCTTGGAGGGTTCGTCGGAAGCAGCGGGGGCTTTCCGTTTCTTGAAGCCTCCAGCCGTAGATTTCGAGCGAACACGCGGCGAAGGGGATGGCTCGGGTTCGGGTGACGGGGTCGGCGAGTGTGCCGGAGTAGGAGTAGGCGATGGTTGCCTAGTGGGGGAGGGTGACGGCTCGTCGACAAGGGTGCGAGGTAGTGGTGTGGTGGCTCTTGCTTGGCCGCGAGTCCGCGGCGGCCGAGGTGGCGGAGGCGAGGCGGCGGGTTTCTTGCCTTTGTTTCTGGCCATGGCGGAGTTTTGCGCGGGAGGCGAAAGGGCTGTAAAAACTTGAAAAAAAAAGTAAGAAACGTAAAGTGAGGATTAGAGTAAAATAAATTAGGGCTAAGGGTAAAAGGAAATCCCCAAATTAAATTAGGGTATATTGCAAAAAGGTCCTCCCTAGTATTAAATTGCCCAAAACCCCCCTCTGTTCTTCAAGCTGAATACAAAACCCTTAAAGCAGCAAGAGGTCGCTATACTTAAGGAAATTCGACCCCAGCACACACCTCATCAAAAGGTTTTTTTTTTTTTTTTGTTTTTTAGAAACGAACTAAAAAGTACTAAAGCAATAAAAAAAACTTAAGTGAAAACAGTAAATAAATGGAATAGAAAGGGAAAGGAAATCGGGTTGCCTCCCGAGAAGCGCCGTTGGGTAATGTCGTAGGCTCGACAGGAGGAAGTGATCATGAAGTAATTTCCGGGGTAGCCAGGTCGACCCCATCAAATGGCTGTGAATCCAGTCCAGCAAGAAATGGCTTTAACAGCTGTCCATTGACTGTGAGAATTTTATCCGTAGACAAACTGCGAATTTCCACTGCACCGTGAGGGCTTACTCGAACAACTTCATATGGGCCTGTCCAACGGGACTTCAACTTGCCCGGCATGAGTCGGAGACGAGCATTAAACAACAGGACTTGCTGGCCAACTTCAAAACTTTTTCTCCGAATGTGCTTATCATGTAAGAATTTAGTGCGCTCTTTGTAAGAACGAGCAGAATCATAAGCTTCCAATCGAATTTCTTACAATTCTTGCAATTGATACTTCCTTTCGATCCCAGCTAACTTTGGATCCATGCAACATTGCTTAACAGCCCAGAAGGCTCGATGTTCGAGCTCCACAGGAAGATGGCACTGCTTGCCAAAAATCAATCTGTAGGGTGACATACCAATAGGCGACTTGTAAGCTGTGCGGTATGCCCATACTGCGTCGTCCAGGCGCAGACTCCAGTCTTTCCGGTTGGGACTCACAGTCTTCTCCAGAATATTCTTGATCTCTCGGTTAGAGACTTCGGCCTGGCCGTTGGACTGAGGATGGTAGGCTGTTGAAACACGATGATGAACTCCATACTTCTTGAAAAGGGCGTCCAAGGTTCGATTGCAGAAGTGTGTACCTTGGTCACTAATTATAGCTCGAGGAATACCGAAGCGTTGGAAGATTTGTGTTTTCAGAAACTTTGCTACGACCTTGGAGTCATTTGCTGGTGTAGCCTTCACTTCAACCCATTTAGAGACGTAGTCCACAGCAAGAAGAATATATGAATTTCCAAACGAGCTTGGAAACGGCCCCATAAAATCCATACCCCACACATCGAAGATTTCACACACCAAAATCGGCATCTGAGGCATTTCATCTCGAGCAGAAATATTGCCAAGTCGTTGGCATCGATCACAATTCTGGCAAAAAGAATAGGCATCTTTGAAAAGCGTTTCCCAATAGAAACCACAGTCGAGAACCTTGCGAGCTGTTCTCCGAGGACCGAAGTGTCCCCCACAAGCATGAGCATGACAAAATTCCAAAACGGGCGGAATCTCTTCATCCGGAATACAACGTCGAATGACTTGCTCAGAGCAAGTCTTCCACAAATAAGGCTCGTCCCAGATGAAGTACTTAGCTTGGCTCTTCAGTTTATTCTTCTTGGCTGTCTCGGTTCCCTTGGGGAACATTCCAGTGGTGAGAAAATTAACCAAATCCGCATACCAAGGAACTGTACTGGCTGCAGCCAGTAAGAGCTCGTCTGGGAAATCGTCCGGTATGGGCATACCGTCGGATGGTATCAGCAGTCTGCTCAGATGATCAGCAACATTGTTTTCAGCACCTTTCTTATCTTTAATTTCCAGATCAAATTCTTGTAGTAGCAGTATCCAGCGAATTAGGCGAGGCTTGGACTCCTTCTTGGAAAGTAGATACTTCAAAGCAGCATGGTCCGTATACACTACAACCTTCGATCCAACGAGATAAGATCGAAACTTTTCACAAGCAAAAACCACAGCGAGTAACTCCTTCTCGGTTGTAGTGTAATTACATTGAGCGGGATTAAGTGTCTTCGAAGCATAGTAAATGACGTGACTAAGCTTCTCCACTTTTTGTCCGAGAACAGCTCCAACAGCATAGTCGCTTGCATCACACATGATCTCAAAAGGGAGGCCCCACTTTGGTGGTTGAATCACTGGGGCAGAAGTGAGTGAGTGCTTGAGCAGATCAAACGCCTCCTTGCATTTATCATCAAACAGGAACGGAGCATCCTTTTGTAGCAACTTGGTCATCGGCTGGGCGATTTTGGAGAAGTCTGGAATGAATCGCCGGTAGAAACCGACATGCCCTAGAAAAGCACGTATCTCTTTCTCATTAGAAGGGTAAGGAAGCTTCACGATTAAATCAACTTTTGCTCGATCAACTTCGATTCCCTTTGCAGAAATGACATGGCCAAGCACGATGCCTTGTTGCACCATAAAATGACATTTCTCGAAATTCAACACCAAATCAGTCTCGACACACCTTTGAAGGACCTTATCCAGGTGCTCGATGCATTGCTCGAAAGAATCTCCATGAACCGTAAAATCATCCATAAAAATCTCGAGGCAGCTCTCGATCAAGTCGGAAAAAATGCTCATCATGCACCGTTGGAAGGTGCCTGGAGCATTACACAATCCGAATGGCATCTTGCGACAGGCAAACGTTCCAAAGGGACAGGTAAAAGTCGTCTTCTCCTGGTCTTCTTGGGCTACAAAAATCTGAAAGTAGCCAGAGTACCCGTCCAGAAAGCAGAAGTATGATTTCCCAGCTAGTCGCTCGAGCATCTCATCGATAAATGGCAAGGGAAAGTGGTCCTTGCGTGTAGCATCGTTCAACTTGCGAAAGTCGATGCACATGCGCCAACCAGTCTGTAGCCTCATCGGAATCAACTCATTGTTGTCATTCTTAACCAACTGGAACCCTGACTTCTTGGGGACGACGTGTACTGGGCTCACCCATACACTATCAGAAATCGGGTAAATGATTCCCAATTTCAACAACTTCAGAATCTCCTTGAAAACAACTTCTTTCATGACTGGATTGAGCTTCCGCTGGGGATCTCTTGATGGTTTGTGGTCAGGCTCAAGCAGAATGCGGTGCATACAAATGTCTGGACTAATCCCCTTTATGTCCGCCAAAGTCCAACCGATAGCTCCTTGGTGCTTTTTCAAGATGGTGACCAATCGGAGCTCTTGATCGGCTGTAAGGTCCTTGCTGATGATGACCGGCAGTGTGTTCTCCTCTCCCAAGTACGCATACTTGAGATGTTCAGGCAGAACCTTCAATTCCAGAACTGGGGCTTTCACGTGGGAAGGCAATATCGGCTCTGTATCCACTGGTAAGGGCATACGGCCTGACATGTTTCTCGGCGGGAACTCCGCGGTGGCATACAGCTGCTGGATAATTTCTCGAATCGCTTCTTCTTCTTCAGAATCTGCAGTTGCTCCAGTCATTCCTCCAAACAGTACCTGCTCAAGCTTATCTTCCCTGAAATTACGCTCAAAAAACTCATCAACTACAGTATCAATAATATCAACCATATAGATAGCCTCTGGATCCTCAACATGTTTCATTGCTTCAAAGATATTAAAAGTAACTATGTCACCATCAAACTCAAAACTCAGCATGCCCTTATCTACATCAATTTTAGTTCGTGCAGTTTTCATGAACGGCCGACCCAAAAGAATCAAAGATCGGTGAGCAGAGTGTGAATCGTTCATGTCAACAATATAAAAATCCACAGGAAAAATTAAATCATTGACCTTGACAAGAACATCCTCTACAACACCTTGTGGATAAGTATTAGACCTATCAGCTAACTGTATCACAACTCGGGTTTCCTTCATGGGGCCTAACTGTAAGTCTTTATACATAGAAAGAGGCATAACATTTATAGAGGCACCTAAATCAAGCATTACCTTTTCCACCCTCTTACTTCCAATGATGCAAGGAATGGTGAACATACCTGGGTCACGGCACTTTTGAGGTAATTTGCGTTGAATGACTGCAGACACATTTTCACCAACTTTGATCCTAGCATCTTTCCCATACCTGATCTTCTTAGAGCACAATTCATTCAAAAACTTGGCGTATCTAGGCACCTGCTTGATGGCATCAATCAGTGGAAGATTGATCTCCACCTTCTTGAACAATTCAAAAATCTCCTTCTCCTCATCGTCTTTCTTGTGCTTAATCAACCTGGAAGGAAAGGGAGCTGCAATAATGGGGTTAGAAACCTTAAGATCACATTTTACCTCAGTTTGGGCTTTTGGAGCAACAGGCTGCTCAGTTTCATCATCGGCCCTTTCTGCTTTCTCCGCAGTATGCCCTTCCTGCGGGGTTGTCTTCTTTGGCACAATTTCTGCAAGTTCTTTGCCACTCCGGAGTGTTACTGCACTGACGTTTCCTCTAGGATTCTGCTCCGTCTGAGATGGGAGCTTCCCTGGGTTGCCTTGCATCTTATTCATCTGTGTAGCAAGTTGAGTAATTTGCGTTCCCATGCTACCTAAAGCCGCTTGAGTCTCTTGCTGGAATGCTTTCTGACTCTGTGCCAAATTATTCACCAAAGTACTGCTTTGCTCTAGGCATTTCATAATTTCGCTCATACTGGGAATAGGCTTGTCAGTATGGGCATACTGACCATCTCTCTCAGGCTTCGGGGGAAAATCCCCTTGGGCAGGTGGGTCTCCAGGCTGTTTCCATCGAAAATTGGGATGATCCCTCCAACCCGGATTATAGCTGTTAGAAAAAGGATCATAATTCCTTTTCCTCCGGAAATTATCTCCTCGTCCCGAACCATCATAGTAAATTCCCCTGTGTGCATCTTGTTGCGCATCACCCGATCCATAGCAAGCTTGTTCAGGTGGGGGCTCGTGCATCATTGGACATGCATCAGTAAAATGTCCAACCTCAGTGCAAATACCACAACGAGATCCTTTTGTTTGGGCTACAGCCAATCCACGAACGAGAGAAGTTAGAGCCTCAATTTTCTCATTCACATCGGATGATTCGGCTCTCTCAATGTTTTTTACAGGTCGGTAGCGACCTTCATCCTCATCGTCATATTGTTGCCCACCAGATACCATGTCCATTATCAGCTGCTTTGCATCGGCAAGAGTTTTATTTGTAAGCGAACCTCCACTGGCAGCGTTAACAATTTTCCTATCGAAAGTGGACATGCCTCGATAGAAATAACTGATGAATAATTGAAACTCTGTGAATCCATGATCTGGACACTTTCGGCACAATTGCTGAAATCTCGACCAATATTCTCCCAAACTCTCGTTTTGCTTCTGCTTGATACTAGATATCGCCATGCGAAGATTTGCTGCTCGAGTCTCTGGGAAAAATTTCCGAAGAAATTGCTCTTCCATCTCGTCCCAGGTGGAAATCGAAGCTGGGGGAAGATCAAATAACCATTCTCTGGCTCGGCCATGCAACGTATGAGAGAATGTAAGCAAGCGCAGATTGTCATAAGTAAAGCCTTGGGGCCGCAGAGTGGAGCAGACCCAATCAAACTCGGCCAAGTGTGTGTGTGCACTCTCTCCTGGTGCATCACTGAACTTAGGAAGAACTTGGATAAAAGCTGGCCTGATCTCTGCATTTCGAGCAATAGTTGGCAACACCACACAGATAGGTCGATTGTTTCGATGGCGACCAAGCTCTCGAATCAACGGTGCGGGTGCCTCTGCTGGTACATTAGCTAAAGCACGATTCTGCCCTTGAGCCGCGAGTAGGTCTTCATTATTCCGATTGTTCGGGTTGTCATGATCCTCGATGTTGTCAGCCATTTCGGGTCACTGCTGAGAACTCGAACCCTGCTGTTCAGATTTAAACAGCTTCTTAGGCTCCCTTGCAGCTTTCTTCAATTTGTGCAAAGTCTGCTCCGGCTCCGAATAATATCCCAAATCCTTTTCTGCAGAAGAACGGGTCATGCACCAAAGAAAAACAAGAAAGAAAAAATAAAAAAAGTAAAATAACAAATTGGAAATTAAAAATAAGCACTGCTTGAAACCGATCCCCGGCAACGGCGCCAAAATTTGGTGCGTCGTTTTACACCAAAAATAAAATGTCCCGACTGGTCTGTCGGTATGCCCTTACTGCAGAGTACAGCGGTGAGCAAGATCGTCTCCCAAAGGACCGGCGAGTTTCACTTTTATTTTCCAATCTGTATAACCAACTTTAACAAGGGAAATTCGAAATCTATGAACTGACTTGAACAGCAAAATAAAAGAACTAAATTAAGTAAAATAATTAGGCAATAAACGAAATTGACAATGATGAAGAAAATATCCCGGACTGCAAATAACTCCACTCTAGCTAACGAACCGATCACAGATACAAAGATGAATTCAAATAAATTATGCAACCAGTTATGGACGCCGAAGACACTTACTGACACGTCCTTATTTCTCCGTATTTTATCGTTAACCAGGAAGACACTTCACCGATTAATTCCCTAATCGACTGACAAACGTAAAGAGACACTCTTATGGTTTTAATGAGTCGACAGCCTTGTGATCTAGAGAAACCCGATTCTAATCTACCCAACTCTGACACAGGAAGGATAAAATTAGACTGCTAATCCCCTAGTTTCAAGAACCGTTTTACCACAGATTAAACTTAAACCACGTTTACTTATGGCCGGTTTAATTGGCTACTAATTAATCTCGCGTTCCTAAATATTTGCAACTACTTAGAAAACACGAAACAATTAACAACAATAAAAACGAGATATAGCAGACACATGCATTCAAAAGAATTATGGAGCAGTTCGATCTCACAGTTAGTCGCTAGAGTTTCGTTGATTCGCGTCTGGGATATGCGCGTAGATTAGCTAGACTTCATGTAGCAGTATGATCGCGCAGAGTTGTAAAAGTCGAACACGATGAATCGAAAATAAAGCTGAATAAAACTGAATAATATTCCGTCTCCGCGCTCTGTACCGGAACGATGATGATCTCCCGATTATTTGCTAATAGAATAAATCCTAATATATCTAGCTACCAAAATAGAGTTCTACTCCAACTAGGAAACAAATATTAAATCTTATCTAAACTAGGTAATTAACAAAATAGAATCCTTGTTGTATTTGGACACTTTTAAACCGCCTCCAGCTCTTCAAAGGTAGATAAGTCTCGCTAGGCCCACTGGAGGCTTCAACACATGGGCTCGACCCATCAAAACACTTCTCGGCCCACTGGATCTGTCCAGCAAAAATTCAGTTTCACTGGTATGCCCTTACCACCGATCCATAACTTTGCAAAATCCACCTCTTTTCCTTTAATTGAGACTAACTACCTGCACAAACTCAAGGAACAAATCTATCCACAAAATATATCCAATTGGTAGTTAGTCTAGCACAATATACACTAAAAATCACCCTTAAAACATAGAGAATTTAGGACCAATCAGGGACACATTGCCTTGGATAGATGAATTCCATGCCTGAAAGCTATAAAACCTTTCTTGGAATCTTGCATGCTAAACCTAGCTAGCAATGTATCAATATAAGTCACCTGGGATAGACAGAGCATCCTTTTCTGGTGATCTCAAATGATCTTGATGCCAAGGACATGTCCAGCTTCTCCCAGATCCTTCATATCAAACTTCTTGAACAACCACACCCTTATGTTTGATAATGTCTTCTTATTGTTTCCAATAAGTAAGATATTATTAACATAAAAGAAAAACCACCACGTTTCCGTCACATTTCTTATATACGCAACTCTCATCCGGACTTTGCACGAATCCATATGACTGGATAACCTCGTCAAAATGGATGTTCCAAGACCTTGACGCCTGCTTTAGTCCATAAATAGATCTCTTAAACATGCACACTAAGTGCTCTTGGCCTTTAGCAATGAAACCCTCCGGTTGCTTCATGTGGATGTTTTCCTTAAGACTTCCATTCAGGAAAGCTGTCTTGACATCCATCTGCCATATCTCATAATCTAAATGAGCAACAATAGAAAAGAGAATCTGGATTGACTTAAGCGTGGCTACTGGTGAAAAGGCTTCCTCATAATCGATCCCTTCTTTCTGAGTGTAACCTTTCGCCACCAATCTAGCCTTGAAGGTTTCAACCTTCCCGTCAGGTCCTCTCTTACGTTTGTAGACCCACTTACACCCAATGGGTTTCACCCCATCTTATGGCTCTACAAGCTCCCATACTTGATTGTGATCCATAGATCCAATCTTAGACTCCATTGCAGATTTCCAAGAATCTGTATCCTTCTCTTGGACTGCTTCGTCATAGGTCCTGGGATCCAATTCATTGAGTCCTTCAGGGAAATCCGAAGATTCACCTAAACCAATGAATCTATCAGGTTGGCGTACAACCCTCCCACTGAGATGAGGTAGTTCTCATGTATCTGTGACACATTGTACAGTGTCTTATGGTATCTCTTCTTGTACAACTAATGTTGGATTAGATTATTTTCCCCTTAGCTCCTCAAGGATAATATGACTCCTTGGTTTGTGGTTTATGACATAGTCTTCTTCTAAGAATTGAGCATTAGTGCTAACAATGATCTTTTGATCCTTAGGACTATAAAATAGACCACCTTTCATTCCTCGAGGATATCTAACACATGTGCAGGGCTACCCCAAATCCGAACATCTCCTAAACTATGCTTTCGTCCAGTCCAAAGTTCTGTGGGCGTAGAAGGAACTGATTTAGATGGCACCGAGTTAAGAATATAGGCTACTGTTTCTAGGGAATATCTCCAGAATAAAATAGGCAACTCTGAATAACTCATCCTCGATCTAACCATCTCTAACAAGGTTCTATTCCTTCTTTCCACCACGCCATTCTACTGTGGCGTTCCCGGTACAATCAACTGGGATGTAATCATATTCTCTGCTAGGTAGTCCCTAAATTCACTCGAGAGATACTCGCCCTCATAATCAGAATGCAGTGACTTGATACTTCTACCAATATATTTCTCTGCTTCCGCCCTGAATTCCTTGATTTTATCAAAGCATTTGGACTTGCGACGTAATATGTAGATATATCTATATCTTGAGTGATCATCAATGAGTGTGATGAAATACTCATACCCTTCTCAAGCTTGAACTAACATAGGGCCACATAAGTCAGAGTGAATCAAATCTAATAGCCCTTCGGATCGGTTTTCTTTTTACTCAAAAGGACGCTTGGCCATTTTACCTTCTAAGCAGGATTTACATAAAGGAAATGATTCTAGAACCAATGAAGACAGAGGTCCATCATTTACTAGCCTCGGTATCCTCTTAAGGTTAATATGACCTAGCCTCAGATGCTAAAGATAGGTTTGATTCAATTCGGAAAGTTCTTTCCTTTTATTAGAGTTTGTGATCGATGTATTCAGAAATTTTTTTGCGTAGTGTTTTGTATAGGATCAAGTAAATAAAGATGTCCATCCAATGTGCCAGAATAGATAAAACGTGCACCACTAAAGATAACAATCTTGTTATCAAAAGAAACTGAATATCTATCCATAAAAAGTTTAGAAACAGAAATAAGTTTTCGCCTAAAACCAGGCACATAACGACAGTCTTTCAAAACTAAACTCCTATCACTACTAAAAGAAATGGTAATGTCTCCCACTACAACAGCCACCACTTTTGTGGCATTGTCCATGTAGACGATGATCTCCTCATCACTCAGCTGTCTTTTTACCAGGAACCCCTGTAAAGACATGCAAACATAATCAGTAGCTCCAGTATCTACTACCCAAGACTGAGTAGAACAAGTTACTAAACATGTTTCAATGAAAAGAGTGTGAGACATACCCTTTTTTCTCTTGTTGGGACACGCCGCCTTCCAGTGGCCTAGCTGGCCACACTTGAAGCACTTTGTCTTTGACTTGAATTCCTTAGGAGGAATGTTTGCCTTGGGCTTCTTCACCTTAGGCGTCTCATTTGTAGCTTTCTTAGGTGCGTATCTCTTCTTCCTTTTAGTACCAGAAGAAGACGCCCTATGTTCAGCTAGGTGTGCCTCCGGATTTCCCTTTTGAAGTAACTCAGCCGCCTGAAGATCCATGAGCAGTTCAGATAAGGTAACATCCTTCTTTATCATATTGAAGTTCAATCTAAACTGCTCGAACTTCGGGGACAGGCTATGAAGCACAATGTGTATCTGAGTCTCGCCATCCAGATCTCTACCCAAAGTCTCGATCTCAACCAGATGACTCATCATGCTAAGAACGTGATCCCTAATAGGTGTGGAGTCAGACATTTTCATGCTCATCAGTTTCTTCATCGCCAAATGGCGCGCCGAGCGATTCTGGTGACCAAAGAGATCCTTAAGGTTGTACATAACATTGTAAGCAGTCTTCATAGACTGATGTTGCAGTTGCAGCACATTTGACATAGAAGCCAAAATGTAACAGCGTGCAATCTCATCAGACTTGACCCACTTAGCATAGGCAAACCTTTGCTCTTCGCCAGAATTCTCATCTGGCTTTTGAGAACATTCCTCTTCAAGTACGAATTTCTGTCCCTCAGCAGTTAGGACGAGGTTAAGATTACGAAACCAGTCATTGTAGTTTTCACCGATTAACTTGTTTTCTTTGAGTATAGAGGACATATTTGAGAGTGCCATTGATGATATAGAATAACTGAAAAGAAACATGTAGTATAGTCACAAACTTTTAGGATAAACAGTATATAACCGAAAACCTCATAAAATTATATACTATTCCACCGACATTTTAAAAACGTTTTCTATAAGCCACGATAGTGTGGACGTTTATACAATTCATTTTCAAACAGGTTATTAAACCTTTAATTTGCCTCCAGTTGAGTTTCCTTACAACAAGCAAATTAATAGCTGGATACCAACACGATCATGTAATCTTCTAATTAATAAGACACGATCGTGTAGACATTTATTAATAAATTACATCTAAGTGTGAACATCATCATCTTCACCCCAAGTACACATGTTCGAATTTAACTGCTCCAGATGGAGGAGTCAGTTAGTTCTAACAGTGTTCTATAGCTATCTTTTCAAAGAGGTTTAATATCTAGAGAATTATATGATATGACATATCCGATATGGAGGAAGACCTATTGTCAACGTGCATGCCCATCATTTCTCACTTAAACCAGATTAATGGAGACCGTATAAGATTTCTACATACTTTGGTATGAATCTCTCCCACTTAGTTATTTATGATTGAGGTTTCATTTTATCCCATTATAAAACATGCAAACATCACATAAAATGATAAACATCATTGCATGCTTCAACAACACAATAAGCAATAATAATAAAACCAACTATCATGGCTTATATCTCATATTGCTCAATGAGATAAAACTGGAAAGTCAGCTCCAAGTCTTGGACAGTGTGGTCGTCCACCTCACTGCGCCTCGGCGAAAACCCTAGCTCCAATTAGGGTTTCGAGACGTGAATTAGTGATACTTCCTTTCTTGAGTTGCACTACTTTCCATCTTTGAGTTGATCTTCAAACTTTATTCAATATAGAATATCTATTCCTAAAAGGAATAATCTAATATATATAGAATAAAATTACAACTCAATAACTTGGTCTGACAATTTTATTTCTATTACATTGAAACAATATAAAATAAAACTTAGACCTAATCCATGGATTTTTCTCATGGATTAAAATCACGTAGCCAAACCGGCATACTGCCCATCATACATTCAACATAAAATTAAAACATACATCACATAATTAAAGGAGTTATGATAGTTGGTAAACTTGCAAACATGTTAGTCTACAAAGCCAACAATCATAATTACATGATTAGCATAAAATACCATATGATTACCATTCATGATATCAATTTTCAAAATTGCAATTAATTAAATTAATAATTTCAAAAAATATTACAAGATATAATTTAGAAATTAAAATAATTATCCACCAAATTAAATCTTGATATACTCGAAAATTTCATAAGAATAAATTTGGAAATTTGTTAAAATTATCCACCAAAATTTATTTCTTAATTCTCGGATAAACCCTAATTAATTAATATTGGAAATATTGATTTAGATAAAAAAAAATCTATTCCAAATATTTGGATAGGGTTTGAAAATTTCAAAGATAAAATTTGGAGATTTGATCCACTTCAAATTCTATCCAAATTCAAATCTTATTTTCAATCCTATCTAGATTAGAATTAAGTAATTTAAGATATACACCAAAAAATTACTTTTCCAATTCTTATCTTCTTAGATTTCGAAAATTACAAGAATAAAATCTGGAAATTTGATCAACATCAAATTCTTTCCAAATTTAAATTCTATTTTCAAATCTATCTAGATTAGAATTAAATAATTATTGATATACACCAAAAAATTACTTTTCCAATTCTTATCTACATTATTTTCGAAAATATCAAGATAATAAATCTGAAAATTTGATCCACTTCAAATTCTTCCAAATTTAAAATCAATTTTCAAATCTTTTTGGATTAGAATTAGATAACTATTGATATACATCAAAAATTACCTTATCCAATTCAAATCTACATAGATTTCGAAAATTACAAGTATATTAAATCTGGAAATTTGATCCACTTCAAATTTTATCCAAATCTAATATTCTATTTTCAAATATATTTAGATTAGAATTAGGTAACTTTAAGATAAACATCAAAAATGCCAAATCTAATTCCAATGGACCTAATTTTTGAAAGTACCTACTAAATAAATCTGAAAATTTGATTTTTATCAAAAACTTCTCCAATTTATTGTAATAGGATCGAAAATTATAACTACAAAAATTAGGGAATTTAAACATCAAAATTTTTGAAACTTTGATGATCAAATTTTCGAATATGAACTTCATTAAATCTGAAAATTTGATCTCGATCAATATCTATTCCAAATTTAATAATACTATGATCAAAAATTTCATAGATTATCACAAATTCGAATTTTCGATATAAATCAAAATTACATCCGAATTTGAATCTACAAATTTTCGAAACTTACACTAATTAAATCTAGAAATTTTGATAACATCAAAAACCATTCCAAATCTAATTAAGCTAGGATCGAAAATTACAGTGTTCTCCAAAACTAGAATTTTCGAATTTCATCAAAAATTCATCAAAGTCTAAAACACATAAAAATCAAAATACTTACATATTTAAATCTGAAAATTACGTACCAAAATTCATTATCAAATTTAAACATACATTTCAAATTTATTCTAGGATTAAATCTAGAACAGTGCCAAAACCCGCTTTGATACCAATTGTTGGGGGTTTTCGAATTAAACCACCACATGATCTATTTGGTTGTTCTTTAATCCTAATATCATGTATTCATATTTTATGCAACATAAATGTTTTAATTAACCAAGTTCAATTAAACATGCAAATCCGCTTTCAGTTCTACTAAAAATGGAAACATAGAATAATGAAAAATGACTTACAATTGAACGTCGGGTTGTGGACAAGATTAAAGGTCTAATCTTGCTGTTGAGAGTACAATGATCGGCGCCCCCTAGCACAGTAATTCGACTCCTTGATCTTCTGTTGTATTCCCGGACTGTATCTAGATTCAGGGTGGACATAAATCTACTAGATAACTATGGATACTGTGCAGATCAAGAGATAACTGAGGGGCTGATATTATTGTGTCAAATTTTCGACCCCCCACCTCCTTATTTATAGGGAGGTGGCCGAAAATACAGGGTTCCAAACCTACTAGGTTTGGGCCTCAAACTCTTTTTCCATCTCCAGTCCATTAAAGTCATATTGGGCTACAACAGGGATCTAGAAGAATATTAAATTGGCCTATTAATTTATTTAATTCCCAATATCCAATAAACTTAGGATATTATTAAATAAATTAAATATTACTTTTATTCCACTAAAGAAGTAATACTGACCTACTAATTTAATACATGTTTGTGAATATGCTTTCTCCTTTAGTTCAACCATTCCCCGTGTTTAAAATCTAATGTTCATTAATTAATTATGTAAGCCTCTGACAGCTATAATTAATTAATATCTAAAACCTTGAGTAGTGCCACACAAGCTTTACTCATGTACGGAATAAATTCCACCTCCAGGGTTTCAACATGAACTTGTGTTTTCTCAAGAGAACATTATCAACCTGGCGCACCAAGACACGGTGCCTATATATATTACACGACACATCATGTATGCAAATGCTATTACCCAAGATATCGAGTTTATTGATTTTATAAGAGAATCTCACCCATGGATAAATCAAAGCAATAAACAAAACATACATATGTTCGCCAATAAATATAAGTTAAGAACCCGAACTCTGTGGATCTTTGTTCTCTAACTTATAGTGTCAGAGTAGAGAACAGTATCCTATTTTGATCCTCCTCAATACACTAACACGTGTATTAGAATAATCAATTAGTCATGACAAACTAATTATCAGATTATTCTACAGTGTACTGATTGTGTATTCATGACCATCTAAGTCGTGAGTCTTTTAATACTATACAAGGATCTGATGATATGATCTTCCTGTGTGTTTACCCACACCATATCATCTACAGTGTAAGTATATTGAATATGCATAAACTGTTATAATAATGTAAATGCAAATAGTGACTGCAAAAAGATTCAATCTATATCATCACATTATCAGAAAAATATACAAAGACATGTCTTCCAGTATACAAAACTTACAAAAGTATATTGAATTAATTGATTGAGGAATCACTTTTGAGATAATTGCTCAAGTTAAATTACTAATAACATAAATTGGATGATATATATATAGTGTATATATGTGTATTTTTATATATAAATCACACTAAATTAATTTATACTGAACAAATCATTTCCTAATAATCAAACTAAGTTAGTATCTAGGGTTCTAAGTAAAAATACGATAAGGTCCAAGAGTATTTCTAACTCACTCAACGGGCATACTTGACATGAAAAATGGGGCCTACACGGGTCCGATTTATTCCCTTAAGGTTAATATAGGCTATTTTTTAATACAGAAAAGTTTGGGATGTTACAATTTCAGTCTTATTTTAACAAGTTGTCTCCATAGAAAATTGCCTAAGGAATCCATTCATGTTTTCAGATTTTGAATTAGAGATCAATCGAACGCTCGAGAGCATTTATAGTAAAAAGGGCGGAATAGTGAACTTTCATTTCAAAAAGTAAATCCTTTTTCGATTTTCTTCAAATGACCTCCTCATTTTTCAATGATGAATTGGTTCAATAGTACTCATGCTAATGAGTGTCTCGGTATCTTTGGATTTTGCATCAGAGGTCATTTGGACATTGCCATTGAATAAAACAACTTTAATTCAATCTAAAAATACTTTATCAGTATTTTATATCCGAAAAATTTATACCCGCCCCATCTCAACTTTTCCTATAAATAGGAGAAGGGCGGAGAGCTCATTCTCACACCTCTCTTTCTCTCTCTCTCCCTTCTCTCTAGTTCCTGTTAACAAATAAAAACTCGGGCCTACACCGAGTAAATCAAGCATGCAGGCCCAGGATGAGAAACGAAGGGGGGTGCTACTGTAGAAGTAGCTACCGAATGCTAAAAGACTACCAGAGAGCCGCCGCTACCACGGATAGCTGAAAATCATCGCCGTTGTGCCGCCGCTGGTCGTTGCTTCTGACATCTCTTCTCGGTCCATTTATTATCCTTTAAAGTTAAAATTTTAATATGTTGTGTATTTAAATATTACTTCATTTCATCTGTTGAGTCTGTCGTCGTCTGATGGCTGAAGATCGGCAAAAATGCCGGAAAATGTGAAAAATAAAGGGGCGCCGATCAGTTTCGATTTTTTCCCATTTTCGCCCATTTTGGGTCGTCAAATCAAAAAAGTTTGAACTAGAATGTTGCTCCAAATATTATTTCCTTTCGTAATTTTCCAATAAGTTTTGATAAAAGTCGATTATTTTAATCAGGCAGTTATTTTTATAACTAAAGCATGTGGTTTCAAAAAAATTCAAAAATTGTATACTTTAATAAAGATATATATAGGGTCGTGTCTGATTATTTTCATAATTTTTGGATGAGTGTAAAGTGTTGTGGTTCATATTTGGTACAAATTGAGTAAAATGGAAAGTTACGAAAAGTGACTTCTGTCAAATCTTTTGTTCCTATTAAATCAAAAATAATATTTTGAAAGTTATTTCCTTCTACATTGAAGTTATACGAGGTCTCTAGAGTTGCGCATTCTTAGTCAAAATATAATTAAAGTAAACAAAAACTCCAATTAAATTAAAGTTGAGTTTTGAAAATTAGAGTATGAGTCCTAAATTAAGGTTTGACCTTGTAGGACCTGTTCAGCCACGAATAAGTATTGAGAAGTTTGATCACTCGAGTTGATCTAATCGAGGTGAGTTTATTTGCAAAACCTATCTATATTTAAGTTATTAACTCTTAAATGTGATAGTCATAGTTAGAATATCCAAATAAAATATTTGAGGAATTATCTGCTCAAGTCCCTGTTAGAGTAATACTATTATACTGTTATATAATTAATGAGAACATAGTATTATACTACATTATAATTAATGGGCAACATAGATTTTTCTTTTCCATAATTATTGAGAACAGAGATTATGCTTTATCATAATTAATGACAATATAGATTATGATTTTATCATAATAAACGAATATAGATTATGCTTCAGCATAATTAAATAGAATAGATTATGCATGGTCATTATTAAAATTTGTGGTTTAAAATTTAAGGTTAGAATTTAAAGTTCATAGTATATAGGTTAGGGTTAGTGTTTATATGTATAGTCTAAAAGTCATAGTTTAAAGTTAGAGTAATTTAAATGTTTATTGTGTTAGGATTATACTTATGTATAATGAGTTATAATTTTTGGCTTGTGCTTTTAATACTAAACTAGAATGGTTTCCGTTTAAGGAATATGAAGCATAATTGAACTAAGGTTGCTAGAGAAATTAAAAGTTAGGATAATTGCTATATTAAGAGTATGACATAGTCTTTGTGCTTATGTCATATTATGCATTTTATAGAGAACATGGAAATAGAACAGACAAAAATTGTGTTTCTTGCAGTTGTGATATTTATCACTAAAAGGTATCACGGTGAGGTAATCTTTGCACATACATGTGATCTGGGGTATCATTACAGGAGTCAATGCTAGGTAATCCCGGTATACTCAAGGTCAATGCTAGGTAACCCCCGGTACACTCTTTCTGGATTAGCGAGGTAACCCCTCCCATTTTTCTATCAACGATATGTCATAGAGTGCAGTAGATGACAGAAGGAGCTATAGGGTACCAAAGAGAAGTAAAGGTTTGTGGAAATGAGAAAGGCTTTCGCGTTTTGCTTTCCATTATCTGTATTTATATTTTGGATATTCTGTTATAGTTTCTATTAAAGATTGAGTTGAAAGTTTAGCCACTGAGTGCTTTAGTACTCACGCCCAAAATCTTTTCAAAATATTTTTCATAGATTGAGATGTTGGAGGTGATAGCTCGTGTACTGATGTGGGTTGATCATGCCTTGTTGTCTCGTTTAAACTAATTTATTGCTCATGAGTATGTTGTTGTGTGATACAATCTTATTCCATTGTTTTCCGCTTAAACTCTAATATTGTTGCCCCTTAGTATAATTGCATGTTATTATTATCGGGCTTATCTGAATTGTATAACTTATTTGAATTAAAGTCCCATTTCTTTTTTCATAAATCCAAGCATGTTCCTTTACAATTTTCGATCTATAAATTGGTCATATTTGATTGAGTCTTGGATTTTGTTTACTTTCATTTAACCTATGATGAGTCTTAAATTATTTATTTTTTCAGTCCTATGAATTGGACATAGTGACACGCTATTTATTAACAAAATAACATGTACCGCAAGTGCATGATGCTATTGTAATACGTAGGTGAGCAAGAGTATCGTATCTCACAGAGACTATATTTACTCATTCTTATTCACAGGCACTTAATTAATATCTAGACTTGAAATACACAGATAAAGAGGAATAAAATAAATGAGTAAGACACAAAACAATAAGAAATACTAAATAAACAAATACGCAAAAATACTAGGTTTTAGGGAGCATAGATTTACTACATTATTTTACTATATTCATTGATTCTCTCAATCCGACTAATTATTCCTGTCTTTAATCTATCAATGGTGGGGATCACCGAGAGTATTATTAGGCTGTTGATTAAGGCATATACCATAACATAAATATAATGAGTATGTACTTCACCGTGGTCGGTTCTTCACACATGTCATTACTCCTAATCAAGTTCTCGAAGATCTATTCAACCCTATGTGATACTTGTTCACTTGGTTGGTCCTTCCAAGCACACATAATTTGATTTCTATCTTTCTATCATTAATCATTCTCTGGTCAGTGCTTCAAATTAACGACTAGCATGCATAAATGGTGATCAAGCATCCATGAAAGATATAAAATTAATCATAGAAATCAAACCCCAAGAGATAGCAAGAAGAAAATGTAATCAAATCATATATAAAAATCCATAGGTTCCCATCCCTAAAACTTAGCTACAAATTTAACTAGACATAATAAAATAAATAAGCAATACTAGAATTTTAGTATCCATGATAGAAAATATAAAGAAAACCGAATAACAAGATGTAAATTGGCGACTCCATTTTCTCTGTGATGGTACTCCATCTCTAACAACCCTTGACGTCTCCTCTTGAATAGATGAAAACTTCTTCTCTTTTCTCTTCTCTCTTGAACATGCGGCTCCACTGTAGTGTATGTATTTTGTGATGTCTCCACACATATATTGGCATGTATCTGTTGGTCCCGGGTGAGTCGATGTCAGTTTAGACGGGGGGTGAATAAACTGATATAAAAACTTTACTTCAAATGCGGAATGATAAGGTCCCTTGACTTGCTTAGCAACTTATCTATGCACAGATCAGTTGAGCACTTTTTAGACAACTTGGGTGCAGATTGTATGAGCTTGTGTACAGTTCAAAGATATGCGAGTATAAGCAAAATAGTACAGCACACAGACGATTTATAGAGGTTCGAAGTCTCAAACTTCTACGTCCTCTCTCTTCCTTCCGCAGAAGGTCAACTCTACTATATAACTTGAGTTTCTTTACAAATTATACAATGAAGGACAGTTGGCTATGTAACACCCCAGAATTTCGATTAAGGTTTAGAGTATTCTTAATGATAATTAAGAAGTTAAGGAAGAAAATTAATTAAGGTTAATTGAGGTCAGATGTCAGTCACGACTTTAAGGGTCAGTTTTCATGGAAATCATCTTTTCGGAAAATTTGATCTTAATTCTTTTATGGCCATTCATAGTCTCGTTAGAAAGGTTTTAACTTAAAGAGTATGCCGGTGTTTTCGGATTTTAAGTCTGAAGTCAATTGAGTTCCCGGTGATGAAAAGCGTATTTAAAGGATGGATGAATAGTAACTTTTGCGTGCGTTCGTGTTTTGAGAAATTTATGAAATCATCCTCATTGATCCGAGTCTAGTTCTGTCAGGCACTTCTTATGGGAAATGACCCAAGGATTCCGTTGGCGTTCACGGATTACCATTCTGAGGTCAATCAAACGCTTGGGAGCAAAATCTGTCAGTCTGAGTGAATAGTAAAAGTAATTCCAAAAAGGGAATCTTTGCTCATCTTTCTTCAGACGACCCTGTCTTTTCCACGAATCAAGTTGGTTCACTAGTATTCGAGCCAATGAGTCTTTCGGTATTTTTAGATTTCATGTCTGAGGTCATTTGGACCTCGACATCGAATAAAGCAGCTTTTAATCGAACCCGGGGTAACTTTTGTAGTATTTCCGCACTGCAATGGCTTCCAAGGGAAGCCAAAGCTTTTCCTATAAATAAAGCATCACCCCTTTCACTTTTTCCACACCAATTTCACTCATTCCTCATTTCTAGAGAGTGGGAAAGCTTGTGAGAGCCGAGAAAGTTCTATCGAAGTAAAAAGCGTTCTTCATGAGTGTTCTGCAAGACGACGAGTGGAGTGGCGTGGAAGGGATGCGGTGAGGGAAGGTGCTAGGGGCACCGTTGGGTTGTAGCGGGTGGCTCTGCTGCCGTTGCAACTCTACGAGACGCCGAGCTAGCCACCTTCCTTCGACGCGCCTAACCCCGTCCATTCTTGTTCGTCGGTCTCGATCTCCATTTCTTTTCCGTCTTTAAATTCCGCATTTACTTTCCGTTCTTTACGTTCTTCACGTTCTTCATTATTGCTCATTTACCTTCCGTCTAAGTTATATTTCAGTTTTTATTGAAGTTCCAAGTTAATAACATTTACATTATATTTCTCGCTTTATTCCTGTCGTTATTATTCTTGAGATTAGCCCCATTTATTCCGTTTAAATTCCGTTCAAGCTATATTTAGAGATTTCGTCGTTATTCTAAATATTTAAAAGAGGATTATCGTGTTTATGCCGTTATAATGCCAAAATTCTTTTTAAGTTAAGACATGTTATTGCATGATAAATTCAAGTACGTTGTTTTTAAGAAATTTCGGGTTAAGTGTTCTTCGTGTTCTTCATGTTCGTCAAAAGAATCAACGAACACGAAGAACCCAGTTGAAGATCGCCCAAAAACTGGGCGGAAGAGAGAGAAACCAGGCCTGCGACCGCGGGGGTGTGCGCGACCACGCAACATCCCCCTCGGCCCAGAACCCCGTGGGTGCGGGGGGTGCGCGGGCGCGGGGTGCCGCCGGCGCGCGATGCCCCCCGTGTCATCCGACGCTGATTCTTCCATCTTTTTGAGTTTTTCAAGTCGTGTTATTTCCAAGTTATTTTCAAATTAAATTTTAGAGAAGCAATCAAGATATTCTCAATTTATTTCGAGTAATCCATTCAAGTTATTCCTTGTCTAAAAATTGGGAAATCAAGTCGAGATGTTCTTTAAATAAATTCTTTTCGAAATTTATAAAGTCGTAAAATCGTGCAATCTGTAAATAAATCTTAGATTTTAGTCTTCGAGTAAAATGTCATTATTTCTCGCTTTAGATAGTCAATTTCTTCAAAGGAGGTCGCTAAGTCAATGATTCAACTTTTGTAAGAGGAAGTGGGCCTCATAGGAAATCGGAGAAGGATCTTCAGCTCGTTGCTTCATCTTCTGTCCAGTAATCGAGGTGGGAAAATCTATGCTCATCTAAAGTTTGAGCTAATAAGCTCTAGAAGCATATAGGGTAAATGAGATATCCAATAAAGCATTTTTGCTCTGCCTGATTGATCTCTGTACAAGGAAGGAAGAAAGGAAGATATTATGTTTTACTTGAGCTCTCAAGCATGTTTAGAAATGATAGGACTACTAAAGTATTGTTATGCTTAGTATGAGATGTTTGGAATTATCTTAAAGCTCCGATTCGTTCTTGTTTACGTGCTTCTCCTATAATTTAATGTTTATGCTTGTTAAGCTCGCAGAATTAAGAGTTAAGGTTTGCCTTGTTAGGGTAGCATTAACCCTTGTAGGCCGAGATCATGTAGTATTAAAGGATTAGCATTAGATATTGTTCTAAGCTTGGTATTGCTAGCAAGGGTAGGAAAGGAAGGAACTTAGCTTTTCACTTAAGCAGGATATGAGCTCGGAACTGTTAAGGGAGTCACTACTGGGTTTTTCCCTCACAAACTCATTCGGATATTTGAGGTAACCCCTCTTCTATCCCATGGCATGCCTAAGGGTACAGTTGACATCAGGTTTGAGCCAAGGTTGGGCCCAAAAGTAAAGAAAAGGTTTTGCGGATATGGAGAGGGCTTTTGCGTTTTGCTCTCCATATATCGCCAGTTCATTGTTGGATATTTCTCAAGTTAGTAAAGAAGCTTTCATTAAAAACCCACTGAGTACATTAGTGCTCACGCCCTCTTTTTCAAATATTTTCAGGTTGAGATGCCGAGGATGATGGTGGTTGTGGATGTGGGTTGGCTGCCAAGATTGTTTTGCTATTATATAAGTTTCTTTGAAATCCCATTATGTGTTCTGCTACTCTGATTAACTCTTTCTAAATTCCGTTCAAGGTTCTATTATGATTATTCGAGATTCTAAGAATATTTCCAGACGATTACATATATATAAGATGCATATTAAGTTTATTTCCGCTTTCCGAGTATGTTTTCCTTTCGCCTATAGAAGAGTCTATGCTTGTTGGTATCTAAGTAGTTAGCCATTTTATTCTGCTAAAGCATGTTTCCTTCTTAATCAAGTAAACCCGAGTATCATCAACTATCTTCAAAGCGTACCTTTATTCTTAAACTTCTTCGTTAATCTTCTGACTTTACTCATTAAATCTCTTAATAACACCCCGTCCCCATTCGTTAATCCCTATCTCGGGACCGGGCTGTTACAGGCTGAACCTGATAACTGCTCGCTACCTCAGCGAGTCAACGGCTCACACTTGCAGTACCTAACTGCTCGCTAGGGAGGTAGGTGCTATTGACGTCTTTACAAGGTTTTAGATCTCTTTCGATCTTCAAGAGGTTAGTCTTAAACAGGGGATATCAACTGATGTGCTCCTTCAATTGAGTTGGGTAGTTGATCGGTGTATTGCTGGAACTGAGAAGGTTACTCTGGCTGGATTATCAACAACTAGCTGAATGCTTTGATTCTGTGGGTTCTTCTTAGTTGGACTCTCGCAGGTTTAGCAAATACTGAACTTGAGCTATGTGGGAGGGAGAAAGAAAGCTCAGTTGTAAGTTGAAACAACTTAAATGAAGGTTTTAAGAATGAAAGTTGGGAAAAGTCATTTGAAAACTTTGATTCACTCGTCTTTTATAGAGAAGTGATTTTGTGACCGTTGAGTTCCATTGATCGGTGGCTCTGTTGGTTCATCAATGGCAGATTGTCTTTATGATCGTTGGAGCTTTTGGTTGAAGTAGCCGTTGCTTTGCCACTCGATCTCTGTTGGATATTTAATTCCAGTAGCCGTTGCTTTGCCAATCGATCTCTGTTGAATATTTAATTCCAGGATCTCTGCTGGAGCATTTATTCCAAGATCTTCATTTGAGCATTAACTCCAGGACTCTCTGGCTGGCAGTTCTGAGCTCCAGTTTAGCAAGTTTGAGTTCCAGTTGGCAGTTCTGATCTTGTCTACTTAGTTCGGCTATCACTCCATTTGGCAGTTCTGAGCTTGTCTGCTTAGTTCGGCTATCACTCCAGTTGGCAGTTCTAAGCTTCTTCCTCCAGTTCGACTGATCACAAGCTGTTGAATAGCTTGTCAGTTCGACTGGTCTTTCTTGAGCTTTCTTGTCAGCTTAACTGATCATAAGCTGTTGGCTAGCTTGTCAGTTTGACTGATCTTTCTCAAGCTTTCTTGTCAGCTTAACTGATCACAAGCTGTTGGCTAGCTTGTCAGTTTGACTAATTTTTCTCGAGCTTCCTAGTCAGATGTTTGCTTGCTTTCTCCTACAAGCTAGCTGACTTCAGTTCTGGCCTTTGATTGATTCGTCTGTCTACTTCAGTTCGGCTGAAGTTAAGTTTCGCCATCAGCTGGATACTTCTAGTCTTCAGTTAAACTGATCTCTTATCAGTTTTCTTCAGTCTTGTTGATTTTTCTCTCAACTCAACTGACTTAGCTGTCAGTTTGTTTTGCCTGGTTCGACTCCTTTAACCCTCAGTTGGATTGAGTTCTGACTGGTTGGTGTATCCTTCCAGCTGGTTGACCATGCTCCAGTTGGGTTGACTCTGGCTTCAGTTGAGTTCCTTCTTGAGGCTCTGGATTGGTCAGCTCAGATCTACAGCTTGGATCTTGGTCAGTTTTTCAGGAATAGTTTTGATATCTCATCAAAACCTTATCTAGGGGTTCCTTGATAGTTTTTCCTAACAATATCAAAAATGGAGGCTTTTATATATAGGTTGGAAACCTTGAATTAGAGTGAGAAAATCAAGTCCCGCGGATCCGCCACACCTGGGTCGACCAAGCCATCCGAATCAACCTAAAACCCTATTTTTGCATAGGGTCAAGCCAAGCCAGATGAGCCAGGTCGACCCACTCCTTCAGAAATTACATTGGGTCGGGTTGACTGAGCTCTCCCGAGTCGACCCGCCCCTGCTTCGAGTTGGGCTTCAAAATTCTTTGGATTTTGATAACTTAATCCGGTCCGTTAGGCTTCTATTAAGTATTTAATTAAGCTCAAAGACTTAATTAAACACCCCTTTAACTCTTCTTGTCTATATTCACTAATTTTGCTCCATATATGCAACGAAATCTCAACAATTACTGCAAAACTAGCAAACACATCAAAAACTCCAAATGATAATAAAATGAGCACATAAGCTATGTAAAATACACAACTTCATATAATAAAATACATCAATTCATATATGACAATTATGTAAAATACACAACTGTCAGATAGTACAGTTTATTTACGTCTGACCTATTGATGGGTCTTAGTTGTTGTGACCTATGAAGAGAGGTCATGTTTGTTTGAGGAGTCAAAATCATATTTATTCATTGTTGGATTATGTTTAAGTTTTGAGTGGCCTATGAATGGGCATTTCTTTGACTTCACTAAATCATTTGACTTCATTGATACGTTGAAAAATGTGGATTCATTCCAGTTATAAAGGTTATGTTGTCTAAATTTCTAGGAAATATAATATATTCTTGTTCCAAAGCTATTTTATTTCATTAATAATTATTCCAGATCATATTTCCTTTTAGATGACACCCCCATCCTTCAATTATTATTCCTTTTAGGACTGGGACATTACACAATCCATGCATGCATTATATATTCTAAGATCACACCACTAATAAGAATTTTGAAATTATAGTCCATGCATGCTCTATATAAGATAATTAGATCATACCACTAATTAGAATTCAAAATTATAAGATTAATTCTAGGAATTATAGTTCACAAATTAATATAAGAAAACATCACTAATTATAATTTTGAAAGTATAGAACATGCTAAGAAAATTATAATTAAGAAAATCGAAATTGTAATTGGAAATTTGAAAGTATAGAATATGCTAAGAAAATTTAATTTAGAAAATCGAAATTCTAATTAGAAATTTGAAATAAACAATCATCATCGTAATATTGAGAACTGCTTGATTCTTCATATTCCCAATGCAATAATTATTACAGATTGTTCCAAACTAATACGGATTTTTGCACAGATCATTGGCTCAATATTTATTTGATTTATTTAATTGTGAAAAATAATCCCTAAATATATCTATTTCTAAGAAAATCTTAATGGCTTTATGCATATAGGGAAACGATTTATATTACCTTATAAGTTAGCATTAAAATACAACCATTGATCTGCTCTAACTTATGGTATAGCAACCGTTTTTCTATTCATTACTTTTTTTATTAGAATTAAATCAAAGGTCATTCAAAGTAGTAACCGGCTTCACTCTTCCTCCTACACTCTTCTATATACTCTTCTATCTACAGTGATGAGGGAAACCTGTTCTGAAGTTCATGAAGGAATACTTATGCAATTTTGGATCAAACAATTTGACAATATCGATCTATCCGATGATAAATAGGTGATCGACTACTTTATTAGTAGTTTCAAATATTGTGGTATGGCTTGAAAAATTGTTTCGGTCTAGGGCAAATTGTTCAAATAATGCTAGAACTGAAAGATTGTTTTGATGACATCGTCTGGTTGAGAAGGGTTCCCAGTGCTGTTTATGATCGAAAATTGCATGAGGCAGTAAGTATTGTAGTTGAATTCCATTTCATGTGTTATCATACTCATTCAATCTAATATTATGTTTTAAACTAGGAGTCGCTGCTCCGTTATGTTTTCAACATTAAGAGGGCTAATGAGCTTGATCTGCATTGGTTTAGGATGTACTTCACGGGCCTTCCTGTAGATGGATCGGCAAACCAGTGCTAGTAAATCAAGATTCTTGGGATTATAATTATCAGAACATTATTATATTTTGTTATATATTATTGGCATGGACCAATTTTATTATATTTTGGCATGTAATTAATATACAACTACTTTAAATATTCGTAGTTAATTTTATCTATTCTAACTATTGGATATTCTAGAATGTTCATCTCACTCTACCTTTATATAACTATCTATATTCTATACATTTTCTGTGCTCTCTTGTGTCTTTTTTCAGGACATTCTCCCACTACTTTCTCTTTACTTCTCTTTGTGTCTTTTGCAGGAATTTATCCAACAATGATAGATCCCACTGGATCGAGAGGGATCCGCTTCGAATGTAGGCAAATATAGTTTTCTTATCATATTATAGACATTGTCTCTGCTCTTTTTGTGTTCTTCTTGTTAGATTCTCCAACAATAACATATCATTCTCCTTGTTTCAGATGGTAATTATGGTTTTGAAGTACAATGTCACTAGCGTGAATATGCTACTAGAATCGTAAAGTTAACATATCCTTTTGCAATTGTTGTAATAAATGTTGGCTAATTGTGACTTTTATTTTGTAGTATTTGCCTAAGCACGCGAGCAACATTCTTGGCACAGAATTTAAGAAGATAAAATATGAACATTTTATGGTTTTAAAAAATAGGAGGTTGAAAATAAATATCGTGAGATTACCACGAAGAAAAACAAAAAGAATGTCATGATCAGGTTCAAAAATTGTGGAATGATGTTGTTCAATATCTTTGTATCAAGCGTGGTGATATTCTGCGGGTGGAAAATATGGTGGTATTACTCGTAGTGTAGATGTTATCCTTATTTTAAAAACTGAAATGGTTAGGATTGATTAATAGTATTTTAGATCTACTTGATCCATATATTTGATGTTATATTCTACGTTTTTTGAATGATGTTGATATTATATTCTATTTGATTTCATGTTATAGGGTGTTGAAATATATATGTTTTTATGTTCTCCAACAATTTGCACACCAAATGGTCGTTAAAAATTTTGAAACAAAAAAATTCTGCCAAAATGTTCTACAAAATGAGCACACCAAGTGCTCGTTAAAAATACTTTGTTCTAGTTGAAACAATGTCAAATAAAATATTCGTTGAAAGTGCTTTGTTCTACATAATTTTTGTAGACCAAGTGTTCATTGAAAGTGCTTGTTAAATTATAATTTGTTTTACAAAATATGTACAATAAATGTGTAGAAATGTGTACAAAAAAGGTGTAGTAAATGTGTACAAAATTTTTGCATACCAAGTGTTCATTGAATGTTCTAGCTGAAATAATGTCTGAAAAATCTGTAACAAAATTTTTGCACTCCAAGTGTTCGTTGAACGTTCTATTTGAAACAATGTCTAAAAAAAGCTCACACCAAGTGTTCGTTAAAACTAGGAGCAGAAACAATCTAATAAAAACGAGCAAACTATTTGTCCTAACATCTATTACAAAACAAAATAATGTTAGAAATAAGTAATTCCTTGTGTGTCGACCACTTGCTCCTCTGCCGATTCGAACTAGCTCTTCTACCTCTACCTCTACATCTTCCTCTTTCAATACTAGAACTCACTCCTCTCCTAGTATTTTTTGTTGCAAATTGCATTATGTTAACTACCTGTCTTCCTCTTAATTAGTGGTGGATTCAACAAAGTATGAGGATGAGTACTAGCATTGTTTATAGTTCCAGAAGAAGAACTCACAAAATTTGTTAGCGGCCACTTTGTTAGCTCAGCTTTCATATCTTCGCATCTCTGTTTTATGAAGTTCATCTTTTCTGGACATTGATATGCCAAATGAGTACATTCAATGAAAGCTCGTTCCATATCCTGGAATCTTTTATACTCTTCTGTCATATGCGGATATCCACAGGCAAAAAATTGCTTGAATGACGTATGTAGATGTCCTTCCGCCACCTTCTCAGTACATACCTCTCATTCACAAATCCAACATCTTTCACAACTAGAACCTTTAATAAATGACAATATAGGATTCCCTTAGACTCAAATTTTTGACAATTGTATTCAAAATACTCCCCATTCGGCCTACATTCAACTATGTAAGTGCATTGCCAGTTGTAGTCACCATATTTTTCAAAAAATTCATACACCTCAATGCCCTCAACATTAATAATTGGTTGATTGACATTGCAATGCAACATAAGCATGATCTCTTTCTGCAATAACTGAAATATATTATTACTGTATACATCTCTAAATTGCTCCTCGCACTTGAAAGATGAAATGCATTTTCTAATCTTGCATTTAGACTCATAGTCAGCTTGTATTTCTCTATGAATCTTATCTCCAATTGCAATTTCATATTGTTCCACGAATGTTATCTCCAATTCATTTTCTTAAATCAGGTTTAGCTATTAAGAAAACTATAAGTCCTTTAGTCTGTCTGGTGGTTAAACCAATTGTAACTCTAGTTATTGAAATTCTTTAATTAACATTTCTTCTTGTCTTAGGAAACAACCTGACTCTGCTCTAGTTTTTCGGCTAAGGGCGTCTACCACAACATTTGCTTTACCGAGGTGATAGAGAATAGAACAATCATAATCCTTAACTAATTCCAACCATCTTCTCTGCCTAATGATTAAGTCCTTCTGTTCAAAGAAGTATTTAAGACTCTGATGATCAGTGTAGATTTCGCATCTGACACCGTATAGATAATGCCTCCAAATTTTCAAGGCATGCACCACAGCTGCGAGCTCTAGGTCATGGGTGGGATAATTCAACTCATGTGGCATGAGCTGGCGAGACACATAAGCAATGCCTCTCCTATCTTGCATTAGCACACACCCTAACCCTAGCTTGGATGCATCCATAAAGATAACAAATCCTTCATTCCCTTCCGATATAACCAATACTGGAGTTGTGGTCAGTCTTTTCTTAAGTTCTTGGAAATCATTCTCACATTCCTCAGTCCAGATGAACTTAGCCTTCTTTTTCAACAATTGTGTCATTGGTCTTGCCAATTTAGAAAATCCCTTAATAAATCGTTTGGAGTAGTCTGCCAACCCTAGGAAACTTCTTATTTCATGTGCACTGAAAGGTGACTTCCAGTTACTTACTGCTTCAACCTTAGCAGGATCCACTTTGATTCCTTCTAATGACATAATATGGCCAAGGAACATTATCTCACTAAGCCGAAATTCACACTTGCTAAATTTGGCATATAATTTCTCCCTCTTTAGTGTTTCCAGAATTATATGTAGATGTTTATGGTGTTGTTCCTCACTTTTGGAATAGATAAGAATATCATCTATAAACACAAGAAAAAATCTATCCACATATTAATGAAAGACTCTGTTCATCATATCCATGAACACTGCAGGTGCATTAGTCAACCCAAATGGCATCACTAAGAATTCATAGTGGTTGTAACGTGTTCGAAATGCTGTCTTAGGCACATCTTTTTTTTATCTTCAATTGGTGATAACCTGAACGTAAATCAATCTTTGAAAATCCGTTAGCTCCTCTTAGTTGGTCAAACAAGTCATCTATCATTGGCAAGGGATACTTATTCTTAATTGTCACCTTATTTAACTCCATAGAGTCAATGCACATTTGCAATGTACCATCCTTCTTTTTAACAAAGAGAAAAGGCGTTCCCCATGGTGAGACACTAGGTTTTATGAAATATAAGTCCAACAGCTTTTGTAGTTGTACCTTCAATTCTTGCAGTTCGTTAGGGGCCATTCTATATGGTGCCTTAGATATCGGAGTTGCTCCTGGTTCTAAGTCAATGGTGAATTCAGTTTGCCTATCGGGAGGTAGCCCTGGTAGGTCTTGTGGGAAAACATCTTTGTACTCCCGAATGATAGGGACTTGATCTATCGTTACTTCATCCTTCTTTTTTCCTACTAGGTTAACCAGAAAAGAATGGCAACCTTCTTTTCTCATTAGCTTTACAGCTTTGAGGGCTGAAATAATTGGTATCTTCAAACCCATCCTTGCTCCAAAGAAAATTATATCTGGTTCTCCTGGCTTCTGGAATACGACTTATCTCTCATGACAATATATAGTCGCATACGTTGTTGTTAGCCAATCCATTACCAAGATTATATCAAAATCCTTCATGTCGATTACATATAAATCCGTAATGAAAATCTATTTGTTAATCTGGAGTTCCAAATTCAGGCACATTCTATTGGCTATGACAATTTTTCCAGAAGGGATGCTAACTTCTAAAGTATTATTAGCATTTACTTGTCTAAGTTTTAATCTTTTACTAGTCTTTTTTGAAATGAAAGAGTGTGTAGCTCTAGTATCAAATAAAGTGAGCACATGTATATTAAACATGTTAATCATACTTGCCAAATTTTTTGGAGCTTGCTCTACCTGCTGTTGCTGAAGTGCATAAGTTCTGGCTAGCTGTGTGGCGTGTTGCCCTTGGTTTGACTTAAAGTTTCCTCTCTGATTTTGCCTTAAGTTTCCACCCTGATTAGGCCTAGGATTTCTCCCTTAGTTAGGCCTCTGATTTATATTTCCACCTTGTGCTGGTCTAGGAGGAATACCTGTATTTTCTTTACTCCTAGGATAATCTTGAGCAAAATGTCTGGGTTGATGACAGAAGAAACATCCATCTGTATTCCTCATACACTTCCCTGAATGAAACTTCTGGCAGATAGGGCAGAGAGTCATATTTCCTTGTTGATTTTGTTGCCCATAATTGGTATTTCGCTTGGCCCACTGTTGCTTATTTCCCACTATAACAGCCCGGTCTCGAGGATGGGGACGGGGTTATTATGCATAAAAATAGCACGAAAATTAGAAATCCAGGGGGAGTTTTTAGAATCGAACTAAGTTAGTGCCTCAAAAACTTAGGCAACTTAACTTTATGACTTGGAAGAACTAATTGATTTCAATGAATCAAAGGGGGTCAAAGGGGTTCAATCAAGTCAAGGAACACCAAAATAATGGATCAACCGAAATTTAAACAGAATCCAATAACAAACAGACAGGAATTTGACTCTCAGAATAAACAAGACCTTATCGTAGGTCACAACAGCTAAGACCTATGAATAGGTCGGAGTCAAGTAAATCATAATGTCCAATCCATAGGACGAAAGTAAGAAAAACAACTTAAGACTAACTAAAGATGAGCAGAATCATGCTTGGAAAGAAAAGCCCCTTCATAGGTGAACAACAACAACAAGCATGCAAAACTTATTCACAAGTCAACTGAAAATGAACAGATACCAATATGTTCAACAATAGGACTTTTCAAATAGCTCGGAATCAATAAAGGAATACTGGTATGTCGAAAAAACATGCTTCAAAGACTTTATTGATATTTTAAGATTCATAGCATTTAAGATATGCTACTATCAAGAGTCAAGTTACATATATCGAGACTAAACACTAATATCAGAGTACTTAGCAGAAACTTAGCGGAAGAAAATCATGTAATCATACAGAGCAACAAACTTGAAACCTCAGACAACCCCACCAGCAGCACATCACCGGCCTCAGCATCTTAACCTGAAAACATTTGAAAAAGAGGGCGTGAGTACTAATGTACTCAGTGGGTTTTATGAGAAAACTCTCGATAAACTTTTAGAAATATCCAATTAATAACTGGCGATATATGGAGAGCAAAACGTGAAAGCCCTCTCCATATCCGCAAAACATTTTTCTTTCTTTTCTGGCGCCTTCCTTGGCTTAAACCTGTTGTCTACTGCACCTTGAGACATGCCTTGGGATAAGAGAGGAGTTACCTCAAGTACCCTTCTGAGTATGCGAGGGGATTACCCAGCAGTGACTCCCTTTACTTTCCAATGTTCAACTCGGTGACTCGAAGGTCACGGCATGATAATGCAAATAAACTATTCTTTGAGCTCGATAACCTGCTTACAATAGAAACTATATCCTTCTTTAACTTCCTTCCTTACTTAACCTTAACCTTCCTTACTTACTTGACTTAGCTAGCAATACCAAGCCTCGAGCAATCGTCTAAGACTAATTCTTAATTGAGTATGATCTCAGCCTATAAGGGATTTATAACTTACCCTAAAAAGGTAATACTTAGCTAAATAATCTTTAGCGAGATCCAACATTCAAATTCGAAGAAATGAACGTGCATAAACATAGATTGCAACTAAAAGCAATTCTAAGCATCTCATGCTAGAATAAATTGTATATAAACAATTCTAGCATATCTAAACATGCTTGAGAGCTCACTTAACTTATAATAACTTCCTTTACTTATCAAACTCAAATAACAATTCAACAATATCATGCATATAACTTCATTTACTTTCTTTTCTTAACTTTGTACAGAGACGAACCAGGCAGAGCATAAAATACTTTTATTGGATATTTTCCTTGTCTTAACATGCTTCTAGAGCTTACTAGCTCAAACCATATATTTGGTTTAGAATTACCCACCTCGATAGCGAGCATCTCGATCACGAGCACGTGGACGAGCTGAAAAATCCTTCCTCGAGCCTCCTCGAGGCTCACCTCCTCTTAGAAAAGTCGATCAATGACTTAGCGGCCCTATTCGAGATCCTAACAAGAAATCAAAATGATATCTAAACCCTCGACCCTTAACTATAACATAAAACATGAGAATTTAAACAATCTAAATGCTCAAAATTACCGAAAAAGGGATGGAAAATCTGACTCAAACGATCATTATTCTGGACTATTGGCTACTGCAGCGACGTAGATCTTCGAAAGAGCTTCGATTTGAATATTTATGCGCCTCGTGGTTCAAACTGAGTCGAAAGTTATGGCCTCCAGATGAAAACGTGCTGAAGCTACCGCACCTGCCCCCGCGCTCGCGCGCCCATGCGCCGCGGCGGCACGCCTTGCGCGCCCATGCCACCCGGCGGCACCCCATGCACGTCGGTGGCACCCCTTGTGCGCTCGCGCACCTCCTTGGCTGAGGGGGTTCTCCCGCGGCTGCGGGGGTGACCCACGTCGGCGGCCCCCTGCTCCGCTTCTCTCTCCGCTCTCAACTGGGAGGTGCGACTTCTACTCTCTCTCTCTAACATTTCTGAAATAAAATGGAGGATGAAAAAGAATGAAGGAGAGGGCTGCTATTTATAGGAAAATATTTAGCTTCCCCGAGAAGCTTCTGTAGTGCAACAATAATGATTAAGAAATTACGGGTTCGGTTAAAAGGCGCTTTATTCGATGGCTTGGTCCAAATGACCTCATTCACAAAATCCGAAAATATCAGGAGGTTCGTTGGCTCGATTACTATTGAACCTACTTGACTCGGGGTAAAGAACGAGTCATCTTGAAGGAAAACGAGAAAAGATTCTCTTTTCAAAAATAAAGTTACTATTCCACACAAGGGACAAATAAAATTTCCAAGCGTTCAATTGACCTCAGAATGAAAAGCCGGGAACGCCAACGGATTCCTTGATAAATTTCCTATAGGATAGGCTTGAAAAAACAAGGCTCGGGTCAACACTCGAGATTTCACAAATTTCTAACGATCAAGCTCTTACGGAAAAACACTATTCATAACTTCTTCAAATGCGTTATAAATCACCGGGAACTCAAACGACTTCAGATTCAAAATCCGAAAGCACTGGCATGCTCCTTGGGTCAACATCTTTCAAACATGACCAAAATTGGCTATAACTGAGCTCGAATCGAAATTCTCGAAAAGACGATTTTACGAAAAATAACTCCTAAAATCGCGGCTGACATCTGACTTCACTTAAACCTTAATAAAATTTCTTTCTTAAATCATACTTAAGAAATCCTTTAACCTTCTTATGAAATCTCTCTCGAAACATCGTTTTACATGAGCTCCTTATAATCTTAAGTTCGAGCGGCCCCTTAAAAGCTATTCGGATCACGAAAGAAATAAAAGAAAAATTCACCAAACTTACTCCTCATGCACGGGCGATCTCAACGAGTCCATCCTTCCTTTATCTTCTTGGATTTACTTTTGCTTCTGACTTTACTCCTCGTAGCTTTGAGAAACTTCAACGAACTCGAACTAGACGACAAACTCGAATTAATCGAGCACCTCATTCGATGGTTCCTTGCACACTCTATCACGTTCAAAAACTCACTTTATCTTCATCTTTAACTTCTTGAGGTTTGACTTCTTCGTCTTCTTAGGGCGTACTCGTGATGCGCTCCAAACTTAAATTCTCGACGCAACTTAAATCTAAACTTTTTCGTCGCAGTCTTCTCTTTCCCTCGAAGCAGTCGTCTGACTTTGTGGCTCCTACTGACGGTCACCATCGCTTGCAGGCATAATGATCGCACGTTTAAATTTTAACTGCACGCAAACTTTCTTGCCGACATTCCTTAGATCGCCTTCAAACGCAACCAGCTGAGAAATCATCTTAGAAACGCGCTTCCTAACTTCGGAAAGTACTATATGGCGCTTACTTGGATTCTACTTCCTACTAGGAAATACTATCTCTTATTCCTCTAACGCTGACTAAAAGGAATACTACTATAGCTCTCTGCTCTATTCCATGATCCACACTCGAGTACTATGAGTGGGAGCAAAATAAATGAATGCCTTTGAGTGAGGACTTTGTCTTTGTCAATAATTCTTTGACAAGGTCAAAATCTAGAAAGAATATAACACTTGGTTATATATGCCAAAACATTGCCTTTTCAAAGGACTTATAAACTTGAAGGATTCTTGCACATAACAAAGATATGAAAGAAATCAATAGTTAGCAACTGAAAATCGTGCTGAAATATTTTCATAAAGGCGTCAGCATAGCCTAACAAGAAAATGCCATTGCTGATTCTTGATGATCAAAGAAGTATCATCCAAAAGATTTACAATTTATCCAAGAGGATAAAATCAACGAATCCCAAATGGTATAAATGGAGAATTTCAAATGATATGAAGTTGTTGAAGGGCAATTGATTCAATTAACAAAAGAATAAATCGATTTCAAAAGAGAATGAATAAATCGATTCTATTGACACGAGAATGAATAAATAGACTCATCAAAACTTCCTATCATAATAAAACTCTCAATCTATCGAACACTAGGTCTATCTTCTTAACGATCTTCTTTAGGTTCTCCTTCTTTCTTTCTTGAGTTTCACGCACCTTGTTTTTACGAGGTTGCTATGATAAAGCACGAGTTGGCTGGACTTTGCACCGGCTGGAAAAGTGACATCTCGGGAATTACTTCCTATCTATCAAAAGAGATACGACAACGCGACTTAATCTATGGCACCTTCTGGACTCAAAACAGCTTGACTTCAACGTCTCTTGGAAGCTTGGTAGAATGCCGATAAACTTATCCTCGAACTATCTTGGCTACAGTCATGAGACAATCTTCATCTTCATTAATCGTCTTGAAACAAACGATGAATTCTGGGCATCGAACGTGATGTGACCTTGAATGCACGTTCATCGAATCAACAAGCCTCTATCGAAGGAAATAAATCTTCATTCCTTGCGAACGCGATTGGATCTTCAGACGAGACTTCTCTAGAGTTGAAAACTTGCATTGGGATTCCTCGAACTTGCATTAGGTCCGCGATTAGATAACTTACCTTTAACTCGACTGCTCACATTCTTGCTCCTTGCTTGAAACTGAACTTTATGACCTCTTTCTTGGTCCTACTATAATCTCGTAACCCTTTAAACCTTATCCAAAAATCTGGGGTGTTACACCTACTATGTTTCTATCATCCCATCTCCGCTTTCCCTTCAAATCTTGGAAAGATTGTTGTGGCTAAGTTTTCTCAATTGGCATAACAGACTCTATATTCAAAGCTCGACGTAGTGTTTGCGCATATGACATCTCATCATGCCCCATAAGAGTTATGCTGATTTCTGGCTTAAGGCCCTTCCTAAACTTCTTAACCTTCTTGCAGTCCGAGTCCACCAAATGTGGAGCATAACGAGAGAGTTGATTAAAGGCACGGTCATACTTAGTAACAGTAGAGCTTTTCTATTAGAGGTTCCAGAATTCCGACTCTTTCTTTTCTCGATAGCAATCAGGAATGTATTTCTGATAAACTTCTTCCTTGAAGTCTTCCCAAGTAAATTCCTGCCATTGCTCATAAGTCATAGTTCTTTTTACAGCCTCTCACCAATAGCCTGCATCATCAGTCAATTGAAATTGAGCACATGTAAGCTTTTCTTAATTCGTGCAAGACATGTAATCAAATATTAAGTGCAGAGATCGAATCCATTTTTCTGCATCTATTGGGTCACCTAGCTCGTTGAAAGTAGGTGGGTGATGTTTTTGGAAAGCTTCTTCTGCTCTTGATACTGGTATGGGGATTGGAATTGGTGCAAGTTGTTCATGGTTTCCTTGGTTCTGTGTTCTTTTCTTAGGCGACATTCTGGAAAATTTTAGGCTTCAGAATTGACTAACATAAAATCCTCTTTGTGCTAATTTAGTATAAAGGTGAGATATCTTCTAAACTAAATGTTCAACAATATTTCTCACGCAATTCTAATTGGTCTACTTATTTGCAAAGGAAAGCACTTAGTTAGTCTACGTTCCACATGAATCTTAAGAGAAGCACTTAAAATCCAATCTATGTGCATAAGTCACAATTAGCTATGTTCATCTACATTCTCAATCAAATCATTCTATGTTCACTTGCATCTATATAAGAATTCTGGGTTTCCCATCAATTTATCATCATCACATTTCCAATCACTTTAACATTCTCACATTTCTAATCATAGGGCATTGATTACTATCATCACACATTCTTTCAAATCATATCATGGACATATAGTCCCATTTAAAACATCATATTTCATTTCAACATAATGGACATATAATCCCATTCAAAATAATCATTCAATACCATCTAGGTATAAAGTCCCACATTTTTTTTACCATCATGGACAGTAAGTCCTTTTCATTCATAACCATCATCATATGGACACATAGTCCCAAAATGATACAATTATTCTTTCAAAACCGTCACTGGCGTAACTTTTCATAAATACCACCAATGTGGAGAATGGTCCTTATCCACATTTTCTTTTTTGAAATCAGTAAAAATCATTGAATCTCAAAAACATTTTAACTCACGTACCTTTCTTTTTGAAGCAGATGAGTGCGGTGTAGGCAACGTGCTAGGGCTATCAGACAATTAATTTAGGGACAGAGTTGAGAACTAGACTCAATCAACAATATGACAGGCCTGCAGAGTTGCAGCCTGCTCTGATACCACTCTGTAATGCCCCGATCCTGGGAGAAGGGCAGGGGACCGGTGCGCTACTTGGGAAAAAGGAAAGGGGTGGTTGAACAGAAGTAATCAAAGAACCTGGATTAGTGCCCCAAAAATTTGGGCAGCATAACCTCTATAACTGGATCAAACCATGCTTTTAAAGCGTCTATAATGACTAAAATCAGATACCAAGACTTTTGACATAAAATCATCAAATAATAACCAAGGCAAGTTTAACTTATATAGCAACAGTTCAAAGGTTAACTATTAATAGGTTAGGCATGAAAAAGGCCAGGCTGATGTCTGTCCAAATACATGAAGTAAAGAGATGCCAGACTTTCACCTGTCATGAAAGCAATACAAAGCCAGGCTTTTGCTTTGACATGAAAAGCAATGTAAAGTCAGGCTTGCACCTCTCTGAATAAGGAAAGTAAATAATTGCTAGGCTTTCGCCTGTCATGAACGGAAAGTAAACGGGATTCGGAGAACCGAAGACTCCGTAGCAGTAAAGAAAATGGGATTCGGATAATCAAACACTCCATAATAGTAAAGAAAATGGGATTCGGAGAACCGAACACTCCATAACAGTAAAGAAAATGGGATTCAGAGAACCGAACACTCCATAACAGTAAAGAAAATGGGATTCAGAAAACCGAACACTCCATAACAGTAATCAGAGTAAGCGGAAAAGAACGTAGTGCATTTATTCAGACTCATAAGGTAACCATGTTCTCAGTTAGACTCCACACATAAAAGAAACATATACATCAAAAAATAGCCCTTCAGCTTTAGCACAGCCATCCACCATCCCGCAGCTCATCCTGAAAATATTTGAAAAGATTTTGGGCGTGAGTACTAATGCACTCAGTAGGTACCTTTGAGAAAAGATTCACAATCATTTTATAAAATAGAATATCCAATCATATTTTAAGCATATCATGGAAAGCTTTTAAAATAGAAAATTTATGAATTCCATGTATACTAAATCATTTTAGTTCCATCATTGCGCGCCACTCTCCCCTAGAACGCTTACGGTGAGTCAGTTCGTGTACACAACCTGGCTGCTTAAGGTTGGATACTGCCCTATTTTCTTGGGGTTCGATATCTTGAACCGTTGTAATTTCGTCACCAAAAATAGTAGTAAGACTTACATGAGTCAGGAGAGCACATTAAATACAGTCATGAGTTGGATATTCAATCATATTTACTTTATAAAATATCAGGGCTTAATAACCCAAAATACATTTTTATATAATAAAAACCCACCTGGTAAACTGATCTAGAAAGCTAGATCTAGATTCTGATTCTAGTCTCAACTAGAAGTCTCTTTCTTCTGTGCCTACAAGATTATCCAGCAACTTAGTTTCGATGAAAGACTACCATTAGGTCAAAATCTAATCTTTCTTAGCTATGAAGTAAATATTATAATATCTGCTATCTTAATACGCAACACTCGGGTCATCAAAATATTTTAACTCTTAAGGGAACTTTACTCAGGGCATTTTTATAAAGAAAAACTCTTTATGGAGTTTTGGCATACAGGGTGGTCAAACCCATATTCTAAATTAACTTAATACAAATAAATTCATACCGCAAGATCCGCTTATTGGAAAAATATGAAACTTTAAATAAAAATACTATATTTTTACACGGAACAACTTTTGAGCTTAAAAATATGATAGGGTTATCCATGAAGGATAGATCTGAAAAAGACTACAATTTAATATTCGGATACGCAAAATATACCCGAATTAAAAAATGACAATATGGAAAATGTATATAAATATACATAGAACATAAAACTCTAAAGACACATTTTGATCCAGTGACCCGAAATAGATCGACGATTTCAAGCGATTGTGAGGCGGTGGTGGAGAATTGGTGGTGGTGGTGGTGGTGGTGGTGTTTGGTGGTGATTCTTGGCGTGATGGGGGTTGATTGTTAGTGATTAACGTGGGGGTAGGGTGATGGTGGTGATTAATTGAGGTGATGATGATGTTGGGTTTGGAGATGGTGGCGTGGGGTGATGATGGTGTTAGTGGAGTATTAGTGAATGGACGGTGGTGGTGGTGATCTTGGCGGCGGTCATGGTGATTTTTCATCGTGATCGTCCGTCAAATCATTATTTCAATCACGTATTCATGATCTACGTATTGACACCTTCAAAATGATTATTTCGGAATTGAAATAGGAAATTAGGTACATACATTCTCTAGAAGTTGCTCGGCGTTTCGATTTTGAAAATGAATGAAAAATGAAACCTTAAGCTCCTATTTATAGAGGAAAAATAAATAGGATAATAACGAATAAAAGAAAGAGGATAATGATGGAATATGATAATGATGGAAAAAAATAGGATAATCATGAATATGATAATATTTTGAAAAAGAAATTGGATAATGACGGATGTTCCTTTTTTATTCAAAGTTGTGCCAAGAGTTCACTTGAGCTCGAAATTGAAAAATTCAAAGTTTGGCACGATCCTTGAAATTTTTTCTATCAACCCGAGAAAAATATCAGAACATATTGTTAAAGCAATTTTTAACCAAATTAAATTTTAACAAATTTCCCTAGCTGCGATTTTCCTTTATTTGAATCCTTTAAGGACCCAACTTATTTTCTAACTTAGCAGGGGGTAACATAAGTTGAATAAGACTTTCTAAAATATTTCGGGGTATTACACTTCTTGAGGTGATATACCCGTTGAAGAAAGCATGTATGGATTCACTTAATTGTGTTGACACCATACCAACCCAAAATATGTGATTTAGATAACCATGCATCCAACTTTACCTTTCAGCGTATAAATCTCTCAGCCACCTACTATTTTGGAGTCTGTGGTCCTCCAAGAATTTATCCCACCTATCCTCAAATTCACCTATAGTGAGACTGCCATATACCATAACATTAAACTATTTAACTGCCTTGTAAAAATTAGTTGCCGCTTTAACCTTATGAGCACACTTCGACACAATATGCCACAAAACAATATATGTGGAAAGTGTCGGGCATCACGTCCCTCATCGCAATTTTTATACTGCCACACTAATCTATTAGAATTGCCCTTGGATGAGTACCTCTCTTGTAGCTTCCAAACAAGTATTGAACATCCACTTGAAGGATTTTGTTCTTCTGTGACAACAAAGTGTAACCTAATAATATCGACTGATTACAATGATTAACCCCGACCATAGTTGTAAAAGGCATCTGATACTGATTCACAAGATAGGTTGTGTCGAAATTGATAACATCATGAAAATCTTCGTAAACAGCTTTGCTTCTAGGATGAATCCACATCACGTTTCAAAGTCTCCCTTTATCATCTATATCCATTAAATGAAAAAAGCTCATATCTTTTTGCTGCAACCTCATGAAAAGTGTACGAATGGCTTCAGCATCTCCTTCGCCAAGTCTCGATCTTCTTCTCTTGTCAATGAAATTTATGCAGTCTCTAGTGATACAACCTAAATTTTGTGGCCCACCGGCTTGAACTTCCAACAACCTCACATTCTTACACACTCTCAAACCTGCAATGTTGTTTCCTTCCAATTATCTCTTCATATTTATTGACAAACTCCTATGAGCGGACATGAAAATTGACATATTTCGTTCAAGTTCATGATTATGATATGAGTGGACGGTGGACACCCTTCAGCAACCATTATCTTATTTTATAACATTCACTCGAGCTGGACAATTCATTCGTTAGGTAGATTTTTTCACTTCTCCGTTGCGTGCTCTGTCACAACAAATCACAAGATACTTTGGTTCATTAGATCCATGCATTTTCTGTGCAGTACTATTAATGACACTGGAGCCTTTACTCTTTGCAAAAGTTTGGTAAGATGCGAAGAACATTTCCCTACTCTCAAATTCCATGTTTCTTTGAGGACCATCTTGCATTATTCCTTCATCATATTACATTTCTTCTCCAATTTCTTCATCTGGTACTTTTCCAATATCTTCCACATATTCTGCATCATGACTCTCTTCATAGACATCGTTATTTGCATATGATAGATCCTTTGTAAAATCTTCGTCCTCGTTAGAGTTGGGTCTGAATATTGATAACAACCTTTCTTCTACATTGCAATCCATATCAGCCTCTGTAATTATATTTTTTCTGAGAAAAATATCCGCTTCAATTATTTTTGCAAGAGTTTGAGATGTGCCCAATAAAGTATTGTTATGGTTGTGGTTATGATTTGTTTTATGTAATCTAAAGTATTTTTTGGGAAGATAATCACAATGATTATGTTCTGGGATTAGTTCATTCCTCGAGAATCATTTAAGATACGTTGCCATAAAAAAAAAAGATACGTTGCCATAATTATATCTCACATGAGTGGTAAATCAGTAGAAGGAATTTTAGCCCGCCTAATCTTCTTAATTATAGAGACAAAATATTTAGGAACAATAAGATAATTAATTAGTAATAAATCGGCTCCTATTTGAATGGGATTAATCAAATAAGCTAATTAATCGGGCCAATCAGATTCTGGGAGAATATCAGCACTCTATTTTTTTTAATTTTTTTTGTTTCATCGGTTTTGTTTTGTTTGTTCACGGTCCCAACTTCCGGACCAGTCCGGTTTCATCTGTCGTATCCCCTAATCCCACCTTGCACATTCTTCTCCCTACTCTCTACAAAGCAGTGTTTCGCCGTCTGTAATCTTCAAACCTAGTTCCCGCATCAATTTACCCTTTGTTGCTGTCGAACTGCCGATGCCTACAAAGTTGATGTTCATATTTCTATTTAAGAGAGAAAAATGCAGTTTTTTTTAGTATATATCCTTTCATAAATTGATCATTGCTCGTATCATAGTTTCTACATCAAAACTCGAGAATATCAACCCGAATAGCATCACTTAAATCGCCATGGATGTGAAGATGCTGTTGCTGCAGAAGCTCCCTGTTCTTAATAACCTGGCAGAATCTCATCGAACCCAGTCTCACATCATCAACAAATCCATTAATCAATCAAAATCTTCTTTTGACATGAATCATAACCGCCGCCGTTCTCATCAGATTCACAGCAACGTTAACAGTAGTGATTATTCTTTTCAAGAATTCAGGTGCGATGAAGAATCGAGTAAAAATCGTAGCCGGAAAGTGGAAAGAATGGTCGGAGAATTCAACCCCAAAACTCCTGTAGAAGAAGCATTCACCCCACCGAGTAGCTGGTACACTGACCCTAACTTCTATGATTTTGAGCTTAATCGAGTCTTCTACACTGGATGGCAAGTCGTTGGTACTCCACTTTCTTCATTTATTTTGAAATAGTTCTGTAGATTATGTTGTGTGTGTGTGTGTGTGTGATTTCCTTTTCTTTTCCGTTTATGAATCTATGTGGTTATGCATGCTGCATAGAATAGGAAAACCTGGTAAAATTTTAGAAGTCAATTTGCTAACTCACATTTGTCAATAGGTTGGTTTTGGTACAGGGATTGCTGATGACAACATGCTAGAAGTTACAAGAAGTATTAAGAATCCATTTCCAGTATTCATGATTCAGAATAATGCAAACGACTTTATTGGATTGCATTTCACTTTGGCCTAACTTTCTAGCATATAATTTTATTTTTGTCAAATGGTGCCTAACTCTCCTTTTCTTTCACCGTTTTGCCTTATTCATGTGTTTTTGGCTATATTTTTTAGGATATACCGAACAGATCAAAGAGCCACATGATTATTTTACTGGCAGGTACTCAAAATCAAAATCAGAGTCATTTGTGTCTTAAGATTATGACTAAGGCATGTTACAAGATTGTACGAATTCCTAGTTTCTTTTGGACTACACTTAGATTTCATAGAAGCATACACAAATCTTCTATATATGTTTTTACTCTAATCATGTTCTAAATGTAGCTATTGCAACAGATTAGGGAATATTGAATACGTTGTGTCTCGGGATGAAAAAGGCATGTTGCATGCTTTCCACAATGTGTGCCGCCATCATGCGTCCCTACTTGCTGCAGGAGCAGGGAAAAGATCTTGCTTTGTCTGTCCATATCATGTGAGTTCTTGAGAGCACAAAGATTAGTCATGACTTATATATCAGAAGCTGCATTGCTAGCATGTTATTGATTCTATTCTTCATGTGCATTTTTCTTATTACAGTTATTTATATCCCTTTCTGTTTGGAGCTTTGGAATATGTTCTTATTTTTCTTGGTAAACATAATTTATAAACTTGGGATATATTCTTATTTTTCTTTGTACACGTTGAAACTAATTATACCAGATATATGTGTTATCATCAAAGCCTGCAACATGTTTACATCGAAAATTAATGTTTCTGTGATTTTTAAGTTTCATACCATGTATCTTAGTTGTATTCCCATCCAATACAATGGATCGGAGAAAGGTTAGAAGTATTAAGAAGCAAATTTCATTTATGACAATACTTTGTTGAAGTCATTACTGGAAAGGAACTTCTTGCAATAATTGTGTATAAAGAGGAAAAATGGTGTTAAAGGAGGAAACTTTATTTTGTCATCACATCTCAATTTATGAACATCAAATGAAATGATTTAATTGACTTCTTGGAATAAATTTGTTCTATGTTCTTTACTGATATTAGCATAAACAGTATCCATTCGTTATATCCACATATACTTCATATGCTATATTAAATAATATAGAAGTAATGACCAATTTTCGATTACTTTCATTTCCATCTACTTATTCTTGTTATCTTCCAGGGTTGGACTTATGGGTTGGATGGAACACTTGTAAAGGCAACACGGATAACTGGAATTAAGAACTTCAAAGCTAATGTACTGGGCAACAGGAACCTCTTCTATTTATCTACTTCATTCTGGTACCAAAAAATAATTGCATTTTCTATTTTGACCGTGTGGAGCGTAGGAAATGGGACTTGTGCCACTCAGAGTTGCCATTTGGGGACCATTTGTGTTAATAAATTTTGGAGTTAAGTCAAATGACAGTCCCAATTTGAAGGGCGTGGGCAATGAATGGCTAGGTGATGCAGCAGAGATTATGAGTGCCAATGGAGTTGATACATCTTTGAAATATGTCTGCAGACGTACATACATGCTTGAATGCAATTGGAAGGTCTGGTAGAACATTCTATGTCGATTTTATCAAACGCACGTGTCAAAATCTACATTTGTCCTGTCCAAGTTGAGTACGGAGTACAATATTATATCGTTTCACTAAATATACATAACTGAACATGTTTGATTGCTGATTATGCATAATTTCTTATGCAGGTTTTCTGTGATAATTATTTAGATGGTGGTTATCATGTGCCATATGCACATAAAGGTCTTGCATCTGGTCTCCAACTTGACTCATATTCTACTGAAGTATGCCCACTCAATGAAATGAGTCCGTATAATATATAGATTTTTCTTTCTTTTTTCCCCTTATCTGAAGATTGTTAGGAAAAAGCAACTATCATAATAGCCGATTTTCTGGTTTAGCTTTTATATGACTCAGTTTTGCCTCTTATCATTCATGGAATGCTCTCCTCTATTGTCAAGATGTATGAAAAAGTCAGCATCCAAAGTTGCAATGGCATTTCCAGGGACTCTGGAGAAGAATTTGATAGATTGGGGCGAAAAGCTTTTTATGCATTTGTATATCCAAACTTTATGATTAATAGGTTAGCCATTTCATTTTTTTGGTTCGAATGGATGGGTTAATGTGTGATTGTGATTGATCTTTGTATATGTTATTCTAACTGACCACTAGTCCTGTCTAAAACTCAGGTACGGACCATGGATGGATACTAATCTCGTACTACCAATGGGACCTTGGAAATGCCAAGTGATTTTCGACTACTTCTTAGATGGTTCTCTCATGGTAAGTTGGGTTATTAGCACTATGCGACAGATATTTGAAAAGTGATAAAGATTAATGTCAAATAAAACCATCAACTTTTAAGTGTGTTGGCAAACTTAACATGGCTTTAATTGTTGGTAAAGAGAAATTGATAAATGAGGCAAACTTAGCATGATTTTAATTCGACTCATTCCATACCTTTAAAATGGCTAATTCAATTTCCTTCCGCTCTATTCTCATTATGATTGCACTCCCTTTTATTTTCAATTAATCACTCTGTCCGCCCCTTACATTCTCATTCTATATAACTGTGTTCTTATAGTTTCATATTACCTTCTCTACGTTACAAACATTGATTGAGCTTGCCTCATTTATCTTTTTGTTTAGGCAGGTTCAAATTATTATAGAATTAGCTGATTGTTTATTATATTTTCATATATATATTTTTCTTTTAGACGGTATATTTAATTACTTAGTTTTTTGGCATATCAATATTATGAAAATTCGTTGCTGTATGACTAATAAAATGTGTTGTTAATTATGGCGATTCGATTGATAGTAAAAAACAATTATGATTTATTAATTAACTTGGATATCTTAGACATTTTTGCTTTGTTCGGTATTATTCTTGTAAGAAAACTTGGATATTTGATTGGCATGTATGTTAAAACTCATATATAATATATTTTTATTATAATAATAATAATAACTTTTCATGTTATTGATAACTATATTGTATTATTTGCTAATTATTTTTTTGAGGGGAATTATTTGCTTTGCTTTAGATTAGATATATATATATATATATATATATAAACCTTACTATTTAGTATTTTTCTTAATTATTATTTGAAAGTTGTCATTTTTCAACAATTTACTATTCTGAGAAAAAGTTTACATCTCTCCCTAAGCTCAAATTCAAGGTCAGTCTTTAGCTATATTTGAAATTAAACCTTCATCTTTTGACATATATAGCATTCTGCATAACAATATATCTTGTTATTTAACTGCATGTATAAATAATCATCTATACTATGGTATTTAGGGCGATAGCGATTTCATTGGAAAGAGTTTACAAGACAGTGAAAGAGTGCAGGTACGTTTCTTGTTAACGATGGCTTCATATGTCTCATTGAATTGACTCAGGTTGTATCCCTCTATCAAAGGAAGACGTCTCGGGTTTAAGACCCAATGTCCCCCTTTTCCCCAACTAAAAGAAAAAAAGAATAGCTTCAAATTCCAGCGTATTCACTATTTAGATGATGATGATGCAGGAAGAGGACATAACACTATGTAAAGCCGTCCAACATGGCCTTGAATCTCCAGCATATAACGTTGGTCGATATAGTCCATCAATTGAGATGGCTATGCATCACTTTCATTGCTTGCTGCATCAAAATCTCTCCACATTTCAGAACCATCATCGCATGTAACCATTCATGTTTCCCTCGAAACTTACTATGTTGTTTGCTTGTTATATACCCGTATGTTTAAAATATATGAATAATCTCTTGCAACTCAAGGACATTTTTTTGGTGCTGCACCAATCTGGCGCAAGATTTGGGTCAGGGTTGGAGTGAAAAATTGCCTCAGATTGATGTTTTTAGTGTAGCATTGGAGTCTGCATAATATAAAGAATTAGAGTGAACTAAACCAATATATATATAAATATGTATGCAGGGAGTGGATAAAAAATACGTAGTATAACTTTTCATGGTGTAGGAATTAGGAACTCATCTTATATCATCTAACTAGATGATCTAATGGTTGATATTTAATATCAAAGTCAAGGCAAAAAAAGGAGGTGGTGTATAGTTGTCAAATCCTTATAAAAAAATCTGATGTCATCATCCCTTTTAAAAAAAAATCTTAAAATTTTTACGATCATATCTCACTCGTTTCTACTCGGATCAACGCAAATAATATATCAAATTTAAAGTTCTTTTCATGCTCTTTAATTCAAATCAGTCATGGATATGCTTGTGCAAATAATATAGATGAAAAATACAAAATACATTTTTTTTTACTTTGTGCAATGCGAAAATGCTTTCGTTAGCTTTTAATAATGGTTTCGTTAGCATGATATAACGTATGCTAACGATGCATTTATTATTGTATTCATTGTGTTGGTAAATAATTATCATAATGTTAACGTGGTACATGTACTTATATTGTTACTATGATTTATTACATTTCAATTAGGACTGATAATTATTTTTTATTTAATTTTTATTTTTTAGTTACTAATTGATTATTATGATTATTATATATTGTATATTTCATCAAATTAGAATATATTAATTAGGGCTCTCTTTATCCATTTATGATTTATATCTTATGCTACCGATGAATTGTCATATTTTAATATAGTTTATTCGCAGTGCTGATAAAACATTATCATAATGCTAACGTTGTATATTTATATTGCTATTATGATTTATTCACCCAATTAGGATTTATAATTATTTTTTATAATGTAATTCTATTTTTTAGACCATTGAAGTTTATTACATTTGAATTATGGTTTTTTCATCAAATTAAGATTTATAATTACTTTTTAGAATTTAATTTTTCGTTAACAATATGAAAAAACTTTCATTAGCATTATGATAATGTTTCGTTATAAACATTATCGAAAATAGGTTAATACTCCGCCTAAAAAACTTATCGAATATTATAGAATTGTCACCACCCCTTTTTTAAGTAAATTTAGGTCTTATGTTTTTATTGATTATATGATGTAAGATAGGTTTCTACTTCTCACACTAAAATTAATTTGGATTATAACCACCTCTTATATATATATATATATATATATAGGGGAGAGGTTCGGTGAAAATCAATCCTAGTGTGAGAACTGTGACCACATCTCACACCACACAATCCTCAAAAATCAAAGGCTCAGATTTGATGAAAAGGGTGGTGGCAATTCGGTAATATTTGAAAAGTTTTTTGTGCAAGGGTGTTAACGTAATTTGATAGTTCTTATAAAAATCGCGGAGGACTTGATAACAAATCGCCATATTAACGAAGTATTATCATCATGCTCACGAAACATTATAGTTATGCTAATTAAAGTTTTCAAATATTGTTAGCGAAAAATATATTCTAAAAATTAATTATAAACCTAATTTGATTTAATAAACACTAATTAAATGAAAAAATCATAATTAGATGAAATAAACATTGACTGGATGTGGTGAACCCTAAATGAGTTGGAACAAATCATAATAATAATATATTTGTACTACTACGTTAGCATTATGGTTTTGCTTTGTCAGCACTGTGAATACACTATGTTAGCATATGACAATACTACGTTATAAACCATAACTGAATGTGATAAACCATAATAATCAATTAGGAACTATAAACAAAAAATTAAATTAAAAAAAATCATAATTAGATAGAATAAACCATAATTGAGATGAAATAAACTATAATTGAGATTGAATAAACCCTAATAAATTTGTACTACGTTAGCATTATGATAATTCTTTGTTAGCACAGTGAATACATTGTGTTAGCATATGACAAATGCTTCGTTAACATACATTATCATATGTTATCATATTGCTGACAAAGAATTATTATATGCTAACGAAAGCATTTACAACCTAGGACTCGTAAAAAATTATCTTTTTTATTTTTCGTTCATATTTTTTCATTTAAACATAATCTTTTGACATCTTAAATGAAAGAGCACGAAGAGAGCTTTAATTTGATTTATTTTTTGTGTGCGTTGGATTAAAAATGAGCAAGTTATGGTCGTTTAAAGTTTTTAATTTTTTTTTAATTACTGACATCATCATTTTTAATGGATTCAGATGAAAATGGCCCTTCTTCCTTTAGTTTTTTGCCCTATTGTTTACGAAATTGCCACCATCTCTACATTAAATCTGAACAATTAGATCATTAAATTGGATGGTGTAAGATGAGGTCTTAGTTAGTTCTCACACCAGGAAAATGGTCTCATTTGATCCATATCCTATATATAGGATATGGTTCAAATAGGGGCTAAGTGTTGGTGTGAAAAATAGGGACTATTCTTAGCCATTAGATCTATCAAATCCTACGGTTTAGATTCAATCCCTCTGGCATTTAATTAGATTCTGAAATATATTAATAAGGGTATGTTATACATTTTGTAAATCAAATCCCACAAGTCACGTTTCTTCCATATCAAAACAAATCTTCTTCCATCTTTTTTAATCGGTTTTTTTCTGTCTGTCACAAGTCACGTTTCTTCTATATCAAAACAAATCTTCTTCCATCCTTTTTAATCGGTTTTTTTTTCTGTTAGTCGGTTTCTTCTTCTTCTTCCAACTCATATATCGACGATCTATTTTGGATATTCCTCTTTTTTGGGAGTCTATATTTATCTCTCTTTGATTTGTCGCAGCGATTGTTTGGGTGAGTTCCATTTCAACCTTCCATATTTTTCTCTATGTGAGGTAAATTGATTGGGTAAGATTTATATATGCGTCGATCAGGATAAGAAAGAATGACGATTTGTTTGGCAATTTTATTTTTGGAGAAACTGTTGTTTTCATTTATTTTACTTTGGGGATATCTAGCGGCAACGGCAGTTGTTGCGCGGCACTGACACGGCGATTCTGGGAAGCGGCTCGACTAGTACATTTTTAACTGAATAATAGAACGCCTTTCACCGATACAACAATGGCACAACGAAAGTCAGGGTAACAATTTTGAACTTTTTGAGTTCTTTGAAGCGATTTTTACCGATGTATGTTCATAGAATTATAGGCTATGGTGTAAATGGTGAGATTTTGTAAATATTTGTAATTTTTTTGTAATAGGTTGTCTGGATTTGTTGTCAAAAATCCAAAATTATACATTGTTTATTTGGGAATTGGTTATTTGATCGATTTATGTGGCTGTAGTTTGGGTATATTGATGTGAATCGTCTGCATCTGAAATGAACATTTTGATGCTATGGGACATATGTTTTGGTGCTAAGATATTGGGGGGTCAATGATTATGATATCAGTACTTGCATTATTACTTCATAATTAAACAAGTTTTGGTTGTTTGTGTACTTGTCAATTCACGTTTCATTTTGGTTGATTTATCTAATACTTAGTATTAATTTACGCCATGAAAAGCATTTCAATCTACGATTCAGCGCATTTTTGAAGTTTGTTGGATGAGACGATGGTATGTTATTTTCAAAAAAAAAATCTACTAACACTCTGTACCTAAAATACAATTCTAAACAATACTCTTTCTATATAAAGCAATAAACTGTTAAATAACAAACATTACGAAAGTATCACTTTGTAAAGTGTAAAACATTAATCACATCACTGCATATGAGCAATTTATACGCTCATAACAAGCATTTTAGTAAACCACGTCAAGCATTTACGTAAACCACATCAAGCATTATTATGAAATATACCAAGCACTAACAAGTTCAATGCAAAGCACTATTCACATCACTTCATATGAGCAATTCATATGCTCAAATATCATAAATAAAAAACGTAATGCAATAACATATGTATAAAGAAGGGATACTTAATAATCTTACAACTATTGTTCGGAATATTATTCATATGATTCCATTGAAAAAACTAAAAGTCATAGTATCTAAAGCTGACGATATCCAAAAAATAGTTGTACGATAGTGCATTTTTTTCTTTCTTTAAAAAGTTGTCTGCTATCTGTTCATACCAATTTTATGTTTCATGAGATTTGAATTGTCGAACTCGTGGTATTAATTTATGTCATACAAAGCATTTAAATCTACTATTCACCGGATTTTTCAATTTTGTTGTTTTCAATTAGTTTTTATGTTAACACTCTGTGTTCAAAATATACTTATAAGCAATACGCTTTTCAGACAAAGCATTAAAATGTGAATTCATAAGTATAAAGTAGATTTCACTTTGTAAATTGCAAAACATTACCTAAGTAACTGGTGTTAACATAAAACATCAAAAGTACCTAACGAAACTATACCAAGCACTAAAAAGTACAATGCAAAGCATGTTCCATAACTTCGTGAAATTTGGTATCGCGTTAATCTCCATCACTGCATCGCGTTGCCCCTTTGTGAATTTTTCAGTTTCATGAAAGAGCAATGTAGAGCACGCACAACTTCTAAGTTTTGGATGCGCGCTCACACCTGATTCGTCATCTTCCTCGTCTATTATGTCATCCTCTTCAATATTTGTTTGGACTGTCTCTTTTGATACTGCAACAGTTTACACATTAATTGTAAAATTATAAGTAATGCAATACATTGAAATATGATATGATAGTGTGAATTCTAATTTACACATTATTAATGATGTTGGGAGGGAAGTTAGAGATATAATTATCATAACAAATATATTAGAAAACATCAAATTGAGAGGTTAAAAACACGAAATTAACACAATGATCTACAAGTAAAGACAGTTTTCCTTATTATTTAATTGAAGAACACATCACATTTTACTTATCTAACATACTACACTTTAATTATTTAACATAGTAAGGAATGACAGAAAACATAACAATCCGATTAAAAATACACCCTTTTTCTTCTTTTTCGATGGACCTGTGTTTTCATCTTCCACATTTGCTTCAACTGTAATAAAGCAGAACATTACATATTAAGAATGGTTGATCATTATAGAGTCAAATTTTATATATAACTATTACTCATAAGCCAAACAACCCAAATACCTCTTCTTCTGTCGTTTTTTTAGTTTTGACCTTAATTCGTTGTTGTGGTCATCCACTCATCACTTTGCTCGTGCAATGTCATTTCATCATAAAAATCTGATTCTACAGCAGCCACCTTAGAACTACCTGCAAAACAACGTAAAAAGCATGTAATCAGGTGATTTATAGCATTAAGATTTCAGTCAATGCTAGTCTATACAAACCCATTATCATGTAGCATTTAAATACACGGTCATTAGCATTGCAGTACAATGCTATGATAATAAATTATGATACGAATGGGTGAATCATTGTACACAATACAAACTACATTTTGTTGCAATACATGAAAATTGTTGCATTTAAACATTATAAACATTTATATATTGCTTAACAAGCATGAATGATTCGATTCAATCAAAATATTTATTTATGATTCAACAATTAAAGTCACATTTCACTTAAAAAAACAACATCATATAGGTTAAGAGGAAGCATTGCATTGAGGCTTACAAAGCACTAATCTTATATTTATTAGATTTCACAAACCACGCAGAAATTAGAAAAAGGATTTTGCAAATACCAGTATAAATGGCGTTGCTCCATAGTTGGGCCTCAGATCTATTCCCTCGCACTCATCTGAATTGTCTATCTGTTGGGATTTTTTTGAATTGAACCACCGCAGGATCTAATTGGATGTTCATTAATCCTAATGTCATGTAGATGATAATTTTATGTAGCACATATGTTTTAATTAATCGAGTTTACCCCAATGGGTTTTACCCCATCTTGTGGTTCTACAAGCTCCCAGACTTGATTGTGATCCATAGATCCAATCTCAGACTCCATTGCAATTTTTCAAGAATCTGCATCTTTGTCTTGGATCGCTTCGTCGTAGGTCCTGGGATCCAATTCATTTAGTCCTTCAGGGAAATCTGAAGATTCACCCAAACCAATGAATCTGTCAGGTTGGCGTACAACCCTCCCACTGCGACGAGGCAGTTCCTGTACTTCTGTGACATGTTGTGCAGTAATTTGTGGTTCCTCTTCTTATACTGTTGGTGTCAGATTCAAATTTTCCCCTCGAAGTTCCTCGAGTACTATCTCACTTCTTGGCCTGTGATTTATCACATAGTCTTCCTCTAAGAATCGAGCATTGCTACTCACAATGATCTTCTGATCCTTAGGACTATAAAATAAACCACCTTTCGTTCCTTTGGGATAACCAACAAACAGTCTAACATCCATACGTGGTGCCAGCTTATCAGCTTCCTTATCCAGCACATGTGCTGGACTACCCCAAATCCGAAAATGTCCAAGACTGGGCTTTCGTCCAGTCCAAAGTTCAGTGGGCGTAGATGAGACTGATTTTGATGGAACCACGTTAAGAATATAGGCTACCGTTTCCAAGGCATATCCCCAGAATGAAATGGGCAGATCTGAATAGCTCATCATCGATCTAACCATCTCTAACAATGTTATGTTCATTCTCTCCGCCACGCCGTTCTGCTGTGGCGTTCCCGGCGTAGTCAACTGAGATGTAATCCCATTCTCTGCTAAGTAGTACCTAAATTCATTCGAGAGGTACTCACCACCATGATCAGACGTAGTGATTTGATACTTTTACCGGTACGTTTTTCCACTTCCGCTCTAAATTCTTTGAAAGTCTCAAAGGATTCTGACTTGCGGCGTAACAGTTTTATGTATCCATACCCTGAGTAATCATCAATGAATGTGATGAAATACTCATACCCTCATTGAGCCTGAACTGACATAGGGCCACATAAGTCAGAGTGAATCAAATCTAGTACCTCTTCATATCTATTCCCTTTATCCTTAAAGGGTCGCTTGGTCATTTTACCTTCCAAACAGGATTCACACAAAGGGAACAATTCTAGGACCAATGAAGACAAAGGCCCATCGTTTACTAGTCTTTATATCCGTTTAAGGTTAATATGGCCAAGCCTAAGATGCCAAAGATAGGTTTGATTCATTTTCGAAGGTTCTTTTCGTTTGTTAGGGTTTATGACCGATGTATTCAGTAAATGCATTTGCGTAGTGTTTTGCATAGAATTAAGTAAATAAAGATGCCTATCCAATGTGCCAGAACAGATAAAACGTTTATCACTAAAGATAACAACCTTGTTATAAAAAGAAACAGAATATCCATCCATAAAAAGTTTAGAAACTGAAATCAAGTTTCGCCTAAAACCAGGCACATAAAGACAATCCTTTAAAACTAAAATCCTATCACTACTAAAAGATAAGGTTATGTCTCCTACTGTAATTGCCACCACTTTCGTAGCATTGCCCATGTAGACTGAAATCTCTCCATCACTCAGCTGTCTTTTTACCAGGAACCCCTGTAAAAAGACATTTAAACATGATCAGTAGCTCCAGTATCTACTACCCATGACTAAGCAGAACAAATAGCTAAACATGTTTCAACGATAAGAGATTGAGACGTACCATTTTTCTTTTTTTGTTAGGACAATCTGCCTTCCAGTGACCTGGCTGGCTGCACTTGAAACACTTTGTCTTTGACTTAAATTCCTCGGGAGGAATCTTAGTCTTGGACTTCTTCACCTTAGGCGCCCCCTCTGCAGCTTTCTTGGGTGCGTTCATCTTCTTCCTTTTAGTACCGGAAGAAGACGCCCTATTTTCAGCTAGGTGTGCCTCCGGATTTCCCTTTTAAAGTAACTCAACCGCTTGAAGATCCATGAACAGTTCATTCAGGCCGACATCTCTTTTAATCATGTTAAAGTTCAACCTGAACTGCTCAAACCTTGAGGACAAGCTATGAAGAACAATATCGATTAGAGAATCGCTATCCAGCTCTCTACCTAAGGTCTCGATCTCAGATAAATACCCCATCATCATGAGAACGTGATCCCTAATAGGTGTGGAGTCAGACATTCTCGCATCCATTAGCTTCTTCATTGCCAAATGGCGTGCCGAGCGGTTCTGATGACCGAAGAGCTGCCTAAGGTTGTACATGATATCATAAGCGGTTTTCATAGGTTCATGCTGATATTGCAACACATTCGACATGGATGCCAGAATGTAACAGCGTGCTATCTCATTAGACCTAACCCACTTATCATATGCAACCTTTTGGGCTTCGTCAGAACCCTCATCTGGCTTCTGAGGACATACCTCTTCAAGTACGAATTTGTGTCCTTCCGCAGTGAGCACAAGATTAAGATTTCGAATCCAGTCATTGTAATTTTCACCGATTAACTTATTTTCTTTGAGAATACAGAACAGGTTGGAGAGTGCCATGATGATATAGAATAACTGAAAAGTAAACATGCAGTACAATCACAAACTATAGGATACTCACATATAATCGTATACCTCAAGAAAAAATTATATGTAATCCACCGACATTTTAAAAATGTTTCTTATAAGCCACGTTAGTGTGGACGTTTATAAAATTCATCCTTAAACAGGTAAAACTACCTTTAATTTACCTCCAGTCAAATTTCCTTATGACAAGTAAATTAATAGTCGGAAATAACCACGGTCATGTAACCTTCCAATTAATAAACCACGTTAGTGTGGACGTTTATTAATAAATTACACCTAAGTATGAACACCATCATCTTAGCATGAAGTCCACTATTTCGAACTCTCTGCTCCAGTTAGAGGAGTCAGTTTGTTCTAGTAGTGTTCTACAACTATCTTGATAAAGAAGTTTAATTTCTAGAGATAACAGTGATATGACACATCCGTTATGGAGGAAGACCTATTGTCAACTTGCATGTCAATCACATCTCAATTAAACCAGATTAATGGAGACCGTTTGAGATTTCTACATACTTTGGTATGAATCTCTCCCACTTAGTTATTTAAGATTGAGGTTTCATTTTATCCCATTGTAAAACATGCAAACATCACATAAAAGGATAAAACACCATTGCATGCTTCAAACAACATAATAAGCAATAATAATAAAAACCAACTATCATGGCTTATCTCTCATGTTGCTGAATGAGATAAAACTGAAAAGTTAGCTCCGGAAACTCGGGCATGACCGCCGCCCCCATCACTGCGCCTCGCCGAAAATCCTAGCTCCAATTAGGATTTCGGGACGTGAATCAGTGACACTTCCTTTCTTGAGCTGTACTACTCTCCTTCTTCGAGTTGATCTTCAAACTTTATTCAATATAGAATTTCTATTCCTTAGAGGAAAAAACTAATATGTCTAGAATAAAATTACAACTCAATAACTTGGTCTAACAGTTTTAATTCTATTACATTAAAACAACATAAAATAAAACCTAGACCTAATCCATGGATTTTCTCATGGATTAAAATCACGTAGTCAAACCGTCATACGGCCCATCATACATCCAACATAAATTAAAACATACATCACATAATTAAGGAGCCATGATAGTCGGTAACCCTGCAAACAAGTCAGTCTACAAATCCAATAATCACAATTACATGATTAGCATAAAATAATATATGATATCCACACATGACATGATTTTCAAAAATTACAATTAATTAAATTAATTAATTTTGAAAATAGCTTCAAGATTTAATTTGAAAATTAAAATAATTATCCACCAAATTTAATCTTGATAAATCTCGAAAATCCCTTAAGAATAAATCTGGAAATTTGTTATAATTATCCACCAAATTTATTTCTTAATTTTCGGATAACACCCTAATTAATTAATATTTGGAAATCTTGATATAAATAAAAAATCTATCCCAAATATTTGGATAGGCTAGGATCGAAAATTACAAAGGTAAAATCTGGAAATTTGATCCACTTCAAATTCCATCCAAATTTAAATCTTATCTTCAATCCTATCTAGATTAGAATTAAGTAATTTATGATATAACTCAAAAATTACTTTTCCAATTCTTATCTACAAGAATTTCGAAAATTTCAAGATAATAAATCTGGAAATTTGATCCACTTCAAATTCTTCCAAATTTAAAATCTATTTTCAAATCTTTTAGGATTAGAATTAGATACCTATTGATATATATCAAAAATTACCTTATCCAATTCAAATCTTTGTAGATTTCGAAAATCACAAGAAGATTAAATTTAGAAATTTGATCCACTTCAAATTCTATCCAAATCTAATATTCTATTTTCAAATCTATCTAGATTAGAATTAGGTAATTTTAAGATAAACATCAAAAATACCAAATCTAATTTTTATACACATAATTTTCGAACCACCACATTAAATAAATCTGGAAATTTAATTTCAAATTAAAAACCTCTCCAAATTAATTCAATGTGATCGAAAAATACATAGAACAAATTAGGGAAATTAAACATCAAATTTTTGAAAAATTTGACATTCAAATTTTCGAAACCTACACTTCATAAATCTGAAAATTTTGAGTTATCAAAATTACATTCCAAATCCTACTAGGTGTAGATCGAAAATTACAATTCATCCAAAACTAGAATTTTCGAAACACCATCAAAAATTCATCCAAGTTTTGAACACAACCAATTTGAAAATATGAACATATAAATCTAAAAATTTAAGCAACATAAATATTTCATCAAATTTATATTTTTCGAATTAATCCTAGGATTAAATCTAGAACAGTGCCAAAACCCTCTCTGATACCAGTTGTTGGTGTTTTTTCAAATTGAACCACCGCAGGATCTAATTGGATGTTCATTAATCCTAATGTCATGTAGATCATAATTTTATGTAACACATATGTGTTAATTAACCAAGTTTAATTAACATGCATAACCGGTTTTCGATTCTAGTAAAGTAGATTCAACCTGCAGGGTTTCAGCATGAACTTGCATTTCTTCAAGGGGACACCATCAACCTGGCGCACCAGGACACGGTGCCCCTACATATTGCACGACCCATCATAAGTGTAAATGTCACAACCCAAGATATCGAGATTATTGATCCTATAAAAGAATCTCACCCTTTGATAAATAGAAGCTGCAAACACTACACATATATGTCCGTCAATATATAGGGGTTAAGAACTCGAACTCTGTAGATTCTTATTCTCTCATTTAAGGTCAGAATAGAGAATAGAATCCTAAGTAGATCCTCCTCAATACACTTGCCCGTGTATTAGAATAATCAGTTAGTCAAGACAAACTAACTATCAGATTATTCTACGGCGTACCGATAGCAGGTTCAGTGCCATCTAGACCGTGAGCCTTTTAATACATTACAAGGAACTGATGATATGATGTAACCGTGTGTTTACCCACACCATGTCATCTATAATGTAAGTATAGTAAACATGCATGTAAATATAACAATTTAAATGCAACCAGTGACTGCAATTGTATTAATTCTATATCATCATAAAACCATCATCAATAATGTATACAAAACACAGGCTTTCTAGTATACAAAACCAACACTATCACCAACGCATCACTCTTTCTGATGTCAAAGAATATCACGTAGTAGTGGTCTCGATTAAGCACGAGAAAAAAGAACTGTAGTATAATTGGATTCATAGCATTCAGATTCAAGAAAAATGATAGCTTTTAGAAACCCATTATCATGTAGCATTTTAACACATGGTCAAGATTAAAAACATCAATAACTGTAAATTTAAGCATTAATCGTACTTTATTAAACAAACACATACATTGGCTATTGTACAAATGATCAAGATTAAAAGCATCAAGAACTGTAAATTTAAGCACTAATCATGTTTTATTAAACAAACACATACATTGACTAGTCGATTAACATAATATCTGTAAATTATTAACCCAGATTAGATTAATTAATCAATTAACAAACACAAGCATTAACAATACGTTCTTCATGAAATTCGCCCAATTTACAAAATCAATTAACTACAATTGTACATTTAATCATTTATAATCATTCACTCGATTACACAATAGGCCACAATAGTTTGAAGAATCACCATGAAAATTGTTTAAAAGTAACTCACCTGATTTTTTCTGTCCTATGTTCTTCTCAGCCCTAGTTCATACCCGCCGCCGCCAGAAAAAAAAACTGCCACCGCGAGGGTTCACGGTTTCACTCCGCCACGCATACGAAAACTCCCATCCGCATGTTGAATGATATGCCGGAATCGCGTCGACTCCTCAGCAAATCGCCGTCGACTTGCAGAGACGCGGGGTTTCGCGATTTGGGAGGTGACACTCTCGCTTTCTCTCTAGAACTGCTGCTTCGCTTTCAATTTCGTGTTCATTGGTTTGTAGGGGTTTAGTTTTTCATATAGATTACATATATCTCGTTCCGTATCCAACACCCATTTTAGTGCATGATAATTTACCTTTTTACCCCTCCATGATTTAATAAATTATAAAAAATCAAAAATTACCATTTAAAAGACATTTAACATGATCCATCCATCTTATATATTTGTAGGGATCAGATTTGTCCCTTTTTTTCACACCAAGAGGTATCCCTATTATAACCGCACCCTATATATATATATGTATATATATAGGAGTGGGGTTATATAAAAACAACCCGAGAATGAGAACATATCTCACACCACACATCCATAAAAATCAAAGGTCCAGATTTGATGAAAAAGGCGGTGGTAATTCTGTAATATCTGAAAAGTTTATCGCGCGATGGTGCGTCGTTTTTCACCAAAAATAAATATCCCGACTTCCGTTGGTAAACCCTTACTACAGAGTACAGCAATGAGCGAGATCGTCTCCCAAGGGACCGGCGAGAATTACTCTATATTTCCAATCTGTATAACCAAACTTCAAACGGGGATTCTGCGTCTTTTAAACTGAATTTAACGAAAGCAATAATAAAATCAAATTAAATAAATAAGTATGCGGAGAACAGATTCTAATAGTTATTAAAGAGATATCCCGGATTCTAACTAACTCCACTCTAGCTCAATTAACCGATCCTCGACGCAAAGATTAATTCAATTAACACATACAAATCAGTTATAGCCACCGAAGACACTTACTGACGCAGCCTAATTTCTCCGTAGTTTCTCGATAATCAGGAAGACACTTCACCAATTATTTCCCTAATCGACTGACAACCATAAGACACACTCTATAGGTTTAATGAGCCGACAGCCTTAAGTTCTAGAGAAACCCGATTCATAATTAATAGACTCTGACACAGGACCGTTGAATTAAGGTTGTCATTCTCCCTGGTTCTGAAGAACCGTTTCGCCACTAATTAAACTTAAACCACAATTACGGATGGCCGGTTTAATTGGCTACTAATTAATCTCAATCTACTAAATATGTACACCTATCTAGCAATATCGAAATAATTAACGACTCGAAATACAAAGAATAACAAATGCATGCGAATTAATTGAACGAGAAAAGCACAAATAGATCTCACAGTTTAGCTAGGCCAGGGCTTCGTTAATTTTCACCGGAATAAAAAGAACTTAGCCTGAACGCATAATTAAATCAAACCTCCAAAATATTATCGAGTAGTACATGATGAATTCAGCGAAGAAGACGAAAATAAAGGTTTCTGGAATAGCGTCTCTCTGGTCTGCGTCGTGCGTGTTGAATGAATAAATATAGAGATAAGTCCTAATCTATATATAATATCCTTAATTAAGATAGTATCCACATGGAAATTAACATTCTAATCTAATCCCAACTAGGTAATTGGCAAAAGAGGGACTCTTAGGCGGTGGAATCTGTTGCAGCCGCGTCCAGGCCTTGGGCCTAAGTAATTTCCGCACTCTAGCCCAAATCCACGCGCTCAGGCCCAGCTTTCAGATTCTCGGCCCATGTTATCCTGCCGTATGCCCATACGACATGGCTTTCCAGCGACAGGCCCTTACGGCTTGACTTCCAGATTCTCCAGATTTACTTCACTTTTTTCAACTGTAAACTCTCCACAATCTTGGCCAATTCCTTCATATATGTGTTAATCACCTGAAATCATTCCCAAAACACATTTTCTTCCACAAAAGACGATTGTGAGGCAATTAACATATCAAAACAATACCAAAAATGGCCCAAAATATCAAATAGAAATAGCCCGATCAAACCCCCCCACACTTAGACAATGCTCGCCCTCGAGCATATCTAAATAAAGAACAGACTCTAAAATAAAAATAGAAAATGACACGTCAAGCACCGACTGCCTTAAACTGAACACACTCAAAGTTAGGATTACAACACAACCATCCTCAATCCACTAACTCTTCTCTTGTTTCATAAAACTGTACACATGCTCTTCATTCAAGTCAAAAATATGCAAACCAATCCTGCCTCACCAAGGTTCACTCAATTTCTCTCAAAAGAAGATAAGGACAAATTTAAATTCACTCAAGTCGTGGTTTGATGCCTTCAAATGTAGATTTGCCCATATGTCAAAATCACTACCAAGCAAGTAAGAACTATGCACAAATCAAAAGGTCTTTTCAATGGGTTGTAATGGGGCTAGGGTGCTTAGGTAGGATAATTTGGATAAGTGGCTTAAATAAGATGAAAGCATGTAAGCATATCAGAACACATTAATTAAGTTCGGCTGCACATATGTGCTGGTCTTCAAAGCTATACAGGGTAACAAAATTTAACTTCAATCAGGTACAACCCTATTTCCTCCACGTCCAGTATGGGTATACGAACAATTTTTTTTTCTTTTTTTTTTCGAAGCTTTGCTTCTTTCTCTTTTTTTTTCTAGGAGTAGGACATGAGTTTTTTTCACAAGTTTTCTTCAATTTCTAGCACCAATTATTCTTTCAAGTAAATTTCGAACTCATCTCAACACAATCCAATATAACTCACATGCTATCAAGGGACAAGAGCATGCCAAAAATGGGCTAAGGCTGAATATTTAGTGGCTATTAACAAGAAAGAGAAGCTTCAGGCACAAACGAGCTCACTAGGGGATAGTGTCGGGTATGGATAATTCATTTAGGCCAAAGTAATGGTTAATCCTACATGCCTTTATCATTTTCATGCAAAAGAAAACTCACAAGCAGTATGATCATGGCAATAAGGCAAATCAGAAATTCAGCATTCAAGTTCGACACACTCATCAAAAGAATGAAATTGAGCTTTCTATATATATGACAAGCTCAACAGGCTCAAATCTCACAATTTAGAGAGCTTCAACAAACTTTGATCAAGTTGCACATTTCATCGTTCAAGAATACATACGAGCAATAGCATAATTCAATCACAAGAGAATCAATCAAACAAACTAAGATAATCCATGCTATAACCCTTCCTCCTTATATTGTTCAATCTCAAGCAGCCAATACTTAACAAAAACAAGTAAAACATAGAAGTTTTTTTTTTCGAAAAGAACCAGACACAAAAATAGCAACTTCCTCCCCCACACTTAGACAACACAGTGTCCTCACTGTGCAGGGAAGAGAGTCAACAAAACGGACACAACATGAATGAAAGAAAATAAAAACAAAGGGATAGAGAGGGCAAACTGGCAATCAAGGGGAGAGGCGGTCAGTAGGGGCATATAGACGGCACTCAAGTGCAGTAGCCCAGCTTGGTGTGTAATGATCAAACAACTCCATGAGCTTGGCAAGGGTAGGGGCAGCGCTGGAGGGTGTACCTGCACGAAAAAGCTGGACTAGATTTTTTTTTTTGAAGATAACTAAGCAACTACATGAAATAAGAAAAATGAAATAAAATGAAAGAAAGTGATAAAAGCTCGGGTTGCCTCCCGAGAAGCGCCCTTATTTAATGTCTGAGGCTCAATGTATGGAAGGTACGATCAAGAGACAATTTCGGAGGTAGCAGATCTACCCCTGTCGAAAGGAATCGTTTCCATCCCCGCACCTTTATGCTTTTTCAAAAGCCCGACCAACCTTGCGTCTTACCCCTTCAACTCCAGTATGGGGGCCTTCACATGAGATGGTAACATCGGTTCTGAGTTGGTCGGTAAGGGTATACGGCCCGTCAGATTTCGAGTTGGAAATTCATTGGTGGCATACAACCGCATGATGACATCTTGAATCTCCTCGTCTTCATCTGTTATTGCAGTGGTTTCAGTCAGCCCACGAAAGAGTACCTTCTTGAACAGATCGATGATCTCTTTCTCATCATCCTCTTTCTTATTTCAAATCAACCTGGATGGAAAAGGTACTGCAACCAGAGAGTTAGAAATTTTGGATTCAGATTTCACCTCAGTAAGGGCAGACTCGGTAGCTGGTTGTTCTTCTTCTGCACTGGATTTGTTTTCAGTCTGTGCAGTATGCCCATACTGTGGTTTTTTTCTTCTTAGCCTCCACATCATCCAACTCCTCCGCACTTCTCAAAGTGATAGCGCAAACATGTGCTCTTGGATTCATTTCAGTTTGGGAGGGGAGTTTGCCTTGATTCGCCTGCATTTTGTTCATTTGAGTGGCAAGCTGAGTGATCTGTGTGCCCATACTGCCTAGAGCGACTTGCGTCTCCTGCTGGAAAACCTTCTGACTCTGTGCCGAGCTGTTCACCAGAGCACTGCTTTGCTCCAGACACTTCATAATCTCGTTCATGCTCAGTGCAGGTTTGTCAGTATGCCCATACGGGCCACCCTGCAGTTGCATCCAACTGGAATTAGGATGATCCCTCCAGCCAAGGTTATATGTGTATGAGTACGGACCAGAATCTCTCTGTCTTTGGGCATCAAATTGTGCATCACCGTACCCATAGTAGGTTTGCTCGGTTAACGGATCTTGCAAAGTTGGGCGAGCATCAGTAAAGTGGCCATTTTCTGAGCGAACTCCACAGCAGACATTTTGCGTTTGTGCCACAGCTAAACCTCGAACTAGAGAAGTCAGAGCATCAATCTTCTCGTTGACACTGGAGCTGTCTGCTCGCTCAACAGGTCGATATCGGTCATCATCCTCATCCTCATACTGTTGACCTCCAGAAACCATGTCAATGATGAGTTGTTTAGCCTCAGCCAGGGTCTTGTTTGTAAGAGATCCTCCACTCGCAGCATCAACAATTTTTCTGTCAAAAGAAGACATACCACAGTAAAAGTAATTTGTTAGTAGTTGGTAATCCGTGAACTCGTGGTCTGGGCACTTGTGACACAGCTGCTGGAACCGCTCCCAGTACTCGGCTAAGCTCTCGTTCTGCTTCTGTTTGATGCTACTAATCGCCATCCTCAAGTTTGCAGCTCGGGACTCTGGGAAGAATTTGCGTAGGAATTGCTCCTCCAATTCATCCCAAGTAGTGATTGAGCTAGGTGGAAGATCGAATAACCAATCCCTAGCCTTGCCTTGAAGAGTGTGAGAAAAAGTCAGTAGCCTCAGATTATTAGTAGAAAATCCTTGAGGCCGCAAGGTGGAGCAGACTAGGTCGAACTCAGATAAGTGCTTGTGCCCACTTTCACCAGGCAAGTCACTGAACTTGGGTAGAACCTGTATGAAACTAGGTCGTATCTCTGAATTGTTTGCAATGGCAGGCAACACGATGCAGATGGGCCTGTTACTTCTATGGCGGCCGAGCTCCCTGATAAGAAGCTCATGTTCAGGTTCGCGGTTAAGAACTAACTCCCCCGCGTTGGCCATATCTTTTTCAAAAATCTGATCAATATCAAGTGTTCCTGGATCAGATACGGAAGCTTCCTTAGACTTCCTGGCAACTCTCCTGAGCTTATGCAAAGTTCTTTCTGGCTCTGGATCGAACTCCAGCTTTTCTTCATGTGAGGACCGAGTCATGCACTGGAAAAATAAAAACAAAACAAAGAAAAATAACAAACTGAAAATATAAGAATAATCACTATTTAAAAATTGATCCCCGACAACAGCGCCAAAATTTGGTGCGTCGTTTTTCACCAAAAATAAATGTCCCGACTTCCGTCAGTAAGCCCTTACTGTAGAGTACAGCGATGAGCGAGATCGTCTCCCAAGGGACCAGCGAGAATTACTCTATATTTCCAATCTGTATAACCAAACTTCAAACGGCGGTTTTGAGACTTTTAAATTGAATTTAACGAAAGCAATAATAAAATCAAATTAAATAAATAAGTATGCGGAGAACAGATTCTAACAGTTATTAAAGAGATATCCCGAATTCGAACTAACTCCACTCTAGCTCAATTAACCGATCCTCGACGCAAAGATTAATTCAATTAACACATACAAATTAGTTATAGCCACCGAAGACACTTACTGACGCAGCCTAATTTCTCCGTAGTTTCTCGATAATCAGGAACACACTTCACCAATTATTTCCCTAATCGACTGACAACCGTAAGAGACACTCTATAGGTTTAAAGAGCCGACAGCCTTAAGTTCTAGATAAACCCGATTCATAATTAACAGACTCTGACACAGGATCGTTGAATTAAGGTTGTTATTCTCCCTGGTTCTGAAGAACCGTTTCACCACTAATTAAACTTAAACAACAATTACGGATGGCCGGTTTAATTGGCAACTAATTAATCCCGATCTACTAAATATGTGCACCTATTTAGCAATATCGAAACAATCAACGACTCGAAATACAAAGAATAACAAATGCATGCGAATTAATTGAACGAGAAAAGCACAAATAGATCTCACAATTTAGCTAGGCCAGGGCTTCGTTAATCTTCACCGGAATAAAAAGAACTTAGCATGAACGCATAATTAAATCAAACCTCCAAAATATTATCAAGCAGTACATGATGAATTCAACGAAGAAGATGAAAATAAAGGTTTCTGGAATAGCGTCTCTCTGGTCTGCGTCGTGCGTGTTGAATGAATAAATATAGAGATAAGTCCTAATCTATATATAATATCCTTAATTAAGATAGTATCCACATGGAAATTAACATCCTAATCTAATCCCAACTAGGTAATTGGCAAAAGAGGGACTCTTAGGCGGTGGAATCTGTTGCAGCCCCGTCCAGGCCTTGGGCCTAAGTAATTTCCGCACTCCAGCCCAAATGCACGCGCTCAGGCCCAGCTTCCAGATTCTCAGCCCACGTTATCCTGCCGTATGCCCATACGGCATGGCTTTCCAGCGGCAAGCCCTTACGGCCTGGCTTCCAGATTCTCCAGATTTACTTCACTTTTCTCGACTGCAAACTCTCCACAATCTTGGCCAATTCTTTCATATATGTGTTAATCACTTGAAATCATTCCCAAAACACATTTTCTTCCACAAAACACGATCGTGAGGCAATTAACATATCAAAACAATACCAAAAATGGCCTAAAATATCGAGTAGAAACTGCCCGATCACGCGGGGGTATTAACGTAATTTGGTAATTCTTATAAAAATCGCGGAGGATTTGATAACAGATAGTTATGCTAACGAAGTATTATCATCATGCTAATGAAGCATTATAGTTATGCTAATTAAAGTTTTCAAATATTGTTAGTGAAAAAAAATATTCTAAAAATTAATTATAAACCTAATTTGATTCAATAAACCCTAATTAAATGAAAAAATCATAATTGGATGAAATAAACCTAATTAGATGAAATAAACATTGATTAGATGAGGTAAATCCTAAATAAGTTGGAACAAATCATAATAATAATATATTTGTACTACGTTAGCATTATGATTTTCTTTCGTCAGCATTGCGAATACACTATGTTAGCATATGACAATACTCTGTCAATATACATTATAAACCATAATTGGATGGGATAAACCATAATAATCAATTAAGAACTATAAATAAATAATTAAAATTTAAAAAAATAATGATAATTAGATGGAATAAACCATAATCGAGATTAAATAAATCATAATTGTGATTTAATAAACCTTAATAAATTTATACTACTCCAGCATTATGATAATTCTTTATTAGCACATCGAATACATTATGTTAGCATATGACAAATGTTTCGTTAGCATACGTTATCATATGTTATCATAATACTGACGAAGAATTATTATATGCTAACGAAAGCATTTACAACCTGGCACGCGTAAAAAAATTTCTTTTTTATTTTTCGTTCATATTTTTTCATCTAAACATAGCCTTTCGACGTCTTAAATGAAAGAGCATGAAGAGAGCTTTAATTTGATATATTTTTTGTGTGCATTGGATTAAAAATGAGCAAATTATGGTCGGTTAAAGTTTTTGAGAGTTTTTTTTAATTGCTGACATCATCCTTTTTAATGGGTTTGGAAGAAAATAGTCCTCCTTCCTTTATTTTTGGCCCTATTATTTATGAAATTGCCACCTTAAATCTCAACCATTGGATCATTAAATTGGATGGTGTATGATGAGTTCTCATTTCTCAAACCAACAAAGTATTCTCATATGATCCATATCCTATATATATATATATATACACATATAGGGATGGGATCTGGTGAGAACCAGTCACCAGGTGGGAACTGGGAACCAATCCCATCCCTCCATTTCAAAATCTGAACGATCCAGAATAATCCAGATTTTCGGTGGTAATTTTGTAATTAAAATGAAAATCTTCAATTCGCGCGTCTCATTAAGGGCAAAATCGGAAAAAATTGCCCAGATTCAATTTTAGCCTCATACTTCGCTTATTTTAGCCCCATGCATTTCTCATTTTAGCATGTGTTGATAAATAAAAATGGAACGATGATTTCATTGGAATGAAATGCAATACACCCTATTTGGGGACAGTGAACCCTAATGGGAATCTCATAATTACTAGTTGGGATCAGATGAGCCCTAATTGAAACGTAATAAACCCTAATTGGGAACGATGAACCCTAGTGGAAAATGTCACATCAATTTTAGCCTCCTACTTCGATCATTTTAGCCTAATGCGATTCTCATTTTAGCCTCAGAACAAAAGAGAAGAATTATTAAATTACTATATTACCCCCCCTCCCACAAAGTTCCCGAAAATTACAGAAATGCCACCGCCTATCCACTTAAATCTGATTTAATCTGGACCGTCCAGATTGAGTCAAACAAGGGCTAGGATTGGTTCCTAGTTCCTACCTGGGAAAGGGTTCTCATTTGATCCTTTCCTTATATATATATATATATATATATAGGGGTGGGGTTATATAAAAATAACCCCTTGTGTAAGAAATGAGAACACATCTCATAACACACATCCATAAAAAATCAAAGGTCTAGATTTGATGAAAAGGGCGGTGGCAATTCTGTAATATCTTAAAAGTTTTTCACACGGGGGTATTAACGTAATTTGGTAATTCTTATAAAATCGTGGAGGATTTGATAACATATCGTTATGCTAACGAAGTATTATCATCATACTAAAGAAGCATTATAGGTATGCTAATTAAAGTTTTCAAATATTGTTAGCGAAAAAAACTTCTAAAAATTAATTATAAACCTAATTTGATTTAATAAACCCTAATTAAAAGGAAAAAAATCATAATTGGATGAAATAAACATTGATTAGATGTGGTAAACCCTAAATGGGTTGGAACAAATCATAATAATAATATATTTGTACTACGTTAGCATTATGGTTTTGCTTCGTCAGCATTGCGAATACACTATGTTAGCATATATGACAATACTCTGTCAACATACGTTATAAACTATAATTGGATGGGATAAACCATAATAATCAATTAAGAACTATAAACAAAAAATTAAATTTTAAAAATATAATGATAATTAGATGGAATAAACCATAATCAAGATTAAATAAACCATAATTGAGATTTAATAAACTCTAATAAATTTATACTACGCTAGCATTATGATAATTCTTTGTTAGCACAGCGAATACATTATGTTAGCATATAACAAATGCTTCATTAGTATACGTTATCATAATGCTGACAAAGAATTATTATATGCTAATGAAAACATTTACAACCTGGGCACGCGTAAAAAAACATCTTTTTTATTTTTCGTTCATATTTTTTCATCTAAACATAGCCTTTCGACATCTTAAATGAAATAGCATGAAGAGAGCTTTAATTTGATATATTTTTTGTGTGCATTGGATTAAAAAGAGCAAGTTATGGTCGGTTAAAGTTTTTAAGATATTTTTTAATTGCTGACATCATCATTTTTAATGGATTTGGACGAAAATAGCCCTACTTCCTTTATTTTTTGCCCTATTATTTACAAAATTGCCACCTTAAATCTCAACCATTAGATCATTAAATTGGATGGTGTAAGATGGGTTCTCATTTCTCACACTAACAAAATGTTCTCATATGATCCATATCATATATATATATATATATAGGGGTAGGGTTATATAAAAATAACTCCTTATGTGAGAAATGAGAACACATCTCACACCACACATCCATCGAAAATCAAAGGTCCAGATTTGATGAAAAAGGTGGTGGCAATTTTGTAATATCTGAAAAGTTTTTCGCGCGGGGGTATTAGTCTAATTTGGTAATTCTTATAAAAATCACAGAGGATTTGATAACAGATCGTTATGCTAACGAAGTATTATCATAATGCTAACGAAGCATTATAGTTATGCTAATTAAAGTTTTCAAATATTGTAGGCGAAAAAAATATTCTAGAAATTAATTATAAACCTAATTCGATTTAATAAACCATAATTAAATGGAAAAAATCATAATTTGATGAAATAAACCTAATTAGATGAAATAAACATTGATTGGATGTGGTAAACCTTAAATGAGTTGAAAGAAATCATAATAATAATAATAATATATTTGTACTACGTTAGCATTATAGTTTTGGTTCGTCAGCATTGCGAATACACTATGTTAGCATATGGCAATACTCTATCAACATACATTATAAATTATAATTGGATAAGATAAACCATAATAATCAATTAAGAACTATAAACAAAAAATTAAATTTCAAAAGAATAATGATAATTAGATGGAATAAACCATAATCGAGATTAAATAAACCATAATTGAGATTTAATAAACCCTAATAAATTTATACTATGTTAGCATTATGATAATTCTTTGTTAGCACATCGAATATATTATGTTAGTATATGACAAATGCTTCATTAATATACGTTCATATGTTATCATAATGCTGACGAAGAATTTTTATATGCTAACGAAAGCATTTACAACCTGGGCATGCGTAAAAAAAATTCTTTTTTATTTTTCGTTCATATTTTTTCATCCAAACATAGCCTTTCGACATCTTAAATGAAAGAGCATGAAGAGAGCTTTAATTTGATATATTTTTTGTGTGCATTGGATTAAAAACGAGGAAGTTATGGTCGATTAAAGTTTTTAAGATTTTTTTTAATTGCTGACATCATCAATTTTAATGGATTTGGACGAAAATAGCCCCCCTTCCTTATTTTTTGTCCTATTATTTATGAAATTGCCACCTTAAATCTCAATCATTGGATCATTAAATTGGATGGTGTAAGATGTGTTCTCATTTCTCACACCAACAAGGTGTTCTCATATGAACCATTTCCTATATATATATATATATATATATATATATATATATAGGGATTGGATCAAATGTAAACCAATACCTGGTGTGTAAACAATAAACCAATCTACCACCACACATCCGGAAAAAAGGGACGCTCCAGATTTAATTAAATTCGCGGTGGCAATTTTGTTATTTTCGGTATCTTTTCTGGCTGCGGGGGCAATTTCGTAATTTAGAAATTCTAATTTCCTTTTCCGTTGCTGATTTGCTTTCCTTATCGCGATTTCATTCTATAAATCATGGATATTTTCGCTGATTGTCTGGGTGTTACATTTGTTAAAGCAAAAATCCATAGATTCTGTTAGACGATCGATATCGATTCTTTCTACGGTTCATCGCTGAATAATCACCATTTAATTCGAGGATTTGATGGATTCTACAGGTAATGTTATGTTTTTTAAGTTTTCTGCGTTTTTTTAAGATCTGTTTATAGAGTTTTTTTATTAGTTTTTTATGGAATGCGACTTGTTTTTCGTTGACGATGTTTTGTTGATAAAACGGTGGATTTCAATTTGATGTATGTTTGTTAGCTTAATGTTGTTTTTTTTTAGTATTTATGCGATGATGTTTCTGTATTTTTGATCGATTAAAATTATTTTAGCATCATATTGTCTGTTTGTTAGCATCATGTGTTTTTCTATATTTTTAATAGAATAGCATCATTATATCTGTTTGTTAGCATCATGTGTTTCGATTGTTTTAAATATATTAGCATTATACGATTTGTTTGTAGCATCATGTGTTTTGATTATTTTAAGTATATTAGCATTATACGATTTGTTTGTTAGCATCATGTGTTTTTAGTGCATCCTCATGTTTACATTGTGCTAATGAATATTATTATATATGATGAGTAAGATGTGTTTGTATGTTGAAGTTGTAATATTTTGATGACAGGTTCAAACTCAAGTTCTAACATTTTGGAGACGAGGATAGTTGCATCTCCTGGTTTATCTGAATACTATATACCAGGATGTGAGTCTTCTATGAAGCCATTGGTGGGGATGATGTTCAAGAATCTATCAGATGGTATAGAGTTTTATAAGGTTTATGCAGCACGCTGTGGTTTTGATATTCGATTAGGTACTGCGAAAAAATATAAGGATGGTACAATTACTTTGAGGTATGTTTATTGCAATAAACAAGGTTCAAGGAACTCAGCTAAGGAGTAGGATGATGCGTCTGGTCATGTTATAAAGAAGAGACGTAGAGTATCAAGGAGGCTGAATTGTATGGCTCGTATAAGTTTTAAGTTTAAGGGTGAGCACGGGTATGTTATTAATTTGTTTGAAGATCGCCACTCACACGGTTTGTTCCCTGATAAATACAAGGAATTTCTGAAAGTGAATAGAAAATTAGATCACGTACATCAGAAATTTGTGTTGAATTGTGTTAAGGCAAACGTTGGTCCAATGAGTTGTTACAAACTTTTCAAGCAAGTAGTGGGGGGTATTCTAATGCTGGATGCACAAGGTCTGATGTTAAGAACTTTACTCGTGATCTGAGGGCTTACATTGATGGTGCGGATGCTCAAATGATTCTTGACAATCTTTTTAGGAAGAGAGAGCTGTGTCCTGCATTCTTCTTTGACTACTGTGTTAATGCTGATGATCAGTTGACTCGTTTAATGTGGGCAGATCCAATCTGTAGGATGAACTTTGCTTTATTTGGGGATATTGTTTCATTTGATGCTATTTATTCAACAAACATGTTGGCAATATGGTTTTATTTGTGTTTGTTAATGATTTAATTATTGTTTGCAATCTTTTTTTTTATGTATGATGCTAATGTAGTCTTGACTTTATGCTAACGATAGACTTTTATAATTCTAACTGTTTAAATATCTTTATTGTGATATGTATAAGATGATATTCACCCCTTTTACTGGGAAGGATAATCATGGAAAATGTGTAACGTTTGGGGCCGCTCTATTGTCTAGTGAAGACAATGAGGCTTATTCTTGGGTGCTGGATAATTTTAAGGTTTGCATGGACCGTTCACCTGCTATGTTGATAACTGATCAAGATCCTGGATTGAAGATTGCAGTTCAACATTCACTTCCTAAAACAAGGCATCGGTTATGCATGTGGCATATTATGTTGAAAGTTCCAGACAAGGTCCCTGCCCATTTAAGGAAGAATGAGTTGTTTAGGGATAAGTTTAATAATATTGTTTGGTCTGATTTCATAGAGCCAGATGGATTTGAGAAAAAATGGGAAGAAATTATGGTGGAGTTTGGTTTGACTGAAACATCTTGGTTCAGTTCAATGTTTGATATCCGAAAAGATTGGATACCTGCTTATTTCAGGGATTTCCCATTAAGTGGGCTGTGTCGGACTACGTTGATTTCAGAAAGTGTGAACGACTTTTACTGCACATTTTTATCTCCCAAGTCGAATCTGGTTGAGTTTTTTATGAAGTACGACAGTGCTTTAGATTCTCATAGGCATACATATGCTGAGATGAATAGTTTGGATGTATCATCTGTCCCTGTGCTGAGGACTCCAATTTTGCTTGAGAAGCATGCTGCAACTGTGTACACTACAAGTATTTTTCATAAGGTTCAAAAGGAAATTTATGCTACTTGCTTCAAATGTCATCTTATGAGCATAGTTTATGATGAAAGACAGTTGGTTTATGAAGTGAATGATGGTTGTGATGGGATTTTCCAAGTTCGGTATGACAGAGATGAGAACACAGTTGTGTGTAGTTGTGCAAAATTTGTTCGGAAGGGTCTTCTGTGCTGTCATATATTCATTATATTGAAGGATTTGAGTTTTGATAGGATTTCTGATAAATACGTGCTTTCTCGATGGAGGAGGACTTCTTATTTCGATGCTAGGAATGGGGGTTCTAGTGATTTGGTGAATCATTATGCTGGGTTGGAGGATAATAAATTAATGATCAATACATGTATTTCTGAATTTTATGCATGCATCAGTTTAGTTGAGGGTGATAATGAAAGGACATCAGAATTACTACGTGGTGTTCGGGATCTTAAAATCATTATTGAAGAGAACGATGATGTGGAAAATAGTGATGGCAAGGACAAATTATTTTCTAATTTTTACGGTTTTGCTCCTCCAAGAAAAATAGATGTTCTGCCACCAAAGTTTGTGAAAACGAAAGGAAGTGGGAGTCGGTTGAAACCAAGGGAGGAGAAGCAAGTCGAGCGTGCTAATAAACCCTTAAGAACATGTCGAAAATGCAAGAAAAAATGTCATCATGATGCCAGAAATTGCGATAAAAAGAGTGAATGATCCTCCTAATGTAGGTATGGTATTGTGCTAGTTATGTTTTGGTTATATTCAATTGGTATGCCTATATATTTCATGGTTTTTATTTTTTGTTTTGCATTTTTTTGCAGGTAGTTGTGGTTATTCTTTTGAAGAGAGTATCGAGATTGACAAAGATCTGAAGCACATGAATTTTTTAGAAGGGACTATATTTTTCTTCACGATTTCTATTTTTTATCGTTGATATGATGAAATAAGTTTGGAGCTTTTATATAAAGCATCGAATGCTAATAAGCAATATGTTTAATGCTAACGTACATGTCTTTTAATGAGAAATAAAGACTTTGGAATTATTTTTATCATTACGTATGTTTCGAATGAGATTTCCAGTTTGAATTTTCTGTTCACGCGTGCTGTTGCGAATGACTGATTTATGATTATATGAAAATATTGAATTGTGCAAGTTCTATATTTTCATTAGCATATATTCACTTATTCGTTAGCATTGTTTTATTTTATCATTAGCAATATGGCGTTTAATCATGTATTTACTGTCATACAAAATTTTAAAAATGCAATGCTCATTTAAATGCTAAAATATAAACTCGTCATTGCTAACAAGAGTACAAAAACCAGTGCTTAAATTTTTCAGCAATATTGTTTCAGCAAAAACAAAAAATAAAGACAAACCAATGTTTCAATTGTCGGCGTAGCTAATGTCTTAGAAAACAATACAGAAACTAATATCATATTTTAATTCAGATTCAGATTCTTTTTCTCCAATATCAGAGGCTCCACAGGTATAGGTCCATTCTCACAAGATAGCCGATAATGCAGATTTGCAGACTTAACATGGGCAGCCTTCAGTGTATTGCTGTCCGAATTGATAATAGCAGCACAATATTTGGCTCGTAAAAACTTCATCTGTCGTTCATTACCCTTTTTCAGACTACTTTTCCAATTTTTTAAACCATTCCCCCTATATGTCTCCATATGCCTCATCACATACACAGCACAATCAGTCTTATTGTTGTTGTCTCTCCAAGCCATCTTCAATCTTTGTATGTTTGTAATTTGGCGCTCAATTAACTCTGCCTTTTGTGTGAGACCCTTCTTTTTAAGGAATTGAGAGAGGAAACTTGTCTGCATGAAATATTTTTTTTTTCAATTAGGTGTATTGAATTTAACTATAATTTGAGCAAGATATGTACATGCTATGCTAATCATGTTTGGAGTACATGCTAATAAAAGTTAGAGTGAATGCTAATTGTGTACAACATAGATGCTCCCTGTCTTATTTTATTTAAGATGGTTAAATTATAATCAAAATGCAACAGAAACAAACAAGAACATTGATAGTATATTTTTAACATTTAGATAGCTTACCACTTCTGCTGGGACGCTGCCATACTTCACTTTTTGACCATCTTTCTCATTCTCCATAGCACTAGAGTTGTCAATTATTTCAACAATGAAATTCTTGATATTAACTACGACCAAGTAGAAGTGATTTGACTGACATATGGGGAAAAAGAACTGTAGAAGTTTCAAAAAATTAAATTCTAATATATGAACTATTTACTACTGAATAATAAAAGTTCATACCAGTTCAATATCATTTATGTGGACCCATGGGAATCCTGCAATTTCATGTTCTAACGATCACAGAAAATAGCACATCTGCGTGATGGTACCCATTTTTGAGGGGCATCGACAACTGTGAAGCTCTGAAAAAAAAAGAACATATGTTTCTGTTATTCAAATGAAATGTTTTTTTTTCTGTGTTTTTTAGTTTTGTATACTTACACAGGGTTGTGTAGTAAAGAAGAATCTGTTCTTGGAGTGTGGATCTCGGAATTTTTCATTATGGTTAAGTATGGTGCTCCACACATCCAAAACTGAAGCATGGATATATTCATCTGGGGAAAAAGACTTCATCTCATGCTTTCTTAACTGAACACGTGTATCATCATATATCACTTGTTCCCTAGCATTATATAATGTCAGATTAGTGTTTAAGTTTTTATTTTATTATTTTCTAAAATAAAAATAGCATACCTTTCATCCACAGTATTATACATAACCCAGAAATATATTTCCTGCTGAGTCTTATCAATCGTTTCCCTTGCATCAATGTATCTGATTCTGAATGGTGACATCATTTTTTCTGTAGGCTTCAACACTTCCTTTCCTCTTGTTTTCATTCTTCTGCCTTCATCTATTATGTTCTGTATTAAATTCTTCATGTTGTCAGTTAGTAAAGTTCATGCTAATACACTGAGTAAGGAATGCTAAAATAGTGAATAAGGAATGCTAAAAAAAGATTATCATAAACCTAGCGAGTATAATCCATGATATTTTTTATGTAGGATGCTAATACAGTGAATTAGAAATGCTAAAAAAACATAATTTTAATGCAAACGAAAGATTAATAATTACCTTTCCTTTGTCTGACACAGTTTGTCCCTCTTTTAATTTTGCATCCTGCATAATATTGATTCAATAAAAATTATATACTATATAAAATAATTGAATGATTTAGGAAATTATTTTTTGAAACAATGACTGAACAAAATTCACCTTTCCTCTCTCTATCACTGATAGATCCCCTTTCAAAGCTGGTTCCTGTATGATATTCATCGAATACATATTTTAAAAATAAACTACATATATAATACTAACAAAGCATATATTATATGCTAACGAAAGATAAATAATTGTTGAAATTATTAATTTTGAAAGAAATACCGTAATATTGTCTACAAAGGAATCGTTCACACCAGTTGCTTCATCAACATGCTTGTCTTGATGAAATATGTTACCAGAATTAATTTCTTGTGTAACTTTGAGCACATCACGCCATGCATCATCACTAATGCCAAGGCTGAAGCTTGGTATGTCTTCAACTTTCTTCTCAAATTCTGCTCTCTTTGCCAATGCTCTCTCAATCTCTTCTATTGCAGCTATGCGTTCTGGATCACTCCAGAATTCATCATCATCTTGTGTTGTAGGTAGTTCATTTTGAGCATCTTCTACCTCAGTTGTAACAATTGTTGGTTTTCGAAGAAGAAGTTGTTGTGCTGTTTCAAATGACTTTTTAAAAAATAAGTTCTACAACATATGTGCAGGTACACCTTGCACGATTTTCATCAGCTTCAGTATAATATCTGCCATCATCTTTGACTGCTCAATTATCAAATCTGCATACTCTTTGACTTCATCTTTGTTCATTTCTTGCTTTTGCAGATCAACAGTGCGAGAAGTCTCTAGATCATTGTCGACGGCAATGTTTGAAGTTGCTTTTTCTTCACTCTGATCTCATTTGTCTAATATGGATTATTTTTTAAAAAATCTTCATATGTGTATGGTTCATACACATGCCCTCCTCCAAACCCTTCTGATTTCAGCTCTGCAGCCTGCCTTTTGCTTAACAAACCATATGTCCAGCCTTTGAATGCTGGAATTGAACGATCAACTTATCTCATGTATGGTATAACTCTGTCAACATAGAACACCTGAGGCAAACAAATTTATATTTGGTAAGGATTGTAAAAATAAATAAACCATATTTCAAATTATGAGAATCTGTAAAGATATGTTTTACCATCAAGAACAGGGTAGGTCCATTGAAGTATCTATCTTTTTTTATCTTCTAGAAAACTGCTTGATGCACTAAACATCTCTTTGTGTAATCGCACCAATCATAATGACAAATTTTTTCAACATCAGAAAGTACATACATCAGTTGGGGGTGTACATAGCCATTTCCGGTCGACTCTATGAGGCAATTGATAAGAAGAATCATGAAATGTATCTTGAACCAATAACCTCCATCCGTATGAGATAGCATTACTTTGCAGATGTCAACAGCTAAAATTCTGTTTGGCTCCTTTGTGAAACAATTTCTCCATTGATCAAGCAAAACACATGGTTCAGATTTATGCATTTTTTCTATCCTTCCAGTACCTCTAGGAAACCCCATTATGAGAGACACATCTGTTGAATCTATATGCAGTCTTCGACCTCTCTTTAAAGCCAACTCAGAACTCTCGGGATCAAAATTGTCTAATAACCAGTAGCTTAAAATTTGTGGCATTTCCTTCACATGCAAGTGAAGTATGCTACCAAAACCAATTAATTCAACAGCTCTCTTCTGTTCATTTGTGAAAACTTTAATTGCATCACACAAAATGGATGGACTGGTTCTGCTTCTTAGAACAGGGTAATTTTTGGGGGGAAGTATTTCTTGCGAGCTGCAGTATTGAATCTTGGAATTTGATTTTTCAGCAGGTTCTATACACTGACCTTCTCTTAGTTGGTTAAAGAATGTTAAAGCCAATGTTGTAGATTCAGATTGTGAATCATCATCATCTTTGTGAATCCCTTTCTCTTCATTAGGTACGGGTATGATTGCTTTATTGTCATATTCTTTTGCGGACCTTTTTCTTTTGTTTCTTCATGTTATTTTTTTCAATTTATTATTCATTGTGAATATCAGTATAACAAAAAATGTATGCTATTCTAAAACAGAAATCTATACTAATTTGATGATATGTAAATGATTGATCATATATGCATGCTAACTATAAGTAATATAAGGCTAACAAAACAGAATACGAATGCTATCATATACATATTTTCAGAATGCTATCTATAAGTAACATAAATAATTACAGTCTCATGTATGTACGCTAAGGAATATGCATGTTTATGACAATTTATAGATTTAAGCGAGAAAGAGAAATATCTTCTAACATCCAAATTTATCACAATTTATATTTATATTTTTTTTATATGATGGAGCAAAGAGAATGCAATTCATAATTCAGAACTTCATATCTATTAAATTTCAGTATAATATGCTAAAATAGAATATAATTCCGTAAAAAAATCCAGTGAAATGTTAGAATATCTAGAAAATTACTATTTCTATTCTTTTTCTTATAATATTTTGCTGAGACTTTTTAGTTAATGAAAAATACAGAATAAAATTTCTGAGCACTTACTTCATAAATCTGACGAAGTAATAAATCTTCAATATATAATGAAAAATGTTCAGATTCATAAGTATATTACCTTGTTGTTGTACTATCTTTTTCATCGATTGGCGTTTTTTAGCAGCACAATATATATCACTCGTTGTCTTCCTCATTTTTGTATATCTTTCTGCGAAGAACCCTAGCAACGCTCGTCGTTTCTCTCAATTTGGTGTTCTGAATTTGCTTTGGTGTGTGAAGTGCTCTATGAAATGCTGTGACTGTTAGAAGAATATTTTTTCATTGTACAACTTTGTAGATTTATATTATTTTTATTTTTACAATTTATTTCCGTATTTTTACGTTTTCAGTTCTCGCATTTTTACAATTATTCTAAATAAATATTAAATAATTATTTTAAAATTATAAAATATTTAATACATTTTTCTCAATTAAAGAAATTTTTATATTCACTGTAAATATTTTAATTAATTTTTTTTATTACAAAATTAGATACATATTTTAATATTTTCCACTATTATTCTTTATATATTCATTTTTGTTAATTTATATATGTTTTTATGGAATATGGTTTCTTTGTGGGGTAAAATGATAATATTTTTGACTTTAATATGATTTAATTTAAATTACATTTAATCATTATTATTGATTATTGTATTTGGATTAGTTATTGTTAGTATTTTTAATAGATGTAGTTTTGCATTTTGTTTTGCTAATCACTTAAAATGATAATGATAACGAAGAAAACAACAATATACTGATAGGAATACTAAATTAATTCTAATACTAACGGAGGCATATGACAATGCTAATGAAGGTATTATAAATGCTCTTTTTTTTAATAGAAAAATAAATACATATTGTTCAAATTAACCCTATTATAGTTTTTTTATATCTTTTAAAATTTTATTATTTTGTCTTGTTGAGTTGTGGACTTTTTTCGTAATATATATATATATATATATATATATTTCATGAATATTGGTTTCTTAATTTGGTTAAATGAATATATTTTTTACTTGCATTTTTTTTGGAGGTTGGTTTGTATGTTATTTGCTAATGACTCAGAATCATGATGCTAACGAACAGTACAATAATATAGTTAAAGGAATACTAATAAATATTAATGCTTACGGACATAATATGAGAATGCTAATTAAGGTAGTATAATAATGCAAAAAAAAAAATTGATTGCAAAAGTAAATATATATTGTTGAAATTTCTCATATTATTCCCTTTCATACTTTTTTTAAAATGTATATTATTATTATTATTGTGAGTAATTTAAATGGAGTTACATTTGTATGTGATTTATTAATCACTGAACATTGTTAATTGTTTTCAAAATGTAAAGATAGAGTTCAGAACTTTCTCAATTAGAATTCTTGTTCAGATAATACTGTGCCATGTCGATTGGGCTTTCTTTTGAAAGTAGCTGGTAAAAGACATTGGCTTGGGAAATGTTGGTATCTCTATGAATGTTGCTTCTTTCAGAGAGTATGAAAGCACAATACTTTATCCTGAAGTATTTTAGCAACCTTGATGAGTTTTTCCTCAGTCCACAATTCCATTTTCTGACATCACTATGCCTATAAGTCTCCATATGCCGCATCACATAAATGCCACAATCTGTTTTGTTTGAATTATTTCTCCACGGCATTTGCATGCGGTCGAGGTGGGTGATCTTTTTCTTAACATGTTTTGCAACGGCATTAAGGCCCATTTTCCTCAAGAAGAGAATGAAATTAACAAGCTGCAAGGTAGAGATGACAGTAAAAGAATTTGTTAGATATCACATTTTAAGCTTTTTGAAAAAAGATGTGTTATTGTTAATTTTTTTCCTTTTAACATTACCAGTTTTCGAGGAACATTCCCATACTTCAATCAGAGACCATCTGTTTTCCCTTCTAGTGCAGTTGAGTTGTCAATGATGTGAACAACCATTTCCTTTAAATCAATGCTGATGAGGTAGAAGTGTTATGCTTCATATATTGGGAACAAAAACTATAAAAATTTATCATAAGTGTTATTTTATTGTCAAGATATTGAAGAAAAAAATATAGACCATACCATTTTGATTTCGGATATGTTGAACTGTGGAAAGGCTTTGAGTTCAATCTCCAAGTTCTCATGGAATTTGTTCATTGCATCTTTTTTACTCATTCTATCAGGGGCAGAGACAATTGAGTATTGCTACAAGAAAACAAGGAAGAAGTAAGTGTATTTTTTTTCAGTTATATACAATGCTAACGGAACACATTGATAATGCAAAGTAAGGTATAATATTTTGCTAACGGAGGTATAAAAGTTTTTCTTACACAGGCTGTGGTAGTGAAGCAGAATCTTGTAGGCTTTGTCTGTGTACAGACCTCAACATGATTTAATATAGTACTCCAAACATCAATGATTGCATAGCTGATGTAGTTGTCCTTATTCAATGTCATCAGCTCAGACCTTCTAATCTCAACTCGATTATCATTGTATAAAACTTTCTCACTGAATTTGATCAGTTATGCATTGTTAGTCAAAATCACAAAATACATATATGTATCTGTTTTATTAATTTGTGTTTACCTTTCATCAGGATCATTATTTTCAATTGCCCAGTAATAGAGTTGAAACTCTATCTCTGTTGGTCTTTCTTTTGCATCAACAAGTGTTTGGAAGTTCTGTTCTAGATTGGCTGATTCAGTTTTTGTTGGTTGCACATCTACACTCTCACCAAGAAACTCATTGGCAGCTTCGTTGTTTTCAATCTTATCTTCCTCACAATCTCCATCTTCATTCTTCTCTTTATTAGCTAAATCTATATGCACAGCTTGATCAATGTCATTTAACATTTGTAGAGGTACTTCTTTCAACATCTGTATAAGCTTGATCATTGATCCTGTTATGCTCTTGGCATGTTTGATCATTTTTTCTGCATAGTCGATTGGATTTGATGGCAATGGAGAGCTGAGATTTTTTTCAGAGATGCTGTGTGGCAAGGTGGTTGCTCCTAGAAAGGAAGACAATTTTAGTGCCGGCTGAGATCCAGATATTGGATTCTCTCGGATCATTTCTTCTATGTTTTATGGTCGGCAGGGGTATCCTCCACCAAAGTCACCTGATACAAGCTTTGTTGATTACCTGGCACTTAATAACTTACTATCCCAACCACAGAAAGCCGGGATACACCTTGGCACCTCTCTGTTGTAAATTTCAACTCTATCAATGTAGAACATCTGTTTCAAAAGAAAAACAAATATGATTGGGATATTTGACATTTGTTAGGTACTGTAAATGCTAACAATAATGGTTTATTATTGTAATGAATAATTATACCATTACTTCTTACCATCAAGAAGAATATTGGTCCTGTGTAGGGTTTGGATTTATCGATCTTCCATTGAACTGTGTGTTCCACCAAACACCTCAACACATAGTCACACCAATCATATGTTCTCAGATTTTCAAAATTTTCAAGATATTGCATCAGCTGTGGGAAAACATATCCATTGCCACAACTTTCAATCATGCAATTTGTCAGCAGTATCATGAAATGTCGTTTGAACCATTCACCTGCAGACTTGTCTTCGATCATTTTGTTACATACATCGCTTGCTAATATCCTGTCACTATCTTTACCAATTTGCTTCCGCCATTTCGGGACCAGGTTATGTGGTTCACTGCGTTGCATCTTTGACATTTTCCGCGATCCTCTAGGGAAATTGAAAATGAGCAATACATCATGAGCTTCTACGCGTAATCTTCTCCCATACATCAGTTTTAACTTACGTGAAAGTGGGTCGAAACTCTCTAAAAGCCAATAGGCGATAGCAGTTGGCAAGTATTTGACATTCAAATCTGGTATGCTCTCAAAACCCATTGCAATAACTGCATTTTTCTGGGCTGCATTCATCTTTTTTACACCATTGTATAGAGACGACGGGCAACTTTTGAGCTTTATTTTTGGGTACCTATTTTCAATCTCATCTGCGATGCTTATGTTTTCATCGAAATGCTCTGTTGCGTTCCATGAAGAACCTTGTTCAAGCCTTTTAAAGAAATCTAGTGGATTGATCTATTTTTTTTGTGAGGCTTGGATGTCATGCCTCGCCTTTGTCCTTTTTTCAATTCTCACAATGTCAATGCTTGTTTTATCTGTCGAGCTTGTTGTTGTCCTTCTCCTTTTTTGAGTTCCTGCATTTTGTAAATGTATGCAAAAATATGACAAACAATAACGCAAACTAAATTTAGTTATGTGTATGTTTGTAATGCTAATAGATCTTAATGATAATGCTAATGTTTATTAAAATAGAGTTCTGTATCTGCTAATATTTATGTTGCTAAGCAAGCTATATCATGCCAGGAAGTATTGAAATAGAGAATAAAGTTTTGTACAAACATCCGATTCATATCTCCCCTGCTAACAGATAACAGTTACAATGCTAACAAAATAATATGAAATATAGAATATACAATAATTCTTTAATGTTTGTATTGCTGCCATGTATAAAATGATAATGCTAACCAATACTAGTAGTACTAGCTAACAGAGATATATGATATTGATAATAGTTACTGATTTCATCCTAACATAACTCAATGATAATGCTAACCAGTATTACGGTACAAGCTAACAAAGATATATGTATTGATAAGAGTTACTGATTTCATGCTTACAGAACCCAATGATAATGTTAACCGGTACTACGGTACATGCTAAGAAACATATATGATATTGATAAGAGTTACTGATTTCATACTAACAGAACTCAATGATAATGCTAACATGTATCACGGTACAATCTAACCAAGATACATGATATTGATAAGAATTAATGATTTCGCGCTAACAGATCCAATGACAATGCTAACGAGTGTTACAGTTTAGGCTAACTCAGATGTACGATATTGATAAGAACTAATGTGTTTATGCTAACATACCTCAATCATAATGCTAAGCACTATTACTGTTGATGCTAAACTAGATATATGATATTGATAAGAATAACGAGTTCATGATAACACATAACAATTTCAATGCTAACATTATAATGTAAAATATGCTAAAGAAAATGTTACTGTAAGCAACATATATCTGCTTGTTGTTATAAGTTAAGAAAGTATATTTCCGATGCTAACAAAACTATATAACAAATGCTAACGAAACTTAAATAAATCATACAGATGCTATCAAAAAGTGAAACTTGATTCATTATCAGACTATTATCTATTTATTTTGATTACGCAGAATGAGTATGATAAATTTAATCTAATTTTTAGCGAAGTCTCTTGCAGTGAAAATCAAGTAAAATATACTTTGCTGAAGCATGAACTCACCTTTGTTAGCCATTTTTATCCGTGCAGCAGGTGGTATCAGTCAATTTTTCAGCGATTTTTTACGTTTTTTGAAAACCCTAGATTGCATTCTTCTTCCAGATCTTCTTTGAAATGAATGTTCTGCAATTTCGTGAAGGAGTTATGTGAGAAGACGGGTTGCAATGATGTCTGGCGAATCGGAGAACGTGTATAATTTTTTTCCCATAATACCCTTAATGAATTCGCGCCATCCGTCCATTTCAACTTATTTACAAAACTGCCACCGCGTCAAGATGAAATCTGGTGCGTCCGTTTTTTATAATTGTATGGTGTAAGATTGATTTATTGTTTACACACTAGGGGTGGTTTACACCAGAACCACCCCATATATATATATATATATATATATATATATAGGGGTGGGTTATTCTAAGGATAAGTGTTGGTGTGAAAAATAGGGACAAATCTGATTCCTACAATTATATTAAATCAACGGATGAGATTAGAGAGATTTTAAATGATAATTAATAATTTTTTAATTATTATTTAGACATGGAGGCTATTTATGTAAAATCTACATGATATCAAAATCCTATAAATCCGGAACCTGTAAAGCGATTAAGAAGGAAGCCACGAATCGCTTTGCATACAAATCAAAATCGCCGCACTGTGTAAATCCAAAAACCTAGAACCCCTACCGACTGCGACATCGTGAATAGCGGTGATGATTCTGGTGAAGGTCGAGAACTGCGGCGGCGGCTTGAACGATAAACAAAGGCGACGGGATTTTTCCCCTTCAGCAACGTCGCGTTCGAACGAGAAGCCAAAAACAAACATGGGTTAGAAGAAATCGGGTAAGTTTCGTGCTTTGAATCGAATTTAACTATGATTTTGGAAAAAAATTTATCTTAATTAAAATCTGATGAATGCTTGAGATTGATTAAAAATTAGATTTAGAAAATTGATTTTGTTATTAGGCGAATCGCATAAGAATAGATCAGATGTCGCTTATGATTATTAATCGAGTAATTATGTAGTGTGGGTTTACAAAGTTAAACAAAATTTGACAATCGAAATTTGTAGGATTACAAATTTTGTTATTTTGTCAGTTCATGGGTTATACTTATTTACCAGTTATTCATGCTTTTTATCTTTATCATTTAGTATTAATTATGTCTGTGTGACTTGGTGCTCTTTATTGTTAATGTTGATGCTACATATGCATATATGTTCTGCGTTAGGTGAATTATAATTGTGAGACTACGTATGCATATTTGTGATGCTGCTAAAACATATATTTGAAGCTACTAATGAATATCTGTGGTACTTATTGTTTAAGTTAGTAATATAACTTGTGTGGGATGGTGCTTTTAATTAGTATGCGTATCTGTGATGCTACTTATATATATTATTGATGCTTCTCATGCATATGTTGTATGGCACTTATGATTATCTATGTTAGTGTTTTAAGTTGGTCATATAATTTATGTGGGTTGGTGCTTTTTATTAATATTGTTGATGCTATTTATGCATATCTGTGATGCTTTGGTTAAACTATATTTATGATTTTACTCATGCATATCTGTGATGCTATTTATACGTATCAATGATGCTTCTTATCCATAGTTGTAATTCCATTGCATATGAACTACTGCATAGTCTAGTTACAAATTGCTTTGAAAAGTTGATGCTTCTGAAAGTTGTGTTTGGTACTTTGCATTGTCAAGATTGTTTGCTACTCGTATCCTATCTGCCCCATTTTGACGCTACTCATGTATCAATTTGGTGCTTTATAGGGCAATGGTTGGATCCTTATTAACGTGTTAAACTTTTTTATTCCAAAAATCCATGCACATACAATGTATGTAGATCGAGTGATATCGCACGGTAAGAGACTTGTTGACAGGTCATTCCTAACAGTGAAAGGTTGGACCTTCCACTTAATTCGAAAACATGAGAAGAAAGAAATGGCAGTAGGTGGGTTTAGAGGTGGACGGTTGTGTCCACAATTCCAAAAGACTGGTGAGAAGAATGAACCATTCTCCCATGATGAAGGTAGAAGAGGACAGACTTCAAGCAATGACGTTGAAGCGGATGAAATGCAGCAGTTTGCTACATAATTCTTAGCAAAATAAAAGCTAATGGCACACATAATGATGCAGCTTATTCTTCTCATTGAGAGGGCTCCAAAGCATCTTTGGGAGAAGCCTCGCTTCAAGAAAAATGTTTAGGTCTTTTTTAGTGATGTTTTGAAGGACAATGTTTAGGTCTTATTATGCAAGTACGGATTGCAGTTTATTTATGATTAATGTTGGTAGTTTTTTATTTTGGATCCGATCGATTTTGGATAATATCATATTTTGAATTGCTCGGATGCAAGTTTTTTTTTTTTTTACTTTTATGATAATGACTTATATGGTTTAATGTCTATGTTAAAATAAGAATGATATAAAGACAGTTCTTCAAACATTACCTTTTAATGCTTCATAAATTAAATTAAGAGTTTCATATTTGATGGTTGGTGCTTCGTAAGCATATTCATTTGCATTGTATTATGTGAATGCTTCAGTTAATGCTATATATTCATAAATTAAATGCTTCATATTATGAATCCTACCTTATAAAAAATTTCTACTATAACATAAATAATGTAACGAACAAAATTAAGATACCCCAATTGTACCATACAAAACAACACGGATATAAGTAAACTAAAAACAAAACTAAGCAAAAAAATGGAACAATGGAAAAAAACGCCTTGATTGGATTGAATCAGCTCTGGAAAAAAAAACGCCAAATAATCAATGCTATGTAAATGTACTGTTAATGCTTCATACAATAGACAAACATGCTAGACAAACAATAACATTGAATCCTTCAACATACAATATTTTAAAGCAAAAACTTGTGATGCTTCATAAAGAACATATATATGCTAAATAACTACAACAACATAAACTGTATACGTAAAGATACATAACCATGAACATTCTAACCAACAATTTGAAACGTATAAAATAAAATATAATATTCATCCAGATTGCATACATAACGAACAACAAAAAATGACAAACGATCAAAAACTTAAATTTTCCATTGTCACTAAACCGGAAACACAAAAAATCCATCAAATAAAAATTCACAACCACCGTGAATGTCGCCATGAATATCAGTATGAATGTCGCCCAGAGTCGCCATGTGAGTGTCGCACAACAACCACCATCGTCGCTAGAATCATCGTGTGAGTACCGCATAATCGTCATCATCGATCTATGACTTGGAAGAAGAAGGAGGAGAAGAAGAAACCGTCTCTACAAATCGTGTGAGTACCGCTTTGTCGCCATCGTCAATCTATGAGTTGGAAAAAGAAGAAGAAGAAGAAGAAGAAGAAGAAGAAGAAGAAGAAAGAAGAAGAAGAAACTGACGGGAAAAAAAATCGATTGAATAAGATAGAAGAAGATTTGTTTTGATATGGAAGAAACGTGATCTATGGGATTTAATTTACAAAATGTCTAGTATACCCTTATTAATATAATTCAGAATATAATTAAATGCCACATGGATTAAATCTAAACGGTAGAATTTGATAGATCTAATGGCTAAAAATAGTCCCTATTTTTCACACCAATACTTATCCCTATTTGAACCATATCCTATATAAATATATATATATATATATATATATATAATGCACTGAGTCACTTACATAATACAATGTGATTAATGCAATCAGATATTTAGTTTAGTTATGCTCGCGCGAGCTACTCTAGATAGAGCTGGGCATTCCCGTGGAAAATCGAATAGAACTGGACCAAAAATGTTCGGTTGGTTTGATCAAATTTATTTATTTAGCTTTTGCTCTATAAAATGCTGGATTTTTTTTTATTTTTTAATTTTTATTTTTTCTTTGGCTTCCATAGACCATAACCCTCAAACACACAAAATGTCTATACATTTGGTGCGGCATTCTCAATTGCATACTTAAAAAAGTACTTATTTTTTTAATTTTTCTTTCAAAAAAATTTCATTGATTTCAATTTCTTATACTTTAGTTTAATTTTACATTTTATTTAGAGTTCATCCTATTCAATTATGGTTCAAAATAATTTTTTCGTATTTAATTTTTCAAATAATTAATTAATAATAAAAAACTAAAAATCATAATATATTCTAATTGGATATGATGAAACCTAAATAATAAGTGCAGAATTAAACTAAAGCATAAGAAATTGAAATTGAAGAAAAAATTGAAAAAAAAAAAAGCTAAAAAATTGACTATGCAATAGGGAAAACAATATCAAATGTGCAATAGAAAATTTGAGTTGCCCCTCAAACTCTCATGAGATTTCCTATTACACTATGTATTGCATTTTCAAATTACGAGTTTATTTTATGTTTTTTTCTTCAAATTTACTTTTTTGAGATTTAGTTTAATTTTATGATTGTTTATCAGGGTTTATATCCCACCCCAATTAGGGTTTATAATTATATTTTAATATTTAATTTTTACTTATAATAAATATTATTAAAATAAAAAATTTAATAGTGAAACATGAAATTTGAACGGCCTCTAACTAGTGCATAGATGTTATATTAATCACGCATAGCTTATTACGAAGCTTATCAACTCTAAATCCATTTTTGCCAAAAGGTTTTCCAATAGCTTTTGTATTCACCAAATGAGGGGCGTACGGCGTACTGGCGAGAAATGATGAGACATTCTCTGATCATATATAGTCGACCACTGATAAAATTGTGTGAGTAAAGTTGAAGAATTTTTAGCCTCTTTTGGATCCTCATAAGATTTTGGGAGAGATTTTAAATTGCTCCCAAGTCAGATTCTAAAGCTTCTCACCAATGGTTCACCATCATCCTAAAGCTTCCTTTTAGATAGTTGGAAAACTGCTTGAGACACCCTTTGTGCGTTAGTGCACTCCATATGGTCAAAGATACTTTCTCACTTATCCATTCTTCCAATACTAATTAATGGCCCATCTCTAACATTAAATCTCGGTGGCATGTACATCTGAAAATGCTGAATTAGTTTACCAATATTATTGACTGGATTTTAGATTCTCCTATAGATCTTCTTTTTCTTTCTGTTTCTTCTGTAAAATCATTCTAGTTTTTTATAATACTTTATAAGAAAATTACACGATCTTGAAATTAATGATTCTCACATAATCACATAATTGGTAGAAAATTGTTTACCTATCTCCATGATCAATATGTAACTGCACCGATGAATTTCTTGAGAAGAACAAATAACGGATGTTTCACCACCTTGATGTTTCTTTCTATTCTCTATCGTACGTGATGACAAGGGTTTTAAGAGAATATCTTTTATATCAGGAAGTGGACCCAGTTTGACGGTAATGGTCTGTTATTCCCCACAAGCCCACTATTCCCATCAAATATCGGATAGAATAAAACTGCTCCATATTAATCCGGATATAATTTAGTCCATAATTAATTGATTATTTATTTATTAGTCATAAGCCACATAACTTTACATGAGACATAAATAATCTTACACTCTCCCACTTGACTCATGTGACGTTACTTAACATCATGGATAAATAAATAAATTAATCAAACTAACATAATGCACATTTGAGTGACTAAACATGATACTTCATTGGGTTCATCATAATTTCATAATTAAGAATATGAACTAATTCGAGTTATGACGGTTGTATATCACACAATTGACATAGTCCCTTCCATGTACTACGAACTAATCTTCTCCTTAATATGATCATTAATTTGGAGCACATAATTAGTCCATCATAATGTCTTTACACATGACTATACCTATTTACATTACTCTAATTCAAATATGCATGCAAAATAGAGACAGGTAATCAGAAACATTTCATAAATGAGTTCAAACTGTTAATTATAAAATAAACATCATACTCAATAATCATTATTAACAATAATACCCATACTTTCAACATGATCAATAAATGTCTTGGGCAGTAATCCCTTTGTTAAAGGGTCAGCTATCATAAGATTTGTGCTAACATGTTCTATTAACACTCTTTGTTTCTAAACTTCTTCCTTCACGGAAAAGTACTTTAACTCCATATACTTAGCACCCTTAGAGTACTTGTCGTTTTTAGAGAAAAATACTGATGTGGAGTTATCACAGTACAATTTCAGCGGCTTCGCAATACTGTCGACAATTCCAAGCCCTGAAATAAAATTCCGTAGCCAATTAACGTGAATTATAGCCTCAAAATATGCTATGAATTCAGCTTCGATGGTGGAGGCAGCAACAACATATGACTTTGCACTCTTCCACGCTCCTCCCGCTAAAAGAAATACATAGCCAAGAGTAGACTTTCTTATATCCAAACATCCAGCAAAGTCTGAGTCAGCATACCCAATCACTTCAAGGTGATCAGACCTCCTATATGTAAGCATGTGATCTTTCATTCCCTGTAAGTATCTCAGAACCTTCTTTGCAGCTTTCCAATGTTCCATTCCTGTGATACTTTGATATCTTCCCAACATTCCAGCTGCAACGCTTATGTTTGGTCGAGTATAGGTTTGAGCATACATAATACTCCCAACAATAGATGCATACGGAATTGCTTCCGTCTGTTTTCGTTCCAATTCATTTTTCAGACATTAAGCAAGACTAAACTTGTCTCCTTTCTGAATTGGAACTGGTGATGTTGAGCACTTTTTCATCTTGAATCTCTCTAGTACTTTATTGATATATTCTTTCTGAGGCAAACCTAACAATCTTTGTGATTTGTTTCGGAATATTTCTATCCCGATCACATAGCTTGCCTCACCCATATCTTTCATTTAAAAGTTGCTAGAGAGAAAACTCTTAGTCTCATGAAGGAGACCAAGATTATTAGTTGCAAGCAAGATATCATCAACATACATGATTAAAAATATAATCTTACTCCCACTGACCTTTAGATATATACACCGATCAACAGTGTTCTCCTTAAATCCAAAGGAAACAATGGTATCATTAAACTTTAAATAGCATTGGCAGGAAGATTGTTTAAGCTTGTATATTGATTTCATTAATTTACATACCATGTGTTCCTTTCCTTTAATTGAGAAACCAACTGGTTGATCCATGTAAACATTCTCCTCTAAATCTTCATTAAGAAAGGCAGTTTTTCACATCCATCTGATGCAACTCCAAGTCATAATGAGCTACAAGTTCTAGGATAATTCTGAAAGAATCCTTTCATGAGACTGGTGAAAAGTCTCTTTATAATCGATTCCATCCTTTTGAGTAAAACTTCTGGCAACAAGTCTAGACTTGTAGCGTTCTAGATTGCCAAGAGAGTCATATCTAGTCTTAAAAACCCATTTACAACCAACTCTCTTGTAATTTTATGGTAATTCTACAAGGTCCCAAACACCATTATGTTCCAAAGATTTTATCTCTTCTTTCATGGTATCTAACCATTTTTCAGAATTATCACAACTTAAGGCTTGTGAAAATGAGACTGGATCATTGTCATTAATGCTCGAGTTAGTTTTTCACTAATGTAGATAAACATCATAGTCATTCGAAATAGTTGGTCTTCATTCTCTTTGAGATCTTCTTAATGTTATTTCTTGAGGTTCTTCTACAACAAATTCATTTTGAATCAGAGGTTCATTATTGTATTACTCGTCTTCATTGTTGTTCGGAACAACAAATTGAGGAACACTTACTTTACTGCTAGAGCCACAAGTTAAAGAAACATGTACTCTAAGTTCTTTAATTTCCATGTGATATGACCCGAGTCGATGAAGGACTTAATCCGATCAAGGTGCCGGAAGGACCAATCACTAGATCAAGAGCTAAAAGGTTCAAAGAGTCTAGGTGCTTTCATTCGAGAAGTTTGGAACCAAGAGTCGACCAAGAGACCCGTAGAAGGAATAGAACTCGAGCACAAGTAGAAAATGGTGATCTCGAGTTGCAACACATGGAGCGCGAGTCAAGACACAAGCAGTTTTTCGTGCTAATGGGTGTGAGTGACAGTGCGACCGAGGGTACGAGTGGGCCGCCCTGAGCTGCGACGTGTTGAGCTTTGGGTTGGGCGCAAGTGACAGTGCGACCCAGGGTGTGAGTGGACTGCTCTGAGCTATGACGTTTTATGCTTTGGGCTGAGTGCGACCTACAGCGCGACCTGAGGTGCGACTAACCCCGTGTCGCGCCCGTACAGAACAATACTGATTTTTACTGTTTTATTTCCTATTTCTTTTGGGATATTATTTTATGGTTATTTATTTTTGGCCACACTATATAAGAGTTATATTACATTGTTCCACAAACACATCATGAATATTATTAAAATTTATTTGTGAGTTTATTTCTATCTGAAGAATTCTCTCTATTTCATGCACACACCGTGAGATTATCTGGACTTATCTAATAGGCGATTCATATCTATTTGTGGTGTCAACACCAATTTGGAGTTCATGTTTCCAATCATCATCGGGTCACGTCGTTCATCGTCATGGTTCTTTGTCATTATGAAGCTAGGGTTCAAGATCTTCCATCTAAATCCACCGTTGTAATCTAATATGCCTGGGAGGATTGCATCAAGTGGTATCAAAGCTTCGACTTTGTATCAGGTTCCAATTCTATTTTGTATTTTTTTAATTCGATTTAGATTTTCTCGCCTATTTAAAAAAAAAATGGAATCAACCAAACTAAGAACGAGCAACACTGATTAAAAGAAAAAAGAAAATAGAAAAAAACGAGTTTTTGGTGGGAAAATATTTAGTGTTTTCATTGATTCTAGTATTTATATTTGTGTTCCCGGAGGATTATATATCGTTCGTAAAAATATAAAAAAAAATTCAGAAATTTCAAAACTTTCGAAATAAATTTTCCGGTATTTCTGGTGTTTGCTTTAGATAAGTTTTTTAGTCTTATTGGTGTGGTTTTGGAATTTTGATGATTTTTATGGAGAGAAATTTGAGTGGTAAAAGGTAGAGAGTGTGAGATCAATCGAGTGAAAAAGAGCCAATTTGAGTGATACACGAGTATATACACGTGAGTTGAGAGCATAAAACTTTGTGAAGGAATTTTACTGTGTTATTTTGTTGCATTTCGTTACTTTGTTATGTTCCTTTCAATTGTAGTAATTCATCATTGAGTAAAAAAAACGTGCAAAAAAAATCATGCAAAAAAGACACAAAAAAGAGTAGATTATGTCTAACAAAACTATAGGTACCGGAGGTAATGTTGCGGAGTCTGGATAAGAAACTAATAAGAACTTTGATATGAAGTACATGGTGGACGTACTACGGCAAGAGATGAACAAGTCGATGCAAAAGAAGATGGAGGAGTTCTTTGAGCAAGTCTCTGCAAGAGATCAACTAACGCAGGAGCAAGCGACACCTGTTCTTCGTGTAAACCATGGAGGTAGAGGTAGAAGAAGAGGTCGAGGAGTTCGATTGGAGGCTAGACATTATATACATGTAGAGAGGGATAGAGGAGAGTACGAAAAGTCTGAGTTTGAAGACTACAAAGATGAAGATAGATACTCCACGCCTGGAGGACGGAGAAATAGGAGAGTAATGAACTGAGAAGACGATCATCTAGGTAACATCAAGATGAACATCCCATCATTCCAAGAGAAAAATGATCCAGCCATGTATCTTGAATGGGAATGCACGGTGGATATGATCTTCGAGTGTCACAACTATTCAGAGTTCAAGAAGGTGAAGTTAGCAGCTGTTAAATTCTCAGATTACGCACTAGTGTGATGGAAGCAGTTAACATTCTCTAGATGGCATAATGGAAAGCCAACAATTGACACTTGGGTTAAGATAAAAGCAGTGATGAGAAGAAGATTTGTACCTAGCTATTACTATCAAGAGCTACACAACAAGCTCCAAACTTTGAGGCAAGGCTCAAGTAGTGTAGATGAGTACATCAAAGAAATGGAGATAGCCATGATCTGAGCTAATGTGGTAGAAGATGGAGAAGTAACCACAGCTAGATTCATGACAGGGCTAAATATGGAGATTTGAGACATGGTAGAACTGCAACATTATGTGGATTTGAATGATGTGGTGCAGTTAGCGATAAAGATAGAGAACCAGCTCAAGAGAAGGGATAGCCAAAACTGTGCAAGTTCATCCAACTGGAGGCAAAACCAAAGTACCAATACACCTCTATAGAAGACGAACCAAGGGAAGAAAGAGGATAAACAACCATTCTTCAAGCTAAGAACTGAGACACCTATCATACCCAGTTCGAACAATCCGGAATCATCTACAAGTTAAAATCGGGACATCAAGTATTTTAAGTGTCAAGGTAGGGGACATATAGCCAGCCAATGTCTAAATAGAAGGGTAATGATTTTGAAGGATAGTGGCGAGATCATGACTGAAGATAAAGAGTGAGAATCTGAGATGCCCGCTTTGTCAGGAGGGTCGAGTGATGAGGAGTACGCAACACCTGCAGCATTCACTTTGGTGGTAAGAAAGTCATTGAGCTTGCATACGAAGAGTGTGAAGGAGGAGCAACGAGAGAACATATTCAATACCTGATGCTATATCCAAGATAAGGTATGTAGTATGATCATCGATGGAGGGAGCTGCACCAATGTGGCCAGTGTGGTAATGGTGACCAAATTAGGACTAACTATTTTGAAGCACCCGAAGCCATACAAGTTGCAGTGGTTGAATGATAGTGGGGAAACAAAGGTGAACAAGCAAGTCCGAGTCCCATTCAGAATTAGGAAGTATGAGGATGAAGTTCTATGTGACGTCATGCCAATGCAAGCTGGGTACATTTTGTTAGGGCGTCCATGGCAGTATAATCAGCGAGTGAAGCACGATGGCTTCACCAATAAGTACTCATTTGTACTTAACCAGAAGACAGTGACACTAGCCCCTCTTACACCATCTCAAGTGTATGAGGATCAAGTGAATCTACAGACAGAGGCCGATCAGATGAAGAAAGATGGGAAGGGAGGAAAGGTTGGAAAGGAGTTAGTCCAACATTCATGTTTTGCGATAGCTAGTGATTTAAAGTGCCTTGTGCAAAACGAGCAGTCGACGTACCTGCTGATCCGCAAAGATGTTCTCTTGAACACTAACCAAATTAACCAGTCTTTGCCTAGTTCTGTGTTGTCTCTTTTGTAGGAATATGATGACGTCTTTCCCGAAGAGATGCCACCGGGTTTACCACCAGTTCATAGGATCGAGTACCAGATTGACTTTTTCCCTGACATTACCTTACCAAATTGACCAGCACACTGGTGTAACACTGAGGAGACTAAAGAGCTAGAACGGCAGATTCAAGAGCTATTGGACAAAGGCCAAGTGAGAGAGAGCTTGAGTCCTTGTGCGAGTCCCGTTTTACTCATACCAAAGAAGGATACATCATTGAGGACGTGTGTCAACTGTTAAGCCATCAACAATACTACAATAAGTTTATGTTTCTTGGCTTTGTTGTTAGTGCAGATGGAGTACATGTAGATAAAGAGAAGATTCGTGTTATTTAAGAGTAGCCAAGTCCCACCAACGTTGGAGAAGTTTGTAGTTTCCATGGACTTGCAAGCTTTTATCGGAGATTTGTGCTGCATTTCAGTGGCATAGCAGCACCTATGATGGAAGTGATCAAGAAGAACATGGAGTTCTACTGGAGAGAGGAGCAAGAGAAGGTGTTACACACACCCACCGGTAAAGGAAAAATTAACACACTCACATGTACTTTCGCTCCCTAACTTTTCTAAAACATTTGAGGTTGAATGTGATGCTTCTGGAATTGGCATTGGTGCAGTTTTAATGTAAGAGGTTCATCTGATTTCATACTTCAGTGAGAAGCTGGGATGGACGATACTAAACTATCCGACGTATGACAAGGAGTTGTATGTGTTGGTTCGAGCATTGCAGATATGGTAGCACTACTTGTGGATTAATGAGTTTGTGATCTACATAGATCACGAATCTTTGAAGCACTTGAAGGGGTAGCACAAGCTGAACAAGAGTCATTCTTGTTGGATAGATTTCATCGAGACATTTCCATACATCATCAAATACAAGCAAGGAAAATAGAACGCGGTAGCTGATGCACTTTCTAGAAGGTATGCTTTACTCGCTACTCTAGATGTTGAGTTACTTGTTTTTTAGAGTCTAAAAATCTTATATGTGGGTGATGATGATTTTGGGGAAATTTATGGTGCATGTGAACAATCTGGTAGTGGTAAATTTTACAGACATGATGGATTTCTATTTCAAGAAAATAAGCTCTGTGTACCAAATTGTTCTATGCGTGATTTGTTGTTGTTAGAAGCACATAGTGGTGGTTTGATGGGGCACTTTGGTGTAGCAAAAACTTTGGTTGTATTTCATGAACATTTCTTTTGGCCTCACATGAAGCGTGATGTGGAATGGATTTGTGGAAAATGTGTTACTTGTCGTCAAGCTAAGTCTAGAGTCCAACCACATGGTTTGTACACTCTATTATCTATTCCTACATGTCCTTGGGTTGACATCTCTATGGATTTTGTGCTAGGTCTACCTAGGAGTAAACGTGGTTGAGATTCTATTTTTGTGGTTGTTGATAGGTTTTCTAAGATGGCGCATTTCATTCCATGTCACAAAACCAATGGTGCATCCCACATGGCTGACTTGTTTTTTAGGGAGATGATCCGATTGCATGGCATGCCTATGACCATTGTTTCTGATAGAGATGTAAAGTTTTTGAGCTACTTCTGGAAAATTTTGTGGTGTAAGTTAGGTACAAGACTTTTGTTTTCTACTACTTGTCATCCACAAACCGATGATCAAACTGAAATAGTGAATAGGACTTTGTCTACTTTATTGAGAGCTATAATTAAAAAGAATATTAAAACTTTGGAAGAGTGTTTGTTGCATGTTGAATTCGTATACAATAGGTCTGTGCATTCTGCATCTCAATTTTCTCCATTTGAAGTGGTTTATGGCTTTAATCCTATCACTCCCTTGAAATTAATTCTCTTACCTGTTCAAGAGCATAATAACCTTGATGGAGAGAAAGGAGCTGATTTTGTGAGACAGCTTCAGAAAAAGGCAAAGGCGAACATTGAGAGGTGAACCTAGCAGTATGCTGAGAAAGCCAATAAGGGGTGAAGAAAGGTTTTGTTCGAACCCGGTGTTTGGGTTTGGTTACATATGTGGAAAGAGAGGTTTCCCACACAAAGGAGATCCAAGTTGCTACCTAGAGGGAATGGTCCATTTCAAGTGGTGGAATGCCTAAATGACAACACCTACAAATTGGACGTTCCAGGTGAGTATAATGTTAGTGTTGAGGTTTTTTCAAATTGTACCCCCACAGGATCTAATCGGATTCTCATTAATTCTACAACATGTAAATCATATTTTATGTGTGATATAATTAATAACAATGTTGAATAAGCATGCAAGCAATTTGATTCTAACACAAGCGGAAAGATAGAATCAATAAACCACTTACATCGCGTAGTAGGATTGCTGACGGGATTAAAGGTCTGATCCCGTTGTCGGAGACAAACACATATCAATACCCTCTCCTCCAAGGTTGTATTCGAACCACTCCATTCATGATATTCTACTCCTTGATCTTCTGCTGTATTCCTGAACCTTGTTTAGATGCAGGGTGGGCTGCAGACTACTAAACTGTGTGGGAACCCTAGGGAATCAAGTGAGCATGAGAGGGGCTATATTCTTTGCTTGATAATTTCGTGACCCCGTCCTCTAATTAATAGAGAAGGGGATTAAATTTAGGTCCCCAAAGCATAATGTGTTTGGGCCTCTCTACTTGTTCCATTCCCCAGTCCACTTAGGCATTAACTAGGCTACAGTAGGGATCTAGAAGAATATTAAATTGGCCTACTAATTTATTTATTTTCTAATATCCATAACATGGATATAAATAAATAAATTAAGTATTATTTTTATTCCACTAAAGAAATAATGTTGACCTACCAATTTAATACATATTTGCGAATATGCTTTCTCCTTTAGTTCAGTCATTCCCCATGTTTAATATATACTGTCCATTAATTAATTATGTAAGCTTCTGACAGGTATAATTAATTAATATCTTGTTCCTTGAGTAGTACCACACGATTTCCTTATAATGTTAAGAATAAATTAATATTCTGCCTGCAGGGCTTCCCATGATATTTGTGCTTCCTCAAGAGGACATCATCAACCTGACTCACCAGGACATGGTGACCATATATAATACACGACCCATCATATACGTATATGTTACTGCCCAATATATCGAGGTTATTGATCCTATCAAGAATCTCACTCATTGATAAATCAAAGCAGTAGACATAACATATATATGTCCGCCACTATACATGGGTTAAGAACCCGAACTCTGTGGATCTTTATTCTCTCTCTTTAGGGTCAGAACAGAGAACAATATCCTATCATGATCCTCCTCAATACACATGCCGGTGTATCAGAATAATCAGTTAATCAAGATAAATTAACTATCAGATTATTATACGATGTCCAATGATTGGTTCAGGACCATCTAAACCTCGAGCCCTTTAATACTTTGCAAGGAATCCGATGATATGATCTTTACTATGTGTTCACCCACACCATATCATCTACAATGCAAGTATATGGAAACATGCATATAAATATATAATTATAAATAAATGCACAAACAGTGACTGCAATTATTATTCAATATATATCATCTTAATATTGTTTAATGTATACAAAGACAAGCTTTCCCGTATACAAAACCAACAGTTAGTACTTCTTTCAATATTGCCGACTTAAGTCCGTTTGATGTAGGTGATGAGCTGGATTTGAGGACAAATCCTTTTAAGAGGAGGGGAATGATATGATCCGAGCCGAGGAAGGACTTGATCCGATCAAGGTGCCAGAAGGACCAATCACTAGATCAAGAGCTAAAAGGTTCAAAGAGAGTCTAGGTTCTTTCATTTAAAGGGAGCCAATAGTCGACCAAGAGACCCGTAGAAGGAGTAGAACCCGAGCACAAGTGGAAGATGGTGATCTCGAGTTGCAGCACGGTTGAGCGCAAGTTGCAGCATGAGTCAAGACGCGAGCAGCCAATCATGCCAATAGGCGCAAGTGACAGTGCAACCGATGGCTTGAGTGGGCCACCCTGAGCTGCGACGTGTTGAGCTTTGGGTTGGGTGCGAGTGACAGCATGACCCGGGGCATGAGTGGGCTGCTCCGAGCTGTGACATTTTGTGCTTTGGGCTGAGCGCGACTTATAGCGCGACCTGAGACGCGACCAACCCCGTGTAGCGCCCGTACGGAACAGTGCCGATTTTTACTGTTTTATTTCCTATTTCTTTTGGGATATTATTTTAGGGTTATTTATTTTTGGCCTCACTATATAAGGGGTTTATTACGTTGTTCTAGAAACACATTATGATTATTATTGAAATTTATTTGTGAGTTTATTTCTCTCTAGAGAATTCTCTCTATTTCACGTACACACCGTGAGATTATCCCAATATATCAAACAGGCGATTCATATCTTTTTATGGCATCAACACCAATTTCGAGTTTGTGTTTTCAATCTTCATCGGGTAACGTCATTCATCATTGTGGTTCTTCGTCATTGTGAAGCTAGGGTTCGGGATCTTCCATCCAAATCCACCGTTGTAACCTGATACTCTTGGGAGGATTCCCACACCACGTGTCGTGGAATTGTACTCCCACTGATTTCACCAGTTTCAATGAACCTCGCATTTCAGTTGTCTAGAACAGTAGTTATGTACTTGAAAAAACTAAATACTTAAGTGATTATCTAATGCCATATAAATGAATGACAATTAATCACCGTAGCAAATGCAATGTAGAACACTTGATAAATAACCATAGTGTGCAGTATGACACCGCTGATCCAATCTGGCCAAGTCTTCTTCGATTAGTGTCAAGCACAACACTAACAATCTCTCCCTTTGTCTTTATATGTTGGCAAAGCAGCTCCTTTATTTTTCTAGGTGCAACTCCTTTATATTTCAAAATGCATCTTCATCAGCATCAGGGATGTTCACCTATATATTCATGAATATTGTTATGAACTTCAACTCGGTATTGTTTTCTTTTCTTTTACTTTTATAAATCTTCTTCTATCATTTTTATCAGAGCATTTTGAAGATCATTAAAAGTTCAATGATAAAGACAAAAGTATCAAGATGGAGGAGTGCAGATTGATGTAATAAAGATGAGGTGATTATAATTGATTACATTAGATTGAAGCTCAAGGTAAAGAGCTTCACAAAAAAATCTAAGACTCATTAAGCAAGTCTTTTCAGAGATCAGAGCTAAAAACTTATAAAATTTTGGAAAACCTATAGATTGAGGCAAAGAAGTAACAGTTGATAGCATTTCATTACTCAGATTTGTCCGCATCAGAGTGAGCAGACTCAAATTCTTCGACAGTGTGGATCAACATACGGTAAATATCATATCATCGGATTCCTTGTAATGTATTAAAAGGCTCACGACTTAGATGGTCCTGAACACACCATCAGTACATCGTAGAATAATCTGATAGTTAGTTTATCTTGACGAACTGATTATTCTAGTACACTGGCTTATGTATTAAGGAGGATCACAATAGGATAATGTTCTCTATTCTGATCATAAGTGAGAGAATAAAGATCCACAGAGTTCGGGTTCTTAACCCATATATATTGGGGGACATATATATGTTATGTTATTGCTTTGATTTATCAATGAATGAGATTCTCAGATAGGATCAACAACCTCGATATCTTGGGTAGTATCATTTACATATATGATGGGTCGTGTAATATATATGGTCACTGTGTCCTGGTGCACCAGGTTGATGATGTCCCCTTGAGGAAGCACAAGGATCATGGAGAACCCTGCAGGTAGAATATTAATTTATTCTTATCATGATAAACGGAAGTCATTCCGATACTACTCAAGGAATAAGATATTAATTAATTATAGCTGTCAGAAGCTTACATAATTAATTAATGGACATTATATCTTAAACATGGGGAATGACTGGACTAAAGGAGAAACCATATTCGTAAATATATATTAAATTGGTAGGTCTGTATTATTTCTTTAGTGGAATAAAAATAATACTTAATTTATTTAATTATATCCTTCTCATGAATATTAGAAATTAAATAAATTAGTAGGCCAATTTATTATTCTTCTAGATCCCTGTTATTGCCCAATATGACCTAAGTGGACTGGGAATGAAACAAGAGTGAGAGGCTCAAACCCATTAGGGTTTGGGGAGTTAATTTTCGCCCCCTCCCCTATAATAAGGGAGGGGAGGCCACAAAATTAATCACTACAATGCAACCCTTCTAAGTTCTCTCTTGATTGCTAGGGTTTCCACAACCGTTTAGTAGTCTGCAGCCCACCCTGCATCTAAACAAGATCCGTGAATACAACAGAAGATCAATATTGGAGCTGTGGAATTTTCGAACACCAAGGAGAAGTAAATTTCTATCCATGTGTTCTCCATCAATTCTGGGATTAGACCTTTAATCCCGTGAGCAACTCGACAAAGTTTGTAAGTACCGGTTTCGATACACTCTATTTTCTTTCCGCTGCAAATAAAATTGGACTTGCATGTTAATTCAACACATGATGATTAATATCACACATAAAATTATGATTTACATAAGCTTAAAATTAATGACATCCAAATAGATCATGTGGGGGTGCAATTCAAAAAACCCCAACAGTTGGTATCAGAGTAGGTTTTGGCTCTGCCAGTGAATTAATTCTATGGTAAATTCAAATTTTATGTTTAAATCAGTAGATGAATTTTAAGTATTAAAATTTTTAGATTTAATTGCTCATTATATTCGAATTTTTTGTGACAAAAATTTGAGATGAATTTTTATGTAGTTCGAAAATTCTCAATTCCTGTTGCTTGGAATTTTCGAAATTTATGGATATAATTTGGAAATGATTTTGATAAGGATCAAATTTCCAGATTTAATCTATTTAATGGTTCGAAAATATGGATTAAAAGTTTGAAAGGATTTTTCCAAAATCCTAATTTTAATCCTTTGAAATTTCGATCATGGAGTATATAATTTGGATTGATATTTTATTAAAGATGAAGTTTCCAAATTTGAAGTTCCTCTATGATCGAATGTTTGATCAGTTTCAATTCCCTAATTTTTTTTCTAAACATATTTTTTGATTTTTTTTTTCAATTTTCTGTTTTTTATTTTTTGTTTATGTTTTTTCCCAAAAATCATATACCCTGAAATAAAATATGAAATCCTAAAGTTAAAGTGAATTGATTTAATTTGTTTGAAATAAGTATAAATTTATACCCTAAAATGGAATTAATAAATCCTAAAATAAAAACAAAATAAACCCCTAAAAAAGACAAAATAAACCCGTGAAAAATCCTAAAAACACAAAATAAACCCCTAAAAAAATCATGAACCCTAAAAAAAACTCTAAACTTCTAAACTCTAAACATTAATTTAACTGAAAAAATCACAATTTGAACTAAATAAAAAAGTATAAGATAGTGAGCAAACAACTTACTTTTTAATGATACAGGTGATACTTTTCAAATACTGAGAGATATTTTTTAGTGTTACTATTGATACTAATTTTGTCGGGATTTTTTTTACGCTTTGACCCATGCAAATTTAATCTGACTGTCTGAAATAAGACTTATATACACCTTGTGCATGTAAGTATTTGCTAAAATATTTTGATCATATTCTAATGGAACCAAAAGTGAAATTATATATCCCATGGATGTTCATTTGTTTCATAAAATTTATTTGTCTTAATTTGTCTTATGTACAATTTATTTTCTTCATACCTATTTAAATATATGCATTATTTTCACAATAAAAAAATAAAAGAACAAAGTAAATTTACAAATTAATATTACAATATGAAAAATAAAATAAAATTTATGGACCGTATAGAAGAAATACAAGTTATAATTTAGATAATTTTTGTCTAAAAAGTTTTGTTGGTTAAATCTGTAAGACGGGTCTAAATTAAGAACTAAGTGCAAAATCAATATCATATTTATAATCTTATTGATATTTAATTATTTTTTAATTCAAATATTGATCCATCGTAAATTTTTTAACTTATAATGTAAGATTCACACGTTTGTGAGATTATCTAATAGATCTCTTACGTTAGATGGATCTCTATTTGATCCACGAGGTGGTACCCCCTCCCATTTTATTAATTAATAATATAACATAAGAATAATTAATTATGTAATTAAATAATACAAATCTATGTAATTAGTTAATGGCCAAATGTATACTTATGTCCTGAACTTTGACTCTTTTTCTAAAAATGCCCCAAATTTTAAATAATATCAAAATATGTCCTGAACTTTGATAATTTTTCTAAAAAAATCATGAATTTTGACCTGTCTAAAACTGACCTGAACTTAAAAAAATATAAAAAAAAAATGTCCTGAACTTTCATTTTATTTTTTTTTGCAAAAATGTCATGAGATTCAATTTTCGGCGGTGGATTAGTGACGAGGCATACCGAAATCTATCATGCCAAAGTGACGTGGAATTCGTAATTTTTTTTAAAATAAATAAATAATAACGATATTATTTTTCGCTTTCATCTCCAAAACTGTAACAAAAAAATGTCTCATACCAATCCAATTTGAAGAAAAAAATAATTTATTTTCATTCATTTCGAAATTCTCAATCCTAATGGAAAAAAGAAAATTAAATGATTTCTTCTTATTCTTCCCAAAATCTCAATCTAAACAGAATCAACCCAATTTGCAGAAAAAATTGTATACTCTTCAAATTGAGATTTTTTTTAAAAAAATCTATTTTACTTTGACAGGCTGGACTCTAGTATGCCTCGTCATTAATCCGACGCTGAAAATTAAATCCTATGACATTTTTACAAAAAAGTGAAAAGTTCAGGACATTTTTGTTATTATTTGAAGTTAAAGATAAATTTAGAAAAAAATGTCAAAGTTCAGGACATATTTTAGTATTATTTGAAGTTTGGGACATTTTTAGAAAAAAAGTCAAAGTTCGGGACATAAGTATATATTTGGTCTTAATTAATTAAATAGATTACGGAAACAACGTTGTTTCCCTTTCTGTGAATACGTATATAAATAAATAATGCATATATCTAGCTAAAGGAAGACGGAGATATTTAGATTACCACGCCAATCAATTAACATACATTTCTAAAATAAACCCTTAATTACATCATTGAAATCCGAAATTAAATCTCCATATTATATAAATTTCATTTACTACTTTGAATACACACACATATATTTAGATTGTACGTACATTTTATAATATATAATATAATCGGTATATAATTTTTTAATATTATATTCCTCCTAATTCTAAGTAAGTGTCATTCTAGCATTTTAAGTTTGTTTCACAAAAAGTGTCATTCTACAAATTTGAGACAAAAAATTCTCATTTTTCTCACATTTGCTCTCATTTAATGCATTCAAACATATAAATTTAACTTATTTAATTTAATCACGCAAGGGTATATTAGGTAAGTTAAATAGTTTATTAATTTGTCTGCATTCATCCAAAATGATACTTAAACAGAACCAGAGGGAGTATATCTTTACCTTTGTTGGTCCCGGTGCGAGTATATGTCAGTTTAGAGGGGGGGTGAATAAACTGACTCAAAAACTTATACTTTTATGCGGAATATATATGGCCCTTACCTCGCTTTGGAAAACTTATATGCGCACTAATCAGTTGAGATAGGGAGTTTGACGATGGCTTAGCTTGTGAGCTAATCAGTTGAGACTGATAGCTTGAAGGCTTCGCTTGTCAGTGCAGCTTGTGTGCTATATTGTGCAGTTTAAGAACGTGCAAAATCTTAGAGCATAAAGTACAACACACACAATACTTATAGAGGTTCGAAGCTTCCTGCTTCTACGTCCTCTCTTCCTTCCGCAGAAGGGCAATCCACTATGCAAGTGTAAAGTTTCTTTATTACAGTTATACAGTGAAGAATTCTATTGGACTTAAAAATAGCACGCTTCAAATCGAGTGCGGCCTCCTTTCCAACTGTTGCTGTCCTAAAAGAACGGACCTGTCAGTATGCTCCTCTTCAGCCAGTTTCTAGTCGATAGCTCACACTTACCGGTCCCAACTGCTCGCTGAGACTTTAGGTGCTATTGTCCGTCTTTACAATATTTTAGATCTCTCTTGATCTTCAAGAAGGCAGTCTTGAATCTGTTATCAACCTGAAGTGCTCCTTAAACTGAGCTGAGTGGTTGATCTTTAAAGATCTTGAAATGAGAAGCTTTGATGTGGCTCGAATTCTTCGTCAGCTACCTGCTTACTTTGAACTTGAAGCACGCCTTCTCAGTTGGGACTTTTCGCACTTAAGAGATTTAAGCTTTGAGCTGTGGGGAGGGAGAAAGAAGAGCTCGCTCTGCAAAATATAGCAAAGGTTAGTTTTGGCGAAAGTCTTACTTTAAAAGTCTCTCTTTCAGAATGAGATTCACTCTGTTATATAGATGAGTGATCTTAGTGACCGTTGAGATTGGTGGTTCAGTTGATTCCACCAGCGGCAGTTTAATGCTTGTAGCCGTTGAAGTTTGAATGAACTAGTCGTTGAATTTAATGGCTTCTGCTCCAGGATTATCAGGATCCTCCTACGATTTCCTGTCAGGATCTTCAATAACTGATTGTCAGAGAGCAGTTACTTCGGCTATCAGTTTTGGACTTCAGCAGATGGGGTCTCAGCTGTCTCGGCTTTCAGCTCTGAGATCATCCAGTTGGCAGTTCCTCAGCTGCCTAACACTTTTGTCCTGGAATGCCTTGGATCAGCTGCCTTAGCTTTCAGCTCAAGATTTTGGCAGCTAGGCTTTAGAGCTTTCAACTCTTGATTCCAATCGGCTTTCATTTGAGTCTTATTCTCCCAACTGACTGATCTTTGATCAGTTTAGTTTGGTCTTGAGTTTTCAAGCTGGCTCTTTCCTTATTAGTCTTCCTTGACTTTCAGCTAGACTGATGGCTTACTCATCTGTGGATGTCTTCCAGTCTCTAGCATTTTCTTCCTCATTTAGCTGTTTAGTCTACAATATTCTCTTCCCGGTACAGCTTTTCTTAAGCTTTGAAGAGTAGACTTTGACTGGTCTGGTTGTTGGTTTTGTATACTAGAAGACCTGTCTTTTGTATACATTATTGATGATGGTTTTATGATGATATAGAATGAATATAATCGCAGTCACTGTTTGCATTTAAATTGTTATATTTACATGCATGTTCACTATACTTACATTGTAGATGACATGGTGTGGGTAAACACACGGTTAGATCATATCATCGGTTTCTTGTAATGTATTAAAAGGCTCACGGTCTAGATGGCACTAAACCTGCTATCGGTACGCCGTAGAATAATCTGATAGTTAGTTTGTCTTGACTAACTGATTATTCTAATACACGGGCAAGTTGAGGAGGATCTACTTAGGATTCTATTCTCTATTCTGACCTTAAATGAGAGAATAAGAATCCACAGAGTTCAGGTTCTTAACCCCTATATGTTGGCAGACATATACGTGTACTGTTTGCAGCTTTGATTTATCAAAGGGTGAGATTCTTTCATAGAATCAATAATCTCGATATCTTCGGTTGTGACATTTACACATATTATGGGTCATGCAATAAGTAGGGGCACCGTGTCCTGGTGCGCCAGGTTGATGGTGTCCCCATGAGGAAATGCAAGTTCATGCTGAAACCCTGCAGGTGGAATTTATTCCGTGCATGAGTAATGCTTGTGTGATACTACTCAAGGAAAAGATATTAATTAATTATAGTTGTCAGAAGCTTACATAATTAATTAATGGGCATTATATCTTAAACATGGGGAATGGCTGGACTAAAGGAGAAAGCATATTCAGAAATATGTATTAAATTGGTAGGTCAGTATTATTTCTTTAGTGGAATAAAAATAATACTTAATTTATTTAATTATATCCTAAGTTTATTAGATATTGAATATTAAATAAATTAATGGGCCAATTTAATATTCTTCTAGATCCCTGTTGTAGCCCAAAAAGAGATTGGATTGAATTGGAGATAGAACAAGAGATAGAGATAGAATTCCAGTCCAACTTGGACACCAATTTCATCCACCCCCTTATAAATAAGAGGGTCGAGGCATGAAATTAATATCAATATATATCAACCCTCTCGTGTTCTCTTTATCTCCACAGATTCCATACCGATCTAGTAGATTTTAGCCCACCCTGAAACTAGATTCAGTCCGGGAATACAACAGAAGATCAAGGAGTGGAATAGCATCAAGGGGCGCCTATTATCATTCATACAACAGCAAGATTAGACCTTTAATCTTGTCCTCAACCCGTCGTTTAATTTGTATGTCATTTTTTTGTTATTCTATGTTTCCGCTTTAGTAGAATCGAAAACCGGATTTGCATGTTAATTAAACTCGGTTAATTAAAACATATGAGATGCATGAATTTATGATCTACATAACATTAGGATTAATTAACATCCAATTAGATCCTGCGGTGGTTCAATTCGAAAAAACCCCAACAACTGGTATCAGACCTTTAATCTTGTCCTTAACCCGTCGTTTAATTTGTATGTCATTTTTTGGTATTCTATGTTTCCGCTTTAGTAGAATGGAAAACCGGATTTGCATGTTAATTAAACTCGGTTAATTAAAACATATGAGATGCATGAATTTATGATCTACATGACATTAGGATTAATTAACATCCAATTAGATCATGCGGTGGTTCAATTCGAAAAAACCCCAACAACTGGTATCAGAGCGGGTTTTGGCACTATTCTAGATTTAATCCTAGGATTAATTCGAAAAATATGTTTAAATTTGATGAAATATTTAAGTTGCTTAAATTTTCAGATTTATTTGTTCATATTTTCGAATTGGTTGTGTTCAAAACTTAGATGAATTTTTGATGGTGTTTCGAAAATTCTAGTTTTGGATGGATTGTAATTTTCGGTCATATCTTAATTAGATTTGGAATATATTTTTGATTTATCAAAATTTCCAGATTTAATTAGACGTGTGTTTCGAAAATTGTAGCATCAAATTTTCGAAAATTTGATGTTTCATTTTCCTAATTTTTGGTATTAAATTTTCGATCATTGTTAAATAAAATTGGAGAAGATTTGGATGAAAATCAAATTTCCAGATTTATTTAATGGTGTGTTTCGAAAATTTGGAGTGTTGTATTAAGATTTGATATTATTTGATGTATATCTTAGTTTACCTAATTTTAATATAGATAGATTTGAAAATAGATTTTTAAATTTGGAAGAATTTGAAGTGGATCAAATTTCCAGATTTATTAATCTAGTAATTTTCGAAAATCTATGTATTAGAATTGGATAAGGTGATTTTGGATATATATGAAAAATTATCAAAATCCAATTGTGATAAGAATTTAATTTTGGATAGGTTTTGGAAGATTTTGAAGTGGATCAAATCTTCAAAGCTTATCCTTAAAGATTTAGATTCTTATGGATAATATTTGGATTAGAATTTTGATTTACATCAAGATATCCAAATATTAATTAATTAGGGTGGTTTGAAAATATTAAATAAATTTGGTGGATTATTTTAAATAATTTTCAGATTTATTTTAGTTATATTTTCAAAAATAACAAGTTTAAAATTGATGGATAATTATTTTGATTTTCAATTTTTATCTTGTGGATAATATCGAATTAATTAATTTTATTAATTGAAAAATTCGAATATTATTTAATAATTTCATGTGTGGATATCATATGTTATTTTATGCTAATCATGTAATTGTGATTGTTGAATTTGTAGACTGACTTGTTTGCAGGGTTACTGACTATCATGGCTCCTTAATTATGTGATGTATGTTTTAATTTATGTTGGATGTATGATGGGCCGTATGCCGGTTTGGTTACGTGATTTTAATCCATGAGAAAATCCATGGATTAGGTCTAGGTTTTATTTTATGTTGTTTTAATGTAATAGAAATAAAACTGTTAGACCAAGTTATTGAGTTGTAATTTTATTCTAGATATATTAGTTTTTTCCTCTAAGGAATAGAAATTCTATATTGAATAAAGTTTGAAGATCAACTCAAAGAAGGAGAGTACTACAGCTAAAGAAAGGAAGTGTCACTGATTCACGTCCCGAAATCCTAATTGGAGCTAGGATTTTCAGCGAGGCGCAATGATGGGGGCGGCGGCCATGCCCGAGTTTCCGGAGCTGACTTTCCAGTTTTATCTCATTTAGCAACATGAGATATAAGCCATGATAGTTGGTTTTTATTATTATTGCTTATTATGTTGTTTAAAGCATGCAATGGTGTTTTATCTTTTTATGTGATGTTTGCATATTTTACAATGGGATAAAATGAAACCTTAATCTTAAATAACTAAGTGGGAGAGATTCATACCAAAGTATGTAGAAATCTCAAATTGTCTCCATTAATCTGGTTTAATTGAGATGTGATAGACATGCGAGTTGACAATAGGTCTTCCTCCATAACGGATGTGTCATATCACTGTTATCTCTAGAAATTAAACTTCTTTATCAAGATAGCTGTAGAACACTACTAGAACAAACTTACTCCTCCAACTGGAGCAGAGAGTTCGAAATAGTGGACTTGGTGCTAAGATGATGGTGTTCACAGTTAGGTGTAATTTATTAATAAACGTCCACACTAACGTGGCTTATTAATTGGAAGGTTACATGATCGTGGTTATTTCTAACTATTAATTTACTTATCATAAGGAAAATTGACTGGAGGTAAATTAAAGGTGGTTTTACCTGTTTAAGGATGAATTTTATAAACGTCCACACTAACGTGGCTTATAAGAAACATTTTTAAAATGTCGGTGGATTACATATAATTTTTTGAGGTATACGATTATATGTGAGTATCCTAAAGTTTGTGACTGTACTGCATGTTTATTTTTCAGTTATTCTATATCATCATGACACTCTCCAACCTGTCCTCTATTCTCAAAGAAAACAAGTTAATCGGTGAAAATTACAATGACTGGATTCGAAACCTTAATCTTATTCTCACTGTGGAAGGACACAAATTCGTACTTGAAGAGGTATGTCCTCAGAAGCACGATGAGGGTTCTGACGAAGCCCAAAAGGTTACATATGATAAGCGGGTTAGGTCTAATGAGATAGCACGCTGTTACATTCTAGTATCCATGTCGAATGTGTTGCAACATCAGCATGAACCTATGAAAACCGCTTATGATATCATGTACAACCTTAGGCAGCTCTTCAGTCATCAGAACCGCTCGGCACGCTATTTGGCAATGAAGAAGCTAATGGATGCGAGGATGTCTAACTCCACACCTGTTAGGGATCATGTTCTCATGATGATGGGGTATTTATCTGAGAATGAGACCTTGGGTGGAGAGCTGGATGGTGATTCTCAAATCAACATTGTTCTTCATAGCTTGTCCTCGAGGTTTGAGCAGTTCAGGCTGAACTTTAACATGATTAAAAGGGATGTCGGCCTGAATGAACTGCTCATGGATCTTCAGGCGGCTGAATTACTTCAAAAGGGAAATCCGGAGGCACACCTAGCTGAAAATAGGACGTGTTCTTCCGGTACTAAAAGGAAGAAAAGGAACTCACCCAAGAAAGCTACAGAGGGGGCACCTAAGGTGAAGAAGTCCAAGATTAAGATTCCTCCTGAGGAATTTAAGTCAAAGATAAAGTGTTTCAAGTGCGGCCAGCCAGGTCACTGGAAGGCGGATTGTCCTAACAAAAAGAAGAAAAAGGATACGTCTCAATCTCTTGTCGTTGAAACATGTTTAGCTACTTGTTCTACTCAGTCATGTGTAGTAGATACTGGAGCTACTGATCATGTTTGCATGTCTTTACAAGGGTTCCTAGTAAAAAGATAGCCGAGTGATGGAGAGATTTCAGTCTACATGGGTAATGCTACGAAAGTTGCGGCAGTTGCAGTAGGAGATGTAACCTTATCTTTTAGTAGTGATAGGATTTTAGTTTTAAAGGATTGTCTTTATGTCCTGGTTTTAGGCGAAACTTGATTTCAGTTTCTAAACTTTTTATGGATGGATATTCTGTTTCTTTTGATAACAAGGTTGTTATCTTTAGTGATAAAAATTTTATCTGTTCTGGCACATTGGATTGGCATCTTTATTTACTTAATCCTATGCAAAACACTACATAAATGCATTTACTGAATACATCGGTCATAAACCTTAACAAACGAAAAGAACCTTCGGAAATGAATCAAACCTATCTTTGGCATCTTAGGCTCAGCCATATTAACCTTAAACGGATACAAAGACTGGTAAATGATGGGCCCTTATCTTCATTGGTCCTAGAATCATTTCCTTTGTGTGAATCCTATTTGGAAGGTAAAATGACCAAGCGACCCTTTAAGGATAAAGGGAATAGATCTGAAGAGGTACTAGATTTGATTAACTCTGACTTATGTGGCCCTATGTCAGTTCAGGCTCGAGGAGGGTACGATTATTTCATCACGTTCATTGATGATTACTCAAGGTATGTATACATATACTTGTTACGCCGCAAGTCAGAATCCTTTGAGACTTTCAAAGAATTCAGAGCGGAAGTAGAAAAACGTACAGGTAAAAGTATCAAATCACTATGGTCTGATCATGGTGGTGAGTACCTATCGAATGAATTTAGAGACTACTTAGCAGAGAATGGGATTACATCCCAGTTGACTGCGCCGGGAACACCACAGCAGAACGACGTGGCAGAGAGAAGGAACAGAACATTATTAGAGATGGTTAGATCGATGATGAGCTATTCAGATCTACCCATTTCATTCTGGGGATATTCCTTGAAAACGGCAGCCTATATTCTTAACGTGGTTCCATCAAAATCAGTCCCATCCACACCCACAGAACTTTGGACTGGTCGAAAGCCCAGTCTTGGACATTTTCGGATTTGGGGTAGTCCAGCACATGTGCTGGATAAGGAAGCTGATAAGCTGGCACCACGTACAGATGTTAGACTGTTTGTTGGATATCCTAAAGGAACGAAAGGTGGTTTATTTTATAAATCACAGGCTAAGAAGTGAGATAGTACTTGAGGAACTTTGAGGGGAAAATTCGAATCTGACACCAACAGTACAAGAAGAGGAACCACAAATTACTGCACAACGTCTCACAGAAGTACAGGAACTGTCTCGTCGCAGTGGGAGGGTTGTACGTCAACCTGACAGATTTATTGGTTTGGGTGAATCTTCAGATTTCCCCGAAGGACTAAATGAATTGGATCCCAGGACCTACGACGAAGCGATCCAAGACAAAGATGCAGATTCTTGGAAATTTGCAATGGAGTCTGAGATTGGATCTATGGATCACAATCAAGTTTGAGAGCTTGTAGAACCACAAGATGAAGTAAAACCCATTGGGTGTAAGTGGGTTTACAAACGCAAGAGAGGAGCTGACGGGAAGGTTGAAACCTTCAAGGCAAGATTGGTGGTGAAATGGTACACTCCGAAAGAAGGGATCGATTATGAGGAAACCTTCTCGCTGGTAGCCATGCTTAAGTCAATCCGGATTCTCTTGTCTACTGCCGCTCATTTAGATTATGAGATTTGGCAGATGGATGTCAAGACGGCTTTCCTGAATGGAAGTCTTGAGGAAAACATCCACATGAAGCAACCAGAGGGTTTCATTGTTAAAGGCCAAGAGCACTTAGTGTGCAAGCTTAAGAGATCCATTTATGGACTTAAGCAGGTGTCAAGGTCTTGGAACATCCGGTTTGACGAGGTTATCCAGTTATATGGATTCGTGCAATGTCCGAATGAGAGATGTGTGTACAAGAAGAGTGACGGAAATGTGGTGGCTTTCCTCGTGCTATATGTTGATGATATCTTAATTATTGGAAACAGTAAGAAAGTATTATCTAACATAAGGGTGTGGTTGTCCAAGCAGTTCGATATGAAAGATCTAGGAGAAGCCGGACACGTCCTTGGCATCAAGATAATTTGAGATCGCTAGAAAATGATGTTATGCTTATCCCAGGTGACATATATCGACACAGTGCTAGCTAGGTTTAACATGCAGGATTCCAAGAAAGGTTTTATACCTTTGAGGCACAGAATTGATCTATCCAAGGATATGTGTCCCCACACACAGGCTGAGATAGATGAGATGAAGGGCATTCCATATGCTTCGGCTGTGGGAAGCCTTATGTATGCTATGCTATGCACTAGACCTGATATATGCTATGCAGTCGGCATGGTAAGCAGATATCAGTCTAACCCTGGACAAGGTCACTGGACTGCAGTTAAGAATATACTCAAGTACCTGAATAGGACTCGAGATTATATGCTGGTATACCGCTCTGATAGTCTAGTGCCTTTGGGTTACACGGACTCAGATTTTCAATCCGATAAAGATCAGAGTAAATCTACCTCAGGCTATGTGTTTACCTTGGGAGGCGGAGCCATTGTATGGAGAAGCATAATGCAGAAATGCATTGCGGATTCCACCATGGAGGCCGAATATATAGCTGCCTCTGAGGCTGCAAAAGAGGCCATCTGGCTCAAGAGCTTCTTGTTGGACTTGAGTGTGGTACCTGATTTGCCTAAGAGTATCACGGTATATTGTGATAACTCGGGTGCAGTGGGTAATTCGAAGAAACCCAAAGCCCATTAGACAAGTAAACACATAGAGAGAAAGTACCATCTTATACGAGAAATCGTTAAGAGAGGAGATGTGGCAGTGGTCAAGATTGCATCGAAGGACAATTTAGCTGATCCATTCACAAAGAGTCTTCTAGCTAAAACCTTCTATGGTCACGTGGAGAAAATGGGAATGAGATGCAGACCCGGGGTTCCCGTTTGAGATTTTAGTTAGAGTTGGAGAGTTAGCCAGTTTGTTTTATATTTGAAAGACATGCTTCAAGTATAAGTGGGAGATTGTTGGTTTTGTATACTAGAAGACATGTCTTTTGTATACATTATTGATGATGGTTTTATGATGATATAGAATGAATACAATTGCAGTCACTGTTTGCATTTAAATTGTTATATTTACATGCATGTTCACTATACTTACATTGTAGATGACATGGTGTGGGTAAACACACGGTTAGATCATATCATTGGTTCCTTGTAATGTATTAAAAGGCTCACAGTCTAGATGGCACTGAACCTGCTATCGATACACCGTAGAATAATCTGATAGTTACTTTGTCTTGACTAACTAATTATTCTAATACACGGGCAAGTGTATTGAGGAGGATCTACTTAGGATTTTATTCTCTATTCTGACCTTAAATGAGAGAATAAGAATCCACAGAGTTCGAGTTCTTAACCCCTATATGTTGGCGGACATATACGTGTAGTGTTTGCAGCTTTGATTTATCAAAGGGTGAGATTCTTTCATAGGATCAATAATCTCGATATCTTGGGTTGTGACATTTACACTTATGATGGGTCGTGCAATATGTAGGGGCACCGTGTCCTGGTGCGCCAAGTTGATGGTGTCCCCTTGAGGAAATGCAAGTTCATGCTGAAACCCTGCAGGTGGAATTTATTCCATGTATGAGTAAAGCTTGTGTGGTACTACTCAAGTAAAAGATATTAACTAATTATAGTTGTCAGAAGCTTACATAATTATTTAATGGGCATTATATCTTAAACATGGGAAATGACTAGACTAAAGGAGAAAGCATATTCAGAAATATGTATTAAATTGGTAGGTCAGCATTATTTCTTTAGTGGAATAAAAATAATACTTAATTTATTTAATTATATCCTAAGTTTATTGGATATTAAATAAATTAATGGGCCAATTTAATATTTTTCTAGATCCCTGTTGTAGCCCAAAAAGAGACTGGATTGAATTGGAGATAGAACAAGAGATAGATATAGAATTCCAGTCCAACTAGGACACCAATTTCGTCCGCCCCCTATAAATAAGAGGGTGGAGGCACGAAATTTATATCAATATATATCAACCCTCTCGTGTTCTCTTGATCTCCACAGATTCCATACCGATCTAGTAGATTTCAGCCCACCCTGAAACTAGATTCAGTCCGGGAATACAACAGAAGATCAAGGAGTGTAATAGCATCAAGGGGTGCCTATTATCATTCATACAACATCAAGATTAGACCTTTAATCTTGTACTCAACCCGTCGTTTAATTTGTAAGTCGTTTTTCGGTATTCTATGTTTCCGCTTTAGTAGAATCGAAAACCGGATTTGCATGTTAATTAAACTCGGTTAATTAAAACATATGAGATGCATGAATTTATGATCTACATGACATTAGGATTAATGAACATCCAATTAGATCGTGCGGTGGTTCAATTCGAAAAAACCCCAACACTGATTAAGACATCCTTTTCAGCTGGTTGACCATGCTCCAAGGCGATTTAACTTTTCACTTCAGCTGAGCTAAGATTTGAAGTCTTACTTGGTCATTACTCCCGACTTCCAGCTTGAATAACCTGCAGTTTTTCATATAACTTTTCCATATGTTTTGACATTTCATCAAAACCATTAGTTAGACTACTTTGATAGTTTTTCCTAACAATTTCTGCCTTTTTGATGATGTGAAAACTAGTCAGCTTGATGATGGAAAATTGCACGAGGTTATCTTTCATGAATGAATATCAGAGCTTGTACCAATCTTTGGTATCAAAGCTAACTTTTGGTAACTAGTGAGCTTGACATTCATGAGAGTTTGAATTCAGATGAGTGCTAGAGCTTTATGAGCTTATCATTCAGATATTAAGGCTTTTGCTTTTAGAGTTTGTATCATGAATATTAAAGCCTTTAAAGATAATGATACTCGTTTTGCATATCTTGAGAAAGCTTCAGTTTCTTCAGTTCTAACATAGCTCAATTTTGCTTAGTCCTGATTTTCATGCAGCTTTAGTTCATTATCAGAGTATGCAGAGCATGGATATTAAAGCATAATTGCATGATCAGAGTATAAACACATAATCAGAATATATTTGTATTATCAACAAGGAGTATGTTAAGAACTGATTGAACAAAAATATGAAGAATTGTAAGAAAGTAGTAGAGAGAGAGAGAGAGAAAATATCAAGTACTGATATTTTGGACTTCCTTCTTCAACTGAAACTGTTCACCATTCATTTTCATTTTCTTTTGCTCGATTCTCCTTTCTCATATCTGCAAGGAGAGATGCCCAGTATGCTGTGGATACCCCATTCTTGCTGCTGCTTTAGCTGGGCATTCTCCCAAGTCCAAAACAAGTTTTGAGATTGCCATGCTTGCAACAATTAGACTTCTCCCTCACACGTAGCTTCCCCCCAAAAGGTAGCTTCCCCCTGAAGCTGTATCTCCCTTTGGATCTCATACCAAAGATTTAAATCATCCTTTCCATCCTTTCCATCATCAGCATTCTCTTCTCCCCTTTTGGCATCATCCAAAAGGATAAGCTGAAGGAGCTCATTAGATGGCAGGGACAATTGTGGCAAAAGAGAGAAGGAGGTTTCTAGTAAATTTTTGGTGATTTGGGGAGCTTGGGGTGCAGAGATAGGAGTGGACATCCATAAGTATGTCTCCTCAGTTGGCATCAGTTGGGCAAGATCAGAGAGAGAGAAGGGATCTTGCCTGTCAGTTGGTGCTGATGCATGGTTAAGAATTGGCTCATCTGCAATGGTGAAGAGAACGTTCTCTTGTAGAGAAGTGGTGGAGGAGTTGGAGGGCTCGTTGTTTGGAAGGGGTGTGTCATGAGGCACCGAGCATTGAAATCTCTTAATCATGAAATCCATGATATTTGAAACAGATGGAGGTGTGCTGAGTGGATGGTTCATCCAACTCCTGCTTCAGTTTTCTTTTGCAATCCAAAATGAGTCACCTCTTTTCCTAGACATTTGTAGCATGGTGGCATCATCCACTTGAAATCTCCAGAAATGATATTGGAGATATCGTCTAAGCTGTTCGAAGAGTTAGGGGTTAAGATCCCTATCAGACCAAAACAGCCTTTCAGCTGATGGTCAAGGCTTGTATAAAATCATTCTTCCAGAATGTCTGGGTCAGCGATGTGGGGAGGCTCGCTGGTTGCCGTTATAGTGGACTCATCACTCATATGAGTGAAGGAGTTGCTATAAGTCATAGACTGATCTGCATCAGCTGGAGGATCAGCTACAAGGAACAGCTCTTTTCCTTTAGCTAGATTGTGGTCTTCCGTAAGCTAAGGTCTCAACTTCTTTGGGTAAAAAGTTTTTCCACAACGCTTTTTGTGGACATAAACGGTTGGAAGAAGATCTCTTCTGGTGAAAAATGTTTTATCAGGAATAATAGTTTCAATTTGCTCCTGGATAATATGGCTGAGGTGATTGGTGAACCCTATCTTGGCTTTGAATGAGCGAGTGTATGGGTTGATCTCAGCAAGCTTCACATGATGTTGAAGCTGCGCCAATATGAAAGATACCCAGTCAGCCTTGCATCCAAAGTATAAAGCGGTCGATAGGTGAGCGGTGTTGTCTATGAACTACGCGTTGGTAATGCCTTGAAGAAGAATATGTATCACAATGTCCAAGATTTGGACGATGGCTGGGTAGAGACTGTCTTTCAAATTATTTGGCATGTCTTGATTATCAATATGAGGGAGCTTCCAGCTGTCCCAAAGTGCCATCTTGTGGGGGAGCGCGAGTTCATGCACCTGCAGGCCTTCACCAGGGAGCTGAAACATTATCATCAGCGTATCTTTATTGATAATGATGAGCTGATTGTAGACAACAAATGTGATGTTGTCTCCGTTTATCTCCAAATTGTAGTAAAATTCGGCTACATGCGAGAGATATCTTTTGTTGGGCTTCATTTTTACAAACGATAGTAGCCTACATGTCTTCAGTGACTGGAAGATCATGCTGGTCTCCTTTGTACCTATGTGAGCTTGAAGAAGCTCTAGGTCAAGATACTTATCCTTTCTTAGCTTCTTTAGAAGAAGCTGTGTGTTCATCATATGGAAGGAATGAGCCATGTCTGTGATGATGAACAATGTTAGTAAGAAAAGAGCCTGGATAAGCAGAAGAGAAGATAAGGAGAAGGAATATGTTGAGAATGAGTGATGCATTCCATCTTCTCCTACTTTTTATAAAGTAGTATGTTACATGCATTTAACCATGGCAATCGAGTGCCTCTGGCTGATCAGCTATGTGATTTGATAGAAAATTAGCTGAATAAATGATACATGCATCTCAACCATCCACCTAGGCTTTCACTTTTTGATCAGGCGGCTGAGATCTGAGGGCTTTGAAAATCTGGGAGTTGTCATAAATAGCAAAATATTTGTCAGAAGATTTGCTATTGATTTCCCTCAGAAAGTCATCTTTTCTACTTTAATGCATGGCATAGACACTTTAACGGCAACTCACATGAATAGTGAGCTTATTTTCAAATGGTAACGATAACTATTCAAAAATAAGCTTGAGGAATAGAGAGGAGAGAAGCTTATCTTAGAGGAGTGGTCATGCAGCTGTTCAGAGATTGAGCTCTGGGCATCAATTCCCTGTTAAACTGATGATGTCGCCATTAAACTGATTTGATCAGTTTTGTTGATCAGCTGCAGATTGACTCATTCATCACTTTCCTCTTCTTGAGTGATCGCACTGGAATAGCTTCTCCGCTCTCTTTAGAGCTGTTTGACCTTTTTCGTTTTGAAGCTGAACTTGAGATGTCTGTTGAAAGATCAGTTCTAGCTGCGTTCTCAACCTGTTGAAGTTGATTAAGAGCAACTACTGACTTGGTCAGCTGTAAGGTAGTCAGCTAAGGAGTTCCTCTACTAGGTGAGCTGGACTGAATGAGAATCAGTTATGCAGTACTTGAACTTGACTTGATAAGAGGAGTAACATAGCTTCGGGATAGGAGAGCCGGTGACATAGTAGAATCTTCAACGTCTTTGTCTCCATTTTGTCCATGCTTTTGATTTCTCGGGGTTACCACAAGTTGAATATGTGATAGATCCTGATCTATCCTCTCAATGGTAGCGTCAGCTTGTAGAGATGCCTTATCTGACTGAATTAATTCATTATCAAAATTTAGTTTGCGGCAATATAGATCGACTTGATGATTGTTGAGCTATTTTACAGTTGCAGCTCTCTGCGATCTCAGGCTAGCTTGAACGTCAGCTAGCATGACCTTAGCTGGAATTTGATTATCAAGTCAATGCTTCATAATGCGCAGGACTTGCACAATAGTTGGAGGAAATGGATTTGAAGCTCCAATCCATTTAATACTCCAAGTCTCTTCTCATTACCAAAAGCTCATGCCATGAAAGGTAGTTAAGAAGAAATGGGACTGGATTGACATCGAGTGTCTCCAATTATACCAGTAGAAGTACCGGTGTAGTTGTTTGAACAACTGATTGTCTTGCTTGGCAACATAGGAGAAGTGAGTGAGAAGGAGATTTGTCACATTCTTCTGAGCACTCTTGACTGCATATTCGCCACTGTACAAAGGGCGAATGTTATCTTTAGCCAGCTGGAGAGGAGGGCAAGTTCTCCTGAAGTAGTCAGGTCCATAGTTTGGATGAGGGATTCCAATAAATGGAATAAGCTCATCTGGATCAGAGCTGGGCTTGTGTCACACCCACCCCAATAAAATAAGTTTAAAATATAGAGTAATGTAAAAAAAGTGGGTGAATCATCTTCTTTTTAAAATATAAGTATCTACTATCCATTAAAAAACGTTAACGTTAAAAATTTAGGTTAATATGTGGTGCATTTAAAGTGATCGATAATTAGAAAAGTATAATTTAATAAAGAGTGTAAAGAAATTATAAAACTGAGATTTAAACTTATGACACCTAAGAATCAAAATATAGTAAAATAAGCCATTGCCCTCCTCACATGTCGTCATCCATGTATACACTTCTCAGGACTTGTCAGAGCTCTAAGCATTTATGTACCGATGCACCACACGCTATCACTTTCACCTACAATACATGAACTACATGAGCTAAAGCTCAGTAAGCAGAAATCATGCTCATGCATGTTAACTGGCAATCAGAACTCGTGCAATACACAACAACACCACAAATGTGAAATGCTCGTGAATAAAGTCATTTTCTTATGTCATCTCGAAAGAATTTTCATCGTTTAGGAACTTGTCTCCCTTCACCAGACACCAACATGAGTCATGAGCTCATAATATAATCAATATCACTTAGCCAAAATGTGAATAGTGAACTCATGTGGCTCATCCTTCCTGGACCCCAAGGGACACGCCCCCTGCCTGTTTCCTTTGATCCCACATGAAAGTCATCCAACATCAGCCACTCATCACCTCAAACGTGCAGTCGAAGTGGACCATCCTCCCTGGACCCCAAGGGACACGCCCCCTGCCTGTTCTCTTTGATCTCACATGAAAGTCATCCCACTCGATGCACAAATATCAACACAGCACAACACGGGCTGGTGGGGACCAATCCCAAACAAAATATTTTCTCTCCCTCAAAACCATTTCATGCATTCAATCTCGATAATATCTACATGACGTGCATGCATATGCTCGTGCTCATGTACAGGATATTAAATGCAAATAAATAAAATACCACAAGTATATTTCAACACACAATCATACAATATAACACAATAATAATTAATAATCAATAAACACATAGTCCAGAGCTTGTAGTATTTGAGATCCTAAATCAGGTGCTTCCTTAACATTTATCACAACACAACTATGTAAACTTTTCTCAACCATTATATTAAAGTATTAAATTAAGAGATAATAGGTTACAAACTAACTAAGTCTCTTCATTTCTTCTATTTAATGAACAGTGAATTTCGATCTTTACTAATTCAAGCTCATCAGCATAATCTGTATTATGACTAATTCCATATTTCATGTAATGAAATTTCGAAGCTAAAGAAACTTAATCCAACCATCAAACCTATTAACAAATGTGTGATTTCAATTAGTCCCATTTTTATTAATTAAATAAACCAATACAATACCATCTTCACACTCTTAAATAGACAAATACACTATAAAATCTTATATTTAAGAAAGCTAACTATATTCCATTATTCCCATATACTAAACTATGATTAATTCAATAAACTTTTTAATCTTATCACTTTATCCTTGTTTGTATATACATACAGTATATATTTATTCAACAATAATAGTTCTTCATTAATATTTATTTATATTACTAAATGGATAACCTTTTGAGATAATAAACTAATTTACACTAGTTAAATTTAATTATCAAATACTTTTATTAGGCACTCTTTGATTAAAATGAATCTATAAAATTAAATATCCAAATATATATAATTACGATTTCTAGTTATGGAATTAATTAATTTCTTTTGATGTCGAAAAAAAAGAACGAGAACACTAACCTGAATACAAGTTCTCCTCGTTTCCCTTATTCCTCTTCTTCTAATTTTTATTTTTCTAGAATATATATATATATATATATATATATATAAGACTAAGTTATACATCACCATCTTAACCTTATTATTAATATTTAGCAAACCAATCCACCTTTGCCATGTACCTTGGCTACGTGGAGAACATGCAACATATTTAAGCTAATTTCATGCCAATTAGCAGGTAGTATAATTTTATAAGCAAACCCATCTTTTTGCTAGTTCTTATCCGAATATATGTGTATATATATATATATAACATTAATTAAACTAGAATATATTTATATAAACACACACTTATTTGTTCTATTTATTATTATATATAATCTTTTGTTAATGTAACTAATTTTGAATATATAAATCATGAATTTATATCAAATAAATAAATAGACATATCAAATTCACATATACACCTATACTAGAATGACCCTTCGTGCAATGCACGAATAATATATTTACAGTTATTATTATTTTATTAGAAATTGTAAATATGAAATTAATATTTTCAAAAATATTTAAACTAAAATCTATATAATAACTTTCAAAGAACTGAATGCTTAGTTTTATTGTATGTTTAGTTTTTCACTATAATTTTATAAAAAATATAAGATATTGTCAGGTTGATTTTAAATTTTTTAGCTTTTTAATTTGATGTAAATTTAAATATCTTAAATTGATATTTTTCTTCAACGTAATGAATGGGTACACTGTGTTAATTATTTTTAGATTAATAGGAAAATATTTTCAATTCATCAATTTCAAGGTTTATTTTATTGTATATGGAATTTGTTATTTTTGCGTTGATACATAGTTTAATTTGCAATTTGTGAAATTATTATTTATTAAAGGAAAAAATGATTTGGTGTTTGATAAAATGAAAAAATATAAATACATCAAAATTATATAGAAAGATGACCAAAAAAAATATAAATTTAAACAATATGGAAAAGAAAAAGGAAAGAGAAATTAGACCAAATAAATATGATTTAATAGATGAAATGTTGCTTCAAAAAAATATGTTTGCTCCGTTAAAAATTGGGAAATGTTAGTGAAGATCAGTCCTATCTGGGAGAAATATGTTATTCTAATCGGATTGAAGCAGCTCTTTTTTAGGAAGTCAGGTATTGTTGGGCTCGTCGTCTTGCAAATAAGATAGCACATGTTGTGGTGCATCTTGCCGTCCACAACTCTACTTTTTACTCTTACACCGGTGATTTGCCAAGTAATTTTGTGATAAACATTCCTTTGTGTGAATGATCTGACTTATATTAATCTACGATGGTTTATTGTTAAAAAAAAAAGATAATATTGCAGTTATAAGTTTGTGGTTCACTATTGCTTCCCTTGAAGTTTTAAAAATTGAGGGACTCACATTTAATTAATCACAACATGAAATTATTTCCATCAAATTGGGCGGCCATAATTGCTTTGTTTGAGAATTTTTTTAGTACTGTTTTGATTTACGATTTAGTGTTATGTTTGTTTACTAATAATAAAATAAAATTTGTGTTTTAAATGTGGTGGAAATAATGTAGTTAATAGAAATCGATCACATATTTTTTAATGAAACAATAAAATTCTCTTAGTCTTAAGTTTCGAATATAAAATATATGCAAATTAAGACCGAAAGTAATGGGGTGTTTTGGTTGTTACTACGAAAAAATTGCAGCTCTTCGAATGTAAAAAAAATGACAGTAATTGTGAAAAATAAAAATTGGTAAGTCGTGAGAACTTTTCATTAAATGTAATTATTATATCAAAATTTTGATGGATTATCATGTTTACTAAATTTACAAAATTTCTCCTACAAATGTGAGGGAAAAATTGTACAACTCTATTATTATACATATAGATATAGATTATATTAAGGAAAAAAAATATTATAAGATTTGGAATAATTATTATATATAATACTTTGTGCAATCTATATATACATTCAAACAAATAATTATATAATAATGAAATTAGTATAATCATTGTGGAATCATATAATCGAGTATCATTATCTATATTTGTATATGCATTAGTACAATAATTAGATTAGTATAATAATTTATTTATATACATGTATTATGTGTATATGTAAAGTATCAAAAATAAATGAAATTAAATGTGATGATGCATAATTCTATATATTACTATAATGTCCATATAATATTAAATAAATGTCTACAATGCCCTTTTACAAATGCATGGGAAAGGAAAAGTGTGTTATAATATATATATAGATATAAATATAATTGGCTTGAAATAAGCATAGATAAAATATATAACGCATAAATTGTAACATTTAGTGAATCTTGAGATGTCCGGTTATTACAACTTGAAGTCGACTGATGATCCATTCTTAGATTGTGGAGAAGGAACTTCGTTCGCAGTTGAGCTGCTTGAAGTTGCATTGCTGGCTCTAGCTTTGGATCTCCTCTTCTTCTTGAGTGACTGAAGATGGACTGTCCCTTTCTTAGGAATCCAGTCATAGATGAGGACTGGTAGTGCGTCATCATTTGGAAGATGCAGCATATCTTCAAGGAGCTTGCTCATTCTTAGAACAAGTCCTACCTTAGACTCAAATTTCCCAGTCTTCTCTGAGTCCGTAGCTTTGATGACTTGATGCTTGAATTGGGAAAATATGAATTCTACCCAATTTGCTTCCAATCATTCAACAAGGTGTATCATTACCTTGTATCTTTCTTGAGTTAATTGACTCAAGCTTCCAATGGCGCCGAACATCATCTTGTTCGTGATATCAAGTATTACTCCATACTCAGACTTCAGGTCAGTTTTAGCCATGGTAAAACTGAATTGCTTGCTGCAGGTTGAAGCTCGCCATTCTTTCCAATATGGTTCAGCTAAATCTTTCAGATCTTAAACCTTGGACCCTTTCTTGGGAAGTTGAAAGATTTCTTCAATCTTTCTTTCAGTCATTTGAAGTTTGTGCCCTTGAACCACTGATGATATGATCTTCCCATCGGCAGATATCTTTGCTTGAAGCAGAAACTCACTCACCAATCCTTGTCTAAAGAATCTTGGTGGATTTTCAAGATAATGCAGTCCAGTTTTGTGAAGATTAACCAGAAGAAATGGGTTGTTCGATTCCTTAAGAATCATCTGGAATTTCTTTCTCTCCAGGAATTTGTCTCTCAACATTTGCTCTTTGAAGGAAGTAGGAGCTTTTGATTATTCGGCCATTTTTTGAGAATTTGGCTGAATTGAAATTTAAGCTTCTTGAGAGAGAAATACTCTTTTTGGATGATGAGTGAGTAGAGTATTTTTTTGAAAAGTTGGAGCAAGGGGGTTTTTATGAGTGGGGAGAGAGACTCATAAATTTGTTGGTTGAAAGGATTAAATACCCCTTGTCGATTTTGGTGGTTGGTTTTGTAATGAGTACCCATAGTAAAAAAAAATCAAAATAAATGCTTACTTGTCATTTATTTTGCAAATAGAATTTTATTTCTTAAAAAGAAGATATTTTGATACACTGAATCACAAGTAAAACAACTAAAGAGTTTTGAATCAGTCTGGCTTGATCCGGCTCTTAGTCTTCCTTGTGTTCAGTCTTTCTTCTTTTGGCCGCAGGAATAGTGGGGCTACTGTCCTCTTCATCAGAGCTAGAAGACTCACCATTAGTTTATTGAAGTCCCGCATGAGTTTAAAGCCTTCTGATCAGCTTCTCATGTCTTCTCACTTGCTGTTGTAGGATCTAGATTAGCTCTTCATGTTGAGCTATGATTTGGCCTGTTGGACTTCTGAACTGATCATCACCTTGGACTGTTCCTGCTGGACTGGACTGATCAATTTCAATGGTCAGTTGCAGGTCTTCTTCTCTGGACGATGCCTCATCACCTTCTTCAGCTGCTTCCAGTTGCTCACATGGCACTGTCTTTGATACCTCAGCTGCTTGCTCCACTGACTTTGCCACTAACTGATCTGCATCTCCTAGATCAATAGTGTGATTGTGTCTTGACTCAGAGGGAGTCTCTAGTTCAGCTTGGGCCTAAGCTTGAAGTGCTATTTGGACAGGATCAGCAAAGATCATTATGTCCATTACTTCTGGTTGAGCTAGTTGATTTGCCAGCTGGACTGCTTGATCAGCTGGTTCTTCAGCAGTTAATTCTTCAGCAGCTGGTGGAGAGGAAGGCTTATTTGGAGCTGTAGATCCATCCTTGGGGACAACAAAGGATTCAGCTAACTTCACAATTGGATGATCAGTGGCTGATTATTGAACCAGCTACTCAATTGGTTCAACAACTTCTGCGGTGTGATTAGCTTCAATTTCGACAGCTAGAGGAGGATCATCGAATACCAGCTGTCTTATCATTTGACGAATGATGGCTTGTCTTGATGTGGAAATGTCATCAGTTATGTCATGATGATGAATACGTTGTTCTTCTTGTTTTATTTCTTCAAGTACTTTTTGTAGTTGTTGTTTTCTAATCTTCTGTATTTCTCCTAACACCCAGTTTTGATGAGCTTGAGGGTGTTTCTAGAGTGCTTGGTCTGCTTCAATGCGAAGCTCAGGAACATCAATTTCAGTCCATTTGAGAAGATCATCCATAACATGAGCCAATGTTTGCTCAGCTGGCTGTCTGTGACATTGTCTGATGGCCAGCATTCCTTTAAGAACGTTGATTAGATTCTGCTCTAGAGTACCTTGACCTGCCCATAGTATACTCCATTTTTCTTCTCTTTTCCAGAAACTCATTCCATGGAGAGCAGTTAGAAGAAAATGTGCCTCTGAGTTAAAGCAATGTCTCCACAGATACCAATAGCAGTATCTTACAAATGCTTTATAGATATCTTTAGATCCAACCAAATCTTCTGCAAAATTCTTTGAGATGAATTATACGACTTTAGCATCTGCCCAGCTCTTGATAACTTCAGCTCTTAGAAGAGCTCGGATGTTTTCATTTATTTCTCCCATTGGAGGACATGTTGTCCTGAAGTATTCTGCTCCAGTTCCTTGTGGTGGAATACCTCTGAAGGGTATGATGTTGTCTTCTTCAATTTCATCAATGTTAAATATTTTGAGATTGCGAGGCGGTAACTTTGGAGGAAGAGGTGGACCAGTCTTCTTCTTCCCTTTGTCAACCTTTATCTTGATCATCTTCCTTGAATCTTTACCGGTTCTTTTCTTGATCAGAGTGACCTTAACTCACTCTTTCTTTGTTTGCGTCGTTTGCACAAATGGGTTGTTTGTTGGGGCTGAAGTTGATGTGGAGCCAGGATAAACTTGTTGCAGTGGCCTAGCTTTGATTGGAGTCCTAATCAATCGACTGATTGGTAGGCTGTCTTCAGGGCCAGAGTCTTCTTCAGGAAATTCTTTAACAGCTTCATTGCCTTTGCTTTCAGCAGCTTTTTCACCCTTCCTTGTTGTGACACCAATTTTTATGTTTGATACCTTTAGACCCTTCGATCACTTTGTGGATGTTGAAAAATAATCACCTTTTTCCATCATGAGTGTTTCAGTTTTATTTGACATGAAACCGAGTGTGTATTCCAGCAGTTTGTTGATTCTACTGACAAAGCACATTTTCTGGTGAAAGAGATCCTCGCTGAAGTGCTTCTCCAACACATCTACGAACTTCTTGATCTCCTCATAGAAGAATACTGCCCAATTGACCTTGATGTTCATGTCAATGGCATGACATATCTTGTATTTGAGCTCAGTCATCTCTGAGTGATTTCCTACCACTCCAACTATCATTCTAGCAATGATACCTACTAGAAGTTTATACTCTTCTTGAAAGCATGATATGGATGTTGTGACTCTGTAGGAGTCATGGCAGTCTATTCTTTTTCATCAATTATAGGCTTCCAGTTGATTAACTTCTACTTCTTCTACCTTCATCTCTTCATTTGGTAGATGAAGAGCCCTTAACAGTAGTTCTGGAGTAATTTCAATTTCTACCCCTCTGACTTGAGTGATAATCTTATCACTTTATCCTTTTTAGTTAAAATAGAACTCGTAGACTGGTTCAAGATATTTCTTAGAGGGAGTTTCTTCAAGGAATTGCAATTGTTCTGCTTGAACTATTTTCTGAATAATATCTTCACAGAGTGAAGAGTTGGAGCACCTTTCTCTGTAAGTGCCTTGAAGCAGAAACTGATCTTTAAACAGATTGACTTGAAACCTTTGTGATGATTCACCAGTTTCTCTAAAATTAAATTTTTATTGAACAACTGGTGGGTTAATTTTGACCATGATATTTGTGAGAGGTTTCAATTGGGAGGGTTCACAAGATGAATCAGATGGTTGAACTGTATTTTTAGAGAAATGTAGATTGCTGAAGTTTTTTTTGACCTGATGATTTGAGGTGAACAGTTTCTCAAAGGGTTGATTAGATCAAAGAAGGTGAGGGTTCAGTTCAGCTATCTCTTTTATAGCTAAGGTATTGATCTAACGATTGAGATGGTTTGAGAACTTTATTTTCAATAGGTAGATTCATTCAATGAACCCGGCAGTTCAGTTTACTAATTTATCCATTGACAATTGATAAGGAGAGAGAAGATGGGTCAAACGGTAATATTAGGATGACACGTCATTTTACCGTTCAGTAAGAAAATAAATTCAATTTGAACTTATCTGATTGTAGCTCTCCTTCTAGAGTTTCCACGTGGCTTGGAGCTACTGACGTTATCATTTGATGACTGCTGATCTCCTTGGCTAGGATTGATTAGTTCCAACTGGAATTCCTTCAGCTTTGACTTCCAGCTTTTCATCAGCTTGAGCTGTTCTCTCAGCTTTTGGTCCTTATAAGCTTTTCAGCTGCCTTCTTCAGCTGAAGCTCCTTCTTTTCAGTTAATTTGAATTCAAATGCTCTCATCAGTTGATCATGATTGGTGGTAAACTGATGCTCTCAATGATCAGTTTACTCTTCTCATTTCCTCGGACTTCTACGCCATTTCTTTAGAATTGATTTGACTTATCAGTTCAGCTTCACAGCTTAGTGAATTGATGCCACTTTGAGTCAGTTCTTATCTTCAGCTAGAGTGTTCATCTTCACTCCTTCACTTGGCTGATCATCATCCTTCTTTGAAGCTAGTTCGAGCAATCCTAATTGGATACATAGCTCCACAAATCTAGCTTCTGACAATGGATTGGTGAAGATATCAGCTATCTGCTTCTCCGTGTTGACATATTTGATGTATATGTCCTTCTTTTCAATATGATCTCTGATGAAGTAGTGTCTGATATCAATGTGCTTTCTCCTTGAATGCAATACTGGATTTTGAGATATTGCAATAACACTATTATTATCACAGTAGATAGACACTTATTCAGTCTCCACCTTGTAATCTTTCAGTTGTTGCTTCATCCAAAGAATCTATGCACAACAGCTTCTAGCAGCTACATACTCAGCTTCAGTTGTTGATGTTGCAACTGAGTGCTGCTTTTTGTTAAATTAGGATATTAGTTTGTTCCCTAGAAACTTACATGTTCCACTGGTGCTTTTTCTGTCGATCTTGCATGCTCTGAAGTTTGAGTCTAAGTAGCTAGATAGACTCAAGCTATCATCTCTGGGATACTATAATCCAAGATTTATTGTCGCTTTGAGGTACTTCATGATCCTCTTTGCTGCTTCAAGATGGCTTTTCTTCGGATTGGCTTGGAACCTTGCACACAGTCTGACTGAATAGGAGATGTCTTGTCGGCAGGCTATTAGGTAGAGAAGGGATCCAATGATATCTCTATAGAATGTTTGGCTTACTGATTCTCCTTCTTCATCGAGAGTCAGTTGCACTGATGTGTTCATTGGAATCTTGAGAGTTTTTCCCTTATCGGTTCCAAACCTTTTAACAAGCTCATTGGTGTACTTTGCTTGACTGATGAAGATTCCATCTTCCAGCTGCTTTAGTTGGAGTCCTAGGATGAAATTCATTTCTTCTATCATGCTCATCTCAAATTTGCTTTGCATCAGTTGAGCGAATAGAGTGTTGAGATCTTTACTCTTTGATCTAAAAATTATGTCATCCACATAAATTTGAACCATCAAGATCTCAGCTGATCATTCTATTCTGAATAGAGTATGATCGATGAATCCTTTTTAAAACTCATTCTTCAGCAAGAATGTTGTAAGGGTTTCATACCAAGCTTTTGGTGCTTGCTTCAATCCATATAGAGCTTTCTTCAGCTTGTACACCTGATCTCCAATTTTAAAGCCTAGAGATTGCTCGACATACCCATCTTCCTTGAGCATACCTTGCAAGAACATACTTTTAATGTCCATTTGATAGACTGTGAAATTATTATGAGCTGCATAGGTGAGGAACAGTCTGATGGCCTCCAATCTTGCAACTGGTGCAAATGTCTTATCAAAAAGTCGATCCCTTCACTTTGAGAGTATCCTTTGGCTACCAGTCTTGCCTTGTTCCTTGTAATGATGCCTTGTTCATCCAGCTTGTTGCAAAAGACCCACTTAGTATCAATGACTTTTTGGGTTTTCAGCCTATCGACAAGAAACCATACGTCGTTTCTTGTGAACTGGTTCAGCTCCTCTTGCATTGCAATGATCCAGTTTGAATCTTCAAGGGCTTCCTTGATGTTGGCTGGTTCCATTTGCGAGATAAAACATGTGAAGAGAGCATGCTTAGTTGATCCTCTGGTTTGAATACGGCTTCTGGGATCTTCAACAATTTTGTTTGCTGGATGGTTTCGAAGCCATTTAGGCATGTTGGATTCAGCTGGGCCTTCAGCTGGTTTATCAGTTGCTCCTTTAACTGATCCTTCAACTGGTTTTTCAGTTGCTCCTTCAACTGGTCCTTCAGCTGGTTCTTCAGCTACTGTCTTATCTTCAATGTGCTCAACAATTTCACTAGTTCTTTTCCTTATTTTAGTTGTGGGATTTGTGGTCTCAGAATGAATTGTGTCTTCATTGACCATGTTGTCTTCAACTGGTCTGAAGTCAGTTTCAATGCCATTTTCTAGTGAAGCTTCAAACCACTCTAGAACAATGTGATTAACATAGTCCTGTGAGTTTTCAGTTTCACTAGGCAGTGCTTGTGTTGATGCATGAGTTTTCTTTTTGTTTATGTACTTATCAGCAAGCTCATCAAATACCACATGACATGTTATTTCCACAACTAGTGTTCGTTTGTTGAACACTCTATAAGCTTGTGAGTGAGGGACATTATAGCCGAGAAAGATCCCCTCATCAGCTTTGGCACTGAAAGCTTTCAATTGGATTTTGCCATTGTTGTGGATGTAACATTTGCAGCCAAATACTTTAAAGTAAGAGATAGAAGGCTTAAGGCCCTTGTACAGCTCATAGGGAATTTTGTCATGGATTGTGATCATAGCACTTCTATTCTGAGTATGGCAAGCTGTGTTGGTTGCTTCGGCCCAGTAACTTTCAGCTATGTTGGCATCTGTTATCATTGCTTGAGCGTGCGATTTCTCCTTTCTGATATGCCATTCTATTGAGGAGTCCTTGCAGCTGAATGCTCATGAGTGATTCTGAGTTCACTCAGAAAATTGATCATTTTCTTGTTGACGAACTCAGTTCCATTGTCTGATCTTATCCTTTGAACTAATTTTTCCTTGTCAGTTTGCAACCTTCTGATCAATGCTCATAGCTTGCCGAAGGTTTCATCTTTGCTTCCCGAGAAGTCCACCCAGGTGTACCTTGAGTAGTCATCTACTACTACAAGAGTAAACTTCTTACCTCTGTGGGTTGATGGCTTCACTGGTCCAAACAGGTCCATGTGTAGCACCTATAGAATATCAATTGTTCCTTGAGGATGGCTTTTGTTCTTGAATGACGACTTTACTTGCTTTCCTTTCTGGCATGGTCCGCAGACTCCAGCTTTCTTGTAGATTTCCTTGGGAATCCCCTCAACCAACTCTTTCTTGGTTGAGGTGATTCAGTCGTCGATGCCATAGCCAGCTTGCTTCAGTTGATCCTTTTAAAAGAAAGCAAGCTTTTCCATAGCTGGTTGACCAGTCAACAACATACATGTTGCTCTTTCTCACTCCAGTCAGGAGTATGGCTCCAGTTGACTTGTCTCCAATGTCACATGAGTTGTTGCTGAAGTCGACTGAATAATAATTGTCACAAAGCTAACTGATGCTTAGTAGCTTGTGCTTCAGTCCTTCCACATTTGACACTCCATTGACGAAAACTTTTCCTTTGACTACGAACCCTTCTCCAATGGTTCGGCTCTTTGAGTTGTCTCCAAAAGTGACTAGTGGTCCCTTAACCTCTTTATAACCGTCAAGATCATCCTTATCTCCGGTCATATTCTTGGTGCACCCGCTATCCAGATACCAAGTATCTTTGCCCTTTTTCTTGGATAAGATGCCATTTCTCTGCAAAATAAAAATTAGTTTTTAGGTACCCGCATAATGTCGGGTCCTAAGAGATCAATCAAGTACTTAGGGGTCCATATACGCCACACTTTTAGCTTTCTATGGTTAAGAGATCTTTCAGATTTTGATCTCTTGATCGACTTTGGACTCCTTGTGACTCTTCGACTGAGAGTTGGGTCTATTAATTTATACTTCCGATGAGTGTTAGGATAAAAGACATCAACCAATATCCTCTCATATTGTGACCTTGTTGCTCCTTGTCTTGGCCAGTTTTTGATGGGCCTATGACTTTGAGCTTTTTGGCCTTTGTGAAATGGCCATTTTCCAAACTAGTATAGTTGGGATTGATCTTTGGTTCATCCCTTGAGTTTAAATACTCATTGTACTGGGTTGCAAAGTCACTTGGAGTGAACTCCTTCAGAGAGATTGACTTATGCTACCGTGCATAATACTATCTTGTGTGCTCATTTCTCTTAGGATTAGTAGAACTCCCAGATTGATACACAGTTGGACTTTGATGATAAGCTTGACTTGAGGAGGTTGCAGCTGTCTGTTGAGCTGATGGCTTATTTTGAACTGATGGCCTTTTCTGATAGGCTGGCCTTAGGTGAGCTACAGGTCTCGATTGAATTGATGACCTGGATTGGGATGATGGCCATTAATGAGAGGTTGGCCTTGAATGTGCTTTTGATTTTGATCGAGCTAAGGATCTGGGCTAATAGGTTGGCCTATTTTGAACTTGCGACATTGGCTAAGTCGTAAGCCTTTGAAAGACTGATTGTCTTCGAGTTGATTTTCTCGATTGAACAGTTTGATTTCTGGGCTGATCTTGAGGAGTTTCCAAGATACATTTATCTTTTGATTCCTCAGCTAAGGGTGACTAAGCTGGTCTTGTGAATCCTTTCAGGATTCCTGTTTCACAGCTCTGAGCAACTGCATTTCCCTTCTCCGCGGCAGTGAACTTGCTATACCCTAGCCCTGGACTCCTAGCTTCAACTCTCTAATGACTTAGAATTTCATCTAGAGTCTGGGATCTCTTCTTGAATTTGAGGGTTAATTCCTCTTTTTCAAGTATTTCAAGCTTGAGCTGCTCATTCTCAGCTTCCAGTTCAGCATTTGTCAGCCTCAGCTGATCAATTTCAGTTGACTGAGCTTCAAGAACTTTCAATCTTTCATTATCAATGCTCAGCTCTTTAACTTTACTTCTAAGCTCATCATTTTCACCATTTAGTTCAATATGCATGCTCGATATATTAGCTAACTGATCTTCTAGGATTTTTAACTTTTCATCCAGTTCATTCCTAGAGATTGAAGCTTCATATATATGATAGAAAGAGGTTATTGAGTCTGTTGTATTAACCTCTTATTCTTCATTGGCCATGAGGTAGAGCAAGGCTTTAACATCGGAGCTGTAGCCGTCTGAGTCAATTTTTGATGGGTAGTCTGAATCGTCTAGCTCGATATTTTTAGAATTAGCAATCGTTGCTTTCCTTTTAAAGAAGCTTCTCCTGACCTTGGCCTTCTTGTCATCAGGAAGTTCATGACACTCGTATCTGTAATGTCCTTGCTTATGGTAGTGGAAACATTCTTCTATGTTTCGATTAGCCATCCTGAATTATTCAGCTGATCTCTCAGCTGGCTGCTGGATTCTTTCTCCTTTAGCAGCTTCATCAGCTTGGGCTAAAGCTGATTGTTGACCTCTGACTTTTCTCAGCTTTTCCAGTAATCTTGTTATCGACTGGATTTTTTCATTTATGTCTTCAGTCAGGATCTTCTTCTTATCGGTTAACTCTCTTCTTCGATCAGTCACCGATCCCCCTGGATTGATCTCTCTGGCGGGTGAGCCTCTTGGTCAGAAGTTATTTCTTCCACAGGCTTCTCTGAACCGATTTCTTTCAGCGTAGAAAGATGCATCTTGAGCTGAAGATGTAGATGATTCTCTCTTTCAATTCAGGCTATATTCATGAGCATTGAGATATCCGAACATTTCTTTGGGTGTAATGTTATTTAAGTCCCTTGACTCCTTAATAGCAATTACCTTCATATCCTATTCGTCTATGAGATTGTCAAGAATTTTTGAGTTCATCTCACAGTTGGGATAGTTTCTTCCCAGATTATTCATCTCACTTATTCTGCCGAGAAATCTTATTTCTAGGCTTAAGATGCTTTTTTCCGGCTGCATTTTGAAAGACTCATATTTATCCACTGCTAGCTGGAGCTTGTTTTATTTGATGGCCTTGGACTCTTTGCATAGATCGGCAAGCAAGTCCCAAATCTCCTTTACTGTTCTGCAGTTCTTCGTGACTTTCATGTGATCCTCGTCTAGAGTTTGAAACAATGCGGCTTGGGCCACAAACTCTAGATTTTTCAACTTCTTCTCTTCACTTGTGAAAAGATGCGTTGGCTTTAGGATCCTGACCGGTTCGTTGACATCAACAAGTGCCTCATTATCCATCATTCTAATGATTGGACCTTCTTCGATAACTTTCCACATGTTTTTGTGAATTGAGCAGAGGTGAGCCTTCATTCTCTTGCTCTAGTTACCGTAATTCTTAACTGAAAAAATAGATAGCTTATAGTTTCCCATAGCTAACTGGTTAGCACAGATAATAGGATCTGATTCAGTTGATCCGAAGAAACGGCTGATCCTTAGAATCAACTGCTCTGATACCACTTGTTAGTCCCAGTGCGAGTATATGTTAGTTTAGACTGATGGCTCACTTATCTATAGATGTCTTCCAGTCTCTAGCATTTTCTTCCTCCTTTAGCTGTTCAATCTACAATATTCTCCTCCCGGTATAGCTTTTCTTAAGCTTTGAAGAGTAGACTTTGACTGGTCTGGTTGAGACATCTTTTTTAGCTGGTTGACCATGCTCCAAGGCGATTTGAATTTTTGCTTCAATTAAGCTGAGATTTGAAGTCTTACTTGGTTATCACTCCCAACTTCCAGCCTGAATAACCTGCAGTTTTTCATATAACTTTTCCATATGTTTTGGCATTTCATCAAAACTATTAGTTGGACTACTTTGATAGTTTTTCCCAACAATGTTTATATTATTTTATCTCATATATATGAAGTAAATAAGTATGTGTTAAAAAGCACCGGAAGAGGATAAAATATAGCATAGTCATGTCAATGTAAATATATTTTCTCTGTGTATTTTTACAAAGACCCAAATACATGAATATATAAGTAAAGAAAATGTAGGGGTCAAGTATACAAAGATAACCCCATCTAAACTAATCAAGCAATATATAGAGATAAGCCTTATCCTTAAGATAAGCCTTATCATTAAGCAAAGCTATCTGCATGACTACGTAACATCATTTTATATGTTGTCAACCATATCTTTTGTATTCCCAACAGCCTCCTGCAAACCGAGCGAGGGAGGAAACTACATGAAGAAGATTTTGAAAGCTTAACAGGGCGATTGTTCCTCTCGTGTGACACACATGAATATATACATGAATTTAAATACGATCCTAGACATTCTAAACTAAGAGTTTGAAGGGTTTGAACTAAAAACTAATAAATCAAATAAAGTAAGAACAATACAATAACAAACAACACTAAAGATGAATTTAACGATTGTAAAATGAACATTAGGGTGTAGATTCTCTCTTTGGTTTTTCTCCTGACTTGATTCAAGTTGATTTCGTTAACCTTAAATGTAGAATAGACTCCACCAAGAGGATTAACTTCAATTACTCTCACATTAATCCATTAAACCCCTAAAGGTAAATTATATGATTAAGTTTAATAATTAGGCATGTGAACCCAGTCAACCTAATATTGAAAGAACCCTATTCGGGCAATAGAATCTTCTATCGATCTCATCTAGTACCTAGCAATGTTGAATAATGGCCAGACACTCAACATAAACAAGATCAACTCTGTAACACCCCAGATTTTCAGATAATGATTAGAGAATTCCTAATAGTAATTAATTAGTTAAGGAAGAAATTTAAATAAGGTTTAAGTGAGGTCAGATGTCAGTCACGACTTTAGGGGTCAATTTTTGTGAAATCGTCTTTTTGGAAATTTTGATCTTAAATCTGTTATGGCCAATTTTGGTCTTGTTAGAAAGGTTTTAACTCAAGGAGTGTGCTGATGTTCCCGAAATTTTATTCTGAAGTCATTTGTGGTCCCGGTGATGGAAAACGTATTTAAAGGATTAATAAATAGTAACTTTTACGTGCGTTCGTGATTTGAAAAATTTACGAAATCCTCCTCATTAATTCAAGTCTTAATTTGTCAAGCCCCTCTTATGGGAACCGACTCAAGGAATCCATCCGTGTTCACAGATTTCCATTCTGAGGTCAATCGAACACTCGGGAGCAAAATCTGTCAGTGTGATTGAATAGTAAAAAGAAATTCTAAAAAAGGAATCTTAGCTCGTCTTTCTTCTGACAACCCCTTCATTATCTCAATTTAGGTTGGTTTACTAGTATTCGAGCTAACAAGTCTCTCGGTATTTTCAGATATCATGTCTGAGGTCATTTGGACCTCGACATCGAATAAAGTAGCTTTTAACCAAACCCGGAGTAATTTTTACAGTGTCCCCACACTGAATTAGGTTCTTAAGGAAGCCAAAGCTTACCCTATAAATACCCTACCACCCTTTCATTCATTTCCCACACCATTCATCATTCTCCAAAGTTAGAGAGAGTAAAAAAGCTCTGAGCTGAGAGAGTTCTTGTCGAAGCGAGGGACATGCTTCGTGAGTGTTCCTCCGAGACAACGAGCGAAGTGGCGTAGAAGGGATATGGTGAGAGGAGATGCTAGGGACGCCATTAGGTTGTAGCAGGCTACTCTGCCACCATTGGAACTCGATGAGATGCCGAGCTAGCCACCTTCCTTCGACGCACCCGACTCTGTCCATTCTTGTTCATCAACCTCTAACCTTATTTCATTCTTATTTTAAATTCTGTATTTTATTTCAGTTCTTCGAGTTCTTCATGTTGTTCATTATTATTCATTTATTTCCATCTAAAGTTTAGTATTTCGATTCTTGTTGAAATTCTAAGTTAATAGTGTTTACATATATTGCTCGTTGTTATTCTAAGTTATTGTGTTCTCGTTATTATTCCTCATTGATAGTCTCGTTTATTTTATTTATAGTTCCGTTTAATTTTTGTATTTAGATTTCGTCATTATTTTTAAATGTTCAAGGAGGATAGTCGTGCTTATTCTGTTATTATGTCGATTTCTTTTAAAAACTTTAAAGCATATTTGTTTCTATGTTGTTGCAGAGTGTTAAGCCTTGTTTTTAAGTTTAAAATGTCAAGGAAAGGGAGAGGTGACTAAGTGATTCCTCGACCAAAACATCGAATGAAGATTTTCAAAGTCCGTGGGAGTGCACGGACCGTGCAGGAAGAGAACCCTTCTGCACGGCCCATGCCGCACTCTCAAACCCCTTTTCTGAAGGTTTGCACGGAGCGTGCAAGGGTCTGCATGGACCGTGTAAGGTCTGCATTGCCCGTGTCGGAAATCTAGGCACTTTAATTCTCATTTCAATAATTAGCACGGCCCGTGCTATGCTTGCACGGCCCGTGCAAGGCCTCTGTCACCATGTTTTGTCTCCAAATGTGTTCTAAACTCGAGTCTTTCAAACCCTCGTATTTTCTAAAGGTTCTAAAGTCATGCAATCTATGTTTAAGTCCTAGTTAAGGGTGGTTTAGTTAAATATTGTATAATTTCATGTTGGATATTAGAAATCTTCGAAGGAAGCCACTAAGTCGTTGATTTGACTTTTGTAGGAGGAAGTGAGCCCTGTGCAAACTCAGAAAAGGATCATCAACTCGTTGCTTCATTTTCCGCTCAGTAATCAAGGTGCGTAAATCTATACTCATCTAAATTTTAAGCTAATAAGCTCTAGAAGCATGATAGGGAAATGAGATATCCAATAAAATGTTTTGCTCTGCCTGATTGATCTCTATACAAGGAAGGAATGAAAGAAAGATAATATGTATTGATTGAGCTCTCAAGCATGTTTAGAAATTCTAGAAATGTTTAAGTGTTGTTATTCTTAGCATGAGATATTTAAAATTGTTGTTAGTTGCAATACATGTTTATATACATTCATTTCCTTGTATTTGAATATTGATATTTTGCTAAGGCTTATATAGTTAAGGATTGCCTTTTAGGGTAGTGATACATCCCTCATAGGCTGAGATCATGCTAAATTAAAGAATTAGCCCTAGACGTTGATCTATGTTTGGTTTTTCTAGCAAGGTTAAGGAAGGAAGGAATTTAGCATTTTGCTTAAGTAGGAATTGAGCTTAGAGAATTTTTGATCTTTGATCATTAAGTGAGTCACTGCTGGGTTAATCCCTCGCATACTCGTAAGGATATTTGAGGTAACCCTTCTCGTGTGTTAAGGCATTCCTAAGGGTGCAGTTGACATTAGGTTTGAGCCAGGATGGGCCCAAAAGTAAAGAAAAGGTTTTGTGGATATAGAGAGGGCTTTTATGTTTTGCTCTCCATATACTGTTAGTAGATTATTAGATATTTCTGAAGTTTATTAAAGCATTTTGTTAAAAACCACTGAGTACATTAGTGCTCACGCCCTCTTCTTTTCAAATATTTTTAGATTGAGATGCTGAGGATGTTGGTGGCTGTGGATGTGGGTTGGCTGCCAAGATGTTTTCGTTATAGTATAAGCTTTTGAATCCCATTATGTTCCTGCCACTCTGATACACTCTTTTACAATTCCTAAATCTTATTATGTTTATCAAGATTGCATGAATATTCTCCAGACATGATTATCTATATATATAATGATACATATTAAGTTCCATTCATGCTTCTCAAGTATGCTCCTTTTCCGCCTATTAAGAGGCTTGTGCATGTCAATACTTGTTTTTCTGTTTTGACCTATGAATGGGTCTATGCTTGTTGGTATCTGATTAGTTAGCCTTTTTACATATCACCAAGTATGATTCCTTCTTTATCAAGTAATCTTGAGCATCATCGCCTATCTTTTGAAAGCATATCTCTATTTGTAAACCTTCTTTGATAATCTTCCGTTGTTGTATTAATCCCTTAATAACACCCCGTCCCCATTTGTTAATCCCCCTCTCGGGACCGGGCTATTACAGATGATATCAGAGCAAGCTTGTAACTTTGCAGACCTGTCTCTTTATTAGATAAGTTAAGTGCTTTTGTGCATATAAATTGTTCTGTGATAGTAAAAGCAGCAACCCACAACTCACCATCACCCTCGTATCTTCAACCAAAATCAAGGTACGATAGTATAGAGATTTTGGATTTTGGATTTATGATTTTTGGAATATAGGGAAGAAAATATTTGAGCAAGCTTACATCTTTTATGGATAAGAGAAAAACTGTGAAAATAAAATTCGAAGTAAAAGGTGTTTGGGTAAGATGATTTCTGAGATGGAAAGTTTGTGAAAAGAGTTCTCGATCACAAAGAAAAGGGTTTAAAAATTCATTCTCAAATTTATGTCTTAAAATAAAGGTAAATATTTATGTTTAAAGACTTTGGGAACTAAAATTTTTGTAAATGTCAACTGCTTTTAAAGGAACTATGCATGTAAGATAAAATAGTCTAAATCTAGACATTAATATGAACTCAGGAGAACCTTAGGTCTCCCTTTTATGATCTAGACTGATTAAGCTATTCTCTTCTAGATGGTTAAGCATCGTTTGACTGCTAGGAAGAGTGTGCCTCTTTTTCGCCCTGTGGAAGAGAAGGTCGAGAGGTTCAGAAGGGAAACCTGGGATGGTAACGAGCAGTTGCTGTCCTTCATGGCAAGGTATCTGGAAAGGTGGGCATGGATGAATGGCTACGGAGGTGTAACGCCCCAATTTCACTTTAATAGAAAAAGGCACGTTATCCATGCTTTTCATTAATAAAAATATTTTATTTGAAATACAGCGGAAGTTTTAAAGCATAACTCGACATTATTACATAAAATAAAGTTAAAAATAAATTTAATCTTTAATCATGCTTGACCACTTGACCACCATCATCACATCTTGTCTGCTACGCATCACCCGAACCTCCATCTGAAAATGAAAGTTTTGGGGTGAGTACTTTAAACTCTGTGGGGAGTGTCAAATTATCCAAGCTATATAAAATTAAATGAGTAAATGAGAAATAATAAAAGTGTTCAGTCCATAGACCAAATAATATAGCCCGTCGGCCCATGCTGTGTAGCCCGTAGGCCCTGTCTTATCAGCCCGAAGGCCCTGTACTGTGTTGTGTCATCACATACTCGATAATAAAATATAGAGAGAATAATCAGGACATGATCACGTAAAACCCCACCTTGACTCGGATATAAATTAATTAAGTCCTGCACGTTTTCTATAAATTATTTATTGTAAATTAATACAGCACATAACATGATGTAAATTAAACTGTGCATGAGACTAATCTATGATGCATGCATAAATACATAATAATACTTACTGATATAATTCATTAATTCCATCTATGTATTTAACTAACTAAAATACACATATATAAATATATATATATAGACACACGTTATATATATATATACACAAAAAGTATCATGCATTACTCTTTTGATCACACCACACACACCACATGTATATATATATACACGTTAGTCAGACATACATATATATATATATATATATCTCTTATGTCATGTATATATATATATATTATATACACACATACATACATTAGATACATATCATATATATATATATTATATATACAATAAAAGTACGACTCACACACACACCCATATATACATATATATAATATACAATCACACACACACACACAACCAAACCATGCATACATATATATATATATAAACAAAAGGCGACAACCTCTGATAGCTAATAAAAGACACGGTCCTACCCAGAAACTCTCTGCCAACCAACAAAAAAAGATTTTAATATAGAAACATTCTCTCTCACTCTCTCTCCTACAAATTCACGAAAACTTCTAAGATAGCCATGCTAATGCAAAGAATAAAAAGAAAACGGCCAAAAAGAAAGTTCATACCTCTAGCTAGATAAAAACTCTTTAAGGGGAAAAATTTTCGAACTCTTTTATTTTTGGGGTGAGAAAAGTTAAAGGTTGAGACCCCTATTTATACTAGTATTGTTAGGGTTTCATAGAGGAGTTTGGTAGAACAAAGATTCTCTCGTGGTTATCTTCTACTTGGAGGAGAAGATAAAAAATAAATAAAAAAATATAATAAAAATTTGGGCTTTCTTTCTACTGGATCTTGAATTTAAAGTACTAGGGCTTCTAAATAAAAAAAAATTAGAAATAAACTTTGGACAAAATAAATAAAATGTAACACATTAGACACTTTAATTAACATTAAAAAAATTAAATGCAGCTCATGCTATAAAATTACTATATACTAAAATGAATTCATGCTTATAAATTACTTAGGCGCGGCTTATTAGACTTAATCATTTAATATCACACATAAAAAAAAAGAATTAAAAAAAATAATTTTGGAAAAAAAATGTAGCAATTTAAATATAATTAGAAAACTGGATCGCTACATCCTTCCCTACTAAAATAAAATTTCATCCTCGAAATTTCTTATTTGGTCTTAGTACTCAAAGGTATCTAAACTTAAAATCTATCACCGATCTTGCATAATCTTGCTAATGCCATGTCTATCGCCTAAACTTCTAAGTTCTGAGATCTTCTTAACTGGCACGTAAAATAGAAGCCTATCTATGTTCTCAAACTTAAAAGATTTCTCCAATTGATCATTGTCTTGCTAGGCTCTAGATTAACTATCTTATTCGGACACTAAAATATTTCTCAAAATTGAAGTGATGTCGAAAGCTGCATTGCGACTTGGCCATCTTGGAATCTCGATTGTGCCGCCTTTATCAAGGATCCCACGTATTCTGTGTCTTCAATCTACTCGTACTTGATTACGGGTCTTTCACGAATTGTTACCGACTTATGCTATGTAGATCCATCTTTACCAAAATAATGCAAAACTTTATTCCAACGAAAAAAAAACTTCTTTGCGTCCCTCACATGTTTGCTAAAAAAAAACTAAAACCAAAGTAGCTACGAAAATAAACTAGAAATGGATAAAATCTAACGCGTTGTTATCTTTCTTTCTTCACTCCTCGCCGTTCATCACTAAAGCTCTAGAATTTCCTCTCCTTTCGGCGTTTCTACCTCCTTTAGTGTTTCCTCCTTTCCTAGTGTTCCTATCTTAATGCAACGGACAATCCCGGGCTCTATGTCCCTCTTTGTGGAATTTGAAGCAAGCTTGTGTCCCTAACTTACACTTTCCTGGATGGTATTTATAACATTTCTGGCATTGTGGATATTGAGATATCACTCCAGGCGTGTCTCCTCCAGCAACATTCGGCTTTTTCTCAGGTTGGGAACTTCGCTCTTTGTCTTGGTTGTCGCGATCCTCCCAACGTCATTTCCCACTATTGCTTGGAGGTGTTGAGGATAACTTATACAAGTTCAGACGAGTTGCCACCGCCCATGCTCGTTGCACAATTTCTGAATAGGTGGTGAGATTGAGCGCGGATAGGTATGCTCCAATCTCAGGATGCAATCCCTCTTCAAATCGACAGGCCTTCTTCTCATCCGTATCCACCAAGTGAGGAGCATAGTGAGCTAGTTGGTTGAATTTCTGCTCATACTCCAGAATTATCATGTTGCCTTGCTCTATATTCATTAACTCTTTTTCCTTTTGCTTGCGGAACACCTTCGGAAAATAATTCTCCATGACCATTCTTTTGAAAATGGTCCAAGTCAAGCTGGCTTGCTGCTCTGGGCTCATGCTGATCTTCACTGTCTCCCACCAATGACTCGCGTCCTCCATTAGTTGGAACACTACACATGTAACTCTTTGGGCATCTGAGCATCCTAAGTATTCGAAGATTCGTTCCAGTTCCCGAATCCATTCTTCTGCTGCTAGAGGTCCTCCAGTTCCTTTCAACTTGGGCGGTCCAAACTGGCGAAAATTCGTCAAGATACCGTCTCCTTCCTGGTGTTAATGTTGTTGTTGATTCTGGTTCTGTTGAGGTAGAACTCTTCTCAGTGCATCTGCGAGATTTTTTGCAAATGCATCCATGTTGTTGTTGTTATCCTCGCCATTCGCACTATTGATATAATTGTTCATTGACTCTGTTTCCTCACTTTCTTCTTGGATTGGCTGCGTATTCTTCTTTGGTGGCATGATTCCTATTGTCGACCATAGCGCAAAGATTAAGTATTATTTAACGAAAAGAAAAGTTAACTACCTTTATTAATCAAACTCTGGTTTAACAAATACTTAGTACTAGAGAACAAAATAATAATAAAATAACCAAATCCTAGATATGCTTTATCTCTGGATGCTACTGCCTTTGACCCCAATCTGCCAAAATACCGCAGATGAACTTCACAAAATCGAGTGTTTCTCCTATTCCTGGGGAATAATCTAAGAGTTCTTCATAAAGATTTTCCGCTGTAAGCTTGAGAGTTGTTGGAATGATCTTTAACACCTTTCGAGCAGCTTCAATTGGCTTGAGTTCACCTCCTTCACGTTTAATTACCCTCCACATTCTTAGAAACCCTACCAAATGTCTCTCTACCACTACTTCCCTTATCTTCTTGCGCCGCATAAAATCCTGCCATAATCTCTTCATCTCAGACATGTCCCGAGTACTAATGAAAACCCTTTTGCGTGTTCTAGAAATCAACCTTCTTCTAAGCATCTAACAACACAATCCTTAGGGTAAATCTTGAGGACAATAAAAACATTTCATCATAAATCATACTTTTCATATAATCATAAACTTGACATGAAATCATAACTGTAACTTTTACCTTTTCTCGGAGCGATGCGGCGGATGTGATGATGGCCATTACTTACTTGCATTTTTTTAAAAGTATGCAGGAACATAGACATGCTCTGATACCACTCTGTAACGCCCCAATTTCAATTTAATAGAAAAAGGCACGTTATCCATGCTTTTCATTAATAAAAATATTTTATTTGAAATACAGCGGAAGTTTCAAAGCATAACTCGACATTATTACATACAATAAAGTTAAAAATAAATTTAATCTTTAATCATGCTTGACCACTTGACCACCATCATCACATCTTGTCCGCTACGCATCACCCGAGCCTCCATCTAAAAAGGAAAGTTTTGGGGTGAGTCCTTTAAACTCAGTGGGGAGTGTCCAATTATCCAAGCTATATAAAATTAAATGAGTAAATGAGAAATAATAGAAGTGTTTAGTCCATAGACCAAACTATATAGCCCGTCGGCCCATGCTGTGTATTCCGTAGGTCCTGTCTTATCAGCCCGAAGGCCCTGTACTGTGCTGTGTCATCACATACTCGATAATAAAATATAGAGAGAATAATTAGGACATGAACACGTAAAACCCCACTTTCACCTTCAACTTGACTCGGATATAAATTAATTAAGTCCTTCACGTTTTCTATAAATCATTTATTGTAAATTAATACAGTGCATAACATGATGTAAATCAAACTATCTATGTATTTAACTAACTAAAATACACATATATAAATATATATATATATAGACACACGTTATATATATATACCAAAAGTATCATGCATTACTCTTTATCACACTACACACACCGCATGCATATATTATATATATATATATACAAGTTAGTCAGACATATATATATATACCTCTTATGTCATGTATATATATATATTATATACATACATACATACATACATACATTATATATACATATCATATATATATTATATATACAATAAAAGTACGACTCACACACACCCATATATACATATATATAATATACAATCACATACACATACAACCAAACCATGCATATATATATATAAACAAAAGGCGACAGCCTCTGATAGCTAATAAAAGACACGGCCCCACCCAGAAACTCTCTGCCAACCAACAAAAAAAGATTTTAATATAGAAACATTCTCTCTCTCTCTCCTACAAATTCAGAAAACTTCTAAGAGAACCATGCTAATGCAAATAAGGAAAAGAAAACGGACAAAAAGAAAGTTCATACCTCTAGAGAAACTCTTTAAGGGGAAAAATTTTCGAACTCTTTTATTTTCGGGTTGAGAAAAATGAAAGGTTGAAACCCCTATTTATACTAGTATTGTTAGGATTTCATAGAGGAGTTTGGTAGAACAAAGATTCTCTCGTGGTTATCTTCTACTTGGAGGAGAAGATAAGAAATAAATAAAAAAATATAATAAAGATTTGGGCTTTCTATCTAGTGGATCTTGAATTTAAAGTAGTTGGGCTTCTAAATAAAAAAAAAACTAGAAATAAACTTTGGACAAAATAAATAAAATGTAACACATTAGACAATTTAATTAACATTAAAAAAATTAAATGCATGCTCATGCTATAAAATTACTATATACTAAAATGAATTCATGCTTATAAATTACTTATGCGCGGCTTATTAGACTTAATCGTTTAATATCACACATAAAAAATATGAATTAAAAAAATAATTTTTGAAAAAAAATGTAGCAATTTAAATATAATTAGAAAACTGGGTCGCTACAGGAGGAGAGCCCGAAAGTGTGTCAGACTTGGAAACATGCATCCGCATGTGTGAGCACGTGTCGTCCGCTTGGAGGGCTACGATGTATCGGATTCTGCAGAGCACCATCACTCGTGATCCCGAGACGTACGCTAAAATTTGGAACCTGACGGAGTTCTCCTCTGCCTTGATGGCTCGTTGGGTGTCAGAGTATGGCCACATGCACACTTTAGCCGAACAGCAAGCCACCGAGTAAAACCCCTCCCTAGTGGTGGAACTGGAACTGCAAAGTGTGAATCTCAATAGTCCCCCTGGATTTCAAGCACCGTGCCCCTCTGATGAAGTAACCTTAAGAGCGGGACCCTCAAGTATCTGGATCATGAATCATATCGAGTCCCTATTTTTCTATACTCCATAAATAAACCAGTAGGCCCCTGCATATCAGACATTTACTCCTCAAGGTCTGGGGCAGTGTATGTCCCATTAATTCTCTCCGAAGGAAACATAAGCTTGATGAAGTTCAAGTTCGAGGTGCCGGAGATAGCTGAAGATGAGGAAGAAGAAGAGGACCCGGAGGAGAAATGCGAGGAGGAAGTGGGATCGCCGTGCAAGGGGAAAGGGAAGGGTCTAGCTTATAATCAATCATTAGAAGGATGTGTAGAAGGTGTTGTTGTTAGAACACCTAGTTGATCTGTCTGTCTGTCTGTTTGATGTCCGTTTATTCTGCTTTAACCTAGATCTTATTATGTAATATATATTAACCCTTTTTAGATTCTAATAGTAGCAGTGAATTTTCCAAAAGATTGCCCTATTCCATATGTAACTCAGAACTTCTTTAATATCGATGCCAAAGTCCTCATAATAAGGCAATATTCCCTTATGCTTGATGTCGTTTAAATTTTCTCTTTGTTTGATCTATCTTGCGTAAATTAAAGATCTTATCAAAAGGAATTATTGCTTTCTGCAAATTCATTCGAGTGTCGCTAATATCTAGTTCTTTAGAATGTTGTCAAGAAGACCTTAAGCCGAGAATGAAGATGAGAATGAACCTGAGCAAGTCCCAAACCCCGACCCGAGAGCCAAGAATGTGTTTCTCAAACACAACCCTCCATTTTTTAATGGTTTAGAAGACCCGATGGATGCCGAGAAATGGATTCGCTTCTTAGAATGAATATTCAATTTTATAGCTTGTTCAGAAAAAGAGAAACTAAGTTGCGCTCTTTTTATACTTACTGACGATGTGGACTATTGGTGGGAGTCCATTCGAAGGACGATAACCCAAAGCAATGGGCGGAATACAGTTGGAAAGATTTCAAGCACGATCTATATCAGAAGTAAATCCCAGATTGCTATTGAGAGGCAAAGAAAATGGAGTTCTGGAACCTAAAATAAGGAAAGAAGATGGTGTCAGAGTATGACAGAGAGTTCAACCAGTTGTGAAGGCACGCTCCACATCTAGTGAACTCAGACGGGAAAAAGGCGCGCAAGTTCAAGAAGGGACTTAGGCCTGAGATTGGCATAGCCCTCACTGGGCAAGAAGACATGTCTTATGCTCGAACCTTAGCCAAGGCCTTAAGCATTGAAGCCATCCTCCCTCGAGAGAAAGTGCAGCCCCCTCAAAGAGAAAGTGGGAAGGATGAAGGAGAGATAATAGAGGAAAGAAACCCCACTGGCAAAGCCGAGAGTCAGGGGTACCTCGAAATCAGCCTGACCCCACCCCTAGCCTTAGAGCATGTCAATAGTGCAGAAGGACACACCCTGGAGCCTGTCGAGCAAAACAAACTGGGTGCTACAACTGTGGTGAAGAGGAGCACTTCAAGAAGGAGTGTCCTAAAGAAAACAGCAGACGATACCAAATGCCACAACAACCCCTATACCCGTAGCCGCTTCGATAATTCCCCGGAAATCAGCCAAGGCTGCAGCAAGGAGGATCTCAAGGATAAAGGCTGGAAAGTAATCCAAGGCCGAATTAAGGACGAGATCAAAGGTCTAATCAAGGACAGAGACCACCTCAGCTAGCTCGTACTTATGCTCTCAATCAACAGCAAGCTGCTAAGGCCCTAGGTTATCTAGCAGTTATGATTACCCTCTTCGACACGCCCATTTTAGCCCTCTTTAATATTGGAGCATCACATTCGTTTATAGCTGAGTCTATTTGTAAGAGATTGAAAATAAAACCCGAGAACGTTGAGAAAGCTCTTGAGATAAGTATCCCCTCTGGAAAAAGAATAATGTCTAGAAAGGTGTGCTCTAACCTAGAATTGAACATAGAAGGGGAAACCTTTAAGTCAAATCTTTATGTGATAAAGATTCAGGACTTTGATATAATCCTAGGAACGGATTGGTTAGCCTCAACTTGTGCCTTCATAAGCTACTCGGAAAGGGAAATAGTGTTTCAACCACCTGGAAAACCCGAGGTGAAGATATACGGATCAAGGTTGGGAACAAAATTCCCAGTGATATCCACTTTGAAGGCTGCCAAGATGATGAGGAGAGTTAACTGCTAAGTGTTCTTAGTTAATTTGATGAAGAAAGTGGAAGGAGAATTGGCAATCAAAGACGTTTCAATGATAAGAGAATACCCCTATGTATTCCCGATGGAGCTACCAGGACTGCCCCCTGATAGACAAGTGGAGTTCGCCATCGAGTTGGAACCAGGAGCCGCCCCAGTTTCAAAAGCCCCCTACAGAATGGTACCTAAGGAGTTGCAAGAACTCAAGGTTCAACTGCAAGAGTTATTAGACCTAGGCTTTATCCAACCTAGTGTGTCACCTTGGGGAGCTCCAATCTTTTTTGTGAAGAAGAAGGATGGCACATTGAGAATGTGCATCGACTATAGGGAGCTGAATAAGTTGACCATAAAGAATCGATACTCTCTCCTAAGAATAGATGATCTCTTTGATCAGCTTAAGGGAGCAAGTGTCTTATCTAAGATCGACTTAAGATCTGGTATCATGAACTAAAATCCGAAAGGAGGATATTCCTAAAACCACCTTTAGGACTCACTACGGATATTACGAGTTTGTGGTAATGCCATTCTGATTAACTAATGCCCCAGCAGTGTTCATGAATTTAATGAACAGGGTGTTCCACCCATATTTAGACAAACTTGTGCTGGTTTTCATAGATGATATCCTCATCTATTCGAAAGATGAAGAGGAACACCAAGAGCACCTAATGATGGTGTTGGCGACATTGAGAAGAGAAATGCTCTATGCTAAGTTTAGTAAGTGTGAGTTTTGGCTCAAGGGGGTGATGTTCATATAGTGTCAGCAAAAGGAATCAAGGTGCATCCGGCTAAGATTGAAGCGGTTAGCAATTGGAAATCTCCAAGAAGCGTGAACGAGATAAGAAGCTTTCTAGGACTCGCCGGATATTATCGCAGATTAATCAAAGGATTTTCAACGATATCTAAGCCCATAACACGATTGCTAAAGAAGGACTTCAAGTTTAAGTGGACATCCGAGTGCGAGGAAAGTTTCCAAACCTTGAAGAGAATACTAACCACAACCCCGGTTTTGGCTATTCTGAAAAGGAATGAAGATTTCGTGGTCTACGTAGATGCGTCAAAGAAAGGATTAGGGTGCATATTGATGCAGAGTGGAAAGGTGATTACTTATGCTTTGAGATAGCTTAAGAATCACGAGCAGAACTATCCCACGCATGATTTAGATCTAGTAGAAGTTGTTCATGCACTGAAGATCTGGAGGCACTATCTCTACGGAGCTAAGTGTGAGATTTTCTCAGATCACAAGAGCCTGAAGTATTTCTTCGAGCAAAATGATCTTAACATGAGACAGAGAAGGTGGTTGGAACTCATAAAGGATTAGGACTACGCAATTCACTACCACCCAGGTAAGGCGAATGTGGTAGCTGATGCCCTAAGTAGGAAGGAGAAGGCAGAGTTAGAACTCGTTCAAGTCCAGGAGGATCTTCGCAAGGAGTTCGAGAAGTTGAGAATCGAGGTGCTAACACCACCTGAGACCATTCAAGCCCAAATCACCACGATAGTCGCTCAGCCCAACCTAAGGCAAAGAATAGTTGAAGCACAGAGAGGAGACGAGTTTCTCGAGAAGAAAAGACTAAAAGCACGATCATATATCTCGCAAGACTTCACGGAAGCCGCCGACAACGCACTCTTATTCAAAGGAAGGCTATATGTGCCAAGTAATGAAGAACCGAAGGTAGAAAACATGTGCGAAGCACATGACATGCCATACACAGTACATCCTAGAAGCACCAAGATGTATCAAGACCTCAAGAGGAACTTCTGGTGGAATAACATGAAGAGAGAAGTAGCCGCTTTCATGGAAAGGTGTTTAAACTGCCAACAAGTGAAAGCTTTGCATCAGAAACCCTCTAGTCTAATCCAACCCTTAGAAATTCCTGAATAGAAGTGGGATCATATTAATATGGACTTTATGGTAGGATTGCCAAAGTCTAAGCAGGGAAATATCGATATTTAGGTAATCGTGGATCAATTATCGAAAGCCGCGCATTTTATTGCTGTTAAGATGACAGATGAGCTAGATCAATTAGCCCATATATATGTTAGGGAGATTGTGCATTTCCACGGAGTGCCGGTCTCGATTACATCGGATCGTGATACGAGATTTACGTTAAGATTCTGGAGGAGCGTACAAGAAGCCATGGGATCGAAGCTCAATTTCAGCACGGCCTTTCATCCTCAGACAGATGGCCAGTCCGAAAGGACTATCCAGATTCTAGAAGACATGCTTAGAGGATTAGTCATCGATCAAGGAAGCAGCTGGGAGGAGCTACTAACATTGGTAAAGTTTGCTACAACAACAGCTACCAATAATCGATCGACGTGGCCTCTTATGAAGCCTTGTATGGAAGGAAGTGTGGGTCGCCATTGTAGTGGGATGAGGTTGGAGAGAGAAGGATACTTGGACCTGAAATGGTCCAAGAAGCGGTCCAGAAGATCGAGCTAATTCGTCAATGAATCAAGGAGGCTCAAGATAGACAGAAGGCTTACACAGATCAAAGGAGGAGAGAGCTTAGTTTCAATGTGGGAGATAAGGTGTTCTTGAAGGTATCTCCGTCCAGAGGAGTGGTTCGTTTTGGCAAACAAAACAAGCTAAGGCCCAGATTTACTAGACCTTTTGAAATTCTAGAGAAGGTGAATGAAATAGCCTATGAGGACTTAGCATATGAAGAGATAGTCCTGAATGAGGACTTAGCATATGAAGAGAAACCCTAGGCCATTATGGATCGAAAGATCTAGAAGTCGAGGAACAAGGAGATCAATCTTGTAAAAGTAATCTGGAACCATCATGGTTCGGAGGAGGCAACCTAGGAGCTAGAATCGGAGCTGCTCAAGAAGTACCCTAATGTCCCTTATCATGGTTAGTAAATTTCAGGATGAAATTTCTTTAAGGGGGGTAGGATGTAACACCCCAGATTTTCAAATAATGATTAGAGAATTCCTAATAGTAATTAATTAGTTAAGGAAGAAATTTAAATAATGTTTAAGTGAGGTCAGATGTCAGTCATGACTTTAGGGGTCAATTTTCGTGAAATCGTCTTTTTGGAAAATTTGATCTTAACTCTGTTATGGCCGATTTTGGTATTTTTAGAAAGGTTTCAACTCAAGGAGTGAGTCAGTGTTCCCGGAATTTTATTCTGAAGTCATTTGTGGTCTCGGTGATGAAAAACGTATTCAAAGGATTAATAAATAGTAACTTTTGCGTGCATTTGTGATTTGGAAAATTTACAAAATCCTTCTCGTTAATCCGAATCTTGTTCTGTCAAGCCTCTCTTATGGGAACCGACTTAAGGAATCCGTTGGCGTTCATGGATTTTCATTCTGAGGTCAATCGAACGCTCGGGAGCAAAATCTGTCAGTCTGATTGAATAGTAAAAAGTAATTCAGAAAAAGGAATCTTGGCTCGTCTTTCTTTTAATGACCCCTTCTTCATCCTGAGTCAGGTTGGTTCACTAGTATTCAAGCATATGAGTCTCCCAGTATTTTTGAATTTTTTGTTTGAGGTCATTTAGACCTCGACATCAAATAAAATAGCTTTTAACCAAATCCGGAGTAATTTTTGCAGTGTCCCCGCATTGAATTGGCTTCTCAAGGAAGCCAAAGCTCTCTATAAATACCCCACCACCCTTTCATTCTTTTCCCACACCATTCATCATTCTCCAAAGTTAGAGGGAGTGGAAAAGCTCTGAGCCGAGAGAGTTCTTGTCGAAGCAAGGGACATTCTTCATGAGTATTCCTTCGAGACGATGAGCAGAGTGGCGTGGAAGGGATGCGGTGAGGGAAGGTGCTAGGAGCGCTGTCGGGTTATAGCAGGCGGCTCTATCATAAACAAACCTCCTCTTGTTCCTGTGGGATATCCTATGAACAGACACACTTCTGATCGTGGATGCAATTTTCCAGTCTTTCCTTTAAGCACATGTGTTGGATACCCCCCATATGCGAAAATGGCGTAAACTAGGTTTACTTCATTTCCTTGTCTAGAGGTGTTTTTAGGATTGACTTAAATGGAACTACATTCAAAATATATACCGCTGTTTGCAACTCATATCCCCAGAACATATCAGGCAGTGTAGAGTAGCTCATCATGGATCTAACCATATCAAGCAAAGTTCGGTTTCTCCTTTCAGCAACACCATTTTGCTGGGGGGTGCCAGGTGTTGTGAGTTTGTGTAAAATACCATGCTCTATAAAATATTCTTTAAACTCGGTATCAATATACTCGCCTCCTCGATCAGATCGAAGACACTTCAAAGATTTACCTAGCTACTTTTCAGCTTCTGCATGGAATTCCTTAAACTTGTCAAAAGTTTCGGATTTCCTATGCATAAGATAAAAGATATCCATATCTAGAGTAATCATCAATAAAAGTGATGAAGTACTCAAAACCACCTCTATCTTGTATGGACAAAGGACCATAAACATCACTATGTACAAGCTCAAGCGGTTCTTTAGCTCTAGATCCCTTTGTCGTGAAAGCTCTCTTGTCATTTTTCCTTCTAGACAGGATTCACAAATAGGGAGAGTGCTAAAATTTAGCTCTCTTAAAGGACCATCCTTTACTAGCCTATTTATCCTATCTAGTAAAATATGACCTAATCTTAGATGCCAAAGATATGTATCATTATCATGAAAAACCTTTTGCCTTTTAGGATGTTCTACTCTAAATATTTCGGCATTTAGCAGTGGTTGTTCATTTGGCTTAAATTAAATAGAGTCCATTTTCAACTTTTGCACTACAAATATTACGCCAATTCCTGGAAATAATAATCTCATTATTACTGAAAGAAAAGGAAAATAATTGTTCATGAAACTTTGAAACAGAAATCAAATTTCTACGAAAACTAGGAATGTAATAAACATTGTTCAAAACCAGATTCCTATCTATGAAATTAAGTTTAATGACTCCCACTACTCTTGATGTGATCTCAACAAGGCTAAGAACACAACGAACAAAGTATGCAGACAACAAGAACGTTACACACGTCGGTAATGTAAGGATTCAATACCAACAACAAGATACGAATAGAATATCAAAGTAAATGCGGAAATAAACAACGGATGACTCAATTGATATGCTGACTTAGACTCGATCAAATAGAAAAATAAACATCCTAGATTATGACTCAATTAAATAAAACACAAACAAATAAATAGGTAGATGGGCGATTTTGGACAGATTGTTTATATGTGTTAATTAAGGCGAGTTGAACACGTATGGAGATGGAACAAATTATAGGTGTGTTATAGGGCTGGAATGGATCGAAGGATGATGATGATATGTACGATATGTGTAGATGAAAGATGGTGAACGATGGAGATGTAATTGAAAGGTAGAAGAACATCACTTACTCTAACCCCGTCCTGCGGTGAAGACGAAACGCGATTTCTCGTAAACTTCGATTGGCAGCAACTCCCCCTAATCTCGATGGAATAGAAAAGAGCTTAAGATAGGACTTATGATTTCCTAGGTCACAAGAACGTGTAACTATGTTGATCAACCTTTGGATCGTGAGACAAAGAGAATTAAAACTCGATTTATTCATGCAATGTCTAAGTTAAAAATAACATAGAGTACTCCTATATATACTAAAGGCTATGGATGAAAATTAACGGCCTAAATAACTAGATAAGCCCGAAAATAAAGAGTCCTAATCAAACTAGGATTGTTTCCTTAATTAAAATCTATTTTTAAGGAAAAATCCAAAAATACCAAAAATAAGATAATAAAATCTAAACTAGATAAAAATAAATCCCAAATAGATTTGGGCCTTGTAAATTGACGGGTTGGACTCCAATATGGGCTGATCTACACGCCATCTCACTTGGCTTGGTCTTCTTGGGCTTGATCTCCAATTATCAACACAGTGACAATTCTCGGGCTGCATTTAACTTCTTGTTCTCCAACTTCGAACTTCCTTCTAATCAACACTTGTAAATATTGTTGAAGCTTCTTAGCATGAAGTCGGGTAACTGGACCTCTCAATTGCAGCTCGACGTCTTCCTCTTCATTGTTGCTTGGCTCGATCTCATCAGCTCTTGCGGAAACGACTGCACCATTGCCTACTCGCATAGTGAAAGAACCATCTGCTAGCTCTTCATAAGAGCTAAGCATCTACAAAGAAGAACAAACATGATTAGTAGTGCCCAATTTAACTACCCAAGTAGAAGAATCTTTAGCCACTAAACAAGATTCAAGAACCAGTAAATCAAATTTACCTTTCTTTTTCTCCTTTAACTGAGCAAGGTACTTGGAACAATTTCTTTTCCAATGTCCATCCTCACTACAATGGAAATATTTTCCCTTTGGTTTCTTTGAAGAACTGTTCTTCTTTTCACAAGAAACTGTCCTTTTCTTTTGTTTTGATTGTCCACCTTGCCCTTTGCCTTTTCTCTTCTTAGAAGAAGATTGCTTATTCTCGGCAAAATTTGCCTCCCCTTCTTTGACCTTTCCAATTGAAATGGCCTCAAAAGTTTGCAATTCATTTAGCAACTGAGTTAATGTATAACTTAACTTATTTATCACGTAGTTGCTTTTGAATTGTAGGAAATTAGGTGAGAGTGATTCCAAAATCATACTCACTTGGGTGCCATCATCAATAGTTGCACCATGGGTTTCGGCTTCTGTGAAGTAGTTGATCATGTTCAAAACATGTTCTCCCACTGAATGTCCCTTCTTCATCTTTGCATTCATAGTCATCTTAATAGCCTCATGCCTTGATTGAATAGAAGGTTGACCAAACATCTCATTCAGAGACTCCATTATTCCACGGGCAGTCTCTGTATTCTCATGTTTTAGTCGAAGCACATCATTCATACCGGCAAGCATATAGGCACGAGCCTTATTGTTTGCCATAACCCATCTTTCATAAATATCTCGTACATTACGAGCGGCGTTTGCAGGGGGTTTAGGCGGAACATTATCAGTTAAAATAAATTTCAGGTTCTCACATGCAAATACAATATTAATGTTACTTTTCCACTTGACAAAGTTGTCACTAGATAATTTTTCATGAAGCAGTGCAAGCATTGGACTAGACATATTGCTGAAAAATAAATAAAACGACATAAATTTACGAACAAACATCACATAACATGTACTTTAGGAATCATAAATGTGATGCATGATGCAATAACAATTTATCCTACCAATTCCAAGGTAATTTAATCTCACAATTGATATGTCGCCGTAGGGTAGGTCAAATCAAAATATAATTAAATAGAGACAATCTCCATTAATAAAATAAATAATCAAGGCATCTCATATCTTCATTTATTTTATTACTCACCTTTTATTTTAGTCAAAAATATTAAAAAAAAAATTATTAATATTTTTATGAGTGTGACCCACTATTTCAGTCTTTTAAAACTAATTCATAATCGCCGTCGTAGGGTAGGAAGATTAAGAATTAAATTTTAAAAACTTATCCTTTCGGAGGCAAAGCCTTGATTATTAATTTTTAGTAAAAGCCTTCCGTAAGGGGACAAAAGATAGTCGTCGCGAGGCGTCACTAAAATCTCACCTTGCTTTTATCAATAGTGGAGATTGTAGGTATTATTGTCATGAAACCTTCTCCCACTTATTATTTTATAATAAGAGTTTCAAAAACTTTTAAGTTATAAAACATCAATTGTTTTAACAAAATACAATCTTATTCGTTTACTTGATTAATAAATAATTATATTTCAATCTAACAATTAGATTAAAATAAATTATCTAACCAAAATTTTTATAATAAAAGTTTCATAAACTTTTAAGTTATAAAACATCATATGTTTTAACAAAAATCAATCTTATTGATTACTTGATTAAAATTAATTTTCCACAATCTAACTTTTAGGCAAGAAAATTTAAATTTTTAATCAAATCCTTAAATTATCAAAATAATTAAGGAATTAGGATGATCCAAAAAAGAACAAGAATAAACACAAGAAAAATAAAGAATAAGCCCATCTTCAAATTCAAACAATTCGATTGCTGCCCCCGATTTACCGTACCAGTATTTTTATGTTATTTTCATTTGTTTTTTGTGAAAATCTAATTTTTCATAAAAATCAGATTTAAATCATCCATCACAAAATAATAATAATAATAATAATAATAATAATAATAATAATAATAATAATAATAATCTATCTCATAGATTATATCTATCTTATAGATCAATCATTGTAATACCCCAAAATTTTCATCATCCAAATTTAATTAATAATATAAAACTCATAATTAGAATAAGTATTATAGTTTATATATTATTATTATTATTATTATTATTATTATTATTATTTTAGAAAAACCAATATTTTTGTAAGTGGATCATAATTATTTTTAGTGGGTCAAAATTACTAGATTCCAAGGATAGATGCCAAATAATTAAAATTTAGTCCTATTAATATAAGCCCAAGTGTTTTAAGGTGTCATCTTGAGGATAGGACACATGGAGTAACACTTGTCATACCCTAGACTATTCATTCATCTCTCTTAAAAATTATTTTCGGATCATAGCAAAACATAATCTGCTCCTCTTTACTCTTCCTTCATCTCTCCTCTTATATTTGGTTAATTGGTAAAGATAGTAATAAACATTTGTGATAATCTTCTTCCTCAAGATTTGCCATCAAATTGAAGTTTCTCTTGTAAGCTCCTATTCTTTTCTTTTGATTTCTATTTTGGTGGGGGTTTTCTTTTTTTTTTGCAAATTTAATGAAAATTAAGTAAATAAATTATGTAGAAATTTCGGAAAGGAGATGATGTTGGTGTTGGAAATCTGAATTCTAAATTTAATGGATATCATGAAATAGTATTTGAAATTGCATGTGAAAATATAGAACTAAAATATTTGCAAAATCCCCCAAAACCTCCATTTTTGTATGGTTTTGGCTACTGTTGGAAGCATATATATATATATATATATATATATATATATCTTTAGTAAGAAAATAGGGTGGTGCATATGTGAATCAAAATAAAAATAAAAATCTATGCATGTGTGTGGAAGAAGGCCGACGAGTTTTGATAAAAGAAAAATTTCAACTGTAATGTTTATGTGGTTGTGCATGTGTGCGTAGAGAGAGAAAGGAGATGATTCCTTAATTTTACTATGGGTGTGTACTTGGTGAAGAGAAAGCATATGGTTGACTTTCAAAAACTTTATATATTAAAATAAAGTTGTTGGTGGGGAAAGTTGTGCAGAGATTTTTTTGAAAATTGATGATATTAAAATAGATATATAACCCATGTGCATGAGTTCTGTTGGTTTCTAAAAAGAAAGAAGAGAGAGAGAGAGAGAATATTATGTTTTGTGTATGTGTGTATGCGTGTAAAGAGAGAGTAACAAGAGTGTTGAATTGTTTTATCTTTTGGTTAAAGATTGAGAGTAGGTGTCTGCCGTGAATTGTGTGTTGTGTGTGTGCCTCTTCATATTTTCTTCATTTTAATTAAGTAAGCTTTTCTTAAATGGGGAAGTGCAGCAACTATGATTTATACATAAAGTCCATGAGTTTATTTTAAATGTTTGATAAATGGTTAGTTTTAATTTGAACTTTCTGATTTATTTTTGAAAATGGGGTCTAGTGAAGTGGTAAATTTAGGCATTAAATAATCTGTCTTAATTAATAATTAATCTGCATTAATTTTTAAATCAGCCTCTAGCTTAGTGGTTTAGGTTGGTGTTTAATCTTTGTTGGTTAGGGGATCAAATCTCCCTAACTACATATTTTTATTTTTATTTTTAAAAAAAACATTTTAAACTTCTTTATTTTACTTTTATACTATTCTATTTAATAAGTTTGTAATTATCTTCACTCTATATATCATTTGGGTATAATTTTAAAGCTACAGTAATTTATACACATCAATTCCACCAGCCAATTAAAAAGACTTAAAGCCTTATGCCCTCTAATCTTTACTAAGTTAGTTTATAATTTGGGTTTCAACCTCAATATTTTTCTAAGACTTAGTTCACTTGTGTAGGACTAAACCCGAGACATTGGACTTAGAGGACTCTTAGAAGATTTTGCTAAAGCTCCAGCTATTATTAGCTAACCAGGTGGGCTATTCTATCTTTTTAAACTTTACATTTCGAGTTATTAAGCTATGATTTGCTTAAATTGCATATGTGATTATCTGTATTAAAAATATTTACGTGCTACTGTATGTTGTCGGAGTCTCATATACCAGCGTTGTGTCAATGTGAGTAGCTACAGTACGCATGCTTTATTTGTCATGCCCTATTCCTTGTCGTGAAGACTAAAATGAACGGTTATACTCATTGGTGATACTCTTAAGACTTACGCGTTGATGATGAAGTAGAGGTTGCGGGCAGTGATGAATTATACACTTAATGCTTCATGATAAAATATTTTGGTGAACTTAGGTTACTTTATATTCTAAAAACCTCATAAGCTTCACTGCATGCATAAATGCAGATATATCACTTTTAGAAAATGAATTACATAAACTTTATTGTGAAAACTTGCCCACTGAGTGCATTAGTACTCAGCCCAAATCTTTCAAAATATTTTCAGGTCAGTAGACTGGCGCGTGGAAGTGACGATGCTGAGGAACGGACTTTTGTTAATTATGTGTTTTTTTCTGTTGATTTCTCTTTTGTTCAAAGTCCTACTTCCGCACTTTCGTTGTTAAATTATTCTATAACACTGATCTTTGTATTATTATTAAACTAGGATTTTATAATTATAATTCATGTTTGGTTTTTGAGTTTTTTGTTAAAGTTACCCCTTTCTTTCCCTCTTCTTAATTCCAACCCCCGTGGCGTTCATTTCCACGGTCTTTCGGGACCGGGCTACTATCATAATATTAAACTCTTTAAAATTATGAATATGCTTGGAGTGGGTTTCATGAATGACATAATAATGCATGGCACATATATCACATATATATAAAATAATTTGCAAGAAATTATAAACGATGAATTGGATTGATGCCTTAAATTACACCCCTAAATCTAAACAGAAAAATGTGAATTACATAGCGGGGTAATCGGGGAGGGATAGGCAAAAACTAATCTATATAAAATTACAACTTCTATACCCTTTAAACTTAGGGTGTATATCATGATCCTATCAAAAATTAATTTAAGGCATCAATCCAAAAACATCCATGCATCCATTCATTCATCACAAAAATAAGATCAAATCCTATAGCCCACTCCTAAATAAATTTAATTCCATGGAATCATATTTTTATATCAAAACTCATATGCTCTGATACCATTTGTTGGAAATTAAACCGGTCCGAAACTATTTCGGATCGAATAAAATCCGTATTTTCGATCAAATCGAACGGGAGCAGAAGCGGTATAAATCAGAATATAGATCGTGATATAAGAACATAATATCCATGCAAATTAAATTTATTTAATACTAAAGAAGAGATAAAGAAAATGCCTTTTTGTATTAATTTCTCCTTTGAATCTTGAAGCTCGTAAACACCATGATCTTCCGATTTAATCCTCCCTTTGAACGGTAGTGAGTGGGCACCGAAAAAAATCTATTAAGTTCCTAACTTAATATTTCTACGATTATTTCAACACATGAAATCGTAGAATTGGACAGTAGAATTGGGAGGATATTTAATCTGAATTAAATATAAGAACACAAAAGAAGAGAAAACAAAATCAAACTTCTTTGATTTTGTTAATGGGCGATGGCGTGAAAAAATTGATTCTTGTGAAGAATCAATTCTTTTATATATGTTATCAATAGAATTCACGTCTAACGTGAATTGCCAAATATTGTCGGCGTAAAGATTAAATCTCTATCTTTTTCTATTTTCTATCGTGTTATATTTATAAACAGATTTAGGTCAAGTCCCAATACATATCAGTTTCCTATCTTAAGTAGATTCAAAATCATAAAAGGTAAGGAAACAAATTAATAATTATCTCAAATAATTATTAATTATTACTAATATGTAAATATTATAAATATCTTATATTTATTGAATTCCTAACACAGTCAAACTGTGGAATATCATATATTCCCGGAATTAATTAATATTTACACATAAGCCCAAACTTTATGAAAACTTATTTTTCATAACACTTTAGGAACTTAAATATTATTATTAACCCATCAATAAAGTAGGAAGGTGAATCGGGGACCATGGACCTATAATAAAGAGCTCCAATAAATCGAATAAATAATTAAACTCTTTAATTGATTTATTCAACCTATTAATTCCGATATTATTCCACTAAAAATTCGGAATTGCACTCTCTTTAATTATAAAACATATTTTGTGACGTCGCAAAATTTCATAAATAAAAATATCTCATTTATTCAAATAATAGAGTTTAATACAGCGGAAGCAATATTTAAATTAAAATAATATTTAATTAATCTAGACCATCACTCCGTCTCCACGTCATCGCCCGAGCTTCATAAACCTGAAAATATAATAGCTTTAGGGTGAGTGCTATTAACTCAGTGGGGTTACTGCATTTATCCAGATTATACACAATATGAACAATAAATACATAGTATAGAGTATCATTTTCCTGCAGCCCTTAGGCCGAACATGCAACCCGTAGGTTGAGTAACTTTTCCTACAGCCCGTTGGCTGAACATGCAGCCCGTAGGTTGAGTAACTTTTCCTGCAGCCCGTAGGCCGAACATATAATTTCCACATATAAACTGCATAAAATGCATAATAAGGATAAATGAATTATTGCATAACAATCCACGTTGGATTCCCCACCTTTACATGAACTTGAAACGTAACGGTATTAAATATATCCGCGCACGCCGCCTAGCATAATAATATTAATTAATATCATATTTGAAATACTTTAAATAATTTTAAATAATATAATAAAATGGTTGGGCAATATATATATATATATATATATATATATATGCGCGCGCGCGCATGGCAAATATGGAACTAATTATATTACATATATTTACGTGAGTGTGTGTGCGTGTTTAAGTATATATTATAAGCTAATATCTATGTATACACATGTGCATGTGTGATATAATATGTATATATATTTACATGTGTGTGCGTAAGTAATATATATATGTATGCTTGTGTTGTGTGTGCTTTAAAAGATTAAGAATAAATTAATAAATAAATAAAATGAATGACCCCACCCATTTTGGCCTTTTCCTTAGCCTAACAATGTTGACCCAGTGGGTCCCACCACTATAATTGAAAATAAAGTTACAAATGCCTATTTCTCTTCTCTTGCAAATGTTCACTGACCGGGAAAGAAATACGAAACTCATTTTTAACTAAAACAGCAAGAATTTATATCCTCAGTTCCCTGCTCGTCAAAACCAGAAAAAAATGAAATACCTCTACGACTCCAGATGAGAAGATGAAAAATCACTCCAAATGTTAGAGAGAATTATTTGAGTTGGTGATGAAGGTGGTGATCGAGACGCCCTCTTTTTATACTGAACCTTGAGGGTATAAAAATGGAAAATCTCTAGTTTGAAGGGGAGGAAATAATTGATTGAATCAATTTATATAATCACTGCAGATCAAATCACCCATAACTGGCGATTGGGTGCAAGGTGATTACAGCAGAAATCTCTTTCCTATTCTAGCTCTCAATTCTCACGGTAGGGATGAACCTGATGGGCTTTAAATGGGTCAAGAATTATAATTCTTTTGGGCTTCAAGTAGATGGGCTCACCATAAATAAATAGTAAAAATAAATAGGAAGTCCATTGTTTTATAAATAATATAAATAAAATATTTAACATAATTTGATATAAAACATATATTAATTATTTGGCGCGACTCATAGGATTTGATAATGATTTAAATAACCTCCATAAAATATAATATAAAAGTAGTTTTTTTTTTTCAGGGCGTTACATCCTACCCCACTTAAAAAGAAATTTCGTCCTCGAAATTTACTCATCTTACCTTAACCAAATAATGCCTCGAGTCTACTACGTTAGCATATCAGCCTTAAATAAAGCACCATTTTCATTTCTATACCAAAATCGACTATTGAATAATCCACAACACTCTAAGTTAATATGTACTTGGTCTACACCCCTAAAGATATAATTGGCAAGTTGTAATGTCTCTTCTCCAACCTTAAAAGAACTATTCCTTCATGAGAAAAGCTTATTCGTCATCATTTGTATAAAGTAAATTCATCTATATATTGAATCCTTAAAACAACTTTATTCCATCTTCAGTACTTTTACTACAGCTAATATCCCAAAACGCCATCTAATTAGAGGTACTTAATACGAGCATACTAGGTAGGGCACTATGTGAAATCTTACTACTCGCAATTCATTGTATATGCACGGGCGTTTCTCTTCTTCCATTTTCTTCTCTTCTCATGTTTCCTCCTCTTTCGACGTTTCCTCTCTTCTCCGGGTTTCCTCCTCTTTCGACGTTTCCTCTCTTCTCCGGGTTTCCTCCTCTTTCGACATTTCTCATTTGATTTCTAGGACATTGAGGAGCTTCATGTCCAGCTTGGTGGCATCGAAAACAAATATTCTTACCATAAAAACATTCTCCGTTATGGCGTCTCCGGCATTCCGAGCAAAGAGGTTTGGTTGGCATGGTTCCACGACTTCCATCGTCAGCTCTCCATCTCCTTTCACGTTGGGAATCTCTTTCTTCAATATTTTCATCTTGTTGCCTTTTTCCAACGATGCTTGATTGTTTAGGATTTTTAAGATTGAGGCGAGTTGCAACTGCTTGAGCTCGTTCAACTATCTCCGAGTAGGTTGCAGTGGTTCCTTGAGCTGCTAGAATGCCGCCAATGTCTGACCATAACCCATACTCAAAGTTGCTTGCCTTTTTCTGCTTAGTATCCACCAAGTGCGGTGCATATCGAGAAAGTTGGTTGAATTTCCTCTCGTACTCCAGCACAGTCATGCTTCCTTGCTGCAAATTCACCAGCTCCAACTCCTTCTGTTTTCGATACGATCTCGGAAAGAATTTTCCTAAGACTAAGTCCTTGAATGCGGCCCAAGTTAAATTTTGGCGACGTTCTCGTGTCATCACTCGAGCTATGCTTTGCCACCAATGCTCTGCATCCTCAGTCAGTTGAAAAATAGCACATGATACCTTCTCTGCATCCGTACAGTCGAGGTGTTCAAAAATCCACTCTAGCTCAAATATCCACTCTTCCGTGTCAAGTGGTCCTTCGTTCCCCTTCAGCTTGGGTGGTGCCATCTGTCGGAACTGTTTCACCATGGTGTTTCCATCGTTCCTCGGTGGAGGAGCGTTTGGCATGGCTTGCCTCAATGCTTGAGTTAATTCTTGAACGAAAGTTGGACTATGACGGGGAGACCGTCTTGAGTTGTCATCTGACTGAGTTTTCTCACTATCGGCTCGTACGTTGCGGCGTGTGTTGACCATGCTTCCTATTATCGAGTCCATTAGCAAAAGAATTAAAACTTAGAAACCAAACATAGATAATCTTTTCACTAATAAATCTCATTAAAATAAAACTTAATCCAAGATAACAACATAAAGATAAGAATTTATTTCGTCTTCCACGTGACTCATATTAATTATTTCTCGCCCTCTTAATAGATTTCACTACTTCATTCAAGTTATCTTTGTTGGAGTCTTGATTCTTAGCTCTCCATCCTTCGCCATAAACTAAATCTCGCCAAATTCCTAAAGTATCGGCCATAAATGCGTTGAACAGATCATCTTCTTCCGGCACGTATTCAATTAGCTCTTCAAGAACCAACTCCATCCAATCTTTAATTTGGACAGGAACAATGCTGATTACTTTCTCGGTAGCTTGCACATGTCCGTAGCATCCACCTTCTATCTTTAGCTCTTGTCATTCCATTTGTAGCCTTAGCAAATATTCCTCCACCCCAAAATCATAATTCCATTTTAATTGCATGAACTTATTCCACAACATCTCTTTTCTACTAACGTCATGTCTCGTTGTTTGCGATGAAGTTTTCCTATTGGCTTGCACACGTCTCCCGGTCCTTACCCTGGGTACTAATTTCCAACCAGACATCTAAACATATAATACTTATAGTCAATTCCGAGGACTTAAGAAAATATTTCATAAACATTAACATAATTGAACATTTTTTTTTACCTCTTTTCTCGGTGCGATGCAGCAGACGAAATGATGGTTTTTTTTTTATAATTTTTTTTTTGCAAGTCTACAGAAACATAGACCCGCTCTAATACCAACTGTGACGTCCCAAAATTTCATAAATAAAAATATCTCATTTATTCAAATAATAGAGTTTAATACAGCAGAAGCAATATTTAAATTAAAATAATTTTTAATTAATCTTGACCATCACTCCGTCTCCACATCATCGCCCGAGCTTCATAAACTTGAAAATATAATAGCTTTGGGGTGAGTGCTATTAACTCAGTGGGGTTACTGCATTTTTCCAGATTATACACAATATGAACAATAAATACATAGTATAGAGTATCATTTTCCTGCAGCCCTTAGGCCGAACATGCAATCCGTAGGTTGAGTAACTTTTCCTGCAGCCCGTCGGGTGAACATACAACCTGTAGGTTGAGTAACTTTTCCTGCAGCCCGTAGGCCGAACATATAATTTCCACATATAAACTGCATAAAATGCATAATAAGGATAAATGAATTATTGCATAACAATCCACGTTGGATTCCCCACCTTTACTTGAACTTGAAACGTAACAGTATTAAATATATCCGCGCGCCGCCTAGCATAATAATATTAATTAATATAATATTTGAAATACTTTAAATGATTTTAAATAATATATTAAAATGCTTGGACAATATATATATATATATATGTGCATGGCAAATATGTAACTAATTATATTACATATCTTTACGTGAGTGTGTGTGCGTGTTTAAGTATATATTATAAGCTAATATCTATGTATACACATGTGCATGTGTGATATAATATGTATATATATTTACATGTGTGTGCGTAAGTAATATATATATGTATGCTTGTGTTGTGTGTGCTTTAAAAGATTAAGAATAAATAAATAAATAAATAAAATGAATGACCCCATCCATTTTGGCTTTTTTCCTAGCCTAACAATGTTGACCCAGTGGATCCCACCACTATAATTGAAAATAAAGTTACAAATGCCTATTTCTCTTCTCTTGCAAATGTTCACTGACCGGAAAAGAAATACGAAACTCATTTTTAACTAAAACAGCAAAAACTTATATCCTCGGTTCCCTGCTCGTCAAAATCAGAAAAAAATGACAAAGTCCTAAAAACACTTGTAGCGGTAAGAAGGGAAAGCATGAAATACCTAGACGAGAAGACGAAAAATCACTCCAAATGTTAGAGAGAATTATTTGAGTTGGTGATGAAGGTGGTGAACGAGACGCCCTCTTTTTATACTGAACCTTGAGAGTATAAAAATGGAAAATCTCTGGTTTTAAGGGAAGGAAATAATTGATTGAATCAATTTATATAATCACTGCAGATCGAATCACCGATAATTAGCGATTGGGTGCAAGGTGATTACAGCAGAAATCTCTTTCCTATTCTAGCTCTCAATTCTCACGATAGGGATGAACCTGATGGGCTTTAAATGCGTCAAGAATTATAATTCTTTTGGGCTTCAAGTAGATGGGCTCACCATAAATAAATAGTAAAAATAAATAGGAAGTCCATTGTTTTATAAATAATATAAATAAAATATTTAACATAATTTGATATAAAACATATATTAATTATTTGGCACGACTTATAGGATTTGATAATGATTTAAATAACCTCCATAAAATACAATATAAAAGTAGTTTTTTTTTTTTTCAGGGCGTTACATATTTACTCTACAAATTTGAGCAGTCCATTGATTTAATCATTTCATATAAATTAATTCTCCATAGATAATTCATAATTGAATACAGGTAATATCCGTTAACCTCTTCAATTATTTCCTTTCCTCATTTTCCATTAATTCACTAGTGAGTGATTAATTTATAAACGATTTATAAATTAGAAATCTCTAATCACTCGGTTCCAAAATTAACAAATGAGTGAATTATCTTTCTGCTTCTCAAAAGAAGGAATGAATTCCATATCTGTAAATTATATTCCCAGTTATTTAATTCAAACGTGAATCTAAAATGCAAGTTTAGAGAATGTTGGCAAACAAACTTTAACGAGCAAATTAAGAATCACATTGAAATAAATAGTTGTCTATAACCACTCAGGATTAAGATTATTCATATATGATCATCTTGTGATTTAATTTAATATTCCTTTTCTTTAACGGAATTTGAATGAATAATTAAATTAAATCGGTCCAAGTCCTATATGATCATATCATATATAAATGCACCCAACTGGATGTCTCCACATCAACGGTTTTGATAAAACGGTCACATTCATAATATCATCAGGCTGCATTAGTGACATTTTAATTAAAGATCCCATACTTTAATTAAATTCGTCACGGACTTCATTTTTAGTTTATTTTCTATAATCTTAATCCTCTTGTATATAACACTTATATACTAAGATTATGGTATCATTAAATAAACTAGGAATTTTCTGTGATGCAAAATAAATGATACAAGGAGAATATTAGTTCGAAAATGAATGTCGCTTTTATAAATAAGAAAAAAACTATTCACAATTGCTTTAAGGGCATAATCCCAACAAATGGTATGTGTTTAACATATATATCTAAAATGAAAAATGTAGTGTGTTTAATATTTGTTTCATCAATGAACTGGATATCTATCAAATTAAAATGAAAAATATAGTGAATATCTATCAAATAAGCTTCATGTCATGATTACTCTATCACCCCTAATGTATCAAAAAGAAAAGTGAGAATTGTATCTTTCTTATCCGAAATAGTAAGTAGCACGTCAACAATAATTAGAAAAAATTACACTTTAATACGTGTATTTTAGGCACTTTAAAAAATAGTTAATCTTTTCAAAATTAACAAAACATTGCTCACTTTATGAAAAAAATTAAAATTATAACATTTAATTGATTTTATGGCTCGAAAATCATATGTAATTGGCTGCTTTTTAAGATTTTATGATTGAATGATTTTCTTAGATGTGAAAAATAGAAATATTAAAATACAATCAATTACGTTCAATTTTCATATTGTAAAATCGATCAAATGTTATATTTGTAATTTTTTTAAAAAGTAGGTACTGTTTTGTGGACTTTAAAAGTGTAATTTACCCTAATAATTATGTAGTTACGTTAATACTACCTCCGTTTCATAATGTTTGTTGTTTAAGGTTTTTTTTTTTAGTTTCAAAATGTTTGTTGTTTTATATAATTTGACATCCTCTCTCCCAATTTTAACCCTCTCAAATCCTACAAGATTTTTTTATTCTAACTTACCTATAATATATGAAGAGAGAAAAATATATGGAGAGAGAAAATATTGTTATTTTTTAGGAAAATATAGATGAATTAGATTTTATGGCATATATAAGGGATGGGTATATTTGTCCACGAAATTAATTCTTAATTTCAGATAAAAAAAACAAAACAAACATTATGAAACGGATGTAGTAGTAATTTACCCTAATAATCATTAAAAATTATAGATCCACATCCTTTTAATGAGTTCAAATATTTAAAGACAATGTCCTTGATATTTACCACTTCTCATTTGTATATTTTTTCAATATACATATTTACCCCTTCTCATTTTTTTGTTTTTGTTTTTTTTTTCTTTTGCAAATTTGTGAAGTTCTAAACTTGCATATCAATGATTGGGATCATGTTGATTTGTTTCTTTACAAGTGGGTTTATAAAGTTACATGTAATGACATGTGACAATCCATTTAAGTTGCTTAAGCGGGGCATTACAGAGCCTAGACGTTTTTTTTTAAATATATTATTACATATTATATTATTTACACATTAATTTTTAAGTTACTCATATCATATATCAGTTGTATAATGAAAATTGGGATGTAGTTAGTCCATATGATGTTGCATAAAAGCTCAAATTAGTTTTTCAATCTTTCCTTTCCAGCACAACTAGAGACCGCTTAGCCCAATTTATCCAACCTGTTAGTTTTGTATACTAGAAGACGTGTCTTTTGTATACATTATTGATTATATTTTATGATGATATAGAATGAATACAATTGCAGTCACTGTTTGCATTTAAATTGTTATATTTACATGCATGTTCACTATACTTAGATTGTAGGTGATATGGTGTGGGTAAACACACGGTTAGATCATATCATCGGCTCCTTATAATGTATTAAAAGGCTCACGGTCTAGATGGCACTGAACCTGCTATCGGTACATCGTAGAATAATCTGATAGTTAGTTTGTCTTGACTAACTGATTATTCTAATACACGGACGAGTGTATTGAGGAGGATCTAATTAGGATTCTATTCTCTATTCTGACTTTAAATGAGAGAATAAGAATCCACATAGTTCAGATTCTTAACCCCTATATGTTGGTGGACATATATGTGTAGTGTTTGCAGCTTTGATTTATCAAAGCGTGAGATTCTTTTATAGCATCAATAATCTCGATATCTTGGGTTGTAACATTTACACTTATGATGGGTCGTGCAATATGTAGGGGCACCGTGTCCTGGTGCGCCAGGTTGATGGTGTCCTCTAGAGGAAACACAAGTTCATGTTGAAACCCTGCAGGTGGAATTTATTCCGTACATGAGTAAAGCTTGTGTTGTACTACTCAAGGATAAGATATTAATTAATTATAGTTGTCAGAAGCTTACATAATTAATTAATGGGCATTATATCTTAAACATGGGGAATGGCTGGACTAAAGGAAAAAGCATATTCAGAAATATGTATTAAATTGGTAGGTCAGTATTATTTCTTTAGTGGAATAAAAATAATACTTAATTTATTTAATTATATCATAAGTTTATTGTATAATAGAAATTAAATAAATTAGCAGACCAATTTAATATTCTTCTAGATCTCTGTTGTAGCCCAATATGACTTTAATGGATTGGAGATGGAAAAAGAGATAGAGGCCCAAGCCCAATAAATCTGAGACTTGATAATTTCGACCATCTCCCCTATAAATAGCGAGATGGGGATCGAAATTTTAGTGTTACAATTCAGCTCTTTTTTGTTCTCTTTATCTCCACAGTATCCATACTTATCTAGTAGATTTCAGCCCACCCTGAATCTAGATACAATCCGGGAATATAACAGAAGACCAAGGAGTGGAATAACATAAGGGGGCGCCGATTATCATCATACACAACAGCAAGATTAGACCTTTAATATTGTCTTCAACCCGTCGTTTAATTTGTAAGTCATTTTTCGGTATTCTATGTTTCCGCTTTAGTAGAATTGAAAACCGGCTATGCATGTTTAATTGAACTCGGTTAATTAAAACATATGAGCTGCATAAAATTATGGTCTATATAACATTAGGATTAATGAACATCCAATTAGATCCTGCGGTGGTTCAATTCGAAAAAACCTCAACAACTGGTATCAGAGCGGGTTTTGGCACTGTTCTTTATTTAATCCTGGGATATTTTTGAAATTCATGTATAAATTTGTAGATGAATTTTATGTGTTTAAAATTTTCAGATTTATTTGTGTAATACCCAAAAATATTTTAGAAGGTTTTATTTGACTTATGTTACCCTCTGGTAAGTTAGAAAATAAGTTGGGTCCTTAAAGGACTCAAATAAAGAAAAATCGCAGTCAGGAAAATCTGTTAAATTTAATTTTATCAAAAAATTGTTTTAAAAATATGTTCTGATATTTTTCTCGGGTAGATAGAAAATGTTCCAAGCATCGTGCCAAACTTTGAATTTTCCAATTCCGAGTTCAAATAAACACTTGGCACAATTTTAGGGTGAAAGGTAATAGATTTGGATAAAAATGGCACATCCGACATTATCCAATTTCTTTTTCGAAAGATTATCCTATTCGTAATTATCCTATTCTTTTTCCAACATTATCCTATTCCATTATTATCCTCTTTCTTTTATTCGTTATTATCCTATTTTTTTTTTTTCTATAAATAGGAGGTTAAGGTTTCATTTTTCATTCATTTTCAAAATCGAAATGCCGAGCAGCTTCCAGAGAAGGTATAACTCTAGTTTCCTATTTCAATTCTGAAATAGTTATTTTGAAGGTGTCAACCCGTAGATCACGAATACGTGATTGAAATGATGACACGACGGACGATCACGATGGAAAATCGTCGTGACTGCCGCCAAAAGTCGCAACCACCCTCTCAAATCGGTGACTCTTTCGGGTCGCCAGATCAAAAAGTGTCTTTAGGGTTTCATGTTCTATGTATATTTATATACATTTTCCATGTTGTCACTTTTTAATTTCGGGTATATTCTGGGTATCCGATTATTAAATTGTAGTCTTTTTCAGATATATCCTTCATGGATAGCTCTATCATATTTTTAAGCTCAAAAATTGTTCTGTGTCAAAATATAGTATTTTTATTTAAAGTTTCATATTTTTCCAATGGGCAGATCTTGCGGTATGAATTTATTTGTACCGAATTAATTTTAGGATACGGGTTTGACCACCCCGTATGCCAAAACTTCCAAAAGGGTTTTTCTTTATAAAAATGCCCTGAGTAAAGTTCCCTTAAGAGTCAAAATATTTTGATGACCCGCGTGCTCTGTATTAAGATAGTAGATTTTATAATATTTACTTCATGGCTAAGAAAGGTTAGATTTTGACCTAATGAAAGTCTTTTATCGAAATTAAGTTGCCAAATAATCTTGTGGGCGCAGAAGAAGGAGACTTCTAGTTGAGACCAGAACCAGAATCTAGATCTAGCTATCCAGATCAGATTTTCAGGTGGGTTTTCTTTATATAAAAATATTTTTTGGGTTATTAAGCTCTGATATTTATAAAATGAATATGATGGAATATCCAACTCATGACTGTATTTGATGTGCTCTCCTGACTCATATAAGTCTTACTACTGTTTTTGGTGACGAAACTTCAATGATTCACAATATCAAGCCAAAGCAAACAGGGCAGTGTCTAACCTTAAGCAGCCGGGTTGTGTATACGAACCGACTCACCGTATGCGTTCTAGAGGAGAGTGGAGCGTAATGATGGAACTAAAATGATTTTGTATACATGGAATTCACAATTTTTTTGTTTTGAAAGCTTTCCATGATATGCTTCAAATATTATTGGATATTCTGTTTTATAAAATGATTGTGAAGGTTTTTCTCAAAAGTACCCACTGAGTGCATTAGTACTCATGCCCAAAAATTTTTCAAATATTTTCAGGATGAGCTGCGGGATGGCGGACGACTGTGCTTAGGTTGAAGGGCTATTGTTTGAGTCTGAATAAATCCACTACATTCTTTTCCGCTTACTCTGATTACTGTTATGGAGTGTTCGGTTCTCCGAATCCCGTTTTCTTTATTGTATGGAGTGTTCGGTTCTCCGAATCCCATTTTCTTTATTGTTATGGAGTGTTCGGTTCTCCGAATCCTGTTTACTTTCTATTCCTGACATGCAAAAGCCTGGCATTTATTTACTTTCCTTATTCAGACAGGCGCAAGCCTGGCTTTACATTGCTTTCCTTGTCAAGACAAAAGCCTGGCTCTTTATTGTTTTCACGACAGGCGAGAGACTGACATCTCTTTACTTCATGTATTTGGACAGACATTAATCTGGCCTTTTTCATGCCTAACCTATTAACAGTTAACCTTTGAAATGTTATTATTTACATTGAAGTTTGCTTTCGTTATTCTGTCTTGGGTTTATCCTAAGAGTCATGGTATCTGGTTTGAGTCATTTCATACGCTTTAAAAGCGTGGATTGATCCATTTATAGAGGTTATGCTGCCCAAATTTTTGGGGCACTAACCCTATTTCTATGATTGCTTCTATTAAACAACCCCTTCCCCCTTCCCCCAAGTAGCGCACCGGTTCCCTGCCCTTCTCCCGGGATTGGGACGTTACAAAGTGGTATCAGAGCAGGCTCCAACTCTGCATGCCTATCATATTGTTGATTGAGTCTAGTTCTCAGTGTATTCTCTTAATTAATTATCTGATAGCCCTAGCACGTCGCCTGCACCGCTCTCATCTTGCTTCAAAAAAAAAGGTACGTGAGTTAAAATGTTTTTGAGATTCAATGATGTTTACTGATTTAAAAAAAGGAATGTAGATAAGGAAAATTATTCACATTGATGGTATTTATTAAAAGTAGCGCCAATGATGGTTTTGAAAGGATAATGGTATCATTTTGGGACTATGTGCCCATGTGATGATGGTTATGAATGGAAGGGACTTGTTGTACATGATGGTAAAATTGTGGGACTTTGTGCCCAGATGGTATTGAATGATTATTTTAAATGGGACTATATGTCCATTATGTTTGAAATGAAAAGTGATGTTTTGAATGAGAATATATGTCCATGATATGTTCCGAAAAAAAAGTGTGATGATAGTAATCAATGCCCTATGATAAGAAATGTTACAATGTGTAAGTGATTAGAAATGTGATGATGTTAAAGTGATGGGAACCCAGAATGCTTATGCAGATGGAATATGAACATAGAATGATTTAATTGAGAGTGTAGATGAACATAGCTAGTTGTGATTTATTCACATAGATTGGATTTTAAGTTGATGATTGTTAAGATTCTTGTGGAACATAGATTGATTAAGTGTTCTTTCACGTTTTAGATTATTAGCCCACATGGATTGGTTCCACTGAAATGTGTAAATTGTTATGATGTGAAATTTTAAAAGAGTGTGTTATGTCATGTTTGGATTGAATCCTACATGAAAGAGGGTTCACGGTAAGGCCGTGGTTCACCTATGGTTTTAATGGGATGTTTGGGACATCTAGATTCCGGTTTAACCGAGAATCTGTTGAATGATTATAAAGAACAGATTGACTAAGAAGGTGGGAATAATTATGTAGTGGCTTGTAGACTTGAACATAGAAAGAACTTAGAATGGATAAGTATATTCTTTTAGATAGCTTGAGTTATATGGATTTCTAGGAAATGCAGTTTGCGTGTATATGCATTTGAGGAGCATGTTGGCAGAATTTTAAATGTTGATGAAGACTCGCGAATGATAGATCCATTCTCACTACACCTGCCTCTATACGTTTTTGATCGAGGAGCAAGGACAAGTGCAAGACTGAATGTCTCAAGTTCAGCGTGACGTATATGATGATCGAGATAATATGCTTTGATTTAAGTGGATCGATATCTATTCTCTCTCTCTCTCTCTCTCTCTCTCTCTCTCTCTCTCTTTCTCTCTCTATCTCTTTTCTCAACTCAAAGGATGATGTTAAAGAATATATGAAGAAAGATGAAGAGAAGAACGTATGAAGAGTTATGCGCATCAAGTTAAAGTGGACCAAGGCAGAGTATACGTCTTAGTAAGATTTACGACTCGAGATAAATAGTATTTTAGCTAGGAATGATGAGGTAGTTTATAAACTAGTCATATTGCTAATTCTAGCTAAGGTTCATAACGTGATTGATGTCTTAATGTTGAGGAAGTGTAAGTTGCATCCTAAGCATGTTATAAAGAATGAGGAGATAGTCCTGAACCAAGATTTATCTAATGATGAAAGACCAGAGGCTATTCTTGACCGACGGGTCCAAGAATTATGGAACAAGCAGATGTCACTCATGAAAGTCTTATAGAATAACCATGGGAAAGAGAAAGCCACATGAGAGCTTGAAAGTAGAATCAAGGAGTTGTACCCTGATTTACCCTATAGAGGTACGCAAATTTCGGGACGAAATTTTTATTAAGGAGGGTAGAATGTAATACCCCGAAATATTTTAGAAGGTTTTATTTGACTTATGTTACCTTCTGGTAAGTTAGAAAATAAGTTGGGTCCTTCCTTAAAGGAGTCAAATAAAGAAAAATCGCAGTCAGGAAAATCTGTTAAATTTAATTTGATCAAAAAATTGCTTTAAAAATATGTTCTGATATTTTTCTCGGGTAGATAGAAAATGTTCCAAGCATTGTGCCAAACTTTGAATTTTCCAATTCCAAGTTCAAATAAACACTTGGCACAATTTTAGGGTGAAAGGTAATATATTTGGATAAAAATGGCACATCCATCATTATCCAATTTCTTTTTCGAAAGATTATCCTATTCGTAATTATCCTATTCTTTTTCCAGCATTATCCTATTCCATTATTATCCTCTTTCTTTTATTCGTTATTATCCTATTTATTTTTCTTCTATAAATAGGAGGTTAAGGTTTCATTTTTCATTCATTTTCAAAATCGAAATGCCGAGCAGCTTCTAGAGAAGGTACGACTCTAGTTTCCTATTTCAATTCTGAAATAGTCATTTTGAACGTGTCAACCCATAGATCATGAATACGTGATTGAAATGATGACACAACGGACGATCACGATGGAAAATCGTCGTGACTGCCGCCAAAAGTCGCAACCACCCTCTCAAATTGGTGACTCTTTCGGGTCGCCGGATCGAAAAGTGTCTTTAGGGTTTCATGTTCTATGTATATTTATATACATTTTCCATATTGTCATTTTTTAATTTCGGGTATATTCTGGGTATCCGATTATTAAATTGTAGTCTTTTTCAGATCTATCCTTCATGGATAGCTCTATTCTATTTTTAAGCTCAAAAGTTGTTCTGTGTCAAAATATAGTATTTTTATTTAAAGTTTCATATTTTTCCAATGGGCAGATCTTGCGGTATGAATTTATTTGTACCGAATTAATTTTAGGATACGAGTTTGACCACCCCGTATGCATAAACTTCCAAAAGGGTTTTTCTTTATAAAAATGCCCTGAGTAAAGTTCCCTTAAGAGTCAAAATATTTTGATGACCCGAGTGCTGTGTATTAAGATAATAGATTTTAAAATATTTACTTCATGGCTAAGAAATATTAGATTTTGACCTAATGATAGTCTTTTATCGAAATTAAGTTGCCGAATAATCTTGTGGGCACAGAAGAAGAAGACTTCTAGTTGAGACCAGAACCAGAATCTAGATCTAGCTGTCCAGATCAGATTTTCAGGTGGGTTTTCAATATATAAAAATATGTTTCAGGTTATTAAGCTATGATATTTATAAAATGAATATGATTGAATATCCTACTCATGACTGTATTTGATGTGCTCTCCTGACTCATGTAAGTCTTACTACTATTTTTGGTGACGAAACTACAATGGTTCACGATATCAAGCCCCAAGCAAACAGGGCAGTGTATAACCTTAAACAGCCAGGTTGTGTATACGAACCGACTCACCGTAAGTGTTCTAGGGGAGAGTGGCACGCAATGATGGAACTAAAATGATTTTGTATACATGGAATTCACAAATTTTCTGTTTTGAAAGCTTTCCATGATATGCTTAATATATGATTGGATATTCTGTTTTATAAAATGATTGTGAAGGTTTTTCTCAAAAGTACCCACTGAGTGCATCAGTACTCACGCCCAAAAATTTTTCAAATATTTTCAGGATGAGCTGCGGGATGGCGGACGACTATGCTAAGGTTGAAGGGCTATTGTTTGATGTATATGTTTCCTTTTTCGCTATGGAGTCTAACTGAGAACATGCTTCCTTTTGAGTCTGAATAAATGCACTACGTTCTTTTCCGCTTACTTTGATTACTGTTATGGAGTGTTCGGTTCTTCGAATCCCGTTTTCTTTACTGTATGGAGTGTTCGGTTCTCCGAATCCCATTTTCTTTATTGTTATGGAGTGTTCGGTTCTCCGAATCCCATTTACTTTCTATTCCTGACAGGCAAAAGCCTGACATTTATTTACTTTCATTATTCAGACAGACGCAAGCCTGGCTTTACATTGCTTTCCATGTCAAGGCAAAAGCCTGGCTCTTTATTGTTTTCACGACAGACGAGATCCTGACATCTCTTTACTTCATGTATTTGGACAGACATCAGTCTGGCCTTTTTCATGCCTAACCTATTAATAGTTAACCTTTGAACAGTTATTATTTACATTGAAGTTTTCTTTCGTTATTCTTCCTTGGGTTCATCCTAAGAGTCATGGTATCTGGTTTGAGTAATTTCATACGCTTTAAAAGCGTGGATTGATCCATTTATAAATGTTCTGCTACCCGAATTTTTGCGGCACTAACCCTATTTCTATGATTTCTTCTATTCAACAACCCCTTCCCCCTTCCCCCAAGTAGCGCACCGGTCCCCTGCCCTTCTCCCGGGATCGGGATGTTACAAAGTGGTATCAAAGCAGGCTACAACTCTGTAGGCCTGTCGTATTGTTGATTGAGTCTAGTTCTCATTGTATTCTCTTAATTAATTATCTGATAGCCCTAGCACGTCGCCTGCACCCCTCTCATCTTGCTTCAAAAAAAAAAGGTACGTGAGTTAAAATGTTTTTGAGATTCAATGATGTTTACTGATTTAAAAAAAGGAATGTGGATAAGGAAAATTCTCCACATTGATGGTATTTATGAAAAGTCGCGCCAATGACATTTTTGAAAGGATAATGGTATCATTTTGGGACTATGTGCCCATGTGATGATGGTTATGAATGGAAAGGACTTACTGTCCATGATGGTAAAATTGTAGGACTTTGTGCCCAGATGGTACTGAATGATTATTTTAAATGGGACTATATGTCCATTATGTTTGAAATGAAAAGTGATGTTTTGAATGAGAATATATGTCCATGATATGTTCTGAAAAAAAAAGTGTGATGATAGTAATCAATGCCCTATGATTAGAAATGTTACAATGTGTAAGTGATTAGAAATGTGATGATGTTAAAGTGATGGGAACCCAGAATGCTTATGCATATGGAATATGAACATAGAATGATTTAATTGAGAGTGTAGATAAACATAGCTAGTTGTGATTTATTCACATAGATTGGATTTTAAGTTGATGATTGTTAAGATTCTTGTAGAACATAGATTGATTTAGTGTTCTTTCACGTTCAAGATTATTAGCCCAGATAGATTGGTTCCACTGAAATGTGTCAATTTGTTATGATGTGAAATTTTAAAAGAATGTGTTATGTCATGTTTGGATTGAATCCTACATGAAAGAGGGTTCACGGCAAGGCCGTGGTTCGCCTATGGTTTTAATGGGATGTCTGGGACATCTAGATTCCGGTTTAACCGAGAATCTGATGATTGATTATAAAGAACAGATTAACTAAGAAGTTGGGAATAATTATGTAGTGGCTTGTAGACTTGAACATAGAAAGAACTTAGAATGGATAACTATATTCTTTTAGATGGCTTGAGTTATATGGATTTCTAGGAAATGCAGTTTGCGTGTATATGCATTTGAGGAGCATGTTGGCAGAATTTTGAATGTTGATGAAGACTCGCGAATGATAGATTCATTCTCGCTACACCTACCTCTATACCTTTTTGATCGAGGAGCAAGGACAAGTGCAAGGCTGAATGTTTAAGTTCAACGTGACGTATACGATGATCGAGATAATATGTTTTGATTTAAGTCAATCGATATCTATTCTCTCTCTTTCTCTCTCTCTTTTCTCGACTCAAAGGATGATGTTAAAGAATATATAAAGAAAGATGAAGAAAAGAACATATGAAGAGTTATGCGCATCAAGTTAAAGTGGACCAAGGCGGAGTATACGTCTTAGTAAGATTTACGACTAGAGATAAATAGTATTTTAGCTAGGAATGATGAGATAGTTTATAAACTAGTCATATTGCTAATTCTAGCTAAGGTTCATAACGTGATTGATGTCTTAATGTTGAGGAAGTGTAAGTTGCATCCTAAGCATGTTATAAAGAATGAGGAGATAGTCCTGAACCAGGATTTATCTAATGAGGAAAGACCAGAGGCTATTCTTGACCGACGGGTCCAAGAATTATGGAAAAAGCAGATTTCACTCGTGAAAGTCTTATAGAATAACCATGGGAAAGAGAAAGCCACATGAGAACTTGAAAGTAGAATGAAGGAGTTATACCCTGATTTACCCTATAGAGGTACGCAAATTTCGGGACGAAATTTTTATTAAGGAGGGTAGAATGTAATACCCCGAAATATTTTAGAAGGTTTTATTTGACTTATGTTACCCTCTGGTAAGTTAGAAAATAAGTTGGGTCCTTAAATGACTCAAATAAAGAAAAATCGCTGTCAGGAAAATCTGTTAAATTTAATTTGATAAAAAAATTGCTTTAAAAATATGTTCTGATATTTTTCTCAGGTAGATAGAAAATGTTCCAAGCATCGTGCCAAACTTTGAATTTTCCAATTCCGAGTTCAAATAAACACTTGGCACAATTTTAGGGTGAAAGGTAATAGATTTGGATAAAAATGGCACATCCGTCATTATCCAATTTCTTTTTCGAAAGATTATCCTATTCGTAATTATCCTATTCTTTTTCCAACATTATCCTATTCAATTATTATCCTCTTTCTTTTATTCGTTTTTATCCTATTTATTTTTCTTCTATAAATAGGAGGTTAAGGTTTCATTTTTCATTCATTTTCAAAATCGAAATGCCGAACAGCTTCCAGAGAAGGTACGACTCTAGTTTCCAATTTCAATTCTGAAATAGTCATTTTGAAGGTGTCAACCCGTAGATCATGAATACGTGATTAAAATGATGACACGACGGACGATCACGATGGAAAATCATTGTGACTGCCGCCAAAAGTCGCAACCACCCTCTCAAATCGGTGACTCTTTCGGGTTGCCGGATCAAAAAATGTCTTTAGGGTTTCATGTTCTATGTATATATATATACATTTTCCATGTTGTCACTTTTTAATTTCTGGTATATTCTGGGTATCCGATTATTAAATTGTAGTCTTTTTCAGATCTATCCTTCATGGATAACTCTATCATATTTTTAAGCTCAAAAGTTGTTATGTGTCAAAATATAGTATTTTTATTTAAAGTTTCATATTTTTTCGATGGGCAGATCTTGCGGTATGAATTTATTTGTACCGAATTAATTTCTTTTGTACCGAATTAATTTTAGGATACGGGTTTGGTGACGAAACTATAATGGTTCACGATATCAAGCCCCAAGCAAACAGGGCAGTGTCCAACCTTAAGCAGCCGGGTTGTGTATACGAACCGACTTACCGTATGCGTTCTAGGGGAGTGTCGCGCGCAATGATGGAACTAAAATGATTTTGTATACATGGAATTCACAAATTTTCTGTTTTGAAAGTTTTCCATGATATGCTTAAAATATGATTAGATATTCTGTTTTATAAAATGATTGTGAGGGTTTTTCTCAAAAGTACCCACTGAGTGCATTAGTACTCACGCCTAAAAAATTTTCTAATATTTTCAGGATGAGCTCCGGGATGGCGGACGACTGTGCTAAGGTTGAAGGGCTATTGTTTGATGTATATGTTTCCTTTTTCGCTATGGAGTCTAACTGACAACATGCTTCTGTTTGAGTCTGAATAAATGCACTACGTTCTTTTCCGCTTACTCTGATTACTGTTATGGAGTGTTCGGTTCTCCAAATCCCATTTTCTTTACTGTATGGAGTGTTCGGCTCTCCAAATCCCATTTTCTTTATTGTTATGGAGTGTTCGGTTCTCCGAATCCCGTTTACTTTCTATTCCTGACAGGCAAAAGCCTGGCATTTATTTACTTTCCTTATTCAGACAGGCGCAAGCTTGGCTTTACAATTCTTTCAATGTCAAGGCAAAAGCCTGGCTCTTTATTGTTTTCACGACAGGCGAGAGCCTGACATCTCTTTACTTTATGTATTTGGACAGACATCAGTCTGGCCTTTTTCATGCCTAACCTATTAACAGTTAACCTTTGAACTGTTATTATTTACATTGAAGTTTGCTTTCGTTATTCTTCCTTGGGTTCATCCTAAGAGTCATGGTATCTAGTTTGAGTCATTTCATACGCTTTAAAAGCGTGGATTGATCCATTTATAGAGGTTATGCTGCCCGAATTTTTGGGACACTAACTCTATTTCTATAATTGCTTCTATTCAACAACTCCTTCCCCCTTCCCCCAAGTAGCGCACCGGTCCCCTGCCCTTCTCCCGGGATCGGGGCGTTACAATTTGATCATGAATTTTATGTTTAATAGATTCAAATTCGGATGCAATTTTAATGTATATTGAAAATTCAAATTTGTGAAAATCTATGTAATTTTCGACCATGATATTATTAGATTTGGAATAGAATTTTGATGTATCAAAATTTTCAGATTTAATAAGGTAATTGTTCGAAAATTTGATCATCAAATTTTTCAAAAATTTGATGTTTAAATTCCCTAATTTGTTCTATGTAATTTTCGGCCATATTAAATTAATTTGGAGAGGTTTTTGATTTAATATCAAATTTTCAGATTTATTTAATATGGGGTTTCGAAAATTATGTTTGGAAAATTAGATTTGGTATTTTTGATGTTTATCTTAATGTTACCTAATTCTAATCTAGATAGATTTGAAAATAGAATTTAAATTTGTAAAGAATTTGAAGTGGATCAAATTTCCAGATTTTTATTCTAGATATTTTCGAAAATCAAGTAGATAAGAATTGGAAAAGTAATTTTTGGTGTATTTTATAAATTACTTAATTCTAATCTATATAAAGTTGAAAATAAGATTTAAATTTGGAAGGAATTTGAAGTGGATCAAATTTCCATATTTTTATCTTGGATATTTTCGAACCTAGCTAATATTTGGGATAGAATTTTGAGTTATATCAAGATTTCCAAATATTAATTGATTAGAGTTTATCCGAAAATTAAGAAATAAATTTGGTGGATAATTTTAACAAATTTTCAGATTTATTCTTAAAGATATTTTCGAGATCTACTTGGATTTAATTTGGTGGATAATTATTTTAATTTCCAAATTATATCTATTAGGGATTTTTGAAATTTATTAATTAGATATTTCAAAAATTATGTCATGTGTGGATATCATATGTTATTTTATACTAATCATGTAATTATGATTGTTGGATTTGTAGACTGACATGTTTGCAGGGTTACCAACTATCATGGCTCCTTAATTATGTGATGTTTGTTTTAATTAATGTTGGATGTATGATGGATCGTATGCCGGTTTGGCTACGTGATTTTAATCCATGAGAAAATCCATGGATTGTATCTAGGTTTTATTTTATGTTGTTTAATGTAATAGAAATAAAACCTTTAGACCAAGTTTTTCACGTCCCGAAACCCTAATTGGAGCTAGGGTTTTCAGTAAGGCGCAGTGAAGGGGACAGCGACCATGTCCAAGTTCTGGAGCTAACATTCCAGATTTTATCTCATTTAGCAACATGAGATATAAGCCATGATAGTTGGTTTTATTATTATTGCTTATTATGTTGTTTGAAGCATGCAATGGTATTCTATCATTTTATGTGATGTTTGCATATTTTACAATGGGATAAAATGAAACCTCGATCTTAAATAACTAAGTGGGAGAGATTCATACCAAAACATGTAGAAATCTCAAACGGTGTCCATTAATCTAGTTTAATTGAGATGTGATTGACATGCGAGTTGACAATAGGTCTTTCTCCATAACGAATGTGGCATATCACTATTATCTCTAAAAATTAAACTTCTTAAACAAGATAGTTGTTGAACACTATTAGAACAAACTGACTCCTCCAACTAGAGCAGGGAGTTCAAAATAGTGGACTTGGTGCTAAGATGATGGTATTCACACTTAGGTGTAATTTATTAATAAACGTCCACACTAATGTGGCTAATTAATTGAAAGGTTACACGATCGTCATTATTCCAGCTATTAATTTACTTGTCATAAGGAAATTTAACTGGAGGTAAACTAAAGGTGGTTTTACCTGTTTAATAATGAATTTTATAAACGTCCACACTAACGTGGCTTATAGAATTTTTTTTTAAAATTTCGGTGGAAAAGTATATAATTTTTGTGAGGTTTTCAATTATATGCTATTTATCCTAAAACATTTGTGACTGTACTACATGTTTACTTTTCAGTTATTCTATATCATCACGGCACTCTCCAACCTATCCTCTATTATCAAAGAAAACAAGTTAATCGGTGAAAATTACAATGACTGGATTTGAAACCTTAATCTTGTTCTGACTACGGAAGGACACAAATTCGTACTTGAAGAGGTTTGTCCTTAGAAGCCAGATGAGGGTTCTAACGAAGCCCAAAAGGTTGCATAAGATAAGTGGGTTAGCCCTAATGAGATAGCGCACTGTTACATTCTAGCATCCATGTCGAATGTGTTGCAACATCAGAATGAACCTATGAAAACCGCTTATGATATCATGTACAACCTTAGGCAGCTCTTTGGTCATCAGAACCGCTCGGCACACCATTTGGCAATGAAGAAGTTAATGGATGCGAGAATGGCTGACTCCACGCCTGTCAGGGATCACGTTCTCACGATGATGGGGTATCTGGCTGAGATCGAGACCTTAGATGGAGAGCTGGATGGCAATTCTCAAATTGATATTGTTTTTCATAGTTTGTCCTCGAAGTTTGAGCAGTTCAGGCTGAACTTTAACATGATCAAAAGGGATGTCAGCCTGACTGAACTGCTCATGGATCTTCAGGTGGCTGAGTTACTTCAGAAAGGAAATTCGGAGGCACACCTAGCTGAAAATAGGTCGTCTTCTTCCGGTACTAAAAGGAAGAAGATGAACGCGCCAAAAAAAGCTGCAGAGAGGGCGCCTAAGGTGAAGAAGTCCAAGACTAAGATTCCTCCCGAGGAATTTATGTCAAAGACAAAGTGTTTCAAGTGCGACCAGCCAAGTCACTGGAAGGCGGATTGTCCTAACAACAAGAAGAATAAGGGTACATCTCAATCTCTCATCGTTGAAACATGTTTAGCTACTTGTTCTACTCAGTCATGGGTAGTAGATACTAGAGATACTGATCATGTTTGCATGTCTTTACAGGGGTTCCTAGTAAAAAGACAGTTGAGTGATGGAGAGATTTCAGTCTACATGGGCAATGCTGCGAAAGTAGCGGCAGTTGCAGTGGGAGACGTAACCTTATCTTTTAGTGGTGATAGGATTTTAGTTTTGAAGGATTGTCTTTATGTGCCTGGTTTTAGGCGAAACTTGATTTCAGTTTCTAAACTTTTTTATAGATGGATATTTTGTTTCTTTTGATAACAAGGTTGCTATCTTTAGTGATAAACATTTTATCTGTTCTAGCACATTGGATGGACATCTTTATTTACTTACTCCTATGCAAAATACTACGCAAATGCATTTACTGAATACATCGGTCATAAACCTTAACAAACGAAAAGAACCTTTGAAAATGAATCAAACCTATCTTTGGCATCTTAGGCTCGGCCCCATTAACCTTAAACGAATACAAAGACTAGTAAATGATGGTCCCTTGTCTTCATTGGTCCTAGAATCGTTCCTTTTGTGTGAATCCTGTTTGGAAGGTAAAATGACCAAGCGACCCTTTAAGGATAAAGGGAATAGATCTAAAGAGTTATTAGATTTGATTCAGTCTGACTTATGTGGCCCTATGTCAGTTCAGGCTCAAGGAGGGTATGAGTATTTCATCACGTTCATTGATGATTACTCAAGGTATGGATACATATACCTATTAAGCCGCAAGTCAGAATCCTTTGAGACTTTTAAAGAATTCAGAGCGGAAGTGGAAAAACGTACAGGTAAAAGTATCAAATCACTACAGTCTGATCGTAGTGGTGAGTACTTCTCGAATGAATAGGGACTACTTGGTAGAGAACGTGATTACATCCCAATTGACTGCGCCGGGAATGCCACAGCAGAATGGTGTGGTGGAGAGAAAGAATAGAACATTGTTAGAGATGGTTAGATCGATGATGAGCTATTCAGATCTGCCTATTTCATTCTGGGGATATGCCTTGGAAACGACGGCCTATATTCTTAACGTGGTTCCATCAAAATCAGTCACATCTACGCCCACAGAACTTTGGGCTGGACGAAAGCCCAGTCTTGGACATTTTCGGATTTGGGGTAGTCCAGCACATGTCCTGGATAATGAAGCTGATAAGCTGGCACCACGTACAAATGTTAGACTATTTGTTGGATATCCCAAAGGAATGAAATGTGGTTTATTTTATAGTCCTATGGATCAAAAGATCATTGTGAGTACCAATCCTCGATTCTTAGAGGAAAACTATGTAATAAATCACAAGCCAAGAAGTGAGATAGTACTCGAGGAGCTTCGAGGGGAAAATTCGAATCTGACACCAACAGTACAAGAAGAGGAACAACATATTACTGTACAACGTGCCACAGAAGTACGGGAACTGCCTCATCGCGGTGCGAGGGTTGTGCGCCAACCTGACATATTCATTGGTTTGGATGAATCTTTGAATTTCCCTAAAGGACAAAATGAATTGGATTCCAGGACCTACGATGAAGCAATCCAAGAAAAAGATGCAGATTCTTGGAAAATTGTAATGGAGTCTAAGATTGGATCTATGGATCACAATCAAGTCTGGGAGCTTGTTGAACCACAAGATGGGGTAAAACCCATTGGGTGTAAGTGGGTCTACAAATGCAAGAGAGGACCTGACGGGAAGGTTGAAACCTTCAAGGTAAGATTGGTGGTGAAAGGGTACACTCAGAAAGAAGGGATCGATTATGAGGAAATCTTTTCACCGGTAGCCAAGCTTAAGTCAATCCGGATTTTCTTGTCAATTGCCGCTCATTTGGATTATGAGATCTGGTAGATGGATGTCAAGACAGCTTTCCTGAATGAAATTCTTGAGGAAAACATCAACATGAAGCAATTAGAGGGTTTCATTGCTAAAGGCTAAGAGCACTTAGTGTCCAAGCTTAAGAGATCCATTTATGGACTTAAGCAGGCGTCAAGGTCTTGGAACATCCATTTTGATGAGGTTATCCAGTCATATGGATTCGTCCAATGTCCGGATGAGAGTTGTGTGTACAAGAAGAGTGAAGAAAACGTGGTGGCTTTCCTCGTGCTATATGTTGATGATATCTTACTTATTGGAAACAGTAAGAAAGTATTATCTAACATAAGGGTGTGGTTGTCCAAGCAGTTCAATATGAAAGATCTGGAAAAATTCAGACACGTCCTTGGGATCAAGATAATTTGAGATCGCCAGAAAAGGATATTGTGCTTATCCCAAGCGATATATATCGACACAGTGCTAACTAGGTTTAACATGCAGGATTCCAAGAAAGGTTTTATATCTTTCAGGCATGGAATTCATCTATCCAAGGAGATGTGTCCCCGCACATATGCTGAGATAGATGAGATGAAGGACGTTCCATATGTTTCAGTTTTGGGAATTCTAATGTATGCTATGCTATGCACTAGCCCTGATATATGCTATGCAGTCGGCATGGTAAGTAAATATTAGTCTAACCCTGGACAAGGCCACTGGACTGCGGTTAAGAATATTCTCAAGTACCTGAAAAGGACTCGAGATTATATGCTGGTATACCGCTTTGATAGTTTAGTGCCTTTGGGTTACACGGACTCAGATTTTCAATCCGATAAAGAACAGAGTAAATCTACCTCAAGCTATGTGTTTACCTTGGGAGGCGGGGCCATTGCATGGAGGATCAGAAAGCAGAAATGCATTGCAGATTCCACCATGGAGGTCGAATATGTAGCTGCCTCTGAGGCTGCAAAAGAGGTCGTCTGGCTCAAGAGCTTCTTGTTGGACTTGAGCGTGGTTCCTGATTTACCTAAGAGTATCATGGTTTATTGTGATAACTCGGGTACACTGGCAAATTCGAAGGAACCCAGAGCCCATAAGGAAAGTAAACACATAGAGAGAAAGTACCATCTTATACGAGAAATCATCAAGAGAGGAGATGTGGCAGTGGTCAAAATTGCATCGGAGGACAATTTGGTTGATCCATTCACGAAGAGTCTTCCAGCTAAGACCTTCTACAGTCACATGGATAAAATGGGAGTGAGATGTAGACCCGGTGTTGCCGTTTGAGATTTTAGTTACAGCTGGAGAGTTTGCTAGTTTGTTTTATATTTGAAAGACATGGTTCAAGTATAAGTGGGAGATTGTTGGTTTTGTATACTAGAAGATCTGTCTTTTGTATACATTATTGATGATGTTTTATGATGATATAGAATGAATACAATTGTAGTCACTATTTGCATTTAAATTGTTATATTTACATGCATGTTCACTATACTTACATTGTAGGTGATATGGTGTGGGTAAACACACAGTTAGATCATATCATCAGTTCATTTTAATGTATTAAAAGGCTCACGGTCTAGATGGCACTGAACCTGCTATCGGTATGCCGTAGAATAATCTGATAGTTAGTTTGTCTTGACTAACTGATTATTCTAATACATGGGTGAGTGAACTGAGGATGATCTACTTAGGATTCTATTCTCTATTCTGACCTTAAATGAGAGAATAAGAATCCGCAGAATTCAGGTTCTTAACCCCTATATGTTGGCGGACATATACGTGTAGTGTTTGCAGCTTTAATTTATCAAAGGGTGAGATTCTTTCATAGAATCAATAATCTCGATATCTTGGGTTGTAACATTTACACTTATGATAGGTCGTGCAATATGTAGGGGCACCGTGTCCTGGTGCGCCAGGTTAATGGTGTCCTCTTGAGAAAACACAAGTTCATGTTGAAACCCTGCAGGTGGAATTTATTCCGTACATGAGTAAGCTTGTGTGGTACTACTCAAGGATAAGATATTAATTAATTATAGCTATCAGAAGCTTACATAATTAATTAATGGACATTATATCTTAAATATGGGGAATGGCTGGACTAAAGGAGAAAGCATATTCAGAAATATGTATTAAATTGGTAGGTCGGTATTATTTCTTTAGTGGAATAAAAATAATACTTAATTTATTTAATTATATCCTAAGTTTATTAGATATTAGAAATTAAATAAATTAGCAGACCAATTTAATATTCTTCTAGATCCCTGTTGTAGCCCAATATGACTTTAATGGACTGGAGACGGAAAAAGAGATAGAGGCCCAAGTCCAGTAAATCTGGGACTTGATAATTTCGACCATCTCCCCTATAAATAGGGAGTTGGGGATCAAAATTTTAGTGTTACAATTTAGCTCTTTTTTGTTCTCTTTATCTCCACAGTATCCATACCTATCTAGTAGATTTCAGCCTACCCTGAATCTAGATACAGTCCGGGAATACAACAGAAGATCAATGAGTGGAATAGCATAAGGGGACGCTGATTATCATCATACACAATAGCAAGATTAGACCTTTAATCTTGTCTTCAACCCGTCGTTTAATTTGTAAGTCATTTTTCGGCATTCTATGTTTCCGCTTTCGTAGAATTGAAAATCGACTATGCATGTTTAATTGAACTCGGTTAATTAAAACATATGAGCTGCATAAAATTATGATCTACATGACATTAGGATTAATGAACATCCAATTAGATCCTGCGGTGGTTCAATTCGAAAAAACCCAACACAACCTTGAAAAATACACAAGCAATTTATAATTTAGTCGATATAATTCATATATGTATATACTAAATTAAAATCATATTTGAATATATTTTAATTATTGTATTTAAATACTTTTAATAATATTCATTGTGCATCGCACATGTCGTATACTAATATATATATATATACCCTAAAATAAAATAGAATTAATTTATATTTTTTACTTAGCATCTTGCGTAATACACTTGTCCGACGCTAGCGTATGGACCCACGACACTGCGTTCTATACAAAATAATAATTTTTAAAATATATACATAAAAAAAGAAACAAAAGAAAGGAACAAAAGGAAAAAAACATTGGAAAATGGGTTGAAAGTAGCGGGCCCACAACCGAAAAAGAAAAAAAGAAAAAAAGAGAAAGAATGTGGGCTCATGCCCATGAGACACGTGTAAACTTACGCGCCTGGGTTAAAAATGGCGGATTGATGTGTTTTTTGTTATGGGTTTGAGTTTTATTTGATCTGCCTAATGTAAGAGACGCGTCAGACGATCTCATAGAAATTTTTATCATAATATAAATCCCTTATGGATTTGAATTTCAATGTATTCTTTATTTTCATTTCAAATTTTTAAATTCTAAAAAAAACTCACTCTATAATTTTTGGGAGTTTCTATTTGTACAACCAAATTTACTTTTTGCACCACAAACAAATAAATAAAAAATAAAATAAATGTGAAATAACTTATGTATCCTTTTATTACTTGTATACGCTAAGATTATTACTCAATGCACCACAAAATAAAAATTAAAAAAAATAAAAATTAAAATAATAGAAAAATATATTATTAAACATATTAAAAAAATTGAAAATCACAAAATTGAACATAAAAAAATGTTGGTTTATTGAACACAATTGAACTCATATAACCTAGCTTCAACTTGTGCAATTGTGGTGTCAAAAATCGAAATAGATACAATGTGGAATGAAAATCAAGAAGAACCTAACAATGTAAGTCATTTTGATTAGTTTGTACCGGTTAAATTATGAGTTTTCGCAGATTTTTTTGGGCTGATATCGCATTTCGTTCGAGACTTTCAATTTGAACACTCTTCACAGTGTTCGAAAAATGAATTTTGAACAAGTGAATGATGTTCGAAATTTTATTTTCGAACATATTGAAATTGTTCGAACTTTTAAGTTCAAACACAAATTCAAATTTTTTGATGTATATTATGTTTAAACTAAAATTTTCAGACATAGTAACTATATTCGAAAATGGAAGTTCAAACTTAATTAACTTGCTCGAAATATGTTGTTCGAACAAGTGTTCTCCTGCAGTTACTAATTTTTATTTTATTCGGAATAGGAACAAACTGAGAGCAGTGTTATTGGCACAATCAATATAGAGTTGGTTCCTGATTTTACAGACATATTCCACTATAAAATTATTTGATTCTCGCGAGAGTTTGATCACTTGGGTTCGTGAGAGAGCTATTCCAATTGGTATTGTTATTATTGTGCGAAGTTTAGAAGCTGGAAGTGATATTAGAATTCCTCAGTTGGTGTTGACATGTGAATGAAGTGGGTATCCCCGTGTGGTTAAGAAGAAACATCCAATAGAACGTAATTACATACAACAATATTTGGAGGATGATGAAGTTTTGGAAGAAGGGAAAGAGAGAAAGAATTCTAAAATCAGCTCAAGAGAGATTGGGTTGAAGAGAATTGGATGTCCATTTTGTTTAAAAGGACATTATTTCCCATAGTGTAATCAATGGATGTTAGAAGTTGTTTGTGGTGTTCACAACTATACCACCCACAAACACAATATTTAGAATGACATGAATACACCGATCGCCTGACATCGGTGAAGAGAAGTTGCTGGCTAGCTTGTCGAGTTCACATACTCGGTCGAAGCAAATATTGGCTGCAATACAGAGAAGCTTTCCCAATAATAAGTCCATGATAAAGACAATTTATAATGTGTGCAGTATGAATAAATATATAGAGTATGCTGGTCGATCCCAAATGCAATATCTATTGGGTAAACTGGAGCAATATAGCTATTACTAGTATACGAGGTGATGCCCATAGACTGACACTGTGAAGGATATGTTCTACGCTCACCCGACAAATGTGAAATTACTTTGAGCTTTCCCTCAAGTGTTATTGATGGACTGCATGTACAAGATGAAAAGGTACATGTTGCCATTATTCGAAATAGTCGGCGTTACTTCAACAAGCATGATCTTCTTTGTTGCATGTGCCTATCTGGAATTAGAGGAAGATAACTACATATTGACGCTCACTATTCTTAAAGGGTTGATGGACTAGAGCACATTACCTAGTGTAATTATGATGGATCGGGAACGAGCATTGATGAATATAATTGAGGTGACATTTCCCATCACCCGTCATTTTTTGTGTCGGTGGCCTATAAATAAAAACATCACTGCCAATTACAGGAAGAAGTTTCGTACTAAAGATCAGTGGGAATCTTTCTTGAGTGCATTGAATTTGGTAGTGCTAGCTAAGACTGAATCACGATATACTAAATTGTTTCAGAGGTTTCAAGATGACTACGCCACCAATCCAACTATTGTGAATTATGCTATCAACAATTGGATTGTTCCTTACACAGAGAGATTTGTTAACTGTTGGACAAACCGTGTCATGCACTTTGACAATACCACAACTTGCATGTAACTTTCTATATTTCTTATTCAATACTTTTGAATGTCAATTGTTATATATCTAACAATTTTCTACTATATTGATAAATTGTAGGGTAAAGGGTGCCCATTGCATCAAGATCATCGTCACTGGAAACCAACTCATTAAACCTATTGTGCAACCACCTTAATTTGACATAGCTGCCCCGGTCACTTACTTCTGCAATTGCCTCTTCAGCCGATACTCCCAGCAAACAACGTACCATATGTTTCCCACCAGCAACATCCTCCTCTGCAAACTCAACTAGTCGACCCTCAATACTAAGATGAAGTAAACAGTATATGTCCTCCAATGTAATGGTCATCTCACCAAATGGAAGGTGAAATGAATTTGTTTTAGGATGCCAGCGCTTTACAAATGTCGAGATCAAATTCCTATTAGGGGCTCTGTATGCTAATTTTCTTAGCCGCAACAAACTGAACTTCTTTACTAAGATCTTCATGGAATGGAATCGTCTGCGGCTAGCCACTTTAGTAATTTGGTAGTCAGACAATGGCATTTCAACACTTATCTTTCTTCGCCTATCCATATTGCAGCTGCAACGTGCATTTTGAAGCTGCACAACACTGATGTATCTGTATGGCCCCTAGGGAATGGGTCTCTTAATATCTCATCATCATAATAATAATCGTCATCATCATCATCCTCATTATTTGCATTCTCATCACCCTCTTCATTTGCATTGTCATCACCCTCATTACCCGGTGCCTCTTCGTAAGTGAAATGCATGTGATTCCTCATGGTCTCTTCTTCTGCTAATTGTGCACGTGCTTTGCCTGATACCATTCTAGTGCAGTTTGCTGCCTTGCTAATGCGGTTGGTCTCCTCCTATACTAGGCAGCTACCAAAAAAAGTCTGTTATAGCCTGTTCGAATTGTATATTTCAAACATGAACGTATTGTTCGAACTTCAGATTTTGAACAAGACTTACGAGAAATTTCGAACTAAAACCATTCGAACTCTGACGTTTGAACACATCCCTTATGTTTCAAACTGAAACTGTTCGAACTCTAAAGTTCGAACATGAGGGTTGTGTTCGAACTTCAAAATTCGAATGGTTTCAGTTCGAAATTCCTCATATGTCTTGTTCAAATTCTGGATTTCGAACAATGCCTTAATGTTGAAAATATACAGTTCGAACAATACATAAAAATGGAAAAAAAATCATCAAATCGTTCAAAATCTCGAATTTTCGCGCACAATCGAAAAACTTGAAGTAAACAATACCCAACAATTTATTATATTATGAAAAAAAACGTATAAACTAACGAAAATTCAACGGGCTAACTTACTAAGTCGCTCCATGAAAATCGATGCGGCGTTGAGATCGGTCTTCCAACAAAATTTGTCCACACAATGTCAAACAATTGGCTTCGAGTCGATTTCGAACTCAGTGAAATTTTTGTTCAAACAAAAATAACGTGAAACTCCCTTTCTTAATTTTAACGTTTTGCGAATTTTTGTTTTTTAGTTTTAAGTTTTCAGATTTTTTTAAAGTAAAATAAATAATTTAGTTGGAAAGGTATTATGACAAATATACCTAATGTAAAGAGTAAAAATAGTAATGTATGAAATAAATAAAGTGCGGAGAATAAATTTAGTGGTGCAAACTCAATCTCTCATCATTTTTAGGCAGTCAACCAAGTGGTTAGGTACGGCGTGTCATGTGCACCACATGTGCTATAATATTATTGGGAACCAGCAAATACCCCCTTATCAGCTTTGCACCAAAATACAGAATAAAATGCATCATCATATCACATGGAGACTAACCTGGACCGCTACTAAAATCCACTCTACTTATTTTTCTAATTAAATAATATGATATAATGTCTATTATAAAATTTTGAAAAAAAAGTATATAGCATAATATATTTATTATTAGCGTGGCAAGCCACAATCATAAGTAAAGGTATAATCGAATCGAACTAAGATGAGTATTATTTTGCTCAAACTCGTAATATTAAATTTCGAGTTTTATCTATCAAACACTTTGTTGCTCGTAAGTTTATTTGAATTTAATTGAATTTTCTAAATTTAATTTAAATTTAAATATTCATTATATAAATTATTTTATTCACAAAAATACTATATTCACCATAACAAATAAATAAAGTTAATTAGAGACAATATACTTGTTATTAATTAAAATATAAAAACATAAGTTTTATTAATTTTAATAATTTTATATTTTCATGCAAACTCACTTAACGAGCGGAATAATATCAAGCTCAAGCTTGACTCATTTAGTGTTTTTTTTTTTTTTTTTTTTTTTCACACACCGGACCTGTGGTATTGAGGAGATTCGAACCCGTGACCTTTGGTCTTCAAGTAATCTCACTCCACCACTAGGCCATCCCCACGGAGACAGCTTGACTCATTTAGTTAACAAGCTTTACTAAACGAGCTCAAATGAATTTTTATAAAATCAAAATTCAAATAACTCACAAATAGTTTAATTATTTACAGCTCACCAACAATTATTGCTCAGGTATTAACAAAAGTTCATAGCTAGTCACCTACCTTAAATGTAAATAAATTAAAATTTAAAAAAATTGAACGTGATTCCAATTGAATGAAGTCATTTTTTCAGATAAGCTCTTATAACTGCTGACTATCTATTCGTGGATAATTGTACACATTAATAAAATAATTAAATTATCTTATAAAAATGTAAATTTTCTACCATAATTATGTAGAATATAATGACACTATTTGTGAAACAAAAAAAAAGGGAAATAATGACAAAAATTGAGGGAATATTATTTTTATGAAAAATATTTATATCTGCTTCGCGTTTTTAATAAATGCAACTTATCATCACATTTTATTTATTTTTTAGTAGAAACACATGTACACACATGACACGACTAATAATCAGCAAGCCAAACTTAAAATGCTTGTGATGTTCGGGTTCATATATAGAATCAATTATAAACCACACACTCCACATTTTATTTATTTATTTTGGGTAGAAACACACAAGTCTATTCATCACAAATTTCACACTGTAAGAAGCGCTTTTGAACTAATACACAATATACAGTATATACAAATTAGAACCCACTTCTAAAATGGGTTCTTTAAGGATGTACTTTCTAAAAATTATGTAAGCACAATTTGACTAACTTTTCTAGTTTCTCGTAAACCCATTACCATTATTTATAGTTCTAAGAATATAGTTTAAATTTCGAAGCCTTTCTGACATCAAAATCCACGTATTAAATAAGTTATTTTAACTATGAAAAACTTTAAAGGTTCCTTTTTGAAGTATTTTCACGAGTTTAACAAATTCACTTAAGTATCCATCACTAAGAAATGCCAAGATAAGATAAAAAAAAAAGATAAAAACTTGCATACACTAGGTGTATATAAGCTTATATCAGACGGTCAACGCATTTGACCGGGTCAAACGCCGGTCAACGCGCATTGACCAGGTCAACTCGCAAAAAAAAAGGTAAAGTAGGTGATACTTTTTATGGATACAGATGATACTTTTTGAATTTTGAGTGATACTTTTTAGTATTACAGTTGATACTGATTTTGAGGGTTTTTATTTATTTATTTATTTATTTATTTTGGCCTATACTTTTTAAGGATACATGTGATACTTTTGGGTTTTTGAGTGATACTTTTTAATGTTACAGTTGATACTGATTTTGACTTGATCGGGTCAACACGCGTTTTCCAGCGTTGACCGGGTCAATGCGCCTGATGGTGCACCTAGTGCACACAAGTGCTTCTTAAGAAAAAGTCACTAGAATATGCACAAGTTGAATTTCATAGAATACTATCTAAATATTAGTTTAATAAGATACATGTTTTTTTGTCTGTTATTTTATTCCCCCAAAATTTATACTCTAAAAATAAAATTATTGAACCCTAAAATTGAATCGATAGCGCCTCATGCGATGTACTCACCCAGCGCTAACGTACGGACTTGTGCACCGTGCTCGTAATTAATTTTTTGAAATAAATATATAGCCTAAATATATGAATTTAATAAATCCTAAAATTAAAGTAAAATAATTTAAATTTTATCCGCTGACTCGTGCATTGCGGTTGACTATTATTTTTTCAAATTAAAAATAAATCATAATTAGGATTAATAACCGTAATTGAGAAGAAATGAAGATTTTTTGAAAAAATAAACAAATAAAGTTAAAAAAAATTAAAAAATATAAAAATGTCAAGTGCATGGGGGCACCGCGCGCAAAACGAAAATGGGCTCATGGATGGGTTTTAGTGCATTTCAGGATTTGGCTGGTCTAATGCATTGTATTAGGAAGAAAACATTATTGGTATGTGTTAGTTCTATACTTGGGTGTGTATTTAAAATTAAACTTTTAATAATGTTACATTGTTCTCTATCGTTATTATTATGCAGCAGCAAGCGCTTAATGAAAATGGCTTCTTGGATGAGTTTAGGTAAATTTGATTCAGCTAACAGATGATAATTTATTAAACTATCTAATATAAGTCTTTAATTCAATATAATTACTGAGCACACGTTATTGGCATATTTAAGTTTCTATACTTGGATGTATATTTAAAATTAAATTTTCAATAACGTGACTTTGTTCTTTATTATTATTATTATTATTATTTAAGATGACAATATTGATTTTTAAATGTTTTCAATAATATCTTTGTTGGCCTATATAAATTCTTCAAGAATCCTTCTTCCATGCACATGGTGACAAAATATACCAAGGCGTATTAGATGAGCAAAATAGTCTATTCATGGGCCCACCGGTATTATAAGTGTAGGACTAGTAATGCTGTATATGCGACAGGCTTGGTCGGTTCTATAATTTAACACTAGTATATATATAAGGTGATGGGATCCATCCATGACTGTATCTGGTTATAAGATGGAATCTCTTGATCCGAGCCTCATAACGCAAACGAACTATTGATATGTGAAATCGGCGACTCTACTGAGATTGAAAACAAGAATCTCAGAATAATAGTATAGACGCCACAAATAGAGGTGATGGATCTGTTTGATAAGTCGGGGTTTGAAGTCACAGTTCAAAGAAATTCTTACGCAGAGAAAATATCAAATTCAATAATATCAAAAACTATCCAATGAAAATTCAGTATAAGCCTTTATATAGGTGGACGGAAATAAGCAAACCCTAGTTAGGAATTAAATTACAAAAAGGAAATAGATAAGTCTAATATTAGGAAATAATTAAAAATCCACTACTAGGCACGACATGGGGTAACTCGTGCCCTGGGTCGCGCGGCACCTCGTGCCTCGCCCAAAGAAATACCCCCTGCAGTATCAGTGTAGATCACTTATGCCTCCACCCGCGTTGCACATCGCGCCTTTTGGCACCACCGGTCCACTCGCGCTCTTCCTCCCGAACACTCGAACTTGATCTTGGGTACTTCATCTAGGATCGTATCATAAGAAAATTATATATCATGTGTAAGTTTACTAATTAATATGACACCATATTATATAATTTATCGTATTGTATCGCCTTTGCGATTTAAGGGTACACTCATATAAATATTTTAGGGCAAACGGTCAAATAAACACCCGAATTATATGTCAAGCCCTACCTACACGTATGAACTATTTTTTGTCTAAATATATTTCTAAACTATTTAAAAGGTAAAATCGGTCTCCCTAACTATTCAAAATATACCAAATTCTCAATTTTCATTTAACACAGTTAGTTTTTTCCATTAAGTAAAATATGCATAAATTCTTCGACCTAATTATCATTGATTCAGACGATGATATCATATAACGTGACATGGTTAGAAAGCCCCAGTCATGCAATGTCTAACTATACTCTGAATTTGTCAATCGATAGAATAATTACATAAAGAAATATCAATGATAAGAGTTTGTATTACAAATTAGATTTTAAATCTCGATACGGATTCGATGTTAAATTTTGAAACTAAAAAGGGGGTTTGAAACTCCATTTTGTCCGTGGTTACAATTTGTCAGATCGACATTCATAGATGATAGAATTGAGCTTGTGATGCGATTTACCCAGAAATTAACTTTAAGCGGCGGAAGACTTAGAATCGAAACATAACAGCTATGGAAAGATTCAATTCAAAGTATAGATTGTATTGATGGTGTAATGGGTGAATTGGATTAATAGAACAACTATTTTGTGTGTTTTTGGTTATACGTGCTATTTAGCTCAAACTGAACACGTATATTACCTGAACTTGGACTTGACTTAGGAATCACTCGATACACTTCTAAGGGCTTAGAAAATGTGGGTTGGGTGAAGGTTAGGTAAGACGGACATTTTTGACGAAGGGGTGGAGTAGATAGGATAGATGGAAAGGAATTGTGATGTGAGAACTTACCCGATACTAACCTCGGTCCTTGTGGATAAAAACGCGTACCTTAAAGCAAAAACTCCAATGGCAAGGTCACTCTGGATCTTCTATGATCAAGAACGACTCCCTTGATTTCAGATTCAAAGTTGCCAAACTTAAAATCCACAACTTTCGAAAATAAAGAACACAAGTTTCGTGATGTGAGACAAAGTGATATTATTAATCAATATTCAAGCTCAGTCTACAGAACAATGAAATAGAACATGTATTTATAGGTGAAGAATTCTATCTCCTAGACATGTTGGAATAATATTAGGAATTCTAATCTAATTAGGATAGGATTTCTAATCTGAATAGAATATAATTTCTAATCCGATTAGAATACTAATTTAAACTTATCTAAAACATTAATTAAATACCAAAAATAAGATAAAGAAAATCTCCACTAGATAGGATAAATTTGAACTCTTGTAGAACCATGCCACGACTGTCCTCTTGCATCAATCTTCAATTGTCATCAAGTTAACAAATTTAACTTGGTTAAGCTCGATTCCATCTTCGACCTTCTTCCGAACATAGCATTGAAAATAGTCTTGCAATTTCTTAGCTCATAATCTTATGATTGGACCTTTCAATTCCAACTCCAGGTTTGATTCATCAATGCTTTGTTGGGCTTCATCAGCTTAACACATTTTAATTAATGGAAAAAACTAATGGTGTTAATGTCAAGTGTCAATTTGTTCTTTTTTGAATAGTTTAGAGTGGCGATTGTACTTTTTAAATATTTTAGGTATGGGTTTTGGCTAAAAAATAGTTCGTACGTCTAGGTGGGATTGGGCATATAGTTTGAGTATTTTTAGCCCTATGCCCAATATTTTATTCAATATAAATACATAAAATGTAATACAATATAACATTTGTATTTGTGAATAATAAAGTGAATATTTTATTAAATATTAAAAGTAGCACTATTGTGATCTCTAGTACTCGGAGATTTGAAATATCTCTCAATTATTAAATTGTTAAAATAACTTAATGATGTGGATATTGTTAGTGCAAGTGATACACACTAGTTTAACTGTCATTTATTTTGGCAAATCACGTGTTGTGCTTATCATTGTTTTTGCAGAGTATCAAGTCACGATTCTTGTTCACTAGGCATATTAAGTAACATTCAAACCAATGGTTTCAAACTTGGAGATAATGTATTCCTTTTGATGGTCCTAACGATGTCCCTGAACGAGTTTTTATGACAGTTTCCTTCTGAAGTAGAAGACCTATTGCAGATTGGTTTCGTTTTCTTGGAGATTAAGCTAGTATTTTGACTGCCGCGTTTGAAGAGAAAGACTTTGAAAATTCACTGTAATCATCAAAGGAAGGGTCTTGTCCACAAAGGCAACAAATCCTATCAACAAGGAAATAAACATGAACTAGGAAAGCTCATAGAAGAAAGGGTTTTACAATCCTGTATTTGAAAACCTTTCGTGTGTTAATGAAAGGTGTGCGTATTGAATATTGTTCTACGTATTTTGAATATTGAGTTTTTTATAGATTTTATTTTTCTAATAGTGTTGTTTTTTCTCAAATTCAACTAGACATTCTAGTAGTTAGTTTGTCTAATACAAATATTTGGGTACTATTCTGATCGTGTTTGTTACCCCACGGAGGTTGCAAAAGAGACCAAATGGGGCACTTGAGATGTAAGTGGGTCTAATGTTATCAGTCCATTAAAGAAGGTGGTCGTGTTTGAGAAGGTGATCGTGTATGTAGTCCTATCATGTATGTCCTTTGTCGAAATTTATTTTGAAGGAGTCAATTGGTTTTCTATTAGGCATATCCCTTAGAGTAGGTGTGTTCATCAAATTGGATTAACATATCGTGTGTCAGTTATACTTTCTTTATTTATGTTCACAAATATTTCTGGATCGTATAACTGAACATCATAAAGATCAACACGATATATAATTAACACATGTTACTCATTTTCAATTGGCACCAAGAGCTAATCATTTTTTTGTCTAAAATGCGATTCTCGATTGTGCTAATATGTGTGTATTTTGTAGACAATATGAGCTCAATGAAGGAAGACACTTCCACTGTTCGTCTCCCATTATTTGATGAGATCAATTACTCTTACTGGAATATAAAGATGCAGATGTTCATCAAATTAGTTGATGAATTAGCTCGGAGCAACATTGTAAATGGATGGACTCATCCAACGAAAGAGGAAGATGATGAGCAAGTTTTACAACTTAAAGTATAGAATGGACACCTGACGAGAAGATGTCATTCAACATGAACTCAAAAGCCCCTCACTCAATCTATTATGTAGTTGATGTGGATGTTTTCAAGTTAATCTCAAATTGCGACATTGATAAGGTTGTGTTGATGTAGTACCCCAGAATTTTATTATCTAAAATTAATTAAGATATAGTCATATTTGAAACTAACAATTATCTAAATAAATATTATTATATTCCAATCTTATCTAAATATTATTATTATTGAAAATCAACTAAGTTATATAGGTATATATTTATGCTTCGAGAATGCTAGCTATATATATAAGTTAATTATATTATAATATATGCCACTTGGATCTTGGATGGATTAGAATGTAAAAGATTAGGAGAAAATTTTAGGTTGAGCAATTATAATTCATACACGTGCCCTTGACTTTTTGGGTTTATTGAAATTTAGATACACATCTTTGCTTGTATATATATGAATAGGGCTCTTGGGACATCCACTCTTATTTATCTATAAGAAGTAATACATTATACTACAACAAAAAAAAAACGTGAGCCCTCAACTTGAAAGAGAAACTTCATAGTTAAACAAAGGTTAGTGTATATATTTTCAATTTCACAAATATATCTAAGCTAATATTTTAGGAGTTGGATTTGAAGTTATTAGTGCAACATAAAAAATTTGGATTATCAGTTTTAGAATTAGTGGTTCTTTGTGATGATTAATTAGTTCTATCATTTAATTAATATGATATATATGAATTACTAATTTGATTAATTTGTGATTATCACTTTACAGTATTAAGTAAATTTCTAATGGATTTATAATAGTATTATGAATATAGGTTATGAATTATAAATTCGTATATTAAAATATATCTAGATTTAGATATATTAGCACTATTAAATTCAGAATTAAATAATATTGTTTTAACTTTACTAAAAGCAGGATCTTTTCTCCATTTAATCATGCATTGTGTACATGTTATTTCATTAATTAATGTGGTTTAATGGATGTAAATAATAATATTTGTATGATTTTATACTTAGAAAATGTCAATTTATTATAATCACCAAGTTTAAAGCCTTAAAGCTAGTGAATAAAATAAATAGAAATTTAAATTCAAAAGGAGCTTAGGGATTGAGTTTTGATATGGGTCCTTCTGTAGAACTAAGTCAAGATTGGTTATTGTAGACCCAGAAGAAGTGACAGAATTTGAGCAGAACCAACCAAAATTTGAAAGCTTATTTATTATCCAGGTGGGCTATACTATCTTTGAAAATTGTATCTTTCGAGTTATTAAGCTCTGCTTTGTTAATATTACATATGTGACTATTTGTGTTAAATATTTACATGCTACTGTATATTTTCAGAGTTTCATAAACTAGCACTGTGTCAATGTGAGTAGCTACAGTATGCATGCATTATTCGTCATGCCCTACTCCTAGTCGGTGAGACTAAAATGAAACGCTTATTGGTTACACTCATTAGGTATACTTTGGCCATACTTAACTTTACGCGTTGGTGATGTAGTACGGGTTGCGGGCAGTGACTGGTTATACTCTAAAGCGCTTCACGATAAAATATTTTGGTGAACTTAGGTTGCTTTAAATTTTAAAACCTCCCATGTTTCACTATCTGCATGGACACATATAGATTACTTTTATAAAATGAATTGCATAACTTAAATTGTGAAAACTTGCCCACTAAGTGTATTAGTACTCAGCCCAAATCTTTTCAAACATTTTCAGGTCAGTAGGCTAGAGCGTGGAGGTGACGAGGTTGAGAAATGGGCGATTATAGTTTACATATTTTCCTATTGTCTCTTTTATGAGTATTCTGTTAAAAATTCAGCTTCCGCAGTTATGATACTTTTTTGTTAAATGCTAAGAGATCTGATCTTTATATTATGGATGATTATAATTTATTATAAAGCAGGTTTTATTGTTCTGAGTCTTCTGTTGAGTTTTCTTTCATTAAATTACGCCATTTCTTTCCCGCTTCTTAATTCCAAGCCTCGTGGCGTTCATTTCCACGATCTTTTGGGATTGGTGCGCTACAGAGTGGTATCAGAGCTGGTTTGCAACTCTGCAGATTTGTTGGGTCTAATTTCATCTTTCATCGAATTCTCATGTGATATTATATAAGCCCTCAGCTTGTCACTCACGCAAAAACCAAAAGATACGAATGTTTTTATGTGGATTTTAGTTTTTAAAAGTTTACATTATTTGTTGAAATGTTAAGATTGTTTGAAAATGAAAGATTAGGATTCGCCATAGTGATGGGAATTCCTCGAAAGATTAATTTTTATGCTGATTGCATACTCTGATTAACTATGCGGATTGCGTACTCTGTTGCTATTTTGATAGCACACTGATTTTGAAATATGTCTGTAAGCATATTGGTTTCTGTCTAAAAACTATGTTGATTACATAATTGTACGAACTTGTTTATCTATGCCTTGTGCATACTTGTAGTAAAACGATAATCCGTGTTATTCGTATTTTAGTTATCTGCTTAAAATCTGTTCTATGATATGTGTGGGACAGATGCAAGAACATAAAAGAATAAAGCAGTAAAAACACATGAGATGGTAACCCAGTTCGGTTCAACCAACCTACTCTGGGGGATTGCTCCCAAACTTGAAGTTCCGACTATTACTCTTTCAAAGAAAGTATTAAGGATCTTACACATACAAGTCTCCCGTCTTATATCGCCCGTTCTTCTCCTCGAACTCTTTTTCTAGCCGAAAGTTGTAAGATCCCCTCACAACCGTGACACTAGACTCCCTCTAGCTACCCACGACTTCAACTTACAATCTCTCCCGAGATTGCGTACAAAATGGAATAAAAAATCCTCTCATGTGTTTCACTCGTAAACACTCAAAACTAGTCTATCACGTTGAACGTTTTAATTAACAACTACTAGTTACAAAAACGACCACAAACTGATTCTAACACTAGAATCTAGACAAAATATAAGTGGTACCGATTGCTGCACAAATTGGTCTTCATATATAGACTTCTCTTTAGCTTGGCGTCAATCTCTTGCTTTCCGCCAACTAGGTAAGTGGTTTGTAGCCTTCCAAACGTGTGTAGATACTTTCCATGTGTAGGAGGGTGAATTCAGCACCGGATCTACACCACAAGGCAGTAAAACGAATCTATCTTGACCTTCCAAACTGGTTTGGCGCAAGATCTTTCCTACAAGGAAACTGCCATAAATAGAGTGTCCCTGGTTCTGTCTGGGACATACTCCGGAACAGTTTACCAACTGTTCTTTCTTTTCTTGCACAGCGGAAAACAAAACTTCGTGGGACATACCCAGGCACACTTTGTCGAACATATCTCGCCAATTCAACAACACAAATACTTAGTGCATGATGGTGGCACTAACAATCTCCCCCTTTGGCATTTATGGTCGATAATTATCATCACGATCTGCACACCACTCGAACAAACTTTCACAGATCAAAATATATCAAATAGAGTGATATATTTAAAAAACTGTCAGGGATAGTTTCAAACGCACTCCCCCTGAATCTGAATTGGGAGTGCCTTCATCACGATCAGAGTATTATTTCACAGTTAGAACTGCATCACAATAAAATAAAAATGAGCACACACTCAAAGCAGCATCAAAGGCCATCATTCACCAACATCGGCCTTCATGCACCATCCAACCTTCTTCTCCCCCTAAATTGTTGCCAAAAATGACAAACAACAACCATCAAACCGGAGAGGCAGCAGCAGCATCAGCATCAGTGGTATCAACATCAGCAACAGCAGGTTCACCAGCAGCTGGGACAGCAGAAGCACTCAGCACATCAAACGGCAAGGCAAGTCTAAGGGCTCTGGCACGGAGATCAATCAACAAGGACTCCAACTCCTGCTTCCTAGTTTGGAATGTCCGAATAGACTTGCTCAAGAGCACTACTTCACGCTCCAGAGATTTTATATGCCTGTCAAAGAAAGCAGATGTGATAGGGAAAGAAGCAGCAGATCTGTCAGGGACAGATGATGACACAGGTCTTGAGCTTTCATCAGCATCGCGGGCAGGAACATCCGGAGCATGCTGGGACGAGAATAACTTGTGGCTGATGGTCAAAGGCTGCGCAACAGGTGCATACACATCATTTGCAGAGACAACATCGTGCTGGGCCATAATGATGCTAAAGATGAGGCCAGGATAGCCATCAGGTTGCTGGGCACGAGAGGATTCAACATGAGAAAACACATGCTCAAATATGATCAGACCAAGATGGAACTCTCGACGAGTGCCTACTTTAAATAGCAACAGAGCCATAGGCTTGCCCACAGTAGAAACATGTGTATTGGGCAACCAATTCCGAACAACAACTTTGTGCAGTATCGAATACTTCACACTCAAGTCTGAAGCTAACAAAGCACGCCTAGAGGGCCAAACACACCGACTTTCCCTAGTCAATTCCGACACAACTTCATTCTTATCAAACACCGGCGCAGCGGCAACAACATTCTCACGGCCCAAAAACTCATTAATCACCGCAGGAGAAAAAAAAACAATCCAATGACCCCGCACATAAACAGAAAAAAACATGCTCATAGGAAGCATCACGCATGCGCGTGGACAAGTTGGCATAAAATTCAGGAATGACAACAGCAATGAAAGGAGGTGCAGTATAAGCAGATTTCTTTAAATCAAAGTCCTCTGAATCGGAATCTGATCTGTCTGGAACAGACTCAGGGACATCATCTGCTTCTTCTTCATAGGGGAAAGGAGCTCTGGCTTGCTTCATCAGCGGACGATGACATCCCGACATCAACCCCATCTTCTACTCAGACACACTCCATGTAACACGGTGAGCAAGAACCACATCAGGCTTCTTAGCTAAAGCCTTTTTCCTAGAGGGCCTCACCGATTTGAGAGCTTTTTGATGAAGACCCATTCTAGCACCTTCTTCGCAACAATCTTTGCCAACATCTTCGATTTCAAATATGCGATAGGTGTGTCATCTTCATCAACTCCAACTTGCGTTTGGACCCGCGAGTTTTGGAGGAGGTAGCATTTGAAGGTGGAACAGAACCAGCTTCATGAACAGGAGAATCGTCATCGAGAAATGAGATATCAAGATCTTCTTCAGCTTGACCTTGATCAAGGGTTTCAGCAGCTGCAACAAGTGACACTTCACCTAGGGGAACTTGAACAGTGACAATGGGCGTGTCACTAAACATAGGAACGACAGCACGTATAGACGGAGCTTGAACAAACTTCAGAGCATCAAGAGATGTAGCAAATTCCTCAATTGAGGTAGGCTCTTCGCCAACAGCAGAGACGGTGACATCATCTTTATCGAGCGCCAAAGAGACATCAACATCTCCAACAGTCTCTATTACGGCCACAATCGAAGCATCCACAGTTTCCGCAGTCACCATGGGAGGAGAGAATGGCTCTTCAGAAACCCTAAGAGAAGGTTGAGCAGCAAGATCTGTCTCAGACACAGATCTAGGCGGTGAAGCAGCAGAAACATGATGATAAGTGGTAGCAGCACTTGCACCTGCAAAATTAAAGTCAACACCAAAAGGACCTGGTGTATTCAGCGGGGAGGCAAAACCAAAGGCATGAGCCTTTCGATCCATCATCAAAGTCTCAAGCTCCTGTTTTCGAGACTAGGCAGTTCTAAACATCTCAGTCCAAGGTCTGACAATGCCATTTAAAGAACATGGCATTGGCAGAGGATCTGGGCGCAGGTCTGTGAGGCACAGATGGCAGCACATCTTCAACAAGGCTGGCATCAGGATCTCCAGCAGGAATATCACGAGTATGCTGGGCAGAAAAAAACTTATAGCTGATCACAAGCTGGGGCTCATCGGGCTCATAAACAACTTCCGAGGTCACAACATCATGTTGTGAAGAGAGTATGTTGAAGCGCATCCCGAATAATCAATGGGCTACTGGGTCTATTGAGACTCAACAAAGGTACACACCAAGAGAAGAACAATACCGGCAGGGACATTAGTTCTTCACTATAAGCTTGTGAAGTATTGAGCATTGAGTCGTAGGCTTCAGACTCAGAGGCTAATCTGTCAGGCACATCCTCTGGCACATTTTCAGTATCATCATCAAAGGGAGAAGGAGCTCGAGCCTTCTTCATCAACGATCGGCGAGGTCCAGAGACCAAGCCCAACATCTGCTCGGACTAACTCCGAGTAACACGATGACCAGTAGCAACAACAATAAGCAAAGGAGCAGCATATGGAGATTTATCTAAATGTAAATCATGTAATAATTCCATCACACCAGTTTCCTCAACGTCAGACTGAACCAACCATCATTCAGAAACAAGAGAACGATCAACCACCAGCTTGGAAAGACCTTGATGGAAAGCAGATAAAACTAACTTGAATCAAAAGATTCAGATTAAGAAGCGGAACTGTCTGAGACATCCGCAGGCACATCATCTACCATTTCAACAGAATGGGACGGAGCTCTAGCATTCTTCATCATCAGACTTGGAAATGATCAGGTCTGCAATTGAGATATGAATCTCATTTTTATCAGAGTTCTGCTTAGCATCAACAGAATCAATATGGTGCTCAGAGGCAGAAGGAGATTCCTTTAGTTCATCGAGCAATTAAAGCTTTGCTCTTCACACCACGGGACTTGGAAGACGTCCATCCTTGTTCCAAAAGAGGTGGAACAGATTCAGCATCAGGTGAGGAAGTATTTTCCTCAGCAGCAATATCATCATTCTTAATATCATCAACTTCAATTCTCCCTTCTTCAACTTGAGCAAAAGTGGGAGCATCAACATCAGAGGCCTTCGACGAGGCTTCTCCCAACGAAACATGGATTGTAACCACCGGAGTATCCATCGGGGCAGTTATGGCAGCGACAGATACTGGCACAGAAAAAGAAACTCAGCGATAGACGCTGGCACATAAATAAAAATCAATGCATCAATTGATGCAACAAACTCTTCTAATGAAGGAGGATCACGACAGGTAGCAGAGGTAATCGTCGATTCCAATGATGCAGGCTTCACAACCAGAGATGAGAAAAGAACATCAAACACCCTAAATTTAGATGAGAGTTCCGGATCTGTCACAGAAACTGACTCAGACAGAGTCGCAGACACTTCAGGAGCATCGCAGGGCACAGATGCTGGGACTTCTGCGGGCTTAAGACATAACATCATTGCTGGGAACGATGACAGTGGGAACAGATGTGGAGAACACAAGTGATTTTTAAATTTCTCCAAGAGCCTTTCAAAATTAGGAATCACTTCTCTTATTAAATCTACTCTGCACGCCCTCGGGAAGAAGAAGCTGGGTGAGAAACTGGAGGGCCTACTAGCCATTGTAGTTAAAAAATAACTGCTACAAACTGTGCTTGCTTCTGTCAAGCACACATGGAGGCACACACTTGCAAAGACCATAAAACACTTGGTCATTTTACAATCTCTGTATATACATCACTGACTAAGACTGTACAGAGATACTTCTCGCAAAGGAGAAGTTCAGAAAACACAAAGACCCGATGAGGATCTATGTGTTTCAAATCTTCTACTATCATGTGCCTTAGTGAAAATATCCATGAGTTGGGCATCTGTTCCAATGTACTCGATCATGAGTGATCTATCTTCAACCAGTTCACGAATGAAGTGATGACGAATATCTATGTGTTTCGTCCAAGTGTGCTGAACTGAATTCTTTGAACTATTTATGTCTCTCATGTTGTCACAGAGTATGGTAAGAACAAACTGTGGCACATCATAATCAACCAGCATCTGCTTCATCCATAAAAGTTGTGTACACCAACTTCCAGCCGCAATATATTCTTCTTACAAAACCAAGAGGCCATGTTGTTTCCAAGGAAGAAATGTCCTCCTGAAGTACTCTTCCGAAACTCGTCCACCATTCTGTTTGACATAGATCTAAAGCCAATATCGACATACCAAGCTCGTGGAGCTTGTTTGAGACCGTAAAGCACCTTTTTCAGTTTGTACACAATCTCAGGTTGGTGGCAGTCTTCAAAACCTTTGGGTTGGCTAACAAACTTATCTTGTTTCTGAGGCCTTGCTTCAGTTAGGTCTCTATTTTCAGAACTGTCCGGCACAGGTGTAGGAACATGGACAGTACCATCAAGGCTCTCATCATCAATTTGGGCAGCAGGTTCTTCCAGATCATCAACAACTGGATGGTTTTTAAGAGCATCATTGCTCTCAGATATTGATTCAATCCGATTACAGTCTTCACTTCTATTAGGCACAGAAACATGCAGACTTCCAGTAACTTCTTCAAACCTGGAACAGTCATTTTCAACAAGAACAATTGACAATTCTTGATCACTGATGTGGCTAAGATTTTCATGCCACAAGTTTGCTTCATTTAGTTGAGATCTGAAGCACGTTTCCTTCATGTTGAGAAGATAACAATTGTCCCGTGATCTGTCCCCGACCATCAGCAGAGCACTTTCTTTGTTCTTGACAAGGCATTTGTCTCTAGTGAAATGCACCAAGAGACCTTGGTCACACAGCTGACTGATGCTAAGTAGATTAGCCTTTAGTCCTTCTAGAAGAAGCACATCCTCTAGGTTGGGCATCCCATGTATATTTAGGCATCCATGACCTTGCACTCTACCTTTAACACCATCTCCAAAGGTAACAGATTGATATGAACAATCTTTTTGTATGTTACTCAGCATGGTAGCATCTCCAGTCATATGCCGAGAGCATCCGCTGTCAAAGTACCAGCTACTTTTTGCATGAATATTGAGTGCAGTGTGAACCACATAATTTTTGTGATTGTTCCTGGATCTGTTTCGGGCATTTCTTTTGGGAAACTGATCAGATTCTGCAAGACCCCTTATTTTCATCCTTCGGAGGTCATTGGTCAAGTTTCTGCAATGTGGTCGAATGTGACCAGGTTTCTCACAGTAATGACACATAACACGTGTCTTTTGAGGAGACTTCATTCGCTACTGCTTGTTCTTTAACTCATCTCTCAACTCTGGAACTGTTAAATCTTTTGTTCCAGATGACTGTCCTTGACAGAATACGTCATAAGTATGAGTGCCATTATATCTAAGCCCAGAATGATCTTGAGGACTCTTTCCATTGGAGAGAATTTCATCCAGTTGAGATGATCCAGAGTTCATCATTTTGACAAGCTTCTTTAGGTGTTGGAGTTCACCATTCTGTGCTTGAGTACTATTTCTGGACTGCAACAATTCATTCTGCACCTCATTAAGGTGAGTAGAGAGATTATATCTTTCTTTTAAGAGATTGGAATTCTCTTTTAACAGATCTTCATTGACCTTAACCACCATGATCCAACTGGAATGCAACTTGTTATACGCCTCCATAGTTGATTCCACAGAGATTTTCTCGACCTTCTTCATCATCGCCGCATTCAGAAATTTTCTCGACCTCACTGTCAGGAACAGATACAGGCACAGACTCTTTGACAGAGTGTGTCATGAAAGCAATATGATTGCTTACACCTTCTTCATCACTTTCACTATCATCAGGATCCTTACTTTCACTGAAGGTAGAAAAATATGACTTGTTCTTCTTTTTTAGAGTGTTAGCACACTCGACTAGATAGTGACCATAACCACCACATTCACGGCACTCACTTCCTTATATCTGTCTTCATTTGACTCATCATCCTTGGTTTTTCGAGGTTGAGAGAACCTGTTCTTGCCAGCATTATTTTGAAAAGCATTCTCATATCGTTTTGCAAACTTAGAGAAATTCTTTAACAACATCGCAATTGGCTCTGCAAGGTCATTTTTGTCAGAGACATTGTTTGGCACATTAGTACTGGAGCCGGTTTGAAAAACTATGCTTTTCTTTTCAACTGTCTCTTTATCTGTTAGACCCATTTCAAAAGTCCTCAAGGACCCCATCAGCTCCTGTAACTTCATCTTACTCACGTCCTTGGCCTCTTTGATTACCGTGACTTTGTATGCAAATCTCTTGGGAAGAGATCGCAGAACTTTCCGCACAAGTTTCTCCTCAGAGATGGCATCACCAAGTGCAAAGCTTTCATTAGCTATGTCATAAATCTTGGCATTGAAATCAGCAAGCTTTTCACCTTCATCCATTCGAAGGTTCTCAAATCTGGTAGTAAGAAGCTGCATACGAGATGCACGAACACTGCTTGTTCCTTCGAAAGTAGTATGAAGGATATCCCATGCATCCTTTGCCTTGTCACATGTGGAGATGAGTTTGAACACATTCATGTCTACTGCAGAGAAGATGTCGTTCATGGCTTTAGCATTCATCCCCATGATCAGATAATCAGCATCGTCAAACTCTTCTTCTGGCTTTAGCACCGCTTTGCCTTTCTCATCCCTCTTGGTAGGAGGCTTCCACCCTTCAGTCACCATCTTCTAGGAACGCTCATCAATTGAGCGAATGAAAGCTGTCATTCGAGCTTTCTAATAGGCATAATTATTGCCATCAAGGAGCGGAGGTCGCACCGTCGAGGCTCCTTCTTTCATCGAGTCCATCTCGGCAAAAGCAACATAAGAACATGGATTAATGCCCCAAGATCAACCCTGAATATAGGCAACCCGCTCTGGTGCCAATTGTAAAATGATAATTCGTGCTATTTGTATTTTAGTTATCTATTTAAAATCTGTTCTATGATATGTGTGGGACAGATGCAAGAACATAAAAGAATAATGCAGTAAAAACACACGAGATGGTAACCCAGTTCGGTTTAACCAACCTACTCTGGGGGGATTGCTCCCAAACTTGAAGTTCCGACTATTACTCATTCGAAGAGGGTATTAAAGATCTTACACATATTAGCCTACCACCTTATGTCGCCCATTCTTCTCCTCGAACTCTTTTGCTAGCCGAAAGTTGTAAGATCCCCTCACAACCGTGACACTAGACTCCCTCTAGCTATCCACGACTTCAACTTACAATCTCTCCCGAGATTGAATACATAACGGAATAAAAAATCCTCTCACGTGTTTCACTCGTAAACACTCAAAACTAGTCTATCACGTTGAACGTTTTAATGAACAACTACTAGTTACAAAAATGACCACAAATTGATTCTAATACTAGAATCTAAACAAAATATAAGTGGTACCGATTGCTGCACAAATCAGTCTTCATATATAGACTTCTCTTTTGCTTGGCGTCAATCTCTTGCTTCCCGCCAACTAGGTAAGTGGTTTGTAGCCTTCCAAACATGTGTAGATACTTCCCATGTGTAGTAGGGTTAATTCAGCACCGGATCTACACCACAAGGCAGTAAAATAAATCTATCTTGACCTTTCAAACTGGTTTGGCGCAAGATCTTTCCTATAAGGAAACTGCCATAAATAGAGTATCCCTGGTTCTGTTTGGGACATACTCTGGAACAGTTCACCAACTGTTCATTCTTTTCTTGCACAGCGGAAAACAAAACTTGGTGGGACATACCTAGGCACACTTTGTCGAACATATCTCGCCAATTCAACAACATAAATACTTAGTGCATGATGTTGGCAGTAACTCTTGTGATGTTGGGAATATGCAGAATGCATACTATAAACCGTGATAGCCGAAAAGTGTTTATTGTATATGCTCTAAAATGAGTACAAGAACTTGAAAGCTTAATAATGTAAGATTAACTCAGCCTATAATTGCTGAACTTAGGCTGACCTTGTAAACACTTATAAGATCGTTAAGAACATAGTTTGACTAAAGAAATATTTCATTTTGATGACTGAACATAAACTTATGATTCAGAAGAATTACCACACGTACATCACGATTGATGAGCGGATTACGTGATTTTATATGTATACCAAGAAAGAGACCGATTCAGTGTTCAAGTTTTACTCTATGTGAGTCAACATCTGGTTAGAAAAAGTCTTTGAGATTGAGGATGTGTTAAGGTTGGTCAAGAGTTTGTCCTGCTGCTAGAAAGATAGACATTAAGCATAGATATATAGAAAAAACCTAACTTAACGACCTATGTAGAGACTGGTAATTTTTGTGGATATATGCTAGATGATGATGGCTGCTACAAGCACGATTTAACATCAAAATTGTCAGTTGGGTGAAATAACGAGATAGACCAATCACGACATTTTATACCTACTTGTGGAGATGAGATTATAAAGTTTACTCAACAAGCAATAATATATTAATGGACTTTGGCGCCATCATTTAAAGTTGTTACTAATGCCTTTTGCATGTGTTATGTTCGAACTTTATCGTTAGAAGTTGCTGAGCAATGAGTAGATGGACGATACTGAACGTACGATGGCCATAGACGATTGTGCGATGCAGTCGGGTCAAGTTTGGCAATTTGTTGTTAGATCAACTTGGCACCTTTTGTAGATGTAGAATGTTGTCTTCTCTTTATATGTTTATTCCAATGTCACGTGCAAGACGAGATCGAAATCTACCACCCTGGGGAGCTAAGGAGATAGCATGTGGTATGAGTAGAAAAAGGATAAGAAATACTCGAATATTTTATAAGAGAACAAGAGATTTTCATGGGCAACAATATATGACACCAATTAAGATAGAGATAGAATCGAACAAGCTAGCTTAGCTATACGCAAGAGTTATGGTAAATCTATGTGGAATTCTAATCTCAATCACGTTAGATCGAGAAACATGATTCACATCGACATTCAGTCAGGAAGCTATGGATACTAAATTGAGCTTCACAAGAAAATGAATGGCAAAATCGAACGAATAATACAAAATAAGAGATACATGCTTCAAAGAGTTTTAATTTCTTAGATGAGAGTACAAGCTAGAAAGATGTCCTATAATAATCTATCGGCAATGAAAGAAGTGCAGTAGAAACAAGGAGTGCGTGATGTGTTAAATATATAGATCCTTATGAAGTATGTGTTTGACCCGGACCACGTGCTCAAGAACGACGAGTTCATCTTCCATGCATATATAACATACGATAAAAGTCTCATTAGATAGAACTGTCAAGATCAAGAAATATAGGAACTTGGGAACAAGGGAGACCACTCAAGTTCGAGTTCAGATATGTGAAATTTTGAGGAGGAAATTTTCTTTAAGGGGATGGAATGTAACACCACATCTGAAAATAAATTTGTAAATTACTCCAACCGTATAGGAAACATATGTTGATTATAGGATGTTTTGAAATGATTTTTAAAATTTCCAAACATAGAGAAAATGATTCTGAAAGTTGACTGAATTCTATTCTTAAAATCATGTTGTTCTCTAAATTTTTCTCGATCACCTATCTTATTTTTCATGATGAGACATTTCTATGAATCTTTTCCATTCGTCATTTGGACATTTATTGAATCTTATATGTCCTAATATTGAAAGATCATCTTTTCATCCTTCAAAATTCTACCGCTTTATGTCTAAACTCCAAATTGGTTTCATCTTAGACTAGGAGTCATAAATCTTTCCATAATCGCGTAATTCCTGATTTCATTAAAAACGGAGTTCGCTTGACCTTCCAACAAAATTTTATTTGTTCTCTATTTCAACCATATACCATATATTAAAGTACATCACAAATTGATTGCCACCACTCAACCTTATCTTACTCCATGTGTCACCACACATGTTAAGGGTGGGGACAGCTGAACATCCTCAACCATGAAAACAATGAGCAAGCATAATGAAACATGGCTCATTCATCCTTTTTCTCTCTATAATCTCAGCCTCTTCTCCCCAAACAACCATCTTTCTTTGAATCTTTTAGGAATGAAATCCGTTGAGAAAATTCTGAAACTTTATACATACATTTCTTTGTCATAATAAAAAATTTGTTTTGATGTTGTTTTCAACCGGTGCCCGAAAAGTTTAGAAAATGGGCCTAGAACCTCAGTGGTGTTGCCGGTCACCGAGTTGTGTTGTAGTCCCATTGCGACATTTTTTTTCCATTAATCCAGCTATTTCTTTCCCCGAGGTTTATATCATTGTAAACATAGCACTTCAAGTTTTTCATAACAAGTCTTGGATTGTCAATATGATACATTTGGTCTATCAAAGACACGTCACAAATCGAAGTGTGAAATCTACCGCATAAATCATTGTGTTGCGAGTGCAACTTCAGAAGTTGTTTTCCATCGTTTCCTCCAATGTATGGACTTGATTTTTGGTCTATAGCTCTCCTCCTTGTAGTATTTTAATCTCTTATGCTTGATCTAAGATCAGATATCATTTGATTCTCTGAATCCGAGCTGTAATTTTTCTGGAAAACCACACTCTTTTCTTGCAAATTCCATCTATGTTGAAGATGCTATATTCCTTGCTCATTTCCAGTCATTGTAGCCATTTTATTATTGACCAGTTTATTTCATTAAAATACTTATCTTCTATACTATGAAAAATTGTACTTTTGATCAAAAATCCGTTGAGTATCGAGCTTGATCGAGACCCAAACTTTTTGTTGATTAATCAGTTTGGGTGAACAGTTACAGTTTCCTTTTCAGCCGATTTCAGGCCAGGGTGATCAGAATTTATCTTCGACTCCTTCGAACTGATTATATGTCCCTTTTTATCATACGCGTGGCCACTGACCGTGTCTCAATCAGATTTGAATTGAATTTTCTATGATTTTTCGAAGTTGCTGCCCTATTTTAAAGATGTTCCATTTTTTTCATCGGATTTGTTTCAAGTTAATTGAAAAGTATCGTAAGAACCTATTATCAAGTCGTGTTGGGTTTAAATCCCGAGTATTGCGCTTTCCTAGTCGAAGTAAAATTAATAAAGCTTTAATTAAATTAAAGTAAATATTAAATTAATTCCAGAAGTTATTTTATTGATCCTTGTAGGACTTGAAACAATATTTCTGGTGGAATAATATGAAAAGAGAGATAGTAGCATTTGTAGAGAGACGTGTAACAGGTCAACAATTGAAAACTATACAAGAATGACCTTTAGGGTTATTGTAGCCGTTGAAAATACCGAAGTGGAAATAAGAACATATAATGATGGATTTTGTGGTAGGCTTAACAAAATCAGTGAAAGGGAACTCAATAGTGTGGGTCATCATGGATCGATTGAAGAAAGCAGCACACTTCATGCCGATCAATACGACAGTGGAGTTAAGCAAATTAGCATAGATTTATGTAAAAGAAATTGTTTGGTTACATAGAATTCCAATTTCTATCACGTCGGATCGTGATACTTGTTTCACATCAAGGTTTTGGAAGAGTCTTTAAGAAGTAATGAAAACGAATCTAAACTCCAACACCGCTTTTCTTCCTCAAATAGATGGCCAATAAAAGAAAATGATATAAATTCTAGATGCTCCGAGGAGTTATGTTGGATGGGAATACAACCTATTAAGATGGTTTACCCTCGATGGAGTTTGCATATAACAACATCTACCAATCAACTATAAAAATGGCACTATATGAAGCCTTGTATGGTCGCAAATGCAGATCGCTCCTATACTGGGATAAAGTTGGAGAAAGAAAAATTGTAGGTCCAGAGATTGTGCAAACCACTGTCGAGATAATCGACCAAATTCGAACGAGAATGAAAGAAGCACAAAGCAGAAAGAAAGCTTATATAGATAAGTGCATAACAGACCTACAATTTAAAGTCGGTGAAAAAGTTTTCTTAAAAGTATCTTCAACATGAGTGTTGCAAGATTCGGAAAATTAGACAAATTGAAACCAAGATATATTAGACCATTCATATATTAGAAAGAATTGAGGTTTCTAACCGATTAGCTTTGCCACATGACCTGTCACAAGTTCATGATGTATATCACATTTCAATGCTCAGAATATAAGTGTTTGTCCCAGATCATGTTGTCAAAAAGAGTGAGTGAGATCGGCATTCTGATATGACGTACGAGGAAAAATCTCACGAGATTTTTGATAGAAAAGTTCAAATTCTAAGAAACAAGCAAATTCCACTGAAGCTTGTGCAATGGAATCATCATGATCGAACAGATGCAATGTGGGAACTAGAAATAAAAATGAGACAACAATATCCTGAGTTATTCGAAGGTACGTGAATTTCGGGACGAAATTCTTTTAAGGGGGGGAGAGTATAGTACCCCAAAATTTTATTATCTAAAATTAATTAAGATATAGTCATATTTGAAACTAACGATTATCTAAATAAATATTATTATATTCCAATCTTATCTAAATATTATTATTATTGAAAATCAACTAAGTTATATAGGTATATATATATATATGCTACGAGAATGCCAGCTATATATATAAGTTAATCATATTATAATATATGCCACTTGGATCTTGGATAGATTAGAATGTAAAAGATTAGGATAAAATTTTTGGTTGAGCAATTATAATTCATACACGTGCCCTTAACTTTTGGGGTTGATTGAAATTTAGATACACATCTTTGCTTGTATATACATGATTAGGGCTTTTGGGACATCCACTCTTATTTATCTATAAGAAGCAATACATTATACTAAAAAAAAAACGTGAGCCCTCAACTTGAAAGAGAAACTTCATAGTTAAGCAAAGGTTAGTGTATATATTTTCAATTACACAAATATATCTAAGCTAATATTTTAGGAGTTGGATTTGAAGTTATTAGTGCAATATAAAGAATTTGGATTGTCAGTTTTGGAATTAGCGGTTCTTTGTGATGATTAATTAGTTCTATCATTTAATTAATATGATAAATATGAATTACTAATTTGATTAATTTGTGATTATCACTTTACAGTATTAAGTAAATTTCTAATGGATTTGTATTAGTATTATGAATGTAGGTTATGTATTATAAATTCGTATATTTAAATATATCTAGATTTTAATATATTAGCACTATTAAATTCAGGATTAAATAATATTGTTTTAACTTTACTAAAAGCAGGATCTTTTCTCCATTTAATCATGCATTGTGTAACTATTATTTCATTAATTAATGTGGTTTAATGGATGTAAATAATAATATTTGTATGATTTTATGCTTAGAAAATGTCAATTTGTCATAATCACCAAGTTTAAAGCCTTAAAGTTAGTGAATAAAATAAATAGAAATTTAAATTCAAAAGGAGCTTAGGGATTGAATTTTGATATGGGTCCTTTTGTAGAACTAAGTCAAGATTGGTTATTGTAGACCCAGAAGAAGTGACTGAATTTGAGCAGAACCAACCAAAATTTGAAAGCTTATTTATTATCCAGGTGGGCTATACTATCTTTGCAAATTGTATCTTTCGAGTTATTAAGCTTTGCTTTGTTAAAATTGCATATGTGACTATCTGTGTTAAATATTTACATGCTACTGTATGTTGTCGGAGTCTCATAAATCAGCGATGTGTCAATGTGAGTACCTATAATATGCATGTATTATTCCTCATGCCCTACTCCTAGTCGGTGAAACTAAAATGAAACCCTTATTGGTTACACTCATTAGGTATACTTTTGCCATACTCAACTTTACGCGTTGGTGATGTAGTATGGGTTGCGGGCAGTGACTGGTTATAATCTTAAGCACTTCGCGATAAAATATTTTGGTGAACTTAGGTTGCTTTAAATTTTAAAACCTCCTAAACTTCACTCTCTACATGGACACGGATAGATTACTTTTATAAAATGAATTGCATAACTTAAATTGTGAAAACTTGCCCACTGAGTGCATTAGTACTCATCCCAAATCTTTTCAAATATTTTTAGGTCAGTAGGTTGGAGCGTGGAGGTGACGAGGTTGAGAAATGGGTGATTATAGTTTACATATTTTCCTATTGTCTCTTTTATGAGTATTCTGTTAAAAATTCAGCTTCCGCAATTATGATACTTTTTTGTTAAATGCTAAGAGATCTGATCTTGGTATTATGGATGATTATAATTTATTATAAAGCGGGTTTGATTGTTCTGAGTCCTCTATTGAGTTTTCTTTCATTAAATTACCCCCTTTCTTTCCCGCTTCTTAATTCGGACCCCCGTGGCGTCTATTTTCACGATCTTTTGGGATCGGGGTGCTACAGTTGACCATTCTAGAGATCACCTTTGAAGGTTTAAGCAATGATGTGATCCTCGCCGGCACACGACAAAGAAAGCTAAAGAACTTCCCAGGACTTGTATCAATTTCGCCGATTTGGATGGATGGATCCAAACCCTAGCCTCACAACGATGTTGAACCACGAATTAGTCAAATTCGTAACCCGAAATCAATTGGAAACATGAACTTGGATTTGATGTAGATGCCACAAGCGGGGATGATGAACCCGTTTGATAAGTCGAATTTGAATCTCACAAATATTATGAAATTCGGATAAAAGTTCTCCAGAGAGAAAATAAACTCACAAGTTTATAACTGAATTCAATAATGGTCTATTCTATAATGTTCACAAAGGATCCCTATTTATAGTGTAGGGATGGACGAAAATAAGTAGGAAAATGAATCAAAAATCTGATCCAAAAAGAATTCTATCTAGACTAGGAAACTGTCCAACTAGAATCCTATTCAAAGTAGGAAACTACCTTAAATAAATCCTAGTCAAACTATGACTCTTAAAAAATCAAAAAATGAAATAAAAAAATAACTAAAATCTGATCTAAATAATTAGATAAAGATCTAAGATAATTCAAGACCCAAATATTAATAAGGGTTCGAATTTCTTCCAAATATTCTTCAAACTTTGTCTAGGCCCCTCTGGTAACTAGGACATGGCCACACCTTACTCGCCAAAGGCTCCTGTACTGGATTTTAACCTTGTTCTTCCAATGTCAATAAAGTGGTGAAATCAACACCTTCCTTGGGTCCTTCTATGGGTCTCCTTGACACCTCTTGTTCCCAAACCTCTCGTATGAACCCGTTGAGGCTATCCTTGAATCTCTTAGCTCGCCATCTCATCACGGGTCCTTCAGGCACCTTGAATGGGTCCGACGTCTCCTTAGCACGGGGCGTATCATTCCCCTCCTCTTGAAAAGGATTTGTCCTCAAATCTAGCTCGTCACCGACATCAAAAGGACTCAAGTTAGCAACATTGAATGTAGAACTAACTTTGTACTCACCGGGTAAGTCCAATTTGTAAGCATTGTCACTAATACGCTCAAGGACTTGAAATGGTCCATCGCCTCTAGGTAACAATTTGGATCTCCGTTGAGCCGGAAACCTTTCCTTCCTCATGTGCAACCAAACCCACTCACCGGGTTAAAACACGACCTTCCACCATCCTTTGTTGGCTTTCTCGGCGTACTGCTCGGTTCTCCTTTCAATGTTTGCTCTAGCCTTCTCATGAATCTGTTTAACAAATTCAACTTTCTTTTTCCCATCCAAATTAGTGAACTCTTGCACAGGCAAAGGAATTAAATCCAAGGGAGTTAAGGGATTAAAACCATATGCAATTCCAAATGGCGAAAACTGAGATGCAAAATGAACAAACCTATTATATGCGAATTCCATATGCGGCAAACATTCTTCCCAAGTTTTTATGTTCTTTTTAATCAATGTCCGCAACAACGTAGATAAAGTCCTATTTACTAATTCCGTTTGACCATCAGTTTGTGGATGACAAGTAGTAGAAAACAACAGTTTAGTACCTAACTTACACCACAAAGTCTTCCAGAAATAACTCAAGAACTTAGCATCACGATTAGACACAATTGTTTTAGGCATACCATGCAAACGCACAACTTCCCTAAAGAACAAATCAGCTATATGCGATGTATCATTAGACTTAGAACATGCAATAAAATGCGCCATCTTAGAAAATCTATCAACAACCACAAAAATAGAATCATGACCACGTTTACTCCTAGGCAATCCTAACACAAAATCCATAGATATGTCAATCCAAGGCGATGTAGGAATAAGCAAAGGCGTGTATAAACCATGTGGTTGGACTCTAGACTTAGCTTGTCGACATGTAACACATTTAGCACACAATTTTTCCACATCATGTTTCATATGAGGCCAAAAGAAATGTTCTTGCAAAACAGATAAAGTCTTAGCTACTCCAAAATGCCCCATCAAACCACCTCCATGTGACTCCAACAACAACAACTCACGTATGGAACATTTAGGCACACACAATTTATTTTCTCTAAACAAGTATCCATCATGCCTATAAACTTTCCATCACCATATTTTTCGCATGCGACATATATATCCTTAAAATCATCATCATCAACATATAATGCCTTAATGCACTCAAAACCTAGTAATCTAGGATCCAAAGTAGAAAGCAATGCGTACCTTCTAGACAATGCATCGGCTACTATATTTTCTTTACCTTGCTTGTATTTGATGACGTATGGAAATGTCTCGATGAATTCCATCCATCTTGCATGTCTTTTGTTCAACTTATGTTGCCCCCTCAAATGCTTCAACAACTCATGGTCGGTATGGATCATGAACTCCTTGGGCCACAAGTAATGTTGCCACGTCTGCAATGCCCGCACTAGTGCATACAACTCCTTGTCATACGTCGGGTAATTTGCAGTGGTGCCTCCTAACTTCTCACTGAAGTATGCAATTGGTCGAACCATTTGCATCAAAACTGCACCAATACCAACACCGGAAGTATCACACTTGACCTCAAAAGTTTTAGAAAAGTCAGGAAGAGATAGTACCGGTGGGTGTGTCAATTTTTCCTTGAGTGTTTGAAAAGCTCGTTCTTGAGCTTCCCCCCATTTGAACTCCACGTTCTTTTTTATCACCTCAGTCATTGGGGCTGGGGCTGCAATGCTACTGAAGTGTGGCACAAAACGGCGGTAGAAACTCACCAATCCATGAAAACTCCGAACCTCTCCAATAGAGGTAGGTGTCAGCCATTCTTAGATGGCTCGCACCTTCTCTTCGTCCACCTGCACTCCACCTGCACTCACAACAAAGCCAAGAAAAACAACCCTATTGATGTAAAAGGTGCACTTTTTAAGGTTAGCATACAATTGTTCTTTCCTTAAAGCTTGTAAAACATTCCTCAAATGATCTTCATGCTCATCCACAGTTTTACTATAGATTAATATGTCATCAAAATAAACCACAACAAATCTACCTATGAAAGCATGTAGAACATGGTTCATGAGACGCATAAAAGTGCTAGGAGCATTTGTTAAACCAAACGGCATAACTAACCATTCATACAATCCAAGTTTAGTAATAAATGCCGTTTTCCATTCATCCCCCTCTTTAATTCTAATTTGATGGTACCCACTACGTAAATCAATCTTAGAAAATACACAAGCACAATGCAACTCATCAACCATGTAATCAAGATGGGGTATAGGATATCGATACTTTACCATGATGTTGTTGACAGCTCTGCAGTCGACACACATATAAAGGGACGAGTCCTTCTTGGGCACGAGCAAGACCGGGCTCGCACATGGGCTCAAACTTTTCCTCACTTGGCCTTTCTCCAACAGCTCGTGGATTTGTCTTTCGAGCTCCTTTGTCTCCTTAAGGTTGCTTCAGTACGCTGGTCGGTTGGGTAAAGTGGCGCCGGACACAAAATCAATTTGGTGCTCGATTCCCCTTATTGGTGGCAAAACGGGTGACATCTCCTCGGAAAACACATCATCAAATTCCCACAAGAGAGATAAAATAGGACTTGGCAAAGACTTGTCAATTTTGTTAGTTTGTAGCAAATCTCTGCAGACCATCAAATACATGGGCTTCTCATTTTGCACGGCCCACTTGATGTCACTTGCCATGGCAAAACAAGATCTTCGGGCTTTCTCCTTCGGCTCAACAGCCGCCGCCGCCCGCTCCTTCTTCTTCATTGACTCAGCTTCTTCTTATAGCTTCACTTGGTCCTCATACACTTGTGAAGGTGTTAGAGGAGCTAGTGTCACTGTCTTCTTGTTAAGTACAAAAGAGTACTTGTTTGTGTAGCCATCGTGAGTCACCCTCCTATCGAATTGCCATGGACGTCCCAACAAGACGTGTCCGTCTTGCATGGGTACTACATCACAAAGCACTTTTTCTTCATATTTGCCAATCCGAAATGGCACTCGCACCTGCTTGTTTACATTGGTCTCTCCGCTGTCGTTAAACCATTGTAGCTTGTATGGTTTAGAATGCTTGAGAATCAGCAATCCTAGCTTGGTCACCATCACAACACTAGCTACATTAGTACAACTTCCACCATCGATAATCATACTACATACCTTATCTTTGATGTGGCATCGGGTATGGAATATATTCTCCCTTTATGCCTCGTCAACACTTTTGGTGTGCAAGCTTAGAGACTTGTGTGCAACCAAAACAAGTGACTCGGGTGCTGTGTACTCCTCCTCCTCGTCACTTGATTCCGAAAATTCGGGCATCTCCGGATCAACCTCCTCATCATCCGTCACGATCTCTCCATTATCCTTCAAAATTATCACACGCCGGTTTGGACATTGATTGGCTATGTGACCTTGACCTTCACACTTGAAGCATTTGATGTCTCGGTTTCGGCTCCCGAGCGTCTCCAGATGATTGGTTGCAGTCGCTGCTGTCGCTTTCTACTTCAACTTGGTGAACAGCTGCTTCTCCTCTTTCTTGCCTTGGCTTGCTGACTTCCATGGGATAGAATTAGAAGTTGAGTTAGACTTCCATGTAGATGAATTTTCTCGAGTCGAGTTACCCCTCCTCTTGAGTTGATTCTCTACCTTTATCGCCATTTGTAGCACATCTTCCATCTCCACATACTGCTGCAACTCTACCACCTCCCGGATCTTCCTATGTAAACCTGCAAGAAAACGAGCCATGGTGGCCTCTCTATCCTCCTCCACATCTGTTCGAATCATCGTAACCTCCATTTCCTTGTAGTACTCGTCCACACTGTTTGTACCTTGCCTCAAGGTTTGGTGCTTATTGTAAAGCTCTTTGTAGTAGTGATTAGGCACAAACCTCTTTCTCATCAATGATTTCAGATCGTCCCACATCTCCAATGGCCTTTCCCGATTGCGCCGTCGACTGATGGTCAATTGGTCCCACCAATTGATGGCATAATCAGAAAACTCCATTACCGCTAATTTGACCTTCTTCAGCTCTGAATAGTTGTGGCAATCAAATAGTATCTCCATTTTGCGCTCCCACTCCAGATACGTGGCTGGATCATTTGTACCTTTGAACGAAGGTACATTCATTTTTATGTTGCCCAAGTTGTCATCTTCTCGGGCTCTGCCTTTCCTTCGGCCTCCAGTCGCCGACTGTCTATCTTCCTCATCCTCATTTTTCTCGAACTCTTCATATCCTCTTCTTTACCATTCGACGTGTGGATAACGTCTTGGTTCGATTATTCTTCCACGAATGCCTCTTCCGCCTCGACCTCCACAGTTCTCTCGGGGAGCTGGTTGTGATTGCTCCTGTATTGACTCCTCCATCTTGTCGATCCGCTCATGTAACACTTCCATTTCGGCTTTGAGCAGCTTTGATAGATGCTGCTGTAGGGCCTCCATGGTATTTGAATCAAACGCCGGGTTTAATTCTCCTTCTGAACCTCCAGCAGTGTTATATTTAGTACCTGCATTTTTCTTAGACATTTTTTTTTGCTCTTTTTTTTTCGGCCGTTTTTGTGTTTTTTTTTTGTTTTTTTTATATCACAATGAACTCAAAAGATATATTACAACGAAAATTTAAATGAAAAGCTGAACAAATTAATTCCTACCAGGTTTCTATGCAATAAAACTCCTACAATTATCTATGCACTCAGTTCCTACGGATGTCTAAACTCTCAATTTCCTCTCCAAAGAAATCAAATCCAAAAATCAAAAATACCCGAATCGACTCAAACGACCTATCTAAGGTTCAACAACCAAATAACGGAATGCGTCTCCAAAATCCAACAAGAACGAAAAAACTAAGATCGAACAACACAATTTCAGATTTTTTTTTACTGTTCACGTATACTGTTCACGGTACTGTTCACGCCTCTTTTTTTTTTTTAGTGAACTGTGTTAGAATTTGTTGCCTGAAATAATGTGAATTACGGATGTAAATTGCAAAGTTAAATGTAATGTTGAAGCTAGTGTTACCACATTGCCTTCAACATGCAGCGAAAACGTAAATAGAACTTTGCTCAAAACAAGTTTTAAATCACACTCTTTACGGTGTGTGATTGCCTCAAGGCGAAATTCACTATCACAAGTGAAACACAAAAACAATGCTGATGTTGTCTCGGTTCACTCCCTTGACAACACTGCATAAAACATACAGAGGACTATCCTGGCTTCACTCACTCGAATAATCACTCAAAAACAACCTATCTAAACACATAGATAGATTACAATCAGTCACTCTAAATCCTAGACTTCTCTAAGTTGACTATCTAACCTACACACACAACTGGAATGAAAGTCTCCAGCTGATTGGGACGCTAGGCAGATGTCGAGGAAGATGTCTTGGACTTTAGAGATGACACTAGATGCAAGATTCAGAGCTTTTCACAAACCACGGTGATAACCTGTTTGCATAAATGATTTTAAGGCTTGAAAATGCCTTAAATACTTTCTCCATCTCGGCTGGGTAGTTTCTCCACGATCCTTGATAAGTTGGATGCAAAACTACCGCCTTCCACTACCCTTGCTGAACTGAACTCGAGATAACCGTCCTCTGCACTGCGTGGCATACGTTCTTCAACATCGTGTAACAATGGCGGTTACTCCAGCTACCCACGTTCTCTGCAACGGTTAGTATCAAAGATGAAGTGGGAACATCACGTCCCTTGAAACTCGGAACAGATTCTGACCTAGTCAAAATCAAGCATAATCCATGTTTTAATTCGAAATAAAATATCTAATAAATCCCTTAAATCGTGGAAAATGATATGTGACAAAAATCACAATTTATTAAGATTAATTTAAAATAAATTAATCCAAAATACTAGGAAAGGATAAGGTTAGAGATCCGAGTGTTATACTCGGTGTGACGAGAATGACGGACAACATTAGATACGACATTGATCGCGATGTTATCAGCGAAGTGATAACATCATCTGGAACACGTCATACTCAACAAACTACTTTTTTTATATAAGGAATGAAAATTTAAGGACAAAATTTAAAGGATAGATGGAACCTGATACAAAGCCGAAGCTTTGATACCACTTGATGCGATCCTCACCGGCACACGACAAAAAAACCTAAAGAACTTCCAGGACTTGTATCAGTTTCACCAATTTGGATGGATGGATCCAAACCCTAGCCTCACAACGATGTTGAACCACGAATTAGTCGAATTTGTAACTCGCAATCAATTGGAAACATGAACTTGGATTTGATGTAGACGCCACAAACGGGGATGATGAACCCGTTTGATAAGTTGAATTTGAATCTCACAAATATTATGAAATTCGGATAAAAGTTCTCCAGAGAGAAAATAAACTCACAAGTTTATAACTGAATTCAATAATGGTCTATTCTATAATGTTCACAAAGGATCCCTATTTATAGTGTAGGGATGGACGAAAATAAGTAGGAAAAGGAATCAAAAATATGATCCAAAAAGAATTCTATCTAGACTAGAAAACTACCCAACTAGAATCCTATTCAAAGTAGGAAACTACCTTAAATAAATCCTAGTCAAACTATGACTCTTAAAAAATCAAAAAATTAAATAAAAAAATAACTAAAATCTGATCTAAATAATTAGAAAAAGATCTAAGATAATTCAAGACCCAAATATTAATAAGGGTTCGAATTTCTTCAAAATATTCTTCAAACTTCGTCTAGGCCCCTCTGGTAACTAGGACATAGCCACGCCTTATTTGCCAAAGGCTCCTGTACTGGATTTTAACCTTGTTGTTCCAATGTCAATAAAGTGGCAAAATCAACACCTTTCTTGGGTCCTTCCATGGGTCTCCTTGACACCTCTTGTTCTCAAATCTCTCGTATGAACCCGTTGAGGCTATCCTTGAACCTCTTAGCTCGCGATCTCGTCACGGGTCCTTCAGGCACCTTGATTGGGTCCGACGCCTCCTTAGCACGGGGTGTATCAAGCAATGTAGGGATGTTAAGACTTCAGATGTTAACATCTTAATTTGAAGCCTTGAAGATGGGAGAATCTGTAAACATTAGTAAATTTAATGTTAAACTTTGGGACATATCCAATGAATGCAATAAATCCTAATTTAGATATAATAAATCACAATTAGAAATTGAAATTACATAACTTGTGTGGATTTCATTGTTTTCAACATGTGCATTATCATGTTCACGAACATTATCTGTAACATGCGAAAATAGTTTATGAAAACAAAAGCAACAAATAATACAAATAATGATTACCCTATTTGATCAACTGATCTACAACAAAGGGACTTCAACTAGTCCGTGAGAAATAATACACTACTTCGTTATATGGTTACTCATGCTATTACACGATGACCTCCTGTCAATCGATCCCTAATCTACCCTATACAACCTCTTTCACTAGATTGAAGTATAGTCTCTCTTTATACCTACAAGAAATCTCTCCCAATACTCCTTTAAAAGTGAATGAAAGAATTTCAAATACAGACTCAAAATACAATGATCAAAAGATTAACACTAGTCTAACAATGTCGTATGCTATAGCTTCAAACACTTGAAAGATTTTAAAATCTCCTATCAGTTCTTTGGAATTTATATCTAACTAATCTGATTCCCAAACTATTTATAATAACAAATATGGCCAAAATAAGGTAATCAGATTGTTCTATCATGAGTCAAACTCTAATAATGAAACTTTCCCTATATAGTTTAGACTACTCTAGTTAGAACTCTTCCTTAAACAGAACTTGTCTTCTTAAATCTTGATCTTCTATCTGGATAAGGCAACTTCTTTTATGAGATGTCTATCTTCAATAAGAAATTTTTATCTCCTTGATTCAACAATCTCGTCTCAATGGAAAAGTTTCTGGACAACCAATGTATATGATCATATGTGGAACATTTGATTAGTATATTCTTGATCTTGATCTCCAATGAGATTGGTAGCGGAATATTCATGTCTAGAACATGTTGTTTCTCAACACTTGAAAACCATTGTGTAATTGATTTTCCATAAGGATCATGATAATCAAAACACTTAGTGATATAATCTTGCACTAATAATCTCCCAATTTGTCTTTATTGCTGGCAACTCCATTCCATGTTTTTCAAGAACACGAGCTTTATCTGATATAAATATGTTCACTCGTATGATCCTATGAACATCCTTTGTTTCTGCTGTATTTAGCATTTTCATCAGCACTATCTTTTTAGCAGAAATTATAATTAGAGAAATATAGATAAAATCACAATGTATGAGAGATGGAATGAAATATCAAAAAGTTGATATTTAAAAGTATTGAATGAGGGCGGAAACTGTTGGGGTTTTTTGAATTGAACCACCACATGATCTATTTGGATGATCATTAATTCTAGCTCATGTATATCATATTTTATGCATGCAGTGTAAATAATTAAACCAAGTTGAATTATCATGCAAGTTGTATTCGATTCTACTAAAAGCGGAAATATAGAAACTATCGAAAAATGTAACACCCTAATTTTATAAACCTAGAATATTATTTATTTTATAAAATCTAACATGTAAAATAATGACTGAAAGAGAATTTTAAACATTTTCTCAAATATATAATAAAACTAATACTAGAAAATCATAAAAATGCATAAATTAACTTCTATTTAAGAAAATACCATAATATCATAATAATTCAAATAACATAGAGCGGAAGCGATTTTAAATAATTCAAACTCCTAAATATTTTTAAAATAAGAAACACACAATCCAACAGAATTATCAACTAAAGTTTAGTAGTCAAACGAGTTTAATAACTTAGAAGTTTAAATAAAAACTCATAACACATCCATCTCCTCCTTGCCATCACCGAACTCCTCAACCTGAAATATTGTATTATAGGGATGAGTATAACGAATACACTCAGTGGAGAATACGCATTATCCAAAACATATTAAACGAGTAACTCATATTCAGACATTCATGCCATGTCACATAATAATAATTGTTTGAACAGTGGGGAGTCAGCCCAAAGGCAACTTATCACGGCCTCAGACCTATTAACGGTCTCTGAACAAGTATATGCATATACACATGCACGGTGGGCGACCCAAGGACAACTTTTACGGTCCCGGACCTATGAACGGTCCCTGGCATACTTTAACTTTAACTTTCACATAAACATTCAGTCGAACAATAAATCACAAGATCAATATATAATGGATAATAAATAACCACGTGCGTATAAAATTCCCCACCTTTACTTTGAAGAATTTTGACTCGACTTTTCAATACAAAATGATAAGGATTTGCAGGAAGTAACTCGCCTTCACCTAGCAGAGAATATAATTAATTATATTAAATAATTAAAGTTATTAAGATATAAAGTGTTTAATTTTATTAAAAGATTAAACTCTAAAAGTTTTGAAACTTTACATTTCTAAATAATAAATTATGTAAATATGTTGGTTATAATTGAATTTGTTTGATATGATTGGATATAAAATTTACTTAATTACACTTCTTTCTAATTTTTCCTAACTTTGAGAATTATCGCAACACAATAGTTTTATTATATAATCATTAAAAGATTCGGCTAACTAATTATAACCAAGAAAAATAGGTTTAAATATTTATCTACAAAATATGGATTAAGAATTCAATTCCCAAATCACTTTTTCCCTAAATCTTTCGGTAGTCTGTCTCTCTCTCTATTTCATATACTCACCCGCCGCTGCTACTCTCTTTCTCTTTCTTTATGTCTATCTCTCTTATTTCATCTGATTCATCCTCTGCTACTTCTCTTTCTTTATTTCTTTTTGTTTTTTTATTTCTTCCCAAACCATATTCTTCAATATCAAAATATCCTATTTAAATCACCTAAATACTAGTAGAATACGAGAACATACAATTAGAGTTCTAATTAAAGTTGAGTTGAAGATGGCCTTCGACTACAGGGGAATTGAATTAAGGAAGCACATCATCAGATTTAAATCTAAAGGCCTAACATCATTTTCCATGAATTTGAAGGTTTTTCTGGGTCGGTTCTACAAAGCAAAACAGAGATACTACATACTCCAGGTAATGAAATTTTCTATATTTCTATTTTTTTTAAAGTTTTCGACATCACTAATAACACATAAAACAATTAACCATATAAAAATATAAATTTAAATACAGATTTGCTGCGGAAGTTTGAATGGTTACCAGTTACAAAGTGGCAGGAGTTTCTTTTTCTAGTCTGGCCGGAATAATTGATTTCTGAATATTCTGTTGTAGAGCAAGAACATAAATTAATCTTTAAGGAGGAACGATTTCAAGAAATTATATGGGGATTTGTCTTGAGTGAATGCCTACCTCTGAATTTTGTTTGGAACTTGAATTCGAACAATGATTTTGATGTATTTCTTGAATGAATTGGTAGGCTTTTCTTCTTGCTTCAAATGTGAAAAACAAAAGGCAGCTATGAACGGGAAGGTTTGATGTGAAAAAGGAATTTCTTCATTGTTGATTGAGGATGTGTTTCTCTGAATATTCTGGCTTAAACGGTTCCAATTGGTTTATGAAGTTTTCTTTTTGTTTTGACGGGAAATAATAAACTGCTATTCTGCAGTTGATTTTTAATCGTGGAATTGAGGAGAGACTAACTATTATTATTATTATTATTATTATTATTATTATTATTATTATTATTATTATTATTATTATTATTATTATTATTATTATTCAGCTTCTAGATTTTAGAATAATTTTTTATTTATAATTGATTTAATCCCATAAGGATTTATGGATTTAATATCTTATTCAATATCTTATTTAATTATAAGTAATCTGATATTAAAATTTAAATTTTCTCTGCCGGCTACGCGATTAAAAAAAATATAAATTATTTAACTGATATTATCATAACGACAAGACTAAAAATACTATATTTATAAATAATAATTTTGAAAAAAAATGGGTCGTTACAAAAAATAACTTACAATTCGTGTCAGGTTGATCACAAGATTAAAGGTCTAATCTTATTGCTGAATGATGTATAAATCGGCACCCATATGATGTTATTTCACTTTTCGATCTTCTGCTGTATTTTTGGACCGCGTCAAGATATAGGGTGGGTTGTGTATACTACTAAACAAGTGTGAATACTATGGGGATCAAGACAGTACAAAAGGGAGGCTGTTTCAAGTGCATAATTTTTGTTCCCCCTTCTTAATTAAATAGGGAGGGGGACGGAAATAACTCTCCAAAGCCTAATAGGTTTGGGCTTCTCACTCTTGTTCTATCCCAGTCCACTAATTAAGGTCATATTGGGTTACAATAGGAATCTAGAATAATATTAAATTGTCCTCCCAATTTATTTAAAATCTAATATCTACAACTTATGATATAATTAAATAAATTAAGTATTATTTTTATTTCACTAAAAAAATAATATTGACCTACGAATTTAATACAAATTTGTAAATATGTTTTTTCTCCTTTAGTGTAGCCATTCCCCATGTTTAAGGTCAACTTGTTCTTGTCCTTTTTCTTTTTTGGAAATTTATTATAACCCACAGGATTCTAACAATCTATCTGGTAAATCAACATATAAAATATGTTCTACCATAGACAAGTATCCCATACTTGTTTACTTTGTTTACTTTGCCGAATGGAAAATTAAATGTCTATTTTTGTTTCTTGAATAACATGCCAAACGAAAATCACATTTAATATACATAAGATATCAGAGATAAACATAATATCATTTTCTTGCAATCCTTAGATCCCAACGATATATCTAGCTTTTCTCAAATCCTTTGTATCTGACTGTTTGGATAACAATACCCTTACGTCTGATAGTATTTTCTCATTGTTCTCAATGAAATTGATAGTAACTACGTATAATACTTTATATTTCCACTATGCTTCCATCACACTTCTTATACACCTTTTTTCTCATCAGAACATTCATCAAATCCCTGAAATGAATTTCTTGATCTAAAGATGAAAAATCTTGAATTGATAAGCTTACTTGAGTCATATAATTGTAAGCCACGTTAATGTGGATGTTTACAATTAAAACTCTTAAGATTGTAAATTATATATTTTTGGCATCTTTCAATAAATCCCATTGGTTACTTTGTATAGATGTTTTACTGAAGTCTTCCATTTAAGGAAAGTTGTCTTGACATCTATCTTCCAATCTTATAAAACTAAAGATATGATTTAGACAAAATAACTATGATAAAACAACTCGAAAGTTCTCACTTTCTTGTTTGATCAATTTTTTCGTCTACTGATCTACATGCATCCAACAATTTTATCCATTGGGTGGATCTGCAAGCTCCCAACCATTTAAATTTGCCAAAATACTATCTTAATTACTTTAATTAATTTCTAGGATATATTTTAGTTTGCCTGAGACTTGAATCCAATGATTCTCCTACGAACAATAAACTTCCAGTAGTAAAAAGTCATTCGTACACTTGTGTATTCTCTACGGCACGTTTGTGCAGTTACTGGTGATTCTATCTCTTGTACACTTGGTACTGAAAACAAAGTTTCTCCTCTCATTTCTTTTAGAACGAAAAATTTTCATGGGCTCATAATTTATTACATAGTCTTTTTATGAGATATTGTCATTTATATAAACAATGACTCTCTAATCTCTTAGGAGTATACAATTAATCTTTAGTTTATCCTGAATATCATATAAACAAACGTATTTCTAACCAAAACATATGTAGCAGTTTCAAAGGCATATTCATAAATGAATTTTAAAAAATTAAATAACTTATTATCAATCTAATTATCTCTAAAAGAACTTCACTCATTCACACCATTAAATCATTCCATTTAGGAATTTCAAGGTGTAATTACTTGGGATTTAATCCGAACTTCTGATAAATAATTCATTATTATCCTGAGAGATATGCAAGACTACTTTTTAACTATAGTGTTTAAATGCATTTTCCATGATGTTTCTTCATTTGAACTTTGTACTCTTTGAAACCTTAAAGTACTCAGTTTTAATGACACATCAAAAAATGTACCAATAATTTCAAATAAAGTCTATTATCAAGACAAAAATTCAAATACCCTCTTGTAATGGATTCTAATAAATTGAAATTAAACCATCTCTAACTTATCTTTTAGCTTTAACTTATTGTGTCCTTGCAGAGCTGCGTGATCATTTTACTCTCAAAGTAAAATTTATTGATTGGAAAAGACATGTGATGACCATGGAGGTCCATCTTTTACCGATCTTTTAATGGCACTAAAGTAAAAAATCCGACCAATCTTTATATACTAAAGATATGTTTGGTTCATTTGTGAAGTTTTCCTTTTAGAATTAGATAATTTATTATTAATTACATTGTGAATGGATGAATATGATTATAAGGTTCATAAATTATCAACTAATGTGCCACTATAAATAAAATAGTTCATCTTTTCTTGATAATAAACCTGCTATTAAAAGAAATTGAATATCTAAAATACATGATTTAGAAAAAGAATATTCTAAATCTCGGCACATAAAGATAATTTTCCAAAACTAAATAATATTTCGAACCATTAAAACTCTCATTGCAATAGTCACTTCTTTCATAGCATTGCCCATGAAGATTTGTAATCCATCACTTAGTCAACTGGTTTTCCGAAACCACTGCATATAAATGCATTCATGATTAGTGGCCTCAATATCTACCCATCAGGAACCGGTAGTGTACTCCACTAAACATGCCTTGACTACTAGTGTATAAGATACACAACCAAGTTCTTCCTTTTGAGAAGAGATATTATGTCTTCCAATTGTTCTTAGCTGATTGCACCTTTTAAAAGCTTTTGTCATTTAGGCTTTTTCATGGCTACTAGATCTTCCATGCCATTCTTTGCGAACTTTTATGTGTCTGTTGAAAATATCATTTCTCTTCTTATCTTTCCTTAATTTAGAAGATAAAATATTTTCAACAACATAAGCAATTACACTATGTCAATTAAGACATTTAGCTGCTTTTAGTAAAGAAATCAACTAGGGTTTTCCCATTTGATTTCAACTCCAAAGATCTCCCATTCACTTAGATATGAATCTCTTTGAGTATTCAATCATTTACAAGAGTCTCCACAACCGTAGTGATTTTTACTAAGTTTTCAATTGCAATTCGTCTAGCTATTCTACTTTAGTATTTGAAGAATTCTAGAGATTAATATTCTTATCAAAATAGTCGTCATGGCCTAATATTAACAATGAGAAACCTTTTTACATAGAAGTTAAAATGTAACACTACATCATCTAATTTGCCTTAACCTCACTTATGACTATTGTATCTCATCTTCATTAAAGTTAGCATCTTAAGACGATGATATTTAATCACTGATAATTTAAATACGCCTTAGCAATTCGAACAATTATCCAAAAATATTTTCCAATTAGTGTAATTAGGACATACAGGTAAATATCTTTAAGTAATAAAATAAGTGGGTTGAAAAAATATTATGAAAACATAAAATAATAAAATGTAAACATACATTCAATCGCATTCTTGATGACATAAATATATTGTAACCTCAAACAATATATAAATGCATCATCCAACACCTTGAATCACATAAATGTAAGCCACAATAGTGTGGACATTTACACTTTCACTTTTCAAGTAGGTTCTAAACCTTTAATTTCATCATCTAGTCAACTTAACCTTATGACCAGTGAAATTAATAGTTGGCACCCTTTAAACTGGTCCTGCAATTAATTAAACAACTGATTTCGATGGGAAACTTTAATGAGATCGAGACAAGCACTGAGGATTTGAACCTAGAGTTGCAGTTGAGAGGTCCAGTGACGAGATTAAGAGCCAAGAAACTGCAAGGTTACTTCCAGTGTTATGTTCAAAAGAAGTTGGAAGATGATGGAGCTGATTTCAAGCAGTCCAAGTTGGTGACTGTATTGAGCATCGAGGAGCTCGATTGAACTTGAAGAAAGCCACGGCAAAGTGTACGTCCTTGCTGGTTTTAAGTAGTTATTTTTTATTTATTTTAGACTATTATTTCAGTTGTGGTTTTATTTATTTAGCAGACCCAATTATCACAATCTGTTTAAGTGATATTGGACCCAGTAGTAGTTTTAATTAGCCCAGTTTGAATTTAAGCCCAAAACACTTGTGTTTTTTCATTCTCCTAGACTTATTATTTATGGATTATCGTTCATTGTATTTTCTCAGATTGGAATTGAATGAAAACAATGTTTATGCTTCTTCCCGTCTCAAACACAAATCGGTTCTTGCGTAGAGTTTGTTGATTGGCATCTCCAGACTTGAAATCTTTGGTTTGTTAATGACATCTTTTAGTGTCCGCATTAACCAAGCCATGAAGATTACTCCATAGGCGCATTTCGGATGCAAGTAGGTTCGAGGTTCGTTTCGGGCAAGATTCATAGTCTATTTTCATTTTTCATTGTTCATCCTTCATTCCAGCCACCACCACGCCTCCATACTCTTCCACAGCCATCCTAACATCACCATATTCATCCATATAGTCGACCAAGTCAATAGATTAATCAAACAATTCGTTCGTGCCCTAATTAAGCCCTATTAGTCTGAAAATTGACCACTGAGCCAAATCACAAACCACTCGTGAAAATTGGATGGATTTTGGATATGTTTTTCCTGACCTAAGATTATACCTTGTGTTAAAATTTAAGCTCAATCCGTCATCTTTTGATAGGTCAATTGATCGAGTCAATTTCTAGGGTTCTTAGGTTATAAATTGGGGATTTTTGTGTTTTAATTGGTTGATTTCATTTCTTGTTGAATATATCAGTTTATTTGGGATATTTATTGATTATTGTTCAGTCATTTTTTGGATTGAATCATTCTTTTAGTTGGCGTTGTTCTTTCCTTAGCTTCCGCAACGTATTGGTCGCATCAAACTTGTTTATGAATTGCATCTAAGTGTGTACCATAACTTGATAAATTAGCATTAGTGAACTTGTAATACAACACATCCGATATGGAGGTTGGCACATTAGCAATGCGCATGTTAATTACCTCACAAAACTAATTTATATATCATATGGAAATTTGATCTTGTTAACTTATGATCAACACATCTGGTATGGAGGTTGGCACATTACCAACGCGCATGTCAATTACTTTACATTCAAATTAGTTATGGAGACATCTAGATATCTATAATTTTTAAAATAAACCTCATTTTTCATTTAGTTTAATCTAGTGAATTCGTAATTGACACATCCGATATGGAAGTTGGCACATTACCAACGTGCATGTCAATTACTTCAAATATAAACTAATGCTTATGAATAATTGAGATAAAATTTTAAAATTAAATCATGTTACCCACTTAATCATTCAATACAAGGTTATTAAGGCAATTCATAGCATGCTCATCACAAAAATAAACATCCATGGCATGCTAGACAAACATAAACACAAACATGATAAGTAGAGCGGAAATTTAACTATCATCATCATAATTCCATATATTTGGCCTCGGCATCTTTGAAAGAGCTTCAATTTGAGTACTTATGGGCCCTATAGTTCAAACCGAGTTAAAAGTTATGGCATCCGAATGAAAACTTGCCGAACCAGTCCCAACACCCGCGGCGAAGCATCGCGGGCTGGCTGCGACTTTTCGAAAAGAGAACCCAACACTGGCTGGCTGCCACTCACCAAAGATAGACCCCAGTGTCGACTAGTATGCAGTGTTGACTGGCTACCCTGTTCTCATACTGGACCAGAATTTTACCTTTTTGAGCCGATTCATTCCCTGTTTGGACTCCGAATTGCCTTCTTCTTGTAGAACTCTTCCATATCAATGAAATTCATCTCCCATAACAAGAATTACAACAAAAATAAAGTACCAAATCAATATAAACTAGAATTACCACTCAAAACAATATAGATTATAATTTTTGAACTCAAAAATTAAATCTAATCTACCCATAGATTTTGTCATGGTAAAAACACGATCAAACCGATCAAAAACCAATCATAAATTCATAACATCAAAATAAACCATACATGCAAACCATGATAGCTGGAATGGCTATCTTACAAAACCGATTTATGCAATTCTATTGGTTTTCTATACTAGAAGACCTGTCTTTTGTATACATTATTGATGATGTTTTATGATGATATAGAATGAATACAATTGCAGTCACTGTTTGCATTTAAATTGTTATATTTATATGCATGTTCACTATACTTACATTGTAGATGATATGGTGTGGATAAACACATGGTTAGATCATGTCATTGGTTCCTTGTAATGTATTAAAGAGCTCACGACTTAGATGGCCCTAAACCAGCCATCGGTACACCGAAGAATAATCTGATAGTTAGTTTATCTAGACTAACTGATTATTCTAATACACGGACGAGTGTATTGATGAGGATCTACTTAGGATTCTATTCTCTATTCTGACCTTAAATAAGAGAATAAGAATCCACAGAGTTTGAGTTCTTGACCCCTATATGTTGGCGGATATATATGTGTAGTGTTTGCAGCTTTGATTTATCAAAGGGTGAGATTCTTTCATAGAATCAATAATCTCGATATCTTGGGTTGTAATATTTACACTTATGATGGGTCGTGTAATATGTAGGGGCACCATGTCCTGGTGCGCCAGGTTGATGGTGTCCTCTTGAGGAAACACAAGTTCATGTTAAAACCCTCCTGGTGGAATTTATTCCGTATATGAGTAAATCTTGTGTGGTACTACTCAAGGATAAGATATTAATTAATTATAGCTGTCAGAAGCTTACATAATTAATTAATGGGTATTATATTTTAAACATGGGGAATGGTTGGACTAAAGGAGAAAGCATATTCAGAAATATGTATTAAATTGATAGGTCAGTATTATTTCTTTAGTGGAATAAAAATAATACTTAATTTATTTAATTATATCATAAGTTTATTGAATATTAGAAACTAAATAAATTAGCGGGCCAATTTAATATTCTTCTAGATCCCTATTGTAGCCCAATATGACGTTAATGGACTGGAGATGGAAAAAAGATAGAGGCCCAAGCCCAAAAGGTATGGGACTTATAATTTCGACCACCCCCTATAAATAGGGAGATGAGGATAAAAAATTATGGTGTTACAATTCAGCTATCTCTTGTTCTCTTTATCTCCACAGTATCCATACATATCTAGTAGATTTCAGCCCACCCTGAAGCTAGATACAGTCCGGGAATACAACAGAAGATCAAGGAGTGGAATAGCATAAGAGGCACCGATTATCATCATACACAACAACAAGATTAGACCTTTAATCTTGTCCTCAACTGGTCACTTAATTTGTAAGTCATTTTTTGATATTCTATGAATTCGAAATATATGTTTAAATTTGATGATGAATTTATGGTGCATAAATTTTCAAATTTAAATATGTAAGATTTTCAAATTTTATGTGTTTAAATATATCTTCTTACCATGCCGATGGCATAGCATATATCAGGCCTAGTGCATAGCATGACATACATTAAACTTCCTACAGCCGAAGCATATGGTACTTTCTTCATCTATTCTATCTTAGATTGTGTTTGGGGACACATTTCCTTGGATAGATGAATTCCATGCCTGTAAGGTATAAAACCTTTCTTGGAATCTTGCATGCCAAACCTAGCTAGCATTGTATCGATATAAGTCGTCTGAGATAGATATAACATCATTTTTTGGCTATCTCGAATGATCTTGATGCCAAGGACATGTCCGGCTTCACCCAGATCTTTCATATCAAACTGCTCGGATAGCTATACCCTAATGTTTGACAACGCCTTCTTATTGTTTCCAATAAGGAAGATGTCATCAACATAAAGTACGAGGAATATCACCACGTTTCCATCACGTTTCTTGTACATACAGCTCTCATCCGGACTTTGCACGAATCTATATGATTGGATAACCTCGTCAAATAGGATGTTCAAAGATCTCGATGTCTGCTTAAGCCCATAAATGGATCTCTTAAGCTTACACACTAAGTGCTCTTGGCCCTTAGCAATGAATCCCTCTGGTTGCTTCATGTGAATGTTTTCTTCAAGACTTCCAGTTAGGAAAGCTGTCTTGACATCCATCTGCCAGATCTCATAATCCAAATGAGCGGCAATTGACAAGAGAATTCGAATTGACTTAAGCATGGCTACCGGTGAAAAAGTTTCCTCATAATCGATCCCTTCTTTCAGAGTGTACCCTTTCACTACGAATCTAGCCTTGAAGGTTTCAACCTTCCTGTCAGCTCCTCTCTTGCACTTATAGACCCACTTACAGCCAATGGGTTTTACCCCATCAAGTGGTTCTACGAGCTTCCAGACTTGATAGCTATCCATAGATCCAATCTCAGACTCCATTGTAGTTTTTCAAGAATCTGCATCTTTATCTTGAATTGCCTCGTCGTAGGTCCTGGGATCCAATTCATTTAGACCCTCTGGGAAATCTAAAGCCTCTTCCAGACCAATGAATCTATTAGGTTGGCGTACAACCGTCCCACTGCGACGAGGTAGTTCACCTGGCTTCTGAGGACATACCTCTTCAAGTGCAAACTTGTGTCCCTCAGCAACTAGAACGAGGTTAAGGTTACGAAACCAATCATTGTAGTTTTCACCGACGAGTTTATTTTCTTTTAGGATTGAGGACATATTGGAGAGTACCATTGATGATATGAAATAACTGAAATTAAAACATGCAGTATAGTCACAAACTTTAGGATAAACAGTATATAATCGAAAGCCTCATAAAAATTATATACTTTTCCACCGACACTTTAAAAACGTCTTCTATAAGCCATGATAGTGTGGACGTTTATAAAATCTATTTTTAAATAGGTTATTACACCTTTAATTTGCCTCCATTTGAGTTTCCTTATAACAAGCAAATTAATAGCCGGATAATAAACACGCTCATGTAATCGTCTAACTGATAAGCCACGATCGTGTGGACGTTTATCAATAAATTACATCTAAGTGTGCACACTATTATCTTCGCACCAAGATCACTATTCGAATTTAACTGCTCCAGATGGAGGAGTCAGTTAGTCCTAATAGTGTTCTACAGCTATCCTTTTAGGAGATTTAATTTCTAGAGAAATCTGTGATATGACACATCCGGTATGGAGGAAGACCGATGTCAACGCGCATGCCCATCACTTCTCAATTAAATCAGATTTAATGGAGACCTTATGAGATTTCTACATACTTTGGTATGAATCTCTCCCACTTAGTTATTTATGCTTGAGGTTTCATTTTATCCCATTAAAGAACATGCAAGCATCACATAAAATGATAAACATCCATTGCATGCTTTACAACAACATAATAAGAAACAGTAATATTCCAACTATCATGGTTTATATCTCATGTTGATTGATGAGATAAAACAGAAAAGTCACTCCGGAACAGGGCTATGGCCGCCGTCCTTTTCACCACACCTCGCCAAAACCCTAGCTCCAATTAGGATTTCAGGACGTGAACCGGTGAACCTTCCTTCTTGGTGTTGTACTACTTTCCTTCTTTGAGTTATGCTCGGATATTTATTCAATACATACTATCTATTCCAAAAAGGAAAAATCTATTATATCTAGAATAAAAATTATAACTCAAAAAACTTGGTCTAACAATTTTATTTCTATTACATTGCGACAACATAAAATAAAATCTAGACCTAATCCATGGATTTTCTCATGGATTAAAATCACGTAGCTAAACCGGCATACGGCCAAACATCCATTCAACATAAATATACATCACATAAATAAAGGAGCCATTATAGTTGGTAAACCTGCAAACAAGCACAGTCTACAAATCCAACAATCATATTTATATGATACACATAAAATAACATATGATAGATATGCATGAATAATAATACTCAAACATTACAATTAATTAAATTAATAAATTAGATATTATCCACGAGATAAAAATTGGAAATTAAAATAATTATCCACCAATTTAAAATCTTGTAATTTTCGAAAATTACCTAAAATAAATCTGGAAATTAATTAAAATTATCCACCAAATTTATTTAATATTTTCGAACCACTCTAATTAAATAATATTTGGATATCTTGATATAAATAAAAAATCTAATCCAAATATATTACATAAGGATCGAAATTTCTAAGGATAAAGTTTGGAGATTTGATCCACTTCAAAATCCTCCAAATTATATCCTAATTTAAATCCTTATCACAATTGGATTTTGATAATTATTTATCTATATCCAAAATTACCTTATCCAATTTTAAATCTATATATTTCGAAAATTACGAAATAATAAATCTGGATATTTGATCCACTTCAAATTCTTCCAAATTTAAAATTCTATTTTCAAATCTATCTAGATTAAAATTAGGTAAAATAAGATATACATCAAATAATATCAAATCTTAATCCAATACATGTAATTTTCGCCCCCTTTAATAAATAAATCTGGAAATTTGATTTTGATCAAAATCTACTCCAAATTAATTTATTAAAATCGAAAATAATATAAATTAAACACATTTGGAAATTTTGATATTAATCAAAAAACTATTCCAAATAAAATACCATAGATTTTCAAAATAACTAGAATAATAAATCTGGAAATTTTGATCCACTTCAAAAATTACCAAATTTAAAATTCTATTTTCAAACCTATCTAGATTAGAATTAGGTAACTTTTGATATACATCAAAAACTACCTATCTTATTCTAATTCACCAAAATTTCAAACCACACTATAATTAAATCTGGAAATTTTGATATTGATCAAAAATCCATTCAAATCTAATACCATAGTGCCGAAAATTCATGACCAAAAATTAGGGAATTTTTACACATCAATTTTCAAAAAAAATTGAACCTCAAATTTTCGAACCCTATGAGAAATAAATTTAGAAATTTGAAGAACATCAAATATCATCCCAAATCTATATTTAGTGACCTCAAAACTATAATTTTTGAATTTAATCAAAAATTCTTCCAAGTTTTGAATACCATAAAATCGACATACATGCATATTTAAATCTGAAAATTTAAGAACTATAAATTTAACATCAAACTTAAATATATATGTCGAATTCATGCTTGGATTAATCCTAGAACAGTGCCAAAACCCGCTTTGATACCAATTGTTGGGGTTTTTTCGAATTAAATTACCGCATGATCGTTTGGATGTTCATTAATCCCATGTTCAAGCAAATTATAATTTTATGTTCATGCATATTTATACGCGTCAAGCACAAAACCATGCAAAATGAATCTAATAAAATGAATTTCTTACAATTGTCAGACGGTTTGAGGACAAGATTACAGATCTAATCTTGCTGTTGAATGAAGATGAAACATGCGCCCCTTTTCTCTACTGGATCGGCCACCATAGTATTCTACTATGAGATCTTCTGTTGTATTCCCGGACTGAGTATCAGCTACAGAGTGGGCTGTATACTACTGATCGAGTTGTGAAATCTGTGGATATCTTGAGAGACAAAAGAGGGGCCGAATATTATCACACAATTTTCATCCCCCTCCCCTTATTATATAGAGAGGTGGGCGAAAATATAGTTCCCAACCCTACTGGGTTTGGGCATCTTTCTCAAGTTCAATATCCAGTCCACTAACAGTCATATTGGGCTACAACAGGGATCCAGAAAAATATTAAATTGGCCCACTAATTTATTTAATATCCAATATCCAATAAACTTAGGATATAATTAAATAAATTAAGTTTTACTTTTATTCCACTAAAGAAGTAAAACTGACCTATCAATTTAACACATATTTGCGAATATGCTGTCTCCTTTAGTTCAGTCATTCCCTGTATTTAAGATATAATGTTCATTAATTAATTATATCAGCCTCTGACAGCTATAATTAATTAACATCTAAAACCTTGAGTAGTACCATACAAGCTTTACTCATGTACGGAATAAATTCCACCTAGAGGGTTTCAACATAAACTTGTGTTTCCTCAAGAGAACATCATCAACCTGGCGCACCAGGACATGTTGCTCATGCATATTGCACGACACATCATGTATACACTATTATTACCCAAGATATCGAGTTTATTGATTCACGAAAGAATCTCACCCATTAATAAGTCAAAGTAATAAGTAATGTACACATATGCTCACCAACAAATATGAGTTCAGAACCCGAACTCTGTGGATCTTTATTCTCTCACTATCAGGGTCAGAGTAGAGAATAGTATCCTATCGTGATCCTCCTTAATACACTAACAAGTGTACTAGAATAATCAGTTAGTCAAGATAAACTAACTTATCAAATTATTCTATGGTGTACCGATGGTGTGTTTAGGACCATCTAAGCCGTGAGCTCTTTAATACAATATAAGGTTCTAATGATATGATCTTACCGTGTGGCTCCCCACACCATATCATCTACAATATAAGTATATGGAACATTGCATGGAACAATTATATAAAATAATCTAAATGTAAACAATAACTGCAATAACTTTCAATTTATATCATCATATCATTAGAAAAGTATACAAAGACATGTCTTTTCAGTATACAAAACTAACACATAGTTCATATGAAACCCTGCATGTAGGATTTATTTTGTACATGATAAAAATTGTATGGTACTACTCAAGGAACAAGTAATTAATTAATTATAGTTGTCAGAAGCTTACATAATTAATTAATGGACATTATATCTTAAACATGAGGAATGGTTGGACTAAAGAAGAAAGCATATTCAGAAATATGTATTAAATTGGAAGGTCAATATTATTTCTTTAGTGGAATAAAAATAATACTTGATGCATTTAATTATATCCTAAGTTTATTAGATATTGAAATTAAATAAATCTATCAGACCAATTTAATATTCGTTTAGATCCCTGTTGTAGCTCAATATGACTTTAGTGGACTGGGGATGGAACAAGAGTGAGAGGCCCAAACCCATTACGGTTGAGCACGAGAATTTACGTCCCCCTCCTTATTAATTAAGGAGGGGGGACGAAAATTTACATACACACATCAGCCCCTCTTTGTGCTCTCTAGATCCCCATAGTATTCACACCTGTTCAGCTGTAATAGATTCGAAATTGAACTTGCATGTTAATTTAACATGGGATATGTAACGCCCAAAACCAAATATGAGTTCAATCTTTTATTTTAGGGCCCAATTGTTATATCAAGTCTTTTTATTTTTAAAAATGGACAAGTATTGAGCTTTTGAGCATATTTAAAATTATATTTATCTTTGGCCCCATTTATTGTCGGAACGAGGCGCACGCATTTTTAGACGACGGTTCTCATCACTATGAACCCCATAGGAATTAATTTCATTCAATTTCAAATTCATTTGATTCTGCAAACGAAATATAACTCATTCTAGATATTTAAGCCCAATTATTAGCCCAAAGTTTCAGCCCAAATTGATTTTAAACAAGGCCCATTTGCGGCCAAACCCAAAGCTCAATTAAATGAGATGCGTATCTATATATTGAGAAAGGAAAAAAAAATGCACAAACCACAAGTGAAGAGATTTCTTACCTCTCATTCCATTTCTTTCTTTCTCTCAACCCTCATCCTTCTTCCCATTTTGCTACATCAAATCTTTAGCCAAAAATCATGAAATTTCAGTTGGAAGATTCTCGTGTAGATTGGGGTATGAGGGTACAAGAAATTTCTCGAATCAGTGCTTGAAAAATAAAAAATGAAGCAAAATACAACTTGGAGCTGCTGCCCCATCGCTGTCTGTTGCTGCCTTCTTATGAGGCCATTTTCAGCCAATTTCCCAGTCTAATCCACCCAAATGCTTACTGCTAGAAGCCCCACTTCTAGGTCTTTGCCTCCACCATTTCAGATATGAGGTTAGATGCCCTTTGGTAGATCATTTACACATCACAAGTTGCTCGAAATCTTCACCGGACGGAGCCGAGCTGCTGCTGCTACTTCGGCTGAAACTTTTCAACCTCTGCGGCAACTAAAAGATATCATGTTATAGATGGACGAGTTGAGCTAGAGGAATCAGTGGAACAAACCCTAAGTCGCTGCTCTACCCCCGAGATTTTAAATGAGGTGTGTAATACTATACTTATCTATGAGCATGATAATGGATGCTAGCATGTTTGTGGCATGATATGATATTATCTGTTGTGAGGGTTAGATGATCATGATCATATATTGTTATTGAAATAGATACCATGCTATGAAAACATTGGTTGGATGTACAAAACATTATAAGATAGATGTGGCATTTCTTATAATTTACGAGTCTATGTTATTAATTGATAAAGGAATGAGACCTAGATGATGCATTCTCAGTTGTAACTTATGTTAGTGGATTATAAGTTAAGATTATTGTTCGATTGTCTAGCATTGTCATCTATGTTATTAATTTAGGAACTCGGTCCTTTGACCCTTCCTTATGCTATGTCATATGAACAACACTCTAGTGTGTCATTACCATATTGAGTTAACCTTCTTTATGTTAATGAGCAAATACTTTTTATGGGCATTATAGTAAATATGGTTAATACACAAACTATTTATTGAATGATCAAGTATGTTTCAGAAATTAAAAATTTCACTGAGGGTTTTCTGGCACTCAGCCCATCTATTTTTCTAAATATTTTCATGCATTTGATGACGGCTGGTGGCTGACATAGACTAATGTGAATTTCTTATTTCATTGACCACTTTTATGATTTATAATTATTGATTATGCGTAGTTTGTGGTCAATAAGTATCAACTTTATGCTTCTGCTTTATGATTAAGAAATATTTAATTAGTGTAAGGTCAATTGGGAGTGTTGTGGTCCTTACAACATATTTTAAATGTTGAATGTTGAATTTTGAATGGTCATGGTCGAACAGGTTTTGATTTGTTGAATGGTAAATGATAAACTCATATTTTACACCATTTTCGGGTTTGTTTCCGTGCGTTTTTACTTAGTTTTCGGGCCTAGTCTAGGCGTTTCGGTTCGTTTCTTGTCTATGTATGGATTTCACGAGTTTGTCTTGTTTTGAGTGTATTTTAGTGCTTAATTCGTGCATTTGGAGGAGTTGGGTGAATTGGAGATCAACCGGGTCGAAGACGGGAGAAAAGGCGACGAAACAGAGCTGAAGCTCGACCGAGCTTGGGATTAAGCCAGCTGAAGCTCGACCGAGCTTGCCATGCGGGGACTGTTTTGGAAATTTTCTTTATTTTTGTTTTTACCTAGTTTGTACCCTAATCTTTGCCAAACTTTTCCCACCTATAAATAAGAACTATAGGGCACGAAACTAGGGGAACCGCCCACACATTATTTCACTTTTATTTTACATTTTACTATTGTTCGACTTTGGAGATTCAAGGATTCAATACAAGTTCAATTTTCCTTTTGTCTTCAATACGGTTTTACCTTTAATTTCTTGCAATTCAATTATGTTTTCTCTTCTCAATCTCTCTATGTTTGATTTACTTTTCGTCATGAGTGAGTAGTCATTTATTAATTCTAGGGTTTATGAGCTTTACATGAAAATATATTTAATGCATGTTTAGATCAATTTCCCCTCCATCTATGTGTTCAAATACTTGAAGTTGATATTTCTTATGCATGATTAGGGCCCGAATCATTGTATGCAAGCACGTTAAGTTGAGATCTTAGGGAGAAATTAACGTAGTGGGATACTCAAGTAGTTTGATACGTGTTTGTCTATGTCTACGTGATAATGGAATTCATGATAGGAGGCTAGTCCGATGATTTAAGGAGTTAGTAATTGTAATCTTGAGGTCGCCGACAATATAGATGAATTGCTAATCCACGTCGACCTGAGTCTGGTAAGAGAGGGTTCGATAGTTTTCAGATTCTCCACACATAGGTTGGATTAAATTGGGATTTGACTTGCATGCTAGAATATATTGGATTGTGAATGTTCTTGCCTTAGAATTAATAGTTTTAAATATTTGATTTCATCCTTGTGCTTATTGATCGTTGTGTTATTTGCATTGCTTTTGATATGGTTTTACTTAATTTGTCTAGTTTAAAAAATCATTTGATTTCATTACCTGTCTAGTAGAGAATTGATTAGGTTAGTAATTAGTGTTCTTTCGCTATAGCAATCTCTGTGGATACGATACTCGGTATACTTGCCTATTATTGTATTGTCTCGTGTAGTTGCGATTTTTGCATTAATAAAATAGTGTATCAGTAAACACCTTTGAGCGTGGATATCATGAATATTTTAAACAAAATGCTCCCCAATTTTTTTATAATCCAAGAATATTATTATTTTTGAATTGCAAAAATTTTATTGTTGTTTCTTTTGGTTGTGTATTTTCTTTAGCACCTGGGCCTTCAGGTTCGGGTCGCTACAGTATAATTAAAGTCACATATAAAGTTATGTTTATGGAATTAATAGCATCCAAATAGATCCTGTGAGGGGTTAATTCGAAAAACCCGAACACAAATAGTTAATGAAAACAAAAGCAATAAATAACACAAGGGAGGATTACCCTGTTCAATCAACTGATCTACAACAGGGGAACTTTAACAAGTTTGTGAGAAACAATCCACTACTCCATTGTGTGGTTACTCAGGCTATATTACATGATGACTTCCCATCACTCGATCCCTTTTCTACCCTATCAACCTCTTTCGCTAGTTTGATGTTATTGGAATTTATTGTCAAAGTTAGGAAATAAAAGTTAAATTAGGTTAATTAGATCAATATCTTCCCTGATTAGTTGTTACCTTTTTTAGTTAATTTCCTTTCTTTAAAATAGGTTTCTTCCTGTATATATTGTCTAGACTGATGTATTCCTAATTATTATCAATAAATAGAATCACGTTTTGCTACATGGTACCAGAGCAGGTTTCTAAACCCTAGCAGCCGCTTCTCACCTTCTCCAAAATTCATCAATTCTTCCTCCATCAATTATCTTCTCTTCATAGTAGTTGGTATCTCTGAAAAAGTACGAGATTACTTCATCATCAACCTTCAATACTAATATGTCCACTCAAACATCCAATACTAGTATGCCCAGTCATGGAGATTCATCGCATGTACTCATCACCTCTCATAAATTGAATGGCCAGAACTATCTTCCGTGGTCTCAATCAGTCAAGATGTGCATTTTCAGAAAGGGTAAGGATGAGTATCTCTTGGGTGAAGCAGCGATGCCTGCAATCACTGATTCTGGATTCAAAAAGTGGAAAATAGAGAATAACATGCTAATGTCATGGTTGATCAATTCCATGACTAATGAAATTGGTGAAAATTTTCTTTTATTTGACACAGCACAAGAGATATGGGATGCAGCAAAGGAGACTTATTCGAGCAAGGAAAATACATCAGAGCTGTTTCAAATAGAATCAGTTCTCCACGATCTTCGCCAAGGTGATCAAACAATCACTCATTACTTTAACACTCTCTCTCGTCATTGGCAACACCTTGATTTATTCAAGGTTTATACTTGGAAGTGCACAGCAGATGCTGCACAGTATAAGAAAATTTTAGAACAAAAACGGACATTCAAATTCCTTCTTGGTCTCAACAAGGATTTGGATGAAGTTCGAGGCCGTGTCATGGGAGTCAAGCTTCTTCCAAGTCTGCGCGAAGCCTTTTCTGAAGTGAGACGAGAGGAAAGTATGAAGAAAGTGATGATGGGACAAACTGATTCTAGTCCCTCAATCTTTTGATGCATCTGCCCTTGCTGTTCGTGGGTCCAATGCAGCAAGTCAGAATTACAATAAGAAGAAATGGGAGAGACCGTGGTGTGAACGTTGTGACAAGGTCGGGCATCTTAAAGAAACGTGCTGAAAGATTCATGGAAAACCAGCGGATTGGAAGCCACGACCTCGCCATGATCGTGACAGCCGTGCATATGTGGCTGCAAGTCCTAATAATACTATGGAGACAGCTCCATTCAGCAAGGAGTAAATAGAAATGCTGCAGAAACTCATCGGTCACACAATACAAGGTAGAGATCATCCAACAGCTCTTACAGTGAGTAATGGAACAAATAAACCATGGATTGTAGATATGGAAGCCTCAAATCACATGACTGGGAATGCCGAACTACTCCATAACTATAAAGCCAGCACTTCTAATTCATCTGTAAAGATTGCAGATGGCTCTCACTCCAAGATAGCAGGGACATGTTTTGTTAAAGTGACCCAAAGTTTACACCTAGATTCTATTCTTCATGTACCTGATTTAGATTGTAATTTACTGTCGATAAGTAAATTAACAAGGGATCTTAATTGTGTGACTAAGTTGTTTCCAAACTTGTGTATTTTTCAGGATTTGGAATCGGGGAGGACGTTTGGCAGTGCTAACCTATGTTATGGGCTCTATCTTCTCAATCATGACCAAGATTCACTAGCAAGTCATGTCAAGTCTCAGAGTCTGTCTTCGTATTTTTCTAGTTTTACGTTAGATCCATCCTTTGTCAATAAAGATAGTGATATTATGCTTTTACACTATCGATTAGGTCATCCAAATTTCTTGTATCTTTCCAGATTGTTTCCAAAGCTTTTTATCAATAAAAGTTCATCTTTGTTTAGTTGTGAAATTTGTCAGCTTGCTAAACATTCAAGGAATTCTTATCCTCGGATTGCATATAAACCACTGGAATCAAGTTTAAGTAAAGAATCCCAAGACTGAGGTTCACTCGGTTCACTCATACTAACATCTAATATCCCTAGGTCTACTCATACACTTCCTCAAAATGTCCGAACCAATTCCAGACTTGATAGTGAAAATCTTCTGACTTATACAAGGAGACATGTTGAGGAGATAGGTCCTGAAACACAGTCACTATTTCAAGTGCCTGAACCGGTGCCAAATCAAATAGAACAGTCCACAAGTGAGGATAGAGGTGAGTTTCATAATTCTGTGAGGCCTCATGTTGATGACTTGGATCTTCCAATTACAGTGAGAAAAGGAGTCAGGAAATGTACAAATCATCCTATTAAGAATTATGTTTCTTATGATGGTTTATCTAAATCATATCGAGCATTTATCTAAATCATAGCAATCTCTGTGGATACGATACTCGGTATACTTGCCTATGATTGTATTGTCTCGTGTAGTTGCGATTTTTGCATTAATAAAATAGTGTATCAGTAAACACTTTTGAGCGTGGATATCATGAATATTTTAAACAAAATGCTCCCCAATTTTTTTATAATCCAAGAATATTATTATTTTTGAATTGCAAAAATTTTATTGTTGTTTCTTTTGGTTGTGTATTTTCTTTAGCACCTGGGCCTTCAGGTTCGGGTTGCTACAGGATAAATAAAGTCACATATAAAGTTATGTTTATGGAATTAATAGCATCCAAATAGATCCTTTGAGGGGTTAATTCGAAAAACCCGAACACAAATAGTTAATGAAAACAAAAGCAATAAATAACACAAGGGAGGATCACCCTGTTCAATCAACTGATCTACAACAGGGGAACTTTAACAAGTCTGTGAGAAGCAATCCACTACTCCATTGTGTGGTTACTCAGGCTATATTACATGATGACTTCCCATCACTCGATCCCTTTTCTACCCTATCAACCTCTTTCGCTAGATTGATGTTGTTGGAATTTATTGTCAAAGTTAGGAAATAAAATTTAAATTAGGTTAATTAGATCAATATCTTCTCTGATTAGTTGTTACCTTTTTTAGTTAATTTCCTTTCTTTAAAATAGGTTTCTTCCTGTATATATTGTCTAGACTGATGTATTCCTAATTATTATCAATAAATAGAATCACGTTTTTCTACATGGTACCAGAGCGGCTTTCTAAACCTTAGCAGCTACTTCTCACCTTCTCCAAAATTCATCAATTCTTCCTCCATCAATTATCTTCTCTTCATAGTAGTTGGTATCTCTGAAAAAGTACGAGATTACTTCATCATCAACATTCAATACTAATATGTCCACTCAAACATCCAATACTAGTATGCCCAGTCATGGAGATTCATCGCATGTACTCATCACCTCTCATAAATTGAATGGCCAGAACTATCTTCAGTGGTCTCAATCAGTCAAGATGTGCATTTTCGGAAAGGGTAAGGATGAGTATCTCTCGGGTGAAGCAGCAATGCCTGCAATCACTGATTCTGGATTCAAAAAGTGGAAAATAGAGAATAACATGCTAATGTCATGGTTGATCAATTCCATGACTAATGAAATTGGTGAAAATTTCCTTTTATTTGACACAGCACAAGAGATATGGGATGCAGCAAAGGAGACTTATTCGAGCAAGGAAAATACATCAAAGTTGTTTCAAATAGAATCAGTTTTCCACGATCTTCGCCAAGGTGATCAAACAATCACTCATTACTTTAACACTCTCCCTCGTCATTGGCAACACCTTGATTTATTCAAGGTTTATACTTGGAAGTGCACAGCAGATGCTGCACAGTATAAGAAAATTTTAGAACAAAAACGGACATTCAAATTCCTTCTTGGTCTCAACAAGGATTTGGATGAAGTGATGTTTTTCAATATTAGAAATGATACTTTTTTATCAATTTTTTTTGTGGGTCAAGTCAGGTCAGGCACCACGGGCCTAAATTTTTCTGTATGCTTTGACCCTAATTCTACAGACATGAGATCATCTAGTCCAAAAAGTGTGTGCCATATCCATGTCTCAACATTAAAATTATTATTATTTCTTCCTTTTTTAGAAGAATTTCAATTTCTTTGGATTTAGTTAATTTTACATTATTATTTAGTATTTATTCCACCCAGTTAGAATTTATAATTATTTTTAAGTAATTAAATTTTATTTTTAGTTAATATAATTTATTATTAGGACTGATTATTCTAAAGTTATGGTGTATAAATTATTTTTAAAATTTTTAATTTTTAGTAATAAAAATTAATTAGAATTGTTTATAATATAATAAATTTAATTTTTACGGTAATCGTTTTTTTTTAAATATAATAAATATTATTAAAACTATATCATTTTAATATTAGGACACGGGATGCACACTTCAAATTATTGCTTTTGGTTAATCACTTCAAAAGTTAGGTTAACTGTACGATGGAAATCAAACAATTAAAATAGAAGATAAATTGTCAGAGGTTACCATCTGCAAAAAATTTGTCTGTAAAAATTAAACCTTCCAGATTACAAACATTTTAACGAGCTTATTAAATTGGTATCAGTTCATATACCCCATCAGGTCAGATGCCGACAAAAATTTAATTTGCAATGGGAAAACAAAAACCAAACACACACACACACATGCATAATATTGTTTAAAAGCAGTGCCGAATGCACAAATAGTCAAAGTAATGTCCCGATTTATTAAAGTCCGTGACAGGCATGCAAAGAAACAAAATAAATAATAAATTAAATTATAAAGTATGTATTATTGAGAGGAGTGAGAATAATTGAATAATATGTCTACAATGTAGTAGTTTATTTGGGCGAACACTATTCAAGATGATCCTACTGTCATCTCGCTAAGCCAGTGGACGGGTGTCGAAGATATTATTTTTACACTAGGCACCCACAAAAAATTGGTTTTAAACTGTGAACACCTAGTAAGACGCAGACTATTTCAACTATTGTCGTCACATAAACTGAGCTATTTATCGCGGGACATTATAATAGTTTATTTATTAGGTAGCAGAAAGGCAGAAAAGCATCAGGCATCAGTGGAAGTGGAAGAGGAAGGGGAATGCGATGAGGAAGCTGAGGTGTGGCAGAGCGCTGCAGGATCTTCTCTGCATGTTTCCTGTCGCTGCATATACTTCCACAGCTTCTTGTCTCTCTTGTATAGGTAAGAACAGCAACTTCCTTATCCACGACGAACACGACGATGAGTTCGGAGAAATTAAGGCTTTAATCCCAACCACTCAGAAGAAATCAGCTGCTCTCAAGCTCAAAGATGCCATTGCTCCTACCCCAACTCTTGCCTTCCACTTAAAGCCTAAGGTAACTTATATGATATCATTAGATTTATATATATTCATGTCTTGGTTTGGATTACTGAGTTGTTTTAATTTGTAGATTCTTCAAGATATAGCTTTCTGTTTTCGCCAAGAATAGTTTGGTCGATTCAATGCTATAACTATTTACTTTGCATATAATAGTTATAGAAAAATGACCAAATTCATTTTTCCTGGCCCCACCTCAATAGATCATCTTTCTGAGGTATATTGAAATTAATTGAACTTAATCTGTGTGTGTGTTTATAGATGGTGGTGCTGAAAGTTTCGATGCACTGCAATGGCTGCGCAAGAAAAGTGGAGAAGCATATATCAAAGTTGGAAGGTAAAATATTGAGTTATCAACTACTGATTAAACCTGCAAATTATATGAATTTTATATTCTCCTTAAATTCTTATTTATTCGCGTCAAAATTCATGTTTTTGGTTGTTTATTTATGGTTGATTAAATTAATTTCCTTTTTAATACCCTACTTAATGGTATTTGAAATTTACAAATCTTTGATATAAAAATTTTGTAAGGATTTTACTGTTTCAAATATAATAAAATCATATTGTTAACTGTTAATTAATATGAAATGGAAAAGGAGACTATCTCTGTACGGACATGATGAAGAAAGTGTTAGTTATTTAATACATAAATACATACCATTATTTATATGAGATTGTTGAAACAGGAGTGAGTTCATACCAAATAGATTTGGAAACGAAGATGGTGGTAATAAGAGGTGACATTGTTCCTTTCGAAGTGTTGGAGAGTGTCTCTAGAGTCAAATATGCTGAGCTTTGGGAGCCATGAATCTTGATACCTTGAATCTCCTATTTCAAGGGGAAAAAGAAAATTATTTATATTTTTTATTTTACCTTTTTGTTGGAAAATGTGATGGTACATATGTATTATATATATTACTTCAGGTTGATCGAGTTTCATCCTTCTCAATTTCGTCATTATTTTAATTTCTACATCATCTTCTTCTTAGTTGGTCTTCATCTGATCAATTTTAAGTCCATGATGATCAAATGTACTGAAGAAGAGACTCTATATTGGTTTTGTTTAATTTGTAAATACTTTGTGGGCGGATTAATCTTTGTGCTTTATCTGCATTGAGCTTTTACATATTTTTATGTTTTCTTCAAATGTTCAATCATTAATACCCTCCAGTATATTTATTTGTTTGACAAAATGTAGCCAACTATGCGTGGAAGTTTGGTGTTTGCTGTCCTATCTGTCATCTGATGCTATTGTTTCCTACAGCTATCGATCAGAAATCAATAATGTTATGTATTTCTATTGTAAAATGTGTTAATACATTATTAGGATATTATAATAAAGAGAATGGTGCTGCTATTTGCACTACAATTTTTTCTCTTTGCATTTCACTCACTTTTTGTACTTCATATTTTACTTTTTGCACCGTACACAATTATTTATTTACCCTTCATTTAAAAAAAAAAAAAACAAATGTTATCCTTAATTAAAAAAATTAGAATAATAATTAAAAAAAGGAAAAAGAAAAAAATATGTGATCAATAGAGACACGGGCGCTCTTCACTCTCCTTTCTGCCATCACCGTCTCCAGCGAATATTGCCCCACCGCCGCCGACAACTTGCTCCCAACCTCGACCAAAAAACTCTCGATTCGATGCCTCGGCTTCTTCTTGTCATCGATAGGTTCGTTAGAGGCCAGCCCTGAGCAAAATGAAACCTTTTTTTTTTGTGGTTCTCTGCCCGAAACTTGAATTGCAACGCCGGAATTGATTATTCTCTTCCATTTGCAGATGTTGGTGCTTATGTTGCGATAAGTAGAGTTTCATTTTTGAATCAAATTCCCACAATGTTCGAAAATACTTTTACGAACTAGAGTTCCAATTTCGAGGATATTTTTTTCTAACAACAATCCCATTAACTCGAATGTTCGAAACTCTTTTTTGGAACCAATGAGATGGGTCTGGTGGCGGGTAGATTTCCAGTTCTTAGTTGGGAAAAATTTCATGAGTCTTGGATTTAGGGAAATATTTTAGAGGAAAATTTTTAAATAGCCATTATTACTTAGTAAATAATGTAAATAGCCACTTTTTAAAAAAGTAATGTTTCTATCCATTATCATAAAAAAAGTCCTATAATACCCTTAATTTTATATTTATTATTAATAATTATTATTTATGTATATTTATATATTCATATATCAATACTATTAGGAAAAAGATCTGATTTTCTCTCTTCCCTCTGCAAATGTCGTTCTCTCGTCTCTCTCATTTTTCAATCTCTGTTTTATTAATTGAAACAAAACTATCCTTTGTGAATATCATCAAGCTATGATTTTTGAAGATTATCACGATTCTTACTCTCTCTAATCCCCGTTTCTACAATAAATTATCTGTTGCAATATCAAAAGTTAGAGATTCTTGGCGAATTTGAGATTTTTTAAATTTTTGTTGACATCATGTGTGTTTTTTTTTACGGCAATAAGGTATATGATATTTATGGATGTGCACTGTTTTTATTGATCTGAATATTTAAGTTTTTTGAATCTTTCTTTGGAATGAGTGGAAAAAAATTGAATATTTTTTGGTACACAAATCAATTTCTTTCGGTACACGAGTATTGAAGTTTATTCGTGCAACAATTTATTTGTGAACTCATGCAATATCTCATTTTTAATTGTTGCACGAGGACACGAATTAAAATGAATTAGCAAATTCATACACTCGTGTATTTATGCGTTTTTTAACTAGTGCACGAGTACACGAATAGGCATACTAATGCAGTCATGTATCAGTTTAATGATCAACTGCTGCACATGTACACGAACGATCCTAATTGTGTTTTCGTGTATAAGTTATTTTTGAAGTGCCATATTGAACTAGCTGTGTATTCGTGTATTAAATCATTATTAAACTAATGCATGAGAATATGACTTGGACTACTCGTGTTGTTTCACTCGTGTATTCGTGTATTCATTATGTGGATGAGATTATTTGAAATCATCGTCCATAATTGTTTAGCGATGAGGGCGTTTGAACCTTGACAGAGACGACGGTTGAATCTTGTAATTTTTATCTCCAGCAACATCAGTGACAGAAGACGACGACAAAAATAAGACAACAAGTACAACAACATAAGACGGCAACAAAAAGCTGAATGTATGACTTCTGAGAATTTGACGAAGAACGACGGTGAAAGATATATATTTTTTAGGGTGTAAAAGATAGATTCTGAAATAATCGTCCATAATTTTTTTTGTTAATATATTAAGGTGTTTTTATGTTAGGAAATAATTAATATTAAAAATTATTTATTGTTACTAAGGGTTTAGATGTATATTCCCATCCTAAAAGGCTAGAAACATTATATTTTTAAAAAGTTGCTATTTACATTATTTACTAAGTAATAATGGCTATTTTCTCATATTAACACAATAATAATAATAATAATTAATAACTACACTTTTCCAATTTAGAAGATGAAGAGGAGATGGCATCTGATTGGTGTCAGGGAGGGTGGGGGGGTGATGGCTGGCTGTGAATTTGTGGAGTAGAACTGTTGGAGAAGATGCAGACCATTGGCGGTGGGTTGCTGGGTGTTGTGTTCTTTGACTTTTTGTTTTTCTTTTTTTCAATTTTTTTATTTAATAAGAAAATTAATTCAAAGGGTACTTATGTAAGTTTTTTTTTTTAATTTGTGGTGCAAAGAGTAAAACGTGTAGTGCAAATAGTAACACCCTAAAGAGAAACCAAAACAGAAGTCGTTATGGCATCAAATGATCTGATCTGACTGTTTCTCATAGAAAAAACGAAAGGCAAATTCTCACATATAACGTTGCTATTTAGGCGTCGTACATAAGAATATTTTTCAGTCTTAAGAGTGATATTTTTCAATATTAGAAGTTATATTTTTTTATCATAAAAAATAAAGTAATTATTACAAAAGTGTTACTGTTTTTTTCCTTTTTAAATGCATTATTGTCTAGTAAATTAAATATGATACTTTTCAATATTATAAGTGATTTTTTTTCCGTATGATATAAGACTTATATATAACTGGTCTATGCAAGCATAAAATAAAAAAATATATAAGAGATTTTCAATTTTCATATTTTTTTTAACTAAGCCACTTTATTTTTATTTGTTAAATTGATTTTTTTTTTTGTATTTTCGCTGATGTTACAATTAGCTCCATATGCAAAACCTAAATGTCTATACTTTTATATATGTTAGTATTTTATACTTCCATTTATTTTCTATAACAAATTTTTGGAGCAGGTTTATTTATTTATTTTTGAGGAAATATGAAGCAAATTTTAACATAAATGAAAAATGAATGATTTAGTTTTTAGAAATGAAAGTTCACGGATAAGTGTCATTTTAATATTTTAATTCTATTTTAAAAAAGTGTCATTCTATAAATTCGAGATAAAAAATTTACATTTATCTCACATTTATTGTAGCGCTCCGGTCCCGAAAGACCGTAGAAATGGACGCCATGGGGGTTGGAATTAAGAAACAGGAAAGAAAGGGGTAATTAATTAATTAAAGAAATCTCAAGAAAAGACTCACAACAACCAAACATGCTTTTTAATACATATATTTGTCCATAATACGAAGATCAGAGTTCTTAGCATTTAGCAAAAGAATACCATAATTGCGGAAGCTCAAATTCTTAACAGAATGCTTAACAAAAAGAGGCAAGGGGAAAATACATAAATAACAAAAGCCCATTTCTAAGCATCGTCACATCCACGTTCCAGCCTATTGACCAGAAAACTATTTGAAAGGATTTGGGTTGAGTACTAATGCACTCAGTGGGCAAGTTTTCACAATTTAAGTTATGCAAATCATTTTTTAAAAGTAATCTATCTGTGTCCATGCAGGTAGTGAAGCTTAGGAGGTTTAAAGTTAAAAGCAGCCTAAGTTCACCAAAATATTTTATCATGAAGCGCTTAAGAGTATAACCAGTCACTGCCCGCAACCGTACTACATCACCAACGTGTAAAGTTGAGTATGACCAAAGTATACCCAATGAGTGTAACCAATGAGTGTAACCAATAAGTGTTTCATTTTAATCTCACCGACAAGGAGTATGGCATGATGAATAATGCATGCATACTGTAGCAACTCATATTGACACAGCGCTGGTTTATGAGACTCCGACAACATACAATAGCACGTAAAATATTTAACACAGATAGTCACATATGCAATTTTAATAAAGCAGAGTTTAATAACTCGAAAGATACAATTTTCAAAGATAATATAGTAGCCCACCTTATAGATACAAACATCCTAATAAGAATCCAAGCTTGATCACGGTACTGGAGACGGAGCAAAGGTCCGGAATTCCTTAGGGTTTAGGGTTTAGGGTTTAGCAATCCCTGTGGCCGCGCACATGTGCTCTCCGTGAAGGAACCCCCGCGAACGCGCGGGTGTGCATCGGCACACACAGAATTTTTTACAGCCTCGCGGGTGCACGATTGTGCACTGGCGCGCGTGCCAATTCCAACCCCGCGGGCGCGCACTACCTCGCCACCGCGCGGGCCCCTTTTTCCTCTCCCGATCAGTTTTTCTCTCGGGTTTTTCCTCCTCTTCTCTGGGCAAACCCACTCTACTCCCCTCCTATCTCAAAATGAATATTTGGCTTTTGTGGCTATATTAGTAATGGGGAAATAGGTATTATTATCCCTAAGATTGCTTTGTGGATTTTTGCTCCTAAAATCCCTTTAAATCTCCCACAAAATCTCTAGCATTTAATGCTCATTTCCCATCACCTTTCCTCTCTCCTTACCCCCCATTTCTACCACCATCTATCTCTCTCTTCTCTCTCATATCTCTTGGAGATTTTTGAGAGATATCGATCATCACCATTCATTCCATTCTCTCACCACTTCATCTTCTCCACCACTCCATCTCCATTTTTCTCTCTACACACACACTACACACATTAAATCTCTACACCATCATTTCTCACCATTTTCACCGTCATCACCTTCACCAAAGAGAAGAGGAGAAAAGGAAGAAGAAGGGAACCAAGCCAAGCAAGAAGAAGAGAAGACGAGAAGGAACCGACGACGAGCCATCCGCGGAAGCTACGCTCGAAGGAGGTTTCCCTTTTGTATTGTCTTTGTATTTCTTGGATGTTTTGTGGAGATTTGTTCCAAACTCTTGAAGGATATATAATATTGTAGAAGTTATTGTTGTTTGCATTTGATTTATGAAATGACTTTCTTCTATGATATATGTGTTGTTTTAAGCATGTTTAGTGGTTAATCCCTCTATTAGGGGGTATAGGATCGATGTGGTTTTGATCTATGCTTATTCTTTATGGTTGTTGTTGGAATTGTGCCTTTTCATGTAAGAGTACTGGATCACTACTTGAGCATTGTTAGGATTTAGAGGAGTCTTGATTGTGATTCTAAATCCCGAAATTGATTCCTTCGACGTTAGGTGGATGGGGTTCCTAAGCCTAATATGTTAATCTTGCTTGTATGATATAGCTAAAAGAGGTTTAATGGATAGACGGTGATAATAATTGAAGTTAAACCGATTGAGAGGGTCTATTGTATGCGTGAGATTAGCATTACCAACTTGAACAAAGCATAGTAAGAAACCATAGAGAGAATCTACACCCTAATACATTAATCTATCTTATTTCCTCATATCTTGCTTTCATTTGTGTTATTTGCATTTTATTGTCTTGTTTAATTGTCTACTTTAATTCTTAGTATAAATCATCATCAACCTCATGTTTAGAATGTTTAGAGTTTATTTTAGTTGTTCTATTGTGATGCCCGCATAGTTCTTTAGACAATTTTCCCCATAAAGTCTTCCTTGAGAGATCGACTCGGGTTAAGCTTATCACGTCTACGATTGACCCCGTCAAATTACGGGTACGGTCCTAGTAGTTGTAGTGTTGAGCATTAACCGGAAATATAAGTAGTAAATTTGGACCCAACAAATTTTGGCGCCGTTGCCGTGGAAGGCTTTTTAAAGTGTTGTCTTTTGGTGCTATACTTGCTTTTGTGTTGTTTTAAATTGTGAATTTGTCATTGTTTAAGCGTTTGTGTTGTTGTCTAAATTTGTTTTTGTGCTTATTTCCTTTTGTTTGGCTTTGATATCTCTTTACACAAGTTACGTGTGATCCCCGTTTTGTTTTTGGTTGTGTATGCTAGGGAGGCGAAGCCTCAATCGGAGATTAGCCCCGTGTTTGACGACATCCATCAACTAAGGAGATTCGACGTGTTCGTGTGGGAAAGAGAGATGGAAGCCAATCCCCTCAACAACCCCGACAATGCCAATGCGGCTAGGAATATGAGAGACTTTGCTCGTCCCGTGATTGGGGCGTCGACTTCTTGCATAGTTCTTGGTGAAGCCGCAAGGAACTACGAGTTGAAGAACATTCATTTTAGCCAACTCCCCTCATTCTATGAGATGCCGGCCAAAGATGCTTTGAACTTCATCCGGAAGTTCTATGCCGTTGTTCAAACCTTTCCTCTACAAGGTTTAAACGAAGATCAATTGAAGATGAGGTGTTTTCCTTACACCTTGAAGGATCGAGCTAAGACATGGTTCATGTCTCTTCCGGCCAATTTATTGGCCAATTGGAATACCGTCTACGAGAAGTTCATGACCAAGTACTATTCTAATCAAAAGACCCAAGACTTGAGAGCTCAAATTGTTACTTTTACCCAATCTCCAGGTGAATCATTTCATGAAGCCTGGGATCGATTTAGAGGTCTCCAACAACAATGCCCTCACCACCATCTCGCACCAGAGTTGCTCAACCAATTCTTCTACAACGGGCTTTCACAAAATTTCCAATATATGGTGGAAAATGCATCGGGAGGAGACATTGAAGGACGGACCACCGAAGAGGTCTCAAACATCTATGAGACCATGGCCACTACTTCTCAACAAAAGAGTGCTAGAGTGAAGAGAGCTTCGGTTAATGAAGCCAATCCGAGTTATGATGTGAGGAAACAACTTGCCGAGTTGACAAGGCAAGTAGAGATGCTTCGAACCTCAGAGAGACCACCCCAACAAGCGATGACCGTTGAGACTTGTGGGATTTGTGGAGAGTATGGCCATGGGACCAACTTGTGCCAAAGGTCGATTGAGCCAGAGTTAAGTGAAGAGGCTCATTTTCATGCTCTTCAAGAGCAAGTACATGCCCTTCAAGGATTCCAACCACGCCAACCTTACAACCCATACTCTCAATCATACAATCCGGGGTGGAGAAATCATTTGAATTTCTCTTGGAGACAACCTCAAAAACCGCCTCAACCGCCACAACAACCGCCTCCACCTCAACAAGCCGGAGGCAGCCAAGCTCCACCTTATCTGAGGCCGCAACAATATCTGGCCCAACCCAATCAACCGCCTATGCTGACATTGCAAGACACATTGCAATCCTTCATTCAAGCCACACAACAAAGATTTGAATCCGTTGAGGCTTCCGTGAAGAGGATTGAAACTCTAGTGGGCCAAATAGCCGGGAGCAAGCTCAAGCCATTACCGTGCTTTGAGGAGGCAAGGTGGTCGATAACAAGGTTGGAGAGTCAAGCCCAACCAAGGAGGTTGAGAAAGAAGAGGAGGCTCCTCAACAACAACAAAATGAGCCCGAAAAAGGGAATGAGGAAGAGAAGAAGCCCACACTCCACAAAGCTACCAATCCCTACAATCCTCCAATTCCATTTCCAAGCCGGTTGAGGAATGAGTAGCAAGACACCCAATTTCAAGAGTTCTACAAGCTCCTATCGAAGGTGAATGTCAACCTTCCACTCCTTGATGTTATTCGAAATGTGCCGGCCTATGTCAAGTTCTTCAAGGAACTCGCTTCTAAGAAAAGGAAATTTGGGGAGAATGAGAAGATTGAAGTGTCCGAAGTGGCAAGTGCAATCCTACAGCATCAACTACCACCAAAGCTCCGTGATCCAGGTAGTTTTACTCTTAAATTGCCTTGGGAAATTGTAAAGAAGCATGTGGTATGCTAGATCTAGGAGCCGGAATTAATTTGATGCCTTACTCTATTTATAAACAATTAAAGTTAGGTGAATTGAAACCAACTAGAATGTGTCTACAATTGGCGGATAGGTCCGTAAGATATCCTCGAGGAATAATTGAAGACATTCTAGTTAAAGTTGGTGGTTTGATTATCCCGGTGGATTTTATTATTTTGGATGTGGGTGATGTAAAAGAAACGGGTAAAGAGCACACACTTCTCCTAGGTAGACCATTCATGGCTACAACAAACACCTTGATTGATGTTAAAAATGGAACTTTAAAAATGTCGATGTTAGGAGAAACCGTGTCATTTTCCGTACATGAAAACAAGGCTATTTCCATCTCCTCATTTGAGGAAAATTGTTCTTACATTGATGCTATTGATGCCTTGGCCGAGGAGGTTTTCTTGCAGGAAATAGGCTCCCATTGGAGGAGTGAAGCCTTGCCCGAGGAGCTTGCTATGGAGAAAGCTTACCTCAAGTGTGGGGGAAACGAGTTGAATGCCGAAGAGATGGAGATTGTGTTAGGAGAATGCATGAGCCTAATGGAAGTCATGGCCTCAACCGAAGAGGGAGTGAAGCCTACTCCCGATCTCGAGCTCAAGGAGCTCCCATCTCACCTCAAATATGTCTATCTGGAGGAAGAAAAGAAGAAGCCCGTGATCATCTTCTCCGGGCTTGAAAAAGATGAAGAAGACCTATTAGTAGCCGTACTAAAGAGGAACAAGTAAGCCATTGGATGGAACCTTTCCGACATCAAGGGAATTAGCCCCTCAACGTGCATGCATCGCATCGTCTTTGAGGAAGGGGCTAAGCCGGTTCGTGAAAGACAAAGGAGGCTCAACCCTGTATTGATAGAAGTCGTAAAGAGGAATATTCTTAAGCTCATAGCGGAAGGGATCGTCTATTCCATAGCCAATAGTGAATGGGTGAGCCCGGTCCATATGGTGCTAAAGAAACGAGGGATCACGGTGGTGGAAAATGACAAAGGAGAGCATATGGCTACTCGGACCACCACCGGGTGGAGAATGTGCATTGACTACCGAAAGATCAATGCCACCACTAGAAAAGACCACTTTCCTCTTCCTTTCATTGATCAAATACTTGATAAACTTGCCGGTCATAGTTTTTATTGTTTCCTTGACGGTTTATCGGGTTATTTTCAGGTGGCCATAGCGCCGGAGGACCAAGCTAAGACCGCATTTACGTGCCCCTTTGGCACATTTGCTTGTAGAAGGATGCCATTCAGACTATGCAATGCACCGGGCATGTTTCAAAGGTGTATGTTTTCTATCTTCTCCGAAATGATTGGAGATTTCATTGAGGTATTCATGGATGACTTTTCGGTCTTTGGATCTTCATTTTCCGATTGTTTGGCAAAGTTAGAACTTGTTTTGAAAAGATGCATAGAAAGTAGCCTAACTCTTAGTTGGGAAAAGAGTCATTTTATGGTTACTAGTGGCATAGTCCTTGGTCATGTTGTGTCTAAGGAAGGAATGAGCGTAGATAAGGCGAAGGTAGACGTAATTGAAAAATTACCTCCACCCGTCAATGTCAAAGGAATTAGAAATTTTTTAGGCCATGCCGATTTTTACCGTCGGTTTATTAAAGACTTCTCTAAGATTAGCCAACCTCTATGCCATTTACTTGCTCAAGATGTTCCTTTTGAGTTTGATAAAAAATGCTTGCATGCTTTTAATACTCTAAAGGAGAAATTGATAACCGCTCCTATTGTCATTCCGTATAATTGGTATTTACCTTTTGAAATCATGTGTGATGCATCAAATTCCGCCGTGGGTACTGTTTTGGGTCAACGGATTGATAAAATTCTTCGTGTCATTTACTATGCTAGCCTCACATTGAATAGTGCTCAAGTAAATTATACCACCACTAAAAAGGAATTGCTAGCCGTTGTGTTTTCCTTAGATAAATTTAGATCCTACATCTTAGGTTCTAAAGTTATTGTGCCTAGCGATCATGCGGCTCTAAGGCATTTGTTCACCAAGCCCTAAGCTAAATCTAGACTCATTAGGTGGATTTTGCTTGTGCAAGAATTTGATGTGGAAATCAAGGATAAGAAGGGTTGTGAAAATGTGGTAGCAGATCAACTATCTCGTCTCCCCGTTGATGTGAATTTCGATTTGTTGCATGAAAAAGGAGTTGATTGCGATTCATTTCCGTATGAGTATGCTCTTGAGCTTAATTCATATCCTTGGTATGCCGACATTGTCAATTATCTTGCTTGTGATAAGATGAGGCCTAACTTCTCCTTTCAAGAAAGGAAAAGATTTTTGGCAAATTGTAGGTACTACTTCTGGGAGGATACATACCTTTTCCACTTGGGAAAAGACGAGGTGATCCGGAGATGTGTCCCGGAGAAGGAACAAACCGATGTTTTGGCTTTTTGCCACTCTTCTCATTGTAGTGGGCATTTTGGAGGGCAAAAGACGGCCCGAAAGATTTTGCAATCCGGTTTGTATTGGCCCTCAATCTTTAAAGATGCTCATGCCTATTCCGTTTCATGTGATAAATGCTAAAGACTTGGTAACATTGGGAGGAGAAATGAAATGCCTCTAAATATCAATCTTGTGGTTGAGATTTTTGATGTTTGGGGTATTGACTTTATGGGACCATTTCCCAGCTCTTTTGGCTTTGAATACATCCTGTTAGCAGTTGATTATGTGTCTAAGTGGGTTGAGGCTATCCCCACTAGGTCTTGTGATGCTAACGTGGTTATTAAGTTTGTGCAGGAGCACATTTTGAGCAGGTTTTGATTCCCTCGAGCAATCATAAGCAATGGTGGAACGCACTTCACCAATAAACTCTTTGAGAAATTGATGAAAAAGAATGGAGTGACTCACAAGGTGGCTACCCCCTATCATCCTTAAACGTCCGGTCAAGTGGAGATGAACAACAAACAAATCCAAAACATTTTGAAGAAGACCGTGAATGTGACAAAGAAGGATTGGTCTATAAGGCTAACGAATGCTCTTTGGACATACTGGACGGCTTATATAACCATCCTAGGAATGAGCCCGTACCGCCTCATTTATGGAAAAGCATGCCATCTCCCCGTTGAGATTGAGCACAAGGCCTATTGGGCCATTAAAGCGGTGAATTTTGATTTAACGTGTGCAGGAAAGGAACGAGCCTTGCAGTTAAATGATTAAAGCTCATCAACTCAAATTAATTCTCCAAAGACTTCGTCTAGCTCGAGACATTAAGATGAATGCTGCATGAGAGGCAACCCATGATTTTTATTGTCTTATTTTCTTTTCATTTACATCATTTCAATTTGTTTGATGCATTTGTAGTTGTTTAGAATTTTAATAGTTGAATGATTTTTGCAGGAGTGAGAAAACAAAGCAAGAATTAGATTGAAAAAAAAAATAGGGGAGGTTTGGCCCATGTCCGTACGCCATCGCGCACAGCCTGCCGCCGCGCGTAAGGCCTCTTAACCCAGCTACCCCCGCGACCGCGCATGAAAAAAATTCACCCCCCGTCGGCGCGCACCTGGAAATTGGCCCCCGCGGGCGCGCGCACCCCCTACAGTGAAATCCCCCAGTGGCCACGCATCGGCCCGCGGCCGCGGGCCCTCCTTTGCCCAACTCACCCTTTAAAAGGGCCCAGATGCTGAATCCCTATTTTCTTCTCACCCGCGCCGTTTCTCCCCAAAATCCATCTCCTGCTCAAATTCCATAGAAACTATTCTCCCCCCACCCTTCCACAAAAATCTTTTCTTCGTCCATTCACCCGCGCCAACTATCGCCGCCGCGCACCGCCTCCACCGCGCCAACTGCCGCCGCGCTTCCCTTTTGTTTCACCTCTCCAACTTGCTCCAATCTCCCATCTCCATGGCCCCGAAGCAAAAAACTCTCTCTATTGCATCAGGAGAGGCAGGCTCCAGTGCCATAAGGGAAGTGGAAAACTTTGCACACCAATTTGGAGCACCATTCATTCTCATCTCCCCGGACGAAGGTAAACACTTCACCACTTTCCAAAAATTTGACATTACTTCTCCAAGATATATTGATTGGCGGTTAATGCAATCTTTGGGGCTTGAGGATAAAGTGACCAAATATCTTAAGTCTTTAAGCTTGGAGACTTTTGTGAAAATGAAATTTGAAGCTTTCGACAATTTGTGTCTTGAATTTTTGGTGTCTTTTGAATATGATGAGAGGGAGCAAAAGAAAATTTCTTTTAGAATGTTGGAGAATAGATATGAGGTCACATTGTCCAATATGAAAGACTATTTTGGTTTTTCATCCAAGGGAGTCAAAGAAAAACCATCCGACTGCAATGTTGCCAAGGCTTGGTATGAAATCTCGGGTTTTCACAATTGGGACCCCAAGGAGACCTCAAGCAAGTATATCCAAGACCCCGCATTGTCTATGGTGCACAAATTCTTGGCATATAATATAAAAGGAAAAGAGCAGGCAAATAAGCTTAATTCAACGGAGACTTATCTTTTGTGGTGTGCCAAGAAGAAGAAGAAAATTTGCCCCTCTACCTTTCTTTGGTCAGCAATCAAGGGCATGAATCAACGTGACATCCAACACCCCTCCTTCTGCGCGTTCATTTCAGCCATGGCCGTGAAACTAGGAGTGCTTCAAGAAAATGGTTCGGCGCCTAATGGCCAGACCTGGATTGATCAATACAATATTGACAAAGTCGAGCTCAAACGAGCTCAGATTAGCTATGATGAGCACCGAGTGAGGCCTCACGCAAAGAGGAATTGTGTTGAGAATTTGAGGCTCGCCCAGCAGAATACCATGCAACTTACTGGAGGTGCCGGCTCCTCGTCTGTACAACAATGTGGTCTTTCAGATGAGCCCGATGAAGCAAGCAACGAGGAAGCTGACGACGGAGAGGAGCAAGGCGATGGAGAAGGAGAAGGAGAAGAAGAAGAACAAGAGCACCACTTTCAGCAGCCCCCACAACCCGACTTTCATATGCCGCAAGCCGACTGGACGTCCTTCCAGGACCATTTTGACACTTCTATGGGGCAATTCCAGCACAACTTTTAGAAGCACTATGACGCCTCCCTTAACCAGTTCCGACAAGGCCTCAAGCAAACACTGGTCAACTCAATGGGGCAGTTCAAGCAGCATTTTGTCTCCTCCATGGGCTAATACCGGCAAGATTACTCCAACACAATGTCACAATTCCAAGAGCATTTCAACACTTCGATGGGAGAGTTTCGTCAGGAGTTGGGATCCCTACGTAATGATCTTAGGGATTTTCGCCAAGAAGTCAATAGCCGCCTAGGTAGCCATGATGAGAGAATGACAGCCTTGGAGCAAAGCTGGAACAATTGGACAATCTCCTACCCCTACCCGCAGCCTCCTCCACCATCTTTCCATCCATCCGAGCAGTGAAGTATTCGTGTTTTCCTTTTCTTTTGTGTATTTCTATGTTCGTGTGTGTCGTTAGTTTATTTTTCATTCTCTATGTTCGTATTTCATAGTCGTGTTTTGTAGTGTTGTTTTGTAGGAACCAGCGCCTGTTGCCGGTCTTCTACTCATTGTGTTGTACTATTTCTCCTTTTATTTTTATCTCGCATTTGTTTTTCATTCATTGAGGACAATGCATCGTTTAAGTGTGGGGGAGTCGTTAGCTTGTTATTGTGACATGGGTTATGTTTTATTATTATTTTGTTGGATTATGTTGTTTTTGTTTTGATTGAATGTGTCCATATTTTGGATTTTGTCAAAATTTTGGATTTAAATGGTTGCAATTATCTGTGAGTTTATTGTTTGTGTATGTTGGGTATTTTGTTCTCCCCTTGCTTAACATGATGTTTTGTCCAATTGTCAAACAACTTGAAAATTGAAATATGAATCTTCAAGGAATTATTTTTGAATCAATCATGAAAAATGAAATGTTATCGTGGTTTCACTCGTAAGCATGAATTGTCTTTGAAAATGTTCATAATTGATAAATTCTGTTGAGAGTCTTGGCCTCGAAGGATTAGGAAGCATTGTTAGCCTTGTTCTTGATAATTATCCCCTTATCTTCTTTCCTCATGTATATTTATTTGAATATATATATATATATATATGATATAAAACAAAAAAAAAATGAAAATGGGGCAATAAGGATCTCTACTCCTCTAGTTAATTTATTCAACTATGAATATGGGAAACCACACAAGCACACTGGGGATTTCCTCCCTATGGTTTTTCACCTTGTGAATGTTGATCCACGCCCCAAAAATGTGTATAAATAATCGGGATTGCATTCCGGATTCTACTCCTCTCATGTGTGGCAAATGCTCCTCGTATTTTTTATGATGAGTATGGGAAACCACATTAGGAAGCTTGATTAATTTCGATGATTAAACCTAGTGAACCTTGTCCTAAGATTTCAATTCCTTGTTTGTTGAAAATATTTTGCTTTCTTGTGAATAAATTTTGGAAGTGATTCGTGGGGAGATAATTGGAAAGAATGAAACCTAACATGATCATCTTAATCTTGAAAGGGCGGGCTTCTCACTTATTTGGATTTGTGCTCACTTTCTTGGATGATTAATGCTTTTGTGGGAACTATGCGACTTGATCACAATATATGATTGCTTTGCAAATTCTTCCTTCTTGATTCATATTTTTAATTTCTTGTTTGCTTGAGGACAAGCAAAATGCTAAGTATGGGGGAGTTGTTTAGTGTCTTTTTGTACCGTTTTAGTATAATAATTTTGTTATGTTCAATAATTTATTGCGTTGATTTTTATATTGTTATTGTTAATTTTTATGTGTTTATTTGTGTTTACTGCTCTAATGGTGGATTATGCCAAGTATTGCAAATCTTGAGCTTTTGATCACAAAAGTAGGAATTTTACGGCATTTTGGTGGCAAGCAGGAAAGTCAGAAATTAAGATTGGATTTGTTGAAGAAAGAATTAAAGGACCAAGGAAAAATAAAATGGGAGTTGAAGTGCACTGGGTCATGCTTGAAGAAATTGTGGAAAAAGGACCCAACCCCCGCGGCCGTGCCACCCCCGCCGCCGCGCGCATGGCCTCTCGGCCCAGAAACCCCCGCGGTCGCGCCACCCCCGCCACCGCGCATATGTGCTCTCGGCGAAGGCACCCCCGTGAGCGCGCGGGTGTGCGCCGGCGCGCACGGAATTTTTTTGCAGCCCTGCGAGCGCGCGCGCCAATTCCAGCGCTGCGGGCGCGCACTACCCCGCCGCCGTACGGGGTCCCTTTTTCCTCTCCCGGTCAGTTTTTTTCTCGGGTTTTTCCTCCTCTACTCTGGGCAATCCCACTCTACTCCCCTCCTATCTCAAAATGAATATTTGGCTTTTGTGGCTATATTAGTAATGGGGAAATAGGTATTATTATCCCTAAGATTGCTTTGTGGATTTTTGCTCCCAAAATCCCCGCAAATCTCCCAAAAAATCTCTAGCATTTAATGCTCATTTCCCATCACCTTTCCTCTCTCCTTACCCCCAATTCCTACCACCATCTATCTCTCTCTTCTCTCTCATATCTCTTGGAGATTTTTGGGAGATATCGATCATCACCGTGCATTCCATTCTCTCACCACTTCATCTTCTCCACCACTCCATCTCCATTTTTCTCTCTACACACACTAAATCTCTACACAATCATTTCTCACCATTTTCACCTTCATCACCTTCACCAAAGAGAAGAGGAGAAAAGGAAGAAGAAGGGAACCAAGCCAAGCAAAAAGAAGAGATGACGAGATGGAACCGACGATGAGCCATCCGCGGAAGCTACGTTCGAAGGAGGTTTCCCTTTTGTATTGTCTTTGTATTTCTTGGATGTTTTGTGGAGATTTGTTCCAAACTCTTGAAGGATATATAATATTGTAGAAGTTATTGTTGTTTGCATTTAATTTATGAAATGACTTTCTTCTATGATATATGTGTTGTTTTAAGCATGTTTAGTGGCTAATCCCTCTATTAGGGGGTAGAGGATCGATGTGGTTTTGATCTATACTTATTCTTTATGGTTGTTGTTGGAATCATGCCTTTTCATGTAAGAGTACTTGATCACTACTTGAGCATTGTTAGGATTTAGAGGAGTCTTGATTGTGATTCTTAATCCCGAAATTGGTTCCTTCAACGTTAGGTGGATGGGGTTCCTAAGACTAATATGTTAATCTATCTTGTATGATATAGCTAAAAGAGATTTAATGGATAGACAGTGACAATAACTGAAGTTAAACTGATTGAGAGGGTCTATTGTATGTGTGAGATTAGCATTACCAACTCGAACAAAGAATAGTGAGAAACCATAGAGAGAATCTACGCCCTGATACCTTAATCTATCTTATTTCCTCATATCTTGCTTTCATTTGTGTTATTTGCATTTTATTGTCTTGTTTAATTGTTTACTTTAATTCTTAGTATAAATCATCATCAACCTCATGTTTAGAATGTTTAGAGTTTATTTTAGTTGTTCTATTATGATGCATGCATAGTTCTTTAGACAATTTCCCCCATAAAATCTTCCTTGAGAGATCGACTCGGGTTAAGCTTATCACGTCTACGATTGATCCCGTCCAATTGCGGTTATGGTCCTAGTAGCTGTAGTGTTGAGCATTAACCGGAAATATAAGTAGTAAATTTGGACCCAACACTAACCACCTCGAGATTCATTCCTCCACATTCCTCGTAAGCCAAGCAAGTCCTACAAGGATTAATCTTGCTTTAGGATCAATAACTACTTCCAGAATTAATCTAATATTCACTTTAATTTACTTAGAGCTTTATTAGTTTTACTTCGACTGGGCATGCGCAATACTCGGATTTTAAATCCAACACGAATCAATAATAGGTTCTTACGATACTCTTCAATTAACTTGAAACAAATTCGACGTAAAATGGAACGACTTAAAACATGACAGAAACTTTGAAAAATCATAGGAAATTCAATTCAAATCGGATTGAGACAAGGTCACTGGCCACACGTCTGTCACGACGAGACCTACAATCGATCAGAAGGAGTCGGAGTTAAATTCCGATAATCCTGGCCTGAAATCGGCTAGAAAAGATACTGTTTACTGTTCACGAAACAAATTTTTTGTCAAAAAGTTTGAGGCTCAAAAAAGCTCTATAATCAGCGAATTTTCGCTCAAAAATAGAATTTTTGATTTTGGAGGAAACAAATATTTCAATGCAGCAAACGGATTTAGATTTTATAATGTATAATGACTATAAATGAGCATGAAATTCAGTATTATTAACATAAGACATAATCTGCCGGAAACAAGTTGATTTTCGGAAAACTTACGACTCGATTTAGGAAGAACAAATGACATCGGATCATGGATTGGAAAATATGTCTGGAAATCTTGATATGAAAAGATTGTTCAGTCCAAAAATCAAGTTAAGAGGATGGAGGAATCAATGGGAAATAGCTTTCGAAGTTGCACTCGCAACATAACAATTTCTGCGGCAGATTTGACATGTCGATTTGCAACATATCTTTGATAGACCAAATGATATCGTAACGACAATCCGAGACCTATTCTGGAAACCTTGAAGAGTTAAGTTTATAATGATGTAGATCTCACAGAAAGATAATGGCTGGATCTACGGGAAATATTGTTGGAAATGACTTTGGTGAGTTACGAAAATTAAACCACCAAGAAAATAGTCGAGCTTCGTTTAGGAGCTTCAGAGATCTGAATTGAGAAATTCTTGAGCCTAAAATCAACTAAATAATTAGAGGAAAAACATACTAAAGTTTCAGAATTTATGGATGAGATTTAAGGGACAAAAATGGTAAAATACGACTGCTACACTAATGATAAGACTTACAGCTAGAAGCCCCAATTTTTCATGTCTTCGTTTCTAACTTTCCATACACCAAATCAAGCGATTCCAGTGGCTAACATTAACTACATGAAGAGAGGAACAACACATAAAAATTCCAGCTATGTTGGTGGAGATTTGAAGGTCGAAATATATAGAATACAATCGTTGCTGTAGCTTGGCGGAAAACAGCGACCACTGCAATGTTTGCCTTCGTTCTCGACCATATGAGAACCAAATTGGATGATTTCTTCCGCTAACATTATCTACATCAAAGTGGGAAACTCTCTGTAAAATTTCATAATTGTTGGTTAAGGTTTGATTGTCGAAAATAGAAGAGAAAGAAAGGTTGCTGCTGTTGAGAGGGGAAGAGAGAAGCCAAAGGTGAGTAGAATGTGGGAGAAAGTTGGGCTCTTGCTCATTCTCTCTATTTGATTCAGCCAATATCTATGATGAACATGTGTAGGACATGCATGAAACTAAGTGGAGTAGATGGTGACACATGGAACAATGCATGGTGACACACTTGGAGCAAGGTAAGGTTGAATGGTTGCAATCAATTTGTGATATATTTTAATATATAGTATTGAGTTGAAATAGAGAATGAACAACATTTAATTGGAAGGTCAAACGAACTCCGTTTTTAATGAAATTGATGATCACACGATTATGAAAAGATTCGTGACCCCTAGTCAAAAGACGAAACCAATTTTGGAGTTAAACATAAAGTGGTAGAATTTTATTTTCGGGATAAAAATACGGTCTTTCAATAATTAGGACACCCATGATTAAATAAATGTCCAAATGATGAATGAAAAAGGCTCATGGAAATGTCTCGTCACGAGGAACAAAATATGTGATCGAGAATTAGAGTGCAACATGATTTTAAGAATAGAATTGAGCCAACTTTGGGAGTCATTTTCTCTATATTTGGGGTTTTCTAAAATAATTTCAAAGCATCATATAATCAACACATGCTTCATATACGGTTGAAGTAATTAATAGATTTATTTTGAGACGGGGTGTCACATTTGTCCACATTAAATAAATTCAAAAATTTGTATTTAACTTATTTAATGTATTCAGACAAGGTGGTATTTGGTAATTTAATTCATTTATTAATTTGTGTTCATTAATTAAAATGACATTTAAACGGAAACGGAGTGGAATGGAGTATATTTTATTCCTAAAGTATAGGAAAATCCATTTTTCATTTTTTTAAACATCTATTAAGTTTTTTTTTTAATGAATCACTCATTTTTTTTCTTATAGAGGAGCACTCAAAGTTTTGTTTATTAAATAAAACTAAGTTTTTTTTTTTGCAATTTATTAATAATCGTCTTAATAGTTTCACAAATGAATCCAATTAAATGAGAACAAATTAAAGAAGACAATCAATATATACTTAACGAATTCTATTGATACATGAGGCACAAACATTAAAATTGTACTTGGAAATGTTCATTCGATGGTAGAATGTAATATAAGTAAAAGTTCAAAGACTCAATACAGCATCATAGACGCTCAAGAATTTTATTAAACAAATCCCAACACAGTGGTGATCCATCTTTGAGTAGAAAGAAGATGTTTTAAATTCCAGATACACGACTCTCTAATTGGAAAAAAAAACATATATATATATGTTATATACTATTTGATCAATAATTCTTAAATCTCATCAATATATTTAGACTGATTCTTCACATGATAATGTTTTTTTCATTTATTTCTTTTGCGTGATTTATAAACTCTTACAGAAGTAGAGTTTAGCCAATGCACACCCACTGGCTGCCTCTTCACATAAGCAAATAATTATTTAGGGTTCAAAATTTCGTTTTCTTTTTAACTAAAAGATTCTCCAATGTTTATCCGCTTCATGTGGCTCATCATTTTCATCAACAATCAAAATTAGGCAGCGCACTCATATGGCACAATGTTTAAACGTCATTTTACGTTGGAGAGGATCTGTGCATTTTAATTATTGCGGAGAGGGTGCTATACTATTTATTCTTTGCACTTCACCTATTTTTTACAATTTAAATTTTACTTTCTACACTACGACCTATTACTTATTTTACACTTCACTTAAAAAAAAATATCCTTTGTAAAAAAAAAAAACAAATTGGAACAAAAATTAAAAAGAGAAGAAAATATGTTAACAAAGAACTATCTAAATTAAGGTTTTTCTTCCTCAAGTTTCTCAGCTGCCGCCAACCCGCGGCCGAGATAACCTGGATTTTTTTTTTCCTTGCTCCGTGTTCTTCCTCTGAGTTATCTTTTCCTCTATGTCATCTTCTTCATCGAATGTGAGTTGTTTTGATCGGAGTTCTCCAAGCAGAGGCAATCAGTCATCTTCAGCCTTGAAAACTTTGCAAATCCATTCGAGCGACTATTTTTTAGCCGCAAAGAGGTAAAAAATTAATTAGTTCTTGAACAAGTTAAGGACATTTGAAACTTCTGTCTTCGAACTCATGCTAGAATTTTTTTTATTGAACAACCCGACAAGTTTCAAAACTCCTTTGCGAACGCCCACAATATCGATCAAAAACAAATCTTCCAACAATTATGATTCTTTGTCGAGCCTACTTCCAGAAAATGTGTTTTCAATGTTTAATTACTTACATGAAGTTTATTTTCGAACTTGGATTTCTTATATAAAATAACAAATTTAATTTGGGGAAGGAGCGGCAGTGGTGGCCAATGACGGAGCCAGAAATATTGCTCGGGCTGGGGGGGGGGGGAATTCATAACATAAAAATTCATAAATAAAAAGATAAAAAATAAACTTTTAAACTAATACAATTCTAATATTTTTAAAATTACATTACAACATCTGAAAATTAAAAGTTAAACACGACCACCTCATAACATTTCTCTTTGATTAATTCTTCATATTCTGAAATCACTGCATAATAGTTTAACAAAATAATTTAAAATATTCTGAAGTGTTCCATTTATCTAAGAAATAATTTAACAAAATTAAACAATGAACATGTCTAATGCAAAAAATAAAACCAAATTAATTTAGTTCACTAACAACGAATCAAACAACAAAAATGCATAATACCTGCTACAATTAAATCAATTCAACAAAAAAAAATTAAAATTAAAAATGTCAATGTAAAAAATATTACCTTAAAAAATTCAAAATTTTGATTTTTGTAACCTCCACTACAAATCTTCAATGAACCCTAAAGTTTAAACATCAACATTAGGATAAAACAATTGAAGAAGAAATGGGAGGACAGATCGGAATCGAGATTCATGTATTTTGGGAAATTGGGGATGAAGTTGGTGGCTGCTGGAAATTAAATTGTTGTGGCCGTGAGTGAGACTTGGAAAGAAGAGTAGGTTCTTTTTATTTATTTTTAATATTAAATTAAATACTATATATAAATATATATTAAAATTTCAGGGAGGGCCTAGTGCCCCTGCCACGCTTGTCCCTCCACCCCTGGTGGTGGTGGAGGCGGCGGTCAGTGGAGAGGGCAGCCACAATGGCAAGCAGCTGCAAGCCGAGTATGGCGGAGGGAGAAGCCGATGAAGAGGACACATCTGTTTTCTTTTTCCTTTTTTCTTTTTCACCTTTTCACTTTTTCTTAATTTGTTTTATCTATCATTTAATTTTTATTTAATTTTTCAATTTTTAGTAAGGATATTCAAGTACATTTATGATTAATTAATTTTAAATTATCTTATATATGCACGTCTTCACTGAAATTTTTATATAACGGTTATTACTGAATCGTTATATATTATTGTATTATATGTATCGGTTTCTATTTAATCATTACCTATGCGCACATTTTTCACAGACAATATGTAATAGTTAATTATTTTTAAATCATTACACATGTACGCAATTTTTTAATGCTTCATTAGTCATTATTATACTAAAATATTGTGTGCAAAGTTGTACATATAGTTTAAAAAAAGGGGTATTCCAAAGTGGAGATCGATTGATGCCGTTTGTGAGGATGGGGCTAGTTGTGTGATTGATCATTGATCATCAATAGTAAGGTATCTTGACTTTCAAACTTTTCAATAATAATTTGTAAATGGTGAAATTGGTGATGGTTGAAGGAAATTTGGTGTTTCATATTAAATATAATGGTGAAATTGGTGATGGTTATAGTATGTTTGGTGCTTCGTATTGGACTTTGAACAATGACTGAAATTGTGGAGCATTTGTGAAATGTTTTACTTTGTTTTTATCGTATTTAGATTAATTTTGTTTCTATATTTATTAATTTTATGTTATTGGAAGGTTTTATATATGTTGTAGCATTGTAGTAAGAGTTTTAAAATATTGTGTTTGTGCGTAGAGAAACTGGAGAGTACAAGCTGCTCAGTTCTTCTCGTTACTTCTCACTCCAAAGAAGAACATGATGATTTTTTACTTTTTTATTTAAATATTGATGTTTGGATAAATTCTTATTATTGTATAATTTTGATAACCTCATGTTTTACATATGTTTTGAGGTTCATTTGAGTAGTATTTGATTGATATTGCATGAATGAAGTGATAGGTTTTGCACAATTTTCTATATTTTGTGCAATGTCATGTGTTTGTTCATTATGATGGAATTTAATACCATTTTTTGTGTGAACTTCAAATGATCTTGGGAAGACCCTAGAAAGATAGGAAATCAAATAAGGAACGCGTTGCAAAAAAAATTGGATCAATCGGATTAGAAACGAGTGAGAATGAAGGAAAACAGTGAGAGGTTGCCGAGTCGCGACCGGACCCGCGATCAGACTCGCGGCCGGAGTAGCAATCGCGGTCGCGAATCCACTCGTGAATCACCTTCTGGACAACTTTCTGCACGCTCGCTACTAGGGGGTCTGCCTTTCTATTAGTCGCGACCCCACTTGTGAATGTTGCACTGATCGCTAATTTCTTACCAGATCAGCGACACGTGGACACGCGACCCAAGTCGCGATCGACCTGGTCATGAGCGAGGTCGCTAATGACGTCTAGCAGTTCTATTTTGACATATTTTGGCCCATTTTCTTTCATTTTTCGACTTGGATACTCCCTACACTATATATATCTCCTCAAGCATCAAAATTAGGTATCACAATGTCTAACATCACATCAAAAACCACAATAACACACACCATATTCCTCCCCTAAAAACAGAGATTGAAGAGCAAGAGAAGAATAAGTTAAAGATCAAGATCAAGATTCATCCTCCGGGTTTTAATGTGTTTTTGATTCCAAATAATTTTTTTTCTTGGATTGTTTTTAGCTATTTGCTTAACTATGAGTAACTAAGTCTTTAATATTCTCTGTTTTGATAGCAGTTGATTTATAACTATGATGGATATTTAATTATATGATTTTGATTCTTCTTTTATTCTTTGTATTCTTAGCCTTATTTGCTTGAATGATTGATCACCATGATAGCATGATTTGTTATGTTAGTTCATAAACTGAGAGAAGAATTTTAACCCTTTAGCACAAGAACACAAAGCACATTAATTAATAACAATCGAGAGATTTGAGGTTAATTGTGAGGATAATAAATCATTTAAGCTTTTAGGAGTTGCATGTTAGTAATTGAATGAACACATTAATTCTAACATGTTATTTACGGTTTAAGCACTTCGAGAAAAGGTTTAAATCAAATGAGTGATTGTCCTAATAAAAGTTGAATCATGAATCGATCATATAATTGAATCGACATTATATGGATAATCAATGAAATCAAAACCCTATAATATTTATTTCTCTCTGAATTTAGAACTTCTTCCATATATTTACCATTTAATTGATTTATTTATTTTCCTGTTTGAGTAGTTAATTAAAATCCAATTCTTTAATGTCTTGCCTAAATAGTGTTAGAAAATTAATGTTGCAATACTTACACATAAATTATTCATTAGTCTATGTGGAATACGACCTTATTCATCATTGTACACATCTACACCGTGCACTTGCGGGTAGTCAATATTTTATCGATCATATTTTTTTAAAGATTTCATTGAATTAGTATTTAAGTTTCTTTTTTATTTGAATATTGATACTTGTATAATGTTTTGTTATATATTATTTTACAATTTAGTTTTTAATTAGAAATATTATTTAGGTTGTTTTAAAATTAAAAAATATACAATTTATTTTTATTAAAAAAATATGCACAACTGTATTATATGTAACAATTTATATGAAAAGTGTTATCTAAATATGATAATATATAACAGTCAGTAAAAAAAGTTTCTAAGTAAGAGAATACATAACAGTTTAACAAAAAATTGTTAATATAATATGAAAATAACTATCAGGTACTAAAAAAGAGTTGTCTAAATAAAAGAATATACGTAACGGTTTGACATAAACGTGTTATGTAAGTGAGAGGATAGGTAACGGTTTAACACAAAAACATTATCTAAATAAGATAACTCGTACTGGTTTAAGATAAAGTCGTTATCTAAGTTAGGGAATATGTAACAGTTTATTAGAGAGTGTTCTAAGTTAGGGAATGTGTAACAGTTTATTAGAGAGTATTACCGAAGAAATGGAATATATTAACGGTTCGGAAAAAACTTGTTACGAATAGTGTATAATAATACTCAATAGTTTGTTGAAAAAACTATTACTAAAGGTCATAATACGCAATGGCTTATGTAGAATTTGTAATGATTGAAAACCGTTACATATAATCAATATTATAAAAATAACACCCCTATATGTAATGGTTTGAAGATTGGTTTGAAGTTGACATACGTAAATAATTTTACCGTTATGTATATGCAATTTTGTAGTAACGTCAATAAATTATCATTGTACTATTGGAAAAATAAAATAATAATAAAAGAAGACAAAATTTAGGCACATGAATAGATTCATCCACTCAAATTGGAAATTGGAATGAATGTTACAGACAAGTCATGTGCTCTTGCACTTCCTAGTCAAGCTGGTACTGAACTTGGCCAACAAATTCAATAAATTTGTTGGGAAGCCATTTCAATCATATTACTCCTGCTATAATAGAGCTTTATTATACAAATTTTAGTCTACTTGCTATATCGCTATTTTACATTTAATTCAATAGTAATAATGTAATATAACCTATAATATTTTTGAAAAGAATAATAAATCATTTTATTTTCAAAATGAAATAATGTAATCTAATATCCTATATTATTACAATTCCTTAGGCATGTCTTATTTTTCCAATAAGAAGCATAAAAAAATGTTGTAACAAATTGTGTATTTCTCTCTTCACTACTTATATTTCATCTTTTGTATATTTTTTTTACTATTAAACTAATTAAAAAGTAATAGAATTTGATGTAACCAATATCATCTTAAACATACTGATGTGGTCTTAAAACAAATACCATAGCAAATTTTAGAGATTAAATTGCATAATTCAACATACTCCAAAAATAAATCATGCTTAAATGTGTAAAACAATCAAAATCTCAAAATCTTTCAGGTTTAATTATTATTTTATAATCCAACGAAAATCAAACCATTCTAACTCACTTGAAAGATTCACCAAATGGATGTGAAGTCATCATTTTATATGTTTAATTCTTTGGGATATAACATTTTTGTCAAATAGACACTAGCATTTATGAAGAAGGGAAAGAAAGATAAAGTTTATGGGCTTAATTACGAAGGCACTCCATGGCCTTAAGCAAGCATCGAGAGCATGGAACAAGTGCATTCATTCTTTCTTCAGCAAAACATGTTTTGAAAAATTATCATTTGAGCACTCTTTATATGTCAAAGTTAATCATTCTAGTGATATATTGTTGTTGTGCCTCTATATTGATGATTTGGTTTTAGAAGCAATAATCCCAAGATGATTAAAGAATTTAAGAAATCTATAGTGAATGAGTATGATATGATAAATTAACCTTGGTTTGATGTCATACTACCTTGGAATATAAATAATTCAGAGAGAAGATAACATTTTTTTTTATTTCTCAAGCAAAATATGTTGTTGATCTCTTAAAGAGGTTTAAGATGTTCGAGTGTATTAGCTTGTATATATCATGCAGTTATGTTTAGTTATTAAATAGTTAGTAGACGGTTAAGAAGTTGTAACCACATCTAAGTTAGTAAAGCTCAAGATTCCTTTCATCTTGTATAAATACATCTTATGTACATTTAGTTTACATCAATCAAATACAGTTGAAAATCTCAAAAAGTCTTTACTTTCAATATGGTATCACATTAGCCAGGGTGTTCATCTTTCTCTGCGTTTCTATCGCAGCCCTTTTTTTCCTTGTTTGTTCTTCTCATTTTTCTGCAAATTTTTCCTTCTTCTCTGCGTTTCTATCGCAACCTCAATTTCTGCAAATCTACCTTCTAATGGCCAATTCCACTTCCGCTTCCCCAAACTCTCTTCCCCAAATCTCTCTGCGACTTGATCGCAACAACTACAGCTTTTGGCGTTTCCAGATTCTCGCCACAATTCGAGCACATGGATATGACGATTTACTGTCTCCAATTCTCATTCCTCCACCTCAAACCATCTCCACACCTAATCATGATCGTCGTCTTAATCCTGAATTTCAGCTATGGTTTTGCAGAGATCAGTTCCTTCTCAGCTGGATCATTGGTTCAATTTCAGAATCAATGATTGGTCATGTAACACGATGTACTTCCTCACGTGATCTTTGGCTTACACTGAAATCTCTTTATCAGTCACAATCAAAGGCTCGAGTCATGCAGCTCAAGCTTCAGCTTCAAACGCAGAAGAAAGGAGATTTGACAATCGATGAATATTTCTTCACCATGCGTGGTATTGCTGATAACCTTGCTGCAATAGACAAACCTATTGCCGATGCAGATCTCATTCTACACATCCTCAGTGGCTTTGGATCTGAATTCGATACAGTAGTGGTGAATCTCACTAATAGATCTGAGCTTTTGTCCCTTCCAGAAGTGCAATTTGCTCTTCAAGCTCACGAGAATCGACTTCTCAATCACTGCTCCTCATTTTCTCCTATGGCTAATCTGGAAACTCATAAGAATCATTCTACTGATTTCACCTACAATCATGGCAGACCTCCTGCTCCTGCCTATCATCGTGGATCTGCCACTAGAGGACGTGGTGGTTGACATTTTGGCAACGAATCTAAAATAATTTGTCAATTATGTAGAAAATCAGGTCATGTTGCATTCAAATGTTTCAAATGATTTGATATTCATTTTGCAGGCCCTGCTCCTCCTCAGGCCTTCTACTCTGACCTTCACCAAGATGTCTCCAGTGATGATACTTACTATGATCAAGCTTCTGATCCAGCTCGGTATGCTGATAGTGGTGCTACTGCCCATGTAACTAATGATCTGGCCAATCTCCATCTCAATTCTTCCTATAATGGTCCAGATCAGTTGCAAGTTGGAAATGGTAATACTCTTCCTATAGCTCACATTGGTGACTCTGTCCTTCCCTCTTCTGAATCTACTAAATCTTTTTTACTAAACGATGTTCTTCATGTTCCTGGTATAACAAAAAATCTTCTCAGTATTTCCAAGTTCACTGCAGATAACAATGTCTATGTGGAACTTCATCCTTCTTTTTATTGTGTTAAGGACCTTCTCACTCACAAGGTGCTGATGAAGGGAACTCTCTCCAAGGGACTCTACCAGCTTAACTTGGCATCTGTTCCAGTTTTCTCATAAAAGAGCTCGTTTTGCTCTTCCTAAATATGTTCAAGGTCTCCTTCAGCTTGTAATTCAACTCAAATTCCCTGTAATCTGTCTCCATCTTTGTATCCTGCAACTTGTCAATCTGATCTCAATTCTTGGCATAGAAGATTAGGTCATCCTAATTCCAATGTACTAGCTCAAGTATGTAAATCCTTGAACATTTCATTCAATAATAATGCTCTTTTGCTCTGTGATGCTTGTAGTCTTGGTAAATTACATCAGAAACGACATTCATCTCAAACTCTTCAAACCACTGCTCCTTTTCAACTCATACACTCTGATCTATGGGGACCTACTGCAGTTCCTAGCACTGAAGGCTACAAATATTATATTTACTTTATTGATGACTACAGTCGTTTTACTTGGATTTGCCATCTACGCTCTAAATTAGATACTATCACCATGGTCATCAAGTTCTTTAAAATGGTTCAACTACAGTTTGCTGTTTCTATTCAGAAGTTTCAATTAGATAGGGATGGTGAATACAGACCTCTTCTCAAGTTTTTCACTGATCAAGGGGTTCATTTTCAACATCCCTATCCTTATATTCATGCTCAAAATGGAAGAGCTGAAAGAAAGCATTAACATATTATGGATACAGCCCTTACTCTTCTTGCTCAGGCCTCTATGCCCCCTACCTATTGGTGGGATGCTGCTGTAGCTGCTACTTTCCTTATCAATTGCCTACCAACTCCCACTACCTCTCATATGTCTCCATATCAGCTTCTTTTTCACAAACTACCTGATTATCATTACCTTCATAGTTTTGGTTGTACCTGCTTTCCTTTCCTTAGGCCCTATAAATCCACAAAATGTATCTTTCTTGGTTATAGCCCATCCCACAAAGGTTACAAATGCCTCAGTCCATCTGGCAGGATTTATATTGTAGATACTGTCAAGTTCAATGATCTTGAATTTCCTTATCTCAGTCTTTTCTTTTCTGATCATGTCTCATCTTCTGCCTCTCTCTCTACCTCTTATTTGTTTCCTCATCCCTCTGATCATTCTCCTCCCCTCTCATCTTCTCCACCTCCTCCCTCTCCTCCCCCTCATTGTTCTCCTTCCTCTCACTCTACTCCTCCATTTCCTCCTAGTTTCACTCCTCCTCATACACATTCTGCTTCTCCCTCTCCTCTTTTATCCTCTTCTTTATCTAATTCTTCTCTCTCCCTCTCCTAAAAACACTCATCCTATGATCACCAGAGCAACGAATGGTATTGTCCAGCCTAAAATTTTTCATTCCATCCCCATTCCAACAGTCCCTACCACTATTCAAATTACCCTATCTGATCCTGACTGGTACAAGACTATGCAGTCTGAATTTAATGCTTTAACAGCCAACAACACTTGGTCCTTGGTGCCTCCTTTCTCTGATATTCACCCTATCTCTTGCAAGTGGGTTTTCAGGGTTAAAACTCGATCAGATGGCTCTATTGACAAACTCAAAGCTAGGCTCATTGCTCGAGGTTTTGAGCAGATTGCTGGGATTGACTATCTTGAGAAATTCAGCCCTGTCATAAAGTTCTCTACTATTCGACTTATCTTCACTTTGGCAGTAACTAGGCATTGGATTATTCAACAAATTGATGTGAATGATGCCTTTCTCAATGGGGATCTTGTTGAAACAATATATTTGTCTCAACCTCAAGGTTTTGAAGATGCTCAGTTTCCTACTCATATCTGTAAACTTCAAAAATCCCTTTATGGCCTAAAACAAGCTCCTAGAGCTTGGTATGATAAACTCAAATCTTTTCCTCTTTCTCTAGGATTCACTAGGTCCTCTTCTGATTTTTCTCTTTTTCACAAAACTTGTAATCAAAAAGTCCTTGTTCTCATTTATGTTGATGACATCCTTGTGACTGGTGATTATCCTATTGATATATAGACTCTTTTCACTACACTTCATAATGCCTTTGCTCTCAAAACTTTGGGTCCAGTTAGCTATTTTCTTGGTATAGAAGTCTTCTCCACTCCTTTTGGTTTTCTACTCAACCAATCTCAATACATTCAAGAACTCCTAGCCAAAACAAACCTTTTAGACTGAAAACCTATTTCCACTCCCATGCAACCAAGCAAGAAACTCTCCAAATTTGATGGTTCTCCCTTTGATGATCCTTCCTTTTACAGAAGCACTATTGGCTCTCCAATATCTCTTATTGAGTCGTCCTGACATAGCCTTTGCAGTAAACAAACTTAGCCAATTTCTTTAAACTCCCTCTGATATTCACTGGCAAGCCTACAAACACCTTCTTCGATACCTCAGTGGCACTCAGCAGTTGTCTCTTGCTTTTACTCACACAAAATCATAATTATTTGAAAGTTTTTCTAATGCAGATTGGGCCGGATGCATTGATGATTGAAGATCCATGGGTGGTCATTGTATATTTCTTGGTTCAAATCTGCTCATATGGAGCTCCAAGAAACAAGACGTTGTAGCTCGAAGTAGTGCTGAGGCTGAATATCATACAATTACCAATGCAACTACTGATTTGGTTTGGCTCCATAGCTTATGTAAAGAGATTGATGTATCTTTCAGCTTTCTATCTAAACTTTGGAGTGACAACAGCAGCACAATCTCTCTTGCTTCAAAACCAGTATTTCACGCACGAACAAAGCATATAGAGGTGGATGTTCATTATATAAGGGAAAAGATTGCTGATAACATAATTGAAGTCGGCCACGTTCCTTCGAGTGATCAACTTGCTGATATTTTTACCAAGCCCTTGTCTGAGTCTAGGTTTCTTGATCTACGATGCAAACTTCATCTTCATTAGCCACCTTAGCCTCTTTGGGGGTGTATTAGCTTGTATATATCATGCAGATAAGTTTAGTTAGCAAATAGTTAGTAGACGGTTAAGAAGCTGTAACCACATCTAAGTTAGTTAAGCTCAAGATTCCTTTCATCTTGTATAAATACATCTTATGTACATTCAGTTTACATCAATCAAATACAATTGAAAATCTCAAAAAGTCTTTACTTTCAATAGAGTGCAATCCTGTGAAAATTCTAATAGAAGTTGAGATAAAATTATTGAAGAATGATGGTAAGGATGTTGTTGACTCAACTGATTTTAAGCAAATTCTAGGCACACAACATGAGATATCTCACATATACAAATCTATATATCTTACGGAGTTGGTTTAGTTTGTAGGTTCATGGAATCTCCTCAACAATCTCATTTGGAAGTTGCCAAGAGAATCACGAAATCTAAAAATAAACTGTATACTCATGGATTGTTTTATGCATCAAGTAGTCATTGTGCTCTTGTAGGATGCTCAAACATGGATTGGAGAGGTGATTGTAAATAATTGTAAGTTCACTGCAGGCTACAATTTTTGTAACGCCCCGATCCCGGGAGAAGGGTAGGGGACCGGTGCATTACTTGGGGGAAAGGGGAAGGGGTTGTTGAAGAGAAGCAATTAAAGAACTAGGGTTAGTGCCCTAAGAATTTGGGCAGCATAACCTCTATAACTGAATTAATCCACGCTTTTGAAGCGTCTAAAATGATTCAAACCAGATACCATGACTCTTGGGATGAACCTTTGAAAGAATAATCAAGGCAAACTTCAATGTAAATATATAATAACAGCTCAAAGCTTCACTGTTAATAGATTAGATATGAGAAAGGCCTGGCTAATGTTTGTCCAAATACATGAAGTAAAGAGATGCCAGACTCTCGCCTGTTATGAAAGCAATATAATGCCAGGCTTTTGCCTTGATATGAAAAACAATATAAAGCTAGGCTTGCGCCTGCCTGAATAAGAAAGTAAATAAATGCCAGGCTATTACCCGTCAGGAGCAGAAAGTAAGCGGAATTCAGAAAAACAGGACATTCCATAACAATAATCAGAGTAGGTGAAAAAGAACGTAGTGCATTTATTCAAACTCAAAAGAAAGCATGTTCTCAGTTAGACTCCATAAAAGAAACATATACATCAAAAGATAGTCATTCAGCCTTAGCACAGCCGTCCACCATCCCGCAGCTCATCCTGAAAATATTTGTAAAGATTTTGGGCGTGAGTACTAATGCACTCAGTGGGTACCTTTGAGAAAAGCTTCACAATCATTTTATAAAACAGAATATCCAATCATATTTTAAGCATATCATGGAAAGCTTTTAAAACAGAAAATTTGTGAATTCCATGTATACTAAATCATTTTTGTTCCATCATTGCGCGCCACTCTCTCTTAGAACGCTTACGGTGAGTCAGTTCGTGTACACAACCCGGCTGCTTAATGTTGGACACTGCCCTGTTTTCTTGGGGCTCGATATCGTGAACCATTGTAGTTTCATTACCAAACACAGTAGTAAGACTTACATGAGTCAGGAAAACACATCAAATACAGTCATGAGTTGGATATTCAATCACATTTATTTTATATATATCAGGGCTTAATAACCCGAAATACGTTTTTATATAATAAAAACCCACCTGATAAAAGATTTGTCTATCAGAAAGGCTTTTAACTCTGGATTGGTTTTGCTCGGATTCTGCTATCTTTTCTGAGCCTATAATAATCAGTTTTGGCTTAGTTTTGCTAAAAGCCGCTATAAAACTCAAAGCACTAACCTACAACATTAAACTCTCATCAGATCGATTTAATTGATTTCGGCATGACTTATATTTTCCTATTTATTTTACATTACTTTCAAATTATAAAATAGAACAAATTATATATATATATATATATATATAACTTAGTAAATGGGACACTATCATCTAGCTGATAATTAATTATATCACTTATTCATTAATTATTTAGCTTCTAGTTATTTGGAGAATTACTAGAGAAAATCATGCAATCTAAATATTATAAAATAACTTGTAACCATCCTATAATCTATAAAGCGAATAGTACTAGCAGTCAATCATCTATCGAGAGGTATTAAAGTTTTAATTCAATAATTTTTGAAATTATCTTAAGCGTATGATGTGTTGCAAAATTAATAATTATCTATAACAATTATAAATTTTAGAACATAAATCAATTTGATATTATTCAAATTGATTTTGTAAAAATATACCTCTTCATTGATGTGATGTTAGAAATAATCTCAATATGTACAATTTTAAAATAGACTTAATTAATTTATTAATGAATCACTCTTTAGCTAATTATTCAAATTGAATTACAAATATATAGCATAAACATATTTGCCGAATTTCATAACTTCCAAATTAATTCCAATATAGCCATTTAATATTGTTGTTCTAGGTTACATATATCTTATTGGTATATAATTTTGTATAAACACAAACTGGTAGAATAATTTCTTAAACAACGATCGGTTAAAATTTCTTAAAATTAAATGAGATTATATTAACTCATATATATAAACGTACTTCAGAAGAGAAATGGTTGCAGCAGGCTATTATTATTATATTATCTTTTCTTGTCAAGTTCTTAAATTTATTTATAAGAGTGTGAAGAAAGAAATGATTCGTTTCTCTCTCTATGTTTTGATAATTAAAAAAAATCAATTAAATCTATCCTTAAGCAATACTCATCACTCTATTAATTCCCCCTCAAGACACGTAGCCTATTATGATTTATTAGTCATCGTCTACTAGTCTAGCTATTTAGTAGATACATCACTCATATTTTATTTGAGTACATATCAACTACACATAGTTCTATAGGATACAAGTATACATATATTATATAAATACACATATATATGTTTATATCTATATATATATATACAACTTGATGGTACATTTTTTTATTATATATTGCATTAGTTGTACCTTTATTTTTTTTATTTAATTTTTTAATTATAAATCCTACCCATTATTAATATTATAATATCTAGCATTGTCATTCCAATATATATATATATATGTATACCTAATATATATATATACACACATAGTTAGAACCTTATTTTACACTTCAAGGCCATGTTTAGATATATCTAGAATTAATTTTTTTATTGTTATTTTAATAAATAAATACTATTTGCATATATATGCTTATTTGCGTGAACTATAAATATACTAAATGTATTTACACTCAATAACTCAAAGGATAATTGATACGACTCGAGCCGAGGAGATGTCTAATCCAATCAAAGTACCGGAAGGGCCAGTAACAAGATCAAGAGCTAAGAGATTCAAGGAGAGTCTCAGTGGATTTATACAAGGCGATTGGAACCAAGAGGCATCAAGGAGACTCATCGAAAGTGCTGAAACCGAGCATAGTTGGAGGACAAAGATCACATGTTGGTGTGAGACAGAGAGACAGTGCGGCCCGATTACAGACGAGGCGCGACCGAGGCATGACTCAGGTCCAAACGAGGCATGACCCAACCGAATGCGGCGCGACCAATCCCATGTCGCACCTAAACGGGCAGTTCCAAATTTCTGAATTTTGCTTTATTTTATTTCCAAATTTAGTTGGGACTTTACTTAGGGATTATGTTGATTTTGGCCAGCTATATAAAGGTGATATCTATGTTCCAAAACACAACTTTTCATATTATTTTTAATCTGAACATGAGTTTTTCAGTTTTTTCTCTATGAGAGATTTATCCTAGTTTCACAATACAATGTGAGATTCAAATAGACTTATCAAACGAATTCACATTCCCGTTTGTGGCGTCTTCACATCAATCCAAGTTCGTGTTTCCATTCGATAGCGGGTTGTGGATTCAATTAATTTATGGTTCAACATCATTGTGAGGCTAGGGTTTGGACAATCCATCCATTCCGTTCGTGTAACCTGATATGCCTGGGAAAGAACTGCTATCTTTGTCATTGTGTCGGTGAGGATCGCATCAATGATGTTAAAGAATATTCGAAGAAAGATGCAGAGAAGAATGTATGAAGAGTTATGCGCATCAAGTTAAAGTGGACCAAGACAAAGTATAAGTCTTAGTAAGATTTACGACTCAAGATAAATAGTGTTTTTCTTATAAATGATGAGGTAGCTTATAAACTAGTCATATTACTTAGTTTAGCTAAGGTTCATAACATGATTGACGTCTTAATATCAAGGATGTGTAAGTTGGATCTTAAACAAGCTATTAAGAATGAGTAGATAATTATAAACAATCATTTATTCTTTGACGAAAGACCAGTATTTTAGTGGAACCAATCCATGTGGGCTTATAATCTTGAACATGGAAAAGCACTTAATCAACCTATGTTCCACAAGAATCTTAACAATCATCAACTTAAAATCCAATCTGTGTGCATAAGTCACAACTAGCTATATTCATCTACATTCTCAATGAAATCATTCCATAAGCATTCTGGGTGTCCTAACACTTTAACATCATCCCATTCCAATCACTTACACATTATAACATTTCTAATCATAGGGCATTGATTGCTATCATCACACTTTCTTTAAAAACATATCACAGACATATAATCCCCTTTAAAAAATCATATTTCATTTCAAACATAATGGACATATTGTCCCATTCAAAATAATCGTTCAATACCATCTGGGCATAAAGTCCCAAAATTTTACCATCATGGACAGTAAATCCCTTTCATTCATAAGCCTTATCATATGGACACATAGTCCAAACTGATACCATTATCCTTTAGAAACCATCTTCGGCGCGATTTTTTATAAATACCATGAATGTGGAGAATGTTCCTTATCCACATTTCCTTCTTGAAATCAATAAATACCATCAAATCTCAAAAATATTTTAACTCAAGTACCTTTCATTTTAAAGTAGATGAGTGCGGTGTAGACGACGTGCTATGGCTTTCAAACAATCAATTGAGAGACTATACTGAGAACTAGACTCAATCAACAATATAATAAGCCTGCAGAGTTGCAACCTGCTCTGATACCACTCTATAACGCCCCGATCCCGGGACAAGGGTAGGGGACCGGTGCGTTACTTGGGGGAAAGGAGAAGGGGTTGTTGAACAGAAGCAATCAAAGAACTAGGGTTAGTGCCCCAAGAATTTGGGCAGCATAACCTCTATAACTGAATCAATCCACGCTTTTGAAGCGTCTAAAATGACTCAAACCAGATACCATGACTCTTGGGATGAACCTTTGAAAGAATAATCAAGGCAAACTTCAATGTAAATATATTAAAACAGGACATTCCATTTCAATAATCAGAGTAGACGGAAAAGAACGTAGTGCATTTATACAAACTCAAAAGAAAGCATGTTCTCAGTTAGACTCTATAAAAGAAACATATACATCAAAAGATAGTCATTCAGCTTTAGCACAACCGTCCACCATCCCGCAGGTCATCCTGAAAATATTTGAAAAGATTTTGGGCGTGAGTACTAATGCACTCAGTGTGTACCTTTGAGAAAAGCTTCACAATCATTTTATAAAACAGAATATCCAATCATATTTTAAGCATATCATGGAAAGCTTTTAAAACAGAAAATTTGTGAATTCCATGTATACTAAATCATTTTCGTTCCATCATTGCGCACCACTCTCTCCTAGAACACTTACGGTGAGTCGGTTCGTGTACACAACCCGCCTGCTTAAGGTTGGACACTGTCGTGTTTTGTTAGGGCTCGATATCGTGAACCATTGTAGTTTCATCACCAAACACAGTAGTAAGACTTACATGAGTGAAGAAAACACATCAAATACAGTCATGAGCTGGATATTCAATCACATGTATTTTATAAATATCAGAGCTTAATAACCCGAAATACATTTTTATATAATAAAAACCCACCTGATAAAAGATTTGTCTCTCAGAAAGGCTTTTAACTCTGGGTTGGTTTTGCTCGGATTCTGCTATCTCTTCTGAGCCTATAATAATCAGTTTTAGCTTAGTTTTGCTAAAAGCCGCTATAAAACTCAAAGCACTAACCTACAACATTAAACTCTCATCAGATCGATTTAATTGATTTCGGCATGACTTATATTTTCCTATTTATTTTACATCACTTTCAAATTATAAAATAGAACAAATTATATATATATATATATAACTTAGTAAATGGGACACTATCATCTAGCTGATAATTAATTATATCACTTATTCATTAATTATTTAGCTTCTAGTTATTTGGAGAATTACTAGAGAAAATCATGCAATCTAGATATTATAAAATAACTCGTAACCATCCTATAATCTTTAAAGCGAATAGTACTAGCAGTCAATCATCTATCGAGAGGTATTAAAGTTTTAATTCAATAATTTTTGAAATTATCTTAAGCGTGTGATGTGTTGCAAAATTAATAATTCTCGTTTAATTCATATATATATATATATATAAAATAACTATTATCTATAACAATTAAAATTTTTAGAACATAAATCAATTTGTTATTATTCAAATTGATTTCGTAAAAATATACCTCTTCATTGATGTGATTCTAGAAATAATCTCAATATGTACAATTTTAAAATAGACTTAATTAATTTATTGATGAATCACTCTTTAGCTAATTATTCAAATTGAATTACAAATATATAGCATAAACATATTTGCCAAATTGCATAACCAAATTAATTCCAATATAGCCATTTAATATTGTTGTTCTAGGTTGCATATATCTTATTGGTACATAATTTTGTATAAACACAAACTGGTAGAATAATTTCTTAAACAATGATCGGTTAAAATTTCTTAAAATTAAATGAGATTTTATATAACTCATATATATAAACATACCTCAGAAGGGAAATGTTTGCAGAAGGCTATTATTATTATACTATCTTTTCTTGTCAAGTTCTTAAATTTATTTATAAGAGTGTGAAGAAAGAAATGATTCGTTTCTCTCTCTATGTTTTGATAATTAAAAAAAATCAATTAAATCTATCTTTAAGCAATACTCATCACTCTATTAATTCCCCCTCAAGACACGTAGCCTATTATGGTTCACTAGTCATCATCTACTAGTCTAGCTATTTAGTAGATACATCACTCATATTTTATTTGAGTACATATCAACTACACATAGTTCTATAGGATACAAGTATACATATATTATATAAATATACACATATACATTTACATATATATATATATATATACACAACTTGATGGTACATTTTTTTATTATATATTGCATTAGTTGTACCTTTATTTTTGTTTATTTAATTTTTTAATTATAAATCCTACCCATTATTAATATTATAATATCTAGCATTGCAATTTCCAATATATATATACGTATACCTAATATATATATATATACATACATAGTTAGAACCTTATTTTACGCTTCAAGGCCACATTTAGATATATCTATAATTAATTTTTTTATTGTTATTTTAATAAATAAATACTATTTGCATATATATGCTTATTTGCGTGAACTATAAATATACTAAATGTATTTACACTCAATAACTTAAATAAATTAATCAAATTAACTTCGAATCTAGAATTTTAAATAAAAAATACGAGAATGTCTCGGGTATTACTAACCCACCCAACGACACATTTTACCTAAAAATAAAATTTTTAAGGATCTATTTTCTTCCCTAACTTATCCTTAAGGTAATCTTAGGCGATTATTTTAATGCTAAAAACTTTAAGATATTACAGTTTTAATTTAAGAGATATAGCTTGTTCGTGGTTTTTGATAAACATGGGGTGTTCATATATTTTGAAGTTCATTTGGTTGGTAGTTAATAATCAATGTTTGAATAAGTTGACGAGTTACACCTAGTTTTTCATATTTTGTGTTTGTCACATTTTTTTTCATTGTAAATGATTTTATTGCAGAATATGTTGTGACATTCAATCGCACTTCAAAAGAGCCTAACAAGATAGATGATTGAGTTAGGAGTATTCTACAAAATAAATCAGGTCATTTGGATGAGAAACGAGCAAAAACGGAACAAAATGGTGGATAACACGACCCATGATAATATTCTAGAGATTACACATTAATTTAGACTGATAGCACGAACACACAACACATATTGGAGAGCACAAATGAACCTTAGAAAATTAAAGATAGAAGATGTTAGTGCCATTGTTATGCACTAAAGATTGTTTAGAGATTGTTTTGGTGAGATATATTTGACAATATGTTCTTGGGTATGTGCCTGAAGATAAAAGTTATGTTGTGCAAGTTTTAAAGAACAGTTGGTGAACTATTCACTCTGATATTCTAGACATACCTAGAAATAGTTTAATTATGGCAGTTTTCTTGTTTGGAAGATCTTAAGCTGATCCAGTTTAGAAGGTCAAGATATGATCGTTTGAGTGCCTTGTGGTGAGATACCGTGCTGAAAATAACCCTCTTATACAAGGAAGGCATCTACACATGTTTGGGAAGATCACAAACTATTATACGCTTGCCAATTTACCGAAGATTGAAGACCAATAGCGACATTGAAGTAAAGCTATAAGAAGACCGATTAATTACAGCAATCGATTTCAACTTCATTAGATTCTCTTAGCATATTATTTGAGAGTCATTTTCATTTGTGATCGATGTATTAGTTAGAAGTTGTTCCCTAAACTGTTCAACGTGATAGTCTAGCTTTTGAGTGTTTTGAGTGAAACACGTGAGCGGTTTATTAATCCATTTTGTATGCAATCTCGGGAGAGATTGTAAGTTGAAGTCGTGGGTAGCTAGAGGGAGTCTAGTGTCATTTTTGTGAGGGAATCTCATAGCTTTTGTTCAGTGAAAGAGTTCGTGAAGAAGAACATGCGACATAAGGGGGGAGTTCTGTATATGTAAGATCCTAAATAAACTTCATGAAGGAGTAATGATCAAATCTTTAAGTTTGGGCGATGTCCCCCCAGAGTAGATTGATTAACTGAACTAGGATACCAATCTCGTGCGTTATTTACTACTATCAATTTTTTGTTCTTGTGTCTGTTCCCAACATATTGTTGAACACTTATTAGTAGTACATATAAAACACTCCTTGCACGGATTGTAGTTTTCAATTGGCACTAGAGCGGGTCACCAGTTATACAGGTGTGATCTTGGGTTTTTAATCCATATTTTTGTGTTTGTTTTGCAGAGATGGACACGATGAAAGAAGGAGCATTGGCAGTGCGACCTCCGCTCCTTGATGGCAATAATTATGCCTACTGGAAAGCCAGAATGACTGTGTTTATTCATTCAATTAATGAACGTGCCTGGAAGATGGTGACTGAAGGCTAGAAGCCTCCCACAAAGAAAGATGAAAAAGGAAAAACTATGATGAAACCTGAAGAAGAGTGGGACAATGATGACTACTAAGTGATGGGGCTGAATGCAAAAGCCATGAATGCTATTTTCTCAGCTGCTGACATAAATGTCTTCAAACTTATCTCCACTTGTGACAAATCTAAGGATGCATGGGACATACTGTAGACCACTTATGAAGGAACAAGTAGTGTTCGTGGCTCACGGATGCAATTACTTACCATCAGATTCGAGAATCTCAGGATGGACGAGGCTGGAAAACTTGCTGATTTCAATGCCAAGATCTGTGACATTGAAAATGAAAGCTTTGCTCTTGGAGATGCCATTTCTGAAGAAAAACTTGTCCAAAAAGTTTTTCGCTCCCTACCCAAAAGATTTACCCACAAAGTTATGGCCATTGAAGAAGCCAAAGACGCGAGTAAAATGAAGCTGCAAGAACTAATAGGGTCCCTGCAAACCTTTCAAATGGGTATGACAAAAGAAAAAACTGTGCAGAAGAAAAGTATCGCTTTTTAGGCAGGTTCCAGTACTGATGTTCCCAACAATTTTCCTGACAAAGTTGATCTGGCAGAATCAATTACCATGTTGTCAAAAAACTTCTCAAGGTTTGCAAAGTGCTATGAGAAGTCTACTCAAAATAATCCTGGCAAGAACATGTTTTCTAAACTACGAAGAACCAAGGATGAAGATTTAAATGATGACAAACATAAGGAAGTGAAGTATAGAGAATGCGGTGGTTTTGGTCATTACCAAGCCAAGTATGCTAACACTCTTAAAAAGAAGAACAAGTCATATTGTTCTACCTTAAGTGAAAGTGATCATCCTAATGATAGTGGAAGTGATGAAGAATGTGTAAGCAATCATATTGCTTTCATGGCACACTCTGTCAAAGAATTTGTGACTACATTTGTTCCTGACAATACGGTCAAGAAAACTTCTGAATGCAGTGATGATGAAGAATTTACTGAGGAATAAGCTATGGAGGCATATAAAAAGCTGCAGTCCAGTTGGATTGTGGTGGTTAAAGTCAATGAAGTCTTGTTAAAAGAGAATTCAGATCTCTTGAAAGAAAGAGAAAATCTCTCTACTCACCTCAATGAGTTGCAGAATGAACTGTTGCAGTCCAGGAACAATACCAATGCTCAAATAGGTGAACTTCAATATCTAAAGAAACTTGTCAAAATGATGAACTCTGGATCATCTCAGCTTGATCAAATTCTTTCTAAGGGAAAAAGTCCTCAGGGTCATACTGAGCTTGGATACAATGGTGGTCAAACTTATGACCGATTCTGTCACAGACGGACATCTGGAACAAAAAATTCAACAGTTCTACAACCAAAAGTTGAGTAAAAAAACAAGCAGCAGCGAAAGAAGTCTTCTCAAAACACACTTGTTGTATGCCATTACTGTGAAAAACCAGGTCACATTCAACCTCATTGCATAAACTACATCAACGATCTGAGAAGAATTAGAAGAAGAGGGGTATCTCAATCAGACCAGTTCTCCAGAGGAAACTATAGCAGGAACAAATCGAGGAACAACCACAGAAACTATGTGGTTCATACTGCTCTCAATATTCATGCAAAGAGTAGTTCATATTTTGATAACGGATATTTGCGTCACATGATTGGAGATGCAGGCATGCTAAACAACATTAAAAAATATTGTTCATATCAATCTATTACCTTTGGAGATGGTGTCAAAAGAAGGGTGCTTGGGCATGGCTAATTGAACGTTCATGGAATGCCCAACTTGGAAGATGTGCTACTTGTAGAGGGACTAAAGGTTAATTTAATTAGCATTAGTCAGTTATGCGACCAAGGTCTCTTTGTGCATTTTACAAGAGACAAGTATCTGGTCAAGGATAAAGAAAGTGTTCTCCTGATGGACGGGAACATATCGCATGATAAGTTTTACCTTCTCAACATGAAAGAAACCTGCTTCAGATGTCAGCTTTGTGAAGCAAATCTATGGCGTGAAAAGCTTGGCCATATCAGTTATCGAAATCTCCAGAGACTTATGAAGACTGAAGTTGTGATTGGTGTTTCAAGCTTAAATATTAATCGAGAAAATGTGTACGGTCCATGCCAAGTTGGAAAATAGATCCATACCTCTCATAAGTCTGTTAAGAAGATCACCACTTCAAATTTCAGGAACTATTGCACATGGACTTGATGGGGCCTGTTCAAACCGAAAGTATTGGATGGAAGAAATTTATCTTTGTTTGTGTAGATGACTACACCAGATTCACATGGGTTGAGTTCCTAAGAGACAAGGCAGAGACTTTTGAGATGTTCAAAAAACTTTCTCTCAAGCTTGAAGTGGAGAAATGAACTAATGTGATGAGAATAAGAAGTGATCATGGTCCTGAATTTCAGAATGCTTTCTTCAAATTGTTATGTGAAGAAAAAAGCATTGGTCAGGATTTTTCTGCACCAAAGACACCTCAACAAAATGGTGTTGTTGAGAGAAAAAATTGAACTCTTCAAGAAATAAGTCGAGTCATGATGAAGGCCAAATCTGTTCCCGACAACCTTTGGGCCGAGGTGGTGAACACGGCTTGCCATGTTATTAATTGGGTATACTTCAGACCCAAGACAAGAATTACTTCCTATGAGCTATGGAAAGAGAAGAAGCCAAATGTAAAATACTTTCACATCTTTGGAAGTATTTGTTACATGATGAGAGATTGAGAGTATCTTGGCAAGTTTGATGCCAAAGGAGATGAATGCATTTTTCTTGGATATTCAAGAAATAGCCATGCCTACCGTGTTTTCAACAAAAGAACCAAAACTGTCATGGAATCAATCAATATCGTTGTGGATGATTTGGAAGAGCTTGCTGCCCAGATTGATGATGAAAGCCTTGATGTTACTATTCATGTTCCTGCATTTGTACCTGACAGTTCTAAAAATAGTGACCTGCCTGAAGCAAGGCCTGAGAAACAGGTTGTCTACAAACCATCAAAAGGAGTCTAGAAGAATCATTCTATATCGAAAATCATTGGTGAAATGATTGAAGGGGTCTGAACGAGAAGAGTTCGTAAGAACTATCATGAACTAATTGTCAATGTGTGTTACACATCCACCGTAAAGCCCAAGAATGTTAAAGAGGCTTTGAAGGATGATCGGTGGATTCAAGCCATGTAAGAAGAATTCTTGCAATTTGAAAGAAATGAAGTGTTGGATCTTGTTCCACGACCCAAAGATGCCAATGTGATAGGCACAAAGTGGATCTTCAAAAACAAGACCGATGAGGAGGGGAACATAACCAGGAACAAGGCAAGATTAGTTACCCAAGGATATTCCCAAGTTGAGGGAATTGATTTCGATGAAACATTTTCTCCCATTACTCATCTTGAATTAGTCCAATTACTACTTGCCATGGCTGCATGGATGAAGTTCAAGTTGTACTAAATAGACGTGAAAAGTGCCTTCTTGAATGGGTACTTATCTGGGGATGTTTTTGTCAGCCAACCCAAAGGCTTTGAAGACCCTCACCATCCAGAGTTCGTGTACAAACTGAAAAAGGCACTTTAGGGTCTCAAACAAGCTCCACGAGCTTGGTATGAATGGCTAACCAAGTTCCTTTTGGAGAAATGATATGTTTGTGGTGGAGTTGATAGAACACTCTTTGTCAAAAGAGACTCCAACACTGTAGCAAATGTCTGGCCTACTTGCAATAAGGTAGAGTAGGCTATCTATCATACTTTGGTACAAGGTCTGCTCAATAGATACACCCGCTTCATCTTTTGACATTTTCAAATGTGTTCCCATAGGTGTTCTCTTTGTGCTACAATTATCTATACCAAACTTGTTGATCAAGTTTCTTGCATACTTTGTTTGAGAAACAAAGATCTCATCACCTTTTTACTTCACTTGAAGACCCAGAAAGTAGGTTAGCTCATCTACTAAACTCATTTCGAATTCAGATATCATGGAGTTGACAAACTCATCCACCATTCTATTTGACACAGATCCAAAGATAATATTATCGACATAAATCTGAACGATGGTAACATGCGCTCGATACCAATCTGATCTCAAAGAAAGTTATCTGAAGGCTGTTAAGAACATAATCAAGTACATAAAAGGTACTGCTGAGTTAGGACTATGGTTTTCCTATGATACAAACCCTAGCTTGGTAAGGTTTTGTGATGCAGATTGGGCTGGTTGTACTGAAGATCGGAAGAGTACTTCAGAAGGATATTTTTTCCTTGGAAACAATATGGTTTCATGGTTTAGTAAGAAACAGAATTCTATTTCTCTTTCTACGGCTGAAGCAGAATATATTGCAGCCGGAAGTTGTTGTAGTCAACTCTTATGGATGAAATATATGCTGCTTAACTATGGTGTGCCATAGTCTGTTCTTACCATATTCTGTGATAATATGAGTGCCATAAATATCTCGAAGAATCCTGTTTAACACTCTCGGAAAAATCATATAGATATTCGCCACCACTTCATTCATGAGCTAGTTGAAGATGGATCACTTGTGATTGAGTACATTGGAACAAATGCCCAACTTACGGATATTTTCACTAAGGCACTTGATAGTGGAATATTTGAAACAGTTAGATCCTCCTTGGGCCTTTATGTTCTCTGAACTTCTCCTTTGAGAGAAGTATCTCTGTACAGTCTTGGTCAGTGATGTATGTACAAGGAATGTGAAATGACCATGTATTTCATGGTCTCTTCAAATGTGTGCCTGTAAGTGTGCTTGACAGATGCAAACACTGTTAGAGCGATTTTTTCTTAACTGCAACGGCTAGTGGGCCCTCATTTTTCATGCCCAGCCTACTTCCACTTCCCGATGATGTGCAGTGGTGTGATGAATATGGGATTTGATGGTTAATTATGGGGATTTCTTTTTCTGAATTCCTAATTAAGGATTGACAACAAATAATTTGAAACTGTTAAAGGCATTCAAATTTTTTTCAAATTTTCTTGCTAAGTTCTCGCTCAAACCCTCTGCTCTCAAGCTAATTCACCTCTGTATTCAATGGCGGACAAATCTAGCTCTTCCAAACCCTCTTTTTTAAAGAAACCAAAGATCAACACATCTGATCTTTGGAAAGCCCTAGGGAAATTGTCGAAACCCCTAATTTTTTCACAATCTGTTCCAGCGTCAACTGGTCCAGAAAAGGAAGAAGCTGCTTCAACAGATGTTCCTCAGTCGGTGCCTACTACCTTGTCTCTACCCAGTGTTCCTCTTACTAGGTCTTTTGCTGAGCAAGTCAAGGAACCCCAAACCTCTTCTAGGGTTTCCGTCGAGCCATCTTCGCTGCCTTTAGAGACGATAGAAACTATTGAAGCTTCAATTGATGCTGCTATATGAACGTTGATTCATTGTTAATTAATGAATTTGCTACTTACATTGATGCTATGAGGCTTGTTACCACTCGTGTTCCTCTGCCTTTTGTTCATCCTCCTCATGGCTCGCCAATAGTCACAATTCAAGTCCCTTTGGGAGATGCTTCTCCGTCTGCTGTTGATGAAACCCTTGCCCAGTCTGAAAAGGCCAAGGGTGTAGAAAACGTTGAAATTGAGGTCATCGATGATGAGAGCTCTCCACCTATCTTGGAGTCTGTTTCTCCCACTCGTGTTAAAGGAGAGCCCTCTTCTCACTCTCACGGTGTGAAGGAAAGCTTCAGCTTGTGTACGAACCAGTTGAATCCCTTGTAGTGGATGCTAACTTTGACAATGATGAGATGCCCATTGCTCATCTAAAGTCTCGTGTTCTATAGAAAATTTCTCACAAGAAGGTTCAGTCTTCCAAGGCCTCCAAGAAAGCCCCTACTCAGAAGAGTTCTTCTAAAAAGGCCTCTGCCAAGAAATCTTCTTCAAAATCCGTCTCTACCTCTGTCTATGCTCATAGGGTTACTCGGAGTGAATCCAAGAGACTGTTGGGACTGGCCTCGGGGTCTCATAGGCGGTTAATAAAGAATGCTAGAGCCCCCTTTCCTTCGGAGGAAGATGCAGATGTTGTCCCTGAGGATGTCTCTGAAAGTTCCTATCCTGAATCAGGTTCTTTTGATTCGAGTAAATTTTTGTCTGCTTTTCATCAATCTCTTTACAAACTGGTGGTTAGCCATTCTCTTGTGTATGAGCGTCATTTGGTTGCATTTGATATTGAAGGAACTGGAGTAGTCCAGTTACTACATGATTCACATCTTGATAAGCCTGTATATGATGCTCATCTATTTGTTGTTGCTGTTGTGCATGAATTTTATACTAACTTGTCTAAGTCCATTAGAGATGTTTCAACTGATCATGCATTCTCTGTTTTTATGCGTCGTTACTGGATAAGCTTTTCTCCTGTTGTCATTAACTCTTATTTGGGGCATGATTATTCTGTTGTCCCTGAGTTTGTACCCGACCTAGATGAGGTTGCTATGGAGTTGACGGGAGAAAGCCGTCTTATATGGCCAAAGGATATATCCCTATTGGCATCGGATTTCAGTGTGAAGTACTCCATACTTCACAAGATAGCGGTCAAGAACTGGCTTCCTAGCAAGCATAGATCATCTTTGGGTAAGACACTGGCAATTTTGTTGTACAAGGTTGGTACGCAGACTGCGTTCAATTTGGGGCGGATTGTGTTTGATCATGTGGTTGCCCATGCCGATTCTACTTGAAGCCAGCAGCTATTGGGGTATCCTGGAATGATCTTCTCCATCATTATGGCTCAACATGATTTGGTGACTGCTAAGCATGTGTTTGAGCCGGAGGATCTCCCGTTGGTGATCAGTCACAAGCTTTTCTCTGCACAACATGCTTGTGACATTCCTTCTAGCGATGCTACCCAAGATCCTGCCTTTGAGCCTCCATCTATTCCACGCAGATTTGCTCCTCAACCTTCTGTTAATGCTATTTTCTTTGACAGACATATTCAATTTATGGAGCGGAAGGTGAACTTTCTGGATAAATCTATCAGGACTTTCTAAACTCGAAAGCAAGAGTTGGAGTCTCTTTTGATGGTTCTTCGTGTATGGGCCTTCGTCTTTGCCTCTCCACTAGATGTTATAGGATATTCTACTGCTGGAGTCACTCCTACTGTCGGCCGTCCTGTTGCTGATGATGTTGCTGATCAGTCCTCCACTGCTGTCCCTGGATCTGTTCTAGCTGATGCTGATGCCTCCCAGCTCTGAGTCTTTTCCATTTATGGCAGACATTAAGGAGGAGAGAAAGTGAAGACAGAAGATGAAGGAGACGGTTAATGTTGAAGAAAGAACGTATGTGCTCTTTATTAAAACTTTGGTTTTATGTTTTTGAACAAAAAATATTCTCCCGGGGATGCTTGTTTACCTGGTTTTTAGTTTTGTTGGTCTGTATATTGATCAACCTGACAATGCAGTTGTGTCTACAAAAAAATGCCCGTGGATGTTGGTGAAAACTCCCCAGATCAGCCTCAGGGGGAGTTCGTGAAACTGTGCCTAACAATTTCGTTATAAATATCATTTTTTTAATATTTTTCTTTGATCTACAAAGTTTATTCATGTGATGTGCAGATTTCTGGTTATTGTCTTCCATAAATGCCAAAGGAGGAGATTGTTAGTGCTATTGTTATGCACTAAAGATTGTTTAGAGATTGTTTTGGCGAGATACGTTCGGCAATATGTACTTGGGTATGTGCCTGAAGACAAAAGTTCCACTATGTAAGTTTTGAAGAACAGTTGGTGAACTGTTCACTCTGATATTCCAGACATACCCGAGAACATTTTAATTATGGCACTTTCCTTATTTGAAAGGTCTTACGCTGATCCAGTTTGGAAGGTCAAGATATGATCGTTTGACTACCTTGTGATGTAGATACCATGCTGAAAATAACCCTCCTACACAAGAAAAGCATTTACACATGTTTGGAAAGATCACAAACTATTATACGCTTGCCAATTTACCGAAGATTGAAGTCCAACGGTAACATTGAAGTAAAGCTATAAGAAGACCGATTAATTACAGCAATCGGTGTCGACTTCATTAGATTCCCTTAGCATATTATTTGAGAGTCATTTTCGTTTGTGATCGATGTATCAGCTAGAAGTTGTTCCCTAAACTGTTCAACATGATAATCTAGCTTTTGAGTGTTTTGAGTGAAACATGTGAGGGGTTTATTAATCCATTTTGTATGCAATCTCGGGAGAGATTGTAAGTTAAAGTCATGGTTATCTAGAAGGAGTCTAGTGTCGTGGTTGTGAGGGGATCTCACAGCTTTCGTTCAGTGAAAGGGTTCATGAAGAAGAATGAGCGACATAAGGAGGGAGTCCTGTATGTGTAAGATCCTAAATACACTTCATGAAGGAGTAGTGAACGAATCTTCAATTTTGTGCGAAGTCCCCCCAGAATAGATTGATTAACCGAACTGGGTTACCAATCTCGTGCATTATTTACTGCTTTCTATTTTCTATTCTTATGTCTGTTCCCAACTATTGTTGAACACTTGTTAGCAGTACACATAAAACACTCCTTACACAGATTGTAGTTTTTTAGAAGAGAAGACACAACATAGATCAAGCATGGATTCAGACATAAGTTTTATATTATAACTTCTTTTTCTTTCTTGTTTAATCATATTTGCTATAATATTTTATTTTATTTATTTGGATTTTAGACAAGACATGATTATATACCACTTAGTGATTTTAGGCTTGTTAGTATTTCATTGGATTTATGCTTTAATAAAATCTATTTTTCTTCCCTTTATCTATGTGTGCATCTTGTTTTGAATAATTCATGTGTTTTTATTCGACTAATAATTATTGCAAGCTAGTTAATTTACTTTAGTTCTAGAGAAGATGGTAAATTAATGCAATTCGAGATGGCATAACATGATTTTTGCTAGATCAAGATATTAGTAGAAATTGTGAAAAGAAATCGGTTTTTTTATACTATTTAGAAATTTGTTAGTGCCATGTTGTGCACTAACCATTTTTATCAAGTGCACTACTTTGCAATTGCTATAGTGATTGATTATCATTCTCTGTATGACATAGAATCATCACTATGTTGGGGTTTTTTTGAATTAAGCCACCACATGATCATTTGGTTGTTCATTAATCCGTGTTCATACAAATCATAATTTTATGTAACATGCATGTTTATCACTGTCTAATAAAAAAACATGCAAAGTAGATTTGAATCTAATAAAGTGAAAACATAGAAACGAATCTACTTACAAATCGATAGACGATCTGTGGACAAGATTAAAGGTCTAATCTTGCTGTTGAATGAACACTGAAGTTGGCGCCACCTAGCTCAAAATTCGACCACCACAATTCTACTTTAAGATCTTCTGTTGTATTCCCGGACTGTATCTAGATTCAGAGTGGGCTGAAATCGACTAGATAGGTTTGTGAAATCTGTGGATAACTTTGAGAGACAAAGAGGGGTTGAATAATAATGCTTAAAATTTAGTCCCCCCTCCTATCTATATATAGGAGGGGGACGAAATTAATCATCCCAACCCTACTGGGCTTAGGCCTCTATCTCAAGTTCAATATCCAGTCCACTATCAGTCAATTTCGGCTACAACAGGGATCTAGAAGAATATTAAATTTGGCCCACTAATTTATTTAATATCCAATATTCAATAAACTTAGGATATAGTTAAATAAATTAAGTTTTAGTTTTATTCCACTAAAGAAGTAAAACTGACCTACCAATCTAATACATATTTACGAATATGCTTTCTCCTTTAGTCCAGCCATTCTCCGTGTTTAAGATATAATGTTCATTAATTAATTATTGTTAGTTTTGTATACTGGAAGACTTGTCTTTGTATACTTTTCTGATGATGTGATGATATGAAATGAAAGTTATTGCAGTCACTGTTTGCATTTAGATTATGTTCTATAATTGTTCTATGCAATGTTCCATATACTTACATTGTAGATGATATGGTGTGGGGAGTCACACGGTAAAGATCATATCATTAGAACCTTGTAAAGTATTAAAGAGCTCACGGCTTAGATGGTCCTGAACACACCATCGGTACACCGTAGAATAATCTGATAAGTTAGTTTATCTTGACTAACTGATTATTCTAGTACACTAGTTAGTGTATTGAGGAGGATCACGATAGGATACTATTCTCTGTCTCTGACCCAGTTACTGAGAGAATAAAGATCCACAGAATTCGGGTTCTGAACTCATGTGATATTGGCGAGCATATGTGTGTGTTGTTTATTACTTTGATTTATCAATGGGTGAGATCTTTTCGTAGATCGAATTCGATATCCTGGGTAATAACGATGTATACATGATGTCTCGAGCAGTATGCATGAGCACTGTGTCCTGGTGCGCCAGGTTGATGATGTTCTCTTGAGGAAGCACAAGTTCATGTTGAAACCCTGCACGTGGAATTTATTCCGTACATGAATAAAGCTTGTGTGGTACTACTAAAGGTTTTAGATGTTAATTAATTATAGCTGTCAGATGCTTACATAATTAATTAATGAACATTATATCTTAAACACGGGGAATGGCTGGACTAAAGGAGAAAGCATATTCGTAAATATGTATTAAATTGGTAGGTCAGTTTTGCTTCTTTAGTGGAATAAAAGTAAAACTTAATTTATTTAATTATATCCTAGGTTTATTGGATATTGGATATTAAATAAATTAGTGGGCCAATTTAATATTCTTCTAGATCCCTGTTGTAGCCCAATTGACTGAAAGTGGACTGGATATTGAACTTGAGATAGAGGCCCAGCCCAATAGGGCTGGAACATGAAATTTCGCCCCTCCCTATATATAAGGGGAGGGGGGGCACGAAATTTTGGATGAATTTATTCATTAGAAATCAGCCCCTCTTAGTCTCTCAAAGTTATCCATAGATTTCACAACTCTATCTAGTAGATTTCAGCCCACTCTGAATCTAGATACAGTCCGGGAATACAACAGAAGATCTTGGAGTGGAATACAGTGGTGGTCGAATTTTTGAGTGCTAGGTGGCGCCAACTACAGTTCATTCAACAGCAAGATTAGATCTTTAATCTTGTCCACAGACCGTCTATCGATTTGTAAGTAGATTTGATTCTATGTCTTCCGCTTTATTAGATTCGAATCTGCTTTGCATGCTTTTTGTATAGACTGTGTTAAACATGCATGTTACATAAAATTATGATTTGCATGAACACGGATTAATGAACAACCAAATGATCATGCGGTGGTTTAATTCGAAAAAACCCCAACAACTGGTATCAGAGCGAGTTTTGGCACTGTTCTAGGATTAATCCGGGCATGAATTCGAATTGCATAATTAAATTTGTTGATAAATTTATGGTGTTTAAATTTTCAGATTTAATTGGCTATGTATTTCGATTTTATGGTATTCAAAACTTGGAAGAATTTGAGATGTAAAAATCAAGAATTCTAGTTTTGATGGCACTTGAATTTTCGGTCACTATGGATTAAATTTGGGATGATATTTGATGTTCTTCAAATTTCCAGATTTAATTCTCATAGGGGTCGAAAATTTGGAGATCAAATTTTCGAATTTGATGTGTTAAAATTCCCTAATTTGTGTGTTAAAATTTTCGATACCTAGGAAATAAATTTGGATAGTATTTTGATCAACATCAAAATTTGCAGATTTGTTTGTGGTGTGGTTCGAATTTTTTGATGGTTAGATTTGAATTTTGTGATTTTTGATATATATCAAAAGTTACCTAATTCTAATCTAGATAGGTTTGAAATTAGAATTATAAATTTGGTAATTTTTGAAGTGGATCAAAATTTCCAGATTTTTAATTTTTGAAATTTTCGAAACCTATGTTTATTATTTGGAATAGTTTTTTGATTAATGTCAAAAATTCCAAATGTGTTAATTTTATGTAATTTTCGATTTTAATGAATTAATTTGGAGAAGATTTTGATGGAAATCAAATTTCCAGATTTATTCATTGGAGTGGATCGAAAATTATAGGTATTGGATTTAGATTTGATGTTATTTGATGTATATCTTATTTTACCTAATTTTAATCTAGATAGATTTGAAAATAGAATTTTAAATTTGGAAGAATTTGAAGTGGATCAAATTTCCAGATTTATTATTCTTGTAATTTTCGAATTTTATGGATTAAAAATTGGATAAGGTGATTTTGGATATATATAAATAATTATCAAAATCCAATTGTGATAAGATTTTAAATTTGGATAAGTTTTGGAAGATTTTGGATTGGAATCAAATCTCCAAACTTTATCCTAGAAGATTTAGATTCTTATGGATAATATTTGGATTAGATTTTTGATTTATATCAATATATCCAATTATTATTTAATTAGGGTGGTTAGAAAATATTAAATAAATTTGGTGGATAATTATTAATAATTTCCAGATTTATTTTGTAATTATTTTCGAAATATACAAGTTTAAAATTGGTGGATAATTATTTTCATTTCCAATTTTATCTTGTGGATAATATCGAATTAATTAATTTAATTAATTGTAAAATTCGATTATTATTTAATATTCATGCATAGATATCATATGTTATTTTATGTGGATCATATAATACATGATTGTTGGTTTTTTGTAGACTGTGTTTGTTTGCAGGTTTACCAACTATCATGGCTCCTTTATTTTATGTGATGTATGTTTATGTTGTATGAATGTTTGGCTACGTGATTTTAATCCATGAGAAAATCCATGGATTAGGTCTAGGTTTTATTTTACGTTGTTTTAATGTAATAGATATAAAGCTGTTAGACCAAGGTTTTGAGTTGTAATTTTTATTCTAGCAATATTAGATTTTTCATTTTGGAATAGATAGTCTGTATTGAATAAAGATCGGAGATCAACTCAAAAGAAGGAAAGTGGTTCAGCACCAAAAAGGAAGGTTCACCGGTTCACGTCCCGAAACCCTAAATGGAGCTAGGATTTTCGGCGAGGCGCGGTGAAGGGGCGGCGGTTCCTAGCTGTTCCGGAGCTGACTTTCCAGTTTTATCTCATCAATCAACATGAGATATAAGCCATGATAGTTGGAATATTACTGTTGCTTATTATGTTGAAGCATGCAATGGATGTTTATCATTTTATGTGATGTTTGCATGTTCGATAATGAGATAAAATGAAACCTCAAACATAAATAACTAAGTGGGAGAGATTCATACCAAAGTATGTAGAAATCTCATACGGTCTCCATTAATATCTGGTTTAATTGAGAAGTGATGGGCATACGCGTTGACATCGGTCTTCCTCCATATCGGATGTGTCATATCACAGATTTCTCTAGAAATTAAATCTCCTAAAAGGATAGTTGTAGAACACTATTAGAACTAACTGACTCCTCCATCTGGAGCGGTTAAATTCGAGTAGTGATCTTGGTGCGAAGATAATGGTGTGCACACTTAGATGTAATTTATTGATAAACGTCCACACGATCGTGGCTTATCAGTTAGACGATTACATGACCGTGTTAATTATCCAGCTATTAATTTGCTTGTTGTAAGGAAACTCAACTGGAGGCAAATTAAAGGTTTAACCTATTTAAAGATGTTTTTTTATAAACGTCCACACTATCGTGGCTTATGAAAGACATTTTTAAAGTGTCGGTGGAAAAGTATATAATTTTTATGAGGCTTTCGATTATATACTGTTTATCCTAAACGTGTTTTGTGACTGTACTGCATGTTTAATTTCAGTTATTTCATATCATCAATGGCACTCTCTAATCTGTTCTCAATCCTCAAAGAAAACAAACTTGTCGGTAAAAACTACAATGACTGGATTCGTAACCTTAACTTAGTTCTTGTTGCTGAGGGACACAAGTTTGTGCTTGAAGAGGTTTGTCCTCAGACGCCAGATGAGGGTTCTGACGAAAGCCCAAAAGGTTGCATATGATAAGTGGCTTAGGTCTAATGAGATAGCGCGCTGTTACATCTTGGCATCTATGTCAAGTGTGTTGCAACATCAGCATGAGCCTATGAAAACTGCTTATGATATCATGTACAACCTTAGGCAGCTATTCGGTCATCAGAACCGCTCGGCACGCCATTTGGCAATGAAGAAGCTAATGGATGCGAGAATGTCTGACTCCACACCTGTTAGGGATCACGTTCTCATGATGATGGGGTATTTATCTGAGATCGAGACCTTGGGTGGAGAGCAAGATGGCGATTCTCAAATCGACATTGTTCTTCATAGCTTGTCTTCAAAGATTGAGCAGTTCAGGCTGAATTTTAACATGATTAAAAGGGATGTCAGCCTGACTGAACTACTCATAGATCTTCAGGCAGCTGAATTGCTCCAAAAGAGCAATCCTGAGGCCCACATAGCTGAAAAAGGAGCGTCTTCTTCTGGTGGAAAAAGGAAGAAGAGAAACGCACCTAAGAAGGCTGCAGATGAGGCTCCTAAGGTGAAGAAGCCAAAGGAAAAGATTCCTCCCAAGGAATTGAAGTGGAAGACTAAGTGCTTCAAGTGCGGCCAACCAGGTCACTGGAAGGCGGCGTGTCCTAACAAGAAGAAGAAGAGAGGTACATCTCATACTCTGGTTGTGGAAACATGTTTAGCAACTTGTTCTACCCAGTCATGGGTAGTAGATACTGGAGCTACTGATCATGTTTGCATGTCTTTACAGGGGTTCCTGGTAAAAAGACAGCTGAGTGAGGACGAGATCACCGTCTACATGAGCAAATGCTACGAGAGTGGTGGCTTATGCAGTGGGAGACGTTGTTTTACCTTTCAGTAGTGATAGAACTTTGGTTTTGAAAGATTGTCTTTATGTGCCTGATTTTAGGCGAAACTTGATTTCAGTTTCTAAATTGATTATGGATGGATATTCTGTTTCTTTTGATAACAAAGTAGTTATCTTTAGTGGTAAACATTTTATCTGTTCTGGCATATTGGATGGACACTTATACTTTCTTAAACCAACTGAAAACACTACGCAAAGACAACTGTTGAATACATCGATCACAAACCCTAACAAGAGAAAAGAACCTTTGGAATTGAATCAAACCTATCTTTGGCATCTAAGGCTAGGTCATATTAACCTTAAGAGTATACAAAGGCTTGTAAATGATGGACCATTGTCTTCTTTGGTACTGGAATCATTTCCTTTGTGTGAATCCTGTTTGGAAGGTAAAATGACCAAGCGTTCTTTCCAGTCAAAAGGAAATAGATCCGAAGGGCTATTAGATTTGATTCACTCTGACCTATGCGGCCCTATGTCAGTTCAAGCTCGAGGAGGGTTCGAGTATTTCATAACTCTCATTGATGATTACTCTAGATACGGTTATATCTACCTGTTACGTCGCAAGTCTGAATCCTTTGAGAAATTCAAAGAGTTTAAGGCGGAAGCGGAGAAACGAACAGACAGAAGTATCAAGTCACTACGTTTTGATCATGGTGGCGAGTACCTCTCAAGCGAATTTAGGGATTACATGGCAGAGAGTGGGATTACATCCCAGTTGACGGCGCCTGGAACGCCACAACAAAATGGCGTGGCGGAAAGAAGGAATCGTACATTGTTAGAGATGGTTAGATCGATGATGAATTATTCTGAGTTTCCCATTTCGTTCTGGGGATATGCCCTGGAAACGGCAGCCTATATTCTTAACTTGGTTCCATCGAAATCAGTTCCTGCTACACCTACAGAACTATGGACTGGACGAAAGCCCAGTTTGAACCATATTCGGATTTGGGGTAGCCCAGCACACGTGTTGGACAAGGAAGCTGATAAGCTGGCTTCTCGTACTGATGTAAGGCTGTTCGTTGGATATCCTAGAGGAACGAAAGGTGGTTTATTTTATAGTCCTAAGGATCAGAAGATCATTGTTAGCACCAATGCTCGATTCTTAGAGGAAGACTATGTCATAAACCACAAACCAAGGAGTCACATCATCCTTGAGGAGTTAAGGGGTGGATCGAATCCTACACCAGTTGTATAAGAAGAGGAACCACCAAACACTGCACAACGTGTCACAGAAGTACAGGAACTGCCTCGTCGCAGTGGGAGGGTTGTACGTCAACCTGATAGATTCATTGTTCTGGGAGAGGCTTCAGATTTCCCAGAGGGTCTCAATGAATTGGATCCCAGGACCTATGACGAGGCAATTCGAGATAAAGATGCAGATTCTTAGAAAACTGCAATGGAGTCTGAGATTGGATCTATGGATCACAATCAAGTCTGGGAACTTGTAGAACCACTAGATGGGGTAAAACCCATTGGCTGTAAGTGGGTATACAAGCGCAAGAGAGGATCTGATGGGATGGTTGAAACCTTCAAAGCCAGATTGGTGGCAAAAGGGTATACTCAGAAAGAAGGGATCGATTATGAGGAAACCTTTTCACCGGTAGCCATGCTTAAGTCAATCCGGATTCTCTTGTCTATTTCCGCTCATTTGGATTATGAGATCTGGTAGATGGATGTCAAGACGGCTTTCCTAAATGGAAGTCTTGAGGAAAACATTCACATGAAACAACCAGAGAGATTCATTGCTAAGGGCCAAGAGCACTTGGTGTGTAATCTTAAGAGATCCATTTATGGACTTAAGCAGGCATCGAGGTCTTGGAACATCCGATTTGACAAGGTTATCCAGTCATATGGATTTGTGCAAAGTCCGGATGAGATCTGTGTGTACAAGAAATGTGACGGAAACGTGGTGGCATTCCTCGTACTTTATGTTGATGACATGTTGCTTATTGGAAACAGTAAGAAGGCGTTGTAAAACATTAGGGTATGGTTGTCTGAGCAGTTCGATATGAAGGATCTGGGTGAAGCCGGACATGTCCTTGGCATCAAGATCATTCATGATCGCCAGAAAAGAATGTTATGTCTGTCCCAGGTGACTTATATCGATACAGTGCTAGCTAGATTTGGCATGCAAGATTCCAAGAAAGGTTTTATACCTTACAGGCATGGAATTCATCTATCCAAGGAAATGTGTCCCTAAACACAGTCTGAGATAGAGGAAATGAAGAAAGTACCATATGCTTCGGCTGTGGGAAGTTTGATGTATGCTATGCTATGCACTAGGCCTGATATATGCTATGCCGTTGGCATGGTAAGCAGATATCAGTCTAACCTTGGACAAGGTCACTGGACTGCGGTCAAAAACATTCTCAAGTACCTTAAATGGACTCGAGATTACATGTTGGTTTTCCGCTCTGATAGCCTAGTACCTTTGGGTTACACGGACTCAAATTTTCAATCCGACAAAGATCAGAGTAAGTCTACCTCGGGCTATGTTTTTACATTAGGAGGTGGAGCCATCGCATGGAGGAGCATTAAGCAGAAATGCATTGCGGATTCCACCATGGAAGCTGCGTATGTAGCTGCCTCTGAGGCTGCAAAAGAGGCTGTCTAACTCCGCGGGTTCCTAGTGGGCTTGGGCGTGGTTTCTGATTTACCTAAGACTATCACGATATACTGTGATAACTCTGGTGCAGTGGCAAATTCGAAGGAACCCAGAGCCCACAAGGAAAGTAAACACATAGAGAGATAATACCATCTTATACGAGAAATCGTTAAGAGAGGAGACGTGGCGGTGGTCAAGATTGCATCTGAGGACAACCTGGCTGATCCATTCACGAAGAGCCTGGCGGCTAAGACCTTTGATGGTCACGTGGAGAAAATGGGAGTGAGATGCAGACTCGGTAGCGCAGTTTGAGTTGATAGTTTTGATTGGAGAGTTAGCTAGTTATTTATTATGTTTGAAAGACATGCTTCAAGTATAAGTGGGAGATTGTTAGTTTTCTATACTGGAAGACTTGTCTTTGTATACTTTTCTGATGATATGATGATATGAAATGAAAGTTATTGCAGTCACTGTTTGCATTTAAATTATGTTCTATAATTGTTCTATGCAATGTTCCATATACTTACATTGTAGATGATATGGTGTGGGGAGTCACACGGTAAAGATCATATCATTAGAACCTTGTAAATTATTAAAGAGCTCACGGCTTAGATGGTCCTGAACACACCATCGGTACACCGTAGAATAATCTGATAAGTTAGTTTATCTTGACTAACTGATTATTCTAGTACACTAGTTAGTGTATTGAGGAGGATCACGATAGGATACTATTCTCTGTCTCTGACCCAGTTACTGAGAGAATAAAGATCCACAGAATTCGGGTTCTGAACTCATGTGATATTGGCGAGCATATGTGTGTGTTGTTTATTACTTTGATTTATCAATGGGTGAGATCTTTTCGTAGATCGAATTCGATATCCTGGGTAATAACGATGTATACATGATGTCTCGAGCAGTATGCATGAGCACTGTGTCCTGGTGCGCCAGGTTGATGATGTTCTCTTGAGGAAGCACAAGTTCATGTTGAAACCCTGCACGTGGAATTTATTCCGTACATGAATAAAGCTTGTGTGGTACTACTAAAGGTTTTAGATGTTAATTAATTATAGCTGTCAGATGCTTACATAATTAATTAATGAACATTATATCTTAAACACGGGGAATGGCTGGACTAAAGGAGAAAGCATATTCGTAAATATGTATTAAATTGGTAGGTCAGTTTTGCTTCTTTAGTGGAATAAAAGTAAAACTTAATTTATTTAATTATATCCTAGGTTTATTGGATATTGGATATTAAATAAATTAGTGGGCCAATTTAATATTCTTCTAGATCCCTGTTGTAGCCCAATTGACTGAAAGTGGACTGGATATTGAACTTGAGATAGAGGCCCAGCCCAATAGGGCTGGAACATGAAATTTCGCCCCTCCCTATATATAAGGGGAGGGGGGGCACGAAATTTTGGATGAATTTATTCATTGGAAATCAGCCCCTCTTAGTCTCTCAAAGTTATCCATAGATTTCACAACTCTATCTAGTAGATTTCAGCCCACTCTGAATCTAGATACAGTCCGGGAATACAACAGAAGATCTTGGAGTGGAATACAGTGGTGGTCGAATTTTTGAGTGCTAGGTGGCGCCAACTACAGTTCATTCAACAACAAGATTAGATCTTTAATCTTGTCCACAGACCGTCTATCGATTTGTAAGTAGATTCGATTCTATGTCTTCCTCTTTATTAGATTCGAATCTGCTTTGCATGCTTTTTGTATAGACTGTGTTAAACATGCATGTTACATAAAATTATGATTTGCATGAACACGGATTAATGAACAACCAAATGATCATGCGGTGGTTTAATTCGAAAAAACCCAACAACTGGTATCAGAACGGGTTTTGGCACTGTTCTAGGATTAATCCGGGCATGAATTCGAATTGCATAATTAAATTTGTTGATAAATTTATGGTGTTTAAATTTTCAGATTTAATTGGCTATGTATTTCGATTTTATGGTATTCAAAACTTGGAAGAATTTGAGATGTAAAAATCAAGAATTCTAGTTTTGATGGCACTTGAATTTTCGGTCACTATGGATTAAATTTGGGATGATATTTGATGTTCTTCAAATTTCCAGATTTAATTCTCATAGGGGTCGAAAATTTGGAGATCAAATTTTCGAATTTGATGTGTTAAAATTCCTTAATTTGTGTGTTAAAATTTTCGATACCTAGGAAATAAATTTGGATAGTATTTTGATCAACATCAAAATTTCCAGATTTGTTTGTGGTGTGGTTCGAATTTTTTGATGGTTAGATTTGAATTTTGTGATTTTTGATATATATCAAAAGTTACCTAATTCTAATCTAGATAGGTTTGAAATTAGAATTATAAATTTGGTAATTTTTGAAGTGGATCAAAATTTCCAGATTTTTAATTTTTGAAATTTTTGAAACCTATGTTTATTATTTGGAATAGTTTTTTGATTAATGTCAAAAATTCCAAATGTGTTAATTTTATGTAATTTTCGATTTTAATGAATTAATTTGGAGAAGATTTTGATGGAAATCAAATTTCCAGATTTATTTATTGGAGTGGATCGAAAATTATAGGTATTGGATTTAGATTTGATGTTATTTGATGTATATCTTATTTTACCTAATTTTAATCTAGATAGATTTGAAAATAGAATTTTAAACTAATAAACAATGCACATAAGTATACATTGTTATTACCCAAGATATCGAATTCGATCTACGAAAAGATCTCACCCAATGATAAGTAATAAACAATGCACACATATGCTCGCCAATATCACATGAGTTCAGAACCCGAACTCCGTGGATCTTTATTCTCTCAGTAACTGGGTCAGAGACAGAGAATATTATCTTATCGTGATCCTCCTCAATACATTAACGAGTGTACTAGAATAATTAGTTAGTCAAGATAAACTAACTTATCAGATTATTCTACGGTGTACCAATGGTGTGTTCAGGACCATCTAAGCTGTGATCTCTTTAATACATTACAAGGTTCTAATGATATGATCTTACCGTGTGACTCCTCACACCATATCATCTACAATGTAAGTATATGGAACATTGCATAAAACAATTATAGAACATAATCTAAATGCAAACAGTGACTGCAATAACTTTCATTTCATATCATCATATCATCAGAAAAAGTATACAAAACTAACACACTAAGTATTTGATTTTTTCAAGTACAAGTTTGTTGTTCAGGACAACATTCATGAAGATGTACAGGAACGTGATATGAACTTCCTGAAGACAACGCAAGAAAAGAGTTTGGATTGAGCTGAAGATGACGACGGTTGTGCATCGTGCCATAATCTAGATTGTTGAGCACGCTGAGTACTGCCAACTAGCATAAGAGATATCCAGATGTTAGTTTCTGAAGATACAAGACATTACGTTGTGCTACCTGATGAGAATGTTTAGAGATCAACAATGTTCAATGCAACGTTTGTCCTTTTTCTAGATTATTCTTCCAAGATCATTGAAGTTGTTCGAAGTTCCCTACTAAGAAGAGATTCAAGATCATTCTAGAAGATGCCTTATTCAACTTGGAGAGCAAGAGATTGAAGGTAAGGCAGAATTCTAAAGATGGAAGAATTCTAACATGGCATATCCTAGGTTTTAGTTTCAATAATGAATCTTTCCTTATCAGATTTAGATTAGGATTATGATTTCTATTTCCTAGTTAAGGCTATATTGTAATATATAAATAGCATGTGATACAAACCTCTTAGAAAATACACCGAATGATTAAATACACTGTAAATATACATCTGCACAAGAGCAATAAAGTGTTCTATTAAGAGTGTTTTGAAAAACTTTTCATACACTGTCAAAGGGTTCTCAGGATAGAATACCTATGGAAACTAAAAAGACAAAGTCTAGGTTATGAGGGGATCTCATGATTTAATTCAAAAAAAGAAGGCGTATGGGTAGAAAGGGTAGTGAGTGACGAGAGGTCAGTTGTATGTAATATCCTAAGTAAACATTGCATCAGAGTAGTTAATTATTTTTTAGAGACTTGACAAGTCCCCTTGATGTAAAACAGTTGATCGAACAGGGTTACCAATCTCTTGTGTGCTTTACTTTGTCCAATTTACTTTAAGTTCATTATAATATTTGTGAACATTACAGTGAACTTTATCTAACAACGTTCTAGAACATCTTTGAGAATGTTTGTAGAACAGATACTTCGTACGGGTTGTATACTTTCAATTGGCACTAGAGCAGGTTATTTTGTGTTCAAAATGAAAAGATTGCTGGAAGTACATCTTTGTGTGAAGTATTTAGTTTTAAAGCCATGAGTTCCATCAAGGAAGGGGGTTGGTTCCACAGCCAGACCAGCTCTTCTAGAAGGCAAATACTATCCATATTCGAAGGCAATAATGTATGCTTTTCTCAGATCCATCAATGATCAAGCATGGAAGAGTGTTACAAAAGGATGGACACAACCTAGTTGACAAGGACGACAAGTATACTCCCATTTCAGAAAAGGACTGGAATGAACCTCAAAAGAAGTAGTGCAATGCAAACTCCAAAGCTCTCAACGCCCATATTTTCTGGTGTCGAAAAAAAGTTTTAGAGAAATTAGGAAGAGAGAGTACCGGTAGATGTGTGATACGACCTGAGCCGAGGAAGGACTTGATCCCATTAAAGTGCCGGAGGGTCTCGTGACTAGATTGAGGGCCAAGAAGTTCAAGGAAGTCCTCAACGGACTTATTCAAGAAGTATGGCACCAAGAGGTATCAAGGAAACTAGTTGAAGAAGCTGAACCCGAGCCCAAGTGAAAGATGTTGATCGTTGTAGAGGATTCGCGACTGAAGGCGAGCCGCGACTCAGGTCGCGAACTGTATAGTCCAGGTCGCTACTGAGGGAGGGTACTTCTTTGTTGTAGAAGCAAGCTGAGTAGCGAGTGCCGACATGGATGCGAACGGTGTGCCACTCAGTGCCATCTAGATTAGCGAGTCGATTCACGAGTGACGTGCTCACTAGCAAACTTGCGAATGGCTACTGATTTTCAGGTTTCTATTTATTTTCAGATTTTGGTCTTGTTTCGCTTCCTAGTTGGTTCAGAACTTTAATAGGGTTTTATTTATTTTTGGTCCAACATATATAAGGGTTATAGACATTATTTTGAAGACAAATTATTCATTATTTTTAGATTAAACGTGAGTTTATCATATATTCTCTCTAGAGAAATTATCCAAGTTTCACAATACACCGTGAGATTCAATTGACTTATTAAGAGGATCCATCATCCCCGTTTGTGGCGTCAACACCATAAAATCTAAGTTTATGTTTCCAATTGTCAGCGGGTTACGGATCAATATCCGTGGTTCAATTTCATTGTGAGGCTAGGGTTTCGGATTTTCATCCATTTAAGCCGTGTAACCTAATACTCCTAGGGAGAGATTCGTAGTCGTCATCAACCTGCCGACAAGGATCGCATCAATTGGTATCAAAGCTTTGACTTTATATCAGGTTCTAATTTTATCCCATATTTTAATTTCGTTTTAATTTTTTCGCCTATCAAAAAAACAAGAGTTCAAAAATCATCACAAAAAAAGAGATAACAACGTTGATAAAAAAAGAGATAGCAACGCGGGGAAATTTTTACTGTTTTGGTTACTTTTTAGTATTGTTATTTGGGATGTGAATGTAGCCTGGGCAGAAGTTGAAATTTTTCAAAAGTTTTTTGGATTAATTTTTTAGCAAATTTTGGTGAATTTTGATATAGTTTCTTGGAGCTTCATTGTGAGATTGTAATTCTAGTATCTTCTTTGGAGAGAAAATTGAGTGGTAAAAGGGAAGAGTGTGTGAGCTTATTAGAGTGAAAAGAGCCGAATCGAGTGATGCACGAGAGATACACGTGAGGTTGTGAGCATAGAAATTATTAGGATTTTATTAATTTCTTAGCTTTTCATTTCATTGTACTTGTCCAGCTTTAATTTGTCCATTTATTTGGTGTTAAGTGAATAAGAAAAAGAGACGAAAAAAAAAGTTGATGAACTATCACGAAGGTATGCATTACTTTCGACTTTAGATGCTAAGTTACTTGGATTTGAATGCATTAAGAATATGTACATTGATGATGAGGATTTTAAGGAGATCTACGTCGCATGTGAGAAATCTGGTGATGGCAAGTTCTATAGGCATGATGGATTTCTGTTTAGGAAAAATAAGTTATGTGTGCATAATTGTTCCATGTGTGATCTTGTATTGTTGGAGTCTCATGGTTGGGGCTTAATGGGACATTTTGGGGTAGTTAAGACTTTAGCTGCTTTGAGTGAACATTTCTTTTGGCCTCATATGAAATGTGATGTGCAACGTGTATGTACTAAATATGTTACATGTAGAGAAGCCAAGTCTAGAGTCCAACGTGGTCATGATTCTATTTTTATTGTTGTTGATAGATTTTCTAAAATGGCGCTTTTAATTTCATGTTATAAAGCTAATGATGCGTCATATATAACTGATTTGTTCTTTAGAGAAACTATACATTTGCATGGTATGCCTAGAATGATTATTTCTGATAGAGATGCTAAGTTCTTGAGTTATTTCTGGAATACCTTATGTGTAAGTTAGGTACCAAGTTGTTATTTTTTACTACTTGTCACCCACAAACTGATGGTCAAACGGAAGTAGTAAATAGGACTTTGTCTACTTTGTTAAAGGTATAATTAAAAGAACATTAAAGTTGGGAAGAATGTTTGCCGCATGTTGAATTTGCATATAATAGGTCTGTACATTCTGCATCTCAGTTTTCTCCATTTGAAATTTCATATGGTTTCAATCCATTAACTCCGTTGGATTTAATTCCCTTACCTTTGCAAGAACATACTAATCTTGATGGGAAAAGGAGGTTTAATTTTATGAAAGAGATACATCAGAAGGCTAGAACAAACATAGAGAGGCGAACAGAGCAGTATGCCGAGAAAGCCAACAAAGGGCGACGGAAGGTCGTGTTCAAACCTGGTGAATAGGTTTGGCTACACATGAAAAAGGAAAGATTTCCGGCTCAACAGCGTTCTAAATTGCTTCCTAGAGGGGATGGACCATTTCAAGTGTTGGAGCGTGATAAGTCCATTTATTTCGTGTTTTGCTTGGCATTTTAGTCGCTTTAAATGTCCTTGTTAGTGTCTTTTGTGTCGGAAAAGAACCAGGAAAGTGGTTTGGGCATGGAAGAAGTGAAATCTGATGAAAGAGGCATTTTGGCCTTCAATTTAACTGAAATGGATAAAATGGGCATATCAGATGAAAATGGACCTGAGCAGAAGATGTTGTGCCCACAGTACTCGTGCAGATTTAGAGGAGGCAGTGAAAAGGGCATTCCCGGAAAAAACGGGATTTTGTTGAAACAAGATAAAGTTGGCGTGGAAACTTGATTGATTTTGAAATTTGAATGGAAGAAGGAAATGTTGTTTGTAGATGGACTCTTGGGAAGCAATTTGGAAGATAAGGATGACATTTCTAAAATATCGGGATTCATTCCACCACCTAAGGAAATTTCCTTATTCAGTCAGAGTCCAGTAGGCACAGAGATCCAACAAATAAGAAAGTTTCCTTATCCATGCAGATTCTAGTTGGGCATAGCGAATCCGGCAGATATTGACACCCCTATTTTTTAGGGATTTTAATTGATATTTGTACTCTTTTAAATACTAGTTTTGATTGATAGAAAAGACGCACGCACAAAACACTTTGTACCATAATATTTCTGCACTTTTATTTTCTGCAATTAGTTTAGTTTAGTTTTAAGCTACTGGACCAGGGCATTATATACCCTATTTCAGCTAGCAAGTGGGTCAGTCCAATCCATGTTGTGCCTAAGAAGTCGGGCATTCAAGTTGTAAAAAATGAGAAGGGAGAGCTTGTGCCCACACGATTGCAAACTGGCTGGAGAGTTTGCATTGATTACCGAAAACTGAACACGGTCACGTGGATGGATCATTTCCCACTTCCGTTCATTGACCAGATGCTAGAGAGGCTCATAGGAAACAAGTTCTTTTGTTTCTTCGACGGATATTCTGGATACATGCAGATAGCAGTCAATCAAGGGGATCAAGAGAAAACAATATTCACGTGCCCATTCAGCACATTTGCCTAATGTATAATGCCATTTGGCCTCTGCAATGCTTCGGATGTTAGTTTTGTATACTGAAAGACTTGTCTTTGTATACTTTTCTGATGATATGATGATATGGAATGAAAGTTATTGCAGTCACTGTTTGCATTTAGATTATGTTCTATAATTGTTTTATGCAATGTTCTATATACTTACATTGTAGATCGTATGGTGTGGGGAGTCACACGGTAAGATCATATCATTAGAATCTTGTAATGCACTAAAGAGCTCACAACTTAGATGGTCCTGAACACACCATCGGTACACCGTAGAATAATCTGATAAGTTAGTTTATCTTGATTAACTGATTATTCTAGTACACTCGTTAGTGTATTAAGGAGGATCACGATAGGATACTATTCTCTGTCTCTGACCCAGCTACTGAGAGAATAAAGATCCACAGAGTTCGGGTTCTGAACTCATGTGATATGGGCGAGCATATGTGTGCGTTGTTTATTACTTTGATTTATCAATGGGTGAGATCTTTTCGTAGATCGAATTCGATATCTTAGGTAATAATAATGTATACATGATGTCTCGAGCAGTATGCCTGAGCACCGTGTCCTGGTGCACCAGGTTTATGATGTTCTCTTGAGGAAACACAAGTTCATGTTGAAACCGTGCAGGTGGAATTTATTCCGCACATGAGTAAAGCTTGTGTGGTACTACTCAAGGTTTTAGATGTTAATTAATTATAGCTATCAGAGGCTCACATAATTAATTAATGAACATTATATCTTAAACACAGGGAATGGTTGGACTAAAGGAGAAACCATATTCGTAAATATGTATTAAATTGGTAGGTCAGTTTTACTTCTTTAGTGGAATAAAAGTAAAACATAATTTATTTAATTATATCCTAAGTTTATTGGATATTGGATATTAAATAAATTAGTGGGCCAATTTAATATTCTTCTAGATCCCTGTTGTAGCCCAATTGACTGATAGTGGACTGGATATTGAAGTTGGGATAGAGGCCCAAACCCAGTAGGGTTTGGACATGTAATTTTCGCCCACCTCCCTATAAATAGGGAAAGGGGGGCGAAAATTTGAGCATAATAATCAGCCCCGCTTTTGTCTCTCAAAGTTATCCACAGATTTCACAAACTTATCTAGTAGATTTCAGCGCACTCTGAATCTAGATACAGTCCGGGAATACAACAGAAGATCTTGGAGTAGAATCTGTGTTGGTCGAAACTTGAGGTGTACGTGGCGCCATATTCAGTGTTCATTCAACAGCAAGATTATATCTTTAATCTTGTCCTCAAACCGTCTATCGATTTGTAAGTTGATTCGTTTCTATGTTTCCTCTTTATTAGATTCGAATCTGCTATACATGCTTTTTTTGTTAGACTGTGATGAACATGCATGTGACATAAAATTATGATTTGCATGAACACGGATTAATGAACAACCAAATGATCCTACGGTGGTTTAATTCGAAAAAACCCCAACAACTGGTATCAGAGCGAGTTTTGGCACTGTTCTAGGATTAATCCGGGCATAATTTCGAATTGCATAATTAAATTTGATGATGAATTTATGGTGTTTAAATTTTCAGATTTAATTGGCTATGTATTTCGATTTTATGGTACTCAAAATTTGGAATAATTTTTTATGTATAATTCGAAAATTATAGTTTTCAATAGGCTTGAATCTTCGGCCACTATGAAATATGATTTGGAATGATATTTGTAACGCCCCAGTCCTACTAGGACCAAAACGTCATCAAAAACATACGTACATGCTTACGTGATAAATATTTTTCCCAAGAAATTAAGTTAACTTTATAAATAATTTGTAAATGGGCAGCACCTCAACTTAAAAATGTTCAAACCACACATTCAGGTGCTTTCAAAGTCAACTTTCAACAAGGCTTTTCGAAATCACAAACTCACACATAACCAAATGACCTGTTAACAAGAAATATATATAGCCAAACAGGCCACACATTTAAAAGCACTACGGTCAACTCTTATATACATTCAAAATATTTGTATATACAGTCAAAATTGACCACGGGGGTCAACAACTTTCAAACTTAAAGCTTTTGTAGAGTATCAACGAAAGCATTTAATATTTAATATACAAACATAAGTTTAAAGATGATTTTAAGCAAAAACCACATAAGGGTCAACCATCAAACCCAATCCAACAGCTCATCATCAACCAGCTCAATCTCTAGGACCTGAAAATATTTAAAAATATTTGGGTTGAGTGCCAGAAAACACTCAGTGGGCATTATCATTCATCCAAGTCATACTTTCATGCTTTAAAATCAATCATAAACATACTTTATAACATAGTTTATTCTTCTTCATTGGATGAGAGACCCAATGTGATCACATGATACTTTACGGTTACTTATTTAGACATTTAGTCACAAAGTAAACCGTCTTGCTTGTAAGTCGGAATTCCTCTATGCATGAAGTCTCAACGCATCCAATCATTGTGTATACAATGTTATTAAAAACATTTAACATACTTTTCATGGAAGAATTTAAAACATAGTTGTGAGTTATAGAAAAACCCACCTGGATGATCTCAAAGTGCAGTGAAAATTTTATGCAATGCTATTATGCTTCCTGTCCGTCTCGACCTATAAAATTGAAATTCTAGCTTAGAAACCTCAAATAGGTCATTAAGGTAATAACCTAGGTCCTAAATAACTTAATTAAGGATTTCCTATGGGATCATTTGGGATTGAAATGGTGTCAAACGGGCGCATAATGCGCATTTGACAAAATGAATTAATTTAGATTGAGAATTTATCGGACTTCGCGAACATAATTGAATGGATAACTATGTATCAAACTTAACTCAATAATTATGAAGCTTGATTTAACATATAGAAGAGAATTATAATATTTAGAATTTCTTTTAGGAAAAATATAATATTTAGAAATTATAGGGCTAAATAACACTTTCAGAAATACCTAATTTAATTCCCAAATACTAAACTAGGAATCAAAGAATATGAATTTGAAAATTAGATTCATTTAATATTTTACGGCAAATTTCGAGATTAAATAAATTAAATAACATTGGATTTAAAAAAAACATCGAAAAGTAAAAACTCACCTTCCTTTTCTTTCTTTTTTTCTTCCTATTTTTCTTCTTCAATTTCTTTTTTTCACGTTTTTGCTTCTGATTTTTTTTTTTTTTTTGTCTTTCGATTTTCTCTTCTCTTTTTTTTTTTTTGTTTACTTCTCTTGACTTCTATCTCAAGCCACCTACAATTATATATTTATATAGATGCATTTAGGAAGTCACACGTATACATATGTACATTTGCTATATCAAATTAATTACAAGTGTACATGACTAATCTTTCCTTCTTTTTTTTTTATCATAGCCGATCCCCCTATTATATATATATTTACACACACAAAATCACATACATTACACACGTGTACAACAAATCCACTAATTCACTTCATTTTCTTCCCATATGACAAATTATTATTGGTTACTATTATTTTATTATTATTATTATTATTATTATTATTATTATCTCTTTATTTTCCCTACCAACTTACTCATGTACATGTGTATCCTAATCCTATTGAAATAATTCCCAAATGGTAAAAATTAATTGGAGAAATTTGGAATTTATCCAAATCACTAGTCTTATAAATAAATAACCATACATCAATAATTTGATAAATAGAATGAGCTTAGATTGGACTTAGTAGAATAATTTGATTTCAAAGTGTTAATGAAATAAATTCTATTGGAAGTCAAATGAAGTCCGAATTGGATGATCTTGGTATCAAAACGATCCCAATAACGCCTACTTTTATAATATAAATTCAAATTTTAACTTAGAGGCTCAACTAAGATCGAGACTTTTCTTAGTCTTATTATACCTCTAAGCCCATAATTAACTAGCCATAATGAGTTCTAATTTCATAAAATTTCTAGCTATAAAATAATACTATATTTTTCCTGGGTGTTACAATATTTGATGATCTTCAAATTTCCAGATTTTATGTCATAAGTGGATCGAAAATTTAAGGGTCAAATTTTCGAATTTGATGTTTAAAAATTCCCTAATTTGTCCTTATAATTTTCGGTCATTTGAATTAAAGTATGGATGATGTTTTGATAAAGATCAAATTTCCAGCTTTAATTTGGAGTAGGATCGAAAATTTGAGTTGGTTAGAATGAGATTTGTTGATTTTTGATGTATATCAAAAGTTACAAAAGTCTAGTCAAGATAGGTCTGACATTAGAATTTTAAATTTGGTAATTTTTGAAGTGGATCAAAATTTCCAGATTTATTATTCTTGAAAATTTCGAAATCTACACTATTATTTGGAATTCTTTCTTGATTAATGTCAAAATTTCCAAATGTGAAATATAGTGGTAATTTTCGAATTTGTTAAATTAATTTGGAGAAGATTTTAATGAAAATTAAAATTCCAGATTTATTGAATGATATGGGTCGAAAATTTGATGTGTTGGATTAAGATTTGACATTATTTGATGTATAACTTAATTTATCTAATTTTAATCTAGATAGATTTGAAAATAGAATTTTAAATTTGGAAGAATTTGAAGTGGATCAAATTTTCAGATTTATTATTTGGTTATTTTCTAAAATCTTGTAATTAAAATTGGATAAGGTGATTTTTGGATATATACAAATAATTATCAATATCCAATTGTGATAAGAATTTAATTTTGGATAGGTTTTGGAAGATTTTGAAGTGGATCAAATCTTCAAACCTTTTCCTTAAAGATTAAGATTCTTATGGATAATATTTGGATTAGATTTTTTATTTACATTAAGATATCCAATTATTATTTAATTAGGGTGGCTTGAAAATATTAAATAAATTTGGTGGATAATTTTAAATAATTTTCAGATTTATTTAAGTGATATTTTCGAAAATACAAGGTTTAAAATTGGTGGATAATTATTTCAATTTCCAATTTTTACCTTGTGGATAATATCAAATTAATTAATTTATTTAATTGTAAAATTTTAATATTATTTAATATTCATGCATAGATATCATATGTTATTTTATGTGGATCATATAATATATGATTGTTGGATTTGTAGATTGTGTTTGTTTGCAGGTTTACCAACTATCATGGCTCCTTTATTTTATGTGATGTATGTTTATGTTGAATGAATGTTTGGCTGTATGCCGGTTTGGCTACGTGATTTTAATCCATGAGAAAATCCATGGATTATGTCTAGCTTTTATTTTACGTTCTTTTAATGTAATAGATATAAAGCTGTTAGACCGAGTTTTTTAGTTGTATTTTTTATTCTAGCAATATTAGATTTTTCCTTTTGGAATAGATAGTCTGTATTGAATAAAGATCGGAGATCAACTCAAAAGAGGAAAGTGGTTCAGCACCAAAAGGGAAGGTTCACCGGTTCACGTCCCGAAACCCTAAAATGGAGCTAGGGTTTTCGGCGAGGCGAGGTGAAGGGGGCGGCAGCCAAGCCTGTTTCCAGAGCTGACTTTCCAGTTTTATCTCATCAATCAATATGAGATATAAGTCATGATAGTTGGAATATTACTGTTGCTTATTATGTTGAAGCATGTAATGGATGTTTATCCTTTTATTTGATGTTTGTATGTTCGATAATGGGATAAAATGAAACCTCAAATAAAAATAACTAAGTGGGAGAAATTCATACCAAAGTATGTAGAAATCTCATACGGTCTCCATTAAAATCTGGTTTAATTGAGAAGTGATGGGCATGCGCATTGACATCGGTCTTCCTCCATATCGGATGTGTCATATCACAGATTTCTCTAGAAATTAAATCTCCTAAATGGATAGCTGTAGAACACTATTAAGACTAACTGACTCCTCCATCTGGAGCGGTTAAATTCGAATAGTGCTCTTGGTGCGAAGATAATGGTGTGCACACTTAGATGTAATTTATTGATAAATGTCCACACGATCGTGGCTTATCAGTTAGGTGATTACATGACCGTGTTTATTATCCGGCTATTAATTTGCTTGTTGTAAGGAAACTCAACTGGAGGCCAATTAAAGGTTTAACCTATTTAAAAATAGATTTTTTAAACGTCTGCACTTCGTGGCTTATGAAAGACGTTTTTAAAGTGTCGGTGGAAAAGTATATAATTTTTATGAGGTTTTCGATTATATATTGTTTATCCTAAACGTGTTTTATGACTATACTGCATGTTTTAATTTCAGTTATTTCATATCATCAATGGCAATCTCCAATATGTCCTCAATCCTCAAAGAAAACAAACTTGTCAGTGAAAACTACAATGACTGACTTCGTAACCTTAACTTAGTTCTTGTTAGTGAGGGACACAAGTTTGTACTTGAAGATGTTTGTCCTCATACGCCAGATGAGGGTTCTGATGAAGCCTAAAAGGTTGCATATGATAACTGGGTTAGGTCTAATTAGATAGCGCGCTGTTACATCTTGGCATCTATGTCAAGTGTGTTGCAATATCAGCATGAGCCTATGAAAACCGCTTATGATATCATGTACAACCTTAGACAGCTATTTAGTCATCAGAACCACTTGGCACGACATTTGTCCATGAAGAAACTAATGGATGCGAGAATCTCTGACTCCACACCTGTTACCGATTACGTTTTCACGATGATAGAGTATTTATCTGAGATCGAGACCTTGGGTGGAGAGCTAGATGGCAATCCTCAAATCGACATTATTCTTCATAGTTTGTCCTCGAAGTTTGAGCAGTTCAGGCTGAATTTTAACATGATTAAAAGGGATGTCAGCCTGACTAAACTGCTCATAGATCTTCAGGCAGCTGAATTGCTCCAAAAGAGCAATCCTGAGGCCCACATAGTTGAAAAATGAGCGTCTTCTTCTAGTGGAAAAAGAAAGAAGAGAAACGCACCAAAGAAGGCCGCAGATGAGGCACCTAAGGCAAAGAAGCCAAAGGTAAAGATTCCTCCCGAGGACTTCAACTCAAAGACTAAGTGCTTCAAGTGCGGCCAACCAGGTCACTGGAATGCGGCATGTCCTAACAAGAAGAAGAAGAGAGGTACAACTCACACTCTGGTTGTGGAAACGTGTTTAGCAACTTGTTCTACCCAGTCATGGGTAGTAGATACTGGAGCTACTGATCATGTTTGCATGTCTTTACAAAGGTTCCTGGTAAAAAGACAGCTGAGTGAGGACGAGATCAACGCCTACATGGGTAACACTACGAGAGTGGCGGTTGTTGTAGTGGGAGATGTTGTTTTACCTTTCAGTAGTGATAGAACTTTGGTTTTGAAAGATTGTCTTTATGTGCCTGGTTTTAGGCGAAACTTGGTTTCAGTTTCTAAATTGATTATGGATGGATATTCTGTTTCTTTTGATAACAAAGTAGTTATCTTTAGTGGTAAACATTTTATATATTCTGGCACATTGGATGGACACTTATACTTTCTTAAACCAATTGAAAACACTACGCAAAAATAACTGTTGAATACATCGATCATAAACCGTAACAAGAGAAAAGGACCTTCAGAATTGAATCAAACCTATCTTTGACATCTAAGGCTAAGTCATATTAACCTTAAGATGATACAAAGGCTTGTAAATGATGGACCATTTTCTTCTTTGGTACTGGAATCGTTTTTTTTTTTTGTGAATCATTTTTGGAAGGTAAAATGACCAAGCATCATTTCCAGTCAAAAGGAAATAGATCCGAAGGGCTATTAGATTTAATTCACTCTGACCTATGCGGCCCTATATCAGTTCAAGCTCAAGGAGGGATCGAGTATTTCATCACTCTCATTGATGATTACTCTAGATACGGTTATATCTACATGTTACGTCGCAAGTCTGAATGCTTTGAGAAATTCAAAGAGTTTAAGACAGAAATGGAGAAATGAACAAACAGAAGTATCAAGTCACTACGTTCTGATCATGGTGGCGAGTACCTCTCAAGTAAATTCAGGGATTACATGACAGAGAATGGGATTACATCCCAGTTGACTGCACCTGGAATGCCACAGCAGAATGGCATGGCGGAAAGAAGGAATCGTACACTTTTAGAGATGCTTAGATCAATGATGAGTTATTTTGAGTTGCCCATTTCATTCTGGGGATATGCCCTGGAAACGGCAGCCTATATTCTTAACTTAGTTCCATCGAAATCAGTTCCTGCTACACCCACAGAACTATGGACTGGATGAAAGCCCAGTTTGAACCATATTCAGATTTGGGGTAGCCTAGCACACGTGTTGGACAAGGAAGCTGATAAGCTGGCTCCTCGTACTGATATAAGACTGTTCGTTGGATATCCTAAAAGAACGAAACGTGGTTTATTTTATAGTCCTAAGGTCAGAAGATCATTGTTAGCATCGATGCTCGATTCTTAGAGGAAGACTATGTCATAAACCACAAACTAAGGAGTCAAATCATCCTTGAGGAGTTAATGGGAGGATCGAATCCTACATCGGTTGTACAAAAAGAGGAACCACCAAACACTGCACAATGTGTCACAGAAGTACAGGAACTGCCTCATCACAGTGGGAGGGTTGTACGCCAATCTGATAGATTCATTAGTCTGGGAGAGGCTTCAGATTTCACAGAGGGTCTCAATGAATTGGATCCCAGGACCTATGACAAGGGAATTCGAGATAAAGATGCGGATTCTTGGAAAACTGCAATGGAGTCTGAGATTGGATCTATGGATCGCAATCAAGTCTGGGAACTTGTAGAACCACAAGATGGGGTAAAACCCATTGGATTTAATTGGGTCTACAAGCGCAAGAGAGGATCTGATGGGAAGGTTGAAACCTTCAAGGCAAGATTAGTGGCAAAAGGGTATACTCAGAAAGAAGGGATCGATTATGAGGAAAGCTTTTCATCGGTAGCCATGCTTAAGTCAATCCAGATTCTCTTGTCTATTGCTACTCATTTGGATTATGAGATCTGGCAGATGGATGTCAAGACAGCTTTCCTAAATGGAAGTCTTGAATAGAAGATCCACATGAAGCAACCAGAGGGATTCATTGCTAAAGGCCAAGAGCACTTGGTGTGTAAGCTTAAGAGATCCATTTATGGACTTAAGCAGGCATCGAGATCTTGGAACATCCAATTTGATGAGGTTATCCAGTCATATGGATTCGTGCAAAGTCTGGATGAGAGCTGTGTGTACAAGAAATATGACGAAACGTGGTGGCATTCCTCATACTTTATATTGATGACATCTTGCTTATTGGAAACCATAAGAAGGCGTTGTCAAACATTAAGGTGTGGTTGTCCGAATAGTTCGATATGAAGGATCTGGGTGAAGTCGGAGATGTCCTTGGCATCAAGATCATTCGAGATCGCCAGAAAAGGATGTTATGTCTGTTCCAAGTGACTTATATCGACACAGTGCTAGTGAGGTTTGACATGTAAGATTCCAAGAAAGGTTTTATACCATACAAGCATGGAATTTATCTATCCAAGGAAATGTGTCCCCAAACACAGTCTGAGATAGAGAAAATCAAGAAAGTACCATATGCTTCGGCTGTGAGAAGTTTGATGTATGCTATACTATGCACTAGGCCTGATATATGCTATGCTGTTGGCATCGTAAGCAGATATCAGTCTAATCCTAGATAAGGTCACTGGACTGCTGTCAAAAACATTCTCAAGTACCTTAAAAGGACTCGAGATTACATGTTGGTTTTCCACTCTGATAGTCTAGTGCCTTTGGGTTACACGAACTCAGATTTTCAATCCGACAAAGATCAGAGTAAGTCTACCTCGGGTTATGTGTTTACATTAGGAGGTGGAGCCATCGCATGGAGGAACATTAAGCAGAAATGCATTGCGGATTCCACCATGGAAGTTGAGTATGTAGCTGCCTCTGAGGCTGCAAAAGAGGCTGTCTGGCTCCGCAAGTTCCTAGTGGGCTTAGGCGTGGTTTCTGATTTGCCTAAGACTATCACGATATACTGTGATAATTCTGGTGCAGTGGCAAATTCGAATAAACCCAGAGCCCACAAGGTAAGTAAATACATAGAGAGAAAGTACCATCTTATACGAGAGGTCATTAAGAGAGGAGACATGGTGGTGGTCAAGATTGCATCGAAGAACAACCTGGCTAATCCATTCACGAAAATCCTGCCGGCTAAGACCTTTGATAGTCACGTGGAGAAAATGGGAGTGAGATGCAGACCTGGTGGCACAGTTTGAGTTGATAGTTTTTGATTGGAGAGTTAGCCAGTTAGTTATTATGCTTGAAAGACATACTTCAAGTATAAGTGGGAGATTATTAGTTTTGTATACTAGAAGACTTGTCTTTTTATACTTTTCTGATGATATGATGATATGAAATGAAAGTTATTGCAGTCACTCTTTGCATTTAGATTATGTTCTATAATTATTTTATACAATGTTCCATATACTTACATTGTAGATGATATGGAGTGGGGAGTCACATGGTAAGATCATATCATTAGAACCTTGTAATGTATTAAAGAGCTCACGGCGTAGATGGTCCTGAACACACCATCGGTACACCGTAGAATAATCTGATAAGTTAGTTTATCTTGACTAACTGATTATTCTAGTACACTCGTTAGTGTATTGAGGAGGATCACGATACGATACTATTCTCTATCTCTGACCCAGTTACAGAGAGAATAAAGATCCACAGAATTCGGGTTCTAAACTCATGTGATATTGGAGAGCATATGTGTGCGTTGTTTATTACTTTGATTTATCAATATATGAGATCTTTTCGTAGATCGAATTCGATATCTTGGGTAATAATAATGTATACATGATGTCTCGAGCAGTATGCATGAGCATCGTGTCCTGGTGTGCCAAGTTGATGATGTTTTTTTGAGGAAATACGAGTTCATGTTAAAACCCTGCAGGTGGAATTTATTCCGTACATGATTAAAGCTTGTGTGGTACTACTCAAAGTTTTAGATGTTAATTAATTATAGCTGTCAGAGGCTGACATAATTAATTAATGAACATTATTTCTTAAACACAGGGAATGGCTGGACTAAAGGAGAAAGCATATTCGTAAATATGTATTAAATTGGTAGGTCAGTTTTACTTCTTTAGTAGAATAAAAGTAAAAATTAATTTATTTAATTATATCCTAAGTTTATTGCATATTGGATATTAAATAGATTAGTGGGCCAATTTAATATTCTTCTAGATCCCTGTTGTAGCCCAATTGATTGATAGTGAACTGGATATTGAACTTGAGATAGAGGCCCAAACCCAGTAGGGTTTGGACATGTAATTTTCGCCCACCTCCCTATAAATAGGGGAAGGGGGGTGAAAATTTGAGCATAATAATCAGCCCCTCATTTGTCTCTCAAAGTTATCCACAGATTTCACAAACCTATCTAGTAGATTTCAGCCCACTCTGAATCTAGATACAGTCCGGGAATATAACAGAAGATCTTCGAGTAGAATCTGTCTTGGTCAAAACTTGAGGTGTAGGTGGCGCCATATTCAGTGTTCATTCAACAACAAGATTAGATCTTTAATCTTGTCCTCAGACCGTCTATCGATTTGTAAGTAGATTCGTTTCTATGTTTCCGCTTTATTAGAATCGAATCTGCTATACATGCTTTTTCTGTTAGACTGTGATAAACATGTATCTGACATAAAATTATGATTTGCATGAACACGAATTAATGAACAACCAAATGATCCTGTGGTGGTTAATTCGAAAAAACCCCAACACCGGGCACATTTCAGCGTTGTATGATGAGCATATTCTCCGACCTACTTGAGAACTGCATTGAGGTGTTCATGGATGACTTCACGGTGTATGACAGTTGTTTTGATCGATGCTTGGGCAATCAAGAAAAGATGTTGCAGCGGTGTGTGGACAAATGCCTGGTGCTGAATTACGAAAAATGCCATTTTATGGACAGAGAGGGCATTGTACTGGGCCATGTGATTCCTGAGAAGGGCATTGAGGTCGACTAAGCCAAAGTGGACATAATTGAGAAATTGCCATACCCCACTTCAGTGAAACAAGTAAGAGGCTTTATGGGGCACGCTGGATTCTACAGGAGGTTCATAAAAGACTTTGCAAAAATTGCCTAGCCTATTACTCATTTGTTGCAGCAATATGTCCCGTTTGATTTTGATAAAGACTGCAAAAGGGCATTTGATACCCTGAAAAAACAATTGGTCACTGCACCAGTTATTCAGCCACCAGATTGGGAATGCCCTTTGAGATAATGTGTGACGCTAGTGGTTATGCGGTGGGCGCTGTACTAGGTCAGAAAAGAGGAAAAGAAAGCCATGTAATTTACTATGCTTCCAAAACTCTGAATGGGGCACAGTGTAATTGCACCACTACTAAGAAGGAGCTGCTGGTAGTAGTGTTTGCATTCGAGAAGTTTCGGTCTTATCTCTTGGGCACGAAAAGTATTGTTTACACAGATCACGGTGCCCTGCGGCACTTGATGGCCAAGAAGGAGACAAAGTCGAGACTAATTAGATGGATCATGCTCTTGCAGGAGTTTGATGTCGAGATAAAAGATAAGAGTGGGGCACAGAACTTGGTAGCTGATCATCTGAGTAGGGTGCTGAATGAAAAAGACGACGAAATGCTCATTGCAGACCATTTTTCTGATGAGCATTTATACTCATCAAGGGGCACACGAGAGCCCTGGTATGCAGATGTGATGAATTTTCTAATGTCTGGACAAATACCTATTGGGTACTCGAGGTACCAAAAGAATAAATTGAGGTACGAGAGCAAGTTCTATGCATGGGATAACCCTATTCTATGGAGGAGATGTGTTGACCAACTGATAAGAAGATGTGTTCATGACAATGAAATTGAGGATATTTTGAAGTATTGCCACAACTTTGCTTGCGGAGGGCATTACAGACCAAACCGAACAGCAAGAAGAATTCTGGACTGTGGGTTCTTTTGGCCCATGATTTTTAAGGATGCCCACAACGTATGCAGAAGATGTGATCGGTGCCAGAGAGTTGGGAACATCACAAGGAGGAACGAAATACCCATGACACCCATCATGCCAGTGGAGATTTTCGATGTTTGGGGAATGGATTTCATGGGACCCCTCGCAAACTCTAGGGGAAACCATTACATTATTTTGGCAGTGGACTATGTGTCTAAATGGGTGGAAGCCAAGGCTACTCCTACCAATGATGCAAGAGTAGTAGCCGCATTTCTGAAATATCATATTTTCAGCCGGTTTGGTGTTCCCAGGTCCATCATCAGCGATCAAGGAACACATTTTTACAACCAAACCCTGGAAAAATTGTTGAAGAAATATGGGGTGAACCATCGAGTTACAACAGCCTATCACCCACAAGCGAATGGCCAAGCTGAAGTCTCAAATCGAGAAATTAAAGCCATTCTTGGGAAAGTAGTTAACCCAAGTCGAAAGGATTGGAGTCAACATCTGGATGATGCCCTGTGGGCATACCAAACTGCTTTCAAAACTCCAATCGGGATGTCCCCATATAAGATGCTATTTGGGAAATGCTACCATCTACCGGTAGAGCTGGAATACAAGACACGATGGGCACTCCAGAGACTGAACATGGATAAGGATGCAGTAGGGCATGCCAGAAAATTTCAGATTCAAGAACTGGAAGAGATGAGGATGGAGGCCTATGACAATGCTGTTCTTTACAAGGAGAAAAATGAAGAGGCCCCATGATCAAGTCATTAGAAGGAAGAGATTCACTCCGGGGTAGCAAGTTCTTTTGTACCATTCAAGGTTCAAACTCATGGGAGGGAATCTAAAAACCAGGTGGGTTGGTCCATTTGAAGTGTACGCGGAATGCCCCAATGGAGCAATTGAGCTGAAGAATCCAGATACTGGAGGGCATTTCAAGGTTAATGGCCACAGACTGAAACCTTACCTAGGGCACGCAAACCAGGATGTCAGAGTGGTCTGGCTCGTGGAGCCCATCTATATCTGAATTGGAAGGTGTCGTGCCCACGATAGTAACTAGGGCACTACTGGGAGGCAACCGAGGATTTTAATTTATTTCTTTTTTCAGTAATTTTAATAAGTGTTTTTTCTGATTTATCAAACTAGACTAGGAGAGTTTTCTAGTATCTGCCTGGAAAAAAAAAATGCAAGATGTAGTTGAGGATGAGAGGAGAGCAACCCTATTTATTTTGTGCTGGAGGCAGACCCTTCAAGCATTATATTCTCATTTTCTATAGGGACAAGTAGAAAGATACCAGGTGGAAGGGCACAGCAAGAAGAAATTGGCGCCAGAACGACCATGAAGAGGCTGGATAGCATTGAAAATGCCCTGTATCAAACTGTTGATACCCTCTTGATGAAGATTGAGCAAGCCTTTACCGCATATTTCAAATATGTTGGGTTCACTTACCCGACATCCACCAACCTGGTTCAATTTCTTTATTTTTTATGTTCTTTTGATTTTCAATTTTTTTAAATGTTGCCCTTATTTCATCAACATAAATCTGTACAACCGTGATGTGTTTGTGTATCTTCTTAATGAACAATGTTTTATCAACTTCTCCTCTAGAAAAACCAAACTCAATCAAGAACTCAGTAAGTATTGCATACCAAGCTCTAGGATCTTGTTTAAGACCATACAAAGGTTCTTTCAATTTTAAGACATGCATTGGTTTTTCTTAACACTCAAATCCTTTCGGTTGTTCCACATAATTGTTAGGAAAAACTATCAAGGAACCCCTAGATTAGGTTTTGATAAGATGTCAAAATTATTTATGAAAAACTGACTGAAAGTCAAGCTGCAGATCGGAGCTGATCAATCCAGGGCATCATCAAAAAAGATATCAAGCAAAGTCAAAGTCAACTAATCAAGAGTATGGTCAGCAAGCTGAAGGATACGTCAGAAGTCAACTGAACTGAGAAGTCAAGAAGTTGAACAGTTGAAACAAACTGACAACTAAGTCAGTTAAGCTGAGGAAGAAAAGAGTCAACTAAGGGAACTGACAAGAGATCAGTTTAGACTGAAGACAGAAAGTATCCAACTGATGACCAACTGGAGCAACAGCCAAACTCAGCTGACGAGCTCAAAACTGCCAACTGGAGCAACAGCCAAACTCAACTAATGAGCTCAAAACTGCCAACTGGAGCAACAGCCAAACTCAGCTGACGAGCTCAAGACTACCAACTGGAGCAATAGTCAAACTCAGCTGACAAGTCCAGAACTGTCAACTGGAACTCAAAAGCTCCAAGCGATAATTCTCCATAGATGATCCAGGATGGAGCTTACTCTGTTGAGAAAGTTCATCTTTTGTGGAAAGCGCTCTGAGCCTCTGGTTCCAGTTTCCACAGTGTCTACAAGCTCCTTTAACTGCTGAAAGAAGTATAGAGACCAGTTGACTTTGTTTTCTTCCTAGATTGCATTGCTGATTCTGTACTTTATTTCTGACATGCTGGATTGATCTTCACATGATGCTATCATCATCCTCGCAGCCACTGCTGCTAGTACTTGAAACTCTTTTCCAAAGTTGAACACAGAATGGTTGATGTGATATCTTCCCTCAAATTGAATTGTTGCCCATCTGTCGTAGCAGTCTTTCACATCAACTTCTATTTCTTCAACATTATCTCCTTCTTCTGGGAGATCTAATTCCCTTTTTAACATTAATGGGGTGATTGTGATTTCTCGCCCTCGAACCTCTGTTTTAAATTCCAAAGAGTTCTATGTGGTTATTGAGTTGAGGAAAAACTCGGCAACTACCTTCGGGTATGTCTGAGCGGGTATACACTCTGTAAATGTCTTCAGCCTAGAATTTTCAATTGACTGAATGATTACTTCACAATAGCTAGGAATGTTGGAGAATTTTCTGAAGTTGTCTCTGCTGAGTATCTTGTCATGATATAGATCTTTGCAGAAGATCGTTGAGTCTTCTCTGGTGATTTTGAAATTGAACTTCCTTCGATGAGGATTGTTTGAGAGAAAAGTCATGATTTATGAAGATGTTATTTTGGGGGTGGGAAGATAATCTGGAAGGCTTTGAGCTCTGGAAGGAGATGATATATGGATAGAAAAGGATAGATCTTCAATAAAAATCGGAAAGCTTATCTTGAGAATTCAGTCGCCTTCTTTATATAGAAAAATTAGGATTCATCCAACGGTTGTGACATTTGGTATGCCCAATATTCAATGGTTGGATTAACTCAATCGACCCGTCGATTGGTCTTTCAATTATGTCCGTTGGGGATAAATGAAGGAGAGAGAAAAAGTTCAACGGTAATATTTGAGTGACACGTGTTTTTACCGTTTCTAATATTGAAATTTGAACTTATCTTTTCTCTCTAGCAACTTCTCCTTGGCTTGAGACTGATTATGTCATCAGTTGGCTTCCACTGTAACTGATGATCCTTTTGTTGATCAGTTTCAGCTGAGATGTCTTTTCATCAGTTCGGGATTGGTCTTGACAGTTTAGACCTTTGTTCAGCTGCTTCCTAGTTTATCTGTTCTCCTTCAGTTGGTCTTTGAACTGACATCTGCTTTTGATTTGACTCCAGTTCCTAGTACTCCTTCATCAGTTTGATCAATTTGCAGCTTGTGTGTTCTGCATAACTGACTGGATCATCAGTTTGAATGACTGAACTGATGATTTAGTTGAACTGATGGAGTAAACTGATCATCTCCAGTTTACTTTTCTCTTAGCAGCTTCTTGCCTTTACTTCAAATTGATGGCTTTTGTGGCCAACTGATCAGTTTCTCACCTTTTGGATTCAGTTTCTCTCTTTAGCTAGAGTGGTCCCTTGGCCTTGTTCCTCCAGTTTATCATCTTCATCCTGTGATGCTAGCTCCAGCAGTTGCAACTGTATGCATAGCTCCATAAACCTTGCTTCAAGTAATGGTTTGGTGAATATGTCAGCTATCTGCTTCTCAGTGTTGACATATTTGATGCATATGTCTTTCTTCTCGATGTGATCTCTGATGAAGTGATGCCTTATGTCAATGTGCTTGGTTCTTGAATGCAGAACTGGATTCTGAGATATCGCAATTGCACTATTGTTGTCACAGTAGATAGGCACTTCTTCAGTTTTAACTTTGTAGTCCTTCAACTGTTGCTTCATCCAGAGTATCTGCGCACAGCAGCTTTCAGCAGCTACATATTCTGCTTCAATTGTTGACGTGGAAACTGAGTGCTGCTTCTTACTAAACCAGGATATCAGTTTGCTTCCGAGAAACTGACATGTTCCACTTGTACTTTTTCTGTCGATTTTGCATCCACCGAAGTCTGAGTCTGAATAACCAATTAGACTCAAACTGTCATCTCTGGGATACCATAGTCCAAGATTTATGGTTCCTTTGGTCAGTTTTGGCGGTTGTAAAACTGAATTGCTTGTCGCAGGTTGAAGCTTTCCATTTTTGCCAGTACAATTCTACAGATTCCTTTAGATCTTGAACGGATGAACCTTCCTATGGGAGTTGGAACACTTCTGCAATTGTCCTTTCAGTGATTTGAAGCGGTCGTCCTTGAATCACTGATGACACTTTCTTTCGATCTGCAGATAATTTTGCTTGAAGCAAAAATTCAATCACCAAATATTGTCTAAAGAACTTTGGTGGTGTTTCCAGATAGTAAAGAATTTCTGTCCTGTGAAGATTGGACAGAAGGAGTGGGTTATTTGATTCATTTAGAATCAATTGAAATTTCTTTCTATCGAGAAATTTATCTCTCATAAGTTATTCTTTGAAGGAATTTGAAGATCTAGATAATTCGGCCATCTTTGAGGTTAGCTGAGACTTTGGGAGTTTAAGATCTTTTGGGAGAGAGTTTTAGAGATTGTAGAAGGAGGGGAGCTTTTTGAGAGGTTTGAAAGAGAGGGGCTGTTTATGAGTATTGGGACATGCTTATGGATCTGTTGGTTGGAATGGTACTAGCCTCTGGTCTCTTTTGGTCGTTGGCAATTAATGACTTTCACACGTGTCATTGTTTTTGCAACGGTCAAAATTTCAAAATAAATGTGAGGCTTAACATTTATTTAAAATAAAAATAATTTTTATAAATATATCAAAAGATATAATTACAAACTGATTAACAAGAAGTACACTTAGGGCTTTTCTAATCAGGTTTAAACTTGATCAGCCACTTAGTCCTTCTTGTGATTAGTTTTCTTTTTCTTAGCCATTCTGGATCTGTCTGGTATGTCCTCATTGGAGGAGACTTCCTCTGAGCTTTCTGTTCCAGTGTGTGTTTCCAGCTGTAGGATTGATTCAGAGAGCAGCTTTACCTGGGCTTTCATGTTTTCAATCACTTTCTTGAATTGTTTAGACGCCTTGCTTGATTGCTGCTTCATTGTTTGTTTGATACTTCGTTGAGTCTTTTCTTCCTTTAGCTGATGCTCTCCAATCTCTTGATCTGTATCCAGCTGATGCTCTCCAATCTCTTGATCTGCATCCAGCTGATGCTCTCCAATCTCTTGATAATTAGCAGCTGGTTTATCAACTGTTTCAGATTGAGTTGGTGAAGCTGCTTTCTGCTCAGTTTGACCCTTTCTTCTAGAGTCCTTTTTATTATCTCCTTCAGTTGATAACTTGTATCCCTGAATCTTGCGAAAGATATCATCTGAGTCGGAGTTTGATTGAACTTCTGACTCCATCATTGTAGTTTTTCATTAATCCCTTGTTATTGGAGTAGATGGGACTAGCTTCTGCCTCAATTTTAGTTGTGATTCCCTGATCGTTAGTGGAGGTAGAGCAGTTGTATTTATTCTGGGGATAAAGTCATCAGGATCAATCTGTTGAGGATGGGTCTCCTTAATCATCTCATCAGGAACTGTCAACTGGAACTCAAAGCTGCCAAGAAAACTGAAGCCAGAGAACCTTGGAGGTTATTGCTCAAACTGCCGAATCTTGGAATAAATGTTTCAACAAAGATCCTGGAATTAAATATCCAATGAAGATCGATTGGCAGAGTAACGGCTACTTCAAACCAAAAGCTCCAAGCGATCATTCTCCATTGATGAGCCAATAGGGCCACCGATCAATAGACAATGGAACTCAACGGTCAAAAAATCACTCCTCTCTAAAAGGTGAGTGAATCAGAGTTTAAAAAAAATAGGAGAAGACCAAAAAGAACTCTCAACTCTCTCAAGCAGAACCAAGAAGAATCCTTCCTCTGCACAACTTTCGCATATACAAGCAAGAGCTTTTCTTTCTCACTCCCACTCATACTCAAGTTCAGTATCTAATACAAACTGCGAGAGTTCTACTGAGAAGAAGAAATTCACAGAGTCAAGATAATCAGCCAGCTATTGACAATCCAGCCAGGGTAGTCTTCTCAGTTTCAGCTACACAACGATCAACTACTCAGCTCAATTGAAGGAGCACACCAGTTGATAACCTCTGTTCAAGACTAACCTCTTGAAGATTGAAAGAGATCTAAAACCTTGTAAAGACGACAATAGCACCTACCTTTCTAGCGAGCAGTTAGGGACTTCAAGTGTGAGCCGTCGACCCACTGAGGTAGCGAGCAGTTACCTGGTTCAGCCAACTGTCCTTCATTGTATAATTTGTAAAGAAACTCAAGTTATATAGTGAAGTTGCCCTTCTGCGGAAGGAAGAGAGGATGTAGAAGTTTGAGACTTCGAACCTCTATAAATTGCTTGTGTGTTGTACTATCTTGGTTATTGCATATCTTTCAACTGCACACAATCTCACGCAAGCTGTAGTTAAACTGTCTTAATTGTTCATTAAGTCTGTGCATAGATAAGTTTCATTGAGCGAGTCAAAGGGCCCTGTTATTCCGCACTTAAAGTAAAAAGTTTTAATCAGTTTATTCACCCTCCCTCTAAACTGATATCGACTCGCTCGGGACCATCAAGTGATATCAGAGCGGTTGATTATAAGGATTAGCCATTTCTACAGATCAACTGAATCAGATCTACTTATATGTGCTAACATTTCAGCTATGGGAAACCATAAGCTACCTTTGTTTTCAGTTGAAAATTATGAAAACTTGAGCAGAAGAATGAAGGCGCATCTCTGCTCAATTCATGAAAATTTGTGGGAAGTCATCGAAGACGGTCCAATCATCATCATGATGGACAATGACGCTCACATAGTGGATATCAATCAACCAGCAAGGATTCCGAAGCCAACTAATCTTCTCACCAGTGAACAGAAGAAGTTAAAAAATCTAGAGTTCGTTGCTCAAGCCTCACTATTTCAAACTCTAGATGAAGATCATATGAAGGATACAAAGAACTGCACAACTACCAAGGAAATATGAGACCTACTTGTAGATATTTGCAGAGAGTCTGAAGCCATAAAAGGAAACAAACTCCAACTGGCAGTTGATAGATATGAATCTTTCATTGTTGCACAACGTGATCAAGAGTTTTTCAAACAACTCCACCGGTATTTCTATTGGTATAACTGGAGACATTCTATGTCCATCCAGTCTCATTTTCTGCTAACTGCCTTTCACGGCATGAGCTATTGGCAGCAAGAATATACTTGGAGCATCAAATGGATAGGTTCATCAAATCCATTTCCTCCAACCATTGTGCAAGTCCAGCACCTCATGCGTCACCGGATTGCTAACAAGATTCCAGCCACCGCCTTATTAGCAGAAATCAAGACCAGCATCGTGCCTCAAGCAGTTGCAACTGCAGATCAACCAGTCAACTTCCCAACTAGCTCGCTTTGTCGAAAACTGAACTTTGATAATCTATCAAGTCAGTCAGCTGAGCCCTCACGACAAACTCCACCGGTCGTTGCCAGGATAGAACCACATCTATCACAAACTGAAACTGTGGCTACCTAGAAGAATCCAAGGCGTGCTGACGAGAGCGATAGTGATGATGAAGACACTGCCTCATCACCAAGCCTCATATCCAAAAGCTATGTCACTCCACTGCTCACATCTAGCTCAAAAGGCATGCAATTGCCTATGAAAAATGATTAGTTTCGATCATCGTCAAAGGGAACTTCCCAATCCCTTAGTCAAAGGATGAAAAAGTCACCAGTGGCCATCCAGCTTCATCTTCAACAAGCCCGGAGAACTGCAAGGCCTGAACTGCCAAAGACCACAACTGCATCCCAAGGAAACAGTGCAGTCAGTCTAGCTAAGCCCTTCAAGAAGCGGAAACTGTCTACTGAGAGCCACGCAACTAATCCAACCAACTGATCAATTCAGTTCAAATACAGCTTCCACTTCAGCCAGTTCTTCAGCGACAACTAAGAAGCAAGCCTCAACTGATCATCCAACCGTCAAAGCCGTCAAATCAGATGGACTGTATCCCAACTGAATCAGGATAAGTTTTTATTTTTTTAAGATTATCATAATTACATTATTTACCGTTGCAATTATAAAATTTCTTATATTATACTCAAACGGTTACAATTTGAAAATAGGGTTCTATCTCACAATGCTGCAATTAATATCTCTGTGTTGATATTAAATCAACTCTTCAAACTTGAAAAAGGAAATACTTTCTTACTGAGATATAAATAGCAAGAGCTGCATAAAATATTTTGCTATTTATGACAACTATCCCATTCTCAGAGAAGCTACTTCTCAGCCACAAGATCATAAAGTTACTTCTTCATCAAACGGCTGAGATGTAATCCCCATTAATTCAGCTAATCCTCCATCAAATCGGATGGCTGATCAACTAAGAAAAGTAATCGAGTACCCTCGATTCCTGCATGCAAAGCTAAATAAATATATGCACAGAGATGAAGGTTCCGATCATCTGCAAATCCCATCTCTTTCTTGCTCTGATCATCTGCTAAGTCTTCTCTCTCCTATATACTTGCTCTCTAAACTAAAACAGCATCTTTTTGCAGATATGAAGCCCCCATTTTAGACGATCGACGCCAATTTACTTCTTAAGAAGTTGAAGAAAGATAAAACTCTAAGTCTAGAGTATCTTAACACCCGCCTCGGCTCAGAAAATTTTCAAAGGATTTATAGGCCACTAGAGGCAACTGGGTTGTTACCATTTTTGACGATCGTTCTACTCAAGAACTTACCTTTTCATGTTTCGGAATTCTATTACAATGCAACGATCTCTGGCGACAACATCATTTCTACCGTCCGGATCAAGACGATCACAGTGACGAAAGAGACGATGATGTCTACTCTTCACCTTCCAGGAGACGGTCCAGATGTGATGACCCTGCAATTGCCCTGCAAATACGCACTATGGGATGCTTGGAAGCTTCCTCACGTCAACCACTATGACTGTTCACATCGGCTGAAGGAGAGTATACCAAATGATATCCTCCAACTCTTGGATATCGCCGGCCATATCCTACATGGCAACTTTGAGACAGTCCACTTCTCAGACATCAAAGCCCATCTCACAGCCGCTCTATACTACTCTTGAAAATACAACATGCTTTAAAGTGAATATATATATAATATACATTTTGGCCATGCTTATAATACCCATGCTCTGTTACTTCAAGTATGATCAACTTAAATGCTCTGATAATGCTCTATTACTTGAATGAAACATGGTTGAAGACTCTAATACTTAAATGAAAAATGCTCTAATACTAGAATGAAAGCATGTCCAAAATAAAAAAAAATGAGAACATGCGCTGAAATTTGAAGTCTAAATTGCTCTAATACTTGAATTTCATGTATATCTTAAATGTGTTAATACCTGAATAACAGCATGAATGACAAAAGCTAATAACAAATGCTATGATACTTGAATGAAAAACACATATCAAATGTTTTCTCTAATTTGCTCTGAAACTGCTTAAGCAAACTTGCTACATTTGCATATTTTCCCATCATCATCAACAAAGTTTTGACATCATCAAAAAGGGGGAAATTGTTAGGAAAAACTATCAAGGAACCCCTAGATTAGGTTTTGATGAGATGTCAAAATTATTTATGAAAAACTGACTGAAAGTCAAGCTGCAGATCGAAGCTGATCAATCCAGGCATCATCAAAAAGGATATCAAGCAAAGTCAAAGTCAAACAATCAAGAGTATGGTCAGCAAGCTGAAGGATACGTCAGAAGTCAACTGAACTGAGAAGTCAAGAAGTTGAACAGTTGAAACAAACTGACAACTAAGTCAGTTAAGCTGAGGAAGAAAAGAGTCAACTAAGGGAACTGACAAGAGATCAGTTTAGACTGAAGACAGTAAGTATCCAATTGATGACCAACTGGAGCAGCAGCCAAACTCAGCTGATGAGCTCCAAACTGCCAACTAGAGCAACAGCCAAACTCAGCTGACGAGCTCAAAACTGCCAACTGGAGCAACAGCCAAACTCAGCTGACGAGCTCAAGACTGCCAACTGGAGCAATAGTCAAACTTAGCTGACAAGTCCAGAACTGTCAACTGGAACTCAAAGCTGCCAAGAAAACTGAAGCTAGAGAACCTTGGAGGTTATTGCTCAAACTGCCGAATCTTGGAATAAATTTTTCAACAAAGATCCTGGAATTAAATATCCAATGAAGATCGATTGGAAGAGTAATGACTACTTCAAACCAGAAGCTCCAAGTGATCATTCTCCATTGATGAGCCAACAGGGCCACCGATCAATGGACAATGGAACTCAACGGTAAAAAAATCACTCCTCTATAAAAGGCAAGTGAATCAGAGTTTAAAAAAATAGGAGAAGACCAAAAAGAACTCTCAACTCTCTCAAGCAGAACCAAGAAGAATCCTTCGCCTACACAACTTTCGCATATACAAGCAAGAGCTTTTCTTTCTCACTCTCACTCAAGCTCAAGTTCAGCATCTAATCGAAACTGCGAGAGTTCTATTAAGAAGACGAAATTCACAGAGTCAAGATAATCAGCCAGCTGTTGACAATCCAGCTAGGGCAGTCTTCTCAGTTTCAGCTACACAACGATCAACTACTCAGCTCAATTGAAGGAGCACACCAGTTGATAACCCCTGTTCAAGACTAATCTCTTGAACATCGAAAGAGATCTAAAACTTTGTAAAGACGACAATAGCACCTACCTTCCTAGCGAGTATTTAGGGACTTCAAGTATGAGCCGTCGACCCGCTAAGGTAGCGAGCAGTTACCATGTTCAGCCAACTGTCCTCCATTGTATAATTTGTAAAGAAACTCAAGTTATATAGTGAAGTTGCCCTTCTGCGGAAGGAAGAGAGGACATAGAAGTTTGAGACTTTGAACCTCTATAAATTGCTTGTGTGATGTACTATCTTGGTTATTGCATATCTTTGAACTGCACACAATCTCACACAAGCTGCACTTAAATTGTCTTAATTGTTCATTAAGTTTGTGCATAGATAAGTTTCATTAAGCGAATCAAAGGGCCCTGTTATTCCGCACTTAAAGTAAAAAGTTTTAATCAGTTTATTCACCCCCCCTCTAAACTGATATCAACTCACCCGGGACCAACAATAATCTTCCTCAATTAAAAAACCATTCAAAAATGCACTATTTACATCCATTTGGTGTAAGGTAAATTTAACATGACATGCAATAGCAAGTAGAAAATGAATAGACTCAATTCGAGCAACAGGAGAAAATGTTTCATCATAGTTAATCCATTCTACTTGGGTGTATCCTTGTGCAACAAGTCTGGCTTTGTTCCTGACAACATTCCCTAATTCATCAGTTTTGTTTTTAAAGATCCATTTAGTTCTACGTCTTTGTTCTTAGGTCTAGGAACCAATTCCCAAACATCATTCCTAACAAACTGAATGAGTTCATCATGCATGGCATCTATTCAAAATTCATCCTTTAAGGCTTCTTTGACATTTTTAGGTTCAATATTGGATAGGAAACATGCAACAGACACAAGGTTATATACTGATGACATACACATAACTTTTACCATTTCAGCAACTTCAGCAAAGCTCTTTCATATCGTTTGGACCCCTTGAGACTCATCTCCAATAATTTGGGAGTTGGGATGATCTTTCTTGATTTTCCTTGGCGGATCATGTCTTGGTTCATTTTCAGAATAAGTGTAGAGCTCTTCATCACTTTCTGAAGTTGAACCAGAGTTCGGAGTCTGGGGTAATGTTGTCTTATTTCCTAATGATAAAGAGACATCATTTCTAAGATCAGGACTTCCAGAGTTACTTTTATCGACTTCACTTAGATCATTTTCTATAACTTCAGGTCTCTCAAGTAGGTATGTGACATCATCCTGTTCAGTTCTAGAAGCCAGCCCTGCACGATCATCAAAAATTACATTAATTAACTCTTGGACAACTTTGGTTCTTAAGTTTAACACTCGATATGCTCGGCTATTTGAAGCATATTCCAAAAAAAGTCCTTTGTCACTTTTGGATTCAAATTTTCCCAGATGTTCTCTATCGTTTAGAATTTATCACATATATCTAAACACATGGAAGTATTTGAGATTTGGCTTCCTTTGCTTTAGAATCTCATATGGAGTCTCTTTTCTTCCAGGATGAAGGTAGACTCTGTTCTTGATGCGGTAAGCAGTGTTGACAGCCCCAACCCATAATTTCTTAGATAGGCCTTTTGACTGCAACATTGCACATGACATTTCTTGTAACGTTCGGTTCTTTCGTTCCACAACTCCATTTTGCTCCGGAGTCTTAGGGGCTGAGTATTCATGAAAGGTCACTTTCTTTTCATAGAAATCATCAAAAGCAGTGTTCTCGAATTCTCTTCCATGGTCAGTTCATACACAAACAATGTTAGTGTCATACTGCAGTCACATTGTGCAGTAAAACTTTCTGAACATCTTAAATGTCTCATATTTATCCTGCAAAATTCTACCAAGTGTAGCGCGAAAAATCATCAACAATGACAAGGATGAAACTGCTCATACTTTTTATGTCAACTGGCCCCATCAAGTCCATGTGTAAGATTTCAAAATAGCTAGTAGTGCGACATTCACCTAGACTTTTATGGGACACTCTAGTTTGTTTTCTCTTTTGACATGCACTGCACACAACATCATGCTCAAAAGTCAGCCTAGATAGACCTCTAACAGCATCAGAATCAACAAGTTTTTTCAAGTTTACCATGCTTACATGACCAAGTTTTTGATGCATCAATTGTGTTTCATCATTCACTATCATGTTGCATTTTCATCTTTATCAGTGTGGTAACAATTGTTAGAAGCACGACTTCCAAACATAATACATTTCTCATGTTTGTCAAAAACTTCACATGTATTTTTATCAAACTTAACATGTATTCCATCATCACACAACTAGCTGATGCTGATCAAGTTAGCTGTTAAACCATCAATATACATGACATTTTGAAGTTTGGGAAAATTCTTAATATTCAAAATACCCTTACCAACAATACTTTCTTGAGCACCTCCACCATAGCTAACTTTGCCTTTGTTGGTTATTGTATAATCATCAAGAAATTTCCTATTACCTGTCATGTGTCGAGAACAACCACTATTGAAGTACCATGTAGCTATAATATTAGCTTATAAGGAGGTGGTATACAAAACATTGCAAGTGTGCTTCACTTTCTTTGATTGATTATGTCTTTGGTTTCTCGATGTGCTAACTGATGTCTGAAGAAATATGGTTTGATATGGCCAGGATCTTGGCAATAATGGCACACATATTTTCAATATTTGAACTTTCACATTACTTTTGATGATACGACCCGAGTCGAGGAAGGACTTGATTCGATCATGGTGCAGCAAGGACCAATCACTAGATCAAGAGCTAAAAGGTTCAAAGAGAGTCTAGGTGCTTTCATTCCAGATGTTTGGAGCCAAGAGTCGAACAAGAGACTCATATAAGGAGTAGAACCTGAGCACAAATAGAAGATGGTGATCTTGAGTTATAGCACGGCGGAGCGCAAGTTGCAGCGTGAGTTAGGACACGAGCAGCCGATCCCACCAATGAGCGCAAGTGACAACGCGACTGAGGACGTGAGTGAGCCACCCTGAGCTACGACGTGTTGAGCTTTGGGTTGGGCGCAAGTGTTAGCGCGACCCGGGGCACGAGTGGGCCGCTCTGAGCTGTGACATTTTGTGCTTTAGGCTGAGCGTGACCTACAACACGACCTGAGGCGCGACCAACCCCGTGTCATGCCCGTACGGAACAGTGTTTATATTTACTGTTTTATTTCCTATTTCTTTTGGGATATTATTTTAGGGTTATTTATTTTTGGCCACACTATATAAGGGTTGTATTACATTGTTCCAAAACACATTATCATTATTATTGAAATTTATCTGTGAGTTTATTTCTTTCTGGAGAATTCTTTCTATTTCACGCACACACCGTGAGATTATCCCAACATATCAAACAGGCGATTCATATCTGTTTGTGGCGTCAACACCAATTTCAAATTCATTTTTACAATCGTCATCGAGTCACGTCATTCGTTATCATGGTTCTTCATCATTCTGAAGCTAGGGTTTGGGATCTTTCATCTAAATCCATCGTTGTAACCTGATACTCCTGAGAGGATTGCATCATCTGACCAACATCTTCTTTGACATTTTTCATCTTTGCACTTGAGTTGTCACCTTTAACAAACTGAACAACATTTTTGTTGGAGAATGATAGGAATGATTTGTTTGAGAAACCCAAAACCTGCTTTGTCTGTCTATCCTAAAGTCGGGAATTTGTTTAAAGTAGAGATTCCTTGATTCCATTGTTGAAAGGTTCTCGAGGTGTCATCCACGTCTTTTTTCAGTTTGTTCATCTCAACATCACTTTTAGTGAGTTGAACTTCAAGGCTTAGGTTCTTCTCTCTCAGAAACTAATTCTCTTCCATGAGATGTCTCAGTTCCTTTGTTTTAGTCCACTGAATGCAGAATTCATTCACAATATTGTGTAGTTCTTGAAGTAATGTAGCTTGATTTTCCTCGGGAAGATCTAGTTCATCGTATTTCATTTCTAAAACATGACTGAATTTCTACAACAAAGTCATCTCATACCAGTTTGTTGTGTTGGGAGAGATTTCAACAACCTTTTCTTCAACAACGGGACCACTTCACCTTCAACTTCACGGTCTTCATCATCAAATTCATCAAGTTCATCAAGATGGTACGGAGCTTCAATAATCTGATCATCATTTTCTTCTTCGACCTTGACAAACAAAACCTTTTGATCAGCACATTTTTCTTCATCGGAGTCATGACTCAAGACAACATTGAAATTGCTCATTTGTCTTTTTCATGCAGTTGGACATTTATTTGAATAATATCCATATCCAAAACATGCTCTGCATTGAACTGAGTCGATGTCCTATTCGGAGTCAACAACTTCTCTCTTTGAAGTGGATCTTCCCGAACTCGATATAGAGGGGGATGAAGAATAAATAGCCATTGAGGTTTGATGTTTGATGTGTTTTTCTTCATGGATCAAACAAGAGAATTAAACTTCTTAGTTAAGAGTGCAACATTCAAATGTTCATCTTCATTTATTTCCTGAAGACTGTCAAGATCAACTTGGACATTGGTTGACACAGTTGTCATTTGAAGATCTATTCCCTTTGCACTTGAGTTTGACTTCTGGTTTTGCATGTTCAGCTCGGATTTTAGCAGAATGCTAACAACTTCGCTCAGGCTCATGTTTCCCACATCATGTGCTTCATCTATTGCTGAGATTTTCATGTTAAATCTCTCAGGAAGTGTGCCAGTTTATTTACCATATTTTCATTGCTGATAGGGCATCCCAATGTGGTGGATTCATTAGAGATTTGACGCAACCTCTCGGTATAAGAAGAAATTGTTTCTTCTTCACGCATTCGAAGAGTCTCAAACTTTGATGACAGTAATTTTAATTTAGTCTGCCGAACACTAGCAGACCATTCACGATGTTCCTGAAGAATGGTCCATGCTTAATGTACAGTAACACAGTTACACGCTGACGCGCGGTCGTTTCACGCTCAAAATGAATTTGTATACTCTTATGCCCACAGCGAGCGTAGCTAGCTATGAGTAAGGATTGATCCCACAGAGAGCTGATGTGATTCCACCTTCGAGTCACCAATCAAAAAGGGGAGTTTTTGTGTTGTCACTGTACTCAAAGTAAATCTACAAAATAAACTAAATAGAATATCAAATAACAAAAGGTTCCAGGATTGAAATAGATTCCAATTTAACTCACACTCACTCGATCATGGGCACACTGATTTTTTTATATGACTGAATCATCCAGTTATGGAGACCAGATTCCTCACTGCATCTCCTTATTCATCCTTTCGGTTTAGATTTAAAAGCGATTCATCGTCAATTAAATCCCTAACATACCACCTACCTCCCGGTTCCCCTAAGATATGTAAATGATATGAAGCATTGTGCCTCTAGACGAACCCAAGTTTGTTGTGCTAACTCATTCCTCGTGTGCCCACAACAACCCACCAAGTTCTCGGCTACTATCGAATTAACACACAGTCAGGATTTATTAATTCTTTTAGCCCTAGAATGCCCATTATGACTAAAGAGTGATCAACCACATTAGTCATATTAAACATGCTTTTTTCTAGCATTGGAACAAAACTTGGTAGAAACTCATCCATACAGTAAAATGCCCACACGGCCTCACCAGTTTTAAGTGTGTGTTAAATCTTCATCTTTGTTCAACCGGAATATCAATCTAGCTACTCATGCCAGATGGAATTGTAAAAGGCATAAAATAAAGACATGATAAACAATAAAAACTTACTGGAATTGAATTAAAACTCATCCAACACCAACGCCGAACGTATACAACATTAAATATAAATCCTAATCTCTGTGGGCATAAGGCCCCAGATTGTCTTGCTGCCGAAGCAGTGTTAAAACTAAACTATGTGCAAAAATAAAAGTGCAGAAAATAATATGGTACCAAGTTTCCCTTTTCTAACTATCAAACTAATATTTAAAAGAGTACAAAAGATCAAATAAAAATCCCCCAAAAAGGGGAAACTTCCATATCTGCTAGATTACTGTGCCCCGCTGGACTCTGACTGGATAAGGAAACTTCCTTATCTGCTGGATCTCCTATGCCCGCTGGACTCTGACTGGATAAGGAAACTTCCTTATCTGTTGGATGAATCCCGATATTTAAGAAATCCCATCCTTATCTTCCAAATTGCTGCCCAAGAGTCCATCTGCGAACAAACTTTCCTTCTTCTATTCAGATTTTCAATTCTGATAAAGCTCTAGCGCTAAATTTTATCTTCTTTCAACAGAATTCCACTTTTTCCGGGAATACCCTCTTCACTGCCTCTTCTGAATGTGCACGAGTACTATGGGCACGACATCTTTTGCTCATGTTGATTTTTATTTGATATGCCCATTTCATCCATTTCAGTTTAGTTGAAGGCCAAAATGCCTCTTTTGCCGGATTCGACTCTCAGAATGCCCAAACCACTTTCCTGGTTCTTTTCTGACATAAAGACACTAAAAAGGACATTTAGAGCCACTAAAATACCCAGAAAAATGAGAAATAAATGGACTCATCACACCCACATACTTTAGTCATGATTGTCCTCAATCATGGGGTACGAAAAACCCAGAATGCATTTACGCTTCTTGTGCCTTCTCCACCAAAATCTCGGTTATATTCAGCCATCTCGGTCAGAATTCTAAAGGCTTCAGTTGGTCGCTTGTTCAATATGGACCCTCCATAAGATGCATTAACAATCGTCCTCTCATGTAGCCTCAAACCTCCAACAAAGTGTTGGATCAGATCATGATCAGTTATCTGGTGCTGTGGGCATTTCGCCAGCATATTCTGGAAACGGTCCCAGTAATCATAGAAACTCTCGTTCGTGCCCATTTTCAGACTTCTGATCCTTATTCTCATCTCCTGCACTTTGGAAGCTGGGAAATACTTCTCCAAAAATTTTTGTTGAAGTTCACCTCATGTGGTCACGCTACCAGTCAGAAAAGTGTATAGCCAGTCTCGTGCCCCATCCTGAAGAGTGAAAGGGAACGAGACTAGTCGAACATATTCTTCCCTTCCATGATCTGATGGTTAAGTTTGGCAAACCATCTCGAAATCTTGCAAATGCCTTTAAGGGTCCTCTCCAGCTATCCCATGAAATTTAGGCAAGATTTAGATAAAGCTTGCTTACAGATCCCATGTCTGCGTGACTGCTGGGATCGTAATGTCCATTGGGCGAAGATTCATGTTAGTTGAAAATACTAACTATCTCAAAGTTCCTCCTTCGGCGGCCACATTACCAGTGTGGTCGTTCTCAAATTGTTCTTCTTCCTTGTGCCCTGCTTCTTCTTGATCTTCTGGTGGTGGTGTGGGCTCACGAGGTCTGTTTGCAGCTCGGCGTGCCCTCTTTGCTGCTGCTCTAATCTTCCTCGAAGTTTTCTCTATCTCCGGATCGTATAATAGATTTTTACTTGAAGAAGTCCTGGGCATCAACTTCCAGGCACACAAGCTTGGAAAGTAAAATCACTGGAAATCAGCTCCCCGGCAACGGCGCTAATTTTGACGCGCGGTCGTTTTGCTCTCAAAATGAATTTGTATGCTCCTGTGCCCACAATGAGTGTAGCTAGCTATGAGTAAGGGTCGATCCCACAGAGAGCTGATGTGATTCCACCTTCGAGTCATCAATCAAAAAGGGGGGGTTTTGCGTTGTCACTGTACTCAAACTAAATCTGCAAAATAAACTAAAAAGAATATCAAATAACAAAATGTTCCGGGATTGAACTAGATTCCAATTTAACTCACACTCACTCGATCATGGACACACTGATTTTCCTATATGACTGAATCACCTAGTTATGGAGATCGGATTCCTCACTGCATCTCCTTATTCATCCTTTCGGTTTAGATTTAAAAGCGATTCATCGTCAATTAAATCTCTAACATACCACCCACCTCTCGGTTCCCCTAAGAGATGTAAATGATATGAAGCATTGAGCCTCTAGATGAACCCAAGTTTGTTGTGTTAACTGATTCCTCGTGTGCCCACAACAACCCACTAAGTTCCAAACTACTATCGAATTAACACACAGTCACGATTCATTAATTCTTTTAGCCCTAGAATGCCCATTATGACTAAAGAGTGATCAGCCACATTAGTCATATTAAACATGCTTTTTTCTAGTATTGGAACAAAACTTGGCAGAAACTCATTCATACAGTAAAATACCCACACGGCCTCACCAGTTTTAAGTGTGTGTTAAATCTTCATCTTTGTTCAACCCGGAATATAAATCTAGCTACTCATGCCAGATGGAATTGTAAAGACATAAAATAAAGACATGATAAACAATAAAAACTTACTAGAATTGAATTAAAACTCATCCAACACCAATGCTGAACATAAACAACATTAAATATAAATCCTAATCTCTGTAGGCATAAGGCCCCAGATTGTCTTGCTGCCGAAGCAGCATTGAAACTAAACTATGTGCAAAAATAAAACTACAGAAAATAATATGGTACCAAGTTCCCCTTTTCTAACTATCAAACTAGTATTTAAAAGAGTACAAAAGATCAAATAAAAATCCCCCAAAAAGGAAAAACTTCCATATCTGCCGGATTGTTGTGCCCTGCTGGACTCTGACTGGATAAGGACACTTCCTTATCTGCTGGATCTCTTATGCCCGTTGGACTCTGACTGGATAAGGAAACTTCCTTATCTGTTGGATGAATCCCGATATTTAAGGAATCTCATCCTTATCTTCCAAATTGTTGCCCAAGGGTCCATCTATGAACAAACTTTCCTTCTTCTATTCAGATTTCAATTCTGATAAAGCTCCAGCGCTAAATTTTATCTTCATTCGACAGAATCCCGCTTTTTCCGGGAATGCCCTCTTCACTGCCTCCTCTGAATCTGTGCGAGTACTGTGGGCATGACATCTTCTGCTCATGTTGATTTTTATTTGATATGCCCATTTCATCCATTTTAGTTTATTTGAAGGCCAAAACGCCTCTTTCGCCGGATTCGACTCTCAGAATGCCCAAACCACTTTCCTGGTTCTTTTCCGACATAAAGACACTAAAAAGGACATTTAGAGCGACTAAAATGCCGAGAAAAACGCGAAATAAATGGACTCATCAACACCATCTTAAAACATGGGACATCAACTCAAACAAAAATAGCATTCAAGACTCGAGCGTTAAAATTTGAAATATTTCTCTCATCAGCCGTCCATTGTGTTTCTGGAGTTAACACATAATTACCATCAAGACCTTCCATCCTAGGTGGTATCCAAGGTTCAATAATTGCTATCCATGCTCTTTCAGTGGTAGACTTAATATAAATCTTCATTCGAGATTTCCATATGGCACAGTTTCTGCCATTGTTGTCTAGAACAGGAGGACGACATTGACTGATTTGAATATCCATCATAAAATTCAAGCAACACTGAATCGAGCACTAGTAAGTCAAGTATCGGCTCTTATTGCCACTTGTTATAATTTCTTTCCTGAAAAGTTGTGAATTTCGGATGTAAACAGCAAAGTTGTACTTAATGTTGAAACTAGTGTGTCCACTATGCCTTCAACGTGCAGCGGAAGAATAAATAACACTTTGCACAAAATATGGTTTAAATCACGCTCCTTGCTGTGTGTAGTTGCCTTAGGGTGAAATTCACCAATATAAGTGAAATACAAACACAATACAAGTGTTATCTCGGTTCACTCCCTTGACAACATTGCATACAGCATACAAGAGATCTATCATAGCTTCACCCACTTGAACAATCTCTCAGACAAATACTATCTAAACATATAGATAGAAACAACACATCAATATAAATCTCAAGACTCTCATATTTGACTATCTAACCTACACACACAACTGAAACTAATCTTCAGTTGATTGGGACGCTAGACAGATGTCGGGGAGGATGTCTTGGATTTTTGAGACAACACTAGATGCAAGGTTCAGAACATCTCACAGAACACGGTGATATTCTGCTTGCACAACTGACTTCAAGATCTAAGGAGACCTTAAATACTTCTTCTATCTTGCTCCAGCAGTTGCTACATGATCACAAGACATGTGGCTTTGAATCAACCACTTTCAACTCCCTATTGCTGTAGTGGTCTTGAGATAACTGCAATCTGCATTGTGATTCACACGTTCTTCAACATCGTGCAATGGTAGCAATTACTCTAGTCACCAACGTTCACCTGCAACGGTTAGTGTTCAAGACAGAGTGGGAACATCACATCCCTTATAATTCAGAACCAACTTTGACTAATTCAAAGTCTTATTAAATCCATGATTTATCACATATATAATTAACCAATAAATACCTAAATATGTGGAAATAAAAATGTGACATAAATCACAAAATAATCAGATTAATTTAAAATAAATTAATCCTAAATAATCGGAAATGATAAGGTTAGCGTCCAAAGAGTTGTACTCGATGTCACGAGAATGACAGAGCACATCCGATACAACATTGACTTCGATGACATCAAACGAAGTAATAACATCATCTGTAACACATCATTCTCAACAATATATAATAATAATAATAATAATAATAATAATAATAATATCACAAATCGAAAAAATAAATAAGTTTGTACATCGCATAGGAATATACTAGTTATTTCTTAAGTTTAATACATAATACTTATCTAACTTCCCAAAATTTCTAAACTTGATTCTATTGGGGTTTTTTCAAATTGTGCCTCCACAGGATTTAATCGGATGCTCATTAATTCTACAACATGTCAATCATATTTTATGTGTGATATTAATTATTAACAATGTTGAATGAGCATATAAGCAAAACAATTCTAACACAGACGGAAAGATAGAACCGATAAACCACTTACATCGCGTAGTAGGGTTGCAGACTGGATTAAAGGTCTAATCCCGTTGTTGGAGACGAACACATATCAACACCCTCTCCTCCAAGGTAGTATTCGAACCACTCCAAGCATGACATTCCACTCCTTGACCTTCTACTATATCCTGAACCTTGTTTAGATGTATGGTGAGCTGCAGACTACTAAACTATATGGAAACCTTAGGGAATCAAGTGAGCATGAGAGGGGGTTGTTCTTGGCTTAATAATTTCGTGCCCCCTCCTTTAATTAATAGAGAGGGAGACGAAATTATGCTCCCCAAAACCTAATGGGTTTGGGTCTCTCCACTTGTTCCATTCCCCAGTCCACTTAGGTATTAATTGTGCTACAACAGGGATCTAGAAGAATATTTAATTGGCTTACTAATTTATTTATTTTCTAATATCCATAACATGGATATAAATAAATAAATTAAATATTATTTTTATTGCACTAAAGAAATAATACTGACCTACCTATTTAAAATATATTTAGGAATATGCTTTCTTCATTAGTTCAGTCATTCTCCATATTTAAGATATAATGTCCATTAATTAATTATGTAAGCTTCTGAAAAAAGAATTAATAACTGAAAACCTTTCCTGCAAACGTTGTTGTAATTAACTTGGCCAATCAACACACACACACACACAACCCTCTCCTACTTAGTATAAGCGGTCGATCTTCACCATCGTCACCGTTATATGAGATCAATTATTTTTCGTCTTTTTGTTTTTGGAGATGAGCTCTATTTATTTGACAATATTTGACATCCATTTCTAAACTAATAAATGGAGCCCAAAAATCATTATGCTTTAATTTCATATTTTTTTCTCCCTCTGTCCCAATTATATAGTTTTATTTCTCTTCGCACGTAGATTAAAAATATTTGTGAAAACAAGATATTAAAGCTAAACTTTCAATAATACTCTTATTTAATATTTATGACTTTTAAAATTTAAGTTGTTAGTTTTTTAATTTTCAATAATTAATAATGGTGTATTTTTTATACTTATAATAATGAAATTATATAATTAGGACACACCAAAATAATAATAGAAACTATATAATCGGAACGAAGGGAGTAAATGATTTCCAACTATTCATTGAATCATGTGTTAAAACATATAAATGACAATAATGATTAAAATTTAAAAGATAAAAGGTCAAAGATCTAAATATTAATAAAAATTAGAAGATAAATGATTTAAAATGCTAATTTTTTGTAATGATTTGAAGAGTTGCCTAAAAAAATAAAGATCTAAATTTCCATACAAATAGTTAGAAAATAAAAGGGCAAAAAAAAAAACTAACCAAAAAAGGGAAAATGTTTCTGAAAAGAATCGAACAGAAACCCCCCCCAAAAGAATAAAACTAATTCAATTGCAGAGTATATATTTATTTCAAAAAAAAAATCATTGAGCATGAGCAACACGTTAATGTCGGACGAGTGGATTGTGTGAAAAAATTTAAATTGTCTAGTCCTTACTTGAGAATCAAACTATATATATGGAAATTTAATTATATTATTTTAAAATTTATTTAATTAAATAACATGAGATACATTAATTTCAAGAAGCAATAAATTTTAAATTTTATTTAAGTAAATAAAATGAGAAAAATTAATTTGAAGAAGCAAGAAAATTGCATTCTAAATAAAAGGTGAGATAAAGATTAAATTTTTAAATTTAAATGTGGAACCCATCAACTTTTTCTGACTTCAGAGCATAACTACCACATCTATACACATTGCACATGGAAATTCTATCCCATGGGTGCTGCAGCAAGCAAGGACGCCCATATAAAATAAAAAAATTGGGACATACATGGAAATTCACCTGTGAGCTATAAATTTCTGATGCAGCACAACATTGCAGATTCATACTCCTAAAATCATGTTTTAAACTGCCACAATAAAATCAATGATATCCAAGTGAGTTAAGCAAATCCATCATATGGCAACCACTGCGATAAGGTATTGTACATAAATAATGCCACGCCATCCAATAGTTTTAATAGTTTTAGCCACAGATAAAAATGTCATCTCAAGTCGAATATAGCTCCCAATATATACATTTTTTAAAATTTTTAAATACACATTACTGATTCTCGGAAAGTGCCAGACTAGTCCCGCAAGGCATCGAACTGGTTCCTGCTCTCAAAAAAAAAGAAAGAAAAAAAACACACTGTAATTTAGAACCTCAAATCTAAGGATTGGGCAACACAAATGGGCAATCTGATGTTTTTAATTTTATTATAACTTCTGGATTTGGAAGCAAGAGAAGAGCCAAGTTAACAATTTGATGAATATGCAGTAACAGCACAAAGCGACAGTGATATGAGTTGAACCTAATTTTTTGAACACAAAAAATAATGACGGAATAATGGAGAAAGTGTGCCTAGGGTGGCAGCCTAAACCAACCAGCATTTCCCACAAGAAGCACCAGCAGTGTGCTCATGGCACAGTGGATGAAGGATTTCATCACTGAAATCTTTCCCACGACCCTCACCAACAACAGTGACCAGATAAAACGATACTTAGCTGGACAATGTTTCTTACCATCATCTCAAATTTTAACCATAGTAGTAATAGTCAAAGAAAACCCCAAAGAGGAAGAATTTTGTTGATCATTATACAACTTTTCCTCTTCATGATCTAAACATACTTGTTCAGTTCTGTAGTCCCGAAAAAGTTGATGTCCATCAGGAATCAGGAATCAATGTTTTAATTAATGACTATGCCCAACCTCATCAGGTTTGATCGAGTAAGGTATCTTAAATTTTCTGTTCTCTTCTCTCATTTGTACTTCTGCTAATATGCATGAAAGCACATTAAATGAGCAAAGGGTTCTAAAGTCTAGGCAAAACCATTCAACATGCTTTATATAGATTTTAGTTGTCATAATAGAATATAAATCTACCCCAAACAATGTACACGAGGCATAAGATTTTTCCATGTATTGGCAGAATGCCATTTATCAAGAAAACCATTTTATTCACACCAAATAAGTTCTATGAAACCTACGGTTTCAGTTAAATTAGTAAAAACATGTAGATTATTGTAGCACTAGGTCTTGGTTGTATTTTACATGAATGGTTTTTCAGAGAACATGTGGGTCTTGAATCATAACTTATCTAGATTTTATGGCCGTGACTTAGATGTTTCCATCTGATCTTTCCCAAAACAATGTTTTTCCTGTAAGAAAATATTTCAGAAACAATTGAAACTCCAACCAACAGTATTATTATATGCAGGTGAATCAAGATTTCAAGAGAAGGATGGTTTGAGAAATTTAAGTAAATAAAGCGTTCAGATTAGATACCATTTTGTTAAACAAACTTGACCATGATGCTTGGATACTCAAAGGAGACTGATCAACAGTAGATGGTAGAAGCCATTTCTACTTGTGACAGAAATAACCAAAAGCATGGGGATAATAGACATGATCTTATGACTGAGAATTAGAAAATAGAAAGTTGAAGGCGATAAAATTAACATCAGGAAAGAGGAAATCGAGGCATGCAATTAAAAAAAGTTACAAGCATCACACCAAACTTCAAAGGTTTAGAATAGGGTGTAATCGAACCGAGCCAAGCCGAGTATTCATGTGCTCAAGCTTGATTCATTTATTATCGAGCGAGCTTCAAGCTTCGAGCTTTATTTATCGAATAATTTGACGCTCGTGAGCTTATTCGAGCCTAAATGGGCTTTCAAAATGAAGAATTCAATTTAAATATTTATTCTTTTCTTTTAAAAATAAATTATTTTATTCACAGAAAAGTAGATTCAGTAAAATTGATTCTTTTCCTACAATAAATAAACTTAATAGAGACTTGATATACTTATTACTTATAAGTAATAAAATATAAGTTTTATCATATTAATAATTTCATATTTTCAAGCTAAATCATTTAACGAGCTTGCTCATGAGCTAATGAGTCGAGTAGTGTCAAGCTCAAGCTTGACTCCTTCAATTAACGAGCATTACTAAACGAGCTCAAACGAGCTTTTATCGAATCGAGATCCCAATCACTCAAGAGTAGCTTGGCTCATTTACAACCCTAGTTTACAATTGTGTTGCAAAAATTCAAATGAAGCTTGTAAGAATAAAAAGAACTATATTTAACTTTTCTGACACCTAAGATTGCAACTTAGGCACTTCGCAACTAAGATATTACCCATTCCCAGTTAATTCATTTTCAGTTTCCACTACCAAACAATATTCTCTGAAATCTCCAAACAAATCCAAACATAAAAATCACCCATTTTCAGAAGAAATCCCTTAATAAATCAGTAATAAGACAAAAGATTTAAGAGCTGAGGGTCAAATTCAACCTTTGTTGTCTTAAAATGCTTGTAATTCCCTAATATTATTCCCTCAAAATAGTGCATTTCATGCCGTACATAAATCTTTGATGTTGAAGGTTGCATAGGAGACAACTATATTGCAGTATACATTAATGTAATATCCCATATTGATTATAGAATGGAAGTTTGAAGTGCTAAATAAAAGGGTGCAATGTACTCACGAGCAAATTATTTACTATTTTGGCAAAAAGGAAAAATAGATGTCAAGTAGTTGCTCATAGAACTTATTATGCCATCCTATCGCGACTGGAAGGGGTTCAGTTGCGTGACAATTAAGCCAATGTATGTAAGCACTAGATACATTATAGGCATATTTGCAATAAATAGCCACCACTTCTTCAAAATGTGTCATACGTTAAGCTCAGCTTGAGAAGTTAAGCAATCACCACATTTATATCATTGTCTGCAAATCATATCTATCTTTCAATGTTCCTGAAGAAATAGTACTATACCCCGCTCGAAGTTAAGATTGAAAAATAATCAACAAATACTGCCAGTCGTTATCAACACAATAACACCAGTAAACTAAATATCGTGAACAGGTTAGGCAGAATACAACTTACGTCTTGACGCATATATAACCATATAGATAAAAGTAAAACAACTAAATAAATCGACAAAAAAAATTCCAAATAATCCTAAATCCAACACACGATCATAGCAGCAAAGCAAATCATCTATATTCAGCTATTAAAACTCAGTTAATAATAACAATTAAAAAAAATGGAAGCGGTTAAAGATGACCTCTTAATCGGAAGAGTGTCGGCCCTCGCACTGTGGCGACATGTCGAAATTCTTGGAAGGATACTTGGCGGTGACCATTCCGACCTCGAACACCAAATCCTGGCCGCTGGATCTGATTCCAGTGATGCCCCACCACTTGAAGAACGCCCTCACGCTGATCCCGTCAAGCTCCGCGATCCGATTCTCAACGATCTTGCCAGTTATTCGTGGGGAATAGGCGGCCAAGTAGTTGTCCGGCGGCAGCGTCACGCGGCAGTTACCGCCCAGCCCCAGCGAGAAGGCGCCGGAGGTGCGGTTGAGGGTGTAGGACTCGATGTCGGCAGGGATAAGACCGACTGGGAACCCGTACTTCACCAATTCGTCGTGGGCAGTGCTCGCCTCCGAGGCGGCGGCGAGGAGAGAGAGGCAGAAGATGAAGAGAATTGGAGATGTCGCCATTAATGGAGTAAAGTGTGGTTATTGATCAAGGCTATTATTGAGTTGGCAGTGTTGCTGAAAATATCAGAGGCTTGACTCTTTCTCATCTTCTATCTCTAACTAATTGCCACGTCTAAATCCGAAAAATCAAACTCCAATCCAAACCAGTTTTATTTAGCGAGTTTTTATTTGCACCACGAAAATTACTCTTTGCACCCCTCTTACTCAATGTACTACTGATTTTACTCTATGCACCACATAAATTTACATTAGTACCTTTTTACCAAAAAATATTGATTTTAGTTAAAAAGAAAAAGAATGACCTAAAATCTAAACATAATTGTGGAGAGGAACGTTGCATCTAAATTGTTCGAATTCAAACCACATTGAGCAGTTCGATTTTTCTCCAAAATACATTAATCTGAACTTGAAGACCTTGAAGCCTATTTTAATGGAAGAATTTTGTAAGTTTTTTTGTGCTATTTTGTGAAAATTTACATATTTTGTCTTATAGATTAGAAATAAGTGGGTGATTGTTTAATTCAAATTTCCTACTAGTTTAATATTGTTAGAATAGGTTATTGGAATTATTAGATGCTAATTTGGCTTGATTGTGCGGAAAAAACTGAGATTGGGATGAGTTTTAGATTGGGTTTTTTTTCCTACGCACAACAATCGACCTGAAGAAGTCGAACACAGTAGTTTTGTTCTAACTATTCAGTTAGAACAAAATGATTATGTTCAAACTTTGGAGTTAGAACGGATTTCTGAAAATTGTCCAAGTTTGGTTCTAACTCTGAAGTTAGAACAAAATGATTATGTTCTAATTTTAGAGTTAGAACGGATGTGGATGCCCTATTATGCAAGTGCTGATTTACGTGATTTTTTCATTTGTTCGATGTCTGTAGTTTGTTTTAATTAGTTTTGTTAGAACTCTGAAGTTAGAACAAAATGGTTATGTTCTAACTTTGGAGTTAGAACAGATTTCTGAAAATTGTTCCAAGTTTGGTTCTAACTCTGAAATTAGAACAAAATGATTATGTTCTAACTTTAGAGTTAGAACAGATTTCTGAAAATTATCTAAGTGTTGGTCGAACTTCAAAGTTTGATTTGTATTGATATGTTCTGGGTCTGAAGTTCGACCCTGATTCTGAATTGTGTTATTTTGCAGCTCCCGTAATAGACACAGCTCCTAGTGTTTTTCCTTGGGATGGGATCCATAGTGCCATTGGATATCTGGATCCATTGCTCACTAGGTAGAGAGCTCATGATCCGCACCTGACAATGCCTTACGTGATGTATTGATGTCGGAGGTGATAAAGCTTTTGAGGCATTACATTTTCGTACAGGACAACAGCAGTAGGACGAGTCATCATCGAGATTACGTTGACGATAGTAGTATTTAAATTTTATTAGTGTACTTATTATTGTTAGTTTTGTATGCTGGAAGACATGTCTTTGTATACTTTTCTGATGATATGATCATATAAATTGAATTTCATTTTAGTCACTGTTTGCATTTAAATTATTATATAATTTTTTATGAATATTCAATATAATTACATTGTAGATGATATGGTGTGGGTGAACACACGGTAAGATCATATCATCAGATCCTTATATTGTATTAAAAGGCTCACAGTTTAGATGGTCCTGAATACACCATCGGTACACCTTAGAATAATCTGATAGTTAGTTTATCTTGACTAATTGATTATTCTAATACACTTATTAGTGTGTTGAGGAGGATCACGATAGGATATTGTTCTCCATTCTGACCTATTAATGAGAGAACAAAGATCCACAAAGTTCGGGTTCTTAACTTATATTTATTGGCGAACATATATATGCTTTGTTTATTGCTTTGATCTATCAATGGGTGAGGTTCTTTTATAGGATCAATAAACTCGATATTTTGGGTGATAGCATTTGCATATATGATGTGTTGTGCAATATATATAAGCACCATGTCCTGGTGCGCCAGTTGATGATGTTCTCTTAAGGAAACATAAGTTCATGTGAAACCCTGCAAGTGGAATTTATTCCGTACATGATAAAGCTTGTGTGGTACTACTCAAGGTTTTAGATATTAATTAATTATAGCTGTCAGAGACTTACAAAATTAATTAATGAACATTAGATCTTAAACACGGGGAATGACTGAACTAAAGGAGAAAACATATTCACAAATATGTATTAAATTTGTAAGTCAGTATTACTTCTTTAGTGGAATAAAAGTAATAATTAATTTATTTAATAATATCCTAATTTTATTGGATATTGAAAATTAAATAAATTAGCAGGCAAATTTAATATTCTTCTAGATCCCTATTGTAGCCCAATTAGACTGAAGTGGACTGGAGATAGAACTTGAGATAGAGGAACAAACCAGTAAGGGTTAAGGCTGCAATTTTCGCCACCTCCCCTAATTAATTAAGGGAAGGGGACGAAAATTATAACACAAGAAATTCGAGCCCTCTAGTTCTCCACAGATTCCACACCCGTATCAGTTGATTACAGCCCACCCTGTATCTGAGACACAGTCCGGGAATACAACAGAAGGTCTTGAAGTTGAATAGCTGAGAGGCGCCGATTATTATTCATTCAACAACAAGATTTGATCTGAAATCTTGTCCTCAACCCGTCATTTAATTTGTAAGTGGTTTTTCATAATCCATATTTTTGTTTTTAGTATAATCAATAAACCGACTTTACATGATTATTAAACTCGGCTATTAAAACATATATGCTGCATGAAATTATCATTTGCATGACATTGGGATTAAAGAACATCCAATGAGATCCTGCGGTGGTTTAAGTCGAAAAAACCACAACAATTGGTATCAGAGCGGGTTTTGACTCTATTCTAGTTTTAATCCTAGGATTAATTTCGACACTTTATTTAATTTTGATGCTAAATTTATAGTTCTTAAATTTTCAGATTTAAATATATATATATATGTGTCGATTTTTTGGTGTTCAAAACTTGGGTGAATTTTTTATTGAGTTCGAAAATTCTAGTTTTGAGGTTGCTAGAAATTTTCGGCCATCATGAAATAAATATTTGGGATGATATTTGATGTTCTTCAAATTTCCAGATTTTATCTTCATGGTGATCGAAAATTTGAAGATCAAAATTTTCGATTTTGATGTTCTATATTTCCCTAATTTAGTGCATGAAATTTTCGGTCCTATAGAATTAATTTTGGATGGATTTTTGATGAACATCAAAATTTCCAGATTTAATTCTTGATGTGTTTCGAAAATTTGAGTGATTAGAATAAGATTAGGTAATTTTTGGTGTATATCAAAAGTTACCTAATTCTAATCTAAATAGGTTTTGAAATAGAATTATAAATTTGGTAATATTTGAAGTGGATCAAAATTTTCAGATTTATTATTCTTAGTATTTTTGAAACCTAGACTAAATCATTTGGAATAGTTTTTTTGATTAATATCAAAATTTCCAAGTGTGTTTTAGTGTGTGTTGGTCCCGGGCGAGTCGATATCAGTTTAGAGGGGGGTGAATAAACTGATTAAAACTTTTGCTTCAAATGCGGAATGCCAGGGCCCTTTCACTCGCTTAATGAAACTTATCTATGCACAAACTTATTGAGCAGTTAAGACAATTTGAGTGCGGCGTGTGTGATGTTGTGTGCAGTTCAAAGATATGCAATAATCAAAATGGTACAACACACAAGCAATTTATAGAGGTTCGAAGTCTCAAACTTCTACATCCTCTCTTTCTTCCGCAGAAGAGCAACTTCACTATATAACTTGAGTTTCTTTACAAATTATACAATGAAGGACAGTTGGCTGAACCTGGTAACTGCTCGCTACCTCAACGGGTCGACGGCTCACACTTGAAGTCCCTAACTGCTCGCTAGGAAGGTAGGTGCTATTGTCGTCTTTACAAGGTTTTAGATCTCTTTTGATCTTCAAGAGGTTAGTCTTGAACAAGGGTTATTAACTGATGTGCTCCTTTAATTGAGCTGAGTAGTTGATCGTTGTGTAGCTGAAACTGAGAAGACTGCCCTGGCTAGATTGTCAACAGCTGGCTGATTATCTTGACTCTGTGAATTTCTTCTTCTCAGTTGAACTCTCGCAGTTTCTATCAAACGCTGAACTTGAGCTTGAGTGGGAGGGAGAAAGAAAAGCTCTTGCTCGAGAGTGTTTTTAAACTCTTATTCACTCGTCTTTTATAGAGGAGTGATTTTATGACCGTTGCGTTCCATTGTCCAATGATCGGTGGCTCTGTTGGCTCATCAATTGAGAATGATCGCTTTGAGCTTTTGGTTTGAAGTAGCCGTTACTCTACCAATCGATCTTCATTGGATATTTAATTCCAGGATCTTTGTTGAAGCATTTATTCCAAGATTCGGCAGTTTGAGCGATAAACTCCAAGGTTCTCTGGCTTCAGTTTTCTTGGCAGCTTTGAGTTCCAGTTGACAGTTCTAGACTTGTGAGCTGGGTTTGACTATTGCTCTAGTTGGCAGTTTTGAGATCGTCAGCTGAGTTTGGCTATTGCTCCAGTTGGCAGTTTTGAGCTTATCAGCTGAGTTTGGCTATTGCTCCAGTTGGCAGTTTTGAGCTTGTCAGCTGAGTTTGGCGATCATCAGTTGGATAGTTCCAGTCTTCAGTCTTAAACTGATCTCTTATCAGTTCCCTTAGTTGACTCTTTTCTCCCTCAGCTTAGCTGACTTAGTTGTCAATTTGTTTCGACTGTTTAACTTCTTGACTTCTCAGTTCAGTTGACTTCTTACTGAATGATGTATCCTTCAGCTTGCAGACCATACTCTTGATTGGTTGGCTTTGACTTTGCTTGATTCCATTTTTGATGATGCCCTGGATTAATCAGCTCCAATCTGCAACTTGAATTTTAGTCAGTTTTTCACAAATAATTTTGACATCTCATCAAAACCTAATCTAGGGGTTACTTGATAGTTTTTCCTAACAATTTCCCCCTTTTTGATGATGTCACAACTTTGTTGATGATGATGGAAAAAGCTGCAAGTATAGCAAGTTTGCTTAAGCAGTTTCAGAGCAAATTCAAAGCAAGTTTGAGAAAGTTTGATTTATGATTTTCATTCAAGTATTAGAGCATTTGTCATTAGCATTTGTCATTCATGCTATTATTCAGGTATTAAAGCATTTAAGATATGCATGAAATTCAAGTATTGGAGCAATTTAGACTTCAAGTTTCAGAGCATTTTCTCATTCTTTCACTTTGGGCATGCTTTCATTTCAGTATTAGAGCATTTTTCATTCAAGCGTCATAGCATTCAACCATTTTTCATTCAAGTATCAGAGCATTATCAGAGCTTTTAACTTAATCATACTTGAAGTAACAGAGCATGAGCAATATAAGCATGGTCGAAATGTATATTATATATATTCACTTTAAAGCATATTATATTTTCAAGAATAGTTAAAACTACTAATCTACTCCATGAAAATTGCTTCTTTGCTCATTTTCTTTCTGCTCGATTTTCCTTTTTCTTGAGCTCCTTGCATCCTCCATGCTTCCCCCTGAAGCTGATCTCCCCCCTCATGATGAATTTCTCTTTGAATTTAATCCCAAAGAGTTAAGCATCCATTATCTATCTGTTCTTCTTCCCCCTTTTTGGCATCATCCAAAAGGTGGAATGGGTTGCATGATGGTAGTGACAAGTTTGGCAGGAAGGTGAATGCAGTTGCCATATTGTCATCATGAATTGAGAGAACGGAAGGAATTTGCATGGGTGAGAAGAGCCATGCATATGCTTCTTCAGTTGTTATGAACTGAACTGGAGCAGAGGTGAGAGAGACTGCTTGCTCTCTGAAGTTCATCGAGGCCAAGTTGTTGAAGATCTCATCGGTTGAAGGGATGGGTGGATCATAATTGAAGGGTGTGCATGAGGAGTTCGCTGGTTCATTGTCGGGGAGATGAGCATCGGCTGGTATGCTCAGCTGAATTGGCTTGATCATCGAATCCATTATCTCTGAAAGCGTTGGTGGTGAGGAGAGTGGATGATTCATCCAGTTTCTACTGCATGTTCTTTCGTTGATCCAGAAGGTGGAGCCACGGGTGCGGATGAGGTGGAACATTGTTGACTCATCTAGTTGAAATCGCCATATATGGTATTGCAGGTACCGCCGCAGTTGGTCAAACAGAGCAGAGTCTGTGTCTTCAACGAGACCGAAACAGCTTCTCAACTGATGATCGAGAACTGTTTCAAACTCAACCTCAATGGAGTCACGTTGGACTAATGGTAGAGGTTGGGAGCTGGCTGATATTGTAGGCCGATCACTCAGGCTTGAAAGATGTTCGCTCTCAATCATCAGCTCTCTTTCGTCAGAGGAGCTGACGGGTGCCTCCAAAGGTGCCTTTCCACGATCTGATTTGGAAGGCCCTTGTCGACGTGAACGCTTCAGGATCGGATGGCCGTAGATAGTGAGGAGTATGTCCCTTCTTTTGAGCTGTTCGCCATTTGGGACGACCTCATCAAACTGGCTTTGAATGATATGGCTTATATGACTCATAAACCCGATCTTTTCGCGAAATGAGCCAGTGGAAGGGTCATAGGCTGTTCGCTCTACATTAGCTCACAGTTGAGCAAGGATGAAAGAGGCCCAGTTGGCTTTACATCCGTAGTATAGAGCGGCTGTGAGATGGGCTTTGATGTTCGAGAAGTGGACTGTCTCAAAGTTGCCATATAGGATATGGCCGGTGATATCTAAGAGTTGGAGGATATCATTGGGCATACTCTCCTTCAGCCTGTGTGAATAGTTATAGTGGTTGACGTGAGGAAGCTTCCAAGCATCCCATAGTGCATATTTGCAGGGCAGTTGCATGGTCATGACGTCTAGACCGTCGCCTGGAAGGTGAAGGGTAGACATCATCGTCTCTTTCATCACTGTGATCACCTTGCTCCGGACGGTAGAAATGATGTTGTCGCCGGAGATGGTTGCGTTGTAGTAGAACTCCGCAACATGAGAAGGTAAATTCTTGAGTGGCACGATCGTCAAAAATGGTAGCAGCCCAGTTGCCTCCAATGGCCTATAAATCCTTTGAAAGTTTTCGGAGCCGAGGCGTGCATTAAGATACTCTAGACTTAGAGTTTTATCTTTCTCCAGCTTCATAATAAGTAGATTTGCATCGACCGTCTGAAATGGGGGCTTCATATCCGCAAAAAGATGCTGTTTTAGTTTAGAGAGCAAGTGTTTAGGAGAAAGAAGACTTAGCAGATGATCAAAGCAAGAGAGAGAAAGGATTTGCAGATGATCGTAGCCTTCATCTCGTTTCCTGTCTTGGCTTTAGCTTTTCTCTTTTTCTTTAGTGACTGAGATGAGCAGTTCCTTTCTTGGGAATCCAGTCAGAGATAAGAACTGGTAGTGACTCATCATTTGGCAGCTTCAGCAGGTCTTCAAGCATTTTACTCATCCTTAGAACAAGTCCAACCTTGGACTCAAATTTACCAGAGTTCTTTGAGTCAGAGGCCTTGATGACTTGATGCTTGAATTGTTGGAAGACAAATTCTGCCCAGTTCGTTTGTTGTCCTTTAGCAAGGTGAATCATAACCTTGTATCTCTCTTGGGTGAGTTGACTCAGGCTTCCAATGGCCCCGAACATCATCTTGCTCGTTATGTCAAGTAGAACTCAATACTCGGGCTTCAGGTCAGTTTTAGCGGTTGTAAAACTGAATTGCTTGTCGCAGGTTGAAGCTTTCCATTTTCTCCAGTATAACTCTGCAGATTCCTTTAGATCTTGAATAGATGATCCTTCCTGTGGGAGTTTGAACACTTCTGCAATTGTTCTTTCAGTTATTTGAAGTGGTCGTCCTTGAATCACTGATGACACCGTCTTTCCATCTGCAGATAATTTTGCTTGAAGTAAAAATTCACTCACCAACTTTTGTCTAAAGAACTTTGGTGGTGTTTCCAGGTAATAAAGAATTTCTGTCTTGTGAAGATTGGACAGAAGGAGTGGGTTGTTTGATTCATTTAAAATCAATTGAAATTTCTTCCTATCAAGAAATTTATCTCTCATAAGTTGTTCTTTGAAGGAATTTGAAGATCTGGATAATTCGGCCATCTTTGGGGTTGGCTGAGATTTTGGGTATTTAAGATCTTTTGAGAGAGAGCTTTAGAGATTGTAGAAGGAGGGGGCTTTTTGAGAGGTTTGAAAGAGAAATGTTGTTTATGACTGGTTGGACAGGCTTATAGATCTGTTGGTTGGAATGGTACTAGCCTCTGGTCTCTTTTGGCCGTTGGCAATTAATGACTTTCACACGTGTCATTATTTTACAACGGTCAAAATTTCAAAATAAATGTGAGGCTTAACATTTATTTGAAATAAAAGACTTTTATAAATATATCAAAAGATATAATTACAAACTGATTAAGAAGAAGTACACTTAGGGCTTTTCTAATCAGGTTTAACTTGATCAGCCACTTAGTCCTTCTTATGATCAGTTTTCCTTTTCTTAGCCTTTCTGGATCTGTCTGGCATGTCCTCATTGGAGGAGACTTTCTCTGAGCTTTCTGTTCCAGTGTGTGCTTCCAGTTGTAGGATTGATTCAGAGAGCAGCTTTACCTAGACTTTCATGTTTTCGATCACTTTCTTGAATTGTTTTGACACCTTGCTTGATTGCTGCTTCTTTGTTTGTTTGATATATCATAGAGTCTTTTCTGCATTTGGCTGATGCTCTCCAATCTCTTGATCTGCATCCAGCTGATGCTCTCCACTTTGATAATTAGCAGCTGGTTTCTCAACTGTCTCAGATTGAGTTGGTGAAGCTACTTTCTGCTCAGTTTGACCCTTTCTAGAGTCCTTTTTATCATTATCTCCTTCGGTTGATGACTTGTATCCCTGAATTAGGCGAAGGATATCATCTGAGTCGGAGTTTGATTGAACCTCTGACTTCACCATTGTAGATTTTCCTTTACCCCTTGTTATTGGAGTAGAATGGATTAGCTTCTGCCTCAATTTTTGTTGTGATCCCTGATCGTTAGTGGAGGTAGTGTAGTTGTATTTATTCTGGGAATAAAGTCTTCAGGATCAATCTGTTGAGGATGAGTCTCCTTAATCATCTCATCAGGAAGAAGGTACTCCAGGATGGAGCTTACTCTGTTGAGAAAGTTCATCTTTTTTGGAAAACGCCCTGAGCTTTTTGTTCCAGTTTCCACATTGTCTACAAGCTTCTTTAACTGTCGAAAGAAGTATAGAGACCAGTTGACTATCTTTTCTTCCCAGATTGCATTGCAGATTCTGTACTTTATTTCTGACATGCTGGATTGATCTTCACATGATGCTATCATCATCCTCGCAGCCACTGCTGCTAGTACTTGAAATTCTTTTCCAAAGTTGAACACATAATGGTTGATGTGATATCTTCCCTCAAAGTGAATCGTTGCCCATCTGTCGTAGCAGTCTTTAGCATCAACTTCTATTTCTTCAACATTATCTCCTTCATCTAGAAAATCAAATACCCTTTTTAACACTGATGGAGTGATTGTGATTTCTTACCCTCGAACATCTGTTTTAAATTCCAGAGGGTTCTCTGTGCTCGTTGAGTTGAGGAAAAACTCGGCAACTGCCTCTGGATATGTCTGAGCGGGTATACCCTCAGTAAATGTCTTCAGCCCAGAATTTTCAATTAACTGAATGATTCCTTCACAGCAGTTGAGAATATTGGAGAATTTTCTGAAGTTGTCTCTGCTGAGTATCTTGTCATGATACAGATCTTTGCAGAAGACTGTGGAGTCTTCTCTGGTGACTTTGAAATTAAACTTCCTTTGATGAGGATTGGTTGAGAATAGAGTCATGATTTACGAAGGTGTAATTTTAGGGGTGGGGAGTTAATCTGAAAGGCTTTGAGCTCTGGAAGGAGATGAGATAGAGAAGATGGTAGTATACGGTGTGAAGCTTATCTTGAAGACTTAGCCGACCTTTTTATAGAGAGATTGGGCTCATCCAACGGTTGTGTTGCTTCATATGCCTAATTTCAACGGTCGGATTTAAATCAATCGAACCGTCAATTGGCCTTTAGATTCTGTCCGTTGGGGATAAATGAAGGAGGAGAGAGAAAGTTCAACGGTAATATTTGAGTGACATGTGTTTTTACCATTTCTAATATTGAAATTTGAACTTATCTTTTCTCTCTAGCAGCTTCTCCTTGGCTTGAAACTGATTACGTCATCAGTTGGCTTTGACTAGAACTGATGATCTTTCTATTGATCAGCTTCAACTGAGATGTCTTTTCATTAGTTCCGAACTGGTTTTGACTGTTTAGACCTTTATTCAGCTGCTTCCCAGTTCAGTTGTTCTCCTTCAGCTGGTCTTTGAACTGACATCTCCTTTTGATTTGACTTCAGTTCCTAATACTCCTTCATCAGTTTGATCAATTTTGCAGCTTGTATGTTCTTCATAACTGACTGGATCATCAGTTTGAGCGACTGAACTGATGATTTAGTTGAACTGATGGAGTAAACTGATCATCTCTAGTTTACTTTTCTCTCAGCAGCTTCTTGCATTTACTTCAAACTGATGGCGTATGTGGCCAACTGATCAGTTTCTCGTCTTTTTGATTCAGTTTCTCTCTTCAGCTGGAGTGGTCCCTTGGCCTTTTTCCTCCAGTTTATCATCTTCATCCTGTGATGCTAGCTCCAGCAGTCCCAACTGTATTCATAGCTCCATAAACCTTGCTTCAGGCAATGGTTTGGTGAAGATGTCAGCTATCTGCTTCTCAGTGTTAACATATTTGATGCATATGTCTTTCTTCTCGATGTGATCTCTGATGAAGTGATGCCTTATGTCAATGTGCTTAGTTCTTGAATGCAGAACTGGATTCTGAGACATCGCAATTGCACTGTTGTTGTCACAGTAGATAGGCACTTCTTCAGTTTCAACTTTGTACTCCTTCAACTGTTGTTTCATCTAGAGTATCTGAGCACAACAACTTCCAGCAGCTACATATTCTGCTTCAGTTGTTGACGTGGCAACTGAGTGCTGCTTTTTGTTAAACCAGGATATCAGTTTGCTTTCCAGAAACTGACATGCTCCACTAGTACTTTTTCTGTCGATTTTGCATCCACTAAAGTCTGAGTCTGAATAACCAATTAGGCTCAAACTATCATCTCTGGGATACCATAGTCCAAGATTTATGGTTCCTTTGAGATATTTGATAATCCTCTTAGCTGCTTCGAGGTGGCGCTTCTTTGGATTAGCTTGAAACCGTGTGCATTGTCCGACTGAATAAGAGATATCTGGTCGGCTAGCTGTTAAGTAAAGTAGCGACACAATGATTTCTCTATAATATGTTTGGCTAACTGATTCTCCTTCTTCGTTGAGAGTTAGCTGAACTGATGTGTTCATAGGAATCTTGAGAGCTTTTTCTTTGCTTACTCCAAACTTCTTGACTAGTTCATTGGTGTACTTCGCTTGGCTGATAAAGATTCCATCTTTCAGCTGCTTCACATGGATTCCTAGGAAGAATGTCATTTCTCCCATAATGCTCATCTCAAATTCGCTTTGCATCAGTTGAGCGAATCGTGTGCATAGATCTTTGCTTTTTGATCCAAAAATTATATCATCCACATAAATTTGAACCATTAAGATCTCAGTTGATCATTCTATTCGGAATAGAGTTCGATCAATGACTCCCTTTTGAAACCCATTTTTCAGCAAAAATGTTGTTAGAGTTTCATACCACGCTCTAGGAGCTTGCTTCAGTCCGTATAGGGCCTTCTTCAGTTTGAAGACTTGATCACCAATTTCAAAGCCTGGCGGTTACTCAACATACACGTCCTCCTTGAGCATTCCTTGAAGAAAAGCACTCTTGACATCCATTTGGTAGACTGTGAAGTTGAAGTGTGCTGCATAGGCTAAGAACAGTCTGATGGCTTCCAATCTTGCAACTGGTGCGAATGTCTCATCAAAGTCGATCCCTTCACTTTGTGAGTATCCTTTGGCTACCAGTCTAGCCTTGTTCCTTATAATCACTCCTTGTTCATCCAGTTTGTTGCGAAAGACCCATTTTGTACCAATGACCTTCTGGGTTTTTGGCCTATCAACAAGAAACCATACGTTATTTCTTGTGAACTGGTTCAGTTCTTCTTGCATAGCCATGATCCAGTCTGAATCTTCTAAGGCTTCCTTGACGTTTGCTGGTTTAGTTTGAGATATGAAGCATGTGAATAATGCATGCTCAGTTGAACTTCTGGTCTGGACTCTACTTCTTGGATCACCAACTATCTTGTTAGTTGGGTGGCTTCGGAGCCATTTGGGCAAGATAGCTTCAGCTGGGTCCTCAGCCGGCTCTTCTGTGGTGACGTCATCAGTCGCCCTTTCATCAACTAGTTCAGCATTTTCATCAGTTCTTCTCCCTGTTTCAGTTGTGGGGTTTGTGGTCCCAGTACGATTTGTGTCTTCATTGACCAAGTTGTTCTCAACTGGTTTTGTGCCAGTTTCATTGCCTTCTTTCAGTAAAACTTCAAACCGCTCTGGAACAATGTGATCCACATAGTCCTGCGAGTTCTCAGTTTCACTAGGTAGTACTTGAACTGATGTGTCTATTCTTTCTTTGTTCCTGTACTCATTAGCAAATTCATCAAATACCACATGACATGTTATTTCCACAACAAGAGTTCATTTATTGAACACTCTGTAAGCTTGTGCATGAGGTGAGTTATACCCAAGAAATATACCCTCATCAGCTTTAGCACTAAAAGCTTTCAATTGAGTCTTGCCATTGTTGTGAATATAACATTTACAGCCAAATATTTTAAAATATGAGATAGAAGGCTTACGACCCTTGTACAGTTCATAAGGTGTCTTGTCATGGGCTGCTATAATGGCACTTCGATTTTGAGTGTGGCAAGCTGTGTTGACTGCTTCAGCCCAGTACCTTTCAGCTATATTGGCATCAGCTATCATTGCTCGAGCTGCTTCTTTGAGTGTCCGGTTATGCCATTCGGCTACACTATTTTGTTGTGGAGTTCTTGCAGCTGAGTGTTCATGAATGATTCCAAGCTGGTTGAGAAAGTTGATCATTTATTGATTCACAAATTCAGTTCCATTATCTGAACGAATCCTTTGAACTGATCTTTCTTTTTCAGTTTTTAGCCTTCTGATCAGCGTTGTTAGCTTGTCATAAGTTTCATCTTTTCTCATCAAGAATTCCACCTATGTATATCTTGAGAAATCATCAACTACTACAAGAGTGAATCTTTTGCCCTTTGGAGTTTGTGGTCTAACTGGACCAAACAAATCCATATGTAGCAGTTGAAGACAATCCGTTGTTCCTGGTGGGTGACTCTTATTCTTGAATGATGATTTCACCTGCTTCCCTTTTTGACATGGTCCACATACACCTGTTTTCTTGTATATTTCCTTAGGAAGCCCCTCAACTAGCTCTTTCTTGACCAGGTAGTTGATTGTTTTGAAGTTGAGGTGATTCAGTCGTCGATGCCATAGCCAGCTTCCTTCAGTTGATCCTTTTGAAAGAAAGCAAGCCTCTGAGTAGCCGGTTGACCAGTCAACAATGTACATGTTGCCTCTTCTTATGCTAGTGAGAAGAATTACTCCAGTTGATTTGTCTCTTATGCTGCAGGAGTCTTTAGTGAAGTCAACTGAGTATCCATTGTCGCACAGCTGGCTGATGCTAAGTAGTTTGTATTTCAATCCATCCGCATGGGAGACTCCATTTACTACTACTTTTCCCTTAACTACGAACCCTTCTCCAATGGTTCGGCTTTTGGAGTTGTCGTCAAATGTGACAAGTGGACCCTTGACTTTTTCATAACCGTCGAGATCTTCTCTGTCTCCGGTCATGTACTTAGAGCACCCGCTATCTAGATACCAAATGTCTTTAGCTTTCTTCATAGATATGATGCTCTTGTCCTGTAAAAACAAGGATTAGCATTTAGGGACCCATTTTATATCGGGTTCTTGTTGATTCATCAAGCTTTTTAGAATCCAAACTTGCCAAACTTTTGGCTTCTTATCATTCAGAGATCCAACTGACTTGGATCGCCTGATCAGTTTAGATTTTTTCTCAACTCTTCTATTCTGATTTGAATCAGTTAAGTCATACCTGTGTTGAGAGTTAGTTAGATAAAACAATTCAACTAAAACGCTTTGGTCTTGAGACCTTTGAGTTCTGTGATCAGACCAGTGTTTTGTATGTTTCCAGTTTATTGGAATGGACCTTTTTGGCTCATTTCTGGAATCTAGGTACTCATTATAATGATGGTAGGGTTCAAACGAATTTCTTTGATCTCTCCTATAGGTGTTCTGATTGAACTTCTTGGTAGGATAGGCTTGAGATCCAAACTGATTTTTCTTCCTAAAGAGGGTTAATCTATCAGTTTGTCTTGGGGACATTCTTTGTTGGTCTGATGGTCTTTGTTGAACTGGAGGCTTTGAATGAGTAGATTGGCTTGAGTTAACTGATGATCTTGGCTGGAAATTGGGCTTCAGTTGGCCTGGTGTTTTTGTTTGGTAAAACTGACCAAATTGTCTAGGCTGAGTTTGAGGACTTTTCAATATTCCTTTTCCTTTGGTTAACTCAGCTAGCTGATCATGAGGTCTAGTGAACCCTTTTAGGATTCCCTTATCACTGGGTTGGGCAACTGCTTTGCTATATCCTAGCCCTGAGCTGTCAATTCCAGTTCTTTGATGGCTTAATATTTCATCTAGAGTTTGAGATGCCTTTTTGAACTTCAGATTTACCTTTTTTTTTTCAAGGATCTCTTGCTTGAAATTTTAGTTTTCAGGCTCTAGATCAGCATTTCTCAGTTTCAATTTCTCAAATTCTATAAGCTGAGATTCAAGATAATTTAATCTTTCATGATCAATGCTTAGTTTCCTAACCTTGTTTCTCAGTTCATCATTTTCATCTTTCAGTTCAACATGCAAATAGGAAATTGATGCTAATTGGTCTTCTAGCATCATAAGTTTCATATCAAGTTTATTACTAGAGACAGTTGCTTCATTTATATGATAAAAAGAGGTTTGAGAATCAGCTGTACAAACCTCTTCATCATTGTCAGCCATACGGCAGAATAGCGCTTCATCATCTGAGCTGTAGCCATCATAATCAATTCCAGAAGGATAGTCTGAATCATCTAGCACAACATTTTCAAGGTTTGCAACCATTGCTTTTCTTTTGAAGAAGCTAATCCTCACCTTGGCTTTCTTGTCTTTAGGGAGTTCTGGACATTCAAATCTATAATGTCCTTGTTTGTGGCAGTGAAAGCATTCTCCAAGGTTTCGGTTGCCTCCCCTGAATGTTTCAGTTGATCGTTCAGCTGGTTGATGAGTTCTCTCATCTTTTATGATTTCATCAGTTTGAGGTGGAACTGACTGTTTATCCTCAACTCTCTTCAACTTTTCTAGCAACCTGGTAACTGATTAGATTTGATCATTGATGTCACCAGTTAGATTCTCCTTCTTTTCAGTTGCCTCTCTTTTTCATTCAGTTGAAGATTCACCTTGATGTTCTTTGGCTGGTGAGCTCCTGGGTCAGAAGTTGTTTCTTCCTCGAGTGTCTCTAAACCTGGTCCTTTCACCGTAGAAAGTTGCGTCTTGAGGAGACGATGTCGATGCTTCATTTTTCTGGTTTAGACTGTACTCATGAGCTTTAAGAGAACCAAATAGTTCCCTTGGAGTGATGCTATTTAGATTTCTTGATTCCTTTGTAGCTATCAATTTCATATCCCATTCGTCAGTGAGATTATCCAATATCTTGGAATTCATCTCAGAGTTGGGATAACACCTCCCGAGGTTGTTCATCTCACTGATGATGCTTAGAAATATAGTTTCAAGGTTTGAGATGGATTTTTCTGCCTGCATTTTGAAAGATTCATACCCGTCAACTGTCAGTTGGAGTTTGTTTCCTTTTATGTCTTCGGACTCTCTGCAAAGATCTGCGAGTAGGTCCCCTATTTCCTTGGCAGTTGTGCAGTTCTTTGTATCCTTCATATGATCTTCATCTAGAGTTTGAAATAATGCGGCTTGAGCAACGAACTCTAGATTTTTTAACTTCTTCTCTTCACTAGTGAGAAGATTAGTTGGCTTCGGGATCCTTGCCGGTTGATTGATATCAACTATGTGAGCGTCATTATCCATGATAATGATGATTGGACCGTCTACGATGACTTCCCACATATTCTCATGAATTGTGCAGAGATGCGCCTTCATTCTCCTGCGCCAGTTATCATAATTCTCAACTGAAAACAAAGGTAGCTTATGGTTTCCCATAGCTGAAATGTTAGCACAGATAAGAAGATCTGATTCAGTTGATCTGCAGAAATGGCTGATCCTTAGAATCAACCGCTCTGATACCACTTGTTGGTCCCGGACGAGTCGATATCAGTTTAGAGGGGGGTGAATAAACTGATTAAAACTTTTGCTTCAAATGCGGAATGACAGGGCCCTTTGACTCGCTTAATGAAACTTATCTATGCACAAACTTATTGAGTAGTTAAGACAATTTGAGTGCGGCTTGTGTGATGTTGTATGCAGTTCAAAGATATGCAATAATCAAAATGGTACAGCACACAAGCAATTTATAGAGGTTCGAAGTCTTAAACTTCTACATCCTCTCTTCCTTCCACAGAAGGGCAACTTCACTATATAACTTGAGTTTCTTTACAAATTATACAATGAAGGACAGTTGGCTGAACCTGGTAACTGTTCGCTACCTCAGCGGGTCGACGGCTCACACTTCAAGTCCCTAACTGCTCACTAGGAAGATAGGTGCTATTGTCATCTTTACAAGGTTTTAGATCTCTTTCAATCTTCAAGAGGTTAGTCTTGAACAGGGGTTATCAACTGATGTGCTCCTTTAATTGAGCTGAGTAGTTGATCGTTGTGTAGCTGAAACTGAGAAGACTGTCCTGGCTGGATTGTCAACATCTGGCTGATTATCTTGACTCTGTGAATTTCTTCTTCTCAGTTGAACTCTCGCACTTTCTATCAAACGCTGAACTTGAGCTTGAGTGGGAGGGAGAAAGAAAAGCTCTTGCTTGTATATGCGAAAGTTGTGTAGGTGAAGTATTCTTCTTGGTTCTGCTCGATAGTGTTTTTTAAACTCTGATTCACTCATCTTTTATAGAGGAGTGATTTTATGACCGTTGCGTTCCATTGTCCAATGATCGGTGGCTCTGTTGGCTCATCAATGGAGAATGATCGCTTGGAGCTTTTGGTTTGAAGTAGCCGTTACTCTGCCAATCGATCTTCATTGGATATTTAATTCCAGGATCTTTGTTGAAGCATTTATTCCAAGATTCAGCAGTTTGAGCGATAAACTCCAGGGTTCTCTGGCTTCAGTTTTCTTGGCAACTTTGAGTTCCAGTTGACAGTTCTGGACTTGTGAGCTGGGTTTGACTATTGCTCCAGTTGGCAGTTTTGAGATCGTCAGCTAAGTTTGACTATTGCTCCAGTTGGCAGTTTTGAGCTTATCAGCTGAGTTTGGCTATTGCTCCAGTTGGCAGTTTTGAGCTTTTCAGCTGAGTTTGGCTATTGCTCCAGTTGGTCATCAGTTGGATAGTTCCAGTCTTCAGTCTTAAACTGATCTCTTATCAGTTCCCTTAGTTGACTCTTTTCTCCCTCAGCTTAGCTGACTTAGTTGTCAGTTTGTTGCGACTGTTCAACTTCTTGACTTCTCAGTTCAGTTAACTTCTGACTGAATGACGTATCCTTCAGCTTGCAGACCATACTCTTAATTGGTTGGCTTTGACTTTGCTTGATTCCCTTTTTGATGATGCCCTGGATTAATCAGCTCCAATCTGCAACTTGAATTTTAATCAGTTTTTCACAATAATTTTGACATCTCATCAAAACCTAATCTAGGGGTTCCTTGATAGTTTTTCCTAACAGTGTGTTAATTTTTCGATTTTATTAAATTAATTTGGAGAAGATTTTGATGAAAATCAAATTTCCAGATTTATTTAATTAAGGTGGTCGAAAATTGTTTGTATTGGAATTGGATATGGTATTATTTGATGTATATCTTGATTTGCCTAATTTTAATCCAAATAGATTTGGAATTAAAATTTTAAATCATGGAAAGTTTGAAGTGGATCAAATTTCCAGATTTATTATTTGGATAATTTCGAAATCTATATGTTTAAAATTTGATAAGGTAATTTTTTGATATGGATAAATAATTATCAAAATCCAATTTTAAAAGGATTTAAGAATGAGGATATAATTTGGAAAGTGTTTGAAAGGGATCAAATTTCCAGATTTTATCCTATGATATTTTCGATCCTTATGCAATATTTGGAATAGATTTTTGATAAATATCAAAATTTCAAATATTATTTAATTAGGGATGTTCGAAAATTAAGATATAAATTTGGTGGATAATTTCAATTAATTTTTAGATTTATTCTTTTGATATTTTCGAAATTAATTTGGTAGATAATTGTTTTTAATTTCCAAATTTTATCTTGTAGTAATTTTCAAAATTATTAATTTTATTAATTTAATTTTTTGAAAACTATGTTATGCATGGATATCATATGTTATTTTATGTGTGTCATATAAATATGATTGTTGGATTTGTAGACTAATTCATTTGCAGGTTGTACCAACTATTATGGCTCCAATTTATGTGATGTATGTTTTAATTATTGTTGAATGAATGATTGGCCGTATGCCGGTTTGGCTACGTGATTTTTAATACATAAGAAAATCCATGGATTAGGTCTAGGTTTTATTTTATGTTATTTTAATGTAATAGAAATAAAATTGTTAGACCTAGCAGTGATTTTCAAAAATCACTAAGTTTTGAGTTGTAATTTTTTATTCTAGATATATTAGCATTTTTCTTAGAGAAATAGATATTCTGTATTGAATAAAGATTTAAGATCAACTCAAAGATGGAAAGTAGTGCAGCTCAAGAAAGGAAGACATCCCGACTCACGCCTCGAAACCCTAATCGGAGCTACAGTTTCGGCGAGGCGCAGTGATGGGGGCGGCAACACCTAGCCCTAGTTTCCGGAGCTGACTTTCCAATTATATCTCATCAATCAATATGAGATATAAACCATGATAGTTGGTTTTATTTATTGATTATTATGTTGTTTGAAGCATGCAATGGTGATTTATCATTTTATGTGATGTTTGCATGTTTTTAATGGGATAAAATGAAATCTCAATCATAAATAACTAAGTGGGAGAGATCTCAAATGGTCTGCATTAATCTGGTTTAATAGAGATGTGATGAGTATGCTCATTGACAATAGGTCTTCCTCCATATCGGATGTGTCATATCACGGAATTCTCTAGAAGTTAAACCTCTTTATAAAGATAGTCGTAGAACACTATTAGAACTAGCTAACTCCTCCATCTGGAGCAGTTAAATTCAAAACTAATGTTCTTGGTACAAAGATGATGGTGTTCACACTTAGATGTAATTTATTAATAAACGTCCACACTATCGTGGCTTATTAATTAAAAGATTACATGAACTTGTTGGTTTCCGGCTATGAATTTGCTTGTTGTAAGGAAATTCAACTAGAGGCAAATTAAAGGTTTGATAACCTGTTTAAAAATAAATTTTATAAACGTCCACACTATCGTGACTTATAGAAAATGTTTTTAAAATATCGGTAGAAAAGTATATAATTTTATGAGGTTTTCAATTATATATTGTTTATCCTAAAGTTTGTGACTGTACTGCATGTTTATTTTTCAGTTATTCTATATCATCATAGCACTCTCCAATCTATCCTCAATACTCAAAGAAAACAAGTTAATTGGTGAAAACTACAATGACTGGATTCGTAATCTTAACCTCGTCCTAACTGCTGAGGGACACAAATTCAAACTTGAAGAGGAATGTCCTTAAAAGCCAGATGAGAATTCTGGCGAAGAGCAAAGGTTGGCTTATGCTAAGTGGGTCAAGTCTGATGAGATGGCGCACTGTTACATCTTGGCTTCTATGTCAAATGTGCTATGTTGGTCCTGGGCGAGTCGATGTCAGTTTACAGGGGGGTGAATAAACTGATACAAAAACTTTACTTCAAATGCGGAATAACAAGGGCCCTTGACTCGCTTGGCAAGTTATCTATGCACAGATCAGTTGAGCACTTTTAGACAGCTTGAGTGCAGATTGTGTGAGCTTGTGTACAGTTCAAAGATATACGAGTATAAGCAAAATAGTACAACACACAGACGATTTATAGAGGTTTGAAGTCTCAAACTTCTACGTCCTCTCTTCCTTCCGTAGATGGGCAACTCCACTATATAACTTGAGTTTCTTTACAAATTATACAATGAAGGACAGTTGGTTGAACCTGGTAACTGCTCGCTACCTCAGCGGGTCGACAACTCACACTTGCTGTCCCTAACTGCTCGCTAGGGAGGTAGGTGCTATTAACATCTTTACAAGGTTTTAGATCTCTTTTGATCTTCAAGAGATTAGTCTTGAATAGGGGATATCAACTGATTTGCTTCTTCAATTGAGCTGGGTAGTTGATCGGTGTATTGCTGGAACTGAGAAGGTTACTCTGGCTGGATTATCAACAGCTAGCTGAATGCTTTAATTCTGTGGATTCTTCTTCTCAGTTGGACTCTCGCAGGTTTAGCAAATGTTGAACTTGAGCTATGTGGGAGGAAGAAAGAAAGCTCAGTTGTAAGTTGAAGCAACTTGAATGAAGGTTTCAAGAATAAAAGTCGCGAAAAATCATTTGAAAACTTTGATTCACTCGTCTTTTATAGAGGAGTGATTTTGTGACCGTTGAGTTCCATTGATCAGTGGCTCTGTTGGTTCATCAATGGCAGATGGTCTTTATGATCGTTGGAGCTTTTGGTTGAAGTAGCCGTTGCTTTGCCAATCGATCTCTGTTGGATATTTAATTCTAGTAGCCGTTGTTTTGCCAATCGATCTCTGTTAGATATTTAATTCCAGGATCTCTGCTGGAGCATTTATTCCAAGATCTTCATTTGAGCATTAACTCCAGGACTCTCTGGCTGGCAGTTCTGAGCTCCAGTTTAGCAAGTTTGAGTTCCAATTGGCAGTTCTGAGCTTGTCTGCTTAGTTCGGCTATCACTCCAGTTGGCAATTCTGAGCTTCTTCCTTCAGTTCGACTGATCACAAGCTATTGAATAGCTTGTCAGTTCGACTGGTCTTTCTTAAGCTTTCTTGTCAGCTTAACTGATCACAAGCTGTTGGCTAGCTTGTTAGTTTGACTGATCTTTCTCGAGCTTCCTCGTCAGATGTTTGCTTGTTTTCTCCTACAAGCTGGCTGACTTCAGTTCTAGCCTTTGATTGATTCGTCTGTCTACTTCAGTTCGGCTGAAGTTAAGTTTGGCCATCAGTTGGATACTTCCAGTCTTCAGTTAAACTGATCTCTTATCAGTTTCTTCAGTCTTGTTGATTTTTCTCTCAGCTCAGCTGACTTAGCTGTAAGTTTGTTTTGACTGGTTCGACTCCTTTAACCCTCAGTTGGATTGAGTTCTGACTGGTTGGTGTATCCTTCCAGCTGGTTGACCATGCTCCAGTTCGGTTAACTCTGGCTTCAGTTGAGTTCTTTCTTGTAATATCCCAAATTTTTTAATATTTAAAAAAAATAGTTTATGCTAAACTTAATGGAATCTAGGGAATAAAATAAATTATTGTAGACCCCTTTTTAGATAAATTGTGCTGTTGAGTGGGATAGCGATACCCGGGACATTCTCAAATTTTTATCTAGAACCCTAGCTAGATGCAAATTTAGTTAAATTATTAGAAAATAACCTATCGGGTAAAATATATATATATATATATATAGTGTGATTTTTAAATATAAGTACACACATATATAAATATTTAATGTATATAGAAATCATTTTTAATATTTAATCACAAAGACAATCAATAATATAGAATACAAATTAATAGATATTATATTTATATATACGTATACTTATACACATTTGATATTATTAAAGTGGAGAAGATTCATGCACACTAACGTAAATATTATTAAAAATGAGATATATGTGTGGAACTTATCTTCTATGCATGAATATATATATGTTCCACGTGTATAACAATTGGCAACTAATGGCAATAATTAAGAATATTAGGATACAAGAGATATTTGGGTCTTTGAGGGTGATTGTGATATTTATATATACATATATATCTACGAATAGAAAAAAAAAGGAGAAAAATTAGGGTTCTATTTTAGGAAAAAAAAAAGAAGAGAAATTGAGAATTCAGGTGAGTATCTAGTTTTGAAAATTTAAAAGAAACTAATTCATATATATTGTACTTTTTTGGTAGTTAAAGATTTGATCAAAATATATATATGTGTATGTGTTTTTTTTTTTACTTGGGAATTAGGGTTCTAAGAGTTATTAATTATCAAAAATTAAGAAAGTGCTTCTCGTATTAACATGTATGGGATATACTCTTTGGATATAAATGTCTGGTAAAGTAATTACTCCAAATATATTAACTAATCTATGTGGTAGTATATGTGGGGGTATGTTTAATTAATTGAGGTATAATGAAATGGATGAGTATAATTTACGTTTAAATATTTATATGTAAAATATTGTAGGAAGCATGGTCTAGGGAGGTAATAATTAAATATCCATAATCTGTAGGTTTTATTTAATAAACAAATGAATAGAATGTATTTACAAATTTATATGTTTAGTATTATTTAGGTAGTTCAAATGGTTCGGATAAAAGATGTTGAAAGTGGATTAATTTGGTAGAGTAAAGTGTGAGCTATCAATTGATTGTTGGTACCTCAACCAATTAAGTTTCTGAATTTTCCATTCGGTTTCATATTTCTAAATGGGAGAGAGTATTAAAATATTGAATTAATATTCATTGTAGAACATAATTAAATAATTATATCTAATAGCTTTGGTATATAAAGATAAATATATACCAAAAATTTAATAGAAACTAAAATTAAAAAGAAAGTCCAAAGTTGAGTTTTAAGAGCGATCATTTAGTTAAACTAAGCTAAGGTTGGTTGTTGTAGGGTCAGAAGAAGTAGCAGAACCTGAGCAGGACCAAACCAAAATTTAAAAGCTTTTCTGTGAGACAAATCATTTATCCAGGTGGGTTTTTATTATATAAAAATATATTTTGGGTTATTAAGCCCTGATATTTATAAAATGAATGTGATTGAATATCCAACTTATGACTGTATTTGACGTGCTCTCCCGACTCATGTAAGTCTTACTACTGTTTTTGGTGATGAAACTACAATGGTTCACGATATCGAGCCCCAAGCAAACAGGGCAGTGTCCAACCTTAAGCAGCCGGGTTGTGTACACGAACCGACTCACCGTAAGCGTTATAGGGGAGAGTGGCGCGCAATGATGGAACGAAAATGATTTAGTATACTTGGAATTCACAAATTTTTAGTTTTAAAAGCTTTCCATGATATGCTTAAAAATATGATTGGATATTCTGTTTTATAAAATGATTGTGAAGGTTTTTTCTCAAAAGTACCCACTGAGTGCATTAGTACTCACACCCAAAATCTTTTCAAATATTTTCAAAATGAGCTGCGGGATGGTGGACGGCTGTGCTAAGGCTGAGAGGTTATCTTTTGCTGTATATATATGTTTCTTAATGTATGGTGTCTAACTGAGAACACGTTTCCTTTTGAGTTTGAATAAATACACTACGTTCATTTCCGCTTACTCTGATTATTATTACGGAGTGTTCGGTTCACCGAATTCTGTTTATTTTCTGCTCCTGACAGGCAAAATCCTGGCCTTATATTGTTTTCTCACGACAGATGTAAGTCTGGCATCTCTTTACATTATGTATTTTGACATACATCAACCTAGTCTTTTTCATGTCTAACCTATTAACAGTTAACCTTTGAACTGTTATTATTTACATTGATGTTTTCCTTGATGGATTCATTCCAAGAGTCATGGTATCTGGTTTAAGTCATTTTAGACACTTTGAAAGCGTGGATTGATTCATTTATAGAGGTTATGCTGCCCAAATTTTTGGGGCACTAACCCTAGTTCTTTGATTGCTTCTGTTCAACAACCCCTTCCCCCTTTCCCCAAGTAGCGCACCGGTCTCCTGCCCTTCTCCCGGGATTGGGGCGTTACAGAGTGGTATCAGAGCAGGCTGCAACTCTGCAGGCCTGTCATACTGTCATATTATTGAATGAGTCTAGTTCTCATTGTAGTCTCTTAATTGATTGTCTGATAGCTTTAGCACGTCGCCTACACCGCACTCATCTGCTTTCAAAAGAAAGGTACGTGAGTTAAAATATTTTTTCTAAGATTCAATTATGTTTAATGATTTCAAAAAAAATGTGGATAATGAAAATTCTCCACATTGATGGTATTTATGAATAGTCGCGCCAAAGATGGTTCTAAAGGATAATGGTACTGAATGATTATTTTGAATGGGATTATATGTCCATTACGTTGAAATGAAATAAGATGTTTTAAATGGGACTATATGTCCATGATATGATTTGAAAGAATGTGTGATGACAGTAATCAATGCCCTATAATTAGAAATGTGATAATATGTGTGATTGAAAATGTGAGAATGTTAAAGTAGTTGGAAATGTGATGATGATAAATTGATGGGAAACCCAGAATGCTTATGTAGATGGAATGTGAAAATAGAATGATTTGATTGAGAATTTAGATGAACATAGCTAGCTGTGATTTATGCACATAGATTGGATTTTAAGTGCCTCTCTTAAGATTCATGTGGAACGCAGACTGACTAAGTGCTTTCCTTTGTAAATAAGTAGACCAATATGAATTCCGTGAGAAATGTTGTTGAGCATTTAGTTTAGAAGATATCTCACCTTTGTATTAAATTAGCACAAAGTGGATTTTATATGAGTCAATTCTGAAGCCTAAATTTTTTCAGAATGCCGCCTAAGAAAAGAACACAGAATCAGGGAAACCTTGGACAACCTGCACCATTTCCAATCCCCATGCCGGTATCAAGAACGGAGGGAGTTTTCCGTAAACATCACCCACCTACTTTCAACGGGCTAGGTGACCCAATAGATGTAGAAAAATGGATTCGATCTCTGGACCGAATATTTGATTACATGTCTTGCACGAATGAAGAAAAGCTTACGTGTGCTCAATTTCAACTAACTGACAATGCAAACTATTGGTGGGAGTCCGTAAAAAGAACTATGACTTATGAGCAATGGCAAGAATTTACTTGGGAAGACTTCAAGGATGAAGTTTATCAGAAATACATTCTTGATTCCTATCGAGAAAAGAAAGAGTCATAATTTTGGAACCTCTAACAGGGAAGCTCTACTATTACTGAGTATGACCGTGCCTTTAATAAACTCTCTCGTTATGCTCCACATTTGGTGGGCTCGGACTACAAGAAGGCTAAGAAGTTTAGGAAGGGCCTTAAGCCAGAAATCAGCATGACTCTTATGGGGCATGATAAAATGACATATGCACAAATACTGCATCAGGATTTGAACATAGAGTCTGTTATGCCAGCTGAGAAAATTCAGCCACAACAATCTTCCTAGGATCTGAAGATAAAGCGGAAATGGCAGGATAGAAACGCAGTGGAAAATAAGCAACAGTGGGCCAAAGGAAATACCAATTATGGGCAACAAAATCAACAAACATATAGGACTCCCTGCCCTATCTGCCAGAAGTTTCATTCAGGAAAGTGTATGAGGGATACAGATGGATGTTACTTTTGTCATCAACCTGAACATTTTACTCGAGATTAACCTAGGAGCAAAAGAAATATAGGTATTCCCCTTAGACCAGCACAAGGTGGAAATATAAATCAGACGCCTAACCAAGGGAGCAATCCTAGACCTAATCAGAGTGGAAACTTAAGGCAAAATCAGAGAGGAAACTTTAAGCCAAACTAAGGACAACGCGCTCCACAGCCAGCCAGGACTTACGCACTTCAGCAACAGTAGACAGAGCAAGCTCCAGAAAATTTAGCAGGTATGATTAACATGTTTAATATACTTGTGCTCGCTTTATTTGATACTGGAGCTACACACTCTTTCATTTTAGAAAAGGCTAGTGAAAGACTAAAACTTAGACTAGTAGATGCTACTAATGCCTTAGAAGTTAGCATCCCTTCTGGAAAAACTATTTTAGCTAATAGAATGTGCCTGAATTTGGAACTCGAGATTAACAAAAAGAATTTCATCACAGATTTATATGTAATCAACATGAAGGATTTTGATATAATCTTGGGAATAGATTGGCTAACTGCAACGTATGCGACTATACGTTGTCATGAGAGAGAAGTCATATTCCATGAGAGAGAAGTCATTTTCTTTGGAGCAAGGATGGGTTTGAAGATACCAGTTATTTCAGCCCTCAAAGCTGTAAAGCTAATGAGAAAAGAAGGTTGCCATGCTTTTCTGGTTAACTTAGTAGAAAAAGAGAAGGATGAAGTGACGATAGATCAAGTCCTTATCGTCCGAGAATACAAGGATGTTTTTCCACAAGATCTGCAAGGACTACCTCCCGATAGGCAAACTGAATTCACTATTGACTTGGAATCAGGAGCAGTCCCGATATCTAAAGCACCATATAGAATGGCAACTAATGAACTGCAAGAACTGAAAGTACAACTACAAGAGCTATTGGACTTGGGTTTCATTCAACCTAGTGTCTCACCTTGGGGAGTGCCTATTCTCTTTGTTAAAAAGAAAGATGGTACATTACGAATGTGCATTGACTATAGGGAGTTGAATAAGGAGACAATTAAGAATAAATATCCCTTGCCAAGGATAGATGACTTGTTTGACCAATTAAGAGGAGCTAAAGTCTTTTCAAAGATCGATTTACGTTCAGGTTATCACCAATTGAAGATAAGAAAAGAAGATGTGCCTAAGACAACATTTCGAACGCGTTACGGCCACTATGAGTTCTTAGTGATGCCATTTGGGTTTACTAATGCACCTGCAGTGTTCATGGATATGATGAACAAAGTTTTTCATCAATATTTGGATAGCTTTGTTCTTATTTTTATAGATGATATTCTCATCTATTCAAAAAGTAAGGAGCAACACCAGGAACATTTACGCATAATTCTAGAAACATTGAGGATGGAGAAATTATATGCCAAATTTAGCCAGTGTGAATTTTAGCTCAGTGAAGTAATGTTCCTTGGCCATATTGTGTCATCAGAAGGAATCAAATTAGATCCTGCTAAAGTTGAAGCGGTAAGTTACTGGAAGTCACCTTCCAGTGCACATAAGATAAGAAGTTTCCTAAGATTAGCATGTTACTACAGACGATTTATTGAGGGATTTTCTAAACTGGCAAGGCCAATGACGCAATTGTTGAAAAAGAAGACTAAGTTCATCTGCACTGAGAAATGTGAGAAGAATTTCCAAGAACTTAAGAAAAGACTGACCATAGCTCCAGTATTGGTTATACCGGAAGGGAATGAGGGATTTGTTATCTTTACAGATGCATCTAAGCTAGGGTTAGGGTGTGTGCTAATGCAAGACATGAGAGTCATTGCTTATGTATCTCGCCAGCTCAGGCCACACGAGTTGAAATATCCCACCCATGACCTAGAGCTCGCAGCTGTGGTGCATGCCTTGAAAATTTGGAGGCATTATTTATACGGTGTCAGATGTGAAATCTACATTGATCATAAGAGTCTTAAATACTTCTTTGAGCAGAAAAACTTAAACATGAGACAAAGAAGATGGTTGGAATTAGTTAAGGATTATGATTGTACCATTCTCTACCACCTCAGTAAAGCTAACGTTGTGGTAGACGCCCTTAGCCGAAAAACCAGAGCGGAGTTGGGTTGTTTCCTAACGCAAGAAGAAAGGTTAATTGAAGAATTTCAAAGACTGGAGTTACAGTTGGTTCGACCACCAGACTCCCAAAGGACTTATAGTTGCCTTAATAGCTAAACCCGAGTGAAGAAAACGAATTGTGGAGGCACAAAGAGGGGATTAGTTTTTGGAGAAGATGCGATTGAAAGTAAGATCTGAGGATTCAAAGGGATTTGCTGAAGCAAATGACAATGCTCTCATGTACAAAAGAAGAATATGTGTACCCCAAAATGAAGAGTTAAAGAATGAAATCATGAGAGAAGCTCATGATACTCCATATACCGCTCACTCTGGAAGTATAAAGATGTATAGAGATTTGAAGAGAAACTTCTGGTGACGGAATATGAAGAGAGAAGTGGCTTCATATGTTGAACGATGCTTATCTTGTCATCAAGTAAAGGTGGTACATCAAAGACCGTCAGGGTTATTACAACCACTTGAAATCCCCGAGTGGAAATGGGAACATATCAACATGGACTTTGTAGTTGAACTACCAAAGTCAGTGCAAGGAAACACTGCGATATGGGTTGTTGTTGATCGATTGACCAAATCTGCGCACTTTTTACCAGTCAGGGTGACACTTGGACTAGAAAATTTAGCACAACTCTATGTAAAAGAAATTGTACGGTTACACGGATTACCCGTTTCAATCACCTCTGACCGAGATACTAGATTTACTTCTAGATTCTGGATAAGCCTACAAAATTCCATGGGAAAGCAACTAAATTTCAGTACAGCATTCCATCCTCAAACTGATGGACAGTCAGAAAGGATAATACAAATACTGGAAGACATGCTCAGAAGAGTTGTAACAGATAGAAGTGGAAGCTGAGAGAATATTTTACCCTTAGTGGAGTTCGCCTATAACAATAGTTATCAGACAACTATTGGAATGGCGCCATATGAGGCATTGTATGGCCGAAGATGTAGATCACCACTTTACTGGGATGAAGTGGGTGAAAGAAAGATATTGGGCCTTGAGATTGTTCAGATAACGATTGAAATAATTGATAAGATAAGAATGAGAATGAAGGAGGCCTAAGATAGATAAAAAGCCTATGCAGATAGACGTCGAAAGGATCTGTATTTTAATGTTGGAGATAAGGTTTTTGTAAAAATATCTCATACTAAAGGAATTATACGTTTTGGCAAAAGAGGAAAATTGAGACCACGGTATATTGGACCATTTGAAATTCTCGAACGGGTTGGAGAAGTAGCTTATAGACTAGCATTACCGCCAAGTCTAGCTGTAACATCCGCCCCAATAAAATAAATATAAAATAAAAAGTGATGTAAAAATTAGGATGATGTGTCTCTTCTAAACATATAAATATGTATTTTCATTAAAAAAGTGTTAAACTTAAAAATTTAGGTTAACATGTGGTGAATTTAAAGTTATAAATAATTATAAAAATATAATTTACTAAAGAATGTAAAGAAATAATTGCTCACTTTGTAGAAACAATTCTAAGAATATACAAATAAATTTGAATTCAAACCTATGATATCTAAGCAGCAAATTAAAATATAATAATATAAGCCCTTGCCCTCCTCACAGGTCGTCATCCATGTATACACTTCTCAGGACTTGTCAGAGCTTTAAATATTCATGCATCGAGGCACCGCACGTTATCATTTTCACCTACAATGCATGAACTACATAAGCTAAAGCTCAGTAAGCAGAAATCATGTGCATGCATGTCCACTGACACTCACAACATGTGCAAGACACAACACACCACAAATGTGAAATGTTCATGTATACAATCCTTTCATGCCATCTCAAAAGCATTTTCAACGTTTAGGAACTTGGCTCCCTTCACCAGACACCAACATGAGTCATGAGCTCATAATATAATCAATATCACTTGGCCATAATGTGATTAGTGCACTCATGTGGCTCATCCTTCCTGGACCACAAGGGACACGCCCCCTGCCTGTTCCCTTTGATCCCACATGAAAGTCATCCCACATCAGTCACCCATCACCTCAAAGGTGCAGTCGAAGTGGACCATCCTCCCTGGACCCCAAGGGACACGCCCCCTGCTTGTTTCCTTTGATCCCACATGGAAGTCATCCCACTCGAGGCACAAATATCAACACAGCACAACACAGGCTGGTGGTGACCAATCCCAAACAAAACATTTTCTCTCTCTCAAAACCATTTCATGCATGCAACCTCGACAATATCTACATGACGTGCATGCATATGCTCGTGCTCATGTACAAGATATTTAATGCAAAGAAATACAATACACAAGCATATTACATCACACAATTATACAATAACACAATAATAAATAATAAACATGTATTATCAAATAATACTATGTTCATGCATTGTAGTTGAGGATGGATTTCTACTTACCTCGATTCCAAAGCTTATAATATTTGAGATCCTAAAACCCGCACTTTTCAATAAAATCTATGCAAAATATATCATAATATTAATATATAGGTTATTAAATAAAACAACAGTAACTAACTACTATTTACACAATTATTTCGATTGTGAGCATAGAATGAATATTAGTTTTATTCTAAGTTCATGTATTCCATATATTGATGCCATATTATACTAATAAAACTCACTTTAGTATTAACTTAAATTCCTACTAATGAAATATCAAACAATACAAATATTCTAAGCTTTTAAATTACTCAAAAACATTCGAAAGAAACTTAAATATTACAACCATCATTTCACCAATATTTTCAAAGCAATTATAATGAATTAAAGTTCCCTATTTAAATTTTATTAGCAATTATGAGATATATCCCTAGTCACAAATTAATTATAAATTCATTCATTCACATATATTTCATTTATTCCAAAACAAATCATGATATTATTATATATTTTACTTATTTGAATAAATAATTATTAACTTTAAATCCAACTCCCAAAATACTTGAATATACAAAAGATTAAAACACTAACCTTCCTCGGATGCAAATTTTCCTTAATATATCATTTACGATACATTAGTGTAGTATTTTTCCTTTAGTAGATTAAGAATAGATATGTAAATGCTTATATATATATATATATATCGAATAGCTTACAAATCCATTATCTAATTGTTAAAATACACATGTATGCCTCAATTCTCATCCACATATGTCATCCAAAGACACGTGTATCTCAAAGTTGGAACATTCATTATTTTCAACTATATATTGTAGTAATAGCTATACCTCTATTTTTATTTTTATTTCTAATAATAAATACTACGTACCCAATACTAACATCAAACAATTTATCCTTACAATTCTTATATGTACACGTATACTTAGTATATATTTATGTAATTAAAGCATTGCATCTATCACACTTTCAAGGATATGTTTAGTTATAAATACAATTAATAATTTCTATATTTATTTTAGTTGATGTTTCAATACATAATTTATTTTACTTTTCAATTTTTGATTGATGTATGCGTGCACATATATATAAAAACACACAGATTTTGTTATATTTATAGTATATATTTATATATATTGTATCAACAATTATCACCTTTGACCTTTAATTTGACTATCTACTATATACACATATATACTATAATGATAATATATGAGAAGTCTAACAATTCATGTCATGGGAACTATTTAATGTGTCTAATAAAATACTATTCTAAACTATACAAGGACATAAACTCACATAAATCCAAATAATGTATTATAGATTTATAATTAATTATGATCACTGTCAATATAAAATAAGAGGCTCGAGTATTACACTAGCTGAGGTTCATAATGTTTTCCATGTATCAATGTTGTGGAAGTACGTGTTTGATCCTAAACACGTTATAAAGAATGAAGATATAGTCATGAACCAGGACTTGACCTATGAAGAAAAACCAATAGCTATACTTGACCGAAAGGTGCAAGTATTGAGAAATAAACAAATACATCTCATAAAAGTTCTATGGAGCAACCATGGAAGCGAAGAAGCTACATGGGAGCTAGAAGATAAGATTAAGGAGCAATACCCTGACTTGCCATTTAGAGGTATTTTAAATTTCGGGATGGAATTTATTTTAAGGGAGGTAGAATGTAATATCCCAGATTTTTCAATATTTAAAAAAAATAGTTTATGCTAAACTTAATGGAATCTAGGGAATAAAATAAATTATTGAAGACCCCTTTTTAGATAAATTGTGCCGTTGAGTGGGAGAGCGATACCCGGGACATTCTTAAATTTTTATCTAGAACCCTAGCTAGATGCAAATTTAGTTAAATTATTAGAAAATAACCTATCGGGTAAAATATATATATATATAGTGTGATTTTTAAATATAAGTACACACATATATACATATTTAATGTATATAGAAATCATTTTTAATATTTAATCACAAAGACAATCAATAATATATAATACAAATTAATAGATATTATATTTATATATACGTATACTTATACACATTTGATATTATTAAAGTAGAGAAGATTCATGCACACTAACGTAAATATTATTAAAAATGAGATATATGTGTGGAACTTATCTTCTATGCATGAATGTATATATGTTCCACGTGTATAACAATTGGCAACTAATGGCAATAATTAAGAATATTAGGATACAAGAGATATTTGGGTCATTGAGGGTGATTGTGATATTTATATATACATATATATCTATGAATAGTAAAAAAAGGAGAAAAATTAGGGTTCCATTTTAGGAAAAAAAAAAGAAGCGAAATTGAGAATTCAGGTGAGTATCTAGTTTTGAAAATTTAAAAGAAACTAATTCATATGTATTGCTCTTTTTTGGTAGTTAAAGATTTTATCAAAATATATATATGTGTATGTGTTTTTTTTTTTTACTCGGGAATTAGGGTTCTAAGAGTTATTAATTATCAAAAATTAAGAAAGTGCTTCTCGTATTAACATGTATGGGATAAACTCTTTAGATATAAATGTCTGGTAAAGTAATTACTCCAAATATATTAACTAATCTATGTGGTAGTATATGTGGGGGTATGTGTAATTAATTGAGGTATAAAGAAATGGATGAGTATGATTTACGTTTAAATATTTATATGTAAAATATTGTAGGAAGCATGGTCTAGGGAGGTAATAATTAAATATCCATAATCTGTAGGTTTTATTTAATAAACAAATGAATAGAATGTATTTACAAATTTATATGTTTAGTATTATTTAGGTAGTTCAAATGGTTCGGATAAAAGATGTTGAAAGTGGATTAATTTGGTAGAGTAAAGTGTGAGCTATCAATTGATTGTTGGTACCTCAACCAATTAAGTTTCTGAATTTTCCATTCGGTTTCATATTTCTAAATGGGAGAGAGTATTAACATATTGAATTAATATTCATTGTAGAACATAATTAAATAATTATATCTAATAGCTTTGGTATATAAAGATAAATAAATACCAAAAATTTAATAGAAACTAAAATTAAAAAGAAAGTCCAAAGTTGAGTTTTTAGAGCGATCATTTAGTTAAACAAAGCTAATGCTGGTTGTTGTAGGGTCAGAAGAAGCAGCAGAACCTGAGTAGGACCAAACCAGAATTTAAAAGCTTTTCTGTGAGACAAATCATTTATCCAGGTGGGTTTTTATTATATAAAAATGTATTTCGGGTTATTAAGCCCTGATATTTATAAAATGAATGTGATTGAATATCCAACTCATGACTGTATTTGATGTGCTCTCCCGACTCATGTAAGTCTTACTACTGTTTTTGGTGACGAAACTACAATGGTTCACGATATCGAGCTCCAAGCAAATAGGGCAGTGTCCAACCTTAAGCAGCCGGGTTCTGTACACGAACCGACTCACCGTAAACGTTATAGGGGAGAGTGGCGTGCAATGATGGAATGAAAATGATTTAGTACACATGGAATTCACAAATTTTTAGTTTTAAAAGCTTTCCATGATATGCTTAAAATATGATTGGATATTCTGTTTTATAAAATGATTGTGAAGGTTTTTTCTCAAAAGTACCTACTGAGTGCATTAGTACTCACACCCAAAATCTTTTCAAATATTTTCAGGATGAGCTGCGGGATGGTGGACGGCTGTGCTAACGCTGAGTTTGAATAAATACACAACGTTCCTTTCCGCTTACTCTGATTATTATGACGGAGTGTTCGGTTCACCGAATTCTGTTTATTTTCTGCTCTTGACAGGCAAAAGCCTGGCTTTATATTGTTTTCTCACGACAGACGTAAGTCTGGCATCTCTTTACATTATGTATTTTGACATACATCAACCTAGTCTTTTTCATGTCTAACCTATTAACAGTTAACCTTTGAACTGTTATTATTTACATTGATGTTTTCCTTGATGGATTCATTCCAAGAGTCATGGTATCTGGTTTGAGTCATTTTAGACGCTTTGAAAGCGTGGATTGATTCATTTATAGAGGTTATGCTGCCCAAATTTTTGGGGCACTAACCCTAGTTCTTTGATTGCTTCTGTTCAACAACCCCTTCCCCCTTTCCCCAAGTAGCGCACCGGTCCCCTGCCCTTCTCCCTGGATTGGGGCGTTACACTTCTTGAGGCTCTGGATTGGTCAGCTCAGATCTACAGCTTGGATCTTGGTCGGTTTTTCAGGAATAGTTTTGTCATCTCATCAAAACCTTATCTAAGGGTTCCTTGATAGTTTTTCCTAACAATTTCCCCCTTTTTCATGATGTCAAAACTTTGTCAATGATGATGGAAAAACTGCAAATATTCGTCTGAGAGACGTGCTGTAGTTCGCTTATAGGCAAAGCTTGATATCAGAGCAAGTTAGAGTAGGAATTCATGTATCAGAGCATACTTTCATTTTAATCATACTTTCATTTTGAACTATCAGAGCATGATTATCAAGATATCAGAGAATGTGCATAAGCATGAGCAAGGCTTGATATGATATTGAAGCATGATATTGAAGTATTAGAGCATGTATCATATATAGTTCTCAGAGCATGACATTGAGGGATTAAATCAGAGCATATAGATCAGCGCGTATAGATCAGAGTATATAGCTTTTAATATCATAGCTATCATATCAGCTCTTGATAGTAGATAGAACTACTACTTCACTTTCTCAGCTGCTTCTTCTTTTCCTGCTTGATTCTCCTTTTTCTTTAACTCCATGTGTTCTCCAAGCATCTCCCTGAAGCTGAGCTTCCCCCTCAAGCTGTACTTCTTTTTGGATCTGCTCTCAAAGAGTTAAATTTTCATCATCATACCTTCCATCTTCCCCCTTTTTGGCATCATCCAAAAGGGTAAACTGGTGTAGATCGTATGATGGGATTGATAGATTTGGCAAAAAGGTGAATGCAGTTGCCAAGTTGTCATCACAGACTGAGGGAACTGAAGGAATGCGCATGGGCGAAGAGAACCATGCATAAGCTTCTTCAGTCATCATGAACTGACCACGATCAGTGGTGAGAGAGAGATCTTGCTCTCTGAAGTCCATGGATGCCAGTGTCGTGGACATGGCAGAAATTGGGGGCAAATTGGAGGACTTTGGGAGTAGGGTTTGTGTCGAAGAAAAATCGAATCTTGAAGGAGGTTGTGAATTGGGGATTTCTAATCGAGAGAAGAGGTGAGAAGGGAAAAGAACGTCGGGTCGGACCCACTATTGGGCTGAAGAAGTGGAATCCGTCTTTAATTATGAGTTTAAGTAATTCCTTGAAGAGGCCCAATTCCTAATGGCCCAGTTCAGTATTTTAGGAAATAGCATATGCTTTATATGTAGGGTTTTAATATCATGATGTAAGCACCTAGACTATAAATACCAGGTTCATGAACTTTATTAGAAAGAAATGAATTAGCCGTCTATCCTTCTACTTTCTCTATATCTCCCTCATTTCTCTCTACAATTCCTTTCCCTTTCTTATTATCAAGAATAAATCTTTATTATCGATTTACAATCCCAATATACATATTATACAAATCTACAACAAGGACATTTCCCAACTATTTACAACATTTGGTATTTCAGAGCCCAGGTTCTGAAAATGGCGGAGGGCACCAGACTACGCGAGCTGCAAGAACAACAAAAATTGTTAGACCAAGTATTAAAAGTAGAAGCCTTAAAAAGGGATCAGCTGAGCTAAAGATGCAGGGGCAAATCACCAAGGCTAATGATGAACTGAGAGGTTTCATACAGGGAGTTAATGGAAAATTTGATAATCTGGCCAACACCTTAGGTTCCATTCAACTGCAACTATCAAACATGGACAAGGGGAAGAGCGTGGCCAATGAGAGTTCTATCTTGGGCAGCCCAAATCAGGGAGTCCAGAGTGTGACCAACCAACCTAGGCCACACCAAATGATTCCCATCAGAGAATGGCATGACACAGGTAGAAACTCAACCTCACACTTTCCAAAATTGGATTTTCCTAGATTTGATGGGGAACAACCTAGGGCATGGATTCTAAAATGTCAAAGTTATTTTAGAATGGTAACTAATGTACCTGATGATCAAAAGGTTACATTAGCCACCATGCACTTTGATGGGAAAGCTTCCCAATGGTACCAGAATTTGCCCCTAGATGAAGCTGATCTCTCATGGGAGCAATTCCTAGAAGTGGTGTCTGCTAGATTTGAGGAGATTAAGGATACCAAAGTTATAGCAGAGTTCAACAAACTTAAACATGTGGGGTCCTATACAGACTATGTAGAAAAATTTGAAGAGCTAAAAGCCTGCATGTTGCTGTTGAACAAAGGGCAGTTCACTGAAGATTATTTCATAGCAAGTTTTATTAGTGGATTAGGGGAGGAGATTCAACCTCTAATTCACATGTTTAAACCCTCTACACTCAGCCATGCAATAGTGCTGGGCCAGCAACAAATTCTCAACCTAGAAGCCATGACTAAGAAGTTCAAGGGGGGTACTAAGCCTAATCTGGCTGTAAGGAGGGACTACTCTAGCAGTCCCCCTAATACCAAATCCATAACAGCAACTACTAAACCACTCTTCAAATTCCTTACAGCAGTAGAGATGGCAGCAAGGAGAGAGAAGGGATTATGCTATAACTGTGATGAAACTTTCACAGTGGGGCATAGGTGAAAATCCAGGATTTCTTACATGATTATGAGTAAGGAGGAGGAATTAGCTCATGTGCAGTCAATGTCTACTGAAGGTAAAGAACCCTTATCTACAGACCTAGAGGAAATCCCAATGGCCCTGAATATTGTTTCTGGAGAAGGGGGCTTTACCACTATGAGGGTTTATGGGCAAGTGGGGAACCACAAACTTCACATACTAATAGATTCAGGGAGCACACTTAGTTTCATCAGAGAAACCCCAGCAAGAGACCTGGGATGTAATCTAGAACCTACAAAGCCTTTATTGGTTAAGGTTGCTAATGGTAACAGAATGGTTAGTTCGACAAAGATGAACGACTTCAAGTGGTATATGCAGGACCACCAGTTTACCTACTCCCCTAGAACTCTAGCAACAGAAGGTTGTGATATGATATTAGGGGGTGACTGGCTCAAAGCTTGCACTCCCATCGAGTTGGACTATGATAAGATGACATTTACTGTCAACTTATTGGGAAAGAGGGTCAAAATTCAGGCATTAACAAAAATGGGAGAGTGCCACCTAATTTCTGAACACAGCCTCAACCAGATGATACATCAGACACCTTCCTGCCCAATTGCAGAAGTGTTTATGGTGAAAATGAAGGCAAATTACCATGAACACAATTTGAAACTGGAAGGCCTGCTCAGAGAATTTAGGGATGTGTTTGAAGAACCCAGAGAACTGCCACCTAGCAGAGGCACTGAGCACCAAATATTGCTCAAGCCAGGGAGTCTTCCTAAGCACAAATACCCCTATAGAGTATCTCATGATCAAAAGGCTGAGATAGAAAGGATAGTCAAGGAGCTACTGGACAGTGGCATGATACAGGACAGTAGAAGCCCTTTTGCTTCACCAGTCCTGTTGGTAAAGAAAAAAGATGGGACATGGAGGATGTGTGTGGACTATAGATACCTCAATAGTCTAACCATTAAACATGACTATCCCATACCCATCATTGAAGAGCTTTTGGATGAACTACAAGGGGCCAAATTCTTTTCTAAGATTGACCTCAGATCAGGGTATTTTCAGATCCTAATGAAGCCTGAACACAGATACCTAATAGCCTTTAGCACCCATAATGGCCACTATGAATTCCTAGTGATGCCATTGGGCTTGTACAATGCCCCTGCCACTTTTCAATCATTAATGAACAAGGTATTTGGACCACAACTCAGGAAGTCAGTCCTTGTTTTCTTTGATGACATCCTAATCTATAGTCTAACCTGGGAGGAGCATTTGAAGCATCTAAGGGAAGTTTTGGCTATCTTAAGAAAACACAAACTCTTTGCTAAACAAAGCAAGTGTCATTTTGGTCAAGAGAAGATAGAGTACCTTGGTCATATCATTTCTGCAAGTGGAGTATCCACTGACCAAACCAAGGTAGCCTCTATGAGTAGTTGGCCAATTCCTACTAATCTGAAGAATTAAGGGGTTTTTTGGGACTCACAGGATACTACAGGAGGTTTGTGCAAGGATATGCTTCACTATGCAAGCCACTCACCTCCTTATTGATGAAGGGAGCTTTCCACTGGACTCAAGAAGCCACCACAGCTTTTGAGACCCTCAAACAAGCAATGGTGAATACCCCTGTACTGGCATTACCCGATTTTACCCTACCTGTCATCCTAGAAACTGATGCAAGTGGGAAGGGAATAGGGGTTGTTCTCATGCAGAGGTGCAGACCTATATCCTACATGAGTAGGGCACTATGCCCTAGGAACCAGTCCTTCTCCATCTATGAGAAGGAGTTCTTAGCAGTGCTTATGGCTGTGCAAAAGTGGAGGCACTATTTACAGGGCCATAAATTTATTATAAAGACTAATCAGTAGGCTCTAATGCACCTCTTAGACCAGAATATCATGAATTCTACGCAGCAAAAGTGGATTACAAAGTTATTGGGGTTAAACTATGAGATTCAGTACAAGAAGGGCATTTGTAACAAGGCTGCAGATGCCTTATCTAAGAAGCCACCTACCCCAGAGGATTGCTGCACTATTACTACTGCAGTACCAGCCTGGCTGCAGCAGGTAGTGGAAAGTTATACTAATGATACTTGGGCTACTAACATCTTGAATTCCAAGCTTCTGGACAGGGACACCTATCCAGGTTATGAGGTTATGGGTGACTTGCTTAAATATAAAGGCAGGATTGTCATTGGGGCTGGGACTACTATCAGGCAACAACTCCTCAGAGAAATGCATGACTCACCTTATGGGGGGCATTCTGGGATCTATGGCACTTATATCAGGTTGAAGAGACTATTCTACTGGCCTCACATGAAAGGTGATGTAGAGCAATGGGTGAGCAAATGCAACACTTGCAGTGTTAGCAAAGCTTCTGGAGGGCCTTACCCGGGGTTATTGCAGCCCTTGCAGATTCCCAGTCAAGCTTGGACACACATAACTATGGATTTTATAGAAGGTCTGCCTACTTATTTCCACAAGAATGCAATTATGGTGGTGGTGGATCGACTGACAAAATATGGGCATTTTATATCGATCTCCCACCCCTACACAACTCAGTCTATTGCTAAAACTTTTCTGGACACTATTTATAGGCTTCATGGTCAACCACAGAGCATTGTCACAGACCGAGATAAAATCTTTACGAGCCTATTCTGGAAGGAGCTATTCAAGCTCATGGGGACTACTCTCGATATGACATCAGCCTACCATCCCAGTCTGATGGCCAGATAGAGAGAGTAAACCAGTGTCTCGAAACCTACCTCAGGTGCATGGTTCATCAACACCCTAAACAATGGTCTAAGTGGCTCCCCCTAGTTGAATTCTGGTACAACACTAATTATCATACCAGTTTGAAAGCCACCCTCTTTCAAGCCCTTTATGGGTATCCCCCATCCCAACATTCACTATAATCCTATCTCTCTACCGGGAATACAGAAGCCAAGGAACTGATTACCGACAGGCAGCAGTTCATGACAGAGCTCAAAACTAGCCTACACTCGGCCCAGAACCGAATGAAGGTATATGCAGACTCAAAAAGGACTGAAAGGGAATTCGAGGTAGGAGATCTCGTGTACCTCAAGCTTCAACCTTTCCGACAGCAATCAGTTGCTCTTTGTAAGAACAACAAGCTGTCGGCTAGGTATTATGGCCCTTATACGGTGCTAGAGCGTGTGGGAAAGGTAGCCTATCGGCTAGAGTTACCTGCGGGTTCGAAGATCTACCCGGTCTTTCACGTCTCCTTACTGAAGAACGTCCTAAGCAGCTCCATTATTCCCACCGCAGCTCTTCCGGCTCATGACAGTGAGGGGCTTTTCTATCTTGCCCCTTGTGCCCTAATTGCAGAACGGATCGTCCACCGTAATGGGGTCGAAGTTGCTCAAAGCTTGGTTCTTTGCGGTGAGGCCGGTAATGGCCTGACATTCTGGGAAGATTCCGTTCTCGCGACAAAATTACTGGGCAAGATTGATCCTTGCGGACAAGGATCTAAAAATGGAGGCGGTAATGTCGTGGACATGGCAGAAATTGGGGGTAAATTGGAGGACTTTGGGAGTAGGGTTTGTGTCGAAGAAAAATCGAATCTTGAAGGAGGTTGTGAATTGGGGATTTCTGATCGAGAGAAGAGGTGAGAAGGGAAAAGAACGTCGGGTCGGACCCACTATTGGGCTGAAGAAGTAGAATCCGTCTTTAATTATGAGTTTAAGTAATTCCTTGAAGTGGCCCAATTCCTAATGGCATATGCTTTATATGTAGGGTTTTAATATCATGATGTAAGCACCTGGACTATAAATACCAGGTTCATGAACTTTATTGGGAAGAAATGAATTAGCCGTCTATCCTTCTACTTTCTCTATATCTCCCTCATTTCTCTCTACAATTCCTTTCCCTTTCTTATTATCAAGAATAAATCTTTATTATCGATTTACAATCCCAATATACATATTATACAAATCTACAACAAGGACATTTCCTAACTGTTTGCAACAGCCAGGTTGGTGAAGATCTCATCGTTTGAGGCGATTGGTAGGTCTTCAATAAATGGGGTGCAGGAGGAGTTGGCTGGCTCATTGTCTGGAAGAGGATTAATAGAAGATTGAATATTTATCTCAAAATAAGATTTATTGAGAAAGATTATTTCAAGCCCTAATCTCCTACTATAAATACAAGAATGATATTTTAACCTAGTTGTTTTTCAAGAATTTTCAACGCCTCATTAGTCATTACCAAGGTATCAATTTTCTGCTATAACTTTATTTGATTTTCTTGTTGTGGATTTTACAAGTTACAAAGTGGATTAAAATTCTTATTTTTTTTCTGCATGAGTAGGAAGCTTGTGAAAATTGTTCTCTTTCCACTCCAGCAATTTCTCAAGGTAAACGATTTTATTTTTATTTTTGATCATTAGATTTCGTTGAGTTGTGCTGTAGGATTAGACAAATAAAATGCTTATTTTTTTATGATTTCTACAAAAAAAATTTATCAGTAAGCATCCAGATTTTTCAGTATATATATATATATATATATATATTTAGCTTTATAAAATACTATTTTAGGTGCTAATTAAATTCTGGTTTTTAATTAAGTAGCTAGTTATCCAAATTGGAAAAAAAAAGAGGGATCTGGCTACTTTATCTCTAAAATGCGAAACCCTTAGAAAAAAAATGTTAATGATCAGTTTGATTTCGAAATTTAGATTTTATAAATTATGGTTTTTGCATAATTGGAAGGTTAGTAGCTTCATGATAGATATGTAGTGTCAGAATATTTTAATTGAATTTTAATTATGGATAGATTGTTTTAAATTTTCATTTAAGTTATAATTTTGAATATTAAAATATTTTGGTAGATGTGTTTATTAATGGGGAGTAATTTATTTAGTGTAGTAATAGTTGTTTATGAGATAGGCGAGGAAATAATTATTTGATGAGCTAATGATTTAAATTCCTAATTAGCAATTGTTTTAAAATACTATTTTAATTTATTAATAGACATTAATTTGAGTGGGGATTTTAATTAGTTATCCTATTCCGACAAAAAAAATATATAAAAAATAGTTGATTTCTTATTTCTATGAATGTGAAAATTATTCTCGGTCAACTCTCTTTGTAATTAAAAATTTATAGAACCAATTTAATTTATCACGTGGTTGTAATTAAATATTGATATATCATTAACTAATCAAATTATTTCCAGCAAACTAATTTTCGGTGTTAATTGTACTTAGATTTCAGTTTATAACAAATTTGAATTCATGTTATTAATACATAGACTTTTCATTTAGTAAGAAAATGGACATATATTGTTTCATTTTAAGTTCAATTAAACAATGCATATTTTTAGTGTCAATCATGTATTTATAGGATTTATTTATTTTGGTATTCTAGGTGCGACGCAACTAAGACAATAAGTTATTGTTAGTGTTTGATTCAAAGCTCATCGATTCAATTAAGGTGAGGGATTCATTTATTTTATACCGTTGATCTATATTTTTGCCCATTTTAATATCACGTGTTTGCCGTATATCATGTTACTATCAATGAGCCCTTGGACTATATGTTCCTTATTTGGCTCTCAGTATTTGTGCACCATCCGGGAATACAACAGAAGGTCTTGGAGTTGAATAGCTAAGAGGCGCCGATTATTGTTCATTCAACAACAAGATTTGATCTGAAATCTTGTCCTCAACCCATCCTTTAATTTTTAAGCAGTTTTTCATATTCTATGTTTTCAGTTTTGGTAGAATTAATAAACCGACTTTGCATGATTATTAAACTCGGCTATTAAAATATATGTGCTGCATAAAATTATTATTTGCATGACATTAGGATTAAAGAACATCTAATGAGATCCTGCAGTGGTTTAATACGAAAAAATTCCAACAATTATTGTATTAGCTTGTTTCGCGTATTTATTCACATTGTATCAGTATTTGATGGATTTGTTCTAATTTAAGAGTTAGAACAAAATCATTATGTTCTAACTTCAGAGTTAGAACAACACTTGGTGGGAGTTTGCATATAACCTGCTGAATCACAAGACAATATGAAAATATGTAATAATAATTATCATACACCACAGAGTTACATTACAAAGAAACATTATAATAATAATTTTGATACATCACAAAGTTATTACAAGAATTCTGATTAACGGTGAATGATAAATTCTTCCCACTCAACTGTGCAATCCATGCAGTAGTCCTTCCACGGGATCGAGATAGGGGGAATATGTCCGTATAATCAGGAACCAATTCTAGATTGAGTGGGCCAGCAACACTACTCTCAATTTCATCCTATTAAAAAAACCAAATAGTTACTACTAAAAAAAACCAACACTGGTTCGAGAAGATAAGTTAGAATAAACTATATATGTTCAAATTCAGAAGTTAGAACAAAATGACTATGTTCTAACTTCATAGTTAGAACCTAACTTAAAATGACTTCATGTTCGAACAATAGGAATAGAACAAACTAAGTTTGTTCGAACAATATACTTAGAACAAAGTATATATGTTCGATGTGCATAGTTAGAACAAACTATCTTTGTTTGAGGTTCTTTATTAGAACACCTAAAAGAGTGTTCGAACTGTATTTATTTCTTTAGTGAAATAAAAATAACACTTAATTTATTTAATTATATCCTAATGTTGGATATTAGATATTAAATAAATTAGTCAGCCAATTTAATATTCTTCTAGATCCCTACTGTAGGCCAAATAATACCTTAATGGACTGAGGGAATGGAATAAGAAGAGAGGCCCAAACCCATTAAGTTGGGAGCCCTAATTTTACCCCCCCTCTCTATTAATTAGAGAGGGGAGGCGTGTAATACAGCGTGTGAAATCAGTCCCTCTATTGCTCTCTTAATTCCCTTAGGTTATCCATACAGTTTAGTAGCTTGTAGCCCACTCTACATCTAAACAGGTATCGCGAACATAGTACAAAATCAAGGAGTATCTCTGCAGCCCTTGTAGGCGTCGAATACTTCAAGGAAAAGGGCGAGATTAATTGTTCTTCTACAGCAACGTGATTAGACCTGTAATCTCGTGATCAACCCTACGATTTATGTAAGTAGTTCTGTTGAATTAATTTTTCCGCTGTATTAATTTGAATGTCTTATATGATGTATTCAGCATGTATGTTTAATTGTATCACACATAAAATCATGATTTGCATGCACATAGAATTATCGATTATCCGATTAGATCCTGTGGGGGGCAATTCGAAAAAACCCCAACAACTGGTATCAGAGCAGTTATCGGAGGAATTTGAGAATTAATTCTATGAAGGTTTGGAAAATTTCGTTATACTTGCATTGTAGATGATATGGTGTGGGAAAACACACAGTAGAGATCATATCATCGGGTTCCTTGCAAAGTATTAAAAGGCTCACGGTTTAGATGATCCTGAACCAATCATTGTACGCCATAGAATAATCTGATAGTTAGTTTATCTTGACTAACTAATTATTCTGATACAATGACACGTGTATTGAGGAGGATCGCGATAGGATACTGTTCTTTGATTTGACCCTAAAAAGGAGTAAATAAAGATCTATAGAGTTTGGGTTCATATGCCATGCACATGGCAGACATATGTGTGTTATGTCTACTACTTTGATTTATCAATGGGTGAGATTCTTGATAGGGTCATTAATCTCAATATCTTGGGCAGTAACTTATACATACATGATGGGTCGTGCACTGTGTATGTTCACCATGTCCTGGTGCGCCAGGTTGATGATGTCCGCTTGAGTAAACACAAGTACATGTGAAACCCTATAGGTGGAATTTATTCCGTACATGGTAAAGCTTGTGTGGTACTACTCTTATAATGAAAGTATTAATTACTTATAGCTGTTAGAGCTTACATAATTAATTAATGGATATTATATCTTAAACATGGAGAATGACTGGACTAAAGAAGAAAGCATTGAGTAAAAATGTATTAAATCGGTAGGTCAGTGTTATTTCTTTAGTGGAATAAAAATTAACACTTAATTTATTTAATTATATCCTAGTGTTGGATATTAGTTATTAAATAAATTAGTTGACCAATTTAATATTCTTCTAGATCCCTACTGTAGGCCAAATAATATCTTAATGGACTGAGGAAATGGAATAAGAAGAGAGGCCCAAACCCATTAAGTTGGGAGCCCTAATTTCATCCCCTCCTCTCTATTAATTAGAGAGGGGAGGTGTGTAATATAGTGTGTGAAATCAGCCCCTCTATTTCTCTCTTAATTCCCTTAGGTTATCCATACAGTTTAGTAGCTTGTAGCCCACTCTACATCTAAACGGGTATCGGGAATATAGTAGAAGATCAAGGAATATCTCTGCAGCCCCTGTAGGCGTTGACTACTATAAGGAAAAGGGTGAGATTAATTGTTCTTCCATAGCAACAAGATTAGACCTATAATCTCGTGAACAACCCTATGATTTATGTAAGTAGTTCTGTTGAATTAATTTTTCCACTTCATTAATTTGTCTGTCTTATATGATGTATTCAACATGTATGTTTAATTGCATCACACATAAAATCATGATTTTCATGCACATAGAATTATCGATTATCCGATTAGATCCTTTGGGGCGTAATTCGAAAAAACCCCAACAACTGGTATCAGAGCAGGTATCGGAGGAATTCGAGAATTAATCTATGAAGGTTTCGAATATTTCATTAAGTTTGATGATAAATTAATGTGCTTAAATTTTCAGATTTAATGTGTGTAATTTTCGAGCATGTCATAATTTAAATTGGATGAATTTTGATGTATGTTTTGAAATTCTTATTTTAATTTGCATGGTATTTTCGCTCGCCATGAAATAAAATTATGGAATAATATTATGATTTTCTTCATAATTTTCATATTTTATTAAGTGTAATTTTCAAAAATTTGATGTTATTCTATCCCTTAATTTGATCCATGTTTTTCGACTATTCTAGTGTTGGAATTGGAATATAATTTTGATATTATCAAAATTTCCATATCCAATATTAAGGGGGAGGGTCGAAAATTGGATGATTAAAATTGGTTTATGGTAATTTTTGATGTATATCAAAAGTTACCTAATTTTAATCGAAGTTGGTTCCAAAATAGAATTTTAAATATGGTAAGTGTTTGAAGATGATCAAAATTACCATATTTTTAATTCTAGTAATTTTGGTACTTAATAATATAATTTTGATAGTATTTTGATTAGTATCGAAATTCCAAATTAATTATTTAATTGGAAGGGGGGCGCGAAAATTCTAGGTTTTAAATGTGGATGATTAATTTTTGACTAAGGTCGAAAATTTCAAGATTTAATTACCTAGTGAATGTCGAAAATTTAAGATATTATTTGGTGGATAGTTGTGATCAATTTTCAAATCTTATCTTATGGTAATTTTTGAATTAATTAAGATATACTTTGGTAAATAATTTTAATTAATTTACAAAGTCAATCTTAAGGGATAAAATTTCAAAATTCTTTAATTTAATTAATGTGATAATTTTGAAAATTATGCAAGCATAGATATCAAGTGATATTTTATGTCTAACATTTAATTGTGATTGTTGTATCTGTAGATGGTTTATTTTGCAAGTGATACCAACTATCATGGCTTTTAAATTATTTGTTAATGTGATGTTTATTTTAATGTTGAATGTATGGTTGGCCGTATGCCGGTTTGGCTACGAGATTTTTATCCATGAGAAAATCTATGGATGATTTTCGAAAAATCGTCTAGTATTTTTGAATCGTCTAGGTAATTTATTTATTACGTTAGTTTAATGTAATAGGAAAATAAATTGTTAGAAATAGAGATGATTTTCGAAAATCGTCTAGTATTTGAGTTGTATTTTATTTTTCCATTTTATTCTAGCTATATTAGAATTTCCTTTTGGAATAGATTTTTAATATAGAATAAGGGAAGGAGATCAACTCAAAGATGGAAAATGGAGCAGCTTTAAATAAGGAAGGACATCCCGAACATGTCCCAAAACCCTAGAGGAGCTAGGGTTTCGGCGAGATGCAAGGAGAGGTAGCGGTGAGGGAGTCCGGGTTTCCGAAGCTGATTTTCCATGATTATCTCATTAACAACATGAGATATAAGCCATGATAGTTGGTCCCACTTATTATTCTTATTATGTTATTTTACATGCAATGGGTTTAATCCGTTTATGTGATGAATTGCATGTTTAAATGGGATAAGATGAAACCTCAAGTTTTAAATAACTAAGTGGGAGAGATACATACCAAAGTATGTGGAAATCTCAAAACGGTCTCCATTAATCTGGTTTAATTGAGAAATGATGGGAAACCTCCCTACGGAGGGGTCATATTACTGGATTCTCTAGAAATTAAACTTCTTAACGGATAACTGTAGAATATTAATAGAACAAATCGACCCTACTACTAGGGTGAGGAGTTCGAAATAATATTCTTGGAGTGAAGATTGCTAATCACACTTAGATGTAATTTATTAATAAACGTCTACCCTACGTGGCTTATTAATTAGATGATTACATGATCGGGATTATATCCGACTATTAATTTACTTGTCATAAGAAAGCTTGATTGGAGGTAAGTTAATGGTTAGGTAAACCTTTTTAAAAATAAATTTTATAAACATCCACCCTACGTGGCTTATAAGAAATATTTTTAAAATGTCGGTGGATATGCATATAATTTCTTCTGAGGTTTTCGAATTATATGTGCTTTTATCCAAAATATTGTGACTGTACTGCATGTTTATTTTCAGTTACTTCTATATCGTCACGGCACTCTCTAACTTGTCCTCGATTCTCAAAGAAAATAAACTAGTTGGTGAAAACTACAAAGACTGGATTTAAAATCTTAATATTGTCCTTACTACTGAAAACTTTAAATTTTGTACTTGATGAGGAATGTTCACAAAAGCCAGATGAGAATTCTAGTGAAGAGCAAAAGGCGACTTATGATAGGTGGGTTAGAGCTGATGAGATGGCACATTGATACATGCTTGCCTCTATGTCAAATGTGTTGCAACATTAACATCAGTCTATGAAAACTGCTTATGACATAATGCTTAACCTTAAAGAACTCTTCGGATATCAGAATCGCTCGGCGCGACACTTGGCTATGAGAAATTTGATGAGCACTAAGATGTCAAATTCTACACCGGTATGGGATCACTTCCTCCGGATGATGGGCTTCCTGTCGAAGATCGAAACCCTAGGTGGAGAGTTAGTAGCTGAGTTCCAAATTGACATTGTGCTTTACAGTGTGTCTCCGAAGTTTGAGCAGTTAATGCTGAACTTTAATATGATAAAGAAGGATGTTACTTGATCAAAACTGCTCATGCATCTTCAGACAGCCGAGCATCTCCAAAAGGGAAGCTCGGAGGCGCATCTAGCTAGGGCGTCTTCTTCAGGTGTTAAGAAGAAGAGATACACACCTAAGAAAGCTGCAAATGAGGCGCCTAAAGACCCTAAGGATAGGAAGGGCAAAGCTAAGGTTCCTTCAGAAGACTTCAAATCGAAGTCAAAGTGTTTCAAGTGCGGTCAGCAGGGATATTGGAAGTCTGTGTGTCCTAACAAGAAGAAAAGAAAGGGTACGTCTCACTATTTTGTTGTTGAAACATGTTTAGCTACTTGTTCTACCCGGTCTTGGGTAGTGGATACTAGAGCTACTGATCATGTTTGCATATCCTTACAGGGGTTCCTGGTGAAAAAGCAGTTGAGTGATGGTGAGATTACAATCTACATGGGCAATGCTACGAAAGTGGCAGCTGTTGTAGTGGGAGACGTTACTTTACCTTTTATTAGTGATATGATTCTTGTTTTGAAGGATTATCTTTATGTGCTGGATTTTAGGTGGAACTTAATTTCTGTTTCTAAATTGTTTTTGAATGGATATTCTGCTTCTTTTTATAGCAAGGTTGTTATCACAATTGGTAAAAGTTTTATCTATTCTGGCACACTGGATGGACATCTTTATATACTTAATCCTATGCAAAATACTACACATGTGCAATTATTGAATACATTGATCATAAACCCTAATAAATGAAAAGAACCTTAGGAACTGAATCAAACCTATCTTTGGCATCTGAGGCTCGATCATATTAACCTTAAGAGGATACAAAGGATGATAAATGATGGACAATTATCTTCATTGGTCTTGAAAATGTTTTCTTTGTGTGAATCTTATTTGGAAGGCAAAACGACTAAGCGACCTTTTTCGTCCAAAAGAAAATAGATCCAAAGAGGTATTACTCAAGGTATGGATACATTTATCTGTTACGTCACAAGTCCGAGTGTTTTGAAACATTCAAAACATTTAGGGCAGAAGCGGAGTGTAATACGCCGAAATATTTTAGAAGGTTTAATTTAACTTATGTTACCCTCTGGCAATTTAGAAAATAAGTTAGGTACTTAAATAATTCAAATAAAGGAAAATCGCAGGCAGGAAAATCTGTTATATTTTGTTTTAGACAAAAATTGCTTTAAAAATATGTTCTAATATTTTTCTTGGGTTGATAGAAAAAAATTTCGAGCATCATGTCAAACTTTGAATTTTCTAATTTCGAGTTCAAATGAACTCTTGGCACAACTTTAAGTTGGAAAATAATAAATTTAATAAAAAAACGCACATCCGTCATTATCCAATTTCTTTTTTAAAACATTATCTTATTCGTAATAATCCTATTCTTTTTCCAGCATTATCCTCTTTCTTTTATACATTATTATCCTATTTATTTTTCCTCTATAAATAGGAGCTTAAGGTTTCATTTTTCATTCATTTTCAAAATCGAAACACCGAGCAACTTCCAGAGAATGTACGACTATAGTTTCCTATTTCAATTCTGAAATAGTCATTTTGAAGATGTCAACGCGTAGATCACGAATACATGATTGAAATGATGACATGAAGGATGATCATGATGGAAAATCATCGTGATCGCTGCCAATTCCTCGGAGAAGGTACTTTCTCCGATTCTGGTCATTTAGACTGATGAATTTAGAAATATCAAGTTCTAAATATGCTTATATTTCGATTATCTTTAATTCTACCGATTCCGATTTTTGATGTTGTGAGTTTTCGGTATTTTTCACCGTTTTCATTTTATGTAAATCTCAGATCTACTCTTCCTGGATAGTCGTATTAGAAATCTTCTTTTTATAAATAGTCTTTGATCATTTGGATCTTGTAGTTAACCGGAATAGATTTTTGATTTTTCGTCGTTTGAAATCCGGATCCGAATATTATATTATAAATCTGCCCGGTTCGAATTTATGTTATAGCCGTCCGATCTTTGATCTGATTATACCATTAAATTCCTTATTTTCTGCACTATCAAAAATTGTACTTTTGAGCGAAAATCCAACGAGTATCGAGCTCGATCGAGACCGATACATTTTCAGCTAAAATCTATGAATATTGTTACCGATCAGTTTTGATTTTTGTCCCGTTTCACCCATTTTAGATCGTCAAATCGAAAAAGTTTCTTCTCGAAAGTTGCTCGAAAGAATATTTCCTATGCTTCCATCGAATTTCGTAATTTTCGGATAAGTTTTGAATAATATCGATTATTTAATTTAAGCAGTTATTTTATTTCCGAGAGCATATGTTCTCGAAAAATTCTAAAATTCTCATTCTTTACTTTTGGCATGTATAGTATCATCCCTGAATATTTTTGTAATTTTCAAGCGGTTAAAAATTGTCGTGGCATAGATCTGGTAAACTTTGGATAAATGACAAGTTTTGGAAAGAGACCTCTGTGAAATCAGTTGATCCCAGTAAAGCAAGAATAACGTTTTGGAATTTATTTCCTTCTTCATCGAATTTATTCGAGGTCTCTAGAGTCGCGCAATCTATTTTAGAATATAATAGAATTAATTATTGCTCCGCTTATAGTAGATTAATTTCCGGAAATATAGCGTTTATCCTAAGTTAAAGTTTACCTTCTGTATTACCAGCTGAGCTAGAGAAAGAGTATCAGGGTTGATTCTTTAAGAGTTAGCTTTTCAGAATCCCGAGAAAGGTGGGTTTAACTATACTATCTTTGCAAATTGTATCTTTCGAGTTATTAAGCTCTGCTTTGCTAAAATTGCATATGTGACTATTTGTGTTAAATATTTACATGCTACTGTATATTGTCGGAGTCTCATAAACCAGCGCTGTGTCAATGTGAGTAGCTATAGTATGCATGCATTATTTGTCCTGCCCTACTCCTTGTCGGTGAGACAAAAATGAACCACTTATTGGTTATACTCTTTGGGTATACTATGACCATACTCAACGTTATGCCCTGGTGATGTAGTTTGGGTTGCGGGCCGTGACGGGTTATACTCTTAAGCGCTTCATGATAAAATATTTTGGTGAACTTAGGTTGCTTTCAACTTTTAGACCTCCTAAGCTTCACTACTTGCATGGACACATATAGATTACTTTTACAAAATGATTTGCATAACTTAAATTGTGAGAACTTGCCCATTGAGTGCATTAGTACTCAGCCCAAATCTTTTCAAACATTTTCATGTCAGTAGGCTGGAGTGTGGAGGTGACGAGGCTGAGAAATGGGCTATTATGATTTACATATTTTTCCTTTGTCCCTTTTTGTTAGTATTCTGTTAAGAATTGAACTTTCGCACTTATGGTATTCTTTTGCTAAATGCTAAAAAATCTGATCTTGGTATTTTGTTGATATGATTCTGCTTCTCTGATTCTGAACATTTGTTGACTTCCTAGTTAACATGTATCATATGCTTAGCTACATAATTATTCCAAGGGGAGGAAGCCCGTCTTTCGTTATGTCTATTTGATCATTCATTTTGGCCTAGAGAAGGGCTTCATTTGTTCAGCATATTGGTGTCTGTTTCTTTTGTCGACCTATGAATGGGTCTATTGATTGTTGGTATCTGGTTATTTGTTTCCGTTTGGTCTATAAAAGGGCTTATTGAATAGTTACAACTTCCATTCTTCTCTTATAAGCCTTTATAAACGGGGATAAGCTCTAGTTACAGAGGTTATGCTGTCTAATTTTCCAGAAGGCATAACCTATCTTTGGCATACTCGGTTGTTAAATTTTATTTCAAACATTAATCCTTTTGGATTAACACTCGTCATTAATTTAATTACCCCATTTCTTTCCCGCTTCTTAATTCCCACCCCCGTGGCGTCCATTTTCACGATCTTTCAGGATTGGGGCGTTACAAAGTGGTATCAAAGCAGGTTTGCAACTCTGCAGACCTGTTAGGTCTTATTTCATCTTTCATTGAAATTCCACGTGATATTATATAAGCCCTCAGCTCGTCACTCACGCAACAGCTTAAAATGTACGCATATTTTAATGCAAATTTTAGTTTTTAAAAGTTTACATTATTTGTTGAAATGTTAAGTCTATCTAAAAATGAAAGATTAGGATTCGCCATGTTGACGGGAATTCCTCGAAAGATTGATTATTATGCGGATAGCATACTCTGTTTAACTGCGCTGATTGCGTACTCTGTTGCTATGGTGATAGCATACTGATTTTGAAATATGTCTGTGAGCATACTGGTTTCTGTCGAAAAACTATGTTGATTACATATATGTATGAACTTGTTTATATATGTCTTGTGCATACTTGTGATGTTGGGAACATGCGGAATGCATACTGTAAACCTTGATAGCCGGAATGTGTTTATTGTTTATACTCTTGAATGAGTACAAGAACTTGAAAGTGGGAGAATGTAAGATTAACTTAGCCTATAGTTGCTGAACTTAGGCTGAATTTGTAAATACTAATGAGATTGTTGAGAACATAGTTTGACTGAGGAAACGTTTCATTTTGATGACTGAACATAAACTTACGGCTCATAATAATTGCCACATGTATATCACGATGGGCGGATTATGAGATTTTGTACGTATACCAAGAAAGAGATCCATTCGGTGTCTGAGTTCGTGGGGGAAATAACATACTCTATGGGGGTCAACATCTGGTTAGAAGAAGTCTTTCAGATTAAGATGTGTTAAAGTTGACCAAGAATTTGCATTGTTACTAGGAAGATGGACACATTAAGGAATAAAATATTTTGAAAACAAAAACATAAGTCAACGATCTATGTGGAGACTGTGATTTTTTGTGGGTAGATATGTTAGACGATGATGGCTACTACAAACAAGGTTCAACATCAGAATTGTCACCTGAGCGAAATATTGAGGTAGATCGATCACCGCCTTTTATACCTCCATGTGGAGATGATGTTATAAAGCTTTAACTTCAAACTAGAAGCAAAGAAATGAGTAATCAATTTATAGGCCATTTATCAGATTGTAGATCTATTACACGTTCAAAAAATCCCTACGCAAGCTTTCAACTTAGGAGTCATGTTTGATGATCCTGTTGCGATTACAGGGAATAAAGATTCGTTCCTCCAAGAGAAAGCTCTTTACCTCAGTGGATGGCTAATCGAGGCCCTAGCGTGTTTCATTCCTAAGATTTGTGGCTTGTTTTAGATCAATTTTTAGAATGAGGGTAAAGATGGTCGTCATGATTGCTGCCAAATTAATTTAAAGATATGTTTGCCGGTGTTCTACTCAGCTTACAGGAGAAGTTAAAGTCAAACTATTTTGAATCTAGGAGGTATCATAGATCAAATCATTTTCTCGTATCCTTCCGATGGGTAGGAAGTGATCCCCAGATGTCGTTTTCCCAGCCATGCGCAACCATTTAAAGTCCAGACGACTTATGTTATTTCATAGCAACCTCTTAAAGAGGAAAGTACGAGATGCTCTAGAAAGAAAAAGAACTCGAGAAAGATCATCAACATGATAGATCTAGTGGTTGGTAGATCGACAACGTTAGTAGGATAGGAAGGTTTGACAAATTTATTTGTTCATTCCCATCGATCAGCCTTCAATAATCTCATTTTATTTAAAACTTCTCGATCAAATCCTCTTGGATAACTTGTAATTTTTTGATGATGCTCCTTTGATCATCAAGAAATCAGTAATAGCACTTCCTTGATAGGCTATACTGACACCTTTATAGAAAAAAAAAAATTTAAGCACGGTTCTCAGCTCTTAAGCGTTGATTTTCTTTTGTTATTCTCATATATCTTTGTAAAATGCGAGAATCTTTCGAGTTATAAACCCTCTAAAAAGGAAATATTTTTCGAATAAATAATCTAGTGTTATATCTCTTTCAGCTTTTGAACTTGGTAAAGATTATTGATCAGATAAAGTCCTCACTCCGAGGCGTTTTTTTCTTTTAACTTCTACTTATAGAACTCGAGTGTGGAACCTCAAATAGAAGAGAGAGCTTATAGAAGTATTCATTTATGTATATTGTTAGGAGAGCGAATGTTAGTATTCCATAATGACGAATGGAATCAAAGCATTACCAGTTAGTGTTTTCTAAAGTCAAAAGTACATTTCTAAAGTAATTTCCTAGTTTGTAACGTTTAAAGATGATCAATGGATGTCAACAAGCAAGTTTCGAGCTTACAGTTAAAATCTAGACGTGTGTTTCTTATTATACATGCAAGCGAAGGTGAGCACAAGCGGGAGCCAGACAATCGGACTACCACTTTAAAGAAAATAGAAGAGTATAATGACGAAAATAAGACTAAATTGCATCGAAAATACGATTCAAGCACGCTTCAAGAAGACGTAAACGTCGAATCTCAAGATTTTAAGGAAGGAGATAAAACACACTTCGAACATGATAGAATTTGTAATCCAACCGTCCAAGGACATGCTGATTCGAATCATGGGGAGATTATTTGAAGTCGTTGTATCGTTATAGCTCTCATAAAGGATAGAGAAAAATGGTGAACGTTTAGGCTTTCTGAAAGATAAATTAGCGTGGAAAAGAAGAGCGAGTATAGACTCTTTAAAGAAGTATTTAACCAAGAAGAAAGCGGAAAGAGGGCTAAAAGTTGAGAATCAACCTGAAGAATAGGAGACCCTTATCGCTTCTAGGCAGCAAGTACAAAAATTGAGGTTTTGAACCCTGAGAATGTACTTTGATACTTCTTCTCAAGATATGGAAATTTCGGGATGAAATTTATTTAAGGGGGGTAGAATGTAATACCCTGAAATATTTTAGAAGGTTTAATTTAACTTATGTCACCCTCTGGTAATTTAGAAAATAAGTTGGGTCCTTAAATGATTCAAATAATGGAAAATCGCAGGCAGGAAAATCTGTTACATTTTATTTTGATCAAAAATTGCTTTAAAAATATGTTCTAATAATTTTCTCGGGTTGATAGAAAAAAATTTCGAGCATCGTGCCAAACTTTGAATTTTCTAATTTCGAGTTCAAATGAACTCTTGGGACAACTTTAAGTTGGAAAATAATAAATTTAATAGAAAAAGGCACATCCGTCATTATCCAATTTCTTTTTCAAAAGATTAAGTTATTCGTAATTATCATATTCTTTTTCCATCATTATCCTCTTTCTTTTATTCATTATTATCCAATTTATTTTTCCTCTGTAAATAGGAGCTTAAGGTTTCATTTTTCATTCATTTTCAAAATCGAAACGCCGAGCAGCTTCCAGAGAATGTACGACTCTAGTTTCCTATTTCAATTTTGAAATATTCATTTTGAAGGTGTCAACGCATAGATCATGAATACATGATTGAAATGATGACACGAAGGATGATCACAATGGAAAATCATCGTGACCGCCGCTAATTCCTCGGAGAAGGTACTTGCTCCGATTCTGGTCATTTGGAACGATGAATTTAGAAATTTGAAGTTCTAAATATGCTTATATTTCGATTATCTTTAATTCTACCGATTTTGATTTTTGATGTTGTGAGTTTCCGGTATTTTTCCCCGTTTTCATTTTATGTAAATCTTAGATCTACTCTTCCTGGATAGTCGTATTAGAAATCTTCTTTTTATAAATAGTCTTTGATCATTTGGATCTTGTAGTTAACCGGAATAGATTTTTGATTTCTCGTCGTTTAAAATACGGATCCGAATATTATATTATAAATCTGCCTAGTTCAAATTTATGTTCTAGCAGTCCGATCTTTGATCTAATTACACCATAAAATTCCTTATTTTCTGCACTATCAAAAATTGTACTTTTGAGCGAAAATCTAACAAGTATCGAGCTCGATCGAGACCGATACATTTTCAGCTAAAATCTGTGAATATTGTTACCGATCAGTTTTGATTTTTGTCCCGTTTCACCCATTTTAGATCGTGAAATCGAAAAAGTTTCTTCTCGAAATCTGCTCGAAATAATATTTCCTATTCTTCCGTCGAATTTCATAATTTTCGGATGAGTTTTGAATAATATCGATTATTTAATTTAAGCAGTTATTTTATTTCCGAGAGCATGTGTTCTCGAAAAATTCTAAAATTCTCACTCTTTACTTTTGGCATGTATAGTATCATCCCTGAATATTTTCGTAATTTCTGAGCGGTTAAAAAGTGTTGTGGTGTAGATCTGGTAAACTTTGGATAAATGACAAGGTTTGGAAAGAGACCTCTATCAAATCTGTTGATCCCAGTAAAGCAAGAATAACGTTTTGGAATTTATTTCCTTCTTCGTTGAAATTATTCGAGGTCTCTAGAGTCGCGCAATCTATTTTAGAATAGAATAAAATTAATTATAGCTCCGCCCATAGTAGATTAATTTCCGGAAATATAGCATTTATCCTAAGTTAAAGTTTACCTTCTGTAGTACTAGCTGAGCTAGAGAAAGAGTATCAGAGTTGATTTTTCAGGAGTTAGCTTTTCAGAATCCCGAGAAAGGTGGGTTATACTATACTGTCTTTGCAAATTGTATCTTTTGAGTTATTAAGCTCTACTTTGCTAAAATTGCATATGTGACTATCTGTGTTAAATATTTACATGCTACTGTATGTTGTCGGAGTCTCATAAACCAGCGCTGTGTCAATGTGAGTAGCTATAGTATGCATGCATTATTTGTCCTGCTCTACTCCTTGTCGGTGAGACTAAAATGAAACACTTATTGGTTATACTCTTTGGGTATACTATGACCATACTCAACATTATGCGATGGTGATGTAGTTTGGGTTGCTGGCTGTGATGGGATATACTCTTAAGCACTTCATGATAAAATGTTTTGGTGAACTTAGGTTGCTTCCAACTTTTAAACCTCTTAAGCTTCACTACCTGCATGGACACAAATATATTACTTTTACAAAATGATTTGCATAACTTAAATTGTGAGAACTTGCCCACTTAGTGCATTAGTACTCAGCCCAAATCTTTTCAAATATTTTCAGGTCAGTAGGCTGGAGCGTGGAGGTGACGAGGCTGAGATATGGGCTATTATGATTTATATATTTTCCGTTGTCCCTTTTTGTTAGTATTCTGTTAAGAATTGAGCTTTCGCACTTATGGTATTCTTTTGCTAAATGCTAAGAACTCTGATCTTGGTATTTTGTTGATATGATTCTGCTTTTCTGATTCTGAACATTTGTTGACTTCCTAGTTAACATGTATCATATGCTTAGCCCTTCTTTCTTTATGTCTATTTGATCATTCATTTTGGCCTATGGAAGGGCTTCATTTGTTCAGCATATTGGTGTCTGTTTCTTTTATCGACCTATGAATGAGTCTATTGATTGTTGGTATCTGGTTATTTATTTCCTTTTGGCCAATGAAAGGGCTTATTTAATTGTGACAGCTTCCATTCTTCTCTTATAAGCCGTTATAAACGGGAATTCGCTCTAGTTACAGAGGTTATGCTGTCTAATTTTCCGGAAGGCATAACTTATCTTTAGCATGCTCGGTTGTTAAATTTTATTCCAAACATTAATCCTTTTGGATTAATACCCCGTCATTAATTTAATTACCCCGTTTCTTTTCTGCTTCTTAATTTCCACCCCCGTGGCGTCCATTTTCACGATCTTTCGGGATCGGGGCGCTACACGGAGAAACAAATAGGCAAGAGTATCAAGACGCTGCGTTCTGATTGTGATGGTGGGTATCTCTCAGGCGAATTTGGGACTATTTAGCAGAGAATGAGATTACATCCCAGTTGACTGTGCCTGGCACTCCACAACAAAATGGCGTAGCTGAAAGAAGGAACAAAACTTTATTGGAGATGGTTAGATCGATGATGAGCTATTCAGAATTGCATGTTTCATTTTGGGGATATGCTCTGGAAACAGCAGCCTATATTCTTAACATGGTTCCTTCCAAATCAATTCTTCGCACGCCCCTAGAACTATGGATTGGTCAAAAACCCAGTCTAGGTCACGTTCGGATTTGGGATAGTCCAGCACATGTGCTGGATAAGGAAGCTTATAAGTTGGCGCCACGTTCAGAAGTCAGGCTGTTCATTGGGTATCCAAAAGGAATAAGAGGTGGTTTATTTTATAGTCCTAAGGATCAGAATGTTACGACACGGATAAGTCCTAGCCGATTTTAGAGAACGTAGCGGAAGACTTTAAAGAATCGAAACATGTCAGCGAATGAAGGGTTTCAATCCGACTCAACAAATACAAAATAAACGATATATTCTAGACAACTAAGACACTTAAATTATGAACACAAAACTAAATACGAAGGTGGTAAACACGAAGGTGGGATGGGAATTTGGTGAAAGGTTTGAACAAGGATGGTGAAGAAGGCTTGGAGTAGAAAGGATATGTTAAGGATAGAATGAACTTACAGTATGTGACGAATTGGACGATGAACTCAATCTTGGTGGAAGAAAAGGTAACGAATGATGGTGGCTTGATGGATGGCGTCATTTGATGTAGAATGGAGGATGAACGTTGATGTGAATCACAACCCGATAGTATCCTTGAATCTCGAACGTACGCAAAGCTAAAATCTCTAAATTGCTCTTTGGATAGCGAATACCTATTAATCCTTCGTGTGGATTAAGGGATACCCTTGAATAAGACTTAAAGTTGCTAGCTCTAAGAATATTGTTGTCACACCCACCCCAATAAAATAAATGTAAAATGTAGAGTAATGTAAAAATGTGGGTGAGTAATCTCTTAGCAAAATATAAGTATGTACTTTTCCATTAAAAAGTTTTAAACATTAAAAATTTAGGTTAACATGTGGTGCATTTAAAGTGATCGATTTATTAAATTGTAAAGAAATTATTGCTTTCTTTGCAGAAACATTCTAAGAATATGGAGATAAATTTAAATCCAAACCTATGATATATCTAAGCAAAAAAATACAAAAAAAATAAGCTCTTGCCCTCCTCACAGGTCATCATCCATGTATACACTTCTCAGGACTTGTCAGAGCTTTCAGCATTCATGCATCGATGCTCCACATTCTATCACTTTCACCTACAATGCATAAACTATATGAGCTAAAGCTCAGTAAGCAGAAATCATGCTCATGCATGTCTCATGACACTCAAAACGCATATGTAATATACAACACCACCACAAATATCAAATGCTCGTGAATAAAATCCTTTTATGTCATCTCAAAAGCATTTTCAACGTTTAGGAACTTGGCTCCCTTCACCAAACACCAACATGAGTAATGAGCTCATAATATAATCAATATCAATTTGGCTAATATATCGATTAATACAGTCTAGTAGACCACCCTTCCCGGACCCCAAGAGACACACCCCCGACCAGTCATCTTTGGTCCCACATGAAAGTATCCCACCCGCAGAATTAATCTTTATCAGGGTACAGTCGAGTGGACCACCCACCCTAGACCCCAAGGGACATGCCCCCCAACCAGTCAGCTTTGGTCACACATGAAAGTATCCCACCCGTGGCACCCAATAATTATTACAACATTTCATGTGCTGGTGGTGACCAATCCCAAATAAAATATTTTCTCTCTCTGAAAATAATTTCATGCACGCAACCTCGATAATATCTACATGACGTGCATGCATATGCTCGTGCTCATATACAATATATTTAATGCAACAGAATACAATACCACAAGCATATTACATCACACAATCATAAAATAACACAATAATAAATAATAAACACATATAGTCAAATAATACTATGTTCATGCACTTTAGTTGCAGATAGATTTCTACTTACCTTGAGTCTGCAGCTTATGCTATCTGAAATCCTAGACTAAGCACTTTCTCGATAAAGTCTATTCAAAATAAATTACAATATCAATATACAAAGTATTAAGTTAAACAATGATAACTAACTAATTTAATATAATTATTTATTTCTTAATACAAGTATCAATTTTAACTTCTAACCTTAATTTCATTAAAAATATTACGTTACTCTCACAACAAGCCATTATACTTATCCTAAATAATAATTGATTATAATTTCATTTATTCGAATAGATTTTAACTAACCATCTTTAAATCTAACACTAAAAATTCTTTCATTTCATTAAAATATATTTCAACTACGAATGAATTAATAACAATTTTACTCCAAGTCGATATATATATATATATATATATTCACTTAACACTATACTAATAAAATGCATCTTAATTTAAATATCTACTATTAAAATATCCAATATTGCAAATATTATAAACTATTAAATTACTCAAAATCAAAAGAAACCTAAATATTACGAATATCAATTTACACTTCAATTACCATATATAGAATTAATTCTACCTTGATATACAACAAAATAATTCACACACACCATGGATTACTAAGCTTCGAGCATATAACTACATGATCAAAATCTAATTAATTAAATCACTAATCTAATATACTTTGAAACAATATAATATGTAACTTTTTTTTTAATTATTATTATTAGGAAAACTAACCACCAGCTTGAATAGTTTAATTTGCTTAATAATTCTATCTAAACTAACATGTTCGCATAGGCTAGCTTTCCAAACCTCGTTTCTTCAATTTAAGAATAATTGATTATAGAATTTGTACATTAGATAAATAGAAAGAGCTTTCCCCAAAACCTCATGCACACATGTACTTGCTACACAAACTTAATTTTAAGATGTTCCACCTATCAATTAATCATCACACGTGTAACTATGAGGCAGATTCATATTTCTTTCCTTTTTATGTTACCACTTATCTAGTGTATATCCATTTATAATCATATGATATATTAATTTATTAATCAATCTATTTATAATAATATATTATTTACACTTGAATACATATATAGCAATATCTTCTAACTCTTTCACGTGTGTATGTATCATAATATATATATTTATGAGGTGCACTTGCGTGCAATAAGGCGTCCGTGCGTCTATTTCAGGCGGGCGCGTGGCCACACGCGGGCGTGCCACGTGGCGCCCACGCGCGGCGCGTGGGGCTCACGCGCCCGTCCTTTTTTTTATGATTTTTTAATTTTTTTTATACCTATGTTTTATCATACTTGATACCTTTTTTCTTAACACATGGTACTTTTTATTGTAGTTGGAATGGAATGATGATAGTATTAATCTCAGGTTGATACCTGTTTTTATCGTACTTGATACTTTTCTTCTTGCCACATGGTACGTTTTATTTTACCGAACTCGTGTTTTGCTTTCCTTTGCAAATTCTTGGAATTATGATTGTTTTAGATTAATCTCAACACTTATAATATAAAAACTGAAAAAAAAAATCAGAATTTGAACTAAATAAACTAGTATAAAATAACTAGCAGACCCCTTACTTTTTTATGATACAGATGGTACTTTTCGAATGTTTTGTGATACTTTTTAATAGGAAGGTTGGTACTCACTTTGGACAGTTTTTTTTTATGGGTTGACCCAGTCAAAGCGGGTTGACCCGCGTTGACCGGGTCAAAGCGCGGGTTGACCCGCGTTGACCGGGTCAAAAGCGGATTTGACTGACCCGTCTCATATAGTGTTATTTGCATCATGATGCATGCAAGTTTTTGCCTATATTTATATATATATAGACACTACTTAACATGTATAATTACTCAAAAGTAATTTACGTTATTCAATAAAAATATATTATAACTTATATAATTTTTTATCTCTATGGCATAAATAAAATCATAATCATGTTAACACATATATCTATATAAACTTAGTTGGCCAGATAAGTACATAATACTTATATAAAACATATATCAAGATAATTATTAAATAATGAGAGGCCCGTATATTACATTCTCCCCTTATAAAAATTTCATCCTCAATATTTTATTCTATTAACAAGATACGAACACTTAACCTTATTTTGTTATCTACTCAGATCAGCATATATATTATTCTCTATGAGTTCAAAGGTAGTGCTCATGGAAAATATTTTTTTAACTGTTCTCACATAATATTATTTACATTAGAAGCTAGTATAAAAAAATTAATCACCTAAACTATCAAATATAACACACGTACATATTATAATAATGACTTGCTCTTCATTAATATATATATATATATACATACAAACTTATATATTTATAAATTTATTTTTCAAAATTTATAGTATTAGCCTCCTTAAATACAACAATCACACGTATATTAGCGAAAATCAAGTAACGATTCATAATCTCAAATTCTCTCCGTCTCTTCCTCCCTTTCTATTAGTATTTACACTCTACTATCACATATCACACACTAGATGCACTATCGTCACCTACATCAATTACTCTCTCTCTCTCTCTCTCTCTCTCTCTCTCTCTCTCTAATCTCAACTATAGATTGAATTCAATAAAATCTAATCTCAGTTTGCAACAAGCAAATGTAAACCTATAAAATGCAAGACTCACTTGAATAACTTTGTTAAAGATAAGATTAAGAATCACCATTCTCACCATTCTAATTATACCTTCGTTCAGAATCATGTCACAAAATTATTCACATATTCACGGAATGCTAATTCACATGCATATTTTACATTTTAATATTCTTTCTATTCCAGGTCTAAAACTGTTCAAGATTTAGCCATGTCACATTGAATTGTTATATGTAGATATGAGAGTATGAAATATGTTTACTAAGTGCTCAATAACAACTTCATTTTTATTTTCTAACCATTGACACACTTTCTGCTACATAAGTAATTATCTCAAAATTAGTAAGCACATCGCACATCTAAAGTACAAAGTAAGGTGACATGATCTATCACATTTAATAAGTTTTAGCACGAATAGAAAATTAATCATTTAAATGTAAAGATTCATATTAGAACAAAAATTTACCAAGTTACACCACATGACCAGATGGTATGAAATATAAAACTTTCAAATCACGATTTATAGAATTCACATTACATATTACATCACCAACAAAGTTGCTCTCCGCAAATTCTGAGGTCATATACATGAACAGTCTACAGAATCATAATTGTGCTCTGATACCACTCTGTCACACCCACCCTAATAAAATAAAAGTAAAATATAGAGTAATGTAAAAATGTGGGTGAGTCATCTCTTAGCAAAATATAAGTATGTACTTTCCATTAAAAAATTTTAAATATTAAAAATTTAGGTTAACATGTGGTACATTTAAAGTGATCGATTTATTAAATTGTAAAGAAATTATTGCTTTCTGTGCAGAAATATTCTAAGAATATGGAGATAAATTTAAATCCAAAGCTATGATATATCTAAGCATTTTCAACGATTAGGAACTTGCCTCCCTTCACCAGACACGAACATGAGTCATGAGCTCATAATATAATCAATATCAATTTGGTCAATATATCGACTAATACAGGCGAGTGGACTACTCTTCCCGGACCCCAAGGGACACGCCCTCGATTAGTCATCTTTGGTCCCACATGAAAGTATCCCACCCACGGTATTAATCATCATCAGGGTACAGTCGAGTGGACCACCCTCCCTAGACCCCAAGGGACACGCCCACGATCAGTCACATTTTACCACACATGAAAGTATCCCACCCGCGGCACCCAATAATTAATACAACATTTCAGGTGCTGGTGGTGACCAATCCCAAATAAAATAGTTTTTCTCTCTGAAAATCATTTCGTGCATGCAACCTCGATAATATCTACATGATGTGCATGCATATGCTCGTGCTCATATACAAGATATTCAATGCAACAAAATACAATACCACAAGCATATTACATCACATAATCATACAATAACACAATAATAAATAATAAACACATATAGTCAAATAATACTATGTTCATGCATTGTAGTTGCAGATAGATTTCTACTTACCTTGAGTCTGCAGCTTATCCTATCTGAAATCCTAGACCAAGCACTTTCTCAATAAAGTTTATTCAATATATATTATAATATCAATATACAAAGTATTAAGTTAAACAATGGTAACTAACTATTTAATATAATTATTTATTTCTTAATACAAGTATCAATTTTAAATTCTAACCTTAATTTCATTAAAAATATTACGTTACTCTCACAAGAAGCCATTATACTTATCCTAAACAATAATGGATTATAATTTCATTTATTCAAATAGATTTTAACTAACCATCTTTAAATCTAACACTAAAATTCTTTCATTTCTTTAAAATATATTTCAACTACGAATGAATTAATAACAATTTTACTCCAAGTCCATGTATATATATATATATATATATATTCACGGTACACTATACCAATAAAATGCATCTTAATTTAAATATCTACTATTAAAATATCCAATATTGCAAATATTATAAACTATTAAATTACTCAAAATCAAAAGAAACCTAAATATTATGAGTATGAATTTACACTTCAATTACCATATATAATATTAATTCCACCTTGATATACAACAAAACAATTCACACACACTATGGATTCCTAAGCTTCGAGCATATACAATTCACACACACTATAGATTCCTAAGCTTCGAGCATATAACTACATGATCATCTTGGTCGAATTCATCTGCACAAAAGGGAGATAAGTCAGCAACATTGAAAGTGGAAGAACACTTGTACTCACTAGGTAGATTAATATAATATGCATTATCATTAACACGGCTCAAGATGGTGAATGGACTACCATCTCTAGGTGACAATTTTGACTTCCTCAAGTTTGGGAATCAGCCAGGACACAAGTGAATCTAAACACTATCTCTGGGTTGGAAGACAACTCTCTTTTACCGTATGTTGCAGGTGGTGGTAATCTTGGAACCATTTTGCTCGATCCGGGCTCGAACTTTCTCATGCATCTCCTTGATAAAATTGGCTCTTTTCAATCCTTTACATTCGTTAGATGCTCAACGGGTAAATGAATCAAATCATTGGGCATTAGTGGACTGAATTCATAAACAACCTCAAATAGAGACATGTTAGTAGAAGAATGAACAACACGATTATAAGCAAATTTGGCATATGGTAAACACTCTTCCCATGACTTCAAATTGTTCTTAATCAAAGACCTAAGAAATGTACCTAAAGTATGATTCACAACCTCAGTTTGGCCATCAATTTGCGGGTGACATGCGGTGGAAAATAAAAGCTTAGTCCCTAATTTCCCCCAAAGAACTCGCCAAAAATGTCCTAAAAATTTGGAATCCCTATCACTAACAATAGTCCTAGGAATGCCATGAAATCTAACAACATGACTAAAGAACAAATTGGCTATGTGGACAGCATCATCGGTTTTTCTACATGCAATGAAATTGCCATTTTTGAAAACCGATCAACGACAACAAAAACTGAATCTTTACCCGATCTAGACCTAGGCAAACCCAAAATAAAATCCATGGAAATATCAATCCAAGGGCTAGAAGGTGCGGGTAATGGCGTGTATAAACCAAATGGATGCGATGTAGACTTAGCCTTATTACAAGTAATGCAATGACTACATGCATACTCGACATTCCTATGTATATGTGGCCAAAAGGAGTGTTCTTGCAGCAAGTTTAACATTTTATGGACACTAAAATGACCCATTAAACCTCCCGCATGAGACTCTAAAACCAACAAGTCATGCATAGAACAACTAGGGATGCATAATTTCGACTATTTGAACAAGAAACCATCATGCAAATAAAATCCATCAAAAGACTTAGATAAAGTCGAGCACTTAGCATAAATGGGAACAAAATACTTGTCTACTTCATACAAAGCTTTCAATGATTCAAATCCTAACATCTCTGCATGCATAATGTTTAAGAGAGCATACCTTCTTGATAGGGCATTGGTGACTACATTCTCCTCACCTTTCTTGTACTTGATAACATACGGAAATGACTCAATGAACTGGACCCATCTCGCATGTCACTTGTTCAAATTACTTTGCCCTTTCAAATGCTTCAAACTCTCATAGTCTGTGTGGATAACGAACTCTTTGGGCCAGAGATAGTGTTGCCAAGTCTCCAACGCACGCTTCAAAGCGTAGAGGTCCTTATCGTACGTTGAGTACCTAATTGCGGCGCCGTTGAGCTTCTCGCTGAAGTAAGCCACATGCCATTTTTCCTGCATCAAAATAGCACAGGCCATCGAAAGTCTTAGCAAAATCCGGTAAACATAAAATAGGAGCAGAACATAATAAAGACTTTGTAATATCCTAAACTTTTTAGTATTAAAATGATAGCCCATGACTACCTTAAGGGTAAGCTAGGAAAGAAAATAGACCCTTAAAAATTTTATTTTAGGTAAAATGTGTTATTGGATGGGGTTAATTTTACTCGAGAAATTATTAGATTTTTATAGTGAGACTCCAGTATAGTTTAAAAAAAATATTTATTATTATCACATCGGCTGTTGAAAAAAATATATACATACATATATAATTTTCTCGGATATATTCATATTGAGACCTTAAAGACTATATATATATATTATATTTATATAATTCATGCCATAAGATACTATATGTATATATATATATACACGCATATAGTAAAAAAAATGTTAATAACAATCAAGAATGATAGTATTAACTATAACTATTAGGATAATTATGATATATATATAGGGTTGTGCATGCTGTCACGTAGGGAACACTTGTCACATTTTTAAGGTTTCCACTTTGCAAACTATATTAATTATGATAAGATTAGTATGTAAATTTTAATTGTGAAAAAATAATAATAATAATAATAATAATAATAATAATAATAATAAAACTAATTTATTTGAAATGAGGCAGTGAATTAAATCTATCAATCACTCCATCACTATAAATTTATACAAACTAGCTAGGTAGTGCGTAAGGCATGTTGGTGAAATAAAGATAGAACAAATATAAGGTAAGCTTCAAAATTTACTTTAATTGTATGCTATAGATATTATTGTGGAAAATTTATATTTGATATAAAGGTTTTGATAATATTTCTGAACAAATATAGAGAATCAAAATTTAAATAAATTAGCTATTATTTGTAGCATGTTTCCTTTTTAATACAAATTTAATAGAATATAAAATCCCCTTATTATTGTTGGTGTTATAGAGAAAATACATAAAAAGTATTTGGCAATTTAGAAGAAGAATACGAGATGTGATTTATAAATATATGTGTCCGTGTGGAATATGAAAATATCATGTTATCCTGAATTGGACATAATGATCAAGGCATAATTCTACACTATTTGGCAAGAGATTATATATCCTCATATTAAATTATTAATAATAATATAAAATACTAATTAAAAGTGAGAACAATTATATTCCTAATTTTAGGATGAATAGATGTATATGAGTCAGATTATGTTCTACAAAATTAATAGAAATAGAATCACAATATGAAAATTAATATGGGGTATAATTAAATGATTAGTTCATTAGATTATATATTGAATCGTATACTTAACATCTTTATTGATAAAAATTTAGAAGATACCAAATTAAATTTTATGAGAAATTGTTAACTTCATTAGTATGAAAATTTGTACGTTCAGCAACCGAAATGAAATAAATAAAATATAGAAGTTTAGTAAAAACTTTAATTGAAATGGAATTTAGGTGTTGAGTTTTAATAGAAGCCTTATAGCAACACTAATTAGCTAAGACTTGTTATTGTAGGCTCAGATGAAATAGCAGAATCCGAGCAGAACCAACCCAAAGTTTAAAAGCCTTTCTATGAGATAAATCTTTTATCCAGGTGGGTTTTTATTATATAAAAATATATTTCAGGTTATTAAGCCCTGATATTTATAAAATGAATGTGATTGAATATCCAATTCATGACTGTATTTAATGTGCTCTTCTGACTCATGTAAGTCTTACTACTGTTTTTGGTGACGAAACTACAATGGTTCACGATATCGAGCCCCAAGCAAACAGGGCAGTGTCCAACCTTAAGCAGCTGGGTTGTGTACATGAACTGACTCACCGTAAGCATTCTAGGGGAGAGTAGCGCGCAATGATGGAACTAAAATGATTTAGTATACATGGAATTCACAAATTTTCTATTTTAAAAGCTTTCCATGATATGCTTGAAATATGATTAGATATTCTGTTTTATAAAGTGATTGTGAAGGTTTTTCTCAAAAGTACCCACTGAGTGCATTAGTACTCAAGCCCAAAATCTTTTCAAATCTTTTCAGGATGAGCTGCGGGATGGTGGACGGCTGTGCTAAGGCTGAGGGGCTATCTTTTGCTGTATATATATGTTTCTTTATGTACGGTGTCTAACTGAGAAAATATGCTTCTTTTTTAGTTTGAATAAATACACTACGTTCTTTTCTGCTTACTCTGATTATTATTACGGAGTGTTCGGTTCACCGAATTCTATTTACTTTCTGCTCCTGATAGGCAAAAGCCTTGCTTTATATAACTTTCTCACGACAGACGTAAGTTTGGCATCCCTTTACATTATGTATTTTAACATACATCAGCCTAGTCTTTTTCGTACATAACCTATTAACAGTTAACCTTTGAACTGTTATTATTTACATTGATGTTTTTCTTGATGGATTCATTCCATGAGTCATGGTATCTGGTTTGAGTCATTTTAAACGCTTTAAAAACGTGGACGGATCCAATTATATAGGTTATGTTGCCCAAATTTTTGGGGCACTAATCTTAGTTCTTTGATTACTTCTATTCAATAACCCCTTCCTCTTTCCCCAAGTAGCGCACCGGCCCCCTGCCCTTCTCCCGGGATTGGGGCATTACAGAGTGGTATCAGAGCCGGCAGCAACTCTGCAGGCCTGTCATATTATTGATTGAGTCTAGTTCTCAGTGTAATCTCTTAATTGATTATCTGATAGCCCTAGCACGTAGTCTACACCGCACTCATCTGCTTTAAAATGAAAGGTACGTGAGTTAAAATGCTTTTGAGATTTAATTCTATTTACTGATTTAAAAAGGAAATGTGGACAAGGACCATTCTCCAAATTCATGATATTTATGAAAAGTCATCGTTTCTAATGGATAATTGAATCTTTTTGGACTATCTGTCCATATGATAAGGTTTATGAATGAAAGTGGCTCATTGTCCTGATGATAAATGGTTGGGACTTTGTGGCTAGATTGTATTAAATGATTATTTTGAATGGGACAATATGCCCATTATGTTTGAAATGAAATACGATGTTTTAAACGGTAGTATATTTCTGTGATATGTTTTTAAAGAAAGTGTGATGATATCAATCAATGCCATTTGATTAGGAATGTTATAATGTGTAAGTGATTAGAAATGTGATGATGTTAAAGTGATGGAAACCCATAATGCTTATGTACATGGAATGTAAACATAGAATGATTTAGTTGAGAATGTAGATGAACATAGCTAGCTGTGATTTATACATATAGATTGAATTTTAAGTGCTTCTCTTAAGATTCATGTGGAACGTAGACTGACTAAGTGCTCTCCTTTGTAAATAAGTAGACCAATTAGAATTGCGTGAGAAATATTGTTGGGCATTTAGTTTAGAAGACATCTCACCTTTGTATTAAGTTAGCACAAAGTGGATTTTATATGAGTTAATTCTGAAGCATAAATTTTTTTCAGAATGCCGCCTAAGAAAAGAACACAGAATCAGGAAAACCATGGACCACCTCCACCAATTCCAATCCCCATACCGGTGTCAAGAGCAGAAGAAGTTTTTTGTAAACATCACCCACCTACTTTCAATGGGCTAGGTGACCCAATAGATACGGAAAAATGGATTCGATCTCTGGACCGAATATTTGATTACATGTCTTGTATGAATGAGGAAAAGCTTACGTGTGCTCAATTTCAACTGACTAATGATGCAGATTATTGGTGGGAGTCTATAAAAAGAACTATGAGTTATGAGCAATGGCGGGAATTTACCTGGGAAGGCTTCAAGGAAGAAGTTTATCAGAAATACATCCCTGATTGCTATCGAGAAAAGAAAGAGTCGGAATTTTGAAACCTCCAACATGGAAGCTCTACTATTACTGAGTATGACCGTGCTTTTAATCAACTCTCTCATTATGCTCCACATTTGGTGGACTCGGACTACAAGAAGGCTAAGAATTTTAGGAAAGGCCTTAAGCCAGAAATCAGTATGACTCTTATGGGGCATGATGAAATGGCATATGCATAAACTCTGCATCGGACTTTGAATATAGAGTCTGTTATGCCAACTGAGAAAATCCAGCCACAACAATCTTCTCAGGATCGGAAGGGAAAACGAAAAGGGGATGATAGAAACTCAGTGGGAAATACGCAATAATGGGCCAAGGGAAATACCAATTATGGGCAACAAAATCAACAAGAAAATAGGACTCCCTGCCCTATCTGCCAGAAGTTTCATTCAGGGAAGTGTATGAGAAATACAGATGGATGTTTTCTCTGTCATCAACCTGGACATTTTGCTCGAGATTGTCCTAGGAGTAAAGGAAATATAGGTATTCCTCCTAGACCAGCACAAGGTGGAAATATAAATCAGAGGCCTAACCAAGGAAGTAATCCTAGGCCTAATCAGGGTGGAAACTTAAGGCAAAATAAGAGGGAAAACTTTAAGTCAAACCAAGGACAACGCGCTTCACAGCTAGCCAGGACTTATGCACTTCAGTAACAGCAGACAGAGCAAGCTCCAGAAAATTTGGCAGGTATGATTAACATGTTTAATATACATGTGCTCGCTTTATTCGATACTGGAGCTACACACTCTTTCATTTCAGAAAAGGCTAGTGAAAGATTAAAACTTAGACAAGTAAATGCTACTAATGCCTTAGAAGTTAGCATCCCTTCTGGAAAAAATGTTTTAGCCAATAGAATGTGCCTGAATTTGGAACTCGAGATTAACAAAAAGAATTTCATCACGGATTTATATGTAATCGACATGAAGGATTTTGATATAATCTTGGTAATGGATTGGCTAACTGCAACATATGTGACTATACGTTGTCATGAGAGAGAAGTCATATTCCAGAAGCCAGGAGAACTAGAGGTAATTTTATTTGGAGCTAGGACGGGTTTGAAGATACCAGTTATTTCAGCCCTCAAAGCTATAAAGCTAATGAGAAAAGAAGGTTGCCATGCTTTTCTGGTTAACCTAATAGGAAAAGAGAATGATGAAGTAACGATAGATCAAGTCCCTATCGTCCGAGAATACAAGGATGTTTTTCCACAAGACCTACTAGGGTTACCTCCTGATAGGCAAACTGAATTCACCATTGACTTGGAACCAGAAGCAGCCCCGATATCTAAAGCACCATATAGAATGGCCCCAAATGAACTGCAAGAACTGAAAGTACAACTACAAGAGTTGTTGGACTTGGGTTTCATTCAACCTAGTGTCTCACTTTAGGGAGCGTCTGTTCTCCTTGTTAAAAAGAAATATGGTACATTGCGAATGTGTATTGACTATAGGGAGTTGAATAAGGTGACAATTAAGAATAAATATCCTTTGCCAAGGATAGATGACTTGTTTGACCAATTGAAGATAAGAAAAGAAGATGTGCCTAAGATAGCATTTCGAACACGTTACGGCCACTATGAGTTCTTAGTGATGCCATTTGGGTTGACTACTGCACCTACAGTGTTCATGGATATGATGAACAGAGTTTTCCATCAATATATGGATAGCTTTGTTCTTGTTTTTATAGATGATATTCTCATCTATTCAAAAACTAAGGAGCAACACCAAGAACATTTACGCATAATTCTGGAAACATTGAGGAGGGAGAAATTATATGCCAAATTTAGCAAGTGTGAATTTTGGCTCAGTGAAGTAATGTTCCCTGGCCATATTGTGTCATCAGAAGGAATCAAAGTAGATCCTGCTAAGGTTGAAACAGTAAGTAACTAGAAGTCACCTTCCAGTGCACATGAGATAAGAAGTTTCCTAGGATTGGCAGGTTACTACAAACGATTTATTGAGGGATTTTCTAAATTGGCAAGGACAATGACATAATTGTTGAAAAAGAGGACTAAGTTCATCTGGACCGAGGAATGTGATAAGAATTTCCAAGAACTTAAGAAAAGACTGACCACAGCCCCAGTATGGGTTATACCGGAAGGAAATGATGGATTTGTTATCTTTACGGATGCATCTAAGCTGGGGTTAGGGTGTGTGCTAATTCAAGATAGAAGGGTCGTTGCTTATGCATTTCGCCAGCTCAGGCCACCCGAGTTGAATTATCACACCCATGACCTAGAACTCGCAGTTGTGGTGCATGCCTTGAAAATTTGGAGGCATTATCTATACGGTGTTAGATGTGAAGTCTACACTGACCATAAGAGTCTTAAATACTTCTTTGAGCAGAAATACTTAAACATGAGACAGAGAAGATGGTTGGAATTAGTTAAGGATTATGATTGTACCATTCTCTACAACCCCAGTAAAGCTAACATTGTGGCAGACGCCCTTAGCCAGAAAACTAGAGCAGAGTTGGGTTGTTTCCTAACGCAAGAAGAAATGTTAATTGAAGAATTTCAAAGACTAGAGTTACAGTTGATTCGACCACCAAACTCTACCAAAGGACTTATAGCTACCTTAATAGCTAAACCCGAGTTAAGAAAACGAATTGTGAAGGCACAAAGAGGGGATCAATTTTTAGAAAAGATGCGATTGAAAGTAAGATCTAAGGATTCAAAGGGATTTGCTAAAGCAAATGACAATGCTCTCATGTACGAGAGAAGAATATGTGTGCCCCATGATGAAGAGTTAAAGAATGAAATCATGAGAGAAGCTCATGATACTCCATATACCGCTCACTCTGGAAGTACAAAGATGTATAGAGATTTGAAGAGAAACTTCTGGTGGCGGAATATGAAGAGAGAAGTGGCTTCATATGTTGAACGATGCTTATCTTGTCAGCAAGTAAATGCGGTACATCAAAGATCGTCAGGGTTATTACAACCACTTGAAATCTCCGAGTGGAAATGGGAACATATCAACATGGACTTTGTAGTTGGACTACCAAAGTCTGTGCGAGGAAACACTGCTATATGGGTCATTGTTGATTGATTGACCAAATCCGCACGCTTTTTGCCAGTCAAGATGACACTTAGACTCGATAAGCTGGCTCAACTCTATGTGAAAGAGATTGTACGATTACATGAAGTACCCGTTTTGATCACCTCTGATTGAGATACCAGATTTACCTCTAGATTCTGGATAAGCCTACAAAATGCCATGGGAACGCAACTAAATTTCAGTATAGCATTCCATCCTCAAACTGATGGATAGTCAGAAAGGACAATACAAATACTGGAAGACATGCTCAGAGGAGTTGTATCAGATAAGCATTGGAATGGCGCCATATGAGGCATTCTATGGCCGAAGATGTAGATCACCACTTTACTGGGATGAAGTGGGTGAAAAAAAGATGTTGGGCCCTGAGATTGTTCAGACAACGATTGAAATAATTGATATGATAAGAACGAGAATGAAGGAGGCCCAAGATAGACAAAAATCCTATACAGATAGACGTCAAAAGGATCTGTTGAAACCGGTTGGTTTGTTATTAGTTTGGATATTATTTTGTTTTGTCTTTCATTATTTACTTGTGCAGGAAGATAGTCGGTTGAGATATTCAAGGAAATCTGTTGTGATTGACCAGTTCAAAGATTGATGGAGTCAAGATAATGTTTGTTGAGAAAAGTTGGTGACTTGCGGCTGAAATCTAGGAGAAGATTGAGAAGTGGTTTTCGTGCAAGAGTAGAGATCAAGTAATCAGTTTGTATAAATAGGAATCGGTTGTATAGTGTTAAGATACGAATTGATATAGATATTCCAGATCTATATTAAGAGATATTAGTTTTCTACAAGTGTTAGTTAAGACAACTTTAGTCACAACCTTCTGTAAAGGAAGAGATAAAGTGTCTTAAATTTAGTAAGAGTTTACTTGTAGTATTTTTGTAATTCACAAATTCATATAGTGAATATTTTACCCTGAGGTACTTTGCGAGATTATAGAAATATATTTCGTGAAATTTTTCAATCCATTGTGTGTTTCTAAATTCCGCTGCATATACAAAGTTGTCTCAACTTTAGATACAACTTTGATCACAACTCTGTCAGAACTGAGAATTCGGTTTCTTCAATTGGCATCAAGAGCGAACACTTGACACACTAAGTGGTGATCCTATTTTCGTGAGTACAATGGATTGCACAAACCAGTTGTTCAACAAACCTCCTGTTCTCGATGGCATGAACTATTCCTTTTGGAAAGTTTGAATGAGAGCGTGCATCAAATCCATTGATGCAAGAGCATGGAATGCTGTTCAAAAGGCATGGACGCATCCTAAGACCGTAGATGCCGAAGGAGATACAATACGTACTCCTCCAGAAGAATGGACCGAGTCACAAAACGAAGATGCTACCTTCAATGACAAGGCACTCAACGCAATTCAGTCTTCCTTGGATATTCAGATGTTCAAACTCATAAGAAATTGTGAGTCAGCCAATGAAGCGTGGGATATTCTTCAACAATATTGCGAAGGAGATGATGGAATCAAAGAATCAAGACATCGTATTCTCACCATAAAATTTGAGAACATGAAGATGGGGGAAGATGAAACCGTTGGAGAATACTGCAATAATTTACTTGAAATTGCAAACGAGTGCACTGATCTTGGTGATCCGATCACTAACAAGAGGTTAGTTTCTAAAGCTTTAAGAACTCTAATCCCACGCTTTGATATGAAAGTTATTGCTATTGACACGGCATCGACTACTGGAAGTTTGGACTTCACAAAACTGATGAATGACCTGAAGACCTATGAAATAGAAATGAATGAGAAAGGTGGATCAAAGAAAAAGGGAATTACCTTGACAGCCAGGTTAACTTCAAGGTTAACTTCAGCTTATAATGAAGAAGAGGATGAGGATCTTGAAGAGATCTGTGAAAAGAATCCGGATTATGCTCTCCTCACCAGAAGACTAAACACTTTCATCCGAGCTAACAGAGGAAAACTACAGAAGGGAGGTGCTGAACAACGCAAGCCTCGCCATGACTCATCTGGACCTTTGGTTATTTATGAAAAGATGAACTCACCTGGAAAAGAACTAAAGATCATGAAGCGTGCTGCATCAGAACACTTTAGACCAAAGGAAGTGAAAGATTTCTCCACTGTTCAATGCTATGAGTGCAAAGGCTATGGGCACTTTGCAAATGAATGTGCAAACACTTTTAGAAAACTCAGAAAGCCTGTCACATTCCTATCCCTTAGCGATAGTGAGCTGGATACCTCAGGAATATTTGTGGAAGAAATCTCAGATAAAGCAACCAACGAGCACGCAGCCTTAACTGCAGTATGTTCTGAAATGGTTAACTCAAAGCTCACAGAAGTTGAGATAACTTATAACAGGTATGATAAGTCCTATTATGAAACTCTTTTTTGTTTCAATACTGTAATAACCACTGCAGATGAGGAAGAAGAAGTTACTGAGGAAGAAACTCTGGAGTTGCTAATAAAGTTGCAGGAACTCTACAAGGAGCTGTATGCTAAGTAGATCAAACAATGTAAGGAGATTGAGTCACTCAATGAGGAATCCACTAGTCAAAAGGCGTCACTCGCAAAGTTGGAAGTAATGTTGACAAAGAAAGATGTAGAGATTGATAACATGAGGATTCAACTTAATCTTGCAAAAGAAACTTTCAAAAAGTTCAACACGGGTACTTCCAAACTTGATGAAATCCTTGCACATACTTAGGTAACCTCTCATGGCATAGGTTATGACAAAACTGTAAAAATTGCCTTTACTCAAATCATGTCCACCAATGGTAAACCTTTTGTGAAAGCTTAAGAAGCACATCCCACCTCATCAGTAAGTAAGAAGCGTAGGAGATTTATTTGTCACTATTGTTTTCTTCATGGGCACATAAAACCTTTCTACCATAGGTTTTTGCAAGAACATAAAAAGGAGATCCATTTGAGGACACAAACCTCAAAATCAGGTTTTTCAGTCAAAAGTGACAGAACCAGTAATTTGGTTTGGATACCCAAAGCTGTCTCCAAAGACACCTGCAAAGTTGTCTTCACTGCATCAGTAGCTGATGATTCAACAACTTGGTACTTTGACAGCGGTTGTTCTCGTCACATGACTGGATCTCAATGTTATCTGTCTAATTACCAAAAGATCAATGGCAGCGAAGTTACCTTTGGGGGAGAAACAAACGGGAAAATTGTAGGACATGGAATCTTGAACAGTCTTGGTCTTCCAAAGCTGGCTAACGTGTCACACGTTCAAGGCCTTACAGCAAATCTCATCAATATCAGCCAACTCTGTGATGACAACTTTACTGTCATATTTGATAAGCAAAGTTGCATTGTGATTGACACCGATGGCAAACATGTGATCTCTGGGGTAAGATCTTCTAATAATATTTATGAAACTAAAAGAAAAAGTTGTTTAAGTGCGCAGGTAAATGACGTACAACTTTGGCATCAAAAATTGGGTCATACAAATTTCCGCAACATGGAGAACCTTCAGAGACTCAATGCTGTTCTTGGAGTGCCAAAGTTGAACATATCAAATCCAAGATTGTGTGGAGATTGTCAAAAAGGAAAACAAATAAAAGCCTCACATCCAGTTGTGACAACTTCAGAGAGACCTTTTGCTACTCAAAGCTGCTTTGAATTGCTTCATATGGATCTGATGGGGCCAGCTAAAGTAGATATCCTTGGAGGTAAACGGTATTCCTTTGTGATTGTCGATGACCTCTCCAGGTACACTTGGGTAAAATTTCTAAGTGACAAAGGTGAAACCTATGATGCCTTCTTAGAATTATATGTTAAGGATAAAAATTTCTACCATTCTTGCATTAAAAGGATTAGATCTGACCATGGAAGGGAGTTTGAAAATCTTCAGCTCCTAAACTTTTGCATTAAAAAAGGTATTCATCATGAATATTCTGCCCCTAAAACACCCCAGCAAAATGGTATAGCTGAAAGGAAGAATAGAACTCTACAAGAGATGGCCACTATCATGCTACACTCTAAGAAGTTGTGCAAACATTTTTGGGCTGAAGCTTTAAAAACTGCATGTTATGTAAGTAATCGTGTAAACTTAAGAACCGGAACCACCATGACGTCATATGAAATTCTAAATGGTAAAAAACCCAACCTTAAATACCTACATGTTTTCGGTTGTGTTTGCTACATTTTGAATGATAGGGATTATTTGTTCAAATTTGATCCCAAAAGTGATAAAGGTGTGTTCATTAGTTATTTGGTTAATAGTCATGCTTACCGTGTGTATAACCTCAGAACAAAAACTGTAATGGAAAGTGTGAATGTAAGATTTGATGATTTTGCCAGCCTATACACTCCTGAAGAAGATACTAACGATTTGATTGAGATACAAGGAATGATAGGAAAGACCACTGAGATAGAAGGAAGAGTCAACACTGAAGTTGAGCCCACTTCAGAGACTGATGAGGATACTACAACATCTGGAATAAATTCCCACTTAAACGAGTCAGAATTTCCAGAAGTAGTTCAGGGAAGTACCAGAAGAGACCCACCGAGCAAGATTCGCAAATATCATCCAATTGATCAAATCATTGGAGATGTACACGAAGGGGTCAGAACTAGAGGTAAAACTCCTGTTAACTACAAAGAAATGGTAAGGATGGTTTTCATGTCTTGTGTAATTAATGAAGTTGGTGCTGTTGTCTTCTTATCCATGGTTGAACCCAAAAATGTAAATGAGGCATTAAAAGATGAGTTCTGGATAAGTGCCATGCAAGCCGAGCTACTTGAGTTTGTTAGAAACAAAGTCTGGACACTTGTGCCTAGACCTTCTAGGATAAACGTGATAGGAACTAAGTGGATATTTAAAAATAAAAATGATGAATTTGAAAATATCATTAGAAATAAAGCCCGCTTAGTTGCCCAAGGTTACACTCAAGTAGAGGGGATTGACTATGATGAGACTTTTACTCCCGTTGCACGAATAGAGTCCATCAGGTTACTATTTGCTATTGCATGATATCTTAACATTACTCTTCATCAAATAGATGTTAAGGCAGCATTTCTAAATGGTGTACTAGAAGAGGAAGCATACGTAGAACAACCCAAAGGCTTTGAAGACCCAACCAATCCAAATTATGTGTATAAATTACATAAAGCGTTGTACAGACTTAAACAAGCTCCTAGAGCTTGGTATAGTCGGTTAACCGAATTTTTGCTTAAGTTTAGATTTTTCAGGGGTCATGTTGATAGAACTTTATTCCTCAAAAATGAAAAAGACTTGCTTACGATCGCTCAAATCTATGTCGATGATATAGTATTTGGATCGACAAGTGAGAAAGCTTTGAAGGAATTTGTTGAAACAATGTCCACGACTTTTGAAATGAGTATGGTCGGTGAGCTTAGCAATTTTCTTGGACTTCAAGTCAAGCAAAAAGACAATGGCTTTTTCGTCTCACAGACAAAATATGCCGAAAATCTTGTAAAGAAGTTCGGTTTGGAGAATGCAAAGCACATGAGAACTCCCATGAGTACGACTGAGAAGCTGTCGAAGGATGCAGTTAGACCTGAAGTTGATCCAACCTTATACAGATCAATGATCGAAAGTCTTCTCTATCTAACTGCTAGTCGACCAGATATCATGTACAGCGTGTGTGCATGTGCTTGATTTCAGTCCTGTCCCAAGGAGGAACATTTTAAGGCGGTAAAGATGATCATTCGGTATGTGGCCGGAACATGTGAATTGGGTTTATGGTTCACAAATGACACAACTACAAATCTTGTTGGATATAGTGATGCCGATTGGGCTGGAGAAATAGATGATAGACGGAGTACAAGTGGAGGATGTTGCTATTTAGGAAACAACCTCATCTCTTGGTACAGTAAAAAGTAAAACTGTATCTCTTTGTCCACAGCCGAGTCTGAATATGTGGCCGCCGGGAGCTGTTCAATGCAGTTGATATGGCTGAAGTCGATGTTGGATGATTACGGCCTGGAAAGCAATCCCTTGGTGATGCTCTGTGATAATACAAGTGCCATCAACCTTGCAAAGAACCCAGTTCATCATTCCAAATCCAAGCACATTCACTTAAGGTATCATTTTATTAGGGATTTAGTTGAAAAGAAGCTATTAAAGTTAGAGTATATTAGTACAGATAATCAGCTGGCTGATTTATTTATAAAAGCTTTAAGCTATGAGAGATTCTCAATTTTGAGGAAATCTCTTGGCTTGTGTTCTATATGAAAAGTACAGTTGACCCAACTGTTGTCACACTTTTGGTATATCATAGTTAACTGTGAAGTTGAACAGATTCGAGGACGAATCTTATAAAATCATATAACTAGATCAAAGATCTTAGATAAATGGTTTTTATAAAATTCTTTTGGTTATTCATCTATTCATCATCTGTTTCTCTTCTTAAAAAGTTTTCTATGATGTAACAAAAGTATTCTAATAATAAAATTTTCTTGACAATAGTTGGTTAATTATATAAAAAAAATGGAAAATTTTGAAAATCAGTTGAATGTATCTGGAAATGTATCTTACTCTATCTTTAATACCTATTTTGACTATATCTTTAATATATTGATTCCTATTTATATGGAAGCGGGTATCTATCAGATATAGTTATATTCTTCCATATTAACTTTATAAGGTCACTTTTTCTTAGATTCTCTCGTCCTATTCATCTCTTTCCAAAAATCTTTCGTCTCTCTTCAAACCCTTAATCTTTCATTCACTTCGCCATCTTCACCATGGATTCTGACAAGATGAGGAAGATTCAAGAATTGCTTAGTGATCCCGAAGCCTCAGCATATCTTTGTCATCTCTCAACCTTTTCCCCACAGTCTTCATTTTTCTCTCTGCCGCAACCTATTATTTCTAACCCTTTTCGTCTTCTGTCACCAGAGTCTACTCCAATAATTCGACCAAAAGTCCTCTTATCTCCTTCTAGAGGTAATGCTCCTATGGAGATTTCTCCCGAATTAGGAAGTTATTCGGAAGTTCAGTCAAAACCCCTTTCTCTACCGGCGCCCTCTCCAGCTTAACCATTCTCGATCTCTCCATCTTCTGAGCAGGTGATAATTTTAGCCCTCGACGGAGTGATTATGTCGACCATTGACACCCCAAGTCTAAACACTCAAGTTCTTGACACGCCAGTCCTCGCCGAAGAGCAATTCGACCCGCTTTTTCCTTCCAATGAAGGAAATATGTACAATGATGGTCCAATTGAGGTTCATTTTTCTGAAATTGAAGAAGAAACCCAGGTGGAGGAATCTGAAAAAACTTCTCCGACGCGAACCCTCTCAAGAAGAAAATGACCAAATCCAAGAAAGCTCCTCCAACTAGACGATCCAAGCGCCTTCACATGACTGGTAGCTCCTCATGGACTCCAGTAGAGCCGATTGAGATCATCAGTGAAGCCGAAGAGGAGGAGGAGTGTGAAGGAGAGATGTCGGAGAATGGTTCGAGTGAACAAACTCCTATTCATGGGTCTGACTCTGAGGCTGGTGAAGAAACTGAAGAGACTGTTGTTAAGAAGGGTAAGAGAAACACTGATGATCAGTTTGAAACAGCGCCTGCAATTTCAAGAAAGGACAAGTGAAAAATTCCTTTTTTACCCTCTTCAAAAGTTAAAGGCAAAGTTGGGAGCACTTCAAAGTGAGCTAAGCGCAGTGCTGATACATATGAAGAGAAAATTTACTCTGAATCAGATCTTGAGGTATCGAAAGCTAACTCTAACTTGTTCTATTTTGATAGTGCTAGACGAAATTGGGAATTTTTTTAAGAATAGGGAGATTTTGTGTGATAGAGCTGTGGATTTGAAAGATTTCTCTTTATACAATTTAGTTGATTTCTGAAAAAATGAAGGGTGTTAGAGAGTGTTACTTACGCTAAACCATACGTTGCTGAAGTCGTTAGGCTGTTTTATGCTAACCTTACTAATGAGTTTGGTAATCAATCATCAAAGCAGTATGGAAAGGTGTGTGTTCGTAAGAAACTCTTTAAAGTTACTCCAGCTAGGATCAACAAATTTTTAGGACTTCCACATTCTGTTCAGTCTGATGATGATATTGATGAAGTGTTGAAAAACAAAATGGCTGATGTTTTGACTAGAGGTCAGGCAGATCTGTGGATTGCTAACAAGAAACCCAATAGACTTGCTTCTGTCCTCACTTCACTGTTCTCCACACTTCATAAAACTTTTGTGTGCAACTGGATTCCCACTTCTAAAACAACTGTGGTTCCGTTTGAACATGTATGCCTTCTGTACAAGATTTTTATTAGAGAAAAATTTAACTTGGGTCAGCATATTTTTAATTCCATTGCTAAGGTAGCCATGACCAAATCCAACAAAAAGTTGGTTGTTCCTTCTTTGATATTTAACATGCTACTGGACCAAGGGTTTAAGCCCATGAAGAAGGATATTCTCACGGCCAGACTTCCTCTCTAGACTGTTTAGAAAGCTTTTCTAGCTGAGTCCAGGACTCGTGATCTTCCATGGAGTGATGCTGCTGAGACTGGTCCTCCATCGTCCGAGCATCTTTGCTCTATCCATCTATTTGTTTTGCAGGAACAAATTAAGCTCTACACTGCCCAAATAGAGATCTTTGCCAAGCAATGGAAAGTATTTCAGTGTTTACTTTCTTCCCAAAAAGGAAGAGATGGTAGAGAAGGTTGTAGTCGAGGAGGAAGAGTTGCTGATGAAGATGATACTGAGGACGAGCAAGAAGAAGTTTGAAGGAGGTGTGGAAGGAAAGATGAAGAAGGCTGCAGGTGGAAGGAAAGATGAAGAAGGCTGCAGTCTGTTGCAGTTTTGGGTTGATGTTACTCAAACAATTTCTCTAACAATTTCAATTATGTTTGTTTTAAACAACTTTATGTTAGGTGAAGATCTGATAAGATCTTTCTTTTGTTGATGTTTGGTGAAGATCTGATAAGATCTTTCTTTTGTTGATGTTTGGTGAAGATCTGATAAGATCTTTCTTTTGTTGATGTTTTTTTGTCGTTAACATTTAGTTGTTTTGATGGTATCATATGATTATCTAAGTATGTTTTGAACATGTTTTATGGACAAGGAGAGTGAAGTGTGCATGACAGGGGGAGTAATTGTGTTTGTGCTTGTTCTTTTGTTCCAAGTACATGTTTAGGGGGAGTTCAGTTATGTTTTTGATTTTTCTGCATGTTTGAAATTGTTTTGGGAAGAAAGACAAAAAGGGAGAGATTGTTGAAACCGGTTGGTTTGTTATTAGTTTGGATATTGTTTTATTTTGTCTTTCTTTATTTGCTTGTGTAGGAAGATAGTCGGTTGAGATATTCTAGGAAATCTGTTGTGATTGACCAGTTCAAAGATTGATGGAGTCAAGATAATGTTTGTTGAGAAAAGTTGGTGACTTGCGGCTGAAATCTAGGAGAAGAGGGAGAAGTGGTTTTCGTGCAAGAGTAGAGATCAAGTAATCAGTTTGTATAAATAGGAATCTGTTGTATAGTGTTAAGAAACGAATTGATATAGATATTCCAGATCTGTATTAAGAGATATTAGTTTTCTACAAGTGTTAGTCAAGACAACTTTAGTCACAACCTTCTGCGAAGGAAGAGATAAAGTGTCTTAAGTTTAGTAAGAGTTTACTTGTAGTGTTTTTGTAATTCACAAATTCATATAGTGAATATTTTGCCCTGAGGCACTTTGCAAGATTATAGAAATATAATCTCGTGAAATTTTTCAATCCATTGTGTGTTTCTAAATTCCGCTGCATATACAAAGTTGTCTCAACTTTAGATACAACTTTGATCACAACTCTGTCAGAACTGAGAATTCGATTTCTTCAGGATCTATATTTTAATGTTGGAGATAAGGTTTTTCTAAAATTATCTCCTACTAAAGGAGTTATACGTTTTGGTAAAAGTGGAAAATTGAGACCACGATATATTGGACCATTTGAAATTCTCGAACGGGTTGGAGAAGTAGCTTATAGACTAGTCTTATCGCCAAGTCTAGCTGAGGTTCATAATGTTTTTCATGTATCAATTTTGAGGAAGTACGTGTTTGATCGTAAACACATTATAAAGAATGAAGAGATAGTCATGAACCAGGATTTTACCTATGAAGAAAAAACAATAGCTATACTTGACCGAAAGGTGTAAGTATTGAGAAATAAGCATATACAACTGGTAAAAGTTCTATGGAGCAACAATGGAAGCAAAGAAGTTAGATGGGAACTTGAAGATAAGATCAAGGAACAGTACCCTGACTTGCCATTTAGAAGTATGTCAAATTTCGGGACAAAATTTATTTTAAGGAGGGTAGAATGTAATATCCCAAACTTTTTAGTATTAAAATAATAGCCTATGACTACCTTAAGGGTAAGTTAGGAAAGAAAATAGACCCTTAAAAATTTTATTTTAGGTAAAATGTGTTATTGGATGGGGTTAATTTTACTCAGGAAATTCTTAGATTTTTATAGTGAGACTCCAGTATAGTTCAAAAAAAATATTTATTATTATCACTTCGGCTGTTGAAAAAAAAATATACATACATATATAATTTTCTCATATATATTCATATTGAGACATTAAAGACTATATATATTATATTTATATAATTCATGCCATAAGATACTATATATATATATACACACACACACACACGCATATAGTAAACAAAATGTTAATAACAATCAAGAATGATAGTATTAACTATAACTATTAGGATAATTATGATATATATATATATATATATATATATATATATATATATATATATATATATGGGGTTGTGCATGCTGTCACGTAGGGAACACTTGTTACATTTTTAAGGTTTCCACTTTGCAAACTATATAAATTATGATAAGATTAGTATGTAAATTTTAATTGTGAAAAAAAAAAAATAATAAAATAAAACTAATTTATTTGTAATGAGGAGGTGAATTAAATCTATCAATCACTCCACCACTATAAATTTATACAAACTAGCTAGGTAGTGCGTAAGGCATGTTGGTGAAATAAAGATAGAACAAATATAAGGTAAGCTTCAAAATTTACTTTAATTGTATGCTATAGATATTATTGTGGAAAATTTATATTTGATATAAAGGTTTTGATAATATTTCCGAACAAATATAGAGAATCAAAATTTTAATAAATTAGCTATTATTTGTAGCGTGTTTCCTTTTTAATACAAATTTAATATAATATATATTCCCCTTATTATTGTTGGTGTTATAGAGAAAATGCATAAAAAGTATTTGGCAATTTAGAAGAAGAATATGAGATGTGATTTATAGATATATGTGTGCGTGTGGAATATGAAACTATCATGTTATCCTGAATTGGACATAATGATCAAGGCATAATTCTACACTATTTGGCAAGAGATTATATATCCTCATATTAAATTATTAATAATAATATAAAATACTAATTAAAAGTGAGAACAATTATATTCCTAATTTTAGGATTAATAGATGTATACGAGTCAGATTATGTGCTACAAAATTAATTGAAATAGAATCACAATATGAAAATTGATATGGGGTATAATTAAATGATTAGTTCATTAGATTATATATTGAATCGTATACTTAACATCTTTATTGATAAAAAATTAGAAGATACCAAATTAAATTTTATGAGAAATTGTTAACTTCATTAGCATGAAAATTTGTACATTTAGCAACCGATATGAAATAAATAAAATATAGAAGTTTAGTAAAAACTTTAATTGAAATGGAATTTAGGTGTTGAGTTTTAATAGAAGCCTTATAGCAACACTAATTAGCTAAGACTTGTTATTGTAGGCTCAGATGAGATAGCAGAATACGAGCAGAACCAACCCACAGTTTAAAAGCCTTTCTATGAGATAAATCTTTTATCCAGGTGGGTTTTTATTATATAAAAATATATTTCGGGTTATTAAGCCCTAATATTTATAAAATGAATGTGATTGAATATCCAATTCATGACTGTATTTAATGTGTTATCCTGACTCATGTAAGTCTTACTACTGTTTTTGGTGACGAAACTACAATGGTTCACGATATCGAGCCCCAAGCAAACAGGGCAGTGTCACCCCTTAAGCAACCGGGTTGTGTACACGAACCGACTCACCGCAAGCGTTCTAGGGGAGAGTAGCGCGCAATGATGGAACTAAAATGATTTAGTATACATGGAATTCACAAATTTTATGTTTTAAAAGCTTTCCATGATATGCTTGAAATATGATTTGATATTCTGTTTTATAAAGTGATTGTGAAGGTTTTTCTCAAAAGTACCCACTGAATGCATTAGTACTCAAGCCTAAAATCTTTTCAAATATTTTCAGGATGATACGGGATGGTGGACGGCTGTGCTAAGGCTGAGGGGCTATCTTTTGCTGTATATATATATTTTTTTATGTACGGTGTCTAACTGAGAAAACATGCTTCTTTTTGAGTTTGAATAAATACGTAGTTCTTTTCTGCTTACTCTGATTATTATTACGGAGTGTTCGGTTCACCGAATTCCATTTACTTTCTACTCCTGACAGGCAAAAGCCTAGCTTTATATTGCTTTCTCACGACAGACGTAATTCTGGCATCCCTTTACATTATGTATTTTAACATACATCAGCCTAGTCTTTTTCGTGCCTAACCTATTAACAGTTAACCTTTGAACTGTTATTATTTACATTGATCTTTTTCTTGATGGATTCATTCCAAGAGTCATGGTATCTGGTTTGAGTCATTTTAAAGGCTTTAAAAGCGTGGACCGATCCAATTATATAGGTTATGTTGCCCAAATTTTTGGGGCACTAATCTTAGTTTTTTGATTACTTCTGTTCAATAACCTCTTCCCCTTTGCCCAAGTAGTGTACCGGTCCCCTGTCCTTCTCCCGGGATTGAGGTGTTACAGACTTCAAAGTATTAAACGCATGCTCTTGTTGTTTACCCCATTCAAATTTACGGTCCTTCTAACTTAGCTCAGTAAGCGGCATGACTATGCTAGAAAAATCGCGCACAAAGTAATGATAAAATCCGGCAAGGCCGTGAAAGAATCGAACTTCAGACACGGTCTTGGGCGTTGGCCATTCTTTAATCGCCTTGATTTTGGAATGGTCAACCTCAATACCTCTACAACTCATGATAAAGCCTAAAAATATGACTTCATCTAGAGAAAAGGAACACTTAGACAAATTTCCATACAATTTAGCATCACGCAAAAGCAAAAACACCCACCTAAGGTGATCTAAGTGCGGCTATGTAGTGTAACTATATATCAAGATATCATCAAAGTAAACCACTACAAATTTACTTATCACATCTCTCAAAACATGGTTCATCAAAAGCATAAAGGTGTTTGATGTATTAATGAGACCAAAAGGCATAACTAACCACTCATAAAGTCTATGTTTTGTTTTAAAAACAGTTTTCCACTCATCACCTTCTTTTATGCGAACTTGAAAATATCCAAATCTCAAATCAATTTTAGAAAAGATTTTTGATCTACTTAACTCATCTAGCATGTCATCAAGTCTAGGGATGGAAAAATGATACTTAACTGTGATCTTGTTGATGGCTCGACAATCCATGCACATTCTCCGTTCATTGTTCTTATTGGGCACGAGAATAACTGGAATTGCACATGGGCTCATTGACTCTCGAGATTGCTTCTTCTCAAGCAACTCCTTCACTTAACGATCTATCTCCTTAGTTTCCTCGGGTGAAGTGCGGTATGCTGGGTAATTTGGTAGAATGGCTCTGGGCACAAAATCAATCTAGTGCTAGATCCCATGAACTGGAGGTAATGCTCTGGGAATCTTTTCCGAAAAAACATCCTTGAACTTCTTCATGAGAGGTTGCACAACACTAGGCAAAGAAACGTTGTTAGTAGCACTATCCTTACAAGTTAAAAAAACTAAAGGCAAACCTGCTCTAATAGCTTTTTCAACACCTTTGATTGTGCAAAATAGTGATCTACTCTTCTCTTTCGATGGCGGGGCTCGATCAAGGGAGTCGGGAAGTGGAGGGGTCGGGGTTGAAGTGGACATGGTGAAGGAAGGGATCAGGGATGAAGAATGGGTGGAGGCAGGGACTGCACGGCCGTGCGGTCGTGATCTAGAAGAGCACGGGCCGTGCGGGATATTCTGCCTAACTTGGTCTGTTTTGTGAGGGGTTTGGCATGGCCGTGCAGTGCTGGTCTGGCTTGGCGCCAGCCGTGCTGAGAAAGCAATAATACGGTATATGCGCTGTCATGTTCGCGACTCCGTCATGCACATCTTGGCTGTCAAATTGCCATTGTCTACCTAATAGTATATGCGCTGCATCTATAGGAATAACATCACATAATACGGTATTAGAATAATGACCAATGGAAAAAAGAAATGTGCACTTGACCATTTACTCGAACTGTGCCTCAATCCGGAAGCCACTGCAATCGATATGGCTTTGGATGCTTCACTGTGGTGAGATTCAATTTGTCAACAGTATATTGGCTTATTGCATTGATCACACTGCCGCTATCAATGATCATCGCACACGTCTTGTCTTGGATTGCAACTCTCGTGTAGAAGATGTTCTCTCACTGTGATTATTGCTCTTCTTCTCGATTTATACTCAGACTAAGGATGGAAACCAAACTAACATGAGGAATCTTGGGTTCCTCTTCTTCAAAATCGATAGGGGTGGCATCTACTGCTGCTGTGGACTCGCCTTAGGGCTGCTCTTCATCTTCACTAGCGGATTCAAGTCCGTTTTGATCATTAAGGAACAAAACTCACCGGTTCGGACATTGGTTCTGAAAATGGCCCCAACCTTGACACTTGCAAGATTGAATGTCACGTGCTTGACTGGGGGCTGCATTGAGTGCCGAATTAGGAGCACTTGTCCGTGTGAAACTCAGCCTTATAGTGGCGGTGACGGGTGTAGAATCAGTCCTACGACTCGGCTTTCGTATGGAACGGTCAAAACGCTATTTGGGTGGTCCAGATTGACCTCAGGGTCATGCGGACTCAGTAGAAGGGGTAGAAGATGATGTGGAAGGAATATCTTTGTTCCAAGAAGGGCGAGTAGGCGCAGATGAGTGATGGGATTGCCATCGGACTTCTCGAAGTTGTCTCTCCACAATTGATGCATAGTGCACCATCTCTTCTATACTCGTGAAGTCCTTAAGCTCAACTTCACATGCAATGTCGGGATTCATGACTTCAATGTACATAATGATGGTAGCATTTAAGGACTCTTGCTTTCCGACTCGGTTCAAGGTGATCTCCAATTCATTGTGGTATCCTTCGATAGAACGGGTGCCTTGCTTTATCTGGGTAAGCTTCTTCTTGAGCTCTCTCTCGTAATGCACAGGAATAAATGAACCTCATATTAGCCCTTTCATTTCCTCTCATGTATCAACGGATGGATATCTTTCACGGCGGCGTCGTTCTTGTTGCATTTTCCACCATGAGACTGCATAGCCTCGAAACTCCAACGATGCTAACTGGACCTTCTTAAGCTCTGGAAAGTCATAGCATGTGAAGATCTTGTCTACCTTTCATTCCCAATCCAAGTAGAGATCAGGATCATGTAGACCTTCAAATTCCGGAATGCTTATTTTGATGTTGTAATATCCTAAACTTTTTAGCATTAAAATAATTGCCTAAGATTAACTTAAGGATAAGTTAGGAAAGAAAATAGACCATTAAAAATTTTATTTTTAGGTAGAAGGTGTCGTTGGGTGGGTTAGTAATACCCGGGACATTTTCATATTTTTTATTTAAAATTCTAGATTCGAAGTTAATGTGATTAATTTATTTGAGTTATTGAGTGTAAATACATTTAGTATATTTATAGTTCATGCAAATAAGCATATATATGTAAATAGTATATATTTATTAATTGATTTTTTTTAATTATCAAATCATAGAGAGAGAAATGAATCATTTCTTTCTTCACACTCTTATAAATAAATTTAAGAACTTGACAAGAAAAGATAGTACAATAATAATAGCCTTCTGCAACCATTTCCCTTCCGAGGTACGTTTATATATATGAGCTATATATAATCTCATTTAATTTTAAGAAATTCTAACCGATGATTGTTTAAGAAATTATTCTACCAGTTTGTGTTCATACAAAATTATGTACCAATAAGATATATGTAACCTAGAACAACAAAATTAAATGGCTATATTGGAATTAATATGGAAGTTATGAAATTTGGCAAATATGTTTATGCTATATATTTGTAATTCAATTTGAATAATTAGCTAAAGAGTGATTCATCAATAAATTAATTAAGTCTATTTTAAAATTGTACATATTGAGATTATTTCTAGAATCACATCAATGAAGAGGTATATTTTTACGAAATCAATTTGAATAATAACAAATTGATTTATGTTCTAAAAATTTTAATTGTTATAGATAATAGTTATTTTTTTATGTATGAATTAAACGAGAATTATTAATTTTGCAACACATCATACGCTTAAGATAATTTCAAAAATTATTGAATTAAAACTTGAATACCTCTCGATAGATGATTGACTGCTAGTACTATTCACTTTATAGATTATAGGATGGTTATGAGTTATTTTATAATATTTAGATTGCATGATTTTCTCTAATAATTAATGAATAAGTGATATAATTAATTATCAGCTAGATGATAGTGTTCCAGTTAACTAAGTTATATATATATATATATATATAATTTGTTCTATTTTATAATTTGAAAGTGATGTAAAATAAATAGGAAAATACAAGTCATGCCGAAATCAATTAAATCGATCTGATGAGAGTTTAATGTTGTAGGTTAGTGCTTTGAGTTTTATAGCGGCTTTTAGCAAAACTAAGCTAAAACTGATTATTATAGGGTCAGAAGAGATAGCAGAATCCGAGCAAAACCAACCCAGGGTTAAAAGCCTTTCCGAGAGACAAAACTTTTATCAGGTGGGTTTTTATTATATAAAAATGTATTTCGGGTTATTAAGCTCTAATATTTATAAAATAAAGGTGATTGAATATCCAACTCATGACTGTGTTTGATGTGCTCTCCTGACTCATGTAAGTCTTACTACTGTGTTTGGTGATGAAACTACAATGGTTCACGATATCGAGCCCCAAGAAAACAGGACAGTGTCCAACCTTAAGCAGCCGGGTTGTGTACACGAACCGACTCACCGTAAGCGTTCTAGGGGAGAGTGTCGCGCAATGATGGAATGAAAATTATTTAGTATACATGGAATTCACAAATTTTCTGTTTTAAAAGCTTTCCATGATATGTTTAAAATGTGATTGGATATTATGTTTTATAAAATGATTGTGAAGCTTTTCTCAAAGGTACCCACTGAGTGCATTAGTTCTCACTTTTCAGGATGAACTGCGGGATGGTAGACGGTTGTGCTAAGGCTGAATGACTATCTTTTGATGTATATGTTTCTTTTATGGAGTCTAACTAAGAACATGCTTTCTTCTGAGTTTGAATAAATGCACTACGTTCTTTTCCACCTACTCTGATTATTGTTATGGAATGTCCTGTTTTTTTGAATTCCGTTTACATTCTGCTCCTGACGGGCGAAAGCCTGACATTTATTTACTTTCTTATTCAGGCAGGCGCAAGCCTAGCTTTATATTGTTTTTCATATCAAGGCAAAAGCCTGGAATTATATTGCTTTCATAATAGGCGAGAGTCTGGCATCTCTTTACTTCATGTATTTGGACAAACATTAGCCTGGCCTTTCTCATATCTAATCTATTAACAGTTAACCTTTGAGCTATTATTATATATTTACATTGAAGTTTGCCTTTATTATTCTTTCAAAGGTTCATCCCAAGAGTCATGGTATCTGGTTTGAGTCATTTTAGACGCTTCAAAAGCGTGGATTGATTCAGTTATAGAGGTTATGCTGCCCAAATTCTTGGGGCACTAACCCTAGTTCTTTGATTGCTTCTGTTCAACGACCCCTTACCCTTTTCCCCAAGTAACGTACCGGTCCCCTACCCTTCTCCCGAGATCGGGGTGTTATAGAGTGGTATCAGAGCAGGTTGCAACTCTGCAGGCCTATTATATTGTTGATTGAGTCTAGTTCTCAGTATAGTCTCTCAATTGATTGTCTGAAAGCCCTAGCACGTCGTCTACACCGCACTCATCTGCTTTAAAATGAAAGGTACGTGAGTTAAAATATTTTTGATATTTAATGATATTTATTGATTTCAAGAAGGAAATGTGGATAAGGAACATTCTCCACATTCATGGTATTTATGAAAAATTGCACCAAAGATGGTTTCTAAAGGATAATGGTATCAGTTTGGACTATGTGTCCATATGATAAGGGTTATGAATGAAAGGGACTTACTGTCCATGATGGTAAAATTTTAGGACTTTATGCCCAGATGGTATTGAACGATTATTTTGAATGGGGCAATATGTCCATTATGTTTGAAATGAAATATGATATTTTAAACGGGATTATATGTCTGTGATATGTTTTTAAAGAAAGTGTGATGATAGCAATCAATGTCCTATGATTAGAAATGTTATAATGTGTAAGTGATTGGAATGTGATGATGTTAAAGTATTAGGACACCCAGAATGCTTATGGAATGATTTGATTGAGAATGTAGATGAATATTGCTAGTTGTGACTTATGCACATAGATTGGATTTTAAGTTGATTATTGTTAAGAGTCTTGTGGAACATAGGATGATTAAGTGCTTTTCCAAAGCCCACAGGGATTGGTTCCACTGAAATGTGTCAATTTGTTATGATGTGAAATTTCAAAAGAATGTGTTATGTCATGTTTGAATTGAATCCTACATGAAAGAGGGTTCATGGTAAGGACGTGGTTCACCTTTGATTTAATAGGATGCCTGGGACATCTAGATTCTGGTTCATCCGAGAATCTAATGAGTATTATAAAGAGCGGATTGATTCAGAAAGATGGGAACGATTATGTAGTGTCTTGTAGACTTGAACGTAGGAAGAACTTAGAATTGATAAGTATATTCTTTTAGATGACTTGAGTTATATGGATTTCTAGGAATGCAGTTCGTGTGTATATATATTTGAGGAGCATGTTGGGAGAATTTCGAATGTCTATGAAGAATCGTGATAGATAGATCCGTTCTCGCTACACCTGCCTCTATACGTTTCTGATTGAGGAGCAAGGGCAAGTTCGACACTGGATGTCTCAAGTTCAGAGTGACGTATACGATGATCGAGATAATATTCTTTAATTCAGGTGGATCGATATATATTCTCTCCCTCTCTCTCTCTATCTTTTATTGACTCAAAGGATGATTGATACGACCCGAGCCGAGGAGATGTCTAATCTAATCAAAGTACTGGAAAGGCCAGTAACAAGATCAAGAGCTAAGAGATTCAAGGAGAGTCTCAATGGATTTATACAAGGCGTTTGGAACCAAGAGGCATCAAGGAGACTCATCGAAAGTGCTGAAACCGAGCATAGTTGGAGGACAAAGATCACATGTTGGTGTGAGAAGGAGAGATAGTGCGGCCCGATTACAGACGAGGCACGACCAATGCATGACTCAGGCCCAGACGAGGCATGACCCAACTGAATGCGGCACGACCAATCCCATGTTGCACCTATACGGGCAGTTTCAAATTTCTGAATTTTGCTTTATTTTATTTCCTAATTTAGTTGGGACTTTACTTAGGGATTATGTTGATTTTGGCCAGCTATATAAAGCTGATATCTATGTTCCAAAACACAACTTTTCATATTATTTTTAATCTGAACATGAGTTTTTCACTTTTTTCTCTATGAGAGATTTATCCTAGTTTCACAATACAATGTGAGATTCAAATAGACTTATCAAACGGATTCACATTCCCGTTTGTGGCATCTTCACATCAATCCAAGTTCATGTTTCCGTTCGATAGCGGGTTGCAGATTCAATTAATTCGTGGTTCAACATCATTGTGAGGCTAGGGTTTGGACAATCCATCCATTCCGTTCGTGTAACCTAATATGCCTGGGAAAGAATTGCTATCTTTGTCATTGTGCTGGTGAGGATCGTATCAATGATGTTAAAGAATATTCGAAGAAAGATGTAGAGAAGAATGTATGAAGAGTTATGCGCATCAAGTTAAAGTGGACCAAGACAAAGTATGCGTCTTAGTAAGATTTACGACTCGAGATAAATAGTGTTTTTCTTATAAATGATGAGGTAGCTTATAAACTAGTCATATTACTTATTCTAGCTAAGGTTCATAACATGATTGATGTCTTAATATCAAGGATGTGTAAGTTGGATCCTGAACACGCTATTAAGAATGAGTAGATAATTATAAACAATGATTTATTCTTTGAGGAAAGACCAGTAGCTATTTTTGACCAAAAGATCTAAGAACTATGGAACAAACAGATATTACTAGTAAAAGTTCCACGGAATAACCATAGGAGAGAGGAAGCTACCAAGGAGCTTGAAAGTAGGATCAACGAGATGTATCCTGATTTACCCTATAGAAGTACGCAAATTTCGGGATAAAATTTATTTTAAGGGGGGTAGAATGTAATATCCCAAAGTTTTTACCATTAAAATAATTGCCTAACATTACCTTACGGATAAGTTAGGGAAGAAAATAGACCCTTAAAAATTTTATTTTTAGGTAAAAGGTGTCGTTGGGTGGGTTAGTAATACCCGAGACATTCTTGTATTTTTTATTTAAAATTCTAGATTCGAAGTTAATTTGATTAATTTATTTGAGTTATTGAGTGTAAATACATTTAGTACATTTATAGTTGTAACACACCGGAAAAATATAGTATTATTTTATAGCTAGAAATTTTATGAAATTAGAACCCAAATCATTATGGCTAGTTAATTATGGGCTTAGAGGTACAATAAAATTAAGAAAAGTCTCGACCTTAGTTGAGTTTCTAATTAATATTAAAAATTATATTATAAAAATAGATATTAATGGGATTATTTTGGAACCAAGATCATTCAAATTGGACTATATTTGGCTTTCCAACAAAATATATTTATCAAATTTAAACCTAAGAATTCTATTTAAACCTGAGTAGTACAATTATTTTTCTCCAAGCTAAATCAAATTATTCCCAACTACTTAATTAAGATATATATATACACACACACATATATATATATATATATATAACGTAGATATAGATAGGCAAGTGAAACCATTTTGAATATATCAAGAAAACATCTAATTATAATTAATCATTTTGGGAAATGATTAGTCATCAACCAAACATTTCCACTTGAAGATTGGTTAAAGTTGCAAGTGTACACTTATGTACACGTGTGCTGTTTGTATAAATGGAATATATAACTATGAATACATCAATTTAGAGATGGAATTTATTTGGGGAAAGTTAGCAGCAAGTTAAAAGTGAATAGCTTGAGAGGTAAGTAATCGTAAGTTCTCGTCTTCTTTACTTTGTCACCATCGTTCACTATTACAACAGTGGAAAAACCTCATGGAATTTGTATCTAAATTTGTATCCTAATAAATAGATTACATATGTGTGTAAAATATATTCAAGCTAATTCCCAGAAAACTATAAACGAGCCAACTATTATTGTTCATCGTCGTGTGCTATTTTGCTTCGATGTAGCCTTATGAGATCATTCTTATTTGATCCAACTAATTTATTCTAATAAGTCCTACATTGCTTTGAACTCCTCATAATACGATACATTTATCTGGCCTTAGATATCGAATCTATCATAATTTAGTTTATTGTAATTGTGATACCAAAAGAAATTTTAAAAAAATAAAAAAATAAAATATAAATAATAATTCATTCCTGGGTATTAAACCAAGCTCCATAGTAGTCCTTGAATTTAATCCGATTCATCTTTTGTAGTTGTTCAAATTCGGCCAGAAAGTTTGATAAATTCTTAAGTAGAGTCACTCAATTGACTCAGTCCGTCAAATGCGCATTATTTCGTTTGTTTGACTCAATTTCAATTCCAAACGATCCCATGGAATAGGAAATTATTATTTAAGCTATTTATGACCTAAGTTATTATTATATTGACCTATATTAGGATTCTAAGTTAGAAATTCCAATTTTGTAGGTCGAGACAACAAAAGAGCATAGTAGCATTTCACGCATAAATTGCACTGCACTTTGAGGTCATCCAGGTGGGTTTTTCTATAACTCACAACTATATTTTTAAATTCGTCCATGAAAAGCATGTTATATATTTTAATAGCATTGTTTACGCAATGATTGGATGCTATGAGACTTCATGCATAGAGGAATTCCGACTTACAAGCATAGGCGGTTTACTTTGTGACGAAATGTCTAGATAAGTAACTGTAAAGTATTCATGTGATCACATTGGGTCTCTCATCCAATAAAGAATAGTGAAATATGTTATAAAGTATGTTTATAATTGATTTTAAAGTATGAAAGTATGACTTGGACGAATGAAAATGCCAGCTGAGTATTTTATGGCACTCAACCCAAATATTTTTAAATGTTTTCAGGTCCTGGAGATCAAGCTGGTTGAGGGCGGGCTGTTGAAGTAGGTTTGATGGTTGACCTTTATGTGGTTTTTGCTTTAAAACCATCTTTAAACTTATGTTTGTGTGTTAAATATTAAATGCTTCCGTTGGTACTCGGCAAGCCTTTTAAGTTTGAAAGTTGTTGACCCTAATGGTCAATTTTTTTGAATGTATATAAGGGTTGACCGTGAAGTTTTTGAATGTGTGGCCTGTTTGGTTATATCTATTGCTTGTTGACAGGTCATAATTTGGTTATATGTGAGTCAGTGATTTTGAAAAGCTTTGTTGGAAGTTGACTTTAAGAACGCCTGAGTGCGGGTTTGAACATTTTAAGCCGAGGTGCTGTCCGTTTACAAATTATTAATAAAGTTAAATCTAATTTTTTTTATAAAAGTATTTATTACGTAAGCATGTACGTATGTTTTTGGTGATGTTTTGGTCCTAGTGGGACTAGGGCGTTACAGGTGGTATCAGAGCAGTTCTACGTGATTATACGCCTGTGATGTTTTCAAAATTGAAATGTTTTGAGTATTGTGTTATTGAAATGGTTACCAATAACCCAGCAGCTATCGTCTCGCCAAGTTTACTCTGGGAAGGTACTAAAGTTCATGTTTTAAATTTCTTTAGTGCCCTTATGAAAAGTATATGCATATAATTGTATGCATGATATACAAATGCAAGTGATATCAATGTGTGATTTAAAGTATGGTGAAAAGTATGATTTAAAGCATTGTGAAAGTTATGTTCTACAAAAGCATGGATATCAGTGTTTTCATGTCAAATTCATTTGATGCATAAATATCATCTGAGCTACTTTTAGACAAGAACTTAGCTGGGATTTGAACATAGATGCACTGAACATAAGTACCTAGTTTGACTTTAGAGCTTCTTTAGCTCACTGGAATTTATGATATACGAATCTAAGTGCGTTGTATCATTACCTTAGAATCTTATAAGTGTATTTGTCAATCAAAAGAATCTGATGTATGAAATACGTGTATAGGATGCTGCCAAGACGTCAAAATAATCAGGCTCAAAATCCTCCACAAGAAGATACAGCACGTGTTATCGCACAGTTCCGAACATACCAACCTTCGACCTTTAACGGTCAAGGTGAACCGACTAAGGCTGAAGAATGGCTACGAATGATGGAACGCACATTCGCGTACATGGTGTGTAGCGACTCTCAGCGCATTGCATGTACAATCTTCCAGCTCACTGTTGATGCGGATCATTGGTGGGAAATGCATAGGAGGTCGATGACGCCTGAACAATTTGCGAATATGACTTGGGAGGATTTTAAGCAAGTTGTTATGCGGAAATTTGTTCCCATGTGTTATCGGGATCAAAAAGAAACTGAGTTCTTATAATTAACTCAGGGAAGTATGACCGTGAATGATTATGAACAGAAGTTCAATCAGTTGTCTAGGTATGCTCCACACCTGACAGACATTGATGAGAAAAAAACTCATAGATTCAAAAGAGGCTTACGAACTGAGATAAGCAGTATCATAGCGGGGCGCGGTATGACCACGTATGCTGAAACTCTCGAACGAGCTCAAGATATGGAATCCTCACTTCGCAAGCATGAGAACAAGGTTGATGAGCCAAAGAGGAAAAGAAAGTGGGATGATAATAAGAATAAGGGCCGCAGTTTCGATAAAAAGGCTAGGATGAGAGGAGGATCAAATCCTAAAGCACAACAAGAAAAACCATTATGTCAAACTTGTGGGAAGAAACATAATGGTGAATGTATGAAGGGAAAGAATGTGTGCTATAGGTGTTGGCAACCAGGACATATGGCATATAACTGTCCAATGAATAAGGGGAAAGAAGTGGCTAGGCCAGGTCAACCTCCGACAAGAAATGCTCGAGCCTTTGCTCTTAATCGACAAGATGCTGCACGGGAACCTGGAAATATAGTAGGTATGATTAGTATATCAAATATGTCAGTACTTGCATTATTTGACACTGGAGCTTCACATTCATTTATATCTGCCGCACTATGCTCTAAGCTAAAACTGACTAAGGAAAAACTTAGTAAGGCCTTAGAAGTAAGTATACCTTCGGGGAGGATCTTAATTGCTGATCAAATATGCAAAAATATAGATTTGAACCTTGGGTATAGATCACTAAGTGCAGATCTACATGTTTTAGACTTAAGAGACTTTGATATTATCCTTGGAATGGATTGGCTAGAAGCTAACCATGCCACAATTAAGTGTCTTGAAAAGCAGCTAACATTCCAAAGACCGGAAGAGCCGAAATTCACTTTTCATGGATCAAAGTTGGGAGCTAGAGTAAGAGTTATTTCTGCAATGAAAGCAATGAAGATGCTTAGAAGAGAAGGATGTGAATCGTTCTTAGTAAGTTTGGTAATGAATAAGTCAGAGAAGGTGACAATTGATAATGTACCTGTGGTGCGGGACTATAAAGACGTGTTTTTAGAGGACTTGCCAGGTCTGCCTCCAGACAGACAGGTTGAGTTTACGATAGACTTACTTCCAGGAGCTGCTCCAGTATCAAGAGCGCCGTATCGCATGGCACCAAAGGAGTTAGAGGAGCTAAAGGTTCAACTACAAGAACTCTTAAACAAGGGTTATATTCAACCCAGCATTTCACCATGGGGAGCACCTGTGTTGTTTGTTAAGAAGAAAGATGGAACACTCCGAATGTGCATAGACTACAGAGAGTTGAATAAGTTAACTATGAAGAACAAGTATCCACTTCCCAGAACTGATGACTTTTTCGACCAATTGAAGGGAGCAGGTGTATTCTCCAAGATTGACTTAAGGTCTGGGTATCATCAGCTTAAAATTCGGAAGGAAGATATACCCAAGACTGCATTTCGTACACGCTATGGTCATTATGAGTTTATAGTGATGCCTTTTGGTGTTAGCAATGCACCTGCAGTTTTTATGGGTTTGATGAATCGATTTTTTCACCCATATCTAGATAAATTTGTAATCGTCTTCATCGATGACATATTAATATATTCCAAAAATGAAGAACAATATGTTGAGCATTTGAAAATTGTGCTAAACACACTACGAAGGGAAAGACTTTATGCCAAATTCAGCAAATGTGAATTTTGGTTAAAGAAAGTGGTGTTTTTAGGACACATTGTGATACGACCCGGGATTTAGAAACGAACACACGTCGACACACGTAAGGTTTTGTGACTTCTACGACTCAAATAACTAATGGAAAATATGCAGAACAAACTAGACGACTAGAACTAAATAAAATACCTAGACTTATGACACACAAAATAACACAAATCCAAAGGATGTGGGGCTGTTTTTGGATGACAAGATGAACGGCTATGAAGATGGTATTTTGGACGTGAGGTATGGTTGAAGAAGGGCTTGAGTAGATAGGGTATGATAGAGTTGCAACGGACTTACGGTTTGAACAATACGATGAACGGTTGGAACACGATTTTGTGGATGGCTTGAGGTGGCGTCGGCGATGATGATTGATGGTGTGAAGGTGGCTGATCAGCGGTGGGGGTGTTGGGATAAATCACAACCCGAAAGTTGCCTTGAATCTCGAACGTACACAAGGCCAAATTCTTTAAGTTATTCTTCGATAGCGAGTCTCCGGCGATCCCTCGAACGTGGATGATGAATTCCCTTTGTAAAACCTAGAATTGCTAGTTCTAAGAGTATGAATTTAATATCTAAACTCACAAAGATTTAATGGGGATGAGACAATATTGAAGCAAAGCTTAATTAATCAAATAAAGTCTAAAGTAACAATGTAACATGGATCCTCTATTTATAAGCTATAGAGGACCGAAAATGAAAGGGATAGGGGCCGAAAATTATAAGCCCAAATCAAACTAGAACTAGACTAGGTAATTTCCTAAACTAGAATTCTATTTAAGGTAGAACTTGTAAATCTTGCCTTATCTAAAATCCTAGTCAAACTATGACTTAAAGTGACCGAAAATTACTCTAATTTAATTAAATAAAATCTGACTTGGACTATAATCTAATTAAATAAAATAAATACTATAGTCTAAAATAAAATAACTACTAGAATAAAACATGAAGACCGAAAATTGGTCTCTTCTCTTCATTTCTCGGCCGCGACTCTTCAACATGCACACTTGCACACGTGCACAACATCATGTAGTGTTCTCCATGTCTTGATCTCCATCTTCCAATGTCAATAAGGTCATTATCTTCAAGCTTCCTTGCACGCCATGTTCTTCTTCGAGCTTCTTGCGAATTGTAGCTTGCAAATAATCTTGCAACTTCTTAGCTCGTAGTCTTGTGATGGGTCCTTTGAATTGCAGCTCTTCATTAATTTCTTCATTGCTATGGATGTCCTCATCATTCTCCCCCTGCTGAAAAGAATTCGTCCTCGAATTTGGATCCTCATCATGGTCGAATTCATCTGCAAGAAAAGGAGATAAATCAGCTACATTAAACGTAGAAGAACACTTATACTCACCAGGTAGATCAATGCGGTATGTATTGTCATTAACATGGCTTAGAACAGTGAAGGGACCATCTCCACAGGGCAACAACTTGGATTTCCTCAGGTTGGGAAATCGGCCAGGACTCAAGTGAACCCAAACACGATCTCCGGGCTAAAAGATAACACGTTTGCACCTCATGTTGCGTGCGGCGGCTATTCTCGAGCCTTGGTGCTCAATCCGGGCACGTACCTTCTCATGCATCTCTTGAATAAAATCAGCTCTCTTCATACCTTTAACACTCGTTAGATGCTCAATGGGCAAAGGAAGCAAATCAGTAGGAGTTAGTGGATTAAATCCATAAACTACCTCAAAAGGAGATATGTTAGTAGAAGAATGCACAACACGATTATAAGAAAACTCAGCATATGGTAAACATTCTTCCCATGACTTCAAATTATTCTTAATTAGAGACCTAAGTAGAGCTCCTAAAGTACGATTCACAACCTTAGTTTGACCATCGGTTTGTGGATGACATGTAGTAGAAAACAATAACTTAGTACCTAATTTACCCCACAAAACACGCCAAAAATGTCCTAAAAACTTAGAATCCCTATCACTAACAATAGTACGAGGAATTCCATGTAAACGAACAACATGAACAAAGAACAAGTTGGCAATGTAAACAACATCATCAGTTTTCCTACATGCAATGAAATGAGCCATTTTGGAAAACCTATCAACTACAACAAACACATAATCCTTACCCGACCTAGATCTAGGCAATCCTAAGATGAAATCCATAGAAATATCAATCCAAGGAGCTGAAGGGGCGGGTATGGGCGTGTACAATCCGAATGGGTGTGAAGTGGATTTGGCTTGACGGCAAGTAATGCAGTGACTACACACATTCTCTACATCCTTACGCATATGCGTCCAAAAGAAGTGTTCATGCAGCAAGTTTAAGGTCTTATGCACACCAAAGTGACCCATTAAACCCCCTGCATGCGATTCTAACACTAATAGCTCACACATAGAACAAATAGGAATGCATAACTTTGACTCTTTGAACAGAAAACCATCATGCACATAATAACCATCAAAAGACCTAGGTTTCGAACTATATGAAGCATAGATGGGGCTGAAATAGGCGTCCTCAACATATAATGGCTTAATGGACTCGAAACCAAGCACCTTAGCATGCATTAAGTTCAAAAGAGCGTACCTTCTTGATAGAGCATCGACGACCACATTGTCTTCACTTTTTTTGTACTTGATAACATATGACAAAAACTCGATGAACTCGACCCATCTTGCATGTCTCTTGTTCAGATTGTTTTGCCCTTTCAAGTGCTTCAAGTTTTCATGATCCGTGTGGATGACGAACTCCTTAGGCCAGAGATAGTGCTGTCATGTGTCCAACGCACGCTTCAAAGTGTAGAGCTCTTTATCGTACGTGGAATACCTAAGGGAGGCACCATTTAACTTCTCACTGAAGTATGTAACGGGTCATTTTTCTTGCATCAAAACAGCACCAATACCTATGCCCGAAGCATCACACTCGATCTCAAAAGTCTTAGTAAAATCAGGTAAACAAAGAACAGGAGCTGAACATAACAAAGACTTCAAAGTATTAAAAGCATGCTCTTGTTGTTTACCCCACTCAAATTTCCGGTCCTTCTTACTTAGCTCAGTAAGAGGGGTGGCTATACTGGAGAAATCCCGTACAAAATGATGGTAAAACCCAGCTAGACCATGGAATGATCGAACCTAAGAGGCATTTTTCGGGGTTGGCTATTCCTCAATCGCTTTGATTTTGGAACGGTCTACCTCAATACCTCGTGAACTAATGACAAAGCCTAGAAATACGACTTCATCCATGCAAAATGAACACTTAGACAAGTTTCCATACAACTTAGCACCAAGCAATAAGCAAAATACACGCCTAAGGTGTTCTATGTGCGCTTGTGCACTGTGATTGTAAATCAGAATATCATCAAAGTATACAACCACGAATTTACCAATCACATCACGCAAAACATGATTCATTAATCTCATAAACGTGCTCGGTGCATTAGTGAGACCAAAAGGCCTAACTAACCACTCATATAAACCATGCTTTGTTTTAAACGCAGTTTTCCATTCATCCTCTTTATGCATTCTAACTGGAAAATAACCAGATCTCAAATCTATCTTAGAAAACACATTAGAAATACTTAATTCATCTAGCATATCATCAAGTCTAGGGATAGGAAATCTATACTTAACTGTTATCTTGTTGATGGCGCGGCAATCCATGCACATCCTCCATTCGTTATTCTTCTTTGGCACTAGGATGACTGGAACTGCACAAGGGCTCATCGACTCTCGGATTTGCTTCTTCTCTAGAAACTCCTTCACTTGACGATCGATCTCCTTCATCTCCTCAGGCGAAGTGCGGTACGCCAGTCGGTTGGGCTCGATCCCACGAACTGGAGGTAATCAACTTGGAATCTCTTCCGGGAACACGTCTGTGAACTCCTCCATAAGTGGCTGCACATCACAGGGCAAAGAAACACCATTAGTAGCATTGTCCTTATAAGATAAAAGAACGAAAGGTAAACCTGCTTTTAGTGCTTTCTCTACGCCTTTAACTGAGATGAACAAGGATCGATTCTTCTCATTGCTTGGGGCTGATCTAGATGCCTTTCTATGAGCTAAGGGATCATTAAAAGGCATCTTAGGGGCTACATTGGTCGAAGAAGAGGTAGAACTCGGCGGTGAAGGGGTGGCTGAATTGGTTCGGGCGGCGTTTGCAGCTTGTTTGGCCCGTTCTTGTTTGAATCTCTCTTGCATCCTTTCTTGATCCTCTACAACGGCTTTAGGAGTGAGTGGCTTGAGCACAGTGGTTCGGCCATCTCTAGTGATCGAGTATGTGTTGGCTAAACCATCGTGAACCGCTTTTCTGTCGAATTGCCACGGTCTTCCTAAAAGTACGTGGGCTACTTACATGGGAATAACATCACACAGAAACAGTGTTAGAATAACAACCTTTAGTAAAAGAAACATGTACCTAACCTGTCACTCGAATGGATCCGCGATCTGTGAGCCACTGCAGCTTGTAGGGCTTCGGATGCTTTGTTGTGGTAAGTGCGAGCTTGTCAACGGCATACTGACTGATTGCATTGATCACGCTCCCACTGTCTATAATCATCGCACAAGTCTAATCTTTGTTGGCAACTTCAGTGTAGAAGATGTTCTCTCGCTACGATTGTTCTTCGTCTTCACGATTGATGTTCAGACTACGGATTGAAACTAGACTGACATGAGGTAACTCGGATTCCTCATCATCTGGCTCAACTTCAGGGATGTCGACTGCTTCAGGGACGGCGGCCTGAGGCTCCTCTTCATCTTCACTGGCTGATTCAAGTCCATTCTGTTCATTGAGGAACAAAACACACCGGTTTGGACACTGGTACTGAAAATGACCCCAACCTTGGCATTTATGACACTGGATGTCACGGGCTCGACTGGGGGCTGAATTTGGTGTTGGATTGGGCTGATTAGGCCGTTGGAATGGTGGCCTCGGTGTAGACTCGGGTCTACGGCTTGCTTGCGGTGTAGAATGGTCGAAACGCTGTTCCGGGGGTCCGGATTGACCTCGGGGTCGTGTAGACTCAGTAGAAGGGGTAGAAGGTTATGTGAAAGGCGTACCTTTACTACAGGAATTCCGAGTAGGGGATGAAGTCTAACTGGATCGACGGCGGCCTTCTCGTAGCTGTTTTTCCACAATTGATGCGTACTGCACCATCCTCTCTATGCTGGTGAATTCTTTGAGTTCTACTTCACATGCAATATCGGGATTCATTCCTTCAATGTACCGAATGATGGTAGCATTTAAGGTCTCCTCCTTCCCGACTTGGTTCAAGGCAGTCTCGAGCTCTTTGTGGTACTCTTCAATCGAACGGATGCCTTGTTTGATCCGGTTGAGCTTCTTCTCAAGCTCTCTTTCATAGTGGACTAGAATGAAGCGTCCACGCATGAAACCTTTCATCTCTTCCCAATTGTCGATGGGTGGATTTTGATTTTTTCGTCTTCTTTCTTGCTGCATCTCCCACCAAGTAGCTGCGTAGCCTCTGAACTCCAAACATGCTAGCTGCACCTTTTTAGCTTCTGAAAAGTCATAGCATGCGAAAATCTTCTCTACCTTACGTTCCCAATCTAGGTAGACATCGGGATTGTGAAGGCCTTCAAACTCTGGGATGCTTGTCTTGATGTTGTTGAGCATTCGGTCTTCTCCATAATCATCATTGTGGTTCCCACGCCGTTGGCGGTGCCCATGATCTGGAGTGTCATCTCCGGCATCTGTATTCTCATCAAAGTACTCCTCCTTTGGCTCGTTTTGACGCTCTAGGCGCCTATTGGGTCCTCGAATGGCTTGAGGAAAGACAGGCGTCATTTTAGTGCATTCAAGGACATGCACTAAATCATCAATCTTGTCGGATAGCGCTTGGTATTGTCTTTAAACGTGTTTGGACAGCGCTTCAAAGTGATACTTAGGATCCCACGGTGCGGGTGGATTTGAGGAAGACTCCATGGGTGCTTTGGATGGATCTTTGGATGGGTCCAAAGGTGGTAAGGTCGACTGGGGGTCGACTGGAGGTGTAGAGGATGACTCAGAGCGGGTTCCTTTCTTCATGATACCTACAAAACGAACAAACGTAAAGAAAACAAGGTAGGACCTCACAATCTCACGTTCACTTTTTTGTTTTCACTCTTGATTTTACCACTCGTGTTTGCACTCAATTTGTATGGTGATGTGTGTGTAATGTGTATATGAAGTGGGGGAACTAGCAAAAGATTCGGTTCTTGAACTCGGGGAATGAGTGTCACGATTTTGGGAAAGGAACGGATTCACTACTCTAGGAACAAGGATGAATTTGGTATGTGTATGGAGTATTAGTCGAGTATGAATGTGTATGGGAGTGGCCGATTATTGTAGTGAGTGTAGGGTGATGGTCGAATAGGTGTAGGGTAGGAAAGGAAAGAAATAGAATGGATAAGGAAAGAAGAAAGATATAAGGTAATTGGGTGATTTGGATATGTATCAGTCTATGTGACATAATCTAAATACCTTAATTAGCCTAGACTCTAGAAGGAATGAACCAAAAATAAGATAGGACTCTTAAGGAAGTTACCAACAAGAAAATAGAACTTGTATGGAAAGTTCCAAAAATAAAATTAATCTAGAAGAAAACTACCAAAAATAAGAAAGACTCACTAGATAATTACCAACTATGATCTAGTACCAAAAGGAAAGTACCAAAATAGAATTGAACTAAAAAAGGAAACAATGAATATTCTTTTTTTTTCGGATTTCTTTTTTTTTTATCCGATTTTTTTTTAACGAACGATCGGCTCTTTTTTTGTTTTTTTTTTTTATTTTTTTTAAATAACGATCGTGCCTTTTTTATAACAATGGACAATATGAAAATAAAATAAAAACACAAAACATGAACCAAAGCCGACGTGGCTTTGATACCACTTTTATGATACGACCCGGGATTTAGGAATGAACACACGTCGACACACGTAAAGTTTTGTGACTTCTACGACTCAAATAACTAATGGAAAATATCGAAAAGACTAGACGACTAGAACTAAATAAAATACCTAGACTTATATCACACAAAATAACACAAATCCAAAGGATGTGGGGCTGTTTTTGGACGGCAAGATGAACGGCTATGAAGATGGTATTTTGGACATGAGGTATGGTTGAAGAAGGGCTTGAGTAGATAGGGTATGATAGAGTTGTAACGGACTTACAGTTTGAACGATATGATGAACGGTTGGAACACGATCTTCTGGATGGCTTGAGGTGGCGTCGGCGATGATGATTGATGGTGTGAAGGTGGCTGATCAGCGGTGGGGGTGTTGGGATGAATCACAACCCGAAAGTTGGCTTGAATCTCGAACGTACGCAAGGCCAAATTATTTAAGTTGTTCTTCGATAGTGAGTCTCCGGCGATCCCTTGAACGTGGACGACGAATTCTCTTTGTAAAACCTAGAATTGCTAGTTCTAAGAGTATGAATTTAATATCTAAACTCACAAAGATTCAATGGGGATGAGATAATATTGAAGCAAAGCTTAATTAATCAAATAAAGTCTAAAGTAACAATGTAACATGGATCCTCTATTTATAAGCTATAGAGGACCGAAAATTAAAGGGATAGGGGCCGAAAATTACAAGCCCAAATCAAACTAGAACTAGACTAGGTAATTTCCTAAACTAGAATTCTATTTAAGGTAGAACTTGTAGATCTTGCCTTATCTAAAATCCTAGTCAAACTATGACTTAAAGTGACCGAAAATTTTCCTTTAATTGAATATTTGCCTAGTCATGGATCAAGGAGGAAGCTGGGAGGAATATTTTCCTTTAGTTGAATTTGCTTACAACAACAGTTTCCAAGCGACCATTGGAATGGCACCTTATGAGGCTCTATATGGTCGAAAATGCAGATCACCACTTTACTGGGATGAAGTTGGTGAAAGAAAAATATTGGGCCCAGAAATTATACAGAAAACTGTTGAGGTTATTGAAAAAATAAGACAAAGAATGAAAGAAGCTCAAGACCGACAGAAAATGTATGCAGATAAAAGAAGGAAGGATTTACAATTTCAGGTGGGAGATAAAGTATTCCTGAAAATATCTCCTACAAGAGGTATTGTGCGATTTGGAAAGAAAGGGAAGTTACGGCCTAGATATATTGGACCGTACGAAATTCTCGAACGAATCGGTGAAGTTGCCTACAAGTTGGCGTTACCGCCAAAGTTAGGAGGAATTTATGATGTGTTCCACGTTTCAATGCTCTGAAAATATATTTTCGATCCAAGCCACGTCGTAAATCAGGAAGAAATAGAAGTAAATCTAGATCTGACATACGACGAGTTTCCTATAGCTATTCTCGACAGAAAAGTCCAAAAGCTACAGAATAAAGAGCTAATGATTGTGAAAGTTCAATGGAGCAGACACGGACAAGAGGAAGCTACATGGGAACTTGAAGATCAGATCCTGGCAAAGTATCCAACCCTCGTCAAAGCAGGTATATTCAATTTCGGGAATGAAATTTTTTTTAAGGAGGGGTGGATGTAACACCGGAAAAATATAGTATTATTTTATAGTTAGAAATTTTATGAAATTAGAACCCAAATCATTATGGCTAGTTAATTATGGGCTTAGAGGTACAATAAGATTAAGAAAAGTCTCGACCTTAGTTGAGTTTCTAATTAATATTAAAAATTATATTATAAAAATAGACATTAATGGGATCATTTTGGTACTAAGATCATTCAAATTGGACTATATTTGGCTTTCCAACAAAATTTATTTATCAAATTTAAACCTAAGAATTCTATTTAAACCTGAGTAGTACAATTATTTTTCTCCAAGATAAATCAAATTATTCCCAACTACTTAATTAAGATATATATATATACACACACATATAAATATATATAACACATAGATATAGATAGGCAAGTGAAACCATTTTGAATATATCAAGAAAACATCTAATTATAATTAATCATTTTGGGAAATGATTAGTCATCAACCAAACATTTCCACTTGGAGATTGGTTAAAGTTGCAAGTGTACACTTATGTACACGTGTGTTGTTTGTATAAATGGAATATATAACTATGAATACATCAATTTAGAGATGGAATTTATTTGGGGAAAGTTAGCAGCAAGTTAAAAGTGAATAGCTTGAGAGGTAAGTAAGCTTAAGTTCTCGTCTTCTTTACTTTGTCACCATCGTTCACTATTACAACAGTGGAAAAACCTCATGGAATTTGTATCTAAATTTGTACCCTAATAAATAGATTACATATGTGTGTAAAATATATTCAAGCTAATTTCCAGAAAACTATAAACGAGCCAAATATTATTGTTCATCGCCGTGTGCTATTTTTCTTCGATGTAGCCTTATGAGATCATTCTTATTTGATCCAACTAATTTATTCTAATAAGTCCTACATTGCTTTGAACTCCTCATAATACGATACATTTATTTGGCCTTAGATATCGAATCTATCATAATTTAGTTTATTGTAATTGTGATACCAAAAGAAATTTAAAAAAAAATAAAAAAATAAAAAAATAAAATAAAAATAAAAATAATAATTCATTCCTGGATATTAAACCAAGCTCCATACTAGTCCTTGAATTTAATCCGATTCATCTTTTGTAGTTGTTCAAATTCGGCCAGAAAGTTTGATAAATTCTTAAGTAGAGTCACTCAATTGACTCAGTCCGTCAAATGCGCATTATTTCGCCTGTTTGACTTAATTTCAATTCCAAACGATCCCATGGAATGGGAAATTATTATTTAAGCTATTTATGACCTAAGTTATTATTATATTGGCCTATATTAGGATTCTAAGTTAGAAATTCCAATTTTGTAGGTCGAGACAACAAAAGAGCATAGTAGCATTTCACGCATAAATTGCACTGCACTTTGAGGTCATCCAGGTGGGTTTTTCTATAACTCACAACTATATTTTTAAATTCGTCCATGAAAAGAATGTTAAATATTTTAATAGTATTGTTTACGCAATGATTGGATGCTATGAGACTTCATGCACAGAGAAATTCCGACATACAAGCATAGGCGGTTTACTTTGTGAAGAAATATCTAGATAAGTAACCGTAAAGTATTCATGTGATCACATTGGGTCTCTCATCCAATAAAGAAGAGTAAACTACATTATAAAGTATGTTTATAATTGATTTTAAAGCATGAAAGTATGATTTGGACGATTGAAAATGCCCACTGAGTGTTTTCTGGCACTCAACCCAAATATTTTCAAATGTTTTCAGGTCCTGGAGATTAAGCTGGTTGAGGGCGGGCTGTTGAAGTGGGTTTGATGGTTGACCCTTATGTGGTTTTTGCTTTAAAACCATCTTTAAACTTATGTTTGTGTGTTAAATATTAAATGCTTCCGTTGGTACTTGGCAAGCCTTTTAAGTTTGAAAGTTGTTGACCCTAATGGTCAATTTTTCTGAATGTATATAAGGGTTGACCGTGAAGTTTTTGAATGTGTGGCTTGTTTGGTTATATCTATTGCTTGTTCACAGGTCATAATTTGGTTATATGTGAGTCAGTGATTTTTAAAAGCTTTGTTGGAAGTTGACTTTAAGAATGCCTGAGTGCGGGTTTGAACATTTTAAGCTGAGGTGCTGTCCGTTTACAAATTATTAATAAAGTTAAATCTAATTTTTTTATAAAAGTATTTATTATGTAAGCATATACATATATTTTTGGTGACGTTTTGGCCCTAGTGGGACTGGGGTATTACAATAGTTCACGTAAATAAGCATATATATGCAAATAGTATTTATTTATTAAAATAACAATAAAAAATTAATTCTAGATATATCTAAACGTGGCCTTGAAGTGTAAAATAAGGTTCTAACTATGTATGTATATATATATTAGGTATACGTATGCATATATATTGGAATGGCAATGCCAGATATTATAATATTAATAATGGGTAGGATTTATAATTAAAAAATTAAATAAAAAAAAATAAAGGTACAACTAATGCAATATATAATAAAAAAATGTACCATCAAGTTGTATATATATATATATATAAACGTATATATGTATATTTATATAATATATGTATACTTGTATCCTATAGAACTATGTGTAGTTGATATGTACTCAAATAAAATATGAGTGATGTATCTACTAAATAGCTAGACTAGTAGATGATGAATAATGAACCATAATAGGCTACATGTCTTGAGGGGGAATTAATAGAGTGATGAGTATTGCTTAAAGATAGATTTAATTGATTTTTTTTAATTATCAAAACATAGAGAGAGAAACGAATCATTTCTTTCTTCACACTCTTATAAATAAATTTAAGAACATGACAAGAAAAGATAGTATAATAATAATAGCCTTCTGCAACCATTTCCCTTCTGAGGTACGTTTATATATATGAGTTATATATAATCTCATTTAATTTTAAGAAATTTTAACCGATCATTGTTTAAGAAATTATTCTACCAGTTTGTGTTTATACAAAAATATGTACCAATAAGATATATGTAACCTAGAACATCAAAATTAAATGGCTATATTGGAATTAATTTGGAAGTTATGAAATTCGGCAAATATGTTTATGCTATATATTTGTAATTCAATTTGAATAATTAGCTAAAGAGTGATTCATCAATTAATTAATTAAGTCTATTTTAAAATTGTACATATTGAGATTATTTCTAGAATCACATCAATGAAGAGGTATATTTTTACGAAATCAATTTGAATAATAACAAATTGATTTATGTTCTAAAAATTTTAATTCTTATAGATAATAGTTATTTTTTTATATATGAATTAAATGAGAATTATTAATTTTGCAACACATCATACGCTTAAGATAATTTCAAAAATTATTGAATTAGAACTTTAATACCTCTCGATAGATGATTGACTGCTAGTACTATTCGCTTTATAGATTATAGGATGGTTACGAGTTCTTTTATAATATTTAGATTGCATGATTTTCTCTAGTAATTCTCCAAATAACTAGCAGCTAAATAATTAATGAATATGTGATATAATTAATTATCAGCTAGATGATAGTGTCCCAGTTAACTAAGTTATATATATATATATATAATTTGTTCTATTTTATAATTTAAAAGTGATGTAAATTAAATAGGAAAATATAAGTCATGCCGAAATCAATTAAATCGATCTGATGAGAGTTTAATGTTGTAGGTTAGTGTTTTGAGTTTTATAGCGGCTTTTAGCAAAACTAAGCCAAAACTGATTATTATAGGCTCAGAAGAGATAGCAGAATCCGAGAAAAACTAACCCAGAGTTAAAAGCCTTTCTAAGAGACAAATATTTTATCAGGTGGGTTTTTATTATATAAAAACGTATTTCGGGTTATTAAACCCTGATATTTATAAAATAAATGTGATTGAATATCCAATTCATGACTGTATTTGATGTGCTCTCCTAACTCATGTAAGTTTTACTACTGTGTTTGGTGATGAAACTACAATGGTTCACGATATTGAGCCCCAAGAAAACAGGGCAGTGTCCAACCTTAAGCAGCCGGGTTGTGTACACGAACCGACTCACCATAAGCGTTCTAGAGGAGAGTGGCGCGCAATGATGGAACGAAAATGATTTAGTATACATGGAATTCACAAATTTTCTGTTTTAAAAGCTTTCCATGATATGCTTAAAATATGATTGGATATTCTGTTTTATAAAATGATTCTGAAGCTTTTCTCAAAGGTAGCCGATGAGTGCATTAGTACTCATCTTTTCAAATATTTTCAGGATGAACTACGGGATGGTGGACGGCTGTGCTAAGGCTGAATGACTATCTTTTGATGTATATGTTTCTTTTATGGAGTCTAACAAAGAACATGCTTTCTTTTGAGTTTGAATAAATGCACTACGTTTTTTTCCACCTACTCTGATTATTGTTATGGAATGTCCTGTTTTTCTGAATTCCGCTTACATTCCGCTCTTGACGGGCGAAAGCCTGGCATTTATTTACTTTCTTATTCAGGCAGGCGCAAGCCTAGCTTTATATTGTTTTTCATGTCAAGGCAAAAGCCTGGCATTATATTACTTTCATAACAGCCGAGAGCTTGGCATCTCTTTACTTCATGTATTTGGACAAACATTAGCCTGGCCTTTCTCATATCTAATCTATTAACAGTTAACCTTTGAGCTGTTATAATATATTTACATTGAAGTTTGCCTTGATTATTCTTTCAAAGGTTCATCCCAAGAGTCATGGTATCTGGTTTGAGTCATTTTAGACGCTTCAAAAGTGTGGATTGATTCAGTTATAGAGGTTATGCCACCCAAATTCTTGGGGCACTAACCCTAGTTCTTTGATTGCTTCTGTTCAACAACCCCTTCCATTTTCCCCCAAGTAACGCACCGGTCCCCTACCCTTCTCCCGGGATCGGGGTGTTACAGATGTTGTTGAGCAAACTGTCTCCATCACTGTATTGGTGTGGCTCGGCATGGGCTGCATGCCTTAGAAGACCTCATGGATGGCCACGATCTCTTTGTGGGGGCTCATGCTCGGCTTCTGAGCTCTCCTCTGCATAGGATTCTGCTACGGGCTCTTCTTGATGTTCATCACATCGAGCTGGATCTCGGTAGGCCTGTGTGATCATTGGACGCATTTTAACTTGCTCCAACTGTTGAGCCAAGCTAGTAATTTGGTCGGACATGGCACTTTGTTGCTTTAGGAAGAACTAAGACATCGCGTTGAAGTGGTACTTGGGATCCCACTCTGGAGTAGTGTTGGATGCCTCAACATGCGTCTTGGTCGACTTTAGGTCAACAGAAGGTGCAATAGATGACTCAGGATTGTCGTCTTTCTTCATAGTACCTACAAAACGAACAAACGTAAAAGAAAATAAGAAAGGGTCCTCACAATCTCACATTCACTCTTTTGTTTACCACTCGTGTTTGCACTCAAGTATGTAGTGTGATGTGTGTGTGGCGTGTGTATGTGGTATGTGAGCTAGTATTCGTGGTTGAATGTCAAGGGTACAACTTAATTGCACGAAGAATTGACGGAATTGCTAACTCGGATCAATAGTGACTATGAGGTGGCTGAATGGGTGGTGAAACAAGAGAGGTATGTGGCATGTAGGGGTAGGTATAATGGGGTGGAATAGATCCCTAATGGACAGAAGGAAAGAAATAGGTAGGGAAAAGGAAAAATGAATTAGGTAATTTGGAATGTGTTACATAATTGTGACACAATCTAAATATCCTAATGGAACTAGACTCTATAAAGAAATAACCAAAAAGAACTTACAACTCAATAGAAACTACCAACCATGAAATAACTCAAAAGGAAACAATGAGTGTACCTCAATTTTTTTATTTTCGGATATATCTCCTTTTTTTATTCGATTGTTGTTTTTTTTATATGATTTTTTTGTTCAATGCACACTAGTCTATTACAACTCGATAGACTACTGAAACGTGAACATCACTACATGACACGTAAATGGAAAATAAAGATAGGTAGGATAAAATATGACACGTCAGATTGAACCACGACTAGCAGAGCTGACGTGGCTCTGATGCCAAATTTATGATATGCCCGGACAAGTCCTAGCCGAATCTGGAGAACATAGCAGAAGACTTTAAAGAATTGAAACATGTCAATGAATGAAGGGTTTCAATCCGACTCAACAAATACAAAATAAATGATATATTCTAGACAACTAAGACACTTAAACTATGACACAAACTATGAACACAAAACCAAATACCAAGGTGGTAACCATGAAGGTGGGATGGGAATATGGTGAAGGGTTTGAACAAGGATGGTGAAGAAGGCTTGGTGTAGATAGGATATGTTAAGGATAGAATGAATGTAGCAAACTGATGTATTTCGATTTTCGTGATTTATCTGGGTTGTAATAAGATGGATTTTTGGGTGAGATTTGTATTTAATAAACAATAGTATAGCTATGATCGATGATCAGAAATGGGGAAAAATATTAGAGAAAGGTAGGAGAAATAAGAGAATTTTGAGGAAGGAAATAGATACTTTCATTACTTGCTGATTACAACTGAGAAATAAGTATTTATAGTATTGCATAAAGTAAAGATTGAAACCCTAAAGCATATGCTAAACTGAAATATGAAATAAAGATAATTAGGCCTGTACTTGGGCCTTTTAATTAAAATGAGAAAGTCAAGCCTTCAATTTCTGTCAACGACCCATCACTCCTGATCCGATGCTTGCCCCGACCTGGACGCCTCCTTACTTACGGCTTCAACCTCATTGTTCCCCAAATTACCCAATTCAAAATTTAATCTTTCATTCCCTTCACGAACCCTAGCCCCCAATTCTCTGAATCCAATTGAGTCCATGACATTTCCCCTTCCATTCAAGGATCCTTGTCTGTAAGGATCAGTCGTTCCATAGATCTGGGCCATAAATTTTGAATCCTCCCAGGTAATTGCGCCCTCTTCTGAATTTTCCCAAAGAATTGATTTTTGCTTGATTTTTGTTGATCCCCTTTATATGATTCTTTCTGCGAGGACGGTTACCGGCTGGATGAGAAACATCCCTTCATCATGGTGGGTAGGAAGAGTTTCAGTGGTTTGAATAGTCTGTCCTAGTACCTTCTTAATCAGCGATACATGGAAGACCGAATGGATCTTCGCCCCTTCAGGTAATTCAAGGCGATAGGCCACCTTTCCGATATTTTATGTTATGCGATAGGGACCAGAATACCTGGCTGACAACTTAAGGTTCTTTCAAAGAGCTACAGAACTCTGCCTATAGGTTGTAGCTTGAGGAAGACATAGTCACCCACCTCAAATTCCCTCTCAGAACGCTTCTGGTCTGCATAGACCTTCATTCTATTTTGGGCAGCCTGTAGGTTAGCCTTCAATTTAGATAGGAGTTTTTGCCTTTCCACAAGAACCTTCTTGACTTCTGTGTTGGGTGTTGAATAGTATACATGTAGGGAGTGCTGGGGAGAAAGGTAGCCATAGAGTGCTTCAAAAGAGGTAGACTTTAAGCTGGTATGATAATTAGTGTTATACCAAAATTCAGCTAAGGACAGCAACCTTGACCATTATTGAGCCCCAAGAAAACAGGGCAGTGTCCAACCTTTAGCAGCCGGGTTGTGTACACGAACCGACTCACCGTAAGCGTTCTAGAGGAGAGTGGCGCGCAATGATGGAACGAAAATGATTTAGTATACATGGAATTCACAAATTTTCTGTTTTAAAAGCTTTCCATGATATGCTTAAAATATGATTGGATATTCTGTTTTATAAAATGATTGTGAAGCTTTTCTCAAAGGTACCCGCTGAGTGCATTAGTACTCACGCCCAAAATCTTTTCAAATATTTTCAGGATGAACTACGGGATGGTGGACGGCTGTGCTAAGGCTGAATGACTATCTTTTGATGTATATGTTTCTTTTATGGAGTCTAACTAAGAACATGCTTTCTTTTGAGTTTGAATAAATGGACTACATTTTTTTCCACCTACTCTGATTATTGTTATGGAATGTCCTGTTTTTCTGAATTCCGCTTACATTCTGCTCTTGACGGGCGAAAGCCTGGCATTTATTTACTTTCTTATTCAGGCAGGCGCAAGCCTAGCTTTATATTGTTTTTCATGTCAAGGTAAAAGCCTGGCATTATATTACTTTCATAACAGCCGAGAGCTTGGCATCTCTTTACTTCATGTATTTGGACAAACATTAGCTTGGCCTTTCTCATATCTAATCTATTAACAGTTAACCTTTGAGCTGTTATAATATATTTACATTGAAGTTTGCCTTGATTATTCTTTCAAAGGTTCATCCCAAGAGTCATGGTATCTGGTTTGAGTCATTTTAGACGCTTCAAAAGTGTGGATTGATTCAGTTATAGAGGTTATGCCGCCCAAATTCTTGGGGCACTAACCCTAGTTCTTTGATTGCTTCTGTTCAACAACCCCTTCCATTTTCCCCCAAGTAACGCACCGGTCCCCTACCCTTCTCCCGGGATCGGGGTGTTACAGATGTTGTTGAGCAAACTGTCTCCATCACTGTATTGGTGTGGCTCGGCGCGGGCTGCATGCCTTAGAGGACCTCATGGATGGCCACGATCTCTTTGTGGGGGCTCATGCTCGGCTTCTGAGCTCTCCTCTGCATAGGATTCTGCTACGGGCTCTTCTTGATGTTCATCACATCGAGCTAGACCTCGGTAGGCCTGTGTGATCATTGGACACATTTTAACTTGCTCCAACTGTTGAGCCAAGCTTGTAATTTGGTCGGACATGGCACTTTGTTGCTTTAGGAAGAACTAAGACATCGCGTTGAAGTGGTACTTGGGATCCCACTCTGGAGTAGTGTTGGATGCCTCAACATGCGTCTTGGTCGACTTTAGGTCAACAGAAGGTGCAATAGATGACTCAGGATTGTCGTCTTTCTTTATAGTACCTACAAAACGAACAAACGTAAAAGAAAATAAGAAAGGGTCCTCACAATCTCACATTCACTCTTTTGTTTACCACTCCTGTTTGCACTCAAGTATGTAGTGTGATGTGTGTATGGCGTGTGTATGTGGTATGTGAACTAGTATTCGTGTATGTGGTTGATATGCCCGGACAAGTCCTAGCTGAATCTAGAGAACATAGCAGAAGACTTTAAAGAATTGAAACATGTCAATGAATGAAGGGTTTCAATCCGACTCAACAAATACAAAATAAATGATATATTCTAGACAACTAAGACACTTAAACTATGACACAAACTATGAACACAAAACCAAATACCAAGGTGGTAACCATGAAGGTGGGATGGGAATATGGTGAAGGGTTTGAACAAGGATGGTGAAGAAGGCTTGGTGTAGATAGGATATGTTAAGGATAGAATGAATGTAGCAAACTGATGTATTTCGATTTTCGTGATTTATCTGGGTTGTAATAAGATGGATTTTTGGGTGAGATTTGTATTTAATAAACAATAGTATAGCTATGATCGATGATCAGAAATGGGGAAAAATATTAGAGAAAGGTAGGAGAAATAAGAGAATTTTGAGGAAGGAAATATATACTTTCATTACTTGCTGATTACAACTGAGAAATAAGTATTTATAGTATTGCATAAAGTAAAGATTGAAACCCTAAAGCATATGCTAAACTGAAATATGAAATAAAGATAATTAGGCCTGTACTTGGGCCTTTTAATTAAAATGAGAAAGTCAAGCCTTCAATTTCTGTCAACGACCCATCACTCCTGATCCGATGCTTGCCCCGACCTGGACGCCTCCTTACTTACGGCTTCAACCTCATTGTTCCCCAAATTATCCAATTCAAAATTTAATCTTTCATTCCCTTCACGAACCCTAGCCCCCAATTCTCTGAATCCGATTGAGTCCATGACATTTCCCCTTCCATTCAAGGATCCTTGTCTGTAAGGATCAGTCGTTCCATAGATCTGGGCCATAAATTTTGAATCCTCCCAGGTAATTGCGCCCGCTTCTGAATTTTCCCAAACAATTGATTTTTGCTTGATTTCTGTTGATCCCCTTTATATGATTCTTTCTGCGAGGACGGTTACCGGCTGGATGAGAAACATCCCTTCATCATGGTGGGTAGGAAGAGTTTCAGTGGTTTGAATAGTCTGTCCTAGTACCTTCTTAATCAGCGATACATGGAAGACCGAATGGATCTTCACCCCTTCAGGTAATTCAAGGCGATAGGCCAACTTTCCGATCTTTTCTGTTATGCGATAGGGACCGTAATACCTGGCTGACAACTTAAGGTTCTTTCAAAGAGCTACAGAACTCTTCCTATAGGTTGTAGCTTGAGGAAGACATAGTCACCCACCTCAAATTCCCTCTCAGAACGCTTCTGGTCTGCATAGACCTTCATTCTATTTTGGGCAGCCTGTAGGTTAGCCTTTAATTCATATAGGAATTTTTGCCTTTCCACAAGAACCTTCTTGACTTCTGTGTTGGGTGTTGAATAGTATACATGTAGGGAGTGCTGGGGAGGAAGGTAGCCATAGAGTGCTTCAAAAGAGGTAGACCTTAAGCTGGTATGATAATTAGTGTTATACCAAAATTCAGCTAAGGACAACAACCTTGACCATTATTTAGGGTGTAGATGAACCATACACCTTAGGTAGGTCTCAAGGCATTGGTTAACCCACTCAGTTTGTCCATCAGACTGTGGGTGGTAGGAAGATGTCATATCCAAACTGGTGCCCATAAGTTTGAATCACTCCATCTAAAAAGAACTTGTGAAAACCTTGTCTCTGTCTTTCACTATACTGATTAGCTGCCCATGTAACCTGTAGACTGTGTCTACGTAGACTTTAGCAACTGTCTGAGCAGTGTAGAGATGTGAGATGGGAATAAAGTGCCCATATTTGGTGAGTCTATCAACCACCACCAAAATCACATCTTTCTTATAAGACATAGGCAATCCTTCAATAAAATCCATAGAGATGTGGGTCCATGCCTGACTAGGAATCTGTAGGGACTGTAGTAATCCAGGGTAGAGACCTGTTCTAGGTTTGCTGGTAGCACATGTGGGACATTTGTTCACCCACTGAGTTACATCTCCCTTTAAGTGTAGCCAGTAGAAGAGCCTTTTCAACCTCACATATGTTCCATAAATACCAGAGTGGCCCCCATAAGGGGAGCTATGCATCTCTTGTACGAGCTGCATCCTGATGTCAGTACCATTGCCAACTACAATCCTGCCTTTCTATGTTAGTAACTCTCTAGCAGTTCATAGTCTGGGTAGGTAGTGTTGTCCTACACCTTTGAGTGTATCACCTAGGAATATAGTGAATCCTCTCTGTAGCTATCTATGATCTGCTACATCCAGGTGGGAACTGCAGTGGAGATAGTACTGTACTCTTCTATAGTGTGAGGTCTTCTGGAAAGGGCATCTGCAACCTTATTCTCAGTGCCCTTTTGGTACTGAATTTTATGGTTTAGTCCCAAAACTTTTGGTATCCATTTTTGCTGCATTGGAGTCATTATCTTCTGGTCTAGGAGGTGTTTGAGGGCTTACTGGTCAGTCTTAATAATAAATTTATGCCCTTGTAGATAGTACCTCCATTTCTGAATAGCAATTAGGACTGCAGGAACTCCTTCTTATAGATTGAGAGGGATTGATTCTTGGAGTTTAGGGCCCTACTCATCTAAGATAGAGGCCTCCCTTTTTGCATCAACACAGCTCTCAGGCCTCTGTCACTTGTATCTGCCTCTAGAATGAAGGGCAGTGTAAAGTCTGGCAAAGCTAGAACAAGAGTTGATACCATGGTTGACTTGAGAGCTTCAAAAGCTATGGTAGCCTCATCAGTCCATTTAAAGGCCTCTTTCTTCAATAGTGTAGTCAGAGGCCTACTCAGGATTCCATAATCCTTGACAAACTTCCTATAATACCCAGTAAGCCCAATAAATCCTCTGAGTTGCTTAAGAGTGGTAGGAACTGGCCAGCTTAGCATGCTCTCTATCTTGGTAGGATCAGTAGTAACTCCCTCCGCAGAGATGAGGTGCCCCAGATACTCAATCCTTTCCTGCCCAAAATGGCACTTACTTTCCTTAGCATAGATATGGTGTTGCCTCGGTATAGATAGAACCTCCTTCAAATGATTCATGTGTTCCTCCAATGTAGGGTTATACACCAGTATGTCATCAAAGAACACAAGTACTATCTTTCTGAGTTGTTGTCTGAAAAATTTATTCATTAGTGACTGAAAAGTTGCTGGAGTATTACTAAGTCTAAATGGTATAACTAGGAATTCATAGTGACCATTGTGGGTGCTGAAAGCAGTGAGATACCTGTGCTCAGATTACATTAGGATCTGGAAGTATCCAGATCTTAAACCAATCTTTGAGAAAAATCTAGCCCCATGTAGCTCATCTAAGAGTTCATCAATGATGGGTATAAGATAGTCATGCTTAACAGTTAAACTGTTAAGATACCTATAATCTACACACATCCTCCATGTCCCATCCTTTTTCTTTACCAACAACACAGGTGAGGCAAATGGACTCCTACTATCTTGAATCAGACCACTCCCTAATAATTCTCCTACAATTCTTTCAATCTCAGCCTTCTGGTCATGTCACACCCTGTAGGGGTGTCTGTGCTTTCGTATGCTCCCAGGCTTGAGTAATATTTGGTGCTCCACACCTCTGCGAGGTGGCAGGTCCCTGGGCTCTTCGAAAACATCCTTATAACTCTCCAGTAGACCCTTCAGTTCTGTGTGTTTATCATGATGGTCTTCTTTAATCTTGATCATATATACCTCTCCAACCTGTTCTGGCTGGTGGCAGAACTTGTATAAGGTGTGGCCAGAGATCAGGTGACACTCCCCAATTTATGTTATAGATTGTATACTGATCCTCTTTCCTAGCCAATTCACTGTAAATGTCATCTTGTCATAGTCCATTTCTATTAGTGTACATGCTTTAAGCCAATCACCACCTAGAATTAAATCACAACCTTCTGCAGCCAAAGTTCTGGATGAATAGGTGAATTGGTGACCTTGCATATTTCACTGAAACCCATTAAACCTTGTGGAGTTGACCATCCTATTGCCATTAGCAACCTTGACCAATAGGGGCCTTGTAGGTTCCAACTAGCATCCCAACTCCTTAGCAGTAGCTTCTCTGATGAAGCTAAGGGTACTACTAGAGTCTATTCATATGTGTAGCTTGTGATAGGCAACCTGACCATACACCCTCATGGTAGTGAATCCACCTTCCCCAGATATAATATTTAGAGCCATTTGTACCTCTTCTATGTCTGCTTCAGGACTTGTGTTAATTGGAGCCTCTTCACTGATGGATATAGACAGCAAATAAGTCATCTCATCTTCTTCACTCATTATTATATAAGAAATCCTTGCCTTACATCTATGCCCTGCTAAGAATGTTTCATCACAATTGTAACATAGTCCTTTATCCCTCGTAGCAGCCATCTCAGCTGCAGTGAGTAGTTTGAAGGGGGGCTTAGCTGAAACAGTGGGGGTCTTTTGGTTGTATGAATTGGTGGGCATTTCCCTCCTTGCTCCCATGGAATTGGGCTTAATACTGCCCTTAAACTTGTTTTCCATAGCCTCCAGATTTAATATCTGCTGCTGTCTCAACTCAATGGCATGCTTAAGTGTTGTAAGTTTAAACATATGGATTAGTGGCTGAATTTCTTCACCCAACCCACTGATGAAGCTTGCTATAAAATAATCTTTAGAGAATTGGCCCTTGTTTAGCATTAACATACAAACCCTAAGCTCTTCAAACTTATCCACATATTCAGTGTATGAACGCATATGCTTAAGTTTGTTGAATTCATCAATGATTTTAGCATCACTTATCTCTTCAAATCTGGCTGAAACCACGTCTAAAAACTGCTCCCATGATATATTAGTGTCAATAAGAGTTAAGTTCTGAAACCATTGGGAAGCCCTTCCATCAAAATGCATAGTGGCAAGAGTTACTTTCTGGTCATCAGGCACATTAGGAACCATCCTAAAATAACTTTGACACTTTAAAATCCAAGCCCTAGGTTGATTCCTATCAAATCTGGGAAAATCTAGTTTGGGAAAGTGGGAGGAGGAGTGTTTACCTGAATCAGCCCATTCCCTACTAGCAACAACCTGTTAAGGTTTAGACTACGCAGTGTCACTTTGGATACTTGAATAGGGGCTGCCAAGGATGGAATTCCCAGTAGTTGTACCTTTACCTTTGTCCAAGTTTGATAGCTGTAGCTGAATAGACCCCAAGGTATTAGCCAAATTGTCAAATTTGCTGTTAACCCCTTGCACAAACACTTTCAGTTCTTCATTAAACTTAGAGATTTGTTCCTGCATTTTTAATTCTGCAGACTCCCTCTTTAATGCTTCAGCCTTTAATACTCGATCTAACTCCTTTTGGTATTCTTGCAGCTCACGTAATCTAGTTCCATCGACCATGATAAGATCGTGGCTCTGAGATACCAAATATAGCAAACTAATGTATTTTAATTTTTGTAATTTATCTGGGTTGTAATAAGCTGGATTTTTGGGTGAGAATTGTATGTAATAAACAACGGTGTAGCTATGATGATCAAAAATGGGGGAAAATGTTAGAGAAAGGTGGGAGAAATAAGAGAAGTTTGAGGAAGGAAATAGATACTTTCATTACTTGCTAATTACAACTGAGAAATAGGTATTTATAGTAATGCATAAAGTAAAGATTGAAACCTTAAAGCATATGCTAAACTGAAATATGAAATAAAGATAACCGGGCCTGTACTTGGGCCTTTTAATTAAAATGAGAAAGTCATGCCTTCAATTTCTGCCAATGGTCCATCACTCCTGATCTGATGCTTGTCCTGACCCGGAGGCCTCTTTACTCATGGATGCAACCTCATCGTTCCAGAAATTATCCGATTCAAGATTCAATCTTTCATTCCCTTCACGAACCCTAGCCCCCAATTATCCGAATCCGATTGAGTCCATGACAATGAACTTACAGTATGTGATGAATTGGATGATGAACTTAATCTTGGTGGAAGAAAAGGTCACGAACGATGGTGGCTTGATGGATGGCATCGTTTGATGTAGAATGGAGGATGAACGTCGATGTGAATCACAACTCGATAGTCTCCTTGAATCTCGAACGTACTCAAGGTTAAAATCTCTAAGTTGCTCTTTGGATAGCGAATAATTGTTAATCCTTCTTGTGGATTAAAGGATACCCTTGAATAAAACTTAAAGTTGCTAGCTCTAAGAATATTGTTTTGCATCTAAAACAACAAACGAATTAAACTTGGTTGAGACACAATTGGATGCAAAAGCAAAAAACTTCAATAATGTCTAAAGAATAATGTTCAACAATGGATCCCTATGTATAAGAAATAGGGTGCGAAATTATATGCCTTATGGGCTTAAAAATCAGATCCAAATAGTTCTCCAACTAAGCTAGGAAAATACGTAAGCTAGAATTCTATTCAAGGTGGAAAATTATCTTAAATAAAACCTAGTCAACCTATGACTCAAATAATTCAAAAATTACATTAATTAAATACCAAAAATGACTCTAAATAAATAAATACTATAATATAAAATAATACTATCGTATAGGTACGAAAAACCTGAACAAAATCAAATAGGTATGGAATTTAACACTGTGCATGGCCATGCGGCCGTGGTCCACCTAGGCATGGGCCATGCCAGGGTCCTTGGTTGGATTGGCTTCATCTATCCTTTATCTTGCATGGTTGTGTCACTACCTTCTGTCCTCTGCACGGCCGCGCCAAGTCTTGGCGACTCTTCTTCATCTTCGAACTTCAATATGATCACCAATCTCGAGCTATCTTGATTTGGTTCTTCCTCGAACTTCTTGCGAGCCATTGCTTGAAAGTAATCTTGTAATCTCTTAGCTCAAAGCCTCGTAACTAGACCTCTTATTTGTAACTCCATATTTAGCTCGTCGTTGCTATACATGGTCTCATCATAGAAGGTCACTGTCAGCACTAATGCCTGATTCTTAGAGGAAGACTGTGTAATAAATCACAAACCTAGGAGCGTGATCATTCTTGAGGAGCTTTGAAGTGGAAATGCGAATCCTATACCATTTGTGCAAGAAGATGAACCACCAATAACTGCACAACGTGTCACAAAAGTACAGGAAATGCCTCATCGTAGTGGGATGGTTGTTCATCAACCTGATAGATTCATTAGTTTGGGAGAATCTTTAGATTTCCCAGAAGGACTGAATGAATTGGAACCTAAGACCTATGACGATGCAGTACACGACAAAGATGCAGATTCTTGGAAAATTGCAATGGAATATGAGGTCGGATCTATGGATCACAATCAAGTCTGGGAGCTTATAGAACCACCTGATGGGGTAAAACTCATTAGATGCAAGTGGGTCTACAAATGAAAGAGTGGATCTGATGGGAAGGTTGAAACCTTCAAAGCTAGATTGGTGGTGAAAGGCTATACTAAGAAAGAAGGGATCGATTATGAGGAAACCTTTTAATCAGTTACCATGCTTAAGTCAATCCAGATTCTCTTGTCTATTGCCGCTCATCTAGATTATGAGATTTGGCAAATGGATGTCAAGATAACTTTCCTAAATGGAAATCTTGAAGAAAACATCCATATGAAACAACTAGAGGGGTTCGTTGCTAAAGGCTAAGAGCACCTAGTCTGCAAGCTTAAGAGATCCATTTATGGACTTAAGCAAGCATTACGGTCTTGGAACATTCGGTTCGACGAGGTTATCCAGTCATATGGATTCGTCGGAAGCCTGAATGAGAGCTGTGTATACAAAAAGAGTGACAGAAATGTGGTGGCATTCTCAATACTGTATGTTGATGATATCTTTCTTATTGGAAACAATAAGAAGGTCTTATCGAACATAAGGGTGTGGCTGTCCAAGCAGTTTGATATGAAGGATTTGGGAGAAGCTGGACATGTCCATGGCATAAAGATCATTCGAGATCACCAGAAAAGGATGTTGTGTCTATCCCAGATAACCTATATCGATATAGTGCTAGCTAGGTTTAGCATGCAAGATTCCAAGAAAAGTTTTATACCTTTCAGACATGGAATTTATCTATCCAAGAAGATGTGTCCCAAAACACATGCTGAGATAGATGAGATGAAAGGGGTTCCATATGATTCAGCTGTTGGAAGCCTCATGTATGCTATGCTATGCACTAGGCCTGATATATGCTATGCGGTTGGCATGGTATGCAGATATCAGTCTAACTCTGGAAAAAGACACTAGACTGCTCTAAAGTACTTGAAAAGGACTAGAGATTATATGCTGGTATACTGCGTTGATAGTCTCGCTCCTTTAGGTTATACAGACTTAGATTTCTAATCCGATAAAGATCAGAGTAAATCTACCTCGGGCTATGTGTTTACCTTGGGAGACAGAGACATTGCATGGAAGAGTATCAAGCAGAAATGCATAGCTGACTCCACCATGGAAGCTGAATATGTAGCTGCCTAAGAGTATCATGATATACTGTGATAACTCTGGTGTAGTGGATAATTCGAAGGAACCTAGAGCTCATAAGGCAAGTAAACACATAGAGATAAAGTACCATCTTATACGAGAAATTGTTAAGAGACAAGATGTTGCAGTGGTCAAGATTATATCGGAGGACAACCTGGCTAATCCATTCACGAAAAACCTGCCAGCTAAGACCTTTTATGGTCATGTGGAGAAAATGGGAGTGAGATGCAGACCCGAGATTGCGTTTTGAGATTTCGTTAAAGTTGGAGAGTTTTGCCAGTTTTTGTTCTATAGTTAAAAGACATGCTTTAAGTATAAGTTGGAGATTGTTAGGATTGTATGCTGAAAGCTTGTCTTTGTATACTATTAACAATGTTTTCTTTTGACGATATAGATTGAATATTATTGCAGTCACCGTTTGTGCATTTATTTATTGATATATATATATGCATGTTTCATTATACTTGCATTGTAGATGATATGGTGTGGGAAAACACATGGTAGAGATCATATCATCGGGTTCCTTGCAAAGTATTAAAAGGCTCGTGGTTTAGATGATCTTGAACCAATCATTGTACGCCATAGAATAATCTGATAGTTAGTTTATCTTGACTAACTGATTATTCTGATAACTGACATGTGTATTGAAGAGGATCACGATAGGATACTGTTCTTTGATTTGACCCTAAAAAGGAGAGAATAAAGATCCACAGAGTTTGGGTTCGTAAGCCATGCACATGGCGGACATATGTGTGTTATGTCTACTACTTTGATTTATCAATGGGTGAGATTCTTGATAGGGTCAATAATTTCAATATCTTGGGCAGTAACATATACAAACATGATAGGTCGTGCACTGTGTATGGTCATCATGTCCTGGTGCGCCAGGTTGATGATGTCCCCTTGACTAAACACAAGTACATGTGAAACCCCATAGGTGGAATTTATTCCGTACATGGTAAAGCTTGTGTGGTACTACTCTTGTAATGAAAGTATTAATTCCTTATAGCTGTCAGAGCTTATATAATTAATTAATAGACATTATATCTTAAACATGGGGAATGGCTGGACTAAAGAAGAAAGCATTGAGTAAAAATGTATTAAATTGGTAAGTCAGTGTTATTTCTTTAGTGTAATAAAAATTAACACTTAATTTATTTAATTATATCCTAGTGTTAGATATTAGTTATTAAATAAATTAGTGGGTCAATTCAATATTCTTCTAGATCCCTACTGTAGGCCAAATAATATATTCATGGACTAAGGAAATGGAATAAGAAGAGAGGCCCAGACCCATTAAGTTGGGAGCCCTAATTTCATCCCCTCCTCTCTATTAATTAGAGAGAGGAGGTGTGTAATAAGTGTGTGAAATGAGCCCCTCTGTGGCTCTCTTAATTCCCTTAGGTTATCCATACAGTTTAGTAGCTTGTAGCCCACTCTACATCTAAACGGGTATCGGGAATACAGTAGAAGATCAAGGAATATCTCTGCAGCCCCTATAGGTGTCGACTACTGTAAGAAAAAGGGTGAGATTAATTGTTCTTCTACAGTAACGAGATTAGACCTGTAAACTCGTGATCAACCCTATGATTTATGTAAGTAGTTCTATTGAATTAATTTTTCCGCTGCATTAATTTGACTGTCTTATATGATGTATTCAACATGTATGTTTAATTGCATCACACATAAAATCATGATTTGCATGCACATAGAATTATCGATTATCTGATTAGATCCTGTGGGGCGTAATTAAAAAAAACCCCAGTATAAACGAAGATCCAGGAGTTAATGTTCAAATGAAGATCTTAGAGTTAATGCTCAATAGAGATCGATTAGCTAAGTAATGGCTACTTCAACAAACTTCAATGACTATGAAGATCAACTATCAACGATCAATGGAACTCAACGGTCACAATATCACTCCTCTATATAAGACGAGTGAATCTGATTTTCAAATGACTTACGATTCACGGACTTTTGACTCTCAATTTTATGCTTACGACTGAGCTTTCTTTCTCTCCCCCCACAGCTCAAGTTTCAAGCACTGTCTAAAGCTGCGAAAGTCCCAACTGAGAAGAAGAACCTAAAGATTCAAGAAATTAGCTAGCTATTGAAAGTCTAGCCAGAGCAATCTTCTTAAGTTCAAGATATACATTAATCAACTACTCGACTCAACTCAAGAAGCACATCAATTGATACTTCTGTTTAAGACTAACCTCTTGAAGATCGAAAGAGATCTAAAACCTTGTAAAGATGATAATAGCACCTACCTCTCTAGCGAGAAGTTGGGGACTGTAAGTGTGAGCTGTCGAACCCAGCTGAGGAGACCATGGCTCCGCGAGAACTACCATTTCCGGGACAACAACAGTTGAAAAGGCGACCATGACTCTTCAAGAGTTGTCGTTTCCAGGTGACGCGTGGTCGTTTCGTGGTCAGAATAATTCTCAAGAGAGAGTTATCCTTATGCACACAACAAGGCGTAACTAGCTTATGTGAGTAAGGGTCAATCCCATGAGGAGCTACGAATTCTATCTTCCATTGTAACTTTTCCAAAAAGTTGAGGTTTGTTGTGGTCTCCATACTTGTATTTAAAAACTGTAAACTAAAACAAAACAAAACAAAACAAAATAAGAAAATATTAATAGTAAACATATTCTGGATTAGAACTCAGATGTCGAACTTAACAAACACTTGACCGATTATGGGCACGTCGATTACTTATACAAATCCAATTATCTGGTTAAAGGTACCGGATCTCTCTCAACATACTCAATATATCCTTTCTGTTTAGCTTAGAGGTGATCTCTCATCCCCTAAACCCTAACTTGTTGCCCAACCCCGATCTCTCATAAGATTGTAAACAAAAAAGCAGCGCTATGATCTAGACAGACCCAGATTTACCTAGACAAAGATCTCTCTTATGCCCTTAGTACCCGCGATATATCCCATCCCTTTATGACCAACACACAGCTAGGATTCATTGACAATTTACAGAGGTAGTGAACACAATTCTAATTAACGAGTGATCAGCCACAATTAACTAGCTTAGCCCATTGTATAATGCAACAAAGAAAATGATTACACGACGGAACTAGATTCACACAGTTTATGCCCATAAGCCCCACGGTTCTTACGTGTTCATTAAGTTCTTATCTTTTTTCAATCCGGAATAACGAGTCTAGTCGCTCATGCTAGACTTAGAACAATAATAATAATTAAAAGAAATAAATGATAACATATTATAAATGAACAACTTACTTACATTAATTAGCAAAAGAATCCAACACCAACGGTGGATTTGAAGAACATAAAACTGTAAATCCTAAGTGTCTGCGGGCATAAGGCCCGAGACCTATTGCAGAAAAGTAAAATAAAACTAAAATAAATTGTTTGATATGAGCGTAAAAGAAAGGTGTTCAATGTGTTGTCTTGTATGTTCAGCCTCTGCCACGAAAGACATATATATAGGAGTACAAAGACACAAGGTGAACTCCCCGACAGGCCAGAGATCTTCAGCCCAATTCGCAGCCGCCATGCCCAAAGCTTTCCATATCTGGCAGATTCTTCCCTTATTTAGAAGATTCTGAATCACAGATTCTGGATTGTCGTGCCCTAGTTGCGCCGACATAGCAACTTTCCTTGTAGAGCCGAGCATCCTTCTGGAAACATCAACTTGCCTTCCCCGGCTCCTCTTTCCTTCGGCGGCTAGGGTGCATTACTCCTGCTGTAGCTAGCATTAGTTTCCTTGTGCCCAGTCTCCTCTCCTTCTCCTTTCAATCACTCCGGGGTTGTTGTGGGCACGATCACAAACTTCTCCTTCAGCTTTTGCTGGAATGGTCGGCCATTTCTGCCAGGCTCGAGAGAGAGCTTTCCGCTGAGAAGTTGTTACCCATCTTAGTATCATTGGCACCATTGTGCCCTCCAGAAGTGATTCTCCTACCTCCTGCTGCCCCTTGTGCCCATTCTGGCACTTTCAGACTCAAAAAACACAAAAAAACAAAGGACAAAAGAATGAGAAAAAGACATAAAAACACGAAGGAATTTAGACTTGTCACACCCACCCACTTTAGTCGTACTTGCCCTCAAGTATGTGGGTACAATGTGCCCAAAAGGAAAAAACAGAAAACAAAAGGAGGAAAAGACAGACTCAAGATAGAGACACGACAAGTCAAGCATGTAAAAGCAAATCTCTTGCGGGCACAGAGACCTAGGTACCTGATCACAGTCAACAACATATAAATAGTAAAAACATACATAATGCCCACTGCAAATCAAAATGACTAAGTTATTGGTTCTCTCATACTTTCCTCACTCAAGTGTTTTTGCTAAGTGTTTACGCTCTGGGAAAGACATAATTGAACCGAGGGTCACTATAGGCTTGCAATCGCTCTTGTTCCTCCACCACTGTTGGTATAATGGGCATACCTATGCTTAGATCTTTAAAGGTTGTAATGGGGCTACGGGTTCAAGGTAGGAAATATTTAGATCTGGCTCAGTTTTTAGTCGAATTTTCCCTTTGGGAGACTTCTTTTTTACTCTTACTGGACTTTGCCACCATGCCCATTTTATTAAGCACATTCCCAAATTTTTTATCTTGTGGGCATTTTGTACTTTTATTTTCTTAGGGTTTCTTTTTCATTTTCCTTTTTATTTTGACCCCTTTCTTTTTTCTCTTTATTTTCCTTCTTTTGGCATTTTATGCCTTGTAACACACCAGATTTATCCTCTCCTCATGCCCATGTCTTTTTTTTTAGTTTTCAAGAAAGAACATGACCAGGGCTTTATTCATTTTCGGCTTAAAAAGGGGCTGCAAGGGATAATATCAGGGTGGTTTTATTTGGCTTTGTGGGCTCAAATAGAAAATTTACCTAAGCATTTCAGTAACATACCTAGAATTCCTTGTGACCTCAGAATAGAGCAAAAGCAAGTTCTAGTTTACCTAAATTCAATAATGTAGAAATCACACAAGAAAGAAATAGCACATGAATTATAAATTCAGACTCAATTCCTCACAAGGTACTTAGTTCATTCATCATATAAGCAGTAATATGGGCATGCTGAAATGAAAATACAGTAAAATATGTTGCCTTATGGTCACAAGACCCTAGACTCCATGTTTTTAAGTTCAAATATTTACACATGTTTGACACTAAAAAAAATGCAAAGAAGGCAGAGTAACCCCCACCCACACACTTTTCCTTCGATAAAGTGGAAGCGAGAAGGTTATCCTACTAACTGCAAACTCAACGAAAAATTAGAGGGCCCCCCTACCCACACACTTTGCCTTAAGCAAAGTGGGTCAGTACGGAGGTCATCTAGTTACAAAACAAAAAACACAAAAATAATAAAAACAACAAAGACACAAAACAAAAGACTCCTAATGCCCATACCCATACACTTTGCCTTAAGCAAAGTACGGGAAATGGGTGTCCCCTAAATAGACGCAAAACGAACAAAAAACAAAAACCTAACCTAAAGGAAAGAGTACCAGTTTAGGCATCAGAGGGGGTCGGATAATTGAATCCGACGTGCTTGAAATAGGCGAATAGGGTTATCTCCAATCGGTCTGGTCTGGCAATGGTGGTGGTGGCTGCTGGCTCTTGCTGTTGTGCCCTTAGGGGCCTCTTGCTTGGTCCTGCATTCAAAGGAAAACTAAGGCTACTCGAAGTTTCTAGCTTCTGTATGCCAAACACGGGTTTCCCTCCTCATCATCAAAAACATCCATCATTCATTTCAAGTAGTTCAAATCAAACAGCTCAACATGCTTGCAATACAGATTAGTGGATGAAGGATCAAACAAACGCAGTTTTTCAGCAAGATGGGTAATCAGTTGGGCACAGGAGATAATGGGTCACGGTATCCTTGAAATGGGCTATGGCCACAGCTCCAAATTTTATCCTCTTCTTGTGCACCATGCACCAGAGGACAAACAACTCCTGATTGGTGATGGAGTTGGAGCTATCTTTCAGGCCAAAGAAGTTGTGGGCGAGCACTCTGTGACAAAAGCGAAGGGCATTACTTTTCAGCATGTGTCCCTTGCTAGTTCCAGACTTGAATTTGGAACCGTCACCTATGGAGAAAGTCTGTTCTTATATATTCACACATGTAAAAAAGATATTTTCACGTTGATTCGGCTGCTCTTCTTCTCGGCTGTTGCTCAAACTGTGAATAGACACAAGACTAACATGAGGAAGCTCGGGTTTCTCTTCATCCGAGTCAACTGGAGGTGTCTCTGGCTCCTTCTTGGCATCTACTATGGGCTGCTCCTCGTCCTCACTGGCTGATTCGATCTTATTCTATTCGGTGATGAACAGAACATGCCGATTCGGACACTGATTCTGAAAATGGCCCCAACCTTGGCACTTGTGACACTGGATGTCTCTAGCTCGATTCTGACCTTGTTGTGGTATCGAACTGGGTTGGTTGGGCCGTGTGTAAACTGGCCTGGATGGTGGTGCTAGTGTAGACTCGGGTCTACAGCTGGGATGCGGTGTAGAATGGTCGAAACTCCGCTCGGATGGTCCGGACTGACCTCGGGGTCGAGTAGGCTCAGTAGAAGGGGTAGAAGGTGATGCGGAATTCGTACCTTTATTCCATGATGGTTGAACAGGGGCTGAACTGTGGTGCGATCTCCGTCATCCCTCTCTGAGCTGTCTCGCCACAATTGATGCGTAGTGCACCATCTCTTCTATACTTGTGAAGTTCTTGAGTTCAACTTCACATGAGATGTTGGGATTTATGCCTTCAATGTACCGGATAATGGTAGCATTTAATGTCTCTTGTTTCCCAACTCGATTCAGGGCAGTCTCAAGCTCCTTGATCCGATTGAACTTCTTCTCAAGCTCTCTCTCATAGTGCATAGGAATGAACCGGCCATGCATTAGTCCTTTCATATCTTCCCAAATATCAACGGGTGGATATCTTTCACGTCGGCATCGCTCTTGCTGCATCTCCCACCATGAGGCTGCGTAGTCTCTAAACTCCAGGCATGCTAACTGAACCTTCTTAATCTCTGGAAAGTCATAGCACGTGAAAATCTTATCTACCTTACATTCCCAATCCAAGTACAAATCAGGATCGTGAAGGCCTTCAAACTCTGGAATGCTTGTTTTGATGTTGTTCAACAAGTTGTCGGGGTCTGCACGTCGGGGTGCTTGTTTGTAGGACGGACGTGGTCGGTCATGTCTCTGATATGGATCATACTTAGCCTCTAATTCCTCTGCAAAGTCATCATAATCTTCTTCAGGATCACGATCATAGGGATCGTTAAACTGCACTTGAGGTTGGCGACGTTGAGCTTGCGGTGCTCTAGCATTCACTCTGGTTGGCTCGGCTACATGTATTTCTGGCTGATGAGCTGCTGCTGGTTGTCGAGCTGCACCTTTTGGCTGGACATGTTGGCCTTGAACTGGTGGTACAGGAATTCGAGTAGTTAGAAGCTCAAGTTGTGTCATCATCTTGGCCAAGGAACTATCTAGCTTATGCTCCAGTTCTTGATAGTGATACTGGGCATCCCACAGCAGTGGCATCGATGAAGCCACGTCTGTAGAAGTACTAGGCAATGTGGGTACCTTATCATGCATCTTATTATAACGATCTCTAGATTCTACGTGTACCTGCAAACAATGAACAAACGTGAAAGAAAAACAAGGTATAGGACCTCACAATTTCCTCAAAATCACTCGTATTTTCTCTCTAAATTTTTACCCCTCGTGTATGTCTCTCAAGTATATAGTGTTTCTCGTATGATAGGTGTGTATATGGTGGTGATGGTTGAAGCTTCCGTTGCTTAAGATCGGCTCCTCTCGGACTTCTGGGGGCGATTTCACCTTGAAGATGATGGAATTTGGCCAAAAAAGCACTTATGTCATGGCATAGCAAGGTGTTTTGTTCATCTCATCATTCCACTTCTAGAATGGTATTATGGAGAAAAATCGATGTTCGGGAGCAAAATTAGTAGGGAGAAAATGAAAATTGGAAAACCGGGTGTTTTTAGGAAAGAAAGAGAAGTATGAAGGAAAGAAAAGGATTTGGATATGTGTACCACTAATGTAACACAATCTAAATACCTTAATCAGACTAGACTCTAGATGGAAGATACCAAATTAAAATGCAACTCAATTAGAAATTATCAACTAAAGAACTATACTATAAGGAAAGTTCCCAAAAGAAAACAAGACTCACAAGGTAATTACTAACTAGGAACTAGTACCAAAAGGAAGGTACCAAAAATAAAATAGAACTCAAAAGGTAAATCAAAAATCAAATTGGATTTTTCTCTTTTTTTATCGAATTTTCTTCTTCTTTTTTTAATGCTTTTTTTTGTTCGGTCTTTTCTTCTCTCTTTTTTTTGACCGTAGGTTTTTTTTATTCGATTTCTCTTTTTTTTTTGCAATGAACACTAGTCTATTACAACTCGATAGACACATCAACTGACACATAAGTAGTAAATTGACATGTAGGATTGAACCACGACCAGCAGAGCTGACGTGGCTTTGATGCCAAATTTATGATGTAACCTGGACAATTTGTACATGATATGAGAACGCGTGGAAGACTTCTAGGAAAGAACACGTCAACTATGGAAGGACTCAATCCTACTCTAAGACTCAAAAATATCAAAAATAATCTGAATTGAATGAATTAAGACTGGAGAACGAGGAAACAAACAATCTAGACCTAATTAGGACACTTAGACTTATGACACAAAATTCGAACACAAATCCAAACAAAAGGGCTGTATTGGTTCGATGGATAGGGTAGGAATATTGGGACATATGGAAGATGTATGGTAGGTTTAGAAGGGCTTAAGTAGATAGGATATATTAAGGCTAGGAAGAACTTACGGTATGTGATGTAGAACACAACGAACAGGCTTGAATGAAGCTAGGACACGGCTGGATTTGTTGGAGGATCTTTGAATGGTGTTGAAGACGTGATATGGATGTGGATGATTTGATGGATGTTTTTAAATGGTGGAAGGATGGTCGATGTAGATGCGTTGTTGAATCGCAACCCGATTAACCCCCTGCGTATCTTGTATGACGAAAAGGATTTTTCAAGTTGTTCTTCATAGTGAGTTCACCCTAATTCCTCGTGTGAATTAGAACATTCCCTTGGAATAAGACTCAAAGTTTTCTAGGCTTCAAGAATGATGATTTTCGACAGAAAACAATCAAAAGCTTTTAATCGTTGAGACACAAATTGAATGCAAAAGAATTTAATCAATAATGCCTAAAGTATCAATGTGACATGCTTTCCCTATTTATAGGGTTAATAAGGCATGAAAATAATGAAGAAAAAGCCTAAAAAACTGATCCAAAAAGGATCTCTAACTATACTAGAAAAATACCTAAACTAGAATTCTAACCAAGGTAGGAAATTACCTTCAATACAATTCTAGTTAAGCTTTATGACTAATGAACGAAAACATAACATAAAAAATAAGTAAAAACTAATCTAAACTATAGTCTAAATTAATTAAAATAAATACTATAGTCTAGATAAAATTCTACCCCTAATTAAATAAATCAAGGGCCGATTTCTTCACACTAGCACACGTCCACTTTGCTACTTCATCTTCAACTCTTCAAGTTATATTCTCCATGGTATGATCTTGATCTTTATTAGTTAAGAAATTAACTAAAACATGGCTGCAGTTTACATCTTCTAATTCTTCGAACTTCTTGCGAATCAATACTTGGAAATATCCTTGTAATTTCTTCGCTCGGAGTCGCGACATTAGACCTTCAAATTGCAGCTCGGGTTCAAGGCCTCCAATGCCTTGCATGGCTTCATCAGAGAAGGTTATAAGTCTAGAAATTAGACTTACCAAGAGTGATGCTGATATCAGCAAACTGAAGAAAGAAGTGGAAAACACCTCAAGAACATTTCAGAAATGGAATTAAGTAACAAATATCCTAAATAAAGCTTTAACACTGGGACAGACAGACAGGGCTGGACTGGGTTTCTCCAATAAATCTTCCATGTCTCTCTCAAACAACAACTTTTTTAAGCTTGTGAAAGAGAATAACTTAAGTCCATCGACAGAGAACAATGTTGAAGATGATGATCAGGAGCAATGTAAAGGTTCAAAGGTGCGGAAATATGTTTGACATTACTGTCAGGAGCCTGGACATATCAAACCACATTACTTCAAGTTTCATGATGATGTTGCAACTGGAAGTACAACATCAGGGATCACATCAAAGAACAAAAATCCGAAGAAGTCCAAAAAGATGAAGTACACTTGCAATGTTATGTACACATCCTTGAAGGCCAATATTACCGGAACATGGTATTTTGACAGTGGATGTTCTCAACACATGACCGGCAATAAGGAGTTTCTTGAAGAGTATACCACTACGAACAAAGGTAAGGTTAGCTATGGTGGAGGAGCTCAAGGAAACATTGTTGGAAAAAGGCACCTTGAATGTCAAAAATTTCCCTAAACTCCAAAACTTCCAGTATGTTGAGGGGTTGACGACCAATCTGATCAGCATTAGTCAACTGTGTGACGATGGCATGCATGTCAAGTTTGATAAAAATACATGTGAAGTATTTGACAAACACGACAAATGCATAATGTTTGGTAGCCGTGCATCTGACAATTGCTACCATGCTGACAAAGATGAAACCTGCAACATGACTGTAAATGATGAAACAAAGTGGATTCATCAAAAACTCGATCATATGAGCATGGTAAATTTGAAAAAGCTGATTGTGTCCGATGCTATTCGTAGCCTACCAAAGCTGAATGTTGATCATGATGTCATTTGTGGTGCTTGCCAAAAGGGAAAATAAACTAGAATCCCTCACAAAACCCTGGGAGGATGTCATACAACAAGATGTTTTCAACTCTTACACATGGATATCATGAGTCCAATCGATACAAAGAGTATGAGTGGTAAGACTTTCATCCTTGTCATTGTTGATGATTTCTCAAGGTATACCTGGGTTGAATTTCTGCAGGATAAATCTAAAATATTCAAAGTCTTCAAACAATTCTACCGTACGATGTGTCTACAATTTGATACCAATATTGCATGCGTAAGAACTGATCATGGAAGAGAATTTGAGAATGCTGCATTCGATGATTTTTGTGAAAGGAAAGGAATACTCCATGAGTATTCAGCTCCTAAAACTCTAGAACAAAACAGAGTAGTGAAGAGAAAGAATCAAACCCTGCAAGAAATGTCATGTGCAATGTTACAGACTAAAGGGCTTTCAAAGAAGATGTGGGCTGAAGCTATTAATACAGCTTGTCACATCGGGAACAGAGTCTATCTTCGATTAGGAAAAAAAGAGACTCCGTATGAACTTCAAAGAGAAAGAAAGTCAAATCTCAAATATTTCCATGCGTTTGGATATATCTGTTACATCCTGAATGATAGAGATCACCTTGGAAAGTTTAACTCCAAAAGTGACAAATGGTTGTTCTTGGGATACGCTCAGAACAGCAGAGTATATCGGGTTCTTAATCTAAGAACTAAGGCCATTCAAGAATCTGTCAATGTTGTATTTGATGATCTTGCAGGTTTGGCAACAAGAACTGAGGAAGACGATGTGTCATTTCTCCTCCACGAGCCAGATGCTGTCAAGAAGGAGTCTAGTGACACTGACAAAAGTCCTATAAAAAGTCCTGATATCAAATCCAATGTTTCCTCTCTCTCAGCAAAGGAATCAACATCACCTCAGACACCAGACTCAGACTCCTCCTCTGAAAGCGATGATGAACAAATTCCACTGGCTCAGAATGAACCAAGACGTGATCCTCCAAGGAGAATCAAAAGATATCATCCTAACTCCCAAATCATAGATGATGGATCTCAAGGAGTCAAAACCAGAACAAGGAGCTCAGACGATGTTGCTGAATTGGTCAAACAGGTTTGCATGTCAACAATTATTAACCTTGTGTCCATTTCATGCTTTCTATCGAGTGTTGAACTTAAAAATGTCAAGGAAGCACTAAAAGATTAATTCTGGATAGAAGCAATGCATGATGAGTTGATTCAGTTTGTTCGAAATAATGTGTGGGAATTGGTTCCAAGGCCTGAAAATAAAAATGTAATTGGAACCAAATGGATCTTTAAGAACAAGACTGGTGAATCTGGTAATGTGGTTAAAAACAAAGACAGGCTGGTGGCTCAAGGTTATACACAAGTAGAAGGAATAGATTATGATAAAACATTCGCTCATGTGGCTAGAATAGAGTCTATCCACCTACTACTTTCCATTGCTTGCCACATTGGGTTTACATTGCATCAAATGGATATTAAAAGTGTCTTTCTGAATGGCATTTTGAATGAGGAAGTCAATGTTGAACAACCAAAATGCTATGAATGTCATGAAAAACCAAACAATGTGCTGAAATTACACAAGGCTTTGTACGGGCTTAAACAAGCTCCTAGAGCTTGGTATGCTCGATTTACGGAGTTTTTAATTGACTTTGGTTTTTCAAGAGGCGTGGTTGATAAAATATTTTTTATCAAAATGATTCACAAACACACCACTATTGCATAAATCTATGTTGATGATATTGTGTTTGGATCCACTTGTTCTAACCTCCTCAGTGAGTTTATTGATGCAATGTGCAGCACATTTGAGATGAGCATGGTCGGTGAATTGGCCTACTTTCTTGGTCTCCAAATTAAACAAGATAAAAGATAGGATTTTGATATCCCAAAGTAAGTATGCCAAAAATCTGATTAAGCTCTTCGGAGTTGAAGCTGCAAAGCCTATGAAGACGCCAATGGAATCCTCTGAAAAAACTAAGCAAACCCGATGTTGGAGTCAATGTTGATCCAAAAATGTATAGAGGAATGATTCGAAGCTTGCTCTACTTAACTGTCAGCAAACCTGATATCATGTTCAGTGTTGGAGTATATGCAAGATACCAAGCTCAACCCAAGGAGTCTCACTTGAAGGTTGTCAAAAGAATAATCCGATATGTTGCTGGTACAGTTGACTTTGGAATTAGGTATTGTAAAGATACCAACACCAGCCTTATTGGGTACAGTGATTCAGGCTGGGCAGGTGATGTTGATGATAGGAAGAGCACAAGAAGTGGTTGCTTCTTTTTGGGGAGCAATATCATTTCTTGGTCAAGCAAGAAACAAAATTGCATCTCCTTGTCTACAGCTGAGTCAGAATATGTTGCAGCTGCTAGTTGTTGTGCTTAGTTGGTGTGGCTGAACCAAATGATGAAGGACTATGGCATGACAAGCTCATCTCTTACTTTACTGTGTGACAATGCCAGTGCTATTGAAATCTCAGAGAATCCTGTTCAACATTCATGCACTAAGCACATTGACATTCGACATCATTTCATCAGAGACTTTGCAGAAAAGGAGATCATAAACATCAAATACATATCCACTAAGAATCAAACAACGGATATTTTTACCAAGCCCCTTGATTTCGAGAGATTTTCTACCTTAAGAAAGTCTCTTGGAATGTGTTATGTTTAGAATGTTCTATATCTTTACTAATATTGAACTCAGTGTGTGTTTGTTTTTCTATCAACATCAGTTATTTTTCATGTTAATTTTTTAGTTATTTTAAATATAATTCAAAGCTTACTTAATGAAATTATAGGTTATCTGCACAAAATCTAACTAAATCAACTACTTGAAATTTCGTATCTGTGCTTGTGAATGAAATACCCTTGACTCTAAAATGTGAATTGTAGAAAATTGGGTTTATTTCATTCACTATTTATTTGTCTTGTAGTTGATGTTGTTGCCAAAATTGCGGAGAGACCATATACTTCAGAAAATATATGCCTTGAATTATATTATTTTTGTGTGTGGTTTTCGTCCTTTTAATTTATCTTTAAAAAAATAGAAATTATTTTAGGGCCCACAAAGATTCACTTTTTGAATTTTTGTGATAAGTACTCGAATTGATATGCAGTATCCATATCCACTAGTTCCAGTTTATTTAAATATCTTTTTGATAAGGAAAATCAAAAAGTGGGTGATGTGACATTAGGTAGTTCCGATTTTTGAGGGTGATAGTGTATATCAACTCATTTTTGGAATTCTTTTGTTTTTTATTCCTCTCACTCTCTCCTTCTCGAAGCCTTTTCATATCCCTCTCTTGGTTTTCACTTTTTCAAAGCTTTTTACAGCTTATCAATGGCGGAACCCAAATATCTCACGGCCATGTTCGAGATGATGAAATAAATGTTTGAGAAGACTATAGGCACTCCATCCTCTGCCTCTAGTCCAGTTGGAACATCAGCTATCAATCCCTCCACCACATCCAAATGAACATGCAAATGCTCCCATGGAGGAGGTCGATGCTCCCGACTACAATGGTGTTAAACCCCACTCCGCCCCATCAAGTTAGTCTAGGAGAAGAAGAAAACCCTATTGATCCAGATTTGGGGTTACACACTAAAGTTCTTGCCGAGAAGAAGAAGAGCTGCCCTGCTCGCAAGTCCAAATGACTTCACGGCCAGCAAGGGTCTGTCAAGGAAGAGGTTAGTGAGGGTTCAAGGAAAAAGGCAAAGAGAACTCTGAAGATGGAGGAGAAACCAGCGAGGTCACTGAAGGATGAGTCTGATGAAGAGGAGAATCCCCCTGAAATTTCTCTAGACAAAGCTGTTGGGGTTGTGGAAGTTGATGTTGAACATAAAGAGGAGCCTATCTCTGCCATGGCAGAGGCTGATGTTCCTGCCAAGCCTGCGACTTCAGGACAAGCATCGAAAGGGAAGGGAAAAAAGGGCGCTGCATCTGGCCCTAAAAAGAAAGGTTTTTCCCCTGCCTCTTCATAAGAGATGGTCTCATCCGGCACAACCAAAGAGATAGTCTCTCTATCCCCCACTCATTCAGCCAATGTCAAAGATGATACTGATTCTGGTGATTCCGAGCCAGTCTACCCTCGAGGTTCCCCACTCGGTGCCTCTTCTGCTTTTAGTAAGATATTCTACTGAAAGCATGCTAAATCTATTCATAAAACTATTGTTCTTCATCCCATGCGTGTCAAAAAACAAATAAATGTGCTTAGCTTTAAAAAGTATGGAATGGATGTGTTTCTTAAAGAGAGGGGTCTCTGGAAATCTGTTTCAGTATTATCTTCTTTTAAGCCTGATGTTGTTGTTGAATTTTATGTAAATGTGTCTCCTGAGATGGGTAATAAATCCAAGAGCAAATATGGAGAGATTTATATAAGGGATAAGATTTATCTATTTAACCCCATGCTGATCAACAAAATTTTAGGTCTCAGCAATGATTCTGATGTTGTTAGCCTAGATTTAATTGATGATGTTGTGTCGACTGTAACTGGTGGTCTGGTGACAAAGTGGACTAATGAGATTTCTACTTCTAAGCTCTCATTTTTCTACTCTGTTTTACACAAATTAATTGTGTGTAATTGGTTACCCACCACCAACTCCTCAGTCCTCACTGTTGATCAAGCAATCTTGCTCTTCAAACTTAGAACAAAAATCCCCTTCAATCTCGGAGACTACATCTTTGATTGCATATTGAAGTCGGCTGCAAAGACAAATACTACCAGCATATTGCCATTTCCCTGCCTCATCTATGCCATCCTAGTTGAACAAGGTGTGAAGCCAAACAAGAAAAGGATAGTTACTAAAACCTCAACTATCTCTATCATCAAGCCTAAAGGGAATGAAGATCGTGTGATTGATCTCCCTGACACCATTGGTCGAAGTTCAACTGCTGCGTCAAGGGATGTTGGGCAGGATGTTGCTACAGAGAGTGCTCTTTCCCCTCCTCTTTCAAAAAGTGATATAGCAAGTGCTTCCTCACAGTTGGTGACTGTTTCTGTGCAGGTTTTAAACTCTTATATTTCATAGATGGATTCCATGATTCATCAAATCACAGTTCTCACCAATGCCATGGTTGAGCTTCGTCAAGCTCTTCGAGAGACACTTTCTATACAAAAAGAGAGAGTAGCCACGTCTATTGGTGCTGATGGTGGTGGCAATGTTGGGGATGTTGAAGGGGAGAAGGCTGGGAAGTACACGGCCAAGGTAAAGGGCAAAAAGAAAATTTGAAATTTTCTTTGTCAAAAATAGTTTTATTTCATGGTTATGTATTGTGCTGGACACAAGTTTATTTTGGATGTGTTTACATCCTTGTTTATTTTTTATGTGCTAGACACATATGTTTATTTTTGTTGTTAAGGTATCCAAAGTTGGATATCTTTGGATAATTTGGTTTGTAATCATCAGCATTAGTTGATGATTTTGCTATATATATATTCTGTTCGCATATTTTAATGTGTGATGTTTTATGTTGGAAATGATCTCAACATTGTGATTGTGTTTGTATGTTTTTAAAGTATGTGATGTGTGTTATGTTGAGAATGTTCTCAACATTATTTCTGTACAAGGGTAAATACCCAACGTATTGTATATCATGTATAGGGGATTATACCCACTATTTTTTTTTCTGATAATAACTGAAGGAGGAGCAGACCATAAGGGGGAGTTTTTAAACTCCAATATTTTTTATTGTATTCCGCTGCGGCTCTAATCATATATATATTGAGCTTTATGTTTTGTGCAGAAAGGATAAGCTTAAGGGGGAGAATATTGAGTATTGATATGACCCAACTATGCTAGGACGAATCTAAAGAATACGTAGCGCAAGACTTCTGGATACGAAACACGTCAACTAATTGAAGGGCTTCAATCCGACTAGAGAAACAATGGAAATTAGACGATCTAGAAAACTAAAATACCTAGAAAAATGACACGACTATGTAACACAATACCAAGGTAATGAGGGCTGAAAGGAACGAGATATAGGGCTGGAATTATGTATAATTTCGTGTGTGAAGGCTAGTGAATAATGGGTTGGGAAGATAGGATATGTTAGAGATGAAACAAACTTACGGATAGAATGAAACGGCATAGAACTTGAACACAAACTCATGGAATGACTTGAAACGGATGACGGGGCTGGATGGGTGGCATCGTTGATGAGGATGGACGGTTGAAGATGTTGTGGTGAATCACAACCCGATAACCTCCTTGAATCTCGAACGTATCCAAGGTTGAAATCTCTGAGTTGATCTTCGGATAGCGAATGCCGGTTAATCCCTCAAGTGGATTAAGAAATACCCTTGAATAAGACTTAAAGTTGCTAGCTCCAAGAATATGAATTTTAAATCAAAACTCACAAAGATTAAAAGGGGTTGAGACAATATTGAAAGCAAAGCTTGATCATTCAAATAAAGTCTAAAGTATCAACGTAACAATGATCCCCTATTTATAATATATAGAGGACCGAAAATTTGAAGCTAAAAGGGACGAAAATAATGGATCCAAAAAGAGATCCAACTAGACTAGGAAATTTCCTAAACTAGAATTCTATTTAAGGTAGAAACTTCCCTTAATTAAGATTCTAGTTAAATCTATGACCATGTGACATTATGACCGAAAATTCCATCTAAATAATTAAATAAAACTGATCTACTATAGTCCCAAATTAAATAAAATAAATACTATAGTCTAGATAAAATCAACCCCATAATTAAATTAATTAGGGGCTGAAAATTCTTCAATTGTCGCACACACGTACACGTTAATCACATGCACATGCACACGTGCACTTCCAATCTTGATCTTTAACTTTTCAAGTTTAATTCTCCATGGTGTGTTCTTGATCTTCAATAGTTAATAAATTAACTATCTTGGAATTGCTTCTCTCGGCTTCTTCATCTCCAATCTCGAGTTTTCTTCGAATCAACACTTGTTAGTATGCTTGAAGCTTCTTAGCTCTTGATCTTGTGATTGGTCCTCAAAATTGAAACTCCGGGTCTTGATCTTCATTGTTGCTCATGGCTTCATCAAGTATGATGTGTTCCAGATGATGTTATCACTTTGTTTGATATCATCGCAATCAATGTTGTATCTAATAATGTTCTGTCATTCTCGTCACATCGAGTATAACACTCGGAATATTAAACTTATCATTTCCTAGTATTTTGGATTAATTTATTTTAAATTAATCTGAATAAATTGTGAATTTTGTCACATATGATTTTCCACATAATTCTGGATTTATTGGGTATTTTATTACTGATTAAATCGTAGATTATATTTGATTTTGACTTTGTCAATATCTGTTCTAATTTTATAGAGACGTGATGTTCCCACTCTGTCTTTGATACTAACCATTGCAGGAGATCATGGGTCACTGGAGTAACCGCTAATATTGTACGATGTTGAAGAACGTGTGCCACGCAATGCAGAAGATGGTTATCTGAAGTCCATTTCAGTAATGGTTAGTGAAAGGCGGTTGATTCAACTCCAAGTCATCTAGGATCGTGAGGTAACTGCCAAGACAAGATGGAGAAAGTATTTAAGGTCTTTTAAGATCTTAAAATCATTTATGCAAGCAGGTTATCACCATGGTTTGTGAGAAGCTCTGAAACTTGCATCTAGTGTCATCTCAAAGATCCAACACATTCTCCCAGACATCAGCCTAGCGTCCCAATCAACTGGAGACATTCATTCCAGTTGTGTGTGTAGGTCAGATAGTCGCCTTTGAGAGTCTAGGATTTTGAGTGACTTGTTATAATCTACCTATATGTTTAGATAGGTTTGTTTGAGAGATTATTCGAGTGAGTGAAGCTAGGATAGTCCTTTGTATGTTTTATGCAGTGTTGTCAAGGGAGTGAACCGAGACAACATCAGCACTAAATTGTTTATCACTTGTGTTAGTAAATTTCGCCTTCAGTCAATCACATATCGTAAGGAGTGAGATTTAAAATTTGTTGTTTGCAAAGTTTTGTTTATGTTTCTACTGCATGTTGAAGGCAATGTTGTAACTCTAGCTTCAACATTTCTTTTAACTTTGCTATTTACATCCGAAATTCACATTGTTTCAGGCAACAAATTCTAACATTATTAATTGAGAATATAAATATACTAATTTCAAGAGTGTATTAACATTTTAAGACTGAATGCAAATTTGAAAGATCAAATTAATGATTTGTAATAAAATGCAAAGTGTACCATATAAACATAATCTATTAATATATAAAAACATGGGCTTTTCACCCTTTTTCTGGTGCCATTTTTCTAGCGGAGTTTATTAACAGAGTTTCTTACTGTGAACGCTGAGCCATGTTGCAATTTCAATTTCAGAGTTTCCTACTATGGACGTTGAACCACGTTGCAATTTTAGTTTCTAAATTGACATGTACGAACTCACAAACACGTATTATCTAAACTGACATGCATGAACTCACAAACATGCATTATCATAACAGTTATTTTCAAAAATAAAACTTGCACAACCCAAAAGAAAATTGGCTCTGCTCTTTTTGTAGTTTTTTCACAAAACATGGTCGAAAAGTGGTTGAGTTCTTCTCCCTCTAACCGCTAGCTTTCTTTACCTTCCTTTTCCATGCCAAATCGTACATAATCAATCCAAGTATTCCGGTTTTACTTTTACAATGTTTGTGGATGAGAAATTTGAGAAAAAGTACGGTAAACTTAGAGACAAAAGACACCATCTTGATCGTAAGATATAGAGATTTTCATTTATCAATCTCAATGTTTCAAGGGATACTAATTTATCAGTATTTCTACCCAAGTTAAGAATTGTTGTATGGTTTCAATTGTTAACAGTGTATGGTAATTGTTTGTTTAGAATTGTTGTTGATTATTGTTATTCCTTGTGTCTTTATGTGTTATTCCCATCTTTCGAATGAAATCAGTGATGGTTGTAATTTTCGGTAAGGGAAGTGTCAGCACAGTGGTGGATCAGAGAACATTCAGATTTACCACACGTATGTATTTGTACATTAATTCTGGATTTTTTTGTGAACATCGTTTATGCAGAATTACTTCTTCAGTCTATCGTCAGTTAATTTATTATATATATATGTATGTATAATGCATATACAAGTTACTGAATATGTAGTTGTATTTGAAGATTTCCCGGAAAATAGATAGATCCTTTGTTTTCAGCCATGGATTTGTGTGGGTCTGCTATTTGTTTGTTTTAATTAAGATACAGCCAACTTTAGAGCCCTCTTGGATTACAATTGTTTATATATGCAGCGTCATCTTCGACGGAGTGTTTTGCTGCTCTCTAATCTAATTGCTTTATTGACAGGATGAACCGTGTAAATCTGTAGCATTCTATGTAGAATCTTGGCTCGGCCTCAACCCCAGCAAGCTCAAGTGACAAGTGTGTTGCTATATAAATGCCCTCACCACAATGTAACATCTCTAGCTGAAAAAGTATCTGCTTTTGTTGCCAATGATCCAAACATTAATTTGACTTCTTTAATTGCTTTCCAATTTTCCATTTCTCAAATGCACTTCTTTTGGATTGAATAATGGATTTGATAAAATGACTAAAAATTCTATGTTGCATTCACTTTAAATTAGATGAATTTTGTCGTTATTGTGTTTACATGAAGACGCATGATATGGCGTTCAGGTTCTTTACTTAGCCTCTATCAAAAAGTAGGCCAAACTAATGGTTTAGATCCAAAAAAAAGTTAGTTCATATGCTAAAGTGTTATGATAACTGTGCAAATAATTGGCAAATTCATTATTTCTTTTCTCCTTCCGAAATTAATTTATACAGGTTAATAATTGAGTGGTGGCAAGCAATATTAATCTCTTCTTCAAGACAAACTCTGGAAGAGCCTAATATATAGATGGATCAAGATGTAAGCACATGATACTTACTTATATGCAGAGAAATTCAATTAAATAATTTTAGCTTTGTCAAAAATTAGTTCGTTCTGAATTTTTTTTAAGTTGAGAACATATCTGACAGATGATTCATACAAACAGTAATTATTATTGAATTATTTAGTGATAGCTAATAAACTTGGCCATTGTAGCCGGCATGACTACCTTTCTCGAGTTTCCTGGTTTCTAAGGCCCAAATAACTTTGAATGCAACAAAAATTATTTATTTTGATTGTAAATAATATTTAAAAATGAAAATTTCTCCCATAATATTCTATAATTTGTTAATTAGTTCATTTATTTATTTATTTATTATATAGACTTATAATATGAATTTATCTGTAATTATTTCAATTAAATTCGATGATAATCGTGCATCGCACGGGTGCAAAACTAGTTTAAATTAAAAGGAAGCTTGGAGGTTGAGTTTGATAAGGTCCTTTAGGCAAAACTAAGTCAAAGCTGGTTGTTGTAGGCCTAGAAGAATAACAAAACTTGAGCAGGACCAACTCAGAGATTGAAAGCTTACCTGTCTTACAAATCTGACGCCCAGGTGGGCTATATTTCCTTCTCAAATTATGTTCAGCTAATAAGCTCAACTGTTTATCAACTGTGAAGCGTGAATATCTGTATCAAAATGATTTAGCTCACTATTCGCGTTCGCTAATATCCTACGAAAACATTAAGTGCTTAACTAGACTCAAGTTCAGATCCTTAAAGCTTTGGGACCATATACACTATCATTTATTAGACAGCTGGGATAGAGGACATGTATATAAGTTAAGACACTATAGGAAGGGACAGTTGAGATAGAGCGTGCAAGTAAGGTTAAAAGAAGCTTTGTATACATGCAATGCTTTTAGAATTGAAATGTTTCCATTGTTATACTTGTGTGGATACGATATTTATATTTATAAAATGATTATGAACTGTGTATCAAAATTTCCAACTGGGTACACTAGTACTCAGCCCAAATATTTTCTAAATATTTTCAGGTTGAGAGGCAGACATGAAGATGATGGAGCTAAGGCAAGGGCTGGCTTTTTGTTATATGCTTGCTCTTTTTGTGTTGTTTAGAGATCCTAGATACTCTAAAACAATGAAGAAGTTTGAAATATTTTGCTTAAGTTTAATAAAGATGCTTTGCACTTATTCCGTTTACTCTGATATAGCTTGTCTTCAATTGTTTGAATTATATTATGATTTTTGCTTAGAATTAAGATGTGCCTTTACAATTGATTGGTGGGATAAGTTCCCTTTGATGATTGGTAATTCATTCAAGTTCCTTCTGAACGCCTTAGTGTGTGGTTCTATTACAGTTATAGAGGTTATGTTGCCTAAATGATTGAGGCACTAACCTTACTTATATATTTATCTTTATGCAACAACCTTTTCCCTCTTTTCCCTAGTACTGCACTGGTCCCTTGTCACTATTCTTCCAGGATTGAGGCATTACATGCATCATTCCCTTCCTCTTGAAAAGGATTTGCCCCTCAAATCCAGTTCGCCGCCTACATCAAAAGGAATTAAATTAGTAATATTAAATGAAAAGCTAACATTGTACTCATCTGGTAAGTCTAATTTGTATGCATTATCTCCGATGCACTCCAACAGTTGAAATGGTCCATCTCCTTAAGGAAGCAACTTCGAACATCTTTGGGCCGAAAACCGTTCCTTCCGCATATACAACCAAACCCACTCACCGAATTCGAACATAATTTTTCATCACCCCTTGTTGGCCTTCTTGGCATACTGCTCCATTCGCCTTTTGATGTTTGCTCTAGCCTTCTTATGTATCTGTTTCACAATATCAGCTTTCATTTTCCCATCAAGGTTAGTATGTTCTTGTACAGGTAATTGAATTAAATCCAACGGAGTCAAAGGATTAAAACTATATACAGTTTCAAAAAGAGAAAACTGAGATGCAGAATGTACAGAACTATTATATTGAAATTCAACATGTGGCAAACATTCCTCTCAAGTTTTTATGTTCTTTTTAATTGTAGCCCTTAACAAAGTAGACAAAGTTCTATTTACTACCTCCGTTTGACCATCAGTTTGTGGATGACAAGTAGTAGAAAACAGTAGTTTGGTACCTAACTTACACCAAAACGTTTTCCAAAAGTACCTCAAAAACTTTGAATCTCTATCTGAAACAATTGTTCTAGGCATGCCATGCAAATGCACGATTTTCTTAAAGAATAGATCAGCTATATGAGATGCATCATTTGTCTTATGACATGGAATAAAATGCGCCATCTTAGAAAATCTATCAACAACCACAAATATGGAATCATGAACACATTTACTCCTAGGCAATCCTAACACAAAATTCATAGATATGTCAATCCAAGTTGATGTAGGAATAGGCAAAGGTGTATACAAACCACATGGCTGAACTCTAGATTTGGCTTGTCTACAAGTGACACACTTATCACAGAGACATTCTACATCACGTTTCATATGAGGCCAAAACAAATCTTTACTCAAAATAGCTAAAGTCTTAGCTACCCTAAAATGTCCCATTAATCCACCACCATGAGACTCCAAGAATAATAAATCACGCATTGAATAATTAAGCACACATAGTTTGTTTTCCCTAAATAAGAATCTATCATGACTATAAAACTTTCCATTCCCAGGCTGTTCACATGCAACATATACCTCCCAAAAATCTACATCATCAACGTACATGTTATTTATGCATTCAAACCCAAGAAGCTTAGCATCTAAAGTTGAAAGCAATGCGTACAGTGCATCAGCCACCACATTCTCTTTACCTTGCTTGTATTTGATGATGTATGGAAAATATCTCTTTGAACTCCATCCAACGGGCATGTCTCTTGTCCAACGTGTCCTGCCCCTTCAAATACTTCAAAGATTTATGATCGGTGTGTATCAAAAATTCTTTGGTTTATAAATAGTGATGCCACATTTACAAGGCCTAAACTAGTATGTATAGATCTTTGTCGTATGTCGGGTAGTTGACGGCGGCGCCTCCAAGCTTCTCACTGAAGTAGGCAATTGGTCGGACCTCTTGTGTGAACACTGCACCAATTCCAACACCAAAAGCGTCACATTCTACCTTAAAAGTTTTAGAAAAGTTAAGAAGAGATAGTACCGATGGGTGTGTCAATTTTTCCTTAAGCGTTTGAAATGCCTATTCTTCTTCATCTCCTAAATGAAAATCTACATTCTTTTTAATTACTTAGGTCATCGGTGTTGCGATACTACCAAAGTGTGGCACAAATCTCCTATAGAAACTCACAAGTCCATGGAAACTGTGAACTTTTCCAGCATTAGTAGGACTCGGCCACTCTTGGATAGCATGATTCTTCTCTTCGTCAACCTATACGCCTTCTACACTAACAACAAAGCCAAGAAACACAACTTTATCTATGCAAAAGGTGCATTTCTTTAAGTTAGCATACATATGTTCCTTTCTCAAAGCCTCTAGCACACATTTCAAATGTTCCACGTGCTCTTCTTAGTTCTTATTATAAATCAATATATCATCAAAGTATATTCCCACAAATTAACCAATGAAAGCTCGTAAAACATGATTCATTAAACTCATAAAAGTGCTAGGAGCATTAGTTAAACCAAACAACATTACCAACCTTTCATATAAACCTAATGTATCACACCTCAAATGTATCATAGAAAATATACATGCACCATGCAATTCATCTAACATGTTATCTAGTCAGGGTATGGGATGTCGATACTTTACCGTGATATTATTGACGGGTTGGTAGTTGATACATATCCATAAGGATGTATCCTTCTTTGGCACAAGTAGTACTGGACTCGCACACTGGCTCAATCTTTCCCTTACTTTCCCTTTCTCCAATAGTTCTTGAATCTGACGTTCTAACTCTTTTATCTCCTCAGGATTGCTTTTGTAGGCCAGCCGATTAGGCAATATGGTGCCAGGCATGAAGTTAATCTGATGCTTGATCTCTCTAATTGATAGTAAGCCCAGTGGCATCTCTTCAGGAAAGACATCTTGAAATTTTTGTAAAAGATATAAGATAGAGCTAGGCAAAGATGAATCAATTATGTTAGTGTTCAGCAACATGTCTTTGCGAATCATCAGATACATTGGTCTCTCATTTTGCACCGCCCATTTGATGTCACTGGCTATTGTAAAACATAAGTGTTGGACTATCTCTTTTCCATCCATGTCTTCCTTTCTATTCTTCCTCATCAATTCGGCCTCTTCCTACAGCTTCACTTGGTCCTCATACACTTGGGATGGTGTTAGAGGAGCTAGTGTCACCGTCTTATTATTTAGTACAAATGAGTACTTATTGGTGAAGCCATCATACTTTACTCACCGATCGAATTGCCATGGATGCCTCATCAAAATATGTCCAGCTTGCATGGGTGATGCGAATCATGCTGAGGATGTGCTAGATCCCATTAGAGTGCTCGAAGGTCCCATGACTCAATCGAGGGCCAAGAAGTTCAAGAAAGTCCTCAACGAATTTATCTAAGAAGTATGGTATCAAGAAGCATCAAGAAAACCACTTGAGGGAGCTAAACCCGAGTCCATGTGGAAGATGATGATTGTTGCAGAGAAATGAGCTAATTAGCAAGTGCTAACATGGGGCCACGTGGAGTAGCAAGCCAATTCGCATTTTTTGGAATATTTAATTAATTTTCAAATTTTAGTGTTATTCTAGTTTCCTAGTTGGTTTAGAACTATTTTTAGGCTTATTCTAGTTTTCTAGTTGGTTTAGAACTCTAATAGGGTTTATTTCTTATTGATCCAACATATTTAAAGGTGGAAAACATTATTTTGTGGGAGGAATTCAGATTATATAGATTAAAAATGTGAGTTCTATTTTTTCTCTCTATGAGATTTATTCAGGTTTCACAATACATCGTTAGATTGAATCTGACTTATCAAGCGGGTTCATCATCCTTATTTATGGCGTCTTCAACATTCAATCAAAGTTTATGTTTCCATTCGATAGTGGGTTACGGATTTAATTAATTGGTGGTTCAATATTGTTGTGAGGTTAGGGTTTGGACGATCCATCCATTCCGTTCATGTAACCTGGTACTCCTGGGAAAACAACTGCTGTCTTTGTTATTGTGCTAACGAGGATCGCATCAAGTGGTATCAAAGCTTCAGCTTTGTATCAAGTTCCATCTATCTATCATTAATCCTTTGTCTTAATTCTGTATTCTCGCTGTCTATAAAAAAAGGAAATCAATAAAAAAACCGATGAACAAAAGAAAAAGAAAGAAATGGCAACGCTGCTAAAAAACGTTGATCACAAAAAAAAGTTGCGAGAAAATTTCTTTGAGTCATTATTATTACAATTGCTGTTCTGGATTCTCGAAGACGTAATTTATTACTTGGTGGTGAATTCTTATATAGTTGATTGATTCAAATTGGTGTATTTGTGAATTTCCATATTGATCCTTGGAGAAGAAATTGAGAGCATAGAAATCTATTAGGGATTCATATAGAGTGAAGGTATAACTTTTGTTAGGAATCTAGTTGTCGTTGTTTACAATTTCATTTTTTTCTTTGTAATCAGTTCTGTTTGTTCCTATTTTGAAAATAAGTGCCAAAAAAAAAAAAAGAAGAAGAAGAAGAAGAAGAAGAAGAAAAGGCCGAAAAAAGTTGAATCCAAAAAAAAAAGAAACAAAAATTGACTATATCTAAAAATATTGCAGGTATAGAAGACCTGGCTTCAGGTTCGGGAAGTGAATCGGCCAACACCTTAGATCCAAAGTACACAATGGAGGCCATACAACAACATTTATCGAGGTTGTTCAAGTCAAAGATGGCAGTACTCAATGAGACACTCGACAACATGGATAACTTGATACAAGAGCAATCCCAACAAGCTCCTCAAGTGAATCATGGTAGAAGAGGCAGAAGAGAAGGTCCATGAGGTCAAGTAGAGGTTCGACGATATCTACACGTCGAGCGGGAAAAAAGAGAGTACTATGACTACGGAGATGAGGCATTTGATAACGAAGATGGATATCCAGCTACTGGAGGTCGAAGGCGAGCGAGAGCAAGGAATAGAGAAGATGACGATCTCAGCAACATCAAGATGAATGTACCTTCATTCCAAGGTAAAAATGATCCAGCTTCGTACCTTGAATGAGATCGTAAAATCGAGATGATGTTTGACTGTCACAACTACTCCTAGTTAAAGAAGATGATGTTGGCAGCCGTGGAGTTCTTGGATTATGCCATTATTTGGTGGGATCAATTGACATCCAACAGATGGCGCAATCGGGAACAACCAATAGAGACATGGGGTGAGATGAAAGCGATGATGAGGAGGCAATTCATGCCAAGACATTATTATCGAGAGCTATACAACAAGCTCTAAAATTTGAATTAAGGAAAGAATAGCGTAGACGAGTACTTCAAGGAGATGGAAGTGTTGATGATCCGAGCAAATGTTGAGGAAGATAGGAAGGCCACAATGGCTCGATTTCTAGCAGTTCTTCATAGAGAGATTCGGGAAGTGGTGGAATTACAGCCTAAGTGGAGATGGAGGACATGGTACAAATGGCGATCAAGGTTGAGAACCAGCTTAAGAGGAGGGGTAAACCAACTCGAGCAAATTCATCTGCTTGGAAGCAAAACTCGAACACCAATACTACTCCATGGAAGTCGGCAAGCCAAGAGAAGAAGGACAAGAAGCCACCATTCAGAAAGTCATGAGCTGAGGCGCCAACCCCACTAGGGCCAAGCCATCCAAACATGATAGGGAGCCGGAACCGAGACATCAAGTGCTTCAAATGTCAAGGTCAAGGCAATATCGCAAGCTAATATCTAAATAGGCGTGTGATGATCTTAAAGGATAATGGCGAGATAGTGACAGATGACGAGGGGTCAGAAACAAAGATGCCGGCCTTGTCAGGAGGATCAAGTGATGAAGAGTACGGAGCACCTGATACCCTTACATTGGTTGTACACAAATTTTTAAGTTCGCACACCAAGAGCGTCGACAAGGAGCAAAGGGAGAACATTTTCCATACCCGATACCACATCAAGGATAAGATATGTAGTATGATCATTTATGGAGGTAGTTGTGCTAATGTTTCAAGTGTTGTGATAGTGATAAAATTAGGATTGCCGGTTCTCAAGTATCCTAAGCCACACAAGCTGCAGTGGTTGAACAACATTGGGGAGACCAAAGTGAACAAACAGGTTCGTGTGCCATTTCGAATTGGAAAATATGAAAATGAAGTGTTGCACGACCGTACACATGCAAGCTGGACATGTCTTGTTGGGACGTCTATGGAAATTCGATAGGAAAGTGAAATATGATTGTTTCTGTTAGTGCCATCTGCACTAAAGTGTTTGAGATTGTCATGATCTTTATGGCAATTCAAAGAACACAAAGGTTTTCATTTTCAAAGTTTGAAGACCATGTTCTGGATATTATGATATTAACATTCTGCTGCAAATCTGATTGAGGATCGAAGAATGTACTTGAGCATGCTCGTGAACATTATCATGTACATAGTTGTCCAAAGAGTTTCCAAAAGACGTGCCAAGCTGATTTCAAGGAGTTAAAGCTACCTTTTCAAGATGGACGGTTTAGAATTGAAGCTGCCTTGTTCGAAGATGAAGATCAAGAAGGAAAGAAGAGAGTTCTATTCAAGGAATGATTCTAAACTAGGAGTTGTCTGATTTAAACGACGAAAGTTTCCTTGTAGAGTTTGTGTCAAATTAGGATAATTATTTGATTACCTTGTTTAGGCTATGTCTTGTGTTTATAAATAGCCTGGGAATTAAACTAGTTTAGATGGCATAGATTTTACGAATACACAAAGGGTAGAGAGTCTAAAAGACTTCATCTTTGAAGCATATAATATTTGGATAAACTATGTTTGATCCTTGCGATCATTGTATGTCTAGTCTGTGTTTGAAATTCTTTCATTCACACCTGTAAAGGAGTCTCAAGAGAGATTTTCTGTGGGAACTATAGGGAGTCTAGGTTGTAAGGGGATCTTACAATTCAGTCCATCGAAAGAGGTTGTAGTGTGCAGAAAAGGGGTCGAGTGATGGGAGGTCATCGTATAATAGCCTTTGTAACCTTGTAACGAAGTAGTGGAATATTTCTCACGGACTTGGGAAAGTTCTCCTGACGTAGATCAGTTGATCGAACAGGGTTATCAATCTCATGCCATTTACTTGCTTTCTGTTTATTTTTCTGACCTTACATGTTCACTCTAATGTACGTGTACATGATGTTGAACATGACTGCCCAGTTTATGTAACTTCAGTTTCACAAATAAGTATTTTTTTTGTACTTAACAAGAAGACGGTGACACTAGCTCCTCTAACACCATCACAAGTGTATGAGGACCAAGTAAAGCTACAAGTGGAAACTGAATTGATGAAGAAGAAAGGAAAGGAGGCCATGGTTGGAAAGCAGAAAATCTAACACTCTTGTTTTGCCACAGCTAGCGACATTAAATGGGTTGTGCAAAATGAGAAACCGATGTATTTAAAGATTCGCAGAGATGCGCTGGTAAATACTAACTAAATTGATTCATCTTTGCCTAGTTCTATTTTATCTCTTTTACAAGAATTCATGGATTTATTTCCCGAAGAGATGACACCGGGTTTGCCACCGATTAGGAAAATTGAGTACTAAATTTATTTTGTGCTCGGTGCCACATTGCCCAATTGACTGGCTTATCGAAGCAACCTAAAGGAAACAAAGGAGCTCAAATATCGAGAAAGGACAAGTGAGGGAAAGCCTGAGCCCATGCGCGAGTCCCGTCTTGCTCATGCTGAGAAGAACTCATCCGTACCGTCAACAACATTATAGTAAAGTATCGACATCCCATACCCCGTCTAGATGACATGTTAGATGAATTACATAGTGTATGCATATTTTCTAAGATAGATCTAAAAAGTGGCTACCATCAAATTCGCATTAAGAAGGGGATGAATGGAAAATGACTTTCATTACAAAACTAGGATGGTACGAATGGTTAGTGATGCCGTTTGGATTGACAAATGCACCTACTAAAGTTATGTGTTTAATGAACCATGTCTTACGTGCCTTTATAGGTGATTTGTTATGGTTTATTTTGACGACATTCTGATCTATTGTAAGAATGAAGAGGAGCATGTTGAATAATTAAAATGTGTGTTACAAGCTTTAAGAAAAGAACAATTGTATGCTAACCTAAAGAAATGCACATTTTGCATAGATAAGGCTGTGTTTCTTGGCTTTGTTGTTAGTGCAGATGGAGTACAGGTTGATGAAGAAAAGGTGCGCGCCATTCAAGACTGGCCGACACCTACAAATGCGGGAGAGCTTCTAAGTTTTCATAGACTTGCGAGCTTCTATTGATGTTTTGTTCCACACATTAGTAGTATTACAGCACGAATGACTGAAGTGATAAAAAAGAATGTGGAATTCCATTGAGGAGAGGAACAAGAAAAGGCATTTCAAACGCTTAAGGAGAAATTAACTCATCTACTGGTACTATCTCTTCCTAACTTTTCTAAAACATTTGAGGTAGAATGTGATGCTTCTGGTGTTGGAATTGCTACAGTTTTGACACAAGAAGTCCGACCAATCGCTTACTTCAGTGAAAAGCTAGGAGGTGCCACAGCGAATTAGCCGACATATGACAAGGAGTAGTACGCACTTGTTCGGGCTTTGCAAATGTGACAGCACTACTTGTGGTCCAAGAAGTTCGTGATTCACACCAACTATAAGTCGTTCAAGCATTTGAAGGGATATCATAAGCTAAACAAGAGACATTCCCATTGGATGGAGTTTATAAAGACTTTTCCATACGTTGAGTCTGGTGGTTGAACCAACTGTAACTATTAAGGCAGCTATAAGTCCTTTGGTAGAGTCTGGTGGTTGAACCAACTGTAACTCCAATCTTTGAAATTCTTCAATTAACCTTTCTTCCTGCGTTAGGAAACAACCCAACTCTACTCTGGTTTTCGGCTAAAGGCATCTGCCAGAACATTAGCTTTACCAGGGTGGTAGAGAATGGTACAATCATGATCCTTAACTAATTCCAACCATCTTCTCTGCCTTATGTTTAAGTCTTTCTGTTCAAAAATGTATTTAAGACTCTTATGATCAGTGTAGATTTCACATCTGACACGGTATAGATAATGCCTCCAAATTTTCAAGGCATGCACCACAGCTGTGAGCTCTAGGTCATGGATGGGATAATTCAACTCATGTGGCCTGAGCTGGTGAGATCCATAAGCTATGACTCTCCTATCTTGCAATAGCACTGAAGTTACATAAACTGTGCGATCATGTTCATTATCATGTACATGTACATTGTTGTGAACATTCAAGGTCAGAATATATAAATTGAAAGCAAGTAAATGGCACGAGGTTGATAACCCTGTTCGATCAATTGATCTATATTAGGGGGACTTCACAAGTCCGTGAGAAATAGTTAACTACTCCGTTGAATGGTTACAAAGGCTATTACATGAAGACTCCCGTCACTCGACCCCTTTCCTACCCACTGCAACCTCTTTTGTTGAACTAAATTATGAGCTCCCCTCACAACCTAGAATCCCTCTAGTTCCCATAGGAAATCTCTCCTAAGACTCCTCTATGTGTGTATGAAACAGATTGAAACACAAACTAGAAAAATAACGATCAAAAGATCAACTCTAGTCTAATAATACCGAATACCTAATGCTTCAAACTTGAAGTCTTTTGGACTCACTAATCATTTATGTGTATTTGTGTATACATTCCTACTAAACTAGTCTGATTCCAGGCTATTTATAGATGAAAGACATAGCCTTAACAAGGTAATCAGAAGTCCTAATTTGACTTGGAATCAACAAGGACACTTTCTTTAATTAATTCAGACTTTCTTAGTTTAGATGTCTTCCTTGAATAGAACTCCTTCTTTCCTTCTTTGATCTTCATCACGAACAAGGCAGCTTCTATTCTGAAACGTCCATCTTGAATCTGCAGCACCAGCTCTTTGATTCTAGCATGACATGTCTCTTGTAAACTCTCTGGACAACCATGTCATGATTATGTTTCTGAACATGATTAAGCACACGTCTTGATCTTCAATCAAATTGGCAGTGGAATGTTCACAGTAATGTTCAGAACATGTTATTCAAACATGAATAACCAAAACATTTTGTGTTCTTTTGATATTTCCATACAGATCATGATAATCTCGAATACTTAAGTGCAGATGTCACTAACAATCTCCCCCTTTGTCTTTATCTGGTGGCAAATCAGCTCCATGTTTTAAAAGTACACAACCCTTGAACTGTAGGATCATGTACCTTAAAATGTACTTCATTATTCCTTTGAACATCATATGATTCAGCTGTTTTTCACTTTCTTATCAGCTTGTATTTGCTCTGCTATATTGTATTTTTATTATTATCTTTTTATCTTTCGATAGTAGTTTCAATTTTTTTAGTAGATAGGAATCATATAGGGAAGATAGAAAATCTGTTCAATATCAAAACAAAATTATCTTGCAAAACATGGATACAAAATAATTAGAACAGAAACATTAAAAACATTAAATTATATTACATTACTCCCCATATTTACCACCGAGAAAGGCAATGGAGTAATCTCAGAAACTACTCAGATTTATCAGAAGCATGCCCATTTTCTTCTTCTTCAGATCCTTCTTCAGCATCATCATACTCTGTCTCTTCACCCTCATCAGCCTCTTCTTCAGCTTATTTTTCTTCATCAGTCTCCTACTCCTCTTCATCAGCCTTCTGATCCTATTCTGCAGACTCTTTTTTTTCAGCATCAGCTTATTTTTCCTCCTCTACAGATTGTGCTTCATCTTGTTTTTGAGTCGGTGGAGATTCTTTATGAGTAGCAGCTACGACAGTACTTGCAAGCTTGTGCAAGTTAGGAACATTGTCAGGTACATGTGCTGCTGGGGAGGTAAATCCTTCTCCTGATGAAAGATCAGCAATTAGAGCTTGAATCTTCATCTTCTCAGAAGTATGCTCAGAAATCAATCGAGCATGAAACTCCAGGGTTCTCTCCAGAAATTTCAGCACAACACTTTTTGTTGAGGATTCTTCAACAGTAGCACCATTTCCTTTCTTTGATGTTATAAACTGCTTGAACTGGAGGCGCATGTGATGATCTCCAATTTCAGGAGCAACCTTGATCACGAGAGGCTTTTTGGGTGGAATGCCCATGTCATTCTTTATTGAGACATTTTTCTTCTATTGCTTTATGATGCTGTAAATCAGTGAAGGATACCACAGAGGTCCCTTCACCACTGTAGACTCTGCACTATTGATAATCTTTCCAAAAACAAATTTACCGTAATCGAAGTTCTTCCATGTTCCGAGGTGATATAAAAACCTTCCCTGAGCTTGAGTCACAACAGCTTTGTGCTTTGTTGGCAACCAGTTGTGAATCAATATTCTGAATAGAGCTCTATACTTGTGAGTCAGCTTGGAAGTAGGGATTGTCTATGGATGAGATGGCCATTTGGTGTAGATGCACTAGGTCAGTTCTTTAGCAACCATCCCCCAGTCATCAATCTCCTTATACTCACCCTCAATGTGACATCCCAGAAACTTATTAATGAGATCTGATGAGAAATTCAACATCTCCACTCTGACAAAGACTTTATGAAAGTCTTGAGATTCTGGATCATCAATCTCCTTGGTCATATTACAGTAGAACTCTGAAACAACCATTAGAACAAACTCGTGCACCCTCTGCACTATTCCAAACAACCCGACATCCTACAATAGTGAATACACTCTAGTAGCTTGTAATGTATCCTTATCCACCTTCTTCTCAGAGATCATAGACCTCTGCTTCACTTTCTCCCACAACTCAGCATGTATGGAAGATCAGAAAAGAACATGTTTAGAGATACCTGGCTCATGGATGATCTATTTATGAATATTAGACTCATGTTCACTAGAATGTGAGTGAACATCTTCAGGTACATGTCTGGACTGAGAAGCTTTCTTGGCCTTCTTGGAAGGACCTGCGGGTTTAACAACTTTTCTCCTCTTTATCGATGTAGCAGTAGATGGTGGTGTCGCAGATGCTCAACTTTTTGTCATTAGTGTTCTCTGAACTATCTGCACAATAGCAGTAGATGCCTTCTTTCATGGAGTTTTCTTCTTTACTGGTGATCTGGTAAATGGATCATATTGTGCAGATGCAAGCAGCTTCTCCTGTTGTGAAACATGAGTCTTCTCAGCAAATTTCCCGACACACTCGATACACACCCCCATTTCATATTGCTCATACTTGAAAAACTTTTAAAAATACATAGCTTAGGATCAGAGTCAAGCCGAGTAGCCGTTGTGAACAACCACCCACATTTCTCATACATAAATCAAACACATACAGAAACGAGTCTACAGGAGCGTAGACCCGCTCTTATATCACTCTGTAACGCCCCAAACTACTTCGTTTGGCCACATCACTTAGCATACAATTTACTTACTTACATTTATGTGATTATATTAAATTGAGCGGAAGCTAAGGTCAAATAGCATGATAAGGTATGACATCATAATTCTCATTTAAATTTTTCGTAATTATAACATGCAACCTATCGGATCTATTTTGTCACACAACATGGTATTAAGTAGAAGCATCGTATAAGCCCATCCACGCCAATCATACAATAATCTAACATATCAGGCTCTTAGGTTCGACACAACCCATCCGTCTAGCACCCTAGTTTAACAGTCATAGTTTAGGGGTTCAACGACATATATTTGCACGTAGAAGGCTCCAAGATCGAACGACCCACCTTTAAAACATTTACACAATATATCGAGTTAAATACATCATAACTATAAAATCAGGCTAGTCTCATCCCCAATGATCATTGATCATAAAAACAAAAGAAGAATGATCAATGAAATGATAATAATATGAGTATTTCAAAAGAGCATGCAATAGTAAACACAATTTTGTGGAGGTTCTCTTGTGTTCACAACGCTCCTACTCGAGCCCCAACTCTTCAACCTGAAATTCATTAAATGAATGGGGTGAGTATTTAACAACATACTCAGTGGGGAAACACTACGAACTGTTATAGATAATTGCACAAGTGAAAATATAACATAGGGAAATTTTTTTACATTGTGGAGACTAGTCTCAACCCCGTGGGGCCCAAACATCATGATGCCCCTGTTAATGAACATCTTAGCCCTGTAGGGATGCCCGCAGGCTTATTATCCCCAGGGGGGACATTAAAAAGTCTATATCGATCCAAAAGGATCTCTATATTTCCCCGAAGGGTCTCAGTCATATAACCGGTCCGAAGACCCTGCATACTTATACAATCAAAGCACACCAATAACTATAACTTCACACGTGTTTACAGTTTAGAGTAACCCCACCTTATGAGACACTTTTGAAGCCTCTCTACCTTTGAAATACTCCTTTTCCGTGCACAAGTCGTGCTCCTTGAACCAAAATACGTCACATATCACCTTTAAATCCCTTTTCCATTTTAGACATCGAGTTATACAATTATTCTATAATTTTATCCAAACACATTCTATACACCACTTTAAGGTTTTCATACATATCCACATACACAAGAATGGATACACAAGCTCATACTATGATATTTAGACTCAAAATACACATTAAAAGTCTTTGAGGCATTTAACCGAGAACGTTATGTGCACCCATTTAAACCACATGAACATGACTCAATTTAAATCCTTTAAACTCATAATTTCCAATACATGTACCTCTATCCCAGGGCTATAACATACATGAAAATCAAATCCATACAACCATCACAACACCTCCAGCCAACTACCAACATATCAAGGGAAAATTAGGGAAAAATACGCAAACTCGAGCAACAATGAACCATAGGGATTTCAATATAACAACACATATAGCTTCAATGGGGTAAATAAACTATATGTTCAAGATATCAAAGCAAGAGGATCTATAAAATCGAAAACCCTAAGTTTTTGGATACAAACCCTAAATTCAAATCAATATGAAATGGTGTTTAATCACCAAGAGGAAGATGGTATGAAGTTACCTTGGTTGATGGGTGATGATGAGAGTATCCACTCCAAGAACTTGAATATTTTCTTTAGAGGATTTGGAAGAAAAATCGCCCAAAATGAATGAAGAAGTGAAGATGAATGAGTGAAGTGAAGTATTTAAAAGGTGGAAATTCCGAAGCAAAACGTGACCAAAGGGGGTCGCGTTCGAGCTGAAGAAAAATGGCTCCCTGAAGTGGAGACATGCGTCTCAAACTGTCGCGCCTCATGGTCGCATTGCAGACGGCTCGACACGTGACTTGGAGGAGGTCGCGTCTCACAGTTGCGTCCCAGCTTCACTGCGAGGCGCGACTCGATACCACCCGCGCTTGAAGGTCGCATCAGAGACGAAGAAAAATGTGTCTCTGAAGCTGCATTACGTGACCCAAATGGTCGAGTTTGTTGCCCGTATTGCAGACTCGCTCTATTATAATTTTTCGAAGTACATTTCCGAATCCATTTAACTTTCTAATTTAAACATAACTTAAATTTTCAAAACACATTTAATACATACCGAAAAAGCAGGGGGCGTTGCCCCCTAGCCCCCCTGAACCCCCGACTCGCTGACAGGGCAGCGAGACCCCCGATCGGCTCAGCGTTAGGGTGTTCAAGGTACGGTAAAATAAAATAAAATTTAATTACATTTATTCATTATCATATAACTCGACATTTTAGTAATAAAAATAAACCTGGATTATACACTTAGTATAATATCACCGTGCTACGACGTATATGCTCGAGTGGGACAACCTGCATTAGAACAACAGCATAATATACAAACATACCAACATCTTACCATCATAATTAATATTCAAACAATATTAATTCAAAATCATTTACCAAAATTATAATTTATAATTTAGCAAAAAAGGTCGGGGTATCACAATCTCCCCAACTTTTAAAAATTCCATCCTCGAAATTAGCCTAACATTTTTGTTACATCTGGATATCGAGCTATAATATCAACTTCTTTCTCCCAAGTGGCCTATTCGGGTCCATGTTGACTCTATTGCACTTTTATTAAGGGAACCTCACGGGTTTGAAGAGTATGAACTCTTCTATCTAACACAACAACTGGGACTTCTTCATACGTCAAGTCTTGGGAAACTTGTACCGTGTCATATGAAATGACATGACTAGGGTCAGATGTGTATCATCTAAGCAACGACACATTGAAAACATCATGCACACCCGCCAAATCCGGAGGTAGTGCTAGGCGATAGGCAACATCACCTATTTTCTCTAGAATCTCGAACGGCCCCACATAACGTGGCTGCAGCTTACCCTTCTTCCCAAATCTAACCACTCCTCTCAATGGTGCAATCTTCAAGAATACCTTGTCACCAATCTCAAAGCTCACATCTTTTCTTTTTACGTCGGCATATGATTTCTGACGATCTTGAGCTATCTTTATTCTTCTTCTTATATTCTCAATTACTTCCACCGTCTTCTCAACGATCTCAGGACCTAGGAATCGACACTCTCCCACTTCATCCTAATGAATAGGAGATCTGGACTTTCTCCCGTACAATGCTTCATACGGGGCCATTCCATTCGATGCTTGGAAACTATTATTATAAGTAAACTCCACAAGTGGCAAGAGGCTCTCCCAACTTCCACCAAAATCGAGAATACATGCACAAAGCATGTCCTCAAATGTCTGGATGGTCTGCTCAGATTGACCATCGGATTGAGGATGGTACGTCATGCTAAACCTCAACTGTATTCCTATAGCTTCTTGCAGACTTCGCCAAAATTTAGGCATAAACCTTGTGTCACGATCTGACACTATCGACACAGGTATGCCATGAAGGCGTACTACTTTATCAATATATATCTGAGCTAATCGATTCATGCTAAATGTCATTTTCACTAGAAGAAAATGAGCAGGCTTGGTCAACCTATCGACAACAACCTAGATTGCATGATGATCTTTAACTGACCGAGGTAATCCTACCACAAAGTCCATTGCAATGTGCTCTCATTTCCACTCGAGAATCTCAAGTGGGTTCAACAATCCAGAGGGGCGTTGATGCTCGGCTTTCACTTGTTGACAAGTGATACACTTCGATATGAATTGGCCAATCGACCTCTTGATATTTCTCCACCAGAAAACCATCTTCAAGTCCTTGAACATCTTCGTGCCTCCTAGGTACACAGAATATAGATTATTATGTGCTTCTTCAAGAATCTCCCTTGTGAGCTCTTTGTTCTTAGGCACACACAACCTCCCCTCGAAGAATAGTGTGCCATCATTTGCAACGGCAAATCCCTGAATAGAACCCTCCAATGCTCTTTTCTTCATTTTGCATAAAAAAAGATCATCGACTTGTGTTTCACGAACTCGATTACGAATTAGTGGTCGAACCACTAAGGCTGCTAAAATACCTTGAGTGGTGTTGGAAGGATCCACCACCTCTAGATTCATCTTCTCAAACTCCTTGATCAACTGCTCTTGCTTGGTTGAAAGATAGATCTTTCGGCTTAAGGCATCATCTACAACATTTGCCTTTCCAAGATGATATAAGATCATACAGTCGTAATCTTTCACCAACTCTAACCATCTTCTTTAACGTAAATTCAATTCCTTCTAGGTGAAGATGTACTTCAAGCTTTTATGGTCGGTGTAGATTTCGCACTTACTTCCATAGAGATAATGCCTCCAGATCTTCAATGCATAAACCACGGCAGCTAACTCGAGATCATGGATCGGATAGTTATGCTCGTGCATCTTCAACTGTCTTGATGCGTACGCCACTACCTTTCCATGTTGTATCAAAACACAACCAAGTCCTCGCTTCAAGGCGTCACTGTAGATGACAAAGCCTTCTGTCCCATCAGGAATAGTCAACATTGGGGCTGACACGAGACGTCGCTTTAATTCTTGAAAACTTTGCTCACACTTCTCGCTCCATTGGAATTTCTCATTCTTCCTCGTTAATCTCGTCAAAGGACACGATATCTTGGAAAACCCCTCGATAAATCTTCTATAGTAGTCTGCTAGTCCTAAGAAGCTTCGGACTTCATTAACATTCGATGGCGGTTTTCACCTTCGGCGGGTCTACTTCGATTCCAATTAATGTCACCACGTGGCCAAGGAATGCCACTCGCTCTAACCAAAACTCACATTTTGATAATTTCACATACATCTCTTCTTTGCTTAGCGTCTCCAATATGATTCTAAGATGCTCAGCATGCAGCTACTTACTTCTTGAATAAATCAAGATATCATCAATGAAGACTATGACGAACTGATCGAGGTACGGAAGGAATACCCGATTCATTAAGTCCATGAAGACTCCAGGTACATTGGTCAATCCAAAAGGTACCACCGTGAACTCATAATGACCATATCGCGTTCTAAATACCGTCTTTGGGATGTCACTCTCCTTGATCTTCAATTGATGATAGCCGGATCTCAAGTCGATCTTCAAAAACACACCAGCTCCCCTCAGTTGATCGAACAAATCTTCGATTCTCGGCAGCAGATACTTGCTCTTGATCGTTAACCAGTTCAATTCTCTATAATCAATGCATATTCACATTGATCCATCCTTTTTCTTTGTCATGCGGCTCCCATTTCCTCTTGCCAAAGGCCTCACGCTGCCTTTGGTCTTTCAGGTCCAATTGTAGTCCACGAGAGATGGCCTGCGCCCTCTCTATTACCTCGTCATAAGTTCTCAATCTTTAGCCCAATAGAATTCCCACAATTTCAGGACACAAACCATGCTCGAAGCGTCGAGCTTTCTTTTTATCCATATCCACAATGTACGGAGCATAGCGGGAGAGACGGTCGAATCGTCTTTCATATTCGATCACTGTCATTCCTTCTTACCTTAAATTGAGGAAGTCGGTCTCTATCTTAGTCTTGAAAGACTCAGGAAAGTATCAGATGAGGATCAACTCTTTCAAGTCGGTCCACACCAAAGCCTGGCGACGCTCGGGCGCCAGAGTTCAGGAATTGGTTTTCCACTAGAAGCTCGCCTCTTCTGAAAACTAGAAGATAGCACAAGAGGCTTTCTACACCTCTATGCACTGAATGTGCTCAAAGATCTGCTCCATTTCTCGGATCCATTCCTCTATCGCTTCTGGACCTTCACTTCTTTTAAGCCTAGACGGCCTCATCCTTCTAAACTGTTCGACTATGTCAAACACCTCTTTTTGGAGCCTTGCTCCTTCATCCATTCCTCCTCGCCCCATCTGCTGGGCCATAAGACCCTGGAGTATCTCTAGGAAACCTCGAGCAAAGTCGGGCCCGTTCTCCTGCAGTGGGGGATCATGAAGACCACTCCCCTCATTACTTGATTTCTCTACTTCTGCCGGAGCAGCAACACGATGCGACAACATCCTATAGCTTTTAGGCACACTAGCTCATTAGGTTTATGTCATTTTAAAGCTAATTCAAGGACTACTAAAGTACTTTCATCATTTCATAATCAAGGAAGCACACAACTTTCAAGATTTTACTTCTTTGAAGCGTGTATCGGAAATTTAAAATATCATAGTTGATCTTGATAACAGATATATTTCATTCGTCTATATTGTCCAACTTCAGACCATTGTTTTCTTCTTTATCATGCTATCACGATTTATTTAACTCTTTCACTTCTTTCCCGACACAGTCGATACACACCCCCATTTCATATTGCTCATACTTGAAAACATTTTAAAAGTACATACCTTAGTATCAGAGTCAAGCTGAGTAACCGTTGTGAACAACCACCAACATTTCTCATACATACATCAAACACATACAGAAACGAGTCTACAGGAGCGTAGACCCGCTCTGATACCACTTTGTAACACCCGAAACTACTTCATTTGGCCACGTCACTTAGCATACAATTTACTTACTTACATTTGTGTGATTATATTAAATTGAGCGGCAGCTAAGGTCAAATAGTATGATAAGGTATGACATCATAATTCTCATTATAAATTTTTTGAAATTATAACATGCAACCTATCGGATCTATTTTGTCACACAACATGGTATTAAGTATAAGTATCGTATAAGCCCATCCACACCAATCATACAATAATCTAACCTATCGGGCTCTTAGGTTCGACACAACTCGCCCGTCTAGCTCCCTAGTTTAACCATCATAGTTCAAGGGTTCAACGACATATAGTTGCACGTAGAAGGCTCTAAGATCGAATGACCCGCCTTTAAAACGTTTACACAATATATCAAGTTAAATACATCATACCTATAAAATCGGGCTAGTCTCATCTCCAATGATCATTGATCATAAAAACAAAAGCAGAATGATCAATGAAATGATAATAATATGAGTATTTCAAAAGAAGAGCATGCAATAGTAAATGCAAGCTTGTGGGGGTTCTCTTGTGTTCACAACGCTCCTACTTGAGCCCCAACTCTTCAACCTGAAATTCATTAAACGAATGGAGTGAGTATTTAATAACATACTTAGTGGGGAAACACTGCGAACAGTTATAGATAATTGCACAAGTGAAAATATAACATATGGAAATTTCTTTACATTGTGGAGACTAGCGTCAATTCCATAGGGCCCAAACATCATGATGCCCCTGTTAATGAATGTCTTCACCCTGTAGGGATGCCCGCAGGCCTATTACCCCTAGGGAGGACATTAAAAGTCTATATCGATCCCAAAGGATCTCTGTATTACCCTGAAGGGTCTCATTCATATAATCGGTCCGAAGACCCTGCATACTTATACAATCAAAGCACAACAATAACTATAACTTCATACTATGATTTTTAGACTCAAAATACACATTAAAACTCTTTGAGGCATTTAACCGAGTATGTTACATGCACCTATTTAAACCACATAAACATGACTTAATTTAAATCCTTTAAACTCATAATTTCCAATACATGTACCTCTATCCCAGAGCTATAACATATATGAAAATCAAATTCATACAACCATTACAACACCTCCAGCCAACTACCAACATATCAAGGGAAAATTAGGGGAAAATACGCAAACTCGAGCAACAATGAACCATAGAGATTTCAATATAACTACACATATAGCCTCAATGGGATAAATAAACCATGTGTTCAAGATATCAAAGCAAGAGGATCTATAAAATAGAAAACCCTAAGTTTTTGGATACAAACCCTAAATTTAAATCAGCAAGAAATGGTATTTAATCACCAAGAGGAAGATGGTATGGAGTTACATTGGTTGATGGGTGATGATGAGAGTATCCACTCCAAGAACTTGAATATTTTCTTGAGAGAATTTGGAAGAAAAATCACCCAAAATGAATGAAGAAGTGAAGATGAATGAGTGAAGTGAAGTACTTAAAAGGTGGAAACTCCGAAGCGAAACACGACCAAAGGGGGTTGCATTCAGGGGCCCTGTTCTAACTAAAGAAAAATGGCTCCCTGAAATAGAGACACACGACTCAAATTGTCGCGCCTGATGGTCGCATTGCAGACAGCTCGGCACGCGACTTGGAGGAGGTCGCGTCTCACAGTCACGTCTCGGCTTCACTGCGAAGCGCGACTCGATACCACCTGCGCTTGAAGGTTGCGTCAGAGATGAAGAAAAACTTGTCTCTGAAGTTGCATTACGTGACCCAAATGGTCGAGTTTGTTGCCCGCATTGCAGACTCGATCTATTGTTATTTTTTGAAGGACATTTCCAACTTCATTTAACTTTCTAATTTAAACATAACTTAAATTTTCAAAACACATTTAATACATAACGAAAAAACAGGGGGCACTGCCACCTAGCCCCCATCAGGGCGCTTCACTCCCTGAACCCCTGACTCGCTGACAGGGTAGCGAGACCCCCGACCGGCTCAGCATTAGGGTGTTTAAGGTATGGAAAAATAAAATTAAATATACATTTATTCATTATCATATAACTCGACATTTTAATAATAAAAATCAACCTGGATTATACACTTAGTATAATATCACCGTGCTATGACGTATCGGCTCGAGTGGGACAACCTGCATTAGAACAATGGCATAATATACAAACATACCAATATCTTACCATCATAATTAATATTCAAACAATATTAATTAAAAATTATTTACCAAAATTATAATTTGTAATTTAGCAAAAAGGGTTGGGGTATCACAGATCAACAGGCCCTTAAGTATTTGCTAGACCAGAGGGCAGTCAATCCCATACAATAGAAATGGTTGACCAAATTGTTGGGGCTCAACTACGAAATACAGTACAAGAAGGGATGTGACAACAAGGTAGTTAATGCCTTGTACAAAAGGGAAGTTGAAAATGATGCATGTGAGGCAATAACCACAGTAATTCCTAGCTGGATCCAGAGGTTAACTCTTAGTTACCAAAAAGATCCCTATTTCTCAAAAATTCTGAGTGCTATGATGATTGATGTTGATTCCTATCCTGAATTTCAACTCAGTAATGGTTTGATAAGGTATAAGGGTAGACTAGGGATGGGAAATTCACCTGAGATTAGGGCTTAGATTCATACAGCCCTCCACAACTCAGCTTATGGTGGGCACTCTGGCACTAGTGGCACCTACTTGAGACTAAAGGGTCTTTTCTATTGGCCTAACATGAAGGTTGAAGTCATCAAATGGGTTCAGGAGTGTGATGTTTAACAATCATGGACTCATATCTCCATGGATTTTATTGAGGGGCTTCCTAAATCTGGAGGAAAGAATGTCATCTTGGTTGTGGACAGATTCACTAAATTTGGGCATTTTCTCCCTCTGTCATACCCTTATTCAGCTGAATCAGTTGCAAAGTTATTTCTAGACAATATCTACAAGCTACATGGACAACCAGTAAGTATAGTCACATACAGAGACACTATATTTACCAGTTATTTTTGGAAGGAGCTTTTCATATTGATGGGGGTTAAGCTGGATATGTCCTCAACCTATCATCCACAATCTGATGGTCAAATAGAAAGGCTCAATCAATGCCTAGAGAACTACCTACGTTGTATGGTGAGCTCTAACCCTGGGCAATGGCTGCACTGGCTATATCTAGCTGAGTATTAGTATAACACCAACTACCATACCAGCTTGAAGTGCACACCTTATGAGGCTCTTTATGGGGTACCCCCTCCTATGTTGTCAATTTCCTCATATGTTGATTCTAGCAACATCGAGGTGACAGACCTAATGTCACAAAGACAACAGATGTTACAAACTCTCAAAGACAACCTCACTTAGGCTCAGACTAGAATAAAGTGGTTTGCAGATCGCAAACACCAAGACCGTAGTTTTGAAGTAGGGGAGCTAGTCTATCTAAAACTGCAACCTTTTCGGCAATCTACTGTAGCCCTCAGACACAACCTCAAACTTTCAGCTAAGTTCTATGGTCCATTCACTATTACAGAAAGGGTGGGAAAGGTTGCCTATCACTTGGATCTACCTCCTACATCAAAAATCCATCCAATGTTCTATGTTTCACTTCTAAAAAAATGCTTGGGAAAAAGAATTGTACCTCTTGCTGACCTGCCTCCCACAAATGATGAAGACGCGATCTCTGTCGTCCTTCTGCAGTCCTTATCACACCAGACTCTTTTCTGGCATGGTCGCCGTGTTCCCTAGACCTTAGTGCTCTGGTACGCTTCTGATCCAAACATTGCTACCTGGGAAGATGACCACCTCCTCCACTGTAAGTTCCCGACTTTCGATTCTCAAGGATGATAATTAATTCATCCGGGGGTAATGTCATGATACCGAAAGAAATTGGGGCTGTGGAAGAATTTAGGGACGAGATGAAAGATAAAAATGGGGTCTTGAACGAACTAGGGCTCGATTATGAAGAAACGGGTTCAGGCAATCTGGAGCGGGTCTCACCAAAGGAAAAAAGGATACGGATCTCGGATTCGGGTTCATTGATTTGGGCCGCGTCGAGAAGCAGTCCAACACAAGTGGCTAGGAAGGACCAATTGAGTAGACTCCAATTATGTTATGTTTTAATTTAAATATAAGATACTTTTATGATGCTTTTAGGGTTTTAGTGTAATGTGGGGACCATATTGAGTGCATATATAAACTCATATGTGTTAACTTTATAAATAGAATGAAATTTCTCCAATCTCTCTCTCTAACCTTTTATTCTCTCTCTCGCTCAACCTCACCTCTCTTCTACTTTTATAAACCCAATAGAAATTAATATCAATATTCTACAATTTGTAGTAGTAATCACTACACATAATCTATGTTCTCAATAATTATGGTATAGCATAATCTATGTTCTCAATAATTATGACAAAGCATAATCTATGTTCTCAATAATTATACAGCAGTATAAGACTATGTTCTCATTAATTATACAACTGTACAATACTATTACACTAGCAGAGACTTGAGCAGATAATTCATCAAATATTTTATTTGGATATTCTAACTATGACTATCGCATTTATGAGCTAATAATTCAAATATAGATATGTTTTGCAAATAAACTCACCTCGATTAGATCAACTCGGGTGATCAAACTTCTCGATATTCATCTGTCAGCTTCTCTGACTGGCTCAACAAGTCCTGCAAGGTCAAACCTTATTTTAGGACTGCTACTCTAATTTTCAGAACTCGACTTAAATTTAATTGGGGCTTTTATTTACATTAACTATATTCCGACTAAGAATGCGCGACTCTAGAGACCTCATTCAATTTTAACACAAAAGAGAATAAATCTCAAAATATTATTTCTGATTTAATGGGACAAAAAGATTTGACAAAGGTCACTTTCATTAACTTGCCATTTTATTCAATTTTTCTCAGCTAACCTCGATTGCACTTTTCACTTGTCCAAAAATTATGAAAATAATCCTGCATGACCCCACATGTATCTTTATTAATGTATATGATTTTTGGAATTTTCTTAAATCACATACTATAGTTATAAAAATAACCGTCTGATTAAAATAATCCACTTTAATCAAAACTTATTGGAAAATTATGAAACTTGGCAATCCTATAGGAAATAATATTTCGAGCAACTTTCTAGTTCAAACTTTTTCAATTTGACGACCTAAAATGGGCGAAAAGGGGCAAAAATCGAAACTAATTTGTGCCCCTTTATTTTTCACGTTTTCCAGCATTTATGCCGGTTTGCGGCCACTGGACAACGACGCACTCAACATACGAAATGAAGTACTATTAAAAATACACAACATATTAAAATTTCAAATATAAAGAATGAGAAATGAACCGAAACGAGACGTCCGAAATGGCGGCGGCGATCTCCAGCCAGCGGCAGCAGCGGTGGCTCTCCGGCAGCCTTCCGGCATTTGGCAACTGCTTCCGCAGCACCACCCTCCCAACAATACTTAACCTGGGCCCGCATGAGCGATTTTACTTGGCGCAGGTCCGGGTTTTCATTCATTAATACGAACTAGAGAGAGAGAAGAGAAGAGAGAGAATGAGTAAGGGGAAATGAAATCTCACCCAATTTATAGGAAAATCAAGGCTCGGGCGGGTATAATTTTCTTGGATATAAAATATTGATAAAGCCTTTTTGGATTCAATTAAAGTTGTTTTATTCAATGGCGATGTCTAAATGACCTCTGATGCAAAATTCAAAAATACCGGAAGACTCGTTTGTACGAGCACTATTGAATCAACCCATCGTTGAATACCGAGGAGTTCGTTTGAGGAAAATCGAAGAAAGATTCCATTTTCAAAAAGTAAATTTACTATTCCACCCTTTTTATTGAAAACACTTTCGAGCATTTGATTGACCTCTGATTGAAAATCCGAAAATACGAATGGATTCCTTAGGCGATTTTCTATGAATACAGATTGTCAAAACAAGACTCGAATCAATACACAAGATTTATAAAGATTCGAAAATCATGTCTTTACGGAAAAACACTATTTACGGGTTTGCCCTTTACGATTTTCAATTGCGGGACTGCTGTAGAGGTCAGATAAAAATTCTAAAAGCACCATTAGCTTCATTTAGGTTGTTACAATTTAAAAAAGACCAATAGTGACTATCTTCTGGTGGCAATTAATTGCAAAATCTCATAATCGATTTTCATATAAAAAATACAAAAAGTCGCGACTTATATTTGTTTAACTTTATTTTACCTCCAATTATTTTCTTTAGTCTTCTAAATAAATTTAGAAAATTCATTAAGATATTCTGAAATTTCTGAGATATTACACGACCACTAGGGCGACTGATGAATTTTTAGATTTCTCAACTTTATAGTTGCCTGGGGGATCAACTGATGCTTTTTGTAAGTTTCTCTGTAGATTGGTTTGATGCCTCTAAGTTGAAGGCTTTCAGTTGACTTGGAGCACCTAATTGATATTTTGACTTTCCGTTCCTGACTTTTGGTTCTTTGTCAACTGACGCTTTCAGTTTTGCCTTTCACTTATGTCTTTTAGTTCTTCCAACTGACGCTTTCAGTTTTGTCTACTTAGGGTCAGTTGTGGTTTTGACATATCATTAAAATCTTTTGTTTTTCCCATCACTAAGAAAATTTTAAATGTGCTGGTGAATATATGCATGAATTCGAATTTTGACTCATAAGATGGTCTCACACAAGTTTTGTCATGGATATAAGATTTTTACAAAGCATGTGATATAATTTATAAGCCACATTGTTGGTGAAATTGTGAAAACTATATCCAATAACACAGCAGGACGTAGAAAGAGCTCTATATTTATTCTATTTATTTTAGTTGGTACAATAGAAGCTTGGTGAATAAAGTAGTAGTTACAAGCTTCTGAAATACTAAATATCCATCACTAGAAAAACATTTAGAGCCAGGGAGAATCATAAATTGGAGTAGCAATAGATTTAACCTGAAGATACTTATCAAGAGATTTCAACCCAAAATCCTTCCCAAAACCACTCATTTTGTAACCTCCACAGGGAAGATCATTGTTGAAAGCAAAATAACAGTTGATCCAAATTATACCTGCTCGAATCGACCTCGAAACTCTGTTGGCAATCTTCAAGTCATTGGTCATGATTCCTGCTGCTAACCCATATTTGCTCGCATTGGCCCTTCGTATTACCTCTTCTACACTCCTACAATGAATGAAAAAATAAAACCGAATCAAATTGAATGAAATATGTTTACAAATGTTGTATTAATAATATCGATCATGGTAAAATTAATAAAATTAACTTGATCCTAAGATTAAAATATAGCGCTTAACTTCTACATGAATGAATGGATGTTGGTGCTTACTTGAACTTTATTACTGACATTACAGGCCCGAAAATCTCTTCTTTCGCGATAGTCATGTCATCCTGCATATCACAAATTCAAAGATTATATATCTTATATCTATCTTCAATTAAATTTTCTTCAAGATTGCAGTACTTACTTCAACATCAATGAAGATTGTTGGCTCAATGTGGTATCCCTTTCTGTTATAAGGCTTGCCGCCAGTTAACAAAGTGGCACCTTCCTTCTTTCCTATGTCAATATACGAAAGGATTTTCTCGTACTGCTGTCTGCTTACCTATTTATTTAACAAAATACACAGAAATACTAGCTGAAATACAGAAATTGACATTCTTAAACATTTATTTCAAACTTTATTGTATGGTTGAGTTGGAGTCATACTTGAGGTCCTTGCTGAACATTTGGATCAAAGGGGTCTCCGACGACCCATTTCTTTGCCTTCTCTACCAGCTTGTTGAGAAAAATGTCGTATATCCCTTCTTGAATGAATACATGAGAACCAGCCACACAAATTTTGATAGAGTGAAGGTGATAACGAAGGGAAAACTGTGATAAATCAAATAAAAAAAACTCTCCTCAAACGAGGCCCTACAGCGAGATGCTGTCCCAAAACAATAATCCTCAATAATCCTAAACCCTAACGTACTAACCCTATATAAATAACTTAAGAAGGCTCAAGGCCCGCGCAGGAACTAATGTCCAGGCCCAAAAACATCTAAAATCCAAAATATAATATAATTAAAATAAAAGATATTAAATAGACTAATAATTTACGACTGCGCGTGCTCCACGTGTATAAACTCTCCAGGGCAAAGATGCCCTGCTATCAATTGCCCCCTCTGACGAAACAGCCTTGTCCACAAGGCTAAAATTAGGAAATTGCCCTCGCACATCAGCCACATCCAACCAAGTCGCCTCTTCCACACCAAACCCACGCCACTGGAGCAGCACCTGCTCAACATCTTGACCTTCACGACTCAACACACGACGTTGCAACACCAATTCTGGCTCGTATGGAGGATCTACCGACAACAACTCGTCTGGCAAGCTATCAGCAACCTGAACAGAACCTGCAGCCTTTTTCAACAAGGAAATATGAAAAACTGGGTGCACTTTAGAAGTGGAGGGAAGTTTTAGCCGATAAGCCACTGTACCGACTCGTGCTTCGACCTCAAAAGGTCCAAAGTAACGTGGTGCCAATTTACAATTGCGGGGAGCAAACAAGGTAGATTGGCGATAAGGCCTGAATTTAAGATACACCATATCTCCTACTGCAAATTCCAAATCTCGACGATGTTTGTTAGCCTCCCTTACCATGCGTTGTTGTGCACGCTCTAGATGGAATCGAAGATGGGATAAAATCTCATCTCTAGTGCGCAGTGATTCAGCTAAGGTGTGGACACGAACCTCACCAGGTATGAAACTAACAAGCTGAGGGGGCGATCTACCATAAATGGCTTCGAACGGGGTCATGCCAGCAGCCGTGTGAAATCCAGTATTGTAGCAATACTCAGCCCATGGTAGCCATTTACTCCAAAACTTCGGCCTCTCTGAAGAGAAACAACGGAGATACGTCTCCAAACAACGATTCAAAACCTCCGTTTGTCCATCTGTTTCCGGGTGATAAGCCGAACTCATCCGCAAGGTAGTGCCAGACTTCTTAAATAATTCCCGCCAGAATGAACTCAAAAAAATCGGATCTCTATCAGATACAATTGAGCGCGGAATCCCATGAAGACGTACGATTTCTTTTGTAAAAGTGTCTGCCACAATTCTAGCAGTGAAAGGGTGACACAATGCAATGAAGTGACCATACTTCGAGAATCTGTCAACCACAACTAGAACACAATCCACACCACCAGAACGAGGCAAGCCCGTGATGAAATCCAAGCTAATATCCTCCCAAATCGCTGTAGGTATAGGTAACGGACTTAACAATCCCGCAGGAGATTTGGTTTCATACTTGTTGCGTTGGCACACCTCACAAGCCGCAACAAATTGGGTAACACGACGCATCATTCCTGGCCAATATACATTTGAAGCAAGTCGACGATATGTGCGAAATGCTCCAGAATGCCCCCCATAGGAGTGGAATGGAATTCTACAAGTAACTTAGGAATCCAATCGGAAGCTGCTGGTATGACGAGTCGACCCTTATAGAAGAGTGTACCATGAACCAAAGAATAGTGAGCTGGAGCCGGACCATCCCCTTCCAGATTTGTCACAATTCGACTCAAAACATCATCAGTTCGAATATCTCTTTGTAGAGTCGACCAATCCACCCACGAGGGCAGTGATAATGCTGAGAGTTCACCAGATTCCTCACGGCGAGATAGGGCATCTGCTGCCCGATTAAGACTCCCTTCTTTGTACACAATAGTGAAATCATATCCCAGGAGTTTGGCTGCATAATTCTGTTGTGCGGGGGTCGTAAGTGGTTGTGATAAAAGATGGCGAAGAGAACGTTGATCTGTCTTTACCACAAAACGACGGCCCAAAAGATACGGGCGCCAATGTTGAACCGCCAAGACCAATGCCATCAATTCTCTCTCGTAGGCAGATTTGGATAACAATCTGCCCGTTAGACTCTTGCTGAAGTAGGCAACAGGTCGTTTATTTTGCATGAGTACTGCTCCAATTCCGCGGCCAGATGCATCACACTCGATCACAAACTCTTGAGAGAAATCCGGCATGGCTAAAAGTGGGGCTGATGTGAGGGCTTGTTTGAGTGCCTCAAATGCGGCATCAGCTTCCAAAGTCCAACTCCAATTTTTTTGTTCATCCTTCCGCAATAAGGCTGTCAAAGGAGCAGCAATCTTGCCATAATCACGAATAAAACGACGGTAATATCCCGTCAGCCCCAGAAACCCACGTAATCCTTTAGGTGAGATAGGTGTCGGCCATTGTAGCACCGCCGAGACCTTGGATGGGTCCATTCTCACACCTTCACCTGACACCACATGTCCCAAATACTCTACTTCTCTTCTGCCCAACACGCATTTCTTCGGGTTTATTACAAGAGATTGGGAGTTGAGAATATTGAAAACCAATCGAAGATGTTTCATGTGATCTGACCATGACTTACTATATACCAGTATATCGTCGAAGAAGACCAAAACAAATTTACGGAGATGCGGCCTGAATATGTCATTCATAATTCCTTGAAACGTGGCTGGAGCATTTGTAAGCCCAAATGGCATAACTAAAAACTCGTAGTGGCCTGAGTGCGTTCTGAATGCTGTTTTGGGGATGTCCTCTTGTGCTACTCGAATTTGGTGATACCCGGCACGTAAATCCAGCTTTGAGAACCATTGTGCCCCATGCAATTCGTCCAATAACTCCTGAATAACTGGGATGGGATATTTATCTGGAATAGTGAGCTTATTCAACTCTCTATAATCAACACAAAAACGCCACGAGCCATCTTTCTTACGCACCAGCAATACTGGACTAGAATAGGGGCTATTACTTGGTTGAATAATGCCGGCTGCCAGCATCTCAGCCACGAGATGCTCCATCTCATCCTTTTATGTGTGATTATAACGATAGGGCCGCACAGATACTGGTTGTGAGCCGGGCTGCAACATAATATGATGATCATTTGCTCGAGAAGGAGGCAATCCCGTTGGTTTGTTGGTGACCGCTGAAAAGGAGGTGATAAGGGTTGTGAGATCTCTCCTTGCTGCCTCTGAAAGATCCTTAGAGATGCCAAACTCATCCAATACCGAACTCCCTTCCATTGACCATAATAGCCAACATTCATCGCCGGGTTCAAGGGAGCACAACTCTCGACGCTCACAAGTTCGACGAGCTAATGATGGATCACCTCTAAGGCACTGTGGTCGGTTGTTATAAACAAACTCCATTGTGGAAGTGGCCCAATTGGACTTAACCTCTCCCAGCGTTGCGAGCCATGACACTCCCAAAATCAAGTCCACGTTACTGAGAGGAAGCACATAGCAAGAGATATGATATAATTCAGAATTCAATAAAAGTGGAAGGTCCTTACAAAATCCACTTGCTTGAGCCCTCGACCCATTGCCCAGGACGACTGAGGAGGCAGAAATGGGGCGAATAGGCCACTGAAGTGCGTGTGCCAGCTGTTCGGACATAAAGCAGTGACTAGCGCCACTATCGACCATAAGGACAAGACGCGCCCCGCAGATTTCACCGGCCAACTTCATGGTGTGAGGCCCATCGAACCCAAAAGCACTAAGTTCGGATAGTTGCAACGAATGAGAATCCAACTGGGAAGCATCTTGCGTTTCTGAATCCTCCAGCTCACATGTCACCTGTGCCAGTTGGGAATAGTCTTCAGTTGAGTCATCGGGCTCATCACAGAGAATGACATTTAATGTTTTGGGTGGGCAGCGATGAAGAGGACCAAACTTGCCGCCACAATGGAAACAAGTACCAGCAATGCGATGTCGTTGTATTTCCTCATTAGACAGACGCCGCAGATTCTTGTTGCCCCGATAACCCTGAGTGTTAGGATTTGACACTGATGTTGCCACCGGAACCGATGAGGAAAGAGTCTGAGTTGGTACAGATGGTTTGAATGGTCGCGAATTAAAGCTTCCGGTGGAGGTTAGGGACTTGCGCTCTACACGACGAACAGCGCGAACAGCTGCAGAATAGGAGAAGAGTGTTGTGTCTTGCACTTGGTCACGCAAATACGGTTTCAAACCGCCCAAAAAGAAACCCATATACTGTTCATCTGACACGTCCGGCAATTGGGTTATGCGGCTCTCAAAGTTGGATATATAATCTTCCAGAGAACCTGTTTGTTTCGTCGTGATTAACGCTTCATATATGTTGATGGTAGAGGCATCTCCAAAACGCTCCAGCATCTCCTGTGTAAAGTGCTTCCAATCTAACTGGGGATGACGACGTAACAATAATTGTATCCAAGCCATGGCAGCCCCTGACATCGCGATCATCGCAATTTGTAGCCTCTGTGTAGGCGGGGTGTCGTGAACGATGAAGTATTGATTGGCGCGAGAAATCCAAACTAGTGGTTCAGAACTATCAAATGAAGGCAACTCCATCTTTTGCAACACCGGAGCTAGAGACGTCTCCGCATGTGATGGAATTTCAGTGGGAGGTTCCCCGTTGCGCTTGTCCCCAGAATAGGGTGAGTTTGGTATTGACAATTTTGCAAGAATGGCCTCCAATTTGGTATCCATGGACCCTCGTTTCTCTGCGACTGCAGTTTGGGAAACCTGCATACTGGCCACTGTCTCCTGCAAATCTGAAACCACCTTCTCTAACTGCTCAAACTGCTGCTTAGTAACCATATTTCGGCGTCAGAGAGATCCGGTGGGTCGGACCAATTGATAGAGTGAAGGTGATAACGAAGGGAAAACTGTGATAAATCAAATAAAAAAAACTCTCCTCAAACGAGGCCCTACAGCGAGATGCTATCCCAAAACAATAATCCTCAATAATCCTAAACCCTAATGTACTAACCCTATATAAATAACTTAAGAAGGCTCAAGGCCCGCGCAGGAACTAATGTCCAGGCCCAAAAACATCTAAAATCCAAAATATAATATAATTAAAATAAAAGATATTAAATAGACTAATAATTCACGACTGCGCGTGCTCCACGTGTATAAACTCTCCAGGGCAAAGATGCCCTGCTATCAAATTTCACCCTGGAAAAGTGGCAATGCGAAAATAAATTTAAGAATGGAAACCGATGATATGTACATAGTTTTGGGAGATGATAGTCCTATTTGCCTTGTTATATACAGTTCCAAGGAGAGCAAGATCAGCAACTTTGTTGACATCCACATCATCAAAAACAATAAACGGGGATTTGCCTCCCAGCTCTAAGGAAACAGCTTTCAAATTGCTCAATGCCGCAGCTTGCATAACAAGACGGCCTACTTCGGTGGACCCTGTGAAACTAACCTGAGCAAGCAACAAAAAAGGGTTTAATTGTAAGAGATGGTTACAGCTTAGAAACACACACTGTAAAATATAAAAACATTTTGTTCTATTTCCCTCTGACAGTGTGAGATCTTAAACAATCTATGCAGATGTTAAGACATACAACCTTATCAATATCCATGTGAGAACTGATGGCAGCACCAGCTGTAGGCCCATAACCCGTCACAACATTCAGCACACCATCCGGGATACCAGCCTGAACGTAGTTTCATTAACAAACAGATACACACCTTGTAGTAAGAATATAAGATAATCTAGCTGTGTCTGAGTCCTTACAAATGTTAGCACTGTGTCTGTGATCTTTGGAATATGAATGTTTTGAGAAAAGTTATTTTAGAGAAAAGATGATAGGTTTTTCTATTTGAGATTTTGAGATGTTTACAAATGATCATAAGCATAGGCTACCCAGCATGAATTTGAATTCCATTACATGAAATGATAATTGAATTCTAATAGATTCATCTATCCCAACTCTATCCTAAACCGAAAGACACGTTCATATATCTTTCAAATGAAGTTCAAAAGACATGTCTGATGAACATGAATTTGGTTTACTCCAACACCATGTATATAGCCACAAGCTTACAAAGTATGAACCAATCCCCACATGACAATTTAGGAAACGATCAAATTGATACATATTGATGACATGGAGAATAAAAAGGAGGTGATATAATTGTAAATATAATAAATTTAAATAATAGGGGTAGTTCCAGATTTTTTTTTAAATAGTGATGTCATCATATTTATAAAAATTCTTAAAAATTTTAAACAATCACAATTCATTCGTTTTAAATTCAATTAGCACGTATCAATTTATCAATATGATCTTGTCATGTTATTAATATAAGTTTCTCATGTTAGCAATATAATTTATTAATATTAGCAACATATATATGTCATGTTAGCTTATCAACATAAATTTTAAAGCGTTGTCTATTTAACTCCGAAAATTGAACCCAAAATCTGAAAAATATAACAGAATTTCTAAATTATGAAAATAACCCTCCTTTACTAAGATTTTCTAATATTATAAATTTGCCACCTTACTTTGACTAAAACATTGACTTAATTATGACCCTTAAATCTAAAAAAATATAGGACTTGGATTGATTCCTAAGTTCTCACGTGAAGAGTTGGTTCCTATTTGAACCATTCTCAGTATATAAATATATATATATATATATATAGATAGACCAAATGAAACAAGGGAATTACCAATTTGCCCAAATGAGCATAGAAAAGTGCTGAAAGAGGCGTCTGCTCAGCTGGCTTGACAACCATGGTGCATCCAGCAGCCAAAGCTGGGGCAACTTTCACAATGAACATTTGTGTCGGGAAGTTCCAAGGAGTGATATGCCCCACAACACCTATAGGCTCACTCAGGGTGTACGCCTGCAGCTCGCTTGACATCTTAAGAGTTGCTCCATGAATTTTGTCAGCTGCGCCTGCAAAGTAACGCATGGTTTCTGCTGCAGCAGGAATTTCCAATGTCTTGGCTCTATTGTATAGCTTTCCAGCATCAATTGTGTCCAATATTGCTAGTTCTTCTGCATTTGTGTCTATCAAATCCGCAAACTTCAGCATTATCCTTCTTCTTTCCTGATATAATTCCGTTGACATTGTAATTATAATGCTAGTTGCTATATCAGGGACTCCCAAGCACACGAATTTTCTATACTCTAAATGGAAAATGGAAGGCTTGTTATTTAATAGTATAACATGACTTATATGTTCGTGTCAACCAATGGCAATCACTATTTAGATCTATTCGAATTTATTATATTCTAACTAAATGAAGTGGATTCCAAAAATAAAATATGTATTTCTATACATAGACTTGGCAAGTCTGGTGTGACAGACCCATCTAGTGGTGTTGATAGTGGGATTCAAACTTGAGACCTTTGGCCTCAAGTTAACACCACTCCACCACTAGACCATCCCAAGGGGACAGATATATGGACCTTATTGATCTTATGTGATGTGTAGGAGACTTGGCCTTTATTATATAAATTTACCTCATTTTGGTTCAACGCTACAACTTTAACAACTTAATATTTCCTATATTGTACAATGACAAACACTATTTTACATTAAAGAAAAGTTGTTAATATGCAGGAAACATGTAGTGATCCATGTTAATATTGTAGGTATTTTCTTTTTTCTAAAAATGTGTATAAAATGAAACTATCAATATTCACGTATCTAAATTGTGATTCAGAAATGCGCGGTAGGTACCGATCCGGGGAGACGTGGCCATGGTCCATGATCAAAAGCTTGGCGGGCAGCTTTGACAGCCAAATCAACATCTTCCTTGTCTCGTTCAGCAATATTGACTATTACTTGCTCTGTTCTTGGGTCTATCGTCTCAAATGTTTTCCCTGTCACAAAATTGATAGAACGAAATATTATCTATGCTTCATTAAATATCACCATCCTAAAGTAGGATGTGTAATCGAAAAAAAATGATACTATTAATTATAAGGGCACTCTCTTGTACATCAATGTACGGACAAAAAAACTGATCCATTTCGGATGCGTGGACCTCACGCGCGTGGGGTAAATTTGCCAAAAAAAAAAATTATTTTTTTCGATTTTTTTATTTTTTTTTCACCAAAATTGTATACCCTAAAAATGAAAATGAATTAAGCTAATGTTTTTAAAATAAATATAAATATATATCCTAAAATTAATTTATGGACCCTAAAATTAAAGTGAATGAATTTTTTTTAATTCGGCGACTCGCACAAAGTACTCGCCCGACGCTAGCGCATGAACTCGTGCATTGCGCTAGACAATTAATTTAATTTTTCAAAACAAATATAAATTGTAATTGGAAAAAAAAACAAAATTTTGAAATAAATATATACCCTAAATGAAATTAGTGAACCTTAAAATAAAAGTGAACGAATTTAATATTTTTTGAAATAAATATAACTCTTAATTCAGATTAATAAACCTAAAAAAAACATGAACCCTACAAACACACAACAAAAACCTCTAAAAATACTGAAAAACCCCTAAAAAAATTATGAACCCTAAAAAACCTAACCACCCCCCCTAAATTCTAAACATTAATTGGACTGGAAAAAAAACACAATTTGAACTACATAAACTCACATAAGATAAGTAGCGAACCAATTGCTTTTTAATGCTACAAGTGATACTTTTTCAACTTTAAATGATATTTTGTAGTGTAAAAATTGATACTGATTTTTATTAGTTTTTTTTTTTTGCGGGTCAACACCGGTCTATGTGAATTGACCCGCGTTGACCTCGACCTGTCTAATGGATGTATAGATCTTATTGGATCTAGAGTGATTGTATATGAGAGTTTGCCTTAATTATATACTCGACTAAATGACCATTTGTCAATATGAAGTAGAACCCAAAAAAATTAAAATTAAGAATATTTCAGAAAATTATATATTTTATAAAATATTAATAAACCTAACCAAACAATAAATTAAACATCTCTACGTATTATTTAAAGCAAGCATAATATCGATACATTATCTTGAATACGACATCATAATCAAATACATTAAATATTCATGACATAGTAATGCCACATATGGGAACTTTTAATGAACTACCTAAAAAACAGTTATGCTTTGAAGAAAGCGTGCCGGAAGAAAATGTATTTGAATTGATGCAATGATTGAAAGTTATAATTTTATTTATTTAATGATAAAATCATTGTTAAAAATATTTTTTCCATAAAAAGTTATTGTTAATTTTGGAAACTAATTTTTAATTATTAATGTCAATCCACTAAATAATCTTTTATTATTAATTGTGAATCACTTATGAAAATAATTAAATGTACGCTTTGTAAACAAAAAATATCATTGCATATTATAGCAATTTATACATTTTTTTTTTTGTAATTCAAACTTAATTTGAATTTCAAAATTAGATTTAAACAATCATTTTTCCTTTTTTTTGTTAAACTTAATCTCAATGAGTCAATAAAAAAAAGAGTCAATGACCATACTAACAAATGTAAAAATTTATATGATTCAAATAGTTATAAATTAATTTTGTTTTGTTATTATAATTTTTTTTTCATGATTATAATTTCTAACAAGTAAATTTATACTTATCTCTCATTCGTGCATCGGACGAGGGATACTCTAATATAATACATATAATGATCGAAACATTCTATAACTTTCAATTTGGAGCATTTGGGGTACGAATATATACCAGTGTGATGTACGAATCATAATTTTTCTAAACTGTAACTTTAAAATATTACCAATAGATTTCTATTTTCATAAATATATAACATAATAGTTTTTGTTTTTTGAGTGGATAATAGAGTAATAAAATTAGTACAAGGAGATTAAGGATTTATGCTAAACTTCGTCGTCTTCCATTTTCTTCTACCACGAATTTACGTGAACGAAATCTCTTACTAATGTTAGACAAGATATCGCACTTCCAATAGGAATTAAAAATACGAATACGCAGTTCTAAAAAAAAACGAATACGCAAAGTAGCATACGGATTCTTTATTTCCAATTAGATTCTGTTTTCTATTTTGCTACTATTATTTTATATATCATATATTTTATGATATAAAAATATAAATTTAATATATATTAAAAATATTGAAATATTTTGTTTAAAAAAAACAGAGGAGTCGAACAATTTCAAGCACAATTATGGAATGTGTGTATTTTATAATAGTGTAGCCGTGCACAACTAAAAATCCTTGATGATATGTTCATTAATACTGACAAACTAACACTGATTTAAAACAATAATAACAAAAACTTTACATTTTATTGAAATACAAGTAATATTTAAATACAGCATCTTAAAACCCTTCTAAAAAAGAAACCTCCTATAAGCTTTTAGAACTTTTCATTTCATTGGAAGACCAATCACGATCCGATGATTGGTAAAACTTTGTTCATCATATGAGTAATGGTGAATGAAAAATAAAATCGATAATGAAATGAAAGAAAAAAGTTTAATCTAGAAAAACGGCAATCCTTTTAATTTCTTTTTCTAATTCTGATGGGGATAATTATATGCAAAAGGAAAAAGAGGAAAATGTAGAATTAATTTATTGATGGAATGGGCCAATTAAAATGCAATGGAGGGCTAACCTGATATGGAGTCGACGAAGAGTCCATTGATGAACAGCTTTCTGAATTTGATTTCCGGAATCCTTATTTGTGCCTCAAAACATCCTCCGCTTTGCACATCACTACTCATTCTCTCTTTCTCTCTCTCTCTCTCCCCGAGAAGTTGCAGCGTAGCGTCTTTTCTGTCCCGTCCAAACTTGTCGCGATGTTATGGGAGAGTGAAAGCGAGACGTCGAATCTTCCGAGTGAAAGCCAAGGGTGTGAAAATGGACATAATTTAGCAAAATATCATTACTTACCAGCTCTGCATTCGCATGGGCTCCATTCTAGAAGTGTACAAAATCGCATTAAAAGTAAAATCAATGAATTCCGTTCAATTACGTCAGAATTTTTTTATAAATTAATTATTCAGTAGAGTGGTTTAGTTATATATTAATTTTTAGAGTTAGTAATCATATAAGTTGTATATAAATTTTGGCAAATATTATGCTACCTCCCAGGTAGTGTCCGAAGTGTCCTATTGTTACACTTACAGGTGTCACAATAGACTTATTGTAACACTTCCGGCACTATCCAGAGGTTTAACATTGTATTTACCATAAATTTTAGAGTTATATATTATATATAAATTTTAGAGTTAAGGGTGTGAAAATGGACATAATTTAGCAAATATCATTACTTACCAGCTCAACATTAGCATGGGCTCCATTCTAGAAGTGTACAAAATCGAATTAAGGGCTCATTTGGTTGACATAAAAGTAAAGTTCTTAGATAATATGATTTCTAGGTATGTAATTTTGAAGAAAATGAATACTCCAAATTATTTATATTATGTTTAGAAAATTCCAAGTAAACTATGAAGATTCTTATTCCATCGTTCAATTCAAATTAATACACTGAGGAATGTAATGATCAATTTTTTATTAATAAAACTTACAATATATTTTATCACTTCCATATTATCAGTAATGTTAATAATTTTTTTAGGAAATGGCTTATGTTTTATAATTCTATCATCTAATTTTGATTTCCGTACGCATATAACTTAATGATTGCAAAAATATATAATAATGAAATACAAATATAAACATTAGGTAAGCAAATAAATAAATAAATTATTTAACTAAAATTATAAACAATCCAAATATCTAAAAATATGAAGAAAAATATAAAAAAAGAAAAGAAAAAATGTTATAAACTAAAAATCATCACTAGAACTGTCGAAGAGATAAAGAAAAAGAAAAATTATGTAACAACCTAAATTCAGTTACAACATGTACTAACACAAGAATTGTCGAGAAGATACGCTTACATTGCTAATGAGTTCTTTCCGCTGACGATAATAATAAAAGAGAGTGCTTGAGTATTTTTAGAGAGCGACATTTACTTTTTTTTGTGAGGTGTATATGTTAGATTCCTAAAATTAGAGAAAAGGAATACATGCATTGAACGGGGAATAAGAATAGGGTTGAGAAAAAATACCGTCATATCAAAATACCGTCCATACCGTACTGAAAAAATATTGATGATACCGATATTTACGGTATACCGGTTTTTCGGTAAGGTATGATATCTTACCGGAATGTTACGGTAATGTAACGGTATGAATTTTCAAAAATTAAGGTATATCGGCATATACCGAAAGTCCAGTATACTGTCATATATCGGTATATACAATAATACCGTACCACGGTATGTGCCGAAGTCGAATTTAATATATATATATAAATATATATATATATATATGTATGTATGTATAAGTGGGATTAATTTAAATACCCACATCCCTTAACTAAAAACTCCTTTTACCCACTTTTTTACACACATTCAAGAAATACCCACTTTGTCTAATATATCCCTACTTTTTCATTTTCCAATATATTCAGACGTGGACTCTCTCATTTTTCAGAAATTGTAAGACAAAGTACACCTATTCTGGCTCAAATCAGACTAATAAATATGTAAAGTGATTCCTCACGTGTGTACACCAATACTAACTATTTCAGTCAAACCTAGGAGAATTATATACTGCACAAATACATTAATTTTATTACCGCGATATTCAAGCGGTATTGGAAGGGAACTGGACTAGAGTCCAAATATTTCAATGTCGTCCATAAACATATCAGGCGGTATCCATATTTATGTTGAATACCGCTCGGCTACCGTCACAAAAATTACGGACGGTATCCATTTTAAATAGAACACCGTTTCAGATATTCAATATCGTCCTTAATAACATTCGAGCAATATCATATTTATACGGAATACCGCTCGAATACTGTCTTAAAATTTTTGGCGGTATCCACATTCAGGCGGTGTCATATTTATACTGAATAAGGCTCGAATACTGTCCCCAAATTTTCGGCGGTATCCATTTTAAATAGAATACCTTTTAGTGAAGTATCGAACGGTATTTTGAGTATTTTTGAATGTTCACGCGTGGGTCCCATGGTGGAAGTTATTTATTATAAATTTCAAGTAAATATTCCCACCCGTCCTTAACTCAAAAGAAATCAAATTCATCCCCAAATACCGAGCCCTAAAATCAAACCAAAATCCCCAAATACACGACGACATTTCTCTCGAAGAACATCAATGGAATTCAGCGCGAGTAGTGGTGCTCATCAATCTGACAATGAGCAGGTAGTTATTACATATCTCTCATAAAATACATGAATACCGCCGAGATAACATAAGTCGGGCGGTATAATTTTTTTTCTTGCCGACGGTATCCAAAATTTTCTGTGATAATTGTTTGATTATGGGTGTCTTTAAGTTTTTAGTTGTAGTTATATTTTGGTTCCTGCTAGATTAGGAATATCGTCAGTTGTTTAAATAGAAGAACACAAAATAATGTCCGTTTGAGTAAAAACCGCTTGTGTACCGCCTGTCAGTATCGGACGGTATATGAGTTGTATTTGCTCAAATGATTGGTATATGGGTTGTTTTAGATAAAGGATTCTCATTATGATGATTTTTGTTGTTATTTATATTGCTTAAAATTATAATTTGATAGTGTTGGGAAAAACTATCAAGTTAGCATAACTAATGGTTTTGATTAAATGTCAAAACATATGGAAAAGTTCTATGAAAAACTACAGGTTATTCAGGCTGGAAGTCGGAATGATGACCAAGTAAGACTTCAAAATTCAGCTCAGCTGAAGTGAAAGTCAACCGCCTTGGAGCATGGTCAACCAGCTGAAGAGGATGCTTCAATCAGACCTGTCAAAGCTTAATCTTCAAAGCTTAATCAAAATAAAGCAAATGAGGAAGAGAATACTGAAGACTGTAAAGCATTCACAGATGAGTAATCATTAGCCTAGCTAAAAGCCAAGAAAAGCTGATGAGAAAAGAGCCAGCTTGAAAGCTCAAATCCAAACTGAACTGATCAAAGATTAGTCAGTTGGAAGAAAAGCTCAGAAGGAAAAACCGATTAAAATCCAAAGCTGAAAGCTTTGAAACTAAGCTGCCAAAACACAGAGCTGAAGACCAAGGCAGCTAAACTGGACCATTCCAGAACTGAACCTTGAGGCAACTAAGGAACTTCTAACTGGACGATCTCAGAGTTAAAAGCCGAGACAGCTGAGGACCTGACAGCTGAAGTCCAGAATTGATAGCCAAAGCAGCTGCTATGGTGCGTCATTTTTTACCAAAAATAATTCGACACGCAGTCGGTATGCCCACACTACCAGAATAGTGGCAAGTAAGATCATCTCCCAAAGGACCGATGAGAATTATTCAACACTTTAGTTTGCAAGTAACCAAACCTTACGAATGAATATCTTGATTATAATGTAAAAATGAAAATAAAAGTAATAGAACAGAAAGTAGATTTCTTCACAGATTAAAAGGTATTCCGGTTTCCAACTAACTCCACCCTAGCTTAATCATTCTGATCATTGAATAGTGAAATAATCTGCAGAGAAAACCACGTTCCTCCAATGTTTCTGGCTTCCGGAATAAACTGTACTGCAATGGATAGAGTCCTACTCTATCTAGAAGTCTTTTTATACAAATCCTTAATTAATTAATTAAAAAACATCATAATCCTAATCCAACTAGGAAAATAATAAAAATAAAGTCCAAAATTAATAAAGACATTCTAAATTTCGTCCATGGCTCACAACTGGTGCAGATCCACTATCTCTAGGCCAAATACTCACACAATCCACCAGTCGGTATACCTATACCGACTGCTTTCCAGACTCTTCAGCTTTTCTTCAATCCAATTGCGTCCAAACCCTCCAAAACAATGTCATTATGTCCACTTCCATGTCAACCACCTGAAATAAACCACAAGACACAAATTCTTCCACAAATCTTGACCATGGGATGAGTAACACTGTAAAAATATACCAAAAATGATTCAAAATATATACGAAATAACAACCTAATCAAACCCCCCACACTTAGACAATGCTCATCCTCGAGCAATACTAAACAAAAGACAGACTCAAGAAAAACTCAAAGACGACAAAACAATCATTGGCAACCTTCAATGGAAAATAATCAAAGTCGGAGGCAAGATAAAATCATCTACAGACCATAAACGAATCTCTTATTTCATAAAGATGTACACATGCTTTTCATTCAAGTAAAAAACATGCAAAACCAATTCTGCCTCACCAAGATTCATTCAAGTTCTCTCAAAAGACACTAAGGACAGAATTTAATTTACACAAATCGTAACTTGATGCTTTCAAACATAAATTTACCCATATGTCAAAATCTCTACCATGCAAATGAGATATATACACAAATTAAAAGGTCTTTTTGCACTGGTTGTAGCGCGGCTAGGGTGCATAGGTAGGATAAAAAGGGCGAAATAGCTCAAATAAGTGAAAACATGTAAGCATATCAAATACATTCACCAAGTTCGTCTGCAATTTCCTAAATAAATCAACAAAAACCAATTAAGTGCTAGCTTTCAATAATACAGGGCAATAGAATAAACCCTTTTATTCCATGCTCATTCTATTCCTTATTTTATTTTATTATTTTTTCTTTTCTCTCTTTTTTTTCTTTTTTTTTTCTTTTTTTTTTGAAATAGAACAAAGACATATAAACATTCGTCAACTCTCCAACACCAATATCTTCAAGCAGACTTTAAACTCATTTCAACACAAAAATACGCTTACATATTTTCAGGGGACAAGAGCAGGCCAAAAGGCCAAGGTTTAATTATTTAGTGGCTATTTATAATAAAAAAGAAATGGATTAGGCACAACGGGCTCACTAATAGATAATTAAGGGCATGGATAATTTTTTAAGTCAAAGTAATGGGTAATCCTAAATGCCTTAATCATTTTCATGCAAAGAAACTCAAAAAATGGTGTGACTATGGCAACTGGGCAAATCAGAAATCCAATATTCAAGTACGATACACTCAGCAAGAAAATAAATTGAGCTTTCTCATATATAATGCTCATTAGGCTCAATTCTCACAATATAGTAAGCTTCAACAAATTTGATTAAATTTTACATATTTCCTCATTCAAGAATACATACAAGCATGTGCACATTTTAATCACAAGAGATAAACCATCCACTCAAGACCAATCCCATATCATACTCTTTTTTATCATGCAATCCATCTCAAGTAAGCCAATGATTTGACACACCAAAACCACATAAAACTTTATAGCCAATGATTTGACACACCAAAACCACATAAAACTTTATATATATATATAGGGATGGGATCTGGTGAGAACCAGTCACCAGGTGGGAACTAGGAACCAATCTCATCCCTCCATTCCACAATCTGGACGGTCCAGATCAATCCAGATTTTTCGGTGGCAATTGTGTAATTAAAATGAAAGTCTTCAATTTGCGCGTCTCACTAAGGGCAAAATCAGAACTGAACTCAGAAGTTGCCCAGATTCAATTTTAGCATCCGACTTCGCTCATTCTAGCCTCATGCATTTCTCATTTTAGCATGTGTTGATAAACAAAAATGGAACGATGATTTCATTGGAATGAAATGCAATACACCCTATTTGGGGACAGTGAACCCTAATGGGAATCTCCTAATTATTAGTTGGGATCAGAGCCCTAATCGGAACGTAATAAACCCTAATTGAGAACGTGTACCCTAGTGGAAAATGTCACATCAATTTTAGCCTCCTACTTCGATCATTTTAGCATCATGCGATTCTCATTTTAGCCTCATGCGATTCTCATTTTAGCCTCAGAACAAAAAGGGAGAATTATTAAATTACTATATTACCCCTCCGTCCACAAAATCACATGAATGCCACCGCCCATCCATTTAAATCTGATTTAATTTGGACCGTCCAGATTGAGTCAAACAAGGGCTAGGATTGGTTCCTAGTTCCCACCTGGGGGAAGGGCTCTCATTTGATCATTTCCCTATATATATATATATATATATTTTACTAAACAAAAAAGGCAAAACTAACTCTCCTCCCCCCCACACTTAAACATCACAGTGTCCTCACTGTGCAAAAGAGGAGAGTGACCCAAAAGAAAATACAGAAAAGCATAAAAAAAACTATATAAAAGGGAAGAAAATGTAAACTGTGCGGTCACTAGGAAGAGAACCGGGAGAAGTTGGCAACGAATTTTTCAATAGCAGCAAGTCGATCACTGAGGTCATCTAGCTTGCTCTCGATCCGGTGAGACGAGAACATACTCGCCCTTCTGCTAAGAGAAAAAGATTAGGGTTCGATAAATCTGATTAGGGAGTTTTATTATTTTTTTCTGAAATAAAAGAAAAAAAAAACAAATTTAAATAAATGCTCGGGTTGCCTCCCGAGAAGCGCTCTTATTTAATCTCTGAGGCTCGACATAATCAGAACTCGATCATGTGATAAATTCGAGGGTGGCCAGATCTACCCCGTCGAGAGTAGTCGTCTCCATCCCCGCACTTTTATGCTTCTTAAAAAGCTCGACCAACCTTGCTTCTTGCTCTTTGCAAAGAGCATTGCTCATTATGACAGACAACATGTCTTGCTCTCCCAGAGAAACATATTTCAGATGCTCCGAAAGCACCTTCAATTCCAACATTGGAGCTTTCACAACAGATGGCAAAATCGGCTCCGAGTTGATCGGTATTGGCATACTGCTTGATAGATACCGATTGGAAAACTCATTGGTAGCATACAGCTGCATGATAACATCTCAAATCTCCTTATCTTCTCCCATTATTGCAGTGGTATCAATCATTCCACCAAATAGTACCTGCTCCAGCTTATCTTCCCTGAAATGATTCTCAACAAAATCATCGACTAACGGGTCGACAACATCAATCATATATAGAGCTTCAGGATCCTCAACATGCTTCATAGCTTCAAAAATATTAAATGTGATAATATCACCATCGGTATTGGCATACTGCTTGATAGATACCGATTGGAAAACTCATTGGTAGCATACAGCTGCATGATAACATCTCAAATCTCCTTATCTTCTCCCATTATTGCAGTGGTATCAATCATTCCACCAAATAGTACCTGCTCCAGCTTATCTTCCCTGAAATGATTCTCAACAAAATCATCGACTAACGGGTCGACAACATCAATCATATATAGAGCTTCAGGATCCTCAACATGCTTCATAGCTTCAAAAATATTAAATGTGATAATATCACCATCAAATTCAAAGCTAAGAATACCCTTATCAACATCAATTTTTGTTCTAGCAGTTTTCATAAATGGTCTTCCTAAAAGGATCATAGATCTATGTGCAGAGAAGGAACCACCCATGTCAACTATATAAAAATCCACAGAAAAAATCAATTCATTAACTTTTACTAGAACATCTTCAACCACACCTTGAGGATATGCATTAGACCTATCGGCTAATTGAATGACAACACGAGTTTCTTTCAACGGCCCTAATTGCAATTCCTTATACATAGATAGAGGCATAATATTGATAGATGCGCCTAAATCTAGCATGACTCTCTCAACCTTCTTATTGCCAATAATGCAAGGAATAGTAAACATACGAGGATCCCTACATTTTTGTGGTAATTTTCTTTGAATGACAGCAGAAACATTTTCCCCAACCTTAATCTTCACAGTTTTCCCATATCGCATCTTTTTAGCACACAGTTCTTTCAAGAATTTTGCGTACCTAGGAACTTGCTTAATAGCATCAATCAAAGGCAAATTGATTTCTACCTTTTTGAACAGCTCAATGATCTCCTTTTCATCATCCTTCTTCTTGTTTTGAATCAACCTGGAAGGAAAAGGAGCTGCAATCAGCGATTGAGAATTAGAAATTTTTGGATCCAAACTTACCTTGGGAGGAGAAGATTCAGCAGATTGTTTTTCCTCTGCAATGGATTCCTTCTTTTGCACTTCAACATGCTCTTCTGTCTCTGTTTCTTTCTTCTTAGTATCCAATTCAACTAACTCCTTCGCACTTCTCAAAGTGACAGCGCAAACATGCCCTTTTGGATTCATTTTAGTTTGGGATGGGAGTTTGCCCTAATTAACTTGTAGCTTGTTCACCTGAGTGGCGAGCTGGGTGATTTGAAAGCCCATACTCCCCAAGGTAGCTTGTGTCTCCTGTTGGAATGCTTTTTGATTCTACGCTAGACTGTTCACGAGTGCACTACTCTGATCCAAACACTTCATGATATCATTCATGCTTGGTGTAGCACGATCGGTATGGGCATACTGACCACCTTGAGATTGCCTCTGAGGAAAAACTCCCGACATCTTCTGATCCGGCTGCTTCCAACCGAAGTTTGGATGGTCCCTCCAGTCTGGGTTGTATGTGTTTGAGTACGGATCATACTTCCTTCGTCTAAGGGCATCTTGATGTGCATCTCCGGATCCATAACATGCATGTTTGGTTGATGGATCTTGCAATGTAGGATAAGAATCAGTAAAGTGCCCATTTTCCAACACACTCCACAGCGGACGTTTTGCGTCTGTGCTACAGCTAGACTCGAACTCTTCTCATTAACACGGGAGCTGTCTGCTCGCTCAATTCCCCTCACTGGTCGGTATCGATCATCGTCCTCATCCTCATACTGCTGACCTCCAGAAACCATATAAATGATGAGTTGCTTCACCTCTGCTGAAGTCTTGTTAGTTAGCGATCCTCCGCTAGCAGCATCAACTATTTTCCTGTCAAAAGTTGACATACCATGATAAAAATAGTTAGTGAGTAACTAATATTCAGAGAAAATGTGGTCTGGAAATTTGCGGCATAACTATTGCAATCTCTCTCAGTAGTCGGCTAGACATTCATTTTGCTTCTGCTTGATGCTGCTAATCGCCATCCTTAAGTTTGCAGCTCTTGATTCAGGAAAGAACTTGCGCAAGAATTGTTCTTCCAACTCATTCCAGGTGGTAATCGAACCAGATGGAAGATCAAATAGCCAATCTCTAGCTTTGCCCTACAAAGTATGAGAAAAAGTCAGTAATCTCAAATTATCAGAAGAAAAACCTTAAGGGCGTAAAGTAGAGCAAACTAAATCAAATTCGGCTAAGTGCTTATGTACACTTTCTCCAGGTAAATCGCCGAACTTAGGTAGAACTTGAATAAAGCCAGGCCTTATTTCAGCATTATTCGCAATAGCAGGAAGCACGATGCAGATAGGTTGGTTGTTTCTGTGGTGACCTAACTCTTTGATCTGAAGTTCTTGTTCAGGTACTTGATTGAGAGCCATATCTTCTTCGAAGAGTTGATCAATATCAAAACGTTTCTGGTGTAGATGTAGAAGCTTCTTTAGACTCTCTTGCAAACTTCTTCGACCTTCGTAAAGTCCTCTCCGATTCTAGATTGAATTCTAGACTTCCTTTCTATGAGGATCGAGTCATGCACTGAAAAAAAAAAACAAAATAAAAAGAAATGGCAAACTGAAAATATTAGAATAATCACTACTTAAAAACCGGGCAACGACGCCAAAATTTGGTACGTTGTTTTTCACCAAAAATAATCCGACACGCAGTCGGTATGCCCACACTACCCAGAATAGTGGCAAGCAAGATCGTCTCCCAAAGGACCGGTGAGAATTATTCAACACTTTAGTTTGTAAGTAACCAAACCTTACGAATGAATATCTTGATTATAATGTAAAAATGAAAATAAAAGTAATAGAACAGAAAGTAGATTTCTTCACAGATTAAAAGGTATTTCGGTTTCCAATTAACTCCACCCTAGCTTAACCATTCCGATCATTGACGCAATGATAACTTCAATTAATGAATGCAAACCAGTTATAGCCACCGAAGACACTTCTGACACGGCCTAATTCCTCCTTAGCTTCTCGATAATCAGGAAGACGCTTCACTAATTATTTCCCTAATCGACTGACAACCGTAAGAGACACTCTATAGATTTAATGAGCCGATAGCTTAATGCACTAGAGAAACCCGATTCAAAACCAACAGACTCTGACACAGGACTATCGAATTAAGACTGATCTTCCCCCAATTCTGAAGAATTGTTGTACCCCTAATTAAACCTAAACCACAATTATGGATGGCCGATTTAATTGGCTACTAATTAATTCCGATCTACTAAATATATGCACCTACATAGCAAAGTCGAAATAATTAACAACTTTAAACATAGAGAATCACAGATGCATTCATATAATTAAAGTATAAGAACGAATTAGATCTCACAGAATAAATACGCCAGAGATTCGTTAATCTTCACCGGAATAGAACGCGCTTAGCTTGAATTAATAATTGGATTGGCACTTCAGAAATTAATTGATAGAACGAACGATGAAGAAAGAAAGAAAGAATGAATTTGAATAGTCAAATACTCTGCAGAGAAAACCACGTTCCTCCAATGTTTCTGGTGTCTGGAATAAACTGTACTACAATGGATAGAGTCCTACCCTATCTAGAAGTCTTTTTATACAAATCCTTAATTAATTAATTAAAAATCATCCTAATCCTAATCCAACTAGGAAAATAATAAAAATAAAGTCCAAAATTAATAAAAACATTCTAAATTTCATCCATGGCCCACAACTGGTGCAGATCCACTATCTCTAGCCCAAATACTCGCACAATCGACCAGTCGGTATGCCCATACCGACAGCTTTCCAGACTCTTCAGCTTTTCTTCAATCCAATTGTGTCCAAACCCTCCAAAACAATGCCATTATCTCCACTTCCATGTCAACCACCTGAAATAAACCACAAGACACAAATCCTTCCATAAAACTTGACCATATGGTGAGTAAAACTGTAAAAATATACCAAAAATGACTCAAAATATATACGAAATAACAACCTAATCATACTATCTGACAAGTAGTTATTAAAGATCCTGACAGGAGATCTTTGAGAGATCTTGATGATCTTGGAGCAGAAGTCATTAAATTCAACGGCTAGTTCAATCAAAGCTTCAACGGCTACAAGCATTAAACTACCATTGGTGGAATCAATCGAACCAATGATCGATAAAAGATAACGGTCACAGAGATCACTTATCTATATAAGGAGAGTGAATCTCATTTTGATCAAGACTTTCGCCAATCTAACTCTTGCTATATTTTGCAGAACGAGCTTTCTTTTTCCCTCCCCACAACTCAAAGCTTAACCTTTAAAAGTGCGAAAAGTCCCAACTGAGAACATGTGCTTCAAGTTCCAAGAAAGCAGCTAGCTGTCGAAGAAATCCAGCCAGAGCAAAGCATCTCAGTTCAAGCTCTTCAGAGATCAACCACTCAGCTCAGTGCAATAAGCATTCAAGGTTGATAACAGATTCAAGACTGTAATCTTGAAGATTGAGAGAGAGCTAAAATCTTGTAAAGATGGGCAATAGCACCTAAAGTCTCAGCGAGCAGTTGGGACCGGTAAGTGTGAGCTGTCGACTAGAACCGGCTGAGGAAGAGCGTACTTACGGGTCTATTCTTCCGGGACAGTAACAATTGAAAAGGAGGCCGCGCTCGGTTTGAAGGGTGCTATTTTCAGGTTCAACATATTTCTTCACTGTGTAACTGTAATAAAGAAACTTTACACTTACATAATGGATTGCCCTTCTGCGGAAGGAAGAGAGGACGTAGAAGTAGGAAGCTTCGAACCTCTACAAGTCTTGTGTGTGTTGTACTTTCTGCTTAAGCTTTTGCATATACTGAACTGCACACTATCGCACATAAGCTACACTCACAGGTAAAGCTCTCTATCTCAACTGAGCAGTGCACAGATAAGCTTTCTAAGCGAGTCAAGGGCCCCATATATTCCGTACAAAAGTTCAAGTTTTTGAGTTGGTTTATTCACCCCTTCCTCTAAACTGACAACGACTCACCCCGGGTCCAACAAGTGGTATCAGATCGGTTGATTCTAAGGATTAGCTATTTTTGCAGATCAACTTAATTAGATCCATTTATCTGTGCTAACGTTTCAAGCTATGGGAAACCATAAGCTACCTTTTTTTTCAGTTGAGAATTATGATGATTGGAACAGGAGAATAACGGCTCATCTATGTTTAATTCATATGAACATGTGAGAAGTCATCGAAGACGGTCCAATCAACATAATGATGGACATCAAAGCCCATATCGCCGATGTTAATCAACCGGCAAGGATCCCGAAACTGACACATCTTCTCATAAGTGAAGAGAATAAGCTAAAGAATCTTGAGTTTGTGGATCAGCTAGCATTATTCCAAACTCTAGATGAGGATCGCATGAAGGATACAAAAAACTTCAAAACCGCCAAGGAGATATGGGACTTGCTTGCAAATCTATGCAAAGAGTCCAAGGCCATTAAAGAAAGCAAGCTCCAGCTAGCGGTTGATAGATATGAATCCTTCAAAATGCAATCGGAAGAGACCATCTCAAGCCTTGAAACAAGGTTTCTATGCATAATTAGTGAGATGAATAATCTAGGAAGAAGCTATCCTAACTGTGAGATGAATTAAAAAATTTGTGACAATCTCATAGAGGAATGAGATATGAAGGTAATTGAAGTTACATAAACCGTGTGCTCATGTTCATTATCATGTACATGTACATTATTGTGAACATGCAAGGTCAGAATATAAAATCTTAAAGCAAGTAAAGAACACGAGGTTGGTAACCCTGTTCAATCAACTAATCTATGTCAGGGAGACTTCACAAGTCCGTGAGAAATAGTTCACTACTCCGTTGAATGGTTATAAAGGCTATTACATAAAGACTCCCGTCACTCGACCCCTTTCCTACCCTAGACAACCTCTTTCGTTGAACTGAATTGCGAGCTCTCCTCACAACCTAGAATTCCTCTAGTTCCTATAGGAAATCTCTCCCGAGACTCCTCTAAGTGTGTATGAATTAAAGTTTCAAACACAGACTAAAAATACAATGATCTCACCGATCAAACCTAGTCTACCTGAATACTATATGCTCCAATGATGAAGTCTTTTAATTCTCTACTCTTTGTGTATTCATAAAACTCGTGTCACATAAACCAGTCTGATTCCTAGGCTATTTATAAACAACAGATATAGCCTAAACAAGGTAATCGGAAGTCCTATTTTAACTTGAATTTAACAAGGAAACTTTTCCTTAATTAAATCAGACTTTCCTAGTTTAGATGTCTTCCTTGAATAGAACTCGTCATTTCCTTCTTTGATCTTCATCACGAACAAGACAGCTCCTATTCTGAAACGTCAATCTTGAATCTGCAGCTCCAGCTCTTTGATTTTAGCATGATACGTCTCTTGTAAACTCTCTAGACAACTATGTACATAATCATGTTACTGAACATGATTAAGTGCATGTCTTGATCTTCAATCAGATTGGCAGCGGAATGTTCACAGTAATGTCCAGAACATGGTATTTGAACATGAATAACCAAAACCTATTATATTCTTTTGATATTGCCATATTGCCATACAGATTATGACAATCTCGAACACTTAAGTGCACAAAGCACTAACAATCTCCCCTTTTGTCTTTATCTGGTAGCAAATCAGCTCCATGTTTTAAAAGAACACAACCTTTGAACTGTAGGATTATGTACCTTAAAACGAACTTGAATGTTCATTTGAACATCATATGATTCAGTTATTTTTCACTTTCTTATCAGCTTGTATCTGCTCTGCTATATTAATTTTTATTATCTTTTTATCTTTTGATAGCAGTTTCAATTTTTTTTTAGCAGATATGAATCATATAAGGAAGATAGACAATCTGTTGTATATCAGAATAGCTAATCAGAGCAAAAACAAAAGATCTTGCAAAACATGATACAAGATAAGTAGAACAAAAAAAAACTTAAAAAAAACTTATATTGCATTACTCCCTCTGATTTGCCACCGAGAAAGGCAAGGGAGTAATCTCAGAAACTACTCGAATTTGTAAGGGCTTGCTCATCTTCCTTTTCAGATCCTTCTTCTTCTAAGCCTTCTTCAGCATCATCATATTTTATCTCTTCACCATCATCAGCCTCTTCTTCTGCTTCAGCTTCCTCTTCTTCATCAGCCTCCTGCTCTTCTTCATGAGCCTCCTGATCCTCCTCTGCAGACTCTTCTTGGATAACTTCAGCTTTCTTATCTTGTACTGCAGTCTGTGCTTCACTTTACTTTTGAATCGGAGAGGAATCTTTCTGAGTAGCAGCTTCTGCAATACTTGCAAACTTGTGCAAGTTACGAACAAGTTCAAGAACATCTGCTGCTGGAGAGTCAAATCCTTCTCCTGATGAAAGATCAGCAATCATGGCTTGAATCTTCATCTTTCAGAAATATGCTCAGAAATAAACCGAGCATGAAACTCCAGGCTTTTCTCTAGAAATTTTAGCACAACACTTTTTGGTGAGGATTCTTCAACAGTAGCATCCACTCCTTTTTTGGATGCTATGAACTACTTGAATTGGAGACGCATGTGAGGATCTCCTATTTCAAGAGCAACCTTGACCTTGTTATTCTTAGAAGAGACATTCTTCTTCTGCTGCTTGATGATGCTGTAAATTAATAAAAGATAACAAAGTGGTCCCTTAACCACTGTAGACTCTGCACTACTGATGATCTTGCCAAACATGAATTCACCATAATTGAACTGCTCCCTAGTTCCGAGGTGATATAAGAACCTTCCCTGAGCTTGAATCACTGCAACTTTGTGCTTAGTTGGTAGCTAATTGTGAATTAAAATTCTGAACAGAGCTCCATATTTGTGAGTTAGCTTTGAGGTTGGGATAGTCTGTAGATGAGATGGCCATTTTTTGTAGATGCCCTGGGTCAGTTCTTCAGCAACCATCCCCCAGTCATCTATTTCCTTATACTCCTTCTCAGTTGAACAACCCAAAAACTCATTAATGAGATCAGGGGAAAACTACAGCATCTCACCTCTAACAAAGACTTTCTGAAAGTCTTTAGACTCTGGATCATCAATTTCATTGGTCAAATTACAGTAGAACTCAGAAATAACCTTGGGAACAAATTTCTGCCCTTCTGCACTGTTCCAAGTAACCCGGCTTTCTCCAACCGAGAATACACTCCGGTAGCTAACAGTGTATCCTTGTCCACCTTTTTCTCAGAGATCATAGACCTCTACTTCACTTTCTCCCATATTTCAACATGCTTAGAAAAAAGAAAGATAGCTTGTTTAGAAGTATGTGGCATATGAATGATCTGTTTGTGAATGTCAGATACATGTTCACTAGAATGTGAGTGAACATCTTTAGGTACATCTGTAGACTTTGCAGCTTTCTTAGCCTTCTTGGAAGGACCAGTCGGTTCAACAACTTTTCTTTTCTTTGTTGATGCAGCAGTGGATGGTGGAGTGACAGATGCTCGACTTCGTGTTACTGGAGTTCTTAGAACCAATTGCACCATAGCAGTAGATGCCTTCTTCCTGGGTGTTTTCTTCTTGACCGGAGATCTGGCAAAAGGATCATATTGAGCTGACGCAAGCAACTTCTCCTGTTGTGGAACAGAAGTCTTCTCAGCAGATTCAGATGATGAACTCTGAATCTCTTCCTTCTCTATTGGTTCTGCAAGTAAAGGTCTCTTAATAACCTTTTTCTTTCCTTTTGCTATAGCAGTTGCAATGGCTTTCATCTTCAAGCTTAAGGGAATATCATCTTTATGCAGGAATGGTTCTTTCCTGCTGAGTGTGAAATAGACACACTCATACACCTCTTCTTGGTTTTACTGAACCAAGCACACCCCAAGGGATGCTCTAAGTTTCTCAAGGTGAGCAGCATCCAGACCCTTGGTGAATAAATTAGCTAGTTGATCTTCTATCTTCATGTGTTCAATCATTAGTACTTCTTCTTTAACTAGCTCTCTGATGAAGTGATGTCTGATGTCTATGTGCTTTGTCCTTGAATGCTGGACTGGATTCTTGGAAATATTGATAGCACTTATATTGTCACAATACAGAAGAGGTGTATCATGACTGAATTCATAGTCCTTCATCATCTACATCATCCAGATGATCTGAGTAAAGCTGCTCCATGCTGCAATATATTAAGTTTCTGCTGTAGATAAGGATATGCAGTTCTGCTTCTTACTGAACCAGGAAACAACATTATTTCCTAAAAAGAAACAAGCACCTGATGTGCTTTTTCTGTCATCTAGAGATTCTGCCCAATCAGCATCACAGTACGTAGTAATACTTGTATTTATATAAGAAGTATACCACAATCCATAGTCTGCAGTTCTATTGATGTACTTGATGATGTTCTTAACAGCCTTCATGTGACTCTCCTTAGGACAAGACTGATATCTGGCACACACTCCCACACTGTATGCTATATCTAGTCTACTTGCAGTAAGATAAAGGAGACTCCCAATAATGATTCTGTATAAAGTTTGATCAACTTCAGCTCCTGCATCATCTTTTCCAACCTTAATTGTGGTGCTGATAGGAGTTCTTTTGTGTTTAAAATTTTCCAACTCAAACTTTTTAACCAAGTTTCTGGTATACTTGGATTGAGAGATGAATATCCCTTCTTCTGGGTGCTTTATCTGAAGCCCAAGAAAGTATTTTAGATCTCTAACTAAGCTCATCTCAACTTCAGTTTCCATGTCTCTGATGAAGTCCTTGACCATCTTATCAGACACTAAGCCAAACACTATATCATCCGCATATACTTGAACCACAATTACTTGTGATTTCTCATTTTTGATGAATAGTGTTCTGACTTCTCCTCCTAGGTTGTATCCTTTGCTAATCATGTATGTTTTCAGTCTTTCATACCATGTTCGTGGAGCCTGCTTCAAGCCATAAATGGATTTCATAATTTTGAAGACATATTCTGGATGATATGGATCTTCAAATCCTTTAGGCTGAGCTACAAAAACATCCTTCTTCAGGAAACCATTCAGAAAAGCACTCTTGACATCCATCTGATACAGTTTGAACTTCATAATGCAGGCCATAGCTAGAAGAAGTCTGACTGATTCAATCCTTGTAACTATAGCAAAGGTTTATCAAAATAAATGTCTTCAATCTGAGAATATCCTTGAGCAACCAGTCTGGCTTTATTTCTTGTAATTTTTACAGCTTCATCAGTCTTGTTCTTGAATATCCACTTGGTTCCAACAATGTTGACTCCTTCAAGTTTCTGCACCAGATCCCAAACATCATTCATTTTGAACTGTAAAAGTTCTTCCTGCATAGCCTCAATCCAGTAGTCATCTTTGAGGGCTTCTTTGATGTTCTTGGGTTCAATCTTGGAGGTGAAACATACATAGGATATCTCATCATGCATCCTCTTTCCTAGTCTGCTTCTGGTCATTTTTTCTTCATGGATGTCTCCTATTACTTCTGTAGTCGGATGATCCTTGATGATCTGTTTTGGGGGCTTTCTTTGCTTTACTATCTGTTCTTCAGATTCTCTATCTGTATCATCATGTATCTTAGGATGTTCAAAGACTTTTGTGTGAACATCATCTTCAGAGGTATTGACAGCATTGTCCTGATCATCAAATCTGACATTAACTGTCTAAATGACAGCCTTTGTCTCTTTGTTGTAAATCCTATATGATTTACTATTTATGGAGTATCCAACAAAAATCCCTTCTATACCTTTGTTGTTCATATTGCTAAGATACTCTCTATCATTGAGTATATAACATGTGGTGCTAAACACATGAAAGTACTTCACTGTTGGTTTTTTCTCATTCCAAATCTCATATGGTGTAGTGAAAGTATCTGGTTTGAGATGAACTCTATTGCTGATATGGTATGCAGTGTTAATAGCTTCTGCCCAGAACATAGCAGCAACTCCTTTAGCAGCAATCATGGTTCTTGCCATCTCCTGAAGAGTTCTGTTCTTCCTTTCAACAACTCCATTTACTGAGGAGTCTTGGGGGCTGAGTACTCATGACTAATTCCATTCTCACTGCAGAAATTATCAAAGTACTGATTCTCAAATTCCTTGCCATGATCACTTCTGATTCTGATAGTTTGTTAATCATTTTCAACTATGATCTTGCAGGCTAATCTCTTGATTGTTGTGAAAGCTTCACTCTTGTCTCTGAGAAAGTCCACCCACGTAAACCTTGAGTAGTCATCAATGTAGACAAGAACATACTTCTTTCTTCCATAGCTTTCCACAGCCATAGACCCCATTACATTTATATGAATAAGATCTAAGATTCTCTTAGAAGTTCTATCTTGCACTTCTTTATGCTGAGATCTGGATTGTTTTCCAATCTGGCATGGACCACAAACTTTATCTCTGTCAATCCTGATCTGAGGTAGACCTCTGACAATTTCTTTGCTGATGATCTTTTGGAGATTCCTGAAGTTGATGTGTCTCAGTTTCTAATTTGTTAGTGCTACCGTTATGCATTAATGTTAGTTCGTGTTTATATTCGTGAGATATAGAAGACAATGTGTTCTTGGGTATGTTCCTAAAGACAAAAGTTCCGCTATGTAAGTTTTGAAGAACAGTTGGTGAACTGTTTGCTCTGATGTTCCTCACATACCCAGGAACAGTTTTGATTATGATAGTTTCCATAATATGAAGATCTTGATCCGATTCAGTTTGGGAGGTCAAGATATGATCGGATTTGCTTGCACTTGATTTATTGTGTTTTCTGTGATGGTTTTGGCAATTATGTGGTGTCTAGTGGAAGACCATAGGATTTGATGTTTTGTTGACTTAGTTTAGGATTTGGTTATTCTATTAGGATTGAATAACTAGTCCTATTGTGTGTGTTTAAATATTGGTGATTGAGGCGAGGAGTTGCATAGATGTTTTGTGATTCAGCTTTTTGGAGTTGTATATGTCGTTCCCAGGAAACTAATGGAAGCCTCTAAATTGAATAATTAGCATTGCAGTTAGAATTATGTTGGGTTGATTAAGAGAGTATAGTTATTGAAAGATTGATGGTAGTGACGGCGAAGATTTCAATAAGATATATAACCTTTTCTTCTAGATGCTCCCGGCATTCTTTTGTAAAACATATTATTTTGCATTAATCATTTATACCCGTATATCCATATTCTACTTCCTGGATGTAGATTTGAATTGTTTATAAATATGTAGGTGTGCAGACATTTGCACATATGTAGATTGTTGGGGTTGGCCCATTTGTCCCTTTTCTGGCCCATTACTAAATTATCCTATCTACCCGGCCCAGCCCCAAACCCTTAACCCTAATTGTCGATCCAACTTCCTAATTAAAACAACATTAAGGCTGTTGGTATTTCCCTATGCTCTAGAAGCATCTATAATATCACTCATTTCCCTCACTCTCTATACACTCGATCTCAGAATCTAATCTCACATTCTCTCTCTCTCTCTTTTTGGATCTTCTCACCTCGCTCCCACGGTTTCTCTGGCCGGAGTTCTGTCCATCGGCTCCTGTTTGGCCGCTGAGTGTTTGGGAGGAGTGTGTTGTGAGAAAGAGAGGCTGAAACCCCCTGCCCCCTTGAACCCTAGCCACCCCGCTTCCTCTTCCCTTTCCCTGGACTGTTTCTCCGGTCGCCAGAGAGGGCTACTGCAGATCCCAGTGGGAAAATCTGAGCCGCCGTGCCTAGGGCACCTTTTCCCACTCACGATTGCCTCCTGTTCTTTCCTATTTCTCTATTTATTGTTTCTGCTGGAATTTCTAACTTATTCATTTGATTGCTCTACAGATCTGGTGATACCTGTGCCTGTGAAGAACCTTGAAGGTCCCTTGACCTTCACCTCTGGGGTCGACGCCGCAGCCGCTACTTGAAGAAACCCTAGACTAGTTTCTGTTGTTGTCATTTCTTGTAAACTCTTGTAAATCTTGGTTCAAGCTACTTCAGTAGCTAGTGTTAGGAACCGCTAGAGGTAGGGAATCAAGAGGTGTAATCCCCAGCTAGGCGATACCACAACATAGATGGTCTAAACAAGATACAAATACTATACAGATGATTATAGAGGAAGACTTCTTTATTTTAGTGAACTTGCGCATGCTCTCACCTTTGTGCTAAAAGAATAAGATTATATGGATTGGACAGTAATGTGATCATGATGCACGCCATATGTTCTGTGTTTCAGGCATAGGAGACCATTCATTTGAGTGGAGGTTGCATCTTGGTGGGCCTCTACTGAAGGAAAACCCAGCAACTATGGTGCTTGAGAGGTGAAATGGAATTGTCTCTTAACTAATAGCTCATACAATCTAAAAATTGTCATCAGATTATGGAGTTATACTAAAGTGATGTATTTACATCCCTTTTTATGGAAGAAGACGTCCTGTGCAACAGCAGCGTGCAAAACTCTTGTGTGTCAGTGATTTGCTTATATTAGAAAGAGCTACCATCGAAGAGGCTCGTAGCCTTTTGCATTTGTTAGACTCTGAAGCAGGTTATGGGAAAATGGGATTCTGTGGACTTAGCATGGGTAAGACACACAACTTGTTTGCTTAGCTCCTGAAAGAATTTAAAATTAGAAGGTTTTGATTCTTTAAAATTATGATTTCTGATTTATTGAATTGTTACTTGTGACTTTAATTATAAGTGATGCACTAAAATAAATAACTCAATGCAGAATTTGGGACATAAGTTCACCCTCTTCGGACAGCGTATTATTTTAATGTTCAATAATAGATTTCAGAATGTTTTCAAGCCTGTCGTACATTACTATGTCAAATCTCAAGTGTTCTATTTAGTACATACATAGAAACCAAAAACTTTTAGATATTAGTTTGTTGAATATTATTCAATATAGCAATAATTTGTCCTGTCTTATGTTCTCATATGCTACTCAATCAGATTTGTTGTTTTATGCTACGCAGGAGTTGAGTTAGTCGTTGAAATTGAAAATGGCTTAGTTGGATTCAATTTATTAGGCGTAGGATATTTGCAAGCTATTAAGAATTATGTTTTAACTTTCACCTTAACTTGAAAATATTTATCAAATTGCATTTATTGGTGCTTGATTGTGCTATTACAAGCTATGCTTATAATTTTAAAAATAAATACGGGCACACATTGTATCAAAAAATTATGAATTATGTTACTTGGGCATTTATCTATCTTTCAATTGTTCGATTTTCGGGCTTTCTATTAGGCATCAAAGTTAAAATTTGATAGTGACCTTATGTTCAAGGAAAATGCTCAACGGATAGTTGTCAGTCATCACCCAGGTAGATTACATGATAGTTTGTCTTGTCTAAATGATCCTTAAGAAGAGTTTTATTCCCATTTTGAGTTTATTGCGTTGGTGCCAAAATTACGGGTAATGATTTTTTATATTTAGAAATCCTTCTGATATGATTTGTGTAATTATCTGCTCTAAAAATGATGTTACTACATTTTAGAGTTGAGGTTTGTATCCCTAATGTACCAACTTGTCCCCTTTTGATACCCTGCTTGCTCCTATGATTAGGTTCTTAGATTTCATAGTTTTTGGGTGAATAAGAAAGCTAAGTAATTCATGTTGTTGTTTGTCATCTCATACACAAGTTTTGGGCACTTGGTTGTTAGAAGGCTAACTATTATGTTTGATGTTGTCATCTGATTCATCTCACAGGGATTGATGGCCTTGAGTAGCTTCATCTTCATGCTTTATGCTATCAGCCAACTTAATTATATGGGTCAAGTGCTACCTAAAGGGGTTGTTATACTGAACAAATTAATCTTATTCTATTTGCATAGGTAGCAACCTTCGCTTGTTTGATAATCTAAAATTTTAACTCCCCTATTAACCTGATGAAGCCCCGACCAAGACTGAAGAGTTGAGATCGACGTGTGCATGGACGTAAATTGCATGGATTATTTATTTCGTTCATGTTGGGCAGCTCATGAAGTTAATTATTCCAGCCCATGTTTGATCTCAAGGAGTCCAAGATTGAAGCCCAACTTAATTGGGAATTATTTTATCCTAGTTTAGATTTTATTTATTTAGGATCAGATTTTTTATTTAATTTAATTGTAATTTTCGTGTGTTTTTAATAAGGATTTTCTAGAAGGTCTTTTTAGTTAGGTAATTAGAGTTTTAATTAGGGGAACTTCTTTCCTAGTTAGAATTCTAGTTTAGGTAGTTTCCTAGTCTAGTTTTTAATTATTTTTGCTTTCATTTTCATCCACATAGCTAGTAATTTCCGTCCCTCTTACATAAAGGGATCTCTTGTACATTATTTACTTAGACGTTGATTGAATATTTGAATTAATTCACAATTGTCTCGCGATCTTTTGTTGATCACCCTAGTTATAATTTTGTAAGTTTATTCGAAAACTTTCACCCTTGGAGGATAGCATCTCTAGGTTTTATTCAAGGGAACCTCTTAATTCACATTGAGGGATCATTGGGAACTCGCTAATTCGAAGAGTAGCTTTAAGGTACTATCCTTGGATACGTTCGAGATCTCAAGGGTTTTATCGGGTCACGATTTAACTACAACAACACCAGCGTGCTATTCAGGTCAAGTTCTACACGAGTTCGAAGTCATTCAAGCCGTTTTTGTCCATACGTGCTATTCAGGCCATGAATAACACATATACAGTAAGTACTTCCTTTCACTATCATACCCTATCCTCTCCAGTCCTTCTTCACCATTAATCACATCCATATACATACTAAGTCCATACCATAACCATTCAAGTCCAATTCAGTTCAAACTCTTCCGCTAATCGTGTCATATATCGAGTCTCGATATTCATATTGAACCCCTTACTTAGTCCGTCGTGTGTTCCATTGTTGAGTCTGCGTACTTTGGTATTCTTTCATGTTCTTAAGCAAGACGGAATCACATCATGTGGTATCAGAGCGATGACGGCAATAGCTGTTTGTGGTTTAATACTAGGTTGTGTTTTTTGTTTAATTTCTGTCTGTATTGTTCGTTGTTTATCGAGTTGTAATCTGCATATTCATAAAAAAAGTGAAAAGAGCAAGGATACTCGTCCACAGCAAAAAAAAAAAAGAGATATTGTTCAAAAAAAAAGAGAACAGTTTGTTAAAAAAAAGTTCTGCATTATTTCGTTCTTTCCAGATCATGTATTTGTTTAAGTGTGTTGTTTGGTCTTGTTTAGTTAGAGGAAGTTGAATAGCAGATAAAAACAATTCTGGTTGAATCTGTTATTCCAGTCATGATTTCATTGTTTAGGAGTGTTAATTGTTCTTGTTTGAGTTGAGAACAAGACGTATTGCCGATAAAAAAAAATTCTGAAAAAAAAACGTGAAAAAAAATCTGCAATAGAATTTGATTTTCTCCTTGTTTCCTACATAGTTTACTCAAGCTAGTTAGTTTGACACCATCATACACACGATTTCCACACACTGTGCAGTACATACACTTTGAGTGATACACGAGGGGAAAAAAGAAAAGAGTGGAAACAAATGAGAGAAAAGAGAGAATCGCGAGGTCCTTTTATTTCTTTATGTTTGTTTCTTGTGCAGGTTACCTTTAATTCAAATGGTACACTCAGCAAGTATCCCGCCTGGGACGCGAAGGTGTCTTTTGAAGTAATGTCCGAAAGCATGAATAAATATACACAGATGTTGGAGGACAAATCTAATCGATTGGCCAAGTTAATGGAGCAGTTTGAGCGTCTCAACGCACAAGATGTACCACCTCCACCACCTAGAGCTCAACCATGATCATCCTCACCATATTCGGAGTTTCCACAACCCCGAAGACAGCCCGTGAGGCTACTTGATCATTTTACACCATAGTCTAGCTATAGGCCACCCGTTGCAAGTCTCGTATATGCACGGTCTACCCCAATAGTTCGATCACCCGTTGCTATACCGACACCACCTATACGGCCACCCGTTCAGCCGGCAATTGATACATTGAGTCCAGCTTGTGACGTACCATGCCCTATATGTACAGCCCGTGAAGAAGAGTTAGAGCAGCCCCCGACCGACGTCAAATCTTAGGTAAAGGCCGCCGAAGTCAAGGAAGAAAAAGTGGAGATCAATGTCGAGATACCAAATGAGCTAATCGCTATTTCGGAGGTACCAATTGTAGTTGATGCACCTATTTAAGAGTTGTTAGACGTTACCACTTGTGAAAACATTGAAGATGAAGAGACAAGTGATAGAGAGGGGTTGAGCATACAACCGAGTATTGAAAGGGAGAATGAATTCGTTTGGGGCATGGCTGCAAACCAAACACAACAAGTCGTGCAAACAAGAGTTTGCGACAAGGGAATAATTTTACAATCTGAAGTAGTTGCGAACCAAATGGAGCTCAAGCACACATGCATGATGGATATGCCAAAAGCTAACATTTGTTGTCAACAACTTTATTTGAATATATTTATTTTACAGGTTGTTGAAGATGTTCCATTCGATGTTGATGCTCCACCAGATTTGTTCACGGACGCTGTGTCGAGATCTTTTATGGTGCTGAATATTCGACCACTTAATACCGAATGGATATGCATGTTCATAACATTGTGTCTTTTGAAACTTGTGCAAAAAGAGTTTGATAACTAGTTTGTGCTCATCTTTGATCCAGGTGGTTCGAATTCGATGATGAATTCTTTTCAAGAGGAGAGGAATGATGAAGTCCCAACCAAGCCTGAAGAGTTGAGATCAACATGTGCATGGACGTGAATTGCATGGATTATTTTGTTCATGTTGGGTAGCTCATGAAGTTAATTAATCCAGTCCATGTTCGATCTCAAGGAGTCCAAGATTGAAGCCCAACTTAATTGGGAATTATTTTATCCTAGTTTAGATTTTATTTATTTAGGATCAGATTTTTTATTTTATTTAATTGTAATTTTCGTGTGTTTTTAATAAGGATTTTCTAGAAGGTCTTTTTAGTTAGGTAATTAGAGTTTTAATTAGGGGAACTTCTTTCCTAGTTAGAATTCTAGTTTAGGTAGTTTCCTAGTCTAGTTTTTAATTATTTTTGCTTTAATTTTCATCCACATAGCTAGTAATTTCCGTCCCTCTTACATAAAGGGATCTCTTGTACATTATTTACTTAGACGTTGATTGAATATTTGAATTAATTCACAATTGTCTCGCGATCTTTTGTTGATCACCCCAGTTATAATTTTGTAAGTTTATTCGAAAACTTTCACCCTTGGAGGATAGCATCTCTAGGTTTTATTCAAGGGAACCTCTTAATTCACATTGAGGGATCATTGGGAACTCGCTAATTCGAAGAGTAGCTTTAAGGTACTATCCTTGGATACGTTCGAGATCTCAAGGGTTTTATCGGGTCACGATTTAACTACAACAACACCAGCGTGCTATTCAGGTCGAGTTCTACACGAGTTCGAAGTCATTCAAGCCGTTTTTGTCCATACGTGCTATTCAGGCCATGAATAACACATATAAAGTAAGTACTTCCTTTCACTATCATACCCTATCCTCTCCAGTCCTTCTTCACCATTAATCACATCCATATACATACTAAGTCCATACCATAACCATTCAAGTCCAATTCAGTTCAAACTCTTCCGCTAATCGTGTCATATATCGAGTCTCGATATTCATATTGAACCCCTTACTTAGTCCGTCGTGTGTTCCATTGTTGAGTCTGCGTACTTTGGTATTCTTTCATGTTCTTAAGCAAGACGGAATCACATCATGTGGTATCAGAGCGATGACGGCAATAGCTGTTTGTGGTTTAATACTAGGTTGTGTTTTTTGTTTAATTTCTGTCTGTATTGTTCGTTGTTTATCGAGTTGTAATCTGCATATTCATAAAAAAAGTGAAAAGAGCAAGGATACTCGTCCACAGCAAAAAAAAAAAGAGATATTGTTCAAAAAAAAAGAGAACAGTTTGTTAAAAAAAAGTTCTGCATTATTTCGTTCTTTCCAGATCATGTATTTGTTTAAGTGTGTTGTTTGGTCTTGTTTAGTTAGAGGAAGTTGAATAGCAGATAAAAACAATTCTGGTTGAATCTGTTATTCCAGTCATGATTTCATTGTTTAGGAGTGTTAATTGTTCTTGTTTGAGTTGAGAACAAGACGTATTGCCGATAAAAAAAAATTCTGAAAAAAAAACGTGAAAAAAAATCTGCAATAGAATTTGATTTTCTCCTTGTTTCCTACATAGTTTACTCAAGCTAGTTAGTTTGACACCATCATACACACGATTTCCACACACTGTGCAGTACATACACTTTGAGTGATACACGAGGGGAAAAAAGAAAAGAGTGGAAACAAATGAGAGAAAAGAGAGAATCGCGAGGTCCTTTTATTTCTTTATGTTTGTTTCTTGTGCAGGTTACCTTTAATTCAAATGGTACACTCAGCAAGTATCCCGCCTGGGACGCGAAGGCGTCTTTTGAAGTAATGTCCGAAAGCATGAATAAATATACACAGATGTTGGAGGACAAATCTAATCGATTGGCCAAGTTAATGGAGCAGTTTGAGCGTCTCAACGCACAAGATGTACCACCTCCACCACCTAGAGCTCGACCATGATCATCCTCACCATATTCGGAGTTTCCACAACCCCGAAGACAGCCCGTGAGGCTACTTGATCATTTTACACCATAGTCTAGCTATAGGCCACCCGTTGCAAGTCTCGTATATGCACGGTCTACCCCAATAGTTCGATCACCCGTTGCTATACCGACACCACCTATACGGCCACCCGTTCAGCCGGCAATTGATACATTGAGTCCAGCTTGTGACGTACCATGCCCTATATGTACAGCCCGTGAAGAAGAGTTAGAGCAGCCCCCGACCGACGTCAAATCTTAGGTAAAGGCCGCCGAAGTCAAGGAAGAAAAAGTGGAGATCAATGTCGAGATACCAAATGAGCTAATCGCTATTTCGGAGGTACCAATTGTAGTTGATGCACCTATTTAAGAGTTGTTAGACGTTACCACTTGTGAAAACATTGAAGATGAAGAGACAAGTGATAGAGAGGGGTTGAGCATACAACCGAGTATTGAAAGGGAGAATGAATTCGTTTGGGGCATGACTGCAAACCAAACACAACAAGTCGTGCAAACAAGAGTTTGCGACAAGGGAATGATTTTACAATCTGAAGTAGTTGCGAACCAAATGGAGCTCAAGCACACATGCATGATGGATATGCCAAAAGCTAACATTTGTTGTCAACAACTTTATTTGAATATATTTATTTTACAGGTTGTTGAAGATGTTCCATTCGATGTTGATGCTCCACCAGATTTGTTCACGGACGCTGTGTCGAGATCTTTTATGGTGCTGAATATTCGACCACTTAATACCGAATGGATATGCATGTTCATAACATTGTGTCTTTTGAAACTTGTGCAAAAAGAGTTTGATAACTAGTTTGTGCTCATCTTTGATCCAGGTGGTTCGAATTCGATGACGAATTCTTTTCAAGAGGAGAGGAATGATGAAGTCCCAACCAAGCCTGAAGAGTTGAGATCAACATGTGCATGGACGTGAATTGCATGGATTATTTTGTTCATGTTGGGTAGCTCATGAAGTTAATTAATCCAGTCCATGTTCGATCTCAAGGAGTCCAAGATTGAAGCCCAACTTAATTGGGAATTATTTTATCCTAGTTTAGATTTTATTTATTTAGGATCATATTTTTTATTTTATTTAATTGTAATTTTCGTGTGTTTTTAATAAGGATTTTCTAGAAGGTCTTTTTAGTTAGGTAATTAGAGTTTTAATTATGGGAATTTCTTTCCTAGTTAGAATTCTAGTTTAGGTAGAGTCGTACTCTAGTTTTTAATTATTTTGGCTTTAATTTTCATCCATATAGCTAGTAATTTTTGTCCCTCTTATATAAAGAGATCTCTTGTACATTATTTACTTAGATGTTGATTGAATATTTGAATTAATTCACAATTGTCTCACGATCTTTTGTTGATCACCCCCGTTATAATTTTGTAAATTTATTCAAAAACTTTCACTCTTAGAGGATAGCATCTCTAGGTTTTATTCAAGGGAACCTCTTAATTCACATTGAAGGATTATTGGGAACTCGCTAATTCAAAGAATAACTTTAAGGTACTATCATTGGATATGTTCGAGATCTCAAGGGTTTTATCGGGTTGTGATTCAACTACAACAACAATAGCGTGCTATTCAGGTCGAGTTCTACACGAGTTCGAAGTCATTCAAGCCGTTTTCATCCATACGTGCTATTCAGGCCGTGAATAACACATATACCATAAGTACTTCCTTTCACTATCATACCCTATCCTCTCCAGTCCTTCTTCACCATTAATCACATCCATATACATCCTAAGTTCATACCATAACCATTCGAGTCCAATTCAGTTCTAACCCTTTTGTCTGCAGATTTTCTAACCTTTATTTGCTTGCGGATTTGCTGGGTTGTATGTTACATTTAGATTCTGAGTAAGGTTTGAGTTGGGAGGGGATATCCTAACTGCGTTCATAAATTTTTACCGCTCTACTATTTATAATTTTATCTGCTCTTAAAATGACTTGATGAATTTTTCTAGAGTTGGGAGTTGTTCAAGTAAGCATAATTAAATTGGAATACCCTTTTGTCTTAATTGCATAGTTAATGAAGTGGAGCAATAATATCTTTAGATCATTGCTAATTTTATAATACAATATTGGTAAAGAAATATGCATTCTTTTAATACAATGTCAATACAATATTATTGATTTTATTGCTTTTGTGTGTAGTTTCAAAAAAGGTCATATTCTAAAAATAAGATCAACAAAGTTCGAGTGGAATGGGCTAATTGTGAGCTATATGATCAAGGTATTTTGGATTTCTAGCTATCTACAACTAGGTGTGTTTGAGCATATTATCGGGATGCATTGCAATTATTTGCAGTTATCATTTTTTGGATTTTGATTATAGCTCTATTAGAGCTTCTTTGTATTAGATATTAGAGATGGCAAACATTTTAATGTTTTAGGTCATCTCAACAAGTTTTTAGATAATAATTCATCATATTGTATTTTTATATGATCCATGGCCATATTGTATTTTTGGATAACATTTGACGATGTTATGGATATCCATGAATTTAATTTTAATTGTTACATTACGATGCATACATGCCAATAAAAACCAATTAAATATAATATACAACGGTTTTTATATTTCTTTTACAACAGGAATAATCATTGTATATCACAATTATATACAACACTAAAATGTTCATATACAATGATAAATATCATGGTATATGTAGATTAAATACAACGGTAATAAAATATCACTGTTACGTATGTTATTAATATACAACAGTAAATAAAAAAGTTGTTACGTATCATACTCATTTACAACGGTAAATTTCATCTTTAGAACGGTAAATATCGTTGCATATAATGGTTATATACGACGGTAAACTAAGATATACCGTTATCTAACGTATCTATACACAACGGTAAGACTAAAACCCATTACAAATAATGTATATATACAATGGTAAAAATGAATTTTACAACGGTGATTCAACGTTGTGTATTATCACAATACACAACGGTGAATCACCGTTGTGTAAACTGGTGACTATAGACAACACCACTATATACAACGATAGTAAAAAAGAATAGACAACAGATATTCTCCGTTGTGTATGGCATTTTTTCTTGTAGTGAGTTGAAGACTGGGGTATTGTTGATGCTGAACTCACAGGTGGTGAGTATGATTTTTGGCTAACTAATCCACATACCATCCCTATAAGAAAACTGACTGCTATCTACAAAGCTCTCTTCCAAATTGCTATTCACAACTGGGTGCCAACCACCCACTACACTGGAGTTAACCAAAATCAAGGAAGATTCCTGTTTCATGTTGGAACAAGAAGATGATTTAATTTTGGAGAGTTTGTCTACAACAAAGTGATTTCTATGGCTGAGAGTGATCTTATTAAGGCTCCAATTATCTATCCCGTACTCATTTATGGGATCATCAAGAAGCAAAAGAAAGGATGTTACTAGTACAACCAAAGAAGCCTTCAGTTAAGAAGGTTTCATCTGGCCTACCTTCTTCTGCCAGAGAGAACATTCCAGTTCAAATTCAGAGAATCACAAGATCGAAGACGGCTTTAGGTCAAGCATCAACATCTCCTGCTCCCATAATCTTTGTACAACAAAAGATAATATCCCACTTGAAGGATTATGTTGCCTTCCATAGTCAAAAAGTTCTAAAGGATGCTGCTGAAAGGAAGAATGTTCAAGAACTTTTTCATGAACTTCTTCAATCTGAAGAGTTCTCGAGGCCTTCTGCTACTAAAGATCATCATTTGCAAAGCTTGGCTGAAATAGAATTCAAGAAAATTTAAGATATATAAATGGAAAAAGGCCATACAGCAGCTGAAAAGGAGCATGAGGAAGAAGAAGAGACAGAGGCAGATACTGAAGAGCAAGTGGTAGAAGAGGAGGATAAAGCTGAAAAGCAAGAGGAAGAAGAGGAGGTTGAAGCTAAAGGAGAAGAGGAGGCCGAAAAAGAAGAAGCTGAAGGAGAAGAATTTGAGTCTGCACATGAAGATGAACAATCTGATGCAGACAAAACTGACTGAGTTCGGATCCACACAATGCTCTTTTGCCTTATATCTGTAGGCAAATAGGAGGGAGTATTCGTCTTTCAAAAAAATTTCTTTCAAGATTTAAGCTATAATATCATTTTTTTTCCTCTGACTTTTTGTAAGGCTCTTTACTTTGAGCCTTAGTTTGTTTTTTTATGAAGCTCTTTACTTTGAGCTTCATTATGATGTAATCAAGTTATAATCGCCTTATCACATTCATTACATCATTCTGCACTCTTCCACCAAGTTACTTATGTATTTACTACTCTAATAACATGATTGTTAATGATCTTCATTGCTTTGATAAAAATATAAAAGAAACAACATAAAAGAAAAGAAAGAAAAGGAGAGCTGAAGTTCTTAAAAAAGTTCATGAAGATCTAGGTGGACATCCCTGCTGTTGATGGAGTTATACTTGGAAAAATGAAGGAGTTAATTTGCCAACAGATAAAGACAAAGTGGGATATTGTTAGTGCTATGCCTTGCACTAAGTAGAGATATAACACTAAGGGGGAGATTGTTAGTGATGTGCTTTGCACTAAGTTTATTTATCAAGTGATTTACATTGCACTCTTGCAATAGTGATGGATTATCATTGATCTTTATGGAATAGAATCATCACTACATATTTGATTTTTCCAAGTACATTTGTTGTTCTGGATAAATATTCATAAGGATGTACATGAACATGATTTGGACCTTAATGAAGATAGCTTAAGCAGTAAGATTGGATTGAGCTGAAGATGAAGAAGGTTGTGCATCGAGACATAACTAATATTGTTCAACACATTAAGTACTGTCAGCTAGCTTGAGTGATAGCCAGAAGTCAGTTTGTAAACTGATTAGGTTGTTATTTCATATATATTTTGAGTCATTTTTGGTATATTTTTGCAGTGTTACTCACCCCATGGTCAAGTTTTGTGGAAGAATTCGTGTCTTGTGGTTAATTTCAGGTGGGTGATATGGAAGTGGAGATAATGGCATTGTTTTGGAGGGTTTGGATGCAATTGGATTGAAGAAAAGCTGAAGAGTCTGGAAAGCAGTCGGTATGGGCATACCGATTGATGAATTATGCGAGTATTTGGGCTGGAGATAGTGGATCTGCACCAACTGTGGGCTATGGATGAAAATTTAGGCAGTTTTTATTAATTTTGGACTTTATTTTTATGATTTTCCTTGTTGGATTAGGATTAGGATGCTTTTTAATTAACTAATTAAGGATTTGTATAAAAAGACTTCTAGATAGAGTAGGACTCTATGCATTGCAGTAGAGATTATTCCAACGCTAGATACACAGAGAGAAATGATTTTTCTCTGCAGATTTTTTCACAATTCAATTTCATTCTTTCTTTCTTTCTTCATCGTTCTTTCTATCAAGTAATTTCTGAAGTGCCAATCCAATTATGAATTCAAGCTAAGCGCGTTCTATTCTGGTGAAGATTAACGAATCTCTGGCGTATTTATTCTGTGAGACCTAATCTGTTTTTATACTTTAATTATATGAATGCATCTGTGATTCTCTATGTTTAAAGTTGTTAATTGTTTCGACTCTGCTAGGTAGGTGCACATATTTGGTAGATCAAAATTAATTAGTAGCCAATTAAATCGGTCATCCGTAATTGTGGTTTAGATTTAATTAGTGGTACAACGATTCTTTAGAATCGAGGGAAGATCAATCTTAATTCGATAGTCCTGTGTCAGAGTCTGTTGGTTTTGAATCGGGTTTCTCTAGTGCATAAAGCTGTCAGCTCATTAAATCTATAGAGTATCTCTTACGATTGTCAGTCGATTAGGGAAATAATTAGTGAAGTGTCTTCCTGATTATCGAGACGCTAAGGAGAAATTACGTCGCGTCAGAAGTGTCTTCGGTGGCTATAACCGGTTTGCATTTATTAATTGAAGTTATCATTGCGTCAATGATCGGAATAATTAAGCTAGGGTGGAGTTAATTGGAAGCCGGAATACCTTTTAATCTGTGAAGAAATCTACATTTGTTCACTTGCATTTATTTTCGTTTTTCCATTATAATCAAGATATTCGTTCGTAAGGTTTGGTTACTTGCAGACTAAAGTATTGGATAATTCTCGCCGGTCCTTTGGAAGACGATCTTGCTTGCCACTATTCTGGGTAGTGTGGGCATACTGACTGCGTGTCAGATTATTTTTGGTGAAAACAACACACCAAATTTTGGCGCCGTTACCGGGGATCGGTTTTTAAGGAGTAATTATTCTAATATTTTTAGTTTGCCATTTCTTTTTATTTTGTTTTTTTTTCAGTGCATGACTCGATCTTCACAAAAAGGAAGTCTAGAATTCAATTCAGATCCGGAGAAGACTTTACGAAGGTTGAGTAAGATTGCAAGAGAGTCTAAAGGAGCTTCAACATCTGAACCAGAATGTTTTGATATTGATCAATTGTTCGAAGAAGATATGGCTCTCAATCAAGTACGTGAACAAGAACTTCAGATCAAGGAGTTAGGTCGCTACAGAAACAATCAACCTATCTGCATCATGCTTCCTGCTATTGCGAATAATGCTGAAATAAGGCCTGGCTTTATTCAAGTTCTACCCAAGTTCGGCAATTTACCTGGAAAAAGTGCACATAAGCACTTAGCCGAATTTGATTTAGTTTGCTCTACTTTACACCCTCAAGGTTTTTCTTCTGATAATTTGAGATTACTGACTTTTTCTCATACTTTGCAGGGCAAAGCTAGAGATTGGCTATTTTATCTTCCATCTGGTTCGATTACCACTTGGAATCAGTTGGAAGAACAATTCTTGTGCAAGTTCTTCTCGGAATCCAGAGCTGCAAATTTGAGAATGGCGATCAACAGCATTAAGCAGAAGTAGAATGAGAGTTTAGTCGATTACTGAGAGAGATTCCAGCAATTGTGCCGTAAATATCCAGACCACGGTTTCTCTGAATATCAGTTGCTCACTAATTTTTTCTACTGTGGTATGTCTACCTTTGACAGGAAGATAATTGATGCTGCTAACGGAGGATCACTGACTAACAAGACTCTAGCAGAGGCGAATTAAAGCAACTCATCATTGATATGGTTTCTGGAGGTCAGCAATATGAGGATGAGGACGATGACCGATACCGACCTGTAAGGGGAGTTGAATGAGCAGACAGCTCCGGTGTTAATGAGAAGATTGATGCTCTCCGCCAACCAAACAAGCATGCTATGGGTCCGGAGATGCACAACAAGATGCCCTTAGACAGAGAAAGTATGATCCGTACTGAAACACATACAACCCAGGCTGGAGGGACCATCCAAACTTCGGTTGGAAGCAGCCGGATCAGAAGATACCGAGAGTTTTTCCTCAGAGGCATCCACAGGGTGGTCAATATGCCCATACCGATTGTGCTACACTGAGCATGAATGATATCATGAAGTGTTTGGAGCAGAGCAACGCACTCGTGAATAGTCTAGCGTAGAATCGAAAAGCATTCCAGCAGGAGACACAAGCTGCCTTAGGAAGTATGGGCACTCAAATCACCCAGCTTGCCACTCAGGTGAACAAGCTACAAGCGAATCAGGGCAAACTCCCATCCCAAACTGAAATGAATCCAAAAGGGCATGTTTGCGCTGTCACTTTGAGAAGTGCGAAGGAGGTAGTTGAATTGGAGGCTACTAAGAAGAAAGAAAAGGAGCCGAAAGAGCACGCTGAAGTGCAAAAGAAAGAATCCAGGGCAGAGAAAAAACAATCTGCCGAATCTTCTCCTCCCAAGGTAAGTTTGGATCCAAAAATTTCTAATTCTCAATTGTTGACTGCAGCTCCTTTTCCTTCCAGGTTGGTTCGAAATAAGGAGGATGATGAAAAGGAGATCCTCAAGCTATTCAAGAAGGTAGAGATTAATTTGCCTCTGATAGATGCTATTAAGCAAGTTCCCAGATACGTAAAATTTTTGAAAGAACTGTGTGCTAAAAAGATGCGATATGGGAAAGATGCGAGAATTAAAGTTAGTGAGAATGTTTCTACTATTATTCAAAGAAAATTACCACAAAAATGTATGGATCATGTTATGTTTACTATTCCTTGCATATTTGGTAGCAAGAAGGTTGAGAAAGTCATGCTAGATTTATGCGCATCCATAAATGTTATGCCTCTTTCTATGTACAAGGAATTGCAATTAGGACCTATGAAAGACACTCGTGCTAATATTCAGTTATCTGATAGGTCTAATGCATATCCTCAAGGTGTGGTTGAAGATATTCTAGTAAAAGTTAATGAATTTATTTTTCCTGTGGATTTTTATATAGTTGACATGGGTGATTCCTTCTCTGCACATAAATATATGATCCTTTTAGGAAGACCATTCATGAAAACTGCTAGAACAAAAATTGATGTTGATAAGGGTATTCTTAGCTTTCAATTTGATGGTGATATTGTCACATTTAATATTTTTGAAGCTATGAAGCATGTTGAGGATCCTGAAGCTCTGTATATGATTGATGTTGTCGACCCGTTAGTTGATGATTTTGTTGAGAATCATTTCAGGGAAGATAAGCTGAAGCAGGTACTATTTGGTGGAATGACTGATACCGCTACAATAACAGGTGAAGATGATGAGATTCGAGATGTTATCATGCAGCTGTATGCTACCATTAAGTTTCCCAATTGGCATCTGTCAAGCAGTATGCCCATACCGATCAACTCAGAGCTGATTTTGCCATCTATTTTGAAAGCTCCAATGTTGGAATTGAAAGTGCTTTCAGAGCATTTGAAATATGTTTCTCTGGGAGAGCAAGACATGCTACCTGTTATCATGAGCAATGCTCTTTACAAAGAGTAATAAGCAAGGTTGGTCGAGCTTTTTAAGAAGCATAAAAGTGCGGGGATGGAGACGACTACTCTCGACGGGGTAGATCTGGCTACCTTCGAATTTATCACATGATCAAGTTCTGATTGTGTGGAGCCTCAGACATTAAATAAGGGCGCTTCTCGGGAGGCAACCCGAGCATTTATTTAAATTTTTTTTTCTTTTATTTTAAAAAATAATAATAATAAAACTCCTTAATCAGATTTATCGAGCCCTAATCTCTTTCTCTTAGCAAAAGGGCCAGCATGTTCTCATCTCGCCGGATCGAGAGCAAGCTAGATGACCTCATTGATCGACTTGCTACTATTTAACAAGCCGCAGCCAACTTCTCCTAGTCATCTTCCAAGTGACCGCACAGTTTGCATTTTCTCCCCTTTGTATAGTTTTTTTTATTTGTTTTTCTATTTTTCTTTTGGGTCGCTCTCCTTTTCTGCACAGTGAAGACACTGTGATGTTTAAGTATGTGGGAAGAGTTAGTTTGTTAGTTTTTTTTTGCCGTTTATGTTTAGTAAAAAAAAAGAGTTTTTATGTGGTTTTGGTGTGTCAAATCATTGGCTTACTTGAGATGGATTGCATGATAAGAAAGACTATGATATGGGATTGGTCTTGAGTGGATGGTTTATCTCTTGTGATTAAAATGTGCACATGCTTGTATATATTCTTGAATGAGAAATATGCAAAATTTAATCAAATTTATTGAAGCTTACTATATTGTGAGATTTGAGCCTGATGAGCATTATATATGAGGAAGCTCAATTTATTTTCTTGCTGAGTGTATCGTACTTGAATGTTAGATTTCTGATTTGCCCAGTTACCATAGTCACACCACTTTTGAGTTTCTTTCCATGAAAATGATTAAGGCATTTAGGATTACCCATTGCTTTGGCTTATAAAAATTATCCACGCCCTTAATTGTCCATTAGTGAGCCCGTTGTGCCTAATCCATTTCTTTTTTATTATAAATAGCCACTAAATAATTAAGCCTTAACCTTTTGGCATGCTCTTGTCCCCATAAAATATGTAAGTGTATTTTTGTGTTGAAATGAGTTTAAAGTCTGCTTGAAAATATTGGTGTTGGAAAGTTGACGAATGTGTATATGTCTCTGTTCTATTCCAAAAAAAGAAAAAAAAGAGATGAAAAAAAAGAGAAAAAAATAAGGAATAGAACGAGCATGGAATAAAAGGGGGCTATGCTTAATTGATACCATTTATTCTGTTGCCTTGTATTATTGGAAACCAGCACTCAATTAGTTTTTATTGATTTAATTGGGAAGTTGCAGACGAACTTGGTGAATGTATTTGATATGCTTACATGTTTTCAATTATTTGAGCCATTTCATCATTTTTACCCTACCTATGCACCCTAGCCCCGTTACAACCCGTGCAAAAAGACCTTTTGATTTGTGTATAGATCGCATTTGCATGGTAGAGATTTTGACATGTGGGCAAATTTATGTTTGAAAGCATCAAGTTACGATTGTGTGAATTAAATTCTGTCCTTATTGTCTTTTGGGAGAACTTGAACGAATCTTGGTGAGGCAGGATTGGTTTTGCATGTTTTTGACTTGAATGAAAAGCATGTGTACAGTTTTATGAAACAAGAGATTGGTTTGTGATCTGTAGATGATTGTATCTTGCCTCCGACTTTTATTGTTTTCCATTTAAGGTTGCCAATGATTGTCTTGTCATCTTTGAGTCCTTTTTGAGTCTGTCTTTTGTTTAGTATTGCTCGAGGACGCGCATTGTCTAAGTGTGGGGGGGTTTGATTAGGTTGTTATTTCGTATATATTTTGAGTAATTTTTGGTATATTTTTGCAGTGTTACTCACCCCATGGTCAAGTTTTATGGAAGAATTCATGTCTTGTGATTAATTTCAGGTGGTTGACATGGAAATGGAGATAATGACATTGTTTTGGAGGGTTTGGATGCAATTGGATTGAAGAAAAGCTGAAGAGTCTGGAAAGCAGTCGGTATGGGCATACCGACTGATCGATTATGCGAGTATTTGGGCTGGACATAGTGGATCTGCACTAGTTGTGGGCCATGGATGAAAATTTAGGCAGTTTTTATTAATTTTGGACTTTATTTTTATTATTTTCCTTGTTGGATTAGGATTAGGATGCTTTTTAATTAATTAATTAATTAAAGATTTGTATAAAAAGACTTCTAGATAGAGTAGGACTCTATCCATTGTAGTAGAGATTATTCCAACGCTAGATACACAGAAAGAAACGATTTTTCTCTGCAGATTTTTTCACAATTCAATTTTATTCTTTCTTTCTTCATCGTTCTTTCTATCAATTAATTTCTGAAGTGCAAATCAAATTATGAATTCAAGCTAAGCGCGTTCTATTCCAGTAAAGATTAACAAATCCCTGGCGTATTTATTATGTGAGATCTAATCTATTCTTATACTTTAATTATACGAATGCATCTGTGATTCTCTGTGTTTAAAGTTGTTAATTGTTTCAACTGTGCTAGGTAGGTGCACATATTTGGTAGATCGAAATTAATTAGTAGCCAATTAAATCGGCCATCCGTAATTGTGGTTTAGGTTTAATTAGTAGTACAACGATTCTTCAGAATCGAGGGAAGATCAGTCTTAATTCGATAGTCCTGTGTCAGAGTATGATGGTTTTGAATCGTGTTTCTCTAGTGCATAAAGTTGGTGGTTCATTAAATCTACAGAGTGTCTCTTATGGTTGTCAGTCGATTAGGGAAATAATTAGTGAAGTGTCTTCCTGATTATCGAGAAGCTAAGGAGAAATTAGATCGCGTCAGAAGTGTCTTCGATGGCTATAACTGGTTTGCATTTATTAATTGAAGTTATCATTGCGTCAATGATCGGAATAATTAAGCTAGGGTGGAGTTAATCGGAAGCCGGAATACCTTTTAATCTATGATGAAATCCACATTTGTTCAATTGCTTTTATTTTCATTTTTACATTATAATCAAGATATTCGTTCGTAAGGTTTGGTTACTTGCAGACTAAAGTGTTGGATAATTCTCACTGGTCCTTTGGGAGACAATCTTGCTTGCCACTTGTTGGTCCCGGGCGAGTCGATATCAGTTTAGAGGGGGGGTGAATAAACTGATTAAAACATTTGCTTCAAATGCGGAATGACAGGGACCTTTGAACAGTTAAGACAATTTGAGTGCAGCTTGTGTGATATTGTGTGCAGTTCAAAGATATGCGATAATCAAAATGGTATAGCACATAAGCAATTTATAGAGGTTCAAAGTCTCAAACTTCTACGTCCTCTCTTCCTTCCGCAGAAGGGCAACTTCACTATATAACTTGAGTTTCTTTACAAATTATACAATGAAAGATAGTTGGCTGAACCTGGTAACTGCTCGCTACCTCAGCGGGTCGACAACTCACACTTGAAGTCCCTAACTGCTCGCTAGGAAGGTAGGTGTTATTGTCGTCTTTACAAGGTTTTAGATCTCTTTCGATCTTCAAGAGGTTAGTATTGAACAGGGGTTATCAACTTATGTGCTCCTTCAATTGAGCTGAGTAGTTGATCGTTGTATAGCTAAAACTGAGAAGACTGCCCTGGCTGGATTGTCAACAGCTGGCTGATTATCTTGACTCTGTGAATTTCTTCTTCTCAGTTGAACTCTCGCAGTTTCTATCAAACGCTGAACTTGAGCTTGAGTGAGAGGGAGAAAGAAAAGCTCTTGCTTGTATATGCGAAAGTTGTGTAGGCAAAGGATTCTTCTTGGTTCTGCACTCTTTTTTTTTCAAACTCTGATTCACTCGTCTTTTATAGAGGACTGATTTTATGACCGTTGCATTCCATTGTCCATTGATCGGTGGCTCTGTTGGCTCAATAATGGAGAATGATCGCTTGGAGCTTTTGGTTTGAAGTAGCCGTTACTCTGCCAATCGATCTTCATTGGATATTTAATTCCAGGATCTTTGTTGAAGCATTTATTCCAAGATTCGGCAGTTTGAGCAATAAACTCCAGGGTTCTCTCGCTTCAGTTTTCTTGGCAGCTTTCAGTTCCAGTTGACAGTTCTGGACTTGTCAGCTGAGTTTGACTATTGCTCCAGTTGGCAGTTTTGAGCTCGTCAGCTGAGTTTGGCTATTGCTCCAGTTGGCAGTTTTGAGCTCGTCAGCTGAGTTTGGCTATTGCTCCAGTTGGCAGTTTTGAGCTCGTCAGCTGAGTTTGGCTATTGCTCCAGTTGGCAGTCTTGAGCTTGTTAGCTGAGTTTGGCTATTGCTCCAGTTGGCAGTTTTGAGCTCGTCAGCTGAGTTTGGCTATTGCACTAGTTGGTCATCAGTTGGATACTTCCAGTCTTCAGTCTAAACTGATCTCTTATCAGTTCCCTTAGTTGACTCTTTTCGCCCTCAGCTTAGCTGACTTAGTTGTCAGTTTGTTTCAACTGTTCACTTCTTGACTTCTCAGTTCAGTTGACTTTTGACTGAATGACGTATCCTTCAGCTTGCAGACTATGATTGGTTGACTTTGACTTTGCTTGATTCCCTTTTTGATGATGCCCTGGATTAATCAGCTCCGATTTGCAACTTGAATTTTAGTCAGTTTTTCACAAATAATTTTGACATCTCATCAAAACCTAATCTAGGGGTTCCTTGATAGTTTTTCCTAACAATTTCCCATTTTTTGATGATGTCAAAACACTTTGTTGATGATGATGGAAAAAGCTGCAAATGTAGCAAGTTTGCTTAAGCAGTTTCACAGCAAATTCAGAGCAAGTTTGAGAGAAAATTTGATTTATGATTTTCATTCAAGTATCAGAGCATTTGTCATTAGCATTTGTCATTCATGCTGTTATTAAAGTATTTAAGATATGCATGAAATTCAAGTATTAGAGAAATTGGACTTCAAGTTTCAGAGCATTTTCTCTCCTTTCACTTTGGGTATGCTTTCATTCCAGTATTAGAGCATTTTTCATTCAATCATCAGAGCATTCAACCATTTTTCATTCAAGTATCAGAGCATTATCAGAGCATTTAACTTAATCATACTTGAAGTAACAGAGCATGAGCATTATAAGCATGGTCGAAATGTATATTATATATATTCACTTTAAAGCATATTATATTTTGAAGAGTAGTTAAAACTACTAATCTACTCCCTGAAAATTGCTTCTTTGCTCATTTTCTTTCTGCTCGATTCTTCTTTTTCTTGAGCTCCTTGCATCCTTCATGCTTCCCTCTGAAGCTGATCTTCCCCCTCATGATGAATTTCTCTTTGAATTTGATCCCAAAGAGTTAAGTATCCATCATCAAGAGTTAAGTATCCATCATCTATCTGTCATTCTTTCCCCTTTTTGGCATCATCCAAAAGGTGGAATGGGTCGTATGATGGTAGTGACAAGTTTGGCAGGAAGGTGAACGCAGTTGCCATATTGTCATCATAAACAACTGAGGGAACTGAAGGAATTTGCATGGGTGAGGAGAGCCATGCATATGCTTCTTCAATTGTCATGAACTGACCTGGAGCAGAGGGGAGAGAGACTGCTTGCTCTCTGAAGTTCATCGAGGCCAAGTTGCTGAAGATCTCATCTGTTGAAGGAATGGGTGGATCATCAACGAAGGGTGTGCATGAGGTGTTCGCCGGTTCATTGTCGGAGAGAGGAGCATCGGCAGGTATGCTCAGCTGGATTCGCTTGATCATCGAATCCATTATCTTTGAAAGCGTTGGTGGCGAGGAGAGTGGATGATTCATCCAGTTTCTGCTCCATGTTCCTTCGTTGATCCAGAAGGTGGAGCCACGGGTGTGGATGAGGTGGAAATTGCCACCTCATCTAGTTGAAATTGCCATATATGGTACTGTAGGTACCGCCGCAGTTGGTTGAACAAAGCGGAGTCTGTGTCTTCAATGAGACCGAAACAGCTTCTCAGCTGATGATCGAGAACTGTTTCAAACTCAACCTCAATGGAGTCACGTTGGACTAATGGTAGAGGTTGGGAGCTGGCTGATATTGTAGGCCGATCACTCAGCCTTGAAAGATGTTCGCTCTCAATCATCAGCTCTCTTTTGTCAGAGGAGCTGATGGGTGCCTCCAAAGGTGCCTTTCCACGATCTGAGTTGGAAGGCCCTTGTCGACATGAACGTTTCAGGATCGGATGGCCGTAGATAGTGGGGAGCATGTCCCTTCTTTTGATCTATTCACCATTTAGGATGACCTCATCAAACTGGCTTTGAATGATATGGCTTATGCGACTCACAAACCCGATCTTTTTGCTAAATGAGCCAGTGGATGGGTCATAGGCCGTTCGCTATACATTAGCTCGCAGTTGAGCAAGAATGAAAGAGGCCCAGTTGGCTTTACATCCGTAGTATAGAGCGGCTGTGAGATGGGCTTTGATGTCCTAGAAGTGGACTATCTCAAAGTTGCCATATAGGATATGGCCGGCGATATCTAAGAGTTGGAGGATATCATTTGGCATACTCTCCTTCAGCCTGTGTGAACAGTCATAGTGGTTGATGTGAGGAAGCTTCCAAGCATCCCATAGTGCGTATTTGTAGAGCAATTGTAGGGTCATAACGTCTTGAACGTCGCCTGGAAGGTGAAGGGTAGACATCATCATCTCTTTCGTCACTATGATCGCCTTGCTCCGGACGGTAGAAATGATGTTGTCGCCAGAGATTGTTGCGTTGTAGTAGAATTCTGCAACATGAGAAGGTAAGTTCTTGAGTGGCACGATCATCAAAAATGGTAGCAGCCCAGTTGCCTCCAATGGCCTATAAATCCTTTGAAAGTTTTCGGAGCTGAGGCGTGCATTAAGATACTCTAGACTTAGAGTTTTATCTTTCTTCAGCTTCTTAATAAGTAGATTTGCATTGACCGTCTGAAATGGGGGCTTCATATCTGTAAAAAGATGTTGTTTCAGTTTAGAGATCAAGTGTTTTTTAGAAGAGAGAAGACTTAGCAGATGATCAAGTATTTCTGACATGCTGGATTGATCTTCACATGATGCTATCATCATCCTCGCAGCCACTGCTGCTAGTACTTGAAATTCTTTTCCAAAGTTGAACACAGAATAGTTGATGTGATATCTTTCCTCAAAGTGAACGTTGCTCATCTGTCGTAGCAGTCTTTAGCATCAACTTCTATTTCTTCAACATTATCTCCATCATCTGGGAGATCAAATACCCTTTTTAACACTAATGGAGTGATTGTGATTTCTTGCCCTCGAACCTCTATTTTAAATTCCAGAGGGTTCTCTGTACTCATTGAGTTGAGGAAAAAATCGGCTGAGTTTGGCTATTGCTCCAGTTGGCAGTTTTGAGCTCGTCAGCTGAGTTTGGCTATTGCTCCAGTTGGCAGTCTTGAGCTTGTCAGCTGAGTTTGGCTATTGCTTCAGTTGGCAGTTTTGAGCTCGTCAGCTGAGTTTGGCTATTGCTCTAGTTGGTCATCAGTTGGATACTTCCAGTCTTCAGTCTAAACTGATCTCTTATCAGTTCCCTTAGTTGACTCTTTTCTCCCTCAGCTTAGCTGACTTAGTTGTCAGTTTGTTTCGACTGTTCACTTCTTGACTTCTCAGTTCAGTTGACTTTTGACTGAATGACGTATCCTTCAGCTTGCAGACTATGATTGGTTGACTTTGACTTTGCTTGATTCCCTTTTTGATGATGCCCTGGATTAATCAGCTCCGATCTGCAACTTGAATTTTAGTCAGTTTTTCACAAATAATTTTAACATCTCATGAAAACCTAATTTAGGGGTTCCTTGATAGTTTTTCATAACACCACTATTCTAGGTAGTGTGGGCATATCGACTGCGTGTCAGATTATTTTTGGTGAAAAACGACGCACCATAAACATACAAGATATTCCGATGTGCTATCTGATGTGAAGGTTCAGAGATCAACAATGTTCATTGCAACATTCATGAATGTTTTCATGAACATTCCTTATCCAGATTGTTCTTCCTAGATCGTTGAAGCTATTCAAATTTGCCAACCAAGAAAAGATTCAAGATCATTCTAGAATATGTCTTATTCAGCTTGGAGAGCACGTGATTGAAGTCAAGATAGAATTCTAAAGATGAAAGAATTATATCAAGATAAGTTCTAGGTTTTAGTGTTATAGTGGAAAGTTTCCTTATCAGATTTCAAATAGGATTTGGACTTTTATTTCCATGTTAAGGCTATGTTGTTATCTATAAATAGCCTGGATTCATACTTGTTAGAGATGACACCGAAATAGACCAAAAGATTTGATTAAGATAGATTCTACAAGAGCTCTACTTTGTTTGAGAGCCACATTAGTTTCAGTTGTCATTGCTTAGGCTAGAGATTAGTGTTCTAGTCTTCATTTATTGTAACACTTTTCATACACTATCAAAAGGGGTCTCAGGAGATATTTCTTGTGGGAACTAGATAGGTTGAAATCGAGGCTGTGAGGGGATCTCATAGTTCAATCTAGTGAAAGAGGGTGTACGGGTTTGAGTGACGGGAGGTCAGCTGCATATAAGATCCTTAGTAAACAATACATCGGAGTAGTTATTTCTCATGAACCTGACAAGTCCTCCTGATGAAGATCAGTTGATCAAGTAGGGTTATCAACCTCTTTGTGTGCTTTACATTCTACTATTTACTTTAAGTTCATTATAACGTCCATGCACATTATAGTGAACTTTATCTAACAACGTTCAAGTATATTCTTATGAAAGTTTGCAGAACAGATACCTCACACTGTGTGTAGTTTCATATATATATATATATATATATATATATATGTATATATGACTATGATTGAGTTTTGTTTTTAGTTTTTTAATTATCATAAAATAAAATAGCACCAAGCATCGCGTGTTTATATCTTTTAGCTCATTATTTAATTTTATTATATTATATTGTTTATTAAATTTAAAATAGAAATACATGATTTGATATGATACATGATTTCATTTCGACATAGACTAATACATATGTCTTATCTAGATTGAAACATATAGAAATGATACAAGACAGACTAAAATGAAATACATATACGAAACGAGAATTGCTATTTGCACTACAGATTTTACTCTTTACACTTCAGTTACTCAATACATTACATATTTTACTCTTTGCACCACACATTTACATTAATACTCTCCACTCCAAAAACATTTGTTTTACGTAATAAAAACAAATAAAATTTGTTCGGAAACACAATTTCGAACACGTTGAATTTGTTCGAGAATAGTAATTCGAACGACTCCAATACTTAGAAAACATAAAGTTGGTTAGAAAATTAAAGTTTGAACAACCCCTATTTGTTCAAAAAATATTTTCCGAACGACACATAGAAAATTTCATGGTGCAAGACAACCCCTATTTGTTCAAAAAACATTTTTCAAACGAACAATGTTCGAAAATTGGAGTTCAAACCACTCCAATGTGTTCAAAAATTTTAATTTGAATGCCCTGAGCTCCATTTTTTCCCAAGTGATATTTAAAAAATAGAATTCGAACTACTCCAAAATGTTCAAAATTTCCAGTTTGAGCGAATCGCGATCTCGACAAAAAAAAATATCCAGAACACGTTCTAAACTCGATTATTTTTTCAATCAATACACTAATACTAACATCTAATAATTCTAATAAAAAATTAGAAGTTGATGAATAATGATTTTTAATATCTTCGATAAATGATTTTCGATTTGTTTTATTTTTATTTATTTTTTAGTTTTGAATTTGTTTTTTTAGTAATTTTAGGGGTATAAATATGTAATAAAAGGGTATTGAAGCAATTTCACAATTATTTTAATTTTTTTATTTCTTTTGCAGTGAAAAAAGTAAAGGGGCAAACTTAAATATAGACAAAAGTAAATAAGGATTGGGAAAAACAGACAAGATTTAAAACATAATAGTTTTGTAGGCAATTTGAGTAATAAATGACTAGTATGCGCTTAAATGAGTTTCTTTACTATTCATCCTAATATGCCACTTTTATAGTCAAATGGAAATAGTCCATTACGACCATATCAGTGTTTGGGTTTTTTCAAATTGAACCAGCGCAGGATCTAATTGGATGTTCATTAATCCTAATTTCATGTAGATCATAAATTCATGCGTCTCATATGTTTTAATTAACCGAGTTTAATTAACATGCAAATCTGGTTTTCGATTCTACTAAAGCGAAAACATAGAATGCCGAAAAACGACTTACAAATTAAACGACGGGCTGAGGACAAGATTAAAGGTCTAATCTTGTTGTTGTATGAATGATAATAGGCGCCCCTTGATGCTATTCCACTCCTTGATCTTCTGTTGTATTCCCGGACTGAATCTAGTTTCAGGGTGGGCTGAAATCTACTAGATCGGTATGGAATCTGTGGAGATCAAGAGAACACGAGAGGGTTGATATATATATGACATAAATTTCGTGCCTCCACCCTCTTATTTATAAGGGGGTGGACGAAATTGGTGTCCCAGTTGGACTGGAATTCTATCTCTATCTCTTGTTCTATCTCCAATTCAATCCAGTCTCTTTTTGGGCTACAACAGGATCTAGAAGAATATTAAATTGGCCCATTAATTTATTTAATATCTAATATCCAATAAACTTAGGAGATAATTAAACAGATTAAGTATTATTTTTATTCCACTAAAGAAATAATACTGACCTACCAATTTAATACATATTTCTGAATATGCTTTCTCCTTTAGTCCAGCCATTCCTCATGTTTAAGATATAATGACCATTAATTAATTCTGTAAGTTTATGACAACTATAATTAATTAATATCTTTTCCGTGAGTAGTACCACACAAGCTTTACTCATGCACGGAATAAATTCCACCTGCAGGGTTTCAGCGTGAACTTGCATTTCGTCAAGGGGACACCATCAACCTGGCGCACCAGGACAGGGTGCCCCTACATATTGAACGACCCATCATAAGTATAAATGTCACAATCCAAGATATCGAGATTATTGATCCTATGAAAGAATCTCACCCTTTGATAATTCAAAGCTGCAAACACTACACGTATATGTCCGCCAACATATAGGGGTTAAGAACCCGAACTCTGTGGATTCTTATTCTCTCAATACACTCGTCCGTGTATTAGAATAATCAGTTAGTCAAGACAAACTAACTATCAGATTATTCTACGGCGTACCGATAGCGGGTTCAGTGCCATCTAGACCGTGAGCCTTTTAATACATTACAAGAAACCGATGATATGATCTAACCGTGTGTTTACCCACACCATGTCATATACAATGTAAGTATAGTGAACATGCATGTAAATATAACAATTTAAATGCAAACAGTGACTGCAATTGTATTCATTCTATATCATCATAAAACCATCATCAATAATGTATACAAAAGACAGGTCTTCTAGTATACAAAACCAACAATCTCCCACTTATACTTGAAGCATGTCTTCCAAATATAAAACAAACTAGCTAACTCTCTAACTCTAACTAAAATCTCAAACGGCAACCCCAGGTCTGCATCTCACTCCCATTTTCTCCATGTGACCATAGAAGGTCTTAGCTGGAAGGCTCTTCGTGAATGGATCAGCTAAATTGTCCTCCGATGCAATCTTGACCACTGCCACATCTCCTCTCTTAACGATTTCTCGTATAAGATGGTACTTTCTCTCTTTGTGTTTACTTGCCTTATGGGCTCTGGGTTCCTTCGAATTTGCCACTGCACCCGAGTTATCACAATATACCATGATACTCTTAGACAAATCAGGTACCACGCTCAAGTCCAACAAGAAGCTCTTGAGCCAGACGACCTCTTTTGCAGTCTTAGAAGGAGCTACATATTCGGCCTCTATGGTGGAATCCGCAATGCATTTCTGCTATATGCTCCTCCATGTAATGGCTCCGCCTCCCAAGGTAAACACATAGCCTGAGGTAGATTTACTCTGATCTTTATCGGATTGAAAATCTGAGTCCGTGTAATCCAAAGGCACTAGACTATCAGAGCGGTATACCAGCACATAATCTCGAGTTCTTTTCAGGTACTTGAGTATATTCTTAACCGCAGTCCAGTGACCTTGTCCAGGGTTAGACTGATATCTGCTTACCATGCCAACTGCATAGCATATATCAGGTCTAGTGCATAGCATAGCATACATAAGGCTTCCCACAGCCGAAGCATATAGAATGCCCTTCATCTAATCTATCTCAGCCTGTGTGTGGGGACACATATCCTTGTATAGATGAATTCCATGCCTGAAAGGTATAAAACCTTTCTTGGAATCCTGCATGTTAAACCTAGCTAGCACTGTGTCGATATATGTCGCATGGGATAAGAACAACATCCTTTTCTGGCGATCTCGAATTATCTTGATGCCAAGGTCGTGTCCGGCTTCTCCTAGATCTTTCATATTGAACTGTTTGGACAACCACACCCTTATGTTAGATAATACTTTCTTATTATTTCCAATAAGTAAGATATCATCAACATATAGCATGAGGAAAGCCACCACGTTTCCGTCACTCTTCTTGTACACACAGCTCTCATTCGGATATTGTAGGAATCCATATGACTGGATAACCTCATCAAACCGGATGTTTCAAGACCTTGATGCCTGCTTAAGTCCATAAATGGATCTCTTAAGCTTGCACACTAAATGCTCTTGGCCTTTAGCAATGAAACTCTCTGGTTGCTTCATATGAATGTTTTCCTCAAGACTTCAATTCAGGAAAGCCGTCTTGACATCTATCTACCAAATCTCATAATCCAAATGAGCGGCAATAGACAAGAGAATCCGGATTGACTTAAGCATGGCTACCGGTAAGAAGGTTTCCTCATAATCGATCCCTTTTTTCTGAGTGTACCCTTTCACCACCAATCTTGCCTTGAAGGTTTCAACCTTCCCGTCAACTCCTCTCTTGCGTTTGTAAACCCACTTATACCTAATGGGTTTTACCCCATCTTGTGGTTCTACAACCTCCTAGACTTGATTGTGATCCATAGATCCAATCTCAGACTTCATTGCAATTTTCCAAGAATCTGCATCTTTGTCTTGGATCATTTCGTCGTAGGTCCTGGGATCCAATTCATTTAGTCCTTCAGGGAAATCTGAAGATTCACCCAAACCAATGAATCTGTCAGGTTGACGTACAACCCTCCCACTATGATAAGGTAGTTCCTCTTCTTGTACTGTTGGTGTCAGATTCAAATTTTCCCCTTGAAGTTCCTCGAGTACTATCTCACTTCTTGTCCTGTGATTTATCACATAGTCTTTCTCTAAGAATCGAGCATTGGTACTCACAATGATCTTCTGATTCTTAGGACTATAAAATAAACTACCTTTCGTTCCTTTGGGATATCCAACAAATAGTCTAACATCTGTACGTGGTGCCAGCTTATCAGCTTCCTTATCCAGCACATGTGCTGGACTACCCCAAATCCGAAAATGTCCAAGACTGGGCTTTCGTCCAGTCCAAAGTTCTGTGGGCATAGATGGGACTGATTTTGATGGAACCACAGTAAGAATATAGGCTGCCGTTTCCAAGGCATATTCCCAGAATGAAATGGGCAGATCTGAATAGCTCATCATCGATCTAACCATCTCTAACAATGTTCTATTCCTTTTCTCCGCCACGCCGTTCTGCTGTGGCGTTCCCGGCGCAGTCAACTGGGATGTAATCCCATTCTCTGCTAAGTAGTCCCCAAATTCATTCGAGAGATACTCACCACCACGATCAGACCATAGTGATTTGATACTTTTACCTGTACGTTTTTCCACTTCCACTCTGAATTCTTTGAAAGTCTCAAAGGATTCTGACTTGCGGCGTAACAGGTATATGTATCCATACCTTGAGTAATCATCAATAAACATGATGAAATACTCGTACCCTCCTCGAGCCTGAACTGACATAGGGCCACATTAGTCAAAGTGAATCAAATCTAGTACCTCTTCAGATCTATTCCCTTTATCCTTAAAGGGTCGCTTGGTCATTTTACCTTCCAAACAGGATTCACACAAAGGAAATGATTCTAGGACCAATGAAGACAAGGGCCCATCGTTTACTAGTCTTTGTATCCGTTTAAGGTTAATATGGCCGAGCTAAGATGCCAAAGATAGGTTTGATTCATTTCCGAAGGTTCTTTTCATTTGTTAGGGTTTATGACCGATGTATTCAGTAAATGCATTTGCGTAGTGTTTTGTATAGGATTAAGTAAATAAAGATGCCCATCCAATGTGCCAGAATAGATAAAATGTTTTTCACTAAAGATAACAACCTTGTTATCAAAAGAAACAGAATATCCATCCATAAAAAGTTTAGAAACTGAAATCAAGTTTCACCTAAAACCAGACACATAAAGACAATCCTTTAAAACTAAAATTCTATCACTACTAAAAGATAATGTTACGTCTCCTACTGCAACTGCTACCACTTTCGTAGCATTGCCCATATAAACTGAAATCTCTCCATCACTCAGCTGTCTTTTTACCAGGAACCCCTGTAAAGACATGCAAACATGATTAGTAGCTCCAGTATCTACTACCCATGACTGAGTAGAACAAGTAACTAAACATGTTTCAACGACAAGAGATTGAGACGTACCCTTTTTCTTCTTTTTGTTAGGACAATCCACCTTTCAGTGACCTGGTTGGCCGCACTTGAAACACTTTATCTTTGACTTAAATTCCTCGGGAGAAATCTTAGTCTTGGACTTCTTCACCTTAGGCACCCCCTCTGTAGCTTTCTTGGGTGCATTCCTCTTCTTCCTTTTAGTACCGGAAGAAGACGCCCTATTTTCAGCTAGGTGTGCCTCCGGATTTCCCTTTTGAAGTAACTCAGCCGCCTGAAGATCCATGACCAGTTTATTCAGGCCGACATCCCTTTTAATCATGTTAAAGTTTAGCTTGAACTGCTCAAACCTCGAGGACAAGCTATGAAGAACAATGTCGATTTGAGAATCGCCATCCAGCTCTCCACCCAAGGTCTCGATCTCAGATAAATACCCCATCATCATGAGAACGTGATCCCTAACAGGTGTGGAGTCAGACATCCTCGCATCCATTAGCTTCTTCATTGCCAAATGGCATGCCGAGCAGTTCTGATGACCGAAGAGCTTCCTAAGGTTGTACATGATATCATAAGCGGTTTTCATAGGTTCATGCTGATGTTGCAACACATTCGACATGGATGCCAGAATGTAACAGCGTGCTATCTCATTAGACCTAACCTACTTATCATATATAACCTTTTGGGCTTCGTCAGAACCCTCATCTGGCTTCTGAGGACATACCTCTTCAAGTACGAATTTGTGTCATTCCGCAGTGAGAACAAGATTAAGGTTTCGAATCCAGTCATTATAATTTTCACCGATTAACTTGTTTTCTTTGAGAATAGAGGACAGCTTGGAGAGTGACATGATGATATAGAATAACTGAAAAATAAACATGCAGTACAGTCACAAACTTTAGGATACTCACATATAATCGTATACCTCAAAAATTTATATGTAATCCACCGACATTTAAAAAATGTTTCTTATAAGCCACGTTAGTGTGGACGTTTATAAGATTCATCCTTAAACAGGTAAAACCACATTTAATTTACCTCCAGTCAAATTTCCTTATGACAAGTAAATTAATAGTCGGAAATAACCACGGTCATGTAACCTTCCAATTAATAAGCCACGTTAGTGTAGACGTTTATTAATAAATTACACCTAAGTGTGAACACCATCATCTTAGCACCAAGTCCACTATTTCGAACTCCCTGCTCCAGTTGGAGGAGTCAGTTTGTTCTAGTAGTGTTCTACAGCTATCTTGATAAAGAAGTTTAATTTCTAGAGATAATAGTGATATGACACATCCGTTATGGAGGAAGACCTATTGTCAACTCGCATGTCTATCACATTTCAATTAAACCAGATTAATGGAGACCGTTTGAGATTTCTACATACTTTGGTATGAATCTCTTCCACTTAGTTATTTAAGATTGAGGTTTCATTTTATCCCATTGTAAAACATGCAAACATCACATAAAAAGATAAAACACCATTGCATGCTTAAAACAACATAATAAGCAATAATAATAAAAACCAACTATCATGGCTTATATCTCATGTTGCTGAATGAGATAAAACTGGAAAGTCAGCTCCGGAAAGTCGGGCATGGCCGCCGCCCCATCACTGCGCCTCACCGAAAATTCTAGCTCCAATTAGGATTTCGGGACGTGAATCAGTGACACTTCCTTTCTTGACCTGTACTACTCTCCTTCTTCGAGTTGATCTTCAAACTTTATTCAATATAGAATTTCTATTCCTTAGAGGAAAAAACTAATATATCTAGAATAAAATTACAACTCAATAACTTGGTCTAACAATTTTATTTCTATTACATTAAAACAACATAAAATAAAACCTAGACCTAATCCATAGATTTTCTCATGGATTAAAATCATGTAGCCAAACCGGCATACGGCCCATCATACATCCAACATAAATTAAAACATACATCACATAATTACGGAGCCATGATAGTCGGTAACCCTGCAAACAAGTCAATCTACAAATCCAACAATCACAAGTACATTATTAGCATAAAAAAACATATGATATCCACACATGACATGATTTTCGAAAATTACAATTAATTAAATTAATTAATTTCGAAAATAGCTTCAAGATTTAATTTGGAAATTAAAATAATTATCCACGAAATTTAATCTTGATAAATCTTGAAAATCCCTTAAGAATAAATCTGGAAATTTGTTATAATTATCCACAAAATTTATTTCTTAATTTTCGGATATCACCCTAATTAATTAATATTTGGAAATCTTGATATAAATAAAAAATCTATCCCAAATATTTGGATAGGCTAGGATCGAAAATTACAAAGATAAAATCTGGAAATTTGATCCATTTCAAATTCCATCCAAATTTAAATCTTATCTTCAATCCTACCTAGATTAGAATTAAGTAATTTATGATATACATCAAAAAATTACTTTTCCAATTCTTATCTACAAGAATTTTGAAAATTTCAAGATAATAAATCTGAAAATTTGATCTACTTCAAATTCTTCCAAATTTAAAATCTATTTTCAAATCTTTTAGGATTAGAATTAGATAACTATTGATATATATCAAAAATTACCTTATCCAATTCAAATCTTTGTAGATTTCAAAAATCACAAGAAGATTAAATTTTGAAATTTGATCCACTTCAAATTCTATCCAAATGTAATATTCTATTTTCAAATCTATCTAGATTACAATTAGGTAATTCTAAGATAAACATCAAAAATACCAAATCTAATTTTTTATACACATAATTTTCAAACCACCACATTAAATAAATCTGGAAATTTGATTTCAAATAAAAAACCTCTCCAAATTAATTCAATGTGATCGAAAAATACATAGAACAAATTAGGGAAATTAAACATCAAATTTTTGAAAATTTGATGCTCCAATTTTCGAAACACACATCTAATTAAATCTGAAAATTTTGATAAATCAAAAATCTATTCCAAATCTAATTAAGATATGACCGAAAATTACAATCCATCCAAAACTAGAATTTTCGAAACACCATCAAAAATTCGTCCAAGTTTTGAACACAACCAATTCGAAAATATGAACACATAAATCTGAAAATTTAAGCAACTTAAATATTTCATCAAATTTAAACATATTTTTCAAATTAATCCTAGGATTAAATCTAGAACAGTGCCAAAACCCGCTCTGATACCAGTTGTTGGGGTTTTTTCGAATTGAACCACCGCAGGATCTAATTGGATGTTCATTAATCCTAATGTCATGTAGATCATAAATTCATGTGTCTCATATGTTTTAATTAACCGAGTTTAATTAACATGCAAATCCGGTTTTCGATTCTACTAAAGCGGAAACATAGAATACCGAAAAATGACTTACAAATTAAACGACGGGTTGAGGACAAGATTAAAGGTCTAATCTTGTTGTTGTATGAATGATAATAGGCGCCCCTTGATGCTATTCCACTCCTTGATCTTCTGTTGTATTCCCGGACTGAATCTAGTTTCAGGGTGGGCTGAAATCTACTAGATCGGTATGGAATCTGTGGAGATCAAGAGAACACGAGAGGGTTGATATATATATGACATAAATTTCGTGCCTCCACCCTCTTATTTATAAGGGGGTGGACGAAATTGGTGTCCCAGTTGGACTGGAATTCTATCTCTATCTCTTGTTCTATCTCCAATTCAATCCAGTCTCTTTTTGGGCTACAACAGGATCTAGAAGAATATTAAATTGGCCCATTAATTTATTTAATATCTAATATCCAATAAACTTAGGAGATAATTAAATAGATTAAGTATTATTTTTATTCCACTAAAGAAATAATACTGACCTACCAATTTAATACATATTTCTGAATATGCTTTCTCCTTTAGTCCAACCATTCCTCATGTTTAAGATATAATGACCATTAATTAATTCTGTAAGCTTATGACAACTATAATTAATTAATATCTTTTCCGTGAGTAGTACCACACAAGCTTTACTCATGCACGGAATAAATTCCACCTGCAGGGTTTCAGCGTGAACTTGCATTTCGTCAAGGGGACACCATCAACCTGGCGCACCAGGACAAGGTGCCCCTACATATTGAACGACCCATCATAAGTGTAAATATCACAACCCAAGATATCGAGATTATTGATCCTATGAAAGAATCTCACCCTTTGATAAATCAAAGCTGCAAACACTACACGTATATGTCCGCCAACATATAGGGGTTAAGAACCCGAACTCTGTGGATTCTTATTCTCTCATTTAAGGTCAGAATAGAGAATAGAATCCTAAGTAGATCCTCCTCAATACAGTCGACCGTGTATTAGAATAATCAGTTAGTCAAGACAAACTAACTATCAGATTATTCTACGGCGTACCGATAGCGGGTTCAGTGCCATCTAGACCGTGAGCCTTTTAATACATTACAAGGAACCGATGATATGATCTAACCGTGTGTTTACCCACACCATATCATCTACAATGTAAGTATAGTGAACATGCATGTAAATATAACAATTTAAATGCAAACGGTGACTGCAATTATATTCATTCTATATCATCATAAAACCATCATCAATAATGTATACGAAAGAAAGGTATTCTAGTATACAAAACCAACAATCAGGCCCATCATATTTCCGTAAATCAAATACATTTAACTATAAACTAAATTCATATCTTTTTGACCAGAATGTTGTCGGGTAATCTGCCGGATTTTTACAGGCCTTACCAAACCATACGATCGCAACCTATGGTTTCCAGACACGAACTCCTTCAGCAAAACACAACACAACCCTCATTCATTCCTACACGGGGTGTAGAGCACTCCCTTGGTTTATAGAAAATATATATGGTAAACACAAGTGATGAGCAAAAGCCTTGATTTTATTTAGGAATAATAAAACATTTATTATATTAAGTAAATCTCCTTTTGGGAGGAGACAAACTCGTTCAGCTACTCATAGTAGCCGGGCTCGCAACTCTCATATAAACTAAAACTTATTTTCACTATTACAATTTATTGGAAGAAAGCTAAGAAAATGATCGATGATCTTTGCTTCCTTCTTACCTCATTTTATAGAGGGGAGTCCCCTCTCTCACTCCATTATTCTTCACCTAATTTCACATGGATGGACCTCTTTATCGATACTCCTTATTAAAGGTGGACGGTCTCGGTTCCTTTATCTTCACGTGAAGGTGCTTCTGGGTGGAGGTCCCCATAATAAGTGGCACCATGTGCCTTTCCTTTTGAACCACTTAGCTTTTGTTTTTTAGCTCTAGTGGCCAGCCTTTTCCCTTGAGTCACATGATTACTTTTGCAATCACATGTCTTTCTTTTCCCTTGTCAGGAATCTACTTTTTTGGTGGGGCTCTTGGCATCCTTGCTTTTGGCATCCGATGCCCATTTTCACCAGCTCTCTTTCGTTCCATCTTGGGATGGAATCCCTTGCCAAACTCTGGCTCCTTTTGGTTCTGGCAGTCTGAGCATATTCGATTGTCCCACTGCCCGAAATGAACCATGCTGCAATACTTACGATGAGTCTCTTTGCTCATAGCAAGCTTGCTCTCCCATATCAAGGACCTCTTCTTCTCGAACAGATCCTCTGCAAATCTCGTAGTTTTTTTTGTCATGGTATTCAACAGGAATGTCATGTTCGCTGAATTATGGAAAAACTTGAACGAGAACTTGACTTTGTTTATCTCTGTAAGACAGACCCACAATTCCCATGCTCACCTGGTGGTGATTTGATCCTCAGTTATCGAGGTGATCAATGGGATATCCTCTGGTGAGGCTTTAATATTGCCCCATGCTGTAGCGCCCCGGTCCCGAAAGACCGTGGAAATGGACGCCACGGGGGTGGGAATTAAGAAGCGGGAAAGAAATGGGGTAGTTTAATTAACAACGGGGTGATAATCCAAAAAAAATTAATGTTTAGAATAAAATTTAACAACCGAGTATGCCAAAGATAGGTTATGCCTTCCGAAAAATTAGACAGCATAACCTCTGTAACTAGAGCGAATCCCCGTTTATAACGGCTTATAAGAGAAGAATGGAAGCTGTAACAATTCAATAAGCCCTTTCATAGGCCAAACGGAAACAAATAACCAGATACCAACAATTAATAGACCCATTCATAGGTCGACAAAAGAAACAGACACCAATATGCTGAACAAATGAAGCCCTTCCATAGGCCAAAATGAATGATCAAATAGACATAACGAAAGACGGTCTTCCTCCCCTTGGAATAATTATGTAGCTAAGCATATGATACATGTTAACTAGGAAGTCAACAAATGTTCAGAATCAGAGAAGCAGAATCATATCAACAAAATACCAAGATCAGAGTTCTTAGCATTTAGCAAAAGAATACCATAAGTGCGAAAGCTCAATTCTTAACAGAATACTAACAAAAAGGGACAACGGAAAAATATGTAAATCATAATAGCCCATATCTCAGCCTCGTCACCTCCACGCTCCAGCCTACTTACCTGAAAATGTTTGAAAAGATTTGGGCTGAGTACTAATGCACTCAGTGGGTAAGTTTTACAATTCAAGTTATGCAAATCATTTTATTAAAGTAATCTATCTGTGTTCATGCAGGTAGTGAAACTTAGGAGGTTTAAAAGTTGGAAGCAACCTAAGTTCACCAAAACATTTTATCGTGAAGCGCTTAAGAGTATAACCCGTCACTGCCCGCAACCCGAACTACATCACCAGCGCATAAAGTTGAGTATGGCCATAATATACCCAAAGAGTATAATCAATAAGTGTTTCATTTTAGTCTCACCGACAAGGAGTAGGGCAGGACAAACAATGCATGCATACTGTAGCTACTCACATTGACACAGCGCTGGTTTATGAGACTCCGACAACATACAGTAGCATGTAAATATTTAACACAGATAGTCACATATGCAATTTTAGCAAAGCAGAGCTTAATAACTCGAAAGATACAATTTGCAGAGATATAATATAGCCCACCTGATAGTAATAAACACGTATAATTCAGCAGGGAATCACAAAGTAGACGAGGGTCCTAATTGGACCGCACCTAGTATCAAAATAATTTCAAATAAATCATTTAGGCCAATTATAACACTAATATATCTAAAAAAAATCCAAGATTTTATGTTCCTAAATAATTAATTTATGAATCCTGGGTTAAATAGAAAATTCAGATAAAATTTTACGAGCTAAAAGGATATTTAAATAATTTGGGCTAATTTAATCAATTTATGAAGTTTTGGCCTAAATATTTATTTCTGAAAAGTTTCTGTGTTAAATTTTGAGTTTGAAATAAGTTATGGAATAATTAAACAATATATAAAATTACAAGTCCTTAGTTGAAATAGCTTTTTATTGCAAATAGATCCTCTCCTTCTCTTCTTACAAAAATAACACGTCTGAACACAACCATTTTCCCCAAATTGAAGAACCAAAATCCCTAACTCTTACACTCTTCCTCTTCTCCTTCACAACTCCGGCGAGACCTCCTCCCCCGGTGACCCGACCGAACTCACGACCACCACGAAGACACAAAAGCCACAAACTCGAAGCCACACACACACACCCTCACGCCAGCCCGACTCAACGACGAAACTCGACAAAGATATGAGGTGAGTAAAGCCGCAGCAGAGACTCACCGGTGACTTGACCCATTGCCCAGACTTGACGATGACACTCAACAAATCAGGCGGCTAGAGCAGATGCGAACCCAGGCCAGACGACAACAACGATACACTCCCCTGCTTCAACCCGACTCGACTCGCTCACCTAGCCCCGACTTATTTCTCTCTCTTTTATTGATTTCGGTAAGCTTATTAGTTATTTCTAAGTTGTGATGTTTAGAAAGTAATTGATGAAAAAGAATTGAGGAAACTCATGCGTTTCTATGGGTTTGAAATAAGGATGAGTTATTACTTGTACAGATTACACTTTGGTTTTTGAAAATATATATCGGTGAACTAGTTTTTGGAATTTGGAGAAAATTGTTGGTTGGTGATGGTGTGGAGTCATGATTTCACAGTTCATGTGTTGGTGATGAAATGAAGACAAGTAAGGCCAAAATTAACTCATTAACATGAACTAAACTATGTGATCACGAAGTATATGAAGAGGAGTCTCTAACCATGACTTATACGCAGCCATCCAGCAGCCAAAAAGGTTGGAAAATGAGCACATAACAGCAGCGGCAGCACAAGGAGTTCGACTGTGGTTTTCCGTCGACTCTCGACAAGAAAACGAAAGGACAAATGAGGTCGAATTAGAAATCTAAAAATATATCAGAGTAGCTTGTAAGGAGAGGTTTCTTACCGTCTAAAAGATGACGTCTTTTGGTCTACGAAAATTCCGGAAAACTGCAGCCGAAGCAGCCGTAACACGAAACGGTATTTGACAGATTTTGCGTAAACTTCCGATGTGATTTCGATGAACCAAACAACTTCTACTTTATTATCGGAAGCTAGATATGCGTAGCCCGTAAGAAGAGCTTCGAAACGGTATAAATTTGGGGCGAATCGGACCATCAGATCGTCCAGAAATCGCATCGCAAGTTGGCTGCGGCACATGGTGACGGGGCAGCGGTTTCTGAACTGTTTGGCTTCGTTTTCAACCTTCTGGACATTGGTTAAGATAATTTTTTGGCATATGCATGATCTATATAGAGAGGGGAATGTCCGGTATGAATTTTGTGAAGTTTGGCCATGATATGGGTGATGAACGACGGCAACTATGATGAAGGAGACGATGGAAACTTTCCTCTTCTCTTCTCTTTTCTTTTGCTATTTTCTTTTCTCGTTTTTTTTTTTGATGCTTCTGTACTCTCCCCTTCTTTTCTTTCTTCTTTGATAATCCAACAGCTGGACTCTAGCAATGAAATGTGTGATACGTGTCCCTCATGCAAATGAGCTAGGTGGCTAGTGTGGTTTGAGCTAAAATGGACTTGGATTTTGGGTTGTAATATTAAACTTGACATGAAATAAATTGGGTTCAAAATATTTGAATGAAATAAATTACATCGAGTACTCAAATATTTTAATTGAGTTGAATGAAAATAATTACCCAATTATTAGAATGAGACATTGATAGAGGAATTGAAAATGTGAGAAGGAAACAAATTAAATCGGGTAGAGTTTGTTTTAACTATGATGAAATAAATAACCACTCGACCGTGATGAAATTTAGGATTTTACGGCGAAGAAGAAGATTATTTCGGAATTAAGTATGACACGGTCAAATTTTATAGATGAAAGAAAAATCAGATTTTAGTAACAGTGTCTCAAAATATTCAACGAAATGAATGAATAGAAGTTCTATGATATATCTCGACATGACGAACAAGAATATATGATCGAGAACAAATATGTAGGATAACATGATTTTAAAAAAAAATAGAAGAGTAAATTTTGGGACGGGGTATTACAATCTACCCCCCTTAAAAGAATTTCGTCCCCGAAATTCCTCGTATTAGAAACCACGCAGGTTATTGATGTCTCGCTTGCTTTCGAATTCCCATAGATATAGCATGTTCGACTCCATCTCTTATCTTGTTCCTTTGTCTCCAATCCTCTAACAAGTTCTTCTTGCTTTGAAAGAATATATGCTAACACTCATTGTCTCTTTCGACTCATCACGTCTGCTACGACATCTACATTTACTTTCCTAGGTGTATCGTGCTATCATATCATTTACTAGCTCCAAGCCTCCAACCACATTCGAAATTTCAAATGAATTTGATGTTAATGACAAAAGTTTTTAGGACATTAAACAATATGCTCTAGATGTGAAAAAAAACATATATATTAAGGTTTCAATTTTTCGACAAAAATCAAGTTTCACAATTGCAGCATGGTCGAAAATCGACGTGTTAGAATTAATTGAAAATTGGAATACAAGCGAAAAACGATTTATCTGAGATTCTAAAGGAATATAAATGATAGAAATCTAAGAAATGGAAATTGAAAAATATTCAAGAATGGAAAGAAACGATCGACGAAGAGAAATAGAATGTTTAAAGAAGGAGTAGATGAAGTCAATGGTCTGACAATAGTAAAAGATCAAAACTTGGGAGAACTTCCACAAAAGATATGAAGAACGAGGTTCATATTCTATTTGTAGGAAAAATATATCTTGATCTCAGTGAAAAGTATAAGGTATTATCTCAGAGTTTGGATATAATGGACCCACGTTGGAATTTATCAAGAAATTATATGGTAAATAAGGAATCTAAAGGACACTCGACAATGACAAGAGTTGTAACTCATAGGCGAATACAAAACCTATTTGCGAGTAAAGAATAGTGGTGTAGAATTTTAAAAGACTCGAAAATGTGTCATCTTATTTTAAAATAATAATGACACCAAAATTTAATATACTTCGAAATGATGGACTTGAAGGATTGATGGACTCGCCTCGACACAAGAGACAAGGATATGTGATCGAGTTTAGAGTTATAGGATATCACTGAAATCAAGGTAAAAATAGGTCACTTCAAGAGTGGTGTACTCTACTTCCGTCCTTTAAACCGATTTTCCAATCTCCCACCACATTGACTACACAAGCTTTCACCACACTTTAGGTTTCCACTGTTGTCAAAAGTATCAGGTGTCACCATAGAAAACTATCCTAAATATTTCTCGTAAATGTCTCGAATCTGAACGTCCAGTTGAGCTAACTTCTTCAACTCCAATGCTATCTTGATTGAAATAACTCTTGCTTGAGAATCTCTTGTTACGCTATAAAATTTCCAAGTATTCATGATTCTTTTTATGATCGAGACGTCTTCCAACTTATTTTTCTTTTCAGTGAGGTAGATCTAGTTTCTTATTGCATGTGCATGACACCGCACAAATATCAAAATCGTCTTACATATCCACCCAGGAAAACTCTTATCTGCACATAGGTCGTTATGATACGTTTCTCAGAATATTTCGTTAATTGACATGTCCATCTTTTCAGCACTGGGTCTAACTCTGAGTCAACCCTAACATGACTTGTGTCTTGGTTGTTTCTTCTAACCAAATGTTGATTCCCAATGAGATCGAGCACCATTTTCTTTCCTTGTATATATACGAAATCTCGTAATCTGCTCAACAATCAAGGTGTACACGTGGCAGCAATTCTTATTGAGACATAGGTCTACGTTCAGTCATCAGGATGAAAATTTTCTCAATCAATCTATGAGCATAGCAATCTCAAAAGGGCTTACAAGTTCAACCTATGTTTAGCAACTATAGGCTAAGTTAATCTTACATTCTCCCACTTTCAAGTTCTTGTACTCATCCAAGAGTATGAACAATAAACACATTCCGGCTATCAAGGTTTACAGTATGCATTCCGCACGTTCCCAACATCACAAGTATGCACAAGGCATATATAAACAAGTTCATACATATATGTAATCAACATAGTTTTTCAACAGAAACCAGTATGCTCAAAGACATATTTCAAAATCAGTATGCTATCACCATAGCAACAGAGTACGCAATCAGCGCAGTTAATCAGAGTATACTATCCGCATAATAATCAATCTTTCGAGGAATTCCCGTCAACACGGCGAATCCTAATCTTTCATTTTTAGACAGACTTAACATTTCAACAAATAATGTAAACTTTTAAAAACTAAAATTTGCATAAAAACATGCGTACCTTTTAAGCTGTTGCGTGAGTGACGAGCTGAGGGCTTATATAATATCACACGGAATTTCAATGAAAGACGAAATAAGACCCAGCAGGTCTACAGAGTTGCAAACCTGCTCTGATACCACTTTGTAGCGCCCCGGTCCCGAAAGACCGTGGAAATGGACGCCACGGGGGTGGGAATTAAGAAGCGGGAAAGAAATGGGGTAGTTTAATTAACAACGGGGTGATAATCCAAAAAAAATTAATGTTTAGAATAAAATTTAACAACCGAGTATGCCAAAGATAGGTTATGCCTTCCGAAAAATTAGACAGCATAACCTCTGTAACTAGAGCGAATCCCCGTTTATAACGGCTTATAAGAGAAGAATGGAAGCTGTAACAATTCAATAAGCCCTTTCATAGGCCAAACGGAAACAAATAACCAGATACCAACAATTAATAGACCCATTCATAGGTCGACAAAAGAAACAGACACCAATATGCTGAACAAATGAAGCCCTTCCATAGGCCAAAATGAATGATCAAATAGACATAACGAAAGACGGTCTTCCTCCCCTTGGAATAATTATGTAGCTAAGCATATGATACATGTTAACTAGGAAGTCAACAAATGTTCAGAATCAGAGAAGCAGAATCATATCAACAAAATACCAAGATCAGAGTTCTTAGCATTTAGCAAAAGAATACCATAAGTGCGAAAGCTCAATTCTTAACAGAATACTAACAAAAAGGGACAACGGAAAAATATGTAAATCATAATAGCCCATATCTCAGCCTCGTCACCTCCACGCTCCAGCCTACTTACCTGAAAATGTTTGAAAAGATTTGGGCTGAGTACTAATGCACTCAGTGGGTAAGTTTTACAATTCAAGTTATGCAAATCATTTTATTAAAGTAATCTATCTGTGTTCATGCAGGTAGTGAAACTTAGGAGGTTTAAAAGTTGGAAGCAACCTAAGTTCACCAAAACATTTTATCGTGAAGCGCTTAAGAGTATAACCCGTCACTGCCCGCAACCCGAACTACATCACCAGCGCATAAAGTTGAGTATGGCCATAATATACCCAAAGAGTATAATCAATAAGTGTTTCATTTTAGTCTCACCGACAAGGAGTAGGGCAGGACAAACAATGCATGCATACTGTAGCTACTCACATTGACACAGCGCTGGTTTATGAGACTCCGACAACATACAGTAGCATGTAAATATTTAACACAGATAGTCACATATGCAATTTTAGCAAAGCAGAGCTTAATAACTCGAAAGATACAATTTGCAGAGATATAATATAGCCCACCTGATAGTAATAAACACGTATAATTCAGCAGGGAATCACAAAGTAGACGAGGGTCCTAATTGGACCGCACCTAGTATCAAAATAATTTCAAATAAATCATTTAGGCCAATTATAACACTAATATATCTAAAAAAAATCCAAGATTTTATGTTCCTAAATAATTAATTTATGAATCCTGGGTTAAATAGAAAATTCAGATAAAATTTTACGAGCTAAAAGGATATTTAAATAATTTGGGCTAATTTAATCAATTTATGAAGTTTTGGCCTAAATATTTATTTCTGAAAAGTTTCTGTGTTAAATTTTGAGTTTGAAATAAGTTATGGAATAATTAAACAATATATAAAATTACAAGTCCTTAGTTGAAATAGCTTTTTATTGCAAATAGATCCTCTCCTTCTCTTCTTACAAAAATAACACGTCTGAACACAACCATTTTCCCCAAATTGAAGAACCAAAATCCCTAACTCTTACACTCTTCCTCTTCTCCTTCACAACTCCGGCGAGACCTCCTCCCCCGGTGACCCGACCGAACTCACGACCACCACGAAGACACAAAAGCCACAAACTCGAAGCCACACACACACACCCTCACGCCAGCCCGACTCAACGACGAAACTCGACAAAGATATGAGGTGAGTAAAGCCGCAGCAGAGACTCACCGGTGACTTGACCCATTGCCCAGACTTGACGATGACACTCAACAAATCAGGCGGCTAGAGCAGATGCGAACCCAGGCCAGACGACAACAACGATACACTCCCCTGCTTCAACCCGACTCGACTCGCTCACCTAGCCCCGACTTATTTCTCTCTCTTTTATTGATTTCGGTAAGCTTATTAGTTATTTCTAAGTTGTGATGTTTAGAAAGTAATTGATGAAAAAGAATTGAGGAAACTCATGCGTTTCTATGGGTTTGAAATAAGGATGAGTTATTACTTGTACAGATTACACTTTGGTTTTTGAAAATATATATCGGTGAACTAGTTTTTGGAATTTGGAGAAAATTGTTGGTTGGTGATGGTGTGGAGTCATGATTTCACAGTTCATGTGTTGGTGATGAAATGAAGACAAGTAAGGCCAAAATTAACTCATTAACATGAACTAAACTATGTGATCACGAAGTATATGAAGAGGAGTCTCTAACCATGACTTATACGCAGCCATCCAGCAGCCAAAAAGGTTGGAAAATGAGCACATAACAGCAGCGGCAGCACAAGGAGTTCGACTGTGGTTTTCCGTCGACTCTCGACAAGAAAACGAAAGGACAAATGAGGTCGAATTAGAAATCTAAAAATATATCAGAGTAGCTTGTAAGGAGAGGTTTCTTACCGTCTAAAAGATGACGTCTTTTGGTCTACGAAAATTCCGGAAAACTGCAGCCGAAGCAGCCGTAACACGAAACGGTATTTGACAGATTTTGCGTAAACTTCCGATGTGATTTCGATGAACCAAACAACTTCTACTTTATTATCGGAAGCTAGATATGCGTAGCCCGTAAGAAGAGCTTCGAAACGGTATAAATTTGGGGCGAATCGGACCATCAGATCGTCCAGAAATCGCATCGCAAGTTGGCTGCGGCACATGGTGACGGGGCAGCGGTTTCTGAACTGTTTGGCTTCGTTTTCAACCTTCTGGACATTGGTTAAGATAATTTTTTGGCATATGCATGATCTATATAGAGAGGGGAATGTCCGGTATGAATTTTGTGAAGTTTGGCCATGATATGGGTGATGAACGACGGCAACTATGATGAAGGAGACGATGGAAACTTTCCTCTTCTCTTCTCTTTTCTTTTGCTATTTTCTTTTCTCGTTTTTTTTTTTGATGCTTCTGTACTCTCCCCTTCTTTTCTTTCTTCTTTGATAATCCAACAGCTGGACTCTAGCAATGAAATGTGTGATACGTGTCCCTCATGCAAATGAGCTAGGTGGCTAGTGTGGTTTGAGCTAAAATGGACTTGGATTTTGGGTTGTAATATTAAACTTGACATGAAATAAATTGGGTTCAAAATATTTGAATGAAATAAATTACATCGAGTACTCAAATATTTTAATTGAGTTGAATGAAAATAATTACCCAATTATTAGAATGAGACATTGATAGAGGAATTGAAAATGTGAGAAGGAAACAAATTAAATCGGGTAGAGTTTGTTTTAACTATGATGAAATAAATAACCACTCGACCGTGATGAAATTTAGGATTTTACGGCGAAGAAGAAGATTATTTCGGAATTAAGTATGACACGGTCAAATTTTATAGATGAAAGAAAAATCAGATTTTAGTAACAGTGTCTCAAAATATTCAACGAAATGAATGAATAGAAGTTCTATGATATATCTCGACATGACGAACAAGAATATATGATCGAGAACAAATATGTAGGATAACATGATTTTAAAAAAAAATAGAAGAGTAAATTTTGGGACGGGGTATTACACATGCTCTGGAATCTGGCCTTTGAAGTCTGATGTAGTGGAAGGCCTCATGATTCCCTTTTCCTGCTGGTTCTGGTGTTGCACTGATAAAATATAGCTCCAGAACATCTCCTCGGCTAAGCCTATCATTGTTAACCCAGGATTCCTGCACGACTTCCTATATCAACTTGGGTAGACACTTGATTTCTGGAAACGCCGGTGACATGGTTTGAATTGAAGCTAAGGCCCCAAAATCATACCATTGCTGGACCTCGTGTGGATTGGTTTCTGGTAACATCCATACTCTTGGATACTTTCTAGAGACATCAATCTTGGTTCTGGATGGATTGATTCCCTGTCTGGTATAAAGCTTCTCCAAATTGGCCTGATAACCTGCCAAGAAAAAACTTCTAACTTGTTAATATTAACCTTAGAGGTACTAGTCATTGGCCTAAGGTTAATCTCTCTCTCTTTTACCCCAGAGGTGTTGGTTGACTTGATGGTCCAGAGTGTAATTCCTGACCCTCAATTTTCTCTTGGGGTCTGAGTTTCCGTAGAAAGCACCAGCTTAGAGCTCATGCTAGGGGTATTTGAATCCCCTGCTTCCGTTATATAGGCCGGTACTGCTGTAACGCCCCAAACTACTCTGTTTGGCCACGTCACTTAACATACAATTTACATACATATTTTGTGTGCTTATTTTAGTATGAGCGGAAGCTTAGGTCAAATATGATAATATACAAAGCATGATGAGGTAAGGCATCATAATTTTCGATATAAATTTTATCCTATTAAACATGCAATCATCTAACCTATCGGGCTCATAGGTTTACACAACCCGCCCGTCTAGCACCCTAAATTAACAAACATAATATAGGGGTTCATCGACACAATTCGCACATAGAAGGCTCCAAGGTCAAACGACCCGCCTTTAAGTTGTTCTCATAATATCAAGTTATATACATCATGGCCTACAAAAGATCGGGCTATTCCCATCCCCAATAATCATCGATCATAAGGCAAAAAGAGTAATCAATGTAATAATAACAATAATAATATGAGTGCTATCAAAAGAAGAGCATGCAAAAGATAAACACAAGCTTGTGGGGTTCTCTTGTGTTCACAACGCTCCTACTCCGGCCTCGACTCCTCAACCTGAAATTCATTGAATGAATGGGGTGAGTATTTAACAACATACTCAGTGGGGAACACTGTAAACAGTTATAGCTAATTGCACAAGTGAAAATATAACATATGGACTTTACATTACATTGTGGAGACTAGTCTCAACCCCGTAGGGCCCGAACATCATGATGCCCCCGTTAATGAACATCTTTATCCCTGTAGGGATGCCCGCAGACATCCTACCCCCCAGGGAGGACATTAACGAGTCTATTATCGATCCCAAAGGATCTCTGCCCCGAAGGGTCTCTTTGTCGACCCCGAAGGATCTCTTTCATTCACCGGTCCGAAAACCCTTCATACATATACAATCAAGCACAACAATAACTATAACCTTACACGTGTTCACAGTTTAGAGTTACCCCACCTTAAAAGACGCTTTTGAATCCTTTTTAACCTTGAATACTCCTTTGCCGTGCACAAGTTGTCCTTCTCGAGCCACAACACGTCGCCTAGCACCTTTTTAATCATCTTTTCATTTTAGACGTCGAGTTATTCAATTAAATCATAATTTAGACCAAACTCATACCATACTTTGCTTTAAAGGTCTTCAAACATTTTCCCATACACAACCATGGATATACAAGCTCATACTACGATTTTGGACTTCAAAATACGCATTAAAGCTCTTTGAAGAATTTGATCGAACACATTACGGGCACACATTTAAACCACATGCTCATGACTCATTTTAAATCCTTTAGACCCAACATTCCAAATACAAACACCTTCATCCTAGGGCTTTAACATACATGAAAATCAACCCCATACAACCCTCATAACATCTCCAAACAATTATCAATAAAACAAAGGAAATTAGGGCAAAAGTTCAAACCCTAGCAACAACGAACCATAGGAATCCAATATAACTTCACATATAGCTTCAAGGAGGTAATTAAACCATATGTTTGAGATATCAAAGCAAGAAGATCAACAAAAATCCAAAATCCTCAAATTTGGATAACAAACCCTAGTTTCCAAAACAACAAGAAATGGGTGTTTAATCCCCAAGAAGGAGAGGTGTAGAGGTTACCTTTGTTGATGGATGATGATGGAAGAATCTACTTCAAAAGATGAAAGATTTGTAGGGAGAAGGGGGAGGAAAATCGCCCATATGGAAAGAAAATGAGGAGGAAATGAATAAGTGTTGTATTTATAGGTAGAAAATCCCCGGACCCGCGCGACCGCGGAACCCCTCTCTCGGCCCACGCTCCCCGCGAGCGTGCAGCCCCCGCGGGCGCGCGTCCCTCGCCAGCCCCGCGGGCGCGCAGTCTCCCGCGACCGCGCACGGCCCCGCGGACGCGCACTTCCCCGCGAGCGCGCGACATGCCAAAAATCATCCCCCTTATTTTAAACGACTCCCGGACTTAAACCACTCCATTTTCCTTTAAATTTTCAAAGCACTTTTAATACTTCCCCAGCGAGACCCCCGATCAACTCAGCGTTAGGGTGTTCAAGGTTTTAGCAAACAAAATTAAATGTAATAACATTCATTCATAATCATATAACTCGACACTTTAGTATTAAAATTTAAATTATGTTATACACTCAGTATAACATCACTGTGCTATGACGTATCGGCTCGAGTGAGACAACCTGCAATAAAACAACGGCATGACATACAAACATACTCACATGATTAATATTCAACAATATTAATTCGAAATCATTTACTAAAATTATAATTTATAATTTAGCAAAAGGGTCGGGGTATCACAACTGCAATCTCTCCTTTCATCAATGGTGAATTGATGGCCCGGAGGAGTGGCTCGTGCATAGCTGACCAGAGTTATCCTTTGGTCTTTATACACGCTCGTAATCTCTTGTCGACCTTATTTTGGTTAGCTCGTTGTATCCTCCCTACTTGTTCAGCATGAAGAATAAGCTAGTCCCACTCACGCTAAAGCAACTCCATATTTTCATTGAAGTGCCTCTACGCAGTCATGATGGCATCGACCTCAATCGCTTCCATCTCTCGTTAGAAAATCTGCAAGAATATTTTCATGAGATTTTATCACTATAATGTCAAATAAATAATATTGACATTCAGCCTGCAATCTTATTAGTCTAGCTTTCTCAGGTTTGGATTCAATTTTATTTTTCAAGAAAGCTTTAATTTGTGTGTTATCAACTTTTAGAGTGAACTTCTTTGCTAAGAGGAACAAAGGCCATTTTTTAAATGCCTTCCGAACTGCAAAGAACTCCTTTTCATTGATATGCCATCGAATGGCCTCGCTATCTGAAAAGAGACCACTGCAATATCTACAGGGCTCCTCTCCGTTGGGTGTGATCTTTGTAAGCACGGCTGCCCACCAATGATCACTTGCATTTGTATAGAGGATCAATTCATCCTCATCTTGTGGTAGAGCCAGTTTTTGGAGATTTCCACATATCTCCTTTAGCTGCCTGATTCCTTGTTGATGTTCGTTTGTCAACACAAACGGGGTATCCTTCTTTAGAAGGTTACTGAACACCTTCCTGTGTTTTACAAGATTTTTTATAAAGATTCCTGCAAAATGGACAACTCCTAGAAAACTCCATAGTTGCTTCTTTTCTTTAAGGACATCAGGGAACTTCTGTACCTTTTCCACAATATTATTTTGCAGAATAATTTCTGATTCATCCACCTCGATTCCCAGAAATTCCATCTTCCTGGTGGCTATTATTGCCTTCTTTTCTGACAGCACAAGGCCCTCTTTATGACAAACATCTGCAAAGATCTCCAGATGTTTGAGATGTTCATCTATACTCTTTGATGCAATTAGAATGTCATCAATATAGACAAACATAAAAGAGAAATAATCTTTAAAAAGATTATCCATCTTCCTCTGAAATATTTGGGGTGCGTTGGCTAACCCCATCGGCATTGCATTCCAAACATAATGTCCATGTGGTGTTTAAAAGGCCGTAAACCTTTTACTTTCCTCGTCCATGCGAATCTGGTAAAAACCTGACTTGCAATCAAACTTAGAGAATATCCTAGCATTTCGTATGCAGTTGATAAGATGTTCTCTACTTGGGATAAAATATCCGTCAAACTTAAGAATGTCATTTATCCCTTTGTAATTAATAACTAGCATTGGTTTACCTCTTTTAATCTCACCATGATTCCTTACTAAGAATCCGGGGCTGCTGTATGGTGAATTTCCCGGTTCAATCAACTTGAGATCAAGGTGTTCCTTGATGATTGCTCGCATTTCCTTTTGATCTTTGATGTTCATCAGGATAGGTTTGTACCTTACGAACTCAAACTCCTTTCCAGTCTTAACCTTCAAGGTTGCTTTGAGTTGGTTCTTTCCCCACCAAGCCAGCGGATTTTCATTATAGTTTCTAGCTATCTTCCGCTTAACGTCTTCGAGGGATATCTCTGCTTCTTCCTTAATATCTTGATGTGATATTAAAGAAGCCTTGAGGATTCAGATCTCTCATTCCTCAAGATCTTTTTCCCCACGAAAACTCAGAACTGTTTCTCCGAATTTTCTTTTATCCTGCATTTTTGGGTGTTGAAGATGCCCTTCATCACCACGCTTGCTGCGAAATTATAGAGGCATTTGTCGATTGAATGCCCCTCTCAGCCGCTGGACAATGATCTTGTGATCACAGACTGTTGTAAAAACCAATCTCCGGTTGGTGTTGTCTTGCGTCTACTTCTTGAACATTTGTAGGAAATTATTTCCTAACAAGATGTCTACCCCTATATCATGAAAATAGATTGGTGGAATTTTAACCTTATACCATGGTGTATCCCCTGCTCCTCCAATCAAGATTTTCGACTGCTTCACTCCCTTAGATAGGAGCTAAACTCTTTTCGAGAATCCAGCAATTGGATTTAAATCTTCTTCCAATTCTTCTAGGAAGATTCCTCTTTTTACAGTACAAATTTCTGCTCCTGAGTCGATATAGGCTGCAAAGTATTCAGCCTTATATTTCTTGTATAGCATCCCTACTGAGATGTATATGGAGAATGGGCTGGTCATACAATCACCAGTTGTTTTTCATTAAAGGTGATCATCATCCCATCTTCCTTCAGCTCCTATGGCTTGAACCTTTCTAAGAAGTCAAGTCCTAAGATTAGGACTCCTGATTCTCTTCCGGCTCTTCCTCGTACCTCCATCGTCATAGCCTCTATATCCAGAGTTCCTTTATAGTGGCCGACTTCTGGCTACTGTAAACAGTACATGACATTGCAAGGGAAATTATTTTCCCATCTTGTACTATTGAATCTTGTGTCCATCTCTCTCTAACTTTCTGGGCATTTGATTTTTATTTTAACTTGCCTTGGTCACCTGAGATCTCCTTGGAAGCTTCCTCTTGAGGACTGAGTTCATGGCTCTGTCACAATCCTATCTCCTTGGAATGACAGTCTTTTGCCTTCCAACTTGAGACTCTCATTGTATTTCAACAATTGTTTGTCTCCTACTCGAATGTTTATCTCTATTGGTAGTGGCATTTCTGATCTGTCTGGATGGATTTCCTACGCCACCTTTGAGAACACATCCAGTATCTCGATGAACTGCTTTCCTAGAAATAAATCTGTGTAGTGTGAATTGAAAAGCGCATAAGACACCTGATATGTTAAAGAAAATGGTCAATTTTCCTCATAGCTGATATCATTTCTTTTGAAGTCTTGGTACAGCGTCAGGGCTTGACTGAAATCTCTATCTTTCAGATTATAGGATATTTTTAGATAGATTACCCCTATAATCTGTTTGGCATAGAGATTTCTCGATATAGTTCCTAACAATGAATCTCTGTGATTTCAGATACGCTTATCGCATATTGTAATATCAATGGGCGTATCAATACCTGCGGGTAGTGCATATTTGAGCACTATCTGGACAGCCCCGATGTGGATCCAGGATATGGTATCCTTTACCTCTGGCCTCATCCTTCCCAGCTCTTCTTGAACTTCATTATATGGAATCAGTTGTAGCTCAACTTGATTCCATGTAAGCTCTATAGGAAGCGATATCTCTCTTTTGGCAATCTTATAGATTACATTGTGCTTCCTGCTTTTCAGACTAAAATTGCGGAGCAATTGATCAATCTGTCCAGCTGAAAAGCCTTGATATCTTTGGATATTAAGGCTTTTGTTCATGATTTTGTCAATCATGCTTTCTGAGATAGTGGTTTGACTGGAATATCCAGTTTCGTCCACTTGCTCTTGATGGAAATCCTCAGTTCCAGTCTGATTCAGAGTCTGATCTCCCATCAACACTTTCGTTGCTAAAGACTTCTTCTTCATATATACTCTCATTTGAGGGTATATTCTCGAATTGGTAGACTTGTACCAAGTCTTAGTAGTAAACTGCTTCTTCGATATCTGGTGCGCCTTTGAAGCTTTTGATTCCTCTCTTTTTCGGAGAAACTATCGAGATATTTCCTCTTGCACCGCAAGTCCAGCAGTTGCTATATTTAAAACTTTCATTTTCCCTTGTATGGGCTCTTCTGAAAGTTTTTCTCACGGGAGTTCGACTTGATGAACTCTGTGATGTCCTGTCTCTGGAAGGACCCATTCTTTGTCCAGATTTGTAAAATCGGGCCTTTTGCCTGGTCCATCTGCTCCTAGGTTTCCAAGTCCTTTTTCTTGAGAATCCTTCATTGGCATAAGGATGAACTCTGTGTTTCTTGTTCTTCCATAACCTTTGAGATTCTCCTCCAATAATGGTCGGCAGATCATTGGCTGTGCAGTCAAGAGGGGAATATTTATTCATCATCTTTAACCTCTTGTAATTCTTTTGCAAAATAGTCTGTCCACACCATTCAACTAGCTTTTATTTGACAAAAGACATCCTCCTCCCAACATTATCAGGATCTCCTATAATGTATTCTTTAATGAACATTTCCTTCCAGGGACTCGGGAACTTCGTGAAGAAAATCTCCACACAGACCTTTTCATCCACATCTGAATTCTATTGGTAGATGTGGTATAACTTGAAGAATTGGTCAATTGACTCCTTCTCCATGTTGTTCAGTCTCAGGTTTAAAATAGCCTGAGAATAATTCTTCCTCTTTTCAGAATCTGCACTTCGGAAATTGTCTGCTCCCAAAAAGGTGAGGTTAAACCAGAAAGTCATTCTATCCACAATCTCCGTGTATGAGGCTGGCTCTAAGGTCTCTTCTTTGACTGCTGGTGCAACTCTTGACCATAACGTTTTGGCTACACCCAACAAACTCATTTCTAGCAGCTTGATGAATCTCTCATTTTCTAGATCCAACGTTCCTGCTGCTATTCTCATTGATGATGACCAATCATCAATAATTATATCGATGTCCTTGAAGTCAATATCATCAATATTGATCATGAGTCCATACGGATGTATAAGATCAAGGCTTGTTCTCCCAAGAGGTGTATCTCGAAACTTAGGGATCTGTTTCCTCACCCTAGTTCCCGTAAGATTGTTCATATTAGGCCTCTCTCTCCGGTGTTGTTCTCCAACATGAAAGTCCTTGCGGGCTCTCATGAGAATGTCTTGTGCTAGGCCTCCTTCCTGTTGCTATTGGGCTGGTGGCACCTGCGACACTTGTTGTTCCGGGGGTACCTGCTGGTATCCACGAGGGATTAAAGCCTCATCTTCTATATTCATCTTCAGATCTACCATCTTCATATTGGCAAATGACTCTGCTAATTCTTGTAGATCTTCCAATCCTATCCTTTCGAGGGACGTCATTCTTTGATTTGTCTTAATAATTGGCAAATCCTTTCGTCCTTCGATTCCTTGGGTTCTTCTTTGGCCTTTTATGTAAAATTTACTTTGCTAAAGTTGATGGGTTTCCTTCTACTAAAACTTGCTTGATTTAGTTCTAGTGTCTGCATCTTCTTTTGAATTTCTGATAAAATAGTTCTAATTTAATCTTGTTTCGTGGAAATTCGTCTTACTTCTTGTGGTACTCCATACGTGTGGTTGCCGTAGTTTTGTACCGTCTTCTGGATCTCCCTTAAATCCTCTAAGATTTTTGATGTGTCTGGCACGATCTCATTGAATCTGGGAATTATCTCATAGTGTCTTTGTTCCATCAAACGTGGTTTTGGTGTGCCCTTTGTTGATGGTTCATTAATTCGCATTGTAGCAGATTATTCACCATTAACAAATTCATTTGAAATTTTCTTTGGGATATATACTGCTCTAGCGCCTCAAGGCTTGATTCCGATCGGAATCGTTCTTCGTATTGGGCTTTCCAGTAGGATAGCCTCTCCTTGTGACTTTCCTCCAGTTCTTTCAAAATTTGAAGGTACCTTCTGAAATAAAAACATTTCGAACAATCGTTCGGATCCATATTTCTGGGTGTCTCCTCCGTTAGGATATTATTTTTAATAATAAATATTATATTATTCCCAAATAAAATAACTTAAGGCTCTGATACCATTTTCTCGCGCAAGTGGCAACTTAAGATAAATCAAAAGAAATTTCAAATATAGACAAATACAACATTTTTCTCATATGCCTCATTAAATTCAAAATCAAGATCATAGGCAAATAAGACATTTTCCACAAGTGCCTCATTATATTCAACATAAGGGTCATAATAGTAATCTTTCTTCAAATTGCCTAAAAAACTACTTACTCTTAAATCTTGCGTCCTTTTCCATTTCTATTTTTGCTTTTGTTTACTTTTGTATATTATCACAAAAGTAAAATTAGTAATACATTTAGTCGCTCCCATAGGGAACTCATAATTATTTATAATATGGTGAGTATTAAAAATGAATATAAAATATAAATTAAAATAGAGTATGAAACAGAGTATGCGGATTTGAGATTATTTTTCAAATAGAATATAATGTACTGTATTTTAGAAATTTTTTAAATAAAATATGAATTATTTAGAATTTTGGGTTGGAGATCATATTTTAACAGCTAATTGTAGCTTCACGCAAAAGCTCGACGCCAAGAGAAGCCAACAATGCCACGTTACAAAGAAGTGTGAAGATTAGGTTTTGCAGTAACGTGTGGTCATCACACTCCTCTCTCTCTCTCTCTCTCTCTCTCTCTCACCTAACTTATCTTGTCTTAATCGTTCCCAAGATATTTATTTGATTATTTCTATTCCCCTTCGATAAAGAAGAAAAAAGAAGATATTTATTTCCTCTTCCACTTTACCCGATACCTCAGAAGTAACGGTACCAAATTCCTTGAACATTGGAACACATACATTCTTAACGAACTAACTCTCACAATTATCTTCCCTCAAAAAAAAAAAAAAAAAACATAGAGAGATAGTAAGAAAGAGAAAAAAGCTCTCAGAATTCTCAATCCTTCTGCCAAACTCATAAATATATTTACTTCTTGTTCATAATGACCACGGTGGCAAAGCTGCACCTTCCACCGCTGGATTGCCACAACTACTCAGGCCAACCTCCGCTGGCCCGGAAAATCCTCCGGCATCGTCTTTTGTGTGACCCGGTTGGTGTGAAGACCCGGCGAAGAATTTGGATTCGGCCATGCAGGTCGTTCAAGTCTGATGAAGAGGGTTTTGGGTTTGGAGAGAAAGAGAAGAAATGTGAAGAAAATTATGGTCAAGAAATGGACGGTAGTAGTGATATTGGGTCGAAAAAAGGTGTCAATATAATTGTGAATGCGATTAGAGGTGCTGTTTGGAGAGCCTCCAAGCCCAGCTTGCGATCCGAAGGAGAGTCTAGAGAAGCTTTGGAGAAGTTAGAAGAAACATTGTTTTCTGTAAGTTCACTTTATTAAAATTTAGGTAGAATTTTTTGAGAAAATCCTGGAAAGATGCAAATTGGAACAGTTACATGTAGCTTGTCTAATTTTTGAAGGAGTTTGTAGTGTCTAGTTTTTGGTTGCTTTTTCTTGATCCTGTTTCTTACTTGATAAATTGAAGTATATATCTATATCTATATATATATGTATGTATGTATGTATGTATGATGATATGTCATCAGCATGTTCTTTTGGTGAATCCAGCACATTTTATCTGCTGGTAAACCTCTTGCTTTAAAATTGTTATCTTTCTGAACTTTTTAGGAAGCATTTCTAGCCTTCTACTAGGTTGTAGGTGCTAGGAGGAACGTAGGGGAGAGATGCGATTCCTATTTGGAAGTTTGAGGTTTTAGGCGTGCGTCTTTACTCGTTAGCTGATGGATACAAGCTGACCTATAGTCACTCTCTGCTTGAGTTGGCACAAACAATTTTTCGAAATGTTAGCTTTGACTTTAAAGGAGTCTTTCATGATTGGAAGAAATAATGATAAGAGAAGCTTCGGGAGAGAAATGAGTTGGCATTATTGCCACTATGGCAGCCTCAATAATTAATTAGTAGATTTCCTGAGAAGAAAAACTAGTTATCTTCAAAGAGGCAAAATATGGACTAATTAAGGTTATCTAGCTGAAGATGGACTAGCATAAGATTTAGAGTACAGACCAAGGTTCTGTTTTTCTTCGCAAGAACTTTAAGAGTTGATACAGCAAAAGGAGAAGTGGGAACTTCTGTTTTTCTTCGCAAGAACTTTAAGAGTTGATACAGCAAAAGGAGAAGTGGGAACTTTTCTGACTGGGGATCAAAGTCATCTTCCATGGAGATGAAAATTCAATCATGAGGTTTTTTCAACTTGATAAATGATAATTCTTGCACAGTTAGAAATTCACTATGATGATTTTTACAACGAACTTTACAAGAATGAGTGATTTATGTTTACTGAACAAAAATATGGTTCACTGTTTTGGAAGCTCTGATTTCCAGTAGGGGAAACTAAGTGCTGTATTATTCTTGTTCCTGTCAGAATTTCTATATCTTAGTATATTCTCTAATAAAATTATTTTATATATGCATAATGCAATGCATGGTATCCAGCAGTATATAGTGCTCACCAAGTGCAATGCTATATCCTATCTTCATTGGTTTAAATAATAGATTTGCTACATGATCTGTTGAATTTGTCCGTTACTCCGAATCAACCAAGTCAGCTTTAACTCCAGCACAAGACATCATTCTGTTGGCCCATTATTGTTTGTCGTCATTTTCTCTTTTATCCAATCTAAAGTGCTACATCCTCACTATATCTTAACTAATGCATTATGTTGAAGAGAATAATTATGCGTTCAATGTGAATATTCTTAACTATTCCATACACAGTTTAAAATCCACACTTTTTTCTGGGCAGCTTTCTATGCACATTGGAAGATATATTGTGACAATGTTAAGTACTGGAGTTATACTGCTGATCGGGTTTCAGTTATCAGGTTAGCCTTCCCCCTCCCCCCCCCCCCTTTCTTCCAACTCTCAGTAGTTAATTTCTTTGGCATTCAGCAATTAATTTTGAAATGTTAACTTCTCAAATACTTTGTAGGTGGCGATGAACAAATGAATGAATTAGTTTGGTATAGTTGGCTTGGGGGAATCATTATCGGAACAATGATTGGTTCCAACATGGTGTTGGAGGAAGTCAGTCGATCTGGTCCCCGCAATGTTGTCATAACTGGAAGGTACAAGTTTAGTTGTATAACCAGTTAAGCTTCTGTGTGAGACTCATCAGAATTTACATTGAATCTTATTGCAGAAATTACCGAGAAAAAACTATAAGTTTCCTGGTATTTCTTCCTCCTGACATTCCAATCTTATGAGAGATGTGCAAATCTCATTAGACAAGTTCCAGTAGGATTTACTTTATATTCAAATGAAGACGAAAGACCTTCCAAGTTCCAAAATATATTTTGGCAACTTTTTATTTGCTTGACCTTAAAAATTAGGAAAATTATCTTTGCATATTGAAGCTTGATTTATTTTACATCAACTAACTTTGTTCTTGGTACAGTACTCAAGGACTTGGAAAAGCTCTAGCTCGTGAATTTCTACTTTCAGGTGACAGGGTCATTGTAACTTCTCGGAGGTAATCAATTTTGTAATATGCATCTTTCCTCCTACCTTTAGGTGCCTGTATTGATGTATGACTCTTTTGGAAACAGCGCTGAATCTGTGGATATGACCATCAAAGAATTATCTGAGAATCTGAAGCAAGTTGGAGTTGCTACGGGTGGCTCATCTAGGAAACATTTAAAACATGCAAAAGTAGCGGGAATTCCATGTGATGTCTCTAATGCTGAAGATGTTAGGAAGTTAGCAAATTTTGCTCTTAATGAACTTGGCCCTATTGATATCTGGGTAGGCCAATTGCAGTAATTTTTTTTTTCTAATCTTTTCTCTTTTGTTTACTAGACTATGTGTCACTAGTATGATTGTAATACCATTTTGAGATTGAACATTTATAGACCATCATAGTTCCCATCAGTCATTGCCTGATTGATGGTTACCAATGCCTCCGGTTCTACAAATATAGTTTCTTGGTGGTGAAAAAGAGAAAGCAAAAGTGTATTTTACATAATAAAAATTGACGTGTCATAAAAGAAGACCTATTTCTTTTTCTCCAACATGCGAGGCATCTGTCGGGTGACCACATTCATGATTATTTACTAAATTTGATAATTTTCAAGATATCCAGTATTTATGGAGAGTAAAAATGTCATTGTTGTGAGTTTTATTTGTGTTTTTAATCTTTAGCAGCAAATCCGACGATGAATTGGTTCTTTATCCCTTGTACAGGTAAACAATGCAGGGTCTAACAAGGGGTTCAGGCCCTTGCTGCAGTTTAGTGATGATGACATACAACAGGTTTGTCTCTCTTAAAGGTTCACAAAATGTATCGACTTATATATGTTCAAAGAGCCTGTTAGCTGTACTTGCTTGCTCAAGATTCTATAAAATCATGGACAGATTGTGACTACAAATTTGGTTGGGTCAATACTGTGCACTCGTGAAGCATTACGGATCATGAGCTGCCAGAGAAATGGAGGTCATATTTTTAACATGGATGGTGCAGGATCTGGGGGATCCAGCACCCCACTAACAGCTGTGTAAGCTTAATCCTAGTAATCATTATCTTCTTTCTCAACGATAGAAGTTCAATCCTGTTAGATTAAAAGCTCTATTGATAAATTACTCTGTCATATTCTTTGAAAATATAGATATGGATCGACAAAATGTGGTCTTAGGCAGCTTCAGGCGTCACTCTTGAAGGAAAGCAAAAGATCAAAAGTCGGTGTCCACACTGCCTCACCTGGCATGGTCTTGACAGACCTGCTATTGAGGTATTCAACTATTTTGATGTGTTCTGTATGCCTGATTTTTCTGCCCTAGAGGCTCATTTGTAGAGAGATAGGATTATGAACGGTATGCAAGCTGGTATATTATTCATAATTATTTTTTCATATGTGGCTATAATCTGGGATATTTCATTCCATTGTCATATCGTTTCTTTTGTTGCTACAGTCAAATGGAGGCTTATTCAAGTGCTCTTTAAATAGTTAAGTATTAATATTATGGGTGTTATCGTAAACGCGCTTGGACTTGAACCTAGTGGCCACTATTACAGAAAATATGGCATTCTACAACTGGTCTCATGTCAATCATGGGGTTGACTCATGCTACTGAGTGGATGATCTGGGGTTGATTTATCTATTCAACAATATCAACCTTACCAAACTAGATATAGATTTACTCTGGCTAAATATTTATCGTTGGTAAATAATCAGGTCGACATTATACTGCATTTGCCTTAAGACAGATGTTCTTGTTCTATTATCATATTGTCTTTCTGTTAAGTTGGTGCATTCTTAATCGTGCAGTAGTTTCTGTGTTTGCTAAATAAGTGCAATGTCTGTTCATGGCAGTGGTTCGAGTGTTAAAAACAAGCAGATGTTCAACATTATCTGTGAGCTTCCAGAGACAGTTGCTAGAACCTTAGTTCCACGAATGAGAGTTGTTAAGGGAAGTGGGAAAGCCATCAACTATTTGACTCCGCCAAGAATTTTACTTGCTCTAGTCACTGCATGGCTTAGACGTGGTCGCTGGTTTGATGAGAAGGTAACTTAGGCTTTCTTTGTTCAATATTTCATGTACGTCCTGAAATATAGTTTTGTGACTTCTGATGATACACCATATTTTGTCATTGGTTGTCAATATAAGCCGCCAGCTTGTACATGTTGTCGGCTATTTGCATTTGGTCTCTATTTTCTATGAACATTTGATGATTTGGTAAAAGAATTTGATTAAATTTTGACAACTATGGACCTCTTAGGGACGGGCACTCTATGCTGCTGAGGCAGATAGGCTCCGCAACTGGGCTGAGAGTCGTACTCGTTTTTCATTCACTGATGCCATGGAGATGTATACAGAAAACACTTGGATTTCTGTCTTTTCACTATCAGTGGTTTGTGCTTTCATCATTTTATCAAGCACGAGTAGTACGCTGCCAGGGACCTGATGATGAGTGTTGTATGCCTAATGCTGCTCGATAAATAGAAGCCACTGCTAAGAAGCTTTTCTGCTCAAAGTCGTAAGCTTAAGGAACTGCAGAAATAGTAGGGGGTGCATAATTTTTAAATTTGCATCCACATGATTTTACAATGCTTTCTGTCTAGAGGGGGGTAGTTTGGCAATGCATTGTGCATGGGAGGGAACCACTGGGCCACCCCGTTTCCTCGCTATTTACTTCCATTCACATTTGATAGCACCATGCATAAGATCGTGTGCATTTCATCCAAAAAAAAAGGAGAGGAGAGAAAAAGAGAGAAGAAAAAAAATCGAAAAAATAGAGAAAACAAAGATAGGGCCTTGTATGATGCAATATTCCATTATATTTACATTAAGTTGCATTATGACTCCCACTACATGAAAGTTGGTATTAGAACATGTATGAATGTAGTTGGATTTGAAAGATGTGATATAATATGATTATCTTATTGTTATTAATTTTGAGGATAAATTACATTTTTCTATCTAACTTCTTTTCCTTGCATTTAAATGTCTCAATTTTTGTGACCTCGAGGATTTGAATTTGTTTAAAAAAGTCAATGTATGACTATTTTTTTGTTTGATATTTGCACACGCACACGCAAATCACCATCAAACTAAATATCATTCAAATAAATTCAAATAACTGCTAATTAAATCTAAATATAATTCAAACAAATTCAAATAATCACCAAACTCAAATAAATCCAAATAATTACTAATTAAATCCAAATATCAATTTTCACGAGCTCTCAATGGACAAGTTTTCATGGAATGACCTATTTCTCCTTAAATACCACACCTTCTTGCTTGACGTCGTTGGGCCATATTTGCTTCAGAGGATCCAATGGTTGGTGGAGTTGATGTGAACCGCATCGAGGATGTGCCGAATCCCATTAAAGTGTCGGAGGGTCCCGTGATCAGATCGAGGGTTAAAAAGTTCAAGGAAGTCCTTAATGGACTTATTTAAGAGGCACGAGATCGAGAAGCATCAAGAAGACCAGTTGAAGGAGCCGAACCCAAGCTCAAGTGGAAGGTGATGATCTCTGCAGAAGACCCGCGAGCAGCCGCTGCGAGTGGGAGTGGTCGCGGCTCGGGTCGCGAATCGAGTGAGGGCAACTTCTGTCGGCTTGCGACTGTGGGGGGGTTCACCAGTGCAAAAACCGCAAGCATGGTCACGGGTATCACAGGGAGTCACGGGTAACGTGCCACGTCAGCACACGTGGAGCCGCGGGTGACGTGTCCGCGGGAGAGGTCGCGGATATTTTCTGTATTTTTGGATTTTTATTTATTTTCGGATTTTGGACTTGTTTTGTTTCCTATTTGGTTTAGAACTTTAATAGGGCCTTTTATTATTTCTGTCCAACCTATATAAGGGTTGTAAACATTATTTGAAGAGATTATTCATTCATTATTCATATTAACATGGATTATCATATTTTCTCTCTGGAGAATTTATTTGAGTTTCACAATACACCGTGAGATTCAATCGACTTATCAAACGTATCCAATATTCCTGTTTGTGGCATCTACACATCCAATCCAAGTTCGTATTTCCATTCGATAGCGGGTTGCGGATTCCATAATTCATGGTTCAATATCGTTGTGAGGCTAGGGTTTGGAAATTCCATCTATTCAGTTCGTGTAACCTGATACTCCTAGAAAAACAACTGCTGTCTTTGTCGCTGTACCGGTGAGAATCGCATTAAGTGGTATCAAAGCTTCGGTTTTGTATCAGGTTCCATCTATCTGCCATTAATCCTAATTTTTAATTTTTTGTTCTCGCCATTTATAAAAAAAGAAATCAGCAAGAAGAAAGAGACGCTAATCTTAAAAAAAATTAGTATTTTTGTTACTTTTGGTATTGATATTTAGGTTCCTGAAGACGTCTATATTGTTTGGGGAGAAGTCGAAAATTTTTTCAGAAATTTTCAAATTTTCGGTAGATTTTCTGGCCATTATTTTGGTGAATTTTGATACAATTGTTTGGTTTTGATTGGTGATTGTGAATTCACTATATTTTCTTTGGAGAGAAGTTGAGTGGTAAAAGGCAAGAGTGTGTGAGCTTGTTAGAGTGAAAAGAGCCAAATTGAGTGATACACGAGTGCATACATGTGAGGTTGAGAGTTAGAAATTTGTTAGGATTTCTTTGTTTTCACAGTTCATTATTTTATTGCACTTGTTCTGTGATATTTCATTCATATTGTGGATTGAGTAAAAAAAAGAGAGAGGTCGATCAAAAAAAAAATCATGTCTAATAAGAGTGCAGGTACCAAAGATAAAGCCACAATATCGGGTGATGAGATGACCAACACGTTTGACCCGAAATACGTAATGAAGGCCATACAACAACATCTATCGAGGATGTTCAAAACAGAGATGGAGACTTTGAATGAGAGGCTCGACTAGATAGAGGATTCGATACAGGAACAATCCAACAAGTGCCTCGAGTGAACCGTGGTGGTAGAGGCGGAAGAGGGAGACGAGGAGGTCGAATAGAGGCACGACAATATCCACACATGGAAAGAGAGAGAGCAGAGTACTACGACACTGAGTTGGAAGAATTTGAGGAAGAAGACAGATATTCAGCTGCTGGAGGTAGAAGACATAGGAGAGCAAGGAATCGGGAAGATGACGACCTCAGCAATATCAAGATGAATGTGCCTCTTTTCAAGGTAAAAATGATCCAACTTTATACCTTGAATGGGAGCGCAAGATTGAGATAATGTTCGACTATCATAACTACTCCGAGCTAAAGAAGGTGAAGTTAGCAGTAGTAGAGTTTTTGGATTATGCCATCGTTTGGTGGGATCAGTTGATATCCAACAGACGGCGTAACCAGGAACAACTAATAGAGACTTGGGGTGAAATGAAGGCGGTGATGTGGAAGCGATTCATACCAAGCTATTATTACCGTGAGCTGTAGAACAAGTTACAAACTTCTCGATAGTCATCCGTCAGCTCCTCTGATCAGCTCAACAAGTCCTACAAGGTCAACCCTTATTTTAGGACTGCTACTCTAATTTTCGGAACTCGACTTTAATTTAATTGGAGTTTTTATTCACTTTAATTATATTTCAATTAAGAATGTGCGACTCTAGAGACCTCGTACAACTTCAACACAGAAGGAAATAAATTCCAAAATATAATTTTCGATTTAATGGGATTAAAAAATTTGACAGAGGTCACTTTCCGTAACTTGCCATTTTAATTAAAATTTACACATCAAACCTCGATTGCACTTTTTACTTGTCCAAAAATTATGAAAATAATCAGGCATGACCCCACATATATCTTTATTAAACTATAAAATTTTTGGAATTTTCTGAAATCGCATGCTTTAATTATAAAAATAACCGCCTAATTAAAGTAATCGACTTTAATCAAAACTTATCGGAAAATTATGAAACTTGGCAGTTCTATAGGAAATAATTTTTCGAGCAACTTTACAGAAGAAACTTTTTCGATTTGATGACCTAAAATGGGCGAAAACGGGCAAAAATCGAAATTGATCGGCGCCCCTTTATTTTTCACGTTTTCCGGCATTTTCGCCGGTTTCCGTCCACCGGACGACAACGCACTCAACATACGAAATGAAACACTATTTAAAATACACAACATATTAAAATTTCAACTATAAAGGATGAGAAATGGACTGAAACGAGATATCCGAAGCGGCGGCGTGACGGCTGCAAGACGACAGCGATTCCGGCCATCCACGGCAGCGGCAGCGGCGGCTCTCCAACAGCCTTCCGGCGCTCGACAGCTGCTCCCGCAGCAACACCCCCCCCCCCCAAACAAAACTTAACCTGGGCCCGCATGCGCGATTTACTCGGCGCATGTCCGAGTTTCTCTCGTTCGTCAACACGAACGAGAGAGAAAGAGAGAGAAGAGAGAGAAAGGTGCAATTGAAAATGAGCCCAAGCCCCCATATTTATAGGAAAAGTGGCTCTGGGGCAGGTATAACTTTTTCGGATATAAAATACTGATAAAGTGATTTTCGGATTTAATTAAAGTTGCTTTATTCAATGTCGAGGTCCAAACGACCTCAGACACAAAATCTGAAAATACCGGGAGACTCGTTGGCTTGAGTACTATTGAACAACCTGACTCGGGATGACGAGGAAGTCATCTGAAGAGAAATGAGAAAAGATTCCCTTTCAAAAATTACTTTTACTATTCATTTCGACTTACAGATTTTGCTCCCGAACGCTTGATTGACCTCAGATTGGCAATCCGTGAACGCAAACGGATTCCTTGGGTCATTTCCTATAAGATAGGCTTGATAGAACAAGTTTCAGATCAATGAGGAGGATTTCGTGAATTTTTCGAATCACGAACGCTCGTAGAAATTACTATTCACAGGTTTTCCCTTTACGATTTTCAATTACGGGACTCCTGTAGAGGTCAGAATAAAATTTTGAAAGCATCAACAACATTCTTTCGGTCGTTATATTCCAAAAAAGGCCAATATTGACTATCTTCCGGCGGCAAACGCAAAACCTCATAATCAATTTTCACATAAAATACACGAAAAGGTCGCGACTTACATCTGTTTTACTTTATTTTAGCTCCAATTATTTTCTTTAGTCTTCTAAATAAATTTAGAAAACTCCTTAATATATTCTGAAATTTCTGGGATGTTACAGACTACACCCCTTAAAAAAAATTTCGTCCCGAAATTTACTTCCCCTCAAATGGAGATCTAGATACTTTTTTAAGAATCCACAGCCTTACTGGAACCATATTGGTTCAAAACCTTTACCAGGTTTACAACTCTAGACCTTACGGCTAAGAATAGCCTGAGGCCTTTCTTTAGGGATTAGTTCTCATTCAGAACTATCTCTTTCCTTTGGTAACATGTATTTATCTCAAACACATATTTTCATAGCATTAGGACGTGAGACACGTCATGCACAACACTAAGGTCAGGAGTCAAAGCCGACCTCTGGTCTATGCCTTTATCTTCTTCGAGGATTTTCAATAGGGTCATTGAACCTTCAGCTTTAATCTCATAGCGAAACAAACTCTTTCATTGGTTGGAGATACCTTTGAGAAGACCATGTCTTCCGCATGGAACCACTAATCATTCATTCGATCTTTCAAGCTTTTTCTTAGTAGTTGAGCTATCTTGATGAACTTTGGTCGATCCTTTATATTGGCTCAACTTTCTTTACTTGCAATCATACATATAACCGTCTTTTACCCGCGTACTATACGTTTCGAGTCTTTATTCGCCTTGATCGAACTTTGCCTATGCCTTGATTGATTGGTAGCTCTCCACTTTTCCCGTACTAGCTTTATCTCGCACTTCTTTACTTTAACTGTCGCATGAGACTCCTTGCCATGTCTTTTAAAACTCGTGCTTCATCGCTGCTCGAACGACTTGCAACTTTAAGAAAGGTGATAACTTATTCAGTCTAAGTTCAAAGTGATTCTTAACAAAGGACAACTTAAAGTTCACCCTATGTTAAAGCTTCTATGTCTATGTTCTTTCTAAGTTCAAAGCCTAGAAATGCATTTAACTTCTATAACACTTCCTCGGGTCTTCCGAAATTCTATCATGCATTCATCAGCTGGTTGTGACATCTTCTATAACGCTTCTTTGATGATTTCACAATTAAGGTGGACATCCCTCATTACTTGGAACTTCTTTAGCTCTACATGCTTGTGTGTAGTTAAACTCTTTCTTTTCTTTCGAGTTACACATGACTCGTCTTGTGTCAGCATAACCTCTGTAACTAGAAAAAATCCACATCTTTCAACGTATCAACGAAGTCAAATGGTTTAATCAAGTCAAAAGAATGCCTATTCATAGGCCAATCAAATTCAAACAGAATCCAACAATTAATAAATTTGATTCTGACTCTTCAAATAAAGAAGACCTCTCCATAGGTCACAACAACTAAGACCATCAATAGGTCAGAGGCGAATAAACTATTTTATGTCTCATTCATAGGATAGAAGCAATTGATCAAGATAAGACACGTTCATAGGTCAACTAGAAAATAAATAAAATCCAAGACTTAACCAAATATGACCAACTCATAGGTCGAAAACAGTAATGAAACATGCTTGGATTTATGAAAAGAAGTAGGACTTTATTTCTCATGATTCAATAAAGAATACAATTCAGATAAGCCCAAAAATAAAACATAGCATGCAATCATACTATGAGACAACTGTATCAGAGTTTAAGCGGAAAACAATGGAGTAATATTGTATCACATAACAACATACTCATAAGCATTAATTTAGTCTGAACGAGACAGCAAGGCATGATCAACCCAGAACAGTACATCGAGCCATCACCTCCAGCATCTCAACCTGTGAAAAATATTTTGAAAAGATTTTGGATGTGAGTACTAAAGTACTCAGTGGGTTAAACTTTTAACTCATTCTTTAATAAAAACTGTAACAGAATATACAAAATATAAATACAGATAATGGAAAGAAAAACGCGAAAGCCCTTCCCATTTCTGCAAACATTTACTTCTCTTCGGTACCCTGTAGCTCCTTCTGTCATCTACTGCACTCTATGATATGTCGCTGATACGAAAAGGGAGGGGTTACCTCGCTAATCCGAGAAGAGTGTACCAGAGATCACCTAGCATTGACCCTGAGTATACCAGGGGTTACCTAGCATTGACTCCTATAGTGATGCCCATATCACGTGTATGTGCAGGGGTTACCTCACAGTGACACCTTTAGTGATTAACATCACAACTGCAAGAATCACAGTTCCTGCATATCCTTTGATCTATGTTCTCTATAAAGCGCGTAATATGACATAAGCATAAAAACTATGTCATCCTCTAAATATAGCAACTAGGCTAACCTTTAATTCCTCTAGCAACTTAGTTCAATTATGCTTCTTATTCCTTAAATGGAAATCATTCTATAACTTGAGTTTAATGCTGAAAGCACAAGCTAAAGAGTACAACTTATTATACACAAGTATAATCAATACACAATAAATATTTGGTATACTGTATCTTTAAACTATGACTTTTAGACTTTAAACATAAAGTTTAACCTGAATCTATAAACTATGAACTTTAAACTCTAACCTTAACTTTTAACCCATAGACTTTAGTTATGACAATGCATAATCTATTCTATTTAATTATGTCGAAGTATAATGTATATTCGCTTATTGTGATAAATCATAATCTATATTCTCAATAATCATGATGAAGCATAATTTATGTTCTCAATAATTATGGCACAACATAATATATGGTCTCAATAATTATACAGCAGTATAATACTATGTTCTCATTAATTATACAACAGTATAATACTATTACTCTAGCAGAGACTTGAGCAGATAATTCCTCAAATATTTTATTTGGATATTGCAACTATGACTATCATATTTACAAGTTAATAACTCAAATATAGATAGGTTTTGCAAATAAACCCACTTCGATTAGATCAACTCGGGTGATCAAACTTCTCGATACTCATCCGTCAGCTCCTCTGATCGGCTCAACAAGTCCTAAAAGGTCAACCCTTATTTTAGGACTGCTACTCTAATTTTTGGAACTCGACTTTAATTTAATTGGAGCTTTTATTCACTTTAATTATATTTCAATTAAGAATGCGCGACTCTAGAGACCTCGTACAACTTCAACACAGAAGGAAATAAATTCCAAAATATAATTTTTGATTTAATGGGACCAAACAATTTGACAGAGGTCACTTTCCGTAACTTGCCATTTTAATTAAAATTTACACAGCAAACCTCGATTGCACTTTTTATTTGTCCAAAAATTATGAAAATAATCAGGCATGACCCCACATATATCTTTATTAAACTATACAATTTTTAGAATTTTCTGAAATCACATGCTTTAATTATAAAAATAACCGTCTGATTAAAATAATCGACTTTAATCAAAACTTATCGGAAAATTATGAAACTTGGCAGTTCTATAGGAAATAATTTTTCGAGCACGGAAGAAACTTTTTCGATTTGACGACCCGAAATGGGCAAAAACCGAAACTGATCGGCGCCCCTTTATTTTTCACATTTTCCGGCAGTTTCGCCGGTTTCCAGCCACCGGACGACAACACACTCAACATACGAAATGAAACACTATTTAAAATACACAACATATTAAAATTTCAACTATAAAGGATGAGAAATGGACCGAAACGAGATATCCGAAGCGTGGCGCGACGGTGGCACGACGACGGCGATACCGGCCATCCACGGCAGCAGCGGCGGCGGCTCTCCGATAGCCTTCCGGTGCTCGACAACTGCTCCCGCAGCAGCACCCCCCCCAAACAAAACTTAACCTGGGCCCGCATGCGCGATTTACTCGGCACAGGCCCGGGTTTCTCTCGTTCGTGTTGACGAACGAGAGAGAAAGAGAGAGAAGAGAGAGAAAGGTGTAATTGCAAATGAGCCCAAGCCCCCTATTTATAGGAAAAGTGGCTCTGGGGCGGGTATAACTTTTTCGGATATAAAATACTGATAAAGTGATTTTCGGATTCAATTTAAGTTGCTTTATTCAATGTCGAGGTCCAAACGACCTCAGACAAAAAATCTGAAAATACTGGGAGACTCATTGGCTCGAGTACTATTGAACCAACCTGACTCGAGATGACGAGGAATTCATTTGAAGAGAAACGAGAAAAGATTCCCTTTCAAAAATTACTTTTACTATTTATTTCGACTGACAGATTTTGCTCCCGAGCGCTTGATTGATCTCAGATTGGCAATCCGTGAACGTAAACGGATTCCTCGGGTCATTTCCTATAAGATAGGCTTGATAAAACAAGTCTCAGATCAATGAGGAGGATTTCATGAATTTTTCAAATCACGAACGCTCGTAGAAATTACTATTCACAGGTTTTCCCTTTACGATTTTCAATTACGGGACTCCTGTAGAGGTCAGAATAAAATTCTGAAAGCATCAACAGCATTCTTTCGGTCATTACATTCCAAAAAAGGCCAACATTGACTATCTTCCGGTGGTAAACGCAAAACCTCATAATCAATTTTCACATAAAATACACGAAAAGGTGACGACTTACATCTGTTTTACTTTATTTTAGCTCCAATTATTTTCTTTAGTCTTCTAAATAAATTTAGAAAACTCCTTAATATATTCTGAAATTTCTGGGATGTTACACTTTGAGATCATCCAGGTGGGTTTTTCTATAACTCACAACTATATTTTTAAATTCGTCCATGAAAAACATGTTAAATATTTTAATAACATTATTTATGAAATGATTGGATATGTTGAGACTTCATGCATAAAGGAATTCCGACTTACAAGGAAGGCGGTTTACTTTGTGATTAAATGTCTAGATAAGTAACCGTAAAGTATCATGTGATCACATTGGGTCTCTCATCCAATGAAGAAGAGTAAACTTTGTTATAAAGTATGTTCATGGTTATTTTTCATGATTTATGCAGCATAACAGTTTTAAAGCATGAAAGTATGACTTGGACGAATATTAATACCCACTGAGTGTTTTCTGGCACTCAACCCAAATATTTTCAAATGTTTTCAGGTCCTGGAGATCGAGCTTGTTGATGACGAGGTGATGGAGTGGGTTTGATGGTTGATCCTTGTGTATTTTTTTTATCTTTAAAATCTTGTCAGTATTTAAATATTAAATGCTTCTTCTAATACTCTGCAAAACTTTTAAATTTGAAATTTATTGAGCTCAGTGGTCAGGTTTTGATTGTATATATAAATATTTGAATGTATAGAAGGGTTGACCATTGAACTTTTAAACGTGTGACCTGATTGGCTATGTATACTGCCAGGTCATAATTTGGTTATGTGTGTGTTAAAGATTTTAAAATCTTTGTTGAAAGTTGATTTTGAAGACGCCTGAGCGCGTGGTTTGAACATTTTTAAGTTGAGGTGCTGCCCATTTATAAATTATTTATAAAGTTAAATTTTATCTTTTGAAAAGTATTTATCACATAAGCATATACGTATGTTTTTTGTGATGTTTTGGTCCTAGTGGGACTGGGGCGTTACAGGTGGTATCAGAGCAGGTCTACGTGATTGTAGGCCTGTGATGTTTTCAAAATTAAAACGTTTTGATTACTGTGTTATTGAAATGGTTTCCCATAACCCAGCAGCTATCGTCTTAGCCGAGAATACTCCGGAAAGGTACTAAAGATCATGTTTTAATTTCTTTAGTGTTCTTATGAAAAGTATATGTATATAATTGTATGCATGATATACAAATGCAAGTGATCTCAATGTGTGATTTAAAGTATGGTGAAAAGTATGATTTAAAGCATTGTGAAAGTTATGTTTTACAAAGCATGGTTACAAGTGTTTTCATGTCAAATCCATTTGATGCATAAACATCATTTGAGCTAGTTTTAGATCAAAACTTAGCTGGATTTGAACATAGATGCACTGAACATAAGTACATAGTATGACTTTAGAGCTTCTTTAGCTCTAAAATTCTATGATCCATTTGAATCTAAGTACACTGGATCATTGCCTTAGAATCTTATAACAGTTTTAACGATCAAAGAGTCTGACGTATGAAGTACGTATATAAGATGTCATTAAGACGTCAAGACAATCAAGTATGAAATCCATCACAAGAAGATATGGCACGTGCTATCATTCAGTTTCGAACATATCAACCTCCGACCTTTAACGGTCAAGGTGAACCGACCGAGGCTGAAGAATGGCTATGAATGATAGAACGCACATTCACATACATGGTGTGTACCGATTCTCAGAGCATCGCATGTACAATCTTTCAGCTCACTGGTGATGCTGATCATTGGTGGGAAACGCATAGGAGATCGATGACACCTGAACAATTTGCAAATATGACCTGGGAGGATTTCAAGCAAGCTTTTATGTGGAAGTTTGTTCCCATGTGTTATCGGGATAAAAAAAACTGAGTTCTTACAATTAACTCAGGGAAAGATGACCGTGAATGATTATGAACGGAAGTTCAATCAGTTGTCTAGGTATGCTCGACACCTGACAGACACTGATGAGAAAAAAACCCATAGGTTCAAAAGAGGTTTACGAACTGAGATTAGCAATATCATAGCGAGGCGCGACATGGCCATGTATGCTGAAACTCTCGAACGAGCTCAAGATGTGGAATCCTCACTTCACAAAAATGAGAACAATGTTGATGGGCCGAAGGGGAAAATAAAGTGGGATGAAAATAAGAATAAGGGTCATGGTTTCGATAAAAAGGCTAGGATAAGAGGATGATCAAATCCTAAAACACAGTAAGAAAAACCATTATGTTAAACTTGTGGAAAGAAACATAATGGTGAATGTATGAAGGGAAGAAATGTGTATTATAGGTGCTGGCAACCAGGACATATGGCATATAATTGTCCAATGAATAAGGGGAAAGAAATGGCTAGGCCAGGTCAACCTCTGACAAGAAGTGCTCAAGCCTTTGCTCTCAATCGACAAGATGCTACACGGGAGCCTGGAAATATGGTAGGTATGATTAGTATATCAAATATGCCTGTACTTGCATTATTCGACACTGGAGCTTCACATTCATTTATATCTGCCACATTATGCTCTAAGTTAAAATTAATGAAGAAAAAACTTAGTGAGGCCTTATAAGTAAGCATACCTTCGGGGAGGATATTAATTGCTGATCAAATATGCAAAAACATGGATTTGAACCTTGGGTATAGATCACTAAGTGCAGACCTACATATTTTAGATTTGAGAGACTTTGATATTATCCTCGGAATAGATTGGTTAGAGACTAACCATGCCACAATTAAGTGTCTCTAAAAGGAGCTAACCTTCCAAAGATCGAAAGAGTCGGAAGTCACTTTTCATGGATCAAAGTTGGGAGCTAGATTAAGACTTATTTCTGCAATGAAAGCATTGAAGATTCTTAGAAGAAAAGGATGTGAATCGTTCTTAATAAGTTTGATAATGAACAAGTAAGAGAAGTTGACAATTGATTATGTACCTGTGGTGCGAGATTTTAAAGACGTGTTTTCAACGGACTTACCAGGTTTACCTCCAGATAGACAAGACGAATTCATGATAAACTTGCTTTCGGGAGTTGCTCAAGTATCGAGAGCGCCATATCGCATGGCACCAAATGAGTTAGAGGAGTTAAAAACTCAGCTATAGGAACTCTTAGACAAGGGCTACATTCAACTCGCCGTCTCACTGTGGGGAGCATATTACTATGGATTTTGTGGTTGGTCTGCTCAAGAACCCATTGTTTCTTTTGTACAGGCTTTTGCTGAATGACTGTCTTTCTGTTCTTATTGCTGGAATGCTAAGCCATATATCTCCTTCTCATTCTTTTGAGATCATAAAGATACATCTCACAAAATAGTCGAATGCGGCCTTTCTTCTCACAATAATGGCAGATGATTATCTGTTTGTTACTATTATAAGCATTTATCTTATTGTCAGTAATGTTCTTCTGGATATGCCAAACATTCTCTTGTACATGCATTGGTTTGCTTGTACTTTCTTTGACAAACACTGTCTGGACTGTCCACCACTGTATCCAAGACTTAGATGACTCTTTCCTAAATGTCCTTGAGATGTGGAAATCTTATCAAGATTCTTTATACTATTGTTCAGTGTGTTGACATTCTTTTTGATGGATTTGAGCTCCGCAGACAATTCATCAATTTCCTTCTTTTGCTGTTGAAGAGTATTTTTCTGTTCAGCATCAGATTTGATCAACTTCTCTTTCTCATTGAGAAGTTCCTTGTTGTGAGATTGAAGAGTCTTGTTGATCTCTACTACTTCCAGCCATCTTTCATACATCTATTTGTATGTCTTGACAAGTTTTTCTTGGCTGAAGTCTTCATTGTCTAACTCATCATCTTCTGTATTGTTGAAGAGATCCTTGAATTCTGATATTTTTACTGTAAAGGCAATTGTTTCTTCATTTGAATCACTGTTGCCTTTGTCAGAGTCATTGTCACTGAGAGAAGCATTGTAATTCTTTTTGTTTCTCTTCAGTATGTTTGCACACTCAGCTTGAATATGCCCAAATCTATCACATTCTCTGCACTGAATTCCTCTTCTGAAATTTGAAGTTTAAAACTCTTTCTGCTCATCGCTTGAGTTTCTATTTTGCTGAGAATTACCAGGTCGTTGTCTTCTGTTGTTGGCCCTTCTAGAAGACTACTTGTTAACTCTTTTTAACATACGACTGAAGTTCTTGGTGATCAGGACCATATTATTCATTGTGTCTGAATCAAGTACAGTTATTGCTTCTATACATGTTAAAGTACATATTCTGAGACTTCATTTTTAAGAGCAATACCTCTCTTCCTTGAGTTGGTGTCTTCATCTTCTAAGTTTATCCCGAATATTCTTAATGATCACATCAGCTCATCAAGCCTCATACTCTTGATATCACTGGCTTCTTCAATTGCAGGAACTTTGTATACAAACTTCTTTAGAAGAGATCTGAGAACCTTTCTTACAAGCTTCTCATTGTTGATAGGCTCACCAAGAGCAAAATTCTCATTGGATATGCTTCTCAGTCTGACATTAAACTCACCTATGGACTCAGTATCCTCCATTCTGAGGGTTTCAAACTTAGAAGTAAGGTTTTGAAGCCTTGACAACCTTACTGAACTAGTCCCTTTAAATGCGGTTTCCAGAATATCCTACACAGCGTTAGCAGTCTCACAAGTTGAGATTAGACTAAGCATTTCAAGATCAACTACAGAGAATATAGCATTAAGAGTTTTAGAGTTGACATTGTATCAGTTCTTTTGCGGCACAGTCCACTCTCCTTCTTCAATCTCCACCTGCTTTCCTTCCTTGGCAACAGTTGGCTTTTCCCATCCTTCAGTGACACTTTTCCATGCAAGCTCATCTATTGATCTCAGAAACGCCCTCATCCTTGCTTTCCAGTAAGGATAGTTGTTTCCTTCAAGCAATAGTGGTCTGATCGTAGATTCTTCTTCTTTGATTGAACTCATAGCTTGAACTCAACCAAAACCCTTGGGTTCTTTGATATTGCCATACAGATCATGACAATCTCGAATACTTTAGTGCGGATGACACTAACAAAAGAAATTGTAAAACTTCATGGTGCACCTGTGTCAGTGACATCAAATCACGATACGTGGTTCATGTCTAAATTTTGGCAAAGCTTACAAAATGCAATGGGCACAAAATTGAATTTCAGCACAGCTTTTCACCCACAGACTGATGGACAGTCTGAAAGAACAATTCAAACCCTATAAGATATGTTCAGGGTTGTAGTCATGTATCAAGGAGGAAATTAGGAGGAATATTTGCCTTTAGTTGAATTTGCTTACAATAACAGTTTTCAAGCAACCAATGGAATGGCGCCTTATGAGGCTCTATATGGTCAAAAATGTAGATCACCACTTTACTGGGATGAAGTTGATGAAAGAAAAATTTTGGGACCGGAAATTATACAGAAAACTGTTGAGGTTATTGATAAAGTAAGACAAAGAATAAAAGAGGCCCAAGATCGTCATAAAATGTATGCAGATAAAAGGAGAAAGGATTTACAATTTCAGATGGGAGATAAAGTATTCCTGAAAATATCTCCTACAAGAGGCATTGTGTGATTCGGAAAGAAAGAAAATTTACGGCCTAGATATATTGGACCGTATGAAATTCTCGAACGAATTGGAGAAGTTTCCTACAAGTTAGCGTTACCACCAAAGTTAGGAAGAATTTATGACGTGTTTCATGTTTCAATGCTTCAAAAATATATTTTCGACCCAAGTCACGTCGTAAACCAGGAAGAAATAGAAGTGAATCTAGATCTGACATACGATGAGTTTCCTATAGTTATTCTCGACAGAAAAGTCCAAAAGCAGCGGAATAAAGAGCCAACGCTTGTAAAAGTTCAATGGAGCAGACATGGACAAGAGGAAGCTACATGGGAACTTGAAGATCAGATCCTGACAAAGTATCCAACCCTCGTCATAGCACGTATATTCAATTTCGAGGATGAAATTTTTTTATGGATGGGAGGATGTAACACCCCGGAAAAAAAAAAATATATAGTATTTAAATTTATTATATAGTAAGAAAAGTCTCGACCTTAGTTGAAATTAGAATTTATATTATTAAAGTAGACATTAATTGGATCATTTTGACATCAAGATCATCTAAATCGGACTTCATTTGAGCTTCCCATGAAATTTATTCAATGTGATATTTTGAACTCAATTTATTCTATGAAGCCCAATTTTAGAAATCCAAGCCCAATTAATGACTCACTTTTTGGCCCATCCAACTTTGTCAATTCCAACCATTTATTATATATATCAATTATTGGGCCAATCCATTAGAAGAATCCATGAGAGAGTAATTATAAATTTATATCATTATTTGTGCATGTTATTCATTAGGATAAATTTAAAATTCCACTATCATAATTTACCATTTAGTGGATGTTTAATAAAAAATTAGTGTTGAGGTTGAAATATACGTATAGATATATGTGTACTACCTATCTATATTATATATATAAGCATACACGTATATAGTTATATAAATGGAAGAATTAATTCATCAAATTGGATAACCAAGAAATCCTCCAATCATTCTTAACCATTTGGAAAACTATCATGAGGGATTAGTGTATTATTAAATACACGTGTATTTCAAATATGTGTTGCATGTGTATGTGTATATATATATATATATATATATATAATAGGGGGGTTTTGGCTTTGGCTAATCAAAAGAAAAAAAAAACGATCAAGTTAAAAAAAATTGAAAGAAGAAGTTTGGAAGGAAAAAAAAAGAAGAAGAAGAAGAAGAAGAAGAAGAAGAAGAAGAAGAAAAGAATGGTGAGTTTTTACCCTCCGATGTTTCTTTAATTTTTAATCAAATGTTATTTGATCTATTTAATTTCGGATTTAGTCATAAAATATTAAATGTATCTAATTTTTAAATTCATATGTTTTTTCAGTTCTAATTTAATACTTGGCAATTAAATTAACAATTATAGAAAATGTTACTTAGCCCTATAATTTATAAATATTATTTTTTTTCCAAAGGAAATTCTAAATATTATAATTCCCATCTAAATGTTAAATCAAACTTCATAGCCATTAAATTCAGTTCAATTCATCTTTATCCCTATTCAATTTTGTTCCCAAAGTCCGATAAATTCTCAAATAAAATCACTAACTTGATTCAATCCGTCAAATGCGTATTATTCGCCCATTTGACTCTATTTCAATTCCAAATGATTCCAAAGCATAGAAAATCTTTAATTAAGTAATTTAGGACCTAGGTTATTACCTTAATGACCTATTTAAGGTTCTAAGCTATAATGTCAACTGTATAGGTCGAGACGAACGTGAAGCATAATAGCATTGCATAAAATCTTCACTGCACTTTGAGATCATCCAAGTGGATTTTTCTATAACTCACAACTATATTTTTAAATTCGTCCATGAAAAGCATGTTAAATGTTTTAATAACATTGTTTACGAAATGATTGGATGTGTTGAGACTTCATGCATAGAGGAATTCCAACTTACAAGCAAGACGGTTTACTTTATGACTAAATGTCTAGATAAGTAACCGTAAAGTATCATGTGATCACATTGGGTCTCTCATCCAATGAAGAAGAGTAAACTTTGTTATAAAGTATGTTCATGGTTATTTTTCATGATTTATGCAGCATAACAGTTTTAAAGCATGAAAGTATGACTTGGACGAATTTTAATACCCACTGAGTGTTTTCTGGCGCTCAACCCAAATATTTTCAAATATTTTCAGGTCCTGGAGATCGAGCTTGTTGATGACGAGGTGTTGGAGTGGGTTTGATGGTTGATCCTTGTGTATTTTTTCATCTTTAAAATCTTGTTAGTATTTAAATAAATGCTTCTACTAATACTCTGCAAAACTTTTAAATTTGAAATTTATTGACCTCAGTGGTCAGGTTTTGATTGTATATATAAATATTTGAATGTATAGAAGGGTTTACCATTGAACTTTTAAGCGTGTGACCTGATTGGCTATGTATACTGCTAGGTCATAATTTGGTTATGTGTGTGTTAAAGATTTTAAAATCTTTGTTGAAAGTTGACTTTGAAGACGCCTGAGCGCGTGGTTTGAACATTTTTAAGTTGAGGTGCTGCCCATTTACAAATTATTTATAAAGTTAAATCTTATCTTTTGAATAGTATTTATCACATAAGCATGTATGTATGTTTTTTGTGACGTTTTGATCCTAGTGGGACTGGGGCGTTACATTGTACCAACTATCATGGCTCCTTTTTTATGTGATGTATATTTCAATTTTTGTTGAATGAATGTTTGGCTATGTGCCGGTTTGGCTACGTATTTTTTTAATCCATGAGAAAATCCATGGATTAGGTCTAGGTTTTATTTTATGTTGTTTTAATGTAATAGAAATAAAACTGTTAGACCTAGTAGTGATTTTCGAAAATCACTAAGTTTTGAGTTGTAATTTTATTCTAGAAATATTAGATTTTTTCTTATAGGAATAGAAAGTCTGTATTGAATAAAGATTGAAGATCAACTCAAAGAAGGAAAGTAGTGCAGCTCAAGAAAGGAAGATATCACTGATTCACGTCCCGACAATCCTAATTGGAGCTAGGGTTGTCGGCGAGGCGCAGTGATGGGGATGGCGGCCTTGTCCAAGTTCCGGAGCTGACTTTCTAATTTTATCTCATCGATCAGCATGAGATATGAGCCATGATAGTTGGTTTACTATTGCTTATTATGTTATTTGAAGAACGCAATGTATATTTATCCTTTTATGTGATGTTTGCATGTTTTTAAAATGGGATAAAATGAAACCTCAATCATAAATAACTAAGTAGGAGAGATTCATACCAAAGTATGTAGAAATCTCATACGGTCTCCATTAATCTGGTTTAACTGAGAAGTGATGGGTATGCGCGTTGACAATAGGTCTTCCTCCATATCAGGTGTGTCATATCACAGAATTCTCTAGAAGTTAAACCTCTTTATAAAGATAGCTGTACAACACTGTTAGAACTAACTGACTCCTCCATCTGGAGCAGTTAAATTCGAAACTAGTGCTCTTAGTGCAAAGATGATGGTGGTCACACTTAGATCTAATTTATTAATAAACGTCCACACTATCGTGGCTTATTAATGAGAAAATTACATGACCGTGTTAGTTTCCGGCCATTTATTTGCTTGTTGTAAGGAAATTCAATTGGAGGCAAATTAAAGATTTGATAACCTGTTTAAAAATGAATTTTATAAACGTTCACACTATCGTGGCATATAGAAAACATTTTTAAGATATCGGTTGAAAAGTATATAATTTTTTATGAGGTTTTCGATTATATATTGTTTATCCTAAAGATTGTGACTGTACTGCATGTTTATTTTTCAGTTATTCTATATCATCATGGCACTCTCAAATATGTCCTCAATACTCAAAGAAAACAAGTTAATTGGTGAAAACTATAATGACTGGATTCGTAACCTTAACCTCGTCCTAACTGCTGAAGGACACAAATTCGTACTTGAAGAGAAATGTCCTCAAAAGCCAGATGAGAATTTTGGCGAAGAGAAAAGGTTGGCTTATGCAAAGTGGGTCAAGTCTGATGAGATGGCGCGCTGTTACATTTTAGCTTCTATGTCAATGTGTTGCAACATCAACATCAGTCTATGAAGACTGCTTATGATGTAATGGTCAACCTTAAGGAGCTCTTCGGTTACCAGAACCGCTCAGCACGCCATTTAGCAATGAAGAACTTGATGAGCATGAGAATGGCTGACTCCACACCTGTTAGGGATCATGTTCTCATGATGATGAGTTATCTAGCTGAGATCGAGACCTTGGGTAGAGATCTAGACGTCGAGTCCCAGATAGACATCGTGCTTCACAGTTTGTCTCCGAAGTTTGAGTAGTTCAGATTGAACTTTAACATGATAAAGAATGATGTTACCTTATCTGAACTACTCATGGATCTTCAGGCGGCTGAGTTACTTCAGAAGGGAAATTCGGAGGCACACCTAGCTGAAAATAGGGCGTCTTCTTCTGGTACTAAAAAGAAGAAGAGGTACGCACCAAAGAAGGCTGCAAATATGGCGCCTAAGGTGAAGAAGCCCAAGATAAAGATTATTCCCGAGGAATTCAACTCGAAGACATAGTGCTTCAAGTGCGGCCAGCCAGGTCACTGGAAGGTGGTGTGTCCGACAGTCCCAGCATCTCCGTCGAGTGCTATGTACTCCTTCTCACTCGACTCTGACAGTCCCAGCATCTCCGTCTCTGACTCCTCATCTTCTATCACAATCTCCTCGTTGTCCTAGAGCATCATCACACGCCGGTTTGGACACTGACTTGTGATATGGCCTCTACATTGACATTTAAAGCACTTAATGTCTCCGTTTTAGCTTCTCAAAGAATTCGTATTGCTCGGTTCAGGTATGTGTGGCACCTCTGCTCTCGGTTTAGGGAATAGCAGCTTCTCATCTTTCTTTCATTGATTCGATGCCTTCTAGGGGGTTGTATTGGCACTCGAATTCGGCTTCCAGGTAGAAGAACTCGCTCGACTATTGTTACCCCTCCTCTTGAGCTGGTTCTCTACCTTGATCGCTATTTGTACCATATCATCCATTTCAACATAGTGTTGTAATTCCATCACCTCTTGAATTTCTCTATGAAGACCCGCTAAGAAATGAGCCATCATAGCCTCTCGATCTTCCTCCACATTTTCTCTAATTATGGATACTTCCATCTCCTTGAAGTATTCATCCACACTATTCGTCCCTAGCTTCAGATTCTGCAGTTTGTTGTATAATTCTAGGTAGTAGTAGCTAGGCACAAATTACTTCATCATCACAACCTTCATTTCTCCCTATATCTGTATCAGTTGTTCTCGATTACGCCGTCTGTTGGATGTCAACTGATCCCACCAAATCATAGCATAATCTGAAAACTCCACTGCAACCAACTTCATCTTCTTCAGCTCAGAATAGTTCTGACAGTCGAACATCATCTCAATTTTGCACTCCCATCCAAGGTACAATGTTAGATCATTCTTGTCTTGAAATGATGGCACATTCATCTTGATGTTGCCAAGATCATCATATTCCCGATTCATTACTCTCCCGTGTCTTCTACCTCCACCAGCTGAGTATCTGTCTTCTTCCTCAAATTCTTTCACCTCAGTGTCGTAGTACTATGCTCTCTTTCTTTCCACGTGTGGATAGCATCGAGCCTCTATTCAACCTCCTCATCCTCCTCTTCCACCTCTATACCCACGGTTCACTCGAGGAACTTATTGGGATTGCTCCTATATCGTATTCTCCATTTGGTCAAGCCTCTCATTCAAAGTCGCCATCTCTGTTTTGAACATCCTCAATAGATGTTGTTGTATGGCCTTCATTACGTATTTTGGGTCAAACGTGTTGGTCGTCACATCTCCCGATCCTGTGGCTTTGCCTTTAGTACCTGCACTCTTGTTAGACATGTCGATTTTTTTTATTGACCTCTCTTTTTTTTGTTCGTTCTTTTTTTGAATGATTCTTTTTTTTTGTTTGTTCTTTTTTTAACGATTCTTTTTTACTCAATCAACAATATGAACGAAATAAAACAGAACAAATGCAACGAAATAATGAACTGTGAAAACAGAGAAATCTTAACAATTTTTTAACTATCAACCTCACGTGTTTACACTCATGTATCACTTAATTCTTTTCATTCTAATAAGCTCACACACTTTTGCCTTTTACCACTCAATTTTCTATCCAAAGAAGATACTAGAATCACAATCACAACAATGAAACACAAAGCAACTATATCAAAATTCAACAATAATTGCTAAAAAATTAATTCGAAAAAATAACAATACCAAAAGTAATGAATCACTAAACTTTTCCCGCCAAAATACTCTTTTTTGTTGTTTTCTTTCTTTTTTGTTGATTCTTTCTTTTTTGTTGATTCTTTTTTTTATATTTGGCGAGAACAAAAATTAAAAACAAAGATTAACGACAGATAGATGGAACCTGATACAAAGCCGAAGCTTTGATACCACTTGATGCGATCCTCGCTGGCAGTTGGGTGACGATAATGAATCTCTTCCCAAGAGTATCAGGTTACACGAATGGAATGGATGGAAATCTGAATCCCTGGCTTCACAACGACGTTGAACCACGGATATTGATCCGTAACCCTCTGACAATTGGAAACATGAACTTGGATTTAATGGTGTTGACGCCAAAAATTGGGATGTTGGATCCGTTTGATAAGTCGGATGAATTCCACAGTGCATTGTGAAACCCGGATAAAATTCTCTAGAGAGAAAATATAAACTCACATTTAATTCTGAAATAATGAATGAATAATATGTTCCAAAATAATGTTTACAACCCTTATATAGGTTGGACAAAAATAATAAAAGCCCTATTAAGTTTCTAAACCAAATGGAAAATAAAAACAAGCCCAAAATCCAAAAATACATAAAAATCCAAAAATACGGAAAATATCCATGACCTCGCCCGGGGACACGTCACTTGTGGCTCCACATGTGCTGATGTGGCATGTTACACGTGATCCATGTGATTATCCACAGCCATGCTCATGGCTTTTGCACTGGCGAGCCGCCTCGCAGTCGCGAGCCGGTAGAGAATCCCTCACTTCGATCCGCGACCTAAGCCGCGATCCCATCACTTGCAATTGCCACTCGCGAGAATCCTGCTGAAATCATCATCTTCTACTTGTGCTTGGAATTGGTTCCATCAACTGGTCTCCTCGATACTTCTCGATCACATACCTCTTGAATAAGTCTATTTAGGACTTCCTTGAACTTCTTGGCCCTCGATCTAGTCACGGGATGCTCCGGTACTTTAATAGGATCCGGCACGTCCTCGATGCAGTTCGCATCACGTATGACTCTCTGAAGACAAGGAGTAGACTAAAAGTTTAAGACCTAATTGCTAATGTCTGCTATACATCTAAGTCTTAGCCTAAGAATATAAAGAAAGCTCTGCAAGATTGGTATTGGATCGAGGCCATGCAAGAGGAGCTGCTGCAATTCAAGAAGAATGTTGTTTGGGATCTTGTTCCAGCTCCAGATGATGTCAACATTGTTGGAACAAAGTGGATTTTCAAAAATAAGTCTGATGAAGAAGAAAATATCACAATAAATAAGGCAAGGCTGGTTGCTCAAGGCTACTCTCAGATTGAAGGAATTAACTTTGATGAGACTTTTGCTCCTGTGATAAGAATGGAATCAGTCAGATTACTTCTTGCCATAGTATGTCAACTGAAGTTTAAGGAGCATCAGATGGATGTGAAGAGTGTTTTCCTTAATGGTTTTCTCAACAAACCTGTGTACGTTGCTAAACCAAAAGGGTTTGAAGATCCTTACTATTCAGGATCATGTTTACAAGCTCAAGAAAGCTCTTTATGGTCTGAAATAAGGCCCTAGAGCATGGTATAAAAGGCTTGCAAAATTTCTGCTAAGCAAAGGATACAAAATAAGAGGAGAGGATAAGACTCTATTCATCATAAAGGAGAACAATATAGTGATCATTGTTCAGATATATGTTGATGACATCATTTTTGGATCAAGGTCAGACAAGATGGTCATGAACTTTGTCAAGGACATGGAAACTAAATTCTAGATGAGGTTGGTATGAGATCTAAAATACTTTCTAGGGCTGCAGATCAAGCAAACAGAAGAACGTATTTTCATATCTCAGTCCAAATACGCTAAAGGTCTTGTTAAGAAATTTGGACTTGAGAACAGCAAAAACAAGAGGACTCCAATAGGGAAAACAACCAAGATTACCAAGGATGATGCTGGAACTGAAGTTGATCAGGCTCTCTACAGAAGTATGATTGGAAGTTTGCTATATCTAACAGCCAACTTGTCCAGACATAGCTTCTGCTATTGAAGAAGAAGCTACTTCAAAGGCCGCTGCAGAGCTAACCAAAGATGTTCAAGAACATGTTCTTGAACCTGCTAATGAAGATGAGAATATTTCTCTGACTCATAAATACAAGTTATCTACCAAGAAAGCTGTTATCAAGAAGGAAAAGACTAAGATCATTCATAGATCTATGGGTGTTGAAGATCCAGAAGAAGAGATTCAGAGCTCTTCTTTTTCTGAAAAGAAAGCCCCCACACCACAAGCTGAGAAGCTATTCGTAAGTGCTCAGTACACTATCGAGCCCTTTGTTGTTGGATCTCTATCTCCAGGAGTATCCATGATGAAAAAAATCCCAATGAAGTCTACCAAGGGATCTGTACATATGTCCACCAGGTCTCCACTGACCTGAAGCCAAGCCTCAAAAGATATTCTAGGAAGCTTCCTAAAGAAATCCACCACTGGAAGAGAGATCAGAACCAAGGGTGCTGCCGAGAAGAAGAAGGTTCGTGAAGATATTCATGAACAAGTTGGTGGACATTTCACAGAGTTGGAAGTCATTCAAGAAGAAGGTACTTCTTATGGTCATTTTATATCAATTTATCATGCCTCACTATGGGAGAAGGTGAAAAAGAGAAATGTCATACCTGAGATGAGGATAGATACCACTGTGTTGGTTGAAGCTGGTATCTATTCCATGATTAAGGATGTCGGTTTGTTACAAACCGTGTTGAAGGTTGACAAGTATGTTCTAATGGTTGTCGGTGAATTCTACTACCACCTGACAAAGAATATGGATGATCCTGCCTCAGAAAACTTTGAGAAAATTTTTATCAGAGAACAGATGGTGGAGTTCTCTCCAAGGTTGATCAATCAGACAATTGGATTAATTATTGAGTGGGAGCTTGAAGAAGTTGAAGACTGGGGTCTTATTGCTGTTGAACTCACATGAAGTGAGTATGATTATTGGCCGACTAATCCCCAGACCATTCCATCGAGCAAGCTGACATCAACATATAAAGCCCTATTCAGAATCGCAGTCCACAATTGGGTGCCGACCACACACAGAACAAGTGTGAATCAGAATCAAGGGAGGTTCCTATATCACTCAGGAACATGAAGAAAAATCAATTATGGAGAGTTTGTCTTCAACAAAGTGGTGAGCATAGCTAAGAGTGAGCTCATGAAGGCTCATATGGTCTATCAGGTGTTGATATACAATATCATCAAGAGCTAAAGAAAGAATGTCGCCACAAAAATAGATTCTGTCATCAAGCCCAAGAAGTCTCTTGGCATCAAGGTCTCTACAGACCTATCTTCTGCTTTAAAGGATCTGCTTAGGATCTCTCTTCACAAGCATGTCAGTCCTCAGAAGAGCACAAAAGAAGCACCAGCAATCTCCTCTCCAAAAATCTCTACTCGCAACAAAGTTCTGAATCATCTGAGAGAATGCATAACCTTCCATGCTCATCAATCTCTTAATCATGCAGCTGAGAGGAAGAAGGTTCAAGAACTTCTTCATGAACTTCTTCAAGATAAAGAGTTCACAAGGCCAGATGCTAAAAAGGAACAATCTCTTCACACCCTTGCTGAAACTGCAATCAAGAAGAGTGAATACACTCAAAGAAAAGAAGGTTGTCTCAGCACAACAACCCGTTTTGAAAAGCAAACATTTGCGGCTGTGCATGAAGAAGAGCAAGGCAATGCAGCAGAGGAGAAAGAGGAGACTGAGGAAGAAGGTGAGAATGTTGGTAATGATAAAGCTAAGGAGGAAGAAGAAGAGAAAGAAGAGATAGAAGAAGAAAAAGAAGAAGATGAAGTAGAAAAAGAAGAAGAAAAGGAGGAAAAAAAGATGAAGAAAAAAAAAGAAGAGGAAGAAGAAGAGGAGGAAGAAAAGAAAGAAGACTATGAGTCTGCACAGTCTGATGCAGACTAGTGTGAATGAGTAAGAGCATTCTTCTACTGATGCTTATTTGCCATATCTGCAGGTAAATGGGGGAAGTATTAGTTTTTTCTGAAAAATTGATCAGTTTTTTTAATTCGTCCTCAAAAGACTCATTGTCTGAGTCTTTATTTTTTTGTGACGCTCTCTACCTTGAGCTTCAACTTTTGATGTGATCAATCTGTAATCGCCTCATCATAATTACATCATTCCGCAATCCTCCATCTTTGTCACTTTTATCTTTAAACTGCTAATGATCTTCTAAAAATTGCTCTGATAAAATAAAAAATGATGAAAATAAAAAGAAATATAAACAGAGCTGAAGTTCATTGCAAAGTTCATGAAGATCTAGGTGAACGTCCCTGCTTCTACTGAAGACATTCAATGAAACATGAAGAAGTTACACCTGGAAAAACAAAGGAGCTGATTTGCCAATAGATAAAGACAAAGTGAGAGATTGTTAGTGCCTTTATGATACCAATCAGTGAAGTTGGAATCAATGGTGTCACTGCACTATGTTTGTTTATCAAGAGCTCTATATTGCTCTTGTTATAAGTGGTTGATTGTCATTCATCTTTATGGCAATTCTTAAATCACTTTAGTATTTGGTTTTTCTAAGTACGTTTTTACTGTTCTAGACAATGTTTCATAACAATGTACATAAACGTGATTGGAACTTTCGGAACACAGCTCTGACGCGCAGTCATTTCGCAGTCAGAATAAATTTCTTCTAAATTTATCCTTGTGCCCACAGCAGGCGTAGCTAGCAATGTGAGTAAAGGGTCGTACCCACGAGAAGCTATGAATTCTACTTTCCAATGTCACCAGCTTAAAAGGAGTTTAGGTTGTTGTGGTCACCGTACTGTAAAGTAAATCTTGTAAAAATAGAAATAACAAAAAACAAAGAAAACAAAAAAAACGATTAGTAGTAAAGTATTCCGGATTAGAACTTCGAATCAAACTTAACAAACACTTTCCCGATCATGGACACACAAATTTTTTATGTGAATTAAATCATCCAGTTATAGGCACCCGAATTTCTTCACATTCAGATCAGATTAGAGGTGATTTCTCATTCCATAATCCCTAACTTGTTACCCAACCCTGATTTCTCATTTAATTGTAAGCAATAAGTAGCTTTATGCCCTAGACGGACCCAAATCTATTGCAGACACTGATTTCTCGTGTGCCCGCAATACCCTGTGATGTACCCAGTCTCTTTATGATCAACACACAGTTACGATTCATTGACCATATATAGATTTAGCGTGCCCAATTCTAATTAACGAGTGATTAGCCACATTAATTAGCTTAACATGATTTAGTGCAATAAAGAAATCAATACACGATGGAAACCAAATTCACACAGTGTTATGTCCAAACTGCCTCACGATTTTTACATGTTTGTTAAGTTATCATCTCCATTAAATCCGGAATAAAAGATCTAGCCACGCATGTCAGATATAAACATAAAGACAATATTTAAAAACATAATATTAAATAAAAACTTACTGAAATAAATAAGAAACGAGTCTCAACTCTAACGTCGAACTTAACAATATAAACTAGAAATCCTAAATGCCTGCGGGTATAAGGCCCGAGACTGTTCAACGAAAATTAAAAATACAAGTAAAAGTAAAATAATAATGTATATGGCGTGTTCTCTTCATGCGTGACTGATTCTCTCTAGTGGTATTTATACAAGTAGGCCGAAACCCTAGCATCCTTGGCCTACAAGTAAATTTAAAGCTCAAATCGGCCCATGAAAAGGCTTTAATTCAGGTCTGGGCTGTCAGCGTGCCCATTCTTTCCTTTTCTGACAGGTGCACTTTCCTTGTAGGGACATATCAACTTTCCTTGTATGGGTAGGTCAACTTTCCTTGTAGAGTAGATTCTAATTCTATCTCTTCAGCTCGCACCCAAAGGGGGACAATTTCCTTGTGAAAAAGATTGATCTTCTAGAAACTTCACGGTATCTTCTCTAGATTTGGTAATATCCTCTTTAATATGATCTTCTTTCCTTATTGAACAAAATCTGGAATATCTTGGATGACTTCTGTAGAACTTCTCACGTTGTGCCCATAACAAATCTGCCAAGATTAGAATTTCCTCAAGCTTTGTAGGCATAATGACCATTTCTCAGCAACATTGGAATGTGATGGACTCTACAAGCTGGCACCTTTCATGGATATTGGTGCTATAAAAATCTCATCGAGCTTGCATTGTCGTATTTCAGCTCCAAAATGCCCATAGTGCATGATTTTACTCTCTTCATGCCCCTACTCATATTTCTGGCTCTTTCCGACTCTAAAATAACAATAACAAGGACAAAAGAACGAGAAAAAGACTTCAAAAATATGAGAGAAATTGGACTTGTCAAGCTCAAAGCAAGGGGTTTGGATTGAGCTGAGAAGAAGACTGTTGTGCATCGTGTCACAACAGAGATTGTTTAACATGTTGTGTACTGCCAACTAGCTTAAGTGATAACCTGAAGATAGTATGTGAACATACAAGAGATTCTGATGTGCTACTTGATGTGAAGATTTAAGATCAACAATGTACATTGGAAAGTACATGGATGTCTACATTGAAGAGAAGACTCAAAGATCAACAATGTTCATTGTAACGTTCTTAAATGTTTACATGAACATCCTTTGTCTAGATTATTCTTCTAAAGATTGATGGAGTTGTTCAAGGTTTACAACCAAGAGAAGATTCAGAGACTGCAAGAAGAGTTCAAGACTGAAGTCAAAGGTAGAGTTCTATACTTGGAAAAATTCTTACCATGGTTCGAGTTTGATCTCGGTTCTAAATAGGGAAAGTTTCCTTGTTTATTTTCGAATCAAATTAGAACTTGTGTTCCCATGTTTAGGCTATCTTTTCTCATCTATAAATAGCTTGGGATACAGACATGTTAGATAAGCAGAGAATACACCGGAAAGAAGAACTGAAGAGATTATTTTTCAAGTGCTCTAACTATTTTGAGCCACATAGTTTCGGTTATGATTTAGACTAGAGATTAATGTTCTAGTCATCATGTATTGAAACACACTTGTTCATACACTGTCAAAAGGGGTCTCGGGAGAGATTTCCTATGGGAACTAGATAGGTTAGACATCTAGGTTCTGAGGGAATCTCACGATTCAATTCAGTGAAAGAGAGTGTATGGATAAGAAAGGGTAGCGAGTGACGGGAGGTCAGCTGCATGTAAAATCCTTAGTAAAAATGATACCGAAGTAGTGAATTGTTTCCCACGGACTTGACAAGTCCTCCTGACGTAGATCGATTGATCGAACAAGATTACCAAACCTCAGCGTGCTTTATTTTTTGCAAATAGCATAAAAGTTCACAATAAAGTTCTTTAACTTTATTGTGAACATATCTATAACGTTGAACAACTTTTCTATGAACGTTGTGCAGACAGATACTTCTCACACGGGTGTGCAATTTCACATTCACTTTAGCAGAACTTACCATTCTATTTCTATAAGCAACCTTAACCAATGGAGATTTTGTAAGCTCCAATTTGCAACCTAAATCTCTTGTTGTGGCTTCTCTAAGCTAAAGGTACTACGAGAATCTATAAGTATGTGCAACATGTGGTTCCTAATTTATAATAGTCATTCTCTCTCTTAGCTACCATTTTTGCTACTGTAAAGAGTTTGAAAGGAGGTTTAGCAGCTGCAGGTGGTGATTTTTTATTATAGAAGATGTTAGGCATTTCTCTTCTTCCACATGTACCCCGATTTGGCTTGATGATATATCTGAACTTCTTTGCCATAGCTTCTAGGTTGTGTATTTGTTGCTACTGTAATTCAATAACATGATTAAAAGTAGTAGGCTTGAACATGTGAATTATAGATTAAATCTTCTTCCCTTATCCACTGATAAAACTTGATATAAAGTAATCCTCAGTAAACTTCCCTTTGTTCAATAGCAACATATAAGTCTTGAGTTCTTAAGATCCACTGTGCTTTAATTTGTTGAACTCAACGATAACCTTTTCATCTTTTAGCTCTTCAAATCTAACATAAATAATCACCAAAAACTGATCCCGTGTGAGGTCTGCACCCCTAAGTGATGAGTTTTAGTACCACTGTGATGTCTTACCCTCAAAGTGCATAATAGCTAGTTGCACTCGTTGATTAACAATTTTGTTGGGTAATATTCTAAAATAATTTTGACATTCCAAAATCCAGGCTCTAGGATGATCCCCATCAAATTTAAGAAAATCAATCTTTAGAAAATGATTGTAAACATTAGTACCCGATGCCCTAATCAACTCTTTACCTTGATGATATGTTCTCATGTGGGCTGACTTGCTTCACTTTTCTTCCCCATTTTAGGGGTGGCCAGAATGGAGCTCTCACCACTTGAATACTTTTCTTTAAAATTCAGATAAGAAAGATATGGGATTTGCCATCAAAAAAGCTAAATAGGAGAAATTGTAAGTATAGAAAGTACAACTTAGATGATTGTTATTATCTTAATATCATATCATGATGTTTTTGATGAAGTGTTCATACTAAAGTTCTAGATGGTGTTCAGATTCCACTGTGCTAATGGACAACAAGAATGAAGATGAGTGACTTTTAGCTTTGTGTTCTTATATATATGTTTAGAGCACTACTTCAAGATAAGAAACTTCAGAATAGATATCCACACCATTGTTCAGAACAACAGAGGAAGACGGGAGACATACATGAACATGGTTATCTGGTAGTTCACAATGGGTATCAACAATCTACTTCGAGATAAACATATGATGCTTCCTTCATCAAAGTGAAGTCGATTTAGTGCTCTATGAAGAAATAGTATCTAAAATTCATATATGATCGAGAGAAACTGTATTTCGATAGAATAGTTGTTCTATAAATTGTCAAAAATTAGTTTACAGTAGTTGTGTTATTTCTTATTTATACTAACATAGATGCTTGATATCCAAGCTAGCTAATCTACGGCTAGGAATAGCAATCCGAGTGAGTGTGATATCCACGGCTATCCTTGCTTTATTGTTGTGGTCCATGCAACTTTTAACAGCAATACTCCACGTGGCAGTTTTCACTTCTCAAGCTGCTAATTCTCTTCACATGCATGCAATCCTTTTCTTCTATGTTGAACCTCTTTGCAAGCTTGTGTTGAATCCGAATTCAACATCCCCCACAGACTCGACCTTATGTATATCACCAAGGGAGAGTTTGGAGAAGAGATTCTGAAATTGAGATCCTGCAAGAGATTTAGTAAAAAGATCGGCTAACTGCAGCTTTGTAGGAATATGGATGGGAACCACAAAACCCTGCCTATATTGCAATCTTGCAAAATGGCAATCTAAATCAAGATGCTTAGTTCTTTCATGGTAAACTTGATTCTGAGTTATCTGGATTGCTGCTTTATTATCACAAAACAACTTGATAGGTCTAGGCACCTCAACTCTCAAGTCTTGAAGAACAAAAGATAACCACAACAGTTCTTTAATAGAATAGCTTAGGCTTCTATACTCAGCTTCTGCGGTTGAAAGAGACATTGTTGTCTGCTTTTTACACTTCCATGATACTAAGCAATCTCCCAAAGATATACAATAACCTGATAGGGATTTTCTAATATCTGGGCATGTTCCCCAGTCAGCATCACAGTATCCTTCTAAATGAAATGCACCAGAGCTTTTATAGAACAATCCTAGAGAGGGTGTTCCCTTTAGGTATCTCAGAATATGCATGGCAGCTTCCCAGTGTCACTTAGTTGGTTTACTCACGAACTGACTAAGTTGTTGGACTCCAAAAGATAAATCTGGCCTAGTCAAATTCAAATAAAGAAGTTTTCCAATAACCTTCCTATATGAATCTGGATTAGGTAATAATTCCCCACTGTGATGTGAGAGTGACAAGCCTGGTGGGAGTGGTGTAGAGATATGTTTACAACCTATCAATCCTGTTGTATTTAACAAATCTAGGACATATTTTCTTTGACAAAGAAATATGCCTTTTTGAGACCTAACAACCTGATACGACCCGGACAAATGGTCTAGGACGATAATAACAACGTAGTGAAAGACATAAGAATCGAAACACGTCAACTAATTAAAGAGCTTCAATCCGACTCAATTAAATGGCTAATCTAGACAATTAAAATACGTAGACTACGACACGAACTATGTAACACAAAACCAAATATGAAGAGGGTGAAAGGGATGGTTTTAGGGGCTGAAATAAAGGAAGGAATTCGTGTGTTCAGGCTTGTGAAGAAAGGTTTGGAGTAGATAGGATATGTTAGAGATAAAATGAACTTACGGATAAAACGAAACGGGCGAGGAAGGTTCGACCTTGTGGCTGCCGTGAGGATGGGAATTGATGGGAGGATGGTCGTCGTCGATGGTGTGTTCGACGAGTGGTGATGTTGTGGTGAATCACAACCCGATAGCCTCCTTGAATCTCGAACGTATCCAAGGTTGAAATCTCCAAGTTGATCTTCGAATAGCGAATACCGGTTAATCCTTCAAGTGGATTAAGCAATACCCTTGAATAAGACTTAAAGTTGCTAGCTCTAAGAATGAATATTTTCATGTGAAACTATTCAAAAGACATAAAAGATTGAGACACAATTGTATGCAAAAGCAATTTAATTCAACAATGTCTAAAGTATCAATGTGACAATGATCCCCTATTTATAAGAACTATATGGCCGAAAATTAGAGCTAAAGGGGTCGAAAACTATAGTCCAAATTGAAGTCCAATTGGACTACGAAATTGCCTAAACTAGAATTCTATTTAAGGTAGAAACTTCCCTTAATTAAAATTCTAGTCAAACCTATGACTAATGGACATAATGACCGAAAATTGCATCCAAATAATTAAATAAAATCTGATCTACTATAGTCTAAATTAAATAAAAATAACACTATAGTCTAATTAAAATCAACCCCATAATTAAGTTACTATAGGGCCGAATTCTCTTCCAAAATCGCACACACATGCACATTGATTTACATGCACATGCACACGTGCACTCAAGCTCTTCATCTTCAACTCTTCAAGTTTAATTCTTCATGGTGTGACCTTGATCTTCAATAGTTAATAAATTAACTATCTTGGAATTGCTTCTTTCGACTTCTTCATCTCCAATCTCGAGCTTTCTTCAAATCAACACTTGTAAATATGCTTGAAACTTCTTAGCTCTTGATCTTGTGATTGGTCCTCGAAATTACAACTCCGGGTATTGATCTTCATTGTTGCTCATGGCTTCCTCATTCCCTCCTGCTGAATAGAATTCGTCCTCGAATTTGGATCATCGTCTTGATCGAATTCATCTACATCAAAGGGAGATAAATCAGCAACATTAAACGTAGAAGAACACTTATACTCACCAGGTAGATCAATACGATATGCATTGCCATTGACACCGCTCAAAACGGTGAAATGACCATCTCCTCTAGGTGACAATTTCGACTTCCTTAGATTGAGAAATCGGCCGGGACTCAAATGAATCCAAACATGATCACCCGTGCTGGGAGACTACACGTTTGCACCTCATGTTGTGGGCGGGGGCAACTGTGGATCCTTTGTGTTCGATCCGGGCTCAAACTTTCTCATTGTAACGCCCCAATTTCACTTTAATAGAAAAAGGCACGTTATCCATGCTTTTCATTAATAAAATACTTTTCTTAGAATACAGCGGAAGTTTCAAAGCATAACTCAGCATTTATTACATAAAATAAAGTTAAAAATAAATAAAATTAAAATTAAATCTTTAATCATGCTTGACCACTTGACCACCATCATCACATCTTGTCCGCTACGCATCACTCGAGACAACCCTTGAAAAGATATGTAGATTTTGGGGTGAGTACTACTGACTCAGTGGGGAGTGTCCAATTATCCAAACTATATATCAAACAGAATAATATGCAAATCATAAACTTGTGTTCAGTCCGTAGACCAAACCATGTAGCCCGGAGGCTCTGCGTGATAGCTCGAAAGCTCTGCGTGATAGCCCGTAGGCTCTGCGTGTATAGCCCGAAAGCTCTGCGTGATAGCCCGTAGGCTCTTGCGTGTATAGCCCGAAGGCTCTTGCTATGCTGTGACATCACATATATTCGGTAAAACATATAGAGGGAATAACACGGACAAAATCAACATAAAACCCCACCTTGACCTTGACCTTGATATTAACCGATTAAGTCCTGCGCGCCCTATAAATTAATTATCTTAAATTAATAAAATGAATAACATGATATGCAAATTTACGCACATAACTAAACCATTCCTACAACATGATACATGCTTAATTAAAATTTATTAATAACCTAGTATGTAATTACGTGAAACATCATATGATTTTGAAATGAATAAATACATGGCCAAATTAATTAATTAACTTGCTAGGTAAATTTACGTGATTAAAGAAATATCAATTATTAAATGCATGGAAAAATACCAATAATAATTGCAATGGGGAATAATCAATTTTAATTATTAGTGAAATCCTTAAATGAAATAGATGAAACATGAATCCTACTCTCGTCCCAGCTGACTAGCTCTCCTTTTTTTTCCAAATATATTAATCAAGCCAACCCCCCAGCTCAACTTCCCAATTAATTCCTAAGGCCTACTTCTCATTTTGTTTTTAAAAAAAAAACCTCCTGCCAAAATAAATAAGATTAGAAAGCAGAACTAACTTTCTCTCTCTTTTTTCTTCAATTCACGTTATAGCAGCAAACAACTATCAGATTTATCTCTCTTTTTTTTCTTCTCTTGACCAACAACAACACTCCTCTCTCATATTTATGGAAAACCATCCTCGAACATGCCGACGTTCGACTTGTTCCAAACGAATAGCAGTTGCTACAATCTGCCGAATCGCCACCGTAATTGCATTCCTTCAATGTTGCTTCGCTTGTTGTCACTGCCGCTGCCACCAACACATCCATCTTTCTCCTACCCTATACCAACCCTCCCCAAACTATGCAATGCAATGTATGAGAATGAAAAGAAAAGTAAACGAACTAGAAGAGGTCTCCGTACCTTTAAACGAAACTGGAAGCTAGAACTTTGGAGAAAACTCAAACTCTTATTTCTCACTTGCTTCGGTCTTGGTGTGTGGAAATAAGGAGGTATAATTCCCTATTTATACTAGTAGGGTTAGGGTTAGGGATAAGTTTCATAGTTATCAGGAGATCAACTTGATAGGATGAAGATTTTGATAAGTCTTGGAGATATCAAAGTTATGCTAATCCATTTCGTGAAGAAGAAGAAGAAAGAGAAAAGAGGTTCTTGAATTTGGGCTTCATAAACATAGCTTTTGGGCTTGGTAAAAAAAAAGAACTTGGGCTCGCAAATTATTTGGGCTACAAACAATTCCAATGGGCTAGAAATAACTTTGGCTAAAGAGAATAACACTCAAATTAAAATTAAATGCATGCTCATGATATGAAATAACCATAATCTAAAATGGATTCATGCTTAGAAAAAAAAATCATATAAATTTCTTAGGCGCGACTTATTAGACTTAAGCAATTAATATCACATATAAATAAAATATTAAAAAAAGTATCAATTTAAATATAATTAGAAAACTGGGTCGCTACACTCATGCATCTCATTGATAAGAACAGCTCTCTTCAATCCTTTAACACTCGTTAGATGCTCAACGGGTAAAGGAATCAAATCACTAGGTGTAAGTGGATTAAATCCATAAACAACCTCAAATGGAGACATGTTAGTAGAAGAATGAATAACACGATTGTAAGCAAATTTAGCATAAGGTAAACACACTTTGATATGACCCAAGATTAGGATCGAATGCACGTCGACAAGTAAGGGTTCTATGACTTTCTAGCGACTTGAAATACTAATTGAAAATATGCGGAATAACGTAGACAAATTAACGGGACAAACTAGACGACTAGAACTAAATAAAATACCTAGACTACGACACCCAAATTAATAACACAAATCCAACAAAGGGGCTGTTTTGAAAGGCTAATGGATCGGCTATGATGGAGGTAAATCGTGTGTGATGGTAAGGTGAGGAACGGCTTGAGTAGATAGGATATGTTAGAGTTGTAATGGACTTACGGTTTGTTTGACACGGTGAAGGACTTGAACATGATCTGATCTTGTGGATGGCTTGAGATGGACGACGGACGTTGATGGTGTGATGGTTGACGTCGTGAGGATGGAACGGCGGTGGTGAAGGTAGATGCGAATCACAACCCGAAAGTTGCCTTGAATCTCGAACGTACACAAGGCCAAATTCTTTAAGTTGATCTTCAAGTAGCGACGATCCCTCAAACGTGGATGGTGAATTCCCTTTGATAAAATCTAGAATGCTAGTTCTAAGAGTATGAATTTAAAATCTAAACTCACAAAGATTAATCGGGGTTGAGACGATATTGAAAGCAAAGCTTGATTAATCAAATATAGTATAAAGTATGAATGTCACATGGATCCCCTATTTATAACAATAGGAGGACCAAAAATATGGAGAGATAAGGCCGAAAATTGCAAGCCTAAAATAAATTAGAACTAGACTAGGTAATTTTCTAAACTAGAATTCTATTTAAGGTAGAACTTGAAGATCTTGCCTTATCTAAAATCCTAGTCAAATCTATGACCAAAGTGACCGAAAATAACATCCAAAATAATTAAATAAACTGAATTGGACTATAGTTTAATTAAATAAAATAAATACTATAGTCTAAAATAAAATAACCCCTTAATTAAAACCTATGTCTTAATCTCCATCTTTCAACATCAACAAGGTCATCAACCTTGAGCTACCTTGCACGCCGTCTTCTTCTTCGAGCTTCTTGCGAATTGTTGCTTGCAAATAATCTTGTAACTTCTTAGCTCTTAGTCGAGTGACGGGACCTTTGAATTGTAACTCTAAGTTTAGATCCTCGTTGCTATGGATGTCCTCATCATTCCCCCCCTGCTGAAGAGAATTCATCCTCGAATTTGGGTCCTCATCATGGTCGAATTCATCTGCAAGAAAAGGAGATAAATCAGCAACATTAAAAGTGGAAGAACACTTGTACTCACCTGGAAGATCATGCGGTATGCATTGTCATTAACACGGCTCAAAACACTAATAGCTCACGCATAGAACAATCAGAAATGCATAACTTTGACTCTTTGAACAAACCATCATGCACATAAAAACCATCTAAAGACCTAGGCTTAGCACTACACGACGCAAAAATAGGGCTGAAATAAGCATCATACGTATATAGTGATTTAATGGACTCAAAACCTAGCATCTTAGCATGCATTAAGTTCAAAAGAGCGTACCTTCTTGATAGGGCATCGACGACCACATTGTCTTCGCCTTTCTTGTACTTGATGACATATGGGAAGGACTCGATGAACTCGACCCATCTGGCATGTCTCTTATTCAGATTGTTTTGCCCTTTCAAGTGCTTCAAGCTTTCATGATCCGTGTGGATGACGAACTCCTTAGGCCAGAGATAGTGCTGCCATGTGTCCAACGCACGCTTCAAAGCGTAGAGCACTTTATCGTACATGGAATACCTAAGGGATACGCCATTCAGCTTCTCACTGAAGTATGCAATGGGCCATTTTTCCTGCATCAAAACAGCACCAATACCTATGCCCGAAGCATCACACTCGATCTCAAAAGTCTTAGTAAAATCAGGTAAACAGAGAACAGGAGCAGAACATAACAAAGATTTCAAAGTATTAAAAGCATGCTCTTGTTGTTTACTCCACTCAAATTTCCGGTCCTTCTTACTTAGCTCAGTAAGAGGGGCGGCTATACTGGAGAAATCCCGTACAAAACGACGGTAAAACCTAGCCAATCCATGGAAGGATCGAACCTCAGAGGCGTTCTTTGGTGTTCGCCATTCCTCAATCACCTTGATTTTGGAACGGTCAACCTCAATACCTCGTGAACTAATGAAAAAACCTAGAAATACGACTTCATCCATGCAAAACGAACACTTAGACAAGTTTCCATACAACTTAGCATCACACAATAAGCAAAAAACAACAAAGCATAGTTTATATGAGTGGTTAGTTCCATTTCTTTGCATCTATATGACAGATATAATCCTTAAGATAACAAGGTATCTGTCTCTGGCTAGTACTCCTTCTGAGCAGTTGTGTGTTAGAATCAGTAGGAGGTGTCACTGTCTCAGACTCCTTGTCTTCTTTTTGTTCAACAATTTCTGTGGAGTGTCTTCCTGAAACAGAAATAGTTCCTAGAATAACCTCCTGAGAAACAAGCCTTGTGTTGTCACGCAAATCATTTTCAGTAACTTGAGATTGTTCAGCACCTCTGTCAGCAGCCTTATCAGCATCAACATCAAAAGAATGGAAGGGGAGAACTAAAGGTGCATTACTCTGCAAAGGAAATATAGTAGAGCGGAATTCAACATCCCTACTGATGCAAATCTGCTTAGAAACCAAATCATACAATAAGAATCGTTTGTTATGAGGAGCTATTTCCAGAAAGATACATTGTATACTCCTCATATCAAATTTTGATCTGTTAGGCTGGATATTAGCCTTGTAAACTAGACACCCAAAAGGTTGCAGAGTAGAATAATCAGGTATGTTGTTGAACAATACTTCAAAGAGAGTTTTCCAGTCCAGAACACCAGAGGGCAATCTATTTATAATCCAAGTAGCATGTAAAATAGAATAACTCCAAAATGCAGCAGACAACTTGCTTTGAAACATCAAGGATCTAGCTACCTGTAGTAGATGTCTGTGCTTCCTTTCCACAATTCCATTTTGTTGAGGAGAGTAAGCACAGCTTCTTTGGTGAAGAATACCATGATCTGCCAACAACTGGTGCATCTGTGAATTGATAAATTCACTTCCATTATCAGATCTAATAGATTTAATACAAACATTAAACTGTGTTTTTACCATAGTGATGAAGTTCTTCACCACATTCCAGAACTGATATTTGTGTTGTAATAAGAAAGTCCAAGTACTCCTTGAGTGATCCTCCACCACTGTCAAGAAGTAAGGTGTATTAGAGATGTTTAGTTCTCTTCAAGGCCCCCAAACATCAAGATGAACCAACGCAAACAATGTAGATGTCCTTCGGTTGAGCAAAGGAAAAGGCCTTCTTTTGTTGCTTAGATTCATGGCATATCTGACAGCTTTCCAATGAATCTGAATCATCTGATCTAACTCTTTTAAACTGTCCTGGTAAGTGCTGCATAGTAGTGGAAGAAGGATGGCCAAGCAACCTATGTAGATCCATCAAGGAAGCCAACCTTTGAACTCCATAAGCTAACAACTTCTGTTATGGAGCATTTGGGAAAACATAAAGAGATCTCTTCATTCTGCAGATTTCTAGTATTTTAGAGCTATGCTTGTGTTCCACCATGCAATAAGATGGCAAAAACTGCACTTTTCCATCAATTTCTCTAGCCAACTGACCCACAGATAATAGATTGTGGGTAAATTCAGGTGCATACAGCACATTGTTCAATATAATATGTTCATTGAGCCTATCTTTCCCTGTCATATAAGCCCAAAGAATGCTGCTATCAGGTAAAAAGATTTATAGAGGCTGCTGTAACTTCTTCACATCAAATAACAAATCAATATAAGAGCACATATGATTATTGGCTCCAGAGTCTACTATCCATTCATCCTTTCTGATAGTAGTACTCAAGCCAAAAGCATAATGCCCAGTGAATCCTTCCAAGTTAACTTCTGTCCCAATGTCCCTATCACTTCTTCCTCCTCATTTCTGAAAATAAGATGCCATGTGCTTAGCAATTTCTGCCTGTATGACCTTACTCATATCTCCCAATCCACTAGGAACTAATTCAGGCTTACAATGTCCTTTAAAGCTTTCTCCAGTCCCATAACTCTCATCTTCCTGATCCTGCACAAAATGTGCATTTAGTTTCCCTTTGTCAGCCTTGAATTTCTTGTACTAGTCTGGTACACCTATTAAATCAAAACATTCTGACTTCAAATGTACATTCCCTCCACAATGCTCACACTTTAACCTGCTCTTCTCCTCATTGGTTAATCTCTTTCTAAATTGATCTTTAGAATGATTCTTAGGTTGTGTGTTAAGAGCACTTTGTTCAGCACTATCTGAAAATAATGTAGAAACACTCATCTGCTCCTCTACTTGTAATACCATAGCGTAGGCTTGGCTTACATTAGGCAAAGGGTTCATGATGACAATCTGATGTCTTATTCCCTCATAATACTCATTCAATCCCATCAAGAACTGCATCATCCTCTCCTCTTCTACTTCATTCTGAGCATCAATCAATGCCTCACAAGTACACATTCTGGCAGTTTTGAGCAAAGATAAATCATCCCATAATCCATTAAGGTTGTTGAAGTAAACCATAACAGATTGACTTTGTTGTGAGTAAGTGGCAATCTCCCTTCTTAGCTTATAGATTCTGGGCCATTTTTCTTCCCAAATTGCCTATATAATTCATCTCAAAGTTCCTGTGAAGTTTCTAAGTTCTGGAACCCCCTTGAAATTTCCTTAGTCATAGAATTACCTATCCAACTGAATATCAAGTAATCTACCCGCATCCACTGCATATAGTCGATTGAGCCTATTGTAAGTTTCTGTAAACTTCCAAGTAATCTACCCGAATCTACTGCATATAGTCGATTGAGCCTATTGTAAGTTTCTGTAAACTTCCATCTATCATACTTAATTTATTCCTAGAAATTAATCCCTTTTTAATGGCCCTACACCAATTATGAAAGTTTTTACCATCAAATACATATGCTTTTAAAGCCATGCCTGAGTGTTCACTAGGATTTATATACAGCACATCATTAGCAAGTAATTGATTGCTAGTGCTCACCTCAGGCTGATTGTATCCAACCAATAGAGTATCATTCCTGCCACCATTGATTTTCACATTCTGCGGTGTAATCAGAATGTCATCTTCATGAGCAGAATTCCTCCTCACGTCCCGTGCATTGCTCGATTCTGCCGCATCATTTGATCCTCCATTCATCGTGAAACAAATTTCTTCTTCTCGTGCAGCTCTCCATGAAAAATTTTGGTTTTTTTTTGTCATTGTGATCGTGCAAATTGAAAGAAATCAAATGCGTGGTTTAGAATCAAATTCAATCGGAAGAAGAATGTGAAATCCTCACAACCAAGCTCTAGATACCATGCAGAAATAGTATCTAAAATTCATATATGATCGAGAGAAACTGTATTTCGATAGAATAGTTGTTCTACAAATTGTCAAAAATGAGTTTACAGTAGTTGTGTTATTCCTTATTTATACTAACATAGATGCTTGATATCCAAGCTAACTAATCTACGACTAGGAATAGCAATCCGAGTGAGTATGATATCCACAACTATCCTTGCTTCATTGATGTGGTCCATGTAGCCTTTAACAGCAATACTCCAAGTGGCAGTTTTCACTTCTCAAGCTGCTAATTCTCTTCACATGCATGCAAGCCTTTTCTTCTACGTTGAACCTCTTTGCAAGCTTGTGTTGAATCCGAAGTCAACACTCTATAAATAGAGACGATGTGGATCGTAGGTTGTATGTCGATTAAGTGCAAATATATAAAGATATATTTTCTAGTGCTATACATTTTTTCAGCTTATGATTTTTTTTGTCATAAATATAATAAAATAGCCAGAACAAAATTTAAATAGGAAAATTCTATCATAGTGTACCTCAATCACTAATATATTTTAATAATTTTTATTATGTATCTGATGCAGTTTTATTATTTAGGTGGTGGTAAGGATATAATTTTTTCCGTTTAAAATATACAATAAAATTTGATACAAATTTATTTTAGGGTGGAAATAGCATAGGGTAAAAATCCATCTCAAATTGGAGTTTTGGTGGAGCATTAAAATTGGGGAGTTTCTATTTGCACTACAAAATAATTTTCTTTTTTTTATTAGTTATAAATTACCTAAAAATCCTTACTAATAAAAAAATTTCACGTTCCGTTCGAAGTCGTGTGTTCAAACATTCTGAATATGTTCAAAGTCTTGTGTTCGAACAGAATGGATATGTTCAAAGTCTTGTGTTCGAACAGTACTTAAAAAAATTCATGGAGTTCGTTCGAAAATTAATTTTTGAACGAGACTTTTTTTAAAAATTATATATGTTCGAAAATGAAATTTCGAACAAACATGATGAGTTCAAAATTTCATTTTCGAACCACACTTAATTTTTTCTTTTTGAATAAAGAGCATTTAAGTAACTTCAAAATTATTTTATGGGGCACACTCCTGTGAGACGGTCTAACGGATCCCCTTACGTTAGACGGATATTATTTGGCCCATCAAAGTGGTCCCCCTCCTTTTTTCTTTTCTACCCTTCCCTTTTTTTTATATTCAATTTTTAATTTCTTTTTTTTTCTTTATAAAAAACGTGCATGTTAGCTCTCTCTCTCTCTCTCTTTTTTTCCTTCCTTCCAGAAATGTGTTCTCCACTTTTGCTTTTTTTTTTTCCTTTTCTTCATAAACGTGTTTTTCTTCTTTTTTTTCTTTTCTTCTTCTTCTCCTTTTTTTTTTCATTGGCAATTTTTTCCTTCATCTTTGGAAGTTTTTTTTCCTTCTTCTTTAGCAGTTTTCCTTCTTTCTTTTTCATATTTTTTTATAATGATTTTATTAATGATACTTCACATCACAGTTAATGATACTTCATAGATAAAGGTTATATTTTCATTAAAATGAAAATTACCGATGATTAAGCATTAATTATTAAATTAACAACATAGAATTATCATTAATTATGAAGTAAGAATCACTCATAATAAAAAATGAAGCATCACTAATATAATAAATAGTTACTACTCACTATCATGTTCAATTTTTGAATTACAACATTTTCTTTTATGTAGCTAATGATTCAATTTTTGAATTGCAATATGTTTGTACTGATATTTTTTTTCTAATTAATGATACTTTCTTCTGCAATTAGTGATATTTTTCTTTCTAATTAGTGATACTTTCTTCTGCAATTAGTGATACTTTTCTTCTAATTAGTGATACTTTCGTCTGCAATTAGTGATACTTTTTTTCTAATTAGTGATACTTTCTTCTGCAATTAGTGATACTTTGCTTCAATTAGTGATATTTTTCTTCTAATTAGTGATATTTTCTTCTGTAATTAGTGATACTTTTCTTTCTAATTAGTGATACTTTCTTCTGCAATTAGTGATACTTTTTTTAAATTCAATTTATTTTCAAGTTATATTTTTTATTTCAAAAAAATTAATTTTTGTAATAAATATATAGCCTACAATTAAATTAAATTAATTTATTATTTTTTATTCAGCGTCTCGCACGACGCTAACGCGTGAACTCGTGTATTGCGCTTAATATACAATAATTATTAAAATAAAAAAAAAAAGAAAAAAAAACGAACAAGAATAAGAAGAATAGAAAGAAAAAAGGTAGAAGAAAGAAGAAGAAGAAGAAGAAGAAGGGGAGTGGGCTTTGGCCCAACAGCAACAGCAGCAGCAGCCGAAAGAAGAAGAAAATAAAATAAAAAATGCACAGACGCGTCGCGCCAGCGCGTGGGGGCGCGTGCAGCTCACGCGCCTGTACGTGGGACACGGGTTTGGACGGATTTTGATCTGCCGTTAAACGGTCTTATACAAAAATTTATCTTATTTTATTTTTTCTTTTATAATGCAGTGAATAAAAACTGTCGTGCAAATAGAAACTCCCTTCAAATTGTTATTAAGGGTAGGGTAACCGGTAGGGTAGGGTGATTAACCCATTTCTAGCTTTTTTTCTTTGGCGCCTATTTGTTGCAGTCCAAAAAATGAAAATCCAGTGCGATGCGAGTTGAGTTGTGTGAGTTGAATGTGGCTATGGCGCAGGCAGCGAGACTCAATCTTCGAATGCAAAAGGAACTCAAGCTCCTACTCACCGATCCACCCCCCGGCGCCACTTTTCCCACTATTTCCGACCACCACGGCGGAAAATTCTCTCTCACCTCCATCGATGCGCGTAAGTCTGTGTTCCTCTCTCTCCATTTCTATATTTTGCATACCCTAACTCACAAAATTGTATATTTAATCGAATAACAATACCGTCTGTATTCTCATTTGCAGTGCTTCAAGGACCCGAGGGAACAGTCTATTCTAATGGCGTCTTTAAAATTAAGATCCAAATACCCGAAAGGTATTCGATTTCAATTTATGTTTTGGGCTATTGATTTTTTTTTTTAAACTAAATGATATATTTTATTTTATTTCAAATTAGGTGTGATTTTGATTTTGTTATCGGATAAATTAGTAAATGTGGTGTTTTGCTATTTGTGAAGGTATCCGTTTCAGCCTCCGATTGTGACTTTTGTGACGCCGATATACCATCCTAATATAGACAATGGTGGGCGTATTTGCTTGGATATCCTCAATCTCCCGCCCAAGGTACACTGCATATCAACCGTCTTAGTTGTTGTAATTATTTGATGATTGGTGATCATTTTTCAAAATAGCAGTCGGTTGTGGGAGTGCTCATTGTTTACCAGTGCTACCTGATAGTTTGACATGTTATGGTTCATCTCTTTCTTGTACTATCTCCTCAGGAATGAATTCCAACTGTTGTAGTTTTATTGGTATAATTTATTTATCTGATTGTGTTCATGATGTTGAGAATGGTAAGAAGCCCTTTCTGAATGCTGTGGAGTTTCCTAATTCTTTACTCTTTTTTTTTTTTTTTTCGTTTGATTGATTGGAAAAGTTTGGACATATATGAAATCTTATCTTATTTGTTGAGATAATTATGCACTTGAGCATTCTGGAATGTGTGTGTGTGTTTATATATGTACAAATGTGTATGAATGCCCTGTTATGTTTATTCTGTTGCATTCTTGCCTCTGGATGATTGCATCATAACATTGAGCAAGAAAAATGACCTCTCCTCCATCTTCAGTGAAAAGCAATCCTACTTGTCAAGAACCTTCTAAAAGAATAGGATTCCTCTCTGATTAGCGGAACAGCTAATGATCTGTCACTCACCTGATGTCTTCATCTATGAGATTGCTATGTAACGGTTGTTAATTTTTGTAACATTCCTGCCTTTCTCTAGCTTTGGATGTGGATGTATGTGCACGGTTTTGCATCTATGAATAACTATTTATGGTTACAAAGGACTTGTGACATGTATTCAGTTCAAATTGTTATATTCTAAAAAGTAGTAGTGTTAGACTGTTAGTTTGCTGAGCCATAATGATACCATATATGTCCCTTGCAAATTTTGGTTAGCCTTCTATAGGACAATGTTCAATGGCAATTTGAGCATGTCTTATTTTCTGCTTCAGTCTATAACTTAGTCATGATGCTTCCATGCATTGATATTAGGTTTCGTAGGCTGTAGCTGATAACATGTCACTGTTCTCAAATATGATTTTTTGTTCCATTAAATTATTATTGAATATATAGAATGATTGTATGATTATTTTTCCCCAAATTTCATATGTTACTTGACTTTATAAAGATCATAAAGTTTTGTGTAGCTGAGGGGAGCTAATAGTTAGTAATTCCGAGCTTCCTTAGCTAAGATCAGATTCCAATTGATGCAGGGCATGTGGCAACCATCGCTGAACATTTCAACTGTTTTGACCAGCATCGGACTCTTATTAAGTGAACCTAACCCTGATGATGGCCTCATGCATGAAGCAGTGAGTGAAGCTAGTCCTCTTAAGAGATATTTTTTCATACATAGATACATAATCATAATATTTGTTAAATTTTGTGCAGAGCAGAGACTACAAATATAACAGACAAGCTTTTGATCAGAATGCAAGATCCATGACTGAAAAATATGCTCAAGCTGTAGTGACTGATATTGCAAAGGGTGAAAATGCGAGTCAGATTCATACAGGTCGAAGCACATCACAAGTAAGTTTATTGTATTGTCATGTAATGGGAGTTTAATCCACTTTACTGCTTTTATTAACTCCACTGCCGCAGACTGAAATGGAAGGATCAATTGCATCTGTATGGATTTCCGAGCAGAGGAAGCTGTCACTGGAGTCTCCAGAATGCAGTGACAATAGGGGGGGCAGTGGTGAGGAGATATCTAAAGTGGCAATTCATAATTACTTAAAGAACCATACTGAAATCGGACCACTGAAAGAAGCTAGCAAAGATTCATCAAAACACACTTGGAATTTTGGCAAATTACATGCCACAAGATATAAGCTGTCACCGAAAGTTCCGGTTGCTTCCCATAGTAGAAACGGCGAGAGTGAAAATACCAGCATGCCAAACAAGTGTTCATCGGTGTTGGAAACCAAGACCACTTCAGATTCTCCAGGGTCTGTTTTGCTTCAGGTTGGCCACATTTCACCTACCAGAGATGGAGGTCATGCAGATAGAAGCCACATCATAAGTGTTGTTGGTAAGGAACTGCAGTCATTACACCGTGTTAGAACAAACCTAAGTACGGATTCTGATGATAAATTACAAAGCATTCCTCAGTGTAATGTTTCCCAGCTTGGTTCGTCCAGGCCACATGAAGGCTCTTTATTGTCCCATAATATCAACCACAATAAAACAAGTCCTCCTAAAGAGGCTATTGCTCGAAAAGGATATTGCTCCACCAATATTAGGCTTAAGAAAAGAGTTGGGTTGATGCCATCTTCAGAACCTTCAGGGCGTCCTCAAAATCATTTAATAGACGATAAAGAGAACTTGGCTCCATTATGGTGTTTGTCGCCACAACTAACAGACCAAACTGCTGCATCGGCCATTATATCAGCTGTTCCAGAAAGTGGCACGTGTTGCAACGAAACAGAGAAACAAGCAGTAGTTGCAGCTCCTAAACTATCAACGGCTGTAAAGCTTCCACTGGAACCTTTGAATCAACTACTAGGCAGCAACAACAATGTGATCTTGCATCCTTTGAAATCTCTGCACCCGACAAATGATGTCAGGTCTGGTAAGAAGCAGCATATTAATCAGGATTGTAATGCTGTGATTGTGTTGGATAGCGAAGATAGTGACGATGAAAATGTCCCTGTAAGGTCCAAGTTGTCGCTAGCGAGAAGATGCTTGTCGAGGAAGCGGAAATTGGGCTTCTGATTGGCTCTGCATGCATTTTTGGTGTTGGTGAGCAGTTGCAAGAAACTTTTCAAGCTCCTCCTTCATGATCATTGTAAGGCGTTCAGTTGCAACAGTATGAGTTGGATATGGTGTGTACTGTGTAAAATCTCCACTTCGGTTGGATTCCATATAATTGTTTCTCTGGAAATATATAGTGAATGTGTGCTGATCTTTTTTGTGTGTGTTTGTGGGGATTTTCAAAGCCATCTGAAACAATTAGCAAAGCGCGCATTTTTTTTTCTATTTGATAGTTTTCTGGACTGAAAATGGAAATGAATATCAACGGAGTTAGCCAGGTAGGGAAGGGAAGGGAAGGATGTTGGAGGATTGCAAAACCAAAACAACAAGATTTAATTGCCTATTTGGCCAAATATGAGCAATTTGCATTGCAGCTCCTCAGGATTTTCTGAAGCTTCCCAAGATGTCATTTGCTCCAAAATGTGCTTGCATTCTTGACAAGTGGCATAGATGACCAATATATTTCATTGGTTGCACCAGTTAACCCTAAGGAGAACATTCCAATACTAAAAAAAAAAAAAAAAAAAAAAGTTCCGGTGGGGATGATCTAAAGGGTACACATGGGTTGGGTTGGCCGTTGAAGGTCTTTAAACAGGCCAACCCATAAACTACGGTTTGAAAAAATCATAGGCCGTTAATATTTTTTTAATTGCATAACCCAACCCTACTTTTCATAAGGATATAAGGGTTGGGTTGGGTTCATTGGTTTGTGAAAGAAAAAAAAAATGAATTTTTAAACATTGTTTAAGTCTTCTCAATTAATAAGTTTTTTCTGAGAATTCTACACATTGATTTTTTTTTTTATCCAAAAGTTAGTGCATATAAATTTAAGAAGATTATTTAATTATTCAATGCAAAATTAAAAAGATTACGGAATTCCAAAACAATCATAGAATAATTAACTCAAATATAAACTCATTAGTTTGTTGTATACTATAGTGAAGTTGTCAATGTCGACCCTTGACAGAGAATAAAGTTCATAGACTACCCTATGTTGATAAAAAAAAATGAAAGTTTGAAGTTATTATATATTTAGAGTTTGAGTGTTTGAAATTAAGATAGTTGAATAAATGCATACGGAAATGAGATCACAATTATATGCATATAAGATTTAAAATACATAATTATATATATATATATATATACATTTAAGATTTAACAAATATATATATAAATATAACAAATGAATAAAAACTAACGGGTTGGTTTGGGTTAGATTGGGTCGAGACTTTGAAACCCGTGAGCTAACCCATTAACATCGGCCTACAAAATATATGAACCGAAATAATTCGGTTTGTTAGTATAATGGGTCGTACGGCCTAATTCTGGTTTGGGTTGGCCGGGTTGGCTGGCCCACATCCATTTTTGTGCACTCCTATCTAGGGATAGAGTGAGGTTGCTTAAAGATCATAAATGTCACGTATTCAAATCTTCTCAATACCATCAAATCGGGTGTGTGAGAGGAAAAAAAAAAAAACTCACATGAGTACCATTAGTAGATTGTGTGTGAGAAAAAAAAAAAAAAAAAAAAAAAAAACTCACATGAGTGCCATGTCTACCATTAGTAGATTGTATAGATTTATTAGGGGTAGTGCCCTAACAAGTAGTGAGTTGCCTTAAAAATGACTTTATTAACTTTAGCTTTGTATATCATATTTGTTTAGTTATGCGTTTTACACAAAACATCATTTTTTGAATGTAAAACTGCATGGAAAAATAATTTAAGTGTGTCCTATGCACTTGATAAAACTAGTTGAGTCTATTTTTTAATAAAAAAATTCAAAAAAGTATTTTTTTATAATTAAAATTCAAATAAATATTTTTGGTTCCTTAATTTTTTTTATCAAATTAAGAAGATGAGCATTGATATTTTTTCCTTGCATATAAAAAAATTTAAATATCTTAATTTTTAATAACAATTGGATGATATGGACTAATTGTAAACTGCAAATTTGGATTAGTTTGAAGCTGGTTGAACTTTGACCTCTTGGCGCTGTGCCGCTGTCGTATATTGTAAAAGTATATTTAAAAATAAAATAAAAAGAAATCACTCGCACTCACTAACGTACAAATCACATCCCACTTCTCTCTCTACCACTATACCAGCTCAGTTTAAATTGTGAAAATTGATAATGGCGGACCCATCTTCCTGATCTTCTCTCTCCAAAATAACAATAATAAACATAAAAGTGCTAGACTGCACTCAGAAGCTCCCCACTTTAATTTTCGAAATCAAGGAATCTTGCTTTCAACGGAAACATACCACAGATTCAAAATGCTCGACGGGATTTTGGGCCGTGGATTCAGCGTCAAATGGTACAATCTCTCAGTTGCTTTTCTTCTTTATTGAGTGTTGTTTCAGCTTTATTGATGTGGCTGCCTGCAGCAAATCGCTGATAAAAGCAACTGGGGCGAGGATCGCGGTGGTTAGACGGAGAGCGGAGGCGAAGCAGAGGTTCCTGAATGAAGATCTAGCCAAGCTACTCTCCAATGGCCTTGATATCAACGCCTATGGAAGGGTAAATTATTTCACTCTCTTTTCTACTTATTATTTCCTTTATCACTTTATCACACAGATTTTTGTTCAGTTTGGTTGTTCAACGGATACACATTTTTCCTCTGGATATGTACATCTATTATTCTAAACTAGAAGTTGATGTAACTGTGAACTAGATTCTGTCTGTGTGTGTGTTTGTTTAGGTTTTTGAATTTTGTGTTTTTACTGACTAAATGGTTTGGAGGTGCTATTGCCGAGTATCTAAGCAAACCGAATTTATGAAAGAAGGGGATGTGAAGCTGTTAGACGTGAGAACACTCTCAATTGTACAGTGATGAAAAGCATTTATGAAATTAATTTAGATAGATGACAAAAGATAGGCATTCAGATTGTATAAATATATGTTTTGTTTAACTTCAAAACATTGCATCAGGAACACAGAGTTCTGTTTGGTATCTTCAATGGCATCGAATGGAGGCGACAAGAAGCCAACAAAAATTAATTTAGACAGTTGACAACCAATGAGAAAAAATACTTTCGGAATAAGTAGAATCAAATTTCTTTTTGTTTTTTTTTTGAAATGTGCTTGGATCCATTTTTTTGCTTTTCGAAGTAGTTTAATTTCATTTCTGTTTGGTATCTTCAATGGCATCGAATGTAGACGACAAGAAGCCAACAAAAATCAATTTAGACAGTTGAGAACCAATGAGAAGAAATACTTTCGGAATAAGTAGAATCATTTTTTTTTTTTTTTGGAAATGTGCTTGGATCCATTTTGTGCTTTTCTAAGTAGTTTAATTTCATTTTACTTGGAAGCTGGTTTAACTATAAGCAACATGTAAATAAATAGATTCTGATTTCATAATGTGCTTGTTCATTATGCTGCAGTGACTATACATTTAACATTCTACTTACATATTGCTTAGGATTCACGCTTTAAATTATTCTTATTCTGGTGCTCTCTATTTTGACATGTCAAACAGACTGAAGAGTTTCTTGCTGGAATGAATCTCTTGACGTGCTATGACTTTGTTGTCCAATCTTGCGAGTATATACTAAAGCAGCTTTCAAGAATGCAGAAACATGGGTATGCCTATAGCAACTTATTCATCTCTAACGAGTGTTGCATGTATATCTTACAATACATAATACTGTACTAGTAAATCTTTTGTTTTCTGTCAAAACTTTCTTCATGGCCTTATTGTTTTTGGGGCTAATCATTTGTCATCATCCATGTTGATTTAAGTAAAAAAAGTGCAAGCCGATCATTTATGTTGTGGCAATTATATACTAGTATAATTTAAAAAAAAAATCGAGATTTTTTTTTTGTATTTGTCTGAATAATATTCATGATCTAATTAAATAATAAGATTAGAAGCCTACTGAATATGCACTTTTCCTCTTTCCATGCTGCCCTAACTTGCCCATTTCCACTTGTTATTAACAACAAAAGAAAATAGAGGTCAGAAGGGGAAAACCTATCAACATGGCAAAGCCAAGCTGGGATAACTAAGAGCATGTTTTGGGCGTTTGCAACATGATACGTTCACTTTATAATTGAACTAAACTATAATGATTGGCAAGCAAGCACCATGAATTAATGGCCTGAAACAGCCACCACTATTTAATGGTAAAAGGTTATTCTGACCACGTCTGTGGGCATGTAAGTTATGTTTCTTTTGATGTTTGTCATGTTTCTGTTGTCATGTTTTCAGAATAGCTGTAATAGCTTTGGAAATAAGTTTATCTTAGAATTAGCTGTCACAAATACTGTTAGCATACTGAAGATGTAAATAGGAGTGGAGGAGTGGTTCCATATAAATAGGAACTATTTTTGAGTCGGTCAAAATCCCTAAGCAAAAATGTGAAGAAATTCTCCTTCTCCACTTCAATTTATTCTTCTAAAAATATGGGACAGTAAGGCGATAAATATAAAATAAAATAAAATCAATCTCAACAGATTGATCCTAAAAACTAGGAAAGGATAAGATTAAAACTGAAAGCGAGAGATTGATGTTACGAAGATGAGTGCAACACTCGCTGCAACGTTGACTGACAATGTTTTGGACAAAGTGACAACACTCATTCCAACAATTTCTTTTTTATATTTCACTATATGACTAGATGATGCATGTTCAATCCACTATGTTTATATTCATTCACTTGCACTTAGAGTTGGATAAATTGTATTTGGTATCAAGTTCTTAATTAAACTACTTTTAATAAAAAAGGTTTTCTACATAGTTGTACTCTAAGTCACATTGGAAATAATTCACTAGTTTATCACTAATAATATCGAGAATTGATGTTATGGCCATGCCAATGTGGCCTACTTTTTCTTCAGGCTGCATCACTGGGCGTGTGTATTGACCTTTCTCGCATCATCAACTTGCACTTTTATACAGGGAATGTCCTGAAGAATGTAGAGAGGTTGTTGCATCCTTGATGTATGCTGCTGCAAGGTTCTCTGATTTGCCTGAACTGCGGGATCTCAGAGATATATTTCAACAGAAATATGGAAGTTGTTTAGAACCTTTTGTTAATCAGAAGGTAACCCTTTAATTTTTCTGTAAAAAAGGTTCTTGTAATCATACCAGCTATTTTAACCTTCAACCTGCTTGATTCCTTATTGCTAGTTTGTTGAGAAACTATCTTCGAGGCCTCCCCCAAAAGAAAAGAGACTACAGGTGTTGCAAGATATAGCTTCTGAGTTCTCAATAAAGTGGGATTCCAAGGGGTTTGAACAGAGAATGGCTGCTCCTTCAGTAGTTTCACAGGTAAAATTTTGAATGATCAATGCTGTTCTCTCAGATGAGGAAAAGAATACAAATATGATCGAAAATATATCCAATTCATAATCTCTTTATTTATAAAATCCATGTACTGCTATTTGATGTCTGCTGTACTAGCCATCTAAGTTACTCTTTGGATCTACTGGTCAACTTGTATTGATCTTTCTAAACGTTTATATATTTGACAAGCTGGGCAACTATGAAGGGGGGGGGGGGACCACAGAGTTGCGGATCAGTATTACATTGTCCAGAGATGAATCCCTCCCATATTACATTAAAAACTTTATTCTTTTCCCTGAAGCGTGTCTAGAGACTTATAGTTTTCCTTTGTCAAACTCAAGTTCTGATAATTTAATTCCCACTGAGTTTTTGTTGATTTTCATGCTACATGAACTATACAGTGTGTACTCACTAGTTAGAGAATGTAAAGTATTATCTCTCTCACAACACAAATAAATTGTAATATGAGGGGGAGTTATCCCATTAAAATAAAAATTATATGATGCTGCAATCACGACCTGGCTTTATCAATGAGATATAATAAAAAAGCATACGGGAAAAAATATATTAACTTACTAAGAATGGAGACGTTTTACGATGCACTTAGAGGGAAATCGATTACATTCAGTATAACGTCTATTGGTCCAAGGGTTGGTCCTACATTATCTAATATACGCTCATTATGAGTTCACTATTATAAAGCAGCCACCCTGAGCGTGCTTGTGAAAATCATCTTAAATAACACTAATGCACAGTTCCCCCTTCCTTTTCATTTTTTTCTTCCTATTTATTAAGTTACCAAAATTTTATTTTATCTTCTGAGATAAGTTTTTGATGATAATACCTTCTACATTTTTATGAGTTTTTTTTATCTTCCATCAATTATGTTATCACTTTTCTCCTCTTTTCTTTTCTTTTTCTTTTTTTAAGGTAAAGAGGGACTGCTTATCATTTTGATTTTTGAATCACTCTTTTTAAGTTTTTGAATTTTATAATTGACCCTTATTTCTTTAGTTGAGAACTTGCTTAAACATGAATGAAATTGTATGGAGACATGTAAATCCATTAGATTGACATATTATCTTCCTCAAAGATTACTAACTTGTTGTGACACTTACTAAGCATATGTGGAGTAGCTTGTGATAATTTATATTTCACGAGCAAGAGGGACTGCTTATCATTTTGGTTTTTGAATCTCTTTTTAAGTTTTTGAATTTTATAATTGACCCTTATTTCTTTAGTTGAGAACTTGCTTAAACATGAATGAAATTGTATGGAGACATGTAAATCCATTAGATTGACACATTTATCTTCCTCAAAGATTACTAACTTGTTGTGACACTTACTAAGCATATGTGGAGTAGCTTGTGATAATTTATATTTCACGAGCAAGAAATAATTCTGTATGGATTCTCTATAAATACTATATGTTGATTGACACATTATCTTCCTCAAAGATTACTAACTTGTTGTGACACTTACTAAGCATATGTGGAGTAGTTTGTGATAATTTATATTTCACGAGCAAGAAAACATTCTGTATGGGTTCCCTATAAATACTATATGTTGATGACTGATTCTGAAATTACATGATTGCCAGGTAGATGAGCAAAAAGGGGATATAGTGAAGCAGAGGGCTGGGCTTGTGGAAGAGAAAAGCAGAATAAAAAGCTGTGGAGAAGGCAAAGTCTGGAGAAGAGACGAAGGGGGTCATCAAATTTCTAAAAGGAAGGAAATAAGTGAATACAGAGAAAATTCAGTCTTGAGAAATGGAGGAAGTAGTTCACAAGGTGATGATGATAATTTGAATAGTGGAAGGCACAGGTTGACTGAAAATAAACCTTCATATCCTACAGAGAAATGTGATGCAGACTCGAAGGCAAAAAGATCAAACAATTCATCTCATGAGAAGAAACTGGATAATAATGCTCATGATAGATGCTCGAGAACCGGTAATGGTATCCGTAATACAAAAGGAGAAAGCATAGAAGCATTATTTCGTGAGAAGACAAAGTTTGCTCCTAGTCATGCCGAACAGCTTGGTAAAACTGAAAATGCCTTTTCGTCTTATAAGCATTCCAACAGCGATAGTGCTCTGGGATCAATGAGGAAAGGAGTGGATGATGGATCTAATAGGTTGAAACCATGCTCTAGTTATGCCTTTCCTCCACCATATATCAAATCAAAGCATAATGCCACTTGCCCTCCTTATGTAAAGCCAAAAGAAGATAAGCAGAAAGTCAGTGGAGGTTCTAAGGATTTTGTGTCTAATCTGGATGAACACTTGATTGATGCTGGCTCTTGCAATAGAAGTAGTAATGTTGTCAACCTCTCAGGCACACCCCATACTGAATCAGCTGATTATCAGGATGAAACAATTCCCTTACCCAAACCACGATCAATTAGAAGGAAACACCATAAATCATCATCCGGCTACAATGTTGTGGATACTCCCGAAGATGTTAAGGCAGTAAATAGGAGCTCAAGTAGTAGGAGAAAGGATCATTCTAAAAAGGGCTTGCAGATATTGTTTGATGAAGAGCACCACAGAAAAGATGAAGAGGAAAGGATGATAGATAAACTGTTGATTCATTACAGCAAGAAGCCAGCTGGTTATGATGCAGGAAAATTGAAGAAAAAATTATTGGTTCAGCCTTTGCATCAGATAATTCGTGATGGTGAATCATCTTCTGATCAAAGCATAAATGTGCACGCTGGGAAATCTGATGCATTTCCACCTCCTAGATCTGTTTCTCTTCCTCATGAACAAGCTGAGCCTTCGCCGGAGCTGAAGAAGGTTTTTGCTCGGTCCAACACATTCCAGCCAGATCATCAGGCAGCGCATGTGCATCCCAAGTTACCTGATTATGATGAGCTTGCCGCTAGGTTTGCTGCCCTAAAGGGTAGATGAACGACTAGAGCTAACTCCTATATGCCTCTAGTCTAATCCCACGACCTCACTATTGTGCTAGCAGAGAGAATAGCTGCAACTGTTAACAGTATTCAATGTGTGCATTAGGTTCTACAAATTAGTAGAGTATTGGATTGCCTCAACGTTAATAGAAATTTATAGAAGTTATGCTTACTGTAACGTTGTTAGTTGGTGTTACTGTAAGATGGTGAGTGTAATCCCCTTATTTAGCATGCATGTCATGTATCTGAATCATGATTTCTGATTTCTTGATTCTACAGGTTAAGATTGGGGTAAATTCTATCCTCCCCTGCCCCCGGATGAATGTGAAGTTTGATAATTGACTATTGTGTTTACTTTGTCATAAATTTTGGGTATATTGTTTACTTTCAGCAAATTCCGGCATTTTGTTTCTTTTGGAGGGAAATTTAGGGTAAATTGTGTTAAATTTCTTCGTGTAATCGAAATGTTGTGCGAACTTTCTAGTATTTTTTAAAAAAGTGAGCACAAATTTCATTCCCCCCCCCCCCCCCCCAATTTTGCATTTAAAATACTCTTATTTACCTAATCTTGGACACTTTAATTTTACTTGGATATGATGATATTTTGGGCAAAAAAATTCAAAAAAAGGAAGCTAAGCATTTTTTTTCAAAACACAATGAAGTTTGGTACAAGTTTAAAAACACAAGAAGTTTGGGTGTAAAGTTTTAATAACACAAGAACGTTTTAGGGAGAAAAATTTATGGGAGAAAAATTTATCTACACAATTTTAATTTAAGATTAGGGTTGTTTGGCAAGATTTAAAACATAGATGTAATTTGTACTTATTTTACACCCAAAACTTTTTAATAGGACCACACTATATCTCACTTTATTCTGAAAATGTCTTTAACACTTGTGCACTTTAATTTGACAAAGGAATAAGTTTCAACATGCAAAATGAATAATAAATATTAGGGTTTGGAAAAATAAATACACTCAAAAAAATAAATACACTCAACCACCATCCCCTTCTCCCCCTCTTCCCATCTCTGCAAAAATTCACAAAATAGGCATTGGTCGCTCTCTCCCCCTCACTCTCTCGTCGGAAAAAAAAAACAACGGCTCTCTCACTCTCTCTCCCTCTCGTCATCTCCTGCCTTCTCTCTTTCTTTTGCGATACATTAAAAGAAAAACTGAAGCACCACCAGAGATTGAGCGAGGACCGGAAGTGCCGGCAAAGCCATTTGCATCTTCTTATGTGACATTGTTAATACTGTAAGTTGTGACATTGTTCGGCTTATACAACCCGAACATAACACGTAACAGGGGAAAAAATAAAATCAACAACCTGCTCCAAACCTTGATTTTTTCGGCACAATCAACTCAAACTAGCATCTTAAAGTATTGAAAAACTTGATTTAAATAATGCCCCAACAATTTTTTATCTTACGAAATACAACGTATAAAGTAACAAAAATTGAATGGGTAACTCACCAAATCGTTCCATCAAAATTATTTCGAAGTTGTCGGTCTTGGAACAAAATCGCCGTGCAATGTCGAACAATTTCCTTCATCTCGATTTAGATCCTGATCGAATCCGGTGTCGGCAGAAACATGATGTGATTTCGTCATGTTCAAAAACATGAAAGAATAACAGAAGACGCAGATAACAGAAACGAACGCACGACGACAGTATAATGGTTCAAAACTAATATCGGGACGATTGAAAAAGACACGAAATAGCGGAAGACTTATGTAGTTATGGCTTGGACGAATGATGATTGATGGTGAAACGAACGGCGATGAATCTTGGATATTGGTGATTGGCGACGATGAAGGTAGAATGAATTGCAACCCAATTAATCCCCGGCGTATCTTGTACGATGAAAATGAATATTCAAGTTGTTCTTCGATAGCGAGTTTCCAATAATCCCTCGATATGGATTAAGAAGTTCCCTTGACATAAGACCTAAAGTTGCTAGCTTTAAGAATGATGTTTTTGAACTAAAACAACAAAAGTGTTTGTTTGATCAACCTAAGGATCGTGAGACAATTGAGAAAATAACTCTTTATTTCATACAACGTCTAAAGAAAATAAAATACATGGATCCCTTATTTATACATAAGGAGGGCACGAAATTAATCCTAAAAAATAATAAAAAAAAGTGTCCAAATTGGACTAGAAGAACTGCCTAAACTAGAATTCTATTCAAGGTAGGAAATTACCTTAATTAAAATTCTAGTCAACCTAAACTAAATAGGAACGAAATTAACATAAAAAATAAATAAAATCTGATCCAAAACTATAGTCTAAAATAATTAAATTAATACTATAGCCTAAACAAAATCAATAAGGCCTAAAACTCCATGCATACAATTTGAACGTGAATTCGGCCATGCACGTTCAACTTGACGCGATCATCATCTTCATATATTATTCTTCAAATCTTGTCTCCAATCTTTAATTTCAAACAACACGAGAATCTTTGAACCTTTCAATGGCATTCTTGGATTTGATTTGTTGACGCTTATCGTGCTCGTATCATTCCCCTCCTCTTGAAAAGAATTCGTCCTCAAATTCGAATCTCCGGGATCAAAGACTATCACGAATAGATCATTAATCTCTTTTTGCACAAGTTGCGTAGGACACAACTTTTTGATCATGAACGCGCACATCCCGCTTGTGTCAGACGACTGAAACTTCAATTTCAGAGGAGGCATGGACATGGGAACCACGAACAAGTGTGGTGACACATCAATATCATGTGGCACATCTTTGGCAACCTGTAAGATTAAAACATCAAAAGAACATGGTTGAAAAAAAATGTTAGAAATTGATGAATCCGCCATGTTTGCTTGCATGAGCTCCTTTTGATCGTTAACCACTTCCAGATTGATCTTGCTCTGCACCTCTTTTTTTTTCTTCACTCACAGGTTGATCCGCTTCTAATGTAGATTCTTCATGAACTGAATCCTCTAGATTGAGCTCTTCATCAACCGTCTCTTCTTCTACAATGATTTCACAAGTAGTAACATCGATCAATTCTTCAACAGGTGCTTCAACTGCAATTGGTACCTTGACATTGATCTCCACTTTTTCTTCCTCGACTTCAGCAACTATCTCCTCAGATGTGGCGTTGGTTAAGGGCTGTTCTAACTCGTCTTCACGGGTTTGACTCGGTGCGACAATGGAAGGCTGAACTGGTAGTGGTGTAGACTGTGTAATAATGACCGGCTGAATGGGTAAAGTAGACTGTGTAGGTGGTGTCGGTGTGGCAACGGGTGACCGGATTATTGGTGGAGGCGGTGCATATACAGGTCTTGCAACAGGAGGCCTCCAGCTGGACTGGGGAACAATTTGCATATACTGCTGCGCGTACTGATCCACTAACTTGACAATTAAATCTAGCTTGTCAAATATTGACTGTGTACGAGTTTCTATGCTTTTAGACAATACTTCACGAGGCTCCGTCACACCCTAGGTGGGAAACGACCTGAGTGTAGTGTTGGAATTCATGGTAACCTGTAAAACGAACAAACGTGAAAGAAAAATAAGGTATAGGACCTCACAATTCCTCACAATCACTCGTATTTTCTCTCTAAATTTTTTCGCTCGTGTATGTCTCTCAAGTATGTAGTGCATGTGTGAATGTGGTATGGTAGTGTTGATCACTTTTTGTGCTCGTTGATCAGCTCCTCTTGGTCTTCTCAAAAGCTTGGACAGGTGATTTCACCTTGAAGATGATGGAATTTGGCCAAAAGTACGCTTATATCACAGCAAAGCAGTGAGTTTTGTGTGGCTCGTCGTTCCTCTTCCGAGATGGTATTATGTAGAAAAATCAGAATTCTAGAGCAAAATTAACAGAGAAAAGACGAATACTAGATGTATTAGGGTGAACTACAAATTTTCGAATCCTATAGGGTGATGGACGTGTATTTGAGAAGGAAAGAAAAGAATAAGACGTATTTTGAAGTCCTAAATAGTGTAGGAGAATCAAAAAATAAATCCTAAGGTTGGAAGGAAAGGATAAGAAAAGAAAAGGAAACAAAGAATGGAAAAGGAAAGAGAAGGATTTGGATATGTGTACCACTAGTGTGACACAATCTAAATACCTTAATTAGACTAGACTCTAGATGGAAAGAACCAAAAATAAATTACAACTCAATTGGAAACTACCAAAAATAAAATACTACTTAGAAGGAAAGAACCAAAAATGAAACATGACTCACAAGGAAACTACCAACTATGAACTAGTACTAAAAGGAAAGTACCAAAAATAAAATAAGACTCAAAAGGTAAGACACAAAGAATATTCTTTTTTTTTTGTCGATTTTTTTTTGAATTCGGATCTCTTTTTTTTTGGTCCGAAAATTCCTTTTTTTTTTTGCTGTAGGGTACGATTACCCTCTGCTCTTTTCTCCCTTTTTTTTCAATAAATGATACGAATTACAACTCGATGACTCAAATAAATATAAAAAAAAGATAAACGAATTAAAACAAAAGACTAAACCCGATATTGAACTACGAACAACTATTGCCGTCGTGGCTCTGATACCACATGATGTGATTCCGTCATGCTCAAAAACATAAAAGAATAACAGAAAACGCAGACAATAGAAAAGAACGCATAACGACGGTGTAAGGATTCAAAACTAATACCGGGACGATTGAAAAAGACACGAAACAGCGGAAGACTTATGTAGTTATGGCTTGGATGAATGATGATTGATGGTGAAACGAACGTCAATGAATCTTGGATGTTGGTGATTGGCGGATTGGCGACGACGAAGGTAGAATGAATTGCAACCCAATTAATTCCCGGCGTATCTTGTACGGCGAAAACAAATCTTCAAGTTATTATTCGATAGCGAGTTCCCAATAATCCCTCGATGTGGATTAAGAAGTTCCCTTGATCTAAGATCTAAAGTTGCTAGCTTTAAGAATGATGTTTTTGAACTAAAACAACAAAAGTGTTTGTTTGATCAACCTAAGGATCGTGAGACAATTGAGAAAATAACTCTTTATTTCATGCAATGTCTAAAGAAAATAAAATACATGGATCCCTTATTATACATAAGGGGGGCACGAAATTAATCCTAAAAAATAATAAAAAAAAAACGTGTCCAAATTGGACTAGAAGAACTGCCTAAACTAGAAGTCTATTCAAGGTAGGAAATTACCTTAATTAAAATTCTAGTCAACCTAAACTAAATAGGAACGAAATTAACATAAAAAATAAATAAAATCTGATCCAAAACTATAGTCTAAAATAATTAAATTAATACTATAGCCTAAATAAAATCAATAAGGACGAAAACTCCATGCATGCAATTTGAACGCGAATTCGGCCATGCACGTTCAACTTAACGTTATCATCATCTTCATGTATTATTCTTCAAATCTTGATCTCCAATCTTTAATTTTGAACAACACAAGAATCTTCGAACCTTTCAATGGCATTCTTGGATTTGATTTGTTGACGCTTATCGTGCTCGTATCAAGTTTAGACTATTTTTTACTTCTTTTTAATTTTACTGATTGAATGTTTTTTTTTTACTGTTTTTAAGTTCTTTTTAACTGATTTTATGTTTTTATTTTCCTGATTTTAAGTCTTTTTAAGTAAAACACATATTTTAGATGGAAGGGCATTATTGTCAATATTAGTGGTGCAAAGAGTAAAAATAGTACTGCATAGAGTAGATGTAGTGCAAAGAATAAATTTAGTTGTGCAAATAGAAACTCCCTTGATTTAATTGATACGAACATGGTTACGTTTAAATTTAAATTATATAATTAGGTTACATTTGATTTATATGTAACTTAAAAGCATTTAATTTATATTTATTGGTTTAATTGATAAAATTATGGTTACGTTTAATTATATATGTGTTGCGTTTAAATTTAATATAATTATATAATTACGATTAATTTATAAGTTACATTTAACCAATATAAAGAAGAATATAAATGTAAGTAATTCATAAATGTAACATATGTTTAATTAAATTTAATAAAATCCATAAATATAATTATGAACGATAATGAAAAGCAATTCATAAACATAACTTACATTTAATCTTATTAACGCAAAAACTTACATTTAACTAAAGAAAGTTGAACGTAATAAAATGCAAGAATTAAATGTAAGCTTACATATAATTAAAAGTTTAAAATGAAAATAGAATAAATACTGAGCTTATTAACACATAAGCTTACGTTTTATTATTTATTAAATGAATTAACTTAATAGATTATTATAAATTAATTACTTTAGAACAATAATAATTATTAATAATAGTAAATAAATTATAAAATAAATTGACATCAATGACGCTTAAATAACGAGAATTATGTTAATTATGTTTAAATAAAACACATTAAGTTTATTTATTAAATGAATTGCCTTAATAGATTATGATAAATTAATTTCTTTGGAACAATAATTATTAAAATAATAAATAATTTATAAAATTGATTGACCTTAATTATCTAAACTTAAATAATTAAGTATTGAATTGTAGATTAAGTCATATACATTATTTATTTTAAATTTAATTAATCGAGACTAAATTTTTATTGTAATTTTGTAAATGTTGTTAGATTGATTGGATTAGACAACCGTTACTGAGAATTTAGCCTATTATATGATCGATGATAAGTCGAACATAGTTGAACATATCATAACTACATTACAGTCCATAGGTGATGATGTAGTGTAGACGTTTAGATCCGAATGTTTCATGTGTTTTATGGACTTTATGGGTGGTGATGTCTAGAAAAAGTCATTACATGCTCTGATGAGTCGCGAGGTACGCGTATCGCATTGTGGAGTAGACGGACGCAAGTGTTGGTTTCATATTAATCGATCCATTCATGATTCGATTCCTCTTAGTATAACGTAGTGTCGGGATCATGATTCGGCACATTTACATTCGATCTGAATGTAGTGCATATGATTCCGGATCGGAGAGAGGTATATTTTACCAAATATTTCAAGGACAATGCATGTCCATTCGCCAGATGATACGACCCGAGTCGATGAAGGACTTGATCTAATTAGAGTGCCTGAAGGATCGGTGACAAGATCCAGAACTAAGAGGTTCAAGGAGAGCCTCAATGGATTCATTCAAGAGGTCTGGAGCCAAGAGTCGACCAAGCAACTCGTGGAAGGAGTGGAAACCGGGCACAAGTGGAACACGGTGATCTCGAGTTGTAGAATGGACTGACGCTGAGTTGCATCGCAAGTCAGGACGCGAGCAGCCGGTTGCGCCCATGGGCGCGAGTTACAGCACGATTGAGGGCGCGAGTGAGACCGCTCTGACCCGAGACGTGTTGAGCTTTGGGACGGGCGCGAGTGAACTGCTCTTGTAACACACCGAAAAAAAAATGTAGTAATTAATTTTATTATATAGTAGGAAATTATAATGAAATTAGAATCCAAATTATTTTTTTTGGGTTAGTTAAATTATGATCTTAGAGGCACTATAAGACGAAGAAAAGTCTCGACCTTAGTTGAGTTTTTTAATTAATATTAGAATTCATATTATAAACATAGAGACTAATGGGATCGTCTTGGTACCAAGATCATTCAAATTGGACTATATTTATCCTTCCAATGAAATTTGTTTCATTTGACAATTTGAACCCAAAAATTTTATTCTATCCCAATTGGTCCAATTTTTATTTCAAACCAATTCAAGTTTATCTCCAATTAATCATTTAGTTTAAATGTATATATATCTTAAAGATAAATATATAAAAATATAAAAATAGTAATATAATATAGCAAACCAATTTAGTTATGGTAGGAGATATATATATATATATATGTACATATATAAAAATAGTAATATGATATAGCAAAGCAATTTCTTCCATTTGTAAACATTTAAAGTGGATTAGTGTACCAATAGGTATACACGTGTGAGATGGGAACATATCCATATATGTATATATATTTTTTTAGAATGGATTCATATGAGGGAATTAATACAACAAAAGTGGAAAAAAAAGAAACTTGGAAGGTAAGTAAGCTATCTCTTCTGCTTCCGCAAACTTTATTTTGCTATCCTTGTTCATTATTTTAACCATAGACAAGCCTATGGAATCTATCTAAACTCTTTCCTTGTCAAGTAGATTACATATATTATTAATATATCCTAGCTAGAACTCAAAAGCTGTATAAGTTTAAAAATTATTTAGTAGTTGTTGTGCGCCACTTCTTAACTTCTACGAGATCATTTCTAACTTATTAATTATTGGTCATAATTAATTTTACATTCTTGCAACCTCTAGTTACAAGATTTATTGCCTTGATTTCAAAATTTTTTATTTATTTTAATTCTAGTTTAGTATTTGAGAATTAAATTAGGATTTTTAGAAAAAGTAATTTAGTCCTATAAGTAAAATATTGTATATTGATCAAAATAAATTCTGAAAAATAAAAATTTACATGTATATGTTAAATCAAACTTCAGAGCCATTGAATTCAGTTTGATTCATCTTTATCCATTCATTTTGGTCTAGGAAGTCTGATAAATTTTTCAATTAGGGTCACTCAGTTGGTTTATTCCGTCAAATGCGCATTATTTGCCCGTTTGACTCCATTTCTATTCCAAACGATCCCAAAGCATAGAAAATTCTTATTTAAGTTATTTAAGATCTAAGTTATTACCTTTATTGACCTATTTGGGGATTCTAAGTTAGAATTTTAATTTTATAGGTCGAGACGAGTTGAAAGTATAGTAGCATCTCACGCATAAATTTCACTGTTTATTGAGTTCATCCAGGTAGATTTTTCTATAACTCACAACTATGTTTTAAATTCGTCCATGAAAAGTATGTTAAATATTTTAATAACATTATTTACGCAATGATTGGATGTGTTGAGACTTTATGCATAGAGGAATTCCGACTTACAAGCAAGACGGTTTACTTTGTGACTAAATATCTAGATAAGTAACCGTAAAGTATCATGTGATCACATTGGGTCTCTCATCCAATGAAGAAGAGTAAACTATGTTATGAAGTATTTTTATGATTGATTTAAAGCATGAAAGTATGATTTGGACGAATAATAATGCCCACTGAGTGTTTTCTGGCACTCAACCCAAATATTTTCAAATGTTTTCAGGTCCTGGAGATCGAGCTGGTTGATGATGAGCTGTTGGAGTGGGTTTGATGGTTGACCCTTATGTTGTTTTTCTTAAAACCATATTTAAACTTATGTTTGTATGTTGAATAGTAAATGCTTCCGTTGATTCTCTGCAAAACTTTTAAGTTTGAAAGTTGTTGATCCCAGTGGTCAATTTTTGATTGTATATACAAATATTTTGAATGTATAAGGGTTGACCGTGAAGTTTTTGAATGTGTGGCCTGTTTGGATATATATATTGCATGTTGATAGGTCAAAATTTGATTATGTGAGGCACAGTTTTTGAAAAGTCTTGTTGAAAGTTGACTTTGAGAATGCCTGAGTGCGTGGTTTGAACATTTTTAAATTGAGGTGCTGCCCATTTACAAATTATTTATAAAGTTAAATCTTTTTTTTAAAAATTATTTATCAAGTAAGCATGTACGTATGTTTTTGATGACGTTTTGGTCCTAGTGGGACTGGGGCATTACAGGTGGTATCAGAGCTGGTCTATGTGATTGTAGGCGTGTGATATTTTTAAAATTGAAATGTTTTGAGTTCTGTGTTATTAAAATGGTTACCCATAACCCAGCAGCTATCGTCTTAGCCGAGCTTACTCCGGAAAGGTACTAAAGTTCATGTTTTGAATTTCTTTAGTGCTTTTATGAAATGTATATATATATAATTGTATGCATGATATACAAATACATGTGATCTCAGTGTATGATTTAAAGAATGGTGGAAAATATGATTTATAAAGCATTGTGAAAGTTATGTTTTACAAAAGCATGTATATCAGTGTTTTCATGTCAAATCCATTTGATGCATAAACATCATCTGAGCTAGTTTTAGACCAGAACTTAATCGAATTTGAACATACACGCACTAAACATAAGTACCTAGTTTGACTTTAGAGCTTCTTTAGCTCACTGGAATTTTAGGATCTATATAAATCTAAGTGCGTTGTACCATTGCCTTAGAATCTTATAAGAGTATTTGACGATCAAATTATCTGACGTATGGAATATGTGTATAGGATGCCGTAAAGACGCTAAAATAATCAGGTGTAGAATCCTCCACAAGAAGATACGGTACGTGTTATCACTCAGTTTCGAACATACCGACCTCCGACCTTTAACGGTCAAGGTAAACCGACTAAGGCTGAAGAATGGCTATGAATGATGGAATACACATTTGTGCACTTGGTGTGTACCGACTCTCAGCGCATTGCATGTACAATTTTCCAGCTCATTGGTGATGCTGATCATTGGTGGGAAACGCATAGGAGGTCGATGACGCCGGAACAATTTGCAAATATGACCTGGGAGGATTTCAAGCAAGCTGTTATGAGGAAGTTTATTCCCATGTGTTTTCGGGATCAGAAAGAAACTGAGTTCTTACAATTAACTCATGGAAATATGACCGTGAATGATTATGAACGAAAATTCAATCAGCTGTCTAGGTATGCTCCACACTTGACGGACACTGAGGAGAAAAAAAGTCCATAGGTTCAAGAGAGGTTTAGGAACTGAGATTAGCAGTATCATAGCTGGGCGTGGCATGGCCACGTATGCTGAAACTCTTGAACGAGCTCAAGATTTAGAATCATCACTTCGTAAGAATGAGAACAAGGTTGATGAGCTGAATGGGAAAAGAAAGTGGAATGATAACAAGAATAAAGGTCGTAGTTTCGATAAAAAGGCTAGAATGAGAGGATGATCAAATCCTAAAACACAACAAGAAAAACCATTATGTCCAACTTGTGGGAAGAAACATAATGATGAATGTATGAAGGGAAGGAATGTGTGCTATAGGTGCTGGAAACTAGGACATATGGCATATAATTGCCTAATGAATAAGGGGAAAGAAGTGGCTAGGCCAGGTCAACCGACGACAAGAAATGCTCGAGCCTTTGCTCTTAATCGATAAGATACTGCATGGGAGCCTGGAAATATGGCATGTATGATTAGTATATCAAATATGCCTATACTTGCATTATTTGAACTGGAGCTTCACATTCATTTATATTTGCCACACTATGCTCTATGTTAAAACTGACGAAGGAAAAACTTAGTGAAGCCTTAGAAGTTATTATACCTTCGGGAAAGATCTTAATTATTGATCGAGTATGTAAAAACATAGATTTAAACCTTGGGTATAGATCACTAAGTGCAGATCTACATGTTTTAGACTTGAGAGACTTTGATATTATTCTTGGAATGGATTGGCTAGAAGCTAACCATGCCACAATTAAGTGTCTTGAAAAGGAGCTAATCTTCCAAAGACCGGAAGAACCGGAATTCACTTTCCATGGATCAAAGTTGGGAACTAGAGTAAGAGTTATTTCCACAATGAAAGCAGTGAAGATGCTTAGAAGAGAAGGATGTGAATCGTTTTTAGTGAGATTGATAATGAACAAGTCAGAAAAGGTGACAATTGATGATGTACCTGTGGTACGGGACTATAAAGACGTGTTTCCCGAGGACTTGCTAGGTCTGCCTCCAGACAGACAGGTTGAGTTTACGATAGACTTGTTTCCAGGAGCTGCTTCAGTATCAAGAGTGCCGTATCGCATGGCACCAAAGGAGTTAGAGGAGCTAAATGTTCAACTACAGGAACTCTTAGATAAGGGTTATATTCAACCCAGCGTCTCACCATGGGGAGCACCTGTGTTGTTCGTTAAGAAGAAAGACGAAACACTTCAAATATGCATAGACTACAGAGATTTGAATAAGTTAACTATCAAGAACAAGTATCCACTTCCTAGAATTGATGACTTATTCGACCAATTAAAAGGAGCAGGTATATTCTCCAAAATTGATTTAAGGTCTGGGTATCATCAACTTAAGATTCAGAAGGAAGATATACCCAAGACTGTATTTCATACGCGCTATGGTCACTATGAGTTTATAGTGATGACTTTTTGGCCTTAATGAATCGAGTTTTCCATCCATATCTAGATAAATTTGTAATCGTCTTCATTAACGATATACTGATATATTCCAAGAATAAAGAACAACACGTTGAGCATTTGAAAATTGTGCTAGACACACTACGAAGGGAAATACTTTATGCCAAATTCAGCAAATGTGAATTCTGGTTAAAGGAAGTGGTGTTTTTGGGACACATTGTCTCAGATCAGGGTATTAAAGTAGACCCTGCCAAGGTGATGCGGTTAGTGAATGGAAAACCCCGACAAGCGTACATGAGATACGTAGCTTCTTGGGTCTAGCTGGGTATTATAGAAGATTCATTGAAGGATTTTCCAAGATAGCAAGGCCTATGACCCAGCTATTGAAGAAGGAAAACAAATTCAAATGGACTGATGATTGTGAGAGAAGCTTCCAAGAATTGAAAAAGAGGTTAGTTACTGCACCAGTACTAGCTATACTAGAAGCATCTGAAGGGTTCGTGGTTTTTATGGACGCATCAAAGCAGGGTTTAGGTTGTGTTCTGATGCAAAATGGAAAGGTGATTGCGTATGCATCACGTCAATTGAAACCACATGAGAATAACTACCCAACACATGATTTGGAATTAGCCGTCGTGGTGTATGCATTGAAAATTTGGAGACACTATTTATATGGTGGAAATAGTGTAATTTACTCAGATCATAAGAGTTTAAAATATCTGTTTGAGCAGAAAGAGCTCAATATAAGGCAAAGAAGATGGTTAGAGCTGGTCAAAGATTATGATTGTTCCATCCAATACCATCTAGGAAAGGCAAACGTTGTTGCTGATGCCCTAAGCAGAAAGAATCGAGTAAAATTGAGTTACCTGATAACTCAACAAGAACATATCACCAGAGACTTTGCCAAACTTAGCATTGAAATTGTAACTCCACCAGATAGCATAAGTGCACATATAACAACGATGATAATGAAGCCTAACTTGCGAGGCCGAATCATGGAAGCTTAACAAAAGGATGTCTATCTTGAGAAGATTAAAAGAATAATAGGTCAAGGAGCTCCTGGTAAATTCGTAGTTGCAGATGATAATGCATTGATGTACGGGAATAGAATTTGTGTGCCACGGAATGAAGAATTGATAAGAGAAATCTTAAATGAAGCTCATTGCACGCCTTACACTACTCATCCAGGGAGTACTAAAATGTATAGAGATTTGAGAATAATGTTCTGGTAGAAAAATATGAAAAGAGACATTACAGCTTATTTTGAAAGATGCATGACGTGTCAACAAGTCAAGGCAGAATACCAAAGGCCATCTGGATTGTTCAAACCACTAGAAATTTCTGAATGGAAGTGGGAGCATATCACAGTGGACTTTGTGGTTGGTCTACCAAAGTCATTACGTGGAAATCATGCCATATGGGTTATCGTTGACCATTTGACCAAGTCAGCATACTTCTTACCAGTTAAGATGACTTTAGGATTGGATAAACTGGCACAAATTTATGTAAGAGAAATTTTAAAACTTGATGGTGCACCTGTGTCATTGACATCAGATCGTGATACGCGATTCATGTCTAAATTTTGGCAAAGCTTACAAAATGCAATGGGCACAAAATTGAATTTTAGCACAGCTTTTCACCCACAGACTGATGGACAGTCTGAAAGAACAATACAGACCCTAGAGGATATGCTCAGGGCTGTGGTCATGGATCAAGGAGGAAACTGGGAGGAATATTTGCCTTTAGTTGAATTTGCTTACAACAACAGTTTTTAAGCGACCATTGGAATGGCGCCTTATGAGGCTCTATATGGTTGAAAGTGCAGATCACCACTTTACTGGGATAAAGTTGGTGAAAGAAAAATTTTGGGCCCAGAAATTATACAGAAAACTGATGAGGTTATTGAAAAAGTAAGACAAAGAATGAAAGAGGCCCAAGATCGACAGAAAATGTATGCAGATAAAAGAAGAAAGGATTTACAATTTCAGGTGGGAGATAAAGTATTCTTAAAAATATCTCCTACAAGAGGCATTGTGCAATTTGGGAAGAAAGGAAAGTTGCGGCCTAGATATATTGGACCGTACCAAATTCTCTAACGAATCGGTGAAGTTGCCTATAAGTTGGCATTACCTCCAAAGTTAGGAGAAATTTATGACGTGTTCCATGTATCAATGCTTGGAAAATATATTTTCGACCCAAGTCACGTCGTAAATCAGGAAGAAATAAAAGTAAATCTGGATCTGACATACGACGAGTTTCCAATAGCTATTCTCGACAGAAAAGTCCAAAAGCTGCGGAATAAAGAGCTAATGCTTGTAAAAGTTCAATGGAGCAGACACGGACAAGAGGAAGCTACATGGGAAATTGAAGATCAGATATTGGCAAAGTATTCAACCCTCATCATAGAAGGTATATTCAATTTCGGGGATGAAATTTTTTTTAAGGAGGGGAGGATGTAAACACCCCGAAAAAAAATATGTAGTAATTAATTTTATTATATAGTAGGAAATTATCATGAAATTAGAATCCAATATTTTTTTGGGTTAGTTAAATTATGGTCTTAGAGGCACTATAAGACGAAGAAAAGTCTCGACCTTAGTTGAGTTTTCTAATTAATATTAGAATTCATATTATAAACATAGAGACTAATGGGATTGTCTTGGTACCAAGATCATTCAAATTGGACTATATTTATCCTTCCAATGAAATTTGTTTCATTTGACAATTTGAACCCGAAAATTTTATTCTATCCCAATTGGTCCAATTTTTATTTCGAACCAATTCAAGTTTATCTCTAATTAATCATTTAATTTAAATGTATATATATCTTAAAGATAAACATATAAAAATATAAAAATGGAAATATAATATAGCAGACCAATTTAGTTATGGTAGGAGATATATATATGTACAAATATAAAAATAGTAATATAATATAGCAAACCAATTTCTTCCATGTGTAAACATTTAAAGTGGATTAGTGTACTAATAGGTATACACGTGTGAGATGGGAACATATCCATATATGTATATATATATTTTTTAGAATGGATTCATATGAGGGAATTAATACAGCAAAAGTGGAAAAAAAACGTGGAAGGTAAGTAAGCTATCTCTTTCGCTTCCGCCAACTTTATTTTGCTATCCTTGTTCATTATTTTAACCATAGACAAGCCTATAGAATGTCTAAACTCTTTCCTTGTCAAGTAGATTACATATATTATTAATATATCCTAGCTAGAACTCAAAAGCTGTATAAGTTTAAAAATTATTTAGTAGTTGTTGTGCGCCACTTCTCAACTTCTACGAGATCATTTCTAACTTATTAATTATTGGTCATAATTAATTTTACATTCTTGCAACCTCTAGTTACAAGATTTATTGCCCTGATTTCAAATTTATTTATTTATTTTAATTCTAGTTTAGTATTTGAGAATTAAATTAGGATTTTTAGAAAAAGTAATTTAGTCCTATAAGTAAAATATTGTATATTGCTCAAAATAAATTCTAAAAATTAAAAATTTACTTGTATATGTTAAATCAAACTTTAGAGCCATTGAATTCAGTTTGATTCATCTTTATCCGTTCATTATGGTCTAGGAAGTCTGATAAATTTTTCAATTAGGGTCACTCAGTTAGTTTATCCCGTCAAATGCGCATTATTCGCCCGTTTGACTCCATTTCTATTCGAAATGATCCCAAAGCATAGAAAATTCTTATTTAAGTTATTTAGGATCTAAGTTATTATCTTTATTGACCTATTTGAGGATTCTAAGTTAGAATTTTAATTTTATAGGTCGAGACAAGCTGAAAGCATAGTAGCATCTCACACATAAATTGCACTGTTTATTGAGATCATCCAGGTGGATTTTTCTATATAACTGACAACTATGTTTTAAATTCGTCCATGAAAAGTATGTTAAATATTTTAATAACATTGTTTACGCAATGATTGGATGTGTTGAGACTTCATGCATAGAGGAATTCAGACTTACAAGCAAGACGGTTTACTTTATGACTAAATGTCTAGATAAGTAACTATAAAGTATCATGTGATCACATTGGGTCTCTCATCCAATGAAGAAGATTAAACTATGTTATGAAGTATGTTTATGATTGATTTAAAGCATGAAAGTATGACTTGGACGAATAAAATTGCCCACTGAGTGTTTTCTGGCACTCAACCTAAATATTTTCAAATGTTTTCAGGTCTTGGAGATCGAGCTGGTTGATGATGAGCTGTTGGAGTGGGTTTGATGGTTGACCCTTATGTTGTTTTGCTTAAAACCATCTTTAAACTTATGCCTGTATGTTGAATAGTAAATGCTTCCGTTGATACTCTGCAAAACTTGTAAGTTTGAAAGTCGTTGATCCTTGTGGTCAATATTTGATTATATATAGAAATATTTTGAATGTATAAGGGTTGACCGCGAAGTTTTTGAATGTGTGGCTTGTTTGGATATATATATTGCTTGTTGACAGGTCAAAATTTGATTATGTGAGCCACAATTTTTAAAAAGTCTTGTTGAAAGTTGACTTTGAGAACACCTGAGTGCGTGGTTTGAACATTTTTTAGTTGAGGTACTGTCCATTTATAAATTATTTATAAAGTTAAATCTTTTTTTTAAAAAAAATTATTTATCAAGTAAGCATGTACATATGTTTTGGTGACATTTTGATCCTAGTGGGACTGGGGCGTTACAGCTCTGACCCGCGGCGTGTTGATCTTTGGGCTGGGCGCGAGTTACAGCGTGATCCGGAGCGCGACTGACCCCGTGTCACGCCCATTCATGGAGTGTTCCAGATTTCGGAGTTTATTATGTTTTATTCCCTATTTCTTCTAGGATACTATTTTTGGGATTATATATTTTTGGACTCAACTATATAATGGTTGTATTACATTATTCCAAAAGAGATTATCCTTATTATTGAATTATTTTGTGAGTTATTTCTCTCTGGAGAATTCTGTCTGTTTGACGCACACACCGTGAGATTTCTATCGACTTATCAAACAGCCATTCCATATCTGTTTGTGGCATCATCACTAATTTTGGGTTCATTTTTCCAATCTTCTTCGGATTTCATCGTGTTCATCGTCGGGGTTCGAGTCATTGTGAAGCTAGGTTTCGGGATCTCCATCCAATTCCACCGTTGCAACCTCATACTCCTGGGAGAATCACATCAAGTGGTATCAAAGCTTCGGCTTTGTATCAAGTTCCAATTCTATCCCGTGTTTTAATTTCGATTTAATTTTCTCGCTGATTTAAAATAACAAAAAAGAGAAGAAAGCAGCGGCGCACAAAAAAAAGAAAGAAAAAAATTCCGATTTTATTTTTGTTTTTTGGTGGGAATTTTTTTTTATGTTTCATTGATTTCTGTATTGTTATTTGTGTTCCTGGAGGCTTATATATTGTTTGTAGAAAAGTCAAATTTTTTTTTGAGAAATTTTGAAATTTTTTGAGTTTTCGGTAGAAAATTTTGGGCAATTTTGTGGTATTGATAGCAGTTGTTTAGGGAGCTATATTTTGGTGTTGGGAGTGAGTTGAGGAATATTGGTATTGCTGAAAAAAAATGAAATATTGCTGGTGTTGTTTTGGCTTTGCTTTGGATAAGCTGTTTTAGTCTTATTAGTGTGGTTGTGAGATTGGTGAATTCTGTGGAGAGAAATTTGAGTGGTAAAAGGCAGAGAGGTGAGATCAATCGAGTGAAAATAGCCAATTTGAGTGATACACGAGTGTATTCACGTGAGTTTAGAGCGTAGAGCATTGTGTAGGAACCGTCCTTTCTCTTTTGTGTTGCATCTCGATTGTTTTATTATGTTATTTTCGATTATAGCAGTTTGTATTTGAGTAAAAAAAAGAGAGTCGATTATGTCTAACAAATCTATAGGTATCAGAGATAAGGCGGATGAGTCCGGAGGGGACGCAGTCAAGAGCGTCGATCCTAAATACACAATGGAGGCCATACAACAACACATGACAAGGTTGTTCCGAACTGAGATGGCTGCATTGAACGAGAGATTGGATAAATTGGAAAATTCAGTACATGAGCAGACTCAACAAGCTCCTCGTGCAAACCATGGTAGACGATGCAGAAGAGGAGGCAGAGGCGTCCGAGTGGAAGCTAGGCGATATCGACATGTAGAGAGGCCATACAACAACACATGACAAGGTTGTTCCGAACTGAGATGGCTACATTTGAACGAGAGATTGGATAACTTTGAGAATTCAGTACAAGAGTAGACTCAGCAAGCTCCTCGTGCAAACTGTGGTAGATGATGCGGAAGAGGAGGTAGAGGCATCCGAGTGGAAGCTAGGTGATATCCACATGTAGAGAGGCAGAGAGGAGAATATTATGAGTCCGTGATGAATCCACGATAAACATCAAAGAATCCAACTTAAAGCTGCGATTAAAGGGTTCCAAGATTGTTAATTTGTTAACAATTAAAGAGGGAGACCAATCTTGAAGAACAATACATGCCGATCACGTATGCATGAAGATCAAGGGAAAAGGAAGATCAACATGCATGGTGAGTTTGGGAAGCTCAAGATTGGACCTTGTACTATTTCCAAACCATGGTTCGAAGTTAGAAGCTTAATACCCGTCCAGAAGCTAAGTGTGAATAAGGCATGACCATGTCTTAGTTGTCAGAGGTATAGAGGGATTTTGAAGAGCCTAGTTTGAAGAATTCGAACCCTTATGTTATATTTGGGTTTCAAATTATCTTAAATATTTTATTTAATTATTTAGATCAGATTTTTAGTTATTTTCTTATTTAATTTTTGGTCTTTTTGAGTCATAGTTGACGAGGATTTTATTTAAGGCATATTCCTACTTTGAATAGGATTCTAGTTTAGGAGGTTTCGTAGTCCAGTTTTAATTCTTTTTAGACTAGAATTTTCGATTCCTACTACTATATAATGGGATCCATTGTGAATTATTTTACTTAGACATTGATTGAAAGTTGAGTTTAATACAACCCTATCCGAGTCATATCTTTAGTGTTTAAGTTATCGAGTCTACTACAACCCTATCCGAGTCATATCTTTAGTGTTTAATCGTTTTATTTCATTATCTATTGTCGGGTTAAATCCTTCTTTAGTTGACGTGTGTTCGATTCTTGAAGTCTTCCACACGTTCTCTAGATTTAGATTAGAATCCATGTTTGGGTCACATCATAAATTTGGCATCAGAGCCACGTCAGCTCTGCTGGTCGTGGTTCAATCTGAGAGGTCATATTTTATCCTATGTGTCATCTACGTGTGTTTATTTTCTGTCTACGTGTCTATCGAGTTGTAATAGCTAGAGTACATTGAAAAAAATATGAAAAAAATATGCACGTTACTATGAATCCATACGATGCGCCCGATTCATCCTGCCAGTTCCTTGCATGGGACACAAAGTACCATTTTGATGCAATGATCGAACACATGGATAAAAGTGCACAATCATTGAGGGACGAGCTAAGTAATCAAATGGCCAAGATAACAGAACAGCTTAAGCATCTCAACACGCAAGAAGAATCACCTCCACCACCTAGAGCTCATTGCCCAACAGCCTACTCGACCACGAGTTATCCGTTTCCTTGGAGCCAACCTGAGTCAGTCTCGGAGTTTCTACATACCTATGCACCACCTACACGGCCCGCATCACCGGTTTAGCCGGTCATGAATATGCTAAGTCAAGCCAGTGACATTCAATGCCACGTATGTCATGCATGTGATCTCACATGTTCGAATGAACAAGTCCTGTCCAAATCTGAATAAGGCATCATCGATTCAGCCTATGAAGAAGAGTTAGAGCAGCCCTTAAACGACGCTAAATCTGAAGAGATAGTAGCCGAAGTCGAGGAAGCTGAGATGAAGATCAATATCACAATTGAGGATGAGAATATAGTTGAAAACATTGGAGAAGAAGAGAAGGTTGTTGAAGAGTTCAATCTAGAAGAGTCGGATCAACCTTTGAGTGCAGAAGAGAAAGAAATGGAGAGCAAGTTCAATTTGGCAGTGATTGAAGTACAGAAGGAGATCGTACCATCAAACATGGTAGATCCAAGGACTTCTAACATTTTTTATCAAACGTTATCTTGTGATGTCTTTATTCTACAAGTTGATGAAGATGTTCTATTAGAAGTTGATGCATGTAACACCAAATTTGAACGTGAATACCATGCCAAGGCAATCTATGCTAGAGTTTCGGTTGATTAACATAAGTGGAATGCTCACGTTTATAATCGTAAAGAGCAAAAAGACTTTGATGATCAGTTCGTGTTCGTCTTTGATCCCGGAGATTTGAATTCGAGGATGAATTCTTTTCAAGAGGAGAGAAATGATGAATAAACGATAAGCATCAAATAATCAAACTCAAAGCTGTGATTAAAGGGTTCCAAGATTGTTACTTTGATACGTCCACGATAAGCCTTGAAGAACCTAACCCGAAGCTACAAATACGTGGCCCATATACACGACTTTGAGGAACACAATTGCAAGGATTTTTCTAAGCATTTGTATGTAAGAAGTTCGAAGATGACAAAGGAGTTGAGAGCAGCCCCAAAATTTTAACTTTGTTAACAATTAAAGACTGGAAATCAAGGTTTGAAGAACCAATACAAGGTAGCTCATGAAATGATGAGAATAAGACCATGCCAAGAAAGGAAGAAGAAATGCACCGTGGTAGTCCCAAATGGATTTCTATGCTGTCTATTGAGGATGAAGAAGATCAAGGCATGAAGAACACAAGTGTTTGGAGAAAATAGATGATCAAGCAACTTTCACAGTTCAAAGGTCCAATCACGAGGCTTCGAGCTAAGAGATTACAAGAGTATCTTCAAGTAATGGTTCATAAGAAGTTCGAGGAAGAACCAAGTCAAGAGACCTTGAGATTGGTGACCGTGTTAAAGTTTGAAGATGAGGAAGAGTCGCCAAGGCATGGCACGACCATGTAGACCACGGAGCAGGAAGAAATCCGACCAGAGACCCCTGCACGGGCCGTGCGTTGATGGGCCAAGAAGGTACGGCCGTGCACCGTGTAGATTTCTACACCTATTTAATTTTGTTCGGGTTTTTTGTACCTATGCCATAGTATTATTTTATACTATAGTATATATTTATTTTGAGTCATTTTTGGTATTTAAATTCATGGAATTTTTGTTTGAATTGAGTCCTAAGTTGACTAGGATTTAATTAAGGTAATTTCCTACCTTAACTAGAATTCTAGTCTAGGTAATTTCCTAGTTCAAGTTTAATTCTTTTGGGCTTGAATTTTAGGCCTTCTTTAGTTAAAATTTTCGTGCACCCCTCTATTATAAATAGGGGAACCTTGTGAACATTATTGTTTAGACATTATTGATTAAAATTTGCCTTTGCATACAATTCTGTCTCAACCTATCTTTTAATCGTTTGTTGTTTTAAATACAAAGCAATATTCTTAGAGCCTTGCAACTTTAAGTCTTATTCAAGGGTATCCCTTAATCCACAAGAAGGATTAATAGGTATTCGCTATCCAAAGATCAACTTAGAGATTTTAGCTTCGAGTTCGTTCGAGATTCGAAGAGACTATTGGGTTGTGATTCACATCGACGTATCCATCTTCTGCAAGCCATACTCGATGACTTCCAACATCAACACCAATGTCTGTCTCCTTCCTTCCACAAGATCAAGTTCGAGTTTCCACATCAAGTTCGAGTTCTACACCATTCGTACACGTAAGTTTGTTCTATCCATATCACACCCTACCTACTCCAAATCCTTCTTCACCAAGCCTTACACGATTCCTACCCTTTCCAACAACCTTATACATTTATTCCACCATCCCTTTGTATTCGATTTGTGTTCCATTTTTGTGTCATTGTTTAAGCATTCTAGTTGTCTAGATTAGCCGTATTTCATTTGTTTAGTTGAGTCGGATTGAAGTCCTTCATTCGTTGATGTGTTTCATATCCAGAAGTCTTCCGCTACGTTCTCTAGATTTGGCTAGGACTTGTTAGGGTCGTATCATAAATTTGGCATCAGAGCCACATCAGCTCTGTTAGTCATGGTTCAATCCGATGTGTCAAGTTTTATCCTACGTATCATCTTACGTGTCTTTTTATTTTTCTTACGTGTCTATTGAGTTGTAATAGCATAGCTATTCTATAAAAAAAATTCGAACAAAAAAAATCGGATAAAAAAAAGAGAGATCCGAAAAAAAGAAATCGACAAAAAAAGAGGAATATTCATTGTTTCCTTTTGAGTTCTATTTTATTTTTAGTACTTTCCTTCTAGTTTATTTTCATAGTTGGTAGTTTCTATTTGAATTGTAATTTCTCTTTGGTTATTTCTTTATAGAGTCTAGTTCAATTAGGATATTTAGATTGTGTCACAATTGTGTAACACATTCCAAATTATCTAATTCCTTTTTCCTTTTTCCTTCCTACTTCTTTCCTTCTACCCATTGGGGATCTATTCCACCCTAATCTACCATTTTAACACACCACCTACCCTAGCCTTGTCACACACATACACGACACACATACCTACATACACCCATGTACCCATGCTCCCCATGGTCCATACACCATACACCACTCATACTCAGTACACCCGTATACCATATACACCAAATTCTCACCATCTCTATAGCAACAACAAATTGATCATCCCCAAGTTTGAAGGTCTACACGATTCCAATGCTTACCTTGATTGGGAACGAAAAGTAGGCAAGATTTTTGAATACTATGACTCTCTCGAGCCAAAGAAAGTATAGCTAGTTTCGTTGGAGTTTAAAGACTACGCAACAACATGGTGGGAATTCCAGCAGAACCAGTGCCACCGAGATTGCCTTTCACCTATCGACACATGGCGTGAGTTTAAAGATTTGATGCGGAAATGCTTCATTCCAGACCACTACCAATGAGAGTTGGAGGAAAAGCTACACAAGCTTAGGCAAAGAGATCGGAGTGTAAATGATTGCTACAACAAAATGATTGAAGCCATGAGACGACTGATGTAGAAGAATATCCAGAAGATACCATGGATAGATTTCTAGCTGGTCTACGAAGGGACAATTCGTGAAAGAGTAGCATTGTACCGCTTCGACGAATTGGAGGACATGGTGGAATACGCCATCCAGATAGAAAAATAGCTCGAGGAACTAGAAATGAAGTCAAAATAGGAGGTTCAAGTAGAGTCGAGCGTTGCCACCCATGACGATTCTACTTCCAAGGTACAAATTCTAGACTTCGTTTAAGTACCTTTTATCTCATTACCATCTATTTCTATGTGCTTAGAAAATGAGATAGTTGAAGAATCTAAGCCGGAAGTAGACATGATAGAAATATAGAATGTGGAGATGCCAATTTTGGAGGAGTTAGAAAATTGCAATTTGAAAGTTTCGTCCATGGAGATTACCGATCCTAAAGATTGTATGGTGGATGAACTACAAATTGTGAATTTGGAGATCCATGATGCAGTTGAGAAAGCCGAAGAAGTTGAAGAGTTGTTGGAGATACAACCTTGTTATGAAAAGGAGAATGATATATGTGAGGCAATGGTTGAAGATCATGAAGAGCTCGAACAAGCTAGCATGGCAGATCCATCGAGTTCTAACAATTTTTATCAACTGTTTTCTTGTGATGTCTTTATTCTATAGGTTGTTAAAGATGTTCTAATGGAAGTTGACGTACTACCAGACTTGTTCGTGAATGCCATATCAAAGCGTTCTATGGTGTTAAAGCTTGGACCATCTGACACAAGTGGAATGTTCACATTCATGATCGTGAAGATGTGCCTTATGCAGCTTGATCAAAAGGACTTTGATGATCAGTTCATGTTCATTTATGATCCCAACGATTCGAATTCGAGGACGAATTCTTTTCAAGAGGAGGAGAATGATACGTCCACGATAAGCCTTGAAGAACCTAACCCGAAGCTGCAACTACGTGGCCCATTTACATGACTTCGAGCAACACAATTGTAAGGATTTTTCCAAGCATTTGTATGTAAGAAGTTCGAAGATGAGAAAGGAGTTGAGAGCAGTCCCAAAGTTGTTACTTTGTTAACAATTAAAGATTGAAAATCAAGGTTTGAAGAACCAATTCAAGGTAGCTCATGGAATGATGAGAATGAGACCATGCCAAGCAAGGAAGAAGAAATGCACCATGGTAGTCCCAAATGGATTGCTATGTTGTCCATTGAGGATGAAGAGGATCAAGGCATGAAGAACACAAGTGTTTGGAGAAAACAGATGATCAAGCAATGTTTGCAGTTCAAAGGTCCAATCACGAGGCTTTGGGCTAAGAGATTACAAGAGTATCTTCGAGTAATGGTTCGTAAGAAGTTCGAGGAAGAACCAAGTCAAGAGACCATGAGATTGGTGACCGTGTTAAAGTTTGAAGATGAGGAAGAGTCACCAAGGCATGGCGCAGCCGTGCAGACCACGGAGCAGGAAGACACGGCTGTGCAAGGAAAATGCTAACATGAAGAAACCCGACCAGAGACCCCTACATGGACCGTACGTTGATTGGCCAAGAAGGCACGACCGTACGCCATATAGATTTCTACACCCGTTTCATTTTGTTCAGGTTTTTGTACCTTTGCTATAGTATTATTTTATATTATAGTATATATTTATTTTGAGTCATTTTTGGTATTTAAATTAATGTAATTTTCGTTTGAATTGAGTCCTAAGTTGACTAGGATTTAATTAAGGTAATTTTCTACCTTAACTAGAATTATAGTCTAGGTAATTTCCTAGTTCAAGTTTAATTCTTTTGGGCTTGAATTTTAGGCCTTCTTTAGTTAGAATTTCGTGCACCCCTCTATTGTAAATAGGGAAACCTTGTGAACATTATTCTTTAGACATTATTGATTAAAATTTTCTTTTGCATACAATTGTGTCTCAACCTATCTTTCAATCGTTTGTTGTTTTAGATACAAAGAAATATTCTTAGAGCCTAACAACTTCAAGTCTTATTCAAGGGTATCCCTTAATCCACATGAAGGATTAATAGGTATTCGCTATCTGAAGATCAACTTTAGAGATTTTAGCTTCGAGTACATTTGAGATTTGAAGAGACTATCGGGTTGTGATTCACATCGACGTATCCATCTTCCGCAAGCCATACTCGATGACTTCCAACATCAATACCAATGTCCGTCTCCTTCCTTCCACAAGATCAAGTTTGAGTTTCCATATCAAGTTCGAGTTCTACACCATTCATACACGTAAGTTCATTCTATCCATATCATACCCTACCTACTCCAAACCCTTCTTCACCAAGCCTTACACGATTCCTACCCTTTCCAACAACCTTATACCTTTATTCCGCCATCCCTTGGTATTGGTTTGTGTTTCATTTTTGTGTCATTGTTTAAGCATTCTAGTTGTCTAGATTAGTTGTATTTCATTCGTTTAGTTGAGTCAGATTGAAGCCCTTCATTCGCTGACGTGTTCCGTATCCAGAAGTCTTCTGCTACGTTCTGTAGATGTGGCTAGGACTTTGCCAGGTTGTATCATACTTTGTTAACAATTAAAGAGAGAAATCGAAGCTTGAAGAACAATACAAACCAATCATGTATGCATGAAGATTGAGGTAAAAGGAAGATCAATGTGCATGGTGAGTTTGGAAAGCTCAAGATCGGACCTTGTACTATTTCCAAACCGTGGTTCGAAGTTAGAAGCTTAATACCCGTCCAGAAGCTAAGTGTGAATAAGGCATGACCATGTCTTAGTTGTCAGAGGTATAGAGGGATTTTGAAGAGCCTAGTTTGAAGAATTCGAACCCTTATGTTATATTTGGGTTTCAAATTATCTTAAATATTTTATTTAATTTTTTAGATCAGATTTTTAGTTATTTTCTTATTTAATTTTTGGTCTTTTTGAGTCATAGTTGACGAGGATTTTATTTAAGGCATATTCCTACTTTTAATAGGATTCTAGTTTAGGAGGTTTCGTAGTCCAGTTTTAATTCTTTTTAGACTAGAATTTTCGATTCCTACTACTATATAATGGGATCCATTGTGAATTATTTTACTTAGACATTGATTGAAAGTTGAGTTTATATTTCTCTTTGACTCATGATCCTTTGGTTGATCACCTATTTATCCTCTTTAATTAATTTCTAGCCGAAAATCACTACTCTTAAAAGCTAGCAACTTTTAAGTTTTATTCTTAAATCTTGTTCTAATTCTCTAGTGGAGTTAGGGTTAGTTTGCTATCTAAGAGAATTCAAGTAGTGAATCATTTTGTGTATTGTTTTACACTTCGTGTTTCACCCCGTGTTCAATTCCATCTACAAGATCATCAACCATCAACGTCGATCACTTCATCCACAATTCAACAAGTCGTCCGCCATCACAACTTCATCGCCAAGATCCAGCCGTGCATCATCCAAGGATCATCATCCATCCATACCATATAAGTTCATTCATCCATATCATATCCTATCTTCCCCAACCATTCTAACCTATTCATATCATTCATATCGTCCTAAACATCAAGCCTAATCCATCGTTCCATTCCAGCCAATCGTGATTTATTTTTATGTTCTATTTATGTGTCATAGTTTAGGTTGCTTAGTTAGGTCTAGTTATTTAAGTTATCGAGTCTAATACATCCCTATTTGAGTCATATCTTTAGTGTTTACTCATTTTATTTCGTTATCTGTTGTCAAGTTGAATCCTTCTTTAGTTGACGTGTGTTCGATTCTAGAAGTGTTCCGCGCGTTCTCTATATTCAGATTAGAATCAAAGTCCGGGACACATCAGTCCGACAGTAAAGACTATGAGGAGGAAGATAGAGCTTCTGTAACAGGAGGACGGAGGCATAGGAGAGCATGGAATCGAGAAGATGATCATCTAGGAAACATCAAGATGAACATCCTATCATTCCATGGGAAGAACGATTCGACCGTATATCTTAAATAGGAGTGCAAAGTGGAGATGGGGTTCGACTGCTATAACTATTCGGAGTTTAAGAAGGTGAAGCTGGCAGCTGTCGAGTTCTCATATTATGCACTAGTATGGTGGGAGTAGTTAACATCTTCTAGGTGGCGTAATGGAGAGCCACCAATCAACACGTGAGCCGAGATGAAGGCCATGATAAGAAGAAGGTTCATACCTAACTACTACTACCGAGAGCTATATACTAAGCTTTAAACTTTGAGGCAAGGCTCGAGTAGCGTAGGCGAGTACTTCAAAGAAATGAAGATAGCTATGATTCGGGCTAATGTGTTAGAAGATGGGGAGATGAACACCACTAGATTTTTGGCCGGGCTAAGCAGAGAGATCCGAGAAATGGTAGAGCTGCAACCATATGTGGACTTGAATGACGTAGTGCAGCTAGCGATCAAAGTAGAGAACCAGCTCAAGAGGAGGGGTAGCCAGAACCGTGCGAGTTTATCTAACTAGAGGTAAAATCAAAATACCAATACACCTCCATGGAAGACAAACCAAGGGAAGAAAGAGGAGAAACAATCTTTCTCCAAACCAAGAATCGAGACACCCGTCATACCCAAATTAAACAACTCAGAATCGGGATATCAAGTGCTTTAAATGTCAAGGTAGGAGACATATAGCCAGCCAATGTCCAAATCAAAGGGTAATGATTCTGAAGGATAGTGGAGAGATTGTGACTGAAGGTGAGGAGTTAGAGACGGAGATGCTAGCACTGTTAGGTGGTTCGAGTGATGAGGAGTATGCAGCACCTGAGGCACTCACTTTGGTGGCAAGAAAGTCATTGAGCTTGCATACCAAGAGTGTGGAAGAAGAACATCGAGAAAACATATTCCATACCTGATGCTATATTAAAGATAAGGTATGTAGTATGATTATTGATGGTGGGAGCTGCACTAATGTAGCGAGTGTGGTAATGGTGACCAAACTGGGACTTCCAGTTTTGAAGCACCCGAAACCATACAAGTTACAGTGGCTAAATGACAGTGGAGAAATGAAGGTGAATAAGCAAGTCCGAGTCCCATTCAAAATTGAGAAGTATGAGGATGAGGTACTATACAACATTGTGCCAATACAAGCTAGGCACATTCTGTTAGGGCATCCATAGCTACCGGGTTTACCACCAGTTCATGGAATCGAGCACCAGATCAATCTTGTTCCTAGCGCTATTCTACCAAATAGACTAACATACCAGTGTAATTCCGAGAAGACCAAAGAACTAGAATGGCAGATTCAAGAACTGCCGACGAAAGGACAAGTGAGAGAGAGTCTAAGTCCATGTGCGAGTCCTATTTTACTCGTACCCAAGAAGGATGCCTCACTGAGGATGTGTGTCGACTGCTGAGCTGTCAACAACATCACGGTAAAGTATTGACACCCCATTCCCTGATTAGATTATATGCTTGATGAATTGCATGGTGCCTGTATGTTTTCTAAGATAGATTTTGAGGAGTGGGTACCATCAGATTAGGATTAATGAGGGGATGAATGGAAAATGGCATTTATTACTAAATTGAGGTTGTATGAGTGGTTAGTGATGCCGTTTGGTTTAACAAATTGATGCAATCCTCCTAGGAGTATCAGGTTACAACGGTGGATTTGGAAAAAATCTCAAACCCTAGCCTCACAACGATGTTGAACCACGAACCAATTAGATCCACAACCCGTGATCAATTTAAGACACGAACTCGCGATTGATGGAGACACAACAAACATTTATGGATTGCCTGTTTGATAAGTCGAAGAAGCCTCATGGTGTGTACGTGAGAAAGGGAGAATTCTGCAGAGAGAAATAACTCGCTAAAATAAAATTTATAGAATGAATAATGTGTCCTGAATTACAATAGAAGTAACCCTTATATAGTTGGGCCAAAAATAAATAATCCATAAATAAAATCCTAAGAGAAATAGGGAAATAAAACATAAAGCACGCCAATCTGGAACACATTCCAGATGGGCGCGACATGGGGTCAGTCGCGCCCTAGGTCGCACTGTGAGTCGCGCTCAGTCCAAAGCTCAAAACGTCACTAGCGCGTTCGCTTCACTCGCGCCTCCAGTCATGCTGTGAGTCATGTCACTCCCATAGCTTACAATGTCTCGGGCGTGCCCGACCTCTCTCACACCTCCACTCGCATTATGGCTCATGCCCATTGGCACGACTGGCTGCTCGTGTCCCAACTCGCGCTGTAAGTCGTGCCAGCCCATTCTGCAGCTCGAGATTGCTGTCTTCCACTTGAGCTCGGGTTCTTCTCCTTCCACGGGTCGCTTGAATGAATCTTGGCTCCAAACCTCTTGAATGAATCCATTGAGGCTCTCCTTAAATCTCTTAGCTCTGGATCTTGTCATCGGCCCCTCTAGCACCCTAATTGGGTCATGTCCTTTCTCGACTCGGGTCATATCACAAATACTCCAAGTACTTTTATGCGTCTTATGAACCATGTATTGCGTGCTTTCATTGGTAGATTTATCGTGGTTTAGTTCGATGATATTTTGATATATAGTAAAAATGAAGTTGAACATGTTGAGCATTTGAGATGTGTATTAGATGCTTTACGAAAAGAACAATTATATGTTAACCTTAAGAAATGCACCTTTTGCACAGACAAGGTCATGTTTCTTTTTTTTTGTTGTTAGTGTAGATGGCGTATAGGGGGATGAAGAAAAGGTCCGAGCCATTAGGGAGTGGCCGACCCCCACTATTATTGGATAAGTCCGTAGTTTCCATGGACTTGCGAGCTTTTATCAGAGATTTGTGCTGTATTTCAGCAGCATAGCAGCACCTATGACAGAGGTGATCAAGAAAAATGTCGAGTTCTACTAGGGAAATGAACAAGAGAAAGCGTTCAACACGCTCAAGGAAAAATTAACACACACCCCGGTACTTTCTCTTCCTGATTCCTCTAAAACTTTTGCAGTTAAGTGTGATGCTTCTGGTTTTGGTATTGGTGTAGTTTTGATGTAAGAGGTTTGCCCAATTGCATACTTTAGTGAGAAGCTGGGAGGGGCGATGTTGAACTATCTAACGTACGACAAGGAGTTGTACCCGTTGTTCTGAGCATTATAAACGTGGAAACATTACCTGTGGATGAGGAGTTTGTGATCCACACTGACCACGAGTCCTTGAAGCATTTGAAAGGACAACACAAGCTGAACAAGAGGCATGCTCATTGGATGGAGTACATCGAGACGTTTCCATATGTCATCAAGTACAAGCAAGGGAAATAGAACATGGTAGCTGACACACTTTCTAGAAGGTACACACTACTCGCTACTCTAGATGCTAAGTTACTTGGTTTTGAGAGTTTGAAGAGCTTGTATGTGGGCGATGATGATTTTGGTAAAATTTATAATGCATGTGAACAATTTGTTAGTAGAAAATTTTATAGGCATGATGGATTTCTGTTTCGAGAAAATAAATTGTGTGTGCCTAATTACTCTATCTGTGACTTATTATTGTTGGAAGCACATGGTGGTGGTCTGATGGGGCATTTTGGTGTAGCTAAAACTTTAGCTGTTTTGTATGAACATTTCTTTTGGCCACATATGAAACGTGATGTGGAGCGTATTTGTGGTAAATGGTTTATACACTCTGTTACCTATACCTACATATCCTTGGATTGATATTTCTATGGATTTTGTGCTAGGTCTACCTAGGAAAAAACATGGTCGAGATTTTATATTTGTGGTTGTTGATAGGTTTTCAAAGATGGCGCATTTCATTCCATGTCATAAAACCAATGATGCATCCTATATAGCTAATTCGTTCTTCAAGGAAATTGTTAGGTTGCATGGCATGCCTATAACTATAGTGTCTGATAGAGATGCAAAGTTTTTAAGCTACTTTTGGAAGACTTTGTGGTGTAAGTTAGGTACTAAACTGTTGTTTTCTACTACTTGTCACCCACAAATGGATGGTCAAACTGAAGTAGTTAATAGAACTTTATCTACCTTGTTGCGTGCTTTAATCAAGAAGAACATAAAAAGTTGGGAAAAATGTTTGCCGCATGTTGAATTTACATATAATCGATCTGTTCATTCTGCATTCCAATTTTCTACATTTGAAATGGCTTATGGTTTTAATCCCTTGACTTATGTGTATTTATTTCCTTTGCCTGTTCAAGAGCATACTAACCTTGATGGAGAAAAGAGAGCTGATTTTGTTAGGCAGATTCATGAGAAGGCGAGGGCGAACATTGAATGATGCACTGAATAGTTCGCCATTAAAGCCAATAAAGGACGGCAGAAAGTCGTGTTTGAACCTGGTGATTGGGTTTGGTTGCATATGCAGAAGGAGAGATTTCCAGTACAAAGGCGATCCAAGTTACTACCCAGAGGCGATGGTCTATTTCAAGTGGTGGAGCGCATAACTGACAACGCCTATAAGTTGGATCTTTCAGGTGAGTATAATGTCAGTACTTCATTTAATGTTGCTGACTTGAGCCCTTTTGATGTAAGTGACGAGATGGATTTGAGAACAAATCCTTTTCAAGAGGAGGGAAATGATACAACCTGAGTCGATGAAGGACTTGATCCAATTAGAGTGCCTGAAGGACCGGTGACAAGATCCAGAGCTAAGAGGTTCAAGGAGAGCCTTAATGGATTCATTCAAGAGGTCTAGAGCCAAGAGTCGACCAAGCGACCCGTGGAGGGAGTGCAAATCGGGCACAAGTAGAAGACGGTGATCTCGAGCTGTAGAATGGACTGGTGCAAGTTGTAGCACGAGTCAGGACGTGAGCAGCTGGTCGCGCCCATGGGCGCGAGTTACAGTACGATTGAGGGTGCGAGTGGGACCGCTCTGATCCGAGATGTGTTGAGCTTTGGGACACCCGAGGTGCGAGTGAACTGCTCTAACCCACGTCGTGTTGAGCTTTGGGTTGGGTGCGAGTTACAGTGCGATCCGGGGCACGACTGACCCCGTGTCAAGCCCATTCACGGCGTTTCTAGATTTTTTAGTTTATAATGTTTTATTCCCTATTTCTTCTAGGATATTATTTTTGGGATTATTTATTTTTGGACCCAACTATATAAGGGTCATATTACATTGTTCCAAAAGAAATTATCCTTATTATTGAATTATTTTGTGAGTTATTTCTCTCTGGAGAATTCTCTCTATTTCACACACACACACTGTGGGATTTCTATCGACTTATCAAACAACCGTTCCATATCTGTTTGTGGTATCATCACTAATTTTGGGTTCATGTTTCCAATCTTCTTCGGGTTTCGTTGTGTTCATCATCGAGGTTCGAGTCATTACGAAGCTAGGGTTCGGGATCTCCATCCAATTGCACCGTTGTAACCTGATACTCCTGGGCTAATCGCATCACCAGATGCATGACAAGTTTACTAAGAAGATGGTTACCACTCTTCGAATTATATGAAGGTTGCAAACATATTGTTCATACACCAGTAGCTTTTTTAAATTGGTGAGAATCGAGTGATAGAGAGTTGGGTATAGATCTGGTAAAAAATGACAACAAATGAAATTCTTTTTCATGGGGAAGGGTTATTCATATCAGATGTTGATGCAGTTCATCAGTCTCCTCCCTAGGGCTTGAACAACTATAAGGGAGAAATGGTGATGCGATCCTCGCCAGCAGATTGGTGATGAAGGGAATCTACCCCAGGAGTATCAGGTTACAATAGGATAAATGATAGAATTCCTTGACCTAAGCCTCACAACGCAGATGAACCGTTGATATATTAAATCCACGACCCTACTATGATTGAAGACACAAACCTTAGAATATAGATAAAAACGCCACAAACATATATGATCTTCTGTTTTATAAGTTGTTTTTGAACTCAAGACACTTCTTGTGAAATTCAGATAAAATCTCTAGAGAGAAAAACTCACAAAATATATTAATCAAAAGGTCTATGATTTTCATTCTTTATGTCCCTTTTATATAGGGATGGTAGAGAATAAGTTTCCTAAACATAAAAATAGAAGAAAAAGGAAATAACTCTGAAAAGGAAACAAATCTGCTAATGAAATCAATCTAATAAGGAAATAAATAAAAACTCTAAAATCTATCGTAATTAAATTTCAAAATTAGTAAATAAATAAATAAGTCTCTTAATTAAAATAGAACAATGGGTCCAACTCTTTCAATGGGCCTCTTAGACGGGAACTTGCACCACCCCATCTTGGATCGTATCATTCCCCTTCTCTTGAAGGGGATTTGTCTTCAAATCTGAACCTCCTCCTGGATCAAAGACAAACACGAGCCGATCATTGAACGCCGTTGGCACAACTAGCATATGACACCTCTCCAAACAATTGAACATCCAGCCAGTGTCAAACAGTTGCCATCTCAATTCCATGAAATGCATGGTCACGGGAACCATGAATAAGTCTGGTAGAACATCAATATCAGGCGGCACATCTTTAACAACCTGTAAAATAAAGACATCACAAGGAAATTGCTGACAAGGTTTGTTAAAATTCAACTCATCCACCATGTTTGTTTGCAAGTGTTACTTTTCTTCTACAAATACTTCCCAATGGTATTTGCTCTCAATTTCAGGACAAAGATGTATGTTTATCTCCTTCCAACCTGTCTCGATCTCCTCGTCTGCTTCTTTGATCTCAAAGCTTGCAACGGTTGTTCGTCCAAAGCTGACACCTCCAAAACTGTTATTTCCAGTTGGGTCATTTCTATCACACCCATCCCCAACTTAGAATCTTCAATTGTTGTCTCACTTCCTCCAATAGGTATGCGTATGGACACTTCTATCAACTCTTTAGTAGATGTATCAACTGAAACTGGTACTTCTGGAATGAAATCTTCATTGGTGGCCATGATCACAGTTGGTATCTTAACATTGGTCTCCACTTGAAACACCTCCTTTGACCTCATCTCCAACCTCTCCAGCCGTTTTTCCACCCGAATGGCATATTACACCATGTCCTCCAACTCTTCGTAGTGCCGCGATGCTACTCTTTTACAGATTGCCCTTCGTAGACCAACTAGAAATCTATCCATTGTATCTTCTAGATATTCCTCCATATCAGTTCGTCTCATGGCTTCCATCAATTTCGTGAAGTATTCATCTATGCTACTCCTTCTTTGTCTCAGCTTCTCTAGCTTCATCTCCAGCTCTCGAAGGTAGGAATAAGGCACATGGCGCCTTCTCAACACCCTCTTCATTGGCTCCCAAGTATCTACTGGCTCTCCAATACATCACCTAACGGAATAAAATTGATTCCACCAGGTGAGAACTTCATCACAAAATCCACTAGCTGCTACCTTGACCTTCTTCCGCTCATGATAGCAATGACAGTAAAATATTAACTCTATTTGTCTCTCCCAATCCCTCCCAATCCAGATAAATCTCAGGGTCACTCGTTCCATTGAAAGAAGGAAAATCGGACTCCCAATTCTCCCTCCGACCAGCTCTAAAACCATTCCCACCACTATATCCTCCATACATTGTTTTTGGAATTCTTTTTTTTTTGTCCCCTTTTTTTTGGGGATCTTTTTTTTTGCACTTTTCCCTCAAATATAAGTAATAACAACTGGAATGATACTAAAAGAAAGATTAAATATAAAATTGAACAGAGAAAAATAGTAGAATTTCTTTTTCAGTCAGTTTTTTTTTCGGACAATTTTTTTTACTCTACCACAAGTAATAACAACTTAAATAACACTAAAAGAAGATTAAATACGAAATTCAACAAAAAAATAGATTTTTTTTTCAAATCAGGCCGGTGGGTGTGTCAATTTTTCCTTGAGCGTTTGAAAAGCTCGTTCTTGAGCTTTCCCCCATTTGAACTCCACGTTCTTTTTTATCACCTCAGTCATTAGGGCTGCAATACTACTGAAGTGTGGCACAAAATGGCGGTAGAAACTCGCCAATCCATGAAAACTCCGAACCTCTTCAACATTGGTAGGCGTCGGCCATTCTTGGATGGCTCGCACCTTCTCTTCGTCCACCTGCACTCCATCTGCACTCACAACAAAGCCAAGGAAAACAACCGTATCGGTGCAAAAGGTTCACTTTTTAAGGTTAGCATACAATTGTTCTTTCCTTAAAGCTTGTAAAACATTCCTCAAATGATCTTCATGCTCATCCACAATTTTACTATAGATCAATATGTCATCAAAATAAACCACAACAAATCTACCTATTAAAGCACGTAGAACATAGTTCATAAGATGCATAAAAGTGCTAGGAGCATTTGTTAAACCAAACGGCATAACTAACCATTCATGTAATCCAAGTTTAGTAATAAATGCCGTTTTCCATTCATCCCCCTCTTTAATTCTAATTTGATGGTACCCACTACGTAAATCAATCTTAGAAAATACACAAGCACCATGCAACTCATCAAGCATGTCATCAAGACGGGGTATAAGATGTCGATACTTTACCGTGATATTGTTGACGGCTCTACAGTCGACACACATACGAAGGAACGAATCCTTCTTGGGCACGAGCAAGTCCGGGCTCACACATGGACTCAAACTCTCCCTCCCTTGGCCTTTCTCCAACAGCTCGTGGATTTGTCTTTCGAGCTCATCTGTTTCCTCGGGGTTGCTTCGGTACGCCGGCTGGTTGGGTAAAGTGGCGCCGGGCACAAAATCAATTTGGTGCTCGATTCCCCTTATTGGTGGCAAACCGGGTGGCATCTCCTTGGGAAACATATCATCAAATTCCTGCAAGAGAGATAAAATAGGACTTGGCAAAAACTTGTCAAGTTTGTGAGTTTGTAGCAAATCTCTGCGGACCATCAAATACATGGGCTTTTCATTTTGCACGGCCCACTTGATGTCACTTGCCATGGTAAAACAAGATCTTCAGGCTTTCTCCTTCGTCTCAACATCCATTGCCGCATATGACTGTAGAATCTTTCCCTTGTCGTCTCCTAAATCCGGTATCTCTAAGTTTGCAAACAGTTGTTCGTCCACCATAGATTCTTCAAGAGTTGATTCTCCAAGTTTGCAAACAGTTGTTCGTCCACCATAGCCTCCATCTTTCTAGCTTCAGTCGCACTCCGGTGCTCTACTTCCTTTGCCTCCAAGAACGACGTCAAAAGACTTTCCAAAGTACTCCAATCTGACTTCCATGAATAGGAATCTGACGGGACTTTCATGTTCTTCCTTCGAAGCCGATTCTCCTTTGCCTCCAAGAACGACGTCAAAAGACTTTCCAAAGTACTCCAATCTAACTTCCATGAATAGGAATCTGACGGGACTTTCATGTTCTTCCTTCGAAGCCGATTCTCCACTTGTATAGCCTTTTGTACCATGTCTTCAAGCTCCTCATAGTGCTGTAACTCTACAATATCCCGGATTTCCTTATTTAGCCCTACTAAAAATCGAGTCATTGTAGTTTCTTGATCTTCTCGTACGTCAGCTCGAAACATGTACTTATTCATATTTGTGTAATAACCTCTTACACTGCTATCTCCTTGCTTCAAACCTTGCAATTCCCTATATAACTCTCGGTAGTGAGAATTGGATAGAAATCGCTTACTGTTTCCTCGGCCATCTCTACAATCCCCATGAACTCGGAAATGTGAGATAGCATCCACTCGCTCACGTAACATCCCCATCTCCATCTTTATTGTTCAACTCATATCATGTTGAAAAGATTCCCACATGGCGTCGAATTCTAATTTTTTACAAGTACCTATATCTTTGGACTTTTTTTTTCATTTTTTTTTCTTTTTTTTTCGGCCTTTTTTTCTCTTTTTTTTTAATATCACAATGAACTCAAAGATATATTACAACGAATATTTAAATGAAAAGCTGAACAAATTAATTCCTACCAGGTTTCTATGCAATAAAACTCCTACAATTATCTACGCACTCAGTTCCTACGGATGTATAAACTCTCAATTTCCTCTCCAAAGAAACCAAATCCAAAAATCAAAATATCCAAATCGATTCAAACGACCTATCTAAGGTTCAACAACCAAATAACGGCATACGTCTCCAAAATCCAACAAGAATGAAAAACTAAGATCGAACAACAAATTTTTTTTTCTACTGTTCACGTGTACTGTTCACGCCTCTTTTTTTTTTAGTGAAGGACTTTTTTTTATATAAGGAATGAAAATTTAAGGACAAAATTTAAAGGATAGATGGAACCTGATACAAAGCCGAAGCTTTGATACCACTTGATGCAATCCTCGTCGGCACACGACAAAGAAAGCTGTAGAACTTCCCAGGACTTGTATTGGTTTCGCCGATTTGGATGGATTGATCCAAACCCTAGCCTCACAACGATGTTGAACCACGAATTAGTAGAATTTATAACCTGTGATCAATTGGAAACACGAACTTGGATTGGATGTAGACGCCACAAGCGGGGATTATGAACCCGTTTGATAAGTCGAAAGTGAATCTCACAAGTATTATGAAATTCAGATAAAAGTTCTCTAGAGAGAAAATAAACTCACAAGTTTATAACTGAATTCAATAATGGTGTATTGAATAATGTTCACGATGGATCCCAATTTATAGTGTAGGGATGGACGAAATCTAATGCTAAAAGGACTTAAAAATCTGCTCCAAAAAGAATTCTATCTAGACTAGAAAACTACCTAACTAGAATCCTATTCAAGGTAGGAATCTGCCTTAAATAAATCTTAGTTCAACTATAACTCTTAATGAATGAAAATTAAGAAATAAAATAAATAAAAAATCTGACAAAATAAATATTATAGTCTAATAAATCAATCCCCCTTAATTAAAATATTAAGGACCGATATTACTCCTAGTCAGTATGGGCATACTGACTGTCGCGCGGTATGGGCATACCGACTCATTTCCATCTTCATGTAATGCACTCTAACTCCAACCCTTGATAACCTTGTGCCGCTATTAACACCTTCCAGCTTGGTTTCCCCTCCTTGGCTCCTTTCATAGGTTTCCTTGACTCCTCTTGTTCCCACACCTCTCGTATGAATCCGTTGAGGCTTTCCTTGAAACTCTTAGCTCGCGATCATGTCACGGGTCCTTCAGGCACCTTGATTGGATCCGACACCTCCTTAGCACGGAGCGTATCACAAGGAGCAATCAAAGTGGAGAAATGATTGCAGAAGGAAAGCAGTTAGATCCCAACAAGGCCACCTATATAGGATTTAGATTGGAGTGCTTTTATACCTATGCTGGAGGTGAGTTCGAAGAATGAGGAGAATGATGACGTGGAGTCCGATGTGGAGTTACCAATTACGTTCGTGACCACCAATGAAGATTCTAATCCTAAGATACCATTTTCAGTTGATACACATGCTGATGAATTGTTAGTTGATAAGCTGGAGGAGCCTATTCTAGAAGATTGTAATCAAAAGAAGATGGCCACCGTGAAAGATTCAGTTTATGAAGATCCTACTGTGGATAACCAAGGATCTTTGAATTTACAAATAAAGGAGGATGTTAATGAACCAACTCAAGAGACAATGCATGGAGCACACTTCAAGGCAGAAGGAGAAGGCGATGTGATGGAAATACAGCCGTGTTTTAAAACGGAATATGAGGTCAGTTGGGAAGTGGTTGTAGATCGAACAGAGCTCATACAAATGACTATGGTGAATGTACCGAGTCCTGACATTACTTGTCAACCTTTTTCTTGTGATATCTTTATTCAACAGGTTGTTGAAGATGTTCCGTTGGATGTTGATGTCCCACCGGATTTGTTTGTGCATTCAATAGTTGGGCATTTTATGGCGTTGACGTTATGGCCGTTTGACACAGACTGGATGATTTTGAAGATGTATCTTGTGCGGCTTGTGTTGGGAGAGTTTTATGATCGGATCTTGTTAATCTTGGATCCAGGTGGAGGTTCGGATTTGAGGACTGATGCGATCCTCACCGGCACAACGACGACGATTGCGTTGTTTTCCCAGGAGTATCAGGTTACATGAACAATTGGGGATGAAAGATCCAAACCCTAGCCTCACAATGAAATTGAACCACGAATTGGATTAAATCCGCGACCCTCGATCAATTAGAAACACGAACTCGGATTGTATTGAAGACGCCACAAACAGGGATATGAATCCGCTTGATAAGTCGATTGAATCTCACGTTGTGTTATGAAACTCGGATAACTCTCTCAGAGAGAAAAATGAAAACTCATGTTTAAAATTAATATCAAAGTTGTGTTCAAATAATGAGAAGACAAGGTCTTATATAGTTGATCTAAATAAACAAGCCCTAAAATAAAATCCTGCACAAACTAGGAAATAAAACAAGTTAAAATTCAGAACCGCCTGTACAGGCGCGACACGGGCTCGATCGCGCCGCCTTCAGTCGGGTCGTGCCTCGGTGGACGTGAGTAGGGTCGCACCGCATCTGACCCCGGACCGCGCCTTCCTTGGTGCTTTTCACCCCTCTGCTTGGATTCTCGGTCCCGCCGTGTCTGAACTCGGGTCGCGCCTCCTCTGTACTCGGGCCGCGCCCTGCCGTCGTCTCGCACTCGCATGTGATCTTCATCTTCCAATGATGCTCAGCTTCAAGCCCTTCAACGGGTCTCCTTGACGCCTCTTGGGCCCAAACTCCTTGTATAAATCCACTGAGACTCTCCTTGAATCTCTTAGCCCTTGATCGTGTAACTCGCCCTTCCGGTACTTTGATTGGATCGGTCATCTCCTCAGCTCGGGTCGTATCATTCCCCTCCTCTTGAAAAGGATTTGTCCTCAAATCCAGCTTGTCACCTACATCAAAAGGACTTAAATCAGCAATATTAAATGATGAACTTACTTTATACTCATTTGGTAAGTCCAGCTTGTATGCATTGTCACTGATGCGTTCCACAACTTGGAATGGTCTGTCCCCTCTAGGAAGTAACTTAGAACGTCTTTGAGCCAAAAACCTCTCTTCTCGCATATGCAACCAAACCCATTCACCGGGTTCGAACACGACTTTCTTTCGACATACTGCTCAGTCCGTCTCTCAATGTTTACTCTAGCTCTTTCATGAATCTGTCTCACAAAATCAGCTTTCTTTTTCCCATCAAGATTAGTATATTCATGCACAGGCAAAGAAATTAAATCCAATGGAGTTAAAGGGTTAAACCCATATGCAACTTCTAATGGTGAAAACTGAGATGCAGAATGCACAGACCTATTATATGCAAATTCAACATGTGGCAAACATTCCTCCCAAGTTTTGATGTTCTTTTTAATTAGAGCCCTTAACAACGTAGATAAAGTCCTATTTACTACTTCTGTTTTACCATCTGTTTGTGGGCGACAAGTAGTAGAAAATAATAACTTAGTCCCTAACTTACACCACAATGTCTTCCAGAAATAACTCAAGAACTTAGCATCTCTATCAGAAATAATTGTCTTAGGCATACCATGTAAACGCACAATTTTCCTAAAGAATAAATCAGCAATGTAGGAAGCATCATTTGTTTTAGAACATGAAATAAAATATGCCATCTTAGAAAATCTATCCACAACCACAAAAATAGAATCATGACCACGTTTACTCCTAGGCAATCCTAACACAAAATCCATAGATATATCTATCCAAAGTGATGTAGGGATAGGCAAAGGTATGTATAAACCATGTGGTTGGACTCTAGACTTGGCTTGTCTACATGTAACACACTTAGCACACATACGTTCCACATCACGTTTCATATGAGGCTAGAAGAAATGTTCATTCAAAACAGCTAAAGTCTTAGCTATCCCAAAATGCCCCATTAAACCACCACCATGTGACTCCAACAATAAAAGCTCATGCATGGAACAATTAGGCACACATAACTTATTTTCTCTAAACAAATATCTGTCATGCCTATAAAACTTACCTTCTCCAGTTTCTTCACATGCAACATACACATCCTTAAAATCATCATCATCAACGTACATGCTCTAAATGTATTCAAACCCAAGCAACTTAGCATCTAAAGTGGATAGTAAAGCGTACCTCCTCGATAGTGCGTAAGCCACTACATTCTCCTTCCCTTGCTTATACTTGATGACGTATGGAAACATCTCAACAAACTCCATCCAACGGGCATGTCTTTTGTTCAACTTGTGTTGCCCCTTCAAATGCTTCAATGATTCATGGTTGGTGTGGATCACGAACTCTTTGGGCCAATGATAATGCTGCCACGTTTACAATGCCTACACTAGTGCATACAACTCCTTATCGTACATCGGGTAGTTTGTGGTGGCACCGCCAAGATTCTCACTGAAGTAGGCAATGGGCAGAATTTCTTGCATCAACACTGCACCAATTCCAACACCAGAAGCATCACATTCGATCTCAAAAATTTTAGAAAATTTTGGAAGAGATAGTACCGGTGGATGTGTCAACTTCTCTTTAAGCGTTTGAAATGCTTTTTCTTGCGCATCTTCCTAATCGAATTCCACATTCTTCTTGATCACTTCAGTCATGGGTGCTGCAATACTACTGAAGTGTGGAACAAAACGCCGATAGAAGCTCGCAAGCCCATGAAAACTTCAAACCTCTCCCACACTTGTTGGCGTCGGCCATTCTTGGATGGCACGAACCTTCTCTTTGTCCACCTGTACTCCATCAGCACTAACAACAAAACCAAGAAACACAACCTTATCCGTACAAAAGGTGCATTTCTTTAGGTTAGCATACAATTGTTCTTTCCTCAAAGCTTGCAAAATGAATTTCAAATGCTCAACATGGTCTTCTTCATTCTTACTATAAATCAATATGTCATAAAAATAAACCACAACTAATCTACCTATAAAAGCACGCAAAACATGGTTCATAAGACACATAAATGTACTAGGAGCATTTGTCAAACCAAACGGCATAACTAACCATTCATACAATCCTAATTTTGTAATGAATGCCGTTTTCCACTCATCCCCTTCCTTGATGTGAATTTGATGGTACCTACTTCTTAAGTCTATCTTAGAAAATATGCGTGCACCATGTAATTCGTCTAATATGTCATCTAAACAGGAAATGAGATGTCGATACTTTACCGTAATATTGTTGACGGCTTGGCAGTCGATACATATCCGTAGGGATTAATCCTTCTTTAGCACGAGCAAAACTGGACTCGCACATGGACTCAAACTTTCCCTCACTTATCTTTTCTCCAACAGCTCTTGTATTTGACGTTCTAGCTCTTTTGTCTCTTCGGGGTTGCTCCGATAGGCCGGTCGGCTTGGTAATGTGGCACCGAGCACGAAGTCAATTTGGTGCTCGATTTCTCTAATTTGTGGAAAACCCGTTGGCATCTCTTCGGGAAACACATCCTTGAATTCCTGCAAAAGAGATACAATAGAACTAGGTAAAGATGGGTCAAATTGGTTAGTGCTCATTAAGACATCTCTGCGGATCATCAAGTACATCGGCTTCTCATTTTGCACAGCCCATTTGACATCGCTAGCTGTGGCAAAACAAGCGTGTTGGATCACCTCTTTTCCAACGTTGGCCTCATTTCCTTTCTTCCTCATGGTATCAGCCTCCTCTTGTAGCTTCACTTGTTCCTCATACACTTGGGATGGTGTTAGAGAGCTAGTGTCACCGTCTTCTTGTTAAGTATGAAAGAGTACTTATTTGTGAAGCCATCATGCTTCACCCTCCTATCGAATTGCCATGGACGTCCTAGCAAAATGTGTCCCACTTGCATAGGCACAACGTCGCACAACACTTCATCTTCATACTTGCCAATCCGAAATGGCACTCGAACTTGCTTGTTCACCTTGGTTTCTCCACTGTCGTTCAACCACTGCAGCTTGTATGGCTTAGGACGCTTGAGAACCGGCAATCCTAATTTTGTCACCATCACAACACTTGCAACATCAGTATAACTACCTCCATCAATAATCATACTACATAACTTATCCTTGATGTGGCATCGGGTATCGAATATGTTCTCCATTTGTTCCTCATCGACGCTCTTGGTGTGCAAGCTAAGTGACTCGCGTGTAATCAAAATGAGAGCATTGGGTACTGTGTACTCCTCGTCCTCACTCGACTCGGACAATCCCGACATCTCCGGATCAACTTCTTCTTCATCCGTCACGATCTCACCATTGTCCTTTGAAATCATCACACGCCGGTTTGGGCATTGGTTGGCCATGTGACCTCTACCTTGACATTTAAAACACTTAATGTCTCGGTTTCGGTCACTCGACAAGTCTTGAATGGTTGATCCCGTCACTGTAGGGGCCTCGGTCTTCGGCTTGGTAAACGGTTGCTTCTCATCCTTCTTCTATTGATTTGAAGCCTTGCACGGGGTTGCATTGGAATTTGAGTTCGACTTCCATGTAGAAGAACTCGCTCGATTGTTGTTACCCCTCCTCTTGAGTTGGTTTTCTACCTTTATAGCCATTTATACCATGTCCTCCATTTCCACATAATGCTGCAACTCCACCACTTCTTGGATCTCTCTATGTAAACCGGCTAGAAAGTGATCCATTGTGGCCTCCCTATCTTCCTCCACATTTGCTCGGATTATTGAAATCTCCATCTCCTTGAAATAATCTTCTACACTATTCGTATCTTGTCTCAAGTTTTGCAACTTGTTATATAGCTCCCGGTAGTAGTAACTTGGCACGAATGTCCTCCTCATCACCGTCTTCATCTCTCCCCATGTCTCTATCGGTTGTTCCTGATTACGCCGTCTGTTGGATGTCAACTGATCCAACCATACTATGGTGTAATTTGAAAACTCCACCGCTGCCAACTTCACCTTCTTGAGCTCGGAATAGTTGTGACAGTCAAACATCATCTCAATCTTGCGCTCACATTCAATGTACAAAGTTGGATCATTTTTACCTTGGAATGAAGGCACATTCATTTTGATGTTGCCAAGGTCGTCATCTTCTCGATTCTTTGCTCTCTCATATCTCCTACCTCCAGTAGTTGAGTATCTATCTTCCTCCTCTGAATCTCCCATCTCAGTGTCGTAGTACCCGCTCTTTGCCTCTTCACGTGTGGGTAGAGTCGAGCCTCTATCTGAACTCGGGTCGCGCTTGGGTCGTACCTCCTCTGTACTCGGGCCGTGCCCTCCCGTCGTCTCGCACTCGCATGTGATCTTCATCTTCCAATGATGCTTGGCTTCAACCCCTTCAACGGGTTTCCTTGATGCCTCTTGGGCCCAGACTCCTTGTATAAATCCACTGAGACTCTCCTTAAATCTCTTAGCCCTTGATCGTGTGACTGGCCCTTCCGGTACTTTGATTGGATCGGTCATCTCCTCGGCTCGGGTCATATCAAGGAAAAATCCCTTTTAAGAGAAGGGGAATGATACAATCCTAGCCGGGGTGCCGATGATCGAGTATGAGTGTTCGGAAAGGCTGGCGCGAGTAGCAGCGCGAGTCCTGACGCGAGTGAACTGGTCGCGCCCATGGGCGCTAGTTACAGCGTGAGTGGTGGCACGAGCATACCAGTCGTGCCCACGATGTGTTCTGCTCTGGGCCTGGCACGAGCTACAGCGCGACTCGGAGCGCGAGTGGGCCCGAGTCATACCAACTTGGACTGTTCCGGATTTATCCGATTTTTATTTATTTATTTCGTTTTAGATTAGGATTTGATTTTAGGGTTTGATTTATTTTTGCCCGCCTATATAAGAGCTTGTTTTGAATTATTCAAGACACCCATTATTCACTATACAAATTTTATTTTAGCAAGTTGTTTCTCTTTGGAGAATTATCTCTTTCTCACGCACACACCGTGAGGCTTCTATGACTTATCAAACCGTCAACCCATAATTGTTTGTGGTATCACCACCATCAATAACGAGTTCGTGTCTTCAATTGATCGTGTGTTGCAGACACAGTTGGTTCGTGGTTCAACATCGTTGTGAGGCTAGGGTTCGAGATTTTTCCCAAATCCACCGTTGTAACCTGATACTCCTGGGAGGATCGCATCATACCTGACTCAAGAAGACACCAACTTTATCAAGAATCAATCAAGAACTTCCAAGAACTTCAAGAAATAATCAAGAAACACACGGTGACATAATAGGGCCTTTGATTTTACTGTTTTTTTAAATCGGACATTTATTTTTGTCCGAATTTTTTTTTCTATAATAAATCAAATTCTTGTTGCCCCTACTATATCACACACGATTTGGATTAAACCACGACCAGCAAAAGCTGACGTTACTCTAATACCAAAAACTATGATACGACCAAAACAATGCGGAAGTAACGAAACGAACAATGCCAACTATATGGAAGGATTCAATCCAAGATACCTATTATAATGAAAATTAAATATGAACTAATAAACTGACCTAAACCCACAATTAACAATATAATCCAAATTGAACAAGAAATAACACAAATCGACCCGAAAATCCTAAATAAAGACTAGAACAGAAAACTATACAAATGAAATCTGATTATGTTCAAATTTTAGGAAATGGTAAAATCTGAAATCATGCAAAACATATCCAAAAATTAGTCAACATGCATGAGTGGTTTGGGAGATGGCTCGGTGGTCAATTTCAGACGTCTAGGGCTCGTATTTTTGGACCAAGGGATTATAAACCTAAAATCTGTACCTAGGGTGAAGTATGGACCATGGTAATGAAGTTATGGATGGCATAGGGTATGTGTGGAGGTGTGGTGGTGGCTGGAACAAAGGTTGGTACGATGATGATGATAAAAATGAAAGACAGATTGTGAATCTTACCTGAGAATGAACCTCGAACCTACAAGGATCCAACACGCACCTATGGAGTAATCTCCATGGCTGTCTAACCCAGATACTACTGGATATCATGAACAATTTCAAGTTTGAATTTGCGAAAATCAAACTCTACGCAAGAACAATTGAATTTGAGACAAGTTGAAAACCTTTACGCTGTATTTTTCATTCAAACGAGTCTGAATCACAATAGAAACGAAAATTATCTTAAATACTAAGCTAGGATATGAAATTCACAAGTCTTTGGGCTTGTAATTTCAAACTAGGATTTAAAAATAAAATAAATAAATACTTTGCCCCAATAACACCTAAACGAGTCGTGATAATTAGGCTTCTAATTAAATTTAATAAAACAATCTATACTAATGGATAAATAATTAAATCTAGCTGATTTAACTAATAAGTGCACATCCATGAGCTGATTTAATTATGTATTGCACGTCTATGCATAGCCACGACCTCTCAACTACAACTCCGGGTTCAATTCCTCAGCGCTAATCCCGGTCTCATCATTCTCCCCTGCTGAAAAGAATTCGTCCTTGAATTTAAGGCATCATCTCGATCCAACTCATCTGCAGGAATAGGGAATAAATCAACAACTTTAAGTGTGGAAGGACACATATACTCACCGAGTAAATCAGGTCCTTATCTAGGCCATTCAACGTGCGTCCCATGCACACAGAACTTGACTTATTGATCTTTCTCTTTCACCTCTTCAGTGATCGTGCAGGAGTCGTCTTCAACCTTGAACTTGTCCCTTTTTGGCTGCACATCACTAGGTAATGAAAACACATTAGTAACACTGTTCTCATAAGTTATTGGCACAAGAGACAAACCTGGTTTGGTTACCTCGTCAACTCTTTTGATAGAAAATAACAGGCTGTGAAATATAACTTTGTGTGCAGCTGATCCTGATGTTTTTACATGTGTATTGGAATCATTAGGGCACTGTTTTGAGGTGGACTTGATGATGGAAAAAGCTACGGTCGTTGGTGAAGTCTCGGCCGAAGGTGGTGCGGTGGTGGCAGCGAATTTGACGGCTATTTTTGCTCTTTCTTGAATTTCTCCTGCATCCTCTTTTGGTCCTCAATGACATCCTTAGGCACCAAAGGCTACAGTCTGGTGGTCCGTCCATCTCGAGTCATGGCATTGGTATTGGTGAATCCATCGTGTATCGCCTTCCTTTCAAACTGCCACAGATGACCAAGTAAAATATGTGCCGCCTCCATAGGGATGACATCACACAAAATAGTATCTATATTTGTAGATATGTCTTGAATCTACCACTTCGCTGAGCTGGACGGGGGTCTCGCTCTCTGCCTGTGGACGTAGCCAAATTGGAGAACCATGTAAATCTGTGTCTTTTTTAAGTTTTCTGTTTGTTTTATGCTCAATAATCCTATTCTATCACAACAATATCTACAAATTGAGAAGGTGACATTTACCTGATAACCAACTTGGATTTCACCTCTGTCAGTTAACCACTGCAATCGGTAGGGTTCGGGATGCTTTTGTGGGATCAAGTCCAGCTTTCCCACTACATACTGGCTGATAGCGATCACAACGCTTCCACTGTCGATGATAAGCGAGCAAGTCTTATCTTAGATAGAACAACGAGAGTAGAAGATGTTCTCTCGCTGATCATTCTGATCTTCTTCTCGAATAAGACTCAAGGCTCGGATTGAAACAGGACCCACATGAGCTTGATTCGACTTCTCTTCTTCAATCTTAGTGCTAGAAGAGCCATTAAGGGGTTGATCTTCGACCCCTGTATCTGTAGGGTCATCGGGCTCCTCTTCACTAGCTGATTCTAACTCATCCTGTTCAGTCATGAACAGAAATCGGTGATTTTGACATTGAGCTTGAAAGTGTCCCCATCCTCTGCACTTGTGACACTGGACGTCATGTGCTCTTTCTAGAGTACCATTCTGATACTGATTAGGCTGTACAGTACAACTCTGATTATTTCTATTCAGTGCAGGTGAACTTTACTCAGGTCTGCGGTTAAGCTCAGGTGCAGACCGCTCAAAACGGCGAACGAGTGGCATGGACTAACCTTGAGGACACGTGAGGGTTGTCCTAGGTGTAGATATTTCACCTCGGAACCACGGTGTCCGTGCTGGTGTCGAATGGGATGGTCTTCTGCGTCCATCTCTGAGTTGCCGCTCTGCAATCGAGGCATAGTGGTTCATAGCCTCAATACTCTCGAAGTCCCTCAACTCAAATTCACATGCTATGTCAGGGTTCATCCCTTCAATGTATCGATTGATAGTGGCGACCAAAGTCTCTTCTTTACCAACCCTGTTTAGTGTTGTCTCCGACTTCTTATGGTATTCCTCAATTGACCGAGTTTCTTGACGAATCTGATTGAGCTTGCATTCCAATTCCCATTCATAGTTCACAGGATTGAAACGACCCCTCATTACATCCTTCATCTCTTACCAGGTGTCGATTAGAGGGTACCTGTCCCTGTGGCATCGATGCTGCTGGAATTTTCACCAAGCGGTGAATTCCATGGAAGCTAGCTGCACTTTCTTCACCTCTGGAAAATCATAGCACTCAAATATCTTATTGACCTTCCTCTCCCTGTCGAGGTACAGGTCTGGATCATGCAGTTCCTCAAATGTCGATATGCTTGTTTTAATGTTGTTCAACAAGCTATTTTGATCAGTATGTCTAGACGGATAATGGAGTGCACGTCTATATGGCTGACGTGGACGGTCACGCCTCTGTGGAGGCTCATACTCAGCCTCTGTTTCATTTTCAAAGTTGCAATAGTATTCTTCTTGATCATCGTGATTGATCTGATGCACTGGGGGTGGGCGACGCTGCACTGGCTGTGCTCTAACATTTGCTATGGCAAGCTCGGTTACGGGAGCTACAGGCTAACGAGCTACTTCAAGCTAACAAGTTGCTGCTGGCTATCGAGCAGCTTCTTCTGGCTAGACACATTGGCCTTGAACTGGTGGGGGTAATGGGTTTCGAGCATTGAGGAGCTCGAACTGTACCATTACATTGGCCAACATGTCATCTATCTTGTTTTCCAGTATATGATAGTGATACTGGGCATCCCAAAAAGAACAAAAGAAACAAACGATTTTTTTTCAACTGTATTACATCTTAATGCAACTAATACAACACTATATCACTCTAAAAAGACTAATAACGAACTGAACTAACTAAAACAAACTGAATTTTTTTTTAACGTACGCTATTTTTTTTATCTAAACTCTATACTAGCTAAACAATAACTAGAACACAACAATTCAAGAGAAAGAACACCGTTGAAAAAAGAGAAACGAATCAGATCACTATTTTTTTTTCACTCATTATCACTTCAATGTCTCTGTCTCAATTCCTCTGTAGAACCCGCTGAAAACTTATCCAACTTTAGTCAAAAGCTCGTACTTGACTTCCAAAGTACCACGAGGTATATAAAACACCACGAAGTAGGCTGCACTTGGGTAAAACTCATGGCAAAAATGAATTAAAAGGGCTGGATTTTTTTTTGTAGGTGGTCACGGTAATGCAGGTTTTTAAAGGCTAAAAGACTGGAAATCTTCGGTAACTAGATGTATAAGTATGGGCGAAAATTTGAGTGGAAAGAGGATGAATTTTTGGTCACAAATTGTACCACAATGTGAGCTCAAATCCAGCTAGGAAATAAACTAGAACCAACTAGGAAAGTACCAAAATCAACTTCTAATTGAACTACGAAAAGAATTCGACCCCCCATTTTAAAACAATAAGAACCGAACTGATCTGCCCTTAATACATGAAAATAAAGCCTAAAAAATAAGAGAAAACCCAGCCGCAATTATAATTCCTAATCGCTATTCGACGAAGAATAGTAATTGCAACACACAAGAACAAATGACTACCCGACTCAAGAAGACACTAACTCTATCAAGAATCAATCAAGAACTTCCAAGAACTTCAAGAAACAATCAAGAAACACACGGTGATACAATAAGGCCTTCGATTTTACTATTTTTTTAAATTAGATGTTTTTTTTTGTCCGAATATTTTTTTCTATAATAAATCGAATTCTTCTTGCCCCTACTTTATCACACACGATTTGGATTGAGCCACCGCCATCAAAAGCTGATGTGGCTCTGATACCAAAAACTATGATATGACATATGGAAGGATTCAATCCAAGATACCTACTGTAATGAAATAAACTGACCTAAACTCACAATTAACAATATAATTCGAATTGAACAAGAAATAACACAAATCGACCCGAAAACTCTAAATAAACACTCGAACAGAAAACAATGCAAACGACCTCTGATTAAGCTCAAATTTTAGGACAAGGTACAATCTGAAATCATGCAAAACATATCCAAAAATTAGACAAAATGCACGAGTGATTTGGGAGATGGCTTGGTGGTCAATTTCAGACATCTAGGGCTCGTATTTTTGGACCAAGGGATTATAAACCTAAAATCTGGACTTGGGATGAAGTATGGATGATGGTAATGAAGTTGTGGATGGTATAGGGTATGTGTGGAGGTGTGATGGTGGGTGGAATAAAGGTACATATGATGATGATGACAAAAATGAAAGATAGATTGTGAATCTTACCCGAGAACGAACCTTGAACCTACAAGGATCCGAAACGCGCCTATGGAGTAATCTTCGTGGCTGTCTAACCCGGATACTACTAGATATCATGAACGAGATGGTTGATTTCAAGTTTGAATTTGCCAAAATCAAACTCTCCGCAAGAACAATTGAATTTGAGACAAGTTGAAAAGCTTTGCGCTGTATTTTTCATTCAAACAAGTCTGAATAATAATAGGAACAAAAATTATCTTAAATACTAAGCTAGGGTACGAATTTTACAAGTCTTTAGGGTTGTAATTTCGAACTACGCTTAAAAAATAAAATAAATAAATACTTTGGCCCAATAACACCTAAACAAGTTGTGATAATTGGGCTTCTAATTAAATTAAATAAAACAAACTATACTAATGGATAAATAATTAAATCAAGCTGATTTAATTAATAAGTGCACATCCATGAGCTGATTTAATTATATATTGCATGTCCATGCATGGCCACGACCTCTTAGCTGCAACTCCGAGATCAATTCCTCAGCGCTAATCCTGGTCTGCCAGACATCTACGCCTAGGACAGCCCCCACACGTCCTCAAGGTCAGTCCACACTGCCCGTTCACCATTTTGAGCAGTCTGTACCTCAGCCTAACCACAGAACTGAGTACAGTTCACCTGCACCGAATAGAAACAATCAAAACCGCACTATACAGCCTAATCAGCCTAAGAATGGTACTCCAGGAAGAGCACGTGACGTCCAGTGTCACAAGTGTAGAGGATGAGGACACTTTCAAGATCACTGTCCAAATCACTGAGTTCTGTTCATCATTGAACAGGATGTAACACCCACCCCAATAAAATAAATGTAAAATATAAAGTAATGTAAAAATTAGGGTGAGGTGTCTCTTCTAAAAATATAAATATGTATTTTCATATAAGAAGTGTTAAACTTAAAAATTTAGGTTAACATGTGGTGCATTTAAAGTTATAAATAATTATAAAAATATAATTTACTAAAGAATGTAAATAAATCATTACTCACTTTGTAGAAACAATTCCAAGAATATACAAATAAATTTGAGTTCAAACCTACGATATCTAAGCAGCAAATTAAAATATAATAATATAAGCCCTTACCCTCCTCACAGGTCGTCATCCATGTATACACCTCTCAGGACTTGTCAGAGCTTTAAATATTCATGCATTGAGGCACCACACGTTATCATTTTTACCTACAATGCATGAACTACATGAGCTAAAGCTCAGTAAGCAGAAATCATGCACATGCATGTTCACTAGCATCACAACACGTGCAAGACACAACACACCACAAATGTGAAATACTCATGTATAAAATCCGTTCATGCCATCTCAAAAGTATTTTCAACGTTTAGGAACTTGGCTCCCTTCACCAGACACCAACATGAGTCATGAGCTCATAATATAATCAATATCAATTGGTCAAAATGTGATTAGTGCACTCATGTGGCTCATCCTTCCTGGACCCCAAGGGACACGCCCCCTGTCTGTTCTCTTTGATCCCACATAAAAGTCATCCCACATCAGTCAATCATCACCTCAAAGGTGCAGTCGAAGTGGACCATCCTCCCTGGACCCCAAGGGACATGCCCCCTGCCTGTTTCCTTTGATCCCGCATGGAAGTCATCCCACTCGAGGCACAAATATCAACACAGCACAACACGGGCCGCTGGTGACCAATCCCAAACAAAACATTTTCTCTCTCTCAAAAATCATTTTATGCATGCAACCTCGATAATATCTACATGACGTGCATGCATATGCTCGTGCTCATATACAAGATATTTAATGCGAAGAAATACAATACCACAAGTATATCACATCGCACAATCATACAATATAACACAATAATAATAAATAATACACATATAGTCAAATAATTACTATGTTCATGCATTATAGTTGCAGATGGATTTCTACTTACCTTGAGTCTGCAGCTTATGCTATCTGAAATCCTAAACCAAGCACTTTCTCGATAAAGTCTATTCAAAATATATTACAAAATTTAATATGCAAATTATGAAACAAAATAGAGATAGCTATTATTGTACAATTAAGCTTTATAATCAAATTAACTATATATATTCTTTACTCAATTCATCTGTTTACAATAAGAAATCTAAATATTATCTTTTAGTCACTTTATTTTGGTTATTGAAATTCATTAATAATAATAATAATAATAATAATAATAATAATAATAATAATAATAATGATAATAATAATAATAATAATAATAATAATAAATATGAACTGCAATAAATTAATTAAACTTATCACTAATCAAACATCTGCACTTGTTTTTATAAGAGTTAATCTTATTAAAAATTGAGAATCAATTATAATTTCTTCCATTCAAATATACATAGTCTAATTAATCAAAATAAAAGCATAATATTCTCATAAATTCAACCAAAGTCAATATGGGATTAAAAACTTTCAATACAATTAATAACATAATTATCTTATTTAATTAAGCATGCTTCTGATGTGTTTTTTTTTAATAACATAAGATTTATAATGAGATCCATTTTATATAATAAATTCGCAATATATTATACTCCAATCATTCATATCTTTATGACGAATTTTACACCTTAAGAAATATAAATTAATCAAAACACTAACCTCCAAATGTAAACTTTCCTCAGCATACACGAATTTATTTTTGGGTGAAAACTATTTATCTTAATTAATTAAGAATGGTATAAAAATGAACCCACATCTCATATATCCCTTAAAGTTACTATATAACATGCAAACTTATTAATCTTTTTGAGGGACACGTGTACTCACTATTTAAATACATATAACCATCAAAGTCCACCTATCAATTTCCATAGTTACGTGTAATTAAGATAGCATAGTAAATTTTATTTTTCTTTTGTTTTTCCACTAACTTTAGCTTACATTTGTATCCAAATATATCATTATAATAATATATTAATTAGACTAAGATATATATATTATGTATACACATGTATTTATTTTTCTATTTATTATATATGTACACATACATATATATATATATATATCCTCTTTTATGTTAATATAACTTTAAATCTAGAAATCATTAACTTATATCAAGTAAACTATATGAAATAAATAAAAGGCATAGTCAAGTTGACATGTGTCCTATATAAAAGTAACTAGTTTGTAATTAAGCATATATGAGATATAACATGTAAATTGTAAATGTTAGTGAGTTGTGAAAGGCTCGAGTATTACACAGGATGAGTTAGAATCAGCTAGTGAAGAGGAGCCCGATGACCCTACTGATATAGGGGTCGAAGATCAGCTCCTTAATGGCTCTCCTAGCACTGAGATTGAAGAAGAGATGCTGAAGCAAGCTCACATGAGTCTTGTTTCAATCCGAGCCTTGAGTTTTATTCGAGAAGAAGATCAGAATGATCAGCAAGAGAATATCTTCTACTCTCGTTGTTCTATCTAAGAAAAGACTTGCTCACTTATCATCGATAGTGAAAGCATTGTGAACGCTATCAGCCAGTATGCAGTGGAAAAGCTAGAGCTGATCCCACAAAAACATCCCAAACCCTACCGATTGCCGTAGTTGACTGACAGAGGTGAAATCCAAGTTGGTTATCAGGTAAATGTCACCTTCTTAATTGGTAGATATATAGATACTGTTTTGTGTGATATCATCCCTATAGAGGTGGCACAACTGGGAATAACTCATGAACACTCAGCTGCAAGAACTCCATAATAGAACGGTGTAGCTGAACGATGAAACCGGACACTCAAAGAAGCAGCTCGAGCAATGGTAGCCGATGCCAACATAGCTGAAAGTTATTAGGCCGAAGCAGTCAAGACAGTTTGCCACACTTAAAATAGAAGTGCCATTGTCAGTTCATATTTTAAGGATCGTAAGCCTGCTATCTCATACTTCAATTGAAAACCTTCAGTGCCAAAGCTGATGAGGGAATATTTCTTAGATATAATTCTCCTCATTCACAAGCTTATCGAGTGTTCAACAAATGAACTCTTGTTGTGGAAATAACATGTCATGTGGTATTTGAAGCTTCATTATAAGAAAGCAATGAAAATGTCATTAGACCAGCTCAAAGTAATTTGGTCGATGAGGACACAAATCGTGCTGAGACCACAAATCCAACAACAGAAGTAGGGGGAAGAACTAATGAAAATGCTAAATTAATTGAAGAAAGGACGACTGATGAAATCAACAATGAAGGACCAACTGAAGAACCAGCTGAGATCCAGCTGAAGCCAACTCACCTAAATAGCTCCGAAGCCACCCAACTGACAAGATTGTTGGCGATCCAAGAAGCCGAGTTCAAACCAGAAGATCAACTGAGAATGCACTATTCACATGCTTTATATCTCAAACTGAATCAACAAACGTCAAGGAAGCTCTTAAAGATTCAGAATAGATCATGGCAATGCAAGAGGAACTGAACCAGTTCATAAGAAACGATGTGAAGTACGTCTTCAGGGCCTTTTCCATACGGGTCAACTTCTCATTTGTCTAAAACTGGGCATTTTCCACCATCTTCAATTTCTTCATCATCACTGCGACTTGGTGCTCCCTTTGCTATGGCCTCCCCACTGGTGGTTTTCTTGATGTACCTGCAATCATCAAAAGGCTCGAGCGGTCTTCCCTCGGTACAAAGAAAACAGGCCTTCCCTCTTCGTCATTCACCACATCTTGCATTCTCTTGAGACATGCAATATCAAAGAATTTAAGGGGTAGCGGGTTCAAAGGAGTGGTACTTAAATCAAGTAACCTAGACCTGATAGCAATTTGGGTGATCAATTGGGCACATGAGATTCAATGCCTAGGGTGTGTCTTAATCTCCCTGAAGTGCGCAATGGCCACAGTGCCAAAATTACTTTTAATCTTTTTAACCATGCACCAGAGAATATATAGTTCCTGATTAGTGATAGAATTGAAACTATCTTTCCTTCCGAAGAAGCTGCAGGCAATCACCCTATGGCAGAATCTTAAGGCTTTGTTATTCAAACAATAGGATTTTGTGGCTCCACTAAGATAAGTGGAGCCATCCCCAATGTCAGCCAATTTTGCATCGACTCCTTAAGCGGAGTCGGGCACAATGGTTACTGTATTCACATAATCATCCTCATAGAGATCCATATACGGCACAATGCCCAACATCAAATTGAGCTCATCAGTAGACAAAGAGAAATTCTTTCCAAGAATTCTAAAACTCATAACCCTAGTAGACGTAGCAGGTTTATTGACAGCTTTAATTTTTAAAGATTGCACAAACTCTCGTGTGGCAGCAGAAAAAATCACACACTCTATATCAAGAAAAAACTCCCACCCAATAGTAGCAAAGAAATCTCTTACCTCCTGCTCTATCCATAGAGTAATTAGAGATTCCCGGTGGACACCCTTTGAGTTATAATGCCTCAGACTAGCGGCGGACTGCTTCTTGACCTACCTGAAGTGGGGCTCCCCACCCCTCGGCTTTTCTTTGGCTCGGGCTTTCGTGTGCCCTCTCCAGCCTCATCCACGAGCATGTGAGCCTGAGATGGCTCATCCACGAGCGTGTGAGCCTGAGATGGCTCACTTTGCTCTTTTGCTGCTCCTCTTGTTGCTCAGAGGCCTCATCCTCGATCTTTCCCTGCTGGGATTTCTCCGGCTGCTTTGATTGCTCCAGAATGGGATCTTCAACCTTTTTTCTTCCCTTTTGCTGTCTCCATACCCTTCTTCTTGATTTCAGTGGGTGGTTCTTAATCTTTTTGGGGCTAGATTTCTTCTAGTTCATCTACAAACTCATCCAATCCTTCATCCTCTTCTTCTTCCATATCCTTCCCATCCTCAGCAACTTCCTCAGACGGCTCGGGTGTTGGAACCGTAGCCGGTTTCTTTCCTTTCTTTGTATTAACTTTCTCCATCTCTTGAACAGGCTCCATTGTGGGCTCTGTAACTGGTTCTTCTTCTTACATACCCAAGGTGGCAGCTTCCTTCTCAGGTTGTTCGTCTTGTGACGGCGTTGTAAAGCTCATCTCTGCCGCCTCCGCCGCAGGTTCTTTCTCAGGTAGATTCTTTTCAGCAACCTTGCTGGTTGCTCCTATAGTAGTGCTGGTCTTCTCTCTGGGCTTCATAGCCTTCTTTTTAGCGGCCTTGGCTTGCGTGGGCTCTTCAGCTATAGTCGGAGTTTCAAATTCCAATTTGCCCTTCACGTTGGGAATAGTTTTCTTGCCCCTAGTGTTCACCATTTTTGCAGCTTGCAAGGAGGTGGAAGTGTTTCTTGTTGGAGGGTTTTGGGAAGAAGGTTTGGATATTTCAGAAAAATTTGAAGAAAGTAAAAGTGATGGTTTAGATTTTGTGGGATGTGTTTTTATCATAGTGTTACTGTAGCTTGATGTGATCGTAACTTTTCAGATTCTAGGGTTTTATGCGATCGATATGTCCATAGTAATGGATAAGTCTTATCCCCGAAAAAATCGGAATCCAACTCTATCTGTTTAGAGTACCCTGCTTCAGAATCCCTATTTTCAAAGGATTATCTTTATCACTTGCTTCTCTCTCCTTATCTTAACCTGCAGATCACATCTTATCCAAAACAAGCGCAAAATTGCCCCCAAACTAGTTTAATTAACCGAAAATTTTATTAAAATAAAAACTAATTAAAGCAAATAAAACCTGGGTTGTCTCCCAGCAGTGCCCTAGTTACCATCGTCGGCATGACACCATTCCTTGTTAGACGTAAATGGGCTCCCCGAGCCAAATCACTCTGGCATCTTGATCTGAATGCCCCAGGTAAGGTTTCAGGCGATGACCATTAACTTTGAAATGCCCTCCAGTCTTTGGATTTTTCAATTCAACTGCCTCATTGGGGCATTCTACATATACTTCAAATGGACCAACCTACTTGGTCCTCAGACTTCCTCCCATCAGTTTGAACCTTGAATGGTACAAAAGAACTTTCTGCCCTGGGAAGAATCTCTTTCTTCTAATCACTTGATCATGAAGCCTCTTCATTTTTTTCTTTGTAAATCACAACATTATGATAGGCTTCCATTCTCATCTCTTCCAGCTCTTGAATTTGAAATTTTATGAAATGCCCAGCACCATCCTTATCCATGTTTAGCTTCTGAAGTGCCCATTGTGCCTTGTGTTCCAGCTCGACTGGCAGATGGCTACACTTTCCAAATAACATTCTATATGGAGACATCCTAATTGGGGTCTTGAATGCGGTTCGGTATGCCCACAGGACATCATCTAGATGAGTACTCCAATCTTTCCGAATTGGATTCACTACCTTCCCAAGGATGCCTTTAATTTCTCAATTTGAGACTTCAGCTTGACCATTCCCTTGTGGATGATAGGCTGTTGTCACTCTATGATTCACCTCATACTTTTTCAATAACTTTTCCAGCGTTTGATTGCAAAAATGGGTCCCTTGATCACTGATGATGGACCTGGGCACACCAAACCGATTGAAAATGTGGGATTTCAGAAATGCAGCTACTACTCTTGTATTATTGGTAGGAGTATCCTTGGATTCCACCCATTTGGAGACATAATTAACTGCCAGGATGATGTAATGGTTCCCCTTAGAATTTGCAAGGGGTCCCATGAAATCCATTCCCTAAACATCGAAAATCTCCACTGGCATGATGGGTGTCATGGGCATTTCATTCCTTCTTGTGATGTTCCCTACCCTCTATCATTGATCACACCTTTTACAAACATCATGGGCATCCTTAAAAATTGTGAACTAAATGAACCTACAGTCCAGAACTCTCCTCGCAGTTCAGTTTGGTCCGAAATGCCCTCCGCAAGCAAAGTTGTGGCAATACTTCAAAATCTCCTCAATTTCATTGTGAGGGACCATATTCTTATAATTTGATCAGCACATCTCCTCCATATAATATGACTATCCCATGCATAAAACTTGCTCTCATACCTCAATTCATTTTTTTGGTACCTCGAGTACCCAATCGATAGCTCTCCTAACTCTAAATAATTCACTATATATGCATACCAGGGCTCTCGTGTGCCCCGTGCTGAGTATAAATGCTCATCAGGAAAATGGTCTGTAATGGGCATTTCATTACCTTCTTCATTCAGTACCCGGCTTAGATGATCAGCTACCAAGTTCTGTGCCCCACTCTTATCCTTTATCTCAACATCACACTCCGCAAGAGCAGGATCCATCTAATAAGTCTCGGCTTCATCTCCTTCTTTGCCATCAAGTGCCTCAGTGCACCATGATCAGTATAGACAATGTTTTTGGCTCCCAAGAGGTAGGACCTAAACTTCTCGAATGCAAACACTACTGCTAGTAGCTCCTTTTCAGTAGTGGTGTAATTATACTATGCCCCATTCAGAGTTTTGGAAGCATAGTAAATTACATGGCTTTCTTTCACTCTTTTCTGACCCAGTACAGTGCCCACAGCGTAGTCACTAGTATCACAAATAATTTCAAAGGGCATTTCCTAATCTAGTGGCTATATAACTGGTGTTGTGACCAGTTGCTTTTTCAGAATATTGAATGCCTTCTTACAATCCTCATCAAATTCAAAGGGGATATCTTGCTGCAATAAGTGAGTAATAGGCTGGGCAATTTTTGCAAACTCTTTTATGAACCTTCTGTAGAATCCAGCGTGCCCCAAGAAGCCTCTCACTTGTTTTACCGAAGTGAGGTATGATAATTTCTCGATGATGTCCACTCTGGCTTTATCGACCTTAATGCCCCTCTCAAAAATCACATGGCCCAGTACAATGCCCTCTCTGATCATGAAATGGCATTTCTCATAGTTCAGTACTAGACATTTGTGATACGCCCATGACAAGCATCAAATCGGCCCTTCCAAAGCTACCATTAAAAGATCCAGAGATTGTCATGTTATGCAAAGTTAAATATTGGAGAAGCAACAAGGGCCAAAAATCTGCTCCAAAATGTATGTGGTTTTACGCTTACGGTTTCTGACAAATTTCTTCATGTTTAAAAAAAATCTGCTCCAAAATGCATGTGGTTTCGCCTACGGTTTATGGCAGATTTATTTCATTTTTAATTAATTATTAGCCAATTATCATAACTTGTTTAGGTTATATTGGACCCGGTATTTTATTTTAAGCCCAGTTCGAAATTACCAAGCCCAACGACTTGTAATTTTCAAACCCTAGGCTATTATTTATGCCTTGTTCGAACACTTTAGAAATTAGACATTGGATGATATTTGAAGTTTTTTTTCAACTATCTCAAGATCCTTCCGTTGATCAATTATCCAAGTTCTATTGATCTAGTGAATCTTTAGTCCTATTTCAAGCTTCTTTCCAGTTCTTCACGAATTAGGGGGAAGTGCTAAACAAATCTGGAGTCTAATTGAAGTAATTGCGTTTTATCTCATTAAAGGTGGGGTTCAATTGAAGATTGACTTCTTCTACAACATCATCACCTCAGATCCATCTCTCACGATAGCCATCCTTCACCAACCATCCGCCATCTTTCCAAGCCACCAAGTCGTTTATTCGTAAGCTCTTTATCCATAGTTAAATCGAGCTACCTTTATACAGTCCCAATCTTCCGCTGAAATTCGAGTTATATTTTGATCTCCGGTATTAGTTTGAACCCTTATACCGTCGTCGTGTGTTTCGTTCTTGAGTCTGTGTATTCTGAATCATATCAATTTGTCCACACATTGTTGCAACACCTTCTCTAGATTGTCCAAGCATCGATTAAAGCAGCTTCCATACACCGTGAAGTCATCCATGAACACCTCAATACAATTCTCAACTAAGTTATAGAAAATGCTCATCATACATCGCTGAACTGTGCCGGTAGTATTGCAGAGGCCAAAGGGCATTCTGCGATAGGTAAAGGTGCCGAATGGGCACGTGAATGTTGTTTTCTCCCGGTCTTCTTGATTTACTATAATTTGCATGTATCCAGAGTATCCATCCAAGAAATAAAAGAACTTGTTCCCTGCGAGTCTCTCCAGCATCTGGTTAATGAATGAAAGTGGAAAATGATCCTTCTATGTGACCGTGTTCAGCTTTCAGTAATCAATGCAAACTCTCCAGCCAGTTTGCAGTCGTGTGGGCACAAGCTCTCACTTCACAATTTTTACGACTTGAATGTCTGACTTCTTGGGCACAACATGGATTGGACTGACCCACTTGCTATCTAAAATAGGATATATTATGCCCTGGTCCAGTAGCTTAATTATCTCCTTCAACACCACATCCTTCATCACTGGATTGAGCTTTCTTTGTGGATCACGAACGGGCTTTGCATCATCTTCTAATAGGATCTTGTGCATGCAAACCGCTGGGCTAATGCCCTTTATATCTGCTAATGTGCATCCGAGTGCCTCCTTGTACAGTCTTAACAATCTCAATAGGCAGTCTTCATCAGCTTGATTCATTCCCGTACTAATGATAACAGGGAGAGTCTCATTATCTCCCAAGTAGGCATACTTCAAATGCCTTGGCAATGCCTTCAGTTTTGGCGTGGGCGCTTTGACAATAGAAGACATCATCTTATCATCATTTCTCCAAATGAGCACACCATAGTTCACAGATCCATGTGGCATCTCTTCCAATGAATACATCATCATGATTCCTTCCCCAATATCTTTGTCTTCATCTTGGGCATCATGGTCAGTTAGTACATCCCACAATGCCCATTCCAATGGCTCTCTATTTGATACGACCTGACTATGCTAGGATGAATCTTGAGAATGTAGCGGAAGACTTTAGGATACGAAACATGTCAGGGAATGAAGAAAAACAATCTGACTCAACTAAACGAATAAAATACGGCTAATCTAGACAACTAAAATACCTAGACAATGACATGAACTATGAAACACAAATAATCCAAATTTTCAAGGTAATGGCCGAAAGGTATGAGTGATTTAAGAGGTAGGAATGTGTATGGTTTTGTGAAGAATGGCTTGGGGTAGATAGGATATGTTGTGGATAGAACGAACTTACGATTTGATGGGACGGCGGAGAACTCGAACTCGATCTTGTGGACTTGAAGAAGACGTGCATCTTGGGGCTGGATGGATGGTATCAATTGATGTTGAATTGAGGTTGAACATTGATGTGAATCACAACCCAATAGCCTCCTTGAATCTCGAACGTATCCAAGGTTGAAATCTCTAAGTTGATCTTCGATTAGCGAATACCGGTTAATCCCTCAAGTGGATTAAGCAATTTCCTTGAATAAGACTTAGATGTACTATTTCTAAGAATGATAATTTTCTTGATGGAAAACAATCAAAAGAATATAAAGGTTCAGACACAATTGGATGCAAAAGCAAAATAACTTCAATAATGTCTAAAGTAACAATGTGACATGGTTCCCCTATCTATAAGGCTAAGGGGGACGAAAATATGCATCAAAGAAGGCCTAAAAATTGATCCAAAAGAGATCTCTAACTATACTAGGAAGTTCCCTAAACTAGAATTCTATTCAAGGTAGGAAATTACCTTAAATACAATTCTAGTCAAACCTAATTAATTATGCACGAAAATTACATAAATAAAATAGATAAAATCTGATATAATTAATTAAATACCATAGTCTAAATTAATACTATAGTCTAATTAATTAAATATGGCCGAAAAAACTCCATGCATGTAATTTGAATGTGAACTCGGCCATCCACGTTCAACTTGACGCGATCATCATCTTCATGTATTATTCTTCAAATCTTGATCTCCAATCTTTGATTGTTAACAAAGTAACAATCTTGGGGTTGCTCTCAACTCCTTTGTCATCTTCGAACTTCTTACATACAAATGCTTGGAAAAATGCTTGCAATTGTATTGCTCGAAGTCGTGTAAATGGACCACGTATTTGCAGCTCTGAATTAAGTTCTTCAGGGCTTTTCGTGGGCGTATCATTCCCCTCCTCTTGAAAAGAATTCATCCTCGAATTTGAATCTCCGGCATCAAAGACGAACACGAACTGACCATCGAACTCTTTTTGCATAAGCTGCATAAAACACATCTTCATGAACGAGAACATTCCACTTGTGTTAATCATCCGAAGCTCTATCATAGATTGCCTCAGCATGGTATTCACGTTCAAACTTGGTGGTACATCAACTTCCAATGGAACATCTTCATCAACCTGTAAAATAAAGATATCACAAGAAAACGGTAGATAAAAAATGTTAGAACTCGATGGATCTTCCATGCTAGCTTGTTTGAGCTCTTCATGATCTTCAACCATTACCTCACGGATATCATTCTCCCTTTCATAACAAGGTTGTATCTCCAACAACTTCTCAACTACTTCAACTTCTTCAACGGCGACATCACTCTCCATTTCTTCCCTTTTAACTTCGGCCACTATCCCCTCGAATTTGGCATCAATCAGAGGCTGCTTCAACTCTTCTACATGGACTGGATAGATAGGACATTGTTCGCCACATGTTAGACTTGACGGGACAATGGCCGACTGAACTGGTGATGCAGGTCATGTAGGTGGGACATATGTACGTAGAAACTCCTTAAACGATTCAGATTCGCTCCAAGTGAATGGATATCTCGTGGTTGAGTGGTCCACTTGGCGTTGAACTCTAGGTTGTGGGGGCGATGCTTTTTGCATGTTGAAATGCTTAAGCTGCTCTGTTAACTTGGCTAGTTGATTACTCAGCTCGTCTCTCATTGATTGTGCACTTTCTTCCATGCTCTCGATCATCGCATCAAAATGGTACTTCGTGTTCCATGCAAGGAACTGACTGGATGACTCGGGTGCATCGTATGGATTCATAGTAACTTGGATGGATTAGGCGGCTGGTATGGTGTATGTGACTAAGGTTGAAATTTTGAACTCTATAGGGTATAGGGGACGAAAATTAATGGGTATGGGGGAGTATATGGAAGGTTTGAAAGGATTGGAATGGAAGAAATCAAGATAAGGAAAGAATTAGATGTATTTTTGAAGTTCCCAAATAGAATAGGAATCCAAAAATAAATCCTAAGGAAAGAAGGAAAGAAGTAGGAAAGAAAAAGGAAAAGGATTTAGGTAATTTGGAAAGTGTTACACAATTGTGACACAATCTAAATATCCTAATTGAACTAGACTTTAAAAGGAAAGAACCAAAAATAAATTACAACTTAAAAGGAAATTACCAAAATAAAATAATACTTGGAAGGAAAGTTCCAAAAATAAAATATTACTCTAAAGGAAGTTACCAACTAAAGAATTATCCTAGAAGGAAATTACCTAAATTAAGATAAGACTCACAAGGTAATTACCAACTATAGAATAGTACTAAAAGGAAATTACCAAAATAAAACAAGACTTAATTGGAAACACCATGAATATACCTCAATTTTTTTTTATTGATTTTTTTTTATCAGCCTTTTTTTTATCGGCTTTTTTTTATCTCGGTTTTTTTTAACCGATGCTTTCTCTCTCTTTTTTTTTCAATGAATAGCTATGCTATTACAACTCGATAAACACGAAAGAAAATAAAGAGACACGTATGATGACACGTAGGATTAAACTTGACACGTTGGATTGAACCACGACCAGCAGAGCTGACGTGGCTCTGATGCCAAATTGATGATGTAACCCGGACACTTTGTACAGGATATGAGAATGCGCAGAAGAGTTCTGGCTACGAAACATGTCAGCGAATGAAGAGAAACAATCCGACTGAACTAAACGAATAAAATACGGCTAATCTAGACAACTAAAATACCTAGACAATGACACAAACTATGAAACACAAATAATCCAAATTTCCAAGGTAATGGCCGAAAGGTATGAGTGATTTAAGAGGTAGGAACGTGTAATAATCGTGATTTAATTTCTATTTATGTGTAGATATAATTAGTTCTTTACAAGCCTTTAAAAGTTATACAACATAAGATATAATTTATAATTTTATGTCATTTGAATAATGGGGACTTGAACAATGATCTCATTATGGCCATTGCTTGAACAACAAGAAACTATAAATATAAGTAGAATAATATTATATCAAATATGAATTATTTCATGCATACGTGTAATAATTTTTGTGATTGATAGTAGTCATAAACCACCAGTTTAATAGTTTACTAGAGGATTATATAAGTGCAAAGGAAAATTGAATTATTTATGTAGTTATCTATATATTATATTTATATAAATAAAATTAATATATTATATAAGATATGTAGTAGAGCACCACGTGTATAACACCTAGAGAGGTGGCAACGGTATGAACTTTGAGGTGGCAGGAAATGAGTTTTGATGGTGTCACTAATTGAGGTTTATATAGGCCTAGTGTACCATAATTGTGGGCTAGGAATTATACATGTATATCCACATCTATATATCTATCTTTATATATATAACCTCATAAAAAGGAACTTGAGATGAAAATAAAGAGAATAGAATTTCGAAAGCTCAAAATAGTGAACGTATCAAATTCACGTCGGGTATATAATTATAGTTATTTTATTCTTTTGATTGTTAGAGAAAATAATTAGTATTAGAGATCACTAATTAATCATTCAAACCAAGTTGACAATTAATATAAATACAAAGTGTCAGCAAGGAAAGTCAAAGATTGGTTACACAAATCCAGGAGAGAATATCACAGGAGATTAGGACTCGATTTAAACAGATTTGTTTCCTAATAGTCATAGGACTCTTGTGTTATATATTTCCCAATGTACTCTGTAAACAATAACAAGAAAGTAATATAGCAGAAATATTTCACAGCCTCAAACCATCGATTCTTCTCTTCCAATTACAATCTATCTCTTAACCTTTCATTATGACTAAATTTATTTCTAATATGGTATCAGAGCAGTGATCGATCCTAACGGATCATCATTGTCTCTGCTTCATCATATACCAATGGCCGACAACGAGGATGGCACGCCGAGCGCCCAGCCTTCTCTGCCTGGGGCAGAATTGCTGGCACAACAACTAGCCTCACTCATCAAACAGCTCAACCCACCAACAACAGCAGAAACCAGAACCTCAGAATCAAACCAAAACTAGACAGTAACCATAAGCATCAAATTGAATGAATTCAATTACTCCCTATGGTCTAGGATGATGCACCTAGCCATCGGGGGCCGAGGGTGCCTCAATCACATCACCGGCTACCCTCCACCCCCAAAACCCACAGAACCCGCCTACCATCAATGGTACCAGAACAATCTCACAGTCATATCATGGCTGATCCAGAACATGGAGCCGACACTGGCCAACAATTACGTCCAATACAAGTCTGCAGAAGGATTATGGAGAGGATTAGCCACCACACACAGCTTAAAGAGGGACTCTGCCCAAATATTTGAATTAACAGTTCAAGCAAACACAATCAAGCAAGGACAGGGAACAATCGAATAGTTTTATAGCACATTGCAACGTATCTAGGCAGAGATTGACGAGAGTCACCCAAACCCGATGGAGTGTGAAAAGGATATCGGCACGTATCGCCGGATCCAATCTAAAACCCGGCTATTCCAGCTACTCACCGGCGTGAGTGACAAATTCGAACCAGAGCGCCGTGATATCCTCAAATTGGATCCATTGTCGAATGTTGAGGCCGCCTATGCCTTACTCCGGCAAGGCGCTGCCCGGCGGGGAATCTGGAGCAGTTAAATCGATGCTACCGGCGACCGAGAAATCGGCAGCGGTTTGGTCGCCCACAGTCTGGATCCAGGTGGCGACGCAGTCGGCATGGCGGCGAAGGGGTTTCGGTCGGCGAATCGGTCAGGCAAACATAATAGCTCATCATCCCGAGACAAACCCGACAAATCCAAACTAAAGTGCACTCACTACGGGATGACGAAGCACACCAAAGAAACTTGCTTCAGGCTAGTCGGGTACCCGGAGTGGTGGGAGGACAACCACAAACCACCAAAGGAGAAGGGGGGCCGAGTCGCCGCTGCCATTGGCGACTTAGAGGCCACCGGCCATAGCAACAGCGGTCGCGACGATGGGCGGAGCAACAGCGGCGAAGGTGGGGTGAAAATGGGAACAGCGGCTAGGGTTTCAAGTGGCAACACTGAAGAAATCCCCTTTAATTATGAAGGTACCGGGTCGGGTCCTTCTATACCCGACCCCCTTCTTATTTCCCTCAATAGTGCAGATTCCCTTCTTAATTCCTACTCCCACACATGTGAAGATAACTCAAATGCATTAATTAATGTGGGTAGTGTGAATGTTATCAACACCCGTGAAACAAAAAATACTGCATGGATTTTTGACTGTGGTGCAACAGATACAATGACCTTTGATGCCTCCGATTTATGCACTCAGTCTCGGCCTTCGAAAACGCATGTTTTCACGGCTAGTGGGGAAATTACTCCTGTTCACGGAGCTGGCACTATCTCAATTTCTCCTACTTTGAAGTTGTCCAATTGTCTCTTTGTTCCGGATTTGTCTCATAAACTGTTATCTATCAGTCATGTTACTAAGGAGCTAAATTGTACTGTTCTGATGCATCCTACCTTCTGCATTCTACAGGATATCCGGACGGGGGAGATCATTGGACGTGGCACTGAGCGTCGGGGATTGTATTATGTCGACGAGATTGCTCACAAAGGTACGGTGATGCTGGCCATCGGAACTAAATCCCAAGCTGCTTGGTTATGGCACCGGCGTCTTGGACACCCGTCTGTTGGTTATCTCAAACTTTTATTTCCTCAATTGTCTTTTCCTGCTGATATGTATTGTCAAACTTGTGTTTTGGCCAAGAGCCATAGACATTCTTTTAAACCGACAAACACTCGTGTGGATACTATGTTTTCTTTAGTTCATTCGGATATTTGGGGTCCAGCACCTGTTGTTGGTGGACAAGGTTTTCAGTATTTTTTACTGTTTATTGATGACCACACACGTATGACATGGGTGTATTTTTTGCATCACAAATCTGATGTCTTTTCAAAGTTTGTCCAATTCTATAACATGATTCATCACCAATTTCAAACCAAAATCAAAATTTTGCGATCCGATAACGGGGGAGAATTTCTGAATCATTCAATGAACAAATTCTTCACCGATAACGGATTAATCCACCAAACCACCTATCCTCATACACCAGAACAAAATGGGGTGGCTGAACGAAAAAATCGGATTCTCCTTGAGGTTACTCGAGCCTTGCTCGTTGAATCCCGCGTACCTCCCCATTTTTGGCCTGAAGCTATCTCTACAGCTGTGTATCTCCTAAGTCTTGCTTCTGTTGATTCATTTGTTACTAACCATGAGGTGCTAGAAAATACAAAAACTATAGAGTTACTCCAAGATGATACCGCACTAGAGGGAAATAACAACACAGAAACGGAGATCACAGAACCAGTTACTGGCAGATATGTGCTACCTCCACGTTTTAACAGAGGTGTCGCCCCAAAGTGGTATTCCCCAGAAAAGATCACCAAAAATTCCAGATATGCAATGAATGATAGTGCTCAGGGAAATCTCGCACTGGGTGCCATGGCTTTTCAGGCTGCCTTATATAAAGAAGAACATCTCCCGAAGACAGCTCAAGAAGCTTTTCGGTATAAACATTGGGCAGATGCTATGGAAAAAGAGATAAATGCCTTGGAAAGAAACAGTACATGGGAAGCTTGTCGTCTACCTCGAGATAAGAAACCAGTGGGATATAGATGGGTCTTTACTATCAAAAGAAAATCAGATGGGTCTATTGAGAGATATAAGGCGAGATTAGTTGCAAAAGGATACACCCAGACTTATGGTGTGGATTACTCGGAAACCTTTTCACCTGTTGCAAAAATGAATACTGTTCGGGTTCTTCTATCGATTGCAGCAGATCAAGACTGGCCTCTCCACCAGTTTGATGTTACTAACGCCTTCCTTCATGGCGAGTTACAACAAGAAGTGTATATGGAGATCCCTCCTGGTTTTGAAGCAAAATTTAAAAACAACGAAGTGTGTAGACTGCGGAAGACTTTATATGGGCTCAAACAGTCTCCAAGGGCCTGGTTTGGCAGATTTACCAGTGCTATGAAGAGCTATGGGTACCGGCAAAGCAATTCCGACCATACACTCTTCCTGAAGAAACGAGGAAATCTCGTCACCTGTCTTATTATCTACGTTGACGACATGATCATCACTGGAAATGATTTGGAAGAAATTGAAGAATTGAGAAAAAGATTGTTTCAAAAATTTGAGATGAAGGATTTAGGTGCTCTCAAGTATTTCCTCGGGATTGAAGTTTTGAGGTCAACAAAGGGAATCTTCATATGCCAGAAAAAATATACTCTTGATCTGTTAGCCGAGGTAGGAATGTTGGATTGCAAACCAGTTGACACTCCTATTGCGGTCAACCATCATTTGCAACTTACGGAGGATGCAGAATTGGCCGATCAAGGACAATATCAGCGGTTGGTTGGGAAGCTTATCTATTTGGCTCACACCAGACCTGATATAGCATATGCTGTGGGAGTTGTTAGCCAGTTTATGCACAGACCACAAACAGGTCATATGGAGGCTGCACTTAGAATTGTGAGGTATCTTAAGGGTACTTTCGGCTATACGCTACTATTTGAAAAACATGGACATTCCAAGGTACACGACTTTACGGATGCAAATTGGGCAGGAAATCCTGTGGATAGAAGATCAACTGCTGGATATTTTACATTTGTGGGAGGAAACCTTGTTACTTGGAGGAGCAAAAAGTAGAAAGTAGTAGCCTTGTCTAGTGCAGAAGCCGAGTTCAGAGGTATTAAAAGTGGCTTAACTGAAGTCTTATGGCTCTGGAAATTGCTCGCTGAAATTGGATTCAGTTCAGAACAACTGTGTCAGTTATTTTGTGATAACAAGGCCGCTATTAGCATATCCGAGAATCCAGTACAGCATGATCGAACAAAGCATGTGGAGGTAGATCGACATTTCATTAAAGAGAAAATTGAAGCTGGAATTGTTGAATTTTCATTTGTTCGATCTGAACACCAACTTGCAGACATCTTGACCAAAGCTGTGAACTCGAAGGATTTTTCAAGAAACTTAGTCAAGTTGAATATTGGACATCCCACTACTCAACTTGAGGGGGAGTGTCAGCAAGGAAAGTCAAAGATTGGTTCCACAAATCCAGGAGAGAATATCACAGGAGATTAGGACTCGATTTAAACAGATTTGTTTCCTAATAGTCATAGGACTCGTGTTATATATTTCCCAATGTACTCTGTAAACAATAACAAGAAAGCAATATAGCAGAAATATTTCACAACCTCAAACCATCGATTCTTCTCTTCCAATTGCAATCTATCTCTTAACCTTTCATTATGACTAAATTTATTTCTAATACAAAGAGTACTATGAATTCTTAGCTAGATTTGGGGTTAATTAGTATTTAAATACGATTATTTGTGTATAATTGGTTGTGGGTGGAATATATTGTAAATTGTATATATGTATGGTTGTTCTAGATTTATTAACCTATTAAATTATGGATTAATTATAATTATTTTAAGTTTACATTAAGCAAGATCGATCTTTACTCAAATGACGTGACTTGTGCGAGTATCATTTCATTAAATAATGATGGTCTAAAGGGTAAATAATATTTGTAATCGAGTAAAATTCAATTTCTGTTGTATCGATCTATGACCTCAAGAAGTTTGATTATATTGGTAAATTAATAATTTAATGATGTAGTATTTGTATAAATAAACATATATTTAACATTAAACTAAATTAAGTATGAGTGCTATGTTACGTAAATTATATGGTTTCATATATATGTTAACGAATAGGTTTCATATATATGTTAACAAATTACTTTTCTAAATTTATGTTATATAAATATATATAGTTTTTATAATTTGAGCAGTAATAACACTTATAAAGGAATGAAAATAGGTAATTAAATAGGTTGTAGCAGTAACCTAAGCGTATTATTAAATTAAGAAGAAATTATATAGTTCTATGATCAATATGTAATGAGTTATTTAATGTTGTTAATTACCAGTTAGATTTTGCTGAGGAAGTATCTGATTTAGGATCTCAAATACTGTAAGCATGGAACTCGAGGTAAGTAGAAATCCATCCTCAACTACAATGCATGAACATAATATTATTTAACTATGTGTTTATTATTTATTATTTATTATTGTATTATATTGTATGATTGTGTAATGCAATATACTTGTGGTATTGTAATTCTTTGCATCAAATATCTTGTACATGAGCATGAGCATATGCATGCACGTCATGTAGATATTGTCAAGGTTGCATGCATGAAATGGTTTTGAGAGAGAGAAAATGTTTTGTTTGGGATTGGTCACCACCAGCCCGTGTTGTGCTGTGTTGTATATTTGTGCCTCGAATGGGATAACTTCCATGTGGGATCAAACGGAAAAAGCAGGGGGCGTGTCCCTTGGGGTCCAGGGAGGATGGTCCACTTCGACTGCACCTCAAAGGTGATGAGTGGCTGATGTGGGATGACTTTCATCTGGGATCAAAGGGAACAGACAGGGGGTGTGTCCCTTGGGGTCCAGGAAGGATGAGCCACATGAGTGCACTAATCACATTTTGGCCAATTGATATTGATTATATTATGAGCTCATGACTCATGTTGGTGTCTGGTAAAGGGAGCCAAGTTCCTAAACGTTAAAAATGCTATTAAGATGACATGAAAGGATTTTATACACGAGCATTCCACATTTGTGGTGTGTTGTGTCTTGTACGTGTTGTGATGCCAGTGAACATGCATGTGCATGATTTTTGCTTACTGAGCTTTAGCTCATGTAGTTCATGCATTGTAGGTGAATGTGATAACATGTGGTACATCAACGCATGAGTGCTTAAAGCTCTGACAAGTTCTGAGAAGTGTATACGTGGATGACGACCTGTGAGGAGGGCAATGGCTTATTTTATTATATTTTGCTACTTAGATGTCATAGATTTGAATTCAAATTTATATGGATATTCTTAGAATATTTTCTACCAAGAAAGCAATAATTTCTTCCTACTCTTTAGTAAATTATAATTTATAATTACTGACTAGTGTACATGCACCACATGTTAACCTAAATTTATAATCTTAACGCTTTTTAATAGATAATTCATGCTTATATTTTAAAATAGGACATCTCACCCACATTTTCACATTACTTTATATATATTTATTTTATTTGGGCGGGTGTTGCAGAGTGGTATCAGAGCACGGTTATGATTCTGTAGACTGTCCATGTATACAAGCTCAGAATTTATGGAGAGTAACATTTCTATTGATATATATGCATTGTGGATTTTCTGAGTTTTACTTTGCAAAATTCTAGAACTTATATTGTCTCGTGTGGTGTAATTTGGTAGACTCATTTTTTGATATAAATCTTTCCATTTTAATTATTATTTTATTATTGAAAAGGCATGGTAAGATTTAGTTGTGACATATTTTACCACTTTATAGTTTGATTTACTTTGGACTTTCCTATCACATTCCGGTAAATTATTGACATTATTTAAATTTCGATATATATATATATATATATATCATGCTCTTTTGGATAAAGGTGTCAAGGAGTAGGAAAAAAAAGAGTTGTTATTGAAAAAGTAGTAAGCAAATTTCCTACTCTAATACTGTGCAACAATTTCGTGCCACGTGGCTAAATTTTGACCAATTTTGAATATGATGAATACTAAAATATAAAAAAAATGTAGGTTAGTTGTTTAGCATTATGATAAGTATAAAAATTACTCCTTCCCATGATTTTGGAATGGAATATATTAAGAAAACTTTATATATTCGATCTTAAAAAAAAATGAAAAAAAAATATAGAAATCATGACAATGGTGGTCATTAATCATAAACTTCTTCAGTTAAAGCCTGCTAAACTTAATGATAGTGGTCAACTTGTACACTTGAGTATCCTAATTAGTCATTTTAATTTTGGTATAATTAAAATATAAATAAAGATCTATGAGTGATAATATTGTTATGTTGTGATTTTCAGTTGACATAAGTTTGTTATTTGATATAATAATTATCACTTTCCTTCATGCAATTTTTCCCCGTTTGTTTGAATAGAAAGTGAGATTGGCTACTGTAACTTCATATAAACTTACCTATGTGTTATAGGTTATTTTATGGCTGCATAAACTTGTGTGGACTTTAAGAATTCTCCTTGTAGATTTAAATTTTTTGTGTCTGGTATGTCATACTTTGACAGGATCATGATCTAGCATAAATCTTTGCATTACCTGGATTAATTTTGTGATTAATGCTAAAATTTATTAATTGTGACAGGTTTTGACACTTTTTAGTTAGGAAGTGTGTCGTACTGTCCAATTGTGATTTATGTATGTAAAATAAAATGCTACAATCGTTAAATTGGGGAATTTCATTCTTCAGTTACTATTAAAATTGTTGGATTTGTGTATTTGAACCTACAAATTAGAATAGTACTATGTCATCTTTATATTTATTTTCTTATCAAATAAAACGTATTTATATATATGAGCGAGCATCTGTGAATTAGAATCCAATTATAAAAAGAGATATCGTAGGTGCATAGATTATTGATTTAAGACTTTGATTCTTAAAGAAGTTATTAACTTTAGAATTAAGAAACGAAGTTAAATAAATTGATGACATGTATGTAACACATAAAAAATTCATTAGCCTAAGCCATTAGCTAACCTAACCCTCTAATAAATACTTCTATAACATATCTGATAATATTTCTTTTAATAATCATATCTTGTTTGTAGAATGGTTGTACGTAATTCTCTCGGGGCTGAACTAGATTATAATACTAAAAAAAAAAATAAAAAAGGATAATTCAAAATATTTACCTGATTTTTGCTGATAAAAGGTGTGATTGTTGCCTTTGAGCCTTGAGGAGGCTTTTAGGTGATTAACTTTCATATTAATTTCTAATACGGTTCAAAAGAAAAAATTAATTAACAATTCCAATCCATAAATACTAGCTTCGAACTTTTATAGAATATCAGATATATTGATCAGAGATAGTGTAGTAAATAGATATTCAGATCCTGTTAATAGAATAAAATTTCGAGGATGAAATTTTTATAAGAAGGGGAGAATGTAATAATCGTGATTTAATTTCTATTTATGTGTAGATATAATTAGTTCTTTACAAGCCTTTAAAAGTTATACAACATAAGATATAATTTATAATTTTATGTCATTTGAATAATGGGGACTTGAACAATGATCTCATTATGGCCATTGCTTGAACAACAAGAAACTATAAATATAAGTAGAATAATATTATATCAAATATGAATTATTTCATGCATACGTGTAATAATTTCGGTGATTGATGGTATTCATAAGCCACCCGTTTAATAGTTTACTAGAGGATTATATAAGTGCAAAGGAAAATTGAATTATTTATGTAGTTATCTATATATTATTTTTATATAAATAAAATTAATATATTATATAAGATATGTAGTAGAGCACCACGTGTATAACACTTAGAGAGGTGGCAACGGTATGAAGTTTGAGGTGGCAGAAAATGAGTTTTGATGGTGTCACTAATTGAGGTTTATGTAGGCCTAGTGTACCATAATTGTGGGTTAGGAATTATACATGTATATCCACATCTATATATCTATCTTTATATATATAACCTCATAAAAAGGAACTTGAGATGAAAATAAAGAGGATAGAATTTGGAAAGCTCAAAATAGTGAACATATCAAATTCATCTCGGGTATGTAATTGTAGTTATTTTATTCTTTTGATTGATAGAGAAAATGATTAGTATTAGAGATCACTAATTAATCATTCAAACCAAGTTGACAATTAATATAAATACAAATAGTACTTTGAATTCTTAGCTAGATTTGGGGTTAATTAGTATTTAAATACGATTATTTGTGTATAATTGGTTGTGGGTGGAATATATTGTAAATTGTATATATGTATGGTTGTTCTAGATTTATTAACCTATTAAATTATGGATTAATTATAATTAGTTTAAGTTTACATTAAGCAAGATCGATCTTTACTCAAATGACGTGACTTGTGCGAGGATCATTTCATTAAATAATGATGGTCTAAAGGGTAAATAATATTTGTAATCGAGTAAAATTCAATTTCTGTTGTATCGATCTATGACCTCAAGAAGTTTGATTATATTGGTAAATTAATAATTTAATGATGCAGTGTTTGTATAAATAAACATATATTTAACATTAAACTAAATTAAGTATGAGTGCTATGTTACATAAATTATATAGTTTTATATATATGTTAACGAATAGGTTTCATATATATGTTAACGAATTACTTTTCTAAATTTATGTTATTTAAATATATATAGTTTTTATAATTTGAGCAGTAATAACACTTATAAAGGAATGAAAATAGGTAATTAAATATGTTGTAGCAGTAACCTAAGCGTATTATTAAATTAAGAAGAAATTATATAGTTCTATGATCAATATGTAATTAGTTATTTAATGTTGTTAATTACCAGTTAGATTTTGCTGAGGAAGTATCTGATTTAGGATCTCAAATACTGTAAGCATGGAACTCGAGGTAAGTAGAAATCCATCCTCAACTACAATGCATGGACATAATATTATTTAACTATGTGTTTATTATTTATTATTTATTATTGTATTATATTGTATGATTGTATGATGCAATATACTTGTGGTATTGTAATTCTTTGCATCAAATATCTTGTATATGAGCACGAGCATATGCATGCACGTCATGTAGATATTGTCAAGGTTGCATGCATGAAATGGTTTTGAGAGAGAGAAAATGTTTTGTTTGGGATCCGTGCTGTGCTGTGTTGTATATTTGTGCCTCGAGTGGGATGACTTCCATGTGGGATCAAAGGGAACATGCAGGGGGCGTGTCCCTTGGGGTCAAGGGAGGATGGTCCACTTCGACTGCACCTTTGAGGTGATGAGTGGCTGATGTGGGATGACTTTCATGTGGGATCAAATGGAACAGACAGGGGGCGTGTCGCAAGGGGTCCAGGAATGATGAGCCACATGACTGCACTATTCACATTTTGTGATGAGATCCTCGCCGGCACATGACAAAGAAAGCTGTAGAACTTCCCAGGACTTGTATCAGTTTCGCTGATTTGGATGGATGGATCCAAACCCTAGCCTCATAACGATGTTGAACCACGAATTAGTAGAATTTGTAACCCGCAATCAATTGGAAACACGAACTTGGATTGGATGTAGACGCCACAAGTGGGGATGATGAACCCGTTTGATAAGTCGAAGTTGAATCTCACAAATATTATGAAATTCGGATAAAAGTTCTCTAGAGAGAAAATAAACTCACAAGTTTATAACTGAATTCAATAATGGTGTATTCAATAATGTTCACAATGGATCCATATTTATAGTGTAGGGATGGACGAAATCTAATGCTAAAAGGACTTAAAATTGTGCTCCAAAAAGAATTCTATCTAGACTAGGAAACTGCCTAACTAGAATCCTATCCAAAGTAGGAAACTACCTTAAATAAATCCTAGTGAAACTATGACTCTTAAAAATCGAAAATTAAGAAATAAAATAAATAAAAATATGACTAAATAAATACTATAGTCTAATAAACCAATCCCCTTAATTAAAATATCAAGGCCGATTTTATTCCTAGTCAGTATGGGCATACTGATTATCGCGCGCGGTATGAGCATACCGACTGATTTCCATCTTCATGCAATGCACTCTAACTCCAACCCTTGATAACCTTGTGCCGATATCAACACCTCCCAGCTTGGTTCTCCCTCATTGGCTCTTTCCATGGGTTTCCTTGACGCCTCTTGTTCCCAAATCTCTCGTATGAACCCATTGAGACTCTCCTTAAACCTCTTAGCTCGCAATCGCGTCACGGGTCCTTCAGGCACCCCATCCATGATTGTATCATTCCCCTTCTCTTGAAAAGGATTTGTCCTCAAATCCGAACCTCCACCTAGATCAAAGACGAACACGATCTGTTCTTCAAACTCTTCCACCACGAATTGCACGAGATACATCTTCAAAGTCATCCAGTCTGTGTCAAACGGTCGCCACTTCATCACCATCAAATGCCTGACTATCGAATGCATAAAAAAATTAGGTGGGACATCAACATCCAATGGAACATCTTCAGCCACCTGCAAAATAAAAACATCACAAGAAAATTGTTGACATAGAATGTCACAACTCGTCCATTCCACCATGGTTGTTTGCCTGAATTGCTTCAACTGATATGTGACCAAATCCCCACTGGTGTTACATGCAATTTCAAGATGTGACTACAACATCACTGTCTACCTTGAACTCCCCTCCATATATGGCCTCTTGAGTTAGCTCACTATCCTCCGTTATTTGCAAACTCGAAGAGTTTTGTACGACTACAGTAGATTCTTCACAAAGTGAATCTTCCACCACCGTCTTCTCTTGATTACAATCTTCTATAATAGGCTCCTCAGGATTATCCACACCATCGTCTTCACAAGTAGAAACAACTAACAATTCATCAACATGTGTATCAACTGAAAATGGTACCTCAGGATTAGAATCCTCATTGGTGGTCACGATCGCAATTGGTAACTCCACATCGGACTCCACGTCATCATCTTCCTCATTCTTCGAACTCACCTCCATCATAGGTATAAAAGCACTCCAATCTAAATCCCATATGGATGGCCTTGTTAGGATCTGTCTGCTTTCCTTCTGCAATCGTTTCTCTACTTTGATTGCTCCTTGCACCATATCCTCCAACTCCTCTGGTGTAACCCGGACAATTTATACAGGATACGAAAATGCGCGGAAGACTTCTAGAATCGAACACGTCAACTTGGAAGGATTCAACCCTACTCTAAGACTCAAATATTTCGAAAATAAGCTGACTTGAAGGAATAGAAACTCAAAAACAATGATCGAACGAATCTAGACCTAAATACGATACCTAGACTACGACACAAAAACGGAACACAAATCCAACAAGAAAGGGGCTGATTTGGGATGAGAATTATAGCTGGAAGATGATGGTATTTGGGATGAGATTTATGGGTTAAGAATGGCTAGGGAAGATAGGATATGATAATGGTTCGAAGGACTTACAGTATAGATGGAAAACACGATGAATTTATGCCGAATGGAACCGAACCCTTGATGATCGAAACACAATCAGGTCTTGATGGCTTGGGAGGGACACGAACGTTGGTGAAGGATATAGGACGTCGTTTGATGAAGGTCGACGGTGGTAGTGTTGAGAATCGCAACCCGATTAATCCCCAGCGTATCTTATACGACGAAAACGAATCTCTAAGTTGTTCTTCGTAGCGAGTTCACCCTAATTCTTCGTATGAATTAGAACGTTCCCTTGATGTAAGACTCAAAGTTTGCTAGGCTTCAAGAATGATAATTTTCGAGGAAAACAATCAAAAGCTTTAAACGGTTGAGACACAAATTGAATGCAAAAGCAATTTTAATCAATAATGTCTAAAATATCAAAGTAACATGGCTCCCCTATTTATAGGGCCTATTATGCACGAAAATAACTAATAAAAAGGCCTAAAAAATCTGATCCAAAAGGATCTCTAACTATACTATAGAAATACCTAAACTAGAATTCTATTCAAGGTAGGAAATTGCCTTAAATACAATTCTAGTCAAACCTATGATATTATGAACGAAAATCACACTTATAAATTAATTAAAAACTGATCTAAACTATAGTCTAAATTAATTAAATAAATACTATAGTCTAGATAAAAATCAACTCCTTAATTAAATTAAATCAAGAGCGAAAACAGCTCCATGCACAAATGCACTTCTTCTTGCCCTCTTCTTCAACTCTTCAAGTTATATTCTCCATGGTATGATCTTGATCTTCATTAGTTAATAAATTAACTAAAGTATGGCTGCACTTTGCTTCTTCTAATTCCTCAAACTTCTTGCGAATCATCACTTGGAAATAACCTTATAATTTCTTCGCTCGAAGTCGCGTCATTGGACCTTTGAATTGCAGCTCGGGTTCAAGGCCTTCAATGCCTTGCATGGCTTCATCATCCTCATAGTGCCTCGACTCCACGACATCTCTAATCTCATGGGGTAGGCCAAATAGAAATCTCTCCATAGTATCCTCCGGATATTCTTCCACGTCAGCTCGCCTCATGGCCTCCAACATTTCTCCATAATACGCCTCTACGTCATTTCTGCCTTGCTTCAGATTATGTAGCTCCATCTCCAGCTCTCTAAGGTAGGAATAAGGCACATGTCGCCTTCTCATCACTATCTTCATTGCTTTCCATGTATCAATTGGCTCTCCCATACGTCGCTGAACAGAATGAAATTGATTCCACCAGCTGAGAACTTCATCACAAAATCCACTAGCTGCGATTCTGACTTTCCTCCGTTCAGGATAATTATGACAGTCAAACAACAGTTTAATCCTCCTCTCCCACTCTAAGTACAGCTCGGGGTCACTTGTACCTCGGAATAGTGGAATGCCAGTTTCTCAATACTCCTCACATTCATCTTTATGATATTTTCTACCTCCATAACCAGTAGAACCAATCATCTCTTATTTTTTTCTTTTTTTTCACAATGAACTCAAAAGATAGGACTAAGACGTATTACAACGGAAATTAATTGAAAAACTGAACAAATTAATTCCAACCAGAATTCTACGCAATAAACTCCTACAATTATCTATGCACTCAGTTCCTACGGATGTCTAAACTCTCGATTTCCGCTCCAAAGAATTCAAATTAAAAAAATCAAAAATATCCGAATCAATTCACACGACCTATCTAAGGTTCAACAACCAAATAACGGAATGCGTCTCCAAAATCTAACAAGAATGAAAAACAACACAATTTCCAGAATTTTTTTTTAATAAAGAATGAAAATTTAAAGACAAAATTTAAAGGATAGATGGAACCTGATACAAAGCCGAAACTTTGATACCACTTGATGCGATCCTCGCCAGCACACGACAAAGAAAGTTGTAGAACTTCCCATGACTTGTATCAGTTTCGCTGATTTGGATGGATGGATCCAAACCCTAGCCTCACAGCGATGTTGAACCACGAATTAGTAGAATTCGTAACCCACGATCAATTGAAAACACGAACTTGGATTGGATGTAGACACCACAAGCGGGGATGATGAACTCGTTTGATAAGTCGAAGTTGAATCTCATAAATATTATGAAATTCGGATAACAGTTCTCTAGAGAGAAAATAAACTCACAAGTTTATAACTGAATTCAATAATGGTGTATTCAATAATGTTCACAATGGATCCCTATTTATAGTGTAGGGATGAACGAAATCTAATACTAAAAGGACTTAAAAATCAGCTCCAAAAAGAATTCTATCTAGACTAGGAAACTGCGTAACTAGAATCCTATCCAAAGTAGGAAACTACCTTAAATAAATCCTAGTCAAACTATGACTCTTAAAAATCGAAAATTAAGAAATAAAATAAATAAAAATCTGACTAAATAAATACTATAGTATAATAAACCAATCCCCTTAATTAAAATATCAAGGCCGATTTTATTCCTAGTCAGTATGGGCATACTGTCTGTCGTGCGCGGTATGGGCATACCGACTGATTTCCATCTTCATGCAACGCACTCTAACTCCAACTCTTGATAACCTTGTGCCGATATCAATACCTTCCAGCTTGGTACTCCCTCATTGTCTCTTTCCATGGGTTTCCTTGACGCCTCTTGTTCTCAAATCTCTCGTATGAACCCATTGAGGCTCTCCTTAAACCTCTTAGCTCGCAATCGCGTCACGGGTCCTCCAGGTACCCCATCTAGGATCGTATCATTTTGGCCAATTTATATTGATTATATTATGAGCTCATGACTCATGTTGGTGTCTGGTGAAGGGAGCCAAGTTCCTAAACGTTAAAAATGCTTTTAAGATGGCATAAAAGGATTTTATACACGAGCATTCCACATTTGTGGTGTGTTGTGTCTTGCACGTGTTGTGATGCCAGTGAACATACATGTGCATGATTTCTGCTTACTGAGCTTTATCTCATGTAGTTCATGCATTGTAGGTGAAAGTGATAACATGTGGTGTATCAACGCATGAATGCTTAAAGTTCTGACAAGTCCTGAGAAGTGTATACATGGATGACGACCTGTGAGGAGGACAATGGCTTATTTTATTATATTTTGCTACTTAGATGTCATAGATTTTAATTCAAATTTATATGGATATTCTTAGAATATTTTCTACCAAGAAAGCAATAATTTCTTCATACTCTTTAGTAAATTATAATTTATAATTACTGACTACTGTACATGCACCACATGTTAACCTAAATTTACAATCTTAATGCTTTTTAATAGATAATTCATGCTTATATTTTAAAATAGGACAACTCACCCACATTTTCACATTACTTTATATTTTACATTTATTTTATTTGCGTGGGTGTTGCAGAACGTGTATGGTTTTGTGAAGAATGGCTTGGGGTAGATAGAATATGTTATGGATAGAACGAACTTACGATATGATGGGACGGCGGAGAACTCGAACTCGATCTTGTGGACTTGAAGGAGACATGCATCTTGGGGCTGGATGGATGGCGTCGATTGATGTTGAATGGAGGTTGAACATTGATGTGAATCACAACCCGATAGCCTCCTTGAATCTCGAATGTATCCAATGTTGAAATCTCTAAGTTGATCTTCAATTAGCGAATACCGGTTAATCCCTCAAGTGGATTAAGGAATACCCTTGAATAAGACTTAGATGTGCTATTTCTAAGAATGATAATTTTCTTGATGGAAAACAATCAAAAGAATATAAATGTTGAGACATAATTGGATGCAAAAGCAAAATAACTTCAATAATGTCTAAAGTAACAATGTGACATGGTTCCCCTATTTATAAGGCTAATGGGGACGAAAATATGCATCAAAATAGGCCTAAAAATTGATCCAAAAGGGATCTCTAACTATACTAGGAAGTTCCCTAAACTAGAATTCCATTCAAGGTAGGAAATTGCCTTAAATACAATTCTAGTCAAACCTAATTAATTATGCACGAAAATTACATAAATAAAATAGATAAAATCTGATCTAATTAATTAAATACCATAGTCTAAATTAATACTATAGTCTAATTAATTAAATAGGGCTGAAAAAACTCCATGCATGTAATTTGAACGTGAACTCGGCCATGCATGTTCAACTTGACACGATCATCATCTTCATGTATTATTCTTCAAATCTTGATCTCCAATCTTTGATTGTTAACAAAGTAACAATATTGGGGTTGCTCTCAACTCCTTTGTCATCTTCGAACTTCTTACATACAAATTCTTGGAAAAATCCTTGCAATTGTATTACTCGAAGTCGTATAAATGGACCACATATTTGCAGCTCCGAATTAAGTTCTTCAAGGCTTTTCATGGGCGTATCACTGTTGCTCACCAATGGAAGGAATTTAGAAAATTGCAATTCTCTGTATCTGGGGGTGCTTTAATGCTTCAAATATGTTGAATGTCACCTTCTCGCCATCAAACTTACATGTCAGCATGCCCTTGTCCACATCAATCTTGGTCCGAGCTATCTTCATGAAAGGCCTTCCAAGCAAAAATACTGAAGATTTTGAAGTCACTGTGCTCATGTTAAGCACATAAAAATCTTCTAGGAAGATAAGCTCGTCCACTTAGACCAATACGTCTTCAATGAGGCCCTTTAGATATACATTTTATCGGTCAGCTAGCTGAATATAACATCCCTAAATTTCAGAGAGTTCTCTAAATTTATTTAGAAGACTAAAGGAAATAATTGGAGCTAAAATAAAGTTAAACAGATGTAAGTTGCGACTTTTTTACTATTTTATGTGAAAATCGATGATGAGATTTTGCATTTACTGCTGGAATATAGTCAATATTGGTCTTTTCTGGAATGTAATGACCTAAAGGAAGCTGTTGGTACTTTCAGAATTTTAATCCAACCTCTACAGGAGTCCCGGAATTGAAAAACCTGTGAATAGTATTTTTTCGTAAAGATGTGATTTTCAAATCTTTACGAAATCTTGTGTATTGATTCGAGTCTTGTTGTGACAGTTTGTTTCCATAGAAAATCACCAAAATAATCCATTCGTGTTTTCGGATTTTCAATCAGAGGTCAATCGAACTGATGTGATCTCAACATGATGAAGACCACGACCAACAAAGTACATAGACAACAAGAACACAATACACGTTGGTAATGTAAGGATTCAATACCAACAAACTAGATTCGATTAGAATATCAAAGTATTTACGGAATTAAACGAATATGGACTCGATCGCTATGCTGAATTAGACTCGACCAAATAGACACTTAAACAACCTAGATAATGACTCAACCAAATAAAACACAAAGAAATAAAAACATAAATGGGAGATTTTGGGCAGATTGTGGTATATGTGTTAATTAGGGCGAAATAAGCACGTATAGGTAATGAATGAATTATGGAGGCGATCCTGACTATATTGTGGATGTGGGATGATGATGATACGTGCGTAGGGTGTAGATGAAGGATGGTGATCGATGGAGATGAATAAACAAGGTAGAAGAAGATTACTTACTCGAACCCCGTCTTGCGGTGAAGACGAAACGCAATATCTCGTAAACTCCGGATTTGGTAGCACTCCCCCTAGAACTCAATGGAACTAGAAAAAGTTGGAATTAAGACTATAGATTTGCTAGATCAATAGAATTTGTAAAGAGTGATCAACCAATGGATCTTGAGATAAAGTGAAATAAAATTTCAATAATTCATGCAATGTCTGAAAAATAAAGTTCACAACTGATCCCCTTATATAGGTGAAGGGGTTGGATGAAAATCTAACTTAAAAATACTACGAAATCAAAAAAAAAAATATTCCTTTTCTAACAAGGATTACTACCTTAATTAGAACTCTATTTAAGGTAAAAATAAAAAAAAAACCAAAAATTAAATGATAAAAATCTAAACTATGGATAAATTAAATCCTAAACAATTTGGGCCTTCAACTTGGGCTCTAATAATTCAAACATGGGCTGAATTAATTAACTTCATGGGCTGCTCATCATGTTTGAATTTCTTTATGCATATGCGACGTGAACGAGCTCCATGCACACGTCGACCTCTTCTCTTCTCTTCTCTTCAAGTACCTGTTCTCTTCATGTTTTGTTCTTCAAACCTTGATTCTCATTCTTTAATTTTGAACAACACAACAATCTTGGGGCTCTTTAATGGAAGCTTTGGACTCGATTCTTTGATGCTTATTGTGGATTTATCATTCCCCTTCTCTTGAAAATAATTCGTCCTCGAATTCGAACGGCCTAGATCGAAGACAAACACGAACTGATCATCAATCTCTTTTGGTAGCTCATCAATATCATATGTCACATCTTTGGCAACCTGTAGAATAATGACATTAAAAGTACATGGTTGACAAAAAATGTTAGAAATCAGCGGTTTCTCCATGCTAGGTTGATCAAGCTCCTTATGATCCACACTCGTTGTCCAACTGATGTCATTATTTTCTTTAGAACATGGATGCATCTCCATCAATTTTTCAACTACTTTAGGTTCCTCATTTGCAACATTGATCTCCACTTCTTCTTCCTCAACTTCTCCAACCTCTAAGCACATGGGAACAGATGACAATGAGATAATAGGTACTTCAATGAAGTCTAGAATTGGTATCTTGGAAGTAGAATCGTCATTGGTGGTAATGAACTCAGATGGTAACACAACGTGGTTCTCTTCTTGAACCTCCTCTTTTGGCGTCAGCTCTAGTTCCTTAAACTATTTTTCTATCCGAATGGCATATTCCGCCATGTCCTCCAACTTGTTGAAGTGATACAATGCTACTTTTTCACGAATTGCCCTTCGTAGACCAGCTAGAAATCTATCCATGGTATCTTCTGGATATTCTTCAATATCAGCTCGTCTCATAGCTTTAATCATTTTGTTGTAGTAGGCATCTACACTTCGATCTCCTTGCCTAAGCTTGTATAGCTTCTCCTCCAGCTCCCATTTGTAGTGGTCTGGAATGAAGCGTTTCCGCATCTCATCTTTCAGCTCTCCCTATGTATTGATGGAAGGTTGGCGATCTCGGTGGCACCGATTTTGCTGGAATCCCCACCATGTTGCTGCATGGCCTTTAAACTCCAACGAAGCTAATTGCACGTTTTTTGGCTCAGGGAAATAGTAGCACTCAAAAATCTTATCTATCTTTCGTTCCCAATCAAGGTATGCATCGGGATCGTGTAGACCTTTGAACTCGAGGATGGTTATTTTGTTGCAGTGTAGACCATCAGCATCTCTGAATCGATTCAGGTGGGCTTGGACCGGATCCATTTAAATTGATAATGTGGGGCTGCTGTATAGATGGTGTAGGTAAACCGGCTATTTTTGGTGTATGGTGTATGGTCTACGGGTGTAGGGTGCGTTTGGTGTACGGGTGTATGAACCGGGTGGTGTATGGATGGTGTTGGGTACACACAGTGGTGTAGGGAGTAATTTTCGATCCACAAGGGTGTTATAGACGAAAAGATATAGATAATGTAGTATCTATTTGGATGTGTTTCACCTAGATGGACACAATCTAAATAGTCTACATTATCTATAAAAAGGAAAAAGTCTAAAGTAACTAGGAAAAGACAATAAAATTCGAAATCAAATCTGATTTTTTTTTCGGATTTTTTTTTTGCAGATTTCTTCTTTTTGCAGATTTTTTTTTTCAATGATTGATACCACTTTTATGATGTGATCTCAACACAATGAAGACCACGACCAACAAAGTACGTAGACAACAAGAACGCAACACACGTCGGTAATGTAAGGATTCAATACCAACAAACTAGATACTATTAGAATATCAAAGTATTTGCGGAATTAAACGAATATGGACTGGATCGCTATGTTCAATTAGACTCGACCAAATAAATACTTAAACAACCTAGATTATGACTCAACCAAATAAAACACAAAGAAATAAATAGATAGATGGGCGATTTTGGGCATATTGTGGTATATGTGTTAATTAGGGCGAAATAAGCACGTATAGGTGATGAATGAATTATGGAGGCGATTCGGACTATATTGTGGACGTAAGATGAAGGTGAGACATATGCATGGTGTTGATGAATGATGGTGATCGATGGAGGTGAATAAACAAGGTAGAAGAAGATTACTTACTTGAACCTCGTCTTGTGGTGAAGACGAAACGCGATATCTCGTAAACTCCGGATTTGGTAGCACTCCCCCTAGAGGTCAATGGATCTAGAAAAAGCTTGAGATAGGACTTATGATTTGCTAGGTCACAAGAACGTGTAGCTGTGTTGATCAACCGTTGGATCATGAGAAATTGCTCGGGAGCATTTTCAGTAAAAAGGGCGAAATAATGAATCTATTTTGGAAAAGGGAATCTTTCTTCGATTTTCCTGAAACGACCTCCTCATTTTTCAATGATGGGTTGGTTCAATAGTACTCGAGCCAACGAGTCTCTCGGTATTTTTAGATTTCGTGTTGAAGGTCATTTGGACCTCACCATTGTGCATGTGGGCCCAGGTTAAGTTTTATTGGGGGATGCTACTGCGGAAGCAGTTGTCGAGCGCCGGAAGGCTGCCGAAGACTCGATGCCGCTTCTGTGGATGGCCAGAAATCGCCATCGTCGTGCTGCCGTCGCGCTGCCGCTTCGGATGTCTTGTTTTGGTCCATTTCTCATCCTTTATAGTTGAAATTTTAATATGTTGTGTGTTTTAAATAGTACTTCATTTCATATGTTGAGTGCATCATCATCCGGTGGACGAAAACCGGTGAAAATACCGGAAAATGTGAAAAATAAAGGGGTGCCAATCAGTTTTGATTTTGGCCTATTTTCGCCCGTCTCGGGTCATCAAATCGAAAAAGTTTGAATGAAAAAGTTGCTCGAAATATTATTTCCTATAGGACTGCCAAGTTTCGTAATTTTCTGATAAGTTTTGAATAAAGTCAATTATTTTAATTAGGCGGTTATTTTTATAACTAGAGCATGTGATTTTAGAAAATTATGAAAACTATATAGTTTAATAAAGATATATGTGGGGTCATGCCTAGTTATTTTCATAATTTTTGGGAAAGTGAAAAGTTTAATCGAGGTTAGCTGTGAAAAATCACTACTATAAAAACATAAATACATAACACTAGATAGATAACGATTTTCTGTTAAAACCGTTACAAACGGAGTATACTTTACGGTTTTTTAAAAAACCGTTACATATGTACGTGTCTTACATTGTATATGTCACGGTTATTACTAAACTGTTATGTATTTGGGTATTATACGTAACGGTCTTTATATAACCTTTACGTATGTGTGTGTGTGTTTTTATAGACAATAGGTAACGGTTTATTTTGAAACCATTACATATGTGTGTCTTTTTTTTTATAACGGATTTGTACGGTTACGTATAACTTTTTAACAATATATAACGGTATTGATAAACCGTTATCTATGTGTGATACATGTAATATATAATGTGTAGCGACCCGATCTATTTTAATTGGCTACATTCTTCCCCTAAAAATATTTTTAAATCATTTTATTTATGTGATATTAATTGATTAAGTCTAATAAGTCATGCCTAAATAATTTATTTTATTCCAAACATGAATTCGTTTTAGTATATAGTAAATCCGTAGCATGAGCACGCATTTAATTTAATTTTGTGCCTTTTTTTGTTGCATTTTATTTTATCCTAAGTGTATTTCTCCAGCCCTTTTATTTTATTTCGGAGCCCGGGTCTTTCTTTTTCCAAGCTCAAGTGTTGAGGCCCAGATTCTAGAATTTTCCTAGCTCTTCTCTCATTTTCTCCACGTTTGTTGATATGTAGATAAATCTAAAATTCAAAACTCCACCCTTTTATCTCTTTATCACCTTATCAACTACAAATAAGATAATTATGTGATCTCTTATTCCCACGTTTCCACCCTAGAAACTAGTATAAATAGGAGTCTCAACCTTTCATTTTCTTCATACCAAGAGTAAAAGAGTCCGTAAAGTTTTTCCCTTTTTAAAGAATTTTCATCCAAAGGTACGAATGTCCTTTTATTTTCTTCTCTGCATTTGCATACCTTGTCTGGAGTTTGGTGAAGTTAAAATCTGAGGTGGGGAGAAAGCTTTTAGTAAAAGTAAAGGGAGTGGGACCGTGCTATTTACTTTTCTGCTGGAGAATTGTCATATTTGACTTATGTTTGTATAATTGAATATATTATGTATGAATATGTGTGCATGAGATTGGACGGTTATATATAATTATATGTATGTGTTGATATATATATATATATATATTATATGTGTTATGCCTATATGTATAGGTATAGTATGAGTATAAGGTAATCAATACTAGCTACACATACACACGTCACTTTCATACTTTTGTTAACTTTATGTTTATATATATATATAGTTATGACTTGAGCATGTGTTGTCGTTTATATATATATATATAATATACGTGTTGTATGATAAGATGTATATTATATATATATGTTATATGGTACGTGAATATATATATAGCTATGTGATGTCATGTTTTGTTTGTTTCTATTCATATATGAAACGTGTATATATATACTATATGTATACGTATGTATTGTTTTCTTTAGTTAGTTTTAATAAAAGGAAAAGAAGATTATGTCGCTATGTGTGATTTTTTTTAAGCATGCATTATATGGTTTAGTTTCATGCATCGATTATATAATGTGGCTTATATAAGATAATTATTTCTAGGCAAGGCGCGCAGATACTTAATTAGTTAATATCGAAGTCAAGGTCAAGGTGGGGTTTTATGTGATTCTGTTCGGATTATTCTCTCTATATTTTATTATCGAGTATGTGATGACACAGCACAGTACAGGGCCTTCGGGTTGAATAAGATAGGGCCTACGGGCTTCACAGTATGGGCCGACGGGCTAAATGGTTTGGTCTATGGACTAAACACTTTTATTATTCTCACTTACTCATTTAATTTTTTATAGCTTGGATAATTGGACACTTCCCACTGAGTTTAAAGTATTCATCCCAAAAACTTTCCTTTTTAGAAGAAGGCTCGGGTGATGCTTAGCGGGTCAAGATGCGATGGTGGTGGTCATGGTCCCGGATTAAATAAAATTTTAATAAAATTTTGATTATTTTCTTATTATGATTTTCCCGCTGTAATCTTTGAGACCTTATTATTCCATGGTTTGGAATTTTCTTTTATATTTTAATAAAAGCATGTTTAACGTTTCATTTTTTATTAAGAGAAATAAAATTGGGACGTTACAGTTTGGTATCAGAGAATACTTACGTTCCTGAATACTCATAAAAAGCAAGTAAGCAAGTAAGTTAAAACCATCATCGCATCCGCTGCATCACCCCTTAGTAGAGGTAAAAGAAAGGTTTTATTTCAAGTTTATGCAAGTATGATTATATGTTTTGTTCATGAAAATGTTTTATAGTCCTCGGAGTTTTGGTTTAGATGGTTCGGTTAAAGAAGATGGCGAGAATGAGTACGGAGGGTCAAATTCCTGGGCAGCCATTAGCTAGTAGAGAGGAAGATTTAAAGGACCACTTGATAGGAAAGTTTTACGAGCTATCGTGGGATGATACAGCACCAGAGATGCAATTGCTAAAGATCCAGCATCTTTGGAAGAGAATGGAACAGGTGAGGTGTGGGCTTGACCTAATGAAAGTAGCTGAGAAGGTCTATAATATCATTGGATCTCCCCTTATGCGAGATTACGTTGATGATGCACTGAAGGATTTGACTCTGGAGATACGGAAAGGGTGATCAGTTCTTAAGATAATTAATTTTGATGAATTTATCAACCACATCCTGCGGAATTGGAGGAAAGAGTTCTATGGCCGAGTTCCCAGAGGGGTTAGGATATCGCGTCAGAAGCCTTATGAAAGCTCGAATCTTGGAAAGAGGATATGGCGAGCCAGCAGCATTTAGAAGATTCTTATAGTTTGAGTTATCGGTAGTAGTATTATTTGTCTCTAGTATTTAAATTTTTCCAGATCAGTAGTTTTGTTTCGTTGCAAATAGTTGAAAGTTGTTTATTTTAAGCTATGAAATGAATAAAAATAGTTTTTTTAAGATGTTTTAACCGTATTGCTATGGTCGACAATAGGAATCATGCCACCAAAGAAGAATACTCAGCTAATTCAAGAAGATAGCGAGGAAACAGAGTCGACGAACAACTACAATGACAATAATGAGAACGGAGGAAATATCAACAATATGGATGCATTTGCTCTAAACCTCGCAGATGCACTAAGGAGAGTTCTACCTCAACAGAATCAGAATCAGCAGCAACCTCAATACCAAGAAGGAGACGGTATCCTAACACATTTCCGTCAGTTAGGACCACCCAAGCTAAAGGAAACTGGAGGACCTCTAGCAGTAGAAGAATGGATTCGGGAACTGGAACAAATCTTCGACTATTTGGGATGTTCAGATGCCCAAAGAGTTACCTGTGCGGTATTCCAGCTAACCGAGGATCCAAGTCACTAGTGGGAGGCAGTGAAGATCAGCATGAGCCTAGAGCAGCAAGCCAACTTGACCTGGACCATTTTCAAGAAAATGGTCATGGATAATTACTTTCCAAAGGCATTCCGAAAACAGAACGAGAAAGAGTTAATGAATATAGAGTAGGGCAACATGACCATTCTGGAGTACAAGCAAAAATTCAACCTACTAGCTCGTTATGCTCCCCATTTAGTAGACACGGATGAGAAGAAGGCCTGGAGATTTGAAAATGGGTTGCAACCTAAGATTGGGGCACACGTATCCGCACTCAATCTCAGCACTTACTCAGAAATTGTGCAGTGAACTAGGGCAGTTTCCACCCATCTGAATCTAGACAAGCCTGCTCCAAAATTTCCCAATAATGGTGGGAAACGGCGATGGGATGAGCGCAACAATCAGAACAGAGGAAGGAATTTCCAGCCTGATAAGAAACCTAGAACTGAAGGAGGGAGCAGACCAGAGGCAGCGACAGAAAGATCCTTGTGCTAGAAATGTAAAAAATGACACTATGGGAAATGTATGCTCGGAGAGAACGGTTGTTATCGTTGTTACCAACTGGGGCACCAAGCAATGAATTGTCCCCTGAACCGGAATTTCAACAACTCCAATGTCCCTAGGAAGGGAAATGTGTGAGCATTTGCCATGAACCAGGAAGAAGAGGCCAAGACGATGATAGGTATCTTATCAGTACTCAACAAGTCTGCCTTAGTACTTTTGGATTCGAGTGCTTCCCATTCTTTTATCGTGATACAACCCGGACAAATGGTCTAGGATGATAATAACGACATAGTGGAAGACTTAGGAACGAAACACATCAACTTAATGAAGGGCTTCAATCCAACTCGATAAACAATGAAAATTAGATAATCTAGACAACTAAAATACCTAGAAAAATGACACGAACTATGTAACATGTAACAAAGGGATAGGGGCTGTAAGGTGACGGTTATATGGCTGAAATTATATATATGGACATGTATGATGGCTTGTGAAGAAGGGCTAGGAGTAGATAGGATATGTTAACGATAGAACGAACTTACGGATTGGATGAAACGGAGTAGAACTCGAACATGACTTGTGGCTTGAAGTGCGATGGACGTTGGGGCTGGTGGTTGACATCGTGAAGATATTGGAAGGTTGATGATGTTGTGGTGAATCACAACCCGATAGCCTCCTTGAATGTCGAACTTATCCAAGGTTGAAATCTCTAAGTTGATCTTCGGATAGCGAATACCGGTTAATCCCTCAAGTGGATTAAGCAATACGCTTGAATAAGACTTAAAGTTACTAGCTCCAAGAATATGAATTTTAAATCAAAACTCACAAAGATTAAAAGGGATTGAGACAATATTGAAAGCAAAGCTTGATAATTCAAATAAAGTCTAAAGTATCAATGTGACAATGATCCCCTATTTATAAGTGATAGGAGGACCGAAAATTGAAGCTAAAAGGGCCGAAAATCTATGGTCCAAAAAGAAGTCCAATTGGACTAGAAAATTTCTTAAACTAGAATTCAATTTAAGGTAGAAACTTCCCTTGATGAACATTCTAGTCAAACCTATGACTCTTGGACTAAAGGACCGAAAATTCCATCTAAATAATTAAATAAAATCTGATTTTGACTATAGTCTAATTAAATAAAAATAACACTATAGTCTAAATAAAAATTAACCCTTCATTAATTTAATTAAAGGCCGAATTTTCTTGCGCACAAATGCACACACATGCACGTTAATTCCATGCACATGCACATGTGCTCTTCTACTCTTCATTTTCAACTCTTCAAGTTAAATTCTCCATGGTGTGATCTTGATCTTCATCTTCAATTGATAATGCTAAAATCCATTTGGGGCTGCGTCCAATTTCTTGATCTCCAACTTCAATCTTTCTTAGCATTAATATTTGAAAACAACCTTGAATTTGTTTGGTTCGTATACACGCAATTGGATCTTTGAATGGCAACTCCGAGTTTAGTTCTTCAAAGCCTTGCATGGCTTCATCATTCCCCCTTGCTGAAAAGAATTCGTCCTCGAAGTCAAGGCTTTATCTTGGGCGAACTCAACTGCAGAAAAAGGGAGTAAATTAGTGACATTAAAAATGGAAGAAATCTTATACTCACCAAATGAATCCATGTGAGTTAAGTCAGGTCCTCGTCCCTGCCATGCAACATGTGTCCCTTGCAAATAAAACTGGATTGATTGATCATTCTTTTGTATTTCTTCAGAACTCGTGTAGTAGGTTGGATGTTCATGCAAAGCTATTCCGGGATGGAATTTGATCACTACCTCAAACTTATCACACATTGGCTGCACAACATTAGGCAAAGAAAACACATTAGTAGCACTGTTCTTATATGTTATTGGCACAATAAACATACTCGTGTTAATTTCCTTGTCGACTCCTTTCACAGAAAATAAGAGACTGTGAATTTTATCTTCATTTGCAACTGATCTGGATGTATTTTCATGTGCTAAGGAATCAGAATGGAGTTGTTTAGGAGTGGATTTGGTGATGGAAAAGACGTGGATCATTGGTGAAGGCTCGGTCAGAGGTGGATCGGTAATGGTGGTGGACTTGGCCGCGGCGGCTGCTTCCTTTGCTCTCTCTTCTTTGAACTTCTCTTGCATCCTTTGTTGATCTTCTTGAACGGCTTTAGAGGACAGCGGCTTGAGTATAGAAGTTCGTCCATTTCGCGAAACAGTGTAGGTGTTTGCAAACCCGTTATGAACAACTTGTCGATCAAATTGCCACGGTCTTTCTAAAAGTATGTGAGCTGCATCCATAGGAATAACATCGCAAAGAAATGTCAGAGTATTTACCTATGGAAAATTCAATACTTACCTGGCTGTTGGCGCGGATCTCATCTTGATCTGTAAGCGACTGCAGTTTGTATGGCTTTGGATGCTTCTTCGTGACTAGTCCAAGCTTATCAACTGCATATTGACTAATAGCATTGATCACACTACCACTATCAATGATCATTGAGCATTTCTTGTCTTGAATGGCAACTCGAGTGTAGAAAATATTCTCTCTATGATCTTGTTGCTCATTGTCTTGAATTATGCTCAAACTGCGGATAGACACAAGACTAACATGAGGGAGCTCGGGCTCCTCTTCTTCTGGCTCAGCAATGGGTGACTCTTCTCCAACCTTGGAGACACCTTTGGGATGTTCTTGCTCATCCTCACTGGCTCACTTGATCTCGTTTTGTTCGGTGATGAACAAAACACACCGCTTTGGACACTGATTCTGAAAATAGCCCCAACCTTGACATTTGTGACATTGAACATCACGAGCTCGTGGAGGGGCTATACTAGGTGGCTATGCTGGAGGGTTAGGCCGTGTAGGAGATGGCCTAGGCTGTATGGGTGGTGTAAACTCGAGTCTACGACTTGACTGCGGTGCAGAATGGTCGGAATGGTGAACGAGTTGACCGGGCTGTCCTTGGGAATGTGTGGGGTCATTAGGCAAAGAAGGTGGCATACCTTGGCTCTAGAAGGGCTGAATAGGAGTTGTACTATGGTGTGATCTCCGTCGTCCCTCTCTGAGCTATCTCTCCACAATTGATACGTAATGCACCATGTCATCTATACTCGTGAAGTCTCTGAGCTCAACTTCATATGCAATGTCAGGATTCATGCCTTCAATGTACCTGATGATGGTAGCATTTAAGGACTCTTACTTTCCGACTTGGTTCAAGGCGGTCTCCAACTCTTTATGGTATTCTTCAATGGAACGGGCGCCTTGCTTAATCTCGTTGAGCTTCTTTTCAAGCTCTCTCTCATAATGCACTGGAATAAATCTTCCTCATAGGAAGCCTTTCATTTCTGTCATGAACAAGGATGATACTCAAGGGAAATTGAAGGAGATAGGAGCTGGGGCTCAAGAAGGAGAAGAAAAATGCAATCTTGAATTAGGGTTCGTCATTTCAAATGAAGGGTCAAGAAAGGGCGGAGGCACCAGGTCGGGTTATACCGATGGAGTGGACGGGTCAACCCTTGAGGAGTTAGATCGGTAGTTGTTTAAATTCCTTTAAGTGGCCATTAGCTAGGCCCAATGTCTTTATTTTCTTATTTCTTGTTTAGCCCAGTTAGTAATGTTTTAGGGTTGTCAACATGGAACTATAAATAGGGTTTCATGTTCTGAATTAGGCAAGTAATGAAATAGCCTTTTTCTCTCTATATTTCTCTATTTCCCTCTCCTTTTTCTCTATACCTTCCCCCATTTCTTTATTATCAAGATTACATTTTTATCACCCAAAATACAAGAAAAGTCCTTGAGATTACAGATTTATTACAGATCTTTACAAAATCATTAAAACTACAACTGCCCACAACATTTGGTATCTCAGAGCCTCAATCCCGAGATGGCCGATGGTACCAGGCTACGCGAGCTGCAGGAACAACAAAAACAAATGGATCAAGTATTAAAGGTAGAAGCCTTGAAAAGAGAAGTTGTTGAAGTGAAGATGCAGGAACAGATTACCAAAGCAAATGAAGAAATGAAAAGCTTTGTGCAAGGGGTTAATGACAAGTTTGACAACCTTGCTAATACACTGAGATCAATCTAGTTACATCTGTCAAACCTTGATAAGGGAAAAAATTTATCCACATGAAATTTTATATTGGGGAGTCCAAACTCTGGAGGGCACAGTGGAAGCAGTCAACCAATTAAATCAAAACCACAATATGTTGTGCCCAGCAGAGAGTGGGTTGACACAGGTAGGCACTCTGCCCCACATCTCCCTAAATTGGATTTTCCCAGGTTTGATGGAGATCAACCTAGGGCATGGATATTAAAATGCCAGAGCTATTTCAGAATGGTGCCTAATCTCCCTAATGATCAAAAGGTCACCCTGGCCACTATGCATTTTGATGGAAGAGCCTCACAGTGGTATCAAAATTTAACTATTAATGCTACTGATCTTGAATGAGATCAGTTCCTAGAGGTTGTATCTGCCAGGTTCGAAGAGATTAAAGATGCTAAGGTCATTGTTGAGTTCAACAAACTGAAACATGTGGGTTCCTATGCTGAATATGTGGAGAGATTCGAGGAGTTAAGGGCATGTATGTTGTTGTTGAATAAGGGCCAATTTACTGAAGAATACTTTATAGCAAGCTTCATTAGTGGGCTTGGGGATGAGATTCAACCTCTAATCCATATGTTCAAACCCAGCACACTTAATCATGCTATTGAATTAGGATAGCAACAGATAAACAATCTGGAGGCCATGACTAAGAAGTTTAAGGGGACTTTTAAACCAATGCAAGCCTCATTAAGTAGAAGGGAAGGTTTCAGCCCTGTAAATAGTTCAAGGAATCAGTCTGCTCCAACTAAACCACCCTTTAAATTGCTTACAGTAGGTGAAATGGCAGCAAGGAGGGAGAAGGGTTTGTGCTATAACTGCGATGAGGCTTTTACTGCAGGCCATAGTTGCAAAAATAGAAAAACATACATGATTATGACTGAGGAAGAAGAAATGGTATATGTGCAGTCCATGACCACTGAGGGTGATCCAGAGGAGGCACCATACCCAATTGTAGGAATGGAAGAGGTTCAGATGGCAGTTAATATAATATCAGGTGAGGGAGGCTATACTACCATGAGGGTTGTTGGCCAGGTTGGGGAACACAAGCTGCACATACTCATTGATTCAGGCACTATACTCAGTTTTATCAGGGAGTCTACAGCTCAAAGCCTTGGTTGTAAACTGGATGCAGCTAAACCTATCATGGTTAAGGTAGCCAACGGTAACAAGATGGTAAGTGCTACTAGGGTGAATGGGTTTAAATGGAGTATCCAAGGGCACCAATTCTCCTACTCACCCATAATTCTTACTACTGAAGGTTGTGACTTAATACTGGGGGGAGATTGGCTTAAAGATTGCACCCCAATTGAGTTGGATTATGATAACATGACTTTCACAGTGAATTGGATAGGAAAGAGGGTTAAGTTGCAGGCTATAACCACTAGAGGTGAATGCCATGTGATAACTGAACACTCTTTCTATCAGATGATTCACCACTAGTACCCCTGCCTAGTTGAGGAAGTCTATATGGTGAAGCTGAAGACCACAACTCATGATCAAAACCAAGAATTGGACACACTACTGGAGGAATACTCAGACATTTTTGCATAACCAAAGGGGCTACCCCCCAGCAGGGGAGTTGAACACCAAATACAACTCAAGCCAGGGAGTCTTCCAAAACATAGGTACCCTTATAAGGTATCCCATGATCAGAAGGATGAGATAGAGAAAATTGTTGCACAACTATTAACTACTGAGATGATACAAAACAGCAGAAGTCCATTTGTTTCTCCAGTTTTGCTAGTGAAAAAGAAAGATGGTACATGGAGGATGTGTGTAGACTATAGATACCTCAATGGCCTAACTGTGAAGCATGACTACCCAATCCCCATAATAGATGAACTACTGGATGAATTACAAGGCGCCAGGTATTTCTCAAAGATTAATTTGAGATCAGGTTACTTTCAGATTCTAATGAAACCAGAGCACAGGTATCTTACAGCTTTTAGTACACACAATGGGCATTAAGAGTTCCTAGTAATGCCCTTTTGATTGTGCAATGCTCCTACCACATTCCAGTCTCTAATGAACCAAATATTCAGGCCCTATTTGAGAAGGTCAGTTTTGGTATTCTTTGATGACATCTTAGTCTATAGCTCTACATGGGGGGAACACACCAAACACCTAAAGGAGGTCCTGAACCTGCTAAGAGAACACCAACTTTATGCTAAGAGGAGTAAGTGCCATTTTGGCTAAGAAAAAATAGAATACCTTGGCCATATAATCTCCTAAGAAGGGGTGTCAACAGATCCCTCCAAGGTCGAAGACATGGTCAAATGGCCAATTCCCATTACTCTAAAGCAATTGAGGGGATTCTTAGGGCTTACTGGCTACTATAGAAAGTTTGTTAAAGGGTATGGAATCTTAAGTAAGCCCCTCATTTCCCTCTTAAAAAAGGGAGCATTTCACTGGAATGAAGGAGCTACCAGAGCTTTTGAAGCCCTTAAGGTAGCAATGGTATCTACTCCTGTATTGGCCCTACCAGATTTTACCTTACCCTTTATTCTAGAGACAAATGCTAGTGGAAAGGGTATTGGGGCAGTTCTCATGCAAAGGAGCAGGCCTCTCTCCTTTATGAGCAAGGCTCTATCTGCAAGAAATCAAGCACTATGTATCTATAAGAGGAAGTTCTTAGCAGTACTGATGGCAGTGCAGAGATGGAGGCACTATTTACAGGGGCATAAATTCATTATTAAGACTGATCAGTAGGCTCTCAAACACCTACTAGATCAGAAAATAATGACCCCAATGCAGCAAAAATGGATTACCAAACTCCTAGGCCTGAATTATGAAATTCGGTACAAAAAAGAAATCCAAAACAAGGTAGCTGATGCCCTGTCTAGGAGACCTAACCCACCAGGAGAATGCTACACCATTACCACTGCAGTTCCAGTTTGGACACAACAAGTGGTGGAAATCTATCAAGGAGATGAATGGATTTCTAAAATTCTCAGCTCTAAGGCCTTGGACTACAGCACTTTCCCAGACTATGACTCAATGGGAGACATACTTAGATACAAGGGAAGGATTGTGGTTGGCAGTGGTTCAGATATCAAACAAAATCTATTACATGAGATGCACAACTTCTCCTATGGGGGACATTGAGGGATCTATGGCACCTATGTGAGGTTGAAGAGGCTATTCTACTGGCCCTACATAAAGAAAGAGGTTATTCAGTGGGTTAACAACTGCAGTACTTGCAGCATTAGTAAACCAACATGTGGACTGTACCCTGGCTTGCTATAGCCTCTACCAATCCCAACTCAAGCATGGACTCACATTTCTATGGATTTCATTGAGGAGCTACGCACTTCCTACAAGAAGAGTGTCATATTGGTGGTAGTAGACATGATTACTAAATATGGGCACTTCATCTCTATAGCCCACCTTACACGGCTCAATCTATTGCTTAGGTGTTCCTGGACACCATCTATAAGCTACATGGACAGCCCCTGAGCATAGTAACTGACAGGGATAAATCTTTACAAACTTATTTTGGAGAGAACTATTCAAGCTTATGGGCACCTCCCTAGACATGACTTCTGCATACCACCCTCAGTCAGATATGCAAACTAAAATGGTAAATCAGTGTCTGGAGACCTATCTAAGGAGCATGGTGCATTCGCACCCCAAACAGTGGTCTAAGTGGCTACCTTTGGCTGAGTTTTGGTATAACACTAACTACCACTCAAGCCTGAAGGCTACTCATTTCCAGGCTTTGTATGGGTACACTCCACCCTTAGATTCCCTATCACCTTACTTCCCCACTACCCCTACTGAAGTGAAGGATATCCTAGAAGAATGCAAACAACTCATAACAGAGCTGAGGGCTAATCTCTAGTCAGACTAAAATCGCATGAAAATATATACAGACCTAAAAAGAACTGAGGGAGTTCGAGGTGGGAGATTTGGTCTACCTAAAGCTCCAACCATTCCGGCAGAACTCTGTGGCTCACTCCCAGAATATAAAGCTTGCATCCAGATATTATGGGCCCTACCCTATTCTAGAATGTGTAGGCAAGGTGGCCTATCACCTGAAGTTATCTGATGAGGCCAAGATTCACCCGGTCTTCCACGTATCCTTGGTGAAGAAGGTAGTCAGTCCATCGGTGATTTCCTCTACAGAGCTCCCTGCCCATGATGAAGATGGGATCTTTACCGTTGTCCCGTGTAGATTTTTGGCTGAAAGGATGGTCCACCGAGGTGGCGCTAAGGTGCAGCAACAATTGGTACTTTGGGATCGTTCTGGAGAAGGGTTGAAGTCATGGGAAGATTCTGGGTGGATAGCCAAATTGGAGAGCAAGCTTGATCTTTGTGGACAAAGATCTCAAATAGCCGACGGTAATGTCATGAACAAGGATGGTACTCAAGGGAAATTACAGGGGATAGGAGCTGGGGCTCAAGAAGGAGAAGAAAAATGTAATCTTGAATTAGGGTTCCTCATTTCGATTAAAGGGTCAAGAAAGGGTTGAGGCACCGGGTCGGGTTATACCGATGGAGTGGACGGGTCAACCCTTGAGGAGTTGGATTAGTAGTTGTTTAAATTCCTTTAAGTGGCCATTAGCTAGGCCCAATTTCTTTATTTTCTTATTTCTTGTTTGGCCCAGTTAGTAATGTTTTAGGGCTGTCAACCTGGAACTATAAATAGGGCTTCATGTTCTGAATTAGGCAAGTAATGAAATAGCCTTTTTCTCTCTATATTTCTCTATTTCCCTCTCCTTTCTCTCGATATCTTTCCCCATTTCTTTATTATCAAGATTACATTTTTATCACCCAAAATACAAGAAAAGTCCTTGAGATTACAGATTTATTACAGATCTTTACAAAATCATTAAAACTACAACGGCCCACAACAATTTCTTCCCATGTATCAACTGGCGAGTATCTCTCTCTTCGTCGCCTTTCTTGCTGCATTTCCCACCATGAGGCTGCATAGCCTCTAAACTCCAATGCTGCTAACTGGACCTTCTTGATCTCTGAAAAGTCGTAGCAGTCGAAGATCTTGTCTACTTTGCGCTCCCAATCTAAGTAAGGATCAGGGTCGTGTCTTCCTTCAAATTTTGGGATGCTCGTTTTGATGTTGTTGAGCAAACCATCTCCATCTCCATATTTAGGCCTTTCATAACGAACTTCTTGTCTGACAGGTGCCCTGGCTTGATCTTGGCGATGGGCTTGCCATGGTGGATTGAAGGTGGCCTCATATCCACCTGCTGCATCGAACTCGGGTCCGATTGCATTGTTTCTAACATTCTCTTGGGCAGCGGGTTGCCTCAAGGCGGCTCTTTGCTGGGTTGTTGGATGACTAGGGTTGTAGTCAACTGAGCTGTAAGTTTCTTGAGCTGCTCGGATAGCTCGGCTACTTGATTCCCGAACTTATCTTTAAGCAATTGATTTTAGCACATGAAGTACTTTGACATGGCTTCAAACTGGTACTTCGGGTCCCAATCAGTTGAGTAAGACAGTTCATCTGGTGTAGTGGACGATTTTAGGTCATCTATGGGAGGTGTCGAAGCAGTGGCTTTGTTCTTTTCCTTGAGGGGGTGTTGAAGCGATGGCTTCATTCTTGCCTTTGTCCATGGTACCTACAAAACAAACAAACGTAAAGGAAAATAAGGAAGGATCCTCATAATCTCACGTTTCCCTCGTTTGTTCTCACTCTTGATTTTACCACTCTTGTTTGCACTCAAAGTGTATGGTGATGTGTGTGTGTCATGTATATGGAAGGGGGACGTAGCACTCTTTATCAAATATCGAGGGTACAATGTAATTGCATGAAGAATTGACGAGGATTGCTAACTAGGATCAACGGATGATGTGTGGCTAGGGTATGGCCGATTGGTTTGTGAAACACAAGCGGTATGATGTGGCAAGGGTGGTGATGTGGCATGTGGGAGTAGGGTATGTCGAGTAGATAAGGTAGGTTAGGGTTCAATGGATCCCCAAGGGTAGAAGGAAAGAAGTAGGAAGGAAAAAGAAAGAAAGATTAGGTAATTTGGAAAGTGTTACACAATTGTGACACAATCTAAATATCCTAATTGAACTAGACTCTAAAAGGAATGAAACAAAATTAAATTACAACTCAAAAGGAAACTACCAAAATAAAATAGAACTTGGAAGGAAAGTTCCAAAAATAAAATAAGACTCTAATGGAAATTACCAACTAAGAAATTATCCTAGAAGGAAATTACCAAAATTAAAATAAAACTCACAAGGTAAGTCCTAAATATAGAACTTGACTAAAAGAAAAGTACCAAAATAAATCAAGACTCAAATGGACACACAATGAATATTCTTCTCTCCTTTTTTTTTTTGTAATTCGGATTTTTTTTATCCGGTTTGTTTTTTTTAATCGAAGGTTTTTTCTCTTTTTTTGTCGATGCTCTTTTCTTTTTTATTATAGAATAGCTATGCTATTACAACTCGATAAAATAAAAATAAAAAGACACGTATGATGACACGTAAGATAAAAATTGACACGTCAGATTGAACCACGACCAGCAGAGCTGACGTGGCTCTGATGCCAAATTTATGATACGATCCGGACAAACGATCTAGGATGATAATAATGACGTAGCGGAAGACTTAGTAACAAAACACGTCAACTTAATGAACGGTTTCAGTCCGACTCGATAAACAACGGAAATTAGACAATCTAGATAACTAAAATACCTAGAAAAATGACACGAACTATGTAACACGACACAAAGGGATAGGAGGCTGTAAGGTGACGGTTATATGGCTGAAATTATAGATATAGAACATGTATGATGGCTTGTGAAGAAGGGCTAGGAGTAGATATGATATGTTAACGATAGAATGAACTTACGGATTGGATGAAATGGAGTAGAACTCGAACACGACTTGTGGCTTGAAGTGCGACGGACGTTGGGGCTGGTGGTTGACGTCGTGAAGATGTTGGATGGTTGATGATGTTGTGGTGAATCACAACCCGATAGCCTCCTTGAATCTTGAATGTATCCAAGGTTGAAATCTCTAAGTTGATCTTCGGATAGCGAATACCGGTTAATCCCTCAAGTGGATTAAGCAATACCCTTGAATAAGACTTAAAGTTGCTAGCTCCAAGAATATGAATTTTAAATCAAAACTCACAAAGATTAAAAGGGAATGAGACAATATTGAAAGCAAAGCTTGATAATTCAAATAAGGTGTAAAGTATCAATGTGACAATGATCCCCTATTTATAAGTGATAGGAGGACCGAAAATTGAAGCTAAAAGGGCCAAAAATCTATGGTCCAAAAAGAAGTCCAATTGGACTAGGAAATTTCCTAAACTATAATTCTATTTAAGGTAGAAACATCCCTTAATTAAAATTCTAGTCAAACCTATGACTCTTGGACTAAAGGACCGAAAATTCCATCTAAATAATTAAATAAAATCTGATTTTGACTATAGTCTATTAAATAAAAATAACACTATAGTCTAAATAAAAATTAACCCTTAATTAATTTAATTAAAGGCCGAATTTTCTTGCGCACACACATGCACGTTAATTTCATGCACATGCACATGTGCTCTTCTACTCTTCATCTTCAACTCTTCAAGTTAAATTCTCGATGGTGTGATCTTGATCTTCATCTTCAATTGATAATGCTAAAATCCATTTGGGGCTGCGTCCAATTTCTTGATCTTCAACTTCAATCATTCTTCGCATTAACATTTGAAAATAACCTTGAATTTGTTTGGCTCGTATACACGCAATTGGATCTTTGAATGACAGCTCTGGGTTTAGTTCTTCAAGGCCTTGCATGGCTCCATCATATTGCAAAGAGATTTTATGAAAAAGCTAATGTAAAATATGACGAGGAGACTGAACCTTTAAGAATAAGTATTCTGTCGGGCAAAACAATGAAGGCAGATCATTTGGCTAAAGGAGTCAAACTAGCACTAGAAGAAAGAACTTTGGAGGCTAACCTATTCATCTTGGAGATGAAAGATTTTGATGTGATTCTAGGGATGGATTGACTGAGCCAGAATGATACAGTTATCAAATGTCGTGATCGAGAACTTATTTTCCAGCGACCGAGAGAAAAACAATTCTCATTCAAAGGAACCAAGGTGAGCAGATCACCTCACATCATCTCAGCCATGAAAGCAATGAAAATGATAAGAAGAAATGATTGCCAAACATTCTTGGTAAATGTGATGAGCACAGAAGAGAAGGAGAAAGCTATGGATGACATTCCAATAGTACGAGAGTACCCCGATGTCTTTCCCGAAGACATCACTGGCGTGCCACCAGATAGACAAGTGGAGTTCTCCATCGATATAGTGCCAGGAGCGGCACTGGTTTCTAAAGCACCGTACCGGATGGTGCCAAAAGAATTGGAAGAATTGAAAGTTCAAATCTAAGAGCTTTTAGACAAGGGATACATACGGCCTAGTGTGTCACCTTGGGGCACATCAGTTCTATTTGTGAAGAAGAAAGATGAGAGCATGAGGATGTGCATTGACTACCGCGATCTAAACAAGCTCACTATCAAAAACAAGTACCCATTGCCCAGAATTGAAGACCTGTTCGATCAATTGAAAGGAGTTGGAGTATTTTCGAAGATTGATTTGAGGTTGGGGTACCATCAGCTGAATGTAAAAGAATGAGACATTCCCAAAACAGCATTCCGAACCAGATATGGTCATTAAGAGTTCACAGTAATGCCGTTTGGATTAACCAACACACTTGCAGTGTTCATTGATCTGATGAACAGAGTGTTCCACCAATACTTAGACCGGTTTGTCATAGTATTTATTGATGACATTCTGGTGGACTCCAAAGATGAAAAGCAGCATGAAAAGCATCTGCGGTTGGTCCTAGACACGTTGCGGAAGGAGAAGCTTTATGCCAAGTTCAGCAAATGCAATTTTTTGCTAGATCGAGTTATGTTTCTTGGGTACGTGGTAACAGTTCAAGGAGTAGAAGTAGATCCATCAAAAGTGGAAGCAGTGAACAATTGGGAGATGCCGAAGAATGCTGGTGAGATAAGGAGTTTCTTAGGTCTTACCGGATACTACAGACGTTTCATTGAAGGTTTCTCGAAGATAGCCAGTCCGTTAACTCAGCTGACGAGGAAGGGCATCAAATTCAAATAGAGTGGGAAGTGTGAAGAAAGTTTTCAGCTGCTAAAACAGAAACTCACAACTGCACCTATTTTGATTATCCCAGAAGGCAGTGAAGGATTCGTAATATACTGTGATGCTTCCAAACAGGGACTCAGATGTGTGCTAATGCAGCACGAAAAAGTGGTGGCCTATGCGTCAAGACAGTTAAAGACGCATGAACTCAATTGTCCTACTCACGACTTGGAGCTGGCAGCAGTTGTCTACACATTAAGATATGGCGACAAAAGCCTGAAGTATTTCTTCACCCAGAAGGAACTAAACATGAGGCAAAGGAGATGGCTCGAGTTGGTTAAAGACTATGACTGCACAATACATTATCACTCAGGAAAGACGAATGTGGTAGCTGACGCGTTATGCAGAAAAGGAACTAATACATCTCAGCTTGTTCAAGAATTTGCTAAGATGAAAATAGACGTGGTTCCACCAGCAGAGAGTACTACCTCAGTTTTGGCAGCCTTGACAATTCACCCATTGTTGAGAGATCAGATCAAGGCAACACAAGAAAATGATAAATTCCTGTGCAAAATAAGGGAGCGAGTGTTGAAGGGCAATATTCAAAATTTCGCATTAGCAGACGACGGAGCATTAGTCTTTGAAGGAAGAATTTGCGTTCCCAAGAATAGCGAGATAAGAAAGGAGATATTAGAAGAAGCTCATAATACACCATATTCCATTCATCCCGGAGGAACCAAAATGTATCAGGACTTGAAGAAATATTTTTGGTGGGGGAACATGAAGAAATCTATCGGCGAATATGTGGAAAGATACATGACTTGCCAATAGGTGAAAGCATAACATCAGCGACCAACAGGCTTTTTGCAGCGCTCGAGATCCCGGAGTGAAAATGGAAAAATATCACCATGAATTTTGTGGTGGGATTGCCAAAAATGATCAAAGGAAACCACGCAATTTGGGTGATAGTGGACAGACTCACGAAATCTGTACAGTTTCTACCAATGAAAATGACGTTCAGCATGGACCGCCTAGCCCAGCTTTACATAGATGAGATTGTAAGACTGCACGGGGTACCAGTAACTATTGTATTTGATCGGGACATGAGGTTCACCTCAAATTTCTTGAGAAGTCTACGAGAATCAATGGAAACGAAGTTAAGGTTCAGCACCGCTTATCATCCTCAGACTGATGGGTAGTCAGAAAGGACCATCCAGATGCTAGAAGACATGTTGCGAGCCTGAGTGATGGATTTTGGTGAAAATTGGGAACAACATTTACCGCTGGTAGAGTTTGCCTACAACAATAACTACCAAGCAACCATCGGGATGGCTCCATATAAAGCACTATACAGAAGAAAGTGCAGATCGCCTTTACACTGGGATGAAGTTGGTGAGAAAAGAATTCTAGGGCCGGAGTTAGTTGAAAAGATGGTGGGTGTGATCAACAAGATTCGTGAACGCATCAAAGTTGCACAAGATCGACAGAAGTCTTATGCTGACCTTAAAAGAAGAGATTTTCATTTCGAGATCGGGGACAAAGTTTTCCTAAGATTGTCGCCTATCAGAGGAGTTGTTCGTATTGGCAGAAGATGGAAGTTGAGACCGAAGTTTATAGGACAATTTGAGATCTTGGAGAGAGTTGGGGGTTTGGCATACCGACTTGCTTTACCACCAAGTTTGACCTCGATACATCATGTTTTCCATGTTTCGTCCTTAAGAAGATATATTCATAATCCGGGCAATCTCGTGAATTATGTTGAGTTAGGATTAAGTAAGGATTTGACTTATGAGGAATATCCAATAGTTATGCTGGATAGGAAGATTCACATACTAAGAAATAGAGAAACGTCGTTAATTAAGGTCCAGTGGAGTAGACACAGTGTAGATTAAGCTACCTGGGAAAAAGAAGAAGAAATTATGTTTAGATACCCGCAATTTCTAGGCTCAAGTAAGTAATTTCGAGGACGAAATTTTTTTAAACAGGAAGGGATGTAGAGACCCGATTTATTTTAAATGGCTACGTTCTTCCCCTAAAAATATTTTTAAATCATTTTATTTATGTGATATTAATTCATTAAGTCTAATAAGTCGCGCCTAAATAATTTATTTTATTCCAAGCATGAATTCATTTTAGTATATAGTAAATTCGTAGCATGAGCATGCATTTAATTTAATTTTGTGCCTATTTTTTTGTTGCATTTTATTTTATCCTAAGCGTATTTCTCCAGCCCTTTATTTTATTTCGAAGCCCAGATCTTTCTTTTTCCAAGCCCAAGTGTTGAGGCCCAGATTCTAGAATTTTCCTAGCTCTTCTCTCATTTTCCCCACGTTTGTTGATATGCAGATAAATCTAAAATTCAAAACTGCACCCTTTTATCTCTTTATCACCTTATCAACTGCAAATAAGATAACTATGTGATCTCTTATTCCCACGTTTCCACCCTAGAAACTAGTATAAATAGGAGTCTTAACCTTTCATTTTCTTCATACCAAGAGTAAAAGAGTCCGTAAAGGTTTTCTCTTTTTAAAGAATTTCCGTCCAGAGGTACGAATGTCCTTTTGTTTTCTTCTCTGCATTTGCATACCTTGTCTGGAGTTTGGTAAAGTTAAAATCTGAGGTGGGGAGAAAGATTTTAGTAAAAGTAAAGGGAGTGGGACCGTGCTATTTACTTTTCTGCTGGAGAATTGTCATATTTGACTTATGTGCGTATAATTGAATATATTATGTATGAATATGTGTGCATGAGAGTGGACGGTTATATATATAATTATATGTATGTGTTGATATATATATATATTTATATTATATGTGTTGTGCCTATATGTATAGGTATAGTATAAATATAGGGTAATCAATGCTAGCCACACACACACGTCACTTTCATACTTTTGTTCACTTTATGTTTATATATATATATATAGTTGTGACTTGAGCATGTGTTGTCATTTATATATATAATATAGGTGTTGTATGATAAGATGTATATTATATATATATATATATATTATGTGGTACGTGAATATATATATATATAGATATGTGATGGCATCTTTTATTTGTTTCTATTCATATATAAAACATGTATATATATACTATATGTATACGTATGTATTGTTTTCTTTAGTTAGTTTTAATAAAAGGAAAAGAAGATTATGTCGCTATGTGTGATTTTGTTTTAAGCATGCATTATATGGTTTAGTTTCATGCATCGATTATATAATGTGGCTCATATAAGATAATTATTTCTAGGCAAGGCGTGCAGAGACTTAATTGGTTAATATCAAAGTCAAGGTCAAGGTGGGATTTTATTTGATTCTGTTCGGATTATTCTCTCTATATTTTATTATCGAGTATGTGATTACACAGCACAGTACAGGGCCTTCGGGCTGAATAAGACAGGGCCAACGGGCTTCACAGTATGGGCCGACAGGCTAAATGGTTTGGTCTACGGACTGAACACTTTTATTATTCTCTTTTACTCGTTTAATTTTATATAGCTTGGATAATTGGACACTCCCCACTGAGTTTAAAGTACTCACCCCCAAAACTTTCCTTTTCAGATGGAGGCTCGGGTGATGTTTAGCGGGTCAAGATGCGATGGTGGTGGTCATGGTCCCGGATTAAATAAAATTTTAATAAAATTTAGATTATTTTCTTATTATGATTTTTCCGCTGTAATCTTTGAGACCTTATTATTCCATGGTTTGGAATTTTTTTTAATCTTTTAATAAAGGCATGTTTAACGTTTCATTTTTTATTAAGAGTAATAAAATTGGGATGTTACATAATGGTTTCTAGATAACTGTCATGTATAATATTATTTCAATTTGAAAATAAAAAATAAAAAAAAAAGTCTAAAAATTCCCTTAAGATAATCGAACATGAGACCGACCTTTGATTGAAATGAGAACTTGACCAACTGGATTACTGTTAATTTTTATAATATTTTGAGAGAAGTTTTAAAATAAAAAAAGCATAAAAAATTCTAAAAAAAAACGGGTTACTATTAGTGTATAAAAAAAATCCTCTCATTATTAATTCGAAATTTTTAGGCGGAAAGTTTCCCACCAATGATTTGATTCTTTCATTTTACAAAATTAAAAAACTAACACAAAAAAAAAACTCTTCTCACTTCATCTCTCTTGTTCGTTTCCTCAAACTTCCAGCCCATTCATGATTCTTTCCCCTTCCCTTTTACCTAATGGCTACCATGCCTGAACCACCGCGAAAGAAACATCTTCTTCAATATCGAAATGCACACAACAAAATTCATACGATTCTCCTTTTCCCTGATTGAGAATTACACACAAAATTTCATACGATTATGTAATTAGGGTTTTCTCTTCTCCTTCCACTCTTTCAATCAACAACGTAATCCATTGCTCAGATCACGAAATTTGAAATATTTACATATTTCTGACAGAATCTCGTGCTGGGATGAAGTTGTTCCTGCCGCATCTCGAAGAGATTAGAGACGTCGATAATGCCAATATTCTCTTGGTCGCGATTGCGTGTTTGGAGAAGTTGTAGAAGGCATTTCAATTTGCTAAGAAGCCTTTAAAATTGTGCTATTATGGCAGCAAAAATTACCTAGCCCGTAAAGGTTTCGATTTGCAACCCTTAGTTGTTTTTTAATGCATTTTTTTATTTATATTAGATTTCAGGTTGAAAAACAACAATCCGTGCTAAGTGTGATTTAAGTAAACTGCACACAAGTGTTCTACGATATGTTGGGAACAGACGTAAGAACATTAAATAGAAAGCAGTTAAAAAAAAACGCATGAGATTGGTAATCCAGTTCGGTTAATCAACCTACTCTGAGGGGACTTCGCCCAAACTTGAAGATCCGTTTGCTACTCCTTTATGAAGTGTATTTAGGCTATTACACATACATGACTCTTTCTTTATGCTACCCGTTCTTCTTCATGAACTCTTTCACTAAACGAAAGCTGTGAGATCCCCTCACAACCATGACACTAGACTCCCTCTATCTACCCACGACTTCAACTTACAATTTCTCCCGAGATTGCGTACGATATGGATTAAGACAACCCCTCACGTGTTTCACTCAAAACACTAAATTCCTAGACTATCATGTTGAACTTTTAAAGGAACAAATACTAGCTAATACATGTGGATCACAAACAAAACTGACTCTCAAATAATATGCTAAGAGAATCTAATTAAGTCCACCACCGATTATTGCATTAATCGGTCTTCAAATAGTCTTCACTTCAATGACACCGCTGGTCACTTTCCGTGATGTAGGTAAGTGAATATTGACTTGTGATCCTTCCAAACATATGTAGATGCTTTCCATGTGCAGTAGGGTTAATTTCAGCACGGTATCTATACCACAAGGCAGTCAAACGATTATATCTTGACCTTTCAAACTGATTCGGCGCAATATCTTTCGAGTATAGAAACTGCCATAATTAAATTGCTCCTAGGTATGTCAGGAACATCAGAGCGAACAGTTCACCAACTGTTCTTCAAAACTTGCACAGCGACACTTTTGTCTTCAGGCACATACCCTGGAATACATTGTCTTCTATATCTCGCCAATACAAACACGAACCGAACATTAGTGCATAATGATGGGCACTAACACAGGTGTTGGAATGTGAGGGGATTATGGAGAAATTTCTTAGTGTGTACAAGAGTATAAGCCTCGCAGTCGAATAAGGAGCATGGAATACCTCAACAGGATATAGAATAGGTACATTATGCTAATTTTGCATCTGAAGTTTTGGGAATTGTTTAGTTAGATTAAATTGTATTGAATATAAGTATCTCTTGATAGTGTGTGAATTATACGAGAATATATAGGATCTTGTGTTATATTTTTAATAATTAGCCTCTTGATTATATTGTCTGCTAATGGGCATGGATTGGGTTAAATATCTCATCATGGAATTGATCTACATTTACCAAATAGAGACTCAAAAAGCTTAGAGATAATTGGAGATTTTCATGTTGCATAATTAAGATAAATGCATACATTGATGAGGGTGGTCTTTGGAATTGAAAAACAGTGCCAAATTGTATTTCGCTTATGCTTCAGGTTTGCTTGAGCATATCTCTTCTGAGTTATTTTCTCGATACAATATAGAAAGTTGGTATAGTTTCTTATAATTTCTGATATTAAACCTATTGATGAGTTGTACTCTTATTGTTTGCAGTTCTTAGAGAGCCTTCTTCCTATTTTGGCCTATCTGTTTCAACATTGAGTTCGACATCATGCTGGTGTAGGATGTTTAAAGCATGCCCTGGTTTGTAGACATTATACCTATAATTTATTTGATTTAACTTAGATATATTATCAACTGTAGACTGCTACATTGCTATAATTTATCTGCACTCATGTTCTTGTAATATTTTCAATGATTATGTTATCTTTAATGTATCTGATATAGGAAAAATGGAAGCCTCTGCATACCTTTGCACTAGCTGGACATATAAAATTTATGGACGAGCTGTTGGAGAAGGGATATAACATTGAGCAGGTTGACAAGGTACGAGTATATCCATAGTGTTGATGTTCTTAGTTCATGCATAGTTTGTACCATAGTCATAGAGCATTAGTATGAATGAACTTGGCTCAACAGGATGGGTTAAAACTATGAATGAACCTACCCTTTTTTTGAAATCAATGATCTATTCACTAATGTCATGCATATAAAACCACTGAAGGTAATGAATCCTCCATCACTTAATATTTTTGGAGATTTTTTAAGTTATTTTTTTTTATATATTATAATGTGTTGTTGTTGTCCCTTTGATAAAAATCCTCAGATTCATTAGTTATATGCAGTTATCAGGTCAGCTTTGTATTGATTAAGCTTAAGCATCCACATTGATCAAATATATGAATTCAAATGAAGAATCTAATAGAAAATAAAAACACATAGCAGATGGTGCTTTCTATACAAAATGGCTGGAAAGGCCAATGGGCTCATTAATATTCACTCAAGAAAATGAAACCAGTAGTAATTCCATTACATTCCAATTTACATTGATTTTTTTACTTGTCTTGTTGATGCTATACCATTATATCCTATCATTTCATATATATGCATGTAACTATTCATTTCCACTGGACATTGGAGGGACAAACTTGTTCTCACACTCTTTGCCCGTTTCGTGATGTAGCAAAACAGTAGTGTTTAGCAATCATAAGTGTCATTATCTTCATTTGTACTCTATTTTTTTGTATGCGGTACATTTCATTTACTCTGGTTTAGTAATCATGAGTGCCATTATCCTCTAACTCGAATAAATGCATTGGAAATTGGATACTATGCACTCACTAGTCTTTCTTTTCTCTCTGCAAGTTGTATGTTTTAACCATATCTTATTAGTATTATTGCTGCTGGAAGGTTGCATTATTATTTATTAGTCTTGTTGTTTATTTCTGAATTTATACTGCTGTCAAATAGTTGCGTTGACATTTCTGATACCAAGCCCCCTCACGTTGAGCTCTCGTCTCCTAAAGGTTATCTTCTTTCTCCTTTTTTCCTCATATTAGCTTTTTTAGTTACTTTGATATTGCATTATTTTTGTTGGATGATTGAGGAAGTTGAGATGTTTTATGGTAGTGATAATGAGAGCCCCATAGAAGTAGAGCAGTGAGTGGAGGTGTTAGTGCTCTGTGTTATAGTACCTTGCTTTATCTTCATCAATATCTTGAAAGTATGAGGCATGACCTAATTAATTATAACATTTCTTAGATTGGGTTAGCTATGCAATATAGATAAGAGATTTATTGTTGAAAAATATATGGATTTAATTCTAGAAATCCAAGCACAAAAATCCCAACCAAACATTTTGCCCAAATCTATTTTTGGGACAACACAAATACCCCCATTTTAATCCAAAAATCTGATTTTATTGAGTTGTTTTTGGATGTTCAAACTATGTCAAAATTGTAGATTATTGTCTTATCTTTACTTTGAAACTTGAATCATGTCATTTAGATTTTTGAGGACAAAGTTATACTCATTTTACCATAGCCCTATCAGTTTCTCGAACAACTTTTCCACACCAAAGTAATTCAATTTTTTAGTTCTTTTATTGATGAAATCTGGGATTTTGTATTTGAGGAATAGCTTTAGGTATAAGTCTTAGGGTTCTACAGAACTTGAATTTACTTGATTTGGAGTTTTCGTTGAGGAGCTATTGGCGATTTACTAAAACTGGTACATAATAAATATAACAGGAGATTTCTTTTGAATGTTTGAATTTGGAGATTTTCACTATATAGAATCACCTTTTGTACTCTTGAATTATTTAAAATAGTTATAACAATTCTTAAATTTTAATAAATCGTGTTATGATCTCTAGAAATTTATAAAATGTATACTAAGTACATAATTTGAGAATAATTAAAGTTAAGCCTAAACATCATAAGAATGTCCAGACTCCTTGTCAAAGAAGGCCATTAGGTTTATTCATTCTCTTGTGCTTATTGTTGTACATGGATCATTGATACACACACACACATATATATATATAATATGTGTGGGTATGTGTGTCGATGTTTTGTGCAGCCTTAAAGATTCAAACTACAAATAGCCCCATTTTTGTAAATAAATATATGCTTGTGAAACAAGCTGCAACTTCTCTTTGCATTTGGCTTTCTCTTAATATTTTTAGAGATCTTTTAAGTTATTTATTTATATTATTTAATAACGGTTGCAATTGTGGGGAATTGCAAAATCTTTTTCTTGACTTTCTATTGTATTTAGATGATCTATGATGCTATTATTTGTTCATTTATGTTATTTACGTTAAGATTTTATATGTGATGTATTATTGCAGGAAGGTTTTAAGATGTTGAATTTTTGGAGAAACTGGAGAGTTCGAGCTGGCTCAATTCTTCCATTACTAGTCACACTAAAAAACACGATGGTTAATTCTTTTTTGTTTAAAATATTGGTAATTGGATAAATTCTTTTTTATTATGTATTGATTTTAGGATTGAATCAGTGTTGAATTTCCCTTTCTATTTAAGTATTGATAATTAGATAATGTCTCGTTATTATAATTATTTTATGTTTTGGTGCTTAATTTGAAATATTTTTTAGATTATTCACAATCTGAAAATATAATTTTATTTTTATAAAACTTGTGCAGAACAATATTATATGTAACGGTTTTAAAAAATAAGCATTATCTAAATACAAGAATACGTAACGGTTTTAAAAAAAACATTATCAAAATACAAGAATACGTAACGATTTTAAATAAAAGATGTTATCTAAATATAAGAATACGTAACGGTTTTAAAAAAAGCATTATCTAATTGAAAGAATATGTAACAGTTTTTCATTAAGGCGTTATATATGCTATGAAATATGTAACGGTTTCTAAAAAAACGTTATCTATGTTATGAAATGTGTAACGGTCCCTTAAAGAGTGTTATCTAAAAAATATAATACGTAATGGTTTCATAAGAAACCGTTACGTATAATATATAATAGGTAAGGGTTTGTTATAAAAACCGTTACGAAAGATCATAATACGTAACACTTCATTCAGTATAGATAACGGTTATAAACCATTACATAAAGTGAGTATAGATAACGGTTAATAAACATTACGTATACTGGGTAGAATACATAACACCACTATACGTAACGGTTCTGAAATGGCATACGTAACAGACAATAACCGTTACGTATGTGCGTTTTTGTAGTAGTGAATATAGTAAAATGGTAATTTACGGAAAGTGATATCTGTTAAATCTTTTGGCCCCATTAAATCGAAAATTATATTTTGAAATTTATTTCCTTCTGCGTTGAAATTGTACGAGGTCTCTAAAGTCGCGCATTCTTAGTTGAAATATAATTAAAGTGAATAAAAGCTCCAATTAAATTAAAGTCGAGTTCTGAAAATTAGAGCAGCAGTCCTAAAATAAGGTTTGACCTTGTAGGACATGTTGAGCCAGTCAAATGAGCTGACGGATGAGTATCGAGAAATTTCATCACCCGAGTTGATCTAATCGAGGTGTGTTTATTTGCAAAACCTATCTATATTTGAGTTATTAACTCATAAATGTGATAGTCATAGTTAGAATATCCAAATAAAATATTTGAGAAATTATCTGCTCAAGTCTCTGCTAGAGTAATAGTATTATACTGTTGTATAATTAATGAGAACAAAGTATTATACTGTTGTATAATTATGAGAACATAGATTATACTTTGCCATAATTATTGAGAACATAGATTATGCTTTGTCATAATTATTGAGAATATAGATTATATTTTGACATAATTAAATAAGATTGATTATGCCTGGTCATAATTAAAGTTTGCGGGGTAAACGTTAAGGTGTAGATTTTAAAGTTCAAAGTTTATAGATTAAGGTTAGAGTTTATATTTATATTCTAAAAGTTATAGTTTAAAGTTACAACAAATTAAATGTTTACTGTGTATGGATTATACTTGTGCATAATGAGTTGTAATTTTTGGCATGTGCTTTTAAAATTAAACTCAAGTTATAGAATGATTTCCGTTTAAGGAATATGAAGCATAATTGAACTAAGTTTGTTACAGGACTTAAAGCTTAACATAGTTGCTATATTAAGAGGAAGACATAGTTTTTATGCTTATTTCATATTATGCGCTTTATTGAGAACATAGAACAAATGATAGACAAGAACTGTGATTCTTGCAGTTGTGATGATAATCACTAAAGGTGTCACTGTGAGGTAACCCCTGCACATACACGTGATCTGGGCATAACTATAAGGAGTTAATGCTAGGTAACCCCTGGTATACTCAGGGTCAATGCTAGGTGATCCCTGGTACACTCTTCTCGGATTCGCGAGGTAACCCCTCCCTTTTCCTATCAGCGACATGTCATAGAGTGTAGTAGACGACAGAAGGAGCTACAGGGTACCAAAGAGAAGTAAAGGTTTACAGAAATGGGAAGGGATTTCGCGTTTTGCTTTCCATTATCTGTATTTATATTTTGGATATTCCGTTACAGTTTTTATTATATTGAGTTAAAAGTTTAACCCACTGAGTGATTTAGCATTCACGCCCAAAATCTTTTCAAAAATTTTTTCACAGGTTGAGATGTTGGAGGTGATGGCTCGATCTACTGTTGTGGATTGATCATACCTTGCTATCTCATTAAACTAAATTATTTCTCATGAGTAGGTTGTTATGTGATACAATATTACTCCATTGTTTTTCGTTTTAACTCTGATACAGTTGTCTCATAGTATGATTGCATGCTATGTTTTATTGTTGGACTTATCTGAATTGTATACCTTATTTGAATCATGATAAATAAAGTCCCATTTCTTTTTCATAGATCAAGCATGTCCCTTTACAGTTTTCGACCTATTGATAGGTCATATTTGGTTGAGTCTTGGATTCTGTAATTTTTCAGTTGACCTATGAATAGGTCTTAAAGTTGATTAATTGCTTCTAACTTATGAATGGAACATAAAATAGTTTATTTACCTTTGACCTATTGATGGATCTTAGTTGTAACCTATGAAGAGGTCCTATTATTTGAAGAGTTAGAATCCTATTTATTAATCGTCGGATTATGTTTGAATTTGATTGGCCTATGAATAGGTATTCTTTTGACTTGATTGAATCATTTGACTTCGTTAATACGTTGAAAGACGTGGATTTCTTCCAGTTACAGAGGTTATGCTGTCCAAATTTCAGGGGAATATAACCTATTCTTGTTCTAAAGTCATTTCATTTGATTATTCTAAATAGTACTTCCTTTTTGAGTAACACCCCGACCCTCATTTATTATTTCTTTTAGGACCGGGACATTATAGATGACTCTCTGGATTTCGGATTATGATACATTTTTCCTTATATTTTGCACGTAGTGTCCCCGTCCTAATCCTCAAGATCGGGGTGTTACATTGAATGACCACACGGGTCTCCTTCAGAGGTCCAATCGTTAACTCTTTGAGGATAAGGGCATTACGTTAATTGATGCTCCCAAGTCTAGCATGGCCTTCTCCACTTTCTTGTCTCCTATGATGCAAGGAATCATGAACATCTCTGGATCATCACACTTTTTGGATAACTTTCTTTATATCACAGGTGATACATTCTCCCTAACTAGGAACCTTGCATCATCATTGAAACGCACCTTCCTGGTGCAGAGTTCTTTCAGAAATCGGGCATACCACGGTACTTGCTTGATTACTTCGGTCAGTTGGATGTTGATCTCCACTTTACTAAAAACTATCAGCATCTCCCTGGTTTCCTCTTCTCTTCTTTTTTTTAAAGAACACCCCTATAAGGGGTGGGGCATTCGGCACCATGCCCAGCCAGTATATATATGATAAATCGTCTCGTACAAAGTCATGGGCGGGATATGTCCCAAAAGTGAACACACCCCTAATCAAGTACTCGAATTAGAAACAAAGCAGCAACTAATAGAAGATGCATCCACAGACCAGATGCTAACTCCAAAAACCAAATAGGATACATAACATGAAGCACAGCCCGAGAAAGACTGTAACTCCAAATAAGAACCAATAAAAACGGATACAAGACACAAATGAAAAACATCATCATCTAACTATATCTAATATAAAAGTTGGGATATCCCAACTGATCCATCCTCACCAAGGAGAGCAAGTATCGTAGAGCAGAACTTGAATCGTAAAAGGTGAGTGTAGGGGTCTGAGCCCCCCTACCTGCAAGAAAGTCCGCAGTCTAGTTCCTCTCACGATGGATGTAGGAGAACCAAACATGTTATCCGTGGCACAACAAATGAATGGATGTCCACGTATGTCGAGTCACAACCGAACCGGGTCGGCCCAACTATAACACCGACACCACTGACGCAACATCCATCTCAATCCAGATATGATATAAATACTGCACAGCGAGTCTTAGCCCATGAAGCAGTGCCTGGAACTCTGCGTCAAAACTCGATGCAGCCCGAAGAGGAACACAGAAACCTGCTAGAAGGGAACCCGTGTAATCCTGAACCAAACCTCCCCCACCTGCCGCTATCTGGAGATCGATCGAATAAGAACCATCTGTGTTGAGCTTGACCCATGGTGCCTCAGGAGGCCGCCACGACACCATTCGAGACTGAAAAGATCTCGGAATAGGGTCAGAGATAGGCATGAAAGGCACCTGTGTATAACAGCCCAACCAATGCTAAGAAAGGAGCTTCCCAGCTGAAACCAACAGACGGAGATGGTGCTGAACCTGCCAAACAATGTGAGAAACAAGGAAAGGAATCCCATGATGTTTGCGGTAGTTTCTCTCCGTCCAAAGAAACCAGAAAGTAAGGCAAGGAAGCAAGAAACTAATGTGCTTCGGAAAGGATCATGGAAACAACCCCCTCCAAACCCAAGTGCCTGTGTGACTGTCTGTGCATGTAGTGCAGAAGTGTGAAACCAAGACGCAACATATGCCCAAACCGATTTCGTAGACTCAGACCAAAGAAAAATATTCTCTAAGGACTCGACCTGCGGATCATCACAACACTAACAACGGGAGGCAAGATGAGTACGACAGGACTGGAGACACACATCAATAGGGACTCTACCATGCAACAAACGCTAGAGGAAAACAGAAATGGTGGGAATAATGCAATCATGCCAAATGGACCCGAAAAGAGGCCGCTCGGGCCGCCGGTACCTGACCTGATTCCATGCAGAGCTCAAAGAGAACTCACCAGTATAAGTGAAATTCCACCGTATGCTATCTCTCTCTCCCCACAGCACAGGAGTCCGGCTCAGCAAATCAATCAACCCATCAGGCAAAGCGAAATGAGCACATAAAGCATACAAATGAGGCATAGACCACGACTCACCATCAAAATACCAATCAACAGACATATGATCAAACACAGTAGCAGGACAGAAAGCAGATAAAGGCAATTCATCAAACTACACATCATCCCATAAGCTTACCTGACCGGCCCCCAAGGTCCACCTGATATGCTCCTGAGCCTGTGGGCCAACTCGGGCAAGCCTCCTCTACACCCTGCTATCAGACTTTCGCAAAGGCACCCTCTTCGGATGAGACGGACCAAAAGTACTTCTGCCTCGTATAACGTGCCCACAAAGAATCCCGAGATCTGAACCGCCACCAGAGCTTCCAACTAAAAGCTGTGACCAGGTCCTCAAACCTCTGAATACCCAAACCACCATCATCAACCGGCAAGCAAATAGTCTCCCAGCTGATCCAATGCATTTTTCTCTGTTCCTCTACCGACCCTCAGAAGAACCGGGCGATCATCTGCTCAAGTTGATGGAGCACCCTCTGAGGGAGATCCATCACCTGAAAGATGTGGAGTGGGATAGTGGCAAGAGTGCTCTTGATGAGAGCCAATCTACCGCCAAAGGAAAGATGCTGATGAGACTAACTATGGATCCTGGCACTCAATTGCTGTCGAATGGGTAAGAAAATAGAAGCCTTCAGAAAACCTCTGTAAATCGGGACACCTAGATAAGTGAAAGGTAACGACCCACGCTGATACCCACAAACCAACTGGATCTGCTGCTGCCAGGTCGGAGCAAACTTCTCAGTAATATAGAAGCTACTCTTCTCCGGTTCACAAGCTGACCCTAGACCTCCACATAGTGATCCAGACACTCCATCAACCTCTCTAAACAGATCGGTGAAGATCTCGTGAAGATAATAATATCATAAGCATAGGAGAGGTGAGACACTGGAAAACCCCACTTCAACATCTTGAAAACCATGTTAGGGTCCCCACAGATCAAACGGTCTAGAGTCCTCGACAAATAATCAGCAGCCAGAACAAACAGAGAAGGAGAGAGAGGGTCTCCCTGTCGCAAACCCCGAGAAGAAGGAAAGAAACCAACCGGAGCCCCATTCACAAGAACCGAGAACCAGCAATCTCTGATGCATCTGCTAACCATATCAATCCACATCGAAAGAAACCTCATGTGCCGAAGAACGCCCAGAAGAAAAGGCCACTGCACTCGATCATAAGCCTTTATCATGTTAAGCTTCAGAGCAATATTTAAGATATCACGGCTGACATGAAGATCCCAAATCATCTCCTGTGCAAGCAAGACATTATCACTGAGCAACCGACCTTTGATAAAGCCACTCTGATTCGGCGCTAACACGGCAGGCAAGAACGGGGCCAACCGTGTAGTCAAAATCTTCGTGATGATTTTATTGGTCATGTTGCACAGAGATATAGGACGAAAATCCATCCAAGCAACAGGCCTCTCCTTCTTAGGCAAAAGTACAATGGTAGTGGCAGTGAAGCTGCGCGACATGTGGGAACCCAAGAAGAAATCCTTCACCGCCCCCACAACATCACCAGCTACAAAGTCCCAACAAAGTTGGAAGAACAAAGAGGTGAATCCATCCGGCCCAGAAGTACTGTCTCCACTGATACTAAACACAGCAGCCCGAACCTCACCCATATCCGGCACAACACACAGACCACCAGTATCCATCTCAGACGGAATCCTCTGAAGACAGCTGAAGTCTGGCTCCGCTAACTGAGGAATATCAGACGTGAGAAGCCTCTGAAAGAACCCTACAGCCGAAGCACGGATCCCCTCATCATCATCAATCACACGTCCGTCATCTTCAATCACATGAATCCGCGACTTACAATGCTTCTGCTTCACCCACCCTTGAAAGAATCGAGAATTTCTCTCACCCTCAGCCACCCATCTGACCGCCACCTTCTACCTCCAAAAATCCTCCTCTATCCTCGTCCTCAGCACGTACTAATAAGGACGAGAACCCCTAACTCTCCCCAAAAGCGCACTCAAAGGGAAAAGGTTGGGCCCTGCCTTATTAATCAGCCTAGGAGGCACTCCGCAACTGATGAGGGACGCATCATCCCCACCTCCTTAAGACCCGACCACCTCGTTCGATGTTCCGTCGAACCCCAAGCGACACCGGCCAACAGAGTGGTGGCTCTGATACCAAATGATAAGGACGAGAACCCCTAACTCTCCCCAAAAGCGCACTCTGTAGTACCCGAGACTCTCACTATTCAATGATCATCTTGATATATATATATATATCATAAGTTACATATATTTATTTTCATGTCAATTGCATTTATATAAACATATACTTCCATGCATTGAATAAGGATGAAATAAAAATTAACTAAATACCTATCTAAACGATTAACATGAGTACATATATATAGATAGTATAATATATCATATATATATATATGACCTTGGAAAGTATGATTGGTCTAAAGCTTTCACTACATGCATTTTATTTATTATGTACACGTGTCCTTGGATAACATATATAGGTGGATAGGAGTTTAGTTATACAAGTGTACTTCTATTATTCTAATAATTAATTTGATAAGTATTAGATATATCTTTGTAATGAGAAGTTTGAGATTTTACATCACACTTAATCAACTAAGGGAAATATACTATACTATACTATATAAGGCCGTAAATCCTCGTAAATGAAGGAAAAAGAAATCAGCTAAGGAAGGTTAGTGTTTCAATCTTTTGTTTATCTATGTATTATTGGAGTGGGATTTAAAGTTAATATTTATTTGTTCGAATAAGTAATATATATATATATATATATATATATAATATCATGATTTTTATTGATTAAATGAAATAAATGTAAATGAATGAATTTATAACTAATTTGTATCAAGCTATAAGTCTCATAATTGCTAATTAACAATATAAATACGGAACTTTAATTCATTATGATTGCTTTGACAATAATATATTTAAACTTACTTTGATCTAGTCAGTAATTTAACAACTTAGAATGTGTATTGGTTTATTGTTTGATATTTCATTAAGTGGTAGGAATTTTAAATTAACTAAAAGGGATTTTATTAGTAGAATATAGGGTCAATACATAGAATCCATGAATTCTTGGAATAAAATTATTATTCATTCACTGTTCATAATCGATATATGAATTAAAGAAATAAAAGAATTTTAGCATTGGATTCAAAGTTCGTTGATTATAACCTATTTGAATAAATAAAATTATAACCGGTTCTTATTTAGGTAAAAAGTGTAATGGTGTGACTTGAAAATAAATCTAGAAGTGAGATTTGTTATAATTGGACTTCATAAGAGACATATTGAATTATAAATTATAATAGGTATGTTTATTAAGAAATAAATAATTGTATAACAGTAGTTGGTTACACTGTTTTATTTAATAATTTGAATATTAATATTATAATATGTTTTTAGTAGACTCTATCGAGAAAGTGCTTGGTCTAGAATTTCAGATAGCATAAGCTGCAGACTCGAGGTAAGTACAAATCCATCATCAACTACAATGCATGAACATAATATTATTTGATAATACATGTTTATTATTTATTATTGTGTTATTGTATAATTATGTGATGTAATATGCTTGTGTATTGTATTTCTTTGCATTAAATATCTTGTACATGAGCACGATCATATGCATGCACGTCATGTAGATATTGTCGAGGTTGCATGTATGAAATGGTTTTGAGAGAGAGAAAATGTTTTGTTTGGGATTGGTTACCACCAGCCTGTGTTGTGCTGTGTTGATATTTGTTTCTCGAGTGGGATGACTTCCATGTGGGATCAAAGGGAACAGGCAGGGGGCGTGTCCCTTGGGGTCCAGGGAGGATGGTCCATTTCGACTGCACCTTTGAGGTGATGAGTGGCTGATGTGGGATGACTTTCATGTGGGATCAAAGGGAATAGGCAGGGGGCGTGTCCCTTGGGGTCCAGGAAGGATGAGCCACATGACTGCACTAATCACAGACTGGCCAATTGATATTGATTATATTATGAGCTCATGACTCATGTTGGTGTCTGGTGAAGGGAGCCAAGTTCCTAAACGTTAAAAATGCTTTTAAGATGGCATGAAAGGATTTTATACACGAGCATTCCACATTTGTGGTGTGTTGTGTCTTGCACGTGTTGTGATGCCAGTGAACATGCATGTGCATGATTTCTGCTTACTGAGCTTTAGCTCATGTAGTTCATGCATTGTAGGTGAAAGTGATAACATGTGGTGCATCAACGCATGAATGCTTAAAGCTCTGACAAGTCCTCAGAAGTGTATACATGGATGACGACCTGTGAGGAGGGCAATGGCTTATTTTATTATATTTTGCTACTTAGATGTCATAGATTTGAATTCAAATTTATATGGATATTCTTAGAATGTTTCCTACCAAGAAAGCAATAATTTCTTCCTACTCTTTAGTAAATTATAATTTATAATTACTGACTACTGTACATGCACCACATGTTAACCTAAATTTACAATCTTAACGCTTTTTAATAGATAATTCATGCTTATATTTTAAAATAGGGCAACTCACCCACATTTTCACATTACTTTATATTTTACATTTATTTTATTTGGGCAGGTGTTGCACACTCAAAGGGAAAGGGTTGGACCCTGCCTTATTAATCAGCCCAGGAGGCACTCCGTAATCGATGTGGGACGCACTATCACCCACCCCTTTAAGACCCGACCGGCTCGGTCGGTGTTCCGTCGAACCCCAAGCGACACCGGCCAATAGAGTGGTGGCTCTGGTACCAAATGATAAGGACGAGAACCCCTAAATCTCCCCAAAAGCACACTCAAAGGGAAAGGGTTGGGCCCTGCCTTATTAATCAGCCCAGGAGGCACTCCGCAATGAAAGGTTTCCAGTTCAAAGGAGATCTAAACTATTACCTAGAGAAGATGGACCGTTTCAAGTCCTTGAGCGCATTAGTGACAATGCTTACAAATTGGACTTAGCCGGTGAGTACAAAGTTAGTTCTACATTCAATATTGCTGACTTGAGTCCTTTTCATGTAAGTGACGAGCTGGATTTGAGGACAAATCCTTTTCAAGAGGAGTGGAATGATATGCCCCGTGCTAAGGAGGTGTCGGATCTAATCAAGGTTCCTGAAGGACCCGTGATGCGATCGTGAACTAAGAGGTTCAAGGAGAGCCTCAACGGGTTCATACAAAAGGTTTGGGAACAAGAGGCGTCAAGGAGATCCATGGAAGGAGCCAAGGATGGGGAACTAAACTTGGAAGTGTTGATATCGGCACAAGATTATTAAGAGTTGGAGTTGGAGTGCATTGCAGGAAGATGAAAAACAGTCAATATGCCCATACCGCGCGACAGTCAGTATGGCCATACTGACTAGGAGTAATATCGGGCCTTAATATTTTAATTAAGGGGGATTGATTTATTAGACTATGATATTTATTTTATTTAATTTAGACTATAGTCCAAGTCAGAATTTTAAGTATTTTATTACATAATTTTCGGTCATTAAGAGTCATAGTTTGACTAGGATTTATTTAAGGCAGATTCCTACCTTTAATAGGATTCTAGTTTAGGCACATTTCCTAGTCTAGTTAGAGTTCTTTTTGGATCAGATTTTTGTTTCCTTTTCCTTCATAATTTCATCCATCCCTACATTATAAATAGGGATCCTTTGTAAATATTATTTTTTAGACCATTATTGAATTCAATTATAAACTTGTGAGTTTATTTTCTCTCTGGAGAACTTTTATCCGAATTTCATAATATTTGTGAGATTCAATTTCGACTTATCAAACGGGTTCATCATCCCCGCTTGTGGCGTCTACATCAAATCCAAGTTCGTATTTCCAATTGATTGCGGGTTACAAATTCGACTAGTTCGTGGCTCAACATCATTATGAGTCTAGGGTTTGGATCCATCCATCCAACTCGGCGAAACTGATACAAGTCCTGGGAAGTTCTACAACTTTCTTTGTCGTGTGTCGGTGAGGAACGCATCACGTACTGAGCCACACAACAGTTAAGCTTAGCTCGAGCTTCAGGGGTAGGAAGAGAATCATAAGAAGCCTGAGCAGAAGATATAGCCTCTGTCGCATGTCTCACAGGGTCGAAAACATCTCTGAAAACCTCCTAGTTCCACTATTTCAACCGCCGCTTCAGCTTGCACTACAGGTTCATCATGCCACGAAATCTAGTCAGAACTGACCGCTCCTCCTGCACCGTATCCCGAAAAGTGTGGTGCCAAATCCACATGTTCTGAAATCTGAAAGCAGACTTTGGAATCTCGGCAAGGAACTGGCATCTGACAAGAAGAGGAGCATGATCAGACGTATGCCTCGCCAAATGAGTCACCCTAGTCACAGCAAAAATAGAAGTCCAGAACTCCCCAAGCAGCACCTTATCCAATCTCTCCCTGAGCCCGGAAAACGGTCTCTCCCAAGTAAACCAAGCACCATCAAAACCCGCGTCAACAAGCTAGCAATCAGAGATAGCATCATCGAAATCCATCATCTCTCTGTGACGATCAGAAGATCTATTCTCCACCTCCTCATCAGTCAAGAAGATGTTGAAGTCGCCTCCAACTAACCACGGTCTACCATCAATCAATAAGGCAATATCCCTCAACTGCTCCCACAGCTCGAACCTCTCCGCCCTTTTATGCCGACTATAAACCAAAGATAAGAACACCGGTCGAGATAACAAAGGAGAATCAAGCCAAACATGGAGCAACTGAGCAAAATCAAACTCAACAGAAATAGTGAAGCCATGAGCAGCAAAAACCTAGATATAATTCGACACATTAGACGCCACCAGACTGAGACCAAATCAGCACCCGAATAATTCCGAATCAAACTGTACCTTCGGCTCAATAACAACAACCAATGACAAACGGTGCAATCGAATCAAGTTATACAGGTGCCACACTTGGCCTTGGACCCAAGACCCCGTGCATTCCACAGCAATATTTGAACCGACATGAGAAAACTGATCAAAGCTTCATAGGAGAGAAAGGAATCTCCTTTTCTTGACCAAGTAACGCCGGAGACGTGTACATGGGAGATGCCGTGGCCTCATTGCATGGTTCACTACATGCAGCTGCATCAACAATCATCTTATTATTTTTATTCCCACTAACAGCAACATTACTCTCGTTTGGATGAGAGTTAAACATCCTAGATTTATCAAAACCATGAGATCCTCCACTATCATCAAAAAATATCGCACGGCTTTTAACCCGACCATCCTCAACCACCATTCTAGAAGGACTCAACGCACCCCCCCTCCCCCATCACGTTTCCCAGATTGAATCAATTCTTCATTTCGATCGCTAGTTAAAGAGACCGAACCCATTAAGAATTCACGTCGATCCCGCAAACTCGAAGCAGCCAAATTCTTTGATGACGTCACATTAAAACCAACAACTTTTTCCACTTGATCAGACTTAGAAGATGACGAAGCTGCTGTATGAGAATTGGAATGAGTCTGCAAAAAATCAGTCTTGATATTTCTACTATTTTCACGCAAAACAACACCTTCATCATTTTTCGATAATCCAACCACATGCCCATCTTCAACGTTCTTGCGAAAGCCATCAATATCACGATGAATATAATTTTGAGGATTATCATTCTGTGCTTGAATAGGCTGTAGACCTGCTTCACGTAAAACCCGGAATCTATTTCCAACATTAGACACATTTTTAGGAGCTGCATGGGATCGCATTCTTCGACGTCGATCAACATGTTGCCAACCTTCATTATCATGCTCATTTTCTTTAAAAACTCTCGACTGACCATCTGAATCATTCTTAGAAGCCCGATGATTAACAACAATACCCTTCCCTTTATCTCTATATTACTACCCAGAGTGGTTAGGATCAGATTGATGCTGCCGAGAATTAGAAGGACGACGAGGAACCTGCATATTTCCTGTAGCATAACAAGTATCTTTCTCAAGGCCAATATGTTTACATTCAGAACAATAAAGAGGCAATTTATCAAACACCACACGTTGAACAACCTCATTACCATCTAAATTCAACACAATTGACGAAGGATAAGACATAGTTAAATCAATCTCAACACATATTTTGGCAAATGAAACTCGAGATCGATGAGCTGTAGCATGTTCAATTTGTATAGGCTTTCCAAAAATCGAACCAATTTTAAAAAGAGCATTTGATCAAAGGAAAACCAGGAAGAGTGATCCAAATAGCAAATATAGATGTTTCAAAAGCCGGATTAAAACCCGGTGTCCACTTAAACACTCTCATAGGACAGCCATTAACAAACCAAATTGGCAATTCATGAGCACCTTTAATCAATTTAACATAATCAGCTTCATGTGTGAATTTAATTAAAATATGCTTAGCATTAAGAAAATACCAAGAAAAGGTACCCGTAATCTGAATATTTCGAAGAGCCTTTTCAATATGAGCGGGGGATGGAATAGCATGAGAGAATTTGCCTACAAGAGCGAGTCCCATTCGACCGGTAAGAAATACATTATCATTATGATTAAAGGAAAGGACTGCCATCACGTACCTCCAGGGATCCAATATCCTTAATTGTCGAAACATTAAACATGACGGGACCATTTTGTTGGGAAGGAGCACGAAGAGCGTCCAAAAATCGCATAGACTCATCGGGATTTTTTCCTTGATTATTTTCACTCCCGGAAACAAAGTCACGGTGCATACCCATCATTCCCTTAACATATGTTGGATTATCCCAAACATTGCTCACATGTTCATACATTACAACATCCCGATCAGTTATCTCCATAGTCGACGAAGCCTTCAAGTGATTCTCCAAATTTTTTTCAGAATTATTTTGCTTATTGGGCTGAAAAAAATTATTTTCAGAATTGGGCTCACAATTTAAATGCTGGGACGGCCCAGTATGGGAATTATTATCCAAATGAGGTAAGTGGGCTGAAATATTATTATTTATTGAAGGCATAGGCGGAAATTCATCAAAAGAAGGCCCATTACCAAAAAAATTCCCACTCTTATCAGAAAAATTCGAAACAAGAGGCAATAACGGCTGAGCTTCAAAATTATCCAATATGGCTTGATCTCAACAACATTATGGTGCACCAGGCTCGGGTTCGACACAGCAGGGACTATATAACTTGGTGGCAGACATGGTTGACTATATTGAACCAAATTAGGGTTACATCCTCTTCTCTTCTGTTCTGTGCCAATCTCCCTGGAAAGGGAGGTTTTCGTTTCTCTGAAATGGGCACTTTGGCAGCCTCTGCTTCCTCTTCTCTTCTGGCGGTGGCAATGGGCGTATAGGATGCCCATCCTCTGGCCTCCTCCATCTGAAATTTTCATGGTCTATCCAACCAGGATTATAAGTCTGGGAATGAGGGTCATATCTTCTGGAATGCCCATTTTGGCCACCTATGGCATTCACTTCTTCCACTTCGTCTTGTAGAGTTGGACATTCATCAGTGAAATGAAGCGCACTCTTGCATACTCCACAGGGTCTAGGCTTCTTTGCATTGCTCACACCAGACAAGATCTTTTCAATTTTATCGCACAAGCTGTCAATCCTGCTGTCCTGGTTTGGTGCCCTTTCTAATTCGCTTACAACCTGAATGCCCTCTCCACCAAAGTCTCGGTTGTCTTCGGCCATTTCAGTGAGAATTCTGAATGCTTCAACAGGTTTTTTGTTCAAAATAGACCCTCTACATGAGGTATTCACGATCGTCCTCTCATGTGGTCTGAATCCTCTGACAAAGTACTGAATCAGGTCATGTTCAGTAATCTGGTGCTGTGAGCATTTCACCAGCATCGCCTGGAATCTTCCCTAGTAGTCATAGAAACTCTCATTAGTTTCCATCTTCAGGCTCCATATCCTTCTTCTCATTTCTTGCACTCTGGTTGCTGGGAAATATTTCTCCAAAAACTTGTGCTGAAGTTGTCTCTATGTGGTCACAGCGCCAGTTGGTAGCATGTACAGCCAGTCTCGTGAGTCACAGCTGGGAGTGCAATGTCCATCGGGCGTAGATTTATGTTGGTAGGGAAGACCAACTACCTTAGAGTCTGGTTGTCATCTGCATTTCCATTTGCTGCAGCCATGTTGTTGATGTTGCCGTTCTCAAACTGTCCTTCCTCCTCGTGCCCTTCGGCTCCTTGATCTTCTTCATCTTCTGGAGGTGGTGTGGGCTCACGAGGTCTGTTTGCGGCTTGGCGTGCCTTCTTCACTGTTGTCCTGTTTTTCCTCAAGGTCTTCTCTATTTCTGGATCATACAATAGAGTCTCTCCTGAAGAGCTTCTGGGCATCAACTTCCAGGCTAACCAGTTTGGAAAGTAAAATCACTAGAAATCAGCTCCCCGGCAACAGTGCTAATTTTGACGCGTGGTCGTTTCGCGCTCAAAATAAATTTATATGCTCCTGTGCCCACAGGGATCGTAGCTAGCTCATGAGTACGGTTCGATCCCACAGAGAGCTGTTATGATTTCACCTTCGAGTAACCAATCACAAAAGTGGTTGGTTGTGTTGTCACCTTAACTGAAAATAAATCTGCAAAATAACACTAAAGAAATATCAAAATATAAAGGTTCCGGTATTTGAACTAGAATTTGGTTTAAATATAAATGACTCAATCATGGGGACACCGATTTTTATGCATATTAAGTCATCCAGTTATGGAGACTGAATTCCTCTCTGCGTCTCCTTATCCATCCTTTCATTATAGGTTTAAAAGTTATTATTCGTCAAGTAAACCTCTAACCTATCACCCATCCCCGAATCCCCAAAGAGATGTAAATGAATAGATAATAGTGTGCCCTAGATGAACCCAAGTTCATTGTGTTTACTGATTCCTCATGTGCGCACAATAATCCATCAATTCCCTTATTACTATATGAACCAACACACAATCATGATTCGTTAATTAAATTAATAGTGGTGTGTCCTCTATGTCTAACGAGTGATTAGCCACATTGGGTATTTCAGACACACATTCACGTGGAACTGGCTCAAGAATTGACAGAAACCTATCATGCATTAATATGCCCATTTCGGCCTCACGAGTCCAGTTTATAACTTAAAACTATTTTCATTGTCCAAATACCAGAATTAAAGGATCTAGCCACTCATGCTAGATAAAACTAAAATACAGAAATAAAAGACATAATATAAATGAAAAACTTACTGAACTAATAGGTAAAAATCTCAACTCCAACGTTGAGAATCATAAACACATCCTAAGTCCCAAAGGCTTAAGGCCTATTGGATTGTTCTTGCTACCTAAGTAGCATACTAAATGTAAATGCAGAAAATAAAATATTGTAGCAGTGTTTCAGACTTCCTAAGTGTGCATTTCCAGAAAATAGAACGAGTTTAAATAGATACATTTCCCATTCGAATTTCCCCCACAGGCGGGGGCCTTCAACTGGTTTCCGGGATTGGCATGCCCATCATAATTGACTGGATAAACCTTATCTAGTTCGTTGATCAAATCCCTATTTTTTCAGAATTAAGTTTATCTCTTAATTCCCATGTCTCTTAGGAGTCCAGCTTCACTCAAACTCTCATCGGATCTACGTTTACTCTTTACGCCTCCTTTACTCCAACTGAATTCTGATTTTCCCGCGTGTGCCCATTTCAGGTTTGTGGTCTAGTCTGCACAAGCAATGTGGGCACGGCATCATACAGTCAGCTTCATTCATCTCTGATATGCTCATTTTGCTTTCCAAATGTAGGATTAATGCTGAAGAAGTTCCTTGTGCCTCTGAATGATTTTTATGGCTTGGATTGTGCTTGAAATGCTAGGCAAAATGCCTCTTTCGCCAGACTCGACCTCCTGAAGTGCCCTTGACACCAAACCTGGGTCTTTTCGACTCAAAATAGACTAATAATGACATTTATATCGAATAAAATGCCCGTAAAAATACGAAATAGATGGACTTATCAGATGTTCATCTTGATGTTCCCTAGATGTTCACCTTCTCGATTTCTCCCATTTCTCCGACCTCCAGTTGCAGAATGTCTGTCTTCATCTTCATATTCTTCAAAATCAAACTCGTAGTACTCTCCTCTTTCCCTCTCTACGTCTGGATAATGTCTTGACTCCACTTGAGCTCCTTGACCTCCTCTTACGCCTTTGCCACCATAATTTATACGAGGATCTTGTTGAGATTGCTCATGTATTGAGTTCTCCATGTTGTCGAGCCTCTCATGGTAGCCATCTCCGTCCAGAACAACCGTGTGAGGTGTTGTTGTATGGCCTCCATTGTGTATTTAGGATCGAATTTCATGGTTGCGTCCCCTCCAGAATCCTCCGCCTTATCTCCAGTACGTGCAGATTTGTTAAAGATAATCGATTTTTTTCATGATTTTTTTTTGTTTTTTTTCATGTTTTTTTACTCTTTTTTTTTACTTAAAAATGAATTACTATAATCGAAAGGAACAAGAATTAAAAGACAAAATGCAACAAGGTCTATACTCTCAACTCTCGTGTATACGCTCGATATCACTCAAATTGGCTCTTTTCACTCTATTGTTCTCACACCCTCTGCCTTTTACCACTCGAATTTCTATCCACAGAAATCACAAAATTTCACAACCACACCAATTAAGACTTAATTGACTTATCTAAAGCAAACACCAAAATTACTGAAAAATTTATCTAAAAATTTTGAAATTTCTGAATTTTTTTTTATTTTTGTACGGACGATATATAAGCCTCCGGGAATACAAATATCAATTCAAGAACCAACGAGAATGCATAAAGTTTTCCCGCTAAAAAACTCCTTTTTTGTCGGGCGTCTTTTCTTTCTTTTTTTTCTTCTTTTTCTTCTTCCTTTTCTATGGGCCGCTGCTCTCTCTTTTTTTTTAAATCGGTGAGAAAATTAAATTAGAATTAAAATACATGATATAATTGGAATCTGATACAAAGCCGAAGCTTTGATACTACTTGATCCTCTCAGGAGTATCAGGTTACAACGGTCGATTTGATGGAATATCCCAAACACTAGCTTCACAACAACACGAACCCCGATGATAGACGACGAGACCCGATGAAGATTAGAAACACGAACTCGGAATTGGTGTAGATGCCACAAACAGGTATGAATCGGCTGTTTGATAAGTTGGATAAATCTCACGGTGTGTGCGTGAAATAGAGATAATTCTCCAGAGAGAAATAACTCACAAAATAAATTCAATAATAATGATAATCTATTTTGGAACAATATAATATAGCCCTTATATAGTTGGGGCCAAAAACATAAATAAACCTAAAATAATATCCTAAAAGAAATAAGAATAAGCATAAAACTCGAAAATCCAGAACACGCTATATATGGGCATGACACGGGGTCAGTCGTGTCCCAGGACGCGCTGACGATCGCGCCCAACCCAAAGCACAACATGCCGCAGGTCAGAGCGATCGTGTCTTTACCTGTTGAGCATCTTATGAGTGTTAGAGATATGAAACGTGCTAAACAAGTGTGAGAAATGCATGAGAAGGTTCATGCATGAATTGAACTACAAGGTGCATGAAATGCTGTAAAGATCAATCCATGTCGAAAGCAAGTTGTGTTCCAGCTCGGAGATCATGTTTGGATTCACTTTACTCCAGGCCGTTTTCCCAGTTTGAGGAAGTCCAAGTGATATGACCCGGACAATTAATCTAGGATGAATAAAAGACGTAGCGGAAGACTTCTAACAATCGAAACACGTCAACTAATGAAGGGCTTCAATCCGACTCAACTAACGAACTAATCTAGATAATTAAAACACCTAGACAATGACACAAACTATATAACAAAAAACCAAGATAATAAGGGCTGGAAAGGAATGATTTATGGGCTAGAATTATGTGTATGAATCGTGTGTTTAAGGGTGAGAAAGGCTTGGGAAGATAGGATATGTTAGGGATAAAATGAACTTACGGATTAGACGGGACGGAGTATAACTCAAACTCGAAATTGTGGCTTGAAAAGAGACGTTCGTTTGATGGATTGGTAGGTGCCGTCGCTTGGTGTTGATGGATAATGATTCGTTGATGTGAATCACAACCTGATAGCCTCCTTGAATCTCGAACGTATCCAAGGTTGAAATCACCAAGTTGATCTTCATATAGCGAATACCGGTTAATCCCTCAAGTGGATTAACCCTTGCATAAGACTTAAAGTTTCTAGGCTCTAAGAATATTGTTTTGTATTTAAAACAACAAATGAATAAAAGATAGGTTGAGACACAATTGTATGCAAAAGCAAAAATTCTTCAATAATGTCTAAAATATCAATGTGACATGAAGTACCTATTTATAAGAACTAAAAAGGCTGAAAATCTAAGCTATATGGCCGAAATTATAAGGTCCAAAAAGAAGTCTAATTGGACTAGGAAATTGCCTGAACTAGAATTCTATTTAAGGTAGAAAATTGCCTTAATTAAAATTCTACTCAAACCTATGACTTCTTGACTAAATAACTGAAAATTACATCAATTTAATTAAATAAAATCTGATCTACTATAGTCCCAAATTAAATAAAATTAATACTATAGTCTAAATAAAATCAACCCCTTAATTAAATTAACTATGGCCGAAAGTCTTTAACACACACGCACACACATACACGTTAATCACATGCACATGCATACGTGTGTTTAGTGTCTATTTGTACCATTTTATTATAATAATTTTGTTATGTTTAATAATTTATTGTGTTGATTTTTATATCATTATGTGTTGATTTTATGTGTTTATTTGTGTTTACTGCTCTAACGGTGGATTTTGCCAAGTTATGCAAGAACTTGAGCTTTTAATTTTAAAAGCGGGTATTTTACGGAAATTAGGTGGCAAGTGGAAAGTCGAATATTTGAGCTCCATTGGCTAAATAGGAGGCTCGAAGATTTTGAAGAAAAAAATGAGAAAAAGCACCTGCGCGGGCGGGCATCAAAATGCCGAGACACCCGCAGCGCAGCGGCGCCCCTCTTGGCCAAACACACCAGCGCCACCCTAGCGTCGCGGCGCCCCCTCCCCTCTCCATTAGCACCAGCACCGCGGCGCACCCCTAGCGCCACGGCGCCCCCTCATTACCTAGCCTCAGTGCCGCGGCGCCGCACCCCGCCGGCGTGCGGGGTGCCTTCCTCCCCCTCGGGTCCAGTTTTCATCCCGTTCTCATGTATTTTCACTCCATTCCACTCTTTTGCACTCTCTATCTATTTCACTTAAATTCAATTAAGGACTTTTTAGTCATTTAAAATTAGTAGATTTATAGGTTTTCATTTCCTAATTTTACTAGAGTTGGACTTTTTGCTTCCAAAATCCCCTCAAAATCTTTGGCATTGAATGCTCCCTTACCATCAACTCACATCACCTTTTCTCTCTCTTTCGTCTCTCTCTCCCTCTTCCATATCTCATTGAGATATTTGGATTCACTTCACTATCATATTCATTCTACACACACTCCACACCACTTCATCTTCTCGAACACTCATCTTTCATTTTCTCTACGCCATCACCATCATTTCTCACCATTTTTCACCATCAACACCATCACCAAAGAGAAGAGGAGAAAAGGAAAAAAGAGGGAACCAAGCCAAGTAAGACGAGGGAGACACGAGAAGAAATTGACTTCGAGCCATGCGCGGAAGCTACGCTGGTTAGGAGGTTCCCCCTTTGTATTTTCTTTGTATTTCTTGGATGATTTGTGGGGGTTTGTCCCAAACTCTTGAAGGATATCTGATATTGTAGAACTTTATGTTATTTGCATTTGATTTATGAGATGACAATCTTCTATGGTATTTGTGTTGTTTTAAGCATGTTTAGTGGCTAATCCCTCTATTAGGGGGTAGAGGATCGATGTGATTTTGATCTATGCTTATTCTTATTGGTTGTTGTTGTTGGAATCGTGCCTTTTCATGTGAGAGTACTTGATCACTACTTGAGCATTGTTAGGATTTAGAGGAGTCTTGATTGTGATTCAAAATCCCGAAATTGGTTCCTTCGACATTAGGTGGATGAGGTTCCTAAGCCTAATATGTTAATCTTACTTGTATGATATAGCTAAAAGAGGTTTAATGGATAGACGGTGACAGTAATTGAAGTTAAACCGATTGAGAGGGTCTATTGTATGTGTGGGATTAGCATTACCAACTTGAACAAAGTAGAGTGAGAAACCATTGAGAGAATCTACATCCTAATACCTTCATCTATCTTATTTCCTCTAATCTTGTTTTAATTTGCGTTGTTTGCATTGTCTTGTTTAATCGTCTATTTTATTTCTTAGCATAAATCATCATCAACCTCATGTTTAGAATGTTTAGAGTTTATTTTAGTTGTTCTATTGTGATGCATGCATAGCCTATTAACAATTTCTTCTAACTAAGTCTTTCTTGAGAGATCGACTCGGGTTAAGCTTATCACGTCTACGATTGACCCCGTCCAATTGCGGGTACGGTTCTAGTAGTTTTAGTGTTGAGCATAAACTGGAATTATAAGTAGTAAATTTGGATCGTGAAACAACGTGCACTTCAACTCTTGATCTTCAACTCTTCAAGTTTAATTCCCCATGGTGTGATCTTGATCTTCAATAGTTAATAAATTAACTATCTTGGAATTGCTTCTTTCGACTTCTTCATCTCCAACTCGAGCTTTCTTCGAATCAACACTTGTAAGTATGCTTGAAGCTTCTTAGCTCTTGATCGAGTAATTGGTCCTCAAAATTGCAACTCCGGGTCTTGATCTTCATTGTTGCTCATGGCTTCATCATTCCCCCCTGCTGAAAAGAATTCGTCCTCGAATTTAGACCATCATCTTGATCGAATTCATCTGCATTAAAGGGAGATAAATCAGCAACATTAAACATTGAAGAACACTTATACTCACCAGGTAAGTCAATGCGATATGCATTATCATTGACACGGCTCAAAACGGTGAAAGGATCATCACCTCTAGGTGATAATTTTGACTTTCTCAGATTGGGAAATCGGTCGGGACTCAGATGAATCTAAACACAATTACCGGGTTAGAAAACAACTCTCTTCCACCGTGTATTGCGAGTGGTGGCAACTGTGGAGCTCTTGTGTTCGATCCGGGCTCGAACTTTCTCATGTATCTCCTTGATAAAATCAACTCTCTTCAATCCTTTAACACTCGTTAGATACTCAACCGGTAAAGGAATCAAATCATTAGGTGTTAGTGGATTAAATCCGTAAACCACCTCAAATGGAGACATGTTAGTAGAAGAATGAATAACACGATTATAAGCAAATTCAGCATAAGGTAAACATTCTTCCCATGACTTTACATTATTCTTAATCAAAGACCTAAGCAAAGTTCCTAAAGTACGATTCACAACCTCAGTTTGACCATCAGTTTATGGATGACATGTAGTAGAAAACAAGAGCTTAGTCCCTAATTTTCCCCAAAGAACTCGCCAAAAGTGTCCTAAAAACTTGGAATCCCTATCACTAACAATAGTTCTAGGAATGCCATGCAATCTAACAACATGAATAAAGAATAAATTGGCTGTATGAACTGCATCATCGGTTTTCCTACATGCAATGAAATGCGCTATCTTAGAAAACCTATCAACAACAACAAACACAGAATCTGTACCTGATCTAGACCTAGGCAAACCCAAAATGAAATCTATTTTAAGCATATCATGGAAAGCTTTTAAAGTAGAAAATTTGTGAATTCCATGTATACTAAATCATTTTAGTTCCATCATTGCGCGCCACTCTCCCCTAGAACGCTTACGGTAAGTCGGTTCGTGTACACAACCCGGCTGCTTAAGGTTGGACACTGCCCTGTTTGCTTGGGGCTCGATATCGTGAACCATTGTAGTTTCGTCACCAAAAACAGTAGTAAGACTTATATGAGTCAGGAGAGCACATCAAATACAGTCATGAGTTGGATATTCAATCATATTCATTTTATAAATATCAGGGCTTAATAACCCGAAACATATTTTTATGTAATAAAAACCCACCTGGTAATCTGAGCTAGATCTAGATTCTGATTCTGATCTCAACTAGAAGTCTTCTTCTTCTGTGCCTACAAGATTATCCGGCAACTTAGTTTCGATGAATGACTACCATTAGGTCAAAATCTAACCTTTCTTAGTTATGAAGTAAATATTATAATATCTACTATCTTAATACGCAGCACTCGGATCATCAAAATATTTTGACTCTTAAGGGAACTTTACTCAGGGCATTTTTATAAAGAAAAACTGTTTAGGAAGTTTTGGCATACGGGGTGGTCAAACCCGTATCCTAAAATTAATTCGGTACAAATAAATTCATACCGCAAGATCTGCCCATTGGAAAAATATGAAACTTTAAATCAAAATACTATATTTTGACACGGAACAACTTTTGAGTTTAAAAATACGATAGGGCTATCCACGAAGGATAGATCTGAAAAAGACTACAATTTAATAATCGGATACCCAAAATATACCCGAAATTAAAAAGTGACAACATGGAAAATGTATATAAATATACATAGAACATAAAACCCTAAAGACACTTTTTGATTCGATGACCCGAAAGAGTCACCGATTTGAAAGGTGGTGGCGACTTTTGGCGGCGGTCACGATGATTTTCCATCGTGATCGTCCGTCGTGTCATCATTTCAATAACGTATTCGTGATCTATGCGTTGACACCTTCAAAATGACTATTTCGGAAATGAAATAGGAAACTAGAGACGTACCTTCTCTAGAAGCTGCTCGGCGTTTCGATTTTGAAAATGAATGAAAAATGAAACCTTAACCTCCTATTTATAGAAGAAAAATAAATAGGATAATATTTCGAAAAAGAAATTGGATAATGACGGATGTGCCTTAGTTATCCAAATCTATTACCTTTCACCCTAAAATTGTGCCAAGTGTTCATTTGAACTCGAAATTGGAAAATTCAAAGTTTGGCACGATGCTTGAAAATTTTTCTATCAACCCAAGAAAAATATCAGAACATATTTTTAAAGCAATTTTTGACCAAAATAAATTTTAATAGATTTCCCTGGCTGCGATTTTCCTTTATTTGAGTCCTTTAAGGACCCAACTTCTTACCTAAATTACCCTCAGGTAACATAAGTTGAGTAAAACCCTCTAAAATATTTCGGGGTATTACATTCTACCCTCCTTAATAAAAATTTCGCCCCGAAATTTGCGTACCTCTATAGGGTAAATCAGGGTACAACTCCTTGATTCTGCTTTCAAGCTCCCAGGTAGCTTCCTCTCTCCCATGGTTATTCCATAGGACTTTCACCAGTGATATCTGTTTGTTCCGTAATTTTTGGACCTTTTGGTCAAGAATAGCCTCTGGTTTTTCTTCATATGATAAATCCTGATTCAGGACTATCTCTTCATTCTTTATAACGTGTTTAGTATCAAACACGTACTTTCTCAACATTGAGACATGAAAAACATTATGAACCTCAGCTAGACTTGGCGGTAAGGCTAGTCTATAAGCTACCTCTCCAACTCGTTCAAGAATTTCAAATGGTCCAATATACCGTGGTTTCGATTTTCCTCTTTTGCCAAAACGTATAATTCCTTTAGTAGGAGATATTTTGAGAAAGACCTTATCTCCAACATTAAAATACAGATCCTTTCGACGTTTATCTGCATAGGCTTTTTGTCTATCTTGGGCCTCCTTCATTCTCATTCTTATCTTATCAATTATTTCGATTGTTATCTGAACAATCTCAGGGCCTAATATCTTTCTTTCACCCACTTCATCCCAATAAAGTGATGATCTACATCTTCGGCCATACAATGCTTCATATGGTGCCATTCCAATGGTTGCCTGATAACTGTTGTTATAGGCGAACTCTACTAAGGGTAAAACATTTTCCCAGCTTCCATCTCTATCAGTTAAAACTCCTCTGAGCATATCCTCTAGTATTTGTATTGTCCTTTCTGATTGTCCATCAGTTTGAGGATGGAAAGCTGTACTGAAATTTAGTTGCGTTCCCATGGCATCTTGTAGACTTATCCAGAATCTAGAAGTAAATCTGGTATCTCGGTCAGAGGTGATCGAGACAGGTACGCCATGTAATCGCACAATCTCCTTCACATAGAGTTGAGCCAACTTATCCAGTCCAAGTGCCATCTTGATTGGTAAGAAGTGCGCGGATTTAGTCAATCGATCAACAACGACCCATATCGCAGTGTTTTCTCGCACTGATTTTGGTAATCCTACTATAAAATCCATGTTGATATGTTCCCATTTCCATTATGGGATTTCAAGTGGTTGTAATAATCCTGATGGTCGTTGATGTACCGCATTTACTTGCTGACAAGTTAAGCATCGTTCAACAAATGAGGCCACTTCTCTCTTCATATTTCGCCACCAGAAGTTTCTCTTCAAATCTCTATACATTTTTGTACTTCCAGGGTGAGCGGTATATGGAGTATCATGAGCTTCCATCATGATTTCATTCTTTAACTCTTCATTGTGGGGCACACATATTCTTCTTTCGTACATGAGAACATTGTCATTTGCTTCAGCAAATCCTTTTGAATCCTCAGATCTTACTTTCAATCGCATCTTTTCCAAAAATTGATCCCCTCTTTGTGCCTCCATAATTCGTTTCCTTAAATCGGGTTTAGCTATTAAAGTAGCTATAAGTCCTTTAGTAGAGTCTGGTGGTTGAACCAACTGTAACTCTAGTCTTTGAAATTCTTCAATTAACCTTTCTTCTTGTGTTAGGAAACAACCTAACTCTGCTTTGGTTTTTCGGCTAAGGGCGTCTGCTACAACATTTGCTTTACCGGGGTGGTAGAGAATGGTACAATCATAATCCTTAACTAATTCCAGCCACCTTCTCTGCCTCATGTTTAAATCCTTCTGTTCAAAGAAGTACTTAAGACTCTTATGATCAGTGTAGATTTCACATCTGACACCGTATAAATAATGCCTCCAAATTTTCAAGGCATGTACCACAGCTGCAAGCTCTAGGTCATGGGTGGGATAATTTAACTCATGTGGCCTGAGCTGGCGAGATGCATAAGCAACGACTCTCTTGTCTTGCATTAGCACACACCCTAGCCCTAGCTTAGACGCATCTGTAAAGATAACAAATCCTTCATTTCCTTCTGGTATAACCAATACTGGAGCTGTGGTCAGTCTTTTCTTAAGTTCTTGGAAATTCTTCTCACATTCCTCAGTCCAAATAAACTTAGTCTTCTTTTTCAACAATTGTGTCATTGGCCTTGCCAATTTAGAAAATCCTTCAATAAATCTTCTATAGTAGCCTGCCAACCCTAGGAAACTTCTTATCTCATGTGCACTGGAAGGTGATTTCCAGTTACTTACTGCTTCAACCTTAGCAGGATCTACTTTGATTCCTTCTGATGACACAATATGGCCAAGGAACATTACCTCACTGAGCCAAAATTCACACTTGCTAAATTTGGCATATAATTTCTCCCTCCTCAATGTTTCCAAAATTATATGTAGATGTTCTTGGTGTTGTTCCTCACTTTTGGAATAGATAAGAATATCATCTATAAACACAAGAACAAAGTTATCCAGATATTGATGAAAGACTCTGTTCATCATATCCATGAACACAGCAGGTGCATTAGTCAACCCAAATGGCATCACTAAGAATTCATAGTGGCCGTAACGTGTTCGAAATGCTGTCTTAGGCACATCTTCTTTTCTTATCTTCAATTGGTGATAACCTGAACGTAAATCAATCTTTGAAAATACGTTAGCTCCTCTTAGTTGGTCAAACAAGTCATCTATCCTTGGCAAGGGATACTTATTCTTAACTGTCACCTTATTCAACTCCCTATAGTCTATGCACATTCGCAATGTACCATCCTTCTTTTTAACAAAGAAAATAGGCGCTCCCCAAGGTGAGACACTGGTTTGTATGAAACCTAAGTCCAACAGCTCTTGTAGTTGTACCTTCAGTTCTTGCAACTCATTAGGGGCCATTCTATATGGTGCCTTAGATATCGGAGCTGCTCCTGGTTCCAAGTCAATGGTAAATTCAGTTTGCCTATCGGGCGGTAGCCCTGGTAGGTCCTGTGGGAAAACATCCTTATATTCCCGAACGATAGGGACTTGATCTATCGTTACTCCCTCTTTCTCTTTTCCTACTAGGTTAACCAGAAAAGCATGGCAACCTTCTTTTCTCATTAGCTTTATAGCTTTCAGGGCTGAAACAACTGGTATCTTCAAACCCATTCTTGCTCCAAAGAAAATTACCTTTGGTTCTCCTGGTTTCTGGAATATAACTTCTCTCTCATGACAACGTATAGTTGCATACGTTGCAGTTAGCCAATTCATTCCCAAGATTATATCAAAATCCTTCATGTCGATTACATATAAATCCGTGATGAAAATCTTTTTGTTAATCTCGAGTTCCAAATTCAGGCATATTCTATTGGCTATCACAGTTTTTCCAGAAGGGATGCTAACTTCTAAGGCATTAGTAGCATCTACTTGTCTAAGTTTTAATCTTTGACTAGCCTTTTCTGAAATAAAAGAGTGTGTAGCTCCAGTATCAAATAAAGCGAGCACAGGTATATTAACCATGTTAATCATACCTGCCAAATTTTCTGGAGCTCGCTCTGCCTGCTGTTGCTGAAGTGCATAAGTCCTGGCTGGCTGTGGGGCACGTTGTCCTTGGTCTGGCTTAAAATTTCCTCTCTGATTTTGCCTTAAGTTTCCACCCTGATTAGGCCTAGAATTGTTCCCTTGATTAGGCCTCTGATTTATATTCCCATCTTGTGCTGGTCTAGGAGGAAAACCTGTATTTTCTTTACTCCTAGGACAATCTCGAGCAAAATGTCCCGGTTGATGACAGAAGAAACATCCATCTGTATTCCTCATACACTTTCCTGAATGAAACTTCCGACAGATAGGGCAGTGAGTCCTGTTTCCTTGTTGATTCTGTTGTCCATAATTGGTATTTCCCTTGGCCCACTGTTGCTTATTTACCACTGCATTTCTATCTTCCCATTTCCGCTTTCCCTTCAGATCTTGGGAAGATTGTTGTGGCTGGGTTTTCTCAGCTGGCATAACAGACTCTATGTTCAAAGCCTGACGCAGTGTTTGCGCATACGACATCTCATCATACCCCATAAGAGTCATGCTGATTTCTGGTTTAAGGCCCTTCCTAAACTTCTTAGCCTTCTTGCAGTCCGAGTTCACGAGATGTGGAGCATAACGAGAGAGTTGATTAAAGGCGCGGTCATACTCAGTAACAGTAGAGCTTCCCTGTCGGAGGTTCCAGAATTCTGACTCTTTCTTTTCTCGATAGCAATCAGGAATGTATTTCTGATAAACTTCTTCCTTGAAGTCTTCCCAAGTAAATTCGTACCATTGCTCATAAGTCATAGTTCTTTTTACAGACTCCCACCAATAGTCTGCATCGTCAATCAATTGAAACTGAGCACATGTAAGCTTTTCCTCATTCGTGCAAGACATGTAATCAAATATTCGGTCCAGAGATCGAATCCATTTTTCTGCATCTATTGGGTCACCTAGCCCGTTGAAAGTAGGTGGGTGATGTTTACGAAAAGCTTCTTCTGCTCTTGATGTCGGTATGGGAATTGGAATTGGTGCAGGTTGTCCATGGTTTTCTTGGTTCTGTGTTCTTTTCTTAGGCGGCATTCTGAAAAATTTTAGGCTTCAGAAATAACTATCACTAAATCCACTTCGTGCTAAATTAATACGAATGTTAGATATCTCCTAAACTAAATGCTCAACAACATTTCTCATGCAATTCTAATCTGTCTACTTATTTTTAAAGGAAAGCACTTAGTCAGTCTACGTTCCACATGAATCTTAAGAGAGGCACTTAAAATCCAATTTATGTGTATAAGTCACAATTGGCTATGTTCATCTACATTCTCAATCAAATCATTCTATGTTCACATTTCATCTTCATAAGCATTCTTGGTTTCCCATCAATTTAATATCATCACATTTCCAATTACTTTAACATTCTCACATTTCCAATCACTTACACATTATCACATTTCTAATCATAGGGCATTAATTACTATCACCACACATTCCTTCAAATCATATCATGGACATATAGTCCCATTTAAAAATAATAATTCAATACCATCTGGGCACAATGTCCCACAATTTTTTTACCATTATGGACAATAAGTCCCTTTCATTCATAACCATCATCATATGGACACATAGTCCCAAAATGATACCATTATCCTTTCGAAACCATCATTGGCGCGACTTTTCATAAATACCATAAATGTAGAGAATGGTCCTTATCCACATTTCTTTTTTAAAAATCAGTAAACATAATTGAATCTCAAAAACATTTAACTTACGTACCTTTTTTTTAAGCAAGATGAGAGCGGTGCAGGCGACGTGCTAGGGCTATCAGACAATTAATTAAGAGAATACACCGAGAACTAGACTCAATCAACAATATGACAGGCCTGCAGAGTTGCAGCCTGCTCTGATACCACTCTGTAACGCCCCGATCCCGGGAGAAGGGTAGGGGACCGGTGCGCTACTTGGGGGAAGGGGAAAGGGGTTGTTGAACAGAAGCAATCAAATAAATAGGGTTAGTGCCCCAAAAATTTGGGCAGCATAACCTCTATAAATGGATCAATCCACGCTTTTAAAGCGTATGGAATGACTCAAACCAGATACCATGACTCTTAGAATAAACCCAAGAAAGCAAACTTCAATGTAAATAATAACAGTACAAAGGTTAACTGTTAATAGGTTAGGCATGAAAAAGGCCAGACGGATATCTGTCCAATTACATGAAGTAAAGAGATGCCAGACTTTCGTCTGTCGTGAAAGCAATATAAAGCCAGGCTTTCGCCTTGACATGGAAAGTAATGTAAAGCCAGGCTTGTGCCTATCTGAATAAGGAAAGTAAATAAATGCCAGGCTTTTGCCTGTCAGGAACGAAAAGTAAACGGGATTCGGAGAACCGAACACTCCATAACAGTAAAGAAAAATGGGATTCGGAGAACCGAACACTCCATAACAGTAAAGAAAATGGGATTCGGAGAACCGAACACTCCATAACCGTAAATAAAATGGGATTCGGAGAACCGAACACTCCATAACAGTAAATAAAATGGGATTCGGAGAACCGAACACTCCATAACAATAATCAGAGTAAGCGGACAAAAACGCAGTGCATTTATTCAGACACAAAAGGTAACCATGTTCTCAGTTGGACTCCACACATAAAAGAAACATATACATCAAAAGATGGCCCTTCAGCCTTAGCACAGCCGTCCACCATCCCGCAGCTCATCCTGAAAATATTTGAAAAGATTTGGGCATGAGTACTAATGCACTCAATGGGTACTTTTGAGAAAAACCTTCACAATCATTTTATAAAACAGAATATCCAATCATATTTTAAGCATATCATGGAAAGCTTTTAAAGTAGAAAATTTGTGAATTCCATGTATACTAAATCATTTTAGTTCCATCATTGCGCGCCACTCTCCCCTAGAACGCTTACGGTGAGTCGGTTCGTGTACACAACCCGGCTGCTTAAGGTTGGACACTGCCCTGTTTGCTTGGGGCTCGATATCGTGAACCATTGTAGTTTCGTCACCAAAAACAGTAGTAAGACTTATATGAGTCAGGAGAGCACATCAAATACAGTCATGAGTTGGATATTCAATCATATTCATTTTATAAATATCAGGGCTTAATAACCCGAAACATATTTTTATGTAATAAAAACCCACCTGGTAATCTGAGCTAGATCTAGATTCTGATTCTGATCTCAACTAGAAGTCTTCTTCTTCTGTGCCTACAAGATTATCCGGCAACTTAGTTTCGATGAATGACTACCATTAGGTCAAAATCTAACCTTTCTTAGTTATGAAGTAAATATTATAATATCTACTATCTTAATACGCAGCACTCGGATCATCAAAATATTTTGACTCTTAAGGGAACTTTACTCAGGGCATTTTTATAAAGAAAAACTGTTTAGGAAGTTTTGGCATACGGGGTGGTCAAACCCGTATCCTAAAATTAATTCGGTACAAATAAATTCATACCGCAAGATCTGCCCATTGGAAAAATATGAAACTTTAAATCAAAATACTATATTTTGACACGGAACAACTTTTGAGTTTAAAAATACGATAGGGCTATCCACGAAGGATAGATCTGAAAAAGACTACAATTTAATAATCGGATACCCAAAATATACCCGAAATTAAAAAGTGACAACATGGAAAATGTATATAAATATACATAGAACATAAAACCCTAAAGACACTTTTTGATTCGATGACCCGAAAGAGTCACCGATTTGAAAGGTGGTGGCGACTTTTGGCGGCGGTCACGATGATTTTCCATCGTGATCGTCCGTCGTGTCATCATTTCAATAACGTATTCGTGATCTATGCGTTGACACCTTCAAAATGACTATTTCGGAAATGAAATAGGAAACTAGAGACGTACCTTCTCTAGAAGCTGCTCGGCGTTTCGATTTTGAAAATGAATGAAAAATGAAACCTTAACCTCCTATTTATAGAAGAAAAATAAATAGGATAATATTTCGAAAAAGAAATTGGATAATGACGGATGTGCCTTAGTTATCCAAATCTATTACCTTTCACCCTAAAATTGTGCCAAGTGTTCATTTGAACTCGAAATTGGAAAATTCAAAGTTTGGCACGATGCTTGAAAATTTTTCTATCAACCCAAGAAAAATATCAGAACATATTTTTAAAGCAATTTTTGACCAAAATAAAGTTTAATAGATTTCCCTGGCTGCGATTTTCCTTTATTTGAGTCCTTTAAGGACCCAACTTCTTACCTAAATTACCCTCAGGTAACATAAGTTGAGTAAAACCCTCTAAAATATTTCGGGGTATTACAGATTTTATGATTTTTAGCTAAGGATTTGAGGTAGAAAAATGGTAAGGGAGTGATGAGACCATGACAAGCATCAAATCGGTCCATTCAAAGCTGCCAATAAAGATTGTTACTCAGTTAACAATTAAAGATTGGAGATCAAGGTTTGAAGAATAATACATGAAGAGAAGTTACAGATGGAGTGCCAATCATCCATATTGAAGCAATTGAAGATCAAGTCTTGGATGTTGGTACAGAAGCCAATTACACGTTAGGTGTGATCATGCCTAAGCAGTTGGCCGACGCCCATGAAGAAAAATTGTCCCTTGGTTATTTAATTGAGGGATTGATTTATTTAGATTATAGTAATTAATTAGACTATAGTATTTAATTATTTAGACTCAGTTTTATTATTTAATTGATGTAATTTTCGGATTTTATTGAGTCATAGGTTGACTAGGTTTTATTTAAGGTAATTTCCTACCTTAATTAGAATTCTAGTCAAGGTAATTTTCTAGTCCACTTTGGACAAGCCTTTTTAGTGATTTAGGCCTTTAATTTTCATGCTCTCCTATGTTATAAATAGGGATCCATTGTGAACATTAATTATTCCTTAGACATTATTGAATTAACCATTGAAAAGCTTTGGTTTATTTTCCTTCGAAAATGCACATTCTTGAAGCCTAGCAACTTTAAGTCTTATTCAAGGGTATCCCTTAATCCACAAGGAGGATTAACAGGTATTCACTATCCGAAGATCAACTTAGAGATTTTAGCCTTGAGTACGTTCGAGATTCAAGGAGACTATCGGGTTGTGATTCACATCGACGTCATCAAACCATCCTACACCATAGATGACCTCCATCAACAACACAAACGCATGCCTCCTTCCTTTCAAGCCACGAGTTCGAGATCGAGTTCTTCATCTGCTTTATCTATACCGTAAGTTCTATCGTACCTTAACATATCTTATCTACCCCCAACCATTCTTCACAAACCTCACACATTTTCTATCTCCCAAATCGTCCATAACCGTTTCATTCCTTTACCTTGGTATTTGTGTTTCATAGTTTTTGTCATTGTCTAGGTATTTTAGTTGTCTAAATTAGTTCTTTATTTCGTATTGTTGAGTCGGATTGAAGCCCTTCATTCGCTGACGTGTTTTGAATCCTAGAAGTCTTCCGCAGCGTAATCGTCGATCTAGATTAATTGTCCGGGTCATATCATAAATTTGGTATCAGAGTCACGTCTGCTCTGTTGGTCGTGGTTCAATCCGACGTGTCATATTTTTATCCTACGTGTCTTTAATTTCAGTCCACGTATCTATTGAGTTGTAATAGCATAGCTATTCATTGAAAAAAAAACCGTTTACTAAAAAAACAGAACAGTTCAAAAAAAAGAGTCTGATCTGATCTCGAGTCAATTGTTCAGTTTGTTCCTTTGTTAAAATTAGCTAGTGTCATTGTTTAGCTATAGAAGAGTCGAGTTAGTAAAAAAAAGTTCTGAAAAAAAAAGTTTTTTCGTTTCTTTGATTCAGTTCGTGGGTTACTCTTCAAGTGTGTTATTGTTATTGTTCTAGTTAAGTTAGAGTTGAAAAAAAAACGTGAAAAAAAAAGAAAAATCTGCAATTTACTATGAATTCAGATGGTACACTCGAATCATTCTGTCGGTTCCTCCCCGGAGATGCGAAGGAATCTTTTGATGCAATGATCGAAAGCTAGAATAAATACACACAAACGTTTGAGGATGGCATAGAGAGATTGGCCCAATCCATGGACCAATTCGAGCAACTCAATGCTCAAGATGCGCCGCCTCTACCAGCTAGAGCTTGACGCCGATCAGCCCACTCGACCACGAGTTATCAGTTCCCTTGGAGCCAATCGAAGTCGCCCCCACCATATTCGAAGTTTCCATAACCCCGAAGTCGGCCCATGAGACGAATTGATCATGTTGCACCAGAGTCCAGCTATAGGTTAGCCATTGCAAAACCCGTATATGTACAGCCTACACCAATAGTTCAGTAGTTCGTTGCTATTTAGCCACCTTCACGGCCCGCACCACCAGTTCAGCCGATCATTGATACGTCGAGTCAAGCTTGTGATGTACCATGCCCTATATGTCAAGCCCTTGAAGAAGAGTTGGAGCAGCCCCCGACCGACATCAAATCTGAGGACAAGCCAGTCGAAGTCACGGAAGAAGAAGTGGAGATCAATGTTGCAATTGAGGAACCCGAAGTAGTTGAAAAATTGTTGGAGATGCAGCCATGTTCTGAAGAAAAGAATGACATCAGTTGGACAACAAGTGTGGATCATAAGGAGCTCGATCAACCTACCATAGAAAAGCCGCTGATTTCTAATATTTTTTGTCAACCATGTACTTTTAATATCATTGTTTTACAGGTTGCCAAAGATGTGCCACATGATATTGTTGAGCCACCAAAGGAGATTGATGATCAGTTCGTGTTTGTTTTTTATCCAGGCCGTTTGAATTCGAGGATAAATTATTTTCAAGAGTAGGGGAATGATGAGACCATGACAAGCATCAAATCAGTCCATCCAAAGCTGCTAATAAAGATTGTTACTATGTTAACAATTAAAGATTGGAGATCAATGTTTGAAGAATAATACATGAACAGCAGAAGTTAAAGATGGAGTGTCAATCATCCATATTGAAGTAATTGAAGATCAAGTCTTGGATGTTGGTACAGAAGCCAATTACACGTTAGGCGTGATCACGCCTAAGCAGTTGGCCGACGCCCATGAAGAAAAATCATCCCTTGGTTATTTAATTGAAGGATCGATTTATTTAGACTATAGTAATTAATTAGACCATAGTATTTAATTATTTAGACTCAATTTTATTATTTAATTGATGTAATTTTTGGATTTTATTGAGTCATAGGTTGACTAGGTTTTATTTAAGGTAATTTCCTACCTTAATTAGAATTCTAGTCTAGGTAATTTTCTAGTCCACTTTGGACAAACCTTTTTAGTGATTTAGGCGTTTAATTTTCGTGCTCCTCTATGTTATAAATGGGATCCATTGTGAACATTATTCCTCAGACATTATTGAATTAAAAATTTGACTTTGCACACAATTGTGTCTCAACCATTGAAAAGCTTTTGTTTGTTTTCCTTCGAAAATACACATTCTTGAAGCCTAGCAACTTTAAGTCTTATTTAAGGGTATCTCTTAATCCACAAGAAGGATTAACAGATATTCGCTATCCGAAGATCAACTTAGAGATTTTAGCCTTGAGTACGTTCGAGATTCAAGGAGACTATCGGGTTGTGATTCATATCGACGTCATCAAACCATCCTACACCATCGACGACCTCTATCAACAACACAAACGCACGCCTCCTTCCTTCCAGCCATGAGTTTGAGATCGAGTTCTTCATCCGTTTCATCTATACCATAAGTTCTATCATACCTTAACATATCCTATCTACCCCCAACCATTTTTCACAAACCTCACACGTTTTCTACCTCCCAAATCGTCCATAACTGTTTCATTTCTTTACCTTGGTATTCGTGTTTCATAGTTTGTATCATTGTCTAGGTATTTTAGTTGTCTAGATTAGTTCTTTATTTCGTATTGTTGAGTCGGATTGAAGCGCTTCATTCGCTGACGTGTTTCGAATCCTAGAAGTCTTCCGCAATGTAATCGTCGATCTAGATTTATTATCCTGATCGTATCAGGGAGGGTGTTGGCCGAGAGAGAGAAATGGCGAGGAGAGGTGAGGTGAGATAAAAAAATCTTATCTCATTTGTGGTGTCTGATTTTTCTTAACTCCAACATAGGATAACATATATAAAATAATCACCTCTTTTATTTGGGCTTGGGCTGCCAAGAATCGGCCTCGTCTAAAATCAATTAGGCCAAAACTTTGGGTCAATAATCGGGCTTCAATATCTTGAATGAAATATATTTCATTGGGGGATCAAACAACTTTCAATGGAATAAAATTAATTTATGGGTTCGTATCGACGAGTGAAAATCGTCTAATACTTCTGTTTATCTCATTCCAACAATAATCGGGTCGAAAATAAAAATATTTATAAATGGGCTCAAAGTAGGCTCAAAAGCCTCATACTTGCCTATTTTAAAAATATAACGACTTGTTATACAATTGGGCCCTGAAAATAGAAGATTGAGTTCGAATTTAGTTTTGGGGTGTTACAACTTTTTGCTTCTTATCATTTTTTTTATTATTGATTAATCTAGAATTTTCAAATGTGATTATATTTATAAAGTGATATATATATATATAAGTGATATATATAGTGAAATATAATTTTTTAATTGACTAGTCAAATATAGAATAGTAAAATTATTCAAACTTCATTATTTAATTGCGTGCAATACACGCTTTCTGTCCAGTATATAAATGGAGTAGGAAATTGAAATAATATTCAGAATGCCATCAGCAAATTACTGAGTTATTAATTACATGTAATTCAGTCGAGAAACTAAATATATCTAACAAGAACTTCAAAAATGGTTGTCTAGATTAATATAATCATTGCAATAATCTGCTAACTCTCTCGAGCAGATTATTCATCGTTAACGAAAACGCATCTTGAAATTTGTCGAATTTGGAATTCAAATCTCCATAAACAAGCCCAGGCAACAGCTCATAAACTATATATCTCCTCATATTTTCCTTTTCCCTAGCTGGGATTTTCGCAAGCCTCTGCACAACATTCACACTCCCGTTTCCCACCTCTTCTTTGTCAACGAAAACCGAATACTTTCCTGAATCTTTGGAAGACGCCATGGATACTGATAGTAAGCCGTCATCGGATCAAACAGCACCGGAATGCACCAAGAAATCAAAGAATCGAAAACCGATTTCCTCGTGGGGCTGTCTCCCGGCGGCTGCAAGCAGAACTCCGACTCCATGAACAGCTCCATAATCGAGTCGGGCCGATCAATTGGCCGGACGTGCAGTTCAGAAACCTGCACTCCTCGTTTCCGGCCAAGGTGCACTGCTATATTAGTATCAAGCGGATGCTCTCGGACGAACCGGGCCTAGCGGCGCCAGAAAGCTAGCGACGTTAGTCCGCTTGATTTTGCTGAGCTTGATCTGCCACGCGATGATGTCATCATCTGTGTGGGGATGGAAATAGATAGGGTGTGGTATCCCGACGTTGTTGACGTGCCACGGCTGCCGTTCGATCAAGAGCTTGATCGGATTCTGCATCTCGTCGAGCTCTAACAACCTGGTACCCCACGAAGACTTGTCGTTTCTTCGGAAATCCCAGGAAATCTTTCCTAGAACAAACACGTGATCTTTGCCTAAGTTCTTGAACCAGGGTCCCTGCGTTTCGAGCCATCTCAGGAGATCTATTGCCAATAAGTCCTTGATGTCGTTCGACGCATTGGTGAAGTGCCATCGCAAGACGTCGAGGCCGCCATAGAAGGGGACGTAGAAGAGCTTGGCCTCGTTCGAGTCATGCACTCTGCATGGATGCTTCATGACGCGCACGTGGAAAATGGGCTCCAATGCGTATTGATGCGTGTTGTACCAGTTGCTCCCGAGCTTCTATAGCTTCTTGCCGAGTCCGTCGTTGCTCAAGTATTGGGAGAAGTCCGCCCACGGGATCATGTCGCCACACTGTGATGATAAGTCCTTGTTGAACTTTGGTGGGAGCTCTTACACATAAATCCCCCTTCCCTCACATTTTACAGGATTTGAATCTGATATCCAAGATCGATGCAGTTGTAGCTGCTCCTCAACTTCTCTGTAAGCATATTCCAAAGTCTCATTGACAGCAAGAATTGAACTTTTGCTGTCAGCTGAACTGTTATCAGCAGGAATTGAACTATTGTTATCAACCGGAATCGAAGTACTCTTGTCGGAACTATTATGATCAGCAAGAATCGAACTTTTGATGCCAAAACCGACAACTTCAACATTATCCGAGGAAGTATTACTGTCATCGACAAGTTGAGCCGGGATCTGGAAATTCGGCTGAGTGCCAGAGGAGAGGCAATAGAGATTGCTGAGTTTCCTGGACGAGACACAAACATGAACAATGTTGCCAGAAAGAACAGCGGTAGAAGACGACCAAATGTAGATAAAAACTAGGATAAAAAATGCTGCGGGCACCCTTAACAAGATTTTTTCAAGAAATGAATAAAAGAAGCCCAGTTCATCAGCCTGTAATTTTTTGGACAACCTCGGCTTCTTCCTAGACACGAAGACAGCCATTTCGTTGGGGGTTTTTGCTGAATCACTTTCTCTCCTTTAATAGTGCTGAGTCGCGGGAGATAGTAGTGGGATTAATTCACCAGAAACAATGATTGATAAATGGAAGCACGTCGTGACAGACTATGAAGTGTAAATCAATGAGTTCTTGAAATAAAAAATAAGAAGCATTTGACTTAGAAATTTTAATATTAGAGCAGATCAAATGTCAACGTTTGCTTCAGACTGTTACATTGTATCTGTAGTTTGTTGGTGAGACTAAAATAAAGTCAAAATACACCTCCTTCACTCATTTCTTTCAATTAGTGAAACCTGGTACTTAAGTTGCAATTATGCACTAATAATCAATTTGCATGAGAATGCTCAGACAAACATATCATATATTCATAAAGGGGCACACAAGACCGTCTAACGGTACGTTATTAGACGGATATTATTTGACCCAACAAAATTATCCCCCTCCTTTTTTCTTTTCTTTTTTATTTTTTTTAATGGTCTCCATCTTCCCCTCTTTTCTTTAATATTCAATTTTCAATTTTTTTTTTTTTTGGCAGAAATGTGCTCCCTCTCTCTCTCTTTCTTTTTTTTTTCTTTTCTTTGGCAGAAACCTGCTCTTTCTTCTTCGTTTTTTCCTTTGGCAGTTTTTCTGCCCATACTTCACTACAATAGTTAATAATGGTTTTCTTTCTAATTAGTGATACTTTCTTCTGCAATTAGTGATACTTTTCTTTCAAATTAGTCATACTTTCTTCTACTATTAGTGATATTTTTTTCCATAGTAATGAGACTCCACTTCACAGGTAATGATACTTCATCTCATAAATAATGATACTCCACTCATACTTAATGTCATTTATCTATTTTGATTCAATAATTAATATTTAATCATCAATAATATCATATTATAATCCACTTCTGAGTTAATGATACTTCATCCATAATTAATGATATTTCATACACGGTTAATATAATGATACTTCACCAGATATATATCTAATGATACTTCACTTAATAGTTAATGATATTTATCTCAATTTGAGATTATGTTTGAACTAATACTTTTCTTTTGAATTAGTGAAAATTTCTTCTGCAATTAGTGATACTTTTCTTCTAATAAGCGATACTTTCTTCTGCAATTAGTGATACTTTTTTCTATAGTAATGAAACTCCACTTCACAAGTAATGATACTTCAACCCATAAATAATGATACTCATATGTGAGTTAATGATAATCCACATCATAAATAATAATACTTGAGTTAATGATACTCCACTCATACTTAATGATATTTATCTATTCTTGATTCGATAATTAATGTTTAATCATCAATAATATCATATTATACTCCACTTCCGAGTTAATGATACTTCATCCATAATTAATGATACTTCACACACAGTTAATGATACTTCACAAGATATATATCTAATGATACTTCACTTAATAGTTAATGATAGTTTGCCAAATTTATATCTAATGATACTTATCTTCATAGTTAATGATACTTCATTTCATAGCTAATGCTACTAATACATCTTGTTATTGGTTTAATAATTAATGTTTAATTAACCTCAGAGCTACTCATACTTCATATCATAAATAATGATATTTTACCTATAACTAATGATACTTCTTTTTTGTGGCTCAATAATTAGTCAACCGCCAGAAAAAATATATATATATTTTTTGAAATAAATATATACCCTAAAATGAAATTAGTGAACCCTAAAATTGAATTGAATTAATTTATTTTTTAAATAAAATTTATTTAAACATGTATATTGCGCTTGATATATAATAATTATTAAAATAAAAAAGAAAAAAATAAATAAAAAAGAAAAGAACAAAATGAGAAGAAAGAAAAGAAAAAAAGAAGAAAGAAGAAAAATAAAAACTGGTGTTAGGAGTACTAGTATTACATGACTTTACGTCTCTTACGTCTCCTCATAATATTCAAACTCTTGTTGATTTACATGCTTTGCTCATCTATATCTTTTGTATAGTTATGGATAGGTTTTTGCTACTGTCAAGTTTATCTTGATAGGTTTATCCTTGTATACATAAGTGCAGAGTGTTATCCCTGTAATCATCTGAGTGTAGAAAGCAAATATACACAGAAAAGTTTTACTTTCACATCTTGCATAATATTATGGTTGTCATTTTTCTTTCAAGATCAACACTATCTGTTTTTCTTTACATGGTATCAGAGCGGGTTTAGGCCTGGCTCTGGTCCATTTTTGTTCCGCTTTGTATGTTGCCTATTTAACTATTTTTTATTCTTTATATCATCTCTGCATCAACATTTTTTTTTATGGAGGACCCTCCCAAATCTGAATCTTCCCCTGGACGGAGTTTAAATGGATCATTTTCCACTCCCATCATATCACTACAAGGGCATACCATTTTTCCCAAACCTGATGATATGAATTTTCTACTTTAGAAGCAACAAATTGTTGCTACTATTGAAGGTTATAGCCTTGAGAAGTTTCTTTTTGGATATGGTTCTATTCCAGATCAATTTTCTCTTGGAAAATCTAAAGCCGAAGTTATGCTCAATCCAGCCTTTGTAGACTGGCATCGTCAAGACCGGTTGACCATCTGCTGGTTATTATCTTCTATGACGGAAGGAGTGCTTGCAGAAGTGGTTGGCCTCACCAACTCAAGAGACATCTGGGACACTTTGGAGGCAAATTTTGCCTCACAATCCAGAGCCAACCTCATGCAACTCAAATTTTAGTTGCAAACACTTAAGAAGGGAGGTTTCAGCATGAAAGATTATCTCAATAAAGTAAAGAATTGTTGTGATGTCTTGGCTTCTGCCGGTGAGAAGATCACAGATGATAATCAAATTTTGCACATCCTAACTGGGCTACGATCGGCATACAATCCAGTAATGGTTTCACTCACATCTCGTGTTAAGACATGTACTCTGAGAGAAGTAAAAGCTCTGCTTCTTAGCTATGAGAGCAGGTTAGAGAGAGTGGAGCACTCCAGCTTGATCATTGAAGGGTCATCTCCCACGGCCAACATTGCTTCATCAAATCAGAATGTGAGATCTTCTAGTTTTTCTAGCTCTAATCGTGGTCGTGGTGGCAGAAGACACAACTATCGTGGTCGTGGTGGAAGGTATAACAACAATTACAAACCACGGTGCCAAATTTGCAATATCTTAGGTCATACTGCAGATCGATGTTATGAACGGCTGGTGCGTCATTTTACACCAAAAATAAATTTCCCAACAGCAGTCGGTATGCCCTTACTGTACTGTACAACGATGAACAAGATCGTCTCCTAAAGGACCGGCGAGAATTACTCTATAATTCCAATCCGTAGAACCAAACTTTCAAGAGGTTTTTGTGATTATAATAAAAACAAACGAAATTAATAAATAAGTGGAGAGATTCACAATTTAACAAATGAATGGATTTAAAATATTAAAAGAAGTATTCTGGACTCCAATTAACTCCACCCTACCACACCTAAACCGATCATTGATGCAGAGATAAATTTAATTAACACATACAAATCAGTTATAGCTACCGAAGACGCTTACTGACGCAGCCTAATTCCTCTGTAGTTTCTCGATAATCAGGAAGACGTTTCACCAATTATTTCCCTAATCGACTGACAACTGTAAGAGACGCTCTATAGGTTTAATGAGCCGACAGCCATAAAGTCTAGAGGAACCCGATTCATAATTAACAGACTCTGACGCAGGACCGTGAATTAAGATTGCTATTCTCCCTGATTCTGAAGAACCATTTCGCCACTAATTAAACTTAAACCACAATTACGGATGGCCGGTTTAATTAACTACTAATTAATTCCGACTCACTAAATATTTGCAACTATCTAGCAACATCGAAACAATTAACAACTCGAAATACGAAGAATAACAAATGCATGAAAATTAATTGAATGATAAAAGAGCAATTAGATCTCACAGTTCAGCTAGGCTAGGGCTTCGTTAGTTGTCACCGGAATAAGAAGAAATTAGCTTGAACACATATTAAAATTGAATCATAAAAATATTAAAGAAACGAATACCATAAAACAACGAAGAAGATGGGATAAATCTGCTCCAGAGAAAACGTCTCTCTCATTCTTGTTCTTACGTTAATCTCTAATTCTTCAAAATAGAGATAAATCCTAATCTATATAGTATCCTTAATTAACATCGTGTTAAAAAAGGAAATTAACATTCTAATCTAATCCAACTAGGTAATTAGCAAAAGAAGGACTCTTAGAGGCGGTGGAAATCCTCTCGCGCGCGTCCAGGCCATGGGCCTAAGTAAATTCCGAATATAAGCCCAACAAACGCGCGCTCAGGCCCAATTTCTGAGTTCTCGGTCCAGCCTTCCTGTAGTATGCCCATACGGCATGGCTTTCCGAGCTTCCAATTTCAGCTTTCCTTGCACAGCCTATTCTCTTACCAAAAGCATGCCACTTTCTCTAACTTTGTGTTAATTACCTGCAAAACTCTCATGGCACAACATTTTTCCAAAATGGCATCATTATACGGCAATCAACACTAATAAATCACACCAAATTTTGGCCAAAATATTAAGTAAAAATAGCCCGATCAAATCCCCCCATACTTAGACAATGCTCGTCCTCAAGCATATCTAAGTACACAAAAGGAAACACAAACTCCAAAAGATAAACACAGAGGGTACAAGCTGCCTTGAACCGAAAAGTACTCGGAGTAGAAACCATGACTTATCCAACCACAACCACCAACCTATTATGTTTCAAAGAGTAAACCAATGCTTCTCATTGGAGTCAAAAGTGTGCACTTGATCCAGCCTCACCAGGGTTCACTCTAGGTCTCTTAAAAAGTAGGGATATATGGAAATTCACACAGGTCGTGATTCATTACTCTCAGCATAGATTTGTCTATATGTCACTTAAATCACCAAAAGTTAAGATCAAACATGAATCAAAAGGTCTTTCTCCAAGGGTTGTAATGGGGCTCGGGTTTAGAGGAAGGATTCTTTTGGGTGAAGTGGCTAAATGAAATGAAAATATGCAAGCATTTCAAAGTGTAGATCCTGAACATAGCTGCAACTACTCAACAATTACAATTCAAAGCTGGCTTTCTTAAATCAGATAAACACAGGGCATGTTTTCGTTCAATTTCTGTTTCTTTTATCACTCATTGTTGTTCTACTCTTTTCTCCGTTTTTTTCTCTGAAGCTTTGCTTCTTCTTTCTGTTCTTTCTTTTTTTTTCTTTAGAACAGGAGCATAAGATTGCCCTTCTAACCTTCCAGCATCACTTCTCTGATGAATTCTCTGATGCAATTCCTCCTCTCATTATTGCAGCTCAACAAATTAGGGAATAACTTGCATATTCTCAAGGTCAAAAGCAGACTGAAACAAGGCTATGGCTTCATGTATAGTGGTTGTAATTAATAAGAATTAGGATTTTAAAGCTCAAATAGGCTCACTAATTAGCAATTGAAGGTGAGGAAGTTTTCTTTTAGGCCAAAGCTCGGTTGATTCCTAAGTGCCTTAATCATTTTCATGCTTGAAACTCAAAGGAAGTGAAACAGTGCCGATAAGGCAAAGCAAGCATTGAGCAAACATAATCCGACACTCTCACAACAGAAAATGGAGCTTTCTATAGATTATTCATGCTCACAGGCTCAAAAACTCACTTATATAGGCTAAAAGAACATGATCAAAAGCACAATTCATCGTTCAAGAATTCATCAAAGAATGGTATATCCCAATCTCAGAACAACAATCGTCAATCTATTCAAACCAAATCATAGCCCCTCCTCCTCATACTCATCAGATCATGACAGCCAATACTTATCCAAAAATAAGCAAAAACTCAAAAGAAGCAGAAACACCATGTTTTTTTGTGTTCTTTTTTTTCTTTATGACTCTAAAAACTAGCAACCTCCCCCCATACTTAAACATCATAGTGTCCTCACTGTGTAGGGGAAGGAGAACTCAACAAAAAACAGAAATCAACAACACACTAAACTAACTAAAACTAAAGACATGAAACAATAAAAAGAAAAGGGGGGAAAAGAAAGCAAACTCTCAATCTGAGAGATGGCGCAGGGCTTACTCGAGAGCAGTGAGACACTCATCAATTGCATCCAATCGATGTCCAAGGCGATCCTCTAAACCCCGTGTGGCCTCAGTGAGTAAAACCTCAATCTCATGTAGGAGAGAGGCCGGGGCAGCAGGTACGGCGGATGAAGAGGAGGTACCTGCACTAGGAAAATGACTCGAGCCTTGTACGTCTGGTTAGGTGAGCTGGTACTGCCCTTGGGCATCAACACAAATCAATCTCATGGCTGTGAAGTCAGCAACAGTAAATAGAGTAGTAGGCAACGGATCAGGATCATCAAGAGGAATAAATAAATGTTGAGCAAGTAAAGTCACAAAATATCCCAATGGAGCTCGACACAGAAAATGATTTGCACTGAATTGCCACTGTCGGGCCAACCAGAATGCAAAATTAAGCTTTTCACCAGAAATCATGCAATCAAGGATAAAAAGCTCCTGCAGAGTGACTACATTCATCATATCAACTCGACCAAACAAGTTGGCCACCAAAAACCTATGGCAAAGACGTAAAGCATCATCACGAATATGTACACTCCGAGATGAGTGGGCAACAAAATCAGAATCAATGCTCAAAAGACTCCAACGCTCAGAGGCGCGGGCAGAGAATTACTCAGGGACATCACAATAAGCAGACTCATACAAGTCATCACCAAGAGACTCATCAGTTTCAAAACCCAACACCACATTCAGAGCATTAATTGACATATGAAAATTCTGACCCCTTAAAGAAAAAAGAACAGCATGTCTATCATCAAGACCCCTCGATGCATCAAAAATATAGGATGATAAGAATTTAAGATAAAGCTCCCTATGGATAGAAACCGAGACATCTAGCATTATAGACCAACCAATATGAGTAAAATGGGTATGAATCCTATCATTGACCCCTAACACAGAAATATCATTCCAATCAAAAACACGCGCGCCGATTAGAGCGCGCTTGGTATTCCTCTCGGCACGGTGTTGTACCTGATCGGGGTGCCAGAATGGTGGCCATGGAAGGGAACTGCGGCGGCGAGATGAAGCAGTAGGGGTTTGTTCCTCTGAAGAAGTCGGCGGAGCAGATGGTCCGGTGGAGGTTGATTTAGAGCGGACTCTATGTCGGAGTATAGACGGTGTGCTGGCAGCGGCCGGGCTAGTGACGGGCGGGGAAGGAGGTGCGGGAGGTGATGCTCGCGGCGGTGGTGATGGGGGTGCAGCAACACGTGGAGATGGCGGAGCCTGGGGGAGTGGGAACGTCTTCCGCCGAGGTAGTGGCGGAGGCATCCTCAGGTTGATGCGGCGAAGAGTGCAAGGCGGCGGAGGCAGGGGCTGGAAGAGAGATCGCTGGGGGTGAAGTAACAGGTTTGCCATCAGCGAGATCGATGAAGAGTGGTGGCTTGGTCCGGCGTCGTTTGCTGACGGAAGGGGCGGCAGTTTTCGACCTCTCGAAATGGCGGCGAGAGCGGCGAAGGAACGTTTAACTCTGGGAGAGTGACAGGAGTGGTTGGTGGTGGAGAGGGCTCCGCCATTGGTGATCTGGTGACAGAGGCACTCACCGGAGAGGGCACTGGTGAAGGTGGAGAAGCGGCCACTGGAGAATTATGCGGTGGTGAAGATGCTGCGTGCAGTGGGGAGTGTTCAGCGGAATCGGATGCGGCCTTGACAACCTTCTTCGCACTGCGTTTCTTGCCCATGGCGGTGAGTTGTCAGCGGCAATCGAAGTTGAGGACGAAGGCGCGAGAAGCGAAGAGGCGGTGAAAATCTGAAAAGTCACAAGGGGAAAAGTAAAAATGAGCGGTGAAAAAAAATTGACTATGGCGAGGGGGTTTAAATTGGGGAAAAAATTAGGGCTTAGTGAAAAAAAAATCCCCAAATTGAAAGAAGCACAATTGCATTTTAAGCCTTGGTAATCTCAAAATTCGCGAATCCCCCCCCCCCTTAGAGTGGGAATCCAGCCCGCATCCTATGTGCTTTATTTTGTTTTTATTTTTTTAAGAATAAAACAAGAATATATAAATATAAAACAAAAAAAAACATGAAAAAAAAGAAAGGAAAAGAAATCGGGTTGCCTCCCGAAAAGCGTCCGTTTTTAACATCGGAGGCTCGACGAAGACAACATGATCAAGTTGTGAGAGCTGGGGTTGCCAAATCGACCCCATCAAAACTAGACATGTCCATCTCATCACAATACGGTTTGAGTAGTTGGCCATTCACTTGGGACAGCTTCTGAGTAGTGAGACTGCGAATTTCCACAGCTCCGTGTGGACTGACATGTACAACCTCATATGGTCCTATCCAGCGAGATTTCAATTTACCAGGCATGAGACGGAGATGGGCATTGAAAAGCAACACTTTCTGGCCAACTTCAAAAGTTTTTCTCCGGATATATTTATCATGTAAAAACTTTGTGCGGTCTTTGTAAGCACTGGCACTGTCATATGCCTCCAACCGAATTTCCTCAAGCTCTTACAATTGATACTGCCTTTCATGATCGTCTAGCTGAGGGTCTAAATTGCATTGTTTCACAGCCCAAAAGGCTCGATGCTCTAGCTTGACTGGCAAGTGACATTGCTTTCCAAAGATCAACCGAAAGGGGAACATCCCAATGGGTGTTTTAAAGGCTGTACGGTATGCCCATATGGCGTCGTCCAGACGCAGACTCCGGTCCTTTCGATTTGGGCATATTGTCTTCTCTAGAATATTCTTGATCTCTTGATTCGAGACCTCGGCCTACCCATTGGATTGCGGGTGATAGGCAGTGGCGATGTGATGGTGAACTCCATACTTCTGGAATAAGGCCGCCAATGTGCAATTGCAAAAGTGCGTGCCTTGGTCGCTAATCACAGCTCAAGGAACACCAAATCGTTGGAAAATCTGAGCTTTAAGAAATTTACTGACCACCTTAGAATCGTTAGTCGGAGTGGCTGCAACCTCGACCCACTTGGAAACGTAGTCAACTGCTAATAAAATGTAGGAATTTCTGAATGAGTTCGGAAAGGGGCCCATGAAGTCCATGCCCCACGCATCAAAGATTTCACACACCAGAATCGGTACTTGAGGTATCTCATTTCTTGAAGAAATGTTACCAAGGCGTTGGCATCTATCACAATGCTTGCAAAAGTAGTAAGCATCTTTGAAGATCGTTTCCCAATAAAAACCACAATCGAGGACTTTCCGGGCTGTTCTTCTCGGCCCAAAATGCCCTCCACATGCATGAGCATGGCAAAAAGTCAGAATGGACTGAATTTCATCATCGGAAATACATCATCGGATCACCTGGTTGGCACAAGTTTTCCACAAATAAGGATCGTCCCATATGAAGTATTTGGCTTGGTTCCTCAACTTGTTCTTCTTGGCGATTTCTGTACCTTTTGGGAACATTCCAGTGGTGAGAAAATTCACCAAATCCGCATACCAAGGGGCTGTACCCGCAACTGCGAGTAACAATTTATCTAGGAAATCATCCGGTATGGGCATACCGTCAGACTCTATTAACAGTCTGCTCAAGTGATCAGCGACATTATTTTCAGCTCCCTTTTTGTCTTTAATCTCCAAATCGAACTCTTGCAGTAGAAGAACCCAGCGAATGAGGCGAGGTTTGGATTCCTTCTTGGAAAGTAAGTATTTCAGAGCGGCATGGTCTGTGTACACCACCACTTTCGATCCAACAAGATAGGACCTAAACTTCTCACATGCGAAAACCACAGCCAAAAGCTCTTTCTCCGTTGTTGTGCAGTTGCACTGAGCTGGGTTAAGGGTCTTGGAAGCATAATAGATAACGTGGCTCTGCTTCCCACTCTTTTGTCCAAGAACCTCCAACCGCAAAGTTACTGGTGTCGCACATCAGTTCGAAAGGAAGACCCCATTGTGGTGGCTGAATAATGGGTGCAGAAGTGAGTTTTTCCTTCAATATATCAAATGCTTCCTTACACTTATCATCAAAATCGAAAGGAGCATCTTTTTGTAGCAACTTGTTCATGGGCTGAGCGATCTTGGAGAAGTCCTGAATGAAGCGCCGGTAGAAGCCTGCGTGACCTAAGAAAGCTTGAATTTCCTTCTCATTCGAAGGGTAAGGTAGCTTGATGATCAAATCAACCTTTGCTCTGTCAACTTCAATCCCTTTTGTAGAGATGATGTGCCCGAGCACAATGCCTTGCTGCACCATAAAGTGACACTTCTAAAATTCAACACCAAGTCGGTCTCAACACACCTTTTCAGTACCTTGTCCAGGTGCTCCATGCATTGCTCGAACGAATCCCCATGCACTGTAAAATCATCCATAAAAATCTCGATGCAATTTTCAATTAAGTCGAAAAAAATACTCATCATACACCGTTGGAAGGTGCCAGGTGCATTGCATAATCCAAAGGGCATTTTGCGGCAGGCAAACGTTCCAAACGGGCATGTGAAAGTCATCTTTTCTTGATCCTCCTAGGCTATATAAATCTGAAAATATCCGAAGTATCCGTCAAGGAAGCAGAAGAAAGATTTTCCCGCCAAGCGTTCAAACATCTCATTAATGAACGACAAAGGAAAGTGGTCTTTGCGTGTGGCATCATTAAGTTTCTGAAAATCAATGCACATGCGCCAACCTGTCTGCAATCGCATCAGGATCAATTCGTTATTCTCATTCCTTACAAGCTGGAATCCGGATTTCTTGGGAACCACGTGCACTGGACTGACCCAAACACTGTCGGAGATAGGGTAAATGATTCCTAGCTGGAGCAGCTTGAGAATTTCTTTGAGAACCACCTCTTTCATCACTGGGTTCAATTTTCTCTGTGGATCTCGAGAGGGCTTGCAATCTAGCTCAAGAAAGATCCGGCGCATGCATATATCCGGGCTGATTCCTTTGATATCGGCTAAGGTCTAACCGATAGCTCCTTTGTGTTTCTTGAAAACCTCGATCAAACTGGCTTCCTGATCCGAAGAGAGATCTTTGCTAATGATAATGGGTAGCGTATCGTGCTCCCCAAAGTATACATACTAATGTTCAGGGAAGACCTTCAATTCCTGAACGGGTGCCTTTACATGAGATGGGAGAATCGGTTCTGTGACCGTCGGTAAGGGTATACGGCCTGTTAGATTCCTAGTTGGAAACTCACTGGCGGCATATAGCTGCTGTATAATCTCCTTTATTGCGGCTTCTTCATCTGAATTTGCGGCTGTTTCAGTCACCCCACCAAAGAGTACCTGCTCTAATTTATCATCCATGAAATTATGCTCAACAAACTCGTCAACTAGAGAATCAACAATATTAATCATGTAAAGAGCCTCAGGATCCTCAACATGCTTCATAGCTTCAAATATATTAAATGTAACAATGTCACCATCGAATTCAAAACTAAGCATGCCTTTATCAACATCAATCTTGGTTCTTGCGGTTTTCATGAATAGGCTTTCTAACAGAATCAGTGATCTATGTGCAGAGAAAGAATCATCCATGTCAACAATGTAGAAATCCACAGGAAAAATTAATTCATTAACCTTGACAAGAACATCTTCGACTACACCCTGAGGGTATGCATTAGACCTATCAGCTAACTGAATGATGACTCAAGCATCTTTCATAGGACCTAATTGCAAATCTTTGTACATAGATAAAGGCATAACATTTATAGATGCGCCTAAATCTAGCATGACTTTCTCGACCTTTTTACTCCTAATGATGCAAGGGATAGTGAACATACCTGGATCCCTGCATTTTTGTGGCAATTTCCACTGAATCACGGCGGAAACATTTTCACCAACCTTAATTCTTGCATCTTTCCCGTATCTGATCTTTTTGGCACATAATTCTTTCAGGAATTTCACATATCTGAGAACTTGTTTGATGGCATCAATCAGAGGTAAGTTGATTTTAACCTTCTTGAACAACTCAAAGATCTCATTCTCATCATATTATTTCTTGTTTAGAATCAACCTAGAAGGAAAAGGAGTTGTAACGACAGAATTAGGGATTTTAGAGTCATCTTGTACCTCAGTAGGGGCGGACTTGGCAGATGCAGTAGGTTGTTCTTCTTTTGTGCTGGGTTCGTCTTCAGTCTGCGCAGTATGCCCATACTGCGCGTGTTTCTCTTTCTTAGCCTCCACTTCAACCAGATCCTTCCCATTTCTAAGAGTCACGGCACTAACATTCCCCCTGGGATTTTGCTCAGCTTGGGAGGGCAGCTTCCCTGTATGCCCTTGCATCTTGTTCATTTGAGTGGCAAGCTGAGTTATCTGTGTGCCCATACTGCCTAGGGCTGCTTGCGTCTCTTGCTGGAATGCTTTCTGATTCTGTGCCAAACTGTTCACCAGAGCACTGCTTTTCTCCAGACACTTCACAATCTCATCCATGCTCGGTGTAGGTTTATCTGTATGGGCATATGGACCGTTCTTCTACTCCCGTTCTTAGTTCGCCTGTTTCACCTACTCCCACATTAGACTAGACTTTTGATATAGAGCTACCAATAATACTGAATTCACCTAGTCCAGCTCCTACTAATGCTATTTTTTAGAATGTTTCAGATACTCCAGAGAGTGCTACTTCTACTGCCGAGGTTCATCCTCCAGCCAAGACACCCAATGTGCATCCCATGATTACACGATCGAAGAAGGGCATTTTTAAACCTAAGGTTTTGACTGCTTGTGTTGCCTCAGATGATTGTGAACCTTCCTCTTATAAATCAGCTTTGCAAACTTCTGTATGGAAGGCGGCCATGAGTCATGAATATGATGCATTGATGCATAATCGAACATGGGTCGTGTGTCCTCTCTGTAATACCCCAAAATTTTATTATCTAAATTTAATTAGAAATATAAATTTAGTAGTTAGAATAAGTGTAATATCCAAAAAATTTTAGTATTAAAATAATAGCTTATGATTACCTTAAGGGTAAGCTAGAGAAGAAAATATACCCTTAGAAATTTTTTTAGGTAAAGTGTATCATTGAAAGGTTAGCGATACCCGTGACATTCTTATATTTTTAGTACGAGACTCCAGTGTATTTAAAACCTAAAAGAAAATGTTTGTTATTATCACCTCGGGTGTTAAAAATATATATATTTTCTCAGATATATTCATATTAGGACCTTAAAGATTATATATATGTGTGTGTGTTTGTGTGTGTGTGTGTGTGTTATATTTATATGATACATGCAAAAAGATATAATATATATACATATATACGCATATAGTAGGGAAAAAAATGTTAATAGCAATCAATAAAGATAATATTAAATAAATAAAATGGGGGTATGGACAAAATTAATAAAGCTTAGCATATGTGGCATGATATTAGGTTGCTTAGTGTAACCAATTAGAAAGGTATATATATGTGGCATGATGTTAGGTTTGCTTAGTGTAACTAATTAAAGGATACATTGTTTATTGACATATGCATACCATATTATACAAAATTTGGTTGAAAAAGAAATAGGTGTATTAATTGAGAGAAGGTATGCAATTCTAATTCATCCTTTTAATTAGTAAGATTATATTTTTTTTCGAATTTTCTTGGTTATAATTTATCACATCAAACTTATTCGCATGAATCTTTTACTATGTAAATAATATTTTAAGTTGAATCAAGTATGAGGAATTGTTAGTTGTCGAAATTAATGATATTTAATTAATAACTATGATTAGATTATATCATATAAGCTTAAAAACACATATTAAATAAATGGAGATTTAGCCCTATGAATTGTATTAATGCAAAGAAGTATATATTGTTTATTTAAGTGTATTGAACTTAGCTGAACTAGTTTGTAAAGTTGTAGATTTGTAATTCAATATCACATCATGCGATTCATATAATCTTCCAAGTATTTAAATTATTCTTCTGCAAAAACAAAATGATGATAGAAAATGGCACAACAATTTTAATTTTATTCTTATCTAAATATAACTATTATAATTACTAAAATTTTTAAAGAGGAAAATTTAAACCAATAACGATTATAATTTAGGGAAAAGGGCCTCGCAGGCCCCTGAACTTTTTGGTGGGGACCTCTTAGGCCACTGAACTTTTTTTTGGCTCAATTGAGCCCATGAACTTTTTTTTTCGGATCTATTGGGCCCCTTCCGTCAAGCCCCTCTTGACGGGGCTGTTAGTTCCACCTAAAACGACTTCGTTTTAGGGGTTATTCGAATTAAAAAAATTCTAAATTCAATTAAAAATTCTCCCGACCCATTTTAAAAAATACCCGACCCGACTCTCCTCCTCCCCATTCTCATCTTCTTCCCCCCTTAGATCCACTTTTAATTTCTTTTTCATTTATTTTTCTGTTTGTTCATCCTTTTCTTTTTTATTTTTTATTTTCTTTCAAAATATGTTCATCATACACATCCAGATTCCGTCCAAGTTCAGGTCAAAAAATCCTTGATTTTCTATCATGAGGTGCCGAAAACCTGCTGCCGGAAAATCTGCCTAGAATCCGGCAGCGTCTCTTCTGTCCAAATCTGCTTCCAAAAAATTCTCCAAAAAAAAGGCAAAAATCGCCTTTGTAGTTGCTTCCAAATCTACAGAAAAAAGCCAAAAAAATCAACCCGATTGCCTTCAGAAAAATCTGAAACACCACTCAGCTGCCCAGAATTCTGAACATTCTCCAGAAACTCCAACTCATACACAGAACCAGCAAACGCCTTCAAATGACTCACCAACTGCCTAGAATTATCCGAATCAACCATAAAATCATCTTGCCTCATTCCAGATCTCTGCACCCCATCTCCATGCTCAGAACGCCCTGCAACACCTCCGGCGATGATTTCTTCACCCGATCTTTCCCAATCTTCTTCTCTACCTTCGGTGCGGTCTTCGCCCGATGTTTCCCAATCTTCTTCTCTACCTTTGGCGCGGTCTTTAGCCTGTACAAGCGGCACTGGTACGGACGGTGATGAGGAGCAGGGATCGGGAGTCGGGGGAGGAGAAGTGGGTGCGCTACTCGGAGATGGTGGAGAGAAAGGTGAAGGAGGAGGAACTGACGAGCTCTGCCGTGGACCGGTGGCCCTAAATTGAGAATCCTAAACCCGCCCTTTTCACTATTTCCCCAATTTTAAAGCTAAATGGGGCGGTTTTAGATAGAGTCGGGTCGGGTATTTTTTAAAATGGGCCGGGAGGATTTTTAATTGAATTTAGAATTTTTTTTAATTTGAATAACCCCTAAAATAACGTTGTTTTAGGTGGAACTAACGGCCCCGTCAAGAGGGGCTTGACGGAGAGGGCCCAATAGATCCGAAAAAAAAAGTTCAGGGGCTCAATTGAGCCAAAAAAAAGTTCAGGGGCCTGAGAGGTCCCCGCCAAAAAGTTCAGGGGCCTGCGAGGCCCTTTTCCCTATAATTTAAGTAGTTGGCATGATTTCCAAAATTACTAGATTAGGTATTTCAAATTAATTACATACCAATAGTAATTAGTGAATTAAAGTTTTTATATGTGAAATAATTATTATTTTGAATGTCTAATCAAATAATAGAGTTGATCAAATATATATTAAAAGAAAGATTAGAGATTGAGTTTTAATAGGGACCATTTAGTTAACTAAGCCAAGACTGATTGCTGTAGGGCTAGAAGAAGTAGCAGAATTTGAGCAGAACCAATCCGGAATTTGAGAGTTTATCTTCTATCCAGGTGGGCTATACTATATCTTTGCAAATTGTATCTTTCGAGTTATTAAGCTCTGCTTTGCTAAAATTGCATATGTGACTATCTGTGTTAATTATTTACGTGCTACTGTATGTTGTCGGAGTCTCATAAACCAGCGATGTGTCAATGTGAGCAGCTACAGTATGCATGCATTATCCGTCATGCCCTACTCCTTGTCGGTGAGACTAAAATGAAACACTTGTTGGTTACACTCATTGGGTATACTTTGGCCATACTCACTTTACGTGTTGGTGATGTAGTACGGGTTGCGGGCAGTGACTGGTTATACTCTTAAGCACTTCACGATAAAATGTTTTGGTGAACTTAGGTTGCTTTCAATTTTAAAACCTCCTAAGTTTCACTACCTGCATGGACACAGATAGATTACTTTAACAAAATGATTTGCATAACTTGAATCGTAAAAACTTGCCCACTTAGTGCATTAGTACTCAGCCCAAATATTTTCAAACATTTTTCAGGTCAGTAGGCTGGCGTGTGGATGTGACGATGCTGAGAGATGGGCTTTTGTTATTTACGTATTTTCTTGTTGTCTCTTTTTATTAAGTATCCTGTTAATAATGGAGCTTTTTCACTTGTAATATTCTTTTGTAAAATGCTAAGAACTCTAGTCTTAGTGTTATGGATAAGTATATGTTATATTATAAAGCATGTTTGGTTGTTCTGAGTCTTCTGTTGAGTTATTATTGATCAGGTTACCCCCTTTCTTTCCCGCTTCTTAATTCCAACCCCTTTGGCGTCCATTTCCACGGTCTTCCAGGACCGGGGTGCTACACTCTCCCTCTGAATAAAGAAGTTGTCAGCTACAAATGAATATTTAAGGTTAAGCGTAATTCAGATGGATCTGTAGCTCATCATAAGGCTCGCTTGGTTGCTCGAGGGTTCATGCAGACTTTTGGTCTTGATTATACGGACACTTTTAGTCCCGTTGTCAAGCCAATTACAATTCGCATCGTTCTCTCTCTTGCTCTATCTCGATCTTGGGGTGTTTGCCAAATTGATGTGGACAATGCCTTCTTAAATGGGGATCTTCATGAAGATATCTATATGGCACAACCTCCAGGTTTTGAGGCTCCTGGCCAACCACCAATGGTTTGCAAGTTTAACAAGGTTATCTATGGACTCAAACAAGCCTCTCGGGCTTGGAATTTGAAACTTGGTGCAGCTCTACAGTTTATCGGTTTTGTGAAATCAAAGGCCGACAGTTGTTTATTTTTTCATCGTACGGCTGATTCTTTCACCCTACTAATTGCCTATGTTGATGATATACTTCTTACAGGTGATAAACCAAATGAGATCACAAATATTATCCAGCCTTTAAGAAATCATTTTTCTGTTAAAGATTTGGGTTTCTTGAGTCAGCTTCTTGGTATCGAGTTCACTCGCAACTCGAATGGTTTGTTTCTCAGCCAACAGCAATATATATTTGATATTTTATCTCGATTTAACATGTTAGATGCAAATAGCTTGTCGAGTCCTATGATTACCTCTTCTACTTTGTCCAAGTTCGATGGTCAACATTCTGTGGATGCTACTTTGTATCGGAGTGTTGTTGGGGCTTTGCAGTATGTGTTGATTTCACGTCCCGATGTGAGTTTTAGTGTTAATAAATTAAGTCAATATATGCAGTCACCATTGGATACACATTGGAAAGCTGTGAAATGTGTCATCCGCTACTTAGCTGGAACCTTGGATTTTGGCCTGTCTTTCACTCCTTCTCATACTCTTGACATAGTCGCTTATTCGGATGCTGATTGGGCATCGGATCGTGATGATCGCAAGTCTACATCGGGCACATGCATTTTCTTTGGTGGTAATCTTGTCTCATGGAGTGCTAAGAAACAAACTACAGTTTCTCGTAGCAGTACAGAGGCCGAATTCTGAAGTTTAACTCATGCCACTTCTGATGTTTTGTGGATGCATTCCTTGCTGGCTGAATTGTGTATTTCTCATCGCACGCCGACAGTTGTGTGGGTCGATAATTTAGGAGCTGTAACACTCTCTACTAATCCAGTGTTTCACTCGAAGATCAAGCATGCAGAGTTTGATTTTCATTTTGTTTGGGATCATGTTTTGCATCAGCACATTCAAGTTCAGCATCTCCCTTCGCATGCTCAGGTGGCTGATGGATTTACGAAGCCTCTTTCTGGACAACCCCTTCACCCGCTTTCGGAATTTTCTTCGCGTAGTTCCTCCTTCTGTGCTTGGTTTGCGGGGGGCTGTTAGGAGTACTAGTATTACATGACTCTACGTCTCTTACGTCTCCTCATAATATTCAAACTCTTGTTGATTTACATGCTTTGCTCATCTATATCTTTTGTATACTTATGGATAGGTTTTTGCTGCTGTCAAGTTTATCTTGATAGGTTTATCCTTGTATATATATATGTAGAGTGCTATCCCTATAATCATCCGAGTGTAAAAAGCAAATATACACAAAAAGGTTTTACTTTCACATTTTGCATAATATTATGGCTATCATTTTTCTTTCAAGATCAAGACCATCTGTTTTTCTTCACAAGGCAGCTACCCGGAAGAGAAAAAAAATCTGCACAGGCTCGTGAGCTACACGTGCCGCGCGTGTAGCTCATGCGCTTGCGCGTGGAAGCGGGTTTTGAGCGAGTTTGGATATTATTTAACCCATCTAACATAAGAGACTCGTTAAACAGTCTCATACAAATTTTTGTCATTCATAGAATATGACATAACTGCTTCAAACTTCGTTATTAACTCAAATAATTATAGATCATGATGAGACGCAATCTTACATATATACCATATTTTAATAACTAAAGCAATGAGATATATTCGAAGTGGCGTACATAATAAGACTAGTGAGAAACTTGTCACACGAGTGGCGTATTTAGATTCATTAGGCACGAGTGAACCTTAAGTGTTCACTACCCAATGACAATTAATTATGCCATATTTCATCAAATAATCAGCTGGAAATAATCATCCCAACAAAAAAAAAAACAAAAAAAAAATAGAGTGAAGAAATAACAGGCAGCAGCAAGAGGAGTCTTGAGATTTTTTTATTTTTTTTTATATATATATATATATATCTTTTCTGTCTTCATACGTCGCGGCAGATTTAGTGAGAGAACTCACACTGAAGTTTAGCATGCATTCCTGCTCCAAAAAACCAAGAAATGAAATTTGAAATACTTGCAAGCAAGAAACATGAGATCATCTATGTTTACCGATCCAAGCCATAAAACTTGATTGAACTATCATTGAAGAATGAATTATTCAATCCATAACCTACTTGGCTGAAGTAAAAGAAATTAGGATTTGATGTGGAAAAATAGACAAAGGGAAAAGGTAAAACATCATTGTTGCAAAAAGATCCTATTTAACTTAAATATGCAGCATGAATATTGGTTCTACACATAAATTATCCATAATCTGCTTTAAGAAGATGAGGAAATGATACATCAAAATACATTATAAGCATTCAACAACTAAATAGTGTTTCTTAAGAACACTGCAGCAAGAAGTTTGGAAGTTAAGTTATAACAAGCTATCAGTCCTAGCAGGAAGTCGACGGAAGAAGCTGACCGGCACTGATGGCAGGCGATGGCGAAATCTTGGATGCCTCATCATGTATATACCTGCCAAAGAAGCAATTACCTGGAACGGCATGACATACAGCACTACAGCTGCAACGAGGCAGAAAGTCACGAAAATGGCAGTAGCACGAGGGTCTCTCCAGCTTAACAGAGACTGAACACGTTCGCCTTGAGTTGCAATATCACCAACTACTGTCTGGATCCGACCAGCCACACTCCTAAGCCGGTCATACCTCATCCTCACCAGATCTGGATTGCGGGTTGTAGGGAATGTGTCAAATTCTTCATCAAGTTCGTCAGGGTGCACTGCTTCAGCCTGTGAGAGTTTTGTGTTCATGTGAGGAGGATATCTCGGTCGGTATCTGAAATTCCAGATCCCTATTAGAAACATGTAAAGGAAAATTGTCGGTAGGATTAGCTCTGGAAAGGAAACAAGCATAAGATATAACACATGCACAAGCACTGATGTCACAGGGTTCTTCCACATGCAGATATCCCCAGACCATCTCCCTACAGCAAATAATCCATTGAAGATTGACATCAGACGAAAAAAATTGGCCTTGCTTCTCCGCATGCTCCAAAGGTGTGAGTCCACATCAGACATATATTCTACAACCTCCTTTCTAAGAGGGGGCTCTGCTCGACCCAGCCTCGTTGCCACTATGTTAACAGCCTGATGCCTTAGCATGTCCAACTGCATCACACTGAAGGGCCTGATATAGTGCATCTTTGGCAGTAGAGGTCGTGAGTATATGTAGAGCATGTTAGCAAAAGAAGTGCATGAAAATCGTAATGCCAAATGCAGTTCCCCCATCTTCTTAACACCAGTAGGGTGGAGAACCAGCAATGGATAAGAATGTGTATAAACTCTGCCTGTTTCAAGTGTAGAAATCCGTATTCGGACCTTCCCAATCTTTAGGTCCTTGTGGCCATTTGAACCCTTTTCGCCTAACTGGCTGTTATCAAAAACACCAACAGTGAGGACAGTTGCTGGATCAAAGACCTCCCAAGTATATTGCTCATTGTACTTGGGAAACAGATTGTCTACAAGTGTACGAGTTCGGATCCATTTGTGACCATATTTAGCCACACAATACGTGTCTGATGTGCCCTTCCCATCACGTGTTTTCATTGGGTGAAGCCCAACAGCGTTTAAGATGCCAAGCTCTAGAACACCAATCGGTGGTTTCCAAAGCTGTTTCGCTGTGGGGCGAAGGTCACTGCTGTAATGAGTCGATTCATCTAGAACATGGTAGCCTCCATCTAAGCATACTCGTAGATGAAGCCTGCTAGAGAACTTTTCCTTCTTTAACTGATCAACATCCACAAGAACAGGCTTTTCTAGGTTAAACCAACGAGAATGAATGATGCGATCATCAGCACGCTTTTCTACCATATTTAACGGTATACTAACCCTCCCAATAATTTCATCTTTTCCAGGAGCCACTCGATCCTCAACTGCAAGAATGAGATGGTCTTCAAAGGGCTCAGCAGCAACAAAAAATAAATCTTCATTCCACACAGGGTTAAAATTCCGAGCCTGAACTGGTTTTGTCCTCATAACCTGATTTCCTATATGTGCCTTCACATAAACATCCGGGAACCGATTCTTCTCCGCTGATACTAAGTCCTGGGCTTCAACAACATTAACACGGACGTACCACAAGCGTGGTGCATGATAGACTTTAGAGCGTATAAGAGCTGATGCAGCTGCTGAGCTGTCAATAGGTGTAGCTGCATCAGAGTGCCATGCATCAGGAAAGGCCTCATCTGCTTGAGTGCCAATCCAGACTGCAAGCATCAGCTCACCCTTTATTTTATCTCCCTTCTTATCTTCAAGACGGTACCACTCAGGAGCTAAGGGACTATCAGGTGGAACACGCATCGGAACCTCATTAAGGTCAAACCGAACCAAACCAACAAAATCATCCTTCACAAGATCTTTATCCTTGACAACAACTTCTAGTACAGATGCTTGCATCCTTTCCCTTGAGAAAGCAAAAACTACTTGCCAAACTGGATTTTGTTGTTTCTCAATGTGCTTGGTGATTCCTTTATAATTTCCAATTCTCACCTCTACAAAGGGATCTAGACTTCCAGTGATATCCATGGCAGGAAGCTCACGGGCCTTTACAACTCTAACAAATAGAAAGTGCATTTTCTCAACAAGATCATAGGTACCTGCACCTGCCCTATCAGTTCGGATAACTCTTCCCCCAACAACCCGTCCCCCACCAAGGAAAGGACTCGTCTCCTTCAAAGCAAAATCAACTGGTTGTGCTGATGATGCTGAGTGCATGTGTACAAGCTTTGGAGGAATGGGTTGAGGAGCCTTCATCTCATCGGCCATATACTTAGTAGCATGATGAGGTACCTCAACTGCAGGGGTGTGATTGTGTTCTTCAGTGTCACTGTGTTTTGGAAGTGTGTAAAATGTATGCCTTGCCTCATTTTTCACATGATGGGCTGAATTTGATATTGGATTATGAACTGATTCCGAGAGCAATTGTGTTTGCTCAGCCACAGAAACAGGGACGGATGACTTTATGGATGGATCGTCAGTGATATAAACCTTTAACCCAAGCTCACCTCTAACACGTGAGAAAATACCACGCTTCTCGAGAGGATAGTGCAGGGCAACTGAATCGGAGTAGGGTACAAAGGAAGTCCCATTGATGCTAACCTTTCCAAGGAAGGCTCTAGATTGGATGCCTCTGACATTATTATAGACATAAGCATCAAGAGTGAGAGATTGGAAGATGGATGGATCAGATATATTGAAGTAAAAGCTCTCGTTCCACACGGGGTTAAGGTCTTTCTCTTTGATTGTGGAGCGGTATCTCTGACCATCAAAGCAAAGTTCCACAAAAGCACTAGAGGAACCCTGCCCATCTTTGGGCAAAAGGTTATGAGCACTAACAACATCCACCCCAAGCTTTAGGTTTCCAATAGTCATCGTCCTCAGCAAGTTATCAAGAACTGCTAATTCAGTCGAATAGAGAGATGATTTTCAAGAACCTGAAAAAGAAAGCAATGTTAGAGAATCAATTGAGATGTAAGCTTTAGAATTGTGTTAAGTTCACTGTAGATAAGTTGTAAAAATGGACCTACAAAAAATTGCATGTGAAGAATGAACCATTAATGATGTAAATAGCTTGAGACTGGTGCAACTAAATTGCTAAATGAAAGAAACATGGAGAAACTTGTAGTAGTTCACATCACAATTCAACAATTGAAACAGTACGGATTAAATTTAAAAGATTATCAAAACAGCAATGCATGTTTTCTCTTTCTTTCTGTTTCCTTACATAGCTGTTAAATTGTACTCCATGGATCAGATGCCACAACCATAAACAAAAAGATAAGAAGGGTCAAAAGTCACTAAGTTCAAGTCTTCAAAGAAACAGTACTAAGCTAGAACAAGCCAGATATGAAAGTGAAGGGAAAAAAAAAGCTAATGTTAAAAGGTGTAAAAATTCACTGTGATATATAGCTTCACTGCAAACAATACAACACATCAGGTAATAAAGCCCATTAATTTTATGTGCTTACTGTGTTACATTTAGATGTGGAAAATAAGGGCCAAAGGTGGACTAGAGATATTGCCAAAGTTGTGAACATCTGACAAAAAACATTGTCATTAAATTAAGATACAAGATACTAAGAAAACAAAAAATAGATATCAGCCATTTGAACATATCTTAGATCAGTTAACAAGACAAGCCAAGTCCCTGGGGTCTAAGGTCAAGCCTTAAGGTGAGCATTACCCACCTCTCCGGTGCGGTGACAATCTTGAGAAGTGTCGGATTTGGACGATGACCAAATTTGAGAAACTTCACAGAAAGCAAGCCAACGAGAGCAGCTAAAGATCTTCTGGGATTTAAAAAAAAATATAAGTAAGAACCATTAGAAGAAGAATCCAAAAGACTTATTATACCACTTTTCATGCAAATCAAGCTAAGTTCGGTGAAAGGAATAATCTAAACATAAAGAATGTGTTAGATGTTTCCTACCTAAACTGCAAAGTGATGAAAACAATTGTTTAGACGTTTGAGCAGCATATAAACAAATATGCAGAAAAATTAACAGAGATCCCATCAGGCCCACAAGATAAAGTAGCATTAATATTAATAATCAAAACAGAAGCCTAATAGAGACAAGAAATGAAATCACTTTCACTGCAAATCCCACCTATCAAGGATGAAACCTAAGTATTACAAAAATAATACTAGATAATTTCTTCAAAATGTGACCAAGAAATCTTTGGTTGCTACAGATAGGAATCACTGCAACTCACATATCACGCACTCTAACAAATATCTCAGGGAAGCTTAAAGTGAAAAAGGGAAAAGCCACAGCTTTAAGGTACTAATATGTGCAAGAAAAAGGGGAAATTATGAGCAAATTTGGGTTAAGCATAACCATGTGCTGATGTATATGGTGGAGAGATCTATAACATAAAATATTATTCTTGAAATTGAAAAAATAAACAAATAATTAGAAGAGCTTGTACTACTAAGTGCTCCCAAAGTGAAGCTAAGATTTTCCTTAAATAACGCTAAAGACACATGCACTTTAAGCACATCAGATGCGAAAAAAGAATGTACACCACAAAGCGGTAAAGGGCCAAACAATTCGTCCATCTTCTCAAAAATAAAGAACAGAAATAAAATAAAATCAAACAAAAATGCCTAAATAATCACAAAAAGAAAGACGACACTTTAATCCGAGGAAAAAAGACACTAACTCTGAAATGATTACAGCTGACAGATTCAAAAACGACTTTCAATAACATAATCAACAGTGATAAGAAAAATTTAGATCTCGTGACCAGATAAATTATCACATGAAAAAAGTGCTTGTGTCCAGCGAAAATGTGGATTGATTCGAGAAAAAATGGATATATTCCACAGAAATGAATAATCCATGTCCAACATCTTGAAACAGCTCAGTGTTTTCATTCAGAACCTGGCAAAATGTAGCGCCAAAATTTTAAGAAAATGAGATGAAAAGAAGGAAAAAAAAAAAGAAAAGAAAAAAAAGAAGATGCTGCTTTGCTGGCTAGTAATCTTGGGAGCGAGCTGAAATGGAAACATACACGTGTTGTGTGTTTAAGCTGAACCCTTCAAACAGTTTCGACCGCCATTACAAAAGACTTGAAACATATTTCAAGCGTAAGAAAACTCGGTCAGAAAGATGAAATGATTTGGGACTATGTTATTACAGCATTGCAGCCGCTTAAACTGTATCCCTCATGTCAGTGTATATGAACCGGCAAATTCTATGTACGCTATTTAAAAAATAATAAAAGTGTATTAAACGAACTATAAAGAAAATATTATAATATACTCACTCCGTCCCATAATTATAGTTCACTTTCCATTTTCACACAGATTAAGAAATCACATTTAATATGTATTAAAAATATACAATTTACAATAATTATCCTATATTGTCCTTATTTTTTACTATATTAATTGCATTCATACTATATTAAATAGGGTTATATTTGTAAAATAATATTTAAATAGAATCCCAATTTAGAATAGGACTATAATTTTGACACATTCTAAAAAGGAATAATGGACTATAATTATGAGACGGAGGGAATATTAGTGATTGGAGTAGTACCTGACTGGTTGGGATAGAATTCCCGGTATGAACCTCTGTGTGCATCCGTGAGTGTATATATTGTGGGGTGGCGGTGGTCGGGGGTGGGTGTGGATCTCACTGGGTCTGTGTCGTAGGAGAATACTATAGCTATTATTTTACAATGGGATTCCATAATTATGAGAGCAAAACAAATTGTGCCCACCATCCAACCAGTTAGAATTCGTTAATTGAGTCAATATTTCATATTTAAATATTTAATGCTATTATTTTTTTTATTTTTTTTTTTACCGTTCGGGCTTTTGAGGGGAAAAAAAAAACTTTCATACATATTTCTAATTTTTTCGAGTATTTTGGTAATATTAGATCTAAATATATATAGTCTGAATGATTTTTTACCTATTGGTCGACACAAGACTTCCTCTTGTGAGAGATGGTTTTATTTCAATACTTCCAATATTCACAATAGATAATATATGTATGATGATGTGATTATAATTTGATAATCGAAAGTGTAACAATACTTACAGCTTCCGATAAAATTCTTTCGTTAGAAATATGATTTTAGAATGATTTTATATAGTTCGGGTGATTCACTCGATTCTGACTTGAGTGATTATTATTAAATCAATTTTCGCTTAAAAGGAGCAGAATAATTTGAAAATAGAAAGTGAAATAATACTTATAAATTATAATAGCTGATAAAATAAGAGAGAGAAATTTAAATGACCAAAAACAAATAGATTTTTTTTTTCTAATCAAAGTTCATTATTCCATCTATTCTAATTAAAGAATACAGTAAAATCTTCATTATTCTTACTAAAGTCAAAGTGGGTCTTCAACTCATTTTTGATTTAATGGGACCGTGAATTTAATATATATATATATATATATATATATATATATATATATATATATATATAAAGAAATGAGTAGTTGGTTTAGCAATTTTCACATTTATGACACATTTAACATCCAATTGGAATACACATCTCTTCAAAACAAATCTTATTTGTTCAAAGATTTCAGGAGCAAAATCAGTGATAAAGTCATTTTAAGGTATGTTTCTTTTTTTTGTGCATTTTACCGTTCAAATTGTTTGATTTTTTTGTACATTTTACCGTTTAAATTGTTTGATTTTAATGATAATTGATTTTACCACTTGATGCAATCTGGAACCTCAGGACTGTATCAGGTTGCTAGAGGGCGGAATCCTTGACCCGAACTTCACAATGCAGACGAACTATAGGTATGTGAATCCTATAACCCTACTGTGTTTGGAAATAAGAACCTCAGATATAAATTGAAGACGCTACAAATAGTTGTGTTGTACTATTTGATAAGTCGGGATGAACACGACACACGGTTCAATAGAAATCTCACACAGAGAAATATCAAATTATAATATCAAAAGGCTGCCTACAAAATAACGTACTGAATCCTATATCCTTTATATAGGATGGACAATAATTAAAACCCTATTAGAGTTCCAAACTAACTAAAAAACTAGAATAAGCCCAAAAATAGGTCTAAACCAACTAGAAAATAAAACAAAGCCCAAAACATTAAAAATCTGAAAATAAATTAAATAATTTAAAAAAAATAATTTTTCGTGAATTCGCACGCGATACGTCAGCTCGCGACTGGGCTCGCTACCCACGTGGCACTGATGTGTCACTTCCATTCGCGTCCACGTCAGCACTTGATGAAGCCATAACCAATCCTGAAGAATTTAATCTAGAGCTGCAATTAAAAGGCCCAATTACAAGATTAAGAGCTAAGCAACTCCAAGGCTATTTCCAAGCATTTGTATGGAGGAAACTTGAAGTTTGAGATGGAGTTAAATGCAGCCACGTTGTGATGAAGGCACGATAAGCATCAAAGAACAAATCCAGAGCTGCCATTAAAGGGTTCCAAGATTGTTACCTTTTTAACAATTAAAGATTGGAGATCAAGGTTTGAAGGGCAATGCATGAAGATAGAACTCATCAAGTTGAGCATGCATGAAGATCACGTTGCATGGCAAGGAACGAGTTGAAGACTTGAAGAAATTCGGATCCCTTATCCCTTTAACAATTAAAGATTGGAGATTAAGGTTTGAAGAGCAATGCATGAAGATAGAACTCATCAAGTTGAGCATGCATGAAGATCACGTTACATGGCGAGGAACGAGTTGAAGACTTGAAGAAATTTGGATCCCTTAATTTAATTATGGGATACGAAATTTATCCATTAGTTATTTAATTAGTTAGTTGTTTAATTTATTCAGATTTTTATTTATTTAAGTGTAATTTTCGTTTGTTTTTAATAAGGAATTTTCTAGAAGGTCTTTTTAGTTAGGTAATTAGAGTTTTAATTATGGGAACTTCTTTCCTAGTTAGAATTCTAGTTTAGGTAGTTTCCTAGTCCAATTTTAATTATTTTAGCACTAGATTTTTGTCCCCCTTATGCTTATAAGTAAAGGATTCATGTGACATTGATACTTTAGACATTATTTGAAGAATTAAGATATTTGCTACTCAATTGTGTCTCACCCCCAAGTCTTGAAATCACCGTTCGCTCTTAAAGATCTAGCAAAACTTTAAGTTTTATTCAAAGTCCCGCTCTAGTTCTCAAGTAGTTCTAGGGTTGGATTGATATCAAGGAGATCACCAAGTGAAGTACGTTTCGTGGGATTTGTTTTCACGAGGTTTACTTTCGCGTATCAACTCATTCGACTACATCATCCATCGCCAATCATCAATATCAACTTCCATCCATTCATCAATGTCCGTATCTTTAACAATTTACCAAGAACTGATCGTGTACCATTCCACAAGTGTTCAAGTCCATTCTAGTCGATTTCATCCAAACGTGCTATTCGCGCTGAGTTCTACATCCATAACCCGTACTATGAAGCATGAGTCTGAAGTTCCTCTCTTCCGACGGTTCCAAGAGGAAGACAATCATCCTGAGGTCTATTTAGAATGGGAGTGGAAGATAGAGTCATTGTTTGATTGTCACAACTACCCCGAGCGGAAGAAAGTTAAAGTAGCAGCTACTGGTTTTTGTGACGAAATTCTCACCTAATGGAATCAGTTTTATTCCATTAGGCGACAAAGGAGAAAACCAATAGAGACATGGTATGCAATGAAGAGTGTGTTGAGAAGGCGACATGTGCCTTATTCATATCAACAAGAGCTGGAGAAAAAGCTACAAAAGCTTAGGCAAGGAGGTCGAAGTGTAGATGACTACTATATCAAAATGATTGAAGCCATGAGATGAGCTAATGTGGAGGAATATCTAGAAGATATAATGGATAGATTTCTAGCCGGTCTACGAAGGACAATTCGTGAAAAAGTCATATTATGGCACTTCGAAGAGTTGGAAGACATGGTGCAATATGCCATTCGGATAGAAAAGGAGCTAGAGATGACATCAAAGGAAGTGATTCAGTGGAGACCAACGTTGAATTACCATCTAAGCTCATAGCCACCAATGAAGATTCTACTTCCAAGGTACCAATTCTAAACATTGTTGAAGCATCTATTAATGAGTTGTCATCTGTTTCTATGTGCTTAGAAGATAAGATAGTTGAAGAATCTAAGCTAGAGATGTACATGATAGAAACAACCAATGTGGAGAAGCCAATTTTGGAGGAGTTAATTCTAGAAGATCGCAATTTGGAAGTTTCGTCCATGGAAATGACAAGTCCTGAAGATTGTATGGTGGACAAACTACAAATTGTGAACTTGGAGAGCATTGTTGCAATTGAGGAGATCGAAATAGTTGAAAAGATGTTGGAGATACAACCATGTTTTGAAAAGGAGAATAACATTAGTGAGATAATGATTGTGCATCACAAAGGACTCGAACAAGCAAGCATGGAGGAGTTGCTGAGTTCTAACGTTATTTGCCAATCGTTTTCTTGTGATGCCTTTATTTCACAGGTTGTTGAAGAAGTACCATTGTATATTGATGTACCACTAGATTTGTTCGCAGATGCCGTGTCAAAGCAATCTATGGTGCTGGAGTTTCGACCATTCGACACCAAGTGGATGTTCACGTTCATGATCGTGAAGATATGTCTTATGCAGCTTGATCAAAAAAAACTTTGATGATCAATTCGTATTAGTCTTTGATCCCGGAGATTCGAATTCGATGACGAATTCTTTTCAAGAGGGGAATTATGAATGTACGATAAGCATCAAAGAATCAAATCTTGTAATGCCCCAGTCCCAGTAGGACCAAAACGTCACAAAAAAAATATGTGCATGCTTACGTGATAAATATTTTTCAAGAAATTAAATTAACTTTATAAATAATTTATAAACGGGCAGCACCTCAACTTAAAAATGTTCAAACCACACACTCAGGTGTTTTCAAAGTCAACTTTCAACAAGGCTTTTCAAAATCACTAACTCACACATAACTAAATTATGACCTGTCTACAAACAGTATACATAGCCAATCAGGCCACACATTTAAAAACACCACGGCCAACCCTTATATATATTCAAAATATTTGTATATACAATCAAAAATTGACCATCAGGGTTAACAACTTTCAAACTTAAAAGTTTTGCAGAGTAACAATATAAGCATATAATATTTAACATATAAATATAAGTTTAAAGATGGCTTTGAGCAAAAAAACTGTACAAGGGTCAACCATCAAAACCCACTCCAACAGCTCATCATCAACCAGCTCAATCTCCAAGACCTGAAAATATTTGAAAATATTTGGATTGAGTGCCAGAAAACACTCAGTGGGCATTAATATTCGTCCAAGTCCTACTTTCATGCTTAAAAATCAATCATAAACATACTTTACAACATAGTTTACTCTTCTTCATTGGATGAGAGACCCAATATGATCACATGAATACTTCTGTAGTGACCCGAACCCGAAGGCCCAGGTGCTAACGAAAACACACGACCAAAAAAAAAGACAATAAAATTTTCTCAATTCCAAATAAATATTTTCTTTGGATCATAAAAATTTGGGCAGCATTCCGTTTAAAATATTTAAATATCCACGCTCATTGGCGTTTACTATTCAAACATGTATGATGTATGACCAAGACTAGTCAAAATTCAACTCTCAACATTTAAAATGTGCCCAAACACCACAATATTCACAAGTGTCCATAAAATAGTTAATTGTTTCATGATCATAAAGCGAAAGCATAAAATTCATACTTATTGATCACTAACTACACATAATCAATAATTATAAATCATAAAAGTGATCAATGAATAAGAAGTCCCCATTGGTCCACGTCAGCCGCCAGGCGTCATCAAATATCTGAAAATATTATGAAAAATAGATGGGCTGAGTGCCAGAAAACACTCAATGGGATTTTAATTTTTTGAAATATACTTGATCATTCAATAAATAGTTTGCATATTAAACATATTGACTATAATGCCCATAAAAAAATCTGATCATTAACATACGGAAGATTAACTCAATATGGTTCCCTATCATATAAATTTCACTAAAGTGATATATTTGTACCGTAGTACCATAATTGTACCAAGTGCTCATACTACACCGAAGTGCTACATAATGCACCAAGTGCTCATACTGCACCGAAGTACTACATAATGCACCAATTGCTCATACTGCACCGAAGTGCTACATAATGCACCAAGTGCTCATACTGCACTGAAGTGCTACATAATGCACCAAGTGCTCATACTTGGAACCATAGAATTTAGTATCTTCCGATGAGCCATAAAAAGAGTATTTTAAACTTTGAAGCATGCTTTTATATAAACATATTTTTCTTTTTCATAAACATAACACGATTTTGAAACATAAAATCACGTATTGATTAGAAATCATTGAGCCATAAAAATAATCTGAAGCATGCTTAAACATAAACATTTGTTATCATAAATAGATCACGTTTTTGAAACATAAGTCACTGTTGACTAGAAATCATATAGCCATAAAGTAATTTGAACACGCTTTTAAAACATAAGTCACGTGTTGGATAAATATTACCCACCTTATATCTATAATAGCTAAAACATTGATCATATTATGCTCGCTCTAAGCATATCGTCTCGGATATGATTTATTATAAGATCATATCATAATAGCACACTAAAGTGCTGGTCATATATCATAGCATAAGGAAGGGTCAAGCGCCCGGGTTCCTAAATTAATAACATAGATGGCAATGCTAGACGAATGAACAATCATCTTAACTTATAATCCACTAACATAAATTACAACCTAGAATGCATCATCTAGGTCTCATTCATTCATCAATAAATAGCATAGCATCATTTCTTATTAGGGTTACTACATCTATCTCGTAAGGTATCATACGTCTAAGCAATGCTTCCATATCATAATATCAATTCCAATATAATTTATAAGCATAATTGCTAAATCTCATAACAGTTCATATAATGCTAGCATCTAATATCATGCTAATTCATTTATCCCATAAATTCATCACAAATAAATTATTCCATAGATAATTTCATCGATTAATCTGGCATAGCATATGTAACACCCCAGATTTTCGATTAAGGTTTAGAGGATTCTTAATGATAATTAAGAAGTTAAGGAAGAAAATTAATTAAGGTTAATTAAGGTCAGATGTCAGTCACGACTTTAAGGGTCAGTTTTCGTGAAAATCACCTGATCGGAAAATTTGATCTTAATTCTTTTATGGCCATTCGTGGTCTCGTTAGAAAGGTTTTAACTCAAGGAGTATGTCGGTGTTTTCGAATTTTAATTCTGAAGTCAATGGAGTTCCCGGTGATGAAAAACGTATTTAAAGGAAGAATGAATAGTAACTTTTGCGTGCGTTCGTGTTTTGAGAAATTTACGAAATCCTCCTCGTTGATCCGAGTCTAGTTCTGTCAAGCCCCTCTTATGGGAAATGAGCCAAGGATTCCGTTGGCGTTCACGGATTACCATTCTGAGGTCAATCGAATGCTCGGGAGTAAAATATGTCAGTCTGAGTGAATAGTAAAAAGTAATTTCAAAAAGGGAATCTTTGCTCGTCTTTCTTCAGACGACCCCGTCTTTTCACGAATCAAGTTGGTTCACTAGTATTCGAGCCAACGAGTCTCCCAGTATTTTTAGATTTCGTGTCTGAGGTCATTTGGACCTCGACATCGAATAAAGCAGCTTTTAACCGAACCCGGAATAACTTTTACAGTATTCTTGCACTGAAGTGACTTCCCTTGGAAGCCAAAGCTTTTCCTATAAATACAAGGCCTCCCCTTTAGCTTTCATTGCTCATTTGTCATCTATTTCACTTCTAAATCGAGAGGGTGATAAGCTTTGAAAGCCGAGAAGGTTCTGTCAAAGTAAAAGTGTTCTTCGTGAGTGTTCTTCAAGACGACGAGCGGAGTGGCGTGGAAGGGATGTGGTGAGGGAATGTGCTAGGGGCACCGTTGGGTCGTAGCGGGCGGCTCTGCCGCCGTTGCAACTCGACGAGACGCCGAGCTAGCCACCTTCCTTCGACGCACCTAACCCCATCCATTCTTGTTCATCGGTCTCGATCTCCATTTCTTTTCCGTCTTTAAATTCTGCATTTACTTTCCGTTTTTTACGTTCTTCGCGTTTTTCATTATTGCTCGTTTACCTTCCGTCTAAGTTATATTTCAGTTTTTATTAAAGTTCCAAGTTAATAACGTTATGTTATATTTCTCGCGTTATTCCTGTCATTATTATTCTTGAGATTAGCCTCGTTTATTCCGTTTAAATTCCGTTCAAGCTATATTTAGAGATTTCGTCGTTATTCTAAACATTTAAAGAGAATTATCGTGTTTACGCCGTTATAATGCCAAAATTCTTTTTAAGATAGGGCATGTTATTGCATGATAAATTCAAGTACGTTGTTTTTAAGAAATTTCGGGTTAAGTGTTCTTCGTGTTCTTCGTGTTCGTCGAAAGAATCAACGAACACAAAGAACCCAGTTGAAGATCGCCCAGGAAGAGAGAGAAACCAGGTCCCGCGACCGCGGGGGGGTGCGCGGCCGCGTGACATCCCCCTCGGCCCAGAACCCCGCGGGCGCGGAGGGTGCGTGGGCGCGGGGGCTACGCGGGCGCGCGGGGTGCCGCCGGCGCGCGACGTTTCCCCCCCGTGTCGTCCGACGCTGGTTCTTCCATCTTTTTGAGTTTTCTTCGAGTCATGTTTTCCAAGTTATTTTCAAGTTAAATTTTAGAGAAGCAATCAAGATATTCTCAATTTATTTCGAGTAATCCATTCAAGATATTCTTTGTCTAAGAATTGGGAAATCAAGTCGAGATGTCCTTTAAATAAATTCTTCTCAAAATTCATAAAGTCGTAAAGTCGTGCAATTTGTAATTAAATCTTAGATTTTAGTCTTCGAGTAAAATGTCATTATTTCTCGCTTTAGATAGTCGATTCCCTCAAAGGAGGTCGCTAAGTCGATGATTCAACTTTTGTAGGAGGAAGTGAGCCTCATAGAAAAAATCGGAGAAGGATCTTCAGCTCGTTGCTTCATCTTCTATCCAGTAATCGAGATGGGTAAATCTATATTCATCTAAAGTTTGAGCTAATAAGCTCTAGAAGCATATAGGGCAAATGAAATATCCAATAAAGCATTTTTGCTCTGCCTGATCGATCTCTGTAGAAGGAAAGGAAATGAATAAAAGAAGTTATATGCATGATTATGTTGAATTGTTATTTGAGTTAGATAAAGTAAAGGAAGTTAGTATAAGTTAAGTGAGCTCTCAAGTATGTTTAGATATGCTAGAATTGTTTATTTACAATTTATGCTAGCATGAGGTGTTTAGAATTGCTTTATTCGCAATCGATGTTTATCCGCGTTCATTTTCTCGTATTTGAATGTTTATGCTTTGTTAAAGCTCATATAGTTAAGGATTAAGGATTTGCCTTGTTAGGGTAGCTTTAACCCTTTGTAGGCCGAGATCATGCAGTAATAAGGTATTAGCATTAGACATAGTTCTAAGCTTGGTATTGCTAGCAAGAATAGGGAGAGAAGGAACTTAGCTTTTCACTTACGCAGGATATGAGCTCGGAATCATTAAGGGAGTCACTGCTGGGTTTTTTCCACGCAACCTCGTTCGTATATTTGAGGTAATCCCTCTACTATCCTATGGCATGCTTAAGAGTACAATTGACGACAGATTTGAGCCAAGTTGGGCCCAAGAAAAGGTTTTGCGGATATGGAGAGGGCTTTTGCGTTTTGCTCTCCATATACCACCAGTTCATTGTTGGATATTTCTCAAGTTATTAAAGAAGCTTTCATTAAAAACCCACTGAGTACATTAGTGCTCACGCCCTCTTTTTCAAATGTTTTCAGGTTGAGATGCCGAGGATAATGGTGGCTGTGGATGTGGGTTGGCTGTCAAGATTGTTTTGCTATTATATAAGTTTCTTTGAAATCCCATTATGTGTTCTGCTACTCTGATTATCTCTTTCTAAATTCCGTTCAAAGATCTATTATGATCATTCGAGATTCTAAGAATATTCCCAGACATGATTACATATATATGAGACGCACATTAAGTTTATTTCCACTTTCAGAGTATGTTTTCCTTTCGCCTATAAAAGAGCCTATGCTTGTTGATATCTGATTAGTTAGTCGTTTTATTCCGCTAAAGCATGCTTCTTTCTTAATCAAGTAAACCCGAGTATCATCAACTATCTTCAAAGCGTACCTTTATTCTTAAACTTCTTCATTAATCTTCTGAATTTACTTGTTAAATCCCTTAATAACACCCCGTCCCCATTCGTTAATCCCTATCTCGGGACCGGGCTGTTACAGTTGGTATCAGAGCAGACTTGCAACTCTGCAGACCTGTCTCTTTGTTTAAGTTAAAGCTAAGTGTTTATGTGCATATGAATTGCTTCGTGATAAGTTACAGCAGCAACCCACAGCTCGCCATCACCCTCGTATCTTCAACAAAATCGAGGTATGATAGTATAGAGATTTTAGATTTTGAATTATAATTTTTGACTATCGAAAACGAAGAGATTTGAACAAGTATGCCTCTTTTATGGATAAGGGGAAAACCTTGATAATGAAATTCCAAGTAAAAAGTATTCGGGTAAAAAGATTTCCTGAGGAAAAAGGTTTGTGAAATAAGTTCTTGATCACAAAGAAAAGTGTTTAAAAACTTATTTTTAAACATATGTCTCAACAAAAGATAAAAGTTTCGAAGAAGAGTTCTAGATTTAAAAGAAAAGGGTTGATTCATTCTCGAATTTTTGTTTTAAAAGAAAAGGTAAAATTTATGATCAAAGAATTGGGCACCAAAATTTTTGTAAAAGTCAACTGCAAAAAGGATCTATGCATGCAAGATAAGTAGTCTGAATCTAAACGATAGCATGATCTCAGGAGAACCATAGGTCTCCCTTTTATAATCTAGATTGATTAAGCTTCATATTTCTAGATGGTTAAGCGTCGTTCGATTGCTAGGAATAATGTGCCTCTTTTCCGCCCCGTTCAAGAAATAAACGACTTTGGAGGAACGTCAGGGAAGGTATCCGACTTAGAAACATGCATCCGCATGTGTGAGTAAGCACCGACCGCTGAGAGGCAGATAATGTATCGCATTCTGCAAAGCACCATCACCCGTGATCCCGAGACGCATGCTGTAATCGGGAACCTGACAGAATTCTCTTCAGCCTTGATGGCTCTTTGGGAGTTAAAGTATGGCCACGTGAATGCTCTAGCCGAGCAAAATCCCTCATCCGTGATGGAACCAGAACTGCTAAGGGCGACTCTGAACAGTCCCTCTGAATTTCAAGCACCGTGCCCTTGTGCTGAAGAAACCTTAGAAGCAAGACCCTTGATCATCCAGGACATCGAGTCTTTGTCCTCCAGAATGCACCAGTGGGCTCCTGCTTATCAACCAGTTGCCCCTCAGAAGTCTGGGACAGCGAATGCCCCATCAGTTCCCCGAAGGAAGCTTAAGGAAATTCAAGTTCAAGGTACCAGAGACAGATGAAGATGAGGAAGAAGGGGACCCAACATATAGTTAAGCTTTAGAAGTAGGCAAAGGAGGTGTTGTTTTTAGAACACCTTGCTGACCTGTTGTCCGTTTATCTGCTTTAATCCAGATCTTATTCTGAAAATGTATTAACCAACCTTTTAGATTTTGATGGCAGCAGTAATTCTCCAAAAGGTAGTCCTATTTTTAGATGTAACCAAGAACCTCTTTCTTATTTATGCCAAAAGTCCTCTTATGAGGCAATTTTCCCGCTTTGCTTGATCTATCCTGCCTAATCTAAAGACCTTATCGAAAGGTATTTTATTTTGCTTCGTGCAAATTCAAGCGAGCATCGCTAATATGTAGGATTCTTTAGAATTTCGTTGAGAAGACATCAAGCCGAGAGAACGAGGCCGCAAGCAAGCAAGTCCTGAACCACGACTCAAGAGCCAAGAATATGTTTCTCAAATACAACCTTTCCGTTCTAATAGTCTAGGAGACCCGATGGGAGTCGAGAAATGGATTATTCTTTAAAAGTGAATTTTCAATTTTATAGTTTGATCAGAGGATGAGGAATTAGGTTGTGCTCTTTTATGAATACGAACTTCGGGTAGGAGTCCGTTCAAAGGATGACAAATTTGAGGCAGTGAGCGTAGTATGATTGGGAAGGTTTCAAGTACGAGTTATATCAAAAGTATATCCCGAACTGTTCATAAGGCAAAGGAGGTAGAGATCTGGAGCTAAAAGCAAGGAAAGAAGACGTTGTCAACGTACGATCAAGAGTTCAACCAGCTATTAAGGCATAACCCGCATTGGTGGTTTCAGACGAGAAGAAAACGCGTATAGATCAGGTCGATTGTGTATCCCTTCTAATAAGTGAAAGTGATTCTTGTATGTCACCTTTTTCAGTCAAGTATAGCTAATTGAAGGCCAACCGAATCATGCTATTTCATAGCAACCTAGTAAAGAAGAAGATGCGAAAGAGAAAGAACCTGAAGAAGATCGTTAAGCAGATAGACCCAAATGTGGTAGATTAAAAGTTTCAGTAAGATAAGAAGTTTTAATGAGACTATTCATTCATTCTCGTATCAATTAAAACAATCACCTTTCAACAGCTTCATATTAATTAAAATTCTTCATTTATATATCATTTGAATATCCTTTTGGACAAATTATAATCTTTCGATGATACTTCTTTAATCATCCGGAATCAGTGATAGCATTCCCTTGTTAAAGTTATGCTGACTCCTTTGCAAATATTCAGTACAGTTCTCAGTTGTTAATCATCGATTATCTCCCATACGTTTGCTACACGCAAAAACCTCTTTTGAGTTTATAAGTCCTCTGAAAAAGTAATGTTTTTAGTATAAGTAACCCAGTGTTATATCTCTTCCAGCTTTTGGAACTTGTTAAAGAATTATTGATCAAGATAAAGTCCTCACTCAGAGGCAATCATTTCATTTTTCTCCCACTCATAGAGCTCGAGTGTGGATCCTTGATTAGAGCAGAGAGTATAAAGCAATATTCCTTTGGAAGAATAAGAGGGAGTAGTCCTAATAGGAAGAAGAATCCAAGTATGATAGTTAGTGCCCTTCTAGTAGGACGCGAACCTCTAAAAGTGATTTTTCAGCTCGTCCAGTATTAAGAGACAATCTGAGGAATGACGTTAAATAAGTTCTGAGCTTACGTTCAAGGTCCAGTCATGCGATCTTTATACCTACAAATGATGGTGATCCCCAGGAGAGGCTATAAAGTCAAAATACCGTTGAAATACGGTTGCGACGAAGAAAGAGGAAGGAGAGTTTGTAATAGAAGGCGTTTCAGGCACAAGAAAATTTTGAAGACGTATTTCCAAAAGGAGCTATCAGAACTACCACCATATAGGCAAGTGGAATCCACTATCGGTTTAGAACCAGGAGTTGCACCAGTCGAAAGCCCCTACAGAGTGGCGCTTAAGAAGTCGCAAGAACTCAAGGTTCAACTGCAAAAGTTATTAGACCTAGGTTTTATCCAACCTAGTGTGTCGCCTTGGAAAATTCCAATCTTGTTTGCGAAGAAGAAGGATGGCACATTGAGAATGTGCATCGACTATAGAAAGCTTAATAAGTTAACCATCAAGAATCGATACCCTCACCCAAGAATAGATGATCTCTTTGATCAAGCTTAAGGGAGCAAGTGTCTTCTCAAGGATAGACTTAAAGATTTGGGAATCATCAGCTGAAGATCTGAAAGGAGGATATTCTTAATACTACTTTTAGGACTCGCTTAGGGCATTACGAGTTTGTGGTAATGCCGTTCGGATTGACCAACGCTCCAGCAATGTTCATGGATTTAATGAACTGAGTTTTTACCCATATCTAGATAAGTTTGCGCTAGTTTTTATAGATGATATCCTCATCTATTCGAAGGATGAAGAGGAGCATCAAGAGCACCTAAGGGGTGGTGCTGGAGAAGTTAAAAAGGAGAAAGGCTTTACGCTAAGTTTAGTAAGTGTGAGCTTTGGCTTAAAGAAGTTATGTTTCTAGGTCATATGGTTTCGGTAGAAGGAATCAAAGTAGATCCAGCTAAGATTGAAGCTGCAAGCAACTCGGAGTCTCTAAGGAACGTGAATGAGATAGGAAGTTTTCTAGGACTCGCAGGATTCTATCATAGATTCATCGAAGGATTCTCGTCAATAGCTAAGTCTATGACGCGAGTGTTGAGGAAGGACTTCAAGTTTAGGTAGACACCCGAGTGCGAGGAAAGTTTCAAGAAAGAAGATGTTAACCACAAGCCCGATGATTGGCCATTTCGGAAGAAAATGAAGATTTCATGGTTTATGCTTATGCGTCGAGAAAAGGATTAGGATGCGTGCTGAAAAAGAGAGGAAGGGTGATCGTTTATGCTTTAAGGCAACTTAAGAATCACAAGAAGAACTACCTCACGCATGATTTAGAACTAGCAGCGGTTGTTTTTGCGCTAAAGATTTAGAGGCACTATCTCTACGGAGCCAAGTGTAAGACTCTTCTCAGGATCACAAGAGCCTAAAGTATTTCTTCAAAAAAGAGGATCTTAGCATAAGGTAGAGAAGATGGCTAGGACTTGTAAAGGATTAGGACCGCACGACTCGCTACCACCCAGGTGAGGCAAATGTGGTAGTTGATGCCCTAAGTAGGAAGGAGAAGGGAGAGTTAGAACTCGCTCAAGTTAAGAAGAAGCTTTGATAGGAATTCAAGAAATTAAGAATCGAGGTGCTAACACCACCTGCAATCAATTAAGCACAAATCGCCACGATAGTCGCTCATCCCGACCCGAGACAAAAGATAGTTAAGGTTTGGAAATGAAATGAGTTTCTCGAGAAGAAAAGCCTAGAAGCACGATTAGATAGCACGCAAGACTTCACAGAAGCCGCCAATAAAACGCTCCTATTCAAAGGAAAGCTTTGCGTGCCAAGTAAGAAAGAGCTAAATGAGGAAATCATGTGCAAGGCACATGACACGCCACATACAGCACATCCCGGAAGCACCGAGATGTGTCAGGACCTCAAAAAGAACTTTTAGCAGAAGAACATGAAAAGAAAAGTAACCGCCTTCGTAGAAAGGTGTTGATCTATCAACAAGTGGAGCCTTGCATCAAAAACCTTCTGGTTGCTCCAACCCATAGAAATTCCTGAATGGAAGTAGGATCATAGTAGTATAGGCTTTGTGGTAGGATTACCAAAGTCTAAGTGGTGGAATACCGCTATTTGGGTAATCGTGAATCAATTATCGAAAGCAACACCTCTCATTGCTGTTATCATGGGCTAGATCAATTAGCCCAGATGTATGATAGGAAATGTGTGCATATTGCACGATGTGCCGGTCTTGATTATATCGGATCGTGATACGAGATTTATGTCAAGATTTTGGAGGAATCTACAAGAGGCAATGAGATCAAAGCTCAATTTCAGCACGTCATTTCATCTTCAGATGAGTGGCCAGTCCGAGAGGACTATTCAGATTCTAGAAGACATGCCTAGAGGAGTAGTCATCGATCAAGGAAGCAGCTGGGAGGAGCTACCGCAATTGGTAAAGGTTGCGTACAACAACAGCTACCAATCATCGATCAACATGGCCCTTATGAAGCCCAGATCAGAAGGAAGTATAGATCGCCTTTTTATTGGGACGAAGTTAGAGAGAGAAGGATACTTGGACCTGAAATGGTCCCGGAAGCGGTCCAGAAGATCGAGCTTGTTCATCAGCAAATCAAGGTAATTCAAGATAGATAGAAGGTTTATGCAGACGAAAGAAGAACGGAACTAAGATTCGACATTAAAGATAGTATTCTTGTAAGTGTCTCCGTGAAGGAATGGTTCGTTTTGCCAAACGAAACAAGTTAAGGCCCATATTTATTGGACCTTTTGAGATTTAGAAAAGGTGAATAAAGTAGCCTACAGGTTGGCCTTAACACCCAACCTGAGTGATGTTCATGAGGTCTTTTCATGTCTCAATATTGAGAAAGTACGTGTTTGATCCAAGGCACGTGATTTGCAAGGAAGAGATAGTCCTGAATGAGGACTTAGCATATGAAGAGAAGCCCCAGGCCTTTGTAAGTTAAAAGATCTAGAAGTTAAGGAACAAGGAGATCAATCTTGTAAAGATCATCTGGAACCTTCATGATTCAGAGGAAGCAACATGGGAGCTCGAATCCGAGCTACTCAAAAAGTACCCTGATATCGTTTATTATGGTTAGTAAATTTCGGGACGAAATTTCTTTACGGGGGGTAGGATGTAACACCCCAGATTTTCAATTAAGGTTTAGAGGATTCTTAATGATAATTAAGAAGTTAAGGAAGAAAATTAATTAAGGTTAATTAAGGTCAGATGTCAGTCACGACTTTAAGGGTCAGTTTTCGTGAAAATCACCTGATCGGAAAATTTGATCTTAATTCTTTTATGGCCATTCGTGGTCTCGTTAGAAAGGTTTTAACTCAAGGAGTATGCCGGTGTTTTCGAATTTTAATTCTGAAGTCAATGGAGTTCCCGGTGATGAAAAACGTATTTAAAGGAAGAATGAATAGTAACTTTTGCGTGCGTTCGTGTTTTGAGAAATTTATGAAATCCTCCTCGTTGATCCGAGTCTAGTTTTGTCAGGCCCCTCTTATGGGAAATGAGCCAAGGATTCCGTTGGCGTTCACAGATTACCATTCTGAGGTCAATCGAACGCTCAGAAGTAAAATATGTCAGTCTGAGTGAATAGTAAAAAGTAATTCCAAAAAGGGAATCTTTGCTCGTCTTTCTTCAGACGACCCCGTCTTTTTTCACGAATCAAGTTGGTTCACTAGTATTCGAGCCAACAAGTCTCCCACTATTTTTAGATTTCGTGTCTGGGGTCATTTGGACCTCGACATCGAATAAAGCAGTTTTTAACCGAACCCGGGGTAACTTTTGCAGTATTCTTGCACTGAAGTGGCTTCCCTTGGAAGCCAAAGCTTTTCCTATAAATACAAGGCCACCCCTTTAGCTTTCATTGCTCATTTGTCATCTATTTCACTTCTAAATCGAGAGGGTGAGAAGCTTTGAAAGCCGAGAAGGTTCTGTCAAAGTAAAAGTGTTCTTCGTGAGTGTTCTTCAAGACGACGAGCGGAGTGGCGTGGAAGGGATGCGGTGAGGGAATGTGCTAGGGGCGCCGTTGGGTCGTAGCGGGCGGCTCTGCCGCCGTTGCAACTCGACGAGACGCCGAGCTAGCCACCTTCCTTCGACGCACCTAACCCCGTCCATTCTTGTTCATCGGTCTCGATCTTCATTTCTTTTCCGTCTTTAAATTCCGCATTTACTTTTCGTTCTTTACGTTTTTCACGTTTTTCATTATTGCTCGTTTACCTTCCGTCTAAGTTATATTTCAGTTTTTATTAAAGTTCCAAGTTAATAACGTTAGGTTATATTTCTCGCGTTATTCCTGTCGTTATTATTCTTGAGATTATCCTCGTTTATTCCGTTTAAATTCCGTTCAAGCTATATTTAGAGATTTCGTCGTTATTCTAAACATTTAAAGAGAATTATCGTGTTTATGCCGTTATAATGCCAAAATTCTTTTTAAGATAAGGCATGTTATTGCATGATAAATTCAAGTACGTTGTTTTTAAGAAATTTCGGGTGTTCTTCGTGTTGTTCGTGTTCGTCAAAAGAATCAACGAACACGAAGAACCCAGTTGAAGATCGCCCAGGAAGAGAGAGAAACCAGGTCCCGTGACCGTGGGGGGGGGTGTGCGGCCACACGACATCCCCCTCGGCCCAGAACCCCGTGGGCGCGCAGGGTGCGCGTGCGCGGGGGCTGCGCGGGCGCGCGGGGTGCCGCCGGCGCGCGACGTTTCCCCCCCGTGTCGTCCGACGCTGGTTCTTCCATCTTTTCGAGTTTTCTTCGAGTCATGTTTTCCAAGTTATTTTCAAGTTAAATTTTAGAGAAGCAATCAAGATATTCTTAATTTATTTCGAGTAATCCATTCAAGATATTCTTTGTCTAAGAATTGGGAAATCAAGTCGAGATGTCCTTTAAATAAATTCTTCTCGAAATTCATAAAGTCGTAAAGTCGTGCAATCTGTAAATAAATCTTAGATTTTAGTCTTCGAGTAAAATGTCATTATTTCTCACTTTAGATAGTCGATTCCCTCAAAGGAGGTCGCTAAGTCGATGATTTGACTTTTGTAGGAGGAAGTGAGCCTCATAGAAAATCGGAGAAGGATCTTCAGCTCGTTGCTTTATCTTCTGTCCAGTAATCGAGGTGGGTAAATCTATACTCATCTAAAGTTTGAGCTAATAAGCTCTAGAAGCATATAGGGCAAATGAAATATCCAATAAAGCATTTTTGCTCTGCCTGATCGATCTCTGTACAAGGAAAGGAAAGGAATAAAAGAAGTTATATGCATGATTATGTTGAATTGTTATTTGAGTTAGATAAAGTAAAGGAAGTTAGTATAAGTTAAGTGAGCTCTCAAGTATGTTTAGATATGCTAGAATTGTTTATTTACAATTTATGCTAGCATGAGGTGTTTAGAATTGCTTTATTCGCAATCGATGTTTATCCGCGTTCATTTCCTCGTATTTGAATGTTTATGCTTTGTTAAAGCTCATATAGTTAAGGATTAAGGATTTGCCTTGTTAGGGTAGCTTTAACCCTTTGTAGGCCGAGATCATGCAGTAATAAGATATTAGCATTAGACATAGTTCTAAGCTTGGTATTGCTAGCAAGAATAGGGAGAGAAGGAACTTAGCTTTTCACTTAAGCAGGATATGAGCTCGGAATCATTAAGGGAGTCACTGCTGGGTTTTTCCCACGCAAACTCGTTTGTATATTTGAGGTAATCCCTCTACTATCCTATGGCATGCCTAAGAGTACAATTGACGACAGGTTTGAGCCAAGTTCTAAAATTTCCAAAAATAAATAAAGGATGATCCTTAGCACATAATTAAAGGGATTTACCCCCTTCTCTTGACTACGACCTTAGCACGAAAAGCACGACTTTAGAAACTTCTACTCGATTTGATGCATAAAAGGAATTTCGATAAAACATTAATTATCCTAAAATTTCCAAAATAAATAAAGGATGATCCTACATCCACGAGGAATAAAATATACAAGTTTGAAAATTTTCTCAAAACCCGATCTTTTGGTATAAAAATAATCATTTGAATTAAGTATTTGACAAAAATCAAAACTCATCCAAATTTTAAAATAAATAAAAAGATGATCCTAGACATGGGTAACTAAAATGTATTAATTTTGAGAATTATCTGTTATATTTGGGGCATTTATTCAAATTTTATTTCATTCAAAAGTAGATTGTGCTACTCTAACGACCTCGTATAAATTTAATTAAGAAGTTTATAAATTCCAAAATATTATTTTTGATTTAATGGGACCATCAGATTTGACAATGGTCACTTTTCTGCAACTTGTCATTTTACACAATTTTATCAGATTTATACCATGACACTATATAGTTGTTCAAAAATTATGAAAATATTCGGGGAGACTCCTATATATACTAAGACTAAAGTTTGAGAGTTTTATAATTTTTTGATAACACATGTTTTCGGTACAAAAATAGACGTTTAAATTAAATAATTGAGATTATTCAAAACTTGTCCGAAAATTACGAAATTCGACAGGCAAGTAGAAAATATTATTTCGAACAACTTTCCAGTTGAAACTTTTTCGATTCGGAATCTTAAAATGTCCCAAAATGGCCGAGCACGAAATCTTATTTGCTACAGTACCATTTTGAGTTCTCCGGTGATTTGGCCGATTTCCGGCCATCGGATGACAACGACATTAAAAGACAAAATGTAGAGCACTTAATGATACACGACGTATCTGAAAATCAAGTGAAAAAGACAAGGAATTGACCGATACGATAATGACGAAGGTAGAAGACGGTTTTGTAACAGCCCGGTCCCGAGATAGGGATTAACGAATGGGGACGGGGTGTGATTAAGGGATTTAACGAGTAAAGTCAGAAGATTAACGAAGAAGTTTAAGAATAAAGATACACTTTGAAGATAGTTGATGATACTCGGGTTTACTTGATTAAGAAGGAAACATGCTTTAGCGGAATAAAACGGCTAACTAATTAGATACCAACAAGCATAGGCTCTTTTCTAGGCGAAAGGAAAGCATACTCGGAAAGCAGAAATAAACTTAATATGCGTCTTATATATATGTAATCGTCTGGAAATATTCTTAGAATCTCGAATAATCATAATAGAACCTTGAACGGAATTTAGAAAGAGTTAATCAGAGTAGCAGAACACATAATGGGATTTCAAAGAAACTTATATAATAGCAAAACAATCTTGGCAGCCAACCCACATCCACAGCCACCATCATCCTCGGCATCTCAACCTGAAAAACATTTGAAAACAAGGGCGTGAGCACTAATGCACTCAGTGGGTTTTTAATGAAAGCTTCTTTAATAACTTGAGAAATATCCAACAATGAACTGGTGGTATATGGAGAGCAAAACGCAAAAGCCCTCTCCATATCCGCAAAACCTTTTCTTTACTTTTGGGCCCAACCTTGGCTCAAACCTGATGACAACTGTACCCTTAGGAATGCCATGGGATAGAAGAGGGGTTACCTCAAATATCCAAACGAGTTTGCGAGGGAATTAACCCAGCAGTGACTCCCTCTAAAAGTTGTGAGCTCAATTTTTGCTTAAGCGAAATGCTAAGTTCCTTTCTTCCTTCATCTTGCTAGCAAACCCAATCTTAGAGCAACGTCTAAGGGCTAGTCCTTAGTAAAGCATAATCTTGGCCTATAAGGGATTTAACACTACCCTAACAAGGCAATCCTTAATTCTTAAGTTACGAGCCTTAACACAGTATAAACATTCAATACAAGGAGATGAACGTAAATGAATACGAATTCCAACTAAAGACTATTCTAAACATCACATGCTAAGCTTAACAATACTTTAATATTTCTAGCATTTCTAAAAAGAAATTTTGGCATTATAACGGCATAAACACGATAATCCTCTTTAAATATTTAGAATAACGACGAAATCTCTAAATATAGCTTGAACGAAATTTAAACGGAATAAACAGGGCTTATCTCAAGAATAATAACGACATGAATAAAGCGAGAAATATAACGTAAACGTTATTAACTTGGAACTTCAATAAAAAATGAAATATAACTTAGACGGAAGGTAAACGAGCAATAATGAAAAACGCGAAGAACGGAAAGTAAATTCGGAATTTAAAGATGGAAAAAGAAATGGAGATCGAGACCGACGAACAAGAATGGACGGGGTTAGGTGCGTCGAAGGAAGGTGGCTAGCTCGGCGTCTTGTCGAGTTGCAACGGCGGCAGAGCCACCCACTACAATCCAACGGCGCCCCTAGCACCTTCCCTCACCGCATCCCTTCCACGCCACTCCGCTCGTCATCTTGCAGAACACTCACGAAGAACGCTTTTTACTTCGACAGAACTTTCTCGGCTCTCACAAGCTTTCCCACTCTCTAGAAATGAGGAATGGGTGAAATTGGTGTGGAAAAAGTGAAAGGGATGATGCTTTATTTATAGGAAAAGCTTTGGCTTCCAAGGGAAGCCACATCAATGCAAGAATACTGCAAAAGTTATCCCGAGTTCGATTAAAAGCTGCTTTATTTGATGTCGAGGTCCAAATGACCTCAGACACGAAATCTAAAAATACCGAGAGACTCGTTGGCTCGAATACTAGTGAACCAACTTGATTCGTGAAAAAATGGGGTTGTCTGAAGAAAGACGAGCAAAGATTCCCTTTTTGGAATTAATTTTTACTATTCACTCAGACTGACAGATTTTGCTCCCGAGCGTTCGATTGACCTCAGAATGGTAATCCGTGAACGCCAACGGAATCCTTGGGTCATTTCCCATAAGAGGGGCCTGACAGAACTAGACTCGGATCAACGAGGAGGATTTCGTAAATTTCTCAAAACACGAACGCACGCAAAAGTTACTTTTCATTCATCCTTTAAATACGTTTTTCATCACCGGGAACTCCATTGACTTCAGAATTAAAATTTGAAAATATCGGCATACTCCTTGAGTTAAAACCTTTCTAACGAGACCATGAATGGCCATAAAAGAATTAAGATCAAATTTTCCGAAAAGATGATTTTCACGAAAACTGACCCTTAAAAGTAGTGATTGACATCTGACCTCAATTAACCTTAATTAATTTTCTTCCTTAACTTCTTAATTATCATTAAGAATCCTCTAAACCTTAATCGAAATTCTGGGGTGTTACATTCTACCTCCCTTAAAGAAATTTCATCCCGAAATTTACTAACCATGATAAACGATATCAGGGTACTTTTTGAGTAGCTCGGATTCGAGCTCCTATGTTGCTTCCTCTGAACCATGAAGGTTCCAGATCATCTTTACAAGATTGATCTCCTTGTTCCTTGACTTCTGGATCTTTTAACTCGCAAAGGTCTGGGGCTTCTCTTCATAGGCTAAGTCCTCATTCAGGACTATCTCTTTCTTGCAAATCACATGCCTTGGATCAAACACGTACTTTCTCAATATTGAGACATGAAAAGACCTCATGAACATCACTCAGGTTGGGTGGTAAGGCCAACCTGTAGGCTACTTTATTCACCTTTTCTGATTCTCAAAAGGTCCAATAAATATGGGCCTTTACTTGTTTCGTTAGGCAAAACGAACCACTCTTTGACGGAGACATTTACAAGAATACTATCATCAATGTCGAATCTTAGTTCTGTTCCTCTTTCGTCTGCGTAAACCTTCTGTCTATCTTGAATTTCCTTGATTTGCTGATGAAGAAGCTCGATCTTCTGAACCGCTTTCGGGACCATTTCAGATCCAAGTATCCTTCTCTCTCTAACTTCATCCCGATACAAGGGCGATTTACACTTTCTTCTGAATAGGGCTTCATAAGGGCCATGCCGATCGATGACTGGTAGCTATTGTTGTACGCAACTTTTATCAATTACAGTAGCTCCTCCCAGCTACTTTTGTGATCGATGAATACTCCTCTAAGCATGTCTTCTAGATTCTGAATAGTCCTTTCAGACTGGCCATTCATTCGAGGATGAAAGGTCGTGCTGAAATTGAGCTTTCATCCCATTGCCTCTTGTATACTCCTCCAAAATCTTGACGTAAATCTCGTATCACGATCCGATATAATCGAGACCGGCACATCGTGCAATATGCACAAATTTCCTATCATACATCTGGGCTAATTGATCTAGCCCATCTGTCATGATAACAGCAATGAGAGGTGTTGCTTTTGATAATCGATTCACGATTACCCAAATAGCGGTATTCCACCACTTAGACTTTGGTAATCCTACCACAAAGCTTATACTACTATGATCATACTTCCATTCAGAAATTTCTATGGGTTGGAGCAACCAGAAGGTTTTTGATGCAAGGCTCCATTTGTTGATAGATCAACACCTTTCTACGAAGGCGGCTACTTTTCTTTTCATGTTATTCTGCTAAAAGTTCTTTTTGAGGTCCTGATACATCTTGGTGCTTCCGGGATATGCTGTATGTGGCGTGTCATGTGCCTTGCACATGATTTCCTCCTTTAGCTCTTTTTTGCTTGGCACACAAAGCTTTCCTTTGAATAAGAGCGTTTTATCGGCGGCTTCTGCGAAGTCTTGTGTGCTATCTAATCGTGCTTCTAGGCTTTTCTTCTCGAGAAACTCATTTCATTTCCAAACCTTAACTATTCTTTGTCTCGGGTCGGGATGAGCGACTATCGTGGCGATTTGTGCTTAATTGATTGCAGGTGGTGTTAGCACCTCGATTCTTAACTTCTTGAATTCCTATCAAAGCTTCTTCTTAACTTGAGCGAGTTCTAACTCTCCCTTCTCCTTCCTATTTAGGGCATCAACTACCACATTTGCCTTACCTGGGTGGTAGCGAGTCGTGCGGTCGTAATCCTTTACAAGTCCTAGCCATCTTCTCTGCCTTATGCTAAGATCCTCTTGCTTGAAGAAATACTTTAGGCCCTTATGATCTGAAAAGATTCTCACCCTTGGCTCCGTAAAGATAGTGCCTTCAGATCTTTAGCGCATAAACAATTGCTGCTAGCTCTAGGTCACGCGTGAAGTAGTTCTACTTGTGATTCTTAAGTTGCCTCGAAGCATAAGCGATCACCTTTCCTCTCTTCTTCAGCATGCATCCTAATCCTTTTCTCGACGCATAAGCATAAACCACGAAATCTTCATTTTCTTCCGAAATGGCCAATCATCGGGCTTGTGGTTAACATCTTCTTTCTTAAAACTTTTCTCGCACTCGGGTGTCTACCTAAACTTGAAGTCCTTCCTCAACACTCGTGTCATAGTCTTAGCTATTGACGAGAATCCTTCGATGAATCTACAATAGAATCCCGCAAGTCCTAGAAAACTTCCTATCTCATTCACATTCCTTGGAGACTTCGAGTTGCTTGCAGCTTCAATCTTAGTTGGATCTACTTTGATTCCTTTTACTGAAACCATATGACCTAGAAACATAACTTCTTTAAGCCAAAACTCACACTTACTAAACTTAGCGTAAAGTCTTTCTCCTCTTTAACTTCTCCAGCACCACTCTTAGGTGCTCTTAATGCTCCTCTTTGTCTTTCGAATAGATGAGGGTATCATCTATGAAAACTAGTGCAAACTTATCTAGATACGGGTAAAAACCCGGTTCATTAAATCCATAAACACTGCTGGGGTGTTGGTCAATCCGGATGGCATTACCACAAACTCGTAATGCTTAGAGCGAGTCCTAAAAGCAGTATTAGAAATATCCTCCTTTCAGATCTTTAGCTGATGATACCCAGATCTTAAGTCCATCTTTGAGAAGACACTTGCTCCCTTAAGCTTGATCAAAGAGATCATCTATTCTTGGGTGAGGGTATCGATTCTTGATGGTCAACTTATTAAGCCTTCTATAGTCGATGCATATTCTCAATGTGCCATCCTTCTTCTTTGCAAACAAGATTGGAACTTTTCGCGGCGACACACTAGGTTGGATAAAACCTAGGTCTAATAACTCTTGCAGTTGAACCTTGAGTTCTTGCGACTCCTTAGGCGCCACTCTGTAAGGGGCTTTTGACTGGTGCAGCTCCTGGTTCTAAACCGATAGTGGATTCCACTTGCCTATATGGTGGTAGTTCTGATAGGTCATTTGGAAACACGTCTTCAAAATTTTCTTGTGCCTGAAACGCCTTCTATTGCAAACTCTCCTTCCTCTATCTTCGTTGCCACCACTTTTCGATGGCATTCTGACTTTATAGCCTCTGCTGGAGATCACCGTCACTTGCAGGCATAAAGATCGCATGACTGGACCTTGAACGTAAGCTCAGAACTTATCTAACGTCATTCTTCAGATTGCCTCTTAATACTGGACGAGCTGAAAGATCACTTTTAGAGATTCGTATCCTACTAGAAGGGCGCTAACTATCATACTTAGATTCTTCTTCCTATTTGGGACTACTCCCTCTTATTCTTCCCAAGGAATATTGCTTTATACTCTCTGCTCTAATCAAGAATCCACACTCGAGCTCTATGAGTTGGAGCAAAACAAAATGGTTGCCTCTGAGTTTGGACTTTATCTTGATCAATAATTCTTTAACAAGTTCCAAAAGCTGGAAGAGATATAACATTGGGTTATTTATACTAGAAACATTGCCTTTTCAGAGGACTTATAAACTCAAAAGGGGTTTTTGCGTGTAGCAAACGTATGAGAGACAATCGATGATTAACAACTGAGAATTGTATTGAATATTTGCAAAGGCGTTAGCATATCTTTGATAAGAGAATGTTATCACTGATCCTGGATGATTAAAGAAGTATCATCAAAAGATTATAATTTGTCCAAAACGATATTGAAGAAATTCAATTAATATGAAGTTGTTGAAATGTGATTGTTTTAATTGATACGAGAATGAATGAATAGTCTCATCAAAACTTCTTATCTTACTGAAACTTTTAATCTACCACTTTTAGGTCTATCTGCTTAACGATCTTCTTCAGGTTCTTTCTCTTCATTTCCTTGATCTTCACATATATTCTTCTTTACTAGGTTGCTATGAAATAACATCAGTCAGTTGGCCTTCAATTAGCTACACTTGGCTGGAAAAGGTGACATACGGGAATCACTTTCACTTATTAGAAGGGATACAATAATCGACCTGATCTATACGCATTTTCTTTTTGTCTGAAACCACTAATGCGGGTTATGCCTTGGTTGAACTCTTGATCGTACGTTGACAACATCTTCTTTCATTGCTTCTAGCTCCAGATCTCTACCTCCTTTGCCTTATGAATAGTTCGGGATATACTTCTGATATAACTCGTACTTGAAACCTTCCCAATCATACTACGCTTACTGCCTCAAATTTATCATCCTTCAAACGGACTCCTACCCGAAGTTCGTATTTATAAAAGAGCACAATCTAATTCATCATCTTCCGATCAGACTATAAAATTGAAAATTCACTTCTAAAGAATAACCCATTTCTCGACTCCCATCGGGTCTCCTAGACTATTAGAACGGAAAGGTTGTGTTTGAGAAACACATTCTTGGCTCTTGAGTCGCGGTTCAGGACTTGCTTGTTTGCGGCCTCGTTCTCTCGGCTTGATGTCTTCTCGACGACATTCTAAAGAATCCTACATATTAGCGATGCTCGCTTGAATTTGCACGAAGCAAAATAAAATGCCTTTCGATAAGGTCTATAGATTACGTAGGATAGATCAAGCAAAGCGGGAAAATTGCCTCATAAGAGGACTTTTGGCATAAATAAGAAAGAGGTTCTTAGTTACATCCGAAAATAGGGCTACCCTTGGAGAATTACTGCTGCTATCAAAATCTAAAAGGTTGGTTAATACATTTTCAGAATAAGATCTGGATTCAAGCGGATAAACGGACAACAGGTCAGCAAGGTGTTCTAACAACAATGCTTCATTTGCCTACTTCTAAAGCTTAACTATATGCTGGGTCCCCTTCTTCCTCATCTTCATCTGTTTCTGGTACCTCGAACTTGAATTTCCTTAAGCTTCCTTCGGGGAACTGATGGGGCATTCGCTGTCCCAGACTCTGAGGGGCAACTGGTTGATAGGCAGGGGCCTACTGGTGCATTCTGGAGGACAAAGACTCGATGTCCTGGACGATCAAGGGTCTTGCTTCTAAGGTTCCTTCAGCACAAGGGCACGGTGCTTAAAATTCAGGGGGACTGTTCAGAGTCGCCCTTAGCAGTTCTGGTTCCATCACGGATGAGGGATTTTGCTCAGCTAGAGCATTCACGTGGCCATACTTTAACTCCCAAAGAGCCATCAAGGCTAAAGAGAATTCTGTCAGGTTCCCGATTACAGCATGCGTCTTGGGATCACGGGTGATGGTGCTTTGCAGAATGCGGTACATTGCTGGCCTCTCAGCGGTCGTTGCTTGCTCACACATGCAGATGCATGTTTCCAAGTCAGATACCTTTCCTGGCGTTCCTCCAAAGTCGTTCATTTCTTGAACAGGGTGGAAAAGAGGCACATTATTCCTAGCAATCGAACGACGCTTAACTATCTAGAAATATGAAGCTTAATCAGTCTAGATTATAAAAGGGAGACCTATGGTTCTCCTGAGATCATGCTATCGTTTAGATTCAGACTACTTATCTTGCATGCATAGATCCTTTTTGCAGTTGACTTTTACAAAAATTTTGGTGCCCAAGTCTTTGATCATAAACTTTACCTTTTCCTTTAAAATAAAAATTTGAGAATGAATCAACCCTTTTCTTTTAAATCTAGAATTCTTCTTCGAAACTTTTATCTTTTGTTAAGACATATGTTTAAAAATAAGTTTTTAAACACTTTTCTTTGTGATCAAGAACTTCTTTCACAAACCTTTTTCCTCAGGAAATCATTTTACCCGAATACTTTTTACTTGGAATTTCATTATCAAGGTTTTCCCCTTATCCATACAAGAGGCATGCTTGGTCAAATCTCTTCGTTTCCGATAGTCAAAAATTATGAATTCAAAAATCTAAAATCTCTATGCTATCATACCTCGATTTTTGTTGAAGATACGAGGGTGATGGTGAGCTGTGGGTTGCTACTGTAACTTATCACGAAGTAATTCATATGCACATAAACACATAGCTTTAACTTAAACAAAGAGACAGGTCTGCAGAGTTGTAAGCCTGCTCTGATACCATCTGTAACAGCCCGGTCCCAAGATAGGGATTAACGAATGGGGACGGGGTGTTATTAAGAGATTTAACGAATAAAGTCAGAAGATTAATGAAGAAGTTTAAGAATAAAGGTACGCTTTGAAGATAGTTGATGATACTCGGGTTTACTTGATTAAGAAGGAAACATGCTTTAGCGGAATAAAACGGCTAACTAATTATTTATCAACAAGCATAGGCTCTTTTATAGGCGAAAGGAAAGCATACTCGGAAAGCAGAAATAAACTTAATATGCGTCTTATATATATATGTGATCGTCTGGAAATATTCTTAGAATCTCAAATAATCATAATAGAACCTTGAACGGAATTTAGAAAGAGTTAATCAGAGTAGCAGAACACATAATGGGATTTCAAAGAAACTTATATAATAGCAAAACAATCTTGGCAGCCAACCCACATCCACAGCCACCATCATCCTCAGCATCTCAACCTGAAAAACATTTGAAAAAGAGGGCGTGAGCACTAATGCACTCAGTGGGTTTTTAATGAAAGCTTCTTTAATAACTTGAGAAATATCCAACAATGAATTGGCGGTATATAGAGAGCAAAATGCAAAAGCCCTCTCCATATCCGCAAAACCTTTTCTTTACTTTTGGGCCCAACCTTGGCTCAAACCTGATGTCAACTGTACCCTTAGGAATGCCATGGGATAGAAGAGGGGTTACCTCAAATATCCAAACGAGTTTGCGAGGGAATTAACCCAGCAGTGACACCCTCTAAAAGTTGTGAGCTCAATTTTTGCTTAAGCGAAATGCTAAGTTCCTTTCTTCCTTCATCTTGCTAGCAAACCCAATCTTGGAGCAACGTCTAAGGGCTAGTCCTTAGTAAAGCATAATCTTGGCCTATAAGGGATTTAACACTACCCTAACAAGGCAATCCTTAATTCTTAAGTTACGAGCCTTAACACAGTATAAACATTCAATACAAGGAGATGAACGTAAATGAATACGAATTCCAACTAAAGACAATTCTAAACATCACATGCTAAGCATAACAATACTTTAATATTTCTAGCATTTCTAAACATGCTCAAGAGCTTAATTAGAACATAATATCTTTCATTCCTTCCTTCCTTGTACAGAGATCGATCAGGCAGAGCAAAAATGCTTTATTGGATATTTCATTTGCCCTATATGCTTCTAGAGCTTATTAGCTCAAACTTTAGATGAGTATAAATTTACCCACCTCGATTACTGGACAGAAGATGAAGCAACGAGCTGAAGATCCTTCTCCAATTTCCTATGAGGCTCACTTCCTCCTACAAAAGTCGAATCATCGACTTAGCGACCTTCTTTGAGGAAATTGACTATGTAAAGTGAGAAATAATGGCATTTTACTCGAACACTAAAATCTAAGATTTATTTATAGATTGCACGAATTTACGACTTCATATATTTCGAGAAGAATTTATTTAAATAACTTGGAAATAACACGACTTGCAAAACTCAAAAAGATGGAAGAATCAGCGTCGGATGACACGGGGGGGCATCGCGCGCCGGCGGCACCCCGCGCGCCCGCGCAGCCCCGCACCCTCCGCGCCCGCGGGGTTCTGGGCCGAGGGGGATGCTGCGTGGCCGCGCACCCCCCGCAGTCGCGGGCCTGGTTTCTCTCTCTTCCTGGGAAATCTTCAACTGGGTTCTTCGTGTTCGTTGATTCTTTCGACGAACATGAAGAACACTTAACCTGAAATTTCTTAAAAACAACGTACTTGAATTTATCATGCAATAACATGCCTTAACTTAAAAAGAATTTTGGCATTATAACGGCATAAACACGATAATCCTCTTTAAATATTTAGAATAATGACGAAATCTCTAAATATTGCTTGAACGGAATTTAAACGGAATAAACGGGGCTTATCTCAAGAATAATAACGACAGGAATAAAGCGAGAAATATAACATAAACGTTATTAACTTGGAACTTCAATAAAAAATAAAATATAACTTAGACTGAAGGTAAATGAGCAATAATGAAAAACGTGAAGAACGTAAAGAACGGAAAGTAAATGCGGAATTTAAAGACGGAAAAAGAAATGGAGATCGAGACCGACAAACAGGAATGAACGGGGTTAGGTGCGTCGAAGGAAGGTGGCTAGCTCTGCGTCTCGTCGAGTTGCAACGGCGGCGGAGCCGCCCTCTACAACCCAACGGCGCCCCTACATCTTCTCTCATTGCATCCCTTCCACGCCACTTCGCTCGTCATCTTGCAGAACACTCACGAAGAATGCTTTTTACTTCGACAGAACTTTCTCGGCTCTCACAAGCTTTCCCACTCTTTAGAAATGAGGAATGGGTGAAATTGGTGTGGAAAAAGTGAAAGGGGTGATGCTTTATTTATAGGAAAAGTTACCCCGAGTTCGGTTAAAAGCTGCTTTATTCGATGTCGAGGTCTAAATGATCTCAGACATGAAATCTAAAAATACCGGGAGACTCGTTGGCTCGAATACTAGTGAACCAACTTGATTCGTGAAAAAGACGGGGTCGTCTGAAGAAAGACGAGCAAAGATTCCCTTTTTGGAATTACTTTTTACTATTCACTCAGACTGACAGATTTTACTCCCGAGCGTTCGATTGACCTCAGAATGGTAATCCGTGAACGCCAACGAAATCCTTGGGTCATTTCCCATAAGAGGGGCCTGACAGAACTAGACTCGGATCAACGAGGAGGATTTCGTAAATTTCTCAAAACACGAACGCACGCAAAAGTTACTATTCATTCATTATTTAAATACGTTTTTCATAACCGGGAACTCCATTGACTTTAGAATTAAAATTCGAAAACACCGGCATACTTCTTGAGTTAAAACCTTTCTAACGAGACCAGGAATGGCCATAAAAGAATTAAGATCAAATTTTCTGAAAAGATGATTTTCACGAAAACTGACCCTTAAAGTCGTGACTGACATCTGACCTCAATTAACCTTAATTAATTTTCTTCCTTAACTTCTTAATTATCATTAAGAATCCTCTAAACCTTAATCAAAATTCTGGGGTGTTACAGGTTTAGCCTTGCGGCGGCGGCTGCGGGTGCTCGCCGGTTTCGGCGATCTGCTGCTGCTCCGGCGTCACACCGGTGGTGGTCCCACGACCTCGTGGCCGGCTGCCTCTCCCTCCTTTCCATCCCCTTCGTCGATCTCTCTCATTTCCCTCTTCTCTCTCAACTCTCGGCTATAAACTCTCTCTCATTCTCTCTTCTTTCTTCTCTTTATTTTTATCTCTCTTGATCTGTTCCCCCTCTCTCTTCTCTTCTCTCCTTTCTATTTATTTTTCCTCTCGATCTGATCTGTTTCTCTTCTTTCCTTTTCTCTTTTCTTTCCCTTTCTTTTTTCATTTTCTCTTTCTACTCCTATATATTAAGGTGGGGAAATAATATATATATATACACATATATCCACACACCTATATATAAGATATATATATGTATATATATCCACCCACACACACACACACACACACACATATATATATATATATATAAGTTACCTATATATACAAACATACATATAAATTATATCTTTAGGGCTTTGAGAAATGGACTCTAATTGGGCTTTAATATAAAATAAATTGGGATGCCATGGGCTTATATTTGGGCCTTAATATAAAATAAATTAGGCTTAAAAAAATGGATTCTGATTAAAATAAAATGGACTCATCATTGATCTTAAAATGGCCCGATTAATTAGGCCCAAAATCAGGTTTTGACGAGAACTATCATCTAATGTGTTCAATTAATCTCGATTCGATAATAATTGGTCCGTAAATAAAAATATTTATAGATGATGAAGCTATGCAAGACATTGAAGGCCTTGATCCCGAGTTGCAATTCAAAGGTCTAATGACGCAACTTCGAGCGAAGAAATTGCAAGGTTATCTACAAGTGTTGATTCGTAAAAAGTTTGAAGAATTGGAAGATGCGAAGAACAGCCATATCTTAGTTAATTTATTAACTAATGAAGATCAAGATCACACCATGGAGAATATAACTTGAAGAGTTGAAGAAGAGAGCAAGAAGAAGTGCACGTGTGCATGAAGAAGTCAACATGCATGAAGCTGTTTTTTGGCCCTTAGTCCAATTAATTAAGGGTTTATTTTTATCTAGACTATAGTATTTATTTAATTAATTTAGACTATAGTTTAGATCAGTTTTTAATTAATTTTAAGTGTAATTTTCGTTCATAATAGTATAGGTTTGACTAGAATTGTATTTAAGGTAATTTCCAACCTTGAATAGAATTCTAGTTTAGGTATTTCTATAATATAGTTAGAGATCCTTTTGGATCAGATTTTTAGGCCTTTTTATTAGTTATTTTCGTGCATAATAGGCCCTATAAATAGGGGAACCATGTTACTTTGATATTTTAGACATTATTGATTAAATTTGCCTTTGCATTCAATTTGTGTCTCAACCGTTTAAAGCTTTTGATTGTTTTCCTCGAAAATACTCATTCTTGAAGCCTAGGAAACTTTGAGTCTTATTCCAAGGGAACTTTCTAATTCACACGAAGAATTAGGGTGAACTCGCTACGAAGAACAACTTAGAGATTCATTTTTGTCGTACAAGATACGCCGGGGATTAATCGGGTTGCAATTCACAATACTATCACCTTCGAACTTCATCAAGAGACGTCCTACATCATCCATCATCGTCCGTAGCTTCCTTCAACACCCCAAGACCTGATCGTGTGTCGATCATAAGAGTTCGGTTCCATACGAATTCATATCATCGTGTTTTTCATCTATACTGTAAGTCCTTCTAATCATTAACATATCCTATCTTCCCTAGCCCTTCCTAACCCATAATACACGTCCCACATACCTCATATTTCCAGCCAAGATTCTCGTCCCAATTCAGCCCCTTTTCGTTGGATTTTGTGTATCATTTTTGTGTCATCATCTAGGTGTCGTAATTAGGTCTAGTTCTTCGTCTATATTATTTTCAAGTCTTGTCCTTATTGTTTCAGTTTATTTTTAGTTTATTGAGTATTAGAGTAGGATTGAGTCCTTCCATAGTTGACGTGTTCGATCTAGAAGTCTTCCACGCGTCTCTTGTATCCTGTACAAATTGTCCGGGTTACATCAATAGATGGGCTCAAAGTGGGCTCAAAAGCCCAATACCTACCTATTTTAAAATAAAAGGACGAGTTGTAATAATTGGGCCCTAAAATTAAATATTGAGCTCGAATTTGGATTTTGGGGCGTTACAACTTCACGGTTACTTATCTAGACATTTAGTCACAAAGTAAATCATCTATACTTGTAATTCGGAATTCCTCTGTGCATGAAGTCTCAAAACATCTAATCATTGCGTAAACAATGCTATTAAAATATTTAACATGTTTTTCAAGAACGAATTTAAAAATGTAATTGTGAGTTATAGAAAAACCCACCTGGATAATCTCAAAGTGCAGTGAAAATTTTATGCAATGCTATTATGCTTCCCGTCCGTCTCGGCCTATAAAATTGAAATTCTAGCTTAGAAACCTCAAATATGTCATTAAGGTAATAACATACGTCCTAAATAACTTAATTAGAGATTTCTTATGCCTTGGGATCGTTTGAAATTGAAATAAAGTCTAACGGGCGAATAATGCGCATTTGACGGATTGAATCAAGTTAGTGATCCTGATTGAGAATTTATTGAACTTCGATAACAGAATTGAATGGATACATATATTTATGAAGCTTGATTTAACATATAGAAATAAATTTTAATTTTTAGAATTTATTTGAGAAATATGCAATATCTTACTTAGGATTAAATTATGTTTTCTAAAAATCCTAATTTAATTCCCAAGTATTGAACTAGAATTGAAAGAATATGAATTTAAAAATTAGATTCATTTAATATTTTATGACTAAATCCGAAATTAAATAGATCAAATAATATTGGATTAAAAATTAAAGAAACATCGGAGGGCAAAAACTCACCTTTCTTTTCTTTCTTCTTCTCCTTTTTTTTTCTTCCGATTTTCTTCTTTCAATTTTTTTGAACTTGATCGTTTTTTTTTCTTCTTTGATTAACCAAAATGAAACCCCCCCTATTATATATATATATATATACATGCAACATATATATGTATTACAAGTGTATTTATCAATACACTAATCCATTGAAATGGATTCTCAAATGGCTTTCTTTGATTGGTTGTAAAAAAAATTATTATTTTATTTTCTTTTATTTATCTCTTCATTTTTTTTCTTCATAAATCAACTTATAGTTATATATAAATATATATACATAAACCTCACAATTACATGTGCACTCAAGTGCACTAATCTATACCTATCTATATATGACTAAGCATATATTTTACTATTTTTAATTAACATATAAGGGCTATTAGATATTAGGCATCTAGATATCCTCAACCTAATTCCAAATTGCCAACATGCATTGGTAATGAGATTAATTAAATAATGTATTTTTATCTTGATTTCTTTTAATAGATGTAAAACACATATATTTAATTAATAGAGTGTGAAGTTACATAAACTGTGAACTCATGTTCATAATCATGTACATGTACATTGTTGTGAATATGCAAGGTCATAATATAAAAACTTAAAGCAAGTAAAGAACACGAGGTTGGTAACCCTGCTCGATCAACTGATCTACATCAGGGGGACTTCACAAGTCCGTGAGAAATAATTTACTACTCCGTTGAATGATTACAAAGGCTATTACACGAAAACTCCCGTCACTCGACCCCTTTCCTACCCTAGACAACCTCTTTCGTTGAACTGAATTGTGAACTTCCCTCACAACCTAGAATCCCTCTAGTTCTCACAAGAAATCTCTCCTGAGACTCTTCTAAGTGTGTATGAAAGTAAGTTTCAAACACAGACTAGAAACACAATGATCTCAATGATCAAACCTAGTCTACCCGAATACTATATGCTCCAAAGATGAAGTCTTTTAACTCTCTACTCTTTGTGTATTCGTAAAACTCGTGTCACCTAAACTAATATAAATCTCAGGCTATTTATAAACAACAGATATTGATGAGGCCATGAGAGGTGATGAAGATCAAGACCCGGAGCGGTAATTTTGAGGTCCAATTACTTGATTAAGAGCTAAGAAGGTTAAAGCATACTTGCAAGTGACAATTCGAAGAAAGCTCGAGGTTGAGGAAGATGAAGTCAAAGGCAACTCAAAGATAGTTAATTTATTAACTATGGAAGATCAAGATCACACCATGGAGTATCACACTTGAAGAGTTGAAGATGGAAGCTAGAAGAGCAAGCATGCACATCGCATGCATAGACCCGACGTGAAGAACGCATGCATGGCTTGTAGATTTTCAGCCCTTGATTATTTAATTAGGGGTTGAATTTTTTTTAGACTATATTATTTATTTAATTAATTTAGACTATTGTTTAGATCATATTTTATTTATTTTGTTACACATATTTTCGGTCATGACTAGAATTTTATTTAAGGCATATTCATATCTTGAATAGAATTCTAGTTTAGGCAATTTCCTAGTCTAGTTAGGAGTCTTTTTGGATCAGATTTTTTATCCCTTTTTCCTTCATATTTCTAGCCCTCTATGTCTTATAAATAGGGGTCTTATGTTATTTTGATACTTCAGACATTATTGAATTAAATTTGCCTTTGCATACAATTATGTTTCAACCATTGAAAGCTTTTGTTTATTTTCCTTCGAAAATACACATTCTTGAAGCCTAGCAACTTTAGGTCTTACATCAAGGGAACGTTCTAATTCATACGAGGAATTAGGGTGAACTTGCTACCGAGGAGTAACTTAGAGATTCATTTTCACCGTACAAGATACGTCGGGGATTAATTAGGTTACAAATCACAACACTTACAACATCGACCATCTACCATCAACCGATGTCCTCCATCATCACAACTATGTCCGTGTCATATCAATTCTACAAGAGTTTGAGTGCAATTCATCGAGTTCTATACACCTGCTGATCACGCCGTCTACAACAACCATCCATAAGTACATCTTCATCTTATCATACCCTATCTCCTCAAGCCATTCTAAACCCTACAAACACATCTCATACGTTCCATATCTCCTCTCCAAGCCATCGATTCCATTCAACCTTAATTTGTTGGATTTGCGTGCTATTTTTGTGTCATAAGTCTAGAGATCTTAATTAGGTCTAGTTCTTCATTTATATTAATTTTGAGTCTTTGTTCTTGTTATTTCAGTTTATTAAATTTATTTGAGTCATTAGAATAGGATTGAATCCTTCCATAGTTGACGTGTTTGATCTAGGAGTCTTTCACGCGTTTTCGTATCCTGTACAATTTGTCCGGATTACATCATAAATTTGGCATCAGAGCCACATCGGCATAGCTAGTCGTGGTTCAATCATACATGTTAATTTATTACTTACGTGTCAGTCAACGTGTCTATCGAGTTATAATAGACTAGTCATCCTTAAAAAAAAGGCTTTCGGTAAAAAAAAAGACCGAACTTAAAAAATAAAAAAAAAACAAATCGGATAAAAAAAGAAGAAGATCCAATCGTAAAAAAAAATTGAAGCATTGTTCATTGTGTTTCCTTTTGAGTCGAGTTTTATATTTGGTACTTCGCTTCTAGTCTTAGTCTTTAGTTGGTACCTTCCATAGAGTTGCAATTTATTTTTTGGTTCTTTCCGTCTAGAGTCTAGTCTAATTAAGGTATTTAGATTGTGTCACACTAGTGGTACACATATCCAAATTCCTTTTTTTCCTTCTTATTTCCTTATTTCCTTTCCTTTTCTATTCTTTTCCTTCTACCTTTGGGATTTATTTTTGGATCTCCTATACTATTTGGGACTTCAAAAATACATCTTAATTCTTTCCTTTTTGTTCCAAAACACACGATACCATCTCATTGCCACCCATACCCGTCTCTTACACACTCGATATACATACATACTCTACATACTCTTATCTATACATATACATTGCAACCACCTTCCATACACTCCAAATTAGCTATTCACCTTCCTACCTTGTGCAATTAGTCCGGAATCGAGAAGTAAGGCTAATACTTTCCCGAGATCAAGAAAGTCCAATTAGCATGCTTGGAGTTCACAAGCTACGTAGCCTCATGGTGGGAGATACAGCAGGAACGACGCCATAGAGATAGGTATCCGCCCGTAGATACTTGGCAAGAGATGAAGGATTTGATTCGAGGTCGATTCATTCCTGTGCATTATGAGAGAGAGCTCGAGAAAAAGCTCAACTGGATCAAATAAGATGCCAGGTCAGTCGAAGAGTACCATAAGGAGTTGGAGACTGCCTTGAACAGAGTCAGGAAAGAGGAGACCTTAAATGCTACCATCATTCGGTACATTGAAGGCATGAATCCCAGCATCGCCTATGAAGTCGAGTTCAAGGACTTCAACAGTGTAGAAGAGACGGTGCACTACACATCAATCATGGAGAGACAGCTCAGAGATGGACAACGGAGATTACACCACAATTCAGCCCCTACTCGACCATCGTGGAACAAAGGTACGAATTCCATATCACCTTCTACCCCTTTTACTGAGCCTACTCGACCGCGAGGTCAGTCCGGACCACCTGAGCGGCATTTCGACCGTTCTACACCGCAGACCAACCGTAGACCCGAGTCTACATCTGCACCACCAACACGGTCACCCTATACACGGCCAAATCTACCCAGTGAGCCGCCCAATGCAGGACAAAATCGTGCTCATGACATCCAGTGTCACAAGTGCCAAGGTTGGGGCCACTTTCAGAACGAGTGTCCGAACCGGCGCATTCTGTTCATTACCGAACAGAATGAGATCGAGTCAGCCGGTGAGGATGAGGAGCAGCCTACAGTCGACACCAAAAGGGAGCCAGAGACGCCTCCAGTCGACTCAGATGAAGAGGAACCCAAGCTTCCTCATGTCAGTCTTATGTTTATTCGCAGTCTGAGCATCAATCGAGATAAAGAGCAGCTGGATCAATGTGAAAATATCTATTTCATACATGTTACTATACAAGACAAGACATGCTCGATGACAATAGACAGTGGGAGTGTGATCAACACCATTAGCTAGTACGTGATTGAAAAATTGACATTGACCACCATGAAGCATCCGAAGCCGTACAAATTATAATGGCTTACGAATTGAGGAGAGATCAAAGTAACGACCTAGGTAAGTGTCGAATTCTCTGTTGGTCAATTTTCTGACTCTGTTATCTGCGATGTTATTCCTATGGATGTAGCGCATATACTGTTAGGTAGACCATGGCAATTTGATAGATAGACAGTTCATGATGGTTTTGCTAACACATACACCGTGACGCGAAACGGATGAACCACTACATTGAAGCCGCTGTCCCCTAAAGCCATTGCCAAGGATCAACGAATCATGCAAGAGAGGTTTAAAGCCGAGAGAGCAAAAGAAGCCACCGCCGTAGCCAACTATGCACGGACCGTGCAGAACCACTGCAGCAGCGTACGAACCATGCAGAACAGCCAAAACGGAGTACAACATATCTCGCACGGAGTATGCGGCCACGAGCCTGTTCGAGTTTTTTTGAATTAAACCACCACAGGATCTATTTAGTTGTTCTTTAGTCCTAATATCATGTATGCATATTTTATGCAACACAAATATTTTAATTAACCAAGTTCAATTAAACATGCAAATCGGTTTTTTGATTCTACTGAAAACGGAAACATAGATAATCGAAAAAGGACTTACAATTGAATGTCGGGTTGAAGACAAGATTAAACGTATAATCTTGCTATTGAGATGATGATGAACGACGCTCCTTAACTCAGCAATTCGACTTCTCGATTGCTGCTGTATTCCCATACTGTATCTAGATTCAGGGTGGACAGAAATCTACTAGATAATTATGGAATCTGTGGAGATAAAGAGATAACTGAGGGGTTGATATTGCGTGTGTTATTTTTGAAACCTCACCTCCTTATTTATAGGGAGGTGGCCAAAAATACAGGGTTCCAAACCTACTGGGTTTGGGCCTCAATCTCCTTTTCTATCTCCAGTCCATTAAAGTCATATTAGGCTACAACATGGATCTAGAAGAATATTTAAATGTCCCACTAATTTATTTAATTCCCAATATCCAATAAACGTAGGATATTATTAAATAAATTAAATATTACTTTTATTCCACTAAAGAAGTAATACTAATCTACCAATTTAATACATATTTGTGAATATGCATTCTCCTTTAGTTTAGCCATTCCCCGTGTTTAAGATCTAATGTTCATTAATTAATTATGTAAGCCTTTGACAGCTATAATTAATTAACATCTAAAACCCTGAGTAGTACCACACAAGCTTTATCATGTACGGAATAAATTCCACCTGCAGGGTTTCACATGAACTTATGTTTCCTCAAGAGAACATCATCAACCTGGCGCACCAGGACACGGTGCTTATATATATTGCACGACACATCATGTATGCAAATGCCATTTACCTAAGATATCGAGTTTATTGATTCTATAAGACAATCTCACCCATGGATAAATCAAAGCAATAAATAAAGCATACATATGCTCGCCAATAAATATAAGTTAAGAACCCGTACTCTGTGGATCTTTGTTCTCTAACTTATAGTGTCAGAGTAGAGAATAGTATCGTATCGCGATCCTCCTCAATATACTTAACAAGTGTATTAGAATAATCAATCAGTTAAGACAAACTAACTATCGGATTATTCTATGGTGTACCGATGGTGTATTCAGGACCATCTAAGCCGTGAGCCTTTTAATACAATACAATGATCTGATGATATGATCTTAATATGTGTTTACCCACACCATATCATCTACAGTGTAAGTATATTAAATATGCATAAACAGTTATATAATAATGTAAACGCAAACAGTGATTGTAGTAAGATTCAATCTATATCATCATATCATCAAAAAAGTATACAAAGACATGTTCTTCCAGTATACAAAACTAATAATCTCCCACTTATACTTGAAGCATGTCTTTCAAGCATAATAACTAACAGGCTAACTCTCAAATCAAAACTATACAACTCAAACTATGCCTCCAGGTCTGCATCTCACTCCTATTTTCTCCACGTGACCATCAAAGGTCTTAGCTAGAAGGCTCTTCGTGAATGGATCAGCTAGATTGTCCTCCGATGCAATCTTGACCACCACTATGTCCCATCTCTTAACGATTTCTTGTATAAGATGGTACTTCCTTTCTATGTGTTTACTTGCCTTATGGGCTCTGGGTTCCTTCGAATTTGACACTGCACCAGAGTTATCACAGTATATCATGATGTTCTTAGGCAAATCAGGAACCACGCTCAAGTCCAATAGGAAGCTCCGGAGCCAGACAGCTTCTTTTGTAGCCTCAGAGGTAGCTACATATTCAGCTTCTATGGTAGAGTCAGTAATGCATTTCTGCTTGATGCTCCTCCATGAAACGACTCCACCTCCTAATGTAAACACATAGCCTGAGGTAGACTTACTATGATCTTTATCAGATTGAAAATCTGAGTCCGTGTAACCCAAAGGTACTAGATTATAAGAGCGGTATAGTGACATATAATCTCGAGTCCTTTTCAGGTACTTGAGAATATTCTTAACCGCAGTCCAGTGACCTTGTCTAGGGTTAGACTGATATCTATTTACCATGCCAACATCATAGCATATATCAGGTCTTATGCATAGCATAGCTTACATCAAACTTCCCACAGCCGAAGCGTTTGGGACTTTCTTCATCTCATCTATTTCAAACTGTGTTTGGGGACACATTGCCTTGAATTCCATGCCTAAAAGGTATAAAACCTTTCTTGGAATCTTGCATGCTAAAGCTAGCTAGCACTGTATCGATATAAGTTTCTTGAGATAAGCAAAGCATCCTTTTCTGGTGATCTCGAATAATCTTGATGACAAGGATGTGTCCGACTTATCCTATATCCTTCATATCGAACTGCTTGGACAACCACACCTTTATGTTTGATAATTCCTTCTTATTGTTTCCAATGAGCAAGATATCATCAACATACAGTACGAGGAAAACCACCACATTTTCATCACATTTCTTGTACACGCAACTCTCATCCAAACTTTGCACGAATCCATATGACTAGATAACCTCATCAAAATGGATATTCCAAGACCTCGACGCCTGCTTAAGTTCATAGATGGATCTCTTAAGCTTTCACACTAAGTGCTCTTGGCCTTTAGTAATGAAACCCTCTGGTTGCTTCATGTGGATGTTTTCCTCAAGACTTCCATTCAGGAAAGTTGTCTTGACATCCATCTGCCAAATCTCATAATCCAAATGAGCGACAATCGATAAGAGAATCCAGATTGACTTAAGCCTAGCTACAGGTGAAAAGGTTTTCTCATAATCGATCCCTTCTTTCTGAGTGTACCCTTTTGCCACAAGTCTTGCTTTGAAGGTACGTTTCAACCTTCCCACCCATCAGGTCCTCTATTTCGTTTGTAGACCCACTTGCACCCAATGAGTTTTACCCCATCTTGTGTTCTACAAGCTCCCAGACTTGATTGTGATCTATAGATCCAATCTCAGATTCCATTACAGATTTCTAAGAATCTGCATCCTTATCTTGGACCGCTTCGTCATAGGTCCTGGGATCCAATTCATTAAGTCCTTCAAGGAAATCCGAAGATTCATCCAAACCAATGAATCTATCAGGTTGGCGTACAACCCTCCCACTGCGACAAGGCAGTTCTTGTGTATCTATGACATATTGTGCAGTGTCTTGTGGTACCTCTTCTTGTACTACTGGTGTAGGATTCAATCCTTTCCTTCTCAGCTCCTCAAGGATAATTTGACTCCTTGGTTTGTGGTTTATGACATAGTCTTCTTTTAAGAATCGAGCATTGGTGTTAACAATGATCTTCTGATCCTTAGGACTATAAAATAGACCGCCTTTCGTTACTCTAGGTGATGTGATTCTGTCATGCTCGAAAACATGAAGGAATATCAAAGTACGCAGACTCAAGAACGAAACACGCGACGACTATGTAATGGTTCAAAATAATACCGGGACTCGATAAATGACATGATTAGCGGAAGACTTTGAACTGAATTGGACTCAAATGTATATGGAATGGACTTAGGATGTATATGGGTGTGATTAATAGTAAAGAAGGGCTGTAGAGGATAGGTTATGATAGAGTTCCGAACAACTTACGGTATATGTGCTAATTAGGGCCTGAATAGCACGTATAGCTGGAAATTGACTCGAACGGCTTCGAACTCGTGTGGGACTTGATCTGGACGTGTAGGGATGTTGTAAGAGGTGTACGACTTGTGGTTGATGGGTTTTGGTGATGATGGACGTGGCTGATGTTGTAGGAGTTGAATCGCAACCCGATAAATCCCCCGTAGTCTCGGACGTACTACGAAAAACGTACCTAAAGTTGTTCTTCAATTAGAGAGTTCATCCTAATCCCTCAAGTGAATTAGAATGTTCCCTTGATATAAGACTCAAAGTTGCTAACTTTAAGAATGATGTTTTTGAACTAAAACAACAAAAGTGTTTGGTTGATCAACAAAAGATCGTGAGACAATTGAGAAAATAACTCTTTATTTCATGCAACATCTAAAGAAAATAAAATACATGGATCCCTTATTTATACATAAGGGGGAATGAAATTTATAGCTAAAAATAATAAAATTGGACTAGAAAACTACCTAAACTAGAATTCTAACTAGGAAAGAAGTTCCCATAATTAAAACTCTAATTACCAAGCTAAAAACACCCTCTAGAAAATCCCTTAATAAAAACACACGAAAATTACAATCAAATTAAATAAAAATCTGATCCTAATTAAATAAATACTAATCTAATTAAATCAGCCCCTTAATTAAATTAACTAAGGGGGACGAAAATTCCCATGCAAGCCATGCACATCTAAAACACCTCCAACGTGCATGCTTGTGACTTCAACTCTCTTAATCTATCATGTATTATTCTTCAAATCTTGATCTCCAATCTTTAATTGTTAACAGAGTAACAATCTTTATTGGCAGCTTTAGATGGACCGTTTTGATGCTTGTCATGGTCTCATCATTCCCCTCCTCTTGAAAAGAATTCGTCCTCGAATTCGAACTACCTGGATCGAAAATGAACATGATCTGATCATCAATCTCTTTTGGTGGCTCATCAATATCATATGTCACATCTTTGGCAACCTGTAGAGTAATGACATTAAAAGTTCATGGTTGACAAAAATTGTTAGAAATCAGCGGCTTCTCCATGCTAGGTTGATCGAGCTCCTTATGATCCACACTCGTTGTCCAACTGATGTCATTCTTTTCTTTAGAACATGGCTGCATCTCTAATAATTTTTCAACTACTTCGGGTTCCTCAATTGCAACATTAATCTCCACTTCTTCTTTCGGGACTTCAGTTGGCTTGTCTGCGGATTTGATGTCGGTCGGGATAGTAGAAGGTAGTGGCATGGGCTGACTTGGCCGTGTAGGTGGTGTCGGTGTAGCACTGTACGACCGAATTATTGGTGATACGACCCGGCTATGCTAGGATGAATCTAGAGAAAATGTAGCGGAAGACTTCTGGATACGAAACACGTTAGCGAATGAAGGGTTCCAATCTGACTCAATAAAAATGAATAAACAAACTAATCTAGACAAATACGATACTTAAACTATGACACAAACTATGAACACAAAACTAAATACCATGGATAAAGGGACGAAGGTATAAGGTTGGGAATAGGTATTGGGAACGTGTATGGCTTGGTGAAGAAGGGATGAAGTAGATAGGGTATGATAGAGATAGAACGGAACTTACGTGTATGAATGGAATTGGAGTAGAACTCGAACACGGTATGGTGTAGGATCTCGAACTCGTGGAAACAATGAGGCGAACGTTGATAATATTGATGTATGGCATCATGAATGTTGATGGAGGATGGAAGGATGTTGTGGATGATGATGGACGATGATGGTGGTGTTGAATTGCAACCCGATTAATCCCCGACATATCTTGTACGATGAAAACGAATCTCAAAGTTGTTGTTCGGATAACGAGTTCACCCTAACTCCTCGTGTGAATTAGAACGTTCCCTTGAAATAAGACTTGAAATTGCTTGGCTTCAAGAATGATGATTTTCGTGTGAAAACAATCAAAAGACTTTGGATATTTGAGACACAATTGTATGCAAAGGCAAATTTAATCAATAATATCTAAAATAACAATGTGACATGCTTCCCCTACTTATAAGACAACGGGGTACGAAATTACTAGATGAAAAAGCCTAAAAATCTGATCAAAAAAGGTCTCCTAACTATACTAAGAAATTACCTAAACTAGAATTCTATTCAAGGTAGGAAATTGCCTTAAATACAATTCTAGTCAAACCTATGTAATTATGAACGAAAATTAACATGAAAATTAAATAAAATCTGATCTAAGCTATAGTCTAAATTAATTAAATAAATACTATAGTCTAAATAAAATTCAACCCCTAATTAAATTAATTAAAGGGTCAAAATTAGCTCCATGTTCACAAGTGATTCACGTCGCCATCTTCATGCATGCGACGTGCATGTGCATGCTTGTTCTTCATGTTCTCTTCTTCAAACTTGGATCTCCAATCTTTAATTGTTAGCAAAGTAACAATTTTGGGGTTGCTCTCAACTCCTTCTTCATTTTCAAACTTCTTACGAACAAATGCTTGGAAATATCTTTGCAATTGTTTCGCTCGAAGTTGTGTAATTGGACCATGTATTTGTAGCTCCGGATTAAGTTCTTCAAGGCGTTTCATGGATGTATCATTCTCCTCCTCTTGAAAAGAATTCGTCCTCAAATTCAAGTCTCCGGGATCAAAGACGAACACGAACTGACCATCGAACTCTTTTTGCACAAGTTGCATAAAACACATCTTTATGAACATGAACGAGAACATTCCACTTATGTTAATCATCCGAAACTCTAGCATAGATTGCCTCAGCATGGTATTCACGTTCAAACTTGGTGGTACATCAACTTCCAATGGAACATCTTCATCAACCTGGGAAATAAAGATATCACAAGACAAGGGTAGACAAAAAATGTTAGAACTCGATGGATCTACCATGCTAACTTGTTCGAGCTCTTCATGATCTTCAACCATTGTCTCACGGATGTCATTCTCCTTTTCAGAACATGGGTGTACTTCCATCACATCTTCTTTATCTTCAGTTTCGAACTGCTCTTTATCTTTGGTCTCTTCAACTGTATCATGGATCTCCATGTTCACAATTTGTAGCTTGTCCTCCATACAATCTTTAGGATCGGTCATCTCCATGGACGAAACTTCCAAATTTTAATCTTCTAGAACTAACTCCTCCAAAACTGGCATCTCCTCATTGGTTGATTCTATCATGTCGACTTCCGGCTTAGATTCTTCAAGTAACTCAATTTCTCTAATGTCTAAGTACATGGAAACAGATGGCAACTCTTTAATAGATGCTTCAAAAATGTTTAAAATTGGTACCATGGAAGTAAAATCTTTGTTGGCAACGAACTCAGTTGGCAACTTTTTGCAGGCCTCCACTTGAATCACTTCCTTGGACCTTGTCTCTAGCTCCTCTAGCCACTTTTCTATTCGGATGGCGTATTCCACCATGTCTTCCAACTCGTCGAAGTGATGCAATGCTACTCTTTTACGAATTGTCCTTCATAGACCAGCTAGAAATCTATCCATGGTATCTTCTGGATATTCTTCTATATCAGGTCGTCTCATGGCTTCAATCATTTTGTTGTAGTAGTCATTTACAATTCGATCTCTTTACCTAAGCTTGTGTAGATTTTTCTCCAACTCCCATTGGTAGTGGTCTGGAATGAAGCATTTCTGCATCATATCTTTCAACTCATAATGATAGGTGGAAGGCGATCTCGGTGGCACCGGTTTTGCTGGAATCCCCACCATGTTGCTGCGTAGCTTTTAAACTTTATTTAAACTAACTGTACTTTCTTTTTCTCGGGAAAGTCATAGCACTAAAAAATTTTATCTACTTTTCGTTCTCAATCAAGGTATGCATCGGGATCATGTAGACCTTCAAACTCGGGGATGATTGTCTTGCTAGATGACTTAAGGATATGGGCGTGCCTCATAGTACCTGCCTAAGTAACAAAAGTGAAGAAATGAAGGACCTTACAATCCTCACTTTCTCTCGTTTGTTTCCACTCTTGCTTTTACCACTTGTGTTTACTCTCAAGCATATCTAGATTCGTCTCTCAACTACTTTGAGGTACATTTTTTGTAGTACGTTCGAGACTATGGGGGATTTATCGGGTTACAATTTATCTTACCTTCATCGTCGCCAATCCGCCAAACACCAACATCCAAGAGACATCATCATACGTTTCACCATAATTTCATTATTATGAACTCAAGCATGGGATCTCGTACACAATCAATATTTGACAAGCTGGATTTAATGGAAAAGTTAGTAGATCAGCTCGCGCAGCACTATACGTAAAATGTCCCACAGTCCAGCTGTAGACCACCCATTGCAAAACCTGTATATGCACTGCCACCATCAATAATTCGGCCACCTGTTGCCCCACTGACACCACCTGCACAGTCTTCTTCACCCGTTCAGTCAGCCATTGTTACACAGTCTACACCACTACCAATTCAGCCTTCCATTGTCGTACCAAGTCAAACCCATGAAGATGAGTTAGAAAAACCCTTAACCGATACCACATTTGAGGAGTTAGTTGCTGAAGTCGAGGAAGAAAAATTAGAGATCAATGTCAAGGTACCATTTGCAGTTGAAGCACCTGTTGAAGAATTGATCGATGCTGCTACTTGTGAAATCATTGTAGTAGAAGAGATGGTTGATGAAGAGCTCAATCTAGAGGATTCAGTTCATGAAGAATCTACATTAGAAGCGGATCAACCTTTGAGTGAAGAAGAAAAAGAGGTGCAAAATGAGATCAACTTGGAAGTGATTGAAGATCATAAGGAGTTCGATCATCCAAGCATGGAGAAGCCGCTGATTTCTAATATTTTTTGTCAACCATGTACTTTTAATGTCATTACTTTACAGGTTGCCAAAGATGTGATACATGATATTGATGAGCCACCAAAAGATATTGATGATCAGTTCATATTCGTTTTCGATCCAGGCCGTTTGAATTCGAAGACGAATTCTTTTCAAGAGGTGGGGAATGATACGAGCATGATAAGCATCAACAAATAAAATCCAAGAACGCTATGGAAAGGTTTGAGGATTCTCGTGTTGTTTAAGATTAAAGATTGGAGATCAAGATTTGAAGAACAATACATGATGATCAAGATCACACAGCTAACAGTATGGGCATACCGACTGCGTATCGGATTATTTTAATTAGGAGCTGATTTAATTAGATTATAGTATTATTTTATACTATAGTATTTATTTAATTAGGATCAGATTTTTATTTATTTAATTGTAATTTTCATTTTTATTTAATAAGGTAATTTCTAGAAGTTCTTTTTAGTTAGGTAATTAGAGTTTTAATTATGAGAACTTCTTTCCTAGTTAGAATTCTAGTTTAGGTAGTTTCCTAGTCCAATTTTAATTATTTTAGGATAGTATTTTCGTCCTCCCTTATGCCTATAAATAAGGGATCCATGTAACATTGATTTTTTAGACATTATTGATTAAATTTGCCTTTGCATACAATTGTGTCTCAAATATCCAAAGTCTTTTGATTGTTTTCACTCGAAAATCATCATCTTAAAGCTAGCAACTTTGAGTCTTATATCAAGGGAATGTTCTAATTCACAAGAGGGATTAGGATGAACTCACTATCGAGGAGATTCCAAGTAAAGTACGTTTCGTGAAGTTATCTGCACGGGGTTTGCTTTTGCGTATCAACTCACATCAACAACATCAGCCACGTCCATCACCACCAACACCCATTAACCACAAGTCGTACACCTTCTACAACATTCCTACACGTCCAGATCGAGTCCCACATGAGTTCGAAGCCGTTCGAGTTGATTTTCAGCTATACGTGCTATTCAGGCCCTAATTAGCACATATACCGTAAGTGTTCTATTTGTCTATTCAATTTGAGTCTTTAGTCCATAAAATCAAGCCTTTTAGTTCATCTTATTCGAGTCTTAATACAACTGTGTATATCGAGTCTATTCAGTCCAAAGTCTTCTGCTATTTCGTGTCTTATTTTGAGTTCCGGTATTATTTTGAACCCTTACATAGTCATCGTTCGTTCCGTTCTTGAGTCTGTGTATTCTGATATTCTTTTATGTTTTCGAGCATGACAGAATCACATCACGATGTAGGTGACGAGCTGGATTTGAGGGCAAATCCTTTTTAAGAGGAGGAGAATGATACGCCCCGTGATAAGGAGGAGAATGATCCAATCAAAGTGCCGGAAGGACCTGTGACGAGATCACGAGTTAAGAGATTCAAGGAGAACCTTAACGGGTTCATTGATACGACTCGACTATGCTAGGATGAATCTTGAGAATGTAGCGGAAGACTTCTGGATACGAAACACGTCAGCAAATGAATGGTTTCAATCTGACTCTACTAAACAAATAAAATACGGCTAATCTAGACAATTAAAAACACTTAAACCATGACATGTCTATGTAACAAAATACTAAAATACGAACGGATGAAAGGTGGCGGATTATGGCTGAGGTTTAGGTGTAAATTCATGTATGGCTCGTGAAGAATGGCTTGAGGTAGATAGGATATGATATGGATAGAACGAACTTACGGATTCGATGGGAAGGTGGAAAACTCGATCTCGCACTGGTGGAATTGAAGGCGGTGTACATCTTGGGCTGGATGGGGGACGTCGATTATGGTGTTGGACGGTTGATGATGTTGAGGTGAATTACAACCCGATAGCCTCCTTGAATCTCGAATGTATCCAAGGTTGAAATCTCTAAGTTGATCTTCGATTAACGAATACCGGTTAATCCCTTAAGCGGATTAAGCAATACCCTTGAATAAGACTTAGATGCGCTAATTCTAATTATATTGTTTTGTATCTAAAACAACAAATGAAAATAACTTTAGAGTGAGACACAATTGTATGCAAAAGCAAATTTAATTCAATAATGTCTAAAGTAACAATGTATCATGAAACAACTATTTATAAGACAATAGGGGCCGAAAATACTAGTCTAAGGGGCCGAAAATCTGGTCCAAATTGATCTCTAGTTGGACTAGGAAATTACCTAAACTAGAATTCTATTTAAGGTAGGAAACTTGCCTTAATTAAAATTCTAGTCAACCTATAATACTATGACCGAAAATTATCCAAATAATTAAATAAAAATCCGATCTACTATAGTCCAAATTTAAATAGAATAAATACTATAGTCTAAAATAAAATCAACTCCTAATTAAATAAACTAAGGGCCGAATTCTTCAAGCACACACACACACATCCACGTCGGCTCCCATGCACATGCACATGTGCACTTCTACTCTTCATCTTCAACTCTTCAAGTTATGTTATCCATGGTGTGATATTGATCTTCAATAGTTAGTAGATTAACTATATTGGAGCTGCTCCTCTCGATTCCTTCATCTTCAATCTCGAGCTTTCTTCTAATCATCACTTGTAAATATGCTTGAAGCTTTTTAGCTCTTGATTGAGTAATTGGTCCTCGAAATTGTAACTCCGGGTCTTGATCTTCTTTGTTGATCATGGCTTCATCATTCATACATGAAGTTTGTGAGCAAGAGGCACTAAGGAGACCCATTGAAGGAGCAAGGGACGGAGCTAGAACCGAGCACGAGCGAAAAATGTGCATTGCAGCTAAAATACACAGTTGCACGGCCACGCCATGCTCACCCTGAGCTGCACGGCCGTGCCAAACATGACCTAGTTCTTCACAAGCTGGACAAGGACTCTTGCACGGCCCGTGCCATCCCGGAGGACTCACGCACGATCGTGCCATGATGCAACGAGATTTCTTCAAATACCAGACTGCACGACTGTGCCATGTTCAAGAAGTCTTGCACGGCCGTGCCTATGTGCGGACTGGAATTATTGTTCGGATTTTTATCTGTTTTATTTCCTAGTTAGGTTGAAACTTGTGTTATTTTTGGTCCACCTATAAATAGGTGTCTTGGGACTCAGTTAAACAACTTTTGATTCATAATTTTCAGCAATAAACTTATGAGTTTATTTTCTTCTCTTTAGAGAATTTATCCAAATTTCATAATTACTTGTGAGATTCAAATCGACTTGTTATACGGGATCATCACCCCCATTTGTGGCGTCATCAACAATCCAAGTTCATTTCTTCAATTGTTCGAGGGTCTCATCTACATTGTATTTGAAGTTTGACATCGTTATGAGGCTAGGGTTTGGTTCATTCCATCTATTAATCCGCACGAATCTGATACAGTCCTGGACAACAACTGCCGTTCTTATTGTGTGCTGGTGAGGATCACATCAATTTGGCCATGTGAAACTCAGCCTAGTAGAGGTGGTGGTGGGTGTAGGATCGGTCCTATGACTCGGCTGTGGTGTGGGACAGTCAAAACACTGTTCGGGTGGTCTGGATTGACCTCGGAGTCGAATAGGATCAGTAAAAAGGGTAGAAGATGATATGGAAGGCGTACCTTTGTTCCAAGATGGCCGAGTAGGGGCTGAGGTGTGATGAAAACGACGTTGGCCTTCTCGAAGTTGTCTCTCCTCAATCGATGCGTAGTGTACCATCTCTTCTATACTCGTGAAGTCATTGAGCTCGACTTGACATGTGATGTCGGGATTCATGCCTTCAATGTACCTAATGATGGTAGCATTTAAGGACTCTTGTTTTCTAACTCGGTTCAAGGTGGTCTCCAACTCTTTGTGATATTCTTCAATGGATTGCGTGCCTTGCTTGATCCGGGTGAGCTTCTTTTTGAGCTCTCTCTCATAATGTATAGGAATGAATCATCATCGTATTAAACATTTCATCTCATCCCATGTATCAACGGGTGGATATCTCTCACGACGGCGTCGTTCCTACTGCATTTTCCACCATGAAGTTGCGTAGCCTCAAAACTCCAACCATGCTAACTGGACCTTTTTAAGCTCCAAAAAGTCATAGCATGTGAATATCTTGTCTACCTTACTTTCCAATCTAAGTAAAGATCAGGATCATATAGATCTTCAAATTCCAGGATACTCATTTTAATGTTATTGAGCAAACCATCTCCATCTCCAAATCTCGGCCTCTCGACACGGAATACGTGTCTGTAGGGTCCTTAGGGTTGATCATGGTGATTCCCTCGTCTGGGTGGTATGAAATTGGCTTCATATCCACTAGCTGCATCGAACTCAGGTCCGAAGGCTTCATCTCTAACATCTTCTTGGAAAACAGGTTGTCTCGGTGCGGCCCTTTGCTGTGGATATTGGCCTGCTGTGGCTCCTTGAGGCTCATATTGCCTCGCTACTTGTCCTTGAGCTGCTTGTGGTGTAGTCAACTAAGCTGTCAGTTTCTTGATTTGCTCAGTTAGCTCGGCTACTTGATTGCTGAACTCATCCTTCATCAGTTGGTTTTGGCACCTGAAGTACTGTGCCATAGCTTCAAACTGGTACTTCGGGTCCTAATCTGTTTTAGATGTATAGGATGGATCGTCTGGGGTGTTGGGCAACTTTGGTTCATCTATGGGTGGAATAGACGAATCTTCTTTCTTCATGGTACCTACAAAATGAACAAATGTAAAAGAAAACAAGGAAGGGTCCTCACAACCTTACTTTTCTCTCATTTGTTTTCACTCTTGATTTTGCCGCTCTTGTTTACACTCAAGTATGTGGTGTGATGTATGTGTGTGTTGTGTATATGTATGAGATAAGACTAGAACTCGTGGTCGAATGTCGAGGGTACAACTTAATTGCACTAAGAATCGACAGGAATTGCTTCTTGGATCAATGGTGTGGTGGAGTAGGATGAGGTGTACAAGACTCGGGTATGACATGGACATGAGATGGTGATTCACGAGAGGTATGATATGGCAAGAGTAGTGATGTGGCGTGTGGGGTGGTGATGTATTGAGGTGGAATGGATCCCCAATGGATAGAAAGAAAGAGATAGGAAGGGAAAAGGAAAAGGGAATTAGGTAATTTGGAATGTGTTACACAATTGTGACACAATCTAAATATTCTAATTCAACTAGACTCTAGAAAGAAATAACCAAAAAGAAATTACAACTCAAATAGAAACTACCAACTATGAAATAAAGCTAGAAGGAAATTACCAAAATAAAACAAGACTCAAAAGAAAACACTATGAATATTCCTCTTTTTTTGTCGATTTCTTTCTCTTTTGTTTGGATCTCTCTTTTTTTTATCCGATTTTTTTTGTTCAACTTTTTTTTATAGAATAGCTATGCTATTACAACTTGATAGACACGTAAGAAAGTAAAAAAGACACATAGATGACACGTAGGATAAAACTTGACACGTCGGATTGAACCACGACCAGCAGAGCTGACGTGGCTTTGATGCCAAATTTATGATATGACCCAGACAATTAATCTAGGACGAATCTAGAGAACGTAGCGGAAGACTTCTGGATACGAAACACATCAGCAAATGAAGGGCTTCAATCCGACTCAACAATACGAAATAAAACAAGCTAATCTAGACAACTAGAAATACTTAAACCATGACAAAAAAATGAAACACAAACCAAATACCAAGGGATGGCGGAATGAAGGTATAAGGTTGTTGGAAAGGGTAAAAAACGTGTATGTCTTGGTGAAGAATTACTTGGAGTAGATAGGGTATGATATGGATAGAATGAACTTACGTGTGTACGAATCTTGTGTAGAACTCGAACTTGGTGAAGGAACAAGGTGGCAGACGTTGATGTTGATGATGGAAGTCATTGATGATGTGGATGGTTGATGAACGTCGATGTGAATCACAACACGATAGTCTTTTCGAATTTCAAACGTACTTGTAACGACCCGGCTACCGGACTGACAGCTGTCCCCACAAACCAACACGGGTCTTTCCAATGTGTTTTGTCCTCACTCGCACGCTCCCTAAGAAATTTCCCAGGGGGTCACTCATCCCACCATTGCTCCAGGTCAAGCACGCTTAACTTTGGAGTTCTGGTGGAATGAGCGCCAGAAAAGAAGATGCACCTTGTTAGTATGAGTAGCACCAATCAAATCCTTTAAGCTCTCCTCAACTATACAGTCCCATTCCTGTATAGCCTTAGAATCCCTCTCTTTCGGGTGGATTCGGTTCATTCATGTACCCCTTCGCTTGGAAGTCTTATAGGAGCCGCTCTTTGTCCATGCCTTGCACCGACGATCACTCCACGCTTCAGCCCCGGGTGTCACAGTACTCGTAGCTAAAATCTCTAAGTTGCTCTTCGGATAGCGAATACCTATTAATCCTTCTTGTGGATTAAGGGATACCCTTGAATAAGACTTAATGTTGCTAGGCTCTAAGAATATTGCTTTGTATCTAAAACAACAAACGATCAAAAGATAGGTTGAGACACAATTATATGCAAAGGCAAATTTTAATCAATAATGTCTAAAGAACAATGTCAACAAGTGATCCCTATTTATAAGAGATAGGGCACGAAATTTCTAGGCTAAAAAGGCTTAAAATTCAAGCCCAAAAGAATTAAACTTGAACTAGGAAATTACCCAGACTAGAATCCTAATTAAGGTAGGAAATTACTTTAAATAAAACCTAGTCAACTTAGGACTCTAATAATTCAAAAATTACATTATTTAAATACCAAAAATGACTCAAAATAAATATATACTATAGTATAAAATAATACTATAGCATATACGAAAATCCCGATTAAAATGAAACGGGTGTAGAAATCTACGCGGCGCATGGCTGTACCTTCTTAGCCCATCAATGAACGGGCCATGCGTGGTCCTCTAGTCAGATTTGCTTCATCTCGCCTTGAGTCTGCACGACCGTTTCTTCATGCTCAGCCTTCTGCACGGCTGCGTGATGCCTTGGCGACTCTTCTTCATCTTCAAACTTCAACACGGTTACTAATCTCAAGGTCTCTTGACTTGGTTCTTCCTTGAACTTCTTGCGAACCAATACTTGAAGATACTCTTGTAATCTCTTAGCTTGAAGTCTCGTAATTAGTCCTCTCATTTGTAACTCCGGGTTTAGCTCATCGTTGCTAGACACGGACTCATCAGCAAGCTCAACTGATGAGAAGAAAAGAGGAGAAGCCGCAACTGAACCAAAAGACGGATCAGTACAGTCAACAAAAGGGACTAAGATAGGTCAAGCCATCAGTTCAAAGGAAAAGCAAGCTAAAAAACTTGCAAACTGATGAAAGAATGTAAATATATTTCCACAGTATATCTGCTATCTCAATCGAGTTAGTTTGATTCTGGAAAAGTAGCTTCCGTAATTGATGGTTGAAGAAACAGACTACATACTAATAAACAGAGCCTCCAACCAATCGGTCAAATTAAAAGAAACTGGATCAGTTCAGTCAATCAGATCCAAAAGAAAGACAAATGTAGTGGAAGGAAGAGGAAAACTGATGAAGGCACGATAAGCATCAAAGAATCAAATGAAGAGCTGCCATTAAGGGGTTCCAATATTGTTACTTTGTTAATAATTAAATATTGGAGATCAAGATTTGAAGAGCCATGAAGATAGAACACATCAAGTTATGCATGCATGGCAGATTCACGTTGCATGGAATTTTTGTCCCTTAGTTGATTTAATTAGGGGTTGAATTTTATTTAGACTATAGTATTAATTTATTTAATTTAGACTATAGTTAGATCAGATTTTTATTTAATTTTTGGTGTAATTTTCTTCCTTAGTTGAATAGGTTTGACTAGAATTGTATTTAAGGCAATTTCCTACCTTGAATAGAATTCTAGTTTAGGTATTTTCCTAGTATAGTTAGGAGACCTTTTTGGATCAGTTTTTAGGCCTTTTTAGACTTAATTTTCATTCCCCCTAAGCCTATAAATAGGGGATCCATGTTACATTATTATTTTAGACTCTATTTGATAAATTTAGCTTTGTGCTTTCAATATTGTCTCACCCCCTTTAAACCCTTGTTGATTGGTTCGAATTCATCAACTCTTAGAGCTTAGAAAAATTTAAGTTTCATTCAAGTCTCATTCTAGTGCTCGTGTGGTGCTAGCGTTGGATTCGTACGAAGAGGATTCAAGTGGTGATTCGTTTGGTGGAGTTATCTTCACTAGGTGGACGCTCTGAGTTCAATTCATTCTACGACAACATCAACGCCTCCATATCGATGTCCTCCATCTTCCATACAACGTCCGTATCATCCTAATATCATCCCAAGTCAGTTCAAGTTCCATCCATTGAATTCTCAAGTCGTTCCGACGTTTGCAATTCATACGTGTTCAATTCAACCCGAATAACACCTATACCGTAAGTTCATCTTTTCCCTATCATAACCTATCTACCCAAGCCATTCTTCACCTAATTAACACACCCTACACGTCCCTTAGACCATCCATAGACCTTCACCTTAATTCAGCCCGTTTTGGTTTGGATTTCGTGTATTATTTTTGTATCGTAATCTAAGTATCGTAATTAGGTCTATAATAGTTTATACAATTGTTTCGAGTCATATTTTGTTTATTTTAGTTCATTTAATTTATTTGAGTCATTAGTCTAGGATTGAATCCTTCTGAAGCTGACGCGTTCGATCTAAAGTCTTCCGCGCGTTTTTGTATCCTGTACCATTTATCTGTCCGGGTTACATCATAAATTTGGCATCAGAGCCACATCAGCTCTACTGGCCGTGGTTCAATCCTACATGTCAATTTCTTGCTTACGTGTCAGTTGATGTGTCTATCGAGCTGTAATAGTTAGTGTTCATTGAAAAAAAGAGTGCAAAAAAAAAATTGGATAAAAAAAATATGATCGCAAAAAAAAACGAAATTGATTCTTGATGTTTCCTTTTGAGTCCTCTTTTTATTTTCGGTACTTTCGTTTTAGTACTAGTCCATAGTTGGTAGTTACTTTTTTAGTCTTGTTTTATTTCTGGAACTTTCCTTTTAGTATAGATCTTTAGTTGGTAATTTTCTATTAAGTTGTAATTTATTTTTGGTTCTTTCCATCTAGAGTGTAGTCTAATTAAGGTATTTAGATTGTGTCACACTAGTGGGATACACATCCAAATCACCTTCCTGCCTTCTTAGTTTCTTGTTTCCTTTTCTTTTCTAGTTCTTCCCTTATTTCCTTAGGATTTATTTTTGGATTCCTATTCTATTTGGGAACTTCAAAATACATCCTAATTCTTTCCTATCCTACTATACCACACGCCTACTTCCATACTTATACATCCATATTTGATTTTCATCATATTTGCACACACTTTGCACCACATATATTGAGTGATACACGAGCGGAAAAAGAAAAGAGTGGAAACAAATGAGAGAAAAGTGAGGATTGTGAGGTCCTTTATTTTTTCACATCTGTTACTTATGCATGTACTATGAGGCACGACCATATTCCTAAGATGTCTAGCAAGACAATCATTCTCGAGTTTGAAGGTCTACATGATCCAGATGCGTACTTAGATTGGGAAAGCATAGTTGATAAGATTTTTGAGTGCTACTACTTTCCCGAGCTAAAGAAGGTGTAATTTGTTTCGTTGGAGTTTAAAGGCTATGCAGCAACATGGCGGATTCCAGGAGAATCGGTGCCACTGAGATCGCTTTCCACCTATCGACACATGGCGTGAGTTGAAAGATTTGATGCGGAAACGCTTCATTCCAGACCACTACCAATGGGAGTTGAAGGAAAAGCTACAAAAGCTAAGGTAAAGAGATCGAAGTATAAATGACTACTACAACAAAATGATTGAAGCCATGAGATGAGCTGATATAGAAGAATATCCAGAAGATACCATGGATAGATTTCTAGCTGCTCTACGAAGGGTAATTCGTGAAAGAGTAGCATTGTACCGTTTCGACGAGTTGGAGGACATGGTGGAATACGCCATCCGGATAGAAAAATGGCTAGATGAAATAAAGATGAAGTCAAAAGAGGAGGTTCAAGTAGAGTCGAGCATTGCCACCCATGACGATTCTACTTCCAAGGTACCAATTCTAGACTTCGTTGAAGTACCTTTTATCTCATTACCGTCTATTTCTATGTGCTTAGAAGATGAGATAGTTGAAGAATCTAAGCCATAAGTAGACATGATAGAAACATCGAATGTGGAGATGCTAATTTTGGAGGAGTTAGAAAATTGTAATTTGGAATTTTCGTCCATGGAGGTTACCGATCCTAAAGATTGTATGGAGAACAAACTACAAATTGTGAATTTGGAGATCCATGACGCAATTGTGGAAGCCGAAGAAGTTGAGGAGTTTTTGGAGATACAACCTTGTTATGAAAAGGAGCATGATATCCGTGAGGCAATGGTTGAAGATCATGAAGAGCTCGAACAAGCTAGCATGGCGGATTCATCAATTTCTAACATTTTTTGCCAACCATGTTCTTTTAGTGTTTTAATCTTACAGGTTGTCAAAGATGTGCCACATGATATTGATGTTCCACCAGACTTATTCGTGGTTCCTATGTCCATGTATCCCATGAAGTTAAAGCATGAGCAAAAAGATTTTGATGATCAGTTCGTGTTAGTCTTTGATCCCGGAGATTCAAATTCGAGGATGAATTTTTTCAAGAGGAGAGGAATGATGAAGGCACAATAAGCATCAAAGAATCAAATGAAGAGCTACCATTAATGGGTTCCAAGATTGTTACTTTGTTAACAATTAAAGATTGGAGATCAAGATTTAAAGAGCCATGAAGATAGAACTCATCAAGTTGTGCATGCATGGCAGATTCACGTTACATGGAATTTTCATCCCTTAGTTGATTTAATTAGTGGTTGAATTTTATTTAGACTATATTATTAATTTATTTAATTTAGAATATAATTAGATCATATTTTTATTTAATTTTTGGTGTAATTTTCATCCTCAATTGAATAGGTTTGACTAGAATTGTATTTAAGGCAATTTCCTACATTGAATAGAATTCTAGTTTAGGTATTTTCCTAGTATAGTTAGGAGATCTTTTTGGATAAGTTTTTTAGGCCTTTTTAGAATTAATTTTTGTTCCCCTTAAGCCTATAAATAGGGGATCTATGTTACATTATTATTTTAGACTCTATTTGATAAATTTAGCTTTGTGCTTTCAATATTGTCTCACCCCCTTTAAACCTTTGTTGATTGGTTCGAATTCATCAACTCTTAGAGCTTAGCAAACTTTAAGTTTTATTCAAGTCTCGTTCTAGTGCTCGTGTGGTGCTAGGGTTGGATTTCTACGAAGAGGATTCAAGTGGTGATTCGTTTGGTGGAGTTATCTTCACTAGGTGGACGCTCCGAGATCAATTCATTCTACGACAACATCAATGCCTCCATATCGACGTCCTCCATCTTCCATACAACGTCCGTATCATCCTACTATCATCCCAAGTGATGAAGGCATGATCAACAATGAAGATCAAGACCCGGAGTTTCAATTTCGAGGACCAATGGAACCGAATTCATAAAAATAAAGAAAAAGTCGAAAAAAAAACAGCCGATCAAAAAAAAAAAGAGGCGATATTCATTGTGTTTCCAATTGAGTCTTGTTTTAATTTTGGTACTTTCTTTTTGGTAATATTCTATAGTTGATAATTACCTTGTGAGTCTTATCCTAATTTTGGTAGTTTCCTTCTAGGATATTTCTTTAGTTGGTAACTTACTTTAGAGTCATATTTTATTTTTGGAACTTTCTTCTAAGTTTTTATTTTATTTTGGTAATTTCCTTATGAGTTGTAATTTATTTTTGGTTCTTTCCTTTTAGAGTCTAGTTCAATTAGGATATTTAGATAGTCTCACAATTGTGTAAACACTTTCCAAATTACCTAATCCCTTTTTCCTTTTCTTTCCTATTTCTTTCCTTCTACCATTGGGGATCCATCCAACCCTAATCCATATACCAAAATCACACAACACATACCCCTTATAACACCTTATCTTACACGTCAATTACACATCACGTTCACTAATCCCCGAGTTCTCATTTACTCAACCACAACCATACTACATCTCATCCGTTGATCCTATCTAGCAATCCTCATCAATTCTTCATGCAATTAAGTTGTACCCTAGATATTCGGCAAAGAGTGCTATTTCTCACCCCATATACATATCACACACACTGTGTACCACATACTTGAGAGCAAACAAGAGTGGAAAAATCAAGAGAGAAAACAAACGAGAGAACAGTGAGGTTGTGAGGATCCTTCCTTGTTTTCTTTTACGTTTGTTTGTTTTGTAGGTACCATGGACAAAGGCAAAAAAGAAGCCACCGCTTCGAACCCTGCCATAGACGCCAAAGTCACCTATCACGCCAGAAGATCCGTCCTACACCTCCAAAACTGATTGAGACCTGAAGTACCAGTTTGAGTCTATGGCATAGTACTTCCTGCGCCAAAATCAGCTGATAAAGGATGAGTTCGGTAATCAAGTAGCCGGACTAACTGAGCAAATCAAGAAACTCACAGCTCAGTCGACTATATCACAGCAGTCCAAGGACCCGCAGCAGTCCAACGTCCACAGCAAAGAGGCACCCCGAGGCAGCCCGTCTTTCAAGAAGATATTGGACACGAAGCTTACGGACCTGAGTTTGATGCAGCAAGTGGATATGAAGCCGATTTCAATCCACCAAGGCAGGAAGATCATCCTGATCGACTCCGAGCACCTTTCAGACAAGCAGTCCATTATGAGAGGCCTAGATATGGAGATAGAGATAGTTTGCTCAATAACATCAAAATGAGCATCCCGGAATTTGAAGGTCTACATGATCCTGATCTCTATTTAGATTGGGAGCGCAAAGTAGATAAGATTTTCACCTACTATGACTTTCCGGAGATCAAGAAGGTCTAGTTAGTAGCATTGGAGTTTCGAGGCTATGCAGCCTCATGGTGAGAGATGCAGCAAGAGAGGCGTCGCAGAGAGAGATATCCGTTTGTTGATACATGGAAAGAAATGAAAGGCTTCCTGTGAGGAAGATTCATTCCTGTGTATTATGAGTCCGAGATGTTCAATGTCATAAGTGTCAAGGTTGGGGCCATTTTCAGAACTAGTGCCCGGACCGATGAGTTATATTCCTCACGGAGCAGAATGAACTCGAATCAGCCAGTGAAGATGAAGAACCCTCCAAGGCCGACGCCACCACTAAAGTACACGCCCCCCAGAGCGAGTTTGAAGAAGAAAAACCTGAGATTCCTCATATCAACTCGGTTTCCATCCGCAGTTTGAACATAAACTAAGAAGAAGAGCAACAATCGCAGCGAGAGAACATCTTCTACACCAAAGTTGCTATTCAAGATAAGACTTGTGCGATGATCATCGACAGTGGCAGTGTGATCAATGCAGTTAGCTAGTATACTGTCGACAAGTTAGGATTCACCACAGTGAAGCATCCAAAGCCATACCGCTTGCAATGGTTTACAGATTGTGGCATAGTTCACGCGACTAGTTAGGTACACATTTCTTTTTCCATTGTTCATTTTTCTGACATTGTATTGTGTGATGTTATTCCTATGGATGTAGCACATATACTCTTAGGCAGACTATGGCAATTTGATAGACAAGCTGTACACGACGGACTCGCGAACACATATACAGTAAAGAGAGACGGCCAAACCACCATCCTTAAGTCATTGTCCCCTAAATTCATTCAAGAAGAACAAGAGATAATGCAAGCAAAGTTCAAGGAGGAGCGAGAGAAGGCCGCAGCCACCGCCGTCTGAGCCGCCACCGTTGACAGCCCCTCCTCGATTGAGAACTCTTCACCGCCGGTCCTACCTCCCCCCACGGCCATTACAGCCCCAACATCACCACTTTTTAGCTTCCTTGATCGGGGAAAAGGAGTGAGTATAGCCGCACCACCTCAAGAGAAGAGTCGATCCTTGTTTTGCACAATTAATGGAGTTGAAAAGGCTATTAAAGCAGGTTTGCATTTAGTTCTTTTAACTTGTAAGAACAGTACTACTAACGAAGCTTCTTTGCCTAGTATTGTGCAGCCCCTTATGAAGGAGTTTGAAGACGTCTTTCCGGTAGAGATTCCAAGTGGATTATCTCCAGTTCGTGGGATCGAGCACCAGATTGATTTCGTGCCCGGAGCCATTCTATCGAACCAACTAGCCTATCTCACTTCGCCTGAAAAAATGAAGGAGATCGACCGCCAAGTGAAAGAGCTATTGGAGAAGAAGCAAATTTGAGAGTCGATGAGCCCATGTGCAGTTCCAGTTATTCTAGTGCCCAAGAAGAACAATAAATGGAGAATGTGCATGGATTGTAGAGCCATCAACAAAATAATAGTTAAGTATCATTTTTCCATTCCTAGACTTGATGATATGCTAGATGAACTAAGTGGATTGAAAATTTTCTCTAAAATTAATTTGAGATCTGGTTACTTTCAAGTTCGCATGCATGAAGGAAATGAATGGAAAATTGCTTTTAAGACTAAACATGGTTTGTATGAATGGTTGGTTATGCCTTTTGGTCTCACTAATATTCCGAGCACATTTATGAGATTGATGAACCATGTCTTATGTGATGTTATTGGGAAGTATGTTGTTGTTTACTTTGATGATATCCTGATATACAGTCACAGTGCACAGGCGCACCTAGATCACCTTAGGCGCGTATTTATGCTTTTGAGAGATGCTAATTTGTATGGCAACATGTCTAAGTGTTCATTTTGTTTGGAAGAAGTACTATTCTTAGAGGTATTGAGGTTGATCATTCCAAAATCAAGGCAATTGAGGAATGGTCAACGCCCAAAACCGCGTCTGAAGTTTGATCCTTTCACGGCCTTTCCAAATTTTATTGTCACTTCGTATGTGATTTCTCTAGCATAGCAGTGCCTCTTACTGAGCTAAGTAAGAAGGATCATAAATTTGAATGGGGTAAACAACAAGAGCATGCATTTAATACTTTGAAGTCTTTATTGTGTTCTGCTCTTGTTTTATATTTACTAGATTTTTCTAAAACTTTTGAAATCGAGTGTGATGCCTCCGGGATAAGTATAGGTGCTATTTTGATGCAGAAAAAATAGCCTGCAGCTTACTTCAGTGAGAAGCTCAACGGCACCGCCTTTAGGTACTCTACATACGAGAAAGAGCTATACGCTTTGAAGCGTGCGTTGGAGATGTGGCAGCACTATCTTTGGCCTAAAGAGTTCGTCATTCACACGGACCATGAGAGGTTGAAGCATTTAAAAGGTCAAAGCAACTTGAACAAGCGGCATGCGAGATGGGTTGAGTTCATCGAGTCATTCTCGTACGTCATTAAGTACAAGAAAGGAGAGCACAACATCATCACCGATGCACTCTCATGAAGGTACGCGTTGCTTAACCTAATGCATGCTAAGATGCTTGGATTTGAATCAATTAAGTCTTTGTATGAGTCGAACCCATTTTTCTCGCCCATATTTGAGAAGTGTTTGAAATTTATGAAATCTTATGATGGATTTTATGTGCATGATGGGTTCTTGTTTAAAGTGTCTAAATTGTGCATTCCTACTTGTTTTATGCGTGAGCTACTTGTTTTAAAATCACATGCGGGAGGATTAATAGGACATTTTGGTGTGCATAAGACATTATCCTTGTTGCATGAGAATTTCTTTTGGCCGCATATGAAACGTGATGTTGAACGCATGTGTAGTAGATGTATTACTTGTTATAAGTATAAGTCTACTTCACATCCTTTTGGTTTATACACGCCTTTACCTGCACCTTCTAGCCCTTGGATTGATTGATCTATGGATTTCATTTTGGGTTTGCCTAGGTCTAGATCAGGTAAAGATTCTGTGTTTGTTGTTGTTGATAGGTTTTCTAAGATGGTGCATTTCATTGCATGTAAGAAAATCGATGATGCAGTTCATATAGCCAATTTGTTCTTTATGCATGTTGTTAGATTGCATGGCATTCCTAGAACTATTATTAGTGATAGGGATTCCAAATTTTTAAGACATTTCTGGCGCGTTTTATGGGGAAAATTAGGGACTCAGCTATTGTTTTCTACTGCATGTCATCCACAAATCGATGGTCAAACTAAGGTTGTGAATCGTACTTTAGGTACTTTGCTTAGGTGTTTCATTAAAAATAATGTGAAGTCATGGGAAGAATGTTTACCTTATGCAGAATTTGCTTATAATCGTGTTATTCATTCTTCTACTAACATGTCTCCATTTGAGGTTGTTTATGGATTTAATCCACTAACACCTAATGATTTATTTCCTTTACCCGTTGAGCATCTAACGAGTGTTAAAGGATTGAAGAGAGCTGATTTTATCAAGGATATGCATGAGAAAGTTCGAGCCCGGATCAAACACAGGGGCTCCAAGGTTACCGCCGAATGCAACACACGGCGCATGCGAGTCGTCTTCCAGCCTGGTGATCGTGTTTGGATTCATCCGAGTCTCGGCCGATTTCCCAATCTGAGGAAGTCGAAACTATCACTAAGAGAAGATGGTCATTTCACCATTTTGAGCCGTATCAATGACAATGCATATCGCATTGATCTACCTGGTGAGTATAAATGTTCTTCAACGTTTAATGTTCCTGATTTATCTCCCTTTGATGCAGATGAATTCGATCAAGACAATGGTCCAAATTCAAGGACGAATTCTTTTCAGCAGGGGGGAAATGATGAAGCCATGATCAACAATGAAGATCAAGACCCGGAGTTGCAATTTCGTGGACCAATTACTCGATCAAGAGCTAAGAAGCTTCAAGCATGTTTACAAGTCTTGATTAGAAAAAAGCTCGAGATTGAAGATCAAGGAATCGAGAGGAGCAGCTCCAAGATAGTTAATTTATTGACTATTGAAGATCAAGATCACACCATGAAGAATTAATGTAGAAGAGTTGAAGTTGAAGATTAAAAGTGCACGTGTTCATGTGCATGAAATTGTTGTACATGTGTGTGCAAGAATTTGACCCTCAATGTATTTATTTAGGTGTTGATTTTATCTAGACTATGGTATTTATTTTATTTAATTTTGGACTAGTAGATCAGATTTTATTTAATTATTTGGTCTCAATTTTCGGTCATTAAGTCAAATATTCATAGGTTTGACTAGAATTTTAATTAAGGTAAGATTCCTATTGTCTTATAACTAGGTGCTTCATAATACATTGTTACTATAGACATTATTGAATTAAATTTGCTTTTGCATACAATTGTGTCTCACTCTAAAAATTATTTTTGTTTGTTGTTTTATATACAAAACAATATTCTTATAATTAGCACATCTAAGTCTTATTCAAGGGTATTGCTTAATCCACTTGAGGGATTAACCGGTATTCACTAATCGAAGATCAACTTAGAGATTTCAACCTTGGATACGTTCGAGATTCAAGAAGACTATCGGGTTGTGATTCATCACAACACTATCAACCGTCCACCACCTTCATGATGACAACCACCCAGCCTAAGACACCGATATCATCCATTCAACGAGTTCGAGTTCGAGTCCTATTTCGTTCCATACAATCCGTAAGTTCGTTTAATCCTTAACATATCCTATCTACCTAAACCCTTCTTCACCATCAACACACATGGCCTCTTACCTAAATTCCAGCCCCTATTCGCCACCTTTCATCCCTTATTAACTTGGTATTATGTTACATAGTTTGTGTCATTGTCTAGGTATTTTAGTTGTCTAGATTAGTCGTATTTTATTCGTTTAGTTGAGTCGGATTTTTTTCCTTCATTCACTAACGTGTTTCGTATCCAGATGTCTTCTGCTACGTTCTCAAGATTCATCCTAGCATAGTCGGGTCGTATCACCAAGTCAGTTCGAGTTCCATCCATTGAGTTCTCAAGGCGTTCCGACATTTGCAATTCATACGTGTTCAATTCAGCCTGAATAACACCTATACCGTAAGTTCATCTTTTCCCTATCATAACCTATCTACCCAAGCCATTATTCACCTAATTAATACACCCTACATGTCCCTTAGACCATCCATAAACCTTCTCCTTAATTCAGCCCGTTTTGGTTTGGATTTCATGTATTATTTTTGTGTCGTAATCTAAGTATTGTAATTAGGTCTGTAATAGTTTGTACAGTTGTTTTGAGTCATATTTTGTTTATTTTAGTTCATTTAATTTATTTGAATCATTAGTCTAGGATTGAATCCTTCTGAAGCTGACGTGTTCGATCTAAAGTCTTCTGCGCGTTTTTGTATCCTATACCATTTATCTGTCCGGGTTACATCAAAACAGCAAGTAAATGACACTGCAAAGAATGATTCCTTAGACTCTGAAGACGATTTTGCTGAAACACAAAAAGTAGCTGAAGCTGAAGCTCCTGCAGCTGCAACTGGAGCTGGAACCAACACATCCGCCAGAGTAATGACACCAACTGATCAATCAAAAGTAGCCATGATTGAATCAAACGCTGCAGCTGAAAGAATTCCAATCACCAGATCAGCTCTGAGCAAGAAACTGACAAGACGGAAGGGAAAGAAAGTGACTGAGCTAATTGAGAAAAGAGAAACTAGTCTAATGATAGATCAAGATCCAACTGTCGCTCCAAATCCCATGATTGAAGATCTTGCACCATGTACTAACCCAAGGGATTTAATCCCTGAAAGGGGGATACCACATGAAGAAGCTCGAGTGGATTACTTCAGGCACACATGTCCACCAATACCTCAAACTGCAAGCAACATTGGAGCATTCTCAAAAAGAAAAGACGTCAGAAGATGGGCTGAGGATACAACTCATCAATATGCAGCTCAGCACAATGCTCTAAAACTCTCTGGATATGAAGAACTATTCAACACCTTAACCAGGTATCTATATTGTTTCCTTTGGCGACATGTCTATTAAATAGACCAATTTTTCTTCTTGTTAGCCTTCCATGGAATAAGTTTCTGGAAAAGGGGAGAGGAATGGAGCACGTGGTGGACAAGCAGCAAGAATGCAGGAGCCACAAGAACCAAAGACCTGAAAAGACAAATGTACCTCCGAAAGATGTGTGCAGACCCATTCAGAGGTGTGTTCAGTGAAATCTGTGATAAAAAGGAAATCAAGCCTCCTGCTTTCTTTATAGAGAAGGAAAGCAAGAGATGGGTGAATCTGCAAAAATGGTTGTATGATGAGATGAAGAAAGGTCAATCAGAACCACTGTCTGAAACTCCATCAACAAGGGAGGAGCAAACACCAATGGATGATCTCATTAATGAAGTCCTAAGAGAAATACACTACACAGAAGAGGTTGAAATCAATCTCTTAACAGACTCTCCTAACAACCGATCGAAAACTGTTGAAGGAACTCACAAGTATACAACTGACTTGGAGTTCAAAGTAATGCTCAGATCACCAGTTCGACCATCTGAGGATCAAACTAAAGGGCCAACTGAGCAAGCTGAGCAAACTGACGGACAGCATAAGTTCCAAAATGCTCTAATTGTTTAGCCAACTGAGAAGGCTCAAGTTACTAAGGAAACTGAGAATGAGGCAGATCTCCAATTACCGCTTGCTACTCTTATCAAGCCAATCTCCCAGTTTGATCCCTCAGTAGGAGTATCAACTACTCAAGTCACTAATGAGCTAATCATAGAAGAAATCCCAACTGATCAAGTTGATGAGGAGACAATTTTGGAAAATCTGACTGATCAGTTGAATGAGCAATAGCAAGGCTACATGGGTTCACTAGCTATGATGGTATATATGGATCCAGATCAGCCAGGATCACAGCACACAGTGCCACCCGAGAAGAGCTGCGGAGAAACTGAAAGCCTGGAAAATCCTGAACAGTCCAAGACAATTCTATGTAAAGAGCTAGATGGAACTGAAGATGGAGATGAAGTCACATCACGAGGTGAGGAACTTTTATTTAATGATGATACTCTAACTCTCCATGAAGATACAACTACTGCAGTTCAGTTCGAAGAGCAACCAAAAAGCTCCACTGCTCAGTACACAGTTCAGCATAAAGAACTATTTCGCAGTATTCAACAACAACTCAAGCTGTACAGTGAGCTCATCAAGCAGCTGCAAGCACAAGTAGGAGCTCAGCAAGCTGAAGCAGAACCATCAAGCAGCGACAAAACTGGTGAGCCAGCTGCTAAGAGACAGAAGACTGAGCACAAGAAGGATTAGAGACTGATCAAGCACAGCTGATTAGGAACTCTAAGTGTTCTTCTTGTAACTTAGTCCATCAATCAGTTTGATCAATAAAATATTTATTTTATTGATAAAATGCCATATCAGCAAGACCATTTGAAATTCTTACCCTTAAATCCCTGACAACGGGCATTTAAGGCCAAAAGCAAAAGCAAAGGACTCTGTTTTTTCAAAAATTTATGAGTATCATTTATTGCTCATAAATCAATCCAGATCTAGTCCTTTTTCTAGAAGAGACACACTCGTTTCTCAAATCATTCAAGAGAAGTCTCTTCACCTTCCAAATCTCTCAACCAAAAAAATTCTAGCCAAACTCCTTCAATGGCAGAATTACTCAGCTCCCCCAATTCATTAAAAAACCAGATGTTAAGAGATAAATTCCTTGAAAGGAAGAAGTTCTAGGAAATTCTCCATGAATCAAACAGCCCAAACCTGCTTGTTACTCTTCACAAGACAGGAATTCTCTATTACCTGGAAACACCACCAAGGTTCTTCAGACAAAACCGGGTGTGTGAATTTCTTCTTTACGCATGAGTGAGTGCAGATGGCAAGGAAATATTATCAGTTATCCAAGGCCAATTAATCAAGATAAATAAAGAAACAGTTGCTGAAGTTTTCAACTTCCAAGGCAAGGAGCAACAGTTCAAGAGTTGAGTGAAGTAGTTGAACCATACTGGAGAAGGTGGAAAGCCTCCACCTACGGAAAAGCATTCATTTTTACCACAACTAAAACTGATTTGAAGCTAGAGTATGGAGTTCTGCTCGACATCACAAACAAAATGATGTTTGGAGCCATTGAAAGCCTGAGCCAGCTTACCCAAGAGAGAGGTACAAGGTGATGATTCACCTAGCTCAAGGAAGAGAAACAAACTAGGCAGAGTTTGTATTTTCTCAGATCAAGCACCAAGTTCTCAAGGCCTCCAACTCAAAGAGAACAAAGAAGTTTGAGTCTATGGTGGGACTTGTTCTCAGGATGAGCAAGATGATCAAAGACATCTTGAAGCTGCCAAATGATAATGCTTTACCAGTCCTTATTTCTGACTGGATTCCCAAGAAAGGGAGCATCCATCTTCAGTCACTCAAGAAGAAAATGAGGACCAAGGCCAAGACAAGTGCTATAGCCTCAAGCAACTCAGCTGCCAATGACGTTCCGTCACTAATCTCAAAGAATGGATCATCAGCTAATTTCAAAGTCTATTCTGATCCAGATGAGCTTATTCCATTCATCGGAATCCCTCATCCAGACTATGGAGCTGATTACTTCAGGAGCACTTGCCCTCCTCTCCAACTGACGGAAGAAAATATTCGCACTTTCTATAGTGGTGAATATGCAGTCAAGAGTGCACAAAAAGAGGTAACCAACTTACTGCTCACTTAATTTGCATTCATGGCTATGCAAGATCAAGAGCTTTTTAAGCAACTGCAGTGGTATTTCTACTGGTACAACTGGAGATATTCAATGTCTATCCAGTCCATTTCTTGATCACTGCCTTTCACGGCATGAGTTTTTGGTAAAGAGAAGAAGTTTGGAGCTTAAAATAGATAGGATCTTCAAATCTATTTCATCCAACTATCGTGCAAGTTCAGAGGATTATAAGTCATCGACTGACCAACAAAATCCCTCCAACTACCCTACTTGCCGAACTGAGAAGTGACATCAAGGCTCAAGAAGAAGCAGGAGTCCAACAGCCAGCCAACTGCACAACTAGCCCTGCCTGTCGAAAATTGAATTTTGACAATCTGTTGAATCAGTCTCAGCTGAGCCACCTCGAACAATTGATCCTGCAACTGAGCAAATACACAGAGATCTACTCCTCACCCCAGTTATAGTGAGTCAAGAATGTGATGAGAAAGACACTCTCACATCACCAAATCTCTTGTCTAAGAGATATGTCACCTCACTGATAACTTCAAGCTCAAAGACAGTAGCTCAACTGAATTCCTAAGAAGTTCAGTTCAAGTCACCCTATAAAAGGAACTTGCAGAGAGCGCGAAAGGTCACACCAGCTGAAGCTAAGCAACGGAGTCAATCCATGAGAAAAAAAGACCAGAGAAGCCAACTGAAGAAACTGGATCTCTATCAAAGAAGAAAAGACCAAACTTCTCTGAGGAAAGCAGTAAAGAGAATCCAGTTCGCCCCATCAAAAAAAGAAAACTGATTGAGATTTGATCCAGCAGTTCAGAAACTGATATCATCACTTCAGTGATGAATTAGTTAAGGGAGCCAAGCAGACGACGTGATAGAACTGATCGATCAGCTGCCACATCGTCAGTTCCAAACTGATACAGGATAAGTTTTTGAATTATTTATTCATTTAAACTTATTCTAAATAAATTATTACCATTGTGATTCATTGCAATTTTATCATAATCCAACGGATATAATTTTTCAAAATGGGAGATCTCTCACAAAAAGGCTAGCATTAATACTACTGACCAAAATCAACCACTAAAGTGGAAAGTGAGTTGATTCATTAAGAGATATAAATAGCAAAATCCTACAGCAAATATTTTCTATTTATGGCAACTACCCCATTTTTCAAATGGATGAAATCTCAATCGTTGATCCAAAGTAAAGCTAAGCTTATCGACTGATGAAGCTATGATCGACAATGAAGATCAAGAACCGAAGTTGCAATTTCGAGGACCAATAACTCGATCAAGAGCTAAGAAGCTTCAAGCATACTTGCAATTGATAGTTCGAAGAAAGCTCGAGATTGGAGATGAAGAAGTCAAAAGATGCAATTCCAAGATAGTTAATTTATTAACTATTGAAGATCAAGATTCACACCATGGAGAATTTAACTTGAAGAGTTGAAGATGAAGAGTAGAAGTGCATGTGTGCATGTGCATGGGATCCAACGTGTACGCGTGTGCGTGTGATGAAGAAATTCGGCCCCTAGTTAATTTAATTTAGGGGTTGATTTTATTTGGACTATAGTATTTATTTTATTTAATTTAGACTATAGTTGGATCATATTTTTATATAATTATTTAGTCAATTTTCGGTCATAATAGTATAGGTTTGACTAAAGTTTTAATTAAGGCAAGTTCCTACCTTAAATGGAATTCTAGTTTAGGAAATTTCCTAGTCCAATTAGTCTTCAATTAGGACCAAGATTTTCGGTCATTATTAGGCTCTAATTTTCGGCCCTCATGTCTTATAAATAGGGGTCTTGTGTTATGTTGATACTTTAGACATTATTGAAGTTATTTTACTTTTGCATCCAATTGTGTCTCAACCATTAAATTCTTTTGATTGTTTTCCATCAAGAAAATTATTATTCTTAGAAATAGCACATCTAAGTCTTATTCAAGGGTATTGCTTAATCCACTTGAGGGATTAACCGGTATTCACTAATCGAAGATCAACTTGGAGATTTCAACCTTGGATACGTTCGAGATTCAAGGAGGCTATCGGGTTGTGATTCACATCAACGTCATCTACCATCCAACACCATCGACGACATCCATCCAACATCAAACATTCATTGCCGTTCAAGCCACAAGTTCGAGTTTGAGTTCTTCAACCATTCCATCAAACCTGTTCGTTCTATCCATAACATATCCTATCTACCCCAAACCATTCTTCACTATCTCTTTTCCTTTGGTAACATGTGTTTATCTCAAACACATATTTCCATAGCATTAGGACGTGAGACACGTCATGCACAATAATAAGGTCTGGCATTAAAGCTGACCTACGGTCTAGGTCTTTATCCTCTTTGAGGATTTCCAAATAGGTTCATCGAACCTTTAGCTTTAATCTCCTAACGAAACGAACTCTTCCATTTGTTGGAGATACCTTTGAGAAGACCATGTCTTCCACCTAGAACTGCTAATCATTTCTTCGGTCTTTCGAGTCTTTTCTTGGTAGTCGAGCTATCTTGATGAACTTTGGTCTATCATTTATCTTGGCTCAACTTTCTTTACTTGTAATCATACACGTAGCCATCTTTTACCCGTATACTATATATTCTGAGTCTTTATTTGCCTTGATTGAACTTTGCCCTTTGCCTTGATTTACCGATAGCTCGCAACTATTTTCATACCAGCTTTATCTTGCACATCTTCACTTTAACTCTCACATGAGACCCCTTATCACGTCTTTTGAAACTCGTACTTCATTGCAGCTCGAATGATTCATAACTATAAGAAAGGGGATTACTTATTTAGTTTATGTTTAAAGTGATTCTTAACAAGGGATAACTTAAAGATCACCCTATGTTAAAGCTTCTATGTCTATGTTCTTTCTAAATTCAAGGCCTAGAAACACATATTTCCATAACATTAAGACGTAAGACACGTCATGCACAACAATAAGGTCTGGCATCAAAGCCGACCTACAGTCTAGGTCATTATCCTCTTTGAGGATTTCCAAATAGGTTCATCGAACCTTTAGCTTTAATCTCTTAGTGAAACGAACTCTTCCATTGGCTGGAGATATCTTTGAGAAGACCATATCTTCCACCTGGAACTGCTAATCATTCATTCGGTCTTTCGAGTCTTTTCTTGGTAGTCGATCTATCTTGATGAACTTTGGTTGATCCTTTATCTTGGCTCAACTTCCTTTACATGTAATCATACACGTAGCCATCTTTTACATGCGTACTATATATTTCAAATCTTTATTCACCTTGATCGAACTTTGCCCTTTACCTTGATTGACCGATAGCTCGTAACTATTTTCATACCAGCTTTATCTTGCACATCTTTATTTTAACTATTGCATGAGACTCCTTGTCACGTCTTTTGAAACTCACACTTCATTGCAGCTTAAATGATTTGCAACTATAAGAAAGGGGATTACTTATTTAGTCTATGTTCAGAGTGATTCTCAACAAGAGATAACTTAAAGTTCACCCTATGTTAAAGCTTCTATATATATGTTCTTTCTAAGTTCAGAGCCTAGAAAGGCATTTAATTTCTATAACGCTTTCTCAGGTGATCTGGGATTTTTTTATCGGGCATTCACTGGCTGGTTGGGATGTCTTGACCAGATTTAGACTTCTATAATGCATCCTTGATGATTCACGATTAAGATGAGCATCCCCCACTGCTTGGAACTTCTTTAGCTCTAGATGCTTGTCTGTAGTGAAAGTCTTTCTTTTCTTTCAGGTTGCACAGGACTTACCTTGTGTCAACATGCCTAGAGGACCTAAAATTGCAATGATGCACTGTTGATGGTTGCTTTCTTTATTTTACCGGCTTGCCTGAGATGACTATACTCTTCTGGTCTGATGGGCTGAACTCTTGCGATCAATCTTTACAATTTGTAGGACTTTCTTCAAATGACAAAGCTTCTTCTCTCTAGCATGATTCCCACGCAGTGTGAAGGGCTCGCTCAACCACACACCTCTTGAGCTCTCTAGCTATGGAACTTAATTCATAAAGCTCTTTTTTTCATAAAGGGAAAACTTAGAATTGTTGACACAACCCGGACAATTAATCTAGGACAAACAAAAGATGTAGTGAAAGACTTCTAAGAATCGAAACACGTCAACTAATGAAGGGCTTCAATCCGACTCAATAAACAAATAAAAATATGAAAAATCAAGACAACTAAAATACCTAGACAATGACACGAACTATGTAACACAATACCAAGATATTGAGGTATGAAAGTAGGGTATGGGGGCTGGAAATATGGTGTAGGTCGTGTGTGTTTTTAGTGACAAAAGGCTTAGGTAGGTAGGATATGTTAAGGATTAAACAAACTTACGAATTGGATAGAATGACGTACAACTCAAACTTGAACATGGGGAATTGGTTGAGGCGTGCGACGAAGGGCTGGATAGATGTTGTCGATATGGTGGTGGACAGTTGGTGATGTTGTGGTGAATCACAACCCGATAGCCTTCTTGAATCTCGAACATATCCAAGGTTGAAATCTCCTAGTTGATCTTCGATTAGCGAATACCGGTTAATCCCTCAAGTGGATTAAGTAATACCCTTGAATAAGACTTAAAGTTGCTAGCTCTAAGAATGAAGATTTTCATGAGAAAATATTCAAAAGATTTTAAATGGTTGAGACATAATTGTATGCAAAAGCAAAATTCTTCAAAAATGTCTAAAGTAACAATGTATCATGAGGCACCTATTTATAAGACTATAGGGCCAAAAATTAAAGGCATAAGGACTGAAAAACTATAGTCCAAATTGAAGTCTAATTGGACTAGGAAACTACCTAAACTAGAACTCTATTTAAGGTAGGAAACTTGCCTTAATTAAAGTCCTAGCCAACCTAATCAAACATGACCGAAAATAACCCAAATAAATCAAATAAAATCTGATCCAACTATAGTCTAAATTAAATAAAAATAACACTATAGTCTAAATAAAATCAACCCCTTAATTAAAATAATTAGGGTCGAAAATCTGATCCACATGCACACACGATCACGTCGACTTCTTCAACACATGCACACGTGCACTTCAGCTCTTAATCTTCGACTCTTCAAGTTTAATTCTCCATGGTGTGATCTTGATCTTCAATAGTTAATAAATTAACTATCTTGGAGATGCCTTTCTCGACTTCTTCATCTCCAACCTCGAGCTTTCTTCGGATCAACACTTGCAAGTATGCTTGAAGCTTCTTAGCTCTTGATCGAGTAATTGGTCCTCGAAATTCCAACTCCGGGTCTTGATCTTCATTGTTAATTATGGCTTCATCATTCCCCTACTGAAAAGAATTCATCCTCGAATTTGGGCCATCATCTTGATCGAATTCATCTATATCAAAGGGAGATAAATCAGCAACATTAAACGCTGAAGAACACTTATACTCACCAGGTAGATCAATGTGATATGCATTGTCATTGACACGGCTCAAAATGGTGAATTGACCATCTCCTCTTGGTGATAGTTTTGACTTTCTCAGGTTGGGAAATCAGCCGGGACTCAGATGAATCCAAACATGATCACCGGACTGGAAGACAACTCTCTTGCGCCGTGTATTATGAGTGGCGGCGACTGTGGAGCCCTTGTGTTCGATCCGGGCTCGAACCTTCTCATACATCTCCTTGATGAAATCAGCTCTCTTCAATCCTTTAACACTCGTCAGATGCTCAATGGGTAAAGGAATCAAATCACTAGGTGTTAGTGGATTAAATCCATAAACAACCTCAAATGAAACATGTTAGTAGAAGAATGAATAACACGATTATAAGCAAATTTCGCATAAGATAAATATTCTTCCCATGACTTCACATTGTTCTTAATTAAGGACCCAAGTAAAGTACCTAAAGTACGATTCACAACCTCAGTTTGACCATCGGTTTGTGGGTAACATGCAGTAGAAAACAACAGCTTAGTCCCTAATTTTCCCCATAGAACTCGCCAAAAATGTCCTAAAAATTTGGAATCCCTATCACTAACAATAGTTCTTGGAATGCCATGCAATCTAACAACATGTATAAAGAATAAATTGGCTATATGAACTGCATCATCGGTTTTTCTACATGCAATGAAATGCGCCATCTTAGAAAACCTATCAACAACAACAAACACAGAGTCATTACCCGATCTAGACCTAGGCAAACCCAAAATGAAATCCATAGATAAATCAATCCAAGGGCTAGATGGTGCAAGCAAATAAGTGTATAAACCAAAAGGATGCGAAGTAGATTTAGACTTATTACAAGTAACATATCTACTACACATGCATTCAACATCCCATTTCATATGCGGCCAAAAGAAACGCTCATGCAACAAGGATAATGTTTTATGCACACCAAAATGTCTCATTAATCCTCCCGCATGCGATTCTAACACAAGTAGCTCACGCATAGAACAAGTAGGAATGCACAACTTAGACTCTTTAAACAAGAACCCATCATGCACATAAAATCCATCATAAGACTTCATAAATTTCGAACACTTCTCAAATACGGGTGAGAAAAACGGGTCTGACTCATACAAAGGCTTAATTGATTCAAATCCAAGCATCTTAGCATGCATTAGGTTAAGCAACGCGTACCTTCAGGAGAGTGCATCGGTGACGACGTTGTCTTCTCCTTTCTTGTACTTGATAACGTACAGAAATGACTCGATAAACTCGACCTATCTCGCATGTCATTTGTTCAAGTTGCTTTGACCTTTCAAATACTTCAAGCTCTCATGATACGTGTGAATGATGAACTCCTTGGGCCAAAAATAGTGATACCATGTATCTGACACACGCTTCAAAGCGTATAGCTCCTAGTCGTACGTAGAGTACCTAAGGGCGACACCGTTGATCTTCTCACTAAAGTAAGACACGGGCCATTTTTTCTACATCAAAACAACACTTATACCTATTCCGAAGGCATCACACTCGATCTTAAAGGTTTTAGAAAAATCTGGTAAGCATAAAACAGGAGCAGAACATAATAAAGACTTCAAAGTATTAAATGCATGCTCTTGTTGTTTACCCCATTCAAATTTGCGATCCTTCTTACTTAGCTCAGTAAAAGGCACAACAATGCTAGAGAAATCGTGCACGAAGCGATGATAAAATCCGGCAAGGCCGTGAAAAGATCGAACTTCAGACGCGGTTTTGGTTGTTGGCCATTCCTCAATCGCCTTGATTTTGGAATGATCAACCTCAATACCTCTAACACTCACAACAAAGCCTAAGAATACTACTTCATCTAAACAAAAGGAACACTTAGACATGTTTTCATACAAACGAGCATCTCTCAAAAGCATAAATACGCACCTAAGGTGATCTAGGTGCACCTGTGCACTGTGACTGTATATCAGATATCATCAAAATAAACAACAACATATTTCCCAATAACATCATGTAAGACATGGTTCATCAATCTCATAAATGTGCTCGGTGCATTTGTAAGACAAAAAGGCATAACCAACCATTCATACAAACCATGCTTAGTCTTAAAAGCAGTTTTCCATTCATTACCCTCATGCATGCGAACTTGAAAGTAACCAGATCTCAAATCAATTTTAGAAAATATTTTCGATCCACTTAGTTCATCTAGCATGTCATCAAGTCTAGGAATAGGAAAACGATACTTAACTGTGATCTTGTTGATGGCTCTGCAATCCATGCACATTCTCCATTCATTATTCTTCTTGGGTACGAGAATAACTGGAACTGCACATGGCTCATCGACTCTTGAATTTGCTTCTTCTCCAGCAACTCTTTAACTTGTCGATCAATCTCCTTAGTCTCTTCAGGTTATGTGTGATAGGCTGGACGGTTCGACAGTACGGCTCCAGGCATGAAATCAATCTGGTGCTCGATCCTACGAACTGGAGGTAATCCACTTGGAATCTCTTCCGAAAAGACGTCTTCGAATTCGTTCATAAGGGGCTGCACAACACTAGGCAAAGAAACTTCATTAGTAGCATTGTTCTTACAAGTTAAAAGAACTAAAGGCAAATCTGCTTTAATAGCTTTTTCAACTCCTTTAATTATACAAAACAACAATTGACTCTTCTCTTGAGGTGGTGCGGCTATCCTAACTCCTTTTCCATGATCAAGGGGGCTAGAAAGAGGTGATGAAGGGGATGTATTGGCCGTGGGAGAAGGTAAGGTCAGCGGTAACAGACAATCGGCCGAGTAAGGGTTGTCAGCAGCGGCTGCGGTCTTCTCTTGCTCTTCTTTGAACCTTGCTCTCATTATCTCTTGCTCTTCTTGAACAGCTTTAGGGGACAATGGCTTAAGGATGGTGGTTCGTCCGTCTCTCTTGACTGTATATGTGTTCGCGAGTCCATCGTGTACAGCTTGTCTATCAAATTACCATAGCCTTCATAAGAGTATATGCGCTGCATCCATAGGAATAACATCGCACAATACAGTGTCAGAATAATGACCAATAGAAAAAGAAACATATACCTGACCAGTCACGCGAACTGTGCCTCGATCTGTAAGCCATTGCAAACGGTATGGCTTTGGATGCTTCACTGTGGTAAATCCAACCTTGTCGATAGCATATTGACTCACGGTATTAATTATACTGCCACTATCGATGATTATCACACAAGTCTTATCTTGAATAGCAACTCTTGTGTAGAAGATGCTCTCTCGTTGTGATTGTTGCTCTTCTTCTCGATTTATGTTCAGAATGCGGATGGAAACCAAGCTGACATGAGGAATCTCAAGTTTCTCTTCTTCAAACTCGGCCTGGGAGGCGTCTACTTCAGTGTTAGCATCGGCCTTGGAGGGTCCTTCATCTTCACTAGCTGATTTGAGTTCATTCTGCTCCGTGAGAAATAGAACTCGTCGGTTCGGGCACTGGTTCTGAAAATGGCCCCAACCTTGACATTTATGGCACTGAACATCTCTGGCTTGACTAGGGGCTGAAGTTGGCACTGTATTAGGCTTTTTTGGCCATGTGAAATTTGGCCGGACTGGAGCTGCAGGTGTAGGATAAGTCCTACGGTTTGGTAGTGGTGTGGAACGGTGGAAACGCCACTCGGGTGGTCTGAATTATCCTTGGGGTCGAGTAGGATCCGTAGAAGGAGTAGAAGATGATATGGGAGGCGTACCTTTGTTCCAAGATGGCCGAGTAGGGGCTGAAGTATGATGAGATCGACGTCAGCCTTCTCGAAGTTGTCTCTCCACATTTGATGCGTAGTACACCATGTCATCTACACTCGTGAAGTCTCTGAGCTTGACTTTGCATGCTATGTCGGGATCCATGCCCTTAATGTACCTGATGATGGTAGCATTTAAGGACTCTCATTTGCCGACTCTATTCAAGACGGTCTCCAGCTCCTTGTAGTATTCTTCAATGGAACGGGTGCCTTGCTTAATCCGGTTGAGCTTCTTCTCGAGCTTTCTCTCATAATGCACAGGAATGAATCTTCCTCGCAGGAAGCCTTTCATTTCTTCCCATGTATCAACAGACGGATATCTCTCTCTGCGTCGCCTCTCTTGCTGCATTTCCCACCATGAGGCTGCATAGCCTTAAAACTCCAATGCTGCTAACTGGACCTTCTTGGCCCTTTAAATGCTTTAAACTCTCGTGATCGGTGTGAATCACGAACTCCTTTGGCCACAAATAATGCTGCCACGTCTCCAAAGCTCTTTTTAACGTGTACAGCTCCTTGTTGTATATAGAATACTTAAGGGCTACATCATTGAGCTTTTCACTAAAATAGGCGATGGGTCTCCTCTCCTGCATAAGTACAGCACCAATACCCTTGCCCGAGGCATCACATTCAATTTCAAAAGTCTTAGAAAAATCGGGCAAACATAAAATAGGTGCGTGACACAAAAGATACTTTAGGCGTGTAAATGCTTCCTCTTGCAACTTACCCCACTCGAACAATCGATCCTTCTTACTTAACTCAGTAAGAAGGGCAGCTATGGTGGAGAAATCGCGCATGAAGTGATGATAAAATCTAGCTAAGCCGTGGAATGACCGAAGAACTGACGTCGATTTAGGAGTTAGCCATTCTTCGATCGCAGTGATCTTAGAACGGTCTACTTCTATACCGCGTTCACTAACAACGAATCCTAAGAAAATGACTCCATTCATGTAAAAAAGAACAGTTACCCAAATTTCCATACAACTTAGAATCACATAAGAGCATAAAAACACGGCGTAGGTGCTCAAGGTGTGCATGTGTGATGCGGCTATAAATCAATATGTCATCGAAATAAACAACCACAAACTTTCCAATCACATCACGCAAGATGTTTAGTGTCTAATTGTGTTATTTTAAATTTATTTATTTTATTGTGTTTAGTATTTATTTTGTTTAATTTTATATTGTTATGTGTTGATTTTATGTGTTATTTGTGTTTATTGCTCTAATGGTGGATTGTGCCAAGTGTTGCAAAACTTGAGCTTTTAATCATAAAAGCAGGTATTTTATGGTAATTAGGTGGCAAGTGCAAATCCGAGTACGTGAGCTGGTTGTTTTGATAAAAAGAAAGAGATGTTAAAAAGAATGGAGGAAAAAGCACCCACACGGGCGAGCTAAGGAGCACGGGCAGGGCGCGAAAAGGCCGAGAGCCTCATGCCCCCGCCGCGCGCATCGCTCCCACCGCGCCCAGCAAAGGGGCCCCCGCCGCGCACAACACCCCCGCGGGGCTAGCCCCCGCAGCGCCCTCCGCCCCCCATGGGGCTGGCCCCCGCCGCGCCCCAGCGCCCCGCCGTGCTCGCCCCAGCCGCGCGCCGAGCGCCCCCGTAGTGCCCTGCAGCCCGTCGGCGCGCGGGCTGTTTCCTCTCCTTCTCGGGTCCAGTTCTCCCCCATATTCGTGGCAATTCCACTTTTTAGGTTATCATTCCCTAAACTTCTAGAGTAGACTTTTGGGCACAAAAATCTTCCTCAAAATCCCTTCATTAATTGATCCCTTACCATCAACTCCCATCACCTTTTCTCTCTCTCTTTCTCTCTCTTCCTTCATTTTCACGGATCTCTCTCTCCCTTTCATATCTAATATTAGATTTTGGGGATTCATGAACAATCATCCCATATAACCACTCCACTCTCTCTCTCAACCATTCGATTCTCTCCATTCTCTCTCTCTCTCTTTTCATACACATTACACACACTAAACCTCTACACCACCATTCCTCACCATTTTCACCATCAACACCACCACAAAAGAGAAGAGGAGAAGAGGGAGAAGAAGGGAACCAAGCCAAGCTAGGAGAAGGGAAGACGAGAAAAGCCCAACGATGAGCCATCCGCGGAAGCTAAGTTCGAAGGAGGTTTGTCTTGTATTTTCTTTGTATTTCTTGGATGTTTGTAGGGATTTGTCCCAAAACTCTTGAAAGATACTTAATATTGTATTAGTTTAAGTTATTTGCATTTAATTTATGAGATAACTTCCTTCTATGGTATTTGTGTTGTTTTGAGCATGTTTAGTGGCTAATCTCTCTATTAGGGGGTAGATGATCGATGTGGTTTTGATCTATGCTTGTTCTCGTTGATTGTTGTTGTTGGAATCGTGTTTTTTTATGTTTAGGTAATTGATCACTACTTGAACATTGATAGGATTTAGAGGAGTCTTGATTGTGAATCTAAATCCGAAAATTGGTTCCTTCGATGTTAGGTGCATGGGGTTCCTAAGCCTAATATGTTAATCTTGCATGTATGGTATAGCTAAGAGAGGTTTAACGGATAGACGGTGACAAGAATTGAAGTTAAACTAATTGGAAGGGTCTATCATATTTCTGAGAATAGCATTATCAACTTGACTTAAGCATAGTGATAAAACCATTGAGAGAATCTATACCCTAATATCTTAATCAAACTTGTTTCCTCTAATCTCATTTTAATTCGTGTTTTAGAATTTAATCACCTTACCTTATTGTCTATTTCGAATTTGTAGCATAATCCTCATCAAACCCCTTGTTAGAATGTTTAGATTTTATTTTAGTTGTTTTGTCGAAAGCATGTGTAGCCTATAGATAGTTCTTTCACATAAAGTCTTCCTTGAGAGATCGACTCGGGTTAAGCTCATCGCTTCTACAATTGACCTCGTCCAATTGCGGGTGTGGTCCTAAGTAGTGTCTAGTGAGCATAGACCGGAAATTATAAGTGTAAATTTGGACCTAATCAAATTTTGGTGCCGTTGCCGAGGAAGGCTTTTAAGAATTGTCTTTTTAGTGCGATATTTACTTTTGTGCTATTTGTTTGTATTTGTGAACGTGATCTTGTTTAAGTGTCGTGTTTGTGTTGTTGTTTTTATTTTGATTTTCTTGTGTTGATCGTTTAGTCTCACCTTTCTTTCTGCAAGGTACGTTTGATCTCCGTTTCGTTTGTGTTTGTGTATGCTAGGGAGGTGAAGCCTCAATCGGAGACTAGCCCCCATGTTTGATGACATCCATCGACCAAGGAGATTTGACGTGTTCGAGTGGGAAAGAGAGATGGAAGCTAACCCTTTCAACAACCCTGATAATGCCAATGCCAATACCAATGCGGCTAGGAACATGAGAGACTTTGTTCGTCCCGTGATTGGGGCGTCGACTTCTGGCATAGTTCTTGGTGAAGCCGCACGGAACTATGAATTGAAGAACATCCATTTTAGCCAACTTCCCTCATTTTACGGGATGACGGCCGAAGATGCTTTGAACTTCATCCGGGAGTTCTATTCCGTTGTTCAAACCTTTCATCTCCAAGGTTTGAATGAAGATCAATTGAAGATGAGGTGTTTTCCCTACACCTTGAAGGATCGAGCCAAGACGTGGTTCATATCTCTTCCGGCCAATTCATTGGCCAATTGAAATGCCGTCTATGAGAAGTTCATGGCCAAATACTACTCCAATCAAAAGACCCAAGACTTGAGAGCTCAAATTGTTACTTTCACCCAATCTCCAGGTGAATCATTTCATGAAGCTTGGGATCGATTTCGAGGTCTCCAACAACAATGCCCTCACCACCATCTCGCACCCGAGTTGCTCAACCAATTCTTCTACGACGGGCTTTCACAGAATTTCCAATATATGGTGGACCATGCATCGGGAGGGGACATTAGAGGACGCACCGCCAAAGAGGTCTCAAACATCTATGAGACCATGGCCACAACTTCTCAACAAAAGAGTGCTAGGGGGAAGAGAGCTTCCATCAATGAAGCTAACCCTAGTTATGACGTGACAAAGTAACTTGGCGAGTTGACAAGGCAAGTAGAGATACTTAGAACTTCCGAGAGACCACCACAACAAGTGATGACCGTTGAGACGTGTGGGATTTGTGGAGAGTATGGCCATGGAGCCAATTTGTGCCAAAGATCGATCGAGCCGGAGTCAAGTGAAGAGGCTCATTTCCATGCTCTTCAAGAGCAAGTGAATGCTCTCCAAGGCTTCCAACTGCGCCAACAATATAACCCCTACTCTCAAACATACAATCCGGGATGGAGAAATCATCCTAATTTCTCTTGGAAACAACCTCAACAACCTCCCCTACCACCACAACAACCGCCTCCACCTCAACAAGCCGGAGGTGGACAAGCTCCACCTTATCCTAGGCCGCAGCAATACCCGGCCCAACCGAACCAACCACCAAGGCCGACATTGCAAGACACATTGCAATCCTTCATCCAAGCTACTCAACAAAGATTTGAATCCATTGAGGCTTCCATGAAGAGAATTGAGACTCAAGTAGGCCAAATAGCCGGGACCGTTGGAGAGTTGGCAAAGCAAGCCAAGCCGGGCAAGTTGCCTAGCCAACCGGAGCAAGCTCAAGCTATTACCGTGCTTAGAGGAGGCAAGGTAATAGATAACAAGGTTGGTGAGTCAAGCCCAACTAAGGAGGTTGAAAAAGAAGATGAGACTCCTTCACAACAACAAAAGGAGTCTGAGAAAGAAAGTGGAGAAGCGAAGAAGCCCATACTCCACAAGGCTACCAATCCTTACAATCCTCCAATTCCATTTCCAAGCCGGTTAAGGAATGAGAAGCAAGACACCCAATTCCAAGAGTTCTACAAACTCTTATCCAAGGTGAATGTCAATCTTCCACTCCTTGATATCATCCGAAACGTGCCGGCCTATGTCAAGTTCTTCAAGGAACTTGCTTCAAAGAAAAGGAAGTTTAGAGAGGATGAGAAGATAGAGGTATCCGAAGTGGCGAGTGCAATCCTACAACATCAACTACCACCAAAGCTCCGTGATCCAGGTAGTTTTACTCTTAAAATTGCTTTAGGAAATGGCAAAGAAGCATGTGGTATGCTAGACTTAGGAGCCGGAATTAATTTGATGCCTTACTCTATTTATAAATAATTAGAGTTAGGAGAATTGAAACCTACTAGAATGTGTCTTCAATTAGCGGATAGGTCCATGACATATCCTAGGGGAATAATAAAGGACATTCTAGTAAAGGTTGGTGGATTGATAATACCGGTTGATTTTATTATTTTGGATGTGGGTGATGTGAAAGAAACAGGTAAAGAACATACACTTCTCCTAGGTAGACCTTTTATAGCTACAACAAACACCTTGATTGATGTTAAAAATGGAACATTAAAAATGTCGGTGTTAGGAGAAACAGTGTCTTTTTCCGTTCATGAAAACAAGGCTATCCCCCTCTCCTCATTTGAGGAAAATTATTCTTACATAGATGCTATTGATGTCTTGGCCGAGGAGGTTTTTTTGCAGGAAATAGGTGCTCCATGGAGAAGTGAAACCTCGTCCGAGGAGCTTGCTATGGATGAAGCTTACCTCAAGTGTGAGGGAGACGAGTTGAATCCCGAAGAGATGGAGATCTTGCTAGGAGAAGGCATGAGTCTAATGCAAGTCATGGCCTCAATCGAAGAGAAAGTGAAGCCTACTCCCGAGCTTGAGCTCAAGGAGCTCCCATCTCATCTCAAATATGTCTACCTCGACGATGAAGAGAAGAAGCTCGTGATCATCTTTTCCGGGTTAGAAAAGGATGAAGAGGACCTCTTAGTAGCCGTGCTAAAGAGAAACAAGCAAGCCATTGGATGGAGTCTTTCCGACATCAAAGGCATTAGCCCCTCTACGTGTATGCACCGCATCATTCTAGAGGAAGGGGCTAAGCCGGTTCGTGAAGGACAAAGGAGGCTCAACTCCGTGCTAATGGAAGTCGTTAAGAAGGAGATTCTTAAGCTCCTAGCGGAAGGGATCATTTATCCCATAGCCGATAGCGAATGGGTGAGCCCGGTCTATGTGGTGCCGAAGAAAGGAGGGATAACGGTCGTTGAGAATGATAAGGGAGAACATGTGGCTACTCGAACCACCATCGGGTGGAGAATGTGCATTGACTACCGAAAGCTCAATGCCGCCACAAGAAAAGACCATTTTTCCCTTCTTTTCATTGATCAAATACTTGATAAACTAGCCGGTCATAGTTTTTATTGCTTTCTTGACGGTTTATCGGGTTATTTTCAGGTGGCCATAGCGCTGGAGGACCAAGCAAAGACCGCATTCACATGCCCATTTGGTACGTTTGCGTGTCGAAGGATGCCATTTGGACTATGCAATGCACCGGGCACTTTCCAAAGGTGTATATTCTTCATCTTCTCTGAAATGATTGGAGACTTCATTGAGGTATTCATGGATGACTTTTCGGTCTTTGGATCCTCATTTTCCGATTGTTTAGAGAAATTGGAACTTGTCTTGAAAAGGTGCATAGAAAGTAGCCTAACTCTTAGTTGGGAAAAGAGTCATTTCATGGTTACTAGGGGCATAGTGCTTGGTCATGTTGTGTCTAAAGAAGGAATGAGTGTAGACAAGGCTAAGGTAGATGTGATTGAAAAATTACCTCCACCCGTTAATGTGAAAGGAATTAGAAGTTTTCTAGGCCATGCCGATTTTTTACCGAAGGTTTATTAAAGACTTCTCAAAAATTAGCCAACCTCTATGCCATTTACTTGCTCAAGATGTTCCTTTTGAGTTTGATGAAAAATGCTTGCATGCGTTTAATACTCTTAAGGAGAAATTGATCACCGCACCCGTTGTTGTTCCCCCTGATTGGTCTTTACCATTTTAGATAATGTATGATGCATCAAATTCCGCCGTTGGCGCCGTTTTGGGTCAACGAATTGATAAAATTCTTCGTGTAATTTACTATGCTAGCCTTACCTTGAATAGTGCTCAAGTAAATTACACCACAATCGAAAAAGAATTGCTTGTCATTGTGTTTTCTTTGGATAAATTTAGATCCTACATCTTAGGTTCTAAAGTAATCGTGCATAGTGATCATGCGGCTTTAAGGCATTTGTTGACCAAACTACAAGCTAAACCTAAACTCATTAGGTGGATTTTGCTTGTGCAAGAATTTGATGTTGAGATTAAGGATAGAAAGGGGTGTGAAAACGTGGTAGCGGATCATTTTTCTCACCTCCCCGTTAATGAGAATTTTAATTTGTTGCATGAAAAAGGAGTCGATTGTGATACATTTCCATATGAGCATGCTCTTGAGGTTAATTCCTCTCCTTGGTATGCCGATATTGTCAATTATCTTGCTTGTGATAAATTGAGACCTAACCTTTCTTTTCAAGAAAAGAAAAGATTTTTGGCAATGTGTAGGTATTACTTCTGGGACGATCCATACCTTTTCCATTTGGGAAAAGACAAGATAATTCGAAGATGTGTCCCGGAAGAGGAGCAAACCAATGTTCTAGCCTTTTGCCACTCATCTCATTGTGGTGGCCATTTTGGAGGACAAAAGACGGCTAGAAAGATCCTACAATCCGGTTTGTATTGGCCTTCAATTTTTAAAGATGCTCATGCTTACTCCATTTCATGTGATAAATGCCAAAGACTTGGTAATATTGGGAGGAGAAATGAAATGCCTCTAAATGTCAATCTTGTTGTTGAAATTTTTGATGTTTGGGGTATTGATTTTATGGGACCATTCCCTAACTCATTTGGCTTCGAGTATATCCTCTTAGCGGTCGATTATATGTCAAAGTGGGTTGAAGCAATCCCCACTAGGTCTGGTGACGCTAATGTGGTTGTCAAGTTCATGCATAAACATATTTTGAGTAGGTTTGGATTCCCTAGGGCGATCATAAGTGACGGAGGAACTCATTTCACCAACAAGCTTTTTGCAAGATTAATGAAGAAAAATGGAGTGACTCACAAGGTGGCGACTCCATATCATCCTCAAACTTCCGGTCAAGTTGAGACTAGCAACAAACAAATTCAAAACATTCTGAAGAAGACCGTGAATGTGACGAGGAAGGATTGGTCACAAAGGCTACCGGATGCTCTTTGGGCGTACCGGACGGCCTACAAAACCATCCTAGGGAGAGCCCGTACCACCTCGTTTACGGAAAAGCATGACATCTCCCCGTTGAGATCGAGCACCGAGCTTATTGGGCGATTAAGGCTGTGAATTGTGATCTTGAAAGTGCGGGAAAGGAACGAGCCTTGCAATTGTCCGAGCTCGACGAATTGAGAAACGAAGTCTATGACAATGCCAAGATTTACAAAGATAAAGTGAAGAGGCTACACGATAGGCGAATTTTCTAAAAGAAGATCATGCCGGGCATGAAGGTTCTTCTTTTCAACACTAGATTGCGGCTTTTTCTCAAAAAACTCAAATCGCGTTGGAGCGGACCGTTTCTCATTGAAGAAGTGTTTCCTTACGGAGTGGTCACATTGAAGAATCCGGTAACGAATGTTATATTCCAAGTGAACGGCCATCGAGTCAAGCCATACTATGAAGGATTTTCACATGAAGCCGATGTGGAGGAATTGAAACTTGTCAATTTCGAGTGAATCGTCCACAAACTTCGTCTAGCTCGAGACATTAAAATGAGCACTGCATGGGAGGCAACCCATGAGTTTTATTGTTTGATTTTATTGTCTCTTGCCTTAATTTTAATTGGTTCATGGTATTTTGTGGAGTGGAAAATTTTTAATTGGGGAAACTAATTTTGCAGGGGTAGAGAAGAGAAGAAAAACAGAGCAAGAAAGTGCAATTTTGAGAAAAGAAAAAAAAAACACAGTGCGGGCGGGGCGCCAAACGACCGAGACCCCCGCGCCCCCACCGTGCGCAACCCGACCCCCGCCGCGCCATGTGCCCCCGCAGGGCTCCTTTCCGAGAGCCCCGCCGCACGCCCGCCGAAGGCCCCCCGCCGCGCTTGGTGCCCCCGCGGGGCTGCTCCACCATGCCCCCGCGGGGCACCCTCCATCATGCTCTCCTCCTCTCACTCTCTCCATCCGACACATACCACCCCCGCGGGGCCCACCTCTTTTAACACTTGTGGACTTCATTCACCATTTGTACTCCCCCTCTGGACACTTGCACTCAACCTCCTCACCAATAATTCACCTACCTCTTTCACTCCCCATCTTCATATACGCCCTCTTTCATTTCCCCAAATTTTACTCCAAGGTTCTGCTAAAATTCACAGCATCTCTTTCCTTCTTCCCCCGAAATTCCACCAAAAATTCACCAAGCTCTCACACCCCCGCCGCTCCATCCAGCCCCGCCGCGCTATACCGTCCCGCCGGGCTATTTTCTTGTGCTCTACACCCAAATTGTTGCTGCACTTCATCTCCCTGCAAAGTCCAACCTCCTCACCATGGGCCCAAAAATGAAGCTTCCCAAAATTTTTGGAGGCAAGGGCAAAGATAAGAGCAAGAATGCTAACAAATCCACAGGCACGGACAAAGGCAAAGAACCGGAAGGCACAAGCTCCCCGCCAATGGTCTCAGACCTCCGACAACAATATGGAGCTCCATTCCTCATCACAACTCCCAATGAAGGTAACCGTTACCTCACTCTCCGTAGCCATGAGATATCTTGTGCTCGCTACATTGATTGGAAGTTGATGCGGGAGTTGAATTTGGAAAAACAAATAATGGAGTATCTTAAGGTGTTAAATATGCAAACCTTTGCTAGGATGCAATATTATGCTTATGATAATGTCGTGCTTGAATTTTTGGTGTCATTTCAATATGATGAGGATGAGGGAAAGAGTTGTACCTTCCGGATGTTTGATGTGCAATATAACCTCACTTTGGCTGAATTGCGGGATTACTTTGATTTTCCAACTACGGGGATCAAGCACCTGCCATCAGATTTCAATGTTGTGGATGCATGGTATGAAATTTCGGGATTCCGGAATTGGAATACAAAGGGCATTCCAAGCAAATTCATTGAGGATCCCGCCTTGTCCGTGGTTCACAAGTTCTTGGCATACAACATTTCGGGCAAGGAGTAAGCCAACAAGATGAATTCCACTGAGGTCTTCCTACTTTGGTGTGCCAAGAAAGGCAGGAAAGTGTGTCCGTCCACCTTCATTTTGAGCATTATCAAAGACGTAATCATGCGGAAGACCCAACACCCTTCTTTCTGTGCATTCATCTCCGCCCTTTGTGCCAAAATTGGCGCACTTGATGAAGATGCCCCAGCTCCTCCTGGGTACAGGCGCCTTGACGCCCCTACAATAGACAAAGGGGAGCTCAAGCGGGCTGAAGTGATTTACAATGAGCGAGAGGTGCGCCCTCATGCAAAGAGGACTTGTGTCGGCACCTTGAAGCAAATCCAGCGCAGTACCATGGAGGTTACAGGAGGTTCCTCGTCAGCTCCACAGGGTGAAGAGGGTGACAACGACGAGCATGACGTCGGTGGGCACCAAGGAGGACATGCAGAGCATCAAGGATACCACATGCCTGCCACGGACTGGGGCTCATTCCAAGGCTACATGGACACTATGATGGGTCAATTCCAGTAGTCCATTACCGATACCATGAGCTCTTTTGGCACTCAATTGCAGGATTCTATATCCACCTATTGGCAAGAGCATAATGCCCGCATGATGCAGCAGCAAGAGAGGATTGGTGTCTCTTTTCAGTCCATCCACGAGGATATCACTGCAGTCCATGACGATGTTCGGGGCCTCTACGCTCGAGTCGACCGTCATGACGAGAAAATCCAAGCCCTCCAAACGAGCTGGGATGCATGGACTCTTGCCTCCTCTTTCACGCCAAGGAATCCACCACCTTATCCACAACCAGAGCAGTAACGATTCTTTTATGTATTTCGTGTTTAAAATGTTTCGTGGTCGTGTGTGTTGTTTTTTGTAATATATTGTTCGTATTTTCCGTTTGTGTTTCCTAATGTTGTTTTGTAGGAGCTCGCGCATGTTGCCGGTTTTCTACAAAATTGTGACGTCCTCTACTCCCTTATCTCTTTTGCTTGCATTAGTTTTCATTCTTTGAGGACAATGCATGTTTTAAGTGTGGGGGAGCGCATGTTATGTTATGTAGCGAATTTTGTTATTTTTGCTTTAATATGTTAGTATCAATGACGTTATGTTAATTGTGTTGGTTTTGATATGCATGATTATTTGTTTTAGTTATCTAAGTATAGTGTGATTCTCCCACTTAGTATTTTGACTTGCCCGATGGTCAAATTTGAAAAAAAATTTATATGAATCTTCAAGGAATTACTTTCAAGTTGATCATGAATGAAGGAAGTGTTTCGTGGTGTCACTCTTAAGCATGAATTATTTTTGAATGAGATCACAATTTTATGATTAACGTCGAAGAGTCTCGCTCTTGAAAGAATAGGAAACAGGCTCGGCCTTGTTCTTGAAAACTACTCCCTTTAATCATTTATCCTTGTTTAAAATAATAAAAAAAAGAAAAAAAAAGGAGAGAAAAAGGAGAAAATAAGGATCTCTACTCCTCTAGTTGATTTATTCGACTATGAGTATGGGAAACCACGCAAGGACACTAGGGATGTCCTCCCTATGGTTGAACCTTGTGATTTTTTATCTATACCCCCCATGAATGTGTTTAAATAAATGGGATTGCATTCTGGATTCTACTCCTCTCATGTGTGTATCAATCCTTTCACGTGTTGCATGATGAGTATGGGAAACTACATTAGGAAGCTCGGGTATGCTCGATGAATTGACCTAATAATCCTTATCCTGTGTTTGCAATCACCTTAATAAATGTGGATGTGATTTTTGGGATGTAAATTAATTGAATTTGGGCTAGCGTGTTTTTCCTAGACTTGAGAAGACAAGCAATTCACTTGATAAGATATTGTGTTCACATTCTTGATTAATGTATGCTTTTGTGGGAACCATGCAAATTGACAATTACATGATCACCTTGTGAATATTTCACTCTTGCTTCAGATTTTTAATTTTCTTGTTTGCTTGAGGACAAGCAAAGAGCTAAGTGTGGGGGAGTTGTTTAGTGTCTAATTATGTTATTTTGAATTTATTTATTTTATTGTGTTTAGTATTTATTTTGTTTAATTTTATATTGTTATGTGTTGATTTTATGTGTTATTTGTGTTTATTGCTCTAATGGTGGATTGTGCCAAGTGTTGCAAAACTTGAGCTTTTAAACATAAAAGCAGGTATTTTACGGCAATTAGGTGGCAAGTGCAAATCCGAGTAAGTGAGCTGGTTGTTTTGATAAGAAGAAAGAGATGTTAAAAAGAATGGAGGAAAAAGCACCCGCACGGGCGGGCTAAGGAGCGCGGGCAGGGCGCGAAAAGGCCGAGAGCCTCGCGCCCCCGCCGCGCGCATCGCCCCCACCGCGCCCAGCAAAGGGGCCCCCGCCGCGCACAACGCCCCCATGGGGCTAGCCCCCGTGGCACCCTCCACCCCCGCGGGGCTGGCCCCCGCCGCGCTCGACCCAGCCGCGCGCCCCCGCGGTGCCCTGCAGCCCATCGGCGCGCGGGTTGTTTCCTCTCCTTCTCGGGTCCAGTTCTCCCCCATGTTCGTGGTAATTCCACTTTTTAGGTTATCATTCCCTAAATTTCTAGAGTAGACTTTTGGGCACAAAAATCTTCCTCAAAATCCCTTCATTAATTGATCCCTTACCATCAACTCCCATCACCTTTTCTCTCTCTCTTTCTCTCTCTTCCTTCATTTTCACGGATCTCTATCTCCCTCTCATATCTAATATTAGATTTTGGGGATTCATGAACAATCATCACATATAACCATTCCACTCTCTCTCTCAACCATTCGATTCTCTCCATTCTCTCTCTCTTTTCACACACATTACACACACTAAACCTCTACACCATCATTCCTCACCATTTTCACCATCAACACCACCACAAAAGAGAAGAGGAGAAGAGGGAGAAGAAGGGAACCAAGCCAAGCTAGTAGAAGGGAAGACGAGAAAAACCCAATGATGAGCCATCCGCGGAAGCTAAGCTCGAAGGAGGTTTCTCTTGTATTTTCTTTGTATTTCTTGGATGTTTGTGGGGATTTGTCCCAAAACTCTTGAAAGATACTTAATATTGTAGAAGTTTGAGTTATTTGCATTTGATTTATGAGATGACTTCCTTCTATGGTATTTGTGTTGTTTTGAGCATGTTTAGTGGCTAATCTCTCTATTAGGGGGTAGATGATCGATGTGGTTTTGATCTATGCTTGTTCTCGTTGATTGTTATTGTTGGAATCGTGCTTTTTCATGTTTAGGTAATTGATCACTACTTGAACATTGATAGGATTTAGAGGAGTCTTGATTGTGAATCTAAATCCAGAAATTGGTTCCTTCGACGTTAGGTGCATGGGGTTCCTAAGCCTAATATGTTAATCTTGCATATATGGTATAGCTAAGAGAGGTATAACGGATAAACAGTGACAGGAAATGAAGTTAAACTAATTGGAAGGGTCTATCATATTTGTGAGAATAGCATTATCAACTTGACTTAAGTATAGTGATAAAACAATTGAGAGAATCTACACCCTAATATCTTAATCAAACTTGTTTCCGCTAATCTTGTTTTAATTCGTGTTTTAGCATTTAATCACCTTGCCTTATTGTCTATTTCGAATTTGTAGCATAATCCTCATCAAACCCCCTTGTTAGAATGTTTAGATTTTATTTTAGTTGTTTTGTCGAAAGCATGTCTAGCCTATAGATAGTTCTTTCACATAAAGTCTTCCTTGAGAGATCGACTCGGGTTAAGCTCATCGCTTCTACAATTGACCCCGTCCAATTGCGGGTGTGGTCCTAAGTAGTGTCTAGTGAGCATAGACCGGAAATTATAAGTGTAAATTTGGACCCAATCACAAGACATGGTTCATTAATCTCATGAATGTACTAGGTGCATTAGTAAGTCCAAAGGGCATAACTAAGCATTCATATAAACCATGTTTAGTTTTAAAGGTTGTTTTCCATTCATCTCCCTATTTCATTCTAACTTGAAAATATTTGGATCTTAAGTCTATTTTTGAGAAAACTTTCGAACCAGACAATTCATCCAACATGTCATCTAGCCTAGGGATAGGAAAATGAAACTTTACCGTAATCTTGTTGATGGCACGACAATCCATGCACATTCTCCACTCGTTGTTCTTCTTTGGCACTAGAATGACACGAACGGCACACGGACTCAACGATTCACGGATTTGCTTCTTCTCCAATAGCTCCTTTACTTGATGATCGATCTCTTTTGTCTCTTCGGGGCTGGTATGGTAAGCTAGACGATTGGGAAGAATGGCACCGGGCTGGAAATCGATCTGATGCTCGATCGCTCGAACTGGAGGTAGACCACTTGGAATCTCCTCCAGGAACACGTCCGCAAACTCATCCATCAAGGGCTGCACAACACTAGGTAAATAAGACTCATTAGTAGCACTGCTCTTACAAGTCAAAAGAACTAAAGGCAAACCTGCTTTAATTATTTTTTCCACACCTTTTACAGAAATAAAAAGGTTGCGGTTATTGGCTATTTTAGACTAATTTCCAGCTACATTAGGGCCTTTAGAGAGCTTCCTTGAAGTGTTGTTGGTGGAGGAAGGAAGAACGGCGGTCGTTAAGGTGGAATCGGCTGAAACTTCACCGGCGGTGGCGGTCGATCTACAGGCTGCTGTGGCTACCCTTTCTCATTCTTCTTTAAACTTTTCTTGCATACTTTGTTGATCTTCGACTACAGCTTTAGGGGATAAAGGCTTGAGAGTAGTAGCTTTGCCATTTTGCATAACAGTGTAAGTGCTTGCGACACCATCGTGAACTGCTTGGCAGTCGAATTGCCAAGGTCTCCCTCTGAGTATATGGTTTGCATCCATAGGAGCAAATAATAGTGTCAGAATATCTACCAATTGAAAATTTGACACTTACCTGGCCATCTACGCAAATCTCGCCTCGATCAGTAAGCCATTGCAGCTTATATGGCTTTGGATGTTTCATCACGGTCAGCGCCAGTTTATCTACAGCATATTGGCTAATTGCGTTGATCATGCTCCCACTATCAACTATCATTGAACACGTCTTGTCTTGGATCGCGACTCGTGTATAGAAAATATTCTCTCGCTGATTTGGTTGATCCTCGTCACGAGTAATGTTCAAACTGCGAATAGAGATAAGACTAACTCGAGGAGTCACGGGCTCCTCTTTTTCAGGTTTGACTGTGGATGTCTCTTCAACCTTACGGATGCCTACGGGTGCTCTTGTTCATCCTCACTAGCTGACTCGATCTCATTTTGATCTGGGATGATCAAAACACGCCTATTTGGCGGATGTAAGGATGGATTTGGCCATTGGAACGGCGGCCTCACATGTGCGGGTAGAGTAGACGTGGGTCTACTGTTATTCGGTGGTGCAAAGTGATCAAAACGGTGATCGGGCTGTCCAGGCTAACCTCGAGGTCGTGTGAAATCAGATGGAGGAGTAGAAGACGTACCTTTATTCCAGGAAGGTCTAGAGGTGGCGGCACTGTGATGACTGTGTCGTCTGCCTTCTCGCAACTGTCTTTCTACTATGGTGGCATAATGTACCATCTCTTCAATGCTGTGGAAGTCCTTGAGCTCGACTTCACAGGATATATCCGGATTCATCCCTTCAATGTACCAGATGATGGTGGCGTTTAGCGACTCCTCTTTGCCCACTCGATTGAGCATGGTTTCAAGCTCTTTATGATACTCTTCAATCGATCGAGTACCTTGCTTGATCCGGTTCAGCTTCTTTTCCAATTCTCGTTCATAATGAACTGGAATAAATCACCCTCGCAAGATATCCTTCATCTCGTGCCATATATCTATAGGTGGATATCGATCATGGCGCCTTCTCTGCTGCTGATTTTCCCACCAAGTAGCGGCGTACCCTTTGAATTCTAAGGAAGCGAGTTGTACCTTCTTCAGCTTTGGAAACTCATAACATTCGAAGATCTTTTCGACCTTCCTTTCCCAATCGAGATATACATTAGGATCATGAAATCTTATGAACTCTAGAATGGTGGTTTTGATGTTGTTCACCATTGAGTTGTCTTCCTCGAATCTGGGTCTATCCACGTGAAATGCGCACCTGTATGGGGCTCGGGGATGATCTCGGTGGTTTTCCCTTCCTGGAGGTCTGAAATTATCTTTGAACTCCTCATGATAGTCGGACTCGGGTCCGAAATCATCATCCTCTGGCTCAGGTGGTGAATGGGGGCGTCGATTGACAGCCTTGGGCTGTGCTGCGGCTCCTTGAGGCTCAACTTGCCTCTCTACTGCGCATGGGGGTTCATTGGGCCTCTAAGGAGGTCCCTGAACTGTCTGAGCTTCAGTTGACTAGGTTTTGAGGCTCCCAATCTGCTCAGCTAACTTGGCTAGTTGTTCACCAAGTCTATTTTCCATCTCACGATTGTGACGGTTGACGTAGGAGGTCAGTGCGTCAAAATGGTACTTGGTGATGAAGCCATGCAAGGACTTGAAGAACTAGATCTGAAGCTGCCATTCAAAGGTCCAATTGCGCGTATACGAGCCAAACAAATTCAAGGTTATTTTCAAATGTTAATGTGAAGAAAGATTGAAGTTGGAGATCAAGAAATTAGTCACAGCCCCAAATGGATTTTAGCATTATCAATTGAAGATGAAGATCAAGATCACACCATGGAGAACTTAACTTGAAGAGTTGAAGATAAAGAGTGAAAGTGCACATGTGCATGTGCATGAAATTATCGTGCATGTGTGTGCGATTTTGGAGAAGAATTCGGCCCTATAGTAATTTAATTATGGGCTTGATTTTATTTATACTATAGTATTTATTTTATTTTATTTAGACTATAGAAGATCAGATTTTTTATTTGGGTGATTTTCGTCCATAATGAGATTAGGTTTGACTAGAATTGTATTTAAGGCAATTTTCTACCTTGAATAGAATTCTAGTTTAGGGAACTTCTGAGTATAGTTAGAGATCCCTTTTGGATCAATCTTTTGAACCTTTTTTATGTTTAATTTCGTTTCCTATAGCTCTTATAAATAGGGGAACCATGTCACATTGATACTTTAGACTTTATTTGAATTATTAAGCTTTACTTTCAATATTGTCTCAACCCCTTTTAATCTTTGTGAGTTTTGATTTAATATTCATATTCTTGGAGTTAGCAACTTTAAGTCTTATTCAAGGGTATTGCTTAATCCACTTGAGGGATTAACCGGTATTCGCTATCCGAAGATCAACTTAGAGATTTCAACATTGGATACATTCGAGATTCAAGGAGGCTATCGGGTTGTGATTCACATCAACGAATCATCATCCATCAACCATCATCGACGTCATCCATACTCCATCAATGCATGCCTCGTTCCAAGCCACAACTAGTTCGAATTTCATCCCGTTCCGTTCTAATCCATAAGTTCATTTCATCTCTAACATAACATATCTTCCCAAGTCATTCTTCACTATCCTTCACACATGAAAATCTACATAATTCCAGCCCCTATAAATATTCCTTTTCAGCCCAAATACCTTTGATTTTGTGTTACATAGTTGTGTCATTTTTCTACGTATTTAAGTTGTCTAGATTTCGTCTTTTCGTTTGTTTATCGAGTCGGATTGAAACCCTTCAATTAGTTGACGTGTTTCATTCCTAAGTCTTCTACTACGTTGTTATTATCTTCCTAGATCATTTTTCTGGGTCATATCACTTGGAGTCTCCTGTCGGTGTGTTGGAAAAGGGCGCCTCTTATCCCAGTGTGAGGAGCGACTTCAGGTCATCCTCACTGATCTTGGGCAACTCATTTTTGTTACCCTTCTTCATGGTACCTACAAAACGAACAAACATGAAGAATAAAGAGATCCTCACCAGCTCACAAGTCACTCAATTTTGACACTCTTGTTTTACCACTCGTGTATCACTCCATATGGGTGGTGCATGTGTGTAATAGTGTAAAAAGAAAGTGCCAAAATGATGTAACCCGGACAATTTGTACAGGATACGAAAACGCACGGAAGACTTCTAGAATCGAACACGTCAACTTGGAAGGACTCAATCCTACTCTATTACTCAATAAAATGAAAATAAACTGAATTAAAAAAAATACAACTCGAATCAATAAACAAACTAATCTAGACCTAATTACGATACTTAGACGATGACACAAAAATAGCACACAAATCCAACTCAAATTGGGCTGAATAAGGACATGATTTTAAGGAAGTCTTAAAGGATGTGTAGGGTGTGTAAGATAGGTGAAGAATGTCTTAGAGAAGATAGGGTATGATAGAGATTTGATACACTTACGGTATAGATGTTAATCAGGCTGAAAAGAGCACGTATAAGCTCGAACTCGATGGAATGGATGAACACCTCTCGAACTGACTTGGGATAACTTGTTAATGATATGGGTGACGTATAGAAGGTGGAGGAACTTGATGTGGAGGGCATCGATGTTGTTGTAGATTGAATCGAACTCGGAGCGTCCACCTAGTGAAGATAACTCCACCAAACGAATCACCACTTGAATCCTCTTCGTAGCAATCCAACCCTAGCACCACATGAGCACTAGAACGAGACTTGAGATAAAACTTAAAGTTTGCTATGCTGTAAGAGTGAAGTTTTTGAACCAAACAACAAGGTTGTAAAAGGGGTGAGACAATATTGATTGCACAAAGCTTAAATTATCAAATAGAGTCTAAAATAATAATGTAACATGGATCCCCTATTTATAGTGCTATAAGGGACGAAAATAAGGAGATAAAAAGGTCTAAAAGCTGATCCAAAAGGGATCCCTAACTATACTAGGAAGTTACCCAAACTAGAATTCTATTCAAAGTAGGAAATTGCCATAAATACAATTCTAGTCAAACCTACTTAATTATGGACGAAAATTACATCAATAATTAAATAAAAATCTGATCCAAATATAGTCTAAATTAAATAAATTAATACTATAGTCTAAATAAATTTCAACCCCTAATTAAATTAATTAAAGGGTCGAAAATCTATCCCATGCACGCATGCACAACTCGACGAGTTCTTCACCATTGCACATGCACACGTGCACTTCACTTCTTCTTGCTCTCATCTTCAACTCTTCAAGTTATATTCTTGATCTTCAATAGCTAATAAATTAACTATTTTCGAGATGCATTTAACTTCATCTTCTTCAATCTCGAACCTCCTTCGAATTAACACTTGCAAGTATGCTTGAAGCTTCTTGGCTCTTGATTGAGTGATTGGACCTCAAAATTGCAGCTCCGGGTCTTGATCTTGATCGCATATCTTGGCCTCATCATTCCCCCCCTGCTGAAGAGAATTCATCCTCGAATTTGAGTCTTCGTCTTGATCGAATTCATCTGCAACAAACGGAGATAAATCAGTAACGTTAAGCGTTGAAGAATATTTATACTCACCTGGAAGATCAATGCGATACGCATTGTCATTAACTCGAATGAGTATAGTAAACGGGCCATCTCCACGAGGTGAGAGTTTGGATTTCCTCAAGTTTGGAAATCGTCCGGGACTCAGATGAATCCAAACACGATCTCCGGGCTGAAACACCACTTTCTTACGTCGCATGTTCCTACTCTCGGCCGTATGTTTCCCTTTGTGCTCAATTCGAGCACGTACTCTCTCATGCATCTCCTTAACTTGCTTAGCTCTTCTTAAACCTTTTACACCCGCTAGATGCTCAACGGCTAAAGGTATCAAATCAGTGGGTATAAGTGGATTAAAGCTGTAAACAACTTCAAAAGGAGACATGTTAGTAGAAGAGTGAATAACACGATTATAAGCAAACTCTGCATAAGGTAAACACTCTTCCCATGACTTTAAGTTGTTTTTAATCAAGGACCTAAGTAATGTACCTAAAGTGCAATTCACAACCTCAGTTTGACCATCGGTTTGTGGATGACATGCAGTAGAAGACAACAACTTAGTTCCTAGCTTACCCCAAAGAACATGCCAAAAATGTGCAAGAAATTTGGAATCCCTATCACTAACAATAGTTTTAGGAATACCATGCAATCTAACAACATGCACAAAGAATAAATTCGCAGTATGCATAGCATCATCGGTTTTTCTACATGCAATGAAATGCGCCATTTTAGAAAAACGATCAACTACTACAAACACAAAATCCTTTCCTGATCTAGACCTAGGTAAACCTAAGATAAAATCCATAGACAAATCAATCCAAGGTGAACTAGGGGTGGGTAGGGGTGTGTATAAACCAAAAGGATGTGAAGTAGATTTCGACCTATGGCAAGTAACACATCTACTACACACATGCTCAACATCACGTCTCATATGCGGCCAATAAAAGTGCTCATGCAGCAAGTTTAATGTCTTATTCACACCAAAGTGATCCATCAAACCTCCCGCATGTGATTCTAACATAAGTAGCTCACGCATAGAACAAGCAGGAATGCGCAATTTAGACTCTTTAAACAAGAACCCATCATGCACATAAAAACATCAATAGCACACGACTTAGAACTACATGAAGCATAAATGGGGCTGAAGTAGGCGTCTTCCACATACAATGACTTAATGGAATCGAAACCTAGCATCTTAGCATGCATTAAGTTCAAAAGTGTGTACCTTCTAGACAACGCGTCGGCCACGACATTCTCCTCACCGTTTTTGTACTTGATCACATATGGAAAGGACTCGATCAATTCTACCCATCTCGTGTGTCTCTTGTTCAAGTTTTGTTGTCCTTTGAGATGCTTTAAGCTTTCATGATCTGTGTGAATCACGAACTCCTTTGGCCAAAGATAGTGCTGCCACATCTCCAATGATCTCTTCAATGCATACAATTTCTTGTCATATATGGAATAACGAAGAGCTACACCATTCAACTTCTCACTGAAGTAGATGACTGGACGTCGTTCCTGCATCAAAACACCACCAATACCTATTTCGGAGGCATCACATTCGATCTCAAACACTTTATCAAAATCCGGTAAACACAAAACAGGTGCATGGCATAGAAGATATTTCAGACGTGTAAATGCATCATGTTGTGTCTTACCCCATTCAAACTTATGGTCCTTCTTACTTAGCTCAGTAAGAGACGCTAGAGAAATCGCGCATGAAGCGACGATAAAATCCGGCAAGGCCGTGAAAGGACCGAACCTCAATGGCATTTTTGGGTGTTGGCCATTCTTCAATCGCCTTGATTTTAGAACGGTCAACCTCAATGCCACGTATGCTCACAACAAAACCTAGAAAAACAACATCATCTAAACAGAATGAACCCTTAGACATGTTTCCATACAAACATGCATCTCTCAAAATCAAAAACACATGCCTAAGGTGTTCTAGGTGTACCTGTGCATTGTGACTGTAAATCATGATGTCATCAAACTAAAAATCCACAAATTTTCCAATAACATCACGCAACACATGGTTCATCAATCTCATGAATGTGCTAGGTACATTAGTGAGTCCAAAAGGCATTAATAACCATTCAAACAAACCATGTTTAGTTTTAAAAGCTGTCTTCCACTCATCCCCTTCATGCATTCTTACTTGAACATAACCAGATCGCAAATCAATTTTAGAAAAGATTTTAGAACCAGATAATTCATCAAGCATATCATCAAGTCTAGGGATAGGGAATCGATACTTCACTATTATTTTGTTGATGGCACGGCAGTCCATGCACATTCTTCACTCGTTGTTCTTCTTTGGCACTAGAATAACTGGAACTGCGCAAGGGCTCATCGACTCTCGAATTTGCTTCTTCTCCCACAGCTCTTTAACTTGTCTATCGATCTCCTTGGTCTCCTTGAGGGATGTCCGGTATGCTGGTCAGTTTGGCAATACGGCACCGGGTTGGAAATCAATCTGGTGCTCGATCCCACGAACTGGAGGTAATCTACTTGGAATCTCTTCCGGAAACACGTCCGCGAACTCCTCCATAAGGGGCTGCACAACACTAGGCAAAGAAACATCATTAATAGCACTGCTCTTATAAGATAAAAGAACAAACGGTAAACCTACTTTTAATGCTTTCTCTACGCCTTTAACAGATATGAATAAGCTGTGATTTTGATCCTTCTTTGAGGTTGATCTAGATGAATTTCCACACACTAAGGAATCATTATGGGGCTATTTAGGAGTTGATTTGAAAGAAGAGGAGGCAGCGGCCTTTGTTGAAGGTCCGGCCGAGTTGTTGTCATCGTGGTGACTCGGGCTGCAGCTTCGGCCTCATTTGCTCTCTCTACTTTAAATCTCTCTTGTATAAGTCGTTGATCCTTAGTAACGACTTTAGGGGCCAGTGGCATCAATGTTGTAGATTGCCCGTTTCACGTCACTATATAGGTATTTGTGAAACCATCGTGTACCGCATGTCTGTCAAATTGTCATGGTCTTCCTAATAGTATATGTGCTGCATCCATAGGAATAACATCACAAATAACATTGTCAGAAAATCGACTAGTGGAAAATTCAACACTTACCTGGCATGCAACGCGGATCTCACCTCGATCTGTAAGCCACTACAATTTATATAGCTTAGGATGCTTCATCAGAACTAGACCAAGTTTATCCACGGCATACTGACTAATGGCGTTAATAACGCTACCACTATCTATAATCATAGAATAAGTCTTTTCTTGGATGGCAACTCTTGTGTAGAAGATGTTTTCACGTTGATCCGGTTGCTCTTCATCTCGATTGAAATTCAAACTTCGAATTGAAACAAGACTTACAAGAGGGGTCTTGGGTTCGGCCTCTTCATGATCAGCTAGGGACGTTTCCTCCTTGGTCTTAGCGACATCCGTGGGCTGTTCAAACTCGTCCTCACTGGCTGACTCGATCTCATTTTGTTCGGTGATGAACAAAACACGCCGGTTCGGACACTAGTTCTGAAAATAACCCCAACATTGATATTTATGGCATTGGATGTCTCGGGCTCGGTTCAGGTCTGTATTTGGTACGGTATGGGCTGATTAGGCCATGTGTAGGTCAGCCTTGAAGGTGGCGCATGTGTAGACTCGGGTCTACAGCTGGGCTGCGGTGTAGAACGGTTGAAACGCCGTTCAGGTGGTCCGGATTGACCTCGGGATCAAACAGGATCAGTAGAAGGAGTAGAAGATGATGTGGGATGCGTACCTTTGTTCCAAGATGGCCGAGTAGGAGCTGAAGTGTGATGAGATCGACGTCGGCCTTCTCGAAGCTGTCTTTCCACAATCGATACATAGTGCACCATGTCTTCTACACTCGTGAAGTCTTTAAGCTCTACTTCATATGCAATGTCGGGATTCATGCCTTCAATGTACCTAATGATGGTAGCATTTAAGGATTCTTACTTTTCGACTCGGTTCAAGGCGGTCTCCAATTCCTTGTGATATTCTTCAACGGAATGGGTGTCTTACTTGATCCGGTTGAGCTTCTTTTCGAGCTCTCTCATAATGTACTGGAATGAATCGTCCTCGCATGAAGCCTTTCATTTCTTCCCATGAATCAATGGGTGGATATCTCTCACGGTGGCGTCGTTCCTGTTGCATTTCCCACCATGAGGCTGCATAGCCTCTAAACTCCAATGATGCTAATTGGACCTTCTTGATCTCTGAAAAGTCGTAGCATATGAAAATCTTGTCTATCTTGCATTCCCAATCCAAGTAAAGATCAGGATTATGTAGACCTTCTAATTCCAGAATGCTCATTTTGATGTTGTTGAGCAAACCGTCTCCATCTCCAAATCTTGGCCTCTCAAAATGAATTGCTTGCTTAAAGGTGCTTGGGGTCGATCACGATGATCTTTCTATCTTGGTGGTATGAAATTGGCTTCATATCCACTTGTTGCATCGAACTCGGGTCCGAAGGCTTCATGTCTAATGTCTTCTTGAAAAACGGGCTGTCTCGGGACACCTCTTTGATGTAGATGTTGGACTGCTACGGCTCCTTGGACTGCTTGTGATGTAGCTGACTGAGCGGTGATTTTCTTGATTTGCTCAGTTAGTTCAGCTACTTGATTACCGAACTCATCATTTATCATCTTGTTTTGGCGCCTGAAGTACTGTGCCATAGCTTCAAACTGGTACTTCGAGTCCCAATCAGTTTTGGATGTGCAGAATGGATCATCTGGTGTGAGGGGTGATTTTAGCTCGTCTATGGGAGGGTTCGAAGCTGTGACTTCGTTCTTGTCTTTGTCCATAGTACCTACAAAATGAATAAACGTAAAAGAAAACAAGGAAGGATCCTCACAATCTCACATTCACTCTTTTGTTTTCATTCTTAATTTTACCTCTCGTGTATCACTCAAGTATAAGTGGTGCACGGTGTGTGGATCGTGTATATAGTGAGTATGGTTCAAACACTTAGTAGAAATCACCTAGGTTGTCACAATCTCGTACTAAATGATCAAGGATGTAAGGATGAATGCTATCTCGAATGGATGAGTAGTATAACTGTGGTGGAGTCATGTATGGAGTGATGTCGAGTATATGGGAAGTGTATCGAGTATGTATGGAATATGTATGTAAGTATGTATGTCGTGTAAGGGTGGGACACGAGTGGTATATGATGAAGGTGGTGGTGGTCGAGTATGGTGATGAAAAGGAAAGAATAAGATGTATTTTTGAAGTGCCAATTAGTGTAAGAGAACCCAAAAATAAATCCTAAGGTTGGAAGGAAAGAAATAGAAAAGAAAAGGAAACAAATAGATAAGAAGGAAAGAAAGGGATTTGGATGTGTATACCACTAGTGTGACACAATCTAAATGCCTTAATTAGACTAGACTCTAGATGGAAAGAACCAAAAATAAATTACAACTCAATTGGAAACTACCAAAATAAAATAGAACTTGGAAGGTAAGTTCCAAAAATAAAATAAGAATCACAAGGTAACTACTAACTATGGACTAGTACCAAAAAAACAAGGTACAAAAAATAAAATAGAACTCAAAAGGTAAATCAAGAATTGAATTTTCATTTTTTTTTTATCAGATTTTTTTTTTCAGGTTATTTTCAAGTAAGAATGCATGAAGGGGATGAATGAAAAATAGCTTTTAAAACAAAACATTGTATCACCAATGTACCAAGCACGTTTATGTGATTAATGAACCATGTTTTGCATGATGTGATTGGTAAATTCGTGGTTGTGTATTTTGATGATATATTGATCTACAGTCGCACGACACACGCCCACATAAAGCACCTTAGACACATTTTTATATTGTTAAGAGAGTCTAAATTGTACAATTTGTCTAAGTGTTCATTTTGTTTAGAAGAAGTCGTATTCTTAGGCTTCATTATGAGTAAGCGTGGAATAGAGGTCGATCATTCCAAAATCAAGGCGATTGAGGAATGGACGATGCCTAGCACTGCGAGTGAGGTCCGATCCTTTCACAGCCATGGTGGATTTTATCGTCATTTTGTATACAATTTCTCTAGCATTGTCGCGCCTCTTACTGAGCTAAGTAAGAAGGATCGCAAGTTTGAGTGGGGTAAAGCCCAAGAGCATACGTTTAATGTGTTAAAATCTTTATTATGCAACACGCCTTTTTGGTTTTACTGGATTTTTCTAAGAATTTTGAGATCGAGTGTGATGCCTCGGTGCATCCTTTAGGAATTCTACATACGATAAGGAGTTGTACGCGTTGAAGAGATCGTTGGAGACGTGGCAGCACTATCTGTGGCCAAAAGAGCTTGTGATTCACACCGATCACAAATCATTGAAGCATTTGAAAGGCCAACAAAACTTGAACAAGAGGCACGCGCGTTGGGTAGAGTTTATCGAGTCCTTTCCGTACGTCATCAAGTACAAAAAAGGGAAAGAAAATGTTATGGCCGACGCTCTCTCTAGAAGGTACGCACTTTTGAATTTAATGCATGCCAAGATGTTAGGTTTTGAGTCCATTAAGAGCTTGTACAAATCTGATTCATATTTTGCATCGACTTATGCTACTTGTTCGTCTAAGTCTCGATCTTAAGGATTTTATGTGCATGATGGCTTCTTGTTTAAAGAGTCACAATTATGCATTCCTATGTGTTCTATGAGTGAGCTATTGGTTTTAGAATCACATGCGGGAGGTTTAATGGGTCATTTTGGAGTATCTAAGACATTAAATATTTTGCATGAGCACTTCTTTTGGTCGCATATAAGAAAGGATGTTGAGAGGGTTTGTAGTCGATGCATTACATGCCGTAGAGCTAAGTCTACATCACACCCGTTCGGTCTATACACACCCCTACCTGCACCTTCTTCACCTTGGGTTGATATTTCCAAGGACTTTATTTTGGGATTACCTAGGTCTAGATTAGGTAAGGACTCTGTTTTTGTTGTAGTCGACCGTTTCTCAAAGATGGCCCATTTCATAGCTTGTCGAAAGGTAGATGATGCAGTTAACATTGCTAATTTATTTTTTCGAGAAGTTGTGCATTTTCATGGTATTCCTAGAACTATTGTTAGTAATAGGAATTCTAAGTTTTTGGGTTATTTTTGGCGTGTTCTATGGGGTAAGTTAGGTACCAAGCTGTTATTTTCTACTACATGTCAGTTTGTAAATGGAAGTAGTTAATCGTACTCAAGGTACCTTGCTACATTCATTGATTAAAAACAACTTGAAATCATGGGAAGAATGTTTACCATATGCTGAATTTGCTTATAATCGTGTTGTGCATTCTTCTACTAATATGTCACCGTTTGAAGTTGTTTATGGTTTTAATCTCCTTACACCTAATGATTTGTTGCCTTTACCCGTTGAGCATCTAACGAGTATTAAAGGTATGAAAAGAGCTGAACAAGTGAAGGAGATGTATGAAAGAGTTCGTGCGCGTATTGAGCAAAGCGGCGCATGCACGGTGTCTAAAGTGAATACTCGACGCAAGCAATTAGTTTTCCAGCCAGAGGATCGCGTTTGGATTCATCTGAGTCCCGGACGATTTCCTAACTTGAGAAAATCCAAGCTAATGTTGTCTGACCTCTACAGGAGTCCAGAAATTGAAAATCGTAAAGCGAAAACCTGTGAATAGTATTTTTCCGTAAAGACGTGATTTTCAAATCTTAATGAAATCTTGTGTATTAACTCGAGTCTTGTTTTGACAGTTTGTTTCCATGGAAAATCTCCTAAAGAGCCCATTCATGTTTTCGGATTTTCAATCAGAGATCAATCGAACGCTCGGGAGCGTTTTCAATAAAAATGGCGGAATAGTAAATTTATTTTTGAAAAGGGAATCTTTCTTCTATTATCCTTAGACGACCTCCTCATTTTTTAATGATATTTTGGTTCAATAGTAGTTGAGCCAACAAGTCTCCCGGTATTTTCAGATTTTTTGTTGGAGGTCATTTGGACCTCGCCATTGAATAAATCAACTTCAATTGAATCCGGAGCTTTATCAGTATTTTATATCCGTAAAAGTTATACCCGTCCGAGCCTTGGTTTTCCTATAAATAGGGGGGGTTGGATTCATTCCAACTTGCTCACTCTCTTTCTTCTCTCTCTTTCTCTCTCTAGTTCGTGTTGACGAACGAGAGAAACCCGAGTCTGCGCCGAGTAAATCGTGCATATGGTCCCAGGTTAAGTTTTGTTGGGGGGAGCTGCTGCTACGGGAGCAGTTGTTGAGCACCGAAAGGCTGCCGGAGAGCCGCCACCACCACCACTATCGTGGATGGCCGGAAATCGCCACTGCGCCGCCGCTTCGGATGTCTCATTTCGGTCCATTTCTCATCCTTTACAGTTGAAATGTTAATAGGTCGTGTGTTTTAAATAGTGTTTTATTTAGTATATTGAGTGTGTCGTTGTCCAGTGGCCGGAAATTAACGAAAACGCCGAAAAAGTCGAAAATAAAGAGGGTGCGGATCAGTTTTGGTTTTTGCCCATTTTCACCTGTTTCGGGTTGTCAAATCAAAAAAGTTTGAACTAGAAAGTTGCTCGAAATATTATTTCCTATAGAAATGCCAAGTTTCGTAATTTTCTGATAAGTTTTGATTAAAGTCAATTATTTTAATCAGGCGGTTATTTTTATAACTAGAGCATGTGATTTCAGAAAATTCTGAAAATTATATAGTTTAATGAAGATATATGTGGGGCCATGCCTGAATTTTCATAATTTTTGGGAAAGTAAAAAAGTGTAATCAAGGTTAGTTGTGAAAAATATAGTAAAATGGCAAGTTACGGAAAGTGACATCTGTCAAATTTTCTTTAGGCCCCATTAAATCGAAAATTATATTCTGGAATTTATATGATGAAGTCGTGCCAAGGATTGAAGAAGATAATCCGGAGCTGCAAATGATTGGATCGATCACAAGACTAAGAGCAAATAAATTGCAAGGCTATTTTCAAGCCTATGTGCGACGCAAGTTAGAAGAAGAAGAGAGCGTGAATGGCAGCCCCAAATGGATTACCTTGTTGTCCATTGAAGATGAAGGAGATCAAGACATGAAGAGTACAAGTACTTGAAGAGAAGAGCATGGGATCGACGTGAATTGCATGGGAATTCAAGTCGACGTGTGCATGAATTATTTCGGATATTTGGGCAGCCCATGGAGTTCAATTAATTCAGCCCAATTTGAAATATTAGAGCTCAATTATGAAGGCCCAAAAGTGTTGGGTTTTATTTATCCATTAGATAGATTTTTATTATTTTATTTTTGGTCTTTTTGGATTTACCTTAAATAGAGTTCTAATTAAGGTAGGAATCCTAGTTATGTTAGGAAACCCTTTATTTTCGAATTCCTTTAGGATTTTGCATAGGATTTTCGTCCCTTACACCTTATAAATAAGGGATCCATGTTTTTTTTATGGTTTAGACATTATTGAAGTATTTTGCCATTTTGCAACCAATTGTGTCTCAAATCAAGATCCTCTTTTCTTAATTTTCAGTCGAAAATTTAACTCTTAGAAAGCCAGCAACTTTTTAAGTTTTAATCTCAAATCTCGTTCTATTTCACTTGTGGGAACAGGGTTAGATGGCTACCGAGAAGACGACCGATTGTTGTACGTTTCGTGAGGTGATCTTCACGGGGTTTGCAGATGTGTTTTCGACTCAAATTCTATCCTCCTTCAACGCCGATCATCATCAACATCACCCATCTATCATATTTCGTCCATTACACCATCATACATCAAGTTCGAGCCAAGTTATTCAAGTTTACAAGTTGTTCGAGTCCAGTTCGTCCATACGTGCTCAACTCACCAAGATAAGTATCTATATTGTAAGTTCTTTATTTTCATGTCCTAACCTATCTACTACAGCCCTTCTTCACCACATAACATCATACTACACGCCCATAGCCATACCCTTTCAATTTGAACCAAAACAGCCCCCTTTTCGTTCTATTTAGTTGTGTTTTATTTAGTGTCGTGACATAGTCTAGGTAATTTTAATCGAGTCTTTTGAGTCTTGTTGAACCCTTACATGTCGACGTGTGTTCAATCTTGGTTATCCGCAAATCAAGGTGTTGTGATTCATTCCGGGTCACATCATAAAAGTGGTATCAAAGCCACGTCGATTTTGGTTCGTGGTTTAATCGTATGTGTTGAGTTGTAATTTTATTCTTGTTGCATTCATAGTATAAAAAAAAGAGCAAAGACAGTACAGCCGAAAAAGGCTACTAGATTAGAACAGACTAACAATGTGAGTGTGCTTTGTATTTTTTTTTTTTTTTGAAATAGAATAGAAAGTATTGGAAGACTCGAGAATGGATAAGATTTACTTCCACACATAATTTACATAAATATATTAAGGGAAGAAAACGTACTCCAAAGTGAAAAGAGTACAATATGCAAAATAAAAGCTTATATACAATCAAAACAGTGAGCTTCAAGGAAGCTTCACGCTTGAACAAAAAAAAAACAGAGTCAAAAGGTGGTGCGAAAAGCTCATAAATAACAGCCCATCAGGTCGTCATCCATATACATAGACCCACATGAACTCTTGGAAACTCCACGTCCCGCACCAAGCACTTTCATGCTTCATCAGAATCACCTACAGTGCATGAACTATATGAGCTAAAGCTCAGTAAGCAAAAAATCATGCATGTGACCTCACATGAAACATACTAGTACCACACCACGTCAAATGCTCGTGATACAAAATATTTTCATCTCAAAAGTATTTTCATCGTTTAGGAACTTGGCTCCCTTCACCAGACACCAACATGAGTCATGAGCTCATAATATAATCAATATCAGTTTGGTCAGTATGTGATTAGTGCACTCATGTGGCTCATCCTTCCTGGACCCCAAGGGACACGCCCCCTGCCTGTTCCCTTTGATCCCACATGAAAGTCATCCCACATCACCCACTCATCATCTCAAAGGTGCGGTCGAAGTAGACCATCCTCCCTGGAACCCAAGGGACACGCCCCCTGCACCTGCATGTTCCCTTTGATCCCACATGGAAGTTATCCCACTCGAGACATAAAAATACAACACATCACAGCAGGGGCTGGTGGTGACCAATCCCAAACAAAACATTTTTCCCTCTCTCAAAATCATTTCATGCATGCAACCTCAACAACATCTACATGTCGTGCATGCATATGCTTATGCTCATGTACAAGATATTTAATACAAAGAAATAGAATTCCACAAGTATGTACCACATATTTATCAGATAATGAATTATAACACAATAACAAATAATAATCACATATAATCAAATAATAATATATTCATGCATTGTAGTTGCAACTGAATTTCTACATACCTCAATCGAGTCCAAAGCTTAAAATGTTTGAAATCCTAAATTGATGTTTTCTTTCCAAAATCTAATCAAAACAAAGTAAGAACCACACATCATTGATCGAAAATAATCTATAATTTAATAATCTTCTCTACTTATTAAATTACAATTTAACCATCTTCTCTAAATATTATCTATTTTTAAACAAACATACTAACAATTAACCAATATGTCATGCTTATATTTTTAATAACATGACACTTAATATTCTAAAGTCCCTATTGCGTGCTTTAAACAAAAATAGCACACAAAATAACTTGACTTGACAACTTGAAAACAACTTGAAAAATTGGGAAGATTGTTTGTCTAAGTGTCGTAATTAGGTACCCTATTGACAATCAATCTCCTTCATCTTACGATTTAAAGTCCGGTAAACAAAGAACAGGCGCATTACACAAACAAGACTTCAAAGTGTTAAACGCATGCTCTTGAACAGGACCCCATGCAAACTTGCGATCTTTCTTGCTTAACTCAGTAAGCGGCGCAGCTATGTTGGAAAAATCGTGCACAAAACGTCGATAAAAACCAGCAAGGCCGTGGAAATATCGTACCTCAGACGCTGATGTAGGAATCGGCCATTCCTCAATCGCCTTGATTTTGGAACGGTCTACTTCTATACCGCGTTTACTCACAATGAAGCCGAGAAATATGACTTCACTCAAACAAAAATCACACTTAGACAAATTGCCATATAATTTCGAACTCCTGAGTAGCTCAAACACGTGTCTAAGGTGCTGTAAGTGTATTTGTGTCAATTCACTATAAATCAGAATATCATCAAAATACACGACAACAAACTTCCCAATTACTTCACGCAAAACATGATTCATTAAATGCATAAACATGCTCGGTGCATTGGTGAGACCAAAAGGCATAACGAGTCATTCATATAATCCATATTTTGTCTTAAAAGTTGTCTTCCATTCATCCCCCTCTTGCATACGAACTTGAAAATACCCAGACCTTAAATCGATTTTAGAAAAGATTTTTGACCTGGATAATTCATCTAACATATCATCTAACCTAGGGTTGGGAAAGTGATACTTTACCGTGATTTTATTAATTGCTCGGCAATCCATGCACATGCGCCATTCATTGTTCTTCTTTGACACCAAAATGACTAGTACGGCGCAAGGGCTCAGAGACTCACGGATTTGTTTCTTCTCCAGCAACTCCTTTGTCTATCAATCTCTTTAGTCGCATCGGGGTTGGTACGGTAGGTTGGTCAGTTTGGAAGTACGACTCTGGGCTGGAAGTCGATTTGATGCTCGATACCTCGAATCGGTGGCAAACCACTCGGGATCTCCTCCGGAAACACGTCGCTAAACTCGTCCATAGGGGCTGCACAACACTAGGCAATCAAGTATCATTAGTAGCACTGCCCTTATATAAAAGTAAGACGAGTGGCAAACCTACTTTAATGGATTTCTCAATTCCTTTGACAGAAATAAATAAGCTGCGCTGGTTAGACTTCTTTGCAGCTGATCTAGAAGCTTTGTTTTTCACTAAGGAGTCAGAGGAAAGTTGTTTTGAAGACTAGGGAAGGGTGGAAGGGGGTTGTCCGGTGGTGGCAAAGGGCTGCACGGCGGCGGTGGCCTTGGTGGCGGCGGCTATGGCTGCCTGCTTCTCCCTCTCTTCTTTAAACCTCTCTTGCATGTGTTGCTGATCCTCTGCAACTGCTTTCAGGGCCAATGGCTTCAAAATGCAAGTTCATCCATTGATTTTCACGGTGTACGTGTTCAGACGTCCATCATGGGCTGCACACCTGTCAAACTGCCAAGGTCTACCCAACAACAAGTATGTTGCATCCATAGGGATGACATCGCATAAAACTGAGTCAGAAAATGTGTCAATTGAAAAATCAACACTTACCTGGTAGACCACGCGTAGCTCGCCTCTTTCTGTTAGCCATTGCAGTCTGTATGGCTTTGGATGCTTCTGCTTGATTGGGGCGAGTTTATCGAATGCATATTGACTGATGGCATTTATGACACTGCCACTGTCAATAATCATGGAACATGAGTGTCCCTTGATCATCACACAGGTGTAGAATATGTTCTCTCGCTGATGATCGTGTTCCTCTGTTCGATTGATGTTTAAACTCCGGATTGTCACAAGGCTGACAATAAGTGCATCTAGATTAACTTCTACTGGCTCTGCATCATCGATTGATACCTCTTCATTGGTGGCGTTGTCCTTGGCTTGCTCCAACTCATCTTCACTAGCTGATTCGAGTTCATTCTGATTAGATAAGAATAGAACTCGCCTGTTTAGACACTGGGCTTGGAAGTGACCCCATCCTTGGCATTTGTGACACTGGATGTTGCGAGCACGTACAGGGCTGTATTTGGCATCGTCACTGCTTGGTTTGGCCGTGTAGTGGGCGGACGTAGCTGATTTGGTGGCGTAGACTCGGGTCTACGACCTGTTTGTGGTGCATTGCAATCAAAACATCGAGTAGGCTGATCTGGAGGACCCTTAGGTCATGTGGCTTCAGTTGGCATCGAAATGGATGGATTGCGGCTCCAAGGCTATCATGTAGGAGCTGTAGTGTGCATCGATCTACGCCAGCCATCTCTCAGTTGCCTCTCGACTATTGATGCATAGTGCACCATCTCCTCGATGCTAGAGAAGTCTCTCAATTCGACTTCACAAGCTATATCCGGGTTCATTCCTTCAATGTACCAGATTATAGTCGCATCAAGTGTCTCCTCATTTCCAACTCGATTCAATGTGGTCTCGAGTTCTTTGTGATACTCATCAATTGATCAGGTGCCTTGCTTTATCCGATTTAGCTTCTTTTCTAGCTCCCTCTCGTAGTGCACTGATATAAAACGTCCTCGCATGAAGTCTTTCATCTCTTGCCATGAATCGATAGACAGATATTGATCACAGCACCGTCTGGCTTGCTGATTCTCCCACCAAGTCACAGCATACCTCTTAAATTCAAGGGATGCGAGCTGCACTTTCTTCATCTGATGAAACTCGTAGCATTCGAAGATCTTGTCAACCTTCCTTTCCTAATCAAGGTACGCGTCTGGATTGTGTAACCCTTCAAACTCCGGGATGGTGGTTTTGATGTTACTCACCATGTCAGCATCCTCAAATCTTGGTCTCTCGACGCGGAATGCGCATCTGTAAGGTGCTCGGGGTCGATCATGATGATTTCCCCATCTTTGTGGTATGAAATCAGCTTCATACTCACTGGCTGCATTGGACTCGTGCCCAAAGTCATCATCTCTCTCAAATGTCTGTATAATTGGCGGCTTATGTGCGTGTCTTTGTGGTTGACGTTGGCCAGCTGCTGCTTCTTGAGGTTCCGATTGCCTCACTACATTTTCTTGGACTGCTTGTGGTGTAGTAGTCTGAGCTGTAAGTTTCTTGATCTGCTCAGTTAGCTCAGCTACTTGATTGCCGAATTTGTCCTTCAACAGTTGATTTTGGCGCCTGAAGTACTGTGCCATCGCATCAAAGTTGTACTTCAGGTCCCAAGCTGTATTGGACGTGAATGATGGATCGTCCGGTGTGTTTGGCGATCCGGGCTTGTCTAATGGTGGTTCAAACAACTCTCCTTTGGTACCTTTCTTCATAGTACATGCAAAATGAATAAACGTGAAAGGAAACAGGGAATGGACCTCACAACCTCACCATCACTCAAATGTTCTCTCTGATTTTACCGCTCATGTATATGTCTCAAGTATGTAGTGCACATGTGAATGTGGTATGATGGTGTTGATCACTTCATGTGCTCTTGGATCAGCTCCTCTTGGTCTTCTCAAAAGCTCGGACTAGCCCAACAAGAATCACGGTGAAACCGGAAAAATATTCATCAGGCAGTTTCACCTTGAAGCTGATGGAATTTGGCCAAAAAATCTCTTATGTCACAGCAAAGTCGTGAGTTGCGTTAGTCTCGTCGAGACGTTTCCGGAATGATATTATGGAGAAAAATCAGAGTTCGGGAGCAGAAATAGTAGGAAGAAGATGAAAAAACCGGAAAACAGGATGTGTTAGGTGTACAGGTGTATGGTGTATGGTGCACACAGTGATGTAGGGATTAATTTTCGATCCACAAGGTGATATGGATGAAAATTAATGTTTATGGGGAAGGATAAGGATGGTGGAGAAAGATTAGGATGAGATTAAGCTAAATAAGGAAAGAAAAGATATATAGATAAGGTAGTATCTATTTGGATGTGTTTCACCTAGATGGACACAATCTAAATAGTCTAAGTTATCTATTATGAAAGGAAAGAGCCTAAAATAACTGGAAAAGATAAGTCCAAATCGAAAATCAATCTGATTTTTTTTTCACGTTTTTTTTTTTTGCAGTACAACTCAAACTCGACTTCAACAACAACTATAGCATATAAAGACTATGAAAACAAATCGAAAACAAGGAGAAACGAATCTGAACTTTTTTTTTCTTTTTATTGAAGATCGACGCTTTTTTTTTTTAATTAGCCGATTGCTTTTGTTCTTCTTCTCTTATTAATGGATGTTGACCTGTCGCTTCTTCAGCTGGTATTCTGAACTGATGCGTCTTTAGCTGATATCCTCTGAACCGGTATATTCTTCAGCTGGAACTTTCTTGAGCTGGCATATCCTTCAGATCGTACCTCGGACTGGTATATCCTTCATCTGGTATTCTTCTTCAGCTGGAATTGGGCACTTATGAACTCATGTCTTGAACTGATATTTTCTTCAGTTCACAACTGTAGACTAATGGCAGTTGGTACTTTAAACTTGACGGTACCTGTATCTTTCAGTTTACTTGACTTGCTAACTGATCTAGCAATCAAGCTGCAATTTTCTTTTTCTTTCTTTCCACAACTCTTGGCTGGATTTTTCTTTTTCTGTTTCTCTCTTTTCTTTTCTCTTTGGATTGATCATTCTCAGGATTTGATAGCTCAATTTTTTATTTTGATCAACCTTAGTTTTCTGCCTGATTTCTTTTCAGTTTTTTCAGTGGCTCTTTGCGTATTTTGACATCTCATCAAAACCCCAGTCAGGAAAACTCTTGATAGTTTTTCCTAACATACAAATACCCCATCGAGACTTGTTCATAAATGACTTGTTATTTGAAATGAATGAGTCTCGAAATTTTAAATAATTTAAATTCGTATCAAGAAATTCTTGACTTTCAACTTGTGAATAGTTAAAGAGTTCTTTAATTTGAATTTATTAAATAGTTCAACTTATCAAGTAGTCTTCTATTTAGAATCGAATTTAAATAGTTTATACTTGTATCAAAGAACTTTTAATATTTTTGACTTGAATAATTTATGCTCATATCAAGGAACTTTTTTGAACTTGAAAAGTTCATGTGAATATAATGAGCATTCAACTCAAAGTTGGATTTGTAGAACTTTTATAATCGTAAGAAAATCTTTGATTTGAATTTGAATTTGTAGACACTTTATACTGATGTTAGGAGTCTTTAATTAGAATTTGAATTTGTAGACATTAAATAGATATATCAAATTTCATCTACACTTTTATCTACTTTTATAATATATCAAATTTCATCATCTACACTTTTATCTACTTTTAACCGGAAATCGCCTCCAAATTGAAAATTTTCACAGTAAAGGAAAATTTTGTACATTATTATTCCATATGAGATAAAATTATAATTCAAAATGAAAATCATGTATTTCCAGCCCATTAAGAATACACTCAGATGCAAAATTCACCCATGGCAAACGAGGTAACGTGAATGATTAATTCCATATGAAAACTGATATTTAAGATAATTCTATACCAAAAATTTGAGCTGTGGCATTTAGACTATTGGGCAAATTTAACAAACAGTACATTAACTTGCTAAAATTTAAGGGTTTCTGTCAAACAAAAGAAAATTAAGGGTTAGAACGGCTAAAACCAGATCCTTTTCTTCTCCTTCGGCGCTTCTGCCTTATTTTCCAAAAACTCCATAGCAAAAGAATGCCTGCAAACAGCATCATTTTGATAGTTAAAATAGAAAAATCTGACATTAATATCCATTGTTGCACATACAAGAAACTCGGCCAATATGGTCTCTTACCAGAAATTGCTACAATAGCAGGTATAAGCCAGTGACTGGCGACTAACTCTGGAAAATCGAGCTGCAATGGAAATTTGATAAAAATGTTAGCCCTTTGTTTCTAAGGTACAAATACATCTGAATATGAGAATAGATAACTATGATCAAACAATCTGTTTCTTACATCATCTCCGTATAAGTAGCCAAGGTACGTATTTCCTAAGATGTTGCCATCTTTCTTTACTGGTTTGATTTTCTTTACTGGAATCTCTGGAGTATAGTTCAAACCTCGACCCAAATCAATGCCCGCATAGCCAGGCAATCTGCGGTTTCTTCCCCTCACATTTAAATCATAACCCTTCGTCCCCCAAACTTCAAACCTCGAGTCACTCCCACAGATTAACTCCTTATTGACAACTTGAGAGTAGGTTGAGAAATTTATATCTGTTCTACGGGATGGTAGTTGGTTATCATCCAGGTGCAATGTTTTATCTTGTCTACTTGAATCTGAGAAAAGTACAGGATCTCTACTTTTCCTTGCAGTAAAATCTAATATTTTCTTCAGAAGCCAATAACAATTTGTGACCATGTGGCTACTGTCCAAACAGTTGGAGTCTCCATAAACCGCTATTCGTCCTTCACCAACCTCTAGAAGACCAAGAATAGGGGAATCTGCCTGCATTGATTGGCATCATAATTAAAGTATCATAGCAATATAGAATTAGGCATAAACCGTGCAAAAAATATAAAAAATTGCCACAATGGTCATGGGGCATTTTATCGAAGAATGAAATGCCCTACTAGCAGAAAATGTGTCCTACCACAACAGACACACGAAAAGTCAAATTCATAACCATGCCAACATATCAGTCATAGAAAACTGAGAAAACCCATCCGACGAGAAACAAACAGCGTTTGAGAAGCTTAGATAATATACAGAGTTAGTGCTCGTTAGAATGTAACCATTAGAATATGTGTGCCTATAAAAGGAAAAATATATAAAGCTGGTGAAAAAATGACAGTCCTAAAATCATACCTAGAACATAAACATACAAGTTCCCTGTTACCACTTCCCCTTTACCTACTATTTATTCATTTAGTTTTGTTGGGGTCAACAGGTAAGATTGTAGTACAACAGCACAACTCACCTTGCTCATACCAGATAACAGAACATTCTGGGTAGCACCACTTTCTGAGCTATCTAAGAAAGGGAAACGATGCAAGTAACCACCTTCTGGGAATTTCACAACATCAGTTCCGGATGCATATCGACTCTGCTCTCCATTAATAACAAAATCACCATTTAGGATCTTGTCTCCGAAAGCTATTCCAAATGGCGACAAAAGATCATTCAAAGCAGGAACATTGGCACCTCCAGTTACAGGAGTCCACCAGCTTCTAGTATTATCATCAAAAAACTTCATTTTCATCATAGAGTCCACATTGTACCAATCAGCAAAAATGGCAAGACCTAGACCACTAATCATGATATCATCTTTCAGCTTATTCATTTCTTCAACAAAGTACTCATCTTCGAGATCTACCAGCAGAAGTGTCCCATATTGGTTAGCATCAAAACAAGTAAAAGGAGAACCAAGAGTTTCCACATAATATCCGGCATCCCTTAACATGTTATACATGATGTGAAAATTCGTATGCAAGTGGTCTCCATGCCAATCAAGGATGTCATTTCTAACATCCAAGGAATCTCTTGGTATATAACCAGGTGGGTATTTGATATTATGAAATTGGTCCCATAAGACTCTTTGTGATCTTTGAGGTGTAGGAATAACTTTTAGTTTCAGACGAAGGACGCAGGTACTTTTTCGAGGATCCTTTTCGCCTTGGCCTGGGGGGCTGTAAACATTTACAGTTACATTGCCTTCTATTTCACCAGAAAAATGCACCCCTTCCTCTTTGATTTGCATGTGAAGTGCCAGATAACCAGTCCATGGCCAAATAACTTCGGAATAGGTAAAGTGAATGCTAAGAAGATTACCTTCCTCACCATCAGGAATCCACATTGGTGAGCCATCAATGTAACCAATTACACCCATTCCATTCAAAATAGTAACATTAAAGATCACAGGCATCGCCCCTGCATATAACGGTTGACGGCAAAAAGGCCACGAATAGGGGCAATCCATATAGTTGAGGACACTAGGAAATATGCTTGCTCGAGGTCTATAGCTTTTCAAAATTTCATAAGATTCCAATCTGGTATTATTCAATAAAAGAATCAACATCTGTTATTAAAATGCACCTTAATAGAAATAACTCAGAGTACTCACAGATCAACCCTCCCTGCTCCTTGCTCATACATGTTTGGACCGGAGAGCTTTGAAGCACCTTCAACAAGTGCTTGTTTCATACTGCCCGGATTCAGGATCTCTTTTCTCTTGTTTTCAGGAATAACACTAACAAGAAGGCAAACTATTCCAGCGACCACAGGACTTGCCACACTAGTGCCTGATAAGCTTTTACAACCTGTACTGATCTTGGATCCCATAATCTCACGACCATAAGCAACTACATCAGGCTTCACACGACCATACCTGTTAAAAAGAAGTAATCACTACAGAACATGGTACCCAGCAAAAAAATAATATCAGTTGAGTTTTTAAATCAGAAAGTAAGCAGAGCTTCCACCACATACAGATCAAGAACCTCTTTGTTAAGCTTCAAGGTACTCTTATTACACAATTTAGAAAGATGTTCTACAAAATTATGGGTAATGAGTTGCCCAATTCTTTTCTTTATGGTAACTACTGGCAGTCAAATCAGCCTCTCATGTTTCCCTTTTTACACCTACTAGTAATCATTAAAATTTCATCACATTACAGCTAGCCTGAGTAAAATTCAAAAGCCAGCACTGACAGTTGAAAAGTCAATCTAAAAGAGTAACTTCGCCTAATATTCTAAGGATGTGCCTTCTTCATCTCCCTAGTTGATATAATGAAATCCATCCTTCACAAAGGGCACAAAAAGAAAAGAATGAAATAGAGTCAAGGGACTGTCAGGTGGAAAATAACTTCCCAACTTTTTTATCAACAACCATACGGAGCTCGGTTTAAAGGTGTAATTCCATTATTAAGAAAAACTACTTTAACATACATGCATTGCATGGCGATATATTAGACGCATGGTTGCAAAAAAGCACCGAGGCGGCAACTCAGCAAGGGGCGCTGGGAAACCGCCTTTAAGTCACCTCCTCAGCAAGTGATGTGATCCTAGATGAGTTGGCGTTCGATTCAATTCAAGTGCTCGTGGGTTCAATTACATTGTCTAGAGCTGATAAGTTCAAGGAAGATTTAAGTGGGCTTATTCAAGAATAACAGATCCAAGAGTTGTCCAGGAGGCCCGTTGAAGGTGTTGGGTTGTTGCTAGCACAACCCTAATTGGATTATATCATTTAGAGATCCTAGTTTAATTATGAGAGTTTATTTTATTATTTATTTAGTTATTTTCGAATTTAATTAAGATTAGAATTAGGGTTTCTTTATTTTGACTGATATATTTCATTAGTAGATTTATTACCTTGTTTTCTAGAATTCTGTTTAGGGTTTCCTTATTTTGGCAGATATATTTCTTTAGTAGATTCATTTCCTTATTTTCTATATAAAGGGGGGCTGAGGAGGATGAAAATAACAGATCTTTTGTCAATAAAATTATTAAGTTTTTATCTCTTTTGAGATTTATTTGAGTTGAACGAGAACCCCTCGTGAGATTCAAATATGACTTATCAAATGGATCATCCATCCCCTTTTGTGGTCTTCATCAATATTCTAAGGTTCGTGTCTTCAATCACTGGTCGTGGATTTAATATATGAATGGTTTGTCAGCATTGCTGTTGTAACCTGATAATCCTATTCCCGTCATCACCAATTTGTCGGCGAGGATCGCATCAAGTGGTATCAAAGCTACAACTTTGCACCAATTTTATCTGCTTTTTATTTGTTTTGAATTTTGGTAATTTTCAGCCAGCACAAAAAAAAAAGAAAAAAAAAATTGAAAAAAAAACAAAATCAGCTAAACAAAAAGAACAAGAAAAAAAAAACAACGAAAAAAGGAATCGGCCGAAAAAAAGCTGATGTGAAAAAAAATATCCTGTTTTTCTCTATTGAACTTTATATTTGATCTTTATTTTAGTGTTATTTCAGTTACTATTATTTCTATTTTAGTTAAACAAATAATAAAAAAAAGAGGCCAAAAAAAACATAAAAAAGAGGACGAGAAAAAAAGTCCGACTTCACAGGTACCAGAGATGAATTTGAAAGGTCTTGTTGGAGAATTTTCGACATGACATGAGACAAATGATAGGGACGGAGATGGGGATCCTACGTGAGCGGGTTGATGCTATCTCACATTCTCGAGTCCATAGTGGATGCAGAGATGGTTGAGTCCACAGCAAAGGGTTCCTATTGAACAAGTACTATCGAGAGATGTATAGGAGATTGCAGAATTTGGAGCAAGGTTAGAACAGTGTAGTCTTGTATTACAAGGACATGAAGAAATTCATGTTTTGAGCTAATGTGGAAGAGGATAGAGAGGCCACGAAGACTAGATTTCCAACAGGCCTATGAAGATATTAGAGAAGTGGTGGAGTTGAGGCACTATGAGGAGCTAGAAGACATGGTGCAAAATGCAGGTGGTGGAGAATTGGCTTAAAAGGAGGAACACAAAAATCCAGTCAGAGTTCTATCCATGGAAGTCGGATTGGAGTACCATGGAAAAACTTTTGATGTGGTTTCTAGGGGCAAAGAAAGTGCAGTAACAAGGTGCCACAAAATCTAGTTCAGAGGCGGATGAGTCAACTGTCCATGCTAATGATGTGGAGATTGTGGTAGAAGAATCTAACCGAGAATTGCCTTCTGCTACCATATGCTAAGATGATGGCGGAAATGATGATGCTGTCCAATTAGAATCTATTCCAGAGGTGACCGTTTCCATTGTTATTGAAGATTCTGAAGAAGTAAAAGTGTCAGTTCTAGTTTTTGCTAATGAATCAAAACCCTACCAGTTCTAGTCTTCTAGAAGCTGCAAATTTGGAGATGTGAGCTGTAGAAGAATCAGCTCTGATGATTCTACATGGGAAGAGAAACAGCCCTTCAGCTTGGAATCCAATAGTGAAGAGGAGACAAACCGAATGGAGGATGATGGAGAGTTGGAGGCCGAAAATGTTGGGAAGGAGGACACACATCTGTGTTTTTCACATGATAGTGAAATCAATCGGGAAGTGGATGCAGCTCAAACAAAGCTTCTGCAAACACACACGATGGATTTTCCATAATCTAACATATATTGTCAACAATTTTCTTGTGATGTCTTTGTTACACAGGTTGACAACAAAGATGTACAACCTGACACAAAAGTGCCACCAGATGTATTCGAGCATTCTATGGTGTTGAAGTTGCGGTTGTTTTACACAGCGTGTTCAAAAAGTGTTGGATGAACAATCCGTGCTATTCTTTGATCCGGGAGGTTCGGATTTCTGGTCAAATCCCTTTCAAAAGGAAGGGAATGATGTGATCCTAGTGGGTTGGCATTCGATCCAATTCAAGTGCTCGTGGGTTCAATTACATTATCTAGAGCCAAGAAGTTAAAGGAAGATTTAAGTGGGCTTATACGAGAATTATGGATCCTGGAGCGGTCTAGGAGGCCCCTTGAAGGTGTTGGGTCGTTGCTAGCACAGCCCTAATTGGATTATATCATTCAGAGATCCTATTTTAATTATGAGAGTTTATTTTATCATTTATATAGTTATTTTCAAATTTAATTAGGATTAGAATTATGGTTTCTTTATTTTGGCAGATTTATTTCCTTAGCAGATTTATTACCTTGTTTTCTAGAATTATGTTTAGGAAACTTATTCTCTATCATCCCTACATAAAGGGGGGCTAGGGAGGACGAAAATAACAAATCTTCTATCAATAAAATTATTAAGGTTTTATCTCCTTTGAGATTTATCTTAGTTGAACGAGAAACCTCATGAGATTCAAATCTGACTTATCAAACGGAACATCCATCCCCATTTGTGGTGTCTTCATCTATATTCTAAGGTTCATGTCTTCAATCCCTGTTTGTGGATTTAATATATCAACGGTTTGTTGTAAGGCTTAGGTCGAGGAATTCCATCCTTTATCTTGTTATAACATTATACTCTCCTGGGATAGAATCCCGTCGTCACCAATTTTTCGGCAAGGATCGCATCACCAAGGTTGAGGCAGTCGAGGCTGAGGGGCATTTCGAGGCGTGCCTTACCGCCTCTCGCGATTTCTGATTATTTTTTTCCCTTTTCATCTTTTTCTTAATGGGTTATTTAATACTTGACTTAAAAGTACTAAACACTAAGTTTTAAGTATTGCCCGTGTGATTCTACTCCATGCTTATCACCCCCCTCTTCTAAATCCAACATCGCAAATCGCGATAGAAATGGAAAAAAAAAAGTTGCGCTCTGCTTCTGCAAGAGGGGAGGGAGAGGGAGACTGAGAGTGGAGATAGATGTTGCTCTTATTAATTTGACTATTATATATTTATATGTTATTGTTAACTTTGCATATGTTTCATGAATTTTATGACTTTTCTATGAATTTATGTTGTTTGTTATGATTCATATTAGTTTATGTGCAAGGTTATGAATTATAAATTATGTTTATTCTTATTGTTACGAGGCTTACGCCTCGAGGTACTACGGGCAAACGCCTTGAGACTAAAAACTGTGTTTTGCAACCTTGATTAGATGGCCTTATTTTTTGAGCAATGTGGTTTGGTCGGTGAAATCTGATCAAACAAATTGTGGAATGATCATGTGCGAGCTATTTAAGCTTTCGAATTAAATGGCTGGAGACTAAAAACTGTGTTTTGCAACCTTGATTGGACGGCCTTATTGTTTGAGCAATATGGTTTGGTCGGTGAAATCTTATCAAAGAAATTGTAGAATGATCATGTGCGAGCTATTTAAGCTTTCGAATTAAACGGCATAAAATAATATTTTATGTTTTGCTCAAATTAATATTTTAATCAATTGAAAAGTGCAAATATAATTTTTTATGATTTGATATTTTTTTGAGCGAGAAAACTTTTTCTCGAAAATTGTTCACTACTTTGTTTTAACATATAGTATAGATTACAGCACATCAACATTAACAGGCAAGCATGTGATGATTTTTAAAGCCTGGATGCATATGTTGTGAAACATATTTTTTATTAGATAAAGATCGCTACTAAAGATTGGGAGCAAATATAGCATTCAAATTACCAATCGGTCAGTTTTATGTATCGCATAACTAGCATGCAACCAAGGGGAAAAAATAAGTAGAGACAAAAGACTCTGGCATATGAATAAAATCAGTTGTAATGTGTACATTACCCGTGAGGAATCTCCCAAGTACTCATGCCACGTGATGAAAATGATGCTATGTGATCACTATAATCAATGCCGCCAACACCAATAACATCACTTTGATCTGCTGGATTGTTTAGAGTTCCATAAAGTGGTCCATCATTTCCGATCGCCGATACCATAATAATATTGTTTGCTGTAATTTCCCAAACCTAGTAGAAAATGATGCATACAAGAAGTTGCTTTTTTAGGATAACTATAAGTATCATCTTTTGTGATAATGATGTATTCATAGTATGATTACATCAGGAAATCAAATGGATTTCCTCAAAGAAGCATATTTGCATGAAATGAGACAATCAGAATTTCACAGGATGTGTCAGCATAATCTAAATATTTGATACCTAAAAGAACAAAATTAAGTCCTAAACTCGATCAGGTTATCAGATTTTAAAATCATGTTAGTCAGTCAGTCTAACCCTATCATTTGAAAGATTTTAATTAAACTAATAACATAATCAACTAAGTGTGAACAGCAAGCAATAAAAAATTCAAAGAATCAATAAAAATGATTTAAACCACTACAAAAGGATTTATATGGAGAAGTTTTGCATGCAAACTAAGAGTCTCCACACATGTTTTTTGTCCATACATGTTTCCTTATTGATACTCATTAGAAAACCTTCCATCAACCTCCATATATCTCACTTAAGATAAGAGTGTGAGTTGAACATTCTTGTAACTACACCTGTACATGTACGTTAACATTCAGTATATTCAAAGTGCACATTTCTCGTAGATAAACTGGGCACCTCCATATCATCCTCCACAAATTTATTCCTCTTATTAAACATAAATAGAAAGGAAAAAAGAAGAGTATTAATTTTTGGGTTGAAACACCTAATGAAATTGTCTCCGACCTGGGATTTATCCAAAGTGAGAGATATCAAATATCTAGAGTTCCCTTCCGTAGTAGCAGTAGGTTCTTGACTAGAAGTCTATAGTCACTGCCTGCAACATGTACAGGCTACGGGCAAATAACTAACAAATAAGTACCTAATCACACAAATATCATGAAACATTAATAAAATAAAAATTGGTTTTGATCATATATGCAGTAATTCCAAAATTGTTTGGATAGCTGTCACACCTTCTCAACAAACGGGAGATCTAGATAATCAGGCCCACCAATGCTCAAATTCAGAACATCCATCTTAGTTGCAATAGCATAATTGAATGCATCAAGAAACCATGATGTGTAAGAAACCTGCAATGAGCTGAGAAGAAGTTTCTCATAAACTTACTTAATATATTTCAGGTAAAGAAAGAAAGGAAAAAATATGAGTAGAAGATTGCCACTGATTATCACATATGATCTGCAGGGACCAAATATAGATAGACCTGACGACTGCCCTGTTTACCGTTAAACTTCCTGCACTTGGATGATTGATAACATGCTACAATCACTTATAATAAAATTATCCACATTCACTCTGTTGCAATGGTTTGTGTGCAGAAAATAGTGAAACTGGGCGTGGTCCAGCAGATTAATAAGACTCAGATAATTTAAGGATTCTAATTGGAAAAAAAAATGACTAGGTAAAGCACAATGGGGCCTCAAAATCTGAATGCTAACTACTGTTGAACTCTAGCACTTACATCTGTGAACTTTTTAGTATGTGATCATTGCAGAAATAATCACAATAATACGTCCATAACATCTTTTGGTGCACTGAGTGTATTCACTGTTCTATAGACAAGAGACATGGGCAAGTCAACTAAACAGTTATGCTGGTTCGGCATAGGTCTGATGCTACAACTACCACCTATAAGCCTATATACTCAAAAGTGGTACACACTATAAGAATTACCTATCATACATATACAATAAGTATTACCTGTGCATCAGTAAACACCCGAAAGGCATATATCTCGGTCTCTGGAGCAAAGCCAAGGCATTCTGCATCCTGACCAGCAATAACACCAGCCACAAATGTACCGTGCCCAAGATTGTCATTCAGTGTATCTTCATTGGTCCAATTGGTGCGCTCCTGATAATAGTTCAACCATTACAACAACTGAACTAGATGGGGGGGGGGGGGGGAAAGGAACACTACAAGACAGCTTTTCCTATAAGCAAAAAATTACCTTTATATTACGAAAATGTGGATGATTTGCACGAATTCCAGTATCAAAAATAGCCATTTTCACTTTAGCACCAGTATACCCTTTCGACCAAAGAGCATCTGCTCCAAACAAGGAGGTAATTTGAGATTTCTGCAAACAAGATAGTAAATCTATGAAGGAAAATTCCAAAGATAGTTTCGTACCACAAATCATCTGCAACATTCCTGTACAGAGTTAATGTAAAAATAGCCTGAGCCTAATACGAGCTAAGCATTTTACGGATCTCTAAACAAGAAAATCCATGACCTTCGAATAGAGTGAAGGGTTCGTAAGAACAGAAAATAATAGAGTTCTCATAAAAAAAAAGGAGCCGGAAACTAAAAACAAGGAAAAACAACTCATAGCTCTTAGAACATCTGCCTGCTGGCTTCCTCAATTTCTATGCTCTTTCGATGATCTAATAATGACTCTTAACCCTGCTAATAATAAAAAGACTAGGGCTCCGAGAACAAAAGCCCGGTCCATCCCTTTATTCTAACCTAAATAACTCAACCCTAAATAACTATATTAATTATGATAAAATAAAGATAACTACATAAATATAAAAGTAGAGATATTGATTCCTATAGAGTTTGAAATAGGTAAGATCATTTCGACTCTTCGAAGCCGTATCCAATGCAAGCATATGAACCAGCAAATCTGGTGCAGCCTCTACAACATCTGGAATGAAACTGGCCTGCAAGCGTCCATAATAGGTGAACTCATTACGAGCTTTCAAATATGCTTTCTCCAATGCATGCACATGAGCCGACAAATCCGGTACATCCTCATCTAACCCTGGAAGATCAATGAGCTTCTTTGACATTACTGAATGAGTGAAACAAGCAATAATCCTTGAAGGTGTAGGGAGAGAAGCAGGCGCTGTCACAAGTAGTGCATAAGACACTGTTTCCAGAAGAGAAAGTGAGAAACAATAATGTTCTGGAAGAGGAGCGAGCGGGGGAGGAGCAAACAACGTCATAGGAGGGGCAGATGCCATCACCGTCACAAGGAGCGTTGTCGGTGGTGTCGTCACGGCCCCTTTGTTGCTTTTCTGGCTAGCATGAACAATGATGTAGTCGGCGACCCCATTGTATTAGCATCTCCATGATGTACTCGAGTTTTGCTGACAGCCAACTCCACTAGAAGTGAGTGCATACCCTTCTCTATCATATCCAAGTGCATCTCTGGATGTGACTCCACCAGAGGATTCCAAATGTGTCTCCATCAGAGTTTGATCGAGAAGGTCGGACCAATTGATAGTGTGAAAAATAATTAAATAATAGAATTCTTATAACGGAAAATAAAAAGGAAAAACAACTCAGAAGCTCTAAGATCTTCTGCCTACTGGCAATTTCTGCCCAAGCCAAAAGACTTCCTCAATTTTCTATGATCTTTTGGTGATCTAAATGACTCCAACCCTACTACATAAAAAAAAAAAAAAAGACTAGTGCTCCGGGATCAAAATCCCGGCCCATCCCTTTAATCTAGCTTAAATAACTACATTAAGTATGGAAAATAAAGATAACTACATAAATACAAAGGTAGAGATTGATTCATATATAGAATCGATCTGTAGCACCTCCAACCAACACCTTTCTGGATTATCTTTATTCCAGGTACAGAGCACAGAATTATGTGCAAAGAAAAAAGTAATCTTAAACAAGATTCTCTTGGCTTCATGTACCAATAGTTTTACTGAGTTAAAGATTTTTTTCTTTATTTTGTGTACAGAGGAGCCAATTAGATCCCTTAATAAGAGGAATTAGAAGCCAAACAATATGATAGTTTAGTTCAGAAGCCTAGCAAAATTTAGAAACAGTATTATTTTTAAATTCATAATAGAGTTAATCTTCTTGTTCCTCCTGGACCTTGTCACGAACTCTTCATACAGCGACCAGTTTTCTTAGAATTTCTTATCATCATTCAACATAATTCATTTCTATATAATGATCTTCCTTATCTCATAACCCAATTAAAGAAAAGTCATTTGAAGTCATAGGTCACAAACCATTCATTGGCTCCAATGCATCACAACTTCCTTCATCACCAACATCCTTCTCAGGGTCATTTCAATTAGTATTTCCGGACTTAAAGTCATTTTAGTCTGATAGAGTTTACCTTAGCTAGCACTCAAATTAAGTGCTCAACTTGAAATTCATCATTTAATTATTTTTAAAAATATCTGTGCTAACATCTACATGAATGAGAGGAGCCATATGGTTTAGAGCAGGGCAACCAATCTATATACATTTTTTTATCAAGAGAAGGGAAGTAAATAATTGCATGAAATCAAGGTAATCGGCATAACCAATCATTCATCCCTAGGTCATTACGTTCTTGTACCTAAAATAGGCTCATAATATTTTCTATATTAATCTGCATTCATAAGTATTAATGAATTTTAAATTTTAATCTCATAACTGAAAGATAGAACTAAAGTCCACATTAATTGTCAAATTATTATTATTATTATTATTATTATTATTATTATTATTATTATTATTTATTTCCATATTCTCCCTATCGTCCTCAGCTGGAATTCAATCATTTTTCTTGTTTTCATATTTTTCCATCTTTGCCAATTGCTGATTACTTCTCCTAAAGCTCCTCTTTTGAGATACTCCCCTTTCCTTGTCTTCCTCTCTCTTATTTGTATCTTTTTTTTTCATTTCTTCCCAATCCCAGGGGCTAAACTTACAATGCATGACATCATACAAGTGCTGCACTTTATTCGGTTTTAGTGTTTTTTCTGACCAAAACCGACCGTATCCAGTCCGAAAACTGGATATGCCAGGTTTTCCAGATTATGATACAGTTGCCTAATTTAATAGCTGAAAAGGCAGATCAAGTGGATATTAATTTCCTTGCAGAGTTCACCTTCACTTTTACATTAATGATCTTGTCATCGAATACAAATCCTCGAGGAAAGCAATAATAGACGATCAAGAGAGGAAAGAGGTTCAACAGATAAATAACTCTTAATTACCCCAGGTAGATCACATTAAAGAACTATCTTACCACCCTATTATCTGTGGTTAAGGTGTTAATGTAGATGAAATAATTGAGAATTAAATCTGTATCATTGGCATTTGGGTAAACCATTGAAATGGGATTTTGCAGCTCGACACCCTTCCCAAGCTGTAGTAGCTCTGATAAATGTTTACATTCAGATTAACCAGTAATTCCACGGCCAGAGGATGAAAAATTACTCTTGAGATACCTATGAGGTGACTTAATAGTATATAGTCCTGATTATTCAGAATTTTCAACTCAAAAACTCCTTACATGAAAATAACTAGTGAATTGCAAGCCCCTAATGTAAAGAATGTATACTCTATGACCAGAAAGTCTTTTCGCTCAAATGGATCTGTCTCGCATCGAAAGTACTGACCTCAATTACTAATTTTATCATAATATCACTATAGGCAGCTGGTATTGCCTCGTAAAATGGGTCAATAACATCTTCATTTTCCATGTCTTGATATGTCAAAAGAGCAAAATTTAGGATCATAAACCATTACATACACAACCACACATTTTTACCATCCAGGGCTGCCTTTTTCTGCTGAAGTGCAAGATAAATACTGAAGTCCACACGTTGATTCTTAATGGAAAAGAAACTTAAGTGTTCTCCAAATTATTCAATTTTAAAACTCATTTCCTAGCTTTCCATCTGATCGAATGAATAACTAAAACATCAAGATAAAGCTACTTATCTATTGCAAAACACAACACATTAACATCTAATAGAACTATGCAGCATAACTCCTGATAAATAAAAATATTAAAGAAAAAAGGCCGACCTGCATCATCAGATTCCTCCTCCAGCTAATCCTGGCACCGCTAGAATTGGACGCCATGGCGCTCTCTCGTTCGCCAAACGACATGGCCGTGAAAATCTTACCGGGCCTCTTCTTCCCATCCACAAAGGCGCCAACGCCAGCTTTCTCGTCAAGATTGAGTAATCCCCTTTGGTAGCTTAAATCCAAGTAAACATCTTTCACAAGCTCCAATTTCACAAACTCCCCAATCAGAAACTCCCGGCGGTGCTCCTCGATCGCCACGAGGGCGAAATCCGTTGGGAACCTCGCCGCCGGGTTGCGCCGCTCGACCCATTTCCATCCGCTGGATTTCACATTGCGCTCGAGATACTCTCTGAGGTTCCGCGCCTTGTTGTATTGAAGAAATCGGATTATGTGGTTTATGGCGGTGGAATTTTCCGGCGCAGCTACTGATGGAGTGGAGGTCGGGTTGCGGAGGGGAAAGCGATAGGCCAGGTACGCAAGCACGACGAAAACAAAGGAGGTTTGGAAGCTAATACGGCGGCTCATGGCGGTGGAACCCGCATGGGGAAATCGGGTTCTTGAGGAATGAACAGAAATTAAACCTGGTTTTGGTTTTGGGGAAACAAATGAGACCAAAGAAGTGAAACGGACTGCATTTTGTAGGAGAAGAAAAGGTTTCTATACACACCACCCCTACTTTACACATCCCACTTTGTTCATTTTTTTATTTTTTCACTTAAAAACGACAATAAAAATTTGTTTTCCCTTCCATTTCAAAAACTTAAAAACTAAGATATTAAGTTATTAATCAAAATGATAATAAAATTTAATGAAAAAATATCGACCGACGAAGACCAGCAAGTTGACAAATCAAACACTAAATATCATTCTCCATTTATATGATCCTCGTCGAATTTTAGGATGTAGAAATCCACGACCTTAGCCTCACAACGCAGCTGAACCAAAGATATTAATAGGGATCTTGACCTGAACTGTGATTAGAGATATAAATCTTAGATTATAACTCAAAACGCCACAAACAATTGTGATTGATCAGTTTGATAAAGTGAGTTTTGAACTTCATGAATGGAAATCGCTAGATTCAGAAAGAATCTCAGAAGAGATATAAAACTCACGAAATTATTGATTGAAAGATGTATACTTTTCGTTCACAGTAGCCCCTAAAGGCGCGAGCAGGTCACACCGATACTGCATAGTGATTCGCTTTGATCCGGACACGAGCTAGAACGTGATTGGGCCCATATCACGCCTGATACAGACTCAAATTCATGTCTTTTTACTTTATCTTTTTACTCGTTTTTAGTACTTAATTAGTGTCTAGAGTCTAGATAGGGATAAGAGTGTGGCAGGGGAGAGAGGAGCACGTTTGGATCCATTAATGGCATAATTATGATGCTAACTCCACGGAGGGCATAAGGAAGACGCTAAAGCTTTGGAATTCTGTTGCGAATTTAGCACGGAAGTTCAGCGACCACCTCTACTCAAACAACATGGATCCACGTAAGCAGCAATTCCGAAACAAGGGGGCAATTAGTTCAGAAGAGGGAAGAGAAAAGAACATATAAAGAAAAGAAGAGATAAGGAGAGAGAAGATATGGAGCATAAACCCTAAACTTCAGCAAGCATTACCGTTGAGTTGAAGTGGCATTCTCCAACTAACTTCATGCCCCTGCGTGGGCTGGGCTGGGCCAAGATGTGGCTATTCAACAACTACAAATAATGTTCTTTATTTCAGTTCAAACACACTGGTTATCGCTTACATTTTCGCATTTTAGTTTTCTACATTTCTGGCTTTTGAATATTCTACACAGCGGTTTGCCCTCAGCTGGAGCACGTACCTGTTTTTGTCCAAACTGGACTTGGTTCCAGTCATAACCTAGTTTATCTCTCTTTTACTATGAGTTATTTATTTACTTTTATTTTGTTTATTAATATATTTTTTGGCTAAGTAATTCGTGTTCGAGTCAAATGTGAATATGTTAAGGTAGAAATTATGCATGAGGTTTATTGTTCTTAATTTACTTTGAATTGATTTCCAACTTCATTCTGGGCAGAACGATGACATAGCAATAGCAAGGTTAGGTAGTTGGTCACTTAATTGAACTAATGTTTATGTAAGTCGGGGTGGAAGTAAGAGTGACCGTACCCTAATGAGCCACTAAGTGATAAAACAGGCGCCGAAGCTTGGAGAATAAAGTATAGGTAGATCTGGTGGGCACACTGAGGATGTGCCCATGTTCTAGTGTTCGGTCTCTCTGATTTAATGTTGCTGCCCTTGCAAACCCTCTGTATGACTCTCTTCTTTGGGTCTTGGGTAGTTAGAGACTAAGAGTCGCCGACCGTATCGCTCTTAGCGTATACAGTATGAAGGGATTGGGACATGTAAGTCGACCGTAACTGCTCCATATAACAAACCGGTCAAATCAAGGTACCTATGTGGTTGTGCCCATGATTGCATGCATCCACCAAGACCGAACTCATGTTTGACTTGAACATATCTTTTAAATTATTTAATCTCATTTTATTATTTAATTGCGTGTTTAATTTGAAGTATACAGGGAACGAATTAGTGACAGTGATTCTAACAAATCCCCAAAAAGCTACGAAAAAAGATAAAAAGGTTAAGCACTCCTCGTGGGATGATATTTGCCTTTGGGTGATATACTAGCCTCTAAGGGCAAATTTAAGCATCTGTCGGGCTTTGCCCACGGGTGTAATTTTGCACATAAAACTACAGTGTGTTAAAATTTGGCACCGTTGCCGGGGAGTGTAAGCGCACTTTTCTATCTTACTCTTCCTCGTTTTAACCTTGTTTATGGTACGCACTAACCATGCAGGAAACCTAGTCTACGATCCAGAGATAGAAAAGACTGCACGGCGAAGGAGGGCACAAGCAAGGAGAAACTTGAAAGCAACCGCGAGCCGAGATTCACCACCAGAAACCTTAGAAGGAAGTCAAACATCTGAGGCTGAAAGTAATACCAGCAGCACATACGCTTCACTCGAAGAAAAGTATAATCCACTATTCTCTGAGTCCGAAGGTGAAGAGATGGCAGAACGAATACCACCACCTCCACCGTCCCCACCTCAACCCATGTTGAGGCAGCTCATATTTCCACAAGCCATGAATATGCGCCCTTTTGGAATCATGCTACCCCACCCGACCCAAATTCCATGATCATCCTGGAGAAGACCCGCAGAGACACCTGCAAGACTTCGAGATGGCTTGCGGCACTCTGACACGCGGTCGTTTCGCGGTCAAAATAAATCTCAAGAGAGACTTATCCTTATGCCCACTACAAGGCATAGCTAGCAATGAAAGTAAGGGGTCGATCCCACGAGGAGCTGTGAATCCTATCTTCTAGTGTCACTTTTTCAAAATTGAGGGTTGTTTTGGTCTTCGTACTTCTTAACATAAATACTGTAAAGTAAAAAATAACAAAACAAAACAAAGAAAGTAAAATATTAGTAGTAATGTATTCCAGATTAGAACGTAGATTCGAACTTAATAAACACGTGATTGATCATGGGCATGCTGATTACTTATGTGAATTTAATTATCTGGTTAAAGGTACCGGATATCTCTCAACGTACCCAATCTATCATTTCAGTATAGACTAGAGGTGATCTCTCGTCCCTAACCCCTAACCTGTTGCCCAATTCCGATCTCTCATATATTTGTAAACAACAAGGCAGCTTTATGCCCTAGACAGACCCAAATTTATCTAGACACTAATCTCTCAGATGCCCTCAGTACCCGTGATGTATCCCATCCCTTTATGACCAACACACAGCTACAATTCATTGACCATTTATGGAAGTAGTGAACACAATTCTAATTAACGAGGGATCAACCACAATTAACTAGTTTAGCCCACTTTAATGCAACAAAGAAAATGATTACACGACGGAACCAAATTCACACATTTTATGCCCATAAGCCTCACGGTTCTTACGTGCTCATTAAGTTCTTATCTTTGTTCAATTCGGAATAATGAGTCTAGCCACTTATGCTAGACTTAGAACAACAATAAATATAAGTAAATAAAGACGTAAATTAAATGAAAAATTTACTTGATTAAAAAGCAAAACGATCCAACACCAACGTTGGTTTGCATGAACTTATTTCCTACGAGTCTCTCCAGCATCTGGTCAATGAACGGAAGTGGGAAATGATCCTTCCGCGTGACCTGTTCAGCTTCCGGTAGTCAATGCAAACTTTCTAGCCAGTTTGCAGTCGTGTGGGCACAAGCTCTCCTTTTTCATTTTTCACAACTTGAATGCCCGACTTCTTGGGCACAACATGGATCGGACTGACCCACTTGCTATCTGAAATAGGGTATTTAATGCATTGGTTCAGTAGCTTAATTATTTCATTTAGCACCACATCCTTCATTACTGGATTAAGCTTTCTTTGTGGATCACGAACGGGTTTTGCATCATCTTCCTGTAGAATCTTGTGCATGCAAACCGCTGGGCTAATGCCCTTTATATCTGTCAAAGTCTATCCGAGTACCTCCTTATACAGTCTCAACAATCTCAAAAGGCGGTCCTCATCAGCTTGATTCAACCTCGCACTTATGATTACAGAGAGAATCTCATTATTTCCCAAATAGGCATACTTCAAATGCCTTGGTAATGCCTTCAGTTCTAGCTTGGGTGCTTTGACAATAGAAGACATCATATTATTATCATTCCTCCGAATGGGCACACCATAATCTACACAGTCGTATGGCATTTCTTCCAATGAGTACAACATCATGATTCATTCATCAATGTTATCGTCTTCATCCAGGGCATCCTGGTCAGTAAGTCCATCCCACAAATGTCCATTCCAATGGCTCCCTATTGCTCACTATGGATAGGGTAGATCGGCTCGGTGGATGAAAGGAATTCACAAAATTGCAATTCTCAGTATCTAGGGGTGCTTTAATGCTTCAAATATGTTGAATGTCACCGTCTCCCCATCAGACTCACACGTCAGTGTGCCCTTGTCCACATCAATCTTGGTCCGAGCTGTCTTCATTAAAGGCCTTCCCAGCAACAACACTGAATATGTTGAAGTCATTATGCCCATGTCAAGCACATAAAAATCTGCTGGGAAGATAAGCTCGTCCACTTTTACCAATACATCTTGAATGAGGCCTTCTGGATATACATTTGATTGGTCAACAAGTTGAATGACCACACAGGTCTCCTTTAGAGGTCCAATCTTCAATTCTTTGAACACACTGGCAGACGATCGTGTTTTTCACAGGATTTCGGAACTTTTTTTTTTAAAAGAAGAGCAATGCCACTTGTAAAGCTCTTTCATCAACTAATTAATCTTAAAGTTAAAGTTCAGTTGAGAAGTAATACCATGTCATTTGACTTTGAATGATCCTGTTGAACCCAACCCAACCCGCTTAACGGTAAACTCTGTATCAGGTTACCAAACCGTGAAAGAGTAATGGAAGACAGAAACCCGGTTTGAGTTGTCCGCTTTGATCGAATCTAAGCTCTAGAGGTGATCTCGACTCTCACTTATGAGAATATGTCCTCTGAGGTCTCAATAGCAATCAAAGTCTCCGGGTTAGAGTCACCAAGCCGGGAAGGCATAGAGTCGACGCAGTCAAGCAGGAAATCCACAAATTTAGGCACTCATAGCTATTCACTCACCAAGAACAGCGGCAAGAGGCCAGAGTAGGCTCAGCCATCAGCCTCCAGATTTCCCGCTGCGCAACAGTTCTTCCATACCAACTTAGCTCTGGCAAAGGCCAACCGAGAGGGGAGAACGAATGGCTTAGGAATCGACCGGTTCCGAGCAGACTCGTGGAGCTGCAGCTTGGATTGAATCTGAAAAGGGCCATTTAAAACCGAAGAACCAAGTAGCAGCTTGTTGTTCCCTGTAGCTTCCCCGTTTGGAGCAGCTCAAACGAGGAAGCGGAAACAAGCTCTTCGAATGATGCAAGTAATTAAAAAGTCCATACTAGTCAAACTAGAACTCCTAGAGGCCAAAGTAGCCACCGATCTATAAAGATCTCAAGTATTCGTCCTTGATGACTATGACAAGAGTCGCGAATATAAAGAAACGAACCCCTCGTCTTTACTAAGAAGATAAAAAGGGGTTAGTGATGCAAGATCATGTCAAGGCTCTTGTGCGTCGCCGACGATCTTTACAAAAACAAAAGGCTTTATAAAGCTTTCGTCTCAATTCATATTTAGCCGCGAAATTTCTATCTTATTAGTCAAGCGCTAACATGCCCCTGCAATCAAACTAGACGATCAACAGCAAGATCAGGAGAGTCCGCCAAAACCATTATCTATGGCTCCCGTCTAACCACAACCGCCAGGTGTAAGCAAAGCTGGAGCTCGGGTATTTATATATTCCATCAAGAGAAAGGAGGCAGATTGGTAAAAAGAGATCGGAGTCGATAGTTGGCAGTTGGCAAGGAACTTGCGAATCACTCATGGGAGGAAGACAGCCTCAAAGTAAATATGAGGCCCAAACTAAGAAGTGTTGCACCCCCTTGAAATGAGTGCATGTATATCACACCTTCTGCTGAAGAATTGATCTTATCATGGCTTTTTTCGCCTCAACCAGGGTTTAGCTCTGTAGGAGCAGCCTATTCCTGCCGCTCTTCCTCTAAAAACGAGGAGAGACTTGCTTCCGAAAGCTGAAATCCGGACTAAAGTCTCCTCCTGTGATTACGATAGAATCCTAATATGACCGAGTTAACAAGACAAACTCTGCCAACCGGGAAGAACCTCACCAATGCCACTCTAACTCACCTTTGGAAAGTGATGGACTATAATGAGGAGGACGACAGACCCACTCACGATCGACTAAAGAAAAGGAAAGTCGCTTGATATTGGTTCAAATCCAGAAAAATGATTGGATTCTTTTGTCGGCACAGCCTCTTTGACTTTGATAGGATAAAGTTTTGGAGGAACAAGATTGAGGTTGTGTCATATCTCCGAAAAGACGAGTGAGAGTCCAATGGTGACTCATCGTGAATCTCCTTTCACATTTCTTGTGTCTAGTCAAAGTTAGACTTTTTGGCCATCACTGGAGACTACCCGAGCTAATGATAGAGGCAAGAACACCTTCTGACCAGGCCTACCTGGAAGATGCTGCAACACGTTCGTTTCCGCTCCGAAGAAGAAGGTGCTTGGATATTAAGACGAGACGATGTGATTTCTAGATCTATTCTAACTCCCAAGGGGCATTACGTTGATTGATGCCCCCAAATCCAGCATGGCCTTTTCCACTTTCTTGTCTCCTATGATGCAAGGAATCATGAACATCCCTGGATCATCACACTTCTTGGGTAGCTTCCTTTGTATCACAGCCGATATATTCTCCCCAACTAAGAACCTTGCATCATCATTGAATCGCACCTTTCTGGTGCACAGTTCCTTTAGAAACCGGGCATACCGCGGCACTTGCTTGATTGCCTCAATTAGTGGAATATTGATTTTCACTTTGCTGAATACTTTTAGAATCTCCCTGGTTTCCTCTTCTCTTCTATTATGTGCCAATCTCCTTGGAAATAGATGCTTCCGTTTTACTGGAAGGGGCACTTTGGCAGGCTGCTTTATTTCCGGAATAGGCACATGATCATTCTGTTCAGCTTCTTGTGCCTTGGCCTCTGTGGGAATTTTTTCCACTTCTTCCACCAAGGGCACATCGTCCTTCTCTTCTACTGGTCTGACCATCTCCGGAAGCTCTTTTCTACTCCTTAGAGTGACTGCATTCACCTGCTCTTTCGGATTTTCAACTTGGGAAGACAGCTTCCCTCCATCTTGTACATGGCTTGAGCCAACTGATTGATTTGCTTGCTCATATGCGAGAGACCAGCTCGAGTCTCTTGCTTGAATTTTTCATTTTCCTCAGCCATGGTAAACACAAGATCCTCCAGCCTTTTCTTTCTCTTCTCCTCTAGCGGCGGTAATGGGCGTGCAAGATGCCCATCTTCTAGCCTTCGCTATCTGAAATTTCCGTGGTCTCTCCAGTCAGGATTATGAGTCTGGGAATGAGGATCATATCTTCTGGAATGCCCATTCTGGCCACCTATAGCGTTCACTTCTTCCACTTCGTCTTGTAGAATGGGACACTCATCAGTGAAATGAGATACACTTTTGCATACTCCACAGGGTCTGGGCTTCTTTGCCATTCTCACACCGGACAAGATCTTTTCAATTTTGTCACATAACCTATCAATTCTGTTGTCCTGGTCCGGTGCCCTTCCGATTCGCTTACAAACCGAATGCTCTCTCCACCGAAGTCTCAGTTATTTTCAGCCATTTCACTGAGAATTCTGAATGCTTCAATGATGCAGCTCGATGAACGGGCTGACCGGATTGTGTTCAAGGTCGTGTAGGATCAGATTAGGGTGTGGAAGACTCGAGTCGAGTCCAAGATGATCTCGAACTAGGTGTATTGGTGGTCGAATGACGGCGGCCCTCACGGAGTTATCATTCTACAATCGATGCGTAGTGCACCATCTTCTTTATGCTAGTGAAGTTCCTCAACTCAACTTCATAGGCAATGTCGGGATTCATTCCCTCAATGTATCTGTTGACGGTGGCATTCATCGTCTCTTCTTTTCCAACTCGATTCAAGGCTGTTTCGAGCTCTTTATGGTACTCTTTGATATAATGCGTACCTTGTTTAATTTTGCTCAATCTCCTCTCCAATTCTCGTTCATAATGAATGAGAATAAATCAGTCTCACATCACATCTTTTATCTCTTGCCACGAATCAATTGATGGGTGACGATCACAGCGTCATCGATTCTACTGGAATTTTCATCAAGTTGCTGCGTAGCCTCTGAACTCCAAAGATGCCAAATTGCACCTTCTTTAGCTCAGGAAAGTTGTAACACTTGAAGATTTTATCAATCTTCCTTTTCCAGTCGAGATACACGTCTGGATCGTGTAATCCCTCAAACTCTGGAATGCTCATCTTGATGTTGTTGAGTAGACTGTCAGCATCTCCATATCTATTATTGTTGGCACGGACTGCACGTCGTTGCTAGCCTCGTGGTCGATCTTGACCTCTTTGGGGTGGATCATACTTGGCTTTGGACTCCTCTTCAACGTCGCCCTCTTCTTCATCGGCTTTGGGTTCTTCTTCTTGTATTACGGGTTAGCAATGTCGAGCTATCATTGGTGGTGACTGAGCTCGAGTATTTAGCTTCTCAAATTGACTCATGAATTGAGCCATTTGTTCCTTCATGACTTGGGCCATTTGCTCCTTTATGGTACCTTTCAACATCTGTTGACGTTTCAGTATGTGTTGGGATAATGCCTCGTAATGATACTTAGCATCCCATTACGGAGGTGGATTTGATGACAATGGATCAGTGGGGGTGTTAGGAGATGATGTGATGTCATTGTTCTTCATGGTACCTACAAAATGAACAAACGTGAAGAAATAAAGGTCCTCACAAACTCACATCACTCATTTATTTTCACTCATTTTCTTTCCTCTCATATATCACTCAAATTTGTGGTGCAACGTGTGTGAATGTGAATTGGTAGTAAATGTCTCGAAAATCTTGAGTTCAGCTCCCTTGGTCTTCTCGCAAGCTCGAATTAGATGATCGATGCTCCACAGTGTTGCTACTTCAATGGTGTAGGGCTGCTATGCGGATGGTGTAGGAATCATCAGTAGGGGTGTATATAAATGTGTATGGGACATGTGGGACGGTGAGGGTAGGGTAGGCGTGTGGTTTTGGGTGTATTAGGATAGAATTTTAATTTTCCAAAGAGAATATGAACCAAAATTAAATCCTAATAGGTAACAAGGAAAGCTTGAAAAGAAAAAGGAAAGAAGAAGGTGATATGACCCGGACAATGTCTAGACCGAATTTCAGATACGCGCGGAAGAATTTTAGGAAAGCAACACGTCAACAATTGAAGGAATTCAACCCGACTAAGACACAAACGAAACAAATGAACTAAAATAAAGACTAAAGGACTCGATGGTTCTATGATGAACTAATCTAGACAACTAAGACACCTAGACTATGACACGAACTATGAAACACAAAACCAAATACTAATAGGTAGGACAGGGGAAGGTTTGGTTGATGATATAGTGGTGAAGATCGAATGGACTAGGTGACGAAGGGCTTGGAGTAGATAGGTTATGATAGAGTTTGTATGAACTTACGAATGAATGGGTCTCGATGACTTGGATGATGAACACGGTCGAGGCTTGTTGGACGAACCTTGATCGATCTTGGTGGCTTGAAGAAGGTGGACGAAAGGTGTTGAGGTGGTTGTCGTCGTGTGTTGGAGGATGGAGGATAAATACGTCGATGTGAATCACAACCCGATAGTTGCCTTGGATCTCGAACGTACCACAAGGCAAAAATCTCTAAGTTGATCTTCGATTGCGAGTTCCCAATAACCCCTCAAGTGAATTAAGAGGTTCCCTTGAATAAGACTTAGATGTGCTAATTCTAAGAATGATAGTTTTTGAATCAAAACAACCAAAAGATTTAATTTGTTGAGACACAATTGGATGTAAAGGGAAATAACTTCAATAATGTCTACAGTATAATGTTAACAATAAACCCCTATTCATAATCCTAAAGGGGCCGAAAATATGAAGGAAAATAATTAAAAAGGCTTGTCCAAAGTGGACTAGAAAATTACCTAGACTAGAATTCTAATTAAGGTAGGAAATTACCTTAAATAAAACCTAGTCAACCTTGACTCCAATAAATTCAAAAATTACATCAATTAAATAATAAAAACTGACCCTAATTAAATAAATATTATAGTATAAAATAATACTATGGTGTAGTACGAAAATCCCATGCAAAACATGCACGGTTTGGAAAATGTCAAGCCGCACGGTCCGTGCGCTCGACAGGGTAGTTCCGCACGGTCCGTGCGGGGGTCTCGGGACTCCACCTCCTCAAACCTTGCGCGGGCCGTGTCCTCAGCTCAGTCCACTGCACAGGCCGTGCAGGGGTACTTCTTCAATCTTCAAAACGGACACCAATCTCGAGCTGTCTTGTATTGGATCTTCCTCGAGCTTCTTGCGAATAATTGCTTGAAGATAATCTTGCAATTTCTTGGCTCGCAACCTTGTAACTGGCCCTTTGAATTGCAACTCCAGATTTGGCTCATTGTTGTTATGCATGGTCTCATCAGAAGGTAAATAAGGTAGGTTAGATTTAGATGTATATCATAAGTGTGACACAATCTAAATAACCTAATTAAAGTAGTAATCAAAAAGGAAGGTACCAAAAATAAAACAATACTCAAAAGGAAAGAACTAAATAAATCGAACACTATCCTCTTTTTTTTGTTCGAAGCTTTTTTTTAATGCTCTTCTTTTTTTATCGGCTTTTTTTAACCGATTCCTTTTTTTCTTTTTTTTGTCAATAAACAACTATTACAACTAGAAACAACTCTAAAATAAAATTATAAATAGACTGAACCACGAACAGCAAAGCCATCTTGACTTTGATACAACTTTTATGATGTGATCTCAACAGATGATTAACACCGGACAAATATACGGAACCTCAGAAATCAAACACACGACAGCTTGTAAGGATTCAATCCACTAAAACTAGACTCGAAATAAACAAAGTATGCGGAAGACTTCGAATATGGATGATTCAAACACTATGGAATTAACTAGACTAACTAGACTATTTAAACTATGATTGATGTAACCCGGACAAATAATCCAAGACACGAGAAAAATGCAAGCGGAAGACTTTTAGATCGAAACACGTCAGGCGAATGAAGGATTCAATCCGACACTATGATTAAACTAAACTAACGGCTAAACTCGATATTTAAGACTCAAATATGAAAGAAAAAGGGTATGGACGTATAGTATGATAATAGGGGTGAAGAAAGGCTGGTGTTGATAAGTTATGATAAGAAAATAAGAAACTTACAATATAAGTGCTTAACTCGGCGCGAATAGCACGTATGCTTGAAATTGGTGGAATCAGCTTGGGAACTCGATGAACTTGATGGATGATGGTGATATGGACGAATTGATGAAGGATGGATGTCATTGAAGGTGGCTTTGGCGGCGGTAAAGTTTGGTAGAAGGATCGGCAAACCCGTGTTGTAAACCCGAACGCGCACGTCTAACTTCTCTGGATAGCAATTCTCCCAAGTACTCGTTGTACCCTGAAGAACTTTGAATAAGACTATTGAATTGCTAGAACAATAGAATATGATAAATGGGTGATCAACCAAAGGATCGTGAGACAATTGAGAAATTAATCTTTTATTTCATGCAACGTCTGAAAAATAAAGTTCACAACTGATCCCTTTATATAGATATAAGGGATGGACGAAAATTAAAGTCCTAATATCTAAAGAATTCGATCCTAACTAGTCCTAGTCAAACTAGGATTGTTACCTTATCCAAAATCTGTTTTTAAGGTAAAACTCAAAAGATACCAAAAATAAAATAAGAAAAATCTATCTAGATAAAGATAAATCCCACAATGGATTTGGGCTTGTAGATCACGCCTATTTGGACCCAAACACACGACCATGGGCTGAATTAATGATATTAATTTCGTGGCCCATGTGTGGATAATTCTTGCCACCTTTGCATGAAAAACAGCATCTCCCGATTTCCCATGCAAACGCGTATAACTTTTCATGCACACGTCCAAATGGCTTCGTTCTTCTTCTCACGTCTTCATGCTTCCTTCTTCATCATCAAATGATAGCATGTTGACTATACTCGAGCTGAATATTTGATCTTCATGAGCTGCCCAAAATATCTGAATATTTTCATGCACTTGTGTTCTTCAAATCTTGATCTCCAATCTTTAATCTTGAACAACATGATTATCTTTGAAGCTCTCAATGGTATTCTTGAATTTGATTCTTTTATACTTTTCGGGTTCGTATCAATGATCAACACAAGGTAATAATGAAATCAAATCTGGAATGGGGTCGGATTGTGGGCGATGGATTTGGTGTGTGAAATAGGTTATGGTATAGGTGAAGAATGACTTGGAGTAGATAGGGTATGATAGAGATGTGATGGACTTACTATATGGATGTAGAACTCGATGTGTTGAACTCATATAGATGAAACTCAGCTGGAACTTGATGATGTTGTAAACGACGTGATGAATGATGATGATGATGATGAATAATTGTAGATGAGCGTGAGTGAGGCTGGACGATGATGTAGATGATGTGAGTTGCAACCTGGCACGAATCCCGTAGTTTATATACTACGAAATGTGTGTCTTGAAGTAGCTTCTCGGATTATAGGGAGACCACCCTAGCATTTGAAAAACTGGAACAATATTCTTGAATAAGACTTAAAGTTGCTACCCTTTAAGAATGTATAAATTCGAACAAGTATGTGAGATAAAGAGAATTTAACTCAAAAATATCAATATAATTATGATAAGAGCTTCTATATTATCTTGCACATTCTTGTTAATTCCATCCATCCTAAGCAATAGCTCCGTCCAACTTCAATTTTCAAATCCCGTACAAAAATTCCCCATATTTATAAGATGCAATTGTTGGAATAAATAAAATTAATTTGAGAACTGAAATCTACACAATTAAAAAGATTGGATTGAATTTTCGAAACTCACCCTGAAATATATTGACCTGGAATAAAATAAAACAAAATCAGATTTCTTCATGTATGGTTGTCATTTCGTCGGAGATGATTTCGCCGTTTTGTCGACGAACGGTGGTTTGCAAGCTTCGGTGCGGTGGTGATGGTGGCAGCATTGGCGATGGCGATGAATGGGAGCGGAATTCCTAAGCTGCGAGTTCACATCTTCTTTCTCGTGTTTTTTCCCTTTTTTTTTATTTTAAGCTGAATTTCGACGGATTGGACTTGGTTCGGGCTAATGGGCCGGCAGTCTTCTGCACAGGTGTGTGGCCCTAACAAGAAACGTAAGGGTATTTCACTTTTTTTAAATATAGGAAACCGACAACTATTGCCACATTGAAGAGAAAGTCCACGTATGATCGACAATAATATCTTCCTATAAATCTTAAAAATAGAGAATCGCAATCTCCAATATCTCTCTCTGTGTATGTTTGTGTAAAAGGGGGAAGAAAAATGGAGCTCAAAGTCTACTGCGATCGGATGTCCCAGCCATCACGTGCAATTCTCATCTTCTGCAAGTAAAAGAATTCTCTTTCATCTTTACTTTTCTTGTTGCGGAGTGATCAAACCTTGTCTCTTTATTTTTCTTTGCATTTTTCTCTATAATGTGTGTGATTATTGTAATACTAGGACTAATGGATTGGAATTTGAGGAGGTTAAGATTGAGATTGGCAAGGGGCAACACCGCTCCCCCGAATATGCAGCAGGTTGCATTATTTTTATGTTATTTTTTTTAAAGTAATGATATTTGGTGATTTTGTGTATTTGTCATAATTTGTTTTGCAATTGGATTTTATTTGTTTATTTATTACAGAAGTGAATCCTATGAAACAAGTTCCAGCTATTGTGCATGGTGATTTCAAGCTTTTTGAGAGGTACCCTTTCAGATCTGCACATTTTCTTAGTTACTGATTGATAAAGGGGAGTAATGATCTAAGCGATTGCCTACTGCTCATGGTTTCATTAATCGATAATTGTGTTGGATGTTTATTTTGTTTAAGTTGTCAATGAATTGTCTGTACACGGTAGACTACAGAAGGTTTAGTGGTAACATCGATGGATATCCTCTTAATTACTGTTGTTATTAATGAAGCTAACATACAAACCATCGCCTTATATTCCTATATGAACTACTTATCAACCACTCATGAGGTTTACAGTCTTTAATTTTATATTGGATAAGTCATAAGTGACAATAGCAACATATGTTTACACCTTATATTGCTTTTGGTTTGTTGACTCAATATTTTGTATTGGAGAAGTGACATTCACAAATCAACCACTCGTGTGAATCTATATAAGTCAAAGATGGTTTTTGCTGCTAGATAGGATAAGCCTGAGACGAGTTTGTCACTAGTTTTGAATCTTTGGGGAGCCAATCATGCTTATTTGAATCACATTGTGTTGGGATGAACCTACCTTTATTGAGTCGAAAGATCTTGGAGGCTTGATCTGTGTTCAAGATTCCTCATTTCACGTTAGGAAATTGTCAATACCTTGAATTAGCTTAACCTCACAAACAGCTTGCTTGCATCTATTTCTTCCCTGAGGTTTAACGCTCTTGTTAGCAGATCTATTAGGCTATCAACTACAAGTGTTGGAATTGGCATGGCTTTAATTTCACTTCGGTCCTAGTCGAAGTGCACTCAGCCGGATGATGCTAGATGAACATAAATACTCCTTAAATAGGCAAAACCAAAATTCGGAACCATACATATTATTTAAATTATCTCAGTTAAATACTATTCTTTTTAATGTGTAGCACACTTAATGTAGTTAGAAAGTTAATCTCATTATGGATGGAGCATATACGTTTTCATGCGTTATGCTAACTTTCATTTGTAGCTTTCTTTGAAAACTGTTCAATCATTTTCTTTTCTACTGCAGTCATGCAATACTTATTTATCTCGCTTCTGCATTTCCTGGAGTTGCTGATCACTGGTATGCTCATTCGTCTTTCTCTGAATTTCTCTCTCACCTAATTCTTGCGAGAAATATTTCTTATCAGAATAACCACTCTTGTGTAAGAAGGGATACAATTTGGTGGATGTACTTCTTTCATTTACTACATCTGAAAGGTAATAGTTTGATGATCTGCAAGTTACCAGATAAATAAATATGCCTTTTCTGACATCACTTGGAGCAAAAATCATTTGTAATATTTAGAGTTGTAACCCATGTAACACAGGTTTTCATGAGTTTATTTAAGTCGGGGTTCATGTAATTAGGTATCCTTGTGCTTCCATAATCATGCTTCTGTCTTTCTGAACTGTAATAGGTCTGCATATCAGTTACTGTATTTACACTAGAAGAAAGAGTGAGATGATATGAAACTATTCTCTGTGGTGCAGGTATCCAGCTGATGTACGCAAAAGAGCGAAGGTCCACTCGGTGCTGGATTGGCACCACTCAAATTTGCGCCGTGGTTCAGGTGATTTTATGTCTACATCTGGAGAGACTCTTAATCTCCTTGGAAGTAATTTGCTGGTCATTTGACACTATGATGGGAATCATATAAGTCGGCAAGTCATGGCTGTGGTAGTTGAGTTCATATGCATACAGTATAGATGTTCAACTGTGCCCTAACCTGCCATTTCGTCTTTGTTAATTCATTTCAGTTGGTTTTCTTTTCAATACCGTTTTCGCAATAGCATTTGGTATGCATGGGGACCCTAAAGCAGCAGCTGAAGGTGAAAAACTTCTTTTGGCATCTCTTGCAACAATTGAGACATTTTGGCTTCAGAGAGATGCACCATTTTTGGTTGGAAATTCAAAGCCCACAATTGCTGATCTAGCTTTAGTTTGTGAAGTCATGCAACTTGAGGTGAGCTAATGCAACTTGTGGTCTAGCAGTGTATATTCTTTCTCAAAGTTGAAATCATATTTGTGACAAATCCTTTAGATGATATGAGATGACATCTCTCTTCATCAACTCCCTCTCCCCTACTTATTCAGATGGGAGATGAGAATGATCGCCAACGTATTCTGGGTCCCCACAAGAAAATCTTGAAGTGGATCGAGGATGTAAAGAGTGCAACTGCTCCTCATTTTGAGGAAATTAACACAATACTTCATCCTGCCAGAGAGCGCCTAAAGCAACTGAAGGCCGAAGCAACTGAGAAGTCCGAGTGAAGCCGAATATTGTCTAGTTTTCTTCCAATGGTGTGAGGTAAGAATAAATATATAGGGGAAAGTATTGAAGCTTGCATTATCTGGAAGCGCATTCTGGATCTTTCTCCATAATTGTATCTATTTTGCTTGTGTGATATGAACTTTTATGTATTGTCTGCTTGTTATTATGCTGTTTTATGAGGGTTTTATTCTTTTTCTTTTTTTATGTGCTCTGTGACTGTAAGGAAATATATTTTCCTTGTACTGTAATTTCTGGTCTTGTAACAAGAATAGAGTGTATGGATGAATTATTATGTTTTTCAGGAACTAAAATACCCCTTTTGAGTTTGTAATGGAATCAAAAGAAAAAGACATTGGATAGTCAAACAATAAAAGATTATACAATGCAACTACACAAGCTGACGATTAAAAAAAAAGGCAAAGTTCCTCATTGATTGTGTAAAGTGTGCGTACGTGGGTTATAACTGATTCTGCAGACCCTAAGGTCACTACCTTTTTAGTTTGACTTGATGGTTATAGGTTGTGTGCTCGTGTCTTTCTCTATTCAATGAAAAAAGGGGGCAAATTACACTTCCATTGTGTAAAGTGTGTTTGTGGTTTAAAACTGATTTTTTGATTCATAAGGTCGTTAGTCTTTTTATTTTGTCGTCTTGGTTGTATATTGTGTGCGTCTTTCTATTAAAAAAAGCACATAGATATCAAAAATAAATTTCTTAAAATATGATGAACAAATCAGGTAAATTTAATAAGATCTAAGTGATGAATAAATCAGAAAAAAAAATCCAGGAATTCTTCTATCATTATTAACAAGTTGTGAAGTACGAATCACCAAAATCTATCAGCAGGTGTAAGTTGAGCCACCATATCGTCTACACTTGTGGTGCTTATGAATTAATAATCTAATAAGTGAGCTAGAGTAAACTAAGACACTTGGCGAATTCGAATTCTTCATGACTACCTGCATGTGTACAGTGAAAATTGTAGTTAATAGGTTAGCAAGAGTATCTTAGGCTAATAGGTGAGGAAAAGTAGCAAGAGTATAAATAGATGAGCAAGAGTATAACTTATGAAATAATAAGCTAATAGGTGAACAAGAGTAGAAATAGTATAATTTCAAATCTCAAATTTAAAATCTCTCTCTGTATGTATATAGGGGAGGGTTACAATGCAAACCCTACCTAGTGTAGGAACTAGGAACCCATCTCACAGTATACAATCAATAAAGATCTATGGTTCAGATTTGATTAAAAAGAGTGGTGGTAATTTTGTAATATTTGAAAAAAAAAATCACGCGGGGGTATTAACATAATTTGCTAATTCTTATAAAAACCGCGGAGGATATTTGATAACATATCGTCATGCTAACGAAGTATTATCATCATGCTAACGAAGCGTTATCTTTATATTAATGAAAATTTTTCTCATATTTTTAACGAAAAATTAAATTCTAAAGTGTAATTATAAATTCTAATAGGATGAAATAAACCATAACTCAGATATAATAAACTTCAATGATCTAAAAATAGAACTAAATTCTAAAAATTAATTATAAACTCCAATTGGATGGAATAAATCATAATAACAATATAAATATAAAACATTAGCATAATGATATTATTTTATCAGCATTGCGAATAAACTATGTTAACATATGACAATTCATCATTAGCATAAGTTATAAACCATAAATGGATGAAGAAAACTCTAACTAATATATTCTAATTTGATTAAATAAATGATATATAATATTCAATTAGTAACTAAAACATAAAAATTAAATCATAAAAAATAATTATAAGTCATAATTGAAATGTAATAAATCATAATAATAATATAAGTATGCGTACTACGTTAACATTATGATAATCATTCATTAGCACAATGAATGCAATATGTTAGCATACGTTATCAACTTATCATAATGCTGATGAACCATTATTTAAAAGCTAACGAAAGCATTTTTGCGCTGGACTATTTTGTATTTTTCGTCTATATTTATTTGAACAAATATATCCATGACTGATCTTGAATTAAAGAGCATGAAAAGATCTTTAATTTGATATAATATTTGCGTTAATCCGATTTGAAACGAGTGAGTTATGGTCGTTCAAAGTGTTTAGAATTTTTTTTTAAAAATGATGGCATCAACTTTTTTTTATGGGATTGGACAACTATACCCCTGGCTCCTTTTTTTTTTACCTTGACTTTGACATTTAATCTCAACTATTAGATCATCTAGGTGGACGGTATGAGATGAGTTATAATTCCTACACCAGAAAAATGTATATATATATATACATAAACAAAGTAGTGGCAACCGTGATCTTCATGATTTTTTCCCGCCAAAGATCAATTATACCACCAAAAATTGTCATCAATCCATGAAGACACAACTAGTATGCAAAGCTTTCTAGGCTTCACTGTTTCCAAGTTACCTACACTAATATACAACCATTCAACAGTTTCAAAAGCATAAATTCGATCTCATCCATTATCACTTGCTTGGATTTTTTTTTTTTAATATTTTTCCTGACATTTACTAACCTTTTATTGATAAAACTTGAATTATGAAAACTTTCATTTGAAGCTTATATTGAAAATACAACACTTTGGAGTCCAAATTTAAATTTCAAATAATTTTCTTTTTGGAACCATATATTGAAATGATATATAACCAAGAATGATCCACATTTTTCTACTTGTTATGTTCTGGTGGTATATATTTTTTTATTGTCTTTTATTACGTTTTTGTAGTACTTATCTTTTTTTTCTTACTTTTGCAAATTACTGATTCCACACTACACTATTTACTACAAATTCCATGCTTCTCGTGACGTAAACTTGAAGTTAAATAAAAAGGTTTCTAAGCAATTTTTTTCTTTGTTTGAAGAAATATCTTCTTGATGTTGCAATGAGGGACCATCTTCGGCATATTTCAATCCACTTGGAAGCTCCGCTTGACACAAGCATTGAAGTCTGAATTCATGTTAAAGAGGTTAGTGACATTAAACAACAAACAAGAAAGGGAGTTTCTGTTTGCACCCTCATATTTACTCTTTGCACCCCCCAAAAGAAAAAAAGAAAAAATAAAATAGTTTTGAAGTTACTTAAATGCCCTTTATTCAAAAAGAAAAAATTAAGTGTGGTTTGAAAATGAAATTTCGAACTCATCGTGTTTGTTCGAAATTTTATTTTCGAACATACATAATTTTTAAAATAAGTCACGTTCGGAAATTAATTTTTGAACATGCCATGTTTGTTCGAAAATTGATTTTCGAACAAACATGGCATGTTCGAAAATTAATTTCCGAACGGACTCCATGCATTTTTTTTAAGTATCGTTCGAACACAAGACTTCGAACATATTCAGAATGTTCGAATACACAACTTCAAACGGAACGCGATTTTTTTTTATGCTTTTAATTTTCAGATTTTATGTTTTTTTTTAAATAAGGGCATTATGGTCAATTTTAGGAGTGCAAAGAGTAAAAAAGAGGGTGCATAGAGAAGCTATGGTGCAAAGAATAAATATGGGGTGCAAACAGAAACTCCCACAAGAAATTCTAAGATGCTTGATATTAACTAAATTTATTTTCCTAGTTAGCACTGACTATATTTTAAAATTATGAAAATTAAATGCATAAAGAAATTACAATGTCCCTGTATGAGGAAATAAAAAAGATCAGTTAGTCATTCGAAATAATACTTCAGCAAGCCATTAAGTTAGTAACATATTTGGTAAGCAATACATTATTTTTATTATAAATCAAATGTGTTTTTCCAGATTTTAAGTGTTAATTTTTTAATAGATTTATTATAAGAAAGAGCTTTCATTCTAAGTTCTTTTTTGAAGTATATGTATAAATCATTATCAATTTTTAATGAAAATCTGAAAAATATAAGTAGAAAAATACTTTTCCCCAAAATAATAAACATCCTTCTCAAATAGTCAAAGAAGAAAAAAAATTAAATGATATCTGCTTGAAAAGGTGAGATGAGAAAATATCCCAAGCTTAGTAACCCAATTATTGAAAAAATGTAAATCATCATTTTTACAATATAAATTGAACACATTTGATTAATACTTACCCAGAACAATAAAGTCTATATCTTAGATCTGATTTGAAAAGTTGATGCACGTCTCATGCGATATGCATATGCGATGCATGACGTTCATTAAGTTGCAATAAATATTATATTTAAATACTTTAATTTATATATATATATATTTATATATAAATTTTTAATATATAGTGCTTGATTCGAGAACATTTATCATAGTTATTTATATATTAATAAAAAATAACACATATAAACCATTCTTAAGTAGAAATCTTATTAGTTATATCATACAAAATGAAAATATAATAAAAAATTTTGTTAATTAATGTTCTCTTACTTTCACAAAATCCATGAGTTTTATGTTACAATAACTACATTGTAAGACATAGTTAGTATTATATATTATATATTATATATTATAAACATAGAAATGATTTTAAATGTATGTATATATATATATATATGTAGAATTTATATATAGGCACTTAAAATATTTGTTGTTTTATACATTTTCGCACTCTCTGCTCTAATTTTAACCCTATTCAAATCCTAATAATATATGAAGAAATTATCTTATTTTCAGGAAAATATAAGTGAATAAGATTTTATGTTATATATAAGGGATGTATATATTAGTCCATAGAATTAAAGGGCACACTCCTGTTAGACGGTCTAACGGATCCTCTTACGTTAGATATATTATTTGACCCATCAAAGTGATCCCCTCTTCCTTTTTCCTTTTCTTTTTGATTTTTTTAATGATCTCCCCCCTTCCTTTTTTTTATATTCAATTTTTAATTTCTTTTTGTTCTTTTCCAAAAACGTGTTTTGTCTCTTCTTTTTTTTCTTTCCAGAAACGTGTTCTCCTCTTTTTTTTTCTCTCTCTCTTCAGAAACGTGTGTTCTTCTTCTTCTTCTTCTTCTTCTTCTTCTTCTTCTTCTTCTTCTTTTTTTCTCTTAAGAAACGTGTCTTCTTCTTCTTCTTCTTTGGCAGTTTTTTCCTTCATCTTTGGCAGTTTTTTTTCCTTCTTCTTTAGCAGTTTTCCTTCTTTTTTTTGTGTTTTTTATAATGATTTTGTTAATGATACTTCAACCATAATTAATGATACTTCACATCACAGTTAATGATACTTCACCAGATAAAAGTTATATTTTCATTAAAATGAAAATTACTGATGATTAAGCATTAATTATTAAATTAACAACAGAGAAGTATCATTAATTATGAAGTATGTATCACTTGTAATAAAAAAATGAAGCATCACTAACATAATGAGTAGTTACTACTCACTATCATGTTCAATTTTTAAATTGCAACATTTTCTTTTATGTAGCTAATGATTCAATTTTTGAATTGCAATATGTTTGTACTGATATTTTTCTTTCTAATTAGTGATATTTTCTTCTGCAATTAGTGATGCTTTTCTTCTGCAATTAGTGATACTTTTCTTCTAATTAGTGATACTTTTCTTTCTAATTAGTGATACTTTCTTCTGGAATTAGTGATACTTTTTTTTTCTAACTAGTGATACTTGCTTCTACAATTAGTGATACTTTTCTTCTAATTAGTGATACTTTCTTCTGCAATTAGTGATAGTTTCTTCTGCAATTAGTGATACTTTTCTTCTAATTAGTGATACTTTCTTCTACAATTAGTGATACTTTCTTCTACAATTAGTGATACTTTTCTTCAATTAGTGATACTTTCTTCTGCAATTAGTGATACTTTTTTTCCATAGTAATGAGACTCCACTTCACCCCATAAATAATGATACTCATATGTGATTTAATAATACTTCACCTCATAAATAATGATACTTTGGTTAATGATATACTCCACTTACAGTTGATGATACTTTGCCTTATAATTAGTGATACTTCTTTTTTTGGCTCAATAATTAGTCAACCGCCAGAAAAAAAATAATATTTTTAAAAAAATAAATGTATACCCTAAAATGACTATATTATAATTATTAAAAAAAGAAAAAAAGAAAAAGAAAGAGACGAAAAAAATGAGAAGAAAGAAAGAAAAAAGAAGAAGGAAGAAGAAAAAAAGAAGAAAGAAGAAAAAGAAGGAAACGAAAAAAAAGGAGAAGAAAGAAAGAAAGAAAGAAAGAAAGAAGAACGAAGAAAAAAGGGACTTTGCCCAGCCGCCGAAAAAAAATTTTGCATAGGCGCGTGGGGGCGCGTGCAACTCACGCGCTTGCACGTGGGGGCGGGTTTGGGCGGATTTTGACCCGTCTAACGTAAGAGACTCGTTAGACGGTCTCATACAAGTTTTTGTCTAGAATTAATTGTTAATTCTAGATAAAAAAAAAAAACTAAAACAACAATCAAAACGAACGGAGGAAGTATGTTCTAGATTCATTTTCCAAAATAGCATGACTTTTGTGATATGAAAATTCTCCGTAGAATACTGATAAATTATTTTATTAACTGAAGATTAATTTTGTGCATATAACATTTGGATATGTTGCATTGCATGAGCCTCAAACATTATAAACTGTTGCAAAAATCAATATTAATAGCAGGTATAATATATTGCATGGCCTATATATGTTTTTCTAACCTATATGAAACATTTATATTTATATCGACATGTACAATATATATTTTATTTATATTTTTATGTATTTTTAAATGAAATAATATAATTTAGTTTAGTTTAATTGAGAAATCATATGTGAATATTTAAATTTTGACAAAGCCCAAGGTATAGCAAAGTGAATTACAAAAAATCTATATTTTTTCTCACCCCAGATTAAAAGGTATACTTTGAATTTAGGTTCATATGAGTTAATTTGTTTTAAAACACTTGAGATTGTATTAATTTCATTCATTTAATTTTTGTTTCCTTCATATAATATAATATATATGTGTATGTGTTTTTAGGTTCATATGAGTTTGTTTTAAAACACTTGAGATTGTATTAATTTCATTCATTTAATTTTTGTTTCCTTCATATAATATAATATATATGTGTATGTGTTTTTTTCATTCACGTTTGATTTATAATTTCTTATGTTATAAATTTTATTTGCCTCTGTTGAGAGGTCTAGCTTAATTCTTTTGGAATTTAATACAATATTTTATACCAAAAAAAAAATTGTATCGCATATCAAATATGTGATTATGATTTATCCCGTGATCAGACCGAGAACATTTTATACTATATAATTTTCAGTATATTTGAAATATCCATATATAAATAAATGTAAATATTTTTCTTTCTTTCAAGCGGAAATAATAAAGACAACTAAAATATTATTTAATAAAATAAAAAATATTATTAAATATGCAAATCTCACCTTTCCAACTCATATTACCGCCCTACCTAATCCCTAAAATGAAAACATACCTTGAAAAAATTAATTCAGCTTCTTTCAGATTCAACCTTTTTTTTTGTTCAAACAACAATTAACAGTTTTTTTGCTTTATTCATATATATTTTAACAAATTCGATATTTTAGCACATGAATAATAAAATACTCCAATATTTTTATGCTAATGTATATAGCATAAAATATTATACATACTATTATATAATCTCAAATAAAATAAAAAAAAAAAAAAAAAAAAAATTAAAGTTGACACAACTAAAAACCACCTCTCCATATCTAAAGACTCTCCAACAATCAAATATGTCGTCCTCCCCATAAAATAATTCTCCAAGATTGATGCAAATACAACAAAATTTCCTCCAGAAAGAAGATAAAATTAAAGAAGGATTTATCACAGTTACCTTGTTATTGTAACTTTTTTAACTTGAATTTGTCTCCATCTTAATTAAACTTTTTCAAGAAATCGTCTTGCCTCCTCACCGGTGAGCCTAACAACAGAAACCCAAATGGCGTGTTATCACCTCCAACGGCGCCATGCATTTCAAATCGCGAAGAAACTCTAAGTCGATAACAATTATGCAGTCGACTCATGTTCGTTGAGAAATCTTTACCAAGAAGATAAGATAGATACAATTGAGAAACAAAAACTATGCATAGCCATAGCTTAATTTCATATTTCCTATTAAACAATGGACAATTTAAGAAAACATAAAAATTAAACTGCAACACTGTTTTTGAGAGCATTAGGCGAAGGCTCTCAACATTGAAGGGCAAAAGACCGCATATTTTGTTTGTTGATGTTATCTCACTGCAAACATTGTTCAATTCATGTACTGAATTGCAAAATCCTCAACATTTCATTATTGAAACATGCATGTGTGTATATATATATATATACATGCATTATTTGTCTTAGTTGAAAGAGATAAATTACAGAATCTCGAAAATAACTAATGTTCTTCTCTTCTTCCATCTACTTTGGAAAGTTTATCTTCTCCCAACCTCTTATGCTGTGTAAACAAAATTGTGTGTGCTATTCCTCCGTGTGACACTTCTATCAAACAACATATATAATTATATTAGCATATATAAAACTGCTTTTGTTTTTAATGACTTTAGATAAATTGCCAATGGTTGGCTGATGGCCACAAGTCCACAACGGAAGAAGTAGGTTAATTGTGTGTCAAGATGATAAGATTTTCTAAATCTTCCTAATTACACAACAGATGTGTTATCTATATATATATAAACAAAGTAGCGGCAACCATGATCTTCATGATTTTTTCCCACCTGTAGCGCCCCGATCCCGAAAGACCGTGGAAATAGACGCCACGGGGGTTGGAATTAAGAAGTGGGAAAGAAAGGGAGTAATTTAAGTAACAAAACATCAACAGAAGACTCAGAACAACCAAACATACTTTATAATAAATTATACTTATTCATAATACCAAGATTAGAGCTCTCAACATTTAGCAAAAGAATATCATAAGTGCGGAAGCTTAATTCACAACAGAATACTAACAAAAAGAGATAACGGGGAAATATGTAAATTATAATAGCCCATCTTGGCCTCGTCACCTCCACACTCCAGAAAACTGACCTGAAAATATTTAAAAATATTTGGATTGAGTACTAATACACTCGGTAAATTTTCACAATTCAAGTTATGCAAATCATTTTCTAAAAGTAATCTATCTGTGTCCATGCAGGTAGTGAAATTTAGGAGGTTTTAAAGTTGAAAGCAACCTAAGTTCACCAAAACATTTTATCGTGAAGCGCTTAAGAGTATAACCAGTCACTGCTCGCAACCCGTACTACATCACCAATGCGTAAAGTTGAGTATGGTAAAAGTATACCCAATGAGTGTAACCAATGAGCGTAACCAATAAGTGTTTCATTTTAGTCTTACCGACAAGGAATAGAGCATGAAGAATAATGCATGCGTACTGTAGCTACTCACATTGACACAGCACTGGTATATGAGACTTCGACAACATACAGTAGCACGTAAATATTTAACACAGATAGTCACATATGCAATTTTAACAAAGCAGGGCATAATAACTCGAAAGATACAATTTGCAAAGATAGTATAGTAGCCCACCTTATACATACATAAGTCCTAACAAGGATCCAACACTCGAACACGGTACTGGAGACAGAGCAACAGTCCAGAGTTTCTTTCCGGGTTCCCATAGGGCTAAGCTGCTCTAACCATCTCGAGATTCAACACTTCACCTTCCTTATAAGTCACACAAATCCTACAAGGATCAGTCTTGCTTTAGGATCAATAACTACTTTCGAAATTAATCTAATATTATCTTTAATTTAGTTAGAGCTTCATTAATTTTAATTCGACTAGGCATGCGCAATACTCGGCTTTTAAATTTAACACAAATCGATAATAGGTTCTTACTGATACGCCCCATGCTAAGGAGATGTCAGATCCAATCAAGGTGCCTGAAGGACCCGTGACGAGATCACGAGCTAAGAGGTTTAAGGAGAGCCTCAACGAGTTCATACGAGAGGTTTGGGAACAAAAGGTGTCAAGGAAACCCATGGAAGGAGCCAATGAGAGGGAGCCAATCTGGAAGGTGTTGATAACGACACAAGGTTATCAATGGTTGGAGTTAGAGTGCATTGCATGAAGATGAAAATCAGTCGGTATGCCCATACCGCGCGACAGTCAGTATGCCCATACTGACTAGGAGTAATATCGGTCCTTAATATTTTAATTAAGGGGATTGATTTATTAGACTATAGTATTTATTTAGTCAGATTTTATTATTTAATTTAATGTAATTTTTATCCCTTTTAGAGTCATAGTTGACTAGGTTTTATTTAAGGCAGATTCCTACCTTGAATAGGATTCTAGTTAGGCAGTTTCCTAGTATAGATAGAATTCTTTTTGGATCGGATTTTTAAGTCCTTTAGCATTAAATTTCGTCCATCCCTACACTATAAATAGGGATCCATTGTGACATTGATACATTAGACCATTATTGAATTCAATTATAAACTTGTGAGTTTATTTTCTCTCTGGAGAAATTTTATCCAAATTTCATAATATTTGTGAGATTCAATTCCGACTTATCAAACGGGTTCATCATCCCCGCTTATGGCATCTACATCAAATCCAAGTTCGTGTTTCCAATTGATCGCGGGTTACGAATTCTACTAGTTCATAGTTCAACATCGTTGGGAGGCTAAGGTTTGGATCCATCCATCCAACTCGGCGAAACTGATACAAGTCCCGGAAAGTTCTACAGCTTTCTTTGTCGTGTGCCGATGAGGAACGCATCAAGTAGTATCAAAGCTTCGGCTTTGTATCAGGTTCCATCTATCCTTTAAATTTTGTCCTTAATTTTCGTTCCTTATATAAAAAAAAGAGGCGTGAACAGTACACGTGAACAGTAAAAAAAACTGAAAATTATGTTGTTCGATCTTAGTCTTTCGTTCTTGTTGGATTTTTGGAGACGCGTTCAGTTATTTGGTTGTTGAACCCTAGATAGGTCGTTTGAATCGATTTGGATATTTTTGATTTTTGGATTTGATTTCTTTGGAGAGGAAATTGAGAGTTTAGACATCCGTAGGAACTGAGTGCATAGATAATTGTAAGAGTTTTATTACGTAGAATTCTCGTAGGAATTAATTTGTTCAGCTTTTCATTTAATTTTCGTTGTAATACTTTCTTAGTCTTATCTTTTGAGTTCATTGTGATATAAAAAAAAGGAAAAACAACAAAAAAAGAAAAAGAGGACAGAAAAAAAAAGAAAAAAAAGAGGAGCCGAAAAAAAATGTCTAAGAAAAATGCAGGTACTGAAGACAACACTGCTGGAGGTTCAGGAGAAGAATTAACCCCGGTGTTCGATCCAAAGTATACCGTGGAGGCCCTACAATATCACCTATCAAAGCTGCTTAAAGTCGAAATGGAAGTGTTACATGAGCGGATCGACAAGATGGAGGAGTCAATGCAGGAGCAATCACAACTAGCTCCCCAAGAGAATCGTGGAGGTCGAGGTGGAAGAGGCGAACGTAGATAAAGAATTGAACCACAACGTTATCCACACGTCGAACGACAAAGAAGAGGATATAAAGAGTCCGAGAAAGAAGAGGTAGAAGAGGAAGATAGACAATCGGTGATTGGAGGTCGAAGAAGGGGAAGAGCTAGAGAAGATGATAACTTGGGCAACATAAAAATGAATGTACCTTCATTCAAAGGTACAAATGATCCAGCCGCGTATCTGGAGTGGGAGCGCAAGATGGAGATGCTATTTGACTGCCACAACTATTCAGAGCTGAAGAAGGTCAAATTAGCGGTAGTGGAGTTTTCTGATTATGCCATCAATTGGTGGGACCAATTGACCATCAGTCGACGGCGCAATCGGGAAAGGCCATTAGAGACATGGGACGATCTGAAATCATTGATGAGAAAGAGGTTCGTGCCTAATCACTACTACAGAGAGCTTTACAACAAGCTCTAAACCTTAAGGCAAGGTACGAACAGTGTGGATGAGTACTACAAGAAAATGGAGGTAGCAATGATTCGAGCAGATGTGCAGGAGGATAGAGAAGCCACCATGGCTCATTTTCTTGCAGGTTTGCATAAGGAGATCCGGGAGGTGGTGGAGTTGCAGCAGTATGTGGAGATGGAAGATGTGCTGCAAATGGCGATAAAAGTAGAGAATCAGCTCAAGAGGAGGGGTAACTCGACTCGAGGAAATTCATCTACATGGAAGTCTAACTTGACTTCTAACTCTACCCTATGGAAGTCGGCGAGCCAAGGTAAGAAGGAGGAAAAGCAGCCGTTCACTAAGCCGAAACAGGAAGCGGCGACGGCAACTGCAACTAATCATCAGAAGATGCCCGGGGAGCTGAAACCGAGACATCAAATGCTTCAAGTGTCAAGGTCGAGGACATATAGCCAGTCAGTGTCCAAACCGGCGTGTGATGATTTTGAAGGATAATGGGGAGATCGTGACGGATGATGAGGAGGTTGATCCGGATATGCCCGGATTGTCGGAGTCAAGCGACAAGGAGGAGGAGTACACATCACCCGAGTTACTTATTTTGGTTGCACGCAAGTCTCTAAGCTTGCACAGAGAAAGTGTTGACGAGGCGCAAAGGGAGAACATATTCCATACCCGATGCCACATCAAGGATAAGGTATGTAGTATGATTATTGATGGTGGAAGTTGTACTAATGTAGCTAGTGTTGTGATGGTGAACAAGCTAGGATTGCAAATTCTCAAGCATCCTAAGCTATACAAGCTACAATGGTTGAACGACAGTGGAGAGACCAAGGTGAACAATCAGGTTCAAGTGCCATTTCGGATTGGCAAATATGAAGATGAAGTGCTTTGTGACGTAGTGCCCATGCAAGCCGGACACATCTTGTTGGGGGCATCCATGGTAATTCGATAGGAGGGTGACTAACGATAGCTTCACAAACAAATACTCTTTTGTATTTAACAAGAAGACGGTGACACTAGCTCCTCTAACACCTTCACAAGTGTATGAGGACCAAGTGAAGCTACAAGAAGAAGCCGAGTCTATGAAGAAGAAGAAGCAGGCGGCAGCGGCTGTTGAGCCAAAGGAGAAAGCCCGAAGATCTTGTTTTGCCACGACAAGTGACATCAAGTGGGCCGTGCAAAATGAGAAGCCTATGTATTTGATGGTCCGCAGAGATTTGCTACAAATTAACAAACTTGACAAGTCTTTGCCAAGTCCTATTATATCTCTCTTGTAGGAATTTGATGATGTGTTTCCCGAGGAGATGCCACCCGGTTTACCACCAATAAGGGAAATCGAGCATCAAATCGATTTTGTGCCCGACGTCACTTTACCCAACCGTCCGGTGTACCAAAGCAACCCCGAGGAGACAAAAGATCTCAAAAGACAAATCCACGAGCTGTTGGAGAAAGGCCAAGTGAGGGAGAGTTTGAGCCCATGTGCGAGCTATATTTTACTCGTGCCCAAGAAGGACTCATCCCTTCGTATGTGTGTCGACTGCAGAGCCGTTAACAACATCACGGTAAAGTATCGACATCCTATACCCCATCTTGATGACATGCTTGATGAGTTGCATGGTGCTTGCGTGTTTTCTAAGATAGATTTGCGTAGTGGGTATCATCAAATTAGGATTAAAGAGGGGGATGAATGGAAAATGGCATTTATTACTAAACTTGGATTGTATGAGTGGTTGGTAATGCCGTTTGGTTTGACAAATGCTGCTAGTACTTTTATGCATCTTATGAACCATGTTCTACGTGCTTTTATAGGTAGATTTGTTGTGGTTTATTTTGATGACATATTGATCTATAGTAAAACTGTGGATGAGTATGAAGATCATTTGAGGAATGTTTTACAAGCTTTAAGGAAGGAACAATTGTATGCTAACCTTAAAAAGTGCACCTTTTGCACCGATAAGGTTGTTTTCCTTGGCTTTGTTGTGAGTACAGATGGAGTGCAGGTGGACGAAGAGAAGGTGCGAGCCATCCAAGAATGGCCGACGCCTACATCTGTTGGAGAGGTTCAGAGTTTTCATGGATTGACGAGTTTCTACCGCCGTTTTGTGCCACACTTCAGTAGCATTGCAGCCCCGATGACTGAGGTAATAAAAAAGAACGTGGAATTCAAATGGAGCGAAGCTCAAGAATGAGCTTTTCAAAAACTTAAGGAAAAGTTGACACATCCACCGGTACTGTCTCTTCCTGACTTTTCTAAAACATTTGAGGTTGAGTGTGATGCTTCCGGTGTTGGTATTGGTACGGTTTTGATGCAAATAGTTCGACCAATTACATACTTCAGTGAGAAGCTGGGAGGCGCCACTGCAAATTACCCGACGTACGACAAGGAGTTGTATGTATTAGTACGGGTATTGCAGACTTGGCAGCAGTACTTGTGGCCCAAGGAGTTCGTGATCCATACCGACCACGAGTCATTGAAGCATTTGAGGGGGCAACACAAGTTGAACAAAAGACATGCAAGATGGATGGAGTTCATTGAGACATTTCCATACGTCATCAAATACAAGCAAGGTAAAGAAAACGTAATAGCCGATGCATTGTCTAGAAGGTACGCGTTGCTTTCTACTTTGGATGCTAGATTACTAGGTTTTGAGTGCATTAAGGCATTGTATGGGAATGATGATGATTTTCGAGATGTTTATCTTGCATGTGAGAAATCTGGATATGAAAAGTTTTATAGACAGGGCGGTTATTTGTTTAGGGAGAATAAGTGCCTAACTGTTCCGTACGTGAGTTATTACTGTTAGAATCACATGGTGAGGGTCTTATGGGGCATTTTGGAGTAGCTAAGACTTTATCTGTTTTGCAAGAACATTTCTTTTGGCCTCATATGAAGCATGATGTGGAAAAATTGTATGCTAAATGTGTTACATGTCGACAAGCTAAGTCTAGAGTCCAACCAAATGGTTTATACATGCCTTTGCCTATTCCTATATTGCCGTGGATTGACATATCTATGGATTTTGTGTTAGGATTGCCTAGGAGTAAACGTGTTCATGATTCTATTTTTGTGGTTGTTGATAGATTTTCTAAGATGGCGCATTTTATTGCATGCTCAAAATCTAATGATACGTCGCATATAGCTGATTTGTTCTTTAGGGAAGTTGTGCGTTTGCATGTTATGCCTAAGACAATTATGTCTGATCGTGATGCTAAGTTCTTGAGTTATTTCTGGAAGACTTTGTGGTGTAAGTTAGTAACTAAATTGTTGTTTTCTACTACTTGTCATCCACAAACTGATGGTCAAATGGAAGTAGTAAATAGGACTTTATCTACGTTGTTGCGGGCATTGATTATAAAGAACATAAAAACTTAGGAAAAATGTTTGCCGCATGTGAAATTTGCATATAATCGGTCTGTTCATTCAACATCTTAGTTTTCACTGTTTAAAATCGCATATGGTTTTAATCCTTTAACTCCTTTGGATTTAATTCCTTTGCCTATGCAAGAGTTCACTAATTTAGATGGGAAAAAGAAAGCTGAATTTGTTAAATAGATTCATGAGAAGGCTAGAGCAAACATAGAAAGGAGGATCGAGCAGTATGCCGAGAAAGCCAACAAGGGGCGACGGAAGGTTGTATTCGAACTCGGTGAATGGGTTTGGTTACACATGAGGAAAGAAAGGTTTCTGGCTCAAAAGAGATCTAAACTGTTACCTAGAGGAGATGGACCATTTCAAGTCCTTGAGCACATTAGTGACAATGCTTACAAATTGGACTTATCCGGTGAGTACAAAGTTAGTTCTACATTCAATGTTGCTGACTTGAGTCCTTTTGATGTAGGTGACGAGCAGGATTTGAGGATAAATCCTTTTCAAGAGGAGGGGAATGATACGCCCCGTGCTAAGGAGATGTTGGATCCAATCAAGGTGTCTGAAGGACCCGTGACGCGATCGCGAGCTAAGAGGTTTAAGGAGAGCCTCAACGGGTTCATATGAGAGGTTTGGGAACAAGAGGTGTCAAGGAAACCCATGGAAGGAGCCAAGGAGGGGGAGCCAATCTGGAAGGTGTTGATATCGGCACAAGGTTATCAAGGGTTGGAGTTGGAATGCATTGCATGAAGATGAAAATCAGTCGGTATGCCCATACCGCACGACAGTCAGTATGCCCATACTGACTAGGAGTAATATCGGTCCTTAATATTTTAATTAAGGGGATTGATTTATTAGACTATAGTATTTATTTAGTCAGATTTTATTATTTAATTTAATGTAATTTTCGTCCCTTTTAGAGTCATAGTTGACTAGGTTTTATTTAAGGCAGATTCCTACCTTGAATAGGATTCTAGTTAGGCAGTTTTCTAGTCTAGATAGAATTCTTTTTGGATCAGATTTTTAAGTCCTTTTAGCATTAAATTTCATCCATCCCTACACTATAAATAGGGATCCATTGTGACATTGATACATTAGACCATTATTGAATTCAATTATAAACTTGTGAGTTTATTTTCTCTCTGGAGAACTTTTATCCGAATTTCATAATATTTGTGAGATTCAATTCCAACTTATCAAATGGGTTCATCATCCCCGCTTGTGGCGTCTACATCAAATCCAAGTTCGTGTTTCCAATTGATCGCAGGTTACGAATTCTACTAGGTCGTAGTTCAACATCATTGTGAGGCTAGGGTTTGGATCCATCCATCCAACTCGGCGAAACTGATACAAGTCCTAGGAAGTTCTACAACTTTCTTTGTCGTGTGCCGGCGAGGAACGCATCACTTACGATACTCTTCAATTAACTTGAAACAAATTCGACTTAAGATGAAACAACTTAAAACAGGGCAGCAACTTCGAAAAATCATAAGAAATTCAATTCAAATCTGATTAAGACACAGTCAGTGGCCGCACGTCCACTACAAAGTGACCTACAATTGGTCAGAACAAGTCGGGGATAAATTTTGATCATCCTGGCCTGAAATTGGCTGAAAAGAAAACGTGACTGTTCATCTGAACAGAATAATCAATAAAAAGTTTGGGTCTCGATCAAGCTCGATACTCAATGGATTTTCGATTAATACACAATTTTTCATACTATTGAAAACAAAGATTTCAATGGAGCAAAGAGTTCAGTAATACAATGGCTACAACAATTGAAAATGAGCAAGGAATATAACATATTCAACATAGATGAAATCTGCTAGAAAAGAGTGTGGTTTTTGGAAAACTTACATCTGGGATTCGAAGGATGAAATGATGTTTGATCTTAGATCGGACATAAGGAATTGAAAGACTGAAAGGAAGAGTTGCTATATTATTGGTCCCGGGGTGAGTCAGAATCAGTTTAGAGGGGGGGTGAATAAACTGATTACAAAACTGAACTTAGATGTGGAATATTCAGGGCCCATTTTGACTCGTAAATATTATCCGTGCTACGTAGAGATCAGTTGAGAAGATCTGCTAGCTCGGAGTGCTGTGTGTGATTATAGTGTGCAGTTAAAAATATGCAACTGAACTGAAATTTAAAGCAGAGCACACAAGCAGTTTATAGAGGTTCGAAGCTCAACTTCTACATCCTCTCTTCCTTATGCAGAAGGGCAATTCACTATGCCAGTGTAAAGTTCCTTTATTACAGTTATACAGTGAAGGCAGTTGCTGTCCCGAAAGCTGTACTCTCAACTTCCTCAGCCGGTAGGTCGACAACTCACACTTGTGATCCCCAACTGCTCGCTGGAGAGATAAGGTGCTATTGCCCGTCTTTTCATGATTTTAGATCTCGCTCGATCTTCAAGAGCACAATCTTGAAACTGGTATCAATTGGGTTGCTCCTTTGCACGTCTGCGTCTGAGTTGGGGTAGTTGATCACTTAAGCATGGTGATTTAGAGAACAACTCTGGCTGGAAATCTTCAACAGCTAGCTCAAAGAGCGTTAAGGCTCATTCTCATCAGTTGGAACTTTTGATTTTCTGAGTTCTTTGAGCATGAGGCTTTAGTGCTTCGGTGAACGTCTTCGCAGAAAGACTTAACTAAAGTGCTCTATAAATTCTCAAAAGTCCCACGGTCTTCTCTGGGGTAGCTCACCTTTTAAAGACAGGTGAGTTGGTGACCGCTGGTGATCACTATTGGATCATAAATGATAAAGCTAGTTGCAAGACTTTCATTTAATGGGGCCGGCCGTTGGGATGCCATTACTCTTCTGACTAGCTTTTACTTCAAGATCTCGGTTGTATTAACTTCAAGATCTTCTTTAGCTTATCTGAATTTCAGTTGCAGCTCCCTTCTTGATCTTCAGTTCTGAGCTTTGTCTGGCAGCTGGAATCTTCAGTTCCTTTGTCTGTTAGTTCTGCGTGTCCCTTGGTAGTTTGGAAAGCTTCAGTTGAGATCATCTTCAGCTGGCGTTTCTGGGCTTGGGCTTGATGCCTTCTGAGCTCCAGTTTACTTTTGCTTCAGCTGGCAGTTTGAACCAGTGTTCTTTAGCTGGTATTTTGGACTTGTGTCCCTTCAGCTTGAACTTTCATGGACTGGTCTTCAGTTCGGTTGCTGGCGCTTTATCAGTTGGACTTCAGAACTGACGTGTCTTCAGTAGGGGTTCTTCGAACTGGTGCTTCATCAGCTGGAACTTCATTCTTCAGCTAGTATTCTTTGAGCTGGTATTTTCTATCAGCTTGTACCTTAGTCTTCTCTTCAGTTGGTATGTTCCTTTAACTAGAATATCCTAAGCTGGTATTTCCTTCAGCATGGATCTTTAGACTTGGTACACTTCTTCAGTTGGTATTTCCTTCATCTGGATATCTGAAGCTGTTATTTTCTTCAGCTCATGATTGTTCTCTCTTTAGTTGGCAGTCTTCATCAGTTGATGTCATCGTGGACTAGCATATTCATTAGTTCAAACTGATGTGCTCTTCAACTGGTATTTCTTCAGTCAGGAATAATCTAGAACTGGTATGTCCCTCAGTTCTTCTCTTTTAGCTGGTATTCTCTTCAGCTAGGATCTTCCTTTGATTGGAACATTTCTTCAGCATTGGACTAGAACTGGTATGTGCTTCAATTCTCTTCAGTTGGGACTTTCCTTCAGCTGGTGGCGGCCTAGAACTGGTATGTGCTTCAGTTCTCTTCAGCTAGGACTTCCCTTCAGCTGGTGGTGGCCTAGAACTGGTATGTGCTTCAGTTCTCTTTAGCTGGAACATCTCTTCAGTTGGTGGCAGCCTAGAACTAGTATGTGCTTCAGTTCTCTTCAGCTGGAACTTTTCTTCAGCTGGTGACGGCCTAGAACTAGTATGTGCTTCAGTTCTCTTAAGTTGGTGGCAGCCTAGAACTGGTATGTGCTTCAATTCTCTTCAGCTGGAACACCTCTTGTAATACCCTAAAAAAACCTTGAATTGGACTTAAGTAAATTAATTAAGTCGATCAAGATATAGCCCAATTGAATACAAGTGACAAGGGCCCAAATTAATGGGTTTTAAAGCTCAACAACATTTTTTGCTTAAAAATTATTTTCGTCTTAAAATAAGCATGAAATCAGCACGTTGATCTCACCAAGGCAGAGTTCGTGTAGATACAAATTTAAAGACACCAAGAACATTAAAATCGAATATTATTTGAGGACTCGATGTCATTTATTTCATTTAAACATTTTGAACCTAATTTATTTCATGTCAAGTTTAATATTACAACCCAAAACCAAGTCCATTTTAGCTCAAAACCACAATAGCCACCTAGCTTACTTGCATGAGATACACGTAGCACACACACATGTCATTTAACTGATACAATTGTTGGATCAGAAGAAATAGAAGAAAAGCATATCACAATCAATTGCTTTTTCTTTCCTCTCGTCATTTCCGTCGGTGACTCCAATTCTTCTCAATTTTGGACTCACAAATCACATTCAAAATTCACGATATATATATATATCATCTTATTTCTCTTATAAGCTAGACTACTTTTATGCAAGAAACCATTTGATTAGGTGCTCAGAATATTGGAAAATGAAAGCAAGAGCAGTCAAGAGTTGTTGTTTTACTACCAGGCACCGTTGCCTTCTTGCGACGTGATTTTCGACCAATCCGACCTTAGGATTTACTCAAAGTTTGCATCTATTGGAACCTTTTCATGAAGTCTACATGTGTCTTGTCTTGGATCGTCGATCAAACGTTGTTTGTTCCATCGTATTTATGCTGAAAGTAGCGCCGAATCTCTTCCGAACGTCGATATGTGCAGTGGCTGCAATTTTGATAGCTTGATTCAAGCCTTTTCGTCTAGAGAAATTATTCATTCTATATATGGGTAGAAGCTCTCCTTACAAGCTATTCATATATAGTTTTAGATTATAAATTTGATATTTCTTGCCCTTTTGTTTTTACGTTGAAACTTGTCTGAAAATCATGTTTAAAGAAACATGTTCATCATTTTTTCCAATGACTTTTGGAGTCAGATACCAGAGCTGCTCTATATATACACAACAGGACCGACAAGTTTCATGAAATGAGAGATGAGAGGTGCATGTGTCTGTAAAGGAATTTACGTTTAAAAATATAGTTGAATTAAAATAAGTTTTGGGGTATGTTTGCAGATGGGTGTGAAAAGAAAAGAGAAATTTTAATTGTTTTTCTTTGTATTGAGAATGGTTGTTGTCAAGCGCAGAGAGAGAGAAAGACATACTTAAATGTGAACAAATATGGTTGCAAAGTAAAAAGAAAAAAAAGGTTATACAATCTCATTAAATGTGTTGGGATATGGATGCTTGTGTGCACAGTAAACAAAAATGGGAATATAAGAGATAAAGATGAGATTTGTCTTTATATTAGAAGTTGTGTGTGCGTGAATTGACTTATGTGTGTTTATTTCTATTTTTTTTATTTATTCTTAATTAAGTTATCAAAAGGGTAATAAAATAATGATAAGTTTTTAATGAGGATATTGCAATAATCTTTTATTTGTACATTAGATAATTTCTATTCTCATTCCACGGGAACATTCTTAAAATGTTTAATTGGTCAAGATTCTAATCGGCCCTTTTAAGTCAATATTATTCTATCTAGTATCCAAGAGTTGCCCGTTTGAGCCCAACTCTTGAGAGCTCGTCATTTAAGCCCATACTTATGTTATGTTATAGGTTTAGGGCCTAGCACGGTGCTAATAGGTAGTTCTATTTTATAGGCTCAAACCTGAGACCTCAGGCTTAGGATTTACAGGGCACGTGTAAAACTTCAGCTATTATTAGCTAATCAGGTGGGCTAATATACCATCTTTTAAACTCGTATCTTTCGAGCTAATAAGTTATGCTTTTATAAAATTGCATATGTGATTATATGTGTTAAAATATTTTATGCTTACTGTATGTTGTCGGAGTCTCATAAACCAGCGCTGTGTCAATGTGAGTAGCTACATTATTGCATTGTTCTATAGAGACTTGCCATGAGTCCTTATTGCAAGACTAAAATCCATACCTCGGTTAGAGGTCGATACCTTAAATGTGAACTGTTGGGAAGAAAACTTGGGAAGAAAAATACGCGTTGGTGATGTAGTAGGTCATGGCAAGAGACTATCCGTACTAGTACCACACGATGAAATATTTTGGTAAACTTAGGTTGCTTCCAAATTTAAAACCTCCTAAGTTTCACTACATGCATAAACACAGATATATCATTTTCAGAAAACCGATCGTATAACTCGTATTGTGAAAACTTACCCACTGAGTGCATTAGTACTCAACCCAAATTCTTTTAAAATGTTTTCAAGTTATACACCGGAGCGTGGGGATGACGAAGGCTGAGGGGCTTGATATTCACTTTTGCTTTACTAGTCTATTGATCTTTTGTTTTATAGATTAGTACTCTTTTTCATGTCCAGCCTAAATAATCAGTTCACTGTACTTATATTTTCTTTCCGCAACTCTGATATATCAAATATACCTTTCTTGAGTTTTCTAAGTCAATTATTTCAGTTCATTAATATTTAAATATCCCCTTTCTTTCCCGCTTCTTATTTCCAACCCCGGTGGCGCCTATTTCCAAGATCTTTCAGGATCGGGGCGCTATAAAGTGGTATCAGAGCAGGTTTGCAACTCTGCAGACCTGTTGGGTCAACTTTTCTTTTGTTCCTAAAATTATTCTATGATACTTTATAAGCTCTCGGCTCGTCTCCCATGTAATGACAAAAAGGTACCCTTGTTTTTATTTGATTTCAAATTTTTAAAATTTGCATCTATTGTTGAAATATATATTTGATTCATGTTTGATCCGAAAGGATTCACCGTGTTGACGGGAATGCCTTGAAAGATAGATTTCATGTTGAATGCATACTGGTTTTGAGAACAATATGTGCTTGTGAGCATACTGGATTTTAGTTTGAAACTATGTTGAAGTTATTGCGTATATGTAGGAACTGGTTTGTCCATGCTATGAGCATACTTGTTAACATTGTGTATATGCTGATTGCATACTATGTTTGTGAGATATGATTCTTGTATATGCCTTAGATGAGTACCTGAATTTGGAACTTGAGAACGTAAGATGAACTTAGCCTATAGTTGCTAAACATAGGTTGAACTTGTAAGCCCTTTTGAGATTGCTATGCTCATAGATTGATTGAGAAACTTTTCATCTTGATGACTGAACATAGACCTATGTCTCAATAAGAATTGCTGCAATGTGTACACCTTGATTGTTGAGAAGATTACGAGATTTTGTATATATACAAAGAAAGAAAATGTTGTGTTGCTCAATCTTATTGAGAATCAACATTTGGTTAGAAGAAACAACCAAGGGACAAGTCATGTTAGGGTTGACTCAGAGTTAGACCCAATGCTGAAAAGATGGACATGTCAATTAACGAAATGTTCTGAGAAACGTATCACAATGACCTATGCGCAGATGAGAGTTTTCCTAGGTGGATACGTAAGATGATTTTGATATTCGTGCGGTGTCATGCACATGCAATAAGAAACTAGATCTACCTCACTAAAAAGCAAATAAGTTGGAAGACGTCTCGATCATAAAAAAATCATGAATACTTGGAAATTTTATAGCGTAACAAGAGATTCTCAAGCAAGAGTTTTTTTTTGTTTTTTTTTCAATCAAGATAGCATTGGAGTTGAAGTCGTTAGCTCAACTGGACATTCGGATACGAGACATTTACAAGAAATGTTTAGGATAGTTTTTTATGGAGACACCTGATACTTTTGACAACGGTAGAAACCTAAAGTATGGTGAAAGCTAGTGTAGTCAATGTGGAGTGAGATTGGAAAATCAGTTTAAAGGACGAAAGTAGAGTACACCACTCTTTGAAGTGACCTATTTTTACCTTGATTTCAGTGATATCCTAGAACTCTAAACTTGATCACAAATCCTTGTCTCTTGTGTCGAGGTGAGTCCATCAATCCTTCAAGTCCATCATTTCGAAGTATATTAAATTTTGGTGTCATTATTATTATTAAAATAAGATGACACATTTTTGAGTCTTTTAAAATTCTACACCACTATTCTTTACTCGCAAATTGGTTTTGTATTTGCCTATGAGTTACAACTCTCGTCATTGTCAAGTGTCCTTTAGATTCCTTATTTACCATAAAATTTCTTGATAATTTCCAACGTGGGCCCATTTTATCCGAACTCTAAGATAATACCTTATACTTTTCACTGAAATCAAGATATTTTTCCTACAAATAGAATATGAACCTCATTCTTCATATCTTTTGTGAAAGTTCTCCCAAAGTTTTGATCTTTTACTATTGTCAGACCATTGACCTCATCTATTCCTTCTTTAAACATTATATTTCTCTTCGTCAATCATTTTTTTTCCTTTCTTAAATATTTTTCAATTTCCATTTCCTAGATTTCTATCAATTATATTCCTTCAGAATCTCAGATAAATCATTTTTCACTTGTATTCCAATTTTCAATAAATTCTAACACGACGATTTTCGACCATGTGCAATTGCGAGACTTGATTTTTGTCGAAAAATTGAAAACTTAATATATATGTTTTTTTTTCTTTTTTTCACATCTAGAACATATTGTTTAATGTCCTAAAAACTTTTGTCATTAACATCAAATTCATTTGAAATTCCAAATGTTGTGTACTAAGCGTTGAGACTGGTGATGTTGGGATTTGTGCTTAGAAAGGTCTACACACGAAGGATTCGAGTTGGACTTAGGTCGCACACATAAGATTAGTGTAATTTGATTCTGAGCGATTGAGAAAATTTGGTGTTCACGTGCTAGAACTCAATATGAGACAGAGAATGTGGTTGGAGGCTTGGAGCTAGTAAATGATATGATAGCATGACACACCTAGAAAAGTAAATGTAGATGTCGTAGAAGACGTGATGAGTCAAAAGGGACAATGAGTGTTAGCATATATTCTTTCAAGGCAAGAAGAACTTGTTAGAGAAATGGAGATAAAGGAACAAGATAAGAGATGGAGTCGAACATGGTAGATCTATAGGAATTTGAAAGCAAACGAGACATCAATAACCTACGTGGTTTCTAATACGAGGAATTTCGGGGATGAAATTCTTTTAGAGGGGGTAGAATGTAATACCCCATCCCAAAATTAATAGTGAAATACCCCAATGGTAGAAATCATTTTCTTTTGTAAAAAAGAAACTCGAAAAAAAAATATTTCTAAAGTTTACAACTATCAAAATTTACTCTTCTATTTTATAAATCATGTTATCCTACATATTTGTTCTCGCTCATATATTCTTGTTCGTCATGTCGATATATATCATAGAACTTCTATTCATTCATTTCGTTGAATATTTTGAGACACTGTTACTAAAATCTGACTTTTCTTTCATCTATAAAAATTCGACCGTGTTATGCTTAATTCCAAAATAATCTTCTTCTTCACCGTAAAATCCTAAATTTCATCACGGTCGAGTGGTCATTTATTTCATTATAGTTGAAACAAACTCTACCTGATTTAATTTGTTTTCTTCTCACATTTTCAATTCCTTTATCAATGTCTCATTTTAATAATTGGGTAATTATTTTCATTCAACTCAATTAAAATATTTGAGTCTCATTTTGTTTTTCTTTCTAAGACTAAAGTCCATACCTAACCTTGAACCAAAATTATTACATAAAGATACACATATGTATACCCTTATATATAATTAATTTATCTCTAATTAAATTATATATATGTGAAGGATTATTTTGGTGCTAACACATGCCCTCATAGGTGTCAATAGGAGGTTGCATTTGATTGTATGTGTAAATCATGAGAAGAGGCAAAGGAACAAACATCCATCTCTCTTTCTTCTCTTTTTCGTCAAACTTTCAGCACCCATTTTATTCTGTATATTTCGAACTTCAAATCTTCACCAACATAGCTGAAATTTTGATATGTTGTTCCTATCATTGAGTAGTTGATTTTAGCCTTTGGAAATTCTCAGTTTGGTATTCGGAAAGTCAAAAACAAAGGCCACAACTATCGCAGCTTCTGTTTCGCTACTCTACTGTGCAGTCAACTTGTTTGATCTATTTAAACCCCTACAGCTTGTCCAAAATCCTTGAATTTCTAGTATGTTATTCCTCTTACCTAGTAGATGACTTTAGCCATTTGAATCACTGGATTTGGAGCTCTAATCATCAAGAAAGAGGACATGAAAATGGTGGTTCATAGCAATAAGTTTTATCATTTCTGCATCTGTCGTATTTTACAATTTTTGACTCTTAATCCTTTTCCAAAAATTCTAAAATTTTAGTATGTTGTTCCTATGAATTTATAGATGATGTTAGGCTCATGAATTGCTCGATTTGGACCTCAGATACTCCTAAACGAACATGAATAGTATCTCTGGGTACTTGTGTTTCTGAATTCACCGAAGCTGTATTGCAACATGTTTTCCCACCGAGTTAGTGATTGGATATGCTCAAAATTCACATCATGGTAAACCCCTTGTTTCAGACTTTCCATCTATGATTTATATCTTTGAATCATGGTGCTTTGAGCTTTCATTTTGTAGCCTAAAGTTTCTAGAAAATCTGTTTTGATCATCTCACTAGATAACTTTCGATTATCTTTTCATGACCTAAATCATGTCAAAAGTTCTTGAAATTTTAAACACACGTTCTCCTTGATATGTAGTACAGATCCATGTATTTATACTTCCCATTTGAGCATATAGAAGGGGTCGAACAAGGTGTTAAAGTTGTGTCCGTCATATTGCAAAGATAGTCAACTTCTTCAACCCGTTTAGGCCTATAAACATTGTCCAAAAATATTTGATATTTTAGTATGTTGTCCCTCCCAAAGAGTAGATGAATTTAGTCATTTTAAATTCTGGATTTTGAGCTTAGATGATCAAGAATGAAGACATGCAAAATTTTGGTTTCGAGTTGTAAGTTTTATCATGAGTGTAGCAGTCGTATTTTACCATTTTAGTCCTTTAAACCTCACGAGATTCTTGATAGAAAAGTTCAAGTCCTAAGAAAATAAACAAATTCCATCAGTGTTACAGCAACGGAATCATCATGACCGAAGAGAAGTAATGTGGGAACTTGAAAGCAAGATGAATCAGCAATACCCTAAAAGATATTCTAAGGTACGTGAATTTTGGGATGAAATTCTTTTAAGGGGGGAGGAGTGTAATACCCTAAAAAAACCTTGAATTGGACTTAAGTAAATTAATTAAGTCGATCAAGATATAGCCCAATTGAATACAAGTGACAAGGGCCCAAATTAATGGGTTTTAAAGCTCAACAACATTTTTTGCTTAAAAATTATTTTCGTCTTAAAATGAGCATGAAATCAACATGTTGATCTTACCAAGGCAGAGTTCGTGTTGATACGAATTTAAAGACACCAAGAACATTAAGATCGAATATTATTTAAGGACTCGATGTAATTTATTTCATTTAAATATTTTGAACCCAATTTATTTCATGTCAAGTTTAATATTACAACCCAAATCCAAGTCCATTTTAGCTCAAAACCACAATAGCCACCTAGCTTACTTGCATGAGATACACGTAGCACACACATGTCATTTAAATGATACAGCTGTTGGATTAGAAGAAATGGAAGAAAAGCATATCAAAATCAATTGCTTTTTCTTTCCTCTTGTCGTCTCCGTCGGTGACTCCAATTCTCCTCCATTTTGGAATCACAAATCACATTCAAAATTCACGAAATATATATATCATCTTGTTCCTCTTATAAGCTAGACTACTTTTATGCAATAAGCCATTTGATTAGATGCTCAAAATATTGGAAAAATGAAAGCAAGAGCAGTCGAGAGTTGCTGTTTTACTGCTAGGCACCGTTGCCTTCTTGCGACATGATTTTTGACCAATCCGACCTTAGGATTTACTCAAAGTTTGCATCTATTGGAACCTTTTCATGTAGGCTACATGTGTCTTGTCTTGGATCGTCGATCAAACGTTGTTTGTTCCATCGTATTTATGCTGAAAGTAGCGCCGAATCTCTTCCGGACGTCGATATGTGCAGCGACTACAATTTTGACAGCTTGATTCAAGCCTTTTCGTCTAGACAAATTATTCATTCTATATATGGGTAGAAGCTCTCCTTACAAGCTATTCATATATATTTTTAGATTATAAATTTGATATTTCTTGCCCTTTTGTTTTTACGTTGAAACTTGTCTGAAAATCATGTTTAAAAAAAACATGTTCATCATTTTTTCCAATGAGTTTTTGGAGTTAGATGCTGGAGCTGCTCTATATATATACAACAGGACCGACAAGTTTCGTGAAATGAGAGATGAGAGGAGCATGTGTCTGTAAAGGAATTTACGTTTAAAAATATAGTTGAATTAAAATAAGTTTTGGGGTATGTTTGCAGATGGGTGTGAAAATAAAAGAGAAATTTTAATTGTTTTTCTTTGTATTGAAAATGGTTGTTGTCAAGCGCAGAGAGAGAGAGAAAGACAGACTTAAATGTGAACAAATATGGTTGCAAAGTAAAAAGACAAAAATGTTATACAATCTCATTAAATTTGTTGGGATATGGATGCTTGTGTGCACAGTAAACAAAAATGGGAATATGAGAGAGAAAGATGAGATTTGTCTTTAAATTAGAAGTTGCGTGTGCGTGAATTGACTTATGTGTGTTTATTTCTATTTTCTTTTATTTATTCTTAATTAAGTTATCAAAAGGGTAATAAAATAATGATAAGTTTTTAATGAGGATATTGCAATAATCTTTTATTTGTACATTAGATAATTTCTATTCTCATTCCACTGGAACATCCTTAAAATGTTTAATTGGTCAAGATTCTAATCGGCCCTTTTAAGTCAATATTATTCTATCTAGTATCCGAGCATTGCCCGTTTGAGCCCAACTCTTGAGAGCTCATCATTTAAGCCCATACTTATGTTATGTTATAGGTTTAGGGCCTAGCACGGTGCTAATAGTTAGTTCTATTTTATAGGCTCAAACCTGAGACCTCAGGCTTAGGATTTACAGGGCACGTGTAAAACTTCAGCTATTATTAGCTAATCAGTTGGGCTACTATACTATCTTTTAAACTCGTATCTTTCGAGATAATAAGTTATGCTTTTATAAAATTGCATATGTGATTATATGTGTTAAAATATTTTATGCTTACTGTATGTTGTCGGAGTCTCATAAACCAGCGCTGTGTCAATGTGAGTAGCTACAGTATTGCATTGTTCTATAGAGACTTGCCATGAGTCTTTGTTGCAAGACTAAAATCCATTCCTCGGTTAGAGGTCGATACCTTAAATGTGAACTGTTGGCAAGAAAACTTAGGAAGAAAACATACGCGTTGGTGATGTAGTAGGTCATGGCAAGAGACTATCCGTACTGGTACCACACGATGAAATATTTTGGTAAACTTAGGTTGCTTCCAAATTTAAAACCTCATAAGTTTAACTACATGCATAAACACAGATATATCATTTTCAGAAAATCGATCGCATAACTCGTATTGTGAAAACTTACCCACTGAGTGCATTAGTACTCAACCTAAATTCTTTTAAAATGTTTTCAGGTTATTCGCCGGAGCATGGAGATGATGAAGGCTGAGGGGCGTGATATTCACTTTTGCTTTACTAGTCTATTGATCTTTTGTTTTATAGACTAGTACTCTTTTTCATGTCCAGCCCAAACAATCAGTTCACTGTACTTATATTTTCTTTCCGCAACTCTGATATATCAAATATACCTTTCTTTAGTTTTCTAAGTCAATTATTTCAGTTCATTAATATTTAAATATCCCCTTTCTTTCCCGCTTCTTATTTCTAACCCCCGTGGCGCCTATTTCAAAGATCTTTCGGGATCGGGGCGCTACACCTTTTCAGCTGGTGTCGGCCTTGAGCTGGTAAGTCCATCAGTTCATCACTTCAGCTGGAACATCTCTTCAGTTGGTGTCGGCCTTGAACTGGTATGTCCATTAGTTCATCGCTGTAGACTGGTGGCAGTTAATACCTTCTCTCAGTTACCTGCAACTTCCAGTTTACCTTGCTAATTATTCTAGCAAGCTACAGTCTTCTCTCTATTCTTCTCTCTTCTTTCACATGAATTGATCATATCTATTGGCTTTGACAACTTTGACTCTGTATGATCATCTTTAGTTTTCTGCTTGATTTCTTTTCAGTTCTTTCAAGGCCCTTTTCATATTTTGACATATTTTGACATATCATGAAAACCCCTTGTAAGAAAAACCTTGATAGTTTTTCCTATCAATTTCTCCCTTTTTGATGATGTCCAAAACATGGCAAAATTGAGCAATGAAGGAAGAACTGATTGAGAAATTTTTGAGCTGTGTAGCAAGGACACAATCAAGCAAGAAAACTTATAGCTAAGAAACTGCTTATGTAAACTGATTAGATATCTTTCAATCTACAACAATTTGTTTTTCTTTGAGTTTCTAGCTCTTCAGCTACTGCGCTTCGTCAGCTGGTATCTCATCTTCTTCTTTACCTATTCCACCAATTGCTAGGCTCTCCTCTTTCTCTGGCACTAGCATTTCTCCAGACTTCTCCCTAGACTTTCCCCTGAGACAAATGTCCTTGGACAGCTCCCCAATCTCCCCCCTGAGGCTGATGTCTCTCTTGTCTAGCAGTTTCTACAGTCCTCACTACTTCCTCCTGAGGCTGTACATTCTCTTGAAACTGCGAGGGTTCCCTTTGAATCTCATCCCAGAGACTCCAAAACTGTCTTTCATCATCTTTCTCCTCAATTTTTTCAATCTCTTTCTTCTTTTTGGCATCATCCAAAAGGGTGCACATGTGTAGATTGAAGGATAGAATGAGAACATGTGATAAGAAGCTGAAGGTAATAGCTAAGTTACCTTCAAATAGGGAAGGGAATGACTGTTCTCTTGGTGGTGAGGGTAGCCAGTTTGAGGCTTCTTCAGTTGTCATGAACTGCCGTAGATCTGGCAGTGGAGGCTGAACTTGATGTTCAGTTGTCGTCATGGCCAACCTTGGGAGTAGTTCTTCAGTTGGAGGTGGGTGGTTGAACATCATAGGTGTGGAGGATAAGTTGGATGGGTCTGCAAACGGCAGTGGAGCTGCGGCAGATACTCCATTCCGGATTTTGTTGATCATTAAATCCATAATCTTAGAGAGAGTGGGAGTGGCCGTCGATGGATGATTCATCCAGTTTCTGCTCCAGTGTCCTTCTTGACTCCAGAAAAATCATCCCTTCATGTCAAGCAGTGTAAACATAACTGCTTCATCAACATGATATCTCCAGAGTGACCATCTGAGATATCTTCACAGTTGATTGAAGAGATCGGAGTCGTATCTCTCGATAAGCTGAAATCTGCTGAGCAGATCAGCGAGAGTGTTGTTGAAGCTTTCTTCAACACCATCCATGTAGTTGGTTTTAGCTGGCATAGTTGATTCTGTTGTCATGTCTTCATCTGACATGAGCTGCTTTTCTCGACTATTTGAAGTTAGTTTAGTCGGAGTGGAGGGGCCTTCTTCTGCAGTGCGCTGCCTCTTTGATCGCGGGCCAAAAGGTTTGAGATTCTTTCTTCTTTTGACAAAGATTGTGGGGAGATAATCTCTCCACAATGATGTAATAGGATAATGATGGAAAAAGAATAGGATAATATTTTGAAAATTTTTTTGGATAATGACGGATGTGCCTTTTCTATCCAAATCTATTACCTTTTAGTTTAAAATTGTGCCAAGAGTTCATTTGAACTCGAAATTGGAAAATTCAAAGTTTGGCACGATGCTTGAAACTTTTTCTATCAACCCAAGAAAAACATCAAAACATATTTTAAAGCAATTTTTGACCAAAATAAATTTAACAGATTTCCCTGGCTGCGATTTTCCTTTATTTGAGTCCTTTAAGGACTTAACTTCTTTCCAACATATCATGGACATATATATAGTCTCGTTTAGAACATCACATTTCATTTCAAACATAATGGACATATAGTCCCATTCAAAATAATCATTCAATACCATCTGGGCACAAAGTCCCACAATTTTACCATCATGAACAGTAAGTCCCTTCCATTCATAACCATTATCATATGGACACATAGTCCCAAAATGATACCATTATCCTTTCGAAACCTTTATTGGTGCGACTTTTCATAAATATCATCAATGTGGAAAATAGTCCTTATCCACATTTCCTTTTTGAAATCAGTAAATATCATTGAATTTCAAAAACATTTTAACTCATGTACCTTTCCTTTTGAAGCAGATGAGTGCGGTGTAGGCGACATGCTAGGGCTATCAAACAATCAATTTAGAGACTACACTGAGAACTATACTCAATCAACAATATAACAGGCCTGCAGAGTTGCAGCCTGCTCTGATACCACTCTGTACGCCCCAATCCTGGGAGAAGGGCAGGAGACCGGTGCGCTACTTGGGAAAAGGAGAAAGGGGTTGTTGAACAGAAATAATCAGAGAAATAGAGTTAGTGCCCCAAAAATTTGGGCAGCATAACCTCTGTAAATGGATCAATCCACGCTTTTAAAGCGTATAAAATGACTCAAACCAGATACCATGACTCTTAGGATGAACCCAAGAAAGAATAACGAAGGTAAAATTCAATGTAAATAATAACAGTTCAAAGGTTAACTATTAATAGGTTAGGTATGAAAAAGGCCAGACTGATGTCTATCCAAATACATGAAGTAAAGAGATGCCAGGCTTTCGTCTGTCGTGAAAGCAATACAAAGCCAGACTTTTGCCTTGACATGGAAAGTAATATAAAGCCAGGCTTGTGCCCGTCTGAATAAGAAAAGTAAATAAATGCCAGGCTTTTGCCTGTCAGGAAGAGAAAATAAACGGGATTCAGAGAACCGAACACTCCGTAACAATAAAGAAAATAGAATTTGGAGAACTGAACACTCCATAATAGTAAAGAAAACGGGATTTAGAGAACCGAACACTCCATAGTAGTAAAGAAAATAGGATTCGGAGAACCGAACACTCCATAACAATAAAGAAAATGGGATTCGGAGAATCGAACACTCTGTAGTAGTAAAGAAAATGGGATTCGGAGAACTGAACACTCCGTAACAGTAATCAGAGTAAGTGGAAAAGAATATAGTGCATTTATTCAGACTCAAAAGGAAGCATGTTCTCAGTTAGACTCCATAGTGCGGAAAAGGAAACATATACATCAAATGATAGCCCTTCAGCCTTAGCACAGCCGTTCACCATTCCACAGCTCATCCTGAAAATATTTGAAAAGATTTTTGGGCGTGAGTACTAATGCACTCAGTGGGTACTTTTGCGAAAAACCTTCACAATCATTTTATAAAACAAAATATCCAATCATATTTTAAGCATATCATGGAAAGCTTTTAAAACAGAAAATTTATGAATTCCATGTATACAAAATCATTTTAGTTCCATCATTGCACACCAATCTCCCCTAGAATGCTTACGGTGAGTCGGTTCATGTACACAACCCGGCTGCTTAAGGTTGGACACTCCCCTGTTTGTTTGGGGCTCGATATCGTGAACCATTATGGTTTCGTCATCAAAAATAGTAGTAAGACTTACATGAGTCAGGAGAGCACATCAAATACAGTCATGAGTTGGATATTCAATCACATTCATTTTATAAATATCAGGGCTTAATAACCCAAAACATATTTTTATATAATAAAAACCCACCTAGCAATCAGATCTGGAACAACTAGATCTAGATTCCAATTCTGGTCTCAACTAGAAGTCTCCTTCTATGCCTACAAGATTATCCGGCAACTTAGTTTCGATAAAAGACTATCATTAGGTCAAAATCTAACCTTTCTTAGCTATGAAGTAAATATTAAAATATCTACCATCAAAATATTTTGACTCTTAAGGGAACTTTACTTGGGGTATTTTTATAAAGAAAAACCCTTTTGGAAATTTTGGCATACGGGGTGGTCAAACCCATATCCTAAAATTAATTCGGTATAAACAAATTCATACCGCAAGATCTGCCCATTAGAAAAATTTGAAACTTTAAATAAAAATACTATATTTTGAGACGGAACAACTTTTGAGCCTAAAAGTATGATAGGGCTATCCATGAAGGATATATCTGAAAAAGACTACAATTTAATATTCGGATACCCAAAATATACCCGAAATTAAAAAGTGACAACATGAAAAATGTATATAAATATACATAGAACATAAACCCTAAAGAGAATTTTTGATCCGCCGACCTGAAAGAGTCACCGATCTGAAGGGTAGTGGTGACTTTTGGCGGCGATCACGACGGTTTTCCATCGTGACCATCCGTCGTGTCATCATTTCAATAACATATTCATGATCTATGCGTTGACACCTTCAAAATGACTATTTCAGAATTGAAATAGGAAACTAGAGACGTACCTTCTCTAGAAGCTGTTTGGCGTTTCAATTTTGAAAATGAATGAAAAATGAAACCTTAAGCTCCTATTTATAGAGGAAAAATAAATAAGATAATAAGGAATAAAAGAAAGAGGATAATGATGGAAAAAGAATAGGATAATTACAAATATGATACTATTTCGAAAAAGAAATTGGATAATGACGGATGTGCATTTTCTATCCAAATCTATTACCTTTTAGTTTAAAATTGTGCCAATAGTTCATTTGAACTCGAAATTGGAAAATTCAAAGTTTGGCACGATGCTTGAAACTTTTTCTATCAACCCGAGAAAAAATCAAAACATATTTTTAAAGCAATTTTTGACCAAAATAAATTTAACAGATTTTCCTGGCTACGATTTTCCTTTATTTGAGTCCTTTAAGGACTCAACTTCTTTCCTAGATTATCCTCAGGTAATATATGTTGAATAAAACCTTCTAAAATATTTCGGGGCATTACACTTTGTCTAGTTCTATTGTATCTCTTTTGCAGGAATTCAAGGATGTGTTTCCCGAAGAGATGTGACCGGGTTTGCCACCAATTAGGAGAATCGAGCAACAAATTGACTTCGTACCCAGTGCCACATTGCCAAACCGATCGTCCTATCGGAGCAACCCTGAGGATACAAAAGAGCTAGAGCATTAAATACATGAGCTATTGGAGAAGGGACAAGTGAGGGAGAGTTTGAGTCCATGTGCGAGTCTAGTTTTGCTCGTACCAAAGAAGGATTCGTCTCTGTATGTCGATTGTTGAGCCGTTAACAACATTACAGTAAAGTATCGACATTCCATTCCCCATTTAGATGACATGTTAGATGAATTACATGGTGCATGCATATTTTCTAAGATAGACTTAAGAAGTGGGTACCATCAAATTCGCATTAAAGAAGAGGATGAGTGGAAAACGACATTCATTATAAAACTAGAATTGTATGAATGGTTAGTTATGCCGTTTGGTTTGACAAATGCTCCCAGTACATTTATGCATTCCTTTATAGGTAGATTTGTTGTGGTTTATTTTGATGACATATTAATTTATAGTAAGAATGAAGAGGACCATGTTGAGCATCTGAAATTTATTTTACAAGCTTTGAGAAAAGAACAACTGTATTGCTAACCTAAAGAAATGCACCTTTGGCATGGATAAGGTTGTGTTTGTTGGTTTTGTTGTTAGTGCAGATGGAGTACAGGTAGATGAAGAGAAGGTTCGTGCCATCCAAGAATGGCCGACGCCAGCAAGTGTGGGAGAGGTTCGAAGTTTTCATGGACTTGCGAGCTTCTATCGGCATTTCATCCCACACTTTAGTAGTATTGCAGCACCAATGACTGAAGTGATCAAGAAGAATGTGGAATTCCATTGGGGGAGAGGCGCAAGAAAAATCATTTCAAATGCTTAAGGTGAAATTGACACATCAACCGGTACTATCTCTTCCAAACTTTTCTAAAACTTTTGAGATAGAATGTGATGCTTCTGGTGTTGGAATTGGTGCAGTGTTGATGCAAGAGATTCGGCCAATTGCCTACTTCAGTGAGAAGCTTGGCGGCGCCACCGCAAACTACCCGACGTATGACAAGGAGTTGTATGCACTAGTTCGGGCATTGCAAATGTGGCAACACTATTTGTGGCCTAAGGAGTTCATGATCCACACCGACCATGAGTCCTTTAAGCATTTGAAGGGGTAACACAAGTTGAACAAGAGGCATGCCCATTAGATGGAGTTTGTTGAAACATTTCCGTACATCATCAAGTATAAGCAAGAGAAAGAAAATATAGTAGCTGACGCACTATCGAGGAGGTACGCTTTACTTTCCACTTTAGATGCTAGGTTGCTTGGTTTTGAGTACATTAAGAGCATGTACATTGATGATGTTAATTTTAAAGATCTATATGTTCCATGAGAAGAATCTGGAGATGGGAAATTTTATAGGCATGACAGATACTTGTTTAGGAAAAATAAATTGTGTGTGCCTAATTGTTCCATATGTGAGCTTTTGTTGTTGGAGTCACATGGTGGTGGTTTAATGGGACATTTTGGGGTAGCTAAAACTTTAGCTGTATTGAATGAGCATTTCTTTTGGCCTCATATGAAACGTGATGTGGAACATATGTGTGCTAAGTGTGTTACATGTAGACAAGCCAAGTCTAGAGCCCAACCACATAGTTTATACATGCCTTTGCCTATTCCTACATGGCCTTGGATAGATATATCTATGGATTTTGTGTTTGGATTACATAAGAGTAAACGTGGTCATGATTCTATTTTTGTGGTTGTGGATAGATTTTCCAAGATGGCACATTTTATAGCATGTTCTAAAATAAATGATGTATCCTGCATAGCTGATTTGTTCTTTAGGGAAGTTGTGCGTTTACATGGTATGCCTAAGACTATTATTTCTGATAGAGATGTTAAGTTCTTGAGTTATTTCTGGAAGACTTTGTGGTGTAAGTTAGGTACGAAACTCTTGTTTTCTACTACTTGTCATCCACAAACTGATGGTCAAATGGAAGTAGTAAATAGGACTTTATCTACACTGTTGAGGGTTATAATAAAAAAGAATATCAAAACTTAGGAAGAATGTTTGCCGCATGTAGAGTTCACATATAATAGGTCTGTGCATTTTGCATCTCAGTTTTCACCATTTAAAGTTGCATATGGGTTTAATCCTTTAACTCCATTGGATTTAATTTCTTTGCCTGTGCATCAATAGACTAACCTTGATGGGAAAAAGAAAGCTGACTTTGTGAGACAGATTCATGAAAGAGCTAGAGCAAACATTAAGAGACGGACTGAGCAGTATGCAGTAAAAGCCAACAAGGGGCGAAAGAAAGTCGTATTCGAACCCGGTGAATGGGTTTAGCTATAAATGAGAAAAGAGAGATTTTCGGCTTAAAGACGTTCTAAGTTGCTTCCTAGAGGGGATGAACCATTTCAAGTTGTAGAACACATCACTGACAATGCATACAAGTTGGACTTACCAGGTGAGTGTAAAGTAAGTTCATCATTTAATGTCGCTGATTTAAGTCCTTTTGATGTAGGTGATGAGCTGGATTTGAGGACAAATCCTTTTCAAGAGGAGGGGAATGATACGACCCGAGCCGAGGAGATGTCCGACCCAATCAAAGTACCAGAAGGGCCAGTAACACAATCAAGAGCTAAGAGATTCAAGGAGAGTCTTAGTGGATTTGTACAAGGAGTCTGGACCCAAGATATGTCAAGGAGACCCACCGAAGGGGTTGAAGGCGAGCATAGTTTGAGGACGAAGATCACATGCGAGTGTGAGACTGAGGAACGACATGGCCCGAGCACAGCCATGGTGCGACTGAGGCGTGATCCGGAGACAGACATAGCGTGACTGCGTGTTCATTCAGATGGGTGAAAAGCACCAAGGGAGGTGCGATCTGATGCCAGACACAGAGCGACCGCACTCGCGCCTTTCGAAGTGCGACCCGACCGAGTGTGGCGCGACCGAGCCCGTATCGCGCCTACACAGACGGTTCCAAATTTGCTTTGTTTTATATCCTAGTTTGTGTAGGATATTATTTTAGGGCTTAGTTTTTTTGAACCAACTATATAAGGCTTTGTCTTCTCATTATTTGAGAACAACTTTGAACTTGATATAATTTAATCGTGAGTTTTTCACTTTTCTCTCTGAGAGAATTATCCGAGTTTCACAACACAGTGTGAGATTCAAATCGACTTATCAAATGGATTCACATCTCCATTTGTAGCATCATCACAACAATCCAAGTTCGTGTTTCCAATTGATCAAGGGTCACGGATTCAATCAATTCGTGGTTCAACTTCATTGTGAGGCTAGGGTTTGGATTTTCCATTCCATTTGTTAGTGTAACCTGATACTCCTAGGAAAAAATACAATTGTAGTCGTCATACCGGTGAGGATCACATTACTCATGATGACGATGATTTTGTTGATGTTCCCACCAGATCACTGCGTATCCTCTGAATTCCAATGATGCTAATTGGACCTTTTTCAGTTCTGGAAAGTCATAACAGTTGAAAATTTTATTGACCTTCCATTCCCAATCATGGTAGGTGTCTGGATCATGTATAACCTCGAATTCGGGTATAGTGGTCTTAATATTGCTGAGTAGACCATCGACGTCTTTGAATTGGGGTTGATTTGGGTGCAGGTTTCCACGAACGGTGTGGAATGGAGGACCTCGACCACGGTTGTGTCCGGCTCGGTCTCCTTGAAGTGGATTTGGATCCATCTCAACTTCTTCGTCCACCTCATTTTTAGTTTCATCATTTTGAAATTCTGGATTGGCTGAACGATTTGGAGCTTAGGGCTGTAGTTGAGGACATTGCAATTGTGCTGTTAATTGCTCAAACTTGGCCATCATTTGATCAAATTAATCTAACATGTTGTTCTCTAATGTCTAGTTTCATTTTTAGAAACTTTAGGCTAGGACATCAAAATGGTATTTTTCATCCCACGGTTGGGATATACTAGACAAGCCGGGTGTTTCATCTGGCTCCATGTACCTAAAAAAGATGAACAAATGTTAAACAAAGGAGAAATCCTCACACTCACATTTTTCACACTCTTACGTTTTTTTTTCAAATGTCTTAAACTCAAAAATTTGTTGCTTTAATTTAGCTCCTCTGTCTGAGTCAAGAGCTCGGACTTGATTATCGACGATCCACGGTTGGTATGGAAGGTTGGTGTTTGTGTGGGGGTGGTTTAGGATAAGGCTAGGGTTGATTAAGATAGAATTTCCTAGTTATGGTAGGAAAATTAAATCAAATCCAAGGGGATTAGGATGAGAGATTTGGTTTTTATAGAAAGATAAGGTATGGATAAGGCTGAAAGATATGGAGTATGGGTAAAGATATGGACCAAAAAGTAAACAAAAACCTAATTGAACTAGAAAATAACTTTTGAAACCTATAATTTTCATTCCTATACCTATGACACAAGACTCACGTCAGCTTTTAAGAAGAAAGACAAGACACAACTTCACGATATGGGCTCGGAAAGTCATAAATAACTATCCGACACTAACGAGAAAGACTTAACACAACGAAGTACACCAAGAAATATCAAGAAACTTCAAGAACTCGAAGGAAGATCAAGAATTTCAAGATTAAAGGCAAGTCTTTGAAACCTATAATTTTCATTCATATACCTATGACACAAGACTCATGTCAGCTTTTAAGAAGAAAGACAAGACACAACTTCACGATACGGGCTCGGAAAGTCATAAATAACTAACCGACACTAACGAGAAAGACTTAACACAACGAAGTACACCAAGAAATATCAAGAAACTTCAAGAACTTGAAGAAAGATCAAGAATTTCAAGATTAAAGAAAAGTCTTACACATGAATTTGAAGATAGCTAGGGTTTGATTGATCTTTTTTTCATTTGTTTTGCATGATTTTTTTTACCGATTTAGGACCCTAGATAGTTGACACCACTAGTTTGGGTTGAACCACGACCAGCTATGCTGACGTGGCTCTGATGCCAAATTGATGATGTGATTTACCCATAAATTGACTATGCGGCGGAAGACTTAGAATCAAAACACGACCAGTATTGGTCGACTTGATAGGGCTAGAATTAGGATTTTGTGTGTTTTTGGCTATATGTGCTATTTAGCTCAAACTGAATACATATATGGTCGGAACTTGGAATTGACTTAGGAATGACTCGGTGACACTTCTAAGGACTTGGGATAGACTTGTGAACAAGGAAAAATGTGTTGATGATGAAGAATAGGTGAAACAGATGTTTTTGACTAAGGATTGGAGTAGATAGGATAGATGGAAAGGAATTGTGATGTGAAAACTTACCCGATACGAACCTCGATCCTTGTGGATAAAAACGTGTAACTTAAAGCAAATACTCGAATGGTGAGGTCACCCTGGATCTTTAATGATCGAGAACGAATCTCTTGATTTCATATTCAAAGTTGCTAAACTAAAAATCTTCAAACTTTAAAAAATAAAAACACAAGTTTTGTGGTGTGAGACAAAGTGATATTATTAATCAATATTTAAACTCAATCTACATAACAATGAAAATAGAACACATATTTATAGGCAATGAATTCGATCTCCTAGATATGTTGGAATCGGATTAAGATTTCTAATCTAATTAGGATATGATTTCTAATCTGATTAGGAATTTTAATTTAAGTTTATCTAAAATATTAATTAAATACCATAAATAAGATAAAGAAAATATAAACTAGATAGGTGATACAACCCAGACAATTATCTAGGACGAATCTAGAGAACATAGCAGAAGACTTTTTGATACGAAACACGTCAGTGAATGAAGGGTTTCAATCCGACTCAACAATATGAATAAAACAAGCTAATCTAGACAAATACGTTACTTAAACTATGGCACGAACTATGAAATACAAAACCAAATACCAAGGGTGATAGGATGGAAGTATAAGGCTTAAGGAAAGGTGTAGGGACGTGTATGGCTTGGTAAAGAACGGCTTGGAGTAGATAGGATATGTTAAGGATAGAACGGACTTACGGTTTGATGGAACGGTTGAAGAACTCGAACTTAGAACTCATGGACTTCAAGGAGGCGGACATGAGTGCCTTGATGGATGTCATCGAAGGTGTGGATGGTTGATGAATGTCGATGTGAATCACAACCTGATATTCTCTTCGAATCTCGAACGTACTCGAAGCTAAAATCTCTAAGTTGGTCTTCGGATAGCGAATACCTATTAATCCTTTTTGTGGATTAAGGGATACCCTTAAATAAGACTGAAAGTTGCTAGGCTCTAAGAGTATTGCTTTGTATCTAAAACAACAAATGAATAAAGATAGGTTGAGACACAATTGTATGCAAAGGCAAATTTTAATCAATAATGTCTAAAGAATAATGTTCACAATGGATCCCTATTTATAATACTATGGGGCACAAAATTTCTAAGCTAAAAGTCTTATGATTCAAACCTAAAAAAGGATTAAACTTGAACTAGGAAATTACCTAAGCTAGAATTCTATTCAAGGTAGGAAATTACCTTAAATAAAACCTAGTCAAACTATGACTTAATAAATTCAAAAACTACATGAATTAAATACCCAAAAATGACTCAAAATAAATAAATACTATAATATAAAATAATGCTATAGCATAGGATGAAAAACCCGAACAAAATAAAACGGGTCTTGGACGGCAGAGGCGCACGGTCCGTGCGGTGGATTGCACGTTCCATGCGGCACCTTCTGATCGAGTTTTCTCTATAGCTGCCCGGGCTGTGTCCTTCTCTTGTCATCCTGCACGGGCCGTGCAGGGGTCCTCTCGAAGTCCTTCATCTTCGAGCTTTAAAACGGACACCAATCTCTGGCTATCTTAACTTGGTTCATCCTCGAACTTCTTGCGAACCAACACTTGAAAATAATTTTGTAATCTCTTGGCTCATAATCTTGTAACAGGACCTCAGATATGCAACTCCGGATTTAGCTCATCTTTTCTATTCATGGACTCATCATTCCCCTCCCCATGAAAAGAATTCGTCCTCGAATTTAAATCTCCGTGATCAAAGACGAACACGAATTGACCATCAAATTCTTTTTGCTCAAGCTACATAAAACACATCTTCATGAACCTGAACGTGAACTCCCACTCGGTGTTGGATGGTCAAAGCTTTAACACCATAGAATGCATAGATATGGCATTCACGAACAAATCGGGTGATACATTAACTTCCAATAGAACTTCTTCAACAACTTGTAAAATAAAGGCATCACAAGAAAACGGTTGACAAAAAATGTTAGAACTCGGTAGCTCCTCCATGCTTGCTTGTTCGAGCTCCTTATGATCTTCAACCATTGCCTCACGGATGTCATTCTCCTTTTCAGAACAATGGTATACTTCCATCACATCTCCTTTATCTTCAGTTTCGAACTGCTCTTCATCTTTAGTCTCTTCAATTGTATCATAGATCTCCATGTTCACAATTTGTAGTTTGTCCTCCATACAATCTCCAGGATCGGTCATCTCTATGGATGAAACTTCTAAATTGCAATCTTCTAGAACTAACTCCTCCAAAATTGGCATCTCTACATTCGTTGATTCTATCATGTCTACTTCTGGCTTAGCTTCTTCAACTATCTCATCTTCTAAACACATAGAAACAGGTTGTAAAACAGTAATCCATGCTTTAAACTTTTTAGTAAACTGCTTAGAAATTGTTCTATGATATGTGTGGGACAGATGCAAGAACATAAATAAATAAAGCAGTAAAAACACACGAGATGATAACCCAGTTCGGTTCAACCAACCTACTCTGGGGGAATTGCTCCCAAACTTGAAGATTCGACTGGTACTCCTTCGTCGAGTGTATTAGGGATATTACACATACAAGCCTCCCGCCTTATGCCACCCGTTCTTCTCTATGAACTCTTTCGCTAGTCGAAAGTTGTAAGATCCCCTCACAACCGTGACACTAGACTCTCTCTAGCTACCCACGACTTCAACTTACAATCTCTCCCGAGATTGCGTACAAAACGGAATAAAAATCCCATCACGTGTTTCACTCGTAAACACTTAATACTAGTCTATCACGTTGAACGTTTTAATGAACAACTACTAGCTACAAAAATGACCACAAACTGATTCTAACACTAGAATCTGACCAAAATATCAGTGGTACCGATTGCTGCACAAATCGGTCTTCATATATAGACTTCTTTTTAGCTTGGCGTCAATCTCTTGCTTTCCGCCAACTAGGTAAGTGGTTTGTGGCCTTCCAAACGTGTGTAGATACTTTCCATGTGTGGGAGGGTTAATTCAGCACCGGATCTATACCACAAGGTAGTAAAATGAATCTATCTTGAGCTTCCAAACTGGTTTGGCGCAAGATCTTTCCAATAAGGAAACTGCCATAAATAGAGTGTCCCTGTTTCTGTCTGGGACAAACTCTGGAACAGTTCACCAACTGTTCTTTCTTTTCTTGCACAGCGGAAAACAAATCTTCGTGGGACATACCCAGGTACAAATTGTCGAACATATCTCGCCAATTTAACAACACAAAAATTTAGTGCATGCAGTGGCACTAACAATCTCCCCCTTTGGCGTTTATGGTCGACAATTATCATCACGATCTGCACAACACTTGAATAAACTTCGCAGATCAACAATATATCAAAATGAGTGATATATTCAAAAATGTCAGAGACAGTTACAAGCACACTCCCCCTGAATCTGAACTGGAGTGCCTTCATCACGATCAGAGCATTGTTTTCGCAGTGTAGAACTGTATTGTCAGTTGATAAAAAATAAAGTACAGACCAACAAAAATAAAATGAGGTAAACAACATCCCCAATAAATTTTTTGTTCAGACAACATCAAACATTAAAACAAAATGAGCACATGCTCATAGCAGCATCAGCAACAGACCATCCTTCATCTAACTGGCCTTTGCGTACCAACATTCTTCTCTCCCTTAATTGTTGCCAGAAATGGCAAACACCAAACTTCAGACCGGGGAGGCAGCAGCATCATCATCATTATCAGCATCAGCAGCAGCTGGCTTATCAGCAGCAAGAACAGATGAAGCACTCGGCACGTCAAGCGGCGAGGCAAGGCCAAGGGCTCGGGCCCGGAGATCAATTAGCAAGGCCTCCAACTCTTGTTTCCTGGTTTTGAAAGTCCGAATGGACTTGCTCAGAAACACAACTTCACGCTCCAGAGACTTGATATTCCTGTCAAAGAAAATAGAAGTGACAGCAAAAGAGGCAGCCGATCTGTCTGGGACAGATGGTGGCACAGGTCTCGAACTTTCATCAGCATCGCGGGAAGAAACATCCAGAGCATGCTGGGATGAAAAGAGCTTATGGCTGATGGTCAGCGGCTGCACAACAGGCGCATACACATCATTTACAGAAACAACATCATGCTGGGCCAGTATGATGCTGAAAATTAGGCCAGGATAGCCAACAGGTTGTTGGGTACGAGTTGATTCGGCATGAGCAATGACGTTCTCAAAGATCAGCAGGCCAAGATTAAACTCACTACGAGTGCCTACTGAGAACAGCAACAAAGCCATGGACTTGCCAATAGTAAAGTCATAAGTACTGGGCAACCAATTCCGTACAGCAACCTTGTGAAGTATTGAGTACTTCACACTCAGATCAGATGCCAACAACGCACGCCCCGAGGGCCAAACTACCCGACTTCCTCCAGTCAATTCCGACACTACTTCATTCAGATCAAAAACAGGTGCAGGAGCAACAAGGTTCTCACGACCCAAAAAATCATTAATCACAGTAGGGGAAAATGCAATCCAATGACCCCGCACAAACACAGAAAAAGCATGCTCATAGGAAGCATCACGCATACGCTTAGATAAGTTTGCATAAAATTCATGCACAACAGCAGCAATAAAAGGTGGAGCAGAATAGGCAGATTTCTCTAACCGGAGATCATGCAACAAAGAATCAACACCAGTTCCCTCTATATCGGACTTAACCAAACAATGCTCGGAAATCAACGAGCGACCAACAACAATTTTGAATTGATTTGGGTGAAGGGCAGACATAAACTTACTTGAATTAAAGTCCTCAGAATCGGAATCTGATTTGTCTGGAACAGACTCAGGGACATCCTCTGCTTCTTCATCAGAGGGGGAAGGTGCTCTGGCTTGCTTCATCAGCGGGCGACGACGACCCGACATCAACCCCATCCTCTGCTCAAACACACTCCGTGTAACACGGCGAGCAGAAATAACCTCAGGTTTCTTAGGAGCAGCCTTTTTCCCAGCAGGCTTCACTGATTTTGGGGGTTTTGATGAAGACCCCTTTTTAGCAGCAACTTTTTTGGATTTGAGGGTTTTTGAAAGAGAACCCTTCTTTACAGCAACCTTGGCCAACACTTTGGATTTCAATTTGGCAATGGGTGTGTCATCTTCATCATCAGACACTGGAGGAGTGACTGGTTCATCTCTCAACTCCAAGTTGCGTTTGGACCTGTGAGTTTTGGAGGAGGTAGCCTTTGGAGGAGGGACAAAAACATCCTTAGTAACAGGAGACTCCTCATTGAGGAAGGAGATATCAATATCATCTTCACCTTGATCATGAACAAGATTTTCAGCAGCAGCAGCAGGTGATACTTCACCAAGAGGAACTTGAACTGTGACAACGGGCGTGTCACTCATCACAGGATCAGCAGCATAGATAGACGGAGCTTGAACAAATTTCAGCGCGTCAAGAGATGCAGCAAATTCCTCAATAGAGGTAGGATCTTCGTCAACAGGAGGGGTGACGGCAACATCATCTTCAACAGAAGCCGTGGAGACTTCATTTATTCCAACATTTTCAATGGCAGTCGCAATTGAGGCATCTAAAATTTCCGCAGACACCATGGGCGGAGAGGATGGCACTTCAGAAACCCTAGGAGAGGGTTGAACATCGAGATCTGTCTCAGACATAGATCGAGGCGGTAAATCAGCAGAAGGTGCCACAGAAGTTGGCACATAAGCAAGCGCTTCAGAGGAAGCAACAGATGGCTTCACAGAGACAGAGGCAATTGAAGATGAAAACACAATGGGTTGAGATAGCTCCGCAAGTTGTCGCCGCAAGTCTTCAGTAGAAATTCTGGGTTTCTTTGCTTGAGTGGGCTTAGAAGAAACAACTTTGTCCGCCATTTGAGTTCGAACAATGAAAATTCAAACACACACCACAGAGAGAAAACGGCTTGAAAAATTTGCAACGATTCTGTCTCTTTTGATAAATAAGGTTAAGACCTTAATTAGGAAACTCTAAAAGGAAATTTCCTTAAATCACTTAATCCTCACACATGACCCCGCAGCTAGGTGTGGAGAAGTGGAATCGATCGTGGTGCGAAAATCAAGGCACAACTAGCCGTTGAAAAGTAACCGTTCATCCAAAGCAGAAACTGTCCGAGACAGATATTGGCACAACACTTACAGACCATAGTAACCATGGTCATTTTATACTCTCTATACATACATCACTGACCAAGACTGTATAGAGAGTCTTCTCACAACGGAGAAATTTAGAGAACACAAAGACCCAAGGAGGATCTCAGTGTTTCAAACCTTCTGCTATCAAGTGCCTTTGTAAAGATGTCCGCAAGCTGGGCATCCGTTCCAACATATTCGATTACAAGAGATCCGTCTTCAACAAGCTCTCGGATGAAGTGGTGACAAATGTCTATGTGCTTTGTACGAGAGTGCTGAACTGGATTTTTCAAAATGTTTATCACACTCATATTGTCACAGTATATGGTAAGAACAGACTGTGGGACACCATAGTCATGTAGCATTTGTTTCATCCACAAAAGTTAAGTGCAGCAACTTCCAGCAGTGATATATTCGGCTTCGGCAGTAGACAGCGAGATAGAATTCTGTTTCTTGCTGAACCATGACACCATGTTATTTCCAAGGAAGAAACATCCTCCAGAGGTACTCTTCCTATCTTCAGTACAATCTGCCCAATCTGCATCGCAAAACCCCACCAAACTAGGGTTTGTATCATAGGAGAACCAAAGTCCCAACTCAGAAGTACCTTTTATGTACTTGATTATGTGTTTGACAGATTTCAAGTGACTTTCTTTGGGTTCAGATTGGTAGCGAGCACAAACTCCCACATTGTAACATATGTCTGGTCTACTTGCTGTAAGATAAAGCAGACTCCCAATCATACTCCGGTACAAAGTTTGCTCAATGGCAACAATAGCTTCATCTTTTGACATCTTCAAAGATGTCCCCATTGGAGTTCTTTTCGGGCTGCAACTTTCCAATCCAAATTTGCTGATTAAGTTCTTTGCATACTTTGTTTGAGATACAAAGATTCCATCATCCTTTTGCTTCACTTGAAGCCCCAGAAAGTAGGTTAGTTCTCCTACAAGACTCATCTCAAATTCGGAAGTCATGTCCTTCACGAAGTCTTTCACCATTCTGTCCGAGACAGATCCAAAGACAATATCGTCCACATAAATCTGAACGATGATCACGTTAGATTTTTCTCTCTTGATGAAGAGAGTTCTATCAGCACCACCACGAACATATCCTTTCTCCAGAAGATATTTGGTAAGTCGTTCGTACCAAGCTCGTGGAGCTTGCTTGAGACCGTAGAGGGCCTTCTTCAGTTTGTACACATACTCAGGGTGGTATGGGTCTTCAAAGCCTTTGGGTTGGCTTACGAACACATCTCTAGATAAGTACCCATTTAAGAAGGCACTCTTCACATCCATTTGGAACAATTTAAACTTCATCCATGCAGCCATTGCAAGGAGCAACCTGACAGATTTAAGACGAGTAACTGGAGCGAATGTCTCGTCAAAATCCACACCTTTAACTTGTGAATAACCTTGTGCCACAAGTCTTGCCTTATTTCTGGTTATGTTTCCTTCTTCATCGGTTTTATTCTTGAAGATCCACTTCGTACCGATCACATTAACACCTTTAGGACATGGAACCAAATCCCATACTTCATTTCTTTCAAACTGCAAGAGCTCTTCTTGCATGGCATGAATCCATCGATCATCTTGTAAGGCCTCTTTAACGTTCTTGGGCTCAGTTGTAGAAGTGTAGCAGACATTTGCAATCATCTCACGATAGTTCTTTCGAACTCCTCTGGTTCTAACTCCTTCACTTACATCACCAATGATGTCTGCTGCAGAATGATGTTTCTGCACACCTTTTGAAGGTTTGAAGCTATCCAGATTCTCGTTCCTCAACTTAGCTTGATCATGATGTTCCGAACTGTCTGGAACAGAAGCTGGCACAGGAGTTGTGACATCAATAATCTCCTCATCAATCTGGGCAACAGATTCTTCCAGATCATCTACCACAATGTTGATAGACTCCATCACCGTCTTGGTCCTCTTGTTGAACACTCGATAGGCCCGACTATTTCTCGAATATCCGAGAAAAATGCATTCATCTCCTTTGGCATCAAACTTGCCAAGCTGCTCTCGGTCTCTTAACATATAACAAGTGCTTCCGAAGATGTGAAAGTACTTTAAATTTAGTTTCTTCCCTTTCCATAGCTCATAGGGAGTAACTCTTGTCTTGGGTCTGAAATACACCCGATTAATAACATGACATGCTGTATTCACAGCTTCAGCCCATAGATTGTCAGGGACAGATTTTGCCTTCAACATGACTCGGCTCATTTCTTGAAGAGTCCAATTTTTCCTCTCAACAACACCATTTTGTTGAGGCGTTTTTGGCGCAGAAAACTCCTGAGCAATACCTTTTTCTTCACAAAAATATTTGAAGTAAGCATTTTCAAATTCACGACCATGATCACTTCAAATTCTCATCACAGCTGTTGCCTTCTCCAGTTCAAGCTTTAGACAAAGATTTTTGAATGTCTCAAAAGTTTCTCCCTTATCTCTAAGGAACTCCACCCAGGTGAATCGTGTGAAATCATCCACACACACAAAAATAAACTTCTTCCGTCCAATACTTTCAGTTTGAACAGGACCCATCAAATCCATATGCAACAGCTCCAAGGCTTTTGAGGTGGTAATCTTCTTAACAGATTTATGTGATGTATGAATCTGTTTTCCCACTTGACATGGCCCACAAATTTTGCTACGATCAATATCAAACTTTGGGACTCCATACACAGCTTCTGTCTTCAAGAGTCGCTGCATGTTTCTGTAACTCACATGGCCGAGCTTTTCATGCCATATGTTTGCTTTATCAAGTTGAGTTCTGAAGCAATTACCTTTCATGTTGAGAAGGTAACAATTGTCCCTTGATCTGTCTCCATCCATCAGCAGCACACATTCTTTGTTCTTCACAAGACATTTGTCTCTAGTAAAATGAACAAAGAGACCTTGATCGCAGAGTTGACTTATGCTAATTAAGTTAGCTTTCAGTCCTTCAACAAGCAAAACATCCTCCAAGTTGGGCATCCCTTTAACATTTAGATGACCACGGCCAAGAACTCTTCTCTTAACACCATCTCCAAAGGCAACGGATTGATAAGAACAATCCTTTTGGATATTCTTCAACATACTGGCATCTCCAGTCATGTGTCGCGAGCATCCGCTGTCAAAATACCAGCTGCTCTTTGCGTGAATATTGAGGGCAGTGTGAACCACATAGTTCCTGTGACGGTTCCAGGATCTGTTCCGCACAGATTGTCTTCTGAAATTTAGGTCATTCTGAGATCGACCTTTCCTCCTCATTCTTCTAAGATCATTGATGTAGTACCTACAGTATGGTCGAATGTGACCAGGTTTTCCACAATAGTGGCAGACAATTCCATTCTTTCGAGGCTGTGACTTTGGAGGTTGTGGCTGCTTGATTTCTGATTTAAATTCAGGTTCTGGAACAGATTCAACATGCTTTCCAGATGTTTGTCCTTGACAGAAACGATCGAAAAACTTCCCACCAGTGTATCCAAGACCTGTATGGTCCTGCGGGCTTTTTCCTTTAGAAAGAATGTCATCGAGCTGAGATGATCTAGAGTTCATCATCTTGACAAGATTCTTAAGATGAAGCAGTTCACCATTCTGAGAGTGAGAGTTATTTCTGGACTGTTAAAGATCATTCTGCAATTCACTGAGGTGCGTGGACAAACAATCTCTCTCTTTAATGAGATCACCATTCTCTTTCATCAGCTCTTCATTGACTTTAACCACCATGATCCAGCTCTCATGAAGCTTTTTGTAAGCTTCTATGGCAGACTCTTCAGTGAATTCTTCATCATCACTGCTTTCCGAAACATTGTCATTATGTCTGTCAGAGACAGATTTAGACACAGGTTCTTTGTTAGAATGTGTCATGAAAGCAATATGGTTGCTCACGCATTCTTCATCACTCCCACTATCATCTGGATCATCACTTTCACTAAGAGTGGAACTATATGATTTATTCTTCTTCTTTAAGGTGTTAGCACATTCAGCTTGATAGTGCCTAAGACCCCCACATTCTCTACACTTGACCTCCTTCTGTTTTTCTTCAATGGAATCTTCATCTTTAGATCTCCGAGATTTGGAGAATCTGTTCTTGATAGAATTATTCTGTGAAGACTTCTCATAACGTTTGACAAATTTTGAGAAATTCTTTGTCAGAAGGGTAATTGACTCAGCCAGATCATTTTTGTCAGAGACATTACTTGGATCATCAGCACTGGGGCCGGCTTGAAAAGCTATGCTTTTCTTCTGAACTGTCTCTTCGTCTGTTAGTCCCATTTCAAAAGTTACAGGACCCCATCAGCTCCTGTAACTTCATCTTGCTCACGTCCTTGGCCTCTTCTATCGCCGTGACTTTATATGCAAATCTCTTAGGAAGAGATCGCAGAACTTTCCGCACAAGTTTCTCCTCCGAGATGGCATCACCAAGTGCAAAGCTTTCATTAGCTATGTCACAAATCTTGGCGTTGAAATCAGCCAGCTTTTCACCTTCATCCATTCGAAGGTTTTCAAATCTGGTAGTGAGGAGCTGCATACGAGATGCACGAACACTGCTCATTCCTTCGAAAGTAGTTTGAAGGATATCCCATGCATCTTTTGCCTTGTCACATGTGGAGATGAGTTTGAACACGTTCATGTCTACTGCAGAAAAAATGGCATTCATGGCTTTAGCATTCAGCCCCATGATCAGATAATCAGCATCGTCAAACTCTTCTTCTGGCTTCAGCACCGCTTTGCCTTTCTCATCCTTCTTGGTAGGAGGCTTCCACCCTTCAGTCACCATCTTCCAGGCACGCTCATCAATTGAGCGAATGAAAGTTGTCATACGAGCTTTCCAATAGGTATAATTATTGCCATCAAGGAGCGGAGGTCGCACCGTCGAAGCTCCCTCTTTCATCGAGTCCATCTCGGCAAAAACAACACAATAACATGGATTAATACCCCAAGATCAACCCTGAATACAGGCAACCCGCTCTGATACCAATTGTAAAACAGTAATCCGTGCTTTAAACTTTTTAGTAAACTGCTTAGAAATTGTTCTATGATATGTGTGGGACAGATGCAAGAACATAAATAAATAAAGCAGTAAAAACACACGAGATGATAACCCAGTTCGGTTCAACCAACCTACTCTGGGGGGATTGCTCCCAAACTTGAAGATTCGACTGGTACTCCTTCGTCGAGTGTATTAGGGATATTACACATACAAGCCTCCCGCCTTATGCCACCCGTTCTTCTCTACGAACTCTTTCGCTAGTCGAAACTTGTAAGATCCCCTCACGACCGTGACACTAGACTCCCTCTAGCTACCCACGACTTCAACTTACAATCTCTCCCGAGATTGCGTACAAAACGGAATAAAAATCCCCTCACGTGTTTCACTCGTAAACACTTAATACTAGTCTATCACGTTGAACATTTTAATGAACAACTACTAGCTACAAAAATGACCACAAACTGATTCTAACACTAGAATCTGACCAAAATATCAGTGGTACCGATTGCTGCACAAATCGGTCTTCATATATAGACTTCTTTTTAGCTTGGCGTCAATCTCTTGCTTTCCGCCAACTAGGTAAGTAGTTTGTGGCCTTCCAAACGTGTGTAGATACTTCCCATGTGTGGGAGGGTTAATTCAGCACCGGATCTATACCACAAGGTAGTAAAACGAATCTATCTTGAGCTTCCAAACTGGTTTGGCGCAAGATCTTTTCAATAAGGAAACTGCCATAAATAGAGTGTCCCTGGTTCTGTCTAGGACAAACTCTGGAACAGTTCACCAACTGTTCTTTCTTTTCTTGCACAGCGGAAAACAAATCTTCGTGGGACATACCCAGACACACATTGTCGAACATATCTCGCCAATTTAACAACACAAAAACTTAGTGCATGCAGTGGCACTAACATAGGTGGCAATGAGATAATAGATACTTCAACGAAGTCTAGAATAGGTACCTTAAAAGTAGAATCGCCATCAGTGGTAATGAAGTTAGATGGTAACTCAACATTTGACTCTACTTGAACCTCTTCCTTTGACTTCATCTCTAGCTCCTCTAGCCATTTTTCTATCCGAATGGCGTATTCTACCATGTCCTCCAACTCTTCGAAGTGGTACAATGCTACTCTTTCACGGATTGCCCTTTGTAGACTAGCTAGAAATCTATCCATTGTATCTTCTGGATATTCTTCTACATAAGCTCGTCTCATGGCTTCAATCATTTTGTTATAGTTGGCATTTATACTTCGATCTCCTTGTCTAAGGTTTTGAAGATTTTTCTCTAGCTCTCGTTGGTAGTGGAATGGAATGAAGCATTTTCGCATCAAATCTTTCATCTCACGCCATGTGTCGATAGGTGAAAGGTGATCTCAGTGGCACCGGTTTTACTGGAATCCCCACCATGTCGCTATGTAACCTTTAAACTTCATTAAAACTAACTGTACTTTCTTTGGTTAGGAGAAGTCGTAGCACTCAAAGATTTTATCTACTTTACGTTCCCAATAAAGGTAAAGATCGGGGTCATATAGACCTTCAAACTCGGGGATGATCATGTTGTTGTTGTGGTAAAGATGGCGAGAATTTGGTGTATATGGTGTACAGGTGTACGGAGTATAAGTGGTGTATGGTGTATAGTGTTGGGGTTTTTTCGAATTAAACCACCGCAGGATCATTTAGATGTTCATTAATCCGTGTTCATGCAAATCATAATTTTATGTAACATGCATGTTTATCACAGTCTAATTAAAAAGCATGCAAAGCAGATTCGAATCTAATAAAGCGGAAGACATAGAAACGAATCTACTTACAAATCGATAGACGGTCTGTGGACAAGATTAAAGATCTAATCTTGCTGTTGAATGAATACAGGAATGGCGCCTCTTAGCCTTGTGAAAATCATCCACTGCACAATTCCACTCCAAGATCTTCTGTTGTATTCCCGGACTGTATCTAGATTGAGAGTGGGCTGAAATCTACTAGATAGAGTTGTGAAATCTATGGATAACTTTGAGAGACAAAGAGGGGCTGAATTATCATGTCCCAATTTTCGTCCCACCCCTATATTTATATAGGAGGTGGGCGAAAATTAACATCCCAACCCTACTGGGCTTGGGCCTCTATCTCAAGTTCTATATCCAGTCCACTATCAGTCAATTGGGCTACAACAGGGATCTAGAAGAATATTAAATTGGTCCACTAATTTATTTAATATCCAATATCCAATAAACCTAGGATATAATTAAATAAATTAAGTTTTACTTTTATTCCACTAAAGAAGTAAAACTGACCTACCAATTTAATACATATTTACGAATATGCTTTCTCCTTTAGTCCAGCCATTCCCCGTGTTTAAGATATAATGTTCATTAATTAATTATGTAAGCCTCTGACAGCTATAATTAATCAACATCTAAAACCTTGAGTAGTACCACACAAGCTTTATTCATGTACGGAATAAATTCCACCTGCAGGGTTTCAACATGAACTTGTGCTTCCTCAAGAAAACATCATCAACCTGGCGCACCAGGACACGGTGCTCATGCATACTGCTCGAGACATCATGTATACATTGTTATTACCCAAGATATCGAATTCGATCTACGAAAAGATCTCACCCATTGATAAATCAAAGTAATAAACAACACACACATATGCTTGCCAATATCACATGAGTTCAGAACCCGAACTCTGTGGATCTTTATTCTCTCAGTAACTGGGTCAGAGACAGAGAATAGTATCCTATCGTGATCCTCCTCAATACACTAACTAGTGTACTAGAATAATCAGTTAGTCAAGATAAACTAACTTATCAGATTATTCTACGGTGTACCGATGGTGTGTTCAGGACCATCTAAGCCGTGAGCTCTTTAATACATTACAAGGTTCTAATGATATGATCTTACCATGTGACTCCCCACACCATATCATCTACAATGTAAGTATATGGAACATTGCATAAAACAATTATAGAACATAATCTAAATGCAAACAGTGACTGCAATAACTTTTATTTCATATCATCAGAAAAGTATACAAAGACAAGTCTTCCAGTATACAAAACTAACAATCTCCCACTTATACTTGAAGCATGTCTTTCAAGCATAATAACTAACCCCAAACTCTCTAATCTAAAACTATCAACTCAAACTGCGCTACCGGGTCTGCATCTCACTCCCATTTTCTCCATGTGACCATCAAAGGTCTTAGCCGCCAGGCTCTTCATGAATGGATCAGCCAGGTTGTCCTCAGATGCAATCTTGACCACCGCCACGTCTCCTCTCTTAACGATTTCTCGTATAAGATGGTACTTTCTCTCTATGTGTTTACTTGCCTTGTGGGCTCTGGGTTCCTTCGAATTTGCCACTGCACCAGAGTTATCACAGTATATCGTGATAGTCTTAGGCAAATCAGGAACCACGCCCAAGCCCACTAGGAACCCGCGGAGCCAGACAACCTCTTTTGCAGCCTCAGAGGCAGCTACATACTCAGCTTCCATGGTGGAATCGGCAATGCATTTCTGCTTAATGCTCCTCCATGCGATGGCTCCACCTCCTAATGTAAACACATAACCCGAGGTAGACTTACTCTGATCTTTGTCGGATTAAAAATCTGAGTCCGTGTAACCCAAAGGTACTAGACTATCAGAGCGGAAAACCAACATGTAGTCTCGAGTCCGTTTAAGGTACTTGAGAATGTTTTTGACCGCAGTCCAGTGACCTTGTCCAGGGTTAGACTGATATCTACTTACCATGCCAACGACATAGCATATATCAGGCCTAGTGCATAGCATAGCATACATTAAACTTCCCACAGCCGAAGCATATGGTACTTTCTTCATTTCCTCTATCTCAGACTGTGTTTGGGGACACATTTCCTTGGATAGATGAATTCCATGCCTGTAAGGTATAAAACCTTTCTTGGAATCTTGCATGCCAAATCTAGCTAGCACTGTATCGATATAAGTCGCCTGGGACAGACATAACATCCTTTTCTAGCGATCACGAATGATCTTGATGCCAAGGACATGTCCGGCTTCACCCAGATCCTTCATATCGAACTGCTCGGACAACCACACCCTAATGTTTGATAACGCCTTCTTACTATTTCCAATAAGCAAGATGTCATCAACATAAAGTACGAGGAATGCCACCACGTTTCTGTCACATTTCTTGTACACACAGCTCTCATCCGGACTTTGCACGAATCCATATGACTGGATAACCTCATCAAATCGGATGTTCCAAGACCTCGATGCCTGCTTAAGTCCATAAATGGATCTCTTAAGCTTACACAGCAAGTGCTCTTGGCCTTTAGCAATAAATCCCTCTGGTTGTTTCATGTGAATGTTTTCCTCAAGACTTCCGTTTAGGAAAGCTGTCTTGACATCCTTCTGCCAGATCTCATAATCCAAATGAGCGGTAATAGACAAGAGAATCCGGATTGACTTAAGCATGGCTACCGGTGAAAAGGTTTCCTTATAATCGATCCCTTCTTTCTGAGTATACCCTTTTGCCACCAATCTAGCTTTGAAGGTTTCAATCTTCCCATCAGATCCTCTCTTGCGCTTGTAGATCCACTTACAGCCAATGGGTATTACCCCATCTAGTGGTTCTACAAGTTCCCAGACTTGATTGTGATCCATAGATCCAATCTCAGACTCCATTGCAATTTTCCAAGAATCTGCATCTTTATCTCAAATTGCCTCGTCATAGGTCCTGGGATCCAATTCATTGAGACCCTCTGGAAAATCTGAAGCCTCTCCCAGACCAATGAATCTATCAGGTTGGCGTACAACCCTCTCACTGCGACGAGGCAGTTCCTGTACTTCTGTGACACGTTGTGCAGTGTTTGGTGGTTCCTCTTCTTGTACAACTGGTGTAGGATTCGATCCTCCCCTTAACTCCTCAAGGATGATGTGGCTCCTTGGTTTGTGGTTTATGACATAGTCTTCCTCTAAGAATCGAGCATTGGTGCTAACAATGATCTTCTCATCCTTAGGACTATAAAACAAACCACCTTTCGTTCCTCTAGGATATCCAACGAACAGCCTTACATCAGTATGAGGAGCTAGCTTATTAGCTTCCTTGTCAAACACGTGTGTTGGGCTATCCCAAATCCGAATATGGTTCAAACTGGGCTTTCGTCCAGTCCATAGTTCTGTAGGTGTAGCAGGAACTGATTTCGATGGAACCAAGTTAAGAATATAGGCTGCTGTTTCCAGGGCATATCCCCAAAATGAAATAGGCAACTCAGAATAACTCATCATCGATCTAACCATCTCTAACAACGTACAATTCCTTCTTTCCGCCACGCCATTCTGCTGTGGCATTCCAGGCGCAGTCAACTGGGATGTAATCCCACTCTCTGCCATGTAATCCCTAAATTCGCTTGAGAGGTACTCACCACCACGATCAGAACGTAGTGACTTGATACTTCTGCCTATTCGTTTCTCCGCTTCCGCCTTAAACTCTTTGAATTTCTCAAAGCATTCAGACTTGCGACGTAACAGGTAGATATAACCGTATCTAGAGTAATCATCAATGAGAGTGATGAAATACTTGAACCCTCCTCGAGCTTGAACTGACATAGGGCCACATAGGTCAGAGTGAATCAAATCTAATAGCCCTTCGGATCTATTTCCTTTTGACTGGAAAGGACGCTTGATTATTTTACCTTCCAAACAGGATTCACACAAAGGAAACGATTCCAGTACCAAAGAAGACAATGGTCCATCGTTTACAAGCCTTTGTATCCTCTTAAGGTTAATATGACCTAGCCTTAGATGCCAAAGATAGGTTTGATTCAATTCCGAAGGTTCTTTTCTCTTGTTAGGGTTTATGATTGATGTATTCAACAGTTGTCTTTGCGTAGTGTTTTCAGTTGGTTTAAGAAAGTATAAGTGTCCATCCAATGTGCCAGAACAGATAAAATGTTTACCACTAAAGATAACTACTTTGTTATCAAAAGAAACAGAATATCCATCCATAATCAATTTAGAAACTGAAATCAAGTTTCGCCTAAAACCAGGCACATAAAGACAATCTTTCAAAACCAAAGTTCTATCACTACTGAAAGGTAAAATAACGTCTCCCACTGCAACAGCCGCCACTCTCGTAGCATTGCCCATGTAGACGGTGATCTCATCCTCACTCAGCTGTCTTTTTACCAGGAACCCCTGTAAAGACATGCAAACATGATCAGTAGCTCCAGTATCTACTACCCATGACTGGGTAGAACAAGTTGCTAAACATGTTTCCACAACCAGAGTGTGAGATGTACCTCTCTTCTTCTTCTTGTTAGGACACGCCGCCTTCCAGTGACCTGGTTGGCCGCACTTGAAGCACTTAGTCTTCGACTTGAATTCCTCGGGAGGAATCTTTGCCTTTGGCTTCTTCACCTTAGGCGCCTCATCTGCAGCCTTCTTAGGTGCGTTTCTCTTCTTCCTTTTTCCACCAGAAAAAGACGCTCATTTTTCAGCTATGTGGGCCTCAGGATTGCTCTTTTGGAGCAATTCAGCTGCCTGAAGATCTATGAGCAGTTCAGTCAGGCTGACATCCCTTTTAATCATGTTAAAATTCAGCCTGAACTACTCAAACTTCGAAGACAAGCTATGAAGAACAATGTCAATTTGAGAATCACCATCTAGCTCTCCACCAAAGGTCTCGATCTCAGATAAATACCCCATCATCATGAGAACATGATTCCTAACAGGTGTGGAGTCAGACATTCTCGCATCCATTAGTTTCTTCATTGCCAAATGACGTGCCAAGCGGTTCTGATGACCGAATAGCTGCCTAAGGTTGTACATGATATCATAAGCGGTTTTCATAGGCTCATGCTGATGTTGCAACATACTTGACATAGATGCCAAGATGTAACAGCGCGCTACCTCATTAGACCTAAGCCACTTATCATATGAAACCTTTTGGGCTTCGTCAGAACCCTCATCTGGCGTCTGAGGACAAACCTCTTCAAGCACAAACTTGTGTCCCTCAGCAACAAGAACTAAGTTAAGGTTACGAAGCCAGTCATTGTAGTTTTCACCGACAAGTTTGTTTTCTTTGAGGATTGAGGACAGATTGGAGAGTGCCATTGATGATATAAAATAACTGAAATTAAACATGCAGTACAGTCACATAACACGTTTAGGATAAATAGTATATAATCGAAAACCTCATAAAAATTATATACTTTTCCACCGACACTTTAAAAACATCTTTTATAAGCCACGATAGTGTGGACGTTTATAAAAAACATCTTTAAATAGGTTAAACCTTTAATTCGCCTCCAGTTGAGTTTCCTTACAACAAGCAAATTAATAGCCGGATAATTAACACGGTCATGTAATCGTCTAACTGATAAGCCACGATCGTGTGGACGTTTATCAATAAATTACATCTAAGTGTGCACATCATTATCTTTGCACCAAGATCACTACTCGAATTTAACCGCTCCAGATAGAGGAGTCAGTTAGTCCTAATAGTGTTCTACAACTATCCATTTAGGAGATTTAATTTCTAGAGAAATCTGTGATATGACACATCCGATATGGAGGAAGACCGATGTCAACGCGCATGCCCATCACTTCTCAATTAAACCAGATTTTAATGGAGACCGTATGAGATTTCTACATACTTTGGTATGAATCTCTCCCACTTAGTTATTTATGTTTGAGGTTTCATTTTATCCCATTATCGAACATGCAAAACATCACATAAAATGATAAACATCCATTGCATGCTTCAACATAACAGTAATATTCCAACTATCATGGCTTATATCTCATGTTGATTGACGAGATAAAACTGGAAAGTCAGCTCCGGAAACAGGCTTTGGAACGTGAACCGGTGAACCTTCCTTTTGGTGCTGAACCACTTTCCTTCTTTTGAGTTGATCTCTGATCTTTATTCAATACAGACTATCTATTCCAAAAGGAAAAATCTAATATTGCTAGAATAAAAATTACAACTCAAAAACTCGTCTAACAGCTTTATATCTATTACATTAAAACAACGTAAAATAAAACCTAGACCTAATCCATGGATTTTCTCATGGATTAAAATCACGTAGCCAAACTGGCATACGGCCAACATTCATTCAACATAAACATACATCACATAAAATAAAGGAGCCATGATAGTTGGTAAACCTGCAAACAAACACAGTCTACAAAACCAACAATCATGTATTATATGATCCACATAAAATAACATATGATATCTATGCATGAATATTAAATAATAATCGAATTTTGCAATTAATTAAATTAATTAATTCGATATTATCCACAAGATAAAAATTGGAAATTAAAATAATTATCCACCAATTTAAATCTTGTATATTTCGAAAATATCACTTAAATAAATCTGGAAATTATTTATAATTATCCACCAAATTTATTTAATATTTTCTAACCACCCTAATTAAATAATAATTGGATATATTGATATAAATCAAAAATCTAATCCAAATATTATCCATAAGAATCTAAATCTTTAAGGATAAGGTTTGGAGATTTGATTCCAATCCAAAATCTTCCAAAATCTATCCAAAATTAAATTCTTATCACAATTGGATTTTGATAATTATTTGTATATATCCAAAATTACCTTATCCAATTTTAATTACATAGATTTTCGAAAATATCTAAATAATAAATCTGGAAATTTGATGCATTTCAAATTCTTCCAAATTTAAAATTCTATTTTCAAATCTATCTAGATTAAAATTAGGTAAATTAAGATATACATCAAATAACATCAAATCTTTAATCCAACAACCAAATTTTCGATTAACATTAATAAATAAATCTGGAAATTTGATTTTCATCAAAATCTTCTCCAAATTAATTTATTAAAAATTGAAAATTACACTATATTTCTCATTTGGAAATTTTGACATTAATCAAAAAACTATTCCAAATTATATAGCTATAGGTTTCGAAATTTTCAAGAATAAAAATCTGGAAATTTTGATCCACTTCAAAAATTACCAAATTTAAAATTCTAATTTCAAACCTATCTAGATTAGAATTAGGCAATCTTTGATATACATCAAAAATCACCAAATCCAATTCTAACCAACAAAAAATTCGAACCATACCACAAACAAATCTGAAAATTTTGATCTTGATCAAAAATCTATCCAAATTTATTTCCTAGGTATCGAAAATTTTAACACACAAATTAGGGAATTTTTAACACATCAAATTCGAAAATTTGATCTCCAAATTTTCGACCCCTATGAGAATTAAATCTGGAAATTTGAAGAACATCAAATATCATCCCAAATTTAATCCATAGTGACCGAAAATTCAAGTGTCATTAAAACTAGAATTCTTGATTTTTACATCTCAAATTCTTCCAAGTTTTGAATACCATAAAATCGAAATACATAGCCAATTAAATCTGAAAATTTAAACACCATAAATTTATCATCAAATTTAATCATGCAATTCGAAATTATGCCCGGATTAATCCTAGAACAGTGCCAAAACCCGCTCTGATACCAGTTGTTGGGGTTTTTTCGAATTAAACCACCGCAGGATCATTTGGATGTTCATTAATCCGTGTTCATGCAAATCATAATTTTATGTAACATGCATGTTTATCACAGTCTAATCAAAAAGCATGCAAAGCAGATTCGAATCTAATAAAGCGGAAGACATAGAAACGAATCTACTTACAAATCGATAGACGGTCTGTGGACAAGATTAAAGATCTAATCTTGCTGTTGAATGAATACAGGAATGGTGCCTCTTAGCCTTGTGAAAATCGTCCACTGCACAATTCCACTCCAAGATCTTCTGTTGTATTCCCGGACTGTATCTAAATTCAGAGTGGGCTGAAATCTACTAGATAGAGTTGTGAAATCTATGGATAACTTTGAGAGACAAAGAGGGGCTGAATTATCATGTCCCAATTTTCGTCCCCCCCCCCCTATATTTATATAGGAGGTGGGCGAAAATTAACATCCCAACCCTACTGGGCTTGGGCCTCTATCTCAAGTTCTATATCCAGTCCAATATCAGTCAATTGGGCTACAACAGGGATCTAGAAGAATATTAAATTGGTCCACTAATTTATTTAATATCCAATATCCAATAAACCTAGGATATAATTAAATAAATTAAGTTTTACTTTTATTCCACTAAAGAAGTAAAACTGACCTACCAATTTAATACATATTTACGAATATGCTTTCTCCTTTAGTCCAGCCATTCCCCATGTTTAAGATATAATGTTCATTAATTAATTATGTAAGTCTCTGACAGCTATAATTAATCAATATCTAAAACCTTGAGTAGTACCACACAAGCTTTATTCATGTACAGAATAAATTCCACCTGCAGGGTTTCAACATGAACTTGTGCTTCCTTAAGAGAACATCATCAACCTGGCGCACCAGGACACGGTGCTCATGCATACTGCTCGAGACATTATGTATACATTGTTATTACCCAAGATATCGAATTTGATCTACGAAAAGATCTCACCCATTGATAAATCAAAGTAATAAACAACACACACATATGCTCGCCAATATCACATGAGTTCAGAACCCGAACTCTGTGGATCTTTATTCTCTCAGTAAGTGGGTCAGAGACAGAGAATAGTATCTTATCGTGATCCTCCTCAATACACTAACTAGTGTACTAGAATAATCAGTTAGTCAAGATAAACTAACTTATCAGATTATTCTACGGTGTACCGATGGTGTGTTCAGGACCATCTAAGCCGTGAGCTCTTTAATACATTACAAGGTTCTAATGATATGATCTTACCGTGTGACTCCCCACACCATATCATCTACAATGTAAGTATATGGAACATTGCATAAAACAATTATAGAACATAATCTAAATGCAAATAGTGACTGCAATAACTTTCATTTCATATCATCATATCATCAGAAAAGTATACAAAGACAAGACTTCCAGTATACAAAACTAACATATAGGCCATGGAGAGCATGGATGCATGGGTGTATATAGGTATGTGTGTCGTGTATGTGTGTGACAAGGCAAGGGTAGGTGTCGTGTGGGGGGGGATGAAGTGGATTAGGGTTAATTAGATCCCCAATGTGTGGAAGGAAAGGAAAAAAGAAATAAAAGATAGAAGGGAATTAGGTAATTTGGAAAGTGTTACACAATTGTGACACAATCTAAATATCCTAATTGAACTAGACTCTATAAAGAAAGAACCAAAAATAAATTACAACTCTAAAGAAAATTGCTAACTAAAGACTAATACTAGAAGGAAAGTTCCAAAAATAAAACAAGACTCAAAAGGAAGTTACCAACTAACGATCTATACTAGAAGGAAATTACCAAAAATAAGATAAGACTCACAAGGTAATGACCAACTATAGAGTGGTACTAAAAGGAAAGTACCAAAATTAAAAATAGGACTCAAAGAGAAACACAATGAATATACCTCAATTTTTTTAAAAAAAAATTTCAGATCTCTTTTTTTTTTATATCCGAACTTCATTTTTTACGGTTTTTTTAACCGATTCTCTTTTTTTTTCAATGCACTCTAACTATTACAACTTAATAAACACGTAAGAAAATAAAAGACACGTACAATGACACGTAGGATAAAACTTGACACGTCAGATTGAACCACGACCAGCAGAGCTGACGTGTCTCTGATTCCAAATTTATGATACAACAAGATAATTATCTAGGATGAATCTAGAGAACGTAGTGGAAGACTTCTGGATATGAAACACGTCAGTGAATGAAGGGTTTCAATCTGACTCAACAATATAAATAAAACAAGCTAATCTACACAAATACATTACTTAAACTATGACACGAACTATGAAACACAAAACCAAATACCAAGGGTGATAGGATGGAGGTATAAGGCTTAAGGAAAAGTGTAGGGACGTGTATGTCTTGGTAAAGAACGGAGTAGATAGGATATGTTAAGGATAGAACTGACTTACGGTTTGATGGAACGGTTGAAGAAATCGAACTTCAAACTTGTGGACTTGAAGGGGGTTGACGTGAGTGCCTTGATGGATCTCGTCAAAGGCGTGGATGGTTGATGAACGTCGATGTGAATCACAACCCGATAGTCTCTTCGAATCTCGAACGTACTCGAAGCTAAAATCTCTAAGTTGATCTTCGGATAGCGAATACCTATTAATCCTTCTTATGGATTAAGGGATACCCTTGAATAAGACTTAAAGTTGCTAGGATCTAAGAATATTGCTTTGTATCTAAAACAACAAATGAATAAAGATAGGTTGAGACACAATTGTATGCAAAGACAAATTTTAATCAATAATGTCTAAAGAATAATGTTCATAATGGATCCCTATTTATAATACTATGGGGCACGAAATTTCTAAGCTAAAAGGCTTAGGATTCAAGCCCAAAAAAGGATTAAACTTGAACTAGAAAATTACCTAAGCTAGAATTCTATTCAAGGTAGGAAATTACCTTAAATAAAACCTAGTCAAACTATGACTCAATAAATTCAAAAATTATATGAATTAAATACCAAAAAATGACTCAAAATAAATAAATACTATAGTATAAAATAATACTATAGCATAGGTACGAAAAACCTGAACAAAATAAAACGGGTCTTGGACGGCAGAGGCGCACGGTCCGTGCGGTAGGTTGCACGGTTCATGCGGCACCTTCTGATCGAGTTTTCTCTATAGCTGCGTGGGCCGTTTCTCTCTCTTATCATCCTGCACGGGCCGTGCAGGGGTTTTGTTGAAGTCCTTCATCTTTGAGCTTTAAAACGGACACCAATCTCTGGCTATTTTGACTTGGTTCCTCCTCGAACTTCTTGCGAACCAACATTTGAAAATAATCTTGTAATCTCTTGGCTCGTAATCTTGTAATAGGACCTCAGATTTGTAAATCCATATTTAGCTTGTCTTTGCTAGCCATGGACTCATCAATAGGATAACTTCGAACTCCATCAAGTGATAAGTTCGAACTCTTCTAGAACCATGACACACGACTTTCCTCATGCATCAATCTTCAATTATGATCAAGTTAACCAATTTTACTTGGTTAAGCTCGATTTCATCTTCGATCTTCTTCCGGACATAGCACTGAAAATAGCTTTGCAATTGATTGCCTTGTAATCTCGTGATTTGGCCTTTTAATAATAATTTCGGGTTTGAATCATCAATGCTTTGTTGGGCTTCATCACACGATGGCTCAATTTTTGGCAGGCCTTCATAGAGAGTTCGTGAAGTGGTGAAGCTATATCATTATGTCGAGATAGAAGACATGGTGATGCGGATCGAGTTGAGATAATGTCATATACGATTAGCATGCCGGAAGAACTGGTGATAAGATCGAGAGCTGAGAGGTTCAAGAAGAGCCTCAATGGATTCATTCAAGAAATCTAGAGCTGAGAGATAACCAAGAAACCTGTGGAAGGAGTAGAACCTGAGCACAAGTGAAAGACATTGATCTTGAGATGCAGCGCGAGTCAGAGCACGAGTGATCGATTGCCCCAAACGGTGCGATGTGCAGGGCGACTGGGGACAATTTGCCAGTCGCACAAAAAGGCACAAAATGTAGCACTAGTGAACTGTACTGACATTGCAGAGGATTTTTCTTTAGCCCATGCATGAGTGAGGGCACGAGTGACCCCATGTCGCACTCCTGTACGAATGTTTTTGAATTTTTGAATTTTTATGCTTTTTATTTTCTAGCTTACTTGGGATATTAAATTAGGGTTGTGTTTTATTTGGACCAACTATAAAAGGAGTTGTAATCTTTTATTTCAAGACAATTATCATATATCAAATTTCTTTTGCGAGTTATTTCTCTCGGGAGAATTCTCTAAATTTCACGCACACACCGTGAGATTAATAAACTTATCAAACAGCTATCTATATCTATTTATGGTGTCAATACAATCAATTTTGGGTTCGTGTTTCTAATCATCATTAGGTTGTGGATTGATATTAGTGGTTCTTCATCATTATGAAGCTAGGGTTCGGGATCTTCCATCAATCTATCGTTGTAACCTGATACTCCTGGGAGGATCGCATCAGATGGTGTAAATGGAAATCAAGGTAGAGAATCAGCTCAAGAAGAGGCACGACACTCGGGTGAATTCATCTATATAGAAGCAAAACACGAACACCGGTACAATTCCATGGAAGTCGTCGAATCTATGGAAGATAGATGAGAAGTAACCATTCTACAAGCCAAGAACAGAGACATCTACTACATCCAGTCCAGGCAATCAAGATTCATCAGGCAGCCAAAACTGGGACATTAAATGTTTTAAATGTCAAGGTAGAGGCCACATTGCAAGCCATTGTCCAAATAGAAGGGTGATGATTCTAAAGGACAATGGCGAGATTATGACCAAAGGAAAGGAGTCAGAATCGAAGATGTCGAGATTGTTGGAGTAAAGTGTTGAAGAGTATACAACACCCGAAGCACTCACATTGGTTGTAAGAAAGTCATTGAGTTTGCATACTAAGAGTGTGGATGAAGAGCGGTGAGAGAACATATTCTATGAACAGAGGCACCTACTACATCCGGTCCGAGCAATTAGGATTCATCGAGCAGCCAAAACCGGGTCATTAAATATTTTAAATGTCAAGGTAGAGACCACACTGCAAGGCAGTGTCCAAATAGGAGGGTGATGATTCTAAAGGACAATGGTCAGATTTTGACCGAAGCAAAGGAGTCGGAATCAGAGATGTCGAGATTGTTAAAGTTAAGTGTTGAAGAGTATGCAGCACCCGAAGCACTCACGTTAGTTGCAAGCAAGTCATTGAGTTTGCATACCAAGAGTGTGGATGAAGAGCAACGAAAGAACATATTCCATATCCAATGTCATATCAAGGATAAGGTATGTAGTATGATTATTGAGGGAGGGAGCTGTACCAACGTTGCTAGCGTTGTCATGGTGACAAAATTAAGGTTGTCTGTCCTTAAGAATCCTAAACCATACAAGCTGCAATGGTTAAAGGACAGTGGAGAGACTAAGGTGAACAAGCAAGTTCATGTCCCATTCCGAATTGGAAAGTATGAAGATGAAGTGCTTTGTAACGTTGTGCCCATGCAAGTTGGACATATCTTGTTGGGGCGTCCATGGAAATTTGATCGGCGTGTGAAGCACGATGGCTTCACCAACAAATACTCATTTGTACTTAATAAAGAATAAAAGGACACCCCCGTTCCTCCATATTTCTGCAATCATTTTCCATTTCCAGCCTCACATTAGGTAACAGCTAAAAAGTTGCGCGGCAAAACTCTAGGAGCTATCTGTTTTCTGGCCATCCTTACCCACACGTGACTTTGGTTCAAAAATTTATTTTGAACATGTAACTCAGATTCAAAAAAATTATTTTGAGCATGACATTTTCAAGTTTGAAAATATACTTTCGGAAAAAAAAATAGCTTAAGAAGATTAGATTATTGAAGCTAATAATCATGTTCAAAAATACCGTTTTGAATTAGAATTCTACCGGTGAAAAGTTCAGTTAGGAATGGCGACCGCAAGATAAATTTCTAGATTTAATTTTGAAGATGCCGCAAGTGTCAATTGACTACATAGAGAAAAAGCGGGAGCAACGAGTTAATTCAGGGTTGGGCGGATTTATCGGTAGTAGAGCGGTCTTGGTCACAGTTTTCGGTAGAGACGATGGCGGAAGAAGCAACGAGTCTTTTCTCTCTTGTACGGGGCAATGAGTTTTCCATTCTTTTTTTTGTTTCTAATTAACTTAGAATGGTTTTTTAAACTGATGGATAAAATTGGAAATGAATGTGGTATATAAAGTAAAAAAATCAATGAAGTTTTTTTAAAATTGTGGTGTATTTAGTAAATGTGGTGTATAATGAAAAATTTGTAGTATAAATAGAAACACCCTTTTTTCCTTTCCTTCTTGTGTTCATATTTAATTCGGTTTAAACATTCTCCCAATACTACAACCTAATTCTATGATTCCTCCCAATACTATAGCTCAATTCTACGATTTATATGTTGAAATAATGTAGAAAAATTAAGTTAGGAACTTAATAGAATTATTTTAGTGCCTAGTCATTGTCATTCAAAGGGAAGATCGAATCGAATGATTAGGTGTTTACGAGCTTCATGATTCAAAGGAGAAACAAAGAAGATGGAGGAGATTTAAGAAAAATGTATTTTTTATATTTGTTCTTTAGTATTAAATAAATTTAATTGGCATGCATATTAAATTTTTAAATCACGACTTGTTTTCTGAAAATTTAATAAATTTAATTGGCATGGATATTAAATTCTTATATCACGATCTGTTTTCTGAAAATATATCGCTTTTGTTCCCGTTTGATTTGATCAAAAAGACGGGCTTTATTCTATCAGAAATTATTTCGGGTCGATTTAGTTTCTGACGAGTAGAGATTGAGGAATTGAAGAAATACATATGTGTGTGTGTGTGTGTGGGAGGGGTTAGGTGAAAACCAATCCTAGTGTAAGAACTAGGACCACATCTCATACCACACAATCCTAAAAAATCAAAGGTCTATATTTGATGAAAAAGACGGTGGCAATTCTGTAATATTTGAAAAGTTTTTCGCTCAGGTGTATTAATGTAAGTTGGTAATTCTTATAAAAATCGCGAAGGATTTGATAAAAAAATTATCATGCTAACGAAGTATTATCATCATGCTAACGAAGTATTATAACTATGCTAATTAAAGTTTTCAAATATTGTTAGCGAAAAATATATTATAAAAATTAATTATAAACCTAATTTGAATTAATAAATCCTAATTAAATGGAAAATATCATAATTGGATAAAATATACCTAACTAGATGAAATAAACATTGTCTGGATGTGGTAAACCCTAAATGAGTTGGAACAAATTCTAATAATAATATATTTGTACTATGTTAGCATTATAGTTTTGCTTCGTCAACACTGTGAATACACTATATTAGCATATGACAATACTATGTTATAAACCATAATTGGATGGGATAAACCATAATAATCAATTAGGAACTATAAACGAAAAATTAAATTCAAAAAAAATAATCATAATTAGATGGAATAAACCATAATTGAGACGAAATAAACCATAATTGAGATTGAATAAACCCTGATAAATTTGTACTACGCTAGCATTATGATAATTCTTTGTTAGCACACTGAATACATTATTTTAGCATATGACAAATGCTTCGTTAACATATGTTATCAGATGTTATAATATTGCCGATGAAGAATTATTATATGCTAACGAAAGTATTTACAACCTGGGCACGCGTAAAAAATTATCTTTTTTTATTTTTCATTCATATTTTTTCATCTAAACATAGTCTTTCGGCATCTTAAATGAAAGGGCATGAAGAGAGCTTTAATTTGATGTATTTTTTGTGTGCATAGGATTAAAAACGAGCAAGTTAGGGTCGTTTAAAGTTTTTAAGATTTTTTTTAAATTGCCGACATTATTATTTTTAATGGATTTGGATGAAAATAGCCCTCCTTCCTTTATTTTTTGTCCTATTATTTATGAAATTGCCACCATCTCTACATTAAATCTCAACCATTAGATCATTAAATTGGATGGTGTAAGATGATGTCTTAGTTCTCACACCAGAAAAATGGTCTCATTTGATCCATATCCTATATATATATATATATATAGGAGAGCAGAACTGTGCTGAATAAGTGAATTATATGAATCAAATGAATTTCAACAGAGACAACCAAGATGGTGGAATAAAGTGCTCGAAAATGTGAAATAATCTCAATCTTTCATACGAAAATCCCAATATATAGGTCATAATTAACGAGTATAAAATTAAATTAAAGTATAATAAATTAAAATGAAAAAAATCATATTGTTTAAAATGTAACATAAATATATTGAAGATGATTCCATCCGATTCCGATCGACTTAAGTGAATTAATTTCATTTGTAGTCCCATAGGACACAGCCGAATCCGTAAATGGTCCCAATATTTTCAAAAATGGTCCTTATAAAAATTTTCACATCAAATATCGTCCCGCTCGATTAAAATTCTCATTTGTGGTCCTAATTATTTAACGGGTCCGTCAAATATAGACGGGAGCCCTCCACGTGATTCTTAAGGTGCGAAAATTCATCCCTAATTCTGTATTTTTCCCTAATTTCCTTTTCTCCCCAAATCCAGTCGTTGAAATCCCTAATCTCTCCAAATTTCATCCCCAAAATTCACTCACAAATTCCATTAATTTTTCACGCATTCACAAAAATCCACTGCCCAGTAGGGAGAACATAAAAAATCTACAGTCCGAATCTTGAAATTTCACAATGATAAGGCGAAAATCATCCATTGTCGAGGCACACCCAAATTATGGGGATTATGAGTTTTGGTACACACTGAAGCTGTAACATAGAGGTATGGCGTTGCACTATGAAGATAAATTCGAGTACATAGGTGGGAGAACTAGTGTATTTGATTTCATTGATGGGAAAAAATGGGATATGAAATATCTAAAGGGTTTATGCGAGGGTTTGGGTTATATGGGTAGGAAAGATTTTTTTTTCGGTTATGGAAGAACATCTGTTGCCTTTAGAAACTGATGAACATGCTGTGTTGATTAAAGAGGTAGCAGCGAATTCTAGAGAATTCACCATATATTTAGATAATGTGAAGAATGCAGTTGGTGTTCTATCCACTTTGGAAGGGGAAGGTCTTGATGCTGTGAATGAGCAGGAGGATGGGGTTTGTGTTGATGCTTTGAATGAGCATGAGGAAGAGGTTTGTGTTGATGCTTTGAATGAGCAGGAGAGAGGGGTTTGTGTTGATGCTGTGACTAAGCAGGAGGAAGGGGAAGGTTTTAGAGCTGTGAATGAGCAGAGAGAAGGGGAAGGTTTTAGAGCAATTGATTAGCAGAGAGAAGGGAAGATTTTAGAGCTGTGAATGAGCAGATAGAAGATAGTTGTGAGGCATTTATTGATAATTACAATAGTGAAGATAAGAGCTCAGATGAAGATGAGGACTTTACATTTAAGGAAGATAGTTATGAGTCAATTATAGATGACATTATTTATGATGAGAATGTTGATAAAGAGGTTGAGTGGGTAGGAATAAAACAGGTCAGTGATGAGAACTCTGATTCAGGTGGCATATCAGATGCAGGCAGAACTGATAGTGATTTCAAAAGCATAGACACTAACAATGATGAAACAACCACAGAAGATGTGATGAGTAGAAGCTCTAATGGAAGGGGATTCTTCTTGGGCCAGAAGTTCAATACTAAAGCTCAATTCAAAGAAGATGTTCATAGCTATGTAGTGAAGGTTGGAAGACCCTGTAAATTTGTTAAAATGACAGTAGGAGGATATATGCAAAGTGCAAAAAGAAAGATGATGGGTGTGGTTGGCATATAAATGTACTCGCTTCAGATTAAAGAGATGGACCTTACACACACTTATGGGAGACAGTTCCATGTTGCCAATGCCAAGTCAACCTGGTTAGCTAAGAGATTTGAGACAACTTTCAGATGTGAACCTAATAGGACTGCTAGTGGTTTTAGAAAAGCTGCAATTGCTGAACTTGGAGTCTTTATTTCACCTCGGCAAGCTTTTAGAACAAGGCAGAAGGCACTAAAGATGATTGAAGGAGACACCACTGACCAATACACTAGGTTGTGGGATTATGCAGACATGCTTCAAAAGAAGAATCCAGGCTCCATGGTTCTTGTCCAACTAGATACCACAACTGCTGGGAGAACTTTCAAGAGCTTCTATGTGTGCCTAGCTGCCATGAAATTGGGATTTAGATCAGGTTGTAGGCCTTGGATAGGAGTAGATGGGTATCATTTGACTGGCCCAAATGCAGGGGTGTTATTAGCTGTTGTGGGAATGGATCCTAACAATGATCATTTTCCCCTTGCCTATGCAGTGGTTACAGTTGAGAATAAAGAGGCATGGGAATGGTTTCTGGCATTGTTGAGGTAGGATTTGATGGGTGATAGAGAAGATGTATATTGTTTCATGTCTAACAAGCAGAAAGGGTTAATTAGTGCATTTGAGAAGATTCTACCAGATGTAGAGAACATGTTTTGTGTGAGGCATCTGCATGGCAACATGAAGATGGCAAGTTTTAGAGGACATAACTTTAAGAAATTGCTATGGAGGGGCTGCAAATGCCACCACTGTTGGTGCTTTCAAAAATATGATGGAAGAGCTTGAGAAGACATATGCAAATTGCTATACATGGCTGCAAGCAAAGCCAGCAAGAGAGTGGTCTAAGTCACACTTTACAACCTTTGGCAAGTGTGAGACTTCAGTTAACAATAAATTAAAATGAAAAAAAAATTCATATTGTTTAAAATGTAACATAAATATATTGAAGAGGATTTCATCATATTCCGACCGACTTAAGTCTTGTAAAATTATCCACACGGTAAATTCTAATGTGGAGGGTATGCAATGCATCCCCTCATCCAGCGGTCGACACGTGTCCCGCACTATTTAAATTTTTAATATTTTTTGTTTTTTCTTTAACCATTTTATGGGATTAACCATGGTTAACTGAGCTAATTTCGGATATAAATTTCGGCGAATTTATAACTTTTCATGGACACATAAAATTATATCGGCAGAACTCCATTATTTATATATTTCTATAGTGTGAACTACAAGTTGTATAATGATTTTGCTGTAATAGTGGCAATAGAAATCGAGAGTGAGGAAGAGTAGAGAGATAGCAGGAGAAAAAAATAGGGAGAATTGGAGTTATAGTTTTTTATATATCTCTCGGCAGCAGTTGGGTAGTATATATATACCACAACTGAGTCCCACCACATAAACCATAATACAACCATAAGCTAAAGATAACATAAAATAGCTATGGTAATCAAAATTCCATTTAGCCACTCTTTTCAGCCCAACTGCCCTCGAGGCCCAACATAAATGAACCCACCTCCATAATTAATCCACTAAGCTCAGCCCCTTTGTGATATCCCACCCGTTTAGCCCTGTCCGGATTCAATAATTCCCCTTTTAGCTCGCTCATGAACCCTAATTTGGTAAAGATTGGATCTTTACCCTCTTCATCACATTCGCCTCTTCCTCTGTCTTCAATCCCCTTAATCCTTTCCCATCAACCTCTAATACCAACAGATCAGTCTCTTGATGCATGACAATACCCCCGGACAGAGAGGATTCTCGTCCTCGAGAATAAAAAGACCGGAATGTGCGGCGGAGGAAAGAGTCGTCCTCCCAGGTGACATGGTCTGCGTCAGAATTCTGCCAGAGAACAAGAGTTTGGGGTACTGGAGTTTTCTTTCAGAGAAGAACCCTGTGGGAGAGAGCTTGCAGAGGTACGGTAGGGAAATCACCGTCTTCAGTGGCTACGGGTAGATCCCTTGAAGGTATTTGCTTCTTACCTATAAACTTCTTGAGTAAGGACACGTGAAACACCGGGTGGATCTTCGCAGTAGGCGGCAGATCCAGCTTATAGGCCACCAGACCAACCTTCTCTAGGATAGTGAAAGGGCCATAGAATTTAGCTGATAGTTTAAGGTTTTTACGTAGAGCCACAGAGGTTTGACGGAAGGATTGTAGTTTGAGGTAAACCTGATCCCCGACCTCAAAACTTCTTTCTTGTCGTTTCCTGTCTGCGAACCACTTCATTCGGGCTTGTGCCTGTTTGAGGTTGGCTCGCAGAGATTGAAGCATCTGTTGTCGTTGGTGTAAAAAATCTGTTACCCCTGGGTTAGGAGAGTCCACATAAGCAGAAATTGAGAGCATGGGTGGTGGGATGCCATATAAGGCTTTGTAGGGAGTGCATTTGAGACTGGTATGATAGTTTGTGTTATATCAGTACTCGGCTAGGGAAAGCCAGTGCATCCACTGCCATGGATTGGCGCTAGTCATGCACCGTAGGTACCCTTCTAGGCATTGGTTTAATCTTTCTGTTTGACCATCCGATCATGGATGGTAAGCAGAGGTCATATCAAGTTTGACTCCAATTAATCTGAACAACTCCTTCCAGAAGGAGCTGGTGAAAATAGGGTCCCTGTCAGTGACAATGCTTACAGGGGGGCCGTGAAATTTGTATATATTATCTAGGAACACTTTGGCTACTGATTCAGCTGAATAAGGATGGGAAAGAGGTAGGAAGTGGCCAAATTTAGTGAGTCTGTCCACAACCACCAGTATCACATTCTTACCATTAGATTTAGGCAGGCCTTCTACAAAATCCATGGAAATATGAGTCCAGGATTGCTGGGGTATAGGCAAAGGCTGAAGTAACCCTGGGTAGGGGCCTGGATCATTCTTGTGCCTTTGGCAAACCTCACATTCTTGTACCCACCTTACCACATCAACCTTCATACTAGGCCAATAGAAAACCCCTTTAAGTCTCATGTAAGTACCATTAACCCCAAAATGCCCACCATAAGCTGAGTTGTGCATAGCAGCCAGAATGTGAGCTCTAGAGTCCCCCATATTACCAATTGCCAATTTGCCCTTATATCTGATCAACCCTTCTGTCACTTGGAACTCAGGATAGGAATCTGCCTCCAGAAGCTTAGCATGCAGTATTTTAGAAAAATAAGGATCACCCTGGTAGCTAGAAGTAACCATCTGTACCAAGTAGGAATAGCATTGGATAGGGCAGTACATTCTGTTTCAGTGGCTTCTCTCCTGGAAAGTGCATCAGCCACCTTGTTTTCACTCCCCTTCTTGTAGTGTATCTCATAAGTGAACCCTAAGAGTTTGGTCAGCCACCTCTGTTGTAGAGGGTTCATCACCTTTTGATCCAACAAGTACTTCAATGCTTGTTGGTCTGTTTTGATGATAAATTTATGCCCCAGTAGGTAAACCCTCCACCTCTGTACAGCCATGAGGACAGCCAGGAATTCCTTTTCATAAATAGATAGTAATTGGTTCTTAGGACACAAAACTTTGCTTAGATAAGCAATGGGCCTTTCTTCTTGCATGAGGACAGCCCCCACTCCAGTTCCACTTGCATCAGTTTCAATAGTGAAGGGCTTGCTAAAGTCTGGCAAAGCAAGCACTGGTGCAGTGGACATAGCAACTTTAAGAGCCTGGAAAGATTTATTTGCATCAGGATTCCAATGAAAACTATACTTCTTCAGTAAATCAGTAAGGGGCTTGCTAATCAACCCATACCCTCTGATGAATTTCCTATAGTAACCTGTGAGGCAAAGAAATCCCCGTAGTTGTTTGAGTGTCTTGGAAACTGGCCACTGAATCATGCATTCTATTTTCTGGGGATCAGTGGCTATCCCTTGTTGGGTAATGATATGTCCAAGGTATTCAACCTGGACTAGCCCAAAACTACACTTACTTCTCTTAGCATATAGCTTGTTGTCTCTTAACTGCTGCAAAATCACCCTTAGTGTTGAATGTGATCTGCCCAGCTAGAGCTATAAACTAGGATGTCATCAAAGAAAACCAAGACAAACTTCCTTAGCTGATCCTTAAAGGTTTGATTCATCAAGGCTTGAAAAGTAGCTAGGGCGTTACACAGCCCAAAAGGCATGACCACAAATTCATAGTAGCCATGGTGAGTGCTGAAAGCAGTTATAAACATGTCCTGAGGCCTCACTTGAATTCGAAAATACCCTAACCTTAAGTCAATTTTAGAAAAATATTTTGCCCCATGTAGTTCATCAAGTAGCTCATCAATCACAGGTATAGGGAACTCATGCTTCACAGTAAGGGAGTTTAAATACCTGTAATCTACACACATCCTCCAAGTATGATCCTTCTTCTTCACCAATATAACTGGTGAAGCAAAGGAGCTTCTGCTGGGTTGAATGAGCCCTGAGTCCAACAATTCCTTTACAATTCTCTATGTTTCATCCTTATGGCTGTGGGATGTCCTATAAGGGTGTTGGTGCCTGGGTAAACTGTTAGGTTTTAAAGAAATATGGTGTTCAACCCCTCTCACAGGTGGTAATCCTGTAGGCTCCTCAAAAACATCCCTGAATTCCTCCAACATGCCTTGCATGTCACTTCCCTCTTCCTGAATCCCTGTTTGCAGCTTGACCATAAACACATCTTCAATGTCCCTGATGTGTTGAGAATGCATCAGCTTGTATAAACTGTGTCCATCAATCACTTGACAGTCAATTTGAGAAGTGTTGGCCTGTATCTTTATCTTCTCCTCCCCTTGGTGACTGTAAAAGCCATGTGTTTATAATCTAGCTCAATAGCAGTGCAAGTCCTTAACCAGTCCCCTTCTAAGATGAGGTCATATCCCTCAGTTTGCAGAAGTCTGGGGGAGAAGGTAAAATCATGCCCCTGAACATTCCACTTAAAACCAGTAGCCTGGGAGTCATTAACTAGCCTCTGCCTATTAGCAACCCTGACCAAGATTGGGATAGTGCTTTCAACCTGACATCCCAGCCTCTTTGCAGTAGCTTCCTGTATGAAACTTAGGGTGCTACCTGTATCAATGAGAATGAGGAGATCATGCTCATTCCTCTTCCCTTTAACCCTTAATGTGGTGATACTCTCTGCACCAGAGACCGCATTCAAAGATATCTGTACTTCTTCTAGTAGGGGCTCTTCATAGTTAACTGGGGAATATTCTTCACTATCAACTTGACTGGAATGCAAGTAAGCTAGTTCTTCTTGTTCAGTCATGATCATGTAATTGATCCTGTTCTTGCATCTGTGGCCAACAACATAGGGCTCATCACAATTGTAACATAGACCCTTTTCTCTTCTAGCTGCCATCTCTGCCGCAGATAGGAGTTTAGTTGGTGGCTTCATAGGAGGTGTGTAGGGCTTAGTTGTGTTTCCCTAGCTGTTATCAGTCATCCTGAATCCAGGTGATTGGTTAAAATGTGGCTTCCCAGGTCCCTTGATCTTCTTTACAATAACATCAATGGTGTGTAACTGGCTCCTTCCCAATTCCATAACCTAATTTAGGTTAGTGGGTTTGAACATTGTGATAGCAGCTTATAAATCTTCACTGAGCCCACTCAAAAAAATAGCCATAAAATATCCTTCAGTGTATTCCATGTGATTAAACAACATTAGACAAGCCCGCAATTCCTCAAACCTCTCCACATAATCTTCATACGAGCCCTGTTGTTTTAGTTTGTTAAACTCCATTATAATTTTAGTCTCTTTCAACTCCTCAAACCTAGCAGAGACTACTTCCAAAAATTGATCCCAGGTTATGTTAGTTTTGTATACTGGAAGACTTGTCTTTGTATACTTTTCTGATGATATGAAATGAAAGTTATTGCAGTCACTGTTTGCATTTAGATTATGTTCTATAATTGTTCTATGCAATGTTCCATATACTTACATTGTAGATGATATGGTGTGGGGAGTCACACGGTAAAGATCATATCATTAGAACCTTGTAAAGTATTAAAGAGCTCACGGCTTAGATGATCCTGAACACACCATCGGTATACCGTAGAATAATCTGATAAGTTAGTTTATCTTGACTAACTGATTATTCTAATACACTCGTTAGTGTATTGAGGAGGATCACGATAGGATACTATTCTCTGTCTCTGACCCAGTTACTGAGAGAATAAAGATCTACAGAGTTCGGGTTCTGAACTCATGTGATATTGGCGAACATATGTGTGCATTGTTTATTACTTTGATTTATCAATGGGTGAGATCTTTTCGTAGATTGAATTCGATATCTTGGGTAATAACAATGTATACATGATGTCTCGAGCAGTATGCATGAGCACTGTGTCCTGGTGCGCCAGGTTGATGATGTTCTCTTGAGGAAGCACAAGTTCATGTTAAAACCCTGCAGGTGGAATTTATTCCGTACATGAATAAAGCTTGTGTGGTACTACTCAAGGTTTTAGATGTTAATTAATTATAGCTGTCAGAGGCTTACATAATTAATTAATGAACATTATATCTTAAACACAGGGAATGGCTGGACTAAAGGAGAAAGCATATTCGTAAATATGTATTAAATTGGTAGGTCAGTTTTACTTCTTTAGTGGAATAAAAGTAAAACTTAATTTATTTAATTATATCCTAGGTTTATTGGATATTGGATATTAAATAAATTAGTGGGCCAATTTAATATTCTTCTAGATCCCTGTTGTAGCCCAATTGACTGATAGTGGACTGGATATTGAACTTGAGATAGAGGCCCAAGCCCATTAGGGCTGGAACATGAAATTTCGCCCCTCCCTATATATAAGGGGAGGGGGGGCATGAAATTTTCATGAATTTATTCATAGGAAATCAGCCCCTCTTAGTCTCTCAAAGTTATCCACAGATTTCACAATTCTATCTAGTAGATTTCAGCCCACTCTGAATCTAGATACAGTCCGGGAATACAACAGAAGATCTTGGAGTAGAATCTGTGGTGCTCGATTTTTGAGGTGTTAGGTGGCGCCACACAGTGTTCATTCAACAGCAAGATTAGATCTTTAATCTTGTCCACAGACCGTCTATCGATTTGTAAGTAGATTCGTTTCTATGTCTTCCGCTTTATTAGATTCGAATCTTCTTTGCATGCCATTTGATTAGACTGTGATAAACATGCATGTTACATAAAATTATGATTTGCATGAACACGGATTAATGAATAACCAAATGATCCTGCGGTGGTTTAATTCGAAAAAACCCCAACAGGTTAACCTCCTAAACTTGGTATTATAGTTTTGAAACCATTGTTCTGCCTTCCTTTCAAAGTGTAGTGAGGCTAATACCATTTTCTGAGAATCAGGGATACTAGGAACAAGTTGAAAATATTGATTGCATTTCAATATCCATGAGCAGGGCTGGTTCCCATCAAATTTTAGGAAATCAACCTTAGGAATAGGGTGTTTTACCTGCATAGGAGTAGGATCTTGCTGAGATCTGTACCCAGAATAAGTCTGAGATTGGGGGGTAATCCTACTTTCAGCAGCTAAGGGGGTGGGTGGTGGTCCCAATATTGATTGTTCCTCCACATGATCCTTTCCTTTGGCAAGAACAGCTAACTGAGATTGGATAACAGAGAGAGTGTGATTAAGGCTGTCATATTTGGTATTTACTCCCTTGAATTGATCTTGAACTTGAGTGGTGATATTTTCTAATTTCTCCTGCATTTTAATTTCAGCTGTCTCTCTTTTCACGGATTCAGCAGCCAGAACTTGATCGAGCTTTTTTTGTGCTTCCTGGAGATCCTTCAGATGCGTACCATTTGCCATTTTTATATATATATATATATCAGTAGCCTGGCTCTAGATGCCAATTGTAGCGTGAACTACAAGTTGTATAATGATTTTGCTGTAATAGTGGCAATAGAAATCGAGAGTGAGGAAGAGTAGAGAGATAGCAGGAGAAGAAAATAGGGAGAATTGGAGTTATAGTTTTTTTATATATCTCTCGGCAGCAGTTGGGTAGTATATATATACCACAACCGGGTCCCACAACATAAACCCTAATACAACCATAAGCTAAAGATAACATAAAATATAACATAAAATAGCTATGGTAATCAAAATTCCATTTAACCACTCTTTTCAGCCCAACTGCCCTCGAGGCCCAACATAAACGAACCCGCCTCCATAAGTAATCCACTAAGCTCAGCCCCTTTGTGATATCCGACCCGTTTAGCCCTGTCCGGATCCAATAATTCCCCTTTTAGCTCGCTCATGAACCCTAATTTGGTAAAGATTGGATCTTTACCCTCTTCATCACATTTCGCCTCTTCCTCTGTCTTCAATCCCCTTAATCCTTTCCCATCAACCTCTAATACCAACAGATCAGTCTCTTGATGCATGACAATTTTCTTACAAATATTATTTTGAAAATATCGGCCTTAAATTATAAAATTATATATTACATCTATATTAAAATTTGTCTCTGAAAATTGTTATTTTTTTTCAAATATGAATTGAAAAAAGCTGTAATTACAAGGTAAGGTGTGGGGCCCGCTCAAAATTAATTTTTGTAATTTCGGACAAAACATTCGGCTAAATTATAAGTTTCGATACACACATCCAATTATATCGGCCAAAGCAACTATGAACATATTTGTTTACAAACATTATTTTGAAAATATTGTTCTTAGTTTGTAGGATTATAAATTAACCTTTATTTTAAATTTCAACTTTAAAATAAGATATTTCCTATTTTATCTTTAAAAATTGGGAAAATTAAATTGGAGGGAAATTTTAATATTTTTCGGCCCAAATTTTGTATGCACTATAGTTCTAAAAATTCAAGTAAAGAATCAAATTCACTCATTTCGCGAAGAGGCGCCACCGCCAAAACCCTCCGGATCCAAAATCCTCTCTACCCCTTGTCACCGCCAAAACCCTCCGGCTCCAACTTCTGCTCGGCTACTTCTCTACTCAGGGCTCGTCCTGCTCAACTCGCCGTGGCCGGTGACCTCAAACAACTCATCAATCATTTGTTGCTCCTACTGTATTTTTCTACAGGTAAGTCTCTCTCACTTTCACACTTTTCTTCCATTTCTTAGTTCGAGGAAAAAATCTAGACCCATCCCCCTAGTGGACCTACCCCGCCAAGGACCATTGCAGGTTCTCCCTTCATTGCTCTTAATTTTATCTGATAACTCAAATATCTGAAAGTTTAAGCTGATATAGATCAGTATGGTAATTTCATGTTTATTTTTTGCATAAAGATTTGGCTGTGACAAAGCTGTTTGATGGTATTTTATTATTAATTTTTGTTCGAGCAGCCGCTGCGGATTGTTCATGTGAAGAATGTTTGCCATTTTCTGGGGGATGACATGTTTAGAAGCCTTGATTTTGGTTCTAAAAATGTGAAAACTTTTAGACAATTAGAACTCATAAAGGAACACCAAACAATGTTGGTCAGTTTTGTGCAGATTGGCATATACTGTATTTTTTAGATTTCTTGATGTTGTTTGTCTATCTTATTTAAATCATCAACTTAATAACTTTGTAATGAGAATTGACCTCTTTATGCTAGAAACACTACCAAGGATGTGATAAACTGAAGTGGTACAGCGAATTTGAGTCGGGATTAAGTTGGTTATTGATTTGATTTTATTTACTATTTCTCGAATTGTTGTGTTATCTATGGCAAAACAAGGTTAAAAGGCTCAACTTTTATTCTAATTACTTTGAATTTTTTTGTTATGGATTTGTTGTTTATACACATTAATCTTGCAAGAAATTTTTCTAGATACAACTTTCTTCGATATGTTTGTTTTCACTGAATACTTATTAAACTTTATTTGCAATATGTACCAGGGCGTAGATTGAAGAAAAAAAGTAGGTGCTTCAGTTTCATCATGTTCTTACTCAGATGTTTTGAAAAAAATAAAGACGAATCTTGATTCGGGAAATCTTGCAAGATTAGAGAAATGGTGTTCTGGCCATCTTTTGAAGTACAATCACATGAAGTTTCAAGGTCAGTTGATGTATCTCATTATGGAGCATTTGGATAAAAGGTCATTGGAGAACAGGGTCTTAAGTTTCACGATTAATAACCACGCTGCTGATTTTGGACCGGTTGAATATTTTGTGGTAACTGGTCTACCTTGGGGAGAAATGGAAGAATTGCGAGTACCATCAGAACTGCACCACAATATATTCCAAAGCAAATGCGACCTGAGATTGTCTGATCTGGAGAAAGCTTTGATAGATACATGCAAAGAAGACAATGGCAGTGGGGATTTGGTGCTCAAATTAGCATATTTAGTTTGCGTCTATGGCTTGTTATTGTCAAAGGATCGTAAGGGAAAGAAACTAGATATTCAATATCTACACCTTATTGATGATTTGAGCAGATTTACTTCTTATCCTTGGGGACGAATCTCTTACGAGTACCTACTGCATGGTGTCATTACAGCCCGTGAAAATATGGATCGCCTGAAACAAAAGTTAAATGAACGTCCAGCTTTTAATGTTAATGGATTCACTTATGCGCTCCAAGGTTGCGCATTTGAGGTATTCCCTAGTGTTGGGAATCATTGTGGTTTTCTTGTTGATGAGAATAGCCATTTGTTGCTGAGGATTTTGCGTTGGTCTGCTTCAACATTTTTCCAATATCGTGATTTGGTTCGATTTTTCCAGACAGGCGTTGAATTCAAACTAGTTAGTCTTAAAACATAATATATAAATTTGTTATAATAAATTAATTTCTATGTCTAATTTTAATACACAATCAAAATATATGATACATCATATCTTAATCTTAATCTTAATCTTAATATATATAAAAGTAAGAAGTTATGCCTTTTATAGTAACTCAGTTTTCCCGCCAAAAACTCTTACTACATTTAGTAAGTTGATGTTTATATATCAATTTAATTATATATTAATCATATAATATAATACATAATAGTTTATACACACACACACACATTGTATTAAATACATATAATAAAAGAACAGTTTAATTATATATATATATATAATATAATATTTTAAGTACATAATATAATAGTGTATATCTGTATACAAACATATATCAATATACATATGATATATAATATAATAATTATATCTACAATACAAAATAATATAACAAAACGATGTTTTATAATATAAGTTCATTTGAATATTTACATAATAATTAATATATATATATAGTAGTTTAGTTTTATATATCAATAGTTTAATTTGGTATATAATACATTAATTAGTGATATATTTCAACATTTCGTGCTCAAATGTAGACTAGATAATCAATACATAAATATATACACACACATACATATTTTTTTTTAGAACAACACATACATAATCATTATTTCACGAATATAATTATTTCATTTTGTAGGCTAATTTGGTGAGCCATATATCACTAATTAATGTTTAGATTTCATTCCCAAAATTTAAGAATTACGATAATTTGGGTGCCTTTTTTATATGTAAATTGAATGAATATTGTATAATAAATGCATATTAATTAATCATACAATATAATATATAATAGATTATATATATTTATATTATATCAAATACATATAATAAAGTAAAAGTTTAATTATATACATAAATAATATAATACAATATATCTTAATCTTAATATCTTAATATAATGGCAATTAAGTATGTCTTTAAAAGAAAGTCGACAATTTAGAGCCCATTTCATCTTTCCAAAAATGAAAATATTAATAATATGTATTATTTATTATTTATGCTAATAGGTATATATAGATACAAAAATGAATTAAGATCTATGAATTTTATGTTTGAATCCGTTAATTTAGATATATGCAAATAAATATATAAAAATAAATACTATAAATAAGAACAATTTATATTGGAGGTCTCAATAGATCCATTTTCTTTGAATACAATTGAATTGCTTTTATTGTTATTGATTACCATAAATTTTGATTAACATATCTGTGCACATTTAATTAATTGCCATATTTTTGTGCACATCCAATTGAAAATGTGAGCATTAAGATGGATCTTTAGGTCTATAAATACCGATTGTTATATCACAATTTTTTTAACTCCAATTTTCATGTTCATGTTTTTTATGATCTACTTTATTTATTTGTTCCAATATTCTTATTTTGTAATTTGATTTTTCATTTCTATTTTTTTAAATATTACTGTGTTGTATAGAATCACACATACAATTACTTCAAATTTTTGAAGAGATGCCACTATTCATTCTTACTTGAGAGTTTTGAAGTTCATTTCATCAAGATTTACCATCTATGCGCACAACGATACAAAGAGGGAGAATTTAATCTTGAGTTGTTGTAAAATAAAATAGCATTGTATTCATCTAAATATTTTGTGGCTAGAATGATTGTATCATAATCATTGTTGTACCTATTTTTAGTAATATTTCATATTTGTTATTTGTACTTTAAATGATTTTTTAACATTTAGGTGCATATCTCTCGGTTATAAATAATTTTCTCACTTTTTTACCAACCTATATTTTCAAATTGTGTGTATTCTATTAATTTTTTTATTTAATTTACTCAATTTTTTTAAATTTTAAATATATTTACGTTTAAAGCAATGTAAAAGTAATTATCAGTTTTCCTACCCATTGGACAATTTAATGTTATAGAAATTAAAAATATAATATTTGAATAATTCAACATGGAAATTGTTCAATATTTATTCATTATATAATGATTAAAAAAATAATTAACATAACTATTTTTTTATTCTTTAAATATTTTAACTTTAAACATATTTAATTTGGGATGTCGATGTTGAATTTTTAAAATATATTTAATTATCATAAGGAATCTTATATATTTAAAAAAAACTTAATATTGACATCCAAAATATTAAATTAAATATATTAAAGTCGATTTAATGAATTAATTCATTTCAATACATTTAATGTTAAATATTTTTTAATCTTAATGCATCTTCATAAGAGTAGATAGTTACATTTTAATATATTAATTTTTTATCCAATGTGAATATTTTATTTTATGATGTACAATCTCTGTAAATTTTTAAATATACATACGTGTGTTTGTATATAGATACATACATACGTACATACACATATGCATAGTTATTGTCTTCTTAATACTTATATAATACTAAAATATATTTTTGTTTGTTTAAATTAGTTATACGGTATCATAAAATATATGTTAGTGTGTACGTTCAAAAATTCACATTTGCATAATCTACTTAAGTTTTTATTAAACGCAATACCATGCCTATTAGATAGTATATTTCATTTTTATAGATGTATGTGTTAATATGATACAATGATTAGATTAAAAATGGGTAAAATTCAAATTGGCATCTCCTGTGTCGATAAAATTGAAAGAAAAAATGCAGTTATTTAAACGATGTTAATAAAATCTAATATAGGTACATTTATAAACAAAATATATAATATTTACCAAAGTGCTTAATAATATATATATATATATATATAATATGATTATGTAAAAAAATATTTGGACCTACGCAAATATATTTTTGGACCATTTATCACTATATATGTTATCTTTTGAGGTTTTTTTATTAAATTTATTCTATTTATCTTCTTATATTTTGACAAAGTAAATTATCCTAGCTATAGTACACCTTATACAAATTCAAAGAGCAATTCAATTGCACATTTAAAAAAAAAAAAATCAATTTTCAACAATCTAACATATTATCGACCTGAATAGCGCCAAATGTAAAAGTTCCAGTAGCTTTAGAGATTATCCCGGAATTGACCGTCCGTTGATAATCAATCCCTTAGTGATCCGTTTGGGGCCCTCCGGTGGGGGGGATATCGCATAAACCCATGGGCAGTAGCGAGGTACCCGTCAAGAATTATCTCTCAATACTCCTATAAATGAACTATTATTAATATTTTTTCGCCATGCCCATTATGCTTTTGTTTTTCTTATTATTTCTTGAATATTTTACTCAATAGAATAGTGATTTTAATTTATTAGTTTAATTATATTTCTTTCTAAAATTATTAGGTAGTTAGTGCTGTCAAGTTACAGATCATATCCCCTGTTCCCATCCGTATTACATTTCGTGTTTCATAATTATTTTTTTTAATTTTTCTAATATAGCCTAATTGGGGAAGGATGAACAAAAATAGAAAATTAATTAAATTAAAATAAATCATAATAAATTAAAAATTTTAAAAATATTTTTTTAAAAAATATAATGTGTTGGAACATAAAATCCAATATGAATTGTAACAAGTGATCCCATTTTGTCAAGTTATCTCATTTAGTTTAAATAATGTTTTTCATTATTTATTATAATTCTACAAAACTACATTGAAATTGGGGTCTATTTAAAAATTACATACACACAATGATATATTATGTGAGTAATTACACTCAACATATGTATACAAAATAAATATATATGTACATTTGTGTGTTTGGCATATATATTTAATTATATTCATATATATTTTAAATTAGACACTTGACAACTTATACTCTTGAAATACACCTTTTTTACACAATGCGCCCTAGAACATATTTTTTACATTTCACACTATATTAGTATTTACATTATAAGTTGTACAAGTTGTACCCTTAAATATTTATTTATTGTCCTTCCAAATACAAAGTTGATTGAATCAATTAAAATAGTCTAACTTCCATAGTTTTACCCCTCCCCCCGCGCAACTTCTTTTTCATTCTCTTATTTTCATCTTTTTTAAGTAATTATCTACAGATATATTGTTATGTATCAATCTACTTACTCTCATTTCTAAGATATGGATATGTAAACCAATTATATTTTAACTTTGAATAAGTTAGATGTTCATAAATAGAATACAAAATGTATACTTAAATTATGTTCTTCACAATATTCAAGATAGACCGGAAGATGAAAATGAAATTAACATAGCAATGTTACTTGCATATGATTAGTAAAAAATTAAGATGAAAAACATTCTTGAGGAATAATGAATCGACAGGCACTAAAAATGGAAGAGGAAAACCGAATACTGACAAACCCCAAAAAATAGAATATATTTTTTGGTTGAATTGGATATAATATGATCTTATTGTATTAATTTATTAATATTTTTAAAAAATAGGCACATTCATATTTATTTTAATGTTTTCCATGCATTTTGCTATTTTTAAATGTTTGGTCCATTTAAGAAGTAAAAGTTTCTCATGCATTTCATTTTTAAATTTAACCATAGTTAATTTTATATTTATTTTGAAAATTCTTAATTATTTTATTTAGCATAAAATAATTATTATTTTGTGTTTTTTTATTATCTTTTATTTCATCATATAACAACTATTCATTTTAAATACATAATTTCACTTATTTATATTGTTTTGTGAAGTAGTTTATGACTCTCGAATCCTAATTGGGTTTCAATTATATGCAAGACTCCACACATTTTTACAATTTTGATGGTTGGGCAGTCAAATTATACTAAATAACATTGAAAATGAACAAATTTTTTAGTTAGCAAATTCATATTAAAATGAGCTTCAAATATGCGAGAGCACGTATCTAAATATTTTTATGCTACCTTATTTGATGTAAGCAAATATTTATACAACACATTTCAAATTCTTTAATTAATTTTTTTTCTCTTTCCATATCAAACATAAAAAATAAACAATGTTTAATATTACATTAAGTATAGACTAATATTTTACAATAATATAATTTAATACATTCATACTCATGTGTAAAAAGACGTAAAGTTATGTTGAAGATGCATTTTGAGGTGTTCTCTATAAATAAAAGTGATGATCAAACTTTGACAATTCTCTCTCAATGATGTCATAATTTTCTAAAATGTGTTTTAAGTTGTGTCTTTTCTTTTTAATTTTTTTCATTGTGCCTAAAATCATAAGGGATTTCAATTATGTTTGTAATGAATCTCAGGCAAACTAATTATTATTTGTTTTATATGGGCACAATGAATGAAAAGTGTAAATTTATTCATGAATATGGGTTGTCTACCGATAAATAGCGAACAAACTTGAATATAACATTATATTATTTATACATTTTATTATAATTTAATTATTTTATTTATACAAATTATTCATTATAAATTATTTATATATATTTCACCGTGCATCGCACGGAATGTAATACTAGTTCCATACATACCTGATATCTTCAAATCAAGTGTTGAATATTCTTTGGCTTCAAAACAATGGTGAAACACGAAGGTTATAAGCCACAAATCGTGTCTGCATATATTTGAAAATTCCTGATAAAAAATGCGAGAGAGAGAGAGAGAGAGAGAGAGAGAGAGTTGCTTTGCAAGAAAATTAGTGAACTAAACTTAGCGACCTTTAAGATTCACAATAAAAAGATGGAAAATTAATAAATTTCGAATTTCATAATTCTAACTTAAATATCCAGATGATGTAAATATGTACTCCAACTCATATCTAAATTGTATAAAAAACTATGGCCGATACAAAAACATCATACAATACTTGATTCCGAAAGAACATGATTTTAGCCGAAACTCTGTGGGCCCCAGATTTCAAGTTATAAGAATTTCGGAATTGTAGAAAATACAAGAACAAAATAAATTGAATTAATTATTTTCCTTACGAAATCAATATGGCCGAAAAATTAAAACACACAGATAAATTCATTTGAAAATTATTTTTTCCAATGGAATAAAATTAATATATTTTGGTTAATTACTTGATCGAAAGTATTAGCCGAAATAATATTAACTTCCCTCCTCTTTCAAATTTACATATAATTTATTTGTGAATATAATAATTTTTAATGAGAGTTGTGTAGTAATTTCCCCAATTTTTAAAGATAAAATGGGAAATATCTTATTTTAAAGTTGAAATTTGAAATAAAGGTTAATTTATAATCCTACAAACTAAGGACGATATTTTCAAAATAATGTTTGTAAACAAATATGTTCATAGTTGCTTTGATCGATATAATTGGATGTGTGTATCAAAAGTTATAATTTAGCCAAATGTTTTGTCCCAAATTACAAAAATTGATTTTGAGCCGTCCCCACAAAAATAACAATTTCCATAGACAAATTTTAATATAGATATAATATATAATTTTATAATTTAAGGCCGATATTTTCAAAATAATATTTGTAAGGAAATATATAAATAACGAGTTCTACCGATATAATTTTATGTGTCCGTGAAAAGTTATAAATTCGTCGAAATTTATATCCAAAATTAGTTCAGTTAGCCATGGTTAACCCCATCAAATAATTTAATAAAAACCAAAAAATATTAAAAAATTAAATAATGTGGGTGAAGGGGTCCACATTAGAATTTTCCTTATCCACACCGTCTCATTTTTGCAAGGTACCAAACCTCGAGAAATACTGCGCTGCCTCCAAACTTCCCACCTTTCGACACGCATCCCATTCTCACGTTCCACGAGAAAAGACTTTCTTTCATTATCAATTACCATAACACAAAAATATTTTCTTTATCCAACCCTCAAAATCTATATATACCGATATCCCAAACCCAACTTTGATAAAACCAAATTTCGTCTGATCATACGAATATAAAGCGAACCCATTTCGATTCACCGCATAATCTTTAAGCCTCATTTGTGCCCGATCAAGAAAATTCTAAATCTTGGGCTCTTACAGCAGAACGTAATGGCCACCCAATCAAACCAACCTCAATCGATCCATGATTTCACTGTTAAGGTATCATATTCCTTATCATTTCTCTAATATTCGGCCCATTAGTTTTATGGATCCATGTATCCATTTCATTGGAATTTGTTGAGGTTAGATTCTTCTTCTTCTTCTTCTTCTTCTTCTTCTTCTTCTTCTTCTTTTTTGTGTGTATATTGCTTTTGGATTGTTTCCTTTTAAGTCCATTTGCTATTTTTTCTCTTCTTTGTTGATATATTCGTTATGGATTTGGGGGGGTTCGCGAGTGGTGGAATTTTTATTTATTTTTATTTTTTAAAAATAATAATTACTTCATTATGGGGTTGAGCTTTAGCATAAAAAGTAATGGATGTCCATTCTTTCTTTTGATAAAGTTTTGATTTTGACTGGTCCTAGCTTATTCGACTATTTTGTTATAATTTATATTCATCCTTTTAGGAAAATTTGTGTATTGCTATTGCATCTAAAACTTGTTGGATTGCAGGATGCTAAGGATAATGATGTCAGTTTGGCTACTTACAAGGGCAAGGTTCTGCTCATTGTTAATGTTGCATCTCAGTGGTATGTATTGGTTAATGTTTGCACTATTCATGTCTTAATATCGAGTGGAAAATGCTTTTATTGATTGTCTTAAGATTATTTTGCTGAGGCGATGGCGGACAATAGTTTGAATCTGGTAGCTTTTGAAATTTAGATTCACTTATGTCAGCACATACTGGCTTTCCTACTTGAGAATTAGTTCTGATGTGAATACATGTTAAGGCATCACCATTCACCTGACATGCTTCATTAAGAGAGTTTTATGGGGGTGGGTGCAAAAGCCATAATGTTCGAAGGTTTTATGTGTTTGATATGTTGTGACTGCATGCGTGTGCTTTCATTCTGTAATGAGGTTTAGTCCATTCCTTTAGGACCTTTTGCCCGTTGTGTGTGGTCAAAAGATGGTAGCTTCATTATAGTCTTTCTGCATGTGTAAACCTCAAAAGTATACAGTTTTAGTGCATTTTGGAAGAGTCTTTGGAGGAAACTTACACTTTTATGTGAAATATTCTTTGACAAAGCTGTATGTTTCCTCTATATCCTTCTTTTGAAGAAAAATGTGACATTTTATTTTCTTGCCTGCTTCAGTGGACTGGCCAATTCCAATTACACTGAGCTGACGCAGTTATATCAGAAATACAAGGACCAAGGTTTGATGATTTGGTTTACATTTTTTTTGTTTAGTGCACTTGTTTTTCCATTTAATGGGCCATGGAATTACAGTAAAAAATTGTAATGTTTCTCTTTCCTCTCCTTGAAGCATGAAAATTTAGAAAGTTTATGAGCTCCGAAATCGATTCATTTCTTGCTCTAGGATAATTGATATTGTGGTTGCCCTTTCGGGTGGAAATAGTGTGGGTAGGTGGGGGTTGGGAGGCTGTGGCTCAAACATGACTTCCTGAATCCAAGTATGTTTTAATTGTTGTTTGCACATTTCTCAGGGTTCGAGATACTGGCATTTCCATGCAATCAGTTTGGTTCACAAGAGCCAGGCACCAATGAAGAAATTCAGGAATTTGTTTGCACTCGTTTCAAGGCTGAGTATCCTGTATTTGACAAAGTAAAATTTATTAACGAACTCATTTGTACGTGTTCTAAATTAAGCATTAATAGTCTGTAGCATTACTGCATAACTTCCATCTTTAAAAAATAAAAACTAAAACAAAATAAGCAATAGAATCAATTATTTCTTTGTTTTTACTTCAGCTACAGCTGATTTTATACCTGTCGGTATTTCTCACATCCTAAGCTTTCAACATTTATGGGAAGATGCGTCTAGGGCTCGGTCCTTTCTATGCCTCTTTTGCTCGGAGATTGTTGATCATATAATATTTTTTTTGTACCACATAACTAGTTCTTTTATCATTTGAATAAACTTGTGTTTGATTGATGTAGGTGGAGGTAAACGGTTCCAATGCAGCTCCGATATACAAGTACTTGAAGTCGGTGAAAGGCAGCATTTTTGGGAACGGTATCAAGTGGAACTTCTCTAAATTCCTTGTTGACAAAGATGGTCAGGTTGTTGATCGCTATGCTTCCACCACATCTCCTCTAAGCATAGAGGTAAATATAGTTATGTGATTAAGTGAAAAATAGTTGCAACTATTTGCTGAGAAACACTCGCCTCTCTCTCTCTGTCTCTTGTTTGGTCTTGCAGAAGGATATAAAGAAGCTCCTGGAGAAAGTGTAATATTTCAGCGGTCATTTAAATAATGCAATTAAGGATGTCTATATGAATAATCCTAATGCTCGAAGATATTTCGTTTGTGGTACTTTTATTATACGAGCATGTTATATTTATATCATAGTTTGACAATATGTTGATATCCTTGTTCAGTGTTTTGAACTTAGAATGTTTTGTGTTATAGTTTTTGTGCCTATCCTTGCAATTTACAAAATTCTCTTGAACTTGAGTTATTAATTGATTCTGAATTAAGACTATTCTAATCTACTTGGATATGACTGCAAGGGAGCATGTACATGCAATGAAGATTATCATTCCAAGAAATTGGACTTCCCTCTATTTGATTTGTGTATTATAAAAGGTAAATTATAAAAAGGGGTAGTTAAAATATTTTGATTTTAAAATATATGAATGTCGGATTGATTTTTATTTTTCACGTGATTTTCATCAACATAAATTGAAAACAAAACGATATGAATCATGTAATTCATGATTTCATTTCGCTAGTAACAACATTGTTTTAATTGGTTTTCAATCATGTGACATGACATGATCTTAATTGGATTGGATGGAAATGTGCCAAATGTTGTAACTGCAAAAACTAATAAGTATAATATTGAAAAAACATTTTTAAAATCGTGTGAAAATCATAATAAGTGCAAATTTCATATTTTAAAACAATTGTTCATCTAAAAATATCATTTAAGTTTCGTTCATGGTCGCAAAAATATTATGCGATTCAAAATATTAAATGTTCCATTGCTACGCAGTATGGGCTAAATTTAGATATGTATAGCTAGGATGTCTTTTACCATAAAATGTATTAATATTATGTTTGTTTTGTTGTATTTTCAACAACTTATATGTATTAATAATGTATTGTTGACAAAAACTTGTATGAGATCGTCTAACGTCTCTTGCGTTAGACAGGTCAAATAGGATCCAAACCCGCCCAAAAAATCCTTCCAAACTCGTCCAAACCAGCAAAAACAGTCATGCACTTGGGCTCCACGTGCCCGCCCACGTGGGGCCACTCGGGTATCATCACTAGGTATAAAGTAAAGTATCATTAATTATGAAGTGAAGTATCATTAACTATGAAGTGAAGTATCATTAGATATAAATTTGGCGAAATATCATTCACTATTAAGTGAAGTATCATTAGATATATATCTAGTGAAATATCATTAACTCTGATGTGAAGTATCATCAGCTATGAAATGAAGTATCATTAACTATGAAGTGAATTATCATTAGATATGAATTTGGTAAAATACCATTAGCTATTAAGTGAAGTATCATTATATATATATATATAAATATATATATGATGAAGTATCATTAACAATCATATGAAGTATCATTAATTATGAGATGAAGTATCATTAACTCGGAAGTGGAGTATAATATAATATTTCACTTTGCAATTAGTGATACTTCATACATAGTGATACTTTACTTTATATCTAGTGATACCCGAGTTATTTTATTTTTTTAATTATATTTTTTATTCAACTCGGATCCGGGTTGAGATTCGTCTAATGTAAGAGACCTGTTAAATAGTCTCACACAAATGTACCCCCTTTATTGTTTGGTTGAATGTATTAAAATTTCCCATATGATAACAATTCCTAAAATGTCCTTTAATTTTAAAATTTCAAAAAACATTTGAGACCATTTACCTGATGAGTAGCCCACGCACACAAATGAATTATGGGAGGAAAAATATTGTCTTGTTAATTAGAACAAGTCTCTATAATTTGATGTCTTTTGTCATTTTATTGCACATCACCCATAAATTCAAATGAGCTTTATAATTTGCGTTCATGATTTCTCCTAATAAATAAAATACAAGCATATGTGATAAAATCGCATGCTCTTGTTCAAGATTACACATAAATAAGTACATATATACTACTCAATATAACAAAAATTAACTATTAGTTCATAAATTATTTTTCATAAACATTAAAATATTGAATCGATCATCATGAAACAATATCAAAAGAATCACAGTATATTTATTGATCATAATCTACCTGCAAGCATCATCCGTACAAATTCAACACGGGCATCCTCAAGCAAGCTCGAGAATAATTCTAAGTCCTTAGTGTTTTTCACCAATGTCCTCCATACCAACACCTTTTCTTGCAAGGTCAATCCACCAATTTTTTCAACATCCTCGAATATTTCCTTTCTTACTGCAAACACATCTTGTTCATAACCAATTCGATGAGAAATATCTCACAACCTAGTCTCAGTACTTTAGCAAAAACTACCTAATAATTAAGTGTTTTTCACCAATGTCCTCGATACCAACAACTTTTCTTGCAAGGTCAATTCACTAATTTTTCCAACATCTTCGAATATTTCCTTTCTTGCTGCAAACACATCTTTTCATAACCAATTCAATGAGCAATATCTCAAGACCTAGTCTCAGTATTTTGGTAAAAACTACCTAATAATTTATATAAGCCTTCATTTCCATCTGCAGACTTTATTTTTTTTCCACCATTATTTTTATCATTGTCATCATCAACTTGTTGATAAGTAGAGTCTGTTTTTATTTCATCCTTAACATCATAAGGCAATAGATCGATGTCAACTATCACTTCTTTTTCTTTATTTTTAGTCGCACTAAAAAGTTCATCCACTGCATCCATGACATCCCCAACTTGTTCACTAGTAGCTTTATCCTTACCAAATATGTTGCACCAATCATGCTGGTAGCAGATGGACTGAATGCCAATCTGATCAGCATCAACCAACTTTGTGATGATGATATAACGGTAGTCTTCATCAAAGATGATTGCAAGGTCTACAAGAAGGACAATGAAGTCTTCATGGAAGGAAAGAGATCCTCTGACAACTGCTACATATTCAATGTTCCTACTGAACGTTCAATAACTTGTCAGAGAATGTCCTTGGATGAAACTGAGCTATGGTATCAGAAGCTTGGCCATACTCACTTTAGGAATCTTTAGAAGCTGATCAACAAAGATTTGATAAAAGGGATTCTAAAGATCAAGGTCGATTGCAACAAAGTCTGTGGCCTCTGCCAATTAGGGAAGCAATTTAATTCTCAACACAAGAATGTTTCAACACATCAGCTCTAGCAGAGTCCTCCTAGATGTTCTTTACATGGATCTAATGGGACCAATGGTTATAGAAAGCTATGGAGGAAAGAGGTATGTGTTTGTCTGCATAGATGATTTCTCTAAGTTCACCTTGGTTGAATTTTTGAGAGACAAAATAGAAACACTTACAGCTCTTAAGAAATTAGCCTGTAAAGTTTATGTGGAAAAAGGTTGATGAAGTCATGCCAAGCAATGAAGTACCAAACCCGGAGCTGCAATTACGTGGTTCAATTATGCGACTTCGAGCCAAGCAATTGCAAGGGTATTTCCAAACAATTGTACGCAAGAAGTTGGAAGAAGAAGAAGGCGTTGCATGTAGCCTGAAGATTGTTACAATGCTAACATTTGAAGATGCAGATCAAGGCATGGAGAATACTACATAAAGATCAAGAGTTGAAGATTAATGCATGAAGAGTACACGTCGAGTTCTAGACGTGTGCATGGCACGTTAATTAAGTGACGTGCATGAGCTGATTTGATCCGATCCCTATTATTATTTTACGGATTGATTATCTAGACTATAGTATTATTTTAGACTATAGTATTTATTTTATTTAGATCAGATTTTAGTTATTTAATTTTCGGTCCAATTATGATAGTTAGCTAGAGTTTTATTTAAGGCAAATTCCTTCCTTAATAGAATTCTAGTTTAGAGAGTTTTTTTAGTCAAAGTTTTCGCCCCTTATGATTATAAATAAGGGATCTATGTGACATTAATATTTTAGACATTGCTTGATATTTGATTTTAATCACAATTATCTCAACACCTATTTGGTTCGATTTTTACACTCTTAAAGTTTACCACCTTTAAGTTTTATTCAAGAGCTTCGTTCTAGTTCCTCAGTTCTAGGGTGGACTCGCTATCGAGAAGTAACTTTGAGGTGTATGTTTCATAGTACATAAACTACGGGGTATACATCAGGTTGCAGCTCATTCACTACACATCATTGCCGATCATCATCTATATCTTCCATCAACCATCGTCGTTCGTATTCACCAACATCAATCAAGATCCAATTGTGTTCAACAAAGTGCTCATCCAGCTGTGTTCTACATCCCTTCAAGTTCATCCAATCACTCGAGTTCTACAAGTGTTCAACTCGTCGCGTTCTACACGTATTCCATAATTTCTTTCATACCCTAACATATCCTATCTACACTAACCATTCTTCACCCATATTTCATGTTCACAAAGTCCTAATCACCCATCCAAACCATACGTGCCCATACAGCCTTTTCATTGATTTGGTTGTGTTATTTCGTGTGTCATAGTTTATATAGCTTAGTTGTGTCTAATTATTTATCTTAGTTATTTGAGTTTTACATAGTTGTTTATTTCCGCATATTTGTTTCATCGAGTCATTTATAGTTAGATTCACCCTTACAAGTCTGTCGCGTGTTCGTTCTTGCTTATCTGCAAATTAAGATTATGTTATGTTCATCCGGGTCACATCATAAAAGTGGTATCAAAGCCACGACGGCTTTGCTATTTGTGGTTCTTTCTTTCATTCGTTATTGTGTTTAGTGTTATCGAGTTGTAATCATACTAAAAAATAGTACAAAAAAAAAGTTTCAGTTAAAAAAAAAGAAACCGAATTTAAAAAAAAGAGATCGGATAAAAAAAATAGAATCCGAAAGTCAAAAAAAAGAGAGAAAAGTTGTTTGATTTTATTTTTGGTAATTTCCTTTTGAGTTATATTTTATTTACCTTCTTAAGTCTAGTCCAATTAGGTTATTTAGATTGTGTCACACTTGTGATACACATCCAAATCAAACCTACCTTCTTTATCTTTTTCTTTCCTTTTCTTTTCCACACTTACCTTCTTATTTCCTAGGATTTATTTTTGGATTCCTATTCTATTTAGGAACTTCAAAATACATTTTACTTCCTTCCTAAACACTATACCACATGCCACTTTCCTATCCATACATACATACACGACTCCTACACACCATACACGATTCATATGCATTCCATACACAGCAGCCATATTTCATCGAGATAGCAACACCATTCTACGCATTGATCAACTAATTCGAGTTTGCGAGCAGACTTATAAGAAGCCGACTTCAAGCTAGTTTGTTCGACCCATACATATACGTGATAATTCACACACTGTGCACCACATACATTGAGTGATACACGAGTGGAAAGAAACGAGTGAAAGCAAATGAGAGAAAAGTGAGGATTGTGAGGTACTTATTTTCTTCACGTTTGTTCATTTTGAAGGTATCATGAAGAAGGACGACGTCCCATTGTATCCCAACACACCCACAGATGACCCGTCATCATCAAAATCACCTGAGACGTGGGATCCAAAATACCACTTCGATGCACTGTCCCAGCACTTTCAAAAACAGCATCAGCCGTTAGAAGATAATATGGACAGTCATATGGACAGATTAATGGAGCAGTTCGAGTGACTCAATGCTCGAACTCAACCACCAAATACGATGTAGATGAGGATGATGCAGAGGAGTTTGAGCTCGAGTTTGTTCCACCACAGAGAGGCCGCCGAGATCAGCCCCGCGGTCCTCCGAGGTACGCAGTCCACGCTAATAACAAATATGGAGATGCTGACAGTCTGCTCAACAACATCAAGATGAGCATTCTGAAATTTGAGGGATTACATGATCCAGATGTGTATCTCGACTGGGAGAGAAAAGTTGATAAGATTTTTGAGTGTTACGACTTTCCCGAGCCAAAGAAGGTACAAGTAGCATCTTTAGAGTTCAGAGGCTATGCAGCCACTTAGTGGGAGTTCCAGCAGAACCAGCGATGCCGAGATCGCCATCCACCAATTGACACTTGGAGAGAGATGAAAGATGTTATGAGAGGACGTTTTATCCCAGTGCATTATGAGCGAGATCTTGAGAAGAAATTGAACAAGATCAAGCAAGGTACACATTCCATTGAAGAGTACCACAAAGTGTTAGTTTTGTATACTAGAAGACTTGTCTTTGTATACTTTTCTAATGATGTGATGATATGAAATGAAAGTTATTGCAGTCACTGTTTGCATTTAGATTATGTTCTATAATTGTTCTATGCAATGTTCCATATACTTACATTATAGATGATGTGGTGTGGGGAGACACACAATAAGATCATATCATTAGAACCTTGTAATGTATTAAAGAGCTCATGGCTTAGATGGTCCTGAACACACCATCGGTACACCGTAGAATAATCTGATAAGTTAGTTTATCTTGACTAACTGATTATTCTAGTACACTTGTTAGTGTATCGAGGAGGATCGCGATAGGATATTATTCTCTGTCTCTGACCCAGTTACTGAGAGAATAAAGATCCACAGAGTTCGGGTTCTGAACTCATGTGATATTGGCAAGCATATGTGTGCATTGTTTGTTACTTTGATTTATCAATGGGTGAGATCTTTTCATAGATCAATAAACTCGATATCTTGGGTAATAACAGTGTATGCATGATGTCTCGAGCAGTATGCATGAGCACCGTGTCCTGGTGTGCCAGGTTGATGATGTTCTCTTGAGGAAACACAAGTTGATGTTGAAACCCTGCAGGTGGAATTTATTCCTTAAATGGTAAAGCTTGTGTGGTACTACTCAAGGTTTTAGATGTTAATTAATTATAGCTGTGTTTCGGGGTCCAAATTTACACTTATAAATTCCGATTTAGGCTCACTAGACACTACTTAGGACCACACCCGCAATTGGACGGGGTCAATTATAGAAGCGATGAGCTTAACCCGAGTCGATCTCTCAAGGAAGACTTTATGTGAAATAACTATCTATAGGCTACACATGCTTTTAACAAAACAACTAAAATAAAATCTAAACATTCTAACAAGGGGTTTGATGATGATTATACTACAAATTCAAAATAGACAATAAGGCAAGGTGATTAAATGCAAAACACGGATTAAAAACGAGATTAGCGGAAACAAGTTTGATTAAGGTATTAGGGTGTAGATTCTCTCAATGGTTTTATCACTATGCTTAAGTCAAGTTGATAATGCTATGCTCACAAATTTGATAGACCCTTCCAATTAGTTTAACTTCAATTCCTGTCACCGTCTATCCGTTAAACCTCTCTTAGCTGTACCATACATGCAAGATTAACATATTAGGCTTAGGAACCCCATGCACCTAACGTTGAAGGAACCAATTTCCGGATTTAGATTCACAATCATGACTCTTCTAAATCCTATCAATGTTCAAGTACCTAAACATGAAAATGCACAATTCCAACAACAACAATCAATCAAGAACAAGCATAGATCAAAACCACATCGATCATCCACCCCCTAATAGAGAGATTAGCCACTAAACATGCTCAAAACAACACAAATACCATAGAAGGAAGTCATTTCATAAATCAAATGCAAATAACTCAAACTTCTACAATATTAAGTATCTTTCAAGTGTTTTGGGACAAATCCCCACAAACATCCAAGAAATGTAAAGAAAATACAAGAGGAACCTCCTCTGAGCTTAGCTTCCACGGATGCTCATCGTCAGGCCTTTCTCGTCTTCCCTTCTCCTAGCTTGGCTTGGTTCCCTTCTTCTCCCCCTTCTCCTCTTTTCAACCCCTGCAAAGTTAGTTTCCCCAATTAAAAATTTTCCACTCCGCAAAATACTATAAACCAACTGAAATTAAGGCAAGAGAAAATAAAATTAAATAATAAAACTCATGGGTTGCCTCCCATGCAGCACTCATTTTACTGTCTCGAGCTAGACGAAGTTTGAGGACGGTTCACTCGGAATTGACGAGTTTCAATTCCTCCACATCGGCTTCATGTGAAAATCCTTCATAGTAGGGCTTGACTCGATGGCCGTTCACTTGGAATGTAACATTCGTTACTGGATTCTTCAATGTGACCACTCCGTAGGGGAACACTTCTTCAATGAGAAACGGTTCACTCCAACGTGATTTGAGTTTTTCGGGAAAAAATCGCAATCTAGTGTTGAAAAGAAGAACCTTCATACCCGACATGAGCTCCTTTTTGACAATTCACCTATCGTGTAGCCTCTTCACTTTATCTTTGTAAATCTTGGCATTGTCATAAGCTTCGTTTCTCAATTCGTCGAGCTCGGACAATTGCAAGGCTCGTTCCTTCCTCGCACTTTCAAGATCACAATTCACAGCCTTAATCGCCCAATAGGCTCGGTGCTCGATCTCAACGGGGAGATGGCATGCTTTGCTATAGACAAGGCGGTATGGGCTCATTCCTAGAATGGTTTTGTAGGCCGTCCGGTATGCCCAAAGAGCATCCGGTATCCTTTGTGACCAATCCTTTCTCGTCACATTCACGGTCTTCTTCAAGATGTTTTGAATTTGTTTGTTGCTCGTCTCAACTTGACCGGAAGTTTGAGGATGATATGGAGTCGCCACCTTGTGAGTCACTCCATTTTTCTTCATTAATTTTTCAAAGAGCTTGTTGGTGAAATGAGTCCCTCCGTCACTTATGATCGCCCTAGGGAATCCAAACCTACTCAAAATATATTCCTGCACGAACTTGATAACCACATTAGCGTCACAAGACCTAGTGGGGATTGCTTCAACCCACTTTGACACATAATCAACCGCTAATAGGATATACTCAAAACCAAATGAGCTAGGAAATGGTCCTATAAAATCAATGCCCCAAACATCAAAAATTTCAACAACAAGATTGATATTTAAAGGCATTTCATTTCTCCTCCCAATATTACCAAGTCTTTGGCATTTATCACATGAAATGGAGTAAGCATGAGCATCCTTAAAAATTGAAGGCCAATACAAACCGGATTGTAGAATTTTTCTGGCCGTCTTTTGTCCTCCAAAATGGCCACCACAATGAGATGAGTGGCAAAAGGCTAGAACATCGGTTTCCTCCTCTTCCGGGACGTATCTTCGAATTGTCTCGTCTTTTCCCAAATGGAAAAGGTGTGGATCGTCCCAGAAGTAATACCTACACATTGCCAAAAATCTTTTCTTTTCTTGAAAGGAAAGGTTAGGTCTCAATTTATCACAAGCAAGATAATTGACAATATCGGCATACCAAGGAGAGAAATTAATCACAAGAGCATGCTCATAGGGAAATGTATCACAGTCGACTCCTTTTTCATGCAACAAATTAAAATTCTCATTAACGGGGAGGCGAGATAAATGATCCGCTACCACGTTTTCACACCCATTCCTATCCTTAATCTCAACATCAAATTCTTGCACAAGCAAAATCCACCTAATGAGTCTAGGTTTAGCTTGTGGTTTGGTCAACAAATGCCTTAAAGCTGCATGATCACTATGCACGATTACTTTAGAACCTAAGATGTAGGATCTAAATATATCCAAAGAAAACACAACGACAATCAATTCTTTTTCGGTTGTGGTGTAATTTACTTGAGCACTATTCAAGGTAAGGCTAGCATAGTAAATTACACGAAGAATTTTATCAATTCGTTGACCCAAAACGGCACCAATGGTGGAATTTGATGCATCACACATTATCTCAAATGGTAAAGACCAATCAGGGGGAACAACTACGGGTGCGGTGATCAATTTCTCCTTAAGGGTATTAAACGCATGCAAGCATTTTTCATCAAACTCAAAAGGAACATCTTGAGCAAGTAAATGGCATAGAGGTTGGCTAATTTTAGAGAAGTCTTTAATAAACCTACGGTAAAAACCGGCATGGCCTAGAAAACTTCTAATCCCTTTCACATTCACGGGTGGAGGCAATTTTTCAATCACATCTACCTTAGCCTTGTCTACACTCATTCATTCTTTAGACACAACATGACCGAGCACTATGCCACTAGTAACCATGAAATGACTCTTTTCCCAACTAAGAGTTAGGCTACTTTCTATGCATCTTTTCAAAATAAGTTCTAACTTTTCCAAACAATCGGAAAATGAAGATCCAAAGACGGAAAAGTCATCCATGAATACCTGAATGAAATCTCCAATCATTTCAGAGAAGATAGAAAACATAAACCTTTGAAACGTGTCCGGTGTATTGGATAGTCCGAACGGCATCCTTCTACAAGTGAATGTGCCAAAGGGGCATGTGAAGGCGGTCTTGGCTTGGTCCTCCGGCGCTATGGCCACCTGAAAATAACCTGACAAACCGTCAAGAAAGCAATAAAAACTATCACCGGCTAGTTTATCAAGTATTTGATCAATGAAGGGAAGGGGAAAATGGTCTTTTCTTGTGGCGGCATTGAGCTTTCGGTAGTCAATGCACATTCTCCACCCGGTGGTGGTTCGAGTAGCCACATGTTTTCCCTTGTCGTTCTCAATGACCGTTATCCCTCCTTTCTTCGGCACCACATGGACCGGGCTCACCCATTCACTCTCGGCTATGGGATAAATGATCCCTTCCGCTAGGAGCTTAAGAATCTCCTTCTTAACGACTTCCATTAGCACGGGGTTGAGCCTCCTTTTCCCTTCACGAACCGGCTTAGCCCCTTCCCCTAGAATGATGCGATGCATATACGTAGAGGGGCTAATGCCTTTGATGTCGGAAAGACTTCATCCATTGGCTTGCTTGTTCCTCTTTAGCATGGCTACTAAGAGGTCCTCTTCATCCTTTTCTAACCCGGAAAAGATGATCACGGGCTTCTTCTTTTCATCGTTGAGGTAGACGTATTTGAGATGGGATGGGTGCTCCTTGAGCTCAAGCTCGGGAGTAGGCTTCACTTCCTCTTCGGTTGAGGCCATGACTTGCATTAGACTCATGCCTTTTCCTAGCAAGATCTCCATCTCTTCGGAATTTAACTCGTCTCCCCCACACTTGAGGTAGGCTTCATCCATAGCAAGCTCCTCGGACGAGGTTTCACTTCTCCACGAAGCACCTATTTTCTGCAAGAAAACCTCCTCGGCCAAGACATCAATAGCATCTATGTAAGAACAATTTTCCTCAAATAAGGAGACGGGAATATCCTTGTTTTCATGAACGGGAATAGATTCTCTCAATGGTTTTATCACTATGCTTAAGTCAAGTTGATAATGCTATGCTCATAAATTTGATAGACCCTTCCAATTAGTTTAACTTCAATTCCTGTCACCGTCTATCCGTTAAACCTCTCTTAGTTGTACCATACATGCAAGATTAACATATTAGGCTTAGGAACCCCATGCACCTAACGTTGAAGGAACCAATTTCCGGATTTAGATTCACAATCAAGACTCCTCTAAATCCTATCAATGTTCAAGTAGTGATCAAGTACCTAAACATGAAAAGGCACAATTCCAACAACAACAATCAATCAAGAACAAGCATAGATCAAAACCACATCGATCATCCACCCCCTAATAGAGAGATTAGCCACTAAACATGCTCAAAACAACACAAATACCATAGAAGGAAGTCATTTCATAAATCAAATGCAAATAACTCAAACTTCTACAATATTAAGTATCTTTCAAGTGTTTTGGGACAAATCCCCACAAACATCCAAGAAATGTAAAGAAAATACAAGAGGAACCTCCTCCGAGCTTAGCTTCCACGGATGCTCGTTGTCGGGCCTTTCTCGTCTTCCCTTCTCCTAGCTTGGCTTGGTTTCCTTCTTCTCCCTCTTCTCCTCTTCTCTTTTGTGGTGGTGTTGATGGTGAAAATGGTGAGGAATGGTGGTATGGAGATTTTGTGTGTGTAGTGTGTGTGAAAAGAGAGAGAGAATTTTTAGTAAATCTCCTCCATCTAATCTTCGATGATCCAGAGAGAGAGAGATCCGTCCGCATGAAGGAAGAGAGAGCAAAAGGTGATGGGAGTTGATGGTAAATTTGTGGAGATTTTCGGGAGCAAAAGGCTACTCTAGAAGTTTTTAGGGAATGACAATCCTAAAAATCTCGCAATTAAAAAATGGCTCATCAAGTGAAAACAAGTGGAATTGCAAAGATCATGGGGGAGAAATGGACCCGAGAAGGAGAGGGATCAGGCCGTGTCGACGGGCTGCATGGCGCCGTGGGGGCGCGTGGTGCGCGGCGGGGGCTAGCCCCGCGGGGGCGGAGGGCACCGCTGGGGCGTTGGGCTCGGCGTGGCCTTCGTGCTGGCACGGCGGGGGCGATGCGCGCGGCGGGGGCGCGAGGCTCTCGGCCTTTTGGCGCCTCGCCCACGCTCCTTAGCCCGCCCGTGCGGGTGCTTTTTCCTCCATTCTTTTTAGCATCTCTTTCTTCTTTTTAGAACAACCAGCTCACTTATTTGGATTTGCACTTGCCACCTAATTGCCGTATAATACCTGTTTTATAATTAAAAGCTCAAGTTTTACAAGACTTGACACAATTCACCATTAGAGCAATAAACACAAATAAACACATAAAATCAACACATAACAATATAAAATTAAACAAAATAAATACTAAACACAATAAAATCAATAAATTAAAATTACACAATTAGACACTAAACAAGCTGTCAGAGGCTGACATAATTAATTAATGAACATTATATCTTAAACACGGGGAATGGCCGGACTAAAGGTGAAAGCATATTCATAAATATGTATTAAATTGGTAGGTCAGTTTTACTTCTTTAGTGGAATAAAAGTAAAACTTAATTTATTTAATTATATCTTAAGTTTATTGGACATTGGATATTAAATAAATTAGTGGGACAATTTAATATTCTTCGAGATCTCTATTGTAGCCCAATAGACTGATAGTGGACTGGATATTGAACTTGAGATAGAGGCCCAAACCCAGTAGGGTTTGAGAAGGGAAATTTTTCCCATTTTCCTATATACAGGGGAGGGGGGGCGAAATTTACACATCTAATATTCAGCCCCTCTTTGTCTCTCAAAGTCATCCACAGATTTCACAAACCTATCTAGTAGATTTCAGCCCACTCTGAATCTAGATACAGTCCGGGAATACAACAGAAGATCTTGGAGTTGAATACTGTGGTGGCCGATTTTGAGGTGCTAGGTGGCGCCAGTATCACATTCATTCAACAGCAAGATTAGATCTTTAATCTTGTCCACAGACTGTCTGACAATTGTAAGTAATTCGAATCTATGTATTCCGCTTTGTTAGATTCGTTTTACATGGTTTTGTGCTTGACGTGATAAATATGCATGTGACATAAAAATATGATTTCCAGATTTAATCTAGGCGGGGGTCGAAAATTTGGAGATCAAATTCGAAGATTTGATATGTTAAAATTCCCTAATTTTGTACATTGAATTTTCGGCACAATGAAAATTAAATTTGGATGGTTTTTGATCAACATCAAAATTTCCAGATTTATTTTAGTGTGATTCGAAAATTCTGAAAGATTAGGTTAAGATTATGTAATTTTTGGAGTATATCAAAAGTTGCCTAATTATAATATAGAGAGGTTTGAAATTAGAATTTTAAATTTGGTAATTTTTGAAGTGGATCAAAATTTTCAGATTTTAATTCTTGAAAATTTGGAAATTATACTATATTATTTGGAATTGTTTTTTTGATTAATGTCAAAATTTCCAAATGTGAAATATAGTGATAATTTTGTTAAATAAAATTGGAGAAGATTTTGATGAAAATTAAATTTCCAGATTTATTTAATGTTTGGTTTCAAAAATTATGAGATTGGATTAAGATTTGATATTATTTGATGTATATCCTAATTTACCTAATTTTAATATAGATAGATTTGAAAATAGAATTTTAAATTTAGAAGAATTTGAAGTGGATCAAATTTCTAGATTTATTATTTGTGATATTTTCGAAATATAGAGATTAAATATTGGATAAGGTGATTTTGGATATATACAAATAATTATCAAAATCCAATTGTGATAAGAATTTAATTTTGGATAGGTTTTGGAAGATTTTGAAGTGGATCAAATCTCAAAATCTTATCCTTAAAGATTTAGATTCTTATGGATAATATTTGGATTAGATTTTTGATTTATATCAATATATCCAAGTATTATTTAATTAGGGTGGCTTGAAAATATTAAATAAATTTGGTGGATAATTTTAAATAATTTCCAGATTTATTTAAGAGATATTTTCGAAAACTTTCAAGATTTAAATTGGTGGATAATTATTTTAATTTTCAATTTTTATATTGTGGACAATATCGAATTGATTAATTTAATTAATTGTTAAATTTGATATCTTAATATTCATGCATAGATATCATATGTTATTTTATTGGATCATATAATACATGATTGTTGGATTTGTAGACTGTGTTTGTTTGCAGGTTTACCAACTATCATGGCTTCTTTATTTTATGTGATGTATGTTTATGTTGAATGAATGTTGGCCGTATGCCGGTTTGGCTACGTGATTTTAATCCATGAGGAAATCCATGGATTAGGTCTAGGTTTTATTTTACGTTGTTTTAATGTAATAGATATAAAACTGTTAGACCGAGTTTTTGAGTTGTAATTTTTATTCTATCAATATTAGATTTTTCCTTTTGGAATAGATAGTCTGTATTGAATAAAGATCGGAGATCAACTCAAAGAAGGAAAGTGGTTCAGCACCAAGAAGGAAGGTTCACCGGTTCACGTCCTAAAACCCTAAAATGGAGCTAGGATTTTCGGCGAGGCGCGGTGTAGGGGGCGGCGATCCAGCCCTGTTTCCAGAGCTGACTTTCCAGTTTTATCTCATCAATCAACATGAGATATAAGCCATGATAGTTGGAATATTACTGTTGCTTATTATGTTGAAACATGCAATGGATGTTTATCATTTTATGTGATATTTGCATGTTCAATAATGGGATAAAATGAAACCTCAAGCATAAATAACTAAGTAGGAGAGATTCATACCAAAGTATATAGAAATCTCATACGGTCTCCATTAAATCTGGTTAAATTGAGAAGTGATGGGCATGTGCATTGACATCGGTCTTCCTCCATATCGGATGTGTCATATCATAGATTTCTCTAGAAATTAAATCTCCTAAATGGATAGCTGTAGAACACTGTTAGAACTAACTGACTCCTCCATCTGGAGCGGTTAAATTCGAGTAGTGATCTTGGTGTGAAGATAATGGTGTGCACACTTAGATGTAATTTATTGATAAACGTCCACACGATCGTGGCTTATCAGTTAGATGATTACATGACCGTGTTTATTATCCAGCTATTAATTTGCTTGTTGTAAGGAAACTCAACTGGAGGCAAATTAAAGGTTTAACCTATTTAAAAATGAATTTTATAAACGTCCACACTATCGTGGCTTATAAAAGACATTTTTAAAGTGTCGGTGCAAAAGTATATAATTTTTGTGAGATTTTCGATTATATACTGTTTATCCTAAACGTGTTTTGTGACTGTACTGCATGTTTTAATTTCAGTTATTTCATGTCATCAATGGCACTCTCCAATCTGTCCTCAATCCTCAAAGAAAACAAACTTGTCGGTGAAAACTACAATGACTGGCTTCGTAACCTTAACTTAGTTCTTGTTGCTGAGGGACACAAGTTTGTGCTTGATGAGGTTTGTCCTCCACAGCCAGATGAGGGTTCTGACGAAGCCCAAAAGGTTGCATATGATAAGTGGGTTAGGCCTAATGAGATAGCACGCTGTTACATCTTGGCATCTATGTCAAGTGTGTTGCAACATCAGCATGAGCCTGTGAAAACCGCTTATGATATCATATACAACCTTAGGCAGCTATTCGTTCATCAGAACCGCTCGGCATGCCATTTGGCAATGAAGAAGTTAATGGATGCGAGAATATCTTACTCCACACCTATTAGGGATCACTTTCTCACGATGATGGGATATTTATCTGAGATCGAGACCTTAGGTGGAGAGCTAGATGACTATTCTCAAATCGACATTTTTCTTCATAGCTTGTCCTCGAAGTTTGAGCAGTTCAGGCTGAATTTTAACATGATTAAAAGGGATGTCAGCCTGACTGAACTGCTCATAGATCTTCAGACAGCTGAATTGCTCCAAAAGAGCAATCCGCATGCCCACATAGCTGAAAAAGGGGCATCTTCTATTGGTGGAAAAAGGAAGAGGAGAAACGCACCTAAAAAGGCTACAGATGAGGTGCCTAAGACAAAGAAGCCAAAGGCAAAGATTCCTCCTGAGGAATTCAAGTCTAAGACTAAATGCTTCAAGTGTGGCCAACCAGGTCACTGGAAGGCGGTGTGTCCTAACAAGAAGAAGAAGAGAGGTACATCTCACACTCTGGTTATAGAAACATGTTTAGCAACTTGTTCTACCCAGTCATGGGTAGTAGATACTGGAGCTATTGATTATGTTTGCATGTCTTTACAGGGGTTCCTGGTAAAAAGACAGCTGAGTGAGGATGAGATCACCGTCTACATGGGCAATGCTACGGGAGTGGCGGCTGTTGCAGTGGGAGACATTGTTTTACCTTTCAGTAGTGATAGAACTTTGGTTTTGAAAGATTGTCTTTATGTGCCTGGTTTTAGGCGAAACTTGGTTTCAGTTTCTAAATTGATTATGGATGGATATTCTGTTTCTTTTGATAACAAAGTAGTTATCTTTAGTGGTAAACATTTTATCTATTCTGGCAGATTGGATGGACACTTATACTTTCTTAAACCAATTGAAAATACTATGCAAAGACAACTGTTGAATACATCGATCATAAACCCTAACAAGAGAAATGAACCTTCGAAATTGAATCAAACCTATCTTTGGCATCTAAGGCTAGGTCATATTAACCTTAAGAGGATACAAAGGCTCGTAAACGATGGACCATTATCTTCTTTAGTACTGGAATTGTTTCCTTTGTGTGAATCCTGTTTGGAAGGTAAAATGACCAAGCATCCTTTCCAGTTAAAAGGAAATAGATCCGAAGGGCTATTAGATTTGATTCACTCTGACCTGTGCGGCCTTATGTCAGTTCAAGCTCGAGGAGGGTTTGAGTATTTCATCACTCTCATTGATGATTACTCTAGATACTGTTATATCTACCTGTTACGTCGTAAGTCTGAATGCTTTGAGAAATTCAAAGAGTTTAAGGCTGATACGTCCACGAAAAGCGTTGAAGAACTTAATCTGAAGCTGCAAATATTATTGGAATTTGTTGCCACAAACACTGAAATTAGACACAGATTTGAAATGTCAAACTCAATCTTAAAGACAGTTAACACGACTTATCTTAACACAAATATGCTGAAAATAAAATGCACAAGAATACATGATATAATTTTAAATCATACACAACATGTGTATGATTGCCACAGGGCGAAATTATACTATTATTAGTACAAAATTTTCAAGCTGTTAATGTTGGACGCGAATACTCTCAACATTACAGCAACATTACAAGTTCTAATCTAGACTATCACTAAAAAGAACTAAAACATATAAATTGACATCCCGTCAATTCATATACAAACAACAACATACAAATTGACATCCCGTCAATTCATACATAAACTAAATCATACAAGTTGACATCCCGTCGACTTGTATACAAACTAAAACATACAAATTGACATCCGTCACCTTGTATACAAACTAGTAAAGGTTTCACAACCTTGCTATCTATCATAATTTGTACAATCTATTCCGTGAAAGGATTGAACAACAATAAACATTAATATAGAAGAAGGAACGAAGAACGAAAGCTATACTAAGTTTGTGACTCAAGCTTTCTTCAATCTTCACGTAGCGGAAAATGGATTGAGCTTGAATAAGTCTTCAAGTGTCGACCATGCTTCTTAAATATGCTCTTCACTTGAATCCAACAAGGTCCACAATTTCTCTTTCTTGAACATGGGTTGACAATAACCGCTCCACTCCATGACTTCACCGTAGATGGAAGAAACCGCCTCCAAGGCGTGGTTGATAACTTCCCCAAGTTCATGCTCTTTTTCTAAATATCCAGCAAATATAATTTTCTGAAAGAGAAAAAGAAATAAATAGAGAAACCGCTAGACCTAAAAAAAAGGAGATAGAGTTTTGACTTTGTCAAACTCTATTTTCAATAATATATCTAATATGTATATATCCATTTATTTGAAATATCAATTTCGTGGATATACACATATATTTTAAGATATATAAAATTATTTTATTTATTAAAATAATAAATAAAACTAGGAAATGATAAGATTAGTTACGACTATGTCACAGACGATGTCGCAGGGAGTCTGTCTGACATCGAGTGCAACATTGAACCTCAATGTCATACAGAACTCAACAATCTCCCCCTTAATCTTAAACTTTCTGCACAAAACATACAACTCAATGTATTTTGTACAATTAGAGTCGCAGCGGAAAATGGAGACCTTAAAATCTCCCCCTTAAGGGTTACTCCCCCTTAATTAGATCATCATATAATAGGAACATATCCTATCATAAAATCAATGTTGAACATAATATTCATAACAACAATATCAATGTTGAACTGAACATTCAACACATAATATCAATGTTGAACTCAACGTTCAACACACAATAATCAAGACATATTGATCATTCAGTATCTCAAAACAAACTCAATATGCCTAACCAAAACCGTGTGTCCAGCACACATAACAACATAAAACATTAAACATTGTTTTTAACAAAAAATTTTAAATTTCAGAAGCTTAAACACTAAGCTTCACATCATCTTCCTATTCCCTTTGGCTACACCTTTTCTCCCCTTTGCTTTACCAGCAATACTCAGTCCAGCATCTGTGTCTCCAGCATCCGCATCATCACCATCAGCATCATCATCCACTCCCCCTTTTTGTGTAGAAAGGAGAGTCAGAAAAGAATCTCGAGCCTTGGTGAGTTGACCAATCACATGATCAATCATGGTAATTTGATGTTGAAGAGACTCCAGCAGCATCATGATAATTGGAATAGAAGGCGTGGAGGCAACATCAAGATAGACATCAGATTGGGAAGGAGCAGGGGTACCTTCAGCAGAAGGAGGCACTGGATTTGCAGCATCATGAGGATAGAGAAGATCAATGATCCTGTCATCATTCCCCTTAGGCTTCATTATAGAGAAAGTGGATTGCTCAGACATCACACTCTTCTTGCGTTCCTTTAACCCTTGGCTCTTAAGGATCCCATAGATCAAACATGGGAAATGAAGCAAGTTTGAGGAACTTGATTTAGAGGCAGCCTTCAAAGTAGCATAAAAAAGGTATGCACTAAGGTTGAAAGGAAGCTGATTCCCTATCTTGTACAGGAGAATGGCCTGATCAACTGTGATGACAGAGGCATTTGATGTGGGCAGCCAATTGCACACTGCAAGCTTGTATAACACTGAGTAAAAGAATGTTAACTTGGAAGCAGGCACTTTGTTGAGCCATTTTGGAACCAAACCTCCAGTAATAACATTCACCACATCATCAATCAAATCCAAAGACATGATTGTATTCTCATTGCCTAACTCAAGAAACGTGTTAATAACATTAGGGGAAAACTTATAGATTCTATCCCTAACAAACACAGTTCCAAAACACAGTTTAGAGGGATCTCCCATATCAGAAATGATGTTAGCATAAAATTCATGAATAATATCAGGATCATATGACACTAGTGACGTGACAGATTTCCATAAACTTCTCACCTTAAGAAACATATCCATCCCATATTTCTTAAAGCTAAGAACATCTATCATTTTCTCAACCTTAAGAGTTCTCTTAACATAAAGAGCATGGGATTTCTTAGCCTCTTCAGAATAGAAAATCTTACTGAAGACTTGCGTGACGTCAAGAGGAGAGTCCTCATCTGTGCCAGAATTCTCATCCACGGTCTCAACAGTAGGATTGACACTCTGTGTGACATCAGCAGGAGGAGAAGTAGGAACTTGTTCACTAGTGGAGTTAGATTCATCTCTTAGCGACTTGGAGGCAGCCTTAGACCCTTCCTTCTTCACCTTCTTGGAGGATACAACCTCAGGTTTTTTAGTTTCATCGCTGTGAAGTCACTTTGATTTCCTCATCGATGGAGAAGTCTTCACCATCTTTGACAAAGACTGCAGCTGAGAAGTGGCTTCAGGGTCGATTGGATTTGTGGAATCACCAAGCACATTCATCCTAATCGGCTTATGGTTTAAGATCTCGGTTCCAGGAGAAATAATGAGAACCGGATGAACTTCAACTTCAGTTGGCATCGCCCTTGATGTTGAAGGCTCAATGACATTCCCTGTAGTTGGTTCAGCGTGAGCAGTTGGTGGAGCAATGTCAGGAGTCTGAGTTGATGTTGCAGAAAGTGGGGGTTGTACTACAGTAGCCGGTGTTAAGGCTGATGATGGGGATCCTTTTGAGAGCTCCATCATCTGCTGCAACATCATCATCATGGCTTGAAGGTGGTTAGGGTTTTGGTCCACCATGGATGAACAAGGAGAGAGAAAAGTTTTGAAGGAGCGGAGAAGACGAATCGTTAGAGAGAGAAAAGTGAATCAGATATGGAGAGAGAGACAGTTTAGAATTGAAAAAGAGATAAAGACAAACCACTTTATTATATTAAAATAATGAAAGTGATATCTCTCATTCTCTCTCTCTTATCATATCATAAGATATGCAGATAAGTATATCTGCTTATCAACAGTATTTCAAATGTGGCTTAAACGGAATTTAACGGAATAAACGAGGCTAATCTTTTAGAATAATAATAACGGAAGTAGCATGAGAATTATAATGTAAACGTTATTAACTTGGAACTTCAACAAAAATCGAAATACAACTTTAGATGAGCAATAATGAAGAATGCGAAGAACATAAAGAATGGAAAGTAAATGCGGAATTTAAAAGACGGGAAGGAAAAGGGAGTCATGACCGACGAACAAGAATGGACGGGGTTAGGTACGTCGAAGGAATGTGGCTAGCTCGGCGTCTCGTCGAGTCATCACGGCGGCAGAGCCACCTGCTACGATCCAACGGCGTCCCTAGCACATTCCCTCACCGCATCCTTTCCACGCCACTCTGCTCGTTGTCTTGAAGAACACTCACGAAGAACGCATTTACTTCGACAGAACTTTCTCAGCTTTCAAAGCTTTACACTCTCTCGATTTAGAAGTGAAGTGAATGAGAAATAAGGAAAGAATGCCAAAGGGGTGGTCCCCTATTTATAGGAGAAGTTTTGGCTTCCCTTGCAAGCCATTGATGTGCGGGAATACTGCAAAAGTTACCCCGGGTTCGGTTAAAAGCTGCTTTATTTGATGTCGAGGTCCAAATGACTTCAGACATGAAATCTAAAAATACTGGGAGACTAATTGGCTCAAACACTAGTGAACCAACTTGATTCGTGAAGAAGAAGGGGTCATCAAAAGAAAGACGAGCAAAGATTCCCTTTTTGGAATTACTTTTTACTATTCACTCAGACTGACAGATTTTGCTCCCGAGCGTTCAATTGACCTCAGAATGAAAATCCGTGAACGCCAACGGAATCCTTGAGTCATTTCCCATAAGAGGGAACTGACAGAACTGGACTCGGATAAATGAGGAGGATTTCGTAAATTTCTCAAAACACGAATGCACACAAAAGTTACTATTCATTCCCCTTTTTAAATACGTTTTCCATCACCGGGAACTCAAATGACTTCAGATTTAAAATCTGAAAACACCGGTGTACTCCTTGAGTTAAAACCTTTCTAAAGAAACTACAAATGGCAATAAAAGAATTAAGATCATCTTTTCTGAAAAGACGATCTTCATAAAAACTGGCTCCTAAAGTCGTGACTGACATCCAACCATAGCTAATCTTATTTAAATTCCTTCTTTAATTAACTAATTAATATTAACAATTCTCTAAACCTTACTCAAAAATCTGGGGTATTACAATATCTTCTATCAACCATCGTCGTTCGTATTCACCAACATGCACCAGGATCCAATCGTGTTCAACAAAGTGCCCATCCAGCCATGTTCTATATCCCTTCAATTTTATCCAATCGATTGAATTCTACAAGTGTTCAACTTGTCACATTCTACACATATTCATTAAGATCTTTTGTACCCTAACATATCCTATCTACTCCAGCCATTCTTCATCCATATTTCACGTTCACAATGTCCTAATCACCCATTCAAACCATCTATGCCCATACAGCCTTTTCATTGATTTGGTTGTGTGTTATTTCTGTTAGTTTTGTATACTGGAAAGACATGTGTTTGTATACTTTTCTAATGATGTGATGATATGAAATGAAAGTTATTGCAATCCCTGTTTGCATTTAGATTATGTTATATAATTGTTCTATGCAATGTTCCATATACTTACATTGTAGATGATATGGTGTGGGAAGTCACACGGTATGATCATATCATTAGAATCTTGTATTCTATTAAAGAGCTCACGACTTAGATGATCCTGAACACACCATTGGTACACCGTAGAATAATCTGATAAGTTAGTTTATCTTGACTAACTGATTATTCTAGTACACTTGTTAGTGTATTGAGGAGGATCATGATAGGATACTATTCTCTATCTCTGACCCAGTTAGTGAGAGAATAAAGATCCATATATGTGCGTTGTTTGTTACTTTGATTTATCAATGGGTGAGATCTTTTCGTAGATCAATAAACTCGATATATTGGGTAATAACAGTGTATGCATGATGTGTCGAGCAGTATGCATGAGCACCGTGTCCTGGTGCGCCAGGTTGATGATGTTCTCTTGAGGAAACACAAGTTCATGTTGAAACCCTACAGGTGGAATTTATCCCGTACATTAGTAAAGCTTGTGTGGTACTACTCAAGGTTTTAGATGTTAATTAATTATAGTTGTCAGAGGCCGACATATTTAATTAATGAACATTATATCTTAAACACAGGGAATGACTAGACTAAATGAGAAAGCATATTCGTAAATATGTATTAAATTGGTAGGTCAGTATTACATCTTTAGTTGAATAAAAGTAATACTTAATTTATTTAAATATATCCTAAGTTTATTATATATTGGATATGAAATAAATTAGTGGGCCAATTTAATATTCTTCTAGATCCCTGTTGTAGCCCAATTAACTGTTAGTGGACTGGATATAGAACTTGAGATAGAGGCCCAAACCCAGTATGGTTGGGGAACTGTATTTTCGCCCATGTCCCTATATAATAGAGGGAGGGGGGGACGAAAGTTTTAGTGTTATAATTCAGCCCCTCTTTTGTCTCTCAAGATATCCGCAGATTTCACAAACCTATCTAGTAGATTTCAGCCCACCCTGAATCTAGATACAGTCCGGGAATACAACAAATGATCTCGGAGTAGAATACTGTGGTAGCCAATTTTTGTGGAGATAAAAGGTGCCTGTTTCAATTCATTGAATAGTAAGATTAGTCATGTAATCTTGTCCTCAGACCATCTGACAATTGTAAGTAATTCGAATCTATGTCTTCCGCTTTATTAGATTTGTTTTGCATGGTTTTGTGCTTGACGTGAGATATAAGCCATGATAGTTGGAATATTACTGTTGCTTATTATGTTGAAGCATGCAATGGATATTTATCATTTTATGTGATGTTTGCATGTTCGTTAATGGGATAAAATGAAACCTCAAGCATAAATAACTAAGTGGGAAAGATTCATACCAAAGCATGTAGAAATCTCATACGGTCTCCATTAAATCTGATTTAATTGAGAAGTGATGGGCATGCCGTTGACATCGGTCTTCCTCCATATCAGATGTGTCATATCACAGATTTCTCTAGAAATTAAATCTCATAAATGAATAGTTGTAGAACACTATTAGAACTAACTGACTCCTCCATCTGGAGCAATTAAATCTGAATACTGATCTTGGTGTGAAGATAATGGTGTGCACACTTAGATGTAATTTATTGATAAACGTCCACACGATCGTGGCTTATCAGTTAGATGATTACATGACCGTGTTTATTATCTGGCTATTAATTTACTTGTTATAAGGAAACTCAACTGGAGGCAAGTTAAATGTTTAATAACCTATTTAAAAATGAATTCTAGGAACATCCACACTATCGTGGCTTATAGAACATGATTTTAAAGTGTCGGTGGAAAAGTATATAATTTTTGTGAGGCTTTCGATTATATACTGTTTATCCTAAAGTTTGTAACTGTACTGCATGTTTTAATTTCAATTATTTCATATCATCAATGGCACTCTCCAATCTGTCCTCAATCCTCAAAGAAAACAAACTCGTCGATGAAAACTACAATGATTGGATTCTAACCTTAACCTCATTCTAGTTGTTGGGGGACACAAGTTTGTACTTGAAGAGATTTGTCCTCAAAAGCCAGATGAGGGTTCTGACGAAGCCCAAAAGGTTGCATATGATAAGTGGGTTAGGTCTAATGAGATAGCACGTTGTTACATTCTGGCATCCATGTCGAATGTGTTGCAACATCAGCATGAGCCTATGAAAACCGCTTATGATATCATGTACAACCTTAGGCAGCTTTTCGATCATTAGAATCGCTCGGCACGCCATTTGGCAATGAAGAAGCTAATAGATGTGAGAATGGCTGACTCCATACCTGTCAGGAATCACATTCTCATGATGATGGAGTATCTGTCTGAGATCGAGACCTTGGGTGAAGAGCTGGACACCGATTCTCAAATTGACATTGTTCTTCATAGCTTGTCTTCGAAGTTTGAGCAGTTCAGGCTAAACTTTAACATGATCAAAAGAGATGTCAGCCTGACTAAACTGCTCATAGATCTTCAGGCGGCTGAATTGCTCCAAAAGAGCGACCCTCCAGTTCACATAGCTGAAAAAGACGCGTTTTCTTCTGGTGGAAAAAAGAAGAAGAGACACGCAACTAAAAAGGCTGAAGATGCAGTGTCTAAGGTGAAGAAGCCAAAGGTAAAGATTCCTCTTGAGGAGTTCAAGTCGAAGACTAAGTGCTTCAAGTGCGGCCTACCAGATCACTGGAAGGCAATGTGCCCTAACAAGAAGAAGAAGAGAGGTACATCTCACACTTTGGTTGTAGAAACATGTTCAACAACTTGTTCTACCCAGTCATGGGTAGTAGATATTGGAGCTACTGATCACGTTTGCATTTCTTTACAGGGGTTCCTGGTAAAAAGATAGCTGAGTGAGGATGAGATCACCATCTACATGGGCAATGCTATGAGAGTGGCGGCTGTTTCAGTGAGAGACGTTGTTTTACCTTTCAGTAGTGATAGAACTTTGGTTTTGAAAAATTGTCGTTATGTGTCTAGTTTTAGGTGAAACTTGATTTCAGTTTCTAAATTGATTATGGATGGATATTCTGTTTTTATTGATAACAAAGTGGTTATATTTAGTGGTAAACATTTTAACAGTGCTGGCACATTGGATGGACACCTATACTTTCTGGGGATATGCCCTGAAAACGACAGCCTATATTCTTAACTTGGTTCCATCAAAATCAATTCCTTCTATGCCCACAGAACTATGAACTGGACGAAAGCCTAGTTTGAACCATATTCGGATTTAGGATAGCTCAGCACACGTGTTGGATAATGAAGCTAATAAGCTGGCTCCTCGTACTGATGTAAGGTTGTTCGTTGGATATCCCAGGGGAACGAAAGGTGGTTTGTTTTATAGTGCTAAGGATCAGAAGATCATTGTCAGCATCAATGCTCGATTCTTAGAAGAAGACTATGTTATAAACCACAAACCAAGGAGTCAAATCATCCTTGAGGAGTTAGAGAGAGGATCGAATCCTATACCAGTGGTATAAGAAAAGGTACCACCAAACACTGCACAACGTGTCAAAGAAGTATAGGAACTGCCTCGTCGCAGTGGGAGGATTGTACGCCAACCTGATAGATTCATTGGTCTAGGAGAGGCTTCAAATTTCCTAGAGGGACTAAATGAATTGGATCCCAGGACCTATGATGAGGCAATTTGAGATAAAGATGTGGATTCTTGGAAAACTGCAATGGAGTCTGAGATTGGATCTATGGATCGTAATCAAGTCTGGGAACTCGTAGAACCACTTGATGCGGTAAAACCCATTGGCTGTAAGTGGGTCTACAAGCGCAAGAGAGGATCTGATGGGAAGGTTGAAACCTTCAAGGAAAGATTGGTGGCAAAAGGGTACACTCAGAAAGAAGGGATCGATTATGAGGAAACCTTTTCACCGATAGCCATGCTTAAGTCAATCCGGATTCTCTTGTCAATTGCCGCTCATTTGGATTATGAGATCTGACAGATGGATGTCAAGACAGCTTTCCTAAATGGAAGTCTTGAAGAAAATATTCACATGAAGCAACCGGAGGGATTCATTGCTAAGGGCCAAGAGCACTTGGTGTGTAAGCTTAAAAGATCCATTTATGGACTTAAGCCGGCATCAAGATCTTGGAACATCTGATTTGACGAGGTTATCCAATCATATGGATTCGTCCAAAGTCCGGATGAGAGCTGTGTGTACAAGAAATGTGATGGAAATGTGGTGGTATTCCTCGTACTTTATGTTGATGACATCTTGCTTATTGGAAACAGTAAGAAGGTGTTCTCAAACATTAGGGTGTGGTTGTCTGAGCAGTTTGATATGAAGGATCTGGGTGAAGTCGGACATGTCCTTGGCATCAAGATCATTTGAGATCGCAAGAAAAGGATGTTATGTCTATCCTAGGCGACTTATATCGATACAGTGCTAGCTAGGTTTGGCATGCAAGATTCCAAGAAAGATTTTATACCTTACAGGCATGGAATTCATCTATCCAAGAAAATGTGTCCCCAAACACAGTCTGAGATGGAGGAAATGATGAAAGTACCATATGCTTCGGCTCTGGAAAGTTTGATGTATGCTATGCTATCCATTAGGCCTGATATATGCTATGTCATTGACATGGTAAGCATATATTAGTCTAACCCTAGACAAGGTCACTGGATTGCGGTTAAAAACATTCTCAAGTACCTTAAAAGGACTCGAGATTACATGTTGGTATTCCGCTCTGATAGTCTAGTGCCATTGGGTTATACGGACTCAGATTTTCAATCCGACAAAGATCAGAGTAAATCTACCTCGGGCTATGTGTTTACAATAGGAGGTGGAGCCATCGCATTGAAGAGCATAAAACAGAAATGCATTGCTGATTCCACCATGGAAGCCGAGTATGTAGCTGCCTCTGAGGCTGCAAAAGAGGCTGTCTGGCTCCTAGTGGGCTTGGGCGTGGTTCTTAATTTGCCTAGGACTATCACGATATACTGTGATAACTCTGGTGCAGTGGTAAATTCGAAGAAACCCAGAGCCCACAAGGTAAGTAAACACATAGAGAGAAAATACCATCTTATACGAGAAATCATTAAGAGAGGAGATGTGGCAGTGGTCAAGATTGCATCGGAGGACAGCCTGGCTGATCCATTCACGAAGAGCCTGCCGGCTAAGACCTTTGATGGTCACGTGGAGAAAATGGGAGTGAGATGCAGACCTGGTGGCGCAGTTTGAGTTGATAGTTTTGATTGGAGAGTTAGCCGGTTAGTTTTTATGCTTGAAAGACATGCTTCAAGTATAAGTGGGATATTGTTAGTTTTGTATACTGGAAAGACATGTCTTTGTATACTTTTCTAATGATGTGATGATATGAAATGAAAGTTATTGCAGTCACTTTTTGCATTTAGATTATGTGTAACACCCCTGATTTTTTATTAAGGTTTAGAGGATTCTTAATGATAATTAAGAAGTTAAGGAAGAAATTTAATTAAGGTTAATTGAGGTCAGATGTCAGTCACGACTTTAAGGGTCAGTTTTTCATGAAAATTTGATCTTAATTCTTTTTTTTTGGCCATTCATGGTCTCGTTAGAAAGGTTTTAACTCAAGGAGTATACCGGTGTTATCAGATTGTAATTCTGAAGTCATTTAAGTTCCCGGTGATGAAAAACATATTTGAAGGATGAATGAATAGTAACTTTTGCGTGCGTTCGTGTTTTGAGAAATTTACGAAATCCTCCTCGTTGATCCGAGTCTAGTTCTGTCAAGCCCCTCTTATGGGAAATGACTCAAGAATTCCGTTGGCGTTCACGGATTACCATTCTGAGGTCAATCCAACGCTCGGGAGCAAAATCTGTCAGTCTGAGTGAATAGTAAAAAGTAATTCCAAAAAGGGAATCTTTGCTCGTCTTTCTTCAAACGACCCCGTCTTTTTCACGAATCCAATTGGTTCACTAGTATTTGAGCCAATGAGTCTCCCGGTATTTTTAGATTTCATATCTGAGGTCATTTGAACCTCGACATCGAATAAAGCAGCTTTTAACCGAACCCGGGGTAACTTTTGCAGTATTCTTGCACTGAAGTGGCTTCCCTTGGAAGCCAAATCTTTTCCTATAAATACAAGGCCACCCATTTGCATTTATTTGCTCATTTCTATCCATTTCACTTCATAGAGAGTGGGAAAGCTCGTAAGAGCCGAGAAAGTTCTGTCGAAGTAAAAAGCGTTCTTCGTGAGTGTTTTGCAAGACGACGAGCGGAGTGACGTGGAAGGGATGCAGTGACGGAAGGTGCTAGAGGCGCTGTTGGGTTATAGCGGGTGGCTCTGCCGCCGTTGCAACTCGATGAGATTCCGAGCTAGCCACCTTCCTTTGAAGCAGCTAACCCCATCCATTCTTGTTCGTCAGTCTCGATCTCCATTTCTTTTCCGTCTTTAAATTCCGCATTTACTTTCTGTTCTTTACGTTCTTCGCATTTTTCATTATTGCTCGTTTACCTTCCGTCTAAGTTTTATTTCAATCTTTGTTGAAGTTCCAAGTTAATAACGTTTACGTTATATTTCTCGCTTTAATTATGTTGTTATTATTTTTGAGATTAGCCCCGTTTATTCCGTTTAAATTCCGTTCAAGCTATATTTAGAGATTTCATCGTTATTCTAAATATTTTAAGAGGATTATCGTGTTTACGTCGTTATTATACCAAAATTCTTTTTAAAGTTAAAGCATGTTGTTGCATGTTAATTTCAAGTATGTCGGTTTTAAGAAAATTCGGGTTAATTGTTCTTCATGTTCATTGAAGAATCAACGAACACGAAGAACTCAGTTGAAGAACACAGTTGAAGAAACCCAGTTGAAGAGAGAGAGAGAGAAAAGGAGCCCCGCGGAGGGGGGGTGCGCCGCCGCGCCACACCCCCCCTCGACCGCACCTAGCCCGCCGGGGGCGGGGAGCCCGCCGGGGCAAGGTGGCCCCACGGTGGGGGGGAGCCCGCCGGTGCCCATGTGCGCCGCGGCGGCCCCATCTTCTCCGTGTTGTTTTCCGCCGTTTCTTTTCCAGCTATTTCCGTACCCTCTTCCCAAGCTTTTCAAGTCGTGTTATTTCCAAGTTATTTTCAAGTTAAATTTTAGAGAAGCAATCGAGATATTCTCAATTTATTTCGAATAATCTATCCAAGTTATTCTTTGTCTAAAAATTGGAAAATCAAGTCGAGATGTTCTTTAAATAAATTCTTCTCGAAATTTATAAAGTCGTAAAGTCGTGCAATCTATATTTAAGTCTTAGATTTTAGTCTTCGTGTTAGATGTCGTTATTTCTCGCTTTAGATAGTCGATTTCTTCAAAAGAGGTCGCTAAGTCGATGATTCGACTTTTGTAGGAAGAAGTAAGCCTCGTAGAAAATCGGAGAAGGATCTTCAGCTTGTTGCTTCATCTTCTGTCCAGTAATCGAGGTGGGTAAATCTATACTCATCTAAAGTTTGAGCTAATAAGCTCTAGAAGCATATAGGGCAAATGAAATATCCAATAAAGCATTTTTGCTCTGCTTGATCGATCTCTGTAGAAGGAATGAAGGAAAGAAAGATATTATGTTTAATTGAGCTCTTGAGCATGTTTAGAAATGCTAGAAATATTAAAGTATTGTTTTTGCTTAGCATGAGATGTTTAGAATAGTATTTAGTTGCAATTAGTATTCATTTACGTTCATCTCCTTGTATTGAATGTTTATGCTCTGTTGAGTTAAGAATTAAGGATTTCCTTATTAGGGTAGCGTTAAATCCCTTATAGGCCAAGGTTATGCTTTATTAAAGGACGAGCCCTTAGACGTTGCTCTAAGATTTGCTTTGCTAGCAAGATTAAGGAAGAAATGAACTTAGCATTTTGCGTAAACAGGAATTGAGCTCACAACTTTTAGAGGGAGTCAATGTTGGGTTAATTCCCTCGCAAACTCCTCTTCTATCCTATGGCATGCCTAAGGGTATAGTTGACATCAGGTTTGAGCCAAGGCTGGGCCCAAAAGTAAAGAAAAGGTTTTGCGGATATGGAGGGGGCTTTTGCGTTTTGTTCTACATATACCGCCAGTTTATTATTGGATATTTCTCAAGTTATTAAAGAAGCTTTTATTAAAACCCACTGAGTACATTAGTGCTCACGCCCTCTTTTTCAAATGTTTTCAGGTTGAGATGTTGAGGATGATGGTGGCTGTGGATGTGGGTTGGCTGCCAAGATTGTTTTGCTATTATATAAGTTTCTTTGAAATCCCATTATGTGTTCTGCTACTCTGATTAACTCTTTCTAAATTCCGTTCAAAGTTCTATTATGATTATTCAAGATTCTAAGAATATTCCCAAACATGATTACATATATATAAGACGCATATTAAGTTTATTTCCACTTTTCGAGTATGTTTTCCTTTCGCCTATAAAAGAGCCTATGCTTGTTGGTATCTGATTAGTTAGCCGTTTTATTCCGCTAAAGCATGTTTCCTTCTTAATCAAGTAAACCCGAGTATCATCAACTATCTTCAAAGAGTACCTTTATTCTTAAACTTCCTCATTAATCTTCTGACTTTAATCGTTAAATCCCTTAATAACACCCCGTCCCCATTCGTTAATCCCTATCTCGGGACCGGGCTGTTACATTATGTTATATAATTGTTCTATGCAATGTTCCATATACTTACATTGTAGATGATATGGTGTGGGGAGTCATACGGTAAGATCATATCATTAGAACCTTGTATTTTATTAAAGAGCTCACAGCTTAGATGGTCCTGAACACACCATCGGTACACCGTAGAATAATCTGATAAGTTAGTTTATCTTGACTAACTGATTATTCTAGTACACTTATTAGTGTATTGAGAAGGATCACGATAGGATACCATTCTCTGTCTCTGACCCAGTTAGTGAGAGAATAAAGATCCACAGAGTTTGGGTTCTGAACTCATGTGATATTGGCGAGCATATGTGTGCGTTGTGTGTTACTTGATTTATCAATGGGTGAGATCTATTCATAGATCAATAAACTCGATATCTTGGGTAATAACAGTGTATGCATGATGTGTCGAGTAGTATGCATGAGCACCATGTACTGGTGCGCTAGGTTGATGATGTTCTCTTGAGGAAACACAAGTTCATGTTGAAACCTTGCAGGTGGAATTTATTCCGTACATGGGTAAAGCTTGTGTGGTACTACTCAAGGTTTTAGATGTTAATTAATTATAGCTGTCAGAGGCTGACATAATTAATTAATAAACATTATATCTTAAACACGGGGAATGGTTTGACTAAACGAGAAAGCATATTCGCAAATATGTATTAAATTGGTAGGTTAGAATGACTTCTTTTGTGTAATAAAAGTAATACTTAATTTATTTAATTATATCTTAAGTTTATTGGATATTAGATATTAAATAAATTAGTGGGCCAATTTAATATTCTTCTAGATCCCTGTTGTAGCCCAATTGACTGTTAGTAGACTGGATATAGAACTTGAGATAGAGGCCCAAACCCAGTAGGGTTGGGGAACTGTATTTTCACCCACCTCCCTGTATAATAGAGGGAGGGGGACGAAAATTTTAGTGTTATAATTCAGCCCCTCTTTTGTCTCTCAAGATATCCACAGATTTCACAAACCTATCTAGTAGATTTCAGCCCACCCTGAATCTAGATACAGTCCGGGAATACAACAGAAGATCTCAGAGTAGAATACTGTGGTAGCCGACGTTTATGGAGATAAGGGGTGCCTATTTCAATTCATTCAACAACAAGATTAGTCCTGTAATCTGGTCCTCAGACCGTCTGACAATTGTAAGTAATCCAAATCTATGTCTTCCGCTTTATTAGATTCGTTTTGCATGGTTTTGTGGTTGATGTGATAAACATGCACGTGACATAAAAATATGATTTGCATGAACATGGGATTAATGAACAATCAATAGATCTTGCGGTGGTTTAATTCGAAAAAACCCCAATAATTTCGTCTGTCATAGTTTGTATAGCTTAGTTGTGTCTAGTTATTTATCTTAGTTATTCAAGTTTTACATATAGTTGTTTTGTAACAGCCCGGTCCCGAGATAGGGATTAACGAATGGGGACATGGTATTATTAATGGATTTATAAAGTCGGAAGATTATTAAAGAAGGTTTACGAATAAAGATATACTTGAAAGATAGACGACGATACTCGAGATTACTCGATTAAGAAGGAAACATGCTTTAGTGGAATAAAACGGCTAACTAATCAGATACCAACAAGCATAGACCCATTCATAGGTCAAAGCGAATAAACAGATATCGACGTGAATAACCCTCTTCATAGGCGAAAGAAAAATATACTCGAGAAACGGAAATAAAACTTAATATGCATCTTATATATATATATAATCATGTCTGGGGAATATTCATAGAGTCTTGATAATCATAATAGAACTTAAACGGAATTAGAAAGAGTGTATCAGAGTAGCAGAACACATAATGGGATTTCAAAAGAAACTTAGATAATAGCAAAATAATCTTGGCAGCTAACCCATATCCACAACCACCAACATCCTCAGCATCTCAACCTGAAAATATTTGAAAAAGAGGGGGCATGAGCACTAATTTACTCAGTGGGTTTTAACGAAAACACTTTAATAACTTCAAGATATCCAATAATTAACTCACGGTATATGGAGAGCAAAATGCAAAAGCCCTCTCCATATCCGTAAAACCTTTTTCTTTTCTTTTGGGCCCATCCTGGCTCAAACCTGATATCAACTGCACCCTTAGGCATGCCATAGGATAGAAGAGGGGTTACCTCAAATATCGAAACGAGTTTGCAAGGGAATTAATCCAGCAGTGACTCTCTAAAAAGTTCTGAGCTCAAATCCTGCTTAAGCAAAATGCTAAATTCCTTCCTTCCTTAATCTTGCTAGCAAAACCAATCTTAGAGCAACGTCTAAGGGCTAATCCTTTAATATAGCATGATCTCAGCCTATAAGGGATTTAACGCTACCCTAACAAGGCAATCTTTAATCCTTAACTATACGAGCTTTTAACAAAGCATAAACATTCAGATACAAGAGATGAACGTAAATAAATACGAATTGTAACTAAAGACAATTCTAAATATCTCAGGTTAAGCATAAACAATACTTTAACATTTCTAGCATTTCTAAACATTCTAAACAAGCTTGACAGCTCAATTATAACATAATATCTTCCTTTCCTTCCTTCCTTGTGCAGAGATCAATCAGGCAGAGCAAAAATGTTTTATTGGATATCTCATTTACCCTATATGCTTCTAGAGCTTATTAGCTCAAACTTTGGATGAGTATAGATTTACCCACCTCGATCACGGGGCAGAAGATGAGGCAACGAGTTGATGATCCTTCTTCGAATTGCCACGAGGCTCACTTCCTCCTACAAAAGTCGAATTATCGACTTAGCGGCCTCCTTCGAAGATTTCTAACTAACAACATAAAAATTAAATAATACCCAACTTAAATACCCATAATGAGGACTTAAAACATGGATAGCACGACTTTACGACTTTATAAGGTTTTGAGAAGAATCTATTTGAAGAACATCGCAGCTTGATTTCTCAAGTTCTAGACAGAAAACAACTTGAAAAGTTTACTCGAAATAAATTGGGAATAACTCGGATACTTTTGTTTCTAAAATTAAACTTGAAAATAACTCGGAAATAACACGACTCGAAAAACTCAAAAACTCAAAAAGAGGGTACGAAAAATAGCTGGAAAAATCGGCGTGAAACAACAAGGGGGAGGGAGGGCGCCAGCGGGTACCCCCTTCCCCCGCCGCGGCACAGCCCTGCGCCGACGGGGCTTGCTGGGCCGAGGGGGGTGTGGCGCGGCGGCGCACCACCCCTCCCTGCGGCGGGGCTCCTTCTTTCTCTCTCTTCCACCCAGTTTCTGGGAAATCTTCATCTGGGTTCTTCGTGTTCGTTGATTCCTTCGACGAACACGAAGAACACCTTACTAAAATTTTTAAAACATGCACCAATAATTTAAATTAACACGAAACGGCATGCTTTATCTTAAAAAGAATTTTGGCATTATAACGGTATAAACACGATAATCCTCCTTAATATTTAGAATAACGACGAAATCTTCAAATATAGCTTAAACGGAATTTAAACGGAATAACGAGACTAATTAAACGAAATAATGACGAGGATTATAACGACAGGAATAAAGCGAGCAGTATAACGTAAACGTTATTAACTTGAAACTTCAATAAGAATCGAAATACAACTTAGACGGAAGGTAAAAGAGCAATAATGAAGAACACGAAGAACATGAAGAATGAAAAGTAAATGCAGAATGAAAAGACGGAAAAAGAAATGGAATCGAGACCGACGAACAAGAATGGACGGGGTTAGGTGCGTTGAAGGAAGGTGGCTAGCTCGGCATCTCGTCGAGTTGCAATAGCGGCAGAGCCGCCTGCTACGACCCCATGGCACCCCTAGAACATTCCCTCACCGTATCCCTTGCACGTTACTCCACTCATCATCTTGCGGAATACTCACAAAGAACGCTTTTTACTTCGACAGAACTTTCTCGGCTCTCAAAGCTTTCTCACTCTCTCAACTTGGAAGTAAATGGATGATAAATGAGCAAGTGAAAGCAAAAGGGGTGGACCCCTATTTATAGGAGGGAGTTTGGCTTCCTTGAGAAGCCATTCCAGTGCGGGAACACTGCAAAAGCTACCCCGAGTTCGATTAAAAGCTGCTTTATTCGATGTCGAGATCCAAATGACCTCAGACATGAAATCTAAAAATACCGGGAGTCTCGTTGGCTCAAATACTAGTGAACGAACTTGATTCGTGAAGAAGACGGGGTCATCAGAAGAAAGACGAGTAAAGATTCCCTTTTTAGAATTACTTTTTACTATTCACTCAGACTGACAGATTTTGCTGTCGAGCGTTTGATTGACCTCAGAATGGAAATCCGTGAACACCAACGGAATCCTTAAGTCATTTCCCATAAGAGAGGCCTAACAGAACTAGACTCGGATCAACAAGAAGGATTTCATAAATTTCTCAAAACGCGTACGCACGCAAAAGTTACTATTCATTCACTCCTTAAATACGTTTTTCATCACCGGGAACTCAAATGACTACAGAATTAAAATCCGAAAACATCGGCATACTCCTTGAGCTAAAACCTTTCTAACGAAACCACGAATGGCCATAAAAGAATTAAGATCACATTTTCTAAAAAGACAATTTTCACAAAAACTGACCCTTAAAGTCGTGATTGACATCCGACCTCAATTAACCTTATTTAAATTTCTTCCTTAACTAATTAATTAACATTAACAATCCTCTAAACCTTATCTGAAAATCTGGGGTGTTACATCTTATCCTCCTTAAAGATATTTCATCCCGAAATTTACTAACCATGATAGACGATATCAGGGTACTTCTTGAGCAACTCGGATTCAAGCTCCCAGGTTGCCTCCTCCAAACCATGATGGTTCCAAATTACTTTCACAAGACTGATCTCCTTGTTCCTCAACTTCTGGATCTTTTGATCCACAATGGCCTGGGGCTTCTCTTCATATGCTAAGTCCTCATTCAGGACTATCTCCTCCTTGCTAATCACATGCTTTGGATCAAACACGTACTTTCTCAACATCCAGACATGAAATATATCATAAACGTCACTCAGGTTGGGTGGTAAGGCCAACCTGTAGGCTACTTCATTCACCTTCTCTAGAATCTCAAAAGGTCCAATAATTATGGGCCTTAACTTGCTTCGTTTGCCAAAACGAACTACTCCTCTTGATGGAGACACCTTCAAGAAAACTTTATCTCTAACGTTAAAACTGAGCCCCGTTCTTCTCTCATCCGTATAAGCCTTCTGTCTATCTTAAGCCTCCTTGATTCATTGATGAATAAGCTCGATCTTCTGGATAACTTCCTGGACCATTTCAGGCCCAAGTATCCTTCTCTCTCCAACTTCGTCCCAATTCAAGGGCGATCTACACTTCCTTCCGTACAGAGCTTTATAAGGGGCCATGCCAATTGATGACTGGTAGTTGTTGTTATACGCAAACTCTACCAAAGGCAGTAATTCCTCCCAACTACTTCCTTGATCGATGACTACTCCTCTAAGCATGTCTTCTAGAATCTGGATAGTCCTTTCGGACTGGCCATCCATTTGAGGATGAAATACCGTGCTGAAATTGAGCTTTGATCCCATTGCTTCTTGTAGGCTCCTCCAGAATCTTGACGTAAATCTTGTATCACGATCCTATATAATCGAGACCGGCACTCTGTGCAAACGCACAACTTTCTTAACATACAGCTGGGCTAATTGATCTAGCCCATCTGTCATTTTAACAGCAACAAAATGTGCCGCTTTAGATAATCGATCAATGATTACCCAAATAGCGGTATTCCCCCGCTTAAACTTTGGCAAACCTACGACAAAATCCATATTTATATGATCCCACTTCCATTCAGAGATTTCTATGGGTTGGAGTAAACCAGAAGGTTTTTGATGCAAAGCTTTCACTTGCTAACAGTTCAAACATCTTTCCACGAAGGCGGCTATCTCTATCTTCATATTATTCCACCAGAAGTTCCTCTTGAGGTCTTGATACATCTTGGTGCTTCCTTGACGTGCTGTATATGGTGTGTCATGTGCTTCGCACATGATTTCCTCCTTTAGTTCTTCCTTGCCTGGCACACAAAGCCTTCCTTTGAATAAGAGTGCGTTATCGGCGGCTTCCGCAAAATCTTACGAGCTATCTGATCGTGCTTCTAATCTTTTCTTTTTGAGAAACTCATCTCCTCTCTGGGCTTCAATTATCCTTTGCCTTAGGTCGGGCTGAGCGACTATCATGGAAACTTGAGCTTGAATGGTCTCGGGTGGTGTTAGCACCTCGATCCTTAACTTCTCAAACTCCTTGTGAAGATTCTCCTGGACTAAAATGAGTCCTAACTCTGCCTTCTCTTTCCTACTTAGGGTATCTGCTACCACATTTGCCTTACCTAGGTGGTAGTGAATCGTGCAGTCATAATCCTTTACAAGTTTTAGCCATCTTCTCTGCCTTATGTTAAGATCCTTTTGCTCGAAGAAATAATTCAGGCTCTTGTGATCTGAGAAGATCTCACACTTAGCTCCGTAGAGATAGTGCCTCCAGATCTTCAGTGCATGAACGACTGCTGCTAGCTCTAAGTCATGCGTAGGGTAGTTCCGCTCATGATTCTTAAGCTGCCTCGAAGCATAAGCAATCACCTTTCCTCTCTGCATCAGTACGCATCCTAATCCTTTCTTCGACGCATCTGCGTAAACTACGAAATCTTCATTCCCTTCCGGAATGGCCAACACTCGGGCCGTGGTTAGCATCTTCTTCAAAGTTTGGAAACTTTCCTCGCACTCAGACGTCCACTTGAACTTGGAGTCCTTCCTTAGCAATCACGTCATAGGCAGTCGAGAATCCTTCGATGAATCGTTGATAATATCCAGTGAGTCCTAGGAAACTTCTTATCTCGTTTACGTTCCTTGGAGACTTCTAGTTGCTTACAGCTTCAATCTTGGCGGGATCCACCTTGATTCCTTCTTCTGAAACTATATGACCTAAAAGCATAACTTCCTTGAGCCAAAACTCACACTTGCTGAACTTAGCATAAAGTCTTTCTCTTCTTAACGTCTCCAGCACCACTCTAAAGTGCTCTTGATGCTCCTCTTAGTCCTTGGAATAGATGAGGATATCATCTATAAAAACTAGCACAAACTTATCTAGATACGGGTGAAAAACCCGGTTCATTAAATCCATGAACACTGCTGGGGCGTTGGTCAATCCGAATGGCATTACCACAAACTCGTAATGTCCATAGCGAGTCCTAAAAGCAGTCTTAGGGATATCCTCCTTTCGGATCTTCAGTTGATGATACCTAGATCTTAAGTCTATCTTGGAGAAGACACTTGTTCCCTTAAGCTGATCAAAGAGATCATCTATTCTTAGGAGAGGGTATCGATTCTTGATGGTCAGCTTATTAAGCTCTCTATAGTCGATGCACATTCTCAATATGCCATCCTTCTTTTTCACGAACAAGATTGGAGCTTCCCAAGGCGACACACTAGGTTGGAAAAAACCTAGGTCTAATAACTCTTGCAGTTGAATCTTGAGTTCTTGCAACTCCTTTGGCGCCATTCTGCAGGGGGCTTTCGAAAGTGGGGCGGCTCCTGGTTCCAACTTGATGGTAAACTCTACCTGCCTGTTTGGAGGCAGTCCTGGCAGCTCCTTTGGGAATACGTCGGGGTATTCTCTTACGACTAGAACATATTCAATTGAAAGCTCTCCTTCCTCTTTCCTTATCAGGTTAACTAAAAATATTTGGCAGCTATTCTTCCTCATCATCTTGATGGCCTTCAGGGCCGATATCACTGGGACTTTGGTTCATAGCCTTGATCCGTAGATCTTTACCTCGAGTTTCCCAATTGGTCGAAACACTACTTCCCTTTCAGGGCAGCTTATAGAGGCATAAACTGAGGCTAACCAATCCATTCCTAGGATTATATCGAAGTCCTGAATCCTTATCACATAAAGATTTGAGTTAAAGGTTTCCCCTTCTATGTTCAATTCTAGGTTAGAGCAGACCTTCCTAGACACCATTCTTTTTCCAGAGGGAATACTTATCTCTAAAGCATTCTCAGTGTTCTCGGGTTTTATCTTCAGTCTCTTACAGACAGACTTTGCTATAAATGAATGCGATGCTCCAGTATTAAAAAGGGCTAAAACGGGCGACTTGAAGAGGGTAATCATACCTGCTAGACTACCTGGGGCCTTAGCAGCTTGCTACTGATTGAGAGCATAAGTACGAGCTGGCTGAGGCGGTCTTTGTCCTGGATTAGACCTTTGATCTCATCCTTGGTTCTGCCTTGGATTTATTCCCGGCCTTTGACCCTAAGGTCTTCCTTGCTGCAGCCTTGGCTGATTTCCAGGAAATTGCTGAAGCGGCTGCGGGTACCGGGGTTGTTGTGGTGTTTGGGATCACCTGTTGTTTCCTTTCAGACACTCCCTCTTGAAGTGTCCCTCTTCACCACAGTTGTAGCACCCAGTTTGATTTGCTCGGCAGGCTCCAAGATGCGTCCTTCCATACTTTTGACACGGCCTAAGGCTATGGGTGTTGTCAGGCTGACTGCGGGGCACTCCTGATTCTCGGCTTTGCTAGTGGGGTTTCTTTCCTCTGTCATCTCTTCTTCTTCCTTCCCACTTTCTCTTTCCCTTTGGATCATTAGTTGAGTGAGGGGGTTGAACTTTCTCTCGAGGGAGAATGGCTTCTATGCTTAAGGCTTTGGCTACGATTCGGGCATAAGACATGTCTTCTTACCCAGCGAGGGCTATGTCAATCTCGGATCTAAGTCCTTTCTTGAACTTGCGTGCTTTCTTTCCGTCTGTGTCCACTAGATGTGGAGCATGCCTTGACAATTGATTGAACTCCATGTCATATTCTGACACTGGCTTATTTCCTTGCTTTAGGTTCCAGAACTCCATCTCCTTTACCTCTCGATAACAATCTGGGATGTACTTCTGTGATACCCCGACCCCCTTTTGCTAAATTATAAATTATAATCTTAGTAAATGATTTCGAATTAATATTTTTGAATATTAATCATGTGAGTATGTTTGTATGTTATGCCGTTGTTTTATTGCAGGTTGTCTTACTCGAGCCAATACGTCATAGCACGGTGGTATTATACTAAGTGTATAATACACGTTAATGTTTAATGTTAAAATTTGTCGAGTTATGTGATGATAATCGAGTGTGTTTATATTTAAAGGAAAATGGAGTGGTTTAAGTTCGGGAGTCGTTTAAAATAAGGGGGTGATTTTTGGCATGTCGCGCGCTCGCGGGAGGTGCGCGCCCGCGGGGACGTGCGCGGTCGCGGGAGACTGCGCGCCCGTAGGGCTGGCGAGGGACGCGCGCCCGCGGGGGCTGCGCGCTCGCGGGGAGCGTGGGCCGAGAGAGGGGTTCCGCGGTCGCGGGGACTGCGCGGTCGCGCGGGTCCGGGGATTCTCTACCTATAAATACAACACTTGTTCATTTTCTTCTCACTTTCCTTTCACTTGGGCGATTCTCCTCTCCATTTCTCTCTACAAATCCTTCATCTTTGTGGAGTAGATTCTTCCATCATCATCCATCAACAAAGGTAACCTCTACACCTCTCCTTCTTGGGGATTGAACACCATTTCCTTGTTGTTTTGGGAACTAGGGTTTGTATCCAAATTGGAAGATTCTCGATTTTGTTGATTTCCTTGCTTGATATCTTGAACAAATGGTTTACTTATCTCCTTGAAGCTATATGTGAAGTTATATTGGATTCCTATGGTTCATTGTTGCTAGGGTTTGGATTTTTGCCCTTATTTCCCTTTGTTTTGTTGATAATCGTTTGGTGATGTTGTGTGGGTTGTATGGGGTTGAGTTTCATGTATGTTAGAGCCCTAGGATAAAGGTGTTTGTATTTGAAATGTTGGGTCTAAAGGATTTAAAATGAGTCATGAGCTTGTGGTTTAAATGTGTGCCCGTGATGTGTTCGATCAAATGCTTCAAAGAGCTTTAATGCATATTTTGAGTCCAAAATCGTAGTATGAGCTTGTATATCCATGATTGTGTATATGGATATGTTAGAAGACCTTAAAGTAAAGTATAGCATGAGTTTACTCAAAGTTATGATTTATTTGTATAACTCGACATCTAAATTGAAAAGAGAATAAAAAAGGTGATAGGTGACGTGTTGGAGCTCGAGGAGGACAACTTGTGCACGGCAAAGGAGTATTCAAGGTTAAAAGGATTCAAAAGCGTCTTTTAAGGTGGGGTAACTCTAAACTGTGAACACGTGCAATGTTATAGTTATTGTTGTGCTTTGATTGTATAAATATGAAGGGTCTTCGGACCGGTGAATGAAAGAGATCCTTCGGGGTCGACAAAGAGACCCTTCGGGGCAGAGATCCTTCGGGATCGATAATAGACTCGTTAATGTCCTCCCTGGGGGGTAGGATGTCTGCGGGCATCCCTACAGGGATAAAGATGTTCATTAACGGGGGCATCATGATGTTTAGACCCTACGGGGTTGAGACTAGTCTCCACAATGTAATGAAAAGTCCATATGTTATATTTTCACTTGTGCAATTAGCTATAACTGTTTACAGTGTTCCCCACTGAGTATGTTGTTAAATACTCACCCCATTCATTCAATGAATTTCAGGTTGAGGAGTCGGAGCCCGAGTAGGAGCGTTGTGAACACAAGAGAACCCCACAAGCTTGTGTTTATCTTTTGCATGCTCCTTTTTTTTGAAAATACTTACATTACTATCATTATTACATTGATCACTCTTTTTGCTTTATGATCAATGATTATTGGGGATGGGAATAGCCCGATCTTTTGTAGGTTATGATGTATATAATTTGATAACTATGCCAAACAATTTAAAGGCGGGTCGTTTGACCTTGGAGCCTTCTATGTGCGAATTATGTTGATGAATCCCTATATTATGTTTGTTAATTTAGGGTGCTAGACGGGCGGGTTGTGTAAGCCTATGAGCCCGATAGGTTAGATGATTGCATGCTTCATAGGACAAAATTTATATTGTAAACTATGATGCCTTACCTCATCGTGCTATGTATAGTATCATATTTTGACCTAAGCTTTCGCTCATATTAAAACAAGTACACAAAATATGTAAATAAATTGTATATTAAGTGACGTGGCCAAACGGAGTAGTTTGGGGCGTTACAACTTCTGATATAAGTCGTGTTTGAAATCTTTCCAACTATAGTCCTCCCATTGCTCTGGGGTTATGGTCATTCGAACGGACTCCCACTAGTAGTTCGCATCGTCCGTCAGCATAAAAAGAGCGCAACTTAACTTCTCCTCCTCTGAACAAGCTATGAAATTGAAAATTCGTTCTAAGGAGCGAACCTATTTCTCGACATCCATTGGGTCTCCTAAACCATTAAACGATGGAGGGTTATGCTTGAGAAACACACTTTCGGCTCTTAGACCGGGGTTTGGGACTTGCTCAGGTTCATTCTCATACTCATTCTCGGCTTGACGTCTTCAGGGCGGCATCCTAAAGAACTAGATATTAGCGACGCTTGATTGAATTTGCACAAAGAAATGATGCCTTTCGATAAGGTCTTTAATTAAAGAAAGATAAATCAAGCAAAGCAGGTATTAAATGGCATCAATCATAATGGAAAAATTACCTCATTAGGAGGACTTTGGCATCGATATAAAATGAAGTTATAGGTTACAAATGGAATAGGGCAGTCTTTTGGAAAATTCACTTCCACTATTAGAGTCTAGAAAGGTTAAAGCATATATTACATATTAGGATCTCGGTTAAAGCGGATTAAACGAACATCAGAAAAACAGATAGATCAGACAACTAGGTGTGCTAACAGCAACACCTCCTACTAAAGCTTAATCATAAGTCGGGCCCTTCCTCGTCTCCTTGCATAGCGACCCCACTTTCTTTTCGCCCTCCTCCGGGTCCTCTTCTTCTTCTTCCTCATCTTCAACTTCAATTGTCTATGGAACGCTAAACTTGAACGTCCTCATGCGGATGCTCCCTTCGGGATACTGATGGGGCACACACTATCCCAGACCCTGAGAAGAAAACGCAAAGGTCCACTAGTTCACTTAAGGAGTGCAGGAAAATAGGGACTCGGTGTGATTCACGATCCGGACATTTGAGGGTCCTGCTCCTGAGGTTCCTTTGTTGTGAGGGCGTGGCGCTTGAAATCCAGGGAGACTGTTGAGAGTCGCCCTTTGCACTTCTAACTCCACCACAAGGGAGGGGTTTTGCTCGTCTGCTTGCTGCTCGGCTAAGGCGTGCACGTGGCCATACTCCGACACCCAACGAGCCATCAAGGCTGATGAGAACTCTGTCAGATTCCCGATCTCGGCATACGTCTCAGGATCACGGGTGATCGTGCTTTGCAGGATATGGTACATCGTAGGCCTCCAAGCAGGTGGCACGTGCTCACACATGCAGATGCACGTTTCTAAGTCGGATACGCTTCCGGGCTCTCCTCCATAGCCGTTCGTCCAAGCCCACCTTTCAAGGTACCTCGCCATATAGGATAGCAACTGCTTGTTTTCATTCTAGGTCTTCATTCTGAACCTCTCGACCCTTTCTTGCACATGGCGAAAAAGAGGCACACTTTTCCTAGTTGTCGAACGACGCTTAACCATCTAGAAGAGAATAACTTAATCAGTCTAGATTGTAAAAGAGAGACCTAAGGTTCTCCTGAAATCATACTAACTTCTAGATCATATCTGGCATGCATAGCTCCTTTTAAAGAAGTTGACAGTTTTTATAAAAATTTGGTGCCCAAAGTTTTTAAACATACATATTTACCTTTTCTTCGAGTCAAAATTTATGAGAAATGAATTTAAGCCTTTTTGGGATCGAAAATATTTTCACAAACTTTCCATCTTGGAAATTGTCTTACCCGAACACCTTTTACTTGGAATTTCATTCTCACGGTTTTTCTCTTATCCATAAAACAGGTATGCTTGGTCAAATCTTTTCCTTTCCTCTATTCCAAAAATTATGAATCCAACATCCAAAATTTCTATACTATCATACCTTGAATTTTGGTTGAGGATACGAGGGTGATGACGAGCTGTGGGTTGCTGCTTTAACTTATCACGAAGCAATTCATATGCATATAAACACTTAGCTTAACTTAAACAAAGAGACAGGTCTGCAGAGTTGCAAACCGCTGCAGACCTGTCTCTGATACCATCTGTAACAGCCCGGTCCCAAGATAGGGATTAACGAATGGGGACAGGGTGTTATTAAGGGATTTATAAAGTCGGAAGATTATCGAAGATGGTTTACGAATAAAGATATACTTGAAAGATAGACGACGATACTCGAGATTACTCGATTAAGAAGGAAACATGCTTTAGTGGAATAAAACGGCTAACTAATCAGATACCAATAAGCATAGACCCATTCATAGGTCAAAGCGAATAAACAGATATCAACGTGAATAAGCCTTTTCATAGGTGAAAGGAAAATATACTCGAGAAGTGGAAATAAAACTTAATATGCATCTTATATATATACATAATCATGTCTGGGGAATATTCATAGAGTCTTGATAATCATAATAGAACTTAAACAGAATTAGAAAGAGTGTATCAGAGTAGCAGAACACATAATGGGATTTCAAAAGAAACTTAGATAATAGAAAAATAATCTTGGCAGCCAACCCACATCCACAGCCACCAACATCCTCAGCATCTCAACCTGAAAACATTTGAAAAAGAGGGGGCATGAGCACTAACGTACTCAATGGGTTTTAATGAAAACACTTTAATAACTTCAAGATATCCAATAATTAACTCACGGTATATGGAGAGCAAAATGCAAAAGCCCTCTCCATATCCGTAAAACCTTTTTCTTTTCTTTTGGGCCCATCCTAGCTCAAAGCTGATGTCAAATGCACCCTTAGGTATGCCATAGGATAGAAGAGGGGTTACCTCAAATATCCAAACGAGTTTGTGAGGGAATTAACCTAGCAGTGACTCCCTTAAAAGTTCTGAGCTCAAATCCTGCTTAAGCAAAATGCTAAATTTCTTCCTTTCTTAATCTTGCTAGCAAAACCAATCTTAGAGCAACATCTAAGGGCTAATCCTTTAATATAGCATGATCTCGGCTTATAAGGGATATAATGCTACCCTAACAAGGCAATCCTTAATCCTTAACTATAAGAGCTTTTAACAAAGCATAAACATTCAGATACAAGGAGATGAACGTAAATAAATACGAATTGTAACTAAAGACAATTCTAAATATCTCAGCCTAATCATAAACAATACTTTAACATTTCTAGCATTTCTAAACATTCTAAACATGCTTGAGAGCTCAATTATAACATAATATCTTCCTTTCCTTCCTTCCTTGTACAGAGATCAATCAGGCAGAGCAAAAATGCTTTATTGGATATCTCATTTGCCCTATATGCTTCTAAATCTTATTATCTCAAACTTTAGATGAGTATAGATTTACCCACCTCGATCACGGGGCAGAAGATGAGGCAACAAGTTGATGATCCTTCTTCGAATTCCCACGAGGCTCACTTCCTCCTACAAAAGTCGAATTATCAACTTAGCGGCCTCCTTCGAAGATTTCTAACTAACAACATGAAATTAAATAATACCCAACTTAAATACCCTTAATTAGGACTTAAACATGGATAGCACGACTTTACGACTTTATAAGGTTTCGAGAAGAATCTATTTGAAGAACATCACATCTTGATTTCTCATGTTCTAGACGGAAAAATCTGTTTTTCATTTGGCTTTTGGGGATAGCATCCGGTCTGTGGTTGCATCCTCTTTTATTTGCTGCTTTGTTTCCAATTCGAGTACTTGGTTAGGGGTGTGTTCACTTTTGGGACACATTCCACCTATGACTTTGTACGAGACGATTTGTGATTTATATACAGGTTGGGCATGGTGCCGAATGCCCCACTCCTTTTAGGAGTGTTCTTCTACAAAAAAAGTTCTAGACGGAAAATAACTTGAAAAGTTTACTTGAAATAAATTGGGAATAACTCGGATGCTTTTTTTTCTAAAATTAAACTTGGAAATAACTCGGAAATAACACAACTCGAAAAACTCAAAAACTCGAAAAGAGGGTACGAAAAATAGCCGAAAAAATCAGCGTGAAACAACACAGGAGAGGGAGGGCGCCACGGCGCACCCTTGCGCCGGCGGGCACTGTAACAGCCTGGTCCCGAGATAGGGATTAACGAATGGGGACGGGGTGTTATTAAGGGATTTAACAAGTAATTTCAGAAGATTAATGAAGAAGTTTAAGAATAAATGTACGCTTTGAAGATAGTTGATGATACTCGGGTTTACTTGATTAAGAAGGACACATGCTTTAGCGAAATAAAACGGCTAACTAATCAGATACCAACAAACATAGGCTCTTTTATAGGTGAAAGGAAATCATACTCAAAAAGCGGAAATAAACTTAATATGCATCTTATATATATATGTAATCGTCTGGGAATATACTTGGAATCTCGAATAATCATAATAGACTTTGAACGGAATTTAGAAAGAGTTAATCAGAGTAGCAGAACACATAATGGGATTTCAAAGAAACGTATATAATAGCAAAACAATCTTGGCAGCCAACCCACATCCACAGCCACCATCATCCTCGGCATCTCAACCTGAAAACATTTGAAAAAGAGGGCGTGAGCACTAATGTACTCAGTGGGTTTTTAAAGAAAGCTTCTTTAATAACTTGAGAAATATCCAACATTAAACTGGCGGTATATGGAGAGCAAAACGCAAAAGCCCTCTCCATATCCGCAAAACCTTTTCTTTACTTTTGGGCCCAACCTTGGCTCAAACCTGTCGTCAACTGTACTCTTAGGCATGCCATAGGATAGTAGAGGGATTACCTCAAATATACGAATGAGTCTGCGTGGGAAAAACCCAGCAGTGACTCCCTTAATGATTCTGAGCTCATATCCTGCTTAAATGAAAAACTAAGTTCCTTCTCTTCCTATTCTTGCTAGCAATACCAAGCTTAGAACAATGTCTAATGCTAATACCTTATTACTGCATAATCTCGGCCTACAAAGGGTTAAAGCTACCCTAACAAGGCGAATCCTTAATCCTTAACTATATGAGCTTTAACAAAGCATAAACATTCAAATACGAGGAAATAAACGCGGATAGACATCGATTGCAATAAAGCAATTCTAAACACTTCATGCTATCATAGATTGTAAATAAACAATTCTAGCATATGTAAACATACTTGAGAGCTCACTTAACTTATACTAATCTTCCTTTACTTTATCTAACTCAAATAACAATTCAACGTAATCATGCATATAACTTCTTTTATTCCTTTCCTTTCCTTGTACAGAGATCAAACAGACTGAGCAAAAATACTTTATTGGATATCTCATTTTGCCCTAACATGCTTCTAGAGCTTTTTAGCTCAAACTTTAGATAAGTATTGATTTACCCACCTCGATTACTTGACAGAAGATGAAGCAACGAGTTGATGATCCTTCTCCGAATTCCTACGAGACTCACTTCCTCCTACAAAAGTTGAATCATCGACTTAGAGACCTTCCTCGAAGAAGTTAACTATCTAAATCGAGAAATAATGACATTTTACTCGAAAACTAAAATCTAAGACTTATTTACAGATTGCACGACTTTACGACTTTATGAATTTTGAGAAGACTTTATTTAAAGGATATCTGGACTTGATTTCCCAATTTTTAGACAAAGAATAACTTGAATGGATTACTCGAAATAAATTGAGAATATCTTGATTGCTTCTCTAAAATTTAACTTGAAAATAACTTGGAAAAACTTGACTCGAAGAAAACTCCAAAATTTGGAAGGACGAGCGTCGGACAACGGGGGGAAAACGTCGCGCGCCCGCGCAGCCCCGCGCCCGCGGGGTCCTGGGCCGAGGGAGGCATCGCGCGGCCGCGCACCCCCCGCGGTCGCGGAACCCAATTTCTCTCTCTCCTGGGCGATCTTCAACCGGGTTCTTCGACTGTTCTTCATGTTCGTTGATTTCTTCGACGAACACGAAGAACACGAAGAACAATTAACCCGGATTTTTATAAAAACAACGTGTTTGGATTTATCATGCAACAACATGCTTTAACTTAAAAATAATTTTGGCATTATAACGGCATAAACACGAAAATCTTCTGAAAAATAATTAAATATGGCTTGAACGGAATTTAAACGGAATAAACGGGGCTAATCTCAAGAATAATAATGACAGGAATGAAGCGAGAAATATAACGTAAACGCTATTAACTTGGAACTTCAATAAAAACTGAAATATAACTTAGACAGAAGGTAAACGAGCAATAATGAAGAACGCGAAGAACGTAAAGAACGGAAAATAAATGCGGAATTTAAAGACGGAAAAAGAAATGGAGATTAAGACCGATGAACAAGAATGGACGGGGTTAGGTGCGTCGAAGGAAGGGGGCTAGCTCGGCGTCTTGTCGAGTTGCAACGGCGGCAGAGCCGCCTGCTACAACCCAACGGCGCCCCTAGCACCATCCCTCACCGCATCCCTTCCACGCCACTCCGCTCATCGTCTTGAAGAACACTCACGAAGAACACTTTTTACTTTCACAGAACCTTCTCGGCTTTCAAAGCTTCTCACCCTCTCGATTTAGAAGTGAAATAGATGACAAATGAGCAATGAAAGCTAAAGGGGTGGCCTTGTATTTATAGGAAAAGCTTTGGCTTCCAAGGGAAGCCACTTCAGTGCAAGAATACTGCAAAAGTTACCCCGGGTTCGGTTAAAAGCTGCTTTATTCGATGTCGAGGTCCAAATGACCTCAAACACGAAATCTAGAAATACCGGGAGACTCGTTGGCTCGAATACTAGTGAACCAACTTGATTCGTGAAAAAGACGGGGTCGTCTAAAGAAAGACGAGCAAAGATTCCCTTTTTGGAATTACTTTTTACTATTCATTCAGACTGACAGATTTTGCTCCCGAGCGTTCGATTGACCTCAGAATGTCAATCCGTGAACGCCAACGGAATCCTTGGGTCATTTCCCATAAGAGGGGCCTGACAGAACTAGACTCGGATCAACGAGGAGGATTTCATAAATTTCTCAAAACACGAACGCACGCAAAAGTTACTATTCATTCATCCTTTAAATACGTTTTTCATCACCGGGAACTCAATTGACTTCAGAATTAAAATCCGAAAACACCGGTACACTCCTTGAGTTAAAACCTTTCTAATGAGACCATGAATGGTCATAAAAGAATTAAGATCAATTTTTCGAAAAGATGATTTTCACGAAAACTGACCCTTAAAGTCGTGACTGACATCTGACCTTAAGTAACCTTAATTAATTTTATTCCTTAACTTCTTAATTATCATTAAGAATCCTCTAAACCTTAATCGAAAATCTGGGGCGTTACATCCTACCCCCCTTAAAGAAATTTCGTCCCGAAATTTACTAATCATGATAAACGATATCAGGGTACTTTTTGAGTAGCTCGGATTCGAGCTCCCATGTTGCTTCCTCTGAACCATAAAGGTTCCAGATCATCTTTACGAGATTGATCTCCTAGTCCCTTAACTTCTAGATCTTTTGACTCACAAAGGCCTGGGGCTTCTCTTCATAGGCTAAGTCCTCATTTAGGAATATCTCTTCCTTGCAAATCACGTGCTTTGGATCAAACACGTACTTTCTCAACATTGAGACATGAAAAGACGTCATGAACGTCACTCAGGTTGGGTGGTAAGGCCAACCTGTAGGCTACTTCATTCACCTTTTCTAATATTTCGAAAGGTCCAATAAATATGGGCCTTAACTTGTTTCGTTTGGTAGAACGAACCACTCCTTGACGGAGACATTTACAAGAATACGATCTTCAATGTCGAATCTTAGTTCCGTTCCTCTTTCGTCTGCGTAAACCTTCTGTCTATCTTGAATCTTCTTGATTTGCTAATGAACAGGCTCGATCTTCTGGACCACTTCCGGGATCATTTCAAGTCCAAGTATCCTTCTCTCTCTAACTTCATCCCAATACAAGGGCGATCTATACTTCCTTCTGATTCGGGCTTCATAAGGGCCATGTTGATTGATGACTGGTAGCTGTTGTTGTATGCAACCTTTACCAATTGCAGTAGTTCCTCCCAGCTGCTTCTTTGATTGATGACTACTCCTCTAGGCATGTCTTCTAGAATCTGAATAGTCCTCTCGGACTGGCCATTCATCTGAGGATAAAATATCGTGCTGAAATTGAGCTTTGATCTCATTGCCTCTTGTAGACTCCTCCAAAATCTTAACATAAATCTCGTATCACGATCCGATATAATCGAGACTGGCACATCGTGCAATATGCACAAATTTTCTATCATACATCTGGGCTAATTGATCTAGCCCATGATAACAGCAATGAGAGGTGCTGCTTTCGATAATCGATTCACGATTACCCAACTAGCGGTATTCCACCACTTAGACTTTGGTAATCCTACCACAAAGCCTATACTACTATGATCCTACTTCCATTCAGGAATTTCTATGGGTTGGAGCAACCAGAAGGTTTTTGATGCAAGGTTCCACTTGTTGATAGATCATCACCTTTCTACGAAGGCGGCTACTTTTCTTTTCATGTTATTCTGCTAGAAGTTCTTTTTGAGGTCTTGATACGTCTTGGTGCTTCTGGGATGTGCTGTATGTGGCGTGTTATGTGCCTTGCACATGATTTCCTCCTTTAGTTCTTTCTTACTTGGCACACAAAGCTTTCCTTTGAATAAGAGCGCTTTATCGGCGGCTTCTGCGAAGTCTTGCGTGCTATCTAATCATGCTTCTAGGCTTTTCTTCTCGAGAAACTCATTTCATTTCCAAACCTTAACTATCCTTTGTCTTGGGTCGGGATGAGCGACTATCGCGGCGATTTGTGCTTAATTGATTGCAGGTGGTGTTAGCACCTCGATTCTTAACTTCTTGAATTCCTATCAAAGCTTCTTCTTAACTTGAGCGAGTTCTAACTCTCCCTTCTCCTTCCTACTTAGGGCATCAACTACCACATTTGCCTTACCTGGGTGGTAGCGAGTCGTGCGGTCGTAATCCTTTACAAGTCCTAGCCATCTTCTCTGTCTTATGCTAAGATCCTCTTGCTTGAAGAAATACTTTAGGCTCTTGTGATCTTGAGAATGGTCTTACACTTGGCTCCGTAGAGATAGTGCCTTTAGATCTTTAGCGTAAAAACAACCACTGCTAGTTCTAAATTATGCGTGAGGTAGTTCTACTTGTGATTCTTAAGCTGCCTTGAAGCATAAGCGATCACCTTTCTTTTCTTCTTTAGTACGCATCCTGATCCTTTTCTCGACGCATAAGCATAAACCACGGAATCTTCATTTTCTTCCGAAATGGCCAATCATCGGGCTTGTGGTTAACATCTTCTTTCTTGAAATTTTCCTCGCACTCAGGTGTTTACCTAAACTTGAAGTCCTTCCTTGACACTCGCGCCATAGCCTTAGTTGTTGACGAGAATCCTTCGATGAATCTACGATCGAATCCCGCAAGTCTTAGAAAACTTTCTATCTCATTCACGTTCCTTGGAGACTTCGAGTTGCTTGCAGCTTCAATCTTAGCTGGATCTACTTTGATTCCTTCTACTGAAACCATATGACCTAGGAACATAATTTCTTTAAGCCAAAGCTCACACTTACTAAACTTAGCGTAAAGCCTTTCTCCTCTTTAACTTCTCCAGCACCACTCTTAGGTGCTCTTGATGCTCCTCTTGTCCTTCAAATAGATGAGAATATCATCTATGAAAACTAGCGCAAACCTATCTAGATAAGGGTAAAAACCCGGTTCGTTAAATCCATAAACACTACTGGGGCGTTGGTCAATTCGAACGGTATTACCACAACTCGTATTGCCCAAAGCGAGTCCTTAAAGCAGTATTAGGAATATCCTCCTTTCAGATCTTCAGCTGATGATACCCAGATCTGAAGTCTATCCTTGAGGAGACACTTGCTCCCTTAAGCTTGATCAAAGAGATCATCTATTCTTGGATGAGGGTATCGATTCCGATGGTCGGCTTATTAAGCCTTCTATAGTCGATGCTCATTCTCAATGTGCCATCCTTCTTCTTCACGAATAAGATTGGAACTTTCCAAGGCGACACACTAGGTTGGATAAAACCTAGGTCTAATAACTCTTGCGGTTGAACCTTGAGTTCTTGCGACTCCTTAGGCACCACTCTGTAAGGGGCTTTTGACTAGTGCAGCTCCTGGTTCTAAATTGATAGTGGATTCCACTTGCCTATATGGTGGTAGTTCTGATTGGTCCTTTGGAAATACGTCTTCAAAATTTTCTTTTGCCTGAAACGCCTTCTATTGCAAACTTTCCTTCCTCTTTCTTCGTTGCAACCATTTTTCGATGGTATTCTGACTTTATAGCCTCTGCTGGAGATCACCGTCACTTGCAGGCATAAAGATCACATGACTGGACCTTGAACGTAAACTCAGAACTTATCTAACGTCATTCTTCAGATTGCCTCTTAATACTGGACGAGCTGAAAGATCACTTTTAGAGATTCGCGTCCTACTAGAAGGACGCTAACTATCATACTTAGATTCTTCTTCCTATTTGGGACCACTCCCTCTCATTCTTCCCAAGAAATATTGCTTTATACTCTCTGCTCTAATCAAGGATCCACACTCGAGCTCTATGAGTGGGAGAAAAACAAAATGATTGCCTCTGAGTGAGGACTTTATCTTGATCAATAATTCTTTAACAAGTTCCAAAAGCTAGAAGATATATAACACTTGGTTATTTATACGAGAAACATTGCCTTTTCAGAGGACTCATAAACTCAAAAGGGGTTTTTGCGTGTAGCAAACGTATGGGAGACAATCGATGATTAACAACTAAGAACTGTACTGAATATTTGCAAAGGCGTCAGCATAACTTTAACAAGGGAATGCTATCACTGATTCTGGATGATTAAAGAAGTAGCATCAAAAGATTATAATTTGTCCAAAACGATATTGAAGAAATTCAAATGATATAAATGAAGAATTTTAATTAATGTGAAGCTGTTGAAAGGTGATTGTTTTAATTGATGCGAGAATGGATGAATAGACTCATCAAAACTTCTTATCTTACTAATTTTTTTTTTTAATCTACCACTTCTAGGTCTATCTGCTTAACGATCTTCTTCAGGTTCTTTCTCTTTCTTTCCTTGATCTTCACGCATCTTCTTCTTTACTAGGTTGCTATGAAATATCATGAGTCGGTAGGCCTTCAATTAGCTATACTTGACTGGAAAAGGTGACATACAGGAATCACTTTCACCTATTAGAAGGGATACAACAATCGACCTAATCTATACGCGTCTTCTTCTCGTCTGAAACCACCAATGCGGGTTATGTCTTGATAACTGGTTGAACTTTTTGATCGTACATTGGCAACGTCTTCTTTCCTTGCTTCTAGCTCCAGATCTCTACCTCCTTTGCCTTATGAACAGTTCGGGATATACTTTTGTTATAACTCGTACTTGAAATCTTCTCAATCATACTACGCTTACTGCCTCAAATTTATCATCCTTCAAACGGACTCCTACCTGAAGTTCGTATTCATAAAAGAGCACAACCTAATTCCTCATCTTCCGATCAGACTATAAAATTGAAAATTCACTTCTAAGGAATAACCCATTTCTCGACTCCCATCGGGTCTCCTAGACTATTAGAACGGAAAGGTTGTGTTTGAAAAATACATTCTTGGCTCTTGAGTCGCGGTTCAGGACTTGCTTGTTTGCGGCCTCGTTCTCTTGGTGTGATGTCTTCTCGACGACATTCTAAAGAATCCTACATATTAGCGATGCTCACTTGAATTTGCACGAAGCAAAATAAAATACCTTTCGATAAGGTCTTTAGATTATGTAGGATAGATCAAGCAAAGCAGGAAAATTGCCTCATAAGAGGACTTTTGGCATAAATAAGAAAGAGGTTCTTAGTTACATCCAAAAATAGGGCTACCTTTTAGAGAATTACTGCTGCTGTCAGAATCTAAAAGGTTGGTTAATACATTTTCAAAATAAGATCTGGATTCAAGCGGATAAACGGACAACAGGTCAACAAGGTGTTCTAACAACAACGCCTCATTTGCCTACTTCTAAAGCTTAACTATATGCTGAGTCCCCTTCTTCCTCATCTTCATCTGTCTCTGGTACCTCGAACTTGAATTTCCTTAAGCTTCCTTCGGGGAACTGATGGGGCATTTGCTGTCCCAGACTCTGAGGGGCAACTGGTTGATAGGCAGGGGCCTACTGGTGCATTCTGGAGGACAAAGACTCGATGTCCTGGACGATCAAGGGTCTTGCTTCTAAGGTTCCTTCAGCACAAAGGCACGGTGCTTGAAATTCAGGGGGACTGTTCAGAGTCGCCCTTAGCAGTTCTGGTTCCATCACGGATGAGGGATTTTGCTCGGCTAGAGCATTCACGTGGCCATACTTTAACTCCCAAAGAGCCATCAAGGCTGAAGAGAATTCTGTCAGGTTCCTGATTACAGCATGCGTCTCGGGATCACGAGTGATGGTGCTTTGCAGAATTCGGTACATTGCTAGCCTCTCAGCGGTCGGTGCTTGCTCACACATGCGGATGCATGCTTCCAAGTCGGATACCTTTCCTGGCGTTCCTCCAAAGTCGTTCATTTCTTGAACAGGGCGGAAAAGAGGCACATTATTCCTAGCAATCGAACGACGCTTAACCATCTAGAAATATGAAGCTTAATCAGTCTAGATTATAAAAGGGAGACCTATGGTTCTCCTAAGATCATGATATCATTTAGATTCAGACTACTTATCTTGCATGCATAGATCCTTTTTGCAGTTGACTTTTACAAAAATTTTGGTGCCCAATTCTTTGATCATAAACTTTACCTTTTCCTTTAAAACAAAAATTCGAGAATGAATCAACCCTTTTCTTTTAAATCTAGAACTCTTCTTCGAAACTTTTATCTTTTGTTAAGACATATGTTTAAAAATAAGTTTTTAAACACTTTTCTTTGTGATCAAGAGCTTCTTTCACAACCCTTTTTGCTCAAGAAATCATTTTACCCGAATACTTTTTACTTGGAATTTCATTATCAAGGTTTTCCCCTTATCAATAAAAGAGGCATGCTTGCTCAAATCTCTTCATTTTCGATAGTCAAAAATTATGAATTCAAAATCTAAAATCTCTATACTATCATACCTCGACTTTTGTTGAAGATACGAGGGTGATGGCGAGCTGTGGGTTGCTGCTGTAACTTATTACGAAGCAATTCTTATGCAAATAAACACTTAGCTTTAACTTAAATGAAGAGACAGGTCTGCAGAGTTGCAAGCCTGCTCTGATACCAACTGTAACAGCCCGGTCCCGAGATATGGATTAACGAATGGGGACGGGGTGTTATTAAGGGATTTAACGAGTAATTTCAGAAGATTAACGAAGAAGTTTAAGAATAAAGGTACGCTTTGAAGATAGTTGATGATACTCGGGTTTACTTGATTAAGAAAGACACATGCTTTAGCGAAATAAAACGGCTAACTAATCAGATACCAACAAACATAGGCTCTTTTATAGGTGAAAGGAAATCATACTCAAAAAGCGGAAATAAACTTAATATGCATCTTATATATATATGTAATCGTCTGGGAATATACTTGGAATCTCGAATAATCATAATAGACTTTGAACGGAATTTAGAAAGAGTTAATCAGAGTAGCAGAACACATAATGGGATTTCAAAGAAACGTATATAATAGCAAAACAATCTTGGCAGCCAACCCACATCCACAGCCACCATCATCCTCGGCATCTCAACCTGAAAACATTTGAAAAAGAGGGCGTGAGCACTAATGTACTCAGTGGGTTTTTAATGAAAGCTTCTTTAATAACTTGAGAAATATCCAACATTAAACTGGCGGTATATGGAGAGCAAAACGCAAAAGCCCTCTCCATATCCGCAAAACCTTTTCTTTACTTTTGGGCCCAACCTTGGCTCAAACCTGTCGTCAACTGTACTCTTAGGCATGCCATAGGATAGTAGAGGGATTACCTCAAATATACGAATGAGTTTGCGTGGGAAAAACCCAGCAGTGACTCCCTTAATGATTCTGAGCTCATATCCTGCTTAAATGAAAAACTAAGTTCCTTCTCTTCCTATTCTTGCTAGCAATACCAAGCTTAGAACAATGTCTAATGCTAATACCTTATTACTGCATAATCTCGGCCTACAAAGGGTTAAAGCTACCCTAACAAGACAAATCCTTAATCCTTAACTATATGAGCTTTAACAAAGCATAAACATTCAAATACGAGGAAATGAACGCGGATAGACATCGATTGCAATAAAGCAATTCTAAACACTTCATGCTATTATAGATTGTAAATAAACAATTCTAGCATATCTAAACATACTTGAGAGCTCACTTAACTTATACTAATCTTCCTTTATTTTATCTAACTCAAATAACAATTCAATTTAATCATGCATATAACTTCTTTTATTCCTTTCCTTTCCTTGTACAGAGATCAAATAGGCTGAGCAAAAATACTTTATTGGATATCTCATTTTGCCCTAACATACTTCTAGAGCTTATTAGCTCAAACTTTAGATGAGTATAGATTTACCCACCTCGATTACTTGACAGAAGATGAAGCAACGAGTTGATGATCCTTCTCCGAATTCCTACGAGACTCACTTCCTCCTACAAAAGTCGAATCATCGACTTAGCGACCTTCTTCGAAGAAGTTAACTATCTAAATCGAGAAATAATGACATTTTACTCGAAGACTAAAATCTAAGACTTATTTACAGATTGCACGACTTTACGACTTTATGAATTTCGAGAAGAATTTATTTAAAGGACATCTCGACTCGATTTCCCAATTTTTAGACAAAGAATAACTTGAATGGATTACTCGAAATAAATTGAGAATATCTTGATTGCTTCTCTAAAATTTAACTTGAAAATAACTTGGAAAAACTTGACTCGAAGAAAACTCGAAAATTTGGAAGGACGAGCTTCGGACAACGGGGGGGGAAAACGTCGCGCGCCGGCGACACCCCGCGCGCCCGCGCAGCCCCGCGCCCGCGGGGTCCTGGGCCGAGGGAGGCGTCGCGCAGCCGCGCACCTCCCGCAGTCGCGGGACCCAATTTCTCTCTCTCCTGGGCGATCTTCAACCGGGTTCTTCGACTGTTCTTCGTGTTCGTTGATTTCTTCGACGAACACGAAGAACACGAATAACAATTAACCCGGATTTTTATAAAAACAACATGTTTGGATTTATCATGCAACAACATGCTTTAACTTAAAAATAATTTTGGCATTATAACAGCATAAACACGAAAATCTTCCGAAAAATAATTAAATATGGCTTGAACGGAATTTAAACGGAATAAACGGGGCTAATCTCAAGAATAATAACGACAGGAATGAAGCGAGAAATATAACGTAAACGCTATTAACTTGGAACTTCAATAAAAACTGAAATATAACTTAAACAGAAGGTAAACGAGCAATAATGAAGAACGCGAAGAACGTAAAGAACGGAAAATAAATGCGGAATTTAAAGACGGAAAAAGAAATGGAGATTGAGACCGACGAACAAGAATGGACGGGGTTAGGTGCGTCGAAGGAAGGTGGCTAGCTCGGCGTCTCGTCGAGTTGCAACGGCGGAAGAGCCGCCCGCTACAATCCAACGGCGCCCCTAGCACCTTCCCTCACCGCATCCCTTCCACGCCACTCCGCTCGTCGTCTTGAAGAACACTCACGAAGAACACTTTTTACTTTGACAGAACCTTCTCAGCTTTCAAAGCTTCTCACCCTCTCGATTTAGAAGTGAAATAGATGACAAATGAGCAATGAAAGCTAAAGGGGTGGCCTTGTATTTATAGGAAAAGCTTTGGCTTCCAAGGGAAGCCACTTCAGTGCAAGAATACTGCAAAAGTTACCCCGGGTTCAGTTAAAAGCTGCTTTATTTGATGTCGAGGTCCAAATGACCTCAAACACGAAATATAGAAATACCGGGAGACTCGTTGGCTCGAATACTAGTGAACCAGCTTGATTCGTGAAAAAGACGGGGTCGTCTGAAGAAAGACGAGCAAAGATTCCCTTTTTGGAATACTTTTTACTATTCACTCAGACTGACAGATTTTGCTCCCGAGCGTTCGATTGACCTCAGAATGTCAATCCGTGAACGCCAACGGAATCCTTGGGTCATTTCCCATAAGAGGGGCCTGACAGAACTAGACTCGGATCAACGAGGAGGATTTCGTAAATTTCTCAAAACACGAACGCACGCAAAAGTTACTATTCATTCATCCTTTAAATACGTTTTTCATCACCGGGAACTCAATTGACTTCAGAATTAAAATCCGAAAATTCCGGCATACTCCTTGAGTTAAAACCTTTCTAACGAGACCATGAATGGTCATAAAAGAATTAAGATCAATTTTTCGAAAAGATGATTTTCACGAAAACTGACCCTTAAAGTCGTGACTGACATCTGACCTTAATTAACCTTAATTAATTTTATTCCTTAACTTCATAATTATCATTAAGAATCCTCTAGATCTTAATCGAAAATCTGGGACGTTACGGGCACCCCCCCCCCCGCCGCGGCGCACGACTTGCTGGGCTGAGGGGGTGTGGCGCGGTGGCGCCCTCCCCCCCTCGCAGCGGGGCTCCTTATTTCTCTCTCTTCCGCCCAGTTTCTGGGCAATCTTCATCTGGATTCTTCGTGTTCGTTGATTCCTTCAACGAACACGAAGAACACCTTACCAAAATTTTTAAAACATGCACTAATAATTTAAATTAACATGAAACAGCAAGCTTTATCTTAAAAAGAATTTTGGCATTATAACGTTATAAACACGATAATCCTCCTTAATATTTAGAATAACAATGAAATCTTCAAATATAGCTTGAATGGAATTTAAACGGAATAACGAGACTAATTACACGAAATAATGATGAGAATTATAACGACAGGAATAAAGCGAGCAGTATAACGTAAACGTTATTAACTTGGAACTTCAATAAGAATCGAAATACAACTTAGCCGGAAGGTAAAAGAGAAATAATGAAGAACACGAAGAACATGAAGAACGAAAAGTAAATGCGGAATTAAAAGACGGAAAAAGAAATGTAATCGAGACCGACGAACAAGAATGGACGGGGTCAGGTGTGTCGAAGGAAGGTGGCTAGCTCGGCGTCTCGTCGAGTCGCAACGGTGGCAAAGCCACCTGCTATGACCCTACGGTGCCCCTAGCACATTCCCTCACCGCATCCCTTCCATGCCATTCCACTCGTCGTCTTGCGGAATACTCACAAAGAACGCTTTTTACTTCAACAGAACTTTCTCGGCTCTCAAATCTTTCTCACTCTCTCAACTTGGAAGTGAATGGATGGTAAATGAGCAAGTGAAAGCAAAAGGGGTGGTCCCCTATTTATAGGAGAGAGTTTGGCTTCCTTGAGAAGCCATTCCAGTGCGGGAACACTACAAAAGCTACCCCGGGTTCGGTTAAAAGCTGTTTTATTCGATAACGAGATCCAAATGACCTCAGACACGAAATCTAAAAATACCGGGAGACTCGTTGGCTCGAATACTAGTGAACCAACTTCATTTGTGAAGAAGACGGGGTCATCAGAAGAAAGACGAGCAAAGATTTCCTTTTTGGAATTACTTTTTACTATTCACTCAGACTGACAGATTTTACTGTCGAGCGTTCGATTGACCTCAGAATTGAAATTTGTGAACGCCAATGGAATCCTTGAGTCATTTCCCATAAGAGGGGCCTGACAGAACTAGACTCAGATCAACGATGAGGATTTCGTAAATTTCTCAAAACGCAAACACACGCAAAAGTTACTATTCATTCACTCCTTAAATATGTTTTTCATCACCGGGAACTCAAATGACTACAGAATTAAAATCTAAAAATATCGACATACTCCTTAAGTTAAAACCTTTCTAACGAAACCACGAATGGCCATAAAAGAATTAAGATCACATTTTCTGAAAAGACGATTTTCACAAAAACTGACCCTTAAAGTCGTGACTGACATCCGACCTCAATTAACCTTATTTAAATTTCTTCCTTAACTAATTAATTAACATTAACAGTCCTCTAAACCTTATCTGAAAATCTGGGGTGTTACATGTTTATTCCCGCATATTTATTTCATCGAGTCATTTATAGTTAGAATGAACCCTTACAAGTTCGTCGTGCATTCGATCTTGGTTATCCACAAATCAAGATTGTGTTGTGTTCTTCTGGGTCACATCAAAGGTATTCTCATCAAGAGAATCAAAAGTGATCATGGGAAGGAGCTCGAGAACAAGCCATTTGTTGAATTTTGTGAAGAGGTTAGTTAGAATTAGTCATGAATATTCTGTACCAAAAGACTCCTCAACAGAATGGAATTGTTGAAAGGAAGAATGTGACTCTTCAAGAGATGGCTAGAGCAGTGATTGTTGGAAATAACATTGCTACTCACTTCTGGGCTGAAGCAATCAACACGGCATGCCATATCAGCAATCGGATTCACTGCAGACTAGGAACTCAAGCCACTCCTTATGAGCTATGGAAGGAAAGAAAGCCTACTATCAAATACTTCTATATATTTGGCTGCACCTGCTACATTCTCAATGATAGAGAATATCTTACCAAGATGGAGAACTTAGAAGTTGAAGGTATCTTTCTTGGATATTCAAGAAACAGCAGGTCCTACAGGGTCTACAACACTGAAACAAGAGTTGTTATTGAGTCTACCAATGTCAAGTTTGATGATGCTCAAGACTTCAGAAGTGAAGTGATGATGAAGAAGTTCATCAAGATATCTTTGAACATTCTAAAGAACGTTCAGAGAAGTCCGACTCACTCAGCATAGAATCTACTGAGACTCCTAGAAGGACATACAAGCATTTTGTTAAAAGTCATCCAACAACAACAATCATAGGAGATGTGAATGACTCTCTGAAGATAAAAAGTAGAGCAAAAGTTAAAGAACTAATTGCTAATGTCTGCTTCACATCAAAGACTGAGCTTAAGAATGTGAAGGAAGCTCTGCAAGATCAATACTGGATTGAGGCCATGCAAGAAGAGTTGCTGCAATTCAAGAAGAATGATGTTTGAGATCTAGTTCCAGGTCCAGATTATGTCAATATTGTTGGGACAAAATAGATTTTCAGAAACAAGTCTGATGAAGAAAGAAACATCACAAGGAATAAGGCAAGACTGGTTGCTCAAGGCTACTCTTAGATTGAAGGAATTGACTTCGATGAGACATTTTCTCCTGTGACAAGACTGGAATCAGTAAGATTACTTCTTGCTATAGTCTGCCAATTAAAGTTCAAGCTACATCAGATAAATGTGAAGAGTGCCTTCCTTAATGGTTTTCTCCACAAACCTGTGTACATTGCTCAACCAAAAAAGTTTGAAGAACCCACTATCCAGATCATGCTTACAAGCTCAAGAAAGCTCTTTATAGTATGAAACAAGCCCCTAGAGCATGGTATGAGAGGCTTGAAAACTATCTTCGAAGCAAAGGATACAGAAGAGGAGGAGAGGACAAGACTTTATGTTCGGGGTTTTTTTGAATTAAACCACCGCATGATCTTATTGGTTGTTCATTAATGATGTAACCCGGACAGATAAACTGAACATGATACGAAAACGCGCGGAAGACTTCTAGATCGAACACGTCAACTAAGGAAGGATTCAATCTTATTCTAAAGACTCAAATAAAATAAATAAACTGAATTAAACAAAATAAGACTCGAAACCAATTGACAAACTAATCTAGACCTAATTACGATACCTAGACAATGACACAAAGATAGCACACAAATCCAACTCAAATTGGGCTGAATTGGTACGAGGGCTTAAGGGGAGTCTGTGGGGATGTGCAGGGTGTATGTGAATGGTGAAGAATGGCTTGGGAAGATAGGGTATGATATGGAAAGATGAACTTACGGATAGTTGTTATTCGCGTCGAGTTGAGCGTGTATAACGCGAAACGAATGATGGACCTTGAACCTTGATGAATGGCACTCAAACGATCTTGATGTGTGATAGGAATGCTACAGACATGGTTTGGAAGGTGAATGAAGTCGAGATGGTTGGTCTCGATGTTGGTGTTGTGATTTGTAATCAGATTAATTACCGGTGTATCTTGTACGACGAAAACGAACCTTCAAGTTACTCCTCGGATAGCGAGTTCACCCTAATCCCTCTTGTGAATTAGAACGTTCACTTGAAATAAGACTTAAAGTTGTAAGCTCTAAGAATGATAATTTTCGTGCGAAAATAATCAAAAGACTTTAAATGGTGACACACAATTGTATGCAAATAGCAAAATACTTCAACAATGTCTAAAGTAACAATGTAGCAAAGGAACCCTATTTATAATGTTCAATAGGGCTGAAAATAAAGAGCTAAAGGACAGAAAATACTAGGTCCAAAAAGAATTCAAATTAGACTAGGAAATTCCATAAACTAGAATTCTATTCAAGGTAAGAAATTGCTTTAAATAAAACCTAGTCAACTTGGACTCTATTATGACCGAAAATTACACATAAAATATTAAATAAAAACTGATCCAACTATAGTCTAAATTAAATAAAATTAATATTATAGTCTAAATAAAAATCAACCCCTAATTAAATTAACTAAGGGCCGAAATCTTCATGTCACACGCACACGCCATGCACATCGGTCATGCACATGCACACGTGCACATCTTCTTTTCTTGGCTTCATGTACTATTCTTCAACTCTTGATCATCATCTTCACAAGTTAACAATGTAATTAACTTAGGGCTGCCTCGAACGCCCATCTCGTCATCGAGCTTCTTTTGAACGTAAGCTTGAAAGTAACCTTGAAGACGCTTAGCTCGTAACCTTGTAACTGGACCTCTAATTTGCAACTCCGTGTTTGAATCATCATTGCTAACCATGGCTTCATTATCCCCCTGCTGAAGAGAATTCGTCCTCGAATTTGAATCCTCATCATGGTCGAACTCATCTGCAATAAAGGGAGATAAATCAGCAACATTAAAGGTTGAAAAACATTTATACTTACCTGGAAGATCAATGCGATATGCATTGTCATTAACACGACTTAAAACAGTGAACAGTCCATCTCCAAGTGATGAAAGCTTGGATTTCCTCAAGTTTGGAATTACATGTATGAATTAGGCATATCATTTCATCATTTTGGACCGAATTTTTTTGATTTAGGACAAATAAAAAAAAACGGAGATAAATAAAAAAATGAATATTTTTCAAAGTCACGACATTTTTTGCAAAAAGCGAGCAAAGGTGAGACTATTTACCATTAAAATTCATTATAAAATTCCCTATTCGAAACCCACTGCTTTTAAAATATACTTCTTCCATTTCTGAATAAGTATTATTCTGAATGAATCTACACATATTAATAAAAATATTAATTAGTAATCAAATTACCTTATACACCCTTATGAGAATACATTAAATGAGTTAAATATAATTGTTTGAATGAGTTAAATGAGAGCAAATATGAGAAAAATGTGAAAATTTTACTTCGATTGTATAAATTGACACTTTTTGTTAAACAAAATTAAAGTGATAGAATAACACTTATTGTGAAATGGAGAGAGTATATTTTTTCAAAAAAAGACATTACATTTTGATATTTACCTGTTACTCTTTCTCAAAAAAGTTCATTTTTTCAAAATTAACAAAATAGTGCACATTTAAAAAAAATATACTAAACTAATATTTAATTAGTTTTATGGCCTGAAAACCATACATTATTAATTGTATTTTAAGATTTCTTGATGGAAGAATTTTGTTTTACTTTATTGAAAAAATATAAATATTAAAATGCAATAAATTACATACAATTTTCAGGACGTAAAATTGATCAAATGTTAAATTTATAATTTTTAAAAAAAAATGAATATTATTTTGTTAATTTGCAAAAGTATACTATTTTTTAAAATGGGCCCAAATTGTACAAGCGTAATTTATCCAAAAAAATAACTTATACGCACATTCTAGTAACAATTAGAGCATAAATCCTATAGTGAAAACTAATACAGATTGTTACAACTTACAACCATTTAACTCAATACATTTAGGATTCATTCATATCATAGGCATCAACATAATAAGCAAACTGAACAAATCCTACATCAGGTTTAGTGCAGAAACAAGATAAGATAACAAACATTTCTAGTGCCAAGCCGGAATTCCTAGCCCGAAAAATCCAAGTTAAATACACTGTCAAAGGTTCTACAATTGAAGTTAGGCTTATAGCTACAACAATGGCGACAACAAGAAACAAATCCCACCAATTTACTAGGAAGAAAACAACACAACCTATAAAGATGTCAATACCACCACCTCTTACTTCCAATAACCACGATTTTTCCATCCATTTTCTACTAGATCCTAAGATACTCAAAGGGATATTTGTTACAGGATGTTAGCACGATCCACTGTCTACTAGCCTCGCAGATATAGTAAGGTTCTGAGAGGAGGGCCCATCCCTGGCGCGCTTCATTTACAACAACACATATATACAAAAAACTTACATGTGCTTATTGTTGTCTCTCTCATCCGCGCATCAGGTCAATATCTGTCTGGGAGTTTTTAACTTCGGCCCGAGCAACTGGTGGCCAAACACTTGATCCAGAATTAGGTGTGTAGCTCTGACTAGAGGCAGCAGTTATTGGGATCAAAGCCTTCTCGGCAGATTTCTCTAGCAGATGCTTTTCGTCTTCGGCTGCTCCCTCAACCTTGGTTTTTGGCTTAGTACCACCGTATACAAAACTGCATGCGACAACCTGCAGAAACAGTTATTTTGGGCCCAGTATAAAGTTAATTTTGACGTAATACATATACCAGAAGAATAAAGAGGGCATTAAGCATGTATATATACACAGAAAAAATTTAGAAATTTTCCGGTGAAAGAATAGATAACATAGTCAAGTCTATACCTGCACTGGGTTTGCTGCTGTGAGTCTACCACCTATTGCACCCCCAATGATATGTCCATCAGGACTGCAAACCGAAATGCTTATGCCACCAGTACGATTGCGAGGACCACCACTTTCAGCAACCAAGTAAGACCCTGATAAGCAAAGTATTTCGAACCGGCCCTGAAAGAAATGACAAGCCCAATTAGTTCCTTGTAGATAAAACTGCCTGAAGAAAAGATTTGTGTATGAGCAGGAAAATGATGAAGGCTTTTCTCTCCAACAATAGAACACATAAAGAGAAGATTTATGCCATCCTTATTTGCTTTTAAAGCTTGATTAGAAGCAAGTTATAGAAAATGAAGTACTAGTGGAACCACGTCTGTAATCCTTATTAGCTGCTGTTTTTCTTTGATTCTTCTTACAGGCCATGTACATATAGTTGATTAAAATACTAGCATAGATCATCACAATTTTGCGTAAGAGGAATTTTAGATGGCTAGTGAACCTAGAGTTCAACATAGGACTCATTTTAAGCGCACAATCCACATTAATCCACAGATATTGAATTTGTTGCTAAACAAATTGAATCTTGCTAATCCATATCAAACATTGGACAAAATTATCAATTGGGAATTGCATTACTACATGCTCAAGCAGAATGGACTCACTTTCAATGTCAGTTTAAGCAGAAAACACGGTTAAATTTAATATCTTATCAGCAAAGATCAATCACGGAAAAAAATGAATTCTTTCATCATAATAACAGAAGGAAAAACTCTCAGCCCCCGTCGGACATAATTTGGTAAAATACGTTAGATATTAAAGAATTATGAACGTAGTATAACTGGTAACTATAAAATATGATACTGTAAAAGTACGAGTTGGTGGACATAGTCTAACATCCTTTCTACATCATCATCATAAAACCCCAATGTAATATCATTATACATTAAGAACTTCTACAAGTCAAGCATTTTAGATGCAGACATCCCTTTAGCCAGGATTACTGAATGTAGTACTCAAGGAAAATGAACAGATCATAGTGCTTCAAACCTCATAAGTAACAGTGCTATTAGAAGTTGTAGGTTGGCGGAGTGTAACTGCAGAGACTGATCCATTAGCAGACATAATGCAGAGAGCTCTTGGCCTCTGTTGTGCAAATGAGAGTATTTTCGCTGCAACATCCTGCCAGGAAGAGCAATTGATACTTCTCTTGCTATATGATATGGTAAACAGCATAAAACGCACTTTTGCATGTGCAGTCATGCAGGGTGAAAAAATATAAAGTTGTAGCTTTTTAAATAATATAGGGTACAGATCCAACATGTAAAAAACATCGAAGAGCTCATAGATAAGTGCATGATCAAGAGGACAATGGATAAATATGTAACCAAACTAGATAGGGTCTTAAGGGGAAACATTTACCAAACTATTTAAAGAAACTCATGATGAAAGATACCTCACCAACTCCAACATGCAACACATGCGGTGTAAAGGCTAATCCAGCTGAGTTGTTCATCCACTCACCTAATCAAACAAAGAAACCTTAAGCTCACAAAGATACCAAATAGCCTGAAAGGGAGTACAAACACAATTCTAGAAATAAGGAGTATACAAGACAAAATTGTTTTGAAATTCAGGCAAGAGATGGTGCAGCATTTCCCAGCTTTACGGTGGAAATGTAGGGGGATATACATAAAAGCATTAACAATACAGATCATTATTAGAAATACTAAATGTGAAGAATGATGTACCATGATCAAGATTTGAACACATCTATTAAGGCCACTTTCGGTAGATGACAGAAACTACTCTATTTTGGGTAGTGAAGTAACAACAAAACAAAGATATGGAATACCAACTCCAGGAGATTAATAAAGAACTTAATGCAGGTCTATCTGAATACCGACATCAAGACATACAGCATTTGGAATGCCAAGAAAAAAAGACGAATTCACAATACATACTACTTATCGGCCTCTAATCATATCACAACATTAATCTATGTAAGGATTGCAATGAAAGAAGGAGCATTTACCACAGGCTATAATCAGAAAATAACAGTCTACAGAATCAAAAACCAGGTGATGAACTGGAACAAGATATTACCAAGGGGAGCAAGCTTCTGCTTCCATCCAGTCCCGGGAGGTCGCCCTCGTCGCGCTTTTTCCCCTGGGCTGACCACCAAAGAGGAAGAAGGCTTAGGTGCAGACATGGGGGACAATCCTAAGCCCATGTTAGCTCCATCAGGGGCATACTTCCTCGGCCTACCCCTCTTCTTCTTCACCGGCTCACTACCCGGTAATGCAGCAGCCATGCTTCTTCCATGAGAGAAATTCTGTGATGGATTCTCAACATGGAATGATGAACTGCTCGCAGCACCAGCACTGACCCCTACATTGGGCTGAACCTGAATGCTGGTATTTGAAAGATTCTTGAAAGCAGGGGAGGAGTGTATTCCTCCAGGCTGGCCAGCGGCGGAGCCGCCGCCTCCGCCACCACCTCCACCTCCATGAATAGTATGCCCCGGCCCTGAACCACCAGATCCACCAATTCCACCTCTGTGAAGATAGTATGAAGCTGACCCTTGTAATGCCATCCCTTCTCTCCCATCCATGAATTTACTAAGTGAAATTCGAACTAATGATCCAAATTTCAAGAATTTTACAGTAAAGACGCTTCCTTTTTTATACTAACTTCACAAATCTGAAACTGACACGCCAAAGAAATCACATAAAACCCTAAGCGAAAATGAAGAACACACACAAGAACACATAATTATAACATAAAACCTAAAAAAGGTCGGGCCTTAAACATGGGTTTTCCATGAATCACGGAAACAAAGTAAACAAACCAAGAAAATTACAATAAGTTCTGGTCTAAACCTACAAAATTGCTATAAAAGAAAGAAAAAGGAACTCAAAAGACTGAATTTTGACACAAATGGACTGGCAAGAACAGACATCAAAGCTCATTCCGAAAATGTGGAGAAGAATCCATATCCACCCAGCTCCTCAAAGTCGCAGCTCAGAATTCCCCACTTCACTCAACCACATAAAAGAAGAGGCAATAAATGAAACCCTAGATTTAGAATGTGCAAGAGAGAGAGAAAGAGAAGGGGAGAGAGAGAGGGGAGCAGGGAAGTTTTGGGAAAGAGGAGGGAGGGTAAAGACAAAAGTGAACATGAATAGAAAATTTAGAGCTTTTGAATTAAAGGGACTATGACTCTCACCCTTTTTTCTTGTCTATAATTCAAGAAAACATAAAATAAAAGAAAATAAACTCATTGGGGTTTGATGTGGGGGGTGGGGGGTAGTCTGAGGGGGGGCTGGGTGTAAGAATTCAGACTTAGAAACCATTGGAGTACAGTTGGGTGCACCTAAGTACTAAGATGTCCTTATCAGAACAAACACAAGTTGCATCTGTACTACTTAATTACTGTCTTCTTTTCTACAGAGAGAAAAAAAAGTATATTCAATAAAAAAAATTCATATTCATCAATCAGTCTTTGACCAGATTCCTTGCATCAAAGCTCTTTCTGCAATGAAATCAGGCTATGGACCATAGTTCAGGGACTTTTGTACGGTGGATTTCGGAGCAAAATATTTAATTCATCAACAACTATTATTATGCAGATTTTTTAATTTTTAAAAAAAAAACTGTCTTCTTTTTACATTAAACCATGGCACTTGGCGTTGCGACAGTTCCAATTTTATTTTTTATTTACATTTAATAATTCATGTGACATTGACACAACATCAATTAATAAGTTATTATTAGGGTCGTGTTTATTCTAATTATATTAGATTAATTGAAAATTTATAGTTCATATAATAAGAAACTTCTCCAATAATATCATATTCGATTTTAATTTTTATGTTTATTAGAAATTACGAATAAAAAGAAGTTATATTTTGGTAAAGTGTGGTAGACAAAAAATTGTAGCTATCTGATGATATTGTGATATTAAAATAGAAGATGAGGTGGGCGCATGGCAAATACATGAAAGTGAGAAGTGTACCAAGTTTGGTTTGAACAGCTCTAAACAGCTGGGCCAAGCTCCGGTTACATCAATAAAAAAAATTGGTATTTGTTTGCTCGTCAGTTACGCGTTCGGATACCTTACTACTCATTCCATAATACATTCAATATTTCACTATTGATTTATAAATTTAATAATAATTATTATAAAAATAAAAATTAATTATCATTTACTCAACTCTAGTCAATCTTTATCATTCAAAAAAAAATTTAAAAACTATAAATTACGATTTTACAATATCCATTTTGTATTTGGATAAATAGATATAATGCATATTTTTTTTTAATAATACATTAAAAAAACTAAAAAATATCAAAATTTGTATTTTTCATCTATATAATATATAATAACAACACCGCATCCGTAAATAGAAAATTTTAGTTTTCCCGCTCTTTTTCACATTCCGAAAAAAGAAATATAATATTATATATTATTAATATTTATTTTTCTTATAAAATTATAGATATTAATATATTGTAAATATCTATGATTATATTTTTTCATAAATAATGGATTACACGGAGAACAATTGTATAATATGGAGCAATTAAAATGGACTCCTATATAGAAAATTAAGCTAATTATAAATTAATATATTGATTAGCAAATCAATATCAGAGCACACGAAGACCAATTGATTATTTCTACAATTATATAGATATAGTTTATATTATATAAGGTAGATCATCTTCCATTAATTTTGCTAATTATGCATCCGGAATTTGCACATCCACACAATATGCTCATCAACGTCCCGCACCGAAGAAAAGATGTAGTTCTTCTTATGATTTCTTTCTGTTATTTATGAATTGAATTTTATCTTTATATTCAAAATTAATAAATTTGTTGATATCGATATCATAACATGTAGTATTCGATCTGTTTGTCATATACGTAAAGTTGTTAGTTGAATTTATTAGATGACGATGTTGTGTCTATATTGCAGTTTCTTACATTTTGGCCTTCGAGAGTGCAGGATAAAATGATCTCTCTGGTCTCACGCATGAATAATATTTTTCAGCTTCGGAAAATGTTACATGAATGTTAGTGTTTGGCACCATTGGGATTGGATCGTAGAACATTGAAATAGTAAGATTTTATCATTTAATTTCATGTACGAAAATTGGTTTGAATTTGATCTTCACACTCTTTTTGTTTTTTTTTTAATTAAATCTGGAGCGCGATTTTTCATACTCCTTTTTGTTTCTTTGTTTACTAACTATTGTGCGATTTAATGAATTGATTCAACTTTTAGCTATATGTAAATCTGTTGATGATTCAATGGCATCCCATTTAAGTTCCACCCAAAATAATTCAAACAAGAGAGCACAAGACAACTCAAATATGCTCCCGATATAGTCCCACCCTTAGACAAGGTTATTTTTTAGCTTTGGTGAAGTTTATAGGCCATTTCAATGCAGAACAAGGAATGCAGAACAAGGAATGCAGAATGGATAAATCAAGAGATATTTTGTACGTTGAGTATAGGTTTGTTTAAATGTATCTTAGATTAATCAATCTTTTTTTTATTCAAATACATGCAACTTATACATATATACATATATGTGTGTGTGTGTGTAATGTCCCAAATTGTGAAAGGGATTTCGGAATATGTGGTCTAGCTACCCAAATCCAATGATCCAATCAAAATAGTATTGTCCCAATCAAAAATTAAGAGATTTTAACAAAATTAATTATTTTAATATTACTCATTTTCCATGTAACAAATACAATTGGATTTTTTTAAAATAAATTTTTTTTATCTTAATTATTTATTTATCACTTTTTAATTTAAAATGTTAAAATTATAACTCAATTTTTAAAATTCAAAAGAAATAAAAAATAAAAAAATATTTTAGAAAAATTATATAAAAATATATAGTCTAATATCATATTATTTAAGTATAAAAATGATTAATATACTAACTAAAATATGCGTTTTGTTATTTTAGAATTTTAATTAATTCCATGGAAAAGCCTCAATTAATCACCAGAATAATCTATATAATATAAATTTCAACAATCGTTGCAAATTGTTTTGCGGAATAATTATTAAAAGATATTTTTTAGAGGGAGGGTAAAAAAAAATAATTATATATATTTTACCTGTGCATCGCACGGTGGGTGATTCTAATTCTCTATAAATAGAGACCAATTTTGCTATATTTTCACACACCTCACAAATTTCTCAATGCATGTTAAGTTTATTGTTATTTATGTTCTTAGTTTGTTTTTTTATATTTTATAATATTGTCTATTTTATATAAGTTTGTTATTTTGTATTGTTATAATTTTCAATAATAATAATTCTTTGTTTTGATTCTAATTAATTATATTATATTTATTGGTAAAAGAAAATGAAAAATAATATAGAATATTGTGGTTGAGTGTTTGTGGTGATTATAGATAAACTATCAAATTGTATTGTATGTGGTTTAGTAGAATAAAATATTGGTGATGTGGAAGAAATAAATTAATTAAATATTCAAACTGTTTACCGATTAGAATATTTATCCGATTGATGATAATAGTAGTTTCAGGGGTGGGTTGGCGTTACTTAAATTACGCCAGTTTAAAATGAAAATGGCTCAACTGCAACGCACTTTAAACAAATTGCTGAACAAATTTGAGGCCAGCGTTGGTGTAAATGAAATGAGTCAACCCCTCTCTTGATGAATTTAATGCCATCATCGCTTTTGCTTTTCGAAAGTCAGACAAGGACGATAAAGAGTCGAGACTGTGTCTATGAGTAGAGCAAGACCCATTTGGTGAATTTTTTTCCCAACTATTATACATTTACTTTTGTGAATATAATGATGCATGGGAGAAAATTTTAAATGGCCAAAAGTAAATAGATTTTTTTATATAATTAAGTGTCAGTATTCTATTTTTGCTTTTTTTTTTTTAATAAAAAGAATGTAGTAAAACTTCTCTTTAGTGTTGCTAAAGTCCATGGAGAGTCTTCAGCGCATTTTTAAATAAAGGAGAATTATTAATTCAGGACCTGAAAGATGGGTAATTTATTAATTCAGGACCCGAAAGATGAGAACTCTCAATCCATGACTCAAAAGATGAAAATTCTCAATGCAGGACCTCAAAAATCATGAATTTTGATTTCTTTTTATTTTTTAATTAATTTTAAAATTTCTTTATTAGATTCAATGGATAATTAACGAAGGAATTGTCATTGAAAATTAATATAAAAATAATTAAAAATAAAATCAAATCAAAATTCATGATTTTTGAGGTTCTGGATTGAGAATTTTCATCTTTTGAGTCCTAGATTGAGAGTTTTCATCTTTCAAGTCCTAAATTGATAAATTACCCATCTTTCAGGTCCTGAATCGACAATTCTCCTTAAATAAATGAAACCCACAAATTTCACCTTCTTGTAAAAAGAGAAAAGAGTAGTAGATTTAGTAATTGTAACATTTATGTTACATTTAATAACCTATTGAAATACATATTTATTTCAAAAGACCACAAGTGCATGATGTAATTGTAATACTCAGCAAGCAAGAGTACCGTATCATACAGAGACTAAAATATATATAAGTTCACAGACAGATACTTTATTGAATATCTAGACTCTAAATTCAAAAGTTTGAAAGAAGTTAAATGAAAATAAAATGCAATAAACAAAAGACTCAATTAAACAAAACACATAACCTCCTATCATAGAAGTGTAGATTCTAAGAAACATGTCTATTGTATCATTTATCTATATTCTATGACTTATAAACCAATTACTAATTTATCAATGGTGGATAATCACATAATTGTTATCAAACTCCTAATTAAAGAATTGTTATAACATATACATAATAAGCATGTACTTCTCTTCAGATTTTCATACATGATTACTCACAGTCAAACACATTATGCCCCAGAGATAATAAGAAAAATAAATCAAATCATATAAATAAAATCTATAGTATTCCAACCCCTAGAATCTAGCTATGAAATTAGCTAGATGTAATTAAATGAACAAACAAAGAGTATAGATGTTCATAACAAAATTAACAGACAAAACCATACCATAGGGTGATTCATGTTGGGGTTTTTTTTGAATTGAACTACCGTGGGATCTAATTGGTTACTCATTTAATCCTAATGTCATGCATATCATATTTTATGTGTTTATATGAAATTAATTAAAGTCGAGTTGAATTATCATGCATAGCAAATTTCAATTCTAATAAAAGCGAAAACATAGATCACGAAATTCACTTACAAATTCAAGACGAGTTGTGGACAATATTAAAGGTCTAATCTTGTTGTTGAATTGACGTATGATCGGCGCCCACTGCTCAGTTATTCGACTTCTTGATCTTCTGTTGTATTCACGGATTCTGTTTAGATACAAGGTGGTTGTATACTACTAAACACGGTATGAATACTATGGGGATCAAGAGAACACAAAGAGGGGCTGAAATTACATGTGTAATTTTCGGCCACCACCTCCTTAATATATAAAGGGGTGGCCGAATATTCACTTCCAAGCCCTAATAGGTTTGGGCATCTCACTCTTGTTCTACCCTCAATCCACTTCAGTCATATTGGGCTATGCTGGGAAAAAACTATCAAGAGTTATGCCTACGGTGGTTTTGATGAAATGTCAAAACATGTCAAAAAGCTTTGAAAAACTTAAAAAGAAATCAAGCAGAAAACCGAGGTTGATCAAACAAAAAAAACTAAGCTATCAAAGTCATAGAATAATCAATCTGAAAGAAAACAAAAAGAAAAAGAAAAAGAAAAAGAAAGAAAAGAAAAGGAAAGAAAAGAAAAAGTAAATAAAAAAGAAGAAAGAAAAGAAAAATCCAGCCAAGGACTGAAGAAAGTTGTAGCTTGATTGCTAGATCAGTTAGCAAGTCAAGAAATGTGAAAATACAGGTACAGATAAGTTCGAAGTACCAACTGACCGTCAGAGTATACATACCAAGTGAAGCTTTTCAGACTACAGTTTGTGAGCTGAAGAACATACCAGCTTAAAGCACTAGTTCAAAAGTGCCAACTGATCATCAGAATCAGAAATTCCAGCTGAAGGAAAATACCAGTTGAAGAATGTACCAGTTCAAGGCACGAGCTGAAGAAAATGCCAGCTCAAGGAAGCACCAACTTAAGATTGAAGTACCAACTGAAGACCAGTTCTGAGAATATAAGCTGAAGATACACTAGTTCAGAATACCAGCTAAAGAGTCACCAGTTCGATATCCAGACTGAAGAAAGTACCAGTTCGAGAAGTTCCAGTTGAAGGAACATCAGTCCAAAGATGCTAGTTGAAGAAAACACTGGTTCAATACTACCAGCTGAAGAAGACCAAACTGGAACTCAGAAAGCATCAAGCCAGAGCCCAGAACTGCCAGCTGAAGATGATCAAAACTGGAGCTTGCAAACTGCCACCAAGATGTGCAGAACTGCCAGCTGAGGAAATGTTCTGAACTGAAGATTTCAACTGCCAGCTGAAGCCCAGAATTGAAGCCGAAACTGAAATTCAAATTTCAAAGCTGCCAACATGAAGATCCTGAAGTTAATGCAACCAAGATCTTAGAGCAAAAGTTTGTTAGAGAACAAAGGCAATACAACGGATACTTCAACAAAAAGCCTTTCAACGGATTTATGTTAGGAAAAACTATCAAGGATTTTCCTAACTGGGGTCTTGATGTGATGCCAAAATATGCCAAAATACCCAAAGAGCTTTGAAAAACTAAAAAAAAATCAAGTAGAAAACTAAGGATGATCATATAAAAAATTGAGCTATCAAAAGCCTGAAAATGATCAATCCAAGTGAGAAAAGAAAAGAAAAGAGAGAAAAGAAAAGAGAAAAAGAAAAGAAAAGAGAGAGAAAAAGAAAAAAAAATCCAGCCACAAGAGCTGTTTGAAAAGAAAAACTGTAGCTTGCTAGATCAGTTAGCAAGATAAACTGAAAGTTGCAGGTACCATCAAGTGGAGTACCAAATGCCATCAGTCTACAGTCATGAACTGAAGAAGGCACCAGTTCAGAAGTGCCCAATTTCAGCTGAAGAAGAATATCAGCTGAAGCTACCAGTTCAAGGCACCAGTTCAAAAGTGTCTAGTTTCAGCTGAAGATAATTACCAGCTGAAGAGAGGACAATTCCAGCTGAAGAAGAATACGAGCTGAAGATCACACCAGTCCAAGCTGAAGGACATGCCAACTCTAGAAAGTTCCAGCTGAAGAAGAATGACAGCTGAAAAATGTACCAGACCAAGGTACGAGCTGAAGGATATGCCAACTCAAGAAGTTCCAACTGAAGAATCAAGTACTAGCTGAAGAGATACTAGTTCAAAGGACACCAGCTGAAGACGCATCAGTTCTAATGTCCAAACTGAAGAAGCGCCAGCATCCGAACTGAAGACCAGTCCAAAGAAGTTCCAGCTGAAGGGACATCAGTCCAACGTACCAGCTGAAGAGTACTGGTTCGAAACTACCAGCTAAAGCAAGTCAAACTGGAGCTCAAAAAGCATCTATTGGTCTCGGGGCGAGTCAGAATCAGTTTAGAGAGGGGGGTGAATAAACTGATCCAAAAACTTAAAAATAGATGCGGAATATTCAGGGCCCATTTTGATGAGATCAGGGCCCAAAAACTTAAAATATCCGTGCTCGTTGGAGATCAGTTAAGATGATCTGCTAGCTCGGAGTGTTGTGTGTGCTTGAAGTGTACAGTTTAAAACATGCAACTAAAACTGAAAAGTAAAGCAGAGCACACAAGCAGTTTTATAGAGGTTCGAAGCTCAGCTTCTACGTCCTTTCTTCCTTCCGCAGAAGGGCAATTCACTATGCAAGTGTAAAGTTCATTTATTACAGTTACACAGTGAAGATAGGTGTTGGACCTGGCTGTCGGTGACTTTACGAGTCACGAATTCCTTTCCAACTGTTGATGTCCCAGAAGCGACAAACCAACGCAAGTAGCCTCCTCAGCCGGTTTCTGGGTCGACAACTCACACTTACTGAGACTTTAGGTGCTATTGCCCATCTTTACAAGGTTTTAGATCTCTTTTGATCTTCAAGAAGATAGTCTTGAATTTGGTATCAACTGATGTGCTCCTTTGCGCGTCTGCGGCTTGAGCTGGCTAGTTGATTGTTGTAGAACTTGAACTGAGAGAGTTACTCTGGCTGGAAATCTTCAACAACTATCTTGATGAGCGATCTGGCTCCTTCTCTTCAGTTGGACTTTTGCTTTTTCTAAGTTTTGAGCATGAGGCATTAGAGCTTTGGCTAACGTCTTCGCTGAAAGTCTTAGCTAAAGTTCTCTTCAGGGATTAAAGTCAAAAGTCAAAAGTCTCGGATCACCTTCTGGGTTGCTCACCTTTTAGAGATGAGTGGCTGATGACCGTTGATGATCACTGTGTGATCAAAAATGATAAAGCCATTGAGGGGCTTTCATTTAAAGATAGCCATTGAGTAGCCTTTGCTCTTCTGACGAGCTTTTGTTCCAAGATCTCGGTTGCATTAACTTCAAGATCTTCTTTGGCTTATCTGAAATTTAAATTTTAGTTACGACTTCTATCTTGATCTTCAGTTATGAGCTTTGTCTGGCAGTTGGAATCTTCATTTCCTCGTATGTCAGTTCTGCGCATCTTTGACAGTTTGGAAAGCTCCAGTTAAGATCATCTTCAGCTCGTAGTTTTGGACTCTGGCTTGATGCTTTCTAAGATCCAGTTTGATTTGCTTCAGCTGGCAGTTTGAACCAGTGTTCTTCAGCTGGCGTTCTGGACTTGTGTCCTTTCAGCTGGAACTTCCTTGGATTGGTCTTCAGTTTGGTTGCTGGCGCTTCATCAGTTGGACTTCAAAACTGATGTGTCTTCAGCTGGTATCCTTCGAACTGGTATTTCTTCAGCTGACACTTCACTCTTCAGCTGGTATTTTCTTCAGCTTGTACCTTGGTCTTCTCTTCAGCTGGCATACTTCTTCGGCTGGAACTTCCTGAGCTGGTATTTCCTTCAGCTCGGACCTTAGACTGGTACATTTCTTCAGCTAGTATTCTCTTTCAGCTGGTATCTCTTGAGCTGGTATTTTCATCAGCTCAAACTGATGTGGTCTTCAGCTGGTATTGTCCTCTCTTTAGTTGGTAGTCTTCTTCAGCTGGTATCATCTTGAGCTGGCATGTTCATCAACTCAAACTGATGTGTTCTTCAGCTGGTATTTCTTCAGCCGGGAATAGTCTTGAACTGGAATATCCTTCAGTTCTTCTCTTCAACTGGTATTTTCCTTCAACTGGAATAGTCTTCAGCTATAACTTTTCATCAGGTGGTGTTGGGCACTTCTGGGCTAGTGCCTTGAACTGGCATTTTTCTTCAGTTCAAAAATGTAGACTGGTGGCATTTGGTACTCCACTTGATGGTACCTGTAACTTCCAGTTTACCTTGCTAACTGATCTAGCAAGCTATAGTTTCTTTTTCATAGCCCTTTGTGGCTGGATATTTTTTCTTTTTCTCTCTCTTTTCTTTTCTCAGCTCTTGGCTGGTTTCTTTTTCTTTTCTCTTTTCTTCTCTCTCTCTTTTTTTCTTTTCTCTCTTTTCTTTTCTTTTTCTCACTTGGATTGATCATTTCTTTTGGCTTTGATAGCTCGATTTTTTATATGATCATCCTTAGTTTTCTACTTGATTTCTTTTCAATTTTTCAAAGCTCTTTGCGTATTTTGACATATTTTGACATCTCATCAAAACCCCTTGTCAGAAAAATCTTGATAGTTTTTCCTAACAATTTTCCCCTTTTTGATGATGTCCAAAACATGGAAAAATTGAGCGATGATGGAAAAATGATTAAGAAATTTTTGAATTGTGTAACAAGAATACAATCAAGCAAGAAAACTTGTGTAGCTAAGAAACTGATTATATAAACTGATTAGATATCTCTCAATCTACAACAGTTTCTTTTTCTTTTTCTTCTTCTTCAATTTCTAGCTCGTCAGTTGCTGCGCTTCTTCAGCTGGCATCTCATCTCCTACTTCATCTATTCCACCAGTTGCTAGGCTCTCCTCTTTCTCTAGCACTAGCATTCCTCTAGATTTCTCCCCAAACTTCCCCCTGAGACAATTGTCTCTCATCTCTGGTGGCTCTTCTCCAGACAGCTCCTCAGACTTCCCCCTAAGGTTGATGCCTCTTTTCTCGAGCAGTTCCTACAGTCCTCAATACTTCCTCTTGAGGCCGTACTTCTCCCTGAAACTGCGAGGGTTCCCCCTGAATCTCATCCTAGAGACTCAAAAACTTCATTCCATCATCCTTCTCAATTTCTTCATTCTCTTTCCCCTTTTTGGCATCATCCAAAAGGGTGTGGTGCATGTGTAGATCAAAGGATGTAATGGGAACATGTGGTAACAAGCTGAATGTGGTAGCTAATTTACCTTCAAACGGGGAGAGGTATGGCTGTTCTCTTGGTGGTAAGGGTAGCCAGTTGGATGCTTCTTCGGTTAGCATGAACTGCTATAGATCTGGCAGTGGAGACTGAACTTGGGGTTCAGTTGTCATCATGGCCAAACTTGGGAGAAGTTCTTCAGTTGGAGGTGGGTGGTTGAACTCTATAGATGTGGATGATGAGTTGGATGGCTCTGCAAATGACAATGGAGCTGCGGCTGGTACTCCATATTGGATTCTATGGATCATTGAATCCATAATCTCAGAGAGAGTGGGAGTAGCCGTTAATGGATGATTCATCTAATTTCTGCTCCAAATTCCTTCTTGACTCCAGAAGTGACGTCCCTTCTTGTCGAGCAGTTCAAACATGATTGCTTCATCAACATGATATCTCCAGAGTGACCATCTGAGATATCTCCTCAGTTGATTGAAGAGATCGGAGTTGTAACTCTCGATGAGGTGAAATCTGCTCAACAGATTGTTAAGAGTTTCGTTGAAGTATTCTTCAAGACCATCCATGAAGTTGTTTTCAGCTGGTTTAGACTCAGCTATCGCAGTTGATTCTGTTGTCATGTTATCTTCTGACATAATCTGCTTTCCTCGACTGTTGGAAGTCGGTTCAGTCGGAGTGGAGGGGCCTTCTTCAGCAGTGCACTGTCTCCTCAATCGCTTGCCAAAAGGCTTCAGGTTTCTTCTTCTTTTGACAAAAATTATAGGGAGATAGTCTCTCCTGTCCAGTAACTCACCTCTTTGATGGAGAATTTGGATCTGATCATTTATGATCATGCTGATCCGGTTGAGAAACCCTAATTTCTCCGTGAATGTTCCAGTTTGATGGTCAAAACTGACCTTGCGAACATTCTGGCGCAGTTGTGATAGCACATACGATGCCCAGTCAACTTTGCATCGGTTGTAGATGAGTGCCATCAGATGAGCATGTTCGGCATATAAGCGAGTATAGTCCAGATTACCTCTCAGACAGTGGATGGCTATATCTTGGAGTTGGATGAACTCCGGCCGAAGACTGTCTTTCAGTCTATGTGAGTAATCATTATGTTCAACTCCTGGTTTCGTCCATTGACTCCACAATTCTGCTTGGTTAGGCATGACTATTAAGCCTGCCTATTCACCTGCTCCGGAAAGATGGAGGATTTCCATCAATGTTTTCTTGGAGATCACGATCGGATATCCTCTGACTGTTGAAATGATGTTGTCATTCCCTGCGACTTGGGAAAAGATATAGAACTCGACAACGAACTCCGAAAAGTATCGTCTAAAATGAGGACCTTGTGTGAGAAACTGAAAGAGTTCAGTTTTCTCCACTGCTAAGACTAAGCGATGGAACTCATCAACTTTAAGTCTCTTCATCATGAAATCCAGTTCAACAAACTTGTCTCTTTTCAGATTAAGAGTAAGTCTAGTTGGATCGATGTATTGAGCGGGCAGTTCCATTCTGCAAGAAAGAGAGTATTTCAGAGAGATTGAATAGATTATAGAGAGAGAGATGCAAAGCAATGCAAGGAGAGTTTAGGTAGATATGTGATCTTTGATCGATATCTCCTTAGAATTTAAAGTAAGCTTTGCATTCATGTACTTTGAGTTGCACTCGAGTACTCCTTAGCTGATCAGTTTAATGGATTTGACTGATGCTCAGCTGGCTTAAATGTGATGATCATCCCAGCCGTCAATAAGTTTAACTTAACTTTTAGATCAGCGGTTGAGATTTTATCCATTTGAAAATGGGGTAGTTGTCATAAATAGCCAATATTTTGTTCAGGATTTTGCTATTTATATCTCTCAAGCTATCAACAAACTTTCCACTTTAGTGGTTGATTTTGCTCAGTAGCATTAAAAACTCGCTATCTTTGAGAGATCTCCCATTTGAAAATTATGCTCGTTAGATTATCAAAAATGAATCACAACGACATTAATTTTATTAAGAATAAGTTTAAAGAAAAATCAAATTAAAACTTATCCTTGGTCAGTTGGGATACAGTCCAACTGATGACTTTTGGCGAACTGATGATGTGGGAACTAATCGATCAGTTCTTGTCATATCTTCTTCTTGGCCCCTGGAACTGATTCATCACTAAACTGATGACATCAGTTGCTAAACTACTGGACTAAATCTCAGTCAGTTTTCTCTTCTTGATGTGCCGAACTGGATTCTCTTCACTGCTCTCGTGAGGGCAATTTGATCTCTTCCGCTTTGAGGCTGATCCAGTTCTTTCAGCAGGCTTCTCTAGCCTTGCTTTCTTCACGGATTGGCTTCGGTGCTTGGCTTCAGCTAATGTGACCTTTCTCCTACTCTGCAAGTTCCTTCTCGAGGATGACTTGAACTAAACTTCCTATTGGTTTTGTATTCGACTGTCTTGGAGCTTGAAGCGATCAGTGGGTGACATATCTCTTTGACAAGAGATTGGGTGATGTGGCAGTATCTTCAACATCACACAGTCGACTCACTGTAACTGGGGTGAGAGGTGGCTCTCGGTGCATCTGTGCAGTTGCAGGTTCAGTTGGTCGAGTTGGCTCAGCTAACTAATTTGACAGATGTAACACCCCGTATTTTCGGATTATAGTTAAAAGTTTTCTAAAATTATTTTAGAAGGCTATATAAATTTATTGGAGCTAAAATAAAGTAAAATAGATAAAAGAAGCGACTTTAGGTGTTATTTAATTGAAAAATCATTTAATTATTTTTGGCGAGTGATCAATAATAATTTTCGTGGAAATAGAACGACCTGAGAACTTCAATGGTACTTTTAAAATTTCAATTCGAGGTCAATTAAAGCCCCAACAGTCAAAGAGAATGTGAATAGTAATTTTTAATTTAATCGGGAATATTTACGACATCCCGAGACTTGACTCGTCAGAGTTTTTCAATATGAAATGATCCAAGAAATCCGCTGGTGTTCTTGGATTTTTAATCAAAGATCAAACGAACTCCCAGTAATATTTTTGGTAAAATAAATGGTGATTTCTAGTTAATTTGAAAATGAATCTTTTCTCGTTTGATTATCAAATAACATTTTTAGCATGCTAGTTTAAGTTCATTAAATAGGAAATGAGTCAATGAACCTCCCGCTATTTTTAGATTTATAATGCGAGATTAATTGAACTCTCGGTAAAATGAAGCAACTTTTAAATCGAGTTCAAAAAGTATTTTATCAATATTATATTAAAAATATCCTAACCAAAATATCTATATAATCCCCCCTCCTCTCATTCATTTTCACCCATTCCCCATTCATAATATATTAGAGACAGAGAAATAAGATAAAGAGGAGAGAGAGAGCTAAGAAAAAGAAAGAAAGAGAAAAGGAGAGAGAAATGAGAGCCGAGAGAGAGAGATAGACGAGAGAGAGAATAGAGGCCAAGAGGCCAAGAGAGAGAGAGAGAGGACTTCAGCTGCTACCACCACCACCCCCACTGACCTGCTGCCGCCTTCCTGCCGCCGTGCCGCCGCCAGAGACGTCGCCGGAGCTGCACCAGTCGCCGGAAAATGAAGATAGTGCAGCCACGTTGCGCGGTTATCGTCTCGGTCCATTTCTCGTACTTTTTAGCCCAAATTTTAATATGTCGTGTATTTAAATATGTACTACATTTTGTATGTTGAACTCGTTTCCATCCGATGGTCGGAAACCGGCGAAATCGCCGGAAAACTGAAATTTAATCAAACACCGATCAGCCACGTTTTTCCTCAGTTTCGGCCCTTTCGAGTCGTCAAATCGAAAAAGTTTATTCACGAAAGTTGCTCGAAATAATATTTCCTGTATGCCCGTCGAATTTCGTAATTTTTGAACGAGTTTTGAAAAATCTCGATTATTTAATTTAAACAGTTATTTTTGTACCGGAAGCATGTATTATCGAAAAATTCTAAAAATCTTAAATTATAGTCTTGGAATGTATAGGATCGTTACTGAATATTTTTGTAATTTTTGAACGGTTAAAAAGTGTCCTGGTACAAATCTGATAAAGATCGATTAAAATGGCAAGTTATGAAAAGTGACCTCTGTCAAATCTTTTAGTTCCAATAAATCAAAAATAATATTTTGAAATTTATTCCCTTCAGCGTTAATTGCACATGAGGTCTCTAGAGTCATGTAATATATTTTTGAAAAGAATAAAATTTAATAATAGCTCCAATTATAGTAGATTAATTTCTGAAAAATATAGTAGTTGTTCTGAGTCGAAGATCGAGCCTTGTAGGACCCGCAGAACCTGCTAGGAGAGAAGATGATATTCCCGAAGTTGTTGTGTCGCCACCTGCTCGTCAGCGAGGTGGGTTTATTTTTAAAGAATAAATACAACTTAAGAGTAATAACTCTTTAGAAGCATGATAGATAATTTAGAAATATCCAAATAAATATTTTATGCTCTACCTGTTTAACATCACTGTTATAGGAGGAATTATAGAATATTGTTATGTTGTGGAATAGGATAGTATTGAAATATTGTTAGATTATTATTGAGATATTGTTGGAATATTGTGACTAGGATATTAGCATATTTCAGGTTGAGATGCTGATGCCGGTGATGTGCTGTTGGTGGGGTTGTCTGAGCTTCCTAATTGCTGCTCTATCTAGTTATATTATTGCTTTCGCTAGGTTTCTGCTGAATACTCTGATATCTAGTATTTAGTCTTGATATTTGATACATGATACTTGATGATAGCATGTCTAATATGCTATGAATATATGATGTCTATTTATTAAATAAAGTCTTGAGGGGAGGAAACCCCATCCGTTTGCCATACCAATTATCCCTTTATTGACTTCGACCTATTAAAAAGGTCATACCTGATTTCATGTTGGTATCTATTTACTTCCAGTCGACCTCTGAATTAGTCTTATCTGTTATTCTGCTTTTGTCCTTTGGATGGGACTAGTCTTAAGATAAATAGATCTTTAATTATTGGTATCTGTTTATCACCTTGTTCTACCCATGTACGGACTTGTTGGTTTCTGTGCCGTACCAATTGTACTCTTATAAGCCGTTATAAAACGGGGACTTGTTCTAGTTATAGAGGTTATGTTGCCCAAATTTCTGGGGAATATAACCTATTCTTGTTTTCAACAATTATTTTATTTAATTAATAATTATTCCAAATCCTATTCTTTTTAAGTGACACTCCCGTCCTTTATTTATTATTTTTTTCAGGACCGGGGCATTACAGAATGGTATCAGAGCAGGCTTGCAACTCTGCAGACCTGTCTTTTTGTTTGACTACATGACTATGTTTTTATCTGAGTTCGATTTTGTTCTAAAGAACCTACTCAGCAACCCACAACTCATCATCACCTTGCATCCTCAACAAAGTTCAAAGGTATGGCAAAGTAAATTATTTGATTATATTGTTATAAATTTCGAAATACATGTTGACAAGGAAAAAATGGGCAAAGTAAAGGTAGTCGGTCAATTTTAAAAAAAAAAATTGATGATTGAACGCCATTTATTGAGAAAATTTTATAGACCTATGAAAAATCATTGTTATGGATCCGTCCAAACAACAAGTGAAAACCAGAGTTTTCTTAAAATATTATTTCCTATAGACTTCGAAAATTTTGGTCATTGTATAAAAAAGGGGAAAAGAAATATGGTTAATATAAAAGTTTGAATGATGATTTATAAACCTTCTCTTTGGAAAAGAATTGGTCTACTACTTTTAATTGCCGAATTAGTAAAATGCTGTGAGAATTTGCTGAGGATAGATTAATTATAGGTAGATGAATGTAGTGAGAACATAGACTATAGTGAGCTTGAATTAAGGAGAATTTTAGGTCTCTCATTTAGGTTCTGAAGAACCTAGACTGATTAAGATATCCTCTACAATGGCTAAGCCTAGAGGATTATCCAAAAATGACGAATTTGCCACAAGGCTCTTTTGAGAAGGTTGACGCGTTCTACAATCTCAGCAAATTGGAAATGAAGAGATGCTATTGGAAATGCCAAGTTTTCAAAGGTTGGTCTCAAGCCATAAATGATCGAATAATAATTAATCTATAGGACAATTATCAGGCGTGGGATCTACTGCAGTATGAAAAATCTAACATCAACTTTTTCAGACAAAATGTACTTTATGATCCAGTCATATCAGCAAAGGATGAGAATTTATTCTACATTACGAAAGCTCTCACGACATATTGGATGGCCCAGCAAGTCAAGATATGGCACATATTCAAAAAAACAGATGCTTGTGGACAGAGGAAGAGATAACCACCTCGACTGCAACTTGACCATATGTACCTCTAAAGGCCCTTTTGCCAAGTATTCTTTTGAGTTCCAGGAAAATGTTAAAGTTAGACTCTTCTGAGTTTGTTTAGGTTTGTTTCTTTCATACCCTTCTTGTGGTTAAGAAGTAAATCTCCAGTTTATCATATCCTTTGCTCGGAGAAGCTAGCAACAGTTCAGCCGACCCATGATATTTTGTTCTTTGATAGCAGTGTACTTAGGACAAGAGAGGATGACTTTTCAGAGAGAAGCCAGGCGAGATCATTAGACCTAGTTGTTGATAGATCAAACCGATAAGAATAGTAACCTATTAGAATATTTTAAATATTTGTTAACCCATCAACCTATCCACTCAATTGTTCATATATTCCTTGATTATTCCTCCTTCAAAAGTCCGTCATCCCTTACTTGAGATCCTTCATCTATTAATGGTCAGTAATGACATTGTTTGGTCAGACCATGTTGACATATTTTTTTTTTAGGAACTATCAATGTGGTTTTCATTCACTATGTGTTGATTTCAGTGCTAATCCTACTAAGACTCCATAGTTCTGGAAGCTTCTTGTGATTAAAAGCCTTCGTAAAGAGGAAAATTCTTTCATTATGATTTATGTCCTTTTCTACAGCCCTCTATTTTGAGAATATCTTGTGGGCATATTTGGCCCAAAATGTGCTCTAAATTGGTAAATCAATTCGTGAATTATGCTTGAAAATTTCTAAAGTTAGTCCCTTCCAATTACGATTCCTTATTCAAAATGGCACTTGCAAAATGGCTCGCTAATTGTTCTTTCTAGACGCGCCTTGACTTTTCTTGGCCTTTTTAGAACATTTGTTCATCTTCACTTCTAAAGTAATAAATGTATTTACTATGATTATAAAGCCTAATACTTATTCAATTCCATGATTTCTTAAATTGCCCCATGAGAAGTTATGATTCAGCTGAAGCCCTCATTTGGAGGCATTCATTTCTCTTTTACCTGTGCATCTAAAGTTCGAGTGTTTAAGCCTTCGAATAGGAAAGGTAATAGAAATGATCTTCCAATATGTTTTCTAGAAAATGGGTAGTTGAAATCTGTTAGGAAAAACTATCAAGGAACCCCTAGATTAGGTTTTGATGAGATGTTAAAATTATTTGTGAAAAACTGACTAAAATTCAAGTTGCAGATCGGAGCTGATTAATCCAGGGCATCATAAAAAAAAAGGGAATCAAGCAAAGTTAAAGTCAACCAATCAAGAGTATGGTCTGCAAGCTAAATGATACGTTATTCAGTCAGAAGTCAACTGAACTGAGAAGTCAAGAAGTTGAATCAGTCGAAACAAACTGACAACTAAGTCAGCTAAGCTGAGGGAGAAAAGAGTCAACTAAGGGAACTGATAAGAGATCAGTTTAGACTGAAGACTGGAAATATCCAACTGATGACCAAACTGAAGTAAACAAGACAGATCAGCTGAAGGCCAAAACTGTAGTCAGACAGCTTGCGATTAGTCAAGCTGACATGAAAGCTCAAGAGAGATCAGCCAACTGGAGCAATAGCCAAACTCAGCTGACGAGCTCAAAATTGCCAACTAGAGCAATAGCCAAACTCAGCTGACGAGCTCAAAACTGCCAATTGGAGCAATAGCTGTAACGCCCCAAACTACTCCGTTTGGCCACGTCACTTAACATACAATTTACTTACATATTTTGTGTGCTTATATTCAATATGAGCGGAAGCTAAGGTCAAAACATGATAATAGCATGATAAGGTAAGGCATTATAATTTTCAATATAAATTTTCCACAACCACATTTATAACATGCAATCTATCATATCTATTTTGTCACACAACATGGATTTAAGTAAAAGCATCTAACCTATCGGGCTCATAGGTCTTACTCAACCCGCCCGTCTACCATCCACGATTTCAACATACATACTTCATGCATAAAAGGCTCCAAGGTCGAACGACCCGCCCTTAAATTATTTTGCATAATATCAAGTTATACATATCATAACCTACAAAAGATCGGGCTATTCCCATCCCCAATAATCATTGATCATAAAGCAAAAAGAGTGATCAATGTAATAATGATAATAATGTAAGTATTCTCAAAATAAGAGCATGCAAAAGATAAACACAAGCTTGTGGGGTTCTCTTGTGTTCACAACGCTCCTACCTCGGCCTTGACTCCTCAACCTGAAATTCATTGAATGAATGGGGTGAGTATTTAACAACATACTCAGTGGGGAACACTGTAAACAGTTATAGCTAATTGCACAAGTGAAAATATAACATATGGATTTTTCTTTACTTTGTGGAGACTAGTCTCAACCCCGTAGGGTCTAAACATCATGATGCCCCCGTTAATGAACATCTTTGGCCCTGTAGGGATGCCCGCATACATACTATCCCCCAGGGAGGACATTAACAGGTCTATATTCAATCCCAAGGATCTCTGCCCCGAAGGGTCTCTTTGTCGACCCGGAAGGATCTCTTTCATTCACCGGTCCGAAGACCCTTCATACATATACAATCAAAGCACAACAGTAACTATAACCTTACACGTGTTCATAGTTTAGAGTTACCCCACCTTAAGAGACGCTTTCACAATTTCTCAACCTTTGAAATACTCCTTTGCCGCCCACAAGTTGTCCACCTCGAGCCCCAACACGTCACCTAGCACCTTTTAATCCTCTTTTCATTTTAGATGTCGAGTCATACAATTAAATCATAACTTTAACCCAACTCATGCTATACTTTACTTTAAAGACTTCATACATATCCATATACATAACTTTGGATATACCAACTCATAATATGATTTTGGACTCAAAATACACATTAAAGCTCTTTGAAGCATTTGATCGAACACGTTACGGGCACACATTTAAACCACATGCTCATAACTCATTTTAAATACTTTAGACCCAACATTTCAAATACAAAAACCTTCACCCTAGGGCTCTAACATACATAAAACTCAACCCCATATAACCCTCATAACATCTCCATACAATTATCAACAAAATAAAGGGAAATTAGGGAAGAATTCCAAACCCTAGCAACAATGAACCATAGGAATTCGATATAACTTCACATATAGCCTCAAGGAGGTAAATAAACCATATGTTCAAGATATCAAGGCAAGAGGATCAATAAAAGTGAAAACCCTAGTTTTGGATAACAAACCCTAGGTTTGATTCAACAAGAAATGAGTGTTTAAATCACCAAGATGATGAGGTATGAAGTTACCTTAGTTGATGGAGGATGATGAAAGGATCCACTCCAAAAGTTTAAGAATTTATAGAGAGAAGAGGGAGGAAAATCGTCCAGAAAGGAAAGAAATGAGGAAGAAATGAACAAGTGTGGTATTTATAGATAGGAAAATCCCCGGACCCGCGCGACCGCGCGCCTCCCACGACCGCACGAGGGGGCTCTCGGCCCAAGCTCTCCGCGAATGCGCACACTCCGCGGGTGCGAAACACCCCGCGGGCGCTCACCGCCCCGCGGGCGCGCACCTTACTCGAAACAACCCCCAACTTAAATCGACTCCTGGACATTTCCAACTCCATTTTAAAACGACTTAGATTTTCGAAACACTTTTAATACACACCAAAAAGCAGGGGATGTTGCCCCCTAGCCCCCATCAGGGCGCTTCACCCCCTAAACCCCCGACTCACTGACCGGGCAGCAAGACCCCCGATCAACTCAGCGTTAGGGTGTTCAAGGTTTTTGGCAAACAAAATTCAATGCAATAACATTCATTCATTATCATATAACTCGACACTTTAGTATTAAAATTCAAACTGTGTTATACACTTAGTATAACATCACTGTGCTATGACGTATCGGCTCGAGTGAGACAATCTGCAATAAAATAATGGCATAACATACAAACATACTCACATGATTAATATTCAACAATATTAATTCGAAATCATTTACTAAAATTATAATTTAGCAAAAAGGGTCGGGGTATCACAATAGCCAAACTCAGCTGACGAGCTCAAAGCTGCCAACTGAAGCAATAGTCAAACTCAGCTGACAAGTCCAGAACTGTCAACTGGAACTCAAAGTTGCTAAGAAAACTGAAGCCAGAGAACCCTGGAGTTTATTGCTCAAACCGCCTAATCTTGGAATAAATGCTTCAACAAAGATCCTGGAATTAAATATCCAATGAAGATCGATTGGCAGAGTAACGACTACTTCAAACCAAAATCTCCAAGCGATCATCCTCCATTGATGAGCCAACAGAGCCATCGATCAATGGACAATGGAACTCAACGGTCATAAAATCACTCATCTATAAAAGATGAGTGAATCAAAGTTTAAAAATAACTTTGAGCAGAACCAAGAAGAATCCTTCGCCTACACAACTTTTACTTATACAAGCAAGAGCTTTTCTTCCTCCCTCCAACTCAAGCTCAAGTTCAGCGTTTGATAGAAACTGCGAGAGTTCAACTGAGAAGAAGGAATTCACAGAATCAAGATAATCAGCCAGCTATTGACAATCTTGCCAGGGCAGTCTTCTCAGTTTCAGCTACACAACGATCAACTACTCAGCTCAATTGAAGGAGCACATCAGTTGATAACCCCTATTCAAGACTAACCTCTTGAAGATCGAAAGAGATCTAAAACCTTGTAAAGACGACAATAGCACCTACCTTCCTAGCGAGCAATTAGGGACTTTAAGTGTGAGCCGTCGACCCGCTGAGGTAGCGAGCAGTTACCAGGTTCAGCCAACTGTCCTTCATTGTATAATTTGTAAAGAAACTCAAGTTATATAGTGAAGTTGCCCTTCTGCGGAAGGAAGAGAGGACGTAGAAGTTTGAGACTTCGAACCTCTATAAATTGCTTATGTGCTGTACCACTTTGATTATTGCATATCGTTGAACTCTACACAATATCACACAGGCCGCACTCAAATTGTCTTAACTGTTTAATAAGTTTGTGCATAGATAAGTTTCATTAAGCGAGTCAAAGGGCCCTGTCATTCCGCATTTAAAGCAAAAGTTTTAATCAGTTTATTCACCCCCCCTCTAAACTGATATCGACTCACCCGGGACCAACAAGTGATATTAGAGCGGTTGATTCTAAGGATCAACCGTTTCTGCAGATCAACCGAATCAGATCTACTTATCTGTGCTAACATTTCAGCTATGGGAAACCATAAGCTACCTTTGTTTTCAGTTGAGAATTATGATAACTGGAGCAGGAGAATGAAGGCTCATCTCTGCTCAATTCATGAGAATATGTGAGAAGTCATTGAAGACGGTCCAATCATCATCATGATGGACAATGATGCTCACATAGTTGATATCAATCAATCGGCAAGGATTCCAAAGCCAACTAATCTTCTCACCAGCGAAGAAAAGAAGCTAAAAAATTTAGAGTTCGTTGCTCAAGCCGCATTATTCCAAACTCTAGATGAAGACATGATGAAGGACACAAAGAACTGCACAACTGCCAAGGAGATATGAGACCTACTAGCAGATCTATGCAAAGAGTCCGAAGCCATCAAAGGAAACAAGCTCCAACTGACAGTCGACAGATATGAATCCTTCAAAATGCAGCCAGAGGAGTCCATCTCAAGCCTTGAAACCAGATTTCTGGGCATCATCAGTGAGATGAACAATCTCGGGAGGATTTATCCCAATTCTGAGATGAATTCCAAGATATTGGATAATCTTACTGAAGAATGGGATATGAAAGTGATAGCTACAAAGGAATCAAGAAATATAAATAACATGACTCCAAGGGAACTATTTGGTTCTCTCAAAGCTCATTAGTATAGTTTAAACCGAAAGAAGGAAGCATCAACATTATCAACTCAAGATATAACCTTCTACGATGAAAGGAACCGGTTTAGAGACACTCGAGGAAGGAACAACTTCCGACCCAAGAGCTCACCAGCCAAAGAACATCAAGGCGGATCTTCAACTGAACGAAAAGAAGAGGCAACTGAAAAGAAAGAGAATCTAACTGATGACATCGATGATCAAATTCAATCAGTTACCAGGTTGCTAGAAAAGTTGTAGAGAGTTCGGGATAAATAGTCAGTTTCACCATAAACTGATGAAATTCCAAAAGATGAGAGAACTCATCAACCAGCTGAACGAGCAACTGAACCATTCAGGGGAGGCAACCGAAATCTTGGAGAATGCTTTCACTACCACAAACAAGGACATTATAGATTTGAATATCCAGAACTCCCTGAAGACAAGAAAGCCAAGGTGAGGAGAAGCTTCTTCAAAAGAAAAGCAATGGATGCAAACCTTGAGAATGCCGTGCTAGATGATTCAGACTATTCTTCTGGAATTGATTCTGATGGCTACAGCTCAGATGATGAAGCGCTATTCTGCCTCATGGCTGACAATGATGAAGAGGTTAGTACAACTGATTTTCAAACCTCTTTTTATCATATAAATGAAGCAACTGTCTCTAGTAATGAACTTGATATGAAACTTATGATGCTAGAAGACCAATTAGCTTCAATATCCTGCTTGCAAGTTGAACTGAAAGATGAAAATGATGAACTAAGAAATAAAGTTAGAAAACTGAGCATTAATCATGAAAGATTGAATTATCTTGAATCTCAGTTTATAGAATTTGAGAAATTGAAATTGAGAATTGCTGATCTAGAGGCTGAAAATCAAAAACTCAAACAAGAGATCCATGAAAGAGAAAAAGTAACTCTAAAGTTCAAAAAAGGATCTCAAACCTTAGATGAGATATTAAATCATCAAAGAACTGGAACTAGCAGCTCAGGGCTAGGATATAGCAAGTTCACTGCTTTAGAAAAGGGAAAAGCAGTTGCCCAACCCAGTGATAAGGGAATCTTAAAAGGGTACACTAGATCTCATGATCAGCTAGCTGAGTCAACCAAAGGAAAAGGAATATTGAAAAATCCTCAAACTCAGCCTAGACAATTTGGTCAGTTTTACCAAACAAAAACACCAGGCCAACTGAAGCCCAATTTCCAGCCAAGACCATCAGTTCACTCAAGCCAATCTACTCATTCAAAGCCTCCAGTTCAACAAAGACCATCATCTCAACAAAGAATACCCCCAAGACAAACTGATAGATCAGCCCTCTTTAGAAAGAAAAATCAGTTTGGATCTCAAGCGTATCTTACCAAGAAGTTCAATCAGAACACCTATAGAAGAGATCAAAGAAACCCGTTTGAACCCTACCATCATTATAATGAGTACCTAGATTCCAGAAATGAGCCAAAAAGGTTCATTCCAATAAACTGGAAACATACAAAACACTGGTCTGATCACAGAACTCAAAGGTCTCAAGACCAAAGCGTTTTAGTTGAATTGTTTTATCCAACTAACTCTCAACGCAGGTATCACTCAACTGATTCAAATCAGAATAGAGAGTTGAGAAAAAATATAAATAGATCAGGCAATCCAAGTCAGTTGGATCTCTGAATGATAAGAAACCAAAAGTTTGGCAAGTTTGGATTCCAAAAAGCTTGATGAATCAACAAGGACCCGATATAAAACGGGTCCCTAAATGCTAATCCTTATTTTTGCAGGACAAGAGCATCATATCTATGAAGAAAGCCAAAGACATTTGGTATCTAGATAGCGGGTGCTCCAAGCACATGACCAGAGACAGAGAAGATCTCGATGGTTATGAAAAAGTCAAAGGTCCACTCGTCACATTTGGAGACAATTCCAAAAGCCGAACCATTGGAGAAGGGTTCGTAGTCAAAGGAAAAGTAGTGGTAAATGGAGTCTCCCACGTGGATGGACTGAAGCACAAGCTAGTTAGCATCAGCCAGTTGTGCGATAATGGATACTCAGTTGACTTCACTAAAGACTCCTGCAGCATAAGAGACAAGTCAACTGGAGTAATTCTTCTCACTGGCATAAGAAGACGCAACATGTACATTGTTGACCAGTCAACCGGCTACTCAGAAGCTTGCTTTCTTTCAAAAGGATCAACTGAAGCAAGCTGGCTATGGCATCGACGACTGAACCACCTCAACTTCAAAACAATCAACTACCTAGTAAAAAAGGAGCTAGTTGAGGGGCTTCCCAAGGAAATATACAAGAAAACAGGCGTATGTGGGCCATATAAAAAAGGAAAGCAGGTGAAATCATCATTCAAGAATAAGAGTCACCCACCAGGAACAACTGATTGTCTCCAACTGCTACATATGGATTTTTTTGGTCCAGTTAGACCATAAACTCCAAAGGGAAAAAGATTCACTCTCGTAGTAGTTGATGATTTCTCAAGATATACATGGGTGGAATTCTTAAGGAGCAAAGATGAAACTTATGACAAGATAATGACGATGATCAGAAGGCTACAAACTGAAAAGGAAAGATCAGTTCAAAGGATTCGTTCTGATAATGGAACTGAATTTGTGAATCAAAAAATGATCAGCTTTTTCGGTCAACTTGGAATCACACATGAACACTCAGCTGCAAGAACCCCACAACAAAACGGTGTAGCCGAATGGCGTAACCGGACACTCAAAGAAGCAGCTCGAGCAATGATAGCTGATGCCAACATAGCTGAAGGTTACTGGACTGAAGCAGTCAACACAGCTTGCCATACTCAAAACCAAAGTGCCATTGTAGCTGCACATGACAAAACACCGTATGAACTATATAAGGGTCGTAAGCCTTCTATCTCATATTTTAAAATATTTGGCTGTAAATGTTATATTCACAACAATGGCAAGACTCAATTGAAAGCTTTTAGTGCTAAAGCTGATGAGGAAATATTTCTTGGATATAGCTCTCCTCATGCACAAGCTTACAGAGTGTTCAATAAATGAACTCTTGTTGTGGAAATAACATGTCATGTGGTATTTGATGAATTTGCTAATGAATACAGGAACAAAGAAAGAAAAGACACATCAGTTCAAGAACTACCTAGTGAAACTGAGAACTCGCAGGACTATGTGGATCACATTGTTCCAGAGCGGCTTGAAGTTTCACTAGAAGAAGACAATGAAACTGGTACTAAACCAGTTAAGATATATATGGTCAATGAAGACCCAAATTGTGATGAGACTGTAAACCCCACAACTGAAATAGTGGGAAGAACTAACGAAAATACCGAACCAACTGATGAAACGGCGACTGATAATGTCACCATTGAAGAGCCAACTGAAGATCCAGCTGAAGCTATCTTGCCTAAATGGCTCCGAAGCCATCCAACTGACAAGATAGTTGGTGATCCAAGAAGTCGAGTCCAAACCAGAAGTTCAACTGAGCATGCACTATTCGCATGCTTCATATCTCAAACTGAACCAGCAAACGTCAAAGAAGCCTTAGAAGATTTAGACTGGATCATGGCCATGCAAGAAGAACTGAATCAGTTCACAAGAAATGATGTATGGTTCCTTGTTGACAGGCCAAAGATTCAGAATGTCATTGGTACAAAATGGGTTTTTTCGCAACAAACTGGATGAACAAGGAGTGATCACAAGGAACAAGACTAGATTGGTAGCCAAAGGATACTCACAAAGTGAAGGGATTGACTTTGATGAGACATTCGCACCAGTTGCAAGATTGGAAGCCATCAGATTGTTCCTAGCCTATGCAACTCACTTCAATTTCACAGTCTACCAAATGGATGTCAAGAGTGCTTTTCTTCAAGGAATGCTCAAAGAGGACATGTATGTCGAATAACCGCCAGGCTTTGAAATTGGTGATCAGGTCTTCAAACTGAAGAAAGTCCTCTATGGATTGAAACAAGCTCCTAGAGCATGGTATGAAACTCACACAACATTTTTGTTGAAAAATGGGTTACAAAAGGGAGTCATTGATCGAACTCTATTCCGAATAGAACGATCAACTGAGATCTTAATGGTTCAAATTTATGTGGATGACATAATTTTTGGATCAAAATGCAAAGTTCTATGCACCCGATTCGCTCAACTGATGCAAAGCGAATTTGAGAAGAGCATGATGGGAGAAATGACATTCTTCCTAGGACTCCAAGTGAAGCAGCTAAAAGATGGAATCTTTATCAGCCAGGCAAAGTACACCAAAGAGCTAGTCAAGAAGTTTGGAGTAAGCAAAGGAAAAACTCTCAAGATTCCTATGAACACATCAGTTCAGCTAACTCTCAACGAAGAAGGAGAATCAGTTAGCCAAACATATTACAGAGAAATCATTGGGTCGCTACTTTACTTAACAGCTAGCCGGCCAGACATCTCTTATTCAGTCGGTCTATACGCACGATTTTAAGCTAATCCAAAGAAAAGCCACCTCGAAGCAGCTAAGAGGATTATCAAATATCTCAATGGAACCATAAATCTTGGACTATGGTATCCCGGAGATGATAGTTTTAGCCTAATTGGTTATTCAGACTCAGACTTTGGTGGATGCAAAATCGACAGAAAGAGTACCAGTGGAACATGTCAGTTTCTTGGAAGCAAACTAATATCCTAGTTTAGCAAGAAGCAGCACTCAGTTGCCATGTCAACAACTGAAGCAGCATATGTAGCTGCTGGAAGTTGCTGTGCTCAGATACTCTAGATGAAACAACAGTTGAAGGACTACAAAGTTGAAACTGAAGAAGTCCATATCTTCTGTGACAACAACAGTGCAATTGCAATATCCTAAAATCCAGTTCTACATTCAAGAACCAAGCACATTGATATAAGACATCACTTCTGTGACACCCCGACCCTTTTTGCTAAATTATAAATCATAATTTTAGTAAAATGATTTCGAATTGATATTGTTTGAATATTAATCATGTGAGTATGTTTGTATGTTATGCCGTTGTTTTATTGCATGTTGTTCCACTCGAGCCGTTACGTCATAGCAAAGAGATGTTATACTGAGTGTATAACACAGTTTGAATTTTAATACTAAAGTGTCGAGTTATATGATAATGAATGAATGTTATTGCATTGAATTTTGTTTGCCAAAACCTTGAACACCCTAACGCTAGGTTGATCGGGGGTCTCGCTGCCCGGTCAGCGAGTCGGGGGTTCAGGGGGCGAAGTGCCCCGATTGGGGCTAGGGGGCAACGCCCCCTACTTTTTTGGTGTGTAATAATAGTGTTTCGAAAATCTAAGTCGTTTTAAAATGGAGTTGGAAATGTCCGGGAGTCGATTTAAGATCGGGAGTTGATTTTGAGCAAGGTGCGCGCCCGCCGAGCGGTGAGCGCCCGCGGGGAGGCCGCGCGCCCGCGGGGTGTTGCGCACCCACGGGGTGTGCGCGCTCGCGGGGAGCGATGGCCGAGGGCCACCTCGCGCGGTCGCGGGAGGTGCGCGGTCGCGCGGGCGGGGCCGATTCTCCTACCTATAAATACCACACTTATTCATTTCATCTTTATTTTCTCCACTTCCATTTGGGCGATTTCCTTCATCTCTCTCTCAAGAAACTCTTCATCTTTTGGAGTAAATCCTTTCATCATCCTCCATCAACCAAGGTAACTTCATATCTCTTCATCTTGGTGATTTAAACACTCATTTCTTGTTGAATCAAACCTAGGGTTTGTTACCCAAAACTAGGGTTCTTCAATTTTTTTGATCTTCTTGCTTTGATATCTTGAACATATGGTTTATTTACCTCCTTGAGGCTATATGTGAAGTTATATCGAATTCCTATGGTTCATTGTTGCTAGGGTTTGGATTTTTGCCCTAATTTCCCTTTATTTTGTTGATAATTATATGGAGATGTTATGATGGTTGTATGAGGTTGATTTTCATGTATGTTAGAGCCCTAGGATGAAGGTGTTTTTATTTGAAATGTTGGGCCTAAAGGATTTAAAATGAGTCATGAGCATGTGGTTTAAATGTGTGCCCGTAACGTGTTCGATCAAATGCTTCAAAGAGTTTTAATGTGTATTTTGAGTCCAAAAATCATAGTATGAGCTTGTATATCCATGGGTGTGTATGTGAAAATGTTTGAAGACTTTAAAGTAAAGTATAGCATGAGTTTGGTCTAAATTATGATTTAATTAAATAACTCGACATCTAAAATGAAAAGATGATTAAAAAGGTGCTAGGTGACGTGTTGTGGCTCGAGGTGGACAACTTGTGGGCGGCGAGGGAGTATTTCAAGGTTGAGAAATTGTGAAAGCGTCTCATAAGGTGGGGTAACTCTAAACTGTAAACACGTGTAAGGTTATAGTTATTGTTGTGCTTTGATTGTATAAGTATGAAGGGTCTTTGGAGCAGAGATAAAAGAGACCCTTCGGGGCATAACAGAGATCCTTCGGGGTCGACAAAGAGACCCTTTGGGGCAGAGATCCTTTGGGATCGAATATAGACCTGTTAATGTCCTCCCTGGGGGGTAGTATGTCTGCGGACATCTCTACAGGGCCAAAGATATTCATTAACGGGGGCATCATGATGTTTAGACTCTACGGGGTTGAGACTAGTCTCCACAAAGTAAAGAAAAGTCCATATGTTATATTTTCACTTGTGCAATTAGCTATAACTGTTTACAGTGTTCCCCACTGAGTATGTTGTTAAATACTCACCCCATTCATTCAATGAATTTCAGGTTGAGGAGTCAAGGCCGGGGTAGGAGCGTTGTGAACATAAGAGAACCCCACAAGCTTGTGTTTATCTTTTGCATGCTTTTCTTTTGAAAATACTTACATTATTATTATTATTATTGCATTGATCACTCTTTTTGCTTTATGATCAATGATTATTGGGGATGGGAATAGCCCGATCTTTTGTAGGTTATGATGTGTATAACTTGATATTATGCCAAACAATTTAAAGGCGAGTCGTTCGACCTTGGAGCCTATTATGTCTGAAGTATGTTGTTGAACCTTTATATGTATGTTAAAATTTAGGATGGTAGACGGGCGGGTTGAGTAAGACCTATGAGCCTGATAGGTTAGATGATTGCATGGTTGATATGGATGGGCTTATGCAATGTTTCCGTTTGATAACATATTGTGTGGAAAAATAGACATGATAGATTGCATGCTTTAATTGCGAAAAATTCATATTGAAAATTATGATGCCTTACCTTATTATGTCATTATCATGCTTTTGACCTTAGCTTCCGCTCATATTGAATATAAACACACAAAATATGTAAGTAAATTATATGTTAAGTGACGTGGCCAAACGAAGTAGTTTGGGGCGTTACAACTTCATTAGAGATCACATCGAGAAGAAAGACATATGCATCAAATATGTCAACACGGAGAAGCAGATAGCTGACATCTTCACCAAACCATTACCTTAAGCAAGGTTTATGGAGTTATGCATATAGCTGGGCCTACTTGAGCTAGCATCAAAGGATGAAGATGATCAACTAGAAGAAAAAGGTCATGAATACATTCCAGCTGAAGAGAAGAACTGAACCAAAATGGCGAGAAACTGATCGGTTGAACATAAAAGCCATCAGTTTGAAGTAAAAGCAAGGAGCTGTGAAGAGAAAAGTAAACTGGAGATGATCAGTTTACCCCATGAGCTCAACTAAATCATCAGTTCAATCGCTCAAACTGATGATCCAGTCAGCCGTGCAGAACGTACCAACTGCAAATAGATCAAACTGATGAAAGAATCATAGGAACTGAAATCAACTCAAAAGGAGATAGACCAGCTAAAGAAAACCAGCTGAACGAAGGACCAAGCAAGTCAAGACCAGCTCGGAATTGATGAAAAGACATCTCAGTTGAAGCTGATCAACAGAAAGATCATTAGTTATAGTCAAAGCCAACTGATGACGTAATCAGTTTCAAGCCAAGGAGAAGCTGCTAGAGAGAAATGATAAGTTCAAATTTCAATATTAGAAACGGTAATAACACGTGTCACTCAAATATTACCGTTGAACTTTCTCTCTCCTCCTTCATTTATCCCCAACGGACAGAATCGAAAGGCCAATCGACGGGTCGATTGATTTAATTCGACCGTTGAAATTAGGCATATGAAGCAACACAACCGTTGGATGAACCCCATTATATTCTATAAAAGGGATGGCTGAACTCTCATTTTTACTTTTACTGATCTCAAGCTCAGTAAAGAACTAAAGCATTTCTCCTCCTCCAATTCTTGAAACCATTCTGCAAAACTTCGAAAGTAAAAAAAAAATATTCAGTTCTAAAATTCAGTCAAAGCCAATTTGTCCCTTCTAAACCATTTATCTCAAAATCTCCATGGCTGAAAGACGCACACCAGCTGTTCGATAAAAGTTTGACTTTAAGAGAACTGGCGAATCCTCACAAAACTTCCAAACAAATCTCTACAGAGACAAGTTCCTGGATCTAGATGCTTATAGAGAAAAGTGCTCAGATTCCCCTCTCTGCAACTCACTGATTAAGAAGATAGAGGAGAATGGATTGAAGAGCTTCACGGAAGATTATCCATCCAAGATCTACCCACAGGCCGTGGTTGAGTTTTACTTAAACTCAAATGGTCATGATGACAGAGTAGTAACTGAAGTTCGTGGAGTTGAACTGGTAATAACTCCAGAACTACTAGGAAGACTATTCAGATTGCCAACAACTGGAACAAGGTTGCAAGATGTAGAAGTGGATCAAGAGGAAGCCTATCGTCAATGGAAGCGAGTGGAATGTGAAGATCCTTATAAAAGTAGTACACTCATGTCTCTCTTCCAAGAAGAATACAGAGTTCTAGCATCAGTAGCTGCTAGAATGATTACTGGAACAACTGGAAGCCATTCGGAGATGTCGGAGCACAAGTATAAAATCTGTGCAGCAATCATCAGAGGCATCAACGTAAACTGAGCTCAGTACTTCTTTGAGCAAATAAAGAAGTATGTTGATATTGTTGAGAAGCACTGGAGAGAAACTGAGTTCTATCAGAAAATGTGCTACCCCTGCAGGATAAGCAGCATGTTGGAGAACTCTCTAAACTCCATGTCAGAAGAAACTGACACGTTGGCAATTGATAAAATGGATTTTATACTAGCAACCAGCAAAAGGCAGCCAACTGCAAAATCCATAAACATCAAAAGCAGTTAGTCAACTACTGTCTTATCAAAGAGAGCTGAGGAGCCTTAAAAAAGAAAAGGCAAAGAAATTGCTGTTGAGATGCCGCAAGAAGACTCCGATGTTGGAAATTAAACCGGTCCGAAACAATTTCAGGTCGAATAAAATCCGATATTCGATCAAATCGAACTGGAGCGGAAGCGGTATAAATCAGAAAATAGATCGTGATATAAAAATATAATATCCATGCGAATTAAATTTATTTAAAACTAAAGAAGAGATAAAGAAAATACCTTTTTCTTAAATCTCCTTCGTCTTCTTCGATCAACCTTTGAATCTTGAAGCTCGTAAACACCACGATCTTCTGATTCGATCCTCCCTTTGAACGGTAGTGAGTGGGCAACGGAATAAATCTATTAAGTTCCTAACTTAATTTTTCTACGATTATTTTAACACATGAAATCATAAAATTGGGCTGTAGTATTGGGAGGATATTTAATCTGAATTAAATATAAACAAAAGAAGAAGAGAAAACGAAATTGAATTGCTTTTGATTTCACAAAATCAAATTCACGCAAGACATGAATTAATTCTAATCAAAATAGAATTAATGAAGCAATTCTATGATTTGTAATCCCAACACAATTCACGTCTCACTGTGAATCTCCAAATCGGCATTTTTAATTCTCTTCTCTTATGTTATATATATAGTTAGATTTAGGTTAAATCCCAATACAAATCAGTTTCCTATCTTAAACAGATTCAGAATCATAAAAGATGAGGAAACAAATTAATAATTATCTCTAATAATTAAGTTTCCTATCTTAAACAGATTCAGAATCATAAAAAATGAGGAAACAAATTAATAATTATCTCTAATAATTATTAATTATTACTAATATGTGAATATTATAAATATCTTATATTTATTTAATTCCTAGCACAGTCAAACTGTGGAATATCATATATTCCCGGAATTAACTAATATTTACACATAAGCCCAAACTTTATAAAAACTTATTTTTCATAACACTTTAGGAACTTAAATATTATTATCAACCCGTCAATAATATAGGAAGGTGAATCGGGGACCGTGGACCTATAATCAAGAGCTCCAATAAATTGAATAAATAATTAAACTCTTTAATTAATTTATTCAACTTATTAATTCCGATATTGTTCCACTAAAAATTCGGAATTGCACTCTCTTTAATTATAGAACATATTTACTCTACGAATTTGAGCAGTCCATTGATTTAATCATTTCATATGAATTAATCCTCCATAGATAATTCATAATTGAAGACAGGTAATATCCGTTAACCTCTTCAATTATTTCTTTTTCCTCATTTACCATTAATTCTCTAGTGAGCGATTAATTTATAAACGATTTATAAATTAGAGATCTCTAATCACTCAGTTCCAGAATTAACAAATGAGAGAATTATCTTTCTACTTCTCAAAAGAAGGAATGGATTCCATATCTATAAATTACATTCCCAGCTATTTAATTCAAATGTGAATCTAAAATGCAAGTTTAGAGAATGTTGGCAAACAAACTTTAACGAGTAAATCAAGAATCACATTGAAATAAACAGGAGTCTATAATCACTCAGGATTAAGATTATTCATATATGATCATCTTGTGATTTAATTTAATATTCATTTTCTTTAACGGAATTTGAAGAAATAATTAAATTAAATCGGTCCAAGTCCTATATGATCATATCATATATAAATGCACCAAACTGGATGTCTCCACATCAACGGTCTGGATAAAACGGTCACATTCATAATGTCATTGGGTTGCATTAGTGACATTTTAATTAAAGATCTCATACTTTATTTAAATTCGTCACAGACTTCATTTTTAGTTTATTTTCCATAATCTTAATCCTCTTGTATATAACACTTATATACTAAGATTATGGTAACATCAAATAAACTAGGAATTTTATGTGATGTATAATAAATGCATACAAGAAGCATATTAGTTCGAAAATAAATATCGCTTTTATAAATAAGATAAAAACAATTCACAATTGCTTTAAGGGCACAATCCCCAACAATCTCCCACTTGCCCTAAAGCATATGGGACATGTCTCTTAATCCAAAATTATGAATATGCCTCTCAAACACTTTTGCAGGCAGAGTCTTGGTGAAAGGATCAACAAGGTTGTCAGCAGATGCAATCTTGAGAATTGCCGCATCTCCTCTTTGTACTATCTCTCGGATTAGATGATACTTCCTCTCTATATGCTTTGACCTCTTGTGACTTCGAGGTTCCTTTGAATTGGCCACTGCACCACTATTGTCACAAAATAAGGTGATTGGTCTATCCAAATTTGGAACAACTTCCAAATCAGTAAGGAACTTCTTTAGCCATACTGCTTCTTTAGCTGCTTCAGAAGCTGCTATATATTCAGCCTCCATAGTGGAGTCTGTAGTACTGGATTGCTTGATACTTCTCCAGACTATGGCACCGCCACCAAGAGTAAACACTGACCCAGATATCGACTTTCGATTATCCTTGTCTGATTGAAAATCAGAATCAGTGTATCCATCTATTTGAAGGTCATCACCCGAATAGATAAGCATATAGTTTCTCGTTCTCCGAAGATACTTGAGAATATTCTTCACTGCTATCCAATGATCAATTCCTGGATTTGATTGAAAACGACTGACTATACCCACCGCATAACAAATGTCGGGCCTAGTACACAACATGACATACATTAGGCTGCCTACTGCAGAGGCATAGGGTATGTGTCTCATGTTCTCTTCATCTTTAGGTGTCTTAGGACACTGTTCCTTGGAGAGAACGACTCCATGTCGAGTTGATAGGTAACCCTTTTTGGAATCTTGCATTCTATAATGCAACATCATCTTATCAATATAAGATACTTGAGACAGTGCCAATAATTTACTCTTGCGATCTCGAACAATTCGAATTCCAAGAATATAATTTGCTTCTCCCAAATCTTTCATTTGGAATTGCTTGGCCAGCCAATCTTTAATTGCAGATAACGTTTCCACATCATTCCCAATGAGTAGAATATCATCCACATAAAGCACTAAAAATGCCACTTTACCATCCTTGATTCTTTTGTAGACACAAGGTTCATCAATGTTTTGGTCAAAACCATATGATTTAACGGTCTCATCAAATCTATGGTTCCAAGACCGAGAGGCTTGCTTTAGTCCATAAATGGATCTAAGCAATTTGCAGACTTTCTGCTCTTGCCCTTCAGCTACAAAACCCTCTGGTTGCTGCATGTAGATATCTTCATCTAGATAGTCATTCAAAAAGGCCGTCTTGACATTCATCTGCCATATCTCATAGTCAAGACATGCAGCAATTGAAAGAAGTATACGAATGGATTTAAGCATGGCTACAGGAGAGAAAGTCTCCTCATAGTCGACTCCTTCCTTTTGGGTATAACCCTTAGCCACAAGCCTTGCTTTGAAAGTCTCTACTTTCCCATCCACACCTCTCTTTCTTTTATAGATCCATTTGCACCCTATTGGTCTGACACCTTCAGGTAGATCTACAAGAGCCCAGACAGAATTGGAATACATAGACTCCATTTCTTGGTTCATAGCCTCAAGCCATCTCTCTTTATCAGAATCTTCCATCGCATATCTAAATGTTAATGGATCATCATCGACTCCATCAGAAATGGCAACATTTGCCTCTTTATCTTGACGATAGCGGATTGGTGGAACAATCACCCTCCCACTGCGTCTAGGTGCCATGATATTCTGATTTGGTTCAGTGGTATCATTAGTGGTTTCACCAACAACTTTCGTGGACTGTGGTTTGATCTTATCATTAAGTAACTCCTCGAGTACAACTTTACTACGAGGTCGAAAGTTTTGCATATAATCATTTTCAAGAAAGATAACATTAGTCAAAACTATTACTTTCATTTCTTGTGGATCATAAAACAAACCTCCTCTTGTTCCTGTGGGATATCCTATGAACAGACACACTTCTGATCGTGGATGCAATTTTCCAGTCTTTCCTTTAAGCACATGTGCTGGACACCCCCCATATGCGAAAATGGCGTAAACTAGGTTTACTTCCATTCCACAACTCTAGAGGTGTCTTTAGGATTGACTTAGACGGAACTAAATTCAAAATGTATACCACTGTTTGCAACGCATATCCCCAGAACATATCGGGCAGTGTAGAGTAGCTCATCATAGATCTAACCATATCAAGCAAAGTCCGATTTCTCCTTTCAGCAACACCGTTTTGCTGAGGGGTGTCAGGTGTTGTGAGTTGGTGTAAAATACCATGCTCTATCAAATAATCTTTGAACTCAGTATCAATATACTCGCCTCCTTGATCAGATCGAAGACACTTCAAAGATTTACCTAGCTGCTTTTCAGCTTCTGCATGAAATTCCTTAAACTTGTCAAAAGTTTCAGATTTCCTATGCATAAGATAAAGATATCCATATCTAGAGTAATCATCAATAAAAGTGACGAAGTACTCAAAACCACCTCTAGCTTGTGTGGATAAAGGACCACAAACATCACTATGTACAAGCTCAAGTGGTTCTTTGGCTCTAGATCCCTTTGCCGTGAAAGCTCTCTTAGTCATTTTTCCTTCTAGACAGGATTCACAAATAGGGAGAGTGCTAACATTTAGCTCTCTTAAAGGACCATCCTTTACTAGCCTATTTATCCTATCTAATGAAATATGACCTAATCTTAGATGCCAAAGATATGTATCATTATCACGAAAAACCTTTTGCCTTTTAGGATGTTTTACTCTAAACATTTCGACATTTAGCAGTGGTTGTTCATTTCGCTTAATTAAATAGAGTCCGTTTTCAACTTTTGCACTACAAATATTACGCCCATTCTTGGAAATAATAATCTTATTATTACTGAAAGAAAGGGAAAATAATTGTTCATGCAACTTTGAAACAGAAATCAAATTTCTACGAAAACTAGGAATGTAATAAATATTGTTCAAAACCAAATTCCTATCTATGAAATCAAGTTTAACAACTCCCACTGCTCTTGCCGAAACGACTGCACCATTGCCTACTCGCATAGTGAAAGAACCATCTGCTAGCTCTTCATAAGAGTTAAGCATCTGCAAAGAAGAACAAATGTGATTAGTAGCGCCCGAGTCAACTACCCAAGTAGAAGAATCTTTAGCCACTAAACAAGATTCAAGAACAAGTAAATCAAATTTACCTTTCTTTTTCTCCTTTAACTGAGCAAGGTACTTGGGATAATTTCTTTTCCAATGTCCATCCTCACTGCAATGGAAACATTTTTCCTTTGGTTTCTTTGAAGAATTGTTCTTCTTTTCATAAGAAACTTTCCTTTTCTTTTGTTTTGATTGTCCACCTTGACCTTTGCCTTTTCTCTTCTTAGAAGAAGATTGTTTATTCTCGGCAACATTTGCCTCCCCTTCTTTGACCTTTCCAATTGAAATGGCCTCAAAAGTTTGCAATTCATTCAGCAACTGAGTTAATGTATAACTCAACTTATTCATCACATAGTTGCTTTTAAATTACAGAAAAGCAAGTGAGAGTGATTCCAAAATCATACTCACTTGGGTTCCATCATCAATAGTTGCACCATGGGTTTCGGCTTCAGTGAAGTAGTTGATCATGTTCAAAACATGTTCTCCCACTGACTGTCCCTTCTTTATCTTAGCATTCATGGCCATCTTAATAGCCTCATGCTTTGATTGAGCAGAAGGTTGACCAAACATCTCATTCAGAGACTCCATCATACCACAAGCAGTCTCTGTATTCTCATGTTTTAGTTTAAGCACATCATTTATACCGGCAAGCATATAGGCACGAGCCTTATTGTTTACCATAACCCATCTTTTATAATTATCTCGTACATTACGAGCAGCGTTTGCAGAGGGTTCAGGCGGAACATTCTCAGTCAAAACAAATTTCAGGTTCTCACATGCGAGTGCAATATTAATGTTACTTTTCCACTTGATAAAGTTGTCACCAGATAATTTTTCATGAAGCAGTGCAAGCATTGGACTAGACATATTGCTGAAAAATAAAAAAAGCGACATAAATTTAAGAACAAACATCACATAACATGTACTTTAGGAATCATAAATGTGATACATGATGCAATAACAATTTATCCTACCAATTCCAAGGTAATTTAATCTCACAATTGATATGCCGCCATAGGGTAGGTCAAATCAAAAGATAATTAAATAGAGACAATCTCCATTAATAAAATAAATAATCAAGACATCTCATATCTTCATTTATTTTATTAATCACCTTTTATTTTAGTCAAAAATATTAACAAATAATTTATTAATATTTTTATGAGTGTGACCCACTATTTCAATCTTTTAAAACTAATTCATAATCGCCGCCGTAGGGTAGGAAGATTAAGAATTAAATTTTAAAAACTTATCCTTTCGGAGACAAAGCCTTGATTATTGATTTTTAGTGAAAGCCTTCCGTAGGGGGACGAAAGCTAGTCGTCGCGAGGCGTCACTAAAATCTCACCTTGCTTTTATCAATAGTCGAGACTATAGGTATTATTGTCATAAGACCTTTTCCCACTCATTATTTTATAATAAAAGTTTCAAAAACTTTTAAGTTATAAAACATCATATGTTTTAATAAAATACAATCTTATTGGTTTACTTGATTAAAAAATAATTATATTTCAATCTAACAATTAGATTAAAATAAATTATCTAACCAAAATTTTATAATAAAAGTTTCATAAACTTTTAAGTTATAAAACATCATATGTTTTAACAAAAACCAATCTTATTGATTATTTGATTAAAATTAATTTTCCACAATCTAAATTTTAGAGTACAAAAATTAAATTTTTAATCAAATCCTTAAATTATCAAAATAATTAAGGAATTAGGATGATCCAAAAAGAACAAAAATAAACACAAGAAAAATACAGAATTAGTCCATCTTAAAATTCGAACAATTCGATTGTTGCCCCCGATGGATCGTGCCCGTATTTTTATTTTATTTTCGATTTTTTTTTGTGAAAATCTAATTTTTCATAAAAATCAGATTTAAATCATACATCACAAAAAAAAATAAAAATAATCTATCTCATAGATTATATCTATCTTATAGATCAATCATAATATTAAACTCTTTAAAATTATGAACATGCTCGGAGTGGGTTTCATGAATGACATAATAATGCATGTCACATATATCACATATACATAAAATAATTTACAAGAAATTATAAACGATGAATTGGATCGATGCCTTAAATTACACCCCTAAATCTAAACAGAAAAAGTAAATTACATAGCGGGGTAATCGGGGAGGGAAAACCAAACTATATAAAATTACAACTTCTATACCCTTTAAATTTAGGGTGTACATCTTGATCCTATCAAAAACCAATTTAAGGCATCAATCCAAAAACATCCATGCATCCATTCATTCATAAAACAATAAGATCAAATCCTATAGCCCACTCCTAAATAAATTTAATTCCATGAAATTATATTCTTATATCAAAACAACTATATGCTCTGATACCATTTGTTGGAAATTAAACCGGTTCGAAACAATTTCGGGTTGAATAAAATCCGATATTCGATCAAATCAAACTGGAGCGGAAGCGGTATAAATCAGACAATATATCGTGATATAAAAATATAATATCCATGCGAATTAAATTTATTTAAAACTAAAGAAGAGATAAAGAAAATACCTTTTTCTTAAATCTCCTTCGTCTTCTTCGATCAACCTTTGAATCTTGAAGCTCGTAAACACCACGATCTTCCGATTCGATCCTCCCTTTGAACGGTAGTGAGTGGGCACCGGAATAAATCTATTAAGTTCCTAACTTAATTTTTCTACGATTATTTCAACACATGAAATCGTAGAATTGGGCTGTAGTATTGGGAGGATATTTAATCTGAATTAAATATAAACAAAAGAAGAAGAGAAAACGAAATTGAATTGCTTTTGATTTCACAAAATCAAATTCACGCAAGACGTGAATTAATTCTAATCAAAATAGAATTAATGAAGCAATTCTATGATTTGTAATCCCAACACAATTCACGTCTCACTGTGAATCTCCAAATCGGAATTTTTAATTCTCTTCTCTTATGTTATATATATAGTTAGATTTAGGTTAAATCCCAATACATATCAGTTTCCTATCTTAAACAGATTCAGAATCATAAAAGATGAGGAAACAAATTAATAATTATCTCTAATATGTGAATATTATAAATATCTTATATTTATTTAATTCCTAGCACAATCAAACTGTGGAATATCATATATTCCCGGAATTAACTAATATTTACACATAAGCCCAAACTTTATAAAAACTTATTTTTCATAACACTTTAGGAACTTAAATATTATTATCAACCCGTCAATTATATAGGAAGGCGAATCGGGGACCATGGACCTATAATCAAGAGCTCCAATAAATTGAATAAATAATTAAACTCTTTAATTAATTTATTCAACTTATTAATTCCGATATTATTCCACTAAAAATTCGGAATTGCACTCTCTTTAATTATAGAACATATTTACTCTACGAATTTGAGCAGTCCATTGATTTAATCATTTCATATGAATTAATCCTCCATATATAATTCATAATTGAAGACAGGTAATATCCGTTAACCTCTTCAATTATTTCTTTTTCCTCATTTACCATGAATTCACTAGTGAGCGATTAATTTATAAACGATTTATAAATTAGAGATCTCTAATCACTCAGTTCCAGAATTAACAAATGAGAGAATTATCTTTCTACTTCTCCAAAGAAGGAATGGATTCCATATCTATAAATTACATTCCCAGCTATTTAATTCAAATGTGAATCTAAAATGCAAGTTTAGAGAATGTTGGCAAACAAACTTTAACGAGCAAATCAAGAATCACATTGAAATAAATAGGTGTCTATAATCACTCAGGATTAAGATTATTCATATATGATCATCTTGTGATTTAATTTAATATTCCTTTTCTTTAACGGAATTTGAAGGAATAATTAAATTAAATCGGTCCAAGTCCTATATGATCATATCATATATAAATGCACCAAACTGGATGTCTCCACATTAACGGTCTGGTTAAAACGGTCACATTCATAATGTCATTGGGCTGCATTAGTGACATTTTAATTAAAGATCCCATACTTTAATTAAATTCGTCACGGACTTCATTTTTAGTTTATTTTCCATAATCTTAATCCTCTTGTATATAACACTTATATACTAAGATTATGGTAACATCAAATAAACTAGGGATTTTCTGTGATGTATAATAAATGCATACAAGAAGCATATTAGTTCGAAAATAAATGTCGCTTTTATAAATAAGATAAAAACAATTCACAATTGCTCTAAGGGCACAATCCCCAACATCCGATTCAGACGACAATCTCCCAATAAGCCAAATGTTGGGAAGCTCAATTAAAGCTAAGCCACTGCGCCAAGTTCGCTGTGGATCATCTATTGATTCACCTGAAGAAAAGATCCCTACCAGGTCAGTTTAGTTCAAGGAAAGAACTAGCAAGTCAAAGAAGAAGTCCGCATTAGTTCAACCAAAGGGGAAGAAGAAGAAATCAGGGCCTCCACCCCCTCCAAAACTGCTTCCTCACAATATCAAGGTGTTTGATGTAGCACCAATCGCAGGAGATGATATTGTGCCTGACAGGGAAATTCCACCAAAGGACACAGGGGCAGATTTCTTCAGAACTACGTGCCCCCCGATGGGAGAGACTGAAGAAAACATAAGAGCTCTATCAACAGCTGAAATCGTCAAATGCTGGGCTGACGAACAAGTGCATAAGTTCATTACTGAAAATTTTATTGAAGATGTGATTGGCACTGCCGCTCTGTATGCAGCTTTATCAAGGTATGTTTACTGGTACCTTTGGAGACATTGCTTCAACTCCGAAGCCCATTTTCTCCTAACTGCTCTACATGGGATGAGCTTCTGGAGAAGGGAAGAGAGGTGGACAATGCAATGGGCTGGACAGAAAACTCCAGAACAAAATCCAGTCATTACCTTGAAAAGAATGCTTGCCATCCGAAGGAACCATCCACACCCAGAACAACAAACTTTGCTGGAAGTAATGAATGATCTACTAAACTGGGCCAACATCAGACTGCCACATCCGCAAACTCAAGCTGAGCAGCAACAATGGAAAAATCCTCAGGTTCAACAGCATTAGTTGCTCAATAAAGTGTTAAAAGTCAGGCAGCAACAGCTTCAGAACCAGTTCAACAAAGAAGCTCAAGGCAGTCAACAAGGAGCTGGAACTGCTGCAGCTTACAGTTCAAGGCAAACTGTCATAGCATCCATGGCTAGGCAGTTAACATTCGAAGAATCCACTCAACCGGATGACATCATCATTGATCTTCTTGATGATTCCCCTAAGGTGCAACCAGTTGACGAGCAAATAGCAAGCGATCAGGAGTTTAAAGAACTGCTCAAATCTCCTATTCTACCAGATCTTCCAAGTGATGAAGAGCCACAAAAGACGACTGAAGAGACTGAACTGCCTGAGGAGCCAACTGAACCTCAAACTGCTCATCCTCAAGATACAACTCCAGCGCCAACTGAATCTGACCAGCCAATTGGACAGAGTACTCAAATGGATGAACAACCTGTCTATCAAGGTACACTAACACTAACTGTGTACTTTGATCCAGTTCAAAGGGCTCTTCAAGCTGAAGCCCTAGCTGCTGTACCAGAAACTCCACCAGAGGCAAGCTATGATGAATCTATTAGTATGGAGAAAGCAGAACACTCCCACACAGTTCCTTGCGAGGAACTTGTTGGAACTGAAGTAGGAGAGGAAGTGGACTCTAGAGCAGTACAGTTCATCGCTCAGCCAAGCAGTTCAATAGTCCAGCTCCCTCCGTATTATGAAGAGCTGATCCAATCCCTGCAGCAATAGGTTAAACTGCACACTGAGCAGATCAAGCAACTGCAAGCCCATCCAAGGCTCCAGTCAGCTGAAATGGAGTCAGAAAGTAGTGATGAGGATGGAGCAGAGGATCTCACTGAACCGCTGGCTAAGAGAAGGAAAACTGATCACAAGAAGGACTAAGTGGCTGATCAAGTTAAACCTGATTAGAAAAGCCCTAAGTGTACTTCTTGTTAATCAGTTTGTAATTATATCTTTTGATATATTTATAAAAGTTTTTTTTGTTTCAAATAAATGTTAAGCCTCACATTTATTTTGAAATTTTAACCGTTGCAAAACAATGACACGTGTGAAAGTTATTAATTGCCAACGACCAAAAGAGACCAGAGGCTAGTACCATTCCAACCATCAGATCTATAAGCCTGTCCAAACACTCATAAACAGCCCCTCTCTTTCAAACCTCTAAAAAATCCCCCTCCTTCTACAATCTCTAAAACTCTCTCTTAAAAGATCTTAAATTCCCAAAATCTCAGCCAACCCCAAAGATGGCCGAATTATCCAGATCTTCAAATTCCTTCAAGGAACCGCTTATGAGAGATAAATTTCTTGATAGGAAGAAATTTCAATTGATTCTAAATGAATCAAACAACCCAATCTTTCTGTCAAAACTTCATAAGACAGAAATTCTTTACTACCTGGAAACACCACCAAAGTTCTTTAGACAAAAGTTGGTGAGTGAATTTTTGCTTCAAGCAAAATTATCTGCAGATGGAAAGATGGTGTCATCAGTGATTCAAGGACGACCACTTCAAATCACTGAAAGAACAATTGCAGAAGTGTTCCAACTCCCACAGGAAGGTTCATCCATTCAAGATCTAAAGGAATCTGCAGAATTGTACTGGAGAAAATGGAAAGCTTCAACCTGCGACAAACAATTCAGTTTTACAACCGCTAAAACTGACCTGAAGCCCGAGTATGGAGTTCTACTGGACATAACGAACAAGATGATGTTCGGGGCCATTGGAAGCCTGAGTCAACTCACCCAAGAGAGATACAAGGTTATGATTCACCTTGCTGAAGAACAACAAACGAACTGGGCATAATTTGTCTTCCAACAATTCAAGCATCAAGTCATCAAGGCCTCTGACTCAAAGAACTCTGGTAAATTTGAGTCCAATGTTGGACTTGTTCTAAGAATGAGTAAAATGCTTGAAGACCTGATGAAGCTTCCAAATGATGAGTCACTACCAGTTCTTATCTTTGACTGGATTCCCAAGAAAGGAACTGCTCATCTTCAGTCACTAAAGAAAAAGAGAAAAGCCAAAGCCAAGACAGGCAACCACTCATTGAGCAACTCAACTGCCAACGCCGTTCAGTCTCCAAAATCAAAGAACGGATCACCAATTGATTTCCAGGTTTGCTCTGATCCAGATGAGCTTATTCCATTCATTGGAATCCCTCATCCAAACTATGGAGCGGACTACTTCAGAAGTACATGCCCTCCTCTCCAGCTGATTGAAGAGAATATTCGCACTTTTTATAGTGGTGAATATGCAGTCAAAGGTGCACAAAAGGAAGTGACCAATCTCCTTCTCAATCACTTTGCCTTTGTTGCACAATGTGACCAAGAGTTGTTCAAACAACTCTACCGGTACTTCTATTGGTATAACTAGAGACATTCTATGTCCATCCAGTCTCATTTTCTGCTAACTACCTTTCACGGCATGAGCTATTGGCAGTGAGAAGAAACTTGGAGCATCAAATGGATAGGTTCATCAAATCCATTTCCTCCAACCATTGTGCAAGTCCAGCACATCATGAATCACCGGCTTGTCAACAAGATTCAAGCGACCGCCTTATTAGCAGAAATCAAGACCAACATCGTGCCTCAAGCAGTTGGAACTGCAAATCAACCAGTCAACTACCCAACTAGGTCGCTTTGTCGAAAACTGAACTTTGATAATCTATCAAGTCAGTCAGCTGAGCCCTCACAACAAACTCCACTGGTCGTCGAAAGGATAGAACCACATCTATCACACACTGAAGTTGTGGCTACCCAGAAGAATCCAAGGCGTACTGACGAGAGCGATAGTGATGATGAAGACACTGCCACATCACCAAGCCTCCTATCCAAGAGCTATGTCACTCCAGTGCTCATATCCAGCTCAAAAGGCTTGCAATTGCCTATGAAGAATGATCAGTTTCGATTATCGCCAAAGGGAACTTCACAATCCCTTAGTTAAAGGATGAAAAACTCATCAGTTGCCATCCAGCTTCACCTTCACCAGGCCCGGAGGATTGCAAGGCCTGAACTGCCAAAGATCACAACTGCATCCCAAGGAAGCAGTGCAACTAGTCCAGCTAGGCCCTTCAAGAAGCGGAAACTGTCTACTGAGAGCTAAGCCAACTGATTAATTCAGTTCAAATACAGCTTCAACCTCAGCCAGTTCTTCAGCGACAACTGAGAAGCGAGACTCAACTGATTATTCAATTGCCGAAGTAGTCAATCAGTTGGACTGTATCCCAACTGAATACGGATAAGTTTTTTTTTAATTCTTCAAAGCTTATCATAATTACATTCTTACCGTTGCGTTTATGAAATTTCTTATATTATACTCAATGATTACAATTTGAAAATAGGGTTCTATCTCATAATGCTGCAATTAATATCTCTGCGTTGATATTAAACCAACTCTTCAAAATTGAAAAAGAAAATATTTTTTACTGAGATATAAATAACAAGATCTGCAGAAAATATTATGCTATTTATGGCAACTACCCCATTTTCAGAGTCGCTACTTCTCATCCACAAGATCATAAAGTTACTTCTTTATCAAACGGCTGAGATGTAAGCATCATTAATTCAGCTAATCCTCCATCAAATCGGATGGTTGATCAGCTAAGAAAAGCAATCGAGTGCCCTCGATTCCTGCATGCAAAGCTAAATAAATATGTGCACAGAGATGAAGGCTCCGATCATCTGCAAATCCTTTCTCTCTCATGCTTTGATCATCTACTAAGTTCTCTTTCTCCTTAAAAACACTTGCTCTCTAAACTAAAACATCATCTTTTTGCAGATATGAAGCCCCCATTTCAGACGGTCGATGCAAATCTACTTATTAAGAAGCTGAAGAAAGATAAGACTCTAAGTTTAGAATATCTTAACGCACGTCTTGGCGCAGACACATTACAAAGCATCTATAGGCCATTGGAGATAACTAGCCTGCTGCCATTTTTGACGATCGTGCCGCTCAAGCACTTACCTTCCCATGTTGCGGAATTCTACTACAACGCAACAATATCTGGTGACAACATCATTTCTTCCGTCTGGAGCCAAACGATCACAGTGACGAAAGGGACGATGATGTCTACCCTTCACCTTCCAGGCGACGGTCCAGATGTTATGACCCTGAAATTGCCCTGCAAATATGCACTATGGGATTCTTGGAAGCTTCCTCACATCCGCCACCACGACTGTTCCCACAGGCTGAAGGAGAGTATGCCCAATGATATCCTCCAACTCTTAGACATCACCGACCATATTCTACATGGCAACTTTGAGACAGTCCAATTCTCGGACATCAAAGCCCATCTCACAGCCGTTCTATATTACGGATGTAAAGTTGAATGGGCCTGCTTCATCCTTGCTCAACTGCGAGCTAATGTAGAACGAGTGGCATATGACCCATCAACTGGCTCATTTCGTGAAAAGGTCGGGTTTATAAGTTGCATAAGCCATATCATTCAAAGCCAGTTTGATGAGGTCATCCCAACTGGCAAACAACTCAAAAGAAGGGACATGCTCCCCACTATCTACTGCCATCCGATCCTGAAGTGTTCACGTCGACAAAGGCCTTCCAACTCAGGTCGTGGAAAGGCACCTTTAGAGGCACCTGTCAGCTTCTCTGATGAAAGAGAGCTGATGATTGAGAGCGAACATCTTTCAAGGCTGAGTGATCGGCCTACAATATCAGCCAGCTCCCAACCTCTACCATTAGTCCAACATGATTCCATTGAGGTTAAGTTTGAAGCAGTTCTAGATCATCAGCTGAGAAGCTGTTTCGGTCTCGTTGAAGACACAGACTCCTCTCTGTTCGACCAACTATGGCGGTACCTGCAGTACCACATATGACGATTTCAACTGGATGAGTCAACAATGTTCCACCTTATTCGCACCCGTGGCTCCACCTTCTGGATCAATGAAGGCACATGGAGTAGAAACTGGGTGAATCATCCACTCTCCTCACCACCAACGCTTTCAGAGATAATGGATTCGATGATCAAGTGAATCCAGCTGAGCATACCAGCCGATGCTCCTCTCTCCGACAATGAACCGGAAAACTCCTCATGCACATCCTTCGTTGATGATCCACCCATCCCTTCAACCGATGAGATCTTCAACAACTTGGCCTCGATGAACTTCAGAGAGTAAGAAGTCTCTCTCTCCTCTGCTCAAGGTCAGTTCATGACAACTGAAGAAGCCTATGCATGGCTCTCCTCACCCATGCAAATTCCTTCAGTTCCCTCAATTCATGATGATAATATGGCAACTGCGTTTAGCTTCCTGCCAAACTTGTCACTACCATCATGCGACCCATTCCACCTTTTGGATGATGCCAAAAAAGGGGAAGAAGAACATATAAATGATGGATGCTTAACTCTTTGGGATCAAATTCAAAGAGAAATTCATCATGAGGGGGAAGATCAGCTTCAGGGGGAAGCATGGAGGATGCAAGGAGCTCAAGAAAAAGGAGAATCGAGCAGAAAGAAAAGGAACAAAGAAGTAATTTTCAGGGAGTAGATTAGTAGTGTTAACTACTCTTGAAAATATAATATGCTTTAAAGTGAATATATATAATATCTTGAAAATATAATATGTTATAAAGTGAATATATATAATATACATTTCGACCATGCTTATAATGCTCATGCTCTGATACTTCAAGTATGATATGCTTTAAAGTGAATATATATAATATACATTTCGACCATGCTTATAATGCTCATGCTCTGATACTTCAAGTATGATTAAGTTAAATGCTCTGATAATGCTATGATACTTGAATGAAAAATGGTTGAATGCTCTGATACTTGAATGAAAATTGCTCTAATGCTTGAATTTCATGCATATCGTAAATGCTTTAATACCTGAATAACAACATGAATGACAAATGCTAATGACAAATGCTCTGATACTTGAATGAAAATCATAAATCAAATTTTCTCTCAAACTTGCTCTGAAACTGCTTAAGCAAACTTGCTACATTTGCAGCTTTTTCCATCATCATCAACAAAGTTTTGACATCATCAAAAATGGGGAAATTGTTAGGAAAAACTATCAAGGAACCCCTAGATTAGGTTTTGATGAGATATCAAAATTATTTGTGAAAAACTGACTAAAATTCAAGTTGCAGATCGGAGCTGATTAATTAAGGGAATCATAAAAAAAAGGGAATCAAGCAAAGTTAAAGTCAACCAATCAAGAGTATGGTCTACAAGCTAAAGGATACGTCATTCAGTCAGAAGTCAACTGAACTGAGAAGTCAAGAAGTTGAATCAGTCGAAACAAACTGACAACTAAGTGAGCTAAGCTGAGGGAGAAAAGAGTCAACTAAGGAAACTGATAAGAGATCAGTTTAGACTGAAGACTGGAAGTATCCAACTGATGACCAAACTGAAGTAAACAAGACAGATCAGCTGAAGGCCAGAACTGTAGTCAGGCAGCTTGCAATTAGTCAAGCTGACATGAAAGCTCAAGAGAGATCAACCAACTGGAGCAATAGCCAAACTCAGCTGACGAGTTCCAAACTGCCAACTGGAGCAATAGCCAAAATCAGCTGACAAGCTCAAAACTGCCAACTGGAGCAATAGCCAAACTCAGCTGACGAGCTCAAAGCTGCCAACTGGAGCAATAGTCTAACTCAGCTGACAAGTCCAGAACTGTCAACTGGAACTCAAAGCTGCCAAGAAAACTGAAGCCAGAGAACCCTGGAGTTTATTGCTCAAACCGCCTAATCTTGGAATAAATGCTTCAACAAAGATCATAGAATTAATATCCAATGAAGATCGATTGACAGAGTAATGGACAATGGAAATCAACGGTCATAAAATCACTCATCTATAAAATACGAGTGAATCAGAGTTTAAAAATAACTTTGAGCAGAACAAAGAAGAATCCTTCGCCTACATAACTTTCGCTTATACAAGCAAGAGCTTTTCTTTCTCCCTCCAACTCAAGCTCAATTTCAGCGTTTGATAGAAACTGCGAGAGTTCAACTGAGAAGAAGGAATTCACAGAATCAAGATAATTAGCCAGCTATTGACAACCCAGCCATGGCAGTCTTCTCAGTTTCAGCTACACAACGATCAACTACTTAGCTCAATTGAAGGAGCACATCAGTTGATAACCCCTGTTTAAGACTAACCTCTTGAAGATCGAAAGAGATCTAAAACCTTGTAAAGACGACAATAGCACCTACCTTCCTAGCGAGCAGTTAGGGACTTCAAGTGTGAGCCGTCGACCCGTTGAGGTAGCGAGCAGTTACCAGGTTCAGCCAACTGTCCTTCATTGTATAATTTGTAAAGAAACTCAAGTTATATAGTGAAGTTGCCCTTCTGCGGAAGGAAGAGAGGACGTAGAAGTTTGAGACTTCGAACCTCTATAAATTGCTTGTGTGCTGTACCACTTTGATTATTGCATATCTTTGAACTGCACACAATATCACACAAGCCGCACTCAAATTGTCTTAACTGTTCAATAAGTTTGTGCATAGATAAGTTTCATTAAGCGAGTCAAAGGGCCCTGTCATTCCGCATTTGAAGCAAAAGTTTTAATCAGTTTATTCACCCCCCCTCTAAACTGATATCGACTCGCCCAGGACCAACAAAATCTTTATTGAAGGAACAAGGTTTGAACTAGTGCTAGTAATGTTATTTAAGATCAGAACCTTCCAATTTTAATGGGCTAAGCGACGCAATGGATGCTTGAAGTGAGTTCATTCCCTAAAGTGATCGAATCTTTACGTTATAGCTTGAATAGACAAGGAAAAGCGCAATATATCTTCTTCATGCTTTCAGACGATGTTGGTCACCAATGAGAGACATCTATATAAGCAATAATTATGAAGAGATAAGAAAAGTGCAATAGGGGATATTTCAAAGATGAGTTATTCTAGGAGTGCATTCTGGATTTCAAGAGTAATAATTAAGCTTGATCATACCACTACCAAGACACGCTTCACCGGATGTGAGTAGCAAGAAGGCTCGTGAAATTTAGAAGGCACTTAAAATGTTTTATCGTGATGACTTATAGAGTAAGAAGAAGATGTGAAGGAGTTGCGGTCACGACCACGCTGGGAATTGAGGTCACCTTCAGTAGCTTGGATTAAAAATAGGATAAAGTTCAGAATGCCTAATGGATGAATGATTCCTTAGGAGGAAGGTGAATTGCTAAAATCTGGAAATAAGATACATGAAGAAACCTCAAGACAAACTCATTTGTAGCAAGGACGCCGAAAGAGATTCGAGAGCAAAGTACAACTTCAAGAGTTGTTTGACTCAGGAACCTAGTTCGTTGTCATAGAGAACCCCCTATTTTATTCGTGAAGCAGAAAGATGGCACATCAAAGATGTACATTGATTTCATGGAGCTAAATAAGTTAATCCTCTCATAAGAATAGATAATCTCCTTGATCAACTAAATGAAGCAAGTGTACTATCGAAGATAGACCTGATCTTAGGCTACCATCAGTTAAAGATAAGCAATGATGATATTCTGAAGACTCCAGTTTAAACTCGTTATGATCATTATGAGTTCACGACAATGCCATGTGGATTAATATATGCTCCAACAGTGTTTATGGATTTAATGGACAAGGTATTCTATCTCTATTTAGATACAAGGTTTTGTTGGAATGATATTGTGGTATATGTAAGGAATGAAGAAGAGCATCAAGAATATTTAAGGACAGTGTTGGAAACATTAAGAAAAAAATTAATATATGTTAAATTCAGCAAGTGTGAATTTCGGCTGGAGAAATAAATATATTTAGGACATATAGTATTGGCTGAAGAAATTAAGGTAGACCCGATTAAGATAGAGATTGTGAGGAATTGAAAATCACCAAGGGACGTGATGAGATAAGAAGATTTTTAGGACTATTGAAGATTCATAGAGGGATTTTCAAAGATATCTAAGCCTATGACATCCCTACTCAAGAAAGGAACCAAGTACATGGTCTAAGGAATTAGAAGAGAGTTTCCAAATTCTATAAATGAAGTCAACCACAGTCTCAGCGTAGGAAGCTCTCGAAGGTAATAAGGATTTTGTTGTTTATACTAGTGCGTTAAGATGGGATTAGGGTGCGTGCTGATGAAGAAAGGCAAAATGATTGTATATTCAACTTGATAGTTGATAAATCATAAGCAGAACTATTTCACTCATAATTTGGAGCTCGCTGCAGTTGTACACGTGTTAGGAATTTGGAGACACTACCTGGATGGAGCTAAGTATGAGATTATACAAATTAAAAGAGTCTCAAATATTGTTTTTAAGTAGAAGGATTTGGATATAAGGCAAGGAAGGTGGTTAGAATTAGTCAAAATGCCATGATTTTTCGATTCACTTCTACCCAGGAAAGGCCAATGTGGCAGCTGACGCTCTCAGTCGCAAGAATAGAGTTAACTTAAGTTGTGACCTGACTCAAGAAGGAGAACTCCTTGGAGAGTTCAGTAAGTTAAGGATTCAAGTATTGGATCTGCTTGGAACTTTGAAGAAAAAGGATCATTGTTGCACATATCTCGAGAAGAAAAGACTAGTAGCCTGATCCAGATCCCAAGAATTTTGACCGAGACACCAGATAATGCCTTACCATACAAAGAAAGAGTGTGCATGTGAACAAAGAAGAAGTGAAGAAAGAACTCATGAGCAAAACCTACGACGCTTCGAACACGACTCATCCAAGAAGCACTAAGGGATACATAGATCTGAAGGGCAAATTCTGATGGAATGACACGAGAAGAGAGATATAGGCGAACATAGAGAAATGAGCTATCAACAAGTTAAGGCCTTGCACCAGGAAACCCTCAGGGTTGTTACAATCCTTGGAAATTAAGAATAGAAGTAGGATCACATCAAAATGGATTTTGTGGTCGGTTTACCAAAGTTAACTTGCGGAATCACCACTAATTGGGTCATTGTGGACCGATTATCAAAGGAATCGTACTTCATAGCGGTAAAAAAAATGACCTTTCAATTATGGAAAGCTTGCAACAAGCTACGAGTACTAAAATAATTGTTAGTAAGACGTGTCATCCTCAAATAGATAGACAGTCCAAAAAGACTATACAAGTATTGGAATGTGTGTTTAGAGAGTAATCACAGCTTAAGGAAGACAGAGTTGAAAGGAGTTACTAGCATTTATCGAATTCACTTACAACAATAGTTGCTAATCCTCGATTGGCATCATGCCTTACGAAGTAATAAATGGAAAGAAGTGAAGATCGTCTTTGAATTAGGACAAGGTTAGGGAAAGAACGATGCTTGAACTAGAAATTATTCCTTAAATAGCTGAGAAGATTAATTCAATTATAGAAGGGATAAAGGAAGCTCAAGATAAATAGAGATTCGTTGCAAACAATAGAAGAAAGGATTTGAGCATCGAGATAGCCAATAAGATCTTCTAGAGGTGACCATGATCGAAGGTATCATTCGAAATAGGTCAAGGCCTGAATTTCTTGGACCTTTTGAAATCCTTGAGAAGATTAATGAACTAGTTTATAGGTTCGCCTTCCCCCTAACCCGAATGACGTGTTCTACGCCTTGATGCTAAGAAAGTACATGTTTGATCCTAAAACACGCGACCAGAAAAGAAGATATGATGCTAAATAGCGATTCCGTGTATGAGGAAAAGCCGCAGGCCATTCTTGATCGGAAGACCCGGAGTTTGAAGAATAAAACGATTATCTTAACGAAGGTACTATGAAACCATCATGGTTTGGAAGAATCAACATGGGAGTTGAAGTCAGAATTGCTCAAGAAGTATCCCGACACTCCATTTCAAGATTAGTAAATTTCGGGATGAAATTTTTTTTAAGGAGGGTAGGATGTAACACCCCGTATTTTCAGATTATAGTTAAAAGTTTTCTAAAATTATTTTAGAAGACTATAGAAATTTATTGGAGCTAAAATAAAGTAAAATAGATAAAAGACGCGATTTTAGGTGTTATTTAATTGAAAAATCATTTAATTATTTTTGGCGAGTGATCAATAATGATTTTCATAGAAATAGAACGAACTGAGAACTTCAATGGTACTTTTAAAATTTTAATTCGAGGTCAATTAGAGCCCCAATAGTCAAAGAGAATGTGAATAGTAATTTTTAATTTAATCGGGAATTTTTACGACATCCCGAGACTTGAATCGTCAGAGTTTTTCAATAGGAAATGATCCAAGAAATCCGCTGGTGTTCTTGGATTTTTAATCAAAGATCAAACGAACTCCCAATAATATTTTTGGTAAAATAAATGGTGATTTCTAGTTAATTTGAAAATGAATCTTTTCTCGTTTGATTATCAAATAACATTTTCGGCATGCCAGTTTAAGTTCATTAAATAGGAAATGAGTCAATGAACCTCCCGATATTTTTAGATTTATAATGCGAGATTAATTGAACTCCCGGTAAAATAAAGCAACTTTTAAATCGAGTTCAAAAAGTATTTTATCAATATTATATTAAAAATATCCTAACCAAAATATCTATATAATCCCCCCCCTCTCGTTCTTCACCCATTCCCCATTCATAATATATTAGAGAGAGAGAGATAAGATAAAGAGGAGAGAGAGAGAGAGAGCTAAGAAAAAGAAAGAAAGAAAGAGAAAAGGAGAGAGAAATGAGTGCCGAGAGAGAGAGATAGACGAGAGAGAGAATAGAGGCCAAGAGAGAGAGAGAGGACTTCAGCTGCTGCTACCACTACCCCCACTGACCTGCTGCCGCCTTCCCGCCGCCGGAGACGTTGCCGGAACTGCACTAGTCGTCGGAAAATGAAGATAGTGCAGTCACGTTGCGCGGTTATCGTCACGGTCCATTTCTCGTCCTTTTTAGTCCAAATCTTAATATGTCGTGTATTTAAATATGTACTACATTTCATATGTTGAACTCGTTTCCATCCGACAGTCGAAAACCGGTGAAATCGCCGGAAAACTGAAATTTAATCAAACACCGATCAGCCACGTTTTTCCTCAGTTTCGGCCCTTTTGGGTCGTCAAATCAAAAAAGTTTATTCACAAAAGTTGCTCGAAATAATATTTCCTATACGCCCGTCGAATTTCGTAATTTTTGGACGAGTTTTGAAAAATCTCGATTATTTAATTTAAACAGTTATTTTTCTACCAGAAGCATGTATTATCGAAAAATTCAAAAACTCTTAAATTATATTCTTGGAATGTATAGGATCGTCCCTGAATATTTTTGTAATTTTTAAACGGTTAAAAAGTTTCCTGGTACAAATCTGATAAAAATCGATTAAAATGGCAAGTTATGAAAAGTGACCCTGTCAAATCTTTTAGTTCCAATAAATCAAAAATAATATTTTAGAATTTATTCCCTTCAGGGTTAAATGCACATGAGGTCTCTAGAGTCATGTAATATATTTTTGAAAAGAATAAAATTTAATAATAGCTCCAATTATAGTAGATTAATTTCTGAAAAATATAGTAGTCATTCTGAGTCGAAGATCGACCCTTGTAGGACCCGCAGAACCTGCTAGGAGAGAAGATGACGTTCCCGAAGTTGTTGTGTCGCCACCTGCTCGTCAGCGAGGTCGGTTTATTTTTAAAGAATAAATACAATTTAAGAGTAATAACTCTTTAGAAGCATGATAGATAATTTAGAAATATCCAAATAAATGTTTTATGCTCTACCTATTTAACTTCACTGTTATAGGAGGAATTATAGAATATTGTTATGTTGTGGAATAGGATAGTATTGAAATATTGTTAGAGTATTATTGAGATATTGTTGGAATATTGTGACTAGGATATGAGCATATTTTTGGAATAGATGAATAAGCTTGATTAAGTTATGATTTAATTGATAAGTTTTATGAGATGTTATAAGATGATGTTAAACTTAGCTGAGATAGGCTTGTGCTAGAATCTTGGATTTTGTAGTGCAAGTAATTAATGAACATAGGCAGGACTGTACACCCTTGCAGCTGTGATGATTATCACTAAAGGTGTCACTGTGAGGTAACCCCGCACATACACTGTGACCGGATGTCACTATAAGGAGTCACTGCTAGGCGATCCCTAGCATACTCAGGGTCAATGCTAGGTAACCCATGGTATACTCTCCTCGGATTAGCGAGGTAACCCCTCCCTTTTCCTACCAACAGCATGCTATATAGTGCAGTAGACGACAGACTGAGCAAAATGGATCCCAAATTAGAAGACAAAGGTTTGCAGATATGGGAAGGGCTTTCGCGTTTTGCTTCCTATATGCTGTGTATTATTTTGGATATTTCTTATTTGCAAATTGAGTTCAAAGTTACCCACTGAGTGCATTAGTACTCACACACAACTCTTTTCAAAATATTTTCAGGTTGAGATGCTGAGGCCGGTGATGTGCTGTTGGTGGGGTTGTCTGAGCTTCCTCATTGATGCTCTATCTAGTTATATTATTGCTTCCGCTATATTTCTGCTGAATACTCTGATATCTAGTATTTAGTCTTGATATTTGATACATGATACTTGATGATATCATATCTAATAGGCTATGAATATATGATGTCTATTTATTAAATAAAGTCTTGAGGGGAGGAAACCTCGTCCTTTTGCCATACCAATTATCTATTTATTGACTTCGACCTATTAAAAAGGTCATAGCTGATTTCATGTTGTTATCTATTTACTTCCAGTTGACCTATGAATTAGTCTTATCTGCTATTCTGCTTTTGTCCTTTGGATGGGACTAGTCTTAAGATAAATAGATCTTTAATTGTTGGTATCTGTTTATCACCTTGTTCTACCCATGTACGAACTTATTGGTTTCTGTGCCGTACCAATTATACTCTTATAAGCCGTTATAAAACGGGGACTTGTTTTAGTTATAGAGGTTATGCTGCCCAAATTTCTGGGGAATATAACCTATTCTTGTTTTCAACAATTATTTTATTTAATTAATAATTATTCCAAATCCTATTCTTTTTAAGTAACACCCCCATCCTTTATTTATTATTCTTTTCCGGACCGGGGCGTTACAACATAATAATAAAATTCAGTTTTCGGCAGGCAAGGCTGGTTGTCCAGATCACTTGCTACTGTGCTCCTGCTTCTTCTTGAGCCTTGATGTCACTTTCCAATTTGGCAAGTAGGGCAGTTGGAGGAATTTTGTTGGTCAATCTATGGCTCATAATCCTCTGTACTTGCACGATAGTTGGAGGAAATAGATTTGAAGACCCTATCCATTTTAAACTCCAAACTTCTTTTCTTCGCCAAAAACTCATGCCGTGAAAAGTAGTGATCAAGAAATGAGACTAGATGGACATTGAGTGTCTCTAGTTGTACCAGTAGAAGTACCGATGCAGAAGCTTGAAAAGCTCTTGATCTTGCTTAGCCACAAATGCGAATTGAATAAGAAGTAAATTGGTTACCTCTTTTTGTGCATTCTTGGCTGCATATTCACCACTGTAGAAAGTGCCAATATCTTCTTCCGTCAGTTGGAGAGGAGGGCAAGTTCTCCTGAAGTGGTCAACTCCATAGTCTGAATGAGGAATTCCGATGAATGGAATAAGCTCATTTGGATCAGAACAGTCTTGGAAGTTAGCTGTTGATCCATTCTATGAGACTGGTGACGGGACGACATTGGGAGTTGAGGTAGTTGAGGTTGTGGCACTTGTATTGCCTTTTGTTAGCCTTTTCTTCTTGAGTGAGTGAAGATGGATGCTTCCTCTCTTGGGAATCCAGTCGGAGATGAGGACTGGTAGTGTATCATCATTTGGCAGCTTCAAGATGTCTTCAATCATCTTGCTCATCCTGAGAACAAGTCCCACCATAGACTCAAACTTCCTTGTTCTATTTGAGTTGGATGCTTTGATCACTTGACGCTTGATGTGTGAGAATACAAACTCTGCCCACTTTATGTTGTATCCTTCAGCATAAGTTCTAATCTCTGCTGATTTAGATCCACGTACACCACTATGGTAAGTGGGCCTGTGTAGCCTTGATGCTGCTCTTCAGTCAACTGATCAGTCAGATTTTCCAAAACTAGTACTTCATCAACATGACTAGTTGGTATCTCTTCTAGGATAGGCTCATGAGTGACTTCAACAATGGGTGTTTGTACTGAAGAATCATACTGAGAGACTGGTTTGGCATGAGTACCAAGTGGCAGTTGGAGATCTGCCTCATCCTCAGTTTCTTCAGTCACTTGAGCCTCTTCAGCTGGCTTGCAGTTAGAGCATTCTGGGACTCCTCCTGGTCCTCTGCTTGCTTAGTTGGCCCTTCAATTTGACCCTCATCTGGTCTAACTAGTGATCTTAGCAGCTCTGCAAACTCCAAGTCTGTTGTATACTTGTGAGTTCCTTCTGCAGTTGGTGATCCGTGCTCTGGGGAATCTGTAATGACATTGATCACCACTTCTTTTGGGTAATGTAAATCTCCCAACAGTTCATCGATGAGATCATCTATTGATACTTCCTTCTCTTCTGCTGATGGAATTTCAGGTTGTGGTCCTGATTGGCCCTTCATTACTTCATCATAGAGCCATCTTTGCAGGTTCATCCATCTCTTGCTTTCCTTTTCAACAGTGAAGGTAGGTGGTTTTATCCCCTTTTTATCACAAATCTTACTGAAAATATCCGTCATTAACCCTCTGGATAGATCTGTGCACATCTTTCTGAGACTTAGTTGTTCTTCAGGTCCTTGCTTCTTGTCACTCCAGCATTCTTGCTACTTGTCCACCATGTGCTCTACTCTTCTTTCCTCTTCCAGAAACTCATTCCATAGAAGGCTAATAGGAACAAGAACTGATATATTTGATAAACATGTCTCCAAAGAAACCAGTATAGATACCTGGTTAGGGTATTGTACAACTCTTCATAGCCTGAGAGTTCAGGAGCATAGTGCTGTGCTGTGTACTGTTGAGTTGTTTCCTCAGCCTATTTCTTGATATCTTCTCCTTTTGAGAAGGCTCTGATGTTTTCTGCGGATTGAGGCATTGGTGGGCATGTATGCCTGAAGTAATCCGCTTGAGCCTCTTCATGTGGTATTCCTCTTTCAAAGAGCAAGTCCCTTGGATTTGCACATGGGGCAACGTCTTCAGCTGAGAGATTTGGGGTGATAGTTGGATACTGATCCTCAACTAGACTACCCTTTCTTCTCTTGGTTGACCGGATACTTCTTTTCTTCTTTTGATGAGCTGGTTTCTTCCTCATAGCTAATCTGGCGATTGACATTTTTTCATCTTCAATATTTGACTCGATCAAGGATGTTCTTGATTGGTCAGCTGATGCCCTTGCTTTGGTAGATGTGCTGGTTCCAACTCCAGTCGCAGCTACTCAAATTTTAGCTGTAGCTACTCTATGTAAGTCTACAAAATACTCATCAGAATCTGAGGAGTCATTCCTTGCTGTCTTAGTTACCAATTATTTTCCTCTTCCTTCCACAATTGCACTCTTTTTATTGAATTGTATTGGCTCAGCTGCTCCAGCTTCTTCAATTTTGACTGACTAAGTAGGAGTTGGAATAAAGTCTCCTCTGCTCATTGGTGAGTAGTTCGTTTCTTCAGCCATCGACTCCGAAAACCTTCTTTCCAGAAACAAACTGACTCGGTTGAGATAGCAGATGCTTTGTGGAAATGTATTCTCAAGCTTCCTGTCTTGAACGAGTAGGATGAACTTCTTGATTTGACTGAAGAAGTATTAAGCCCAGTTGATGTCCAGTTGATCATCAATAGCGACACAAGCCTTGTACTTTAGCTTGGACATCTCTGAGTGACTACCAGTAGTCCCAATAATCATCCTCACCACAATCGATGCAAGTATCTAATATTCATCTCTGAATCTTGAGATGAAGTGGCTGTTCTTGTAGGCTTTTCTTAAGCCTTGTCTTCTCCATAGTTGATAGGCTTTTCTCATATCAACTTTGGTGTCATCAAGATGTTTCCCTTGGGCTGGTAATTCTAACACTTCTCCAAGAACATCAGCAGTGACTGTGAATCATCGTCTTCTGACTTCGGTCGATATTTCACTCGATTCTTTCAAGCTTCTAGCATTGAGATAGAATTCTACAACTGCTTCTGGATATACCTTTTTTGGAGCAACTTCCACAAATGTTTTCAGATTTGATTGATACAACTTTGAGATAATCTCGCCACTGAGCGCTGAGTTGTTGCAGTTGCGAACAAACATAGTTGGTTCAAAGAATTTATCTCTGTAGAGATTTTTGCAGAATGCCAATGAATCCTCTCTAGTTAATCTGAAGTTATAAATCTTCTAAGGAGTACGTTCAGAAGCTTGAGTCATTGTTTGGAAATTTAAGTGGCTTGAGGGATTTTTGACAGATTATTAGCAATTTTTGAGAAATGAATCAGCAGCTAGGGTTAAACTTGGATTTGGGATTGTTCAGCTGACTTATTTTTGAGAAGTTGGTGCGCATCCAACGGTTAGAAACATTTAATTTCAGTGAATCAGAGGGTTTAGATTCGAAGCGAAAGGGTTGGCTGATGAGTCGCCTCCTCTTCTAAAATTAATTCATTGGATGTGAGTAAGGAGAGAGGGAGTAGAATCCAACGGTAAAATAGTGTGATATGTCATTTTACCGTTCCACTAAGCAAGGTAAATTCAAACTTATCTGTTCGAATCTCTCCCTCAGGAGCTTCCGCATGGCTTTAAGCTGTTGATGTCATCAGATGATTCAGCTAATCTGGCAATCTCTAGTTGGCATGATCAATTTCAACTGAGATATTTCAGTTCAACAATTTCTTTTACTGAGATGGCTTCCAGCTCTCCCTTTAGTTCAGCTGCTTGCTTCAGCTGACTACGAGCTGCTTTTTCTAATGTGAACTGACTGAGCATCCTATCAGTTCTGGCCTTTTGATTCTCAGCTTCCACGCTTCTCATCAGTTTGCAAACTTTTCAGCTTACTTTTTGCTTGAACTGATGGGTTGAGCAGTTTTGATTCCTTTCGCTGACTGAACTGATGCACCTTTTGGTTCAGTTTCAACTTTTTCTCTCCTTTTCTCATCGGCTGGGATTGCTCTTTGCATTCTCCCACTTTCTTAATCATCTTCATCCTTTGAAGCTAAGTTTCAATAGCCCCAATTAGATACATAGCTCTACGAATCTTGCCTCTGATAATGGCTTTGTGAAGCTATCAGCTGTCTGCTTCTCAGTGTTGACATATTGGATGCATATGTCCTTCTTTTCAATGTGATCTCTGATGAAGTGGCGCCTGATGTCAATATGCTTTGTTCTCGAATGCAAAACTGGATTCTGAGAAAATAGCAATGACACTGTTGTTGTCACAGAAGATAGGTACTTTGTCAGTTTCGACCTTGTAATCCTTCAACTGCTGCTTTATCCAGAGTATCTGTGCACAACAATATCCAGCAGCTACATCTCTGCTTCAGTTATCGATGTTGCAACTGAGTGATGCTTCTTACTGAACCAAGATATCAGTTTGTGACCAAGAAACTGACATGTTCTACTGGTACTCTTCCTATCAATCTTGCATCCACCGAAGTCTGAGTCTGAATAGCCAGTTAAACTCAAGTTATCATCTCTGGGATACCATAATCTAAGATTTATGGTTCCTCTGAGGTATTTGATAATCCTCTTTGCTGCTTCGAGATGACTGTTCTTCAAATTGGCTTGGAAGCGTGCACATAAGCCGACTGAATATGAAATGTTTGGTCAACTAGCAGTTAGGTAGAGAAGCAAACTGATGATGCCTTTGTATTGAGTTTGGCTAACTGATTCTCCTTCTTCATCGAGAGTCAGTTGAACTGATGTATTCATGAGGATCTTGATAGTTTTTCCTTTATCAGTTCTAAAATTTTTAACAAGCTCCTTTGTATACTTGGCTTGATTGATGAATATCCCATCATAGAGCTGCTTCACTTGGAAGAAGGTCATTTCTCCCATCATGCTCATCTCAAATTCGCTCTGCATCAGTTGTGCGAATTGAGTGCAGAGATCCTTACTCTTCGATCCAAATATTATGTCAACCACATAAATTTGAACCATTAAGATCTCTAATGATCGCTCTATTCTAAATAGAGTGCAATCAATGACTCCCTTTTGAAAGCCATAGTTGAGCAAGAATGTTGTAAGGGCTTCATACCATGCTCTGGGCTCTTACTTCAGCCCAAAGAGTGCTTTCTTCAGTATGAAGACTTGGTCTCCAATCTCGAATCCAGGCGGTTGCTCGATGTACATGTCCTTCTTGAGCATCCCTTGTAGAAAAGCACTTTTTGCATCCATTTGAAAGACCGTGAAATTATTGTGAGCCGCATAGGCGAGGAACAATCTGATAGCTTCCAATCTTGCAACTGGTGCAAATGTCTAAAGTCAATGCCTTCACTTTGAGAGTATCCCTTAGCTACCAGTCTTGCTTTGTTCCTTGTGATTATGTCTTGTTCGTCCAGTTTGTTGCGAAAAACCCACTTGGTTCTGATGACTTTCTGGGTTTTTGGCCTATTAATAAGAAACCACACATCGTTTCTTATGAACTGGTTCAGCTCTTCTTGCATGGCGATTATCCAATCTGCATCTTCAAGAGCTTCATTGATGTTTGTCGGTTCGATTTGAGATAGAAAGCATGTGAAGAGAGCATGCTCTATTGAACTTTTGGTCTGAACTTGACTTCTTAGATCTCCAACGATCTTGTCAACTGGGTGGCTCCTGAGCCATTTGGGTAGGCTTTCCTTAGCTGGATTCTCAGTTGGATCCTCTGCATTGACATCATTTGATGTCTTATCTTCAGTTTGCCCTTCGTCCTCATCAGTTCTTCTTCCTGCTTCAGTTGTGTGGTTGAAGGTCTCAGCACGATCAGTTTCTTCATTGGATTTATTGCCCTCAGTTGTGCTCTCAGCTGATCTGGTGCTGTATACATTTTCTTCATCTTCTAGTCTAACTTCAAACTCTTCTGGAACTGTGTGGTCCACGTAGTCCTGTGAGTTATCAGTTTTGTTAAGTAGCAGTTGAACTGATTGATTGAGTACCTCCTTACTCCTGTATTCATTGACAAACTCATAAAAAATAACATGACAAGTTATTTCCATAACTAGTGTTCATTTCTTAAACATTCTGTAAGCTTGATCATGTGGGGAATTGTAACCAAGAAATATTCCCTCATCAGCTTTGGCACTGAAAGTCTTCAGTTGACTTTTTCCATTGTTGTGAATATAACATTTGCAGCCAAATACTTTGAAATATGAAATAGATAGCTTACGACCCTTGTAAAGCTCGTAGGGTGTCTTGTCATGTGCGCTAATGATGGTGCTTCTGTTTTGAGCGTGGCACGTCGTATTGATTGCCTCGGCCCAATATCCTTCTGCTATATTGGCATCAACTATCATTGCTCGAGCTGCTTCTTTGAGTATGCGAATCCTTCTTTCAGCTACACCATTTTGCTGTGGAGTTCTGGCAGCTGAATGCTCGTGAGTTATTCCCAGTTCACTGAGAAATTGATGATCTGCTGGTTGACGAATTCAATTCCATTATCTGAACAAATTCATTGAACTGATCTCTCCCTTTCAGTTTGAAGCCTCTTAATCATTGCTGATAGCTTGGTGTAGGTTTCATCCTTGCTTCTGAGAAACTCTACCCATGTATATCTTGAGAAGTCGTCAACTACCATCAGAGTGAATCTTTTTCCTTTGGGCATTGGTGATCTGATTGGCCCAGATAGATCCATGTATAGCAGTTGGAGGGGAGCAGTTGTCCCTGAAGGATGACTTCTGTTCTTGAATGATGATCTCACTTGCTTCCCTTTCTGGCATGGTCCGCAGACGCGAGTTTTCTTGAAGATCTAATTGGGAAGTCCATCTACTAGCTCCTTCTTGGCTAGATGATTGATGGTTCTGAAGTTGAGATGATTGAGTTATCAATGCCATAGCCAACTTGCTTCTGTTGAGCCTTTTGAGAGAAAGCAAGCTTCTCCATATCCAGTTGACCAGTCAACAACATACATGTTATCTCTCCTTATACCAGTTAGGAGGATTGCTCCAGTTGAATTATCTTTGATGTCACATGAGCTTTGACTGAAATCAACAGTATATCCATTATCACATAATTGATTGATGCTGAGCAGTTTGTGCTTCAGTCCTTCCACGTGGGAGACTCCATTGACTACCACCTTTACTTTGACCACGAACCCTTCTCTAATGGTTCTGACTTTTGGTTTCAGCTGGGAAGCTCCTTCCACTGCATTGGTTGGGCAGTTATCCGCAGGTGCCTTTCATGCCCGTCTCTGACCCTATTCTGAGATCTCTCCGGTCTCAAATGGTGTCGTGAAGGCCTCCTGAGGCATTGTGGGTCAAGCTTAACACGGATGGTTCATATACTACCGATCTCTAGATGGCGGCAGGTGGGAGAGATTTGGTTCAGGATTCCACAGGTTCGCTTCTGGCAGGTTTCTGCGTGCCTCTTAGGGGCTACATCGAGTTTTGATGCGGAGTTCCAGGCACTACTTCATAGGCTGAGACTCGCTGTGCAGTATTCAGATCACACTGGATTGAGATGGATGCTACCTCAGTGGTGTCGATATTGCAGTAGGGTCGGCTCAGTTCGGCTGTGACTTGACACATGTTGATGTCTCCGTTTGTTATGCCACGGATGACATGTTCGGTTCTCCTACATCCACCGTGAGGAGAACCAGACTGCGGATTTTCTTGCAGGTAGGGGGCTCAGACTCCTACACTCACATTTTATGATTCAGGTTCTGCTCTACGATATTTGCTCTCCCTCGTGAGGATGGATCAGTTGGGTTATCCCAACTTTCATTTTAGATATAGTTAGATGATGATGTTTCTCATTTTTATTTTGTATTCGTTTCTTATTGGTTCTTTTTTGGAGTTAGAGTCTATCTCAGGCTGTTCTTCATGTTATGTTGTTCATTTGGTTTTTGGGTTTAGCATCTGGACTGTGGATGCATCCCCTTTTAGTTGTTGTTTTGTTTCTAGTTCGAGTACTTGGTTAGGGGTGTGTTCACTTTTGGGACACATTCCACCTATGACTTTGTATGAGATGATTTATGATTTATATACAGGCTGGGCATGGTACCGAATGCCCCACCCCTTCTAGGGGTGTTTTTCTAAAATAAAATCAAAGAAGAGGACCAAGGAGGTTTGGTACCTAGATAGCGGGTGCTCAAAACACATGACGGGAGACAGAGAGGATCTAGAATGATACATGGAAGTAAAAGGACCATTAGTCACATTCGGATACAACTCCATATGCCGAACCATTGGAGAAGGGTTCGTGGTCAAAGAAAAGGTGGTAGTCAGTGGAGTCTCCCACGTGGTAGGACTGAAGCACAAACTGCTCAACATCAGTCAATTATGTGACAATGGATACACCATTGATTTCAGTTGAATCTCATGCGACATCAAAGTCCATTGGAGCAATTCTCCTAACTGGTCTAAGAAGAGACAACATGTATGTTGTTGACTGGTCAACTGGATATGGAGAAGCTTGCTTTCTCTCAAAAGGCTTAACAGAAGCAAGCTGGCTATGGCATGGACGACTCAATCATCTCAACTTCAGAACCATCAATCATCTAGCCAAGAACGAGCTAGTAGATGGACTTCCTAAGGAGATCTTCAAGAAAACTGGCGTCTGCGGACCATGCCAGAAAGGGAAGCAAGTGAGGTCATCATTCAAAAATGAAGTCATCCTCTAGGGACAACTGCTCCTCTCCAACTGCTACAAATGGATCTATTTAGGCCAGTCAAACCTCCGACTCCCAAAGGAAAAAGATTCACTCTTGTAGTAGTTGACAACTTCTCAAGATACACATGGGTAGAGTTTCTTAGAAGCAAGGATTAAATCTACTCCAAGCTATCAACGATGATCAGAAGGCTGCAAATTGAAAGAGAAAGATCAATTCAGTGAATTTATTCAGATAATGGAACTGAATTTGTCAACTAGCAGATCATCAGTTTTCTTAGTGAACTGGGAATAACTCACGAGCATTCAGCTGCCAGAACTCCACAGCAAAATGGTGTAGCTGAAAGGAGGATTGGCATACTCAAAAAAGCAGCTCGAGCAATGATAGCTGATGCCAACATAGCAGAAGGATATTGGGCCGAGGCAATCAATACGACGTGCCACCCTCAAAACAGAAACACCATCATTAGCGCACATGACAAGACACCCTACGAGCTTTACAAGGGTCGTAAGCTATCTATTTCATATTTCAAAGTATTTGGCTGTAAATGTTATATTCACAACAATGGCAAAAGTCAACTGAAGACTTTCAGTGCCAAAGCTGATGAGGGAATATTTCTTGGTTACAATTCCCCACATGCTCAAGCTTACAGAATGTTCAAGAAATGAACACTAGTTGTGGAAATAACTTGTCATATTATTTTTTATGAGTTTGTCAATGAATACAGGAGTAAGGAGGTACTCAATCCATCAGTTCAACTGCTACCTAACAAAACTGATAACTCACAGGACTACGTGGACCACACAGTTCCAGAGGAGTTTGAAGTTAGACTAGAAGATGAAGAAAATGTATACAGCACCAGATCAGCTGAGAGCACAACTGAGGGCAATAAAGCCAATGAAGAAACTGATCGTGCTGAGACCTTCAACCACACAACTGAAGCAGGGAGAAGAACTGATGAGGACGAAGGGCAAACTGAAGATAAGACATCAAAGAATGTCAATGCAGAGGATCCAACTGAGAATCCAGCTAAGGAAAGCCTACCCAAATGGCTCAGGAGCCACCCAGTTGACAAGATCGTTGGAGATCTAAGAAGTCAAGTTCAGACCAAAAGTTCAATAGAGCATGCTCTCTTCACATGCTTTCAGATCATCAGTTTTCTTAGCAGTTCCAGAAGAGTTTGAAGTTGGTATAGAAGATAAAGGAAATATATCTAGCACCAGACCAGCTGAGGTCAATCAAGCCAATGAATAAACTGATCGTGTTGAGACCTTCAACTCTACAACTAAAGTAGGGGAAAGAACTGATGAAGACGAATAGAAAACTGAAGATAAGACATCAGAGGATGTCAATGCTGAGGATCTAACTGAAAATCCAGCTGAGGACATCCTACCCAAATGGCTCAGCAGCCACCCAGCTGACAAGATTGTTGGAGATCCAAGAAGTCGAGTTCAGACTGAGCATGCTCTCTTCACATGCTTTTTATCTCAAACTAAACCGGCAAACATCTTGAAGATGCAGATTGGATAATCACCATGCAAGAAGAGCTGAACCAGTTCAAAAGAAATGATGTGTGGTTTCTTGTTGATAGACTAAAAACCTAGAAAGTCATCGGAACCAAGTGGGTTTTTCGTAACAAACTGGACGAACAAGGAGTCATCACAAGGAACAAAGTGAGACTGGTAGCTAAAGGATACTCTCAAAGTGAAAGGATCAACTTTGATGAGACATTTGTACCAGTTGCAAGATTGAAAGCTATTAGATTGTTCCTCGCCTATGCGGCTCACAATAATTTCATGGTCTATCAAATAGACGTGAAAAGTGCTTTTCTACAAGGTATTCGAGATTGGAGATCAAGTCTTCAAACTGAAGAAATCACTATACGGGTTGAAGTAAGTGCCCCGAGCCTGGTATGAAACCCTCACAATATTCTTGCTTAAGAATGGATTTCAAAAGGGATTAATTAATCGCACTCTATTTAGAATAGAGCGATCATCAGAGATCTTAATGGTTCAAATTTATGTGGATAACATAATATTTGGATCGAAGAGTAAAGATCTCTGCACTCGATTCACACAACTGATGCAGAGCGAATTCGAGATGAGTATGATGGGAGAAATGACGTTCTTCCTAGGACTCCAAGTAAAGCATCTCCAAGAGAAAAGTTTCTTCATGAAATGGCATTCAGAACACAATGCTCAAACTCTCCTCTATGTGACTTTATCATCACAAAAATCAACCAAGTTGGATTACAAGAGTTCACTGGAAGCACTCCCAACAAGATCTAACCGAAACCTGTCTGTGAGTTTTATCTAAACTCAAGAGCATACAGTGATAGGATCACAACTGAAGTGAGAGGAGTGGAATTGGAGATCACCCCAGAATCAGTGGGAAGAATATTTCATCTTCCAACTGAAGGAATGAGATTGGAAGAGGTGGACGTCAATCCACAAGAGATCTACGACAGCTGGAAGGATGCTGAATGTCATGAAGCATTCAAGAAAACCACTCCTATTTCGTGCTTCCAAGAAGAATACAGAATTCTAGCTTCAGTGGCAACCAGAATAATCATTGGAATTACTGGAAGCCACTCAGAAATGTCTGTGCCAAAATATAAAGTGTGTTGGGCGATATTTCAAGGGATCGAGATCAACTGGGCTCAGTACTTCTATGATCAAATTAAGAAGTACGTGGACATTGTCGAGAAAAACTGGAGTGACAAAGAGTTCAAATAGAACATGTGTTTCCCCTGCAGAATTAGCAAACTGCTCGAAGAAGAACTCAGTTTCACGGTCACAGAAATGGATACCCTCTTGATAGAGGAGACTGACTATATACCAACGGTCACTTGAAGGCAGCAAGGACCAAAAGCTCTAAGTCTCAAAAATTTAGAGAAGAACAGAGAAGTAGTCAGCAGAAAGAGAAAGGAGAAGAAGGTTGATGCAGAACCTCATCAGAATGACTCTGACTCAGAAGACCATATACCAATCTGTCGTCTGATCGGAATGCCAATTCAAGCTCAACTTATATAGTAAGTTTCCTTCATGACAGACAGTCCAGAATTCATTGGAGCTCTTCACATCAAAAAAACTGCAAAGGGATCAGTTCGAATCAAGAATGGAGCTGGAAACTTCAAAAAAGAGAGGAAAATGAAGAAAAGAGCAGAACCACCATCCCCACCGGAATTATCTCCCTTCAGTGTCAAAGTTTTTGTTATGGCACCATCTCGGGAATCTACAATACCATATGGAGGAGTTCCACCATGAAGCTCTAAAGCTGATCATTTCAGAATGACTTGTCCTCCAATGGACAGGATAACTGTGAACCGAAGAGCCCGATCAGAAGCTGTAGCAGCAAAGTAAAGATTTGACAAAGATGTAGTAGACTTCATTAAGAAGAACTTTCAAGAAGTCGTGGCTAATTTAGAAGAAATGCTCAAGGCTCTTACAAGGTACTGCTATTGGTATCTATGGAGACACTGTCTTAACTCGAAAACATACTTTCTTCTAACAGCTCTGCATGGAATGAGCTTCTGGAGAAGAGAAGGAAAGTGGAGTATACAGTGGGTAGGACAAGAAACTCCTGAACAAAATCCAATAGACACATTAAGGGGAATATTAGATCTCCGAAGATGTCATTGAAAGCCAGACGAGTAGACACTGGCTGAAGTCATGATTAATCTCCTCAATTGGACCGACATTAAACTACCGCAACTACAAACCCAAGAAGAACAAGAGCTCTGGAATAATCCCCAGGTGCATCAGTGCTGGGTGTTAAATGAAGTCTACAAGATTAGAGTTCAGCAATAGCAACAAATTGCTGAAAAGATTCAAAGGCAAAATCAGCCAGGTCATAATCAAACATCAACGACTGAGGCCTCTACATCCAGATCTACTGCAATATATCAAGTTTCAAGACAACTCATATTTAAAGAAACCCCTCAAGCAGAATAAGTTATGATCGATGTCCTTGCAGATTTTCCTGAGCACAGATTGATGTAACCCGGACAATTTGTACAGGATATGAGAATGCGCTCACCAGGTAGATCAATGCGATATACATTATCATTGACGCAGCTCAAAACGGTAAAAGGACCATCTTCTCTAGGTGAAAGTTTCAACTTCTTCAAGTTAGAAAATCGTCCAGGACTCAAATGAATCCAAACACGATCACCGGGTTGGAAGACTACTCTTTTGCCCTAGGTATTGCGGTCGGCGGCTATCTTGGAGCCCTTATGTTCAATCCGGGCTCGAACCTTCTCATGCATCTTCTTGATGAAATCAGCTCTCTTCAATCCTTTAACACTCGTTAGATGCTCAACGGGTAAATGAATTAAATCATTAGGCGTTAGTGGATTAAATCCATAAACAACCTCAAATGGAGACATGGAAGTAGAATAATGAATAACACGATTATAAGCAAATTCAGCATAAGGTAAACATTCTTCCCATGACTTCAAATTATTCTTGATTAGAGACCTAAGCAATGCACCTAAAGTACGATTCACAACCTCAGTTTGACCATCGGTTTGTGAATGACATGCAGTAGAAAACAATAGCTTAGTCCCTAACTTTCACCATAAAACTCGCCAAAAATGTCCTAAAAACTTGGAATCCCTATCACTAACAATAGTTCTAGGAATACCATGCAATCTAACAACATGAATGAAGAACAAATTGGCTATGTGAATAGCATCATCGGTTTTCCTACATACAATGAAATGCGCCATCTTAAAAAACCTATCAACAACAACAAATACAGAATCTTTAACCGATCTAGACCTAGGCTAACCCAAAATGAAATCCATAGATAAATCAATCCAAGGGCTAGATGGTGCGGGTAAAGGAGTGTATAAACCAAATGGATGCGAAGTAGACTTAGACTTATGACAAGTAATACATCTACTACACATGCGTTCAACATCACGTTTCATATGCGGCAAAAAGAAATGCTCATGCAACAAGGATAATGTCTTATGCACACCAAAATGTCTCATTAAACCTCCGGCATGCGATTCTAATACAAGTAGCTCACGCATAGAACAAGTAGGAATGCACAACTTAGACTCTTTAAACAAGAACCCATCATGCACATAAAATCCTTCAAAAGACTTTGGAAATTTCGAACACTTCTCAAATATGGTGGAGAAATAAGGGTCCGACTCATACAAAGACTTGATTGATTCAAATCCAAGCATCTTAACATGCATTAGGTTAAGCAACACGTACCTTCATGAGAGTGCATCGGTGACGATGTTGTCCTCTCCTTTCTTGTACTTGATGACGTACGGGAATGACTCGATGAACTCGACCCATCTTGCATGTCGCTTGTTTAAGTTGCTTTAACCTTTCAAATGCTTCAAGCTCTTATGGTCCATGTGAATGACGAACTCCTTAGGCCAAAGATAGTGCTGCCACGTCTCCAACGCACGCTTCAAAGCGTATAGCTCCTTATCATACGTAGAGTACCTAAGGGTGGCACCGTTTAGCTTCTCGCTATAGTAAGCTACGGGCCATTTTTTCTGCATCAAAACAGCACCTATACCTATCCCGGAGGCATCACACTCGATCTCAAAAGTTTTAGAAAAATCCGGTATACATAAAATAGGAGCAAAACACAATAAAGACTTCAGAGTTTTAAACGCATGCTCTTGTTGTTTACCCCATTCAAATTTGCGATCCTTCTTACTTAGCTCAGTAAGAGGCGTGGCTATGCTAAAGATATTGCGCATGAAGCGATGATAAAATCTGGCAAGACCGTGAAAGGATCGAACTTCAGACGCGATTTTGGGTGTTGGCCATTCCTCAATCGCCTTGATTTTGGAATGATCAACCTCAATACCTCTAACAATCATAACAAAGCCTAAGAACATAACTTCATCCAAACAAAATGAACACTTAGACATGTTGCCATACAATCGAGCATCTCTCAAAATCATAAATACACGCCTAAGGTGATCTAGGTGCGCTTGTGCACTGTGACTGTATATCAGGATATCATCAAAGTAAACAACAAAATATTTCTCAATAACATCACGTAAAACATGGTTCATCAATCTCATAAATGTGCTCGGTGTATTTGTGAGACCAAAAGGTATAACCAACCATTCATACAAACCATGCTTAGTCTTAAAAGCAGTTTTCCATTCATCTCCTTCATGCATGCGAACTTGAAAGTAACCAGATCTCAAATAAATTTTAGAAAAAAATTTCGATCCACTTAGTTTATCTAGCATATCATCAAGTCAAGGAATGAGAAAATGATACTTAACTGTTATTTTGTTGATGGCTCTGCAATCCATGCACATTCTCCATTCATTGTTCTTCTTGGGTATGAGAATAACTGAAACTGCACATGGGCTAATCGACTCTCGGATCTGCTTCTTTTCCAATAGCTCTTTAACTTGACAATCGATCTCCTTCATTTCTTCTGGTGAAGTGCGATAGGCTGGACAGTTCGGTAGAACGGCTTCGGGCACGAAATCAATCTGATGCTCGATCCCACGAACCGGAGGTAATCCACTTGGAATCTCTTCCGGAAAGACATCTTCGAACTCCTTCATAAGGGGCTGCACAACACTAGGCAAAGAAACTTCATTAGTAGCACTGTTCTTACAAGTTAAAAGAACTAAAGGCAAACCTGTTTTAATAGCCTTTTCAACTCCTTTAATTGTGCAAAACAGTGACCGACTCTTCTCTTTGGATGGTGTGACTGTACTCACTCCTTTTCCACGATCAAGAGAGCCGGGAAGTGGTGGTTTTGGGGCTGTATTGGCTGTGGGGGAAGAGGTGGCCGGCGGTGAAGGGGATTCGGCTGAAGAGGGACCGTTGGCGGTGGTGGTTAGGACGGCGGTGGCTGCGGCCTTCTCTCGCTATTTTTTGAACTTTTCTCATATTATCTCTTGTTCTTCTTGAACAACTTTAGGGGACAACGACTTAAGGATGGTGGTTCAGCCGTCTCTCTTTATAGTATATGTGTTCGCGAGTCCATCGTGTACAACTTGTCTATCAAATTGCCATGGTCTTCCTAAGAGTATATGCGCTACATCCATAGGAATGACAGTGCACAATATAGTGTCAGAATAATAACCAATGGAAAAAGAAATATGTACCTGACCAGTAACGCGAACTGTGCCTCGATCTATAAGCCATTGCAATCGGTATGGCTTTGGATGCTTCACTGTGGTGAATCCTAACTTGTCGATAGCATACTGGCTAACTACATTGATCACACTGCCACTATTGATGATCAGTGCACAAGTCTTGTCTTGAATAACAACTCTTGTGTAGAAGAAGTTTTCTCGCTGCGATTGTTGCTCTTCATCTCGACTTATGTTCAGACTGCTGATGGAAACCAAAATGACATGAGGAATCTCAAGTTCCTCTTCTTCAAACTTGGTCTGGGAGGCATTTACTTCAGTGGGGGCGTCGGCGTTGGAGGGTTCTTCATCTTCACTGGCCGATTCGAGTTCATTTTACTCCGTGAGGAATAAAACTCGTCGGTTCGGGCACTGGTTCTGAAAATGACCACAACCTTGACATTTGGGATATTGAACATCACGGGCTTGACTAGGGGCTGAAGTTGGTGCTGAATTGGGTGGGTTTGGCCATGTGAAGTTCAGCTGAACTAGAGCTGCGGGTGTAGGATCATTCCTACGGCTTGACTGCGGTGCGGAACGGTCAAAACGCCGTTCGGGTGGTCCGGATTGACCTCAGGGTCAAACAGGATCAGAAGAAGGATTAGAAGATGATGTGGGAGGTGTACTTTTTTCCAAGATGGCCGAGTAGGAGCTGATGTGTGATGAGATCGACGTCAGCCTTCTCGAAGCTGTCTTTCCACAATTGATGTGTAGTGTACCATGTCTTCTACAATCGTGAAGTCTTTGAGCTCGACTTCACATGTAATGTCGGGATTTATACCTTCAATGTACCTGATGATGGTAGCATTTAAGGACTCTTACATTCTGACTCGGTTCAAGGCGGTCTCCAACTCTTTATGATACTTTTCAATGGAACGCGTGCCTTGCTTGATCCGGGTGAGCTTCTTTTCAAACAGGATCAGAAGAAGGATTAGAAGATGATGTGGGAGGCGTACTTTTTTCCAAGATGGCCGAGTAGGAGCTGAAGTGTGATGAGATCGACGTCAGCCTTCTCGAAGCTGTCTTTCCACAATTGATGTGTAGTGTACCATGTCTTCTACAGTCGTGAAGTCTTTGAGCTCGACTTCACATGTAATGTCGGGATTTATACCTTCAATATACCTGATGATGGTAGCATTTAAGGACTCTTACATTCTGACTCGGTTCAAGGCGATCTCCAACTCTTTATGATACTTTTCAATGGAACGCGTGCCTTGCTTGATCCGGGTGAGCTTCTTTTCAAGCTCTCTCTCATAATGCACATGAATGAATCGTCCTCACATGAAGCCTTTCATTTCCTCCCATGAATCAATGGGTGGATATCTCTCACGACGGCGTCGTTCCTGATGTATTTCCCACCTTGAGATTGTATAGCCTCGAAACTCCAACGATACTAACTGAACTTTCTTCATCTCCAAAAAGTCGTAGCATATGAAGATCTTCTCTACCTTGCGTTCCCAATCCAAGTAAAGATCAGGATCATGTAGACCTTCAAACTTCGGAATGCTTGTTTTGATGTTGTTGAGCAAACCATCTCCATCTCTATCTCCAAATCTTGGCCTCTCAAAACGGACTGCTTGTCTGAAAGGTGCTCTAGGTCGATCACGGTGATCTTCCTACCTTGGTGGTATGAAATCTGCTTCATATCTACTTGTTGCATCGAACTCGAGTTCGAAGGCTTCGTGTCCAATGTCTTCTTGAAAAATGGGCTGTCTCGGTGTACCTCTTTGCTATGGTCGCTAGACTATCTGTGGTGTAGCAGACTGAGCTGTGAGTTTCTTGATTTGCTAAGTTAGTTCGGCTACTTGATTACCGAACTCATCCTTTATCATCTGGTTTTGGCGCCTAAAGTACTGCACCATAGCTTCAAACTGGTACTTCAGGTCCCAGTCGGTTTGGGATGTGTAGGATGGATCATCTGGTGTGAGGGGCGACTTTGGGTCGTCTATGGGAGGGGTCGAAGCAATGGCTTCGTTCTTGCCTTTGCCCATGGTACCTACAAAATGAACAAACGTAAAAGAAAACAAGGAAGGATCCTCACAATCTCACGTTCACTCTTTTGTTTTCACTCTTAATTTTACCACTCGTGTTTGCACTCAATATATGGTGCACAGTGTGTGTATCATGTATATAAGGTGAGAAGTAGCACTCTTTGTCAAATATCGAGGGTACAACTTAATTGTATGAATAATTGACGAGGATTGCTAGCTTGGATCAATGGATGATATGTAGCACGGGTGTGTAGGTCGAGTGGATGAGGTGGACATGAGGTGTAAAGGTGGTGTATAGATGTGGTGGCACAAGAGGGTATAGGGCGTGTGGTTTGAGTGTTGTGGATTAGGGTAGGATGGATCCCCAATGGGTAGAAGGAAAGAAGTAGGAAAGAAAAGGAAAAGGGATTAGGTAATTTGGAAAGTGTTACACAATTGTGACATAATCTAAATATCCTAATTGAACTAGACTCTAAAAGGAAAGAACCAAAAATAAATTACAACTTAGAAGGGAATTACCAAAATAAAATAAAACTTGGAAAGAAAGTTCCAAAAAATAAAATATGACTCTAAAGGAAGTTACCAACTAAAAAATTATCCTAGAAGGAAATTACAAAAATTAGGATTAGACTCACAAGGTAATTATAAACTATAGAATATTACTAAAAGGAAAGTACCAAAATTAAAACAAGACTCAATTGGATACTGTCACACCCGCCCCATTAAAATAAATGTAAAATATAAAGTAATGTAAAAATTAGGGTGAGGTGTCTCTTCTAAAAATATAAATATGTATTTTCATTAAAAAGTGTTAAACTTAAAAATTTAGGTTAACATGTGGTGCATTTAAAGTTATAAATAATTATAAAAATATAATTTACTAAAGAATGTAAAGAAATCATTGCTCACTTTGTAGAAACAATTCTAAGAAAATATACAAATAAATTTGAATTCAAATCTATGATATCTAAGCAGCAAATTAAAATATAATAATATAAGCCCTTGCCCTCCTCACAGGTCGTCATCCATGTATACACTTCTCAGGACTTGTCAGAGATTTCAGCATGCATGCATCGACGCACCACATGTTATCACTTTCACCTACAATGCATGAACTACATGAGCTAAAACTCAGTAAGCAGAAATCATGCACATGCATGTTCACTAGCATCACAACACGTGCAAGACACAACACACCACAAATGTGAAATGCTCATGTATAAAATACTTTCATGCCATCTCAAAAGTATTTTCAACGTTTAGGAACTTGGTTCCCTTCACCAGACACCAAAATGAGTCATGAGCTCATAATATAATCAATATCAATTGGTCAAAATGTGATTAGTGCACTCATGTGGCTCATCCTTCCTGGACCCCAAGGGACACGCCCCCTGTCTGTTCCCTTTGATCCCACATGAAAGTCATCCCACATCAGCCACTTATCACCTCAAAGGTGCAGTCGAAGTGGACCATCCTCCCTGGACCCCAAGGGACACGCCCCCTGCCTGTTCCCTTTGATCCCACATGGAAGTCATTCCACTCGAGGCACAAATATACAACACAGCACAACACGGGCTGGTGGTGACCAATCCTAAATAAAACATTTTCTCTCTCTCAAAACCATTTCATGCATGCAACCTTGACAATATCTACATGACGTGCATGCATATGCTCGTGCTCATGTACAAGATATTTGATGCAAAGAATTACAATACCACAAGTATTTTGCATCACATAATCATACAATATAATACAATAATAAATAATAAATAATAAACACATAGTTAAATAATATTATGTTCATGCATTGTAGTTGAGGATGGATTTCTACTTACCTCGAATCCAGAGCTTACAATCTTTGGAATCTTAAAGTGTGCTTTCTCAAGATAATCTAATTAATAAACAACATAAATTAAATTGCAATTAATACAACTTAATTAAAATTTATTAATTATTGTGAAATCTAATTTTAATAGCAAATATTGTAATATTATAGCATACAATTCTATTACGATAACAACTTGGTACCTTTTAACTAAACTCATGGAATTAGTTAAATAAAATTATGTTGAACCCACTTTAATTAATTATCAATCTAATATTTTGCCATTAACTGAATCTCATTTCTAAATTAAAGTAAATAGAAAACTAGTGATTTATAATATCATGAAAATGAGACTAGTCTAATTACTTGAGACATTAACATGCATTTTATCGATAAATTATTCATTCCAAGATTTGATCCAATTTAATTATTATTAATTCAACCACTTACATAGGATCACTAAAAATTCTTTTATACTAATCTATAATTAATTAACTAAACCTGCTAATCTTTATACTTTATCCTTATTTGTATTCGCATACAATATATTTATACAACAATAATAGTTCATTTATTTATATTACTAACATGGATTATTTTTGAGATAATCAACTGATTCACACTAATTAAGTTTAATTGTCATGTACTTTCATCAGACACCCTTTAATTAATAAGAGTCCATAAAATCAAATATCCAAATATATATATATATATATATATATATAAACACAAGCACAAAGACACACAATTTCTATTAACCTTTAATATTACAATTCCTAGTTATGGAATAAATTATTTTCTTTTGATATTGAAAAAGAATGAGAACAATAACCTGAATATGTGTTCTTCTCATATCCCTTTCTTCTTCTTCTAATTTTTATTTTTTTCTAGGATATGCGTGTAATACCCCAGATTTCCGAATAAGGTTTAGAGAATTGTTAATAATAATTAATTAATAAAAAAAGGAATTTAATTAAGGTTAGTTAAGGTTGGATGTCAGTCACCACTTTTGGAGTCAGTTTTCGTGAAGATCGTCTTTCCGAGAAATGTGATTTTAACTATTATATGACCACCCGTGGTCTCGTTAGAAAGATTTTAACTCAAGGAGTATGCCGGTGTTTTCAGATTTTAAATCTGAAGTCATTTGAGTTCCCGGTGATGAAAAACGCATTTAAAAGAAGAATGAATAGTAACTTTTGCGTGCGTTCGTGTTTTGAGAAATTTATGAAATCCTCCTCGTTGATCCGAGTCTTGTTCTGTCAGCCCCCTCTTATGGGAAATGACTCAAGGATTCCGTTGGCATTCACGGATTGTCATTCTGAGGTCAATCGAACGCTCGGGAGCCGAATCTGTTAGTCTGAGTGAATAGTAAAAAGTAATTCCAAAAAGGGAATCTTTGCTCGTCTTCCTTATGACGAACCCGTCTTCTTCACAAATCAAGTTGGTTCACTAGTATTTGAGCCAACGAGTCTCCCGGTATTTTTAGATTTCGTGTCTGAAGTCGTTTGGAAATCGACATCGAATAAAGCAACTTTTAACCGAACCCGGGGTAACTTTTGCAGTATTCCCGCACAGCAATGGCTTCCAAGGGAAGCCAAAGCTTTTCCTATATATAGGGGACCACCCCTTTAGCTTTTCTTGCTCATTTACTCTTTCCCTTCACTTCTAAATCGAGAGGTGAAAAGCTTTGAAAGCCGAGAAGGTTCTATCGAAATAAAAAGCGTTCTTCGTGAGTGTTCTTCAAGATGACGAGCGGAGTGGTGTGGAAGGGATGCGGTGAGGGAATGTGCTAGGGGCACCATTGAAATCATAGCAGGCGGCTCTGCCGCCGTTGCGACTCGACGAGATGCCGAGCTAACCACATTCCTTCGACGCACCTGACCCCGTCCATTTGCGTTCGTCGGTCTCAATTCCATTTCTTTTTCGTCTTTAAATTTCCGCATTTACTTTCCGTTCTTTACGTTCTTCGCGTTCTTCATTATTTCTCGTCTAGAGTTACATTTCGATTTTTGTTGAAATTCCAAGATAATAACTTGTGCGTTATATTTCTCATTCTAAATTCTGTTATTGTTATTCTAAGAAGATTAATATCGTTATTCAGTTAAAAATCCGTTCAAGCCATATCTAATTATTTTCGGAGGATTATCGTGTTTATGCCAAAATTATTTTTAAGTTAAAGCATGTTGTTGCATGATAAATTCAAGCACGTTGTTTTTATAAAAATCCGGGTTAATTGTTCTTCGTGTTCTTCGTGTTCGTCGAAGGAATCAACGAACATGAAGAACAGTCAAAGAACCCAGTTGAAGATCGCCTAGGAGAGAGAGAAAATGGGTCCCGCGACCGCGGGGGTTCGCGGCCGCACGACGCCTCCCTCGGCCCAGGACCCCGCGGGCGCGGGGCTGCGCGGGCGCGCGGGGTGCCGCTGGCGCGCGACGCTTCCTCCCCGTGTTGTCCGACGCTCGTCCTTCCAACTTTTCGAGTCCTTCTTCGAGTCATGTTTTTCCGAGTAATTCTCAAGTTTAAATTGAGAAGATTTTTCAAAGCTTCCTTCGATTTATTTTGAGAAATCATTCAAATTATTTTTCCGTCTAAAAATTTAGAAATCAAGTCGAGAAATTCCTTAAATAAAATAAATACTTTTCGGACCCTTATTAAGTCAAAGTCGTGCTATCCATGTTAAGTCCTAGCTAAGGGAATATTAGTTGGGTGTTATGTGATATCGTGTTATTAGAAATCTTCAAAGAAGGCTTCTAAGTCGACGATTCGACTCTTGTAGGAGGAATCGAGCCTCGGAGGAATACTGAGAAAGATCACTAGCTCGTTGCCTCGTCTTCCGTCCCGTAATCAAGGTGGGTAAATCTATACTCATCTAAAGTTTGAGCTAATAAGCTCTAGAAGCATGTTAGGACAAACGAGATATCCAATAAAGTATTTTGCTCAGCCTGTTTGATCTCTGTACAAGAAAAGGAATAAATGAAGTTATATGCATGATTATGTTGAATTATTTGGGTTAGATAAGGTAAAGAAAGTTAGTATAAGTTGAGTGAGCTCTCAAGTATGTTTAGCTATGCTAGAATTGTTTATTTACAATTTATGCTAGCATGAAGTGTTTAGAGTTGCTTTACTTGCAATCGATGTTTATCCGTGTTCATTTCCTCGTATTTGAATGCTTATGCTTTGTTAAAGCTCGTATAGTTAAGGATCAAGGATTGCCTTATTAGCGTAGCTTTAACCCTTTGTAGGCCAAGATCATGTAGCAATAAGGTATTAGCATTAGACATTGTTCTAAGCTCGGTATTGCTAGCAAGAATAGGAGGAGAAGGAACTTAGCTTTCACTTAAGCAGGATTTGAGCTCAGAATTATTAAGTTAGTCACTGCTGGGTTTTCCTCGCAAACTCGTTCGGATATTTGAGGTAACCCCTCTTCTATCCTATGGCATGCCTAAGGGTACAGTTGACGACAGGTTTGAGCCAAGTTGGGCCCAAAAGAAAAGAAAAGGTTTTACGGATACGGAAAGGGCTTTTGCGTTTTGCTCTCCGTATACCGTTTATTAATCATTGGATATCTTGAAGTTATAAAAGCATTTTCACTAAAACACACTGAGTACATTAGTGCTCATGCCCCCTCTTTTCAAATGTTTTCAGGTTGAAATGCTGAGGATGCTGGTGGCTGTGAATGTGGGTTGGCTGCCAAGACTATTTTGCTATTATCTAATGTTTCCATGAAATCCCACTTTGTGATCCGTTACTCTGATACACTCTTTCAATTCTGTTTAAGTCCTATTATGTTTAGCAAGACTCAATGAGTAATCTCCCAGAAATGATTCAACACCTATAAGATGTATATTATGTTATCTCTGTTTTCGAGTATGACCTCCATCCACCTGCAAATAGGCCTAACAAGTTGGTATCTGATTAGTTAGCCGTTTCATTCCGCTTAAGCATGTTTTCTTTTAATCCAAGCAAACCCGAGCATCACCATTTAACTTCTAAGTCATGTCTTGATTCTTAAACTTCTTGGTAAATCCTCCAATTTAATTCGTTAATCCCTTAATAACACCCCGTCCCCACTTGTAAATCCCTATCTCGGGACCGGGCTGTTACAATGCGTGTGTGTGTATCTTCTAAGACTAAGCTATACCTCATCATCTTAACTTTATTATTAATAATAATATTAGTAAACTAATTAGCATTTTCCATGTATGTTTGCTACGTGGAGAACATGCAACATATTTAAGTTAATTTCATGCCAATTCATATGTAGTATAATTTTAGAAGCAATCTTATCTCTTTACTAATTCTTATCCGGATATATATATATAATATTAATTAAACTATAAGATATTCTTATATATACACATAAATATTTGTTCTATTATATATATATATATATATTCTTTTGTCAATGTAGCATCAAGTCCATAAATCATGAATTTATATCAAACAAATGAATGGACATATCAAATTCACAAATACACCTATATAAATATAATTAGCATGAAAATAAGCATATATAAAATATATGACACATAAATTGTAACAACTAGTGAATCGTAAGATGCTCGGTTATTACAGATACACAATGAATATACCTCTTTTTTATTATCGATTTCTTTTTTTTATCTCCTTTTTTTATCGGTTTTTTTTATCTCGGTTTTTTTAATTGATTCTTTCTCTCTTTTTTTCAATGAATAGCTATGCTATTACAACTCGATAAACGAAAATAAAAAGATACGTACGATGACACGTAGGATAAAACTTGACACGTCGGATTGAACCACGACCAGCAGAGCTGATGTGGCTTTGATGCCAAATTTATGATACGACCCGACTATGCTAGGACGAATCTTGAGAACGTAGTGGAAGACTTCTGGATATGAAACACGTCAACTGAAGAAGAGCTTCAATCCGACTCTACTAAACAAACTAATCTAGACAATTAAAATACGTAGACTAAGACACAAACTATGAACACAATACCAAATACCAAGGGTTTAGGTAGGACGAAGATATAAAGTTGATGAGAAAGGTGTTTGAAACGTGTATGGTTTGTGAAGAATGGCTTGGGGTAGATAGGATATGTTATGGATAGAACGAACTTACGATTTAATGAAACGAATGATGAACTTGATCTCGATCTTGTGGAATTGAAAGAGACGTACGTTTGGGGCTGAATGGATGTCGTCGACTTGATGTTAGACGGTTGATGATGTTGAGATGAATCTCAATCCGATAGCCTACTTGAATCTCAAACGTATCCAAGGTTGAAATCTCCAAGTTGATCTTCGATTAGCGAATACTGATTAATCCCTCAAGTGGATTAAGTAATAACCTTGAATAAGACTTAGATGTGCTAACTCTAAGAATGATAATTTTCTTGATGGAAAACAATCAAAAGAATATAATAGTTGAGACACAATTAGATGTAAAAGTAAAATTACTTCAATAATGTCTAAAGTAACAATGAAACAAGAGACCCCTATTTATAAGACATAAGGGCCGAAAATTAGAGCCTAATAATGACCGAAAATCTGGTCCAACTTGAAGACTAATTGGACTAGAAAATTACCTAAACTAGAATTCTATTTAAGGTAGGAAACTTGCAAGTATGCTTGAAGCTTCTTAGCTCTTAATCGAGTAATTGGTCCTTGAAATTGCAACTCCGGATCTTGATCTTCATTGTTGATCATGGCTTCATCATTCCCCCCTGCTGAAAAGAATTCGTCCTCGAATTTGGATCATCGTCTTGATCGAATTCATCTACATCAAAGGGAGATAAATCAGCAACATTGAAGGCTGAAGAACATCTATACTCACTAGGTAGATCAATGTGATATGCATTATCATTGACGTGGCTCAAAACGGTAAAAGGACCATCTCCTCTAGGTGAAATTTTCGACTTCCTCAAGTTGGGAAATTATCCAGGACTCAAATGAATCTAAACACGATCACCGGGTTGGAAGACTACTCTTTTGTGCCGGGTATTGCGGTCGGTGGCTATCTTGGAGCTCTTGTGTTCGATCCGGGCTCGAACCTTCTCATGCATCTCTTTGATGAAATTAGCTCTCTTCAATCCTTTAACACTCATTAGATGCTCAACGGGTAAAGGAATTAAATCATTAAGCGTTAGTGGATTAAATCCATAAACAACCTCAAATGGAGACATGTAAGTAGAAGAATGAATAACACGATTATAAGCAAATTCAGCATAAGGTAAACATTCTTCCATGACTTCAAATTATTCTTGATTAGAGACCTAAGCAATGCACCTAAAGTACGATTCACAACCTCAGTTTGACCATCGGTTTGTGGATGACATGCAGTAGAAAATAATAGCTTAGTCCCTAACTTTCCCCATAAAACTCGCCAAAAATGTCAAGCTTTCTTCGAATTGTCACTTGCAAGTATGATTGAAACTTCTTAGCTCTTGATCGAGTAATTGGTCCTCGAAATTGCAACTTTGGGTCTTGATCTTCATTGTTGATCATGGCTTCATCAGTTGGGAAGTGGATTTTCGACCACCTCCCTATTTAATTATAGGGAGGATTCGAAGATCACACACTCACATTCAGCACCTCTTTGTCTCTCAAGATATCCACAGATTCTACAACCCTATCAGTAATATACAGCCCACTCTGTTTCTGATACTCAGTTCGGGAATAGAACAGAAGATCTCGGAGTAGAATACTTTGAGGAGACGCCAATCCTGTTTCATTCAACAATAAGATTAGATCTTTAATCTTGTCCTTAGACCGTCTACCGATTTGTAAGTAATTCGATTCTATGTATTCCACTTTATTAGATTCGATTTTCTCTACATGTTATTCATGTTAGACGTGTGATATACATACTTGAGACATAAAATTATGATTTGCATGAAGATGGATTTAATGAACATCCAAATGATCTTGCGGTGGTTTAATTCGAAAAAACCCCAACAATTGGTATCAGAGCAAGTTTTGGCACTGTTCTAGGATTAATCCATGCATAAATTTGATATATATATTTAAGTTTGATGTTAAATTTATAGTTCTTAAATTTTTAGATTTAAATATGCATGTGTGTCGATTTTTATGTGTTCAAAACTTGGATGGATTTTTGATTTGGTTCGAAAATCATAGTTTTGATGTTCCTAAGAATTTTCGGCCATCATTAAATTATTATTTGGATTGATATTTGATGTTCCTCAAATTTGCAGATTTAATGTTGATGGTGTTCAAAAATTTAGAGGTCAAAATTTTGGATTTTGATGTTCTATAATTCCCTAATTTTTGGTTGCTAATTTTCGGCACTATGAGAATTAAATTTGGATGGATTTTTGATCAACATCAAAAATTCCAGATTTAATTTTTAGTGTTGATCGAAATTTAGTAGGATTAGAATGAGATTAGGTAATTTTTGATATATATCAAAAGTTACCTAATTCTAATCTAAATAGGTTTGAAATTAGAATTGTAAATTTGTAATTTTTGAAAGGGATCAAAATTTCCAGATTTATTGCTCTTGTAATTTTCGAAACCTATGCTATATTATTTGGATTATTTTTTTGATTAATATCAAAATTTTCAAATATGATATATAGTGTTAATTTTCGATTTTAATAAATTAATTTGGAGAAGATTATGATGAAAATTAAATTTTCAGATTTATTTTATTAAAAGGGATGAAAATTATGTGTATTGGAATGAGATTTGATATTATTTGACATCTTGGTTTACCTAATTTTAATACAAATAGATTTGAAAATAGAATTTTAAATCATGGAAAATTTGGAGTGGACTAAATTTCTAAATTTATTATTTGGTAATTTTCAAAATCTATGTATTTAAAATTGGATAAGGTAATTTTTTGATATGGATACATAATTATCAAAGTCCAATTGGGATAAGGATTTAAATTAGAATATAATTTGGAAGAGTTTGAAAGGGATCAAATTTCCAGATTTTATTCTAGGTAATTTTCGATCCTTATGTATAATATTTGGATTAGATTTTTGATTTATATCAAGATATCCAAATTTATTTAATTAGGGTATTTCGAAAATATTAAATATATTTGGTGGATAATTTTAATTAATTTCCAGATTTATTTTGGGTTATTTTCGAAAAAGACAAGATTTTAAATTGGTGGATAATCATTTTAATTTTCAATTTTTATCTTGTGGATATTTTTGAATTTATTAATTTATTTAATTGTAATATTCGAAAATTATATTTCATGCATATATATCATATGTTATTTTATGTCTATCATATAAATATGGTTGTTGGTTTTGTAGACTGTGTTTGTTTGCAGGTTTACCAACTATCATGGCTCCATTTATTTATGTGATATATGTTTATGTTGAATGAATGATTGGCCGTATGCCGATTTGGCTATGTGAATTTTTTTTAATCCATGAGAAAATCCATGGATTAGTTCTAGGTTTTATTTTATGTTGTTTTAATGTAATAGAAATAAAATTGTTAGACAAAGTTTTTGAGTTGTAATTTTAATTCTAGAAATAGAAGATTTTTCTTTTTTGGAATAGATAGTATGTATTGAATAAAGATCGGAGATCAACTCAAAGAAGGAAAGTAGCACAGTACCAAGAAGGAAGGTTCACTGATTCACGTCTCGAAACCCTAATTGGAGCTAGCGTTCCGGCGAGGCGCGGTAAGGAGGGGCGATAGCCAAGCCCTATTCTGGAGCTGACTTTTCAGTTTTATCTCATCAATCAACATGAGATATAAGCCATGATAGTTGGAATATTACTGTTGCTTATTATGTTGTTGTGAAGCATGCAATGTATGTTTATCATTTTATGCGATGTTTGCATGTTCTTATAATGGGATAAAATGAAACCTCAAGCATAAATAACTAAGTGGGAGAGATTCATACCAAAGTATGTAGAAATCTCATACAGTCTCCATTAAATTTGATTTAATTGAGAAGTGATGGGCATACGTGTTGACATCGGTCTTCCTCCATATCGAATGTGTCATATCACAGATTTCTCTAGAAATTAAATCTCCTAATAGGATAGCTATAGAACATTATTAGAACTAACTGACTCCTCCATCTGAAGCAGTTTAATTCGAAATAATGATCTTGGTGAGAAGATAATGGTATTCACACTTACATGTAATTTATTGATAAATGTCCACACGATCGTGGCTTATCAATTAGACGATTACATGATCGTGTTTATTATCCGGCTATTAATTTACTTGTTGTAAGGAAATTCAATTGGAGGCAAATTAAAGGTTTAATAACCTATTTAAAAATGAATTTTATAAACGTCCACACTATCATGGCTTATAGAAAATGTTTTTAAAGTGTTGGTGGCAAAATATATAATTTTTATGAGGCTTTCGATTATATATTGTTTATCCTAAAGTTTTTTACTGTATTGCATGTTTTTAATTTCAGTTATTTCATATCATCAATAGCACTCTCCAATCTGTCCTCAATCCTCAATGAAAACAAACTTGTCAGTGAAAATTATAATGATTGGATTCATAACCTTAACCTCGTCCTAGTTTCTGAGGGACACAAGTTCGTACTTGAAGAGGTATGTCCTTAGAAGCCAAATGAGGGTTCTGATTAAGCCTAAAAGGCCGCGTATGACAAGTGGGTCAAGTCTGATGAGATAGCGCGCTGTTACATTCTGGCATCCATGTCGAATGTGTTGCAACATCAGCATCAGACTATGAAGACTGCTTATGATGTCATGCTCAGCCTTAAGGAGCTCTTCGGTTATCAGAACCGCTCGGCACGCCACTTGGCCATGAAGAAATTGATGGATGTAAAAATGGCTGACTCTACACTTGTTAGGGATCATATTCTCACGATGATGGGGTATCTGGCTGAGATCGAGACCTTGGATGGAGAACTGGATGCCAAATCTCAAATCGACATCGTTGTTTATAGCCTCTCCTTGAAGTTTGAGCAGTTCAGGTTGAACTTCAACATGATCAAGAAAGATGTTACCTTGACTTAACTGCTCATGAACCTTCAGGCGGCTGAATTGCTTCAAAAGAACAATCCTGAGGCCCACATAGCTGAGAAAAGGACGTCTTCTTATGGTGTGAAAAAGTATAAGAGATACATACCCAAGAAGGCTGCAGATGCAGCGCCTAAGATGAAGAAGCCAAAGCGAAGATTCCTTATGAGGAGATCAAGTCAAAGACTAAGTGCTTCAAGTGCGGCCAACCAGATCACTGGAAGGCGGTGTGCCCTAACAAGAAGAAGAGAGGTATATCTCACACTCTAGTTGTAGAAATATGTTTAGCAACTTGTTCTACCTAGTCATGGGTGGTAGATACTGGAGCTACTGATCATGTTTGCATGTCTTTGCAGTGGTTCCTCGTAAAAAGACAGCTGAGTGAGAATGAGATCACCGTCTACATGGGAAATGCTATGAGAGTGACGGCTGTTGCAGTGGGAGATGTTATTTTACCCTTTAGTAGTGATAGAACTTTGATTTTGAAAGATTGTCTTTATGTGCCTAGTTTTAGGCGAAACTTAGTTTCAGTTTCTAAATTGATTATGGATGAATATTCTGTTTCTTTTGATAACAAAGTAGTTATCTTCAGTGGTAAACATTTTATCTATTGTAGCACATTAGATGGACACCTATACTTTCTTAAACCAATTGAAAACACTACGTAAAGACAACTTCTGAATACATCGATCACTAAGCCTAATAAAAGAAAAGAACCTTCAGACTTGAATCAAACCTATCTTTGGCATCTAAGGCTGGGTTCATCAACCTTAAGAGGATACAAAGGCATGTAAATGATGGACCATTGTCTTCTTTGGTACTAGAATCATTTCCTTTGTGTGAATCCTATTTGGAAGGTAAGATGACCAAACGTCCTTTCCAGTCAAAAGGAAATCGATCCGAAGGAGTATTAGATTTGATTCACTCTGACCTATGTGGCCCTATGTCAGTTCAAGCTCGAGGAAGGTTTGAGTATTTCATCACTCTGATTGATGATTACTCAAGATATGGATATATCTACCTGTTACGTCACAAGTCTGTATGCTTTGAGAAATTCAAAGAGTTTAAGGCGGGAGCAGAGAAACGAACAGGTAGAAGTATCAAGTCACTGCATTCTGATCGTAGTTGCGAATACCTCTCAAGAGAATTTAGGGATTACATAGCAGAGAAAGGGTATACTCATAAAGAAGGGATCGATTATGAGGAAACCTTTTCACCAGTAGCAATGCTTAAGTCAATCCAGATTCTCTTGTCGATTGCTACTTATTTGGATTATGAGATTTGGCAAATGGATGTCAAGATAGCTTTCTTAAATGGAAGTCTTGAAGAAAACATCCACATGAAGCAACCAGAGGGATTCATTGCTAAGGGCCAAGAGCACTTGGTGTGCAAGCTTAAGAGATCTATTTATGGATTTAAGCAGACATCGAGATCTTAGAAATCTGATTTGACGAGATTATCCAATCATATGGATTCGTGCAAAGTTCGGATGAGAGCTGTGTGTACAAGAAGTGTGATGGAAACGAGGTGGTATTCTTCATACTTTATGTTGATGAGATCTTACTTATTGGAAATAGTAAGAAGGCATTGTTGAAAATTAGGGTGTGGTTGTCCAAGCAGTTCGATATGAAGGATCTGGGTGAAGCCGGGCATGTCATTGGTATTAAGATCATTCGAGATTGCCAGAGAAGGATGTTATGTCTATCCCAGGTGACTTATATCGATACAGTGCTAGCTAGGTTTGGCATTCAAGATTCCAAGAAAGGTTTCATACCTTACATGCATGGAATTCATCTATCCAAGGAAATGTGTCCCCAAACACAGTCTGAGACAGAGGAAATGAAGAAAGTACTATATGCTTTGGCTGTGGGAAGCTTGATGTATGTCATGCTATGCACTAGGCCTGACATATACTATGCAGTTGGCATGGTAAGCGGATATCAGTCTAACCTTAGATAAGGTCACTGGACTGCGGTTAAAAATATTCTCAAGTACCTTAAAAGGACTTGAGATTACATGTTGGTATACCGCTCTGATAGTCTAATGACTTTGGATTATACGAACTTAGATTTTTAATCCGACAAAGATCAAAGTAAATCTACCTGGGCTATGTGTTTACATTAGGAGGCGGAGCCATTGCATGGAGGAGCATAAAGTAGAAATGCATTGCTGATTCCACCATGGAAGCCGAGTATGTAGCTGCCTCTGAGGCTGCAAAAGAGGCTGTCTGGCTCCGCAGTTTCCTATTGAGCTTGAGCATGGTTCCTGAGTTGCCTAAGACTATCATGATATACTGTAATAATTCTGGGGCAGTGGCGAATTCGAAGGAGCCCAGAGCCCACAAGGCAAGTAAACACATAGAGATAAAGTACCATCTTATACGAGAAATCAAAAAGAGAGGAGATATGGCGGTGGTCAAGATTGCATCGGAGGACAACCTGACTTATCCATTCATGAAGAGCATGCCAGCTAAGACCTTTGATGGTCAGATGGAGAAAATGGGAGTGAGATGCAGACCTGGTGGCGCAGTTTGAGTCTATAGTTTAGATTGGAGAGTTAGCTAGTTAGTTTTTATGCTTGAAAGACATACTTAAAGTATAAGTGGGAGATTGTTAGTTTTATATACTGGAAAGACATGTCTTTGTATACTTTTCTGATGATATAGATTGAAAGTTATTGCAGTCACTGTTTGCATTTAGATTATTTTATATAATTATTTTATGCAATGTTCAATATACTTACATTGTAGATGATATTGTATGGGGAGACACATGGTAAGATCATATCATTAGAACCTTATATTGTATTAAAGAGCTCACGGCTTAGATGGTCCTTAACACACCATCGGTACACCGTAGGATAATCTGATGAGTTAGTTTATCTTGACCAACTGATTATTCTAATACACTTGTTAGTGTATTGAGAAAGATCATGATAGGATACTATTCTCTACTCTGACTCTGATTGTGAGAGAATAAAGATCCACAGAGTTCGGGTTCTGAACTTATGTTTATTGGTGAGCATATGTGTACTTTATTTATTGCTTTGACTTATCAAGGTTTTATATATTAATTAATGATAGCTATCAGAGATTGACATAATTAATTAATGAACATTATATCTTAAACACAGAGAATGGCTGAACTAAAGGAGAAAGCATATTCGCAAATAAGTATTAAATTGGTAGGTCAGTATTACTTCTTTAGTGGGATAAAAGTAACATTTAATTTATTTAGTTATATCCTAAATTTATTGGATATTGGAAATTAAATAAATTAGTGGGCCAATTTAATATTCTTCTAGATCCCTGCTGTAGCCCAAATAGACTGTTAGTGGACTGGATATGGAACTTGAGAAAGAGGCCAAAATCGAGTAGGTTTGGGAAGTTGATTTTCGGCCACCTCCCTATTTAATTATACGGAGGATTTGAAAATCACACACACACATTCAACCCCTCTTTGTCTCTCAAGATATCCATAGATTCTACAACCCTATCAGTAATATACAGCCCACTCTGTATCTGATACTTAGTCCGGGAATACAACAGAAGATCTCGGAGTAGAATACTTGGAGGAGACGCCAATCCAGTGAAGGAGAAGGGGACGCCGATTCTGTTTCATTCAACAGCAAGATTAGATCTTTAATCTTGTCTTCAGACCATCTATTAATTTGTAAGTAATTCGATTCTATGTATTCCGCTTTATTAGATTCGAGTTGCTCTACATGTTATTTGTGTTAGACGTGTGATAAACACACTTGAGACATAAAATTATGATTTGCATGAACATGGATTTAATGAACATCCAAATGATCTTGCGGTGGTTTAATTCGAAAAAACCCCAACAATGTTGAAGATACTGCCACATCACCAAATCTCTTGTCAAAGAGTTATGTCACCCACTAATCGCTTCAAGCTCAAAGACAGCCGCCCAACTGAACCCTCAGGAAGTTCAGTTCAAGTCATCCTACAGAAGGAAATTGCAGATAAGGTAAATGGTCACATCAGCTGAAGCCAAGCACCGGAGCTAATCCGTGAAGAAAGCAAGGCCAAAGAAGCCTGCTGAAGGAACTAGATTTGCCTCAAAGAGAAAGAGACAAAACTGCCCTGACGAGAGCAGTGACGAGAATCCAGTTTGCCCCATCAAGAAGAGAAAATTGATCGAGATTTAATCTTGCAGTTCAACAACTGAGTGTATCAGTTCAGTGATGAATCAGTGCACGGGGCCAAGAAGAAGACATGACAAGAACTGATCGATCAGTTACCACATCGTCAGTTCACAAAAGTCATCAGTTGGACTGTATCCCAACTGACCAAGGATAAGTTTTAAATCGATTATTCTTTAAGCTTATTCTTAATAAAATTATTGCTGTTGTGATTTATTTTTTATAATCCAACTGGTATAATTTTCAAATGGGAGATCTCTCAAAGATAGCTAGCATTAATGCCACTGACCAAAATCAACCACTAAAGTGGAAAGTGAGTTGATCGCTTGAAATATATAAATAGCAAACTCGTACACCAAATATTTTCTATTTATGGCAACTATCCCATTTTCAAAATGGATGAAATCTTAACCGCTGATCTAAAGTAAATCCAAACTTATAGATGGCTGAGATGATAATAACATTTAAGCCAGCTGAGCATCAGTCAAATTCATTAACTGATCAGCTGATGAGTACTCGATTGCAACTCGAAGTACATGCATACAAAGCTTCTTTTAAATTCTAAAGAGATGTCGATCAAAGATCACATATCTATCATCATAACTCTACTTGCATTGCTTTGCATCTGTCTCTCTCTACTCTATTTAAACTCTCTGAAATACTCTCTTTCTTGCAGAATGGAACTCCCCGCTCAATACATCGATCCCGCTAGACTTGCTCTTAATCTGAAAAGAGACAAGTTTGTAGATGTGGACTTTATGATGAAAAGACTCAAAGCTGATGAATTCTATCGCTTAGTCACAGCAGGGGAGGAAACTGAACTCTTTCAGTTTCTTACTCAAGGTCCTCAGTTTGGACGATACTTTCCGGAGTTAGTTGCCGAGTTCTATATCTACTCCCAAGTCGCAGGGAACGACAACATCATTTCACTAGTTGGCAGGCACCCGATCATGATCTCCAAGGACACTATGATGGAAATCCTCTATCTTTCTAGAAACAGGTTCACCAGTATGCTCAATAGCTATGCCAAATCAAAGAGATTTGTAGAGCCAATCGACAAAACTAGGAGTTGAGCATAATAATTATTCACACAGACTGAAGGATAGTCTGCGGTCAGAGTTCATCCAACTCTAAGATATAGTCATCCACTACTTGTGAGGCAACCTGGACTATACTCATTTCAGTGCCGAAAATGATCACCTGATGGTACTTATCTACAACCGATGCAAAGTTGACTAGGCATCGTATGTGCTATCACAAATACGCCTGAATATTCACATGATCCGTTTTGACCACCAAACTAGAACATTCACGGAGAAGCTGGGATTCATCAATCAACTCAGCATGATCATCTGTGATCAGAATCAAGTTCTTCCTTACCAAGGCGTGTTGCTGGACAGGAGAGACTATCTCCCCACAATCTTTATCAAAAGAAAAAGGAACCTGAAGCCATTTAGCCCAAGATCAAGAAGGCAGAGAACCTCCACTCTAACTGAACCAACTTTAAACAGTCGAGGAAAGCAAACCATGTCAGATGATGATATGACCATAGAGTTAACTGCGCCAGCTGATTCTGAACCAGCTGAAAATAAATACTTGGATGGCATTGAAGAAAGCTTCAACGAAACTCTCAAACATCTGCTCTTAAGCAGATTCCACCTCATTAAGAGCTATGACTTTGATCTCTTCAATCAACTGAGGAGATATCTCAGATGGTTACTCTGGAGATATCAAGTTGATGAAGCAGTCATGTTTGAACTGCTCGACAAGAAGGGACGCCACTTCTGGAGTTAAGAAGGAATTTGGAGCAGAAACTAGATGAACAATCCATTCACGAATACTCCCACACTCTTTGAGGTAATGGATTCAATGATTCATAGAATCCAACATAGAGTACCAGCCGCAGCTCCTCTACCATTTGCAGAGCCATCTAACTCATCTTCCACATCGATAGAGTTCAACCACCCACCTCTAAATGAAGAACTCCTCACCAGTTTAGCCATGATGACAACTGAACCTCAAGTTCAGTCTCCACTGTCAGATCTACGGCAGTTCATACCAATAGAAGAAACATGCAACTGGCTACCCTCACCTCCACGAGAACATTCATACCCCTCCCCATATGAAGGTAACCTATCTACTACACTCAGCTTGTTACCACATGTTCTCATTCCATCCTCTAATCTACAACTACACACCCTTTCGGATGATGCCAAAAAGGGAGAAGAGAATGAAGAAATTGAGAGGAATGATGGAAGAAACTTTTTGAGTCTCTGGGATGAGATTCAGGGGAACCCTCACAGTTTCAGGGGGAAGTACAGCCTCAGGAGGAAGTAATGAGGACTGTAGGAACTGCTCGAGAAGAGAGGCATCAGCCTCAGGGGAAAGTTTGGGGAGATGTCAGGAGAAGAGCTAGAGATAGAAGACAAGTGTCTCAGGGAGAAGTTTGGGGAGAAGTCTGGAGGAATGCTAGAGAAAAAAGAGAACCTAGCAATTGGTGGAACGGATGAAGGAGATGAGATACCCGCTGAAGAAGCGCAACAGCTGAAGAGCTAGAAACTGAAGAAAAAGAAGAAGAAAAAGAAAAACAAACTGTTGTAAATTGAAAGAAATCTAATCAGTTTATATAATCAGTTTCTTAGCTATAAAAGTTTTCTTGCTTGATTGTGTTCTCTTTTACACAATCTAAAATTTCTAATAATCATTTTTTCTATCATTGCTCAATTTTGCCATGTTTTGGACATCATCAAAAAGGGGGAAATTGTTAGGAAAAACTATCAAGGGTTTTCCTGACTCGGGTTTTGATGAGATGTCAAAATATGCCAAAATACCCAAAGAGCTTTGAAAAAACTAAAAAGAAATCAAGCAGAAAACTAAGGATGATCATATAAAAAATTGAGCAATCAAAGCCTGAAAATGATCAATCCAACTGTGAAAAGAAAAGAAAAGAGAGAAAAGAAAAGACAGAAAGAAAAGAAAAGATAGAGAAAAGAAAAGAGAGAAAAAGAAAAAAAATCCAGCCACAAGAGCTGTTTGAAAAGAAAAACTATAGCTTGCTAGATCAGTTAGCAAGATAAACTGAAAGTTGTAGGTACCATCAAGTGGAGTACTAAATAACATAAGTCTACAGTCATGAACTGAAGAAGGCACCAGTTCAGAAGTGCCCAATTCTAGCTGAAGAATAATACCAGCTGAAGCTACCAGTTCAAGGCACTAGTTCAGAAGTGCCCAGTTCCAGCTGAAGATGATTACCAGCTGAAGAGAGGACAATTCCAACTGAAGGAGAATACCACCTGAAGATCACAACAGTCTGAGCTGAAGCACATGCCAGCTCTAGAAAGTTCCAGCTGAAGAAGAATGCCAGCTGAAGAATGTACCAGAACAAGGTACGAGCTGAAGGATATGCCAGCTCAAGAAGTTCGAGCTGAAGAATGAAGTACCAGCTGAAGAAATACCAGTTCGAAGGACACCAGCTGAAGATGCATTAGTTTTAAAGTCCAAACTGAAGAAGCGCCAGCATCCGAACTGAAGACCAGTCCAAAGAAGTTCCAGCAGAAGGGACATCAGTCCAACATACCAGCTGGAGAACACTGGTTCAAAACTACCAGTTGAAGCAAGTCAAACTAGAGCTCAGAAAGCATCAAGCCAGAGTCTAGAACTGCCAGCTGAAGATGATCTCAACTGGAGGTTACAAAACTGCCAAGGATGCGTAGAACTGATAGACAAGGAACTGAAGATTCCAACTGCTAGTAAAAGTTCAGAACTGAAGATCAAGACAGAAGTCGTAACTGAAATTCAAATTTCAGAAAAGCTAATAAAAAGATCTTGAAGTTAATGCAACCGAGATCTTGGAACAAAAGCTCATCAGAAGAACAAAAACTACCCAACGGCTCTCTTTAAATGAAAGCCTCTCAATGGCTTTATCATTTATGATCACACAGTGATCATCAACGATCACCGGCCACTCATCTATAAAAGATGAGCAACCCAGAAGATGGCCAGGACTTTTGGCTTTCTCCTTAGACTTTTAGCAAAAAGAATTTTTGCTTAGCCCTTTTGCAAAAGAATCTTGCTCAGAATTTCTGCAAGAACAGCTGCTATGACTTTCCACAAAGATGTTCGCCAAAGCTATGAAGCCTCACGCTTAAATTCAGCAGAATCAAAAGTCCAACTGAAGAGAATGAGAAAACTGCTCATCAAGCTAGCTGTTGAAAAAATCCAGTGAGAGCTATTCTCTCAGTTCCGCTCTACAACGATCAACTACGCGGCTCAAGCCGCAGATGCGTAAAAAAGCACATCAGTTGATACCATTTTTAAGAATGACTTCTTGAATATCGAAAGAGATCTAAAACCTTGTAAAGATGGGCAATAGTACCTAAAGTCTCAGCGAGCAGTTGGGATCGGTAAGTGTGAGTTATTGACCTGAAACCGGCTGAAGAGGCCATGTTCATTGGATTGTTACTTTTGGGACAACAACAGTTAGAAAGGACTCCGTGACTCGTAAAGTCACCGATCACCAGGTCCAACACCTGTCTTCACTCTGTAACTGTAATAAAGGAAGACACTTGCATAGTGAATTGCCCTTCTGCGGAAGGAAGAGAGGACGTAGAAGTTGAGCTTTGAACCTCTATAAAATTGTTTGTGTGCTCTGTTATGTTTTCAGTTTTTAGTTGCATGTTTTAAACTGCACACGCCAAGCATACACACAACATTCCGAGGTAGCTGATCCTCTCAACTAATCACCTAAATAGTATGAATAACTTTGTGAGTCAAGGGCCTAGTCTATTCCGCATATGTGTTAAGAAATTGGATCAGTTTATTCACCCTCCTCTAAACTGATTCTGACTCACCCCGGGACCAACACTTTATCTCATCAATGGATCATTTATGATCATTCATTGATCTGCAAACGGTCATAAGATCACTTCTCTATAAAAGAGATAAGTGACTCAGATTATAACCGAGACTTTTGAAAGACTCTTGCGTGACTTTAGCAAAACAGAGACTCTTTGCTCAGACTTTTGCCGATCAAGAGAAAAATTCAGAGAGAAAAAATTTCAAAGCTCAAAGTTCAAAGTCACCCACATCAAAAGTCCCAACTAAGAAGAAGAAGCAAATTGCTCATCAAGATAGCTGTTAAAGAATTCCAGCCAGAGCCAGTCTCTCAGTTCCGATATACACCGATCAACTACCCAACTCATGATAAATGAGCACATTAGTTGATAATAGTTTCAAGACCGCATTCTTAAAGATCGAAAGATATCTAAAGCTTTGTAAAGACGACCAATAGCACCTTATCTCTCCAGTAAGCAGTTGGGGATCGCAAGTATGAGACTGTCGATCTACCAGCTGAGAAGGCTATGTTCATTGGATCGTCATTTCCGGGATAGTACCAGTTGAAAAGAAGGCCCGACTCATAAAGCCTCCGTTCACCAGGTTCAACAGTTTACCTTCACTGTGTAACTGTAATAAAGAAACTTTACACTTGCATAGTGAATTGTCCTATTCAGTTAGGAAGAGAGGACATAGAAGTTGAGCTTCGAACCTCTATAAATTATCTTTGTATGCTCAGTTTATCACTTTAAGTTACATGTCTTAACCGCACACCTCCAGCACACAAACTGTACTTCGAGCAAACTAAACATCTCAACTGATCAAGTGCACGGATAACTTCCCGAGTCAAGGGCCCTATTTATTCCGCAATTATTGTTAAGTTTTTGGATCAGTTTATTCACCCCCCATCTAAACTGATTCAGACTCGTCTTGGGACCAACAAGCTACAACAGAGATCTAGAAGAATATTAAATTGGCCTGATAGATTTATTTAATTTCCAATATCCAATAAACTTAGGATATAATTAAATGCGTCAAGTATTATTTTTATTCCATTAAAGAAATAATACTGAGCTACCAATTTAATACATATTTTTGAATATGCTTCATTCTTTAGTTCAGTCATTCCCCATGTTTAAGATATAATGTCCATTAATTAATTATGTAAGCTGCTGATAGCTATAATTAATTAACTGCTTGTCCTTGAGTAGTACCACACAAGATTTATCATGTACGAAATAATTTTCACCTGCAGGATTTCACATGAACTATGTACTTCCTCAAGGAGACATCATCAACCTGGCGCACCAGGATACGGTGACCATACCTATTACATGACACATCATATATGAATATGATACTACCCAAGATATCAAGTTTGTTGATCTTATCTGAGAATCTCACCCATTGATAAGTCAAAGCAATATCACAATATATATATGCTCGCCAATAGATATGGCTTAAGAACCCGAACTCTGTGGATCTTTATTATCTCACTTAAGGTCAGAACATAGAATATTATCCTATCGTGATCCTCCTCAATACACTAATTAGTGTACTAGAATAATCAGCTAGTCAAGATAAACTAATTATCAGATTATTCTACAGTGTACCTGTTGGTCCCGGTGTGAGTCTATGTCAGTTTAGAGGGGGGGCTGAATAAAGTAACTCAAACTTGAACTTTGGGGCCCTTGAATCGCTAAATGCTTATCCGTGCACTACTCAGGTGAGATAGAAAGCTCAGCTTGTGAGTGCAGCTTATGTGCAATAGTATGCAGTTGTGTATATACAGAAGCTTAAGCAGAAAATACAACACACACAAGACTTATAGAGGTTCGAAGCTTCCTGTTTCTATGTCATCTCTTCCTTCCTCAGAAGGGCAATCCACTATGCAAATGTAAAGTTTCTTTATTACAGTTACACAGTGAAGAAATATATTGAACCTGAAAACGGCACCCTTCAAATTGAGCACGACTCCCTTTTCAACTGTTGCTGTCCCATAAGAATGGACCCATCAATATGCTCTTCCTCAGTTGATTCTGGTCGACAGCTCACACTTATCGGTCCCAACTGCTTGTTGAGACTTTAGGTGCTATTTCCCGTCTTTACAAGATTTTAGTTCTCTCTCGATCTTCAAGAATACAGTCTTGAATCTGTTATCAACTTTGAGTGCTCCTTGAACTGAGCTGAGTAGTTGATCTTTGAATCGCTTGAACTGAGAAGCTTTGCTCTGGCTGGATTTCTTCAATAGCTAGCTGCTTGCTTGGAACTTGAAGCACGCTCTCTCAATTGGAACTTTAAGCTTTGAGCTGTGGAGAGGGAGAAAGAAAGCTCAATATCTGCAAAATATAGTAAGAGTTAGGTTGGTGAAAGTCATGATCAAAATGAGATTCACTCTTCTTATATAGAGGAGTGATCTCTTGTGACTGTTAGATTCTACCGATCGTTGGTTCGGTTGATCCATCGATGGGAGTTTTAATGCATGTAGTCGTTGATACTTTGATTGAACTAGCCATTGTATTTAATGACTTCTGTTTCAAGTGTTGGTTTTGTATACTAGAACACCTGTCTTTTGTATACTTTATTGATAATGGTTTTATGATGATATAGAATGAATACAATTGCAGTCACTGTTTGCATTTAAATTGTTATATTTACATGCATGTTCACTATACTTGCATTGTAGATGATATGGTGTGGGTAAACACGCGGTTAGATCATATCATCGGTTCCTTGTAATGTATTAAAAGGCTCACGGTTTAGATGGCACTGAACCTACTATCGGTACGCCGTAGAATAATCTGATAGTTAGTTTGTCTTGACTAACTGATTATTCTAATACACGATTAAGTGTATTGAGGAGGATCTACTTAGGATTCTATTCTTCATTCTGACCTTAAATGAGAGAATAAGAATCCACAGAGTTCGGGTTCTTAACGCCTATATGTTGGCGGACATATATGTGTAGTGTTTGTAACTTTGATTTATCAAAGGGTGAGATTCTTTCATAGGATCAATAATCTCGATATCTTGGGTTGTGACATTTACACTTATGATGGGTCGTGCAATATGTAGGGGCACCGTGTCCTGGTGCGCCAGGTTGATGGTGTCCCCTTGAAGAAATGCAAGTTCATGCTGAAACCCTGCAGGTGGAATTTATTCCGTGCATGAGTAAAGCTTGTGTGGTACTACTCAAGGATAGGATATTAATTAATTATAGCTGTCAGAAGCTTACATAATTAATTAATGGGCATTATATCTTAAACACGGGGAATGGCTGGATCAGAAATATGTATTAAATTGGTAGGTCTGTATTATTTCTTTAGTGGAATAAAAATAATACTTAATATATTTAATAATATCCTAAGTTTATTGGATAGTGGAAATTAAATAAATTAGTAGGCCAATTTAATATTCTTCTAGATCCCTGTTGTAGCCCAATATGACTTTAATGGACTGGAGATAGAAAAAAGGGATAGAGACCCAAACCCAGTAGGGTTGGGACACTGAAATTTCACCCACCCTCTTATAAATAAGAAGGTGGGGGATGAAATTTTGGGGAAATAGATCAGCTCCTCTTGTGTTCTCTTTATCTCCACAGATTTCATATCGATCTAGTAGATTTCAACCCATCCTGAAACTAGATTCAGTCCGAGAATACAACAGAAGATCAAGGAGTGGAATAGCATTAGTGGGCGCCAATCATCATCATACACAACAACAAGATTAGACCTTTACTCTTGTCCTCCACCTGTCATTTGAGTTGTAAGTCATTTTTCGATTCTATGTTTCCGCTTTAGTAGAATCATTTAAGCTGGATTTGCATGTTAATTGAACTCGGTTAATTAAAACATATGAGATGCATGAATTTATAATCTACATAACATTAGGATTAATGAACATCCAATTAGATCTTGCGGTGGTTCAATTCGAAAATACCCCAACAACTGGTATCAGAGCGGGTTTTGGCACTGTTCTAGATTTAATCCTAGGATTAATTTGAAAAATATGTTTAAATTTGATGAAATATTTAAGTTGCTTAAATTTTCAGATTTATGTGTTCATATTTTCGAATTGATTGTGTTCAAAACTTGGATGAATTTTTGATGGTGTTTCGAAAATTCTAGTTTTGGATGGATTGTAATTTTCGGTCATATCTTAATTAGATTTGGAATACATTTTTGATTTATCAAAATTTTCAGATTTAATTAGATGTGTGTTTCGAAAATTGGAGCATCAAATTTTCGAAAATTTGATGTTTAATTTCCCTAATTTTTGGTATTAAATTTTCGATCATTGTTAAATAAAATTGGAGAAGATTTTGATGAAAATCAAATTTCCAGATTTATTTAATGGCGTGTTTCGAAAATTTGGAGTGTTTTATTAAGATTTGATATTATTTGATGTATATCTTAGTTTACCTAATTTTAATATAGATAGATTTGAAAATAGATTTTTAAATTTGGAAGAATTTGAAGTGGATCAAATTTCCAGATTTATTAATCTAGTAATTTTCGAAAATCTATGTATTAGAATTGGATAAGGTGATTTTGGATATATATGAATAATTATCAAAATCCAATTGTGATAAGAATTTAATTTTGGATAGGTTTTGGAAGATTTTGAAGTGGATCAAATCTTCAAACCTTATCCTTAAAGATTTAGATTCTTATGGATAATATTTGGATTAGAATTTTGATTTATATCAAGATATCCAAATATTAATTAATTAGGGTGGTTTGAAAATATTAAATAAATTTGGTAGATAATTTTAAATAATTTTCAAATTTATTTTAGTTATATTTTCGAAAATAACAAGTTTAAAATTGGTGGATAATTATTTTAATTTTCAATTTTTATCTTGTAGATAATATCGAATTAATTAATTTTATTAATTGAAAAATTCGAATATTATTTAATAATGTCATGTGTGGATATCATATGTTTTTTTATGCTAATCATGTAATTGTGATTGTTGGATTTGTAGACTGACTTATTTGCAGGGTTACCGACTATCATGGCTCCTTAATTATGTGATGTATGTTTTAATTTATGTTGGATATATGATGGGACGTATGCCGGTTTGGCTACGTGATTTTAATCCATGAGAAAATCCATGGATTAGGTCTAGGTTTTATTTTATTTTGTTTTAATGTAATAGAAATAAAATTGTTAGACCAAGTTATTGAGTTGTAATTTTATTCTAGATATATTAGTTTTTTCCTTTAAGGAATAGAAATTCTATATTGAATAAAGTTTAAAGATCAACTCAAAGAAGGAGAGTAGTACAACTCAAGAAAGGAAGTGTCACTGATTCACGTCCCAAAATCCTAATTGGAGCTAGGATTTTCGGCGAGGCGCAGTGATGGGGGCGGCGGCCATGCTCGAGTTTTCGGAGCTGACTTTCCAGTTTTATCTCATTCAGCAACATGAGATATAAGCCATGATAGTTGGTTTTTATTATTATTGCTTATTATGTTGTATGAAGCATGCAATGGTGTTTTATCTTTTTATGTGATGTTTGCATGTTTTACAATGGGATAAAATGAAACCTCAATCTTAAATAACTAAGTGGGAGAGATTCATACCAAAGTATGTAGAAATCTCAAACGGTCTCCATTAATCTGATTTAATTGAGATGTGATAGACATGCGAGTTGACAATAGGTCTTCCTCCATAACGGATGTGTCATATCACTATTATCTCTAGAAATTAAACTTCTTTATAAAGATAGCTGTAGAACACTACTAGAACAAATTGACTCCTCCAACTGGAGCAGGGAGTTCGAAATAGTGGACTTGGTGCTAAGATGATGGTGTTCACACTTAGGTGTAATTTATTAATAAATGTCCACACTAACGTGGCTTATTAATTGGAAGGTTACATGACTGTGGTTATTTCCGACTATTAATTTACTTGTCATAAGGAAATTTGACTAGAGGTAAATTAAAGGTGGTTTTACCTGTTTAAGGATGAATTTTATAAACGTCGACACTAACGTGGCTTATAAGAAACATTTTTAAAATGTCGGTGAATTACATATAATTTTTTGAGGTATACGATTATATGTGAGTATCCTAAAGTTTGTGACTGTACTGTATGTTTAGTTTTCAGTTATTCTGTATAATCATGGCACTCTCCAACCAGTCCACTATTCTCAAAGAAAACAAGTTAATCGGTGAAAATTACAATGATTGGATTCGAAACCTTAATCTTGTTCTCACTGCAGAAGGACACAAATTTGTACTTGAAGAGGTATGACCTCAGAAGCCAGATGAGGGTTCTGACGAAGCCCAAAAGGTACATATGATAAGTAGGTTAGATCTAATGAGATAGCGCGCTGTTACATTCTGGCATCCATGTCGAATGTGTTGCAACATCAGTATGAACCTATGAAAACTGCTTATGATATCATGTATAACCTTAGGCAGCTCTTCGGTCATTAGAACCGCTTGGCACACCATTTGGCAATGAAGAAGCTAATGGATGTGAGAATGTCTGACTCCACACTTGTTAGGGATCACATTCTCACAATGATGGGGTATCTGGCTGAGATCGAGACCTTGGATAGAGAGCTGGATGGCGATTCTCAAATCAACATTGTTCTTCATAGCTTGTCCTTGAGGTTTGAGCAGTTCAGGCTGAAATTTAACATGATTAAAAGGGATGTCAGCCTGACTGAACTGCTCATGGATCTTCAGGCGGCTGAGTTACTTCAAAAAGGAAATGCGGAGGCACACCTAACTGAAACTAGGGCGTCTTCTTCCGGTGCTAAAAGGAAGAAGAAGAACGTACCCAAGAAAGCTGCAGAGGGGGCGCCTAAGGTGAAGAAGTCCAAGACTAAGATTCCTCCTGAGGAATTTAAGTCAAAGATAAAGTGTTTCAAGTACAGCCAGCCAGGTCACTAGAAGGCGGATTGTCCTAACAAAAAGAAGAAAAAGGGTACGTCTCAATCTCTTGTCGTTGAAACATGTTTAGCTACTTGTTCTACTCAGTCATGCGTAGTAGATACTGGAGCTACTGATCATGTTTGCATGTCTTTACAGGGGTTTCTGCTAAAAAGACAGCTAAGTGATGGAGATATTTAAGTTTACGAAAGTGGCGGCAGTTGCAGTAGGAGACGTAATCTTACCTTTTAGTAGTGATAGGATTTTAGTTTTAAAGGATTTCCTTTATGTGCCTGGTTTTAGGCGAAACTTGATTTCAGTTTCTAAACTTTTTATGGATGGATATTCTGTTTCTCTGATAACAAGGTTGTTATCTATAGTGATAAACGTTTTATCTGTTCTGGAATATTGGATGGGCATCTTTATTTACTTAATTCTATGCAAAACACTACGTAAATGTATTTACTGAATACATCGGTCATAAACCCTAACAAACGAAAAGAACCTTCGAAAATGAATCAAACCTATCTTTGGCATCTTAGGCTCGGCCATATTAACCTTAAACGGATACAAAGACTAGTAAATGATGGGCCCTTGTCTTCATTGTTCCTAGAATTGTTCCCTTTGTGTGAATCCTATTTGCAAGGTAAAATGACCAAACGGCCCTTTAAGGATAAAGGGAATAGATCTGAAGAGGTACTAGATTTGATTCACTCTGACTTATGTGGCCTTATGTCAGTTCAGGCTCGAGGAGGGTACGAGTATTTCATCATGTTCATTGATGATTACTCAAGGTATGGATACATATACCTGTTACGCCGCAAGTCAGAATCCTTTTAGACTTTCAAAGAATTCAGAGCGGAAGTGGAAAAATGTACAGGTAAAAGTATCAAATCACTACAGTCTGATCATGGTGGTGAGTACCTCTCAAATGAATTTAGGGACTACTTAGCAGAGAATGGGATTACATCCCAGTTGACTGCGCCGGAAACGCCACAGCAGAATGGCGTGGCGGAGAGTCCAGTCTTGGACTGGACAAAAGCCCAGTCTTGGACATTTTTGGAGTTGGGGTAGTCCAGCATATGTTCTGGATAAGGAAGCTGATAAGCTGGCACCACGTATGGATGTTAGACTATTTGTTGGATATCCTAAAGGAACGGACGGTAGTTTATTTTATAGTCGTAAGGATCAAAAAATCATTGTGAGTACCAATGCTCGATTCTTAGAGGAAGACTATGTAATAAATTAGAAGTCAAGAAGTGAGATAGTACTCGAGGAACTTAGAGGGGAAAATTCGAATCTAACACCAACAGTACAAGAAGATGAACCACAATTTACTGCATAATATGTCACAAAAGTACAAGACCTAGCTCGTCGAAGTGGGAGGGTTGTACGCCAACCTGACAGATTCATTGGTTTGGGTGAATCTTCAGATTTCCCTGAAGGACTAAATGAATTGGATCTCATGACCTACGACGAAGCGATCCAAGACAAAGATGTAGATTCTTGGAAAATTACAATGAAGTCTGAGATTAGATCTATGGATCACAATCAAGTCTGGGAGCCTGTAGAACCACAAGATGGGATAAAACCCATTGGGTGTAAGTGGGTTTATAAACGCAAGAGATGAGCTGATGGGAAGGTTGAAACCTTCAAGGCAAGATTGGTGGTGAAAGGGTACACTCAGAAAGAAGGGATCGATTATGACGAAACCTTTTCGCCGGTAGCCATGCTTAAGTCAATCCAGATTCTCTTGTCTATTGCCGCTCATTTGGATTATGAGATTTGGCAGATGGATGTCAAGACAGCTTTCCTGAATGGAAGTCTTGAGAAAAACATCCACATGAAGCAACCAGAGGGTTTCATTGCTAAAGGTCAAGAACACTTAGTGTGCAAGCTTAAGAGATCCATTTATAGACTTAAGCAGGCATCAAGGTCTTGGAACATCCGGTTTGACGAGGTTATCCAGTCATATGGATTCGTGCAATGTCCGGATGAAAGCTGTGTGTACAAGAAGAGTGATGGAAATGTGGTGGCTTTCCTCGTGCTATATGTTGATGTATCTTACTTATTGGAAACAATAAGAAAGTATTATCTAACATAAGGGTGTGATTGTCCCAGTAGTTCGATATGAAAGATCTAGGAGAAGCCGGACATGTCCTTGGCATGAAGCTAATTCGAGATCGCCAGAAAAGGATGTTGTGCTTATCCCAGACGACATATATCGACACAGTGCTAGCTCGGTTTAACATGCAAGATTCTAAGAAAGGTTTTATACCTTTCAGGTATGGAATTCATCTATCCAAGGATATGTGTCCCCACACACAGGCTGAGATAGATGAGATGAAGGGCGTTCTATATGCTTCGGCTGTGGGAAGTCTTATGTATGTTATGCTATGCACTAGACCTGATATATGCTATGCAGTCAGCATGGTAAGCAGATATCAGTCTAACCCTTGACAAGGTCAATGGACTGCGGTTAAGAATATACTCAAGTACCTGAAAAGGACTCGAGATTATATGCTGGTATACCGCTCTGATAGTCTAGTGCCTTTGGGTTACACGGACTCAGATTTTCAATCTGATAAAGATCAGAGTAAATCTACCTCAGGCTATGTGTTTACCTTGGGAGGCGGAGCCATTGCATGGAGGAGTATAAAGCAGAAATGTATTGCGGATTCCACCATGGAGGCAGAATATGTAGCTGCCTCTGAGGCTGCAAAAGAGGCCGTCTGGCTCAAGAGCTTCTTGTTGGACTTGAACGTGGTTCCTAATTTTCCTAAGAGTATCACGGTATATTGTGATAACTCGGGTGCAATGGCAAATTCGAAGGAACCCAGAGCCCATAACGCAAGTAAACACATAGAGAGAAAATACCATCTTATATAAGAAATCGTTAAGAGAGAAGATGTGGCAGTGGTCAAGATTTCATCGGAGGACAATTTAGCTGATCCATTCATGAAGAGCCTTCAAGGTAAGACCTTTTACGATCACGTGGAGAAAATAGGAGTGAGATGTAGACCCGGGGTTGCCGTTTGAGTTTTTAGTTAGACTTGGAGAGTTAGCCAGTTTGTTTTATATTTGAAAGACATACTTCAAGTATAAGTGGGAGATTGTTGGTTTTGTATACTAGAAGACCTGTCTTTTGTATACTTTATTGATAATGGTTTTATGATGATATAGAATGAATACAATTGCAGTCACTGTTTGCATTTAAATTGTTATAATTACATTCATGTTCACTATACTTGCATTGTAGATGATATGGTGTGGGTAAACACGTGGTTAGATCATATCATCGGTTCCTTGTAATGTATTAAAAGGCTCACGGTTTAGATGGCACTAAACCTGCTATCGGTACGCCGTAGAATAATCTGATAGTTAGTTTGTCTTGACTAACTGATTATTCTAATACACGGTCAAGTGTATTGAGGAGGATCTACTTAGAATTCTATTCTCTATTCTGACCTTAAATGAGAAAAAAAGAATCCACAGAGTTCGAGTTCTTAACCCCTATATGTTGGCGGATATATATGTCTAGTGTTTGCAGCTTTGATTTATCAAAGGGTGAGATTCTTTCATAGGATCAATGATCTCGATATCTTGGGTTGTGACATTTACACTTATGATGGATCGTGCAATATGTAGGGGCACCGTGTCCTGATACGCCAAGTTGATGGTGTCCCCTTGAAGAAATGCAAGTTCATGCTGAAACCCTGCAGGTGGAATTTATTCCGTGTATGAGTAAAGCTTGTGTGGTACTACTCAAGGATAGGATATTAATTAATTATAGCTATCAGAAGCTTACATAATTAATTGATGGGCATTATATCTTAAATACGGGGAATGGCTAGACTAAAGGATAAAACATATTCAGAAATATGTATTAAATTGGTAGGTCAGTATTATTTCTTTAGTGGAATAAAAATAATACTTAATTTATTTAATAATATCCTAAGTTTATTGCATATTGGAAATTAAATAAATTATCAGGCCAATTTAATGTTCTTCTAGATCCCTGTTGTAGTCCAATATGACTTTAATGGACTGGAGATAGAAAAAAGGGATAGAGGGCCAAACCCAGTAGGGTTGGGACACTGAAATTTCGCCCACCCCCTTATAAATAAGGTGGTGGAGGACGAAATTTTGGGGAAATAGATCAGCTCCTCTTGTGTTCTCTTTATATCCACAAATTCCATACCGATCTAGTAGATTTCAGCCCACCCTGAAACTAGATTCAGTCCGGGAATACAACAGAAGATCAAGGAGTGGAATAGCATTAGTGGGCGCCGATCATCATCATACACAACAACAAGATTAGACCTTTAATCTTGTCCTCCACCCACCGTTTGAGTTGTAAGTCATTTTTCAATTCTATGTTTCCGCTTTAGTAGAATCGTTTAAGCCAGATTTGCATGTTAATTGAACTCGGTTAATTAAAACATATGAGATGCATGAATTTATGATCTACATGACATTAGGATTAATGAACATCCAATTAGATCCTGCGGTGGTTCAATTCGAAAAAATCCTAACACCAAGATCTCTTGTCAAGATCTTCAATAACTACTTTGCAGGTATCAATTGCTCCAGCTATCAGTTCTGGACTTCAGCTGATAGATCCTTAGTTGTCTCGGCTTTCAGCTCTGAGATCATCCAGTTAGCAATTCCTCAACTACCTCAAGCTTCAGTTCCAGGTATTTATCTGAGATCATGACCTTGGGTGGAGAGCTAGATGGTGATTCTCAAATCGACATTGTTCTTCATAGCTTGTCCTCGAAATTTGAGCAGTTCGGGCTGAATTTTAACATGATTAAAAGGAATGTCAGCCTGACTGAACTGCTCATAGATCTTCAGGTGGCTGAATTGCTCCAAAAGAGCGATCCTCAGGCCCACATAGCTGAAAGAGGCGCGTCTTCTTTTGGTGGAAAAATGAAGAAGAGAAACGTACCTAAGTAGGTTGCAGATGAGACGCCTAAGGCAAAGAATCCAAAGGTAAAGATTCCTCCTGAGGAGTTCAAGTCAAAGACTAAGTACTTCAAGTGCGGCCAACCAGGTCACTGGAAGACGGCGTGTCCAAACAAGAAGAAGAAGAAGAGAGGTACATCTCACACTCTGGTTGTGGAAACATATTTAGCAACTTGTTCTACCCAGTCATGGGTAGTAGATATAGGAGCTACTGATCATGTTTGCATGTCTTTACAGGGGTTCCTGGTAAAAAGACAGCTGAGTGAGGATGAGATCACCGTCTACATAGACAATGCTACGAGAGTGGCGGCTGTTGCAGTGGGAGACGTTGTTTTACCTTTCAGTAGTAATAGAACTTTGGTTTTGAAAGATTATCTTTATGTGCCTGGTTTTAGGCGAAATTTGGTTTCAGTTTCTAAATTGATTATGGATGGATATTCTATTTCTTTTGATAACAAAGTATTTATCTTTAGTGGTAAACATTTTATCTATTCTGGCACATTGGATGGATACTTATACTTTCTTAAACCAATTGAAAACACTACGCAAAGACAATTATTGAATACATTGATCATAAACCCTAACAAGAGAAAAGAACCTTCAGAATTGAATTAAACCTATCTTTGGCATCTAACGCTAGGTCATATTAACCTTAAGAGGATACAAGGGTTGTAAACGATTAACCATTGTCTTCTTTGGTATTGGAATCGTTTCTTTTGTGTGAATACTGTTTGGAAGGTAAAATGACCAAGCGTCCTTTGCAGTCAAAAGGAAATAGATCCGAAGGGCTATTAGACTTGATTCACTCTGACCTGTGTGGCCCTATGTCAGTTCAAGCTCAAGGAAGATTCGAGTATTTCATCACTCTCATTGATGATTACTCTAGATACGGTTATATCTATTTGTTGCGTCGCAAGTCTGAATGCTTTGAGAAATTCAAAGAGTTTAAGGCAGAAGTGGAGAAACGAACAGGTAGAAGTATCAAGTCACTACGTTTTGATCATGGTGCCAAGTACCTGTCAAGCGAATTTAGGGATTACATGGCAGAGAATGGGATTACATCCTAGTTGACGGCGCCTTGAACGCCACGGTAGAATAGCGTGGCGGAAAGAACGAATCGAACACTATTAGAGATGGTTAGATCGATGATGAGTTATCCTAAGTTGCCCATTTCATTCTAGAGATATACCCTGGGAACGGCAGCCTATAATCTTTACTTGGTTCCATCAAAATCAGTTCCTGCTACACCCACAGAACTATGGACTGGACGAAAGCCCAGTTTGAACCATATTCAGATTTAGGGTAGCCCAGCAAACGTGTTGGACAAGAAAGCTGATAAGCTGGCTCCTCGTACTGATGTAAGACTATTTGTTGAATATCGTAGAGGAACGAAATGTGGTTTGTTTTATAGTCCAAAGGATCAGAAGATCATTGTTAGCACCAATGCTCGATTCTTAGAGAAAGACTATGTCATAAACCACAAACCAAAGAGCCAAATCATCCTTGAAGAGTTAAGGGGAGGATCGAATCCTACACCGGTTGTACAAGAAGAGGAACCACTAAACATTGCACAATGTGTCACAGAAGTACAGAAACTGCCTCATCGCAATGGGAGGGTTGTATGCCAACCTGATAGATTCATTGGTATGGGAGAGGCTTCAGATTTCCCAGAGGGTCTCAATGAATTGGATCTCAGGACCTATGACGAGGCAATTCGAGATAAAGATGTGAATTCTTAGAAAACTACAATGGAGTATGAGATTGGATCTAAGGATCGTAATCAAGTCTGGGAACTTGTAGAACCACAAGATGGGGTAAAACCCATTGGTTGTAAGTGGGTCTACAAGCGTAAGCGAGGATCTGACGGGAAGGTTGAAATCTTCAAGGCAAGATTGGTGGCAAAAGGTATACTCAGAAAAAAGGGATCGATTATGAGGAAACCTTTTCACCGGTAGCCATGCTTAAGTCAATCCGGATTCTCTTGTCTATAGCCGCTCATTTGGATTATGATATGGTAGATGGATGTCAAGACAGCTTTCCTAAATGGAAGTCTTGAGGAAAACATTCACATGAAGCAACCAGAGGGATTCATTGCTAAGGGCCAAGAGCACTTGGTGTATAAGCTTAAGATATCCATTTATGGACTTAAGCAGGAATCGAGATCTTGGAATATCCGATTTGACGAGGTTATCCAGTCATATGGATTCGTGCAAAGTTCAGATGAGGGCTGCGTGTACAAGAAATGTGATGAAAATGTGGTGGCATTCCTCGTACTTTATGTTGATGACATGTTGCTTATTGGAAACAGTAAGAAGGCATTATCGAACATTAGGGTGTGGCTATCCAAGCAGTTCGATATGAAGGATCTGGGTGAAGCCGGACATGTCCTTAGCATCAAGATCATTCGAGATCGCCAGAAAAGGATGTTATGTCTGTCCCAAACGACTTATATCTATACAGTGCTAGCTAGGTTTTGCATGCAAGATTCCAAGAAAGGTTTTATACCTTACAGGCATGGAATTCATCTATCCATGGAAATGTGTCCCCAAACACAGTCTGAGATAGAAGAAATGAAGAAAGTATCATATACTTCGGCTGTGGGAAGTTTGATGTATGCTATGCTATGCACTAGGCCTAATATATGCTATGTTGTTGGCATGGTAAGCAGATATCAGTCTAACCCTGGACAAGGTCACTGGACTGCGGTCAAAAACATTCTCAAGTACCTTAAAAGGACTCGAGATTACATGTTAGTTTTCCGCTCTGATAGTCTAGTGCCTTTGGGTTACACGGACTCAGATTTTCAATCCGACAAAGATCAAAGTAAGTCTATCTCAGGCTATGTGTTTACATTAGGAGGTGGAGCCATCGCTTGGAGGAGTATTAAGCAGAAATGCATTGCGGATTCCACCATAGAAGCTGAGTATGTAGCTGCCTCTGAGGCTGCAAAAGAGGCTGTCTGGCTCCGCGGGTTCCTAGTGGGCTTGGGTGTGGTTTCTGATTTGCCTAAGACTATCACTATGTCCTGTGATAACTCTGGTATAGTGGCAAATTCGAAGGAACCAAGAGCCCACAAGGCAAGTAAACACATAGAGAGAAAGTACCATCTTATACGAGAAATCGTTAAGAGAGAAGACGTGGCGGTGGTCAAGATTGCATCAGAGGACAACCTGGCTGATCCATTCACAAAGAGCCTACCGGCTAAGACCTTTGATGGTCACATGGAGAGAATGGGAGTGAGATGCAGACATGGTGGCACAGTTTGAGTTGATAGTTTTGATTGGAGAGTTAGCCAGTTAGTTATTATGCTTGAAGGACATGCTTCAAGTATAAGTGGAAGATTGTTAGTTTTTTATATAGTAGAAGACTTGTCTTTATATACTTTTCTGATGATATGATCATATGAAATGAAAGTTATTGCAGTCACTGTTTGGATTTAGATTATGTTCTATAATTGTTCTATGCAATGTTCCATATACTTACATTGTAGGTGATATGGTGTGGGGAGTCACATGGTAAGATCATATCATAAGAACCTTGTAATATATTAAAGAGCTCACTGCTTAGATGGTCCTGAACACACCATCGGTACACCGTAGAATAATCTGATAAGTTAGTTTATCTTGACTAACTGATTATTCTAGTACACTTGTTAGTGTATTGAGGAGAATCGCGATAGGATACTATTCTCTGTCTCTGACCCAGTTAGTGAGAGAATAAAGATCCACAGAGTTCGGGTTCTGAACTCATGTGATATTGGCGAACATATGTGTGCGTTGTTTGTTACTTTGATTTATCAATGGGTGAGATCTTTTCATAGATCGAATTCGATATCTTGGGTAATAACAATGTATACATGATGTCTCAAGCAATATGTATGAGCACCCTGTCCTGGTGGGCCAGGTTGATGATGTTCTCTTGAGGAAACACAAGTTCATGTTGAAACCCTGCAAGTGGAATTTATTTCTTACATGGTAAAGCTTGCGTGGTACTACTCAAGGTTTTAGATGTTAATTAATTATAGCTGTCAAAGGCTGACATAATTAATTAATGAACATTATATCTTAAACATGGGGAATGGCTGGACTAAAGGAGAAAGCATATTCATAAATATGTATTAAATTGGTAGGTCAGTTTTACTTCTTTAGTGGAATAAAAGTAAAACTTAATTTATTTAATTATATCCCAAGTTTATTCGGTATTGGATATTAAATAAATTAGTGGGCCAATTTAATATTCTTCTAGATCCCTGTTGTAGCCCAATTGACTGATAATTGACTGGATATTGAACTTGAGATAGAGGTCCAAAACCAGTAGGGTTTGTGAAGCAAATTTTCGCCCACCTCTCTATTTAATAGAGAGGGGGGGACGAAAATTTGGCACTTGGAAATCAGCCCTCTTTGTCTCTCAAAGTTATGCACAGATTTCACAACTCTATTTAGTAGGTTTCAGCCCACTTTGAATCTAGATACAGTCCGGGAATACAACAAAGATTTTTGAGTAGAATCTGCAAGTGGACGTTTTTGAGGTGTAGGTGGCGCCTGTTTCTGCATTCATTTAACAACAAGATTAGACCTTTAATCTTGTCCACAGACCGTCTATCGATTTGTAAGTAGATTCGTTTCTATGTTTCCACTTTATTAGATTCGAATCTGCTATGCATGTTATTTCTGTTAGACTGTGATAAACATGCATATGACATAAAAATATGATTTGCATGAACATGGATTATTGAACAACCAAATGATCCTGCGGTGGTTTAATTCTACAAACCCCAACATTTGAACCTTAGACCTTTTGATTAATAAATCTGAACATATCTATTAAAATAGTTACCATTTTCAAAATTTATACATGATTTTAATTAATTTAAAGTTGAAACAGAGGACATTAATTACCAAAAGATATTTAAATAAAAATGCATGCAAGAATATTTGAACCTTAGACCTTTTAGTATTAATTTAAACATCAACCATTGAGCTACACAAACCTTATGAAAATATTATCATATGCTCTTTATTAAATAGTTTCATAGATCTAAAAAAATAAAATAAAATAAAAACACACAAACACACGCCCAAACACACACATCACCACATAACAAACAACACACACACACACACACTCTCCACGGCAGATTGCACACACACGCACAAATCTTTTTTTTTTTTTTCTTTTCTTTTCTTTTCTTTTTCATTTTATTAATCAATCATTTAACATCTAAAGTATTTAAGAACACCAAGAACACCATAAATAAAATTAAAAATATATTTTAAAGTCATCCATCCAAAACAACCCTTAAATCACAATATAGATACTAAATCGAAAATAAACTTGAAATATAAAGAAAGAAATGAGGTATTAAAAGGCTAGGGATTAACCCATTTTTAGATCCAAAAATCGAAAGCCTAAACCTCAAAATTTCTTAAAAATAATCAAAGAATAAGAAAGAGGATAAGAAGAGGATTCCAAAAATGTAATTGCATTATTAAAAAAAAGTCGCTGGAAATTTTTCGGCCGGCGGCGATGATAGCGGCGCCGGCGGCGGAGAGGAGGGGAGGCGAGAGGGAGAGAGAAGAGAGGGGGGGCTGACCTAAAATGGATCCTCCAAAAATGACCTAGCTAAGGAGTGAAATGGGTATTTATATCCCTCCCTACATTAACCTAAAATTTTAATTAAATTCCTAATTAAATCATAACTTGGTCAAATGAAATCCCACTTAGATGAAATCAGTTTCTATGGATTCGTATCGACGAGTACTATCATCTACCATATTCGATTATCTCGTTTCGATAATGATAGGTATCGAAAATAATTAAAAATGTAAATGGGCTAAAAAGCCCATGAATTGGGCCTAAATATTAAAATGCCTAAATTTATTCATTTGGGCCATGAAATCATAATTAAAAATAGAGTTGGGCCTATTATTAAATCTTGGGGTGTTAAACCTAGCTAGCACTGTATCGATATAAGTCATCTGAGACAAGCACAACATCCTTTTTCTGGCGATGTCGAATAATCTTGATGCCAAATACGTGTCTGGCTTCTCCCAGATCCTTCATATCAAATTGCTTGGATAGCCACACCCTTATGTTTGATAAAACCTTTTTATTGTTTCCAATAAATAAGATATCATCAACATAAAGTACGAGGAAAGCCACCACATTTCCGTCACTCTTTTTGTACACACAGCTCTCATCCGGACTTTACACGAATCCATATGACTAAATAACCTCATCAAATCGGATGTTCCAAGATCTCGATGCTTACTTCAGTCCATAAATAGATCTCTTGAGATTGCACACTACGTGATCTTGACCTTTAGTGATGAAACCCTCTGGTTGCTTCATGTGGATGTTTTATTAAAGACTTCCGTTAAGGAAAGCTGTCTTGACATCCATATGCCAAATATCATAATCCAAATGAGCGGCAATAGACAAGAGAATTCGGATAGACATAAGCATGGCTATTAGAGAAAAGGTTTCCTCATAATTGATCCCTTCTTTTTGAGTGTACCTTTTTGCCACTAGTCTTGCCTTAAAGGTTTCAACCTTCCCGTCAGGTCCTCTCTTGCGTTTGTAGACCCACTTGCATCCAATGAGTTTTACCCCATCAGGTGGTTCCACAAGCTCCTAGACTTGATTGTGCTCCATAGATCCAATCTCAGACTCCATTGCAGATTTCCAAGAATCTGCATCTTTGTCTTAGACTGCTTCATTGTAGTTCCTGGGATCCAATTTATTTAGTCCTTCAGGGAAATCTGAAGATTTACCCAAACTAATGAATCTCTTAGGTTGACATACAACTCTCCCACTGTGATGAGGCAATTCTTGTACTTTTGTGACATGTTGTGCAGTAATCGGTGGTTCTTCTTCTTGTACAGGGGGTGTTGGTTTTGAATTCCCTCTTCGAAGCTCCTCAAGAATGATGACGCTCCTGGGTTTTTAGTTTATCACATAGTCTTCTTCTAAGAATCGGGCATTAGTGCTCACAATGACCTTCTGATCCTTAGGACTATAGAATAAACCTCCTTTTGTTCCCCTAGGATACCCAACAAATAGCCTAACATCAGTACATGGCGCCAGCTTATCAGCTTCTTTCCAACACGTGTTCTGGGCTATCCCAAATCCTAACATGAGCTAAACTGGGCTTTCGCCCAGTCCATAATTCTATGGGTATAGCAGAAACTGATTTAGATGGCACCAAGTTTAGAATGAAATGGGCAACTCTGAATAACTCATCATTGATCTAACCATCTTCTGCTATGGAGTGCCAGACGCAGTCAATTGGGATAAAATCCCATTATCTACCAAATAGTCCAAATCACCTGAGAGGTCTTTACCACCACGATCAGAACTTAGTGACTTGATAATTTTACATGTATGTTTCTCTACTTTCGCTCTAAATTCTTTGAAGGTTTCAAAGCCTTCAGACTTGCGATGTAATAGGTATATGTATCTATATCTTAAGTAATTGTCAGTGAACGTGATGAAGTACTCGTACCCTTCTCTAGCTTGAACTGATATAGGGTCACATAGGTCAGAGTGAATCAAATCTATTTCCTTTTGACTTAAAGGGGCGCTTAGTCATCTTACCTTCCAAACAGAATTCAGGCAAGGGAAATGATTCCAAGACCAATGAAGACAGTGGTCCATCATTTATAAGCCTTTGTATCCTCTTAAGGTTAATATAACAAGCCTAAGATGCCAAAGATAAGTTTGATTCAGTTCTGAAGGTTCTTTTCTTTTATTAGGGTTTGTGATCAATGTATTCAGTGATTGCATTTGCATAGTGTTTTGCATAAAATTAAGAATATAAAGATGTCCATCCAATGTGCTAGAACAGATAACATGTTTGTCATTAAAGATAACAATCTTGTTATCAAAAGAAACAGAATATCCATTCAAAAATAATTTAGAAACAAAAATAAGGTTTCGCCTAAAATCCGGCACATAAAGACAATCTTTTAAAACTAAAGTTCTATCACTACTGAAAGGTAAAATAACGTCTCCCACTATAATAGCTGCCACTTTCGTAGCATTGCTCATGTAAACGGTAACCTCATTCTCACTCAGCTGTCTTTTTACCAGGAACCCCTGCAAAAACATGCAAACATGATCAGTAGCTCCAGTATCTACTACCCATGACTGGGCAAAACAAGTAGCTAAACATGTTTCTACAATGAGAGAGTGAGACATACCCTTCTTCTTCCTCTTGTTGGGACACACAGACTTTCAATGTCCCTGCTGACCGCACTTGAAGCACTTTATTTTGGACTTGAAGTCCTCTGAAGGAACCTTGGCCTTGGCTTTCTTCACTTTAGGCGCCACATTTATAGCTTTTGCCGGTGCATACCTCTTCTTCTTGACACCAGAAGAAGACGCCCAGTTTTCAGCTATGTGTGCCTCTGAGTTTTCTCTTTGAATGAGCTCGGCTGCCTGAAGATCCATGAGCAGTTCTGATAAAGTAACAACTTTCTTTATCATGTCGAAGTTCAGCCTGAACTGCTCAAACTTCGGTGATTGACTGTGAAGCACAATATCAATTTGAGACTCAGTGTCCACGTCACCACCTAGGATCTCGATCTCCGACAGGTAACCCATCATCTGGAGAACATGATCCCTAACTGGAGTGGAATCTAACATTTTTGTGTTCATCAGATTCTTCATTTCCAAGTATCGTGCCGAGCGATTCTGGTGACCGAAGAGCTCCTTGAGATTGTAGGTTATGTCATAAGCGGTCCTTATCGACTGATGTTGATGTTGTAGCATATTTGACATTGAAGCTAAAATGTAACAGTGCGCCATCTCATCAGGTCGAACCCACTTATCATAACCCGCTCTCTGCGCTTCGCTAGAATTCTCATCTGGCTTTTGTGGGGATTCCTCCTCAAGTACGAATTTTAAGCCCTTAGTAGTAAGGACAAGGTTTAAGTTTTGAAACCAATCATTATAGTTTTCACCGACGAGTTTATTTTCTTTGAGAATTGAGGACAGGTTAGAGAGTGCCATGACAATATAAAAATAACTGAAAAGTAAACATGTAGTACAGTCACAACCTTTAGGATAAAAGAACATATAATTCAAAATTCTTAAAAAAAATTATATGAATATCCACCGACATTTTAAAAATGTTTCTTACAAGACACGATAGTGTGGACGTTTATAAAATTCATTTTTAAATAAGTTTTTAGCCTTTAACTTACCTCCAGTCAAAGTTCCTTATGACAAGTAAATTAATATTGGAAAACCACCACGGTCATGTAATCATCCAATTAATAAGCCATGATAGTGTGGACGTTTATTAATAAACTACACCTAAGTGTTTAACACCATTATCTTCACCCCAAAGATGCATGTTTCGAATTTCACAGCTCTAGATGGAGGAGTGAGTTAGTTCTAACAGTATCTTACAGTTATCTATTAAGAAGTTTAATTTCTAGAGATTCCAATGATATGATACATCCGATATAGAGGAAGACCTATTGTCAACGCGCATGCCCATCACTTCTCAATTAAACTAGATTAATGGAAAGTGTTGAGATTTCCAAATACGTTGGTATGTATCTCTCCCACTTAGTTATTTAAGATTGAGGTTTCGTTTTTATCCCATTTCAAAACATGCAAACATCACATAAAATGATAAACATACATTGCATGCTCAACAACATAACAAGCATAATAATAAAACCAAATATCATGGCTTATATCTCATGTTGCTTCATGAGATAAAACTTGGAAAGACAGCTCGGGAACACTGGACATCGGCCGCCGCCGTTCACTCCACCGCCTCACCGAAACCCTAGCTCCAATTAGGGTTACAGGGCGTGATCGGGATGTCCTTCTTTTAAGGGTTACTTCTCTTTCCTTCTTTGAGTCGATCTCCTATCCTTATTCAATACAGAATATCTATTCTAAAAGGAAAATCCTAATATATCTAGAATAATAAGAATAAAAAAATACAACTCAATACTTAGTGATTTTCAAAAATCACTACTAGGGCTAACAATTTTATTTTCCTATTACATTAAAACAACATAATAAAATAAAATTCCTAGACCTAATCCATAGATTTTCTCATTGATCAAAATCACGTAGCCAAACCGGCATATGACCAACATACATTCATCAACAAAATTAAAATCATACATCACATAATTAAAGGAGCCATGATAGTTGGTACCACCTGCAAACAATAATAGTCTACAACCAAAAATTACATGATTAAACATAAAATATCACATGATATCCATGCATGACATTATTTTCAAAAATTACACTTTAAATAAATTAAAATTTTTGAAAATAAGAACAAGATATAATTTGAAAATTAATTACAATTGTCTACCAAATTAAATCTCATTATACTCGAAAATTACCTTAAGAATAAATTTGGAAATTAATTAAAATTATCCACCAAATTTATATCTTAAATTTTCGAAAACCATAATTAATTAAACTTGGAAATTTTGATATGGATCAAAAATCTATTCCAATTAATTATCTAGGGGGATCGAAAATTCCTTGGGATTAAATATGGAAGTTTTGATCATCTTCAAACACTTCCAAATCTAAACCTAATTTTCAAAAAACCCTAAATAATTAGACTTGGAAATTTTGATATTAATCAAAAATCTATTCCAAATAATTATAAATGTGGATTGAAAATTTCAAGAATTAAATTATGGAAGTTTTGATCTTCTTCAAACACCTTCCAAAATTAAAATTCTATTTTGAATCCCTTTTGTAATTAGAATTAGATAACTTTTGATATGCACCAAAAATTACCTTCTCAATTCTAATACACCCAAAATTTTGAAAATAGAATAGGTATCTAATAAGGAAATTTTGATATGGATCAAAATTCTATTCCAAATTCAATACCTAATTTTCGAAAACTTCGGATCAAAATTAGGGAATTTTTAAAAACATCAAATTCGAAAATTTGATCTTCAAATTTTTGAAAACATCATCAAATAAATATGGAAATTTTGACATCATCAAAAATCTATTCCAAACCAAATTTAATAATGATCGAAAATTTCATAAAATACAAAGCTAGAACTTTCGGTTATAACTAAAAATTCATCCAAGCTTGTATACAACAATTTTGAATACTATTAAATCTGAAAATTTAAGCAACTTATATTCATCATCAAATATAAACATTAAATTTTAATTATACCCAGGATTAAAACTAGAGCAGTGCCAAAACCCGCTCTGATACCAGCTGTTGTGTTTTTTCGAATTGAACCACTGTAGGATCTAATTGGTTACTCAGTTAATACTAATGTCATGCATATCATATTTTATGTGTTCATATGAAATTAATTAAAGCCAAGCTGAATTATCATGTATAGCAAATTTCGATTCTAATAAAAGCGAAAACATAGAACATGAAATTCAAAGGTCTAATCAAGACGAGTTATGGATAATATTAAAGGTCTAATCTTGTTGTTTAATTGACGTATGATCGGTGCCCACTGCTAAGCTATTCGACTCCTTGATCTTCTGCTGTATTCACGGATTGTGTTTAGATACAGGGTGGGCTGTATACTACTAAACAGGGTGTGAATACTATGGGCATCAAGAGAACACAAAGAGGGGCTGAAATTACATGTGTAATTTTTAGCCACCACCTCCTTAATTTATAAGGGTATTAGTCTCGGGCGAGTCACAGTTAGTTTAGAGGGGGTGAATAAACTAACTTAAAAACTTTTAACTTTGATGCGGAATAGATAGGGCCCTTGACTCGCGAGCAAAAACTTGTGCACACAATCAGTTTAGATGATTAGTTGACTCAAATGTGCAGCTTGTGTGAGTGAAGTGTGCAGTTTAAGATATGCAGACAGAAAGCAATAAGTACATCACACAAGTAGTTTATAGAGGTTCGAAGCTTAAACTTCTACGTCCTCCCTTCCTTACTGAGAAGGGCAATCCACTATGTAATGGTAAAGTTTCTTTATTACAATTACACCGTGAAGATAACTGTTAAACCTGGTTGACGGCAACTTTACGAGTCATGGTCTCCTTTTCAACTGGTGTTGTCCCAGAAATTGCAGTTTCAACGATCCACGGTCTCCTTAGCTGGTAGGTCAACAACTCACACTTGCCATCTCCAACTGCTTGCTAGAGAGATAAGGTGCTATTACCCGTCTTTACGAGATTTTAGATCTCTCTCGATCTTCAAGAATACAGTCTTGAAACTAGTATCAACTGTATGAGTGTGATCATAACTGTTGGGGTTTTTTCGAATTAAACCACCGCATGATCATTTGGTTGTTCATTAATCAATGTTCATGCAAATCATAATTTTATGTCACATGCATGTTTATCACGTCACGCACAAAACCATGTAAAACGAATCTAATAAAGTGGAAGACATAGATCCCAATTACTTACAATTGTCAGACGGTCTGAGGACAAGATTAAAGATCTAATCTTGTTGTTGAATGAACACTGAAACAGGTGTCACCTACACCTCAAATTTCGACCACCACAGATTCTACTCCAAGACCTTCTGTTGTATTCCCGAACTGTATCTAGATTCAGAGTGGGCTGAAATCTACTAGATAGGGTTGTAAAATTTGTGGATAACTTTGAGAGACAAAGAGAGGCTGATTTCTTATGATGAAATTTTCACCCACCCCTTCCCCTATTTATAGGAAAGTGGGCAAAATTTACTACTCCAAACAAACCCTACTGGGTTTGGGCCTCTATCTCAAGTTCAATATCCAGTCCACTATCAGTCAATTGGGCCACAATAGGGATCTAGAAGAATATTAAATTGGCCCACTAATTTATTTAATATCCAACATCCAATAAACTTAGGATATAATTAAATAAATTAAGTTTTACTTTTATTCCACTAAAGAAGTAAAACTGACCTACCAATTTAATACATATTTACGAATATGCTTTCTTCTTTAGTCTAGCCATTCCCCGTGTTTATGATATAATGTTCATTAATTAATTACGTCAGCCTCTGACAGCTATAATTAATTAACATCTAAAACCTTGAGTAGTACCACACAAGCTTTACCATGTAAGGAATAAATTCCACCTGCAGAGTTTCAACATGTTTACCATGTAAGGAATAAATTCCACCTACAAGGTTTTAACATGAACTTGTGTTTCCTCAAGAGAACATCATCAACCTGGCGCACCAGGACACGGTGCTCATGCATACTGCTCGAGACATCATGTATACATTGTTATTACCCAAGATATTGAATTTGATCTATGAAAAGATCTCACCTATTGATAAATCAAAGTAACAAATAACGTACACATATGTTCGCCAATATCACATGAGTTCAGAACCCGAACTCTGTGGATCTTTATTCTCTCAGTAATTGGGTGAGAGACAGAGACTAGTATCCTATCGCGATTCTCCTCAATACATTAACGAGTGTACTAGAATAATCAGTTAGTCAAGATACACTAACTTATGAGATTATTCTACGGTGTACCGATGGTGTGTTCAGGACCATCTAAGCCGTGAGCTCTTTAATACATTACAAGGTTCTAACGATATGATCTTACCGTGTGACTCCCCACACCATATCATCTACAATGTAAGTATATGGAACATTTCATAGAACAATTATAGAACATAATCTAAATCCAAACAGTGACTGCAATAACTTTCATTTCATATGATCATATCATCAGAAAAGTATACAAAGACAAGTCTTCTAGTATACAAAACTAACAATCTTCCACTTATACTTGAAGCATGTCCTTCAAGCATAATAACTAACTTGCTAACTCTCCAATCAAAACTATCAACTCAAACTGTGCCATCATGTCTGCATCTCACTCCCATTCTCTCCACGTGACCATCAAAGGTCTTAGCCGGTAGGCTCTTTGTGAATGGATCAGCCAGGTTGTCTTCTGATGCAATTTTGACCACCGCCACGTCTTCTCTCTTAACGATTTCTCGTATAAGATGGTACTTTCTCTCTATGTGTTTACTTTCCTTGTGGGCTCTTGGTTCCTTCGAATTTGTCACTGTACCGGAGTTATCACAGGACATCGTGATAGTCTTAGGCAAATCAGAAACCACGCCCAAGCCCACTAGGAACTCGCGGAGCCAGACAGCCTCTTTTGCAGCCTCAGAGGCAGCTATATACTCAGCTTCTATGGTGGAATCCGCAATGCATTTTTGCTTAATACTCCTCTAAGTGATGGCTCGACCTCCTAATGTAAACACATAGCCTGAGATAGACTTACTTTGATCTTTGTCGGATTGAAAATATGAGTCCGTGTAACCCAAAGGCACTAGACTATCAGAGCGGAAAACTAACATGTAATCTCGAGTCCTTTTAAGGTACTTGAGAATTTTTTTACCGCAGTCCAGTGACCTCATCCAGGGTTAGACTGATATCTGCTTACCATGCCAACGGCATAGCATATATTAGGCCTAGTGCATAGCATAGCGTACATCAAACTTTCCACAGCCGAAGCATATGATACTTTCTTCATTTCCTCTATCTCAGACTGTGTTTGGGAACACATTTCCATGGATAGATGAATTCCATGCCTGTAAGGTATAAAACCTTTCTTGGAATGTTGCATGTCAAACCTAGCTAGCACTGTATCGATATATGTCACCTAGGACAGACATAACATCCATTTCTGGCGATTTCAAATGATCTTGATGCCAAGGACATGTCCGGCTTCACCCAGATCCTTCATATCGAACTTCTTGGACAACCACACCCTAATATTTGACAATGTGTTCTTACTATTTCCAATAAGCAAGATGTCATCAACATAAAGTACGAGGAATGTAATCACGTTTCTGTCACATTTCTTATACACACAGCTCTTATCCAGACTTTGCACGAATCCATATGACTGGATAACCTCGTCAAAATGGATGTTCCAAGATCTTGATGCCTGCTTAAGTCCATAAATTGATCTCTTAAGCTTACACACCAAGTGCTCTTGGCCTTTAGCAATGAATCTCTCTGGTTGCTTCATGTGGATGTTTTCTTCAAGACTTTTGTTTAGAAAAGCTGTCTTGACATCCATCTGCCAAATCTCATAATCCAAATGAGCGGCAATAGACAAGAGAATCCGGATTGACTTAAGCATGGCTACCGGTGAAAAGGTTTCCTCATAATCGATCCCTTTTTTCTGAGTATACCCTTTTGCCACCAATCTTGCCTTAAAGTTTTCAACCTTCCCATCAGATCCTCTCTTGCGCTTGTAGACCCACTTACAGCTAATGGGTTTTACCCCATCTTGTGGTTCTATAAGTTTCCAGACTTGATTGCGATCCATAGAACCAATATTAGACTCCATTGCAGTTTTCCAAGAATCCGCATCTTTATCTTGAATTGCCTCATCATAGGTCCTGGGATCCAATTCATTGAGACCCTCTGGGAAATCTAAAGCCACTCCCAGACCAATGAATCTATCAGGTTGGCGTACAACCCTCCCACTGCGATGAGGGAGTTCTTGTACTTTTGTAACACATTGTGCAGTGTTTGGTGGTTCCTCTTCTTGTACAACCGGTGTAGGATTCGATCCTCCCCTTAACTCCTCAAGGATGATTTGACTCCTTAGTTTGTGGTTTATGACATAGTCTTTCTCTAAGAATCGAGCATTGGTGCTAACAATGATCTTCTGATCCTTAGGACTATAAAATAAACCACCTTTCGTTCCTCTAGGATATCCAACAAACAGCCTTACATCAGTACGAGGGGCCAGCTTATCAGCTTCCTTGTCCAACACGTGTGCTGGGCTACCCAAAATTTAAATATGGTTGAAACTGGGCTTTCATCCAGTCCATAGTTCTGTGGGTGTAGCAGGAACTGATTTCGATGGAACCAAGTTAAGAATATAGGCTGTCGTTTCTAGGGCATATCCCCAGAACGAAATGGGCAACTCAGAATAACTCATCATCGATCTAACCATCTCTAACAGTGTACAATTCCTTCTTTTCACCACGCCATTCTGCTGTGGCGTTCCAGATGTAGTCAACTGGGATGTAATCCCATTCTCTGCCATGTAATCCCTAAATTCGCTTAAGAGGTACTCGCCACCATGATCAGAACGTAGTGACTTGATATTTCTGTCTGTTCGTTTCTCCGCTTCTGCCTTAAACTCTTTGAATTTCTCAAAGCATTCAGACTCGTGACGCAACAGGTAGATATAACCGTATCTAGAGTAATCATCAATGAGAGTGATGAAATACTTGAACTCTCCTCGAGCTTGAACTGACACAGGGCCGTACAGGTCAGAGTGAATCAAATCTAATAGCCCTTCGAATCTATTTCCTTTTGACTGGAAAGAACGCTTGGTCATTTTACCTTCGAAACAGGATTCACACAAAGAAAACATTTCCAGTACCAAAGAAGACAATGGTCCATCATTTACAAGCCTTTGTGTCCTTTTAAGGTTAATATGACCTAGCCTTAGATGCCACATCTGCAGCCTTCTTAGGTGCGTTTCTCTTCTACCTTTTTCCACCAGAAGAAGACGCTCCTTTTTCAGCTATGTTGGCCTGAGGATCGCTCTTTTGGAGCAATTCATCCGCCTGAAGATCTATGAGTAGTTCAGTCAGGCTGACATCCCTTTTAATCATGTTAAAATTCAGCTTGAACTTCTCAAACTTCGAGGACAAGCTATGAAGAACAATGTCGATTTGAGAATCGCCATCTAGCTCTCCACCCAATGTCTCGATCTCAAATAAATACTCCATCATCGTGAGAACATGATCCCTAACAGGTGTGGAGTCAGACATTCTTGCATCCATTAGCTTCTTCATTGCCAAATGACATGCCAAGCGGTTCTGATAACCGAATAGCTGCCTATGGTTGTACATTATATCATAAGCGGTTTTCATAGGCTCATGTTGATGTTGCAACACACTTGACATGGATGCCAAGATGTAACAGCGTGATATCTCATTAGACCTAACCCACTTATCATATGCAATCTTTTGGGCTTTGTCAGAACCCTCATCTGGCTGTGGAGGACAAATCTCATCAAGTACAAACTTGTGTCCCTCAGCAACAAGAACTAGGTTAAGGTTACGAAGCCAGTCATTGTAGTTTTCACCGACAAGTTTGTTTTCTTTGAGGATTGAGGACAGATTGGAGAGTGCCATTGATGATATGAAATAACTAAAATTAAACAAGCAGTACAGTCACAAAACACGTTTAGGATAAACAGTATATAATTGAAAACCTCACAAAAATTATATATTTTTCCACCGACACTTTAAAAATGTCTTTTATAAGTCACGATAGTGTGGACGTTTATAAAATTCATTTTTAAATAGGTTAAACCTTTAATTTGCCTCTAGTTGAGTTTCCTTACAACAAGCAAATTAATAGCCGGATAATAAACACGGTCATGTAATCATCTAACTGATAAGACACGATCGTGTGGACGTTTATCAATAAATTACATCTATGTGTGCACACCATTATCTTCGCACCCAGAGCACCATTCGAATTTAACTACTCCAGATGGAGGAGTCAGTTAGTTCTAATAGTGTTCTACAGCTATCCATTTAGGAGATTTAATTTCTAGAGAAATCTGTGATATGACACATCTGATATGGAGGAAGACCGATGTCAACGCGCATGCCCATCACTTCTCAATTAAACCAGATTTAATGGAGACCGTATGAGATTTCTACATACTTTGGTATAAATCTCTCCCACTTAGTTATTTATGTTTCAGGTTTCATTTTATCCCATTATCGAACATGCAAACATCACATAAAATGATAAACAACCATTGCATGCTTCAACATAATAAACAACAGTAATATTATAACTATCATGGCTTATATCTCATGTTGATTGATGAGATAAACTGGAAAGTCAGCTCCTGAATCAGGGCTTGGCCGCCGCCCCCTTCACCGCGCCTCGCTGAAAATCCTAGCTCCATTTAGGGTTTCGGGACGTGAACCGGTTAACCTTCTTTTCTTGGTGCAGAACCACTTTCCTTGTTTGAGTTGATCTCCGATCTTTATTCAATGCAGACTGTCTATTCCAAAAGGAAAAATCTAATATTGCTAGAATAAAAATTACAACTCAAAAACTCGGTCTAACAGCTTTATATCTATTACATTAAAACAACGTAAAATAAAACCTAGACCTAATCCACGGATTTTTTCATGGATTAAAATCACGTAGCCAAACCGGCATACGGCCAACATTCATTCAACATAAATATACATCACATAAAATAAAGGAGCCATGATAGTTGGTAAACCTGTAAACAAACACAGTCTACAAATTCAACAATCACGTATTATATGATCCACATAAAATAACATATGATATCTATGCATGAATATTAAATCGAATTTTACAATTAATTAAATTAATTAATTCGATATTATTCACAAGATAAAAATTGAAAATTAAAATAATTATCCACCAATTTAAATCTTGTTGTTTTCGAAAATATAACTAAAATAAATCTGGAAATTATTTAAAATTATCCACCAAATTTATTTAATATTTTCAAGCCACCCTAATTAAATAATAATTGGATATCTTGATATAAATCAAGAATCTAATCCAAATATTATCCATAAGAATCTAAATCTTTAAGGATAAGGTTTGAATATTTGATCCACTTCAAAATCTTCCAAAACCTATCCAAAATTAAATTCTTATCATAATTGGATTTTGATAATTATTTGTTTATATCCAAAAATCACCTTATCCAATTTTAATCCAAGATTTTTGAAAATTATCAAAATATTAAATCTGGAAATTTGATCCACTTCAAATTCTTCCAAATTTAAAATTCTATTTTCAAATCTATCTAGATTAAAATTAGGTAAATTAAGATATACATCAAATAATATCAAATCTTAACCCAATCTCCTAATTTTCAACCAACCTTAATAAATAAATCTGGAAATTTGATTTTTATCAAAATCTTCTCCAAATTAAATTATTAAAATCGAAAATTACATTAAATAAACATATTTGAAAATTTTGATATTAATCAAAAAACTATTCCAAATAAAATACATAAGTTTCGAAAATTAAAAGGAGTAATAATCTATAAATTTGATCCACTTCAAATTCTTCCAAATTAATTATCCTAATTTCAAAACCTGTCTAGATTAGAATTAGGCAACTTTTGATAAACATAAAAAATTACATAATCTATTCTAATCTATTAAAATTTTCGAACCATACCACAAACAAATCTGGAAATTTTGATCTTGATCAAAAATCTATCCAAAATTTATTTCCTAGGTATCGAAAATTTAACACACAAATTAGGGAATTTTATAACATCAAATTTCGAAAAATTTGACTCCAAATTTTTGATCCCCATGAAGAACAAATCTGGAAATTTGAAGAACATCAAATATCATCCCAAATTCATATCCATGGTGGCCGAAAATTCTAAGATCATCAAAACTAAAATTTTCGAATTGCATCAAAAATTTATCCAAGTTTTGAACACCATAAAAATCGAAATACATGTCAATTAAATCTGAAAATTTAAACACCATAAATCCATTATAAAATTTAATATGTAATTCGAATTTATGACGGATTAATCCTAGAACAGTGCCAAAATCCGCTCTAATACCAGTTGTTGGGGTTTTTTCGAATTAAACCACCGCAGGATCATTTGGTTGTTCATTAATCCATGTTCATGCAAATCATAATTTTATGTCACATGCATGTTTATCACGTCACGCACAAAACCATGTAAAACGAATCTAATAAAGCGGAAGACATAGATCCGAATTACTTACAATTGTCAGACGGTCTGAGGACAAGATTAAAGATCTAATATTGCTGTTGAATGAACACTGAAACAGGCGCCACCTATACCTCAAATTTCAACCACCACAAATTCTACTCCAAGATCTTATGTTGTATTCCCGGACTGTATCTAGATTCAGAGTGGGTTAAAATCTATTATATAGGGTTGTGAAATATGTGGATAACTTTGAGAGACAAAGAGGAGCTGATTTCTTATGATGAAATTTTCACCCACCCCTTCCCCTATTTATAGGGAAGTGGGCGAAACTTACTACTCCAAACCCTATTGGGTTTGGGCCTCTATCTCAAGTTCAATATCCAGTCCACTATCAGTCAATTGGGCCAGAACAGGGATCTAGAAGAATATTAAATTGGCCCACTAATTTTTTTAATATCCAACATCCAATAAACTTAGGATATAATTAAATAAATTAAGTTTAACTTTTATTGCACTAAAGAAGTAAAACTAACCTACCAATTTAATACATATTTACGAATATGCTTTCTCCTTTAGTCCAGCCATTCCTCATGTTTAAGATATAATGTTCATTAATTAATTATGTCAGTCTCTGACAACTATAATTAATTAACATCTAAAACCTTGAATAGTACCACACAATCTTTACCATGTAAGGAAAAATTCTACCTGCAGGGTTTCAACATGAACTTGTGTTTCCTCAAGAGAACATCATCAACCTGGCACACTAGGACACGGTGCTCATGCATACTGCTCGAGACATCATGTATACATTGTTATTACCCAAGATATCGAATTTGATCTACGAAAAGATCTCACCCATTGATAAATCAAAGTAACAAATAACGTACACATATGTTCGCCAATATCACATGAGTTCAGAACCCGAACTCTGTGGATCTTTATTCTCTCAGTAATTGGGTCAGAGACAGAGAATAGTATCCTATCGCAATCCTCCTCAATACACTGATGAGTGTACTAGAATAATCAGTTAGTCAAGATAAACTAACTTATCAGATTATTCTACGGTGTACCGATGGTGTGTTCAGGACCATCTAAGCTATGAGCTCTTTAATACATCACAAGGTTCTAATGATATGATCTTACCGCATGACTCCCCACACCATATCATCTACAATGTAAGTATATAGAACATTGTATAGAACAATTATAGAACATAATATAAATGCAAATAGTGACTGCAATAACTTTCATTTCATATCATCATATCATCAGAAAAGTATACAAAGACAAGTCTTTCAGTATACAAAACTAACAATAACCATGTTTGATATCAAAGTTGCTTTCATGCTGAAAGAATCTTGCTTGGTTTCAGAGCAATATTCATGCTTGATATTGAGTCACTAAGCCACTAGTCTTGATATTGTGATCATTGAAGATTCAGATCAGGCTTAGAGCTATCAGGAGGTTATGGAATAATGGTCATATCATCAGTCAGAGCATGAAGGCATAAAAGTCATGATATCAGAGCATAACAGAATAAGAGCGTCATATTATGATATCAAAGCATATAATCATATCATGATATTAGAGCATAGAGATCAAGAGAAATCTCAATGAATTATATCAGAGCAAAGCATGATATCAGAGTAGGCTAATCATGATATCAGAGCAAGTAATCAACTTATGATATCAAAGCAAAAAGAGAAGCAATCATAAGCATGAGATGTGAAGCATAAACTGAGAGAAGGAAAATTAATAGGGAGAGAAAAAAATATCAACTCTTGATATTTTTAACTTCCTTCTTTACTTAGTTCCTTCAGCTCCTTTAGTTCCTTCTTCTTTTGCGACTCTCCTCTCTCCCTCACACCAGAAATGTAGTGAATGCCCCAAGCTTAACTTCCAAGTTGTGCTTCTCTCTAAAAGTTAGCTTCCCCCTGAAGCTATCCTGCTTCCCCCTCAAGGGGGGGTTTTTCCCTGAAGTTGTGCCTCTCTTTGGATCTGCTCCCAAAGAGTTAGATTTCCATCATCATATATCTCTTCCCTTTTTTTGGTATCATCCAAAAGGGTTAGTTGTTTGTGCTCGTATGATGGTATTGATAAGTGTGGCAAAACAGAAAATGTTGTTGCCAAAGTGTTGTCACAGATGGGGAGGACTGGAGGGTTGGGCATTGGTGAAGTCAACCATGCGTAAGCCTCTTCAGTTGGCATCAAGTTAAGAAGATCAAGTAGAAAAGAAGGATCTTGATACTCAAACGGGATGGATGCCAAGTTGTTGAGAAGTTCTTCTTCTGAAGAGAACATCATATCTTCAGGCATGGGTGTGGATGAGGAGTGAGTTGGCTCATAAGTAGGTAGAGGTGCCTCAGCTGGAACTAAGCACTGGATTCTTTGAATCATAGAATCCATGATCTCTTCGAGTGTAGGCGGCCTGCTGAATGGACAGTTCATCCAAGCTTTGCTCCAGTAGCCTTCGTTTATCTAGAAGGATGCGCCTTTTGTTTCAGCCATGTGTAGCATAGTTAGATCTTCTACCTGAAATCTCCATAAATGGTATTGGAGATATCTTTGAAGTTGCTTATAGAGAGAGAGGTTAAACTCCTCAATAAGACCGAAGTATCTTTTCAGCTGATGGTCTAGAGAGTTGAAGAAGTTATCTTCAAGGAAGTCCTTTTGAACTAAAGATGGTTGCTCTAGCTTGCTCTGGCAATCGACTGATCACTCATATGAGTGAGTGGATCACTCTCTGTAATACCCCAGATTTTGAATAAGGTTTAGAGGATTGTTAATATTAGTTAATTAATTAAAAAGGAAATTTAATTAAGGTTAGTTAAGGTTGGATGTCAGTCACGACTTTTGGAGTCAGTTTTCGTGAAGATCGTCTTTTCGAGAAATGTGATTTTAACTATTTTATGACCATCTGTGGTCTCGTTAGAAAGGTTTTAACTCAAGGAGTACGTCAGTATTTTCGGATTTTAATTCTGAAGTCATTTGAGTTCCTGGTGATGAAAAACGCATTTAAACGAAGAATGAATAGTAACTTTTGCGTGCGTTCACATTTTGAGAAATTTATGAAATCCTCCTCGTTTGTTCAAGTTCAGTTCTGTCAGGCCCCTCTTATAGGAAATGACTCAAGGATTCCGTTGGCGTTCACGGATTGTCATTCTGAGGTCAATCGAACGTTCGGGAGCCGAATCTGTCAGTCTGAGTGAATAGTAAAAAGTAATTCCAAAAAGGCAATCTTTGCTCGTCTTCCTTCTGACGAACCCGTCTTCTTCACGAATCAAGTTGGTTCACTAGTCCTCGAGCCAACGAGTCTCCCGATATTTTTAGATTTCGTGTCTGAAGTCATTTGGACCTCGACATCGAATAAAGCAGCTTTTAACCGAACCCGGAGTAACTTTTGCAGTATTCCCGCACAGCAATGGCTTCCAAGGGAAGCCAAAGCTTTTCCTATATATAGGGGACCACCCCTTTAGCATTTCATGCTCATTTCACATCCACTTCACTTCTAAATCGAGAGGGTGAAAAGCTTTGAAAGCCGAGAAGGTTCTGTCGAAGTAAAAAGGGTTCTTCGTGAGTGTTCTTCAAAATGATGAGCGGAGTGGCGTGGAAGGGATGCGGTGAGGGAAGGTGCTAGGGGAGCCGTTGGGTTGTAGCAGGCGGCTCTGCCGCCGTTGCAGCTCGACGAGACGCCGAGCTAGCCACCTTCCTTCGACGCACCTAACCCCGTCCATTCTTGTTCGTCGGTTTCAATCCTATTTCTTTTCCGTCTTTTAAATTCCGCATTTACTTTCCGCTCTTTATGTTCTTCGCGTTCTTCATTATTGCTCGTTTAAAGAAGTATTTCGATTCTTATTGAAATTCCAAGATAATAACGCTTACGTTATATTTCTCATTTTATTTCTGTTATTATTATTCTAGAAGATTAGCCTCGTTCATTCCGTTAAAACCTGTTCAAGCCATATTTATCTATTTCGGAGGATTATCTTGTTTATACCGTTGTAATGCCAAAATTCCTTTTAAGTTAAAAGCATGTTATTGCATGTTAAATTCAAGTACGTTGTTTTTATAAAAATCCAGGTTAATTGTTCTTCGTGTTCTTCGTGTTCGTCGAAGAAATCAACGAACATGAAGAACAGTTGAAGAACACGTTGAAGGAACCCAGATGATGAGAGAGAGAAAAAGGGGAGAGAGGGAGAGCCCCGCGGGGGGGTGAGCGCCGCCGCGCCGCACTCCCCACGGCCACGGCCAGCCCACCGGGGGCGGGGAGCCCGCCGGGGCTAGCGGCCCCGCGGCGGCAGGTAGCCCGCCGGGGCAAGGCAGTCCCGCGGCGCCCCCCCTCCTTTTTCGTGTTGTTTTGTTTCCATTCTTTTCGGCTATTCCCGTACCCCTTCTTTCCGATCTTTTCGAGTCTTTAAAAATCATGTTACCCCTCAAGCCATGTGTAAGTTTAAATTATAGTAAGGTATTCAAGTTGATTTCAAATTATTTCAAATAAGATATTCAAATCCTTTTCCGTCTGAAAATTTAGAAATCAAGTCGAGAAATTCCATAAATAAATAAATCCATTCTCGATTCCCTTATTAAGTCAAAGTCGTGTTATCCATGTTAAGTCCTAGCTAAGAAAATATTAGTTAAGTATTATTTAATATCATGTATTTAGAAATCCTCGAAGGAGACCGCTAAGTCGATGATTCAACTTTTGTAGGAGGAATCGAGCCTCGGAGAAATACTAAGGAAGACCACCAGCTTGTTGCATCATCCTCCGTTCCGTAATCAAGGTGGGTAAATCTATACTCATCTAAAGTTTGAGCTAATAAGCTCTAGAAGCATGTTAGGGCAAACGAGATATCCAATAAAGTATTTTTGCTCAGCCTGTTTGATCTCTGTACAAGAAAAGGAATAAATGGAGTTATATGCATGATTATGTTGAATTATTATTTGGGTTAGATAAGGTAAAGAAAGTTAGTATAAGTTAAGTGAGCTCTCAAGTATGTTTAGATATGCTAGAATTGTTTATTTACAATTTATGCTAGCATGAAGTGTTTAGAATTGCTTTATTTGCAATCAATGTTTATCCGCGTTCATTTCCTCGTATTTGAATGTTTATGCCTTATTAAAGCTCGTATCGTTAAGGATTAAGGATTGCCTTGTTAGGATAGCTTTAACCTTTTGTAGGCCGAGATCATGTAGTAATAAGGTGTTAGCATTAGACATTGTTCTAAGCTTGGTATTGCTAGCAAGAATAGGAAGAGAAGGAACTTAGCTTTCACTTAAGCAGGATTTGAGCTCAAAATTATTAAGGTAGTCACTGCTGGGTGTTTCCCTCGCAAACTCGTTCGGATATTTGAGGTAACCCCTCTTCTATCCTATGGCATGCCTAAGGGTACAGTTGACGACAGGTTTGAGCCAAATTGGGCCCAAAAGAAAAGAAAAGGTTTTACGGATACGGAGAGGGCTTTTGCGTTTTGCTCTCCATATACCGTCTATTAATCATTGGATATCTTGAAGTTATAAAAGCATTTTCGCTAAAACCCACTGAGTACATTAGTGCTCATGTCCCCTCTTTTCAAATGTTTTTCAGGTTGAGATGCTGAGGATGCTGGTGGCTGTGAATGTGGGTTGGCTGCCAAGACTATTTTGCTATTATATAATGTTTCCATGAAATCCCACTTTGTGATCCGCTACTCTGATACACTCCTTTCAATTCTGTTTAAGTCATAATATGTTTAGCAAGACTCTATGAATATTTTCCCCAGAAACGATTTAATACCTATAAGATGTATATTATGTTTATCTCTGTTTTGAGCATGACCTCCGTTCACCTGCAAAGAGGCCTAACAAGTTGGTATCTGATTAGTTAGCCGTTTCATTCCGCTTAAGCATGTTTTCTTTTAATCCAAGCAAACCCGAGCATCACCATTTAACTTCTAAGGCATGTCTTGATTCTTAAACTTCTTGGTAAATCCTCCAATTCTATTCATTAATCCCTTAATAACACCCCGTCCCAACTTGTAAATCCCTATCTCGGGACCGGGCTGTTACACTCTCAGTCACAGACTGCTTTCTTTAAGTAGGGCTATCATCGAGTAATGGTTGTTTCCTTTTGTCGGAGCCATTAGCTTCCATGAGCGGCTGTATCATTGGTATTGGTTTCCTGGTTCTGCTGCTTCTCTTTCGGTTTCAAAAGACAGTGGGAAGAAGATCTCTTCTCCCAAGAGGGAATCCACCAGGAGTGGTCACATCAATTTGCTTTTGAATGATGAGACTGAGACAATTAACGAAGCTGACTTTTATATTAAAGGTTCTTGTGTTGCGATTAATCTATGCTCTCCGAACATGAAACCGTAGTTGAGAGAGAATGAATGATGCCTAGTCAGCTTTGTAACCAAACTATAAAGTGGCCATTAGGGGGGCTTTGGCGTCATTGAACTACATACACTTAAAGTTACCGTGTAGGATGTGTCCAACGATGTCCAGTAGTTAGACAAGCTCTTGAGGTAGGCTCTCCTTCAGGTGGTGAGAAAATTCTTCATGACCAATGTGTGGAAGCTTCCAAATGTTCCACAACTCTAGCTTGTTTGGAAGGATCAATTCCTCTACTTTTGGTCCTTCACCAGTAAGATAGAACAATGTCATCAGTGTGTCCTTTGTTATTGTGATAACACGATTGTACACGACTACAAGGATGTTTGCTCCATGGATCTCAGCATTATAGTAGAACTTAGCAACATAGTCAGAGATGCACATATCTGGCCTCTTCAGCATGAATGACAGTAGCCCGGTTCTCTCTATTGGCTTGACGATTTTGTCAAATCTCTCTGACCAAATCGAGCATTTAGAAGCTCTAGGTCAAGAATTTTATCTTTCTTCATCTTCTCTTCAAGAAGTTGTACATTCATCATATGGAATGGCATTCTCATGGCTACAGATATAGATGATGGTGATAGAGAAGTGAGAACTTTAATGAAGATGAGAGATAACAAAGGAGAAGGATATAAGATTTTTGAAGTGATTTTGTTCTTCATCTCCTTTGTATATATATAGTCAGCTTGCATGCATATATCGAGAGTACTCGATTACTCTATAGCTGATCAGCTAGTTGATTTGATGGGTTATTAGCTAAGTAAATGATACATACATCTCAGCCGTCCACTTGTTTTGTTACTTTTTGATCAAGCGGCTGAGAGCTAATGGATTTCAAAAATGGGTAGTTGTCATAAATAGAAAAATATTTTCCTGCAGATTTGCTATTTATATCCTTCAGATATTCATCTCTTATTTCTACTTTCATAGTTGCTAATTTAATGCTTAATATAGAGACATATATGGTAACTAGATGAACAGTGAACCCATTTTGAAATTAAGACCGTTGGATGTGAGATTGAGAATTTAATGATCTCAACGGTAATTATTCAAAAATAAGCTTTATGAATAGTGAGAGAGAGAAAGATTATCCTGAATCAGTTGTGATATTGTCAACTGATTGATTGGAGTGAACTGGTATGGCAGCTGTTGAGCAGTTTAATCTCTTCTCCAGTTTCTGCATCGAACTAACTGATATGTCAACTGAACTGAATTTCATCAGTTGTCAGTTGGAGTCAGTTTTCTCTTCTTGAGTGGCCGAACTAGACTAGCTCCACTGCTTCCTCTTGAGCATTTTGATCTCTTTTTCTTTGAAGCTGAGCCAGTTGTGTTCTTCGACTGTGCAGTCCTGGCAGTTTTCATAGTTTGCTGGAGTTGCTGAAGTGCAACTAATGAGATTTTCAACTTCAAGTTGATAAACTGTGAAGTTACTCTACTGGGTGATCTGAACTGATCAATGTCGATCATCAATTGAGCTGCCTTTGAGCTTGAATTGATGAAAGGAGTAACATAGCTTTTAGATAGAAGGTTTGGTAATGTGGCAGTGTTTTCATCAACCCTATTTCCTTCATCATCTTGTTTTTTACTCCTTTAAGATGCTACAACTTGAGTACGTGATAGATCTGGATCTATTATTTCAGTTGCAGTGTCAACTTGACAGAATGGTCTGTTGATCCTGATTATCAAAGTTCAGTCTTCTGCAGTGAGCTCCAGTTGAGCAGTTGACTGATTGATTCACATCTGCAACCTCTTGAAATCTCAAGTTGGCTTGTTCATCAGCTAGCATTGCATTAGCAGGAATTTTTTTGTCAAGTCATTGGATCATAATGTGCTTGACTTGCATAATGGTTGGAGGAAATGGATTTGAGGCTCCTATCCATTTGATACTCCAAGTTTCTTCACGCTGTCAAAAACTTATGCCATGAAAGGCAGTTAGTAAGAAATGAAACTGGATTGACATAGAGTGTCTCCAGTTGAACCAATAGAAGTACCGATATAGTTGTTTGAACAACTAATGGTCTTTCTTTGCAACAAAAGTGAAATGAGTGAGACGAAGATTTGTCACTTCCTTTTGTGCACTCTTGACTGCATATTCGCTACAATAGAAAGTGCGAATATTCTCCTTAGTTAGCTGAAGTGGAGGACAAGTGCCTCTGAAGTAATTAGCTCCATAGTTTGGATGAGGAATTCCAATAAATGGAATGAGCTCATCTGGATTAGAGCAAACCTTGAAATCAACTGATGACCCGTTCTTGGAGTTAGGAGATAGAACGATATTTGCAGTTGAGGTGCTCGATATAGTATTGCTTGTCTTCACCTTGGATCTCCTTTTCTTCTTGAGTGATTAAAGATAAGCCACTTCCTTTCTTGGGAATCTAATCAGAGATCAGGACTAGTAGGGCATCGTCACTTGGTAGCTTCAGCACATCTTCAAGTAGCTTGCTCAATCTTAGAACAAGTCCTACTTTGGACTCAAATTTTCCAGTTTTCTTTGAGTTAGAAGTTTTGATGACTTGATGCTTGAGTTGAGAGAAAACAAACTCTGCCCAGTTTATTTGTCGTCCTTCAGCAAGGTGAATCATTACCTTGTATCTCTCTTGAGTGAGTTAACTCAAGCTTTCTATTGCTCTGAACATCATCTTGTTCGTGGTATCTAGTAGAACTCCATACTCAGACTTCAGATCAGTTTTAGCTGTTGTAAAACTGAATTGCTTCTTGCAGGTGGGAGCTTTCTATTCTTTCCAATATAACTCTGCAGATTCCTTCAGATCTTGAACATTTGAAAGATCTCTGCAACTTTTCTTTCAGTGATTTGGATCGGCTGTCATCGAATCACTGATGATATGCTCCGACCATCTGCAGTTACTCTTGCCTGTAGTAAAAACTCAGTAACCAAGTCTTGTCTGAAGAATCTTCGTGGAGTTTTCAGGTAGTGAAGGATTCCTGTCCTGTGAAGATTCACCAGAAGGATTGGATTCTTCGTATCTTTGAGAATCAATTGGAATTTTTCCCTTCCCAGAAATTTGTCTCTCAACATTTTCTCTTTGAAGGAGTTGGAGAGCTATATAATTCTGCCTTCTTTGAGGTTGGCTGAATTAGAGAGATTTCAAGGTTCTGAAAAGAGAGAGAGAGAGAGAGAGAGAGAGAGAGAGAGAGAGACTTTTGAGGTAAGTAGGTAATGAGTATTTTTGAGAGGCTACGAGCAAAGGGGTTTTTATGAGTGAGGAAGGAGACTCATAAATTTGTTGGTTGAGTCAAATAATGACCCCTTGTCTTTTTTTTTTGGTCGTTGGTTATTTAATGACAATGAAACGTGTCATTGTTTTCCAAAGGTCAAAAAAATTCAAAATAAATGCTGACTCGACATTTATTTTGGGAATAAAATAAACCATTTTATTTAATAGAATGAATATTGAACAAACTGAATTATAAGAATTTAACTTAGAGTAACTAATCAGTTGCGCTTGATCAGGCTCTTAGTCTTTCTTCACTACAAGAAAATCGCTCATACACCACAGTTATTAACCGTGATGTATGACAAATCCCAACCGTGGTCTAAGTGGGCGTCGTCTATGCACATGGTCATACACCATGGGTAATCACCGTGGTAATTTTACCACGGTTTTAAAAAAAATTGTGGTTAATTTACCACGGTGGCATATACCACGGTAATTCACCGTGGTAATTTTACCACGATTTTCAAAAAACCGTGGTAAATTTATGAAAAACCATGGTAAATTTATGACGGTTATAAAAAATCGTGGTAATTTTACCACGGTTTAAGTATAACTGTGGTAAGTTTACCACGGATTTATTAAAATCATGGTAAAATTACCACGGTTTTCTTAAAAAATCGTGGTAAAGTTACCACTGTTCTTACTAAAACCGTGATAAATTTACCACGGTTTTTTAAAAAATCGTGGTCATTATTTTTTTGGCCCTATTTTTTAAATTATTTTTATCCTGTATTAATCCCAAATTAAAAAATTATTATAATTGATAATCGTCAAAAAATATAAAATATCATTGAAAATGCAAATTAAAATATCATACAAAATACAATACATGTCCAAAATATAAAATTCTTCATTACAAACTATTACAATATCGATCAATCCAAAACTCTATTACAATTTGATGTTACTATTAAAGCCTTGAATCATACTTGTGGATCGAAGTCTTCTTATGCTGAGATCTAAAAAAAATCAATTGATCATATAATAAGTGATTAAGTAGTCTGTTTGACCTAAAATATAAAAAATGATCTAATGATTATAAAACTGAAAATTACCTTGCATTTGATATCCTCAAGGTGAATGTAAATATCACATTTTTTACCAAAAACCTAATCATCCAAGAAAATAGATAGTCCAGCTCCATCCTTCAATGTAGCCTCACAGTAACGGTACATTGCTTTTAAATTAGGATGTAAATCTTGATAAATACCTCAATGCAACAAAAATTGGGAGAAAACTTTCAAATATTTCGTCTTCTGATACAATACGATCAATCTGCAAGCATTTAAAAGTAATTCAATTTGGATAGATTCTAGAGAGTTATTGAATGGAACCAATATCAGTAAAGATTGTACGGAGTGTTGCATAATTACCAAAAGCATGTTATATCGCTTGTCTCGTCTGCAAAAAACATTGCAGACAAAATCGATCACCTGCAAAATAAAGCTACTCTGCTTGATTTTCATAAAATGGCCGAAATATGCGGCATGCCTACATGGTAAAATTAAACCTACTCTAACATTCTTTAACTACAATGTAAAAAAGTTTTGATGAAAATTAGCTACCAGAATAGGAAATAGTATTTCTAAAAGACCAAGCTTCCATAGTAATCTCAATTAGGCCTCTACAAACATATGATGCCTTACTGTCATGTATGTGTTTCTCCTTATAGTAACAACTCATTATATTCTTTTGTTTTAGGACCATGCTACAATTTTCTTACTTTAAAAGGGTGATATGGAACATGTAGCTCAATCTGAGAAGCAAGTAAAAGCAAATTTCAAAAGGTTGCTTGATTGACAAATTATTATCAGCCAAACAACATAGAAAATGCTAGTTCTTAACAATAGAAGTACAGGATGTAGGTACTCCATGATCAATGAAAAATAAACAATTCATATAAATAATTGATTCTACAACATACTGTTAGGACTACCTATCCTTTGATATACTTGACTATTTGGGAAAAATATTTGCAAGTTTACTCCAGGACTGAGCAAGCTGCAAAAACATAACAGTATGAGACAATGTATTAAATTTAATATAACATCCAAAACATCTCATTCCCAGTACAATAGTATCATGTAATGGAAGACGATGATACTACAATAAGTTGATTCCTTTTGGTCATCCTTGTTGCCTCGGAAGTCCCATCATGTATCATCCCATAGAGATTATATTTTTAGTTGATTAATTGATCTACAATAAGTTGATTAAGTTCAAATCAAGTAAAAGCACGGATATATACTGGCAGGGGCACAAGCAAACTCTTGGTGAAATGTGGTTTAGCAATTTAACATGGTTAACTAGCTGTCAATCAACGAATTAGCCCACTTACAAAACATAAATAATGCTTTTCATTAGATTGTTTCAAAGGTTTAGAAAGACAGTAGTTGAAGTAAGCTTTCTCAGTATAAAGCACAATCTAGTAGAGGCATTATACAAAAAAGAACTCGCGTTGCTTAGCGGAGGCATTATACTATAGTGTGTGCACACTTGAGAAGATTCACAATAACTATTGGCTTACTTCAACGCAGTAAGCACCCCCAAATAAACTTGGTTCCAAAAAATTCCCATCTAGGTCATCTACTTATTCTCTCATCAAATGCTAAGAGAACTAGAGACTCAATTTTGCAGCGTATAGTGTAGTAAGAAAATTAGATAGATAAAATTTATCTCGTGTTATTCTACTTATTTCCTATTCCTACAATACAACAAACTATTGCAATTAAATATTGAGTCTGTAAAGACAAAATCAAACACTGCAAACCAAGGGAACATTCCATTGCTACATGATGCAAAAATAAGGATTAAAAAATATTAGACTTGAAAAACGAGGGTTTAAAACCCAAATAATTCAAAAATATGGATCTAAAATCCCTTATAATCCAAATCTATGAGCTACTGCCATCCATCTTCAACTCCTTCAGCCAAATGTAACCTAAGTAGAGTGCGGTTGTACATTTTATTGGGGATTCACCATTTTTATTATGTTTCACAAAAATTGAGCCACATACACTAACCAATCAAAGATAAAAATGAAATATGCACATACATAGATTGATTTTTACACAGTTTAATCAAGATAGCAGCTCACCTTTTGGACGGGATAAGCAGTAGAGGACAAAAAATAGAGCTTTGTGGAAGGTGAAGTTAAGCCGCCACCGGAAAATCCTAAATTATTCGATATTCTGTGGCAGCGGAAGCAAATTTCAGAACTGAAGGCTGCCGACGGAGCTACGGCAGAAATCATCATTTCAAGACTGCAACAGTATGATGGAAGACGGCAATGGAAATGGAAAAGATGACCAAAAGGATTTCTTCCTTTCTCAGGCACGAAGATGATGATGAAGACTACCCATCTACAATAATAGCAACGAAGACGACGATAGGAATGGCGAGTTTAGGGTGAGGGAAAATTTGAGATTGGTTGAAGTGAGGAAAAATAGAGAAACGATGGAGGGAGACTTTGAGCGATTTGGATTTGATTTTTTTGATTTCCGCTCATTTTTTCTTTTTTACAATTTAAATTAATATTTAAAAAATGAAAAAATGCAATTTTATTCTACCACAGTTTATTTTCAAACGGTAATAATTGAAACTGTAAATACAAACACCACCGATTTATATAACCGTGGTCCTTAGAAATACGCACATACACCACTATGGGAGAATATCAGTGGTGTATTCATGAATATACACGACAGAAACTTTAGAACTGTGGTGCTTTACTCGGGAAGAATGCGCTCATACACCACGGTTCTCATGAAAACCGTGGTTATTAGCTAAATTACCACAGTTTTTAGCCAAAACCGTGGTTAATCGAGGGTGGTATATGAGCTGATTTCTTGTAGTGCTTGTGTTTAGTTTTCCTTCTTTTGGAAATTGGTTCTCCAATGTTGCCTTCTTCCTCTTCAATGTTACGGAGCGTTCGGTTCTCCGAATCCTATTTTCTTTATGGAGTATTTGGTTCTCCGAATCCTATTTTTTTACTGTTACGGAGTGTTCAGTTCTCCGAATCTCGTTTACCTTCCATTCTTGACAGTCGCTAACCCTAGTTATTTGATTGCTTCTGTTCAACAACCCCTTCCCCCAAGTAGCACACCGGTCCCCTGCCCTTCTCCCGGGATCAGAGCATTACACCATGCTATTAATTCCCACTATCAACAATCATCATGCTCAATTATCAACATAAAAATTCAAAAAAAAAATTAGAAAAAAATTTGATACCTCATAAAATCTGTGAATCCTCATAGATAATTGATCTCACCAAAACACAACCTCAACAATTCCATCTCTCCTCATTGATCAAAAGATAAGGAACAATTTAACATGAAGATGAAAGACTACTCAAGAATTACTACTCATCAACAAAGGTGCTCCAAAGACACAAAAAACTAAAAAAAAGGAACAAGGTAAAGACACAAAAATAATAATAGTACATAAGCTCCGAGAAAAATATAAAACCATTAAATAGCCCGTCGAAAAAAAATTCAAAATGATGCAATAAAAATATCATCATGCATGCCTCAGAAAAATTAAAAGTTCTATCTTAACCACACTCACATCCCCCCAAACTTATTCAAAACATCATAAAGAATAAGTTTGAAAAGAGAAGGGGTTAAGATAGAAATGCCTCTCATATAGCTCACTGAGGTCCAGGTGCTACATAATATACGTCCATTGAATCACATGCATCCATGATCACTACAAAACCACAAAAACACTCCACAACACCATTACAAAAATCTTCATCCCACATTGCCTACCAAAACTAAACAAAATAGGCCAATTAAATTCCACTTAAACTCTTGTTCATTTAAACCATTCTAATCTATTATGCTAGCAACAAAGATAGCATAATCATCATCTCATATGGACATAAAATAAATGAAAGAAAATTAACATACCTTGATAGTTTGGGAAGTCGGACGAGAGAAATTTGAGAGTCGTGCGAGAAGAGTGTGTGCAAAGTAATGAAAAAAGGTGAAAAAGAGAGATAAAACTCCAACACCACAACTTGGGTCGACCAACGGGTCGACTGAGTCATGTGTATTTTGTTAAGGGTTGGGTCGACCTGTCAATCAACTAGTGCCAATCAACTCGTGGCTTGACCCAGTTGCTCTTGAAAATAATGATCTAGGTCGACCCACACGGCTCGACCAACCCTTGGCCGAATCTTACCTCTTTTTCCAAATTTTCAACTTCTCAATCTATTTCTTGGCTTATAACTATCAAAATCTAAGTACCTAAACCAAATAAAAACACGAAAACAAACCAAAACACAAGAACAAAAACTAAAGCAAGAAAATAAATAAACAGTTGATGCAGACCTTTGATGGTCAAGTGGAGATAATGGGAGTTGATGCAAACCCAGGGGCTGTTTTGAGTATATGTTATGTTAGAGAGTTAGCCCATTGTTGTTTATACTTGAAAGACATGCTTTGAGTATAAGTGGGAGATTGTTGATTTTGTATACTGGAAAGTTTATCTTTGTATACATTAAATAATATTAAGATAATATAGATTAAATAATAATTGCAGTCACTGTGTGCATTTAATTATTCTTATATTTAATTACACATTTCATATACTTGCATTGTAGATGATATGGGGTAGGTCGACACACAGTAAAAGATCATATCATCGGATTTCTTGCATTGTATTTAAAGGCTCACGACTTAGACGGTCCTGAACCCACCATCGGTACACCATAGAATAATCTTATAGTTAGTTTATCTTGAATAAAAGATTATTCGAGTACCCTATCTTGTGTATTGAGAAGGATCACGATATGATACTATTCTCTATCCTGACCTTAAGTGAGAGAATAAAGATCCACAGAGTCAGATTCTTAACCCATATATATTGGCAAACATATATGTTGTGTCGACTGCTTTGATTTATTAATGAGTGAGATTCTTTGATAGAATCAACAACCTCGATATTTTAGGCATTGACATTTACATATATGATGGGACGTGCATTATATATGGCCATTGTGTCCTGGTGCACCAGGTTGATGATGTCCTCTTGAGCAAGCACAAAGATCATGGGAAGCCCTGCAGGCAGAATATTAATTTATTCTTACATGATATGGAAGTCATGTAGTACTACTTTCGGAACACGATATTAATTAATTATAGCTGTCAGAAGCTTACATAATTAATTAATGGACATTATATCTTAAACATGGAGAATGAATGAACTAAAGGAGAAAGCTTATTCACAAATATGTATTAAATTGGTAAGTCAGTATTATTTCTTTAGTGGAATAAAAATAATACTTAATTTATTTATTTATATCCATGTTATGGATATTGGAAATTGAATAAATTAGTGGGTCAATTTAATATTCTTCTATATCCTTGTTGTAGCTCAATTAACACCTAAGTGGATTGGAAAAAGAATAAGTGGAGATGCCTAAACCCATTAGGGGTTGGGAGCTTAATTTCATCCATCTCTCTATTAATTAGAGGAGAGGGGACACGAAATTTATCACTAAGAAGAAAGCCCCTCTTATGCTCACTTGATTCTCTAGGGTTCCTACACAGTTTGGTAGTCTACAGCCCACCATACATCTAAACAATGTTTGAGAATACAGTAGAAGATCAAGGAATGGAATATCTTGCTTTGAGTTTTTTAAACACCACTTTAGAGGAGAGGACGTCGATCATGTTCGTCTCCAACATTGGGATTAGACCTTTAATCCTATCTGCAACCCTACTACGCGATGTAAGTACTTTATCAGATCTATCTTTTCCGTTACGTTAGAATCGATTTGCTTGCACGCTAATTCAACATCGGTAATAATTAGAATCACACATAAAATATGATTTACGTGTTATAGAATTAATGAGCATCTAGTTAGATCCTGTGGGGTACAATTCAAAAAAAACCCAACAAATTAACTCGACGCCATGTTCTCGGGGCGAAGTATGGTTTAACATGGTGCCCATTGACTTAGAATCACACCTTGGTCCAAGGATTAAGCAGCTTGAACACCTATAGGAGAAAACTTATTCGATGATGAAGGGCTCACTCTATCGAGATTTCAATTTTCCCAAGAATAGTCTTAGACGAGTATTAAACAGGGGGACTCTCATGCCCAGGGTGAGCTCATTCCTTGGAATTCACTTGTCATGAAGCTTCTTCACTTTGTCTTTGTAGATCTTTGCATTCTCATAAGCTTCATTGCTCAATTCATCAAGCTTGGAGAACTGCAAAGCTCGTTTCTTCCCTGCATTCTTCAGATCAAAGTTGACCGCCTTTATAGCCTAAAAGGCTTTGTGCTCCATCCCTACTGGAAGATGGAATGATTTCCCATAAACGAAGTGGTATGGAATCAAACCTAGGATGGTCTTGTAAGCTATTCAATATGCCCAAAGGGCATCTAACAGCTTGACGGAACAATCCTTTCTAGAGACGTTCACAGTCTTTTTCAAGATCCCCTGAATTTGTTTGTTACTTATTTCAACCTGACCGGATGTCTGGGGATGGTATAGAGTGGTCACTTTGTGAGTGACACCATTCTTCTTCATCAATCTTTCAAAGAGTTTGTTTCAAAAATGCGATCTGCCATCACTAATGATAGCCTGAGGAAATCTGAACCTACTCAAGATGTGCTCTTGCACAAATTTAATGACCATGTTAGCATCACAAGTTCTAGTGGGGATAGCCTCAACCCACTTGGACACATAATCAATAGCTAACGAGATGTATTCAAATCCAAAAGAGTTGGGAAAGGGACCCATAAGATCAATATCCCAAACATCAAAGATTTCAACCACAAGGTTAACATTCAGGGAAATCTCATTTCTTCTTCCAATAGATCCAATCCGTTGGCATTTATCACAGGAGAGGCAAAAGTTTTGAGCATCCTTGAATAGGGTATTCCAATACAGACCCGATTGTAGGACCTTGTGAGCTATCTTATGTCCTCCAAAGTGTCCTCCACAACGTGATGCTTGGCAACAGTCCAAAACATCTTGTTGTTCCTCCTCGGGGACACAACGCCTGACAACTTCATTTTTCCCCAGATGGAAAAGGCTGGGATCATCCCAATGGTAGTACCTACAAATTGTCAAAAATATCTACTTCTCTTGAGAAGTGAGGTTAGAATGCAGTTTACCACAAGCGAGATAATTAACAATGTCAGCAAACCAAGGAATAAAGAAAAGCTCAAAGACATGTTCATATGGGAATGTATCTGAAATAACTCCACTTTCACGTGATGCACACAGATTATCAGCAATAGAAATATGAGAAAAATGATTTGCCACAACATTTTCACACCCTTTTCAATCCTTAATTTGAGCATCAAATTCCTGTAGGAGCAAAATCCACCTAATCAATCTAGGTTTAGCTTGGGGTTTGGTCAATAAATGCATAATAGCCGCATGATCACTATGCATAATAACTTTAGACCCTAAGATATAAGACCTAAATTTATCCAATGAGAAAACAACAGCTAGCAACTCTTTTTCAGTGGTTGTGTAATTCATTTGAGCATGATTTAAAGTAAGACTCGCATAGTAAATTACACAAAGCATTTTATCAATACGCTGCCCCAAGACAGCTCCCACAGTAGAATTAGATGCATCACACATTATTTCAAATGGTAGAGACTAATAATATGCAATAACAATAGGTGCAGTGATCAACTTCTCTTTCAAAGTGTTAAAACACATAAACACTCATCATCAAAAAGAAATGGAACATCTTAAGCTAGAAAATGACATAAAGGCTAACTGATTTTGGAGAAATCTTTAATAAACATACAGTAGAAACCTGAATAACCTAAAAAACTTCTAATCCCTTTCACATTAATGGGTGGAGGTAATTTTTCAATTACATCCACCTTAGCCTTGTCGACACTCATCCCCTCACTTGACACCATGTGCCCTAGAACAATCCCACTAGCGACCATGAAATGACTCTTTTACCAACTTAGAGTGAGGCTACTCTCAATGTACCTTTTTAAAACACACTCCAACTTATCCAAATAATCAGAAAATGAAGATCCAAAGAAAGAAAAGTCATCCATGAATACTTCAATGAATCTCCAATCATTTCAGAGAAGATAGAAAACATGCACCTTTGGAATGTACTTTGTGCGTTGCAAAGCCTAAATGGTATCCTTCTGCATGAAAATGTTCTGAATGGGCATGTGAAGGCAATCTGATGCGATCCTCACCGGAAAATTGATGATGATGGGAATCTACCCAAGAGTATCAGGGTACAACGGGATAAAGGATGGAATTCCTCGACCCAAGCCTCACAACGCAGATGAACCATTGATATATTAAATCCACAACCCTACTGTGATTGAAGATACGAACCTTAGAATATACATGAAGTCGCCACAAATAGATGTAATATTCTGTTTGATAAGTCAATTTTGAAATCACGGCACTTCTTGTGAAATTCAGATAAAATCTCTAAAGAAAAAACTCATAAAATATATTAATCAAAGGTCCCATAATTTCATTCAAATGGCCTCCCTTATATTGGGATGGTAGAGAATAAACTTCCTAAACATAAGACTAGAACAAAAAGGAAACAAAACTGAAAAAGAAAGAAATTTGCTAAGGAAATCAATCTAACAAGGAAACAAATAAAAACCCTACAATCTAGACTATATAAATTCAAAAATCATAATTAAATAAAATAACTCTCCTACTTAAAATAGGACTCCTAAATAATTTAGAAAATAATTTCATCCAACTAGGGCTTTCGGTGACAGCATGTCCAACTCCATCAATGGCCCCCTAGGACAACTTTGGATCACATCATTCCCCTTCTCTTGAAATGGATTTGTCTTCAAATCCAAACATCCTGCATGAAATGCTAGCATGAACCGATCATCAAAATCTTTTGACCTAAGTTGCACAAGGTACCTCTCCAAAAATATGAACATCCAGCATGTGTCAAAAGATTAAACTTCAACTCCATAGAATGCCCGGTTGTGGGAATCATGAATAAATCTGGTGGCACCTCTATGTTTGGTGATACATCTTCGCCAACATGTAAAGTAAAATTAAAATAAACTTGTTGATGACAAATGTAAGATTTCAACAAATCCACCATATGTGTTTGCATGCACTCCATTTGTGCTACAACCACTTCCAAAGGGATATCACCCTCCTTTTTAGAACATGGTTGTATCTCCATCGTCTTTCCACCCATTTCAGCCTCCTCTTGTATACCCTTGATATCCAAACTCACAAGTTGTTGTTCATCCATTATAGAATCTTTTGGGGCTGATTCTTATATAACTTTCTTCTCCAAAATTGGCATCTCCACATGGTTGTTTCTTTCACATCCATCTCTGGCTTAGATTCTTCAACTATTTCATTCTCACCAGCATCTAGGCACATGGGAATAGACAATAACTCCATTACAGATTCTACTTCCACAGTCACAATTTCTCCAACAGCTTGGCTAGGGATAACAAGCATGTCAGAAATTGGTGTAGGAACACATTATTGCTCCTTCTCCTTCTCCCTCTAGATCGACTCCAATGGTAGTGTGAAAGCACTCAAATCTAAGTACAAATCCCATGTAAAGGATTTTGTCGGTGTCTTAGCACTCTCCCTTTGAAATTGTTTCTCTACTTGTTCCATGGAAAGAAGGGATATCGAACTCCCAATACTCTCCTTGACCAGCTCTACGGTGATGTCTTTTACCAAATTCTTCATAACTTGTAGAATATGACATTTTTTTCGCCTCTTTTTTGTGGGAACTCTTTTTTTGTGGACGTTTTTTTTACTCTATTACGAGTAATAACAACTGAAATAACACTAAAAGAAAGATCAAATACGAAATTCAATAAAAAAAAAAACAGTACATCTTGCTGACCTTTTTATCAAACCATTACGAACTCCTCCCTTCCGTTTTCTCTTATCCAAGATGCACCTCTCTGATTTACATGCGATACATCTTGCCTGGGGAGATGAAGATATATGGTGCATGCATGCAATTGATATGTTGCCTGCTACAGTATATAACAATCCTTCCCGCTTCATGCAGGACCACAAGACTACTAGTTGTGCAGGCCTCCACGCCAGCGATCCGAGGAAAAGTGATATCTTGGCGCAGCAACTATTGATATGTGATGATCAATGGATTATGAATAAGAGTCGTAGATTTTGTTAGTTTTCAGTTGTGTTTTTGTTGAGAGCGCTTGGCTCCAATGTATAATAATTAGGAATAACATTTTGTACAATGATTTTAGATGATTGAATGAAGAAATATTTCTCTCTCGCCACTGAATAATCTCACATATTTTGCTTTACTTTCTTCATATTTCCTTGATTTCATCAAATTATCATTTATTTTGACGAATGATGTGTTTTTTGGCAAGATGTGGTCGTTGCACAGATTCAAGAAGCGTTCTTTACTGGTTGTGCTGAATAAGGAACATTCCAACCGAAGACAGATAGTTTCGAACACAAGGGGAACTCCATCACGTGTGCTTGAGTATTTCCATGATCGTATTCTATAAGACAATTTCCTTGTTTGAGTAGGTGACCGAAAATTGCAATCATCTAAGCAAGTTTGATTAGCTGTCATCTTTGAAAAGATTAAAGCAAGTTTTCCACCTTTAATTTATCAATGATAAATAGTTTATATATCTTGAGTCTTGACCTCTGTGCGTAAGTGCGAAACAATAAACAACCATAATATGATGAATAGCCGGCGCGCGCATATATATATATATATATATATATATATATATATATACACACATATAGGTAAAGAATGCATATAATTAACAATAGGCAAAAGTAAATTAACCACGAATTTGACAGATGATTCCTATCTAAATGTAAAGTTTATTCTGTTGATATTCAAGCTATTTGATCTCTTTCCACTGTTTGATTGATCTGTCGCCAAGCAACAACTGCCTCTTTGTTATCTCTATTCACCACGCAAACCAACTCCAACTTCACTCGTAAAATGTAGAGAAGTAAAGCAGCAGCATAGGCAAGCCAAGTAGTTCTCCCAACTCCAAACTCGCTCACCGTGCAACCCACGATCACATTGCTCAAGAAAAAGTTGAAAACTCCAAAGTCGCGACGGCACAAGAGAACAGCGAGGTTAGCCAACCACGCCACCGCGAAGTAGAGGAACGCCACCACGTGATCGAACGATGTTAGCCGGAAAAAGTATTGGAAAAGAATAGTCCCCGCCATCCCAATCGAAAACTCAATCACGTTCCCATTCTTTTCCATGATTCTCTTCAACTCTGACAAAATCCGATTATCTTGATCATGAGCTGCAGTCGCTGCAGGCAGCCATCTCTTGAAGCGCTCGTCTCCAGAGATGGCCGCATGGGCAACGCAGGTTAAAAATGGAAGGACCAGCACCAAAATGGGGGAGAATTCTTTAGTAACGTGGCCGAACATAAGTAACGTGAACATGACCATTAAATGGAAGTGAAGGCAGAATTGCTCTAAATCGATGGCGGCATAATTCGGTTGAAAAATAACCAAGATATTACAGATAGACAAGCACATACAAAACAAAAATGGAGCATCACTATTGGAAGGCCCCAGCAGAAGCAAAAGCGGGAACAAACCAAATGCTATGGACTCTTTGTAGAAGAATTCATCGCCCAAAACGCTCTTCTTCCACGGCAGGAAATAGTAGAGCGAAACAAAGGCATTTACCAAGCAGTAGAGTTTAATAGACGAGGGGAATGCTTCCGCGGCAAAGCTGGCAAACGCAATCGGAAAAACTATAAACGAAAACAAAGCGTAATAATGGACGACATGAATCTTAAGTGCTGTACGAAACACGAGGGTGTAAGTAGAGGAATGGGAAACGGAAATAGCTAGAAAATGCTTGAACAGAAACAGAATCGCCGGAGAAACGGAGGTGGGGAGGGAGGTCTTGTTGAGAGCGTCAAATCCAAGATATAATGAAACAACTCCTATATTAGCCCACACGCCCAAAAATAAGCTTGCCGGAATTTCCATTTCTTGCTATGTTTACGTTGTTTGAGATGCAAACTACAACGCTGTCAAAATACGGGCATCGTTGACAATGGTTCACGCGGTTTCAGAGAGTTGAATATATTAGACAGTGTGTGAAACCTCGTATCAACTTGATATAGTGAAAGACGTGTTGGAATTTGGAAATGTGTAGCATCAAAAGCGTGGAATTTTAATTTCAATTACTAGAGTCACGTGCAAGTCAACAAAACCAAATGGAGCGTAGCATAGAATTTTGCAGTGTAGATGGGGATAATGACTAATTTCTACATACAATTTTATTCGACTACTAGTGGACTTGCAAACATTATTTTAACTGATCTTCTTCGATACCACAAATCGGGTATGTGAGTAAAAAAAATATTATTTTAATAAATAAAATCATGTGCCCTACTTTGTGCAATATTTTATTCTACACAGTTAAATTTATTAGCTTTTTATTTCATTTTCTTGTGTGTGTTTTAGTTTCATTTTATACTCATTAATTAAAGTTCATTCTACCCAATTATAATATAAAATTATTTTTTATAAAATAATCAATTATTAAATAAAAATAAAATTAAATACGGAAAAATAACTTTATGCCCTAATTGGATATAATTCACTCTAATTAACACTCAAAATTAAACTACAGCACAAGAAATTAAAACCAAATAAAAACTAAACAGAAAACTAATAAATTTAATCGTGTAGAATGAAATGCTACTCCAAGTGGAGCAGATGATTTCGTCTGCTATCTTACCACATGAAATTTCATGTATTTTTTCTTCAATTTTATTTTTTTGTGATTTAGTTTTAATTTTATGATTATCTATTCACCCCCATCCAATTAGGGTTTATAATTATTTTTAATTATTTATTTTTCACTTTTCAATTAATAATTCATTATTAGGTTGATTTTTTTTTTTCAAAATTATATTTTATAATTTTTTTTGTTGATAAATGTTGACTATGATTATTTATGTTATAATCAATTTTTATTTTATAATAAATATTATTAAATTCATAAATTTATTAGTGAAACACGGTAAAATACAACAAAAAATTTCAATCCTATTTTTTAGTAACGCCCTAATTCCGAAAATCTGAGGCGCTACACAAAATTTAAATAAAATTCCTAATTTCATAATCATTTTACCTTAAAAAGAAAATATTTTTATCGTACTTTCTTTAGAGATAAAATCTATCAATCATCGTTTGGGAAGACTTTTCAAACAATCAATCACAAACATATCTCACAAATGACTAGTCAATGTTGGAAGCCTAATATTTGAATGAGTCCAACATATAAGATTTTAATATTTTTCTTAAGTATTCAAAATGTTCGGCGGAAGCATAATACGATATATTGACCAAAGTCAACATTTGACATTCAAAATATAATTTTCGACATAGTCAAAACTTAGATAATCCATATGTCCACATCACCTGCCTGCATACCATACCTGAAAAATATTTTAAAAAATGTGAGCTGAGTGCCAGAAAACACTCAGTAGATTTATCGTGTTCGTCCAAACGCATGCAAGGATTTTTAATATCCACTACAAAAAAAGTTCGTTCTAGCGACGGGAACTAGCGACGGGGCCGACACGGGTCGCCACTAGCAACGGGAATAGAGACAGAAAATCTTGCGACGGGGCTAGCGACGGGGTTCCCCGTAGCTAGTTCTAGCGACGAGGAATCCCGTAGCTAGATTTTAAAATTTTAATATATCATTATTTTTATAAATCTAATGACGGGGGTTCCCGTAGTTACAACTTAGCGACGGGCTAGTGACGGGAACCCCCGTAGCTAAATTTTTTTTTTAATTTTTTATTTTTTTTTATTTTTTTATTTATTTTTTAAATTTTATTTAATTATTTTTAAAATAATTAAACATGATTTCAATCTATTCTAGTAAAAATATTCTCCCTATTAAAATCATTTTTATATTTTTATTCATTTATTTTAATTTTTGAAAAAATAATATCGCAACTATACACATTTATTAATATCACATCTTGAAATTTGTATTATTTCCTTATTAAATACAAATCTATACAAATTAGCTTTGTTACTATTCTCATAAATAAACTATTTAGTATATTATTATATATTTAAAAAATGTATTAAGTTTAACATAATATTTATTATAGTTACTACTACAAGATTAATCAATTATACATTAACAAACTAAAATATACTATGAAAATATATACATAATATAGTATATAATGAATTTTAATTTTTAATTATAAACTATAGTTATTTATTATGTTAGTAAAAATAATTTAATTCATCATGATATTTAGTATGAAACACAAAATAAGACTATTTAACCACATTTTCACCATGATATATATATATATATATAATTTTTAAAATAATTTAATTAAAAAATTTTATAATCTTTCTCCATATTAAATTTATATTAGAGATATAATTTTTGTATGCATGGATACTTAATAAGTATCACCTTAAATTATAGTTCTTATATACAAATATATAATACAATATTATATATATATATATATATTTGTGCACAAATAGATATAAATATATTAATAATAATATAACACTTTTAATTTATAGATATAAAGAAAAATAAATTATGAAAAAATCGTATAAATATATATATATATATATATATATATTATTTAAGCTATCAATATAACATCAATTGAACTTGCCTCAATAGATAAGTGTTTGGCCCTCTTTCTAGGAGGTCACAGGTTCGAATAGCGACGGAATCCCCGTCTCTATTATTTGCTATATATTCCAAAACTTAATCAAATTCTTAAATGATTGTCTATTCCCCTTTTCAAACATTGGAACATCTTCCAATTAGTTTAACACCTTTAAAATAGCTCCAAGAATTTGCAGAACACTGACATTCATACTACATGCCTTAGATTGATGCTTATTTAATAATATTTAAAACTCTCATTAGCATAAACATAAGGCAAAAACTTGCATACACTAGATGTATATAAGTTTATATCAGACGGTCAACGCGTTTGACCGGATCAACGCGCGTTGATCCGGTCAATCCTTAAAAAAGAAAAATGGCAAAATAGGTGATACTTTTTAAAGATACAGATAAAACTTTTTAAATTTTGAGTGATACTTTTTAGTATTATAGTTGATACTGATTTTGAAAGTTTATTTATTTATTTATTTTGACCGATATTTTTTAAGGATATAGGTGATACTTTTGGGTTTTTGAGTGATACCTTTTAATGTTACAGTTGATACTGATTTAGAAGCATTTCTTTTTTTAGTTGACCGGGTCAACACGCGTTTTCCTGCGTTGACTGGTCAATGCATTGACTCGGTTAATGCGCCTGATGATGCACCTAGTGCACACAAGTACTTCTCTAAACATAAATACATCATCTCTGCACCAAGTAGCCCCCGAGATGCTCCATTAGAAGAAAAATATAAATGAAAATGGGTAAAATTGAATTTTGTAACATCGATGGTCCTACAATTTTCGACATAAAACGATAAGGCTAACTACATCGAAACTAATATCTGAAACCATGAATTCATAGCTCGTAGCAAGAGTTTCCTTACCGCCTATAACATGATGATTTTTGATCACTGAAAAGACCGGAAAAATGAAGTCGAAGCAACCGTAGATCTTGACTGATTTTTACCTTCACTCATGGCTTTGCGAACATCGATCTAAATGAAATATTATACAATCAGAATTGGCAATCAGAGTGACATTTTGACGTTCATTTCATGAATTTAGGCCATCTGAGGTGGAAAGATGGTGGTGAAAGATAGCAGTCGGCGGAGGTAAAAGCTTAAAGAAGGGGTTGGAGTTTTTTTTTCATTTTCTCCACAAAATGATCGATTTCATTTAAAGAACCTTACTGAAGAATTCAACAGCTATAAGTAAAAACATGTGTAAGTAGTACACTAATTCTTGGTGATGAGTAAGTGGGTTGATTATATCCAATTTGGGTTGCATTGAGTTGAAATGGGCCTTAACTAACATAAAGCATTGAGTTCAATGAATAATTTGGGCTCAAAATGTATTAATGAAATAAATTTAAGGGTAATTCTATACATAGCCTTCATTTTAATCTTTATAGTCTCCTATTTTAATTAAAATAAATATATTATTTTATTTTACTTTTTTGTCCCTCTATAGCCTCGAAATTAAAACCCTAATAAATAAAACAAAGCCTCACAATGTATAGCCCTTCTTCGTTGAAAAATCAAAGAAAAACTGTTTCGTGAACTTCCGTCACTTCTTCTTCATTAAGACAAAATAAAAAATAAAAGATAAAAAAATGATTCATCTTTGTATGTCCTCCGATTATTGGTTCAACAAATCATATATAATTGAAAATAAAATTGAGCACCAATAGATCGATGGTTTGTCTAGAAAGTGTGTTATCATGACAAATGATTGAGCGATATTTTTTACTCGGAGATGATGAAATTGAAGCCGACTCGATGAGGATGCTAGTCGACAAAGGAAGATTTGAAGAAGTTTTTTTCTTTTTTCTTTTTCAAATTAAGGTTGGTTTAAGTTCAATTCTTGCTTTTCGGCACTCAGAATTAGGATAAATTATTCTAACAGTTAAATTGCATTCTTCTCTAGATAAATCAAATCATAATGTGATGAGCATAGTGATATGGTGTTAGATGTAATGGGGAATGAATTGAAAGACCACATGAAAGAGATGGAAAATCAAGGAAGAGATGAAAACCCCAATAAAATTGATGATGATAATTTTTTTTTCTCCCTGGAGGAGTTTTACTGTAATAAGAAATTCAAGCAAACGAACTTGTCCATCTCAAAGTCGTGCTCGTTGAGCATCATATTGATCAATGGCGCAATATTTATTAACAAGTATATTTGATGAAAGAAATTTATTTTCGTGTAAGATAATTATCATTGTTTTAGTTGAGTGAACGTGAGCAATTTTTTTTTTATTTAATGAAGAAGAAGAAGAAGATCGGGGGCTCATATACATTAGGATACTAAGTTATGCTTTTTTTTACTTATAGAAATGGGGGCTATGATAGGCTAAGGGATAAAAAAGTTTTATCATATATGTATTTATATTTTATAAAATAGTCGGGGCTATAAAGAGTAAAAGGAGGGTTGTGTTTAGAATTTTCCTAAATTTATTGAAGAATCAAATGAAATTAACCCCTTTTGGAGGATCTTGCTGTCAAAATAATTCTCTTAAGGTTACTCCTGTAAATCTGTAATACAAGCCTAAATTTCTATTTGGATCGAGTTCTTCTGTCATTCGAGATATAAGTTAATAAATCTTAACTAGAAAATATAACGATCCTATTTTCTTTATTTATATGCGTTATTAAACTTATAAATGTCTAATATAATAAATATCAGGTGTGTTACATTTACAGTCCAAAACGCAAATTCTAAAGCCAATGCAAGTTAAGTGCATGGGTAAACTAAGGTTATTGAATTTGTATTTGGTCACCTTCTTCATATTCCAATGTGAGAGACTCCAGTTTGAGGCGCAAACCAAACAAAAGAAGAGCAGCAGCAGCATATGCTAGAAGAGTGAGTCCCAACTCACTCACCACGCACCCCATCACCACCACATTGCAGACTAGAAAATCGAAAATGGCGAAATCAAAGGGGAAGCCAAGCAGGGTTAGATTGGCCAGCCACATCACTGCCAAGTAGAAGAATGCCTCCACTTCTTTAAATGAAGAAGTTGATTTGAACAAGTTGTGGAAAACAATGGCTCCCGCTATCCCAACTCCAAATTCAATTACTTTCCTCATTTTACTCGTCACAACCACCCTTTCACCGAGTGCTACCAAATTTGCAGAAATCGAGTGGGAGACGAAGAGCACCAGAATGGGGGAGAATTTTGTGTTTTCCACGCTCACGAAGAAGAGAGATATCTCCGAAATCATGAGGACGGCGATCCGGGCCTTCGTCTCGGGTTTCGAATATGAGTCTCCAGTTCCACAAGAGAGGATGACATCAAGCAACAAGACACAGAAAATCCATGAAAACCGCAAGAACTCAATGGAGAGATGCCATAAAAGGACAATGAGGAAGATGGGTAAATAGCATAAAAACTGCAAGGAGAAAACGGTGGAAACAAACTTCACAATGATGGGAAAAATCGCGCCCGCAAGAGAATAAAGCAGCAAAGCATATTGAAGAATCTTGAAGCAGAGCAGGATTTTGGAGATTATTTTGGATAAAAAGAGGAGAGCGGGAAGCACAGGAATCATCAAATACAGTAGGCGAGCAAAGAAATTGGTGAGGATCCTACGCAACATTATCCCATCTGTGGTGGTGCTAAAAACAGCGCAAAGAATCACGTAAAGCATCAACAAGTAATGACTACGGACTTCTTCGTGTGGGCGATACCTGAGAGCATAATTTGATGAACAGCACGACGAAATGGCGAGAGAATGCTTCAACGAGAAGATGACAAGAGGGGAAACTGACTTGGAGAGGTGTGTTTGATCTAGAGCGTTGATGGCCAGATGTAAGAATGTGATGCTCGTTAGTGCCCAGAAAGAAAAGAACAGCCATGCTGGAATCTCCATCACTGCAACCTTCTATGGAATCTTAGTATTTCACATATCTTTTCATAAATTTGAGAAAGAAACGCAGAGATTAGGCCAAGTCATGCGAATATACGTAAAATACCAAATTATAGGTTGTTTCCCAGAAACTTAAGCAAACGCGTACGCGTTCATAGAATATATATAAATAAATTAGATTTGAAATTCTAATTAATTAATTCTTATTGTTAATGTTTTATATGAATTTAAATATAGAAGAAAATTTGATAAAACTTGTCTTGGAGTGGAAATAGTAAGGACAATAATACCCAATATTAAGGGTTTACTTGTACCTAAAAATATTTGGAGGGCTTATTTGATCCTTGGGTATACATCAAGGGTGTATTTTACCATTTTCCCTAGAAATAAATAAAACACCAAAACATACATCATCCCAGGCCCAATAAAACTCATACATCCATCAGACGGTCGGGATCAATGTGAATTAACCCGCGTTGACACGCCAGAAAAAAATGGTAAAAATCAGTATCAATATTTAAATTAAAAAGTATCATTTAAAATTTAAAAAGTATCACTTATATCATTAAAAAGTAACTGGTCTCCTACTTATCTTATATGAGTTTATGTAGTTCAAAATTGTGATTTTTATCATTCCAATTATTGTATAGAGTTTGGGGGGGAGGGGGGAGGGAGAGGGGTTAGGCTTTTTTAGGTTCATAGTTTTTTAGGATTTTTTCAGTATTTTTTTTGTTGTGTTTTTTTAGGGTTCATATTTCTTTTAGGTTTATTAATCTCAATTAGAAATTATCTTTATTTCAAAAAATATTAAATTCGTTCACTTTTATTTTAGGGTTCACTAATTCCATTTAGTGTATATATTTATTTCAAAATTATGTTTTTTTTTTCAATTACCATTTACATTTATTTCGAAAAAATAAATTAATTGTTGAGTGCAATGCACAAGCCCACGCGTTAGCGTCGGGCGAGTGCATTTCGCTCGATAATTAATTTAATTTTTCGAATGCGTCGGCTCGTGCATTACGCGAGTCGCCGAATTAAAAAAAAATCATTCACTTTAATTTTAGGATCCATTAAATCAATTTTATGATATATATTTATATTTATTTTTAAAAAATTAAATTAATTTATTTCAATTTTAAGGTTCACTGATTGTATTTTAGGGTATACAATTTTGAGGAAAAAAATAAAAAAAAAAACAGAAAATTGAAAAATAAAATAAAAAAATCAAAAAAATAAAAAAATTGAAAAAAAAAATAAAATTCCGGCGCGTGTAGTCCACACGCCTGAAATAGAACAGTTATTTTTTTGAACTATTGGGCCTTATTGGGGGGGCCGGGGCCAATCTGATGTACCCATGCCCGTACATAGGAGAGTGCCCTTAAATAAAAATAGAGTTAAGAAAGTAGCTGAGTGAGAAAGAAGGAAAAACACGTGTACACACACACAATAGTATTAGTTATACTTAATGTTCCGTCTCATAATAAAATAATCATGCCAATATACTCCAGTAATTAATCTAGAAATAGTCTTCTATGTAAGAGTTTTGGAAGTCAAAATTCATAAATCATGTGAAAATTTGAATTCAAATCTTAACAAAAGTACAAATGTCACTGTATTCAAATTTAAATATAAATTTTGACCCGTAAAACAATCTTAAAAGAAATAGTGATTTTTATGTGATTGTGAGTTTAAATACAAATTTTAACCCATAAAACAATCTCACAAAAACTACTGGTTTTTATGCGAATGTGGACATGAGAGATTAAAATTGGAAATAAAACATTAAATAGCACAGTGAAAATATAGTGTGCAACAATTGGATTGATGGTGATGATGTGAACAAAATACATCGGGTTACAGAAATTCTTGTTTAGAGTATAAATAGAGCAGATATTCTTGGCTCAAATCATTTTCAACTCAATTCAAGCACTCATTTGTTAAATAAGAACGCCAAATACAAACAATTTACTGAAGCAAATAAAATTATCTAGAACCCACAAACAAGAAACTGAGTGACAAAATACAAATAAGAAAAACAGGTCTCTTTATCAACATGGTGATCCCTTTAAACTGCCAGTGCCACTGAATCATTACCTAGAAAGGTTGCTTCATTGGAAAAGGTTTAGTCAAGACCTTCTGCAAAGCCATACTCGCTGCACAAAGCAAAAGCGTTGATCCACCGATCGAAATGAAACACAACCCATCCCAATCATGTAAAGAAAGAATCCTTCAACACCCCAAAACTATGGATCCCCATGGATGCCAAGGATAATATTACGTTCTTATAACCGTTGTTCATAGAGGTGCTCGGAATTTGATTTCTGTCCCTGAACCGAGACCCTTGTGATTTTATACATGTGTCCAGGTACAGACAACTTCAGCGGCAGAAGATCTCCATACACTGTTTCCTGTCTCAGGAAGTCACGTTTCTCTTCTCTTCGAGTATGGAACCTTCTTTAAGTGCAATTTGCGCCTCATTCTCCCTCCCCAGAGCAAAAAGAGCAGCAGCCTGTAAATATGAAGCTATATGCCAAACGGGAGATATAACTTGTGCTTGCACTGCATCATTGAGGGCCTCCTGAGGCACATCACTCATGAGATGTGACAAACTTCGGCGAGCATAAACAGTTGGGGAAACCATTGTTCCAACATCAATAAACTGCACAAATAACACAGGAATGAGAGATATTACTCTTCATACGGCAGCCATCTTAATACCGATTGGGGAATACCAAAATGCCATAGATATAGAGAAATGTCTCAAGGAGTTTTTCTGAATTCACCATCCAGAAGGAGGCAATAACATTTAACTAAGGCTGTATTCTAACCACAAGAAAGGAAATATAAGTTCTTACCAGTGTGTAGCAGTCAATGGCAACCCTAAAATCTTTATGCCGGAAAGCCACATCACCCTTTTTCTTTGAGTTCAATGTATCCTGCATCTGATTTGTCCACATCTGGAATGAAAGCTGCAATGAGAAACCAATTACTTTTTAGCAGTCCATACTGCTGAGACCCAGTTCAAAAGGGAAATGTAAACAGAGGAAAAATACAATGTCTCTAATGAGACATGCAAACAAGAAGAACTTTGATTCTTACGCTCCAATATACAAAATACGTAACCAAAAAATATATGGGTAGATTGCAAAAACAACCATTCAGGATTGTCAATTTACACAAAAGAAAGGGAAAAATTACTAGTATGTGTCGAGATTTTAAGGGTACCAACAGATATCAGCTTGAGAATTTGCATTGTGGAATTTGTTTTGAAAAACATAAGCAAATGTGAAAGGGTTTCGTATAATTTGTGAAGTGGGTCATGTTTTTTCTGCAAATAATTCAAAACACAAGAGTAGTATATGTAATTATCCCTAAATAATAATGAAAAAATTTGAGCCACGAATTAAGCATACAACAAAAGAGATAACCAACAGTATCACGAATATTACCAATACAACTAGGACTACCAGTTGAACAGAAACTATAATTAGAAAAAGCGATCGAGGTTGGGTTAAACACTGCTACATTGAGCAGAACTTCATACAGTTCCTCAAATTATGTCAATTTTTTATTCACAGAAAAAGTGCATCAGATCTCTATGGACTACGGTAATTGAATTTTTTCTATCATGGACAGAATAGGGTGCAAAAACATGTTGAAATATATACGGTACAGAAAGAGGGCTTCTGCATAAAGTTTTTTAAACGACTATACAGCCGACAAAAGACCATTTAAATTGCTAACTGACCATGACAAACTACTCTATGCAGTTAGCAGACTTGATGAACTGTTGTTACTAAATCAAAATTTCAAAGTCAGGCAGGTTTGATAGTTGGGCAACAGCAGCGACCAGCCTCCCAAGATGATGCCTTTAGACTCAGTGATCAAAAGAAGGGAAAACTGACAAGATTCAAGACCATGCAAATCAAGAAAACTTGGATATTAATTGAAGAGAATAATGAAAGATGACAAGAGTTCCTCATGTTTTATCCTGCCCAGAGCTAGCGCTCATTTTACTACTAAAACCTTCCACACCTACCTAATAGTACAAGATGTCTTATTTAAATACTCAGGCTACAGACCATTAAGATTAGATCAGAATTACTCTAGCTAGAAATATTATTATTGAAGAATAAAAATAACTAAGACTGACTTCCACTGAATAAAATAAATAAAGCCGACTCCTTCCAGTTGCTTCTGTCACGACTAGTTACAGCGCACATAGACATGCTCCGTGTAAAATTAACTACGCCTTTTTAATTATCATGTAACAAGTATGTTTAATTAGAATCAAGCAGAATCACAATCAAATTCAACCACATTCATCTCATCATACAGCATGACGGCAGAGATCTACAATTACAGAAATTTGGGAATACATTGCAGCTTCCCCTCCATCAAACAAGATGTAGGCAAGTAGTTGAAGTTCCCTTGCTAGGTTCATGCAGGAGTTTGAACAAAGTATTGAGGTACAGCAGACCTTTCTCAGAATTTGCACAAGAATGCTTGAGCAGCAATTTAAACACGCACTAAGAGATGGCAGACTGATAAAACTTGTGAACTTTTATGATCAAGCAATGGATCTTCCTATAAAATTAACAAGAAGCAAACCTCAGTTGCTGCTCCCTCATCATCTTTGTAACCAAGTTTTTCCAATATCTCATGAATAGCAGTTAAATCCATTCTTAAGCATGCTTCACCAAGGGCTGTCAAAGACACGACCTCTCCTCCTTGAGGAATGCCCATTAATACATGAGAAGGAACCTGCACAAGAAGTGCAAAATTGGAACCCAGTACTTCCATCCATAAGCAAATAGAATATAATACAGGAGTCAAGTACTCAAAAGTAATTTCTTGTAGGGAAAATAACACACCTCAGTTTCTTTCTGAAGAGGAATCAATGCAGCAACTAATGATTTTGGATTTGGTCTCTCACGGGGTTCATATTGTAAACATCTTGAAGCCAGACGCACTAACTCTGTCCCATCATCATTGGAAAATTGACCTTCCAAACAAGAATCTGTTAGCATCTGAAGATTCCGATCCTTAATCAAATCAAGGGCCTGCACCAATTATATAAAATAGTAGTCAATAAAAGACTAAATAACTTTGGGTCACAAGCTACTAAGAACTCAGAGATGTTAAATATAAGATGATGAATTATCTTGTTTTTGCGAAAAATGTTAAATTATCTTATAATCAAATTCATGGACAACTTGGTGTACAAGTACCATCACATAAATTGTGGTTCCATTTGCATAGAGAAACTGGGCAAAAGAACAGAAGAAGGAAAGTCCAGATATAAAATTTATATCGCCAAATTCTTATGTTTCTACTGGTGATATCTTCTCTCACAACCCAAATCCAGAATAACTTTTTTGGGACTATTCAAATCAAGTAGTACAGGTGTAATTAAAATCCGTCTTAATCCACAATTACCACAGGTGAATAATATCTGTCTTATAAACTAAAAGAAACACAGTCCAATTTATTAACCACGCTTAAATTTGACTAAACTGATTTGTCAGTGCCATAGACCATTCATTTAAATGTATTGCTCAGTATCAGTTCTTTCATTACTGGTTTACATTACAAGATGTATAGTAAAGAGAAAAAAGAGAGTGGAAGCAGGAGACAAGTTCAGGCCAGTACATAGCTCCAATTGCAACAACAGATTCAAATATTAAACTCTACTCATTGAGCTTCAAATTCAAGAAGAAGCCAAGAAATGACAGGAAGGCACCACAAGCACAAGCACGATGCATCAGTTCCCTATCTTGGAAATAAATCTGAGCAAAGGCACCTCAGGTGCAATTAAAACACAGTATCATATAGGGAAGTGAAATATCAGTGGGACTCCCCCACTGTGGGAGTAAAAGTCAAAGAAAAGGAAAGATATAAGATTCATAAGAAGATGGAGGATAAGGGAGTTAGATGCCAATAGGAAATTTGTAAGGTTAACCATTTAGCATTGGATTTGTGTGCAATTTGAGGACATTGTTGTAGATGTGGGATGACATGGTCCCATGCACAAAACGTGACAACCAAAACTTTCTAAAAACCAGGTTATACAAAAATATTTCTCATCAAGTAATTTCGAACTATTAATTCAAGAGAGAGTCAGCACAAAAAAACTTACATGACTTGGTGGGATGTGTTTTCCACTTAGAAGGTCAAGCAAAAGCGTCCCAAAGCTGTAAATTACACTTTCTGGGGTAACTCTTCCTAACAAAATCAGGACGACAATCTTCATCAGTTACAAATCTTAAAATCCAAGAGTTTCCGTGGTTCGTATAACATAGACAAGAGTTGAAAGCATTCATGACATTAATTTCTTAAAACAAAATAGGAGTATAAGTATGGTGGTGCATACATATATTGAGTGAACAGAAATAAAAAATAATAGTATTACAAAGAGTATCCATTTGTTTCAAAAGAGTGCGTTGTTTCCTTCACACTTTCCAAATATTACACTAACCATCAAAGGTTTCAAAGCTGACTTCACTATCAACAATACTCTTCAATATTCTTCAATGTTTTATTCGACAAACTACTGTATAGAAGTTTCAACTGTGCCGTTATAATTTCCATAGAGAACCCATGAAAATTGCAACTGTTACCTTCCTGGCTTCCTTGAGAGTTTCCGTTCCAAGATTTCAATATGTTGTCTAAGAAAAGCCGGGGGGGGGGGGGGGAGGGAGATTTCCGTATCAAGTCATGAAGTATCTGCAAACTTTTATTAGGGAACAGCTTTTTCTATCAAATACTGATATTGTGCATAGTGGGTAACATTCTTTTTCTCTCAAGCATGTTACATGTTCAGGACATGAAGTCACATGATTGTCTTATCAGCTGGTCACCAAGTCTAATATATAGTCTTTAATCATTGACTTCTGACCATCTCTTTTCATCAAACTAGAAGAGCTTTTACACATCCCAAAACCAAATCTACTTTGTTTGTGTTAGAAGAATATAGCTAGTGTCATACATATCCAAAATGTCAGGGATGAAGTATACAACTGTGACGACTTAATTCTTCATGATTGCCCTTCTACTAACTCTATAAAACCCAGCATGTCATTCAATTTTTGACCTACAACAACATAGCAGGCAATAACAAAAAAAATGCAGATATCGTGAACATAAAATGTTACAGATTCATGCTACATAACATCGATACATATCATAAAAGGCAGTGAAAGATTCTTGATCTCTCGGCAAGAAAGAAAAATCAGGCTTCAAATACCAACATACAGGAAAATAAACCAAACTATCCTCCAAAGATATGGGTTTTCTGAATGATTCAAGCTGTAAGTTAACCGAAAACACTCGATATGACATAATTTTGCACATCAGCCAGAAAGCTTTTGCTTTTAATGATGATCTGCTAGTAGCAAACTATACCAACCAAGCTTAGAGTCCCAAGTATAAAACATTGTTGAGCTAATTTTTTTGTCCTTTGTTTCCAAATTGCAAAATAAAACAACCCACAGTTTAGACATGATCAAATTACTGTCTGTAAACTTAAATGGTATCTTCTGGAAATTCATGAATTATTGCTACCATCAATTATAGGTTATGATAATTCTTTCTAGAGTGAGATTCTTACCAGTCCTTAGGTACTCTGGTGGAGTAAATGCTAAGTTTGTACTGTAGCTTTTTCCATCTCTACTGTTCTTCATCAACCCAAAGCAGGACAATCTGGGATTGCCATCCTGTAAGATACAAAACACCCCAATGGAAGGAATTGAATCAGCCTCACATTTGTAAACAGAAGTACAGATGCAGACAAATGAGAAAGAAGAACTAATAGGAACCTGGCACTTACATAATCAAAAACAATTCTGTAGGCATTAAGATCGTGATAAAGTGCCCGCCCCTTGCCCGTGCAATATTCTAAAGCTTGTGCAATATATAAAGCAACTCTTAATCGCATTGCCCACTTCATAGGTTGTGTTTCCCCTGAGTTTACACAAAAGTAACAGCATAATGATAGAACAAAAGACTGAACAATTTTGCTAGTAACTTCAAGTACAATTATGGGAACAAAACTATAAATCTAATGAGACCTCAACTTAATTACAAAGCAGAACGTAAGTGGTACTGGGCCAAACAACCTGCCTATACTCAATTTCCGAAATAGGTTTGCATTAAACAATGGCTAAGAGTGGTAGTCCACAGAAATGCATGTACAGACCAAAAGAAGAGCCAATGTTTTAGACTAAACTCAGCAACAAGTTATATGTTAAAAAAAATCAAGAAAACACATTCACATGACCTAAAACAGAAAAATGAGTCATAACTCAACTATGAGTTTCAAATTCTTATTCTACAAATTTAATCTCAAAAATCAATCATTTTCTTTCAACTACCCACTATTTACAGTATTCAGATACTTTAAACACACAAACTGTCCAAAGAACAAATATTTAAGAAGATATTACTCCATCACTGAAGCCAAAACCATTCATTAGAGTTTAGACACTAGCACGGGATTGATAGAACAATATTTTCTTAGTTGACTTGTGAGAGAAATGGAGACAACAGCCTTTTCAAGCAACCAGTGCCAAGAGGCTGAGTTTTAGGAGCCCTAGTGAGATGGGTCCACAGCCTGCTAGTTCCGTCAGGTAAAGCCTGGCACTTTTATATAAAGACTGGACCACCGATAAATGCACTAAAGTTGGCCACATCAGAAGCACTTTAACATTAATTGCAAACATTCTCAACATGGACAAGTCACCAGCTATTCTGAAAATGTACTTACAGTGAAACAGATGTTTTGCAAGAGTCTCATTGGGCATAAATTCAGCAACCAGTAACCTCTCATCACCTTCACAGCAGCAGCCAAGCAAATTAGCCATTCTGTAGTTCCGGAGTTGGCCAACAGCTTTGGCTTCTTCCTGAAGTTCATAAAGTAATGTTAATTTGAAGTAATCAACCAAGTGAACCATTTTGTTATAGAAGGTTAAAAGCATCGGATGTTTCAAAATAAGCTGCATACCTTAGTCAGAACAAATTAGTCAAATAAATCAAAACATTATACGGTTTACAGAAACAGTAAAAATACACATCTAATTCCATGAAACTCTAGGACAAAGAAAGAATAGAAGCTAAAAAAATCTAGGTGAAGTAAAACATAACACAGAGACAAGTTGAGCATATAAAAAAGAGTAGAATTTTCAATCAGCTTAAAGTAAGCAGTATGAATAAAGAACTCCATTAAGAAGGAGCTCCTTCTCACCATGAACTGCCGAGCATCAGGCCAAGCAGACCTATTAAAACGTTTGACAGCTATCCGCCTCTGATTCTCCAATTTCCCCTTATAAACCACATTTGGAGCTTTCTCCCCATGTTCAGACACTATGTTCTCTACTGCAAACCCAGAAGTAGCCATCCTGAGTTGTTCAACGGAAAATTCACGAAACGTAGGTAAATCACTGATTTCACTTTTCTCCTCATTTTCTGCAGCATAGACATTATATAAGTTAATGGAAATCAACAAAAAGTACAACCAAAAAGAGTTATTTGGACAAACCGGCATTAATGGCTTCATGAACTGGTCCATTATGCTCCGAGCTAAAACAACACAACATCAGCTTTGAACAGTGACAGCCCATCCCAATACAGCAAATTAAATTAAATACAAACAAGAAGGAACTTCAAACTTCCACAATGCAAAAAATACTACAGTTCCTCAACAGCTAGGACTTTGCACATCCACTATGCATTTATGCAATACTTCATATAAGTAACTGTCCAAGCTGTCAATGCTGATATGAGTATCTTCAGTTCATAACTCTGCAAACATTAAGAAGTAAAAATAGAACCTCTTAGTGCACCATGAAAAGAACATCAATCAGTCGCCTAGAAATAAGATTCTTTATGCAATCAACTACACATTCGTCTCTATATCGAATCAAAAACTTGCAGTAAGGAGTCAATAAATAAGACAGAAATGTAATAATTCAATAGCATAGCATAGCATGCATTGGAACAAATGCAGCAGCGTATTGACATTCTCAACATTCTCCGAAGTTGTTTATACTACTGTCATCAACTCATTCACATGTCAAATGTCCAGAAAGTAAAATTGGGTTGTATTAAAGGCTTGCAAGCAATAGAACCAACATTCCGCAGGGAACGCTAAAAATTCCTATTCCACGTCCCTCGGCAATTTAACGAAGGCCAGAAAGTAAAGATTATACATATAAAAAGAAAAAACGCAATTAACCCAAATTGCACAACTTGAATCTCGATAAAGTTAGTTTTACCAAATATCCAAATCTCGGTCAACTCCGACGCACCAAATCAACATTTCTGAATCCCAAAAATCACAACTTTACTGCAACACTTCCCGAAGAACTTCCACTTTCTTCTGTTTCAACACAGTAATTCACCTGAGACAAGCAAGTATACTAAGTAATCAAAGTCAATCTCACAAACCCAGAAAACAGAAAATCTAACATGAACCCTTTATCCCCAAGACAAAATCAACAGAGACCCATTATCAGAAAATTAAAGATAAACAAAAACCCATTTTCATCCACAAAAATTTGAATAAAGCCCATAAATGAAGCAGCAAAAAAGAAGAACCTTAAAGAGGTTTCTTGACCGAACTTGATTTGGTCAAAGCAGCGAAGCGAAAGTAGTTGATGCTAAATTTGTCTATGTATTTGTTTTTGTATATGCATGTGTAGGTGAGGCTCAAAAAGGGAGATCAGAGAGAGAAAATGATTCGGGGGCAGATGTAAAGACAGGTGAACATAAATGATAGATATAAAAATAGATACATATGCACACAGATGTGTGCGTGTTAGTGTAGATCTATTTAGGGCGTGGAGTGGTATAATGTATAGTGGTGTGTACTCGGGTCGGTTTTGCTAATTTTTTTCCAATTTCCACCGACATAATATTCATTATTGCGTTGTTTTCCTTTTTCTAATGCTGTATGTGATTCTCCTGTCTAGCACACAGCAATAAATTATACCAAATTCTTTACTTCTAATAATAATTTCTTTTTATATATATGGAAGGTGCTATTTGTACTGCGATTCTTACTCTTTAGTCTTTACTCTATAAATGAAAAAATGAAAAAAAATAATAATAATTTTGAACTTACTTAAATACTTTTAAATAATTTGTTCATACCATAAAATTTTCTGAATGCACCACGAATTAGAAAGAAAAATTAACATGAAAATATATTATGTAATCATTAAAAAAAAAAACCAAGAACATCGCTCCCGTCACCTCCACTGAATCCTCAACAATCTTCTTTCACGGAGAAGAACAGCAACTTCGCTTAACCTCCATCAAATGCGAATATCCCCTTTTCAACAGAAAGCAAGAATCGAACTGAACTTATGCTCTTATCGAGCATAGGCTTTTGGTTCGAATATTTTTTTACGAACATTATGAATATGTTCAAAAATTTATTTTCGAACTTAAGGTCTCTATTTTCGTAAGGTTGTATTCGACATTTTATTTTTGAACTCGGCTTCAGTTGTTGAAAAATTATTTTCGAACTTGTCCTCACTTTTTGAATAATTATTTTCGAATGTGGCCTCGTGTTTTTCTGGGAGTAGTTGTTTGGATTGATTGCAGCGAGAAGAGATAGGAGGCAGCAATTTCACTTCTTCATCCACCGTGAATTTACAGTAAAGCAAAATTGGTCAAATTCACTCACCACTCTCTCTGCGCAAGAGATGTAGTGTCTATACACAAGTTGTTCCACGAAATTCCTCTGAATTACTCCGACGTTTTAAGGTAGGGATCTGGACACTATTACAACGATGGCAGGGCGGGTAAGCGGGGCTGGATGTGCTCTGTGATTTCTGATTTTCTAAATTGAAATTTTATAATTTATTTTTTATACCAAAATGAAAATTAAGCTAAAATAATGGATTTGTTTTATTATTTTTTAATAAGGGTATTTAAATAATTATGTAATTGAATAAATAAATAAAAATTAATATATGGTGCAAAGAATTTTTTTTGTGGTGCAAATAGTAACTCTCAATAGCAATATCATATGATGATATTGATACAATAAAATATAAATTTAAAATTGTTGGATTAATTGAACATATGTTTACATCACCTAATTATATTCCTATGGCATACAATCTCGATGTGAAATTCACTGAGAATTATACATTTTAAAATTGTGTGGGGAAGTAATGTTCATGGCCTAGCAATATCTTATATTTCCATTGTCATTGTTAATGAAATATGAGAAAATTGTAGTAATTATATGGTAACTTCGATGCTATATTACGAGTAGTGTCTTAGTTTTTTCAACTATACATTATTTAACATGTTCAAGTGATTTTAAAGTGATATTTCATTTATAATCAATGTGGGTGACTCAAAAATGTGTCTCGATATTGATGTTCCCTAATTTTATTATCAATTTAAGACAATATCGTAAGAGTTTTCTAAATAATATCATTAGTTCGAAAATAAATATCGCGACACACATTTTTTATACAGTCATAATATTATCATATATGTTGCGGATTTTGCTCTTAAAGCAATTGTGAATTATTTTTATCTTATTTATAATAGTGACATTTATTTTCGAACTAATATGCTTCTTGTATGCATTTATTTCACATCACAGAAAATTCTTAGTTTATTTAATGTTACCATAATCTCTAGTATATAAGTGTTATATACAAGAGGATTAAGATTATAGAAAATAAAATAAAAATGAAGTCCGTGACGAATTTAATTAAAGTATGGGATCTTTAATTAAACTGTCACTAATGCAGTCCGATGACATTATGAATGCGACCGTTTTATCCAAACCGTTGATGTGAAGACATCCAGTTAGGTGCATTTATATGACATGATCATATAGGACTTGGACCGATTTAACTTAATTATTCCTTCAAATTCCGTTAAAGAAAAGGAATATTAAATTAAATCACAAGAAGATCATATATTAATAATATTAATCCTGAGTGATTATAGACTCCTATTTAGTTCAATGTGATTCTTGATCTGCTCGTTAAAGTTTGTTTGCCGACATTCTCTAAACTTACATTTTAGATTCACGTTTGAATTAAATAGCTAGGAATGTAATTTATAAATATGGAATTCATTCCTTCTCTTGAGAAATAGAAAGATAATTCTCTCATTTATTAATTCTCGAACTAAGTGATTTGAGACCTCTAATTTATAAATCGTTTATAAATTAATCGCTCACTGGTGAATTAATGGTAAATGAGGAAAAGAAATAATTGAAGAGGTTAACGGATATTACCTGTCTTCAATTATGAATTATCTATGGAGGATTAATTCATATGAAATGATTAAATCAATGGACTGTTCAAATTCGTAGAGTAAATATGTTCTATAATTAAAGAAAGTGCAATTCCAAATTTTTAGTTGAATAATATCGGAATTAATAAGTTGAATAAATTAATTAAAGAGTTTAATTATTTATTCAATTTATTGGAGCTCTCAATTATAGATTCATGGTCCCCGATTCGCCTTCCTATATTATTGACGGGTTGATAATAATATTTGAGTTCCTAAAATATTATGAAAAATAAATTTTCATAAAGTTTGGGCTTATGTGTAAATATTAGTTAATTCCGAGAATATATAATATTCCATGGTTTGATTGTGCTAGGAATTAAATAAATATAAAATATTTATATTATTTAAATATTAATAATAATTAATAATTATTTGAGATAATTATTAATTTATTTCCTTATCTACATGATTCTGAACCAGTTTAAGATAGGAAACTGATATGTTGGGATTTGACCTAAATCTGATTATATATACCACATAAGAGAGAAGAGTTGCGATAGCCTATATTATTCACGTGTGACGTGAATTTGGAATAGAGAAAACGCAAGGAATTGATTTTCACAAATATCAATCCACGCTTACAACATCATTCACGACAATGATGTTTTAAGAAATCAAAAGGTTTTGATTTTTTAATTCTTTTCTCTTGGTGTTCATATTAAATTCAGATTAAATATCCTCTCAATATTGCAGCTCAATTCTACGATTTCATGTGTTGTGTTAGGAAAAATTATCAAGAAAACCCCTAAATATGGTTTTGATGAGATGTCAAAATATGTCAAAATATTTTCTGAAAAACTGCAGAAGTTCCAAGCTGGGAATCTAAAGCTGACCAAAAAGCAATCAGCTGAAGTTGGAGTCAACCAAACTGAAGCATGGTCAACCCAGCTGAAAGGATGCATCAACTAATCAGAAAGTAACCCCAACTAAGGGTTAAGCTCAAAAAGTCGAATCAGCTTCAATCAAACTGACAGTGTAGTCAGTTGAGCCGAAAGAGAAGTTAAGCTGATTAAAAGAACTGACAACAAGTTAGTTAAACTGAAGACTGGAAGCATCCAACTGATGGCCAAAATCAATATCAGCCGAACTGATGTCAAGAGTCAAACCAACTGCTGATGGCCAGAACTGAAGTCAGCCAACTTAAAGCTTAAGCCCAAAATCAACTACTGACCAAGCTCAAAATAAGACCAGTCGAACTGACAAACTATCCAATAGTTTGTGATCAGTTGAACTGGCAAGTGATACGATCCTTCTAGGAATATCAGGTTACAATGGTAGAATTGGGGAAAATCTCGAACCCTAGCCTCACAATGAATCGAACCCCGATGATGAACTCGATAAAACCCGCAAACAATTGGAAACACGAACTCGCGATTAATGGTGACACCGCAAACAGATATGGACGGTTGTTTGATAAATCGATAGAAAATCCCACGGTGTGTGCGTGAGACAGAGCGAATTCTCCAGAGAGAAATAAACTCACAAAAATAAATTTGATATTACGAATAAACTGTCTCGAAAATACAATAGAGCAACCCTTATATAGTTGGGTCCAAAAATAAATATTCCATAATTAATATCCTAAAAGAAATATGGAATAAAACATAAAGACACGCCAATCCGGAACACGCTCCAGTTGGGTACGACACGGGGTCAATCGCGCCCCGGATCGCGCTGTAAGTCGCGCTCAGTCCAAAGCCCAATAGGTCGCGGGCGCGACTGGTTCACTCGCGCCTCGGGTCGCACTGTAACTCGCGTCCGTCCTAAAGTTCAGCATGTCGTAGGCACGACTGGCCCCACTCGCACCTCCACTTGCTCTGTAGCTTGCGCCCACGAGCACGACCGGCTGCTCGCATTCCGACTCGCGCTGTAGCTCGCATCAGTCTATTCCGCAACTTGAGATCACTGTCTTCCACTTGAGCTCGGGTTCCTCTCCCTCCACGGGTCGCTTGGACGACTCTTGGCTCCAGACCTCTTGAATGAATCCATTGAGGCTCTCCTTGAACCTCTTAGCTCTAGATCTTGTCACGGGTCTCTCAAGCACCCTAATTGGGTCAAGTCCTTCCTCGACTCGGGTCGTATCATTCCCCTCCTCTTGAAAAGGATTTGTCCTCAAATCCAGCTCATCACCTACATCAAAATGGCTTAAGTCAGCAACATTAAATGAAGTACTGACATTATACTCACCTGGAAGATCCAGCTTGTAGGCATTGTCACTTATGCGCTCCACCACTAGAAATGGACCATCGCCTCTGGGAAGTAACTTAGATCGTCGTTGTGCTGGAAATCTCTCCTTCCGCATATGCAACCACACCCAATCACCAGGCTCAAACACAACTTTCTTTCACCCTTTGTTGGCCTTCATGGCATACTGCTCAGTTCGCCTCTCAATGTTTGCCCGTGTCTTCTCATGAATCTGCCTAACAAAATTAGCCCTATTTTCTCCATCAAGGTTAGTACACTCTTGCACAGGCAAAGGAACTAAATCCAAAAGAGTAACAGGAGTAAAACCATAAGCCACTTCAAACGGAGAAAATTGAGATGCAAAATGAACAGATCGATTATATGCAAACTCAACATGCGGCAAACATTTTTCCCAAGTTTTTATGTTCTTCTTGATTTTAGCACACAAAAGGTAGATAAAGTTCTGTTAACTACTTCAGTTTGACCATCCATTTGTGGGTGACAAGTAGTAGAAAACAGCAGTTTAGTACCCAACTTACACCACAAAGTCTTCCAAAAGTAGCTTTAAAAACTTTGCATTTCTATCAGACACTATAGTCCTAGGCATCCCACGCAACCTAACAATCTCCTTAAAGAACAAATCAACTATATGGGATGCATCATTGGTTTTGTGACATGTAATGAAATGCGCCATCTTTGAAAACCTATCAACAACCACAAATATAGAATCTCGACCACGTTTACTCCTAGGTAGACATAGCACAAAATCTATAGAAATATCAGTCCAAGGACATGTAGGTATAGGTAACGAAGTGTATAAACCATGGAGTTGGACTCTAGACTTAGCCTATCGACAAGTAATATATTTACCACAAATACACTCCACATCACGTTTCATATGTGGCCAAAAGAAGTGTTCATGCAAAACAGATAAATTTTTAGCCACACCAAAATGTCCCATCAAAGCACCACCATGTGCTTCCAACAATAACAAATCACGGATAGAGCAATTAGGTACACACTTATTTTCCCGAAACAGAAATCCATCATGCATATAAAACTTGCCACTATCAGATTGTCCACACACACTATAAAGTTCACCAAAGTCATCATCTCCCACATACAAGCTTTTCAAACTCTCAAAACCAAGTAGCTTAGCATCTAGAGTAATAAGCAATGTGTACCTTCTAGAAAGTGCGTCAGCTACCACGTTCTCCTTCCCTTGCTTATACTTGATGAGGTATCGAAACGTCTCGATGAACTCCATCCAACGAGCATGTCTCTTGTTCAGCTTGTGTTGTCCTTTCAAGTGCTTTAAGGACTTATAGTCAGTGTGGATCACAAACTCCTTCGTCCACAGATAATGCTTCCATGTTTGCAATGCTCGGACCAACGCGTACAACTCCTTATCGTACGTCAGATAGTTCAATGTTGCCCCTCCCAGCTTCTTGCTAAAGTATGCAATCGGTTGAACCTCTTGCATCAAAACTGCACCAATACCAACACCAGAAGCATCACATTCAATTTCTAAAGTTTTAGAAAAATTAGGTAGAGAAAGTACCGTGGCGTGTGTTAATTTTTCTTTAAGCATGTTGAACCTGTTCTCTTGTTCTTTTTCCCAGTAGAACTCGACATTTTTCTTGATCACGTCCGTCATGGGTGCTGCTATGCTGCTAAAATGTGGCACAAATCTCCGATAAAAGCTCGCAAGCCCATGGAAACTACGGACTTCTCCAACAGTGGTGTGGGTCGGCCACTCCCTAATGGCTTGGACTTTTTGTTTAAAAAAATACCCCTAGAAGAGGTGGGGCATTCGGCACCATGCCCAGCCAGTATATAAATCTCAAATCGTCTCGTACAAATTCATAGGTGGAATGTGTCCCAAAAGTGAACACACCTCTAACCAAGTACTCGAACTAGAAACCAAACAACAGCTAAAAGGGGATGCATCCACAGACCGGATGCTAAACCCAAAACCCAAATGAAATACATAACCTGAAGCACAACCCGAGATAGACTGTAACTCCAAATAAGAACAAATAAGAAATGAATACAAAACCAAGAAACACAAATTTATCTGTGCAAAAGGGGCATTTCTTAAGGTTAGCATATAATTGTGCTTTCTGCAAGGCATCTAAAACACATCTCAAATGTTCAACATGTTCAACTTCATCTTTGCTATATATCAAAATATCATCAAAATAAATCACTACAAATCTACCAATAAAAGCACGTAGTACATGGTTCATTAGACACATAAAAGTACTTGGAGCATTTGTTAAACCAAACGGCATCACTAACCATTCATACAATCCCAATTTTGTAATAAAGGCCATTTTTCATTCATCCCCCTTCTTAATTCTAATCTGATGGTACCCATTCCTTAAGTCAATTTTGGAGAACACACAAGCACCATGCAGTTTATCTAGTATGTCATATAATCGGGGAATAAGGTGTCGATACTTTACCATTATGTTGTTGACGGCTTAACAGTCGACACACATCCTCAGGGAAGTGTTCTTCTTGGGCACGAGTAAAACAGGACTCGTACAAGGACTCAAACTCTTCCGTACTTGGCCTTTGTCCAACAGCTCATGAATCTACCGTTCTAGCTCTTTAGTCTCCTCGGGGTTACACCGGTAAGTGGGTCAGTTTAGCAAGGTGTCACCTGGGATGAAATTGATTTGGTGCTCGATCCCACGAATTGGTGGTAAACCCAGTGGCATCTCTTTGGGGAAGACATCTTTGTATTCCTGCAAATGAGACATCACAGAACTAGGTAAATATTGGTTAAGTTGGTTAGTATTCAAAAGCACATCTTTATGGACCAACAGATACATCGGCTGCTCATTTTGCATGGCCCACTTCAGATCACTAGCCGTTGCAAAATAGGAATATTAGACTAACTTCTTTCCAACCTTTCCTCCATTTCCTTCTTTCTTCATCAGATCGACCTCCGTCTGTAATCTCACTTGATCCTCATACACTTGAGATGGTGTAAGAGGTGCGAGGGTCACCGTTTTCTGATTAAGTAAAAAAGAGTACTTATTGGTAAAGCCATCGTGCTTCACACACCGATCATACTGCCATGGATGCCTTAACAGAATGTGCTCAACTTGCATTGGCACGATGTCGCATAGTACCTCATCTTCATACTTCCCAATTCTGAAGGGAACTCGAACTTGCTTGTTCACCTTCGTCTCTCCACTGTCATTTAGCCATTGTAACTTGTATGGCTTCAAATGCTTCAAAACTGGAAGTCCCAGTTTGGTCACCATTACCACACTTGCTACATTTGTGCAGCTCCCTCCATCGATGATCATACTATATACCTTATCTAGAATATAACATCGGGTATGGAATATGTTCTCTCGCTGCTTCTCCTCTACACTCTTGGTATGCAAGCTCAATGATTTTCTTACTACCAAAGTAAGTGTTTCAGGTGTTGCGTACTCCTCATCACTCGAGCCTCTTATCAAAGCGGGCATTTTATTTTCCGACACTTCATCCTCGGTCATGATTTTACCATTATCCTTCAACATCATCACCCTCTGATTCGGACATTTGTTGGCTATATGTCCTCTACCTTGACACTTAAAACACTTGATGTCCCGATTTCAACTTGTAGATGACTCCAGGTTGTTGGAACTGGGTGTGATAGGTGTCTCAGTTTTCGGTTCAGAGAAATGTTGTTTGTTGGGAAATTGTTGGGAAATTTGTTGGGAAAAACTATCATTATAGCCCAACTGATGGTTTTGATGAAATGTCAAAACATATGTGATGATTTAATGAAAAACTGTAAGGTTATTTAAAGCTGGAAGTCGGGGGTAATGACCAAGTAAGATTTCAAACATTAGTCTAGCTAGATCGAGAGTCAGTTGTTTTGAAGCATGGTCAACCAGCTTAAAAAGATGCCTCATTCAGACCAGTCAGAGTGAACTATTCGAAGCTTAAGAAAAGCTAAAGGGGGAAGAGAACTTTGAAGACTGGTAGGCATCCACAGATGAGTAATCATCAGTCTAGCTGAAGGCCAAGAAAGACTGATTAGAGCAAAGCCAGCTTGAAAAGCTGAAACTGAACTGATCAAAAATCAATCAGTTAAAAAGAGCCAACCCTAAAACTAATCAAAGATCAGTTTGCTGGAAGAAAATCTCAAAAGCTTTGAGCCAATACTGAACTGAAAGCTTTTTGAATCTAAGCTGCCAAGGCAGCTATACTGGACCATCTCAGGATTGAAGCTCAAGACAGCTGTGGAACTGCCAACTGGACAATCTTAGAGTTGAAAGCCGAGACAACTGAGAATCCATCAGCTGAATGTCTAAAACTGATAGCCGAGATACCTGCTCTATCTGACAAGCAGTCAATGAAGATCCTGACAGGAAATCTTGGAAAGATCCTGATGATCTTGGAGCAGAAGTGATTAAAGTCAAATGACTAGTTCATTTAAAAGCTTCGAACGGCTACAAGCATTAAACTACCGCTAGTGAAATCAACAGATTCACCAATCACAACGGTCAAAAGATCACTTATCTATATAAAGAGAGTGAACATAATTTTGGCTAAGACTTTTTTGTAAGATTTTCTAACTCCTGCTATATTTTGCAGAGCGAGCTTTTTTTCTCTTCCCACCATAGCTCAAAGCTTAAATCTCCTAAGTGAAAAGTCCCAACTAAGAAGACATGCTTCAAGTCTCAAGCAAGCAGCTAGCTGACGCAGAATTACAGCCAAAGCAAAGCTTCTCAGTTCAGTTCTTTAAAGATCAACCACTCGGCTCAAGTTGGAGGAGCACTCCAGGTTGATAACAGATTCAAGACTGTCTTCTTGAAGATCGAGAGAGATCTAAAATCTTGTAAAGATGGGCAATAGCACCTAAAGTTTCAATGAGCAGTTGGGGCTAGTAAGTGTGTTTTGTCGACCCAGAAACCAGCTGAGGAGGGGTCTGTACCGATGGGTCCATTCTTCTGAAACAACAATAGTTGGAAAGAAGGCCGCGTTCGGTTTGAAGGGTGCCGTTTTCAGGTCTAACACAATTTCTTCACTGTGTAACTGTAATAAAGAAACTTTACACTTATATAGTGGATTGCCCTTCTATGGAAGGAAGAGAGGACGTAGAAGCAAGAAGCTTCGAACCTCTATAAGTCTTGTGTGTGCTGTACTTTATGCTCTAAATTTCTGCATGTTCTTTAACTGCACACAAGCTGCACTGACAATCCAAAGGCTTCAAGTGATCAGTTTTAACTGATCAGCTCACAAGCTAAGCTCTCGTCGAGCTCATTATGTCAACTGATCAGATCAGTGCACAGATAAATTATCATAAGCGAGTCAGGGCCCCATATATTCCACAATCTGTTTAAGTTTTTGAGTCAGTTTATTTACCCCTTGTCTAAACTGACAATAGACTTGTCCTGGGACCAATAAGTGGTATCAGAGTGGTTGATTCTAAGGATCAGCCATTTCTGCAGATCATTTGAATCAGATCTGTTTATCTATGCTAACATTTTAAGCTTTGGGAAACCATAACCTTCCTCTTTTTTTAGTTGAGAATTATGACAATTGGAGCAGAAGGATGAAAGTTCATCTATGCTCCATCTATGAGAACATGTGGGAGGTTATTGAAGATGGTCCAGTCATCATTATGATGGACAATGAAGCCCACATCATGGACATCAACCAACCGGCCAGGATCTCAAAACCAACTCATCTTCTCATGAATGAAGATAAGAAGTTGAAGAATCTAGAGTTTGTTACTCAAGCAGCACTATTCCAAACTCTAGATGAGGATCGCATGAAAGACACGAAGAACTGCAGGACAATAAAGGAGATTTGGGAGTTGCTAGCCAATTTGTGTAAGGAGTCCAAAACCATCAAAGGAAACATGCTCCAGCTAGCAGTGGACAAGCATGAGTCTTTCAAAATGCAGCCAGAAGAAAGCATCTCGAGCCTAGAAACAAGATTTCTAAGCATAATAAGCGAGATGAACAATCTAGGAAGAAACTATCCCAACAGTGAGATGAACTCAAAAGTCCTTAACATTCTCACAGACGAGTGGATATGAAAGTAATTGCTATTAAAGAGTCAAGAGACTTAAATAGCATTACTCCCAGAGAGTTATTTAGATCTCTCAAGGCTCATGAATACAGCCTGAGCCAAAAAAGAGAAGCATCAACTTTCTCTTCTCATGATGCTTCTTTCTACGCTGAAAGAAATCGGTTCAGAGAAGCCCGAGGAAGAAACAACTTCCGACCAAAAGGCTCGCCTGTTAGAAAGAATCCAAGGGGATCGGTGACTGATCGAAGAAGGAAGTCAGTTGATAAGAAGGAGATCCTGACTGAGGATATAAATGAGCAAATCTAGTCAATGACAAGATTACTGGAGAAGTTAAGGAAAGTCAGAGATCAACAATCAGCTCTACCCCAAGCTGATGAAGCTACTAAAGGAGAAAGAAACCAACAGCCAGCTAAACGATCAGCTGAACAATTCAGGGTGGCAAATTGAAAGATAGAAGAATGTTTCACTGCCATAAGCAAGGGCACTACAGATATGAGTGTCCAGAGCTCCCTGAAGATAAAAAGGCCAAAGTGAGGAGAAGCTTCTTCAAGAGGAAAACAATGATCACTAATTCCAAAAATGTTGTGCTTGATGATTCAGACTACCCATCTGTAATCTACTCAGACGGCTACAGCTCAGATGATGAAGCTCTATTCTACCTCATGGCCAACAAGGATGAAGAGATTAGTATGTTTGATTTCATAACCTCTTTTCTATCATATACATGAAGCTTCAATCTCTAGGAATGAACTGGATGAACACTTAAGAATCCTAGAAGATCAGTTAGCTTATGTATCAAGCATGCATATTGAACTTAAGGGTGAAAATGATGAGCTAAGAAGCAGAGTTGAAGAGCTAAGCGTTGAAAATGAAAGACTGAAAAGTCTTGAAGCTCAGTTAACTGAAATGGATCAGCTGAAGTTGAGAAATGATGAACTAGAAGCTGAGAATGAACAGCTTAAGCTGGAAAACCTTGAAAAAAAGGAATTAACCCTCAAATTCAAGAAGGGATCCCAGACTCTAGATGAAATTATGAGTCATCAGAGAAATGGAGTCCAGGGCTGGGATATAGCAAGTACACTGCCGCAGAGAAGGGCAAGGCAGTTGTCCAGAGCTGTGAATCTGGAATCCTAAACGGATTTACAAGACCAGCTCATTCTCCTTAGTTGAGGAATACAAAGACAAATGTATCTTGGAAACTCCTAAAGCTCAACCCAAAGATCAGACTGATCAGTCGAGAAAGTTAACTCGAAGATAGTCAGTCTTTCAAAGGCTTGGTACTTAGTCAAAGCAACCAGTTCAATATAGATCAGCTCATCAGCCCAGATCTACTGCTCGATCAAAATCGAAAGCTCATCCAAGGCCAAAAAAAGGCCTTTATTCCATTCCAGGTCATCAACTCAATCGAGACCTGAAGTTCACCCGAGGCCAGTCTTTCAGAAAAAGGCATCAGCTCAAGACAGGCCATCAGTTCAAAGATCTAGAAACTCCTCTAATACATTTCAATTTGGGAGTTCTTCGAATCCTAAGAGAAATGTACATACAAGATTGTATTATGCACGACAGCATAATCCAATCTCTCTGAAGGAGTTCACTCTAAGTGACCTTGCAACCCAGTACAATGAGTATCTAAACTCAAGGGATGAATCAAGAATCAATCCCAACTACAACTGGTTTACCAATTGGCCATCTCACAGAGGCCAAAAAGCTCAGAGTCAAAAGGTCAAAAGAAACTGGCTAAGACAGAGAGCATCAAGGTCACATGATGGGAGGATATTAGTTGAAGTCTTCTATCCTAAATCTCATCGGAGATATAGATCACAGGACTCAACTCTCAGTCGAAGAGTTACAAGAAGTCCAAAGCTGATCAAGAGATCTAATTCTGAAGGATCTCTTAAAAATGGAAAGCCAAAAGTATGGCGGATGTGGATTCCCAAAAACATGATTAACCTCTCAAGACCCAATATCATGCGGGTACCTAAAAAATTGATTGTTGTTATGTAGGGAAAGAGCATCTTATCCAAGAAAAAGGTGAAAGATACTTGGTATCTGGATAGGGGGTGCTCCAAACATATGACCGGAGATAAGAATGATCTCGACAGTTATAAAGAGGTTAAGGGACCATTAGTCACTTTTGGAGACAACTCAAAGAGCTGAACCATTAGAGAATAGTTCGTGGTTAAAGGGAAAGTTGTCATCAATGGCGTGTCACATGTTGAAGGACTGAAGCACAAGCTGCTAAGCATCAGCCAACTTTGTGACAACGGGTACTTAGTCGACTTCAGCAACAACTCATGTGACATAAGAGACAAGTCAACTGGAGCCATACTCCTGACTGGAGTAAAAAAAGGCAACATGTATGTTGTTGATTGGTCAACCGGCTATTCAGAAGCTTGCTTTCTCTCCAAAGGATCAACTGAAGCAAGCTGGCTGTGACATCGATGGCTGAATCATCTCAACTTCAAAATAATCAACTATCTGGCCAAGAAGGAGCTAGTTGATGGGCTTCCGAAGGAGATCTACAAGAAAACTGGCATCTGCGGACCATGCCAGAAAGAGAAGCAAGTGAAGTCGTCATTCAAGAAGAAAAAACATCCTCAAGGAACAACTGACATTCTTCAGTTGTTACACATGGACCTGTTTGGACCAGTGAAGCCACCAACCCCCAGAGGCAAGAAGTTTACTCTTGTAGTAGTAGATGACTACTCAAGATATACTTGGGTGGAGTTCCTGAGAAGTAAGGATGAGAGTTTTGCAAAGCTATCAACATTGATCAGAAGATTGCAAACTGACAAAGAAAAATCAGTTCAAAGGATAAGATCCGATAATGGAACTGAGTTTGTTAATCAGCAAATGTTCAATTTTCTGAGTGAACTGGGACTCACTCATGAACACTCTGCTGCAAGGACTCCTCAACAGAATGGTGTAGCTGAAAGGAGAAATCACACACTAAAGGAGACAGCTAGAGCAATGATAGCTGATGCCAACATAGCTGAATGCTATTGGGCCGAGGTAGTCAACACAAACTGTCATACTCAGAATAGAAGTGCCATAGTCATCACCCATGACAAAACACCCTACGAACTGTTCAATGGTCATAAGCCTTCTATCTCTTACTTCAAGGTATTTGACTAAAAATATTACATCCACAACAATGGCAAATCCCATCAGTACAAGCATTGCCTAGTGATGTGATACCCCAATCCTTTTTGCTAAATCATAAATTATAATTTTGGTAAATGATTTTGAATTAATATTGTTTGAATATTAATTATGATGGTATGTTCGTATATTATGCCGTTGTTTTAATGCAGGTTGTCCCACTCGAGCTGATACATCATATCATATGATGATATTATACTGAGTGTATAATATAAGTTGATTTTTATGCTAAAATGTCAAGTTATATGATAATGAATTAATGTGATTACATTTAATTTTTTTTTTGCCATACCTTGAACACCCTAACGCTGAGCCGGTCGGGGGTCTCGCTGCCCGATCAGTGAGTCAGGGGTTCAAGGGGTGAAGCGCCCCGATGGGGGCTATGGGGCAACGCCCTCTGCTTTTTCGGTATATATTAAATGTGTTTTGAAAATTTAAGTTATGTTTAAATTAGAAAATTAAATAGAGTTGGAAAATGTCCTTCGAAAAATAGCAATAGATCGAGTCTGTAACACAACCGAGAGGCGCGACCTCTCCCAGGTCGTGTGCCAAGCAGTCTGCAACACGACCGAGATGCGCGACCTCCTTCAGGTCGCGTGCCGAGAGGTCTGCAACACGACCTTGAGGCGCGACACTTTGAGTCGCGTATCACCACTTCAGGGAGCTATTTTCCTTCGGCTCGAACACGACCTCTAAGCGCGACCCCCCTTAGGCCGTTCCTCGCTTCGGAAATTCCATCCTTTAAATACTTCACTTCACTCATTCCTCTTCATTTCTTCTTCATCTATTTGGGCGATTTTCTTCCAAATCCTCTCAAAAAATTCTTCAAGTTTTGGAGTGGATTCTCTCACAATCATCCATCAACCAAGGTAACTTAATACCCTCTTCTTCTTGGTGATTAAGCACCATTTCCATGTTGATTTGAACCCAGGCTTTGTATCCAAAAATTAGGGTTTTTGATTTTATTGATCCTCTTACTTCGATATCTTGAGCATATGGTTTATTTACTCCATTGAAGCTATGTGTTGTTAAATTGAAATTCCTATGGTTTATTATTGCTAAGGTTTGGATTTTTACCCTAATTTTTCCTTAATATGTTGGTTATTGGTTAGAGGTGTTGTGATGGTTGTATGGTATTGATTTTCATACATGTTATAGCCTTAGGATGGAAGTTCATGTATTGGAAATTATGGGTTTAAAGGATTTAAATTGAGTCATGTTCTTGTGGTTTAAATGGGTGCACGTAACATGCTCAGTTAAATGCCTCAAAGAGTTTTAATGCGTATTTTGAGTCTAAAATCATAGTATGAGATTGTATATCCATGGTCGTGTATGTGGATATGTATGAAAACCTTAAAGTATGTATAGCATATGTTTGGCCAAAATTATGAAATAATTGTATAACTCGACGTCTAAAATTAAAAAGGGATTTAAAGGTGCTAGGCGACGTATTGGGGTTCGAGGTGGACAACTTGTGCACGACATAGGAGTATTTCAAGGTCAAAAGGATTTTGAAAGCATCTCATAAGGTGGGGTTACTTTAAACTGTAAACACGTGTAAAGTTATAGTTATTATTGTACTTTGATTGTATAAGTATGCAGGATCTTTGGACAGGTTATAAGAATGAGACCCTTCGGGGTAATACAGAGATCCTTCGAGATTGATAAAGAGGTCCTACGGGATCGATATAGACTTGTTAATGTCCTCCCTGGGTGATAATAAGCCTGCGGGCATCCCTACAGGGCTAAGACGTTCATTAACAGGTGTATCATGGTGTTTGGGCCCTACGGGGTTGAGGCTAGTCTCCACAAAGTAAAGAAATTTCCATATGTTATATTCTCAATTGTGCAATTATCTATAACTATTTGCAGTGTTTTCCTACTGAGTATGTTGTTAAATACTCACCCCATTCATTTAATGAATTTCAGGTTGAGGAGTCGGGGCTCGAGTAGGAGCGTTGCGAACACAAAAGAACCCCCACAAGCTTGTGTTTACTTTTGCATGCTCTTCTTTTGAAATACTCATATTATTATCATTTCATTGATCATTCTCCTTTTGTTTTTATGATCAATGATCATTGGGGATGGGACTAGCCCTATTTTGTAGTTATGTTGTATTTAACTTGAGATATTGTGTAAACATTTTAAAGGCGGGTCGTTCGATCTTGGAGCCTTCTACGTACAAATATATGTCGTTGAACCCCTATATGGTGATGGCTAAACTAGGGTGCTAGATGGGTGGGTTGTGTAAAATCTAAGAGCTTGATAGGTTAGATGATTGTATGATTTGTGTAGATGGGCTTATATGATGCTTCTACTTAATACTATGCTGTGTGACAAATTAGATCCAATAGGTTGCATGTTATAATTGTGAAAAAATTTATAGTGAGAAATATAATGTCGTGCCTTATCATGCTATTTAACCTTAGCTTTCGCTCAATTTAACATAAGCACACAAATGTAAGTAAGTAAATTGTATGCTAAGTGACGTGGCCAAATGGAGTAGTTTGGGGTGTTACAAAGTGGTATCAGAGCGGGTCTACACTCCTGTGGACTCGTTTCTGTATGTGTTTGATTTATGTATGAGAAATGTGGGTGGTCGTTCATGACGGCTACTCGGCTTGACTCCGATCGTAAGGTATGTACTTTTAAAGATTTTCAAGCATGAGCAATATGAATGGGGGTGTATGCATAGTGTATGTGGAGAAAGAAGTTAAGGAGTTAAATAGATCGTGATAGCATGATAAAGAAGAAAAGAATAGTCCGAAGTTGGACAATATAGTTGAATGAAATATATCTATTGTCATGATCAACTATGATGTTTTAAATTCTCGATACACGTTTCAAAGAAATGAAATCTTGGAAGTTGTGTGCTTTCTTGATTATGAAATGATGAAAGTGTTTTAGTAGTCCTCGAATTATCCTTAAAAATGACATAAACCTAATGAGCTAGTGTGCCTAAAAGCTTTAGGATGCCGCCGCATCGTGTTCTTGCTCCGCCAGACGTAGAGAAATCAAGTAATGAGGGGAGTGGTCTTCATGATCGCCCACCGTGGGAGAATGGGCCAGATTTTGCCCGAGGTTTCCTAGAGACGCTCCAAGGTCTTATGGCCCAGCAGATGGGGCGAAGAGGAATGGATGAAGGAGCAAGGCTCCAGAAAGAGGCGTTCGACGTAGTCGAACGGTTTAGAAGGATGGGGCCATCTAGGCTTAAAGGAAATGAAGGTCCAGAAGCGAGAGAAGAATGGATTCGGGAAATAGAGTGGATCTTCGAGCATATTCAGTGCACAGAGGTGCAGAAAGCTTCTTGTGCTATCTTCTAGTTCGTAGAAGAGGTTAGCTTCTAATCGGAAACCCATTCCCAAACTCTGACGCTCGAGCGTCGCCAGGCTTTGGTGTGGACCGACTTGAAAGAGTTGATCCTCACCCGATACTTTCCTAAGTCTTTCAAGACTAAGATGGAGACCAACTTCCTCCATTTAAGGTAAGGAGGAATGACAGTGATCGAATATGAAAGGCGGTTCAACTATCTCTCTCGCTATGCTCCATACATTGTGGATACGGATGAAAAGAAAGCTCGACGCTTCGAGCATGGTTTGCGTCCTAAAATTATGGGAATTCTGTTGGGCCGAAGGTTGAGAACCTATGGCGAAGTAATTGAGAGGGCCCAAGCCATCTCTCATGGGCTCCAGCTGGACCTAAAGGACCAAAGGTAGCGTAAGATGTTTGGCAAGAGAAAATGGGAGCCGCAGGACAAAGGAAAAGGGAAAGCTCCTGCGCAAAACAAGTCATGGCAGCAGAGATTTGGCCCACAGAGAGGGAACAATGATAGGTCTCCTTGCCCTAAATGCGAAAAGTTCCATCCAGAAGAGTGCCGTGCGGGGTAGAGGGTTTGCTTTATATGTCAGGACCCGAGCCATATGTCCTACGACTGCCCGAAGAGAAACAAGGAACAAGAAAGGAGGGGTGAAGCCCCGACTATTTGCTTTGGAGGGCGAGGAAAAGAACCCTAATTCAGGTGAGGATACTATGTCAGGTATTCTTCGAGTATCAGATATTCCAGGTTTAGTATTGTTCGATTCTGGTGCATCGCATTCTTTTATATCTGCAAGTTTTTGTTCCAAGATTGGTGTTTCATGCAAAGATAGTGGTGATTAGAGATCAGTACTCCTTCAAAAAAGAAAGTTTCTTCTAGCAAGATGACGTATGACCTGAAGCTAGAAATCAATGATAGAGTGTTGAGAGCAGATCTCCATGTCTTGGAGATGCTTGATTTCGATGTAATCCTGGGTATGGATAGGTTGAGTGGGAATCATGCCACGATTCGATGTCGTGATCGTGAGGTCGAATTTGATTTTTTGGGTGAGCCTAAGCTAGTCTTCCATGGTGACAGAACGAGGTCAACTCAGAGAATCATTACAGCAATGAAGGCAATGAAGTTGTTGAAGAAGAGAGGGTGTCAGGGATTTCTCGTCAGCATAGTGGAGTCAAAGTCTACTAAAGTCTAGGTGTCAGATGTCTCAGTAGTGAATGAATTTCCTGACGTATTTCCAGACGAGTTGCCAGGGATTCCTCCTGACCGTCAGATCGAGTTCACCATCGACCTAGTGCCAGGTGCGGCACCAATATCCAAAGCTCCGTATAGAATGACGCCAAAAGAGTTGTAAGAGCTCAAAGTTCAACTTCAAGAGTTGCTTGACAACAAATTGATCCGACCAAGTGTTTAACCATGGGGAGCACCTGTATTATTTGTGAAGAAGAATGATGGATCAATGCGAATGTGTATTGATTATAGAGAATTGAACCGATTAACGATCAAGAACAAGTATCCATTGCCGAGAATTGAAGATTTGTTCGATCAACTGAAGGGTGCTAGCATGTTTTCAAAGATCGACTTGAGATCTGGCTATCATCAATTCAAGATCAAGGAGAGTGACATCCCAAAGATGGCATTTAGAACGCGATATGGTCACTATGAGTTCACGGTGGTGCCTTTTGGATTGACCAATGCGCCTGGAATCTTCATGGACTTAATGAATCGGGTGTTCCATCCGTACCTCAACCAGTTCATAATAGTCTTCATAGATGATATCTTGATTTATTCAAGCAGCACATTGAGCATCTCAGAATTGTATTAGAGACGCTGAGGAAAGAAGAGTTGTATGCAAAATTTTCAAAATGCGAGTTCTGGTTGGAGCAAGTGGCATTCCTTGGCCACGTGGTGACATCAAATGGAATTGAAGTAGATCCATCGAAGGTGGAAGCCATTAGCAATTGGAAGACACCATCAAATGTTAATGAAGTCCGAAGCTTCTTAGGGCTAGTAGACTACTATAGAAGATTCATCGAGGGGTTTTCCAAGATATCGGGTCCTTTGATGAGATTGACGAGGAAGAATGAGAAGTTCCAATGGAGCGAAAAGTGTGAGCAGAGTTTTCAAGAATTAAAGCGACATCTCGTGTCAGCCCCAGTGTTGACTATTCCTGATGGGATTGAAAGCTTTGCCATCTACAACGACGCCTCGAAGCAAGGACTTGGTTTTGTTTTGATGCAAGATGGAAAGGTAGTGGCGTACGCATCAAGATAGTTGAAGATGCACGAGCATAACTATCCGACGCATGATCTCGAATTGGCTGCCGTGGTTTATGCATTGAAGATCTGGAGGCATTATCTCTATAAAAGCAAGTGCGAGATCTACACCGACCACAAAAGCTTGAAGTACTTCTTCACCCAGAAGGAGTTGAATTTGTGTCAAAGAAGATGGTTACAGTTGGTGATGGATTACGACTGTATGATCCTATATCATCCTGGAAAGGCGAATGTGGTAGCTGACGCCTTAAGCTGAAAAATCTATTTTCCAACCAAGCACGAGCAGTTGATCAAGGAGTTTGAGAAGATGAATATAGAGGTGGTGGATCCTTCCAACACCACTCAAGGGATTTTAGCAGCCTTAGTGGTTCGACCACTAATTCGTGATCGAGTTCGTGAAGCGCAAGTCGACGATCTTTTCTTATATAAAATGAAGAAAAGAGCATTGGAGGGTTCTATTTAGAGATTTGCCATTGCAAATGATGACACATTATTCTTCGAGGGAAGGTTGTGTGTGCCAAAAAATGAAGAGCTCAGACAAGAGATTCTTGAAGAAGCACATAATACTCCGTATTCTGTGCACCCAGGAGGCACGAAGATGTTCAAGGATTTGGAGATGGTTTTCTGGTGGAGAAATATAAAGAGGTTGATTGGCCAATTCATATCGAAGTGTGTCAACAAGTAAAAGCCGAGCATCAACGCCCTTCTGGATTGTTGAACCCACTCAAGATTCCCGAATGGAAGTGGGAGCACATTGCAATGGACTTCGTGGTAGGACTACCTCGGTCAGTTAGAGGTCATCATGCAATATGGGTTGTTATTGATAGGTTGACCAAGTCTGCTCATTTTCTTCCGGTGAAAATGATGTTTAGCATGGATCGATTAGCTCAGATTTACATCGATGAAATAGTACGTCTTCACAGCATACCTGTGTCAATAGTGTCAGATTGTGACACAAGACTTATGTCCAAATTTTAGCGAAGTCTGCAAGAAGCTATGGGAACACATTTGAGGTTTATAGCGTACCATCCTCAAGCCGATGGTCAATCTGAGTGGACCATTCAGACATTGGAGGACATGCTTCGTGCATGTGTTCTCGATTTTGGTGGGAGTTGAGAGAGCTACTTGCCACTTGTGGAGTTTGCTTATAATAATAGTTTTCAAGCGTCGATTGAAATGGCCCCGTATGAGGCATTGTACGGGAGGAAGTGCAGATCTCCTATTCATTAGGATGAAGTGGGAGAGCATCAATTCCTAGGTCCTGAGATCGTTGAGAAGACGGTGGAAGTGATTGAGAAGATAAGAAAAAGAATCAAGATAACTCAAGATCGTTAGAAAATCCTATGCCAACGTAAAGAGAAAAGATGTGAGCTTTGAGATTGATGATAAGGTATTCTTGAAGTGTAGCGCCCCGGTCCCGAAAGACCGTGGAAATGAAAGCCACGGGGGTTGGATTTAAGAAGCGGGTAAGAAAGGGGTAATCTTACCAGAAAATTCAGAAACCAAACATGCATTATAATTATAAAATCCTGGTTCAACAATAACACGAAGATCTGAGTTATAGAATAATTTAACAACAATAACAACAAAAGTGCGGAAGCAAGACTTTGACCAAAAGAGAAGTCAACGGAAAAAACACATAATTAACAAAAGCCCGTTCCTCAGCATCGTCACTTCCACGCGCCAGTCTACTGACCTGAAAATATTTTGAAAAATTTGGGCTGAGTACTAATGCACTCAGTGGGCAAGTTTTCACAATGAAGTTTATGTAATTCATTTTCTAAAAGTGATATATCTGTATTTATGCATGTAGTGAAGCTCAGGAGGTTTTTAGAATATAAAGTAACCTAAGTTCACCAAAATATTTCATCATGAAGCGCTAAGTGTATAACCAGTCACTTCCCGCAACCTCTACTACATCATCAACGCGTAAGCTTTAAGAGTATCACCAATGAATATAACCGTTCATTTTAGTCTTCACGATAAGGAATAGGGCATGACAAATAAAGCATGCATACTGTAGCTACTCACATTGACACAGCGCTGGTATATGAGACTCCGACAACATACAGTAGCATGTAAATATTTTTAACACAGATAATCACGTATGCAATTTAAGCAAAGCAGAGCTTAATAACTCGAAACGTAAAGTTTAAAAAGATAGAATAGCCCACCTGAATAGCTATTAATAGCTGAAGCTTTAGCAAAATGTTCTTAGAGTCCTCTAAGTCCAATGTCTCGGGTTTAGTCTTACACAAATGAACTAAGTCTTAGAAAAATATTGAGGTTGAAACCCAAATATAAACTAACTTAGTAAAGATTATAGGGCATAAGGCTTTAAGTTTTTTGAATTGGATGGTGGAATTGATGCGTATAAATTAGTGTAGCTTTAAAATTATACCCAAATAATATATGGAGTGAAGATAATTATAAACTTAATAAATAGAATAGTATAAAAGTAAAATAAAGAAGTTTAAAATGTAAAATAATAATAAAAAAATGTAGTTAGGGAGATTTGATCCCTAAACCAACAAAGATTAAACACCAACATAAACCACTAAGCTAGAGGCTGTTTCAAAAATTTAAGGTGAATTAATAACTAATTAAGATATGATTCTTTTATTTATTTTTTTAGCCATTTAATGCAGTAAAATGGAACTAATAAAAATAAAACAGTTAAAGGATTCGATCCTAAGACCTATTCAATTTCTAAAACACTGTTTACCACTAAACTAATCTTATTCTCCTGAAAGTAAAACAGATTTAAAATTGCTTTAGTTAGCTTTAATTAAAACAGATCTAGCTAAATAAAATAATTAATGGTAGTAAACTTCAAATTTAGAAGATTAAAATGTACACACACACACACACACACACACACACACACACATATATATATATATATAACGAAAAATAAGAATAAGAGAAACATGTAATTACGGTGATATGTGAACATTAATCCTCTAAAGGTGCGTAGAACAACATTTGTAAATGATACTAAAGATTTAATACTTAGAATGCAAATGAAAAATTAAATCAAAATAAAAATAAATAAAATAAAATATATACACACACAATAGTTCACACATACAACTCAAAATTTTAAAACTATCAAACTCATATCTTTAATAATTTCCCCAATGAAATAATTTTAAAACCCAAAACTTTCCCTTCACCTCCCCATTTGTCTGCACACCTACGACCCCCCTCACAAAGATTGCCAAATATTTCTTCTTCTTTTATTATTTTTTTAACCTTTCCTCAATCATAGCTGCACGCACATCTCCCAACCTCTCGTTTATGTCCAAGAAAAAGGTAAAAAAAAACTTTTTACAACAAAAACAAAGAACAATGTTTCAGAGATGAACCACACGAAATTTTGTCGTTAAACTTCATAAATCAAGAAATTTATAAGAGAAAAAGATAGAGGAAGAAGAGAGGAAGACAGAAGTGTTAGTGCATGTTATATCCGGTGACCGGAAAAAGTCACCGGAGACAGCCTTAGAGCGGCCATAGTATACACCACGCCTGCTATTTAAGCCTTCATCTTTTCACCATAATTGTGTAAGTAAAAAGAGGAATAAAATCTTAAATTTTAAGTGTATTTTGACCGAAAATTAAAAATGAGGCGGCGCAGACGGTGGATCGCCAAGAACAAGAGAGAAAATAAAATGATTTGAGAAGCAACCTTGATTTGAAGAGTGAGAAGTGATTTTCCAATTTCCATTTACACTAATTTATATTTATTGTTTATTGGGCTAAAAAGCCTTGAATGGAAAAAGAAAAAAAAAAGAACTATGGGCTCCTAAACAAAGAATTCTCCTAGCCGGCCACTATACTAATTTGGGCTGAAAAAAAGAAATACCTTATCTCATAAGTCTATATCTAGGAGAGAAAATACACATGATATAAATTAGTAATAATAATAATAATAATAATAATAATAATAATAATAATAATAACAACAACATGTGCTAGAGTTAGAATGGCTTAGACACTAAGATAAAAATTATGCCGAAATCTAATTAAAATTTTATGTTAAATTTTTGGGGTATTACATTCCTCCCCCCTTAAAAGAATTTCGTCTCGAAATTCACGTACCTTAGAACATCTCAGGATATTGTTGTCTTATCTTGCTCTCAAGTTCCCACGTTGCTTCAGTTCGATCATGATGGTTCCATTGCACAAGCACTAATGGAATTTGTTTGTTTCTGAGGACCTGAACTTTCCTATCAAGGATCTCGTGGGGTTTTTCTTCGTACGTCATGTCAGAATGTAGAATTAATTCACTTTCTTTGACAATGTGTTCTGGATCAAACACGTATTTTCTGAGCATTGATACATGATATACATCATGAACTTGTGCTAGGTCCGGCGGTAGAGCTAATCGGTAAGCAACCTCACCAATTCTTTCAAGTATCTCGAACGGCCCGATATATCGTGGTCTCAATTTGCCTCGTTTGCCGAATCTCACAACACCTCGTGTTGGAGATACTCTTAAGAAAACTTTTTCACAAATTTGAAACTGTAGATCTATTCTGCGCTTATCTGCATAAGCTTTCTGTCGGTCTTGTGCTTCTTTCATTCTCGCACGAATTTGATTGATTTTCTTGATAGTGGTCTGCACAATCTCTGGACCCAAAATTTTTCTTTCTCCAACTTCGTCCCAATACAATGGTGATCTGCATTTGCGACCGTATAAGGTTTCATACGGTGCCATCTTTATCGTTGACTGGTAGCTATTATTATATGCAAACTCCACTAAGGGTAAAACATCTTCCTAACTTGTATTTCCATCCAATACAACTCCCCGGAGCATATCTTCCAAAATTTGTATCGTTCTTTCTGATTGGCCATCTGTTTGAGCATGGAAAGCGATACTGAAGTTCAGCTTTGTTCCCATAGCTTCTTGAAGACTTTTCCAGAATCTTGATGTGAAACGTGTATCACGATCCGACGTGATGGAAACAGGAATTCCATGAAGACGAACAATCTCTTTTACATAAATCTGCGCCAACCTGCTTAACTCCGTTGTTATTTTAATCGGCACGAAGTGTGCTGATTTGGTCAATCAGTCAATGATGACCCATACAATTGAGTTTTCTCTTACAGATCGTGGTAAGCCTACCACGAAATCCATCGTTATATGCTCCCATTTCCACTCTGGAATTTCCAATGGCTGCAATAATCCAGAAAGTCGTTGGTGTATGGCTTTCACTTACTGGCATGTTAAACATTTCTCCACAAAAGCTGCTATTTCTCTTTTCATATTGTTCCACCAGAAATATTGTTTCAAGTCTTTGTATAACTTCGTACTGCCTGGATGAGCAACATAGGGGGTATTATGAGCTTCTTTTATAATTTTCTGTTTCAGTGTGTCGTCACTAGGAACACATAGTCTGTCACGGAACATTAGGGCTCCGTTATTTACTTCACTGAATTCTTTTGGTTCACCCGCTTTGACTCTCTGTCTTATCTTCTCCAATCGTTCATCCTTTGTCTGAGCTTCTATGATTCTCGGGCGTAATTCTGGTTTAGCTATCACTGCAGCTACCACACTTGTTGTAGAGCTTGGTGGAAACACCAACTCTAACTCTATCTTTTCTATCTCTTTCACAAGTCCCTCCTTGTCCGTTAAAAGATATCCCAGTACTCCTTGAATCTTTCTACTCAAAGCATCCGCTACTATATTTGCTTTTTCGGGATGATAGTGTATCGTACAGTCATAATCTTTCACCAGCTCTAACCATCTTCTCTGTCTCATATTAAGCACTTTCTGCTCGAAAATGTACTTTAAGCTTTTATGGTCAGTGTAAATCTCGCATTTCACCCTATAAAGATAATGCCTCCAAATTTTAAGTGCATGCACCACGGCAGCAAGCTCCAAATCATGGGTTGGGTAGTTCAGTTCATGAGGTCTCAATTGTCGTGAAGCATAAGCTACTACCTTCCCATTTTGCATCAACACGCATCCCAAACCCAATTTAGATGCGTCGATGTAAATTACAAATCCTTCCACTCCTTCTGGGAGAGTTAAGACCGGTGCAGTTGTCAATCTTGTCTTCAGTTCTTTAAAACTTTTCTCGCATTCATCAGTCCATACAAATTTAACTTTCTTTCTCAAAAGCTGTGTCATTGGTCTTGCTAATTTTGAGAAATCCTTGATAAACTTTCGATAATAACCTGCCAAACCAAGAAAACTTCTTATCTCATGAACATTGGTCGGCGATTTCCATTTCTTCACTGCCTCAACCTTTGCAGGATCTACCTTGATTCCTTCTGCTGACATAATGTGCCCGAGAAACATTACTTCACTTAACCAAAATTCACATTTACTGAATTTGGCATATAACTTTTCTCTCCGTAGTGTTTCTAACACTAGTCTCAAATGTTCCTCGTGCTCTTGTTCACTTCTTGAGTAAATTAGTATGTCGTCAATAAAGACCAACAAAAACTTATCCAAATATTCATGGAAAACACGATTCATTAAATCCATAAAAACTGCAGGTGCATTTGTTAATCCAAACGGCAACACTAGAAACTCATAGTGGCCATATCTCGTTCGGAATGCAGTCTTGGGTATGTCATCTTCTCTTACTTTAACTTGGTGATACCCAGATCGTAGATCAATTTTGGAAAAGACTTTTGCACCTGACAAATGATCGAAGAGATCATCTATCCTCGGAAGTGGATACTTGTTCTTCACCGTTATCTTGTTCAACTCCCGATAATCGATGCACATCCTCATAGTACCATCCTTCTTTTTGATAAATAAAATCGGTGCTCCCCAAGGTGATATGCTGGGTCTTATAAAACCTAAATCTAGTAATTCTTCCAATTGCACCTTTAACTCTTGTAATTCTTTTGGTGCCAAACGATATGGTGCTTTGGATACCGGCGCTGCTCCTGGTTCTAAGTCTATTGTGAACTCTACTTATCTATTTGGCGGTAAACCTGGCAAATCATTTGGAAATACATCCTCATATTCTCGCACCACTGGTACCTGATCCACTGTTAGACCTTCTTCTTTCATGCTTGAAAGGTTTACTAGAAATGCTTGACAATCTCCTTTCTGCAATAACTTTACAGCCTTCAATGCTGAAATGATTGGAATTATATTTCCCATCTTTGCTCCATAGAACTTTACCTCTTTTTCACCTAACTTCTAAAATATTATCTCTCTCTCGTGGCATCTTATTGTTGCACCCTCTTTTGTTAGCCAGTCCATCCCGAATATAATGTCAAAGTCCCGCATCTCAAGAGCATAGAGATCAGTTGTGAAATTCTTTTCACCTACTTCCAAGTCTAAGTTCTTACAAACACAATCAACTAAGAGTGTTCGTCCTGAGGGAATGCTTACTGCTAAGGCTTCTTTTGCTAATTCTAGCTCTAGATTGAGACATTTACATGCATCTTTAGATATAAAGGAATGTGAAGCTCCAGTATCAAATAAAGCAAGCACAGGTATATTGCTCAAACTAATCATACCTGCCAAATTCTCAGGGTTTCCAGCTGCCTCTTGCTGGTTCAGAGCATACGCTCTGGCTTGTTGTGGTGCCCGGGGACTTTGATTCTGATTCTGCTGAGGCCTGGGATTACCTCTGTTGTTGTTATTTTTCCCTCGACCACCTCCACCTTGCGGCCCCGCATTTCTCATGGTCTGTCTGAACTGTGGCCTCTGTTGCTGCTGTTGTTGCCCTTGTATACCAGAATTCTGTGAACAAGCATTAGCATAATGACCCTGTCGACCACACCGATAACATTGGACACATGGCCCAAAATGATGTCTGCTACATATCGCACACTGCGGTGAATTTCCTTAATAGCCCTGGGATTTTGGTGCAACATTTCCTTGTCCTGCAGGCCTTGTTCCAAAGTTCCTTCCTCCCTGATAGTTATGTTGAAAGTTCTTCTCCTTATAACCTTGTTGCGGACCTTCCCACTTACGTTTTCCTTTTTGATCCCCCACTGCTGGTTGGGATGCCGAAGCTTTTGATGTTCCCTGCATTGCCTCAATGCTTAGTGCCCAACTCAGTATCTGACCATAGCTTCTGTCGTCCTTCCCGATTAGTGTTGTGCCTATCTCTGGTTTCAAACCCATACGAAACTTCTCGATCCTCTTCTCTTTTGTATCAACAGTCTGTTGTGCATACTGAGATAATCTATTGAACTGTAAATCATAATCTGCTACTGACTTATTTCCTTGTTTCAAATTCTAAAATTCATTCGCCTTTTGATGCTGATAATGTGCAGGTATATATTTCTGATACAGGATTATCTTGAAATCCTCCCAGGTGAACAACTCCCAATCTGCCTCAGATATTGTCCTTCGAATAGACTCCCACCAGAAATCAGCGTCATCCAAAAGCTGGTATAGACCACATGTCACCATCTCTTTATCTGTGCATTGCAAAAACCCAAAAATTTTCTCTAGAGCTCGAATCCATCTTTCAGCCGTGAGTGGATCACCTTTCCCATTGAAAGTCGGGGGATTATGGCGCATGAACTCCATCTCAATTCGTGGTCCTTGAACTTGCGGATTATTTGGCAGCTCAGGCATAGCCAAGTTCACATTTCTCGGTCTTCCTCTTGGCATTCTGCAACAATTTAGATTCCTAATTGTTCAACACTTACAAATAAATTCTTGTAAAAGAAACATAAATAATAAACAATCATCTCGTAAAGAAACAAAACGTAAGCAGATAAAGCATATACAAAGAAAATAATAACTTATATGTATCCGAATAGATGCCTTGAAATAGGACTTTTGTACAAAAAGGGGTGAATGCTATGCAAGCAATCTACACATCCGTCAAATATATATATATATATATATATATATATATGTCTAGTCTAGTAAATCAAAAGGAGGCTAGCTATCTAATGCCTCATGTCGGAACGGTCTTATAAAGCTGACAACGTTTCCAACCTACAAAAGCTACCGAGCTGACGAACAATAAAATGTCAACTTCAGTATATACTAGACTACCCAAAATAGTACTGTAAAAACAAACTAGTAGCTAAAATGCTCAACCATCGGCTCCCCCTCCGGATTCTCCTTCGGGTCCTCATTTGGGTCGTCCTCCATAATTGGCTCCAACTGGGTCCTAGATGGACCTGCCTCATCATCGTGTGGTCTCGCCCTCATATGCAGTGGCTCTGGCACTAGTGGAGCTGATCGATCCATCTCAATCGTCCTCTCAACAGCCAAGATCGGTGAGAAAGGCACACTAAGTATAACTGAATCTGCAGCTTCATCAATCGCAGACGTCAATCTGGGAACCCTACCTCGTCCATCTGCCCAAACTCGTAGGACATAAGTGAAGAATCTCGAGAAATAGACTCTCTCAGCAAAAGTGGTCCGATCTCTATCTGAGAAATCAACTGCGGCTCTCGCAGCCCAAAGTCCCCAGTCACGTGGTAGTCTGATTATATATCTCGACATGGCCTCCACCTCGGTGATAACACCTCTATCAGCGATATCATACCACAAAGTCACGAAACATGCAGTGAACTTTGGCACATTCTCTACTGGTCGACATGTGCAAGCACGCAGCTTCTCAATCTGCTCTTCCAACGTAATATGAGATCGGGGTCTCTTACGAGGTGTCACTCGGAATGACGCCATCTAATTAGCACGTTTTTTTAATTAGATTACATTCAAATATTCCCACAAGTTTCTACAAGTTCAGCCTAAGTTCAGCAACTATAGACTAAGTTCATCTTATGTTCTCAAGTTCCAAGTTTAAGTACTCATCTAGAGCATAACATCATACACATTTCAACAATCATAGTATGCAATAAACATATCCACAACATTCACAAGTATGCACGTAGCATAAGTAAATGAGTTTCTCACATGTATACAATCAGATAAACATAATTTTCGAAACAACTTCCAGTATGCTCACGGGCATATTTCGTTCTCAAATAAATTCAATATTTCAGCAATATAATAAATAAAAAAAACTTCAAATATTTTAAAACCGCATAAAAACATACGTACCTTTTTGACTATTGTGTGAGTGACGAGCTGAGGGCTTATAATATCACACGAAAATTTTTAAGAAAACACGAATTAAATTGACCCAGCAGGTCTGCAGAGTTGCAAACCTGCTTTAATACCACTTTGTAGCGCCCCGGTCCCGAAAGACCGTGGAAATGAATGCCACGGGGGTTGGATTTAAGAAGCGGGTAAGAAAGGGGTAATCTTACCAGAAAATTCAGAAACCAAACATGCATTATAATTATAAAATCCTAGTTCAACAATAACACGAAGATCTGAGTTATATAATAATTTAACAACAATAACAATAAGAGTGCGGAAGTAAGACTTTGACCAAAAGAGAAGTCAACGGGAAAAACACATAATTAACAAAAGCCCGTTCCTCAGCATCGTCACTTCCACGCGCTAGTCTACTGATCTCAAAATATTTTGAAAAATTTGGGCTGAGTACTAATGCACTAAGTGGGCAAGTTTTCACAATGAAGTTTATGTAATTCGTTTTCTAAAACTGATATATCTGTATTTATGCATGTAGTGAAGCTCAGGAGGTTTTTAGAATATAAAGTAACCTAAGTTCACCAAAATATTTTATCATGAAGCGCTAAGTGTATAACCAGTCACTGCCCGTAACCTCTACTACATCATCAACGCGTAAGCTTTAAGAGTATCACCAATGAATATAACCGTTCATTTTAGTCTTAACGACAAGGAATAGGGCATGACAAATAAAGCATGCATACTCACATTGACACAGTGCTGGTATATGAGACTCCGACAACATACAGTAGCATGTAAATATTTTTAACACAGATAATCACGTATGCAATTTAAGCAAAGCAGAGCTTAATAACTCGAAACATAAAGTTTAAAAAGATAGAATAGCCCACCTAAATAGCTATTAATAGCTGAAGCTCTAGCAAAATCTTCTAAGAGTCCTCTAAGTCCAATGTCTTGGGTTTAGTCCTACACAAATGAACTAAGTCTTAGAAAAATATTGAGGTTGAAACCCAAATATAAACTAACTTAGTAAAGATTATAGGGCATAAGGCTTTAAGTTTTTTGAATTGGATGGTGGAATTGATGCGTATAAATTAGTGTAGCTTTAAAATTATACCCAAATAATATATGGAGTGAAGATAATTATAAACTTAATAAATAGAATAGTATAAAAGTAAAATAAAGAAGTTTAAAATGTAAAATAATAATAAAAAAAATGTAGTTAGGGAGATTTGATCCCTAAACCACAAAGATTAAACACCAACATAAACCACTAAGCTAGAGGCTGTTTCAAAAATTTAAGGTGAATTAATAACTAATTAAGATATGATTCTTTTATTTATTTTTTTAGCCATTTAATGCAGTAAAATGGAACTAATAAAAATAAAACAGTTAAAGGATTCGATCCTAAGACCTATTCAATTTCTAAAACACTGTTTACCACTAAACTAATCTTATTCTCCTGAAAGTAAAACAGATTTAAAATTGCTTTAGTTAGCTTTAATTAAAACAGATCTAGCTAAATAAAATAATTAATGGTAGTAAACTTCAAATTTACAAGATTAAAATGTACACACACACACACACACACACACACATATATATATATATATATAACGAAAAATAAGAATAAGAGAAACATGTAATTAAGCTGATATTTGAATATTAATCCTCTAAAGGTGCGTAGAACAACATTTGTAAATGATACTAAAGATTTAATACTTAGAATGCAAATGAAAAATTAAATAAAAATAAAAATAAATAAAATAAAATATACACACACACAATAGTTCACGCATACAACTCAAAATTTTAAAACTATCAAACTCATATCTTTAATAATTTCCCCAATGAAATAATTTTAAAACCTAAAACTTTCCCTTCACCTCCCCCTTTGTCTGCACAGCTACGACCCCCCTCACAAAGATTGCCAAATATTTCTTCTTCTTTTATTATATTTTTAACCTTTCCTCAATCATAGCTGCACGCACATCTCCCAACCTCTCGTTTATGTCTAAGAAAAAGGTAAAAAAAAACTTTTTACAACAAAAACAAAGAACAATGTTTCAGAGATGAACCACACGAAATTTTGTCTTTAAACTTCACAAATCAAGAAATTTATAAGAGAAAAAGATAGAGGAAGAAGAGAGGAAGACAGGAGTGTTAGTGCATGTTATATCCGGTGATCGGAAAAAGTCACCGGAGACAGCCTTAGAGCGGCCATAGTATACACCACGCCTGCTATTTAAGCCTTCATCTTTTCACCATAATTGTGTAAGTAAAAAGAGGAATAAAATCTTAAATTTTAAGTGTATTTTGACCGAAAATAAAAAATGAGGCGGCGCAGACGGTGTATCGCCAAGAACAAGAGAGAAAACAAAAAGATTTGAGAAACAACCTTGATTTGAAGAGTGAGAAGTGATTTTCCAATTTCCATTTACACTAATTTATATTTATTGTTTATTGGGCTAAAAAGCCTTGAATGGAAAAAGAAAAAAAAAAAGAACTATAGGCTCCTAAACAAAGAATTCTCCTAGCCGACCACTACACTAATTTGGGCTGAAAAAAAGAAATACGTTATCTCATAAGTCTATATCTAGGAGAGAAAATACACATGATCTAAATTAATAATAATAATAATAATAATAATAATAATAATAATAATAACAACAACATGTGCTAGAGTTAGAATGGCTTAGACACTAAGATAAAAATTATGCCGAAATCTAATTAAAATTTTATGTTAAAGTTTTGGGGTATTACATGAAGATTGCACCAATGAGAGGAGTGGTTAGATTTGGGAAGAAGGTCACTTGGGAAAAAGAAGTTGATAAAAGTACAATGGAGTCGGCACGGACCCGAAGAGGTCACTTGGGAAAAAGAAGTTGATATTATAGCTCGATATCCAAATGTAACAGAAATGTTAGGCTAATTTCGAGGATGAAATTTTTAAAAGTTGGGGAGATTGTGATACCCCGACCCTTTTTGCTAAATTATAAATTATAATTTTTGTAAATGATTTTGAATTAATATTGTTTGAATATTAATCATGATGGTATGTTCGTATATTATGTCGTCGTTATAATGCAGGTTGTCCCACTCGAGCCGATACGTCATATCACACGATGATATTATACTGAGTGTATAATACAAGTTGATTTTTATGCTAAAATGTCGAGTTATATGATAATGAATGAATGGGATTACATTTAATTTTATTTTTTTTGCCATACCTTGAACACCCTAACGCTGAGCCGGTCGGGGGTCTCACTACCCGATCAGTAAGTCGGGGGTTCAGGGGGTGAAGCGCCACGATGGGGGCTAGGGGGCAACGCCCCTTGCTTTTTCGGTATATATTAAATGTGTTTTGAAAATTTAAGTTATGTTTAAATTAGAAAATTAAATAGAGTTGGAAAATGTCCTTCGAAAAATAGCAATAGATCGAGTCTGCAACACGACCAAGAGGCGCGACCTCCTCCAGGTCGTGTGCCAAGCAGTCTGCAACACGACCTAGAGGCGTGACCTCCTCCAGGTCGCGTGTCCAGAGGTCTGCAACACTGCCTTGAGGCGCGATACTTTGAGTCTCGTATCACCACTTCAGGGAGCCATTTTCCTTCGGCTCGAATGCCACCTCCAAGCGCGATCCCCCTTAGGTCGCGCCTCGCTTTGGAAATTCCATCCTTTAAATACTTCACTTCACTCATTCCTCTTCATTTCTTCTTCATCTAATTGGGCGATTTTCTTCCAAATCCTCTCAAGAAATTCTTCAAGTTATGGAGTGGATTCTCTTATCATCATCCATCAACCAAGGTAACTTCATACCCTCTTCTTCTTGGTGATTAAACACAATTTCCATGTTGATTTAAACCTAGGTTTTGTATCTAAAAATTAGGGTTTTCGATTTTATTGATCCTCTTGCTTTGATATCTTGAGCATATGGTTTATTTACTCCATTGAAGCTATATGTGTTGTTAAATTGAAATTCCTATGGTTTATTATTGCTAGGGTTTGGATTTTTACCCTAATTTTTTCTTAATATGTTGGTGTTTGGTTGGAGGTGTTGTGATGGTTGTATGGTATTGATTTTCATGCATGTTATAGCCCTAGGATGGAAGTTTATGTATTGGGAATTATGAGTTTAAAGGATTTAAATTGAGTTATGTTCTTGTGGTTTAAATGGGTGCACGTAACGTGCTCGGTTAAATTCCTCAAAGAGTTTTAATGTGTATTTTGAGTCTAAAATCATAGTATGAGCTTGTATATCCATGGTTGTGTATGTGGATATGTATGAAAATCTTAAAGCATGTATAGCATGTGTTTGGTCAAAATTATGAAATAATTGTATAACTCGACGTTTAAAATGAAAAGGGATTTAAAGGTGCTAGGTGACGTATTGGGGTTTGAAGTGGACAACTTGTGCACAACATAGGAGTATTTCAAGGTCGAAAGGATTTTGACAGCGTCTCATAAGGTGGGGTTACTTTAAACTGTAAACACGTGTAAAGTTATAGTTATTGTTGTACTTTGATTGTATAAGTATGTAGGATCTTCGGACCGGTTATAAGAATGAGACCCTTTGGGGCAATACAGAGATCCTTCGGGATTGATAAAGAGGTCCTACGGGATCAATATAGACTTGTTAATGTCCTCCCTGGGGGATAATAAGCCTGCGGGCATCCATACAAGGCTAAGACGTTCATTAATAGGGGCATCATGGTGTTTGGGCCCTACGGGGTTGAGGCTAGTCTCCACAAAGTAAAGAAATTTCCATATGTTATATTCTCAATTGTGCAATTATCTATAACTGTTTGCAGTGTTTTCCTACTGAGTATGTTGTTAAATACTCACCCCATTCATTTAATGAATTTCAGGTTGAGGAGTCGGGCCTCGAGTAGGAGCGTTGCGAACACAAGAGAACCCCCGCAAGCTTGTGTTTACTTTTGCATGATCTTCTTTTGAAATACTCATATTAATATCATTTCATTAATCATTCTCCTTTTGTTTTTATGATCAATGATCATTGGGGATGGGACTAGCCCTATTTTGTAGTTATGTTGTATTTAACTTGAGATATTGTATAAACATTTTAAAGGCTGGTTGTTCTATCTTGGAGCCTTCTACTTGCAAATATATGTCGTTGAACCCCTATATGGTGATGGCTAAGCTAGGGTGCTAGACGGGCGGGTTGTGTAAAATCTATGAGCCCGATAGGTTAGATGATTGTATGATTTGTATGGATAGGCTTATATGATGCTTCTACTTAATACTATGCTGTGTGACAAATTAGATCCGATAGGTTGTATGTTATAATGTCGTGCCTTATCATGCTATTTGACCTTAGCTTCGGCTCAATTTAACATAATCACACAAATGTAAGTAAGTAAATTGTATGCTAAGTGACGTTGCCAAACAGAGTAGTTTGGGGTGTTACAAGTGAAAACTCGCTGGACTATGTTGATCACATTGTTCCAGAGCAGTTTGAAGCTTCACTAGAAGATGGCATTAAAATTGATTCTTGACCAGTTGAAGATAACTTGGTCAATGAGGACACAAATTGTGCTAAAACCTTAAACCCCATGATTGAAACAGGGGGAAGAATCAGTAAAGATGACGAACAAGCCAGAGCCAAGACAGCATCTGATGGACTAGCCGTAGAATCAGCTGATGGAACAGCTGAAGGATCAGTTGAAGGAGCAACTGAAGAACCATTTGAAGGCACAGCAGAAGCCACCATACCCAAATGGCTCCGAAGCCATCCAGTCGACAAAATTGTTGGTGATCCAAGAAGCAGAGTCCAGACCAGATGATCAACTGAGCATGCACTCTTCACATGCTTCATCTCATAGATGGAACAATCTAACATCAAGGAAGCGCTTGAAGATTCAGACTGGATTATTGCGATGCAAGAAGAGCTGAACCAGTTCACAAGAAACGACATTTAGTTTCTTGTTGATAGGCCGAAAACCTGAAAAGTCATCAGGACTCAGTGGGTTTTTCACAACAAACTGGATAAACAAGGTATTATAACAAAGAACAAGGCCAGACTGGTAGCACAGGGGTACTCTCAAAGTGAAGGAATCGACATTGATGAGACATTCGTACTAGTTACAAGATTGGAGGCCATCAGACTGTTCCTCACCTATGCAGCTCACAACAACTTCACGGTCTATCAAATGGATGTGAAAAGCGCATTCTTGCAAGGTGTTGGTCCCAGAGAGAGTCTATGTCAGTTTAGAGGGGGTGAAAATAGTTGCGGAATGTTTGGGGCCCTGACTCACTTAGACTATTTTATCTGCATTGTTCAGTTGAGAGAATGAGCTTGATCTAGAGCTGGGCTGATGAGCTGATCAGTTAGGACTGATAGCTTGAGAGTTCAGCTTAGATTGTCAGTGCAGCTTGTGTGCTAAAGTGTGTAGTTAAAGAACATATAAAGCTTAAAGCGATAAATACAGCACACACAAGACTTATAGAGGTTCGAAGCTTCCTGCTTCTACGTCCTCTCTTTCTTCAGCAGAAGGGCAATCCACTATGCAAGAGTAAAGTTTCTTTATTAAAATTACACAGTGAAGAAATTCTGTTGGACCTGAAAACAGCACTCTTCAAACCGAGCGCGGCCTCCTTTCCAATTGTTGCTGTCCCGGAAGAATGTACCTGTCGGTACACGCTCCTCCTCAGCCGGTTTCTGGGTCGACAGCTCACACTTACTGGTCCCAACTGCTCGCTGAGACTTTAGGTGCTATTGCCCGTGTTTTCATGATTTTAGATCTCGCTCGATCTTCAAGAGTACAGTCTTGAAACTGGTATCAACTGAGTTGCTCCTTTGCGTATCTGCGTCTGAGCTGAGTAGTTGATCTTTGAAGTACTGAACTGAGAAGCTTTGCTCTCACTGGAATTCTTCGTCAGCTAGCTGCTTGCTTGAGACTTGAAGCACGTCTTCTCAGTTGGGACTTTTCGCACTTAAGAGGTTTAAGCTTTGAGCTGTAGGGAGGGAGAAAGAATAGCTTAATATCTGCAAAATAGCAAGAGTTAGTTTGGCGAAAGTCTTGATCAAAATTGTATTCACTCTCTTTTTATAGATGAGTGATATTTTGACCGTTGTGATTGGTGGATCTGATTAATCCACTGGTGGCAGTTTAATACCTGTAGTCGTTTGAAGCTTTAAATGAATTAGCCGTTTGTCTTTAATGACTTCTGCTCAAAGATCATCAGGATCTTTTCAAGATTTCCTGTAAAGATCTTCATTGACTACTTGTCAGAGAATAAGCACATATTTTGGCTATCAATTCTGGACATTCAGCTGATGGACTTTCAGCTATCTCGGCTTTCAGCTCTGGGATTGTCCAGTTAGTAGTTCCTCAGCTGCTTTAAGCTTCAGTCTTGGATCAGTCCAGTGAAGCTGCCTTGGCAACTTAGCTGTAAAAGCTTTTAGTTTTGGATTGCTAGTCGGCTGATCATTTGAGCTTTTCTCTCATTGAACTGATCATTGGTCAGTTTAGTAATGGTTCAAAGCTCTTTGAGCTTTTTCTCCCAGTCAAACTGATCTTTGATCAGTTTTCAGTTTTGCTACCTGATTTTTGATCAGTTTAGCTTTAGCTTTTCAAGCTGGCTCTGCTCTCATCAGTCTATCTTGGCTTTCAGCTTAGACTGATGGTTACTCATCTATGGATGCCTACCAGTCTCCAAAGTTCTCTTCCCCCTTTAGCTTTTTAAGCTTTGAAGAGTTGACTCTGACTGGTCTGACCAAGGCAACCTTTAAGCTGGTTGATCATGCTTCAATACAACTGACTCTCATTTCAGTTTGACTTTGTTTGAAGTCTTATTTGATCATTGCCCCAATTTCCAGGTTTAAATAACCCGCAGATTTTCATAAGATCATCAAATGTGTTTTGACATTTCATCAAAACCATCAGTTGGATCATTCCAACAATTTTCTCCTTTTTGATGATGTCAAAACCAGTTGGTTTGATGATGGAAAACTGTATGAGGTTATTTTTCATGGATGACCATCTAAGCAGCTTGTACCAGTCTTAGATGCTTATAGCTTTTAGAAGCTTATAAGTTTTGTCATTCATGAGTGTCAAGACTTTGATATAAGTATTAGAGCCAAGAAAGTAGATGAGTATTAGATTAGGGTTGACATTTGAGCTTACGAGTTTTATCTTTTCAAGCATCAAGATTTTTGCTGTCATAAGTTGTAGCATGAGTGGCCTTAAGATATTTTAATACTCGTTTGCACAGCTTGAAGAAGCTTCAAATGTTTTAGTCCTAAAGCAGCTCAATTCTGATTATTATGCAGATTTTGTTAAAATTCAGAGCATATTGAAAGCATTAAGCTATTCAGAGAGATATATCAGCATAGTTAGAATGTACTTGTATTAAGAACAAGGAGCATGTTTAGAGACTGATTGAGCAAAGAAAAAGAAATTTAAGGAAGTAACAGAGAGAGAGAATATAAAAAACTGATATTTTAACTTCCTTCTTCAGTTGGAACTGTTCACCGTTCAATTCTTTCTTTTTTTGCTCGATTCTCCCTTCTCCCACTTGTAGGAGGAGATGCCCGGTATGCTATGGATACCCCAAAGTTGTTGTTGCTCTAGCTGGGCATTCTCCCAGATCCAAATGCCGCTTTAAGCTTGTCGCTACTCAATTTGGACTCCCCTCTGAAGAGCTTTCCCCTGAGAGATAGCTTCCTTCTGAAGCTGTACCTCTCTTTGTACTTCTCTTTGGATGTCATCCTAACGAGCTAAATCGTCTTGCTAGTTTCCATCATGTGTTGTTCCACATGCTTTTCCATCATCAGCATACCCTTCCTCCTTTTTGGCATTATCTAAAAGGGCCAGCTGATGGAAATCATGGTTTGGCATGACAACTGTGGCAGAAGAGAGAAAGAAGTGGCCAACAAGTTGTCGGTGATGTGGGGAGCTTGGAGTGCAAGCATGGGAGTGGACAACCATGCACAAGGCTCCTCAGTCAGCATCAGTTGGTCAAGATCAGGTAGAAAGGAGAGATCTTGACCAGAGGTAGAAGCTGACACGAGTTCGAGAAGTGGCTCGTCCGGGAGGGTGAAGAGGGGGTCCTCTTGAAGAGAAGTTGTAGATGAGTTTGAGGACTCATGGTTTGGATGAGGTGCATCATGAGGCACCAAGGTTTGAAACCTCTTAATCATGGAATTCATGATTTCAGGGAGAGATGGAGGTGAATTGAGTGGATAGTTCATCTATCTTCGGCTCCATCATCCTTCTTCTATCCAATAAGAGTAGCTTCACTTGTCTGCCATGTGCAACATGGTGGCCTCATCTACTTGGAATCTCCAAAGGTGATATTGGAGATATCTTCGAAGATGCTCAAAGAGGAAAGGACTGAGATCCCTTATTTGACAAAAATAGCTTTGCAACTGATGGTCAAGGCTTACATAGAAGCCTTCTTCCAGAAGTTCTGGGACAACGATATAGGGAAGCTCGCTGGTGGCAGGTGCAATGGACTCATCACTGATGGAAGTGAAAGAGTCACTATCAGTTATTGTGATACCCCGACCCCCTTTTGCTAAATTATAAATTATAATTTTAGTAAATGATTTCGAATTAATATTGTTGAATATTAATCATGTGAGTATGTTTGTATGTTATGCCGTTGTTTTATTGCAGGTTGTCTTACTCGAGCCAATACGTCATAGCACGGTGGTATTATACTAAGTGTATAATACACGTTAATGTTTAATGTTAAAATTTGTCGAGTTATGTGATGATAATCGAGTGTGTTTATATTTAAATTAATATTTTTCCATACCTTGAACACCCTAACGCTGAGTTGATCGGGGGTCTCGCTACCCGGTCAGCGAGTCGGGAGTTCAGGGGGCGAAGCGCCCCGATGGGGGGCTAGGGGGCAACGCCCCCTGCTTTTTCGGTATGTATTAAAAGTGCCTTGAAAATTTAAAGGAAAATGGAGTGGTTTAAGTTCGGGAGTCGTTTAAAATAAGGGGGTGATTTTTGGCATGTCGCGCGCTCGCGGGAGGTGCGCGCCCGCGGGGACGTGCGCGGTCGCGGGAGACTGCGCGCCCGCGGGGCTGGCGAGGGACGCGCGCCCGCGGGGGCTGCGCGCTCGCGGGGAGCGTGGGCCGAGAGAGGGGTTCCGCGGTCACGGGGACTGCGCGGTCGCACGGGTCCCGGGATTCTCTACCTATAAATACAACACTTGTTCATTTTCTTCTCACTTTCCTTTCACTTGGGCGATTCTCCTCTCCATTTCTCTCTACAAATCCTTCATCTTTGTGGAGTAGATTCTTCCATCATCATCCATCAACAAAGGTAACCTCTACACCTCTCCTTCTTGGGGATTGAACACCATTTCCTTGTTGTTTTGGGAACTAGGGTTTGTATCCAAATTGGAAGATTCTCGATTTTGTTGATTTCCTTGCTTGATATCTTGAACAAATGGTTTACTTATCTCCTTGAAGCTATATGTGAAGTTATATTGGATTCCTATGGTTCATTGTTGCTAGGGTTTGGATTTTTGCCCTTATTTCCCTTTGTTTTGTTGATAATCGTTTGGTGATGTTGTGTGGGTTGTATGGGGTTGAGTTTCATGTATGTTAGAGCCCTAGGATAAAGGTGTTTGTATTTGAAATGTTGGGTCTAAAGGATTTAAAATGAGTCATGAGCTTGTGGTTTAAATGTGTGCCCGTGATGTGTTCGATCAAATGCTTCAAAGAGCTTTAATGCATATTTTGAGTCCAAAATCGTAGTATGAGCTTGTATATCCATGATTGTGTATATGGATATGTTAGAAGACCTTAAAGTAAAGTATAGCATGAGTTTACTCAAAGTTATGATTTATTTGTATAACTCGACATCTAAATTGAAAAGAGAATAAAAAAGGTGATAGGTGACGTGTTGGAGCTCGAGGAGGACAACTTGTGCACGGCAAAGGAGTATTCAAGGTTAAAAGGACTCAAAAGCGTCTTTTAAGGTGGGGTAACTCTAAACTGTGAACACGTGCAATGTTATAGTTATTGTTGTGCTTTGATTGTATAAATATGAAGGGTCTTCGGACCGGTGAATGAAAGAGATCCTTCGGGGTCGACAAAGAGACCCTTCGGGGCAGAGATCCTTCGGGATCGATAATAGACTCGTTAATGTCCTCCCTGGGGTTAGGATGTCTGCGGGCATCCCTACAGGGATAAAGATGTTCATTAACGGGGGCATCATGATGTTTAGACCCTACGGGGTTGAGACTAGTCTCCACAATGTAATGAAAAGTCCATATGTTATATTTTCACTTGTGCAATTAGCTATAACTGTTTACAGTGTTCCCCACTGAGTATGTTGTTAAATACTCACCCCATTCATTCAATGAATTTCAGGTTGAGGAGTCGGAGCCCGAGTAGGAGCGTTGTGAACACAAGAGAACCCCACAAGCTTGTGTTTATCTTTTGCATGCTCCTTTTTTTTGAAAATACTTACATTACTATCATTATTACATTGATCACTCTTTTTGCTTTATGATCAATGATTATTGGGGATGGGAATAGCCCGATCTTTTGTAGGTTATGATGTATATAATTTGATAACTATGCCAAACAATTTAAAGGCGGGTCGTTTGACCTTGGAGCCTTCTATGTGCGAATTATGTTGATGAATCCCTATATTATGTTTGTTAATTTAGGGTGCTAGACGGGCGGGTTGTGTAAGCCTATGAGCCCGATAGGTTAGATGATTGCATGCTTCATAGGACAAAATTTATATTGTAAACTATGATGCCTTACCTCATCGTGCTATGTATAGTATCATATTTTGACCTAAGCTTCCGCTCATATTAAAACAAGTACACAAAATATGTAAATAAATTGTATATTAAGTGACGTGGCCAAACGGAGTAGTTTGGGGCGTAACAGTTATAAACTGACCTGCATCAACTGTATGGTCAGCATCAAAGAATGACTGCTTTCCTTTTGCTGAGCTGGGAATTTCCATCAGCAGAAGTCTCGACTTCCTAGGGTGGCCAGTTATTCCACGGCGCTTCCTATGGATATAAACTGTATAAAGAAGATCTCTTCTGGTAAGATTGAATCCACCAGGAACTGCTCCAAGTTGCTCCTCTAGGATGTGACTGAGTCGATTGGCAAATCCTAACTTGGCTTTAAAGGTGCCAGAGGTTAGATCGATCTCAGCACGCCTCACATGCCTGCAAAGCTGGGCCAACACAAAGGATGCCCAATTAGCTTTGCATCCATAATATATGGTGGCCATGAGGTGAGCGGTGTTATCATTGAACTGCGCATTTGTGATGCTACTAAGAAAAGTATGCATCACAATGTCCATGATCTGAACTATCGTTAGAGGAAGACTATCCTTCAAATTATTTGAGAAGTCTCTGTGATCGATATGTGGAAGTTTCAAGCCATTCCACAACTCCAACTTAGAGGGGAGTGCGAGTTTATACACCGGTTGACCTGCATCAGGGAGCTGGAACATATTGGTTAACACCTCTTTATCGATGGTGATAACCTGATCATGGACAACAAAGATTATGTTGTTGTCCTCGATTTCCGCATAGTAGTAGAACTCACTACAGGCGGAAGATGTGTCTTCTTGGTCTTAGATGTCATAAAAGATAAGAGCCCGCATGTCTTTAACAAGTGTAAGATCATGCTTGTCCTCCTGCTCCAGTTGTCATAATTCTCAACTGAAAAAAGAGGTACCTTATGGTTTTCCATAGCTTAAAACGTTAGCACAGATAGACAGATCTGATTCAAATGATCTGCAGAAATGGCTGATCCTTAGAATCAACTGCTCTGATACCACTTGTTAGTCCCGGAGTGAGTCTATGTCAGTTTAGGGGGGTGAATAAACTGACTTCAACAACTTAAAAATAGTTGCAGAATGTTTAGGGCCCTGACCCGCTTAGACTATTTTATCTGCACTATTCAGTTGAGAGAATGAGCTTGACCTAAAGCTGGGCTGATGAGCTGATCAGTTAGGACTGATAGCTTGAGAGTTCAGCTTAGCTTGTCAGTGCAGCATGTGTGCTAAAGTGTGCAGTTAAAGAACATGCAAAGCTTAAAGCGATAAATACATCTCACACAAGACTTATGGAGATTTGAAGCTTCCTGCTTCTACGTCCTCTCTTTCTTCAACAGAAGGGCAATCCACTATGCAAGAGTAAAGTTTCTTTATTACAATTACAAAGTGAAGAAATTCTGTTGGACCTGAAAACGACGCCTTACAAATCGAGCGCGGCCACCTTTCCAACTGTTGCTGTCCCGGAAGAACGGACCCATCGGTATACGCTCATTCTCAACTGGTTTCTGGGTTGACAGCTCACACTTACCGGTCCCAACTGCTCGCTAAGACTTTAGGTATTATTACCCGTCTTTTCACAATTTTAGATCTCGCTCGATCTTAAAGAGTACAGTCTTGAAACTGGTATCAACTGAGTTGCTCCTTTGCGCGTCTGCGTCTGAGCTGAGTAGTTGATCTTTGAAGTACTGAACTGAGAAGCTTTGCTCTTACTGGAATTCTTCGTCAGCTAGCTGCTTGCTTGAGACTTGAAGCACGTCTTCTCAGTTGGGACTTTTCGCACTTAAGAGGTTTAAGCTTTGAGCTGTAGGGAGGGAGAAAGAATAGCTCAATATCTGCAAAATAGCAAGAGTTAGTTTGGCGAAAGTCTTGATCAAAATTGTATCCACTCTCTTTTTATAGATGAGTGATATTTTGACCGTTGTGATTGGTGGGATTAACCCACCGGTGGCAGTTTAATGTCTGTAGCCGTTTGAAGCTTTAAATGAATTAGTCGTTTGTCTTTAATGACTTCTACTCAAAGATCATCAGGATCTTTTCAAGATTTCCTGTTAAGATCTTCATTCACTACTTATCAGAGAATGAGTAGATATTTTGGCTATCAATTGTGGACATTCAGCTGATGGACTTTCAGTGATCTTGATTTTCATCTTTGAGATTGTCCAGTTAGCAGTTCCTCATCTGCTTTAAGCTTCAGTCTTGGATCAGTCCAGTGAACCTGCCTTGGCAACTTAGCTTTAAAAGCTTTCAGTTTTGGACTGCCAGTCAGCTTATCATTTGAGCTTTTCTCTCACTGAACTGATCATTGGTCAGTTCAGTTTTGGCTCAAAGCTCTTTGAGCTTTTTCTCCCAGTCAAACTGATCTTTGATCAGTTTTCAGTTTCACTACCTGATTCTTGATCAGTTTAGCTTTAGCTTTTCAAGCTAGCTCTACTCTCATCAGTTTATCTTGGCTTTCAGCTTAGACTAATGGTTACTCATCTGTGGATGCCTACCAGTCTCCAAGTTCTCTTCGCCCTTTAGCTTTTTAAGCTTTGAAGAGTTGACTCTGAGTGGTCTGATCAAGGCAGCCTTTAAGCTGGTTGATCATACTTCAGTACAACTGACTCTCATTTCAGTTTGACTTTGTCTGAAATCTTATTTGATCATTGCCCCCAATTTCCAGCTTTAAATAACCTACAATTTTTCATAGGATCATCAAATATGTTTTGACATTTCATCAAAACTATCAGTTGGATCATTCCAACAATTTTCCCAACACAAGGGATGCTCAAGGAGGATGTGTATGCCGAGCAACCTCCAGGCTTCGAAATTGGAGATCAAGTCTACAAGCTGAAGAAAGCTCTATATGAATTAAAGTAGGTGCCAAGAGCTTGGTATGAAACTCTTACAACGTTCTTGCTGAAGAATGGGTTTCAAAAATGAGTCATCAATTGTACTCTATTCAGAATAGAATGATTAGCTGATATCTTAATGGTCCAAATTTATGTAGATGTTATAATTTTTAGATTAAAAAGTAAAGATCTTTGTACTCGATTCGCTCAATTAATGCAAAGCGAATTCGAGATGAGCATGATGGGAGAAATGACATTTTTCCTAGGACTCCAAGTGAAGTAGTTGAAAGACAGAATCTTCATCGGTCAAGCTAAGTATACCAAAGAGCTTATCAAGAAGTTTAGAACCGATAAGGGAAAAACTCTCAAGATTCCAATGAATATATCAGTGCAGCTGGCCCTTGATGAAGAAGGAGAATCAGTCAGCCAGACGCACTACAAAGGAATCATTAGATCCCTTCTCTAACTGACTGCCAGCTAACCAGATATCTCCTATTCAGTCGGACTGTGTGCAAGGTTCCAAGCCAACCCGAAGAAAAGTCATCTCGAAGCAGCGAAGAGGATCATGAAGTACCTTAAAGGAACCATAAATCTTGGATTATGGTATCCCAGATATGATAGCTTGAGTCTTACCAGCTACTCAGACTCAGACTTTGGAGGATGCAAGATTGACAGAAAAACGCACTAGTGAACATGTCAGTTTCTTAGGAACAAACTAATATCCTAGTTTAGCAAGAAGTAGCACTCAGTTTCCATGTCAACAACTAAAGATGAGTTTGCAGCTGCTGGAAGCTGTTGTGCTCAAATCCTATGGATGAAGCAACAACTAAAAGATTATAAGGTGGAGACTGAAGAAGTGCCAATCTACTGTGATAACAATAGTGCCATTACAATATCTCAAAATCCAGTATTGCATTCAAGGACGAAGCACATTGATATCAAGCACCACTTCATCATAGATCACATCGAGAAGAAAGACATATGCATCAAATATGTCAACACAGAGAAGAAGATAGCCGATATCTTCACCAAGCCATTGCCAGAAGCTAGATTTGTGGAGTTATGTATCCAACTGGGATTGCTCAAGCTAGCTTCAAAGGAGGATGATGATCAGCCAAGAGAAGGAGTGAAGAGGAACACTCCAGCTGAAGATAAGAACTGAACCAAGATGGCATCAGTTAGTTAAGCTTTGGAGCTTAAACTAATGAGCCCAAATCAGTTCTGAAGAAATGGCGAAGGCTAAATGGAAGCTGAAGAATGAAGATGAGTAAACTGATCGCAGAAGGCATCAGTTCACAACCAGTCATGTTCAACTGATGAGAGCAGTTGAATCGAAAACTGACTGAAGAAGGCAAATCCTCAGCTGAAGGAAACAACTAAAAATCTTAGGAGGAGCAAAACTGAGAGAACAACTTAAGCCGATGAGAAACAAGGAGTCAAAGCTGAAGAGACTCCAGCTGGAACTGGTCAATCCAAGCTGAGGAGATCATCAGTCATAAGGCCAACTGATGACATCAGCAGCTCAATGCCACGTGGAGACTGGAGGAGAGCCAGAACCAGATAAGTTCAAAGTTGAATTTATTACTGAACGATAAAATGACGTGTCATCTCAATATTACCATTGGACCCACTCTCTCTCCTCATTAATCTCAATGGATAAATCTGAAACTAAAATCGACGGATTTATCGGAACCGTTCAATTTTGATCGAACTCAAATTCTTTTTACCGTTGGATACATCGTCTTCTTGAGTCTATAAATAGGTTAGTTGTTTTCCCAAAATCATCCACATAGCTGATCAAATAATTCAAGCACTCAATCTCTATCTCTCCTTCAAAACTTCATCCAGAATTCCCATTCTATTCAGCCTCTCAAATCTCCTCAAATTCCTTCTCAAATGGCCCAATACTCCTTCAACCCTCACCGAAGACCGAGCCATTTTAGACTTTCCGGCGAAGACTCAGGAGTTTTTTGCAAGGACCTGAGTCACGACAAGATGCTGATCCTAGCCAACAGCAGACAATTCACCAACTCCTCACAAATGGGTGAATTGATTCTTGCTCTGATTGAAGAAGCAAAGCTAAAGACATACACAGAAAGCGCTCCCACGAAAGTGTACCCAGAGGTTGCGGCGGAGTTCTTTCTCAACTCCTATAGCGAGAAAGATTCTTGAATGATTATCAGTGAAGTAAGGGGTACTGAAATCCTGATCACCCCTTCCATCCTAAGAAATATTTTTGGGCTACCAGAAGAAGGAGATAATCTTGAAGAAACATAAGTAAACGCCATATACCACTTCAACAGATGGGCGATTAACCCTGCTATAGAAAAAATTTGTGTAAACCATCAAACATCTAAATTCTAAAAGGAATTTCAGGTATTAGCAGCTGTGGCCACACAAATGATGGTAGGATCGTGCGAAGGGCACGATGAAATTTCAGAGATCAAATATAAGATCTGCAACACCATCTGAGAGTCTAGAGGGATAGATTGGTCTCCATTTCTCTTCAAGCAACTGAAGAGGTTTGTAGACATCGTGGAAGAGGAGACAAAATGCAGGTTGTGTTTTCCATAAAAGATGTACTACATCAACAGAGTCAGCTTCATTCTAGAAAAGCTTATCCCCGAACTGATGGCGGTAGAGACAAATCATCAGCCAGTTAATCCTGATGATTTTATACCTAAGGTAAAACAAGGAGCACTGCTTCCATTAACAATCAGAGAGGTGCTACGACTGAGCTAGAAGCTGATCCCAACCACTCCAGTAACAAGGGGGAAAGGGAAAGCCAAGGTGATGGAGTATGTAGTTCAATTAAACTATGACTCTGATGATGTCCTCCTTGCTGTTCAAAGGTACAAGTCCTTAACAGAAGGGGATGACGGCAGAAAGGACTCCAGAAAGAGTCCAACTGATAAGAGACGTGTCTCCAATTCAGTCTGAATCAGTTGAAAAACCAACTGCAGGTTATTAGACTGCAGAGCATCAGCTGAAAACTAATCGCAAGACTAGAGAGCATCCACTGACGGTAGAGGAGACTCAGCTACGAGCCCAACAAGCTAAAAGGCAGCGATCAGGAAAAGCCTAAACTCAAATCAAAGCACTGATCAAGTGCATGAAGGAATAGGTAAAGCTGCTCTCTGACTTAATCCTGAAACTGGAAGCTTTCTCTAAAAATGAAGACTCAAAGAAAGACTCTTCAAGTGAGAGCACCCCAGACAGCTCTAGAAAGGCAAAGAAAAAGAAAAACTGAACGCAAGAAGACCTGAAGGCTCAAGAAGTTAGCTGACTAGATGCCTTAGGACAACTTCTTGTAAATCAGTTTATTTCTTAATATTTTAATAAAAATCTTTTGGCTAAAATAAATGCTTGTGTCAATATTCTTGACTGTTGGTCCAATATAAAATGAACAGCCAAAAGAAAATGACAAGGGGGGTATTTAATTCTTTCAACCAACAAAAATTTATGAGTTTTTCTCCTCACTCATAAATCCCCCTTGCTCCAAAAATTTCTGAAGAGAATACTGAAGCACAATTCACACACTCTTTCAAAAATCATCTTCCAAAAGAGTATTCTCTCTTTAAAAAAGCTTCAATTCAAATTAAGCCAAAATTTTCAAAAATGGCCGAATCATCCAAAGCTCTTACTTCCTTCAAAGAGCAAATCATGAGAGACAAATTTCTGGAAAGCCAGAAAATTCAATTGATTCTTAAGGAATCAAATAACCCATTTCTTCTAGTCAACCTCCACAAGACCGAAATTCTGCATTACCTTGAAACTCCACCAAGATTCTTTAGACAAGACTTGGTAAGTGAGTTCTTGCTTCAAGCAAAGGTCTCTGCAGATGGGAAGGTTATATACTCAGTGATTCAAGGGAACAGGCTCCAAATCACTGAAAGAAAGATTGCAGAAATCTTTCAACTTCCCAGAAAGGGTTCCAGGATTCAAGATCTGAAAAATTCAGCTGAACCATACTAGAAAGAATGGCACGCTTCAACTTGCAACGCAATTCAGTTTTACCACAACTAAAACTGATCTGAAGCCCAAGTATGGAGTTATACTCGATATCACGAACAAAATGATGTTCGGCGCTATTGAAAGCTTGAGTCAATTAACTCAAGAAAGATACAAGGTAATGATACACCTTGTTGAAGGATTGGAAGTAAATTGGGCAGAGTTTGTATTATCCCAATTCAAACATCAAGTCATCAAAGCTGCCGACTCAAAGAAGATTGGGAAATTTGAGTCCAAAGTAGGACTTGTTCTAAGAATGAGCAAGCTCCTGGAAGATATGCTGAATCTTCCAAATGATGATGTGCTACCAGTCCTCATCTCCGACTGGATTCCTAAGAAAGGGAAAGCATATCTTCAGTCACTCAAGAAGAAGATGAGATCCAAAGCCAAAATTGGCAATACAACTTCAAGCAGCTCAACTACCAATGAACTTCCTTCTCCACACTCCAAGAATGGATCATCAGTTGACTTCAAGCCCTGCACTGATCAAGATGAGCTCATTCCATTCATTAGAATTCCTCATCCAAATTATGGAGCTGAATATTTTAGGAGAACTTGTCCTCCTCTCCAGCTGACTGAAGACAACATTCGTACTTTCTACAGTGGCGAATATACAGTCAAGAGTGCACAGAAGGATGTCAAAAATCTTCTTCTCACTCACTTCACCTATGTTGTCAAGCAAGATAATCAGTTGTTCAAACAATTGCACTGGTACTTCTACTGGTATAACTGGAGACATTCTATGTCAATCCAGTCACACTTCTTGCTAACTGCCTTTCATGGCATGAGCTTTTAGCAACGTGAAGAGACTTGGAGTATTAAATGGATTGGGGCTTCAAATCCATTTCCTCCAACTATTGTGCAAGTCCAGCGGATTATGAAGTATCGACTTAATAATAACATTCCAGCTAAGGCCATGCTAGCTGATGTTCAAGCCAGCTTGAGATCGCAAGGAGTTGCAACTGGAAAGTAGTTTGTCAACAATCTAGTCGATTGATGTTGTCTAAAACTGAATTTTGATCTTGATTCAATTCAGTCAAACGAGGCATCACTACAAGCTGTGGGTGCCACCGAAAAGATAGATCAAACTTTATCTCATACTAAAATTATGGCGACCCCCAGGAGTCTATAGTGAGGACATAATGGAGCAAAATACATTGAAGATACTGCGACATCACCAGATCTCCTGTCCCGGAGCTATGTTACTCTTCTTATCAAGTCTTGTTCAAGAGCTACAAAACTGATGGTCAATCAGTCCAGCTCATCATACAGAGGAATTCCAGAGCTGACCACCTTGAAGCTGACCAACTCAGCAGTTGCTCTTAAGCAACTTCAGTAAGCTGAGACTGCAGCCAGAACCGATCCTTTTCAGTACATCATCAGTTCAGCTTCCAAAAGAAAAATGTCAAACAACTCTAGAGAAAACGGAGAAGCTAGCCCAGTCTGACCGCTCAAGAAGAGAAAATTGACAAAAGGTCAATTAGTAGCTAATCAACAAAACTGATCAAATCAATTTAAAGGCGATATCATCAGTTTAGTAGGAAACTGACGCCTCAAGCTCAAACTATCTCATCAGCTGCATGATCAGTCCTCCTTGATAAGCTTCTCTACTCTCTATTCCTCAAGCTTATTTTTGAATAGTTACCATTAACATTTCAAAATAAGCTTACTGTTCATCTGAGTTGCCATTAAAGTCTCTATGACAAGCATTAAAGTATAAAGAGATTAATTTTCTTTAGGATATAAATAGTAAATCTTCTGGCAAATATTTTGCTATTTATGGCAACTACCCAGATTTTCAAAACCCTCAGATCTCAGCCACTTGATCAAAAAGAAACTGTCCAAGTAGACGACTGAGATGCATGCATCATTTAATCAGCTAACTTTTTCTCAAATCAGATAGCTGATCAGCCAGAAGCACTCGATTGCTATGGTTAAATGCATGCAAAATTACTACTTTATAAGCAGCGGAAAAGTTGGAATGAAAAATATATAGAATTCTCAACACATTACTTCTTCTTGTCTTCTCACACTTATCCAAAGCTCCTTCTTGTTCATATCATCTGTCATCGTAAAAATGGCTCTTCCATTTCACTCGATGAACATCAAGCTTCTTATAAAGAAGCTCAGAAAGGATAAGTATCTTGACCAAGAGCTTCTTCAAGCTCGATTAGGTCCAGAGAAGACTAACATGATCTTTCACTTATTGAAGACATGCGGGCTCTTGTCATTCATGACTAAGCCCAAGATGAAGTATCTCACTTATAGCAGAGTTCTACTACAATGCGAAGATCAAGAGAGAAAACATAATGTCTGTTGTCTACAATCAGGTTATCATTATCGACAAAGATGTGTTAACCAACTTGTTTCAGCTCCCTGATGAAGGCCAGAAGGTGCATGAACTTGCGCTCCCTACCAAGTTGGAACTGTGGAATGACTGGAAGCTTCCACACATCGATTGTCGAGACTTTCAAATAATTTGAAAGATAGTCTCCCTCGAACAATGGTCCAGATCATGGACATTGCGATGCACATTCTGCTCAGCAGAATCACAAATACGCAGTTCAATGACAACACCGCTCACCTCATGGCCGCCATATATTATGGATGCAAGGCTGATTGGGTATCCTTCATATTATCTCAGCTTCACATGCATGTGAAGTGTGCTGAGATCGATCTAACCTCTGGCACATTCAAAGCCAAGTTAGGATTTGCCAATCGACTCAGTCACATCATCGAGGAGCAACTTGAAACAACTGTTCCTGGTGGATTATGTTAGTTTTGTATACTGGAAGACTTGTCTTTGTATACTTTTCTGATGATATGATGATATGAAATGAAAGTTATTGCAGTTACTGTTTGCATTTAGATTATGTTCTATAATTGTTTTATGCAATGTTCCATATACTTACATTGTAGATGATATGGTGTGGGGAGTCACACGGTAAGATCGTATCATTAGAACCTTGTAATGTATTAAAGAGCTCACGGTTTAGATGGTCCTGTACACACCATCGGTACACCGTAGAATAATCTGATAAGTTAGTTTATCTTGGCTAACTGATTATTCTAGTACACTGGTTAGTGTATTGAGGAGGATCACGATAGGATACTATTCTCTGTCTCTGACCCAGTTACTGAGAGAATAAAGATCCACAGAGTTCGGGTTCTGAACTCATGTGATATTGGCGAGTATATGTGTGTGTTGTTTATTACTTTGATTTATCAACGGGTGAGATCTTTTCATAGATCGAATTCGATATCTTGGGTAATAACAATGTATACATGATGTCTCGAGCAATATGCATGAGCACTGTGTCCTGGTGCGCCAGGTTGATGATGTTCTCTTGAGGAAGCACAAGTTCATGTTGAAACCCTGCAGGTGGAATTTATTCCGTACATGAATAAAGCTTGTGTGGTACTACTCAAGGTTTTAGATGTTAATTAATTATTGCTGTCAGAGGCTTACATAATTAATTAATGAACATTATATCTTAAACACGGGGAATGGCTGGACTAAAGGAGAAAGCATATTCGTAAATATGTATTAAATTGGTAGGTCAGTTTTACTTCTTTAGTGGAATAAAAGTAAAACTTAATTTATTTAATTATATCCTAGGTTTATTGGATATTAGATATTAAATAAATTAGTGGGCCAATTTAATATTCTTCTAGATCCCTGTTGTAGCCCAATTGACTGATAGTGGACTGGATATTGAACTTGAGATAGAGGCCCAAGCCCATTAGGGCTGGAACATGAAATTTCGCCCCTCCCTATATATAAGGGGAGGGGGGACACGAAATTTGATGAAATTTTTCATAGGAAATCAGCCCCTCTTAGTCTTTCAAAGTTATCCATAGATTTCACAATTCTATCTAGTAGATTTCAGCCCACTCTGAATCTAGATACAGTCCGGGAATACAACAGAAGATCTTGGAGTGGAATACTGTGGTGCACGATTTTGAGGTCATAGGTGGCGCCATTACTGTGCTCATTCAACAGCAAGATTAGATCTTTAATCTTGTCCACAGACCGTCTATCGATTTGTAAGTAGATTCGTTTCTATGTCTTCCGCTTTATTAAATTCGAATCTGCTTTGCATGCTTTTTGATTAGACTGTGATAAACATGCATGTTACATACAATTATGATTTGCATGAACACGGATTAATGAACAACCAAATGATCCTGCGGTGGTTTAATTCGAAAAAACCCCAACAACTGGTATCAGAGAGGGTTTTGGCACTGTTCTAGGATTAATCCGGGCATGAATTTGAATTGCATAATTAAATTTGATGATAAATTTATGGTGTTTAAATTTTCAGATTTAATTGGCTATGTATTTCGATTTTATGGTATTCAAAACTTGGAAGAATTTGAGATGTAAAAATCGAAAATTCTAGTTTTGAGGATGCTTGAATTTTCGGTCACTATGAGATTAAATTTGGGATGATATTTGATGTTCTTCAAATTTCCAGATTTAATTCTCATAGGGGTCGAAAATTTGGTGTTCAAAATTTTGATTTTGATGTGTTAAAAATTCCCTAATTTTTTGTGTTAAAATTTTCGAACACTATAATTAAATTTGGATGGATTTTTGATCTACATCAAAATTTCCAGATTTAATTTGGATAGGTTCGAAATTTTTGATGGTTAGATTTGGATTTGGTGATTTTTGATGTATATCAAAGATTGCCTAATTCTAATCTAGATAGGTTTGGAATTAGAATTTTAAATTTGGTAATTTTTGAAGTGGATCAAAATTTCCAGATTTTTATTCTTGAAAATTTCGAAACCTATAGCTATATAATTTGGAATAGTTTTTTGATTAATGTCAAAATTTCCAAATGTGAAATATAGTGTAATTTTCAATTTTTAATAAATTAATTTGGAGAAGATTTTGATGAAAATCAAATTTCCAGATTTATTAATTAATGTGGATCGAAAATTTGGTTGTTGGATTAAAGATTTGATGTTATTTGATGTATATCTTAATTTACCTAATTTTAATCTAGATAGATTTGAAAATAGAATTTTAAATTTGGAAGAATTTGAAATGGATCAAATTTCCAGATTTATTATTTGGTAATTTTCGAAAATCTATATGATTTAAATTGGATAAGGTGATTTTGGATATAGTTGAATAATTATCAAAATCCAATTGTAATAAGATTTTAAATTTGGATAAGTTTTGGAAGATTTTGGATTGGAATCAAATCTCCAAACTTCATCCTTGAAGATTTAGATTCTTATGGATAATATTTGGATTAGGTTTTTGATTTATATCAATATATCCAATTATTATTTAATTAGGGTGGCTTGAAAATATTAAATAAATTTGGTGGATAATTATTAATAATTTCCAGATTTATTTAAGTGATATTTTCGAAATATACAAGTTTAAAATTGGTGGATAATTATTTTAATTTCCAATTTTTATCTTGTGGATAATATCGAATTAATTAATTTAATTAATTGTAAAATTCGATTATTATTTAATATTCATGCATAGATATCATATGTTATTTTATGTGGATCATATAATACATGATTGTTAGTTTTTGTAGACTGTGTTTGTTTGCAGGTTTACCAACTATCATGGCTCCTTTATTTTATGTGATGTATGTTTATGTTGAATGGATGTTGGCCGTATGCCGGTTTGGCTACGTGATTTTAATCCATGAGAAAATCCATGGATTAGGTCTAGGTTTTATTTTACGTTGGTTTAATGTAATAGATATAAAGCTGTTAGAGATCCAGGAAGTCGAGTTCAAACCAGAACTTCAACAGAGCATGCTCTCTTCACATGCTTTCTATCTCAAACTGAACCGGCAAACATCAATGAAGCTCTTGAAGATGTAGATTGGATAATCGCCATGAAAGAAGAGCTAAACCAGTTCACAAGAAACGATGTGTGGTTTCTTGTTGATTGGCCAAAAACCCAGAAAGTCATCGGAACCAAGTGGGTTTTTCACAACAAACTGGACTAACAAGGTGTCATCACAAGGAACAAAACAAGACTGCTAGCCAAGGGATACTCTCAAAGTGAAGAGATCAAGTTTGATGAGACATTCGCACCAGTTGGAATATTAGAAGCTATCAGATTGTTCCTCGCCTATGTGGCTCACAACTTCACGGTCTATCAAATGGATGGGAAAAGTGCTTTTCTACAAGAAATGCTCAAGGAGGACGTATATATCGAGCAACCACCTGGATTTGAGATTGGAGACCAAGTCTTCAAACTAAAGAAAGCACTTTATGGGCCGAAGCAAGCGCCTAGAGCCTGATATTAAACCCTCACAACATTCTTGCTCAAGAATGGGTTTCAAAAAGGAGTCATCGATCACACTCTATTCAAAATAGAGTGATCATCAGAGATCTTAATGGTTTAAATTTATGTGGATGACATAATATTTGGATCGAAGAGTAAGGATCTCTGTACTTAATTTGCACAACTGATGCAAAGCGAATTCGAGATGAGCATGATGGGAGAAATGAACTTCTTCCTAGGACTCCAAGTAAAGCATCTCCAAGATGGCATATTCATTAGTCAAGCCAAGTATACAAAGGAGCTCGTCAAGAAGTTTGGAACTGATAAGGGAAAAACTATCAAGATCCCCATGAGTACATCAGTTCAACTGAGTGTCGATGAAGAAGGAGAATCAGTTAGCCAAACTCAATACAGAGGCATCATCAGCTCACTTCTCTACTTAACTCATAGTCGACCAGACATTTCATATTCAGTCAGCTTATGTGCACGCTTCCAAGCCAACCCAAAGAAGAGTCATCTCGAAGCAGCAAAGAGGATTATCAAATACTTCAGAGGAACCATAAATCTTGGATTATGGTATCCCAAAGATGACAGCTTGAGTCTAACTGGCTATTCAAACTCAGACTTCGGTGGATGCAAGATTGATCGGAAAAGTACTAGTGGAACATGTCAGTTTCTTGGTCACAAACTGATATCCTAGTTCAGCAAGAAACAACACTCAGTTGGAACATCGACAACTGAAGCAGAGTATGTAGTTGCAGGAAGCTGTTGTGCATAGATACTCTGGATGAAACAACAATTGAAGGATTACAAAGTTAAAACTGACGAAGTACCTATCTTCTGCAACAACAACAATGCCATTGCTATTTCTCAGAATCCAATCTTGCATTTGAGAACAACGTATATTGACATCAGGCACCATTTCATCAAAGATCACATTGAAATGAAGGACATAAGCATCCAATATGTCAACACTGAGAAGCAGATAGCTGACATCTTCACAAAGCCATTGCCAGAGAAAAGATTCGTAGAGCTATATATCTAATTGGGGCTATTGGAACTAGCTTTAGAAGATCAAGATGATCAAGAAAGTGGGAGAATGCAAAGAGCAATCCCAGTCGATGAGAAAAAGAGAGCAGAAGCTGAAACTAAACCAAAAGGCACATCAGTACAGCCAGTAAAAGAAATCAAAACTGCTCAAGCCATCAGTTCAAACAAAAAGCAAGCTGAAAAGTTTGCAAACTGATGAGAGGCATGGAAGCTGAGAAACTAAAAGGCCAGAACTGATCAGATGCTCAATCAGTTCACATTGGAGAAAGCAGCTCATAGTCAGCTGAAGCAAGTAGCTGAACTGAAGGGAAAGCCGGAAGCCATCTCAGCAAAAGGAAGAGCTGAACTGAAAATATCTCAGTAGAGGTCAATTATGCCAACTGGAGATTGCCAGATGTAGCTAAATCATCTGATGATGTCAGCAGCTCAAAGCCACGTAAAAGCTCCTGAGAGAGATTCGAACATATAAGTTTGAATTTATTTTGCTTAGTGGAGTGGTAAAATGACGTGTTACACCATTGTTAGCGTTGGACCCACTACCTCTCTCCTCACTCAATCACAACGGATAAATTTTAGAATTAATTGACAGATTGATCGGAGCCGTTCAAAATAAGCTCCTCTCAAATTCTTGTTACCGTTAGATTCACAATTGAAGGCTATAAATAGATTGGCAGAACTCCTTTTCAGCCCACTCAAAAGCCAACAAAGCCTTCAAACTGTCCTTCCAAGAGCATAAATTCAGAGTTTTCTCATTCCTTCAAAGCCCTAGAAAACTCTCTCAAATTCTCAAAATGGCTCAATTTTCTATCAATATTCACTGAATGAAGTTCAACTTCAAACTCATTGGTGAAGATTCATCTGTCTTCTATAAGGATCTATATCATGACAAGATCCTGAATCGAGACAACTGCAGATTTTTCACCAACTATCAAAGATGGGTGAGTTTATTTTGGTACTAATCAAATCAGCAACACTAAGGACGTACACCAAAATTGCTCCCACAAAGGTGTATCTAGAAGCCGTGGCAGAATTCTTCCTTAACTCCCTACATGATAAGAACACTCTATTGATCACAACAGAGGTGAGGGGTGTGGAAGTTCAAATCACTCCTTCAGTCTTGAAGAATATCTTTGATCTACCTAAAGGAGGAGCCAATCTAGAAGAAACTGAGGCAAACGCTGAATTTTGCTTCAACCAATGGCTGAAAAATCCTGTTGAAGAAAGGTTCAACCTTGATAATGGTAGGTCAGAAGGAATTTCAAATGTTATCTGCAGTGGCTACACAGCTAATGGTAGGTCTGTGTGAAAATCAAAATGAAATGTCAGAGATCAAGTACAAGATCTGCGTAGCCATCTGAGAATGGAAGAGAATAGATTGGTCTCTATATCTCTTCAGACAATTTAAAAGATTTGTAGACATCGTGGAAAACGAAACTAGATGAAGAATGGCATTCCCTCAGAAAATGTACTACATCAACAGAGTCAGCTTTATCCTTGAGACGCTGCTCCCTAATCTAATGGCCGAAGAGACAAACTATCAAGTCGTTGATCCTGATGATTTCATTCCAAAGGTGAAAGAAAGAGCACTGCCTCCTATAATAATCAGAGAACCACACCCACGATTGAGGCAGAAGCTGATCCCAACCACTCCAATGACTGTGAGTAAAGGGAAAGCTAAGATGGCGGAATCAGTAGTTCAATCGAACTGTGACTCAGATGATGTCTTTCGCATCATTCAGAGATACAAATCCTCAGGAGAAGGGGATGATGGAAGAAAGGACTCCAGGAAGAGTCCAACTATACAGAAAGCAACATTACCGACTCATTCTGAGACGGTTGAAAAGCCAGCTGCTAATTACCAGACTGCAGGGCATCAGCTGGATGCGGGCCAAGAGACTAGAGAGCATCAGCTGATCACGAAAAAGACTCGACGAGGTGCCGAACAGGCAAAGAAGCAGCCGGGCAAGACATCAAAGCAGTTCAAGAAACTAATCAAAATCATGAAGAATCAGGTAAAACTGCTCAATGAGTCAATTCTACAACTAGAAGCATTCTCTGGAACTGAAGACTCTGAGGAAGATTCTTCCAACAATGAGGGCATGCCAGAAAGTTCCAGAAGGATCAAGAAAAGAAGAACTGAGAACAAGAAGAACTAGAGGCCAATCAAATTGAGATAGATAAGCCCTAGGAATACACTTCTTGTAATTTCAGTTCCACACCTTTTCTTAATAAAGATATTTTTGCCTTAAAATTTAAATGTCTTGTCAAATATTTACTTCACACTTTCCTACCGTTGAAACAGAATAAACATTTTCCACTTGTGATAACGACCTTGCCATCAAAAGTAACAGAATATCCATTCATAAATAACTTAGAAACAGAAATGAAGCTCTACCTAAAACCAGGCACATAAAGACAATCTTTCAAAACAAGAATCCTATCACTACTAAAGGGTAAAGTAACTTCTCCCACTGCAACAGCCGCCACTTTCGTAGCATTGTCCATGTAGATGGTAATCTCATCTTCACTCAGCTGCCTTTTCACCAGGAATCCCCGTAAGGACATGCAAACATGATCAGTAACTCCAGTATCCACTACCCAAGACCGGGTGGAACTTCATTTCTATTTTTAAGTTATTTATGAATGGATATTCTGTTACTTTTGATAGCAAAGTCATTATCACAAGTGAAAAATATTTTATCTGCTCTGGCATATTGGATGGACATATTTATATACTTAATCCTATGCAAAATACTACACAAATGTAATTATTGAATACATCGATCATTAAACCTAATAAAATAAAAGAACATTCGAAACTGAATCAAACTTATCTTTGGCATCTGAGACTTGGTCATATTAACCTTAAGAGGATACAAAGGTTGATAAACAATGGACTAATGCCTTCATTGGTCTTGGAATTGTTTTCTTTGTGTAAATCCCGTTTGGAAGGCAAAATGACCAAACGACCCTTTTCGTCTAAAGGAAATAGATCCAAAAAGGTACTAGATTTGATTCACTCTGACTTATGTGGCCCTATATCAGTTTAGGCTCGAGGAGGTACGAGTATTTAATCACGTTCATTGATGATTACTCAAGGTATGGATACATTTACCTGTTGCGTCGCAAGTCCAAGTGTTTTGAGACATTCAAAAAATTTAGGGCGGAAGCAGATAAATAAATAGGCAAAAGTATCACGACACTGCGTTCTGATCATGGTGGAGAGTACCTCTCAACTGAATTTAGGGACTACTTAACAGAGCATGGGATTACATCCCAGTTGACTACGTCTGGCACTTCACAGGAGAACGGTATAGCTGAGATAAGGAACAGAACTTTATTAGAGATGGTTAGATCGATGATGAGCTATTCAGAATTGCCTGTTTTATTTTGGGGATATGTCCTGGAAACAACAACTTATATTCTTAACATGGTTACTTCCAAATTAGTTCCTCACATGCCCCTAAAACTATGGACTGGTCAAAAACCCAGTCTAGGTCATGTTCGGATTTTAGGCCAGTCCAGTACACGTGTTGGATAAGGAGACTGATAAGTTGGCGCCACGTTCAGAAGTCAAGCTATTCATTGGGTATCCGAAAGGAATGAGAAGTGGTTTATTTTATATTCCTAAGGATCAGAAGGTTATTGTCAGCACCAATGCCCGATTATTAGAGGAAAACTATGTAATAAATCACAAACCCAGAAGCGTGATCATTCTTAAGGAGCTTCGAAGTAGGAACACAGATCCTACACCATCTGTACAAGAAGAGGAACCACCAATAATTGCACAATGTGTCATGGAAGTACGGGATATGCCTCGTCGCAGTAGGAGGGTTGTTCATCAACTTGATAGATTCATTGGTTTGGGAGAATCTTCGAATTTTCTGGAAGGACTAAATGAATTGGATCCCAAGACCTATGACGAGGCAGCACAAGACAAATATGCAGATTCTTAGAAAATTACAATGGAATTTACGATTGGATCTATGGATCATAATCAAGTCTGGGAGCTTGTAGAACTACCTGATGGGGTAAAACTCATTGGATGCAAGTGTGTCTACAAATGAGAGAGAGGATCTGATGGGAAGGTTGAAACCTTCAAAGCTAGATTGGTTGCGAAAGGCTATACTCAGAAAGAAGGGATCAATTATGAAGAAACGTTTTCGATGGTTACCATGCTTAAGTCGATTCGGATTCTTCTGTCTATTGTCGCTCATGTAGATTATGAGATATGGCAAATGGATGTTAAAACAACTTTCCTGAATGGAAGTCTTAAAGAAAACATCCATATGAGGCAACCAAAGGAGTTCATTGCTAAGGGCCAAGAGCACCTAGTCTGCAAGCTTAAGAGATCCATTTATAGACTTAAGCAAGCATCACGGTCTTGGAACATTCAGTTTGATGAGGTCATCCAATCATATGAAGGATTTGGAAGAAGCTGGACACGTCCTTAGCATAAAGATCATTTGAGATCGCCATAAAAGGATGATGTGCCTATCCTAGGCAACCTATATCCATACAGTGCTGGCTAGGTTTAGCATTCGAGATTCCAAGAAAGGTTTTATACCTTTCAGACATGGAATTCATCTATCCAAGGATGTGTTCCAAAACACAGGCTGAGATAGATGAGATGAAAGGGGTTCCATATGCTTCGACTGTGGAAAGCTTCATCTATGATATGCTATGCACGAGGCCTGATATATGCTATGCGGTTGGCATGGTAAGCAAATATCAGTCTAACCCTGGAAAGGGATACTAGACTGCAGTATATAATATTCTCAAGTACCTGAAAAGGACTAGAGATTATAAGCTGGTATACTGCGCTGATAGTCTCGTTCCTTTGGGTTATACAGACTCAAATTTCCAATCCGATAAAGATCAGAGTAAATCTACCTCGGGCTATGTGTTTACCTTGGGAGACCGAGCCATTACATGGAGGAGATCAAGCAGAAATGCATCGCAGACTCCACCATGTAAGCTGAATATGTAGCTACCTCTAAGGCTACAAAGGAAGTTGTCTGGCTCCGGAGCTTCTTGTTGGACTTAAGCGTGGTTTCTGATTTGCCTAGGAGCATCACGATATACTGTGATAACTCTGGTGCAGTGGCAAATTCGAAAGAACCCAGAGCGCATAAGGCAAATAAACACATAGAGAGAAAGTACCATCTTATACGAGAAATCATTAAGAGATGAGATGTTACAGTAGTCAAGATTGCATCGGAAGACAATGATTGGGGTCCAAATTTACACTTATAATTTCCGGTTTATGCTCACTAGACACTACTTAGGACCACACCCGCAATTGGACGAGGTCAATTGTAGAAGCGATGAGCTTAACCCGAGTCGATCTCTCAAGGAAGCCTTTATGTGAAAGAACTATCTATAGGCTACACATGCTTTCGACGAAACAACTAAAATAAAATCTAAACGTTCTAACAAGGGGTTTGATGAGGATTATGCTACAAATTCGAAATGGACAATAAGGCAAGGTGATTAAATGCAAAAACACGAATTAAAATGAGATTAGCATAAACAAGTTTGATTAAGGTATTAGGGTGTAAATTCTCTCAATGGTTTTATCACTATGCTTAAGTCAAGTTGATAATGCTATTCTCACAAATATGATAGACCCTTCCAATTAGTTTAACTTCAATTCCTATCACCGTCTATCCGTTAAACCTCTCTTAGCTATACCATACATGCAAGATTAATATATTAGGCTTAGGAACCCCATGCACCTAACTTCGGAGGAACCAATTTCCGGATTTAGATTCACAATCAAGACTCCTCTAAATCCTATCAATGTTCAAGTAGTGATCAATTACCTAAACATGAAAAGACACGATTCCAATAGCAACAATCAACGAGAACAAGCATAGATCAAAACCACATCGATCATCTACCCCTAATAAAGAGATTAGCCACTAAACATGTTCAAAACAACACAAATACCATAGAAGAAAGTCATCTCATAAATTAAATGTAAATAACTCAAACTTCTACAATATTAAGTATCTTTCACTAGTTTTGGGAAAAATCCCCACAAACATCCAAGAAATGTAAAGAAAATACAAGATAAACCTCCTCCGAGCTTAGCTTCCGCGGATTCTTGTCATCGGGCCTTTCTCGTCTTCCCTTCTCCTAGCTTGGCTTAGTTCCCTTCTTCTCCCCCTTCTCCTCTTCTCGTTTGGGGTGGTGTTGATGGTGAAAATGGTGAGGAATGGTGGTGTAGAGATTTAGTGTGTGTAGTGTGTGTGTAAAGAGAGAGTGGAGTGAATCCGATGATTGTTGATGAATCACCAAATCTAATATTAAATATAAGAGGGAAAGAGAGATCCGTCAAAAATGAAGGAAGAGAGAGAAAAGGTGATGGGAGGGCGCCGCGGGGGTGTTGTGCGCGGCGGGGGCCCCTTTGCTGGCGCGGTGGGGGCGATGTGCGCGGCGGGGGCGCGAGGCTCTCGGCCTTTTCGCGCCCCACCCGCGCTCCTTAGCCCGCCCGTGCGGGTACTTTTTCCTCCATTCTTTTTAACATCTCTTTCTTCTTATCAAAACAACCAGCTCACTTACTTGGATTTGCACTTGCCACCTAATTGCCATAAAATACCTGCTTTTATGATTAAAAGCTCAAGTTTTGCTACACTTGGCACAATCCACCATTAGAGCAATAAACACAAATAACACATAAAATTAACACATAACAATATATAATTAAACAAAATAAATACTAAACACAAAAAAAAAATTAAAAATAACACAATTAGACACTAAACAACTCCCCCACACTTAGCTTTTTGCTTGCCCTCAAGCAAACAAGAAAATTAAAAATATGAAGCAAGAGGGAAATATTCACAAGGTGATCATGTAATTGTCAATTTTCATGGTTCCCACAAAAACATACATTAATCAAGAATGTGAACACAATATCTTATCAAGTGAATCGCTTGTCCTCTCAAGTCTAGGAAAAACATGCTAGCCCAAATTCAATTAATTTATATCCCAAAAATCACATCCACATTTATTAAGGGGATTGCAAACATAAGATAAGGATCATTAGGTCAATTCATCGAGCATACCCGAGCTTCCTAATGTGGTTTCCCATACTCATCATGCAACACGTGAAAGGATTGACACACACATGAGAGGAGTAGAATCCGGAATGCAATCCCATTTATTTAAACACATTCATGGGGGGTATGGATCAAAAATCACAAGGTTCAACCATAGAGAGGACATCCCTAGTGTCCTTCCATGGTTTCCTATACTCATAGTCGAATAAATCAACTAGAGGAGTAGAGATCCTTATTTTCCCCTTTTTCTCTCTTTATTTTTTTATATATTTTTTTTATAATTTATTATTATTATTTTAAACAAGGATAAATGATTAAAGGGAGTAGTTTTCAAGAACAAGGCTGAGCATGTTTCCTATTCTTTCAAGAGCAAGACTCTTCGACGTTAATCATAAAATTGTGATCTCATTCAAAAATAATTCATGCTTAAGAGTGACACCACGAAACACTTCCTTCATTCATGATCAACTTGAAAGTAATTTCTTGAAGAATCATATCAAAAAAATTTCAAATTTGACCGCTGGGAAAGTCGAAATACTAAGAGGGAGAATCACACTATACTTAGATAACTAAAACAAATAATCATGCATATCAAACCAACACAATAAACATAACGTCATTGATACTAACATATTAAAGCAAAAACAACAGAATTCGCTACATAACATAACATGCGCTCCCCCACACTTAAAATATGCATTGTCCTCAATGAATGAAAACTAATGCAAGCAAAAGAGATAAAGGAGTAGAGAACGTCACAATTTTGTAGAAAACTGGCAACGTGCGCGAGCTCCTACAAAACAACATTAGGAGACACAAACAGAAAATACGAACAATATATTACAAAAAACAACACACACGACCACGAAACATTTTAAACATGAAATACATAAAAGAATCGTTACTGCTCTGGTGGTGGATAAGGTGGTGGATTTCTTGGCGTGAAAGAGGAGGCAAGAGTCCATGCATCCCAACTCGTTTGGAGGGCTTGGATTTGCTCGTCATGACGGTCGACTCGAGCGTAGAGGCCCCGAACATCATCATGGACTGCAGTGATATCCTCGTGGATGGACTGAAAAGAGGCATCAATCCTCTCTTGTTGCTGCATCATGCGGGCATTATGCTCTTCCCAATAGGTGGACATAGAATCCTATAATTGAGTGCCAAAAGAGCTCATGGTATCGGTAATGGACTGCTGGAATTGACCCATCATAGTGTCCATGTAGCCTTGGAATGAGCCCCAGTCCGTGGCAGGCATGTGGTATCCTTGATGCCCTGCATGTCCTCCTTGGTGCCCGCCGGCGTCATGCTCATCGTCGTCACCCTCTTCATTGGGCTCCTGTGGACCTGACGAGGAACCTCCTATAACCTCCATGGTACTGCGCTGGATTTGCTTCAAGGTTCTGACACAAGTCCTCTTTGCATGAGGGCGCACCTCTCGCTCATTGTAAATCACTTCGGCCCGCTTGAGCTCCGCTTTGTCGATTGTATGGGCGTCAAGGCACCTGTACCCAGGAGGAGCTGGGGCATCTTCATCAAGTGCGCCAATTTTGGCACAAAGGGTGAAGATGAATGCACAGAAAGAAGGGTGCTGGGTGTTCCGCATGACTGCGTCTTTGATAATGCTCAAAATGAAGGTGGACGGACACACTTTCTTGCTTTTCTTGGCACACCAAAGTAGGAAGACCTCAGTGGAATTAATCTTGTTGGCTTGCTCCTTGCCCGAAATGTTGTATGCCAAGAACTTGTGAACCATGGACAAGGCGGGATCCTCAATGAATTTGCTTGGAATACCCTTTGCATTCCAATTCTGGAATCCCAAAATTTCATACCATGCATCTGCAGCATTGAAATCTGATGGCAGGTGCTTAATCCCCGTAGTTGGGAAATCAAAGTAATCCCGCAATTCAGCCAAAGTGAGGTTATATTGCACATCAAACATCCGGAAGGTACAACTCTTTCTCTCATCCTCATCATATTGAAATGATACCAAAAATTCAAGCACGACATTATCATAAGCATAATATTGCATCCTAGCGAAGGTTTGCATATTTAACACCTTAAGATACTCCATTATTTATTTTTCCAAATTCAACTCCCGCATCAATTTCCAATCAATGTAGCGAGGACAAGATATCTCATGGTTACGGAGAGTGAGGTAACGGTTACCTTCATTGGGAGTTGTGATGAGGAATGGAGCTCCATATTGTTGTCGGAGGTCCAAGACCATTGGTGGGGAGCTTGTGCCTTCCGGTTCTTTACCTTTGTCCGTGCCTGTGGATTTGCTAGCATTCTTGCTCTTATCTTTGCCCTTGCCTCCAAAAATTTTTGGGAAGCTTCATTTTTGGGCCCATGGTGAGGAGGTTGGAACTTTGCAGGGAGATGAAGTGCAGCAAAAATTTGGGTATAGAGCACAAGAAAATAGCCCGGCGGGGCGGTATAGCGCGGCGAGGATGGATGGAGCGGCAGGGGTGTGAGAGCTTGGTGAATTTTTTGGTGGAATTTCGGGGGAAGAAGGAAAGAGATGTTATGAATTTTAGCAGAACCTTGGAGTGAAATTTGGGGAAATGAAAGAGGGCGTAAATGAAGATGGGGAGTAAAAGAGGTAGGTGAATTATTGGTGAGGAGGTTGAGTGCAAGTGTCCAGAGGGGAGTACAAATGGTGAATGAAGTCCACAAGTGTTAAAAGATGTGGGCCCTGTGGGGGTGGTATATGTCGGATGGAGAGAGTGAGAGAAGGAGAACATGATGGAGGGTGCCCTACGGGGGCACCAAGTGCGGCAGGGGCCTTCGGCAGGCGCGCGGCGGGGCTCTTCGGGAAGGAGCCCCATGGGGGCACATGGCGCGGTGGGGCTCTCGGGAAGGAGCCCCGTGGGGGCACATGGCTTGGCGGGGGCCGGGTTGCGTGCGACGGGGGCGCCATGCGTGTGGCGGGGGCGCGGCTGTCTCGGCTGTTTGGCACCCCGCCCGCACTGTGATACCCGCCCGCGCTGTGTGGTTTTTTCTCTTTTCTCAAAATTGCACTTTCTTGCTCTATTTTTCTTCTCTTCTCTACCCCTGCAAAATTAGTATCCCCAATTAAAAATTTTCCACTCCACAAGATACCATGAACCAATTAAAATTAAGGCAAGAGAAAATAAAATCAAACAATAAAACTCATGGGTTGCCTCCCATGCAGCGCTCATTTTAATGTCTCGAGCTAGACGAAGTTTGTGGACGGTTCACTCGGAATTGATAAGTTTCAATTTCTCCACATCAGCTTCATGCGAAAATCCTTCATAGTATGGCTTGACTCGATGGCCGTTCACTTGGAATGTAACATTCGTTACCGGATTCTTCAATGTGACCACTCCGTAGGGGAACACTTCTTCAATGAGAAACGGTCCACTCCAACGCGATTTGAGTTTTCCGGGAAAAAGCCGCAATCTAGTGTTGAAAAGAAGAACCTTCATGCCCGGCATGAGCTCTTTTTTGACAATTCGCCTATCGTGTAGCCTCTTCACTTTATCTTTGTAAATCTTGGCATTGTCATAGGCTTCGTTTCTCAATTCGTCGAGCTCGATCAATTGCAAGGCTCGTTCCTTTCCCGCACTTTCAAGATCACAATTCACAGCCTTAATCACCCAGTAGGCTCGGTGCTCGATCTCAATGAGGAGATGGCATGCTTTTCCGTAAACGGGGCGGTACGGACTCATCCCTAGGATGGTTTTGTAGGCCGTCTGGTACGCCCAAAGAGCATCCGGTAGCCTTTGTGACCAATCCTTCCTCGTCACATTCACGGTCTTCTTCAGAATGTTTTGAATTTGTTTGTTGCTAGTCTCAACTTGACCGGAAGTTTGAGGATGATATGGAGTCGCCACCTTGTGAGTCACTCCATTTTTCTTCATTAATCTTGCAAAAAGCTTGTTGGTGAAATGAGTTCCTCCGTCACTTATGATCACCCTAGGGAATCCAAACCTACTCAAAATATGTTCATGCACGAACTTGATAACCACATTAGCGTCACAAGACCTAGTGGGGATTGCTTCAACCCACTTTGACACATAATCAACCGCTAATAGGATATACTCAAAACCAAATGAGCTAGGAAATGGTCCCATAAAATCAATATCCCAAACATCAAAAATTTCAACAACAAGATTGATATTTAAAGGCATTTCATTTCTTCTCCCAATATTACCGAGTCTTTGACATTTTTCACATAAAATGGAGTAAGCATGAGCATCTTTAAAAATTGAAGGCTAATACAAACCGGATTGTAGAATCTTTCTAGCTGTCTTTTGCCCTCCAAAATGACCACCACAATGAGATGAGTGGCAAAAGGCTAGAACATTGGTTTGCTCCTCTTCCGGGACACATCTTCGAATTATCTCGTCTTTTCCCAAATGGAAAAGGTATGGATCGTCCCAGAAGTAATACTTACACATTGCCAAAAATCTTTTGTTTTCTTGAAAAGAAAGGTTAGGTCTCAATTTGTCACAAGCAAGATAATTGACAATATCGGCATACCAAGGAGAGGAATTAACCTCAAGAGCATGCTCATAGGGAAATGTATCACAATCGACTCCTTTTTCATGCAACAAATTAAAATTCTCATTAATGGAGAGGCGAGATAAATGATCCGCTACCACGTTTTCACACCCCTTCATATCCTTAATCTCAACATCAAATTCTTGCACAAGCAAAATCCATCTAATGAGTCTAGGTTTAGCTTGTGGTTTGGTCAACAAATGCCTTAAAGCCGCATGATCACTATGCACGATTACTTTAGAACCTAAGATGTAGGATCTAAATTTATCCAAAGAAAACACAACGGCAAGCAATTCTTTTTCAGTTGTGGTGTAATTTACTTGAGCACTATTCAAGGTAAGGCTAGCATAGTAAATTACACGAAGAATTTTATCAATTCGTTGGCCCAAAACGGCGCTAACGGCGGAATTTGATGCATCACACATTATCTCAAATGGTAAAGACCAATCAGGGGGAACAACAACGAGTGCGGTGATCAATTTCTCCTTAAGAGTATTAAACGCATGCAAGCATTTTTCATCAAACTCAAAAGGAACATCTTGAGCAAGTAAATGACATAGAGGTTGGCTAAGTTTTTAGAAGTCTTTAATAAACCTACGGTAAAAACCGGCATGACCTAGAAAACTTCTAATTCCTTTCACATTAACGGGTGGAGGTAATTTTTCAATCACATCTACCTTAGCCTTGTCTACACTCATTCCTTCTTTAGACACAACATGACCAAGCACTATGCCACTAGTAACCATGAAATGACTCTTTTCCCAACTAAGAGTTAGGCTACTTTCTATGCACCTTTTCAAGACAAGTTCTAATTTATCTAAACAATCGGAAAATGAGGATCCAAAGACTGAAAAGTCATCCATGAATACCTCAATGAAGTCTCCAATCATTTCGGAGAAGATGGAGAACATACATCTTTGGAAAGTGTCCGTTGCATTGCATATTCCAAATGGCATCCTTCGACACACAAACGTACCAAACGGACATGTGAATGCGGTCTTTGCTTGGTCCTCCGGCGCTATGGCCACCTGAAAATAACCCTATAAACCGTCAAGAAAGCAATAAAAACTATGACCGACTAGTTTATCAAGTATTTGATCAATGAAGGGAAGGGGAAAATAGTCTTTTCTTGTGGCGGCATTGAGCTTTCGGTAGTCAATGCACATTCTCCACCCGGTGGTGGTTCAAGTAGCCACATGTTCTCCCTTGTCATTCTCAACGACCGTTATCCCTCCTTTCTTCGGCACCACATGGACCGGGCTCACTCATTCGTTATCGGCTATGGGATAAATGATCCCTTCCGCTAGGAGCTTAAGAATCTCCTTCTTAACGACTTCCATCAGCACGGGGTTGAGCCTCCTTTGCCCTTCATGAACTGGCTTAGCCCCTTCTTCTAGAATGATGCGATGCATACACGTAGAGGGGCTAATGCCTTTGATGTCAGAAAGACTCCATCCAATGGCTTGCTTGTTCCTCTTTAGCACGGCTACTAAGAGGTCCTCTTTATCCTTTTCTAACCGGAAAAGATGATCACGGGCTTCTTCTCTTCATCATCGAGGTAGACGTATTTGAGATGAGATGGAAGCTCCTTGAGCTCAAGCTTGGGAGTAGGCTTCACTTCCTCTTCGGTTGAGGCCATGACTTGCATTAGACTCATGCCTTCTCCTAGCAAGATCTCCATCTCTTTGGCATTCAACTCGTCTCCCCCACACTTGAGGTAGGCTTCATCCATAACAAGCTCCTCGGACGAGGTTTCACTTCTCCACGGAGCACCTATTTCCTGCAAGAAAACCTCCTCGGCCAAGACATCAATAGCATCAATGTAAGAACAATTTTTCTCAAATTAGGAGATGGGGATAGCCTTGTTTTCATGAACGGAAAAAGATACCGTTTCTCCTAACACCGACATTTTTAATGTTCCATTTTTAACATCAATCAAGGTGTTTGTTGTAGCCATAAAAGGTCTACCTAGGAGAAGTGTATGTTCTTTACCTGTTTCTTTCACATCACCCACATCCAAAACAACAAAATCAACCGGTATTATCAATCCACCAACCTTAACTAGAATGTCTTCTATTATTCCCCTAGGATATCTCACGGACCTATCCGCTAATTGAAGACACATTCTAGTAGGTTTCAATTCTCCTAACTCTAATTGTTTATAAATAGAGTAAGACATCAAATTAATTCCGGCTCCTAAGTCTAGCATACCACATGCTTCTTTGCCATTTCCTAAAGCAATTTTAAGAGTAAAACTACCTGAATCACGGAGCTTTGGTGGTAGTTGATGTTGTAGGATTGCACTCGCCACTTCGGATACCTCTATTTTCTCATCCTCTCCAAACTTCCTTTTCTTTGAAGAAAGTTCCTTGAAGAACTTGACATAGGCCGACACGTTTCGGATGACATCAAGGAGTGGAAGATTGACATTCACCTTGGATAGGAGTTTGTAGAACTCTTGGAATTGGGTGTCTTGCTTCTCATTCCTTAACCGGCTTGGAAATGGAATTGGAGGATTGTAAGGATTGGTAGCCTTGTGGAGTGTGGGCTTCTTCGCTTCTCCACTTTCTTTCTCGGACTCCTTTTGTTGTTGTGAAGGAGTCTCATCTTTTTTTTCAACCTCCTTGGTTGGGCTTGACTCGCCAACCTTGTTATCTATTATCTTGCCTCCTCTGAGCACGGTAATAGCTTGAGCTTGCTCTGGTTGGCTAGGTAACTTGCCCGGCTTGGCTTGCTTTGCCAACTCTCCAACGGTCCCGGCTATTTGGCCTACTTGAGTCTCAATTCTCTTCACGGAAGCCTCAACGGATTCAAATCTTTGTTGAGTGGCTTGGATGAAGGATTGCAATGTGTCTTGCAATGTCGGCCTTGGTGGTTGGTTCAGTTGGGCCGGGTATTGCTGCGGTGTAGGATAAGGTAGAGCTTGGCCACCTCCGGCTTGTTGAGGTGCAGGCGGTTGTTGTGGTGGTAGGGGAGGTTATTGAGGTTGTCTCCAAGAGAAATTAGGATGACTTCTCTATCCTGGATTGTATGTTTGAGAGAAGGGGTTATATTGTTGGCGCGGTTGGAAGCCTTGGAGAGCATTCACTTGCTCTTGAAGAGCATGGAAATGAGCCTTTTCACTTGTCTCCGGCTCGATCGATCTTTGGCACAAATTGGCTCCATGGCCATACTCTCCACAAATCCCACACGTCTCAACAGTCATCACTTGTTGGGGTGGTCTCTCGGAAGTTCTAAGCATCTCTACTTGCCTTGTCAACTCGGCAAGTTGCTTTGTCACATCATAACTAGGGTTAGCTTCATTGACAGAAGCTCTCTTCCCCCTAGCACTCTTTTGTTGAGAGGTTGTGGCCATGGTCTCATAGATGTTTGAGACCTCTTCGGCGGTGCGTCCTCCAATGTCCCCTCCCAATGCATTGTCCATCATATATTGGAAATTCTGTGAAAGACCGTCGTAGAAGAATTGGTTTAGCAACTCGGGTGCGAGATGGTGGTGAGGGCATTGTTGTTGGAGACTTCGAAATCGATCCCAAGCTTCATGAAATGATTCACCCGGAGATTGGGTGAAAGTAACAATTTGAGCTCTCAAGTCTTGGGTCTTTTGATTGGAGTAGTATTTGGCCATAAACTTCTCATAGACGGCATTCTAATTGGCCAATGAATTGGCTGGAAGAGACATGAACCACGTCTTGGCTCGATCCTTCAAGGTGTAGGGAAAACACCTCATCTTCAATTGATCTTCATTCAAACCTTGGAGAGGAAAGGTTTGAACAATGAAATAGAACTCCCGGATGAAGTTCAAAGCATCTTCGGTCGGCATCCCGTAGAATGAGGGAAGTTGGCTAAAATGGATGTTCTTCAATTCGTAGTTCCGTGCGGCTTCACCAAGAACTATGCAAGAAGTCGACACCCCAATCACAGAACGAGCAAAGTCTCTCATGTTCCTAGCCGCATTGGCATTGGCATTGGCATTATCGGGGTTGTTGAAAGGGTTAGCTTCCATCTCTCTTTCCCACTCGAACACATCAAATCTCCTTGGTCGATGGATGTCGTCAAACACGGGGGCTAGTCTCCGATTGAGGCTTCGCCTCCCTAGCATACACAAACACAAACGAAACAGATATCAAACGTACCTTGCGGAAAGAGAGGTGAGACTAAACAATCAACACAAGAAAATCAAAACAAAAACAACAACACAAACACGACACTTAAACAAGATCACGTTCACAAATACAAACAAATAGAACAAAAGCAAATATCGAACTAAAAAGACAATTCTTAAAAGCCTTCCCCGGCAACGGCGCCAAAATTTGATTGGGGTCCAAATTTACACTTATAATTTCCGGTTTATGCTCACTAGACACTACTTAGGACCACACCCGCAATTGGACGAGGTCAATTGTAGAAGCGATGAGCTTAACCCGAGTCGATCTCTCAAGAAAGACTTTATGTGAAAGAACTATCTATAGGCTACACATGCTTTCGACAAAACAACTAAAATAAAATCTAAACGTTCTAACAAGGGGTTTGATGAGGATTATGCTACAAATTCGAAATGGACAATAAGGCAAGGTGATTAAATGTAAAAACACGAATTAAAACGAGATTAGCAGAAATAAGTTTGATTAAGGTATTAGGGTGTAGATTCTCCCAATGGTTTTATCACTATACTTAAGTCAAGTTGATAATGCTATTCTCACAAATATGATAGACCCTTCCAATTAGTTTAACTTCAATTCCTGTCACCGTCTATCCATTAAACCTCTCTTAGCTATACCATACATGCAAGATTAACATATTAGGCTTAGGAACCCCATGCACCTAACTTCGGAGGAACCAATTTCCGGATTTAGATTCACAATCAAGACTCCTTTAAATCCTATCAATGTTCAAGTAGTGATCAATTACCTAAACATGAAAAGACACGATTCCAATAGCAACAATCAACGAGAACAAGCATAGATCAAAACCACATCAATCATCTAACCCTAATAAAGAGATTAGCCACTAAACATGTTCAAAACAACACAAATACCATAGAAGAAAGTCATCTCATAAATTAAATGTAAATAACTCAAACTTCTACAATATTAAGTATCTTTCAATAGTTTTGGGACAAATCCCCACAAACATCCAAGAAATGTAAAGAAAATACAAGAGAAACCTCCTCCAAGCTTAGCTTCCGCGGATGCTCGTCATCGGGCCTTTCTCGTCTTCCCTTCTCCTAGCTTGGCTTGGTTTTCTTCTTCTCCCCCTTCTCCTCTTCTCTTTTGGGGTAGTGTTGATGGTGAAAATGGTGAGAAATGGTGGTGTAGAGATTTAGTGTGTGTAGTTTGTGTGTAAAGAGAGAGTGGAGTGAATCCGATGATTGTTGATGAATCCCCAAATCTAATATTAGATATGAGAGGGAGAGAGAGATCCTTTTCGCGCCCCGCCCGCGCTCCTTAGCCCGCCCGTGCGGGTACTTTTTCCTCCATTCTTTTTAACATCTCTTTCTTCTTATCAAAACAACCAACTCACTTACTTGGATTTGCACTTGCCACCTAATTGCCGTAAAATACCTGCTTTTATGATTAAAAGCTCAAGTTTTGCTACACTTGGCACAATCCACCATTAGAGCAATAAACACAAATAACACATAAAATCAACACATAACAATATAAATTTAAACAAAATAAATACTAAACACAATAAAATAAATAAATTAAAAGTAACACAATTAGACACTAAACAGACAACCTGGCTGATCTATTCACGAAGAGCCTGCCCACCAAGACCTTTGATGGTCATATGGAGAAAATGGAAGTGAGATGCAAACTCGAATTGTGTTTTGAGATTTAGTTAGAGTTTGAGAGTTTTACCGTTTTTTGTTCTATACTTAAAAGACATGCTTTAAGTATGAGTGGGAGATTGTTAGGATTGTATATTGAAAGCTTGTCTTTGTTTACTATTAACAATGTTTTCTTTTGACCATATAGATTGATTATTATTGTAGTCACTGTTTGTGCATTTATTTATTGTTATATATATGCATGTTTCATTATACTTGCATTGTAGATGATATGGTATGGGTAAACACACGGTAAAGATCATATCATCGGATTCCTTACAAAGTATTAAAAGGCTCGCGGCTTAGATGATCCTGAACCAATCATTGTACACCGCAGAATAATTTGATAGTTAGTTTATCTTGGCTAACAGATTATTCTGATACACTAACATGTGTATTGAGGAGGATCATGATAGGATACTATTCTCTAATCTGATCCTAAAAGGAGAGAATAAAGATCCACAGAGTTCGGGTTCTTAAGCCTTGCACAGTGGCGGACATATGTGTGTTATGTCTACTGCTTTGATTTATCAATGAGTGAGATTCTTGATAGAGTCAATAATCTCGATATCTTAGGTAGTAACATATACATACATGATGGGTCCTCCACTGTGTATGGTCACCATGTGAAACCCTGCAGGTGGAATGTATTCCGTACATCGTAAAACTTGTGTGGTACTACTCTAGGAATGGGAAAATTAATTAATTATAGCTGTTATACCTTGCATAATTAATTAATGGACATTATATCTTATACATGGAGAATGGCTAGACTAAAGAAGAAAGCATTGAGTAAAAATGTATCCTAGTGTTAGATATTAGATATTAAATAAATTAGTGGAATAAAAATAACACTTAATTTATTTAATTATATCCTAGTGTTGGATATTAGATATTAAATAAATTAGTGGGCCAATTTAATATTCTTCTAGATCCCTACTGTAGCCCAAATAATACCTTAATGGACTAAGGGAATGGAATAAGTGGAGAGGCTTAAGCCCGCTAGGTTTGGGAGCCTTAGAATTCGTCCCTCTCTCTATTGATTAGAGAGGGGGAGGCATGAATTAGGGAGACTCGATCAGCCCCTCTCAATTGCTCACATATTTCCCTTGGTTATCCAAAACAGTTTAGTAGTTTGTAGCCCACTCTACATCTAAATGGGTATCGAGAATACAGTAGAAGATCAAGGAATATCTCTGCATCTCCAAGAGGTGTCGAACACAGTGGGAAAAAGGGCCAAGTTCGACAGTTCTTCTACAGTAATGAGATTAGACCTGTAATCTCGTGATCAATCCTACATTCGATGTAAGTAGTTCTATCTTATTATTTTCTGCTGCATAATTCGATAGTCTTGCATGATATATTCAACATGTATGTTTAATATCATCACACATAAAATTATGATTTGCATGCAAAATAGAATTATAGATTATCTGATTAGATCTTGTGGGGCATAATTTGATAAAACCCTAACAATTTAAATGAGAAGTGATGGGCATGCGCGTTGACAATAGGTCTTCCTCCATATCAGATGTGCCATATCACGGAATTCTCTAGAAGTTAAACCTCTTTATAAAGATAGTTATGGAACACTGTTAGAACTAGCTGACTCCTCCATTTGGAGTAGTTAAATTTGAAACTGGTATTCTTGGTACAAAGATAATGGTGTTCACACTTAGATGTAATTTATTAATAAACGTCCACACTATTGTGGCTTATTAATTCGAAGATTACATGACCGTGTTGGTTTCTGGCTATTAATTTGCTTGTTGTAAAGAAATTCAACTAGTGACATATTAAAGGTTTGATAACCTGTTTAAAAATGAACTTTATAAATGTCCACACTATCGTGGCTTATAGAAAACATTTTTAAAATGTCGGTGGAAAAGTATATAATTTTATGAGGTTTTCGATTATATATTGTTTATCCTAAAGTTTGTGATTCTACTGCATATTTATTTTTTAGTTATTCTATATCATTATGGCACTCTCCAATCTATCCTCAATACTCAAAGAAAACAAGTTAATCGGTGAAAACTACAATGACTGGATTCGTAACCTTAACCTCGTCCTAACTGTTGAGGGACACAAATTCGTACTTGAAGAAGAATGCCCTCAAAATCCAGATGAGTTCTAGCAAAGAGCAAATGTTGACATATGCTAAGTGGGTCAAGTCTGATGAGATGACGCGCTATTACATTTTGGCTTCCATGTCAAATGTACTGCAACATCAACATCAGTCTATGAAGACTGCTTATGATGTCATGGTCGACCTTAAGGAGCTCTTCTGTTACCAGAACCGCTAGGCATGGCACTTGGTGATGAAGAACTTGATAAGCACGAGAATGGCTGACTCCACACCTGTTAAGGATCACGTTCTCATGATGATGAGTTATCTAGCTGAGATCGAGACCTTGGGTGGAGATCTGGACGCTGAATCTTAGATAGATATCGTGCTTCACAATCTATCTCTGAAGTTTGAGCAGTTTAGATTGACCTTCAACATGATCAAGAAGGATGTTACCTTATCTGAACTGTTCATGGACCTTCACGTAGCTGAGCTACTTCAAAAGGAAAATTCTGAGGCCCACCTAGCTTAAAATAGGGCGTCTTCTTCTGGTGTTAAAAGAAAGAAGAGGTATGCGCCAAAGAAGGCTGCAAATATGACGCCTAAGGTGAAGAAGCCCAAGGCAAAGATTCCTCCTAAGGAATTCAAGTCAAAGACAAAGTGCTTCAAGTGTGGCCAGTCAAGTTAATGAAAGGCAGTATGTCCAAACAAGAAGAAGAAGGGTATGTCTCACACTCTTGTTGCTGAAACATGTTTACCAACTTGTTCTACTCAGTCTTGGTTAGTAGATATTGGAGCTACTGATCATGTTTACATGTTTTTACAGGTGTTCCTGGTAAAAAGACAGTTGAGTGATGGGAAGATCATCGTCCACATGGGCAATGCTATGAAAGTGGCAGCAGTTGCAGTGGAAGATGTTACCTTATCTTTTGGTAGTGATAGGAGTTTAGTTTTAAAGGATTGTCTTTATATTCCGCATTTTAGGTGAAACCTTATTTCTGTTTCTAAATTGTTTTTTGGATGGTGACGCGCGGTCGTTTCACGGTCAGAATAATTCTCAAGAGAGAGAGAGTTATCCTTATGCCCACAGCAAGGCGTAGCAAGATTGATGTGAGTAAGGGTTGATCCCACGAGGAGCTACGAATTCTATCTTTAGTGTCACCTTTTCAAAAGGTTTGAGGATTGTTGTGGTCTCCGTACTTGTATTTAAAGACTGTAAAATAAAATAACAAGACAAAACAAAACAAAACAAGAAAGGAAAATATTAGTAGTAAACGTATTCCAGATTAGAACTTAGACGTCGAACTTAACAAACACTTGACCGATCATGGGCACACTGATTATTTATGCAAACCTAATTATCTGGTTAAAGGTACCGGATCTCTCTCAATGTACGCAATCTATCCTTTCTGTTTAGCTTATAGGTGATCTCTCATCCCCTAAACCCTAACTTGTTACCCAACCCCGATCTCTCATATGATTGTAAGCAACAAAGCAGCATTATGATCTAGACAGACCCATATTTATCTAGACAAAGATCTCTCTTATGCCCTCAGTACCCGTGATGTATCCCATCCCTTTATGACCAACACATAGCTATGATTCATTGACCATTGATAGAGGTAGTGAACACAATTCTTATTAACGAGTGATTAGCCATGATTAACTAGCTTAGCCCACTGTATAATGCAACAAAGAAAATGACTACACGACGATTATTGGGTTTTGCTAAACTTAAGTAGCTAAGGATATGCTAGAATTGTTTTTATACAATTTATGCTAGCATGAGATGTTCAGAATTGCTTTAATTGCAATCGATATTATCCGCGTTCATTTCCTTGTTTTGGAATGTTGGATCTCGCTAAAGATTATTCAGCTAAGTGTTGCCTTTTAGAGTAAGTTATAAATCCCTTATAGGCCGAGATCATGCTCAATTAAAGGATTAGCTTTAGACGATTGCTCTAGGCTTGATATTGCTAGCTAATTCAAGTAAGTAAGGAAGGTTAAGGTTAAGGTTAAGTAAAGAAGGTTAAGGTTAAGGAAAGAGATAGTTTATGTTGTAAGCAGGTTATCGAGCTTAAAGAACAGTTTATTTGCATTATCATGCCGTGACCTTCGAGTCACCGAGTTGAACATTTGAAAGTAAAAGGGAGTCACTACTGGGTAATCCCCTCGCATACTCAGAGGATACTTGAGGCAACCCCTCTCTCATCCTAAGGCATAAGGGTGCAGTAGACAACAGGTGTGAGCCAGGAAAGGCGCCAAGAAAAGAAGTAAAAGGTTTTGCGGATATGGTGAGGGCTTTTGCGTATTGCTCTCCCTCTTTTTCAAATATTTTCAGGTTGAGATGTTGAGACCGGTGATGTGCTGCTGGTGGGGTTGTCTGAGTTGTCTGAGGTTTCAAGTTGTTGCTATATATGGTTACATGATTTTCTTCTGCTAAGTTTCTGTTAAGTACTCTGATGATGATTATGCTTGTTTTCAGTTTGTCAATGGATTTTGTTTAAATTTCGATTGGCCTATGATTTGGCATTTCTTTGACTCGATTGAATTCTTTGACCCCTTTGATTCATTGAAAATGATAAGTTCTTCCTAATCATAAAGTTAAGTTGCCTAAGTTTTTAAGGCACTGACGCGCGGTCATTTCGCGGTCAGAATAATTCTCACGAGAGAGTTATCCTTATGCCCACAGCAAGAAGTAGCCAGCATTATATGAGTAAGGTTCGATCCCACGAGGAGCTACGAATTCTATCTTCAGTGTCACTATTCCAAAAGGTTTGAGGATTATTGTGATCTCCCTACTTGTATTTAAAGACTGTAAAATAAAATAACAAAACAAAACAAGAAAGGAAAATATTAGTAGTAAATGTATTCCGGATTAGAACTTAGACGTCGAACTTAACAAACACTTGACCGATCATGGGCACACTGATTATTTATGCAGACCTAATTATCTGGTTAAAGGTACCGGATCTCTCTCAACGTACCCAATCTATCCTTTCTGTTTAGCTTAGAGGTGATCTCTAGTCCCCTAAACCCTAACTTGTTACCCAACCCCGATCTCTCACATGATTGTAAGCAATAAAGCAACATTATGATCTAGACAGACCTAGATTTACTTGGACAAAGATCTCTCTTATGCCCTTAGCACCTGTGATGCATCCCATCCCTTTATGACCAATACACAGCTACGATTCATTGACCATTTATAGAGGTAGTGAACACAATTCTAATTAACGAGTGATCAGCCATGATTAACTAGCTTAGCCCACTGTATAATGTAACAAAGAAAATGACTACACGACGGAACCAGATTCACACAGTTTATGCTCATAAGCTTCACGATTCTAACGTGTTCATTAAGTTCTTATCCTTGTTCAATCCGAAATAACGTGTCTAGCTGCTCATACTAGACTTAGAACAATAATAATAATTAAAAAACATAAAACAAAACATAATATAAACGAAAAACTTACTTATATTAAACTGCAAAAGAAATCCAACTCCAATGCTGGATTGAAGAACATATAACTAGTGCGGAAAAATAAATTGTTTGTGGTAAAAAGAAATAAAAACGGTAAAAAAGAGTTGTTCAATGTTTTTTCGGCCTCTGTCATGAAAGACATATATATAGGAGTACAAAGACACTAGGTAAACTCCTCGACAGGCCAGGGATCTTCAGCCCAACACGCAGCCGCCATGCCCAAGACTTTCCATATCTGGCAGATTCTTTCCTTATTTAGAAGATTCTGAATCGCAGATTCTGTACTTGTCGTGCCCTAGTTGCGCCGACATAGCAACTTTCCTTGTAGAGCCGAGCATCCTTCTAGAAGCATCAACTTGCCTTTCGCGGCTCCTATTTCCTTCGGCGGCTAGGGTGCATTGCTCCTGCTGTAGCTGTCATTAGTTTCCCTTGTGCCCAGTCTCCTCTACTTCTCTCAATCACTCTGGGGTTGTTGTGGGCACGATCACAAACTTCTCCTTCAGCTTTTGCTGGAATGGTGGGCAATTTCCGCCATGCTTGAGAGAGCTTCCTGCTTGAGAGAGCTTCAACTTTGTGGCATCATTGGCACCCTTTGTGCCCTCCAGAAGTGATTCTCCTGCCTCCTGCTGCCCCTTGTGCCCATTCTGGCTCTTTCCGACTCAAAAAACAGAAAAAATAAAGGACAAAAGAATGAGAAAAAGACACAAAAACATGAGAGAATTTGGACTTGTGACCCCCACCCACTTTAGTCATACTTGCCCTCAAGTATGTGGGTACAACGTGCCCAAAAGAAAAAACAAACAGAAAACAAAAGGAGGAAAAGACAGACTCAAGACAAAGACATGACAAATCAAGCATGTAAAAGCGAATCCCTTGCGGGCACAGCATATAATGCCCACTGCAAATCAAAATGACTAAGTTATTGGTTCTCTCATGCTTTCCTCACTCAAGTGTTTCTGGTTAAGTGTTTACGCTCAAGGAAATACATAATTGAACTGAGGGTCACTATAGGCTTGAAAGTGCTCTTGTTCTTCCACCACTATTGGTATAATGGGTGTACTTATATTAAGGTCTTTAAGGTTGTAATGGGGCTACGGGTTCTAGGTAGGAAATATTAAGATCTGCCTCAGTTTTTCTTTTAGTCTAATTTTTCCTTTGGGAGACTCATTTTGACTCTTACTGGCATTTGCAGAGGGCTCAGGAGTGTGCTCCGACATCGGCTCAGGAGTCACATCTTGTTGCATGCTGGCCTCCTCTTGGTCGTCGATCTCGTCGGCAGTGTCCTCCATAATTTTCAGAGAGGGTTCGTCAATCTTCTCAGATGGGGTTGTTGGGTGGAAAAACCGAAGGAAATAGGTAGATTAATCGGAAATCCAATGGGGGTGTTTTTAGAATTAAACTAAGTTAGTGCCTCAAGAACTTAGGCAACTTAACTTCGTCACTTAGAAGAACTATCATTTTCAACGAGTTAAAGGGGTCAAAGGATTAAATCGAGTCAAAGGAATGCCAAAACATAGGCCAACCGAAATTTAAACAGAATCCAAAGACAAACAGATAGGAATTCGACTTTATAACTAATCAAGACTTCCTCGAAAGCCACAATGGCTAAGACCCATAAAAAGGTCGGAGTCAAATAAATCATACTGTCCCATTCATGGGACCAAACTAGGAACTAACTTAAAACTTAACTTGAACGAACAGAATCATGCTTGAAAGAAAAAGCCTCTTCGTAGGTGGACAATGATAATAAGCATGCGAGACCCATTCATAGGTCGACTAAAACTGAATAGATACCAAAATGCTCAACAAGTATGACTCTTCAAATAACTTGGAATCAATAAAGGCATAGACGGGTATGTCAAAAGAACATGCTTTAAACACTTTATTGATTTTAGGAATCATAGCATTTAAAACGTGCTATTCTCAAGAATCAAGTTACATCAATCAAGACTAAATACTAATCATCAGAGTACTTAGCAGAAACTTAGCGGAAGAAAATCATGTAACCATACCGAGCAACAAACTTGAAACCTCAGAGAACTCAGACAACCCCACCAGCAGCACATCACCGGCCTCAGCATCTCAACCTGAAAACATTTGAAAAAGAGGGTGTAGGCACTAATGTACTCAGTGGGGTTTTATGAGAAAACTCTTGATAAACTTTGGAATATCCAATTATAAACTGGCGCCATATGCAGAGCATAACGCAAAAGCCCTCTCCATACCTGCAAATCCTTTTACTTCATTTCTTGGTGCCTTTCCTGGCTCAAACCTGCTGTCTACTGTACCCTTATGCATTAGGATGAGAGAGGGGTTACCTCAAGTATCCTCTGAGTATGCGAGGGGATTACCCAGGAGTGACTTCCTTTACTTTCAAATGTTCAACTCGGTGACTCAAAGGTCACGGCATGATAATGCAAATAAACTGTTCTTTGAGCTCGATAACCTGCTTACAACAGAAACTAAATCCTTCCTTAACCTCATTCCTTACTTAACCTTAACCTTCCTTCCTTAACTTCATTTCTTACTTAACCTTCCTTACCTACTTGACTTAGCTAGAGCAATCATCTAAAACTAATTCTTAATTGAGCATGATCTCGGCCTACAAGGGATTTAACGCTACACTAACAAGGCAATCTCTAATCCTTAACTATATGAGTTTAACAAAGCATAAACATTCAAATACGAGGAAATGAACGTGGATAAACATCGATTGCAATAAAGCAATTCTAAGCACCGCATGCTAGCATAAATTGTATATAAACAATTCTAGCATACTAAACATACTTGAGAGCTCACTTAACTTATAACAACTTCCTTAACCTTATCAAACTCAAATAACAATTCAACAATATCATGCATATAAATTCCTTTATTCCTTTCCTTTCCTTGTACAGATATTAAACAGGCAGAGCATAAAATATTTTAATTAGATATTTCCCTTGCCTTAACATGCTTTTAGAGCTTAATAGCTCAAACCTTATTTGAGCTCCTAATAAGACATCGAAACGATATCTAAACCCTTGACCCTTAACTATAACTTAAAACACAAGAATTTAAACAATGAAGGCATTCGAAATTATCTAAAACGGGGATGGAAATTCTGACCCAGACGATCGAGATTCCAGATGATCGGCTATATCTACATCGTAGATCTTCATAAGAGATTCGATTTGAATACTCATGGGTCTCGTGATTCTAACCGAGGCGAAAGTTATGGCCTCCGCACGAAAACGTGTCAGAACTGCCGCAACAGCACTAGCGCTGCGGCGGCCCTTGTGCGCGCCGGCGCTAAGTGCGCCGTGGGGGAGGGAGGTGCGCGCCGGCACCCCCCAGCGCCACGGGTCTCCCTTGCGCCACAGGGCACCCTGTGCCATGGGGCTCTCTTTGCGCCGCGGGGCTCCCTCTTCCGCTCATCTCTCTACTGGGGTGCCCTCACGAAGAGGACTCCCTCTCTCTCTCTCTACTCTACCGAAAAGGGGGTGAAGAAGGAAATAAGTGAGGAATGAAGGAAGGGAGGGCTGCTATTTATAGCCAAAAATATGGCTTCCTCGATACGCTTCTACGGTGCAACAATACTGCTTTAAAAATATCGGGTTCGGTTAAAATGCGCTTTATTCGATGTTGAGGTCCAAATGACCTCGTTCACAAAATCCAAAAATACCGAGAGGTTCTTTGGCTCGAGTACTATTAAACCAACTTGACTCATGATAAAGAACGAGTCATCATGAAGGAAAATGAGAAAATATTCTCTTTTCAAAAATAAAGTTACTATTCCACACAAGGGACAAATAAAATTCCCGAGCGCTCGATTGACCTCAGAATGAAAATCCGGGAACGCCAACGGATTCCTTGAGAAATTTCCTATAGGTTAGAAATTCGGGCCAATACACTAGATTTCGCAAATTTCTAACGATCGCGAACCTACGGAAAAACACTATTCATAACGCATTAAAAATCACCGGGAACTCAAACGACTTCAGATTCAAAATCTGAAAGCACCGGCATGCTCCTTGGGTCAACGCCTTTCAAACATGACCAAAATTGGTCATAACTGAGCTGGAATCAAAATTCTCAAAAAAAAGATTTAATGAAAAATAACTCCTAAAATCGCGGTTTAGAACGAAAACATCTTAATTATGCTCAAAATTCCTCTTAATATTTCCTAATTAAAATTAGGAATAACTTAATCATCTTCTGAAAATCCGGGTTGTTACACCCTACACCCCTTAAAAGAAATTTCATCCCGAAATTTACTTCATCTCAACAGAGATCTGGATACCTCCTAAGAATTCACAACTTTAATGGAACGACATAGGTTCAAAACCTTACTATACGGCTAAGAATAGCCTGAGGCCTTCCTTTATAATTTAGTCCTTAAGCAGGACTAATACTTCTATAATCGTTCTTCTTTTCTTCCTCAAAGCTTGAGCATCTTCTATCTTTCCTTCCTTATGAAATCTCTCCCGAAACATCACTTCACACGAGCTTTCTATGATCTTGCATTCGAGCGGACCTCAAGAAACTATTCGAGTAATGAAATAAATAAAGAAAAATTCACTAAACTTGCTCCTCGAGCACGGGCGATCTCAACGGATCCATCCTTCTTTTATCTTGTTCGGCTTTGCTTTTGCTTCTGACTTTACTCCTCACAGCTTTGAAAAACTTTAACGAACTCGAATTAGACGATAAACTCGAATTAATTGGGCACCTTTTTCGATGGTTCCTTGCACGCTCTATCACGTTCGAAAACTCACTTTATCTTCATCTGTAACTTCTTGAGGTTGGACTTCTTCGTATTCTTAGGGCGTACCTCGTGATGCACTCCAAACTTAAATTCTCAACGTAACTTAAATCTAAACTTCTTCATCATAGTCGTCTCTTTTCCTCGAAGTAGTCATCTGACTTCATGGCTCCTGCTAGCGGTCACCATCACTTGCAGGCATGAGGATCGCACATCTGGACTTTAACACACGCTCGGAACTTACTTGCTGACATTCCTTAGATCGCCTCCAAACGTAACGAGCTGAGAAATCTTCTTGGAAACGCGCGTCCTAAACTTAGAGAATACTATCTGGCACTTACTTGGATTCTACTCCTTACTAGGAAATACTATCTCTTATTCCTCCAACCCTGACTAGAAGGAATACTGCTATAGCTCTCTACTTTATTCCAAGATCCACACTCGAGTACTATGAGTGGGAGCAAAATAAACGAATGCCTCTGAGTGAGGGCTTTATCTTGATCAACAATTCTTTAACAAGCTTAAAACTGGAAGAGATATAACACTAGGTTATATATGCTAAAAACATTGCCTTTTCAGAGGACTTATAAACTTAAAGGGTTCTTGCATATAACAAAGATATGGAAGAAATCAACGATTATCAACTGAAAACCGTGCAGAAATATTTTCTCAAAGGAATTAGCATAGCCTAACAAGGAAATGCTATTGCTGATTCTTGATGAACAAAGAAGTATCATCCAACAGATTGCAAATTATCCAAACAGATATAATCAAAGATTTTCAAATGGTATAAATGGAGAATTTCAATTGATATGAAGCTATTGAAGGGCAATTGATTCAATTAACAAGAGAATAAATCAATTCCAAAAGAAAATGAACAAATCGATTCTATTGACACGAGAATGAATAAATAGACTCAACAAAAACTTCCATCATACTGAAACTCTCAATCTACCGAATACTAAGTCTAACTTCTTAACGATCTTCTTCGGGTCTTCTCTTTCTTGAGTATCACGTACCTTCTTCTTGGCGAGGTTGCTATGAAATAGCACGAGTCGGTTGGACTTCAAATGGCTTTACTTGGCCGGGAAAGCGATATCCTGGGAATTACTTCCTATTTATCGAAAGGGACACGACAAAGCGACTTGATCTATGGCACCTTCTAAACTTAAATGATCCGACTTTAACTTCTTCTGAAAACACCAACGAATGTGTCTTCAAACTATCTTGGCTATAGTCGTAATGACAATCTTCATCTTTCTTAATCGGCTTGAAACAAGTGATGACTTTTGAGCATCGAACACGACATGACCTTGAATGTACGTTCATCGAATTAACGAGCCTTTATCGAAAGAAACGAATCTTCATTCCTTGCAAACGCGATTGTATCTTCAGACGAGACTTCTCTTGAGTTGAAAACTCATGCGTGGGGATTCCTCGAACTTGCATTAGATCCGCAATCGGATAACTTGCCTTTAACTCGACTGCTCACCTTCTTGCTCCTTGCTCGAAACTGAACTTCATGACCTTTTTCTCGGTTCTACTATAATCTCGGAACCCCTTTATCTTTCTTATGAACGCTCTATAAATGTTCTTTCGAACCGCTTCTACTTAACGCCAGTTCCACGAGAGGGAACTTATTCAATCTAGGTTCTTAAGAGAACCTAAAGGAAATTCTAGAATTCTCCTTAATTCAAGCTCACTATAGTCTATGTTCTAACTATATTCTCTATGCCTCATTCATCCTTAACTCATCCTCAAATCCTTTTCTTATGGGCAGTAGACGAGCCTTTATCAACAAGAAGATTTTTAAATCAACTTTCAAACTTTATAACTTACTTAAAAATTTTCACGGTCCAAAATAACCGAAATAGTTTGAGTATTTGTAGAAAATAATATTCTGAAAAGATCTGCTGCTTGCTCGAGTCCTTAATAACTCAAAACTCTTTAAAACATTGATCTAGATCTTAGTTCAATAAGTTCCACCTTAAACTTTGGTATAACCACAAATTTTATTTCGAAAGAAATAATATTCAACTTTCAAAAATCGACTAACCTTGTCTTGCTCAAAACTTTTCTCCTCATCCTGTACTTTCAAGAAGTTATACCAATTTTAATCAAAATACCTTAACTCAATCGTACCTTAACTTTGTTGAAGATGCGAGGGTGATGATGAGCTTGGGGTTGCTGATTAATACCTTTGGAAATCTTGATATAAATCAAAAATCTATCCCAAATATTTGGATAGGCTAGGATCGAAAATTACAAAGATAAAATCTCAAAATTTGATCTACTTCAAATTTCATCCAAATTTAAATCTTATCTTCAATCCTATCTAGATTAGAATTAAGTAATTTATGATATACATAAAAAAATTACTTTTCCAATTCTTATCTACAAGAATTTCGAAAATTTCAAGATAATAAATCTGGAAATTTGATTCACTTCAAATTCTTCCAAATTTAAAATCTATTTTCAAATCTTTTAGGATTAGAATTAGATAACTATTGATATATATAAAAAATTACCTTATCCAATTCAAATCTTTGTAGATTTCGAAAATCACAAGATTAAATTTGGAAATTTGATCCACTTCAAATTCTATCCAAATATAATATTCTATTTTCAAGTATATCTAGCTTAGAATTAGGTAATTTTAAGATAAATATCAAAAATACCAAATCTAATTTTTTATACACATAATTTTCGAACCACCACATTAAATAAATCTGGAAATTTGATTTCAAATCAAAATCCTCTCCAAATTAATTCAATGTGATCGAAAAATACATAGAACAAATAGGGAAATTAAACATCAAATTTTCAAAAATTTGATGCTCCAATTTTCAAAACACACATCTAATTAAATCTGGAAATTTTGATAAATAAAAAATCTATTCCAAATATAATTAAGATATGACCGAAAATTACAATCCATCCAAAACTAGAATTTTCGAAACACCATCAAAAATTCATCCAAGTTTTGAACACAACCAATTCGAAAATATGAACACATAAATCTGAAAATTTAAGCAACTTAAATATTTCATCAAATTTAAACATATTTTTCAAATTAATCCTAGGATTAAATCAGATACCAGTTGTTGGGGTTTTTTTTGAATTGAACCACCGCAGGATCTAATTGGATGTTCATTAATCCTAATGTCATGTAGATCATAATTTTATGTAGCACATATGTTTTAATTAACCGAGTTTAATTAACATGCATAACCGGTTTTCGATTCTACTAAAGCGGAAACATAGAAAACCGAAAAATGACTTACAAAATAAATGACGGCTTGAGGACAAGATTAAAGGTCTAATATTGTTGTTGTATGAATGATAATAGGCGCCCCTTGATGCTATTCCACTCCTTGATCTTCTGTTGTATTCCCGGACTGAATCTAGTTTCAGGGTGGGCTGAAATCTACTAGATCGGTATGGAATCTATGGAGGTCAAGAGAACACGAGAGGGCTGATATTTTATGACATAAATTTCGTGCCTCCACCCTCTTATTTATAAGGGGGTGGACGAAATTGGTGTCCCAGTTGGACTGGAATTCTATCTCTATCTCTTGTTCTATCTTCAATTCAATTCAATCTCTTTTTGGGCTACAACAGGGATCTAGAAGAATATTAAATTGGCCCCTTAATTTATTTAATATCCAATATCCAATAAAATTAGGATATAATTAAATAAATTAAGTGTAATTTTTATTCCACTAAAGAAATAATACCAACCTACCAATTTAATACATATTTCTGAATATACTTTCTCCTTTAGTCCAGCCATTCCCATGTTTAAGATATAATGCCCATTAATTAATTATGTAAGCTTCTGACAACTATAATTAATTAATATCTTTTCCTTGAGTAGTACCACACAAGCTTTACTCATGCACGGAATAAATTCCACCTGCAGGGTTTCAGCATTAACTTGCATTTCCTCAAGGGGACACAATCAACCTGGCGCACCAGGACACGGTGCCCCTACATATTGCACGACCCATCATAAGTGTAAATGTCACAACCCAAGATATTGATATTATTGATCCTATGAAATAATCTCACCCTTTGATAAATCAAAGCTGCAAACACTACACGTATATGTCCGCCAACATATAGAGGTTAAGAATCCGAACTCTGTGGATTCTTATTCTCACATTTAAGGTCAGAATAGAGAATAGAATCCTAACTAGATCCTCCTCAATACACTCGTCCGTGTATTAGAATAATCAGTTAGTCAAGATAAACTAACTATCAGATTATTCTACGGCGTACCGAAACCAGGTTCAGTGTCATCTAGACCGTAAGCCTTTTAATACATTACAAAGAACCGATGATATGATCTAACCGTATGTTTACCCACACCATGTCATCTACAATGTAAGTATGGTGAACATGCATGTAAATATAACAATTTAAATGCAAATAATGACTGCAATTGTATTCATTCTATATCATCATAAAACCATCATCAATAATGTATACAAAAGACAGGTCTTCTAGTATACAAAACCAACAAAACTAACTTATCAGATTATTCTACGATGTACCGATGGTGTTGTTAGGATCATTTAAGCCATGAGCTCTTTAATACATTACAAGGTTCTAATGATAAAATCTTACCGTGTGACTCCCAACACCATATCATCTACAATGTAAGTATATGAAACATTGCATAGAACAATTATAGAACATAATCAAAATGCAAACAGTGACTGCAATAACTTTTATTTCATATCATCAGAAAAGTATACAAAGACAAGTCTTCCAGTATACAAAACTAACAATCTCCCACTTATACTTAAAGCATGTCTTTCAAGCATAATAACTAACTGGCTAACTCTCCAATCAAAACTGTCAACTCAAACTACACCACTAGGTCTGCATCTCACTCCCATTTTCTCCACGTGACCATCGAAGGTCTTTGCCGGCAGGCTCTTCGTGAATAGATCAGCCAGGTTGTCCTTCAATGCAATCTTGACCACCGCCACATCTCCTCTCTTAATGATTTCTCGTATAAGATGGTACTTTCTCTCTATGTGTTTACTTGCCTTGTGGGATCTGGGTTTCTTTGAATTTACCACTGCACCAGAATTATCAGAGTATATCGTGATAGTCTTAGGCAAATCAGAAACCACGCCCAAGCCCACTAGGAACCCACGGAGCCAGACAGCCTCTTTTGTAACCTCAGAGGCAGCTACATACTCGACTTCCATGGTGGAATCTGTAATGCATTTCTACTTAATGCTCCTCCATGCGATGGCTCCACCTCCTAATGTAAACACATAGCCCGAGGTAGACTTACTCTGATCTTTGTCAGATTGAAAATCTGAGTCTGTGTAACCCAAAGGCACTAGACTATCAGAGCGGAAAACTAACATGTAATCCCAAGTCCTTTTAAGGTACTTGAGAATGTTTTTGACCGCAGTCCAGTGACCTTGTCCAGGGTTAGACTGATATCTACTTACCATGCCAACGGCATAGCATATATCAAGCCTAGTGCATAGCATAGCATACATCAAACTTCCCACAGCCGAAGCATATGGTACTTTCTTCATTTCCTCTATCTCAGACTGTGTTTGAGGACACATTTCCTTGGATAGGTGAACTCCATGCCTGTAAGGTATAAAACCTTTCTTAGAATCTTGCATGCCAAATCTAGCTAGCACCGTATCGATATAAGTCGCTTGGGACAGACATAACATCCTTTTCTGGCGATCTCGAATGATCTTAATGCCAAAGACATGTCCGGCTTCACCCAGATCCTTCATATTGAACTGCTCGGACAGCCACACTCTAATGTTCGATAATGCCTTCTTACTGATTCCAATAAGCAAGATGTCATCAACATAAAGTACGAGGAATGTCACCACGTTTCTATCACATTTTTTGTACACAGCTCTCATCCGGACTTTGCACGAATCCATATGACTGGATAACCTCATAAAATCGGATATTCCAAGATCTCGGTGCTTGCTTGAGTCCATAAATGGATCTCTTAAGCTTACACATCAAGTGCTCTTGGCCCTTAGCAATAAATCCCTCTGGTTATTTCATGTGGATATTCTCTTCAAGACTTCCATTTAGGAAAGCTATCTTGGTATCCATCTGCCAGATCTCATAATCCAAATGAGCGGCAATAGACAAGAAAATCTGGATTGACTTAAGCATGGCTACCGGTGAAAAGGTTTCCTCATAATCGATCCCTTCTTTCTAAGTATACCATTTTGCCACCAATCTTGCCTTGAAGGTTTCAACCTTCCCGTCAGATCCTCTCTTGCGCTTGTAAACCCACTTACAGCCAATGGGTTTTACCCCATCTTGTGGTTCTACAAGATCCCAGACTTGATTGCGATCCATAGATCCAATCTCAGACTCCATTGCGATTTTCCAAGAATCCGCATATTTATCTCGAATTGCCTCATCATAGGTCCTGGGATCCAATTTATTGAGACCCTCTAGGAAATCTGAAACCTCTCCCAGACCAATGAATCTATCAGATTAGCATACAACCCTCCCACTGCGACGAGGCAGTTCATGTACTTCTGTGACATGTTGTGCAGTGTTTGGTAGTTCCTCTTCTTGTACAACTGGTGTAGGATTCGATCCTCCCCTTAACTCCTTAAAGATAATGTGACTTCTTGGTTTGTAGTTTATGACATAGTCTGCCTCTAAGAATCGAGCATTGGTGCTAACGATGATCTTCTGATCCTTAGGACTATAAAATAAACCATATTTCGTTCCTCTAGGATATCCAACGTACAGCCTTACATCAGTACGAGAAGCCATCTTATCAGCTTCCTTGTCCAACACGTGTGTTGGGCTACCCCAAATCCGAATATGGTTCAAACTGGGCTTTTGTCCAGTCTATAGTTCTGTGGGTATAGCAGAAACTGATTTCGATGGAACCAAGTTAAGAATATAGGTTGCTGTTTCCAGGGCATATCCCCAGAATGAAATGGGCAACTCAGAATAACTCATCATTGATCTAACCATCTCTAACAGTGTACGATTCTTTCTTTTCACTACGCCATTATGTTGTAGCGTTCCAGGCCCAGTCAACTGGGATGTAATCTCGTTCTCTGCTATGTAATCCCTAAATTCGCTTGAGAGGTACTCGCCACCACGATCAAAATATAGTGACTTGATACTTCTGCCTATTCGTTTCTCCACTTCCACCTTAAACTCTTTGAATTTCTCAAAATATTCAGACTTGCGACGTAACAGGTAGATATAACCGTATCTAGAGTAATCATCAATAACAGTGATGAAATACTCGAACCCTCCTTGAGCTTGAACTAACATAAGGCCGCACAGGTCAGAATAAATCAAATCTAATAGCCTTTTGGATCTATTTCCTTTTGACTGGAAATGACGCTTGGTCATTTTACCTTCCAAACAGGATTCACACAAAGGAAACGATTCCAATACCAAAGAAGATAATGGTCCATCGTTTACAAGCCTTTGTATCCTCTTCAGGTTAATATGACCTAGCCTTAGATGCAAAAGATAGGTTTGATTCAATTCCGAGGGTTCTTTTCTCTTGTTAGGGTTTATGATCGATGTATTCAACAATTGTCTTTGCGTAGTGTTTTCAATTAGTTTTAGAAAGTATGAGTGTCTATCCAATGTGCCAGAACATATAAAATGTTTACCACTAAAGATAACTACTTTGTTATCAAAAGAAATAGAATATCCATCCATAATCAATTTAGAAACTGAAATCAAGTTTCGCCTAAAACCAGGCACATAAAGACAATCTTTCAAAACCAAAGTTCTATCACTACTGAAAGGTAAAACAACATCTCCCACTGCAACAACTGCCACTCTTGTAGCATTGCCCATGTAGACGGTGATCTCGTCCTCACTCAGCTGTCTTTTTACCAGGAATCCCTGTAAAGACATGTAAATATGATCAGTAGCTCCAGTATCTACTACCCATGACTGGGTAGAACAAGTTGCTAAACACGTTTCCACAACCAGAGTGTGAGATGTACCTATCTTCTTCTTCTTGTTAGGACATGCCACCTTCCAGTGACCTGGTTGGCCGCACTTGAAGCACTTAGTCTTCGACTTGAACTCCTCGGGAGGAATCTTTGCCTTTGGCTTCTTCGCCTTAGGCGCCTCATCTGCAGCCTTCTTAGATGCATTTCTCTTCTTCCTTTTTCCACCAGAAAAAGACGCTCTTTTTTCAGCTATGTGGGCCTCAAGATTGCTCTTTTGGAGCAATTCAGCCGCCTGAAGATCTATGAGCAGTTCAGTCAGGCTGAAATCCCTTTTAATCATGTTAAAATTCAGCCTGAACTGCTCAAACTTTGAGGACAAACTATGAAGAACAATGTTGATTTGAGAATCACTATCTAGCTCTCCAACCAAGGTCTCAATCTCAGATAAATACCCCATCATCGTGAGAACGTGATCCCTAACAGGTGTGGAGTCAGTCATTCTCGTATCCATTAGTTTCTTCATGGCCAAATAGCGTGCCTAGCGGTTCTGATAACCGAATAGCTGCCCAAAGCTGTACATGATATCATAAGCGGTTTTCATAAGCTCATGTTGATGTTGTAACACACTTGACATAGATGCCAAGATATAACAACGCGCTATCTCATTAGACCTAACCCACTTATCATATGCAATCTTTTGGGCTTCGTCAGAACCCTCATCTGGCGTCTGAGGACAAACCTCTTCAAGTACAAACTTGTGTCCCTCAGCAACAAGAACTAAGTTAAGGTTACGAAGCCAGACATTGTAGTTTTCACCGATAAGTTTGTTTTCTTTGTAGATTGAGGACAAATTGGAGAGTGCCATTGATGATATGAAATAACTGAAATTAAAACATGCAGTACAGTTACAAAACACGTTAAGGATAAACAGTATATAATGGAAAAGCTCACAAAAATTATATACTTTTCCACCGACACTTTAAAAACATCTTTCATAAGCCACGATAGTGTGGACGTTTATAAAATTCATTTTTAAATAGATTAAACCTTTAATTTGCCTCCAGTTGAGTTTTCTTACAACAAGCAAATTAATAGCCGAATAATAAACACGGTCATGTAATCGTCTAACTGATAAGCCACGATCGTGTGCACGTTTATCAATAAATTCCATCTAAGTGTGCACACCATTATCTTCGCACCAAGAGCACTATTCAAATTTAACTGCTCCAGATGGAAGAGTCAGAGCTATCCATTTAGGAGATTTAATTTCTAGAGAAAACTGTGATATGACACATCTGATATGGAGGAAGACCGATGTCAACGTGCATGCCCATCACTTCTCAATTAAATCATATTTTAATGGAGACCGTATGAGATTTCTACATACTTTGGTATGAATCACTCCCACTTAGTTATTTATGTTTGAGGTTTTATTTTATCCCATTAACGAACATGCAAACATCACATAAAATGATAAACATCCATTGCATGCTTCAATATAATAAGCAACAATAATATTCCAACTATCATGGCTTATATCTCATGTTGATTAATAAGATAAAATTGGAAATTCAGCTCCGGAAATAGGCTTGGCCGCTGCCCCCTTCACCGCGCCTCGCCGAAAATCCTTGCTCCATTTTAGGATTTCGGGACGTGAACCGGTGAACTTCCTTTTTGGTGCTGAACCACTTTCCTTCTTTGAGTTGATCTCCTATCTTTATTTAATACAGACTATCTATTCCAAAAGGAAAAATCTAATATTGCTAGAATAAAAATTACAACTCAAAAACTCAGTCTAACAACTTTATATCTATTACATTAAAACAACATAAAATAAAACCTAGACCTAATCCATGGATTTTCTCATGGATTAAAATCACGTAGCCAAAGGCATATGACCCACATTCATTCAACATAAGCATACATCACATAAAATAAAGGAGCCATGATAGTTGGTAAACCTGCAAACAAACACAGTCTACAAATCCAACAATCATATATTATATGATCCACATAAAATAACATATGATATCTATGCATGAATGTTAAATAATAATCAAATTTTCTAATTAATTAAATTAATTAATTCGATATTATCCACAAGATAAAAATTGAAAATTAAAATAATTATCCACCAATTTTAAACTTGTATATTTTTGAAAATATATCTTAAATAAATATGGAAATTAATTATAATTATCCACCAAATTTATTTAATATTTTCAAGCCACCCTAATTAAATAAGAATTGGATATCTTGATATAAATCAAAAATCTAATCCAAATATTATCCATAAGAATCTAAATCTTTAAGTATATGGTTTGAAGATTTGATCCACTTCAAAATCTTGCAAAACCTATCCAAAATTAAATTCTTATTACAATTGGATTTTGATAATTATTCATATATATCCAAAATCACCTTATCCAATATTTAATCTATAGTTTTCGAAAATTTACCAAATAATAAATCTGGAAATTTGATTCACTTCAAATTCTTCAAAATTTAAAATTCTATTTTCAAATCCATTTAGATTAAAATTAGGTAAATTAAGATATACATCAAATAATATGAAATCTTAATGCAATACACCAAATTTTCGATCACCCTAATAAATAAATCTGAAAATTTGATTTTCATCAAAATCTATTCCAAATTAATTTATTAAAACTGAAAATTACACTATATTTCACATTTGGAAATTTTGACATTAATCAAAAAACAATTCCAAATAATATATTAGAGGTTTCGAAATTTTCAAGAATAATAAATCTGGAAATTTTGATCCACTTCAAAAATTACCAAATTTAAAATTCTAATTTCAAACCTATCTTGATTAGAATTTTGTAAATTTTAATATACATCAAAAATCAACAAATCCCATTCTAACCAACTCAAATTTTTGATCCTACTCCAAATTAAAGCTGGAAATTTGATCTTGATCAAAACATCATCCATACTTTAATTCAAATGACCAAAAATTATAAGAACAAATTAGGGAATTTTTAAACATCAAATTCGAAAATTTGACCCTTAAATTTTCGATCCACATATGACATAAAATCTGGAAATTTGAAGATCATCAAATATCATTCCAAATCCTATTTCATAGTGGCCGAAAATTCAAGCCTATTCAAAACTATAATTTTCGAATTACACATCAAAAATTATTCCAAATTTTGAATACCATAAAATCGAAATACATAGCCAATTAAATCTAAAAATTTAAACACCATAAATTCATCATCAAATTTAATTATGCAATTCGAAATTATGATCGGATTAATCCTAGAACAGTGCCAAAACCCGCTCTAATACCAGTTGTTGGGATTTTTTCGAATTAAACCACCGCAGGATCATTTGGTTGTTAGTTAATCTGTGTTTATGCAAATCATAATTTTATGTCACATGCATGTTAATCACAGTCTAACAGAAAAAGCATGTAAAGCAGATTCAAATCTAACAAAGCGGAAACATAGAAACGAATCTACTTACAAATCGATAGACGGTCTGAGGACAAGATTAAAGGTCTAATCTTGTTGTTGAATGAATCAAAAGTGGCGCCTCCTTTTTTCTCAGAAAAATCATTCTCTGCACAATTCTACTCCAAGATCTTCTGTTGTATTCCCGGACTGTATCTAGATCTACAAGAAATTGAGCTTTTACCCACACATGTAAGTGTGGCTAAAAATATGATAATGTGTGAGTATAACGTTTTACCCACACATTATGTAAATGTCAACATGTGTGGTTATATTTCTGCAGGTAAAAGACTTTAACCACACAAAAATATATGTGTAGATAAATCTATAGGCATTACCTACACATATATATGTCACTAAATCTATAAATTTTGTGTGTCTAAACATATTCTAGCATTCAATAATGATGACTTGTCATCTGATGTGGCACCCATATATGTAATTAAGAAGTGTCAATTTTATGTGTGGTTAATCATTTTTCAATAATTTAATATTAAATTAATAATTAATGTTATTAGTTAATAAGTGCGGGTCACATATATATTATGTGTAGGTAATAATTTTTATTTTTTAATCGCAATATCATATGCAGAAAATAAAAATATAAATATTCGGACAATAAAAATTTCAATCGTACTTTATGAGAGTAACGTATTACATAATTTTAACAAGTAATGAAAACCTAAAAGTGAGTATAATCATACAATATATTAATATATAACCATGCTATATTATTCATGTATATCCTTCTAACATATTCTAAATCTACTTAATAAAAAATATATTTTTTCTTGTGAATCAACCCATGGTATCCATTTGCTTGCTAAAAGCTTCCATTTCTTGATCAAGGTTGAACTCCTTTAAATTTCTTTCGTCATGTTTGCAAAACAGCTCTTGTGAAAGCAATCTGTATCAAGATTCATAAAAGAAAAATCAAATAAAAACTATTCAAATAGAACTAATCGAGAACAATATCCACGAATTCAAAGAAAAAAGTAATAAAGTTACAAATACTACACATAAATTCAACATTAATGGAAAAATAATATACTAAACCATATATTGGTTAAGATTCACAAATTGAATAGGAAAAATTAAAGACATAGAAAGTCAATGCATGTAAATGTAGCAACTGGGAGTTAAAGAGGAGATCTACCTTCTCGAATTTTGTAACGTCTGAGTTCAGAGACTTGTCTTTGTTCTCCATGAATATTATGTACTCCTACAATAGTTAAAAGAGAATGAAATATTTCGTAATACCAAGTTCTTGGAATTAGCAATCATCTCGGTATGTTTGTATGCATAAATTGGATACAAATTTAGCATCAAAATATATTTCTGACTGAACATGGAACATAGTCTGAAAGGTATAGATACAGTGTGAAATAATAGCCAAATTTCAACTAGTAATACTTTCTGACATATTCCAAGCATGCAAATGAACTTTACTTATTAGCTCATAGTTCCAATGAAACGATGCATAGTAATATATGCTTCATTAATCATTATAATCATACAAGAACAACAAAGAAGAAAGCCGGCTAAAATTGGAGCACGAGAAGAAATGTAAATTAAAGCGGTTAAAGGCATGAAGTCTTCATGCTGTTTACAAGAGCTAGAAGCCTTATTATACCTTCTATTGCCATGTTCATTTCCTCTAATGTTTGGGATTACAAGTGTTGCTCGTAGTTGTTTAGCAACCAATACAATATAGAAAATTCAAAGACTTAACTTAAGCATAATCATGAGAATCACGAATTTAAAAGAAAATCTAAGAAAACTAAAATTCACATAAAATTCTTCGCCAATCTGCTCCAATTTCTGCCACAGCCAATCTTTAGCATAAGATTATATAGAAATTTGGGCTAAATAGAAAAATAAAAATAAAAAATCATCACGAGTAAAGAGAAGTCAATCACCTCAAGCTTTGAGATTAGAAATCCTAGCAGAAATGCCTTCTTCTGGAAGGAATCTGCGACAGGGAAAGAAAAAAAAAGCTACTGATGATACATATCTGAGAGCATCAAACGCATATGTATCATGATTTGCAGAAGAAAAGTCATCAACATCAGATCAAACTAATTTTTTAAAGTAGCAAATCACCCATATACCTTCAGTTAGCAAACACTGCTAATTTTTGCATAATTCAAAAACAGAAATCCACCATTTATGTCTTTATATCTGTGTACGTTGATTCTCGATTTGATTGTCAACAAGAGGGAAAAAAATCATAAGTGGCAGCCACAACATAGGAAGAAGAAACAAAGTGCGCAGAAAAAAATGGAAATGATCTTGAAAAAGACATAATACAAACCAAAGGTAGAAAATAAATCTCTTCTTCCACCGTAATCGGGCAAGGCTCTTCAACTTCCACCGCTACACACTAAGTCTACCGCTTCAGCCATCGCTCCCCATGAGTAGAAATGAAAAGAGATGAACTCGAACGCTGCTTCTTCTCGGTTGCTTTTTTCATAATGCTTCAATTTCTGAAAATTTTGAATCAAGTAGGCAATGAGGTTAGGAGCGGTTTCATTAGTATTTTTGTAATTTTGGGTTTAGGCGGTAGAATGAAATTTTGGTTCCAACTCAATGAAAATTATGTTGCCACCTTTGCAAAAAAAAATAAAATAATGTAGGGTGCAATTACTGCCAAATTTTAATAGGGGAATGATATTTTTGCAATCAAATCTAAACAAAATAAAATTGAAAAATAGAACACAATTAAACTACTCAACCTTAATTCACATAAGATTATATTTATCTTATATTGGTAATTAATTATATTTATTAATTTTACGTATCCATTAATTATCTACTTAACCTATTTATTGTTTAGGATATGTATGAACATGGGATATATATATCCAATTACAATTTATTGATCATCATGATATGAAAAAAAAATATCAAATATCTATTTAACTACGTGCATATATGATTTTAAAAAATAACTCATGTGTATATATAAACACACAGATTCAATAAAATATTTCAAACACTTAACACGAGTAAGTATAATAAGTAAATAAAAATAAAATTATAAAAAAGGTAAAAAAATATATAATTTATTAATTGCTATAGACATATAATTAATAATAAATTTATAATTACAAATTAATACATTTAATATTGCAAGTAAATCATTTTAATCATATAATGAAATATAATATGAGATAATTGTAGTTTTATTTTATTTGTTTCAACATATTATATTGTTCAGCACCGTAGACGAGAAGGCCAAAACTAGTATGAAAGATTCGCACAAACACGTGCACACAAATTTGAAGAATGATGGTGTACATACGTATAATAATTTTCAATGCTAATTCGATGTATAATCTCAAAATTAATTGAGGATTTGTTATGTCTAGCTATTTAGATATAAGCTCAATTTGATTTTTCGACAATCAACGATAGAGATTTGTAACAAACGTTGTGTTCATTAGTAATAAAGCTAATAAGTGATCACAATTGAGTAAATTTTGAAAGTCCGAGCATCCAATTGAATCCAATGGTTAAAAATAGATGCCCACTCGAGACCCATGTAATAATATACGATCCTAAATGGTCCATAATAAAAAAAAAGCAAAATATTTTAAAGAAAAAGTTAGAAACAAATAAAAATGCATATAGATAAAAAATAAAAAATGGTTTTGAAACGATTTCGTATAAATGAATGAAAAAACTCAACACAAAATATTTAAGGAAACGAAAATGTTGATAAGAAAATTAGAATATACTTATTTAATCCATTTTAAATTTAGAGTAGTGATTTTCAGCCAGATTCTGATTAGCCAGAATTTTTTATTATTTTTAATAATTAATTAATTTAATTAATAAAATACTAATTATTCAATAAATTTACATTGATGCCCTCCATAATAATTAGGGCAACTCTATATGCGCTTCAATTCAGAAGAAATCGAAGATGGAAAAAAAATAAAGAAGTGAAGAAAAGAAAGAAGATGAAGTTGCGCCCCTTTCTTCCAATCCGCTTCTAGAGTGATTTTAATAATTAATTACAAATCACTAATTTCATGACAAAAGGATAATATAGTAAAAATATAATATTTAATAATTAACATAATTAATTTATTAATAATACAGTTTTATTAATCATCAAAAAATTAGATTCTGGCTAGCCAGAATCTGGCTGGCTAGTATTATTCTTAAATTTAATCATTGAATGAGATCAACATGAAAATAATTAATATTAAAAAAAGAGTTAGAAATACACAAAATTATGGATCAATTAAAACCACCAACTATAAAATAAACATATCAAAACTAATTGAAAACTAAATTAAAAAATGAAGATTATAATTTATCTTTTGGATATTTTCATGATTTCATTTAATTTGTTGCTTATTTAAAAATATATGATATATAATATAGATATAGGATAATGTGATTTATTAAAAGTTTAGTTATCGGCCTTTTATGTTTGAATTTATTTTAAATATATTCACCACTACTTTTCATATAAATAAAACCAAATAATCTCTTGGATCATTAGAAAACAAATATAAATAAAAAATTATGAATTATATATATATATATATATATCTTTAATTTGATCCATTGTCGTCTATATATTTGGAAATATTACAATATTATTTTTCCACACATATATATCATTTATGGACATGTGTACTTAATTTTAGAATTAAAAATGCATATGTTGGAAAAAAAAAAAACCAATCACGAAAAACTAAAAAAAAAAAGGAACCTTGCCCCAAAATTTATTTGTCTTTTACCCAAATGCACATATGCATAACTAATACTTATATGTGGTTAATAATTACCTTTTAGATAATATTAAAATTTTAATTATTTATTTAAAAAAATACCACATAAATATAAAAAAAATTAAAATGAACCTTGAACAGTGCTGTAAAAAATTGCACGTACTTTATATCCACTCATACATAATTAGTAATTACGTGTAGTAAATTATTATTTTTTAATTTATATAAAAATATTTCTTTTAAAATTCCACGTAGGTATAATAAAATATAAAAGAATCTGAAACCCGAAGAAAAACATTTACATTCGTCCTTTACCACGCATGAACATAACTCGAAATTATGTGTGGCTAATTATTTATTCTTAAAATTTAATCAAATAAATTATTTATTGAAAAATGCAACATCATCATATTTTTTTAAATGGAATATTGAATTCATTCCACCAAAGTACAAATGTAATTAAGTTGTTATTACCACACATATTAAATGTTAAAAAGTAAATAAAAGTGTCAAGTTCATTTATCCACACATTTTATAAGTATGTGTGGCTAAATACCCACACATGATTATGTGTGACAAATTTATGTATGGTTAAAATTTTAATTTTTTGTTATTAAAAGAAACGGAATATCCATCCATAATCACTAAAATGTTTACCACTAAAGATAACTACTTTGTTATTAAAAGAAACGGAATATCCATCCATAATCACTAAAGACAACTACTTTGTTATTAAAATGTTTACCACTAAAGATAACTACTTTGTTATTAAAATGTTTACCACTAAAGATAACTACTTTGTTATTAAAATGTTTACCACGAAAGATAACTACTTTGTTATTAAAAGAAACATAATTTTATGTCACATGTATGTTAGTCACAGTCTAACAGAAAAAGCATGTAAAGCAGATTCGAATCTAATAAAGCGGAAACATAGAAACGAATCTATTTACAAATCGATAGATGGTCTGAGGACAAGAATAAAGGTCTAATCTTGCTATTGAATGAATCAAAAGTGGCGCCTCCTTTTTTCTCAGAAAAATCGTCCACTGCACAATTCTACTCCAAGATCTTCTGTTGTATTCCCGAACTGTATCTAGATTCAGAGTGGGCTGAAATCTACTAGATAGGCTTGCGAAATATGTGGATAACTTTGAGAGACAAAGAGGGACTGATTATTAATGCATGAAATTTTCGAACCCACCTCCTCTATATATAGGGGAGGTGGCCGAAAATCAACTCCCAACCCTACTGGGTTTGGGCCTCTATCTCAAGTTCATTATCCAGTTCACTAACAGTCAATTGGGCTACAACCGGGATCTAGAAGATTATTAAATTGGCCCACTAATTTATTTAATATCCAATATCCAATAAACTTAGGATATAATTAAATAAATTAAGTTTTATTTTTATTCCACTAAAGAAGTAAAACTGACCTACCAATTTAATACATATTTATGAATATGTTTTCTCCTTTAGTCCAGCCATTCCCTGTGTTTAAGATATAATGTTCATTAATTAATTATGTCAGCCTCTGACATCTATAATTAATTAACATCTAAAACCTTGAGTAGTACCACACAAGCTTTACTCATGTACGGAATAAATTCCACCTGCAGGGTTTCAACATGAACTTGTGTTTTCTCAAGAGAACATCATCAACATGGCGCACCAGGACACGGTGCTCATGGATACTGCTCGAGAAATCATGTATACATTACTATTACCCAAGATATCGAATTCAATCTACGAAAAGATCTCACCCATTGATAAATCAAAGGAATAAACAACGCACACATATGCTCGCCAATATCACATGAGTTCAGAACCCGAACTCTGTGGATCTTTATTCTCTCAGTAACTAGGTCAGAGACAGAGAATAGTATCCTATCGTGATCCTCCTCAATACACTAACAAGTGTACTAGAATAATCAGTTAGTCAAGATAAACTAACTTATCAGATTATTCTACGGTGTACCGATGGTGTGTTCAGAATCATCTAAGCCGTGAGCTCTTTAATACATTACAAGGTTCTAATGACATGACCTTACCGTGTGACACCCCACACCATATCATCTACAATGGAAGTATATGGAACATTGCATAGAACAATTATAGAACATAATCTAAATGCAAACAGTGACTGCAATAACGTTCATTTCATATCATCATATCATCAGAAAAGTATACAAAGACAACTCTTCTAGTATAAAAAACTAACAATCTCCCACTTATACTTGAAGCATATCTTTCAAGAATAATAACTAACTGGCTAACTCTCCAATCAAAACTGTCAACTCAAACTGCGCCACCAGGTCTGCAACTCACTCCCATTTTCTCCACGTGACCATCAAAGGTCTTTGCCGGCAGGCTCTTCGTGAATGGATCAACCAGGTTATCCTCCGATGCAATCTTGACCACCGCCACGTCTCCTCTCTTAATGATTTCTCGTATAAGATGGTACTTTCTCTCTATGTGTTTACTTGCCTTGTGGGCTCAGGGTTCCTTCGAATTTGCCACTGCACCAAAATTATCACGGTATATCGTGATAGTCTTAGGAAAATCAGAAACCACACCCAAGCCCACTAGGAACCCGGGGAGCCAGACAACCTCTTTTGCAGCCTCAGAGACAGCTACATACTCGGTTTCCATGGTGGAATCCGCAGTGCATTACTACTTAATGCTCCTACATGCGATGGCTCCATCTCCTAATGTAAACACATAGCCCGAGGTAGACTTACTCTGATCTTTGTTGGATTGAAAATCTGAGTCCGTGTAACCCAAAGGCACTAGACTATCAGAGCGGAAAACCAACATGTAATCCCAAGTCCTTTGAAGGTACTTGAGAATATTTTTAACCGCAGTCCAGTGACTTTGTCCAAGGTTAGACTGATATCTGCTTACCATGCTAACGGCATAGCATATATCAGGCCTAATGCATAGCATAGCATACATCAAACTTCCCACAGGCCTAATACATATTTACGAATATGTTTTCTCCTTTAGTCCAGCCATTTCCCGTGTTTAAGATATAATATTCATTAATTAATTATGTCAGCCTCTGACGACTATAATTAATTAACATCTAAAATCTTGAGTAGTACCACACAAGCTTTACTCATGTACGGAATAAATTTCACCTGCAGGGTTTCAACATGAACTTGTGTTTCCTCAAGAGAACATCATCAACCTGGCGCACCAGGACACGGTGCTCATGGATACTGCTCGAGAAATCATGTATACATTACTATTACCCAAGATATCGAATTCAATCTACGAAAAGATCTCACCCATTGATAAATCAAAGGAATAAACAACGCACACATATGCTCGCCAATATCACATGAGTTCAGAACCCAAACTCTATTGATCTTTATTCTCTCAGTAACTAGGTCAGAGACAGAGAATAGTATCCTATCGTGATCCTCCTCAATACACTAACAAGTGTACTAGAATAATCAGTTAGTCAAGATAAACTAACTTATCAGATTATTCTACGGTGTATCGATGGTGTGTTCAGGATCATCTAAGCCGTGAGCTCTTTAATACATTACAAGGTTCTAATGACATGATCTTACCGTGTGACTCCCCACACCATATCATCTACAATGGAAGTATATGGAACATTGCATAGAACAATTATAGAACATAATCTAAATGCAAACAGTGACTGCAATAACGTTCATTTCATATCATCATATCATCAGAAAAGTATACAAAGACAACTCTTCTAGTATATAAAACTAACAATCTCCCACTTATACTTGAAGCATGTCTATTAAGCATAATAACTAACTGGCTAACTCTTCAATCAAAACTGTCATCTCAAACTGCGCCACCAGGTCTTCATCTCACTCCCATTTTCTCCACGTGACCATCAAAGGTCTTAGCCGGCAGGCTCTTCGTGAATGGATCAACCAGGTTATCCTCCGATGCAGTCTTGACTACCGCCACGTCTCCTCTCTTAACGATTTCTCGTATAAGATGGTACTTTCTCTCTATGTGTTTACTTGCCTTGTGGGCTCTGGGTTCCTTCGAATTTGCCACTGCACCAAAATTATCACAGTATATCGTGATAGTCTTAGGCAAATCAGAAACCATGCCCAAGCCCACTAGGAACCCACGGAGCCAGACAACCTCTTTTGCAGCCTCAGAGACAGCTACATACTCGATTTCCATAGTGGAATCCGCAATGCATTACTGCTTAATGCTCCTCCATGCGATGGCTCCATCTCCTAATGTAAACACATAGCCCGAGGTAGACTTACTCTGATCTTTGTTGGATTGAAAATCTGAGTCCGTGTAACCCAAAGGCACTAGACTATCAGAGCGGAAAACTAACATGTAATCCCAAGTCCTTTTAAGGTACTTGAGAATATTTTTGACCGCAGTCCAGTGACCTTATCCAGGTTAGACTGATATCTGCTTACCATGCTAACGGCATAGCATATATCAGGCTTAGTGCATAGCATAACATACATCAAACTTCCCACAGCCGAAGTATATGGTACTTTTTTAATTTCATCTATCTCAGACTGTGTTTGGGGACACATTTCCTTGGATAGATGAATTCCATGCCTGTAAGGTATAAAACCTTTCTTGGAATCTTGCATGCCAAATCTAGCTAGCACCGTATCGATATAAGTCACCTAGACAGACATAACATCCTTTTCTGGTGATCTCGAATGATCTTGATGCTAAGGACATGTCCGGCTTCACCCAGATCCTTCATATCGAACTGCTCGGACAGCCACACCCTAATGTTCGATAACACCTTCTTACGGTTTCCAATAAGCAAGATGTCATCAACATAAAGTACGAGGATGTCTTCTAGATTCTGAATAGTCCTCTCGGACTGGCCATTCATCTGAGGATGAAATGCCGTGCTGAAATTGAGCTCTAATCTCACTACCTTTTGTAGACTCCTCCATAAATCTCGTATCACGATCCGATATAATCGAGACCGGCACATCGTGCAATATGCACAAATTTCCTATTATACATCTGGGCTAATTGATCTAGCACATGATAACAGCAATAAGAGGTGCTCCTTTCGATAATCGATTCACGATTATCCAACTAGCGGTATTCCACCACTTAGACTTTGGTAATCCTACCACAAAGCCTATACTACTATGATCCTACTTCCATTCAGGAATTTCTATGGGTTGGAGCAACCAGAAGGTTTTTGATGCAAGGCTCCACTTGTCGACAAATCAACACCTTTCTACGAAGGCAGCTACTTTTCTCTTTATGTTATTCTGCTAGAAGTTCTTTTTTGAGGTCTTGATACATCTTGGTGCTTCCGGGATGTGTTGTATGTGGCGTGTCATGTGCCTTGCACATGATTTCCTCCTTTAGCTCCTTCTTGCTTGGCACACAAAGCTTTCCTTTGAATAAGAGTGTTTTATCGGCAGCTTCTGCGAAGTCTTGCGTGCTATCTAATCGTGCTTCTAGGCTTTTCTTCTCGAGAAACTCATTTCATTTCCAAACCTTAACTATCTTTTATCTCGGGTCGGGATGAGCGACCATCGCGGCGATTTGTGCTTAATTGATTGCAGGTGGTGTTAGCACCTCGATTCTTAACTTATTGAATTCCTTATCGTAGCTGCTTTTGAACTAAAACGAATCCTAACTCTGCCTTCTATTTTCTACTTAGGGCATCTGCTACCACATTCTCCTTGCTTGGGTGGTAGTGAGTCGTGCAGTCATAATCCTTTACAAGTTCTAGCCACCCTCTCTGCCTTAAGCTAAGATCCTTTTGATTGAAAAAATACTTTAGGCTCTTGTGATCTTGAGAAGAGTCTTACACTTGGCTCCGTAGAGATAGTGCGTCTAGATTTTTAGCGTAAAAACAACTGCTGCTAGTTCTAAATCATGCATGAGGTAGTTCTACTTGTGATTCTTAAGCTCCCTTGAAGCATAAGCGATCACCCTTCATCTCTTCTTCAGCACGCATCCTAATCCTTTTCTCGACGCATAAGCATAAACCACGAAATCTTCATTTTCTTCCGAAATGGCCAATCATCGGGCTTGTGGTTAACATCTTCTTTCTGGAAACTTTCCTTGTACTCGGGCTTCCACCTAAACTTGAAGTCCTTCCTCAACACTCGCGTCATAGCCTTAGCTATTGATGAGAATCCTTCGACGAATCTACGATAAAATCCCGCAAGTCCTAGAAAACTTCCTGTCTCATTCATGTTCCTTGGAGACTTCGAGTAGCTTGCAGCTTCAATCTTAGCTGGATTTACTTTGATTCCTTCTACCGAAACTATGTGACCTAGAAACATAACTTCTTTAAGCCAAAACTCACACTTACTAAACTTAGCGTAAAGCCTTTCTCTTCTTTAACTGCTCCAGCACCACCCTTAGGTGCTCTTGATGCTCTTCTTCATCCTTTGAATAGATGAGGATATCATCTATGAAATCTAGCACAAACTTATCTAGATATGGGTAAAAACCCGGTTCATTAAATCCATAAACACTACTGGGGCGTTGGTCAATCCGAATGGCATTACCACAAACTCGTAATGCCCAAAGCGAGTCCTAAAAGCAGTATTAGGAATATCCTCCTTTCAGATCTTCAGCTGATGATACCCAGATTTTAAGTCTATCCTTGATAAGACACTTGCTCCCTTAAGCTTGATCAAAGAGATCATCTATTCTTGGGTGAGGGTATCGATTCTTGATGGTCAACTTATTAAGCCTTCTATAGTCGATGCATATTCTCAATGTGCCATCCTTCTTCTTCACAAACAAGATTGGAACTTTCCGAGGCAACACACTAGGTTGGATAAAACCTAGGTCTAATAACTTTTGCAGTTGAACCTTGAGTTCTGGTGACTCCTTAGGCGCCACTCTGAAAGGGGCTTTTGACTGGTGCAACTCCTGGTTCTAGACCGATAGTGGATTCCACTTGCCTATATGGTGGTAGTTCTAATAGGTCCTTTGGAAATACGTCTTCAAAATTTTCTTGTGCCTGAAACGTCTTCTATTGCAAACTCTCTTTCCTCTTTCTTCGTTGTGACCGCTTTTCGATGGTATTCTGACTTTATAGCCTCTGATGGGGATCACCGTCACTTGCAGGTATAAAGATCGCATGACTGGACCTTGAACGTAAGCTCAGAACTTATTTGACGTCATTCCTCAGATTGCCTTTTAATACTGGACGAGCTGAAAGATCATTTTTAGAAATTCGTGTCCTACTAGAAGGGCACTAGCTATCATACTTGGATTATTCTCCCTATTAGGACTACTCCCTCTTATCCTTCCCAAGGAATATTTCTTTATACTCTCTGCTCTAATCAAGAATCCACACTCGAGCTCTATGATTGGGAGCAGAACAAAATGATTGCCTCTAAGTGAGGACTTTATTAATTCTTTAACAAGTTCTAAGAGCTGGAAGAGATATAACACTGGGTTACTTAAAAATATTTCTTTTTAGAGGACTTATAACTCAAAGGGGTTTTGCGTGTAGCAAACGTATGAGAGACAATCGATGATTGACAACTAAGAACTGTACTGAATATTTGCAAAGGCGTCAGCATAACTTTAGCAAGGGAATGCTATCACTGATTCTGGATGATTAAAGAAGTAGCATCAAAAGATTATAATTTGTCCAAAACAATATTGAAGAAATTCAATTAATATGAAGCTGTTGAAAGGTGATTGTTTTAATTGATATGAGAATGAGCCCGATCGTGTCTGACGCGGTCTCTTGTGTTTACCCCGCTTCTGATCAGGATCATGACGTGGGGCAACCGGATTGAATGGGGTACGGAATGAAGCCCCCATTGGTTCAGCACAATGAATGCTACACCAATAAGGACGCTCTTGTTCAACATCCTCTACCGTCAATGTCTCATAACACCCAATCTGCACATTTTTTAATATTGAATGAGTGGGATCATATTTTTATATATTAATATAAAAAATTAAAACAAAAATCCCACAATTACCTCCACGATTTACTAAAAATTAAAACAAAAATTATGTATATATATATATAGAATACCTCTTGATTAAGCAATATGTGGAAATCGGTTGCTCTTGCCCTCACAAAAAACCATCTCAAACATCGAGGCAACCTATCCGGCTTGTCCCTTCTAGCAACAGGTGTCCCAAATTCTGGGATGGCCTCATATGCCCAAATCTCGAAAAGTGTGTGAAATTACCATTATATTATTTTTTAAACGTACATATAACTAATAATTCATTAAAATTAAGTTATGAATTTGAAAAAAAATTAATCAATAATATACCTGAAGAGCCCACACTGGACCATAGAAATGGTACTTCGTCCCACATCCCTTCATTGTCTTTGGTAATATTGAAATGTAGTGTAGCAATGATGTGTAGGTGTAGGCACCCCAGGGAAAGTTGTTCCACGCATCCAAATCCTCTACCAAAGCCCAAGCAAAGCTCTCAACCTTTCTTGATACATCAAATCCTAACCCGAAACAATACAATGCTAAAATATTTGCCACTTTTAAGTAATCATTTTCATCAGTACCATTTACATGTCCTTCTTCGAAGATATCAAACAAGTCTTTTATAGCAATTGGTCTGCCCCCACAGAATCTTCCAAACACACCAACTTCGGACAAGTCGTATTCTGAATTCGTATCAAATGTGGATGGCCCAAACTCTAGTCCGGTGACGAGTGCATATTTTGGAAAGGAGAACCTAATATGATTCACACCAATATGAAACCATACCTCATGTTGCAATTTACCAGGAATGCTGATCTCACGAGCCATCAATGCGTGCAATGCTTTGCAACAGTTGGGGCCTTCTCTCCATCTCATAAAATGTCCAAAGCACCCATCTTTGAACCTATCGAGCAACGGGTCCTGACCGATTCTTAGTAACGTCTTTCGTATTTTCATCCATATACTAGGCTTGTAGTAAAGATTGATGTTGGACACCGTCCCCTGCACTCCGAACTTTCGTCGGGATGGCAAGAAACCCTATAAAACAAATTTTTTTTAAGAAAGGGATTGATGATTGTTCACGTGTGTTTTTGTGTTTAAAAAGAGTTAAATAAAAAAATATGATTCTTTTGCAAAAGGATAAGAAGAAGAGAATCACGTTGAAAATACAAAAGGCTGACAAAGGGGCCCACATCCGAATCTGCGTGCCCATGTAATCCAAATTTCTCAAAAATATTCGAAAATTCTAAAGAGAAACGCCTACCATCAAGGCGCACGACTCGTCAAAACTTCTTATCTTACTAAATTTTTTTTTTTAATCTACCACTTCTAGGTCTATCTGTTTAACGATCTTCTTCAGGTTCTTTCTCTTTCTTTCCTTGATCTTCACGCATCTTCTTCTTTACTAGGTTGCTATGAAATATCATGAGTCGGTAGGCCTTCAATTAGCTATACTTGACTGGAAAAGGTGACATACAGGAATCACTTTCACCTATTAGAAGGGATACAACAATCGACCTGATCTATACGCGTCTTCTTCTTGTCTAAAATCACCAATGAGGGTTATGCCTAGATAACTGGTCGAACTCTTGATCGTACGTTGACAACGTCTTCTTTCCTTGCCTTTAACTCCAGATCTCTACCTCCTTTGCCTTATGAACAGTTCGGGATACACTTTTGATATAACTTGTACTTGAAACCATCCCAATCATAATACGCTTACTGCCTCAGATTTATCATCCTTCGAATGGACTCCTACTCGAAGTTCGTATTTATAAAAGAGCACAACCTAATTCCTCATCCTCTGATCAGACTATAGAATCGAAAATTCACTTCTAAAGAATAACCCATTTCTTGACTCTCATCGGGTCTCCTAGACTATTAGAACGGAGAAGTTATGTTTGAGAAACACATTCTTAGCTCTTGAGTCGTGGTTCAGGACTTGCTTGCTTGCGGCTTCGTTCTCTTGGTTTGACGTCTTTTCAACGACATTCTAAAGGATCCTACATACTAGAGATGCTCGCTCGAATTTGCACGAAGCAAAATAAAATGCCTTTTGATAAGGTCTTTAGATTACGCAGGATAGATCAAGCAAAGTGGGAAAATTGCCTCATAAGAGGACTTTTGTCATAAATAAGAAAGTGGTTCTTGGTTACATCCAAAATAGGGCTACCTTTTGGAGAATTGCTGCTGCTATCAAAATCTAAAAGGTTGGTTAATACATTTTCAAAATAAGATCTGGATTTAAAGCAGATAAACGGACAATAGGTCAGCAAGGTGTTCTAACAACAACACCTCCTTTGCCTACTTCTAAAGCTTAACTATATGCTGGGTCCCCTTCTTCCTCATCTTAATCTGTCTTTGGTACCTCGAACTTGAATTTCTTTAAGCTTCCTTCGGGGAACTGATGGGGCATTTGCTGTCCCAAACTCTGAGGAGCAACTGGTTGATAAGCAGGGGCCCACTGGTGCATTCTGGAGGACAAAGACTCGATGTCCTGGACGATCAAGGGTCTTGCTTCTAAGGTTCCTTCAGCGCAAGGACACGGTGCTTGAAATTCAGGGGGACTGTTCAGAGTCGCCCTTTGCAGTTCTGGTTCCATCACGGATGAGGGATTTTGCTCGGCTAGAGCATTCACGTGGCCATACTTTAACTCCCAAAGAGCCATCAAGGTTGAAGAGAATTCTGTCAGGTTCCCGATTACAGCATGCGTCTCGGGATCACGGGTGATGGTGCTTTGCAGAATGCGGTACATTGCTGGCCTCTCAGCAGTCGGTGCTTGCTCACACATGCGGCTGCATGTTTCCAAGTCGGATACCTTTCCTGACGTTCCTCTAAAGTTGTTCATTTCATGAACAGGGCGGAAAAGAGGCACATTATTCCTAGCAATCGAACGACGCTTAACCATCTAGAAATATGAAGCTTAATCAGTCTAGATTATAAAAGGGAGACCTATGGTTCTCCTGAGATCATGCTATCGTTTAGATTCAGACTACTTATCTTGCATGCATAGATCCTTTTTGCAGTTGACTTTTACAAAAATTTTGGTGCCCAAGTCTTTGATCGTAAACTTTACCTTTTCCCTTAAAACAAAATTCGAGAATGAATCAACTCTTTTCTTTTAAATCTAGAACTCTTCTTCGAAACTTTTATCTTTTGTTAAGACATATGTTTAAAAATAAGTTTTTAAACACTTTTCTTTGTGATCAAGAACTTCTTTCACAACCCTTTTTCCTCAGGAAATCATTTTACCCGAATACTTTTTACTTGGAATTTCATTATCAAGGTTTTCCCCTTATCCATAAAGAGGCATGCTTGCTCAAATCTCTTCATTTTCGATAGTCAAAAATTATGAATTCAAAATCTAAAATCTCCATAGTATCATACCTCGATTTTTGTTGAAGATACGAGGGTGATTGCGAGCTGTGGGTTGGTGCTGTAACTTATTACGAAGGAATTCATATGTACATAAACACTTAGCTTTAACTTAAACAAAGAGACAGGTCTACAGAGTTGCAAACCTGCTCTGATACCAACTGTAACAGCCCGGTCCCGAGATAGAGATTAACGAATGGGGACGGGGTGTTATTAAGGGATTTAACGAGTAAATTCAGAAGATTAACGAAGAAGTTTAAGAATAAAGGTACACTTGAAGATAGTTGATGATGCTCGGGTTTACTTGGTTAAGAAGGACACATGCTTTAGCGGAATAAAACGGCTAACTAATTAGATACCAACAAGCATAGACTCTTTTATAGTTGAAAGGAAATCATACTCGGAAAGCGGAAATTAACTTAATATGCATCTTATATAATCGTCTGGGAATATTCTCAGAATCTCGAATAAACATAATAGAACCTTGAACGGATTTTGGAAAGAGTTAATCAGAGTAGCAGAACACATAATGGGATTTCAAAGAAACTTGTATAATAGCAAAACAATCTTGGCAGCCAACCCACATCCACAGCCACCATCATCCTCAGCATCTCAACCTGAAAACATTTGAAAAAGAGGGCGTGAGCACTAATGTACTCAGTGGGTTTTTAATGAAAGCTTCTTTAATAACTTGAGAAATATCCAACAATGAACTGGCGGTATATGGAGAGCAAAACGCAAAAGTCCTCTCCATATCCGCAAAACCTTTTCTTTACTTTTGGGCCCAACCTTGGCTCAAACCTGATGTCAACTGTACCCTTAGGCATGCCATAGGATAGAAGAGGGATTACCTCAAATACCCGAATGAGTTTGCGAGGGAAAAACCTAGCAGTGACTACCTTAACAATTCTAAGCTCAAATCCTGCTTAAGTGAAAGCTAGGTTCCTTCTCTTCCTATTCTTGCTAGCAATACCAAGCCTAGAACAATGTCTAATGCTAATACCTTATTACTACATGATCTCGGCCAACAAAGGGTTAAAGCTACCCTAACAAGGCAAATCCTTAATCCTTAACTATACGAGCTTTAACAAGCATAACATTCAAATACGAGGAAATGAATGCGGATAAACATCGATTGCAAATAAAGCAATTCGAAATACCTCATGCTAGCATAAATTGTAAATCAACAATTCTAGCATATCTAAACATACTTGAGAGCTCACTTAACTTATGACAACTTCCGTTACTTTGTCTAACTTAAATAACAATTCAATATAATCATGCATATAACTTCTTTTATTTCTTTCCTTTCCTTGTACAGAGATCGATCAGGCAGAGCAAAAATGCTTTATTGGATATTTCATTTGCCCTATATGCTTCTAGAGCTTATTAGCTCAAACTTTAGATGAGTATAGATTTACCCACCTCAATTACTGGATAGAAGATGAAGCAACGAGCTGAAGATCCTTCTCCGATTTCCTATGAGGCTCACTTCCTCCTACAAAAGTCGAATCATCGACTTAGCGACCTTCTTCGAAGAAGTTAACTATCTAAATCGAGAAATAATGATATTTTACTCGAAGACTAAAATCTAAGATTTATTTACAGATTGCACGACTTTATGACTTTATAGATTTCGAGAAGAATTTATTAAAAGAACATCTCGACTTGATTTCTCAATTTTTAGACAAAGAATAACTTGAATACATTACTCAAAATAAATTGAGAATATCTTGATTGCTTCTCTAAAAATTAACTTAAAAATAACACGACTTGAAAAGCTTGAAAAGCTCGGGAAGAGGGTACGAAAATAGCCGAAAAGAAACGGCCGAAAAACAACACGGAGAAGGGGGGCCGCCGCGGCGCACATGGGCGCCGGCGGGCTCCCCCCCGCCGCGGGGCCACCTGCCCCGGCGGGCAAGGCGCGGCCGAGGGGGGTGTGGCGCGGCGGCGCACCCCCCCCCGCAAGGGTCCTTTTCTTTCTCTCTCTTCTACTGGGTTTCTTCAATGTGTTCTTCAACTGTTCTTCGTGTTCGTTGATTTCTTCGACGAACATGAAGAACAATTAACCCGGATTTTTATAAAAACGACGTACTTGAATTTAACATGCAATAACATGCTTTTTCACTTTAAAAAGAATTTTGGCATTATAACGACGTAAACACGATAATCCTCTTTAAATATTTAGAATGACAACGAAATCTCTAAATATAGCTTGAACGGAATTTAAACGGAATAAACGGGGCTAATCTCAAGATTAATAACGACAGGAATAAAGCGAGAAATATTACGCAAACGTTATTAACTTGGAACTTCAATAAAAACTGAAATTTAACTTAGACGGAAGGTAACCGAGCAATAATGAAGAACGCGAAGAACGTAAAGAACGGAAAGTAAATGCGGAATTTAAAGACGGAAAAAGAAATAGAGATCGAGACCGACGAACAAGAATGGACGGGGTTAGGTGCGTCGAAGGAAGGTGGCTAGCTCGGCGTCTCGTCGAGTTGCAACGGCGGCAGAGCCGCCCGCTACAACCCAACGGCGCCCCTAGCACCTTCCCTCACCGCATCCCTTCCACGCCACTCCGCTCGTCGTCTTGAAGAACACTCACGAAGAACACTTTTTACTTTGACAGAACCTTCTCGGCTTTCAAAGCTTCTCACCCTCTCGATTTAGAAGTGAAATAGATGACAAATGAGCAATGAAAGCTAAAGGGGTGATGCTTTATTTATAGGAAAAGCTTTGGCTTCCAAGGGAAGCCACTTCAGTGCAAGAATACTGTAAAAGTTACCCCGGGTTCGGTTAAAAGCTGTTTTATTCGATGTCGAGGTCCAAATGACCTCAAACACGAAATCTAAAAATACCGGGAGACTCGTTGTTTCGAATACTAGTGAACCAACTTGATTCGTGAAAAAGACGGGGTCGTCTGAAGAAAGACGAGCAAAGATTCCCTTTTTGGAATTACTTTTTACTATTCACTCAGACTGACAGATTTTGCTCCCGAGCGTTCGATTGACCTCAGAATGGTAATCCGTGAACGCCAACGGAATCCTTGGGTCATTTCCCATAAGAAGGGCCTGACAGAACTAGACTCGGATCAACGAGGAGGATTTCGTAAATTTCTCAAAACACGAACGCACGCAAAAGTTACTATTCATTCATCATTTAAATACGTTTTTCATCACCGGGAACTCAATTGACTTCAGAATTAAAATCCGAAAACACCGGCATACTCCTTGAGTTAAAACCTTTCTAACAAGACCACGAATGTCCATAAAAGAATTAATATCAAATTTTCCGAAAAGATAATTTTCACGAAAACTGACCCTTAAAGTCGTGACTGACATCTGACCTCAATTAACCTTAATTAATTTTATTCCTTAACTTCTTAATTATCATTAAGAATCCTCTAAATCTTAATCGAAAATCTGAGGTGTTACACATCCGGACTTTGCACGAATCCATATGACTGGATAACTTCGTCAAATCGGATGTTCCAAGATCTCGATGTCTGCTTAAGTCCATCAATGGATCTCTTAAGCTTACACACCAAGTGCTCTTGGCCCTTAGCAATGAATCCCTCTTGTTCTTTCATGTAGATGTTCTCTTCAAGACTTCTATTTAGGAAAGCTGTCTTGACATCCATCTAACAGATCTCATAATCCAAATGAGTGGAAACAGACAAGAGAATCCGGATTGACTTAAGCAAGGCAACAAGTAAAAAGGTTTCCTCATAATCGATCTCTTCTTTCTGAATATACCCTTTTGCCACCAATCTTGCCTTGAAGGTTTCAACCTTCCCGTCAGATCCTCTCTTGCACTTGTAAACCCACTTACAGCCAATGGGATTTACCCCATCTTGTGGTTCTACAAGATCCCAGACTTGATTGCGATCCATAGATCCAATCTCAGACTCCATTGCAATTTTCCAAGAATCCGCATCTTTATCTCAAATTGCCTCATCATAGGTCCTGGGATCCAATTTATTGAGACCCTCTGGGAAATCTGAAGCCTCTCCCAGACCAATGAATCTATCAGATTTGCATACAACCCTCCCACTGCGACGAGCCAGTTCATGTACTTCTGTGACACGTTGTGCAGTGTTTGGTGGTTCCTCTTCTTGTACAACTGGTGTTGGATTTGATCCTCCCCTTAACTCCTCAAAGATAATGTGACTCCTTGGTTTATAGTTTATGACATAGTCTGCCTCTAAGAATCGAGCATTGGTGCTAACAATGATCTTCTCATCCTTAGGACTATAAAATAAACCACATTTGGTTCCTCTATGATATCCAACGACCAGTCTTACATCAGTACGAGGAGCCAGCTTATCATCTTCCTCATCCAACACGTGTGTTGGGCTACCCTAAATCCGAATATGGTTCAAATTGGGCTTTCGTCCAGTCCATAGTTCTGTGGGTATAGCAGGAACTGATTTCGATGGAACCAAGTTAAGAATGTAGGCTGCCGTTTCTAGGGCATATCCCAAGAACAAAATGGGAAACTCAGAATAACTCATCATCGATCTAACCATCTTTAACAGTGTACGATACCTTCTTTCCGCCACGCCATTCTGCTGTGGCGTTCCAAGCGCAGTCAACTGGGATGTAATCCCATTCTCTGCCATATAATCCCTAAATTCGCTTGAGAGGTACTTGTCACCATGATCAGAACATAGTGACTTGATACTTCTACATGTTCATTTCTCCACTTCCGCCTTAAACTCTTTGAATTTCTCAAAGCATTCAGACTTGCGACGTAACAGGTAGATATAATCGTATCTAGAGTAATTATCAATGTGATTGATGGAATACTCGAACCCTCCTCGAGCTTGAACTGACATAGGGCCGCACAGGTCAGAGTGAATCAAATCCAATAGCCCTTTGGATCTATTTCCTTTTAACTGGAAAGGACGCTTGGTCATTTTACCTTCCAAACAGGATTCACACAAAGGAAACGATTCCTGTATCAAAGAAGATAATGGTCCATCATTTACAAGCCTTTGTATCCTCTTAAGGTTAATATGACCTAGCCTTAGATGCCAAAGATAGGTTAGATTTAATTTCGAAGGTTATTTTCTCTTGTTAAGGTTTATGATCGATGTATTCAACAGTTGTATTTGTGTAGTGTTTTCAATTGGTTTAAGAAAGTATAAGTGTCCATCCAATGTGCCAGAACAGATAAAATGTTTACCACTAAAGATAACTACTTTGTTATTAAAAGAAACGGAATATCCATCCATAATCACTAAAGATAACTACTTTGTAATAAAAATGTTTACCACTAAAGATAACTACTTTGTTATTAAAAGAAACATAATTTTATGTCACATGTATGTTAATCACAGTCTAACAGAAAAAGCATGTAAAACAGATTCGAATCTAATAAAGCGGAAACATAGAAACGAATTTATTTACAAATCGATAGATGGTCTGAGGACAAGAATAAAGGTCTAATCTTGTTGTTGAATGAATCAAAAGTGGCGCCTCTTTTTTTTCTCAGAAAAATCATCCACTGCACAATTCTACTCCAAGATCTTCTGTTGTATTCCCGGACTGTATCTAGATTTAGAGTGGGCTGAAATCTACTAGATAGGCTTGTGAAATATGTGGATAACTTTGAGAGACAAAGAGGGGCTGATTATTAATGCATGAAATTTTTGAACCCACCTCCTCTATATATAGGGGAGGTGGCCGAAAATCAACTCCCAACCCTACTGGGTTTGGGCCTCTATCTCAAATTCAGTATCCAGTCCACTAACAGTCAATTGGGCTACAATAGGGATCTAAAAGATTATTAAATTGGCCCACTAATTTATTTAATATCCAATATCCAATAAACTTAGGATATATTTAAATAAATTAAGTTTTACTTTTATTCCACTAAAGAAGTAAAACTGACCTACCAATTTAATACATATTTATGAATATGCTTTCTCCTTTAGTCCAGCCATTCCCCGTGTTTAAGATATAATGTTCATTAATTAATTATGTCAGTCTTTGACTGCTATAATTAATTAACATCTAAAACCTTGAGTAGTACCACACAAGCTTTACTCATGTACGGAATAAATTCCACTTGCAGGGTTTCAACATGAACTTGTGTTTCCTCAAGAGAACATCATCAACCTGGCGCATCAGGACACGGTGCTCATGGATACTGATCGAGACATCATGTATACATTACTATTACCCAAGATATCGAATTCGATCTGCGAAAAGATCTCACCCATTGATAAATCAAAGTAATAAACAACGCACACATATGCTCGCCAATATCACATGAGTTCAGAACCCGAACTTTGTGGATCTTTATTCTCTCAGTAACTGGGTCAGAGACAGAGAATAGTATTCTATCATGATCCTCCTCAATACACTAACAAGTGTACTAGAATAATCAGTTAGTCAAGATAAACTAACTTATCAGATTATTCTACGGTGTACCGATGGTGTGTTCAGGATCATCTAAGTCGTGAGCTCTTTAATACATTACAAGGTTCTAATGACATGATCTTACCGTGTGACTCCCCACACGATATCATCTACAATGTAAGTATATGGAACATTGCATAGAACAATTATAGAACATAATCTAAATGCAAACAGTGACTGCAATAACGTTCATTTCATATCATCATATAATCAGAAAAGTATACAAAGACAAGTCTTCCAGTATACAAAACTAACACTGCCAAGATTATTTTGCTATAGTAATAAGTTTATTTGAAATCCCATGATGTTTCTGCTACTCTGATATACTCTTTCTATTTCCGTTTAAGTTCTATTATGATTATCAAGTCTCTATGAATATTCCTCAGACATGATTATATATATATATAAGATGCATATTAAGTTTTATTTCTGCTTCTCGAGTATGATTTCCATTCACCTATGAAGAGGCTTATTCACGTTGGTACTTGTTATTCATTTTGACCTATGAATGGGTCTATGCTTGTTGGTATCTGATTAGTTAGCCGCTTTATTCCGCTAGAGCATGATTCTATTTCAATTAAGTAAACCGAGTATCATCGTCTATTCTTTGAAAGTATGTCTTGACTCGTAAATCCTCTTTGTTAATCCCCCATCTTTATCCATTAATCCCTTAATAACACCCCATCCCCATTCATTAATCCCTATCTCGGGACCGGGCTGTTACAATGGCCCACATTCTTGTGTACTTAATTACTTCACTTAAGTGTTAATACACTTAAATACACTTCTTAACTTGATTAAGAAATCAATGTGGGATTATTTAATGTGTCTTAAACACATTATCCCACAAACCATAAATGCCCAATCGTGTGACCAACTTCAACCACTTATTTCTCACTCACCGAAAATTGAATTTGAGCAAATAAAAATACTGTGATTATCTACTCACAAGATAGAACAATCGTACGGTATTTAATTCCTCCAAAATTAAATATCTCGATCACGAAAAATCGGATAAAATGAGTCAAAACTCAATTTATTAAATCCAATTTTCCAATAGGGAGAACACACAGTAAGATCATATCATTGGATCCTTGTATTGTATTAAAAGGCTCGCGGCTTAGATGGTCCTGAACCCACCATCGGTACAGCGTAGAATAATCTGATAGTTACTTTGTCTTGACTAACTGATTATTCTAGTACACTAGTGTGTGTATTGAGGAGGATCACGATAAGATACTATTCTCTACTCTGACCTATAAGTGAGAGAATAAAGATCCACAGAGTTCGGGTTCTTAACTCATATATATTGACGGACATATATATGTTATGTTTATTGCTTTGATTTATCAATGAGTGAGGTTCCTTGATGGAAGCAATAATCTTGATATTTTGGGTGATAACATTTACGTATATGATAGGTCGTGCAATATATATGGGCACCGTGTCCTGGTGCGCCAGGTTGATGATGTCCTCTTGAGGAAACACAAAGTTCATGTGAAACCCTGCAGGTGGAATTTATTCCGTACATGATAAAGCTTGTGTGGTACTACTCAAGGAATAAGATATTAATTAATTATAGCTTTCAGAAGCTTACATAATTAATTAATGGACATTATATCTTAAACATGGGGAATGGTTGAACTAAAGGAGAAAATATATTCGCAAATATGTATTAAATTGGTAGGTCAGTATTACTTCTTTAGTGAAATAAAAGTAATACTTAATTTATTTAATTATATCCTAAGTTTATTGGATATTATAAATTAAACAAATTAGCAGGCCAATTTAATATTCTTTTAGATCCCTGTTGTAGCTCAATATGACTAAAGTGGACTGGAGATGGAACAAGAGCTAGAGGCCCAAACCCAGTAGGGTTAGGGCAGCCAATTTTTGGCCACCTGCCTATATATATTAGGGAGGGGGGCAAAAATTGTAGTCATACAATTCAGCCCTCTTTTGTTCTCTTACTCTCCACAAAATCCACACACGTTTCAGTAGATTACAACCCACCCTGTATTTGAGACAGTCCGGAAATACAACAGAAGATCTTGGAGTGGAATAGCATTGAAGGGGCACCGATTCTCATTCATTCAACAGCAAGATTAGTCATGTAATCTTGTCCTCAACCCAATGTTTAATTTGTAAGTTTTTCGGTATTCTATGTTTTCGCTTATAGTAGAATTGAAAAACCGGATTGCATGATTAATTAAACTCAGATTAATTAAATACATACGAGATACATAAATATTTGATTTACATGATAGTGGATTAATGAACAACCAATAGATCCTGCGGTAGTTTAATTCGAAAAAACCGCAACAATGCAAGTTGAATTTTAAGAAGTGAAACTGAAGATTTAATTTCTTACATAAATATATGTAAATTGTTGGAAATACATAATATACATTATTACTTTCTTTGAAAAAAAATAATATTATTATATTTCTTATAGACAATACATATTATATTACATTATTACCCTTAAATTAAAAAGATAGTGGGAACATAATAAGTAAACTAAAATTTGTTAACATGGCTCTTCTAATAGTAGTAGATTAACTATATATCTTTTTTTTTTTCGTATTAGTTATGTGGTTTAACCTTTTAAAGTATCCCAATAGTTGCCGTTTGATTTATTCTGTTTTGTCTAGTTGTGTCCTTGAGAATTGAGATACGTTAGACAAAGCATATGTACGTTGGTTGATTCCATTATTATTTTATAAAGCATCTTTGATTAATTATATTTTGTTCTTATAATCAAACAATACACTAACATCGAATCTTCCGCCAAATATAGCAAGTAGCTAGGCTATATATAAAGACAATAAGATCGAGTGATCTGTTTGAGTGGATTAGTTATCATCAAAGTAAGGTGAAATATTAATGGAGGAAGTAAGGAACAAGTATGTAGCAATAAAGAGTCACGTAAATGGGGCTCCAACTGAATCCGATTTTGAAATCAAGAGTGAAACGATTTCACTCACGATAATCGGAAGTGAAATAGAGGCGATCGTAAAGAATGTGTTGGTATCGGTGGATCCGTACCAACTCAACCGCATGAAGAAGCAGAGCTCCTCTCAGGCGGCAATCAACTTCGCCTCCGCCATCATCCCTGGCCATGTTAGTCATTTCATCTCTCTCTCTCTACTCCATTTCTCTTTAATATATATATATATATATATATATATATATATATTTATATTTACACACAGCTACATGTGTGTGTCCTGTCTTAGAATTAAGTAGTTACCATCATAATATTACATTAGTCTTCTGTTAATACTATAATATATAGAAAATGAAACATTTGAGAATAAGAAATTATCCAACTGCTACTCGATCGCTAATATATAGTGTGTTGCATTTGAAACCTTCAACTATGGCGATAGCAATGTAGAGAGAGAAAGCTGTGAAAAGATTATTGCAGAAGTTGGTTATAAATACGTACAACATTAGAGTGAGACAGTGAGTAGTACATCCTGTCAATATTGGGGACGAAATAATCTAATCCAACTTTTACTCTATCTCATATTTTAACCGTTTGATTCTTGCCATATGGATTTAAAAAACTTCGGTCCTCCTGATTGAAATATGAGATAAAATACAATATTGAAATAGAAGATCAAATCATCACAATGAGTGAACATACGTGCAGCAGGTTGTTCACATCATGATGTAAAATTACATAATATTAGTTCATTTCATTTCAAATCACAAGATTTTATATTATATAAGTTAATTTCATTTCAAATTCTAATAAACTGGATTATATAAGATCATTTCATTTGGACTTATAAGATGTTACATTATATAAGTTCATTTCATTTGAAATTATAAGAAATTAAATGATATAAGTTCATTTGAAAATTACAAGAAATTAGATAGTATATGTTTATTTCATTTCAAATTATGATTAATAAATTACATTATGCAAGTTCATTTTATTTGGAACTATAATAAATTACATTTAATAAGTTCATTTCATTTTAAATTAAATGCGCATGTATAATGTTATTTCTTATAATTTGAAATGAAAAGGAAATTCTGTAATTTAATTTCTAGTAATTTGAAATGAAATGAACTATTATAATGTCATTTCTTATAATTTCAAATCAAATTGATTATCAAGTTAAAATTAACAAATTGAAATTGATTTTCAAGTTATAATTCACAAATTAAAATTGATTATCAAGTTATAATACTTAATTTTTTTTTTTGATGTCGAGGGTAACCCGCAGCCGCTACCGTGGTGCGCACTGGGTAAACCCCGCCCCTGTGCAATAGCCTGCAAACCTACACAGGGGAGGTAAACCACACTTGCCAAGCCAGGTGTGACAGGCTCACACCTAGTGGTGTTGGTGGTGGGTCGAACTTGAGACCTTTGGTCTCAAGAAACACCACTCCACCACTAGGCCATCCCCAATGGGACAGTTATAATACTTAATTGAACCTATAGAATATGGTATAGCTTGAAATTAATTCTCAAGTTATAATTTACAAACCGAACCTATATATTATGGTATAATGAAATTGATTCTCAAGTAAGAATATAATGCTTAATTGGACCTATAAATTGATCCTAATCAGTCCATAATTCTCAATTTGACTTATTATATACTTATAAACTTTATAATATTTAATTTATAATATAGTTACGAAATTTATACTATAATATTTAATTGAAAATATAGTACTTATAAATTTTATAATATTTAATTTATACTATATTTACGAACTTTATGCAATTTAAGTTATAATATAGTTATGAATTTTATACTATTTAATTTATAATATAGTTACAGATATCATATTATTTCATTTATAATAATAAATATGGAGTTTGTTGTTTAATTCATAATATATTTACGAACTTTATAATATTTAATTTATAATATAGTTACAAAATTTATACTGTTTAATTTATAGCACGGTTACGAACGTTATACTATTTAATTTGTATTATAGTAACATTTGATGCACATTCAAACCAATCATTGTAAATTCTAGCACGAACACCTTTAAAGAAAACATAATTTTTTTAGGGTCTATTTTTTCATTACTAGTCTCAATGTTGGATTGACTATGAAATATTTTGTAGATTACTAAACTATGAAAATGAAATGTTTTAAAGAGAAGAATGTTGATAGAGCTCATGGAAATGGTTGTGTGAAAGTCTTAATATTTATTTAAACAAAAAAAAAAGATAGAGCACTATTTTAGTATTACCAAAAAGTAATATGATGAATGAGAAACAAATTCGAATTTGAATTGAAATTCAAAATGCATTTATGATGATGGGCATTTCACATAATTTCATAATTTCTTAGGGTGCTTTATGTAATATTACCAAAATACCAAATTTTGGTCCAAAATTTGTACACAAAGCTTTTCCGTTTACTTAATTCATGTACTGTTATGGACGTTTCTCAATACAGTAAAACCTTCATATAAGAATACTCTATATATATAAGAATAACCTTCTTATAGTAATAAAAAATTATGGTCCCAACTTGGACCCTGGTATAAATAAGAATAATCTCTACATTGTAATATTTCAGTATTTTTTTAGAACCATCCTTAAGAAATTTACTTCCATGTAGTAATAAAATGACATTAAATTTCAAATATATTTAAATATCTATATAAAATATCTAAAACTATTTAACTACATATATTACGTTAAATTAACTTAAGATTGTATGAAATAATTATTTAAAATTGCCTGTGACAATACTTTAATTTTGTTGGTTAAATACCACATCTTTTAACTTACGTGTTCGAAGTAACTCGATCATCCACACAATCATCTGCTTGTTGAATCCAAAACATTTCCAGCTTGTCCAATATGCTTTAAGTTTCTTGACATGAGACTTTTTCTATTTTTATACTATCATCCTCTAGATTATCATCCTGTACTTCTTACCTAATTCTTATAATGATGTTTTCTTCAACTCAAGCACATGAATGAATCTTATATAACTTTATATTCATGTGTTTTAAAATATGAAGGGACATTTTCAAATATTGTATAATATATATTAAATGTTAAAAAAAATATTTTTCATATGTAAACTCTATATAAGAATAACCTCATTATAGTAATATTTTTCTCTGGTCCCAATAATATTACTGTAAAGAGGTTTAATTTATTGTATATAATTGGTAAAATATCAAGTATTGGATGCATTGAAAGTTGAGAGATAGAAATTAAAATAATGGAGCATCATCAGTTATGTTCTCGAGGTGGTCTCGATTAACAATTCTTATTTGAATTTTTGAAAAATCAAAATCGGTACCCAATGAGGATTACTCTGGGCATCCAAAAGAAGGGGAATTCTACCCTACCCATGGGGTACTACCCTCATCATTAATAGTGGGGTCCATGAATAGTTAAAAAAAAGAAGTGATTGATGATGTAGTGGGGTTCATGAATAGTTAAAAGTGAGATAGCACCATAGTGGAGAAAATATTGAGTAATTAAAAAAAGAAGTGATTGATGATGTAGCACACATGCACTATGGGGTAGCACCATAGAATTTCCCACAAAAAGAATTTCCCCCGAAAGAATAGCTAGCTAGTCTCTCTCTCTCTCTGACGTGGACATCTATATATATATATATATATATATATATGCAGGCCATTGATTCGTACGGCGTAGGTCGGGTAGTGGCGTCGGGGCGGGCGGATTTAGAGAAGGGAGAGCTTGTGGTGGGGCTGCTTTCATGGGGAGACTACACACTTATACAAAAAGGCAGGCTCTTGAATAAATTGGATCCCATGGGTCTGCCCTTACCTCACCATGTTGGTGCTCTTGGTAACTTTTCTTGTCCTACCATTCGTGTTTATTTATTATGCATTTTCCAATATAAATGATGATATCTGTTCGAAAAATTAATTCCATATCTTCATTAGCTTGGGAAAATCTTATGTGATGATGTTTGAGTTAGAGAGAAGTTTGATGTTCCTCAATTGTCTAATATAAATAAATGCAGGTTATTCAGATACAATCATCTTTGCATCTTTTATGTTACATTCTCCGTTACATACTTGATTTTTTTTTTTAATTTTGTTCATTTTTATGTTTGATTTTTTTTTTTGTGATTCAGTTTAACTTTACATTGATTATATATGGTGCATCCTACTCAATTAAGGTGTGTTATAATTATTTAGTTCTATTTAACTTTTAGATAATTTTTTAGTAGTTAGTTTTTATAATATTAATTGATTAATAACTAAAAACTAAAAATTAAATACTAAATAACCATAATACACCTTAAGTGAGTAGGATGGACTATAAACAAACAAGGGTCAAATTAAACTAAAATACAAGAAAATTAAAATTGAAAAAAAAAATTGAGTGTGACATATGCAACACAAAAGAGGCCATAGAAGATCTCATCGCTACAAGTACCTATTTCATGTTGAACTTCCTTCTGTTTCGCCTGTGCTTCACTATTAAATTTATGATTTTATAACATAAATATCTATAGTCAACATTTATCAAAGAAAAAATAAATTTAAAAATTAAAAATTATATGATGAAATAATATACAATAATAATGCATTATTAATTGAAATATAAAACTTAAATATTAAAATATAAGAACCTAATTGAGTGGGAATAACCTTAATTAATAATTGTAAAATTAAACTAAAAAAAAAATTGAGGAGAAAATACAAAAAAAAAACATAATTTAGAAGTGTACCATGGAATTAAACACAACGTGAAATCTCATACCTAGATTCTCTATCTTGTTAACGCACATTAAGCAATGTTTGGTAGCCTGGATAAAGACATATTAGTATAGGTATCCAGCAAGAACCGTGTGTTTAGTAGCCATTATTCGTTCACGCGAGGCCCGGTCTTAAGGCGAGGCCCGGGGTGTAATTTACTGATTCGGCTGGATAATGTATCCGACGCCCCCCCTCGGATACAGTTTATGGCGTAGCAATCTTAGTATATATGCATTTATCTAGGCTACCAAACATTGCCTTACTAATTTACTCATTCCAGAACTTAGTCTACCAAATAAAACAATGTACCAAACAGATATGTGAAACAATCTTAGTATATTTATCTTAATAACCAAACACACAATTAAAATAGCTAATACGCAATTATCTTTCAAAGCAATCCAAATTTTATTAATGTGGGTATATCCGTACCAATATACACATTTAATTGCAACTATCACATACCTTATCAAAAAAATTATAACTGCCATAGTGTTTTAAACCCATTTTGGGCTACGAGAATTAGAAAAAGGAAACAGTTTATATGCGAAATTGATGCAATAAGGCGAACAAATAAATTTTGAGAGAGAGTTTTATCAAAAAATTATCATTTAGTATATAAGAAAAAAAAATATGAGCTAGAATTAAACTTACTAATTTTGGGAGGGGATTTTAGGCGGAAAAATAGAAAGATTACTATTTCAGAAACCATTGTATTTTTATATATATAAAGATAGAGATTTGGGGTTACTTTCATTCCGTTAAAAAAATTACACATTGTCTGGATGAAATTATCTACAATACAATACGGTCAAACTTATTATTTTTTTCCTTTTCATCTTTTTCTTCACTTTTAATTTCTTGCACTTTAGTTTAGTTTTATATGATTAAATTTTAATAATCAATTATTATATAAAAACTAAAAATTAAATCCAAAAATAATTATAATAAACTGCAATTAGATAGAATGAATCCAAATTAATAAGTGTAAAATTAATCTAAAGTATAAGAAATTAAAATAAAAAAAAATGGAAGAAAAAATAATGAATTACATCGTGTTGCAGAGGATGTAACACAATTGTGTTGCAGAAAATTTCATCCAAAGATAATCTATCTATCTCTATTTTAATTTCTCGAACAAGCACAGATTAGCTGTCTTAAAACTAGGGGCATTTGCATTATAAATCACAACATTTTGAACATTTTCCAATTATAACATGACATTTTAATTGTAGCAATTAAAACACGCCCTTTAATGATTTTTGCAATTACAACATGGTCAAATGTTTTTCGACTAATTTAGTCTTACGTGTCCTACATAATTTACACGTGTACACTCCAATTTGTAAATCCATGTTTAAAAAAAAAAACATATTCACAGAAATTTGAATTTGGATATTAAATTGATTAGAAGATCATGTTAGAAATGTTAAATGGTTCAAATTAGATTGTGATTTTTAATGTAAATAACCTAAAAATAACAAAAGATATAAATTAGACTGATCTACATATATATATATATATATGTATATATATATAAGGGAAGAGTTAGGTGAAACCCTACCCCCAATGTTAGAACAATGATCATTTCTTACACCATATAATCAACAAAAATTAAAGGTCCAAATTTGCTCAAAAAGGCAGGGTCAATTTTATAATATTTGATAAACTTTTTGGGTAGGGGTACTATCGTAATTCGGTAATTCTTAACAAAAAACAATATGTACATGCTCACTGAACATATTGTTGATGAAGCATTTTCTTCATGTCAACAAAGTATTATCGTAATGTTAATCAAATTTTCTCATATTGTTCACAAAAAATTAAATTCTACAAAAATTATAAACCCTAGTTTGATGAAGTAAAACTTAATTGAGATGTATTATATCCTAATAATCAATTATTAACTTAAAAATGAAAATTAAATTTTTAAAAATAATTATAAAGCCTAATTGGATGAAATATCCTATTGGATGGAATAATCCACAATAACAATATAAATATACTACATGGACATTATGATATTTATTCGTTATCCGTACGGATACACTATGTTAGCATAAGAAAATGCTACTTTGCTATAAACAATAATTGGATGTAATAAATTGTAATTAATAAGTCCAAATTAATAAACCGTAATTGGATGGAATAAACCCTAATAACAGATTAGAAACTAAAAATTGAGAATTAAATTCTAAAAAAAATTATAAACCATAATTGGGATAAAATAAACTCTTATATCAATATAAGTGTACTACACTAGTATGATAATGGTTTATGCATTTTAAGGCAATGTTTGGTATACTGGTACGGATATACCCACATTAATAAAATTTGGATTGCTTTGAAAGATAATTGCGTATTAGCTATTTTAATTGTGTGTTTGGTTATTAAGATAAATTTACTAAGATTGTTTCACACATCTGTTTGGTATATTGTTTTATTTTGTAGACTAACTTCTGGAATGAGTAAATTAGTTTAGGCAATGTTTGGTAGCCTAGATAAAGACATATATACTAAGATTGCTACGCCAGAAACTGTAACCGGGGGGCGTCGGATACATTGTCCAGCCGAATCAGTAAATTACATCCCGGGCCTCGTGTGAACGAGCAATGACTACCAAACACACGTATTTTGCTGGATACCTTTACTAATATGCCTTTATCTAGGCTACCAAACATTGCATTATATATTATGTTAGCGTACATTACATAATGCTCACAAAGCAGTATTTTAAGCAAATGAAATCATTTACAATCTGAGTATGTTTAAAAATGAATATTTTGTATTTTTCGTTCATATTTATTCAGATAAACACATGTATCATTGATCTTGAATGAAAGATCATAAAAAGAGCTATAAATAGATATATTATTTGCGTAAATTAAATTAAAAATAAGCAAGTTATGGTCGTTTAAAATTTTTAAATTTTTTAAATTGATGACACAATGCGACTTGAGCTTTTTTCAAAAATCTTACCAAAATGACCCTTTTTCTTCGCTTGATAATTATGAAAATTTTCACCGCCTTTTGCCTCAAAATTCAACAATTAGATAATCTCATTGAATGCGTAAGATGTATTCATGGTTCTTATACAAAGGATAATAGTCTCTATATATAGGTTGTTCTTGCATATGGCAATTGTATATATAAATCTTATATATATCGGAAAGAATAAAATATCAATTTAATGCTAAAAAGTATCATGTTTATTTTAGTTAAAAATAATGTTAATTTTTTTTAAAAAAAATAGTGACATTTTTGTAATTATTGCTATATTTTTTAATTGAAAAAAAAAATATTATTTCTAATATTAAAAATTATTACTTTTAATACTAAAAAATATCCGTCTAACATAAAAAAATTTATATACGATGATAGTATTCAAGTCTTTCTATATATATTTATAATATTTTTCTTCTTATATTTATATTATTTTGTTTCAGGATTTAGTGGATTGACCGCGTATGGAGGGTTTTATGAAGTATGCAAACCAAAAAAGGGTGAAAGCGTATTTGTGTCGGCCGCTTCGGGTTCTGTGGGAAGTCTAGTCGGACAATACGCTAAGCTCTTTGGCTGCCGTGTCATCGGTTGTGCCGGCACCCAAAATAAGGTACTCTTTCCGTTTTATAATGTTTATTGTTTTAGGATTTTAATTTAGAATTAATAATTAATTTTTTGGACTAATATATCCCTTCTTCTATATCAAATAAAATTTTATTCTCTTATATTTTCCTAAAAACTTGGCAAAATTTTCTCTCTCCATATATTTATAGGGTTAAAATTAAGAGAAATAGTGCGAAAATATCTAAAATAACAAATATTTTAAAATAAAACTCCTAAACCAACAATTAAAACGAAACGGATAGAGTATATTTTAATTATTTCTATTGCCTAATATATAATATTTAATACCATACTAACACTAAGTAATACTTCCTCCGTTTCATAATATTTGTTGTTTTATGATTTTAATCTAGAATTAACAATTAATTTTTTAGACTTAAATATCACTTCCTTCTATATCAAATAAAATCTTATTCTCTTATATTTTCTTAAAAATTTGGTAAAATTTTATCTCTCTGTATATTTATAAGGTTAAACTTGGGAGAAAGGATGTGAAAATATCTAAACAACAAATATTTTAACACAAAATAAAACTCCTAAAATAACAATTAAAACAATACGGAAAGAGTACTAATATTAATACAATAGACTAACACTAATGCTACAATTAATTGTGAATTAGGTGCTTTCTTTGGAAAGGGGAATTGTTGCATAGTATAAAAATCAATGTATTTTTCATAATTATAACCGAATTTGAATTCTAAAATTAAATTAAAATCATCATTTGTCATTTTTCATATTTTTTGATTGGGTTTAATCTCAATGGTTAGTAATGACAAATCTTAAGTCCTACGTTATAGTTAACCAAAAATGAATAATACAAAATTTCTTTAACTCACAATAGTTATAAATCAATTTTATTTTGCCATAATGATTTTCTTCATTTTTTCACAACAAATAAAATTTTATATATCCCATCTGTGTATGGCATTTGTTTAATCTAGTAATATATAATGATTTCCGTTAAAAATTGCAACGTATAAGAATATTGTAATGTTAGATGACTCGTAATATTTTCTATCACGTGTGTTGTGTTAGTTATAGAAAAAACTATTAAGTAATTTACACTAGACGTATATTTAATTACATTAATAGTTCAGATATTGTTTTGTTTTTTTTTGGAGGGGGGGGGGGGGGGGGAGGGTTGAGATATGTATAATGATTAAAACTAGGAACATCATGTGAACCTTACAATCATTTATGCTAAAATGTCGTGAATAAGATTGTTTGAATAAGATTGTCTAGTCTACTTTCTCTATCCTATTTGTCTTTCATTTTAAATTTAATATTTTAATTATGTTTATTATAAAAATAAAATTATTATCGTATAATAAATCTTTATTAACATTTATTTCAAAGAATTGAAATTTTATAAAGTTATATATATACTCTTATAATTATAGACTAATCAACCTAATAGCCAAATAAATTATATTATAGTAAAAAAGTGTTTCTATAAATATTTCATGTTGACAAAGAGAATCTAAATCAATATTAATTTGTTGGCAAACACTTCCATGCACCTGTTGTAAATAGTGTTATTTAAGACGGGTCGGGTTAAATCCGAGCTTTGATCAGGCCAACGCGGTCAAACCCATATTGACCGGGTCAATCCGCAAAAAAGTAGAAAAAACCGGTTAAATCAGTATCAACAGTCTCACTAAAAAGTATCACCAAAAATTCGAAAAGTATCATCTGTATCATTAAAAAATAAGGGGTCTGCTAGTTATTTTATACTTGTTTATTTAATTCAAATTGTGATTTTTTCCATTCGAATTAATGTTTCGAGCTTAGTAGTTTAGAGTTTTTTTAGGGTTCATAGTTTTTTAAAGGGTTCATGTTTTTTAGGAGTTTTTTTTAGGGTTCATAGTTTTTTAGAGGAGTTTTTTTAGTTTTCTTAGGGGTTTTTTTTAGGGTATATTTTGTGTTTTTTAGTGTTTTTTGGGGGGTGTTTTTAGGGATTTATTTTGTATTTTTTAGAATTTTTTGGGGGGTGTTTTTAGGAGTTTATTTTGTGTTTTTTAGGGTTTTTTGGGGGGTGTTTTTAGGGATTTATTTTGTATTTTTTAGAATTTTTTTGAGGGTATTTTTAGGGGTTTATTTTGTATTTTTTAGGGTTTATTAAATCTATTTAATATATATTTCAAACAAATTGAATCAATTTATTTTAATTTTAGGGTTCACTAATATTTTTTTAGGGTATATATTTTTGGGGAACAAATAAAATTGATAAAAAAGACAAAAAATGTAAAAAACACTGCCAGAAAAATAAAAAAAAAGAAAAAAATGGCCAGAAAAAATAAATAAATAAAAGACGGGCACGTGGGGCAACGCACCATGAGTGGACCGCGCGCGTGGAGCCATGCACTGTCTCATTTAGTCTGATTTAGCAACTGATGCACGGAAGTGCAACTCTAATTTGTTTTCGTTGGTTTACACAATAATATGAGTAGTGATTTTCAGCCAGATTCTGGCTAGCCAGAATCTTTTAGTATTTTTAATAATTAATTAATTTAATTAATAAAACACTAATTATTCAATAAATTTACATTGATGCCCTCCATAATAATTAGGGCAATTCTATATGCGCTTCAATTCAGATGAAATCGAAGATGGAAAAAAAATAAAGAAGTGATGAAACGAAAGAAGATGAAGATGCGCCCCTTTCTTCCGATCCGCTTCTGGAGTGATTTTAATACTTAATTACAAATCACTAATTTCATGACAGAAGGATAATATAGTAAAAACATAACATTTAATAATTAACATAATTAATTTATTAATAATACAATTTTATTAATCATCAAAAAATTAGATTCTGGCTAGTCAGAATCTGGCTGACTAGCATTATTCCAATAGATATTTTAAGTACTGATAGAGTGATAGTCCATAGTTATATGCCCTGCTAATTGTGGCTACAGTGGATACTCCCGAGTTTTTTGGAAACACGTATATTTTCTAACATTTGTTTTCCTAATAGATATTATTTTCTATATAAGCCCATCTATATTTATTAGTAAAATACACATTATATAATTATCTACATGGTATGAAGCACTTAAGATTTACCAGAAGCCCTAGGATCCTATAATCTTTTTTGCTGCGGCACTGACCTCCAATAGGGGAGGCTGGTTACGTGAACTTCCCGTTTTTCGTTTTTTAGTTCATATGCAAATTTTGTAATTACTATGTAAATACCACACGTATTTTTGATATCGTCATAATAATATCGCCATTTTAATTATACATGAAAAATTTAAATTGTGTGTAATTTATTTACCCGCTATGGTGGCATGAACTCTACCCCTAATTGGTCGTTTACATCGCTCAATTTTTTTATTTTATTTTTTTTAACTCTCTCGATCTCCACTAAAAAAAGCCCCATTTTATTTTTTAATTTCCTCGAAACCGATTTGAGTTAGGGAAATTTTTTTCTAGTTTTTTTTTTATCAAACTTGTGCAACCTTTTTTGTTAACCTTTACTTAAAACTTTTAGACTTGTAACATTTTTTTTATTTTAATTTTTTATTAATGAGCTTATGTAACACTCTATATTTAATGCCTAAAAATTTTTCATTTGTGCTACATTATTATTATTATTATTATTATTATTATTATTATTATTATTATTATTATTATTATTATTATAGTACAACATGCATGATTTCAGTATAATTTATAAGTATATAACATAATTTATAATAATTTATTGATCTTCTATTTGATAAGTTTTATGATTTAAAATAAATTAGTAATTACATTTTTTTTTTATATTTGTCATATTTAAAGAAATCAAATTAATGTTCTCGACAATCATACATTAATATTTATCGAATCATGTCATTCAAAATAGTCCAAGTCTTTCTAGTGTAGATTTGCTTATATTCCTAAAATTTTTAATTTTCTTTTTATTTGTTATCTAACTACCAAAAATTTATCTTCTTGTCAAATTAGTGTGCCTATTATTTTATTAATTCTAAAAAATTGAACGCAACATATATAATTCAAAATAATGACAATATCACAAATGAAAAAAATATGTGTGCATAGGCACTGGCGAAATATTAGTTAGTTAATTAAGCTGATTGCAATATGCAGGTTGATTTGCTCAAGGAAAAGCTTGGATTCGATGATGCTTTCAACTACAAAGAAGAGATGGATCTTAACTCCGCCCTCAAAAGGTCCTTGTTCTTGATGATTTCTTCAGTTCATATACTCAAAAAATTAAAAGTTATAAATATACTGCTGATCAATATGAGTTTATATATAGAGAGTATATGTAGGCATGCACCTCTGGAAGTCACGTCATTAGGTTTTATTAATTTAATTTTATTTTATGATTATTAATTAGGATTTATTCCAACTACTTAGAATTTATAATTATATTTTTAGAATTAATTTTTCATATTTTTAGTTAATAATTATTTTTTAGGGTTAATTATTCTATAATTAGAGTATATTATTTTTAAAAATTTCAATTTTTAATAATAAAAATTAATTATGATTTGTTATATTATAATAAAATTTATTATATGATGAAAAGTGTTGAAGTGACCGTCATATAGATAGTGCTCACAAAAGTGTGTGTGTGTGTATAGATAGATAAATAGATTATTTTACTTGCTAGTGTGAGAGTAAGAACGCATCTTACACCAATGAAATAATTTAATAGCTAAAATTTAATGCAAAAGATAGTGGCAATTAGTAAATAACAAGATAAAAATAAAGAAAGCGAGGGTGACATCGTCAGACACTCAAGACCCTTTTGAAAAATGATGAGATGATGTCGTCATTTTAATAAAAAAATTAAAATTTTTAATGGTCACTTATTTCTCTACAAGCAAAACCCTAAATTCTTATTTCACTACAAGAAAAATCATAAATTCCAGCGCACATGTTTTCGCTGGAATGGGCTAAATAATCACCGGAATGATCAATTCCAGTGGTTATTCCAGCGCATCTCAGACGCTGGAAAACGGTGCGGCAGAATCGGAAATTTCCAGCACAATTCCTTGCGAAAATTCTATTCCAGCATTTTTTTTTTGCGCTTTTTTTTCCTTTCGCCAGAACAACCGCATCTCAGACGCTGGAAAACGGTGCGGCAGAATCTAGGGATGTCAACTTTACCCGTAGGGTAAAATTACCCGCTGGTAAATGGGTTATACGGGCGGGTAATACCTGTAGATTCGGGTAACGGGTACGGTATACTACCCGTACCCGCTAAATTTTGTTAGGGTAAGGGTAGGGTATGGGATTAAGGTTTTACCCGATTACCCTACCCGATTATCCTAATATATTAAATATATATATATATATATATACTTTTTAAATTAATCTTCTTGTTTTGTTGTTATTGTGGCATCACAAGAATTTGATTTATTTGTATTGGTTATATTTTGACAAAAGAACTCATCTATTCATTTTTTTTTTCGTATTTTTGGGAATTTTTTTATTGTAATATATTATTAAATAAATCTAAACGGGTAATCCGTTTTACGCGCGGGTATCCGATTACCCGTAGGATAATACTCGTACCCTACCCGCAATAAAAAATAAGGTAATAGGGTAGGGTATGGGTAGGGGCATTTTATGTTAGGGTAGGGTATGGGAAAGACATACCCGTACCCTGCCCTGGAACAATATTCCAGTGCTTTTTTTCTTTCTTTGCTTTTTTTTTTTCTTTCGCCGAAACAATATTACAGTATTCCAGCGTTTTTTGCTTTTTTTTTTCTTTCGCCGGAACAATATTCCGGTGCTTTTTTTTCTTTTTTTTTTCTTTCGCCGGAACAATATTTCGGTATTCCGGTGCTCTTTTTTTCTTTCTTTTGCCGGAACAATATTCCAGTATTCCGGTGCCTTTTTTTTTCTTTCTTTCGCCGGAACAATATTTCGGGATTTTTTTTTTTATTCCAGTGCTTTTTTTGCTTTTTTTTTTCTCCGGAATAATATTCCAGGTGCTTTTTTTTATTTCACCGGAACAATATTCCGGTGCCCCGCCCGCACACTAAACCCACTGAAAATCCCCCACTCCTTTGCTACTTCAAAGTTTCGAACCCAAGACCTCTTGCACATATGTGCAAGCTTTTACCGCCTACACCAACTGATGGATTCATTAATAATACTATATATTTTATATTTATTATATATTATGTGTATATCTTATATATTATGTATTATCATATAATGCATGATTTATAAACTTTTAATATTACATTTATTAGATTAATTTATAAAAGTTCAAATGATATATTATTTATTTGGTGTCATTGAATAAATTTTTATTAAAAACCTAATCAAGATTAGAAATTAATTTTAATTTTAATAATTATTCTTTATAACATTTATATGGAGATGTAACAAAAATTATAATTCATAACTTGCATTATCTTATAACTTATAACTCACAAGAATACATAAATTTTAAGATTAAAATTAGATTTTCTATATTAGCGTAATAAACTTTAACTGATTATTTATATTATATTTTATAGTAAATCATAATTCCAAATTAACTTAATTAAAACTCAAAATGTAGGAGAGACAATTGTATTGTGATTATATATTAAAGAAAACTTATTATAAGTGTTGGAAATTTATAAAATAATATTTTGTAGTAATGAATTACAAATCTTATGATTTATAACTTAAAAATTTCATAACTCACTACAATACATAGTTTTCAACTTTAAAAATACATTATCTATATTAGTTATGTAAAACTTTATATGATTAATTGCGTTAAATATATAATAAATAAACTATATGTGTGCTAAATTAACTTAATCAAACTCTAAATTTAGAAGACTGTCATATTATGATTATAGATTGAACAAAACTTATTATATTAAATTTAATATATTAGTTTTATAAACTTTAATTGATTAGTGATTTTATAAGTTCTAAAAGAACAAAATCCTCTTATATAAATCTTGAGTTCATCTTATATTTTTATGATCATTTTATCTTCTATATAAGTAAATATTTCTCCTATAATTAAAAATATTAATATTCATTATCTATTTAAAAATACTAGTACATTTTAATATGTTATTTTGTAATGTATTATTTATATTGATTAATAATATCAAATAAACATTGTACACTAAAATAATAAAAAATAGTGAAATTTCAAAAATTTCAGCAGAAAATTAATGTTGGAATTTTACTAAAAATAATAAATTAAACTAAACAATAAAATATTCCAACGGAAAAATACCGCTAGAATATGAAAAAAAAATAAAAAAAAATAAAAAATATCAAAATATTCTAGTGGAAAAAAAACCGATGGAATATGAAAAAATCATAACTAAAAAATGTTAAAAAATTTCAGCGAAAAAATACCACTGAAATATGGGAAAAAATTGAAAAAAAAAATAAAAATAAAAAATATTTAAATATTCCAGCGGAAAAATACCGCTGGAATTCAAAAAATCATAAATAAACAAGATTAAAACATTCCAACAAAACAATAGCGCTGGAATATGGAAAAATAAAAAAAAATAATAAAAATTATTAAAATATTCCAAAGTAATTTTTTCGCTGGAATTTGAAAAAGTTTGAAAAAAATAAATAAAAATCATTCCAACGAGTTTTTTCTGCTGGAATCAATTGAAATATACGCTGGAATTTCCAGCGGATATAAATCCGCTGGAATATCTGGTGGAAAATTCCAGCGAGCATAAATTTCGCTGGAATGTTCGTTGGAAAATTCCAGTAAATATTTTTCGCTGGAATAACTGCTGGAATTCAAAAAATTCCAGCGTATATGAAAACCGTTGGAATAAATGCGCTAGAATTTGCTGATTTTCTTGTAGTGTTTCTAATTCGAATTACATGAATAATATATCGAATTAAAAACTTTTCCCATGCTTTTTCATCGAGATGAGTGATACATATGTTTATCTGAACAAATATGGAGGAAAAGACAAAATATCTATTTTTATATATAAACAGGTTGTAAATGATTTTATTAGCTTATAATAATACTTCGTCAACATTACAATAATGTATGGTAATGAAACATTTGACATGTGCTAACATAGTGTATTCATTGTGCTAATGAATCATAATCATAATCATAATCATAATCATAATGTTGCTGTTGTACACTTATATTGATAATAAAGTTTATTCCATCCAATTAAGATTTATTTATAATTAATTTTTATGATTTATTTTTTATTTTTTAGTTTCTAATTATTAGAGTTTATTCCATCTAATTATAATTTATAAATTTAGGTTTATTAATTAGGATTTATGCCATCCAATTATGCTATATAACGTATGATGGTGAAGTATTGTCATATATTAACATTATGTTTCTGTAGTGCTAACGAAACAAAATCATAATACTAATGTAGTAAGTTTTTTTAATTATGATTTTTTCGTCATGATTTTATTTTAACATATGTATACATATATCTCTTATGTATAATTATATTTTTTATTACATTTTTTGCTTAATTATCCCACAAATTATATCTTAACTCTTAATCAGCCCAAAATCAAAAGTTGATTCGTTCCTAGTTCTTCACATGAGACTTCCTACATACTACTATCCAAGATTCAGTACAAGGTGTTCACAAGTAGACAGATTTCTTTCATTGGTATTTTGTACTCCAAAAAGGGAAGTATATTTTATATTCCAAATTTTGGATGTATTTTAAAACGTTTAATTATAACCAACGACAAATAAAAAATAACTTACAAAAATCAATTAGTTTTCAAAATACACATAATATTCTAGGAGTAATTCGTTCCGTAATAGATAAAAATTATTTTGATACATAACATCCATCTATAAACAGTAAACTATAGGACCATTTTAATTGACAGTACAAAAATGAAGATACCTTCCTACTAATTATTAGATAAACTAAAATCCTCATTTTCCCTATAAAAATTGTCATTAAAATCATGCATTGATAATCAACATTGCATTAATGTTTATTCATGATTTATTTATGAGCAACACTTTGGGTGCACCAAGTCCATCAAACTGATCCAAATTAACCCAATAAATTTTAATAAAAAAGTAACCCATTAAACCGGAGCAGTCACACGGGAGTCTCACGCGAGCCCACGCGCGACGTGTGTTGTGCAACTGTCCAAGTTATTTTTTTATTGTTTTCTAACTTTCTAAATTTTTTGTAGTTTTTTCGTCAAAAGTCTATATTCTGAAATAGAATTAGTGAATCATAAAATTAAATTATATTACTTTTCTTATTCTGAGACCCATGCAGTTCATTCGCTCGATACAAACATGTGAGCTCGTACCCTGTGCTCGATAATTAATTTATTTCGAAAAAAATATATACCCTAAACATAATCAGTGAACCTTAAAATTAAAGTAAATTAATTTAATTTGTTTGATGTAGCAACTCACACAGTGCTTTAGTGTTGAGTGACTTATACTCGTGCAATGCACTCGATAATTAATTTTTTCAAATAAATATAAACCTTAATCAAGATTAATAAACCTTAATTGAGAATAATAATAAACTTATATAATTAAAGTAGTAGTGGTACTACAATTGATATTTTTTCGGAAGTAGTTTTTTTTAGCGATGCGCAGCCTGTCAGTCTGTAGGGTTTTATTTTAGGAATTTTGGATTCCAAAGTCTGATAAGAGTGTTTTCCTTAATTTATTTGACACAGGTACTTCCCAGAGGGAATTGACATATATTTCGACAATGTGGGTGGAGCCATGCTGGAGGCAGCGGTGGCAAACATGAATCAGTTCGGGCGGGTGGCGGTGTGTGGCGCCATTTCTGAGTACACAGGCAATGGCAAGAGGGCGGCTCTTAAAATGCTAGATGTCATATACAAGAGGATCACCATTCAAGGCTTTCTAGCTGCCGATTACTTAAAATGCTACGCTGATTTCATCGAGATGACGACGAAGTTCCTTCGCACAGGAAAAATGCAGTCGCTCAACGACATCTCTTGTGGCGTGGAGAGTGTGCCTCGTGCTTTCATAGGGCTCTTTTCAGGTGATAATATTGGAAAAAAGATCGTGCAGATTGCGGACGATGAATAATTATGGTATGGGTTTAGTTGGGTCGAGAAATTTTTCTTAAGAGGGGGAGGAGCGCAATTGTTCACACTATCTATTTGTTCGTGCGGTCAAGAAATAATAGTGAAGGAGACACAACTACCACACTTATGAATTTAATTTCCTTTTTTTATAGTTGTGTTAGTGAAACAACGATGTTTGAAATTTTTTCAAATTTTAATCATCAAACAACGTCCTTTTGGCACAGCTTCACACCATCATCTTTCTTCACTCTTTCTCAAATTAAATTGAAAACATTATGTCGTTTATTAAAATAAATAACTGAAAATAATAAGATGAATAGAATAATTTTAAACTAAATTTTTCTAAGGTTTTTCATTAATTGAAATTAAATTAGTTATGACTAGCAATGAAATTTGGAAAAATAATTCATACGAGTTAATTACACTTTTGGTCTCATAAAAATAGAGTGAAAATACTTTTAGTCCCAAAATGTACATTTTTGGTCCCATATTTGATTTTTCCTATATTTTAATCCCAAAGGATACATTTTGACATTTTTTATACTTAAAACTAACTAGACACTTAACGGTTCTTAAATATTTGGACCAAAAGCGTCAAAACATTAAACTTGGGGCTAAAAACATTACTAAGACTAAAAGTGTTTTAAACATATTAATTAATTATTTAAAATATTTGAAAATCTAGATCATAAGTGAATATGGTGGCTAGAACGTTAGGGAAGGTTTGGAAGAGGTCTCAGAGGAGAATTAGAGAGTCTAAGTACTTTCAATCTAGTTATTTTGTGTGTTATATATTGAACCTCAAACTCGGTTCAATTTTATAGCTCATTCTTTTTGGATTTCTCTTAGTCTTATTCTTGTATTTCAAAATGATTGGGGAACTTGTATTTCAAACCTATAAATGAGTCTTATTTATTGTTTGTGACCTATGAGACGTTGTTGAGAAGTCATAATCCTTTCTTATGGTTTGTTAGCTTCTGTTTAAAAATCATAATCCTAAGTTCTCGACTCTACACTAATTGATCTATGTTCCATTAATAACTAAGTAATCAATATCAACAAAACCAACATATATAATCAAATAATCTAGGGGCCCTCATCCCATTCAAAATAACATGCTTATAAATAATTATAACAACACACAGACTAAATCACATCATACTTAGTATAGTGTTAATTTCAATTTAATAAATTGAACAACGTGCTTATAATAAATTATTATAACACAACATACGTAGCATAAATAACATCATACTTAATTAACTAATTTCAATTTCAATTTCATAAATTGAAGAACATGCTTATTAATACTTATAATACAACACATCTATCATAAATTATATCATGCTTCTATTTCAATTTAATAAATTTAACAACATTAAATTCTAATTATAAATAATTATATATAATACTTCTCTAACAAAATCAACATTCCAAAATCAATATATTAACATGGTCCAATTTCTCAAATTCATATATACTACTAAAAAAAGTTCTAGAAAATTAACATGCTTATTAAAACTATAAAATCATTAGTTTTGCAAATGAAACTCACCTTAATCATTTTGTGATTTGCTTCTACCAATTGAGAAACAACTTTGAACAACACTAAAAAAAAATACATAAATTAAAAAACAAACAATTAGACAAAAGTCATAACAATTAAACAAAAATTATAATTTAATTAAACAAACACACACACACACAGCCAATTCAGTTGCAGCAAGAAGAAGAAGAAGAAGCAAGAATAAGAAGCACCAAGAAGAAGAAGTACCAAGAGTGAAATGAGAGAGAAAGACGGGGCAGGGAAAGAGAGAAGGGCATAGAGGGAGACGGATAAAGAGAGAGAGAAAGAGAGAGACAGAGAGAGAGAGAAGCAGAGTGAGTGAGAAAGAGAAGGAGAGAACATCGAGAGAGAGAGAGGGGGGGACAGAGAGGGGACCGAGAGAGAGAGAGAGAAGGAACTCACCGTCATCTTCGGAGGAAGAGGGAGTCGCCTATGGGAAGGGAATCACTGAGGGACGGAGGCTCGAGGAATGGTCTGCACCCGAGCCCGACTGTAATATTCAGAGAGAGAGAGAACTCACCGTCATCACCGGAGGAAGGAGGAGTTGCCAGTGGGAGGGGATCGCCAGGGGACGGAGGCTCGTCGCAAGGAGAATCGTCGGGTTCGAATTTGGGGATTTAGGGTTCGAATGAATGGTCTGCGCCCGAGCCCGACTATAATATTTAGACCTAGTGATGAACTAACGACATATTATTTCTGTCGTTAGAATTAACATTTAAATTTAATATTTAATTAAATAATTAATGACAGATTACGTCTGTCGTTAACTAATTAAATTAAAGAAAAATTATAAAAAAACATAACGACGGATTAATTCCGTCGTAAACTATTTAAAAATGGAAAATTAAAATAAAAAATCTAATGACGGAACTAATCCATCGTTAAGTTTAATATTTAATTAAAAATTAATTATAAAAAATAATTATGTCCGTCGTTAAAGATAACGACATCATTTCTGTCGCAGATCCGTGTAACTTTTAAGTGCAAACCATGTCCGCCAAAAATTTCTGCTGAACCACTAACGACGGACAAAACATCATTAGTCCGTCGTTAGTAGCAATGAATCATTATCCGTCACTAATGTCCATCGCTAAACTCCACTTTTCTTGTAGTGCAGGGGACCCATTGCCACTCTTGGCCCCAAGGTGCATCTGCCTTCGATTCTAGTGTTTTTAGGATCATCCATAAGAAATATACCTCCATATAGTAATAAAATGACATTAAATTTCAAATATATTTAAATATCTAGAATTATTTAAATCTGTTGCATTTAACTTAAGATCAATATATGAAATACTTACCTAAAGTTGCATGTGATACATACATTTTTATAACATTTCCTAGATATAAAGTACATGAATGGATCTTCTAAATTTAATGTATACATAATGTACATGATTGATGTACACACATTTGACTTTTTAAAATTCATAAATCTTTTTATGTTTTACGGAAAATTTATGAATCTTATTTATCTTTTAGATTCACGTGTTTTAAAATATAAAAGACACATTTTCAAGTAGCATATAATGTATATTAGTTTTTTAAAAAAATTATAATTTAAATGTAAATTTCTATTTACAAATAACTTCACTATAATAATATTTTTCTCTAGTCCCCATGATACACACACGCACACACATGCAAATTCTCTTGTACATAAGATGTACATCAGATGGTCAACGCGTTGACCTAAAAAATCATCAAAACTGGTGATACTTTATAGGGATACAAGTGATACTTTTTAAATTTTGAGTGATACTGATGAAGCCATGCCAAGTATTGAAGAACACAAGTGCATGAAGAATGAAGACTTGCATGCATGGCGCCGAGTTGAAGATTGAAGAAATTCAAAACCCTTAATTTAATTAAGTGGTTCGAATTTTATCCATTAGATATTTTATTTATTTAGTATTTATTTCAGATTTTTATCTAGTTAATTGTAATTTTCATCTATTTTTAATTAGTATTTTCTAGGAGGTCTTTTTAGTTAGATAATTAGAGTTTTAATTATGGAAACTTCTTTCCTAGTTAGAATTCTAGTTTAGGTAGTTTCCTAGTCCAATTTTAATTATTTTGGGCCATTATTTTCGTCCCCCTTAGCATTATAAATTGGAAAACCATGTCATATTGATATTTTAGACTTTGTTTGATATTTGAATTAAATCATATTGTCTCCTAAACCTATTGTTGGTTTTGAATTTTATCAATTCTTTAAGTTTGACATCTTAAAGTCTTATTCAAGGGAACGTTGTAATTCACATCGAGGGATTAGGGTAAACTCGCTATTGAAGAGTAACTTGGAGATATGTTTTTCGTAGTATGTTTGAGATTACGGGGAATTTATCGGGTTGCAACTCAACACTCGAGAAGTTTGCTTTAAGGTGTGCGTTTCGCTTCATCAAAGAATCGAGGTTCACATCGAGTGAGTTGTCACATCACGAAACCATTCCATATATCCTATCTACTCTACCCCTTCGTCAAAAAGTCTGTTTCATCTATCTTTCACCCAACCCATGTTTTTCTAAGTCCTTGAAAGTGTATCGAGTTGTTTCCAAGTCAATTCCTAGTTTAGTTCATATACGTGTCCGGTTTAAGCTAAATAATACGTATAGTCCAAAACATTCAAATCAGCCTATTCCTTCACCAAATTCGACCCTAATATCATCCATATCATAAATACTTTGGATTGATCCTTCCACCGCTGTCGTGTTCGTTCCTAAGTCTTCCGCGCATATATTGATCCGGTGTCGATTATCTTTCGAGATCTCATCATTTGGTATCACAACCACGTCAACATAGCTGGTTGTGGTTCAATCCATCTCTTAGTATCATTCATCTAAGGTTGTTTGTGTTAGGTCTGATCTGAATAAAAAATGTGAAAAAAAAATTGTTGACAAAAAAAAGGGAACAATTCGAAAAAAAATCATTTTTTTATTTCCTTTTTGCATTGTTCTATTTTGGTTTTCCTTGTTGATTACTAGGTTGATTAGGAACTTTCCTTCTTTACCACTTTGATTTTCCTATTTTATTCTTTCCTTCCTTATTTCCTTTTCTTTTTTCAAAACTTACCTTGTACATCTATTAGGATTTAATTTTGATTCCTATTCTATTTGGGGATTTAAAATTCTATCATAATTCCTCCACATACACATACCACACGTACACCCTCCTACACGCCAATTTTCATACCATCTACACAGCAGTCCACATCCAAGAAGTAGCAACACGGTGGTTACTTGATCGTCTAGTTTGAGCTTGCGAGAAGTCACCAAAGGAGCTGATCTCACCACATATTTTTGACCATCCATACACCACATTCACATACTTTGCACCACATATATTGAGTGATACATAAGAGGAAAGAAAAAGAGTGAAAAAAATTGAGAGAAAAGTGAGGAATCAAGAGGTCCCTTATTTTCTTCACGTTTTTTTTTTACTTGTGCAGGTACTATGAAGTTGAAGCTTCGGTTGTCTGACATCAGTGGGATGTGCGCATTCATGATCATAAAGATGTGTATTATGCCACTTGTGCAAGAGGAGTTTGATGATCCGTTCGTGTTCATCTTTGATCCAGATGGTTCGAATTCGAGGATGAATTTTTTTCAAGAGGAGGGGAATGATGAAGCCATGCCAAGCATTGAAGAACACAAGTGCATGAAGAATGAAGACTTGCATGCATGGCGCCGAGTTGAAGATTGAAGAAATTCGAAAACCTTAATTTAATTAAGTGGTTCGAATTTTATCTATTAGATATTTTATTTATTTAGTTTAATTCAGATTTTTATCTATTTAATTGTAATTTTCATCTATTTTTAATTAGGTTTTTCTAGGAGGTCTTTTTAGTTAGGTAATTAGAGTTTTAATTATGGGAACTTCTCTCCTAGTTAGAATTCTAGTTTAGGTGGTTTCCTAGTCCAATTTTAATTATTTTAGGCCATTATTTTCGTCCCCCTTAGCATTATAAATAGGGGAACCATGTCACATTTATATTTTAGACTTTGTTTGATATTTGAATTAAATCACATTGTCTCCAAACCTATTGTTGGCTTCAAATTTTATCAATTCTTTAAGTTTGGCATCTTAAAGTCTTATTCAAGGGAACGTTCTAATTGACATCGAGGGATCAGGGTGAACTCGCTATTGAAGAGTAACTTGGAGATACATTTTTCGTAGTACGTTTGAGACTACGGGGAATTTATCAGGTTGCAACTCAACACTTGAGAAGTTTGCTTTAAGGTGTGCGTTTCACTTCATCAAAGAATCGGGGTTCACATCGAGTAAGTTCTCACATCACAAATCCATTCCATATATCCTATCTACTCTACCCCTTCGATAAAAACATCTGTTTCACCTATCTTTCACCAAACCCACATTTTTCTAAGTCCTTAGAAGTGTACCGAGTCGTTTCCAAGTCAATTCCTAGTTCAGTTCAAATACGTATCCGATTTGAGCTAAATAACACGTATAGTCCAAAACATTCAAATCAGCCTATTCCTTCACCAAATTCATCCCTAATATCATCCATATCATAAATACTTCAGATTGAATTCTTTCACCGCTGTCGTGTTCGTTCCTAAGTCTTCCGCGCGTATATTGATCCGGTGTCAATCATCCGCCGAGATCACATCATATACTTTTTAGTGTTACGATTGATACTGATTTTGACAGCTTTTTTCTTTATTTTTCTTTTCAGGCCGGTACTTTTTAATAATACAAGTGATTCTTTTGAGCTTTTGAGTGATACTTTTTAATGTTACAATTGATATTGATTTTGACCGAATTTTTGGTCAATGCATTGACTGAGCAATACGTTGACCGTCTGATATACACCTAATGCACACAAGACCTGCATATATATATATACATATATGATTAGGTTCAAATGTCTACTAGTGTTGGGGTTTTTTCGAATTAAACCACCGCAGGATCATTTCGTTGTTCATTAATCCATGTTCATGCAAATCATAATTTTATGTCACATGAATGTTTATCACGTCATGCACAAAACCATGCAAAATGAATCTAACGAAGCGGAATACATAGATTCGAATTACTTACAATTGTCAGACGGTGTAATATCCCAAAATTTTTAGTATTAAAATAATAGCCTATGATTACCTTAGGGGTAAGTTAGGAAAGGAAATAGACCCTTAAAAATTTTATTTTAGATAAAGTGTGTCGTTGGATGGGTTAGCGAAACCCGTGATATTCTTATATAATGAGACTCCAGTGTGGTTTAAAACCTAAAAAAAAAAGAATTAAAAAAAAATATTTGTTATTATCACCTCGACTGTGAAAAAATATATATATATATTTATATTTTTCTCGTATATATTCATATTAGGACCTTAAAGACTATATATATATATATTATATTTATATAATTCATGCCAAAAGATAATATATGTATATATATACGCATATAGTAAAAAAAATGTGTTAATAACAACCAAGAATAATAATAATAAACTATAACTATTTGGATAATTAAGTCAAATATATACTATTTTAAATAAAGTTTATCTAAAGGTGCATTATTCTAATCCATTTACATCCACATATATTACTATAATTAAATTCTATCTAGATAACTTAAAGTTTATTTAAAATAAATGTTAAAATTGATGCAAGTAGATTTATGCTACACGTAGCCTTTATGATTGATTCCAAAGCTTCCATTTACATGTATTTTAAATACATTAGATATGTGTCACTCCAAGCATTTAGCTAAGTGGATTGATGTTTAAAAGTTACATGTGTACTTGAGTAGTAAGAGTAATATGTGACATTTTTATATGCATAATTAATTCACTAAAGAAAAATATACACTACAGCACAACCGTAAATCTTCTTGAATTAAGAAAAGCTGCCGCTCATCTAAGCCAAGGTTAGTATTTGGATCTTTAATTTCGTATATGTACACCTATGCTACTATTTTAGGGGATAAATTTAAAGTTATTAATCTAAGGTAAATAACCTAGATTTATAGCTTGGAGCTATTTGTTGTTGGTGACAAAAACTTATATGATTTAATTGATATACATGTTTAACCAACTTAATCATTACTTAAGGTATTAAGTAAGTTTCTAATGAGTTTGAATTACTATTATAAATATAGGTTGTAAAGGATCGTAAATTTATATATATATATATATATATATATATTAATTTTAATATATTAGAACTACTAAATAAAGGATTAAAGAATGATTAATGTTTTATAATCTTTAAATATTCAAAACTTGAGTAATTTGTTGGCCTAGAATAATATTATTATATGGAACTCCATTATTATTAGTAGGAATTTAAACTAAATTAAAGAAATTACATTCTAGATTAATTAATTTATAAAGTACGGAGCTATAATCATATATACTAAAACAATAGACAAGATCAGTTCTTGAAAATATTGTTATTAAAATAAAATATATATTGAGAATAAATTAACAATTTGACATTCTTTTAAATACTTATATTGAATATTTTGTAAGATTCATGGCCTAAGAAAGTAAAAGTTTAACAATATTTGTGAGTTTTATATAATAAATATTTGAAAAATACTAATTAGTAATATATGTACTTGGTATTAATGGAGAATATCAATACACTAATTTCAAGAGTATATTGATACTTTAGGAAAGAATGGAAATTTCAAAGATGAAATTATGATTCATAATAAAATCTAAAATTTAGTATAGAAACATAAATTAAATTAAGAGAGAGCTTGGGAGTTTAGTTATATAGGGATTTTTAGCAAAACTAAGTCAAGATTGGTTATTGTAGGTTCAGAAGAGATAGCAGAATCCGAGCAGAACCAACCCAGAGTTTAAAAGCCTTTCTGTGAGACAAATCGTTTATCCAGGTGGGTTTTTAGTATATAAAAATATATTTCGGGTTATTAAGCCCTGATATTTATAAAATGAATGTGATTGAATATCCAATTCATGACTGTATTTAATGTGCTCTCCTGACTCATGTAAGTCTTACTACTGTTTTGGTGATGAAACTACAATGGTTCACGATATCGAGCCCCAATCAAACAGGGCAGTGTCCAACCTTAAGCAGCTGGGTTGTGTACACGAACCGACTCACCGTAAGCGTTCTAGGGGAGAGTAGCGCGCAATGATGGAACTAAAATGGTTTAGTATACATGGAATTCACAAATTTTTTGTTTTAAAAGCTTTCCATGATATGCTTGAAATATGATTGGATATTCTGTTTTATAAAGTGATTGTGAAGGTTTTTCTCAAAAGTACCCACTGAGTGCATTAGTACTCACGCCCAAAATCTTTTCAAATATTTTCAGGATGAGCTGCGGGATGGTGGACGACTGTGCTAAGGCTGAGGGGCTATCTTTTGCTGTATATATATGTTTCTTTATGTACGGTGTCTAACTGAGAACATGTTTCTTTTTGAGTTTGAATAAATACACTACGTTCTTTTCCGCTTACTCTGACTATTATTACGGAGTGTTCGGTTCACCGAATTCTATTTACTTTCTGCTCCTGACAGGAAAAAGCCTGGCTTTATATTGCTTTCTCACGACAGATGTAAGTCTGGCATCTCTTTACATTATATATTTTGACATACATCATCCTAGTCTTTTTCATGCCTAACCTATTAACTGTTAACCTCTGAACTGTTATTATTTACATTGATGTTTTCCTTAATGGATTCATTCCAAGAGTCATGGTATCTGGTTTGAGTCATTTTAGATGCTTTGTAAACGTGGATTGATTCAGTTAAAGAGGTTATGCTGCCCAAATTTTTGGGGCACCAACCCTAGTTCTTTGATTGCTTCTGTTCAACAACCCCTTCCCCCTTTTCCCAAGTAGCGCACCGGTCCCCTGCCCTTCTTCCGGGATTGGGGCGTTACAGAGTGGTATCAGAGCAGGCTGCAACTCTGCAGGTCTGTCATATTATTGATTGAAAATAGTTCTCAGTGTAATCTCTTAATTGATTGTCTGATAGCCCTAGCACGTCGCCTGCACCGCACTCGCCTACTTCAAAATGAAAGGTACATGAGTTAAAATGCTTTTGAGATTCAATGATATTTACTGATTTCAAAAATAAATGTGGATAAAGATAATTTTCCACATTGATGGTATTTATGAAAAGTCGCGCTAATGATAGTTTCAAAAGGATAATGGTAAAATTTTGGGACTTTGTGCCCAGATGGTATTGAATGATTATTTTTGAATGGGATAATATGTCCATTATGTCTATGATATGTTTTTTAAAGAAAGTTTTTGACGACAACAATCAATGCCCTATGATTAGGAATGTTATAATGTGTAAGTAATTGGAAATATGATGATGTTAAAGTTATGGAAACCCATAATGCTTATGTACATGGAATATGAACATAGAATGATTTAATTGAGAATGTAGATGAACATAGCTAGCTATGATTTATACACATAGATTGGATTTTAAGTGCCTCTCTTAAGATTAATGTGGAACGTAGACTGACTAAGTACTTTTCTTTGTAAATAAGTAGACCAATTAGAATTGCGTGAGAAATGTTGTTGAGTATTTAGTTTAGAAGATATCTCACATTTGTATTAAATTAGCACAAAGTGGATTTTATATGAGTCAATTCTGAAACCTAAATTTTTTCAGAATGCCGCCTAAGAAAAGAACACATAATCAGGGAAACCTTGGACAACCTGCACCAATTCCAATCCCCATGCCGGCATCAAGAGCGGAAGAAGTTTTTCGTAAACATCACCCACCTACTTTTAACGGGCTAGGTGACCCAATAGATGCAGAAAAATGGATTCGATCTCTGGACCAAATATTTGATTACATATCTTGCACGAATGAAGAAAAGCTTACATGTGCTCAATTTTAACTGACTGATGATGCAGACTATTGGTGGGAGTCTGTAAAAAGAACTATGACTTATGAGCAATGGCAAGAATTTACTTGGGAAGACTTCAAGGAAGAAGTTTATCAGAAATACATTTCTGATTGCTATCGAGAAAAGAAAGAGTCAGAATTCTGAAACCTCCAACACGGAAGCTTTACTGTTACTGAGTATGACCGTGCCTTTAATCAACTCTCTCGTTATGCTCCTGTAACGCCCCAGTCCCACTAGGACCAAAACGTCACCAAAACATACATACATGCTTACGTAATAAATACTTTTATAAAAATTAGATTTAACTTTATTAATAATTTGTAAACGGACAACACCTCGACTTAAAAATGTTCAAACCCGCACTTAAGCATTTTTAAAGTCAACTTCCAACAAAGCTTTTCAAAACCACTGACTCACACATAACCAAATTATGACCTGTCAATAACCTTTATATATATAATATCCAAACAGGTCACACTTTCAAAAACTTCACAGCCAACCCTTATATACATTCAAAATATTTATATCTACAATCAAAAATCGACCACTGAGGTCAACAACTTTTAAACTTAAAAGTTTGCAGAGATCAACAGAAGCATTTAATATTTAACATATAAACATAAGTTTAAAGATGGCTTTGAGTAAAAACTAAAGAAGAGTCAACCATAAAAACCCAATCCAGTAGATCGTCATCAACTAGCTTGATCTCCATGACCTGAAAACATTTGAAAATATTTGGGTTGAGTGCCAGAAAACACTCAGTGGGCATTATTATTCGTCCAAGTCTTACTTTCATACGTAAAAAATCAATCATAAACATACTTTATAACATAGTTTACTCTTCTTCATTGGATGAGAGACCCAATGTGATCACATGATACTTTATGGTTACTTATCTAGACATTTAGTCACAAAGTAAACCGTCTATGCTTGTAAGTCGGAATTCCTCTATGCATGAAGTCTCATAACATCCAATCATTACGTAAACAATGCTATTAAAACATTTAACATGCTTTTCATGGACGAATTTAAAACATAGTTGTGAGTTATAGAAAAATCCACCTGGATATTCTCAAAGTGCAGAATAATTTTTATGCGATGCTATTATGCTTTTCGATTGTCTCGACCTATACAAATTAAAATTTCTAACTTAGAATCCTCAGATAGGTCAATAAGGTAATAACTTAGATCATAAATAACTTAAGTAGGAATTTCCTATATCTTGGGATCGTTTGGAATATAAATGGAGTCAAATGGGCGAATAATACGCATTTAACGGATTGAATCAAGTTAGTGATTCTATTTGAGGATTTATCGGACTTTCTAGACCAAAATGAATGGATATGAATGACTGAAAAGTTTGGTTAAGATTTAGGAGGGAATTATAATATTTAGAATTTCTTTTGGCTAATACAATATTTGAAAATTATAGGATTTAATTATATTATTTTTTTTAAAAAATAAATTCCTAAGTCTATCTCCAAGTACTAAACTAAAATTAGAAAAATATGAATTTGGAAATTGGGCTCAATTAATATATTATATGGGCTAAGTTAAATAGATCAAATAATATTGAATTAAAATTGGAAAACCATAGAAATAGGGCTTATAGCATAATGTTTACAACAACATAAAAGTTATGAAATTAGAACAATCAATTTAACTGAATTTATAACAAAAGAGAAGATTTGATAATAAGAACTCACCCTTTTTCTTTTCCTCTCGTTTTTCCTCGCCCCTTTCTTTTTCATTTTAAAAAACTATAGCTTTAGTTTTGATTTTTGTTTGTTTTTTTTTAACTTAATCGTTTTTTTTTCTCTTTTTATTAGCCAAGTTGATCTTCCTTTATTATATATATATATATATATATATATATATATGTATACATGCAACATATGTACAAGCATTACACGTGTACTATGTGTTACACCAATCCACACAATTCAATTGCCAAATGGTCAATTTTTATTGGTTTAAAATTTTTATTTTATTTTATTTATTAGCATTATTTCTATTATTATTATTATTATTATTACTACTACTACTACTACTACTACTATTATCTCTTTCTTTTCCCAACTAACTTACTCATGTACATGTGTATCCTAATCCTATTGAAATAATTCTCAAATGGTAAAAATTAATTGGAGAAATTTGGAATTTATCCAAATTACTAGTCTTATAAATAAATAACCATACATCAATAATTTGATAAATAAAATGAGCTTAAATTGGACTTGGTAGAATAATTTGATTTCAAAGTGTTAATGAAATAAATTCTATTGGAAGTCAAATGAAGTCCGAATTGAATAATCTTGGTATCAAAATGATCCCATTAATTTCTACTTTCATTATATAAATTCTAATATAAATTAGAAAACCCAATTAAGGTCAAGACTTTTCTTGGTCTTATAGTTCCTCTAAGACTATAATTTAACTAACCCCAAAATAATATGGATTCTAATTTCATGAAATTTCTAGCTATAAAATAAATTTAAATACTATATTTTTCTGGGGTGTTACAGCTCCACATTTGGTGGACTCAGACTGCAAGAAGGCTAAGAAGTTTAGGAAGGGCCTCAAGCCAGAAATCAGCATGACCCTTATGGGGCATGATGAAATGACATATGCACAAACTCTACGTCGGGCTTTGAATATAGAGTCTGTTATGCCAGCTGAGAAAATTCAGCCACAACAATCTTTCCAGGATCGGGAGGGAAAGTGGAAATGGGAGGATAGAAACACAGTGGGAAATAAGCAACAGTGGGCCAAGGGAAATACCAATTATGGGAAACAAAATCAACAAGGAAATAGGACCCCCTGCCCCTATTTGCCAGAAGTTTCATTCAGGGAAGTGTATAAGAAATACAGATGGATGTTTTCTCTGTCATCAACCTGGACATTTTGCTCGAGATTGTCCTAGGAGCAAAGGAAATACAGGTATTTCTCCTAGACCAACACAAGGTGGAAATATAAATCAGAGGCCTAACCAAGGCAGTAATCCTAGGCCTAACCAGGGTGGAAACTTAGGGCAAAATCAGAGAGGAAACTTTAAGCCAAACCAAGGACAACACACTCCACAGCCAGCCAGGACTTATGCACTTCAACAACAGCAAGTAGAGCAAGCTCTAGAAAATTTGGCAGGTATGATTAACATGTTTAATATACCTGTGCTCGCTTTATTTGATACTGGAGCTACACACTCTTTTATTTCAAAAAAGGCCAGTGAAAGATTAAAACTTAAACAAGTAGATGCTACTAATGCCTTAGAAGTTAGCATCTCTTCTGGAAAAACTGTTTTAGCCAATAGAATGTGCCTGAATTTAGAACTCGAGATTAACAAAAAGAATTTCATCACGAATTTATATGTAATCGACATGAAGGATTTTGATATAATCTTGGGAATGGATTGGCTAACTGTAACGTATGCGACTATACGCTGTCATGAGAGAGAAGTCGCATTCCAGAAGCCAGGAGAACTAGAGGTAATTTTCTTTGGAGCAAGGACGGGTTTGAAGATACCAGTTATTTCAGCCTTCAAAGCTATAAAACTAATGAGAAAAGAAGGTTGCCATGCTTTTCTGGTTAACCTAGTAGGAAAAGAGAATGATGAAGTAATGATAGATCAAGTCCCTATCATTCGGGAATACAAGGATGTTTTCCCACAAGACCTACTAGGACTACCGCCCGATAGGCAAACTGAATTTACCATTGACTTGGAACCAGGAGCAGCCCCGATATCTAAAGCACCATATAGAATGGCCCCTAACGAACTGCAAGAACTGAAAGTACAACTACAAGAGCTGTTGGACTTGGGTTTCATTCAACCTCGTGTCTCACCTTGGGGAGCGCCTATTCTCTTTGTTAAAAAGAAAGATGGTACATTGCGGATGTGCATTGACTATAGAGAGTTGAATAAAGTGACAATTAAGAATATGTATCCCTTGCCAATGATAGATTACTTGTTTGACCAATTAAGAGGATCTAAAGTCTTTTCAAAGATTAATTTACGTTCAGGTTATCACCAATTGAAGATAAGAAAAGAAGATGTGCCCAAGACAGCATTTTGAACACGTTACGGCCATTATGAGTTCTTAGTGATGCCATTTGGGTTGACTAATGCACCTGCAGTGTTCATGGATATGATGAATAGAGTTTTTCATCAATATCTGGATAGCTTTGTTCTTGTTTTTATAGATGATATTCTTATCTATTCCAAATGTGAGGAACAACACCAAGAACATTTACGCATAATTCTGGAAACATTGAGGAGGGAGAAATTATATGCCAAATTTAGCAAGTGTGAATTTTGGCTCAGTGAGGTAATGTTCCTTGGCCATATTGTGTCATCAGAAGGAATCAAAGTGGATCCTACTAAGGTTGAAGCAGTAAGTAACTGGAAATCACCTTCCAGTGCACATGAGATAAGAAGTTTCCTAGGATTGGCAGGTTACTACAGACGATTTATTGAGGGATTTTCTAAATTGGCAAGGCCAATGACACAATTGTTGAAAAAGAAGACTAAGTTCATCTGGACTGAGGAATGTGAGAAGAATTTCCAAGAACTTAAGAAAAGACTAACCACAGCTCCAGTATTGGTTATGTGATACCCTGTCCCTTTTTCTAAATTATGAATTATAATTTTGGAAAATGAATTTGAATTAATATTGTTTGAATATTAATCATGTGAGTATGTTTGTATTATGCCGTTATTTTATACAGGTTGTTCCACTCGAGCCGATACGTCATAGCACACAGTGGTATTATACTGAGTATATAATAAAGTTTAATTTTAAATACTAAAGTGTCGAGTTATGTGTTAAAGGATTAATGTTATTGCATTTAATTTTGTGATTGCCATACCTTGAGCACCCCAACACTGAGCCGGATGGGGGTCTCACTGCCCGGTCAGCGAGTCAGGGGTTCAGGAGGTGAAGTGCTCCGATGGGGGCTAGGGGGCAACGCCCCCTACTTTTTCGGTGTGTATTAAAAGTACTTTGAAAAATTTAAAGTTAAATGGAGTCGAAAATGTCCGGGAGTCGAAATACTAAAGGGAGTTGAGATTGGCACGCCGCGCGCCCGCGGGGTAGTGCGAGGCCGCGGGGCCGTGCGCGGCCTCAGGAAGCTGCGCGCCCGCGGGACGGGCGAGTAACGCGTGCCGGCGCAGGATTGCGCGCTCACGGGGAGCGCTGGCTAAGAGCATAGGTACGCGGTCGCGGGGGGCTGCGCGGTCGCGCGGGTCCGGGGATTTTCCTTCCGGATTTCTACCTTTAAATTCAACACTTATTCATTTCTTCTTTATTCTTCTTCCATTTGGGGCGATTTTCTCTCTCATTTCTCTCAAGAATTTCTTCAACTTTTGGGGAGAGGATTCTACCATCATCATCCATCATCTAAGGTAACCTCTATACCTCTTCTTCTTGGGGTTAAACACTCATTTCTTGTTGAATCAAACCTAGGGTTTGTTATCCAAAAATTAGGGTTCTTCGATTTTATTGATCCTCTTGCCTAGATATCTTGAACATATGGTTTATTAACCTCCTTGAAGCTATATGTGAAGTTATATCAAATTCTTATGGTTCATTGTTGCTAAAGATTGGATTTTTGCCCTAATTTCCCTTGATATGTTGATATTTGTTTGGAGATGTTGTGATGGGTGTTTGGGGTTGATCTTCATGTATGCTAGAGCTCTAGGATGAAGGTATTTGTATTTGAAATATTGGGTTTAAATAATTTAAATTGAGTCAAGATCATGTGGTTTCAATGGGTGCACGTAATGTGCTCGATTAAATGCTTCAAAGAGTTTTAATATGTATTTTGAGTCCAAAATCATATTATGAGTTGGTATATCCAAGGTTATATATATGGATATATATGAAATCTTTAAAGAAATGTATAGCTTGTGTTTGGTCAAATTATGAACTAATTGTATAACTCGACATCTAAAATGAAAAAGGGTATTAAAAGGTGCTAGGTGACGTGTTGTGGTTCGAGGAGGACGACTTGTGCACGGCCAAGAAGTATTTCAAAGGTTGAGAAATTGTGAAAACGTCTCGTAAGGTAGGGTTACTCTAAACTGTGAACACGTGTAAAGTTATAGTTATTGTTGTGCTTTGATTGTATGAGTATGAAGGGTCTTCGGACCAAGTGATATGAATGAGACCCTTCGGGGCATACAGAGGTCCTTCGGGATCGATATAAACTTGTTAATGTCCTTCCTGAGGGGTAGTATGTCTGCGGGCATCCCTACAGGGGTAAGATGTTCATAACAGGGGCATCATGATGTTTGGACCCTACGGGGTTTAGACTAGTCTTCACAAAGAAAAGAAAAGTCCATATGTCATATTTTCACTTGTGCAATTAGTTATAACTATTTGCAGTGTTCTCCACTGAGTATGTTGTTAAATACTCACCCCATTCATTCAATGAATTTCAGGTTGAGGAGTCGAGGCCTGAGTAGGAGCGTTGTGAACACAAGAGAACCCCCACAAGATTGTGTTTACTTTTACATGCCTTTGGATGCGTATATTATTATAATTCTATTGATCGTTCTATTTATCTCATGATTAACGATTATTAGGAATGGGATTAGCCCGATTTTTGGTAGTTGAGATTGTACTTAACTTGATATAACATGTCAATGTTTTAAAGGCGGGTCGATTGACCTAGGAGCCTATGTTGTGTAAATATAGGTCGTTGAATTCCTATGCTATGTTTGTTAATTTAGGGTGCTAGACGGGCGGGTTGTCTAAGACCTATGAGCCCGATAGGTTAGATGATTGTATGAATGGTGTGGATGGGTTTATTCTATGCTTTCATTAAATACTATGTTGTGTGACATGGTAGATTTTGATAGGTTGCATGTTATAATTGTGGAAGAAAAATTTATATTCGGAATTATTACATTATACCTCATTATGCAATTTGACCTTAGCTTCCGCTCAACTTATTAAGAGAACGGAAATACATGTAAATAAATTATTTGTTAAGTGACATGGCCAAACAGAGTAGTTTGGAGCGTTATAAGTATGTTATGTGACGTGGCCAAACGGAGTAGTTTGGGGCGTTACAAATTGGTATCAGAGCGGGTCTACACTCCTATAGACTCGTTTCTATATGTGATTGATTTATATATGAGAAATGTGGGTGGGTGTTCTCGACGGCTACTCAGCTTGACTTTGATCCTAAGGTATGTACTTTTAAATATCTTCAAGTATGAGTAATGTGAATAGGGGTGTATGAATAGAGTGTGTCAAGAAAAGAAGTTAAAGAGTTGAATAAATCGTGATAACATGATAAAGAAAAGAAATGAATGGTCCGAAGTTGGACAAAAGAAAAGAATGAATGGTCCGAAGTTGGACAAAAGAAAAGAATGAATGGTTCGAAGTTGGACAATATAGATGAATGAAATGTATCTGTTGTCACGATCAACTATGATGTTTTAAATTCCCGATACACGCTTTAAAGAAATAAAATCTTAGAAGTTGAGTGCTTTCTTGATTATGAAATGATGAAAAGTACTTTAGTAGTCCTCGAATTAGCCTTAAGAAAGACATTAACCAAGCGAGCTAGTGTGCCAAAAAAAAAGCTATTCCGAGCTTGGCATTTCATACAAAGATAGTGGTGAATTGCTAGAGATCAGTATTCCTTAAGGAAGGAAAGTTTCTTCTAGCAAGATGGCAAATGGCCTGAAGCTAGAAATCAATGATAGAGTGTTGAGAGCAGATCTCCATGTCTTGGAGATGCGTGATTTCAACGTAATCCTAGGTATAGATTGGTTGAGTGGGAATCATGCCACGATTTGATGTCGTGATCACGAGGTCGAATTCAATTTTCTAGGTGAGCCTAAGCTAGTCTTCCATGGTGCAAGAATAAGTTTCCCGATGTGTTTCCAAACGAGTTGCCAGGGATTCCTCCTGACCGTCAGATCGAGTTCACTGTCGACCTAGTGCCAGGTGCGATACCAATATCTAAAGCTCCATATAGAATGGCGCCAAAGGAGTTGCAAGAGCTCAAAGTTCAACTTCAGGAGTTGCTTGACAACAAACTAATCCGACCAAGTGTTTCACCATGGGGAGCACCTGTGCTATTCGTGAAGAAAAAGGATAGATCAATGTGGATCTGCATTGATTATAGAGAATTGAACCGGTTAACGATCAAGAACAAGTATCCACTGCCAAGAATTGAAGATCTGTTCAATCGACTGAAGGGAGCCGGTGTGTTTTCAAAGATCGATTTGAGATCCGGCTATCATCAACTGAAGATCAAGGAGAGTGACATCCCAAAGACGGCATTTAGAACGCGTTATGGGCAATATGAGTTCACGGTGGTGCCTTTCGGATTGTCTAATGCACCGGGAGTCTTCATGGACTTAATGAATCAAGTGTTCCATCCGTACCTTAATCAATTCATGATAGTCTTCATCGATGATATCTTGATTTATTCAAGAAGCAAGGAGCAACACGCTGAGCATCTCAGAATCGTATTGGAGACGCTAAGGAAAGAAGAATTGTATGTGAAATTTTCAAAATGCGAGTTCTGGTTGGAGTGAGTGGGATTTCTTGGCCATGTGGTAACATCAAATGGCATCGAGGTAGATTCGTCAAAGGTGAAAGTTGTTAGCAATTGGAAGACGCCATCGAATGTTAATGAAGTCCGAAGTTTCTTAGGACTAGCGGGTTACTATAGAAGATTTATCGAGGGGTTTTCCAAGATATCGGTCCCTCTGACAAGATTAACGAGGAAGAATGAGAAGTTCCAGTGGAGCGAGAAGTGTGAGCAGAGTTTTCAAGAATTAAAGTGACGTCTTACGTCAGCCTCAGTGTTGACCATTCCTGATGGGACTGAAGGCTTTGTCATCTACAGTGACACCTCGAAGTAAGGACTTGGGTGTGTTTTGATGCAGCATGGAAAGGTAGTAGCGTACGTATCAAGACAGTTGAAAGTGCACGAGTATAATTATCCGACGCATGATCTCGAACTAGCTACTGTAGTTTATGCATTGAAGATCTGGAGGCATTATCTTTATGGGAGCAAGTGCAAGATTTACACCGACCACAAAAGCTTGAAGTACTTCTTCACCCAGAAAGAGTTGAATTTGCGTCAAAGAAGGTGCTTAAGTTGGTGAAGGATTACGACTGTACAATCTCACATCATCCTGGAAAGATGAATGTTGTAGCTGATGCCTTAAGCCGAAAAAGCTATTTTCCAACCAAGCGAAGCCATTTGAAGTCCAACTGACTTGTGCCATTCCATAGCAACCTCGTGAAGAAGAAGGTACGTGATGCTCAAGAAAGAGAAGACCCAAAGAAAAAGATCATTAAGAAGATAGACCTAGTATTCGGTAGATTGAGAGTTTCAATATGATAGAAGTTGTTGTTGAGTCTATTTATTCATCCTCGTGTTAATAGAATCGATTTGTTCATTCTCTTTTGGAATCGATTTATCCTCTTGTTAATTGAATCAATTGCCCTTCAATAGCTTCGTATCAATTGAAATTCTCCATTTGTACCATTTGAAATTCTTTGATTATATCCGTTGGGATAATTTGCAATCTTTTGAATGATACTTCTTTGATCATCAAGAATTAGTAATAGCATTTCCTTGATAGGCTATGCTGACGCCCTTGTCAAAATATTTTAGCACAGTTTTCAGTTGCTAACCGTTGATTTCTTCCATATCTTTGTTATATGCAAGAACCCTTCAAGTTTATAAGTCCTCTGAAAAGGCAATGTTTTTGACATATATAACATAGTGTTATATCCCTTCCAGTTTCTGAGCTTGTTAAAGAATTGTTGATCAAGATAAAGCCCTCACTTAGAGGCATTCGTTTATTCTGTTCCCACATATAGAACTCAAGTGTGGATCTCGGAATAGAGCAGAGAGTATATAGCAGTATTCCTTTTAAGTCAAGGTTGGAGGAATAAGAGATATTATTTCCTAGTAGGAAGTAGAATCGAAGTAAGTGCCAGATAGTATTCTCTAAAGTTTAGGATGTGCGTTTCCAAGAAAATTTCTCAGCTCGTTACATTTAGAGGTGATTTAAGGAATGTCGGCATGTAAGTTTCAAGCGTGCAGTTAAAAGTCGAAACGTACGATCGTTACGCCTGCAAGCGATGGTGACCACCAGCAGGAGCCACGAAGTCAGACGACTGCTTTAAGAAAAAGAGACAACCGCGACGAAGAAGTTTAGATTTAAGTTGTGTTGAGAGTTTAAGAAGCACATCACGAAGTACGTCCTAAGAAGACGAAGGAGTCGAACCTCAGTAAGTAAAGATGAAGATAAAGCGAGTTTTCATCGTGATAGAACGTGCAAGGAACCATCGAAGTAGGTGCATATTTATTCGAGTTTGTCATCTAGTTCGAGTTCGTTGAAGTTTCTCAAAGCTGCGAGAAGTAAAGTCAGAAGCAAAAGGAAAGCCAAGCAAGATAAAAGAAGGATGGACTTGTTGAGACCGCACGTCCAGTGCTCGAGGAGCAAGTTTAGCAAATTTTTCTTTTATTCTGTTGCTCGAATAGTTTCTAGAGGTCCGCTCGAAGGCAGGATTATAAGGAGCTCGTGTTAAGTGATGTTTTGAGAGAGATTTCATAAGGATGAAAAGATAGAAGATGCTTAAGCTTTGAAGAAGATAAGAAGAAGAATCAAGATAGCTCAAGATCGCAAGAAATCTTATGCCGACGTGAAGAGATAAGACGTGAGCCATGAGATTGGTGACAAGGTATTCTTGAAGATTGCACCAATGAGAGGAGTGGTTAGATTTGGGAAGAAGGGTAAGTTGCAGCCATGTTATGTGGGATCATTCGAGATTCTAGAGAAAATAGGTGAAGTTGCCTATTGCCTAGCACTACCTCCGGATTTGGCAGGTGTGCACGATGTTTTCCATGTGTCGTTGCTTAGACAATACGTGTCTGACCCTAGTCATGTCATTTCATATGACACAGTGCAAGTTTCAAAAGACTTGACGTATGAAGAAGTCCCAGTTGCTGTGATAGATTGAAGAGTTCACACTCTTCGAACCCGTGGGGTTCCCTTAATGAAAGTACAACGGAGTCGAAGGGGACCCGTAGAGGCCACTTGAAAGAAAGAAGTTGATATTATAGCTCGATATCAAAATTTATCAGAGATGTTAGGCTAATTTCGAGGATGAAATTTTTAAAAGTTGGGGAGATTGTGATACCCCGTCCCTTTTTCTAAATTATGAATTATAATTTTGGAAAATGAATTTGAATTAATATTGTTTGAATATTAATCATGTGAGTATGTTTGTATTATGCCGTTGTTTTATGCAGGTTGTTCCACTCGAGCCGATACGTCATAGCACACAGTGGTATTATACTAAGTATATAATACAGTTTGAATTTTAAATACTAAAGTGTCGAGTTTTGTGTTAAAGGATTAATGTTATTGCATTTAATTTTATGATTGCCATAACTTGAGCACCGCAACGCTGAGTCGGACGGGGGTCTAGGGGGCAACGCCCCCTGCTTTTCAGTGTGTATTAAAAGTACTTCGAAACATTTAAAGTTAAATGGAGTCGAAAATGTCTGCGAGTCGAAATACTAAAGGGAGTTGAGATCAGCGAGTCGGGGTTTTAGGGGGCAAAGCGCCTCGATGGGGGCTAGGGGGCAACGCCCCCTGCTTTTTCATTGTGTATTAAAAGTACTTCGAAAAATTTAAAGTTAAATGGAGTCGAAAATGTCCGAGAGTCGAAATACTAAAGAGAGTTAAGATCAGCGAGTCGGGGGTTCAGGGGGTGAAGAGCCCTGATGAGGGCTAGGGGGCAACGCCCCCTGCTTTTTCAGTGTGTATTAAAAGTACTTCGAAAAAGTTAAAGTTAAATGGAGTCGAAAATGTCCGGGAGTCGAAATACTAAAGGGAGTTTAGATTGGCACGCCGCGCGCGGCCGCGGGAAGCTGGATGCCCGTGGGGCAGGTGAGTGACACGCTCCGGTGCAGGACTGCACGCTCGCGGGGAGCGCTAGCCGAGAGCATAGGTGCGCGGTCGCGGGGAGCTGCGCGGTCGCGCGGGTCCGGGGATTTTCCTACCGGATTTCTACCTTTAAATTCAACACTTATTCATTTCTTCTTCATTCTTCTTCCATTTGGGGCGATTTTCTCTCTCATTTCTCTCAAGAATTTCTTTAACTTTTGGGGAGAGGATTCTACCATCATCATCCATCATCTAAGTTAACCTCTATACCTCTTCTTCTTGGGAATTAAACACTCATTTCTTGTTGAATCAAACCTAGGGTTTGTTATCCAAAAATTAGGGTTCTTCGATTTTATTGATCCTCTTGCCTAGATATCTTGAACATATGGTTTATTAACCTCCTTCAAGCTATATGTGAAGTTATATCAAATTCTTATGGTTCATTGTTGCTAAAGATTTGACTTTTACCCTAATTTCCCTTGATATGTTGATATTTGTTTGGAGGTGTTGTGATGGGTGTTTGGGGTTGATCTTCATATATGCTAGAGCTCTAGGATGAAGGTGTTTGTATTTGAAATATTGGATTTAAATGATTTAAATTGAGTCAAGAATATGTGGTTTAAATGGGTGCACGTAATGTGCCTGATTAAATGCTTCAAAGAGTTTTAATATGGATTTTGAGTCCAAAATCATATTATAAGTTGGTATATCCAAGGTTATGTATATGGATATGTATGAAATCTTTAAAGAAATGTATAGCTTGTGTTTGGTCAAATTATGAACTAATTGTATAACTCGACATCTAAAATGAAAAAGGGTATTAAAAGGTGCTAGGTGACGTGTTGTGGTTCGAGGAGGACGACTTGTGCATGGCCAAGAAGTATTTCAAAGGTTGAGAAATTGTGAAAGCGTCTCGTAAGGTAGGGTTACTCTAAACTGTGAACACGTGTAAAGTTATAGTTATTGTTGTGCTTTGATTGTATGAGTATGAAGGGTCTTCAGACCAAGTGATATGAATGAGACCCTTCGGGGCATACAGAGGTCCTTCGGGATCGATATAGACTTGTTAATGTCCTCCCTAAGGGGTAGTATGTCTGCGGGCATCCCTACAGAGGTAAGATGTTCATTAACAGGGGCATCATCATGTTTGGACCCTGCGGGGTTGAGACTAGTCTCCACAAAGAAAAGAAAAGTCCATATGTCATATTTTCACTTGTGCAATTAGCTATAACTATTTGCAGTGTTCCCCACTGAGTATGTTATTAAATACTCACCCCATTCATTCAATGAATTTCAGGTTGAGGAGTCGAGGCCTGAGTAGGAGCGTTGTGAACACAAGAGAACCCCCACAAGATAGTATTTACTTTTACATGCCTTTGGATACGTATATTATTATAATTCTATTGATCGTTCTATTTATCTCATGATTAACGATTATTGGGAATGGGATTAACCCGATTTTTGGTAGTTGAGATTGTACTTAACTTGATATAACATGTCAATGTTTTAAAGGTAGGTCGATTGACCTAGGAGCCTATGTTGTGTAAATATAGGTCGTTGAATTCCTATGCTATGTTTGTTAATTTATGGTGCTAGTCGAGCGGGTTGTCTAAGACCTATGTGCCCGATAGGTTAGATGATCGTATGAATGGTGTGGATGGGTCTATTCTATGCTTCTATTAAATACTATGTTGTGTGACATGGTAGATTTTGATAGGTTGCATGTTATAATTGTGGAAGAAAAATTTATATTCGGAATTATGACATGATACCTCATTATGTAATTTGACCTTAGCTTCCGCTCAACTTATTAAGAGAATGCAAATACATGTAAATAAATTATTTGTTAAGTGACGTGGCCAAACGGAGTAGTTTGGGATGTTATAAGTATGTTAAGTGATGTGGCCAAATGGAGTAGTTTGGGGCGTTACAGGTTATACCAGAAGGAAATGAAGGATTTGTTATCTTTACGGATGCGTCTAAGTTAGGGTTAGGGTGTGTGCTAATGCAAGATAGAAGGGTTGTTGCTTATGCATCTCACCAGCTCAGGCTACACGAGTTGAATTATCCCACCCATGACCTAGAGTTCGCAGCTGTGGTGCATGCATTGAAAATTTGGAGGCATTATCTATACAGTGTTAGATGTGAAATCTACACTGACCATAAGAGTCTTAAATACTTCTTTGAGCAGAAAGACTTAAACATGAGACAGAGAAGATGGTTAGAATTAGTTAAGAATTATGATTGTACCATTCTCTACCACCCCGATAAAGCTAATGTTGTGGCAGATGCCCTTAGCCAGAAAACCAGAGCAGAGTTGGGTTGTTTCCTAATGCAAGAAGAAATGTTAATTGGAGAATTTAAAAGACTGGAGTTACAGTTAGTTCGACCACCAGACTCTACCAAAGGACTTATAGCTGCCTTAATAGCTAAACCTGATTTAAGAAAACGAATTGTAGAGGCACAAAGAGGGGATCAGTTTTCGGAGAAGATGCGATTGAAAGTAAGATCTTAGGATTCAAAGGGATTTGCTGAAGCAAATGACAATGCTCTCATGTATGAGAGAAGATTATGTGTTCCCCACGATGAAGAGTTAAAGAATGAAATCATGAGAGAAGCTCATGATACTCTATATACCGCTCACCCTGGAAGTACAAAGATGTATAGAGATTTAAAGAGAAACTTCTGGTGGCAGAATATAAAGAGAGAAGTGGCTTCATATGTTGAACGATGCTTAACTTGTCAGCAAGTAAAGGCAGTACATCAATGACCATCAGGGTTATTACAACCACTTGAAATTCCCGAGTGGAAATGACAGCATGTCAACATGGATTTTGTAGTTGGACTACTAAAGTCAGTGCGAGGAAACACTGCAATATGGGTCATTGTTGATCGATTGACCAAATCTGCGCACTTTGTGCCGATTAAGATGAGACTTGGACTAGATAAGTTGGCTCAACTCTATGTGAAAGAGATTGTAGGGTTACATGGAGTACCCGTCTTAATCACCTCTGACCGAGATACCAGATTTACTTCTAGATTCTGGATAAGTCTACAAAATGCCATGGGAACACAGCTAAATTTCAGTACAGCTTTCCATCCTCAGACGGATGGACAATCAGAAAGGACAATACAAATACTAGAAGACATGCTCAGAGGAGTTGTAACTGATAGAGGTGGAAGCTGGGAAAATGTTTTACCCTTAGTGGAATTCGCCTATAACAACAGTTATCATACAACTATTGGAATGGCACCATATGAGGCTTTGTATGGTCGAAGAAGTAGATCACCACTTTGCTGGGATGAAGTGGGTGAAAGAAAGATATTGGGCCCCGAGATTGTTCAGACAACGATCGAAATAATTGATAAAATAAGAATGAGAATAAAGGAGGCCCAAGATAGACAAAAAGCTTATGTCGATAAGCGCCGAAAGGATCTGAATTTTAATGTTGCATATAAAGTTTTTCACAAAATATCTCCTACTAAAGGAATTATACGTTTTGGTACAAGAGGAAAATTGAGACCACGATATATTGGGCCCTTTGAAATTCTTGAATGGGTTGGAGAGGTAGCTTATAGATTAGTATGTGTTTGATCCTAATGTTTTTCATATATCAATGCTGAGGAAGTATGTGTTTGATCTTAAACACGTTATAAAGAATGAAGAGATAGTCCTGAACCAGGATTTTACCTATGAAGAAAAACCAATAGCTATACTTGACAAAAAGGTACAAGTATTGAGAAATAAACAAATACAACTCGTGAAAGTTCTATGGAGCAACCATGGAAGCGAGGAAGCTACATGGGAGCTAGAAGACAAGATTAAGGAGCAATACCCTAACTTACTATTTAGAGGTATTTTAAATTTCGGGACGAAATTTATTTTAGGGGGGTAGAATGTAATATCCCAAACTTTTTAGTATTAAAATAATAGCCTATGATTACCTTAGGGGTAAGTTAGGAAAGGAAATAGACCCTTAAAAATTTTATTTTAGATAAAGTGTGTCGTTGGATGGGTTAGCGAAACCGTGATATTCTTATATAATGAGACTCCAGTGTGGTTTAAAACCTAAAAAAAAAGAATTAAAAAAAATATTTGTTATTATCACCTCGACTGTTAAAATATATATATATATATATATATTTATATTTTTCTCGGATATATTCATATTAGGACCTTAAAGACTATATATATATATTATATTTATATAATTCATGCCAAAAGATAATATATGTATATATATACGCATATAGTAAAAAAAATTGTGTTAATAACAACCAAGAATAATAATATTAAACTATAACTATTTGGATAATTAAGTCAAATATATACTATTTTAAATAAAGTTTATCTAAATGTGTATTATTCTAATCCATTTACATCCACATATATTACTATAATTAAATTCTATCTAGATAACTTAAAGTTTATTTGAAATAAATGTTAAAATTGATGCAAGTGGATTTATTCTACACGTAGCCTTTATGATTGATCCCAAAGCTTTCATTTACATGTATTTTAAATACATTAGATACGTGTCACTCCAAGCATTTAGCTAAGTGGATTAATGTTTAAAAGTTACATGTGTACTTGAGTAGTAAGAGTAATATGTGACATTTTTATATGCATAATTAATTCACTAAAGAAAAATATACACTACAGCACAACCGTAAATCTTCTTGAATTAAGAAAAGCTGCCGCTCATCTAAGCCAAGGTTAGTATTTGGATCTTTAATTTCGTATATGTACAACTATGCTAGTATTTTAGGGGATAAATTTAAAGTTATTAATCTAAGATAAATAACCTAGATTTATAGCTTGGAACTATTTCTTGTTGGTGACGAAAACTTATATGATTTAATTGATATACATGTTTAACCAACTTAATCATCACTTAAGGTATTAAGTAAGTTTCTAATGAGTTTGAATTACTATTATAAATATAGGCTGTAAAGGATCGTAAATTTATATATATATATATATATATATTAATTTTAATATATTAGAACTACTAAATAAAGGATTAAAGAATGGTTAATGTTTTATAATATTTAAATATTCAAAACTTGAGTAATTTGTTGGCCTAGAATAATATTATTATATGGAACTCCATTATTATTAGTAGGAATTTAAACTAAATTAAAGAAATTACATTCTAGATTAATTAATTTATAAAGTACGGAGCTATAATCATATATACTAAAACAATAGACAAGATCAGTTCTTGAAAATATTGTTATTAAAATAAAATATATATTAAGAATAAATTAACAATTTGACATGCTTTTAAATACTTATATTGAATATTTTGTAAGATTCATGGCCTAAGAAAGTAAAAGTTTAACAATATTTGTGAGTTTTATATAATAAATATTTGAAAAATACTAATTAGTAATGTATGTACTTGGTATTAATGGAGAATATCAATACACTAATTTCAAGAGTATATTGATACTTTAGGAAAGAATGGAAATTTCAAAGATGAAATTATGATTCATAATAAAATATAAAATTTAGTATAGAAACATAAATTAAATTAAGAGAGAGCTTGGGAGTTTAGTTATATAGGGATTTTTAGCAAAACTAAGTCAAGACTGGTTATTGTAGGTTCAGAAGAGATAGCAGAATCCGAGTAGAACCAACCCAGAGTTTAAAAGCCTTTCTGTGAGACAAATCGTTTATCCAGGTGGGTTTTTAGTATATAAAAATATATTTCGGGTTATTAAGCCCTGATATTTATAAAATGAATGTGATTGAATATCCAATTCATGACTGTATTTAATGTGCTCTCCTGACTCATGTAAGTCTTACTACTGTTTTTGGTGATGAAACTATAAAGGTTCACGATATCGAGCCCCAAGCAAATAGGGCATTGTCCAACCTTAAGCAGCCGGGTTGTGTACACGAACCGACTCACCGTAAGCGTTCTAGGGGAGAGTAGCGTGCAATGATGGAACTAAAATGGTTTAGTATACATGGAATTCACAAATTTTCTGTTTTAAAAGCTTTCCATGATATGCTTGAAATATGATTGGATATTTTATTTTATAAAGTGATTGTGAAGGTTTTTCTCAAAAGTACCCACTGAGTGCATTAGTACTCATGCCCAAAATCTTTTCAAATATTTTCAGGATGAGCTGCGGGATGGTGGACGGCTGTGCTAAGGCTGAGGGGCTATCTTTTGCTGTACATATATGTTTCTTTATGTACGGTGTCTAACTGAGAACATATTTCTTTTTGAGTTTGAATAAATACACTACGTTCTTTTTCGCTTACTCTGACTATTATTACGGAGTGTTCGGTTCACCGAATTCTATTTACTTTCTGCTCCTGACAGGTAAAAGCCTAGCTTTATATTGCTTTCTCACGACAGATGTAAGTCTGGCATCTCTTTACATTATGTATTTTGACATACATCATCCTAGTCTTTTTCATGCCTAACCTATTAACTGTTAACCTCTGAACTGTTATTATTTACATTGATATTTTCCTTGATGGATTCATTCCAAGAGTCATGGTATCTGGTTTGAGTCATTTTAGGTGCCTTGAAAGCGTAGATTGATTCAGTTAAAGAGGTTATGCTGCCCAAATTTTTGGGGCACCAACCCTAGTTCTTTGATTGCTTCTGTTCAACAACCCCTTCCCCCTTTCCCCAAGTAGCGCACCAGTCCCCTGCCCTTCTTCCAGGATTGGGGCGTTACAGACGGTCTGAGGTCAAGATTAAAGATCTAATCTTGCTGTTGAATGAATGCAGAAACAGGCGCCACTTATGTCAACAAATTCGGCCACCACAGTATTCTACTCCAAGATCTTCTGTTGTATTCCCGGACTGTATCTAAATTCAGAGTGGGCTGAAATCAACTAGATAAGTTTGTGAAATCTGTGGATAACTTTGAGAGACAAAGAGGGGCTGATATATTATATCCAAAATTTTGTCCCCCCATCCCCTTATATATAGGGAGGTGGGTGAAATTTCTTCTCCAAACCCTACTAGTCTGGGCCTCTATCTCAAGTTCAATATCCAGTCCACTATTAATCAATTGGGCTACAACAGGGATCTAGAAGAATATTAAATTGACGCACTAATTTATTTAATATCCAATATCCAATAAACTTATGATATAATTAAATAAATTAAGTTTTACTTTTATTCCACTAAAGAAGTAAAACTGACCTACTAATTTAATACATATTTACGAATATGCTTTCTCCTTTAGTCCAGCCATTCCCCGTGTTTAAGATATAATGTTCATTAATTAATTATGTCAGCCTCTGACAGCTATAATTAATTAACATCTAAAACCTTGAGTAGTACCACACAAGCTTTACCATGTAAGGAATAAATTCCACCTGCAGGGTTTCAACATGAACTTGTGTTTCCTCAAGAGGACATCATCAACCTAGCGCACCAAGACACGGTGCTCATGCATACTGCTCGACACATCATGTATACATTGTTATTACCCAAGATATCGAGTATGATCCATGAAAAGATCTCACTCATTGATAAATTAAGGTAATAACCAACGCACACATATGCTCGCCAATATCACATGAGTTCAGAACCCGAACTCTGTGGATCTTTATTCTCTCAGTAACTGGGTCAGAGACAGAGAATAATATCCTATCATGATCCTCCTTAATACACTAACAAGTGTACTAGAATAATCAGTTAGTCAAGATAAACTAACTTATCAGATTATTCTACGGTGTACCGATGGTGTGTTCAGAACCATCTAAGCCGTGAGCTCTTTAATACAATACAAGGTTCTAATGATATGATCTTACCATGTGACTCCCCACACCATATCATCTACAATGTAAGTATATGGAACATTGCATAGAACAATTATAGAACATAATCTAAATGCAAACAGTGACTGCAATAACTTTCATTTCATATCATCATATCATCAGAAAAGTATACAAAGACAAGTATTCCAGTATACAAAACTAACAACTAGGTGTTTATGTGAGAACTAGGAACCATTTGTAGCCATTAGATCTTATTAATTCTAGGGATGAGATTAAAAGTAGATTTTTAATTATTTTATTTATTTTTAGAGATTTATTTTGTAACCCCTCAGATTTTCGATTAAGGTTTAGAGGATTCTTAATGATAATTAAGAAGTTAAGGAAGAAATTTAATTAAGGTTAATTAAGGTCAGATGTCAGTCACGACTTTAAGGGTCAGTTTTCGTGGAAAATGTCTTTTGGAAAAAGTTGATCTTAATTCTTTTATGGCCATTCGTGGCCTCGTTAGAAAGGTTTTAACTCAAGGAGTATGCCGGTGTTTTCAGATTGTAATTCTGATGTCATTTGAGTTCCCGGTGATGAAAAACATATTTAAAGGATGAATGAATAGTAGCTTTTGCGCGCATTCGTGTTATGAGAAATTTACGAAATCCTCCTCGTTGATCCGAGTCTAGTTCTGTCAGGCCCCTCTTATGGGAAATGACTCAAGGATTCCGTTGGCATTCACGGATTACCATTCTGAGGTCAATCGAACGCTCGAGAGCAAAATCTGTCAGTCTGAGTGAATAGTAAAAAGTAATTCCAAAAAGGGAATCTTTGCTCGTCTTTCTTCAGACGACCCCGTCTTCTTCATGAATTGAGTTGGTTCACTAGTATTCGAGCCAACGAGTCCCCCAGTACTTTTAGATTTCATGTCTGAAGTCATCTGGACCTCGAAATTGAATAAAGCAGCTTTTAACCGAACCCGGAATAACTTTTGTAGTATTTCCGCACTGCAATGCCTTCCTTTGGAAGCCAAAGCTTTTCCTATAAATAGGACATCACCCCTTACCACTCTTTTCTCATTCATTTCACCCATTTCACTTCATAAGAGTGGGAAAGTTTTGAGAGAAAAGCTGAGAAGGTTCTGTCGAAGTAAAAAGCGTTCTTCGTGAGTCTTCTTCAAGACGACGAGCGGAGTGGCGTGGAAGAGATGCGGCGAGGGAATGTGCTAGGGGCACCGTTGGGTCGTAGCAGGCGGCTCTACTGCCATTGCAACTCGACGAGATGCCGAGCTAGCCACATTCCTTCGACGCACCTAACCCCGTCCATTCTTGTTCGTCGGTCTCGACTCCATTTCTTTTTCGTCTTTTAAATTCCGTATTTACTTTCCATTCTTCGCGTTCTTCATTATTACTCGTCTAAGTTGTATTTCGATTTCTATTAAAGTTCCAAGTTAATAACATTTACGTTATATTTCTCACTTTATTCCTGACGTTATTATTCTTAAGATAAGTCTCGTTTATCCCGATAAATTCCGTTCAAGCTATATTTAAGAGATTTCATCGTTATTCTAATTATTAAAGAGGATTATCGTGTTTATGTCGTTATAATGCCAAAATTCTTTTTAAAATTAAAGCATGTTGTTGCATGTTAATTTTAAGTATGTTGTTTTTAAGAAATTTCGGGTTAAGTGTTCTTCGTGTTCGTCGAAAGAATCAACGAACACGAAGAACCCAGTTGAAGATCACCCAGAATTGGGCTGAAGAGAGAGAGAGAGAGAGAAAGGGAGGTAGCCCTGCGGGGGGGTGCGCCGCCGCGCCACACCCCCCTCGGCCTCCATGAGCCCGCTAGGGCTAGGGTGCCCCATCGGCGCACCCAGGCGCCGTGGCGGGAGGGGGGGGGGGGGCTGCCTGCCGGCGCCCATGTGCGCCGCGGCGCCCCACCTTTGCTCCGTATTGTTTCTGCTGATTTTTCGGCTATTTTCGTACCCTCTTCCCGAGTTTTTCGAGCTTCTCAAATCATGTTATTTTCAAGCTATTTTCAAGTTTAAATTTTAAAGAAGTATTCAAGTTATTTCCGATTTATTTCGAATAAGCTATTCAAAGTTATTTTCCGTCTAAAAATTGAGAAATCAAGTCAAGAAGTTCCTTAATTAAAATAAAACCTTCTCGGATCTTTATAAGTCATAAAGTCATGCTATCCATGATTAAGTCCTGATTAGGAATATTTAAGATGGGTATTATTTAATTCCATGTTATTAGCTAGAAATCCTCGTAGTAGGCCGCTAAGTCGATAATTCGACTTTTGTAGGAGGAAGTGAGCCTTGTGGGAATTCGAAGAAGGATCACCAACTCTTTGCCTCATCTTCTGCTCCGTGATCGAGGTGGGTAAATCTAAACTTATCTAAGGTTTAAGCTAATAAACTCTAGAAGCATATAGGGCAAATGAAATATCCAATAAAGCATTTTCATTCTGCCTGATCGATCTCTGTACAAGGAAGGAAGGAAATAAATATATTATGTTTTAATTAAGCTCTTGAGTATTTTTAGAAATGCTAGAAATATTTAAGTATTGTTTATGCTTAGCATGAGATGTTTAGAAAAGTCTTTAGTTTCAATTCGTATTCATTTATGTTCTTCTCCTTGTATTGAATGTTTATGCTGTGTTAAGGCTCGTAAGTTAAGAATTAAGGATTGCCTTGTTAGGCTAGTGTTAAATCCCTTATAGGACAAGATTATGCTTTATTAAAGGACTAGCCCTTAGACGTTGCTCTAAGATTAGTTTTGCTAGCGAGATTAAGGAAGAAAGGAACTTAGCATTTCGCTTAAAGAGGAATTAAGCTCACAACTTTTAGAGGGAGTCACTGCTGGGTTAATTCCCTCGCAAACTCGTTTGGATATTTTAGGTAACCCCTCTTCTATCCTATGGAATGCTTAAGGGTACAGTTGACATCAGGTTTGAGCCAAGGTTGGGCCCAAAAGTAATGAAAAGGTTTTGCGGATATGGAGAGGGCTTTTGCGTTTTGCTCTCCATATACCGCCAGTTTATTATTGGATATTTTACAAGTTATTAAAGAAGCTTTCATTAAAACCCATTGAGTACATTAGTGCTCACGCCCTCTTTTTCAAATGTTTTCAGATTGAGATGCCGAGGATGATGGTGGCTGTGAATGTGGGTTGGCTGCCAAGATTGTTTTGCTATTATATAAGTTTCTTTGAAATCCCATTATGTGTTCTGCTACTCTGATTCATTCTTTCTAAATTTCCGTTCAAAGTTCTATTATGACTATTCGAGATTCTATGAATATTTCCTTAGACATGGTTATCCACATACAAAGATGCGTTATAAGTTATTTCTGCTTCTCGAATATATTTTCCTTTCGCCTATGAAGAGGCTTGTTCGTGTTGGTATCTGTTTATCCGCTTTGACCTATAAATGGGTCTATGCTTATTGGTATCTGATTAGTTAGCCATTTTATTCCGCTAAAGCATGTTTCCTTCTTAATCAAGTAAACCCGAGGATCGTCGCCTATATTTCAAAAGTACATCTTAATTTTTAAAGCTTCTTTGTTAATCTTCTGTCTTTATTTATTAATCCCTCAATAACACCCCGTCCCCATTCGTTAATCCCTATCTCAGGACCGGGATGTTACATATTTAGGTTAGAAGGGTAATGTAGTATTTTGACGTATTAAATCTCATAATACATGGATTTCCACATCAATGCATATCTCTTTCCAAATATTTCTCCCATCACCCACGTCCATCTTTGGATTGAGAATTAAGAGAATTAATCACATTACCCACATTATCTTCACCTTCAATATTTTCATTATTTTCATCATTTTATTTTTCCAATTTCTCTTGTACACTCATTTCATTTACTTATTTCAAGCTCTCTCTCTCTCTCTCTATATATATATATATATATATGTTAATTCTTCCTCTTTCGCAAATCTGAGAAAATCATCGTCGACGCTCATGAATACAAGATATACCGTCGACACCCTTCCAGTCCAAGACATCACCTTCAACTGCCACAATTGCTTCGACTGAAACACTGAGATCCTCGCACGATGTGCCACCAATATCTCCATCTTTCGCCGCTCGACAAGGTTCAAGTCGTCATCACGACAAACCCGCAAGTTGTCAACTACGTGCTCAAGTCCAACTTCAACAACTACACAAGGGCGCCCGCTTCAAGTCCCTTCTCTAAGATTCTCTCAATGTCAACCTCTTAAATGTTAACCGCGAGCTATTGATAGTGCTTTGACATTGATCTGAAAACGTATGCTTGAGATTTTGATGTGGGATTATTGCTTTATCATTAGTTTGGTGCATTATTTTGAATTGATGTCGAAGATGGAAAATTTATTATTTGACATTATTGAATCAGTCTTAATGTAGCAATGAAATGGTATGAATGTAGCAATAAATTATTATTATTATAGCAATGAAGTGCTTATCAATCAAACAATTTTGATGAGATCTAAAACAATTCGATTATGGATTTAAATTGTATTTCATCATTTAGCACAAAAATATTTTTGTTTTATATGTTAACTGCTTATTTTGTTCACTCATCTGTAATGAATCAGTGAAATATTTCTTTTAATTACTTTACATTTTTTTCATTTGGGAAGGTATATTGTTTTTCTAATGTCTAGCATGAAATTTATTTCTAATATTTAGCATTTATACCACTCTATATAAGCTACAATTTATATTTATTTAAGCAATAATTTTAGGCTTAATGAAATCTAGACTGATAAAATGATTCAATAATTTATAATGAAATACATAGCTTATTATGCTTATTTTGAGTTATTGTTTGGTACCAATTTGTAGCTTATTATGTTGGAATTTAATGTTTCCTATATAGCAATTCAAAAGGTTTTTATGATTTATTTATTTGCTTGTTTAGTAGACATTCATAGCTTCTTATTAATGATTTTGGTGGTTTAATGATAGCATTACGTAGTTATTATGTTAGTTTTTGGTAGGTTTTTTTTTTAATTCATAGCGTTGTATGGTTTTTTTTTTTTAACTTTTGAAATTGATATTACTAGTTTATCCTCACTTAGGTACAAAAATGCTACAAATACTTATGGTCGACGTTGATGTTCAAATTAGAGCTATTTTGAAATATGATATAAATTTCTACAAAGGAACCATAAGAACGAATTATAGTAAGTTATAAATTGATATGATACAATTACTGAATTCAACCATAATAAGCTATGCATTTCTACAAAACAAGTGTCGTAATTGCTAAACAAAAAAAACCCCAAAATCTAATAGAATAAAATATAAATATGTTCTTATCAAGCTATAGAACGAATAATAATAAGCTATGAATTGCTACTATCATCATTGTTGTTGCATAACCTCTACTGTTGTCATTTTTCCTCTTTGCTCTACGTACTTCGTTTTGTAGTTTCTTCAATATACTAAGAGATGTAAATTTTCTTGCTTTCTTAAACACGCCATGATTAATGACAATTTTTGATTCCCATCTTTCCTATTGCTTGATTCTGTTTTTGATCATCGAATGATAAAAAAAAAATACTAATAACCAATAAAACCAAAAACGTAAAATAAAACTAACAAACCAACAAGAACCAAATATTCAAATCAACAAAAACATTATAAGCATTTTAAACAAGCTACGACGTCCTACTAAACAAGCACCAAATTATCTTATACAAATTATTTTTGTGTTTTATCAATTACTTATCTATCATTAAAATGATTATAAATAAGCTACGAAACCATACCAAAACAAGCATCTAATACATAAATAAAAATTACTCATTTTTTTGTATGTTAATCACTGCAATCATTAAAAACATACTATATAAGCTATAAATACACACTACTTAAGTACCAAATTAACTCATTAAAAATAATAATTGGTTCTTTTTACAAAGCATACACAGCATTGTAATCATGTTAAATAATCTAAGAATTAATACTAATCTAGCAAAAGCTTGTCTCAGAGTAAGCATGTCTTTGGTCTTCCAACTAAGCACCAATTAAATAAATATTACAAGCATGCATATGATTAGATTCATGTCAACATCACAAGTGAAAAAAGGAATAATATTGACAACTAGTATAACTAATTTACTATATATCCACAAAATAATTAGGAAATAATTAAATATCACCGACTATTAAAAAAATTTTAGGCCGTCAAAATGTATATATTAAAATCAAGAATACTATGAATCCCCAATTGTCTAGCTAAAGGTTCACTCATATCAAGCATTTGTTTATTTTTTCATCTAATCACCAATTTAATAAATATTATACGCACACACATGAAACATAATTTACATAATTTAACAAATGTATTAAACAAGTTAAGAATTCGTACTAAACAAGCTATGAAATAAAAGCACACAAGATTTATACTAAACAAGACAATATTTATACTAAACAAGCTACTATAAATGCAATAATGAATAATCAACATCAGTCAGAATAATCAAATATTCACAGCCCCAATGACAACATATTCTGATAAAAGTCTTTAAAATAAATAAGTTAAGCAACAAAATCAACAGAAAAAATAAGCAACATCTATAATTACATTAAGCAATAGTAAAAATAAAAATCAAGCAAAAAATATGTTTTAACAAACCACCGTAAATAAAGCAACAAAATTGAACAACCAAAAATTCCAAAATATTTAACATATTGGTTTTATTCTTCATTTTCAATAATGCTTCAACAATTCATGACGCAGGACAATCATCCGGGCGGATGATGGTGGATAGTTGTGGAATGCTTATGGATGTCGTTGGCTGGCGGTGTAAAGATTGGCTGTGATGTCGTGGAAAGTGGTGGTGGATGGTGGTGAGCAATGTTCTTGGAGTGCGCCGATGGTGGTGGATGATGCCGGATGATGTGGTGCTGCTGTTTGATCAGTGATGCCAGTAGGGAATGGTGGCGGCATTGCAGAGCCATTTTTCACAAACTAAGCAAGTGAAAAATATGGTTATAGAGTTTAATTGGTTGTTCACATTAACTGGATACATATCTTATTGTTACAGGTAATTTGTATTTTTCCATATCAGAATCTAAACATAATTACATTAATAACCCTATTTTATAATTTCACATATAATTTTATACTTATTTACCTTAGATTCAGTTTAATCTCAACCATATAAAACACTAAAATGGAGGGCTAGGATTAGTTCCTAGTTCTCACCTAAAGCTTAGTACCAATTATAACCCACCCATATATATATATATATATATATATATATATATATATAGGGGTGGGTTAAAATGAGAACCATACCCCCGTGTAGGAACTAGGAACCATTTACATCCACAGATCTGGACAATTTGAAAGAACAAGATTGATTTGAGATTGTAGGGATCAAATTGTAAAATTATAATTTTGTACCTAAATTTGAAACATAATAAGGGCATTATTGAGAAATCAAATGACTATTTTATCATGTCCCACATATCTAGGAAGTGGGAACAATTTTACTAAAAAAATCGTTCATTCATTAATAGAAAATCAAGAAACTCTAGAAAAGAAATCAGAAAAATTATCCAAACCGAGTCTTCAACCTCGCCGTCACCGTCTTCAAGCTCTCGCCACCGTCTACCGCCGCTCGTCGCTCCTAGTCATGCATCGGTAGTCGGACCCCTTCCCAGCTGCCGCCTGTCTTTCGCAACATCCAATTCACCGTCCCTACACCGACGAACGCCACCCACCCGCCATACGCCGCTAGATGCCTCCCGCGCTACCTACACCGGCAGACGTTGCCAGACAGCCCCAGAGGATGGACGCCCGCCCTACGATGCCCGACGTTCGCCGGAACCACGCGCTGCCCCACGACAGCAGACGCCACACTCACGCCGGTCGCTCGACGCCCAAACTAAACTCAATCCCCGCCCGGACGACAGCCGCCTTCTACCGCTAGAACACCGACCGGACTCTGGACGCTCGCCGGAAAATGATGAAGAGAGTGAAGGCCATACGAACAGGTAATTATCCCGTCATTTTTTCAAATTTTTTTGATGTAATTTGAGTTGATGCATTTAGGATCAAATTGGGGATCGACAATTTATCAAATTAGTAAAGTTTGATTAGCAAGTTAGTAATGTATGTTTAGCAGATTAACTTGGTAGGTTGTGGTTTTATGAATATTTATTATTTATGTCAAATTGAGGTTGTTTATAGTATATTTATTTTTAGTTTATAGCAAATTTTGAATATATCATTATCAAATTGAGAGGCTAGATGGTTATAGAGGTGAAGAATTCAGGCTTGTGTTCTTGCAACTTAGTACGATATTATTAGCAAATGTTGCAACTGTGAAATTTTGTTACTGGGATTCGTGTTTTATCAAATTGATCTTTTGTTTGTAGCAGATTAGTGATAAAAGATTATCAAATTATTAAGACATGATTAGCAGATTATTAATACATGCTTTTATGTGTATTGGCTATTAATAGAAAATTGTGTTCTTTATCAAATTTGCATTATATTTGTAGCAGATTAGTATTGGTTTATAGAAACTTAGTAAAATAGGATTAGCAATATTTTCAAATATAGATCTTTTTTTTAACAAATTGATAATTTATTTATAGCAATTTGACATGTATTTATAGAAAATTTATTATTGTTTTGCAGCGATTGATTATGATCAGCCTTGTATTCTAAAGAATTTCGTTAGCTTATAGCAACTTACCAATATATGGTTAGCAAAATCTTGTAACTGTCATTCTTGTTTTAGCAAATTAATATTTTGTTTACAGCAATAAAAATTTTGAGGTTTTTTGGGTGTTTTTTTGTGTATAGCAAATTAACATGCAATATATAGCAGATTTTAACATGCAGTATATAGCAGATTTTTTATCAAATTGGTCTATTTATTTTTTATATTCTTAATTGATTATCATTTTTATGGGTATGAGCAAGTTAGTAATGTATGTTTAGCAGATTAACTTGGTAGGTTATGGTTTTATGAATATTTGTTATTTATGTCAAATTGGGGTTGTTTATAGCATATTTATTTTTAGTTTATAGCAAATTTTGAATATATGATTATCAAATTGAGAGTCTGGATGGTTATAGAGGTGAAGAATTCAGGCTTGTGTTCTAGCAACTTAGTACGATATTATTAGCAAATGTTGCAACTGTGAACTTTTGCTACTAGGATTTGTGTTTTATCAAATTGATCTTTTGTTTGTAACAGATTAGTTATAAAAGATTAGCAAATTATTAAGACATGATTAGCAGATTATTAAGACATGCTTTTATGCGTATTGGATATTAATAGGAAATTGTGTTCTTTATCAAATTTTCATTATATTTGTAGCATATTGGTATTGGTTTATAGAAACTTAGTAAAATAGGATTAACAATATTTGCAAATATAGATCTTCTTTTTAACAAATTGATAATTTATTTATAGCAATTTGACATGTATTTATAGAAAATTTATTATTGTTTTGCAGCGATTAATTATGATCAGCCTTGTATTCTAATAAATTGTCGTTGGTTTATAGCAACTTAACAATATATGGTTAGCAAAATCTTGCAACTGTTATATATTTTAACATTATTAGTTTTTGCATGTAATGTTTATAATGTTGTGTGTTTTTTCCTGCTATTATGATACAGAAGCAAAATCGAGACAGCCGGCATGAGAGGATAGGAAGAGAAGCCAAGTGAATGTGAAGAATAGTAAGTATCTTATTTGGTGATATCAAAGTGAAATAATTAACTGTTTATATCGTGCTTCCGCCCTTCAATACCCTACTAGTTGGACTCATGTAATATATAATTTATTTGTTCAAATGTTTTGATGTAATTTGGTCAGATGTATTTAAAAGTTTAGTAATATATAATTAGCAAAAATTAAGGATATTGGTTAATGTGTAATCTTTTTATTTGTTGATTTTGGTTTCATTGGATTTGGCATTTTTAGCAAATTAGTAAGGTTTGATTAGCAAATAATTATAATATGTTTAGCAGATTAGCTTGCAATTATGTGCTTTTAGGCGTATTGTTATTTACATCAACTCATGTTATTGACTTTTTTGGTCCATGTTTATCACAAGTTATTAATATATTTAAAGCTAATACGGCAAAATACAAACAAACTGAATATGTGCTACTCTCAAGTCTTAAGATTGTGCTAGATTCCTCATGATATTATAATTACAGTTTTAAGGAAATGAACTTTGAAGCTTTGTTGTATGCTTTCACAATATTTATTGGACATATTATTTTTCGTGATAAGGAAACCAAGGTAGAAAAGACAAGTTAATTGCATTTTCTTGCATGACTAGAAAAAGGAATGTATTATTAATTGCATTTGAATAGACTGGTGTGATGTATATAGAAAATTGGTATTTATAGCAAATTGGTTTGTTTATAGCAGATTTACATTTTGCTTATAGCAAATTAGGAATATATGAATAGAGTGGTGTGATGTATATAGCGAATTATAAATGTATAATTAGCAAATTATTTAGAAACTATAGCAGATTACTAATATATTTTTATGGTATGTGGGTTTATTTTTATTTGTATCAAATTAACATCAGTATTTAGAAAAATAATTCATATGTGATTATAAAAGCCTATCCGTATTGGTTTTTGATTAATATTTCAAATATGGTATTTGTTATGTTTTTAAAAATGTTAGCATCTAACGTGATGCTTTTCTTTTTTGTTTTAGCAGGTGACGACAAATGCAATCGCAAGGCTAGGTCAAAGCGACGGCATGATGTGAATGTAAATGTACTACACAAGGTCTACATGTTGAAAAAAAATTGAATGCGGTCGAGAAATGCCTAAGGGAAGATTACTCAAATCTTAAAAATCTAACTAATCTTATTGCTCTACGGAATGCAATAGCGAAGTTTAATGAAACTCAAAAGCAAAGTGTTCGAGATTTAGGATTTGGGGCCTTACTGCACCTTGATATAAAGGATGTGCCTCTAAAGATCGCTTACTAGGTGTTGGACAACTTCGACACGAAGCGGTGCGAGATAGTGCTTGAGGGGGATCGACGTGTGCGTGTAGGTGAAGATGATGTCAGGTTGATCTTCGGCTTCCTAAGAGGACCCCACCTTGTTTTGAGGAAGGCAAAAAATGCAGAAGCGAGCTTATCTAAGGATTGGTGGGAGAGATTTACAGATGTATATTGTAGGAAGATACTTGCGAAGAATGTTTGTGATGCTGCTATGGAAGAGGTTGACAGGGGAACTTGGTTTAAGAGGCACTTTATAGTGTTAGTGACATGCTTCCTAATTGAAATCATAGGCAACAGCTACGTGTCGCCTCAAATAGTCGATAACTTTCAAGATGTCGACAGAGTAGCAAATCTTGATTGGTGCAACTATGTCATCAAGTGTTTGGTTGAGCACACCACTGTATAATAGAAGAGCAAGGATAAGTTTTACATTGGACCATCCTTGTTCGTAACTGTAAGTGTTTGTCATTTACATTAGCCAACTCAAAAATTGATTTACAATATCAAATGTCATTTTTTCTAATGAAATACTAATTTTGTAAATAATCTTCATGATGTAGTTGTTGTACATGGAGTACAGAAGGGTACCAAGGAGTATCCCGACCATTAAGGAATGGAAGGATAAGATGCTGCTACGGAGGCAAAACTTAGAAATTAAAGATGGGGGATTTGGGAATGGATTCTGCTCTGGCCCATGCACAGAAGCAGAAGTTGTTACAACTGGAGATGAAGCAGGTGCTGTAGGAGCAGAGGCACAGCCCGATGATGGCGCACCTATGGAGCATCAAGAAGAACAAGTAGAAGGTCACAGAGTGGACGAAGAGCCAGTCATTGGCTAAGAAGCAAATATTGAAGACTTGACTGACATAAAGGTTGTTGCCGCTGACCTCCTGAAGAAGGGCAAGATAATAAGTGACACATTGTCACTTATTATGTCAACCATTAGCCGACTGCCGACCGAGATGTTAGATAATATGGTATTCAGGAAAACCATAGAGGCCACATTATTGGTTAGCCGAGCAGCACCAGTGCCTAATCTTGATACGCCTAGCACATCCCAGCCAAGGGCCACACAAGAGGATATGGAATTCTGGGATAATCCAGACCACATTGATGCACCGTTGGAGATAGAAGAAGCAGCCGTAAAAAGGGATGAGATGAAGAGACATCTTGATAGGCTCAGTTTCAGTCTGGGTTTCACCGAGGACTGGGCGGGCTTCATGAATGTAGCGCGTGAAGTTGTTAATCCCATTGATGGTAACACAATGAAAGAGGTAAATATTAAATAGAAAATATTTTTGATATCTGTCACATGATTATTCCTTCCTAATATTACTTATTAAAATACTACAGGTCACAAAAGAACAAGCACCGGGAGCTGAGCATGCACAACATGAGGTAATATAGCTGTGTAGATATTGTTTACTATAATTATATTTATTTATTTCCATTTATCTGATTGCAGATTAGTGGATCAACCCCAGTTGCTGGAAATCTTATTCTGGTACTCGGAGAACCTGCTAAGGAGTCGGGATGCAATGTTGATAAGGTAATATTTTGTTGGTAGCAAATTGACGTTATGATTATAGCAAATAAGTTAGATATGAAGAGAAAATGTTATTGGTATTTGTTTTTTTGCTTAAACTTTCTATTAAGCAAAATTTGATTTGAGCTGGCTTGGTGTTGTTAGCAAATTAGTTATTTATTATTAGCAAATTGGTAAGATATACTTAACAGATTTCTCACAAATTGTTTGGTTTTATTGGTATTGTGTTGTATAGCAAATTTATTTCCACGTAGCTAGTTGATATGTTTTTTACATAAAATCAATTATATTTGATTATAAAATATTATTGGTATTTATTGTTGTTAATTGTTTGATTTAGTTATTTTGATTTGATTTGATGTGTTTAGAAAATTACTAGGATATGCTTAACAAATTATTCAGATATGAGTAGCATATTAATAGGGGATTATTATGTAAAACCTGCTGCTACATATATAGGAGAAAACCCAATTAAGAAACTAGATATTCGAGCTAACAATTTGCTGCTATGCATGTGGGTATTGGTTTTTGATTAAGCGTTTTAAAATCAAATTTTTTAATGAACTATAAATAATGTGTTTGTGTTGTCGGTTTGTTTGATTTTCGTGTAGCCTGGCCAGTAATTGAATAAATTTATGATTAGCATATTGTATATGTATTGTTTATTAGCAAATTAATCAGTTATGATTAGCACATTGTATATGTATTATTTATAGCTCAAACGTTCTATGTTTTGGTTTCAAATCGATTTGCTTTGATGTTTGTAGCAATTTATTAAGAAATGATTAGCAAATTAGTAAGAAATGCTTAGCAAGTTATTAAATAATGTGTAACACCCCAGATTTTCAGATAAGGTTTAGAGGATTCTTAATGGTAGTTAAGAAGTTAAGGAAGAAATTTTAATAAGGTTTAAGTAAGGTAAGATGTCAGTCACGACTTTAGGGGTCAGTTTTCGTGAAATCATCTTTTTAGAAAATTTGATCTTAACTCTGTTATGGCCAATTTTGGTCTTTTTAGAAAGGTTTTAACTCAAGAAGTATGCCGGTGTTTTTAGATTTTAAATCTGATGTCGTTTGAGGTCCCGGTGATGAAAAACGTATTTAAAGGATGTATGAATAGTAACTTTTGTGTGCGTTCGTGTTTTGAGAAATTTATGAAATCCTCCTCATTGATCTGAGTCTAGTTCTGTTAAGCCCTTCTTATGGGAAATGACTCAAGGATTCCGTTGGCATTCACGGATTTCCATTCTGAGGTCAATCGAACGCTCGGGAGCAAAATCTGTCAGTCTGATTGAATAGTAAAAAGTAATTCCAAAAAAGGAATCATTGCTCATCTTTCTTTTGACGATCCCATCTTTATCACAAATCAGGTTGGTTCACTAGTATTCGAGCCAACGAGTCTTCCAGTATTTTTAGATTTCGTGTCTGAGGTCATTTGGACTTCGACATTGAATAAAGCAGCTTTTAACCAAATCCGGGGTAACTTTTGCAGTATTCTTGCACTGAAGTGGCTTCCCTTGGAAACCAAAGCTTTTCCTATAAATAGAAGGCCACCCCTCCATTCATTTTGCACCATTCAAATCCATTTCCAAATTTTGAGAGTTGAGAGCTTGAGAGTTCCGAGAGAAAGTCGAAGTTCTGTCGAAGTAAAAGCGTTCTTCGTGAGTGTTCTGCAAGACGACGAGTGGAGTGGCATGGAAGAGATGCGGTGAGGGAAGGTGCTAGGGGCACCATTGGGTTGTAGCGGGCGGCTCTGCCTCCGTTGCAACTCGACGAGACGCCGAGCTAGACACCTTCCTTCGACGCACCTAACCCCATCCATTTTTGTTTGTCGGTCTTGATTTCCATTTCATTTTCATCTTTTAATTCCTTATTTACTTTCCGTTCTTTGTGCTCTTCATGTTCTTCATTATTACTCGTTTACTTTCCGCCTAAAGTTATATTTCGATTCTCGTTAAAGTTCCAAGTTAATAGCGTTTCCGTTATATTTCTCATTGTTATACTCATTTTTATTCCCGTTGTTATTCTCGTCATTAATTCTCGTAATTAGTTTCATTTATTCCGTTAAAGTTCCGTTCAAGTTATATTTAAGATTTCATCATTATTGTAAGTGTTTAAGAAGGATTATCGTGTATATTCCATTATAATGTCGATTTCTTTTAAAGTTCAAAGTATGTCCATTTCTATATTTTATTGAAAGTTCTAAGCCTTGTTTCAAGTTTAAAACATCGAGGAAAGAGAGAGGCGAACAATTAATACGTCGACCAATACTTCGATCGAAAGTTTTGAAAGTTTATGGAGGAGCACCGACCGTGCAAAGGTTGCACAGCCCATACAAAACTATCCAGAACTCATGGCATGAGTCTGGGAAGCTAGCACGGACCGTTCTATGGCTTGCACGGACCGTACTTTGCTTGCACGGCCCATGTCGGAAAGTCTGGGCATTTTATTTCTCACCCATTAATTAGCATGGCCCGTGCTATGCTTGCACGTCTGTGCAATACCTTTGTCATCCCGTTTTATCTCCAATCATGTTCTAAACTCGAGTCTTTCAAGCCCTCATGTTTTCTAAAGGTTCTAAAGTCGTGCTATATATGTTGAAGTCCTAGTTAAGGGTGGATAAGCTAGATATTGTTTAATTTCTTGAATAGATATTATAATCTTTGGAGGAGGCCGCTAAGTCGATGATTCGACTTTTGTAGGAGGTAGTGAGCCTCGTGGAAATTCAGAGAAGGATCATCAACTCGTTGCTTCATCTTCTGTCTAGTAGTCGAGGTGGGTAAATCTATACTCATCTAAAGTTTAAGCTAATAAGCTCTAGAAGCATGTTAGGGCAAATGAGATATCCAATAAAATTTATTTGCTCTGCCTGATTGATCTCTGTACAAGGAAGGAAGGAAAGGAAGATGTTATATTTTAATTGAACTCTCGAGCATGTTTAGATATGTTAGAAATCATAAGTATTGTTTATTCTAGCATGAGATAATTAGAATTGCTTTAATTGCAATTTATGTTTATGCACGTTCATTTCCTCGTATCTGAATGTTGGATTTTGCTAAAGTTTATTTAGCTAAGAATTGCCTTTTATAGTAGGGATAAATCCCTTATAGGCCGAAATAATGCGAAAGTGAAGGATTAGCCTTAGACATTGCTCTAAGCTCGATAAATCTAGCGAGGTTAAGGAAGCTAAGGAATTAAGGATTAAGGTTGAGAAATGAAGGCTATGTTAAGAAAGGAAGTTAAATTAAGGAGATGAAGGAAGTTAAGATAGGAAGAATATAGCTTTTATAACCAGGATTGAGCTCAGAATTCATGATCTTGGATCATTAAAGTGAGTCACTACTGGGTTAACTCCATCGCAAACTCGTTTGGATATTTGAGGCAACCCCTCTTCTATTCTACAGCATGCCTAAGGGTGCAGTTGACATCAGGTTTGAGCCAAGGTTGTGCCTAAAAGTAAAGAAAAGGTTTTACGGATTAAAACCCACTAAGTACATTAGTTCTCACACCCTCTTTTTCAAATCTTTTTAGGTTGAGATGCTAATGATAATGGTGGCTGTGGATGTGGGTTGGCTGCCAAGATCGTTTTGCTATTATATAAGTTTCTTTGAAATCCCATGATGTTTCTGCTACTCTGATACACTCTTATAATTCCTAAAGTGCTATTATGTTTATCGAGATTCTATGAATATTCCCCAGACATGATCATATATATAAGTGATGCATATTAAGTTTTATCTCTGCTTCTCGAGTATATTTTCCTTTCTCCTATAAAGAGGTTTGTGCACGTTGATGTCTATTTATTCATTTTGACCTATGAATGGGTCTATGCTTGTTGGTATCTGATTAGTTAGCCATTTTATTCCGCTAAAGCATGTTTCCTTCTTCCTCAAGTAAACCCGAGTATCATCGCCTATCTTTTAAAAGTATATATTTATTCTTAAAACTTCTTTGTTAATCTTCCGAATTTATTCGATAATCCCTTAATAACACCCTGTCCCCATTCGTTAATCCCTATCTCAGGACCGGGCTGTTACAAAAGGTATCAGAGCAGGCTTGCAACTCTGCAGACCTTTCTCTTTGTTTAAGTTAAGCTAAGTGTTTATGTACATATGAATTGCTTCGTGATAAGTTACAGCAGCAACCCATAGCTCGCCGTCACCCTCGTATCCTCAAACAAAATTAAGGTATGATAGTATAAAGTTTTTAGATTTTGGATTCATGAATTTTGGAATAAAGGGAAAGGAAAGATTTGAGTGAGCATACCTCTTTTATAGATAAGGGAAAACCGTGAGAATGAAATTCCAAGTAAAAAAGTGTTCAGGAAAGATGATTTACTGAGATATAAAGTTTTTGAAAATAATCCTCGATCAGGAAGAAAATGTTTAATTCATTCTCAATGTTTTGTTTAAAAGGAAAAAGTAAAATTTTTGTTTAAAGATTTTGGGCACCAAAATTTTTGTAAAAGTCAACTGCTAAAAGGAGCTATGCATGCAAGATAAATAGTCTGAATCTAGATGATAGCATGATCTTAGGAGAACCTTAGGTCTCCTTTTTATGAGCTAGACTGATTAAGCTTCATATTTCTAGATGGTTAAGCATCGTTCGACTGCTAGGAATAATGTACCTCTTTTCCACCCTGTAGAAGAAAGAAACGGCTTTGGAGGAATGCCAGAAAATGTATCCGACTTGGAAACATGCATCCACATGTGTGAGCAAGCACCGCCCGCTGAGAGGCCAGCAATGCATCGCATCCTGTAGAGCACAATCACCCATGATCCCGAGACGTATGATGTAATCAGAAATCTAACGGAATTCTCCTCAGCTTTGATGGCTCTTTGGGAGTCAAAGTATGGCCACGTGAACGCTCTAGCCGAGCAAAATCCCTTTCACGTAGTGGAACCAAAACTGCTAAGAGCGACTCTCAACAGTCCCCCTGGATTTCAAAGCACTGCGCCCCATACGGAAGGAACCTTCGAAAAGGAACCCTCGAATGTTCAGATCGTGAATCATATCGAGTCCCCATTCTTCTGCACACATCAAGTGCACCAGTGGGCCCCTGCCTATCAAACATTTGCCCCTCAGAGTCTGGGACAGTGTATGCCCCATCAGTTCCCCGAAGGAAGCTTGAGGAAATTCAAGTTCGAGGTACCAGAGACATATGAAGATGAGGAAGAAGAGGACCCAGAGAAGGAAGGTGAGAAAGAGGTGGAATCGTTATGAAAATGGAAAGAAAAGGACCCAACGTATAGTTAAGCTTTAGAAGTAGGTAAATGAGGTGTTGTTGTTAGAATACCTTGCTGATTTGTCTGTCCGCTTTAATCCAGATTTTATTCTGTAAATATGTTAATCAACCCTTTAGATTTTAATAGTGGCAATAATTCTCCAAAAGGCTGCCCTATTTTTGGATGTAACCAAGAACCTCTTTCTTATTAATGCCAAAAGTCCTCTTAATGAGGCAATTTTTCTACTTTGTTTGATCTATCCTGCGTAATCTAAAGACCTTATCAAAAGGCATTTCATTTTACTTTGTGCAAATTCGAGCGAGCGTAGTCAATGTTTAGGATTCTTTAGAATGCTGTCGAGAAGACATCAAGCCGAGAGAACAAGGCTGTAAGCAAGCGATTCCCGAACCGCAGCTCGAGAGCCAAGAATGTGTTTCTCAAACACAGCTCTCCGTCTTTAATAGTTTAGGAGACCCGATGGGAGTCGAGAAAAGAGTTTATTCCTTAGAAGTAAATTTTTGATTTTATAGTCTTTTCGGAAGATGAGGAATTAGGTTGTGCTCTTTTATGCAGATGCATGATACGGACTACTGTTGAGAGTCCGTTCGAAGGACGATAACTTTGCAGCAACGGACGGAGTATGGTTGGGAAGATTTCAAGAACGAGTTATATCAGAAGTATATCCCGAATTGCTTTCGTAAGGAAAAGGAGATGGAGATCTAGAACTAGATGCAAGGAAAGAGGACGTTGTCAAAGTACGATCAAGAGTTCAACCAGTTATCAAGGCATGCTTCACATTTGTGTTTTCAAACGAGAAGAAAGCACGTATAGATCAGGTCGCTTTGTCGTATCCCTTCCAGTAGGTGAAAGCGATCCCCGGATATCGCTTTTCCAGCCAAGTGTAGCTAATTGAAGTCCAGCCGACTCATGCTAATTCGTAGCAACCTAATAAAGGAGATGATGCGTAATGCTCAAAGAAAGGAAGAGAGAGAACCCGAAGAAGATCGTTAAGCAGATAGACCTAGAATTGGTAGATTAAAAGTTTCAGTAAGATAGGAAGTTTTGATGAGTCTATTTATTCATTCTCGTGACAATTGAATCAATCATCTTTCAACAGCTTCATATCATTTGAAATTCTTCAATTATATCCTCTTGGACAATTTATAATCTTTTGATGATACTTCTTTGATCATCAAGAATCAGTGATAGCATTCCCTTATTAGGATATGCTGACGCCTTTGCAAAATATTCAGTACAGTTCTCAATTGCTAATCGGTTATTATCTTCCCTACCTTTGTTGCATGCAAGAACCCCTTTCGAGTTATAAGTCCTCTGAAAAGGCAATGTTTTTAGTTTAGATAACCCAGTGTTATATCTCTTCCAGCTTTTGGAACTTGTTAAAGAATTATTGATCAAGATAAAGTCCTCACTCAGAGGCATTCATTTTGTTTTGCTCCAACTCATAGAGCTCGAGTGTGGACTATTGAATAGAGCAGAGAGTATAAAGAAAATATTCCTTTTAGTCATTATTGGAAGAATATGTAACACCCCAGATTTTAAATAAGGTTTACAGGATTGTTAATATTAGTTAATTAATTAAAAAGGAAATTTAATTAAGGTTAGTTCAGGTTGGATGTCAGTCACGACTTTTGGAGTCAGTTTTCGTGAAGATCGTCTTTTTGAGAAATGTGATTTTAACTATTTTATGACCATCTGTGGTCTCGTTAGAAAGGTTTTAACTCAAGGAGTATGTCGGTATTTTTGGATTTTAATTCTGAAGTCATTTGAGTTCCCGGTGATGAAAAACGCATTTAAACGAAGAATGAATAGTAACTTTTGCGTGCGTTCGTGTTTTGAGAAATTTACGAAATCCTCCTCGTTTATTCAAGTTCAGTTCTGTCAGGCCCTTCTTATGGGAAATGACTCAAGGATTCTGTTGGTGTTCACGGATTGTCATTCTGTGGTCAATCGAATGCTCGGGAGCCGAATCTGTCAGTCTGAGTGAATAGTAAAAAGTAATTCCAAAAAGGGAATCTTTGCTCGTCTTCCTTCTGACGAACCAGTCTTCTTCACGAATCAAGTTCGTTCACTAGTATTCGAGCCAACGAGTCTCTCGGTATTTTTAGATTGTGTCTGAAGTCATTTGGACCTCGACATCGAATAAAGCAGCTTTAAAACCGAACCCGGAGTAACTTTTGAAGTATTCCCGCACAGCAATGGCTTCCAAGGGAAGCCAAAGCTTTTCCTATATATAGGGGACCACCCCTTTAGCATTTCTTGTTCATTTCACATCCACTTCACTTCTAAATCGAGAGGGTGGAAAGCTTTGAAAGCCGAGAAGGTTCTGTCGAAGTAAAAAACGTTCTTCGTGAGTGTTCTTCAAGACGACGAGCGGAGTGGCGTGGAAGGGATGCGGTGAGGGAATGTGCTAGGGGCGCCGTTGGAATCGTAGCAGGCGGCTCTGCCGCCGTTGTGACTCGACGAGACACCGAGCTAACCACATTCCTTCGACGCACCTGACCCCATCCATTCTTGTTCGTCGGTCTCGATTCCATTTCTTTTTCGTCTTTAAATTCCGCATTTACTTTCCGTTCTTTACGTTCTTCGCGTTCTTCATTATTGCTCGTCTAAAGTTACATTTCGATTTTTGTTGAAATTCCAAGATAATAACGTAAACGTTATATTTCTCATTTTATTTCTGTTCTAGAAGATTAGCCTCGTTTATTCCGTTAAAATATGTTCAAGCCATATTTATCTATTTCGGAGGATTATCGTGTTTATACCGTTGTAATGCCAAAATTCCTTTTAAGTTAAAAGCATGTTATTGCATGTTAAATTCAAGTACGTTGTTTTTATAAAAATCCGGGTTAATTGTTTTTCGTGTTCTTCGTGTTCGTCGAAGAAATCAACGAACACGAAGAACAGTTGAAGAACACATTGAAGGAACCCAGATGTTAGAGAGAGAAAAGAGGAAAGAGGGAGAGCCCCGCGGGGGGGGGGGGGGGGGGGTTGAGCGCCGCTGCGCTGCACCTCCCACGGCCACGGCCAGCCCGTCGGGGGCGGGGAGCCCGCCGAGGCTAGCGGCCCCGCGGCGGCAGGTAGCCCGCCGGGGCAAGGCAGCCCCGGGGTGCCCCCCCTCCTTTTCCGTGTTTGTTCTTTCCGGCTATTCCCGTACCCCTTCTTTCCGAACTTTTCGTGTTTTTAAAACTCATGTTACTCTCAAGCCATATTCAAGTTTAAATTATAGTAAGGTATTCGAGTTGATTTCAAATTATTTCAAATAAGATATTCGAGTTATTTTCCGTCTAAAAATTTAGAAATCGAGTCAAGAAGTTTCTTAAATAAATTAAACCATTCTCGATCCCCTTATTAAGTCAAAGTCGTGCTATCCATGTTAAGTCATAGCTAAGAAAATATTAGTTAAGTATTATTTAATATCATGTATTTAGAAATCCTCGAAGGAGACCGCTAAGTCGACGATTCGACTTTTGTAGGAGGAATCGAGCCTCGGAGAAATACTAAGGAGGACCACCAGTTCGTTGCCTCGTCCTCCGTTCCGTAATCAAGGTGGGTTAATCTATACTCATCTAAAGTTTGAGCTAATAATCTCTAGAAGCATGTTAGGGCAAATAAGATATCCAATAAAGTATTTTTGCTCAGCCTGTTTGATCTCTGCACAAGAAAAGGAATAAATGAAGTTATATGCATGATTATGCTGAATTATTATTTGGGTTAGATAAAGTAAAGAAAGTTAGTATAAGTTAAGTGAAGCTCTCAAGTATGTTTAGATATGCTAGAATTGTTTATTTACAATTTATGCTAGCATGAAGTGTTTAGAATTGCTTTATTTGCAATCAATGTTTATCCGCGTTCATTTCTTCGTATTTGAATGCTTATGCTTTGTTAAAGCTCGTATAGTTAAGGATTAAGGATTGCCTCGTTATGGTAGCTTTAACCCTTTGTAGGCCGAGATCGTGTAGTAATAAGGTGTTAGCATTAGACATTGTTCTAAGCTTGGTATTGCTAGCAAGAATAGGAAGAGAAGGAACTTAGCTTTCACTTAAGCAGGATTTGAGCTAAGAACTATTAAGGTAGTCACTGCTGGGTTTTTCCCTCGCAAACTCGTTCAGATATTTGAGGTAACCCCTCTTCTATCCTATGGCATGCCTAAGGGTACAGTTGACGACAGATTTGAGCCAAGTTGGGCCCAAAAGAAAAGAAAAGGTTTTACGGATACGGAGAGGGCTTTTGCGTTTTGCTCTCCGTATACCGTCTATTAATCATTGGATATCTTGAAGTTATAAAAACATTTTCGCTAAAACCCACTGAGTAGATTAGTGCTCATGCCCCCTCTTTTCAAATGTTTTCAGGTTGAGATGCTGAGGATGCTGGTGGCTGTGAATGTGGGTTGGCTGCCAAGACTATTTTGCTATTATCTAATGTTACCATGAAATCCCACTTTGTGATCCACTACTCTGATACACTCCTTTCAATTCTGTTTAAGTCCTATTATGTTTAGCAAGACTCTATGAATAATTTCCCCAGAAACGATTTAATACCTATAAGATGCATATTATGTTTATCTCTGTTTTGAGCATGACCTCCGTTCACCCGCAAAGAGGCCTAACAAGTTGGTATCTGATTAGTTAGCCGTTTCATTCCGCTTAAGCATGTTTTCTTTTATTCCAAGCAAACCCTAGCATCACCATTTAACTGCTAAGGCATGTCTTGGTTTTTAAACTTCTTGGTAAATCCTCCAATTTTATTCGTTAATCCCTTAATAACACCCCATCCCCACTTGTAAATCCCTATCTCGGGACCGGGCTGTTACAGTTGGTATCAGAGCAGGTTTGCACCTCTGCAGACCTGTCTCCTTGTTTGAAATAAGTTAATAGGTTTATGTGAATATAAGTTGTTCTCTGAAAAGTTAAAGCAGCAACCCACAGCTCGCCATCACCCTTGCATTCTCAACCAAAAATCAAGGTATGATAGTATAGAAATTTTGGATTTTGGATTCATGATTTTGGAATACAGGAAGGGAAAACATTTGAGCAAGCATACCTATTTTATGGACAAGAGAAAAACCGTGAGAATGAAATTCCAAGTAAAAGGTGTTTGGGTAAGATGATTTCCCAGATGGAAAGTTGTGAAAAGATTTCTCGATCCCAAAATGACTTAAAATCATTTTTCGAAATTTTGACTCAAAAGAAAAGGTAAACAATGTATGTTTAAAGAACTTTGGGCACCAAAATTTTTATAAAAGTTGTCAACTGCTCCATAAAAAGAAGCTATGCATGCAAGATTAATCCAGACATTAGACCTTAGGTCTCCCTTTTAGAATCTAGACTGATTAAGTTATTCTCTTCTAGATGGTTAAGCGTCGTTCAACAGCTAGGAAGAGCGTGCCTCTTTTTCGCCCTGTGCAAGAGAGAGTTGAGAGATTCAGAAGAGAAACTTGGAATGGCAATGAACAGTTGCTGTCCTACATGGCGAGATACCTCGAAAGGTGGGCTTGGGCAAATGGCTACGGAGGGGAGCCCGGAAGTGTATCCGACTTGGAAACGTGCATCCGCATGTGTGAGCATGCGCCACCTGCTTGGAGGCCTACGATGTACCGTATCCTGCAAAGTACGATCACCCGCGATCCCGAGACGTACGCTGAAATCGGAAATCTGACGGAATTCTCGTCAGCCTTAATGGTTCGTTGGGTATCGGAGTATGGCCACGTGCACGCCTTAGCCGAGCAGCAAGAAGATGAGCAAAATCCCTCTCTCGTGGTAGAGCTAGAACTGCGAAGGGCGACTCTCAACAGTCCCCCTGGATTTCAAGTGCCACGTCCTCACGACGAAGGAACCGCAGGAGCAGGACCCTCAAATGTCCGAATTGTGAACCACACCGAGTCCCTATTCTCCTGCACTCCTCAAGTGAACTAGTGGACCCCTGTGTCCACTTCTCAGGGTCTGGGACAGTGTATGCCCCATCAGTATCCTGAAGGGAGTGTTTGCATGAGGACATTCAAGTTCACCGTCCCGGAAACGGTTGATATTGGAGACGAAGAAGAAGAAGATGAGGACCCAGAAGAAGGTGAAGAGGAAGTAGGATCGCCATGCAAGGAGAAGGGTAAAGACCCGGCTCATGATTAAGCATAGAAAGGAGGTGTAGGAGGTGTTGCTGTTAGAACACCTAAATATCTAATTCATCTGTTTGTCTGTAATCTAATATCCGCTCTGACCAAGACTCTAATATGTAATAGATGCTTTAAGATTTCTAAACCCAATAGTGGCAGTGAATTTTCCAAGAGACTGCCCTATCCCGGTTGTAACCCATAATTTATTATATCGATGCCAAAGTCCTCTAAAAAGAGGCAATTTTCCCATCATGCTTGAATGACGTCTAAATTTTCATTTTGTTTGATCTATCTTGTGCAATTAAAAGACCTTATCAAAAGGCATTCCTGCTTGTGTAAATTTAATCAAGCCTCGCTAATATTTAGTTCTTTAGAATGCCGCCTCGAAGACGTCAAGCCGAGAATGAGGACGAGAACGAACCTGAGCAAGCCCCAAACCTCGGTCCAAAAGCCGAAAGTGTGTTTCTCAAACACAACCCTCCATCGTTTAATGGTTTAGGAGATCCAATGGATGCCGAAAAATGGGTTCCCTCCTTAGAACGAATCTTCGATTTCATAGCTTGCTCTGAGGGAGAGAAGCTAAGTTGCGCTCTTTTTATGCTAATGGAGGATGCGGACTACTGGTGGGAGTCCGTACGAAGGACCATAACCCCGGTTTAATGGGAAGACTATAGTTGGGAAGATTTCAAGCACGATCTGTATCAGAAGTATATCCCGGATTGTTACCGAGAGGCAAAAGAGATGGAGCTCTGGAATCTAAAGCAAGGGAATAAGACAGTGTCGGAATAAGATAGAGAATTCAATCAGTTGTCAAGGCATGCTCCACATCTAGTGGACACAGACGGGAAGAAAGCACGGAAGTTCAAGAAAGGACTCAGATCCGAGATTGGCATAGCCCTCGCTGGGCAAGAAGACATGTCTTATGCCCGAACCTTAGCCAAAGCATTGAGCATAGAGGCCATCCTTCCTCAGAAGATTCAACCCACTCAGTCGTCTAATGATCCAAAGGGGAAAAGAAAGTGGGAAGGAGGAAGAAGGGATGACAGAAGGAAGAAACCCCACTGGAAAAGCCGAGAGTCAGGGGTGCCTCGAAATCAGCTCGGCAACGCCACTAGTTTTAGGCCGTGTCAAAAGTGCGGAAGAATGCATCCTAGAGTCTGTCGAGCAAATCTAACTGGGTGCTACAACTATGGTGAGGAGGGGCACTTCAAGAGAGAGTGTCCTAAAGGAAATAACCAACGATCTCAAACACCACAGCAACCCATGTACCCGCAACCACTTCAGCAACTTTCTGGAAACCAGCTAAGACTGCAGCAAGGAGGACCTCAGGGTCAAAGGCCGGGACTGAACCCGAGACCGAACCAAGGACGAGATCAAAGGTCAAACCAAGGACAAAGGCCACCTCAGCCAGCTCGTACTTATGCTCTCAATCAGCAGCAAGATGCTAAGGCCCCAGGTAATCTAGCAGGTATGATTACCCTCCTCGAGATGCCAGTTTTAGCTCTCTTTGACACAGGAGCATCTCATTCGTTTATAGCTGAGTCTGTTTGTAAGAAACTGAAGATTGAACCCGAGAATGCCGAGAATGCTCTTGAAATAAGTATTCCATCTGGAAAGAAAATGATGTATAGGAAGGTCTGCTCTAACCTAGAATTGAACATAGAAGGGGAAAACTTTAAGTCAAATCTTTATGTGATAAAGATTCAGGACTTCGACATAATGCTAGGAATGGATTGGTTAGCCTCAGCTAATGCTTCCATAAGCTGCCCTGAGAGGGAGGTAACGTTTCGACCACCCGGGAAACCCGAGGTAAAAATCTACGGATCAAGGCTAGGAACCAAAATCCCAGTGATATCCGCCCTAAAGGCCACCAAGATGATAAGGAAGAGCAACTGCCAAGCATTTTTAGTTAACTTAATAAGGAAGGAGGAAGGAGAACTTTCCATCGAAGACGTTCCAGTCGTAAGAGAATACCCCGACGTATTTCCCAAGGAGCTGCCAGGACTACCTCCAGACAGGCAGGTGGAGTTCGCTATCAAGTTGGAACCAGGAGCCGCCCCAGTTTCAAAAGCCCCCTACAGAATGGCGCCTAAGGAGTTGCAAGAACTCAAAGTTCAACTACAAAAGTTACTAGACCTAGGTTTTATCCAACCTAGTGTGTCGCCTTGGGGAGCTCTAATCTTGTTCATAAAGAAAAAGGATGGCACATTAAGAATGTGTACCGACTATAGAGAGCTTAATAAGCTAACCATCAAGAATCGATACCCTCTCCCAAGAATAGATGATCTCTTCGATCAACTCAAGGGAGCAAGTGTCTTCTCCAAGATAGACTTAAGATCTGGGTACCATCAGTTGAAGATCCGAAAGGAGGATATCCCTAAGACCGCTTTTAGAACTCGCTATGGGCACTACCAGTTTGTGGTAATGCCATTCGGATTAACCAACGCCCCAGCAGTATTCATGGATTTAATGAACCGGGTTTTTCACCCGTACCTTGATAAATTTTTTCTAGTTTTCATAGATGATATTCTCATCTATTCCAAGGATGAAGAAGAACATCAAGAGCACCTGAGAGTGGTGCTGGAAACCTTAAGAAGAGAAAAGCTTTATGCTAAGTTCAGCAAATGTGAGTTTTGGCTCAAAGAAGTAATGTTTCTAGGTCATATAGTCTCGGTAGAAGGAATCAAGATGGATCCGGCCAAGATTGAACCTGTAAGCAACTGGAAGTCTCCAAGAAGTGTGAATGAGATAAAAAGTTTTCTAGGACTCGCTGGATACTATCGCAGATTCATTGAAGGATTCTCGACTATATCCAAGCCTATGACGCGATTGTTACAGAAGGATTCGAAGTTCAAATGGACGCCTGAATGTGAGGAAAGTTTTCAAACTTTGAAGAGGATGCTAACCACAACCCCCGTTTTAGCCATCCCAGAAGGGAATGAAGATTTCGTGGTTTACGCAGACGCATCAAGTAAAGGATTAGGATACGTACTAATGCAGAGAGGAAAGGTGATTGCTTATGCTTCTAGAGAGCTTAAGAATCATGAACAAAACTACCCGACGCATGACTTGGAACTAGCAGCGATCGTTCATGCGCTGAAGATCTGGAGACACTATCTCTACGGAGCTAAGTGTGAGATCTTCTCAGATCACAAGAGCTTGAAGTATTTCTTCGAGCAAAAAGATCTTAACATGAGACAAAGAAGATGACTAGAACTCGTAAAAGACTATGACTGTACGATTCACTACCACCCAGGGAAAGCAAATGTGGTAGCAGATGCTCTAAGTAGGAAAGAGAAGGCGGAGTTAGAACTCATTTTAGTCCAGGAAGATCTTCGCAAGGAGTTCGAGAAGTTAAGGATCGAGGTGCTAACACCACCCGAGACCATTCAAGCTCAAATTGCCGCGACAGTCGCTCCGCCTGACCTAAGGCAAAGGATAATTGAAGCCCAGAGAGGAGACGAGTTTCTTGAAAAGAAAAGGCTTGAAGCGCGAATTGATAACTCTCAAGAATTCGCGGAAGCCACCGACAATGCGCTCTTATTCAAAGGAAGGCTTTGTGTGCCTAGCAAGGGAGAACTAAAGGAGGAAATCATGTGCGAAGCACATGACACGCCATATACAGCACATTCCGGAAGCACCAAGATGTACCAAGACCTCAAGAGAAATTTCTGGTGGAACAACATGAAAAGGGAAATAGTCGCCTTCGTGGAAAGGTGTCTGAGCAGTCAACAAGTGAAAGCTTTGCATCAAAAACCTTCTGGTTTGCTTCAACCCCTAGAAATTCCTGAATGGAAGTGGGATCATATCAACATGGACTTTATCGTAGGATTACCAAGGTCCAAGCGGGGAAATACTGCCATTTGGGTAATCGTTGACCGATTATCTAAATCAGCGCATTTTGTTGCTGTTAGGATGACGGACGGGCTAGATCAACTAGCCCAGTTGTATGTTAAGGAAATTGTGCGTTTGCACGGAGTGCCGGTCTCGATTACATCGGACCGTGATTCAAGATTTACATCAAGATTCTGGAGGAGCCTACAGGATGCAATGGGATCAAAGCTCAACTTTAGCACAGCATTCCATCCTCAAACGGATGGCCAATCTGAAAGGACTATCCAGATTCTAGAAGACATGCTTAGAGGAGTCGTCATCGATCAAGGAAGCAATTGGGAGGAGTTACTACCTTTGGTAGAATTTGCCTATAACAACAGCTACCAAACATCGATCGGCATGGCCCCTTATGAGGCCCTTTATGGAAAGAAGTGTAGATCGCCCCTATATTGGGACGAGGTTGGAGAGAAAAGGATAATTGGACCCGAGATGGTCCAGGAAGCTGTCCAGAAAATCGAGCTCATTCGTCAACGCATCAAGGAAGCTCAGGATAGACAGAAAGCATATGCAGATGAGAGGAGGATGAATCTCAGCTTCGACGTTGGAGATAAGGTGTTTTTGAAGGTGTCTCCATCAAAAGGAATAATTCGTTTTGGCAAACGGAGCAAATTAAGGCCCAGATTTATTGGACCTTTTGAGATCTTAGAAAAGGTGAATGAAGTAGCCTACAGGTTGGCCTTACCACCCAACCTGAGTAACGTGCATGGCGTCTTTCATGTCTCAATGTTACGAAAGTACGTGTTTGATCCAAAACACGTGATTAGCAAGGAAGTGATAGTCCTGAATGAGGACTTAGCCTATGAAGAAAAGCCCCAAGCCATCGTGGATCGAAAAATTCAGAAGCTGAGAAATAAGGAGATCGATCTTGTGAAAGTAATCTGGAACCACCATGGTTCAGAGGAAGCAACTTGGTAGCTTGAGTCCGAACTGCTCAAGAAGTACCCTGATATTGTTTATCATGGTTAGTAAATTTCGGGATGAAATTTTCTTTAAGGAGGGTACGATGTAATACCCCAGATTTTGAATAAGGTTTAGAGGATTGTTAATATTAGTTAATTAATTAAAAAGGAAATTTAATTAAGGTTAGTTAAGGTTGGATGTCAGTCACGACTTTTGGAGTCAGATTTCGTGAAGATTGTCGTTTCAAGAAATATGATTTTAACTATTTTATGACCATCTGTGGTCTCGATAGAAAGGTTTTAACTCAAGAAGTATGTCGGTATTTTCAGATTTTAATTCTGAAGTCATTTGAGTTCCCGGTGATGAAAAACACATTTAAACGAAGAATGAATAGTAACTTTTGCGTGCGTTCGTGTTTTGAGAAATTTACGAAATCCTCCTCGTTTATTCAAGTTCAGTTCTGTCAGGCCCCTCTTATGGGAAATGACTCAAGGATTCCGTTGGCATTCACGGATTCTCATTCTGAGGTCAATCGAACGCTCGGGAGCCGAATCTGTCAGTCTGAGTGAATAGTAAAAAGTAATTCCAAAAAGGGAATCTTTGCTCGTCTTCCTTCTGACGAACCTGTCTTCTTCACAAATCAAGTTGGTTCACTAGTATTCGAGCCAACGAGTCTCTCGGTATTTTTAGATTTCGTGTCTGAAGTCATTTGGACCTCGACATCGAATAAAGCAGCTTTTAACCGAACCCGGAGTAACTTTTGCAGTATTCCCGCACAGCAATGGCTTCCAAGGGAAGCCAAAGCTTTTCCTATATATAGGGGACCACCCCTTTAGCATTTCTTGTTCATTTCACATCCACTTCACTTCTAAATCGAGATGGTGGAAAGCTTTGAAAGCCGAGAAGGTTCTATCGAAGTAAAAAGCGTTCTTCATGAGTGTTCTTCAAGACGATGAGCAGAGTGGCGTGGAAGGGATGCGGTGAGAGAATGTGCTAGGGGCACCATTGGAATCGTAGCAGGCGGCTCTGCCGCCGTTGCGACTCGACGAGACGCCGAGCTAACCACATTCCTTCGACGCACCTGACCCCGTCCATTCTTGTTCGTCAGTCTCAATTCCATTTCTTTTTCGTCTTTAAATTCCGCATTTACTTTCCGTTCTTTACGTTCTTCGCGTTCTTCATTATTGCTTGTCTAAAGTTACATTTTGATTTTTGTTGAAATTCCAAGATAATAACGTAAACGTTATATTTCTCATTTTATTTCCGTTCTAGAAGATTAGCCTCGTTCATTCCGTTAAAATCCGTTCAAGCCATATTTATCTATTTCGGAGGATTATCGTGTTTATACCGTTGTAATGCCAAAATTCCTTTTACGTTAAAAGCATGTTATTGCATGTTAAATTCAAGTACGTTGTTTTTATAAAAATCCGGGTTAATTGTTCTTCGTGTTCGTCGAAGAAATCAACGAACACTAAGAACAGTTGAAGAACACGTTGAAGGAACCCGGATGTTAGAGAGAGAAAAGAGGAAAGAGGGAGAGCCCTGCGGGGGGGGTGAGCGCCGCCGCGCCGCACCCCACACGGCCCCGGCCAGCCCACTGGGGTGGGGAGCCCGCCGGGGCTAGCGGCCCCACAGCGGCAGGTAGCCCGCCGGGGCAAGGCAGCCCCGCGGCGCCCCCCCTCCTTTTCCGTGTTTGTTCTTTCCGGCTATTCACGTACCCCTTCTTTCCGATCTTTTCGAGTCTTTAAAACTCATGTTACTCTCAAGCCATATTCAAGTTTAAATTATAGTAAGGTATTCGAGTTGATTTCAAATTATTTCAAATAAGATATTCGAGTTATTTTCCGTCTAAAAATTTAGAGATCGAATCAAGAAGTTTCTTAAATAAATTAAACCATTCTCGATCCCCTTATTAAGTCAAAGTCATGCTATCCATGTTAAGTCCTAGCTAAGAAAATATTAGTTAAGTATTATTTAATATCATGTATTTAGAAATCCTCGAAGGAGACCGCTAAGTCGACGATTCGACTTTTGTAGGAGGAATCGAGCCTCGGAGAATTACTAAGGAAGACCACCAGCTCGTTGCCTCGTCCTCCGTTCCGTAATCAAGGTGGGTAAATCTATACTCATCTAAAGTTTGAGCTAATAAGCTCTAGAAGCATGTTAGGGCAAACGAGATATCCAATAAAGTATTTTTGCTCAACCTGTTTGATCTCTGTACAAGAAAAGGAATAAATGGAGTTATATGCATGATTATGCTGAATTATTATTTGGGTTAGATAAAGTAAAGAAAGTTACTATTAGTTAAGTGAAGCTCTCAATTATGTTTAGATATGCTAGAATTGTTTATTTACAATTTATGCTAGCATGAAGTGTTTAGAATTGCTTTATTTGCAATCAATGTTTATCCGCGTTCATTTCTTCGTATTTGAATGCTTATGCTTTGTTAAAGCTCGTATAGTTAAGGATTAAGGATTGCCTTGTTAGGGTAGCTTTAACCCTTTGTAGGCCGAGATCCTGTAGTAATAAGGTGTTAGCATTAGACATTGTTCTAAGCTTGGTATTGCTAGCAAGAATAGGAAGAGAAGGAACTTAGCTTTCACTTAAGCAGGATTTGAGCTCAGAACTATTAAGGTAGTCACTGCTGGGTTTTTCCCTCGCAAACTCGTTCGGATAATGAGGTAACCTCTCTTCTATCCTATGGCATGCCTAAGGGTATAGTTGACGACAGGTTTGAGCCAAGTTGGGCCCAGAAGAAAAGAAAAGGTTTTACGGATACGGAGAGGGCTTTTGCGTTTTGCTCTCCGTATACCGTCTATTAATCATTGGATATCTTGAAGTTATAAAAGTATTTTCGCTACAACCCACTGAGTAGATTAGTGCTCATGCCCCCTATTTTCAAATGTTTTCAGGTTGAGATGCTGAGGATGCTGGTGGCTGTGAATGTGGGTTGGCTGCCAAGACTATTTTTCTATTATCTAATGTTACCATGAAATCCCACTTTGTGATCCGCTACTCTGATACACTCCTTTCAATTCTGTTTAAGTCCTATTATGTTTAGCAAGACTCTATGAATAATTTCCCCAGAAACGATTTAATACCTATAAGATGCATATTATGTTTATCTCTGTTTTGAGCATGACCTCCGTTCACCCGCAAAGAGGCCTAACAAGTTGGTATTTGATTAGTTAGCCGTTTCATTCCGCTTAAGCATGTTTTCTTTTATTCCAAGCAAACCCGAGCATCACCATTTAATTGCTAAGGCATGTCTTGATTCTTAATCTTCTTGGTAAATCCTCCAATTTTATTCGTTAATCCCTTAATAACACCCCGTCCCCATTTGTAAATCCCTATCTCGGGACCGGGCTGTTACAGAATAAGAGGAAGTAGTCCTAATAGGAAGTAGAATCCATGTAATGCTAGATAGTGTCCTCCTAGTAGGACGCACATCGTTAAAGTAATTTTTTAGCTCGTTATGTTTAAGAGACAATCTAAGGAATGACGTCAGAAAAGTTCTGAGCTTATGTTCAAAGTCCAGACATGCGATCTTTACGCCTGTAAGCGATGGTGATCTCCAGCAGAAGCTATAAAGTCAGAATACCGCCTTAGGAAGAAAAGACAGCTGCGATGAAGAAAGGGGAAGGAGAGTTTCAATATAAGGCGTTTTAGTCATAAGAAAAATTTCCAAGATAAATCTTCGAAGGAGCTGCCAAGATTACCCCCACTTAAGTAAGTGGAATCCACTATCGATTTGGAATCAGGAGCTGCACCAGTTTCGAAAGCCTCTTACAGAATAACGCCTAAGAAGTTGCAAGAACTCAGGATTCAACTACAAGAGTTATTAGACCTAGGTTTTATCCAACCTAGTGTGTCGCCTTGGGGAGCTCCAATCTTGTTCGTGAAGAAGAAGGATGGCACATTGAGAATGTGCATCGACTATATAGAGCTGAATGAGCTAACCATCAAGAATCGATACCCTCTCCTAAGAATAAATGATCTCTTTGATCAAGCTTAAGGGAGCAAGTGTCTTCTCAAAGATAAACTTAAGATCTGGGTATCATCAACTAAAGATCCGAAAGGAGGATATTCCTAATACTGCTTTTAGAACTCGCTATGGACATTACAAGTTTGTAGTAATGCCATTTGGATTGACCAATGCCCCAGCAATGTTCATAGATTTAATAAAATGGGTTTTTCACCCGCATCTAGATAAGTTTGTGCTAGTTTTCATAGATGATATCCTCATCTATTCGAAGGACGAAAATGAGCATCACGAGAACCTAAGAGTGGTGCTAGAGGCATTGAAAAGAGAAAGGCTTTACGCTAGGTTTAGTAAGTGTGAGATTTGGCTCAAGGAAGTCATGATTATTGGTCATATAATGTCAACAGAAGGAATCAAGGTGGATCCGGCTAAGATTGAAGCGGTTAGAAATTGGAAGTCTCCAAGGAGTGAGATCGAGACAAAAAGTTTTCTAGGACTCTTATGATACTATCGCAGATTCATCAAAGGATTCTCGTCAATATCTAAGGCTACGACGCGATTGTTGAAGAACGGGAGACGTTGTTTTACCTTTCTAAGATTTAATTGAACAAAAGGGAATTCTCCTATCTCTAGGACTAAACTCCAATTTCCTCAAATTCAAACAAAATTAATCAACCAAAAATCCAACTAAGCATAAATTCTCATTTAATACCTAATAGGTCCCATAAATCAACTCCTAATGCTAATTAGTCTTTTTCAAAACATAATCAACATAAAATCCAACTCAAGGAGGCCATCCCTAGTTAGATAAAATCAAACCATTGATTCATGGAAAATACAAAGAGAGAGGATTAACATGCTTTTTCATCCATCCACCCAACCATTTAATGTCAAATCATATCACCCTAGGACTACAAAATTTAGCTAGACATGCTTAAGAATAAAATAAAACAAAAGTAGATAAAGAAGAAGAAAATCATAATCATAGATAAGAGTAAACCCGAAAAGGGATGAAACAATCTTCGAACTTCACTTTTGCTTCCAAAATCTTCACAACCTTCAAGCTTGTATTGCACAACTTTCTCTCGAAGTCTAAGTTTCTAAATTTGGGGGCTAGAAATTGAATTGTTGCCCTAGTTTGAACAAGGGTGGGTATTTATACCCCCACAAATCCGTACCCCGGTCGGGCCGCGCTAGGGAGCGCGACTGAGGTGGTCGCACTGGACCGTCATGGCTCGGGCTGCACCGGGCATCGTGCTTTCAAGGCCTCTGTATGGACGCCCGGTCGCGCCCACTCTGAACCCGCGCCGGGCCTGGCTCGGGTCGCGTCGGGTGGCGCGACCGAGCTGGTCGCGCCTCCTTGGCCTGAGTCGGGCCACACCATCTGTCATGCTTTCGAGGCCTCTGCATGGACGCGCACTCATGCCGCTCCTGCACCCGGGTCGTGCCGACTGTCTTCTTTTGAACCCCGACCTGATCGATTTTGCCCTGAAATTGCACGACAGTGTTTAAAAACACTTATTATAAAATAAACGGAAAAGAAGCATTAGAACGTTAAAAATATATGAAAAGATAAATAAAACGAATATGTTATGCTCGGAAATACGGGCGAAAATCCCGTTTGTCATACTGGAATCGTTTCCTTTATGTGAATCCTATTTGGAAGGTAAAATGACCAAACATCCTTTTCAGTCAAAAGAAAATAGATCTGAAGGACTATTAGATTTGATTTACTCTGACCTGTGCGGCCCTATGTCAGTTCAAACTTAAGGATGGTTTGAGTATTTCATCACTCTCATTGATGATTACTCTAGATACGGTTATATCTACCTGTTGCGTCGCAAGTCTGAATACTTTGAGAAATTCAAAGAGTTTAAGGTGGAAGCGGAGAAACGACTAGGCAGAAGTATCAAGTCACTACGTTCTGATCATGGTGGCGAGTACCTCTCAAGTGAATTTAGGGATTACATGGTAGAGAATGGGATTACATACCAGTTGAATACGCCTGGAACGCCACAGCAGAATGGGCTGGCGGAAAGAAGGAATCGCACACTGTTAGAGATGGTTAGATCAATGATGAGTTATTTTAAGTTGTCCATTTCGTTCTGAGGATATGCCCTAGAAACAGCAGCCTATATTCTTAACTTGGTTCTATCGAAATCAGTTCCTGCTACACCCACAGAACTATGGACTTGATGAAAGCCCAGTTTGAACCATATTCAGATTTGGGGTAGCCCAACACATGTATTGGACAAGGAAGCTGATAAGATGGCTTCTCGTACTGATATAAGGCTGTTTGTTGGATATCCTAGAGAAACGAAAGGTGGTTTGTTTTACAGTCCTAAGGATCAGAAGATCATTGTTAGCACTAATGCTCGATTCTTAGAAGAAGATTATGTCATAAACCACAAACCAAGGAGTCAAATTATCCTTAAAGAGTTAAGAAGAGGATCGAATCCTACACCGGTTGTACAAGAAGAGGAACCACCAAATACTGCACCACATATCACAGAAGTACAAGAACTGTCTCATCGCAGTGAGAGGGTTGTATACCAACCTGATAGATTCATTGGTCTAGGAGAGGCTTCAAATTCCCAGATGGTCTCAATGAATTGGATCCCAGGACCTATGATGAGGCAATTCGAGATAAATATGCGGATTCTTGGAAAACTGCAATGGAGTCTGAGATTGGATCTATGGATCGTAATCAAGTCTGGGAACTTAGAACCACTAGATGGGGTAAAACCCATTGGCTATAAGTGGGTCTACAAGCGCAAGAGAGGATCTAATGGGAAGGTTGAAACCTACAAGGCAAGATTGGTGGCAAAAGGGTATACTCAGAAAGAAGGGATTGATTATGAGGAAACCTTTTCGTCATTAGCCATGCTTAAGTCAATCCGGATTCTCTTGTCTATTGCCGCTCATTTGGATTATGAGATCTGGCAGATGGATGTCAAGACAGCTTTCCTAAATGGAAGTCTTGAAGAAAACATCCACATGAAGCAACCAGAGGGATTCATTGCTAAGAGCCAAGAGCACTTGGTGTGTAAGCTTAAGAGATCCATTTATGGACTTAAGCAGGCATCGAGATCTTGGAACATCCGATTTGATGAGGTTATCCAGTCATATGGATTCGTGTAAAGTCTGGATGAGAGCTGTGTGTATAAGAAATGTGATGGAAATGTGGTGGCATTCCTCGTACTTTATGTTGATGACATCTTGCTTATTGGAAATAGTAAGAAGGCATTGTCAAACATTAGGGTGTGGTTGTCCGAGCAGTTTGATATGAAGGATCTGGATGAAGCAAGATATGTCTTCGGCATCAAGATTATTCGAGATAACCAGAAAATGATATTATGTCTGTCCTAGATGACTTATATCTATACAGTGCGAGCTAGGTTTGGCATGTAAGATTCCAAGAAAGGTTTTATACCTTACAGGCATGGAATTCATCTAACCAAGGAAATGTGTCCCTAAACACAGTCTGAGATAGAGGAAATGAAGATAGTAACATATGCTTCGGTTATGGGAAATTTAATGTATGCTATGCTATGGACTAGGCCTGATATAAGCTATGCCTTTGGCATGGTAAGCAGATATTAGTCTAACCCTGGACAAGGTCACTGGACTGCGGTCAAAAACATTCTCAAGTACCTTAAAAGGACTCGAGATTACATGTTAGTTTTCCGCTCTGATAGTCTAGTGCATTTGGGTTACACAGACTCAGATTTTCAATCCGACAAAGATCAGAGTAAGTCTACCTCGAGCTATGTGTTTACATTAGGAGGTGGAGCCATCGCATGGAGGAGCATAAAGCAGAAATGCATTGCGGATTCCACCATGGAAGCCGAGTATGTAGCTGCTTCTAAGGCTGCAAAAGAGGCTGTCTGGCTCCGCGGGTTCCTAGTGGGCTTGGGCGTGGTTTCTGATTTGCCTAAGACTATTATGATATACTGTGATAACTCTGGTGCAGTGGCAAATTTGAAGGAACCCAGAGCCCACAAGGTAAGTAAACACATAGAGAGAAAGTACCATCTTATACGAGAAATCATTAAGAGAGGAGACGTAGCGGTGGTCAAGATTACATCGGAGAACAACCTGGCTTATCCATTCATAAAGAGCCTGCCGGTTAAGACCTTTGATGGTCACATGGAGAAAATAGTAGTGAGATACAGACCTGGTGGTGCAGTTTGAGTTGATAGTTTTGATTGGAGAGTTAGCCAGTTAGGTTTTATGCTTGAAAGACATACTTCAAGTATAAGTGGGAGATTGTTAGTTTTGTATACTGGAAGATTTGTCTTTGTATACTTTTCTGATTATATGATGATATGAAATAAAAGTTATTGCAGTCACTGTTTTCATTTAGATTATGTTTTATAATTATTCTATGCAAAGTTCCATATACTTACATTGTAGTTGATATGGTGTGGAAAATCATACGGTAAGATCATATCATTAGAACCTTGTATTGTATTAAAGAGCTCACGGCTTTGATGGTCCTGAACATAACATCGGTATACCGTAGAATAATCTGATAAGTTAGTTTATCTTAACTAACTAATTATTCTAGTACACTCGTATTGTATTGAGGAGGATCACAATAGGATACTATTCTCTGTCTCTGACCCAGTTACTGAGAGAATAAAGATCCTCAGAGTTCGGGTTCTGAACTCATGTGATATTGGCGAGCATATGTGTGCGTTGTTTATTACTTTGATTTATCAATTAGTGAGATATTTTCGTAGATCAAACTCGATATCTTGGGTAATAACAATGTATACATGATATCTCGAGCAATGTGCATCAGCACCATGTCCTGGTGCGCCAGGTTGATGATATTCTCTTGAGGAAACACAAGCTCATGTTGAAACCCTGCAGGTGGAATTTATTCTTTACATGGTAAAGCTTGTGTGGTACTACTCAAGGTTTTAGATGTTAATTAATTATAGTTGTCAGAGGCTGACATAATTAATTAATGAAAATTATATCTTAAACACGGGGAACGACTGGACTAAAGAAGAAAGCATATTTATAAATATGTATTAATTGATAGGTCAGTTTTACTTCTTTAGTGGAATAAAAGTAAAACTTAATTTATTTAATCATATGCTAAGTTTATTGGATATTGGATATTAAATAAATTAGTGGGCCAATTTAATATTCTTCTAGATCCCCATTGTAGCCCAATTGACTGATAGTGGACTTGATATTGAACTTGAGATAGAGGCCTAAACCCAGTAGGGTTTGGAGAAGCAATTTTGGCCCACCTCCCTATTTAAAATGGGAGAGCGAGATGAAAATTACAGCATATGAAATCAGCCCCTCTTTGTCTCTCAAAGTTATCCACAAATTTCACAAACTTATCTAGTAGATTTCAGCCCACTCTGAATCTAGATACAGTTCGAAAATACAACAGAAGATCTTGGAGTAGAATACTGTGGTGGATGATTTTTTTGAGAAAAAGGGGACGCCTGTTACATCTCATTTAACAGCAAGATTAAATCTTTAATCTTGTCCTCAGACCGTCTGACAATTGTAAGTAATTTTAATCTATGTATTCCGCTTCGTTAGATTCGTTTTGCATGGTTTTGTGCTTGACGTGATAAACATGCATGTGACATAAAAAATATGATTTGCATGAACATGGATTAATGAACAACCAAATGATCCTGCGGTGGTTTAATTGGAAAAAACCCCAACAACTTCAAGTTTAGGTGGACGCCTGAGTACGAGGAAAGTTTCCAAACCTTAAAAAAGATGTAACCATAGCCCCGGTGTGGGCCATTCTGGGAGAAAATGAAGATTTCGTAGTTTACGCTGATGCGTCGAGAAAATGATTAAGATGCGTGCTGATGCAGAGAGGAACAGTTATTTCTTATGCTTCGAGACAGCTTAAGAATCACAAGCAGAACTATCCCACGCATAATTTAGAGCTAGCGGCGGTTGTTTATGCGCTAAAGATCTAGAGGCACTATCTCTACGGAGCTAAGTGTGAGATTTTCTCAGATCACAAGAGCTTTAAGTATTTCTTCGAGCAAAAGGATCATATCATGAGGCAGAGATGATGGTTAGAACTCGTAAAGGATTGAGACTACACCGTTCACTACCATCCGGGCAAGGCAAATGTGGTAGGTGATGCCCTATGTAGGAAAGAAAAAGGCAGAGTTAAGACTCGTTCAAGTTAAGAAGGAGCTTCGAAAGGAATTCAAGAAGTTAAGGATCGAGGTGCTAATACCACCTAAGACCATTCGAGCCCAAATCACCACGATAGTCGCTTAGCCCGACCTAAGGCAGACAATAGTTGAAGCCCAGAGAGGAGACGAGTTTCTCGAAAAGAAAAGACTAGAAGCACGATCTAATAGCTCTCAAGATTTCACGGAGGCCGCCGATAACGTGCTCTTATTTAAAGGAGGGCTTTGTGTTTCAAACAAAGAAGAACTAAATGAGGAAATCATGTGCGAAGCACATGACACGCCATACACAGCACATCTCGGAAGCACCAAGATGTATCAATACCTCAAGAGGAACTTCTAGTAGAATATCATGAAGAGAGAGATAGCCGCCTTCGTGGAAAGGTGTTAGAACTATCAGTAGGTGAAAGCCTTCAATCAAAAACCTTCTGGTTTGCTCCAACCCATAGAATTCTTGAATGGAAGTAGGATCATAGTAGTATGGAGTTGTGGTAGGTTTACCAAAGTCTAGGCGGTGGAATACTGCTATTTGGGTAATCGTGAATCGATTATCAAAAGCAGCACATTTCATTGTTGTTATTATGACAGATGGGCTAGATCAACTAGCCCAGATGTATGTTAGTGAATTGTGCGATTGTACGAAGTACCGGTCTCGATTATATCAGATCATTATACGAGATTTACGTTAAAATCTGGAGGAGCCTACAAGAAGCCATGGGATCAAAGCTTAATTTTAGCACGGCCTTTCATCCTCAAATGGATGGCCAATCCGAAAGCACTATCCAGATTCTAGAAGACATGCTTAGAGGAGTAATCATCGATCAAGGAAGAAGTTGGGAGGAATTACTGCTATTGGTAGAGTTTGCGTACAACATCTACTAATCATCGATCGACATGTCCCCTTATGAAGCCCTGTATGGAAGGAAGTGTAGATCGCCCTTATATTGGGACGAAGTTGGAGAGAGAAGGATACTTGGACTTGAAATGGTCTAAGAAGTGGTCCAGAAGATCGAGCTTATTCGTCAACGAATCAAGGAGGCTCAAGATAGGCAGAAGGCTTACGCAGACGAAAGAAGAGCAGAACTCAGTTTCGATGTTGGAGATAAAGCGTTCTTGAAGGTGTCTCCATCAAGAGGAGTGGTTCATTTTGACAAACAAAACAAGTTAAGGCCCAGATTTATTGGACCTTTTGAAATTCTATAGAAGGTGAATGAAGTAGCCTACATGTTGGCCTTACCACCCGACCTGCATGACGTTCATGACGTCTTTCAGAATGCGAGATTAATAAGGAAGAGATAGTCCTGAATGAGGACTTAGCATACGAAGAGAAGCCCCAGGCCATTGTGGATTGAAAGATCCAAAAATTGAGAAACAAGGAGATCAGCCTTGAAAATGTATCTGGAACCATTAGGGTCTGGAGGAGGTAACCTGGGAGCTTGAATCCGAGCTACTCAAAAAGTACCCTGATATCGTCTATCATGGTTAGTAAATTTCGGGATGAAATTTCTTTAAGGGGGTAGGATGTAACACCCCAGATTTTCAGATAAGGTTTAGAGGATTCTTAATGGTAATTAAGAAGTTAAGGAAGAAATTTTCATAAGGTTTAAGTAAGGTCAGATGTCAGTCACGACTTTAGGGGTTCAGTTTTCGTGAAATTATCTTTTCGGAAAATTTGATCTTAACTCTGTTATGGCCAATTTTGGTATTTTTTGAAAGGGTTTAACTCAAGGAGTATGCCGATGTTTTTTGGATTTTAAATCTGATGTCGTTTGAGGTCCCGGTGTTGAAAAACTTATTTAAAGGATGTATGAATAGTAACTTTTGCGTGCGTTCGTGTTTTGAGAAATTTACAAAATCCTCCTCATTGATCTGAGTCTAGTTCTGTCAGGACCCTCTTATAGGAAATGACTCAAGGATTTCGTTGGCATTCACAGATTTCCATTCCGAGGTCAATCGAACGCTCGGGAGCAAAATCTGTCAGTCTGAGTGAATAGTAAAAAGTAATTCCAAAAAAGGAATCTTTGCTCATCTTTCTTCTGACGACCCCGTCTTCATCACAAATCAGGTTCGTACACTAGTATTTGAGCCAACGAGTCTCTCGGTATTTTTAGATTTCATGTCTGAGGTCATTTGGACCTCGACATCGAATAAAGCAGTTTTTAACTGAACCCCGGGTAACTTTTGCAGTATTCTTGCACTGAAGTGGCTTCCAAAGATTTTTCTCTAAGTAGAAGGCCACCCCTCCAGTCATTTTGCACCATTCAAATCCATTTCCAAAATTTGAGAGTTGAGAGCCTGAGAGTTCCGAGAGAAAATCGAAGTTCTGTCGAAGTAAAAGCCTTCTTCGTGAGTGTTCTGCAAGACGACGAGCGGAGTGGCGTGGAAGGGATATGGTGAGGGAAGGTGCTAGGGGCACCGTTGGGTTATAGCGGGTGGCTCTGCCGGCATCGCAACTCGACGAGACGCCGAGCTAGCCACCTTCCTTCGATGTACCTAACCCCGTCCATTTTTATTCGTCGGTCTCGATTTCCATTTCATTTCAGTCTTTTAATTCCGCATTTACTTTCCATTCTTCGTGCTCTTCATGTTCTTCATTATTACTCATTTACTTTCCGCCTAAATTTATATTTCGATTCTCGTTAGAGTTCCAAGTTAATAGCATTTCCGTTATATTTCTCGTTGTTATACTCGTTATTATTCCCATTGTTATTCTAGTCATTAATTCTCATAATTAGTTTCATTTATTCTGTTAAAGTTCCGTTTAAGTTATATTTAAGATTTCATCATTATTCTAAGTGTTTAAGAAGGATTATCGTATTTATTCCGTTATAATGTCGATTTCTTTTAAAGTTTAAAGTATGTTCATTCCTATATTTTATTCAAAGTTGGAAGCCTTGTTTCAAGTTTATAACGTCGAGGAAAGGGAGAGACGAACAAGTAACGCCTCAACCAACACTTCGATAGAAAGTTTCGGAAGTTCATGAAGGAGCACGGACCGTGCAAGGGTTGCACGGACCGTGCAAGGGTTGCACAGCCCATGCAAAGCCGTCCAGAACTCATGCATGGACCGTGCTATGCTTGTTCGGCCCGTGTCAAAATGTCTGGGCATTTTATTTCTCACCCATTAATTAGCACGGCCTGTGCAATGGCTTTGCCACCCCGTTTTGTGTCCAATCATGTTCTAAACTCGAGTCTTTCAAGCCCTCGTATTTTCTAAAGGTTCTAAAGTCGTGCTGTCTATGTTGAAGTCCTAGTTAAGGGTGGATAAGCTAGATATTGTTTAATTTCTTCAATAGATATTATAATTATCAGAGGAGGCCGCTAAGTCGATGATTTGACTTTTGTAGGAGGTAGTAAGCCCCATGGAAATTCAGAGAAAGATCATCAACTCATTGCTTCATCTTCTGTCCAGTAGTCGAGGTAGGTAAATCTATACTCATCTAAAGTTTGAGCTAATAAGCTCTAGAAGCATGTTAGGGCAAATGAGATATCCAATAAAATATTTTTGCTCTGCCTGATTGATCTCTATAGAAGGAAGGAAGGAAAGGAAGATCTCATATTTTAATTGAGCTCTCGAGCATGTTTAGATATGCTAGAAATGATTAAGTATTGTTTATGCTAGCATGAGATAATTAGAATTGCTTTAATTGTAATTTATGTTTATGCACGTTCATTTCCTCGTATCTGAATGTTGGATTTTGCTAAAGTTTATTTAGCTAAGCATTGCCTTTTAGGGTAATGATAAATCCCTTATAGGCTGAAATTATGCAAAAGTGAAGGATTAGCCTTAGACGTTGCTCTAAGCTTGATAAATCTAGCAAGGTTAAGGAAGCTAAGGAATTACAGATTAAGGTTGAGAAAGGAAAGCTAAGTTAAGAAAGGAAGTTAAATTAAGGAGATGAAGGAAGTTAAGAAAGGAAAAATATAGCTTTTATAACCAGGATTGAGCTCAGAATTCATGATCTTGGATCATTAAAGTGAGCCATTGATGGGTTAACTCCCTCGCAAACTCATTTGGATATTTGAGGTAACCTCTCTTCTATCCTACGGCATGCCTAAAGGTGCAGTTGACATCAGGTTTGAGGCAAGGTTGGGCCCAAAAGTGAAGAAAAAGTTTTGCGGATATAGAGAGGGCTTTTGCGTTTTGCTCTCCATCTACCGTCAGTTGATTATTGGATATTTCTCAAGTTATTAAAGAAGCTTTTATTAAAACCCACTGAGTACATTAGTGCTCATGCCCTCTTTTACAAATGTTTTTTGGTTGAGATGCTGAGGATGCTGGTGGTTGTGGATGTGGGTTGGCTGAAAGTAACATACACAAGGAACGCATAATGGCTGATGCAAGCCTATATTACTAGGTGACATGTGGGGATGGAACACACAATATTGATGCCATAGTTATGAATAATGTCTAGGTTGAATGATGCATACTAAAATTCTTTAATTATTACATAAACTCGATTGTTGCTATGAAAGATTTATGTATTGGTAGCAAATTTGATAGTTGGTTTTAGGATATTATGATTGGAATTATAGCATAATATTAATGTTTTAATAGAATAATTTTATTCATTACTATATAGTTGTTATGTTTTTGATAACAAACTAATGATCTATGACATGAATTTAAATAACAAACTAATGTTTTTTTGATAACAAACTAAAATTTTGTTACCTGCGAACATCTCAGTATCAGGAAAAGCACATTGAAACCATTTTAAAAAAAATAACCATCTTTTTGTCGAAAAACAAATTATGTTTGTTAGTGCCACCGTGATGCACTAGGTGTTCGTGTTGTGTTGTTGACGAGATATGTTCGACAATGTGTGTTTGGGTATGTCCCAAGAAGACTTCGTATTCCGCTGTGCAAGAAAAGAAGAACAGTTGGTGAACTATTCCCTCTGATGTCCCAGACAGAACCAGGGACATTTTTATATGGCAGTTTCCATGAATAGAAGATCTTGTGTGGATCCATTCTTGGAAGACAAGATGTGTTCGATTGATTGCCTTGTGGAGTAGATACCGAGCTGCAAATAACCCTCCGATCTAAGAAAAGTATCTACGCACGTCTAGGAAGATCACAAACCATCAATTCACTTACCATATTTGCGGTGAATGAAGATCAGCGACAAGTGTGAAGTGAAGGCTATATGAAGATCAATTCATTATGTAATCGGTAGATAACGTTTAGACTCTCTTAGCATATTATTTGTGAGTCAAGTTCGTTTGTGTCCCATATAATTAACTAGTAGTTGTTCCATAAATAGATCAATTTCATTTTGAGTGAAACACATGAAGGGTTGTTTTAATCCGTATTGTACGCAATCTCAGGAGAGAGTGTAATTTGAAGTTGTGGGTAGCCAGAGGGAGTCTAGTGTCACGGTTGTAAGGGGCTATTATAGCTTTCGTTTAGCGAAAGAGTTCGTGGAGAAGAACGGGTGACATAAGAAGGGAGTCTTGTATATGTAAGAACCCTAATACACTTCATGAAGGAGTAATAAATGAATCTTCAAGTTTAAGCGAAGTCTTCCCAGAGTAGGTTGATTAACCGAACTTGGTTACCAATCTTGTGCATTATTTACTACTTTATATTTACTGTTCTTACATCTTTCCCAAACATATCATCGAACACTTGTCAAGTAGTTATCATATTACACCATTTCACGAATTATTGTTTTTCAATTGGCACCAGAGCGGGTCACATGTATTCAGGTATGATCTTGGGTTATTAATCCGTATATTTTGTGTTGTTTTTTCTAGATGCACACAATGAAAGAAGGAGCCTTGACGGTGTGACCCCCACTCCTTGATGGCAACAATTATGCGTACTGGAAAACTAGAATGACAGCTTTTATTCGTTCAATTTATGAGCGTGCTTGGAAGATGGTGATGGAAGGGTAGAAGCCTCCCACAAAGACAGATGATAAAGGCAAAACCGTGCTGAAGCCGGAAAAAGAGTGGGGGGATGCTGAGTACCAGATCATGGGGCTAAACGCTAAAGCCATAAACTCCATCTTCTCGGCTGTAGACATGAATGTCTTCAAACTTATCTCCACCTGTGACAAAGCTAAGGATGTGTGGGACATACTGCAAACTAAGTTTGAAGGAACAAACAGTGTTCGTGCATCTCGTATGCAACTGCTCACCACCAGATTTGAGAACCTTCGGATGGATGAGGCTGAAAAACTTGCTGATTTCAATGCCAAAATCTGTGAGATTGCAAATGAAAGCTTTGTTCTTGGAGATGCGATTTCTGAAGAGAAACTTGTGCGAAAAGTTTTGGGATCTCTGCCTAAAAGATTCGCCTACAAAGTCGCCGCTATTGAAGACGTAAGCAAGATGAAGTTACAAGAACTGATGGGGTCCTTGCGAACCTTTGAAATGTGGCTGATAGATGAAGAAACAATGCAAAAGAAAAGCATAGCTTTTCAGGCAGGTTCCAGTGCTGATGTTCCCAGCAATGTTCCTGACATAGTTGACCTTGCAGAGTCGATTGCGATGCTATCAAAGAATTTCTCTAAGTTTGCAAAATGATATGAGAATTATTCTCAAAATAATGCTAGCAAGAACAGGTTCTCTCAACCTCGAAGAACCAAGGATGATGAGTCAAATGAAGACAGATATAAGGAAGTAAAGTGTCAAGAATGTGGTGGTTATGGTCACTATCAAGTCGAGTGTGCGTTACTCTAAAAAAGAAGAACATGTCATATTGTTCTACCTTCAGTGATGAGCCTGATGATAGTGGAAGTGATGATGAATGAGTAAGCAATCATATTGCTTTCATGACACACTCTGTCAAAGAGTCTGTGCCTGCATCTGTTCCTGACAGTAAGGTCAAGAAAATTTCAGAATGCACTAATGATGAAGAATTTACTAAGAAATCAGTTATGGAGGAGTATAAAAAGTTGCATTTTTCAGTTGGCTCATGGTGGTTAAAGTCAATGAAGACCTGCTGAAAGAGAATTCTAATCTCTTGAAAGAAATAGATAATCTCTCTACTTGTCTTAATGAGTTGCAGAATGAATTGTTGCATTCCAGAAATTGTACTCAAGCACAGAATGGTGAACTCCAACACCTAAAGAAGCTTGTCAAAATGATGAACTCAGGATCATCTCAACTGGATGAAATTCTCTCCAAAGGAAAAAACCCTTAAGATCATACCGGGCTTTGATTCAACGAGAGTCAGACTTATGACAGATTCTGTCAAGGACAGACATCTGGAACAAAAGATTCAATAGTTCCAGAATCGAAAGCTGAGCTAAAGAACAAATAGCAATGAAGGAAGTATTCTCAAAAGACACGTGTTGTGTGTCATTACTGTGAAAAACCTGGTCACATTCGACCACATTGCAGAAACTTTATCAATGACCTCAAAAGGATGAAAAGAAGCGGTCTGTCACAATCTGATCAGTTCCCAAGGAGAAATAACAGTAGGAACAGATCAAGGAACAACCACAGAAACTATGTGGTTCATACTGATCCCAACATTCATGCAAAGAGCAGTTGGTTCTTTGATAGTGGATGTTTGCATCACATAACCGAAGATGCAAGCATGCTTAACATATTCAAAAAGATTGTTCATTTCAATCTGTAACCTTTAGAGATGGTGTCAAAGGAAGAGTTCTTGGACGTGGTCAGTTAGATGTTCCTGGTATGCCTCGCTTGGAAGATGTTTTTCTCGTGAAGGGACTAAAAGCTAATTTAATTAGCATTAGTCAGTTGTGTGACCAAGGTCTCCTTGTTCACTTTACAAGAGACAAATGTCTGGTGACCGATAAAATAAGTGTTCTGCTGATGGACGGTGACAAATCATGGGACAACTGCTATCTTCTCAACAAGAAAAGAAAAATGTTGTGAGGTTAAAAAGTGACCATGATCGAGAGTTTGAAAATGTGTTCTTCAAACTATTTTGTGAATAAAAAGGCGTCGATCAAGAATTTGTTGCCCCTAAAACACCTCAACAAAATGGTGTTGTTGATCGAACTCTTCAAGTAATGAGTTGAGTCATGATGAAGGCCAAATCTGTTCCTAACAACCCTTGGGATGAGGCGGTGAACACGGCTTGCCATGTTATTAATCGGGTGTACTTCAGACCCAAGACAAGAATTACTCCCTATGAGCTGTGGAAAGGAAAGAAGCCAAACATAAAATACATTCATATCTTTAGAAGTATTTGTTACATGTTGAGGGATATAGTGTATCTTGGCAAATTTGATGCCAAAGGAGATGAATGCATTTTTCTTGGATATTCAAGAAATAGCCGTGCATACCTTGTCTTCAACAAAAGGACCAATACTGTTATGGAATCATTTAACATCGTTGTTAATAATCTAGAAGAACCTGCTGCCCAGATTGATGATGAGAACCCTGATGTTACTATCCTTGTTTCTGCATCTGTGCCTGACAGTTCTCGAGACAATGACTTGACTGAAGCAAGGTCTGAGAAACAAGATGTCTACAAACCATTCAAAGGAGTCCAGAAAAATCATTTCGCTTCGGACATCATTGGTCAAATAAGTGAAGGGGTCCGAACAAGAGGAGTTTGCAAGAACTATCATGGTGGAGCTGATAGAACACTCTTTGTCAAAAGAGAAAAACCTAATGTGATCATCGTTCAGATTTTTGTCGATGATATTGTCTTCGGATCTGTGTTAGACAGAATGGTGGTTGAGTTTGTCAAGTTCATGACATCTGAATTTGAAATGAGTTTTGTAGGTTAACTAACCTACTTTCCGAGGCTTCAAGTGAAGCAAAAGGATGATGGAATCTTTGTTTCTCAAACAAAGTTTGGAAGAAACTTGATCAACAAGTTTGGAATGGAAAGGTGCAGTACGATGAGAACACCCGTGGAAACATATCTGAAGTTATCAAAAGATGAAGTGGGTGTATCTATTGAGCAAACCTTGTACCAAAGTATGATTGGCAACCTGCTCTACCTTACTACAAGCAGGCCTGATATTTGCTATAGTATTGGAGTGTGCGATCGGTATCAATCAGATTCCAAAGAAAGCCATCTGAATTTTGTCAAGAACATAATCAAGCACATAAAAGGTACTGCTGAGTTAGGACTATGGTTCTCCTATGATTCAAACCCTAGTTTGGTAGGATTTTGTGATGCAGATTGGGCTGGTTATAATCAAGATTGGAAGAGTTCTTCAGAAGGATGTTCCTTCCTTGGAAACAACATGGTTTCGTGGTTCAGCAAGAAACAGAATTACATTTCGTTGTCTACTGTTGAAGCAGAATATATTGCTGCTAGAAACTGCTGTACCCAACTCTTGTGGATGAAGCGGATGCTGCTTGACTATAGTGTGCCACAATCTGTGCTTACCATACTCTGTGACAACATTAGCGCCATAAACAGTTCAAAGAATTCAGTTCAGCACACTTGGATGAAACACATAAATATTCGCCATCACTTCATTCGTGAACTAGTTGAAGATGGATCGCTTGTGTAATACCCCAATATATTTTAGAAGGTTTTACTCAACTTATGTTACCTGAGGGTAATTTAGGTAAGAAGTTGGGTCCTTAAAGGACTCAAATAAAGGAAAATCGCAACCAGAGAAATCTATTAAAATTTATTTTGGTCAAAAATTGCTTTAAAAATATGTTATGATATTTTTCTCGGCTTAATAGAAAAAAATTTCAAGCATCGTGCCAAACTTTGAATTTTCCAATTTCGAGTTCAAATGAACACTTGGCACAATTTTAGGGTGAAAGGTAATAGATTTGGATAACTAAGGCACATCCGTCATTATCTAATTTCTTTTTCAAAATATTATCCTATTCGTAATTATCCTATTATTTTTCAAAATATTATCGGTGACTCTTTCGGGTTGCCGGATCAAAAAGTGTCTTTAGGGTTTTATGTTCTATGTATATTTATATACATTTTCCATGTTGTCACTTTTTAATTTCAGGTATATTTTGGGTATCCGAATTTTAAATTGTAGTCTTTTTCAGATCTATCCTTCATGGTTAGCCCTATCGTATTTTTAGTCTCAAAAGTTGTTCCGTCTCAAAATATAGTATTTTTATTTAAAGTTTCATATTTTTCCAATGGGTGGATCTTGCGGTATGAATTTATTTGTACCGAATTAATTTTAGGATACGGGTTTGACCCCCCGTATGCCAAAACTTCCTAAATGGTTTTTCTTTATAAAAATGCCTTGAGTAAAGTTCCCTTAAGAGTCAAAATATTTTGATGATCCGGGTGCTGCGTATTAAGATAGTAGATATTATAATATTTATTTCATAACTAAGAAAGGTTAGATTTTGACCTAATGGTAGTCATTCATCGAAACTAAGTTGCCGGATAATCTTGTAGGCACAGAAGAAGGAGACTTCTAGTTGAGATCAGAATCAGAATCTAGATCTAGCTCAGATTACCAGGTGGGTTTTTATTATATAAAAATATATATTTCGGGTTATTAAGCCCTGATATTTATAAAATGAACGTGATTGAATATCCAACTCATGACTGTATTTGATGTGCTCTCCTGACTCATGTAAGTCTTACTACTGTTTTTGGTGACGAAACTACAATGGTTCACGATATCGAGCCCCAAGCAAACAGGGCAGTGTCCAACCTTAAGCAGCCGGGTTGTGTACACGAACCGACTCACCGTAAGCGTTCTAGGGGAGAGTGGCGCGCAATGATGGAAATAAAATGATTTTGTATACATGGAATTCACAAATTTTCTATTTTAAAAGCTTTCCATGATATCCTTAAAATATGATTGGATATTCTGTTTTATAAAATGATTGTGAATGTTTTTTTCTCAAAAGTACCTATTGAGTGCATTAGTACTCACGCCCAAAATCTTTTCAAATATTTTTCAGGATGAGCTGCGGGATGGTGGACGGCTGTGCTAAGGTTGAAGGGCTATTGTTTGATGTATATGTTTCCTTTTCCGCTATGGAGTCTAACTGAGAACATGCTTCCTTTTGAGTCTGAATAAATGCGCTACGTTCTTTCCGCTTACTCTGATTATTGCTACGGAGTGTTCGGTTCTCCGAATCCCGTTTTCTTTACTGTTATGGAGTTTTCGATTCTCCGAATCCCATTTTCTTTACTGCTACGGAGTGTTCGGTTCTCCGAATCCCATTTTCTTTACTGTTATGGAGTGTTCGGTTCTCCGAATCCCATTTTCTTTATTGTTACGGAGTGTTCGGTTCTCCGAATCCCATTTACTTTCTGTTCCTGACAGGCGAAAGCCTGACATTTATTTACTTTCCTTATTCAGACAGGCGCAAGCCTGGCTTTACATTGTTTTCCATGTCAAGGCAAAAGCCTGGCTTTATATTGCTTTCACGACAGGCGGGAGCCTGGCATCTCTTTACTTCAAGTATTTGGACAGACATCACTCTGGCCTTTTTCATGCCTAACCTATTAACAGTTAACCTTTGAACTGTTATTATTTACATTGGAGTTTGCCTTTGTTATTCTTTCTTGGGTTCATCCTAAGAGTCATGGTATCTGGTTTGAGTCATTTCATACGCTTTAAAAGCGTGGATTGATCCATTTATAGAGGTTATGCTGCCCGAATTTTTAGGGCACTAACCCTATTTCTTTGATAGCTTCTGTTCAACAACCCCTTCCCTCTTCCCCCAAGTAGCGCACCGGTTCCCTGCCCTTCTCCCGGGACCGGGGCGTTACAGAGTGGTATAAGAGCCAGGTTGCAACTCTGCAGGCCTGTCATATTGTTGATTGAGTCTAGTTCTCAGTATAGTCTCTTAATTGATTGTCTGATAGCCTAGCACGTTGCCTGCACCGCACTCATCTGCTTCAAAAATAAAGATACGTGAGTTAAAATATTTTTGAGATTCAATGATGTTTACTGATTTCGAAAAAAAATGTAGATAAGGACCATTCTCCACATTGATGGTATTTATGAAAAGTTGCGCCAATGACGGTTTTGAAAGGATAATGGTATCATTTTGGGACAATATGTCCATGTGTTGATGGTTATGAATGAAAGGGACTCTTGTCCATGATGGTAAAATTTTGGGACTTTGTGCCCAGATGGTATTGAATGATTGTTTTGAATGGGAATGTATGTCCATGATATGTTCCGAAAGAAAGTGTGATGATATTAATCAATGCCCTATGATTAGAAATGTTACAATGTGTAAGTGATTGGAAATGTGAGAATGTTAAAGTGTTAGGAAACCTAGAATGTTTATGCAGATGGAATGTGAACATAGAATGATTTGACTGAGAATGTAGATGAACATAGCTAGCTGTGGCTTATGCACATAGATTGGATTTTAAGTTGATGATTGTTAAGATTCTTGTGGAACATAGGTTGATTAAGTGTTTTTCCATGTTCAGGATTATGAGCTCACATGGATTGGTTCCACTGAAATGTGTCAATTTGTTATGATGTGAAGTTTCAAAAGAATGTGTTATGTCATGTTTGGATTGAATCCTACATGAAAGAGGGTTCACGGCAAGGCCGTGGTTCACCTATGGTTTTAATGGGATGTCTGGGACATCTAGATTCCGGTTTAACCGAGAAACTAATGAATGATTATAAAGAACAGATTGACTAAGAAGGTGGGAATAATTATGTAGTGGCTTGTAGACTTGAACATAGAAAGACCTTAGAATGGATAAGTATATTCTTTTAGATGGCTTGAATTATATGGATTTCTAGGAAGTGCAGTTTGCATGTATATGCATTTGAGGAGCATCTTGGGAGAATTTCGAATATCTATGAAGAATCGCGATAGATAGATCTGTTCTCGCTGCACCTGCTTTTATACGTTTCTGATCGAGGAGCAATGTCAAGTTCGAGAGCGGATGTCTCAAGTTCAGAGTGATGTATATGATGATCGGGATAATATGCTTTGATTCAAGTGGATCGATATCTATTCTCTCTCTCTCTCTCTCTCTCTCTCTCTCTCTCTCTCTTTTCTCGACTCAAAGGATGATGTTAAAGAATATTCGAAGCAAGATGCAAAGCAGAATATATGAAGAGTTATGTGCATCAAGTTAAAGTGGACCAAGGCGGAGTATACGTCTTAGTAAGATTTGTGACCTGAGAAAAATAGATTTTTAACTAGGAATGATGAGGTAGCTTATAAACTAGTCATATTGCTGATTCCAGCTAAGGTTCATAACGTGATTGATGTCTTAATGTTGAGGAAGTGTAAGTTGAATCCTAAACACGTTATAAAGAATGAGGAGATATTCCTGAACCAGCATTTTTCTTATGAAGAAAGACTAGATGCTATTCTTGACCGAGGGGTCCAAGAATTACGGATCAAACAGATATCATTGGTGAAAGTCCTATGGAATAACCATAGGAAAGATGAAGCTACCTGGAAGCTTGAAAGCAGAATCAGGGAGTTATACTCTGATTTACCCTATAGAGGTGCGCAAATTTCGGGACGAAATTTTTATTAAGGAGGGTAGAATGTAATACCCCAAAATATTTTAGAAGGTTTTACTCAACTTATGTTACCTGAGGGTAATTTAGGTAAGAAGTTGGGTCCTTAAAGGACTCAAATAAAGGAAAATCGCAACCAGAGAAATCTATTAAAATTTATTTTGGTCAAAAATTGCTTTAAAAATATGTTATGATATTTTTCTCGGCTTGATAGAAAAAAATTTCAAGCATCGTGCCAAACTTTGAATTTTCCAATTTCGAGTTCAAATGAACACTTGGCACAATTTTAGGGTGAAAGGTAATAGATTTGGATAACTAAGGCACATCCGTCATTATCTAATTTCTTTTTCAAAATATTATCCTATTCGTAATTATCCTATTCTTTTTCCATCATTATCCTATTCCATCATTATCCTCTTTCTTTTATTCGTTATTATCCTATTATTTTTCTTCTATAAATAGGAGGTTAAGGTTTCATTTTTCATTCATTTTCAAAATCGAAACGCCGAGCAGCTTCTAGAGAAGGTACGTCTCTAGTTTCCTATTTCAATTCTGAAATAGTCATTTTGAAGGTGTCAACCCGTAGATCACGAATACGTGATTGAAATGATGACACGGCAGACAATCATGATGACAAATCATCGTGACCGCCGTCAAAAGTCGCAACCACCATTCGAATCGGTGACTCTTTCGGGTTGCCGGATCAAAAAGTGTCTTTAGGGTTTTATGTTCTATGTATATTTATATACATTTTCCATGTTGTCACTTTTTAATTTCAGGTATATTTTGGGTATCCGAATTTTAAATTGTAGTCTTTTTCATATCTATCCTTCATGGTTAGCCCTATCGTATTTTTAGTCTCAAAAGTTGTTCCGTCTCAAAATATAGTATTTTTATTTAAAGTTTCATATTTTTCCAATGGGCGGATCTTGCGGTATGAATTTATTTGTACCGAATTAATTTTAGGATACGGGTTTGACCCCCCGTATGCCAAAACTTCCTAAATGGTTTTTCTTTATAAAAATGCCCTGAGTAAAGTTCCCTTAAGAGTCAAAATATTTTGATGATCCGGGTGCTGCGTATTAAGATAGTAGATATTATAATATTTATTTCATAACTAAGAAAGGTTAGATTTTGACCTAATGGTAGTCATTCATCGAAACTAAGTTGCCGGATAATCTTGTAGGCACAGAAGAAGGAGACTTCTAGTTGAGATCAGAATCAGAATCTAGATCTAGCTCAGATTACCAGGTGGGTTTTTATTATATAAAAATATATATTTCGGGTTATTAAGCCCTGATATTTATAAAATGAACGTGATTGAATATCCAACTCATGACTGTATTTGATGTGCTCTCCTGACTCATGTAAGTCTTACTACTGTTTTTGGTGACGAAACTACAATGGTTCACGATATCGAGCCCCAAGCAAACAGGGCAGTGTCCAACCTTAAGCAGTCGGGTTGTGTACACGAACCGACTCACCGTAAGCGTTCTAGGGGAGAGTGGCGCGCAATGATGGAAATAAAATGATTTTGTATACATGGAATTCACAAATTTTCTATTTTAAAAGCTTTCCATGATATCCTTAAAATATGATTTGATATTCTGTTTTATAAAATGATTGTGAATGTTTTTTTCTCAAAAGTACCTATTGAGTGCATTAGTACTCACGCCCAAAATCTTTTCAAATATTTTTCAGGATGAGCTGCGGGATGGTGGACGGCTGTGCTAAGCTTGAAGGGCTATTGTTTGATGTATATGTTTCCTTTTCCGCTATGGAGTCTAACTGAGAACATGCTTCCTTTTGAGTCTGAATAAATGCGCTACGTTCTTTCCGCTTACTCTGATTATTGCTACGGAGTGTTCGGTTCTCCGAATCCCGTTTTCTTTACTGTTATGGAGTTTTCGATTCTCCGAATCCCATTTTCTTTACTGCTACGGAGTGTTCGGTTCTCCGAATCCCGTTTTCTTTACTGTTATGGAGTGTTCGGTTCTCCGAATCCCATTTTCTTTATTGTTACGGAGTGTTCGGTTCTCCGAATCCCATTTACTTTCTGTTCCTGACAGGCGAAAGCCTGGCATTTATTTACTTTCCTTATTCAGACAGGCGCAAGCCTGGCTTTACATTGTTTTCCATGTCAAGGCAAAAGCCTGGCTTTATATTGCTTTCATGACAGGCGGGAGCCTGGCATCTCTTTACTTCAAGTATTTGGACAGACATCACTCTGGCCTTTTTCATGCCTAACCTATTAACAGTTAACCTTTGAACTGTTATTATTTACATTGGAGTTTGCCTTTGTTATTCTTTCTTGGGTTCATCCTAAGAGTCATGGTATCTGGTTTGAGTCATTTCATACGCTTTAAAAGCGTGGATTGATCCATTTATAGAGGTTATGCTGCCCGAATTTTTAGGGCACTAACCCTATTTCTTTGATAGCTTCTGTTCAACAACCCCTTCCCTCTTCCCCCAAGTAGCGCACCGGTTCCCTGCCCTTCTCCCGGGACCGGGGTGTTACAGCTTGTGATCGAGTACATTGGAACAGATACTCAACTTGCGGATATTTTCACTAAGGCATATGATAGTGGAAGATTTGAAACACTTAGATCCTCATTGGGTCTTTGTGTTCTCTGAACTTCTCCTTTGCGAGAAGTATCTCTATACAATTTTGGTCAGTGATGTATGTACAGAGAAAATGAAGTGACCAAGTGTTTTATGGTCTTGTGTGATGTGTGCCTCCATATGTGCCTGCCAGATGCAAGCACAGTTTGTAGAAATTACTGTTTAACTTCAACGGCTAGTGGGCCCTCGTGTTTCTCGCCCAACTTCTACTTCCCGAGGGCGTGTAGAGTTGATTTGACAAGGAAAGTGATCCCTAATTATGGAAATTAATCTAATTATTTCCTTATTCAAATTGTGATTATGAAAGGCTCTTGGAGAACTATAATAATCACTTGTGTTCTCCACATCTGTTCCCACTGCCGTCGTTCCCAGCAGTGATATTTTGTCTGAGCCTGCAAAAGTCCCTGCATCTGTGCTCTATGATGCTCCTGAGGTGTCTGTGACTCTGTCTGAGTAAGTTTCTATGATAGTTCTGTAACCCTCATCTTAATTTAGGATTTTCGTTATTCTTTCCTCATCCCCGGTTGTGGAGCCTACATAATTGGAATCAACAATTGCCACTGCTACCTGTCTTGATCTCTCTTCATTAGAAGAGTTTGCTGCATCAATTGATGCATTGATTTTTGTTTTTATGCCAGCATCTGTCGCTGACTTAACCGCCTCTATGTATTCTCCGGTGGTTATGATCCAAGTTTCTTTGGGAGAAGGCCTCACCAAAGGCTGCTGATGTTGTGCTCCCACATCCCTTCAATTTGAGAGACAAGAATTGAAGATGTTGTTGTTGTTGAGGATGATGTTTCCTCACCTGATGCTGGATTTGTTCCATATTTTTTGGAATAAGGAGGGACCTTTTCCAAGTCCCGTGGTGTGAAGCTCAAGCTTCAATTGCTTGATGAACTAGAGGAATCCTCTACTACCTCTAAGAATCGTGTTGATTCTGCTGATGCTAAGCAGAACTCTGATGAAGATGAGATTTTTATATCTCAGTTAGGAACCCGAGCAAAGTCCAAGTCTGCTCGATGAAAAGCTAATGCCAAGAAGGCCTCTGTCTTTGCTTCCGCTCGCTGTGTGACAAGGAGCGTGTCTGAATGTCTCCTAGGCCTGGCCTCATCTTCTTATCAACCGCTGATAAAGAATGCTAGAGCTCCGACCCCTTTTGTTGAAGAGGCTGATGATGTGCCAGAGGATGTGTCAAACAGTGCAGTCTCTGAATCAGTATGGTTGAGCTGCTGTTTGATTTGAAGCTTGAAAAATCTGTCTATGATGTGCCTTTGTTTTTAAAGGCAGTGTTGCATGAATTTTATGCCAATCTATGCAAGCCCATCCGTGATGTGAATTCTACACATGTTTTTTCTATTTACGTGCATGAAAATTGGTGTTTTTTTCCCTGCGGTGATTAATGAGTATCTGGGCCGAGAGCACTATACTGCTCCGGAGTCTGTCCCTGACATAAATGATATGGCAGATCGATTATTTGAAGGAAGTCCTTTAATGTGGGCAAAAGGAAGGTCCTTGCTGGCATGTAACTTGAGCGTGAAGTTTTCAATACTTCACAAAATTGCAGCGAAGAACCGGTATCCCGGCCAACTTCATTTTTCTGTTGGTAAGACGTTGAGCGTCTTGTTATTTTCGGTTGGAACACATGTGGTGTTCAACCTTGCCCAGCTGATCTTTGATCAGGTGTGTGACCATGCTGAGACAAAGAGAAATCAATAGTCTATTGGTTACCCGAGAATGATTTTCAGCATCCCATCTTCCAGCATGATGTTATGATCTCGAAAGATGTCTACGAGACCAAGGAGACCCCACTCGTGATCAGTCAAAAGCTATTTTCTGTCCAGCATACTCGTGATATTCCTGCTGTAGATCTTGATGCTAGCTCTGCTGAAGATGTGCCGCCATCTGTGCCTCACAGACCTGCGCCCAAATCCTCTGCCAATGCTGTGTTCTTTGAATGGCATATTCAGTCCTTGGACCGAGAAGTTTATGACTGCCCAGTCTTGAAAATAGGAGCTTGAAACTTTTATGATGGATCGAAAGGCTCATACCTTTGGTTTTGCCTCCCCACTGGATACACCAGGTCCTTTTGGTGTTGACTTAATTTTGTAGGTCCAAGTGCTTCTGCCACTCCTCGAGCTGCTCCTACTGGTGTTGTGCCAGAATCTATTCCAACTGATGTTGCTGCTGAAGTGCCTCCCGCCTGAAGCTTTGGCTTTTATGGCAGCCACTAAGGGGGAGAAGTGATGATAGCATGGTGAAGAATATCATCATAGAGATGATGTGAAATTAAGATGAAGAGAAGGTACTCCCCAGCTCAGATTAAGGGGGAGTTCAGAAAAAATTGTGCCTGACAGTTTTTTTATAAATATCACTTTTTGATATTTATTTGATCTGAGGAGATTTTTCATGAGGTGTGCAGATTAAGAGTTATTATCTTCCATAAACACCAAAGGGGGAGATTGTTAGTGTCATCGTTATGTACTAATGCTTGGTTCGTGTTTGTATTGGCAAGATATAGAAGACAATGTGTTCCAAAGTATGTGTTTGAAGATAAAAGTTCCGCTGTGCAAGTTCTGAAGACACTCCCGGTTCAAATTTAGGGGGAGTGTGTAAAATTGTTCCAGACAGTTTTTTAAATATATTGCTTGTTTTGATATATTTTGATCTGCGAAGTTTATTCACATGTTGTGCAAATTGTGATGATAATTGTCGACCATAAACGGCAAAGGGAGAGATTGTTAGTGCCACCATGATGCACTAAGTGTTCATGTTGTGTAGTGGGTGAGATATGTTCGACAATGTGTGTTTGGGTATGTCCCAAGAAGACTTCGTATTTCGTTGTGCAAGAAAAGAAGAACAGTTGGTGAACTGGTCCCTCTAATGTCTCAGACAGAACTAGTGACACTTTTATATGGCAGTTTCCATAAATAAAAGATGTTGCGCGGATCCATTCTTGGAAGGCAAGATGTGTTCGATTGACTGCCTTGTGGAGTAGATACCGAGCTACAAATATCCCTCATATCCAAGGAAAGTATCTACGCACGTTTGGGAAGATCACAAACCATCAATTCAATTACTATATTGACGGTGAATGAAGATCGGCGACAAGTGTGAAATGAAGGCTCTATGAAGACCGATTCATTGTGCAATCGGTGGATGACTTTTTAGACTCTCTTAGCATAATATTTGTGAGTCAATTTCATTTGTGTCCCATGTAATTAACTAGTAGTTGTTCCATAAACAGATCAACGTGATAGACTAGTTTTTTGAGTGTTTTGAGTGAAACACATGAGGGGTTGTTTTAATCCGTATTGTATGCAATCTCGGGAGAGATTGTAAGTTAAAGTCGTGGGTAGCCAGAGGGAGTCTAGTGTCACGGTTGTAAGAGGATCTTACAGCTTTCGTTTAGCGAAAGAGTTCATGTAGAAGAACGGGCGACATAAAGAGGGAGTCCTGTATGTGTAAGAACCCTAATAAACTTCATGAAGGAGTAACAAACGAATCTTCAAGTTTTGGTGAAGTCCTCCCAGAGTAGGTTGATTAACCGAACTAGGTTACCAATCTCATGCATTATTTACTGCTTTCTATTTACTGTTCTTACATCTGTCCCAAACATATTGTAGAACACTTGTCAAGCAGTTCTCATATTACACCATTGCATGGATTATTGTTTTTCAATGTTTTCACTTAAAAATATTACTGATGTGCTATTAACACATCCGTAATTTGCTAATTACATATAAAATTTGCTAAAATTCGGATATACGAGTCCTTATAAATCCTCCCGTAAAATAAAATTAATAGCTTACTCATACAGAAATACTTATTTACATAGAACAATATAATCTATAATATCCAATATATCAAATTCTCCAATTGGTCGTAGCAAATTATTATTCATTTTCTAGCAAATCATTTCATAAGGTGTAGCAAATCATTCAATCAACTAATAATCGATTTAAACTAAAATATTTTGGTTGTCGTATTCTATTATTTAGTTAGAGATAGATGATTATTTAGTATTATAACATAATATTATTTTGTAATATTATAGCCAAGTATTGTAATATATATTTCAAACTAGCATACATGTGATAGATCAAGAAAATTATAATAAGCTGATCGCACACAACCTGCTAATCCATGTACAAATATTTGCTAATTTAGGATAAATTACATGCTAATAACAAGAAAACGTAACGATGTCCATTTATACTTACGTCTCATGAATTGATGAGGAAATAAATTCATTAAAAATAAAAAGTAATATCAAACTATCTCATAAATCAATATTCATAACAGTGAAATAAATATATCATGGACCCAGGCAATTCCTTGCATCGTGATTATCCTTCACGAAGCACTTGCTACACTTTCTTGGAGGCTTGTTGGCATCATGAGCAGCCTTTGCTTTTCTTGATTTAATCCCACTCCCACTACCTTTAGTCGTAACATGCAGAGGTGGATTGACATAGATTTCGGTAGGCTTCTCTGTTGGTCCCAGATGAGTCGATATCAGTTTAGAGGGGGGGGTGAATAAACTGATTAAAACTTTTACTTCAATTGCGGAATAATAAGAGTCATTGACTCTCTTAGAAACTTATCTATGCACAATTCAAATAAGTGCTTTCGTCAGCTTGAGTGCAGATTGTGTGAGCTTGTGTACAGTTCAGAGATATGCAATTAATCAAAACAGTACAGCACACAAATGATTTATAGAGGTTCGAAGTCTCAAACTCCTACGTCCTCTCTTCCTTCCGCAGAAGGGCAACTTCACTATATAACTTGAGTTTCTTTACAAATTACACAATGAAGGACAGTTGGCTGAACATGGTAACTGCTCGCTACCTCAGCGGGTCGACGACTCACACTTGAAGTCCCTAACTGCTCACTAGGAAGGTAGGTGCTATTGACATCTTTACAAGATTTTAGATCTCTTTCGATCTTCAAGAGGTTAGTCTTGAACAGGGGGTTATCAACTGATGTGCTCCTTCAATTGATCTGAGTAGTTGATCGTTGTATTAATGAAACTGAGAAGGCTGCCCTGGCTGGTTTATCAACAGCTGGCTGAATGCTTTGACACTTTGAATTGTTCTTCTCAGTTGGACTCCCGCAGTTTTTAGCAAATGCTGAACTTGAGTTAGGAGGTAGAAAGAAAGCTCTGCTTGAATGAAGATTTCAAGAATAAGTATTGCGAGAAGTCTTGAAGGTAAGTCTTTTTCAAAAATTTGATTCACTCATCTTTTATAGAGGAGTGAGTTTATGACTGTTATGTTCCATTGATCGATGGCTCTGTTGGTTCATCAATGGAAGATGGTCTTTATTGATCGCTGGAGCTTTTGATTTAAGTAGCCGTTGCTTTGTCAATCGATCTTGATTGGATATTTAATTCCAGGATCTCCGTTGAAGCATTTATTCCAAGATACGTTGGTTGAGTAATAACTTCCAGGGTTTTCTGGCTGGCAGTTCTGAGCTTGTCAGTTCAGTTTGGTTGTTACTCCAGTTGGCAGTTCTGAGCTTGTCAGCTCAGTTTGGCTATTGCTCCAGTTGGCAGTTCTGAGCTTGTCAGCTCAGTTTGGCTATTGCTCCAGTTTGCAGTTCTGAGCTTGTCAGCTCAGTTTGGCTATTGCTCCAGTTGGATACTTTCTATTTGAACTGATCTCGTATCAGTTCCTTCAGTCTAGTTGATTCTTTTCTCCTCAGCTCAGCTGACTTAGCTGTTAGTTTGTTTCGACTTGTTCGACTCTTCGAATCCACAGCTGAATTGAGTTTTGACTGGTTGACGTATCTTCCCAGCTGGTAGACCATACTTGCAGTTTGGTTGACTTCAGCTTCAATTGAGTTCCTCTTTGATGCTCTGGATTGGTCAGCTCAGATCTACAACTTGAATTTTAGTTAGTTTTTCAAAGATAGTTTTGACATCTCATTAAAACCTTTTCTAGAGGTTCCTTGATAGTTTTTCCTAACAATTTCCCCATTTTTGATGATGTCAAAACCTTGTCAATGATGATGGAAAAACTGTAAAAGTTCATTTAATAGTCATGCTGTAGTTTGCTTAGGCAAATTTTTGAAATTAGAGCATGTTAGAACATTAAATTCAAGTATCAGAGCATTCATGAAATTCAAGTATCAGAGCATTCAAAATATATTTTCATTTTAGTCATGCTTTCAGTCATGCTTTCATTTTGAGTAATTAGTGCATGATTGTCCGAGTATCAGAGCATTCAAAATTCATGTAATAGAGTTTATTCTCATTTAGTCATGCAATAGAGCAAGTATAAAGTATGGATCAAAATCATATCAATTGATCTGTTGAAAGCAAGTTAGAACTACTTCTCTTTTTTTTTTTATTGCTTCATCTCTTCCTGCTTGATTCTCCTCTTTCTCCAAATTTTCTCCAAGCTTCCCCCTAAAGTTGAGCTGCTTCCCCCTCATGATGTATTTCTTTTTGGATTTGATCCTAAAGAGTTAAGCTTTCATCATCATACTTTCCATCTTCCCCCTTTTTGGCATCATCCAAAAGCTGGGGTGGATTGCACGATGGTATTACATGATCAGTGTGTTGAGAGAGTTTTGGCTCTTCAAAGTCCATGGAGGCCAAGTTGGTGAAGATCTCATCGGTTGTAGCGATTGGTGGATCTTCGAGGAATGGAGTGCAGGAAGAGTTGGCTGGTTCATTGTCGGGAAGAGGAGTGTCAGCTGGTACACTAAGCTGGATTCGTTTGATCATCGAATCCATTATCTCCGAGAGCGTTGGCGGTGAGGAGAGTGGATGGTTCATTCATTGTCTACTCCATTCTCCTTCGCTGATCCAGAAGAGGGATCCACGAGTGCTGATGAGGTGGAACATTGTGGCCTCATCAAGTTGGAATCGCCAGATATGGTACTGGAGGTACCGTTTCAGTTGCTCGAATAGAGAGGGATCAGTGCCCTCAATGAGACCAAAGCAGCTTCTCAGCTAATGGTCTAGAACTGCCTCAAATTCAACCTCAATTGAGTCGCGATGGACTAAGGGTAGAGGTTGTGAGCTGGCTGATATTATAGACTGATCACTCAGTCAAGATAGGGGTTCATTCTTAATCATCAGCTGTCGTTCTTCTGAGGAGCTAGCACGGTCGACCACCGATTGCTTTCCACGACTTGAGTCGGGAGTTCCTGGTTGGCGGGATCTCTTTGGTATTGGATGGCAGTAGATGGTAGGGAGCATGTCCCTTCATTTGATCTATTCTTCAGTTGGAATGATCTCATCAAACTGGCTTTGAATGATGTGGCTTATGCGACTCATAAACCCAACTTTTTTCTCGGAACGAGCCAGTTGATGAATCATATTCTGCTCACTCGACATTTGTTCGTAGTTGAGTAAGAATAAAGGAGGCCCAGTCGACTTTACACCCGAAGTAGAGAGTGGCCATTAGACGGGCTTTGACGTCCGAGAATTGAACTGTCTCAAAGTTTCCATGCAGGATATAACCGGTGATATCCAGAAGTTGGATGATCTCGTTGAGCAGGCTTTCTTTCAGCCTGTGTGAGCAGTCATGATGGTGAATGTGAGGATGTTTCCAAAGACCCCACAGTGCATATTTGCACGGTAGTGCCAATTCCATCACGTCTGGGCCGTCGCCAGGGAGAAGAAGTGTAGACATCATTGTTACTTTTGTCACCATGATCTCTTTGTTTTGGACGGTGGAGATGATGTTGTCGCCGGAGATGGTTGCATTGTAGTAGAACTCCGCAACATGGGAAGGTATGTTCTTGAGTGGCACGATTGTCAAGAATGGTAGCAGTCCAGTTTCCTCCAATGGCCTATAAATTCTTTGAAAGGTGTCAGAGCCGAGACATGCGTTAATATACTCTAGATTAAGAGTCTTATCTTTCTTCAGCTTCTTTATAAGCAGATTGGCATCTACCATCTGAAATGAAGGCTTCATTTCTGCAAAAGATGGTGTTGTTAGATATGCAAGTGTGTAGAGAGAGTTTGCGAGTGATCAAAGCAAGGAGGAGATTGAGGTTGCAGATGATCGGAGTCTCCATTTCCTTGCATAAATATATTCAGCATAGCATGCATTGATCGAGGACAATTGAGTGCTTCTCTTAGCTGATCAGCTGTCCGATTTGATGGATGATTAGCTGAATTAATGATACATGCATCTCAGCCATTCGATTGTGATACAACTTTATGATCATGTGGCTGAGATGGAGTTATTTTGAAAATGAGGTAGTTGCCATAAATAGCCAAATATTTTCTGTAGATTTTGCTATTTATATCTCATTAGAAAAATGTATTTCTGTTTACTTCTTTGAAGAGCTTACTTAATAGCGATGCAGAGATATTAATGGCAACTTGTGAGAGAGAAGCCTAGTTTCAAATTATAGCCGTTGAATATAATATATGAAATTTTATAATCACAATGGTAACAATTTAATTATGATAGGCTTGAGAGGATTAGAAAAAACTTATCCAGAGTTAGTTGGGATACAGTCCAACTGATTGGTTTGACGATTCAGCAGTTGGATGATCAGTTTTATCTTGGTGCCAGTTGTTGCTGATGAGCTGACTGAAGCTCTAACTGATCTAAACTGATCAGTTCATTTGGTCAGCTGCTAAACTTGCTTGAGTTAGTTTCCTCTTTTTGAAAGGCCGCACTGGACTAGTTCCCCTGCTTCCTTTCGAGCAGTTTGATTGCTTTGACGTAGATATAGATCCAGTTCTGTTCTTTGATGATGAGGGCGTGGCTGTCCTCTAGGTATGGTGAAACTGCTGAATGGCAACTGATGAGTTTTTCATTCTTTGGTGGAGGGATTGTAAAGTTCCCTTTGGTGGCGATCTGAACTGATCATTCTTCATAATCAACTGCACGCCTTTTGAGTTGGATGTGAGTAGGGGAGTGACATAGCTCTTGGATAGAAGACTTAGTGATGTGGCAGTATCCTCATCATCACTGTCACTCTCTTCATGCCTTGGATTCTTCTGAGGAGCCACGACTTCAGTATTTGATAGATGTGGCTCTATCCTTGCTGTGGCAGTTGGAGTTCATCGTGATGGCTCAGCTGGCTGACTTGATAAATTATCAAAGTTCAGTTTACGGCAAGGTGAGCCAGTTAGGCAGTTGACTGATTGATTTGCAACCACAGCTCCTTTAGGCATGATACTGGTTTTGAATTCAGCTAACAAGGCAGTTGCTGGAATTTTGTTGACAAGCCGGTGATTCATGATGTGCTGGACTTGTATAATGGTTGGAGGAAATGGATTTGACGATCCTATTCATTTAATGCTCCAAGTTTCTTCACGTTGTCAGTAGCTCATGCTATGAAAGGCAGTTAGCAAGAAATGAGAATGGATGGACATGAAATGTCTCCAGTTGTACCAATAGAAATACCAGTGGAGTTGTTTGAACAACTCTTGGTCACGTTGTGCAAAAAAAGCAAAGTGAGTGAGAAGGAGATTGGTCACTTCCTTTTGTGCATCTTTGACTGCATATTCACCACTATAGAAAGTGCGAATATTTTCTTCAGTCAGCTGGAGAGGAGGGCATGTGTTTCTGAAATAGTCCGCTCCATAGTTCGGATGTGGAATTCCAATGAATGGAATATACTCATTTGGATCAGAGCAAACCTGAAAATCAACTGGTGATCCGTTCTTTGATTTTGGAGAATGTGCGGCATTGGCAGTTGAGTTTCTTGAGGTGTTGTTGCTCGTCCTGGCCTTTGTTCATCGTTTCTTTCTTAGTGACTGAAGGTGAGCAGTTCCTTTCTTGGGAATCCAGTCAGAAATAAGGACTGGTAGTGATTCATCATTTGGAAGCTTCAGCAGGTCTTCAAGCATTTTACTCATTCTTAGAACAAGTCCTACCTTGGACTAAAGTTTACCAGAGTTCTTTGAGTCAGAGGCCTTGATGACTTGATGCTTGAATTGGTGGAAGACAAATTCTGCCCAATTTATTTGTCGTCCTTCAGCAAGGTGAATCATAACCTTGTATCTCTCTTGGGTGAGTTGACTCAGGCTTCCCATAGCTCTGAACATCATCTTGTTCGTTATATCGAGTAGAACTCCATACTCGGGCTCTAGATCAGTTTTAGCAGTTGTAAAACTGAATTGCTTGTTGCAGGTTGTAGCTTTCCATTCTCTTCAGTATGACTCTGCAGATTCTTTTAGTTCTTGTACCAATGAGCCTTCTTGTGGAAGCTCGAATACTTCTGCAAGTGTTCTTTCAGTGATGTGGAGTAGCCGTCCTTGAATCGTTGATGATACTATCTTCCCATCTGCAGACAAGTTTGCTTGAAGCAAAAATTCACTCACCAAGTTTTGTCTAAAGAACTTTGGTGGTGTTTCCAGGTAGTGAAGAATTCCTGTTTTGTGAAGATTTGACAGAAGGATTGGATTGTTTGATTCATTTAGAATCATTTGTAATTTCTTTCTATCAAGGAATTTGTCTCTCATAAGTTGCTCTTTGAAGAAGTTTAGAGATCTGGATAATTCGGCCATTTTTGGGATTGGCTGAGTTTTTTTTTTAGGAATTTCAAGAGCTTGGGAGAGAGAGAGAATTTTTGAAAGTGAAAGAGGAGTAGTTTTGGGTTCAGTTGGCTCCTCAAACAATCGAGCCTTCTCTGCTGACTTCTCTGACTCTTCATCACTTGGAAGAACTGATAGAATAGGAGATTTGAGCAATTCTTCAAACTCCAGATCACTGGCTGTTCATTCATCAACTGTTTGCACCTCTGGAGAATCATCAAGGACATGGATGATGATGTCATCTGGTCGAGGTGATTCTTCGAAAGTTAATTGCCTAGCAACAGATGCTATGACAGTTTGTCTTGAGTTGTGATCTTCCTCGGTTGCAATACCTTGTTGACTGCTCTTGGCTTCTCTGTTGAATAGAGTCTGTCCCTGCTGGTGCTGTTGTTTTCTGAGGATGAGCGGTTCTCTAAGCAACCAATGTTGTTGAACTTGGCGATTCTTCTAATGTTGCTGTTCGGCCTCAGTCTGTAGTGATGGCAGTTGGATGTTGGCCCAGCTGAGTAGATCGTTCATCACTTCCATCAATGTTTGTTGTTTTGGGTGTGGATGGTTCCTTCGAATGGCAAGCATTTTCTTCAGTGTAATAATTGGATTTTGTTCAGGAGTCTCTTGTCTAGCCCATTGCATGCTCCATTTCTCCTCTCTTCTCCAGAAACTCATCCAATGAAGGGCGGTTAGGAGAAAATGGGCTTCAGAGTTGAAGTAGTGTCTCCACAGGTACCAGTACACGTACCTTGAGAGAGCTTTGTACAGAGAAGCCGTGCCAATCATATCTTCAATAAAGTTTTCAGCAATGAACTTGATTACGTGTTCATCAGCCCAGCTCTTGATGACTTCAGCCCTTGATAGAGCTCTTATATTCTCTTCAGTCTAGGCCATAGGGGGCACACAGTTTTGAAGAAGTCGGCCCTTATTCCTCATAGTGGGAATCTTCTGTAAGGCACAATGTCATCTCCTTTAACTGGTGCCATATCAAACACCTTGGTGTTAAAAGGAGGTAGTTTTGGAGGGGGTGGAGGCCCTGATTGTTTCTTCTTTCTTTTTGGTTGAGTTGCTGAGGGCTTCTTCTTTGATCTACCAGTTCCTTCCTTGGCTTGAACTGGCCTGGTAGAGGTCTCTTCTTCAGGTGAATCAACTGTTGATTCACATCGAATTTGTCGCAGAGGCTTGGCTCTGATTGTGGTTCCCAACATTTGGCTTATTGGGACATTGTCTTCAGAGTCAGAGTCCGCTTGATGTATTTCTGTAGCGATCTCTTTGTCTTTTCTTTTAGCAGACTCCTCTACTTTCTTTGAGGGGGCATCAGTGTGCCGACTGCTTTTGATGCTTATAGATTTTGAGGCTGGTTATCTTCTGCCAGTTGGAGGTATGAAATCCAGCTTATGAATCATTATCGTGTCGGTTTCTTCTGCCATGGAGTTAAGTGTGCTCTGCAGTATGCTGCTGATCCTGCAGATGTAGCACATCTTCTGATGGAACTCAATTTCTTTCCAATGTTTCTCAACAACATCGACATACTTCTTGATTTGTTCAAAGAAGTACTGAGCCCAGTTTACTTTGATACTTCTGGTGATTGCTACATAGGCTTTATATTTGTGCTCTGACATCTCTGAGTGACTCCCAGTTGTGCCAACAATCATTCTTACTACAACTGATGCTAGGATTTTGTATTCATCCTGGAAGCAGGACATGAGTGTACTGCTTTTGTAGCGATCTTGGCAGTTTGCTCGCTTCCAGAGATGGTAGGTTTGCTCTTGGTTAACTTCTACATCTTGTAATCTTATGCCAGTGGTAGGTAGTTGAAATATCCTCCCGAGTAATTCTGGAGTGATTACCAGTTCAACTCCACGAACTTCTGTTGTGATTCTGTCATCATACCCTTTGGAGTTCAAATAGAACTCAACCACTGGTTCAGGGTAGATCTTTGCTGGATATAGTTGTGTGAATCTCTTCAATCCTGTTTTCTCCAATTTTGAAATCAATGAGTTGCAGAGTGGAGAATCTGAGCACTTTTCTCTGAATGCTTTTTGATCTAGGAACTTGTCTCTGTATAGATTCCACTGGAATCTTTGAGAAGATTCACCAGTTCTTTTGAAATTGAACTTTCATCGAATAGTTGGTATACTTCTTTCAGCCATGAAGTTTTTGTGAGATTTGATGAATGATTTGGAGAAAAAAAATGATTTGGTTTTGACTGTATTTGGAACTTGATCTTTTACTTTCTTAACTGTTTTTGTAGAACAACTTTGAGAGAATGAAAAGAGAAAATGGCTTTAATTCGTTACTGAGTTTTGGATCGGTAAAAATGAGATTAGAATTCAGCCATCCTTTTTATAGTAGGAGATGGAGTTTATCCAATGGTTGGGACGTTTCGTATGCCTAATTTCAACGGTTAGATTCATTCAATCGACCCGTCGATTGGCCTTTCGATTCTATCTATTGGGGATGAATGAAGAGAGAGAGAGAGAGAGAGAGTTCAACGGTAATATTTGAGTGACGTTTTTTTACCATTTCCACTATTGAAGATTTGGAACTTATCTTTTCTCTCTAGCTGTTTCTTCTTCGCTTGAAACTGATTACGTCATCAGTTGGCTTCGGCTGTAGCTGATGATCTCCATGTTGATATGTTCCAATCGAGATATTTGCTCATCAGTTTCTCACTTCCTCAATTGCTTGAACTCTTGATTCAGCTGTTTCTCAGTTCAGTTGATCCTTCAGCTCTGGTGCTTTCCTTCAGTTGGTTCTTGAACTGATGTCTCCTTGTTGAGTTGAAGCCTGTTCCTTTCATTTCTCCATCAATTTGATGATTTTGCAGCTGGTATGCTTTGCTTGACTGACTGGATCATCAGTTGAGACCATTTGACTAACTCTGCCTTGCTCCTTGCCTCAGTTTGAGTGAATGAACTGATGATTCAGTTGAGCTGATTGGATAGGCTGATCAGCTTCAGTTCACTTTCTTTGCACAGCTTCTTGCTTTATTTCAAACTGATAGCTTATGTGTCCAACTGATCAATTTAACGACTTTTCAGTTATGAATTACTCATTCGGATGAGTTGAAGCCTTTCAGTTCAGTTCCTCTCTTCAGCTAGAGCGGTTTCTTAACCTTTTCCTTCCAGTTGTTCATCTTCATCCTTTGAGGCTAGCTCAAGTAGCCTTAGTTGTATGCATAGCTCCATAAACCTTGCCTCAGGCAATGGTTTGGTGAAGATGTCAGCTATCTGCTTCTCCGTGTTGACATATTTGATGCATATTTCCTTCTTCTCGATGTGATCTCTGATGAAGTGGTGTCTTATGTCAATGTGCTTAGTTCTTGAATGTAGAACTGGATTCTGAGATATTGCAATTGCACTATTGTTATCACAGAATATAGGTACTTCTTCAATTTCGACTTTGTAGTCCTTCAACTGTTGCTTCATCCAGAGTATCTGAGCACAGTAGCTTCCCGCAGCTACATATTCTACTTCAGTTGTTGACGTGGCAACTGAGTGCTGCTTCTGGCTAAACTAGGATATTAGTTTGCTTCCAAAAAACTGACATATTCCGCTGGTGCTTTTTCTGTCGATCTTGCATCCACCAAAGTCTGAATCTAAATAACCAATTACACTGAAACTGTCATCTCTGGAATACCATATTCCAAAATTTATGGTTCCTTTGAGATATTTGATAATCATTTTTGCAGCTTCAAGGTGACTTTTATTTGGGTTGCCTTGAAACCATGCACATAGACCGACTGAGTAGGAGATGTCTGGTTGGCTAGCTGTTAGATAAAGTAGTAACCCATTGATTCCTCTGTAATATATTTGACTAACTGATTCTCTTTCTTCATCAAGAGTTACCTGAACTGATGTATTCATATGAATCTTGAGAGTTTTTCCTTTATTAACTCCAAACTTCTTGACTAGCTCCTTAGTGTATTTGGCCTGGCTGATAAAGATCCCATCTTTCAGCTGCTTTACTTGGAGTCCTAGGAAAAATGTCATTTCTCCCATCATGCTCATCTCAAATTCGCTTTGCATTAGTTGAGAAAATCGTGTGCATAGATCTTTGCTTTTTGATCTAAAAATTATGCCATCCACATAAATTTGAACCATTAAGATCTCAGTTGATCGTTCTATTCAGAATAGAGTTCGATAAATGACTCCCTTATGAAACCCATTTTTCAGCAAGAATGTTGTGAGAGTTTCATACCATGCTCTAGGAGCTTGTTTCAATCCAGAGAGGGCTTTCTTCAGCTTGAAGACTTGATCCACAATTTCAAATCCTGGCGGTTGCTCGACATACATGTCTTCCTTGAGCATTCCTTGAAGAAAAGCACTCTCGACATCCATTTGATAGACTGTGAAGTTGAAGTGAGCTGCATAGGCTAGGAACAGTTTGATGGCTTCCAATCTTGCAACTGGTGCGAATGTCTCACCAAAGTCGATCCCTTCACTTTGTGAGTATCCTTTGGCTTCCAGTCTTGCCTTGTTTCTTGTGATCACACCTTGTTGATCAAGTTTGTTGCGAAAAACCCATTTCGTGCCAATGACCTTCTGAGTTTTTGGTCTATCGATAAGAAACCATACGTCATTTCTTGTGAATTGATTCAGTTCTTCTTGCATGGCCATGATCCAGTCTGAATCTTCTAAGGCTTCTTTGACGTTTGCTGGTTCTGTTTGAGATATGAAGCATGTGGATAATGCATGCTTAGTTAAACTTCTGGTTTGAACTCGACTTCTTGGATCACCAACTATCTTATCAGTTGGATGGCTTCGGAGCCATTTGGGCAAGATAGCTTTAGCTGGGTCTTCAGCTGGTTCCACTGTGGTAGCGTCATCAATCACCCTTTCATCAGTTGGTTCGGTATCTTCATCAGTTCTTTCCTCTGTTTCAGTTGTGGGGTTTATGGTCTCAGTACGATTTGTGTCTTCATTGACCATATTGTTGTCAACTGGTTTAGTACTAGTTTTATTGCCTTCTTCTAGTGAAACTTCAAGCCACTCTGGAACAATGTGATCCACATAGTCCTGCGAGTTCTCAGTTTCACTAGGTAGTACTTGAACTGATGTGTCTATTATTTCTTTGTTCCTGTACTCATTAGCAAATTCATCAAATACCACATGACATGTTATTTCCATAACAAGAGTTCATTTATTGAACACTCTGTAAGCTTGTGCATGAGGTGAATTATACCCAAGGAATATTCCCTCATCAGCTTTAGCACTGAAAGCTTTCAGTTGAGTCTTGCCATTGTTGTGAATATAACATTTACAGCCGAATACTTTAAAATATGATATGGAAGGCTTACGATCCTTATACAGCTCATAGGGTGTTTTATCATGTGCGACTACAATTGTACTTCAATTTTGAGTGTGGCATGCTGTGTTGACTGCTTCAGCCCAATATCCTTCAGCTATGTTGGTATCAGCTATCATTGCTCAAGCTGCTTCTTTAAGCGTTTGGTTTCGCCATTTAGCTACCCCGTTTTGTTGTGGAGTTCTTGCAGCTGAGTGTTCATGAGTGATTCCAAGTTGGTTGAGAAAGTTGATCATTTGTTGATTCACAAATTCAGTTCTATTATCGGAGCGAATCCTTTGAACTGATCTTTCTTTTTCAGTTTGTAGCCTTCTGATCAGCGCCGTTAGCTTGTCGTAAGTTTCATCTATGCTTCTCAAGAATTCCACCCACGTATATCTTGAGAAATCATCCACTACTATAAGAGTGAATCTTTTTCCTTTTGGTGTCTATGGTCTGACTGGACCAAACAGATCCATATGTAGCAGTTGGAGGCAATTAGTTGTGCCTGGTAGATGACTCATATTCCTGAAGGATGACTTCACTTGCTTCCATTTTTGGCATGGTCCACATACACTTGTTTTCTTATATATCTCCTTGGGAAGCCCCTCAACTAGCTCTTTCTTGGCTAAGTAGTTGATTGTTTTGAAGTTGAGGTGGTTTAGTTGTCGATGCCATAGCCAGCTTGCTTCAGTTGATTCCTTTAAAAGAAAGCAAGCTTCTGAGTAGCCGGTTGACCAGTCAACAATATACATGTTGCCTCTTCTTATACCGGTGAGAAGAATTACTCCAGTTGACTTGTCTCTTATGTTGCAGGAGTTTTTGGTGAAGTCAACTAAATAGCCATTGTCGCACAGCTAGCTGATGCTGAGTAGTTTGTGCTTTAGTCCGTCCACATGGGAAACACCATTTACTACAACTTTCCTTTGACCACGAACCCTTCTCCAATGGTTCGGCTTTTGGAGTTGTCTCCAAATGTGACAAGTGGACCTTTGACTTCTTCGTAACTGTCGAGATCTTCTCTGTCTCCGGTCATGTGCTTGGAGCATCCGCTATCTAGATACCAGATATCTTTGGTTTTATTCATAGATATGACGCTCTTATCCTGCAAAAACAAGGATTAGCCTTTAGGGACCCGTTTCATATCAGGTCCTTGTTAATACATCAAGCTTTTTGGAATCCAAACTTGCCAAACTTTTGGCTTTTTGTCATTCAGAGATCCAACTGATTTGGATCGCCTGATCAGTTTAGATTTTCTCTCAACTTTTCTATTCTGATTTGAATCAGTTGAGTGATACCTGCGTTGAGAGTTAGTTGGATAAAAAAATTCAACTAAAATGCTTTGGTCTTGAGATTTTTGAGTTATGTGATCAGACCAGTGCTTTGTATGTTTCCAGTTTATTAGATTGAACCTTTTGGTTCATTTCTAGAATCCAGATACTCATTATAGTGATGGTAAGGTTCAAACGAGTTTCTTTGATCTCTCCTACAGGTGTTCTGATTGAACTTCTTGGTAGGATAGGCTTGAGATCTAAACTGATTTTTCTTTCTAAAGAGAGCTGATCTATCAGTTTGCCTAGGGGGCATTCTATGTTGAGCTGGTGGTCTTTGTTGAACTGAAGGCTTTGAATGAATGAATTGGTTTGAGTGAACTGTTGGTCTTGACTGGAATTTTGGCTTCAGTTGACCTGGTCTTTTTGGTTGGGAGAATTGACCGAATTGTCTAGGTTGAGTTTGAGGATTTCTCAATATTCGTTTGCCTTTAGTTTGCTCAGCCGGGTGATCATGAATTAACTTGGTGAATCCTTTTAGGATTCCTTTATCACTAGGTTGAGCAATTTTTTTTCCTTTTTCTAAGGCAGTGAACTTGCTATATCCTAGCCCTGTGCCGCTGGTTCCAGTTCTCTGATGATTTAATATCTCATCTAGAGTTTTAGATCCCTTTTTGAACTTAAAAGTTACTTTTTCTCTCTCATGGATCTCTTGCTTGAGTTTTTGATTCTCGGCTTCTAGGTCAACAGTTCTTAGTTTCAACTTTTCAAATTCCACAAACTGAGACTCAAGATAATTCAATCTTTCATGATCAATGCTCAGTTTTCTAACTCTATTTCTCAGTTCATCATTTTCATCTTTCAGTTCAACATGCAAGCAAGATATTGAAGCTAATTGATCTTCTAGCATCATAAGTTTCATATCAAGTTCATTGCTAGAGACAGTTGCTTCATTAATATGATAGAATGAGGTTTGAGAATCAGCTGTACTAACCTCTTCATCATTGTCAGCCATGAGGCAAAATAGTGCTTCATCATCTAAGCTGTAGCTGTCAGAATCAATTCCAGATGGATAGTCTGAATCGTTTAACACGGCATTCTCGTAGTTTGCAACTATTGCTTTCCTTTTGAAGAAGCTTCTCCTCACTTTAGCTTTCTTGTCTTCAGGGAGTTCTGGACATTCATATCTATAATGTCCTTGTTTCTGACAATGAAAGCATTCTCCTAGATTTCGATTGCCACTCCTGAACGGTTCAGCTGATCGTTCAGCTGGTTGATGAGTTTTCTCATCTTTTGGGATTTCATCAGTTTGAGGTGGAGCTGATTGTTTATCCCGAACTCTCTTCAGTTTTTCTAACCTGGTAACTGACTGAATTTGATCATTGATGTCTTCAGTCAAGTTTTCCTTCTTTTAGGTTGTTTCTCTTTTTCATTCGGATAAATATCCGCCTTGATTTTCTCTGGCTGGTGAGCTCCTGGGCCGGAAGTTGTTCCTTTCTTGAGCATCTCTAAACCGGTTCCTTTCACCATAAAAGGCTGCATCTTGAGCTGATGATGTTGATGCTTCCTTCTTCCAGTTTAGACTGTACTCATGAGCTTTGAGAGAGCCAAACAATTCTCTGGGAGTGATGCTATTTAGATTTCTTGATTCTTTTGTAGCTATCACTTTCATGTCCCATTCTTCAGTGAGATTATCCAAAACTTTGGAATTCATCTCAGAATTGGGATAACTTCTCCCTAGGTTGGTCATCTCACTGATGATGCCTAGAAATCTGGTTTCAAGGCTTGAGATGGACTCTTGTGGTTGCATTTCGAAGGACTCGTATCTGTCGACTGCTAGTTGGAGCTTTTTTCTTTTGATGGCTTCGGACTCTTGGCATAGATCTGCCAGTAAGTCCCATATCTCCTTGGCAGTTGTACAATTCTTTGTGTCCTTCATTCTGTCTTCATCTAGAGTTTGAAATAGTGCAGCTTGAGCCACAAACTCTAGATTCTTCAACTTCTTCTCTTCGCTGGTGAGAAGATTAGTTGGCTTTGGGATCCTTGCTGGTTGATTGATATCAACTATGTCAGCATCATTATCCATCATGATGATGATTGGACCATCTTCAATGACTTCTCACATATTCTCATGGATCGAGCAGAGATGCGCCTTTATTCGCCTGCTCCAATTATCATAATTCTCAACTGAAAACAAGGGTAGCTCATGGTTTCCCATAGCTTAAAATGTTAGCACAGATAAGTAGATCTGATTCAGTTGATCCGCAGAATTGGCCGATCCTTAGAATCAACCGCTCTGATACGACTTATTGGTCCCGGGCGAGTCGATATCAGTTTAGAGGGGGGGTGAATAAACTGATTAAAACTTTTACTTCAATTGCGGAATAATAAGGGCCCTTGACTCGCTTAGAAACTTATCTATACACAATTCAAATAAGTTCTTTGGTCAGCTTGAGTGCATATTGTGTGAGCTTGTGTACAGTTCAGAGATATGCAATTAATCAAAACAGTACAACACACAAATGATTTATAGAGGTTCGAAGTCTCAAACTCCTATGTCCTCTCTTCCTTCCGCTGAAGGGCAAATTCACTATATAACTTGAGTTTCTTTACAAATTACACAATAAAGGACACTTGGCTGAACCTGGTAACTGCTCGCTACCTCAGCAGGTCGACGGCTCACTCATGAAGTCCCTAACTGCTTGCTAGGAAGGTAGGTGCTATTGACGTCTTTACAATATTTTAGATCTCTTTCGATCTTCAAGAGGTTAGTCTTGAACAGGGGGTTATCAACTGATGTGCTCCTTCAATTGAGCTGACTAGTTGATCATTGTATTGCTGAAACTGAGAAGGCTGCCCTGGCTAGTTTATCAACAGCTGGTTGAATGCTTTGACTCTTTGAATTGTTCTTCTCAGTTGGACTCTCGCAGTTTTTAGCAAATGCTGAACTTGAGCTAAGAGGTAGAAAGAAAGCTCTGCTTGAATGAAGATTTCAAGAATAAGTATTGCAAGAAGTCTTGAAGGCAAGTCTTTTTCAAAAATTTGATTCACTCGTCTTTTATAGAGGAGTGATTTTATGACCGTTATGTTCCATTGATCGATGGCTTTGTTGGTTCATCAATGGCAGATGGTCTTTATTGATCACTGGAGCTTTTAATTTAAGTAGTCGTTGCTTTGCCAATCGATCTTTATTGGATGTTTAATTCCAAGATCTCCGTTGAAGCATTTATTCCAAGATACGCTGGTTGAGTAATAACTTCCAGGGTTTTCTGGCTGGCAGTTCTGAGCTTGTCAGTTCAGTTTGGTTGTTACTCCAGTTGGCAGTTCTGAGCTTGTCAGCTCAGTTTGGTTATTACTCCAGTTGGCAGTTCTGAGCTTGTTATATATATATATATATATATATATATCTATTTGGAATGATTAGATAAACCAAAGAAAAATAAAAATGTTAATATTCCTCCACGTAAGTTGTAACAGCCCGGTCCCAAGATAGGGATTTACGAGTGGGGACGGGGTATTATTAAGGGATTAATGAATGAAGTTGGAAGATTTACCAAGAAATTTAAGGATCAAGACATGCCTTAGAAGTTATATGGTGATGCTCGGGTTTACTTGAGATAAGAGAAAACATGATTAAGTGAAATGAAACGGCTAACTAATCAGATACCAACTTGTTAGGCTTTTTTGCAGGTGGACGAAAGTCATACTCAAAAACAGAGATAAACATAATATGCGTCTTATAGGTATTTTAATCGTTTCTAGGGAGATTAATCATAGAGTCTTGCTAAACATAATAGGATTTAAACAGAATTGAATGGAGTGTATCAGAGTAGCGGATCACAGAGTGGGATTTCATGGAAACATTAGATAATAGCAAAATAGTCTTGGCAGCCAACCCACATTCACAGCCACCAGCATCCTCAGCATCTTAACCTGAAAACATTTGAAAAGAGGGGGCATGAGCACTAATGTACTTAGTGGGTTTTAGCGAAAATGATTTTATAACTTCAAGATATCCAATGATTAATAGACAGTATACGGAGAGCAAAATGCAAAAGCCCTCTCCGTATCCGTAAAACCTTTTCTTTTCTTTTGGGCCCAACTTGGCTCAAACCTGTCGTCAACTGTACCTTTAGGCATGCCATAGGATAGAAGAGGGGTTACCTCAAATATCCGAACGAGTTTGCGAGGGAAAAGCCCAGCAGTGACTACCTTAATAATTCTGAGCTCAAATCCTGCTTAAGTGAAAGCTAAGTTCCTTCTCTTCCTATTCTTGCTAGCAATACCAAGCTTAGAACAATGTCTAATGCTAATACCTTATTACTACATGATCTCGGCCTACAAAGGGTTAAAGTTACCCTAACAAGGCAATCCTTAATCCTTAACTACACGAGCTTTAACAAAGCATAAGCATTCAAATACGAGGAAATGAACGTGGATAAATATCGATTGCCAATAAAGCAATTCTAAACACCTCATGCTAGCATAAATTGTAAATAACAATTCTAGCATATCTAAACATACTTGAGAGCTCATTTAACTTACACTAACTTTCTTTACTTTATCTAACCCAAATAATAATTCAACATAATCATGCATATAACTCCATTTATTCCTTTTCTTTCCTTGTACAGAGATCAAACAAGCTGAGCAAAAATACTTTATTGGATATCTCATTTGCCCTAACATGCTTCTAGAGCTTATTAGCTCAAACTTTAGATGAGTATAGATTTACCCACCTTGATTACGGGATGGAAGATGAGGCAATGAGCTGGTGATCTCCCTGAGTATTCCTCCGAGGCTCGATTCCTCCTACAAGAGTCGAATCGTCAACTTAGAAGCCTTCTTCGAAGATTTCTAATAACATGGTATTAAATAACACCCAACTAATATTCTCTTAGCTAGGACTTAACATGGATAGCACGACTTTGACTTAATAAGGGTCCGAAAAGGATTTATTTTATTTATGGAATTTCTCGACTTGATTTCTAAATTTTTAGACGGAAAAGAATTTGAATGATTTTCTCGAAATAAATTGGAGAAGCTTGAAAATCTTTTTAATTTAAACTTGAGAATTACTCGGAGAAACATGACTCGAAGAAGAACTCGAAAAATTGGAAGGACGTGCGTCGGACAACACGGGGAGGGCGTCGCGCGCCGGCGGCACCTCGCGCGCCCGCGCAGCCCCGCGCCCGCGCAACCTCCGCACCCGCCGGGTCCTGGGCCGAGGAAGGCGTCGAGCAGCCGTACACCCCCCTCGGTCGCGGGACCCATTTTCTCTCTCTCCTGGGCGATCTTCAACTGGGTTCTTCGACTGTTCTTCATGTTCGTTGATTTCTTCGACGAACACGAAGAACAATTAACCCGGATTTTTATAAAAACAACGTGTTTTAATTTATCATGCAACATCATGCTTTAACTTAAAAATAATTTTGGCATTATAACGGCATAAACACGATAATCCTCCGAAATAGTTAAATATGGCTTGAACGGATTTTCAACGGAATAACGAGTTTAATCTTCTTAGAATAACAATAACGGAATTAGAATGAGAAATATAACGCACAAGTTCTTATCTTGGAATTTCAACAAAAATCAAAATGTAACTTTAGACGAGAAATAATGAAGAACGCGAAGAACGTAAAGAACGGAAAGTAAATGCGGAAATTTAAAGACGAAAAAGAAATGGAATTGAGACCGACGAACGCAAATGGACGGGGTCAGGTGCGTCGAAGGAATGTGGTTAGCTCGGCGTTTCGTCGAGTCGCAACGGCGGCAGAGCCACCTGCTACGATTTCAACGGCGCCCCTAGCACATTCCCTCACCGCATCCCTTCCACGCCACTCCGCTCGTCGTCTTGAAGAACACTTACGAAGAACGCTTTTTTTTTTTATTTTGACAGAACCTTCTTGGCTTTCAAAGCTTTTCACCTCTCGATTTAGAAGTGAAGGGAAAGAGTAAAATGAGCAAGAAAAGCTAAAGGGGTGGTCCCCTATATATAGGAAAAGCTTTGGCTTCCCTTGGAAGCCATTGCTGTGCGGGAATACTGCAAAAGTTGCTCCGGGTTCGGTTAAAAACTGCTTTATTCGATGTCGAGGTCCAAATGACTTCAGACATGAAATCTAAAAATACCGGGAGACTCGTTGGCTCGAATACTAGTGAACCAACTTGATTCATGAAGAAGGCGGGGTCGTCTGAAAAGAGACGAGCAAAGATTCTCTTTTTGGAATTACTTTTTACTATTCACTCAGACTAAGAGATTCGGCTCCTGAGCGTTCGATTGACCTCAGAATGACAATCCGTGAACGCCAACGGAATCCTTAAGTCGTTTTCCATAAGAGGGGCCTGACAGAACTGGACTTGAATAAACGATGAGGATTTCGTAAATTTCTCAAAACACGAACGCACGCAAAAGTTACTATTCATTCTTCTTTTAAATGCGTTTTTCTTCACCGGGAACTCAAATGACTTCAGAATTAAAATCTGAAAACATCGGCATACTCCTTGAGTTAAAACCTTTCTAACGAGACCACGGATGGTCATAAAATAGTTAAAATCACATTTCTTGAAAAGACGATTCTTCACGAAAACTGACTCCAAAAGTCGTGACTGACATCCAACCTTAACTAACCTTAATTAAATTCCTTCTTTAATTAATTAATTATTATTAACAATTCTCTAAACCTTATTTGGAAATCCGGGGTATTACATAAGTGACACTTGGCAAACTCAAGACTTGCATATCAAGAATAGTTGTAAGGCGGTGGTGATAATTATATTGTTATAAATACGAAAATTATAGAATAAAAGAGAGGGAAATGAAAACGTTCTTCAGGTTAGTGTTTCTCCCTATTTCTAATATTAATAATAATTAGTTTTTATATTGTGGACCTTATTATTTTGAATTGAGAACCTTGTGTTTGTGAGTATAATAATGGTTAATTATCAAAATGAGCAAGTTAATTTTTATACATAGAAGTGAATTTTGTATCGGTAATTAGCATAATCTTTCATATGTTAACAATTTAATTTTTACTTATGAACTTTGATTAATACAATTGCACTATGTTTAACATGTTGAAAAATACAGAATAAAACTATATATATATATATATATTATCCCTAATTTGAATTAATTTTGTAACAATTAGAATTCTCTAATTTCTATTAATAGAGTGATAAAATTCAAAGTGAATTTAATCTACCTAATTGAATTTGACAAGATAAATCTCATATTTTGAGCATAGTTAACAAATTAAGGATCTATCGGCTTGTGTTGATTATTGAGACATTTAATAATAATAATAATAATAATGTTATGCATTATATACCTATACATGCATATATATTATGTTGTTATAATTCAGATCATGAGTGATTGAATGTGTGTGGTATTAAATAATAAGTATTATAGCTCAACTACTGAAAGTTTAATAATTTGTAATATATTTCTAATTCGTAGTTAAACTTATTAATTATTGATTGGTTTAGCACATTCAGATTATAGTTTAGTTAGTATATATATGTGATTCATATATTCTCATCTAAACAGATAACAAATATATATATATATATAGAAATAAAATAATATATAAAATTGGTTAAGTTTTAATTAGATATAAAAGCAATTGTGTGACACTAGTTTATCATTTATATTTCATATATTGACGTGTTAATATATAACATATTTTGAATAGTTATTCAAAAGTGTGTAGTCTGGGATTTTAAATGTAATAATATTGGGATTCAAGGTAAGTAGAAATCCATCCTCAACTACAATGCATGAACATAATATTATTTAACTATGTGTTTATTTTTTATTATTTATTATTGTATTATATTGTATGATTGTGTGATGCAATATACTTGTGGTATTGTAATTCTTTGCATCAAATATCTTGTACATGAGCACGAGCATATGCATGCACATCATGTAGATATTGTCAAGGTTGCATGCATGAAATGGTTTTGAGAGAGAAAATGTTTTGTTTGGGATTGGTCACCACCAGCCCGTGATGTGCTGTGTTGTATATTTGTGCCTCGAGTGGGATGACTTCCATGTGGGATCAAAGGGAACAGGCAGGGGGTGTGTCCCTTGGGGTCCAGGGAGGATGGTCCACTTCGACTGCACCTTTGAGGTGATGAGTGGCTGATGTGGGATGACTTTCATGTGGGATCAAAGGGAATAGGCAGGGGGCGTGTCCCTTGGGGTCCAGGAAGGATGAGCCACATGAGTGCACTAATCACATTTTGGCCAAATGATATTGATTATATTATAAGCTCATGACTCATGTTGGTGTCTGGTAAAAGGAGTCAAGTTCCTAAACGTTAAAAATGCTTTTAAGATGGCATGAAAGGATTTTATACACGAGCATTCCACATTTGTAGTGTTTTTTGTCTTGCACGTGTTGTGATGCCAGTGAACATGCATGTGCATGATTTCTGCTTACTGAGCTTTAGCTCATGTAGTTCATGCATTGTAGGTGAAAGTGATAACATGTGGTGTATCAACGCATGAATGCTTAAAGCTCTGACAAGTCCTGAGAAGTATATACATGGATGACGACCTGTGAGGAGGGCAATGACTTATTTTATTATATTTTGCTACTTAGATGTCATAGATTTGAATTCAAATTTATATGGATATTCTTAGAATATTTTCTACCAAGAAAGCAATAATTTCATCATACTCTTTAGTAAATTATAATTTATAATTACTGACTACTGTACATGTACCACATGTTAACTTAAATTTACAATCTTAACGCTTTTTAATAGATAATTCATGCTTATATTTTAAAATAGGACAACTCACCCACATTTTCACATTACTTTATATTTTACATTTATTTTGTTTGGGCGGGTGTTACAAAAGGAAACATACTTTAGCGGAATAAAACGGCTAACTAAATCAGATACCAACAAGCATAGACCCATTCATGGGTCTAAGCGAATAAACAGATATCAATGTGCATAAGCCTCTTCATAGGCGAAAGGAAAATATACTCAAGAAGCAGGAATAAAACTGAATATGCCTCTTTATATATAGGTAATCATGTCTGGGGAAACATTCATAGAGTCTCGATAAACATAATAGAACTTGAACGGAATTAGAAGAGTGTATCTGAGTAGCAGAACACATAATGGGATTTCAAAAGAACTTAGATAATAGCAAAACAATCTTGGCAGACAACCCACATCCACAGCCACCATCATCCTCAGCATCTCAACCTGAAAATATTTGAAAAAGAGGGCATGAGCACTAATGTACTCAATAGGTTTTAATAAAAACTTCTTTAATAACTCGAGAAATATCCAATAATAAACTGGCGGTATATGGAGAGTAAAACGCAAAAGCCCTCTACATATCCACAAAACCTTTTCTTTAATTTTGGGCCCAACCCTGGGGTCAAACCTGATGTCAACTGTACCCTTAGGCATGCCATAGGATAGAAGAGAGGTTACCTCAAATATCCGAATGAGTTTGCGAGGGAATTAACCCAGCAGTGACTCCCTTAAATGATCGAAGATCATGAATTCTGAGCTCAATCCTGGTTATAAAAGCTATATTCTTCCTTACTTAACTTAGCCTTCCTTTATCAACCTTAATCCTTAATTCCTTAGCTTCCTTAACCTTACTAGAATTATCGAGCTTAGAGCAATGTCTGAGGCTAATCCTTTATTTAAGCATGACTTTGGCCTACAAGGGATTTAACGCTACCCTAATAAGGCAATCCTTAATCCTTAACTATACAAGCTTTAACAAAGCATAAACATTCAAATACAAGGAGATGAATGTAAATAAATACGAATTGTAACTAAAGACAATTCTAAATATCTCATTCTAAATATAAACAATACTTTAATATTTCTAGCATTTCTAAATATTCTAAACATGCTTGAGAGCTCAATTATAATATCTTCCTTTCCTTTCTTCCTTGTACAAAGATCAATCAGGCAGAGCAAAATATTTTATTGGATATTTCATTTTCCCTATCATACTTCTAGAGCTTATTAGCTCAAACTTTAAATGATATGATCCTAAAAAGCCTTGAAGAATTTAATCCAGAGCTATCATTCAAAGGTTCGAAGATTGTTAGAATGAGGGCCATCAAAGATTGGAAATCAAGATTTGAAGAATAATACATGATATGGGCCACGAATTATTTATGATAAATTGCAGCCCATATTGTGTTAATTTGAAGGTCCAATAGGCGAGTTTTATGAAGGCCCAAGTTGTTGGGATTTATCTTTATCTAGATAGATTTTTCTTATTTTATTTTTGGTATCTTTTGATTCTTTCCTTAAAAATAGATTTTGGATAAGGAAACAATCCTAGTTATGATAAGAAACTCTTTTTCTAATTCTTTTAGGATTTTATCTTGGAATTTTCGTCCATCCCTCTATTATAAATAGGGGATCACTGTTACTTTGTTATTTAGACCATATTTGATTAAGAAGAATTTACCTTTCAATATTGTCTCACCCAAGATCCTCTTTTTGTTTATTTTCAGCCGAAAATACACACTCTTAAGAAGCTTGCAACTTTTTAAGTTTTATCTTTAAATCTTGTTCTAATTCTCTTGTGGAGTTAGGGTCGGATTTGCAACCGAAGAGAATTCAAGTAGCGAGACTTTTTGTGTATTGTTTTACACAGGGTGTGTCGCCCCGAGTTTAATTCATCTATCGAGGAGATTCCAAGCGAAGTACGTTTCGCGGATCAAGTGTCCACGGGGTTTGCTTTCGCGTATCAACTCATTCTATCTTCATCAACATCGCCAATCATTACCGACGTCATCCAGCAGCCATCCAACGTCCATATCATTGTTATCCATCAAGATCCAGTCAAGTTCAACAAGTGTCCAAGGTCAGTTCATTGAATTTACCTATATATGCTCAATTCAGCGAGTTAAGCACATATAGATAAATTGAGTCATTCTTTGTTCTTAATTAGTTTTCTTTGTTTATTTTTATCGAGTCTAAGTACAGCCATAGAATAGAGTCATATTTATCGTTGTTTAGTCATTTATTTTGTTCTAGTATTAGTCGGGTTGAATCCTTCTTTAGTTGACGTGTGTTTCGATTCTATAAGTCTTCCGCGCGTTTTTCTCTCGGTGTTGATCATCATACCGGGAATCGTATCATTTGGTATCAGAGCCACGTCAGCTCTGCTGGTCGTGGTTCAATCCGACGTGTCAAATACGTGTCAGTTTTCTATCATACGTGTCTTTTAATTTCCGTTTGTTTCGAGTTGTAATCTGATTCATATTCATTGAAAAAAAAAGGAGCAAAAGACATCGGCTAAGTAAAAAAAAAAACGAAAAAAAAAAAAGTCGCCAAAAAAAAAAAACGAAAATTAGATTTAAATCCTTGTTGGATTCGATTTTACCTTGTGTTTTAGATTTGTTCCATATATTTAGGGATTTTTTAGATTGTGTTCACATTGGTCAAACTTATCCAAATCTCTTCTAGCTTATCTATTAGATTTCCTACCTTGTTTAGATATCTTTCATCCTAATTCATATCTATTCAAGATCTTTCCATCCTCATCCATATCTAATCATAATCATCCATCCTTATCCATCATAGATTTCGATCCTTATACCTCTAGGACTCGAAATTCTTCATCACACCACCTTATACACAACATAGTCCATACACCCATACACGCGTACACCCATACACCCGTGGTCTACATACACCAGTCAGCAGGTTTACCTACACCATTAAGATAAATCCAGTCCGAGTCCGCCCGAATCGATTCAGAGATGCCGATGGTCTACACCGCAACAAGATAACCATCCCAGAGTTTGAGGGTCTATACGATCCAGAAGTGTACCTAGATTGGGAACGCAGAGTTGATAAGATTTCTAAGTATTACTACTTCCCCGAGCCAAAGAAGGTGCAATTAGCCACATTGGAGTTTAAAGACTATGCAGCAACATGGTGGGAATTCCAACAAGATCGATGCCACCGAGATCACCTTCCACCTATTGACACATGGCGTGAGTTGAAAGATTTGATGCGAAAACGCTTCATTCCAGACCACTACCAATGGGAGTTGGAGGAAAAGCTATACAAGCTTAGGCAAAGAGATCGAAGTGTAAATGACTACTACTACAAAATGATTGAAGCCATGAGACGAGCTGATATAGAGGAGTATCTAGAAGATACCATGGATAGATTCCTAGCTGGTCTACGAAGGGAAATCCGAGAAAAGGTATCATTGTATCACTTCGACAAGTTAAAAGACATGGTGCAATATGCCATTGAGATAGAGAAGTGATTGGAGAGTCTGCAAAATGAAGTGGTTCAAGTAGATTCGAATGTAGAGTTGTCACCTAGAGCTCATCGCCAAACAGCCCCATTTCGTTGGAGCGAACTTGAGTCATTCGAGGAGTTTCTACGTACCTATGTACCACCTACACGGCCTGAATCACCAGTTCACCCAGTCATCGATGTGCCAAGCCAAGCCAGCAACATTCAAGAGGAGATCCACGTTGAGTTACCATCTGAGATCGTTGCCATCAAAGAAGATTCTACTTTTGAGGTAACAATTTCAGTTGATGCACCTATTGATGAATTGATAGATGTTGGAGAAGTTGAGAGAGAAGAAATGAAGGTTTTTGCCACCGTTGAGGAATCCAAAGAAGTTGAAAAATTGGAGGAATTACAACCATGTTCTAAAAAGGAGAATGACATCAGTGGAGCAATGGTTGAAGATCACAAAGAATTCGATCAAGCAAGCATGGAAGAGCTACCGAATTCGAACATCATTTGTCAACCATTTTCTTGTGCTATCTCTATTTTACAGGTTGTTGAAGTTATTCCATTGAAAGTTGAGATTCTGCAAAGAAAGATTGTTGATCCATTCGCGTTCGTCTTTGATCCCGGAAATTCGAATTCGAGGACGAATTCTTTTCAAGAGGAGGGGAATGATATGATCCTAAAAAGCCTTGAAGAATTAAATCCGGAGCTATCATTCAAAGGTTCGAAGATTGTTAGAATGAGGGCCATCAAAGATTGGAAATCAAGATTTGAAGAATAATACATGATATGGGCCACGAATTATTTATGATAAATTGCAGCCCATATTGTGTTAATTTGAAGGTCCAATAGGCGAGTTTTATGAAGGCCCAAGTTGTTGGGATTTATCTTTATCTAGATAGATTTTTCTTATTTTATTTTTGGTATCTTTTGATTCTTTCCTTTAAAACATATTTTGGATAAGGAAACAATCCTAGTTATGATAGGAAACTCTTTTTCTAATTCTTTTAGGATTTTATCTTGGAATTTTCGTCCATCCCTCTATTATAAATAGGGGATCACTGTTACTTTGTTATTTAGACCATATTTGATTAAGAAGAATTTACCTTTCAATATTGTCTCACCCAAGATCCTCTTTTTGTTTATTTTCAGCCGAAAATACACACTCTTAAGAAGCTTGCAACTTTTTAAGTTTTATCTTTAAATCTTGTTCTAATTCTCTTGTGGAGTTAGGGTCGGATTTGCAACCGAAGAGAATTCAAGTAGCGAGACTTTTTGTGTATTGTTTTACACAGGGTGTGTCGCCCCGAGTTCAATTCATCTATCGAGGAGATTCCAAGCGAAGTACGTTTCGCGGATCAAGTGTCCACGGGGTTTGCTTTCGCGTATCAACTCATTCTATCTTCATCAACATCGCCAATCATTACCGACGTCATCCAGCAGCCATCCAACGTCCATATCATTGTTATCTATCAAGATCCAGTCAAGTTTAACAAGTGTCCAATGTCAGTTCATTGAGTTTACAGTCAGGTTCAACAAGTGTCCAAGGTCAGTTCATTGAGTTTACCTATACATGCTCAATTCAGCGAGTTAAGCACATATAGATAAATTGAGTCATTCTTTGTTCTTAATTAGTTTTCTTTGTTTATTTTTATCGAGTCTAAGTACAGCCATACAATAGAGTCATATTTATCGTTGTTTAGTCATTTATTTTTTTCTAGTATTAGTCAGGTTGAATCCTTCTTTAGTTGACGTGTGTTTCAATTCTATAAGTCTTCCGCGCGTTTTTCTCTCGGTATTAATCATCATACCGGGAATCGTATCATTAGATGAGCATAGATTTACCCACGATTACTTGACAGAAGATGAAGCAACAAGCTGGAGATCCTTCTCTGAATTCCTACGAGGCTCACTTCCTCCTACAAAAGTTGAATCATCGACTTAGGGGCCTTATTTGAAGAAATTAACTATCTACAGCGAGAAATAACTACATCTAACTCGAAGACTAAAATCTAAGACTTAATTACAGATTGCACGACTTAATGACTTAATAAAATTCGAGAAGAATTTACTTGGAGAATTTATTTTTTGATGCTCGAATTTAGACGGTTTTAACTTGAAAAGTTTATTTGAAATAATACGGAATTAGCTCGAAAATCTCCTTAAATTAAACTTGGAATAACTCGGGAAAAACACAACTCGAAAGGTTCGAAAAGAGGGTACAAAAATAGCCGGAAAAAGAATCGGCGTGAAACAACACGGAGAAGGGGGTCGTCGCGGCGCATATGGGCACCAGCGGGTAGTCCCCCGCCGCGGCGCAGGGGTGCGCCAGCGGGGACCCCCTAGCACCGGCGGGCTCTTGCTGGCCGAGGGGGGTGTGGCGCGGCGGTGCACCCCCCCTGCGGCGGGGCTCTCTCCCTTTCTCTCTCTTCCACCTATTTCTGGGCAATCTCCAACCGGGTTCTTCAACTAGGTTCTTCGTGTTCGTTAATTCCTTCGATGAACATGAAGAACACGAAGAACACCTATGATAATTTTCTAAAAACAACATGCTTTGAAAATCTAATTTAACACGAAACGGCATGTTTTTTTAAAAAAAAATCGGCATTACAACGACATAAACACGATAATCTTCCTTAATATTTAGAATAACGATGAAATCTTTAAATATAGATTGAACGGAATTTAAACGGAATAAACGACGCTAATCTGAAGAATAATAACGACAGGAATCAAGCGAGAAATATAACGTAAACATTATTAACTTGGAACTTTAATAAGGATCGAAATGCAACTTAGACGGAAGATAAACGAGCAATAATGAAGAACGCGAAGAACGTAAAGAACGGAAAGTAAATGCGGAATTAAAAGATGGAAAAAGAAATTGGATCGAGCCTGACGAACAAGAATTGACGGGGTTAGGTACGTCGAAGGAAGGTGGCTAGCTTGGTGTCTCGTCGAGTCACAACGGTGGCAGAGCTGCCTGCTACAACCGAATGGCGCCCCTAGCACCTTCTCTCACCGCATCCCTTCCACGCCACTCTTCTCGTCGTCTTGCGGAATACTCACGAAGAACGTTTTTTACTTCGACAGAACTTTCTCGGCTCTCATGAGCTTTCCCACTCTCTTAAAAGTAAAAAGGATGGAAATGAATGAGCAAATAATGCAAAAGGGTGATATCCTATTTATAGGAAAAGATTTGCCACTTCAGTGCAAAAATACTGCAAAAGTTACCCTGAGTTCGGTTAAAAGCTGCTTTACTTGATATTGAGGTCCAAATGACCTCAGACACGAAATCTAAAAATACCGGGAGACTCTATGGCTCGAATACTAGTGAACCATCTTGATTCGTGAAGAAGGCGGGGTCGTCAGAAGAAAGACAAGCAAAGATTTCCTTTTTAGAATTACTTTTTACTATTCACTCAGACTGACAGATTTTGCTTCCAAGCGTTCGATTGACCTCAGAATGGAAATCCGTGAATGCCAACGGAATCCTTGAGTCATTTCCCACAAGAGGGGCTTGACAGAAATAGACTCGGATCAACAAGGAGGATTTCATAAATTTCTCAAAACACGAACGCACGCAAAAGTTACTATTCATTCATCCTTTAAATACGTTTTTCATCACCGGGAACTCAAATGACTTCAGAATTAAAATCTGAAAACACCGAAATACTCCTTGAGTGAAAACCTTTCTAACGAGACCATGAATCGACATAAAAGAATTAAGATCAAATTTTCCAAAAAGATGATTTTCACGAAAACTGACCCTTAAAGTTGTGATTGACATCTGACCTTAAATAACCTTAATTAAATTTCTTCCATAACTTCTTAATTATCATTAAGAATCCTCTAAACCTTAATTGAAAATCTGGGGTGTTACATCCTACCCCCTTTAAAGAAATTTCATCCCGAAATTTACTATCCATGATAAACAATATCAGGGCACTTTTTGAGTAGCTTGGATACAAGCTCCCATGTTGTTTCCTTTGAACTACGATGGTTCCATATCATCTTTACAAGATTGATCTCTTTGTTCCTTAACTTCTGGATCTTTTGATCCATAATGGCCTGGGGCTTTTCTTCATAAGCTAAGTCCTCATTCAGGACTATCCCTTCCTTGCTAATCACGTGCTTTGGATCAAACACGTACTTTCTCAACATTGAGACATGGGAGACGTCATGAACGTCACTCAGTTGAGATGGTAAGGCTAACCTGTAGGTTACTTCATTCACCTTTTCTAGAATCTCAAAAGGTCCAATAAATCTGGGCCTTAGCTTGCTTCGTTTGCCAAAATGAACTACTCATTGACGGAGACATTTTCAAGAACACTCTATCTTCAATGTCGAAACTTAGTTCCATTCTTCTTTCATCTGCATAGGCCTTTTATCTATCTTGAGCCTCCTTGAGTCGTTGACGAATAAGCTCGATCTTCTGGATAGCTTCCTGGATCATTTCAGATCCAAGTATCCTTCTCTCTCTAACTTTGTCCCAATACAGGGGTGATCTACACTTCCTTCCGAACAGGGCTTCATAAGGGGCCCTACCGATCAATGACTGGTAGCTGTTGTTGTACGCAACCTTTACCAATTACAGTAGCTCCTCCCAGCTGCTTCTTTGATTGATAACTACTTCTCTAAGCATGTCTTCTAGAATCTAGATAGTCCTTTCGGACTGGCCATTCGATTGAGGATGAAAGGTCGTGCCGAAATTGAGCTTTCATCCCATGGCTTCTTGTAGACTCCTCCAAAATCTTGATGAAAATCTCGTATCACGATCCGATATAATCGAGACCAGCTCTTTGTGCAATCGCACATATTCCCTAACATACATCTGAGCTAATTGATCTAGCCCAATTGTCATCATAACAGCAACAAAATATGCTGCTTTCAATAATCGATTCATGATTACCCAAATAGCGGTATTCCACCGCTTAGACTTTAGTAAACCTACCACAAAGTCTATACTACTATGATCCTACTTCCATTCAGGAATTTCTATAGGTTGGAGCAAACAAGAAGGTTTTTGATGCAAGGCTCCACTTGTTGACAGATCAACACCTTTCTACGAAGGAGATTACTTTTCTCTTCATGTTATTCCACCAGAAGTTCCTCTTGAGGTCTTGATACATCTTGGTGTTTCCGGGATGTGTTGTATGTGGTGTGTCATGTGCTTCTCACATGATTTCCGCCTTTAGTTCTTTCTTGCTTGGCACACAAAGCTTTCCTTTGAATAAGAGCACTTTATCGGCGGCTTCTGCGAAGTCTTGCAAGCTATCTAATCGTGCTTCTAGTCTTTTCTTTTCGAGAAACTCATTTCCTTTCTAAGCCTTAACTATCCTTTGCTTCAGGTCGGGATGAGCGACTATCGTGACGATCTGGATTTGAATGGTCTTAAGTGGTGCTAGCACCTCGATCTTTAACTTCTTGAATTCCTATCGAAGCTTCTTCTTGACTTGAACGAGTCCTAATTCTGCCTTTTCCTTTCTACTTAGCGCGTCTGCTACCACATTTGCCTTACCTGAGTGGTAGTGAGTCGTACAGTTGTAATCTTTTACAAGTTCTAGTCATCTTCTCTGCATTATGCTAAGATCCTTTTTCTTGAAGAAATGCTTTAGGCTCTTGTGACCTGAGAAGATTTTCACACTTGGCTCCGTGGAGATAGTGCCTTCAGATCTTCAGCACATGAACAACTGCTGCTAGCTTTAGGTCCTGCATGGGATAGTTCTGCTCATGATTCTTAAACTACCTCGAAGCATAAGCAATCATCTTTCCACTCTTCATCAGCACGCATCCTAAATTTTTCTTGACGCATGAGCCTAAACCACGAAATCTTCATTCTCTCTTTGAATGGCCCATACCGGGGCTGTGGTTAGCATCTTCTCTAAAGTTTGGAAACTTTTCTCGCGCTCAGGCATCCACTTAAACTTGGAGTCTTTCTGTAACAGTCGCGTCATTGGGAATGAATAAATAGACTCATCAAAACTTCCTATCTTACTGAAACTTTTAATGTACCACTTCTAGGTTTATCTGCTTAACGATCTTCTTCAGGTTCTCTCTCTTTCTTTCCTTGATCTTCACGCACCTTCTTCTTTACTAGATTGCTATGAAATAGCATGAGTCGATTGGCCTTCAATTAGCTACACTTGGCTGGAAAAGGTGACATATGGGGATCACTTCCACTTGTTAGAAGGGATACGACAAAGCGACCTGATCTATACGCATTTTCTTCTCGACTGAAACCAATAATGTGGGGCATGCCTTGATAACTGGTTGAACTCTTGATTGTACTTTAACAACGTCCTCTTTCCTTACCTCTAGTTCTAGATCTCCTTCTCCTTTATCTTATGATAGCAATCCGGGATATACTTCTGATATAACTCGTACTTGAAACCTTCCCAATCATACTATGTTCATTACCTTAAATTTATCGTACTCCGAACGGACTCCCACCCGAAGTTCGTATTCATAAAAGAGCACAAACTAAATTCCTCATCTTCCGAACAGACTATAAAATTGAAAATTCACTTCTAAGGGACAAACTCTTTTCCCGACTCTCATCGGGTCTCCTAACTATTAAAAGATGGAGAATTGTGTTTAAGAAACACATTCTTGGCTCTCGAGCCGCGGTTCGGGACTTGCTTGCCTGCAGCCTTGTTCTCTCAGCTTGATGTCTTCTCAACGACATTCTAAAGAATCCTACGTATTAGCGACGCTCGCTTGAATTTGCAAAAAGCAAAATAAAATGCCTTTCGATAAGGTCTTTAGACTACGCAGGATAGATCAAACAAAGCGGGAAAATTGCCTCATAAGAGAAATTTTGGAATTAATAAGAAAGAGATTCATGGTTACATCCGAAAATAGGTCAACCCTTGGAGAATTACTGCCACTATTAAAATCTAAGGATCGGTTAATGCAATTACAGAATGAGATCAGGATTAAAGTGGATAAACGGACAAACAGGTCAGCAGGGTATTCTAACAAAAACACCAACTTTGTCTACTTCTAAAGCTTAACTATACGTTTGGTCCTCTTCTTCATCATCTTCATCTGTCTCTGGTACCTCGATCTTGAATTTCCTCAAGCTTTCTTTGGGGAACTGATGGGGCATACACTGTCCCAGACTCTGAGGGGTAATTGGTTGATAGGTAGGGGCCCACTGGTGCATTCTGGAGGACAAAGACTCGGTGTCCTGGGCGATCAAGGATCTCGCTTCTAAGGTTCCTTCAGCACGAGGGCATGGTGCATGAAATCCAGGGAGACTGTTCAGAGTCGCCTTTAGCAGTTCTGATTCCACCACGGAGGAGGGTTTTTGCTCGACTAGAGTATTCATGTGGCCATACTTTGACTCCCGAAGAGCCATCAAGGCTGAGGAGAATTCTGTCAGGTTCCCGTTTAGAGCATACGTCTCGGTATCATGGGAGATCGTGCTTTGCAGGATGTGATATATTGCTAGCCTCTCAGCGGGTGGTGCTTGCTCACACATGCGGATGCATGTTTCCAAGTCGGATACATTTCCTGGCGTTCCTCCAAAGTCGTTCATTTCTTGAACAGGGCGGAAAATAGGCACATTATTCCTAGCAGTCGAACGACGCTTAACCATCTAGAAACATGAAGCTTAATCAGTCTAGATTATAAAAGGGAGATCTAAGGTTCTCCTGAGATCATGCTATCATCTAGATTCAGACTATTTATCTTGCATGCATAGATCCTTTTAGCAGTTGACTTTTACAAAAATTTTGGTGCCCAAGTCCTTAATCATAAACTTTACATTTTCCTTTAAAACAAAATTTGAGAATGAATCAACCCCCTTTTTTTTTAAATCAAGAACTCTTCTTCGAAACTTGTATCCTTTCTTTAAGACATAAGTTTAAAAAATAAATTTTTAAACACTTTTCTTTGTGATCAAGAACTTCTTTTACAAACTTTCTTCCTCAGAAAATCATTTTACCCGAATACTTTTTACTCAAAATTTCATTCTCACGATTTTTCCCTTATCCATAAAAGAGGTATGCTTGCTCAAATCTCTTCGTTTCCAGTATTCAAAAATTATGAATTCAAAATACAAAATCTATATACTATCATACCTTGATTTAGTTGAAGATACGAGGGTGATGGCGAGCTGTGGGTTACTGTTGTAACTTATTGCGAAACAGTTCATATGCACATAATAACTTAGCTTAACTTAAACAAAGAGACAGGTTTGCAGAGTTGCAAGCCTGCTCTGATACCATCTGTAACAGCCCGGTCCTGAGATAGGGATTAACGAATGGGACGGGATGTTATTAGGGGATTAACGAATAAAGACGGGAGATTAATAAAGAGGGTTTACAAATAAAGATATACTTTCAAAGAATAAATGATGATACTCGGGTTTACTTGATAAAAAGGAAACATACTTTAGCGGAATAAAATGGCTAACTAAATCAGATACCAACAAGCATAGACCCATTCATGAGTCTAAGCGAATAAACAAATATCAATGTGCATAAGCCTCTTCATAGGCGAAAGCAAAATATACTCAAGAAGCAGGAATAAAACTGAATATGCCACTTTATATATAGGTAACCATGTATGGGGAAACATTCATAGAGTCTCGATAAACATAATAGAACTTGAACGGAATTAGAAGAGTGTATCAGAGTAGTAGAACACATAATGAGATTTAAAAAGAACTTAGATAATAGCAAAACAATCTTGGCAGCCAACCCACATCCACAGCCACCATCATCCTCAGCATCTCAACCTAAAAATATTTGAAAAAGAGGGCATGAGCACTAATGTACTCAGTGGGTTTTAATAAAAGCTTCTTTAATAACTCGAGAAATATCCAATAATAAACTGGCGGTATATGGAGATTAAAACGCAAAATCCCTCTCCATATCCGCAAAACCTTTTCTTTACTTTTGGGCCCAACCCTGGGCTCAAACCTGATGTCAACTGTACCCTTAGGCATGTCATAGGATAGAAAAGGGGTTACCTCAAATATCCAAATGAGTTTGTGATGGAATTAACCCAGCAGTGACTCCCTTAAATGATCAAAGATCATGAATTCTGAGCTCAATCCTGGTTATAAAAGCTATATTCTTCCTTACTTAACTTAGCCTTCCTTTATCAACCTTAATCCTTAATTCCTTAGCTTCCTTAACCTTACTAGAATTATTGAGCTTAGAGCAATGTCTAAGGCTAATCCTTTATTTAAGCATGACTTCAGCCTACAAGGGATTTAACGCCACCCTAAAAAGGTAATCCTTAATCCTTAACTATACAAGCTTTAACAAAGCATAAACATTCAAATACAAGGAGATGAACGTAAATAAATACGAATTGTAACTAAAGACAATTGTAAATATCTCATGCTAAGTATAAACAATACTTTAATATTTCTAGCATTTCTAAACATTCTAAACATGCTTGAGAGCTCAATTATAATATCTTTTTTTCCTTCCTTCCTTATACAGAGATCAATCAGACAGAGTAAAATATTTTATTGGATATTTCATTTGCCCTGTCATACTTCTAGAGCTTATTAGCTTAAACTTTAGATGAGTATAGATTTACCCACATCGATTACTTGACAGAAGATGAAGCAACGAGCTGAAGATCCTTCTTCAAATTCCTACGAGGCTCACTTCCTCCTACAAAAGTCGAATCATCGACTTAGCGGCCTTATTCGAAGAAATTAACTATCTACAGCGGGAAATAACGACATCTAACTAGAAGACTAAAATCTAAGACTTAATTACAGATTGCACGACTTAATGACTTAATAAAATTCGAGAAGAATTTACTTGGAGAATTTATTTTTCGATACTCGAATTTAGACAGTTTTAACTTGAAAATTTTATTTGAAATAACTCGGAATTAGCTCGAAAATATCCTTAAATTAAACTTGGAATAACTTGGGAAAAACACAACTCGAAAGGCTCGAAAAGAGGGTACAAAAATAGCCAAAAAAAGAATCGGTGTGAAACAACACGGAAAAGGGGGGCACCGCGGCGCACATGGGCGCCGACGGACAGCCCCCTGCCGCAGTGTAGGGGTGCACCGACGGGCTCTTGCTGGCCGAGGGGGGTGTGGCGCGACGGAGCTCTCTCCCTTTCTCTCTCTTCAACCCATTTCTGGGCAATCTCCAACCGGGTTCTTCAACTGGGTTCTTCGAGTTCGTTGATTCCTTCGACGAACACGAATAACACGAAGAACACTTATAATAATTTTTTTAAAACAACATGCTTCGAAAATCTAATTTAACACAAAACAATATACCCACACATTAGTTTCTGATCAATCTAAGAAATATTTGAAAGCTAACATGAAGTTGGGATTTGTTCACTAGAATTTTATTTTGGATTGCCACAGAGCAAATATAGGTCCGATGTCATCTTATCGACTTTTTAAAGAAGTTGTGGGTACTTATAATGATGTGGGATGCACTGGGAATGATTATAGAAATTTCTCTCGTGATCTGCGTGCATATATTTCCGGGTGTGATGCGCAAATGATGTTGAATACTATGTTCATGCGAAAGGAGGCATCTGATACATTTTTCTTCGACTACTCTGTAGATAAAGATGATAATTTAAAAAGTATTTTCTGAGCTGATCCGATTTCGAGACGTAACTATGTTGTTTTTGGTGATGTTTTTCATTCAATTGCACATACAAAAAAATAGGTATGATTTTAGCAACATAATGTTATGTTATTAGCAAAATTTTCACAACTTATTAGCAAAATTCATATAGCATATTATTAGTTATTATAATTAATTATAATATCGTTAATTATATTTTTAATATGTTGTTTACATCAGGTATGAGATGATTTTTGCACCATTCACGGGCAAGGACAACCATGGAAAATGTGTCACATTTGGTGCTTCTTTGTTGTCTGGTAAAAATCATGAATCATACGAGTGGGTGTTTGAGAAGATCAAAGAGTGTATGGGTGGATCTCCTTGAATGATGATCACGGACCAGGATCCTGCCATGAAGATTGCCATCGACCGTGTCCTTCCTAATACGAGACATTATTTATGCATGTGGCATATTATGCTAAAGGTTCCGGATAGGTCCCTACCACGATTGAAACACGACGATGCTTTCAAGAAGAGGCTTAATGATATTGTTTGGACTGATATGATTGAGCCTCAAGAATTCGAGGAAAAATGGAAAGATGTTATGGCGGATTTTGATCTAACAGGTCATAGTTGGTTCCTTTCTTTGTTTGAGATTAGACAGTATTAGATACCGACATATTTTAGGGACTATGCAATAAGTGGCTTGTACAGGACTATTTCTATCTCTGAGAGTATGAATAGTTTCTTCAGTCTCTACTTAAATCTAGGGTCTAACCTTGTCGAATTCCTAATGCATTTTGATTGTGCTATGGATGTGCAGAGGAATTCGAACGAACTTCAAAATAATCATGATCATTTGATAATTCCTCAGGTGAAGACGCCAAAAAAATTTAATAAGCATGCAGCTACTGTTTACATGACTAACATGTTCCTTAAGGTTCAAGAAGATATTGAAAAATCATATTACAATTGTAGTGTTCTTAGTATGGAGAGATGCTATGTCGGTATGATATATGAAGTCGAAGATGGCGTTGATCACACATTTACGATTTTGTATAACAAAAAAGCAGATGTTGCTGTTTGTAGCTGTAAAAAATTTATCCGGGAGGGTATATTGTGTTGTCATATTTTCAACTTATTCAACCGGTTTAAGTGGGTTCATATTCCTGATAAATATATTGTTGCACGATGGACCAGGGCTACATTATTGAATCCAGTGTTAGCTTCTGAGGATGATGGTGTAACACCCCCAGATTTTCAATTAAGGTTTTGAGGTCGATGGCAATCTTCATGGCAGGATCCTGGTCCGTGATCATCATTCGAGGAGATCCACCCATACACTCTTTGATCTTTTCAAACACCCACTCGTATGATTCATGATTTTTACCAGACAACAAAGAAGCACCAAACGTGACACATTTTCCATGGTTGTCCTTGCCCGTGAATGGTGTAAAAATCATCTCATACCTGATGTAAACAACATATTAAAAATATAATTAACGACATTATAATTAATTATAATAACTAATAATATGCTATATGAATTTTGCTAATAAGCTGTGAAAATTTTGCTAATAACATAACATTATGTTGCTAAAATCATACCTATTTTTTTTGTATGTGCAATTGAATGAAACAACATCGCTAAAAACAGCATAGTTACGTCTCGAAATCGGATCAGCCCAGAAAATACTTTTTAAATTATCATCTTTATCTACAGAGTAGTCAAAGAAAAATGTATCAGATGCCTCCTTCCGCATAAACATAGTATTCAACATCATTTGCGCATCACACCCGGAAATATATGCATACAGATCACGAGAGAAATTTCTATTATCATTCCCAGTGCATCCCACATCATTATAAGTACCCACAACTTCTTTAAAAAGTCGATAAGATGACATCGGACCTATATTTGCTCTGTGGCAATCCAAAATAAAATTCTAATGAACAAATCCCAACTTCATGTTAGCTTTCAAATATTTCTTAAATTGATCAGAAACTAATGTGTGGGTATGTTCTTCAATAAAAACAGTCACGGTGTAACCATATTCTGCAACATATTTTACAACAAAACGAGCCATACAATCCACTCTTCTTGAAACTCTACGTCTCTTCATCTTCTTCTTCTTTTCATCATCATTGTTCACTTCATCTGGAAGTGAATTTTTTTGCCCTTCACGATTACATACCACATACTTCCAAAGAACAAGACCATCAAAATTTTTTTCCGAGCCAAGAAGATTATCAAAACCACCTGCTTCACCATAAACCCGATAAAAGGTAATTGCTTCTTTGAGATTTTTAAACTGCTGACCAACAAATGGCTTCAAATATTGATTATATTCTGGTATATAGCTTCTACAAGGACCCAAAACTGAATCAGCATTAATTCCTGCTGTATAAAATAATGCTATAAGCACGCACAGTATATGCTATACACGTGTATATGATATGGTACAAATAATTTCATACTTTAAAAGTAATCATGCATGCACTATTTTGTTTTCTTAATAACTTGAAAACTTCGATAACAAAATATGAAAAGCATCTATCGTCTATAATAAATATGAAATGCTCATTCTCTGCGAACATCTCAATATCATGCAAAGCACATTGAAACCATTAAAAAAACAAAAGACCATCCTATCATAAAAAAAATCGTATTTTCACATAAAAATATTATCGATTTGCTATTAACACATCTATAATGTGCTAATTACCCATACCAAATTTGCTAAAAGTCGTATATACGCGTTCCTAATAGATTCTGCCCATATCCCTACACCTACAAAGATACATTGATCAATAACATAATACATGTATCTTCCATAATCAAACGATGACTAGAATGATGATAATATATGATGGAGTAAGAAATTGTGGAAAAAAATACATTCTTATTTTGCACACAACAATTCATGCCATTTTAATTATTTTTTTAATAACTTCAAAAATTCTACAACCAAATACAAAAAGCATCTATCATCTATAATAAATATGAAATGTTCATTGTCTGCGAACATCTCAGTATCATGTAAAGTACATTGAAACCATTTTAAAAAAATCATATTTTCACATAAAAGTATTCCCGATTTGCTATTAACATATCTATTGTTTGCTAATTATGCAAAAAATAATTGCTAAACGTCAGAGATACGTGTCCGTACCAGATTCCACTCATATCTCTATGCCTACAAAGATACATTAATGGAGAACATAATACATGTATCTTTCATAACCAGACTATGACTAGAGTGATGATAATATACGATGGAATAAGAACTTGTGGACGCCGATAAAAAAATTATCCGGAACGACTTCTTCAACCGTAAGAGACGCAAATAATATATGAAACATCGATAGATATAACTCTGTAAAAAAATGAGTTATGAAAACTGTTGAGTGCTGTATGAAATTGTCATTCAATGTTGCACTTGATGTCAAACAAACTCCCTGCGACATTGTCTATGACATAGACGTAACTAATCTTATCCTTTCCTAGTTTATTTATTAGTTTAATTAATAAATTATTTTTATATATCTTAGAATATATGTGCATATCCATGAAATAAATATTTCAAATAAATGGATATATACATATTAGATATATTATTTAAAATAGAGTTTGACGAAGTCAAAACTCTATCTCCTATTTTTTAGGTTTAGCGATTTTCTCTATTTAAAAATTTTTCTTTTTCAAAAATTATATTTGCTGAAAATTCAGAAAAATAGCATGAACGTGGGTGAAGCCTTCAACCACGCCTTGGAGGCGGTTTCTCCCAAACACGTTGAAGTCATGGCGAGGAGCGGTTATCGTCAACCCATGTTCAAGAAAAAGAAGACGTGAGCCTTGTAGGATTCAAGTGAAGAAGCATATAAGGGATATGATCGACACTTGAAGAATTATTCAAGCACAAACAATCTTTCCGCTGCGTGAGAAGATTGAAGAGCTTGAGTCACAAACTTAGCATAGATTTCGTTCTTCGTTCCTTCTTCTTTCTTAATGTTTATTATTGTACAATCAATTCATGAGAGAAGGTTGTACAAGTTAGGATAGATAGCAAGGTTGTAAAATCATTGCTAGTTTGTCTATAAATTAACGGTAGGTTAATTTGTATTTTTGAATTCATTTTGGTTGTAAACTAGAATAGGATTCGTGTATTTTATTTGATGTGTCAAGAGCCTCAGCATCTGACATCATCAAATTAACAGTTGTTTTGGCTCGTGGAAGCTTTATTTCGCCCTGTGGCAATCACCTACATGTTGTGTGTGATTTAAAATTATTTCGTGTGTTATTACATTTTTATTTCCTGCATATTTGTGTTAAAATAGTTGTGTTAACTATCTTTGACACTGAGTTTGACATTACGATTTTGTGTCTAATTTCAGTGTTTTTAGCAACGAATTCCAACAAGTGGTATCAGAGCCGGTACTTAACGCACTAAGTATTCGATCCTTGGTTTGCTGACTCACTGAAAATGGATATTTAGATTAATCAGTGCCGTCCTTCAGCATTGGATAGTAATGGAAAGAATTATGCTATGTGGAAATCGCGCATGAAGATGTATACCAAGTCCATCGATGAGAGGGCTTGGTTGGCCGTGATTGAAGAGTATTCTCTACCAAGGATGGAGGGACCCAATGGAGTGGTCATTCTTACTCCAGAGACCCAATGGACTAATTATGATCGAATTATCTCCAACCTCAATTCGAGGGCACTCAATGCTATTTTTGTTTTAGTAGTTGTTCCGTGCTTCAAAATGGTGTGCAATTGCACCATGGCGTATCAAGCATGGAACATACTACTTGAGCATTGTGAAGGGTCGACCGGTGTACGACAAACAAAGCTCAGGCTACTCACTTTCAAGTTCAAAACTCTGCGAATGTTAGAAGATGAGACAATTTCAATGTACACTGAGCGTCTCTGTGAAGTGTCAAATGAGTTTACAACTGTTGGATGTCCGATCTCGAACGAGAACATGGTAAGCAAACTTCTTCGCACACTTCCGGAGAGATTCAACATGAAAATCTCAACTATTTAAGAAGCTCACAATGTATCAAACATGAGTTTGAGGGAAGCAGTGAGCATTTTACTCACGTTTGAGATGAATCTTGAAAACCAGAAATCAAATATCTCTTCCAAAGGGATTGTTGTTCAGTCAGTGACATCGAGTTTGAATGTTCAACTTGATATTGAGAACATTCAGGAGATAAATGAAGATGAACCCCTGAGTGTTACACTACTCACCGAGAAGTTCAATACCCTTGTTCGATCGATGAAGAAAGATTCTCCAACCTTCAACCCACGAAGACTGTTTGATTCTCCCTCATCAACATCATCTGGGTTGACGAAATCATCAAAGTCTCCAGATGATATAGTGAAGGACATTGATTCAATTTAATGTAGAGGATGTTCTGGCTTTGGACACTAAGCCGATGAGTGTCTTACTGTTCAGAGGAAGCAGAGGAGAAATTATAGTGCTGTCATGTTAAGTGACGAATCCGGTGATGAAGAAGCTGAAAAATAAACTGTGTTGTTTGTAAAAGTCGATGATGACTTAGAAGGAATGATTGATGCTTTAACCAACATGGATTATGGTGATTTTGACTATGATGTTAGTCTTGATCATGTAAACTTAGATGTTCCAAGAAATGTTATAGAGAATGTTACACAAGAAATCTCTAACATTCCTCCAAACACCACTAACTGGTATGAAATGACATTGCTGAATGAATTTTCTAGCACTGCTGAAGTGTCTCAGATGGAAGAAGACCAGTCCGAGGTTAGCCACTAGGAAGCTCAACAACAATTGCACAAGGTTGTAGATGAAGTATGTGTCTAATGGACTGAACAATTGAAGGAATTTGGGATTCTTGTGGAAGAAAACCAAACTCTAAAGCAAAGGGTTTTGGACATTGAAATTCGACTCACTAGAAGTGATCTTGAACTGAATAAGCTGAGAAAGGAAGTGAAAGCTGCCTCGAAAACCTTTCGACAACTTAATCAAGGAACATCTACTCTGAACGAGGTTCTGACATTGGGACAAACCACGAAATCAGGCTTGGGATATACATCAAGTTCATCAATGTCTATCTCTAATCCTATCAAGTTTGTCAAAGGGGAAAGCTCTAAGGATGTTCCAGTCAATGTTGATGGAAATGTCAAAACGAATGTCAATGATAAATCCAAGGAGAAGAAATTTGTTTGTCACTATTGCCAAGAGCCTGGACACATCAAACCTTACTACTTCAAATATCATGATGATATAGCAACAGGAAAGATTGTCGTGGAAAATTCTTCTAAACCTTCTAAGAAGAAGAAAAGTTCGAAGAAGGTAAAGATTTCCTGCAATGTCGTCTACACCTCGCTGAAAGCCAACATTGCTGGTACATGGTACTTTGACAGTGGTTGTTCAAAACATATGACAGGTAATGTGTAACAGCCCATTTTTCCAATCACTATTTAATTAAATATTTATCTTGGATTGTGTGCATTATTAGGATTTTATTAATTTTAAATTATTCTCAATGTTCGAGTCAGGGTAAAGTCTAAGTCGCGCCCCTAGATATATATTTAAGTTCATTTAGTAAATTAAGATATAATTAATTAAAATCATATAGGAAATTATGTTGCATCAAATATTTATTCCTATATTGCATCATTAATTTAGAATAGAGGTGTGTGTGTGTATATTAGAAACATTTAAAGTCATGTATTTTTATTAAGAGTTATTTATTTATTTATTTATTTGTTCTTAAATAAATGTTATATTCGTATATATTGGTTTGAGCAAGTTATTAATGGTCGTAACGATGGAGAGAACTTGATGTACCAATTTCTTGGTGCTATCAAAGGGTTTGTGCAACAATCTAATGATCAACCTGATGCATCAGACCAACATGTGCGTCCTACGAGTCAAGTTGTTGAACAATTTTGGCGTTACACACCTCCCCGATTCAATGGTCGAGATGGACCACAAGCTACTGAGGATTGGCTGGAAGAGTTAGATCGGATTTTCACACACATTGACTGCACTGATGAACAAAAGGTGGCATGTGCAGTGTTCCAGCTTACTGCCGATGCTGGACGTTGGTGGAAACACTTTGTGAGTACCTTAAGTGAGGAAGAAAAAGATCAGTTGTCATGGGAGATATTTCAAGAAGTGGTATTGGATAAGTATTTCACCACTGCCTTCAAAGAAAAGAAAGAGACTGAATTTTTTGATCTTAAGCAAGGTAGCATGACAATTGAAGAGTACGAGAGAAGGTTTAATCCGTTGTCAAGGTATGCTCCTCATTTAGTGGACAGTGAAGGGAAACAGATTGCAAAATTCAAAAGGGGTCTGAGAGCTGAGATCAAGGGGATCTTGGCTGCTCAAGTCATTGAAGATTTCAGTGAACTGGTGAAGCGGGCTGGAGATGTAGCCATGAGCCTTGATATAGATAAGCCAGCTCAAAAGCAAGTTGATAACTCTGGAAAAAGAAGGTGGGATAATCAAGAAAGGAATCGGGGAAACTTTCCTCCTAAGAAAGGAAGGTTTGAGGCAAGAGCTAATACTGGACCATCTGTAATCAAACCCCAATGCTCAAATTGTGGGAAAAACCATGGTGGACTCTGTCGTCAGGGAATGGGGGAGTGTTATTACTGCCATGAGCCAGGTCATTATGCAAACTTTTGTCCCAAGAAGAGAAACAATGTGTCAGCTGGAAGGGGACATGGAGAACCTGAGAGAAGAGGAAAGGAACCTGAGAAAAGGGGCAATGCTCGATTCTTTGCTTTAGCTCATCAGAATGCAGCGGCGAAAGACAATAACACAATGACTGGTATGTTACCTATTTTTGGAACGCCTGCTGTTGTACTATTTGATTCTGGAGCATCGCATTCATTCATACCTTCTAAGCTATGCCGTATAAAAGGAATTGAATGGGATGTAGAAAACTTAGCCCTAAACATAAGTATCCCTTCAGGTGAGAACATAGTGACTGATAGGATTGCTCGAAAGGTTAAGATGGATTTTGGAGGTAGAGAACTTGAGGCTGACCTATATGAGATAGATATGCATGACTTTGATGTGATATTAGGAATGGACTGGTTAAGTCGAAATCATGCAACGATCAAGTGTTATGAAAGAGAGGTCGTTATTCAAAATCCAACAGAGAAAGAGTTCTCATTTTATGGTGCAAGAATTGGAAGATCACCAGTGGTGATATCTGCTATGAAGGCAATGAGATTGCTGAAGAAGGGTAGCTGTCAAGGCTATTTAGTTAATATAGTTGGCGTGGAAGATCAGGGATCGCCAATTGAAGGAGTACCAATTGTCAAAGAATTTGCAGATGTATTTCCAGAAGAATTGTCTGGATTACCACCTAATAGACAAGTGGAATTCAGTATTGACTTAGTACCAGGTGCAGGCCCAATTTCTAAAGAACCATATAGAATGGCCCCTAAGGAATTGCAATAGATGAAGGCACAAATACAAGAGCTCTTAGATCAAGGATATATTCGTCCAAGTGTATCACCTTGGGGAGCACCTGTTTTATTTGTCAAGAAGAAGGATAGATCGATGCGTATGTGTATTGATTATCGCGAGTTGAATAGACTCACAATCAAAAATAAGTATCCGTTACCCAGAATTGAGGATCTTTTTTATCAATTAAAAGGAGCGGGGGTCTTCTCAAAGATAGATTTGAGATCAGGTTATCATCAATTAAAGGTGAGAGAAAGTGACATACCGAAGACGGCGTTCAGAACCAGATACGGTCATTACGAGTTTGTAGTCATGCCATTCGGATTGACTAATGCTCCAGCAGTGTTTATGGATCTGATGAATCGGTTCTTCCGCCCATTCTTAGATAAGTTTGTCATTGTCTTTATAGATGATATCCTGATTTACTCAAAGGATGAGAAGGAACATGAGGGGCATCTACGAACTGTCTTAGAAACTTTGAGAAATGAAAAGTTATATGCAAAGTTCAAGAAATGTGAATTCTGGTTGGATCGAGTAGCTTTTCTGGGTCATGTAGTAACAGCTCAAGGGATTGAAGTGGATCCAGCTAAGGTCAAAGCCGTAAGTAATTGGAAAGCCCCCACAAATGCTGGTGAAGTGAGAAGTTTCTTAGGACTTGCTGGATATTATCGAAGATTTATCAAGGATTTCTCTAAGATAGCTGGTCCGATGACCCAGTTGACAAGGAAAGGGATGGAGTTTAAATGGAATGAGAACTGTCAGCAAAGTTTTCATGAGCTCAAGCTGAGGTTGACAACAGCTCCGGTGTTAACTATTCCTGATGATTCCAATGAGTTCATTATCTACACCGATGCGTCAAAGCAAGGATTGGGGTGTGTGTTGATGCAAAAAGGAAAGGTTATTAATTATGCTTCAAGACAATTAAAGGCGCATGAGCACAACTACCCTACTCATGATTTAGAGTTGGCAGCGGTGGTACATGCTCTTAAGATTTGGAGACATTATTTGTATGGGGCTAAGTGTAAGATTTTCACCAACCACAAGAGTTTGAAGTACTTCTTCACACAAAAGGAGCTCAATATGAGACAAAGAAGGTGGTTAGAACTCGTAAAGGATTATGATTGCTCAATTCAATATCACCCGGGGAAGGCTAATGTTGTAGCTGATGCCCTTAGTAGAAAGGGTGAGAGACAGTCAACATCAAAGCTAACTCAACAAGATTCTTTAATTAAGGATTTTGAAAGAATGAGTCTAGAAATGGTGACACCGGGTACCACAAAGGCCATGTTTGCAGCACTAGTGATTTAGCCCATTTTGCGGGATCGAATAAAAAAGGCCCAAGAGAGCAATGAATTTTTACAAAAGATAAGAACTCAAGTAGTCGAGGGAAGTTTTAAGGGTTTTGTGTTAGACGGTGATGGTGCCCTCATGATTGGTGGAAGAATTTGTGTGCCTAAGGACAAGGAGTTGATAAGGGAAATCCTAGATGAAGCACATTGTACAGCATATACGGCTCATCCAGGAAGCACCAAAATGTACCAAGATCTTCGAAAGACATTTTGGTGAAGAGGAATGAAAAGATCAGTTGCTGAGTATGTGAGTAGATGTTTGACATGCTAACAAGTGAAGGCTAAACATCAAAGACCCTCCAGATTGTTGAATTCATTGGATATACCGGAGTGGAAGTGGGAACACATTACGATGGATTTTGTGGTAAGACTCCCTAAAACAATGCGTGGACTCGATGCAGTTTGGGTAATTGTGGATCGGCTTACGAAGTCTGCTCATTTTTTTCCAGTAAGGATGACATATACAATGGATCAATTTGCACGACTGTATGTTAGTGAGATTGTTAGACTACATGGGGTGCCAGTTTCAATTGTATCTGATAGGGATCCGAGGTTTACCTCTAATTTTTGGAAGAGTTTACACACAGCTATGGGAACAAAGTTGAAGTTTTCGACTGCTTATCACCCTCAAACTGACGGGCAGTCAGAAAGAACTATCCAAATTCTTGAGGATATGTTGAGAACATGTGTGTTGGATATTGGAGAAAATTGGGAGACACATTTGCCTTTAGTTGAGTTTGCTTACAACAATAACTTTCAGTCAACTATTGGGATGGCACCAGATGAAGCGCTTTATGGAAGGAAGTGTAGGTCACCATTATATTGGGACGAGGTTGGTGAAAGGAAAATTTTGGGTCCTGAAATTGTTGAGAAGACGGTTGAAGTCATCGCAAAGATAAGAGAAAGGATCAAGACAGCTCAAGACAGACAGAAATTGTATGCTGACCGAAGAAGAAAAGATCTGCATTTTGAGGTGAATGATAAAGTTTTTCTTAAAGTGGCTCCAATGAAGGGAGTTTTGAGATTTGGGAAGAAAGAGAAACTGAGACTACGATTTATTGGGCCATTCGAAATTCTGGAACGCATAGGGGATGTAGCTTATCGTTTAACATTATCTCCGGAGTTGTCTGCAGTGCATAATGTGTTTTACGTGTCTATGCTTCGGAAGTATCTACATGATCCCAGTCATGTTGTACATCACGAGAACTTACAAATCAGTAAAGATCTTACCTATGAAGAGGAACCTAGTGCCGTGTTAGATCGTAAGGTTCACGTATTGAGAGGTCGAGAGATATCATTAGTCAAGATCCAATGGACTAGGCATGGACCTGATGAGGCTACCTGGGAGCGTGAGGAAGAGATTCTAGCTCGTTATCCTAACCTAGACCCAAGTAAGTTTAATTTCGAGGATGAAATTTCTTTTTAGTGGGTAGGGTTGTAACAGCCCATTTTTCCAATCACTATTTAATTAAATATTTATCTTGGATTGTGTGAATTATTAGGATTTTATTAATTTTAAATTATTCTCAATGTTCGAGTCAGGGTAAAGTCTAAGTCGCGCCCCTAGATATATATTTAAGTTCATTTAGTAAATTAAGATATAATTAATTAAAATCATATAGGAAATTATGTTGCATCAAATATTTATTCCTATATTGCATCATTAATTTAGAATAGAGGTGTGTGTGTGTATATTAGAAACATTTAAAGTCATGTATTTTTATTAAGAGTTTTATTTATTTATTTATTTGTTCTTAAATAAATGTTATATTCGTATATATTGTTTTAGCAAGTTATTTATTGACTCCTTATTAAAAAAAAAAAAACTTATTTGTCTCCAAAAGTTTTAATTTGATGTCAAGGCTCGCAATTGAAAGTTAGGAGTTTTAAAATATTAGAGATTTAAATTTATCCAAATTCAATTTTAAATGAGAAAAAAAGGGAAATCATAACCCTAATCTCCTACTATAAATATTAAGAATGAGATTTTAACCTATTTTTTTTATCTTACACAAAGCTTTCGACGGCACATTCAGAGGTGCGGTGCGACTAAGACAATAAGTTATTGCTAGTGTTTGATTCAAAAGGTTCATCAGTTCAATTAAGATGTGGGATTCATTTATTTTATGCCGTCGATTTATATCTTTGCCATTTTAATATCACGTGTTTACCGTATATCATGTTACTATCAATGGGCCCTTGGACTATATGTTCATTTATTTGGCTCTCAGTATTTGTGGACAAATGTCAATATCGCTATGTGATTTAATTAGTACTAATGTACTATCATGTTTCGGTACTAAGGTACTATCAGTTTTCAGTATCAGTTATATGTGTGCTGCTGTTTTATTAACTTGGGCAAATCTCTACATAATTTCTCACACTGAGTATATTATATATATGCTCACCCCTCATTTAACATTTGCAGGTAATTAAGTTTGGTGGCGTGTGGAGGATCGAATGACGAGTCAAGCTTAATTGGCATATCTTCCGCTTATCATTATCAAATTTCTTTAAAATAATAATTTATAATACAGTATTTCAAGGATCCTAATATTTCTCAGACATTTTTTTTATGTCAATGTTTTCTTTATCTTTCTAGAACTTATGGTGAATTTCTCAAATAAAAATATTATGGGTGCATTGCTAATTTAATTCATTAAGTATCATTTCCTTTTGTTAAATTCAAGTATTTATTTTTTTTACTCAAATGCTTTAACTAATTAAGTTTGATTATTATTTTATAATTAAAAAAAATATTTACTCACATTTTCGCATCAATTAAAATCATTAAAAATCAGTTTAATACTTTAAGAAATTTAGGGTTTTACATAATGCAAAGTTTTTTGATGACTATTCCATAAAAAGCAAAGGCAAAGTGAGCTATGGTCGAGGAGCACAGGGTAATATAGTGGGAAAGGGAACATTGAATGTCAAAAACTTTTCCAAGTTACGCAATGTGCTTCATGTCGAAGGTTTAACAGCAAATTTGATCAGCATAAATTAGTTGTGTGATGACGGTATGCATGTCATATTTAACAAAAAAAAAAGTTTTTTACAGCGAGAATAAGTACATTATGTTTAGAAGTCGAGCATTGGATAACTACTATCATGTGGACAAGAATGAGAAATGCAATGTTTCAGTTAATGTTGACACTCAACTCGTACATCAAAAACTTGGTCATCTCAGCTTTCAAAGTTTGAAAAAATTAATTGAAGTTGATGCTGTTTGAGTTATTCCTCCAGTGAAGATCAATCTCGATGTTGTTTGCAGTGCATGTCAGAAAGGCAAATAGGTGAGATCTCCACATAAAAGTGCCTCAGCTTGTCAAACCACAAAGTGCTTCAATCTGATTCACATGGACATCATAGGTCCAGTTGACACCAAAAGCATGAGTGGAAAAGGGTTTATTCTGGTCATAGTGGATGATTTTTCGAGATTCACATGGGTTGAATTTCTGAAAGAAAAATCTGAAGCATTCAGAATGTTCAAGAAGTTCTGCAGGATGGTGTCAAGACAGTATGAGTCTAACATCAAGTGCATTAGAACGGATCATGGACTCGAATTTGAAAATTTGATGTTTGAAGATTTCTGTGAAAAAAGAGGCATCATTCATGAGTTTTCTGCTCCAAAGACACCTCAATAAAACAGAGTGGTCGAAAGGAAAAATTGAACATTGCAGGAGATTTCAAGAGCAATGTTACAGGCTCAACAGTTGTCTAAGAAGCTTTGGGCCGAAGCAGTAAACACTGCATGTCACATTGGGAATAGAGTGATACTTCGCCCCGGCAGAACAGAGACACCGTATGAACTTCTGAAGGGCAAGAAGCCCAATTTGAAGTATTTTCATGTCTTTAGATGTGTATGTTACATCCTGAATGACAGGGAGCATTTGGGAAAATTTGACTCCAAAAGCGACAAAGGAATTTTCTTGGGTTATGCATCTGACAATCGGGCATACTGTGTGTTTAATCTCAGGACAAAAACAGTCCAAGAATCAATTAACATTGTTTTCGATGATCACACAGGTATCGCTTCAAAATCTAAAGAGGATGAGGTGATTGATCTTATTGACGCAAGTGAAATGTCAAGTGATCAGACTGGAGGTGATGTTGAGAACAAGACATCCACTGAGAATGTCAAAGTGAACGTTCCACAGTATGATGAAGTTCTAGTCAAAACACCAACATCAACATGCACTTCAGACAGTGAAGACGATCAATTTTTGAATGCCGAAGATGAACCAAGAAGGGATCCTCCAAGTTGAATTCGGAAGAATCATCCAGATTCATAGATCATTGGTGAGTAATCCGAAGGAGTTCCAATAAGAAGCAAGAACTCAGAGGAATACAAAGAAATGCTGAAACTGGTATGCACGTCTTCTTTAAATGTTTGTATGTCAAACACTTGTTTTCTGTCTAACATTGAACCGAAAAACATTAAGAAAGCCCTTAATGATAATTTTTGGATCAATGATATGCATGAGGAACTAAACCAGTTCGTAAGAAATAGTGTATGGGAATTAGTTCCACGTCCCAAAGATAAAAATGTAATTGGGACAAAATGGATTTTCAAAAATAAAATGGATGAGTCTGGTAATGTTGTCAGAAACAAAGCTCGTCTAGTGGCTCAAGGTTATACCCAAGTTGAAGGGGTAGACTTTGATGAAACATTTGCTCCTGTTGCAAGGATTGAATCCATCCGTCTTTTATGTGCAATTGTATGTTATGTGGGAATTACTTTACATCAAATGGATGTTAAAAGTTCTTTCTTGAATGGTTATCTCAATGAAGAAGCATATGTCGAACAACCTAAGGCGTTCAAATGTCATGAGAAACATTTGCACGTATTTAAGCTCAAAAAGGCTTTGTATGGTCTCAAACAAGCCCCTAGAGTATGATATGCTAGACTGACTGATTTCTTGCTACAAATTGGTTTTGCAAGAGTTCAAGTTGATAAAACATTGTTTATCAAGAAAAATAAAAAACTATTACTGTTGCTCAAATATATGTTGATGACATTGTTTTTGGTTCGATTTGTACTAATATGCTCAAAGATTTTGTAGACTCAATGTGCAACATGTTTGAAATGAGCATGGTTGGAGAGCTCAACTATTTCCTTGGTGTACAAATCAAGCAAGATAAAGATGGGATCTTCATCTCTTAAAGTAAATATGCTAAAGGTTTGGTCAAGCGCTTCAGATTAAAAGATGCTAAACCTATGAAGACACCCATGGGATCTTCCGAAAAATTGAGCAGAGACGATGTCGGAGTTAATGTTGATTCTACTATGTATAGAGGAATGATTGGTAGCAGTTTCACATCAGTCCACGCAGGCTCCTGATCCTGTTGATGCTGACTCCCCTTCAATACCCATTATGATGTTGCCAATGGAGGCCCTCCTTGCCCAGATTGATCATATAGCCGTGGTCATTACTCACCTTTTGCAGGCCCGTGATGCATTCTCTCACCTCCTTTCTGCCTAAAAAGGGGGAGTAGACCCTGGTGGAGATGCTGGTGTGCACGAGGTGTGAGAGGAGACGGAGTATGTAGAGGAGGAAGTTGAAGCTAAGGTCAAACCGAAGAAGGGGTCCAAGGGGAAGAGGAAGATCTTGTGAAGCTTGGTGTTTAAGCTTCTGTTTTTTAAAAAAAAAAACAATGTTTTTTTTTGTTAAAAACAATGTTTAATATTTATGTTCTTGTGCTGGACACAATCAAGTGCTTAATGCGTCTTTTTGTTTTTATGTTAGTTTTTTATGTGTGTGCTAGACACACGCTTACTTTGATATGCTATTATTTTTTTTAATGCAATCTATGGTTGTCTACTTGTTTTTATATGCTTGTCTTGTTGATGGTATTTGTAATATATCATTATGATTAAACATATTAAGTATAGTTATTTTGTGAGATATTGAATGATCAATATGTCATTGTTATTGTGTGTTGAACTGTCGGTTTAACATTGATTTTATAATAGGATAAGTGCCTGTTATATGCTGATAAAATTAAGGGGGAGTAACTCTTAAGGGAAGATTTTAAGGTCTCCATTTTCCGTTGCGACTCTAATTGTACAAAATACATTGAGTTGTATGTTTTGTGCAGAAAGGCTAAGATTAAAGGGAGATTGTTAAGTGTTGTATGACATTGTCATTCAATATTGCACTTGATGTCAAACAGACTCCCTGCGACATTGTCTGTGACATAGACGTAACTAATCTTATCCTTTCCTAGTTTTATTTATTATTTTAATTAATAAATTAGTTTTATATATCTTAGAATATATGTGCATATCCACGAAATAAATATTTCAAATAAATGGATATATACATATTAGATATATTATTTAAAATAGAGTTTGACGAAGTCAAAACTCTATCTCCTATTTTTTAGGTTTTTAGCGGTTTTCTCTATTTAATCCTTTTTCTTTTTCAGAAATTATATTTGCTGGAAATTCAGAAAAATAGCATGAACGTGGGTGAAGCTTTCAACCGCGTTTTGGAGACGGTTTCTCCCAAATACGTTTAAGTCATGGCGAGGAGCAGTTATCGTCAATCCATGTTCAAGAAAGAGAAGACGTGAGCTTTGTAGGATTTAAGTGAAGAAGCATATTGTCGTGAGCTTGAGTCAAGGGGAAGAAAGAGATGAATTGCAGTTCAGAGAAGAGGAGGAGGATCCACTAATTGGCAGGGAAGACATCGGGGAGATAGGAGTGGTTGAAGAGGCAAAGCTTCCATTTTTAGGGCTTCTGAAGTCTGATTCGCAATTGGGAAATTAGTTTAAGAATTCGGGTCTGAGCAATAGTTCACTAATTAGAGTTAATTGGAATGGTGCGGGTCGGATTTTGAGGTTTGCAGGCATTTGGCTAATGGGCTACAACTTTGGGTTTTTTCTACCACTTTGTTTAATTATTTTCATTTCAATTAAGGACATTAGTCCAATCTGTAATAGGGATTTCATATTATATGTTATGGCCCCCACTATATTGTAAGGGTTTAAATACTCGGTTGCCCTAAAAGAAGAGGTAATGAGAAATATATCTAATTTTTCCTCTCACCGTTCTTCTGCTTCTCCCTACTTTCTTCCAAATCACTTCTCCCATTTCTCTACATAAAATACATAAAAATCCCAACTTTGCTACAAATCTCAATAATACAAAGTCATCTTTACAAAATCGTCACTATATTCAAAAGCAAAGCTAATAATTTACGAAACACAATCGAGATCACTACATTTGGTATCTAGAGCCATCCTTCCTTGGATATGGCTGAAAACACAAGATTGAAAGAGCTGCAAGAGACACAAAGAAAGTTAGATCAGAATTTTCAAGCTGAAAGTTTAAAGAGAGACGCTGCTGAAACAAGGATGAAAGAACAGATCTAATCTGTCACAAAAATGCAAGAATGTATGTTGGGGAAACTTGATCACCTGTATGAGTTAATTTCTTCTTTTCAACTTCAGGCCAAGGGAAAAGGGCCAGCTGAGAGTGACTCTATATTAGGAAAACCTCCTGGCAGTCTGGTGGAGGAAGGGTCTTACGCCAGAACACAATATACCAATATGAACAGGCAGATTGGTGATCCTCAATCTTTACAGGCTATTACCCCTTTGCCTAAGATTGATTTTCCACGGTTTGACGGTACTCAACCTAGGGTGTGGATTCTCAAGTGTAACAGCTATTTTAAGATGATACCAAACATACCAGAGGAACAAAGGATAGCATTGGCCACAATGAATTTTGAAGAAAAGGCAGCTCTGTGGTATCAATCATATAGCACTAAACTTGTTAACCTCACCTGGAACCAATTTGTTGATGTAGTGGCTGCTAGATTTGAAGACCTTAAGGAGACTAACATTGTGGTGGAGTTTAACAAGTTGAGGCACACAGGCAGTTATGTGGAGTATGTAGAAAGGTTTGAGGAACTCAAGGAATGCATGACTCTTTATGACAATAATGCATACTCTGAGACCTATTTTGTGGCTAGCTTCCTAAGTGGACTCAGTGAAGAGCTACGGGCTGCGGTGAAGATGTTTAATCCCTCATCTCTAGAGCAAGCCATAGAGTTGAGGCAGAATCAGTTAGTTTCCATTGAAGCACTTACTAGGAAGTTGAAGGTAAGTAGCAGACCCCCACCCATCAACTCTACTAGGTACTCTCCCCCAGGGACAGGTCTAAACCTCACTCCTAAAGGAAATCCTACCCTTAAACCCCCAACTAAGCTTCTTACTGCTGAGCAAATGAAGGAAAGAAGAGCTATGGGACTTTGCTATAATTGTGATGAGAAGTATACAATGGGGCACAGATGCAAGAACCGGATTACATACATGATTATGACTGAAGAGGAGGAAGAGATATCTCAACTTCTCCATGCTACTATCCCTGACATAGACTTAGCACCAACAGAAACCTTGGAAGAATTGCCAGTCACTCTTAATTCTCTAAAGGGTGAAGACGGAATCACTACCCTAAGGTTTACAGGAAATAGCCAGGGACACCCACTACAAATTCTCATAGACACGGGAAGCACACTCAGCTTCATTGAGGAGTCCACTGCCCAACTGATTGGTTGTACCACTACAACTGCTACACCACTACTAATCCGGGTTGCCAATGGACAGAGGTTAGTCAGCACATCACATGCAGAAGAATTTGGATGGGAGGTACAAGGACATAAGTTGACTCATTCTCTAAGGTTGTTACAACATGAGGGTTGTGATGTCATCTTGGGTGGAGATTGGTTGAAGGCATGCACCCCCATAGAGCTAGATTACAAAAAAATGGCTGTCACCATTAACTGTGGAGGCAAAAAATTCCAGATATTAGCAAATAAATCTACTGCTGATTGCAGCCTCATCTCACATCATTCCTTGTACAAGTTACTACATACTAAGGCCAGAGTAGAGGTGGAGGAAATATTTGTTGTGACGTCGCAAAAGTCTGATTATTCAGAAAGTTCCTAGCTGCAGGGCTTACTAGATGAATTTGGTGATATCTTTAAAGAGCCAGATGGACTGCCCCCAGCCCGGGGGATAGAACATCAAATTTTACTGAAACCTGGAAGCTTACCTAAGCACCTATATCCCTATAGAACCTCACACAGTCATAAAGATGAGATTGAGAAGATTGTGGGTGAACTTTTTGCTTCTGGGGTTATTCAACCAAATAAGAGTGCATTTTCCTCTCCTGTCTTGCTAGTCAAGAAGAAAGATGGGATATGGAGGATGTGCATCGATTATAGATATCTAAATGGTATGACAGTCAAACATGACTACCCCATACCTGTCATTGAAGAGTTATTGGACGAGCTCAATGGAGCAAGGTTCTTTTCTAAGCTGGATTTAAGGTCAGGCTACTTTCAGATACTAATGGAGCCTGACCACAGACACATGACAACCTTTAGCACTCATAATGGCCATTATGAGTTCTTGGTCATGCCTTTTGGGCTATGCAACGCCCTTGCTACCTTTCAGTCACTAATGAATCAAGTTTTTAGACATAGTTTGAGGAAATACACCCTAGTGTTCTTCGATGATATTCTGGTGTATAGCAAAACTTGGGAAGACCATTTGGAGTATTTAAAAGAGGTCCTTACCACTCTCAGGAAGCACACTTTATTTGCAAAAAGATCAAAGTGCCATTTTGGTTAACAACAAGTGGAGTATCTAGGTCATATTATCAGTGAAGATGGGGTAGCAACAGACCCCCAGAAGATTGAATGCATGGTAAATTGGCCTAGACCACATACTGTCAAACAACTCAGAGGATTCCTAGGTTTGACTGGATACTACAGGAGGTTTATCAAGGGGTATGGATCTATAAGCAAGCCTCTGACATCTTTGCTAAAGAAGAACAATTTTAGTTGGGGAGCTGAAGCAGAGGTGGCTTTTCAGCAGTTGAAGAAGGCTATGACACACGCCCCTATATTGGCACTCCCAGACTTTACTCAACCATTCACTTTAGAAACTGACGCAAGTGGGGTGGGCATTGGAGCTGTCCTAATGCAGAAGGGAAGACCACTTGCTTTCCTCAGCAAGACTCTTTTCCTCAGAAATCAATCTCTATCCATATATGAAAGAGAATTTCTAGCTGTCCTCATGGCAATACAGAGATGGAAACATTACTTGCAGGGGCACAAGTTCATCATAAGGACAGATCAACAGGCCTTGAGGCACCTATTAGACCAGAAAATTATGAATCCACTTCAGCAAAAATGGATCACAAAGCTTCTTGGTCTAGACTATGATATCCAATATAGGAAGGGGGTGGAAAACAAAGCTGCGGATGCCTTGTCTAGATTACAGGGAGAGGGGGAAAGTTGTCTGGCCCTCACAACGGTCACTCCCTTGTGGATACAAGAAGTGCTCAACAGTTATGAAGGGGACCATCACATTGCTAAGGTATTGGGCACACTTTCTGCAGGCACTAACACAGACCCTAAGTTCACTCAGTCACATGGTCTGCTTAGATACAAATGGAGAGTTGTGGTAGGGGAAGGGATGGAAATAAGGAACAAGATTTTATCTGTTATGCACTATTCTCCCTATGGAGGACACTCAGGGGTGCAAGGCACTTACATGAGGCTTAAGGCCTCATTCTATTCGCCAGGAATGAAATCACAAATAATTGACATGATCAAATCATGTGACATCTGCAAACTCAACAACACACAACAGGGGGCTACTCCGGGGCTCCTACAACCACTGCCGATTCCTGATCAGCCGTGGAGTCACATTACAATGGACTTCATCGAAGGGCTACCGAAGTCTGGGGGCAAGGATGTCATCCTGGTAGTCATAGACAGACTTACCAAGTTTGGGCATTTCATTGCCCTATCTCACCCATTCACTGCCCAAACTATAGCCAAAATGTTCCTTGATCAGATATATAAGTTACACGGGCTACCTGCCAGCATCATTACGGACAGGGATAAAGTTTTCACCAGTCAATTCTGGAAAGAGTTGTTCAGGGTGATGGGAGTCACCCTCAATTTCTCCTCTGCCTACCACCCCCAAACGGATGGCCAAACAGAGAGATTGAACCAGTCTTTAGAAGCTTATCTGAGGTGTATGACTTCTCACAACCCCAGACAGTGGCTAAAATGGTTAAGTCTAGCTGAGCATTGGTATAACACCAACTATCACACGGCTATGAAGACTACACCCTTCCAAGCCCTCTATGGGTATGCTCCACCCTATTTGGCTACTGGGCCTTATCTAGACACACCATCTGCTGAGGTAAAAGACTCCGTACAAGAGAGACGATTTATGATGCAATAGCTAAGAGAAAACCTCTCCGCAGCGCAGAGCAGAATGAAAACATACGCTGATAAATCCAGAGAAGACAGGGAATTTGAAATAGGTGACTGGGTCTATCTAAAGTTACAACCATATCGCCAAAACTCTATACAACTAAGGAGGAACCTCAAACTAGCCTCTAAATACTATGGCCTTTACAAAGTTCTAGAGCGGATTGGTAAGGTTGCCTATAGGCTTGAGCTACCAGAGGGATCGCGTGTACACCCTGTGTTCCACGTATCCCTACTAAAAAAGAAAATCAGTGAAGGAGTCGTTATCTTACCTCAATTACCCACTGTGTCGCCGGAAGGATTCTTTCAGCTTAAACCTCTAGCTGTGCTGGGTTCAAAAATCACCAGTCGAGGTAAAGAATTGGTCCAACAGGTATTGGTTCAGTGGGAGGACATTGATCCGGGGCTCACCTCTTGGGAAGATGCAAAATTTGTAAAGAAAAAATTCCCAACCTTTGATCCTTGGGGACAAGGATCAAAAATTGGAGGGGGTATTGTCGTGAGCTTGAGTCAAGGGGAAGGAAGAGATGAATTGCAGTTCAGAGAAGAGGAGGAGGATCCACTAATTGGCAGAGAAGACGTCGGGGAGATAGGAGTGGTTGAAGAGGCAAAGCTTCCATTTTTAGGGCTTCTGAAGCCTGATTCGCAATTGGAAAATTAGTTTAAGAATTGGGGTCTGAGCAATAGTTGACTAATTAGAGTTAATTGGAATGGTGCGGGTCGGATTTTGAGGTTTGCAGGCATTTGGCTAATGGGCTACAACTTTGGGCTTTTTCTACCACTTTGTTTAATTATTTTCATTTCAATTAAGGACATTAGTCCAATCTGTAATAGGGATTTCATATTATATGTTGTGGCCCCCACTATATTGTAAGGGTTTAAATACTCGGTTGCCCTAAAAGAAGAGGTAATGAGAAATATATCTAATTTTTCCTCCCAACGTTCTTCTGCTTCTCCCTACTTTCTTCCAAATCACTTCTCCCATTTCTCTGCATAAAATACATAAAAATCCAAACTTTGCTACAAATCTCAACAATACAAAGTCATCTTTACAAAATCGTCACTATATTCAAGAGCAAAGCTAATAATTTATGAAACACAATCGAGATCACTACACATATAAGGGATATGATCGACACTTGAAGAATTATTCAAGCACAAACCATCTTTCCGCTGCGTGAGAAGATTGAAGAGCTTGAGTCACAAACTTAGCATAAATTTCATTCTTCGTTCCTTCTTCTTTCTTAATGTTTATTATTGTACAATCAATTCACGAGAGTAGGTTGTACAAGTTAGAATAGATAGCAAGGTTGTGAAATCATTGCTAGTTTGTCTACAAATTAACGGTAGGTTAATTTGTATTTTTGAATTCGTTTTGGTTGTAAACTAGAATAGGATTCGTGTATTTTATTTGATGTGTTAAGAGCCTCAGCGTCTGACATCATCAAATTAACAATTGTTTTGGCTCGTGGAAGCTTAATTTTGCCCTGTGTCAATCACATACATATTGTGTGTGATTCAAAATTATTTCGTGTGTTATTGCGTTTTTATTTCCTGCATATTTGTGTTAAAATAGTTGTGTTAACTATCTTTGACACTGAGTTTGACATTACGATTATGTGTCTAATTTCAGTGTTTTTGGCAACGAATTCCATCAAGAACCGTCCAAAATAAATAAAAAAAATCGTTCCCATATAAATCTCACTATATATGAAACAGATATATTTACTGCAGATTTTCAATATGCATTAAAATGACATATATACCTTCAACTTAATATAATTCTTAAGATATTGCATTGTTGACCCCATTTTTTTGAGATTAAACTGAGTCTTAGAAAATAAATGATCCAATGCTCCATATTAGTTCCTAATTCCTAGACAAGGCATTGGTTCTCGATCTCTATACTATATATATATATATATATAGTACTTTTGGAGAACTATATTTTTCCCATATAGGATATATTCATTACCTACAATATTTCCAATAGTTAACTAGGACTTCATGAGCCAAATTTTTCTAAGTTTTATTTTTTGTTTAATTTTTTATAATTATTTCTGAATGTTAATCTTTGTATGTCATTACTTTCAAAATATATATATAGTAATTATTTTTACTATTCAAAAAATATTATAAAAGTATTAATTTAGGAATAATATATATATATATATATATATATATTTTGTTGTTACTGAAAGTTTGAAACTGTCATTGTAGTACAACTTAAGATTCAATAATATAACTGGCATTTTATTTCTTTTAGATATTAGGTGAACTTAATTTTCCACTACAATTTGTAATTAGAAGTTGTGTATAGCCAAAGTTTTCACTTTAGACCTTAAATTAAACTGGATGTGCGCGTATCGTTGTTTGGTGGATGCCCCGTAGTGATGCCACATGTGTGCCACATTATCAACCATTTTTTTTTTAATTACTCAATATTTTCTTCACTATGGTGCTACCTCACTTTTAACTATTCATGAATCGCGCTATTTAATTCAAGAACCAAAAATACAAAAGGGAAGGAGAGAGAAAGCACCAAAAATGCAAAAAGGGAGGAGAGAGAAAATTTTTGGGCCCACTATTTAATTCAAGAACCAGGTACTTGCACAAGGAATCATTCCTTATTTTGCTACCTTGACTTGTGTTCTACTAAGGTGGAACCTGGTACTTATTTTGCCACATAGATATAAGCACCTCCATAGTGGATGCTATTAACGAGGTGGTTGTAGTTTTTCAAGATTCAAACTGCAATTTAAGTTGACTTTATTGGCAAGTAGATTTAAGTATAAACCTTATTAAAATTTGTATATAATATAATTTTTATTCCGTGTCCATTGATTTACGCGTCCAGCTGAGACTTTGGACCCTTTCAACATCAATAGATCATCAAATTATCACAGACAATTCAACGAAATTTTGGCTTCAATTTCCTCACTCATGCATTTGTTTTTTTGCATCGTCTGTTTTTTAAATTCAACTGCTCCTAGGTATCATAAAATCCATCCAACTTCCCCAAATCAAGAAGAGAAGAGAAATGGAGATTCAAGCATGGTTGTTCATCACGTTCTGGGCTGTGATTAGCATCACATTCTTACATTTAGGCTTCCGCGCTTTAGAAAAAACAGAGCTCTCCGAGTCAGTATCCCCTCTTGTTATGTTTCTGTTTAAGCATTCTCTCGCCATTTCATCGTGCTTTTCATCAAGTTATGCTCTCAAATTCCGATCTCAATCGAGATACGCCGTTCGCAGCAACTACGTGCTGTTAGTTTACGTGTTTTTCTCAGTTGTTTTCCCCCGAACAATCGAGGGGATACTCATATGGCATGTCGTGAAAGCTATCTTTGCTTGGCTGCTTTACTTTCTTTCGAAGCTAAAGATTTTCTTGGGCATGATTTTTCGGGTTCCTGCCTCGTTGCTTCTATCGTTTTTTCGGTTTTTATGGAAAATCCTGCCGGTTATCGGCGTCATCATCGTAGCTTTGGTTGTTTATTATGTTCCGAAGTCGACCATTTTATCCATCATTTATTCAGTGGGTGGAATTATCTTTGCATCCTCGGTTGGCGTTCTGTTTCAGATAATCTATTCATACGCGGTTATTTGGTTTTTTTCGTGTACGGAATTTTTATGGGTTCCCATCATGTATTTCCTGGGCATATGCATCGCCATTGTATTCTCCGTTGGTTTTCTATGGCTTTTGTGTGTCTCGACCTATAAGTTTCTCCTGTTTTGTAAAAACAACTTCTCCGAGCTAAAAACCCGCGCCGGCATCCTCTTGGTGTTGGAATTATCTCTCTTCTTCATCAGTGCAAAGAAGAGAAACTTCTCTCCCATTCTGGCACTTTCCATTTCTCATTTCATTTGTGTGTTTTGGGCAGAACTCTCGACTTTCGGAGACTACACCCTCGTTTCGGATGGTGAAGGCTTCGATGGATTGGTGCAAATTGCTGCCAAGATTGTTACCGTGAAGATGAAAAAGGTTTTGTCAATGTTGAAGGAGCACAGAGCCAAGAAATTCATTGAGTTTGCTGTTGGGACAGTGGGCGCCGTTCTTTTCCAGAATTTCTTTAGAATAACTTCATTCAGTGAAGTGGCGGCGTTTCTCTACTTGGCCGTGATGTGGCTGGCTAATCTGGTGTTGCTAGGTTTTTCCGGTGACTTTGGTGTTTTCAATTTTTTACTGGCCAATGTAGTGGTGGGTTGCACGGTGGGGCAGTTCGGTCTTCACAGTGTTACTTGGCTAGCGCTGGGCGCTGCTTTTCTTCTCTATGGTTTGCGCCTCAAACTTGAGTCTCTCACCGTGGCCTACGAGGAAGGGCAACAAATACAACTTTCTTTTTTGGGAAACAATGAGCCTATAGCTCAACTGCAGCATATAGTTCAACCGAGTCACTTACCCGTGTAGAAGTCATGCATGTTTGGAATTTGACTCCTAATTCGTCCGCCACAATAACTATATTTTAGATTTAACATTCTAATGCTCTTTTTTACTATATTTTAGTATGACATGTCAACATTTTCAGGTATTTTGTTGCCTCATGAGCGCCAATCAAAAGTTAAATACATACTTTTCTTAAACATATCCTTCCCCAATAATACTTTCCCAAAAATAATTATTTGTGGAACTTACTTTTAAACCACTCAACATTTTATTTATATACTCATTTGTGTATTCATAATTGTTAATATTATATTAATATATTTAATTTATAAAATTATATATTTAATTCAATTAATTATTAGATTTTTTTATTATATTTTATTTAATTAATGTTTACTCAATTTTTTTTAATACGTATATTTGATATATAGACGCACACTACATAACATATAAATGTATACATACATACATATATATATATATATGTATATATATAGGGGATGGTTATTATATAAATATACCCTAGTGTGTAATATAAGAATTCATCCTATTCATCAATTGATTGATCTAGACGGTCTAATTTGGGAAGATTGAGAAATTAAAAACGCACATTTGGTAGAGGATATTGTCCAAGGGCAAAAATGTCTACTTATTTAATAGAATCTTTGAGTTACCATGTTTTGTGCCTATATTCATGGAACAATCAATCATCCAAAACCAAAACTACTGAATTGAATACGTGTACTATATTTTTTTTCGAGGAATACAAGATATTGTTGAAGATACGTAAGATTAATTTTTGGAATGATTGTTCGTTTTTTATTAATTAGGATCCAGTAGAATTGATTAGTGTGTACTTTGCATTTCTAAAGTATAAAACAATTTCACATTACATGATGCAAAAAATGCTAATTTAGCATTATATTATGCTTTAATTGATATTTTAATTGCTCTTTTATATTTATTTTATTTATGTTATTTTTATCTTTCAGAATGTTTAATTTGTTATTTCATAATGTTTTTTTTTCACATCTACGATGCTCGTAATTTAATTTGGGGAGAAGAACGACATAATATTATGTTGTTTTTATATTTCACAATGCTTAATTTGCTATTTCTTAATGTTTTCTTTAACATTGAAGAAGCTGAGAGAAAAAAAAATGGTGATTTGATGTATTTGACATTAAGTGCATCTACAATGAAAATAATAACATATGATCTTAAAAAATAAATGACTATGATTCATCCAAAATTTACACACAAGGCGGTCTATGTTCACATTTTAATGCACCATCGATACGATAAATCCTATTAAATTTTGATTTTAATTAATTTGAACAAATCATTTCTATTACAAATGTGTTTTTTAAGATATTTGATATTTTTTTATTAAATTACATGCTATTTGTTTTTTTATTTATTGTTGTGTTTTTTTTTTCTCGTTATAAATGCTTTTTTTATTTATCATTTGATTTTTTATTAAATTGTATGCTTTGTGCTTTTTTTATTCTTGTACGTGTTTTCTTTTTCATTGCAAATGCTTTTTTTTCTATTATTTGATGTTTTTTATTAAATTATATCCTTTGTACTTTTTTTCATTACAAATGCTTTTTTTCAACTATTTGATTTTTTTTTATTAAATTATATGCTTTGTGCTTTTTTTTTCGATATAAATGTTTTTTTTTCTATTTTTTTTATTAAATTACATGTCTTGTGCTTTTTTTGTTCTTGTGTTTTTTTTTGTTACAAATTCTCTTTTTAGAATATTTGATGTTTATTTATTAAATCAAATGTGAGTGATTTTCACAATATTTATTATACGAAACCTATCATATACAAGAACAATCATTAAAAATATAGGAAAAAAAACCTTAATTTCCATTTGTGAGTTTGACATTGATGTATTGAGTGAGAAGAGTGGGTTACAAAAATATTTAATTGGGGACAAATTAACCATAAAAATATTGATTACAAAAAAGAACAAATATTTGATGAATCAAATATAGAAAAACCGTTACAAAATCGGAAAAACATAAATCAAGGAATGAATATTTATTTTGGATATAGATTATTATTGCTTGACCAAAATATCTTTTTTCATCAATTAAATATATATATATATATATGAAAAAAAATTAATCATAACCGTGCATGTCTTAAAATCTAATGGATTTGATTCAATCCTAATTTACACACTGGCAAATATTTATATTTGATCTTCTCCCTATATATATATATATATATATATATATATATGCATATATGCACACACTACATTAAATACGGTCCACAAAAGTTTACAAGATTGATAAAAATAAAATTATAAAACATGGAAAAAGGTTTGACAAAAATTAAAATAAAATATAGATATATAAATATATAAAAAAACCCACACAAGACGAGACCGAAAATTAAAAAAGAAAAATGAAGTTAAATGGTGGAGGAGCAGGCTGCAGGTAGGGGCCCACATCCGCCACATCCGCACTTGCCCCTCTCCCTTCCCCCAAGCCACATGGCGGTGTCTTGCACGCATGTGCTCTCCTTCTATTTCTCATGGTGCATTGCCCTACTCTCTCCTTTTCCCACTCTTTCTTATTCTAACTAGATAGCTGCAGCGGTTCCCCATCCAACCTTCCCCTTCATCAATTCTCTTCCCACAACAGAAAATACCTCAAGTGTAAGTGTAAGAATATATTGAGTGTCATATCAAGATATTTCTAGGCATTGGAATGATCTTACAGCTAATTATTTGACCATTCATAGTTACCTTAAGAGCATCTCCAATAATACTTCTTCATTTTTAGATATTTTGTTGCCATGTCATCACCACGTCAAAAGTAAATTACCTCATAAAATGCATACATATACATGCACATATAAATATATATAAAATAATATAACTAAAATAAAAAGTAATAATATTAAATTGGGTGAAAGGACAATTTATAGTTGTGGGGCCCAGACTTATATCTCGAAACCAAACTAAAAAATGGCGTGAAACTCACACCCATCCACCCGGGACACAACAAACAGAAAGTTGCCCCCATGCCCCCCCAATACCCCACTCGCTCTTAACTAATATGTCTAGGAACAACTATAACTTTCTCCCCTCAACATCCTCCATCATGCTTTTCTCCATTGCAAACAAAATTCCTCGATGGTTAGGAATATGTTGAGTGCCAACTCAACATATTCCTAACCATTGGAGATGTTCTAATTCATTCTTCATGGAATTACAAATAATCTCATCTTATCTCATATTCCATCCTTTGATAGTTCGAGATATAATTAATTTAGTATTGATTTTTTTAATATGCATCGCGGAGATCTAATATTTGAAATACAAGTTTTGGAATAGTGGATATGATCCCAAGTCACTACAACACCAATTGCCACGTACATCATGCAAAATGATTCATGATCCTGTGCTAAAAAAGAAATGACAAAAATTTGTATGAGACCGTCTAATGGATCCTCTTACGTTAGATGGGTCAAAATCCGTCCAAACCCGCCCCAGACCCGCTGCCCAGTTTTTTTTTTTTTTTTTTCGGCTTTGTCGCTGGGCCTTAGCAATGCTTTTTTCCCCCTTTTTCTTCTTTCATTCATTTAGCTCACGACCCAATTTCTTATTCCTCTTTCTTCTTCTTTTTGTTTTATTTTTTATTATCACTTTCTTTCTTCCTTCCTTTTTTTTAATAATTATTTTCCATCTATTTTTTTAATAAAAAAAGGAATAATAGTGTTAATTAGTTTTTTTTTTATTTTTTTTTTCAACTGGGCCTGGGCTTGTTGCTCTCTTTCTTTTTCCTTTTTTCCTTTCTCTTTCTTCGTTTACTTCTTTTTCTTATTTTTTTCTTCTTTCTTTTTTTTTCTTTTTTTTCTTCTCATTTTTTCCATCTCTTTCTTTTTTATTTTTTTTTCTTTTTTTAATAATTATAATGTAGTCTTCCTCAAAGTATACATTTATTTTTTAAAAAAATATATATTTTTTCCTAGCGGTTGACTAATTATTGAGGCAAAAAAATAAGTATAATTAATTAACCAAAGTATCATTATTTATGAGGTGAAGTATTATTAACTCACATATGAGTATCATTATTTATGAGGTGAAGTGAAGTCTCATTATTATGGAAAAAAGTATCACTAATTGCAGAATAAAGTATCACTAATTGAAGAAAAGTAACACTAATTGAAGAAGAAAGTATCAATAATTAAAAAGAAAAGTATAACTAATTGCAGAAAAAAGTATCACTAATTAGAAAGAAAAGTATCACTAATTAGAAGAAATGTATCACTAATTGCAAAAGAAAGTATCACAAAAATATCACTAATTGTAGAAGAAAGTATCACTAATTAGAAAGAAAAGTATCACTAATTGCAGAAGAAAGTATCACTATTGGTGATACTTTATTTTTTATTACTAGTGATACTTACTTTCATAATTAATGATACTTCTTTGTTGTTAATTTAATAATTAATTCTTAATCATTGGTAATTTTCATTTTAATGAAAATATAACTTTTTATCTTGTGAAGTATCATTAACATTGATGTGAAGTATCTTAATTATGGATGAAGTATCATTAAAAAACACACACAACTTCTAACTCTTTGTATCACTAATTGCAGAAGAAAATATCACTAATTAGAAGAAAAGTATCACTAATTGCAGAAGAAAATATCACTATTAGTGATGCTTTATTTTTTATTACTAGTGATACTTACTTCATAATTAATTATACTTCTTTGTTGTTAATTTAATAATTAATTCTTAATCATCGGCAATTTCATTTTAATGAAAATATAACTTTTTTCTTGAGAAGTATCATTAACATTGATGTGAAGTATCATTAATTATGGATTAAGTATCATTAATAAAATCATTAAAAAAACACATAACTTCTAACTCTTCGTATCACTAATTGCAGAAGAATGTATCACCAATTAGAAGAAAAGTATCACTAATTGCAGAAGAAAGTATCACTAATTAGAAAGAAAAATATCAGTTCAAACATATTGCAATTCAAAAATTGAATCATTAGCTACATAAAAGAAAATGTTGCATTTTCAAAAAATGAATATGATAGTGAGTAGTAACTACTCATTATATTAGTGATGTTTCATTTTTTTTACTAGTGATATTTACTTCATAATTAATGATACTTTTATATTGTTAATTTAATAATTAATGTTTAATCATCGATAATTTTCATTTTAATGAAAATATAACTTTTCTTTTAAATTTTAATGTTAATGAGAATATAACGTTTGTGTTAAAAAAAAGAAATGGAAAAAAAAGGAAGAACACACACGTGCTAAAGAAGAAAGAAAAAAAGAAAAAAAAAGAAAAGAAAAAGCACTTTCTGCTAAAGAGAAAAGGAAAAAAAAATAAAAAGAAAAAAGTGCCAAAGAAGAAAAAATGAGAGAGAGAGAGAGAGAGAGAGAGAGAGAGAGAGAGAGATGTGCGTGCTGTGATGTGAGAGAGAGGGGGGGGTGGGGGGGTGAGGTGCTGAAAAGGAGGGAAAATAAAAGAAGAAAAAGAAGAAAGATCGAGCGTGTTAGAGAGGGGGGGATTGGAGTGGGGCTGGGCTGTCCAATAAAAAAATAAAAAAATAAGATTTGATTCGGGTTAGGATCCGTCTAATGGAAGCGATCCGTTAGACCGTCCTACAAAAGTGTGCCCTAAAATAAATTCGCATTGTCTATTTCAACTCTAAACCTTTTTTTCTTGGCACTAATAGCCGTACCTGTTGCACAATGTAATTTATAAAGACATATATGTACTCTATTTTATTTTATTTTATTGTGTTTTATTTTATTTTATGTTTTGAGAAAAAAAATGTTGTTCCTCTACATTGATTCGATTCTTATGACAAAAAAAAAACACTTTCAACATTATCCTTCTGATTTAATATTTTTTAAACAAATTACAGCTGTAGTTATTTATCTAATCAAAAGTTTTCACAGTTAATTAAGAATGGCATAAAACGTTGATATCTTTAGGAAGATTATTATAATATATTTAGAACATTGGACGCAGCAAAGATTAAAATAAATGAGAACATTTGAAAAAATTAACATATATATAATAAAACAAATGCATGAACAAGAATTGCGGTTGTCATTTTCAAGATCTCACGTTATAAAGTATTCGGAAGCCTCCTTACTTAAGATTTTATATTCCATATCTAAAATGATTTTGGCAAGTATTGATGTGCCCAATCAGTTGATTCCAGAACCGCGTGAGCCATGTCAATGCCATCTTATGACAGCGTTATAATTTGTTTCATATAATGAAAATCATACCCTACTCGTTAATCTAGAGGTACCTCGCAAATCATTTGCGATTTCTTATTAAACTTATTGTGTTACAATCCGTATTACATTTTCAAATAATAAATTTTTTATGTAATTTTTTTCTTTTAATTATATTTTTTGTGATTTAGTTTAATTTTAAGATTTTTTTTAGGGTTCACTACACCCAATTATGGTTTATAATTATTTTTAGTATTTAATTTTTCAATTAATAATTCATCATTATGGTTGATTTATTCAAAATTAAATTTTATAACTTTTTTAATGTATTTTTTTATTGATAAATATTGACTATGATTATTTATATTAGAATTAATTTTTATTTTAAAATAAATATTATTAAAATCATAATTTTAATAGTGAAACACAGATAAGTGTAGTAGGAAATTTGAACCCCTCACAAATCGTATTTCATTCGTAATTATTTGATTTTTTTCCCCAAAAAGGAAATAAAATGCAATCCCCATTATTTTAAAAACTCTACCCAACTAAAATACAACCTCCCCACATTTATTGCCCCCAACCATCCTCATAATAAGAAAAAGATCAAAACTGAAACAAAAAAAAACACTAGAATCATATCAATTTTATTTTTATATTTTTTAGAAAATCAGAGATGTATTAATCATCAAGAGAACTATCATCATTCTTAACAATCATCTTCACACTAGCAGGGGGTTGTCCAACAAAATAGCTTCAGGTCCTCTACTGCAACATGACTGATACACAAGATTCTTAGTCTCATTTGTACAACTTCAAATTTTCTTCCACAACCATCAAATGACAAAAAAATTCAGCATGACCAATATGTGCTTGCTTATGTAATTCACTTGTTTTCCTAACAAATCTATGCCCGTGTCATCTGGAAATGGCAAAGATTCGAACATTTCTTGAAACCTTGAACCTTAATAAAAAAATTCTTCATGCAGAGATTAAGTAACTAGCACATTATAAGGGCATTTATCTAGTTATTACTATAGTTGTTCTTAAACTTTCTGTTGCAACACATTTTTTTTTTCAATTTTTAAGTTAATCAAGAAATCCAATATGATTTATTATTCATTATTTATTTAAAAAGAAGCCTTGTAAATAGCAAAACAACAAAAATATAGCAATATTGATCACTGTTGCAACCATCAATAAGAACCCTTTACAAATTACAAATTCACTAAATTAAATGAACACATTTCAAGTGCATCTTTGATAAGAGACAATTGTATAAAGTTCATATTGACTAAAAATGTATTTTATCAAAGTGGTGCACAAATTTTACTGTATTACTTACTATCAAAACAAGTTGAATGGTAGCTCAATATTGGAAGGAGAACCTTGATTGTTTGTGGATAATAGAAAATGCAAATCAATTGGAATTCAAATAAAAATCAGAAAAAAAAAGAAAAGAAAAAAGAGTACATATAAAGCATAGATTAGATTGTTTTCATGAGAATAATTTTCATGCAATATTATTCTTCATAATAACATCAAGGTGAGATGCAGTTAGGTGCTCTATAGAAGTAGAATTTTACCCTGCCCGAGGAGAGGTGGGATTGGATTTGCACCAACTAATACGCCCCTCAACCCAAGTATTTACTAGATTTATCTGCTTTAGTGGAGTATACACAAATGCATAGAGGACAAGATTGGAAGCTGTAAGGCCTACTGCCAGCACATTAGTCTGCAAACACCTTTTCACACATCATTAATCATCCATACTAGTTATATATTTTTAGGATTGTTAAGGATAAGAAAACATCCAAATACAATTATAAACAAGTTAGGAGTAGTGCCTTGTTATCAAAATAACGCTTTTAGCAAAAATGAGGAGGAAATGTTGCGAAACATGCCAGATGACATCTTTTTATCAAAATGTCTTATAATCAGGACATGTGTGTATTTGTATTAATGAATACTTCTCTTCTTATAAATTAATGAACATTTCTCTTCTAGTTTTATAGTCACACTTTGCAATCTTATCTGTATTGGATATTTGACGCGCGGTCGTTTCACGGTCAAAATAAATCTCAAGAGAGACTTATCCTTATGCCCACAGCAAGGCATAGCTAGCAACGAGAGTAAGGGTCGATCTCACGAGGAGCTGTGAATTCTATCTTCCAATGTCACGTTTCCAAAAGGTTGAGGGATGTTGTGGTCTCCGTACTTTGTAAAGTAAATACTGAAAAATAAAATAACAAAACAAAACAAAAAAAAGAAAAGGAAAATATTAGTAGTAATGTATTCCGGATTAGAACTCAAATTTGAACTTAACAAACACTTGACCGATCATGGGCATGCCGATTACTTATGCAAATCTAATTATCTGGTTAAAGGTACCGAATCTCTCTCTCAACGTACCCAATCTATCCTTTCAGTTTAGCTTAGAGGTGATCTCTCGTCCCCTAAACCTAACTTGTTGCCCAACCCCGATCTCTCATATAATTGTAAACAACAAAGCAGCATTATGCCCTAGACAGACCCAAATTTACCTAGACACTAATCTCTCAGATGCCCTCAGTACCTGTGATGTAGCCCATCTGTAATACCCCGAAAATTTTATCATCTAAATTTAATTAGGAATATGTATATATATATCTAATAGTTAGAATAAGTGAAATATCCAAAAATTTTTGGTATTAAAAATATATATAGTATATGGTAACCATAAGAATAATTTAGGGAAGAAAACCGATCCTTCTAGGTCACATTTTTAGGTAACGTGTGCCAATTGAGTTTATATATATATATATATATATATTTACATAGTAATATCTGCATTTGTATATTTAATTATTTGAGAGTTTAATTAGTTTAGGACATCCAAAGATCATTTTAATCAAAATGAGACTTTTGTACTAAGTAAAGTGAGCTTACATAAGACACGGTGCTATAGTGATTACAACATTACGTAACTTATATATATATATATATATATATATATATATATATATATATTGGATTTCTTTAATAAGATATATGGTATAGAGATATGTATGCACAAGAATATATGTGATTAAATAAAAAAATTATTATTATGATTACACATAAGTGTAATAGGTGGCAATCTTTGGAGCATACATATATATAGTAATTACACGTGTAACAATAGAGATAGTAATCTTTAAATTATGTTAGGCAAGAGTTATTAACAACTAAATAAAAAAATAATAATAATAAAAATCCTATTATCATCATTCGAGAACTTGAAGGGAACAATAATTAAGAAACTTTTGTGAATTAAGGTTAGTGCTCGATTTATGGGTTTTAAGTATCTTGTTATATAATTTCTTTTAGGCTTTGTAACAAATAATAATAATAATTGTGTAATATTATTAACTTGCAAGTTTCCTCTGTTGCATATTAATCACTAATTTTGTTTATTTCTACTAATTTTGGGTATTATTTGAATAGTTCAAGTGTATATTCAATTAAAAGAGTGAGAGTGAATGTACTTTTGTTAATCAAGTGATTTATTGGATATCTATTAATAATCAAGCTATTGAGTTAATTTATTCTATTTAGTAATACAAATAGTGAACAGGTCATTTTAATTTCATGCTATGTATTAATTTATGTTACGGTTATATATATATATATATATATATATATATATATATATTCGTGTAAAGTGCCGTGTGTTTCAAGATTTTATAATTGAAACTATTATCTAATCATATTTCTTTGATATAATTCTTAAGGCAGACATATGAAACTAACGGCAATAGTGCTACTAATTGTTATTACTTGAATAGAATATATATTAATGGTAAATAATTAAGTAATTTGATTTTCCATTTTGTAGATATTAAGCATGGATTAGATTATATGATTTTGAATATTAAGTGTCTTGTTATTAAAAATATAAGCACGACATATTGGTTAATTGTTAGTATGTTTGATTAAAAATATGCATCTAGTTGTTCTGTAAATTAATTAATGTTCAAAGTAGTTCAATATTTTAAAATTATCAGATTATGGTAATGTGCATATGTTATATTTTCTATAGGTTAAGGCAATGGATGTAATTAGGTATCAATAGTAATTAGTGAATTAAAATTTCTATTTGTGAAATAACTATTATTTTAAATGTCTAATAAAATAATAGAGTTGATAAAATATATAATAAAAGGAATATTAGGGATTAAGTCTTTGAGATGGGTCATTTAGTTAAACTAAACAAAGATTGATTATTGTAGGCCTAGAAGAGCTAGCAGAACCTGAGCAAAACCAACTCAGAATTTGAAAGCTTATCTTCTATCTAGGTGGGCTATTATATTTTTGTAAATTGTATCTTTCGAGCTATTAAGCTCTGCTTTGTTAAAATTGCATATGTGACTATCTGTGTTAAATATTTACGTGCTACTGTATGTTGTTGGAGTCTCATAAACCAGCGCTGTGTCAATGTGAGTAGCTACAGTATGCATGCATTATTTGTCCTGCCCTACTCCCTGTCGGTGAGACTAAAATGAAACACTTATGGGTTATACTCATTGGGTATACTTGGCCATACTCAACTTTACGCGTGGTGATGTAGTACGGGTTGCGGGCAGTGACTGGTTACACTCTTAAGCGCTTCACGATAAAATATTTTGGTGAACTTAGGTTGCTTTAAATTTTAAAACCTCCTAAGCTTCACTACCTGCATGAGCGCAGATAGATTACTTTAATAAAATGATTTGCATAAATTGAATTGTAAAACTTGCCCACTGAGTGCATTAGTACTCAGCCCAAATCTTTTCAAACATTTTCAGGTGAGTAGGCTGGAGCGTGGAGGTGACGAGGCTGAGATATGGGCTATTATGATCTACATATTTTTCCGTTGTCCCCTTTTATTTAGGCATATGGAAGGGCTTCATTTGTTCAGCATATTGGTGTCTGTTTCTTTTGTCGACCTATGAATGGGTCTATTAATTGTTGGTATCTGGTTATTTATTTCCGTTTGGCCTATGAAAGGGCTTATTAAATTGTTACAGCTTCCATTCTTCTCTTATAAGCCGTTATAAACAGGGATTCTCTCTAGTTACAGAGGTTATGCTGTCTAATTTTTCGGAAGGCATAACCTATCTTTGGCATACTCGATTGTTAAATTTTATTCCAAACATTATTTCTTTTGGATTAACACCCCGTCATTAATTTAATTACCCCATTTCTTTCCCGCTTCTTAATTCTCACCCCCGTGGCGCCTATTTCCACGGTCTTTCGGGACCGGGGCGCTACAAAGTGGTATCAGAGCAGGTTTGCAACTCTGCAGACCTGCTGGGTCTTATTTCGTCTTTCATTGAAATTCCGTGTGATATTATATAAGCCCCCAGCTCGTCACTCACGCAACAGCTTAAAAGCTACGCATGTTTTTATGCAAATTTTAGTTTTTAAAAGTTTATATTAATTGGTGAAATGTTAAGTTTGTTTGGAAATGAAAGATTGTGATTTGCTATGTTGGCGGGAATGCCTTGAAAGATTGAGTCTTATACTGATTACTTGCTGGTTTTGAGAATGAAATATGACTGTGGGCATACTTATGAATGATTGAAATATGTTGATTGCACACATTGATAGTTGATTTGTATTTGATGTTTGTGCTCTAGATGAGTATTTTGACTTGGAGTTTGAGAACTTAAGATGAATTTAGCCTGTAGTTGTTGAACTTAGGCTAAACTTGTAAGAATTTATGAAAATGGTTGAACGTAGACTGATTGAGAAATTATGTTAAGTAGATGGCGGGATGGCATGTGAGACCTCGAAAGAGGTGTCGTACTCGTGTGACGATGGATGAGCGGATAGAGAGGTTTCGTGCATGTATTAGTAGACCAGGGGAGGATGTGCCAGAGTTCACCGCACGTTTTGTGACTTTATGGATGACTGTCTCGGGTAACGGTGGTATTACAGAGGTGGAGGCTATGGCGAGATATATTATTGGACTACCTCAAGCTTGGAGACCATGGGCTACAAGAGTTGCTGATATTTTCTCAGAGAGATCTCCGCCTACCTTTGTAGAGAAAGTCTATTTCTCGAGATTCTTCACTTATGTGCTACGAATTTGGGCAGATAGACGATGTGTGGCTCCACAATTACCCACAGTGGAGGAGGATATGGATATGTTTAGAGTACCATTTACATCGGTCTTACCAGCGGAGAGGACGATCGAGATGGATCGTTCAGCACCACCTGCACCACAGTCGCCACTTATCACGGTAGCATCGCATGATGATGAGGCCGGTCCATCTGGGACCCAGTTAGAGCCCATCGCAGAGGAGGACCCAGAAGAGGACCCGGAGGAGAATCCCGATGAGGAGCCTATGGAAGTAACTGATGGATCTATGACGCTCCACTTTCGACATGATTTCGATGCGGAGGGGCATCCGGGGCACTGGTATATTCCGTCGTCTCCATAGATATATGTTTAGTTGTAGTAGTTTGAGTAGTCTAGTATATGCTGACGCTGGCATTTTGTTGTATCATTAGCTCAGTAGCTTTTATTAGTCGGAAATGTTGTCGTTGTTATAAGACCGTTCCAACATGAGGCACTTGGTAGTTAGCCTCTTTTTGACTTAGTGGACTAGACGGTATATTATATTTTTGGCAGATGTATAGATGATGTATGTGTGGTACTCGACTCTTTTATATAAAAGTTCCGTTTCAGGATATCTTTTAGATTTATATATGCGTTGTATATATATTCTTGGAAGGCTTTGTATATATATTTCATTTTCTTTGCGAGATGTGTGGTTATTATCTTTATTTTTTTTCTTTTTGAATCTTTATGCAAGTGTTGATCGATTGGAGATTTGACTAGTTGCAGAATGCCAAGAGGAAGACCAAGAAATGTGAACTTGGCAGTACCGAAAATACCGAATATTCCGCAAGGTCAAGGACCACAAATTGAAATGGAGTTTAGACGCCATAATCCCCCAACTTTCAATGGAGAAGGGGATCCACTCACAGCCGAACGTTGGGTTCGAGCACTTGAAAAGATATTTGGGTTTTTGCATTGTAGTGATAAAGAAAGGGTGGCCTGTGCCCTGTATCAACTTGTGGATGATGCATATTTCTGGTGGGAGTCAGTTCGAAGGACAATATCTGATGCAGATTGGGAAGTGTTCACTTGGTATAACTTTAAGACGATCTTATATCAAAAATACATACCGGCTCATTATCAGCATCAGAAGGCTAATGAATTCTGGAATCTCAAACAGGGGAGCAAATCAGTCGCAGAATATGATTTGCAGTTTAATAGGTTATCTCGATACGCACCACAGACCGTAGACACAGAAGCAAAGAGAATTGAAAAATTTCGCATGGGTTTGAAACCAGAGATAGGCACTGCATTGATCGGAAAGGATGAAGCAAACTATGGTCAAATACTGAGTTGGGCACTTAGTATTGAGGCAATGCAAGGAACACCAAAGGCTTCACCATCTCAACCAGTAGCTGGAGATCAGAAGGGAAAACGAAAGTGGGATGGACCACAACGAGGTTATCAAGGGAAGAATTTTCAGCATAACTATCAAGGAGGAAGGAACTTTAGACCAAGGCCTGCAGGGCAAGTGAATGTTGCACCAAAATCTCAGGGCTATCAAGGAAATTCACCGTTGTGTGCAACTTGTAACAGATATCACTTTGGGCCATGTGTCCAATGCTATCGATGTGGTCGACAGGGTCATTATGCTAATAAATGCCAACAAAATTCTGGAGCACAAGAACAGCACCAGAGGCCACAGTTTAGACAGGACATGAGAAATATGAGACCACAAGGTGGAGGAGGTTGAGTGAATAACAACAACAATAGAAGTAATCCCAGACCTCAGCAAAATCAAAATCAAGGTCCTCGTGCACCACAACAAGCCAGAGCGTATGCTCTCAACCAGCAAGAGGCAGCTGGAAATCCTGGAAATTTGGTAGGTATGATTAGTTTGAGCGATATACCTGTGCTTGCTTTATTTGATACTGGAGCTTCACATTCCTTTATATCTAGAGATGTATGTAAAAGTCTTAATCTAGAGCTAGAATTAGCAGAAGAAGCCCTAGCAGTAAGCATTCCTTCAGGGCAAACACTTTTAGCCGATTATGTTTGTAAGAACTTAGACTTGGTAGTAGGTGAAAAGAATTTCACAACTGATCTCTATGCTCTTGAGATGCGGGACTTTGACATTATACTTGGGATGGATTGGCTAACAAAGGAGAGTGCAACAATACGCTGCCACGAGAGAGAGATAATATTTCAGAAGCTAGGCGAGGAAGAAGTGAAGTTTTATGGAGCAAAAATGGGAAATATAATTCCCATCATTTCAGCATTAAAGGTTGTAAAGTTGTTACAAAAAGAAGACTGTCAGGCGTTTTTAGTAAACCTTGTAAGCAAGAAAGAAGAAGGTTTAACAATGGGTCAGGTACCAGTGGTACGGGAATATGAAGATGTATTTCCAAACAATTTGCCAGGTCTGCCACCAGACAGACAAGTAGAGTTCACCATAGACCTAGAACCGCGAGCAGCACCGGTATCCAAAGCCCCATATCGGTTAGCACCGAATGAGTTACAAGAGTTAAAAGTGCAACTGGAAGGATTATTAGAATTAGGTTTTATAAGACCCAGTGTATCGCCTTGGGGAGCATCGATTCTATTCGTCAAAAAGAAGGATGGTACTATGAGAATGTGCATCGACTATCGGGAGTTGAACAAGTTGACAGTGAAGAACAAGTATCCACTTCTGAGGATAGATGATCTTTTTGATCAGTTGTCTGGTGCAAAAATCTTTTCCAAGATTGATCTACGATCTGGGTATCATCAAGTTAAAGTAAGAAAAGATGATATACCCAAGACTGCATTCCGAACAAGATATGGCCACTATGAGTTTCTAGTGTTGCCCTTTGGGTTAACCAATGCACCTGCAGTCTTTATGGATTTAATGAATCGGGTTTTCCATGAGTATTTGGATAAGTTTGTGTTGGTCTTTATTGACGACATACTGATCTACTCAAGAAATGAAGAAGAACATGAGAAACACTTGCGACTAGTGCTAGAAACACTAAGGAGAGAAAAGTTATATGCCAAATTCAGCAAGTGTGAATTTTGGCTAAATGAAGTAATGTTTCTCGGACACATTGTGTCAGCAGAAGGGATCAAAGTGGATCCTGCAAAGGTTGAGGCAGTGAAGAAGTGGAAATCACCAACCAACATTCATGAGATAAGAAGTTTCCTCGGTTTAGCAGGATATTACCAGAAATTCATTAAAGATTTTTCAAAGATAGCAAGGCCAATGACACAACTTTTGAGGAAGAAGGTCAAGTTTGAATGGACTGATGCATGTGAACAGAGTTTCCAAGAACTAAAGACAAGATTAACAACTGCGCCAGTCTTAACCTTGCCAGAAGGAGTAGGAGGATTCGTGATATACACTGACGCGTTTAAATTAGGTTTAGGATGCGTGCTGATGCAAAATGGGAAGGTGATAGCATATGCTTCACGACAATTAAGACCTCATGAACTGAACTACCCAACCCACGATTTGGAACTTGCCGCCGTCATACATGCACTCAAGATTTGGAGACATTATCTTTATGGAGTAAAATGCGAGATTTACACTGACCATAAGAGTTTGAAGTATATCTTTGAACAGAAAGAGCTTAATATGAGGCAGAGAAGATGGTTAGAGTTAGTGAAAGATTATGACTGCACGATACACTACCATCTCGGGAAAGCAAATGTAGTAGCCGACGCATTGAGCAGAAAGAAACAAGGAGTGATGGGATATCTACTCACAAATAAGGAGGAACTTATGAGAGAAATAGAAAATATGGAATTAGAGTTGGTGTTTGCACCAAGCACTACAACAAGTATGATAGCCGCAGTGGTAGCCAAGCCAGAACTACGATCGATAATCGTAGAAGCTCAGCAAAAAGATGAACGATTGGAGAAGATAAGACAAAGAGTCAAAGCGGGCGAATCAAAAGAATTTAAGGAAGATAATGACAGAGCTTTAATGTTCCGTGACAGATTATGTGTCCCCAGTAATGACACATTGAAGCAAGAAATTATGAGAGAGGCTCATAATACTCCCTACATGGCACATCCAGGCAGCACAAAGCTATACAAAGACCTGAAGCAATATTTCTGGTGGAATAATATGAAAAGGGAGATAGCCACATTTATGGAGAGATGTTTAACATGCCAACAAGTAAAAGCGGTACATCAACGAACTTCGGGGTTATTGCAGCCGTTGGAAATTCCAGAATGGAAATGGGAGCATATAATGATAGATTTTGTGGTAGGCTTACCACGATCAGCGAAAGGAAACTCTTTAGTGTGGGTCATTGTAGATCGATTGACCAAATCAGCACATTTCATGGCAATCAAAACAACAACGGAATTAAGCAAATTGACACAAATTTATGTGAAGGAGATTGTTCGACTACATGGAATTCCAGTTTCTATCACGTCAGATCGTGATACTCGCTTCACATCAAGGTTTTGGAAGAGTCTTCAAGAAGTAATGGGAACAAAGTTGAACTTCAGCACTGCTTTTCATCCTCAAATAGATGGTCAATCAGAGAGGACGATACAAATTCTGGAGGACATGCTACGAGGAGTTGTGTTGGATGGAAACACAAGTTGGGAAGATGTTCTACCCTTGGTGGAGTTCGCTTATAACAACAGCTACCAATCAACTATAAAGATGGCACCATATGAAGCCTTGTATGGTCGCAAATGCAGATCACCCCTATACTGGGATGAAGTTGGAGAAAGAAAAATTTTGGGTCCAGAGATCGTGCAAACCACTGTCAAAATGATCGACCAAATTCGAGCAAGAATGAAAGAAGCACAAGACAGACAAAAGGCTTATGCAGACAAGCGCAGGACAAACTTAGAGTTTCAAGTTGGTGAAAAGGTTTTCTTAAAGGTATCTCCAACACGTGGTGTTGTGAGATTTGGAAAACAAGGCAAACTGAGACCAAGATTTATTGGTCCATTCGAGATATTAGAAAGAATTGGTGAGGTAGCTTACCGATTAGCTCTTCCACCAGACTTGTCACAAGTCCACGATGTGTATCACGTTTCAATGCTCAGGAAATACGTGTTTGACCCAGAACACGTTGTCAAAGAAAGTGAGTTAGTTCTACGTTTCGATATGTCGTACGAGGAAAAACCTCACGAAATTCTTGATAGAAAAGTTCAAGTCCTAAGAAGTAAGCAAATTCCATTAGTGCTTGTGCAATGGAATCATCATGATCGAACTGAAGCAACGTGGGAACTAGAAAGCAAAATGAGACAGCAATATCCTGAGTTATTCGAAGGTACGTGAATTTCGGGACGAAATTCTTTTAAGGGGGGAGGAGTGTAATACCCCGAAAATTTTATCATCTAAATTTAATTAGGAATATGTATATATATATCTAATAGTTAGAATAAGTGAAATATCCAAAAATTTTTGGTATTAAAAATATATATAGTATATGGTAACCATAAGAATAATTTAGGGAAGAAAACCGATCCTTCTAGGTCACATTTTTAGGTAACGTGTGCCAATTGAGTTTATATATATATATATATATTTACATAGTAATATCTGCATTTGTATATTTAATTATTTGAGAGTTTAATTAATTTAGGACATCCAAAGATCATTTTAATCAAAATGAGACTTTTGTACTAAGTAAAGTGAGCTTACATAAGACACTATAGAGGTGCTATAGTGATTACAACATTACGTAACTTATATATATATATATATATATATATATATTGGATTTCTTTAATAAGATATATGGTATAGAGATATGTATGCACAAGAATATATGTGATTAAATAAAAAAATTATTATTATGATTACACATAAGTGTAATAGGTGGCAATCTTTGGAGCATACATATATATAGTAATTACACGTGTAACAATAGAGATAGTAATCTTTAAATTATGTTAGGCAAGAGTTATTAACAACTAAATAAAAAAAAAATAATAATAAAAATCCTATTATCATCATTCGAGAACTTGAAGGGAACAATAATTAAGAAACTTTTGTGAATTAAGGTTAGTGCTCGATTTATGGGTTTTAAGTATCTTGTTATATAATTTCTTTTAGGCTTTGTAACAAATAATAATAATAATTGTGTAATATTATTAACTTGCAAGTTTCCTCTGTTGCATATTAATCACTAATTTTGTTTATTTCTACTAATTTTGGGTATTATTTGAATAGTCCAAGTGTATATTCAATTAAAAGAGTGAGAGTGAATGTACTTTTGTTAATCAAGTGATTTATTGGATATCTATTAATAATCAAGCTATTGAGTTACTTTATTCTATTTAGTAATACAAATAGTGAACAGGTCATTTTAATTTCATGCTATGTATTAATTTATGTTACGGTTATATATATATATATATATATTCGTGTAAAGTGCCGTGTGTTTCAAGATTTTATAATTGAAACTATTATCTAATCATATTTCTTTGATATAATTCTTAAGGCAGACATATGAAACTAACGGCAATAGTGCTACTAATTGTTATTACTTGAATAGAATATATATTAATGGTAAATAATTAAGTAATTTGATTTTCCATTTTGTAGATATTAAGCATGGATTAGATTATATGATTTTGAATATTAAGTGTCTTGTTATTAAATATATAAGCACGACATATTGGTTAATTGTTAGTATGTTTGATTAAAAATATGCATCTAGTTGTTCTGTAAATTAATTAATGTTCAAAGTAGTTCAATATTTTAAAATTATCAGATTATGGTAATGTGCATATGTTATATTTTCTATAGGTTAAGGCAATGGATGTAATTAGGTATCAATAGTAATTAGTGAATTAAAATTTCTATTTGTGAAATAACTATTATTTTAAATGTCTAATAAAATAATAGAGTTGATAAAATATATAATAAAAGGAATATTAGGGATTAAGTCTTTGAGATGGGTCATTTAGTTAAACTAAACAAAGATTGATTATTGTAGGCCTAGAAGAGCTAGCAGAACCTGAGCAAAACCAACTCAGAATTTGAAAGCTTATCTTCTATCTAGGTGGGCTATTATATTTTTGTAAATTGTATCTTTCAAGCTATTAAGCTCTGCTTTGTTAAAATTGCATATGTGACTATCTGTGTTAAATATTTACGTGCTACTGTATGTTGTCGGAGTCTCATAAACCAGCGCTGTGTCAATGTGAGTAGCTACAGTATGCATGCATTATTTGTCCTGCCCTACTCCCTGTCGGTGAGACTAAAATGAAACACTTATGGGTTATACTCATTGGGTATACTTGGCCATACTCAACTTTACGCGTGGTGATGTAGTACGGGTTGCGGGCAGTGACTGGTTACACTCTTAAGCGTTTCACGATAAAATATTTTGGTGAACTTAGGTTGCTTTAAATTTTAAAACCTCCTAAGCTTCACTATCTGCATGAGCGCAGATAGATTACTTTAATAAAATGATTTGCATAACTTGAATTGTAAAACTTGCCCACTGAGTGCATTAGTACTCAGCCCAAATCTTTTCAAACATTTTCAGGTGAGTAGGCTGGAGCGTGGAGGTGACGAGGCTGAGATATGGGCTATTATGATCTACATATTTTTCCGTTGTCCCCTTTTATTTAGGCCTATGGAAGGGCTTCATTTGTTCAGCATATTGGTGTCTGTTTCTTTTGTCGACCTATGAATGGGTCTATTAATTGTTGGTATCTGGTTATTTATTTCCGTTTGGCCTATGAAAGGGCTTATTAAATTGTTACAGCTTCCATTCTTCTCTTATAAGCCGTTATAAACAGGGATTCGCTCTAGTTACAGAGGTTATGCTGTCTAATTTTTCGGAAGGCATAACCTATCTTTGGCATACTCGATTGTTAAATTTTATTCCAAACATTATTTCTTTTGGATTAACACCCCGTCATTAATTTAATTACCCCATTTCTTTCCCGCTTCTTAATTCCCACCCCCGTGGCGCCTATTTCCACGGTCTTTCGGGACCGGGGCGCTACACCATCCCTTCATGACCAACACACATCTATGATTCATTGACCATTTATAGAGGTAGTGAAGAAAATTCTCATTAACGAGTGATCAGGCACAATTAACTAGCTTAGCCCACTGTATAATGCAACAAAGAAAATGATTACATGACGGAACCAGATTCACACAGTTTATGGCCATAAGCCACATGATTCTTATGTGTTCATTAAGTTCTTATCTTTATTCAATCCAGAATAATGAGTCTAGCCGCTCATGCTAGACTTAGAACAATAATAATAATTAAAAGAAATAAAAGAAAACATAAATTAAATAAAAATTTACTTATATTAATCAGCAAAAGTAATCCAACACCAACGTTGGATTTAGTAGCATAAACAGAAAATCCTAAGTGTCTGTGGGCATAAAGCCCGAGATAGAATGCAGAAAAGTAAAATAACACTAAAATAAATTATTTGTGCTATGGTACGTAAAAGTTGTTTGATGTGTTGTGTGTTCGGCCTCTGCCATGAAAAATATATATATAGGAGTACAAAACACAAGATAAACTCCCCTATAGGCTGGGAGATCTTCAGCCTAATTCGCAGCCGCCATGCCCATGGCTTTCCATATCTGGCAGATTCTTCCCTTACTTAGAAGATCCTGAGTCACAGATTCTGTACTCGCCGTGCCCTAGTAGCGCTGATAGTTAACTTTCCTTGTAGAGCTGATCCTCCTTCTGGAAGCTTTGCCTTCTGCGGCTCTTCTTTCCTTCGGCGGCCAGGGTGCATTGCTCCTGCTGTAGCTAGTAATTGTTTCCCTTATGCCCAGTCTCCTTTCCTTCTCATCTCAATCACTCTGGGGTTCTTGTGGGCACGATCACAAATTTCTCCTTCAGCTTTTGCTGGAATAGTGAGTGATTTTCGCTAGGCTCGAGAGAGAGAGCTTTCCTCTGAGAAGTTGTTGCCCATCTTGGTATCATTGGCATCAGAATGCCCTCCAGAAGTGATTCTCCTGCCTCCTGCTGCCGCTTATGCCCATTTCGGCTCTTTCCGACGAAAAAAATACAAAAAATTAAGGACAAGAACGAGAAAAGGACACAAAAACATGAGAGAATTTGGACTTGTCAATATTCTAGCTACAGATTAATTTCATAGTACCTCAAATACCTATTTTCACTGTTAAGTAGTTGGCTTTAATGTCAAGAGTAAGACAAATTCTATATTCAAAATCTAATCTTTATTAACCAGACTCATTGAAGGTGAGGGCTATATAGTTGGAGGTTGTATTTTAGGGGGGTGTATTCAATTAGGATTTCATAGGATTTTAAAAGGACTTTTAAAATTCTGGTGTATACAATCAAGACTTTTAAAAGTCTTTTAAAATCATGGTGTATTCAATCCAGACTTTTAAAAGTCCTTTAAATTCCTGGTGTATTCTATCCAGACTTTTAAAAGTCTTTTAAAATCCGGAGGTATTAAAAAATCTATGAACTTTAAAAAGTCATTGACTTTAATGGATTTCACCTCAAAATCACGTTAAAATACAAATGATGAAATCTAACCTCTGCACACGAGAATTTGATGTATTTATAAAACCCAGCGCGCGGTGTACTCTAGCGGTCGTGGAGGAGTTGAAGTCGTGTACCCTAGCACGCAGCAGACCCCAGTAGCCGCTGAGGGTATTCCAGCAGTCGCTGGGAATATGGCGGTCGGGTCCTACCGACCACTGCGGCCCAGCGGCCGCTGGGCTTAAGTCGGTCCAAAATCTTTAAATAACCCTATCACGCGATTTTTTTTTCATTATTTCACAATTATTTTTCAATTTACTCTGAAGAGAAACATCAATTATTCAACTCAACTCTAGTATATTATTCTAACAAAGGTACTCCCTACACTACTATTTCTCATTTTTTTTTACACGTGTACTCATTATTGATTAGATTTGGCTTTGCTTTTTTGAGTTTATTGCATGAAGAAACAAAATTATGTACGTTTTTCTTGAATTACTATTTGACATTTTTTTAGTTCACTTTTACTGATTTTTGATTGGATTTGGGTTTATTTTTGAGTTTGTCAAATGAAGAACGAAAAAAAATATATAGGTTTTTTTTATTAATATTATGATGATTAATCGTTTATACACAATAACATAATAATCTTAATATTGTACACCTGCATCTGTTTGAATGCCGAGAAATTTTTGTACGCATCTTGAATTCACTTTGTATATATATGTTTTATATCTTTATAATATCGTAGTATTATCATGAGGGATTCACAATAAGATTTAAAAAAGAAGACATCATATGAACCATGGACTAAGGAACTAACCGACGTATTGTTAGAACTTATGGTTGATGCTGCGGGTCGGGGATGGTGTGATAATAGTGGTATCTTTAGAAAAACCACTATGGAAGAAAGAATACTTCCTGTTCTTAATGAAAAACTTGGGTGTAATAAGACATATAGCAATTACCAAAGCCGGCTCAAATGGTTTAAAAATCGTTGGACTTCTTATTTAAACCTTATGAGGTTTAGCTCTGGTTTGGGATATGATCCTATTACGGAAAAGTTCACGGCTTCAGATGAAGTATGTGATGTGTACTTAGAGGTAAGTATCATATTACAATAATATTATTGAATAATTTTATTTAACTAATATAGTGAATTAATAAATTTGTTATTTATTTGATGCTAGGCTCACTCGAAAGATGCAAACTTGCACTATGAGGAATGTCCTGATTATGAGGACTTCGGAATTGCTGTAGAAAATGGTGTTGACGTAGGAAAGAACACCATTGGGTTGGGCAGTGCTACTGATGCACAGACATTAGGAGATGATGAAAACAGAGATGCGAGCATAGAAGATTTGACTTTTGATCCTGAAAATGAGGCATTTGTCACACTATCCCAAGATGAGCCACCATCATCTAGTTCCACACCACCTTCTGGGTTGCCTAAAGTGGCTAAGGGCTCCACTCAAAGAAGAAATCAACCCAAAAGAAGTAGAACTCAGTATGAAGCAACTTCTAGCTCTACTGAAAATATCATGGTAGAGATTAAAAAACTATCCACCACTTGTGAGGGAGTTTATAATATCTTATTGAAAAGAGATAGCATACTCGAGAAAAGAGAAAAAGAAAGATCCTACACAACTTGAGATGCAATTAAAGAGATCCCAAATTTGGATGAAGACATTCGGCTCAAGGCATTTGACTTGCTTGACACCAAGTCAAAAGATAATTTTTTGAAGATGATTGTTGAGGAATGAGCTAATTGGATAGCTTACAAGATTAGAGAATAGGGATCATTTGGGTCATATTTTACATACTTTGATGTTGGTTTATTATTATTTTCTTGGTTATCTTGTTAGGATTTCTAATGATCATTATTTGAACATATGAATTACGTTTTATTATTATTATTATTTTATTTATTTGTTGATTTAAGTTGAATGCATTTGAATGTATCTCTTATTTAACATATTCGTAGTAGTGTCTTTAATTAAGACTCTGTTCACATTTTTTAAATGCAATATGAAAAATCATGAAATATTAGAAGAAGAAATGGAAGAAGAAATAGATGAGGAAGAGGAGATTGAACTTTATGAAAATGTTAGGCTCCTGACGTTGGCAATTAAGGTAGTGATAATTTTATTATGAAAAATTGCTATGATGCATCGGCATATTGAACGTTCAATGCAATGACTACTAATTACTAGAACTGGATATCATTTTGTTAATAATATGATTGAAGGATATGCACAAAATTTTTGACAGCTGTATAGGATGTATCCTGATGCGTTTATAAAGTTATGCTCTATCATTAGAGAGAAAATGCATCTAGATATACAAGATACATATGAGTTGAAGAAATAATGGAAACATTCTTGATCATTGTTGGGCACAACGATAGATATTATAACGTTCGTTAAAGATTCGATCTTTCGCATTTCGTTACTAGTCAAAATTTCAACAAAACCTTAAAGGCATTGAACACCATAGCACCAGACATGATGGTTAAGCCATATACAGGGATCCCTGCTAAAATTCAGGAAAGTACAAGATTTATGCCTTTTTTTAAGGTATGGATCCTTTATTATGTAACGTATTTCAAACGTTGTAGTTTTCTTATATCACATCTTCACTTTATTTTAGGATTGCATCGGGGCTATAGATGGAACTCATATCCCGACAATAGTACCAGGCCGAGAAGTAAGCAGTTTTCGTAACCGTCATGGTATGCAATCGCAGAATGTTTTGGCAGCTTGCAACTTTGATTTGCAGTTCATGTATGTGCTAAGTGGGTGGGAAGGTTCGGCACATGACTTCAAACTTTTAAATGATGCATTATCAAGAAGAAATGGCCTTCATGTGCCTCAAGGTATGTACCATATTTTATAATTGTGTTTTTTTAAACAGTGAAAAGCTAACTAATTTAAAAAATATTTTAATTGTGTTGTTATAGGTAAATATTTTCTGGTGGATTGTGGATTTGCTAATAGACGACAATTTTTAGCTCCATTACGTGGTGTTCGATATTATTTAAAAGATTTTGCTGGTCAAGGTCGTCACCCCAGAAATACAAGTGAATTATTCAATCTTCGTCATGCATTATTAAGAAATGTGATTGAGAGAATTTTTTGTGTCTTCAAATCCAGATTCACAATTTTCAAAACCGCACCTCCATTCCTATTTCAAATATAAGCAAAATTAGTATTGGCTTGTGCTGGTTTACACAATTTTCTCCGGAAAGAGTGCCGCTCTGATGAATTTCCAGTGGAATATGAAGGAGATCAAGATTTACCACCTCTCGATACAGAAGAAGAAAATTTGGAATGGCTATCTCAAAGCCAACTCAGTCCAACCCAAATTACTCCAATTATTAAACCCAGTAAACTCAGTCCAACCCGCTTCCACATTAAACGAATTGGGTCTCTCCCGTTCCCCGCTAGTAGAAAATCCAAAAATTATTCTCATTCTAGGCAAGCTAATTTGGTAGTCTCTCCTGTTCATCCTAACCCCAATGTTCTTATTGTCATTAATCACATACATGGTAGACAAAAACTCATAACACAAAGATTCATAACCGGAATAATCAACATCCTTAGCATATTTTTCTAGCTCCAAAACCTTCAAATATTTGGTGACTTTTGCAACAATTTTCAAGTCTTTAACCAACTCCCAATCTAAATAACGAGGGTTGGTAACCATAGATTTGTTAAATTTTGAATAAAGTTCGCCCTCCCTTTCAGTTTTGAGATGAAATGGATAGTCTTACCTCGTTGTGAAGTCTTCCTCTTCGACTTCTTCGTGTGCCCCGACGTTGGGATTCTTCATGCGATGAGGCTTGGTTGTGTTGGCAGCGGGGGTGGGCTTTGAACGGTCAGTGACGGGCTGGAACGAGTGGCGGCTGGAGTGATTTTTGGGGAGGAAATGTTGTGTTTCGTCTGTTTTCTCAATTTGGGGTCGTTCTGTTCTAATTTAGGGCTTTCTACCCTTTTGAATTACTAATTTCCAGCGGCCGCTGGATTCCAGCAGTCGCTGTGTTTAATTGGTCCGCGGCTCCAGCGGTCGCTGGGTGTAATTTCCCCCCTTCCCAGCGGCCGCTGGCTTCCAACGGTCGCTGGGTTCAATTTTTTTCAATATCGAGCGATCGCTGTATTTCATCGAGCGCTGGAAACAAGGATTTCAAATCCATTTAAATCGTCAGAAATTGGTCCGAAATCCATATCCAAAATCCGGGAGACTTTATGTGGAGTTGGGAGACTCCATGTGGAGTCTATGGATTTATAAAATTCATTGACTTTTTAAAATCATTTAAAATCTTACAAAATCCTAATTGAATACACCCCCCTTAGTTTGCTATGTTTTAAGATTGTAAGGTTATGAGGAAAAAATTGACTAAAAATAAATATTTATATTTTAGTTAATTTTTAGGGTTGTGCAGAGCAAAACAGGGGTTGTAAATAGAATCACCCATATTATAGCTCATTTTACCAAAGGCCCAATTCCTTTCACTTGCGAAAGAGGAAGGGAAATTCTAAACATGACCCCCAATTTTCACTTCCTAGCCCCCTTATTTAATAAAAATAAAAATATAATTTTATTATACTTTTTTGCCCTTGCAATCTCATAATTTAAACTCCTAACAAATTAAAATAAATGATAATATATATATATATAGCCCGTCCTCTTTTTCACCAAAAAAATATGAAAGAAACTACTTCATGAAGTCATAACCCTATCAAAACTTCGTTGCAAAGCATATAAAAATTACCATCTTCAAATATTTTTTGTTTATTGTCTCATTGATTTTCTATTTCTCACATGTTCATTGAATTCTTTCCACACTAAGTCTAACACCACTGTATTGTATAGTATTCATCATGACTAGGGTTGTAAATGAGTCAAACTGCTCATGAGATACTCGAGTATCGGCTCGAAAAAGCTCACTCGAAACTGGCTTGTTTGTTAAACAAGTCAAGTATTGGGGATTGTGCCCTTAAAGCAATTGTTAATTGTTTTTATCTTATTTATAAAAGTGACATTTATTTTCAAACTAATATGCTTCTTGTATGTATTTATTTTATATCACAGAAAATTCCTAGTTTATTTAATGTTACAATAATCTTAATATATATGTAACGCCCCGGTCCCGGGAGAAGGGCAGGGGACCGGTGCGCTACTTGGGGGAAGGGGGAAGGGGTTGTTGAATAGAAGCAATCAAAAAAATAAGGTTAGTGCCCTAAAAATTTGGACAGCATAACCTCTATAAATGGATCAATCCACGCTTTTAAAGCGTATGAAATGACTCAAACCAGATACCATGACTCTTAGGATGAACCCAAGAAAGAATAACAAAGGCAAACTTCAATGTAAATAATAACAGTTCAAAGGTTAACTGTTAATAGGTTAGGCATGAAAAAGGCCAGACTGATGTCTGTCCAAATACTTGAAGTAAAGAGATGCCAGGCTCCCGCCTGTCGTGAAAGCAATATAAAGCCAGGCTTTTGCCTTGACATGGAAAACAATGTAAAGCCAGGCTTGCGCCTGTCTGAATAAGGAAAGTAAATAAATGCCAGGCTTTCGCCTGTCAGGAACAGAAAGTAAACGGGATTCGGAGAACCGAACACTCCGTAACAGTAAAGAAAATGGGATTCGGAGAACCGAACACTCCATAACAGTAAAGAAAACGGGATTCGGAGAACCGAACACTCCGTAGCAGTAAAGAAAATGGGATTCGGAGAACCGAACACTCCATAACAGTAAAGAAAACGGGATTCGGAGAACCGAACACTCCGTAGCAATAATCAGAGTAAGCGGAAAAGAACGTAGTGCATTTATTCAGACTCAAAAGGAAGCATGTTCTCAGTTAGACTCCATAGCGGAAAAGGAAACATATACATCAAATGATAGCCCTTCAGCCTTAGCACAGCCGTCCACCATCCCGCAGCTCATCCTGAAAAATATTTGAAATGATTTGGGCGTGAGTACTAATGCACTCAGTGGGTACTTTTGAGAAAAACTTTCACAATCATTTTATAAAACAGAATATCCAATCATATTTTAAGTATATCATGGAAAGCTTTTAAAACAGAAAATTTGTGAATTCCATGTATACTAAATCATTTTAGTTCCATCATTGCGCGCCACTCTCCCCTAGAACGCTTACGGTGAGTCGGTTCGTGTACACAACCCGGCTGCTTAAGGTTGGACACTGCCCTGTTTGCTTGGGGCTCGATATCGTGAACCATTGTAGTTTCGTCACCAAAAACAGTAGTAAGACTTACATGAGTCAGGAGAGCACATCAAATACAGTCATGAGTTGGATATTCAATCACATTCATTTTATAAATATCAGGGCTTAATAACCCGAAAATACATTTTTATATAATAAAAACCCACCTGGTAATCTGATCTGGATAGCTAGATCTAGATTCTGGTTATGGTCTCAACTAGAAGTCTCCTTCTTCTGCGCCTACAAGATTATCCAGTAACTTAGTTTCGATGAAAGACTACCATTAGGTCAAAATCTAACCTTTCTTAGCTATGAAGTGAATATTATAAAATCCACTATCTTAATACTCAGCACCCGGGTCATCAAAATATTTTGACTCTTAAGGGAACTTTACTCAGGGCATTTTTATATAGAAAAACCCTTTTGGGAGTTTTGGCATACGGGGTGGTCAAACTCGTATCCTAAAATTAATTCGGTACAAATAAATTCATACCGCAAGATCGGCCCATTGGAAAAATATGAAACTTTAAATAAAAATACTATATTTTAACACGGAACAACTTTTGAGCTTAAAAATACGATAGGGCTATCCACGAAGGATAGATCTGAAAAAGACTACCATTTAATATTCGGATACCCAAAATATACCCGAAATTAAAAAGTGACAACACGGAAAATGTATATAAATATACATAGAACATAAAACCCTAAAGACACTTTTTGATTCGATGACCCGAAAGAGTCACCGATTTGAAAGGTGGTGGCGACTTTTGGCGGCGGTCACGATGATTTTCCATCGTGATCGTTCGTCGTGTCATCATTTCAATCACGTATTCGTGATCTACGCGTTGACACCTTCAAAATGACTATTTCGGAAATGAAATAGGAAACTAGAGTCGTACCTTCTCTAGAAGCTGCTCGGCGTTTCGATTTTGAAAATGAATGAAAAATGAAACCTTAGCCTCCTATTTATAGAAGAAAAATAAATAGGATAATAACAAATAAAAGCAAGAGGATAATGATGGAATAGGATAATGATGGAAAAAGAATAGGATAATTACGAATAGGATAATATTTCGAAAAAGAAATTGGATAATGACGGATGTGCCTTAGTTATCCAAATCTATTACCTTTTAGTTTAAAATTGTGCCAAGAGTTCATTTGAACTCGGAATTGGAAAATTCAATGTTTGGCACGATGCTTGAAGCTTTTTCTATCAACCCGAAAAAAATATCAGAACATATTTTTAAAGCAATTTTTTTGACCAAATTAAATTTTAATAGATGTCCCTGGCTGCGATTTTCCTTTATTTGAATCCGTTAAGGACCCAACTTATTTCTTAGATTACCCTCAGGCAACATAAGTCGAGTAAAACCTTCTAAAATATTTCGGGGTATTACATTCTACCCTCCTTAATAAAAATTTCGTCCCGAAATTTGCGTACCCCTATAGGGTAAATCAGGATACAACTCCTTGATTATGCTTTCATGCTCCCAGGTAGCTTTCTCTTTCCCATGGTTATTCCATAGGACTTTCACGAGTAATATATGTTTGTTCCCTAATTCTTGAACCCTTCGGTCAAGAATAGCTTCTGGTCTTTCTTCGTATGATAAATCCAGGTTCAGGACTATCTTGACATTCTTTATAACGTGTTTAGGATCAAACACATACTTTCTCAACATTGAGACATCAATCACATTATGAACCTTAGCTAGAACCAACAATATGACTAGTTTATAAACTACCTCATCATTCCTAGCTAAAATATTATTTATCTCGAGTCGTAAATCTTACTAAGACGTATACTCTGCCTTGGTCCACTTTAACTTGATGCGCATAACTCTTCATACGTTCTTCTCTGCATCATTCTTCGAATATTCTTTAGCATCATCCTTTGAGTCGAGAAAAGAGAGAGAGAGAGAGAGAGAGAGAGAGAGAGAGAGAGAGAGAGAGAGAGAGAGAGAATAGATATCGATCTACGTGAATCAAAGCATATTATCTAGCTCGATCATCGTATACGTCACGCTGAACTTGAGACATCCAGTCTTGCACTTGTCCTTGCTCCTTGATCAAAAACGTATAAAAGTAGATGTAGCGAGAACGGATCTATCTATCGCGATTCTTCATAGACATTCAAAATTCTCCCAACATGCTGCTCAAATGCGCATATACACGCGAACGGAATTTCCTAAAAATCCATATAACTCAAGCCATCTAAAAGAATATACTTATCCATTCTAAGTTCTTTCTATGTTCAAGACTACAAGACACTACATAACCGTTCCCACATTCTTAGTCAATCTGTTCTTTATAATCATTCATCAGATTCTCGGTTAAACCGAAATCTAGATGTCCCAAAAATCCCATTAAAACCATAGGCGAACCACGGCCTTGCCGTGAACCCTCTTTCATGTAGGATTAAATCCAAACATGACATAACACATTCTTTTGAAATTTCACATCATAACAGATTAACACATTTCAGTGGAACCAATCTATGTAGACTCATAATCTTAAACGTGGAAAAACACTTAATCAATCTATGTTCCACAAAAATCTTAACAATCATCAACTTAAAATCCAATCTATGTGAATAAATCACAGCTAGCTATGTTCATCTACATTCTCAATCAAATCATTCTATGTTCACATTCCAACTGCATAAGCATTCTGGGTTCCCTAACACTTTAACATTCTCACATTCCAATCACTTACACATTGTAACATTTCTAATCATAGGGCATTGATTACTATCATCAAACTTTCTTTCAAAACATATCATGGACATATAATCCCGTTCAAAACATCACTTTTCATTTCAAACATAATGGATATATAGTCACATTCAAAATAATCATTCAATACCATCTAGGCATAAAGTCCCACAATTTTACCATCATGGACAAGAGTCTGATCCATTCATAACCATCATCATATGGACACATAGTCCCAAAATGATACCATTATCCTTTTGAAACCATCATTGGCGCGACTTTTCATAAATACCACCAATGTGAAGAATGGTGCTTATCCACATTTCCTTTTTTGAAATCAGTAAACATCATTGAATCTCAAAAACATTTTAACTCACATACCTTTCTATTTGAAGCAGATGAGTGCGGTGCAGGCGACGTGCTAGGGCTATCAGACAATCAATTAAGAGAATACATTGAGAACTTGACTCAATCAACAATATGACAGGCCTGCAGAGTTGCAGCCTGCTCTGATACCACTCTGTAACGCCCCGGTCCCGGGAGAAGGGCAGGGGACCGGTGCGCTACTTGGGGGAAGGGGGAAGGGGTTGTTGAATAGAAGCAATCAAAAAAATAAGGTTAGTGCCCTAAAAATTTGGACAGCATAACCTCTATAAATGGATCAATCCACGCTTTTAAAGCGTATGAAATGACTCAAACCAGATACCATGACTCTTAGGATGAACCCAAGAAAGAATAACAAAGGCAAACTTCAATGTAAATAATAACAGTTCAAAGGTTAACTGTTAATAGGTTAGGCATGAAAAAGGCCAGACTGATGTCTGTCCAAATACTTGAAGTAAAGAGATGCCAGGCTCCCGCCTGTCGTGAAAGCAATATAAAGCCAGGCTTTTGCCTTGACATGGAAAACAATGTAAAGCCAGGCTTGCGCCTGTCTGAATAAGGAAAGTAAATAAATGCCAGGCTTTCGCCTGTCAGGAACAGAAAGTAAACGGGATTCGGAGAACCGAACACTCCGTAACAGTAAAGAAAATGGGATTCGGAGAACCGAACACTCCATAACAGTAAAGAAAACGGGATTCGGAGAACCGAACACTCCGTAGCAGTAAAGAAAATGGGATTCGGAGAACCGAACACTCCATAACAGTAAAGAAAACGGGATTCGGAGAACCGAACACTCCGTAGCAATAATCAGAGTAAGCGGAAAAGAACGTAGTGCATTTATTCAGACTCAAAAGGAAGCATGTTCTCAGTTAGACTCCATAGCGGAAAAGGAAACATATACATCAAATGATAGCCCTTCAGCCTTAGCACAGCCGTCCACCATCCCGCAGCTCATCCTGAAAAATATTTGAAATGATTTGGGCGTGAGTACTAATGCACTCAGTGGGTACTTTTGAGAAAAACCTTCACAATCATTTTATAAAACAGAATATCCAATCATATTTTAAGTATATCATGGAAAGCTTTTAAAACAGAAAATTTGTGAATTCCATGTATACTAAATCATTTTAGTTCCATCATTGCGCGCCACTCTCCCCTAGAACGCTTACGGTGAGTCGGTTCGTGTACACAACCCGGCTGCTTAAGGTTGGACACTGCCCTGTTTGCTTGGGGCTCGATATCGTGAACCATTGTAGTTTCGTCACCAAAAACAGTAGTAAGACTTACATGAGTCAGGAGAGCACATCAAATACAGTCATGAGTTGGATATTCAATCACATTCATTTTATAAATATCAGGGCTTAATAACCCGAAAATACATTTTTATATAATAAAAACCCACCTGGTAATCTGATCTGGATAGCTAGATCTAGATTCTGGTTATGGTCTCAACTAGAAGTCTCCTTCTTCTGCGCCTACAAGATTATCCAGTAACTTAGTTTCGATGAAAGACTACCATTAGGTCAAAATCTAACCTTTCTTAGCTATGAAGTGAATATTATAAAATCCACTATCTTAATACTCAGCACCCGGGTCATCAAAATATTTTGACTCTTAAGGGAACTTTACTCAGGGCATTTTTATATAGAAAAACCCTTTTGGGAGTTTTGGCATACGGGGTGGTCAAACTCGTATCCTAAAATTAATTCGGTACAAATAAATTCATACCGCAAGATCGGCCCATTGGAAAAATATGAAACTTTAAATAAAAATACTATATTTTAACACGGAACAACTTTTGAGCTTAAAAATACGATAGGGCTATCCACGAAGGATAGATCTGAAAAAGACTACCATTTAATATTCGGATACCCAAAATATACCCGAAATTAAAAAGTGACAACACGGAAAATGTATATAAATATACATAGAACATAAAACCCTAAAGACACTTTTTGATTCGATGACCCGAAAGAGTCACCGATTTGAAAGGTGGTGGCGACTTTTGGCGGCGGTCACGATGATTTTCCATCGTGATCGTTCGTCGTGTCATCATTTCAATCACGTATTCGTGATCTACGCGTTGACACCTTCAAAATGACTATTTCGGAAATGAAATAGGAAACTAGAGTCGTACCTTCTCTAGAAGCTGCTCGGCGTTTCGATTTTGAAAATGAATGAAAAATGAAACCTTAGCCTCCTATTTATAGAAGAAAAATAAATAGGATAATAACAAATAAAAGCAAGAGGATAATGATGGAATAGGATAATGATGGAAAAAGAATAGGATAATTACGAATAGGATAATATTTCGAAAAAGAAATTGGATAATGACGGATGTGCCTTAGTTATCCAAATCTATTACCTTTTAGTTTAAAATTGTGCCAAGAGTTCATTTGAACTCGGAATTGGAAAATTCAATGTTTGGCACGATGCTTGAAGCTTTTTCTATCAACCCGAAAAAAATATCAGAACATATTTTTAAAGCAATTTTTTTGACCAAATTAAATTTTAATAGATGTCCCTGGCTGCGATTTTCCTTTATTTGAATCCGTTAAGGACCCAACTTATTTCTTAGATTACCCTCAGGCAACATAAGTCGAGTAAAACCTTCTAAAATATTTCGGGGTATTACAATATAAGTGTTATATAAAAGAGGATTAAGACTATAGAAAAATAAACTAAAAATGTAGTCCGTGAAGAATTTAATTAAAGTATGGGATCTTTAATTAAAATGTCACTAATGCAACCCAATGACATCATGAATGTGACCGTTTTATCCAAACTGTTGATGTGGAGACATCCAATTGGGTGCATTTATATATGATATGATCATATAGGACTTGGACCGATTTAATTTAATTATTCCTTCAAATTCTGTTATAAAAAAGGAATATTAAATTAAATCACAAGATGATCATATATGAATAATCTTAATCCTGAGTGATTATAGACTCCAGTTTATTTCAATGTGATTCTTGATTTGCTCGTTAAAGTTTGTTTGCAAACATTCTCTAAACTTGCATTTTAGATTCACGTTTGAATTAAATAGCTGAGAATGTAATTTATAGATATGGAATCCATTCCTTCTTTTGAGAAGTAGAAAGATAATTCTATCATTTGTTAATTCTAGAACTGAGTGATTTGAGATCTCTAATTTATAAATCGTTTATAAATTAATCGCTCACTGGTGAATTAATGGTAAATGAGGAAAAGAAATAATTGAAGAGGTTAACGGATATTAACTGTCTTCAATTATGAATTATCTATGGAGGATTAATTCATATGAAATGATTAAATCAATGGACTGCTCAAATTCGTATGTTCTATAATTAAAGAGAGTGCAATTCCAAATTTTTAGTGGAATAATATCGGAATTAATAAGTTGAATAAATTAATTAAAAGAGTTTAATTATTTATTCGTTTTATTGGAGCTCTTAATTATAGGTCCATGGTCCCCGATTCAACTTCCTATTTTATTGACGGGTTAATAATAATATTTAAGTTCCTAAAGTGTTATGAAAAATAAGTTTTCATAAAGTTTGGGCTTATGTGTAAATATTAGTTAATTCCGGGAATATATGATATTCCACAGTTTGATTGTACTAGGAATTAAATAAATATAAGATATCTATAATATTTACATATTAGTAATAATTAATAATTATTTGAGATAATTATTAATTTATTTCCTTATCTTATATGATTCTAAATCTGTTTAAGATAGAAAACTGATATATATTGGGATTTGACCTAATTCTTATTATAAATATGAGATATGAGAATTCTTATTTACGTACGCCGATTCCAACATTCACGTTTGACGTGAACTTTGAAATCAAAAGCCAAATTTAATTGATTGATAAGAATCAATTCACAGCAAATAAGATTTAATCAAAATCAAAGAGTTTGATTTTGATTTCTCTATTCTCTTATGTTTATATTTTAATTCAGATTAAAATCATCTCAAGACTACAGCCTAATTCTATGATTTCATGTGTTGAAATAATCGTAGAAAAATTAAGTTAGGAACTTAATAGATTTATTTCGGTGTCCACTCACTACCGTTCAAAGGTTGATCGAAGAAGACGAAGGAGATTTAAGAAAAATGTATTTTCTTTATCTCTTCTTTAGTATTAAATAAATTTAATTGGTATGGATATTAAATTCTTATATCACGATCTATATGTTGATTAATACCGCTTCGCTCCCGTTCAATTTGATCGAAAAGATGAATTTTATTCGATTCGAAATAGTTTCAGACCGGTTTAATTCCCAACAAATGGTATCAGAGCTAGATTATTTTGATATAAGAATATAATTCCATGGAATTCGGGGTTCACCACTTCCTATAAAAGTCGATCAATGACTTGCGGCCTTATTCGAGATCCTAACAAGAAATCGAAATGATATTTAAACCCTTAAACCTTAACCACGACTTAAAACACGAGAATTAGAGGATTTAAATGCTTGAAATTACCGAAAACGGGGATGGAAAATACAACTGTAACGATCGAGATTCCAGATGATTGGCCCCCAAAATCACGTAGATCTTCGAAAGAGCTTCGATTTTAGTACTCATGGGCCTCGTGGTTCAAACCGGGTTGAAAGTTATGGCCTCTGGATGAAAACCTGCCGAGCCAGAACACCGGCTCCACACTCGCGGCTTTCCCCGCGCCGGCGGCGCCTCCACGTGTGCGGACTCCTCTGGTGGAGAGGGCACCCTCGCGACTGCGGGGTTTCCCGCGCCGGCGGGACTGGCGGTGGCGGGGGCTCCTCGTCCTCCACTCCTCTCTCTCGCCTACTCCACTCTCTCATACTAACTAAATATCTAAAATTGATCTGGGATGACAAATAAAAAGGGGGAGCTGCTTATTTATAAGGAAAAAAGTGGCTTCCTCTGAAAGCTACTGCAATGCAACAATACTGTTTAAGAAATTTCGGATTTAGTTAAAAGGTGCTTTATTCGATGGCGAGGTCCAAATGACCTCTACCATGAAATCTGAAAATACCGGAAGGTTCATTGGCTCGAGTACTATTGAACCAACTCGACTCAGGGTAAAGAATGAGTCATCTTGAAGGAAAATGAAAAAAGATTCTCTTTTCAAAAATAGAATTACTATTCTACCCAAGGGTCAAATAAAATTTTTGAGCGTTCGATTGACCTCAAAATGAAAATCCGTGAAAACCAATAGACTCCTTGAGAAATTTCCTATAGGATAGGCTTGAAAAAACAAGGCTCAAGTCAACACACGAGATTTCGTGAATTTTCTAACGATCACCCTCTTACGGAAAAACACTATTCATGCTCTTAATACGATTTTCGTCATCGGAACCTCAAACGACCTCAGATTAAAAATTCGAATGTACCGGCATATTCCTTGGGTCGATACCTTCCAAACAAGACCAAAATCGATCATAACTGAGCTAGGATCAAAATTCTCAAAAAGACGATTTCACGAAAAATAACCCCTAAAATCGCGGTTAACCTCCAAAACATCTTTACCTAGGCTCCAATTATTTTCTTTAATTTTCTAAATAGATTCTGAAAATCTGGGTTGTTACATCCTACACACTTAAAAAAAATTTCATCCCAAAATTTACCTCAAATGGAGATTTGGATACTTCTTCAAGAATTCTCAGCCTTACTAGAATGACATTGGTTTGAAACCTTTACTATACGGCTAAGAATAGCCTGAGGCCTTCTTTTATAAATTAGTCATCACGCAGGACTAATACTTCTATAATCGTTCTTCTTCTCCTCCCCCTGAAAGCTTGAGCATCTACCATCTTTTCTTCCTTATGAAATCTCTCTCGAAATATCGCTTCACACGAGCTCCTTATGATCTTACATTTGAGTGGACCCCAAGAAGCTATTCGAAGAATGAAAGAAATAATAGAAAAATTCACCAAACTCCTTCTCGTGCACGGGCTGAGCGGTCTCAATGAGTCCATCCTTTCTCTGTCTTGCTTGGCACCTTTCTTACTTCCGACTTTACTCCTTGCAGCTTTGAAAAACTTCAATGAACTCGAACTAGACAACAAACTCGAATTAATCAAGTACCTCCTTCGATGGTTTCTTGCACGTTCTATCAGGTTCGAAATGTACTTTATCTTCATTTTCAACTTCTTGATGATCGACTTCCTCATCTTTCTGGGGCGTACTTCATGATGCACCTCTATCTTAAGTTCTCGTCGTAGTCGTCTCTTTTCCTCAAGGTAGTAGTTCAACTTTCACGTGTGGAGTTTGACTGTGAGCTCGGAACTTACTTGCCGATATTCAGTAGATCACCTCCCAATGTAATGAACTGAGAAATTACTTAGAAATATGCATCCTACTTTGGAGAGCACTAACATGCACTGTTTGGATTCTACTTCCTACTAGGAACTACCATCTCTTATTCTTCTAACGATGACTAAAAGGAATACTGTTGTATACTTTCTGCTCTATTCAATGGTCTACAATCGAGTTCTATAAGTGGGAGCAAAATAAAATGAATGCCGTGAGGGCTTTATTTGATCAACAATTCTTTAACAAGTTAAAAGCTGGAAGAGATATAACACTAGGTTATATATGCCAAAAATATTGCCTTTTAAGAGGACTTATAAACTCGAAGGGTTCTTGCACATAACAAAGATATGGAAGAAATCAATAGTTAGCAACTGAGAACCGTGCTGAAATATTTTTTTCACAAAGGTGTCAGGATAGCTTAACAAAGAAGTGGTATTACTGATTCTTGATGATCAAAGAAGTATCATCCAAAAGATTACAAATTCTCCAAGAGGATATAATCAAAGAATTTCAAATGGTATAAATGAAGAATTTCAATCGATATGAAGTTGTTGAAGGGCGATTGATTCAATTAACAAGAGAATGAATAAATCGATTCAAAATGAGAATGAATAAATCGATTCTATTGACAAGAGAATGAATAAATAGACTCATCAAAACTTCCTATCATAATGAAACTCTCAATCTACCGAACACTAGGTCTATCTTCTTAACGATCTTCTTCGGGTTTTCTCCTTCTTTCTTTAAGCATCACGCACCTTCTTCTTCATGAGGTTGCTACGAAACGGCATGAGTCGGTGGGACTCAAATGGTTGCGCTTGGCCGAGGAAGTGACATTCGGGGATCTCTTCCTATCTATTAAAAGGGATACGACAAAGTGACTTGATCTATGCCATCTCCTGGACTCAAAGCAGCTTGACTTCAACGAGCTTCTATCGAAGGAGATGAATCTTCATTCCTTGCAAACGTGATCGGATCTTTAGACGAGACTTCTCTTGAGTTGAAAGCTCGCGTAGGGATTCCTCGAACTTGCATTAGATCCGCAATCTGATAACTAGCCTTAAACTTGACTGCTCCTCTTCTTACTTCTAGCTTTAACTTCATAACCTCATTCCTAATTCTACTATAATCTTGGAACCCCTTAACCTTCTAACGAACACTCTTGCGATACAATGTTCTTTCGAACCGCTCTACTAAACTTAACTCATCGAAAGGGAACTTTATTCGATCTAGGTTCTAAGAGAACCTAAAGGGAATCATATAATTCTCCTTAATTCAAGTTTGCTATAGTTTATATTCTAACTATATTCTCTATGCCTCATTCATCCTCAACACATCCTCAAATCCTTTCTTTATGGGCAGTAGACAAGCCTTTATCACAAAGAAGATTTTTAAATCACCTTTCAAGATTTATAACTTACTCAAAAAATTTGGCGATCCAAAATGATCGAAATGCTTTGAGTATCTACAGAAAATAATATTCTGAAAAGATTTGCTGCTTGCTCAAGTTCATAATGACTCAAAATTCTTTACAAACTTGTTGATCTAGAACTTATTTCAATAAGTTCCACCTTAAACTTTGGTATAACCAAAAATTTTATTTCGAAAAGAAATAATAAAATCGGCTAACCTTGCCTTGCTCAAAACTTTTATTCTTATCCTATACTTTCAAAAATTTATTCCAAATATAATCAAAATACTTTAACTCAATCATACCTTAACTTTGTTAAAGATATGAGGGTGATGGTGAGTTGGGGGTTGCTGATTAATACCTTTGAACAATTCAATATTCACATAAGAGTTCAATTAATCATTTTAAGAAAAGACAGGTCTGTTGAGTTGCAGCCTGCTCTGATACCATCTATAACAGCCCGGTCCCTAGGCAGTCATTTTTAATGGGGACGGGGTGTTAGGCGTAAAAATCGAAGGAAAAAGGCAGATTAATCAAAATTCTAGGGGGGTATTTTTAGAATCAAACTAAGTTAGCGCATTAAAAACTTAGGAAACTTAACTTTACGACTTAGAAGAATTATCATTTTCAATAGGTCAAGGAGTCAAAGGGTTCAATCGAGTCGAAGGAATGCCTAATCATAGGCCAATCAAAATTTAAACAGAATCCAATGACTAACAAATAGGAATTTGACTCTTTAAACAACTAAGACCCATCAATAGGTCAGAGGCAAATAAATCATAATGTCCCATTCATAGGACGAAAGCAAGAAAAACAACTTAAGATTTACAGAAAACGAGCAGAATCATGCTTGAAAAGAAAAGCCTCTTCATAGGTGAACAACAATAACAAGCATGCAAAAATCATTCACAGGTCAACTGAAAGTGGATAGATACAATCATGCTTAGCAAGTAATACTTTTTAAATAACTATGAATCAATAAAGGAATAGCTGGTATGTCCAAAGAAGATACTTCTACTTCTCAAGGACTTTATTGATGACTGGAATCATAGCATTTTAAGATATCCTATTATCAAGAATCAAGTTGCATATATCAATACTAAATACTAGACATCACCGTACTTAGCAGAAGAAAATCATGTAACCATATAGAGCAACAACTTTGGAAACTCAGACAACTCAGACAACCCCACCAGCAGCACACCACCGGCCTCAGCATCTCAACCTGAAAATATTTGAAAAAGAGGGCGTGAGCACTAATGTACTCAGTAGGATTTATGAGGATACTCTTTAATAAACTTTGAAATATCCAATTCATAACTAGCAGTATAAGGAGAGCAAAACACAAAAGCCCTCTCCGTATCCACAAAACCTTTTACTTCTTTTTCTTGGCGCCCTTCCTAGCTCAAACCTGATGTCTACTGCACCCTGTGGCCTTCCTTAGGATAAGAGAGGGGATACCTTAAGTTTCCTCCTGAGTATGCGAGGGGAGTACCCAGCAGTTACTCCCTTAACTTAACAAATGATCAACTTTAGTGACACGAAGGTCAGAACATGAATATAATGAAACTGTTCTTTGAGCTCAATAACATGCCTAACAAAAATTGAATCATAACATTTAATATGAAAACCTCAACCTTGAATCCTTAATACTTAATCCTTAGCATTGAATTCTCACATTCAATCCTTAACATCAAAGCCTTAATGCTAAATCATGCTAGCATAAATCATAACCCAGATTGAATCATCTATATTGCATTCCTTAATCTATACTATAACCTTAATGCCAAAGGGGATGCTATAATCAACCTACAAGGTACTACCTACTTAAATAACCTTTCTCAATAATAATATCGATAACATTCTTAACTTATGATCATTATCGTCTATACCTTATATAAATCAACTACAAGATATCATATCAAAAACATAACATCCTTTACTTTATCAAGAGCTCAAATAACAATTAACATAATCATGTTATAACTTCTTTCCTTCATTTCTTTTTTTTCATTTCCTTTCCTTGTACAGAGACTAATCAGGCAGAGCATAAAATATTTAATTGGATATTCATATTCCCCTATCATGCTTCTAGAGATTATTGGCTCAAACCATAGGTTTGGTTTAGAACCACCCACCTCGATGATGAGCAAGTGGAGCAACGGGCTGAAAATCCTTCCTCGGGTCTCCTCGGGGTTCACCTCTTTCTATAAAAGTCGATCAACAACTTGAGGCCTTATTCGAGATCCTAAAAATAAATCAAAATGATATCTAAACCCTCAAACCTTAACTATGACTTAAAACACGAGAATTAAAGGATTTGAACGCTCAAAATTACCAAAAATGGGGATGGAAAATCCAACTGTAATGATCGAGATTCCAAATGATTGGCCACCTACAACCATGTAGATCTTCGAAAGCTTCAATTTGAGTACTCATGAGCCTCGTGGTTCAAATCGGGTCGAAAGTTATGGCATCTGGATAAAAACTTATCGAACCAAAACACCGGCTCCACGCTCGCGGCTTTCCCCGCGTCAGTAGGAGGCCCTTCCCCGGCAGGGTAGGAGGGTGCCCCGCGCCAGTGGTGCCTCCGCGTGTGCGGACTTCTCTGGCTGAGAGGGCACCCCCGCGACCGCGGGGTCCCCCGCGCCAGCAGGACTGACGGCGGCGGCGACTCCTGCTCCTCCACTCCTCTCTCTCGTCTACTCTACTCTCTCACTCTAACTAAATATCAGAAATGGATCTGGGATGAAAAATACAAAGGGGGGAGCTGCTTATTTATAGAGAAAATAGTGGCTTCCTCTAGAAGCTACTGCAATACAATAATACTGCTTAAGAGATTTTGGATTCGGTTAAAAGGTGTTTTATTTGATGGCGAGGTCCAAATGACCTCCAACACGAAATCTGAAAATACTGAAAGGTTCGTTGGCTCGAGTACTATTGAACCAACTCAACTTGGGGTAAAGAACGAGTAATCTTGTAGGAAAATGAAAAAATATTCTCTTTCCAAAAATAGAATTACTATTCCATACAAGGGACAAATAAAATTCCCGAGCGTTCGATTGGCCTCAGAATGAAAATCTATGAATGCCAATGGATTTCCTGAGAAATTTCCTATAGGGTAGGCTTGAAGAAACAAGGCTCAAGTTAACACATGAGATTTCGCAAATTTCTAATGATCACCCTCTTACGGAAAAATACTATTCCTACTCTGAATACAATTTTCATCGTCGGGACCTCAAACGACCTCAGATTAAAAATTTGAATGTACCAACACATTCCTTGGGTCGATACCTTCTAAACAAGGCCAAAATCGGTCATAACTGAGCTAGGATCGAAATTCTTAAAAAGACGATTTCACGAAAAGTAACCCCTAAAATTGCGGTTAATCTCCAAAACATCTTTACCTAGGCTCCAATTATTTTCATTAATTTTCTAAATAGATTCTAAAAATCTGAGTTGTCACAGTATGTGTCTGGATCATGTCTACTCTTAAATTCGGGTATAGTGTGAAGTTACATAAACTGTGCGATCATGTTCATTATCATGTACACGTACTTTGTTATGAACATGCAAGATCAGAATACAACAATGAAAGAAGATAAATGGCACAAGGATGATAACCCTGTTTGATCAATTGATATATGTCAGGGGGAATTTCCTAAGTCCGTGAGAAATAATTCACTACTCCGTTGTATGGTTACAAAGGCTTTTACACGATGACCTCCCATCACTCGACCACTTTCCTACCCACTACAACTTCTTTCGATAGACTGAATTGTGAGCTCTCCTCACAACCTAGACTCTCTCTAGTTCACACAGGAAATGTCTCCTGAGACTCCTCTAAGTGTGAATGAAATAAATTCAAACACAGACTAAAAAAATAATGATCAACAGATCAACTCTAACCTAACAATACCTAATGCCTAATGCTTCAGATGTGAAGTCTTTTGGACTCTCTAATCAGTTCTGTGCATTCATGTATATGTGCCACCCAAACTAGTCTGATTTCCAGGCTATTTATAGATGAAAGATATAGCCTTAACAAGGTAATCAGAAGTCCTAATTAAAATCAGATTCTAAAAGAAAACTTTCCTTATGTGATTCTGACTCGCCTAGTTTATATGTCTTTCTTGCTTCTAAAAGAAAACTTTCTCTTGTAAACTCTCTAGACAACCATGTACATTATCATGTTCATGAATGTTGGTCCCGGTGCGAGTATATGTTAGTTTAGAGGGGGGGTGAATAAACTGACTCAAAAACTTATGCATTTGTGCGGAATATATGGGGCCCTTGACTCGTTTTAGAAAACTTATCTGTGCACTGATCAGTTAAGATAGAGAGCTTAGCTTATGAGCTTATCAGTGCAACTTGTGTGCTATGGTGTGCAGTTTAAGAACATGCAGGATATTTAAGCAGAAAGTACAACACACACAAGACTTATAGATGTTCGAAGCTTCTTGCTTCTACATCCTCTCTTTCATCTGTAGTAGGGCAATCCATTATGAAAGTGTAAATTTTCTTTATTATAGTGACACATTGAAAAATTTTGTTGAACCTGAAAACGGCACCCTTCAAACCGAGCACGACTTCCTTTTCAACTGTTGCTATCCTGGATGAATAGACTTGTCAGTACGCCCCTCCTTAGCCGATTTCTGGTCAATAGCTTACACTTACCGGTCCCAACTGCTCACTGAGACTTTAGGTGCTATTTTCCGTCTTTACAAGATTTTAGATATCTCTCAATGTTCAAAAAGATAGTCTTGAATCTATTATCAACCTGGAGTGTTCCTTCAATTGAGCTGAGTGGTTGATCTTTAAATAGCTCGAACTGAGAAGCTTTGCTCTAGCTAAAATTCTTCATCAACTAGCTATCTGATTGGAACTTGAAGCATGCCTTCTCAGTTGGGACTTTTCGCACTTAAGGGATTTAAGCTTTGAGCTATAGGAGGGAGAAATAAAGTTCGTTCTGCAAAATATAGCAAGAGTTAGTTTGGCGAAAGTCTCTCTTGATCAGAATGAGATTTACCCTCTTATATAGATGAGTGATCTCAGTGACCATTGAGATTGGTGGTTTAGTTGATTCCACCGATGGCAGTTAATGCTTGTAGCCGTTGAAGCTTTAATTGAATTAGTCGTTGAATTTAATGGTTTCTGCTCCAAGATCGTCAGGATCTTTCCAAGATTTTTTATGAGGATCTTCAATAACAGCCTGTCAGGTAGTAGTTGCTTCAGCTATCAGTTTTGGACTTCAGTTGATAAGTCCTCAACTATCTCAGCTTTCAGTTCTGAGATCGTCCAGTTGTCAGTTTCTTGACTGCCTTAAGCTTCAGTCCTGGAATGCTTTAGATTAGCTGCCTTAGCCTTCAGCTCGAGATCTTAGCAGCTAGGCTTTAGAGCTTTCAACTCTTGATTCTAGTTGGCTCTTTCTCATGAGCTTTTCTCCGAGCTGACTGATCCTTGATCAGTTCAGTTTGGCTATGAGCCTTCAAGCTGGCTCTTTTTCTCATTAGTTTTCCTTTAGCTTTCAGCTAGACTGATGGTTACTCATCTGTGGATGCTTTCAAGCCTTTATTGTTCTCTTCTCCCTTAGCTTGAGCTCTGGAGGTAAGGCTTTGACAGCTAAGCTTTGTAAACTAAAATTTAACTTGTCTGCTTGAAGCATCCTCTTCAGCTGGTTGTCCATGCTTCATTGCGATTGACTTCCGCTTCAGCTGAGCTAAAATTTGAAGTCTTACTTGGTCATTGGTTCAACTTCCAGGTTGACTAACCTATAATGTTTCATTAGAACTATTGCACATGTTTTGACATTTAATCAAAACCATCAGTCGGGCTTCTTTGATAGTGTTTCCCAACAATTTCCCCCTTTTTGATGATGTCAAAACCAGTTAGTTTGATGATGGAAAACTGCATAAGGTTATTTCACATGAATGTTATAATTATCACAGCGTGTACCAATCCTTGGTATCAGAGCTTCTAAGAGCTATTAGCTCATCATTCATGGATAATGATTTCAGATGAGTTTTGCATAGCTTTTCAAAGAGCTATAGTCAATTCAGTTATTAAAATAGCTTAGTTTGGTTCAGTTCTGATTATCATGCAGCTTTTTCTTCATCATTCATAGTGCGCAGAGCATGGATATTAAGGCATATAAACAAAGCATAATCATATAATCAAAGCATATTTGTATTATTAACAATAAGCACGTTAAGAACTGGTGAGCAAGAAGATTTGAAGAATTGTAAGAAAGTAATAGAGATAGTGAAAGAGAGAGAAAATATCAAGATCTGATATTTTTGAACTTCCTACTTCAGCTGGGAACTGTTCACCATTCAGTCCCGTCTTCTTTTGCTCGATTCTCCTCTTTCATATCTGCAAGGAGAGATGTCTGGGATACTGTGAATGCCCCATTCTTGCTGCTCTAGCTGGCATTCTCCAAATTCCAGATTGGCAATCCTTGAGCTTGCCATTCTTGCTGCTCAAGTTGGACTTCCCCCTCAAAAGTAGCTTCCCCCTGAAGCTGTACCTCATTTTGGATTTGATTCCAAAGAGTTAGATCACTTAGCCCATTTTTCCATTTCTATCATCAGCATTCTCTTCCCCCTTTTTGGCATTATCCAAAAGGGTAAGCTGATGGAATTTATGTGATGGTAGTGATAATTGTGGCAAAAGAGAGAAGGAGGTTGCCAGTAAATTGTCGGTGATTTGGGGAGCTTGGGGTGCAGGCAATGAGGTGGACAGCCATGAGTATGTCTCTCAGTTGGCATTAGTTGGGCGAGATCAGAGAGAGAGAAGGGATCTTTCCTGTTAGTTGGAGCTGATGCAGGGTTGAGAAGCGGCTCGTCCTCGATGGTTAAGAGTACGTCCTCCTGTAGTGGAGTTATGGAAGAATTAGAGGGCTCATTATCTGGAAGGGGTGCATCATGAGGCACTGAGTATTGAAACTTCTTAATCATGGAATCCATGATTTCAAAAATAGTTGGAGGTGTGCTGAGTGGATGGTTCATCCAACTCCTACTCCAGTTTCCTTCTGCAATCCAGAATGAGTTGCCTCTTTTCTTCGCCATTCGCAGCATGGTAGCATCATGCACCTGGAATCTCTAGAAATGATATTGGAGATATCATCATAGCTACTTGTAGAGAGAGGAGCTGAGATCCTCAATGAGACCAAAACATCCCTTTAGCTGGTGGTCAAGGCTTTCAGTAAAGCCTTTTTCTAGAAAGTCTGGGTAAGCTGTGGAGGGAAGCTTGTTGGTTGCAGGTACAGTTGACTGATCACTCATGTGAGTGAATGAGTCACTTTCAGTCATAGACTGATCTGCAGTAGCTGGAGGATCAGCCTCAATGATGGGCTTTTTTCCTCGAGCCAGATTGTGGACCTTCATTGGCTGCTGTCTCGACTTCCTTGGATGAGCAGTTTTGCCTCTATTTCTCTTGTAGACATAAACTGTATGAAGGAGATCTCTTCCGGCAAAAAGTGAGCCACTAGGAATGTTTTTTCAATTTGCTCCTGGATGATGTGACTGAGTAGATTGGCGAATCTTATCTTGGCTTTGAATATGCCAGTGAGTGGATCAAATTCAGCAAGCTTCACATGATGGCGAAGCTGAGCTAATATGAAAGATTCCCAGTTAGCTTTGCATCTAAAGTATAAGGCGGCCATGAGCTAAGTTGTGTTGTCGGTGAACTGTACGTTGTTGATGCTTCCAAGGAGGATATGCATTACAATATCCAAGATCTAGATGATGGTTGGTGAGAGACTGTCTTTCAAGTTATTTGACATGTCTCGATGTTCAATATGTGGAAGCTTCCACTCCTCCCAAAGTTCTATCTTGGTAGGAAGCGTAAGTTCATGAATCTGTAGGCCGTCTCCAGAGAGCTTGAACAATGTCATCAATGCATCTTTGATGACATTATTGTAGACAACAGAAGTGATGTTGTCTCCATTGATCTCTGCATTGTAGTAGAATTCGGCTACATGCAAGAGATATCTTCTGTTGGGCATCATTTTTAGGAACAATAGCAGCCCGTAGGTCTTTAACAACTGCCAGATCATACTGGTCTCCTCAGCACCTATTCAAGCTTGAAGAAGCTCTAGGTCAAGATACTTATCCTTTCTTAGCTTGTTTAGAAGAAGCTGGATGTTCATCATATAGAATGGATGTGCCATGTCTGCGATGACAGATGATGTTAGTAAGAAAAGATCTAGGATAAGTATGAGAAGACAAGGAGAAGTAGTGTATTGAGAATGAATTATGCATATCATCTTCTCCTCTGCTTATAAAGTAATAGTTTGCATGTATTTAACCATAGAAATCGAGTGCTTCTGGATGATCAGCTATCTGATTTGATAGAAAGTTAGCTGATTAAATGATGCATTCATCTCAACCATCCACTTGGATTTTCACTTTTTGATCAAGCGGCTGAGATCTGAGGATTTTTGAAATCTGGGTAGTTTCCATAAATAGCAAAATATTTAGCAGAAGATTTGCTCTTTCTACCTTTTATAGTTGCTAATTTAATGCTTAGCATAGAGACTTTAATGGCAACTCAGATGAATAGTGAGCTTATTTTGAAATCACAATGGTAACTATTCAAAAATAAGCTTTGAGGAATAGGGAGTAGAAAAGCTTATCATAGATCAGCTGAGATACGTCCAACAAAATGGTTGAAAAGGATTGGTGAGACAGCCGTTGGGATATTTGAGATTGAGGCGTTAGTTTCCTGCTGAACTGATGATATCGCCTTTAAACTGATTTGATCAGTTTTGTTGATCAGCTGCTGAAAGACTCTTGCACCAGTAAAAGTACCGGTGCAGTTGTTTGAATAACTGATGATCTTACTTTGCAATGTAGGTGAAGTGAGTCAGAAGGAGATTTGTCACATCCTTCTGTGCACTCTTGATTGCATATTTGCCACTGTAATAAGTGTGAATGTTGTCCTCAGTTAGCTAGAGAGGAGGGAATGTTCTCCTGAAGTAGTCAGCTCCATAGTTTGGATGTGAGATTCCAATAAATGGAATAAGCTCATCTGGATCAAAGCAGGGCTTGAAGTAGACTGATGATCCATTCTTAGATTGTAGAGAAGGAACTTCATGGGATGTTGAGCTGCTTGAAGTTGTATTGCCGACTTTGGCTTTTGATCTTCTCTTTTTCTTGAGTGACTGAAGATGTACTTTCCCTTTCTTGGGTATCCAGTCAGAGATGAGGAATGGTAATGCATCATCATTTGGAAGATTTAGCATATCTTTGAGGAGCTTGCTTATCCTTAGAACAAGTCCTACCTTGGACTCAAATTTCACAGTTTTCTTTGAGTCGCAACTTTGATTACTTGATGCTTGAATTGGGAGAAGACAAATTATGCCCAATTTGCTTCCATTCCTTCAATAAGGTGTATCATTACCTTGTATCTCTCTAGAGTTAGTTGACTCAAGCTTCCAATGGCACCGAACATCATCTTGTTTGTGATGCCGAGTATAACTCCATACTCAGGATTCAGGTTAGTTTTAGCTGTGGTAAAACTGAATTGTTTGCTGCAGGTTGAACCTTTCCATTTCTTCCAGTATGGTTCAACTGCATCTTTCAGATCTTGAACCTTGGACCCTTTTCTTGGAAGTTGAAAGATTTCTGCCATCATTCTTTCAGTGATTTGAATTTTTTGCTCTTAAATCACTGAGATATGAGCTTTCCATCTGTAGTTACCTTTGCTTAAAGCATGAACTCACTCACCAAGTCTTGTCTGAAGAATCTTGATGGAGTTTCAAAGTAGTAAAGAATTTCGATCTTGTGAAGATTGACAAGAAGAGATGGGTTGTTTGATTCTTTAAGAATCTGCTAGAATTTCTTTCTTTCTAGGAATTTGTCTCTCATCATTTGCTCTTTAAAGAAAATAAGAGCTTTGGATGATTCGTCCATTTCGAATTTTGGCTGAATTGGAATTGAAGCTTTTTGAAAGAGAGAAAGAGAAATACTAATTGAGAAGATAAGTGTGTGAGTATTTCTGTATAGATGGGAGCAAGGGGTGTTTATAAGTGAGGAGAGAGACTCATAAATTTGTTGGTTGAAAGAATTAAATGACCCCTTGTCATTTTCTTTTGATCGTTGGCTTTGTAATGAGTACCAACGGTCAAGAATTGAAAATAAATGATGACAAGACATTTATTTTAATCAAAAGATTTTTATGAAGAGACAAGAAGCTGAGTTTACAAGAAGTTATTCCTAGGAAATCTAATAAGTTTGATTGCCCTCTAGTTCTTCTTGATGTCAGTTCTCCTCTTCTTTGATTTTCTGGATCTATCTGGAGTGCTTTCACTTGAAGAGTCTTCTTCTGAATCTTTACTTCTAGAGTACGCTTCTAGTTTTAGGATTAAGTATGAGAGCAACTTTACCTAATCCTTCATGTCTTTGATCAGTACTTTGAATTGAGTTGAGGTCTTGCCTGATTGCTGTCTTTTCGATAGTTGAGTGCATGGCTGAATTTTATCTGCAGTCAGCTGATGCTCTCCAGTCTTGTAATCAACCTTTAGCTGATGCTCTCTAGTCTGATGGTCAGCGGCTGGCTAATGCTCTCCAGTCTGATAATTAGCCTCTGGCTGATGCTCTCCAGTCTGAATATCAGCAGCTGGCTTCTCAACCATTTCTGATTGAGTTGGTGTCGCAGCTTTCTGACCAGCTGGACCCTGTATAGAATCCATTTTGCTATCATGCTTTTCTTCTGAGGACCTGTATCTCTGAACAACGAGAAAGACATCATCTGAGTTAGTGTTTGATTGAACTATAGACTACGTTAACTTGGCTTTTCCTTTTCCGCTTGTTACTGGTGCAGTTGGGATCAACTTTTGTCTTAGTCTTGGCTACGGCTCTCTGATTGTGACTGGAGGCAGTGATGCTTTATCCATTTTTGGAATGAAATCATCAGGGTCAACCTGCTGATCATTTGTTTCATCTGCCATTTCATCAAGAATCAACTTTTCCAGAATAAAGCTGACTCTGTTGATGTAGTACATCTTTTGAAGGAAGCGCTTGGAACTTTTGGTTTTGTCTTCCACGATGTCTTCAAATTTCTTTAGTTGGTTAAGGAGATACAGAGATCAGTCTATCTCCTTCTCCTCCCAGATGACATTGCAGATCTTGTATTTAATCTCTGACATTTCATTGTAATTTTTACAAAATCCCACCATCATCTGTGTGGCCACTGCTGATAATACTTGAAATTCCTTTCGGAATTTGAGTGTTTAATGATTGATGTGGAATCTTTCTTCAACACGATTTATTACCCATCTGTTGAAGTAGAGCTTGACGTTTACTTCCGTTTCTTCAATGTTTGCTCCACTTTCTGGTAGACCAAAAATGTTTTTCAGGACTGAGGGTGATCAAGATCTCCAGACCCCTTACTTCAATTTTCATCAACCAAGAATCCTTTTCACCGGAGGAGTTGAGGAAGAATTCTGCCACTGCTTCTGGATATACCATTGTAGGAGAATTTTCTGTATACGTCTTTAACTTCACCGATTCAATCAGGACTAAATCCAAATCACACATTTGTGTTTAGTTGCCAAATTATCTGCAGTTGGCTTGACTCAGTATCTTGTCATGATATAGATCCTTGAAAAAAACTATTGAGTCTTCAGTGGTGATTTTGAAGTTGTGCTTCCTACGGTGAATATTGGTAGTGAATTGAGCCATGAAAGAAGACTGGAGAGTTTTTAAAGGCTTGAAGAGACTTAGTGAATTCTTGATAAAGTTTTGAAAGAGAGACTAGGTGCTTGAGTGCTTGATCAGCTGTATGGGTGATTTGAGGGGAAACAACTAATCTTTTTATAGACTCAAGTAGGCGATATATCCAACGGTAAAAAGAATTTTGAGAAACGCTAAATTGAATGGTTCCGAATAATCTGTCGATTTATTTTCAACTTTATCCGTTGGGGTTAAATGAGGAGAGAGAGAGTATGTCTAACGGTAATAATAACTTGACACGTTATTTTACCGTTTCAGTAAGAAAATAAATTTAATTTTAAACTTATCTGATTGTAGCTCTCCTTCTTGAATCTCCATGTGGCTTTGAGGTGCTGACATCATCAGTTGGCTTCATCAGTTGTTGACTAATGATCTCCTTAGCTCGGACTGAACAGTTCTAGCTGGAGTTCCTTCAGCTTTGACTCCCAGCTTTTCGTCAGCTTGAGCTGTTCTCTCAGCTTTTGCTCCTCATAAGCATTTCAGCTACCTTCTTCAGCTGAAGCTTTGTCTCTTCAGTCAGTTTAGATTCAACTGCTCTCATCAGTTGATCACGACTGGTGGTAAAACTGATGCTCTCATTGATCAGTTTACTACTCTTCTATCTTCGGACTTCTACGCCATTTCTTCAGAACTGATTTGGCTCATCAGTTTAAGCTTCATAGCTTAGTGAACTGATGACACTTTAAGTCAGTTCTCATCTTCAGCTGGAGTGTTCATCTTCACTCCTTCACTAGGATGATCATCATCCTCTTTTGAAGCTAGTTCGAGCAATCCCAATTGGATACATAGCTCCACAAATCTAGCTTCTGACAATGGCTTGGTGAAGATATCAGCTATCTGCTTCTCTATGTTGACATATTTGATGCATATGTCCTTCTTTTCGATGTGATCTCTGATGAAGTGATGCCTGATATCAATGTGCTTTGTCCTTGAATGCAATACTGGATTTTGAGATATTGCAATAGCACTATTGTTATCACAATAGATAGGAACTTCTTTAGTCTCCACCTTATAATCCTTCAGCTGTTACTTCATCCAAAGAATTTACGCACAACAGCTTCCAGCAGCTACATACTCGGCTTTAGTTGTTGATGTGGCAACTGAGTGCTGCTTTTTGTTAAATCAGGATATCAGTTTGTTCCCAAGAAACTGACATGTTCCACTGGTGCTTTTTCTGTCGATTTTGCATCTTCCGAAATCTGAGTCTGAGTAGCCAGTTAGACGCAAGCTATCATCTCTAAGATACTATAATCCAAGATTTATGATCCCTTTGAGGTACTTTATGATCCTCTTTGCTGCTTCGAGATGACTTTTCTTCAGGTTGGCTTGGAACGTTGCACACAGCCCGACTGAGTAGGATATGTCTGGTCAGTTGGCTGTCAGATAGAGAAGGGATCCAATGATTTCTCTGCAGCACGTCTGGCTGACTGATTCTCCTTCTTCATTAAGAGTTAGCTGTACTGATGTGTTCATTGGAATCTTCAGAGTTTTTCCCTTATCGGTTCCAAATTTCTTGACAAGCTCTTTGGTATATTTAGCTTGACTGATCAAGATTCCGTCTTCCAACTGCTTCACTTGGGGTCCGAAGAAGAAAGTATTTTTTCTCATCATGCTCATCTCGAATTCGCTTTGCATCAATTGTACGAACCGAGTGCAGAGATCCTTATTCTTTGATCCAAAAATTATGTTATCCACATAAATGTGAACCATTAAGAACTCAGCTGATCATTCTATTCTGAATAGAGTTCGATCAATGACTCCTTTCTGAAACCCATTCTTCAGCAAGAAAGTTGTGAGGGTTTCATACCAAGCTCTCGGTGCTTGCTTCAATCCATATAGAGCTTTCTTCACCTTGTAGACTTGATCTCCAATTTCAAAGCCTGGAGGTTGCTCGACATAAAAATCCTCCTTGAGCATTCCTTGCAAGAATGCACTTTTCACGTCCATTTGATAGATGGTGAAATTATTGTGAGCTGCATAGGCGAGGAACAACCTGGTAGCATCCAGTCGGGCAACTGGTGCAAATGTCTCATCAAAGTCGATCCATTTGCTTTGAGAGTATCCTTTGGCTACTAGTCTTACCTTGTTCCTTTTAATCACGCCTTGTTCATCCAGTTTATTGCGAAATACCCACTTTATCCTGATGAATTTTTAGGTTTTTTAGTCTGTCGACAAGAAATCACATGTCGTTTCTTGTGAACTGGTTCAGCTCCTCTTGCATTGCAATGATCTAGTCTGAATCTTCAAGGGCTTCTTTGATGTTGGTTGGTTCTACTTGCGAGATAAAGCATGTGAAGAGAGCATGCTCAGTTGACTTTCTAGTTTGAATACGGCTTCTAGGATCTCCAACAATTTTGTCTGCTGGATGGCTTCGGAGCCATTTAGGCATGTCGGCTTCAGCTGTACCTTCAGCTAGTTTATCAGTTGCTCCTTCAACTGATCCTTCAGCTGGTTCTTCAGTTGCTCCTTCAACTGACCCTTCAGCTGGTTCTTCAACTGCTGCCTTGTCTCCAGCTTGCTCAACAGTTTCACTGGTTCTTCCCTCTATTTCAGTTGTGGGGTTTGTGGTCTCAGCACAAATTGTGTCCTAATTAACCATGTTGTTTTCAACTGGTCTGGATTCAGTTTCAATGCCACCTTCTAGTGAAGCTTCAAACTGCTCTAGAACAATGTGATCAACATAGTCCTGTGAGTTTTCAGTTTTACTAGGTAGTGCTTGTACTGATGCATGAATTTTTTCTTTGTTCATGTACTCATCAGCAAGCTCATCAAATACCACATGACATGTTATTTCCATAACTAGTGTTCATTTGTTGAACACTCTGTAAGCTTGTGAGTGAGGGGCATTATAGCCGAGAAAAATACCCTAATCAGCTTTAGCACTGAAAGCTTTCAGTTGGATCTTGCCATTGTTGTGGATGTAACATTTGCAGCTAAATACTTTAAAGTAAGAGATAGAAGGCTTACGACCCTTGTACAGCTCATAGGGTGTTTTGTCATGTGTTGTGATGATGGCACTTCTATTCTGAGTATGTTGGCATCTACTATCATTTCTTGAGCTGCCTTCTTGAGCGTGTGATTTCTCCTTTCCTCTATGGCATTCTGTTGAGGAGTCCTTACAGCTAAGTGCTCATGAGTGATTCCTAGTTCACTCAAAATTGATCATTTGCTTGTTGACAAACTCAGTTCCATTGTCGGATCTTATCCTTTGAACTGATTTTCCCTTGTCAGTTTGCAACCTTCTGATCAATGTTGATGGCTTGGTAAAGGTTTCATCTATGCTTCTCAGAAACTCCACCCAGGTATATCTTGAGTAGTCATCTACTACTACAAGAGTAAACTTCTTGCCTCTGGGGTTAGTGGTCTCACTGGTCCAAATAGGTCCATGTGTAGCAGTTGTAGAATATCAGTTGTTCCTTGAGGATGGCTGTTGTTTTTGAATGACGACTTCACTTGCTTCCCTTTTTGGCATGATCCACAGACTCTAGTGTTCTTGTAGATTTTCTTGGGAAACCCATCGACCAACTCTTTCTTGGCCAGATAGTTGATCATTTTGAAATTGAGGTGATTCAGTCGTCGATACCATAGCCAGCTTGCTTCAGTTGATCGTTTAGAAAGAAAGCAAGCTTCTGAGTAGTCGGTTGACCAGTCAACAACATACATGTTGCCTTTTTGTACTCCAATCAGGAGTATTGCTCCAGTTGACTTATCTCTGATGTCACACAAGCTATTGTTGAAGTAAACTGAATAGTCGTTGTCACAAAGCTAGATGATGCTTAGTAGCTCGTGCTTCAGTTCTTCAATATGTGACACCCCATTGACGATAACCTTCCCTTTAACTACAAACCCTTCTCCAATGGTTCGACTCTTTGAGTTCCCTCCGAACGTAACTAGTGGTCCCTTAACCTCTCCGGTTATATGCTTGGAGCACGCGCTATCCAGATACCAAGCATCTTTGCCCTTTTCTTGGATATGATGCCCTTTTTCTACAAAACAAGAATTAGTTTTTAGGTACCCGCATAATATCGGGTCCTGAGAGGTTAATCAAGTATTTGGGAATCCACATACGCCACACTTTTGGCTTTCTATGGTTAAGAGATCCTTCAGAGTTTGATCTCTTGATCAACTTTGAACTCCTTGTTACTCTTCGACTAAGAGTTGGGTCCATTGTTCTATACCTCCAATGAGTGTTAGGATAAAAGACTTCAATCAATATCCTCTCATCTTCTGACCTTGATGCTCTTTGTCTTGGCTAGTTTTTATTGAGACTCTGACTTTGAGCTTTTTGGCCTTTATGAAATAGTCGTTTCGCAGACCAGTTATAGTTGGGATTGATCTTTGGTTTATCCCTTGAGTTTAAATACTCATTATACTGGGTTGCAAGGTCACTTGGAGTGTACTCCTTCAGGGAGATTAGATTATGCTATCGTGCATAATACAATCTTGTGTGCACACTTCTCTTGGGATTAGTAGAACTCCCTGGTTGATGCACATTTAGCCTTTGATGATAGGCTTGTTTTGAGGAAGTTGCAGATCTCTGCTGAACTGATGGCATATTCTGAGTTGATGGCCTTTTTTGAAAGGCTGGCTTTGGGTATACCACAGGTCTCATTTGAACTGATGACCTTGAAATAATGGCCTTTGTTAAAAGGTTGGCCTTGAGTGAGCAGAGGGATTTGAATGAGCTGAGGGTCTGGGCTGATAGGCTGACCTATTCTGAACTGGTCGGTTTGGCTGAGTTTCAAGCCTTTGATGAGTTTCCAAGATATCTTTATCTTTTGATTCCTCAGTTGAGGGTGACTAAGCTGGTCTTGTGAATCCTTTTAGGATTTTTGTTTCACATCTCTGAGCAACTGTCTTTCCCTTCTCAGCGGCAGTGAACTTGCTATACCCTAGCCCTGGACTCCCAGCTTCAACTCTCTGATGACTTAGGATTTCATCCAGATTCTGGGATCCCTTCTTGAATTTGAGGTTTAACTCCTCTTTTTCAAGGATTTCAAGCTTTAGCTGCTCATTCTCAGCTTCCAGTTCAGTATTCCTTAGTCTTAGCTGATCAATTTCAGTTGACTGATCTTTAAGAATTTTCAGTCTTTCATGATCAATGCTCGGCTCTTTAACTCTACTTCTAAGCTCATCATTTTCATTTTTCAGTTCAATATGTAGGCTTGATAAACAAGCTAATTGATCTTCTAGAATTTTTAGATGTTCATCCAATTCATTTCTAGAGATAGATGCTTCATGTATATGATAGAAAGAGGTTATGAAGTCAGTGGTACTAACCTCTTCTTCTTTATCGGCTATGAGGAAGAGCAAGGCTTCATCATCAAAGCTGTAACCATCTAAGTCGATTCCTGATGAGTAGTATGAATCATCTAGCACAACATTTTTAAAATTGACAATCATTACTTTCTTTTTAAAGAAGCTTCTCCTGACCTTGGCCTTCTTATCTTTAGATAGATCTGGACACTCGTATCTGTTGTGTACTTGCTTGTGGTAGTGGAAACATTCTTCGATGTTTCGGTTAGCCACTCAAAATTTTTCAGCTGATCATTCAGCTGGCTGCTGGTTTCTTTATCCTTTAGTAGCTTCGACAGCTTGAGGCAAAGCTGATTGTTGATCTCTGACTTTTCTTAGATTTTCTAGCAATATTGTAATCGACTGGATTTGGTCATTTATGTCTTCAGTCAGGATCTCCTTATTTTTGCCTGACTCTCTTCTTCGATCAGTCACCGATCCTCCTGGATTCTCATTGGCGGTGAGCCTCTTGGTCAGAAGTTATTTCTTCCACGGGCTTCTCTGAACCGATTTCTTTCAGCATAGAAAGATGCATCTTAAGCTGAAGATGTAGATACCTCTCTCTTTTGGTTTAAGCTATATTCATGAGCCTTGAGAGATCCGAACATTTCTCTAGGTGTAATGCTATTTAAGTCCCTTGACTCTTTAATAACAATTACCTTCATATCCCATTTATCTGTGAGATTGTCAAGAATTTTTGAGTTCATCACACAGTTGGGATAACTTCTTCCCAGATTATTCATCTCACTTATTATGCCAAGAAATCTTGTTTCTAGGCTTGAGATGCTTTCTTCTAGATGCATTTTGAAAGACTCATATTTATCCACTGTTAGCTGGAGCTTGTTTCCTTTGATGGTCTCAGACTCTTTGCATAGATCGACTAGCAAGTCCCAAACCTCCTTTGTTGTTCTGCAGTTCTTCATGTCTTTCATATGATCCTCGTCCAGAGTTTGAAACAATGCGGCTTGAGCCACAAACTCTAGATTTTTTAACTTCTTCACTTCACTTGTGAGAATGTGCGTTGGCTTCGGGATCCTGGCCGGTTGCTTGACATCAACAATGTGTGCCTCATTGTCCATCATTATAATGATTGGACCTTCTTCGATAACCTCCCACATATTTTCGTGGATTGAGCAGAGGTGAGCCTTCATTCTTCTGCTCCAATTATCGTAGCTCTCAACTGAAAAAATAGGTAGCTTATGGTTTCCCATAGCTGACAGGTTAGCACAGATAATAGGATCTAATTCAGTTGATTCACAGAAACGGTTGATCCTTAGAATCAACCGCTCTGATACCACTTGTTGGTCCCGATGCGAGTATATGTTAGTTTAGAGATGGGGGATAAATAACTAACTTAAAAACTTATGCTTTTGTGTGGAATATATGGGGCCCTGGACTCGCTTTAGAAAACTTATCCATGCACTAATAAGTTGAGATAGAGAGCTTAGTTTGTGAGCTTATTAGTGCAGCTTGTGTGCTATGGTGTGCAGTTTAAGAACATGCAGGATATTTATGCAGAAAATACAATACACACAAGACTTATAGAGGTTCAAAGCTTCTTGCTTCTACGTCATCTCTTCCTTCCGCAAAAGGGCAATCCACTATGCAAGTGTAAAATTTCTTTATTATAGTTACACAATGAAGAATTCTGTTGAACCTGAAAATGGCACCCTTTAAACCAAGCGCGAACTCCTTTTCAACTGTTGCTGTCCCGGAAGGACGGACTTGTCAGTACGCCCCTCCTCAGCTGATTTCTGGTCGACAACTCACACTTATCGATCCCAACTGCTCACTGAGACTTTAGGCGCTATTGCCCGTCTTTACAAGATTTTAAATCTCTCTCGATCTTCTAGAAGACAGTCTTGAATCTGTTATCAACCTGGAGTGCTCCTTCAACTGAGCTGAGTGGCTGATCTTTAAAGAGCTTGAACTGAGAAGCTTTTCTCTGTCTGGAATTCTTCATCAGCTAGCTGCCTGCTTGGAACTTGAAGCACGCCTTCTCAGTTAGGACTTTTTGCACTTAAGAGATTTAAACTTTAAGCTGTGTGGAGAGAGAAAGAAAGCTCGTTCTACAAAATATAGCAAGAGTTAGTTTGGCAAAAGTATCTCTTGATCAGAATGAGACTTACCCTCTTATATCGATGAGTGATCTCAGTCACCGTTGAGATAGGTGGTTCAGTTGATTCCACCGATGGCAGTTAATGTTTGTAGCCGTTGAAGCTTTGATTGAACTAGTCATTGAATTTAATGGCTTCTACTCCAAGATCGTCAGGATATTTCCAAGATTTCCTGTGAAGATCTTCAATAACTGCCTGTCAGGTGGTAGTTACTTCGGCTATCAGTTTTGGACTTCAGCTGATAAGTCCTCAGCTATCTCAGCTTTTAGTTCTGAGATCGTCTAGTTTGTAGTTTCTTGACTGTCTTAAGCTTCAATCCTGGAATGCTTCAGATCAGTTGCCTTAGCCTTCAGCTTCGGATCTTGGCAGCTAGGTTTTAGAGCTTTCAACTCTTGATTCCAGTTGGCTCTTTCTAATGAGCTTTTCTTCCAGTTCACTGATCCTTGATCAGTTCAGTTTGGTTATGAGCCTTCAAGCTGGCTCTTTTTCTCATCAATTTTCCTTTAGCTTTTAACTAGACTGATGGTTACTCATCTGTGGATGCTTTTCAGTATTGATTGTTCTCTTCTCCCTTAGCTTGAGCTCTGAAGGTAAGGCTTTGACAGCTAAGCTTTGTAGACTAAGCTTTAACTTGTCTGCTTAAAGCATCCTCTTTAGCTGGTTGACCATGCTTCATTACGATTGACTTTCTCTTCAGCTGACCTGAGTTTTGAAGTCTGTCTTGGTCATTGGTTCGACTTCCAGCTTGACTAACCTGCAGTTTTTCATTGGAACTATTGTACATGTTTTGACATTTCATCAAAACCATCAGTTGGACTGCCTTGATAATTTTTCCCAATAATGAACATGATCAAGTACATTCATTGATCTTCAATCAGATTGGTAGTAGAATGTTCAAAGTAAAATGTCCAGAAAATGGTCTTCAATCTTGAACAACCAAAACCTTTGTGTTCTTTGATATTGCCATACAGAGCATGATAATCTCAAACACCTTAGTGCAGATAGCACTAACAATCTTCCCCTTTATCTTTATCTGTTGGCAAATCAGCTCCATATTTTTAAAGAACACAATCTTAAAACTGTAGAATCATGTACCTTAAAACATTCTTGAATGTTCCTGAGAATGTCATATGATCTTGCTAATTTTCACGCTTTTATCAACTTGTATCTGCTCTACTGCAATGCGTTTTTTATCATATTCTTTTCTCTTCATCAGCAGTTTCAATTTTTTAGCAAATTAGGATCATAGTAAGGCAGATAAAAACATATGTTCAAAATATAATATCAAGAAATTGATATTACAACAAATCAGCACAAAAATATCTTGCAAAAACAAGGATGCAAGATAATAAACATGAACAAGAGAATTTTAAAACTTATCTAGCATTTACTCCCCCTATTTGCCACCGAGAAAGGCAAATGAGTAAAAAGAAATCTACTCGGATTTGCCAGATGTAGGCTCTTCCACTTTAACAGATGTTTCTTCGGCATCACCATAGTTTGTCTTATCACCCTCTTCAGCCTCTTGCTCTTCATCAGCCTCTAACTCCTCTTCTGCAGACTCTGCTTCTTTAGTTTTAGCTTCCTGTTCCTTTTCTACAGATTGATCATCATGTGCTTCACCTTGCTTTGGAGCCGATGGAGATTCCTTCTGAGTAGCAGCTACAAAAGTACTTGCAAGCTTGTGCAAGTTATGAACATGTTCAGATACATCAGCCGCTGGGGAGGCAAACTCTACTCTAGATGAGAGTTCAGCTATCAGAGCTTAAATCTTCATCTTCTCAGAAGTATGCTCAGAGATCAATCGAGCATGGAACTCCAGACTGCATTCTAGAAACTTCAACACAAGATCCTTTGGTAAAGATTCTTCAGGAGCTGCATCACCTCCTTTCTGTGAGTTTATAAAGCTTTTCAACTGAAGATGCATGTGATGATCACCAATCTCAAGAGCAACTTTAATAACTAGAGGATTCTTGGGTGGAATGACTATGTCATTCTTTATTGAGAGATTCTTCTTTTGTTGCTTTATGATGTCATAGATTAGAGAAGGGTAGTACAGAGGTCCTTTTACCACTGTAGACTCTGCGCTGCTCACAAGCTTCCCAAACATAAAGTCACCATAGTTGAACTTCTTGCCAGTTCCGAGTTGATATAGAAATCTTTCCTGTGTTTGTGTGACAGTAGTTCTATGCTTTGTTGGCATTCAGTTGTGGATTAAAAGATGGTATTGTCTGAGGATTAGAGGGCCACTTCGTATAGATACCCTGGGTCAGTTTTTCAGCAACCAACCCCAGTTATCTATTTTTTCCATCTCCCCCCTCAACAGTATATCCTAGAAACTCATTGATGAGGTCTGTTGAAAAATTCAGCATCTCTCCTCCGATAAAAACTTTGTGAAAATCTTCAGAATCAGGATCATCAATATTTTTGGTCATGTTGTAATAGAATTATGATACAACCAATGGAACAAACTCATGTACCTTCTGCACGGTTCCTAGCAACCCTGCTTGCTCCAGCAGTGAATAGACCCCAATAGCTAGGAGTGTATCTTTGTCCACCTTCTTATCATACATCATGATCTCTGCTTCACCTTCTCCCACAACTCAGCATGCTTTGTTGATCGAAAGAGAACATATTTAGAGATACCTGGTAGATGAATAATCTATTTGCGAATATCAGCATCATGTTCACTTGAATGGGAGTGAATATCTTAAGAAACATCTCTGGATTGAGCAGAATTCTTGGCCTTCTTGGATGGCTCAGCTGTTAAAGTAGCTTTCTTCTTTTTGGTTGATGGAGAAGTAGATGGTGGAGAAGGTCTTCTTTCTTAGAGTCTTCTTCCTTACAAGTGATCTGGTAAACAGATCATACTAGGCTGAGGCCAATAGTTTTTCTTATTGTGGAACAGAAAACTTCTTAGGTTCAGAAGATGAACTTTGAACATCTTCTTTGATATCAAGGTCAGCAACTAAAGGTCTCTTGATGACCTTCTTCTTTCCCTTAGCAATAGCAGTAGCAATAGCCTTCATCTTCAAACTCAGAGGAATATCATCCTCCTCTGAAACTTCATTACCTTCTGTAATAGAAGGTTGATCTAGCAACTTTTTCTTGGAAGAAGTACTGACATGATTTAAAATTTCGGTAGTACCCTTTTCAGCAGCAACATGTTTCTCTAAATGTGTAGAAACATCTTCAGGCACAACTTTATCATCATCAGCAGATCCCTTCTCTTTCTGAAGGCCTTGAGCAGCAGATGTTGTGATGACTTTCTTTATGGAAGGGGTAGTAGCCTTCTATGTTATTTTAACTACTGAGCCCTTTGTTCTGGTCTTCTTAACAGTAGTTTTGACATTGTATGATCGACATGTTTCTTTTAAGAGATCTTAGAGGGTGAGATTCTGTCTTTGATTTCTTTACAAATGATGCAACCTCTGGTTCATCTTCCTCCATGTCTACTTGCTTGAAGATTCATCTCGCAAGGTCCTCTGAACAAGTTTCTTGAATGATGACTCTCCACGAACTTGTTATCTTCTTCATAGAATTAGTCCTGAGGTTTGGAATAGGGTACCTTACCATACCTCATTCTTGGTTTGACAACCTTCTTTAGACAGACAAGCTTTCTTTTAGGTGCCATTCAAAGATAATAGAAATTTTCTGAGAGTGATCAGGGGAAATGATAATGGAAAAAAGAAGAGATAATCAAAAATAGATATCAGAATTTGAAAGAGAAAAACTTAAGATTTCAGAATGCTTGGAACGAATGAATGATATCTCTAAACAGCTAAATGTATATATAAGAGAGAACTCCATTCTCTACGTATCCTCAAGAATCCGTTAGACTAAGAATTTAGAGGAAAATCCCAAAAAATCAGTGATGATATTCATGAGTCAGAACTAGCCATTGACAAAGATGTACACATGAATTTCGAAAATTGTTCATGTATATGCAGATGAACATATATGGGAATGTTCAGTCCCTTTATGCAGGAATGGTTCTTTTCAGCTGAGTGTGAAATAAACACACTCATACCTCTTCTCTTGGTATTATTGAACTAAGCAAACCCCAAGCGATGCTCTTAGTTTCTCAAATTGAGCAGCATCTAGTACCTTAGTGAATAGATCAGCTAGTTGATCTTCAGTCTTCACATGTTCAATTTTCAGAACTTCTTCCTCAACTAGCTCTCTGATGAAGTGATGTCTGATGTCGATGTGCTTTGTCCTCGAATGTTGAACTAGATTCTTGGATATATTGATAGCACTCATGTTGTCACAATACAGAATAGGTGTATCATGAGTAACCTCACAGTCCTTCATCATCTGTATCATCCAAATGATCTATGTAGAGCTGCTTCCAGATGTAATGTATTCAGCTTCAGCGGTTGATAATGAGATGTTGTTCTGCTTTTTGCTGAACCAGGAAACAACATTGTTTCCCAAAAAGAAACAAACACTTGATGTGCCTTTTTCTATCATCTAGAGATCCTGCCCAATCAGCATCACAGTGGGCAATAAAACTTGAATTTGTATATGAAGTGTACCATAATCCATATTCTGCAGTTCTACTGATGTATTTGATGATGTTCTTCACAGCCTTCGAGTGACTTTCCTTCAGACAGGATTGATATCTGGCACACACTCCTACACTGTATGCTATATTTGATCTGCTTAGAGAAGGCTTCCAATCATACTTCTGTATAGAGTTTGATCAACTTCAGTTCCTGCATCATCTTTTCCAATCTTGATCGTGGTGCTGATTGGTACTCTTTTGTGCTTAGAGTTTTCCAGTTCAAACTTTCTGATCAAGTTTCTGGCATATTTGGACTGAGAGATAAATATACCTTCTTCTAACTGCTTGATTTGAAGTCTCGAAAAGTATTTTAGTTCTCCAACTAGGCTCATGTCAAACTCAGTTTCCATGTCCTTGATAAAGTCCTTGACTATCTTATAAGACACTGAGCCAAACACTATGTCATCTACATATACTTGAACCATAATCACTTGTGTCTTCTCCATTTTGATGAAAAGTATTCTGTCCTCTCCTCCTCTGTTGTAACCTTTGCTAACCAGGTATGTGGCCAGTCTTTCATACCAAGCTCGAGGAGCTTGCTTCAAACCATATAAAGCCTTTTTGAATTTGAAAACAAATTCTGGATAATGAGGATCTTCAAATCCTTTAGGCTGAGCTATAAACACATCCTTCTTCAGAAATCCATTCAGGAATGCACTCTTGACATCCATCTATTATAGCTTGAACTTCATCATGCAGGCTATTGCAAGGAGCAGTCTAACCTATTCTATCCTCGTGACTGGAGCAAACGTCTTATCGAAGTCTATACCTTCAATATGTGAATATCCTTGAGCAACAAGTCTAGCTTTATTCCTTGTGATATTCCCAGATTCATCAGTCTTATTCTTGAATATCCATTTAGTTCCAACTACATTTACGCCTTCAGATTTTGACACAAGATCCCAGACATCATTCTTCTTGAACTGAAGAAGTTCTTCCTGCATAGCCTCAATCCAATAGTCATCTTTGAGAGCTTTTTGAACATTTTTTGGTTCAATCTTAGATGTAAAACAGATATTGGATATTTCTTCATGTGGCCTCTTTCTTTGTCTGCTTTTGGTCATTCTTCCTTCATGAATATCTCCAATTACTTCTGTAGTTGGATGATCCTTAATGATCTGTCATGAAGGCTTCCTTTGCTTCACTCCCTGATCTTCAGATTCTCTATCTGTATCATCATGTACTTTAAAATGTCCAAAGACATCCGTGTGTACATCTTCTTCAGCGGGGTTGACAGCATCGTTCTGATCATCAAATCTGACATTGACTGATTCTACTACCGTTTTTGTTTCTTTATTATAAATCCTATATGATCTACTGTTTTTGGAGTATCCAATAAACATGCATTCGACTCCTCTGCTGTTCATCTTCCTGAGATACTCTCTATCATTGAGTATATAACAGGTATTGCCAAACACATAAAAAATACTTCACAGTAGGTTTCTTTACATACTAGATCTCATATGGTGAAGACAGAGTACCTGCTCTAAGATGAACTCGATTGATGATATGACACACAGTATTGATGGCTTCTGCCCAGAACATAACAACAACTCCTTTAGCAACAATCATGGTTCTTACCATCTCTTGAAGAGTTATGTTCTTTATTTTAACAACTCCATTCTGCTGAGGAGTCTTGGAGGCTGAGTACTCATGATAATTTCATTCCCACTGCAGAAATTGTCAAAGTACTAATCCTTGCCATGATCACTTTTGATTCTGATAATGTGCTAATCCTTCTGAACTGTGATCTTGCAAGCTAGTTTCTTGAATGCCATGAAAGCTTTACTCTTGTATCTGAGAAAGTCTACCCATGTAAACCTTGAGAAATCATCTATGAAAATAAGAACATACTTCTTTCCTCCATAGATTTCCACAGCCATTGGCCCCATTAGATCCATATGAATAAGATCTAAAGTTCTTTTTGAAGTTCTGTCCTGCACTTCTTTATGTTGAGATCTTGACTGCTTCCCAATCTGGCATGGACCACATACTCTATCTCTGTCAATCTTGATCTAGGGGAGTCCTTTGACAATCTCCTTGTTAATGTTTTTTTGGAGATTCCTGAAGTTGATGTGTCCAAGCTTATGATGTCAGATCTCTGACTCTTCTATATATGTTCTTTGATATGCTAAAGAACATTGTGCAGGAACATGTAGCTGATAGCAGTTGTCAGCTGATCTTCTTCCTTCCATGAATAAGTTATTATTCTTATTCATTACCCTACAATTTTCTTTGGCGAAGACAATTGTCATGTCATCATCACAGAGTTGACTGATGCTGATAAGATTTGCTTTGAGTCCATCAACTAGCATAGACTTCTTCAATTTAGGCATTCCTTCGAAAACTAGCTCACCTTTACCCATTACTTTTCACCTTTTTCCATCTCCAAAGGTAACAAAGTCAGTGTTAGGGTTTTTTCAAATTAAACCACCGCCGGATCAATTGGATGTTCATTAACCCATGTTCATGGAAATCATAATTTTATGTAACATGTATGTATAATACACGTCTAGCCCAAAAACCATGCAAAGTAAATTCGAATCTAATAAAGCAGAATACATAAAAATGAATTTACTTATAATTTGACAGACGGTCTAAGGACAGGATTAAAGATCTAATCTTGTTATTGAATAAAACAGAATCGACACCCTTTTTTCCTTCACTAGATCGGCGGCTCCTATGTGATATTCCACTCCGAGATCTTCTATTGTATTCCCGGAGAGAGTATCAGATACAGAGTGGGTTGTATACTACTGATAGGGTTGTGGAATTTGTGGAGATCTTGAGAGATAAAGAGGGGCTGAATAATATGTTAATAATTATGTCCCCCTCCCCTTAATTAAATAGAGAGGTCGGTGAAATTATCTTGCCCTAACCTTATTAGGTTTGGGCCTCTATCTCAAACTCCATCTTCAGTCCACATTCAGTCTATTTGGGCTACAATAGGAATACAGAAGAATATTAAATTGGCCCACTAATTTATTTAATTACCAATATCCAATAAACTTAGGATATAATTAAATAAATTACGTATTACTTTTATTCCACTAAAAAGTAATACTGACCTACCAATTTAATACATATTTGTGAACATACTTTCTCCTTTAGTTCAACCATTCCCCGTGTTTAAGATATAATGTTCGTTAATTAATTATGTCAGCCTCTGACAACTATAATTAATTAACATCTAAAACCTTGAATAGTACCACACAAGCTTTATCATGTACAGAATAAATTCCACTTGCAGGGTTTCAATATGAACTTGTGTTTCCTTAAGGGAACATCATCAACCTGGCACACCAGGACACGGTGCTCATGCATATTGCACGACACATCATGTATACATTATTATTACCCAAGATATGGAGTTTATTGATCCATGAAAGGATCTCACCCATTGATAAAGCAAAGCAATAAATAATGCACACATATGCTCGTCAATAAATATGAGTTCAGAACTCGAACTATATGGATCTTTATTCTCTCACTATCAGGGTCAGAGTAGAGAATAGTATCCTATCATGATCCTCTTCAATACAGTAACAAGTGTACTAGAATAATTAGTAAGTCAAGATAAACTAACTTATCAGATTATTCTATGGTGTACCGATGGTGCGTACAGGACCATCTAAGCTATGAGCTCTTTAATACAATACAAGGTTCTGATGATATGATCTTACCATATCTCCCCATACCATATCATCTACAATATAAGTATATTGAACATTGAATAAAATAATTATAAAATATAATCTATATGCAAACAGTGACTGTAATAACTTTCAATCCATACCATCATATCATCAGAAAAGTATACAAGACATGTCTTCCAATATATAAAACTAACAGTCAGATGAGCAAGCCCTTAAGTTCTGTACAACTAAGTAATCCCCAATCATGTGTCTTGAACAGCCACTGTCAAAATACCAGTTGCCCTTGTCTTCAACTCTTAAAGATGTGTGGGCAATCAGACTGATTTGCTTGACAACCCATTACTTCTTTTGTGCAAGTTTCTTCTTTTTCTGTGCAGCTGGTTTTCTATTCTTGTTGCTGGAATGCTGAACCACAAATTTCTTTCTTATCCTTTTGAGATCATAAAGATACTTCTCACAATGTGGATGAACGTGGCCTTTCTCCTCACAGTAATGGCAGATGATTCATTTTCTGTTACCATTATAAGCAGTCATCTTCTTGTTAATAATGTTCTTCTGGATGATCTGAACATTATCTTGTACATGTACTGTCTGGCTTGTACTTTCTTTGACAAACACTGTCTTGGACTGTCCACCGATGTATCTAAGACCTGGATTACTCTTTCCTGAATGTCCTGGAGTAGTAACAATCTTATCAAGATTCTTAGTTCCACTATTCAGCACATTAACATTCTTTTTTATGGATTTGAGTTCTGCAGACAATTCATCAATCTTCTTCTTTTGTAGTTGAATAGTGATTTTCTGTTCAGTATCAGATCTGATCAGTTCCTCCTTTTCTTTGAGAAGATCCTTGTTGTGAGATTGTAGAGTCTTGTTGATCTCTGCTACTTCCAGCCATTTTTCATACATCTCCTTGTATGTCTTAACAAATTCTTCCTAGATGAAATCTTCATTGTCTGAATCTTCATCCTCTGTAAGTTTAAAGGGATCCTAGAATTCTGAGACTTTTTTGCTATAAAAGTAATAGTATACTCATCTGAATCACTATTGCTTTCTTCAGAATCATTATCACTGAGAGATTTATTGTAATTCTTTTTGTTTCTCTTCAGAATGTTTGCACACTCAGCTTGAATGTGCCTAAATCCATCACATTCTCTGCACTAGATTCTTCTTCTGAAATTTGGAGGTTGAAACTCTTTCTACTTACTGCTAGAGTTTCTATGTTGTGGAGAATTACCAGATGGTTGTCTTCTGTTGTTGGACTTTCTAGAAGACTGCTTATTGACTATTTTTAACATTCGACTAAAGTTCTTGCCGATCAAAACCATATTATTCATTATATCTAAATCAAGTACAGTTTTTTATTTCTGTACATGTTCAGGTACATCCTCAGAGAGTTCAGTTTTAAGAGCAATACTTCTCTTCCTTGAGCTGCTATCTTCATCTTCCAGATTCATCTCGAACGTTCTTAACGATCCTATCAGCTCATCAAGCCTGATACTCTTGATATCATTGGCTTCTTTAATTGCAGCAACTTTGTATGCAAAATTCTTTGGAAGAGATCTGAGAACCTACCTTACAATCTTCTCATTGTTGATAAGCTCACCAAGAGCAAAACTCTCATTGGATATGCTTCTCAGTCTGGCATTAATCTCACTAATGGACTCAGTCTCTTCCATTCTGAGGGTTTCAAATTTTGAAGTAATATTTTGAAGCCACGACAACCTTACTGAACTAGTCCCTTCAAAGGTAGTTTCCAGAATATCCCATGCAGCTTTAGCAGTCTCACAAGTTGAGATCAGGCTGAATGTTTCGAGATCAACTACAGAGAATATAGCATTGAGAGTTTTAGAGTTGACATTATACCAGTTCTTCTGCGGCATAGTCCACTCTCCTTCTCCAATCTCCACATGTTTTTCTTCCTTGGCAACAGTTGGTTTCTCCCATCTTTCAGTGACGCTTTTCCATGCAAGCTCATCTATTGATTTCAGAAACGCTCTCATCCTTGCTTTCTAGTAAGGATAGTTGTTGTCCTCAAGCAATGGTGGTCTGACCGTAGATCCTCCTTCTTTGATTGAACTCATGGCTGAATTCCAACCAAAACCTTCACGCAATTATGAACTTTTCAGGACTCTTTTCGCACTTGGACCAAAGGTGAACCACTCTGGTACCAATTGAAGTTACATAAACTATGCGATCATATTCATTATCATGTACACGTACTTTGTTATGAACATGCAAGATCATAATATAACAATGAAAGTAGATAAATGGCACAAAGATGATAACCCTGCTCGATCAACTGATCTATGTCAGGGGGACTTTTCTAAGTCCGTGAGAAATAATTCAACTACTCTGTTGTATGGTTACAAAGGCTTTTACATGATAATCTCCCATCACTCGACCCTTTTCCTACCCACTACAACTTATTTTGATGAACTAAATTGTGACCTCTCTTCACAACCAAGACTCCCTCTAGTTCCCAGAGGAAATCTCTCCCGAGACTCCTCTAAGTATGAATGAAACAAATTCAAACATAGACTAGAAAAACAATGATCAAAAGATCAACTCTAGCTTAACAATACCGAATGCCTAATGCTTCAGATATGAAGTCTTTTGGACTCTCTAATCAGTTCTACGCATTCATGTATATGTGTCACCTAAACTAGTCTGATTCCCAGACTATTTATAGATGAAAGATATAGCCTTAACAAGGTAATCAACATTCCTAATTAAAATTAGATTCTAAAAGAAAACTTTCCTTATTTGATTCGGACTCGTCTAGTTTAGATGTCTTCCTTCAATAGGACCCCTACTTTCCTTCTTTGATCTTCATCAAGAACAAGGCAGCTTCAATTCTGAAATGTCCATCTTGAATCAATAGCTTCAATTCCTTGAATCTAGCATGGCACGTCTCTTGTAAACTCTCTGGACAACCATGCATATGATCATGTTCATGAACATGATCAAGTACATTTGTTGATCTTCAATCAGATTAGCAGCAAAATGTTCAAAGTAAAATGTCCAGAATATAGTCTTCAATCTTGAACAACCAAAACTTTTGTGTTCTTTGATATTTCCATACAGAGCATAACAATCTCCAACACCTTAGTGCAGATGGCACTAACATAGTGGTCTTAAAATTGCTGAGTGGACCATCGTCGTCTCCAAATCGAGGCTGATTCAGGTGTGAGTTTCCACAAATGGCGTGGAATGAAGGGCCTCCATAATGGTTGTGGGTGGCTCGGCCTTCTTAATGTGGATTCAGATCAATCTCAGCTTCTTCGTCCTCCCCATCATCCTCATTTTCAGTTTCATCATTTTAAAATTTCGAATTGGCCGGATGATTTTGAGCTTGGGACTATGATTGAGGATATTGCAATTGAGCTTTTAATTGCTCAAATTTAGCCATCATTCGATCAAATTGATCTAACATGTTGTTCTCCAATGATTTGTTCATTTCTGGAAACTTTAAGCTCGGATGTTGAAATGGTACTTCGTATCCCACAGTTGGGATAGATTGGACAAACCGGATGTTCCATCTGGCTCCATGTACTTGAAAATGATGAACAAACCTAAAAAAAGAAATCCTTACCCTCTCACATTTTTTTAAAATTTATCAAAACTCGAAAATTTGTTGCTTCAAGTTTAGCTCCTTAGTCTAAGTCAAGAGCTCAAACTTGATCATCAATGATACATGGTTGGTGTCGAAAGGCTGGTATACATGGTGTATGTGTAGGGGTAGTTTAGGATAAAGCTAGGGTAGATCAGGATAGAATTTCATAATTATGGTAGGAAAATTAAATCAAATCCTAAAGGGATTAGGATGGGAAATTTGGTTGTTATGGAAAGATAAGGTGTGGATAAGGATGAAAAATATAGAGTATGGGTAAAGATATGTTCCACAATGTGAACAAGACCAAAACGTAAACAAAAATCTAATTGAACTAGGAAATAAATTTCGAATCCTAAAACTATCAAGAACCTACTTCAAGAACTGGAATGAAGATCGGGAATTTTAAGATTAATGACAAGAACACATGATTTTGAAGATTACTAGGGTGGTTGATCGATCTTTTTTTGCATGATTTTTTTCGTGCATGAATTTTTTTTATCGATTTAGAACCCTAGATAGTTGACACCACTAGTTTGGATTTAACCACGATAGCTATGCTGACATGTCTCTGATGCCAAATTTATGATACGATTTACCTAGAAATTGGCTACACGGAGAATGACTTAGGATCAAATAACGACAGTTATGGAAGGATTGAATCCAAAGTAAATATGATAATAATGGTGTAATGGATGAATGGAATGAATAGGACTGGATTTTCATGTGTTTCTGATCGTATGTGTTATTTAGCTTAAACTGAACATGTATATGATCTGAACTTGAAATTGACTTGGGACTGACTCGAAGACACTTCTAATGACTTGGGATACTTGGAAAAAAGTTGGTGTTGATAAAGGATAGGTGAAACAGACATTTTTGATAAAAGGTTGGAGTAGATAGGATAGATGGAAAGAAATTATGATGTGAGAACTTACCCGATACGAATCTCAGTTCTTGTGGACAAAAACACATACCTTAAAGTAAAATACTCGAATGGTGAGGTCACCCTAGATCTTCAATGATCGAGAATGACTCCCTCAATTTTAGATTCAAAGTTGCCAAACTTAAAATCCTCAAACTTTCGAAATAAAGAACACAAGTTTTGTGTTGTGAGATAAAGTGATATTATTAATCAATATTCAAACTCGGTCTATTTTAACAATGAAATAGAACATGCATTTATAGGCATAGAATTCGATCCCCTAGACATGTTGGAATCGAATTAGGAGTGCTAATCTAATTAGGATTCTAATTTAAGCTTATCTAGAATATTAATTAAATACCAAAAATAAGATATAGAAAATCTAAACTAGATAGGATAAATTCAAACTCCATCAAGTGATAAGTTTGAACTCTTCTAGAACCATGCCACACGACTCTTCACCTAGCATCAATCTTCAATTATGATCAAGTGAACCAATTTGATTTGGTTAAGCTTGATTCCATCTTCGACCTTCTTCCAGATATAGCAATGGAAATAGCCTTGCAATTTCTTGGCTCATAATCTTGTGATTGCACCTTTCAATTCCAACTCCATGTTTGGATCAGCAATGCTATGTTGGGTTTCATCACAGACTCTTTACAGAAGTATGATAGTAAGCTTGTTATATATAACTGGAAGCAGGCCTGACATGGCTTTCAGTGTTGGGGTTTGTGCTAGATATCAAGCATGTCCAAAGGAAAGTTAGATGAATGTTGTGAAGAACATTATCAAGTATATCAATGGAACAACTAAGTATGGACTATGGTATTCTATTGACATAAATTCAATCATTGTGGGTTATAGGGATGTAGACTGGGTAGGCTCCCCAAATGATAGAAAACGCACATCTGGTGCTTGTTTCCTGGTGCAACAAGAAGTAGAATAGCATATCCCTCTCAATAGCTGAAGCCGAGTACATTGCAGCAAGAAGCAGTTGTACTCAGATTGTCTGGATTCTATAGATGATGAAGGACTATGAAGCAACACATGATGTCCCCATTCTATTATGTGACAACATGAGTACTATCAACATATCAAAGAATTCAGTCCAGCAATCAAGGACTAAACACATTGATATCAGACATCACTACATTAGAAGTCTAGTTGAAGAAAAAGTTCTGAAGATTGAGCATGTTAATACAGAAGATCAACTAGCTAATTTGTTCAGCAAATGCTTAAATACTGCAAGGTTTGAGAAGCTAAGATACGTTATGGGTCTTTGCATCTACCATTGAATCAGCCTTATGTTTGTGAGTGTGTTTATTTCACACTCAGTAAGATGAAGAAGATTACTGCTAAAGAAAGGGTTGTATTGGAAAATCTGTGAAGAATGTTCACTAAAGATGTCCATAAACATTCTCTTGAAGATGTTCATATACTGTGTCTGTAACGGCTAATTTGCATCTCTGCAAATTTGAAAGTTTGTCTACGGATTTGGTAGGATTTTTCTCCAAAATATATGTCTAACGGAAACTATTCTGATGTTATAAGAGAGAGATGATCATAATATAAGGATGATTCTTTGATCGAATTCTCATTTTCGCATTCTAATTCTCATCTTTCATCTCCTTATCTCTCTTTTTCTCTGAAATTTCTTACCGTCACCCCTATAATTCTCGCCCCTAAAAGAAAAGCTCTTTCAAAACACAAAAAGAGGCCAAGTTGCATTAATTACGTTGGCCGAACCATCGATGAAAATATTATCCTAGATGAGTTCGTTAGACAAGTCATGGGACTTGATTCTAAGAAACAGATGGTGTCCAAATGTCTAAGAGAAGAAGAAGAAGAAGAATTGGGTGATTCAGATGATAGATTTATTGGATAATATCACGAAAGTCATGATGAAGAGAAACTTTCTAAGAAAGAAGCAGAAGTTGCAACCTCGAAGAAGGTCAAGAAGAGCAAACCATTAAAACTTGATGATCTGAGCAAGCAAGTCACAAAGACCTATAAGTTTGCTATTGTTTCAAAGACAAGAACTAAGAGTAGCATCAAGAAAAAAGCTACAACAAAGAAATCCAAGAAGGTGGTTGAAGCGGTTTCCAAGAATCTGGAGAAAGAAACCGAACAAGCTGATCAATCCATTGCTGAAAGGAATCTATTGCTGAGAAAGAACATGTCACAGATAAACAAGTTCAAGAAGAAGTTCATGAACCTGTTGCTGAAGAATAAGATGAGCACATCCCACTTGCTCAAAGATACAAGATCAAAAGCAAGAAGTCGTCTGCTACCGCCAAAGAAAAAGCCAAGGTCATTCATACACATGTGATTTCTGAAGATCCTGATGAAGAAATTCAAAGCTCTTCATCATCAGAGAAAGAAGCTAACACACCAACTCCTCAAAAAGAAAAATTGTTGGCAAGTGCTCAGTACACCATCGAGCCATTCACAATTACATCCCCAATAATTGATGGATCTATCACAAAGAAGAAGGTCCCTAGAAAATCGACTAAGGGATCTCGCACTGTGCCCACCCAATCCCCGATGACCAAAAGTCAAGCTTCCAATGAGATTTTGGGAAGTTTTCTGAAGAGTGCACAAGCTACTACCCATGGACTTTTGAAAAATACAAACATCTCAGAGATAAAAAAGTAGAAATTTCTCGAATGAATCATACTCCTTCGTATAGATCAGGAGTCCATTGATGAGAAGGGGCTAGTGAAAGCTTAAACCCAATTCCTATAATGATAAATATGAGTGCAATTAAAATTCCCGAGGAGTTATACATTTGTGTATTGATAAAACCATTCACTATTTCTTCAAGCTCGGTCTCTCCCCCGGATAAACCACATAGCCAAGAGAAACCATGAACAAGAATAGAAGAGCTTGCCCCACCCATGAGTAAATATTTCATAGTAGCCTCATTAGACTGTACATCTTTCTTAGTATATCCAAATAATATGTAGGAGCATAAATTGAAACATTCTAGAGCTACAAAGATGTTAATAAATTGTTAGCACCACATAAAAACATTTCTCTTAGAGTAGTTGTTAATATGAATAAAAGAAACTCTGTTATAGCCATTTCTATACATTCAATATACTCTACCGATAGAGGAATACACAAAGTTGAACATAGTAAAATAAGAAATTGAAAGATTTCGTTGAAATTGTTCATTTGAAAATTCCATGAAAAGATAATCATAGGTTCTTCTCTCCACCGAACAATAGGGCCATTATAATCATTACTAAACTTGTTGAAGATATGAAATATAACCAACGTATATCTTTTTGATCAGAGGTTGAATCAATCATCAGAAGAAGAATTAGGCCAAAAATTAGGATACATTCTGGGAAAATCAAACTTCCATCGAAGAGAAGCAAATGAAAGGCTAATCCCATTCGCTCCCCTAGCTTTCGTCTCTCAGTGTCAGTGTCGGCCCAGCAGAAGAAATATTAAAAATTCGAGTGGCTCGAAGGAAGTTGTTAATAATAGATTACCTAAAGAAATAGGTAAAAGAAATTTCCACCCAGCTTTACAGCAAAAATGCTCGTTGACCGATATTATTTGTGGGTAAGAGTTCAAATGATAACACACAAAACAAAGTAATGTGTAATTCTCATTCATTAACATAAGATAAAATTACATATCTGGGACAATCTGGTTATGACATCCAACAATGGTTTTATACTAAAAATGATTATTCATTTTTACCTATAACTAAAAAATAGACATCTATAATATCAAACACCTAAATCAATAGACACGATAAGCATAAAAGTAGAGTATAGTACCTTGGCCAAGGACTATGTCTTCTTCACCATCCCCTCAACTTGTAAAACTTGGAAACATATTCTTGAACTCGAAATTTATGACTGATAAAAAAAATCTTCGTTAAAATTGGGATTTTCAAGAGGAATATGTGATTTACTCGTACAGAGGTCCAAAGATTTTTACTGTTTGCTGTTTGTCCAAGATTTTTTTTTATATGGTCGCTCAAAAAATCAATGTATAGGTTTCTCCAAAAAATGAAATTTGTTGGAAGGGATTCATCATAGTTACCTTGCGCATAAGACGATGCATATGCTATATTTTCAGCCCAACTTCGCCACTTCTATGGAGATATTGGCCCGTGTACCTTAAGAAATCCCGATCCCTCGCTAGTGACACGTCGTCACAACAATCGATCAGTAGTTAGATATTACAAGCAAATGTCACCAGAATTACAAACGTAAACAAATCTTACAAAAACTCTGGTTTGAAAATTTGGAGTAGAGAGAATTATCAAAATTAAATTCTTGGACAAAGGTTTTACTTTGAAGGATTTCCTTAGTGGGGAGAAAATTATCAATTTTAATTCTTGAAGAGCGTGAGCAAGTGTAGACTGTGTAGTGGGTAGTGGCAGAGGCGCAGAGAAGAGGTATCAGGCGCGTGAATGAAGAAGATATAATTAAATGCATTTTTTTATTAGACATTAATTGTGGCTAAGTTTGCACCATAACTTTTTTTAATAACTCTGCATGGGCTTTTGGGCGGGCAGTTTAGGCGGGCTTTTGATGTGGAACAGTGCTAGACTTTCTTGTTACAGTATATTAGATAGATTGGCGGTTTTGATCAATTGTATTATAATATTGTATTTTGTGAAGATCTAATAGTATTGCTATGTTTGTTGCTTTTTATGTATTGCCTTATATTCACGAATGCTCTTTGTATTATAATTTAATTGAACTATGATTTAATTTTAGTTTATAAATTATATATTGAATCATATTTTTAGCACTTTATTACTAAATTGAATGTCAAATAATATCGTTCGTGATAAATAAATTTGTATGGTTAATATATAAAGAAAATGTGACACTTCATTATTATTATCTGAATATATATTAAACATACAAACTAAACAAGAATAAAATTTGGACTACACAAAATATTGAACTGTAGTTTATATTATTCATTCCTATATTTCTAACTTGATCCAACATGGAATAAATAAATGCTTTTAAAATATATACATATTTTTTTTTAAAAAAGTATACAACAAAAAAATAACTATATATAAGTATGCTTGAATGATATGTATCATTAAATTTGTCAAAAAAATTTAGATATTACGAATTTTCTACATACATAGAAACAAACTATAATCCATATTAATAATAAAAGAATATGATATTGAGAATGTTGTAAGCAAAATTTAATATTTTTTCTTTCAAAAAAGAAGAATGTTGCATTACTCAATTTATATAAATTGCTAGATCTCTGCTCTAGAAAGCTATACAGGCAACAACCAATACGGTTATTTTTTCTTTAAAAAAAAAAAGGAATGTTGCATTACTCGATTTATATAAATTTACATTTTCTTATGAAATATTTTTTACATATTGGAATTAAATATTAATATGTTTAAAAATGATTATAGTTATATGTATCAAACATAGATATATATAATTAAAAAAATATTAACGGTCCATTTTTCAGAATTTATAATAATAAAAGTGGTCATATTGAATAATGAAATTTATCTACTAAAACGTGTCCTGCATTTTTAATAACACAAAAATTTATATTTTTATTGGTATTTAATTATTTTGGATTATATCTTACCAATTTACGAATCTCATGACCCAAATGAAATATTTAAACACAGAATTTGAATATATCTGTATTTGATAGCTTCTATCTATTGGATTATTTATGGTATATCAAATAGTTTACTTATTTAGATATGAATAGTGTATGAAATAATTTAAAATGACGTATTACAAATATGAATAATAATTTTATATTAACTTTAATTTTATATGATTGATTGGCGAGGATCTCATTTTCATAAGTTCGTTGTTAATTATTGCATTCACTATATATCTATTTATGGATGTACAATTATATATTTAAACTGCAGAAATTATAATATCCTAAATAAAACAAAAAATAATTTTATTAATTATATATTTCAAAGAGTTATTATATCATTTATTTAATGAAAGAGCATATTCAATATTTGAGAGTATCATCAAATTATAAAAATAGAAAGATGAAAAATATGAAAGGAAAAAAAATAAATTAAAAGTAAATAAAATTAATAATTTATTAACCATTCTAAAATTACCTAATTGTAATTCCAAGCATTCTCAAGTCGTTGTAATAATTTAAATCATAAAATTGAAAAGGAGAAGTTTTTTGGATTTCAGGCTTCAAATATTATTATCTTCGATTTTTACTTAATACGTAATTGTTTTCTCTTGGCTATACATACATCACACTATATTACGAATCTTTATCTTCAAAGCTATGTATAAACTCCATCAGAAATCCACTCCAAACCCAACAAAAAATATATAAAAAAATGACACAATGGAGATGACATACATGTATAAAAATCATAAAAATACAAAACTATATGTAGCGCCATGATCCCGAAAGACCGTGGAAATGGATGCCACCGGGGTTGGAATTAAGAAGCAGGAAAGAAAAGGGGTAATCTGATCAATGAGAACTCAACAGAAAACTCAGAACAACCAAACATGCTTTATAATATAACATATACTTATCCATAACACTAAGACTAGAGTTCTTAGCGTTTAACAAAAGAATATTACAAGTGCGGAAGCTCCATTATTAACAACAACAGAAAACTCAGAACAACCAAACATGCTTTATAATATAACATATACTTATCCATAACACTAAGACTAGAGTTCTTAGCGTTTAACAAAAGAATATTACAAGTGCGGAAGCTCCATTATTAACAAAATAATTAACAAAAAGAGACAACAAGAAAATACGTAAATAACAAAAGCCCATCTCTCAGCATCGTCACATCCACGCGCTAGCCTACTGACCTGAAAAATGTTTGGAAATATTTGGGCTGAGTACTAATGCACTCAGTGGGCAAGTTTTTACAATTCAAGTTATGCAAATCATTTTGTTAAAGTAATGTATCTGTGTCCATGCAGGTAGTGAAGCTTAGGAGGTTTTAAAATTGAAAGCAACCTAAGTTCACCAAAATATTTTATCGTGAAGCGCTTAAGAGTATAACCAGTCACTGCCCGCAACCCATACTACATCACCAACGCGTAAAGTTGAGTATGGCCAAAATATACCCAATGAGTGTAACCAATAAGTGTTTCATTTTAGTCTCACCGACAAGGAGTAGGGCATGACGAATAATGCATGCATACTGTAGCTACTCACATTGACACATCGCTGGTTTATGAGACTCTGACAACATACAATAGCACGTAAATATTTAACACAGATAGTCACATATGCAATTTTAACAAAGCAGAGCTTAATAGCTCGAAAGATACAATTTGCAAAGATAGTATAACCCACCTGGTTAGCTAATAGTAGCTAAAGCTTTACACATATCTTGCAAATCCTAATTAAGCCTAGGTCTCCGGTTCGGGCCTACAAAGGGTCATACAGAATCCCTATGACATTATCTGTGACATTTAACGTGTCTAATCTTATCCTTTTCTAGATTTTAGGATTTATAATTTTTAATAAATTATATTTAATTTGCATATCTTAAATCTTATATATCCATGAAATTTATATTTCAAATAAATGAATACATATGATTGAGATATTAATATTTAAATAAAGTTTGATTTATTCAAACTTTATCTCTTATTTTTTAGGTATCTTGTTATCTTCTATTTAACCGTTTCTTTTCAGAGATTAACGTGCTGGAACTCTAGAGAAATGGTGTAGGATGTGGGCTCTTCTTCCAGCCATAATAAGGGGCCGTTTCTTCCAAACCATATAAGTGGTGCGGTTATTTTCAACCCATGATCAAGAGGATGACATGGCCTTCAACCGATCCAAGTGAAGAGTGTTTATAAGGAGCATAATTCACAATTAAAGAAGTTGCTCAAGTAGAGAAAATATCACCACTGTGAGTTAGAAAATCCAGAGTATGAGTCACCCAACTGAAGAGACCATCACAGAGTGAATGTGAGAAGCTTGAAGGTTGCGGTACTTTTCTGTCAGAGATCTCTTCGACATTGCGATGAACATCTTCTCTATTGTCTCGATCAACTAAGATCTGTACATCTTAGTTGTGTTTATAGGGAGTTATGTTATCAAGTGTTTTTGGAATTCTACAGTATTGTATGCAAGTAGAGAAAATCTCACCTGAAGTAGTGAGAAAACTTGAAGCTTGCATTTGTGTCTACTAGAACTCTTCCAACATTTAACTCGACATCAGATCTATTGTTTGGATCAACTATAGACAAGTTTTATCTTAGTTGTGTGTGTAGGTACTGATTAGATTGATTGTTGGTAGTTCTTCGAGTACATACATTATTTAGCTATCTAGATGTTAGATAGTGTTTTTGAGATGAATTATTCAAGTGAGTGAAACTAGAATAGGTTCCTTGTATTGTATGTTGTGCTGTCAAGGGAGTGAACGTGGGCAACATTAGCATTTTAATTTTCAACACTAGTGAAGTGTAATTTCACCCTGAGGCAATCACATACGTGTTGTGTGTGATTTAAAATTAATTTTCGTGCAAGTTGTTCTTTAAAATTTCGCCGCGTGTTGAAAGCATAGTGTGTGATACTAGCTTCAACATCACTCTATTATTTGCACTTTAACCTTTTTCACAAGCTGTTTTATGCTTGTGTTTTAAAGATATTTTCATGCAAACTATTTATAAATTCCTGTGACAATATTGTCAGTAATGTGAGTAACATTGACTACAACATTGTGTATAACATTGCACGTGGTTTTGTTTTCACAGTATTTAAGGAAACAAATTCTAACAAGTGGCATCAAGAGCTGGTACTTGACACACTAAGTACTCGATCTGGTGTTGCTTACATACTGTGTTGATTTTTTACTGTGATGGATGTTTCCATTTCTCAATGTCGTCCACCAGTTCTTAGTTTTTTTGGAACAAATTATGCCTTATAGAAGGCTCGAATGTGTATGTACATCAAATCTATTGATGAACGTGCATGGATGACAGTTTTGAAGGAATGGTCTATTCCAAAAGAGACAAATGAAGTTGGAGAAGTCGTCAAAAAGGTTAAAAGTCGATGGAGTGTTGAAGAACAAACCATTTAAAACTTTCACTCGAAGACTCTTAATGCTATTTTTGTTTGTGTTGATGTTTCTTGTTCCAAAATGATCTCAAAGTGTACTACAGCCAAGCATGCATGGGATATTCTTCAAGAACATTTTGAAGGATATATAGGCGTACGACATAAAGAAGTTGCGGTTCAAGAAGCAACATCATCTTCAACATTTGAACCACCACCACCTCCATCAACTGAAGGTGTAATATTTTCTAGTCCGCTCAAAACTGCAATCTCCAGTGAAGATTCTTGTCCAACCGATACTGGTGTCAATATCAATGTGAAGAAAGATGTGAACAAGAAGAAAAGAAATGACAAAGTCTATGTTCAACCAACTAGAAAGTCAAAGAGAATCTTTGATCAAGCCGTATTGCGAAGACAAAAGATAAAGTTGAACAATCATTTGAGTGATGATGAATCAGGAGATTCAGAATTGAAAGAAAAAGATGACCACATTATCTTACTTGTTGCTAAAGTCAATGAGTCGGATTCTGATGTTGATGTTGGCCTGAATGATGTTTTAACATCCAGAACAACATTTGACAGGTATGAAAGCTCTAAAAATTATCATACAAACTCTTTTAATTCTTCTAGTTTATGTGAGTCAGATTCACTACAACATGACAACTTTGGAGCTGAAAAGGTTATAGAAGAAGTTAAGTGTCATATGATGAGCTTCTTTCCAAATGGATGAAACAAAACCAAGTTGTGGAGTCACTCAATAAGAAAAATGGAGAAATAAAGAAGCAAGTGACGAATTTGGAAGTGATCCTCACAAGGAAAATGGGGAGTTGATTTCTGTCAAGGAACAACTCAAAAATGCTTCTCAATCTCTTTTGATGTTGAAGAGAGGATCTTCCACTCCCACCAAGGTATTATCCATTGATAAAATCGATAGATCCGGGCTTGGGCAAGTTAAATCTTCTACCATAATATTTCCTAATGATTTGAATAAAGATTTCAAGTGTATATCTTTTGTTAAAGGAAATGCTAGTGGTACATGTCACACAAATTCTCATAAACTTGATAAACATAAGATTGGAAAGAGAAATTTTGTGTGTTATTACTGTTTTTCTCCTGGTCACATTATGCCTTTTTGTTATAAATTGCATAATGTTGCTGGTAAAATGTCAGATAAAATGTTTTCCAATATTAGATCCAACATCCATCGAAAACATAAAGGTTTGAATGTCAAATGGGTGAGGAAATATGATTTTGAATGTGTATCTACTGAAATACAATCAGTTGGTATTTTAAGTAAAGCTCTTGATTTTGAGAGATTTTCAAGCGTTCAGAAATCTCTCAATGCATGTGTGCTGTAGTGCTTGATTTGTCGATGTTGGGGCAAATGTTTCAAATCCTGAACCAAATATTTTTTTTTCTCTTGTATTTTTTTTGGCATTCACTACATTTTATTTTTTTATGTGTTGTCTCATGCATACTCTTTGTTTAAATTAGATCTGATTTATGAGCACACATAATTGATTTTTTATTTTTGCACATGGTTGTCAAGGTATATTAGTTTCTAAGAGATAAAAAAAATATTTTTCATGTTATAGTTGATGATTTTTCTTGATTTTCTAAGGTTGATTTCCTGCATGAAAATTTTGAAGTGTTTAAAGTTTTTCAAGACACTCTACTTGGCTATAAGTTCTCAATTTTGTGCTAGTGTTTCTTGTGTTTTAACTAACCATGATAGGAAATTTGAGAATGTTGATTGTGATGTTATCTATGCAAAGAAAGGAAAAATCCGACACTACAGAAGATGTTGTAGTCCAAAAGGTTACTGAAAAAGTTATGTTATGTACTAATGTTGTCACACTACATATAACATTGGAAACATGTTTTTTCTTTGTGGAAAAGAAATGAGAGTTTGAAACAGAGAAAGCAAAACTTCAAATACTTTCATGCATTTGGATATGCTTGCTATGTTGAGAATGATTATGAGATGTCAATTAGAGTGTTGATCCCGTTCTGTGTTAAAACGAATGCGATTGAAATATGAAAGAACCTGGTCCAACACTTTCGCACCAAACACATTGACATTGTTGGGGTTTTTTCGAATTAAACCACCGCAGGATGATTTGGTTGTTCATTAATCCATATTCATGCAAATCATATTTTTATGTCACATGCATGTTTATCACGTCACGCACAAAATCATGTAAAACGAATCTAATAAAGCGGAAGACATAGATTCTAATTACTTACAATTGTCAGACGGTCTGAGGACAAGATTAAAGATCTAATCTTGCTGTTGAATGAACACTAAAATAGGCGGCACCTACACCTCAAATTTCGACCACCATAGATTCTACTCCAAGATCTTCTATTGTATTCCCGGACTGTATCTAGATTCAGAGTGGGCTGAAATCTACTAGTTAGGGTTGTGAAATCTGTGGATAACTTTGAGAGACAAAGAGGGGCTGATTTCTTATGATCAAATTTTCGCCCACCCCTTCCCCTATTTATAGGGAAGTGGGCGAAATTTACTACTCCAAACCTTACTGGATTTGGGCCTCTATCTCAAGTTCCATATCCAGTCCACTATCAGTCAATTGGGCTACAACAGGGATGTAGAAGAATATTAAATTGGCCCACTAATTTATTTAATATCCAATATCCAATAAACTTAGGATATAATTAAATAAATTAATATTTGCTTTTATTCCACTAAAGAAGTAAAACTGACCTACCAATTTAATACATATTTACGAATATGCTTTTTTCTTTAGTCCAGCCATTTTCCGTGTTTAAGATATAATGTTCATTAATTAATTATGTCAGTCTCTGACAGCTATAATTAATTAACATCTAAAACCTTGAGTAGTACCACACAAGCTTTACCATGTAAGGAATAAATTCCACCTGCAGGGTTTCAACATGAACTTGTGTTTCCTCAAGAGAACATCATCAACCTGGCGTACCAGGACACGGTGCTCATGCATACTGCTTGAGACATCATGTATACATTGTTATTACCCAAGATATCGAATTCGATCTACGAAAAGATCTCACTCATTGATAAATCAAAGTAATAAACAACGTACACATATGCTCTCTAATATCACATGAGTTCAGAATCCGAACTCTGTGAATCTTTATTCTCTCAGTAACTAGGTCAGGGACAGAGAATAGTATCCTATCGTGATCCTCCTCAATACACTAACGAGTGTACTAGAATAATCAGTTAGTCAAGATAAACTAACTTATCATATTATTCTACGGTGTACCGATGGTGTGTTCAGGAACATCTAAGCCGTGAGCTCTTTAATACATTACAAGGTTCTAATGATATGATCTTACCGTGTGACTCCCCACACCATATCATCTACAATGTAAGTATATGGAACATTACATAGAACAATTATAGAACATAATCTAAATGCAAACAGTGACTGCAATAACTTTCATTTCATATCATCATATCATCAGAAAAGTATACAAAGACAAGTCTTCCAGTATACAAAACTAACAATCTCCCACTTATACTTGAAGCATGTCTTTCAAGCATAATAACTAATTGGCTAACTCTCCAATCAAAACTATCAACTCAAACTGCGCCACCAGGTCTGCATTTTACTCCCATTTTCTCCACGTGACCATCAAAGGTCTTAGCCGATAGGCTCTTCGTGAATGGATCAGCCAAATTGTCCTCTGATGTAATCTTGACCACCGCCACATCTCCTCTCTTAATGATTTCTCATAATCAATAATCAATTTAGAAACTGAAACCAAGTTTCGCCTAAAACCAGGCACAGAAAGAAAATATTTCAAAACCAAAGTTCTATCACTACTAAAAGGTAAAACAACATCTCCCACTGCAACAGCCACCACTCTCGTAGCATTGCCCATGTAGACGGTGATCTCATCCTCACTCAGCTGTCTTTTTACCAGGAACCCCTGTAAAGACATGTAAACATGATCAGTAGCTCCAGTATCTACTACCCATGACTGGGTAGAACAAGTTGATAAACATGTTTCCACAACCAGAGTGTGAGATGTACCTCTCTTCTTCTTCTTGTTAGGACATGCCGCTTTCCAGTGACCTGGCTGGCCGCACCTGAAGCACTTAGTCTTCGACTTGTACTCCTCAGGATGAATCTTTGCCTTAGGCATCTCATCTGCAGCCTTCTTAGGTGCGTTTCTCTTCTTCCTTTTTCCACCAGAAGAAGACGCTCATTTTTCAGTTATGTGGGCCTGAGGATCTCTCTTTTGGAGCAATTCAGCCGCCTAAAGATCTATAAGCAGTTTAGTCAGGCTGACATCCCTTTTAATCATGTTAAAATTCAGCCTGAACTGCTCAAACTTCGAGGACAAGCTATGAAGAACAATGTTGATTTGAGAATCATCATCTAGCTCTCCACTTAAGGTCTCGATCTTAGATAAATACCTCATCATCATGAGAACGTGATCCCTAACAGGTGTAGAGTCAGACATTCTCACATCCATTAGCTTCTTCATTGCCAAATGGCGTGCCAAGCGGTTCTGATTACCGAATAGCTGCCTAAGGTTGTACATGATATCATAAGCGGTTTTCATAGGCTCATGTTGATGTTGCAACACACTTGACATGGATGCCAAGATGTAATGGATGCCAAGATGTAACAGCGCGATATCTCATTAGACCTAACCCACTTATCATATGCAACCTTTTGGGTTTTGTCAGAACCCTCATCTAGCTGTGGAGGACAAACCGCATCAAGTACAAACTTGTGTCCCTCAACAACAAGAACTAAGTTAAGGTTACGAGACCAGTCATTGTAGTTTTCACTGAGAAGTTTGTTTTCTTTGAGGATTGAGGACAGATTGGAGAGTGCCATTGATGATATGAAATAACTAAAATAAAAACATGTAGTATAGTCACAAAATACGTTTAGGATAAAACTATATAATCGAAAACCTCACAAAAATTATATACTTTTTCACCGACACTTTAAAAACGTCTTTTATAAGCCACGATAGTGTGGACGTTTATGAAATTCATTTTTAAATAGGTTAAACCTTTAATTTGCTTACAATAAGCAAATTAATAGCCGGATAACAAACACTGTCATGTAATCATCTAACTGATAAGCCACGATCGTGTGGACGTTTATCAATAAATTACATCTAAGTGTGCACACCATTATCTTCACACCAAGAGCACTGTTTGAATTTAACTGCTCCAGATGGAGGAGTCAATTAGTTCTAACAGTGTTCTACAACTATCCATTTAGAAGATTTAATTTTTAGAGAAATCTGTGATATGACACATCCGATATGGAGGAAGACCGATGTCAAGGCGCATGCCCATCACTTCTCAATTAAACCAGATTTAATGGAGACCGTATGAGATTTCTACATACTTTGGTATGAATCTCTCCCACTTAGTTATTTATGTTTGAGGTTTCATTTTATCCCATTATCAAACATGTAAACATCATATAAAATGATAAACAACCATTGCATGCTTCAACATAATAAGCAACAGTAATATTCCAACTATCATAGCTTATATCTCATGTTGATTGATGAGATAAAACTGGAAAGTCAGCTCCGGAAATAGGGCTATGGCCGCCGCTCCCTTCACCGCGCCTCGCCGAAAACCTAGCTCCATTTAGGGATTCAGGACGTGAACCGGTGAACCTTCCTTTCTTGGTGCTGAACCACCTTCCTTCTTTGAGTTGATCTCCAATCATTATTCAATACAAACTATCTATTCCGAAAGAAAAAATCTAATATTGCTAGAATAAAAATTACAACTCAAAAACTCAGTCTAACAGCTTTATATCTATTACATTAAAACAACGTAAAATAAAACCTAGACCTAATCCATGGATTTTCTCATGGATTAAAATCACGTAGCCAAACCGGCATACGGCCAACATTCATTCAACATAAACATACATCACATAAAATAAAGGAGTCATGATAGTTGGTAAACCTACAAACAAACACAGTCTACAAAACCAACAATCATATATTATATGATCCACATAAAATAACATATGATATCTATGCATGAATATTTAATAATAATCAAATTTTTCAATTAATTAAAATAATTAATTCGATATTATCCACAAGATAAAAATTGGAAATTAAAATAATTATCCACCAATTTTAATTTGCAATTTTTGAAAATATTACTAAAATAAATCTGGAAATTATTTAAAATTATCCACCATATTTATTTAATATTTTCAAGCCACCCTAATTAAATAATAATTGGATATCTTGATATAAATCAGAAATCTAATCCAAATATTATCCATAAGAATCTAAATCTTTAAGGATAAGGTTTGAAGATTTGATCCACTTCAAAATCTTCCAAAACCTATCCAAAATTAAATTCTTATCACAATTGGATTTTGATAATTATTCACATATATCCAAAATCACCTTATCCAACTTTTAATCCATAGATTTTCGAAAATACTCAAATAATATATCTGAAAATTTGATCCACTTCAAATTCTTCCAAATTTAAAATTCTATTTTCAAATCTATCTAGATTAAAAATTAGGTAAATTAAGATACACATCAAATAACATCAAATCTTAATCCAATAACCATAATTTTCGATCCTCTTCATTAAATAAAACAGGAAATTTGATTTTGATCAAAATCTTCTCCAATTTAATTTAATAAACTCGAAAATTACATAAAATTAACCTATTTGGAAATTTTGACAATAATTAAAAAACTATTCCAAATATTATCCACAAGTTTCGAAAATAACAAGAATAAAAAATCTGAAAATTTTGATCCATTTCAAAATCTTCCAAATTTAAAATTCTATTTTTAAACTTATCTATATTAGAAATAGGTAATTTAAGATATACATCAAAGATTACCTAATCTTTTCTAATCCTCAAAATTTTCGATCCATACCAAAAAATAAATCTGGAAATTTTGATCTTGATCAAAAAACTATCCAAATTCATCTCCTAGGTATCGAAAATTTAGAAGACAAATTAGGGAATTTACAACATCAAAATTCGAAAATTTTGACAACCAAATTTTTGAAAATTATGAAGAATAAATCTAGAAATTTGAAGAACATCAAATATCATTCCAAATCTATATCCATAATCATTGAAAGTTCTTAAACACTCAAAACTAGGAATTTCGAATTTTATATAAAAAATTCTTCCAAGTTTTGAATACCATAAAATCGAAATACATGGCCAATTAAATCTGAAAATTTAAACACCATAAATTTATCATCAAATTTAATTATGTAATTCGAATTATGCTCGGATCAATCCTAGAATAGTGCCAAAACCCGCTCTGATACTAGTTGTTGGGGTTTCTTCAAATTAAACCACCGCAGGATCATTTGATTTTTAATTAATCCATATTCATGCAAATCATATTTTTATGTCACACGCATGTTTATCAAATCACGTACAAAACCATGTAAAACGAATCTAATAAAGTGGAAGACATAGATTCGAATTACTTACAATTGTCAGACGGTCTGATGACAAGATTAAAGATCTAATCTTGCTGTTGAATGAACACTGAAACAGGCACCACCTATACCTCTAATTTCGACCACCACAGATTCTACTCCAAGATCTTCTATTGTATTTCCGGACTGTATCTAGATTCAGAGTGGGCTGAAATCTATTAGATAGGGTTGTGAAATTTGTGGATAACTTTAAAAGACAAAGAGGGGCTGATTTCTTATGATCAAATTTTCGCCCACCCATTCCCCTATTTATAGGGAAATGGACAAAATTTACTACTCCAAACCCTACTAGGTTTAGGTCTCTATCTCAAGTTCAATATCCAGTCCACTATTAGTCAATTGGGCTACAACAGGGATCTAGAAGAATATTAAATTGGCCCACTAATTTATTTAATATCCAATATCCAATAAACTTAGGATATAATTAAATAAATTAAGTTTTACTTTTATTCCACTAAAGAAGTAAAACTGACCTACCAATTTAATACATATTTAGGAATATGCTTTCTTCTTTAGTCCAGCCATTCCCCATGTTTAAGATATAATGTTCATTAATTAATTATGTCAGTCTCTGACAGCTACAATTAATTAACATCTAAAACCTTGAGTAGTACAACACAAGCTTTACCATGTAAGGAATAAATTCCACCTACAGGGTTTCAACATGAACTTGTGTTTCCTCAAGAGAACATCATCAACCTGGCACACCAGGACACGGTCCTCATGCATACTGCTCGAGACATTATGTATACATTGCTATTACCTAAGATATTGAATTCAATCTACGAAAATATCTCACCCATTGATAAATCAAAGTAACAAACAACGCACACATATGCTCACCAATATCACATGAGTTCAGAACCCAAACTCTGTGGATCTTTTTCTCTCAGTAACTGGGTCAGAGATAGAGAATAGTATCCTATTGTGATCATCCTCAATACACTAACGAGTGTACTAGAATAATTAGTTAGTCCAGATAAACTACCTTATCAGATTATTCTACGGTGTACCGATGGTGTGTTCAGGACCATCTAAGCCGTGAGCTCTTTAATACATTACAAGGTTCTAATGATATGATCTTACCGTGTGACTCCCCACACCATATCACCTACAATGTAAGTATATGGAACATTGCATAGAACAATTATAGAACATAATCTAAATGAAAATAGTGACTACAATAACTTTCATTTCATATCATCATATCATCAGAAAAGTGTACAAAGACAAGTCTTCCAGTATACAAAACTAACAGACATATGTCATCACTTTATCTAGGATTTGGAGAACAAAGGTATCATTTCCATTGAATACATATCATCTGAAAAATTCAATGAAGATATCTTTATAAAGGCCCATGTTGTTTTTTTAGAGATTCTATTCTTTTTGGAAATCTCTTGGTTTGTGTGTTATGTAATTTTTGCATAGTCGATGTTGGGCACTGTGTTATGTCTATTCTTCCAACATCTGTTTTCATTTACATATTTTTTTGTACCATATGCATGTTGCATTTTGTTTAATGTCTCAATGATCAGTCTTTCTTTAGAGAAATGTCCACGGTATAAACATATGATGATTAATAGTTTGCCTTGATATAAAACTACGATCACAAGAGTGAGGCTTGGATGTTACAGATCATGTGCACTCTCCTGAAAATGTACGATTATCACTTTGTAACTCGGGGCACGATGTTCGGGGTGATGATGCACCAAGTAAAATGGTGGTAAGGTAATGCATGTTTGATTGATTTCAATCTAGACACATGTTCAATATGACAGTGTGTTCTGTTCAAAAAGAGGTAAGAAATTGATCTTTTTATTCATCATTTAATGAAATTTGTGGTATGTGCTACAAGTGATGTTCACTGAGATGTTATTCTCGAAATTAGTGTTTCTGAAATTTATATCTATATTAAACTGCATGTTTGTCTTTTTAGTTTATAGTATGCATTTGTTTATTTTTCTTGTGTGTATGTTTGGCCTTAAAAGATATGGTGCTTTCTGAATTTCTAAAGATGTATATATTCTGAAAGGGTGATACTTGAGTTCTACCTCTTATTGGATAAAGAGGGAGTTTGTTGATGTGAATGGTGATTTTATGAGCCAATTTTTAAGAAAATTCTTCGCATAAACTCTCTAGTGTGGCTCTTAAGTTTTCTCATTTCTTGATTAGCTCTTATCTTTTCTCATCATTTTCTCTAGTTTTTCTTCTCTAAAAACTTGACAGGGTTGGAATGGCTGATCTAAAGGAGTTATTTACAATGTTCAATGAAATATATGAGAAGTTAGTTGGAATTCCGTCATCAACTTCAACATCGACTGTCACTTCAAATCATACCATGACTAAACATGTTGGTGTTAAAATGGATAAACCTACTATGTCTCATGCTCCAGATTTGTCTATAGAAAAACAAGATAATAAAATGTCGGACTCAGTGATGTCTCCAACAATAATTCTTTTTGAATCTGACGCCACTAATTGTTATCCATTTGAGAGATGCTTGTAACCCCACAGATCCAGATCTGAAACTGAATTTTACATGTCCTGCTAAAGGAGTAATGATGATGGGTATCATGCATTCTATCAATATAAAAGAGGCTTCATGAAATCAATGTTGTTGTCGAGTTGGAAGAATTTCAAAGAAACTGATGTGCTGACTACCACTAGAGAGAAGAAATCCAAAGAGAAAAAGATCATTTTTTAAGAAAATATGCAGTGAAAGAAACAAAGTTGATATGAATGTCCAGAATTTGAATGTTGTAGTGGATGTTGTCTCTGTCTAGGACACACCAGTTTCAACATCAGTAGCTGCTCAGTTTTTCTTTTTAGCTCATTCTGACCATGATAATGTAATGGATATTCAATCATTCAATACAGACAATACCTATTCCTCAGGTTTTCTCTATTTTTTTCTAAAGGCGTTTAGCAAATTTGTTTTATTCTCATGTGATCCATGATGTGTTTCAAATTACGTCTCAATTACCAATTAAATGTTAGAAATTCATTGAAGTGCTAAGCTTTAAGAAATATGATATGGATGATTATTTATGGAGAGACCTCTTTGGAAGATGGTAAGTAAGTTTTGTCTTTTTAATGCTAATGTTATATTAGATATTTTTTTAACTTAGTGCCTGATGTTGGATTCTCGTGCAAGAACATGTACACTTCAGTGTTTGTTCATGATAAGGGAGATCGTATTGTTGATCTACCATATATTTATCACTGCACTATCTATTTTATCCTACCAGAAGCCAATGTTCATGTTAATGTTGACTACGATGTTATTGAGGGGATTGGTACCCTAATTGATTTAGTTTTTTTGTATCTATTCCTTCTATTACTAATGTTCTGATTAATGATAGAATAGATACAGAAGTCAGTATTGCCCAGATGTTCTAATTCCCACATCACATTCTCTGAACAATGATATGGTGGATATGCTGGGAGACTTCAAAGTCTTTCTTTCTACACAAAAAGGGGGAGTAGATTGTAGATACTGGTAGATGTTTTAAAGAGTTGAACTCTTTAAGGTTTATGAGTGTTGAATGCTTTTATTTTGCTGATGTGCTAAACATTTTTTTTATTTTGATGATGTGCTAAACATCGCTTATATTTTGCTAATGTGCTAAACATCACTTTTATTTTGCTCATGTGCTGAACATCATTTTTGGAATGTGTATATCGATAGACATCTTTACTTTTGATATTCATGTGATATCTATTTTTTTTAATCATGGAACATGATTATTGATTTTGATGATTTATGATTCATCTGACTTTGTGTTTAAGATGATAAGTGATTCATCTTAAAATGTATTTAATATATGCTCGTGTATGTCTGTTAAATTTTTTGCCCAAATATGTTTTTAAGGCAATATCTTTGCTTATGAGTTTTGTGGAGAAGGAATAAAACTTAAGGGGAGATTATTGTTGGAAATGAAGTTGTCATCAACTCCATAACATTTCTCAATGTTGTAGTTGATGTTAACATCATTTCCGTAACACTTAACATATGTTTTTCTAAGCTCTATTCTTTCCTAGTTTTTTTTAATATGATTTATTTATATCCTTGGTTTTGATAACATGGGATATCTTGTTTGGATGTTGACCAGTTTTGATCATGTCCTGTTTTGATGTTAATTCATCTTAATGTTTTGATATATGCTTGCATATATCTTGTTTATATGTCGCTTCAACATATATTTCTATATAGGGAAAAATACCCAAAATGTTGTATATTTCTGTAAAGGGGATTATACCCACAATTGTTGTATAGTTGTTAAAATTAGTTGCCGTAAACACTGAAAATAGACACAGAAACGTAATGTCAAACTCAATGTTACTGATAGTTGAAACACTATCTTTAATATAAAATGCTGGAAATAAACAACACTATATAACACGAAGATAAATTTTAAATCACACACAACATGTATGTGAATGCCACAGGGCGAAATTATGCTTCCACGAGCCAACACAATAGTTTAGTTGATGATGTCAGATGTTGAGCTCTTGACACATCAAACACAATACATGAATCCTATTATACTTTTCAACTAAATCGAATTCAAAAAATATAAATCAACCTACCGTTAATTTGTATACAAACTAGAAATGATTTCACAACCGTCTATCTATCCTAAATTGTACAATCTATTCTCATGAATCAATTGAACAACTATGAACATCAACGAGGAAGAAGATGGAAAGAAAAAAGAAATCTAAATGCTAAGTTTGTGACTCGAGCTCTTTAATCTTCACACGCAGTGGCAAGATAAACTGTGCTCGAATGAATCTCCTCAAGTGTGATTCTTGCTCCTTTAATAAGCTTTTCATCACTTGAGTGGAACAAGGTCCATGTCTTCTCTTTCTTGATCGTGGGTTGAAGATAACCGCCACTACCACTACTCCATCGTGATTGAGGAAAACTGCCTCCATGGTGTGGTTGAAAGCATAACCCACGTTCATCCCTATTTTCAAATAATTTCCAGCAATATAAATTCTGAAAAAGAAAAAAGGTTAAATAGAGATAACAATGAACCTAAAAAATAGGAGATAGAGTTGGACTATTTCAAACTCTATTTAAATAATAATAAAACAATCATATATATATATATATATATATATCCATTTATTTGAAATATAAATTTCGTGGATATATTTGATTTAAAATATACAAACTAAAATATAGTTTATTAAATAATAATAAAACCTAAAATCTAGGAAAGGATAATTAAACACGAAGACTGTCACAGACAATGTCGTAGGGAGTTTGTCTAATATTAAGTTCAACATAGAATGTCAATGTCAGAAAACACTCAATAATCTCCCCCTTAATCTTAGCCTTTCTGCACAAAAAATACAACTCACTGTATTTTGTACAATTAGAGTTGCAGCGGAAAATAGAGACCACAAAGTCTCCCCCTTAAGTGTTACTCCCCCTTAACTTAATCATCATACAATAGGTGATTAACATATTATAAACACAATGTTAAACATAAGTTTAACACAAAACATTTCAGGCATTTTAAGTGATTAAATCATTCAATAAAAATGATGCTCATCAACACATACCAAAAAGAATAAACAAAACACGCATCTAAAAATAAAGATGCACCACACATCTTAAAGTGTGTCCAGCACACGACAAAAAGAAAATCAAGATGCATCAAGCATCTTAAATATGTCTAGCACATATAAAAAGATAATAAACATTGTTTGAAACAAAATAGAACATTGTTTATAAAATAGAAGCTGACACATGTAGCTTCACATTATCTTTCGCCTTTCGTTGGACACCCTCTTCTTTGCCTTCACATCAGCTTCAGCATCCTTGACATCCTCAGACCCCTCACGCACATTTTCCGTACAAACATCGTCATCTACTCCCCCTTTTTGTGTTGAAAGGATATGAGTGAATGTATCACGCACTTGAGAGAGATGATGGACAGTCTTAGAAATGTGATCAAGCTATGTAAGAAGAGTCTCCATTGGCATCATGACAATGGGAATGAGAGGAGAATCAGCAGCTATAGGATCAGGAGCCTTGGTTGACTGGTGTGAGCCTGTAGCAACATCAGAAGAGGATTGTTTGAGTGCAGCAGCATCCGAGCCATAAGGTAGATCATGTATCCGTCCATCACCTATTTTTGGCTTGATAATTGATATTGTCGGTTGATCAGTGACAAGCTTCTTCTTATTCTCTTTCATGTCTTGATTTTTCAAAATGGCATGAATGAGACACGGAAAAGGCAAGTGATTGGAGGAGCTTGATTTTGTAGCTGCCTTAAGCACATGCTCAAACATAGCAGCACCAAGGTTAAAAGGAAGGTGTTATCCAATTTTGTACAACAAAATTGCTTGATCCACCATTAAGACAGAAGCATTGGATGTTAGAAGCCAGTTGCAAATAGTGAGCTTAAACAAAACTGTGTAAAAGGTCAACTTGGATGATGAAACCTTGTTCATCCATTTAGGAATGAGACCACCGGTGATGGCATTCACAACATCATCAATGAGATCAAGTGAAATCATGGTGCCCTCATTCCCCAATCCGAGAAAAAAATTGAGCACGGTAGGGTTAAATTCATAGATTTTATCCCTAACATACACAGTACCATAGCTCAAATTTGTAGGATCCCCCATATCAATTGAGATGTTTGAGGTGAATTCAAACACTACATCAGGATCAAATGATAACAACTCAGTAACAGATTTCCACAATCCTCTCTGCTTCAAAAAGACATCCATACCATGTTTTTTAAAGCTTACCACAACAATCATCAACTCAATCTTAAAAGCCCTCTGAGTAAATCCAAACGGCTTCACGGTGATTCCGCCATCAAGACTAAAGAAGTACCCTTCAAAAAGCCCAAGCATGAGTTAAGCAAAGTAGTGTCGCACTCTCTCAGAGATGAGTCGAGCTCCTCTCAAGAAAAGCTCCCATCTCCAACTAAAGCTGAGCCTGAATCTAAGTGATTGACTTATAAGATGGTTTAGCCTCCTCTGAATAAAACATTTTACTAAATGTGGAAGTAACATCAAGAGACGAACTTGATAGAGTTGAAGAAGGTGCCGTGATGTCTCGACTGGGTCCCACCTTGGATGGAGTAACACTGGCTTTAAGATCACTAGATTCAGGCTTAACTTTAGTTGGAGATGGGAGCTGTTCTTGAGAGGAGCTCGACTCATCTCTGAGAGAGTGCGACACCACTTTGCTTGACTGACGCTTGGGCTTTTTCGAGGGTACTTCTTCAGTCTTGATGGCGAAATCACCATGAAGCCGTTTGGATTTCCTCATCGGAGACGGCTTACTGGCCATTTGGGTAAGAGATTGTTAGTTTTGTATACTGGAAGACTTGTCTTTGTATACTTTTCTGATGATATAATGATATGAAATGAAAGTTATTGCAGTCACTGTTTGCATTTAGATTATGTTCTATAATTATTCTATGCAATGTTTCATATACTTACATTGTAGATGATATGGTGTGGGGAGTCACACGGTAAGATCATATCATTAGAATCTTGTAATGTATTAAAGAGCTCACGGCTTAGATAGTCTTGAACACACCATCGGTACACCGTAGAATAATCTGGTAAGTTAGTTTATCTTGACTAACTAATTATTCTATTACACTCGTTAGTATATTGAGGAGGATCACGATAGGATACTATTCTCTATCTCTGACCCAGTTACTGAGAGAATAAAGATCCACAGAGTTCGGGTTCTGAACTCATGTAATATTAGCGAGCATATGTGTACGTTGTTTATTACTTTGATTTATCAATGAGTGAGATCTTTTCGTAGATCGAATTCGATATCTTGGGTAATAACAATGTATACATGATGTCTCGAGCAGTATGCATGAGCACCGTGTCCTGGTGCGCCAGGTTGATGATGTTCTCTTGAGAAAACACAAGTTCATATTGAAACCCTGCAGGTGGAATTTATTCCTTACATGGTAAAGCTTGTGTGGTACTACTCAAGGTTTTAGATGTTAATTAATTATAGCTGTCAGAGGCTGACATAATTAATTAATGAACATTATATCTAAAACACGGGGAATGGTTGAACTAAAAAAGAAAGCATATTCGTAAATGTGTATTAAATTGGTAGGTCAGTTTTACTTCTATAGTGGAATAAAAGTAAAACTTAGTTTATTTAATTATATTCTAAGTTTATTGTATATTGGATATTAAATAAATTAGTGGGCCAATTTAATATTCTTCTAGATCCCTGTTGTAGCCCAATTGACTGATAGTGGACTGGATATTGAACTTGAGATAGAGGCACAAACCCAGTATGGTTGGGAGACTTTTTTTCGACCATCTCCTCTATAAATAGAGAAGGTGGGTTCAAAAATTAAATCATAAGAAATCAGCCCCTCTTTGTCTCTCAAAGTTATCCACAGATTTCACAACCCTATCTAGTAGATTTCAGCCCACTCTGAATCTAGATATAGTCCGGGAATACAACAGAAGATCTTGGAGTAGAATCTGTGGTGGTCGAAATTTGAGGTGTAGGTGGCGCCTATTTCAGCGTTCATTCAACAGCAAGATTAGATCTTTAATCTTGTCCTCAGACCGGTTGAGAATTGTAAGTAATTCGAATATATGTCTTCCGCTTTATTAGATTCATTTTACATGGTTTTGTGCGTGATGTGATAAACATGCATGTGACATAAAAATATGATTTGCATGAACATGGATTAATGAACAACCAAATGATCCTGCGGTGGTTTAATTCGAAAAAACCCCTACAGAGATTGAGAGTAAGAGGGTAGTTCTGGATTAATCAGATTCTCTAGATCTCCAAGCACATGAATTTTGAGAGGCTTAGGGTTTAGTATCTCGGTTCTAGGAGGAATAACGAGATCTGGATTAGTGGTCTCGTCGGTAGGTTTTTCAGTCGGAGAAGAGGGTGAAGTTCCTGGATAAGGAGGAATAGAGGGTTCATCAAGATTGGTTGGTGTCAGAGGAGAGGAAGAAGTAGCTATAGGAATGGGGGTTGATGTTGAGGCAGGAGAAGGGTTTACTGACAGGATTGGCGTGGAGGCAAAGGATGGAGTGCCTTGAGACATCTCCATCATTTTTTGCAGAACCGTCATCATAGCTTGATATAGGTTGGGATCAGCCATTGATGAAAAGTTTCAAAAAAAAATCCAGAGATGGAGATAGACGAAGAAGAAGATGAACGGTTGTAGAGAGAGAGAAAAATAGTGAGAGTGAATCCAAAAAGATGAAAAGGAATATAATAAAGTGATATTAAATGAACCCACTTATCATATCCAAAAACAGATGATACGGAGATTCACTTATCTCATCAAACTTGAAAATATTATTTTAATAAAAATTTTATATAAAAAAAATCAGTTTCGGCCAAATTAGTAATGTTGACTAGTAATACATGAATAAATTCTCATGAATTAATTCACAATATAATAAGTCAAACATAACATGAATTATTTCGAAACAAAAAAAAAATTCCTGATGTCAAGATACACAACATGTGACTAAACATTAGTAATACAAACATTATCTAAACATTAGGAATACAAACATTATCCAAACATTGTAAATTGCGCTGATATTGTTACACAACAATGTCAATGAGGGATTTGACAACCCATAATCAAGCACCATTTGATTTAACCACAACAGTTGAGCACAACAACTAGCAACAACAACATACTCTGACTCAGCCGTAGAAAGTGAGATACAATTTTGTTTCTTACTTGACCAAGAAACCAGATTGTTACCAAAATAAAAACATCCTCCGCTTGTACTCTTTTGATCATCAACATCACCTGCCCAGTCGGAATCACTAAAGCCTACAAGATGAATGTTAGAACCTTTGTGATATTTTATACCAAAACCAAGTGTGCCAGAAACATAGCGAATGATTCGCTTAACAGCTTTAAGATGTGATTCTTTAGGCTGAGATTGATATCTCGCACAAACACCGACGCTAAACATGATATCAGGACGACTAGCTATTAAATACAATAAACTACCAATCATTCATCTATACATAGTAGAGTCAACATCAGCACCAACATCGTCTCTGCTCAACTTTTCTGATGATCCCATAGGAGTCTTCATTGGTTTAGTATCTTCAAGACTGAAGCATTTAACCAACCCCTTAGCATATTTACTTTGAGAAATAAATATGTCATCCTTATCTTGTTTAATTTGTAGACCCAAAAAAATAGTTGAGCTCTCCAACCATGCTCATTTCAAATGTCCCGCACATTGAGTCTACAAAATCTTTGAGTAAATTAGTACAAGTAGAACCAAAAACAATATCATCAACATAGACTTGAGCAACGATAATGTGTTTTTGATTTTTCTTGATGAAAAGTGTTTTATCTACTTCGCCTCTTGAAAAACCAATTTCAATTAAGAAGTCGGTTAATCTAGCATACCAGGATCTAGGAGCTTGTTTTAGCCCATACAAAGCCTTTTTTAGCTTAAAGACGTGCAATGATTTCTCATGACATTTGAATCCCTTAGGTTGTTCGACATAAGCTTCGTCATTAATAAAACTATTCAAGAAAGCACTTTTAACATCCATTTGACGTAAAGTAAAACCCACATAACATGCAATTGCACATAAAAGACGAATGGATTCTATCCTTACAACAGGAGCAAAGGTTTCGTCAAAATCAACTCCTTCAACTTGAGTGTAACCTTGAGCAACTAAACGAGCTTTGTTTCTGACAACATTGCCAGATTCGTCCGTTTTATTTTTAAAAATCCATTTTGTCCCAATTACATTTTTATCTTTTGGTCGTGGAACTAGTTCCCAGACATTGTTTCTGACAAACTGGTTTAGTTCCTCATGCATAGCATTGATCCAGAAAATCATCTTTAAGGGCATCCTTGATGTTCTTGGGTTCAATGTTAGACAAAAAATAGGTGTTTGACAGAGCAACATTCAAAGAAGACATATATACCTGTTTTACCATTTCCTTGTAATCAATCAAGTTCTTCTTTTGAGTTTGAACTCCTTCAGATTGATCACCAATGATTTAGGAATCTGGATGGTTCTTCTTGATCCTACTTGGGGGATCTCTTCTTGGTTCATCTTCAGTAGTTAATAGTTGATCGTCTTCACTATCTGAGGTGCATGTTGATGTTGGTGATTTAATTGGAACTTCATTATTCTGAGAAACATTGACTTCGACATAACTAGTCGATGTGTTGTTTTTGATATTATGTTCAACTTTGTCACTTGACATTTCATCAATGTCGAGCAGCTCCATCACCTCATCCTCTTCAGATTTTGACACAATACCTATGTGATCATCAAACACAACATTAATTGATTTTTGGACAGTTTTTGTCCTTAGATTAAACACACAGTATGCCTGACTGTTAGACGCATATCCTAAGAAGATTCCTTTATCACTCTTAGCATCGAACTTTCCCAAGTGATCTCTATCATTCAAGATGTAACATATACACCCAAAAACATGAAAATATTTCAAGTTGGGCTTCTTGTTATTCTGAAGTTCATATGGTGTCTCTGTTCTACCGGGGCGAAGAATCACTCGATTCCCGATGTGATAAGCAGTGTTACTTGTGTAACAGCCTGGTCTCGAGATAGGGATTAATGAATGAGGACGGGGTGTTATTAAGGGATTATCAAATAAAGATGAAAGATTAACAAAGAAGGTTTAAGAATAAATATATACTTTTGAAAGAAAGGTGATGATACTCGGGTTTACCTGATTAAGAAGGAAACATGTTTTAGTGGAATAAATGACTAACTAATCAGATACCAACAAGCATAGACCCATTCATAGGTCAAAACGAATAAATAGATATCAATATGCACAAGCCTCTTTATAAGCGAAAGGAAAATTGTTGTGGACCTTATTCAGTATGGGAAAAGGTTTAATGAGAAACAGAAGTTAAGAAGAGAGGAGGCGCCGGAACGGGAGTTGGGAGTTACAATCGGGGAATACAAAGATAGGGCAGCTCTTCAAAAATTAGGAATTCTTATGATTTGGCTTTGACCATTCAATCAGCAGTTGGCCGGAGCGGGTCAAGATAGATGGGCTGGTCATGCTTAGTTAAGTATTGGGCTTCATTATGTTTTATTAATGTAAATCAAGGACTTGGGTCCATTTATAGTTAGGGTATTAGGTAACCCTTATTTGTGGTCCCTGCCTTTATGTAAAGGGATATAAATATGTAATGTTGCCCTAGGAAACAAGTTAAGCAATAAAATATTCTAATTTCCCCCACTGTCTTTCTCTTATTCTCTCTCTCATTTCTTCTATTAAATATCCCCCATTTCTATTACATAACTTCATCAAGATTACAACTTTGTTATAAATTCAGCCTATTTATCATCAACTATTACAAGATCCCAAACATAGCCAAAAGAAAGGCCAAAACTAAACGTGAAACAACAGAGACCATTACAACTGGTATCCAGAGCCAACGTTCCTCGGCCATGGATGAAAATACCAGATTGAAGAGTTGTAGGAAGCCCAGAAGAAGTTAGATCAGGCCCTGCAGGCAGAAAACCAAAATGAGATGCTGAGAATTTAAAAATGGAGGCAGCTGAATCAAGACTTCGAGAATAGATTCAATCTGTTACTAAGACACAAGAGAACATGCTGGGTAAGCTTGATCATCTAGCTGAATTATTTTCCTCTTTCCAGACTGAAACTAAAGGGAATGGACAATCTGAGGATGATTCTATACTGGGAAGACCTCTCTCCCACTTGGCAGATGAGGGTTCACATTCTAGAACTCACACATCTTGGGGGCATGGGTAATTAGTTAGTGATTCATAGCCGTTACAAGCTATTACCCCATTGCCCAAGATTGATTTCCTTAGATTTGATGGTTTGCAGCCTAGGGTTTGGATTTTAAAGTGTAATAGCTACTTTAAGATGATCCCTAATGTCCTTGATAATCAAAATATAGCTCTAGCTACAATGAATTTTGATGAAAATGCAGCCTTATGGTACCAATCCTATAGTTCCAAGCTTGATAATCTGACTTGGAAGCAGTTTATTGATGTTGTAGCTGATAGATTTGAGGACCTAAGGGAAACTAATATTGTTGGAGAGTTCAACAAACTTAGACACACTGGGAGTTATGCTAAGTATGTTGAAAAGTTTGAGGAATTAAAAGAGTACATGACATTTTTTGATACTAATACTTATTCAGAAACATACTATGTGGCCAATTTCTTGTATGGGCTAAGTGAGGAGCTAAGGGCTGCTGTGAGGATGTTCAACCCTACTACCCTTAAGCAGGCTATTAAACTTGGACACAATCAAGTGATTACAATGGAAGCACTTACCAGAAAGATCAAGGCTGTAAACAGGCCTCCCAACAACAGCAGGTATTACACACCTGGGCCCATTCCACCAGCTACTCTGACAACCCACAACTACAGAGTTTACTCACTGAATTATGTGATGTGTTCAAGGAACCAGAAGGCCTCCCTCCAGCCAGAGGCATTGAACATTAGATTTTGCTTAAACCAGGCAGTGTACCAAGACAGTTGTACCCCTACAGGACTTTCCACCATCACAAGGATGAGATAGAGAAGATAGTGGAGGTCATCCTTACCCCTGAGATACAGTAGATTAACGATGATAGAATTATCTCCAACTTTAATTCTAGGGCACTGAATGCTATTTTTGTTTCGATGGATGTTCTATGTTTTTAAAATGGTGTGCAATTGCACCACTGCATATCAAGCGTGGAACATACTGCAGGAACATTGTGAAGGCTTGACAAGTGTACATCAAACAAAGCTAACTGCTCACTTTCAAGTTTGAAACCCGGTGGATGTTGGAAGATGAGACCATTTCGATGTACACTGAAAGGTTATGTGAAGTTTCTAATGAATCTACTGCTCTCGGATGTGAAGTTAGCAAACTTCTTCGCACTCTTCTTAAAAGATTCAACATGAAGATTTCAGCTATTAAGGAGGCTCATAATGTATCAAACATGAGTTTGAGTGAGGCTGTGAGCATCCTACTTACTTTTGAGATGAATCTCGAAAACCAGAAGTCGAACAATCCTTCTAAATGAATTGCACTTCAATCTGCAACATCAAGTTCGGATGTTCAACTTGATGTTGAAAATATTCAGAAAATCAATGAAGATGAGTCCTTGAGTGTTGCTCTTCTCACCAAGAAGTTCAATTCCTTGGTACGGTCTATGAAGAAAGGTTCGCCAAACTTCAAACCACGAAGGTTGTTTGACTCTCCCTCAACAACATCATCTGGCTCATCAAAATCATTAAAAATCCCAGATGACCCAGTGAAGAACATTGACTCGGTTCAGTGTAGGGGATGTTCTGGGCTTGGACACTATACCAATGAGTGTCCTACTGTACATAGGAAACAATGAAGAAACTATAGTGCTGATATGTTAAGTGACGAATTCAAAGATGAGGAATTAGGAAAACAAATGGTGTTGTTTGTTAAAGTCAATGATGACATTGATGAAATGATTGAAGCTCTAACTGACATGGATGAAGTTGATTTTGACTTTGACATCAGTCATGACAATGAAGCTTCTGATGTTTCCAGTAATGTCATGGAGAATGTTCCATAAGAAATTGCAAACATTCCTTCCAATACCACTAACTGGTATGAAATGACTTTGCTGGATGAATTTTGTAACACTGCTGAAGTGTCTTAGGTAGAAGAAGATCCCTCCGACATTATCCACCAGGAAGCTCTATGACAACTTCACAAGGTCGTGGATGAAGTGTGTGTTCAATGGACTGAACAAACAAAGGAGTTTGGAGTTCTCATGGAAGAAAATCAAAGTATAAAGCGAAGGGTGATAGATTTGGAAATCCGTCTAACCAGAAGTGACATTGAGTTTTGCAAGCTGAGAAAAGAAGTAGATGTTGCCTCAAAAACCTTTCAACAACTCAATCAAGGAACAACAACCTTAAATGAAGTCCTGACATTGGGACAAACCACTAAAGCAGGTTTGGGATATACATCTAGTTCATCTATGTCTATCTCTAACAAAAATCCTATCAAGTTTGTCAAAGGAGAAAGCTCGAAGAATGTTCCAGTCAATGTTGATTGCAATGTCAAACGAGATGTGAATGACAAATCTAAAGAGAAGAAATATACTTCTCATTACTGTCAAGAGCCTGGACACATTAAGCCTTATTGCTTCAAATATCATGATGATATAACAACGGGAAAGGTTGTTGTTGAAAACTCTTCTAAAACTTTCGAAAAGAATAAGAGTGCCAAGAAGACAAAAATTTCATGCAATGTTGTTTACACCTCGCTAAAAGCTAACATTGCAGGTACATGGTACTTTGATAGTGGCTGCTCATGTCATATGATAGGCAACCCAAAGTTTCTTGACAACTATTCCGCGTCAAGTAAAGGCAGGGTGAGCTATGGTGGAGGGGCACAAGGTAATATTGTGGGTAAAGATACTTTGAATTTTAAAAACTTTCCAAAATTACACAATGCGCTTCATGTTGAAGGGTTAACAGCTAATTTGATAAGCATAAATCAATTGTGTGATGACGGTATGCATGTCAGATTCAACAAGAATAAGCCAAAGAAGATCTTGAAGTTAATAAAACCGAGATCTTGAAGCAAAATCTCGTCAGAAGAGCATTGGCATCCCAATGGCCCCATTAAATGAAAACCCTTGCAACTGGCTTTATCATTTATGATCCAACAGTGATGACCAGCAGTCACCAACTCACATGTCTTTAAAAGGTGAGCTACCCTAGAGAAGACTGTGGGACTTTTCAAAATTTGGAGAGCACTTTAGTTAAGTCTTTCCGCGAAGACGTTTGCCGAAGCACTAAAGCCTCACACTCAAAGAACTCAGATAATCAAAAGTTCCAACTGATGAGAATGAGCCTTAACGCTCTTCGAGCTAGCTGTTGAAGATTTTCAGCTAGAGTTGTTCTCTTAGTCACCGTGCTTAAGTGATCAACTACCCCAGCTCAGACGCAGACGTGCAAAGGAGCAACCCAGTTGATACCAGTTTCAAGACTGTACTCTTGAAGATCGAGTGAGATCTAATATCATGAAAAGATGGGCAATAGCACCTTATCTCTCCAGCGAGTAGTTGGGGATCGCAAGTGTAAGTTGCCGACCTACCGACTGAGGAATTTGAGAGTGCAGCTTCCAGAACAGCAACTGTCTTCACTGTGTAACTATAATAAAGGAACTTTACACTTGCATAGTGAATTGCCCTTCTACGGAAGGAAGAGAGGACATAGAAGTTGAGCTTCGAACCTCTATAAACTACTTGTGTGCTCTGCTTTAAATTTCAGTTCAGTTACATGTTTTTAACTGCACACTAAGCACACACATAGCACTCCGAGCTAGCAGATCTTCTCAACTGATCTCTATATAGCACGGATGATATTTGCGAGTTAAAATGGGCCATGAATATTCCGCATCTAAGTTCAGTTTTGTAATCAGTTTATTCACTCCCCCCCCTCTAAACTGATTCTGACTCGCCCCCGGACCAACAAGTGGTATCAGAGCGGTTGATTCTAAAGATCTGTTGAAGTCAGGCACTATACAACCTAGTAGGAGTGCTTTTTCTTCCCCAGTTCTGTTGGTGAAGAAAAAAGATGGTACTTGGAAGATGTGTGTTGACTATAGGTACATAAATGGGTTGATAGTCAAACATGACTATCCCATACCCATCATAGATGATCTACTAGATGAGCTTCATGGTTCTAAGTTCTTTTCGAAACTAGATCTAAGGTCTGGCTATTTTCAGATCTTAATGGAACTTTTCCACAGGCACTTGACTGCATTCAGGACCCACAGTGGCCAATATGAATTTCTAGTCATGCCATTTGGCCTACGTAATGCCCCCGCCACATTTCAATCCTTAATGAATCAGGTCTTCAGGCCCTACTTAAGGAGATACACACTGGTTTTCTTTGATGACATATAGGTGTATAGCAAGACATGGGAAGAACATCTGTTGCATCTAAGGAAAGTTCTTTCTACACTCAAACAACACTCACTCTATGTCAAGAAGTCAAAGTGCCACTTTGGCCAGACACAAGTAGAGTATCTAGGCCACATCATAAGTGGAGAAGGAGTAGCCACTGATCCACAGAAGGTGGAGTGTATGGTTCAGTGGCCTATGCCTAAAATAGTTAAACAACTCAGAGGATTTTTGGGGTTAACATGGTACTACAGGAAGTTCATAAAAGGTTAAATAGAGATAACAAGGAACCTAAAAAATAGGAGATAGAGTTTGACTATTTCAAACTCTATTTAAATAATAATAAAACAATCATATATATATATATATCCATTTATTTGAAATATAAATTTCATGGATATATTTGATTTAAAATATATAAACTAAAATATAGTTTATTAAATAATAATAAAACTTAAAATCCAGGAAAATATAAGATTAAACATGACGACTGTCACAGATAATGTCGTAGGGAGTCTGTCTGATATTAAGTTAAACATAGAATGTCAATGTTAGACAGCACTCAACACTATTGTACAAGTATTAACTTAAGGGGGAGTAACCCTTAAGGGGGAGATTTTTATCTCCATTTTTTCGCTGCGACTCTAAGTGTACATAATACATCGAGTTGTATGTTTTGTGCAGAAATGCTAAGATTAAGGCGGAGATTGTAAAGTGGTGTATGACATTGAGTTCAATGTTGAACATAATGTCATACAGAATCCTTATGACATTGTCTGTGACATTTAAAGTGTCTAATCTTATCCTTTCCTAGATTTTAGGATTTATAATTTTTAATAAATTATATTTAATTTGCATATCTTAAATCATATATATCCACAAAATTTATATTTCAAATAAATGGATATATATGATTGAGATATTAAAATTTAAATAAAGTTTGATTTAGTCAAACTTTATCTCCTATTTTTTAGGTATCTTGTTATCTTCTATTTAACCGTTTCTTTTTAGAGATTAACGTGCTGGAACTCTAGAGAAATAGTGTAGGACGTGGGCTCTTCTTCCAGCCACAATAAGGGGTGGTTTCTTCCAAACCATAGAAGTGGTGGTGGTTATTTTCAACCCACGATCAAGAGGATGACATGGCCTTCAACCGATCCAAGTGAAGAGTGTTTATAAGGAGCATAATTCACAATTGGAGAAGTTGCTCAAACAGAGAAAATATCACCACTGTGAGTGAGAAAATCCAAAGCTTAAGTCACGCAGCCGAAGAGACCATCACGGAGTGAACGTGAGAAGCTTGAAGGTTGCGGTACTTTTCTGTCAGAGATCTCTTCGACATTGCGATGAACATCTTCTCTATTGTCTCGATCAACTAAGATTTGTATATCTTAGTTGTGTTTATAAGGAGTTATGTTTTCAAGTGTCGTTGGATTTCTGCAATATTGTATGCAAGTGGAGAAAATCTCACCTGGAGTAGTGAGAAAACTTGATGCTTGCATTTGTGTCTACTAGAGCTCTGCCAACATTCAACTTGACATCATATCTATTGTTTGGATCAACTATAGACAGGTTTTATCTTAGTTGTGTGTGTAGGTACTGATTAGATTGATTGTTAGTAGTTCTTCGAGTAGATACATTATTTAGCTATCTAGATGTTAGATAGTGTTTTTGAGAAGAATTATTCAAGCGAGTGAAACTAGAATAGGTTTCTTGTATTGTATGTTGTGCTGTCAAGGGAGTGAACCTGGGCAACATTAGCATTTTAATTTTCAACACTAGTGAAGTGTAATTTCGCCCTGAGGCAATCACATACGTGTTGTGTGTGATTTAAAATTAATTTTCGTGCAAGTTGTTCCTTAAAATTCCGCTGCGTGTTGAAAGCATAGTGTTTGACACTAGCTTCAACATCACTCTATTATTTGCAGTTTGGCCTTTTTCACAAGCTGTTTTATGCTTATGTTTTAAAGATATATTCGGGAAAACTATTTATAAATTCCTATGACAATGTTGTCGGTAATGTGAGTAACATTGACTACAACATTGTATATAACATTGCACGTGGTTTTGTTTTCACAGTATTTGAGGCAACAAAATCTAACAATTGGGTAAACTCAAAAATCCGCCTGGACAAAAATGGAATCTGTAGCTAAGTAGAGAATCCACCATATGGAATAAATGCTGAAAGAACCTTTTTGCTAGGACGGATCTAACAAATATTTTGAAGCAATTCCAACTAAAATGTAATTTTTAAGAATGAGACATTAACTTCAAAAAATCATATTAAATTCATTTCAACACGAAATGGAGCACCGTCTGCGGCCACGCGTCAACTCGACGGGTACCACAATCGGTCAGAAGGGATCAAAGGCTAATTCCGGTGACACCGGCCAAAAATCGGCCGGAAATCTGGCTGGCGGAAATTCCCATCACAGATTTTAGCTGAAAATGTATCGAGCTCGATACTCATTGGATTTTTGCTCAAAAGTACAATTTTTGATAATGCAGAAAATAAGGAATTTAATGGTATAATCAAATCAAAGATCAAACGGCTAGAATATAAACTCAAACTGGGCAGATTTATAATATAATATTCAGATCCAAATTTCAAACGACGAAGAATCAAAAATCTATTCCGGTTAACTACAAGATCCAAACGATCAAAGACTATGTATAAAAAGAAGATTTCTAATACGACTATCCAAGAAGAGTAGATATGAGATTTACATAAAATGAAAACGGGAAAAAATACCCAAAACTCACAACATCAAAAATCGAAATTGGTAGAATTAAAGGTAACCGAAATACAAGCATATTTAGAACTTGAAATTTCTAAATTCATCAGTCTGAATAACCAGAATCGGAGAAAGCACCTTCTCCGAGGAATTGGCAGCGGTCACGACGATTTTCCATCGTGATCATCCTCCGTGTCATCATTTCAATCATGTATTCGTGATCTACGCGTTGACACCTTCAAAATGACTATTTCAGAATTGAAATAGGAAACTAGAGTCGTACATTCTCTGGAAGCTGCTCGGCGTTTCGATTTTGAAAATGAATGAAAAATGAAACCTTAAGTTCCTATTTATAGAGGAAAAATAAATAAGATAATAACGAATAAAAGAAAGAGGATAATGATGGAAAAAGAATAGAATAATTATGAATATGATAATATTTTGAAAAAGAAATTGAATAATGACGGATGTGCCTTTTTCTATTCAAATTTATTATTTTCCAACTTAAAGTTGTGCCAAGAGTTCATTTGAATTCGAAATTAGAAAATTCAAAGTTTGGCATGATCCTTGAAACTTTTTCTATCATCCCGACAAATCAAAACATATTTTTAAAGCAATTTTTGACCAAAATAAAATTTAACAGATTTCCCTGCCTGCGATTTTCTTCATTTGAGTCCTACAAGGACCCAACTTCTTTCCTAAATTACCCTCAAGTAACATATGTTGAATAAAATCTTCTAAAATATTTTGGGATATTACACTATAAGTCTATATCCTCTCTTATTTGTATTGTTTGTGTGGATATAATTATTTTTATGTCCATCAAATACATCGGAACAAAATTTTAGAGCATAAATGATCATATATTCAATTTTTGAAAACATAAAATAAAACAATATACATATATATATATATGTGTGTGTGTGTGAATAAAGGGGAAAATATGTTGTTTTTTATGATTATAAATATGCACCAACCTTTATCGAAATGTGAAAATGAAGTCATTGATTCCTTTGTGTGATGCAGGTTCTTCTTGACAAGGTAAGATGAATGAATTGCAACCTATATGTATCATGCCATCAAAAATATATTTATTAGTATTGTCAGCGTATTTTTTTTACATAAAGACTATTCTATAACAACATCAACAACAACAACAACAACAAAAGAGAAAAAAAAGGGCCCTAAAGTAAAAAAAAACTCAACGACCAAACATTAGGAGCACAAATTCAAAAGAAAAAAATATCAACCAAATGTTTAAACATATTCAAAATGACAGTTGTACCTATATATGTTATATTAATATATATCCTTCCGATTACTTAGGAATCGAATATTATATTATTGAAATTTTTATTGACTTCCCTAATTACAACATATCTATCTATAATTATCAATCAACCTAGAATTCGAGAATAAATTATAGAAATATATAATTAGAAGATACTCCCTCCGTTGCGTTTTAATTGTTATTTTAGGAGTTTTATTTTGTATCAAAATATTTGTTGTTTTAGATATTTTCATATTCTTTCTCCCAATTTTAACCCTACAAATATATGGAGAGATAAAATTTTACCGACTTTTTAAGAAAATATAAGGGAATAAGATTTTATTTAATATAGAAGAAAGGGATATTTTAGTCTAAAAAATTAATTGTTAATTCTACATTGAAATTATAAAATAATAAATATTATGAAACGGAGAGAGTATGATTAACATATTTAAGGTAATTATATGTATTTAATTTTTTACAAATTATATGGATGCAGTTATATAATTATATTATACATTATATATAATTAATATAGAAACATATATATGATTAACAGTTGTGCGTGGATGTGTGTGTGTACATATTTGTATTATATTATTATTTTATATATTTCACATATGTAGAATGAAGTGCTAAAATTGATGTAAATATATAGATACACATAAAAATATAAATACAAAGTTTTCAGTGCATGTGGTGCACATAAGCTTTATATTAGACGGGCGGGTCAAATTCGCGGGTCAACCCGTATAAAAAAATCCGGCAAAATCAGTATCAACAGTAACATTAAAACGTATCACTCAAAATTCAAAAAGTATCAACTATATCATTAAAAAGTAAGGTCTCTTCTACTTATTTTTTGGGGGCTTTTTAGGGGTTTATTTTGTATGTTTTGGGATTTTTTGGAGGTGCTTTTAGGGGTTTATTTTGTGTTTTTAAGGGGGTATTTTTAGGGTTTTTTTATTGTGTTTTTTAGGGTTTTTTGGGGGGTTTTTTAGGGTTTTTTTTTTTGGTGTTTTTAGGATTTAATTTTGTTTTTTTTAGGATTTATTAATTTCATTTTACGGTATAAATTTATGTTTATTTCAAACTAATTATATCAATTCACTTTAATTTTAGGGTTCGCTAATTTTATTTTATGGTATAAATTTTGTTAGGAAAAATAAAAAAAAATAAAGAAAATTGAAAAAAATTCAAAAGAATAAAAAAACTGACAGGCGTGTGGGCCCCACACGCCGCGCGAGGGGTGCGCGTGAGCGCCACGCGCCTATCTGATGGCTGCCGCAGGGTATGCCTCGTGTGCCGAAAACCAGCCCAAATATAAATGGATGGGTATTTTTCATAAGGATGCATTGGTGTATATGGACGAATTTGTAAAAATTTTACCTTGTATAAAACGCAATCTTATTCACTGTGGTATTGATCCGCAAATCTATATATTAATATATTAATTTGCCACATTTTTACATTAATTAGAAGCATATTATTCATGGAAAAAAATATAATAGTGGATTTGCTGCATTTCCAAAATTTTAATATTCATAATTTTACATAAAAATAATTAATTAAGTAATATATTATAACATTTTCATTTTCAGAATGTGCAAATTGGCGGAAAAACTAACGTTTCTATTTTTGGATACGGTGTTATTATTATATAACACACTAGATTGACCAACCGAGCGATGCACGGATAAGATATATGCACTTATTTTTTTTATTATTATAAGTTACAAATATGAAAGAAATACAATGAAAACATTTAAATAAAGTATTGGAGATTTTAAAGATAATTTTTTATTGACCCCCTTGACAATACCCAAACTATATAAATCTCTACGTAAAATGGAGATATTTCATATCTAAAACCTATTGCTCTCTTTTTGTTGTCGCATCTCATTTTCTAAGTATGATTTACCTTTTTCTGTGCGGTTTAAGAAATATTACACAAAAGTGAGACTTACCTAGTGCACATCCTGGTAATGACTGTAGACATCCTCGTCACAAAAAAAATGTATTTTTAATGTTTTTATTTTTATAAAAAACCAAATGTATCTTGAAATGATTTTTAAATTTTCATTTTAAAATTTAAATATCTTAAATTAATACTACATCCGTTTCGAAATGTTTGTTGTTTTATTTTTTTATCTGGAATTAAGAATTAATTTTGTGGACAAATATACCCATCCCTCATATATGCCATAAAATCTAATTCATTTATATTTTCTTAAAAAATAACAATAGTTTCTCTCTCCATATATTTTTCTCTTTTCATATATTATAGGTAAGTTAGAATCAAGAAATCTTGTAGGATTTGAGAGGGTTAAAATTGAGAGAGAGGATGTCAAATTATATAAAACAACAAACATTTTGAAACAAAAAAAAAAACCTAAAACAACAAACATTTCAAAATGGAGGTAGTATATTTTATACTTTACTGCATAAAAATCAAGGTTCTTTTTATTATAGATGTAATTTGTTATTCTCGTATATATTCAATATATTGGTAAAATAGTAAATAAAAAAAATGAATGCAGAACATAATACTTAAATTTTATGTTTGTACATTTTTCAAAAGTTATTTGTTTAGCAAAATAATATATTACACCTTTTGAATATATCTATTAAAATATTTGAAATGCAAAATCATTACAAAATTTTCATCTATCATTGATCATGTAAATTTATCATAACTTATAAATGTTTAAGCTTCACATTTCGATAAGTAGTTATGCGAGTTATGATACAAATATAATATATAAATGAAATGGTCGTACGAACGTTTATTATAAATTTTATGATAAATATTTTTACTAAAAAATACTATAGTAGAGCTCAAATCCAAAATAGATACAATTACTTATACATTAATTGCTATCATCAAGCAATGTAAAAATACAAAAACCATAAAAATCGAAATATATATATATAAAATTAAGCGAAATATTGAGAATAGTAAAGATTTGTATAGATACATATACGTTATACAGAAATTTGAACACAATAAATGAATTCATTACAAAAAAATAATAAAAAATAAAAATAAAGCACAATGATACAAATAATAAAATTACACTTGGTTGAAAGACCATTTTCCGAAAGCCAACACAAGATGATGTTGATAAATAAAATTAACACTCAATAGAAATATTTTTCATTATAAGAAATTTTTTAAATAAAAAAATACATCAAATCCTAAAAATACATCACATCTCGTATTCTTTTTTTCAATAATCAGTGTTCATCGATCTCTCCCTAACCCATTTTTTTGGATGATAACTATATATGATTAATTTTAATCCTTCAACATATATTGTCGATCTTGCTTTTTTTCTTTGAATTATTTTCATCCTAACATTGCAAGATTGCACTAAACATAGCAGCTTCAAGGTCGTTGACCCCATGTCATAATGGAGTACCTTTTATACAAAACTATGGACCCAAATGTTAGTTTCAACTTTACTTTTTTCTAGTTGAAGTGCTTATGGATGTTTTTTTTATATTTGTGTGGATGTTGAGAACGTTAAAATTGATAGACATAATGCAACTATTTATAATATTATATATTTCTTCTTAATCATCAAAAGATAGAAAATGTGCGCGTAAAATTACGTAAATTTAAATTTCAGTACCATTATTATTAACGTTATTATATACTGTATTATATAATTAACATAATTTCACTTATGTAATTATATCTTTTTATAATTAATTACCTAATTAATGTAATTGTTGTACGTTGATACTTTTCTAATTAAGTTAATTTGTATATATTAATCTAATTTAAATTAAGCAATGTATTCTAAATAATTACATAATTATAAGATAAATTTAGTTGTTATTATTTTGAGAAGGACATAGTAGAATTAATGATTTTTATGGACTAATAGAATTTGTGTATATTGATTTGCACTTGCAATATATTAGTATAAATAATTTATATTAGGCGTATATTATTATGTCGAAGTACTTTTGAAATATAATCTATATAATTATGGATAGTTCCTAATTTCTGATGATGATTCTCAACCAATAAATTAGTTGATATATAGATATTTATTAATTAATATTATTATTTCTAAATCTAGAAATTTCATTTTGACGGTAAAATAAAGATTTTTTAATTACGGTCACGGTGTTGTTATTATATACTATTATATAGATATATAATATCACTTTCCTTCGGGGATCTCTTGAAAAAAAATTAGGTATAGTACTAGATTTAGTGTCCACATAATAATGCAAGTCAATATTCCATATTCAACTTAAATAAAATATAACGTTGATACTCCTATAAATTCATTACTAACATTAGAAAAGTATTATATTTAATAATTGTTATGCAAATAACCAACGTAATGTCCATTAAGTCGATGTTGGAATATGAAGTGACAAACTATTTTAAACAGTGAAACTTTATGTAAATTCCTGAAAGCTTAACCGCATGTTTGTTTTCATTTCTAAATGAAAATTATCAATTTATTTACTATTTAAAGGGGGAATGGTCATTTTGATACTTTATATTTGACTATTTTAACAATACATATTATATCATTTTTAGTCCTGATAACCTCACTACAACAAATTAAAAGGCATGAAAACAACACCAGTTTCACAACGGTTTTGTCTAAAAATCGTTGTTAAGTAAGAAATTATAACGATTTTGTCTTAAAAACCGTTGACTATGTGCGTATTTTTTTAAAAATTCACAACACTTTCAAAAATTACGTTGTCTGATTACAACGGTTTTAATAAAACCGTTGTGCCATGAGAACGGTTTCATAGAAAACGTTGTCTATGAGTGCATTTTCATAGAAAACGTTGTCTATGAGTGCATTTTCTGAAGTGTAACCGATGTGATTGAACTGTTGTGAAATGAAAAATATTAAATATTAATGAAATAATTAAAACCTAATTTCCCAATTTCTGAAATGGTCGCCTTCTTCCCGCATCTTGAGCTCTCTCTCTGCATTTGGAATTCCTAATTCACAAAAGCAGTCAATTTCTTCTTCTTCCCGCGTCTCTAAGCTCTCGCTCTCGGCATTTGGATGTCCCAATTCACGAAAATAGTCGTCTTCTTCTTCCCATTTTGTCTCTGAATTCTCTCTGTTGATTTGGAAGTAAGTTTCTTCTTATAAGTCGCCTTCTCTGAAATTTCTCTTGTTATTGTTTGAAAATTTATGTTATTGTTTCAATTTTTCTTGTTGGTGTTGAGTTACAGATGGTTAAAACCCCTAATAGATTTACTTCTCAAACCAGTTGAAGAATAGTAGTCACGGCTTCTTAGTTGGTATCGAGTAAGTCACAGCTTCTCAATTTTTCTTGTTGGTGTCGAGTTACAGATTGTTTCAATTTTTCTTGTTGGTGTAGAATAACTCTCGGTTGATGATTATTGCAATTGGGATGGTATTCAGTTTGAAGTTCTATCATTATTTTTATTTTTCCATAATTTCTTGGTTTGTTCGGAGTTTGATTCAATGTCAACATTCTGAAACAGAATGCTGCTCATTGTTAGCTTTCATCAATTTCTTAAACTAGAAATATTACAGATCAAGTAAGATTGTGTGGCAAAAATACCTGATGATGATGCCTAATGTTGCTCTGTAGTGCTCCAAAAATAAGTTGTCCAACTACAACGGCTTAGACCAAAACTGTTGTAAAATAACAACAGTTATTTTCATATTGTTGCCAATTTACAACGGTTTTCAAGTAACCGTTGTTATTTTACAACGGTTATTTTTATAAACCGTTGTCTTTTTCTTCATCAAACAACACAAAGTGAACAGATTTACAACAGTTCTGATTATTGTTGTAAATTTACAACGGTTTAAAACCATTATCGCGTGTAAAATTTACAACAATGACTAAGACAACGGTTCATTTTCTGGCTAGACAACGGTTAAAAACTGTTGTGTTAATGGTTTTTTGTAGTAGTGCCTGAAAAGATTTTCCTCTTGTCAAGCTTAAGTCAAAGACAATTTAGATTTTTTTGCAATTTATTTAAAATTATTGGATCAAAAATTCTTTTCAAAATTTTCACCCAAATTTATTTTTTTAAGTCAACTATTCCATTTTCTTATTTTCATGTTTTAAAATATTTAATCAAAAATTTGGAAAACGCAAATCTCTTAAAAGAAATAAAATTTTTGAACAGTTAAACTACTTGCATTCAGCCGATTCTTTTTTTTTTTTTTTTCTGGGAAGCTGTTTTTTATATTTTAAGCTTAAATCTTTTAGATGATTTAATTAAAACCCTAGAATATATACACACATATGATACATCCGCAAGTTTATTTTTTTTCTTTTTTTGAGATTTGCGTTTGTCAAGTTTTTAATTAAATATTATGCAACATGAAAAATAAGAAAATATTAAATATCAGATTCGACTTTAAAAAATAAAGTTGGGTAATTTTGAAAATAATTTTTGATCCCATAATTTTAAATAAATTACAAAAAAAATCATAAAATTACATTTAACTTAAGTTTTACTAAGGGAAATCTGCTATTGTTAAGGTACCATTTTGGCACATGAAATTCTTAAAATATCAAAAATAATAAGAGGTCAAACATAGAATACCAAAATAACTATTTTTTTCCTATTTAAAACACCGAAAATATCTTTATTTTATTCATTTTCATTTCAATTTTCACCTTCTTCGTTCCTATATCATCTATTCATCATATATATATATATATATATATATATATATATACATATATATTTATGTGTAGAGGTGGGTTAAAATGGGAACTATACCCTTATGTAGGAACTATGAACCATTTACATCCATAGGTCTCTATAATTTGAATGGACAAGATTGATTTTATATTTCAAGGGTCAAATTGCAAAATGATAATTTTGTACCTAAATTTAAAACATAATAAGGGTATTATTGAGAAACCCAAATCTATAGTTATTGATAAAAACCCTAGAAACACAAATCAGAAATATTATCCAACGCTCGTCTTCAACCTCTCACCCAACGCTCGTCTTCAACCTCTCGCCGCCGTCTTCAGCCGCTCGCCGTCGCCGGTCGCGCATCATCGGCGCATCGTCACCGCCGTCTTCAGCCACCCAATCGTCGTGAGCTCACAGTCGCCGATTCAATATTGAGGGAACTCTACCCAGTCGCTGCCATACGCCGCCCGCATGCCGGTTGCTTGATGGCCAAACTGAACCAAATCGCCGTCTGCCCTCCGCCACTAGAACGCCGAATGCACGCTGTCCGCTCGCCGGAATAATGATGAAGGGCGCAAAGCCCGTATGAACAAGTACTTATCCTGCCATTTTTCAAATTTTTTTGATGAAATTTGGTTCGATGTATTTAGCAATTTAGTTGTATATTATTAGCAATATTTAATGTTTTTGTTTGTTGATTATTCTGCTAGTTTAGATCTGATTTGGTTTGAGTTTTAGCAAATTAAATGGATATGATTAGCAAATTTGGTCGGTATTGATTATTGTTTCATTTTTTTATTTGATTGTGGTTTGATTTGTATTGCTATATTTAGTAAATTATTAAGTTTTGATTAGCAAGTTAGTCATGTATGTTTAGCAGATTAATTTGATATGTTGTTGATGTGATCCGGACTAAAATAGGATCGAACACACGTCGACTCAACTGTAAGGGTTATGATACTCGAAATATGACTAAATAGCTAGACTCAAAGACTCGACTAAATACCTAGACTTGTGACACGACAATTAAACAAAACACAACGGAATGAACGGAAGAGGAGCTGTTTTGGTTTCGAATTTGATAAGGATGGCTAGGAACGTGTATGATAGTGATGTGGGGTGAAGAAGGGTTGGTGTAGATAGGTTATGACTAAGAAATAAAAGACTTACGGTATATGTGCTCAACTCGGCGCGAACAACACGTATACTTGAACTGAACTCGAACAACTTGGAAACATGTAGATCTTCACTCGAACTTGATGGAGATTGATGTTATGGACGTTGGATTGCTGCTGGAAGTCGTCGAGGATGGATGGCGATGATGGTGTTGTAGAATGAATTGAAATCGGGGCAAAACTCCAAGTGTAAAACAATACACAAAAAGATTCACTACTTGATTCCACTTCGGTTGCAAATCCGACCCTAACTCCACAAGAGAATTAGAACAAGATTTAAAGATAAAACTTAAAAGTTGCAAGCTTCTAAGAGTGTGTATTTTCGGCTGAAAATAAACAAAAAGAGGATCTTGGGTGAGACAATATTGAAAGGTAAATTCTTCTTAATCAAATATGGTCTAAATATCAAAGTAACAATGATCCCCTATTTATAATAGAAGGATGGACGAAAATTCCAAGATAAAATCCTAAAAGAATTAGAAAAAGAGTTTCCTATCATAACTAAGATTGTTTCCTTATCCAAAATCTGTTTTTATGGAAAGAATCAAAAGATACCAAAAATAAAATAAGAAAAATCTATCTAGATAAAGATAAATCCCAACAACTTGGGCCTTCATAAAACTCGCCTATTTGGACCTTTAATTACACGACATGGGCTGAAATATAGTGTATAATTTCGTGGCCCATGTAATATAATTCCTGCCACCTTTGCATGAAAAACAGCATCTCCCGATTTCCCATGCAAACGCGAATAACTTTTGATGCACACGTCCAAATGGCGTCATTCTTCCTCTCACGTCTTCATGCTTCCTTCTTCATCATCAACGGACAACATGGTGATCCATTTTGGGCTGAGTGGCTCGATTACTTCTTCTTCAAACTTCTTTCTTACAATGGCTTGGAAATAGCCTTGTAACTTCTTTGCTCGTAAGCGTGTAATCGGCCCTTGCAACTGCAGCTCGGGATTCACCTCATCCATGCTAGGCATGGCTTCATCATTCCCCCCCTGCTGAAAAGAATTCGTCCTCGAATTCGCATCCTCATCATCGAAAATATCTGCAGAATAAGGGGAGAGATCAGCAACATTAAATGTACTAGAGCACTTATACTCACTAGGCAAATCAATGCGGTATGCATTGTCGTTCACGCGGCTGATCACGGTGAATGGACCATCGCCTCTTGGGTTGAGCTTCGACTTTCTGAGGTTCGGGAACCGACCAGGACTTAGATGAATCCATACTTGATCTCCGGGCTTGAACACAACTCGACGCCGATGTTGGTTCCGTGCGGCGGCGGTGTTGGCTCCTTTTTGCTCAATTCGAGCTCTTACCTTTTCATGTATCTCCTTGATAAAATCAGCCCGCTTCAAACCTTTCACACTTGACAAATGCTCAACAGGTAATGGTAAAAGATCCGAAGGGGTTAAAGGGTTAAATCCATAAACAACTTCAAATGGAGACATATGAGTAGATGAATGCACAACACGGTTATATGCGAATTCAGCGAATGGCAAACAATCTTCCCAATTCTTCAAGTTGTTCTTAATTAATGCACGAAGTAAAGTACCTAGGGTGCGATTAACTACTTCAGTTTGCCCATCAGTTTGTGGGTGACATGCAGTAGAAAATAACAACTTGGTACCTAACTTACCCCATAGAACACGCCAAAAGTGGCCTAGAAACTTAGAATCTCGATCACTAACTATAGTCCTAGGTAAACCATGCAAACGCACAACTTCTCGAAAGAACAAGTTAGCAACATTCACAACATCATCAGTTTTCTTACATGCAATAAAATGAGCCATTTTAGAAAACCGATCTACGACCACAAAAACTGAATCTTTACCCATCTTAGACCTAGGTAACCCTAAAATAAAATCCATAGAAATATCAATCCAAGGGGACGAAGGGGCGGGTAGAGGCGTGTAAAGACCAAATGGGTGTGACGTCGACTTAGACTTATGACATGTAACACATCGACTACACACATTCTCAACATCCTTTCTCATATGCGGCCAATAAAAATGTTCATGCAGCAGGCTTAACATTTTAGACACTCCAAAATGTCCCATTAATCCCCCCGCATGTGATTCCAAAACAAGTAGCTCACGCATAGATGAAACAGGAATGCATAACTGTGACTCTTTAAACAAAAAGCCATCACTTACATAAAAACCATCACAAGCTCGTGGCTTAGCCATGCATGTCGTGTAAATAGGACCGAAAACAGGGTCAGACGCATACAATGACTTGATGGACTCAAAACCAAGCATCTTAGCATGCATAAGAGAAAGAAACATGTACCTTCTAGATAGGGCGTCGGCTACCACATTATCCTCTCCCTTTTTGTACTTGATGACGTACGGGAAGGATTCGATGAATTCGACCCACCTCACATGTCTCTTGTTCAGATTATTTTGGCCCTTTAGATGCTTCAAGCTCTCGTGATCCGTGTGAATCACGAATTCCTTTGGCCACAAATAATGTTGCGATGTCTCCAAAGCTCTCTTCAAAGCGTACAACTCCTTGTCGTATGTAGAATACTTGAGGGCTGCATCGTTGAGCTTTTCACTGAAGTATGCGACGGGCCTCTTTTCCTGCATAAGAACTGCACCAATACCCTTGCCCGAGGCATCACATTCTATTTCAAAAGTTTTAGTAAAATCGGGTAAACATAAAACAGGTGCATGACATAGCAAATACTTAAGGCGTGTAAACGCCTCCTCTTGGGCTTTTCCCCACACAAATGGTTGATCCTTCTTACTAAGTTCAGTAAGAGGGGCGGCTATAGTGGAAAAATCGCGCACGAAGCGACGATAAAATCCGGCTAAGCCATGGAACGACCGTACATCAGACACGGACTTAGGAGTCGGCCACTCTTCGATTACCTTAATCTTAGAGCGGTCTACTTCTATTCCTCGATCACTTACTACGAAGCCTAAGAACACGACTTCATTCATGCAGAAAGAACACTTAGCCAAATTACCATATAACTTTGCATCATGAAGAAGCATGAAAACACGACGTAAATGGTCTAAGTGTGCGTATGTGCTGCGGCTCTAGATAAGAATATCATCAAAATAGACAACCACAAACTTACCTATCACCTCACGCAATACATGGTTCATTAAACGCATAAAAGTACTAGGCGCGTTAGTTAAGCCAAAGGGCATCACTAACCACTCATATAATCCATGTTTCGTTTTGAAAGTTGTTTTCCATTTATCCCCCTCTTTCATTCTTACTTGAAAATATCCGGATCTCAAATCAATTTTAGAAAAGACTTTAGAACCAGATAGTTCATCTAACATGTCGTCTAAACGAGGAATGGGAAAACGATACTTTACTGTGATCTTGTTGATGGCGCGACAATCCATGCACATTCTCCAATCATTTGTCTTCTTAGGCACAAGAATAACAGGAACGGTGCATGGACTCAAGGATTCACGGATTTGCTTCTTCTCCAACAGCTCCTTGATTTGCCTATCGATCTCCTTTGTCTCCTCGAGATTTGTTCGATAAGCTGGATGGTTGGGTAGCACGGCTCCCGGGTGGAAATCGATCTGGTGCTCGATCCCTCGAACTGGAGGTAAACCACTTGGAATCTCCTCCGGAAACACGTCTGCGAACTCATCCATGAGAGGCTGCACAACACTAGGTAAAGAAGACTCGTTAGTAGCACTGCTCTTACAAGTTAATAAAACATAAGGCAAACCTGCTTTTAAAGCCTTTTCAACGCCTTTAACCGAAATAAAGAGGCTGTGGTTTTGAGGCTTCTTTGAGATTGTTTTACTCGATCCACTAGCTGTCTTAGGATCATTAGGGGGCTGACTTGAGGTGTTATGAGGGGTGGAAGATGAATCATCGATCGAGGGGTCGAAATTGGCCGGAAATTCACCGGTGGCGGCGGTGCTATGGGCGGCAGGGTCGGCTGCCCGCTCTCTATCTTCCTTGAAATTTTCTTGCATCCTCAATTGGTCTTCGGCTACAGCCTTTGGTGGTAAAGGCTTGAGGATTGTAGACCGACCATTTCGCAGCACCGTATAGGTGTTTGCAAATCCATCATGCTTAGCTTGCCGATCATATTGCCAGGGTCTCCCTAATAAGATGTGAGCTGCATCCATAGGAATAACATCGCAAACAACTGTGTCAGAGTATTTACCTATGGAAAAATCGACACTTACCTGGCAGATGACTTTGATAACGCCGCGGTCTGTGAGCCATTGAAGCTTGTATGGCTTCGGATGCTTCATAACAGGTAACGTCAATTTTGTGACTACGTACTGGCTTATGGTGTTAATTACACTTCCACTATCGATGATCATTGAGCATATCTTATCCTTGATGGTGACACGGGTGTAAAAGATGTTCTCCCGTTGATTTTGCTGATCTTCGTCATGTATTAGGCTAAGACTGCGAATGGAGACAAGGCTGACATGATTGAGCTCGGGCTCGGCCTCATCTTGATCATCTATAGGTGACGAGTCCTTAGGTTGCTCATCGTTTGTGGGCTGTTCTTGCTCTCCTTCACTGGCTGACTCGATCTCGTTTTGATCTGTGATGATCAAAACGCGTCTGTTTGGGCACTAGTTCTGAAAATGGCCCCATCCTTGACATTTATGGCACTGGATGTCACGAGCTCGATTAGGGGTTGTTGCACCTTGATTTGGCCGAGTAGGGGTCGGCCGTGGCTGGTTGAGCGGTGTAGACTCGGGTCTACGGCTTGTCTGCGGATAGACCTCTTGGTCGAGTGGAGTCAGTAGAAGGGGTAGAAAGTGATGTGGAAGGTGTACCTTTACTCCAAGATGAACGTGTAGGGGCTGCACTGTAGTGGGATCGACGGCGGCCCTCTCTTAGCTGCCTTTCCACAATCGATGCGTACTGCACCATCCTTTCTACACTGGTGAAGTCTCTGAGCTCGACTTCACACGCAATATCAGGATTCATACCTTCAATGTACCGAATAATGGTAGCATTTAGGGTCTCCTATTTTCCAACTCTGTTTAAGAGCGTCTCCAACTCCTTGTGGTACTCTTCAATCGATCTTGTACCTTGCTTGACCCGATTGAGCTTCTTTTCAAGCTCTCTTTCATAATGCATAGGTATGAAACGCCCACGCATGAATCCCTTCATTTCTTCCCAATTGTCGATGGGAGGGTTGTGGTTTCTGCGCCTTCTTTCTTGTTGCATTTCCCACCATGAGGCTGCATAGCCTCTAAACTCTAAGCATGCGAGTTGTACCTTCTTTTGCTCTGAAAAGTTATAGCATGCAAAGACCTTCTCTACCTTACGTTCCCAATCTAAGTAAACATCAGGATCGTGAAGGCCTTCAAACTCGGGTATGCTCGTCTTGATGTTGTTGAGCCTACCATCATCATCATCATTGTTTGGACGTCTATGGGGACCTCGGGGTCGCCCTTGATGATGTCATCGCCCTTGTGGAATGAAATCAGCTTCATAACCACTGGCTGCATAGGAATCGTATCCATAATCAAACTCTTCTTCAAAGGTGGGCTCTCGGGGCGGCCTTTGATCAACTTGCTGAATAGGAGGTGGCTGTGGGACGTTCTTCAGGGGTTGGCGTCGGCCTTGGGCTCCTGTTTGAGGCTCATGTCGCCTCTCTGTGTTGTCTTGAGGCTCGGATTGCCTCTCTGCATTATTTTGAGGCTCAGATTGCCTCGTCTCTTCGTCTTGAGGATCGAGTGGCCTCTTCTCAGGATCTCCTTGGACCGTTTGTGATGTGGTCGTTTGAGATCTAAGCTTTGCAAGCTCCTCTTGCAATTCAGATACTTGGTTGCCAAGTTCGTCTTTCAGTAGACGAGTCTGTCGCTCAAAATGCTTTGCTAGAGCTTCATATTGGTACTTGGCATCCCAGGGTGGTTCAGATGAGTATGATTGATCGCCTGGAGTGTTTGGCGATCTAGGCTCCTTAGGTGGAGGCGTAGATGCCTCTGTGTTGGTACCTCTTTTCATTGTACCTGCAAAATGAACAAACGTGAAGAATAAAGAGATCCTCACCAACTCACAAGTCACTCGATTTTTAACACTCTTGTTTTATCACTCGTGTATCACTCAATATGGTGGTGCACGTGTGTATAAGTGTACAAGATGGCCGAAAATCCAGTAGAATGGAAGCTGCTCCCTTTGCAAGTCTATCTCTTGATCTCGATCAAAAGACTCCGTGTAGTGGGATGGAATGCTACTCGAAAGTTGATGTAGTGGATGATGGAGTTTTTGGTGTATTTTGGTGTATGGGTGTAGGGTGTATGGAGTATGGTGTATGGTGTAGGGTGTAGGTGCGTGGTGTATGCACCGGGTGGTGTATGAAGGTGTACGGGTGTAACTGTAGGTGTAGATGGACAAGGCTGGAAATTTCGATCCCCTGGTAGTGTAGGAGTCGAAATCTTGGTGTGGAAGGGATATGGGGAATGGTAGTAAAAGATTGGGATGGAAAGGGGTTAGTTTAGAAGGAAAGAGAGATCTAGATAAGGTAAATAGATTTGGTTGTGTTCTACTTAATGTGGACACAATCTAAATTTTTTATTTATTTTTTATTTATTTTTTATTTTTTATTTTTTTGCTGTTCGGCTGTACTGCCTTTGCTCGTTTTTTTTTTACACTATGAATGAACAAGAATAAAAATTATAACAAAATAGACGACACAAACGAATTAACCACGAACCAAAGCCGACGTGGCTTTGATACCACTTTTATGATGTGATCCAGACTAAAATAGGATCGAACACACGTCGACTCAACTGTAAAGGTTATGATACTCGAAATATGACTAAATAGCTAGACTCAAAGACTCGACTAAATACCTAGACTTGTGACACGACAATTAAACAAAACACAACGGAATGAACGGAAGAGGGGCTGTTTTGGTTTCGAATTTGATAGGGATGGCTAGGAACGTGTATGATAGTGATGTGGGGTGAAGAAGGGTTAGTGTAGATAGGTTATGACTAAGAAATAAAAGACTTACGGTATATGTGCTCAACTCGGCGCGAACAACACGTATACTTGAACTGAACTCGAACAACTTGAAAACATGTAGATCTTCACTCGAACTTGATGGAGATTGATGTTATGGACGTTGGATGGCTGCTGGAAGTCATCGAGGATGGATGGCGATGATGGTGTTGTAGAATGAATTGAAATCGGGGCAAAACTCCAAGTGTAAAACAATACACAAAAAGATTCACTACTTGATTCCACTTCGGTTGCAAATCCGACCCTAACTCCACAAGAGAATTAGAACAAGATTTAAAGATAAAACTTAAAAGTTGCAAGCTTCTAAGAGTGTTTATTTTCGGCTGAAAATAAATAAAAAGAGGATCTTGGGTGAGACAATATTGAAAGGTAAATTCTTCTTAATCAAATATGGTCTAAATATCAAAGTAACAATGATCCCCTATTTATAATAGAAGGATGGACGAAAATTCCAAGATAAAATCCTAAAAGAATTAGAAAAAGAGTTTCCTATCATAACTAGGATTGTTTCCTTATCCAAAATCTGTTTTTAAGGAAAGAATCAAAAGATACCAAAAATAAAATAAGAAAAATCTATCTAGATAAAGATAAATCCCAACAACTTGGGCCTTCATAAAACTCGCCTATTTGGACCTTTAATTACACGACATGGGCTGAAATATAGTGTATAATTTCGTGGCCCATGTAATATAATTCCTGCCACCTTTGCATGAAAAACAGCATCTCCCGATTTCCCATGCAAACGCGAATAACTTTTGATGCACACGTCCAAATGGCGTCATTCTTCCTCTCACGTCTTCATGCTTCCTTCTTCATCATCAACGGACAACATGGTGATCCATTTTGGGCTGAGTGGCTCGATTACTTCTTCTTCAAACTTCTTTCTTACAATGGCTTGAAAATAGTCTTGTAACTTCTTTGCTCGTAGGCGTGTAATCGGCCCTTGCAACTGCAGCTCGGGATTCATCTCATCCATGCTAGGCATGGCTTCATCAGTTGTGGTTTTATGGTATTGATAAAAGTTATTAATGTTGTTTTATTTTAGCTAATCGTTTCGCTGTATTCAGCAAACTAGAAAGATATAATTAGTAAATTTTACAACTTTGATTCGTGTTATATCGAATTATTGTTTGATTTTAGCAAATTAACAAGTTGTTTATAGTACTTTATTAGTTATAGCAAATATTTTATTGGTTTGTAGCTGATTTGCATTTATGGTGATTGGTTATTGCTTGATCGACCTACTGTATATATTGGAGGCTTATTATCATCACTTACAGAAACTTCATTGCTCCTTTCTTTGTGAATCAGATTTTACTACATTTTTTATGATTTTGATAAGAGTCATTAATGTTGTTTTGTTTTAGCTAATTGCTCCACTGTATTTTGCAAACTAGAAAGATATTATTATCAAATTTTACAGCATTGATTCGTGTATACCGAATTATTATTTGATTTTAGCAAATTGACAAGTTGTTTATAGAAAATGCATTATTGGTTTATAGCAAATACTTTTTTGGTTTGTAGCTGATTTGTATTTATGGTTATTGGTTATTACTCAATAGACCTGCTGTCTATATCGGATGCTTATTATCATAAGATTCAGAAACTTCATTGCTCCTTTCTTTGTGAATCAGATTTCGGCATATTTTTTATGGTTTTGATAAGAGTTATTACTGTTGTTTTATTTTAGCTAATTATTCTGCTGTATTTAGCAAACTAGAAATATATGATTAGCAAATTTTACAACTTTGATTCGTGTCATACCGAATTATTATTTAATTTTAGCAAATTGACAAGTTTTTTTATAGAAAATACTTTTATTGGTTTATATAGCAAATACTTTATTGGTTTATAACCCTTCAATCGAATTTTTAGTTAATAATGAGAAAGGTGATCGTGCTAAAAAAGAGAATGTCGGGTAATTGGGCAAAAGGTATTTAAATGATATTATGAACAACTAGAAATTTCTCATTTATATGTTTTTACAAAATTAGTTTTTGAATATAATGTTGGTAATGTTGTTTATTTTTTTCTATACGACAATGCAGAAGCAAAATTGAAGTAGCCAGAACGAGATTATAGCAAAAGAAAACGATCTGCTGTGTATCAGATTTCGGCACATTTTTTTATGGTTTTGATAAGAGATATTAATGTTGTTTTATTTTAGCTAATTATTCCGCTGTATTTAGCAAAGTAGAAAGATATGAGTAGCAAATTTAACAAATTGATGAGTTGTTTATAGGAAATACTTTATTAGTTTGTAGCTGATTTGCTTTCATGGTTATTGGTTATTGGTTATTGCTTAATGGATCTATTGTATATATCGGAAGCTTATTATCATCACTTACGGAAACTATATTGCTCTTTTCTTTGTGAATTAGATTTCGGCACATTTTTTATGGTTTTGATAAGAGATATTAATGTTGTTTTATTTTAGCTAATTGTTCCGTTGTATTTAGCAAACTAGAAAGATATGAGTTGCAAATTTAGCAAATTGACAAGTTGTTTATAGCAAATACTTTATTGGTTTGTAGCTGATTTGCAGTCATGGTTATTGGTTATTGCTTAATCGACCTGCTGTATATATCGGAGGCTTATTATCATCACTTACGGAAACTATATTGTACCTTTCTTTGTGAATCAGATTTCGGCACATTTGTTATGGTTTTGATAAGAGTTATTAATGTTGTTTTGTTTTAGCTAATTGTTTAACTGTATTTAGCAAACTAGAAAGATATGATTGGCAAATTTTGCAACTTTGATTCGTGTTATATTGAATTATTATTTGATTTTAGCAAATAGACACATTGTTTATAGCAAAAAAATTATTGGTTTATAGCAAATACTTTATTGGTTTCTAGCTAATTTGCATTTATGGTTATTGGTTATTGGTTATTGCTTAATTGACCTGCTGTGTATATCGGAGGCTTATTATCATAAGATTCAGAAACTTCATTGCTCCGTTCTTTGTGAATCAGATTTCGACATATTTTTTATGGTTTTGATAAGAGTTAATAATGTTGTTATATTTTAGCTAATTCTTCCATAATCAGACGATAACTGGCGTGATGATAATATACGATGGAATAAGAACTTGTGAAAAAAATTACATTCTTATTTTGTACGCATACATTCATGCGATTTTAACTATTTTTTTCTTAATAACTTGAAAACTTCCACAACCAAATACGAAAAGCATCTATCGTCTATAATAAATTTGAAATGACCATTATCTGCCAACATCTCAGTATCATGTAAAGCATATTGAAATCATTTTTTTTAAAAAAATAACCATCCTATCGTCAAACAATAAATTATATTTTCACATAAAAATATTACCGATTTACTATTAATACATCTATAAATTGATAATTACATATAACAAATTTGCTAAAAGTCGTATATACGAGTCCCTAACAGATTCCGTCCAGATCTCTACACCTATAAAGACACATTAATGGAGAACATAATATCTGTATCTTGCATAATCAGACGATAACCGGTGTAATGATAATATAAGATGGAGTAAGAAATTGTGAAAAAAATACATTCTTATTTTGCACACAACAATTCATACCATTTTAACTATTTTTTTCTTAATAACTTGAAAACTTCAACAACCAAATACGAAAAATATCTATCGTCTATCATAAATATGAAATGCACATTCTCTGCAAACATCTTACTATCATGCACATCACATTGAAACCATTTCAAAAAAAAGAGAGACCATCCTATCAAAAAAAAATAAAACAAATCATATTTTCACATAAAATATTACCGATATGCTATTAACACATCTATAATTTGCTAATTATACATACAAAATTTGCTAAACGTCAGACATAAGAGTCCCTACCAAATTCCGCCCATATCAGTACGCATACAAAGATACATTAACAGATAACACAATACATGTATCTTGCATAATCAGACGATAACCGGCGTGATTATATTATACAATGGAGTAAGAACTTGTGAAAAAAAAATACATTCTTATTTTGCACACAACAATTCATGCCATTTTAACTATTTTTTTAATAACTTGAAAACTTCCACAACCAAATACGAAAGAGCATCTATCATCTATAATAAATATGAAATGCACATTCTCTGCAAATATCTCACTATCATGCAAAGCATATTAAAACCATTTAAAAAAAATCAAATTTTCACATAAAAATATTATCGATTTGCTATTAACAAATCTATAATTTGCTAATTCCGCATACAAAATATGCTAAACGTCAGACATACCCGTCCCTACCAGATTCCACCAATATCTCTATACCATTAATGGAGAACATAATACTTGTATCTTCTATAATCAGATGAAAATTGGAGTGAGACCGATGAAATCCGATAAAGATAACTTGTGTATAATCTGCAACGACTCCTTCAACTGGAAGAGACCCAAGCAATAAGAATGTTGAACAGGTGTGTGATGAATTAAAATATGAAACACCAATAGATACAACTCTGTAAAAAAAAGAGTTGTAAAAATCGTCCAAAATTGAAAAAAAAAACGTCCAAAATTAAAAAAAAAAAACCGTTCCCATGTAATCCCACTATATATGGAACATATATATTTACTGCAGATAATTGATATGCAATACAATGACATATATACCCTTAACTTAATATAATTCTTAAGATATTGCATTTTTGACCCCATTTTTTTGAGATTGATCTGAGCCTTAGAAAATCATTGATCTAACGCTCCATATTAGTTCCTAGTTCCTACACAGGGCATTAGTTCTCATTTGATCTCTAATACACACACACACACACACACACACACAGTGTGACTCATCACTTAAATATTTATCACTTTATCTTAACCATACAAATATTTATCTTTTAATTTTAACAACAAATTTAATTTGGAAAAAATAATCAAACAAACATATTTTCACTTTCCAAACATATAACTTTAAATATTAAATCATTCATCATAACAAAATCATTATATTTTTTCAAAAATCAACACACCTCGTAAATTGAACTGAAAGTACTAAAAATTGGAAACTGAAGTTGGAAATAATCCCCTAATACTCTAGGCTTTTGAAAGTTTGAAAACGTGAATCACCTTTTATTTTTACTTTTATTTTTAAAGAATTTGATCATCAATTTTTTGTTTGATGTCGAGGGTAACGTGCAAAAAAAAAAAAGTAGATAATGTTCTGTACAATAACCTACAAACTACAAAAAAAAAAAAATCATATTTAAAAATTCAAGTGTAATAGACTTACACCTAACAATGTCTTAGTGATATTCGAATTTGAGACCATCAATCTCAAGTATTAGTAGTTGTATCATTGTGGAATTGCCGCCCTTTTCACTTTTGTGCTCTATAATTTTATTTATTATTTGTGGTTCTCAGCGTTATGATTTGTTAATTTCACTAAACACCTTTATATACGTAGCTAATTAAAAGATATATTCTCGAACAAGAAAAAAAGCCAAAAAGAAAAAAGAAAGATATGGTATATGCTTCCAAAAGTAAAAAAAAATATGGTACAATTCGTAATATATACTTATGGACCAATGTTTTGAAAACCGGATCGGATGGCCGGTTCAACCGGTTTAATTTGACATCAATGTTTAACATGTAATTAAAATAAATAGAGAAGAGAACTAAAATAGTGCTTGTGAAATAATGATTAGCAATGTTTTTTAATTATTATTGTGTAGTATTCTTTGTACTTAATATTTAATTATTTGACATTTAATTATATATTTTCTCAAAATTTAGAATTTGATGTTCAATATTTATTTTTATAAAAATATTATACTTTTGACTACTTAACTTATGGAATAACTATAGATAAATTAAACACTTTATTTCTTTGTATTGATATAAACTTGATGTATGTTTTAAACTTATTTAATATATTTATCATGATAGTAGTTTTTATAATTTTATTATGTTTTATTGTATATATATACATATAAATAACATATACCGGATCATCCGATTTTTTCAAAACGGTTGAACCAATGACCCAGTGACCCATTAAATTGAGCGGTTCGATGTCCCATTAAATTAGATGAAACGGTCTAACAAATTACAAACCGAACCAAAATGCGCCCAAAATATGTTCAAACCCGCCCACGACCCACCACACTCGCTGGTGCTTATGAACCACACACTAGCGATTTTTATTTTTATTCTTCGATGTTTCCAGCTTTTTTCATTTTATTCAAAAATCTTTTATTTCATCAAATTATCGACCATAGTGAATGAGCCGAAGCGTTAGCGTCGAACAGTACACTATATGAATCACATGATAAAAAAAATAAAAATAAATCAATTCAATTTAATTTTAGGGTCCAGTGATTTCATTTTATGGTATATATATTTATTTCAAAAATTTAATAATTGAGCACAGTGCACGAATCCACACGGTAGCGTCAAGTGCATTACTTGAGAGAGGTTGGATAAAAAAAATTAATTCATTTCACTTTAGTTTTAGGATTTACTAATTCTATTTCAGTGTATATATATAATTTATTTTGAAAAAATTAATTAACGGGCTTGGTGTACAAACATGCGCATTAACACTAGGTAAATACACCGTTTGAGCCATTGATGATTTAATTTTGAAGTTCAATAATTTCATTTTATGTTATATATTAGTAAGAAAAATAAACAAATAAAAAATTGAAAAAGAAAAACTGATAAGTGAAGGAAAAAAGGGCATCGAAAGAGAAAAATTGAAAAGGAAATAAAAAAAGGAGGTCCACGGTGGCACATGCTTTCGTCATTAATTTTAGTCCTCTTTTGATGTCATATTTAGAAAGTTTAAGATGCTTTTACAAAACGAACAAATGTTCATAAGAGCGGTGTATTTTTTGACAAAAGAACATCATATACTTTGTATTGTGCGTATAATTTTAAATAGTATAGTTTTATAATCTTTCTTTAATATATAGAACTAAATTTTAATTTAAAAAATGTACCTAGGGACACAAGTTTTAGTGATAAATCATGGCAATTTTGTAAGTAAAATATATACTTTTTGTGACATTATTTTAATTTGGAGGTCCTCACCAATTAGTAATAATTTTGTTTATTGTCACTAATCTAATGCTAACTTTTTCTGGCACCACAAACCTTATGGTCTATCAGTTTTTCTAATAATTTTATGAATTGAGAGATTGGGTTCGAACCCGGCCCACATCAAGCCCCACCCACCCACTCACCCAAGGAAAAAAATATTGTTTGCAGAAAACAATGGTCATCATCACAATTGCCATCTAAACTTTTTTTAAATGACTTTTATAAATAAAGGAAAAGTTGAAACCTAGAAGTCCCAATTATCACATGCCGATAACTTAGAAGATCGGAGCTTCATTAAAACCCGTATGGAAAATTAAGTGGGAAAAATCTTATGGGAAAAAGAGTACCTCTCTAAACAAAACGATAAAAATCAGTACCACACATATCCTGAGTTACAACATCATTAATCAATGGAATACAATCAAACCAAAAACCAAAACTAGTAGAAGGCAAAGCTAACAAATCCGCCACCCGATTTCTTTCTCTAAAAATATGAGAGACACAAAAATGAATAGATGTAATAAACTCCAGCACCCGCCGCCACCGAGCCTTTAAACTCCAAGGAACCTACAAGGAACAGGAAGAAAGGAGAGTGACCATATATATAGAATTTGCCTCTAGCCAAATAAAGTCCAGAGCCAAAACTTGAGCCCATTTCAAAGCTACAATCACCGCAACAAGCTCCGCCAAAAATGCAAATCCAACTCCCTCGTTGATATGGAAACAAGTAAGGACCGAGCCATCTGATTGCCTAAAAAGGCCCCCCATCGCCATCCTGCCTGGACTGCCAATCGAAGATCCATCAGTGTTAATTTTAGTCCATGCCGCAGGAGGGGGCCACCAAACAACAGAAATCGGTTCCCTCGGGGGAGCAATTCTAGGTGTGATCTTCAAATACTTGATATTAAGAAGATCCGATACTTTATTCAACATATAAACACATCTACCCCTAAAGAAATCCACTTCACGAAGAGCTATACGAATATTGGATATAAGCGAATGAGGAGTAGGTACAATGTCATCATAAATAGCTTTGTTCCTAAATGTCCATATGGTACAAACAATAGTGACCACCGCAGCTCTCCATAACATCAAAAGTTGCAAGCTAAAAGAAACCTCCATAAATCTCAAATAAGCTTCATGAATATAATAAGCCCCAGCAAACCGCACCTGAAAGGTATCGAACAACCATTGCCATAAGACCGAAGCCAAAGGAAAATTCCAAAACAAATGATCAAGTGTCTCCATATCTCTACGACACATGACATAGATAGTCGGCCCCATAAATCCATGCAACATGTCCATAGTAGGAAGACAGGATAAAAGCAATCTCCAACTCACTGAGGAGTGATGAACCGGAATATGGGACGCCCAAATCCATTTCCCCTATTTAACTGAAAGAAAATGAGTTCGAATATGCAATCTAGCCTCACGCGCCATGACCGAACCATGCAGAGACTTAGTCCAGACCTGATGAGATCGAGTATGGCAAAGAAGAAGAAGAACCGGAGCTGCAATTCAAAGGTCCCATGACGTGTTTACGAGCAAAGAAGTTGCAAGCTTATTTACAAGCTTCACTAAGGCGTAAATTCGAGCTACAAGAAGAAGAGATGAAGAGCAGCCCGAGAGTGGTCATCATGCTATCAACTGATGAAGAAGAAGGAAGGCATGAAGACAGTCGGTATGGGCATACTGACTAGATTGAATGAAAACAGTCGGTATGGGCATACTGACTGGGTTGAGTTGAAGATAACGTGTGGATTCATCCAATAATAGTCCAACATGTTAATTATGAGGCCCAAGTCCAAAAGTGGTGATTTTTTAAAGGCCCAAGTCAATTTGGGATTTATCTTTATCTAGTTAGATTTTTCTTATCTTATTTTTGGTATCTTTTGATTCTTTCCTTAAAAACAGATTTTGGATAAGGAAACAATTCTAGTTTGACTAGGACTAGTTAGAATCGATTTTATCTAGTTATTTAGGTTTAATTTTCGTCCCCCTATCTTAGTATAAATAGGGCTACCATGTGACACTTTAAAAGTTAGACAATTGCAAGAGTTTGAGATTTATTCCTCCATTTGTCTCACGATCCTTTGGTTGATCAAAACTATACAAATAATTATATTGTTCTAGCAAATCAATAGTCTTATTCAAGTTCTTCAGGTTACAACGAGTACTTGGAAGAATTGCTATCCGGAGAAGTTAGACGTGCGCGTTCGAGTTATCAACACGGGTTTGCCGAATCTATCCAATCCACAACAAACACATCGCCGCCGCCCTCACCTTTAATACCGATGACCACCGCCGCCTTAGCCACCACCACCGCCATGCCTTTACCATCCACAAGTTGTCCTTCGTGTGTTCATCGATCCTTAGTTTATTGTTCGTGTTCCTAGTAATTTTGTTCATTTATTTAGAGTCAGACTGTATCCATTCGTTCTATCTAACGTAGTTTGATTCTTGAGTCTTCCGCGTGCATAAATCTCGTGTCTTGGATTCATTGTCTGGATCACATCAAGACCCTTTCATCATCATCCTTGATAAGAGAAACCCAAAGAATATCCGTGATCACCTCTGGAAAAGATGAGACAAAAGAATCGATAAACTGCCACACGCCATCAATAAGGAAGCTCTGTGCCTGATCCTGGAGCTTGTCATGCAGTGTCTCTGGAATACGAAGGCAATCCACAAGAACATAACAAAGCCAGTTATCATACCAGAAATCCACCACCAAACCATGACCAACAATGCAAAATGATTCCTTTAAAAGGCCGATGATCAATGTTTGAATGCCTGGCCAAATAGAGGAATAAGCCACACGTTTCAGCCAAGAAGAGGTTGTAAAAAATTGAGACCTACACAGCTGCATGGCTTGTGAATCGGCTATAATAACATTCCATGCAAGCTTTTTTAAAAGCCCCTTATTGATCTCCCGAAATGAGGACACTTCGAGACCACTCTCTTCCATAATGGCACATGTTCTCGCCCAACTAATAGCAGTCTAAGATCAATCATTAATATTACCCTTCCAAATAAAATTCCTAATAGCCGTATCAAGAGACTTTACCAAAGTTACCGGCCATTTATAAATCATCATCGAATGAGTCACCGAACTTGTAATTACCGACCTTACCAAGAAAATATGACCATCCATGGAAAGAGCTAAACCCTTCCATCTGTCAAAAACTTGGCTAAAATTTTTTCTGCCAGCTTACGCAAATGAACAACCTTCGGCATTCCTTCAAAAATCGAGACTCCAAGATAAATTGTGGGAAAAGATCCAACCATGAATCCAAGATGCCTATCTAGAGATTTTCAAACCTTCGGCTTGACTCCCTTCCCATAAAAAAAACTCTCGACTTAGTCCGACTACAGACTTGTCCTGAAGCCTTGGCATACACAGTAAAAAATCTCTGTAATAACCCGAACATTCGAGCTAGAGGCATGGAAAAAAAAGAAAACGTCATCAGCATAGAGAATATGAGTTGGGAAGCTCATTCCCCTACCATAAGACATTGACTTTAATCTCTTTTGTTCCACCGCATAATCAATCAAATAACTAAGAGCCTCCTCCGTGAAGCCAAATGAAATGGGAGATAACGGGTCACCTTGTCGCACTCCTTGAGAGCAGGCAAAAATAACCAACCGGAGCTCCATTTACCAAAATTGAAAGACGAGCAGAAGCAAGAATATTGAAGATCCAATTACAGAATTTAATAAGAAATCCAAACCGAATGAGAACCTGTCGAAGAAATTCCCACTGAAGAGTATCAAATGCTTTGGTAATATCAATTTTAAGTGCCATATTACAATCAGCATGAGTCCTATTCAAAGCATTAACCCCTTCCGACACCAAGATAATAGCATCATGAATGTGCCTCCCATGAATAAATCTAAACTAATGCTTTGACATAATTTTCGAAGCACTACAATTGAGCCGAGTAGCCAAAATCTTAGTAAAAATTTTAAAGAAAAAATTGCTAAGAGCAATAGGCCTGTAATCTTCCACCATCAAAGAACGATCCCATTTAGGAATAAGAACCAAAAAACTCGAGTTAAGCCCCGGCAGAATAACACCAAACTCAAAAAAACTCAAGCACAACTAAATAAATATCATGCGAAATAACATCCCAGGCAACCTGAAAAGAACTCCCAGTAAAGCGATCCCGCCCAGCAACACAGCAGTACTAGTTGGATCAAAAGCAAAGACAGCCTCTTTAACTTCAACCATAGAAGGAGAAACCATTAGAATAACACCTTGCATTTCCGTCACTAGAGTGGAAATCACCAAATCAACAATGGGTTCTGAATCACAAGTACTTGAGCAAGAGAAGAGATTGTTATAGTATTGAACAATATGATTAGAAATTCTCTCCTGATCATAAACTAACTCGCCATTTATAGTCATCACTGAAATGTTAGCCTTAGCCCGATAAGCTTGAATACTGACATGAAATCTTTTTGAATTTCTATCACCATCCCGTAACCACTGAATTCTACTCCGCTGCTGCAAATGAGAAGATTTGACCAAAAGTAGTCCATTGATTTCAGCCTAAATGTTAATTTCTTCTTCCACTCGAGCCTCATTATAACCATGCCTCGAGATATCAGCTTGGATATCTCCCAATTTATTTTGAAGCTCCTCAATTTTAGTTTTAAAATTCCCAAACACTTGAACATTCCACTCATTAAGAACCATCTTTAAGTGCTTAAGTTTGAGCATGACACACCGAATCCGACTACAAGAGGCAACATCTTGTGCCCAAGAATCTCCCACAATCTCCCACATGTGCCAAAATCTAAATGGTCTTGGAACCGACTCGGAAGAGGATTTACAAAACATAATCAGGGACGAATGATCAGAACATAACCTTGGAAGAAGCGTAGCATTAACCACCATCCATTACTCTTGAAAGCTCTTGGACATCAAGGCTCTATCTAGCTTGCTTTAATTAATTATCGAAAAATATCTTCGACTTGACCAAGAGAAGAAAAGACCATTGCAATCAACCTCCATTAACTCCATATCACCAATAAAATTGTTAAAATCCAAATAGGATGGAGGAGGAGGTTTAGATTGTCCTTGTCATTCATGAGCTCCTCTCACTGCATTAAAATCCCCCGTAACAATATATATATAAACCATTAAGAACGCTCAAATCATCCCACGATTGTCGGCGCCTAATATAAGAATTAGAGCCATGAAACACCACCACAATTCCATTAAATATAGCCGAATTAACCTGCATAGCCACACATTGATCCGTAGAAAAAACCATAGAAGCCGTGACACCCGGAGCAACCAAAATCTAAATATTAGAAACCCGAACACCCCTATCATTCTAAAATTCATTCCCAACAACTTCCAATATGATTTTGGAATATTTTGAAATTTAACACGCGGTTCAATTAATCCAAGCAAAGAAGGCTTAAAATTATGGACATGAGTCCTCAACATGTTTTGGGAAATTTTCGTTCCAATCCCGAAAACATTCCAAGTCATTAAATTCATTGAGAAGAATGAAGAGACCGAGAGGAATTACCCTCTCTTGTCATCCCCGTATTACCTGACATATGAGACACCATTTCCATATTAGCAAGAGCAGTTAAATTTGGCGCATCTTTAACATAAAGCGTTAAACTTTCCTCCACATTCTTGCCCCATTCATTGTCGAATGTATTAAGATGGCCCGAACGATGCAACCCTGATGCTGGACGATGATTCTGCTTGGTATAAACTCTTTTAGTGCTAATATTCCTTGAATTGTCCCCATTAATCCCACTTTCCTCAGCCTCAACATCATCAGCCTACCAAACCCTTGATCCTCCTTCAACACTATCATCTTCCGCATTATCCTGCATGGCGTCCTCTTGTATTACCGATTGTCGAGAATCATGCTCCCCCTTTTGCATGTCCTCTACACATCCATCCCCTCCAACTTCATTATTCCCAGTCTCATCCTCATTAATATCATTATTATGAGACATATTCTTATCCATGCAAGGTCTAGGCACTTCAGAATCAACCGGATGGGTAACCTCCATTAGAACATCAAACTCATTAGCAACATAAATAGGAGCTGGATTTTCCAGATTGATCGATGTTCCCTGTGTTCCCTTAACAGTAGCCTAAAAGTCTTCACAGCCCAATCCTTAGTGCTATGCACGTCCTTCTTTTGACTGGTAGCCCCAGCAGCACTAGATACATTTACCTCATACCCAGTGTGCTGCCCTTCTATAGCCAGCCTCTTACAATTTCAACACTTAGTTGTTGCATGTCTGACCATCTGGCATGCATGCAGTGCAGAAAGCCGATAAATTCTCACAATCAAATTCGATAAAAAAGAGGCATCGCCCTGTCTATCATGACAGATGATTGCATAGATTATGCCATATCCACTTCAACCAACACCTGAGCATAATGGTTGACCATACCATGCATCGTGTTACCATGTATCTTCAATGATGATCCAACCGCTCGAGCAATTCTGACAAACACCTCCGCGTGCTAATATTTGATCGGAAGATTATACAAACGAACCCAAACCTGAGCTAGAGTTGAGTTCAATTTATATGGGTTAAAATTCGGAATCCAGTCACGGATTTTCAAGAAACCTGGTGACAGATTCCAAGATTGCGATCGTCGCACCTTTGATTGATCAATAAAACAGGTAAATTGAAGGGTAAAATAACCTTTGCCGAGAGAAATCAGACGCCAATCATGTGTCGAATTCCATAACTTTTGAAGTCTCAGCTTAAAATTTGCCGTTGTCCATGGTTTATCCCCTTTTAATATGATCAAATGAGCGATTAGAGAAAATTTAAATTTTCCAAGTTGTTCTTGATATAAATCGTCAGGTATAGAGATGGAATTAAATTCTCCTCGCTTAACAGGCTGTATTGGCGACATGGTTGTAACAACCCAAATTTTCAGATAAGGTTTAGAGATATCTTAAACGTAATTAAGAAGTTAAGAAAGATATTTTTATAAGGTTTAAGTGAAGTCAGATGTCAATCACGACTTTAGGGGTCAATTTTCTTGAAATCGTATTTTTTAAATTTTGATCTTAACTCTGTTATGGCCGATTTTGGTTTTGTTAGAAAGGTTTTAACAAAAGGAGTGTGCCGGTATTTCCAGAATTTTATTCTGAAGTCATTTGAGGTTCCGGTGATGAAAAACGTATTTAGAGGATTTATGAATAGTAACTTTTGCATGCGTTCGTAATTTAGAAAATTTATGAAATCATCCTCGTTAATCCGAGTCTTGTTCTGTCAGGCCCTTCTTATGGGAAATGACTCAAAGAATCCAATCGCATTCACGGATTTCTATTCTGAGGTCAATCGAATGCTCAGGAGCAAAATCTGTCAGTCTGAGTGAATAGTAAAAGTAATTCTGAAAAAGGAATCTTGGCTTGTCTTTCTTCTGACGACCTATTCTTCATTCCGAGTCAGGTTGGTTCAATAGTACTTGAGCCAATGAGTCTTTCGGTATTTTCAGATTTCATGTCTGAGGTCATTTGGACCTCGACATCGAATAAAGCAGCTTTTAACCGAACCCGTAGTAACTTTTGTGGTGTCACATTTTCCTATAAATAGGAGAGGCCCCCTTCACATTTTCTTGCTCATTTCCCTTCTTTCACTTCTCCAAAATCAAGAGAGTAGCAAAGCTCTGAGAAAAATCAAGAGGAGTCTCCTCATAAGTTAATCTCCAGTCTGCCGCATCGCGCCGAATAAAGGTAAAAGAGGTTTACAGTCTATTTCTTATGTTAGTGACTGTCTACTCACATTCTTCGAAATAACGATTTAAAGGTGTTTTACTATTTTCAGGTTTATGAAGATAAGATTTCGAAATTTCTAAAAGTGTTTTACTTTTTCTTCAGGTTCTCAAAGATAAGATTTTGAAAAAAAAATGAAAGTGTTTTGCCCTTTTCAGGTTTGCGAAGATTTGATTTCGAAATTTCGAGGACGAATTTTTTTTTAAGTGGTATAGTGTGTAACAACCCGAAAAATCATTTTTAACTAGTCATTACCATTTTCTGAAAATATTGATTTCAATGAGTTAATTATATTGGTTGGTCCTATATAAGTCGTGCATTATTTATTATTAAAATGTGTCTCAAATTCTATTCATTATATTACATTATAAAGTTTATTTCTTATTATTAATTTTAGCAAAAATTATGACTCATTAATGGGCCAAATGAATTCAAGATTTGTTTAAAACTCAATATTATTTTCAAACTAATATTTTCAATCCAAAGCCATCTTCTTCACATGGAGAAATCAAATACATATTTCTTGCAAATCACACTTTCAATCTTCAACCAAATTTGTGGAATTAAATCGCAATTAATTTTTAATCAAATCAATCAACCCCTAATTTGAAAGGTTCCATTTTTACGTTATAGAAAATGTATAAAAGGGGACTCTAAAACTCATTTCATCACAACAACAAAAAAATATATATATTCAAAGCAAGTTCTTTATTTCTCTCTAGCTTTCGAAAGTCATGAACTTCTTTTATGGTTTTCTTGCACTAGTTTTTAGAGAGGTGTCGCGCGTGGATAAACTTATAATTGTGTTATTTTTCAAAGAAATGGTTAAGGTGGGGAATCCAATGTGGATTGTTATGCAATAATTCATTTATCCTTATTATTCATTTTATGCAATTTATATGTGGAAATTATATGTTCGGTCTACGGGCTGCAGGAAAAGTTACTCAATCTACGGGTTGCATGTTCGGCCGACGGGCTGCAGGAAAAGTTACTTAACCTACGGGTTGCATGTTCGGCCTACGGGCTGCAGGAAAATGATACTTGATATGCTATGTATTTATTGTTCATATTGTGTATAATCTGGATAAATGCAGTAACCCCACTGAGTTCATAGCACTCACCCCAAAGCTATTATTTATTTTTCAGATTTATGAAGCTCGGGCGATGACGTGGAGACGGAGTGATGGTCAAGATTAATTAAATATTATTTTATTTTAAATAGTACTTCCGCTGTATTAAACTCTTTTAGTGAATAAATGAGATATTTCAATTGATGAAATTTTGGGACGTCACAGTTGGTATCAGAGCGGGTCTACGTTTCTGTAGACTTGCTAAAAAAAATTATTTTATAATAAAAAAAATCCATCACCAGTCTGCCGCATCGCGCCGAATAAAGGTAAAAGAGGTTTACAGTCTATTTCTTATGTTAGTGACTGTCTACTCACATTCTTCGAAATAACGATTTAAAGGTGTTTTACTATTTTCAGGTTTATGAAGATAAGATTTCGAAATTTCTAAAAGTGTTTTACTTTTTCTTCAGGTTCTCAAAGATAAGATTTTGAAAAAAAAAATGAAAGTGTTTTGCCCTTTTCAGGTTTGCGAAGATTTGATTTCGAAATTTCGAGGACGACATTTTTTTTAAGTGGTATAGTCTGTAACGACCCGAAAAATCATTTTTAACTAGTCGTTACCATTTTTTGAAAATATTGATTTCAATGAGTTAATTATATTGGTTGGTCCTATATAAGTCGTGCATTATTTATTATTAAAATGTGTCTCAAATTCTATTCATTATATTACATTATAAAGTTTATTTCTTATTATTAATTATAGCAAAAATTATGACTCATTAATGGGCCAAATGAATTCAAGATTTGTTTAAAACTCAATATTATTTTCAAACTAATATTTTCAATCCAAAGCCATCTTCTTCACATGGAGAAATCAAATGTATATTTCTTGCAAATCACACTTTCAATCTTCAACCAAATTTGTGGAATTAAATCGCAATTAATTTTTAATCAAATCAATCAACCCCTAATTTGAAAGGTTCCATTTTTACGTTATAGAAAATGTATAAAAGGGGACTCTAAAACTCATTTCATCACAACAACAAAAAAATATATATATTCAAAGCAAGTTCTTTATTTCTCTCTAGCTTTCGAAAGTCATGAACTTCTTTTATGCTTTTCTTGCACTAGTTTTTAGAGAGGTGTCGCGCGTGGATAAACTTATAATTGTGTTATTTTTCAAAGAAATGGTTAAGGTGGGGAATCCAATGTGGATTGTTATGCAATAATTCATTTATCCTTATTATTAATTTTATGCAATTTATATGTGGAAATTATATGTTCGGTCTACGGGCTGCAGGAAAAGTTACTCAATCTACGGGTTGCATGTTCGGCCGACGGGCTGCAGGAAAAGTTACTTAACCTACGGGTTGCATGTTCGGCCTACGGGCTGCAGGAAAATGATACTTGATATGCTATGTATTTATTGTTCATATTGTGTATAATCTGGATAAATGCAGTAACCCCACTGAGTTCATAGCACTCACCCCAAAGCTATTATTTATTTTTCAGATTTATGAAGCTCGGGCGATGACGTGGAGACGGAGTGATGGTCAAGATTAATTAAATATTATTTTATTTTAAATAGTACTTCCGCTGTATTAAACTCTTTTAGTGAATAAATGAGATATTTCAATTGATGAAATTTTGGGACGTCACAGTTGGTATCAGAGCGGGTCTACGTTTCTGTAGACTTGCTAAAAAAAATTATTTTATAATAAAAAAAATCCATCACCAGTCTGCCGCATCGCGCCGAATAAAGGTAAAAGAGGTTTACAGTCTATTTCTTATGTTAGTGACTGTCTACTCACATTCTTCGAAATAACGATTTAAAGGTGTTTTACTATTTTCAGGTTTATGAAGATAAGATTTCGAAATTTCTAAAAGTGTTTTACTTTTTCTTCAGGTTCTCAAAGATAAGATTTTGAAAAAAAAATGAAAGTGTTTTGCCCTTTTCAGGTTTGCGAAGATTTGATTTCGAAATTTCGAGGACGAATTTTTTTTTAAGTGGTATAGTGTGTAACAACCCGAAAAATCATTTTTAACTAGTCATTACCATTTTCTGAAAATATTGATTTCAATGAGTTAATTATATTGGTTGGTCCTATATAAGTCGTGCATTATTTATTATTAAAATGTGTCTCAAATTCTATTCATTATATTACATTATAAAGTTTATTTCTTATTATTAATTTTAGCAAAAATTATGACTCATTAATTGGCCAAATGAATTCAAGATTTGTTTAAAACTCAATATTATTTTCAAACTAATATTTTCAATCCAAAGCCATCTTCTTCACATGGAGAAATCAAATGCATATTTCTTGCAAATCACACTTTCAATCTTCAACCAAATTTGTGGAATTAAATCGCAATTAATTTTTAATCAAATCAATCAACCCCTAATTTGAAAGGTTCCATTTTTACGTTATAGAAAATGTATAAAAGGGGACTCTAAAACTCATTTCATCACAACAACAAAAAAATATATATATTCAAAGCAAGTTCTTTATTTCTCTCTAGCTTTCGAAAGTCATGAACTTCTTTTATGGTTTTCTTGCACTAGTTTTTAGAGAGGTGTCGCGCGTGGATAAACTTATAATTGTGTTATTTTTCAAAGAAATGGTTAAGGTGGGGAATCCAATGTGGATTGTTATGCAATAATTCATTTATCCTTATTATTCATTTTATGCAATTTATATGTGGAAATTATATGTTCGGTCTACGGGCTGCAGGAAAAGTTACTCAATCTACGGGTTGCATGTTCGGCCGACGGGCTGCAGGAAAAGTTACTTAACCTACGGGTTGCATGTTCGGCCTACGGGCTGCAGGAAAATGATACTTGATATGCTATGTATTTATTGTTCATATTGTGTATAATCTGGATAAATGCAGTAACCCCACTGAGTTCATAGCACTCACCCCAAAGCTATTATTTATTTTTCAGATTTATGAAGCTCGGGCGATGACGTGGAGACGGAGTGATGGTCAAGATTAATTAAATATTATTTTATTTTAAATAGTACTTCCGCTGTATTAAACTCTTTTAGTGAATAAATGAGATATTTCAATTGATGAAATTTTGGGACGTCACAGTTGGTATCAGAGCGGGTCTACGTTTCTGTAGACTTGCTAAAAAAAATTATTTTATAATAAAAAAAATCCATCACCAGTCTGCCGCATCGCGCCGAATAAAGGTAAAAGAGGTTTACAGTCTATTTCTTATGTTAGTGACTGTCTACTCACATTCTTCGAAATAACGATTTAAAGGTGTTTTACTATTTTCAGGTTTATGAAGATAAGATTTCGAAATTTCTAAAAGTGTTTTACTTTTTCTTCAGGTTCTCAAAGATAAGATTTTGAAAAAAAAAATGAAAGTGTTTTGCCCTTTTCAGGTTTGCGAAGATTTGATTTCGAAATTTCGAGGACGACATTTTTTTTAAGTGGTATAGTCTGTAACGACCCGAAAAATCATTTTTAACTAGTCGTTACCATTTTTTGAAAATATTGATTTCAATGAGTTAATTATATTGGTTGGTCCTATATAATTCGTGCATTATTTATTATTAAAATGTGTCTCAAATTCTATTCATTATATTACATTATAAAGTTTATTTCTTATTATTAATTATAGCAAAAATTATGACTCATTAATGGGCCAAATGAATTCAAGATTTGTTTAAAACTCAATATTATTTTCAAACTAATATTTTCAATCCAAAGCCATCTTCTTCACATGGAGAAATCAAATGTATATTTCTTGCAAATCACACTTTCAATCTTCAACCAAATTTGTGGAATTAAATCGCAATTAATTTTTAATCAAATCAATCAACCCCTAATTTGAAAGGTTCCATTTTTACGTTATAGAAAATGTATAAAAGGGGACTCTAAAACTCATTTCATCACAACAACAAAAAAATATATATATTCAAAGCAAGTTCTTTATTTCTCTCTAGCTTTCGAAAGTCATGAACTTCTTTTATGGTTTTCTTGCACTAGTTTTTAGAGAGGTGTCGCGCGTGGATAAACTTATAATTGTGTTATTTTTCAAAGAAATGGTTAAGGTGGGGAATCCAATGTGGATTGTTATGCAATAATTCATTTATCCTTATTATTCATTTTATGCAATTTATATGTGGAAATTATATGTTCGGTCTACGGGCTGCAGGAAAAGTTACTCAATCTACGGGTTGCATGTTCGGCCGACGGGCTGCAGGAAAAGTTACTTAACCTACGGGTTGCATGTTCGGCCTACGGGCTGCAGGAAAATGATACTTGATATGCTATGTATTTATTGTTCATATTGTGTATAATCTGGATAAATGCAGTAACCCCACTGAGTTCATAGCACTCACCCCAAAGCTATTATTTATTTTTCAGATTTATGAAGCTCGGGCGATGACGTGGAGACGGAGTGATGGTCAAGATTAATTAAATATTATTTTATTTTAAATAGTACTTCCGCTGTATTAAACTCTTTTAGTGAATAAATGAGATATTTCAATTGATGAAATTTTGGGACGTCACAGTTGGTATCAGAGCGGGTCTACGTTTCTGTAGACTTGCTAAAAAAAATTATTTTATAATAAAAAAAATCCATCACCAGTCTGCCGCATCGCGCCGAATAAAGGTAAAAGAGGTTTACAGTCTATTTCTTATGTTAGTGACTGTCTACTCACATTCTTCGAAATAACGATTTAAAGGTGTTTTACTATTTTCAGGTTTATGAAGATAAGATTTCGAAATTTCTAAAAGTGTTTTACTTTTTCTTCAGGTTCTCAAAGATAAGATTTTGAAAAAAAAAATGAAAGTGTTTTGCCCTTTTCAGGTTTGCGAAGATTTGATTTCGAAATTTCGAGGACGACATTTTTTTTAAGTGGTATAGTCTGTAACGACCCGAAAAATCATTTTTAACTAGTCGTTACCATTTTTTGAAAATATTGATTTCAATGAGTTAATTATATTGGTTGGTCCTATATAAGTCGTGCATTATTTATTATTAAAATGTGTCTCAAATTCTATTCATTATATTACATTATAAAGTTTATTTCTTATTATTAATTATAGCAAAAATTATGACTCATTAATGGGCCAAATGAATTCAAGATTTGTTTAAAACTCAATATTATTTTCAAACTAATATTTTCAATCCAAAGCCATCTTCTTCACATGGAGAAATCAAATGTATATTTCTTGCAAATCACACTTTCAATCTTCAACCAAATTTGTGAAATTAAATCGCAATTAATTTTTAATCAAATCAATCAACCCCTAATTTGAAAGGTTCCATTTTTACGTTATAGAAAATGTATAAAAGGGGACTCTAAAACTCATTTCATCACAACAACAAAAAAATATATATATTCAAAGCAAGTTCTTTATTTCTCTCTAGCTTTCGAAAGTCATGAACTTCTTTTATGGTTTTCTTGCACTAGGTTTTAGAGAGGCGTCGCGCGTGGATAAACTTATAATTGTGTTATTTTTCAAAGAAACATTTAAGGTGGGGAATTCAACGTGGATTGTTATGCAATAATTAATTTATCCTTATTATTCATTTTATGCAATTTATATGTGGAAATTATATGTTCGGCCTACGGGCTGCAGGAAAAGTTATTCAACCTACGGGTTGCATGTTCGGCCGATGGGCTGAAGGAAAAGTTACTTAACCTACGGGTTGCATGTTCAGCCTACGGGCTGCAGGAAAATGATAATTGATATGCTATGTATTTATTGTTCACATTGTGTATAATCTGGATAAATGCAGTAACCCCACTGAGTTAATAGCACTCACCCCAAAGCTATTATTTATTTTTAAGATTTATGAAGCTCGGGCGATGACGTGGAGACGGAGTGATGGTCAAGATTAATTAAATATTATTTTATTTTAAATAGTACTTCCGCTGTATTAAACTCTTTTAGTGAATAAATGAGATATTTTTATTTATGAAATTTTGGGACGTCACACTAGGGGTGCTGTCGGGTTGTAGCAGGTGGCTCTGCCGCCATTGTGACTCGACGAGACGCCGAGCTAGCCACCTTCCTTCGGCGCACTCGACTTCATCCATTCTATTTTGTCGACGTCGTATTAAAGCTCTTTTCTTTTTCATTTCCACATTTCTTTTCCATCTTTCATTATCGTATTTCATTATCGCTCTCGTTATTTCGTTGCTCATTTATTTTATTTAAGTTCCGTATTTAAATCCTGTATTTAAAGTTCCAAATTTAAAGTTTTGTCAAGTTTAAGATATAGTCGTGTATATGCCGTTATAATGTCGATTTCTTTTCAAGTTTAAAGCATGCTCATTTCTAAGTTTTAGCTAAGCATTAAGCTCTGTATTTGAGTTTAAAACATTGAGAAAAGGGAGAGGCACCCGAGTAATACCTCGACCAACACCTCAATCGAAAGTTTTCAAGGTTCATGAGAGTGCACGGACCGTGCAAGAGTTGCACGACCCGTGCAAGGCAGTGCAGAGCTCTTCAAAAGTTTCTGGAAAGCTAGCATAACCCGTGCAAGGTTAGCACAGCCTTGCTAGGGTCTACACGGACCGTGTCGGAAAGGATCGGTGTATTTTTCTCGCCTTAAGGCCTAGCACGGCCCGTGCAAGGCTTCTGCAGCCAAGTTTCGCATCAAAGTGTGTTCTATACTTGAGTCTTTCAAATCCTCGTATTTTATAAAGGTAGTAAAGTTGTGCAATGTCTGTTTAAGTCCTAGTTAAGGGAAGAAAGGCTAGGTGTTATTTGATTTCTCGTTAGATATTAGAAATCTTGGAAGGAGGTAGCAAGTCGATGAATTAGCTTTTGTAGGAAGAGGTGAGCCCCGAATTGAATCAAGGAAGGATTTTCAGCTCATTACCTCATCCACGTGCTCATCATCGAGGTGCTCATCATTAAGGTGGGTGGTTCTAAACCAAACCTATGGTTTGAGCTATTAAGCTCTAGAAGCATGATAGGGCAAAATGAATATCCAATTAAAATATTTTATGCTCTGCCTGATTAATCTCTGTACAAGAAAGGAAAAGAAAGGAAGGAAGAAAGGAAGTTATAGTATGATTATGTTAATTGTTATTTGAGCTCTTGATTAAGTAAAGGATGTTTTGATATGTCAATATATCTTATAGTTGATTTATTTAAGGTATAGACAATCATGATCATAAGTTAACTTATGGTTGATATTATGGTTGTGGAAGGTTGTTTAAGTGAGTAATGCCTCATAGGTTGATCATAGTATTCCCTTGTGGCATTAAGGTTATAGCCTTTATTAAGGAATGCATTCTAAATGATTTAATCTAGGTTTGATTTATGTTAAGCATGATTAAGTATTGAGGCTTTGATATTAAGGCTTGAATGTGAATTAAAGGTCGAGGATTAAGTATTAAGGATTTCAAGTTAAGGTTTTAATATTGAATGTTATTATTCAATTATTGTTAAGCAGGATATTGAGCTCAAAGAACAGTTTTATTGTATTATCATGTTGTGACCTTCGTGTCACTAATGTTGAATTTTTGTTAAGTAAAGGGAGTCACTGCTGGGTAATCCCCTCACATACTCAGTAGGGTATTTGAGGTAACCCCTCTCTTATCCTAAGGCATATATAAGGGTGCAGTAGATATGAGGTTTGAGTCAAGAAAGGCACGCACCAGGAAAAGAAGTAAAAGGTTTTACGGATATGGAGAGGGCTTTTGCGTTTTGCTCTCCATATGCCACCAGTTTATAATTGGATATTTCTAAAAGTTTATTAATGAGTTTTCTCATAAAACCCCACTGAGTACATTAGTGCTCACGCCCTCTTTTTCAAATGTTTTCAGGTTGAGATGCTGAGACCGGTGATATGCTGCTAGTGGGGTTGCCTGAGTTGTCTAACTTTCCAAAGTTGTTGCTCTATATGGTTACATGATTTTTCTTCCGCTATGTTTCTGCTAAGTACTCTGACATCTAGTATTTAGTCTTGATACATGTAACTTGATTCTTGATAATAGCATGTCTTAAATGCTATAATTCTAATTATTAATAAAGTCTTTGAGAAGTAGAAGCATGTTATTTTGACATGCCCATTTATTCCTTCATTGATTTCGAGTTATTTAAAAAGTCGTACTTGCTAAGCATGATGGTATCTATTCACATTCAGTTGACCTGAGAGATAGTCTTGCACTCTTGTTCTTGTCATTCGCCTATGAAGAGGCTTTTCTTCAAGCATGATTCTACTCGTTTTTAGTTAATCTTAAGTTGTTTGCTCGTTTTATCCAATGAATGGGACATTATGATTTATTTAACTCCGACTCATTAATGAGTCTTAGCTGTTGTGACCTATGAAGAGATCTTGTTTATTTAAAGAGTCAAATTCCTATCTGTTTGTCTTTAAATTCTGTTTAAATTTCGATTGGCCTATGATATGGCGTTCCTTTGACTCGATTGAATCCTTTGACCCCTTTAATTTGTTGAAGACGATAATTCTTCCAAGTCATAGGTTAGGTTGCCTAAATTTTTAGGGCGCTAACTTAGTTTGATTCTAGAAACACCCCCTTGGATTTCCAATTTTCTCTGCTGTTTTTACGCCTAACTTAGTGAGGCATAGAGAATATAGTTAGAACATAGACTATAGCAAGCTTGAATTAAGGAGAATTCTAGGATTTCCTTTAGGTTTTCTTAAGAACCTAGATTAAATAAGTTCCCTGTCGTGGAGCTAGCGTTAAGTAGAGTCATTCGAAAAAACATTTTATCGCAAAGATATTCGTGAAAAGGTTAAAAGGTTCCAATAGCATAATCAGGAGTGAGGTTATGAAGTTTAAGCCAGAAGCAAGAAGATGAGCAGTTAAGTTAAAGGCTAGTCGTGGATCCAATGCAAGTTCGAGGAATCCCTACGCGAGCTTTCAATTCAAGAGAAGTCTCGTCTGAAGATCCAATCGCATTTGCAAGGAATTAAGATTCATTTCCTTCGATAGAAGCTCAATTTAAAAGAAGAATATTCAAGGTCATGTCGCGTTCAATGCCCAGTGTTGTCGCATATTTCAAGCCGATTAATGAAAATGAAGATTGTTGCCACGACTGCGGCCAAGATAGTTTGAAGATATGTCAGTGTTCTACTGAGCTTCCAGGAGACGTTGAAGTCAAGCTGTTTTGAGTCCAATAGATGCCATAGATCAAGTTGTTTAATTGTATCCCTTTCGATGGGTAGGAAGAGATCCTCGGATGTCGCTTTCCCAGCCAAGTGCAGCCATTTGAAGTCCAGCCGACTCATGCTATTTCATAGCAGCCTCGTAAAGAAGAAGATGTGTGACGCTCAAGAAAGACAGAAAGAGAACCCAAAGAAGATCGTTAAGAAGATAGACCTAGTGTTCGATAGATTGAGAATTTCAGTGTGATAGGAAGTTTTGATGAGTCTATTTATTTATTTTCATGTCAATTGAATCAATCGCCCTTCAATAGCTTCATATCATTTGAAATCCTTCATTTATATCATTTGAAATTTCTTTGATCATATCCTCTTGGATAACTTGTAATCTTATTGGATGATACTCCTTGATCATCAAGAATCAGTAATAGCACTTTCTTGTTAGGCAATGCTGACACCTTTGTGAAAATATTTCAGCACAGTTCTTAGTTGCTAACCATTGACTTCTTCCATATCTTTGTTATGTGCAAAGACCCTTCGAGTTATAAGTCCTCTGAAAAGACAATATTTTTGGCATATATAAACTAGTGTTATATCCCTTCTAACTTTTGATCTTGTTAAAGAATTGTTAATCAAATAAAGCCCTCACTCAGAGGCATTTGTTTCCCTTTTATCCCACTCATAGAACTTGAGTGTGGATCTTGGAATAGAGCAGAGAGTATATAGTAGTATTCTTTAGTCATCATTGGAAGAATAAGAGGTGGTAGTTCCTAATAGGAAGTAGAATCCAAGTAGCATCAGATAGTATCTTCCAAGGTTAGGACGTGCGTTTCTAAAGTAATTTCTTGGCTCGTTGTGCTTAAAGACGATCTAAGGAATGTCGGCAAGTAAGTTTTGAATGTGTGGTTAAAGTCCAGACGTGTGATCTTTACGCCTGCAAATGATGGTGATCACCAGCAGAAGTGTAACGCCCCGATCCCGGGAGAATTAATGACAAGGGACCGGTGCGCTACTGGGGGAAGGGGGAAGGGATTGTTGCATAAAGATAATTATAGAAATAGGGTTAGTGCCCCAAACATTTGGGCAACATAACCTTTGTAACTGAAATAGAATCACCCACGAGAGTGTTCAGAAGTAATAAGGTTAGTGCCCCAAATATTTGGGCAGCATAACCTCTGTAACTGGAATTAAACCACGCTCTAAGGCGTTTAGAAAGAACCTGAATAAATTACCAATCATCTAAGGGAACTTATCCCACCAAATAACTGTAAAGGAACATCATAGCATAATGCTGAAATCATAACATGCTTCAAACAATTGAAGACAAGCTGTATCAGAGTGAACGGAACAAGCGCGAAGCATAATTCAAGTAAAATTTGTTTGCAAGCACTTATTTGATATAAAATATCTAAGATTTCTGAACAACACAAAAATAGCAAGCATATAACAACAAGTAAGGCCTCGCCCCAGCTCCGTCATCTTCCGGCCTGCCTCTCAACCTGAAAATATTTAGAAAAGATTTGGGCTGAGTACTAGCGTACCCAGTGGGCAGGTTTTGATAAACAGTTCACAAACATTTTATAAATATGAATATCGTATCCACACAAGTATAACAATGGAAAGGTTTCAAATCTCAAAATCATTCCATGTATACAAAGCTTCTTTTAACCTTACTTGCACGCTCTATCTCAACTGTCCCTTCCTATAGTGTCTTAACTTATATACACGTCCTCCAGCCCAGCTGTCTAATAAAGGATAGTGTATATGGTCCCAAAACTTTAAGGATCCGAACTCGAGTCTAGTTAAGCACTCAATGTTTTCGTAGGATACTGGCGAACGTGAAGAGTGAGCTAAACCATTTTGATACATATATTCATGCATTACAGTTGATAAATAGTTGAGCTTAATAGCTGAACATAATTTGAGGAAAAATATAGCCCACCTGGATGACGAGCACATGACGGCACAATAACTTCAAAAATGGTTTCATTAATCCTAGCAGGCTCTGCAGGTCCTATAAGGGTGGATCTTCGACTTAGAATAATCGCTATATTTTCAGGAATTAATCTACTGTAATCCGAGCTATTATTAAATTTTATTTTTTTCAAAAATATATCAGACATCTCTAGAGACCTCGTGTACATTTAACGCAGAAGGAAATAAATTCTAAAATGTTATTCTTGATTTATTGGGACCAACCAATTTGACTGAGGTCTCTTTTTATAATTTGCCAATATAATCGATTTTTATCAGATTTGTGCCACAACACTTTTTAACCGTTCAAAAATTACGAAAATATTCAAGGACCATCCTATATATGCCAAGACTATAGTTTGAGAGTTTTAGAATTTTTCAATAACACATGCTCCCGGTACAAATATAACTGTTTAAATTAAATAATCGAGATTTTTTAAAACTCGTCCAAAAATTACGAAATTCGACGGGTATATAGGAAATATTATTTCGAGCAACTTTCGAGAAGAAACGTTTTTGATTTGACGACCAGAAACGGGTCAAAATGGAAAAAAAAGTGACTGATCGGCGTTTTTATTAAATTTCAGTTTTTCCGGTGATTTCGCCGGTTTCCGGCCGTCGGACGGGAACGCGTTCAACATACGAAACGTAGAACACATTTAAATACACGACATATTAAAATTTGGGCTAAAAAGGACGAGAAATGGACCGATACGATAGCCGCGCGATGTGGAAACAACGTTGCCACTTTCCGGCGACATGACAGCAACTCCGGCGACTTTGGCGGCGCTCCGACGACGACGGCGGCGGCAGGTGGTGGTGGTGGTGGCAGCTGCAGCTGAAGTCCTCTCTCTCTCTCTTGGCCTCTATTCTCTCTCTCGTATATATCTCTCTCGGCTCTCATCTCTCCCTCCACTCTCTTCTTTCTTTCTCTTTCTTCTTTTTTTTTCTTCCTTTATCCCTCACCCTCTCGACTCTATCTCTCTCTAATATAATATGAAATGGGAATGATGATAAGGATAGGGGGGGGGGGAAATTATAAATATTTTATTAGATATTGAAGAAATGTTTTTTTTTTTTTAACACAATTAAAAGTTGCTTTATTTTACCTGGAGTTCAATTAATATCGCATTATAAATCTAAAAATACCGGGAGGTTCATTGGATTATTTCCTATTAAATCAATTCAAAATAATATGCCGAAAATATCATTTAATAATAAAACGAGAAAAGATTCATTTTTAAATTGAATAAAAATTACTATTTATTTTACCAAAAATATTGTCGGGAGTTCGTTTGACCTCTAATTAAAATTTTAAAATTATCATTGAAATTCTCCGGTCGTTCTATTTCCACAAAAATTATTATTGACCACACATAAAAATAAATAAATAAATAAATATTCCAACTATTTTTTTTAATCTTAAATAGTACCTAAAGTCGCGTCTTTTATCTATTTTACTTTATTTTAGCTCCAATAATTTTTTTGTAATCTTCTAAATAAATTTAGAAAACTTTTAACTATAATCCAAAAATACGGGGTGTTACATCCTACCCTCCTTAAAAAAATTTCGTCCCGAAATTTACTAATCTTGAAATGGAGTGTCGGGACAATTCTTGAGCAATTCTGAACGTTGCTTCTTCTTATCCATGGTAGTTTCGTGGTACCTTCGTTAAACTAATCACTTTATTCTTCAGACTCTGAGTCTTCCGATCAAGAATGGCCTGAAGCCTTTCGTCGTATTCTCTAAATCGTTATTTAGCATAATATCTTCTTTTCTGGTCACGTGGTTTAAGATCAAACACGTACTTCTTCAGCATCAAGACGTGGAACACATCATTGAGGTTGGGTGGGAAGGCCATCATATACGCTATTTCACTAATCCTAGCAAAAAGACTGTTTCTCTTGAGTCGTAAATCTTACTAAGACGCATACTTTGTCTTGGTCCACTTTAACTTGATGCGCATAACTCTTCATACGTTCTTCTTTGCAGCTTTCTTCAAATTTTCTTTAACATCATCCTTTGAATCAAGAAGAGATATAGAAAATAGATATCGATCCACTTGAATCAAAGCATATTATCTTGATCATCGTATACGTCACCCACAAGTTGCTTCTCTTCAAAGTCTAATTTAACATCCCTAGCAATTCTATTGATCCTCAAGGTCTTTCTAGTAGGGATTCTAACATCGAGGCTAAATTTTCCACCTATTTCTAGTCCAGTAACTACTTCGTGAGCTTTCTTAACTATTTGACCGTAATCAGTGATCCGATGAGCTTCGAGAATTCCACGCATCTCTGGTCAAAAGCCTTTCATAAACCATTCGGTCTTCTGGTCTTCAGTGTCGATTACGCATGCTACATATTGTGAAAGTTGATTAAACTTTCACTCGTACTCTCTCACGAACAAATTTCCTTATCTCAGCTCCATGAATTCGGTTTGTTTTTGGATGAAAAAAAACACGAGAGAAGTACTTATCTATAATGATCTCTTTAAACTTGTCCCAAGTTAATCCTTGATGCTCTTCTCCGGTCATGCCATTCTTTAGAAATGAGAGGTTCACTGCTACCATTGAATCTAGGTGGAGTGTAGCGACGAAATTGCTCAATCTCCTGACTAATGGTTGGCAGAGCAGGTGCATTGGGCATTGCATTTTGTTGATTCATCGCGCTCTGCATTTGGATATTGGACGAATCCCTAAAGTGCTCTAATTAGATCTGACATGAAGTTATTTCTTTTCACATTCAACGCTTGATCGGCCTCATCCCGTATCTCACGTGAAGCGCGCGGGTAATTGAAGAAGTATATACTACTAGGTTCAAGTTAACTAATAAATATCTAAATACCTTGAATCTAAATAAGGAAACAACTATGGGGAAGCTTTCAACTACACGTTCAAGAAATGAGTAATCGATTTATAGACCAGTTATCAGATTGCGGATCTACTACACGTTCAAGAAATCCCTACGCAAGCTTTCAACTTAGGAGTCATGTTTAACGATCCTGTTGCGATTACAGGGAATAAAGATTCGTTCCTCTAAGAGAAAGCTCTTCACCTCAGTGGATGGCTAATCGAGGCCCTGGCGTGTTTCATTCCCAAGATTTGTAGCTTGTTTTAGATCAATTTTTAGAATGAGGGTAAAGATGGTCGTCATGATTGCTACCAAATTAATTTAAAGATATGTTTGCCGGTGTTCTACTCAGCTTCCAGGAGAAGTTAAGTCAAACTATTTTGAGTCTAGTAGGTATCATAGATCAAGTCGTTCTCTCGTATCCTTCCAATGGGTAGAAAATGATTCCCGAGACGTCGCTTTTCCAGCTGGTGCAAAGTCTAGCCGACTCGTGCTTTATCGTAGCAACCTCGTAAAAAAAAAACAAGGTGCGTGAAGCTCAAGAAAGAAGGAATGAGAACCCGAAGAAGATCGTTAAGAAGATAGACCTAATGTTCGATAGATTGAGAGTTTCATTATGATAGGAAGTTTTGATGAGTCTATTTATTCATTCTCGTGTCAATAGAATCGATTTATTCATTCTCTTTTGAAATCGATTTATTCTCTTATTAATTGAATCAATTTCCCTTCAATAGCTTCATATCATTTGAAATTCTCCATTTATACCATTTGGGATTTGTTGATTTTATCCTCTTGGATAATTTGAAATCTTTTGGATGATACTTCTTTGATCATCAAGAATCAGCAATGACATTTACTTGTTAGGCTATGCTGACGCCTTTATGAAAATATTTCAGCACGGTTCTCAGCTCTTAAGCGTTGATTTTCTTTTGTTATTCTCATATATATTTGTAAAATGTGAGAACCCTTCGAGTTATAAATCCTCTAAAAAGGTAATATTTTTGGTATAAATAACCTAGTGTTATATCTGCCAGCTTTTGAACTTGTTAAAGAATTGTTGATCAAAGAAAGTCCTCACTCAGAGGTGTTTGTTTCCATTTAACTTCCACTCATAGAACTCGAGTGTGGATCCTCAAATAGAGGAGATAGCTTATAGAAATATTCCCTTAAGTGTATCGTCGGGAGAACGAGTGATAGTATTACATAGTGGGCAATGGAACCGAAGTAGTGCTAGTTGGGGCTCTCCAAAGTCAAAAGTGCATTTCGAAAGTAATTTCCTAGTTCATAATGTTTAAGACGATCCAATGGATGATGGCAAGTAAATTCTAAGCTTGCAGATAAAGTCTAGATGTGCGATCTTTATGCAAGCGATAACCAATGGGGATAGGACAGTTGGATTACCACCTTGATGAAACGAGAAGAGTACGACGAGGAATTTAAAGATTGAGTTGCATCGGGAATACATTTCAAAGCACGAGAAGGTCAAACCTCAATATTTTAAAGAATAAGATGAAGCAAGATTTCGGGAGGATAAATCTGTCTGTAGAAGCAGAATGGGTATAGACTCTTCAAAGAAGTATATGATCAGGAAGAAAGAGGATAGAGGGCTAGTGGTTGAGAATCAATCTAAAGTATGAGAACCTTATTGGTTCCAGACAGACAAGTGAAGAAAGTTGAACATTGAACCCTAAGGATGTACTTTGATATTCCTTCTCAAGGATATGGAAATTTCGGGACGAAATTTTTTTTAAGGAGGGTGGAATGTAACACCCCGAAAAATATGGTATTTAAATTTATTATATAGTAAGAAAAGTCTCGACCTTAGCTGAACATTTAAGTTAAAATTAGAATCCATATTGTAAAATATAGACATTAATGGGATCGTTTTAGTACCAAGATCATCCAACTTGGACATCATTTGATTTTCCAAGGAAATTTATTCAATGTGATAATTTGAACTCAATTTATTCCTACAAAACCAATATTATAAATTCAAGCTCAATATTATATATATATATATATATATATATATTTTTTTTTAGTCCCATTTTGGACCTAATTCATATTCATTTCCAATTACTTTATTATTGAAATACATGAAACCATTAAAGGACCTTTCATCAAGATGAAGACAAAAATATATATTATCCAAGTAAATTCCTCCGCCAATGCATGCCGGCCAATTGGAGTTAATTTGGAATGTTACGTGCCTAATAGTGTTTATTAGGGTGCTTATGTATATTAATAGATAGGCATAGACGTGTATATATATATATCATATACATATAGATATAGTTTAGATTGAGGAGCAGAAGGTAAAAATGAGAAGAAAATAAAATAAACAAAGAGGAGAGAGAGAGGGAGAGAGTTGAGGGGCGAAAGAGAGAGATATGGGAGAGAGTGGGGGAGAGAGGGAGAGAAAGGAGGAGGGAGGAGCCACCTCCACCACTGCCCCGACGCCGCCGCGGTGCCACCGCCACAGTCATCGGAGCGCCGTCGGAGCTGCCGGAAAACGGCAACGTGGCTGCCACGTTGCGCAACCTCATCTCGGTTCGTTTCTCGTTCTTTTAAGCTGAAATTTTAGTATGTCGTGTATCTTTATGTGCTCTACGTTTCGTCTTTTGATATCGTTGTCATCCAGTGGCCGGAAACCAGCCAAAACGCCGGAAAACGTGAATAGTAGAGGGGCGCCGAACAGTTACGTTTTTGCCCCGTTTCACCCATTTCGGGTCGTCAAATCGAAAAAATTTCTTCTCGAAAGTTGCTCCAAAAATTATTTCCTATGCGCCCGTCGAATTTCGTAATTTTCGGACGAGTTTTGAATAATCTCGATTATTCAACTTAAGCAGTTATTTTTATACTGGAGTCATGTGTTATCGAAAAATTCTAAAACTCTCAAACTATAGTCTTGGCATATATAGGATGGTCCTTGAATATTTTCATAATTTTTGAACGGTTAAAAAGTGTCGTGGCACAAATCTGATAAAAATCGATTAAAATGGCAAGTTTTGAAAAGAGACCCCTGTCAAATCGGTTGGTCCCAATAAATCAAGAATAATATTTTGGAATTTATTTCCTTCTTTGTCGGAATTATTCGAGGTCTCTAGAGTCGCGCAATCTATTTCTAAAAAGAATAAAATTAAATAATAGCTCGGATTACATTAGATTAATTTCCGAAAATATAGTAGTCGTTCTGAGCTGAAGATCGATCCTTGTAGGATTTGCGTGACTTACGAGGAAGGTGAAGGATTGAATCTCGAGATGGTTAAAGCATCTTAGCCTAGGGGAACCAGGGAAGGACTTCTGTATGTATAAGGTGGGTTATACTATACTATATCTTTGCAAATTATATCTTTCGAGTTATTAAGCTCTGCTTTGCTAAAATTGCATATGTGACTATATGTGTTAAATATTTACATGCTACTGTATGTTGTCGGAGTCTCATAAACCAGCGCTGTGTCAATGTGAGTAGCTACAGTATGCATGCATTATTTGTCCTGCCCTACTCCTTGTCGGTGAGACTAAAATGAAACACTTATTGGTTATACTCTTTGGGTATACTATGGCCATACTCAACATTATGCGCTGGTGATGTAGTTTGGGTTGCGAGCAGTGACAGGTTATACTCTTAAGCGCTTCACGATAAAATGTTTTGGTGAACTTAGGTTGCTTCCAACTTTTAAACCTCCTAAGTTTCACTACCTGCATGAACACAGATAGATTACTTTAACAAAATGATTTGCATAATTTAAATTGTGAGAACTTGCCCACTGAGTGCATTAGTACTCAGCCCAAATATTTCTAAATATTTTCAGGTCAGTAGGCTGGAGCGTGGAGGTGACGAGGCTGAGATATGGGCTATTATGATTTACATATTTTTCTGCTGTCCCTTTTTGTTAGTATTGTATTAAGAATTGAGCTTTCGTACTTTTCGTATTCTTTTGCTAAATGCTAAGAACTCTGATCTTGGTATTTTGTTGATATGATTCTGCTTCTCTGATTCTGAACTTTTGTTGACTTCCTAGTTAACATGTATCATATGCTTAGCTACATAATTATTCCAAGAGGAGGAAGTCCGTCTTTCGTTACGTCTATTTGATCATTCATTTTGGCCTATGGAAGGGCTTCATTTGTTCAGCATATTGGTGTCTGTTTCTTTTGTCGACCTATGAATGGGTCTATTAATTGTTGGTATCTGGTTATTTGTTTCCGTTTGGCCTATGAAAGGGCTTATTGAATTGTTACAACTTCCATTCTTCTCTTATAAGCCGTTATAAACGGGGATTCGCTCTAGTTACAGAGGTTATGCTGTCTAATTTTTCGGAAGGCATAACCTATCTTTGGCATACTCGATTGTTAAATTTTATTCCAAACATTAATCCTTTTGGATTAACACCCCGTCATTAATTTAATTACCCCATTTCTTTCCCGCTTCTTAATTCCCACCCCCGTGGCGTCCATTTCCACGGTCTTTCGGGACAGGGGTGGCTGAACTTAGGCTGGACTTGTAAACACTTATAAGATTGTTAAGAACATAGTTTGACTGAGGAAACATTTCATTTTAATATCTGAAGATAAACTTATGGCTCAGAAGAGCTGCCACACGTACATCACGATTAATGAGCGGATTACGAAATTTCATACGATACCAAGAAAGAGATTGTTTCAATGTTCGAGTTTATTAGAGAATAACTTACTCTATTTGGAGTCGAGATTGAGGTTGTGTTAAGGTTGACTAAGAATTTACGTTAGAAAGATGGACATATTAAGCAATGAAATATTCATTAATTAAAAAAAATGTAACTCAGTAATCGATGTGGAGACTGAGAATTTTCGTGGGTAGATATGCTAAATGATGATGGATACTACCAACAAGATTCAACGGCTGAACTGTCACCTGAGCGAAATATCGAGGTAGACCGATCACCATCTTTTAAACCTATCTGTGGAGATAAAGTCATAAAGTTTACTCAATAAATGATAATGAGTTCATGGACTTTGGCGCCATCATTTGAAGTTGATGTTGCATACATTATGTGGTCGTTGGAAGTCGATTAATAATGAGCAAATAGATGATGATGATGATGATGATGATGATGATGATGAACGTACGATGACCATAGATGATTATGTGATGTTATTAGGTCAAGTTTGACAATTTGATATTAGGTCAACTTTGCATTTTTGTAGATCTGGAACATTATCTTCTTTTGATAAGTCTATCCTAATGTCACATGCAAGAATAGATCGGAATCTACCACCTTGGGGACCTAGCAAGATAGCTAATGTTATAAGTAAAAAAAAGGCAAGAAATACTCGAATATTTTTATAGTGGAACAAGAGATTTTTGTGGACTGATATGTCATACCAATCAAGATAGAGAAAGAGTCAAACAAGGTAGCTTAGCTATACATACGAGTTATGGTAAATCTATATGGAATTCTTATCTCAATCACGTCAGATCGAGAAGCGTGATTCACATCGATGTTCAGTCAAAAAGCTAAGGATACAAAATTGAACCTCACAAGCAAAAGAATGGCTAAATAAATACGAAAAATACAAAATAAAGGATACATGCTTCAAGAAATTTTCCTTGATTAGAACACAAACTGGAAGGATGTCCTACAATTATCTATCTGCAATGAGAAAACCACAGTGGAAACAAGGTGTGATGATGTGTTGATGCTATGGGTTGACGTAAGACTTTCACGATATAAGTCATTCTGATAGGTGCTCTAAGCTTAATATTTTATTTTTTATTTTTTTATCTTGTTTAGCTAGCTTCTGTGCAACTCTGCACACACTTCGATCGGGTATTTTGATTGATCTTTGTTCCTTTACTAGTTAAGGGGATGAATCCCCACTTCTTTTAAGCTATTTCTCATTACCTTAAGTCTCGATCTATCGATGTGTCTTATTTGTTCATCTGTTGTTGTCTATTTACTTTTAGTCAACCTATGAATGGGTCTACTTGTTATTTGTTTGTTCCATCCTATGAAGAGGACTTAGTTGATTTTCTTTCGGCCTATAAAGAGGTCCATTTTCTTGTTGATGTCTGTTTATCATCTAGGAATGAACATCTTGATTCATTCTAGGTTCCATTTCTTTCTTATAAGCTGATATTAGACAGAGATTTTCTCAAGCTACATAATTTATGCTGTCTAATTTTTCGAAGGCATAACCTATTCTTGGATCTATATGCTTTCTATCATACTATTCTTGATGCATTTCCATTGATTTATGTCGCTGAATTCATTTTTCTTTTTAATTAACACCCTATCCCTCGTTTATTGCCTATTTTTCGGGATTAGGTCATTACACTAAACAAAGTTGAAGCCATTAATAATTGGTCTGAACCAACAAATCCTTTAGAAGAACATAGTTTTCTCGATCTTACAAGAGACTATCATAGATTTGTTGAACAATTCTCAAAGATAGCCTCTCCTATGATACACTATTTAGGAAGACGTAGTCTTTAAGTGTACATAAGCTAGTAAACAGAGTTTTCAAGAGTGTAAGAAGAAGTTGACAATGACTCCCGATATAGACTCAATTCTACTCTTAAAATCATGTCGTCTTCTAAATCTCTCTCGATCACCTATCTTGTTTTTCGTGACTAGACATTTCTATGAATCTTTTCCATTCATCATTTGGACGTTTATTGAATCTTGTACGTCCTAATTATTGAAAGACCATCTTTTCATTCTTAAAATTCTACCATTTTATTCAAAACTTTGAAGTTTATTTCATTTCTGACTAGGAGTCACAAATCTTTTCATAATTGTGTGGTAACTAATTTCATTAAAAACGGAGTTTGCTTGACCTTCTAACAGAATTTTATTCATTCTCTATCTCAACCAAATATCGTATATTAAAATAGATCATAAATTGATTGTCACCACTCAATCTTATCTTGTTTCTTGTGTCACCACACTTGTCAAGGGTGGGCAGCTGAACATTCCCAACCATGAAAACAATGAGCAAGCATAATGAAACATGACTCATTTTTTTTCTTTCTCTCTATCATCTCAACCATCTCCTCCCCAAACAGCCAGCTTTCTTTCATTTTAGGAATGAAATCCATTAAGAAAAATTCTGAAACTTTATACACACATTTCTTTATCATGGTAGAACAAAATTCATTTTGATGTCATTTCCAACCGGTGCCCGAAAAGTTGAGAAAATGGGCCTAGAACCTTAGTGGTGTTTCCAATCGCTAAGTTGTGTCGCAGTCCCATTGCGAGATCGTTTTCTATTGATCCATCTATTTTCTTTCCTTGAGGTTTACGTCATTGTAAACCTAGTACTTCAAGGTTTTCATAACAAGTCTCGAATCATCAATTTGATATCATTTGGTCTATCAAAGACACATCACAAATTGACTCGTCAAAATCTACCACAAAAATCCTTGTGTTGCGAGTGCAACTTCAGAGGTTGTTTTCCGTCATTTCCTCCAATCTATGAACTTGATTTTTGGTCTACAACAACTCCTCCTTGTAATCTTTCAATCTCTTATGTCTGATCTAAGATCAGATATCATTTGATCCTTTGTACTCAACCTGTATTTTTTCTCGAAAATCACACTATTTTCTAGCAGATTCTATCTATGTTGAAGATGCTATATTCCTTGCTTATTTTCAATCATTGTAGCCATTTTATTATTGACCATTTGTTTCATTAAATTCCTTATCTTCCATACTATGAAAGAGATAAAACACAGTTCGAACCTGATAGAATTTGTAATCCAACCGTCCAAGGGCATGCTCATTCGAATCATGGGGAGATTATATGAACTCGGTGCATCGTGATAGCTCTCACAAAGGATAGAGAAAGATGGTGAACGTTTAGGCTTACAGAAAGATAAATTTGCGTGGAAAAGAAGAGCGAGTATAGACTCTTCAAAGAAGTATTTGACCAAGAAGAAAGCGGAAAGAGGGATAAATGTTGAGAATCAACCTAAAGAATAGAAAACCCATATCAGTTCTAGGCTGCAAGTACAAAAATTGAGGTTTTGAACCCTAAGGATGTACTTTGATACTTCTTTTCAAGATATGGAAATTTCGAGACGAAATTTATTTAAGGGGGGTAGAATGTAATACCCCGAAATATTTTAGAAGGTTTAATTCAACTTATGTTAACCTCTGGTAAGTTAGAAAATAAGCTGGGTCCTTAAAAGACTCAAATAAAGGAAAATCGCAGCCAGGAAAATCTGTTAAATCTAATTTGGTCAAAAATTGCCTTAAAAATATGTTATGATATTTTTCTCAGGTTGATAGAAAATATTTCAAGAATCGTGCCAAGCTTTGAAATTTCAAATTTCGAGTTCAAATGAACTCTTGGCACAACTTTAAGTTGTAAAATAATAAATTTAATAGAAAAAGGCACATCCGTCATTATCCAATTTCTTTTTCAAAAGATTATCTTATTCTTAATTATCCTATTCTTTTTCCATCATTATCCTCTTTCTTTTATTCATTATTATCCTATTTATTTTTCCTCTATAAATAGGAGCTTAAGGTTTCATTTTTATTCATTTTCAAAATCGAAACGCCGAGCAGCTTCCAGAGAACGTACGACTCTAGTTTCCTATTTCAATTCTGAAATAGTCATTTTGAAGGTGTCAACGCGTAGATCACGAATACATGATTGAAATGATGACACGAAGGATGATCACGATGGAAAATCATCGTGACCGCCACCAATTCCTCGGAGAAGGTACTTTCTCCGATTCTGGTCATTCGGACCGATGAATTTAGAAATTTCAAGTTCTAAATATGCTTATATTTCGATTATCTTTAATTCTACCGATTTCGATTTTTGATGTTGTGAGTTTTCGGTATTTTTTCCCGTTTTCATTTTATGTAAATCTCAGATCTACTCTTCCTGGATAGTCGTATTAGAAATCTTCTTTTTATAAATAGCCTTTGATCATTTGGATCTTGTAGTTAACCGGAATAGATTTTTGATTTCTTGTCGTTTGAAATCCGGATCCGAATATTATATTATAAATTTGTCAGTTTCAAATTTATGATCTAGCCGTCCGATCTTTGATCTGATTACACCATTAAATTTCTTATTTTCTGCACTATCAAAAATTGTACTTTTGAGCGAAAATCCAACGAGTATCGATCTCAATCGAGACCGATACATTTCAGCTAAAATCTGTGAGTTTTTGTCCCGTTTCACCCATTTTCGGTCGTCAAATCGAAAAAGTTTCTTCTCAAAAGTTGCTCGAAATAATATTTCCTATGCTCCCGTCGAATTTCGTAATTTTCGGATGAGTTTTTAATAATATCGATTATTTAATATAAGCAGTTATTTTTATACTGGAGTCATGTGTTATCGAAAAATTCTAAAACTCTCAAACTATAGTCTTGGCATATATAGAATGGTTCTTGAATATTTTCATAATTTTTGAACGGTTAGAAAGTGCCGTGGCACAAATCTGATAAAAATCGATTAAAATGGCAAGTTTTGAAAAGAGACCCCTGTCAAATCGGTTGGTCCCAATAAATCAAGAATAATATTTTGGAATTTATTTCCTTCTTTGTCGGAATTATTCGAGGTCTCTAGAGTTGCGCAATCTATTTCTAAAAAGAATAAAATTAAATAATAGCTCGGATTACAGTAGATTAATTTTCGAAAATATAGTAGTCGTTCTGAGCTGAAGATCGATCCTTGTAGGATTTGCGTGACTTACGAGGAAGGTGAAGGATTGAATCTCGAGATGGTTAGAGCATTTTAGCCTAGGGGAACCAGGGAAGGACTTCTGTATGTATAAGGTGGGTTATACTATACTATATCTTTGCAAATTGTATCTTTCGAGTTATTAAGCTCTGCTTTTGTCAAAATTGCATATGTGACTATCTGTGTTAAATATTTACATGCTACTGTATGTTGTCGGAATCTCATAAACCAGCGCTGTGTCAATGTGAGTAGCTACAGTATGCATACATTGTTTGTCCTGCCCTACTCCTTGTCGGTGAGACAAAAATGAAACACTTATTGGTTATACTCTTTGGGTATACTATGGCCATACTCAACGTTATGCGCTGGTGATGTAGTTTAGGTTGCGGGCAGTGACGGGTTATACTCTTAAGCGCTTCACGATAAAATGTTTTGGTGAACTTAGGTTGCTTCCAACTTTTAAACCTCCTAAGTTTCACTACCTGCATGAACACAGATAGATTACTTTAATAAAATGATTTGCATAACTTGAATTGTAAAACTTGCCCACTGAGTGCATTAGTACTCAGCCCAAATCTTTTCAAACATTTTCAGGTCAGTAGGCTGGAGCGTGGAGGTGACGAGGCTGAGATATGGGTTATTATGATCTACATATTTTTCCGTTGTCCCCTTTTATTTAGTATTCTATTAAGAATTGAGTTTCCGCACTTGTGATATTCTTTTGCTAAATGCTAAGAACTCTGATCTTGGTATTTTATTGATATGATTCTGTTTCTCTGATTCTGAACATCTATTGACTTCCTAATTAACATGTCTCGTATGTTTAACCATATAATTATTCTAAGGGAAGGAAGCCCCGTCTTTTGTTATGCCTATATGATCATTTATGTTGGTCTATGTAAGGGCTTCATTTGTTCAGCATATGGTGTCTGTTTCTCTTGTCGGCCTATGAATGGGTCTATTGATTGTTGGTATCTGTTTATTTGTTTTCTTGTAGCACTCCGGTCCCGAAAGATCGTGGAAATGGACGCCACGGGGGTTGGAATTAAGAAGCGGGAAAGAAATGGGGTAATTAAATTAATAACGGGGTGTTAATCCAAAAGGATTAATGTTTGGAATAAAATTTAACAACCGAGTATACCAAAGATAGGTTATGCCTTCCGAAAAATTAGACAGCATAACCTCTGTAACTAGAGCGAATCCCCGTTTATAACGGCTTATAAGAAAAGAATGGAAGCTGTAACAATTCAATAAGCTCTTTCATAGGCCAAACGGAAATAATAACCAGATACCAACAATTAATAGACCCATTCATAGGTCGACAAAAGAAACAGACACCAATATGCTGAACAAATGAAGCCCTTCCATAGGCCAAAATGAATGATCAAATAGACATAACAAAAGACGGACTTCCTCCCCTTGGAATAATTATGTAGCTAAGCATATGATACATGTTAACTAGGAAGTCAACAAATGTTCAGAATCAGAGAAGCAGAATCATATCAACAAAATACCAAGATCAGAGTTCTTAGCATTTAGCAAAAGAATACCATAAGTGCGAAAGCTCAATTCTTAACAGAATACTAACAAAAAGGGACAACGGAAAAATATGTAAATCATAATAGCCCATATCTCAGCCTCGTCACCTCCACGCTCCAGCCTACTTACTTGAAAATGTTTGAAAAGATTTGGACTGAGTACTAATGCACTCAGTGGGCAAGTTTTACAATTCAAGTTATGCAAATCATTTTATTAAAGTAATCTATCTGTGTTCATGCAGGTAGTGAAACTTAGGAGGTTTAAAAGTTGGAAGCAACCTAAGTTCACCAAAACATTTTATCGTGAAGCGCTTAAGAGTATAACCCGTCACTGCCCGCAACCCAAACTACATCACCAGCGCATAACGTTGAGTATGGCCATAGTATACCCAAAGAGTATAACCAATAAGTGTTTCATTTTAGTCTCACTGACAAGGAGTAGGGCAGGACAAACAATGCATGCATACTGTAGTTACTCACATTGACACAACGCTGGTTTATGAGACTCCGACAACATACAGTAGCATGTAAATATTTAACACAGATAGTCACATATGCAATTTTAGCAAATCAGAGCTTAATAACTCGAAATATACAATTTGCAAAGATAGTATAGTATAACCCACCTGGTTAACTAATAGTAGCTGAAGCTTTACACGTGTCTTGCAAATCCTAATTAAATATGGGTCTCGGGTTCAGACCTACAAAGGAAAAACTACCTATTAGTATCATGCTAGGCCTTGAAACTATAACATAAGGTAAGCTTCAACTTAAGATAGACAAATGATTTTTTTCTAAGCTAAACTAAATGTAATAGGAATATTCTAAACTAATAAAATAACTTCAGATTACAATGCGCAACATTAGGATTTCATTCTCAAATCAACACTTTAGGGAATTAAATTCAACGAATATTTTTGAGTAAATCCGTCCAAAAATATTTGGAAAAGGTGGAGGTCGATCACTTGCCATTTTACTCGATTCTGATCAAATTTAATCTACAAGCCTTTCCGGCTTTCAGAAAATTACTAAATTTAATTGACAACATACTTCACATATAACAATGCAAGTGTGAAAATTTCATGATTTTCAGACGACACACGAAAAAGATACGAATTTAAATACACGATTTGAATAATTGGGTAAACTCAAAAATCCGTCTGGACAAAAATGAAATCTATAGCTAAGTAGAGAGTCCACCATAAGGAATTAATGCTGAAGGAACATTTTTGCTAGGACAGATCTAACAAACATTTTGAAGCAATTCTAACTAAAATGCAATTTTTGAAAATGAGACATTAACTTCGAAAAATCATATTCAATTCATTTCAACACGAAACGGAGCACCGTCTGCGGCCACACGTCAATCTCGACGGGTACCACAATCGGTCAGAAGGGATCAAAGGCTAATTCCGGCCACACCGGCCGAAAAGCTGGTTGGCGGAAATTCCCGCCAGAAATTTTAGCTGAAAATGTATCGGTCTCGATCGAGCTCGATACTCGTTGGATTTTCGCTCAAAAGTACAATTTTTGATAGTGCAGAAATTAAGGAATTTAATGGTGTAATCAGATCAAAGATCGGACGGCTAGAACATAAATTCGAACTGGGCAGATTTATAATATAATATTCGGATCTGGATTTCAAACGATGAGAAATCAAAAATCTATTCCGGTTAACTACAAGATCCAAATGATCAAAGGCTATTTATAAAAAGAAGATTTCTAATACGACTATTCAAGAAGAGTAGATCTGAGATTTACATAAAATGAAAACGGGAAAAAATACCGAAAACTCACAACATCAAAAATCGAAATCGGTAGAATTAAAGATAATCGAAATATAAGCATATTTAGAACTTGAAATTTCTAAATTCATCGGTCCGAATGACCAGAATCGGAGAAAGTACCTTCTCCGAGGAATTGGCGGCGGTCACGATGATTTTCCATCATGATCATCCTTCGTGTCATCATTTCAATCATGTATTCGTGATCTACGCGTTGACACCTTCAAAATGACTATTTCAGAATTGAAATAGAAAACTAGAGTCGTACATTCTCTGGAAGCTGCTCGGCGTTTCGATTTTGAAAATGAATAAAAATGAAACCTTAAGCTCCTATTTATAGAGGAAAAATAAATAGGATAATAATGAATAAAAGAAAGAGGATAATGATGGAAAAAGAATAGGATAATTAAGAATAAGATAATCTTTTGAAAAAGAAATTGGATATGACGGATGTGCCTTTTTCTATTAAATTTATTATTTTTCAACTTAAAGTTGTGCCAAGAGTTCATTTGAACTCGAAATTTGAAATTTCAAAGGTTGGCACGATTCTTGAAATATTTTCTATCAACCCGAGAAAATTATCATAACATATTTTTAAGGCAATTTTTGACCAAATTAGATTTAACAGATTTTCCTAGCTGCGATTTTCCTTTATTTGAGTCATTTAAGGACCCAGCTTATTTTCTAACTTACCAGCGGGTAACATAAGTTGAATAAAATCTTCTAAAATATTTCAGGTTATTACAAGAAGCCATGAAGTCAGACTACTGCTTCAAGGAAAGGAGAAGACTGCAACAAAAATTGAAGATTAAGGTGCATCACGAGTATGACCTGAGAAGAAAAGGAAGTCAAGCATCAAGAAGTTAAAGATGAATATAAAGCGAGTTCGAATCGGATAAAGCATGCAAAGGATCCATCCAAGGAAGCACGCGATTAGCTAGGGTTCATCATTTATTTTTCGAGATCAATGAAGTTTTGAAGAAAGGTAAAAGGAATCAAAGGCTAAAGGGATGGTTTATAGTTGTAAACCTAGTAGAAGTTTTAAACCAATATGGTTCCAGTAAGGCTTTGGATTCTGGAAGAAGTATCCAGTTTCCGTTTGAGGAGAAGTAAATTTCGGGATGAAATTTGTTTAAGGGTGGTAGGATGTAACACCCCAGATTTTTGGATAAGGTTTAGAGATATCTTAAGCGTAATTAAGAAGTTAAGGAAGAGATTTTTATAAGGTTTAAGTGAAGTTAGATGTCAGTCATGACTTTAGGGGCCAATTTTCATGAAATCGTATTTTTGAAATTTTGATCTTAACTCTGTTATAGGCTTATAGCCGATTTTGGTTTTGTTAGAAAGGTTTTAACTCAAGGAGTGTGTTGATATTTTCGGAATTTTATTCTTAAGTCATTTGAGGTTCCGGTGATGAAAAACGTATTTAAAGAATTTATGAATAGTAACTTTTGCGTGCGTTCGTGATTTGAAAAATTTACAAAATTATCCTCATTAATCTGAGTCTTGTTCTGTTAGGCCTCTCTTATGGAAAATGACTCAAGAAATCCGATCGCGTTCACGGATTTCCATTCTGAGGTCAATCGAACGCTCAGGAGCAAAATATGTCAGTTTGAGTGAATAGTAAAAGTAATTCTGAGGACCTGTTCTTCATCCCAAGTCAGGTTGGTTCAATAGTACTCGAGCCAATGAGTCTCCCGGTATTTTCAGATTTCATGTCTGAGGTCATTTGGACCTCGATATCGAATAAAGTAGCTTTTAACCTAACCAGAAGTAACTTTTGTAGTGTTTCTGCACTGGAATGGCTTCTAAGGGAAGCCACACCTTTTCCTATAAATATGAGAGGCTCTCTTCACATTTTCTTGCTCATTTCCTTTCTTTCACTTCTCCAAAATCGAGAGAGTAGCAAAGCTCTGAGAAAAATCGAGAGGAGTCTCTTCGTGAGTTCACTTTCGAGTCGACGAGCGGAGTGGCGAGGAAGATATACTTCGGGGGAAGGTGCTAGGGGTGCCATCGGGTTGTAGCAGGCGGCTCTTCCGTCATGGTGACTCGATGAGACACTGAGCAAGCCACGTTCCTTTGGCGCACTCGACTTCATCCATTCTATTTCGTCGACGTCGGATTCAAGCCTTTTTTCTTTTTCATTTCTGCATTTCTTTTCCGTCTTTCATTATCATATTTTATTATCTCTCTTGTTATTTCGTTGCTCGTTTATTTCATTTAAGTTCCGTATTTAAATCCCATATTTAAAGTTCCGTATTTAAAGTTTTGTCGAGTTTAAGATATAGTCGTGTTTATGCCATTATAATATCAATTTCTTTTCAAGTTTAAAGCATGCTCATTTCTAAGTTTTGGCTAAGCATTAAGCCTTGTATTTGAGTTTAAAACGTCGAGAAAAGGGAGAGACACCCGAGTAACGCCTCGACCAACACCTCGATCGAAAGTTTTCGAGGTTCGTGAGAGTGCACAGACCGTGCAAGGGTTGCACGGCCCGTGCAAAGCAGTGCAGAGCTCTCAAAAAGTTTCTAGAGAGCTAGCACGATCCGTGCAAGGTTAGCACGGCCCGTGCTAAGGTCTGCACAGACCGTGCTAGCTTAGCACGGACTGTGTCAGAAAGGATCGGCGTATTTTTCTCGCCTCAAGGCCTAGCACGGCCCGTGCAAGGCTAGCACGGCCCGATCAAGGCTTCTGCAGCCAAATTTCACTTACAAGTGTGTTCTAAACTCGAGTCTTTCAAACCCTCGTGTTTTATAAAGGTTGTAAAGTCGTGTAATGTGTTTTAAGTACTAGTTAAGAGAAGAAAGGATAGGTGTTGTTTGATATCTCGTTAGATGTTAGAAATCTTCGAAGGAGGACACTAAGTTGATGAATCAGCTTTTGTAGGAAGAGGTGAGCCCCGAATTGAACCAAGAAAGGATTTTCAGCTCGTTGCTTCGTCCACGTGCTCATCATCGAGGTGCTCATCATCGAGGTGAGTGGTTCTAAACCAAACCTATGGTTTGAGCTATTAAGCTCTAGAAGCATGATAGGGCAAGATGAAAATCCAATTAAAATATTTTATGCTCTGCCTAATTAGTCTTTGTACAAGAAAGGAAAGGAAAGGAAGGAAGAAAGGAAGTTATAGCATGATTATGTTAATTTTTATGTGAGCTCTTGATTAAGTAAAGAATGTTTTGATATGTTAATATATCTTATAGTTAATTTATTTAAGGTATAGACGATCATGATCATAAGTTAAGTTATGGTTGATATTATGGTTGTGGAAGGTTGTTTAAGTGAGTAATGCCTCGTAGGTTGATCATAGTATTCCCTTGTGGCATTAAGGTTATAACCTTTATTAAAGAATGCATTCTAAATGATTTAATCTAGGTTTCATTTATGTTAAGCATGATTAAGTATTGAGGCTTTAATATTAAGTCTTGAATGTGAGAATTCAAGGTCGAGGATTAAGTATTAAGGATTTCTAAAAGTTTAGTTCTCCATATGCCGTCAGTTTATAATTGGATATTTCTAAAAGTTTATTAATGAGTTTTCTCATAAAACCCCACTGAGTACATTACTGATTATGCCTTCTTTTTTAAATGTTTTCAGGTTGAGATGTTGAGGCCGGTGATGTGCTGCTGGTGGAGTTACCTGAGTTGTCTGAGTTTCCAAAGTTGTTGCTCTATATGGTTACATGAATTTTCTTCCGTTATGTTTCTGCTAAGTACTTTGATATCTAGTATTTAGTCTTGATACATGTAACTTGATTCTTGATAATAACATGTCTTAAATGCTATGATTCTAATTATTAATAAAGTCTTTGAGAAGTAGAAGCATGTTCTTTTGACATGCCTGTTTATTCCTTCATTGATTCCGAATTATTTAAAAAGTCGTACTTGCTAAGCATGATGGTATCTATTCACTTTCAGTTGACTTGAGAAATAGTCTTGCACACTTGTTATTGTCGTTAGCCTATGAAGAGGCTTTTCTTCAAGCATAATTCTACTCGTTTCCAGTTAATCTTAAGTTGTTTGCTCGTTTTGTCCTATGAATGGGACATTATGATTTATTTGACTCCGACTCATTAATGAGTCTTAGCTGTTGTGACCTATGAAGAGATCTTGTTTATTTAAAGAGTCAAATTCCTATCTGTTTGTCTTTGGATTCTGTTTAAATTTCGATTGGCCTATGATATGGCAATCCTTTGACTCGATTGAATCCTTTGACCCCTTTAATTCGTTGAAGATGATAATTCTTCCAAGTCATTAGGTAAGTTGCCTAGATTTTTAGAGCGTTAACTTAGTTTGATTCTAGAAACACCCCCTTGGATTTTCAATTTTCCCTGTTGTTTTTACTCCTAACACCCCGTCCCTATTAAGAATGACCGCCTAAAGACCGGGCTATTACAATGGTAGTGGTGAAAACATCAGGATGTCGATCAATTGGAGATTAATTAATAGCCGCAGCATAAGAAATCCGAGTCCTTGAAGGATTAGGGTTCGTCGTATTATTAGGGTTTACATGAACATCTTGAACTGGCGGAGATTTATCTAACATTCGAGCGGATATGTTAGGGCTATTTGAATCCAAGTGGACGAAGGCTATATGCCGGAATCTGGCAGAATCGGCGGTGTAATTGACGTCATAGTTAGGGAAGACGGCGGAAAAAATAGGAGAGAGAAGAGAGCATGTTTAAATTCAAACCCTTAAAATTCGATTTAGTAGTCCCAACCCTATGACTAAATTGATAACTTCCTCGGAAAATTAAGTAAAATAGCAAAATCTCACCAGAATTTTGATTTCTTTTTTCTCAATTAGTGCATTCACGAGAAGAGAACAGATACATGTTGTCTAAAGCACCAAACTAATTGCCATCTAAACTTTAAACATTAACAACGTATGAAGAAGTCCTTATCGATTGACAATAGTTTAGTGGTCAAAATTAATTCACTTTTAGATCCCTGTTACACATAGCCATTTGTCATGTGATACTTTTGCATTTTCGGTGTGTGTGTATATATATATATATATTACGTACTATTACATATAAAAAGAAATTATTAATCTTGAATAAACCTATAAATTCACAACCACATTTTCATCACAAACCAAAAATAAAAGAATAAAAAAAAAGAATAATATTTTCTGTCATCACTCATTAATTTTTCGATATAATGGAAAACGAAAAGTTCTCACTTGATACTATAGTGACTTTATTTAATGCGACAACAATTTTTCCATATCACTAGCTTAATTCATTGATCTCGATCTAATTTTTTTCCAGTAAAATGCCATTTCTATTGTGACCAAGAACTTTCAATTTTTATATATTCTAACTTCTTAAAGTAGTGCTAGCACTTTCCGATTGGCCAGATAAGATTTTCTCGTGGCAATAAAGAAAATTTGACCCATGCACAATGCACTTGGAAAAAATTTGTGATAAAAAATGCCATCACTTTGTTAATTATGAATATTATATTATATATTAAAATTTTTACAAAAGCTAATTTTAAGTTTGTAATATTGAAAGGTATTGTACAAAATATTTCAATAATATAATTGTAGGATTTTATATATTAAAATATTTTTCATTAACTTTACAATTGAACGATTAATCTTATCTAATTTTGTTATATCTATTGCTATAATTTTTATGCTTATTAGGTAAAAAGAATTTTGACTGATCATCTCACATTTATTTTCCAGAACTGAACATGCTACGTGTCTTCCAAGGGGATAGAACTAGGGTTCAAATTCATAATGGTATTTAATGTTTTTATCATATGCCGTTATGCGGATAAGCGCTAAAATAAATAGGTTGCATATTCGTATTTATTGTATTTCATGTTGTTGCGTCACTGGGTCATTTTTTCGAAGAAAAAAACTTATATGAGATCGTCTAACAGGTCTCTTACGTTAGACGGGTCAAAATCCGTCCAAACCCATCTCAAACCCGCCCCCACGCGCAGGCACGTGAGCTGCACGCGCCCCCACGCACGACGCGTGTAGCTCACGCGACTGTGCATTTATTTATTTATTTATTTTGCTTTTTTCGGCGGCTCGGCAAAAGCCCTTTTTTCTTCTTTCTTCTTTCTTTCTTTCTTACTTTCTTTCTTCTCCTTTTTTTTCGTTTCTCTCTTTTTCTTCTTTCTTCTTTTTTTCTTATTTCTTCTTCTTTTTTTCTTTCTTTCTTCTCATTTTTTTCGTCTCTTTGTTTTTCTTTTTTTTTTCCTTTTTTTTTAATAATTATAATATAGTCATTTCAGGGTATACATTTATTTTTTAAAAAATATTTTTTTTTCCTGGCGGTTGATACGATCCTGGATGGGGTGCCTGAAGGACCCGTGATGCGATCGCGAGCTAAGAGGTTTAAGGAGAGCCTCAATGGGTTCATACGAGAGATTTGGGAACAAGAGGCGTCAAGGAGACCCATGAAAGGACCCAAGGAAGGTGTTGATTTCGTCACTTTATTGACATTAGAAGAACAAGGTTAAAATCCAGTACAGGAGCCTTTGGCGAATAAGGCATGGCCATATCCTAGTTACCGGAGGGGCCTGGACGAAGTTTGAAGAATATATTTGGAAGAAATTCGAACCCTTATTAATATTTGGGTCTTGAATTATCTTAGATCTTTATCTAATTATTTAGATCAGATTTTAGTTATTTTCTTATTTAATTTTTGATTTTTTAAGAGTCATAGTTTGATTAGGATTTATTTAAATTAGTTTCCTACTTTGAATAGGATTCTAGTTGGGCAGTTTCCTAGTCTAGATAGAATTCTTTTTGGATCAGATTTTTGATTCCTTTTCCTACTTATTTTCGTCCATCCCTACATTATAAATAGGGATCATTTGTGAACATTATGGAGATAACACACCATTATTGAATTCAGTTATAAACTTGTGAGTTTATTTTCTCTCTAGAGAACCTTTATCCGAATTTCATAATATTTGTGAGATTCAATTTCGACTTATCAAACGGGTTCATCATCCCCGCTTGTGGCGTCTACATCCAATCCAAGTTGGTGTTTCCAATTGATCGCGGGTTACGAATTCTACTAGTTCGTGGTTCAACATCGTTGTGAGGCTAGGGTTTGGATCCATCCATCCAAATCGGCGAAACTGATACAAGTCTTGAGAAGTTCTATAGCTTTCTTTGTCGTGTGACAGCGAAGATCGCATCAAGCGGTATCAGAGCTAAGATCCTGGATGGGGTGCCTGAAGGACCCGTGACGCGATCGCAAGCTAAGAGGTTTAAGGAGAGCCTCAATGGGTTCATACGAGAGATTTGGGAACAAGAGGCGTCAAGGAGACCCATGGAAGGACCCAAGGAAGGTGTTGATTTCATCACTTTATTGACATTAGAAGAACAAGGTTAAAATCCAGTACAGGAGCCTTTGGCGAATAAGGCGTGGCCATGTCCTAGTTACCAGAAGGGCCTGGACGAAGTTTGAAGAATATATTTGGAACAAATTCGAACCCTTATTAATATTTGGGTCTTGAATTTTCTTAGATCTTTATCTAATTATTTAGATCAGATTTTAGTTATTTTCTTATTTAATTTTTGATTTTTTAAGAGTCATATTTTGATTAGGATTTATTTAAGGTAGTTTCCAACTTTGAATAGGATTCTAGTTGGGCAGTTTCATAGTCTAGATAGAATTCTTTTTGGATCAGATTTTTGATTCCTTTTCCTACTTATTTTCGTCCATCCCTACATTATAAATAGGGATCATTTGTGAACATTATGGAGATAACACACCATTATTGAATTCAGTTATAAACTTGTGAGTTTATTTTTTCTCTAGAGAATCTTTATCCGAATTTCATAATATTTGTGAGATTCAATTTTAATTTATCAAACGGGTTCATCATCCGCGCTTGTGGCATCTACATCCAATCCAAGTTCGTGTTTCCAATTGATCGCGGGTTACGAATTCTACTAGTTCGTGGTTCAACATCGTTGTGAGGCTAGGGTTTGGATCCATCCATCCAAATCGGTGAAACTGATACAAGTCTTGGAAAGTTCTATAGCTTTCTTTGTCGTGTGCCGACGAGGATCGCATCAAGTGGTATCAGAGCTAAGATCTTGGATAGGGTGCCTGAAGGACCCGTGACGCGATCGCGAGCTAAGAGGTTTAAGGAGAGCCTCAATGGGTTCATATGAGAGATTTGGTAACAAGTGGCGTCCAGGATACCCATGGAATGACCCAAGCAAGGTGTTGATTTTGTCACTTTATTGACATTAGAAGAACAAGGTTAAATTCCAGTACAGGAGCTTTTGGCGAATACGGCGTGGCTATGTCATAGTTACCAGAGGTGCCTGGACGAAGTTTGAAGAATATATTTGGAAGAAATTCGAACCCTTATTAATATTTGGGTCTTGAATTATCTTAGATCTTTATCTAATTATTTAGATAAGATTTTAGTTATTTTCTTATTTAATTTTTGATTTTTTAAGAGTCATAGTTTAATTAGGATTTATTTAAGGTAGTTTCCTACTTTGAATAGGATTCTAGTTGGGCAGTTTCCTAGTCTAGATATAATTCTTTTTGGATCAGATTTTTGATTCTTTTTCCTACTTATTTTCGTCCATCCCTACATTATAAATAGGGATCCTTTGTGAACATTATGGAGATAACACACCATTATTGAATTCAGTTATAAACTTGTGAGTTTATTTTCTCTCTAAAGAACCTTTATCCGAATTTCATAATATTTGTGAGATTCAATTTCGACTTATCAAATGGGTTCATCATCCCCGCTTGTGGCGTCTACATCCAATCCAAGTTCGTGTTTCCAATTGATCGCGGGTTACGAATTCTACTAGTTCGTGGTTCAACATCGTTGTGAGGCTAGGGTTTGGATCCATCCATCCAAATCGGCGAAACTGATACAAGTCTTAGGAAGTTCTATAACTTTCTTTGTCGTGTGCCGGCGAGGATCGCATTTAGTGTTATCAGGGCTAAGATCCTCAATGGGCTTCCTGAAGGACCCGTGATGCGATCGCGAGCTAAGAGGTTTAAGGAGAGCCTCAATAGGTTCATACGAGAGATTTGGTAACAAGAGGCGTCAAGGAGACCCATGGAAGGACCCAAGGAAGGTGTTAATTTCGTCACTTTATTGACATTAGAAAAACAAGGTTAAAATCCAGTACAGGAGCCTTTGGCGAATAAGGCGTGGCCATGTCCTAGTTACCTGAGAGGCCTGGATGAAGTTTGAAGAATATATTTGGAAGAAATTCGAACCCTTATTAATATTCGGGTCTTGAATTATCTTAGATCTTTATCTAATTATTTAGATAAGATTTTAGTTATTTCTTATTTAATTTTTGATTTTTTAAGATTCATAGTTTGACTAGGATTTATTTAAGGTAGTTTCCTACTTGGAATAAGATTCTAGTTGGGCAGTTTCATAGTCTAGATAGAATTCTTTTTGGATCAGATTTTTTATTCCTTTTCCTACTTATTTTCGTCCATCCCTACATTATAAATAGGGATCCTTTATGAACATTTTGGAGATAACACACCATTATTGAATTCAGTTATAAACTTGTGAGTTTATTTTCTCTCTAGAGAACCTTTATCCGAATTTCATAATATTTGTGAGATTCAATTTCAACTTATCAAACGGGTTCATCATCCCCGCTTGTGGCGTCTACATCCAATCCAAGTTCGTGTTTCCAATTGATCGCGGGATACGAATTCTACTAGTTCGTGGTTCAAAATCGTTGTGAGGCTAGGGTTTGGATCCATCCATCCAAATCGGCAAAACTGATACAAGTCCTAGGAAGTTCTATAGCTTCCTTTTTCGTGTGCCGGCAAGGATCGCATCAAGTGGTATCAGAGCTAAGATCCTGGATGGGGTGCCTGAAGGACCCGTGACGCGATCGCGAGCTAAGAGGTTTAAGGAGAGCCTCAATGGGTTCATACGAGAGATTTGGTAACAACAGGCGTCAAGGAGACCCATGGATGGACCCAAGGAAGGTGTTGATTTCGTCACTTTATTGACATTAGAAGAACAAGGTTAAAATCCAGTACAGGAGCCTTTGGCGAATAAGGCGTGGCCATGTCCTAGTTACCAGAGAGGCCTGGACGAAGTTTGAAGAATATATTTGGAAGAAATTCGAACCCTTATTAATATTCGGGTCTTGAATTATCTTAGATCTTTATCTAATTATTTAGATAAGATTTTAGTTATTTTTTTATTAATTTTTGATTTTTTAAGATTCATAGTTTGACTAGGATTTATTTAAGGTAATTTCCTACTTGGAATAAGATTCTAGTTGGGCAGTTTCCTAGTCTAGATAGAATTCTTTTTGGATCAGATTTTTGATTCCTTTTCCTACTTATTTTCGTCCATCCCTACATTATAAATACGGATCCTTTGTGAACATTTTGGAGATAACACACCATTATTGAATTCAGTTATAAACTTGTGAGTTTATTTTCTCTCTAGAGAACCTTTATCCGAATTTCATAATATTTGTGAGATTCAATTTCAACTTATCAAACGGGTTCATCATCCCCGCTTGTGGCGTCTACATCCAATCCAAGTTCGTGTTTCCAATTGATCGCGGGATACGAATTCTACTAGTTCGTGGTTCAACATCGTTGTGAGGCTAGGGTTTGGATCCATCCATCCAAATCGGCGAAACTGATACAAGTCTTAGGAAGTTCTATAACTTTCTTTGTCGTATGCCGGCAAGGATCGTATCAAGTGGTATCAGAGCTAAGTTCCTGGATGTGGTGCCTGAAGGACCCGTGACGCAATCGCGAGCTAAGAGGTTTAAGGAGAGCCTCAATGGGTTCATACGAGAGATTTGGTAACAAGAGGCGTCAAGGAGACCCATGGAAGGACCCAAGGAAGGTGTTGATTTCGTCACTTTATTGACATTAGAAGAACAAGGTTAAAATCCAGTACAGGAGCCTTTGGCAAATAAGGCGTGGCCATGTACAAGTTACCAGAGGGGCCTGGACGAAGTTTGAAGAATATATTTGGAAGAAATTCGAACCCTTAATAATATTTGGGTCTTGAATTATCTTAGATCTTTATCTAATTATTTAAATCAGATTTTAGTTATTTTCTTATTTAATTTTTGATTTTTTAATAGTCATAGTTTGACTAGAATTTCTTTAAGGTAGTTTCCTACTTTGAATAGGATTTTAGTTGGGCAGTTTCCTAGTCTAGATATAATTCTTTTTGGATCAGATTTTTGATTCTTTTTCCTACTTATTTTCGTCCATCCCTACATTATAAATATGGATCCTTTGTGAACATTATGGAGATAACACACCATTATTGAATTCAGTTATAAACTTGTGAGTTTATTTTCTCTCTAGAGATCCTTTATTCGAATTTCATAATATTTGTGGGATTCAATTTCGACTTATCAAACGGGTTCATCATCCCCGCTTGTGGCGTCTACATCCAATCCAAGTTCATGTTTCCAATTGATCACGGGTTACGAATTCTACTAGTTCGTGGTTCAATATCGTTGTTAGGCTAGGGTTTGGATCCATCCATCCAAATCGGAAAAACTGATACAAGTCTTGGGAAGTTCTATAGCTTTCTTTGTCGTGTGCCGGTGAGGATCGCATCAAGTGGTATCAGAGCTAAGATCTTGGATGGGGTGCCTGAAGGACCCGTGACGCGATCGCGAGCTAAGAGGTTTAAGGAGAGCCTCAATGGGTTCATACGAGAGATTTGGAAACAAGAGGCGTCAAGGAGACCAATGGAAGGTCCCAAGGAAGGTGTTGATTTCATCACTTTATTGACATTAGAAGAACAAGGTTAAAATCCAGTACAGGAGCCTTTGACGAATAAGGCGAGGCCATGTCCTAGTTACCAGAGGGGCCTGGACGAAGTTTGAAGATGTAACACCCCAAGATTTTATAATAGGCCCAAATCTATTTTTTAATTGTGAGTTCATGGCCCAAATGAAAATTTAGGCATTTTATTATTTAGGCCCAATTCATGGGCTTTTTAGCCCATTTATATTTTTAATTATTTTTGAGATCTATAGTTATCGGAACGAGACGATCGAATATGGTAGATGATAGTGCTTGTCGATACGAATCCATAGAGACTAATTTCACCTAAGTGGGACTTCATTTGACCTAGTTATGATTTAATTAGGAATTTAATTAATTTTTAGGTTAAAATATGAAAGGATATAAATACCCCTTTCATTCCTTAGCTAGCTCACTTTTGGAGGATCCACTTTAGGTCAGCCCCCCCCCCTCTCCTCTCCTCCTCCCCACCACTGGCACCGGCGCCGCCGTCATCGCCGCCGGAGCCGCCGGTCGGAAAAATTCCGGCGATTTTTTTTTTTTACATGCAATTATATTTTTGGATTCCTCTTCTTCTCCTCTTTCTTGTTCTTCGATTTTTTTTAAGAAATCTTGAGGTTTAGGCTTCCGATTTTCGGATCTAAAAATGGGTTAATCCCTAGCCTTTTAATACCTCATTTCTTTCTTTATATTTGAACTTTATTTTCGATTTTAGTTTATATATTGTTATTTAGGGGCTGTTTTGGATGAGTGAATTTAAATTACATTTTTAATTTTGTTTTTTGGTGTTCTTGGTGTTCTTGAACACCTTAGATATTAAATGGTTGATTAATAAAATGAAAAGGAAAAGAAAAGAAAAAGAAAAAAAAAAGAAAAGAGATGGATTTGTGCTTGTGTGTGCGTGTTTTACCGTGAGTATGTGTGTGTTGATTGTTTGTGTGTGTGTGTTTGGGCGTGTGTTTGTATGTGTTTATTTTTATTTTTATTTTATTTTTATTTTTTTTATTTTTATTTTTAGATCTATGAACTATTTAATAAAGAGTACATATTAATATTTTCATAAGGTTGTGTAGCCTAATGGTTGATGATTAAATTAATTCTAAAAGATCCAAGGTTCAAATATTTTTGCATGCATTTTATTAAATCTCTTTTTGTAATTAATGTTCTCTGTTTCAACTTTAAATTAATTAAAATCATGTGTAAATTTTGAAAATGGTAACTAGCTTAATGGATATGTTCAAATTTATTAATCAAAAGGTCTAAGGTTCAAACCATCATATATGCATTTTTTAAATCTCCTTTATTGTAATTAATGTCCTCTGTTTCAAATTTAATTAATTAAAATCAAGCCATATATTTCGAAAATTGAATCTAGCTTAATGGATAGGTTCAGATTTATTAATTAAAAGGGTAAGGGTTCGACCTCTCTTAATGTAGTTTTATTTCATTTTAATTATTTTTAACTCAGATGATTTTAAACCTTATATAATTAATAACATCAATTAAATTTCGAAAATGACATATGGTTTAATGGTTAGTGTTTAGATTAATGCCTAAGAGGTCAAGGGTTCTAATCCTATTGAAGTAATTTTATTCCTTTTTAATCTTTTTATCATAAAAGCTTTCTGGACTAAATATATAATTAATTAAAGAGGATTAGTTTTCAAAAAATGGCTTAGCTTAATGGTTAAGTGCTCTGTTAGTGCTCTGTTGGTGTTTAGGAGGTCCATAGTTCAAAACCATTTGGTGCAGTTTTAATTCTTATTTTGTGTAATTAATTCACTGCATTTATGAAGCTATTTAATTAAAACAGTTTGTTTTATGTTATATTAAATCGTTTGGTATAGTGGTTAAGGTATCATTATTTTACATTTAAGGTATGGGTTCAAGTCTTTTTTACTACAATTTTATTTATGTATTTAATTATTTTATTTCTTTTTGTTTAATTTTGAAGTTAATTCAAATTAAGCATATTATATTATAAGTAATACTTTATTGGTGTTGTATTATCTTTCAAACCTTACTTTAAGTATTATGATTTTAATCCATATATTATACTCGATCAAGGGCTCGGGTATAGCTTAAAGCTAGGATTACCCGTTTGATCTTTAGGCGTCGTCTTTTCGTGACTTTATTTTATAGATATACCTTATACCCTTATTTACATTATAGAATAGGTTAATTACCCTAATCAGTTTCTAAGACATAGCCCTTATGTGTAGGTCTTAACCCGAGGCAGCAGGCTTAGCACGTGCAAGTTGAGATTAAAGCGTCAGCTACATTTAGCTAGAAGGTGGGCTTACTTACCAAAACTCTTTCGAAAATGTATTTAAACTTTCGTCCAATATGAAAAAATGAATTATGATTTATGTTTATCTTGCTCATTGTGGATTTGATACGACTCATATGAGGATATCCGAATATGTTATGAATATGCTATAGATGATATGTGATCACATTAGGGTCGGTCTCCACTACGTTTAATAAGCGTATGAATTGTGACGTCAAATGTGAAATCTTTATTATGATTATTGTTAATTCTTTTATGCAAATTATGGGACGAATGTATGAGTATGTCCACGGAGTGTTTTCTGGCACTCAGCCCCATTATTTAAAATATTTTACAGGTAATTGATGATGGCGGGTGGCGGATGTGGACCAATGGGGACCTTTTGTTTTTAGTTGACCGTCTTTTGAATTTATTTGTTATGGTCAAACTATTATATGATTCATATGCTTCCGCTGGAAGCTTTGGTGATGGTCAACTGTATGATTCTTAATTTCTATGCTTCCGCTGAACTTTAACTTTTGCCACGTGTACGCCTATGAGCGTTTTGGTCACGTTATGTTTCACGAATTGACTATTATTATTTTGATGTAGTTGACCAGTCATTTTTCTTAAGATCTATTTCTATTGGTTCTTGATTAAGTCAAATATATTGATTCTTGGTGTTTGACTAGTAAACGTAAGCTTCTTGATATAGCAAATCTCAATTTGATTACTCTAATTGGAAATTTTTCTATGGGATTTTCTCCTACGCGTGTGTTTCCATTAGCACCTTGACCCCTCCGGATTTGGGGTGCTACAGAAGAATATATTTGGAAGAAATTCGAACCCTTATTAATATTTGGGTCTTGAATTATCTTAGATCTTTATCTAATTATTTAGATCAGATTTTAGTTATTTTCTTATTTAATTTTTGATTTTTTAAGATTCATAGTTTGACTAGGATTTATTTAAGGTAGTTTCCTACTTTGAATAGGATTCTAGTTGGGCAGTTTCCTAGTCTAGATTGAATTCTTTTTGGATCAGATTTTTGATTCTTTTTCCTACTTATTTTCGTCCATCCCTACATTGTAAATAGGGATCCTTTGTGAACATTATGGAGATAACACACCATTATTGAATTCAGTTATAAACTTGTGAGTTTATTTTCTCTCTAGAGAACCTTTATCCGAATTTCATAATATTTGTGAGATTCAATTTCGACTTATCAAACGGGTTCATCATCCCCGCTTGTGGCGTCTACATCCAATCCAAGTTCGTGTTTCCAATTGATCACGGGTTACGAATTCTACTAGTTCGTGGTTCAACATCGTTGTGAGGCTAGGGTTTGGATCCATCCATCCAAATCGGCGAAACTGATACAAGTCCTGGGAAGTTCTATAGCTTTCTTTGTCGTGTGCCGACAAGGATCGCATCAAGTGGTATCAGAGCTAAGATCCTGGATGGGGTGCCTGAAGGACCCGTCACGCGATCACGAGCTAAGAGGTTTAAGGAGAGCCTCAATGGGTTCATACGAGAGATTTGGTAACAAGAGGCGTCAAGGAGACCCATGGAAGGATCCAAGGAAGGTGTTAATTTCGACACTTTATTGACATTAGAAGAACAAAGTTAAAATCCAGTACAAGAGCCTTTGGCGAATAAGGCGTGGCCATGTCCTAGTTACCAGAGTGGCCTGGACGAAGTTTGAAGAATATATCTAGAAGAAATTTGAACCCTTATTAATATTTGGGTCTTGAATTATCTTAGATCTTTATCTAATTATTTAGATCAGATTTTAGTTATTTTCTTATTTAATTTTTGATTTTTTAAGAGTTATAGTTTGACTAGGATTTATTTAAGGTAGTTTCCTACTTTGAATAGGATTTTAGTTGCGCAGTTTCCTAGTCTAGATAGAATTCTTTTTGGATCAGATTTTTGATTCCTTTTCCTACTTATTTTCGTCCATCCCTACATTATAAATAGGGATCCTTTGTGAACATTATGGAGATAACACACCATTATTTAATTCAGTTATAAACTTGTGAGTTTATTTTCTCTCTAGAGATCCTTTATCCGAATTTCATAATATTTGTAAGATTCAATTTCGACTTATCAAACGGGTTCATCATCCCCGCTTGTAGCGTCTACATCCAATCCAAGTTCATGTTTCCAATTGATCACGGGTTACGAATTCTACTAGTTCGTGGTTCAATATCGTTGTGAGGCTAGGGTTTGGATCCATCCATCCAAATCGGCGAAACTAATACAAGTCCTGGGAAGTTCTATAGCTTTCTTTGTCGTGTGCCGGTGAGGATCGCATCAAGTGGTTGACTAATTGTTGAGGCAAAAAAAGAAGTATCATTAATTATAAGATAAAGTATCATTAACTATGAGAAGAGTATATCATTAACCAAAGTATCATTATTTATGAGGTGAAGTATTATTAACTCACATATGAGTATCATTATTTATGGGGTGAAGTGGAGTCTCATTACTATGGAAAAAAGTATCACTAATTGCAAGAAAGTATGACTAATTGAAGAAAAGTATCACTAATTGTAGAAGAAAGTATCACTAATTGAAGAAAAAGTATCACTAATTGCAGAAGAAAGTATCACTAATTAGAAGAAAAGTATCACTAATTGTAAAAAAAGTATCACTAATTGAAGAAAAGTATCACTAATTGCAGAAGAAAATATCATTAATTAGAAGAAAAATATCACTAATTGCAGAAGAAAGTATCATTAATTAGAAAAAAAGTATCACTAATTGCAGAAGAAAGTATCACTAATTAGAAAAAAGTATCACTAATCACAGAAGAAAGTATCAATTAGAAAGAAAAGTATCACTAATTGCAGAAGAAAGTATTACTAATTAGAAGAAAAGTATCACTAATTGTAGAAGAAAGTATCACTAATTAGAAAGAAAAGTATCAGTTCAAACATATTGCAATTCAAAAATTGAATCATTAGCCACATAAAAGAAAATGTTGCAATTTAAAAATTGAACATGATAGTGAGTAGTAACTAATTATATTAGTGATTCTTCATTTATAATTAACAGTGATAATTACTTCATAATTAATGATACTTCTCTATTGTTAATTTAATAATTAATCCTTAATCATCGGTAATTTTCATTTTAATGAAAATATAACTTTTCCTCTAAATTTTTATTTTAATGAAAATATAATATTTGTACTAAAGAAAGAAAGGAAAAAAAGAAGAAGGAAGAGCACAAATGTGTTAAAGAAGAAGAAGGGAAAAAAGAAAAGAAAAGGAGAAACACGCACGTTGTGCTAAAAAAAAAAGAAAACAAAAAAAGAGCACGTTTGTGCTATTAAAAAAAAGAAAAAAAAAAAGAGAGAGCACACGCAAGTGCCAAAGAAAAAAAAAGGAAAAAAAATTAAAAACTGAATATAAAATAAAAAGAAGGGGACCATTAAAAAAATAAAAAAGAAAAGAAAAAAAGGGAGGGGAACCATTTTATTGGGTTAAATAATATCTATCTAATACAAGGAGATCCGTTAGACGGTCTAACATGAGGTGCCTTTTTCAAATGCATTCCAACCCATTGCCATTTAAACATATTATGAAAGTAGAGATTTTCCGTGTGATCTGTTGGACGAATTTTTTTGTTCCAAGAAATGGACCCTACCTTTTTCCTTCTCTTTTTTTTTTTTAATGTTCCATCTCCCTTTTTCCTTTCCTTTTCTTTTTTTTTTTTCAATTTTTAATTTCTTCTTTTTTTTTTTACAAATATGTATTTAATATTTTTGAATTAAATTAATTTTTTATCAAGCATCTCGTACAGTGCACTCATCTGACGCTAACGTCTGAGCTCATACACTACACTCGATAATTAATTTTTTTAAATGAATACATATACTCTAAAATGAAATTGGTGAACCCAAAAATTAAATTGAATTAATTTAAATTTTATAATCTGGCGGTTCGCGTAGTGCACTACCCTTGATAATTAATTGAGGTGAAACAAAAGACTTTTTTTAATTAAAATAAAAACGAAAAAAAAAGAAAAAGACGGAAAAAACGGAAAAAGTGGGTGTCAGACGCGTGACGCACACACACCCCACTTGCTAGGCTCAAAATGGACGGGTTTTGGATGAGGTTTTTTTTTTGGGGTGAGTTTTTGAACGTAGTTAACCTGTCTAACAGATTATGACCTGTTAGACCGAGTCATATTAAATTTTGTCATCTTGAAAAAAGCATATGCTCTATTGTCATGATTCATTATCCAAACTGTTGTAGGCTCATTTGCAATTTTGATTGCTAAAATTATTATTATAATTATATATATATATATATATTTTGTTAACTGAAAATAGGATTCATTTTTCGTAATATATTTTAGTGAGGAATATTAGGTCATGTACCGACATTAATTTGTGTGACGTTACGTTGTAAAATTTGAAATAATGACTCATGTGTTGACACCAAAACATCGAGTTGGGGAAGATGTGGAAATAGAATAACACTAACCATATACTACTATAAAAAAAAATATATTATTTTTAAGAATTAATACAGTGACATGTCACTATAGCATCGAATTGCAATGATAACAGTACAATAATTTTAGTGATGAGAGACACACATATATTAGTATTTGTCGTTACTACAACTTACGTGGTTATCACAACACAATGGCCACCCCTATAATTGTTATTAGTTTGTTTTCATAACTATTCTAGGATATATATTTATGCATTTAAAATCCTCTTTCCACGATATGATTTCTATTTTTAAATAAGATACTGCTATCCAGATGTACATTCAAATTACGTAATATTTCATCTGTTGTTCCAATACTAGAATACATGGTCACATGTATTTTAAAATGACTTGATATATTATTCACTAAAAGTGAATATTTTTGTAAGGGGCTTTTAAAATCTAAGTTGCAGCATTCCTATTATAGGAAAAAGAGTGTCAGCAGTCCCCTTAGACATTGCCTAATAGTGGAGTGATGTTATCTTGAGGCTAAATGTCTCAAGTTCGAATCCAATTACTAGGTGTGAGTCTGTCACACCTGACCTGTCAAGTATAGTTTATCTTCCCTATGTGGTTTGCAGGCTATTACACAAGGGCAAAGTTTATCCAATGCACACCTTACTAGCAGCTATGGGTCACCCTCGAAAAAAAAAAGAAAAAGAAAAAAAAAAGATTGTCAGCATTCCAATTTTAATTTATCCAAGCATCATATCATTCCTCTCCCAATATTATTACTTTAAACCAAGCACATAATATGGAATCATTAAAGTAGAAAAGATCCGCATCTTATGTGTGTACGTTTGTCATTTAGATATCCTTTTTAATCAATTTAAGTTGCAGAAGAGAAGAAAGCAGTGGTAATCAATCACAATTAATTACTAAAATGATGGATTCCGAGTTAGTGAAGAAAGTGAAGCCATATGTGGGAATTATCATCCTACAATTTTGTAATGCAGGTTTTAGTATAGTCGCAAAGGCTGCTCTAAACGAGGGAAGCAGCCATTTTACATTTTCCGTCTACAGAAATGCTTTCGCAGCGGTTATATTCGTCCATTTCGCCTTCATTCTAGAGAGGTGTTTTCATGTTTCGATACCCATGCATATTTCCGTCATTAATCCGCGCTTTTCTTATAGTGACGATATTTTTTATGTATGTGTGTTAAATTTTCTGCTCAAAAAATATTTTCTTGCTACATCTATACTAATATAAAAAGTGGCTTATCTTACAATATTGGGTTTACCTATTATAACCTTATTTTTTATTTTATTTAAGGGCAACAATGTAATTATCTAATATATATTATTATAATGCTATTACAATTCTAATTAATCTACATAATCTAATATATTATTATATTACTATTATATTCCTAACTAATATATGAGAATAATATAATATATAATATTGTTACGATTCTAATTAATTTATATTAAATTAGATTAAAAACTTAAGGTAGTAGACAACTTTTGTGAACCATGTACCGTAAAAACTTTGTCTATCTTTTCCCATATATATAATTGAAGAGTACAAAAAGTAATAAATGAAGCAAGACAACGAAATATAAATATTGCAGCATGAAGAAAACAATCATAAAAACAGATCAAACATTAGGTTAAGAATGTTAGGTATTAGACAACTTTTGTGAACCATGAACTGTAAAAAAATTGGAATTTGGCTTTCTTAAATTTCACAATCCAAAATATTTTAAAGCCAATCCTAAGTAAGCTTGGTAAAATTCAATAGAAAAATATACTCAAAATTAATGATTCATTCAAATAAAGAACCTAAGACAATAAAATTATAACATTTATATATAGTTAAAAATTTGCATAATATAGGTATATAAAATATGGATCACGTTAAAGTACTTTGAACTTCTATGTTACACACACAAACACGCACACAATGTGACAGACTCTTTACATAGTTTTTCAACCTAGATTCAAAGATAATAAACTATAAGCAAATAAGAATGAACATAATTGGAAGATCAATTCTTTTTTTAACAATTTATTCAAATGAAATAAGCATAGTTGTAATCTAATACCAAATTCAGAATTTATGATATAATAAAAGTTCATTTATAATTTAATAATATATCTCTAAGGTGAAATAAATTTCCACGTGTCTACATCATGAGTTAAAAGGGCTAATCATAATTAGTAACAATTATAGCTCATGAATATAAGTCGGTTTATTAAATAAAAGAAACTTGATGAATATTGTATAAAATAATAGATATTTTTGATAGCTTGGAGAAAGATTGTAGACTTATAGTACATAGAACTGTATGATACATAATTGAATACTTAATTAATTTATTATAACTAATCAAGTAGGTTTACAAATATTTATTCGAGTCCACAATCATTAAACCAAATCACTTATTAAATTACAATTTGAATTAATTTAATTTTGTGCTTTGATTAATTACTATATGCCATGTAATTAATGACCTATTTACATGCGTGAAATTAAGTAAAATTTGTTAAAGAGTTATTTAGTCTTATATTTTATTATATTGTTTCATACTTTTTAACCGTGAAATATCAAACATCAAATTCATTATATTGTTTCATATTTTTTAATTGAACTTAAAATCAATGCAATATAGAATTATTTTATATCATTGTAAAAAATAATGTACGACTATATATATATATATATAATAGGTGTACATTTTATAACATGAATATATGAATCATAGATATATAAAATGAATATATCTACTTTACTATTTTCAATAATTAACATTGTAAAGAACACATTAAATGCCGATATAAATTAAATTTTTGCACAAAATTTTCAACATATATATATATAGGGTATATATATATATATATATCACAAGCATGTATACAATAATTCATATTAAAAACTTAATTTTTTTACTTACTATTCCAACGACATATTAGAAAAAAAAAATAGCTTAGAATACATTGTGCTAGAGTATAATAATAATTTTATAATATCATATACAAAATGATACAATTAATTAATTAGAACATAGATTTTAGTAACCCAATTTAATTGGATATATAATAGCTTATTTTTATTTACATTTATTTGTACTAATTTTAAAGATAAATACACAACAAATAAAGAGTTCTGTAATATTTTTTTTTCATTCTTTATTTTATGTAATTATTAATAATCACATGTTAATTTTCTAGAGATTCCCCAATAATTTATTAAAAAAAACTTACTAATCTACTTAAAAATTATTTATCATGATCATTTTTTTAACTTTACTGCTATAGATTGACAAGAAAACTATTGTTCAAATACTACTTTCTAAGAGTTTATAATTCTCAATTTCTACATAAAATGAAACTCCTAACCAGTCATTTGTAAATCGAGATTTGTTTCTATTTTCAACATATTATATATGATGCATTAAAATTATTGTTGGTGGTTTTTTTTGATAATTTTTACTTTAGATTGTATTGTACATTAAACTGAAATATTGATCTGTATGATTAAAAAGAAGAATAATATGTTTAGTGTGTGTGTATAACATAGAAGCTTCATATATTTTAACGGGATCCATATTTTATATGCAGTATCTTATGCAAATTTTAACTATATATAAATATTATAATTCTATTGTATTGTGTTATCTATTTGAACGAATTTTTTTGGAGTATATTTATTATTGAATTTTACCAAGCTAAATTTGGATTAATTTTGAAGTTATTTAGATGGTGAAATTTATTGGAGTTGAAATTAACATTACAAGAATATCGCATGACTTTTCCAATCACCTACAATTTTACCTTTCAAATTATATTTAATTTTCTTATGAATTAAATTTTAATAGTTAATTATATTATAAATAATTTATTGAGCACCATAAACTCTAGATCTTAATGGATTTACTTGCACCATTTATAACTAAATTTAAATTTAATTACACATAAACAATGAATAGGGGTGATCCGCAATGGAGTGTAAACTTTAGGGGTGATTTTCACACCTTTTCTTTTCTATTAATGATGACTTTTTCAAAGTTATTAATTTGTAAAATTATGTCGCAATTTATGACATGTGATTCAAATCATAAAAAGTCTACAAAAATTACCCATTTTACAACATATGATTCACGGCTTGTAAAACCAAAGCCAATATTTTATTTATATAATTATAAGAGCGTAGAGGTTAATATTCAAACATAAAGACTGGTGAAAAAATAATTATTTAGATGCTATTTGCAGACCATCTTAAATATTTTAGGGACCCTGTGCTAATTATAAAAATTGGATTTCCAATACTATAAAATTTATGTTTTAAGTTATTAATAAAAAATGGAGCCAAATATTAAAAAAATTAGGCTCCTAAAATTACAAAATTAAACTTTAATACTAAAAAATTAGGACCTTAATATTAAAAAAATATATACAGGATTTGAGGGACCCTATGCGAAAGCGCACCTCGTGCCCCTCATTAGCCGCCCCTGGCTATTTGTAAAATAATATTTCAACTTTAATATTACACTTACAAGTAAGTTTAAGATATATATATATATATATAGCATGTAAATCAAAGAAATATATTTCTTGTGTGGTACATTTTACACTGGACAATAGTGACAACAAATAAATACCAATTAATGAATTAATAATAATAATATATCTAAGTATTAATGTACTTGTTGATATTAATTTAATTTAAATCATAAGAAAACAAGTTCATATTGTTTAGGTTAGACTTAAAGATTACTAATATGAATGAGATTTATATAATTAATGCATTTCTACTATTGCAATTCATAAAAAAATAGCAATATATATATATATATATATAATGAGTGTACCTTTATATCATGAATATATAGGCGCTTTAGATATAAAAAATATATAGGAGCTTTAGATATAAAAAATGAATATATCTCTACACTTTATTATTTTGAATAATTAATATTAGAAAAAACACATTAAGTGCCTGTATAAATTAAGTTAGCATGATCATTCAATCATTATTGCAATCTTTTTGGGACAAATACTTTATACGCTACAGTTACTAAATTCACTATAATCTTAAAGAAGTCCTTGTTTTTTTTACTTTATACAACCACACTTTTTTGTTTACTCTTCATGTTCACCCAAAATTTTAAAAAAGGTAAATTTAACCAATTAAAATAAAAGAAAGGAAAAGGAAAACCATGTATGCTGAATTAATTGGTTACATTGAAAGATAAAAATTGATTTGTGTTCACATACATGAGAATTATATAACAAAAAAAAAATCTTTGTTTTTTTCAGAATATTAATATTATATAATGATTGTTGTGTTGGACAAATTATTGAGGAGGATTGTTTAAAACTCACAAAATCTTTAGTATTTTTAATATTATTAAACATAAATAACAAATTTGGCCTTCTGAGCATGCTCTCCCAACTCAAAAAATAATAATAAATTTCAACAAATGTTAGCAAATAAACATAGATATATAGTATCATAGTAGATCACCAAAGATAAAATCATTCTACAGTTACTTGTCGATCAAATTTGCTATTTATATATTTTTTTTATCTAATATTTGTGTTATCCTCATTTAGTCTGTAATAGGTTTACTACATTTATTATCGAGTATTTTATTAGACATATAACCACATATAAATACCGATTCAATTAAATTCTAAACATTTATCGTAGTATTTGAAAGATAAATACAAAACAAACCAAGAGTGTCATTTACAGTGAAATACTTTAGTTATTCTTTATATCCTGCACTTATAATTAATTAAATAAAACAGTACATAAATTGTTCATCATTTAATTTTAAGAAATTATTGAAAATAATAAACATTATGATAAAAATAAAATAAAATGTAAATTGCACTTATTGATATTTATTTGTTGAAAGCTCAATATTTTTTATAATTTAAAAAATAAAATACGCTAATTGAAATCATTAAATCAAGATATCGCCCAATCAATATCTTTTTAAATTTAGACCAATTTAAATATTTTCCTTTTGTTATGAGAATGTAAATTTACACGCATGATGAATTAAATTGTATTTAGGAAGAAATATTTACAATATTCAACATGAAATTTAACACAATAATTGTAATATACATTATAACTGTTAATTATAGTTATTATATCATTATTTAGTAAAATCATACGAATTACGTGCAACGCACGTGATCTCTGCTAGTTACATTAAATTTCTTCAACAGGAAAACCAGGCCAAGAATCACGTTGTCCACATTCATCAAGATCCTACTACTTGGCACAATTGAGTAAATAGTTAATCCAAACCATTCCACACACACACATATCTACATATGTATATTTACATATTTTTGCTATAATTAATATATAATTCAAAGTGTTGTCTTATAACAGCCCGGTGATAGGTCAGAACGCATTCTTTGCTGGATTGAAATATTCATCGCCAACTTTTACTGCAGCCATGTGCAATCTTCTGCCTGCAATAACTTTTCTACTGGCTTGGATATTGAGGTACTTAATTCACCTTTTAATCATATATACTATATATGTATGTAATGTATCCCAACTATATACTGGTCGAGTTATAAGTTATAACAGTTAGGTAGTAGAAAATATTAGTATTTCAAGTGTAACTAATTTATGCAGGATTGAGAAGGTGAAGTTGAATGAAATTAGTAGTCATGCAAAGATCGTTGGGACATTAGTGACTGTAGGTGGAGCGATGATGATGAGCCTTATTAGAGGACCTGCAATAGGGTTGCCATGGACACATAAATCTCATCACAAAGCTCGTTCGACCCATCCCAATGATGTCGAAGATCCAATAAAAGGGGCTCTCATGATCACAATTAGCTGTTTAACTTACTCCTCCTTTTACTTTCTTCAGGTATGTATTACTATTATATTTATATATGTACGTGGTTCTTTTTAATTAATTCTAATAATATATATAGTAACAAATTGAGTTGTTAATTAATTAATATTATTATAACAGGCAATCACGTTGAAATCATATCCCGCCGGACTTTCCCTCATAGCTGCGGCGTGCATGTCGGGAGCACTGGTAGGAACTCTACTTACTTTCGCCGTAGAGAGGGGCAATACGGCAATCTGGGCTCTGGGATGGGACGCCAAGCTTTTAGCTTATGTTTATGGCGTAAGACTCAAAATATTCAAATTATACTTGTTTGAGAATTAAAATATAGAGGTCCTGTTTCAATTGGACGAGATCCTCTATTCCAATCTTGTATTTCGTCATATCTCCCAACCATTGTAAATGCACGCATGGAATTCCAATAGTGGGAACATGAGATGAAATGTAATTTTAATGAAATAGAGGATCTCATCCACCTAGCCTGTTTTCTTAATTCTAACTAATATTAGATGAGTTTCTCATTTAACAGTTCAGACTATAAATCCCCCCTCCCCTCCCCTCCTGCCATGATATAATTCATGTTATGTTATCTTGAATGTTGTGGTATCACCTAGCCAGGGATTGCACTACTTTGTTTTCCTTACTCTAGCGGCCTCACACACTTGTTACTCAAGTAGCTAAGGCACATAATTTTACAGATAAATGGCTAAGCAATCTATTACAGAGGATTTACAGCAAGAACAGTAGCAAAGATGATTCACAGCAGGGATTTTGATTCGTTCTTTGCTTGGGACAGAGCCTCAGAGAGGTAGATCAGAGGGATCTACTGATTTTTCTTCACAGGCAGGCGACTATCGAGGCTTCAACTGAAAATGCAGAGAAATAGAACAAGTTAGTCACAGAGATATTGCAAATAACCAAAGTAGAGCAAAGAATAGCCAGAGATAGAATGACTCAGAAAATCAATCGGTGGAAAAGTGCCCTAGGCACGGTTGGCTCAGATTTCCCACAAGCAGCAGCTAGGGTTTGCAAGAAACTGGGAACACTCAAACTTTCTCTCTCAAACACAGCTTCACCCAACACTCATATGCCACTCAGGAATCACAACTCAAGATTCCGGCAAGAGAAACCGTGGGTGCAAGCTGAGAAAATCCAGAAAGAGAGAGAGAGAGAGTAGGCTAGATAGATCTGTGATGTGAGTGTTGAAGGAGGAGAGGAGTCAAACTCCAGTTAAAGAGGCTTCTAGAGCATCGAGAAGCAGCGATCTCAATTATTAGGATTGAAGGGGGAGATGGACCGTCGGGTAGGGTTAGGGATTTAGGGTCTTGGGCCGGGTAGATATTTAATTAGGGACTGGGCCGAGAAATACAATTGGGCAAACTACAACATTTCCACCTTTGGCCCTATTGGTATTTCCTGTCACCAAGGAGTTACCTGCCAAAAAATAGAACAAAGGAATATCATCATTGCCCTCTATTTTTACTCTTAAGTTTATCACAAAGACAGACTAAGAGTGGGTGGAAGGAATACTATGCGTATTCAATCCAGTCTCAACACAAGAGACCAACCCATATAATAGATTCAAGTCTCAGGTCTCACAAGGTCATTGACCATCATTTAACTTGAATCAACCTAGCTTTTGAACCAAAGGGAAATAACCATGTATGTACACTACCCAAGGGGCTCAGTTGTTACCCTGACTTCAGATCAGGATAACTCAAAGAATCAACATCTTTGGTTCAACCTAAGTCCATATTTAAGGACTTTTTACATGCTTCCAGCTTTGCAACTGGTAGGCACTTAGTGCTCATGTCTGCAGGGTTGAATTCAGATGGGATTTTATCCAACAATACTTCTCCTTTCTCTACTATGTCTCTTATGAAATGATATCTCACATCAATATGTTTTGTTCTATCATGAAAGACAGGGTTCTTACAAAGCTGAATAGCAGATTGACTGTCAGAAAAAAGCAATGGTTTATCATCAATGAATTTAATTTCAGTTAGCACTCCATTTAACCATATAGCTTCTTTTACAGCTTCTGTAGCTGCACTGTACTCAGACTCTGTGGAGGACAAGGCAACTATACTTTGTAACTGTGATTTCCAACTTATACATGAACCACATAAAGTGAACACATATGATGTCGTAGACTTTCTTTGATCCCTATCATTTGCATAGTTAGAGTCTACATAGCTAATGCATTTGACACCTTCAGAATATTTAGAGAAAATTAGACCTTGAGAAGCAGTGGACTTAAGATATCTAAGCAACCACTTAAGAGCTTCCCAATGGGGCAGCCCAGGGTTTGCCATATACCTGCTTAAACAAGATACATCATAGGCTATATCAGGCCTAGTACTGATCATGAGGTACATAACAGAACCCAGAGCATTAGCATAGGGAACTCCAGACATATCACTTAAGTCAGTGTCACTTCTGGGACACTGATCTTTACTCAATTGAAAATGGGATGCAAGAGGAACATTCACAGGTTTACACAAATTCATATCAAATCTTTTAAGCACTTGCTCAACATAAGAGGTTTGATGAAGTAATAGTGTGTGTGTGCTTCTATCTCTGTCAATATTCATACCTAGGATTTTCCTTGCATTCCCTAAATCTTTCATGTTGAAGTTTTCACTCAGGCAGGTTTGAACATGCTTCAAGGTTTTCAGGCAGGGACTTATCAGAAGCATATCATCAACATAAAGCAGCAAGAACATAGACACAGTAGATTTCATGTAATACAAACAGTGATCAAATTGACTCCTAGAAAAGTTCAGGTTTTTCATGCAAGTATCAAACTTAATATTCCATTGTCTGGGAGATTGTTTTAATCCATACAGAGATTTTTTAAGCAAACAGACATGATCAGGATATGATTTATCTTCAAAGCCTTCAGGTTGTTTCATATAGATATTATTCTCTAATTCTCCATGCAAGAAGGCAGTTGTTACATCCATTTGTTTTAATTCCCAGTCAAAGTGAGCAGTCAAGGCAAGCATAATCCTAACAGTAGTAAATTTAACCACAAGAGCAAAGATTTCTGTATAGTCTATGCCTTCTTTTTGGGTAAAACCCTTAGCAACAAGTCTTGCCTTGTATCTTACATGATCTACTTCATGTTTTATTTTAAATAGCCATTTACATTCAACAAGGGAGCATGCTTCAGGTTTTTTCACAAGAACCCAGGTTTTGTTATCTGTTAGAGAGTTCATTTCATTTTTCATAGCTTCTTTCCATTTATCAGATTCAGCACATGTTACAACTTCCTTATATGTTTTTGGTTCAGAAGAATCAACATTATTGAACACATTGAAGGCATACATTGATAAATTACATCCATCATATCTAGTGGGAGCCTAAATTGTTCTCCTACGCCTATCTCTTGACAGTTTATAGTTATCAAGGTTCATTTGCTCAGGTTCATGCTCATTGGTTTGTTCATGCTAAGATTCAGATCCAGATTCAGATACATTCATATGTTCATGTTTGTCAGATTCAGAGTCATGATTAGATGCAGAATCAGAGGGGCAAATGCTATCATGCACATGAGTATGATCATTTGGAGCATTCAACTCAGGAAACTCTGGTGGAGGAGGGTCCACCTTAGACAAAACAGGGAAAAACACAGGAGTTTCAAGTTTCTCCACCTCACAAGGAGCAGCAGATTGTGAGGATTCAATTAAGAAGGGAAAGTCAGATTCATTAAATGAAACATCTCTACTGATACATGTTTTAAATCCAGGCAGGGTTTTATCCCATAATCTATACCCTTTTACGCCATTAGGGTATCCCAAAAATCTGCATTTCCTAGCTCTAGGTTCAATTTTACTGAGTTTTTGATGAACATATGCACTGCAACCAAACACTCTTAGATTTGACAGACATATAGGTTTGTTATAGAATACAGACTCAGGGAGCTTGCCATTTAAAGGTACAGAAGGAGATCTGTTACCCAAATAATAAGAAGTCATGAGGGATTCTCCCCAAAATTTTTCTCCAAGGCCTGAACCAGCCAAGAGGCTTCTAACTCTCTCCAGGAGAGTTCTATTCATCCTTTCAACAACCCCATTTTTCTGAGGGTTGTAAGGCACAGTCTTGTGCCTTTTGATCCCAAGATCAGTGCACCAATTATCCATAAGTTGATTATAGAACTCTAGACCATTGTCTGTTCTTAGACATTTGATGCTTTTATTAGTTTAGTTTTGAATTGCAATAGACCATTTAGAAAATTTTTCAAAGACTTCAGATTTATTTTTCATTAAGAACACCCAAGTCTTTCTTGAAAAATCATCAATTATGGATAAGAAAAACACATTGCCTCCATGGGTTGGGACCTTTGAAGGTCCCCACACATCTGCATGAATGTACTCAAGAATATCAGAACTTAGTTGAGTTTTAGGATAAGGACCAGACACAGGGAAGGGCAACTTGTGTTGCTTTCCCATCAAACAAGGTTCACAAAATGACATGCTGGAAACTTTATCATGCTTGAATGCACCAGTTTTCCTTAGGATTTCTAAGCCCTTATTACTCATATGTCCTAACCTTGCATGCCACAAAGATGTTTTATCATTTTGCACAACATTAGCAGTTTGGACAGGCATTGAGTAAGCATGAACAGCATACAAGTCTCCTTTTCTAGGAGCATCAAAGCACAATTTTGAGTTCAGTCTGAATTGGAAACACTTGTGATTCACAGAGCCAAACAGTTGTTGATCAGCAAGCTTGGAAACAGATAATAGATTAAATTTCAACTTTGGAACATATCTGACATCATGAAGGGTAATCATGCTTTCATTTTCAAACTTAAGACACACATCCCCCTTCCAATTATTTCACATTGCTGACCTAAAGCAACTGCACCAGAATATATAAGTTGCAAGTTTTGAAAAATATGTTTGTGTGGGGTGACATGAAAGGTACAACCTGAATCTATAAGCCACTCAGATTCATGCACATTATCAGATATAACATTTGTAAAATTTATGAATTGGAAATCAGAATGCACCATGTATAGTTCACCATTTTCATTATTATTATTATACTCTGGGTGATCAAAGTACATGACATTATTGGCTTGATTGTTCCCAAACCCCCTGCCCCTTTTTGGTTGTTTACATCTGTTTGAGTAATACCCAGGCTTCCCACAGTTCCAACAATTCTTTTTGGTTTTGAGATCTGAGTTTTGAGAGAAGTTTTGATTTTTGGGAGGTTTGAACTCAGAGGAGATAGGGAAAGGGCCTGAATTATGGGCTTGGTTATGATTTCTAGGGTGTTAGGAGTATATCTCACAGAGGTTGTGGGTTCTGGTGTTGCTGGGGAGGTTATGAGCTTGGTTATATTCCCTCCTATGCCTCTCAGCTACAATGTTGTTTGGATTTTCTGGGTTAGGTCTAAAAGGCTTGTTATTATTTCTGTTGACATATAAGATATCATTTTGCAGGGGTTTGGACTGAAGCTTTTTTAATTCATTCTCTTTTGCCTTAAGCCCAGAAATAATCATATCACATGTAACTTTAGCCCCCCTATATTTTAAGGTTGATTTAACTTCTAAAAAAACATCAGGAATAGCACCAAGAAGGATCTGAGGAGCATATTTTTCAAGTGTATCATCCCCAACAAGTTTTAGATCTTTCAGAAGTTTATTGAAGTCATGCATGTTTGAATCAATATCTTTAGAGGGATCCATTTGAAAGGTCATTATTTGGTTTTGTAAAGAATATGCAGACTCTTCAGATTTGGCCACAAACAAAGCAGTCAAGGCATCCCAAAGATCTTTAGCACACCTATGATGAGAAACTTGCCTAACAACAGCACTGCTTAAGTTTAATAAAATTATAGCTCTTGCACCAGCATTTAATTTAACTAGGGTTTTATCTGCTTCATTTTCATCAATTCTCTCAAATATAGCATCTTGCAGGTTTTCTTTTGTTAAAATACACTCAACCCTAGTTTGCCAATCACCAAAATCATCATTTCCATTGAAAGGAACAACACTTAGGTTGTTCATTTTTCACAGAATTTCACAGAGAACACAGAAATTCACCAAAGGACCAAATATCACCACAGGAATAATAGGATAAACACCAAAACATACTTCAGAACAGGAGAAAACACTCCACAGGCCCAAAGAAGGGTGCACAAGGGGAATCTAGAGCTAAGGCTATCCCAGTTCTCAGCACAGATTGATCTGTGGAGCAGGGGTTCACTCAGGTCAATCCCAAAACCCTACTAGGCCACCAAACAGACTTAGGAACACTAAGTCTTAATCACAGCAACTCTGTAAACAGAGTTTTCAGATCAGATTTCTTCCAGGAATCACAGCAACAGCAATAAACACTACCAGAAAATTGCATATATCTTAGAGCAGCAAATGGCAGAATATTAACACCAAATCAACCCAGAAACCCTTCCATTTTTCAACTGAGAATCCCTTACCAAAATTAGCTATCGGGGCAACCCGCTTTGAGGAGACCCACAGGGGAATCCAGACGGTCCCGACCGTAAGCTAAAATTTTGGGAAAGGCTTGGAATACCAAGAGATAATCAGAGGTTAGAGCGGAAGCAAGAAATCACAAGATCAACAAATACCACACAGAGGAGATTAGGGTTTAGGGTTAATACCAGAGCCGTCCCTCCCAGGCAGGGGAGGGGACGGACTTACTGTTTGAGGAGCCCGACGGGGGCGAGATAGGCGCGGCCCTTACCGGCGGCGGGGTGTGTGAGATGGAGATAAGGAGAGTGCCCCCGGCTAGACAAATGAGGCTCTGATACCACTGTTGTGGTATCGCCTAGCCAGGGATTGCACTACTTTGTTTTCCTTACTCTAGCGGCCTCACACACTTGCTACTCAAGTAGCTAAGGCACATAATTTTACAGATAAATGGCTAAGCAATCTATTACAGAGGATTTACAGCAAGAACAGTAGCAAAGATGATTCACAGCAGGGATTTTGATTCGTTCTTTGCTTGGGACAGAGCCTCAGAGAGGTAGATCAGAGGGATCTACTGATTTTTCTTCACAGGCAGGGGACTATCGAGGCTTCAACTGAAAATGCAGAGAAATAGAACAAGTTAGTCACAGAGATATTGCAAATAACCAAAGTAGAGCAAAGAATGGCCAGAGATAGAATGATTCAGAAAATCAATCGGTGGAAAAGTGCCCTAGGCACGGTTGGCTCAGATTTCCCACAAGCAGCGGCTAGGGTTTGCAAGAAACTGGGAACACTCAAACTTTCTCTCTCAAACACAGCTTCACCCAACACTCATATGCCACTCAGGAATCACAACTCAAGATTCCGGCAAGAGAAACCGTGGGTGCAAACTGAGAAAATCCAGAAAGAGAGAGAGAGTAGGCTAGATAGATCTGTGATGTGAGTGTTGAAGGAGGAGAGGAGTCGAACTCCAGTTAAAGAGGCTTCTAGACCATCGAGAAGCAGTGATCTCAATTATTAGGATTGAAGGGGGAGATGGACCGTCGGGTAGGGTTAGGGATTTAGGGTCTTGGGCCGGGTAGATATTTAATTAGGGACTGGGCCGAGAAATACAATTGGGCCAACTACAACATTGAAAATAATACACAACATATGTTTTTTGGTGCAGGGGATATTTAGTTCTGGAATTGGTTATTATCTCTCTGGAGTAGTAATAAAGGAAAAGGGACCAGTGTTCGTGACAGCATTCAGTCCTTTGAGCTTGATCATCATCGCCATTTTAAGTTGTTTCATTTTCTACGAGCAGATGAGAGTGGGAGAGTAAGTTGTTTGGAAGAAAAGCACAGCAAAAACACATATCACACACACACAAAAATTAATTGGCATTGCTAAATTTTTTCAGGGTAAGTGGAGCTGTGGTCATTTTTATTGGGCTGTACTTGGTGATATGGGGTAAAAGAAAAGATCAGAAAGAGGCAGAAATGATTCAGCAACAACACAAGGCATCAAGATTAATGGATACTTCAGCAAAGGTCTCCTCAGGTAACAAAGAAGACGGCTCACAGCCAATGTCATCCCATAATGTTGTTTAATGATGATACAAAAACAAGAAACAAGAAAAAAAAATTCATAGAATGAGACATTTGGCATCTGATTACATGGCTTCATGACTGTAATGAACATTAATTTCAATATTCTCATCTTTTTGGAATGGACTTGGTTTGAGCTTTTGGGTTTGGGGATGAAATATTTTTCAAGAGGGCTTAAAAATGAGCCCATCTCATTAACTTGGGCTTATTTAAAGAAGATCCCAACTTTGGGTTCAATTTATCCAGTTTTGAAATATCGTTTTCCGTTTGACAATATTTGAAAATAATTTCATAGAATATTCAAATGAATTTTTATTTGGGCGTACTTAGAGCCAAATTGATCCCATTGATGACAACTTTCATAATATGAGCTTAAATTTCCATTTGAATGCTGGAATAAAATAGAGATCTTCTGTCTAGTGAAGTATCACAAATTAAAGCTCGTTATTCTGGACTTAAAAATATATATGTCCTACTTTCTTTATTTTTTTGTATTATTAAACTTCTATAAAGTATAATTAATAAACTTCCTGGGTGTTACAATTAGAATAATGTGTTATTATTTGTTAAGCAAAATAAAGTTGAACGGATCAACAGAAAAAATAATATCTTTAAAAAAATAAATGATATATGTATAGGGGTTGGATCAAAAATACACATTTTCCTGGTGTAAGAACTAGGAACCATCTTATACCGTCCACCTAGATCTAATGCTGAGATTAAATGTCAAAGTAAATGGAAAAAAAGAAGGTGGGGGTATAGTTGTCCAATCCCTATACAAAAGCTGATGTCATCACTTTTTTAAAAAAATTCTAAAAACTTTGAACGACCATAACTCACTCATTTCAAATCGGATCAACGCAAATAATATACCAAATTAAAGATCTTTTCATGCTCTTTAATTCAAGATCAGACATGGATATATTTATTCAAATAAATATAGACAAAAAATATAAAATATATATTTTTACTCGTGTCCAGCGCAAAAATGCTTTCGTTAGCTTTTAAATAATGGTTCATCAGTATTATGCGAAGCATTTGTTATATGCTAGCATATTGCATTCATTGTGCTAATGAATAATTATCATAATGTTAACGTAGTACACATACTTATATTATTATTATGATTTATTACAATTCAATTAGGACTTATAATTATTTTTTATGATTTAGTTTTTATGTTTTAGTTACTAATTGACTATTATATATTATTTATTTCATCAAATTAGAATATGTTAGTTAGAGTTTTCTTCATCAATTTATGGTTTATACCTTATGCTAACGATGAATTGTCATATGCTAACATAGTTTATTCACAGTGTTGATAAAACAATATCATTATGCTAATGTTGTATATTTATATTGCTATTATGGTTTATTCCATCCAATTAGGGTTTATAATTAATTTTTAGAATTTAATTCTATTTTTTAGATCATTAGAGTTTATTATATTTGAATTACGGTTTATTTCATCTCATTAGAATTTATAATTACACTTTAGAATTTAATTTTTCATTAACAATATAGGAAAAATTTTCATTAGCATAACGATAACGCTTCGTTAGTATGATGATAATACTTGCTTAGCATGATGATATGTTATCAAATTCTCTGCGATTTTTATAAGAATTATCAAATTATGTTATTACAAATATTACAGAATTGCCACCACTCCCTTTAATTAAATCTAGACGTTAGATCTTTATTAATTGTATGATGTTAAATGGGTTCCTAGTTCTTACACTATGATTGATTTGCATTATAATCACCATGTATATATAGATGAACTAGCATGGTTATTTTGAGTAAATATTTAATCTTGAAAAACTATGTTGTTAGAGAAAACCATTGGGCCTTCAATAATCAATAGGAAAATTTGTAGTCTACTGATTGCTTATGTATTTACTAAAAAACTACAATGTCCACTAATATATACATATATATATAGGATATTATAACGTCCCAAACTACTCCGTTTGGTCACGTCACTTAACATACTTATAACGTCCTAAACTACTCTGTTTGGCCACGTCACTTAACAATAATTCATTTACATGCATTTGCATTCTCATAATAAATTGAGCGGAAGCTAAGGTCAAATAGCATAATGAGGTATAACATCATAATTTCGAATATAAATTTTTCTTCCACAATTATAACATGCAACCTATCATAATCTACCATGTCACAAAGCATCGAATTTAACGGGAGCATAGATTAAACCCATCCACATCATTCATACAATCATCTAACCTATCGGGCTCATAGGTCTTAGACGACCCGCCCGTCTAGCACCCTAAATTAACAAACATAGCATAGGAATTCAATGGCTTATATTTACACATCATAGGCTCCTAGGTCAATCGACCCGCCTTTAAAACATTGACATGTTATATCAAGTTAAACATAGCGTAACCACAAAAGATCGGGCTATTCCCATCCCCAATAATCGTTGTTCATAAAACAGAAAGAATGATCAATGTAATAATACTAATAATATGCATATTCAAGAGCAAGCAAAATTAAACACAAGCTTGTGGGGCTCTCTTGTGTTCACAACACTCCTACTCGAGCCTCGACTCCTCAACCTGAAATTCATTGAATGAATGGGGTGAGTATTTAACAACATACTCAGTGGGGAACACTGTAAACAGTTATAGCTAATTGCACAAGTGAAAATATAACATATGGACTTTTCATTACTTTGTGGAGACTAGTCTCAACCCCGTAGGGTCTAAACATCATGATGCCCCCGTTAATGAACATCTTTGGCCCTGTAGGGATGCCTGCAGACATACTACCCCCCAGGGAGGACATTAACAGGTCTATGTTCGATCCCAAAGGATCTCTGCCCCGAAGGGTCTCCTTGTCGACCCCGAAGGATCTCTTTCATTCACCGGTCCGAAGACCCTTCATACATATACAATCAAAGCACAACAGTAACTATAACCTTACACGTGTTCACAGTTTAGAGTTACCCCACCTTAAGAGACGCTTTCACAATTCTCAACCTTTGAAATACTCCTTTGCCGCCCACAAGTTGTCCACCTCGAGCCCCAACACGTCACCTAGCACCTTTTAATCCTCTTTTCATTTTAGATGTCGAGTTATTCAATTAAATCATAATTTAGACCCAACTCATGCTATACTTTGCTTTAAAGTCTTCAAACATTTTCACATACACAACCATGGATATACAAGCTCATACTTTGATTTTGGACTCAAAATACACATTAAAACTCTTTGAAGCATTTGATCGAACACGTTTCGGGCACACATTTAAACCACATGCTCATGACTCATTTTAAATCCTTTAAACCCAACATTTTAAATACAAACACCTTCACCCTAGAGCTCTAACATACATGAAACTCAACCCCATACACCCCTCATAACATCTCCATACAATTATCAACAAAACAAAGGGAAATTAGGGCAAAAAATCCAAACCCTAGCAACAATGAACCATAGGAATTCGATATAAATTCACATATAGCCTCAAGGAGGTAAATAAACCATATGTTCAAGATATCAAGCCAAGAGGATCAATAAAAGTGAAAATCTTAATTTTGGATAACAAACCCTAGGATTGATTCAACAAGAAATGAGTGTTTAAATCATCAAGATGAAGAGGTATGAAGTTACCTTAGTTGATGGAGGTTGATGGAAGGATTTACTCCAAAAGATGAAGAGTTTCTTGAGAGAGAGATGGAGGAAATCGCCCAAATGGAAGTGGAGAAAATAAAGATGAAATGAATAAGTGTGGTATTTATAGGTAGGAAAGTCGGCCCAGCCCGCGCGACCGCGCGCCTCCCGCGACCGCGCGAGGTGGCTCTCGGCCACCGCTCCTCGCGAGCGCGCACACCCCGCGAGCGCGCGCCTCGCCCGCCCCGCGGGCGCGCAGCCTTCCGCGGCCGCGCACGGCCCCGCGGACGCGCGGCGTGCCCCCTTCAACTCCGCTTCTATTTTGACTCTCGGACATTTTTAACTCCATTTTAAAACGACTTAGATTTTCGAAACACTTTTAACTCCATTTTAAAATGACTTAGACCCCCGATCAACTCAGTGTTACGGTGTTCAAGGTTTTGGCAAATAAAATTCAATGCAATAACATTCATTCATTATCAATAACTCGACACTTTAGTATTAAAAATTCAAACTGTATTATACACTTAGTATAACATCACTTGCTATGACGTATCGGCTCAAGTGAGACAACCTACAATAAAACAACGGCATAACATACAAACATACTCACAGGATTAATATTCAACAATATTAATTCGAAATCATTTACTAAAATTATAATTTATAATTTAGCAAAAAGGATCGGGGTATCACATATATGGTTCAAATAGGTACTATGGATTGGTGTGAAAAATAGGGACTAATTTCAACCCTTATAGATCTTGCTAAATTGAAGGATGAGATAAAAAAATGCCCTCATGTATATTTGGTAGTTTTTTACTATTCTAATGTGATAAGGGTAATGGAGTCATTTAACTAAAAGCTGTAGAGATATATTATTTTGCAATATTCATCCGTCCATTTCAATAGGAGTTATTTAAGGAGATTATTCTCTTTCCAACTTCTCACACGATTTGTACAGACGGTTTCTTCTTCTTCTTCTTCTTCTTCCAACTTATAGATCGACGATGGCGATGGCGCGGCACTCACATGGTGATTCTGGGCAGCGGTTCGACTATGGTGATTCTGGGCAGCAGCGATAGTTTTTACTGATGTTTGTTCATAGAATTGTAGGCTATGGTGTAAATGGTGAGGTTTTGTAAATTTTTGTAATTGTTTTTGTAATAGGTTGTCTGGATTTGTTGTCAAAAATAAAAAATTATACATCGTTTATTTGGGGATTGGTTTTTTTATTGATTTATGTGGCTGTAGTTTGGGTATATTAATTTACGCCATACAAAGCATTTAAATCAATGATTCAAAACATTTTTGAAGTTTGTTGGATGAGACGATGTTATGTTATTTTCAAAAAAAAAATCTGCTAACACTCTTTACCTAAAATACAATTCTAAGCAATACTCTTTCTATATAAAGAATTAAATTATTAAATAACAAGCATTATGAAAGTATCACTTTGTAAAGTGTAAAACATTATTCATATCACTGCATATGAGCAATTCATATGCTCATTGTTGGGGTTTTTTCGAATTAAACCACCGCAGGATCTAATTGGATATTCATTAATCCTAATGTCATATAGATCATAATTTTATATAGCACATATGTTTTAATTAACCGAGTTTAATTAACATGCATAACCGGTTTTTTATTCTACTAAAGCGGAAACATAGAAAATCGAAAAACGACTTACAAAATAAACGACGGGTTGAGGACAAGATTAAAGGTCTAATCTTGCTGTTGTATGAATGATAATAGGCGCCCATTGATGCTATTCCACTCCTTGATCTTTTGTTGTATTCCCGGACTGAATCTAGTTACAGGGTGGGTTGAAATCTATTAGATCGGTATGGAATCTGTGGAGGTCAAGAGAACACGAGAGGGCTGATATTTTATGATGATAATTTCGTGCCCTCCACCCTCTTATTTATAAGGGGTTGGACGAAATTAGTGTCCCAGTTGGACTGGAATTCTATCTCTATCTCTTGTTCTATCTCCAATCCAATTCAATCTCTTTTTGGGCTACAACAGGGATTTAGAAGAATATTAAATTAGCCCATTAATTTATTTAATATCCAATATCCAATAAACTTAGAATATAATTAAATAAATTAAGTATTATTTTTATTCCACTAAAGAAATAATACTGACCTACCAATTTAATACATATTTCTGAATATGCTTTCTCATTTAGTCCAGCCATTCCCCATGTTTAAGATATAATGCCCATTAATTAATTATGTAAGCTTCTGACAACTATAATTAATTAATATCTTTTCCTTGAGTAGTACCACACAAGATTTACTCATGCACGGAATAAATTCCACCTGCAGGGTTTAAACATGAACTTGCATTTCCTCAAGGGGACACCATCAACCTGGCGCACCAGGACACGGTGCCCCTACATATTGCACGACCCATCATAAGTGTAAATGTCACAACCCAAGATATCGAGATTATTGATCCTATGAAAGAATCTCACCCTTTGATAAATCAAAGCTGCAAACACTACACGTATATATCCGCCAATATATAGGGGTTAAGAACCCGAACTCTGTGGATTCTTATTCTCTCATTTAAGGTCAGAATAGAGAATAGAATCCTAAGTAGATCCTCCTCAATACACTTGCCCGTATATTAGAATAATCAGTTAGTTAAGAAAAACTAACTATCAGATTATTCTATGGCGTACCGATAGCAGGTTCAGTGTCATCTAGACCGTGAGCCTTTTAATACATTACAAGGAACCGATGATATGATCTAACCGTGTGTTTACCCACACCATGTCATCTACAATGTAAGTATAGTGAACATGCATGTAAATATAACAATTTAAATGCAAACAGTGACTGCAATTGTATCCATTCTATATCATCATAAAACCATCATCAATGATGTATACAAAAGACAGGTCTTCTAGTATACAAAACCAACTATCTCCCACTTATACTTGAAGCATGTCTTTCAAATATAAAACAAAATGGCTAACTCTCCAACTCTAACTAAAATCTCAAATGGCAACCCCGGGTCTGCATCTCACTCCCATTTTCTCCTCGTGACCGTAGAAGGTCTTAGCTGGAAGGCTCTTCGTGAATGGATCAGCTAAATTGTCCTCCGATGCAATCTTGACCACTGCCATATCTCCTCTCTTAATGATTTCTCGTATAAGATGGTACTTTCTCTCTATGTGTTTACTTGCCTTATGGGCTCTGGATTCCTTCGAATTTGCCACTGCACCCGAGTTATCACAATATACCGTGATACTCTTAGGCAAATCAGGTACCACGCTCAAGTCCAACAAGAAGTTCTTGAGCCAGACGGCCTCTTTTGCAGCCTCAGAGGTAACTACATATTCGGCCTCCATGGCGGAATCCGCAATGCATTTTTACTTTATGCTTCTCTGTTAGAATATGTTGCCTGAAACAATGTGAATTACAAATGTAAATTGCAAAGTTAAATGTAGTGTTGAAGCTAGTGTTACCACATTGCCTTCAACATGCAGCGGAAATATAAACAGAACTTTGCACAAAATAAGTTTTAAATCACACTACTTACGGTGTGTGATTGCCTCAAGGTGAAATTCACTATCATAAGTGATAAACAAAAACAATGAAGATGTTGTCTCGGTTCACTCCCTTAACAACACAGCATAAAACATACAGAAGACTATCCTAGCTTCACTCACTCGAATAATCACTAAAAAACAAACCTATCTAAACACATAGATAGATTACAATCAGTCACTCTAAATCCTAGACTTCTCAAAGTTGACTATCTAACCTACACACACAACTGGAATGAAAGTCTCCAGCTGATTGGGACGCTAGGCAGATGTCGAGGAAGATGTCTTGGATTTCAGAGATAACACTAGATGCAAGATTCAGAGCTTCTCACAAACCACGGTGATAACCTGCCTTAAATACTTCCTCTATCTCGGCTGGGTAGTTTCTCCACGATCTTTGATGAGTCGGATGAAAAACTACCGCCTTCCACTACCGTTGCTGAATTGGACTCGAGATAACCGGCCTCTACACTGCGTGGCACACGTTCTTCAACACTGTGTAATAATGGCGGTTACTCCAGCGACCCACGTTCTCTACAATGGTTAGTATCTAAGATGAAGTGGGGAACATCACGTCCCTTGAAACTCGGAACATATTCTGACCTAGTCAAAATCAAGCATAATCCACGATTTATTCCACAATTAAATAAGCAATAAAATCCTAAATACGTGGAAAATGAAATGTGACAAAAATCATAATTTAATCAAATTAATTTAAAATAAATTAATCCTAAAAACTAGGAAAAGATAAGATTAGCATCCTGAGTGTTACACTCGTTGTAGCGAGAATAACGGACGACATTGACTTCGATGTTATCAACGAAGTAATAACATCATCTGAAATCCATCATTCTCAACAATCTCCCCCTTAAGCTTATCCTTTCTGCACAAAACACAAAAACTCAATATATACAATTAGAGCCGCAGCGGAATACGATCAAAACTACATGGAGATACAACCACTCCCCCTTAAGGTCTGCTCCCCCTTAAGTTATTATCTATACAATAGTATACAAATACAAGTGGGTAATCATCCCCTATACAGGCAATGCTGAGAATACACCCAACATAAACATAACATAGATTAAACTATGTGCATGACAATGTTAAGATCATTCTTAACATAAAACATCACATATTGCACAATATCCGAACAATAAGGCAACAATACTGAGATTATCACCATATAAACAATATGCAAAAATCAAGCATATATAGATATCAAAATCATCAGACTAAACTAATGATTAAAATCAACTATTCAAGGATATTCAAAACTTGAATACCCAAAACATCCAAACATTAAAAATGAAACATGTGTCCAGCACACAGAGCAAAAATATAGACGTTTCCAGTACATAACAGAAACATCAATTAAAATTGTTTTTGAAACAGAAGAATTAAATCTTCTTCTTTCCCTTGGACTTAGCCACCGACTTCCCAGCCTTCTCCGCTTCATCTTTACCAGCAGGGCCACCAACATTCGATGCTACTCTCTCTTTTTGTACAGAAAATGCACTTCACAGAGCTTTGCGATGTTCAACCATAGCATTGGTGAGGACTATGCTTTGATGGATCATAGAATCCATCTGCTTGATAAAGGAATTTAACACCTGCACAGAAAATGTCACCAAATGTGAAGATGCACTAGCCAATTCACTCTCAGATCATAGGGGAGAGAGAGCAGTCTCTATTCCAACATCCTGATCAACATCTCTGGAGGCAGCCGTGGATCTTAGAGCAAGGTTGTAAGGGAGATCCATCACACGATCATCATTCCCTTTTGGTTTGACAATTGTGATAGTCGACGTTTCAGTGACTATCTTCTTCTTGTTTGGCTTCATACCTTGCTCAACCATAACTGCATAGATGAGGCAGGGAAAATGAAGGATGCTGGTGTTGCTGGTCTTTGTAGCAGCCTTCATCACATAATCAAAAATATAGTCTCCGAGGCTGAAGGGGATCTTAGTGCCAAGTTTAAAGAGCAGAAATACTTGATCAACAGTGAGGACTGAAGTGTCAGTGGTAGGTAACCAATTACACACAATAATCTTGTATAAGACAGAGTATAAAAATGTAAGCTTAGAAGTGGAAATTTTATTTGTACAATTGGTTACCAATCCACCAGTTATAGTCAACACAACATCATCAATAAGATCTAGACTAACAACATCATTGTCATTGCCTAGACCCAAGAACTTGTTGATCACCATCGGATTAAACTTAAACACATGATCACGTATATAAATTTCCCCATATTTGATCCTCATTTTATCACTCATATCAGGAGACATATTGGCATAGAATTCAACAATCACATCAGGCTCAAAAGTCGACAAAAATGAAACAGATTTCCACAGACCCCTCTCTTTCAAAAACACATCCATGCCATACTTCTTAAAGCTTAAGACATCAATTTGTTTCTCAACACGCACAGGATGATTGCAAATAATTTTGTATTGAGCCTTAGCATGCTTAGAGTAGAAAGTCTTACTAAAAGCAGAAGTAACATAATGAGGGGAACCTGGTGGATAGACTGGTTCAGAATCTCCAGATTCAGCATCATCTTTGACATTGCCTGAATGAGTGGGGGAGAGAACATCTCGAGCACTGCCGGAAGAGACCATATCATGAGAGGAAGTGGGAGAAGTGGCTTTCTTCACAACCTCAGAAGAAACTCCTTTCTTTACAGATTCAGAAATCTCCGAAGCAGCTTCCTCTTCTTGTTCAGCATCCACTTCAACATCAGTAGAGGCTTTAATGGGAGAGTTCTCAGGAGGATTCTCCTCATCATCCGACTCATCCTTTAGAGACCTCATCAGCTTGGTCTCCATCTTCAGAGTTCTCTTAGCCTTCTTGCTAGTTTCTTCAACCTCTTCTTTTTCAGTGTCTTGAGAACTATGAAGCCTCTTAGATTTACGAGTTGGCCCGACCTTCTTCTTCTTGCTGGCAATAGCTTGAATGTGCATCCCAAGATCGGGATCTATGGGGTTTTCTTCTTCTCCTAGGCGCACTTGTTGAAGTGGTGTTGGGTTCAGCACTTGAAGCTCTTCAAGAATCTCAGCGTCCTTCATTAGAGTGTCAGCATATTCAGTCGAAGGAGATGAGGGCTTCTCCGTCTCAGATTTAGCACCTTCCTCAAGCACTCCTGTTGTTACAGTGACTGCGGGAGTTTATGTTGAAGTTCCAGCAGGAACTGAGGTTGAAGATGGAGTGCCCATGGTTTTCTCCAACACTTGTTTCATCATTTGAAACACAGCAGCTATTTCACTTGGATCCGCCATGGATGTTTTAAAAAAGCTTGAGAGGAAAACAGAGAAAAGAGAGAAAGACAAGATGAAGAAAAATGAAGCGACTCGATAGAGAGAGAATGAGTGAGAGATTTGAAATTTAAATAGATGCCAAATCTCTCAAATCTCGAAACTCTCTAAAACTGTCACATCGCTACAAACAAGAATAAAAAATTCAAAAATCGGATTAGTGGATAGGGATATCCGAAGGTGTAATTATCACCAGAGTACAATTATAGATATTCATGGGCCCCCTAAACAAATCCGTCCTTTTTTTGTTTTTTTAAATTAAATAAAATAATAAACAGACGGAATCCATATACATAACATATATAATTCTAGGCATATATTTTCTGAAGAATATGGTTTCTCTACAATCTTGCACAAAACATCAGCTACAACATTTACAATGAATGAAATAAACCCAAAATTTTTATAGTTTACCCTTTTAAGGTCAAGGGTATTTCATTCATAAACACAGATAAATAATTTCAAGTAGCTGATTGTGTTAAATTACGAGCAGATAAACCATATTTTCATTAAGTACACCTTGAACTTTACTTTAGAGAAAAAAAACTAAAAAGACTAACAAGATAAACAACTGATGTTGATAAAAACAAACTCACATTGAGTTCAACATCAGTAAACATAAAGATCTAATTAAACAGAGCACATTCCAAGAGACTTTCTCAAGGCAGAAAATCTCTCGAAATCAAGGGGCTTAGTAAAAATATCCGCTGTTTGGTTCTCCGTGGATATATACTTGATGTTTATGATTTCCTTTTCTACCAAGTCTCTGATAAAGTGATGGTGAATGTCGATGTGCTTAGTGCGTGAATGTTGAACAGGATTCTTGGAAATTTCAATAGCGCTAGCATTATCACATAGCAAGGTAAGTGATGAGCTTGTCATGCCATAGTCCTTCATCATTTGGTTCAACCATACCAACTGAGCACAACAACTTGCAGCTGCAACGTATTCAGATTCAGCTGTTGACAAGGAGATGCAATTTTGTTTCTTACTTGACCAAGAAACCATATTGCTCCCCAAAAAGAAGCAACCACCACTTGTGCTCTTCCTATCATCAACATCACCTGCCCAGTCTGAATCACTGTATCCAATAAGGCTGGTGTTTGTATCTTTACAATACCTGATTCCAAAGTCGACTGTACCAGCAACATATCGAATTATTCTTTTGACAGCTTTCAAGTGAGACTCCTTGGGTTGAGCTTGGTATCTAGCACATACTCCAACACTGAACATGATGTCAGGTCTGCTGGCAGTCAAGTAGAGCAAGCTTCCAATCATTCCTCTATACATTGTTGGGTCAACATTGACTCCAACATCATCTTTGCTCAGTTTTTGAGAGGATCCCATTGGTGTTTTCATAGGCTTTGCAGCTTCAAGCCCGAATCGCTTGATCAGATTTTTGGCATACTTGCTTTGGGATATAAAAATCCCATCTTTATCTTGCTTGATTTGGAGACCAAGAAAGTAGGCCAATTCACCGACCATGCTCATCTCAAAAGTGTTGCACATTGCATCAACAAACTCACTGAGGAGGTTAGAACAAGTGGATCCAAACACAATATCATCAACATAGATTTGTGCAACAGTTATGTGTTTGTGAATCCTTTTGATAAACAAGGTTTTATCAACCACGCCTCTTGAAAAGACAAAGTCAATTAAAAACTTCGTAAGGCGAGCATACCAAGCTCTAGGAGCTTGTTTAAGCCCATACAGAGCCTTGTGTAGTTTCAGCACATTGTTTGGTTTTTCGTGACATTCAAAGCCTTTTGGTTGTTCAACATAGGCTTCCTCATTCAAAATCTCATTCAGGAAGGCACTTTTGACATCCATTTGATGCAATGTAAACCCAATGTGGCAAGCAATGGCAAGTAGGAGACAGATAGACTCTATTCTAGCAACAAGAGCGAATGTTTCATCATAGTCTATTCCTTCTACTTGTGTATAACCTTGTGCCACTAGTCTGGCTTTGTTTCTAACCACATTCCCAGACTCATCAGTCTTGTTCTTAAAAATCCATTTAGTTCCAATTATATTTTTATTTTCAGGCCTTGGAACCAATTCCCACACATTATTTCGAACAAACTGAATCAGCTCATCATGCATTGCTTCTACCCAGAATTCATCTTTTAATGCTTCTTTGACATTTTTAGGTTCAACACTGGATAGAAAGCACGAAATGGACACAAGGTTAATAACTGATAACATGCAAACCTACTTGACCAATTCAGCAACATCGGCTGAGCTCTTCGTTCTGGTTTTGACTCCTTGAGATCCATCACCGATGATTTGGGAATTTGGGTGATCTCTTTTGATTTTCCTTGGAGGATCACGTCTTGGTTCATATTGAGCCAGTGGAAGTTGTTCATCATCGCTTTCAGATGAGGAGTCTGAATCTGGTGTCTGGGGTGATGTTGATTCATTCATTGACGGAGAAGAAACATTGGTTTTGACATCAGGACTTTTCTTCAAACTTTTGTCAGTGTTACTGGACTCCTTGTCGGCAACATCTGGTTCATGTAAGAGAAATGACACATCATCGTCTTTAGTTCTTGTCGCCAGACCTGCAAGATCATCAAATACAACATTGACAGATTCTTATACGGCCTTAGTTCTTAGATTAAGAACCCAATATGCTCTACTGTTTTGAGCATATCCCAAGAACAATCCTTTATCACTCTTGGAGTCAAACTTTCCAAGATATTCTCTGTCGTTCAGGATGTAGTAGACACATCCAAACACATGAAAATATTTGAGATTTGGCTTTCTTTCTCTTAGAAGCTCATACGGAGTCTCCTTTCTTCCTGGTCGAAGATAGACTCTGTTCCCGATGTGATAAGCTGTGTTAACAGCTTCAGCCCGTAGCTTTTTTGAAAGTCCTTTAGCCTGTAACATTGCACATGACATTTCCTGTAGAGTTCGATTCTTTCTCTCCACTACACCATTTTGTTCTGGAGTTTTAGGAGCTGAATACTCATGGAGTATTCCTTTTCTTTCACAAAAATCATCGAATGCAGTGTTAGTATCAAATTGTAGACACATTGTGCGGCATAATCTTTTGAATACTTTGAATGTTTCAGATTTTTCCTGCAGAAATTCAACCAAAGTATACCTTGAGAAATCATCAACAATGACAAGAATGAAACTCTTACCACTCATACTCTTTGTATCGACTGGTCCCATGATGTCCATGTGTAAGAGTTGAAAACATCTTGTTGTTTGACAACTACCCAGGCTTTTGTGAGGAATTCTGGTTTGTTTTCCCTTTTGGTAGGCACCACATACAACATCGTGATCAACATTCAGTTTTGGTAGGCCACGAACAGCATTAGACATAATCAGCTTTTTCAAATTTACCATGCTCACATGGCCGAGTTTTTGATGAATCAATTTTGCTTCATCATTTACAGTCATGTTGCAGGTTTCATCTTTGTCAGCATGATAGCAATTGTCAGATGCACGGCTCCCAAACATTATGCATTTGTCGTGTTTATCAAACACTTCACAAGTATTTTTGTCAAATTTGACATGCATACCATCGCCATAAAGCTAACTAATACTGATCAAATTGGCCGTCAATCCTTCAACATATAGGACATTCTGAAGCTTAGGAAAATGTTTGACATTCAATGTACATTTTCCAACAATGTTTCCTTGAGCTCCACCTCCGTAACTGACTTTGCCTTTGTTTGTAGTGGTATATTCTTCAAGAAACTCCTTATTGCCTGTCATGTGTCGAGAACATCCACTGTCGAAGTACCATGTTCCAGTAATGTTGGCCTTCAGTGATGTGTACAGAACATTGCATGTAACCTTCATCTTTTTTGACTTCTTCATATTCTTGTTCCTAGATGTGATCCCTGATGTTGTTCTTCCAGTTGCAACATCATCGTGAAACTTAAAGCAATGTGGTTTGATTTGTCCAGGCTCCTGATAGTAATGGCACACATATTTCCGCACCTTTGAGCCCTTGCATTGCTTCTGATCATCATCTTCAACATTGTTCCTTGTAGTCGTGCTTGAGTTGTTACCTTTCACAAACTTAAAAACATTGTTGTTTGAGAAAGACATGGAGGATTTATTAGAGAATCCCAATCCAGTTCTATCTGTCTGTCCCAATGTTAAGGCTTCATTTAGGACATTAGTTCCTTGATTCCACTTCTGAAATGTTCTTGAGGTGTCCTCCACTTCCTTCTTTAGTTTGCTGATTTCAGCATCACTTCTGGTAAGTCTAATTTCCAGACTTACCACCTTTCCTCTTAGAAACTGGTTTTCTTCCATGAGAAATCTCAGCTCTTTTGATTGAGTTGTCCACTGAGTGCAGACTTCATTCACAACATTGTTGAGTTCTTGAAGTGAGGCAGTAGGTTGTTCTTCATATGGATCATGTTCTCTGATTTCAGAAGCCTGATTGAATTCATCCAGAAGAGTCATTTCATACCAATTTGTCCTATTGGGTGAAATCTCAGTAGCTTCTACTTCAACATCTAGAAGAACTTCATCTTCAACTTCACATTTTTCAATGTCAAGTTCATCAATATCATTCAGAGCATCAATAATCTGATCATCATCTTCCATGACATTGATGAACAACACTCTCTGATCTGAGTCATGTTCAGCATCAGAATCATCACTGAGAACAGCATTAAAATTATTTCTTTGTCTTTTTCGTGTTGTTGGACATTCATTTGAATAATGTCCATACCCAGAGCATGCTCTACATTGAACTGAATCAATGTCTTTCCCAGTGTCAACAACTTCATTCTTCACATTTGATCTTCTAAAATTTGATGTTGATAAGGATGGAGAGTCAAACAGCCGTCAAGGTTTGATATTTGGGGGGCTTTTCTTCATGGAACGAACCAGTGAGTTGAACTTCTTTGTCAGGAGTGCAACACTTAGATTCTCTTCCTCGTTGATTTTCTGAAAACCGTCAATATCATCATGAACATCAGATGATACCGTTATTGTCTGGAGAGCAATTTCCCTTGAATTTGAGTTTGCTTTTTGATTTTGTAGGTTCATCTCAAATGTTAGTAAGATGCTGACCGCTTCACTCATACTCATGGTTCATACATCATGTGCTTCTTCAATCGCATAAATTTTCATATTGAATCTTTTTGGAAGAGTTCGAAGCAACTTGCTAACCATGTTCTCATTAGAGATTGATTTGAGATCTCACATAATTTTTTAGCATAAGATGAAATAGTTTCATCTTCAAACATGCGTAAATTTTCAAATTTTGATGTGAGCAACTTCAGTTTGGTCTTCCTAACACTGGCAGACCCTTCACAATGTTCCTGAAGAATGGTCCATGCTTGATATGCAGTAACACAATTGCAAATCATTTTGAAGCATGGAACATCGACTGAAACAAAAATCGCATTCAGAGTGCGAGCATTAAAATTTAAGATTATTCTCTCATCATTTGTCCATTGAGATTCTGGAGTTAACACAAAATCTCCATTCGGACCTTCCATCCTAGGAGGGCTCCATTCTTCAATCACTGCCATCCATGCTCTTTCATCAATAGATTTGATGTAAATCTTCATTCGAGATTTCCACATAACATAGTTACCACCATTGCTATCTAGAGTAGGAGGACGACATTGATTGATCTGAATATCCATCACAGATTTCAAGCAATACCGGATGGAGTACTTAGTGTGTCAAGTACCGGCGCTCTGATACCACGTGTTAGAATTTGTTGCCTGAAACAATGTGAATTACAAATGTAAATTGCAAAGTTAAATGTAGTGTTGAAGCTAGTGTTACCACATTGCCTTCAACATGCAGCGGAAATGTAAACAGAACTTTGCACAAAATAAGTTTTAAATCACACTCCTTACGGTGTGTGATTGCCTCAAGGCGAAATTCACTATCATAAGTGATAAACAAAAACAATGCAGATGTTGTCTCGGTTCACTCCCTTAACAACACAACATAAAACATACAGAGGACTATCCTAGCTTCACTCACTCAAATAATCACTCCAAAATAAACCTATCTAAACACATAGATAGATTACAATCAGTCACTCTAAATCCTAGACTTCTAAAAGTTGACTATCTAACCTACACACACAATTGGAATGAAAGTCTCCAGCTGATTGGGACAATAGGCAGATGTCGAGGAAGATGTCTTGGATTTCAGAGATGACACTAGATGCAAGATTCAGAGCTTCTCACAAACCACGGTGATAACCTGCTTGCATAAATGATTTTAAGGCTTGGAAATGCCTTAAATACTTCCTCTATCTCGGCTGGGTAGTTTCTCCATGATCTTTGATGAGTCGGATGCAAAACTACCGCCTTCCACAACCCTTACTGAATTGGACTCTAGATAACCGGCCTCTGCACTGCGTGGCACACATTCTTCAACATCGTGTAATAATGGCGGTTACTCCAGCGACCCACGTTCTCTGGAATGGTTAGTATCTAAGATGAAGTGGGGAACATCACGTCCCTTGAAACTCGGAATAGATTCTGACCTAGTCAAAATCAAGCATAATCCACGATTTATTCCATAATTAAATCAGCAATAAAATCCTAAATACGTGGAAAATGAAATGTGACAAAAATCACAATTTAATCAGATTAATTTAAAATAAATTAATCCTAAAAACTAGGAAAGGATAAGATTCGCATCCTGAGTGTTACACTCGATGTAGCGAGAATAACAGACGACATTGGATACGACATTGACTTCGATGTTATCAACGAAGTGATAAGATCATCTGAAATCTATCATTCTCAATATCCTCCATGCAATGGCTCCACCTCCCAAGGTAAACACATAGCCTGAGGTAGATTTACTTTGATCTTTATCGGATTGAAAATCTAAGTCCGTGTAATCCAAAGGCACTAGACTATCAGAGCGGTATACCAGCATACAATCTCGAGTCCTTTTCAGGTACTTGAGTATATATTCTTAACCGTAGTCCAGTGACCTTGTCCAGGGTTAGATTGATATCTGCTTACCACGCCGACTATATAGCATATATCAGGTCTAGTTCATAGCATAGCATACATAAGGCTTCCCACAGTCGAAGCATATGGAATGCCCTTTATCTCATCTATCTCAGCCTGTGTGTGGGGACACATATCCTTGGATAGATGAATTCCATGCCTGAAAGGTTTAAAACCTTTCTTGGAATCCTGCATGTTAAACCTAGCTAGCACTGTGTCGATATATGTCGCCTGGGATAAGCAAAACATCCTTTTCTGGCGATCTCGAATTATCTTGATGCCAAGGACGTGTCCGGCTTTTCCTAGATCTTTCATATCGAACTACTTGGACAACCACACCCTTATGTTAGATAATACTTTCTTACTGTTTCCAATAAGTAAGATATCATCAACATATAGCACGAGAAAAGCCACCACATTTCCGTCACTCTTCTAGTATACACAGCTCTCATCCAGACATTGCAGGAATCCATATGACTGGATAACCTCGTCAAATTGGATGTTCCAAGACCTTGACGCCTACTTAAGTCCATAAATGGATCTCTTAAGCTTGCACACTAAGTGCTCTTGGCCTTTAGCAATGAAACCCTCTGGTTGCTTCATGTGGATATTTTCCTCAAGATTTCCATTCAGGAAAGCCGTCTTCATATTCATCTACCAAATCTCATAATCCAAATGAGCGGAAATAGACAAGAGAATCCGGATTGACTTAAGCATAGCTACCAGTGAAAAGGTTTCCTCATAATCGATCCCTTCTTTCTGAGTGTACCCTTTCACCACCAATCTTGCCTTGAAGGTTTCAACCTTCCCGTCAGCTCCTCTCTTGCGTTTGTAAACCCACTTATACCCAATGGGTTTTACCCCATCTTGTGGTTCTATAAGCTCCTAGACTTGATTGTGATCCATAGATCCAATCTCAGACTCCATTGCAATTTTACAAGAATCTGCATCTTTGTCTTGGATCACTTCATCGTAGGTCCTGGGATCTAATTCATTTAGTCCTTTAGGGAAATCTGAAGATTCACCCAAACCAATGAATCTGTCAGGTTGGCGTACAACCCTCCCACTGCGACGAGACAGTTCCTGTACTTCTGTGACACGTTGTGAAGTAATTTGTGGTTCCTCTTCTTGTACTGTTGGTGTCAGATTTGAATTTTCCCCTCGAAGTTTCTCGAGTACTATCTCACTTCTTAGCCTGTGATTTATCACAAAGTCTTCCTCTAAGAATCGAGCATTGGTACTCACAATGATCTTCTAATCCTTAGGACTATAAAATAAACCACCTTTCGTTCCTTTGGGATATCCAACAAATAGTCTAACATCCTTACGTGGTGCCAGCTTATCAGCTTCCTTATCCAGCACATGTGCTGGACTACCCCAAATCCGAAAATGTCCAAGATTGGGCTTTCGTCTAGTGCAAAGTTCTGTGGGCGTAGATGGGACTGATTTTGATAGAACCATGTTAAGAATATAGGATGCCGTTTCCAAGGCATATCCCTAGAACGAAATGGGTAGATCTGAATAGCCCATCATCGATCTAACCATCTCTAACAATGTTCTGTTCTTTCTCTCTGCCACGCCGTTCTGCTGTGGTGTTCCCGGCGCAATCAACTGGGATGTAATCCCATTCTCTGCTAAGTGGTCCCTAAATTCATTCGACAGGTACTTACCACCATGATCAGACCGTAGTGATTTGATACTTTTACCTGTACATTTTTCCACTTCCACTTTGAATTCTTTGAAAGTCTCAAAGGATTCTGACTTGCGGCGTAACAAGTATATGTATCCATACCTTGAGTAATCATCAATGAACGTGATGAAATACTCGTACCCTCCTTGAGCCTGAACTGACATAGGGCCACATAAGTCAGAGTGAATCAAATCTAGTACCTCTTCAGATCTATTCCCTTTATCCTTAAATGGTCGCTTGGTCATTTTACTTTCCAAACAAGATTCACACAAAGCGTACGATTCTAGGACCAATGAAGACAAGGGCCCATCGTTTGCTAGTATTTGTATCCGTTTAAGGTTAATATGGTCGAGCCTAAGATGCTAAAGATAGGTTTGATTCATTTCCGAAGGTTCATTTCGTTTGTTAGGATTTATGACCGATGTATTCAGTAAATGCATTTGCATAGTATTTTGCATAGGATTAAGTAAATAAAGATGTCTATCCAATGTGCCAGAACAGATAAAACGTTTAACACTAAAGATAACAACCTTGTTATAAAAAAAAACAGAATATCCATCCATAAAAAGTTTAGAAACTGAAATCAAATTTCGCCTAAAACCAAGCACATAAAGACAATCCTTTAAAACTAAAATCCTATCACTACTAAAAGATAAGGTTACCTCTCCTACTGCAACTGCCGCCACTTTCCTAGCATTACCCATGTAGGCTGAAATCTCTCCATCACTAGGCTGTCTTTTTACCAGGAACTCCTGTCAAGATATGCAAACATGATCAATAGCTCCAGTATCTATTACCCATGACTGAGTAGAACAAATAGCTAAACATGTTTCAATGACAAGACATTGAGACGTACCCTTTTTCTTTTTTTTGTTAGGACAATCCGCCTTCCATTGACCTGGCTGGCCGCACTTGAAACACTTTGTATTTGACTTAAATTCCTCGGGAGGAATCTTAGTCTTGGACTTCTTCACCTTAGGCGCCCCCTTTGCAGCTTTCTTGGGTGCGTTCATCTTCTTCCTTTTAGTACCGAAAGAAGACGCCCTATTTTCAGCTAGGTGTGCCTCCGAATTTCCCTTTTGAAGTAACTCAGCCGCCTGAAGATCCATGAGCATTCATTCAGGCCAACATCCCTTTTAATCATGTTAAAGTTCAGCCTGAAATGCTCAAACCTCGAGGACAAGCTATGAAGAACAATGTCGATTTGAGAATCGCCATCCAGCTCTCCACCCAAGGTCTCGATCTCAGATAAATACTCCATCATCATGAGAACGTGATCCCTAATAGGTGTAGAGTCAGACATCCTCGCATCCATTAGTTTCTTCATTGCCAAATGGCATGCCGAGCGGTTCTGATGACCAAAGAGCTGCCTAAGGTTGTACATGATATAATAAGCGGTTTTCATAGGTTCATGTTGATGTTGCAACACATTCGACATGGATGCTAGAAGGTAACAGCGTGCTATCTCATTAGACCTAACCCACTTATCATATTCAACCTTTTGGGCTTCGTCTGAACCCTCATCTGGCTTCTGAGGACATACCTCTTCAAGTATAAATTTGTGTCCTTCCGCAGTGAGAACAAGATTAAGGTTTCGAATCCAGTCATTGTAATTTTCACCGATTAACTTGTTTTGTTTGAGAATAGAGGACAGGTTGGAGAGTGCCATGATGATATAGAATAACTGAAAAATAAACATGCAGTACAGTCACAAACTTTAGGATACTCACATATAATCGTATACCTCAAAAAATTATATGTAATCCACTGACATTTTAAAAATGTTTCTTATAAGCCACGTTAGTGTGGACGTTTATAAAATTCATCCTTAAACAGGTAAAACCACCTTTAATTTACCTCCAGTCAAATTTCCTTATGACAGGTAAATTAATAGTCAGAAATAACCACGGTCATGTAACCTTCCAATTAATAAGCCACGTTAGTGTAGACGTTTATTAATAAATTACACCTATGTGTGAACACCATCATCTTAGCACCAAGTCCACTACTTCCAACTCCCTGCTCTAGTTGGAGGAGTCAGTTTGTTCTAGTAGTGTTCTATAGCTATCTTGATAAAGAAGTTTAATTTCCAGAGATAATAGTGATATGACACATCCGTTATGGAGGAAGACCTATTGTCAACTCGAATGTCAATCACATCTCAATTAAACCAGATTAATGGAGACCGTTTGAGATTTCTGCATACTTTGGTATGAATCTCTCCCACTTAGTTATTTAAGATTGAGGATTCATTTTATCCCATTGTAAAACATGCAAACATCACATAAAAGGATAAAACACCATTGCATGCTTCAAACAACATAATAAGCAATAATAATAAAAACCAACTATCATGGCTTATATCTCATGTTGCTGAATGAGATAAAACTGGAAAGTCAGCTCCGGAAACTTGGGCATGGCCGCCGCCCCCATCACTGCGCCTCGCCGAAAATCCTAGCTCCAATTAGGATTTCAGAACGTGAATCAGTGACACTTCCTTTCTTGAGTTGTACTACTCTCCTTCTTCAAGTTGATCTTCAAACTTTATTCAATATAGAATTTCTATTCCTTAGAGGAAAAAACTAATATATCTAGAATAAAATTACAACTCAATAACTTGGTCTAACAATTTTATTTCTATTACATTAAAACAACATAAAATAAAATCTAGTCCTAATCCATGGATTTTCTCATGGATTAAAATCACATAGCCAAACTGGCATACGGCCAATCATACATCCAACATAAATTAAAACATACATCACATAATTAAGGAGCCATGATAGTCGGTAACCCTGTAAAACAAGTCAGTCTACAAATCCAATAATCACAATTACATGATTAGCATAAAATAACATATGATATCCACACATGACATGATTTTTGAAAATTACAATTAATTAAATTAATTAATTTCAAAAATAGCTTCAAGATTTAGTTTGGAAATTAAAATAATTATCCACCAAATTTAATCTTGATAAATCTCGAAAATCCCTTAAGAATAAATCTGGAAATTTGTTATAATTATCCACCAAATTTATTTCTTAATTTTCGGATAACACCCTAGTTAATTAATATTTGGAAATCTTGATATAAATCAAAAATCTATCCCAAATATTTGGATAGGCTAGGATCAAAAATTACAAAGATAAAATCTGGAAATTTGATCCACTTCAAATTCCATCCAAATTTAAATCTTATCTTCAATCCTATCTAGATTAGAATTAAGTAATTTATGAAATACATCAAAAAATTACTTTTCCAATTCTTATCTACAAGAATTTCAAAAATTTCAAGATAATAAATCTGGAAATTTGATCCACTTCAAATTTTTCCAAATTTAAAATCTATTTTTAAATCTTTTAGGATTGGAATTAGATAACTATTGATATATATTAAAAATTACCTTATCCAATTCAAATCTTTGTAGATTTCGAAAATCACAAGAAGATTAAATTTGGAAATTTGATCCATTTCAAATTCTATCCAAATCTAATATTCTATTTTCAAATCTATCTAGATTAGAATTAGGTAATTTTAAGATAAACATCAAAAATACCAAATCTAATTTTTATACACATAATTTTTTAACCACCACATTAAATAAATCTGGAAATTTGATTTCAAATAAAAAACCTCTCCAAATTAATTCAATGTGATCGAAAAATACATAGAACAAATTAGGGAAATTAAACATCAAAATTTTCAAAAAATTTGACATTAAAATTTTCGAAACCTACACTTAATAAATCTGAAAATTTTGAGTTATCAAAATTACATTCCAAATCCTACTAGGTGTAGATCGAAAATTACAATTCATCCAAAACTAGAATTTTCGAAACACAATAAAAAATTCATCCAAGTTTTGAACACAACCAATTCAAAAATATGAACACATAAATCTGAAAATTTAAGCAACATAAATATTTCATCAAATTTATATATATTTTTTGAATTAATCCTAGGATTAAATCTAGAACAGTGCCAAAACCCGCTCTGATACCAGTTGTTGGGGTTTTTTCGAATTGAACCACCGCAGGATCTAATTGGATATTCATTAATCCTAATGTCATATGGATCATAATTTTATGTAGCACATATGTTTTAATTAACCGAGTTTAATTAACATACATAACCGATTTTCGATTCTACTAAATTGGAAACATAGAAAATCGAAAAACGACTTACAAAATAAACGATGGGTTGAGGACAAGATTAAAGGTCTAATCTTGCTGTTGTATGAATGATAATAGGCGCCCCATGATGCTATTCCACTCCTTGATCTTCTGTTGTATTCCCGGACTGAATCTAGTTTTAGGGTGGGCTGAAATCTACTAGATCGGTATGGAATCTGTGGAGGTCAAGAGAACACGAGAGGGCTGATATTCTATCTCTATCTCTTGTTCTATCTCCAATCCAATTCAGTCTCTTTTTGGGCTACAACAGGGATCTAGAAGAATATTAAATTGGCCTATTCATTTATTTAATATCCAATATCCAATAAACTTAGGATATAATTAAATAAATTAAGTATTATTTTTATTCCACTAAAGAAATAATATTGACCTACCAATTTAATACATATTTCTGAATATACTTTCTCCTGTAGTCCAGTCATTCCCCATGTTTAAGATATAATGCCCATTAATTAATTATGTAAGCTTCTGACAACTATAATTAATTAATATCTTTTCCTTGAGTAGTACCACACAAGCTTTACTCATGCACGGAATAAATTCCACCTGCAGGGTTTCAGCATGAACTTGCATTTCTTCAAGGGGACACCATCAACCTGGCACACCAGGACACGGTGCCCCTACATATTGCACGACCCATCATAAGTGCAAATGTCACAACCCAAGATATCGAGATTATTGATCCTATGAAAGAATCTCATCATTTGATAAATCAAAGCTGCAAACACTACACGTATATATCCGCCAACATATAGGGGTTAAGAACCCGAAATCTGTGGATTCTTATTCTCTCATTTAAGGTCAGAATAGAGAATAGAATCCTAAGTCGATCCTCCTCAATACACTTGCCCGTGTATTAGAATAATTAGTTAGTTAAGACAAACTAACTATCAGATTATTTTATCGCGTACCGATAGCAGGTTCAGTGCCATCTAGACCATGAGCCTTTTAATACATTACAAGGAACCGATGATATGATCTAACAGTGTGTTTACCCACACCATGTCATCTACAATGTAAGTATAGTGAACATGCATGTAAATATAACAATTTAAATGCAAACAGTGACTGCAATTGTATTCATTCTATATCATCATAAAACCATCATCAATAATGTATACAAAAGACAGGTCTTCTAGTATACAAACCAACACTCATAACAAGCATTTTAGTCAACCACGCTAAGCATTTACGTAAACCACATCAAGCATTATTATGAAATATACCAAGCACTAACAAGTTCAATGCAAAGCATTATTCACATCACTTTATATGAGCAATTCATATGCTCAAATATCATAAATACAAAATATAATGCAATAACATATGTGTAAAGAAGGGATACTTAATAATCTTACAACTATTGTTCGGAATATTATTCATATGATTCCATTGAAAAAATTAAAAGTCATAGTATCCAAAGCTGACCGTATCCAAAAAATAGTTGTACGATAGTGAATTTTTTTCTTTCTTTAAAAAGTTGTATGCTATCTGTTCATACCAACTTTATGTTTCATAACATTTGAATTGTCGAATGCGTAGTATTAATTTATGTCATACAAAGTATTTAAATCTACTATTCATCGGATTTTTCAATTTTGTTGTTTTCAATTAGTTTTTATATTAACGCTCTGTGTCCAAAATACAATTATAAGCAATACGCTTTTCATATAAAGCATTAAAATGTTAATTCACAAGCATTAAGTAATTTTCACTTTGTAAATTGTAAAACATTACCTAAGTAACTAGTGTTAACATAAAACATCAAAAGTATCTAACGAAACTACACCAAGCACTAACAAGTACAATACAAAGCATGTTCCACAACTTCGTGAAATTTGGTATCGCGTTAAAGAGTAAAGTAGGGCATGCACGACTTCTCAACTTGGGATGCTCACCTAATGCTACATCTTCATCCTCGTCCATTGTGTTGTCATCATCAAGAACTGTTGTGACAATTGACTATTTTGATACTGCAAACATAAACAAATATATTTGAAGATGAACTAGATTGTTGTTTCTCAAATATTGTACATTCACATTTTCTTGAAGTGGTTTGAATAATTGTTATGTAATAATACTTAAACAAAGCACTAACTTAAACATTATAAAGCATCAAACTCGCAGGTCCAAACCACAAATTTCACTAACTTAAACATTGCAAAGATTAAAAGCATCAACAACTGTAATTTTAAGCATTAATCGTGCTTTATTAAACAAACACATACATTTACTAGTCTATTAACATATTATCTCTAAATTTATAAACCCACATTAGATTAATTAATTGATTAAAAAACATAAGCATTAACTGTACGTTCTTCATGAAATTCGCCCAATTTACAAAATCAATTATCTAAAATTATAGGTTTAATCATTCATAATCATTTACCCGATTATTTCTAGGCCACAATAGTTTGAAGAATCACTATTAAAACCTATTAAAAGTTCTCTAACTCACCTAATATTTTCCGACCCATGTTCTTCTTCAGCCCTGGTACGACGCACCGTTGCCGGAAAAAAAAACGTCGCTACAAGAGTTCACGGTTTCAATCTCCCGCGCACGCGAAAACCACCGCTCGCTTGTTGAATGGTCTATCAGAATCGTGTCCAGTCCTCAGGAACTCTTCGTCGACTCGCGTGGAGGCTAGGTTTTGGGATTTGGGAAGCGACACTTTCGATTTCTCTTTGGAACTGCTCCTTCGGTATCGATTTCGTGCTCACAGATTTGTAGGGGTTTAGCTTTTCATCTAGATATCATATATCTCATTCCCGTATCAACAATGAATTTTAGTACATAATAGCATTTGAAATTAATTTTTCAAATTTATATTATTACCCCTCCACGTTTTAATAAATAATAAAAAATTAAAAATTACCATTTAAAAGACATTTAATCTGATCCATCCATCTTCTATATTTGTAGGGATCAGATTTGTCCCTATTTTTCACACTAAGAAATATCCCTATTATAACCACACCTATATATATATATATATAGGGATGTGATCTAATGAGAACCAGTCACCAGGTGGGAACTAGGAACCAATCATATCCCTCCATTCCACAATCTGAACGGTCCAGATCAATCCAGATTTTTCGGTGGGAATTGTGTAATTTAAATGAAAGTCTTCAATTCGCGCGTCTCATTAAGGGAAAAATCGAAACTGAACTCAGAAATTGCCCAGATTCAATTTTAGCCTTCGACTTTGCTCATTTTAGCCTCATGCATTTCTCATTTTAGCATGTGTTGATAAAAAAAATGGAATGATGATTTCATTAAAATGAAATGCAATACACCCTATTTGAGGACAGTGAACCCTAATGGGAATCTCATAATTACTAGTTGGGATCAGAGCCCTAATCGGAACGTAATAAACCCTAATTGGGAACGGTGAACCCTAGTGGAAAATGTCACATCAATTTTAGCCTCCTACTTCGATCATTTTAGTATCATGCGATTCTCATTTTAGCCTCACGCGATTCTCATTTTAGCCTCTGAACAAAAGGGAAGAATTATTAAATTACTATATTACCCCTCCGCCCGCAAAGGTGCCAAAAATTACAGGAATGCCACCGCCCATCTACTTAAATCTGATTTAATCTGGACCGTCCAGATTGAGTCAAACAAGGGCTAGAATTGGTTCCTAGTTCCCACCTGAGGGAAGGGTTCTCATTTGATCCTTTCCCTATATATATATATATATATATAAACATGTCATTATTCATCTAAGAGCAGTTCTCATATGCATCATCCAAGGCTCAATATAGACCCATGCATTCATCAGATAGATGGGGTCAAATCGCAAAAACAAATAAAAAGAAACGTTAAAATAAATATTAACTATAACACTAAAGAGTATCACATGTATCCTTAAAAGTAACAGGTCTATTACTTATCTTATACGCATTTATTTAGTTCAAATTGTAATTTTTTTTCCATTCCAATTAATGTTTAGAGTTTAGGAGTTTAGGGTTTTTTAAGGTTCATGGTTTTTTTAGGGTTCGTGACTTTTTAGTGGTTTTTTTTAGTATTTTTTAAAGGTTTATTTTGTATTTTTTAGGGTTCATGGTTTTTTACGATTCATTAATCTCAATTACGCGTTATATTTGTTTCAAAAAAATTAATTATCGAGAACAATGCACGAGCCCACGCGTTAGCATCAAACGAGTGCATTCGCGAGTTTTCGGATTTCAAATAAATTAAATTCATTCACTTTTATTTTAGGATCGATTAATTCCATTTTAGGGTGTATATATATATGTATATATATATTTCAAAATTAGGTTTATTATTTTTAATTACCATTTATATTTATTTTAAAAAAAATAATTGTTGAGTACAACGCACGAGCTCACGTGTTAGCGTCGGGCAAGTGCATTATGTAGGTCGCCGGATTTCAAAAAAAAAATCATTCACTTTAATTTTATGGTTTATTGATTCCATTTTAGGATATATATTTATATTTATTTCAAACAAATTAAAACCAACCCACTTTAATTTTAGAATTCATTAATTTTATTTTAGGGTATATAATATTTGGAAAAATAACTTAAAATTTGAAAATCTAAAAAAATTGAAAAAAATAAAAAATCATAATAAATGAAAAAAATAATAAAAAAATCAAGAAAAGAAATTAATATATATATATATATAATTGGGCGCGTGTAGCCCACGCAATGCGTGTTGGCGTGTGGTACATGCGCTCGACGTGGGTTGTTTTTTTTTTACCATTATTTGTTTATGGGTCTAGGTTAGTCTAATGGGCCCGAACCCATACACTAGATATTTAGTAGACCAACTCTTCATCTAATAATAATAATAATAATAATAATAATAATAATAATAATTGTTAGTGCCATCTGCACTAAGGTGTTTGAGATTGTCATTATCTGTTTAGATATTATGACAACTTCAAAAGAACACAAAAGGTTTTGGTTATTCATGTTCGAATAACATGTTCTGGACATTTCTGTGAACATTTCACTGCCAATCTGATTAAAGATCAAGCCATGTACTTAATCATGTTCAGAGACATGATCATGTACATGATTGTCCAGAGAGTTTTCAAGAGACATGCCATGCCAGATTTAAGGTGTTGAAGCTGCAGATTCAAGATGGACGTTTCAGAATAGAAGCTGCCTTGTTCGTGATGAAGATCAACAAGGAAAGAAGGAGTTCTATTCAAGGAAGATATCTAAACTAGGAAAGTCCGATTTAAATAAGGAAATTGTTTCCTTGTTAAATCCTAGTCAAAATAGGACTTCTAATTACTTTGTTTAGGCTATATCTGTTGTTTATAAATAGCCTGGATTTCAGACTAGTTTAGTGGACACGAGTTTTAGGAATACACAAAAGGGCTGAGAGTCAAAAGACTTCACATTCGAAGCATATAGTATTCGGGTAGACTAGGTTTGATCAATTAGATCATTGTGTTTCTAGTCTGTGTTTGAAACTCACTTTTATACACACTTAGAGGAGTCTCGGGAGAGATTTCTAATGGGAACTAGAGGGATTCTAGGTTGTGAGGGGAGCTCACAATTCAGTTTAGTGAAAGAGGTTGAATCGGGTAGGAAAGGGGTCGAGTGATGAGAGTCTTCATGTAATAACCTTTGTAACCATTCAACGGAGTAGTAAACTATTTCTCACGAACTTGATAAGTCCCCCTGACGTAGATCAATTGATCGAACATGGTTACCAACCTCGTGTTCTTTATTTGCTTAAGTTTTCACATTCTGACCTTACATGTTCACAACAATGTTCAAGTACATAATGATGAACATGACCACACAGTTTATGTAACTTCAATTGGTACCAGAGCTGGTCTCCTTTGGTGTTAGTGCAAAAAGAATCCTGAAAGCTACATATCTGCGTGAAGGTTTTGGTTGCATTCTAGTCATGAGTGCAATCAAAGAAGAAGGATCTATGGTCAGACCACCACTGCTAGAAGGCAAAAACTATCCCTACTGGAAAGCAAGGATGAGAGCGTTTCTAAGATCACTTGATGATCTCGCATGGAAAAGTGTCACTGACGGATGGAAAAAGCCAACTGTTGCCAAAGAAGGAAGGCATGTGGAGATTGAAGAAGGAGAGTAGACTATGCAACAAAAGAACTGGTACAATGTCAACTCTAAAACTCTCAATGCAATATTCTCTGCAGTGGATCTAGAGACATTCAGTCTAATTTCAACCTGTGAGACTACAAAAGCTGCATGGGATATTCTGGAGACTAGCTTTGAAGGGACAAGTTCTGTGAGGCTGTCAAGACTTCAAAATCCAAGTTCAAAATTTGAAAGTCACAGAATGGAAGAATCTGAATCCATTGGAAAGTTTAATGCCAGACTGAGAAGCATATCAAATGAGAGTTTTTCCCTTGGAGAGCCTATCAGCAATGAAAAGCTTGTGAGGAAGGTTCTCAGATCTCTTCCAAAGAACTTTACCTACAAAGTTACTGCCATAGAGGAAGCCAAGGACATCAAGAGTATGAGACTTGATGAACTAATGGGATCATTAAGAACGTTCGAGATGAATCTGGAAAATAAAGGCAGCAGCTCAAGGAAGAAAGGTATTGCTCTTAAAGCTGAAATTTCTGAGGATGTCCCTGAACATTTACATAAATAAAAATCTGTACTTTATTCAGAGACAATGAATAATATGGTCCTTATCACCAAGAACTTCAGTCGAATGCTTAAGAGAGTAAACAAACAGTCTTCCAAAAGGTCAAACAACAGAAGACAACAACCTGGAACTTCTCAGCAAGATAGAAACTCTAACAGTGAGCAGAAAGAGTTTCAACCATCAAATACAAAGAGGGGAATTCAGTGCAGAGAGTGTGATGAATTTGGACATATTCAAGCTGAATGTGCTAACACTCTAAAGAAGAATAAAAAGAACTACAATGCCCCTCATAATGATAATGATTCTGAAGAAAGTAGTAGTGAATCAGAAGAAGAGACCTATGCTTTTACAGCAAAAGTTTCTGAGTTTCAGGATCTTTTCAAACTTGCAGAAGATGAAGACTCAGACAATGAGGATTTCAGCCATAAGGAGTTTGTTCAGACCTATAAAGAGATGTATGCAAAATGGCTTGAAGTAGCTGAGATCAACAAGACTCTGCAATCTCACAACAAAGATCTGCTCAAAGAAAAGGGAGAATTAATCAGATCTGATTCAGAACAGAAGGTCATTATTCAACAGCAAAAGAAAGAGATTGAAGAGCTATCTGCAAAACTAAAGTCCATAAAAAAGAATGTCAACATGCTGAGCAATGGATCTGAGAATCTTGATAAGATTCTTACTACTCTAGGACATTCTGGGAAAAGTCATCCAGGTCTTGGATACAATGGTGGACAATCCAAGACAGTGTTTGTCAAAACAAGTACAAGCCAGCCAGTGCATGTACAAAATAATGTTCAGAACATCCTGAAGAACATTATCAAGAAGATGATTGCAAATAATGGCAACAGAAAAGGAATTATCTACCATTATTGTGAAGAAAAAGGCCACATTCGTCCTCATTTTGAAAAATATCTCTTTGATCTGAGGAGAAGGAGAAGAAGATTTGTGGCTCAACATTCCAGCAACCCCTAGAAGAAATTAGCTACTGAGAAAAGGCAGAAGCCTGCACAGAAGAAGCAATGGGTTGTCAAGCAGACCAATCTGTTGCCCATACTTCACTTTGAGTTAAAGATAAAAGCAGCTGGTATTTTGACAGTGGTTGTTCAAGACACATGACTGGAGATTGCTCTGTGATGCAGAATTTGAAAGCTTGCTCGTCAGACTTTGTTACCTTTGGAGATGGAAAAAGGGGCAAAGTAATGGGAAAATGAGAGCTGATTGTTGAAGGAATGCCAAATCTTAAGAAGGCTATGCTAGTTAATGGACTCAAAGCTAATATGATAAGTATCAATCAACTATGTGATGATGACATGACTGTAGTCTTCACCAAGGAAAGCTGCAGAGTTATGAATAAGAACGATGACTTATTCACGAAAGGGAAGAGATCAACTGACAACTGTTATCAGCTATATGTTCCTACACAATGTTCTTTAACATATCAAAGAACATCTATTGAAGAGTCAGAGATCTGGCACCAGAAAGTTGGACACATCAACTTCAGAAATCTTCAGAAGATCATTAGCAAGGAGATTGTCAGAGGTCTGCCTCAGATCAGAATTGACAGAGACAAAGTCTGTGGTCCATGTCAGATTGGGAAATAGTCAATATCCTAACACAAAGAAGTGCAAGACAGAACTTCCAAGAGAATTTTAGATCTCATTCATATGGATCTAATGGGGCCTATGGCTGTAGAAAGTTACGGAGAAAAGAAGTATGTCCTTGTCTGCATTGATGATTACTCAAGGTTTACTTGGGTTGACTTTCTCAGAGACAAGAGTGAAGCTTTCACAGCATTCAAGAGATTAGCTTGCAAGATCACAGTTGAGAAGAATGATCAGATTATCAGAATCAGAAGTGATCATGGTAAGGAATTTGAGAAGTAGTACTTCGATACATTCTGCAGTGAGAATGGTATCAGTCATGAGTACTCAGCCCCCAAAACTCCTCAGCAGAATGGAGTTGTGGAAAGGAAGAATAGAACTCTTCAGGAGATGGCAAGAACCATGATCGCTGCTAAAAGAGTTGCTGCTATGTTCTGGGCAGAAGCCATCAATACTGCATGCCACATCAGCAACAGAGTTCATCTGAGACCAGGTACTTTCACTACTCCATATGAGATTTGGAATGAGAAGAAACCAACAGTGAAGTACTTTCATGTGTTTGGAACCACATGTTACATACTCAATGACAGAGAGTATCTCAGCAAGATGAACCACAGAGGTGTAGAAGAGATGTTTGTTGGATACTCCAAGAATAGTAAATCATACAGGATTTACAACAAAGAGACAAAGGCTGTGATTGAGACAGTCAATGTTAGATTTGATGATCAGGATAATACTGTCAATACCCCTGAAGATGATGTTTACACAGATGTCTTTGAACATCCTAAAGTTCATAATGATACAGTCAAAGAAACTGAAGAACGGATAGTAAGGCATAGAAATCCTTCGAAGCAGATCATCAAGAATCACCCTACTTCAGAAGTACTTGGAGATATTCATGAAGGAAGGATGACCAGAAGCAGACTAAGAAAGAGGATGCATGATGAGATATCCTATGTCTGTTTCACCTCCGAAATTGAACCCGAAAACATCCAAGAAGCCCTCAAAGATGATTACTGGATTGAGGCCATGCAGGAAGAACTTCTTCAGTTCAAAAAGAATGATGTCCGGGATCTGGTGCAGAAACCTGAAGGAGTTAACATTGTTAGAACCAAGTGGATTTTCAAGAATAAGACTGATGAAGCTAGAAACATTACAAGAAACAAAGCCAGGCTGATTGCTCAAGGTTATTCACAGATTGAAGGCATTGATTTTGATGAAAGCTTTGCTCCAGTTACAAGGATTGAATCAGTCAGACTTCTTCTAGCCATGGCATGCATCATGAAGTTCAAACTGTACCAGATGGATGTCAAGAGTGCTTTTCTGAATGGATTCATGAAGAAGGATGTGTTTGTTACACAGCCTAAAGGATTTGAAGATCCACATCATCCAGAGTTTGTGTTCAAACTAAAGAAGACATTATATGGCTTGAAGCAAGCTCCTCGGGCATGGTATGAAAGACTGGCTACATACCTAGTAAGAAAAGGATACTACAGAGGAGGAGAAGATAGAACACTGTTCATCAGAAAGGAAAAATCACAAGTAATTGTGGTTCAAGTATATGTGGATGATATAGTGTTTGGATCAGTGTCTGATAAGATGGTCAAGGACTTCATCAGAGACATGGAAATTGAATTTGAGATAAGCTGTTGGAGATCTAAAATACTTCATAGGACTTCAGATAAAGCAGTCAGAAGAAGGGATATTCATCTCTCAATCCAAGTATGCCAGAAACTTGGTGAAGAAGTTTGAGCTTGAAAATTCCAAGCACAAATGAACTTCTATCAGCACTACAGTCAAGATTGGAAAAGATGATGCAAGAACTGAAGTTGATCAAACCTTCTACAGAAGCATGATTGAAAGTCTCCTATACCTCACTGCGAGCGGACCTGATATAGTATACAGTGTGGGAGTGTGTGTCAGATATCAGTCTTATCCTAAGGAGATTCACATAAAAGTTTTTAAGAAAATCATCAAGTACATCAATGGAACTGCTGATTATGGTTTGTGGTATACTTCATATACAAATGCAGGTATTACTGCATACTGTGATGCTGATTAGGCTGGATCTCCAGATGACAGAAAAAGCACTTCAGGTGCTTATTTCTTTTTAGGAAACAATGTTGTTTCCTGGTTCAGTAAGAAGCAGAACTGCATATCTCTATCAACAGCAGAAGTTGAATACATTGCAGCATGAAGCAGATCTACTTAGATCATCTGGATGATGCAGATGATGAAAGACTATGAAGTTAGTCATGATACTCCTATTATGTACTGTGATAATATAAGTGCTATCAACATCTCAAAGAATCCAGTGCAGCATTCGAGGACCAAACATATAGATATCAGACATCACTTCATCTGAGAGCTGGTTGAAAAAAAGTGTTAAAAATTGAACATATGAAGACAGAAGATCAACTAGCTGATTTGTTCACCAAGGGATTGGATGCAGCTCGATTTGAGAAACTCAAAGCATCCCTTGGAGTGTGCTTAGTTCAGTAAAACCAAGAAGTGGAGTATGAGTGTGTCTATTTCACACTCAGCAAGAAAGAACCATTCATGCACAAAGGGTTTGAACATTCCCATAAAATGTTCTTCAGGATGTACATGATCAATATTCAAAATCTAGTGTACAACTTTGTCAACGGCTAGTTCTGACGAGCTTTCATCATCTCTGATTTTTCGAGATTTCTCTCCGGTTTCTTAGTCTAACGGAAACCTGAGCCTATTCTATAAACGGAATACTCTCTTATAAATATGTTTATCCGTTTAGAGAGAACGTTCACTTTTCAAATTTCTGAAATAAAAAATCCTTCTCTCTCGATAAATCCTCTGAGTTTTTTGAGTTTTCTCCATTGTTTGCCATTGTTTTTCCTGTTGATCATTCCCATCAATCACCCATATATTATCAATGGCTCCGAAATGAAAACTTGTCTGTCCCAAGAAAGTCGTGAAACCCAGAATGAGGTATGAAAATGTTATATATTCCAAACCTCAAGATCAGTTCTATAAGAAGGATGAATTTGACAGGCAGGTTTGAGGTGAATCAACATACAAGAACCCTATTCAGAGGGCACTTCACGATGAGTCTTCAAGAAAAGTTACAAAAGAATTGATTGAAACATTTCATGAAGATGAAGATGAAGAAGATATGGAGACAGAAGAGTAAGAAATTACTTCTTCTATGAAGAAGATAAAACCTAAAGTCTTTCAATCCAAGATCTTTTGAAGGAAGCCGTGAATTCATACGATGTCAACAGAAAGAAGGCAAGAACAAAGAGAACTGTAGTTAAGAAAACGAAGAAGACTACAGCCACTACATCAAAGAAGATCGTCACAGCACCTGTTGTCCAAGCCCTTCAGAAAGAGAAGGGATCTGTTGTTGATGATCAAGTTAAGCCTTCATATGTGCCTGAACATGTTGAGGAACGTGTTACAGAGAAGAGCACTGCAGAAACATCTACTCCAGTGAATGTTGTGCTGAAGTCGCCTGTTCAACCTTCTACTACAGAAGGTGATGATGAACACAGAGAAAATGATATTCCATTAAGTTTGAAGATGAAGGCCATACCAGCTGCACTTGCAAAAGGAAAAAAGAAGGTCATTAACAGACCTTTTGTTGCTGATCCTACAGTACAAGAAGCCATTCAGAGTTCATCCTCTGAATTTGCTGAGCAGACTCCTGTTCCACAGTAGGAGAAGTTGCTTACATCTGCTCAATATGATCCGTTTGCCAGATCACCTGTCATGAAGAAAACCCCAAGAAAGAAGGCCTCTACTACTGTTGTACAGTTGATTATAAGAACTCCTATAACCATAAGTCAAGCATCTGACACTTCACCATCCACTGTTGTGTCTATAAAGAAAAGGAAAGTTGTTGAAACAACTGGTCCTTCTAAGAAAGCCAAGAAAGTTGTCCAGCTGGAAGATGTACCTGAAGATGTTCACTCTCAGTCAAGTGAACATGAGTCTGAAGCTCTCAAACAGATTGTTCGTGTTCCAGGTACTTCAAGTCAATCTATCTTCCATTCTTCAAAGCATGCTGATTTGTGGGACAAGGTGAAGCAGAGGTCAATGATCTCTGAGAAGAAGGTTGACAAGGATACACTGTTAGCTACTGGTGTGTATACCCTGTTGGAAGAAACTGGTCTTTTAGGAACTGTGTAGAAGGTGTAAGAGTTTGTGCCTAAGATTGTGTCGGAGTTCTACTGTAATCTAACCAAAGAGATTGATGATCCGGAGTCTGAAGATTTTCAGAAAGTTTTTATTAGAGGAGAGATGATGTAGTTTTCTCCAGATCTCATTAATAAATTTCTCAGATGTGCATCTGAGGGGGAGTACAAGGAGATCGATGATTGGGAGATGGTTGCTGAGGAACTGACCCAGGGCATCTACAATAAATGGCCATCGCATCCGTAGACTTTTCCAACTTCTAAGCTGACTCATAAGTATGGTGCTCTGTTCAGAATTCTGATCCACAACTGGTTACCCACGAAGCACAGGGCAGCAGTGACTCAAGCTCAAGGAAAGTTTATGTATCACCTTAGAACTGGGAAGCAGTTCAATTATGGTGAGTTTGTGTTTAGTAAGATCATCAGCAGTGCTGAATCCACAGTGGTCAAGGGACCTCTATGCTATCCTTCACTGATCTACAACCTAATCAAGCAACAAAAGAAGAATGTCTCTTCCAGGAAGGATAAAGTTGTTCCTCCTAATAAGCCTCTTGTGATCAAGGTTGCTCCTGAGATAGGAGATCCCCACCTTCGCCTTCATTTCAAGCACTACCTGTCATCCAAGAAAGGAATGGATGATACTGTTGAAGAATCCTCACCTAAGAGTGTTGTGCTGAAGTTTCTAGAGAGAAGCTTGGAGTTTCATGCTCGTTTGATTTCTGAGCATACCTCTGAGAAGATGAAGATTCAAGCAATGATTGCTGATCTTTCATCAAGTGAAGATTTTACCTCCCCAGTAGCAAATGTTCCTGAGAATATACATAACTTGCACAAGCTTGCAAGTACTGATACGCCCATGATAAGCCTTGAGAAACCTAACTCGAAGCTGCAAATACATGGTCCATTTACACGAGTTCGAGCAATACAATTGCAAGGATTTTTCCGAGCATTTGTATGTAAGAAGTTCGAGGATGACAAAGGAGTTAAGATCAGCCCCAAAATTGTTACTTTATTAACAATTAAAGATTGGAGATCAAGATTTGAAGAGCAATGCATGAAGATAGAACTCATCAAGCATACATGGCAGATTTGCGTTGCATGGAATTTTCGTCCCTTAGTTGATTTAATTAGGGGTTGAATTTTATTTAGACTATAGTATTTATTTAGTTAATTTAGACTATAGTTTAGTTCAGATTTTTATTTAATTTTTGGTGTAATTTTCGTCCATATTTAAATAGGTTTGACTAGAATTGTATTTAAGGCAATTTCCTACCTTGAATAGAATTCTAGTTTAGGGAACTTCCTAGTATAGTTAGAGATCCCTTTTGGATCAATTTTTAGGCCTTTTTTGATGCATATTTTCGTTCCCCCTTGTCCTATAAATATGGGAACCATGTTACATTGTTATTTCAGACATTATTGAAGAATTTTGCATTTGCATATAATTGTGTCTCAACCTATCTTTTATTCATTTGTTGCTTTAGATACAAAGCAATATTCTTAGAGTCTAGCAACTTTAAGTCTTATTCAAGGGTATTTCTTAATCCACTTGAGGGATTAACCGGTATTCGCTATCCGAAGTTCAACTTGGAGATTTTAACCTTGGGTACGTTCGAGATTCAAGGAGGCTATCGGGTTGTGATTCACTTCAACATAATCACCTACCATCAACATACACGACGTCCTCCATTCAACCATCGAAGCACGCCTCCTCAATTCCACAAGATCGAGTTCAAGTTCTTCTCCGTTCCGTCCCATCCGTAAGTTCGTTTGATCTCTATCATATCCTACCTACTCCAAGCATTCTTCAAAAACCTTCACACACGACCTATACCTTAATTACAGCCCCTATACACCTATTTTCATCCCTTATTACCTTGGTATTATGTTACATAGTTCGTGTCATCGTCTACGTATTTTAATTGTCTAGATTGTCGTATTTTCGTTGTTTATCGAGTCGGATTGAAGCCCTTCAATTAGTTGACGTGTATTGATTCTTTAAGTCTTCCACTACGTTGCTATTATTGTCCTAGACCGTTTGTCCGGGTCGTATCATAAATTTGGCATCAGAGCCACGTCAGCTCTGCTGGTCGTGGTTCAATCCGACGTGTCATATTTTATCCTATGTGTCAATTATTTTATTTTCTTTTATCAAGTTGTAATAGCATAGCTATCTATTGAAAAAAAAGGCATCGACAAAAAAAGAGAAAATAGCCGTCGATTTAAAAAAAAAATCGGATAAAAAAAAGAAAAATCCGAAAAAAAAAAGGTATATTCATTGTGTTTTCTTGTGAGTCTTATCTTAATTTTGGTAATTTTCTTCTAGTATAATTTCCCTAGTTGGTAACTTCCTTTAGAGTCTTATCTTAATTTTGGGAACTTTCCTTCCAAGTTTTTATTTTATTTTGGTAATTTCCTTTTGAGTTGTAATTTATTTTAGTTCTTTCCTTTTAGAGTCTAGTTCAATTAGGATATTTACATTGTCATAATTGTGTAACACTTTCCAAATTACCTAATCCTTTTTCCTTTTCTTTTCTAATTCTTTCCTTCCACCTCTTGGATTTAATTTTTGGATTCCTATTCTATTTGGGAACTTCAAAAATACATCTAATTCTTTCCTTATCTAGCTTTCTTCCATAAAAATCCTTCCAAACCTTCCATATACACTTCCTCCCTTCATTATTTTCGTCCATAACACTAGGGGGATCGATTTTTCTGCCCTAATTCACATACACCACCCGTACACCATCCGGACCATACACTCATACACCTATATACTCCATATACACCATATTCTTGCCATCTCAACGGCTACAACAAGATAATCATTCCTTAGTTCGAAGGACTACATGATGCAGATGCGTACCTAGATTGGGAACACAAAGTTGATAAAATTTTTAAGTGCTACGACTTTCCCGAGAAAAAGAAAGTGCAATTAGTTTCCTTGGAGTTTACAGGCTACGCAGCAATATGGTGGGGATTTCAGCAGAACCGGTGCTACCGAGATCACCTTCCACTTATCGACACATGATGTGAGTTAAAAGATTTAATGCAGAAATGCTTCATTCCAGACCATTACCAATGGAAGTTGGAGGAAAAGCTATATAAGCTTAGGTAAAGAGATCAAAGTGTAAATGACTACTACAACAAAATGATTGAAGCTATGAGACGAGCTGATGTAGAAGAATATCTACAAGATACCATGGATAGATTTCTAGCTGGTCTACGAAGGGCAATTCGTGAAAGAGTAGCATTGTATCACTTCGACGAGTTGGAAGACATGGTGGAATACACCATCCGAATAGAAAAATGGCTAGAGGAGCTAGAAAAAAGGTCCAAGGAAGTGATTCAATTGGAGGCCTGTGAAAAGTTGCCAACTGAGTTCGTTGCCACCGACGAAGATTCTACTTCCAAGGTACCAATTTTTGAAGCATCTATTAATGAGTTGCCATCTGTTTCTATGTGCTTAGAAGATGAGATAGTTGAAGAATCTAAGCCAGAGATGGACATGATAGAAACAACCAATGAGAAGATGCCAGTTTCGGAGGAGATAGCTCTAGAAGATTGTAATATGGAAGTTTCATCCATGGTGATGACCGATCCTAAAGATTGTATAGAGGAATAACTACAAATTGTGAATTTGGAGATCCCTGATGCAATTGAAGAAGTTGAAGTTGAAAAGTTGTTAGTAATACAACTTTGTTATGAAAAAGAGAATGATATTTGTGAGGCAATGGTTGAAGATCATGAAGAGCTCGAACAAGCTAGCATGGAGGAGCTGCCAAGTTCTAATATTTTTTGTCAACCATTTTCTTGTGATGTCTTTATTTTACAGATTGTTGAAGATGTTCTATTGGAAGTTGATGTACCACCAAGTTTGAACGTGAATATCATGCCAAGACAATCTATGCTAGAGTTTCGGATGATTAAAACAAGTGGAATGTTCTCATTCATGAAAATGTGTTTTATACAGCTTGTGCAAAAAGAGTTCGATGGTCAGTTCGTGTTCGTCTTTGATCCCGGAGATTCGAATTCGAGGATGAATTCTTTTCAAGAAGAGGGGAGTGATATGCCACGATAAGCCTTGAGAAACCTAACCCGAAGCTGCAAATACATGGTCCATTTACATGAGTTCGAGCAATACAACCGCAAGGATTTTTCCAAGCATTTGTATGTAAGAAGTTCGAGGATGACAAAGGAGTTAAGATCAGCCCCAAAATTGTTACTTTATTAACAATTAAAGATTGGAGATCAAGATTTGAAGAGCAATGCATGAAGATAGAACTGATCAAGTTGTGCATGCATGGCAGATTCGTGTTGCATGGAATTTTCGTCCCTTAGTTAATTTAATTAGGGGTTGAATTTTATTTAGACTATAGTATTTATTTAATTAATTTAGATTATAGTTTAGTTCATATTTTTATTTAATTTTTGGTGTAATTTTCATCCATATTTAAATAGGTTTGACTAGAATTGTGTTTAAGGCAATTTCCTACCTTGAATAGAATTCTAGTTTAGGGAACTTCCCAGTATAATTAGAGATCCCTTTTGGATCAATTTTTAGGCCTTTTTTTATGCATATTTTCGTTCCCCCTTGTCCTATAAATAGGGGAACCATGTTACATTGTTATTTCAGACATTATTGAAGAATTTTGCTTTTGCATACAATTGTGTCTCAACCTATCTTTTATTCGTTTGTTGTTTTAGATACAAAACAATATTCTTAGACCCTAGCAACTTTAAGTATTATTCAAGGGTATTGCTTAATCCACTTGAGGGATTAACCGATATTCGCTATCCGAAGATCAACTCAGAGATTTCAACCTTGGGTACGTTCGAGATTTAAGGAGGCTATCGGATTGTGATTCACTTCAACATAATCACCTACCATCAACATACACGACATCCTCCATTCAACCATCGATGCACGCCTCCTCAATTCCACAAGATCGAGTTCAAGTTCTTCTTCGTTCCGTCCCATCCGTAAGTTCGTTTGATCTCTATCATATCTTACCTACTCCAAGCCTTCTTCACAAACCTTCACACACGACCTATACCTTAATTCCAGCCCCTATACGCCTATTTTCAACCCTTATTACCTTGGTATTGTGTTACATAGTTCGTGTCATCGTCTACGTATTTTAATTGCCCAGATTGTCGTATTTTCATTGTTTATTGAGTCGGATTGAAGCCCTTCAATTAGTTGACGTGTTTTGATTCTTTAAGTCTTCCGCTACGTTGTTATTATCATCCTAGACCGTTTGTCTGGGTCGTATCAAGTACTGCCGAAGCTACTGCTCAGAAGAAGTCTACTACAGCATTAAGATAAAGGAAAGCACAGACTGCAGCACAAGAAAAGGAAGCTGAAGCTATCCAAAAAGAGACTGCAGAAGAGGTTCATGAAGAAGATCAGGAGGCTACTGAGGAAGAAGTTGATGAGGAATAGGAAGTTGAGACCGAAGAAGAGGATGATGAAGAGACACAGGCTGAAGATGAAGGAGAAAGTTCTGAAGCAGAAGAAGGATCTGAACAAGATGATGCTAATCAAGACCCTGACAAATCTGAGTAGTTGTTGGTTATTACTCATTTGCCTTTCTTGGTGGCAAATAGGGGGAGTAATGTAATACAAGTTTTTAAGTTTTTTTAATATCTACTTTCTGTTCTATTTAACTTGCATCATATTTTGCTAGGTATTTTGTTTTAATAGCTTGTAATAGCTATTTTGTTATGGAACAGATTTTTCTTCCATATATGATTCATATCTGCTAAAAAATTGAAACTACTATCAAAAGATAAAAATATAAAAGAAAAAAAATCAATATAGCAGAGTAGGTATAAGCTGATAAGAAAGTGAAACACAGCTGAATCATATGATGTTCTTCAAAACATTCAAGTATGTTTTGAAGTACATGATCCTACAGTTCAAGGATTGTGTTCTTTTAAAACATGGAGCTAATTTACAACCAGATAAAGACAAAGGGGGAGATTGTTAGTGCCATATGTACTAAGGTGTTTGGGATTATCATTATCTGTTTAGATATTATGGTAATTTCAAAAGAACACAAAAGGTTTTGGTTATTCATGTTCGAATAACATGTTCTGGATATTTCTGTGAACATTCCACTGCCAATCTGATTAAAGATCAAGACATGTACTTACTCATGTTCAGAGGCATGATTATATACATGATTGTCCAAAGAGTTTTCAAGAGACGTGCCATGCCAGATTCAAGGTGTTGAAGCTGCAGATTCAAGATGGACATTTCAGAATAGAAGTTGCCTTGTTCGTGATGAAGATCAAGAAGGAAAGAATGAGTTCTATTCAAGGAAGATATCTAAACTAGGAAAGTCCGATTTAAATAAGGAAATTGTTTCCGTGTTAAATCCTAGTCAAAATAGGACTTCTGATTACCTTGTTTAGGCTATATCTGTTGTTTATAAATAACCTGGGTTTCAAACTAGTTTAGTAGACACGAGTTTTACGAATACACAAAAGGGCTGAGAGTGAAAAGACTTCACATTCGAAGCATATAGTATTCGAGTAGACTAGGTTTGATCGATTAGATCATTGTGTTTCTAGTCTATGTTTGAAACTCACTTTCATACATACTTAGAGGAGTCTCGGCAGAGATTTCATGTGGGAACTAGAGGGATTCTAGGTTGTGAGGTGAGCTCACAATTCAGTTTAGTGAAAGAGATTGAATTGGGTAGGAAAGGCGTTAAGTGACGGGAGTCTTCGTGTAATAACCTTTGTAACTATTCAACGGAGTAGTAAACTGTTTCTCACGGACTTGATAAGTCCCCCTGGCATAGATCAATTGATCGAACAGGGTTACCAACCTCGTGTTCTTTATTTGCTTAAGTTTTCACATTCTGACCTTACATGTTTACAACAATGTTCAAGTACATGATGATGAACATGACCACATAGTTTATGTAACTTCAATAATAATAATAATAATAATAAATAAATAAATTTAGTCATCTCAACAACCATATTATTTTATAAGTTACTTATTACTCCTACCTACCATCTCAAATTTTATAAGGGTTGGTCTTATATTAGAAGTAAAATAATATCACTCTTATGTTGAAAAGTATATATTACTTTAATATATAGTAAAAATTATTATTTTTAATGTTGAATAGTATCATGTTTATCTTATTGGAAAGTGATATTACAAGAATTTTTTTAAAAAAATATGGTGGTATTTTTGTAATTATTGTTATATCTTTTGGATTGAAAATAGTATCACTTCTAATGCTGAAAAGTATCTATAATACCCCAAGACTTTACAATTAGACCACATTAGGAAGTTGGGCCAAGTTATTTAAAGAAATAGAACTTTTAGCTCAGAACCCAATCTATTAATGGGCTTGTCATAAATTAAATAGTAAAAGCCCAAATCAGTTTTGATATCCAACCTTTGGGCTTCCAGCCCAACATGAAGAAAATATATATTATTTTTTAAAGGTTTGAACTCATTTATTCATCCACCCACTTCTAGTTGAACTTTTATTTACTCTTCCATCTCTCTCAAGGTGATTTTCGCGCCATCGCCGGAATTCCTATTTTCCGACCAAAAGTTACAAAAAATATGTTTTATGCTCCATTTTTAATTTCTAGTTCAATGAAACAAGTTTGTTATGAAAATGAAGGCCAAAATGGCTGAAAAAAACCACCTTGGTCATGCATCAGTGCATCGCCGGTGAGTTTTTTCGGTGGCCGGATCCGACATGCAATGGCTCCATCTTCTTTGTCTCTTTTTCCTATATCTTTCCCCATTATTTGTTTTGAGATCTATGTTAGTGCTATTGCTTGGCACTAAGAATTTTTTATCAAGTGTTCTACTTGGCACTTACTATAGTGATTGATTGTCATTTTTTGTATAGCATAGAATCATCACTAAGTATTTAGTTTTTCCAAGTACAAGTTTGTTGTTCTTCACAACGTTCGTGAAGATATACATGAACGTGATCTGAACTTCCTGAAGACAGCTCAAGCAAGGAGTTTTGATTGAGCTAAAGATGAAGACGGCTGTGCATCGTGCCACAACTGAGATTGTTCAACATGCTGAGTACTGTCAGCTAGCTTGAGTGATAGCCAGAAGTCAGTTTGTGAACATATAAGACATTCTGATGTGCTACCTAAAGTGAAGGTTCAGAGATCAACAATGTTCGTGAACATTTATACGAACATCCTTCGTCCAGATTATTCTTCCAAGATCATTGAAGTTGTTCGAAGTTGACAACCAAGAAGAGATTCAAGATCTATCTAGAAGATGTCTTATTCAGCCTGGAAAGCACGAGATTGAAGATAAAGTAGAAGTCTAAAGATGGAAGAATTCTAACAAGGCATGTCCTCAGTTTTGAAGCTATTTAAGGAAGTTTCCTTATAAGATTTTGAATATGATTAGGACTTTTGTTTCCATATTAAGGCTATGTTGTAATCTATAAATAGCATGGATTCAAACTTGTCAGACACACCGAAACACACTGAATACACTGAACAGATACATTCTACACAAGAGCTCTAATTTGTGTAAGAGCCACATAGGTTTCGATTGTCATTGTTAGGATAGATATTAGTGTTCTAGTCAAAGTGTTTTTAAATACCTTTCATACACTGTCAAAGGGTTCTCGGGAGAAAATACATGTGGAAACTAGATAGGTATAAATCTAGACTATGAGGGGAGCTCATAGTTGAATCCATTAAAAGAGAATGTTCGGGTAGAATGGGTTTTGTGTGATGTGAGGTCAGCTGCATGTAAGATTCCTAGTAAACGATACATTAGAGTAGTGGATTATTTCTCAAGACTTGACAAGTCCTCCTGACATAGATCAATTGATCGAACATGGTTACCAATCTCTTGTGTGCTTTACTTTCTGCAATTTACATTAAGTTCATTATAGCATTCGTGAACATTATTTATCAACGTTCTAGAACATCTGTGAGAATATTTGCAGAACATATACTTTGTACGAGGTGTGCACTTTCAATTGGCACCAGAGCAGGCTGTTTTGTGTTCAAAATAAAAAGATTACTAGAAGTACATCTCTATGTGAAGTATTTAGTTTTAAAGCCATGAGTTCCATCAAGGAAGGAGGTTCCACAACCAAGTCACCTCTTTTAGAAGGCAACAATTATCTGTATTGGAAGGCAAGAATGTGTGCCTTTTTCAGATCCATCAATGATCAAGCATGGAAGAGTGTTACGGAAGGATAGAAACAGCCTACTATTGCCAAGGATGATAGGTATACTCTCATTCCAGAGAAGGACTGCACTGAACCACAAAAGAAGTGGTTCAATGCAAACTCCAAAGCTCTCAATGCTATATTTTCCGTTGTGGACATGGAGTCATTCAGTCTAATCTCAACGTGTGAAACTGCTAAGGCAGCATGGGATATACTGGACACAACCTTTGAAGGAACCAGCACTATCAGATTTTCAAGGCTTCAGAATATTGCCTCTAAATTTGAAAACTTGAGGATGGCAGACTCTGAAACCATTGGAGAATTCAACACTCGCTTAAGGAGTATATGTAATTAAAGTTTTTCACTAGGTGAAGCAATAACAGATGAGAGGCTGGTCAAGGAAGTATTAAGATCTCTACTAAAGAGATTTGCTTACAAGGTTATTGCCATTGAAGAAGCAAAGGACATCAGAAGTATGAGGCTGGACGAGCTGATGGGATCTCTCAGGACCTTTGAGATGTATCTTAGAGAATATAAGTTCATGGTAAAGGCAAAAGAATTGCCTTGAAAGCTGAAACTTCAGAGAAAGTTCCTGAAAAAATTTATAAAGATGTTTCTGATGAAAATATGCTGAATTCTATGATTTTAATCACTAATAATTTTAGAAAGATGTTGAAAAGGGCAGGAAACCAACCTGTATCCAAGTTCAACAATAGAAATCAATTTTCTCGTAGGTCTTCCAACATGAATAACTTTGATCAAGATGAAGATTAAAGAAAGGGAATAAGATGCAGAGAATGTGAATGCTTTGAACATATTCAGAGAGAATATGCCAACACTCTGAAGAAAAAGAAGAGCTACAATGCATTAATGAGTGAAGAAGAGACAAGCTCTAGTGGATCAGATACAGAAGATGAGCCTATAGCCTTCACAGCAAGGGAGAAAGAAAAGTCACACATTGATCCTCTTACCATCAACCAGGAATCAGATAATGATGAAATGAATGACAAAGATCTTGAAAGAACTTATCAAGATATGTTCAACAAGTCGCTGGAGGTTGTTGAAATCAACAAACAACTTGTTGTACAAAATTATAAAGATGGGTTAAGAGAAGAGTCAATTTATGGACAAGGAAGCAGCTCTACAAAAGACCATCTGTGATCACAAAAAGGAGATTGAGCAAGCCAATGAAGATCTAAATATGTTTATGAGAAATATCAGAATGCTCAATAATGATACCAAGAATTTGGATGATATTCTCAATTCAAGACAGACTGCAATGGTTAGCCATTGTCTTGGATATTCAGGACAAAGCTCAAGAAAGATTGAGTTTGTCAAAGTAGAGGAGGAATCTGAACAGATCAAAGATGTTCATGCAAAAGTTCAGAACGTTATCAAAAATGTTCCTCCCTAAAATTGCCTCACAAGAAAATCTTCTACAAAACAATGCCAATATTGCTCTCCACAACACATCTTATAGGAGGAAGATCATCAGCTATTATTGTGAGGTTGTTGGACATATTAGACCTCATTGTAAAAAATATCTTAGAGATTTATAGAGAATGAGAAGAAGATATGTGCCTAAGTAAGTCAAAGTTTCAACTCCTCGACAGGACTGGAAAAAGAAGCAAATCACACCTAAAAATAAGTGGGTGGTCAAGAAGCAATATGTCAGCATGATTGCTCACATGTTTTTTAGAGCTGAGAGTTCAAGCAATTGATACTTTGATAGTGGATGTTCAAGGAATATGACAGGTGACAAAACAGTGGTGAAAAATCTGAAGAACTCTTCATCTGACTTTGTAACCTTCGGAGATGGAAAGAAGGGCAAGGTAATGGGTAAAAGAATTCTAGATGTTGAAGGCATGCCCAATTTGAAGAAAGCCATGCTAGTAGATGGACTGAAAGCCAACCTGATCAGCATCAGTCAACTATGTGATGATGATATGACTAATTACCTCATTTAAACTTAATTTCAATTATTTAATTTAAGCAGTTATTTTTTATACTGGAATCATGGGTTATCAAAAAATTTCCAAAATTTTATTCTTTAATTCTTGTATGTATAGGAGTGTCCCGTATTACTTTCATAATTTTCGGGCAAGTCAAAAGTGCAATCGGGGTCCGCTGAGTAAAATGGTAAGTTTTGAAAAGAGATATCTGTCAAATTAGTGGGCACCATTAAATCAAGAATAACATTTTGGAATTTATTTCCTTCTTCGTAGAAATTATACGAGGTCTCTAGAGTTGCACAATCTATTTTTGAAAAAATAAAATTAAATAATAGCTCCGATTATAGTAGATTTAATCCCGAAAATATAGCGGTTATTCTGAGTCGAAAATCAATCCTTGTAGGACCCACAGAGTTTGCTAAGAGAAAAAAATATTTTTCCAAAGTTTTGTGTCGCCACCTGCTCATCGACACGGTTGGTGATTCTAAACCTAATCTATGGTTTGAGCTAGTGAGCTCTATAAGCATGATAGGACAAAGTGAAATATCGAATAAAATATTTTATGCTCTGCCTGATTAGTCTTTGTACAAAGAAATTATTATGATATGGGACATGATTATGTGAATTATTGTTTGAGCTCTTGAGTTGATATTGGATGATATGAATTGATATGATGAGATATCATATAGCTGATTGGTATAAGATATAGATGATCATGATCATAAGTTAACTTTGGTATTGATATTGTTGATGAGAATATGCTGCTTAAATGAATGATATCTTTTAGGTTGATTATAGTATCCCTTATAGGCATTAAGGATATGGAATTGATTGAGAAATTAGACATATATGATTCATTCTAGGTTATGATCAATGTTAGCATGATTGAATATTGAGGTTTGATTGTTAAGATTGAATATTGAGAATTAAAGGTTGAGGATTGAATATTGATGATTAAAGGTTGAGGATTTAATATTGAGGATTAAAGGTTGGGGATTAACTATTGAGATTAAATGATTGTTAGAAAGGATATTGAGCTCAAGGAACAATGAATATATTATCGTGTAGTAACATTCGGGTTACCAGATTGTGGTCTTTTGATCACTAGGGATCACTGCTGGGTAACCCCCTCGCATACTTGGAGTCACTGCTAGGTAACCCCCTCGCATACTCATTTCTATGGGTTGTAACCTTCGAGTTACCAGGTGGTGGCCTTTGGGTCACTAGGTTGTGGTCTTTCGACCACTAGGGAGTCACTGCTGGGTAATCCCCTTGCATACTCGGTGGAATATTTGAGGTAACCCCTCTCTTATCCCAGACATGCCTCAGGGTGCAGTATACATTTGGTTTGAGCCAGGATGGGCCCATAGGAAGTAAAAATGTTTTACAGATATGGGCAGGGCTTTTGCATTTTGCTTTCCATATACTATCAGTTATTATTGGATATTTCAAAAGTTTTTCAGAGTTTTTTTATAAAACCCCACTGAGTGCATTAGTACTCACGCCCTCTTTTTCAAATATTTTCAGGTTGAGATGTAGAGGTCGATGGTGGCTGTGAAGTAGGTTGGCTGCTGGTCATGTTTTATTACTACAGTATTATTCCCACTATGTTTCTTGCTACTCTGATGACTTATGGTATTTCATTGATATGATTCCGTTTCTCTGATTCTAAACATTTGTTGTATTTCTAGTTAGCATGTCTGATATGCTCAACTATATAATTATTGTAAGGGGACGAAGTCTCATCTTTTGTTATGCCTACTTGATCATTCATTTTGGCCTATTGAAGGGCTTCATTTTAGCATATTGGTGTCTGTTTCTTTTGTCGGCCTATGAATAGGTCTATTGATTGTTGGTATCTGTTTATTTACTTCCGTATGGCCTACGAAAGGGCTTATTGAATTGTTACAGCTTACATTCTTCTCTTATAAGTTGTTTATAAATGGGAATTTGCTCTAGTTACAGAGGTTATGTTGTCCGATTTTCCGAAGGGCATATCCTATCTTTGGCATATTCATTTCTTAAATTGTATTCTAAACATTAATCATGTTTGGATTAACACCCCGTCCCCACTTAATTACTCTTTTCGGGACTGGGCTGTTACAATTTCTATTGATATCTATCAAATAAAATCAACAAACCAATTGATTGTTTTAGTATGCATTGGAAATAAATCAATATCTGCAAATCATGAAACTGTCGACTTCATTGAATTTTCTTTTAGAGTGGGAACTCCATCAAAATTAATTATACAGTAAGATGCGAATGAGTGGTTTCTATATAAATGTCATTTTGGATAAATTCACATAGATTAATTAAATTATATAATATACCCTTGCGTAAATACATCAAATGACTTAAATATAGATGTTTTTTAAAATGCATTAAATAAGGACAAAATGTGTGAAAATTGAGAATTTTTTATCTCAAATTTGTAGAGTGACACTTTTTGAAACAAAACTAAAATATTATAATGACACTGTAACGCCCCGGATATTCATTATATTAGACATTTTATAAATTAATAATGCAATGAGCTAAATTTAGAAATTAAGGCCTATATATCTTCTTAGAACAAGATATTTCATAACCCAATCAAAGATACCAAATATGGGCTGCTAAATATTAATGTTTATATATAGTCCAAGTGGGCCTTATTCCAGCCCATTACCTCATTTAAACTTCAGCCCATATACTACATTTTTTATTCAGCCCATTCTACTAGCTTAAATTAGAGGAACTTAGTTTCTTTCTCATTCATTCAACTCTATAAACTTAGTCCAATTTTCTCTTCTCTCTCACAAGTCAAGCGGTGCAAGAAGCGGTGGTCAGCTTCGATCATCTTTTCCGTTGAAATTTTATATCAAGTTACACATCTTGTTGTAAGCTTCATTTTCCCTTCTTGAATTTTGAATTATGAGGTGCTGTTAACTCCAGAAATTTATTTCAAGCTAAGCAATTTTAGCTAGTAAATTTAGGGAAAAAAATGGTTATTTGGCATCGATTTTGAACTTATAGTTCCGTTTAATATAATCTTAAATGTTGTAAATGATTGCATGTATGCTTCTAAGCTTGAAAACATCTAGTTGTATTTCAAATTCACAAATCTGGGTTTTGTGAGGAAATTCTGGAAGAAAAACATAGATTGAGTGTAATTTTACTTATGTTTGGGAAAGTAAAACTTAATCTGTTAGAATGAGTTAGTTTGAATGCTATTATTATGAATCTGAATTTGAAGAGCTTTTTAAATATTTTGTTAAATATGTTTGGGGAATTTGTGAACAAAAATAGACAAAAGTAATTAAGTTTGGTTGTGTGAGTGAATCTGACGAGAAGCTAGTATATATGTTGTTAGATACTCTTTCTAAATTTTGAGGTTGGATTAATAGGTTTTAAATGAATAAGGAGTTGTTTTAAGCAACGTTTAAAAAGGCCTGAGAGGTATAAGCCCCAAGGCGCCAAAAATCCGCGTGCAAGGCACCGCCTTTTGCTTAATCTGTGAGGCTTACACCTCTTCTCGATGGAGGTGCAAGAGACGGCCGAGGCGAGACGGCGCCTCGCAGCGCCTTCTATGATTTCATTTTTTTTTTATTTTGTTAGGGTTTGGGCTTTAATATGAGTATTTAATAGCCCACAAGAAAAGTAAAATAACCCTAGCCCAACATGAAATTGATCAATTTGATCAATTTCATAACATTCACTCCGCCGCTCACTCCAATCACGCGAACAAAAACAAAGAATTCTCGCACGCGCTTCGCGCTCCAATCTCCACCACCACCGATTTTCACAGTCCACACCCCATGTCCGACCAGGCTTCTAAACCACCAACTAGGTAAGCCTCTCTCTCTCATGTTTGCTACTTTGCTACTCTTTTTTTGCTTCTATGTTTTTTTTTCATACTTTTTTGCTTCTTCTGCACCTGTTGAGAGCTACACTTTTTTCAAATTGTTATGCATTAATATTATGGACTGCTACTCTGATTTTTTTTTTCTTATCTCACTATTATGTTTTGCTACTCTACTCTTTTTTTTATGATGTTCTGCATTAGTATTATGGTCTGCAGCTGCACTCTTGCTCTTTTTTTTATGATTGTCTGCATTAATAATTTAATATTATGGTATGCCCTTCTTTTTTCTTATTTTACTATTATGGTCTGCTACTCTACTCTATTTTTATGATATTCTGCATTAGTATTATAGTGTGCAGTCTGCACTCTTGCTCTTTTTTTTATGATTGTCTGCATTAATGTTATGGTCTGCTGCTCTAATTTAATATTTTTTAACGTATTGTATTGTTTTTTTTTATTAAAGAGGATGAGTGGAAGTGGAACTTCCTGAACCAAGTCTATAAAAGGAGAAAATGGACAATGTAGAGATCCCGCTTGGAAGTATAGTGTGGAAATAGAAAAAGGAGTTGACAAGCCATACAGACATTTTAAATGTAATTTATGTAGCAAAGATATTAAAGGAGGCATTAAGATAGTTAAAGATCATCTTTCACACAATCGCAACAATGTAGTACCATGTCTCAAAGTGCCCGAAGAAGTTAAGCAGGAGATAAAGAAGTACATGAACGACTTTGAGTAAACAAAACATATGGTCCAACAAAATATGAAGGAGCAAGTGGATATTGTTCATATTATCATGGAGGCAGTCATGGCACAAAAGAGACGATGAGTTCCTCTAGAGGTGTTCGAGGGCCAATGAATAGATTTATGGTGAATATTGGAGATGATGAAGTGGTTGGTGCTCAAAAAATGACTCCTGCAACTATTAAAGAGCATAGAAATAGAGTGTGCTTAGATATTGGGAGATGTGTTTTTGAGAATGAGATTCCATTCAATGTTATAAGGAGTCCATTGTGGATTAATATGTGTTGTTCAATTGGAGTGTTTGGTCGAGGATTGAAGCAGCCAAGTATGTATGAGATGAGGACGATGAAGAAGTGAAGACTACAACTACCATTGTTGATGAGATAAAAGATACGTAGAAGCAAACAAGAGTTTCAATCTTATCAGATGGTTGGTCAGATATGAGAAATAGAAGCTTGATCAACTTTCTTGCTAACAATCCATATGGGACTGTTTTTCTTAGATCAATTGATGCATCAGATTGCGTGAAAGATGCAACAAAGTTGTTTGAATTACTTGATGGTATTGTTGAAGAAGTTGGAGAAGATATTGTTGTCCAGGTGGTCATGGACAATGCAAGTGCTTACAAAGAAGCTGGACGCATTCTAATGGAGAAGAGAAAAAAGTTATACTAGACTCCGTCTGCTGCACATTGCATTGATTTAATGCTTGAAAATATAGGAGAGTTGCCACAGCATAAAAATACTTTGCTGAAAGCAAAGAGAGTTTCCAATTTTATCTACAACCATCAATGGGTGTTGAATTTGACAAGAAAGTTTGCAAAGAAAGATCTTCTTCGACCGGCTGCCACACGGTTCGCCACAGCCTTTTTGACTTTGGTGAGTACGTATGAATTGAAGCAACCATTGCAAATGATATTCATTTCAATGAATGTCAAGATGTGCGTGGGCAAAGAAAGATGAAGGGAAAGCTGTGAAGAAGATTAATTATTTTGGTCCGGTGTGGTTTATGCTATTAAAACCACAAGGCCTCTCGTGCAAGTTTTAAGATTGGTTGATGGTGAGACACTGATAATGAGATTCATTTATGGTGCTATGGATGAGGCAAAAGAAAAGATATCAAAGAATTTTGATGGAGATGTTACTTCATATAAAGAGATTTGGGCTATTACTGATAAAAAAATGGGAGAAACAATTCCACCGTGACTTGTATGCAGCTAGATATTTTTTGAATCCCCAATTCAGATGAAGCCGTAATGTTTCTGATCATCCAGAGATTAAACAAGGCTTGTGAAATTGTATGGAAAGGATCTTGGGTGATGATGACTTATATATGAAGGTCGATGCTCAGATTAAGGACTTTAAAAATAAGAAAGGAATGTTTGGCTCAAAATTGGCTTTGGCATCATATTCTACAGATCCACCGCATGAGTACTTAACTAAGTATGTTTTTTATATTATTTTTTATCTTTATTATTATATTTTAGAAGTTATTAACTGTTTTGTTTCTTTTTTATTTAGTTGTTTGGTGGGATTACATTGGAGATGAAGTTCCACAATTGAAGTTGTTTGCAATGAAAATTTTGGGACTTACTTGTTCATCATCGGCATGTGAACGTAATTGGAGTACGTTCAATCAAGTGCATACAAAAAGAAGAAATCGCCTAAGCACAACAAGGTTGAACAAGTCGGTGTACATTATGTTCAATAAAAAGTTGAAGCATAAATTTTTGTAGAAATGATCACGAAAAGATGAAGATGATCTATTAGTTGTTGAAGAAGTTCCATCTGATAATGAGTGGATAGCTAATCCAAATGATGAAGAAGATATGGCGATTGATGTTGCCGAAAAGACAATTGAGATGATGGAGGGTGAAGAGGAGACGTCATACAAGAAGATGAAGACAAATGAAGCATCGATTCCATCAAATAAAGGTTAAAACTTAATTGAATATTTGAATTAATCATATTTCTTTTCATGTCAAATTATCAATTATTTATATAATTATATTTACAAGTTAATTTTTAATATTGTAGGAAAAGAAAAATGTTTCCAAAGTTTAGTGGATGAAGATATAGCTGAGGATTGGGATGATGGTGATGGTGATGGTGATGGAGATGAAGGCGGAAATGGAGAAGAAGATGATTTCTTTCACGTTTGAGTTGATTTAGAAGTTGGAACTTGGAATTGGGAACTAATTTGAAATTAGGACTTATGTGTTTTGTGTGGGATTATTTGTTTGTTATTTTGTTATGGGATTGATGAACTTGAATTATGTGATTTTGTGTGCAATTATGTGTTTAATGTTATGAATTATGTGTTTTTTATGAATTTATGGCTATTATATGTTTTTTTTAATATTTTTCTTCTTATTATCGAGGCTTACGCCTCAATCTGTCTCGAGGCTTGATGAAGCCATGGTTAGCAATGATGATTCAAATCCAGAGTTGCAAATTAGAGGTCCAATTATAAGGTTACGAGCTAAGCGTCTACAAGGCTACTTACAAGCTTATGTTCGAAGGAAGCTAGAGGGGGAGTTGGATGTGCATTGCATCCCCAAGTTAATTACATTATTAACTTGTGAATATGATGATCAAGAGTTGAATAATAATACATGAAGAAGAAGGGAAGAAGTGCACGTGTGCATGTGCATGAAAATTCGACGTGAATTGCATGCACACAAGGAGTTGATTTTCGGCCCTTAGTCCAATTAATTAAGGTTTGATTTTTATCTAGGCTATAATATTTATTTAATTAATTTAGACTACAGTTTAGATCAGTTTTTATTTAATATTTTGATTTAATTTTCATCCTCTTTTGTTTAGGCTTGACTAGAATTGTATTTAAGGCAATTTCCTACCTTGAATAGAATTCTAGTTTAGGTATTTTTCTAGTATAGTTAGAGATCCTTTTTGGATCAGTTTTTAGGCCTTTTTTCTACCTTATTTTCTTGCATATTAAGCCCTATAAATAAGGGAACCATGTTACTTTGATATTTTAGACATTATTGATTAAATTTGCCTTTGCATTCAATTTGTGTCTCAACCGTTAAAGCTTTTGATTGTTTTCCTCGAAAATACTCATTCTTGGAGCCTAGCAAACTTTGAGTCTTACATCAAGAGAATGTTCTAATTCACACGAGGGATTAGGGTGAACTCGCTATCCGAAGAACAACTTGAAGATTCATTTTCGCCGTACAAGATACGTCGGTGATTAATTGGGTTGCAATTCAAAAACACCATCACCAGCGCCACCATCAACGACGTCCTCCACCTTCCAAACGATGCCCATACCACCTTCAAACATCCATATTCGTTCGTGCTTGAGATCAGATTCGTTCGAGTTCAATTCAAGGTCCGTTCGACGTAAATCACAACTTGTACGTAAGTCCATCAACACCCTATCATATCCTATCTACACCTAGCCTTTCTCACCATCACACACATCCCTATATCTCCTTTTTTCCAGCCATATTAATCGTCCCAAATCAGCCCCTTTTTATTGGATTTTGTGTATCGTTTTTGTGTCGTAGTCTAGTTATCGTGATTAGGTTTAGTTCGTCTTGTTTAACATCTAATTCAGTTTATTTTTTATTCTTATTGAGTATTAGAGTAGGATTGAGTCCTTCCACAGTTGACGTGTTCTTTTCTAGAAGTCTTCCGCGCGTTCTCATATCCTGTACAAATTATCCGGGTTACATCAAGGCTTATGCCTCGCGGAGCTACGGGCAAACACCTCAAGGCTAGCCTCCGCTTTTTTAAACCTTGGTTTTAAGATGGTTAAACAATTGGGTTGTTTTAGGAAAAAAAAAATAGAAACGTGTGATAGTCTTTTGGCAAATAGATTTAAATTTTTGGATTTGTTTGTAAATTCAAATATTTCACTTGACCCATAGAAATTATGGAATTCTATTATACACCTCACTAATATAATCTGGTCCTATTCAGAAATTCGTCATCATTTTGAGGTCCAACAAACTCTTTAGTTGTTATAAAGAGTTCAGTTTGTTCTAATTATAGTGTATTGTTAGTTCACGGTACATCTAACACACAATTCATGTCTCTTTAACTTTGTTTCAAATCCCATTGATTCATAAACTTTAGGAAAGCATTTATTAATGAGTCAATAGCTTTTAGTTTTAAGTTAATAACCAAGACGAGTTCTTAAGGTAGAATCTTGTTGATTTGTAGGTCGTGGAGCAGAACTTGGAGCAGTTTAATCTTAAGTTTAAGCTTTTCAATATAGAGCAACACCTCATAAGCACCGAGAACATTAAGGTGGGTTTTGCTAACTAAAACCTATGTTTTTAAAATGCTTTCATCCATATATGGTTTATGACTGTTTTCGCTCTTCGTGTATATAATTTGACTTGCATGATGAATTCAAGCATTGTCAATTCTATTGAGATATAATTATGTGATCGCATAGGGTCTGTATCCACACATGGTTAATTGAGCGCATCAGCTATTGAATAAATATATATTCTTAAGCGCGTGGACATGTGAATGAATATTAGATTGTTCGCTTTTGAATAACTATTCTTAAGCGCATGGGCATATGAATAAATATTAATGTATCGACTTTTGAATAAATATTCTTAAGCGCATTGACATGATTATAAATATGGTTTTGATATGGTAAATCAGTACATGTGTTTGGATGAACACGATAAGCCCACTGAGTGTTTTCTGACATTCAGCCCACGTTTTCTAAAATATTTTCAGGTACAAGGTGATGCAGGCTACTGACGTGAACATATGGGTTATTAAGTTTTTGACTACGTCGAAATTATATTTTGAATGTTGAATATTGATTTTGGTCAATATTTTATCGTATATGCTTCCGCTGAATGTTTTGAATATTTTAGAATATTAAAATTTTTCATGTCTCACCGTTATTGCGGACTCATTCAAATATTTGACTATCAACATTGATTGGTCGTTTGTTAAAGATGTTCGCGATTGGTTGTTTGAACACTCTTCCCAAGTTGTGATTGAGTGGTTTTGACTGTAAGGCAATTTATGGAATTAAATATTTCCTTTAAATATGTAATTTTTGAAAAATTAGAAAATTTGTTTTAATCTTGTGTTAGCGCTTCAGATTTTCCGGGATTGGGGCGTTACAGACACTTATTCAAAAAACAGAGGGAATAGTTTTTAAAGCTAAGAGCAATCGTCTTTTTTTTTTCTTCTTTTGTTCTATTTTATTGTTATTTTGAATTTAAAATTATATTAGATTTTTTCTTAATTAGATATGTTTATTTTTGTATTTATTTTTTTTTAATTTAAATATTTATCGATTTCTTATTATATATATTTAAATAATATTTCATTAATTAAAAAATCAATTAAATATATTGAAATTTTTAAAAATTTAAATGTATTTGAGTTTTCAATTTTAAATATGAATGGAATATATTTTAAAAAATTAAATAAATCTTTTTCAATAATTATTCCACATCGAAGAACTGACAAATATTATTTGGAATGAAGAAACTATAAATTTAAGAAAACAAAGAGATTAACAATTTTTTTTGTTTTAATGTCCCCTTTTTTATGCTCTTTAATAGATAATGTTTATGCTCCTCAACTATATAATACATTATAATTATTTTATATTTATAACTTCAAGCAAAAAAAATATTTATATATATATACACACACATTTTATTCGTGCATTGCACTGGAATTATTCTAGTGATAATATATACTAGTAGCGAAATTTTTTTACCTTTCTTCAATTATATTCATCAAAATTAAAATGAAAATAATATTTAAAATGTTCTATTTATCCTTGTACGTAGACCGTAGTACAGTAGGAATCTCAAATTGAATTTGATTCTTATGTAACAGTTGTAACTAGAAAACTACTTTTCATATGTGCTGCCTTATAAAACACCATTTTCACCGCTTTATGTATCATAAACAACAATTTGCAGAGATACTAATCAATCAATAAATTAGGAATATATAATCACAAATACACAAATGGGATAACAGCAACCAAAGCCATTATTCGTTGATTCAAGCAATATACACATACACAAAATATAATTCAAAAAAAAAAAAAAAAAACGCAAGAACTGAAAGTAAACACCTTCTCTCTCTCTCTCTCTCTCTCCCATTCTCTCTCTCTTAGTTCCCGATGGCTTCTTCATCGTCTTCATACTCCTCCTCATTATCAGCATTAGCATCTTGATACTGCTGGTACTCGGACACGAGATCATTCATGTTGCTCTCCGCCTCCGTGAACTCCATCTCATCCATCCCTTCCCCAGTGTACCAATGCAGGAAAGCCTTCCTCCTAAACATGACCGTGAACTGCTCCGACACGCGGCGGAACATCTCCTGGATCGACGTCGAGTTCCCGACGAACGTCGACGACATGGAGAGCCCCGTGGGCGGGATGTCGCAGACGCTGGACTTGACGTTGTTGGGGATCCACTCCACAAAGTAGGAGGAGTTCTTGTTCTGCACGTTGATCATCTGCTCGTCCACCTCCTTCGTGCTCATCTTCCCCCGGAACATGGCGGACGCCGTCAGGTACCGCCCGTGCCGGGGGTCGGCGGCGCACATCATGTTCTTCGCGTCCCACATCTGCTGCGTCAGCTCAGGGATCGTCAGTGCCCGGTACTGCTGGGACCCACGGGAGGTTAGAGGGGCGAACCCCACCATGAAGAAGTGCAGCCGCGGGAACGGAATCAGATTCACGGCGAGCTTGCGGAGGTCGGAGTTGAGCTGGCCGGGGAAGCGGAGGCAGCAGGTCACTCCGCTCATCGTTGTTGATATTAGATGGTTCAGATCACCAACTGCACTCGTCACGGTGTTTCATCAGCTAACTTAACTCTGAGATTTTATTTAGTAACCAAAATCATATGAAAATTGAAATCACAGGTGAAGACTCAATGGGGAGGAAAGTTAACTCTTGGTGCTAATGTTCTGCATTTTAATTTGTTTAATAAAAGTTCTTTCACCTCTGTTCGATGGAGATATCAAATAAACTTGTACACATTTTGACGGTTGATAAAATTTAGAGATCAATGAAGGAAAGAGGATAAAAAAGAATATATAGTTGAAATGCCAAATTACTCTACTCAAAACTATGTGCAAATTCCAACATCCTTGAACAATAGTGTGTTTGACTCAATACGATCATATTACAGTTCTATTTTTCTAAGCTGCACTATACCACGGCCTAACGTGCAAAAAATTGCACTTCATAATGTAAGTTGTGAAAATGAGATCGTGTTCGATAGACATATCATATAGCCCTCAAGACACTTTGACAGTTAATAATAATAATAATAATAATAATAATAATAATAATAATAATAATAATAATAATAATAATAATAATAATAATAATAATAATAATAATAATAATAATAATAATAATAATAATAATATATTGTTCGATGAAAGAAACGTGATAAACCTCTAGTCAAATTTCTAACAATTCAAACATTAAACAAATTGCGAGATATGTATAGGATCGATGACTTACAGCTTGGATTAGTGAGCTTGAGCGTGCGGAAGCAGATGTCGTAGAGGGCTTCATTGTCGAGCACCATGCACTCATCGGCGTTTTCGACCAATTGGTGGACGGAGAGGGTTGCGTTGTAAGGCTCAACCACCGTGTCCGAGACCTTCGGTGAAGGGAAAACAGAGAATGTCATCATCATCCGGTCAGGGTACTCTTCTCTGATCTTCGAGATCAAAAGAGTTCCCATCCCCGATCCCGTCCCGCCTCCCAATGAATGGCAAATCTGAAACCCTGCGATCAAACCAGTATTGGAAATTGGAATAGGAGATGAAACACAGAAGCAAGCAGAGCAAGAGCAGAAAACAAACATACCTTGCAGACAATCACAATTCTCTGCTTCTTTACGAACAACATCAAGAACAGAATCAATGAGCTCAGCTCCCTCAGTGTAATGCCCTTTAGCCCAATTGTTGCCAGCGCCGTTCTGCCCGAAAACGAAGTTATCTGGCCGGAAAATCTTGCCGTAAGGACCAGTCCTTAGGCTGTCCATGGTGCCTGGTTCGAGGTCCATCAGCACAGCTCGAGGAACGTACCTCCCTCCACTAGCCTCATTGTAGTAAACATTCACCCTCTCCAGCTGAACCCTCGACGTTCCCACGTAGCTTCCGGTGGCATCGATGCCGTGCTCATCGCAGACTACCTCCCAAAACTTGCCTCCAATTTGGTTTCCACATTGCCCTGCTTGAATGTGAAGAATTTCTCTCATTTTTCTTGTTTCTTGATTGTTATGGTTTTGTACCGTTGATTAATGGATCAAACCAAATAGGCTGCAAAAACAGCTTGGAAAGATTGAAATGGAGAGAGCGTGAAGGGGTTGAAGCAATGTTGGTTTTTGTAGTGAAGAGTGAGATGATTATTGTAGTATACTAGTATGTATGATTGAGACTTTGATATATGTTTTTTTTATTTAAATTTAATTTAGTTTATTTGGGAAGAGATAAGAATAATTGATGGTTACAATAAATAATTTCATGTGGGCTTGTTTTTCAGCCACCATGTCAAAGCTCAACAGGAATTTCTGAGCTGGAATGGAAAGGAGACAAGGCAACTAACTGCCTGTTATCTCATGTGGGCTGCATAAAATTCCAAATATTACTCACCCATCCTTGGCCCTTTTTGATCCCTCTCTTCCTCTTGTTTGTAAATCCCGTTTATGACCTTGTCCAAAAAGAAAAAAAAATTAAATAAAATACCTATTTATGGCTCCCACTTTTTTTAAGATATTTGTTTGGTGAATTTCGGTTTCCGTCTCTGTTCCATATTTTATTTCATCAATGTGTGTCTCGTCGTCTATATTGATGAAGTGAAATATTAGTGAGGTGTGAACTAATGATCTCCATTACGTTTCAAAGATGAAGTTTTTAATTTTATATCATATGCATTGTTCACGTGAACAATTTCAATAAGAATTGCATGTGAAGTTTCGAAGTCAAGTACTCTTTGAACATGCTAGGGGATTTAAATTAAATAATTATGTCACTGTTTTGGATGGTGGGATGTGATATGATTCCTTAATTAATCTCTTTTTGGGGATAATTAGTGTTTCTTAACCATAAAGAATGGGTTTAAACATAATAATCGTCGGTTGCCAACTTGTGTAATCTGGCATCTTAATTGAGAATGAAGCTGTTGGAATAGGTAGGAAGCTTCAATTCAATTATTGAGTGTCTCCCTGTCGATTCATATCTATCTCTATTTTTATTACAAAATTCTCTCTCTCTCTCTCTCTCTCTCTCTCTCTCTCTCTCTCTCTCTCATTTCCAGCTTGTAACAATGCCATATGATATATGGGATCCAATGTCGTAGGAATTTCATTTTTAAGAGAATTATTTTGATTTCATTGTTATCTTTCTTGATTTCACTTTTTTCAGTGACGGGTAAAATTTAATTTAAAAGGTATCGTGGCATAAAAACCCGTAATCTTCAGTAACAAGCTTACCCTCTATCTTTAGCCCACCCTAAGAGGATCATTACTTTTGTTCTTGATTTATGATTTATGATTTTGGGATCATTGCTTTTGTTGTTGATTGATTTTGGTTTCCTTTTTGCAGTAATTAATTAGTCAAACTGTTTGTCGATTTAAATTGACTGGCACCGAATGATATAACAAATATAACACTGGCATAATTGTGGGGAAATCATTATGATTTGTTGAAAAATCATTATGACAAGTAAATTATAATAATCAGAGCTCTGGTTTTGGGAGGGATTCAACATTAAGACATAATCTAAAAATACGAATAAAATAAGAAATGAACAAGTATATAATATCTGAATCTTTTATTCTTCTTACAGTGTTCATCTTTGGCTTTATTATACTAGTAAGTTCGCATACATTGCCAACCAATTGTCGTTTGATATTGTGATTAAAGTAATTAGAATCAATTATATTCTTATATGCGCATGTATATTATCACTGAAAAGCTGAGGCAGAGATGACATTGCTACCAGTGTTATTTTTCATTGAATTTTTATGGCAAAACCCTATTTTGGGTCCCTGTAATTTTAAATTTTTCCGAATTGGATCTCTCTACTTCATTTGGTTAAAATAAAGTCCCTATACTATCAATTTAGTTAAAATAAGGTCCTTGTACTATGAATTTAGATAAAATCAAGTCCTTGAGGGATTTGATTTCATCTAAATTGATAGTAGAGGGACTTGATTTTAACTAAAATTGATAGTATAGGGACACAATTTAAAAATAAAAATAAAAATTGAAAAACTAAATAAAAAAACAATAAAAAATAAATATATATTGAATTTTTTAAATATAAAATATATTTAAAATTTAAAAAAAAAATTTAATTATTTTTTTTATAACCACTATAATTTTATATTTTGATTTATTATTTTTTGAAAAAAAAAAATCAAACAAAAGTTTTAAATTTTGTTTTTATTTAATTGATTGTTTTATTTAACTATTGTTTGATTATTTTTTTAATTTACTCTTTTGAAAAAAAATTAAAATTGCATAATTTTATAAAAATTAAATTATTTATTTTTTGCAATTTATTTTTAAAATTAAAAACATGAATAAAAAATTAAAGTATTTTTTTATTTAAAAAAATAATAAATAAAACATAAAATTACATTGGTTTCAAAAAATTAATTAAATTTATATTTTATTTTTAAATATTTTTTTACTTAAAAAATTAATTTATATTTATTTTATTATTTTTTTAATTTTTATTAGTTTATTTTTAAGAAAAATGAATTTTTATTTTTATTTTTAAATTGGATCCTTGTACTATCAATTTTCGTTAAAATCAAATCCCTCTACTATTAATTTAGATAAAATTAAGTTCTCCAAGGACTTGATTTTATCTAAATTCATAGTACAGGGACCTCATTTTAACTAAATTGATAGTACAGGGACTTCATTTTAACCAAATGAAGTAGAGGGACCCAATTCAGAAAAAATTAAAAGTACAGGGACCCAAAATAGGGTTTTGCCAATTTTTATTGACAAAACAGTATTTTTGAGTCACTGTACATCCAATTTTTTTTGGATTGAATCCTTCTATTTTATTTGGTTAAAATGAGACCATTGTACTAACAATTTGGTTAAAATTAAGTCTATATGTTACCTTTTGTTAGGGCTTGAGTTGAAGGAAAAACTTAATTTTAACCAAATCGATAATATAGACACCTTAAATCGAAACAAAAATAAAAATTGATTTTTTTAAATAAATATGAAGAAATCATTTAAATAAAAATCGATTAAAATAAACCAATTTTTGTTCGCTTTTTTTTTTAATTTTAAAAAATTAATATAAAAAATGAAAAAATGAAATTGATTTTTTTAAGCTGCTGTAAAAAAATTCAATTTTTTTAATAAATAAATAAATAAAATGTTGAACAATGGTAAAATAAAATCCAAAAAGCAATTAAATATAAATTATTTTTTAAAACTAAATAAAAAGCAAAAATATAATTACAGCATTTTTAAAAATTTTAATTTATTTTATTTTTTTCATTTTAAAAAAAGAATATGTTACAAAGGTCGAACCACAATTTTTTTAAAAAGTCAATTTTTATTTATTTTTTATTTTTATTTAATTGATTTTTTAATTTTATTTATTTGATTAAAAAATTGATTTTTTATTTTTGTTTTCGAATTAGAATTCATGTGCAATTTAGTTAAAATCAAGTTATTTCTTTAACTAAAACCCTAACAGGAGGTAAGAGAGGATTTGATTTTAACCAATTTGTATAAAGATCTCGTTTTAATTAAATAATATAGAGGTACTCAATTTAAAAAAAATTATAAGTACGGTCACTCAAAATAGTTTTGCCTTTTTTATTTGCTATGCCACCTATATGGTTCTACAGCTTGCTGCCGCAACATTGTCATCACAATCAAAGTGTTTTTTTTTTTACCTTTTTTTTTTCTTTGCATTTCTATTTTCTTGAAGGACTGACACTCAAAAGTTTTTTAGCTCTTCGTAGCCATTATTTATGAAAACAGTCTCAATAACTCAGATCTAAAAATATTATCAGAAAATATTATCAGGTACCCTCAAAATATATATATAATATCAGGAAATAAATCAATATCTGCCGATCATGAAACTGTCGACTTCATTAAATTTTCTTTTAGAGTGGGAACTCCATCAAAATTAATTGTACAGTAAGATGCGAATGAGTGGTAGCTATCAGAATCTCAACTCATTATCAAAAAAATTAATGGTGTTATCCATACAGCAACCCAACACCAATCAAACAGGCTAAAATTGAGTGAAGGTATAGTAAAATCAATTGCCTTCATCGGAGTTATCAAAATCCTAACTGATATAACCGGATGACCAAAATGTGTTGCATTTTCCATGTGTTCAAGCCGTTCAAATGCATTTAGCAAAGTCTTACATAACAGAATACCCGAATCAGAAATTCGAAATAAATCAACATAGGAATTGATGAGTAAAAGGCTACACCTAATATAATTCACTTTGCTGTATAACACCATTAAAGCCATAATATAATAGCATTCCTGTCAAATAACACAAGGTAAATTGTGGTCAAGGATTCAGAAATTTGGATGGTTGAATTGAAATGGACGTGAAAAGCCAAAATCAATAATGAGATGAGAATTCCTACGAATCTCGAGTGTAACATGGTAGGAAGAATGGAAGCACATGGCGCATTAGCATGCTCACATGGAGTCTGAGATATAGCTGGATAGTGAGGTGGACACACTCAAAATCTAGTAAACGGTAAGCTTATACCCCGTGACATATTTATACTCGTGCACAACACCCAAAAATCAACTCGGTAATGCAGAAGATGCACGACTTCGTCATACGAAACACAGCATGATTGTGAGAAATATCTATATTGCAATGTAACAATCATCATCAATATATTCTTGCAACTATTTCAATATCTGTTTACTTTTTTCACAATCGTGGCCTGTAAGGCACAGCACGATGAAAAGTTCCGACTTATTATTTTGCACAGGAGGCTTAGTAACAGGGGAGGCACAGCAAACTGTCCAGGTGTCATCTAGAAAAAAGACTTCTCAAAATACGAGGTTGCTCGAGATATTAAGATCTGATACACAAGAAAGAAAAACTACTCTATCATGTGAACGATATTCCCAGATCACATTGAAGAGACATAGCAAGAAACCAACAAAAACAAAATAAAATCAGCTCGACTTAGAGAACCGTTATTAATAATCGCAAACAACCTCTAGTAGAGCAGCTCCTCAAATACAGGGTCGACGCTTTGTTTCCACTTCCCATGGTACAAATCAAGGAGCTTTTCGGCTGGAGTTGTACCTGCATGAGGCATTTTCAGAAACATCACCCCAATTGGAATTAAAGAGGCAGTAGATAAAAACAAACTCTTTAAGGATAACAAGCCACATGTACCTCAAACTAATAGACATAAAAGGTAATAATCTACTGAACAAATCATGGGGGCATTACATACAGGCACCATTTTTCGCCAAGCATACAAGGAATCCTTGTGAACTCATTTTAGGTATAAATATTGGTACTGAGGATGTTTGCAAGAGGATTTCCTACTTCACAATAGTAACTTTTGCAATATTGGATTGGATGAGACGTAAATTTGACAAGGATCCAAGAATTAATGCATGAAAGTAAGTTCATTTGCATTCCGGAAATTTTTTGGTCGGGGGGAGGGTAAACCTTCAATGCTCACCTGTATTAACAACTTCAGTCACTTCATTTAGAAATCCGGTTTCCTTGAATCCTCTTCTTTCCAAGCCATCCTATGAGAAAGAAACACACAGATGAATAAGAGGACAGGAACAAATGATGGAAGGCCACTCAACCTAAATGGAATTATTGTTAAGTCACCTTAGCAAATTTGAGAACTTCTTGCGCGACATGCTTCAGCAACCCGTCACGAAATGGCGTCTGCAGCCCAGTCTTTGGGACCTACCACAAAATTTTCGATTAAAAGGGATCTTCATGGCTAGCCATAAAAGAATCTTGGAAGTTCAAAAATGTTATTGAACGACGATAAAAGATATCTCAAGGAGTTACTCATATATTCTACAACAAAACAGAACAGAGCACCGGAGATTTTCAACCAACAGGCATTCAAAATCGAAAAGGTAACGTACTTGAATACACTTATATGTTAGCTCGACAAACTCCTTCATATTCAATGATTTGCTTAACACGATAAAGTTTGAGGATAATAGGCCATACAAATAGGGTAAAATCCTTAAAACATGGCATAATGTTTATGAATGCTGACAGAAGATTGAATGCATTCTTTGAAACCCAAAAGCTTGTATACTGCGTCAGACACGTTGCACATGCATGCAAAGACATGCACATTGTTAGTAAGCCGAGTCTTATTGTATACACTTGGCGCGCTAAGTGAAGTTATCTCTTAAGTATTGTTTGAGTTTTATTTATTATTATTTGTTAGTCGCCGTATCGTGGGCCGATATGTTATTATCGGTTGTCCATAGGCTTTATCTTAGGTTTAGGGTATTTATACGTGTTCTGGCATATAGTTAAGGTATGCTTTGGAGTATTTGAGATTGTGGCTTTGAACTGGGCAGGTTGATTATAATCTGTGTTTTGATTTCTCTTATTTATAATAATTCCCATTGAATTGGATCCCCTATCCTTTTACTTCCATCACACATCCTTATCACGTCTTGGTGCGAATAAAAATCCCTAATTCTGTAAAAAGAATTAAGGTACTTGCACATTTTGATTACAGTTAACTGAACCAATGATTTTACCAATCATGCTAGGATCTGTGTTACTAGATATATATCTTAGCAGCTTCAATCATTAGAAAATAGATGATGCTGATGGCCAACAATGAATGCATACAAGTGTGCAGAAAAAATATTAAGAGCAAGGTCACAGTTTCAGAAGTTGCAGAAATAACAAACTAGTATTGATAAAATTATGTGCAACAGAGAAAGATCTGAACCTTCAGAAAGTTGGGGTTTGTAAGGAGTGTGAATTTGGAAGATACCAGAGGCATAAATTAAAAATTGCAAAGATTTACAGTTTACATACATAATTATGTTGCTATGAGTCCTCAATTAGAGCCACCAAAGAAGGTAGCATACAATGAGCTTATATCTCATAAAAAATAAATCCATGTTCATGCTAAGTAATCTTCTGCCCTTTATTTTATCACAAGTCTTCTTTGGTTTGTCAAACCAAACAAAATTCTGTTTCAAAAAAAATTGTTCTAACCCAACTTTAACCAAGTTTGTACAGATATTCCAAGCCAATCTACAAAAGAAGTTACTGGAAGAAAATAGTTCTTAGTAACATAAAATGAAGAAAAATTGCATACAGAGACTCTGAGATATGCAGAAGTCTTTTAAAAGATTCATGATAAATGAATCAATAAATTTCAATTAGCCTAGACACACAATTAACAGCTCTTGGATATATGTTTCTCAGATATCAAATAAGATTGAAGTAACAGTCAGTTTACTGAATACATTACCTTATTTCTAAGCATTTGTCTCTCCTCAGGTGTCCAATCTGCTGTCATGTCCAGAACATTTTGTAGAGAGACCTCATCATACAAGAGACCAACCTGGAACTCAGTGGTCTTAGTACAGACCTCTGTCTTGCAATCCAACATAGAGGTAAAGAAATCCAACTAAAAACTTAGCAAAGCAGGAATCTTGAATCAGTTCATCTTCTATGTCAAGAACATGCATTAAACATGTTCTAAGCTTCACCCAGTATCACACTCATTACCACCACAGCCACTAGCTTTGCCCTTGAATCACTGAAGAGCTTGATAAATATCACACTAAAGGCACAGATATCACTAAATTTGCATTATGCCTCTCTGAAAATCTTATATTCTCCATTTTCATATTCTGATGAACATAATCATGCTCACAAACCAAACAACAGGATAAAATACCACGCAAATTAAGAGAATGTACCCAAAATGCAGGTAGCGCGCATAGCCGCCTCCAAGGTCCGCCATCAGCACCTCTCATCTCCAAGTATCTTTTAAGCCGAACCTGGAAAAAGATAATAACAGAAATCAGTGAAACAGTGATGATAAATGCCAGACATTTTTGCTCAATTATTCACAATACGAACCTCCGGAAATATTGTTGTCAAATGATTCTCCCAGTCATTAAGAGTTGGATAGTCACCTGGAAGACAAGGAAGTTTCCCAGCCATAAAATCCTGCAGAATATTCATGAACAATAACAGTCACACGCAGAAGAATTACATGAAGAATTTACATAGAAAGAACCAAGTGAAGGTAAGAACCCGAAAGGACAATCCAGCACAATCAATGTACTTTTTCTGCCGATAGACAAAGTACATTGGGACGTCAAGAGCATATTCTACATACTGTTCAAACCTGTGCCAGCAAACAAGACACACATTACATATGAAGTAGTGCATTAAGATTTAAAAACCAAATCACAAGTGCTCAGAGGTCTTGAGGATTTAGTGACTCCATAAGAAAAATGCAATACACCAAACTGCTTCAAACATAGAATGTTAAAAGAAACCAGCCACTTTGAGCTGCATTTTTTTTACTAAAAGGAAAGTGCATTATGTTGCATTTATTTGCTATCATTAGTTAGAGAGTGTCATTCTGTTATCAACAGCATACACACCATAATTCAAAATACCTACAAACTTCTGGGATTAACTACCGGAAGAAGTAAAGTTGTTATCTATGAAAAGTAAAAACAGAAATTAATCCGGGAAATGTGTCAACGTGTCAGTACTTGTATATTGCTGACATAAACATACAGACTAATATAAACAACTGATTTTATATAACAGCAAGATGATGGTCTGAAAAAGGCCTTCAAAAGTGAAGGTATCTATGTTCAACTGGAAAAATTACAGGTGACTTTTTAACCAATCAAAAATCAGAGATTTTGAAGCTCAATCTCAAGAGATGTTTTTTTTCAAGTGCATAAACTAATTTAAAATCGGCAATTGCTTGGAGATCACCACATTAGAAAAGGTAAACCATGAAATGCAAAGCCAAAAGCCATTCAAATTTCATACATACGCATTTTACAGCATAACTGCAAATGAGAAGTTTCAACAGTCTCACAAAATTCATGTTGGTAATAAGAACATGATACTACACACACACACACACAAGCTGCTTTTATGCACCCAAAAGCATGAATTGAGACACATGATAAGATATCATTCATATGTTTACATATGCATACATATATACATTGGAAGTTCCTTATCATGCCAGAGGAACTGTATGCATATAATAATTTTTTGTTATACATGGACTGTAAGCAGATGTAGATATTAGTATTAATATTACTTTTTGTCTCTTAAAATTTAGATATTAGGATGAGCCAAGAAACTAAAGCAATTACTAGTTGCAAAATAAGAGAGAATACTGGAAATTCCATCAGCGAGACTTTGTTTTATCATCAAGAAATTTAGATGCAATATTTGGTAATGGCAAGCACATGTTTGTGGTGACTAGAAGTTTTTTGGCTTGATAAAAAAAAAACATAAAATTGGCAGAGAATGCTCCAGGGTAATAAAATTTTATGCAGGCTAATGGGACAGCTTGATTGAGTATGTGTCACATGATTATATCGAGACGAATCTGGTGTCTCCAGTAATAGGGCCTGTGGGAATATTCTGTTCATGGGAGTTCATTTATATCGCTGGTGTAGGCAATACAGCTGTATTCACAAATCACAATAATGATTGATGTAAACTGTACAAATAGGGAGAGCAGATTCAAACATTCAGATATAGTGACAAGAATCTGTACATTGTTTCTGAAATAGTTATGCGGCTAGTCTTTATATACACTTGCTGAGGGCAAAGAAGTACCCTTTTTTGACTAAATGCCTTTTTAAGGGTGCAGAACCAAAGTAGAAATAGTACTGTATTTATGGGGCAGCAGACTAGTTCTAACTTCTAACAATAACTCGATTTTCATCTTCCAAGCCAAAGAGTTGATGTTAGAAGGGGACTTACCCAAAGGAGTCATCAAAGACAAAAGGAAGCATTCCAGCTCGATTATTGTCAGTGTCTGTCCATATTTGGCTGTGCAGAAAAATGAACTATTATGTAAAATCAACTCCGGGAAAGCCAAAAACAATGATATCCAACTCAGGACTGTACAAAACTGAAGTCTCTCAATCATGGAACGACATAACTACCTTCTCATGCTAAGATAGCCATTTGGCTTCCCTTCAGTGAACGGTGAATTTGCAAACAATGCTGTAGCTATCTGTTTAATAAATACATTAGATCCCACAATTATATAATTCCTGCTAAATAATTTCAACTTACAGGTTGTAAGGCAAGACCAGCCCGGAACTTCCTTATCATATCAGCTTCAGAATCAAAATCCAGATTCACCTGTACAGACAAAGTGAAAACAAACCTGACAAAGCATTTCAAAAGGTGGAAATATGGAGGTTTGAATAAAGTATGGTGAGAACCAAATAAGTATTATAACAAGCATTAAATGAAAAGTCAGCATTACTCCTCACCTGGACAGTACATGTTCTAAACATCATATCAAGTCCAAGCGATCCAACTTTAGGCATGTAATTTTTCATAATTGTGTATCTTCCCTGAGCAAAATTATGTTGTTAGTATAGATAGCAACTCACCAGTTACGAGGTCTAATATAGTAGTTAAACCTTGTACGAACAGGACAGGAACAAATTGAAATATGAAATAGTTTATCTAATAACTCAAGGAAATCAGTTATGCCATGCTGAAATACAATATTCTAAACCATATGTGAAAAAACAACAAAGGGCTTAAGAATTAAGATTAATTGATTGAAACATCTCTTATCAATTTTCAAGAGAATAAAAGATCTATGTGCAATGGAAACTGCCAACCTTCATGCACAATCAGTTAGAACTGCCCCGAGACCATTTTAGACAGATTGGTTGTCTAACTATGTCCAAATCAATGACTTGATTTCCCAACTTAGTTTCTATCTAAAGGATAAACATTTTAGTTTACACATAATACTCACCCATCTCACATTGAAGTTTCTGGATAATGTGCAACTTTTGAGCTGCCATATTTCACATGGACGGTCATCTAGTCGCAGGAGCAAATGAGTATTTTATCCTATCCACTCTATAATTATTTTCCATCACCACGACTTCTTGACCAAGTGACCCCTCAGTATCTTCCTACACAGCTACACCAGCAGGTATTGGTTTCAAGTCCTACCTATGTAGAGTGACCTTATGTTTTGATTGATGATAGCTATTGGCACGGTTCATTTTTCATGCCCTTATGTAATGAAATATGCATTAGATTGTTTCTCAGCCTCTGGAAAAATAATTTGTCAGTTATAATTATCCTGCTTGCTAGATTTCTCTGTCACTGGCCCACAGGGCATATGAAGTTCACAGAACAACATTCCATTGCAGACAAGCAGCAAAAGATTAAAATTTCTCAAGGTACTACTTCCTAATAAAGTTAGTTCCAGTTGGTTAATAGCCCCTCAATAGGCATAGATATCAACAATTCTACTGGGAGGAAAAAAGAAATTACAGCCTCAATAAAATTTAAAATTAAAGTAGATAAATTGGAATACATGTTACCTTGGGCATTATTGGTATATCTTCACGTCTCCATTTGGGCTGAAAGCCAATCCCTAAAAATCCAATCCCCATCTCCTCTGCAACGGCCTTAACCTGCTCATTTCATTAAACCCAATTATTAACCTAAACCCAACTGCTAATGTCTGATTTGGCTGGTTAAAGAGAGTTTATGCAAGTACAACAGACTGGACATCTTTAAGGAATAGAGAGATAGAGACCCACGCGCACACACATACACACAAATCTCCAGTGGTTTACATTGAAGGCTCTTTCGAACTTAGATCAGATGCACGAAATATGATTTACATTTCTATAGAAAGTTTCTGGCATTTAAGGCACATTTCAATTCTGACAAAATTTTATAATTAAGGAAATGTGATAAACCCCTGATTTCATGATGGAAATTGATTCTAGCCAAAATAATATTCCACGCTGTGGTTTATCATCAGATGCAAAGGAACAAATTTACCAGATAAAATAACTCTTCAAATAAAGAAGTCAATCAAACTAGCATTATAAATGATGTAAAACATAGTTCCTCTCTCTCATGCAATTGAGGCAATAAAGGACAATCATATGTCCATTTTTACCAAGGCATATCAGAAACAGAAACCTTTCATGTAAGAAAGAGAAAATCCAGAACACTATACATCAAACTTCATAAGCAGATCTACAAACCTGATAAAGATGAGAATTGACTTCAGCACAAGTTTGATGAAGAGTTTCAAGGGGTGCACCACTGAGCTCAAATTGGCCACCAGGCTCCAGCGAGATACTTTGTTTACCCTGCCAGTTATAATAAACTTCAACAATTTATGTCTTTTCTTAACGTCATGGATTTCAGAACTTTGAATGAAACTGTTGGAATTAACTTATTCTTGACTAGGAACTAAGGTCTAGCAACATGTTTTTGAGAGAATAGGGGGTTAAACCGCTGCGCATAGCATAGACAAAAGTATTGGAAATAACCAAATATTTTTTCTGGGAATCGGAGAAATAAATCACATACCTGTTTGAGTCCAATAATGTATTCACCTTCCATTATTTTTTCCCAGTCAAATCTCTCAGATATAACGTTAAGAAGCTCTGCTATCTGATCATATTTCATGGGTCTTAATGTTCCAAACTCAAACCCAAACTTTTCATGTTCAGTGCCTATCCTGTTCATCAGATGTCAAAGTTTAATCAATACAAATGAACATTCTCAAATAAAGGCCTCCAATAATAATAATCTGAGAATAGCGGACAATAAGTTTGAAACTTTCCAACCACCAAAAAAACAGGAAAGGAACAATATGGCTAAACAGTAACATGTATAATCTGTTGAAAGTAATTGAAAAGAAAAAAAATGAACGCCCAAAAAACTTTGTTTCACAACAAAAAACGCCAAACAGAATTTGGCACATAAGTCCTTATAAAAGCTACAGAGAAATCAAAATCTAAGATTATGCAATCAAAAATCTAAGTACGAATAAAAGCTAACTTCAACCTCCATTTTTCTTTAGGCTTGCATCCCGAAGCAAGGTAATTTACGAGATCTTCTTTTGTAAGTGGCTCAGTCGAGATAACAGCATCTTCTGTAGGAGGACTTGCACCAACAGTTACTTGATGCCCTCGCCTCCGTCCCACTTCCGTGCCAACAGAACTCAAGCTTGGTTTCACCTTCAGGGAACTCCATGAAGGGGACCGCAGACCAAAGAAGATTTCCTTAGTTCCGGGTGAGTCAACTGTGTTGGTGAAGCTATTAACTCCACTGTGCCTAGTTTTACACTGTATAACCTCAGAGCGAATGCTATGAGACGAACCAGGATGGGACATCAATGCCATTGCCAGAAGCTGAAGAGTCAAGCATATAAAACTTTAAGAAACCATGCTATTGAGCTTCAGAAAAACGATGATTTACAATCCACTGACTGAAGCTGGCACATTGAAATTATAAATATCCAAAACGACACCTGGTTGACTGGTTCTATACATTTTTGTTTACTGAAAATTCAAGCTTATTACACATTAAGAATGATATTATCAGCCTAAATAATCTACCAATTTGATTAGTTTTCAATTTAAGTTAACAATTTAACAGGTTCAAGGACAGCATATAATTGATTTACATTTTTTTCAGCTGCTCGCCCATTTCCAGCAACCAATTACACATTTGGGAGTAATCAACAAACATATCAAAGAGAAACCTGAACTATTTTTATAAAAAAAATGCTGAACTCTAGAAATGCATACTCAAACAGAATTCAAATTGATGGCGGAAAAAACAAAAGCAGCAAAATCCAAAAAAATCCACAATTCAGAAACGAAAACTGATAATCAAAAGTTAAGAAAGAAACTCAACACGGTAATACCTTTATTCGGTTTCAGATAAACAGAATAAGAAAGTCGAGTCCACAGTAGAGAGAGAGAGAGGACAATAGCGTGATTTATATCTTTGTTTCGAAAACAGTAGGATTTAGTGAGCATAGACTAAAAAGAGGAAAAGAATGGCGTAGGGGGCACGGGGGCACTATGATGTGTAGCACCACCCACTGTTTTTGCTGTGGTCCCTTCCATTTGTCACCTGCCACGTCATCCTCATCAAAAAGATTGGAACAACGATTTCATTCACTCCATATATATATATATATATATATATATATATTAAGAAATCAAATTACTTTCGAGGAAAATAAAATAAGAGTGTTAATATATAAAAATAACCATTTTCATTTAGTAAATTATGTTTTTAGTCACTTTTTAAAAATAGATTATTTATAGCCATTTTTTGTTGAAAATATTTAATTACCTTTTATAAAATTGTGAGCTACACAACTAGAATGCATTATTTGGATACACAAATGAAATATGATCGTATAACAGTACACGAGTGGAGTGTGCGAATAAGTCCATTCGTGCAATATTATAAATTTATATACTATTGCACGAATTGAGGGTACACGACAGAGGGTAGTCATGCAACAATTCAAATTTACAATATTACACAAATGGAGTTACACGATTAAGTCTATTCATGCAGCATTAAGATTTTACATTGTTGCACGACTAGGGTACACGACAGAGGGTTATTTTGTCTAAGTGGCTAGAAACATGAGTTTTTTTTTTAAATAATGACTAGAAATATTTTTCACTAAGTCAAAATAACTATTTAAAAATTTACCTCAAAATAAAATGCGTAAATGGAAAATATTCTTCTTTTTCTTAAAAATAACTTTTATGTAGCCGTTTTGCAAGGAAAATGCAACTAAATTACTAATATATAAAGGGGGAAAGGGCAAATAGCTGCCCAACTATTATTGGGGAGCATATTGCCCCCGTTGATTATTTGCACCACATAATTCTTATACTTAAAAATTTTGAGCATATAACCTCTAAAATTGACTGTGTTAAAACATGCTTCTTAGCACTTTTAAAAGTAATTTGTTAGAGCACCAAATTATCAAAATGTCAATAAAAGTGGAGTGAGAACAGACCGTTTAGTGAAGCCTGAGCGCGCAAGGGGTTGACCTATTTCGTTGAGATTGCACACGCAAATTCCGAACCGACCCGCAAGACGACGAGGTCGATTGTAGGGCGGTGAGTTAACCCGAGTCATGTCTCTCGAGGAAAGCTTAACAGGGCGATTCTCTTTCTATGCTACACACGTTCATATATACATGAATTTAAATACGCACCTAAACATTCTAAATCAAGGGTTTGAGGGTTTTGAACTAAAAACTACTAAATCAAATGAAGCAAGAAATAACAAGACAATAAAGACAACAATATAGATGAATTAAACGATTGTAAAACGAATATTAGGGTGTAGATTCTCTCTTTCGTTTCTCTCCTAGCTCGATTCAAGTTGCTTTCATTAACCTTAAGCTTATAATAGACTCCATCAAGAGGATTAACTTCATTTACTCTCACATTAATCCATTAAACCCTTACCGACTAAATTATACGAATAAGATTAACAATTAGGCGTATGAACCCAGTCAACCTAATGTTGAAAGTGTTGGGGTTTTTTCGAATTAAACCAACGCAGGATCATTGAATGTTTATTAATCTGTTATCATGCATATCATAATTTTATGTATCATGTATGAATTAATCTCGTCTAGTTCAAATTAACATGCAAGACATATTCGAATCTAATAAAGCGAAACCATAGAATCGAATATCACTTACAAATTGAACGTCGGGTTGAGGACAAGATTACAGGTCTAATGTTGTTGTTGAATACACTGTGATCGACGCCCCTCTGCTAGCAATTCCACTCCAAGATCTTCTGTTGTATTCCCGAACTGTGTCTCAGATACAGGGTGGGCTTTAATCAACTGATACGGGTGTGGAATCTATGGAGAACTAGAGAACAAAATGAGAGCTGAAAATTACTTAGTAATTTTCGTCCCCTCCCCTTAATTAAATAGGGGAGGTAGTGAAAATTAACTGCCCTAACCCTACTGGGTTTGGGCCTCTATGTCAAGTTCCATCTCCAGTCCACTTCAGTCTAATTGGGCTACAATGGGGATCTAGAAGAATATTAAATTGGCCTGCTAATTTATTTAATTTCCAATATCCAATAAACTTAGGATATTATTAAATAAATTAAATATTACTTTTATTCCACTAAAGAAGTAATACTGACTTACCAATTTAATATATATTTGTGAATATACTTTCTCCTTTAGTTCAGCCATTCTCCGTGTTTAAGATCTAATGTTCATTAATTAATTATGTAAGCCTATGACAGCTATAATTAATTAATATCTAAAACCTTGAGTAGTACCACACAAGCTTTATCATGTACGGAATAAATTCCACCTGCAGGGTTTCACATGAACTTGTGTTTCCTCAAGAGAACATCATCAACCTGGCGCACCAGGACACGGTGCTTATATATATTGCACGACACATCATATATGCAAATGCTATTACCCAAGATATCGAGTATATTTATTCTATGAGAAAATCCCACCCATGGATAAATCAAAGCAATAAACAAAGCATATTTGATGATATGATCTTACCGTGTGTTTACTCTTACCATATCATCTACAATGTAAGTATATTCAATATGCATAAACAGTTATACAATAATGTAAATGCAAATAGTGACTACAATAAAATCAATCTATATCATCATATTGTCAGAAAAGTATACAAAGACATGTCTTCCAGTATACAAAACTAACAATCTCCCACTTATACTTGAAGCATGTCTTCAAGCATAATAACTAACTGGCTAACTCTCAAATCAAAATAATAAACTCAAACTACGAATCCGAGTCTGCATCTCACTCCCATTTTCTCCACGTAACCATCAAAGGTCTTAGCTGGAAAGCTCTTCGTGAATGGATCAGCTAGTTTGTCCTCCGATGCAATCTTGACCACCGCCACGTCCCCTCTCTTAATGATTTCTGGTATAAGATGGTACTTCCTTTCTATGTGTTTACTTGCCTTATGGGCTCTGGGCTCCTTCAATTTGCCACTGCACCAAAGTTATCACAGTATATCGTGATACTCTTAGGCAAATCTGGAACCACGCTCAAGTCCAATAGGAAGCTCCGGAGCCAGACATCTTCTTTTGCAGCCTCAGAGGTAGCTACATATTCAGCTTCCATGGTAGAGTCAGCAATGCATTTCTGCTTGATGCTCCTCCATGCAATGGCTCCACCTCCTAATGTAAACACATAGCCTGAGGTAGACTTACTCTAATCTTTATCGAATTGAAAATCTGAGTCCATGTAACCTAAAGGCACCACACTATCAGAGTGGTATACCAGCATATAATCTTGAGTCTTTTTCAGGTACTTGAGAATATTCTTAACTGCAGTCCAGTGACCTTGTCCAGGGTTAGACTGATATCTGCTTACCATGCCAACATCATAGCATATATCAGGCCTAGTGCACAGCATAGCATACATCAAACTTCCCACAGCCGAAGCGTATGCGACTTTCTTCACCTCATCTATCTCAAATTGTGTTTGGGCACACATTTCCTTGGATAGATAGATTCCGTGCCTAAAAGGTATAAAACCTTTCTTGGAATCTTGTATGCTAAACCTAGCTAGCATTGTATCGACATAAGTCACCTGGGATAGGCAGAGCATCCTTTTCTGGCGATCACAAATGATCTTGATGCCAAGGACGTGTCCGGCTTCTCCCAGATCCTTCATATCGAACTGCTTGGACAACCACACCCTTATGTTTGATAATGTCTTCTTATTGTTTCCAATAAGCAAGATATCATCAGCATACAATACGAGGAAAACCACCACATTTCTGTCACATTTCTTGTACACGCAACTCTCATAAGGACTTTGCATGAATCTATATGACTAGATAACCTTATCAAAACGGATATTCTAAGACCTTGTTGCTTGCTTAAGTCCATAAATGGATCTCTTAAGCTTGCACACTAAGTGCTCTTGGCCTTTAGCAATGAATCCTTCTGGTTGCTTCATGTGGATATTTTCCTCAAGACTTCCATTCATGAAAGTTGTCTTGACATCCATCTACCAAATCTCATAATCTAGATGAGCGGCAATCGATAAGAGAATCTGATTGACTTAAGCATGGCTACTGACAAAAAGGTTTCTTCATAATTGATCCTTTCTTTCTGAGTGTACCCTTTCACCACCAATCTTGCTTTGAAGGTTTCAACCTTCCCGTCAGGTCCTCTCTTGCGTTTGTAGACCCACTTGTACCCAATGGGTTTTATCCCATCTAGTGGTTCTACAAGTTTCCAGACTTAATTGTAATCCATAGATCCAATCTCAGATTCCATTGCAGATTTCCAAGAATCTGCATCTTTGTCTTGGACCGCTTTATTGTAGGTCCTGGGATCTAATTCATTAAGTCCTTCAGGAAAATCTGAAGATTCACCCAAACCAATGAATCTATCAGGTTGGCGTACAACCCTCCCACTGCGATGAGGCAGTTCTCATGTTTCTATGACACGTTGTACAGTGTCTTGTGGTACATCTTCATATACTACTGGTGTAGGATTCAATCCTTCTCTTCTTATCTCCTTAAGGATGATTTGACTCCTTGGTTTGTAGTTTATAACATAGTCTTCTTCTAAGAATCGAGCATTGGTGCTGACAATGATCTTCTAATCCTTAGGACTATAAAATAGACCACCTTTCGTTCCTCTAGGATATCCAGCAAAAAACCTCACATCAGTACGAGGCGCCAGCTTATCAACTTCCTTGTCCAGCACGTGTGCTGGGCTACCCCAAATCCGAAGATGTCCTAAATTGGACTATCGTCCAATCCAAAGTTCTGTGGGTGTAGAAGGAACTGATTTCAATGGAACCAAGTTAAGAATGTACGCTGCTGTTTCTAGGGCATATCCCCAGAGCGAAATAGGCAACTCCGAATAACTCATCATCAATCTAACCATCTCTAACAAGGTTCTATTCCTTCTCTCCGTCACGCCATTCTGCTGCTGCGTTCTCCGCTAGGTAGTCCCTAAATTTACTTGAGAGGTACTTGTCCCCGCAATCAGAACACAGTGACTTGATACTTCTACCCGTATGTTTCTTCACTTCTGCCCTAAATTCTTTGAACTTATCAAAGCATTCAGACTCGCGACGCAATAGGTAGATATATCCATATCTTGAGTAATCATCAATGAGTGTGATGAAATACTCATACCCTCCTCGAGCTTGAACTAACATAGGGCCACACAAATAAGAGTGAATCAGATCTAATACCTCTTTGGATCGATTTCCTTTAGATTCAAAAGGACACTTGGTCATTTTACCCTCCAAATAGGATTCGCACAAAGGAAATGATTCTAGGATCAATGAAGATAGAGGTCCATCATTTACTAGCCTTTGTATCCTCTTAAGGTTAATATGGCCTAGCCTTAGATACCAAAGATAAGTTTGATTCAATTCTGAAGGTTCTTTCCTTTTATTAAGGTTTGTGATTGATGTATTCAGTAATTGCTTTTGCGTAGTGTTTTGCATAGGATTAAGTAAATAAAGATATTCATCCAATGTGACAGAATAGATAAAATGTTTACCACTAAAGATAATAATCTTGTTATCAAAAGAAACTGAATATCCATCCATAAAAAGTTTAGAAACGGAAATAAGGTTTCGCCTAAAACCAGGCACATAAAGACAGTCTTTTAAAACTAAACTCCTATCACTACTAAAAGATAAAGCAACGTCTCCCACTGCAATTGCCGCCACTCTCGTAGCATTATCCATGTAGACGATGATCTCCCAATCACTCAGCTGCCTTTTTACCAGGAACCCCTGTAAAGACATGTAAACATGATCAGTAGCTCCAGTATCTACTACCCAAGACTGAGTAGAACAAGTTGCTAAACATGTTTCAATGAAAAGAGTGTGAGACATACCCTTCTTCTTCTTGTTCGAACACACCGCCTTCCAGTGACCTGGCTGGCCGCACTTGAAGCACTTTGTCTTCGACTTGAATTCCTTGAGATGAATCTTTGCCTTGGGCTTCTTCACCTTAGGTGTCCCACTTGCAGCTTTCTTAGGCCCGTATCTCTTCTTATTTTTAGTACCAAAAGAAGACGCCCTATTCTCAGCTAGGTGTGCCTCCGGATTTCCCTTTTAAAGTAACTCAGCGGCCTGAAGATCCATGAGCCGTTTGGATAAGGTAACATCCTTCTTTATCATGTTGAAGTTCAATCTAAACTGCTCAAACTTCGGGGACAAGCTATGAAGCACGGTGTCTATTTGAGACTCGGCATCCAGATCTCCTCCGAAGGTCTCGATCTCAGTAAGATAACTCATCATACTAAGAACATGATCTTTAACAGGTGTGGAGTCAGCCATTCTTGTGCTCATCAAGTTCTTCATTACCAAATGGCGTGCCGAGCCGTTCTGGTAACCAAAGAGCTCCTTAAGGTTGAGCATGACATCATAAGCAGTCTTCATAGACTGATGTTGGTGTTGCAGCACATTTGATATAGAAGCCAAAATGTAGTAGCGTGCAATCTCATCAGACTTTAACCCACTTAGCATAGGCCAACCTTTGCTCTTCACCATAATTCTTATCTGGCTTCTGAGGACATTCCTCTTCAAGTACGAACTTGTGTCCTTCAGCAGTTAGGATGAGGTTAAGGTTACGAATCCAGTCATTGTAGTTTTCACCGATTAAGCTGTTTTCTTTGAGTATTGAGGACAGATTTGAGAGTGCCATGATGATATAGTGTAACTGAAAAATAAACATGCAGTACAGTCACAAACTTTAGGATAAACAGTATATAATCGAAAACCTCATAAAAATTATATACTTTTCTACCAACATTTTAAAAATGTTTTCTATAAGCCACGATAGTGTGGACGTTTATAAAATTCATTTTTAAACAGGTTATCAAACCATTAATTTGCCTTCAGTTGAATTTCCTTACAACAAGCAAATTAATAGCCAGAAACCAACACGGTCATGTAATCTTCTAATTAATAAGCCAAGATTGTGTGGACGTTTATTAATAAATTACATCTAAGTGTGAACACCATCATCTTCATCCCAGTTTCGAATTTAACTACTCCAGATGGCAGAGTCAGTTAGTTCTAACAGTGTTCTACATCTATCTTTTTAAAGAGATTTAATATCTAGAGAATTCTATGATATGACACATCCAATATGAAGGAAGACCTATTGTCAACGCGCATGCCCATCATTTCTCACTTAAACCAGATTAGTGGAGACCGTATGAGATTTCTACATACTTTGGTATGAATCTCTCCCACTTAGTTATTTACGATTGAGGTTTCATTTTATCCCATTTTAAAAACATGCAAACATCACATAAAATGATAGACATACATTGCATGCTTCAAACAACACAATAAGCAATAACAATAAACCAACTATCATGGCTTATATCTCATGTTGATCAATGAGATAAAATTGGAAAGTCAGCTCCGGATCTTGGGCAGGGGTGGTCGTCCACCTCACTGTGCCTCGCCAAAAACCCTAGCTCCAATTAGGGTTTCGGGACGTGAATCAGTGATACTTCCTTTCTTGAGATGCACTACTTTCCTTCTTTGAGTTGATCTTTAACTTTATTCAATATAGAATATCTATTCCTAAAAGGAAAAATCTAATATATCTAGAATAAAAATTACAACTCAATAATTAACTTGGTCTAACAATTTTATTTCTATTACATTAAAACAACGTAAAATAAAACCTAGACCTAATACATAGATTTTCTCATGGATTAAAATCACGTGGCCAAACCGGCATACATCCCATCATACATTCAACATAAAAATTAAAACATACATCACCTAATAAAGGAGCCATGATAGTTGGTAAACCTGCAAACATGTTATTAATAAATTACATTTAAGTGTGAACACCATCATCTTCGCCCCAAGTACACTTGTTTCAAATTTAACTGCTCCAGATGGAGGAGTCAGTTAGTTCTAACAGTGTTCTACAGCTATCATTTTAAAGAGGTTTAATATCTAGAGAATTCTATGATATGACACATCCGATATGGAGGAAGACCTATTATTAACGCGCATGCCTATCATTTCTCACTTAAACCAGATTAATGGAGAACGTATGAGATTTCTACATACTTTGGTATGAATCTCTCCCACTTAGTTATTTATGATTGAGGTTTCATTTTATCCCATTTTAAAACATGCAAACATCACATAAAATGATAAACATACATTGCATGCTTCAAACAATATAATAAGCAATAATAAAAAACCAACTATCATGGCTTATATCTCATGTTGATCAATAAGATAAAAATGGAAAGTCAGCTCCGGAATAGGGATAGGGCCGCCGCCCCCTTCACCGCGCCTCGCCAAAAACCCGCGCCTCGCCAAAAACCCTAGCTCCATTTAGGGTTTCGGGACGTGAACTGATGATTCCTTCCTTCTTGGGGCTGCACTACTTTCCTTCTTTGAGTTGATCTTCGATCTTTATTCAATATAGAATATATATTTCTAAAAGGAAAAATTTAATATTTTTAGAATAAAAATTACAACTCAAAACTTAGTGATTTTCGAAAATCACTACTAGGTCTAACAATTTTATTTCTATTACATTAAAACAACATAAAATAAAACCTAGACCTAATCCATGAATTTTCTCATGGATTAAAAATCACGTAGCCAAACCGGCATACGACCAAACATTCATTCAACAATAATTAAAACATACATTGGAGCCATGATAGTTGGTACAATCTGCAAATAAAAATAGTCTACAAAACCAACAACCATTTATATATAACATACATAAAATAACATATGATATCCATGCATGACTCATAATTTTCAAAAATTCCATTTAATTAAATTAATAATTTCAAAAATAACACAAGATAAGATTTGGAAATTAAAACAATTATCTACCAAATTAAATCTTGTAACTTTTGAAAATATCAAATAAATCTGGAAATTATTTAAAATTATCCACCAAATTTATATCTTAATTTTCGAATATCCCTAATTAATTAATATTTAGAAATTTTGATATAAATCAAAAATCAATTCCAAATATCTCTTATGGATTGAAAATATCAAAGAATAAAATCTGGAAATTTGATCCCTTTCAAACTCTTTCCAAATTATATTCTAATTTTGAATCCTATTAAAATTGGACTTTGATAATTATTTATTTATATCAAAACTACATTATCCAATTTTAAACATATAGATTTTGAAATTTACTAAATAATAAATCTGGAAATTTGATCCACTTCAAACTTTCCATAATTTAAAATTTAATTCCAAAATCTATTTGGATTAAAATTAGGTAAATCCTGAAATACATCAAATAATACCATATCTAAATCCCACACATGTAATTTTCGACCGCTATCATTAACTAAATTCTGAAAATTTGATCTTCATCAAAATATTCTCCAAATTAATTTAATAAAATCGAAAATAAACACAATATAACATAATTGAAAATTTTGATATTAATCAAAAAACTATTCCAAATAATATAGTGTAGATTTCGAAAATATCAAGAAGAATAAATCTGGAAATTTTGATCCACTTCAAAATTTACCAAATTTATAATTCTATTTTCAAATCTATTTTGATTAGAATTAGGTAACTTTTGATATACACCAAAAATTACCTATTCTTGTTCTAATCTTCACAATTTTCGACCCCTATCAAGAATTAAATCTGAAAATTTTGATGTTCATAAAAAATCCATCCAAAATTAATTCTGTAGGACCGAAAATTTAATGGACAAAATTAGGGAATTTTAGAACATCAAATTTTGAAAATTTGATCTTCAAATTTTCGATCATCATGAAAATAAAATCTGAAAATTTGAAGAACACCAAATATCATCCTAAATAATTATTTCATGATGGCTGAAAATTCCAAACAACCTCAAGACTAGAATTTTCGAACTTGATCAAAAATTCATCCAAGTTTTGAATATAAAAAATCGATACATATATATATATATTTAAATCTGAAAATTTAAGAAATATAAATTTAGCATCAAATTTAAATAAAGTGTCAAAAATAATCCTAGGATTTAAATCAGAATAGTGCCTAAAACCTCTTTGATACCGATTGTTGGGGTTTTTTCAAATTAAACCACCGCAGGATCATTGGATGTTCATTAATCCGTTATCATGCATATCATAATTTTATGTATCATCTATGAATTAATCTCGCCTAGTTCAAATTAACATGCAAGACATATTCCAATCTAATAAAGCAGAACCATAGAATCGAATATCACTAACAAATTGAACATCGGGTTGAGGATAAGATTACAGGTCTAATCTTGTTGCTGAATGCACTGTGATCACGCCCCTCTACTAGCAATTTCACTCCAAGATCTTCTTTTGTATTCCCGAACTGTGTCTCAGATACAGGGTGGGTTGTAATCAACTGATACGGGTGTGGAATCTATAGAGAACTAGAGAACAAAAAGAGGGCTGAAAACTACTTAGTAATTTTCATCCCCTCTCCTTAATTAAATAGGGGAGGTGGCGAAAATTAACTGCCCTAACCCTACTGGGTTTGGGCCTCTATCTCAAGTTCCATCTCCAGTCCACTTCAGTCTAATTGGGCTACAATGGGGATCTAGAAGAATATTAAATTGGCCTGCTAATTTATTTAATTTCCAATATCCAATAAAACTTAGGATATTATTAAATAAATTAAATATTACTTTTATTCCACTAAAGAAGTAATACTGACTTACCAATTTAATATATATTTGTGAATATACTTTCTCCTTTAGTTCAGCCATTCTTCGTGTTTAAGATCTAATGTTCATTAATTAATTATGTAAGCCTCTGACAGCTATAATTAATTAATATCTAAAAGCTTGAGTATTACCACAAAAGCTTTATCATGTATGGAATAAATTCCACCTGTAGGGTTTCACATGAACTTGTGCTTCCTCAAGAGAACATCATCAACCTAGCGCACCAGGACACGGTGCTTATATATATTGCACGACACATCATATATGCAAATGCTATTACCCAAGATATCGAGTTTATTGATTCTATGAGAAAATCTCACCCATGGATAAATCAAAGCAATAAACAAAGCATATATATGTTCACCAATAAATATAAGTTAAGAACCCGAACTCTGTGGATCTTTGTTCTTTAACTTATAGTGTCAGAGTAGAGAACAGTATCCTATCATGATCCTCCTCAATATACTAACATGTGTATTAGAATACTTAATTAGTCAAGATAAACTAACTTTCAGATTATTCTATGGTGTATCGATGGTGTATTCAAGACCATCTAAGTAGTGAGCCTTTTAATACAATACAAGGATTTGATAATACGATCTTACCGTGTGTTTACCCAAACCATATCATCTATAATGTAATTATATTGAATATGCATAAACAGTTATACAATAATGTAAATGCAAACAGTGACTGCAATAAAATCAACCTATATCATCATATTGTCAGAAAAGTATACAAAGACATGTCTTTTAGTATACAAAACTAACATAAAGAACCCTAGTCAGGAAATAGAATCTTCTATCGATCTAATCTATTATCTAGCAATGTTGAATATTGGCCAAACACTCAATATAAATAAGTTCAATTCAATCAACGGAAAATCAACAATCACAAACATGGATCGAAACCAAATCAATTATCTACCCCCTAATATATGGAACTAGCCCCTCATCATGTAAGATACCAAACAAAAATCATACAAGTTCTTCATCTCATAAATCAAAAGATAAATGAAATACAAACTTACACAATAATGTTTGTCTCGATAATGTTTGGAACGAATCCTCATAAATGGAACTGAAACCGAAAGGGAATACAAAAGAAATGGAGATCTTCGAGAATGCCTAGCTAACCAGCCCCAGCTTGAGCTTTGGATTCCTTCTTCTCCATCTTCCTTCTCTGCTTCAGGCTTCTCCTCACTTGTCTTCTCCTCCAAACTCCAGCTGGTCGGTTTGAGGGTGTCACATCTCTCAAACTGATTGTCTCTTCATTTCTTTCTCTTGTAAACTGGTAGTGAATGGAGAGTCTCACTCTTTCCTTTCTGAACTCGTGGTGTTTGAAGAGTCTCACTCCCTCCTTTTTCGAACCAGTGGTGAATGGGTGATGGCTGAAAAGAATGAATGATGAATGAATGTCTACCCAATTCCCCAACTCCTCCACTGTTAAAATCCCCCTCTCACCGCGTGGAATTCAATTCTCTCTAGGTGAGGTAGTTGGATAGCTTTTAAGAACCAAAAACCAAAAAGTGATCCATCAAATTCCCGAAAACAACTTGGAAATGGAACACCCTCGCGCCGACGGAGGTGCTGAGCACTCCCCGCTCACGGGGGCTGCTTGGCTGAAGGCCTACCTCAGCGCTGGTTGGGGTTCTCCGCGGCGACTGAGCTCCGTCCAGTTGTAGCTCCAGTTTTGACTTCAGTTCGTGCGCAGTGCGGGCTCAACTGATCAGTTCATAGCTCAGTTAAAGCTCCAACTGGTCGGTTTAATTGAGCCTTCAGTTCAGGCCTTCAGTTAGCAAATTCAGTTTGGTTCTTCAGTGGGGACTCTCCAGTTAGCTCTTCAGTTGGGACTCTCCAGTTCAGTTGGAGTCTAAGTTCGGCCATCAGTTTGGAGCTTCAGCTTGGTTCATCAGTTGGGGCTTCAGTTGGGCGTCAGTTTACGTGTGGCTTCAGTTCGCTTTCCAGATTTTTGCTTTTTATGCCATTAAATCAATGTTTTTATTTTTGGAACAAAAACATGAAGTTTGCGCAAATCTGACATAACTCACCAAAAGAGCAAAAGTGAAGATAATACCATAAAAACAATACAAAAATAACGGAAGCACACGCACTAAAGACACAAAATTCCTATAATAAAACATCACAAATAAACACTAAACACGACCTGACCCACCGGTCGACCCACATGGCTTGTTTTACACATGGTAGGGTCAAGGCAGAGGTTAACCCAGCTGCTCGTCCCGCCAGTCGACCCGGACAGACCCAGTTCAGGATTTTCAAGGTTTTTCTCCTCTTTGGGCTTCATTTTCACCCTAGAGTTCCCTCCAACATTATAAATACCATCTTTACTCATTAGAAAACAATGCACATGAGGTGATGCAAGGCGTACAAAAGATCGTACACTAGTGAACATAATTATGGATGCACAACAAAGGTTTTGGAGGCTACATCAAGATTGAAGACTCCGGGTTCTTTATAGTGTTGAATATTACATTGTTTACTATGTTATATTTTATTACTTTTATTTAATTATGTCTAGTTAATTAGTTTGTTAGATTCTTGGGTAAGTGCATTGGATTTCATGGTTTAATTTGTTATGGTTTCCCAAAATTTCTCTAAATTCTAAATTCTCTCTCCATTCTTGATGCAAACTTGCAACATTCTTATTTAGGTTGGTGAACAGGCATGTGACATACAAAAATGAACGAAAAAAAAGATATTGGAAAAAAAAAACGATTGCATGCACCAGGTGTAAATGCATTATAATAAAAGACCCATAAACTGAAAAATATCAGTCGGTTACAAGTTTATAAGAGTATTATTTATTCTAATTAAGGTTTATTAATCATAATTAACATTTATTTTTAATAACACTTATATATTTATCAAATTTATAAATCAAACAACTTAATTTTTTTATATTTACGGAGCATCTAATAAAAATAATTGGTAATCAATAACTTCATACAAAATAAAATATTACTAGATGCTTAATTGTTAATGACAATAAAAAAATACTAAATAAAAATTTATTAAATTAGAAAACATTGCACAACTTGAGAAAAAAAAATTACATTTAAACTCATCATGTATACATAATTTTAAAGCAAAATAAAAGGGTTAATCTTGATATAAATAAAAGTAAAAAAGTATACCTTTATTAGAAACTCTCATTTTCCACTCACATAATATCATTCTATAGTTAATTAATGTTAATAATAATATTAATATATTTTTTAAACATAATCAATTTATAATTAAATTAATAATAAATGTGTAGATTCTAGCCGATTGATTAGCACATCAATATATCATATAATATTTCAGTTTAGTCAATCATAAATCAATTTTGGTGTGTAATTATCTAATTAATCATGTGTTTCTATAATTAACCATGTCCAACCATATATATAAACATGCATACAGAAAGATTGCAATTAATTTGTAAATTAGTAATGATATATTTCCCAATTTACTATATATAATTGATTGTTGATATATCATGTTTATATATTAAGATGTCCCCTTAGTACAATTATATGTGTGTAGAAAATTACAAGATCGACTAAATTGAATAATAATTAGGCTAAGATTGCGTCAAATTTGGATGAACTAATTAACTGATTTTCGCAATTTCACTTTTATAGCATTTAATTAATTTATTGTTTGTGAGGTTTTATTTGTATAAATAGTTGTGTTGTAGTCTTATATTTTTATCAAAGTTCTCATTGTCACTAAATAATCGGAAAATCAACAAAAAAAAATGTTCCGATTTCAATTCAATTTTTTTTCAATTTTTTTTTTCATAATATGACTTTATGAGCCAAGGCATATTTGTATTTCATAATTTTTTTTCTTCTCATTATGAAACTACTCTTAGTTCGTGTGTACGATGTTCTTACATATGGAAAGAAGATGAAATTATTAATTGGTTTTTGACTGCATTGTTCATTATCGATTGTTTCAGCAGATCTTTTGCATATTAAATTTATTTCAAGGTCATTTGCAGGTTAATTACAAATAAGAAATTGATACATGGCTTCATTTTCAGTTGGACAGGGTCTTAGCATCCAAGGAATGATCCACTCAATTCTCCAATTTTACTGTTGAGCATTTGGCTCGAGTGGCATCCGATCATTGCTCGCTCCTTTTATCGGATATGCCACCGGATAGAACTCAATGGAGGCAGAAACGAATGTTTAGGGTGGAAGAGATGTGGTTCCATGATGAATCATGCCTTCACATTTGCAAAAAGGCTTGGAACCACACTCATGCTAATCCAAACTCAGCGGGTCTCTACTCTAAGCTAGTAGACTGTAAGGAAGCTCTTCTAAAGTGGGAAACCTCTCACTTTGGTAATGTCTCTAAACAACTTCGGGATTGTAGAAAAGAGTTGGAAATGCTGTAACGAGTGGACCAGAGGTAGACCTCTCTTCAAAAATCTGTAGAAAATTGAATCAAAGATCTGCTTCAAAAAGAGGAAGTTATGTGGAAACAGAGATCTCGTGTCACTTGGCTGACAGATGGAGACAAAAACACCTCTTTTTTCACCTTATAGCTTTAGGGAGATAGAAAAGAAATCAAATTAAAAATCTTTGTTTAGAGGAGGGAGTCATGTTGAGTGTCGAAAGAGATATTGAAGTTACGTTCAGAAATTATTTTGGCCAATTATTTACTGATGGAGAGGATATTGAGATGAGTGAGGCGCTGGAGATAATGGACCTAATTGTCACTGCAGACATGAATGCTATGCTCAAGACTTCATTCACAAAGGATGAAATTGCTCATGCTCTATCACAAATACACCCGCTCAAAGCACCGGGCCCGGATGGCATGTCTGCTCTTTTCTTTAAGAAAACATGGTCTATTGTTCAGAATGATCTTTGTTCTTGCCTGCTTAAAATTCTCAATGAGGGGGCAGATCCGTATGCCCTCAACTCTACATTTATTTACCTCATTCTTAAAAAAAATCCTTCTCATCCGAAAGATTTTCGGTCTATCAGTTTGTGTAATGTGGTGTTTAAACTCATTTCTAAAACTATTGTTAATCATATTAAAAAAGTACTCCCCGATGTTATTTCCTCTAATCAGTCTGCGTTTGTCCCTAGTCGTTTAATCACGGATAATGCTCTTCTGGCTTTTGAGATTTTTCATTTTATGAAGTCAAATAAAGCAAAGAAGGGGTGTTTTGCTTTTAAGCTGGACATGTCCAAAGCTTATGATAGAGTCGAGAGGTGCTTTCTCCAGAATGTTATGGCAAGGCTTGTCTTCGATGTGAATTTTGTGAATCTGATTATGCGTTGTGTTAAGAGTGTCTCTTTGTTGGTGTTGGTTAATGGAAATGTAGAAGGTTCGTTTAGACTGGGTAGAAGACTCCGTCAAGTCGACCCTTTATCCCCTTATCTCTTTTTTTTATGCAGAGGCACTTTTAGCACTTTTTCGAAAAGTGAAAATAAATCATCTCATTCATGGTGCTCGAGTTTGCAGACGAGCACTGGCAGTTTCTTACCTCTTTTTTTAGCTGATAGCATTTTTTTAGCAAAGCTAATGAAATGGAGATCTTACAAATAAAACAAATATTGGAGATTTATGAACGGGCGTCCGGCCAGATGGTGAATCTAGGTAAATTTAAAATTACTTTTAGTAAGGGTGTAGATGATAGTGTTGCAGATTCTCTGGCAGTTACATTGGGAGCTCGTCGGGTTCAGAAACAGAGAATTTATCTCGGCATCCCTTGTACAGTAGGTCGTTCGAAGAAAATATTATTCCAAATGCTTGAAGATAGAGTGAGAAAGAAACTCAAAGATTGGAAAAAATGATCTCTCTCCCATGCGAGGAGGACAATCCTGATAAAAAATATTTCTCAAGCTATACCCAAGTATCTTATGAGCGCTTTCCTCCTTCCGGAACATGTATATCGTCGAATTAACTCTATGACAGTGGCTTTCCTTTGGGAGCAGAAACAGGATGAAAGACACATACATTGGTATAGTTGGAAGGTAGGTCAAAGAATGTTGGAGGATTGGGTTTTTGAGATGTCAGTCAATTTAACAAAGCTCTGCTCGCAAAGTAAGCATGGAGGCTTTTGCATGGGGCAGATTCTATCCTTTCCCAAACCTTGCAAGTGACATATTATCCTAAAAAACCTTTCCTAGAGGCCATGATTGTGTTTAATCCGTCTTTCACATGGAGAAGCATTATGGAAGGAAAGGTTCTCCTCAATGATGGTATTATTTGGCGAGTTGGTTATGGGCAACTATAAGAATCTAGAGAGATAAGTGGCTGCCTGAAGAACCTGGAGGGCGTGTACCACCTATTGGTGAGGGAGAAACTGAGAACTCAACAATTTCAGAGTTATTTACTGTGAGTGGAAGAGAATGGGATGTTAGAAAAATATATAGGTTGTTCCAGCCACGAATAGCTGAGCAGATTCTATCAATTCCTCTCCCTGAGCATCGTTCTTGTGATCGTTGCATTTGGAGATTTAATAGAAATAGGATGTATTCAGTATGATCAGGTTATGTGATTGCTTGTCGAAGAAGGGATTTTATGCGGGACGCTCCGACTTCATCGACACTGGATCATTTTATTTGAAAATGGCTCAATAGGTTGCAGGTTGCTCCTAAAGTTCACCATTTTATTTGGAGATGTGCAAAAGGCATACTACCGGTGGCGGTTGAACTAAAAAAGAAACATGTTAAGTGTGATAGACTGTGTAGACGATATGGTCTTGAAGAGGAGTCTATGGAACATTGCTTGAGAGACTGCCCTTGGTCTTCATTTTATTGGAAAGCTTCACCCCTCTGCTTGAAATTTCGGCCAAGTATTAGTGCCCTTTCTCTCCGAGATTGGTTTGGCAAAATTGCAGCTATTGATGAGCCACAAGTGCATAACCTGTTTGCGATCTTACTGTGGCTGAATTGGAAGAAAAGAAATCTATTGGTTTTCCAACAACTCACCACTCCTCACCATGTTTGTTTTAAAGCTGCCATGAAGTTGCACAATGAATTCCAGGACTCATTGAGAAAGAGTAGGTCTGTGGAGTTGTCTACAGAGAATGAGTATTGGCAAAAGCCTCATGTGGGTTCTTGGATAGTCAACGTTGATGTCTCCGCTAATTCAAATGGGATTATTGGATTGGGAGTAGTTATTAGAGACATGTATGGGAAGTCTCTGATTTAAAGATATAGAAGATTGGTTGCTCATTTCCCATCTGATATTACCGAATGAATTGCTTATCAAGAGGGGCTGGCTAGTGAATTTGATGGGAGAGACATGAACCATGTCTTAGCATGATCCCTCAAAGTGTATGGAAAGCACCTCATCTTCAATTGATCCTCGTTCAAACCTTGTAGAAGAAAGGTTTGAACCACAACATGGAACTTCCGGATGAAGTTCAAGGCATCTTCAGTCGGCATCCCATAAAAGGATGGTAGTTGCTTGAAGTGGATGTTCTTCAACTCATAGTTCATTGCGGCTTCTCCAAGAACAATACAAGAAGTTGATGCCCCTATCACGGGATGAGCAAAATCCCTCATGTTCCGTGCCGCATTAGCATTGTTCTCATTGTTAATGTGATTGGCATCCATCTCTAAAGGTTGAGAGTAGTCACTTGAAGAGTAAACTTCTCTCAAGATTTCTTCTTCCTAATTGGGCGCCTCAATCCTTCTTGGTCTATGAATGTTGTTAAACATGGGGGCTATTATTCTGTTGAGACTTCGTCGACCTTACATACATAGTCACAAACACAAAAAGAAGATCATACGTAACTGTGGATAAAGTATGACACTTAAACAAAAACACAACAAAATGTACACAAATAACAAAACAATCACACAAACAATTATAACATAAAAAGATAAAACGCCTAAAGCTTTCCCCAGAAACGGCGCTAGTTGTTTGTTTCCGGTCAACTTACACTCGCTAAACTACTACTAACCGGACCTGCAAGAGGACGAGGTCGATTGTAGGGCGGTGAGCTAACCCGAGTCGTGTCTCTCGAGGAAAGTTTAGAGGGGAATTATCTTTTCACACTACAATTGTTAACATGCAAATGAATTTAAACATAAACCTAAACATCCTATTCAAGTGATCGGAGAGTTTTGACTAAACTAATAGATTTAAGCAACCAAAATTAACTAGCAACACCAACTATAACATAGATAAATGAAAGGATTATGAGAAGAGCATTAGGGTGTAGATTCTCTCACTGGTTTCTCTCCTAGCTTATTTCAAGTTGATTATGTTAATCCTAAACGTATAATAGACCCCTTCAAGTGGCTTAACTTCATTTACTGTCGCCGTCAATCCATTAAACCACCATCGGCTATATTATACGAACAAGATTAACAATTAGGCTTATGTAACCTAATCCATCTAACATTGAAGGAACCTTAATCAGGCTACAGAATCTCTTCTCGGTCTTATCTAAAGCCTAGCAATGCTAAGTAGTGATCAAGTACCCGACATAAATAAGCACGATTCAATCAACAAGAAATCAACCATCACAAGCATGGATCAAAACCAAATCGATTATCTACCCCCTAGTGTAAGGAATTAGCCCATCATCATGCTCAAAACAACACAATAATCATACAAGTTCTTCATTTCATGAATCGAAAGATAAATAAAATACAAACTTTCACAATAATTATTGTCTCGAGAGTTTTGGGACGAATCCCTATAAATGAGCTAAAGCTAAGGAAAGAATACCAAAAAGTGGAAAATCTCGAGCAAGCCTAGCTTCCACCTTGGCTTGGAGTTGAATTCCTCTTCTCGTGCCTTCTTCTTTAAGCTTAAGATTCCTTGCCTCTTCTCCTCCTCTTTTCTCTCTCTCTGGAACGGTTGTGGTAGTGGTGAAGTATGGAATATAATGAATGAATAGAGATGATGAGTGAATGGGGAGAGAATTAGGAGATTGGTAGAAAAAGGATATAGTTATTAGGGGTAGTTTCATCCCAAACTCCTCCTACTCCTAGGCTCCAAAAAGTCTTTGTCCATTTAATCCTTCCAGCTGGCCAAGTGTGGTAGGAGGTATTAAAGATTAAAGCTCCCGAAATGTAACTGAAACTAATTGAGAAAGGCTCGAACTGACCGCCCCGCGCCGGCTGTGCCCCCATACCGACGGGGCTGGGATGCCCCGCGCTGGCGGGGTGCCAGTGCGCGTGGGGTGCCTCGGCCGTGGGTATTGTCCCGCGCCGGTGGGGCCACTTCAGCTGCGGTGTTCAGTTCCAACTTCTCACCTCTAGTTTTGACGCTTCAGCTGGGCTCCTTCAGTTTTGGTGCTTCAGCTGGGTTTCTTCAGTTGGGCCTCCAGCTCAGCTCTGCAATCTTGGCTTCAGCTTGAAGTTAAAACTCTTCAGTTGCAGCTCTAGTTCAGCTCCAAGTCCTTGGCTCCAGCTTGAAGTCTTCAGTTTGACCCCAAAGCTGATCAGTTTGGGGTGTTATTTTGGCTTGATCATCAGTTTGGTTCATCAGCTTGACTCATCAACTGGAGCTTATTTTTGGAGCTCCGCATCCATGCCACCTTTATGTCTTAAAATATTCCTTTTGCGAACAAAAGCTCAAGTTTTGCACAAACCTAACATATTCTACCACAAGAGCAAAAGTGAAGATAAAAATATAGAATCAACATAAAAATACTGGAAACACACATACTAAAGATACAAAATTCCTACAACAAAACATAACAAATAAACACTAAACAGGCCGCTCTTAGCTCAAGAATATGGTTGTTGCATGATAGTGATGGAAACAAATTGCAAAGCGCTTCAACAGCCGTTGAGTACAGGTGGTGAGGATGTCTCCTACTTTGGTGAAGTGTGTGACTTAATTTGTGTTGAGGCAATCCATTTCAATCAAGTGGTCTATAGTTGGGCTCGCCGAGAGGCCAATGTTGTAGCTCATTTACTAGCATGTCTGGCTAGTAGTAGTAGTAATCCCGTTTATTTCTCATTCACCGGGGATATTCCGGCCTCTGTTATGTCAAATTTTCTCTCTGAGGAACGACTTTTAATTTAATAATATTCACTTTTTTCCCTAAAAAAAAGAAAAAAAAAGAAATAAGTTGTTCCCTCCAGCCCACCAATTGGTTCCTCCATTTCAATACATTTTCGATATGGAGAAATATGATATTTTTTATCATAAACATCAACTTCATAAATCTATGTTGTTGTTTCATCAAAAGAATGAATTTTATCTGAATTTGTATGAGGAACCTAACAAGTTCATTGATTATACTGGGAAAGAAATTGAAGACAATATCGCAAGACCGGAATGGTATTTTGTTTGCATAACATTCTTATTTTTTTAGTTTGGTTATTATATATTCCATGCCTGTATATAGGAACTTTGATCATCTTGATCGAATCACATTACTCAATTTCCTATGTATGTATGCCATATAAACTATTATTTTCAAACATGCACATATATAAAAGATTATAACATAGTGGTATACCTCATTTTCCTGTTTATTACTTGCATATAGTAGAACTCGGGTTCCGTAATTAACGAGTGAAGGATTCGGGCTCCGATGATCTACAAAATAGAACACAACGTGAAGTTGAAAGACCGTCGGAGGATTGATGATCATTCGGTCTCTGTTTAGTGTTTATTTGTACTATTTTATTGTAGTAAGTTTGCACCTTTTATAGGCCATTGTTAGTATTTTTAGTATGTTCTATGTTAATTTTATGCTTTTATCTTCACGTTTGATCTTATGGTGGAACATGCCAAATTTGTGCAAAACTTGAGCTTTTGTTTCTAAAAGCAGGATTTTATGGCATTAAGGTGGCAAGATTGGAGAGCTCTAAGTTTAAGCTCCAACTGATGTACCCGTCTGATGGACCAAACTGAACTGGAAGCCAGAACTAATAAAGAGCGATCAAGAGTGAAACTGAACTAAAGATCACAATCGAAAGACACGGAGCTGAAAAGCCTGCGGGGCTGCGAAGACACCGCGCACTCGCAACCCATTGCCCCCGCGCACGCGCACACGGCACTCACACCACGGCCGCGCTTGCACGCGGGATGCGTCTAGTCTAGCTCCCGTTTAATTTTTCACACCCGATCAGTTTTGCTCCCTCCCTTCAATACCAAGCTTTGAACCAAGACTTTACTCCTCCATATTTTCCCCACAAGGCTAGCTTTGAAATAGAATAGGGGGAGACTTTTGGCACCTAGATTTGTAGGGGTTTAATTCCCCTAATTCCTACCCTAATACTTGGCTCCCCCATCTCTCTCTCTCATTGGAAAAACCAATTAGCCTTCATCTTCCATCAATCAACCCATCACCTTAATTAATGGTTTGATTTTCCATATCTCCCCATATATTTTAAAATATCACACAATCCCTCTCACCATCTCTCATCTTCGATCCATCTCCATTTTATTTACCTTTCACTCTCTCTCTCTCACCATCATCCATTCTCTACTCTCTCCATTCTTCACCTCACCATTTTCTCTCCACCTTCTCCACCTTCATTTTCCATACTTCATCATTTCTCACCACCTTCACCACCGTTCTACAAGGGGAGAAAAGAGAAGGAAAAGAGGTAAGGAAGAAAGCTCGAGAAGAGAGGTCCGACTCTAAGCCATCCGCGGAAGTTTGGCTTGTTCAATGGTCTCCTTTTGGTATTTCTTCTTTTAGCTTAGTTCATTTGTGGGGGTTTGTCCCAAAACTCCTGAGATAACAAATATTGTAGAAGTTTATGTTATTTACATTTGATTTATGAAGATGACGAACTTTTATGATGTTTGTGTTATTTTGAGCATAGGTTAATCCCTTCATTAGGGGGTAGATAATCGATTTGGTTTCGATCCATGCTTGTGATTGTTGTGTTCTTGTTGTTGGGATTGTGCATGTTTATGTTGAGTGCTTGATCACCACTTAGCATTGTTAGGTTTTAAATAAGACCGAGAGGAGATTCTAAAGCCTGACTTAGGTTACTTCAACATTAGGTGGATTGGGTCACATAAGACTAAGTGTTAATCTTGTTCGTATAATATAGCCGATAGGGGTTTAATAAATAGACGGTGACAGTAATTGAAGTTAAACTACTTAAAGGGACTATTGTATGTCTAAGATTAATTAAACCAACTTGAAACAAGCTAGGTGAGAAACTATTGAGAGAATCTACACCCTAATGCTCTTTCCGTAATCTTTTTCCCTTCGTCTTGATTTTGTTATTGTTCGTGCTTGTTAGTTAATTTTTCTTGTTTAATTTCTCTAGTTTAGAACAACCCTCAAATTCATGATAAGAATGTTTATGTTTATATTTAAAGTCTTGAACATGTTTGCATGCATTGCATAAAGAGATAGTCTCATCTAAGCTTTCCCCGAGAGACACGACCCGAGTTAGCTTACCGCCTTACAATCGACCCTGTCTTCTTGTGGGTCTGGTTCGAAGTATTTGTGTGTGTGTAGGTTAATCCGGAACTTCAAACAAATTGGCGCCGTTGTCAGAGAAAGCTTTAGGCATATTATCTTTTTGTGTTGTAATTGTTTTTGTATTTGTTTTTGCATTCGTGCTTTTGTGTTGGTTAAGTATTGGTGCTTTAGTATTGTTTGTTTTATTTTGGTATTTATGTTTAAGCTTTCGCTCCTTTTTCCACAGTTACGTGTGATCTCTTTTTGCGTTTGTGGTTGTGTATGCTAGGGAGATGAAGTCTCAACCGGAGATTAGCCCCCAATTTTTGACAACATCCATAGATCGAGGAGGATCGACGTGTTCGATTGGGGAGAGGAAATAGAGACAAATCATATCAACAACCCCGACAACGTTAATGCGGCTAGGAATATGAGAGATTTTGCTCGTCCCGTGATTAGGGCATCGACTTCTTGCATAGTCCTTAGAGAAGACGCAAGGAACTACGAGTTGAAGAACATCCACTTCCACCAACTACCATCATTCTATGGGATGCCGGCCGAAGATGCCTTGAACTTCATCTAGGTTTTCTATGCCGTAGTTCAAACCTTTCCTTTACAAGGTTTGAACAAAGACCAATTGAAGATGAGGTTCTTTCCTTACACCTTGAAGGATTATGCCAAGACGTGGTTCATGTCGCTCCTGGCCAACTCATTGGCCAATTGGAATGCTGTGTACGAGAAATTCATGGCCAAGTACTACTCCAATCAAAAGACCTAAGACTTGAGGGCTCAAATAGTCACCTTTGCCCAATCTCCGGGTGTAGCCTTCTATGATGCTTGGGATTAATTTAGAGGTCTCCAACAACAATGCCCGCACCACTATCTCACGCTTGAGTTGCTCAACCAATTCTTCTACGACAGGCTTTCAAAAAATTTCTAATACATGGTGGATAATGCCGCGGGAGGAGATATTGGAGGCTGGACCATGGAAGAAGTCTCAAACATCTATGAGACTATGGCCATGACTTCTCAATAAAAGAGTGCTAGGGGGAAGAGATCTTCCGTCAATGAAGCCAACCCTAGTTATGATGTGACGAGGCAACTAGCCGAGTTGATGAGGTAAGTGGAGATGCTTCGGACTTCTGAGAGACCACCTCAACAAGCCATGTCGGTTGAAACGTATGGTATATGTGGAGAATATGGCCATGGGGCCAATGTTTGCCAAAAGTCACTCGAGCCGGAATCAAATGAAGAAGCACATTTCCATGCTCTTCAAGAGCAAGTTCATGCTCTCCAAGGGTTCCAACCTCACCAACCATACAAACCGTACTCTCAATCATACAATCCGGGGTGGAGAAACCATCCCAACTTCTCTTGGAAGCAACTGCAAAAATCTCAACCACTTCAACAACCGCCTCCACCTCAACAAGCCGAAGGTGGGCAAGCTCCATCTTATCCAAGGCTGCAACAATACCCGACCTAACCAAACCAACCTTCTAGGCCATCATTGCAAAACACCTTGCAATCCTTCATTCAAGCTACCCAACAAAAGTTCGAGTTCGTTAAAGCATCCGTGCAGCGGATCGAGACCCAAGTGGGGCAAATAGCTGGACCGTTGGAGAGTTAGCCAAGCAAACTAAGCCGGGCAAATTGCCAAGCCAACCGGAGCAAGCTCAAGCTATCACCGTGCTTAGAGGAGGCAAGGTGATTGATAAAAAGATTGGGGAGCCAAGCCTAACCAAAGAAGTTGAAAAAGAAAACGCGGCTCCTCAACAAGAGCAAGGGGTGCCCGAACAAGAAGGTGAACCAAAGAAGGAGCCCACACTCCACAAGGCCGTTAATCCTTACTATCTTCCAATCCCTTATCCAAGCCGGTTGAGAAACGAGAAGCAAGACAACCAATTTCAAGAGTTTTACAAGCTCTTGTCCAAGGTGAATGTCAACCTTCCACTCTTTGACATCATCCGCAATGTGCCGGCCTATGTCAAGTTCTTCAAGGAACTAGCCTCCAAAAAGAGGAAGTTTGCGGAGGATGAGAAGATTGTTGTGTCCGAGATGGCAAGTGCAATCCTACAACAACAACTACCACCCAAGCTCTGTGATCCAGGTATTTTTACTCTTAAAATTGCCTTGGGGAATGGCGAGGAAATTGGCGCGGAAAATTGACTAAGTGTAAGGCTGCGGCGCGGCAACCGCGCGACCGCGGCAATGGCCTCTCGGTAAGAACCCAGCGTGAGCGCGCAAACACCGCCGGCGCGTGGCCTATCCGGCCGAACAACTCCAGCCGCGAGCGCGGCCTTCTTCCGCGGGTGCGTAATTCACCTCGCCACACGCGCGGTGCCTTTCCGTGGCAGCGCTATTATAAGAAAAAAAAAGAAAATGAAAAAGAAAAGGGATAAAGATGAGAACAAAATGGGGGGTTAGTTCCAGATCCCCAATTTCCTCAATCAGTTTAACCTCACCCCCAATTTCCCCAAAATTGAAACCCAGCTCTCTGCTAAATCTCTACCCCTCTCTCGCACCCATCCACCGCTGCCATGCGTTACTCCCCTCCAGCATGTGCACACCATCAATACCGCCACCGTGTCTCACATAGCGCGCCTCGCACCGCCTTGCTCCGCTGTACCTCAACAACCACTCTGCACCACTGCCTCGACTGTCGCGCAGCCACAGAACACATCCCAGCCCATGCGTGCGCCATAGAGCCTGCGGCCACGCACCAACCCCGCGCACGCACCGCAGCGTCCACGGCCGCGCTTCCTTCGCACCGTTCGCCCCTTGCCGACCCCCTCCCAAGCTCGCCTTCACCCGCGCGCGCAGCCCTCCATGTCTCCCACACCATGTCTACGCTCCACTCCGCGCCCGCACACACCCTCTTCCCCCGCAGACTGTCTCGAGCGCGCAGACTTGTTGTGTCTGTCCCGCAGCTACAGCTTCTTCCCATCTCCTGCACTCTTCAAGCCCCTGCAGCTCTACCTCTCCAATATGGCTTGATGCAAAAATGTCGCCCCCGAGCACGAAGAGGAAGAGCACAAAGAAGAAGAGGTCGATGAAGAAGAAGAGGTGGATAAAGAAAATGATGAGGATGAAACTATGAAGGTTGATGATTATTCGGGAACTATGGGTGCCCATTCCTAATCATCACTCACCGTGAAGGTAAACATTTCCGAGCCTTCAAAGAATTTGATATCACTGCAGCTAGATATCTAGATTGGGAATTGTTAGGCACATTGCAAATTGATGCCAAGGTTCGGAAGTAACTTAAAGCTTTGAAATTGGAAAAATTTGCTAAAATGAAGCATGTTGCTTTTAATCACTTGTGCTTTGAGTTTTTAGTGTCATTTGCATATGATGAGGAGAACGAGAAGATAAGTTTCTGGCTTCTGGAGTAAAAATATGTGGTCACCTTGGCTCTAATGAAAGATTTCTTCATATTTCAATGTTGCTAATGCCTGGTTTGAACTTACTGGTTTCAACAATTGGTACTCTAAAGGAGTATCGAGCGGATTCATCAAGGACCCTGCCTTGCCCATTGTACACAAATTCCTATCTTATTCAATCAGTGGCAAGGAGCAAGAAAACAAGGTGAACTCAATCGAGGTTTACCTCTTATGGTTGTAGTGAACAAGACCAAAATTTGCCCGTCCACCTTCATGTGGGCGTCTATCCAGCAAATGCTTCAAAGGGAGACACATCATACTTCCTTCTGCGCCTTCATCTCTGCACTGACAGTCCAGCTCGGGGTCACTCATGACAACGGTTCTCCCCTACAGGGCCAGACTAGGTAATACAGTACCTCATCAACAAGGGCAAGCTCAGACGGGCTCAGATTATATATGATGAGCGGCGCTTGGTACCTCAAGCTAACAGGGCTTATGTTGAAAAATTGATGAACGTCCACGTTGTCGCACGACGCCAGACTGCTAGAGCCAGCTCCTCTTCTGCATCACAATAAGCTCAGTAACCAGAGCCCGATCAGGAGGACGACGATGACGATGAACACGGAGAAGAAAAAGAAGAAGAGGAGGAGCAGCAACACTACCAGCCACCGCCATACCCCACAGTGTCTTCTTCTGATAGATATCAAATGCTGAGAGACGACTTGAGGTCCTTCAGGGACCACTATGACACCACAATGGGACAGTTCCAGCATCACTATCACACCATGATGGGGCAGTTCCAGCAGCATTTTGATACCTCTATGGGCCAGTTTCGCCAGCACCTCAATCATTCCTTGGGCGAATTCCGCCAAGAGCTGGGCACAATGTGCCAAGATATTGGGGATTTGCGGCAAGAGGTCTTCCACCGCTTTGACAGGTAAGATAAGCAGATGGCGGCCTTGGAACAAAGCTGGAGTAATTGGACGCTCTCCTACCCATACCCACCGTCTCCTCCACCACCTTATGATCTACGTGTGGGGGAGTTGTTTAGTGTTTATTTGTACTGTTTTATTGTAGTAAGTTTGCACCTTTGATAGGCCATTGTTAGTATTTTTAGTATGTTCTGTGTTAATTTTATGCTTTTATCTTCACGTTTGCTCTTATGGTGGAATATGCCAAGTTTGTGCAAAACTTGAGCTTTTGTTTCTAAAAGTAGGATTTTATGGCATTAAGGTGGCAAGATTGGAGAGCTCTAAGTTTAAGCTCCAACTGATGTACCCGCCTGATGGACCAAACTGAACTGGAAGCTAGAACTGATGAAGAGCGATCAAGAGTAAAACTGAACTAAAGATCACAATCGGAAGACACGGAGTTGAAAAGCCCGCGCGGCCAAGGAGACACTGCGCGCGCGTAACCCATTACCCCGCGCTGACGTGCACGGTGCTCACACTGCGGCTACGTTCGGCACTCTTCGGCCAAGAGGTCCCCGCACGCATCCCAGCCCCCGTGGGCGCGCGGTACTCCGCTGGTGAGCGGGGTGCGTCCAGTCTAGCTCCCGTTTAATTTTTTACACCCGATCAGTTTTGCTCCCTTCCTTCAATACCAAGCTTTGAACCAAAACTTTACTCCTCCATATTTTCCACCACATGGCTAGCTTTGAAATAGAATAGGGGGAGACTTTTGGCACCTAGATTTGTAGGTGTTTAGTGGCCCTAATTCCTACCCTAATACTTGGCTCCCCCATCTCTCTCTCTCTCTCTCTCTCTGGAAAAACCAATTAGCCTTCATCTTCCATCAATCAACCCATCACCCTAATTAATGGTTTGATTTCTCATATCTTTCCATATCTCCTCATATCTTTTAAAATATCACACACTCCCTCTCACCAACTCTCATCATCGATCCATCTCCATTTTATTAACCATTCACTGTCTCTCTCACCATCACCCATTCTCCATTCTCTCCATTCTTCACCTCACCATTTTCTCTCCACCTTCTCCATCTTCATTTTCCATACTTCACCATTTTTCACCACCTTCACCACCGTTCCACAAGGGGAGAAAAGAGAAAGAAAAGAGGACAAAAAGCTTAGCTTAAGGAAGAACGTTCAAGAAGAGAGGTCCGACTCCAAGCCATCCGTGGAGGCTTGGCTTGTTCGAGGGTCTCCTTTTGGTATTTATTCTGTAAGCTTAGTTCATTTGTGGGAGTTTGTCCCAAAACTCTTGAGACAACAAATATTGTAGAAGTTTTTGTTATTTACATTTGATTTATGAAGATGACGAACTTTTATGATGTTTGTGTTGTTTTGAGCATGATAGGCTAATCCCTTCGTTAGGGGGTAGATAATCAATTTGGTTTCGATTCATGTTTGTGATTGTTATGTTCTTGTTATTGGGATTGTGCTTGTTCATGTTGAGTGCTTGATCACCACTTAGCATTGCTAGGTTTTAGATGAGATCGAGAGGATATTCTAAAGCCCGACATAGGTTCCTTCAATGTTAGGTGGATTAGGTCACATAAGCCTAAGTGTTAATCTTGTTCATATAATATAGCCGATAGGGGCTTAATGGATATACGGTGACAGTAATTGAAGTTAAACTACTTGAAGGGACTATTGTATGTCTAAGATTAATTAAACCAACTTAAAACAAGTTAGGTGAGAAACCATTGAGAGAATCTACACCCTAATGCTCTTTCCGTAATCTTTTTCCCTTCGTCTTGATTTTGTTATTGTTCGTGCTTGTTAGTTAATTTTGCTTGTTTAATTTCTCTAGTTTAGAACAACCCTCAAATTCATGATTAGAATGTTTAAGTTTATATTTAAAGTCTTGAACATGTTTGCATGCATAGTATAAAGAGATAGTCTCTTCTAAGCTTTCCTCGAGAGACACGACCCGAGTTAGCTCACTTCCCTACAATCAACCCCGTCCTCTTGCGGGTCCGGTTCGAAGTAGTTTTGTGTGTGTAGGTTAATTCGAAACTTCAAACAGTCTCCGACGTCCAAGTCAGAAATCAATCAAATAGAAAGCGGATGGAATCGACGAAAATTTAAAGGCTTTATTTTTATAAGGATAATTATAGTGATTGTGTGTGTTCTTGGATGAGTGTCCTTGGCCACTCTCCCTGCCTCCTGTGATCTTTTATAGTAGATTGCACGCAACTACCTTCCTCATTTTTCCAAAATAGCTAGTCTCTAGGGTTTAAATTAGCCATTTTCTTATCATCTATATGGTTTTTGACTTGGTCTTGCAAAGTCTCAGCTCTTTTATTATTAAATAGCACTTGACCTTAATCGCTTCGAGGTCCTTTAGTTGTTGAACCCAGTTCATGTTTTGGCCTCATAGTAAAGACCTCGGTTTGTATCTTGACCTCATTCTAGGTCTTAATGAAAAGATCCTCTACAATTAGCTCCTCATTACGTGACCTCTTGTTTTCTAAGGGGTCGGGTAATGAATTTTGACTACCAATTCAATGGACCCAATAGTGTTCTGGTTACTAAGTTTCGAGAAACTTTCGAGGTCGCGAAGACAGAACTTATAAAGCTCTAGACTTGGAGACAAGTCCAGGGGGAGCTCTTGAGGTCATGAGAGCAGACCTCGCGAAGCTCCAGACTTGGAGACAAGTAGCTCTTGAGGTCGTGAGAGCTAACCTCGCGAAGCTCCATACTTGGAGACAAGTCCTGGGGAAGCACTTGAGGTTATGAGAGCCAGCCTTGCGAATCCAGACTTGGAGACAAGTCCTGGGGGAGCTCTTGAGGTCGTGAGAGCCGACCTCGTGAAGCTCCAAACTTGGAGACAAGTCCTGGGGAGCTCTTGAGGTCGTGAGAGCAGACCTCATGAAGTTCTAGACTTAGAGATAGAACGGATCGTTTGATCTCAAGTGTCTTTTCGTAAATTCTTTTTTTTAAATTTTTTAGATTTAATTTTTCTGACGAAGCCTAACGACTATGAGAAGAAGACACAACATCGAGTTGAGAATCATCTTTGTTAGGGCTAGGCACAGTTGTCGTCAACTGCAGTCAGGCATTTGTCAGTATGACCTGAGAAGAAGGTATGGTGGGTCTACCGTGAATGGAGATGCTTGTGTCTTCATTTCTCTGCTGCTACTGCTTTCTTCTTTTCTTTTCTTTTTATTATTTTTTAATAAGGGTATTTAAGTAGATTCACCATTATTAATGAAAATTAAAGAACAATAATTTATAGAATGAAAAATAAATATCATGGTGCAAATAAAAACACCCAATGAAATATTGTTATAATAGATCTTTGTAGTCAAAAGCCATGGCAAAATTATTTTCTCTCACAAAAGATATAAATACATGTTTTTTCAGCCACACAAAAAATCTAGGGAGTTTCTCTTTACACCACTAATTTTACTCTTTACACTATAAAAGAAAAAAAGAAAAAAGAAAATAATTTTGAAACTACTTGTGACATCCCATATCAGTGGGAGAATGAATGTATGATGAGTATATAAGTGGGCTCAATGGACTCTCTAACAACTTGGGTTAACCATTTTGACAAAGCGAGGACGGATGTCAAATAGTTGCTAGTAGAGCCCGTTATGCCGTCATTTCGTTACTGAGCCCCATCCCCGTGGGCCTGGGGCATTATAAATGGTATCAGAGACGACCCTGGGTGCACTTGATCGGGCCCTGGAGCCAGTCCAGGTGTGCTCAAACCGGACCCCGGGGGACGGTCCTACAGAGGAAGGAGCATGATGAGGACGTCGTGTCTCCAACGGGAGAAGAATGTGACATCCCACATCGGTGGGAGAATGAAAGTATGATGAGTATATAAGTGGGCTCAATGGACTCTCTAACAACTTGGGTTAACCATTTTGGCAAAGCGAGGACGGATGCCAAATAGTCGCTAGCAGAGCCCGTTATATCGTCGTTTCGTTACTGGGCCCCATCTCCGTGGGCCTGGGGCGTTACATTACTTAAATACCTTTGAATAAAAAATTAAGTCTGAACACATCCAGGGTGTTCGAATGTCGAAGTTCGAACATAATGAGGATGTTCGAACTTTAATTTTCGAACCAACTCCATATTTTTCGAAGAATAGAAATCGTTCGAATTAAAATTGTCGAACAAGTTGAAAGTGTTCAAAATTATTTTTCTGAACATGTTTTTTTTAAAGTGTGTTCAATAATCAAAGTTCGAATACAGTGTAGATGTTTGAACTTCAATTTTCGAACCACTCTATATTTTTTAAAGTATAGGTGTCGGTCGAATTAATATTCTCAAACAAATTGGATGTGTTCGAAATTGTGTTTCTGAACATGTTTTTTTAGACTGAAGGGCATTAATGTAAATGTGCATGGTGTAAAGAGTAAAATTAGGAGTGCATTGGGCAAGTGAGGTGCAAAGAGTAAATTCAGTACTGCAAATAGAAACTCCCAAAATCTAGGGTGCATGTATATACACTCTAAACCCTATATACACCAACACTCTTTGCGGGTGTTGCTAAAAAAAACTCTTTGTGGGTGTATGTATACCTAGGGCTGTAAACGAGCTGAGACGAGTCGAATACTTTCAAACTTGAGTTCAGGTCGTTTAAGATATACTCGGCTCGAGCTCGAGTTCGACTCAAGCTTCAACTTCGAGTTCGAGTTCGGCTCGACTAAGAAAATTCATAATCGAGTTCAATTCGATCTCGGCTCAAGTTCAACTCAATAAGGACATGTTCAAGTTCCATAAAGAAATCAACAAAAAACTCGATGATAATAAAATTTGTGATTGAGTTCTTTTCTTTTCTAGATTTTCTTTAATTATGTTTATTTTTATTTTATTTTCTTTATTAATTACTTAATTATGTAACTGTAATTATGCTTATTACTCATTTTACTTTATTATTTTCATTATTAATATAGAATATTTAAATTTTAATATATAAATATTTACCTTAATTTGAATTAAAATTTCAAAATATTTTTGCTTTTATAATTTATAAATCATAATTTACTCATATCTCATTTTCTTGTTATTTTATTGACCATTCATTTTCACCTTTTCATGTAAAAAATTGTATTCATTAGTTAATTAGTGATTAGCTCACTACCCATATTAGCTTATTATTTTTCATTACTAATTTCAAACTTCAATATATTACTATTTTACAATCATCTTAATTCAAATTCAAATTTCAAAGTGTTTTTTCTTATACAATTTATAAATCATAGTCACTCATATCTCATTTTTTTACTATTTTATCGATTATTCCTTGTCATTTTTCATATGAATTGTAATCGTATTAGTTGATTGATGATCTAGTTCATTATTCTTGTTAGTTTATTATTTTTTATTACACATTTACACATGTTCCAATCAACAAGTAAATATTTACATTAGTCTTAATTTGAATACAAATTTCAAAGTTTCTTATAATATGATTTGTAAATCATAATTTATTTTTATTGTTATATCTCATTTTCCTTTTATTTTATTGATATATAACAGTAAATATTTCAATGAGGCACGCTAAAGTATACATATAATATTTATACATTAAATAATAAATTGAATAAATTGATATACAAAAATTTATCGAATCAAATGAACTAAGTAATTATTAGACACTATTAATTGCTTGATGTTGGTTTTGATGAACAATGTCGATTTAACTTAGTGTAATAATGTTTATTTGATATCATAGGTTTAATCAAATTCATTTATAATTGTTTAATTATCAAGTCTCAATTTTTAATTGTTAACTATAAAATAGATTATTTTTTACCTCATAATTAGATAGTTTTTTTATTAGACTACTTCAAAATTCAAATATACTATTTTATATTAATACTATAACTAAATATATTCTAAATGTATATCTTAAAGTTGGATAAACAATTTTGATTAAATTAATTTTTATCATATAAATCTATTTACATATTCCTATTTTTTAGTTAAATATCATAAACTTAGCTTAATGTTTGTAAATATTATTAATTTATTCCATTTTAACTTTTTTTATTCATGATAATATTAATTCTTAATTTTCATATAGTTCATATAGTCTATTATTATTATTATTATTATTATTATTATTATTATTATTATTATTATTATTATTATTATTAGTTGAATATACAGTAAATTTATCACATAAATTGATAATATGATATTATGTTTATATAAATATAATATCAATATATAATATATAAAGCTTTATATATATTTAAGTTTTGGAGAATTGTTTTGAAAATATTATTTGATTCAATATTAACATAATTATTAATAATTTGGTCAAGTGGTTAAAGTAACAAATTGAAATACATTTGGCTAAGGTTTGAATCTTGTTGGGGATTAATTTTTTTTTTGTTTATTTGTCAAAGCTCGATTAAAAGCTCGTGAGCTACTCGATCATAAGCTCGATTAAAAGCTCGTGTGCTACTCGATAAAAGCTCATTTACAGTAGAACTTTCTCACGAGTAGCTCGAGTTTGGCTTTAGAAAATTGTCGAACTTGAAAAAAAGCTCGAATTCGGCTCATTTAGGAAACGATCCAGTTTCGATCGAATTTTTTTCGAACCGATACCCAAGTAGCTCACGAACAGTTTGACTCATTTACAACCCTATGTATACCCTATATCTTTTATGTGGCAAAAAAAAAAATCCTTATCTTTTTCGCAAGAAAATAATTTAGTTATATAATTTTAGCAACTTTAATATATTTTTTCTTTAAATACTTTTATGTTTAACAAAAATAAAGCATATTGTTTGTCAATGCTTTTACGATCTTAAACTCTCTGTATATTTATGAAAAAAAGTGTTATGTTAGTGAAATTATAAACTAGTAGCAGTACTTAGAAAATTAAATAATAGTGTGATATTTTATGGGTAAATTCTAACGTAGGTTGCATGTAGTGCATCCCTCAGCTCTGCAGATAACATGTATCTCAGACCTACTATTTTTCAGATATTTGCAGTTCTTTTTTTTTTTGTCCAGAAATGAAAATTTCGGCCAAAAATTTCAGCTGATCGAAAAATATGTCGTGACACTTCAATTAATATATTGTGACACTTCAACTACCTATTATGACACTTAATTACTTATTATGACAGTTTGAAATAAAAAAAAAAATTTATCGACCGACCGATTAAAGAACAAAGTTAGCTATAAATAGTAAAGGGGATGCATTGCACCCCGTACAATAAATTTACCATATTTATGGGCAATTTCTATGCTACCCCTCACGTATTCCCCAAAGTGGCAAAATAGGTATTGTATAGTGTCGTAATAGGTCTATTGTGACACTTATACCCTGGGGTAGCATAGAAATTGCCTATTTTATGTGCTTTGATGATGTGACATTAAGATGTTTAATTATCTATGCAATGACGGTATCAAGAAACTAATGATAAAATAAGCACCCAAAGCTAGAATCTAGATTGTGGTGGAATATTCACTGCAACAAGGAAAAGACAGTGGGCCCCGAAGATTGATAGGCCTTTTTTTTAAACCCCTTAATTAATTAAAGTACAATTATATAATTTTTAGATATTTTTGTCCTCATAAGTCCAATTACTTTAAAACTATATCAAAATAAAATAGGACCCGCCATATATAGCTCTCACTACTAAAGCCTATATTAAATTGAACTACAACTCTCATTGGATAATTTAATCGTATATAGCTCCAAAAAAAATTCTACCAAAATAAGGGTAATTTAATCGTGTATAGCTACAAAAAATAAAAATTGAAAACTGACCATGAGTTCTCCTAAGATATTGCATGAAATCCCTTCAAATACATCAAATTTCTGGAATGTAGAGTCTTAAAAAATATTATATGTTTCTTCGCTTTGTAACTGGAAGAAGCAAACAACTTTTTTTTTTTTTTTTTTTTCTTTTTTGAATGGAAAAAAAAGCAAGTGTTATAACATTAGACCGCTCATTTTCTCATGTTTCTTGGTAAAATAAATATTAAAAAAAAAACAGAAAGAACACTCTAAATTAGGGTGGAAGACTTCCTTGCACGTATTACTTTGAGAGTCGATCGAACACAAAAAAAAATATTAATTCTTCCAATGCGAACAACCTGTAATAAGATGACTTGGATGGATATATCAAATAATAAGCCAAGTAGAAACGTGAAGATTTTAATTATTAAAAGTCTTCATTCATACCCCTCCATTGATATCTTTGATCAACAAAGCTTTATTAGGTTTTAGGGGTGGGGCTATAATTATATATAAGGGGTTTTGTAATTTTTTTTTTAGAGTTTTAATTGTAGGAATGAAAAAATCTATCTAAATACTATTAGGGCTCGTTTGGTTGGCTAATTTTTTTTGAAAATATGATTTCTGGAAATGTGATTCTGAGGAAAATGATTACTAACATAATCTTTATTCTTTGTTTAGAACATAATAAGGAAATTGCCAGAATTATCATTTTATTATTGGATTAAATTTAAACAAGTATATATATATATATATATATATATATATCTTATTTCATACTACCAATAGTTTATGATTTTAAATTATGAACAATATAATGAATGCATAATTCTCCCGTTTGCCTACTATATATATTGAATGCAACATATTATTTCAATTTAAATAAAATGATATGACTAAAAAATAATCAATTAAGGCAAATATTGTATTGTTGATCCAAATATTTTTTTCATTTAATTGGAAATCAATTTTTTTTTATTGAATTGGAAGTCAAAATTATCTATATTGACAATTGTATGGTTGTCGTTTAATCCGCAACATTGAATAAAAAAATGATATTATTGAAATTTTGATAGAAATGACAAAAAATGATTGGTAGAATGCCGAATTTTGATCGGAATTTTGTCAATAAAAAATATCACATTTTTTGAATTTCTTTTTTCATTTATAAAATTTTCTATTTTGTCTATTTTATTTATTTTACTCATTTTTTTATTGAAAATTTGTAATTCAAACTTAGTTTTAATAAAAAAAAAATAATAAATCTTATTTTTTCAATTTAAAAATAATCCATTTTTATTTTTGAGTTAAAAAAATATGAATCCAAACTTTATAATAATTTATAAAAAAATTAAATAATAATAAATGAAGAAATCGAATAATAAAATCATTTAACATCAGATTCCTAAAAATAAGGAATAAGAACACATTCCACGAAAATTGTACAATTTTTCTTATTTTGAGAAACTTGATTTCTTTCCACATTATACGAAAAAATGAACAAAACACAATAATATTAAAACAAAGAATTATATTGCTTTTCCAAATCACATTTTGTACCAACCAAAAGGGCCTTAATATTTTAATTATTTCAGTTTTACATATTACACGCCGCAGTTGGCTTGATTGGTCTAACAATCAGCATTTAACTAAATATATCCATATTACTTTGTGTAGTAAAGCAACTCATATAGAAAAAAAATTTTCGCAAAAGTATACAATACATAACGATCAAATAGGTATAATATTCTTCCTCAAAAAAAAAAAAGTATAATATTCGAATGATTTTTTTTTCCCGTAATAATTACTCGATTAAACTGGCAATCATACTAATAAAGAAAAAGTTTAACTTTCTTAATCATAACAAAAGTTTTATTATTATTATTATTATTATTATTATTATTATTATTTAATCATAGCAAATGGTTATCATTTCAGCCTTTAGCGACGGCCATAATACTTCATGGCCCACGGCTGCTCGAACCTTTTTAGGAAAATTCTACGCTTCACCAGGCACTACTCGAGGCACCTGAGATTGCGTCACATGTCCCAATTTCTGAAAAATATGTTCAATATTTTAAATAGAACTCTAGTTTAGACAATTTCTTAGTCTAGTATTTTATTTTATTTGGACTCTAGTTTTCGGCCCTTTTGGCCTTATTATTTTTGATCCCTTATACTTATAAATAATGGATCCATGTGTGTAATACCCCGAAATATTTTAGAGGGTTTTACTCAACTTATGTTACCTGAGGGTAATTTAGGTAAGAAGTTGGGTCCTTAACGGATTCAAATAAAGGAAAATCGCAGCCAGAGACATCTATTAAAATTTAATTTGGTCAAAAATTGCTTTAAAATATGTTCTGATATTTTTCTTGGGTTGATAGAAAAATTTTCAAGCATCGTGCCAAACTTTGAATTTTCCAATTTCGAGTTCAAATGAACACTTGGCACAATTTTAGGGTGAAAGGTAATAGATTTGGATAACTAAGGCACATCCGTCATTATCCAATTTCTTTTTCGAAATATTATCCTATTTATTTTTCTTCTATAAATAGGAGGTTAAGGTTTCATTTTTCATTCATTTTCAAAATCGAAACGCCGAGCAGCTTCTAGAGAAGGTACGTCTCTAGTTTCCTATTTCATTTCCGAAATAGTCGTTTTGAAGGTGTCAACGCATAGATCACGAATACGTGATTGAAAAGATGACACGACGGACGATCACGATGGAAAATCATCGTGACCGCCGCCAAAAGTCGCCACCACCTTTCAAATCGGTGACTCTTTCGGGTCATCGAATCAAAAAGTGTCTTTAGGGTTTTATGTTCTATGTATATTTATATACATTTTCCATGTTGTCACTTTTTAATTTCGGGTATATTTTGGGTATCCGATTATTAAATTGTAGTCTTTTTCAGATCTATCCTTCGTGGATAGCCCTATCGTATTTTTAAACTCAAAAGTTGTTCCGTGTCAAAATATAGTATTTTTATTTAAAGTTTCATATTTTTCCAATGGGCAGATCTTGCGGTATGAATTTATTTGTACCGAATTAATTTTAGGATACGGGTTTGACCACCCCGTATGCCAAAACTTCCTAAACGGTTTTTCTTTATAAAAATGCCCTGAGTAAAGTTCCCTTAAGAGTCAAAATATTTTGATGATCCGGGTGCTGCGTATTAAGATAGTAGATATTATAATATTTACTTCATAGCTAAGAAAGGTTAGATTTTGACATAATGGTAGTCATTCATCGAAACTAAGTTGCCGGATAATCTTGTAGGCACAGAAGAAGGAGACTTCTAGTTGAGATCAGAATCAGAATCTAGATCTAGCTCAGATTACCAGGTGGGTTTTTATTATATAAAAATGTATTTCGGGTTATTAAGCCCTGATATTTATAAAATGAATGTGATTGATTATCCAACTCATGACTGTATTTTATGTGCTCTCCTGACTCATGTAAGTCTTACTACTGTTTTTGGTGACGAAACTACAATGGTTCACGATATCGAGCCCCAAGCAAACAGGGCAGTGTCCAACCTTAAGCAGCCGGGTTGTGTACACGAACCGACTCACCGTAAGCGTTCTAGGGGAGAGTGGCGCGCAATGATGGAATTAAAATGATTTAGTATACATGGAATTCGCAAATTTTCTACTTTAAAAGCTTTCCATGATATGCTCTCAATATGATTGGATATTCTATTTTATAAAATGATTCTGAAGGTTTTTCTCAAAAGTACCCACTGAGTGCATTAGTACTCACGCCCAAATCTTTTCAAATATTTTCAGGATGAGCTGCGGGATGGTGGACGGCTGTGCTAAGGCTGAAGGGCTATCTTTTGATGTATATGTTTCTTTTATGTCTGGAGTCCAACTGAGAACATGGTTACCTTTTGTGTCTGAATAAATGCACTGCGTTTTTGTCCGCTTACTCTGATTATTGTTATGGAGTGTTCGGTTCTCCGAATCCCATTTTATTTACTGTTATGGAGTGTTCGGTTCTCCGAATCCCATTTTATTTACGGTTATGGAGTGTTCGGTTCTCCGAATCCCATTTTCTTTACTGTTATGGAGTGTTCGGTTCTCCGAATCCCATTTTATTTACTGTTATGGAGTGTTCGATTTTCCGAATCCCATTTTCTTTACTGTTATGGAGTGTTCGGTTCTCCGAATCCCATTTTCTTTATTGTTACGGAGTGTTCGGTTCTCCGAATCCCGTTTACTTTCTGTTCCTGACAGGCGAAAGCCTGGCATTTATTTACTTTCCTTACTCAGACAGGCGCAAGCCTGGCTTTACATTGTTTTTCATGTCAAGGCAAAAGCCTGGCTTTATATTGCTTTCACGACAGGCGGGAGCCTGGCATCTCTTTACTTTAAGTATTTGGACAGACATCAGTCTGGCCTTTTTTATGCCTAACCTATTAACAGTTAACCTTTGAACTGTTATTATTTACATTGAAGTTTGCCTTTGTTATTCTTTCTTGGGTTCATCCTAAGAGTCATGGTATCTGGTTTGAGTCATTTCATACGCTTTAAAAGCGTGGATTGATCCATTTATAGAGGTTATGCTGCCCATATTTTTAGGGCACTAACCCTATTTCTTTGATTGCTTCTGTTCAACAACCCCTTCCCCCTTTCCCCAAGTAGCGCACCGGTCCCCTGCCCTTCTCCCGGGAACGGGGCGTTACAGAGTGGTATCAGAGCAGGCTGCAACTCTGCAGGCCTGTCATATTATTGATTGAGTCTAAGTTCTCAGTGTATTCTCTTAATTAATTGTCTGATAGCCCTAGCACGTCGCCTACACCGCTCTCATCTTGCTTAAAAAAAAAGGTACGTGAGTTAAAATGTTTTTTTAGATTCAATTATATTTACTGATTTTTAAAAAAAGAAATGTGGATAAGGACCATTCTCCACATTGATGGTATTTATGAAAAGTCACGCCAATGATTGTTTCGAAAGGATAATGGTATCATTTTGGACTATGTTTCCATATGATGATGGTTATGAATGAAAGGGACTTATTGTCCATGATGGTAAAAAAAAAATTGTGGGGCATTGTGCCCAGATGGTATTGAATTATTATATTTAAATGGGACTATATGTCCATGATATGATTTGAAGGAATGTGTGGCGATAGTAATTAATGCCCTATGATTAGAAATGTGATAATGTGTAAGTGATTGGAAATGTGAGAATGTTAAAGTAATTGGAAATGTGATGATGTTAAATTGATGGGAAATCGAGAATGCTTATGAAGATGAAATGTGAACATAGAATGATTTGATTGAGAATGTAGATGAACATAGCCAATTGTGACTTATACACATAAATTGGATTTTAAGTGCATCTCTTAAGATTCATGTGGAACGTAGACTGACTAAGTGCTTTCCTTTAAAAATAAGTAGACTGATTAGAATTGCATGAGAAATGTTGTTGAGCATTTAGTTTAGGAGATATCTCACAATCGTATTAATTCAGCACGAAGTGGATTTTGTGATAGTTATTTCTGAAGCCTAAAATTTTTCAGAATGCCGCCTAAGAAAAGAACACAGAACCAAGAAAACCATGGACAACCTGCCCCAATTCCAATTCCCATACCGACATCAAGAGCAGAAGAAGCTTTTCGTAAACATCACCCACCTACTTTCAACGGGCTAGGTGACCCAATAGATGCAGAAAAATGGATTCGATGTCTGGACCGAATATTTGATTACATGTCTTGCATGAATGAGGAAAAGCTTACATGTGCTCAGTTTCAATTGATTGACGATGCAGACTATTGGTGGGAGTCTGTAAAAAGAACTATGACTTATGAGCAATGGCAGGAATTTACTTGGGAAGACTTCAAGGAAGAAGTTTATCAGAAATACATTCCTGATTGCTATCGAGAAAAGAAAGAGTCAGAATTCTGGAACCTCCGACAGGGAAGCTCTACTGTTACTGAGTATGACCGTGCCTTTAATCAACTCTCTCGTTATGCTCCACATCTCGTGGACTCGGACTGCAAGAAGGCTAAGAAGTTTAGGAAGGGCCTTAAACCAGAAATCAGCATGACTCTTATGGGGCATGATGAGATGTCGTATGCGCAAACACTGCGTCGGGCTTTGAACATAGAATCTGTTATGCCAGCTGAGAAAATCCAGCCACAACAATCTTCCCAAGATCTGAAGGGAAAGCGGAAATGGGAAGATAGAAATGCAGTGGGAAATAAGCAACAGTGGGCTAAGGGAAATAACAATTATGGGCAACAGAATCAACAAGGAAATAGGACTCCCTGCCCTATCTGCCGGAAGTTTCATTCAGGAAAGTGTATGAGGAATACAGATGGATGTTTCTTCTGTCATCAACCGGGACATTTTGCTCGAGATTGTCCTAGGAGTAAAGAAAATACAGGTTTTCCTCCTAGACCAGCACAAGATGGGAATATAAATCAGAGGCCTAATCAAGGGAACAATTCTAGGCCTAATCAGGGTGGAAACTTAAGGCAAAATCAGAGAGGAAATTTTAAGCCAGACCAAGGACAACGTGCCCTACAGCCAGCCAGGACTTATGCACTTCAGCAACAGCAGGCAGAGCGAGCTCCAGAAAATTTGGCAGGTATGATTAACATGGTTAATATACCTGTGCTCGCTTTATTTGATACTGGAGCTACACACTCTTTTATTTCAGAAAAGGCTAGTCAAAGATTAAAACTTAGACAAGTAGATGCTACTAATGCCTTAGAAGTTAGCATCCCTTCTGGAAAAACTGTGATAGCCAATAGAATATGCCTGAATTTGGAACTCGAGATTAACAAAAATATTTTCATCACGGATTTATATGTAATCGACATGAAGGATTTTGATATAATCTTGGGAATGAATTGGCTAACTGCAACGTATGCAACTATACGTTGTCATGAGAGAGAAGTTATATTCCAGAAACCAGGAGAACCAAAGGTAATTTTCTTTGGAGCAAGAATGGGTTTGAAGATACCAGTTGTTTCAGCCCTGAAAGCTATAAAGCTAATGAGAAAAGAAGGTTGCCATGCTTTTCTGGTTAACCTAGTAGGAAAAGAGAAAGAGGGAGTAACGATAGATCAAGTCCCTATCGTTCGGGAATACAAGGATGTTTTTCCACAGGACCTACCAGGGCTACCGCCCGATAGGCAAACTGAATTTACCATTGACTTGGAACCAGGAGCAGCTCCAATATCTAAGGCACCATATAGAATGGCCCCTAATGAGTTGCAAGAACTGAAGGTACAACTACAAGAGCTGTTGGACTTAGGTTTCATACAACCCAGTGTCTCACCTTGGGGAGCGCCTATTCTCTTTGTTAAAAAGAAGGATGGTACATTGCGAATGTGCATAGACTATAGGGAGTTGAATAAGGTGACAATTAAGAATAAGTATCCCTTGCCAAGGATAGATGACTTGTTTGACCAACTAAGAGGAGCTAACGTATTTTCAAAGATTGATTTACGTTCAGGTTATCACCAATTGAAGATAAGAAAAGAAGATGTGCCTAAGACAGCATTTCGAACACGTTACGGCCACTATGAATTCTTAGTGATGCCATTTGGGTTGACTAATGCACCTGCTGTGTTCATGGATATGATGAACAGAGTCTTTCATCAATATCTGGATAACTTTGTTCTTGTGTTTATAGATGATATTCTTATCTATTCCAAAAGTGAGGAACAACACCAAGAACATCTACATATAATTTTGGAAACATTGAGGAGGGAGAAATTATATGCCAAATTTAGCAAGTGTGAATTTTGGCTCAGTGAGGTAATGTTCCTTGGCCATATTGTGTCATCAGAAGGAATCAAAGTAGATCCTGCTAAGGTTGAAGCAGTAAGTAACTGGAAATCACCTTCCAGTGCACATGAGATAAGAAGTTTCCTAGGGTTGGCAGGCTACTATAGAAGATTTATTGAAGGATTTTCTAAATTGGCAAGACCAATGACACAATTGTTGAAAAAGAAGACTAAGTTTATTTGGACTGAGGAATGTGAGAAGAATTTCCAAGAACTTAAGAAAAGACTGACCACAGCTCCAGTATTGGTTATACCAGAAGGAAATGAAGGATTTGTTATCTTTACAGATGCGTCTAAGCTAGGGCTAGGGTGTGTGCTAATGCAAGACAAGAGAGTCGTTGCTTATGCATCTCGCCAGCTCAGGCCACATGAGTTGAATTATCCCACCCATGACCTAGAGCTTGCAGCTGTGGTACATGCCTTGAAAATTTGGAGGCATTATTTATACGGTGTCAGATGTGAAATCTATACTGATCATAAGAGTCTTAAGTACTTCTTTGAACAGAAGGATTTAAACATGAGGCAGAGAAGGTGGCTAGAATTAGTTAAGGATTATGATTGTACCATTCTCTACCACCCCGGTAAAGCAAATGTTGTAGCAGACGCCCTTAGCCGAAAAACCAAAGCAGAGTTAGGTTGTTTCCTAACACAAGAAGAAAGGTTAATTGAAGAATTTCAAAGACTAGAGTTACAGTTGGTTCAACCACCAGACTCTACTAAAGGACTTATAGCTACTTTAATAGCTAAACCCGATTTAAGGAAACGAATTGTGGAGGCACAAAGAGGGGATCAATTTTTGGAGAAGATGCGATTGAAAGTAAGATCTGAGGATTCAAAAGGATTTGCTGAAGCAAATGATAATGCTCTCATGTACGAAAGAAGAATATGTGTGCCCCACAATGAAGAGTTAAAGAATGAAATCATGATGGAAGCTCATGATACTCCATATACCGCTCACCCTGGAAGTACAAAGATGTATAGAGATTTGAAGAGAAACTTCTGGTGGCGAAATATGAAGAGAGAAGTGGCCTCATTTGTTGAACGATGTTTAACTTGTCAGCAAGTAAAGGCGGTACATCAACGACCATCAGGATTATTACAACCACTTGAAATCCCAGAATGGAAATGGGAACATATCAACATGGATTTTATAGTAGGATTACCAAAGTCAGTGCGAGGAAACACTGCGATATGGGTCGTTGTTGATCGATTGACCAAATCCGCGCACTTTTTGCCAATCAAGATGACACTTGGACTAGATAAGTTGGCTCAACTCTATGTGAAGGAGATTGTGCGATTACACGGAGTACCTGTCTCGATCACCTCTGACCGAGATACCAGATTTACTTCTAGATTCTGGATAAGTCTACAAGATGCCATGGGAACGCAACTAAATTTCAGTACAGCTTTCCATCCTCAAACTGATGGACAATCAGAAAGGACAATACAAATACTAGAGGATATGCTCAGAGGAGTTTTAACTGATAGAGGTGGAAGCTGGGAAAATGTTTTACCCTTAGTAGAGTTCGCCTATAACAACAGTTATCAGGCAACCATTGGAATGGCACCATATGAAGCATTGTATGGCCGAAGATGTAGATCACCACTTTATTGGGATGAAGTGGGTGAAAGAAAGATATTAGGCCCTGAGATTGTTCAGATAACAATCGAAATAATTGATAAGATAAGAATGAGAATGAAGGAGGCCCAAGATAGACAAAAAGCCTATGCAGATAAACGTCGAAAGGATCTGTATTTTAATGTTGGAGATAAGGTCTTTCTCAAAATATCTCCTACTAAAGGAATTATACGTTTTGGCAAAAGAGGAAAATTGAAACCACGGTATATTGGACCATTTGAAATTCTTGAACGAGTTGGAGAGGTAGCTTATAGACTAGCCTTACCGCCAAGTCTAGCTGAGGTTCATAATGTTTTTCATGTCTCAATGTTGAGAAAGTACGTGTTTGATACTACACACGTTATAAAGAATGAAGAGATAGTCCTGAATCAGGATTTATCATATGAAGAAAAACCAGAGGCTATTCTTGACCAAAAGGTCCAAAAATTACGGAACAAACAGATATCACTGGTGAAAGTCCTATGGAATAACCATGGGAGAGAGGAAGCTACCTGGGAGCTTGAAAGCAGAATCAAGGAGTTGTACCCTGATTTACCCTATAGAGGTACGCAAATTTCGGGACGAAATTTTTATTAAGGAGGGTAGAATGTAATACCCCGAAATATTTTAGAGGGTTTTACTCAACTTATGTTACCTGAGGGTAATTTAGGTAAGAAGTTGGGTCCTTAACGGATTCAAATAAAGGAAAATCGCAGCCAGAGACATCTATTAAAATTTAATTTGGTCAAAAATTGCTTTAAAATATGTTCTGATATTTTTCTTGGGTTGATAGAAAAATTTTCAAGCATCGTGCCAAACTTTGAATTTTCCAATTTCGAGTTCAAATGAACACTTGGCACAATTTTAGGGTGAAAGGTAATAGATTTGGATAACTAAGGCACATCCGTCATTATCCAATTTCTTTTTCGAAATATTATCCTATTTATTTTTCTTCTATAAATAGGAGGTTAAGGTTTCATTTTTCATTCATTTTCAAAATCGAAACGCCGAGCAGCTTCTAGAGAAGGTACGTCTCTAGTTTCCTATTTCATTTCCGAAATAGTCGTTTTGAAGGTGTCAACGCATAGATCACGAATACGTGATTGAAAAGATGACACGACGGACGATCACGATGGAAAATCATCGTGACCGCCGCCAAAAGTCGCCACCACCTTTCAAATCGGTGACTCTTTCGGGTCATCGAATCAAAAAGTGTCTTTAGGGTTTTATGTTCTATGTATATTTATATACATTTTCCATGTTGTCACTTTTTAATTTCGGGTATATTTTGGGTATCCGATTATTAAATTGTAGTCTTTTTCAGATCTATCCTTCGTGGATAGCCCTATCGTATTTTTAAACTCAAAAGTTGTTCCGTGTCAAAATATAGTATTTTTATTTAAAGTTTCATATTTTTCCAATGGGCAGATCTTGCGGTATGAATTTATTTGTACCGAATTAATTTTAGGATACGGGTTTGACCACCCCGTATGCCAAAACTTCCTAAACGGTTTTTCTTTATAAAAATGCCCTGAGTAAAGTTCCCTTAAGAGTCAAAATATTTTGATGATCCGGGTGCTGCGTATTAAGATAGTAGATATTATAATATTTACTTCATAGCTAAGAAAGGTTAGATTTTGACATAATGGTAGTCATTCATCGAAACTAAGTTGCCGGATAATCTTGTAGGCACAGAAGAAGGAGACTTCTAGTTGAGATCAGAATCAGAATCTAGATCTAGCTCAGATTACCAGGTGGGTTTTTATTATATAAAAATGTATTTCGGGTTATTAAGCCCTGATATTTATAAAATGAATGTGATTGATTATCCAACTCATGACTGTATTTTATGTGCTCTCCTGACTCATGTAAGTCTTACTACTGTTTTTGGTGACGAAACTACAATGGTTCACGATATCGAGCCCCAAGCAAACAGGGCAGTGTCCAACCTTAAGCAGCCGGGTTGTGTACACGAACCGACTCACCGTAAGCGTTCTAGGGGAGAGTGGCGCGCAATGATGGAATTAAAATGATTTAGTATACATGGAATTCGCAAATTTTCTACTTTAAAAGCTTTCCATGATATGCTCTCAATATGATTGGATATTCTATTTTATAAAATGATTCTGAAGGTTTTTCTCAAAAGTACCCACTGAGTGCATTAGTACTCACGCCCAAATCTTTTCAAATATTTTCAGGATGAGCTGCGGGATGGTGGACGGCTGTGCTAAGGCTGAAGGGCTATCTTTTGATGTATATGTTTCTTTTATGTCTGGAGTCCAACTGAGAACATGGTTACCTTTTGTGTCTGAATAAATGCACTGCGTTTTTGTCCGCTTACTCTGATTATTGTTATGGAGTGTTCGGTTCTCCGAATCCCATTTTATTTACTGTTATGGAGTGTTCGGTTCTCCGAATCCCATTTTATTTACGGTTATGGAGTGTTCGGTTCTCCGAATCCCATTTTCTTTACTGTTATGGAGTGTTCGGTTCTCCGAATCCCATTTTATTTACTGTTATGGAGTGTTCGATTTTCCGAATCCCATTTTCTTTACTGTTATGGAGTGTTCGGTTCTCCGAATCCCATTTTCTTTATTGTTACGGAGTGTTCGGTTCTCCGAATCCCGTTTACTTTCTGTTCCTGACAGGCGAAAGCCTGGCATTTATTTACTTTCCTTACTCAGACAGGCGCAAGCCTGGCTTTACATTGTTTTTCATGTCAAGGCAAAAGCCTGGCTTTATATTGCTTTCACGACAGGCGGGAGCCTGGCATCTCTTTACTTTAAGTATTTGGACAGACATCAGTCTGGCCTTTTTTATGCCTAACCTATTAACAGTTAACCTTTGAACTGTTATTATTTACATTGAAGTTTGCCTTTGTTATTCTTTCTTGGGTTCATCCTAAGAGTCATGGTATCTGGTTTGAGTCATTTCATACGCTTTAAAAGCGTGGATTGATCCATTTATAGAGGTTATGCTGCCCATATTTTTAGGGCACTAACCCTATTTCTTTGATTGCTTCTGTTCAACAACCCCTTCCCCCTTTCCCCAAGTAGCGCACCGGTCCCCTGCCCTTCTCCCGGGAACGGGGCGTTACAATGTGACATTAATGTTTTAGACTCTATTTGATAATTAAGCTTTGTGCATTCAATATTATCTCACCCCCGAAAAACCCTTTGTTGATTGGTTCGAATTCAGCAGCTCTTAAAGCCTTGCAACTTTAAGTTTCATTCAAATCTCGTTCTAGTGCTCGTGTGGTGCTAGGGTTGGATTGCTACGGAAAAGGATTCCAGTGGTGATTCGTTTGGTGAAGATCTTCACTAGGTGGACGATCCGAGTTCAATTCATTCGACAAACACATCCACGCCTTCCATCTCGACGTCCTCCAGCATCCATTCAACGTCCGTGACATTCCAATATCATCCCAAGTCAGTTCAAGCATCAAGCAAATTGATTCCAAGCCGTTTTGTCGTTCGCAATTCATACATGTTCAATTCAGCCCAAATAACACATATACCGTAAGTTCGTCTTTCTCTATCCAAAACAGCCCATAAACAGCCCCACAATGATTCCTTAGTGCGTGGAAATTCCTCTGGATCAGCTGCAAAGAAAGACTAAAATCGCAGCTTGTTTATTTCTGTTAAAGGCGTAGAGAAAGCATTAAAAGCAGGTTTACCTTTTGTTCTTCTATCTTATAAGAGCAGTGCTATTAATGATGTTTCTTTGGCTAGTGTTGTGCAACCACTTATGGAGGAGTTCGCGGATGTGTTCCCGGAGAGATTCCAAATGGATTGCCTCTAGTTCGTGGGATCGAGCACCAGATCAATTTCCAGCCCGATGCAGTGCTTCCAAATCGTCCAGCATACCGCACTTCACCTGAGGAGACCAAGGAGATTGATAGATAATTGAAAGAGCAGCTGGAGGGGAAGCAGATTCGAGAGTCGATGAGCCCCTGCGCAGTTACAGTCATTCTAGGGCCAAAGAAAAATAACGAGTGGAGAATGTGCATGGATTGCCACGCCATCAAAAAGATAATAGTGAAGTATCGATTTTCTATCCCTAGACTTGATGATATGCTTAATGAATTGTCCGGTTCTAAAATCTTTTCTAAAATTGATTTGCGATCCGGTTATTTTCAAGTAAGAATATATGAAAGGGATGAGTGGAAGACAACTTTTAAAACTAAGCATGGTTTGTATGAATGGTTAGTTATGCATTTTGGACTCACTAATGCACCTAGCACATTCATGAGATTGATGAACCATGTGCTGCGCGATGTTATTGGAAAATTTGTAGTTGTTTATTTTGATGATATCTTGATTTACAGTTGTAACGCCCCAAACTACTCCGTTTGGCCACGTCACTCAGCATACTTATAACGTCCCAAACTACTCCGTTTGGCCACGTCACTTAACAATAATTCATTTACATGTATTTGCATTCTCATAATAAATTGAGCAGAAACTAGGGTTAAATAGGATAATGAGGTATAACATCATAATTCCGAATATAAAATTTCCTTCCACAATTATAACATGCCACCTATCATAATCTACCATGTCGCCCAACATCGTATTTAACGGAAGCATAGAATAAACCCATCCACATCATTCATACAATCATCTAACCTATCGGGCTCATAGGTCTTAGACGACCCGCCCGTCTAGCACCCTAACATAACCATCACAAAATTTAGGGATTCATCGACATACATTTGCACGACGTAGGCTCCTAGGTCAATCGACCCGCCTTTAAATCATTGACATGTTATAACAAGTTAAACATAGCATAACTATAAAAGATCGGGCTATTCCCATCCCCAATAATCGTTGATCATAAAGCAGAAAGGATGAACAATGTAATAATATTAACAATACGCATATTCAAGAGCAAGCAAAATTAAACACAAGCTTGTGGGGCTCTCTTGTGTTCACAACGCTCCTACTCCGGCCTCGACTCCTCAACCTGAAAATTCATTAAATGAATGGGGTGAGTATTTAACAACATACTCAGTGGGGAACACTGCAAACAGTTATAGCTAATTGCATAAGTGAAAATATAACATATGGACTTTTCTTTACTTTGTGGAGACTAGTCTCAACCCCGTAGGGCCCAAACATCATGATGCCCCCGTTAATGAACATCTTTATCCCTGTAGGGATGCCCGCAGACATCCTACCCCCCAGGGAGGACATTAACAGGTCTATGTTCGATCCAAAGGATCTCTGCCCCGAAGGGTCTCTTTGTCGACCCCGAAGGATCTCTTTCATTCACTGGTCCGAAGACCCTTCATACATATACAATCAAAGCACAACAGTAACTATAACCTTACACGTGTTCACAGTTTAGAGTTACCCCACCTCACGAGACGCTTTCAAATCTTTCTCAACCTTTGAAATACTTCTTGGCCGTGCACAAGTCATCCACCTCGAGCCCCAACACGTCACCTAGCACCTTTCAATTTTCTTTCATTTTAGATGTCGAGTTATTTAATTAAATCATAATTTGACCAACTCAAGATATACTTTGCTTTAAGGTCTTTAAACATACCCATATACACAAATGTGGATATACAAACTCACAACGTGATTTTGGACTCAAGATACTCATTAAAAACCCCTTGAAACATTTAATCGAGCACATTACGTGCATCCATTTAAACCACTAAAGCATAACTCAATTTAAATCATTTAAACTAACCATTTCAAACACAAACACCTTCATCATAGAGCTCTAACATACTTGAAAATCAACCCCAAACAACCAACACAACACCTCCAAACAATTATCAACAATTCAAGGGTAATTATGTCAAAAATCCAAACTCTAGCAACAATGAACCATAGGAATTCGATATAACTTCACATATAGCCTCAAGGAGGTAAATAAACCATATGTTTAAGATATCAAGGCAAGAGGATCAATAAAAGTGGAAACCCTAATTTTGGTTATCAAACCCTAGTTTCCAAAACAACAAGAAATGGGTGTTTAATCCCCGTGAAGAAGAGGTGTAGAGGTTACCTTTGTTGATGGTGGATGTTGAAAGGATTTACTCCAAAAGATGAAGAGTTTCTTGAGAGAGAGATGGAGGAAATCGCCCAAATGGAAGTGGAGAAAATGAAGATGAAATGAATAAGTGTGGTATTTATAGGTAGGAAAATCGGCCCAGCCCGCGCGACCGCGCGCCTCCCGCGACCGCGGGAGGGAGCTCTCGGCCCAGGCTCACCGCGAGCGCGCAGCCCCCGCGGGCGCGCGTCTCTCGGCAGCCCCGCGGGCGCGCAGTCTCCCGCGACCGCGCACGTCCCCGTGGGCGCGCACCCCCCCGCGAGCGCGCGGCGTGCCCCCCTTTAATCCCGCTTCCATTTTGACTCCCGGACATCTTTAACTCCGTTTTAAAAGTGAGACCCCCGATCAACTCAGCGTTAGGGTGTTCAAGGTTTTGGCAAACAAAATTAAATGCAATAACGTTCATTCATTATCATATAACTCAACACTTTAGTATTAAATTCAATCTGTGTTATACACTCAGTATAACATCACTGTGCTGTGACGTATCGGCTCAAGTAGAACAACCTGCATTAAATCAACGGCATAATACAAACATACTCACATGATTAATATTCAATTTCAACACCATTTTCCAAAAATTATAATTCATAATTTAGAAAAAGGGACGGGGTATCACAACAGTCACAATATACAAGCGCACTCAGAACACCTTAGGCGTGTGTTTTTTATTTTGAGAGATGCATGATTGTTCGGAAACATGTCTAAGTGTTCATTCTGTTTAGATAAAGTCATTTTTCTAGGCTTTGTCGTGAGTATACATGGCATTGAGGTTGACCGTTCCAAAATCAAGGCGATTGAGGAATGGCCAACGCTCAAATCTGCCACTGAGGTTCGGTCCTTTCACGGCCTTGCCGGATTTTATCATCGCTTCGTGCATGATTTTTCAAGCATTGTTGTGCCTCTTACTGAGCTAAGTAAGAAGGACTGCAAGTTTGAATAGGGAAAAACATAAAATGATGCTTTTACAAGCTTGAAATATCTGTTATGTCATGCACCCGTTTTGTGTTTACCTGATTTTGATAAAGTGTTTGAGATTGAATGTGATGCCTCAGGAATAGGTATTGGTGCTATTTTGATGCAGGAACGGCGTCCAATCACCTACTTCAGTGAGAAATTGAATGGTGCAGCTCTTCGTTATTCCACTTATAAAAAGGAGTTGTATGCATTGAAGAGATCATTAGAGATGTGGCAACACTATCTTTGGCCTAATGAGTTCATGATTCACACGAACCATGAGAGTTTGAAGCATCTCAAAGGGCAGCAAAATTTTAACAAGAGACACACGCGATTGGTAGAGTTCATAGAGTCCTTCCCGTACGTCATCAAGTATAAAAAAGGTGAAGAGAATGTCGTGGCCGACGTGTTGTCTAGAAGGTACGCTCTTTTGAACTTAATGCATGATAAGATGCTAGGTTTCGACTCCATTAAATCATTGTGTGTGGGAGACGTCTACTTTAGCCCTATCTTTGCTTGGTGTAGTTCTAAGTCACGTGCAGTTGAGGGTTTTTATGTGCATGATGGGTTCTTGTTTAGAGAGTCTCAGTTATGCATTTCTGATTGTTCTATGCGTGAGCTACTTGTGTTAGAATTACATGTGAGGGGTTTGATGGGTCACTTTGGTGTGAATAAAACATTAAACTTGCTGCATGAACACTTTTATTGGCCGCATATGAGACGTGATGTTGAGAGAGTGTGTAGTAGATGTGTTACTTGCCATAGATTGAAATCTACCTCACACCTGTTTGGATTGTACATGCCCCTAGCTCTTCTTGGATTGATTTGTATATAGATTTTATCTTGGTATTACCTAGGTCTAGATCGGGAAAGGATTTTGTGTTTGTTGTGGTTGATCGGTTCTCCAAGATGACACATTTCATTGCATGTCGTAAAACCGATGATGTTGTTCACATAGCCAATTTATTCTTTGTGCATGTTGTTAGATTGCATGGTATTTCTAAAACTATTGTTAGTGATAGGGATTCCAAATTTCTTGTACATTTTTGGCGTGTTCTATGGGGTAAGTTAGACACTAAGTTATTATTTTCTACTGTATGTCATCCACAAACTGATAGTCAAACTGAGATTGTGAATCGCACTTTAGGCACATTACTTAGGTCCTTGATTAAAAACAACTTAAAGTCATGGGAAGAGTGTTTACCTTATGTGGAGTTTGCTTATAATCATGTTATTCACTCTTCTACTAACATGTCTCCTTTTGAAGTTGTCAATGGCTTTAATCCGCTTACACCCACCGATTTGATACCTTTACCCATTGAGCATCTAACGAGTGTAAAAGGTTTGAGAAGAGCTGAGCAAGTTAAAGAGATGCATGAGAGAGTATGTGCTCGAATCGAGCACAAGGGCCACCACACGGCCGAGAGTAGAACGTGCGGTGTAAAAATGTGATATTTAAGCCCGGAGATCACATTTGGATTCATATGAGTCCCGAATGGTTCCTAAATCTGAGAAAGTCCAAGCTGTCGCCACATGGAGATGGTTCATTTACGGTCCTTAGTCATGTTAACGATAATGCGTACCGCATTGATCTTCCAGGTGAGTATAAATGCTCGTCAATGTTTAATGTTACTAATTTATCTCCTTTTATTACAGATGAGTTTGACCATGGAGAGGATCCAAATTTGAGGATGAATTCTCTTCAAAAGGGGGGGAATGATGAGGCCAAGATAGGCAAAGAAGATCAAGACCCGGAGCTGCAATTTTCAGGTCCAATTACTCGATCAAGAGCCAAGAAGCTTCAAGCATATTTGCAAGTGATAATTCGAAGGAAGCTCGAGATTGAAGAGAACGAAGTTAAAGGCAGCTTAAGAATAGTTAATTTATTAGATATTGAAGATTATGATCACACCATGGAGAATTTAACTTGAAGAGTTGAAGATGAAGAAAGTGTGCATGATATTCGAGCATTGAAGAATTGACGTGTAGTTGGCGACGTGCATGCATGAGGAATTTCAGCCCTTGATTAAATTAATTAGGGGTTAATTTTTATTTAGACTATAGTATTAATTTTATTTAATTTAGACCATAGTTAGATCAGATTTTATTTAATTATTTTGTCACAATTTTCGGTCATGTTGAATAGGTTGACTAGAGTTTTATTTAAGGCTAGTTCCTACCTTGAATATAATTCTTGTTTAGGCAATTTCCTAGTCTAGTATTTTATTTTATTTGGACTCTAGTTTTCGGCCCTTTTGGCCTTGTTATTTTTGACCCCTTATGCTTATAAATAAGGGATCCATGTGACATAAATATTTTAGACTTTATTTGATAATTAAGCTTTATGCATTCGATATTGTCTTACCCCCGAAAAACCCTTTGTTGATTGGTTCGAATTCAACAACTCTTAAAGCCTTGCAACTTTAAGTTTCATTCAAATCTCATTCTAGTGCGCATGTGGTGCTAGGGTTGGATTGCTACCGAAGAGGATTCCAGTGGTGATTCATTTGGTGAAGTTATCTTCACTAGGTGGACGCTCCGAGTTCAATTCATTCGACAAACACATCCACGCTTTCCATCTCGACGTCCTCCATCATCCATTCAATGTCTGTGACATTCCAATATCATCCCAAGTCAGTTTGAGCATCAAGCAAATCGATTTCAAGCCATTCCATCGTTCGCAATTCATACATGTTCAATTCAGCCCAAATAACATATATACCATAAGTTCGTCTTTCTCTATCATAACCTATCTTCCTTAGCTAGTATTCACCTAATTATCACACCCTACACATCCCCTACTATATCCATAAAACTTCGTTCCAAATTCAGCCCCGTTTGGTTTTGATTTTTGTGTATTATTTTTGTGTCGTAGTCTAAATGTCTTTATTAGGTCTAGATTAGTTGTTCTATTATTTTTGAGTCTTAAGTTGTTTAATTCAGATTATTTATTTTATTTGAGTCATTAGATTAGGATTGAATCCATCCTTAGTTGACGTGTTCGATCTAGAAGTCTTCTGCGCGTTTTCATATCCTGTACGGTTTATCTGTCCGGGTTACATCAGAATGCTCTTGAGATAAGTATCCCCTCTGGAAAAAGAATGTTATCTAGGAAGGTGTGCTCTAACTTATGTTAGGAAAAACTATCAAGGAACCCCTAGATGAGGTTTTGATGAGATGTCAAAACTATTCGTGAAAAACTGACTAAAATTCAAGTTGCAGATTGGAGCTGATTAATCCAGGGCATCATCAAAAAGGATATCAAGCAAAGTCAAAATCAACCAATCAAGAGTATGGTCTACAAGCTAAAGGATACGACAGAAGTCAACTGAACTGAGAAGTCAAGAAGTTGAGCAGTCGAAACAAACTGACAACTAAGTCAGCTAAGCTGAGGGAGAAAAGAACCAACTAAGGGAACTAATAAGAGATTAGTTTAGACTGAAGACTGGAAGTATCCAACTAATGACCAACTGGAGCAATAGCCAAACTCAGCTGACAAGCTCAAAACTGTCAACTGGAACAACAACCAAACTTAGCTGACGAGCTCAAAACTGCCAACTGGAGCAATAGCCAAACTCAGCTGATGAGCTAAAAACTGCCAACTGGAGCAACAACCAAACTCAGCTGACGAACTCAAGACTGCCAACTGGAGCAATAGTCAAACTCAGCTGACAAGTCCAGAACTGTCAACTGGAACTCAAAGCTGCCAAGAAAACTTAAGCCAGTGAACCTTGGAGGTTATTGCTCAAACTGCCAAATCTTGGAATATATGCTTCAACAAAGATCCTGGAATTAAATATCCAATGAAGATCGATTGACAGAGTAACGGCTAATTCAAACCAAAAGCTCTAAGCGATCATTCTCCATTGATGAGCCAACAGGGCCACCGATCAATGGACAATGGAACTCAACGGTCATAAAATCACTCCTCTATAAAAGGTGAGTGAATCAGAGTTTAAAAATACACTCAAGGCAGAACCAAGAAGAATCCTTCGCCTATACAACTTTCGCATATACAAGCAAGAGCTTTTCTTTCTCCCTCCCACTCAAGCTCAAGTTCAGCGTTTGATAGAAACTGCGAGAGTTCAATTGAGAAGAAGAAATTCACAGAGTCAAGATAATCAGCCAGCTGTTGACAATCTAGCCAGGGCAGTCTTCTCAGTTTTAGCTACACAATGATCAACTACTCAGCTCAATTGAAGAAGCAAATCAGTTGATAACCCCTGTTCAAGACTAACCTCTTGAAGATCGAAAGAGATCTAAAACCTTGTAAAGACGACAATAGTACCTACCTTCCTAGCGAGCAATTAGGGACTTCAAGTGTGAGCCGTTGACCCCCTGAGGTAGAGAGCAGTTACCAGGTTCAACTAATTGTCCTTCATTGTATAATTTGTAAAGAAACTCAAGTTATATAGTGAAGTTTCCCTTTTGCGGAAGGAAGAGAGGACGTAGAAGTTTGAGACTTCGAACCTCTATAAATTGCTTGTGTGCTGTACCACTTTGATTATTGCATATCTTTGAACTACACACAATATCACACAAGCTGCACTTAAACTGTCCTAACTGTTCAATAAGTTTGTGCATAGATAAGTTTCATTAAGCGAGTCAAAGGGCCCTGTCATTCCGCATTTGAAGCAAAAGTTTTAATCAGTTTATTCACCCCTCCCTCTAAACTGATATCGACTCGCCCGAGACCAAAAAGTGATATTAGAGCGGTTGATTGTAAGGATTATCCGTTTCTGCAGATCAACTGAATCAGATCTACTTATCTGTGCTAACAATTCAGCTATGGGAAACCATAAGCTACCTTTGTTTTCAGTTGAGAACTATGATAACTGGAGCAGAAGAATGAAAGCGCATCTCTGCTCAATTCATGAAAATATGTGGGAAGTCATCGAAGACGGTCCAATCATCAACATGGTAGACAATGATGCTCACATAGTTGATATCAATAAACCGGCAAGGATCCCAAAGCCAACTAATCTTCTCACCAGTGAAGAGAAGAAGTTAAAGAATCTAGAGTTCGTTGCTCAAGCCGCATTATTTCAAACTCTAGATGAAGATCGCATGAAGGATACAAAGAACTGCACAACTGCCAAGGAAATATGGAACCTACTCGCAGATCTTTGCAGAGAGTCTAAAGCCATAAAAGGAAACAAACTCCAACTGGCAGTTGACAGGTATGAATCTTTCAAAATGCAGACAGAAGAGTCCATCTCAAGCCTTGAAACTAGACTACTAGGCATCATCAGTGAGATGAACAACCTTGGGAGGATTTATCCCAATTCTGAGATGAATTCCAAGATACTGAATAATCTTACTGAAGAATGGGATATGAAAGTGATAGCTAAGAAGGAATCAAGAAATCTAAATAGCATCACTCCAAGGGAACTATTTGGTTCTCTTAAAGCTCATGAGTATAGTCTAAACTGGAAAAAGAAAGCATCGACATCATCAGCTCAAGACGCAGCTTTTTACGATAAAAGGACCAGGTTTAGAGACACTCGAGGAAGAAATAACTTCCGACCTAGGAGCTTATCAGCCAAAGAAAATCAAGGCAGATCTTCAACTGAACGAAAAAGAGAAGGAACAGAAAAGAAGGAGAACCTAACTGATGACATCAATGATCAAATCCAATCAGTTACTAGGTTGCTAGAAAAGTTGAAGAGAGTTCGGGATAAACAGTCAGTTCCACCTCAAACTGATGAAATCCCAGAAATTGAAAAAACTTACCAACCAGCTGAACGGGCAGCTGAACCATTCAGGGGAGGCAATCAAAATCTTGGAGAATGCTTTCACTGCCACAAACAAGGACATTATAGATTTGAATGTCTAGAACTCCCTGAAGACAAGAAAGCCAAGGTGAGGAGAAGCTTCTTTAAAAGAAAAGCAATGGTTGCAAACCTTGAGAATGCCGTGCTAGATGATTCAGACTATCCTTCTAGAATTAATTCTGACGGCTACAGCTCAGATGATGAAGCGCTATTCTGCCTCATCGCTGACAATGATGAAGAGGTTAGTATAGCTGATTCTCAAACCTCTTTTTATCATATAAATGAAGCAACTGTCTCTAGTAATGAACTTGATATGAAACTTATGATGCTAGAAGACCAATTAGCTTCAATTTCATGTTTGCATGTTGAATTAAAAGATGAAAATGATGAACTGAGAAACAAGGTTAGGAAACTGAGCATTGATCATGAAAGATTAAATTATCTTGAATCTCAACTTATAGAATTTGAGAAGTTGAAACTGAGTAATGCTGATCTAGAGGCTGAAAACCAAAAACTCAAGCAAGAGATCCTTGAAAAAGAAAAGATAAATATGAAGTTTAAAAAGGGATCTCAAACTCTAGATGAAATATTAAGCCATCAAAGAACTGGAATTGGCAGCTCAGGGCTAGGTTATAGCAAGTTCACTGCTTTAGAAAAGGGAAAAACAGTTGCCCAACCCAGTGATAAGAGAATCCTAAAAGGGTTCACTAGATCTCATGATCAGCTAGCTGAGTCAACCAAAGGAAAAGGAATATTAAAAAATCCTCAAACTCAGCCTAGATAATCTGGTCAGTTTTACCAAACAAAAACACTAGGCCAACTGAAGCCCAACTTCCGATCAAGATCATCAGTTCACTCAAGCCAATCTACTTGTTCTAAACCTCCAGTTCAACAAAGACCATTATATCAAACAAAGATTGTCCCCAAGACAAACTGATAGATCAGCCCTCTTTAGAAAGAAAAATTAGTTTGGATCTTAAACCTATCCTACCAAGAAGTTCAATCAGAACACTTATAGGAGAGATCAAAGGAACAAGTTTGAACCTTACCATCATTATAATGATTACCTAAATTCCAGAAATGAGCCAAAAAGGTTCATTCCAATAAACTGGAAACATACAAAACACTGGTCTTATCACAGAACTCAAAGGTCTCAAGACCAAAGCGTTTTAGTTGAATTGTTTTATCCAACTAACTCTCAACGCAGGTATCACTCAACTTATTCAAATCAGAATAGAAGAGTTGAGAAGAAATATAAACAGATTAGGCGATCCAAGTCAGTTGGATCTCTGAATGATAAGAAGCTAAAAGTTTGGCTAGTTTGGATTCCAAAAAGCTTGATGAATCAACAAGGACCCGATATAAAACGGGTCCCTAAATGCTAATCCTTTCCTTGCAGGACAAGAGCATCCCATCTTTGAAGAAAACCAAAGATATTTGGTATCTAGATAGCGGGTGCTCCAAGCACATGACCGGAGATAGAGAAGATCTCGATGGTTATAAAGAAATCAAAGGCCCACTTGTCATATTTGGAGACAACTCTAAAAGCCGAACCATTGGAGAAGGGTTCGTAGTCAAAGGAAGAGTAGTAGTGAATGGAGTCTTCCACGTGGATGGACTGAAACACAAACTACTAAGCATCAACTAGTTGTGTAATAATGGCTACTCAGTTGACTTCACCAAAAACTCCTGCAACATAAGAGACAAGTCAACTGGAGTAATTCTGCTAACTGGCATCAGGAGAGGCAACATGTATATTATTGACTGGTCAACCGGCTACTCAGAAGCTTGCTTCCTCTCAAAAGGATCAACTGAAGCAAGCTGGCTATGGCATCGACGACTAAATAACCTCAACTTTAAAACAATCAACTACCTAGCCAAGAAAGAGTTAGTTGAGGGGCTTCCCAAGGAAATATACAAGAAGACAGGTGTATGTGGACCATGTCAGAAAGGGAAGCAGGTGAAGTCATCCTTTAAGAATAAGAGTCACCCACCAGGAACAACTGATTGTCTTCAACTGCTATATATGGATTTGTTTGGTCCAGTTAGACCACAAACTCCAAAGGGTAAAAGATTCACTCTCGTAGTAGTTGATGATTTCTCAAGATATACATGGGTGGAATTCTTGAGGAGCAAAGATGAAACTTATGACAAGCTAACGGCGCTGATCAGAAGATTACAAACTGAGAAGGAAAGATCAGTTCAAAGGATTCATTCCGACAATGGAACTGAATTTGTGAATCAACACATGATCAGCTTTCTCAACCAGCTTGGAATCATTCATGAACACTCAGCTACAAGAACTCCACAACAAAATGGTGTAGCCGAATGGCGTAACCGAACACTCAAAGAAGCAACTCGAGCAATGATAGCTGATGCCAACATAGCTGAAGGGTACTGGGCTGAAGCAGTCAACACAACTTGCCACACTCAAAATCGAAGTCCCATTGTAGCAGCCCATGACAAGACACCTTATGAACTGTACAAAGGTCGTAAGCCTTCTATCTTATATTTTAAAATATTTGGCTGTAAATGTTATATTCACAACAATGGCAAGACTCAATTGAAAGCTTTTAGTGCTAAAGCTGATGAGGGTATATTTTTTGGGTATAACTCACCTCATGCACAAGCCTACAGAGTGTTTAATAAACGAACTCTTGTTGTGGAAATAACATGTCATGTGGTATTTGATGAATTTTCTGATGAGTACAGGGACAAAGAAAGAATAGAAACATCAGTTCAAGTACTACCTAGTGAAACTGAGAACTCGCAGGACTATGTGGATCACATCGTTCTAGAGCGGTTTGAAGTTTTACTAGAAGAAGGTAATGAAACTGGCATAAAACCAGTTGAGAACAACTTGGTCAATGAAGACACAAATCGTACTGAGACCACAAACCCCACAACTGAAACAAGGGGAAGAACTGATGAAAATACTGAACCAGCTGATGAAAGGGCGACTGATAACGTCACCACAGAAGAGCCAGCTGAGGACCTAGATGAAGCTACCTTGCCCAAATGGCTCCGAAGCCACCCAACTGACAAGATAGTTGGTGATCCAAGAAGTAGAGTCCAGACCAAAAATTCAACTGAGCATGCATTATTCACATGCTTCATATCTCAAACTGAACCAGTAAATGTCAAAGAAGCCTTAGAAGACTCGGACTGGATCATGGCTATGGAAGAAGAACTGAACCAGTTCACAAGAAATGACGTATGGTTTCTTGTTGATAGGCCAAAAACCCAAAAGGTCATTGGCACAAAATGGATCTTTCGCAACAAACTGGATGAACAAGGAGTGATCACAAGGAACAAGGCTAGATTGGTAGCCAAAGGATACTCACAAAGTGAAGGGATCGACTTTGATGAGACATTCGCGCCAGTTGCAAGATTGGAAGCCATCAGACTGTTCCTAGCCTATGCAACGCACTTTAACTTCACAGTCTACCAGATGGATGTCAAGAGTGCTTTTCTTCAAGGAATGCTCAAGGAGGACGTATATATCGAGCAACCGCTAGACTTTGAAATTGGTAATCAAGTCTTCAAACTGAAGAAAGCCCTATATGGACTAAAGCAAGCTCCTAGAGCGTGGTATGAAACTCTAACAACATTTTTGCTGAAAAATAGGTTTCAAAAAGGAGTCATTGATCGAACTCTATTCCGAATAGAACGGTCAACTGAGATCTTAATGGTTCAAATTTATGTGGACGACATAATTTTTGGATCAAAAAGTAAAGATCTATGCACACGATTCGCTCAACTAATGCAAAGAGAATTTGAGATGAGCATGATGGGAGAAATGACATTCTTCCTAGGACTCCAATTGATGCAGCTGAAAGATGGAATCTTTATCAGCCAGGCGAAGTACACCAAGGAGCTAGTCAAGAAGTTTGGAGTAAGCAAAGGAAAAACTCTCAAGATTCCTATGAACACATCAGTTCAGCTAACTCTCGAAGAAGAAGGATAATCAGTTAGCCAAACATATTACAGAGGAATCATTGGGTCGCTACTTTACTTAACAGCTAGCCGGCCAGACATCTCTTATTCAGTCGGACTATGTGCACGGTTTCAAGCTAATCCAAAGAAGAGCCACCTCGAAACAACTAAGAGGATTATCAAATATCTCAAAGGAACCATAAATCTTGGACTATGGTATCCCAGAGATGACAGTTTGAGCCTAATTGGTTATTCAGACTCAGACTTTGGTGGATGCAAAATCGACAGAAAAAGTTCCAGTGGAACATGTCAGTTTCTAGGAAGCAAACTGATATCCTGGTTTAGCAAGAAACAGCACTCAGTTGCCACATCAACAACTGAAGCAGAATATGTAGCTGCTGGAAGTTGTTGTGCTCAGATACTCTAGATGAAGCAACAGTTGAAGGACTACAAAGTTGAAACTGAAGAAGTGCCTATCTACTGTGACAACAATAGTGCAATTGCGATATCTCAAAATCCAGTTCTGCATTCAAGAACTAAGCACATTGACATAAGGCATCACTTCATCAGAGATCACATTGAGAAGAAAGACATATGCATTAAATATGTCAACACTGAGAAGCAGATAGCTAACATCTTCACCAAACCATTGCCTGAAGCAAGGTTTATGGAGCTATGCATACAGTTGGGACTGCTGGAGCTAGCATCACAGGATGAAGATGATAAACTGGAGGAAAAAAGGCCAAGAAACCACTCCAGCTGAAGAGAGAAACTGAATAAAAAAGGTGAGAAACTGATCAGTTGGCCATAAAAGCCATCATTTTGAAGTAAAGACAAAAAGCTGCTAAGAGAAAAGTAAACTGGAGATGATCAGTTTACTCCATCAGTTCAACTAAATCATCAGTTCAGTCGCTCAAACTGATGATCCAGTCAGTTATGCTGAACATACAAGCTGCAAAATTGATCAAACTGATGAAGGAGTACTAGGAACTGAAGTCAAATCAAAAAGAGATGTCAGTTCAAAGACCAGCTGAAGGAGAATAGCTGAACTGGGAAGCAGCTGAATAAAGGTCTAAGCGGTCAAAATCAATTCTGAACTGATGAAAAGACATCTCAGTTGAAACTGATCAACAAAAGGATCATTAGTTACAGTGGAAGCCAACTGATGATGTAATCAGTTTCAAGCCAAGGAGAAGCTGCTAGAGAGAAAAGATAAGTTCAAATTTCAATATTAGAAACGGTAAAAACACGTGTCACTCAAATATTACCGTTGAACTTTTTCTCTCTCATTCGTTTATCCCCAATGGACAGAATCGAAAGGCCAATCGATGGGTCGATTGAGTTAATCCGACTGTTGAATATTGGGCATACCAAGCGTCACAACCGTTGGATAAGTCCAATTTCTCTATATAAATAAAGCGGCTGATTACTCGAAGATAAGCTTCCCGATTTTTATTGAAGATCTATCCTTTTCTATCTATATATCATCTCCTTCCAGAGCTCAAAGCCTTCCAGATTATCTCCCCACCCCTAAAATAACATCTTCGTAAATCATGACTCTTCTCTTAACCAATCCTCATCGAAGGAGGTTCAATTTCAAAGTCACCAGAGAAGACTCCACAATCTTCTGCAAAGATCTATATCATGACAAGATACTCAGCAGAGACAACTTTAGGAAATTCTCCAACATTCCTAGCTATTATGAAGGAATCATTCAGTCAATTGAAAATTCTAGGCTGAACACATTTACTGAGGGTATACCCGCTTAGACATATCCAGAGGCAGTTGCCGAGTTTTTTCTCAACTCAACGAGCACAGAGAACCCTCTGGAATTTAAAACAGAGGTTCGAGGGCAAGAAATCACAATCACTCCATCAGTGTTAAAAAGGGTATTTGATCTCCTAGATGAAGGAGATAATGTTGAAGAAATAGAAGTTGATGCTAAAGACTGCTACAACAGATGGGCAACAATTCACTTTGAGGGAAGATATCACATCAACCATTCTGTGTTCAACTTTGGAAAAAGAATTTCAAGTACTAGCAGCAGTAGCTGCAAGAATGATGATAGCATCATGTGAAGATCAATCCAGTATGTCAGAAATAAAGTACAGAATCTGCAATGCAATCTGGGAAGAAAAGAGAGTCAACTGGTCTCTATACTTCTTTCGACAGTTAAAGAAGCTTGTAGACAATGTGGAAACTGGAACCAAAGGCTCAGGGCGCTTTCCACAAAAGATGAACTTTCTCAACAGAGTAAGCTCCATCCTGGAGTATCTTCTTCCTGATGAGATGATTAAGGAGACCCATCCTCGATAGATTAATCCTGATGACTTTATCCCCAGAATAAATACAACTGCTCTACCTCCACTAACAATCAGGGAATCACAACCAAAATTGAGGCAGAAGCTAATCCCATCTACTCCAATAACAAGGGGTAAAGAAAAAGCTACAATGGTGGAGTCAGAGGTTCAATCAAACTCCGACTCAGATGATATCTTTCGCATGATTCAGGGATATAAGTCATCAACCGAAGGAGATAATAAAAAGGACTCTAGAAAGGGTCAAACTGAGCAGAAAGCAGCTTCACCAACTCAATCTGAGACAGTTGATAAACCAGCTACTAATGATCAAGAGATTGGAGAGCATCAGCTGGATGCATATCACGAGATTGAAGAGCATCAGCTGGATGCAGATCAAGAGATTGGAGAGCATCACCTAGACGCAGATCAAGAGATTGGAGAGCATCAGCTAAATGCAGAAAAGACTCAATGATATATCAAACAAACAATGAAGCAGTAATCAAGCAAGACGTCAAAACAATTCAAGAGAGTGATCGAAAACATGAAAGTCCAGGTAAAACTGCTCTCTGAATCAATCCTACAGCTGGAAGCACACACTGGAACAGAAAGCTCAGAGGAAGTCTCCTCCAATGAGGACATGCCAGACAGATCCAGAATGGCGAAGAAAGGGAAAACTGATCACAAGAAGGACTAAGTGGCTGATGAAGTTAAAACCTGATTAGAAAAGCCCTAAGTGTACTTCTTGTTAATCAGTTTGTAATTATATCTTTTGATATATTTATAAAAGTTCTTTTTATTTCAAATAAATGTTAAGCCTCATATTTATTTTGAAATTTTGACCGTTGCAAAACAATGACATGTGTAAAAGTCATGAATTGCCAACAACCAAAAGAGACCCGAGGCTAGTACCATTCCAACCATCAGATCTATAAGCCTGTCCAAACACTCATAAACAGCCCCTCTCCTTCAAACCTCTCAAAAAGCCCCCTCCTTCTACAATCTCAAAAACTCTCTCTAAAAAGATCTTAAATTCCCAAAATCTCTGCCAACCCCAAATATGGTCGAATTATCCAGATCTTCAAATTCCTTTAAAGAACAGCTTATGAGAGATAAATTTCTTGATAGAAAGAAATTTCAATTGATTCTAAATGAATCAAACAACCCAATCCTTCTGTCCAATCTTCACAAGATAGAAATTCTTTACTACCTGGAAATACCACCAAAGTTCTTTAGATAATATTTGGTGAGTGAATTTTTGCTTCAAGCAAAATTATCTGCAGATGGAAAGAAAGTGTCATCAGTGATTCAAGGACTACCGCTTCAAATCACTGAAAGGACAATTGCAAAAGTGTTCCAACTCCCACAGGAAGGTTCATCCGTTTAAGATCTAAAGGAATCTACAGAATTATATTGGCAAAAATGGAAAGCTTCAACCTGCGACAAGCAATTCAGTTTTACAACCGCTAAAACTGACCTGATGCCCGAGTATGGAGTTCTACTTGACATAACGAACAAGATGATATTCGGGGCCATTGGAAGCCTGAGTCAACTCACCCAAGAGAGATACAAGGTTATGATTCACCTTGCTGAAGGGCGACAAATGAATTGGGCAGAATTTGTCTTTCAACAATTCAAGCATCAAGTCATCAAGGCCTCTGACTCAAAGAACTCTGGTAAATTTGAGTCCAAGGTTGGACTTCTTCTAAAAATGAGTAAAATGTTTGAAGACCTGCTAAAGCTTCCAAATGATGAGTCACTACCAGTTCTTATCTCTGACTGGATTCCCAAGAAAGGAACTACTCATCTTCAGTCGCTAAAGAAAAAGAGAAAAGCCAAAGCCAAGATAGGCAACCACTCATTGAGCAACTCAACTGCCAACACCGTTCAGTCTCCAAAATCAAAGAACGGATCACCAGTTGATTTCCAGGTTTGCTCTGATCCAGATGAGCTTATTCCAATCATTGGAATCCCTCATCCAAACTACGGAGCGGACTACTTCAGAAGTACATGCCCTCCCCTCCAACTGACTGAAGAGAATATTCACACCTTTTATAGTGGTGAATATGCAGTCAAAGGTGCACAAAAGGAAGTGACCAATTTCTTTCTCAATCACTTTTCCTTTGTTGCACAACGTGACTAAGAGTTGTTCAAACAGCTCCACCGGTATTTCAATTAGTATAACTGGAGACATTCTATGTCCATCCAGTCTCATTTTCTGCTAACTGCCTTTCACGGCATGAGCTATTGGCAGCAAGAAGAAACTTGGAGCATCAAATGGATAGGTTCATCAAATCTATTTCCTCCAACCATTGTGCAAGTCCAGCACATCATGAGTCACCGGATTGTCAACAAGATTCCAGCCACCGCCTTATTAGTAGAAATCAAGACCAACATCGTGCCTTAAGCAGTTGAAACTGCAGATCAACCAGTCAACTGCCCAACCGGCTCGCTTTGTCAAAGACTGAACTTTGATAATCTATCAAGTCAGTCAGCTGAGCCATCCTGACAAATTCCACCGGTCGTTGAAAGGATAGAACCACATCTATCACAAACTGAAGCTGTGGCTACCCAGAAGAATCCAAGGCGTGCTGAGGAGAGTGATAGTGATGATGAAGACACTGCCACATCACCAAGCCTTCTATCCAAGAGCTATGTCACTCCACTGCTCACATCAAGCTCAAAAGGCATGCAACTGCCTGTGAAAAATGATCAGTCTCGATCATCGCCAAAGGGAACTTTACAATCCCTCAGTCAAAGGATGAAACACTCATCAGTTGCCATCTAGCTTTGCCAAGCCCGGAGGACTAAAGGGCCTAAACTGTCAAAGATCACAACTGCATCCCAAGGAAATAGTGCAGCTAGTCTAGCTAAGCCCTTCAAGAAGCGGAAACTGTCTACTGAGAGCCAAGCAACTGATCAAGCCTAATGATCAATTCAGTTCAAATACATCTTCAACTTCAGCCAGTTCTTCAGCAACAACAGAGAAGCGAGACTCAACTGATCATTCAAACGCTGAAGCCGTCAAATCAGTTGGACTGTATCCTAACTGAATCAGGATAAGTTTTTTTTATTTTTCAAAGCTTATCATAGTTACATTCTTACCATTGCGATTATAAAATTTCTTATATTATACTCAAACGGTTACAATTTGAAAATAGGGTTCTATCTCACAATGCTGCAATTAATATCTCTGTATTGATATTAAATCAACTCTTCAAAATTGAAAAAGAAAATATTTTCTACTGAGATATAAATAGCAAGATCTGCAGAAAATATTTTGCTATTTATGGCAACTACCCCATTTTCAGAGTCGCTACTTCTCAGCCACAAGATCGTAAAGTTATTTCTTCATCAAACGGCTGAGATGTAAGCACCATTTATTCAGCTAATCCTCTATCAAATCGGATGGCTGATCAGCTAAGAAAAGCAATCGAGTGCCCTCGATTCCTGCATGCAAAGCTAAATAAATATGTGCACAGAGATGAAGGCTCTGATCATCTGCAAATCCTTTCTCTCTCTTGCTTTGATCATCTGCTAAGTCTTCTCTCTCCTAAACACTTGATCTCTAAACTAAAACAACATATTTTTGCAGATATGAAGCCCCCATTTCAGACGGTCGATGAAAATATACTTGTTAAGAAGCTGAAGAAAGATAAAACTCTAAGTCTAGAGTATCTTAACGCACGCCTCGGCTCCAAAAAATTTCAACGGATTTATAGGCCATTGGAGGCAACTGGGCTACTACCATTTTTGACGATCGTGCCACTCAAGAACTTACCTTCTCATGTTGCAGAATTCTACTACAACGCAACGATTTCTGGTGACAACATCATTTCTACCGTCCGGAGCAAGACGATCACAGTGACAAAAGAGACGATGATGTCTACCCTTCACCTTCCAGGCGATGGCCCAAATGTTATGACCCTGCAAATACGCACTATGGGATGCTTGGAAGCTTCCTCACGTCAAACACTATGACTGTTCACACAGACTAAAGGAGAGTATGCCAAATGATATCCTCCAACTGTTGGATATCACCGGCCATATCCTACATGGCAACTTTGAGACAGTCCACTTCTCGGACGTCAAAGCCCATCTCACAGCCGCTCTATACTAGGGATGTAAAGCCAACTGGGCCTCTTTCATCCTTGCTCAACTGTGAGCTAATGTAGAGCGAATGGCCTATAACCCATCCACTAGCTCATTTCGTGAAAAGATCGGGTTTATGAGTCGCATAAGCCATATCATTCAAAGCCAGTTAGATGAGGTCATCCCAAATGGCGAACCGCTCAAAAGCCTAGACATGCTCCCCACTATCTACGGCCATCCGATCCCGAAGCGTTCACATCGACAAGGGCCTTCCAACTCAGGTCGTGGAAAGGCACCTTTGGAGGCACCCGTCAGCTCCTCTACCGAAAGAGAGCTGATGATTGAGAGCGAACCTGTTTCAAGGCTGAGTGATCGGCCTATAATATCAGCCAGCTCCCAACCTCTACCGTTAGTCCAACGTGACTCCATTGAGGTTGAGTTTGAAGCAGTTCTAGACCATCAGCTGAGAAGCTGTTTCGGTCTCGTTGAACACACAGACTCCTCTCTGTTCGACCAACTGCGGCGGTACCTGCAGTACCATATATGGCGATATCAACTGGATGAGTCAATAATGTTCCACCTCATCCACACCTGTGGCTCCACCTTCTGGATCAACGAAGGAACATGGAGTAGAAACTGGATGAATCATCCACTCTCCTCGCCACCTACACTTTCAGAGATAATGGATTCGATGATCAAACGAATCCAGCTAAGCATACCAGCCGATGCTCCTCTCCCCGATAATGAACCGGCCAACTCCTCATGCACACCCTTCATTGATGATCCACCCATCCCTTCAACTGATGAGATCTTCAACAACTTAGCCTCGATGAACTTCAGAGAGCAAGCAGTCTCTCTCACCTCTGCTCCAGCTCAATTCATGACAACTGAAGAAGCATATGCATGGCTCTCGTCACCCATGCAAATTCCTTCAGTTCCCTCAATTCATGATGACAATATGGCAACTGCGTTCACCTTCCTGCCAAACTTGTCACTACCATCATGCGATCCGTTCCACCTTTTGGATGATGCCAAAAAGGGGGAAGAAGAACAGATAAATGATGGATGCTTAAATCTTTGGGATCAAATTCAAAGAGAAATTCATCATGAGGGGGAAGATCAGCTCCAGGGGGAAGCATGGAGGATGCAAGGAGCTCAAGAAAAGGGAGAATTGAGCAGAAAGAAAATGAGCAAAGAAGCAATTTTCAGGGAGTAGAGTAGTAGTTTTAACTACTCTTGAAAATATAATATGCTTTAAAGTGAATATATAATATACATTTCGACCATGCTTATAATGCTCATACCCTGTTACTTCAAGTATGATTAAGTTAAATGCTCTGACACTTGAATGAAAAATTGTTGAATACTCTGATGCTTGAATGAAACATGCTCTAATACTTGAATGAAAGCATGCCCAAAGTGAAAGAATGAGAACATGCTCTCAAATTTGAAGTCTAAATTGCTCCAATACTTGAATTTCATGCATATCTTAAATGCGTTAATACCTGAATAACAACATGAATGACAAATGCTAATGACAAATGCTCTGATACTTAAATGAAAATCATAAATCAAATTTTCTCAAATTTACTTTGAATTTGCTCTGAAACTGCTTAAGCAAAATTGCTATACTTGCAGCTTTTTCCATCATCATCAATAAAGTTTTGACATCATCAAAAAGGGGGAAATTGCTAGGAAAAACTATCAAGGAACCCCTAGATGAGGTTTTGATGAGATGTCAAAACTATTCGTGAAAAACTGACTAAAATTGAAGTTGCAGATTGGAGCTGATTAATCCAGGGCATCATCAAAAAGGATATCAAGCAAAGTCAAAGTCAACCAATCAAGAGTATGGTCTACAAGCTGAAGGATACGACAGAAGTCAACTGAACTAAGAAGTCAAGAAGTTGAGCAGTCGAAATAAACTGACAACTAAGTCAGCTAAGCTGAGGGAGAAAAGAGCCAACTAAGGGAACTAATAAGAGGTCAGTTTAGACTGAAGACTGGAAGTATCCAACTGATGACCAACTGGAGCAATAGCCAAACTCAGCTGACAAACTCAAAACTGTCAACTAGAGCAACAGCCAAACTCAGCTGACGAGCTCAAAACTGCCAACTGGAGCAATAGCCAAACTCAGCTGATGAGCTCAAAACTGCCAACTAGAGCAATAGCCAAACTCAGCTGACGAACTTAAGACTACCAACTGGAGCAATAGTCAAACTCAGTTGACAAGTCCAGAATTGTCAACTGGAACTCAAAGCTGCCAAGAAAACTGAGCCAGAGAACCTTGGAGGTTATTACTCAAACTGCCGAATCTTGGAATAAATGCTTCAACAAAGATCTTGGAATTAAATATCTAATGAAGATCGATTGACAGAGTAATGACTACTTCAAACCAAAAGCTCCAAGCGATCATCCTCCATTGATAAGCCAACAAGGCCACCGATCAATGGACAATGGAACTCAACGGTCATTAAATCACTCCTCTATAAAAGGCGAGTGAATCAGAGTTTAAAAATACACTCAATGCAGAACCAAGAAGAATCCTTCACCTACACAACTTTCGCATATACAAGCAAGAGCTTTTCTTTCTCCCTCCCACTCAAGCTCAAGTTCAGCGTTTGATAGAAACTGCGAGAGTTCAACTAAGAAGAAGAAATTCACAGAGTCAAGATAATCAGCCAGCTATTGACAATCCATCTAGGGCAGTCTTCTCAGTTTCAGCTACACAATGATCAACTACTCAGCTCAATTGAAGGAGCACATCAGTTGATAACTCCTATTCAAGACTAACCTCTTGAAGATCGAAAGAGATCTAAAACCTTGTAAAGACGACAATAACAGCTACCTTCCTAGCGAGTAGTTAGGGACTTGAAGTGTGAGCCGTCGACCCGCTAAGGTAGCAAGCAGTTACCAGGTTCAGCCAACTGTCCTTCATTGTATAATTTGTAAAGAAACTCAAGTTATATAGTGAAGTTGCCCTTCTGCAGAAGGAAGAGAGGACGTAGAAGTTTGAGACTTCGAACCTCTATAAATTGCTTGTGTGCTGTACCACTTTGATTATTGCAAATCTTTGAACTGCACACAATATCACACAAGGTGCACTTAAACTGTCTTAACTGTTCAATAAGTTTGTGCATAGATAAGTTCCATTAAGCGAGTCAAAGGGCCCTGTCATTCCGCATTTGAAGTAAAAGTTTTAATCAGTTTATTCACCCCCCCTCTAAACTGATATCGACTCGCCCGGGACCAACAACCCAGAACTGAGCATAGAAGGGGAAACTTTTAAGTCAAATATTTATGTGATAAAGATTCAAGATTTTGATATAATCATAGGAATGGATTAGTTAACCTCATCGTATGCCGCCATAAACTTCTCTGAGATAGAAGTGGTGATTCAAAAACCCGGGAAACCTGATGTGAAGATCTACGAATTAAGGTCGGAAACTAAAGTCCCAGTAATCTCCGCTTGGAAAGCCACCAATATGATGAGAAAGGACAATTATCAAGCATTTTTGGTTGATCTAGTAAGGAAAGAAGAATGAGAGCTTGCCATTGAAGACATTCCAGTCATAAGAGGATACCCAGATGTATTTCCAAAAAAGCTACCAGGACTACCCCCAAATAGGCAGGTGGAGTTCACCATCGATTTGGAGCCAAGAGCGGCACCGATATCGAAAGCCCCCTACAGAATGGCATCTAAGGAGTTGCAAGAACTCAAGGTTCAATTACAAGAGTTATTAGATATAGGTTTTATCCAACCTAGTGTGTCATCTTGGGGAGCTCCAATTTTATTTGTAAAGAAGAAGGATGACACATTGAGAATGTGCATCGATTATAGAGAGTTGAATAAGCTGACTATTAAGAATCGATACCCTTTCCTAAGAATAGATGATCTTTTCAATCAGATCAAGGGAGCAAGTGTTTTCTCTAAGATTGATTTGAGATCTGGTTATCACCAGCTAAAGATTTGAAAGTAAGATATCTCCAAAACTGCCTTTAGGACTCGCTATGGGCACTATGAATTTATAGTGATGCCATTCGGATTAACCAATGCCCCAGCAGTGTTCATGGATCTAATGAGCCGAGTGTTTCACCCATATTAGGATAAGTTTGTGCTGGTCTTTATAGATGACATCCTCGTCTATTCAAAGGATAAGTTGGAACACTAAGAGCACCTAAGGGTAGTGCTGGAGACGTTAAGAAGGGAAAGGCCATACGCTAAGTTTAGCAAATGCGAGTTTTGGCTCAAAAAGATTATGTTTTTAGGACACATAGTGTCAGTTGAAGGAATCAAGGTGGATCCAACCAAGATCGAGATGATAAGTAATTGGAAATCTCCAAAGAGCATGAATGAGATAAGGAGCTTTTTAGGACTCACCGAATATTATCGCCGATTCATCGAAGGATTCTCAACAATATCTAAGCCCATGACGCGCCTACTAAAGAAGGATTCCAAGTTCAAATAGAAGCCAGAGTGTGAAGAAAGTTTCCAAACTTTGAAGAGGAGCTTGACCTCAACCCAGTGTTAGCCATTCTAGAAGAGAATGAAATTTTTTTGTTCTACGCAGATGCGTCAAGGAAAGGATTAGGATGCGTGCTAATGGAAAGAAGAAAGTTGATTGCTTATGCTTCACGACAACTTAAGAATCATGAGCAGAATTACCCCATGTATGATTTGGAGTTAGTAGTGGTTGTTCACGCGCTAAAGATTTGAAGGCACTATCTGTATGGAGCTAAGTGCGAGATTTATTCGGACCACAAGAGTTTTAAGTATTTCTTCGAGCAAAAGAATTTTAACATGAGGCAAAGAAGGTGGTTGGAACTTGTAAAAGATTACGACTGCACCATTCATTACCACCCTGGTAAGGCTAACGTGGCGGTTGATGCCCTAAGCATGAAGGAGAAGGCAGAATTAGGACTCATTCGGATCAAGGAAGAACTTCGTAAAGAATTCGAGAAGTTAAGAATAGAGGTGCTAACACCACCTAAATCTATTGAAGCTCAGATTGCCACGATGGTCGCTCAATCTGACCTTAGGCAAAGAATAATCGAAGCTAAAAGAGGAAATGAATTCCTCGAGAAGAAAAGGCTGGAAATGTTGTATGATAATCTGGAAGCCTTCGCAGAAGCCGCTGACAACGCTCTTTTTTTCAAAGGAAGGTTGTGCATACCAAATAAGGAGGAACTGAAGAAAAAGATTATGCATGAAGCGCATGAAATGCCATACACAGCTCATCGCGGAAGCACCAAGATGTATCAAGATCTCAAGAGAAACTTCTGGTGGAATAACAGAAAAGGGAAGTAGCCACCTGATAACATCATATTTTACATGTATTTTGAGGTACATTTGAGTGGTATTTGATGGGCATTGCATGCATGAAGTGTTGAGTTTTGCATAGTTTTCTATGTTTTGTGCAATGTCATGTGTTTGCTCATTGTCAAGGGAATTAATGCCATTTTTTGTGTGGACTTAAAATGAGTGTGGGAACACCCTAGAAAGATAGGAAATCAAGTTAGAAACGCGTTGCAAAAAGAATCGGGTCAATCGGACAAGAAACGAGTGAGAATGAAGCAAAACAGTGAGAGGCTGCCGGAGCTGAAATTTACTCGCGACCAGACTCGCGACCGGGGAGGTCGCGAATCACCTCTTCTCCATTTTACTGTACATTCGCGACAGAGGCAGGGTTCTCCTTTGTTTTACTCGCGACCTGGTCGTGAATTTCAAGGTTGGTCATGAATTGTCTGCCACGTCAGCGCCACGTCATGCCACGTGGACTCGCGACCCGAGTCGCGGGTGACTGGGTCGCGAGCGAGGTCACGAGCGAAGCCCTGGGAGTCCGATTTTTGGCCTATTTTGGCCCATTTTCTTTCCTTTTTCGACTAGGATACTTCCAACACTATATATACCTCCTGAAACACGAAAATTGGGATATCAAAAACTCTACCATAACTCAAAAAACCACAACAACACACACCATATTCCTCTCTTAAACACAGAGATAGAGAGTTGCAGAGAAGAACACGGAGAGCAAGACCAAGAGATTCAAGCCAAGCAAGAATAGAGACAGAATAATTATTTCCGGGTTTTATTTATCTTTATTTCTGTTAGACATGATTTCTTGTTGGATTTTAGTTTTCTATATTTATATGGATAGCTAAACCCTAGTTTTCTAGGGTTGGATGATGAATTATTTATGAAGTTTATTTTATTGGTTTTATCATATTTCTTATGACTTTATCTTGATCTTTGATTACTCTTGTTTTTATCTGTATTGTTTAACTGATCACTAAATGATACAATTTGATGTGTTAATTCATAAATCGAGAGAGGAGTTTTAACATGTGATCTGGAGTAATTAACTCATTAATCAATAACACTCGAGATGGTTGAGGTTAATTGAGAGAACAATAGACCCTGGGAGCCATTAGGAGTTGCATGCTAGGCATTGAACGGAGACGTTAATACTAGTTGTGTGATCCACGCTTTAGGCACTTCGAGAGAAGGTTTAAGGTATAATTGTGGTTGTTCTAGCTAGATTTAAGTCCCTACATAGGTGTATGATGAAACAAGTAAATAAATGGATTAGATAAGGATTCTCCAACTCTAGAATTTGTCTTTCTCCGTTGTTTCTTCTTTACTCTTTCTTCTATGTGTTTCCATTTATATTATATGTTTAAGTACTTTAATTAGTTCAAGCACTTTAATCGGTTGTCTAGATAGCATTTAGGAGTTAAGTTCTAGTACTTAGTTAGTTAAATATTAAATCTCTGTGGATACGACCTTGTTCACCGCTATCCTATAAGCCTCGCTGTACACTTGCAGTTTAGGTGAAAATAAATACCGAACACCACCTTCGTAGAAAGGTGCTTGAATTGCCAACAAGTGAAAGCTCTACATCAGAAACCCTCTGGACTGCTCCAACCCTTATAAATTCCTGAATAGAAGTGGGATCATACTAATATGGACTTTGTGGTAGGATTGCCAAAGTTTAAGCGAGGGAATACAACCATTTGGGTAATCGAGGATCGATTATCAAAAGCAGCTCACTTTATTGCTATTAAGATGATGGATATACTAGATCTTTTAGCCCAGACGTATATTAAGAAAATTGTGTGATTGCATGGAGTGCCGGTCTCGATCACGTCTGATCGCGACATGAGATTCACGTCAAGATTCTAGAAGAGTCTATAAAAAGTTATGGGAATGAAGCTTAACTTCAGCACGGCCTTTCATCCTCAAATGGATAGCCAGTCTAAAAGGACTATTCAGATTTTGGAAGTCATGCTTAGAGGAATGGTCATTGACCAAGGAAGCAGTTGGGAGGAGCTACTCCCATTGGTAGAGTTTGCATACCACAATAGCTACCAATCATTAATCGACATGTCTCCTTATAAAGCCCGGTATGGAAAGAAGTGTAGATTGCCCTTCTATTTAGATGAGGTTGGAGAAAGAAGGATACTTGGACCCGAGATGGTCCAGGAAGCGGTCCAGAAAATTGAGCTAATTCTTCAACGAATTCAGAAAGCTCAAGATAGGTAGAAGGCATATGCAGATCGAAGAAGGATGGAGCTGAGTTTCAACATTGGAGACACAGTGTTACTAAAGGTATCTCCATCTAAGGGAGTAATCCGTTTTGGTAAACGGAACAAGTTAAGGCCCAGATTCATTGGACCTTTTGAAATCTTAGAAAATTTTAATGAGATAGCTTATAGGTTGGCTTTACCGCCCAACCTGAGTGACATTCATGATGTCTTCCATGTCTCGATATTGAAGAAGTACGTGTTTGATCCAAAATATGTGATTAGTAAGAAAGAGATAGTCTTGAACGAGGACTTAGCATATGAGGAGAAGCCTCAAGCCATTGTGGATCGAAAGATCCAAAAGTTAAAGAACAAGGAGATCAGCCTGGTAAAGGTGATCTGGAACCATCATAGTTCAGAGGAAGCAACCTAGGAACTAGAATCGAAGCTGTTGAAAAAGTATCCGGATGTTTCTTATCAATGTTAGTAAATTTCGGGACAAAATTTCTTTAAGGGGATAGGATGTAATACCCCAGATTTTGGAATAAGGATTTAAGAATTTTTAAGTGTAATTAAGGTTAAGGAACATATTGTAATAAGGTTAAAGGGAAGTCAGATGTAAGTCAAGAAATTAGGGGCCATTTTTTCATAAAATCATCTTTTCGAAAATTTTGATCCTAATTCTGTTATGACCGATTCTGGTCTTGTTAAAAAAGTTTCGACCTAAGGTGTGTGTCAGTATTTTTGGAATTTCAATCTAAGGTCATTTGAGGTCCCAGTGATGAAAATGGTATTAAGAAAGCAAACGAATAGTAATTTCCGCGTGCGTTCGTGTTTTAAGAAATTTATGAAATTCTCCTCATTAATCTGAGACTTATTCTATCGAGCCTATCTTATGGGAAATGACCCAAGGAATCTGTTTGCATTCACGAATTTCCAATCCGAGATCAATCGAACACTCGAGAGCAAAAACTGTTAGTTTGAATAAATAGTAAAAGTAATTTTTAAAAAGAGAATCTTTTCTCATTCTTCTTCGGATGACCTCTTCTTTATCCTGAGTCAGGTTAGTTCAATAGTACTCGAGCCAATGAGTCTCCTGGTATTTTCGGATTTCGTATCTGAGGTCGTTTGGACCTCGACATCGAATAAAACAACTTTTAACCGAGCTCAGAATTACTTTTAGCAGTGTTTTTCTACTGCAGAAGCTTCTTAGGGAAGCCAATCCCACACCTATAAATACCCCCCACCCCTTCATCATTATCACACCATTCCTTATCCCATTTTCATTTCTAGAGTAAGAGAGAGTAAGAGGGAAAGTGGATAGAGGCTTTGAGTCGAGCGAGGGGCATTCTTCATGAGTGTTCCTCCGAGGCGACGAGCGGAGTGGCAGGGAAGGGAGGCGGTGGAGGAAGATGCTATCAGACGGACAATGGCCAGACTGACCTTCAGTTTTTGCCAGAGGGCAAGGGCACCGTCGGGAGGCAGTAGGCGGCTCTGCTGCAGCTGCAACCCGTTGAGATGTCGACGCTAGCCACCTTCTTTCAACACACTCGATTCCGTCCATTCTTTTTTGTCAACCCCAATTTCCAGTTCCTTTTCATATTTTAATTCTGCATTTTAGTCTGTCTTTTGTTATTGTCGTATTCAAATTCCCGTTGTTAGGTTATGTTAATGTTGTTTTTAATTTCATTCTATTCCGTTCAAATCCCGTTTAAGTTTTGTATTTGAAATTCTGTTATATTTTCCAAGTGTTCGATGGAGTTGATAGCATTGTGTCGTTATAATGTCGATTGTGTGCAAGCATGCTTATTCTACAAGTGTTGGGTAGTTATCGATCTTCGTTAAAAATCATTTTCAGAATAAAAATTGGAACCACAGCTGATCAGGGTCCAGCCGCTGCGGGGAACCCAGCCGGGGCTGGGGCATCCTTTTGGCTAAGGACACCCCACGGACGCGGAGTGCCCTACCAGCGCGGGATACCCCTTACCCCACCGATGCTGGGTACTCCACCGGTACGAGGGCATTCGATTCAATACCCATCGGCACTAGGTTGCTCTTCCGGCGCTGGGTGTCTCGTTTCCAAGTCTATTTTCGGGAAGTTTGGTGTTTTAAAATCCATCCAATCTTTAATTCTCATATTTTAACGAAGTTCTAAAGTCGTGCAATCTGTAATAAAGTCTTAGTTAAGGGTAGAAGGGTTTAATTTCGATTTAAGTTTCTGTTAGAACTTAGGATTTTCGAATAGATCGCTAAGTCGATAATCGACTTTTGTAGGAAAAGGCGAACCCCGTGGAGACCCGGGAAAGGATTATAACTCAATACTTCGTCTTTCGCTCCATGATTGAGGTGGGTAATTCTATACTCTTCTACTGTTTGAACTAATAAGCTCTAGAAGCATGATAGAGCAAGATGAAATATCCAATTAAATGTTTTTTTCTGCCTGATTGATCTCTGTACAAAGGAAGGAAGGAAGAAAGGAAGGAAGTTATATTGAAGGATTATTGTTAATTGAGCTCTTAAGCATGTTTAGATATGTTATAAATGCTTAGCATGAGATATTGAGAATTGCTTATTCATTGCAATAAGTTTATATATATATATATGTGATCATGATCTTGAGATTGATGTTGTTATTTTGCTAAAGATTGTATAGATGAGTAATGCCCTCTAGGGTAGTCTTAAAATCCCTTGTAGGCTACGAAATCATGCTTGATTTGAAGGATTAGTCCTAGATGTTTTGCTCTAGGCTTGGTTTTGCTAGGAAGTTAAGTAGGAAGGATTACATCATTTGATCCCTTATAAGCTATGAGATCATGTTGATGATTGAAGGTTTAGTCCTAGATATTTTGCTCTAGGCTTTGATTATGCTAGCAAAGTTAATGAAGGAATGATTGTATCATCTAATTAAGCAGGATTATGAGCTCAAATGTTTGTGAATTATATCACCAGGATGTGATCTTTGATTACTAAAGGAGTCATTACTGGGTAACCCCCTCGCGTACTCGAGTCACTACTGGGTAACCCGCTAGCATACTTAGTAGGATATTTGAGGTAACCGGCCCCTTTCTTATCCTAATTATGCCTAAGGGTGCAGTAGACATCAGGTTTGAGCCAGGAAAGGCCCAAAGGAAAGAAAAATGTTTTATGGATATGGAGAGGGCTTTTGTGTTTTGCTCTCCATATACCGTCAGTTGTGATTGGATATTTTAAAAGATTATTAAAGAGTTTTATTAAAACCCATCGAGTACATTAGTGCTCACACCCTCTTTTTCAAGTATTTAAACCCCACTATGAATTTTGCTACTCTGATAAATCCTAGTTATAACTCCTAATCTTGTTATCCTTATTTGAATCCCTATGAATATCTTTTGAGACATGATTGAACATGATTATATATATTGGTGCCTATTTAAGTTATACCAATGTTCTTTGATTCATGTGTTACTTTCCGCCTATGAAGAGGCTTGAGCATGATTGATTCTGTTTGATTGATTCGACCTATAAATGGGTCTATTACTTGTCGGTATTTGCGTAAGTGGCCTTATCCCGTTCATTACACTTTGCAATCCTTCTTGATCGAATTATTTCATGAGTCATTGCATATCTTTTAAAAGTACTTCCCTATTTGTAAACCTTCTTCATTAATCTTCCACTTAAATCATTAATCTCCTTAATTAACACCCCATCTCCATTAATTAATCCCTCTCTCGAGCTGGGATGTTACAACTTTCCTTTTCCCTTCATCAATCAGATGCTAGAGCAGCTTGCAGATAAATCATACTTTTGCTTCCTTGATGGGTATTCAGGCTATATGCAGATACATATGGCCCAAGAAGACCAACTAGAAAACAACCCTCACATGCCCTTTCTGTACCTTTGCATACCAACACATGCCATTCAGATGATGTAATGTACCAGGTACCTTCCAAAGGTGTATGATGAGCATCTTCTCAGACATGCTAGAGATGTGCATTGAGATCTTTATAGAGAGAAATTGAAGTGGATAGGGCAAAATTAGACATCATCACCAAATTTCCCTACCCCACTACAGTCAAGTAGATCCGTGCATTCCTTAGGCACACAGGGTTTTATCAGTGATTCATCAAAGACTTCGCTAAGCTAGCTCAACTAATGACCCGACTACTTCAACAGAATGTGGCATTTGAATTTGACGATGACTGTAAGGAAGCTTTCAACAACCTTCAAAGAAAATTGGTTACATCGCTGGTAATCCAACCCCCAGATTAGGGTATGCCCTTTGAAGTTATGTGCGATGCAAGTGGCTACACGGTAAGAGCTGTTTTAGGGAAGAAGAGGGGCAAAAAGAGTTATGTCATCTACTATGCATCCAAGACTCTGAACCCTGCTCAATATTGCTACATAACCACTAAGAAAGAACTATTAGCAGTGGTATTTGCCTTCAAAAAGTTCAGGTTATATCTGTTTAGAGCCAAAGTGATAGTCTTCACTAACAACTCCGCCCTCAAGTACCTCCTAGTGAAGAAGGAATCAAAGCTGCATCTCATAAGGTGGATACTTTTGCTACAAAAGTTCGTTGTGGAGATCAAGGATAAAACTGGAGCTGAAAACCTAGTGGCTGATCACCTCAGTAGGCTGATGATCAAAAGCAATGAAGAAATTACTGAAACCTTCCTTGATGAATATCTATACCTGTTGGAGGGTAAATCTAAGTCAGAGCCTTGGTATGCCGACATCGTAAACTTTTTAGTAACTCACAAATGCCTAGTTGGAATGAGTGACTATCAAAAGAATAAGTTGGTTAGATAAAGTCGATTCTATGTATGAGAAGCCCTAGACTTGTGGAAAATAGGATCTGATCAGATCATAAGGTGATGCGTACCTGAGAAAGAGGCCAGAGCCATATTGAAATTCTGCCACACATATTTGTGTGGAGGACACTTCGGCCTAAAATGAACCACTCGCAAGATCATTGATAGAGGATTCTACTCATCCACCATGTTTAGAGATGCTTATCTCTACTGCAAGAGCTGTGGAAATTATCAAAGGACCGGGAACATTTCTATTCGAGAATCTATGTTGTTGATTCCAATTATGCCAGTGAAGGGTTTTGATATATGGGGGATCGACTTCATGGGTCCCTTCTCAAAGTCAGGAGCCAGTTTATATATAGTCCTTGTTGTGGACTATGCCTCGAAGTGGGTGGAGGCCAAAGCAACCGCGATAAGTGATGCAAGGACAGTAGTAAACTTCTTGAAATCTAACGTCTTTTGCAGGTATGGAGTTCCCAAGGTGCTGATTAGCGACCAAGAAATCCATTTCTGTAAATGTCATAAAGAAGTTGCTACATTAATATAGTGTCACCCATAAGGTAACCACGACCTACTACCCACAAGTCAATGGCCAAGCCGAGGTGTCGAACAGAGAAATCAAGAACATACTGGAGAAAGTGGTGAATCCAAGAAGGAAGGACTGGAGCAACTACTTAGAGGATGCATTGTGGGCATATATAACAGCGTTCAAAACCTATAGGTATATCCCCATACCGTCTTCTCTTCGATAAGCACTACAATTTGCCCGTAGGGATGGAGCATCAAGCATTTTGGGACATCTGCAAAGTTAATGAAAATTTGAAAGAAGATGATACTGAAAGAAAACTTGAGATCCAAGAACTTGAAGAAATGAGATCAGAAGCGTATGACAATGCGGTGAGCTAATTTCGTGCCCCACCCCTTAATTAAATAAAGGGGTGGATGAAAATCAACTCCCCAAATCCTAATGGGTTGTTTGGGCCTCCAACTCTTATTCTATTCCTAATTCACTTAGGTCATATTGGGCTACAACAGTGATCTAGAAGAATATTAAATTGTCTTACTAATTTATTTAATTTCTAATATCCAATATATGGATATAAATAAATAAATTAAGTGTTATTTTTATTCCACTAAAGAAGTAACACTAACCTACCAATTTAATATATATTTGCTTATATACTTTCTTCTTTAGTTCAGCCATTCCACATGTTTAATATAATGTCCATTAATTAATTATGTAAGCTCTCACATCTATAATTAATTAATATTTCCATTCTTAGAATAGTACCACAGAAGCTTTATCATGTACAAAATAAATTCCACCTACAAGATTTCACATGCACTTGTGTTTACTCAAGCAAACATCATCAACCTGGCGCACCAGGACATGATAACCATATATAATGCACGACCCATCATATATGTATTTGTTACTGCCCAAAATATCAAGGTTATTGATCCTATCATGAATCTCACTCATTGATAAATCAAAGCAGTATACATAACATATATATGTCTGCCAGTATATATGGGTTAAGAACCCAAACTTCATGGATCTTTATTCTCTCCCTTTAGGGTTAGATCAGAGAACAGTATCCTATCGCGATCCTCCTCAATATACATGCCAGTGTATTAAAATAATCAATTAGTCAAGATAAATTAACTATCATATTATTCTACGGTGCCCAATGGTTGGTTCAGGACCATCTAAACCGTGAGCCTTTTAATACTTTGTAAAGAATCCGATGATATGATCTTTACTGTGTGTTCACTCATACCATATCATCTAGAATGCAAGTATATGGAAACATGCATATAAATATATAACAATAAATAAATGCACAAATAGTGACTGCAATTAATATTGAATCTATATCGTTAAAACATTATAGAGTATATACAAAGACAAGATTTTTAGTATACAATCCTAACAATCTCCCACTTATACTCAAAGCATGTCTTTCAAGTAAAATAACAAAACTGGCAAACTCTCCAACTCTAACTAAATCTCAAACGCAATCCCGGGTATGCATCTCACTCCCATTTTTCCACGTGACCATTGAAGGTCTTAGCTGGTAGGCTCTTTATGAATGGATCAGCCAAGTTGTCCTCTGATGCAATCTTGACCACTACCACATCTCCTCTTTTAACGATTTCTCCTAGAAGATGCTCTTAGGCTAATCAGGAACCACGCTCAAGTCCAACAAGAAGCTCTAGAGCTAGACAGCTTCCTTAGCAGCCCCAGAGGCAGCTACATATTCAGCTTCAATGGTAGAGTCAGCTATACATTTTTACTTGATGCTCCTCCATGCAATGGCTCTGCCTCTCAAGGTAAACACATAGCCTGAGGTAGATTTACTCTAATTTTTATCGGATTGAAAATCTAAGTCCGTATAACCTAAAGGCACAAGACTATTAGCACAATATACCAGCATATAATCTCTAGTCCTCTTCAGGTACTTGATAATATTCTTTACTGCAGTCCAGTGTCTTTGTCCAGGGTTAGACTTGTTAGTGTTGGGGTTTTCTGAATTAAACCACCGCATGATCATTTGAATGTTCATTAATCCCGTATTCAAACAAATCATAATTTTATGTTCATACATGTTTATACACGTCAAGCACAAAACAATATAAAATGAATCTAATAAAGCGGAAAACATAGATTCAAATTTCTTACAATTGTCAGACGATCTGAGGACAAGATTACAGATCTAATCTTGCTATTGAATGAAGATGAAACAGACGCCCCTTTTCTCTCCTGGATCAGCCACCATAGTATTCTACTTCGAGATCTTCTGTTATATTCCCGGACTGTATCTAGATTCAGGGTGGGCTGAAATCTACTAGATCGGTATGAAATCTGTGGAGATAAAGAGAACACAAAAGGGGCTGATTTTGCAGTTGTAAATTTCGAACTCCCCACCCTCTTATTGATAAGGGGTGGTCGCAATTCAGTGTCCCAACCCTACTGGGTTTGGGCGGCCTTTATCTCTTTTTCTATCTCCAGTCCATTAAAGTCATATTGGGCTACAACAGGGATCTAGAAGAATATTAAATTGGCCCACTAATTTATTTAACATCTAATATCCAATAAACTTAGGATATAATTAAATAAATTAAGTATTACTTTTATTCCACTAAAGAAGTAATACTGATCTACCAATTTAATACACATTTGCGAATATGCTTTCTCCTTTAGTTCAACCATTCTCCGTGTTTAAGATATATTGTTCATTAATTAATTATGTCAGCCTCTGATAGCTATAATTAATTAACATCTAAAATCTTGAGTAGTACCACACAAACTTTACTCATGTACGGAATAAATTCCACCTGCAGGGTTTCAACATGAACTTGTATTTCCTCAAGAAAACATCATCAACCTGGCACACCAGGACACGGTGCTCATGCATATTGCACGACACATCATGTATGCACTATTATTACCCAAGATATCGAGTTTATTGATCTGCAAAAGGATTTCACCCATTGATAAGTCAAAGCAATAAGTAATGTACACATATGCTCGCTAACAAACATGAGTTCAGAACTCGAACTCTGTGGATCTTTATTCTCTCACAATTCGGGTCAGAGTAGAGAATAGTATCCTATCGTGATCCTTCTCAATACACTAACAAGTGTACTAGAATAATCAGTTAGTCAAGATAAACTAACTTATCAGATTATTCTACGGTGCACCGATTATGTGTTCAGGACCATCTAAGCCGTGAGCTCTTTAATACAATACAAGGCTCTAATGATATGATCTTACCGTGTGTCTCCCCACACCATATCATCTACAATGTAAGTATTTGAACATTGCATAAAATAATTATATAAAATAATCTAAATGCAAACAGTGACTGCAATAACTTTCAATTCATATCATCTTATCATCAGAAAAGTATACAAAGACATGTCTTTCCAGTATACAAAACTAACAATCTCCCACTTATATTTGAAGCATATCTTTCAAGCATAAAAACTAACTGGCTAACTCTTCAATTTAAACTATCAACTCAAACTGCGCCACCAGGTTGCATCTTACTCTCATTTTCTCCACGTGACCATCAAAGGTCTTAGCAGGTAGGCTCTTCGTGAATGGATCAGCTAGATTGTCCTCTGATGCAATCTTGACCACCGCCACATCTCCTCTCTTAATGATTTTTCGTATAAGATGGTAGTTTCTCTCTATATGTTTACTTGCCTTGTGGGCTCTGGGTTCCTTCGAGTTTGCCACTGTACCAGAATTATCACAGTATATTGTGATAGTCTTAGGAAACTCAGGGACCATGCCCAAGTCCACTAGGAAACCGCAGAGCCAGATAGCCTCTTTTACAGCCTTAGAGGCAGCTACATACTCGGCTTCCATGGTGAAATCAACAATGTATTTCTACTTTATACTCCTCCATGCGATGGCTCTGCCTTCTAATTTAAACACATAGCCCAAGGTAGATTTACTCTGATCTTTGTCGGATTGAAAATCTAAGTCCGTATAACCCAAAGGCACTAGACTATCAGAGCGGAATACCAACATATAATCTCGAGTCCTTTTAAGGTACTTGAGAATGTTTTTGACCGCAGTCCAGTGACCTTGTCTAGGGTTAGACTGATATCTGCTTACCATGCTGACGGCATAGCATATATATCAGGCCTAGTGCATAGCATGACATACATTACACTTCCCATAGCCGAAGCATATGGTACTTTCTTCATCTCTTCTATCTCAGACTGTGTTTGAGAACACATTTCCTTGGATAGATGAATTCCATGCATGTAAGGTATAAAACCTTTCTTGGAATCTTGCATGCCAAACCTAGCTAGCACTGTATCGATATAAGTTGCCTAGGATAGACATAACATCATTTTCTAGCGATCTCGAATGATCTTGATGCGAAGGACATGTCCGGCTTCATCCAGATCCTTCATATCGAACTGCTCGGACAACCACACTATAATATTTGACAACGCCTTCTTACTATTTCCAATAAGCAAGATGTCATCAACATAAAGTACGAAGAATACCACCACGTTTTTGTCACATTTCTTGTACACACAGCTCTCATCTGGACTTTGCACGAATCCATATGATTAGATAACCTCATCAAATCGGATGTTCTAAGATCTCAATGCCTACTTAAGTCCATAAATGGATCTCTTAAGCTTGCACACCAAGTGCTCTTGGCCCTTAGCAATGAATCCCTCTGGTTGCTTCATGTGAATGTTTTCTTCAAGAGTTCCATTTAAGAAAGCTGTCTTGACATCCATTTGCTAGATCTCATAATCCAAATGAGCGGAAATTAACAAGAGAATCTGGATTAACTTGAGCATGGCTACCGGTGAAAAGGTTTTCTCATAATCGATCCCTTCTTTCTGATTGTACCATTTCGCCACTAATCTAGCTTTGAAGGTTTCAACTTTCCCGTCAGCTCCTCTCTTGCACTTATAGACCCACTTACAGCCAATGGGTTTTACCCCATCAAGTTGTTCTACGAACTCCCAGACTTGATTGCGATCCATAGATCCAATCTCAGACTCCATTGCAGTTTTCCAAGAATCTTCATCTTTATCTTGAATTGCCTCGTCATAGGTCCTGAGATCCAATTCATTTAGTTCCTCTAGGAAATCTGAAGCCTCTCCCAGACCAATGAATCTATCAGTTTGGCATACAATCCTTCCACTGCGATGAGACAGTTTGTGTACTTCTGTGACACGTTGTGCAGTGTCTGGTGGTACCTCTTCTTATACAACTGGTGTAGGATTTGATCTTTTCCCTCTTAACTCTTCAAGGATGATTGACTCCTTGGTTTGTGGTTTATAACATAGTCTTCTTCTAAGAATCAAGAATTGGTGATGACAATGATCTTCTGATTCTTAGGACTATAAAATAAACCACCTTTCGTTCCTCTAGGATATCCAATGAACAACCTTACATCTATACGAGGAGCCAGCTTATCAATTTCCTTATCCAACACGTATGCTGGGCTATCCCAAATTCGAATATAGTTCAAACTAGGCTTTTGTCCAGTTGATAGTTCTGTGGGCTTTCGTCCAGTCCATGGTTCAAATATGATTTTGATGGAACCAAGTTAAGAATATAGGCTGCTATTTCTAGGGCATATCCCTAAAATGAAATAGGCAACTCAGAATAACTCACCATCGATATGACCATCTCTAACAAAGTTCTATTCCTTCTCTCCGCCACGCCATTCTGCTGTGGCTTTCCAGGCACAGTCAACTGGGAGGTAATTCCATTCTCTGCCATGTAATCCCTAAATTCGCTTGAGAAAAACTCGTCACCACGATCAGAATGCAATGACTTGATAGTTCTGTCTGTTCATTTCTCAACTTCCGTCTTAAACTCTTTGAATTTCTCAAAGCATTCAGACCTGCGATGCAACATATAGATATATCCATATCTTGAGTAATCATCAATGAGATTGATGAAATACTCGAACCCTTCTCAAGCTTAAACTGTTATAGGGCCGCATAGGTCAGAGTGAATCAAATCTAATAGCTCTTCGGATCTATTTCCTTTTGACTGGAAATGACGCCTGATCATCTTACATTCCAAACAGGATTCACACAAAGAAAATGATTTCAATACCAAAGAAGACAATGGTCCATCATTTACAAGCCTTTGTATCCTCTTAAGGTTGATGTGACGTAGTCTTAGATGCTAAAGATAGGTTTGATTTAAGTCTGAAGGTTTTTTTTCGTTTGTTAGGGTTTATGATCGATGTATTCAATAGTTGTCTTTGTGTAGTGTTTTCAATTGGTTTAAGAAAGTATAAGTGTCCATCTAATATGCCAAAACAGATAAAATGTTTACCACTGAAGCTAACTACTTTGTTATCAAAAGAAACAGAATATCCATCCATAATCAATTTAGAAACTGAAATAAAGTTTCGCCTACAACCAGGAACATAAAGACAATCTTTCAAAACCAAAGTTCTATCACTACTGGAAGGTAAAACAACGTCTCTCACTGCAACAGCCGCCACTCTCGTTGCATTGCCCATGTAGACGGTGATCTCATTCTCACTCAGCTGTCTTTTTACCAGGAGCCCATGCAAAGACATGCAAACATGATCAGTAGCTCTAGTATCTACTACCCATGACTGGGTAGAACAAGTTGCTAAACATGTTTCTACAACCAGAGTGTGAGATGTACATCTTTTCTTCTTCTTGTTAGGGCACACCGCCTTCTAGTGACCTAGTTGGCCGTACTTGAAGCACTTAGTCTTAGACTTGAACTCCTCATGAGAAATCTTCACCTTTGGCCTTTTCACCTCAGGTGCCTCATCTGCAGCCTTCTTAGGTGCGTATCTCTTCTTCCTTTTCCCACCAAAAGAAGACGCCCCTTTCTCAGCTATGTGAGCATCAGGGTTGCTCTTTTGGAGCAATTCAGCCGCCTGAAGGTCTATGAGTAGTTCAGTCAGGCTGACATCCTTCTTGATCATGTTGAAGTTCAGCCTGAACTGCTCAAACTTCGAGGACAAGCTATGAAGAACAATGTCGATTTGAGAATCGACATCCAGCTCTCCATCTAAGGTCTCGATCTCAGTCAGATACCCCATCATCATGAGAACGTGATCCCTAACAGGTGTAGAGTCAGCCATTCTCGCATCCATTAACTTCTTCATTGCCAAATGGCGTGCCGAGCGGTTCTGATAACTGAAGAGCTCCTTAAGATTGAACATGATATCATAAGCGGTTTTCATAAGCTGATGCTGATGTTGCAACACATTCGACATGGATGCTAGAATGTAATAGCGCGCTATCTCATCAGACTTAGCCCACTTATCATATGCAGCCTTTTGGGATTCATCAGAACCCTCATCTAGCTTCTGAGAACATACCTCTTCAAGTACAAACTTGTGTCCCTTAGCAACTAGAACGAGGTTTAGGTTACGAAACCAATCATTGTAGTTTTCACCGACGAGTTAGTTTTCTTTGAGGATTGAGGACAGATTGGAGAGTGCCATTGATGATATGAAAAAACTAAAATTAAAACATGCAGTACAGTCACAAACTTTAGGATAAACAGTATATAATCGAAAGCCTCACAAAAATTATATACTTTTCCATCGACAGTTTAAAAACGTCTTCTATAAGCCACGATAGTGTGGACGTTTATAAAATTTATTTTTAAATAGGTTATTAAACATTTAACTTGCCTCCAGTTGAGTTTCCTTACAACAAGAAAATTAATAGCCGGATAATAAACACGGTCATGTAATCGTCTAACTGATAAGCCACGATCGTGTGGATGTTTATCAATAAATTATATCTAAGTGTGCACACCATTATCTTCACACCAAGATCACTATTTGGAATTTAACCGCTCCAGATGGAGGAGTAAGTTAGTTCTAATAGTATTCTATAGCTATCCTTTTAGGAGATTTAATTTCTAGAGAAATCTGTGATATGACACATCCGATATGGAGGAAGACCGATGTCAACGCGCATGCCCATCACTTCTCAATTAAATCAGATTTAATGGAGACCATATGAGATTTCTACATACTTTGGTATGAATCTCTCCCACTTAGTTATTTATGCTTGAGGTTTCATTTTATCCCATTAAGAACATGAAAACATCACATAATTAAAATGATAAACATACATTGCATGCTTCACAACAACATAATAAACAACAGTAATATTCTAACTACCATGGCTTATATCTCATGTTGCAGAAAAGTCAGCTCCAAAACAGGGCTATGGCCGCTGCACCTCCTCACCGTGCCTCGCCGAAACCCTAGCTCCAATTAGGATTTCGGGACGTGAACCGGTGAACTTCCTTCTTGGTGTTGTACTACTTCCCTTCTTTGAGTTGATCTCCGATCTTTATTCAATACTGACTATCTATTCCAAAAGGAAAAATCTAATACTTCTAGAATAAAAATTACAACTCAAAAACTCGGTTTAACAATTTTATTTCTATTACATAAAACAACATAAAATAAAATCTAGACCTAATGAATGGATTTTCCACATGGATTAAAATCACGTAGATAATATTTGGATATCTTGATATAAATCAAAAATTCAATCCAAATATTATACATAAGGATCGAAAATCTTAAAGATAAAGTTTGGAGATTTGATCCACTTCAAATTCCTCCAAATTATATCCTAATTTAAATTCTTATCACAATTGGATTTTGATAATTATTTTTCTATATCCAAAATTACCTTATCCAATTTTAAATCTATAGATTTCGAAAATTGCCAAATAATAAATCTGAAAATTTGATCCACTTCAAATTCTTCCAAATTTAAAATTCTATTTTCAAATCTATCTAGATTAAAATTAGGTAAAGTAAGATATACATCAAATAATATTAAATCTTAATCCAATACCCATAATTTTCGAACCACATCATTAAACAAATCTGGAAATTTGATTTTCATCAAAATCTTCTCCAATTTGATTTAATAATATCGAAAATAATATAAATAAACATATTTGAAAATTTTGATATTAATCAAAAAATTATTCCAAATAAAATACCATAGATTTCGAAAATAACTATAATAATAAATCTGGAAATTTTGATCCACTTCAAAAATTACCAAATTTAAAATTCTATTTTCAAACCTATTTGGATTAGAATTAGGTAACTTTTGATATACACCAAAAATTACCTATCCTTATTCTAATCACCAAATTTTCGAACCACATCCAAATTAAATCTAAAAATTTTGATCTTTATAAAAAATCCATCCAAATTTTTTAATTCTAGGTACCAAAAATTCAAGACAAAAAATTAGGGAATTTTTTAACACCAATTTTTGAAAAATTGATCTCCAAATTTTCGAACATCATGAGAAATAAATCTGGAAATTTGAAGAACATCAAATATCATCCCAAATCTATATCTCATGGTGACCGAAAATTCCATGGACCCCAAAACTAGAATTTTCGAATTCAATCAAAAATTCTTCCAAGTTTTGAATACCATATAATCGAAATACATGCCCAATTAAATCTGAAAATTTAACCATAATAAATTTATCATCAAATTTAATAAAATATATCGAAAATATGCCTGGGTTAATCCTAGAACAGTGCCAAAACCCGCTCTGATACCAATTGTTGGGGTTTTTTTCGAATTAAACCACTGCAAGATCATTTATATGTTCATTAGCCCATGTTCATGCAAAACATAATTTTATGTTCATGCATGTTTATACACGTCAAGCACAAAACCATGCAAAACGAATCTAATAAAGTGGAAAATCATAGATTTGAATTTCTTACAATTATCAGACGGTCTGAGGAAAAGATTACAAATCTAATCTTGATGTTGAATGAAGATGAAACAGGCGCCCCTTTTCTCTCCTGGATCGGCCACAATAGTATTCTACTCCGAGGTCTTCTATTGTTCCCAGATTGAATCTAGATTCAGGGTGGGCTGAAATCTACTAGATCGGTATGGAATCTGTGGAGATAAAGAGAACACAAGAGGGGCTGATTTTGCAGTTGTAAATTTCGAACTCCCCACTCTCTTATTTATAAGGGGGTGGTCGAAATTCAGTGTCCCAATTCTACTGGGTTTGGGCCTCTATCTCTTTTTCTATCTCCAGTCCATTAAAGTCATATTGGGCTACAACAGGGATCTAGAAGAATATTAAATTGGCCCACTAATTTATTTAATATCTAATATCCAATAAACTTAGGATATAATTAAATAAATTAAGTATTACTTTTATTCCACTAAAAAAGTAATACCGACCTACCAATTTAATACATATTTGCGAATATGCTTTCTCCTTTAGTTCAGCCATTCCCCATGTTTAAGATATAATGTTCATTAATTAATTATGTCAGCCTCTAACAGCTATAATTAATTAACATATAAAACCTTGAGTAGTACCACACAAGCTTTACTCATGTACGGAATAAATTCCATCTGCAGGGTTTCAACATAAACTTGTGTTTCCTCAAGAGAACATCATCAACATGGCGCACCAGGACACGGTGCTCATGTATATTGCACGACACATCATGTATACACTATTATTATCCAAGATATCGAGTTTATTGATCCGCGAAAGGATCTCACCCATTGATGAGTCAAAGCAATAAGTAATATACACATATGCTCACCAACAAACATGAGTTCAGAACCTGAACTCTGTGGATCTTTATTCTCTCACTATCCGGGTCAGAGCAGAGAATAGTATCCTATCGTGATCCTCCTCAATACACTAACAAGTGTACTAGAATAATCAGTTAGTCAAGATAAACTGGCATATTAGATTATTCTACGGTGTACCTATGGTGTGTTCAGCACCATCTAAGCCGTGAGCTCTTTAATACAATACAAGGTTCTAATGATATAATCCTATTGTGTGTCTCCTCACACCATATCATCTACAATGTAAGTATATTGAACATTGCATAAAATAACTATATAAAATAATCTAAATGCAAATAGTGACTGCAATAACTTTCAATTCATATAATCTTATCATCAGAAAAGTATACAAAGACATGTCTTTCCAGTATACAAAATTAACAGTTACTGCCATCTGCACTCAAGTGTTCAAGATTGTCATGATCTGTATGGCAATATCAAAAGAACACAAAAGGTTTTGGTTATTCATGTTCGAATAACATGTTCTGAATATTATTGTGAACATTCCGCTGCCAATTTGATTGAAGATCAAGATATGTACTCAATCATGTTCAGGAACATGATCATGTACATGGTTGTCTAGAGATTTTACAAGACACGTATCATTCTAGAATCAAAGAGCTGAAACTGCAGATTCAAAATGGACATTTCAGAATAGAAGCTGCCTTGTTCGTGATGAAGATCAAAGAAGGAAAGAAGGAGTTCTATTCAAGGAAGATATCTAAACTAGAAAAGTCCGATTTAATTAAGAATAAGTTTCCTTGTTGAATTCTAGTCAAAGTAGAACTTCTGATTACCTTGTTAAGGTTATATCTTTTATTTATAAATAGCCTGGGAATCGGACTAGATTAGATGATGAGAGTTTTACGAATACACAAAGGGTAGAGAGTTTAAAAGACTTCATCCTTAAAGCATATAGTATTCAGGTTGACTAGGTTTCATCATTGTGATCATTGTGTTTCTAGTCTGTGTTTGAAACTTAAATTCATACACACTTAGAGGAGTCTCGGGAGAGATTTCATGTGGGAACTAGAAGGATTCTAGGTTGTGAGGTGAGTTTGCAATTCAGTTCAACGAAAGAGGTTGTAGTGGGTAGGAAAGGGATCGAGTGACGAGAGTCTTCATGTAATAGCCTTTATAACCATTCAACGGAGTAGTGAACTATTTCTCACGGACTTGTGAAGTGCTCCTGACATAGATCAGTTGATCGAATAGGGTTACCAATCTCGTGTCTTTTACTTACTTTCAGTTTATATATTCTGACCTTGAATGTTCACAACAATGTACACGTACATAATAATGAACATGAGTGCACAGTTTATGTAATTTCAATTGGTACCAGAGCGGGCCACCTTTGGTTTTTCTGTGAAAAGAGTCCTGAAAAGTACATATCTGTGTGAAGGTTTTGGTTACAATTCAGTCATGAGTGCAATCAAAGAATGAGGATCTACGGTCAGACCACCATTGTTAGAAGACAATAATTATCCTTACTGGAAGCAAGGATGAGGGCATTTCTGAGATCGATTGATGAACTTGGATGGAAAAGTGTCACTGAAGGATGAGAAAAGCCAACTGTTGCCAAGGAAGAAAAATATGTGGAGATTGAAGAAGGAGAGTGGACTGTGCCATAGAAGAACTGGTACAATGTCAACTTTAAAACTCTCAATGCAATATTCTCTGCAGTGGATCTTGAGACATTCAGCCTGATCTCAACTTGTGAGACTACAAAAGCTGCATGGGATATTCTGGAAATCACCTTTGAAGGGACTAGTTCAGTGAGGCTGTCAATACTTCAAAATCTTACTTCAAAATTTGAAAGTCTCAGAATGGAAGATACTGAATCCATTGGTGAGTTTAATGCCAGACTGAGAAACATTTCAAATAAGAGTTTTGCTCTTGGAGAGCCTATCAGCAATGAGAAACTTGTGAGGAAAGTTCTCAGATCTCTTCCAAGAAAGTTTTCTTACAAAGTTGCTGCAATTGAAGAAGCTAAGGACATCAAGAGTATGAGGCTTGATGAACTGATGGGGTTGTTGAGGACATTTGAGATGAACCTGGAAGATGAAGACAGCAGCTCAAGGAAGAGAGGTATTGCTCTTAAAACTGAAGTTTCTAAGGATCTACCTGAACATGTATAGAACAAAAACCTGTACTTGATTCAGATACAATGAACAATATGGTCCTTATCACCAAGAACTTCAGTCAAATGTTAAAAAGAGTAAACAAACAGTCTTCCAGAAGGTCCAACAACAGAAAACAACCATCTGGAAATTCTCAGCAGGACAGAAACTCTAGCAGTGAACAGAAAGAATTTCAATCATCAAATCCAAGGAGAGGAATCCAATGCACAGAATGTGATGGGTTTAGACACATTCAAGCTGAGTGTGCAAATGTTGGGGTTTTTTCGAATTAAACCACCGCAGGATCATTTGGGCCTCTATCTCAAGTTCAATATCCAGTCCACTATCAGTCAATTGGGCTACAACAGAGATCTAGAAGAATATTAAATTGGCACACTAATTTATTTAATATCTAATATCCAATAAACTTAGGATATAATTAAATAAATTAAGTTTTACTTTTATTCCACTAAAGAAGTAAAACTGACCTACCAATTTAATAAATATTTACGAATATGCTTTCTCCTTTAGTCCAGCCATTCCCCGTGTTTAAGATAAAATGTTCATTAATTAATTATGTTAGCCTCTGACAGCTATAATTAATTAACATCTAAAACCTTGAGTAGTACCACACAAGATTTACCATGTAAGGAATAAATTCCACATGTAGGGTTTCAACATGAACTTGTGTTTCCTTAAAAGAACATCATGAACCTGGCGCACCAGGACACGATGCTCATGCATATTGCTCAAGACATTATGTATATATTATTAATACCCAAGATATCGAGTTTGATCTACGAAAAGATCTCACCATTGATAAATCAAAGTAACAAACAACAGACACATATGTTCGCTAATATCACATAAGTTCAGAAGCCGAATTCTGTGGATCTTTATTCTCTCACTATCCGGGTCAGAGCAGAGAATAGTATCCTATCGTGATCCTCCTCAATATACTAATGAGTGTACTAGAATAATTAGTTAGTGAAGATAAACTAACTTATCAGATTATTATACGGTGTACCAATGGTGTGTTCAGGACCATCTAAGCCGTGAGCTTTTTAATACAATACAAGGTTCTAATGATATGATCTTACCGTGTGACTCCCCACACCATATCATGTACAATGTAAGTATATGGAACATTGCATAGAACAATTATAGAACATAATCTAAATGCAAACAGTGACTGCAATAACTTTCATTTCATATCATCATATCATTAGAAAAGTATACAAAGACAAGTCTTCCAGTATACAAAACTAACAGCAAATACTCTGAAGAAAAATAAAAAGAATTACAATGTTTCTCTCAGTGACAATGATTCTGATGGAAACAATAATGATTCAGATAAGGGCACAATTACTTTTACAGTGAAAATCTCAGAGTTCCAGGATCATTTCAAACTTGTAGAAGATGAAGATTCAGACAATTAAGACTTCAGATATGAAGAGTTTGTCAAGACATACAAAGAGATGTATGAAAAATGTTTAGAAGTTGCTGAGATGAAGAAGACCCTGCAATCTCACAACAAAGATCATCTCAAAGAAAAAGAGGAATTAACCAGATCTGATGCTGAACAGAAGGTCATCATCCAACAGCAAAAGAATGAGATTGAAGAGTTATCTGCTGAACTCAAGTCCATCAAAAGGAATGTCAACATGCTGAACAATGGTACTAAGAATCTTGATAAGATTCTTACCACTCCAGGACATTCAGGAAAGAGTCATCCAGGTCTTGGATATAATGGTGGACAGTCCGAGACAGTTTTTATCAAAGCAAGTACAAGCCAGCCAGTGCATGTACAAAATAATGTTCCAAACATCCAGAAGAACATTAACAATAAGATGAATACTTATAATGGCAACAGAAAAGGAATTATCTGTCATTATTGTGAAGAAAAAAGTCACATTCGTCCACATTGTGAGAAGTATCTCTTTGATCTGAAAAGAATGAGAAGGAGATTTATGGCTAAGCATTCCAACAACACCAAGATGAGGCCAGCTATTCAGAAAAAGAAGAAACCTGCACAGAAGAAGCAATGGGTTGTCAAGCAGACCAGTTTGATTGCTCATACCTCTCTAAGAGTTGAAGACAAGGGCAACTGGTATTTTGACAGTGGCTACTCAAGACACATGACTAGAGATTGCTCTGTGGTATTGAATCTAAAAGCCTGCTCATCTGACTTTGTTACCTTTGGAGATGGAAAAATGGGTAAAGAAATGGGTAAAGGTGAGCCGATTGTTAAAGAAATGCCCAAACTAAAGAACGATATGCTAGTTGATGGACTGAAAGCAAATCTGATAAGCATCAGTCAACTGTGTGATGATGACATAACTGTTCTCTTTACCAAAGAAAGTTGCAGGGTAATGAATAAGAATAATGACTTATTCATGGAAGGAAAAAGATCAGCTGACAACTGCTATCAGCTACATGTTCCTGCACAATGTTCCTTAACATGTCAAAGAACATCTATAAAAGAGTAAAAAATCTGGCATCAGAAACTTGGACACATCAACTTCAGGAATCTACAGAAGATTATCAGCAAAGAGATTGTTAGAGGACTACCTCATATCAGAATTGACAGAGATAAAGTTTGTGGTCCATGTTAGATTGGAAAATAGTCCAGATCTCAGCATAAAGAAGTACAAGATAGAACTTCTAAGAGAATTTTAGATCTTATTCATATGGATCTAATGGGACCTATGGATGTGGAAAGCTACTGAGGAAAGAAGTATGTTCTTGTCTGCATAGATGATTACTCAAGGTTTACATGGGTAGACTTTCTCAGAGATAATAGTGAAGCTTTCATAGCCTTCAAGAAATTAGCTTGCAAAATCACAGTTGAAAATGATCGGCACATAATCAGAATCAGAAGTGATCATGGCAAAGAATTTGAGAATCAGTACTTTGACCATTTCTGCAGTGAGAATGGAATTAGTCACGAGTACTCAGCACCCAAGACTTCTCAGTAGAATGGAGTTGTTGAAAGGAAGAATAGAACTCTTCAGGAAATGGCAAAAACCATGATTGCTGCTAAAGGAGTTACTGCTATGTTCTAGGCAGAAGCTATTAACACTGCATGCCATATTAAAAACAGAGTTCATCTCAGACCAGGTACTTTCACTACACCATATGAGATTTGGAATGAAAAGAAACCTACAGTGAAGTACTTTCATGTGTTTGGCACCACATGTTATATACTCAATGATAAAGAGTATCTCAGCAAGATGAACAATAGAAGAGTTAAAGGGATGTTTGTTGGATACTCCAGAAACAGTAAATCATATAGGATTTACAACAAAGAGACAATGGGTGTCATTGAGACAGTTACTGTCAGATTTGATGATTAAGATAATGCTGTCAATACCTCCGAAGAAGATGTTCACACAGATGTTTTTGAACATCTAAAGGTACATGATGATACAGACAGAGAATTTGAAGAGCAAACAGTGAAGTAAATGAAGCATTTAAAGCAAATCATCAAGGATCATCCTACTTCAGAAGTAATAGGAGACATTCATGAAGGAAGAAGGACCAGAAGTAGACTAAGAAAGATGATGCATGATGAGATATCTAATGTCTGTTTCACCTCCAATATTGAACCCAAGAACATCTAAGAAGCTCTCAAATATGACTACTGGATTGAGGCTATGCAAGAAGAACTTCTACAGTTCAAAAAGAATGATGTTCGGGATCTGGTGTAGGAACCTAAAAGAGTCAACATAGTAGGAACCAAGTGGATATTCAAGAATAAGACTGATGAAGCTGGGAACATTACAAGAAGTAAAGCCAGACTCGTGCCTCAAGGATATTCTCAGATTGAAGACATCAATTTTGATGAAACATTTACTCCAGTCACAAGGATAGAATCAGTCAGACTTCTTCTAGCCATGGCCTATATCATGAAGTTTAAGTTGTACCAGATAGATATCAAGAGTGCTTTTTTAAATGGATTTTTGAAGAAGGATGTGTTTGTTGCAAAACCTAAAGGATTTGAAGATCCACATCATCCAGAGTTTGTGTTCAAACTAAAGAAGACACTTTATGGCTTAAAGCAGGCTCCTTGGGCATGGTATGAAAGACTGGCTACATACCTGTTTAGCGAAGGATACAACGGAGGAGGAGAAGACAGAACATTATTCATCAGAAAGGAAAAGTCACAAGTAATTGTGGTTCAAATTTATGTTGATGATATAGTGTTTGGCTCAGTGTCTGATAAGATGGTCAAGGAATTTATCAGAGACATGGAAACTGAGTTTGAGATGAGCCTTGTTGGGGATCTGAAATACTTTCTTGGACTTCAGATTAAACAATTAGAAGAATGTATATTCATCTTACAGTCCAAGTATGCTAGAAACTTGGTCAAAAAGTTTGAGCTGGAGAATTCTAAGCACAAAAGAATTCCTATCAGCACCACAGTAAAGATTGGAAAAGATGATGCAGGAGCTGACGTTGATCAAACTTTATACAGAAGCATGATTGGAAGTCTCTTTTATCTCACAACAAGCAGACCAGATATAGCATATAGTGTGGGAGTGTGTGCCAGATATCAGTCTTGTCCTAAGGAGAGTCACATGAAGGCTGTTAAGAACATCATCAAGTACATCAATGGAACTGCAGAATATGGATTGTGGTATACATCTGATACAAATTCAAGTATTACTGCACACTGTGATACTGATTGGGTAGGATCTCCAGATGATAGAAAAAGCACATCAAGTGCTTGCTTTCTTTTAGGAAACAATGTTGTTTCCTGGTTCAGTAAGAAGCAGAACTGCATATCCTTATCTACAGCAGAAGCTGAATACATTGCAGCAGGAAGCAGCTCTACTCAGATTATTTGGATGATGTAGATGATGAAGGAAAATGAAGTTTCTCATGATACACCTATTCTGTATTGTGACAATATGAGTGCTATCAATATATCCAAGAATCCAGTCTAGCATTCAAGGACACAACACATAGACATCAGACATCACTTCATCAGAGAGCTAGTTGAAGAAAAAGTTATGAGGATTGAACAAATAAAGACAGAAGATCAACTAGCTGATCCTTTCATTAAGGGACTGGATGCTGCTCAATTTGAGAAACTTAGAGCATCCCTTGGGGTGTGCTTGGTTCAGTAAAACCAAGAAGAGGGGTATGAGTGTGTCTATTTCACACTCAGCAGGAAAGAACCATTCCTGCACAAAGGGACTGAACATTCCTATAAATGTTCATTCAGATATACATGAACTTTTTTCAAAACCTTGAGTACATCATTGTCAACGGCTAGTTTTGACTTATAATCGTCATCTCTGATTTTTCAAGATTTTCTTCCTATTTCTTAGTCTAACAGAAACCTGAGCCTATGCATTGAACGAAGTACCCTCTTATATATGTTTAGCCATTTAGAGAGATTACTTATTTGGTTCAAAATTCTGAAATCTTAAACGCTTCTCTCTTTCTATCTTTTAAGTTCTCTGAGATTATTCCTTCTTTCTGCCATTGATTTTTCCTTGATCATTCTTGAAAATCACCTATATATTGTCAATGGCACCAAAATATAAACTTGTCTGTCCCAAGAAAGTCGTGAAGCCCAAGATGAGATATGGAAAAGTAACATATTGCAAGCCTCACGATCAGTTTTATAAGGAAGATGAGCTCGATAGACGGGTTTGAGGTGAATCATCCTACAAGAAACCCGTTCAGAGGATGCTCCATGATGAATCATCCAGCAAGGATACTGATGAATTAATTAAAACATTCCACAGAGAAGAAGAAGAAGAAGAAGAAGAAGAAGAAGAAGAAGAAGAAGAAGAAGAAGAAGAAGAAGAAGAAGAAGAAGAAGAAGAAGAAGAAGAAGAAAAAGAAGAAGGAGAAGATGAGAAAGAAGAAGAGGAAGATTTGGAAATAGAAGAACAAGAAATTGCCTCTTCTGCAAAGAAATCAAAGACTCAAAGTCTTACAATCCAAGATCTGTTAAAGAAAGCAGCACGATCATACGACGTCAACAAGAAGTCTACTACAAAGAAGGCAAGAACAAATGGAACTAGAGTCAAGAAATCAAAGAAGACTGTAGCCCCTACTACGAAGAAACTCATCACATCACCTGCTACTCAAGCCCTTCAGAAAGATAAGGGATCTACTGTTGATGATCATGTTATGCTTGAAAATGTTCCTAATCATGCCAAGGAACATGTTGCTGAGAAGAGCACTGCAGAGACCTCAACTCCTTTAAGCGTTGTGTAGAAGTCTCCTACTCAACCTTCTACTACTGAAGGTGATGATGAAGATAGGAAAGATGATATTTCCTTAAGCCTAAAGATGAAAGCAATAGCTGCTGCTATAGCTAAGGGAAAGAAAAAGGTCATAAAGAGATCTTTAGTTGCAGAACCTACTAAGAAGGAATATGTTCAGAGTTCATCCTCTTAATCTGCTAAAAAGACTCATGTTCCACAACATGAGAAGTTGCTTGCATCTGCACAGTATGATCCATTCGCCAGATCTCAAGTTAAGAAGAAAACACCAAGGAAGAAGGCATCTACTACTATGGTGTAGTTAGTTCAAAGAACATCTATAACAAGAAGCCGAGCATCTGCCACTCCACTATCCACTGTTGTATCGACAAAGAAAAGAAAAGCTATTGAACCGGCAGGCCCTTTCAAGAAGACCAAGAAAGTTGCTAAGTCCAGAGATGTACCTGAAGATGTTCACTCACAATCTAGTGAACATGAGTCTGATATTCACAAACAGATCATCCATGTGCAAGGTATCTCTAAACATGCTCTTTTTCGATCTTCCAAGCATGCTGAGTTGTGGAAGAAAGTGAAGTAGAGGTCCATGATCTCTAAAAAGAAGGTGGACAAGGATACATTGCTGGCTACTGGAGTATATTCTCTACTGGAGGATGCTGGGTTGCTTGGAACAGTGCAGAGGGTGCACAAGTTTATTCCAATGGTTGTTTCAGATTTCTACTGCAATATGACCAAGGAGATTGATGATCCAAAATCTGAAGACTTTCATAAAGTCTTTATCAGAGGAGAGATGCTGAATTTCTCACCAGATCTCATTAATGAGTTTCTGGGATGCCACATTGAGGGGGAGTACAAGGAGATTGATGACTAGGGGATGGTTGCTGAAGAACTGATCCAGGGCATCTACACCAAATGACTGTCTCATCCGCAGATAATCCCTACTTCCAAGCTAACTCACAAGTATAGAGCTCTGTTCAGAATTTTGATTCACAACTGGTTGCCAACAAAGCACAGAGCTGTAGTGACTCAAGCTCAGGGAAGGTTTTTATATCACCTCGGAATTGGGAAGTAGTTCAATTATTGTGAATTTGTTTTTGGAAAGATTATCAATAGTGCAGAGTCTATAGTAGTTTAGGGACCTCTGTGCTATCCTTCATTGATTTACAGCATTATAAAGCAGAAAAAGAAGAATGTCTCATCAAAGAAGGACAGGATCATTCTACCTAAAAAGCCTCTTGTGATCAAGGTTGCTCCTCAGATTGGAGATCATCACATGCGCCTCCAGTTTAAGCAGTTCATTGTATCCAAGAAAGAAAGTGATGCTACTGTTGAAGAATCCTCACCAAAAAGTGCTGTGTTGAAATTTCTAGAGAGAAGCCTGAAGTTTCATGCTCGATTGATTTCTGAGCATACTTCTGAGAAGATGAAGATTCAAGTTATGATTGCTGATCTTTCATCAGGAGAAAGATTTACCTCCCCAGCAGCAGATGTACCTGACAATGTTCGTAACTTACACAAGCTTGCAAGTACTGCCAAAGCTATTACTTAGAAGGAATCTTCACCGGCTCAAAAGCAAAGTGAAGCACAGTCTACAGAACAGAGAAATGAAGCTGAAGCTGAAAAAAAAGAGTCTGCAGAGGAGGATCAGGAGGCTAATGAAGAGGAAGAAGCTGAAGCAGAAGAAGAGGCTGATGCGGGTGAAGAGACAGAGTATGATGATGCTGAAGAAAGATCTGAAGAAGAAGGAGATGAGCAAACTTCTGACAAATCTGAGTAGTTTCTGAGATTACTCCCTTGTCTTTCTTGGTGGCAAATAGGGGGAGTAATGCAATATAATCTTTTTAATGTTTTTATTCTGTTCTAATTATCTTGCATCCATGTTTTGCAAGATATTTTTATTTTTACTCTGATTAGCTTGTAATAGCTATTCTGATTTTGAACATATTTTCTATCTTCCCTATATGATTCATATCTGCTAAAAAATTAAAACTGCTATCAAAAGATAAAAAGATAATAAAAAAATACAATGTAGCAGAGCAGATACAAGCTGATAAGAAAGTGAAAAAACAGCTACTGAATCATATGATGTTCAAAGGAATATTCAAGTACGTTTTAAGGTATATGATCATACAGTTCAAAGGTTGTGTTATTTTAAAACATGGAACTGATTTGCCACCAGATAAAGACAAAGGGGGAGATTGTTAGTGCCATCTGCACTCAAGTGTTCAAGATTGTCATGATCTGTATGGCAATATCAAAAGAACACAAAAGGTTTTGGTTATTCATGTTCGAATAACATGTTCTGAATATTATTGTGAACATTCCGCTGCCAATTTGATTGAAGATCAAGATATCTACTCAATCATGTTCAGGAACATGATCATGTACATGGTTGTCTAGAGATTTTACAAGACACGTATCATTCTAGAATCAAAGAGCTGAAACTGCAGATTCAAAATGGACATTTCAGAATAGAAGCTGCCTTGTTCGTGATGAAGATCAAAGAAGGAAATAAGGAGTTCTATTCAAGGAAGATATCTAAACTAGGAAAGTCCGATTTAATTAAGGAAAAGTTTCCTTGTTAAATTCTAGTCAAAGTAGGAGTTCTGATTACCTTGTTAAGGCTATATCTTTTGTTTATAAATAGCCTGAGAATCAGATTAGATTAGATGATGAGAGTTTTACGAATACAGAAAGGGTAGAGAGTTTAAAAGACTTCATCCTTGAAGCATGTAGTATTCGGATTGACTAGGTTTGATCATTATATTTCTAGTCTGTGTTTGAAACTTAAATTTATACATACTTAGAAGAGTCTCGGGAGAGATTTTCTGTGGGAACTAGAGGTATTCTAGGTTGTGAGGGGAGCTCACAATTCAGTTCAACGAAAGAGGTTGTAATGGGTAGGAAAGGGGTCGAGTGACGGGAGTCTTCGTGTAATAGCCTTTGTGACCATTCAACGGAGTAGTGAACTATTTTTCACCGACTTGTGAAGTCCCCCTGATGTAGATCAGTTGATCGAACAGGGTTACCAACCTCGTGTCTTTTACTTGCTTTCAATTTATATATTCTGACCTTGAATGTTCACAACAATGTACACGTACATGATAATGAATATGAACGCACATTTTATGTAACTTCAAGACTGATATCTACCTACCATGTTGACTGCATAGCATATATCAGGCTTAGTGCATTGCATATCATACATGAGGCTTCCTGCAACCTAAGCATATGGTACCATATTCATCTCATCTATCTCAGCCTGTGTTTGGGGACACATCTCCTTGGATAGATGAATTCCATGCCTGAAAGGTATAAAACCTTTCTTGGAATCTTGCATGTTAAACCTAGCTAGCATTGTATCAATATAGGTCACTTGGGATAGGCACAACATCCTTTTCTGCTGATCTCGAATGATCTTTATGCCAAGGACGTGTCCGACATCTCCCAAATCCTTTATATCGAACTGCTTAGATAGCCATACTCTTATGTTTGATAAGACCTTCTTATTGTTTAATTTCCAATAAGTAAGATATCATCAACATACAGTATGAGAAAAGCCACCACATTTCTTTCACTCTTTTTGTACACACAACTCTCATGCTGGCCTTGGACGAATCCATATGACCAGATTACCTCATCGAACCGGATATTTCAAGATCGTAACACCTACTTAAGTCCATAGATGGATCTCTTAAGCTTGCGCACTAGGTGCTTGACATGCTATTCATTAACAAATAACACGTACCACAAGTACACGATATAGTTGCAATGTATAGGTGAGCAAGAGTATCGTATCCCATAGAGACTGTACTCACTGACTCTTAAACACAAGCACTCACTTAATATCTAGACACAAATTAACATGCAAATAGGGAGCAGAAATAAATAACATAAATAATTAAACACAATAATTGAATGCGAAAATAAACAAATATGGGAAAAACCTAGGTTTTAGGGATATTGATTATTTTATATCAATTAATACAATCATTGACTCTCTCAACCTGACTCTTATCTTTAATCTATCAATGGTGGGGGATCACTATTTTGTTATCAGGCTACTTTTTAAGGCATATACCATAACATAGATATAATGAGCATGTATTTCACTGCGATGGGTTCTTCACATATGTCATTACTCCTAATCTAGCACACGAAGATCTATCCAACCCTATGAGATACTTGTTCACTTGGTCGGTCCTTCCAAGCACACATAATCTGATTTCTACTTTTCCATCACAAATTCTTCTCTGGTCAGTACTTCAAATTAATCACTAGCATGCATAAATGATGCTCAAGCATTTATACAAGATATGAAATAAATCATAGATATCAAATCTCGAGAGATAGCAGGAAGAAAAGCAATCGAATCATATATTAAAATCCATAATATCCTGATAAATGCACAATAAGCATCAAAGAATCGAGTCCAAAGCTTCCATTAAAGAGCCCCAAGATTATTGTGTTGTTCAAAATTAAAGATTGGAAATCAAGGTTTGAAGAACAAAATATGAAGAGAACATGTACTTGAAGAGAAGAGAAGAGAAGAGGTCGACGTGTGCATGGAGCTCGTATACGTCGCATATGTATAAAGAAATTCGAACATGATGAGCAGCCCATGAAGTTAATTAATTGAGCCCATGTTTGAATTATTAGAGCCCAAGTTGAAGGCCCAAATTGTTTGGGATTTAATTTATCCATAGTTTAGATTTTTATTATTTAATTTTTGGTCTTTTTATTTTTACCTTAAATAGAGTTCTAATTAAGGTAGCAATCCTTGTTAGATTAGGAAACCTTTTTATTTTTGATTTCTTAGTATTTTTAAGTTATATTTTCGTCCACCCCATTCACCTATATAAGGGGATCAGTTGTGAACTTTATTTTTCAGACATTGATTAATATTTTGAAGTTATATTTTCAACTGTCTCACGATCCTTTGGTTGATCAAACATTTATCAAGTTCTTTAGACCTAGAAAATCTAAAGTCCTATTGCAAACTCTTTTTAATTCCATCGATTTTTAGGGGGAGTTCTACCAAATCCAGAGTATATGATATATCACGTTTCGTCTTCACCGCAAGATGGGGTTCGAGTAAGTATCCTTCTTTTACTATTTTAATTCATCTCCATTGCCTAACTTCATCCACAATCTATGCACGCCTCATCCTCAACCATTGACCATAATTCAGCCATCAAACATCTCCATAATTTGTTTATCATCCATACATGCTTAATTCGCCTTAATTAACACACATATATAAATCTGTCCTAATTGCCTATTTCCCTATTTGTTTGGATTTGTGTTTTATTTGGTTGAGTCATAATTCTAAGTATTTTAGGTGTCCTAATTATCGAGTCTAATTCATTATATTAATCAAGTCATAATCGTCGTGTTTTTAGTCATTTATATTGTCTAGCTTAGTCGGATTGAAGCCCTTCTTTAGTTGACGTGTGTTTCGATTCTATAAGTCTTCCGCGCATTTTCTCTCGGTGTTGATCATCATACCAGGATCATATCATATCCAATCCATAAAACCTAGCCAGAAATTTAGCTAGACATGTTAAAATAAACAACAGAAGCTAGAGTATAAGTATTCATGACAATAAAGAAAGAAAAACAAAAAAACACGAGGTAATCCAGTGGTCTTATCTTCACTGCAATGACATTCCATCTCTATCAACTTTGTCGCCTTCACTTGAGCATCTAGTGCTTCTCCTTAAATCCTTTGTCTTTAAAGTCATCTCTCTCTGTCTATCTCCCAGCATATTTTTGTGTGTATCATTTGAGGCTTTTATATCTAGGTCAAAAACCCTAAGTTGGAGTGGAAAAAATCAATTCCTGTGGACCCACATGTGTGGATCGACTGAGCTGGGCGGGTCGACTCAGAGAGCTTATTTTGCACAGGGTCGACCCAGGTGAGTTAGGTCGAGTTAACCCATCCCTTTGTATTTTACACTGGGTTGGGTCAACCGGGCTTCCTTTTGCACTGGACTTCAGATTTCTTTGGGCTTCAATCATTTAATACAGTCCATTAGGCTCCAATATAGTATCTAATTAAACCCAAGAGCCCAATTAGACACCTCTTTAACTCCTCTTAACCATATTTGCTCATTTTACTTCAAATACGCAGTCAAATCAGAATAAGTACTGTAAAACTAGCAAACACATCAAAAACTCCAAATGCTTACAATATAAGCACTAAAGTTATATAAAATACACAACTTCATTTAATAAAGAGCATCAATTCATATCCAAAAGTTATGTAAAATACACAGCTATTAAACCCCCAAACTTAAGTTGTTGCTAGTCCCGTGCAATGAGAAGAAAAAGAAAAGAAAGGATATGAAGTGATGATTAAGATACTTGCCTCGGATTCATCCTCAGATGCACTAAATTGAACATGGAAAGATTAGACAGATAAAATTAAAAGCATTTCAATCAAAATCATTGGAATTACGTCCTCTTGAAAGGTAAATAGAAAAATTCACTCAACACTCAGGTGTATGAGGGAACTCTCATAAATCAGAAAAATACAGCAATTCACCATATGCTTGCAAATTGTCTATCTCTCCACTACTAAAAATTTGTAAACTTGAATTAAAAATCAGCTAGGACTTGTGTTGGTTGTAATGTCAGCTCTTTGGACAGGAAGGCAAAATATGGCAAAGTAACTTACCCCAGAGACTCTTGATTTAGCTACTCTAAATCATTCCCTAGAAATCACAGCAAGTGTCAAATCTCAGTGGAACTAACATTTGCTTAGTTCCCTTCTTCCTTTCCAACATCAAATAGATAAACCAACAGAACATGCTATAGTTCACAGATAAAAAGAACAAGTGCTGGGTAAGTCCTTCATGCTCTCTTTTTCTCTTCTCTTTTTTTATTCTTCTTCGAGAACATATATATATATATATACACACACACACACACATTTTTCTCTTTTCTTTTTTTTTCATCAGAGCTTATCAGACTTATTTCAACAATTTCCCACAATACAACAAATATACATAGCATGATAGCAAATTTTACACCATTAATCCACACCAAAAATTCCCAAACATCCGAACATGAAATTCCTTGGTTCCCCAGGCTACCAAAAGAATAGGCTTAAATAGGCTCAAATGGGCTAACTAGGGAATCTTTCAGAGATAGATATAAATATAGACGAAAATAACGGATAACAAAGACGGCCTAGGATCATTTTTCCAATTCAAGTAAACTGTGTAATCTCGAGATAAAAACCAGAGCAAGTTCTAGGGATTGACTGCATTAACTGACCACTCAAATAATAAACCATGCTAAACAAATATAGCAATCAAGGCTCAAAATTCTCCCAGGTTTATATACATAATTCCAACAATTTATCAGTCCATGCTACTAATTCTCACCATCAACAATCAACCATGCTCACATAGAATATCAAAAATTGAAAAATTTGGAAGAAATTTTCGATACCTTACAATCCATGAATCCTCATCGACAATTGCAATCACACCAATCACAATCTTGTCAATGTCATCTTCTCATCAATCAAGCCATCGCAACAATGAAAGAATTGAAGATGAAAAGCCGTCCTAAAAAATCTAAATGATAAAAGGTTGCTTCTATAAAAATAAACACACTAAAAAATGAAAACAAGGTAAAGAAAATAAGAAAAATAAAGATACATGAGCTGGAGAAATATATCAATATACGTACAACCATATCGAAAGAGTGAAGAAAAATAAATAAACAGGGTACAGCAGAATATCATCATAAAAAAAAGGCCTCATAAAAATAAAAATAAATCTATCTTAACATCCTAAAATCTCCCAAACTTATTCAAAACTCCAATATGAATAAGTTTGCAAGGAGGAAAGGTTAAGATAGACTAACTATCAAATCACTGAGGCCCAAGATGTGGATACTAAAAATGAGAATCATAGAAATGGGTGTTCCATCCTCGTATCATGTTCATGAGCTCCGTCATGTTAGCATTGTGTGACAACACCTGGCCCGACATGTGGAAGAGCACCTGATCCTGGTGAGTCATTCCATACTTAAGATGTGAGATATCCCGGCTCAGCAAATCTATGTCTCCTTGGAGACTCCTGATATCGCGCTGCATCTCGTCAAACTGCAAATCAGATAGCACCTTAGAGGCGCTCGCTCTCCTGTGGGAGGACTTAGGACTGTCCTCTTGCTCACGGCTGCATCGTCGCAGCTGTGGCCTCATATTCTGTGGATGTGGTGGCGGCATCTCATGCTCTTCTTCTTTCTCATCGGTGGCAGCTTCTTCTTCCTCGGCTTCTTTGATCTCTCTAAAAGCTCGGTGCGTAGGCATGTCCATCAACCAATTTTCTTGCTCGTAGATCGTGGACACGGTGGTCAGCTGGGCATTGAGGAATGGAAAGTTCACCCTCTCCTTCTGCAGTAGCAAATAGGAGGGATGTTATGACTGAAGGAACCTCGAGTGCATCAATGCATGTGCATCAACATCAATTGACCCTTCTGCGATCACCATCTTATCCAATGAAATACCGAAGTGGAGAGCTATGGGCGTAATGAGGCAACCAAGGTAAATCTCACCCAAGCTCGACATGATGGCTTGACTCACGCAATGATCCACCAAGAACTATCCCAAGTCTATGCTAGTGCCCGACAACATACACCAAAGAGAAAAGATCTCAAAAGTGCGGACCACACTGCTATCCTATCATCCGAACATGGAGTACGCTATCACCCTCTGAATATAGAGGAGCATAGGGTTGTAGATGCTCTATGCCCGTGCCCTATTGGTGGTAAATGTGTATGGAATGTCCTCCACCTAGACAATCGATCTCCAAAAATGCCCGGCTCTAAAAGCTGAAGGGGGACTCATAGCAGCCCTGGACTGTGGTGTGGTATACTCTGTTGATCTCCTCAAAGCTCAATGAATGTCTAGCATTCCCCAGCTGAAAGTTGATGCCTCCATCAAATGCAAAACTGAGTTCAAAAACTCCCAGACTAATCTCAGATAAGTTAGCCACCTCTCTCTCATGATATAGGCCCACTGCACTCGTTCTATCAAGGCCCACATAGGTTCAGTAATGCCTAGCTCTCAGCAAATCCCATCACAAATGTACTAGCTCGGCTGCACCTTTTACCGGCGCATGCACCCCTAACGCTCAAGGTAACCCTGGGAGTGAAAGAAGACTCTCATTCGGTGCACATCATGGCTATTGGCATCCATGACTCTGAATACAACAAAACACCACAACTCCACACAAAATTAACACCCATAAAACCTTCAATCCAACAATAATCTCATCCCCCATTATCAACCAAAATCCAACAAAGTAAGCAAATAAAACCCGAACAACTCAATGTTCATGCTTAACAATCTAAAACCACATGCTTACACTTCTAAGTAGTTAAACCAATGCAATTATTTTAGGACAACTTCATAGTAGGCATAAAACATGCAAGAATCCATGTTACCTAAATCTCCACAATAATAATTCCTCAATTAAACAACATGCTAATATAATTAGACAAATTTCTTTTAAACTAAGCGTACCCAACATCATAGGAACATAATTATATTATCAATTTAAGTATAAACATTTTCTACAAGAGGTCCCCAAATTGAAACCCTAATGACATAATCAACACTAATCACAAATTTACACCGATTAAAATACTTAAAACATGAAGCATATTCATAATCTTGCATAAACATAAGAAAGAAATAGAAGAGATTTTACATACCTTGAGTTCTTGGGAGGGAGAATGGGAGAATTTGGGAGTGAAATATGTAGAGAGAGTGAAAAGTGAAGAAAATGAAGTGTGTATGTTAAAATCGGCATACTCGAGTCGACCCACCGGTCGACCGAGTAACACTTTGGAAAAGTCAATATGGATCAACTAGCGGGTCAACCGATGGGTTGACTCAGCTAGTCGATCCGTGGGTCGACCCAGAGTTCTAGTTTTCTTTGGGTCTAGGTCGACCTATAGCTCTTCGACCATGTCTCTTCCGAACTATACCTCGAACTCCGTACTCTCGATTTCTCGACTTATTTTTTAGCTCAATACCATCACTTCCAAATCCCTAAACTAAACAAAAACACAAAAAGACAAATATAAAAGAAAAAACAATGATAAATACTAAAACAAAAGGCCGAGTTAAATTAAGTCTATGTTCCCCCAAACTTATTTATTGGAAACGGATAAGTTCGAAAAATCAAAGACAACTTAACTCAGGTACTCACATCGATCAGGGATGATCTGGTGGCGCTTTACACTAACAAGTGAACCTAATCTCCTCATCATCATAATAGTAGTTCGGGTCATCAGAACAATCCCCTGGATTTAGCTCGGTTGTTGCTTCAACGGCATCCTCTATGGCTTCAAAAATATTTTTGAAGTCATGGAATTGATATGCAATCTTCTCCTTGGAAGGTTGATGGAGAATAAGTGTATCCTCTCTATGAGTTAAAGACAGTGTCCCCAACTCTACATTGATCACGACCTTAACAGTGTATAGGAATGTGTACCCTAATATGAATGGACTTGCCGGGTGAACAAGGATTTCGACAAAGACAAAATCCAACACATAGTGATACCTGCATATGCTCATGACCATATTCTCGGCTGTTCCCAAGGCTTTGATGGTCGAATTATCCATTATGTGGATGGTTGCCTTGCAATACTTCAACTCTAGCAGCTTCAGTTCTTCATAGATGGAAAAGGGCATCAAATTACAGCTTGCTCCATGATCAACTAAGGCCTTTGAATCCATCTTCATCTCCAAAGAAATATGGATGACAAATTCTCCAGGATCATTCTTCTTTGAAGGGCAGCTTTTGGTCACTTCACTCCTCAACTCCTCAAGACTGTTGGCTTCTTTGACTTTGCTAGATTTGTCAAGAACAGTAGCCAACACTGGGGTTGGACCAAAAATGTAAGGAGCTACTTTTTTGAAGGAGGGGTCTCAGAAAATAGAAGAATTAATTTCCCCCCTTCAATCTCGTGCTCTAGTCTCCTCTCGACTCATTTCTCTTACTTCTTTTCAACTGGCTTCTTAGGGAAGTAATCAGCTGGAAGAGTGACGATTTCTGCAACTTATGCAAGTGTCTCTTCAGTTAGAGTCAACTTCTTCACTAACCTCTCAGGAAAAGGTGGGGGAGACACGTACATAGGATGGAGATACAGAGGTATCCCTCTCTCTTCTTAATTATGGCCCATCTTGGCCTGCTCATTCTTAATTATGGCCCATGGAAGCTCCAGTATTTGCCATTGTCTTTTGCAGCTGATCCATTTGGCTTCCAAAGTGATGCTTGAATTGAGTAATCTTGGTCTGAAATTTCTCCATCTTCACATCAGTGTCGATGACGTAAGAATTCATAATCTCCGAAAGTGACTACTTCTTCGGCTCATTGATTGCTCTATTGGTGATAGAGAAACTCGATGGAGGCTATTAGAAATTATTAGGATTTTCATATGATAGATTGGGATGATTTTGCATCCCAGGATAGTACTAAGGTCCACCGCTCTGATTTGCCTGTTTATAAATTATTTATAAAGTTAAATCTAATTTATTTCAAAAAGTGTATTACGTAAGCATGTACGTATGTATTTTGGTGACATTTTGGCCCTACTGGGACTGGAGCGTTACAGGTGGTATCAGAGTAGGTCTACATGATTGTTGGCCTGTGATATTTTTAAAATTAAAATGTTTTGACTATTGTATTATTGAAATGGTTACCCATAACCCAACAACTGTCATCTACGCCAAGCTTACTCCGGGAAGGCACTAAAGTTCATGTTTTGAATTTCTTTAGTGCTCTAATGAAAAGTATATGTATATAATTGTATGCATGATATACAGATACAAGTGATCTCAATGTGTGATTTAAAACATGGTGAAAAGTATGATTTAAAGCATTGTGAAAGTTATGTTTTTCAAAGCATGGTTACAAGTGTTTTCATATCAAATCCATTTGATGCATAAACATCATTTGAGCTAGTTTTAGATCAGAACTTAGCTGGATTTGAACAAAGGTGTACCAAACATAAGTACATAGTATAACATTAGAGCTTCTTTAGCTCACTGAAGTTCTATGATCTATACCAATCTAAGTACACTGTATCATTATTTTATACTTATATAAGTGTATTTGACCATCATAGAATTTGACATATGAAGTACGTATATAAGATGCAATCAAGACGTCAAGATAATCAAGCATAAAATCCTCTACAAGAAGATACACCAATGTTATTGCTCAATTTTGAATGTACGACCCTCCGACCATTAATGCCTAGGGTGAATCGACTGAGGCTAAAGAACGGCTACGAATGATGAAATGCATCTTCGCCTACATAGTGTGTACTGACACTTAGTGCACTGCATGTACAATCCAAAAACTCATTGGTGATGTTAATCATTAGTAGAAACCACATAAAAGGTCGATGATGCCAGAACAGTTCGCAAATATAACTTAGGAAGATCTTAATTACGGATCGACTATGTAAAAATGTAGATTTAAACATTGTGTATAGATTGCTAAGTGTGAAATTTCATGTTTAGACTTGACAGATATTGATATTATTCTCGGGATGGATTAGGTAGAAGCTAACCATGCTATAAAATATTTTGAAAAAGAGTTAATCTTCTAACGACTAGAGGAATCAGAATTTACTTTCCATGGATCAAAGTTGGGAACTAAAGTAAGAGCTATATCTGCAATGAAAGTGTTAGGAAAAACTATCAAGGGTTTTTCTGACAAGGAGTTTTGATGAGATGTCAAAATATGTAAAAATATGCAAAGAGCTTTGAAAAACTGAAAGGATATCAAGCAGAAAACTAAGGATGATCATATAAAAAAATCAAGCTATCAAAGACCTAAAAGAAATGATCAATCCAAGTGAGAAAAAGAAAAAGAAAAGAGAGAAACCAGCCAAGAGCTGAGAAAAGAATAGAGAGAAAAAGAAAATATCCAGCCACAAAGGGCTATGAGAAAGAAATTGTAGCTTGCTAGATCAGTTAGCAAGATAAAACTGAAAGTTACATATACCATCAAGAGAAGTACGATATGCCATCAGTCTACAGTTATGAACTGAAGAAGGCACCAGTTCAGAAGTGCCCATTTTCAGCTGAAGAAGAATACCAGCTGAAGCTACCAGTTCAAGGCACCAGTTCAAAAGTGCCCATTTCCAGCTGAAGAAGAGTTCCAGCTGAAGAAAAGTTCAAGCTGAAGGAGAATACCAGCTGAAGAAGAGATCAAGTCAGAACTAAAGGATATGCAAGTTCAAAGACCATTCCCGGCTGAAGAAATACCAGTTGAAGAACACATCAATCTGAACTGATGAACATGCCTGTTCATGATGATACTAACTGAAGAAGTCCACCAGCCGAAGAGAGGACAATACCAGCTGAAGGATAATACCAGCTGAAGACCACATCAATTTAAGCTGAAGTAAATGCCAGCTCAAACAGTCCCAGCTGAAGATTGAAGTTCCAACTGAAGAAGTATCAGTTTGAAGGACAGCAGCTGAAGACGCATCAGTTTTGAAGTCCAACTGATGAAGTGTCAGCAACCGAACGGAAGACCAGTCCAAGGAAGTTCCAGCTGAAGGGATACAAATCCAGAATGCCAGCTGAAGAAGATTGGTTCAAACTACCAGCTGAAGCACATCAAACTGGAGCTCAAAGGCATCAAGCCCAAGTCCAAAACCGCCAGCTGAAGATGATCTTAACTGAAGCTTTCCAAACTGCCAAAGCACAAAACTGACAGACGAGGAACTGAAGATTTCAACTGCCAGACAAATCTCAGAACTGAAGATCAAGACAGAAGTCGTAACTAAAATTGAAATTTCAGATAAGCCAAAGAGGATCTTGAAGTTAATGCAATCGAGATCTTAGAACAAAAGCTCGTCAAAAGAGAAAAGGCTACTCAACAGCTATCTTTAAATGAAAGCCCCTTAACTGCTTTATTATTTATGATCACACAGTGATCATCAACGGTCACCAGCCACTCATCTATAAAAGGTGAGCAACCTAGAAGGTGATCTAAGACTTTTGACTTGAGAACTTTTGACGTCCCTAAGACTTTTAGCGAAGACGTTCGCCAAAGCACTAAAGCCTCATGCTGAAAAACTCAGAAAAAGCAAAAGTCCAACTGAAGAGAAGGACCTAGATCACTCATCAAGCTAGTTGTTGAAGATTTCCAGCTAGAGCAACTCTCTCAATTCAAAGCTCTACAAAGATCAACTACCCAGCTCAAGCCGCAGACGCACAAAGTAGCACATCAGTTGATACCAGTTTCAAGACTGTCTTCTTGAAGATGGAAAGAGATCTAAAACCTTGTAAAGATAGGTAATAGCACCTAAAGTCTCAGCGAGTAGTTGAGATTGGTAAGTGTGAGTTGTTGACCCAGAAACCGGTTGAGAAGGCTACTTCCATTGGTTCATCACTTCCGGGACAACAACAGTTGGAAAGGACTCCATGACTAGTAAAGTTGCCGATCACTAGGTCTAATACCTATCTTCACTGTGTAACTGTAATAAAGGAACTTTATACTTGCATAGTGAATTATCCTTCTGCGGAAGAGAGGACGTAGAAGTTGAGCTTCGTACCTCTATAAACTGCTTGTGTGCTCTGCTTTACTTTTTAGTTTTAGTTGCATGTTTTGAACTGCATACATAGCACACTAAGCTAGCAGATCATCTCAATTGATCTCCTAAGAGCATGGATAACTCAGTGAGTCAAAACGGGCCCTGAATATTCCGCATCAATTGTTTAGTTTTTAGATCAGTTTATTCACCCCCCTAAACTGATTCTGACTCACCCCGGGACCAACAAGTGGTATTAGAGCGGTTGATTCTAAAGATCAGCTGTTTCTGTAGATCAACTAAATCAGCTATGGGAAAACATAAGCTACCTATCTTTTCAGTTGAGAACTACGATAACTGGAGTAGAAGAATGAAGGCACATCTCTGCTCAATCCACGAGAATATGTGGGAAGTTATCGAGGAAGGTCCAATCACGATTATGATGGATAATGAAGCCCACATTGCTGATGTCAACCAACCAGCAAGGATCCCGAAGCCAACTCATCTTCTTACGAGTAAAGAGAAGAATTTAAAGAACCTAGAGTTCATGGCCCAAGTCGTGTTGTTCCAAACTCTAGATGAAGATCGCATGAAGGACACAAAGAGCTGCAGAACTTGTAACAGCCCGATCCCGAGATAGGGATTAACGAATGGGGACGGGGTGTTATTAAGGGATTTACCGAGTAAAGTCAGAAGATTAACGAAGAAGTTTAAGAATAAAGGTACGCTTTGAAGATAGTTGATGATACTCGGGTTTACTTGATTAAGAAGGAAACATGCTTTAGCGGAATAACACGGCTAACTAATCAGACACCAACAAGCATAGGCTCTTTTACAGGCGGAAAGAAAACATACTCGGAAAGCGGAAATAAACTTAATATGCGTCTTATATATGTGTAATCATGTCTGGGAATATTCTTAGAATCTCGAATAATCATAATAGAACTTTGAACGGAATTTAGAAAGAGTTAATCAGAGTCACAGAACACATAATGGGATTTCAAAAAAACTTATATAATAGCAAAACAATCTTGGCAGCCAACCCACATCCACAGCCACCATCATCCTCGGCATCTCAACCTGAAAACATTTGAAAAAGAGGGCATGAGCACTAATGTACTCAGTGGGTTTTAATGAAAGCTTTTTTAATAACTTGAGAAATATCCAACAATGAATTAGCGGTATGTGGAGAGCAAAACGCAAAAGCCCTCTCCATATCCGCAAAACCTTTTCTTTACTTTTGGGGTCAACCTTAGCTCAAACCTAATGTCAATTGTACCCTTAGGCATGCCATGGGATAGAAGAGGGGTTACCTCAAATATCCAAACGAGTTTGCGAGGGAATTAACCCAGCAGTGACTCCTTCTAAAAGTTGTGAGCTCAATTTCTACTTAAGCGAAATGCTAAGTTCCTTTCTTCCTTCATCTTGCTAGCAAAACTAATCTTAGAGCAACGTCTAAGGGCTAGTCCTTTAGTAAAGCATAAGCTTGGCCTATAAGGGATTTAACGCTACCCTAACAAGGCAATCCTTAGTTCTTAACTTACGAGCCTTAACACAGTATAAACATTCAATACAAGGAGATGAACGTAAATGAATACGAATCCCAACTAAAGACTATTCTAAACATCACATGCTAAGCATATCAATACTTTAATATTTCTAGCATTTCTAAACATGCTCAAGAGCTTAATTAGAACATAATATCTTTCTTTCCTTCCTTCCTTGTACAGAGATCAATCAGGCAGAGCAAAAATGCTTTATTGGATATCTCATTTGCCCTATATGCTTCTAGAGCTTATTAGCTTAAACTTTAGATGAGTATAGATTTACCCACCTCGATTACTGGACAGAAGATGAAGCAACGAGCTGAAGATCCTTCTCCGATTTCCTATGAGGCTCACTTCCTCCTACAAAAGTCGAATCATCGACTTAGCGGCCTCCTTTGAGGAAATTGACTATTTAAAGCGAGAAATAATGGCATTTTACTCGAAGACTAAAATCTAAGATTTAATTATAGATTGCACGACTTTACGACTTTATAAATTTCGAGAAGAATTTATTTAAAGAACATCTCGACTTCATTTCCCAATTTTTAGACAAAGAATAACTTGAATGGATTACTCGAAATAAATTGAGAATATCTTGATTGCTTCTCTAAAATTTAACTTGAAAATAACTTAGAAATAACACGACTTGCAAAACTCGAAAAGATGGAAGAATCAGCGTCGGATGACACGGGGGGGGGGGGGGGGGGGGGGGCGGCGTCGTGCGCTGGCGGCACCCCGCGCGCCCGCGCACCCTCCGCGCCCACGGGGTTCTGGGCCGAGGGAGATATTGCACAGCCGCGTACCCCCCGCGGTCGCGGGCCTGGTTTCTCTCTCTTCCTGGGTGATCTTCAACTAGGTTCTTCGTGTTCGTTGATTCTTTCGACGAACATGAAGAACACGAATAACACTTAACCCGAAATTTCTTAAAAATAACGTACTTGAATTTATCATGCAATAACATGCCTTAACTTAAAAAGAATTTTGGCATTATAACGGCATAAACACGATAATCCTCTTTAAATATTTAGAATAATGACGAAATCTCTAAATATAGCTTGAACGGAATTTAAACGGAATAAACGGGGCTTATCTCAAGAATAATAACGACAGGAATAAAGCGAGAAATATAACGTAAACGTTATTAACTTGGAACTTCAATAAAAACTGAAATTTAACTTAGACGGAAGGTAAATGAGCAATAATGAAGAACGTGAAGAACGGAAAGTAAATGCGGAATTTAAAGATGGAAAAAGAAATGGAGATTGAGACCGACGAACAAGAATGGATGGGGTTAGGTGCGTCGAAGAAAGATGGCTAGCTCGGCGTCTCGTCGAGTTGCAACAGTGGCAGAGCCGCCCGCTACAACCCAACGGCGCCCCTAGCACCTTCCCTCACCACATCCCTTCCACGCCACTCCGCTCGTCGTCTTGCATAACACTCACAAAGAATGCTTTTTACTTCGACAGAACTTTCTCGGCTCTCAAAAGCTTTCCCACTCTCTAGAAATGAGGAATGGGTGAAATTGGTGTGGAAAAAGTGAAAGGGGTGGCCTTGTATTTATAGGAAAAGCTTTGGCTTCCAAGGGAAGCCACTTCAGTGCAAGAATACTGCAAAAGTTACCCCGGGTTCGGTTAAAAGCTACTTTATTCGATATCGAGGTCCAAATGACCTCAGACACGAAATCTAAAAATACCAAGAGACTCGTTGGCTCAAATACTAGTGAACCAACTTGATTTGTGAAAAAGACGGGGTCGTCTGAAGAAATACGAGCAAAGATTCCCTTTTTGGAATTACTTTTTACTATTCACTCAGACTGACAGATTTTACTCCCGAGCGTTCGATTGACCTCAGAATGGTAATCTGTGAACGCCAACGGAATCCTTGGGTCATTTTCCACAAGAGGGGCCTGACAGAACTAGACTCGGATCAACGAGGAGGATTTCGTAAATTTCTCAAAACACGAATGCACGCAAAAGTTACTATTCATCCATCCTTTAAATATGTTTTTCATCACCGGGAACTCAATTGACTTTAGAATTAAAATCCGAAAACACTGGCATACTCTTTAAGTTAAAACCTTTCTAACGAGACCACGAATGGCCATAAAAGAATTAAGATCAAATTTTCTGAAAAGTTGATTTTCACGAAAACTGACCCTTAAAGTAGTGACTAACATCTGACCTCAATTAACCTTAATTAAATTTCTTCTTTAACTTCTTAATTATCATTAAGAATCCTCTAAACCTTAATTGAAATTTTGGGGTGTTACAGAACTGCCAAGGAGATATAGGACTTACTTACAAATCTATGCAAAGAGTCCGAGGCCATCAAAGGAAACAAGCTCCAACTGGCGGTGGACAAATATGAGTCCTTCGAGATGCACTAAGATGAAACCATCTCCAGTCTTTAAACAAGATTTCTAGGCATCATTAGTGAGATGAAAAATTCGGAAAGAATATATCCCAATAGTGAGATGAACTCTAAAATTTTGGACAATCTCACAGAGGAATGGGATATGAAGGTGATTGCTACAAAAAAGTTAAGGGACTTGAACAGCATCACCCCAAGAGAACTCTTCAGTTCTTTTAAGGCTCACAAGTATAGCCTAAACCGAAAAAGAGAGGCATCCACATCATCATCAGTCCAGGATGCAGCCTTCTACGGTGAAAGAAATCGGTTTAGAGAAACTTGAGGAAGAAATATTTTCCGGCCAAGAAGTTCTCAAGCTAGAGAACAACCAAGAGGCTCAACTGATCAAAAGAGAGAAGCGGTGGGGAAGAAGGATAGCCTGACTAAAGACATTAATGTTCAGATCCATTCAGTTGCCAAGCTGCTCGAGAAGCTCAAAAAGATCAGAGATCAGCTATCAGTTATGCTTCAAACTGATGAGGAGCCCAAAGGTGAGAGAAACCAACCGTCTGTTAAACAATCCAGGGCAGCCAACAGAAGCATAGAAGAATGCTTCTATTGCCACAAGCAAGACACTTCATATATGAGTGTCTAGAGTTCCCTAAAGACAAGAAGGCCAAAGTAAAGAGAAGCTTTTTCAAAAGAAAATCTATGATCGCCAACACAGAGAACGCCATGCTGGATGACTTAGATTATACATCAGGAATTGACTCTGATGGCTACCGCTCTAAAGATGAGGCGTTGTTCTGCCTCATGGCTGACAATGAAGAAGAGGTTAGCACAAGCGATTCCTTAATCTCTTTTTATCACATTCATGAAACTTCCATTTCTAGCAATGAGTTAAATGAACAATTAAGAATGCTAGAAGATCAGTTATCTGTAATATCATGCATGCATCTACAACTGAATGAAGAAAATGATGACTTAAGAGATGAGGTCAAAAGACTGATGAGTGATCATGATAGAACTGAATCACTTGAGGCTCTGTCAATTGAATGTGAGAAGTTGAAACTCGAGGTTGATGAGCTAAGAGCTGAGAACGAGAGGCTCAGGCAGGAGATCCAGGAAAGAGAGGAGATATCTCTCAAATTCAGAAAGGGATCTCAAACTCTTGATGAGATTCTAAGCCATCAAAGAGTTGAAACTGGTAGTCCAGGGTTAGGATACAATCGGTACACTGCTGCTGAAAAAGGAAAGGCAGTTGCTCAAAGTAGTCAAGAAGGAACCCTTCCTAGTTATGTCATACCTGCACCAACCCAACTAGTTGAAGAGACCGAAGGTAAGGGAACTGAGAACATCCCTACAGATCAGCCGAAGTGGTCCAGCCAATCCTTCCAACTGAAAGGCCCAATTCAGCCATCAGTTCAGTGGAGGAAGCCATCTCAGAGAAGGCCACAAGGTCGAAATAGGCAGTCCGCCTATCAGCAGAGGCCACCAGCTCAGCAAAGGCTTCCAACTTAGCAACAGAAGTCATCAGTTCAGCTGAGACCTCCAGCTCATTAGAGACAGTCAGTTTGATAAAAGTTACCGGTCTTTCCAAAGCCCAAAGCTTAGAACAGGCCTATGGTGGACAGAACTGACCGGTCAACTGGAGTAAGGGGAAATACTCAGTTTGGACCATGGTCTCATCGAGATAGGACACCAGTTCAGTTCAGAACTGTACCTCTAGCCTATCTCTACCAACATCTAGCAAGTCAACCCAGAAGAGATGTTCGCCTAAGAAGAAACATGTATACAAAGTTGTATCGAGCACGCCAACACGTTCCGATTCCCCTGGAGAAATTCACTCCCTCCAACTTTGCAACTCAGTATAATGAGTACTTGGATTCATGAAATGAACCAAGAACAAGCTCCAACAACAACTGGTTTGCAAACTGGCCATACAGCAAAAGCGATAGAGCTCATGAAGTTAAAGGAAATCGGCCACAGAGAAGTGTTGAACAAGCTCAAGATCAGAGAGTTATGATCCAAGTGTTTTATCCCACTAACTCTCGATGCAGGTACAAATCAAATGACTCAGCTCAGAGGAGGAGAGCTGAAAAGAGAGTGAAACTAATCAGACGATCAATGTCTGAAAACTCTCTACCTGCTGATAAGCCAATAGTTTGGCAAATCTGGATCCTTAAACACCTGATTAGCAAAGAAGGACCTGATATCATGAGGATTCCTAAAAACTAATCGTCTCTCTTGCAGAAAAATGCATCTTATCAAAGAAAAGGACCAAGGAGGTTTGGTACCTAGATAGCGGGTGCTCAAAATACATGATAGGAGACAGAGAAGATCTAGAAGGATACAAGGAAGTGAAAGGACCATTAGTCACATTCGAAGATAACTCCAGAAGCCGAACCATTGGAGAAGGGTTCATGGTCAAAGGAAAGGTGGTAGTCAATGGAGTCTCCCACGTGGAAGGACTGAAGTATAAACTGCTCAGCATCAGTCAATAATGTGATAATGGATATACCGTTGATTTCAGTCGAAGCTCATGTGACATCAAAGATAAGTCAACTGGAGCAATCCTCCTAACTGGTGTAAGGAGAGGCAATATGTATGTTGTTGACTGGTCAACTGGATATGGAGAAGCTTGCTTCCTTTCGAAAGGCTCAACAGAAGCAAGCTTGCTATGGCATCGATGACTCAATCATCTCAACTTTAGAACCATCAATCATCTAGCCAAGAAGGAGCTAGTAGATGGGCTTCCCAAGGAGATTTTCAAGAAAACTGGTGTCTGCGGACCATGCAAAAAAGGGAAGCAAGTAAAGTTGTCATTCAAGAATAGAAGTCATCCTCCAAGGGAAACTGCTCCCCTCCAATTGCTACAAATGGATCTATTTGGGCCAGTCACACCACCAACGCCCAAAGGAAAAAGATTCACTCTCGTAGTAGTCGATGACTTCTCAAGATACACATGGGTAGAGTTTCTCACAAGCAAGGATGAAACCTACACCAAGCTATCAGCGATGATCAAGAGGCTGCAAACTGAAAAAGAAAGATCAGTTCAGTGAATTCGTTTAGACAATAAAATTGAATTTGTCAACCGGCAGATCATCAATTTTCTCAGTAAACTGGGAATAACTCACAAGCACTTAGCTGCTAGAACTCCACAGCAAAATGGCGTAGCTGAAAGGAGGAATCGCACACTCAAAGAAGTAGTTCAAGCAATAATAGCTGATGCCAACATAGCAGAAGAATATGGGGCCGGGGCAATCAATACTGCATGTCACACTCAAAACAGAAGCACCATCATCAGCACACAAGACAAGACACCCTACGAGCTCTACAAGGGTCATAAGCCATATATCTCATACTTCAAAGTATTTGGTTGCAAATGTTATATTCACAACAATGGCAAAAGTTAACTGAAAACTTTCAGTGCCAAAGCTAATGAGGGAATATTTCTTGGTTATAATTCCCCACATGCTCAAGCTTATAGAGTGTTCAACAAACGAACACTAGTTGTGGAAATAACTTGTCATGTTGTTTTTTATGAGTTTTCCAATGAGTACAGGAGTAAGGAGGTACTCAATCCATCAGTTCAACTGCTACCTAGCAAAACTGATAACTCACAGGACTACGTGAACCAGATAGTTCCAGAAGAGTTTGAAGTTGGTCTAGAAGATAAAGGAAATGTATCCAGCACCAGACCAGCTGAGGGCAATCGAGCCAATGAAGAAATTAATCATGCTGAGACCTTCAACCCCACAATTGAAGCAGGGGGAAGAACTGATGAAGATGAAGAGCAAACTGAAGATACATCAGAGGATGTCAATGCAGAGGATCCAACTAAAAATCCAGCTGAGGAAGGTCTACCCAAATGGCTCAGGAACCACCCAGCTGATAAGATTGTTGGAGATCCAAGAAGTCGAGTTCAGACCAGAAGTTCAACAGAGCATGCTCTCTTCACATGCTTTCTATCTCAAACTGAACCGACAAACGTCAATGAAGCTCTTGAAGATGCAGATTGGATAATCGCCATACAAGAAGAGCTGAACCAGTTCACAAGAAATGATGTGTGGTTTCTTGTTGATAGGCTAAAAACCCAGAAAGTCATCGGAACCAAGTGGGTTTTTCACAACAAACTGGACGAACAAGGCGTCATCACAAGGAACAAAGCAAGATTGGTAGCCAAGGGATACTCTCAAAGTGAAGGGATCGACTTTGATGAGACATTTGCACCAGTTGCAAGATTGGAGGTTATCAGATTGTTCCTCGCCTATGCGGTTCACAACAATTTCATGGTCTATCAAATGGACCTGAAAAGTGCTTTTCTACAAGGGATGCTCAAGGAGGACGTATATGTCGAGCAACCACCTGGATTTGAGATTGGAGACCAAGTCTTCAAGCTAAAGAAAGCACTTTATGGGTTGAAGCAAGCGCCCAGAGCCTTATAAAACCCTCAAAACATTCTTGCTCAAGAATGGGTTTCAAAAAGGAGTTATTGATCGCACTCTATTCAGAATAGAGCGATCATCAGAGATCTTAATGGTTCAAATTTATGTGGATGACGTAATACTTAGATCGAAGAGTAAGGATCTCTGCACTCGATTCGCACAGCTGATGCAAAGTGAATTCGAGATGAGCATGATGGGAGAAATGACCTTCTTCCTAGGACTCCAAGTGAAGCAGCTCCAAGATGGGATATTCATCAGTTAAGCCAAGTGTACAAAAGAGCTTGTCAAGAAGTTTGGAACTGATAAGGGAAAAACTATCAAGATCCCCATGAGTACATCAGTTCAACTGACTCTCGATGAAGAAAGAGAATCAGTTAGCTAAACTCATTACAGAGAAATCATCGGTTCACTTCTCTACTTAACTGCTAGTCGACCAGACATTTCATATTCAGTCAGCTTATGTGCGCGCTTCCAAGCCAACCCGAAGAAGAGTCATCTCGAAGCAGCAAAGAGGATTATCAAATACCTCAGAGGAACCATAAATCTTGGATTATGGTATCCTAGAGATGACAGCATGAGTCTAACCGGCTATTCAGACTCAGACTTCAGTGGATGCAAGATTGATCGGAAGAGTACGAGTAGAACATGTCAGTTTCTTGGTCACAAACTGATATCCTGGTTCAGCAAGAAGCAGCACTCAGTTACAACATCGACAACTGAAGCAGAGTATGTAGCTGCTGGAAGCTATTGTGCACAGATACTCTGGATGAAGCAGCAGTTGAAGGATTAGAAAGTCAAAACTGATGAAGTACCTATCTTCTGCGACAACCAAAATGCCATTGCTATTTCTCAGAATCCAGTCTTGCATTCGAGAACAAAGCATATTGACATCAGGCACCACTTCATCAGAGATCACATTGAAAAGGACATATGCATCCAATATGCATCTTCACAAAGTCATTGCCAGAAGCAAGATTCGTAGAGCTATGTATCCAATTAGAGCTATTGGAACTAGCTTCAAAAGATGAAGATGGTCAAGAAAGTGGGAGAACGCAAAGAGCAATCCCAATCGATGAGAAAAAGAGAGTAGAAGCTGAAACTGAACCAAAAGTCGCATCAGTTCAATCAGCAAGAGGAGTCAAAACTGCTCAAACCATCAGTTTAAACAAAAAACAGACTGAAAAGTTTACAAACTGATGAGAGGCGTGGAAGCTGAGAAACCAAAAAGGCAGAACTGATCAGATGCTCAATCAGTTCACATTGGAGAAAGCAGCTCGTAGTCAGCTAAAGCAAGCAGTTGAACTAAAGGAAGAGCTGGAAGCCATCTCAGCAAAAAGAAGAGTTGAACTGAAAATATCTTAGTTGAAGCTGATTATGCCAACTAGAGATTGCTAGATGTAGCTGAAACATCTGATCACGTCAGCAGCTCAAAGCCACGCGGAAGCTCCTAAGAGAGAGATTCAAACATATAAGTTTGAATTTACTTTGCTCGGTAGAATGGTAAAATGACGTGTTACACCATTGTTACCATTGGACCCACTACATCTCTCCTCACTCAATCAAAATGGATAAATTTGAGAATTAATCGATGGATGAATCGGAGCCGTTCAAGAGAAGCTCATTTCTTGTTACAAAGTTGGACTCACAATTGAAGGCTATAAATAGATTGGCCGAACTTCATTTCAGCCCACTCAAAAAGCTAACAAAGCCTTCAAACTGTCATTCCAAGAGCATAAATTCAGAGTTTCCTCATTCCTTCAAAAGCCTCAGAGTTTCCTCATTCAGAGTTTCTCTCAAACTCTCAAAATTGCTCAATTTTCCGCCAATATTCACCGAATGAAGCGCAATTTCAAGTTGTTCATGGAGGATTCTTCAGCCTTCTGCAAAGACCTTCACAGAGATGCATTTCTCAACCCAATGGCCTTTAGAGAAGCTAGCAGTAACTCAAAACTGTGTGAAAGAATCATCACTATGGTTGAAAAAGCCAAGCTGAAAATCTTCACTGAAGTCGCCCCATCAAGAGTCTACCCGGAGGTAGTATCAGAATTCTTTCTCAATTCAAAATATGAGAAGAATTCTCATGAAATTGTAACTGAAGTAAGAAGGAGGAGACTCCTTATTTCGCCAATAACTCCGGCAAAGATCTTCAAAATTCCGAACAATGGATGCAAGCTAAAGGAAGTATAGGTAAACCCTGAATTGATCTTCAACAAATGAAAAAAGGACGGAGTTATCCGAGAGTATCATAATGGTCATATGATAACAAAGTTCAAAGAAGAATCTCAGGTGCTGGCTGCAATCGCTGCCAAAATGATCATAGGAGCAACTGGAAGTCATTCAGAGATGTCTGAAGAGAAGTATAAAGTCTACAAAGCTATCAGCAGACAAGAAAAGGTGAACTGGGTACAATATTTCTTCAAGCAACTGAAGAAATATGTGAAAATTATTGAAGATAAAACGGATAGCGACAAGTGATTTCCGCAGAAGATGTGCTTTTTGAACATCGTTAGTCTAATTCTGGAGAAATCACTCTCAGAATTGATAAAGATGGAAACAGGATCAGTACCAGTCAATCCAAATGATTTTCTACCCAAATCATATAGACGAGCACTCGAGCTGCCTGTGAAAATTGAAGAACATCCTCAGAAACCAAATGAGAAGAAGGTACCTAAGGTACAAGGAAAGGGAAAGGCTCAAGCAAGTGATTTAATCAAGGAAGAGCCATCAGACACGGAGGATGACATTCTAGTCAGTCGGAAGATCATGTCATCAGCAAAAAGACATAAATCTAGATCCAGATCATCGGCTCGACTGAAGAAAGACAAAGCTGGAAAAGAAATCTCACCCAAGAAAGAGGATCAAGTAAAGGAAGGCACATCCATCCTATAAAATTCCAAAACTGATGCCACCCCATCAGACAAGCAGCCAAGCAGTTCATCAGTTCAATTTTCAAGTCATCATGAGGAGCTGGTCAAACACCTGTAGAAACAGGTAAAACTGCTATTTGATTCAATCAAAGAGCTGCAAACTCACATTGGGCTGAAACCATCTGAAGAAATCAAGGATGAACAAAATAGTCTCAGTGAGCTGATCTCTAAGAAGTAAAAAAATGAACACAAGAAGAACTGAAGCCCTGTTAAGTCAACTGACTAGATGCCTTAGGCCAACTTTTTGTAACTCAGTTTATTCTCTGAAATATTAATAAAGATATATTTGCCTTAAAATTTAAATATCTTGTCAAAAATTTACTTCGCACTTTCCTACCATTGAAATCCTGACAAGGGCATTTAAGGCAAACAAACAAAAGCAAGGGATAACAACTTTTTCAAAGACATATGAGTATCATTCATTACTCATAAATCAATTCAGATCTAGTCCCCTCTGCTACAAAGAGGAGACACACTCATTTCTCAAATCATTCAAGAGTCGTTTCTCACTCTCATCTCTCTCAAAAAAATTCTAGCCAAAATTCTTCAATGGCAGAATTCCTCAGTTCCCCTAATTCATTCAAAAACCAGATGATGAGAGACAAATTCCTTGAAAGGAAGAAATTCCAGGATATTCTTCAAAACTCAAATGGCCAAAACCTGCTTGTTTCTCTTCACAAGACAGGGATTCTTCACTACCTGGAAACACCATCCAGATTCTTCAGACAAAATTAGGTGTGTGAATTTCTCCTCCAAGGACAAATCAGTGCAGATGGCAAGGAAATTACATCAGTTATCTAAGGCCGACCTATCAAGATAACTGAAGGAACAGTTCCTGAAATTTTTCAACTTCCAAGCCAAGGAGCAACTGTTCAAGATTTAAGTGAAGCAGCTGAACCATACTAGAGAAGGTGGAAGACCCCCACCCACAAGAAGGCATTTAGTTTTACCACATCTAAAACTGATATAAGGCCAGAGTATGGAGTTCTGCTCGACATCACAAACAAGATGATGTTTGGAGTAATTGGAAGCCAAAGCTAGCTTACCTAGCAGAGGTACAAGGTGATGATCCACCTAGCTAAAGGACGCAAGACAAACTGGGCAGAGTTTGTATTCTCACAGATCAAGTGTCAAGTTATAAAGGCCTCCAACTTAAAGAGAATAAGGAAGTTTGAGTCTATGGTTGGACTCATTCTCAGGATGAGCAAGATGATTGAAGACATTTGTGGCTAAGCAAGATCAAGAGCTTTTCAAGCTTCTACACTGGTATTTCTACTGGTACAACTGGAGACACTCAATATCCATCCAGTCTCATTTCTTGATCACTGCTTTTCACGGCATGAGTTTTTTGCAAAGAGAAGAAGTTTGGAGTTTAAAATGGATAGGGTCTTCAAATCCATTTTCTCCAACTATCGTGCAAGTGCAGAGGATTATGAGTCATAGATTGTTCAACAAAATTCTTCCAACTGCCCTACTTGCTGAAATGGGAAGTGACATCAAGGCTCAAATAGAAACAGGAGCACAGCAGCCAGTGATCTGCACGACCAGTCCTGTCTGCCGAGAACTGAATTTTGATACCCTATCAAATCAGTTAGCTGAGCCAACTCGACCAACTGAACCTGCAACTGCTCAGAAGCACCGAGAGCCACCTCACACCCAGTTGCAGTGAGTCGACTGTGTAATGATGAAGATACTGCCATATCACCCAATCTCTTGTCCAAGAGATATGTCACTCCACTGATCGCTTTAAGCTCCAAGACAGCCACCCAACTGGACCTACAGGAAGTTCAGTTCAAGTCATCCTCGAAAAGAAACTTGCAGAATAGGCGAAGGATCACATTAGCTGAAGCAAAGCACCGGAGTCAATCCGTGAAGAAAGCAAGGCTAGAGAAGCTTGCTGAAGGAACTGAATTAGCCTCCAAGAGAAAGAGACCAAATAGCCCTGACGAGAGCAGTGAAGAGAATCCAGTTCGGCCCATCAAGAAGAGAAAACTGACTGAGATTTAATCCAGCAGTTCGCAACTGATGTCATCAGTTTAGTGATGAATCAGTTCCAGGGGCCAAGAAGAAGATATGACAAGAACTGATTGATTAGTTGCCACATCGTCAGTTCGCCAAAAGTCATCAGTTGAACTGCATCCCAACTGATATAAGTTTTAAATTTATTATTCCTCAAGCTTATTCTTAATAAAATTATTGCCGTTGTGATTCATTTTTGATAATCTAACGTGCATAATTTTCAAAATGGGAGATCTCTCAAGATAGCGAGTTTTTAATGCTACTGCGCAAACTCAACCACTAAAGTAGAAAGTGAGTTGATGGCCCAAGAGATATAAATAGCAAAATCCTGTAAGATAATATTTGCTATTTATGGCAACTACCCCATTTTCAAATGGATGAAATCTCAACCGTTGATCTAAAAGTTAAGCTAAAAACTTATGGACGGCTGAGATGATCATCTCATTTAAACCAGCTGCACATCAGTCAAATCCATTAACTGATCAGCTGAGAAGTACTCGAGTGCAACTCGAAGTACATGCATGCAAAGCTTCTTTTAAATACTAGGGAGATATCGATAAAAGATCACATATCTGTCTAAACACTCCTTGCATTTGCTTTGCATCTCTCTCTCTCTCTCTATAATCCATTCAATCTCTCTGAAATACTCTCTTTCTTTACAGAATGGAATTACCCGCTCAATACATCGACCCAGCCAAGCTTGCTCTTAACTTGAAAAGAGACAAGTTCATAGACCTGGACTTCATGATGGAAAGACTTAAAGTTGATGAGTTTCATCGCTTAGTCTCAGCAGCGGAGGAAACTAAACTCTTTCAGTTTCTCACAAATGGTCCAAGGTTTGGGCGATGCTTTCCTGAATTAGTTGCCGAGTTCTACATCTTTTCCCAAGTCGCAGAGAATGGCAACATTATTTCAACAGTCAGAGGACATCTGATCGTGATCTCCAAGGAAACTTTGATGGAGTCCCTCCATCTTCCAGGAGCAGGTGAACAGGCAGGCTCGATAGCCATGCCTAACCAAGCAGAATTGTGGAGTATTTGGACGAAACCAGGAGTTGAACATAATGACTACTCACACAGACTGAAAGACAGTCTTCAGCCGGAGTTTATCCAACTCCTCAATATAGTCATCCACTGCCTGAGAGGCAATCTAGACTATACCTGCTTCAACACCGAACATGCTCATCTGATAGCACTCATCTACAACCAATGCCGAATTGACTGGGCATCGTATGTGCTATCACAACTGTGCCTGAATATTCGCAAGGTCAGTTTTGACCATCAAACTGGAACATTCATGAAAAAATTGGGGTTTCTCAACCGGATCATCATGATCATAACTGATCAGATCCAAATTCTCCATCAAAGAAGCGAGTTGCTGGACAGGATAGATTATCTTCCCACAATTTTTGTCAAAAGAAGAAGAAACCTGAAGCCTTTTGGCAAGCGATCAAGGAGGCAGCGTACTGCTGAAGAAGGCCCGTCTACTCCGACTGAACCGACTTCCAATAGTCGAAGAAAGTAAATCATGTCAGACGATGACATGACAACAGAATCAACTACGTCAGCTAAGTCTGCATCAGCTGAAAACAACTTCATGGATGGTGTTGAAGAAAGCTTCAATGAAACTCTCAACAATCTGCTAAGTAGATTTCATCTCATCGAGAGTTATGAATCCGATCTCTTCAATTAACTAAGGAGATATCTCAGATGGTCACTCTAGAGATATCAAGTTGATGAGACAACTATGTTTGAACTGCTGGACAGGAAGGGAGGCCACTTTTGGAGTCAAAAAGGTATCTGCAGCAGGAACTGCATGAATAATCCATTGATGGCTACTCCCACTCTCTTTGAGATTATGGATTCAATGATCCACCGAATCTAACATGGAGTACTAGCCGCAGCTCCATTACCGTTCACAGAGCCATCCAACTCATCTTCCACACCGATTCAGTTCAACCACCCACCTCTAACTGAAGAACTCCTCCCAAGTTTGGCCATGATGACAACTAAACCTCAAGTTCAGTCTCCACTGCCAGATCTAAGGCAGTTCATACCAACAGAAGAAGCATCCAACGGGCTACCCTCACCACCAAGAGAACAGCCATACTCTTCCCCGTTTGAAGATAACTTAGCTATCACATTTAGCTTGTTACCACATGTTCCCATTCCATCCTTTGATCTGCACATGCACTCACTTTTGGATGATGCCAAAAAGGGGAAAGAGAAAGATAAAATTGAGAAGGATGATGAAAGGAAGATTTTGAGTCTCTGGGATGAGATTCAGGAGAAACCCTCATAGTTTCAGGGGGAAAGTATTGAGGACTGTAGAAACTGCTTGAGAAGAGAGGCATCAGCCTCAAGGGGAAGTTTGGGGAGCTGTCTAGAGAAGAGCTGCCAGAGATGAGAGACATTTATCTCAGGGGGAAGTTGGGGAGAAATGTGGAGGAATGCTAGTGTTAAAGAGAGAGGAGAGCCTAGCAACTGGTGGAACAGATAAAGAAGAAGATGAGGTACCAGCTGAAGAAGCGCAGCAGCTGAAGAGCTAGAAACCAAAGAAGAAGAAAAAGAAAAACAAACTGTTGTAGATTGAAACAGATCTAATCAATTTATATAATCAGTTTCTTAGCTACTTAAGTTTTCTTGCTTGATTGTTTCCTTGTTACACAACTCAAAAATTTCTTAATCAGTTTTTCCATCATTGCTCAATTTTGCCATGTTTTGGACATCATCAAAAAGGGGGAAATTGTTAGGAAAAATTATCAAGCATTTTTCTGACAAAGGGTTTTGATGAGATGTCAAAATATGTCAAAATATGCAAAGAGCTTTGAAAAACTGAAAGGATATCAAGCAAAAAACTAAGGATGATCATATAAAAAATGGAGCTATCAAAGCCAAAAGAAATGATCAATCCAAGTGAGAAAAGGAAAAAGAAAAGAGAGAAAAGAAAAGAGAAAAGAGAGAAACCAGCCAAGAGCTGAGAAAAGAAAAGAGAGAGAAAAGAATAGAGAGAAAAAGAAAATATCCAGCCACAAAGGGCTATGAGAAAGAAACTGTAGCTTGCTAGATCAGTTAGCAAGATAAAACTGAAAGTTGCAGGTACCATCAAGAGAAGTACGAAATGCCATCAGTCTATAGTTATGAACTGAAAAAGGCACCAGTTCATAAGTGCCCATTTCCAACTGAAGAAGAATACCGGCTGAAGCTACCAGTTCAAGGCACCAGTTCAGAAGTGCCCATTTCCAGCTGAAGAAGAGTTCCAGCTAAAGGAAAGTTCAAGCTGAAGGAGAATACCAGCTGAAGAAGAGATCAAGTCAGAACTGAAGGATATGCCAGTTCAAAGACCATTCCCGACTGAAGAAATACCAGTTGAAGAACACATCAGTCTGAACTGATGAACATGTCAGTTCATGATGATACCAACTGAAGAAGTCCACCAGCCGAAGAGAGGACAATACCAGCTGAAGACCACATCAGTTTAAACTGAAGTAAATGCCAGCTCAAGTAGTCCCAGCTGAATATTGAAGTTCCAGCTGAAGTAGTATCAGTTCGAAGGATACCAGCTGAAGACGCATCAGTTTTGAAGTCCAACTAATGAAGCACCAGCAACCGAACTGAAGACCAGTCCAAGGAAGTTCCAGCTGAAGGGATACAAATCCAGAATACTGGCTGAAGAACACTAGTTCAAACTACCAGCTGAAGCAAATCAAACTTGAGCTCAGAGGCATCAAGCCCAAGTCCAGAACCGCCAGCTGAAGATGATCTTGACTGAAGCTTTCCAACTGTCAAAGCGCAGAACTGACAGACGAGGAACTGAAGATTCCAATTGCCAGACAAAGCTCAGAACTGAAGATCAAGACATAAGTCGTAACTAAAATTCAAATTTCAGATAAGTCAAAGAAGATCTTGAAGTTAATGCAACCAAGATCTTGGAACAAAAGCTCATCAGAAGAGCAAAGGCTACTGAACGGCTATCTTTAAATGAAAGTCCCTCAACGGCTTTATCAGTGATCATAAATGGTCACCAGCCACTCATCTATAAAAGGTGAGCAACCTAGAAGGTGATCCGAGACTTTTGACTTGAGAACTTTTGACGCCGCTAAGACTTTTAGCGAAGACGTTCGCCAAAGCACTAAAGCCTCACACTCAAAAACTCAGAAAAAGCAAAAGTCCAACTGAAGAGAAGGAACCAGATTACTTATCAAGCTAGCTGTTGAAGATTTCCATCCAGAGCAACTCTCTTAGTTCAAAGCTCTACAAAGATCAACTACCCAGCTCAAGCCGCAGACGCGCAAAGGAGCACATCAGTTGATACCAATTTCAAAACTGTCTTCTTGAAGATCGAAAGAGATCTAAAACTTTGTAAAGACGGACAATAGCACTTAAAGTCTCAGCGAGAAATTAAGATCAGTAAGTGTGAGGTGTCGACCCAGAAACCGGCTGACAAGGCTACTTGCATTAGTTCATCGCTTCTGGGACAGCAACAGTTGAAAAGGACTCCGTGACTAGTAAAGTTTCCGATCACCAGGTCCAACACCTGTCTTCACTATGTAACTGTAATAAAGGAACTTTACACTTGCATAGTGAATTACCATTTTGCGGAAGGAAGAGATGACGTAGAAGTTGAGCTTCGAACCTCTATAAACTACTTATGTGCTCTGCTTTACTTTTCAATTTCAGTTGCATGTTTTAAACTGCACACTTCAAGCACACACAGCACACCAAGCTTGCAGATCATCTCAACTAATCTCCTAAGAGCACGGATAACTCAACAAGTCAAAACGGGCCCTGAATATTCCGCATCTATTGTTTAGTTTTTAGATCAGTTTATTCACCCCCCCTAAACTGATTCTAACTCACCCCAAGACCAACAGAAAGCAATGAGAACGCTTAGAAGAGAAGGATGTGAATCATTTATAATGAGCTTGATAACGAACAACTTAGAGAAGGTGACAATTGATGACGTACCCATCATACGTGACTAAAAATATGTGTTTCCAGAAGACTTTAACTAAATAACTCTTAGAGGAGTTAAAGATTTAACTAAAGAACTCTTAGACAAGGGTTACATTCAACCCAACATCTCACCATGGGGAGCACCCATGTTGTTCGTTAAGAAGAAAGATGGAACACTCTAAATATGTATAGACTACAGAGAGTTAAATAAGTTAACTGAAAGGAGCAGATGTATTCTCCAAGATTGATTTAAGGTCTGGGTATCATCAGCTTAAAATTCGGAAGGAAGATATACCCAAGACTGTATTTCGTACACGCTATGGTCACTATGAATTTATAGTGATGCCTTTTGGTCTTAGCAATGCACCTACAGTTTTTATGGGTTTAATGAATCGAGTTTTCCACTCATATCTGGATAGATTTGTAATCGCCTTCATCGATGATACACTGATATATTCTAAAAATGAAGATCAACATGTTGAGCATTTGAAAATTTTGCTAGACACATTATAAGGAAAAGACTTTATGCCAAATTCAGCAAATGTGAATTTTGGTTAAAGGAATTAGTGTTTTTGGGACACATTGTCTCAGGTCAGGGCATTAAAATGGACCCTGCCAAGGTAAATGCAGTTAGTGAATAGAAAACCCTGACAAGCGTATATGAGATACGTAGTTTCTTGGGTCTAGCTGGGTACTATAGAAGATTTATTGAAGGATTTTCCAAGTTAGCAAGGCCTATGACCCAGCTATTGAAAAAGGAGAACAAATTCAAATGGACTGATGAGTATGAGAGAAGCTTCCAAGAGTTGAAAAAGAGGTTAGTCACTGCACCAGTACTAGCTATACCAGAAGAATCTGAAGGGTTTGTGGTTTTCATGGATGCATCAAAGCGGGGTTTAGGTTGTGTCCTGATGCAAAATGGAAAGATGGTTGTGTACGCGTCACGTCAGTTAAAACCACATGAGAATAACTATCCGACACATGATTTGGAATTGGCCGCCATGGTGCATGCATTGAAAATTTAGAGACACTATTTATACGGTGGAAAAAGTGTAATTTACTCAGATCATAAGAGTTTAAAATATATGTTTGAGTAGAAAGAGCTCAACATGAGGCAAAAAAGATGGTTAGAGCTGTCAAAGATTCTAACTGTTCCATCAAATACCATCCAGAAAAGGCAAACGTTGTTGCTGACGCCCTAAGCAGAAAGAATCAAGTAGAATTGAGTTACCTGATAACTCAACAAGAACATATCACCAGGGACTTTTCCAAACTTAGCATTGAAATTGTAACTCCACCAGATAGCATAAGTACGTATATAACAACTATGATAATGAAACCTAACTTGTGAGGATGAATCATTGAAGCTCAATAAAATGATGTCTATCTTGAGAAGATAAAAGGAAGAATAGGTCAAGGAGCCTCAAGAGAATTCACAGTCGCAGATGATAAAGTATTGATGTACGGAAATAGAATTTGCATGCCATGGAATGAAGAATTGATAAGAGAAATTTTAGATGAAGCTCATTGCATGCCTAACAATGCTCATCCAGGGAGTACTAAAATGTATAAAGATTTGAGAATAACCTTCTGGTGGAAAAACATGAAGAGAGATATTGATGCGTATGAGGAGAGATGCATGACTTGCCAACAAGTCAGGGCAGAACATCAATGGCCATCTGGATTGCTCAAACCCCTATAAATTCCTGAATGAAAATAGGAGCATATTACTATGGATTTTGTGGTTGGTCTACCAAAGTCATTACGTGGAAATCATGTCATATGGGTTATCGTTGACTGTTTGATGAAGTCAACACACTTCTTATTGGTCAAGATGACTCTAGGACTACATAAACTGGCAAAAATATATGTAAGAGAAATAATAATATTACATGGTGCACATGTGTCAGTGACATCAGATCGCGATACGTGGTTCTCATCTAAATTTTAGCAAAACTTACAAAATGCAATGGGCACAAAATTGAGTTTCAACACAACTTTCCACCCCCAGACTGATAGACAGTCTGAAAGAACAATACAAACCCTAGAGGATATGCTCAGGGTTGTGGTCATGGATCGAGAAGGAAGCTGGGAGGAATATTTACCTTTAGTTGAATTTGCTTACAACAACAGTTTCCAAGTGACCATTGGAATAGCGCTTTATGAGGCTCTATATGGTCGAAAATGCAGATCACCACTTTACTGGGATGAAGTTGGTGAAAGAAAAATTTTGGGCCTTGAAATTATATAGAAAACAGTTGAGGTTATTGATAAAGTAAGACAAAAAATGAAAGAGGCCCAAGATCGACAGAAAATGTATGCAGATAAAAGAAGAAAAGATTTACAATTTCAAGTAAGAGATAAGGTGTTCCTAAAAATATCTCCTACAAGAGGCATTGTGCGATTCGGAAAAAAAGAAAAAGAAAGTTGCGACCTAGATATATTGGACCGTACGAAATTCTCAAACGAATTGGTGAAGTTGCCTATAAGTTGGCATTACCCCCAAAGTTATGAGCAACTTATGACGTGTTCCATGTTTCAATGCTTCGAAAATATATTTTCGACCCAAGTCACATCGTAAATCAGGAAGAAATAAGAGTAAATCTAGATCTGACATATGACAAGTTTCCTATAGCTATTCTTGATAGAAAAGTCCAAAAGCTACGAAATAAAGAACTAATGCTTGTGAAAGTTTAATGGAACAGACATGGACAAGAGGAAGCTACATAGGAACTTGAAGATCAGATCTTGACAAAGTATCCAACCCTCGTCATAGCAGGTAAATTCAATTTCGGGGACGAAATTTTTTTTTAAAGAAGGGAGGATGTAACACCCCGAAAAATATAGCATTTAAATTTATTATATAATAAGAAATTTTATGAAATTAGAACCCAAATTAATTTGGGCTACTTAAATTATGGTCTTAGAGATACTATAAGGTGAAGAAAAGTCTCGATCTTAGTTGAGCATCTAAGTTAAAATTAGAATTTATAATATAAAAGTAGAGATTTATGAGATCGTTGTGATATAAAGATCATTCAAATCGGATTTCATTTGGCTCGCCAATAAAATTTATTTCATTGGGCAATTTGAACCTAAAATATATTCCAATGCAAGTCTAATTAAGTCAATCATTTGTTTAACCCATTTGTTCAAGTAACTTTCGACCCATTACAGGTCCATTTCTAAATATTCTATTATGATATACATGTATATATGTATTTGAATTATTAGGAAGATGCTAAAAAAATTACACTTGGCTTCATTCAAATATATATATATATATATATATATATATATATATATATATATTTGTTCTCCACCAACCAGTGCATGTCGCCCACTTGGAATAAGCTTGGATGTGCATCTATCCAATAGTATTGATGTGTCCGTATATATGTATATTAATATATAAGCTTAGATATATATTGATAATTATAGATTAGATGGGGAAATAACAGATGCAAATAGAAAGAAAATAGAGAAAATGGAGAAAGGAAAGAAGGAAAAAGAAACGAAAAAAAAGGTGAACTTCCAATCTTGCACCGCTACCTTCTTTTGATTTAATATCCGGCCAATTTGACTGCTCACGTTTATAATCTTGATGTCGTTGCAAACCTCTCATTACAAGCTTCATGTCCATGGTTTTAGACGTTCGATCCAATGGTATTTGATCTTTTGATATTACGTTGTAATTTTTCCGGAACTATGTTGAAATATTTTTCCTTTATCACCTTTAGACATCATTTTCCTCCATCAAATGATGTCCTAAATTTCTGAAATTCTAATCAAGTGTTAACCATGAGGTCTAGAACACAACCATGTAGAGATTTCCTCAAATTACAGTCATGAAAGTTGGGAATAAAGCCACGAAGGGCTGTTGCCGCTGCTGCGCGCCGTTGTACGATGCAGCAACTTGTTCGGCCTTTTCCCGATGATCCGACCATTAGATTTTGATGTATTTTATACCAGTTCGAACCTCTTTTATCAGAATTTCAATATATGGTCTCAGATCTTCGATCAAATATCATTTGAAGCCTCCTTTTTATGTCCAAAATTCACATAAAAATTTTGCCGGAATATTTCAAAAGTGATTTTCTTCCTTTGATCCATTTGTTCTTGTCTGTGTACTCATGGAGTGATTCTTTGCAGTCCTAGAGATGCTGGAAGTAGTATGATTGTTATGTTGTATAGGAGTTGTTTCCAGCGATTATAAGTCGTTGGTGAAGGAGTTGGAAAGGACGTGAAGGCGGTGGTGAAGATGAATATATAGAACTCAATTTGGAAGTGAAAAATAAAATTCAAATTTTGTTAGGATTATTTGTGCTATTATTGAATTACATAGATTGGGCTATAAATTTTTAAAAGAGCCCAATTTCCAAATTCACATTGTCCTAATTTCAATTTAGTCCCTAAGAAGAAATTGAGATTTATTTTTATAAAATGTAATTAAGTTCTATTAATTTCTAAAAATTATGTTTTACCCCAAAAAATTCTAAAGTTTATAGTTTGCTACTAATGTTAAACCAAGCTTCATATTCATTGAATTCAGTTCAATTTGGTCCACGAAGTCCGATAAATTCTCAATCTAACTTAACCCAGTCTGTCAAATGCGCATTATTCGCCCGTTTGATTCAATTTCAATTCCAAACGATCCCATGGCATAGGAAATTATTATTTAAGCTATTTATAACCTAAGCTATTATTATATTGGCCTATATTAGGATTCTAAGTTAGATTTTGAATTTTGTAGGTCAAGACGAGCTGAAAGCATAGTGGCATTTCACGCATGAATTGCACTGCACGTTGAGATCATCAAGGTGAGTTTTTCTATAACTCACAACTATGTTTTAAATTCATCCATGAAAAGTATGGTAAATGTTTTAATAGCATTGTTTACACAATGATTGGATGTTTGAGAGTTGAGACTTCATGCACAGAGGAATTCTGAATTACAAGCATAGACGGTTTACTTTGTGACTAAATGTCTAGATAAGTAACCGTAAAGTATTCATGTGATCACATTGGGTCTCTCATCCAATGAAAAAGAGTAAACTTTGTTACAAGTATGTTCATGGTTGGTTTCCATGATTTATGCAACATAACAGTTTTAAAGCATGAACGTATGTTACTGCCCACTGAGTGTTTTCTGGCACTCAACCCAAATATTTTTCAAATGTTTTCAGGTCCTGGAGATCGAGCTGGTTGATGACGACCTGCTGGAGTGGGTTTGATGGTTCACCTCTATGTGGTTTTTGCTTAAAACCATCTTTAAACCTATGTTTGTATGTTAAATATTAAATGCTTTCGTTGATACTCTGCAAACTTTTTAAGTTTAAAACTCGCTAACCCTAGTGGTCAATTTTTGATTGTATATACAAATATTTTGAATGTATATAAGGGTTGGCCGTGGAGTTTTGGAATGTGTGGTCTGATTGGCTATGTATATTTCTTGTTGACAGGTCATAATTTGTTTATGTATGAGTCAGTGATTTTGAAAAATCTTGTTGAAAGTAAAGTTTGAGAACTCCTGAGTGCGTGGTTTGAAGATTTTAAGTTGAGGTATTGTCTGGTTACAAATTATTTATAAAGTTAAATCTAATTTATATCAAAAAGTGTATTACGCAAGCATGTACATATGTCTTTTGGTGATGTTTTGGTCCTACTGGAACTGGGACGTTACATATTTGGACTTGATAACGTTAATTTGGAGGGCCGACGCCTTGTTTCCAGATCAAACGCCGGCTTCGGAGTGAATTTGATGAAGAACGCCTTGAATATTTGAGAGAATTTCACTTTCACTTATGAAATTTCTTCTCAAATTCTTGAACTCTTCAAATGACTTATGGTGTGGTTTTCAACAGATATCGAGGCTCCTATTTATAGTTGTGGGAAGAGAAATCTAGGACTGATGTGTCGCGATCTCATTGGCTCTTGAATATTGATATTTATCTCTTCAAAGATATTTACTTGTTGCCAAAGACAGTTGATGTTTATCATATAATAATATCATTATTATTTAAATATTTTATCTAATTTTACATTTCATAAGATTGCAAAACTAAATAAATATATAAAAATTAATAAAAAAATATAATATATAATATAGTTTATTTTCGCCTCCTACAGGAAGACTCGATACTACCTAAACGGGTAGTGCTCGAATTTTTTTTATTTAATGAAAATATACATTTATATAATGTCTTTTCAAAATATGTTTTGGGGACTCATATGTCCATATTAAGGAGATATTAATTACGTATGATGCGATTTTTATTTTCATCTCTTGCTATGTTAATGACATTTGTTTCTGTTTTTATGACGATCGTTAACATAATAACAAATGAAAATAAAAATTGCATCACACATAATTAATCTCTCCTTAATACGATTATAGGGATCCCCAAAGAATATTTTGAAAAACCATTACATAAATGTGTATTTTAAATTATTTTTAAAAAAAATTGGGTACTCTCCATTTGGTCGGCATCGAATCTTCCTTATCTCCAACCAACAAATTCAAACTCAAATTCAAAATGCAGTAATTGATACATCAAACATAAATTTATCTTCAAGCAATAAAATTCATTCTCAAACTCAATAAGGTATGTCTTGTGTGCACTAGGTATACATCAGACGGTCAATGCGTAGACCAAAAAAATTATCAAAATCAATATCAATCATAACACTAAAAAGTATCACTCAAAAGCCCAAAAGTATCACCTGTAACTTTAAAAAGTATCGATCAGCACAAAAAAAAAAATCAAAATCAGTATCAACCGTAACACTAAAAAAATATCACTCAAAAGCCCAAAAGTATCACCTGTATCCCTATAAAGTATCATCTGTTTTGACGCTTTTTTTTATTAACATGTTGACCAAGTCAACATTGACTGTCTAATGTGCATTTAGTACACCTAAGAATGGTGGAACTCAAAAATATATTCTCACTATACTCCTTCACATTCTACTTTTTATCATTTACAATAACACATATATTCATCACACGTACAAATAGAACCTCTTATTTTATATTCACGAATCATCTTATAAAAATAATTACCAATCAATAACTTCATATAAAATAAAATATTACTAGACAACTTAATTGCTAATAACAGTAAAAAATTACAAAATTAAAATTTATTAAATAAGAGAAAATTGCACACTTGAGAAGAAAAATACATTTAAACTCATTCGTATATCGAATTTTAAGGCAAAATAAAAGTAAATGATTTTTAATTTGTGTGCTAATGTTATAAATTTAACTTTTTTTCAATATTATTCTTTATTTTTTACAATTATAATTGTAATTATTCTTCTAATAAATATATAAAAAAAAATTCAATGCATAAAAGTAAAATATATGCATAGCAAAATAAAAATAGCACTATTTCAATAAAGAAAAGATTAAATTGGAATTTTAAAAATATCACACAAGATTTGCGATTGTGAACCGTCCAAATGCATATTTGCTTCTGCAGGAGAGAGAAAATCAATGAAATCGCAAATTGAGTTGACATTTAATGTTTACATTCGATCACATAACACCATAAGCATCATACTTTAGTCGTATTTTTCAATTTTCACCTTTCCCTAATTCCTCCATCCGAACTCAGAAAAAAGGATCAGATCACGTAACAACGGGCAGACCAACCTTTGTTTTTTTTCTAGTGACCCAACTACCAGATTTTTTGCCTTGAAATAGCTAACAGTCTTCTCTTTAGGATGAACACCATTGCACATAAAAACTCCATGAACGTCTAGAAAAATCGAACCTACGATTCTCAATTCCCAACCCCTTTATGGCAACTTGTATGAATGTTAAGGTCATAGAACATTATCATCAGTCAAAGCATCTTGCTCATCTCCAGGTTGCAAAACTTGATAACTGAAAGCAGATTGTCACAGCGTTGAAGAAACCTGCATATGAGCTGATTTCCAGCACAATGATACAAGCTCAACATCGTCATATACACGAAGCAGTAGAACAAGAGGAAACAACCAAGATCAATCGACTCATAAAACAAAGAGATCATGTATTTGGACAAGCAAGTGTTAGAAGTCTAGACCATGCACTTACATAGACAATCAGATTTCCAAAAGCACTAATGCTAAAGAGTTATTCATTTGATTTATGATCCCATAAAGTGAGCTACTACTTCCCAGAATCATATCAATCTTGAAATACCAAAAAGAAATACTGAGATTTGAAATAAATATAGAGTATAGGCATATATTATTAATTATAAACATACTACATACATGATAAGTCACATGGCAATCCAATGTAGACTACCTTCTGCATTTCTAGACATCTTTTCCTTTGCAAATTTGACCCTTTTATATCAGTCTCATATTCTTTAACATATAAAAAGGTAGGAGTTTGTGGCCAAGAATTAGAACACCCTGTACATTTTGGCAAATATCACCAGAAACCGTCATAAACACCAACTGATGAGGATGGAGGCCGGTCATCTTCTTCAGCCTCAACCTCCATCTCCAACTCTGGCTCCACTGATTCAATTGCAGCAAGGTTCTTTAAGTCGACCACTGAGAGCTCATCAAGGTGCCGAACCACCAGGTCTGCTGCTCCAAGCTCGTATACAGGGTGCTTGCTAGCAACAGCAACACATTTCATCCGTGCATCATGTGCAGCCTCAATTGTCTGATTCGAATTACCAAACACTATACACCTCTCAGGTATGAATTGTAGAAGCTGCGCTGCATACATAAACATCTCTGGATCAGGCTTCCCTCTGTAGACATCCTCTGCAGTAACAATTACACTAAACACTCCTTCAATCCCGATTACTGCAATAGCTCTGTCAAGAGATTTTCTAGGCCGGGTAGACACCAAAGCCACGGGAACCTTGTGATGCATCAGAACATTCAAAAATGCTTGGGAACCATCACGAAATCTATAAATACCACCCTGTAGAGCTTGGTATATCTCTTCCTTCCTAGACGCCATTCTTTTCAGAGCCCCTGGGTCCCTAGACCAGCAGAGAACTTCTGCTATAGCTTGCTCGTTCTTCATGCCTTCAATCCTCCGAAGCATAAAAGCTGGTGGTGGAGACTTCCCTTCTTCCTGAGCAAGAGTCAACCAAGCTTGCTTCTCAAGATCTGGATTATCTTCTACCAGCACTCCTTCCCACTCAAATATAGCACCCAACCACCCACATCCCATCCTCTCGTGTCGAAGCAATGGATTCATAAGTGCAGGATTATCAGCCTTATTCTCCGGTGGCCACAACCCGGGCCGGTGATCAACACCAGAATAGTCAATCCCAGGCCTAAAGCCTCTAGGTATTCGCTCTTCCTCACGATAAGAATGCGCCTCTCTAGTCAATTCAGCAGCTTGAGCCTTTATCATAGACATAACCGGCTCCTTAACATGCCATCTTGGTAGAGAAGCTGTGAAAGAATCTTTCCTACCCATAAACTTGGTAACAGGCAGCCGGCAGGTATGTTTATTCATGCCATCTTTCCAATTATAACTACTATAAATCGGTCGGTGCCCCAACAGAGATGTTGCAGCTATTGAATCCACCATCCTTTTTTTTTTCTTTCCTGTCCCAACTATTTAAAAGGCAATTCTAGAAAATTAATCAGTCTCAGCCCAACCAGTTTCGGTTTTTACTCTAAATTTCTTCGAAAACAATTACAAATTACCCACAGCAAAAACAGAAACCATATAATCAAACATGTAAAGATTCCAACTTTACTAACATCCCATAAGATTGAACATCACAATTCAAGAATTAAGCTGCGCCCACCCAGCCAAGACAATAAATTACAACAATAGAAACAGCCCTAGATTCCAACAACACAAACAGAAAACTTATATAAAGAAAATCCTATATATATACAGAAAATCTAAATTATTCCACCTAATAGAAATCCGAAAAGGAAACGGTAATAATCAAGTTTGCCTGTTCCTGTTGTATCTATTTACAGAGGGAATAAAAGAAGAGAAGCCTCAAACCTGGGTGGGGTGGAATGAGGAAAAGTTAGATGACGGGAAGAGAGTAAATTAGAGAGAGAGAGAGAGAGAGAGAGAGAGAGAGAGAGAAGATTTTTATTTTGTGTTGAATTTAAGACATTGCTTTTGGTTTCCGTATTTGTGTGGTTTATAAGCATTTTGATTTTTGGGAGCAAAGCCCAAATTGCTTTTTCTGGGTGGTGCCGGCCGGGCGGGCAGGACCGCTTTCATTTGACCCGAATGCTAAACTGTTTGTATATGACAATTTATGTTCATTTTTATCTTTTATGTTATTTTCCTTTTTCAATCTCGAGGGGATTTAGTTTTTTTTTTTTCATTAAATTAAGAAACCGAAAAACGGTATAGATTAAAACCTAGACGTCTCCTTTATAGAAGGAAGGTTTGCTACTTTCCCGAAGCAGGACCCTGAGGGGATTTAATTAGGGTTAATTGTATGATGTAGTTATACCGTTTGAAAAAGTTGAGAACGTTATAATTGCACAAAAACTAAAATGCGATATTATAATTATAATGTGTTAAAAATCGTGTAAAAATGATAAAATCGGCTAAAAGTTATGTTATTTGTTGCAATTAACCCATTTAGTTCTTATCAAGCATTATTTTGTATCGGTGATTTATTGGATATGGTTTCGTCTCCTTTGGATTATAAAATTAATTCATTGCGTTCTCTTTCCAACGGATCAAATTAAACTAAAAAAATTAATCAATGTAAATATTTATTGCTACTAGTCTACTGTTGAATTTGCGCACCTAAGTTCCTTCGAACCTTCCTACAAAATGATTTATATCCAAAAATTAGTCCTGTTTGGTAAAGAAAAATGGCGACAGTTTCATAAAAAAACAATAATGCAGTTTGAATTTGTTGCCTTAGGATTAAAAGATAATAGTTAATTAGCTTCCTAGTTTATTTATTGTGATTGTATACATCATGTGTAGATGGATAATATTATAACGTAAATGGTACATACAAAACATATTTAAAGAGTAAAATATTAGATGAATGAAATGTTAATTTATGTGAAAGGGTACTAGGCAGGATTGATGGAAACAAGGCTAGCAAATAAAATTACAAAGTAATCACTAGTCATTCTCAAATGAGTTGGAAGCAAATTATTTATATTATCCACTAAATTATGCGTAAGTAATTGGTGAAAAGGTCTAAGATTTTTGTCAAATCCAAACAAGTTACCGTGGAAAGGTCTATGATTTTTGTGAAACTTGGAAGTTGCCTTGCGCAACATTTTAAGTAATCCAAACAAGTTACCGTGGCGTAGACACGCGATCTCCTTTCTTAAATAACTACTAGTATTTCTGTCATGCGATGTACAAATAATTATTATTTTTTAGATCTGTAATATTATGATTATTTTTTAATTTTATATGTTGTGTTTAATTTTTAAAAATTAATAAAATGATATGCACATGCGTTAATTAATTAGACAAGAAGATCAATTTTGTATAGTTACGACAAACAAAAAGAAAATTAAATTTTAGGAACTAAATAAAAATCCATGTTAGAAAAATCCAATTGAAATATTTTCAAGGTTACTATTTTATAAATAACATTGTATAACTATGCATGATTATAGAACATTTGATTTATTTAAATATATGACATGTATAAAAAATATAATCATTTAATTATTTTAAATGATGAAATTGAAATAGAAAAAATAACATATTATTATTATTATTATAGTGCAATACAAATGAAATCTATTTTTTAGACGACAAATGTAGAGTAATACAAATCATCCATCTATGTATAAAAAAATAAAATTAAAAATCCTACAAATCTCAAATTTTCAAGTAAAAATGGTAATAAATAAGATTGCAAAAATTTCTTAAAATACAACGGTTGTAACCTAAATTGTCGTGGAAAATGAATAATAATAATAATAATAATAATAATAATAATAATAATAATAATAATAATAATAAAGAAAATTTACAACAATAAATGTCAATATTGTTGTTTATTAATTCAAAATTGTTGTCTTTCAAAAACTATTGTCTAAGGCAAAATGTGTAATAGACAACGATTTACACCAAAATTGTTGTCTATCATACGATTTTGCCTTAATATATGTATAGATGAGTTTTCCTATTAATCTTAAATGAATTGTACAAATAAAAAGAAAAAGAGATTAAATCCTAGAAATTCCGAAAATCATAAAATGAAAACTCTGGGGGATTTACTATGTATTGGTGTTTTTTTGTTAATATTCAAGATAAAACTAATGTAAGAGTTTTCTCGATTGAAAAACCCTCTCAATATCATATAGTCTAAGCTTCTCCAATTCATCAATATCGTCTAGTTCGCTAGAGTGCTTCGATCATAGGTGTTGCTGGTGGAAAGCCAGGCCATATTCGTCTAGTTCACTGGAGCTTTTCGATTGGTGGTAGTATAAGAGTCTCAATATATTTGAGGAGAAGTTGTATTTCTCATTGATATACAATCCGTATATATATTACAATAGAGAAGGGTCTAGAATATACGATACAATAATACAATTATTATAAATTCAATATTTATGGGAATTAATATCTGGAGAATTCGGAGTAGAGCGGTCGAGGAAGAGATTTGGTTAGCATATCAGCAAGCTGATCAACAATGCTAACATAAGAAACAACTAAAAAGCCCTTAGATGTAAGATCATGAATGAAATGGATGTTGATGGTGATGTGTTTCATTCGGGAAAGCTAAACTGGATGAAGGGCAAGTCGAGTGGCACCCATGTTGTCACAAAGAAGGCGCGAGGTGGACTTGAGAGAGATAGCAAGTTCTCGAAAGAGATGAGTCACCCAGGCGACCTTAGAAGCATCCGAAGCAAGCGAATGATATTCAGCCTCGGTCGAGGATCAAGTGACACCAATTTGCTTGCGCGATCTGCAAGAGATATGATTATCACCAAGAAAAACAATATAGGCTAAGGTAGCTTATAGTCTTTAGAGTCACAAGTGAAGTTTGAGTCGGAATAAGCAGTGAGATGAAGGTGGGATGGCCTACGTAATAGAAGGCCGTGATGGATGGTGCTCTTCAAGTAATGAAACAGCCATTTTACTTCAACCCAATCAGATCCTGATGGAGAGGACATGTGCTGAGCGAGGCAGTTGACTGTAAAGGAGATGTCAGGACGAGTAAAGGATAAATATTGCAGGCCGCCTATCGCACTTCTATACTCAGTGAGGTCGACATGAGTTAAGGGAGTAGTAGTAGAAGGATTGTTTGGAGTGCGAAGCGGCTTGGCGCCATCCATACGATGTCGTCGAAGCAATCAATAATATACTTGTGTTGGGACAGAAAAGACCTTCTTGACAACGAGTGACCTCCACACCAAGGAAGTAAGAAAGATTACCGAGATCCTTAACAGAGAAGCGAGTTTGCAGGTGGAGGAGCAGACCTTGGATATGTGAATCATGAGAGCCGGTCATAATAATATCATCCACATAAACCAGAACGAGTATGCGAACACCATCTCGACTATATATAAATAAGGATGTGTTAGCTTTTGACTAAAGAAATCCAAAGGCAGTGAGAGATGAGCCTAGGGCGAGATACCACTCGTGAGATGCTTGGCGCAGGCCATAGAGAGATTTCCGGAGTAGACAAACATGAGACCTATGAGAGTCATTGACAAATCCTGGTGGCTGAGTCATATATACAGGAGTGGTGAGGGTCCCATGGAGAAAAGCATTACTGACATCGAGTTGCTTTAAAGACCAGTTGGCAGATAGAGCTAGTGTCAAAATAGTGCGGATGGTGACAGATTTAATAACAGGACTAAATGTTTCTTGAAAATCCATGTCGTTGGTGAAATCCTTTGCTACAAGATGATCTTTATATCGTTCTATAGTGCCATCAGGTTTTTGTTTTATACGAAAAACCCATTTGCAGCTAACAATATTTGCTTTGGGAGGATGATGAACAAGATCCCACGTGCCATGAGTGAGGAGGGCAGTGAATTCCTTGGACATAGCCTGGTGCCAAGGAGCTGAAGATAAGGCTTGTAAGACATAAGTGGGCTCGACATCTGGATGTTTAGAGGTTGTGTAAAGCTTCTTAGGCCAAAAGATGTTGTTCTGAGCTCAAGTGCGCATGACATGCGAACAGACTTTTTGAGGAGCCAGCGGAGCAATGGGTGCTGCTCTGGGAGACAGCGGCGGTGAAGGTAGTGGAGTGGCGACAGACGGCAGAGAAGGTGACGTGGAAGGTGGAGCCGGCGGCACTGGGTTTGCCAAATACAGAAATTTATTTGTGTCGTTGTTATGAAGCATCTATTTATCAAAATTCCAAAAGGTAAATTCTAATAATTTAACATGTCGAGAGACAAAGATTTTCCCAGAGTCCGAATCAAAACACCTATAAGCACTTTGACTAGTGTAGTAGCCAATAAATATACACGATGTTGAGGGAATATCATGTTTACCAATGTGGTATGGCCGTAAACAAGGAAAATAGATATAGCCAAAGGTGCGCAACTTGAGATAATTGGGAACTTTTGTAAAATAAGATCTCAAAAGGGTTGACAGAAGTTGTATTATCCGATGGTGTCCTGTTAATAAGATAGACCGAAGTTTGAACAGCAATTGCCCAAAATTGAGGTGGCAGTCGTGCGTGATGTCGTAAAGCACGAGAAATTCCAAGATATGAGGATTGCGTTGTTCAGAGATGCCATTTTGTTGTGGAATGTGAGGCGCAGTAGTTAACCAAGAGATGCCATGCTCAAGAGAATATGATTTGAGTGCCAAAAATTTCCCGCTATTGTAAGTATAAAAATGACGAATTGAACTGCGAAACTGTTTTTCTACCAGATAAGGGAACTGATGAGTGCATAAATTGCACTCATTTGGACTCATTTTTTAGTTCATTTGCACTTGGTTATCATGTATATATTTGGTAAATATTGTTAATAATGTTTAACTCTCTTGTTTGGTATAATGTGACCAATTTAGGGAGTTTTTGGGAAAACAAATGCCAAAAGGAGTCAAGTTGTGAGTCGATCGATCAACACGTGCACAAAGATGAGAAAAGATAAGAAAAACTTCACATAGGCCAAAGCGCGACACCTAAGCGCGAGCACCTCAGGGTCGTGCCACAGCCGGTCTACAGTGCGACCCCAAAACGTGACCCGTTTGGTCGCGCTTCGACAACTTCAGGGATAGTGTTTTCTCCAGCTGGAACGCGACGGCAAAGCGCGAGCACCTGGGGTCGCGCTCCAAAAGCAAAGGGAAGCGCGACCCAGAAACGCGACTTCCTTAGGTCGCGCTTCCAAGGCAGAAATAAACACGATCCAAAAGCGCGACCCTTTGGGTCGCTCTGTACAAGCTTCAGAGAGCTGTTTTTCTTCAGTCCAAACCCGACCCAAAAGTGCGATCTCCTTGAGTCGCGCTCCGCACAGACAAAAATAAAAAGTGACTTTTGGCATTCATTTATTGGTCCATTGATATATATATCAATTGGGCATTTCAAAGAAGAAGACCAATTAGCCCTACAACAAAATTTCACACGATTTTTGAAGATCAAGAACAAGATTGAAGATTCAACCATCCACTTGAGAATCCAAGCCATAGAAGTGAAGAAGGAGGATTCTACATTGGGTTCTATCACCTCTTCTCTCTTCTTTGATTTGTATTTGGAATGGGTTATTGTTCTTCATTTTGTAATCTTGATTTTATTGTGAATATGGTTGGCTAGAGCCTTAGAGCTCTAGGATGTGGTGAAACAATGTGAATATTGATCCTTGGTTTGGAATGTATATATGTGTTGTTGCTTTGTCAAAGTTTTGATCTATGCTAGGGCTTGAATGATGTTGTTTGGTTGGCCATCTCACTAACATCACATGTATGAATCACTTGCATCTAGTCAATCCCGTGATCATAAGCATGCCTAGATCAAATCTACATATTTGTCTTCTTAGTCGAATGTCATTATGTGGAAGGAAATGTGACCTTTAGATCCTTTTGTAGGTGCGACATTAGAATGCGTTAAAGATAGTCATCTTTGTCGCATTCGCAATTTAAGAGATATTCGAGAGATGCTCTTATTACATTTGTGGTCTTCCTATCTATGAACTTTGCAACAATGTATGTTAAATACCACATTGTAGGTCAATATGAGTATTGTGTAGCCATGTCCTAGAGTTTCGCCTTATTTGTCATCTTCAAAGCTCTCGCTTGTTTGGTATTGCCTATTGAGTGAAAAATATATTGATAATTTTATATATTTACATGTTATGTTTTTTGTTCTTGTTTGAAATTTGAATATAGTTAAATTACACCCTCTCCTTATTAGTCGTCTAGATATTTCACTCATTTTCCGTCATGGTAATTGCATTGTCTAATTTCAATTCTATTTCCCTGTGGATCGACCTCGTATCATCATATCTACAATCACATGCTTATACACTTGTAGGCATTGACACGAGTTATAAATATTGAAACAAATCACAGTAGGTTTTAAGGTAAACTGAATCGCTGTCAAGTTTTTGGCGCCGTTGCCGGGGAAAACAGAATTCATTTGATAAATGCAATATTGTGATAATGATTGAGTGGATTACTTTAGACATTTTTACTTATTTTATTTGAAACAATTGTTCTTGATTTCTTTGTCCTTTTTATAGGAAGTGTATGTACACTCGTTCTCAAGGGGAACCACCTATTGCATTGGACTTAGAGATTGAAGCAACAGTTCGTCACAACAACGCACGTAGACAGAGAAGAATGGCGGATTTACCTCCACACGTTCAAGACCCGATGATTGCCCAAATGCAAAGGCAATTGGAGGTGATGCAAGAGCAATTGAGAGCCCAAGAGGAGGCTCGTAATAGAAATGTGGAGGCACCAATCCAGAATCTTTTCCAACCTGTCGTTGATCAAGGGGTGGCAAATGAACCACCCATTCAAGCCAACAACTTCGAGTTGAAGACCTCTCTCATACTAATGATCCAACAGAACCAGTTCCGAGGGACGCCAATGGAGGATCCCCATGAGCATATCTGAAAATTTCTCAATGTTAGTGGGACAATGAAGATGAATGGAGTCCCGGATGATGCAATCCGCATCCGACTCTTTCCATTCTCATTGATCGAAAAGGCGGAAACATGGTGGTTAAGACATGTTCAAGGAACATTTCAAACTTGGGATCAATTGGTGACAAAATTCCTACACAAGTTTTTCCCACCCGGAAAAACCCTCAAATTGAAAGGAGAGATCACCGTGTTCAAACAATGGGATGAATAAAGCCTATATGAGGCGTGGGAGCGCTTTAGGGAAATGCTACGAAAGTGCCCCGGACATGGTTTTGGGACCGATCATCAAGTATGCATCTTCTATGGAGGAAGTAAAGACGAGGTGAGAACACTCATGGATGCAGCCGCGGGTGGATCATTATTGGCAAGAGGGCCAGAAGAGGCCTTGAGAATTATTGAAGAAATGGCCTCAAATTCCTTTCAATGGCCCGCCACAAGAGAGGGAGTTCAAATTCTAAAGAAGGTGGCTTCTGCTTCAAGTTCGGATGCACTCGGGCTTGTAGCGGCTCAAATGGCAACCTTGAATTCAAAAATTGAGGCCTTTACAAATCCAAAGGCCGAGACATCTCAAAGCCAATTTGAGGATGTCAACTATATAAACCAACAAGGAGGCTTCTCAAATCAGCCAAGACAATTCAATCAGGGGTACAAACCCCAATACGGAGGCCAATATGGAGGAAATCCGGGTTATCAAAATAAAGCTCAACACCCAAATTTCTCCTATGGTAATCCGAACAATGGTATCCAGCCCCCTCCGGGTTTCTCAGTCACTAATGGTGTAATTGACGAGGAGAAGAAGCCCAAGATGGATGAACTTCTAATGGCATTCATGGGGAAGACGGAGAGTTACATGAAAGACTCTCAAGCAAGATTTGGGAAGTTAGAAAATACCGTCGGAGCAATTGGCAACCAAGTTAACACTTTGGAGAAGCAAATGGGACAATTTGCAACTATCTTGGGAAGCCAACATCAACAAGTTAAGTTCCCAAGTAATACCACTGTGAATCCGAAGGATCAATGCAAGACAATTACCTTGAGAAGTGAAACCGCTTATGATAGCCCTGAGATGCTGGATGACGAGGAAAGCAAGGGAAAGGTTGATGACCAACCGAGTGAGAAGAAGAAAGAGGAGGGACCGAGTCAAGAGGACTTAAATCCCAAAGTGAAGAAACATGATGCCCTTGAAAAAGGGAAAGAGAAAGAAGAACCAAAAAGGGTGATGCCGGAAGAATACAAAGTGCCCATACCCTACCCACAAAGGCTCCAAAAGGTGAAGAGTGACGAGCAATTCTCTCGATTCCTCGATATCTTTAGGAAGGTACAAATCAACATCCCTCTTATTGAAGCACTTCAACAAATGCCAAATTATGCAAAATTCTTGAAGGATGCGATTTCCAAAAAGAGGAGATGGGGGGAGTATGAGACGGTTAATTTGACCGAGAATTGTAGTGCTTTATTGCAAAGAAAGTTGCCCGCAAAGATGAAAGATCCGGGAAGCTTTAACATCTCAGTTACTATTGGAGAAAATCACGTTGGTAAGGCTTTGTGTGATCTTAGGGCGAGTATCAATTTGATGCCCCTCTCGTTCTTTAAGAAGTTAAAAATGGGGGAGATCAAGATGACCACCATTTGTCTCCAAATGGCCGACCGCTCTGTGACATACCCAAAGGGCGTGGTGGAAGATGTGCTAGTAAAGGTCAACAACTTTATCTTTCCGGTGGACTTTGTGGTTCTCGATATGGAAGAAGACAAGGAAGTTCCCCTCATCTTAGGGCGACCGTTTTTGTACACAGGTAAGGCCTTGATAGACGTGGCAAAGGGAGAACTTACCTTGAGAGTGAATGAGGAGAGAATCACATTTTCCCTCCAAAAAGCGATGCAACATCCTGAAGAAGAGGCAAAGAATATCGAGGAGTGCAAAGTGCTCCAAATGGTGGATGAGTGCATAAAGGAGGAAGAGTTGAGGAGCCCAAAAGATCCTCTTGAAATTTGCATTTCTAACTCTATCTTTAATTCTTTATTTGATGATGATTTTGGTATTTGTGATTCCGTTTCTATGATGAATTCATTTCAGGAATCCTACTTGAGGAAGCCAAAGTTCTTGCCATTAAGAAACGAGGACCAAACATCAAAGAAAGAGGACGAGTTGAAAGCAAAAGAAGACATGGAGTTGAAACCCCTGCCCACACATTTGAGGTATGCTTACCTTGATGAAGCCAAGAAAAAACCGGTAATAGTTTCTTCCCTCTTATCTGATGAACAATGCGATAAATTGTTAAAGGGTGTTGAGAAAATATCAAAGCACTATTGGATGGTCAATCTCCGACCTTAAAGGCATTAACTCTTCGATATGCATGCATAAAATCTTGCTTGAGGAAGATTATAAACCTAAGGTGCAAAATCAAAGAAGACCCAACCCTATTATGCAAGAAGTTGTTAGGAAAGAGGTTCTAAAATTGCTAGATGCCGGTATAATATTTGTCATTTCTGATAGTGAGTGGGTGAGTCCTACTCAAGTAGTTTCTAAAAAGGGGGGAATGACTATTGTTGAGAATGATAATAAAGAGACAATTTCTACAAGAGTAGTAACGGGATGGAGGATGTGTATAGATTATAGGGCGTTGAATGCATATACTAGGAAAGATCATTTTCCATTACCATTCATTGATCAAATGCTAGATAGGTTGGCGGGTCACGAATTCTATTGTTTCCTTGATGGGTATTCCGGGTACAATCAAATCATGATTGCTCCCGAAGACCAAGAAAAGACCGCATTTACTTGTCCATATGGCATTTTTGCATATAGATAGATGTCGTTTGGGTTGTGTAATGCACCCGCCACCTTTCAAAGGTGTATGATGTCTATCTTTCACAGATTGATTGAAAACATCATGGAGGTGTTTATGGATGACTTTTCTGTCTTTGGTGATACATTTGATATATGCCTTGATAATTTAACACAAGTATTGGAGAGATGTGAAGATACTAATCTAGTGCTCAACTGGGAGAAATGCCACTTCATGGTGAGAGATGACATTGTTCTAGGACACAAGGTGTCAGGTGAAGGTCTAGAGGTGGACGGGGCCAAGATAGTGGCCATTGAAAAAACTACCTCCACCAATAAATGAGAAGGGAGTTAGAAGCTTTTTGGGACACGCCGGTTTCTATAAGCGTTTTATAAAGGATTTTTCCAAAGTTTCTAAACCTCTTTGTCATTTACTAGAAAAAGCCGTTGAATTTGACTTTGATGCCAATTGTTTACAGGCTTTTGAAACGTTGAAGAAGCCCTAATCACGGCACCTGTGCTTATCTCACCCGATTGGAGTGAGCCTTTTGAAGTGATGTGTGATGCAAGCGAGATAGCGGTAGGAGCCGCTCTTGGCCAAAAGAAGGACAAACTTTTCTGAGTCATCTACTATGGGAGTAGGACTTTGGATCCCGCTCAAGTCAACTACACCACCACAGAAAGGAAACTCTTGGCGGTCGTCTACGCATTCGACAAGTTTAGGCCCTATCTCATTGGGGCCCGAACAATAGTGCACACCGACCACACCGCCTTAAGGCATCTTTTTGCCAAAAAGGAAGCAAAGCCAAGGCTTATCCGATGGATTCTCCTACTTCAAGAGTTCGATGTGGAGATAAAAGATAGAAAAGGATGCGAGAACGTGGTGGCGGATCACTTGTCTTGATTGGAGCACGTGAAAGGAGAAGAGAACACATGGCCAATAAATGAAAGTTTTCCCAATGAGAGAATCATGTCTGCTTCAACAAAAGTTCCATGGTTTGCGGATATTGTCAACTACCTAGTTGCCAAGGTGAGACCGGTAGAGATGGAGAGTTATCAAAGAAAGAAATTCTTTCATGATCTCAAATTCTACGTATGGGAGGAGCCCTATCTTTTTAGAAGATGTGCCGATTCCATCCTTAGAAGATATGTGCCGGAGGAAGAATGGATCGAGATAATAAAGGCATGTCATGATTCACCTTGTGGGGGCCATTTTGCTTCTAATAGAACCGCTAGGAAAATTCTACAAAGCGGGTTCTATTGGCCCTCCATTTTTAAAAATTGTGAAGAGTTTGTCAAGACATGTGAGCGATGCCAAAAGATGGGATCTATTTCGAAGAGAGATGAGATGCCGATGAGTGCAATCATTGAAGTGGAATTATTTGATGCTTGGGAGATTGACTTCATGGGGCCGTTTGTGATGTCCAAAGGAAATCTCTACATACTCTTAGTGGTAGATTATCTCTCGTGCTGGATCGAAGTAATTCCAACCAAGACTAATGATTCGAAGATTGTGCTTAAGTTCCTCCAAAGGAATATTTTGACAAGATTTGGGGCTCCAAGAGCCTTAATCAGTGACGGGGGCACTCACTTTTGTAATAAGTGGATGACGAGCCTCCTATCACAGCATGGAGTGAAGGATAAGGTGACGACTCCCTACCATCCACAAGCCAATGGGCAAGCCGAGCTTGCAAATAGAGAGGTCAAACAAGTCCTCCAAAAGGTGGTGAAGACGAACGGGAAAGATTGGGCATGCCATCTTGATAAGGCACTTTGGGCCTATCGAACGGCCTACAAGACTCCATTGGGGATGTCTCCCTATCAAATGGTATTTGGGAAGTCTTGTCACCTTCCAATCGAGCTCACTCACAAGGCATATTGGGCCACCAAGAAGCTCAATCTCGACTTTGAGATGTCGGGAAAAGAAAGGATTTTCCGTTTGAATGAAATCGATGAATTTAGGCTTGAGGCCTTTGAAAATTCCTCCATTTACAAGATGAGGACCAAACTTTATCATGACAAGTTCTTAAGAAAGAAAGAACTTGCACTCGGTGATCCCGTGTTGCTTTTCAACTCGAGGTTGAGGTTGTTTCCCGGGAAACTCAAAACAAAGTGGGGAGGTCCATACTTCATCTCAAAGATCTTCGAAAATGGAATGGTGGAGTTGCAAGCCAAAGATGGGAGCTTATTCGTTGTAAATGGGCAACGTGTGAAGAAATTTTACAATGCGGAAGAGCAAGCCGGAGTGTTTGTCCTTCATTTGACAAATCTTTGAAGAACCGTATCCCGTCGAGCTCACGACGTTAAATTAAGCGTTACTTGGGAGGCAACCTAATGCTTTAAGTTTTGTTGATTTTAAATTTCTGTGGTTATGCAATTTTTATGATTTTTGTCTAAATTAAATTAAGAGTTTTAATTGTACATCTTTTGGAGAAGTTGGGGATAGTTTTGTATTGTTTTGTAGGAGTTGTGCTGCTGTATAAGGAGATACAAAAATGGGATTGCACAGAGTGTTGAAAAGGAGCCCAAAAATGGGCTCGAAGTGAAAAATGGGAAAAGCGACCATCAAACGCGAGTAGCTTGGGTCGCGTTTTGACAGGGTTAAAGCGCGGCCCCGAAGCCCGACTTACTGAAGTCGCGTTTCAAAAGTAAGGCTACACGCGATGGAAAAACGCGACACGAAGGTCGCACTGTACAGGGCTTCAGAGACATGAATTCACGAAGACAAAATGCGACCCAAAAGCGCGATCAACTGGAGTCGCGCTTCATTGTGCTTCACGGGCGCGACCGAAAAACGCGAGCAACCCAGCTCGCGCTTTTTCCTTCAGTGAAAACGCGACTTCAAAGCGCGACCCGGATCACATTTTGCCCAGTACAGATGGGTTTTTACCCCCTTTTCCTTTCATTTTTACACTCTATTCACTCTCACTCACACCCACTTTCACACACACGAAATTTCCAATCATCCCCTTTACACATCCAAGGTAAATTCTCTCAATTATATCCATGTTTCCATCTACATTATGTATTAGCATGTTGATTTAAATGTTTAAATTTGTTCTATGCAAGAGATTTGGGGATTTTTCATGTTTGTGCCCTAGGTTTTGAATAACAAAATCTCTATGGATAGTGCTCAAATTGTGCTCATATATGATGACCAATGGAATTGCTAGCATGATTATGGAATGGGTATATGGTATTTGTTGAGAAATTGAAAAATTAATCTTGGGCTTCCTCAAATTATTCTTCCATGTGAAAGAATTATACAAATCATGATAATGAGATGTTGTTGTGTGGGATGTTTGGAAAATAGGAGTCTCTTTATGTTGGAGCGATGAAATTTGTTTGTGATTTTGGGCATTAAACTTGGATTCATGATGAAAATCTGAAATTGGGCATGAATGAAAAAATTGTTTGATTTTTGTTGATATCATTGCCTTATTGTTGGAATCCCTGGTAAAAATATGATTGTTTTTACAACATCCTTGCATATTGTGTTTATAATATTCCCTAAATTTGTTTGATAAATGATGCTTTAATTGATTAAGTGGGAATTTAACTTGTTTAATTTGAAATGCAAGAATGTTGATTGTGATTGAAAATGAACATGGACATTTGATCTTTGAAATGTTTTATGATTGAATAAACATACCTTGTTGCATTAACCATGGATTTTGGGATTTTTGGGAATGAATATAACATTGATGAATATCGCATGTTTGAAATGTTGCTTTGAAGCTTTTGACATTGTCATATCTATCTCAAACCTTTCTTTTGCCTAAATTGGTCCCATTTTGCATTAGGTATAGTGCACTAAGGTTGTATAAAATATGAAGAAAAATGGAGCGTGTTGGAACAATGTTTGGTTTGGCGAAAACACTTTTTGTCTTGATTGGTAGTTGATATTGTCACACATGGCTTTAGGCCTCGTTTGTCAAGATAAAATTTGTGCTCCTTGTTTTATGCTTTGTTGTAATGGTAATATGTGAACGCTTTGGAGAAGGCATGACATTTTAAGAGCATGGTTTGCTAATGGGAATCACAAATTTTGTTCAAACAAAGTTAAATGTGGGATACTTTAGATATTGTCATACACTTGAAACCACATCCAACTTTGTTACAAAAAAAAAAAGGAAATGATTTCTCCTATTTTGCCTTAGCCTTGTTCAAATCTTTTGTAGGTACCGATCTCACCCCAAAATGCCAAGAAGATGGAGGTCTTCTAAGAGGACACATGTTGAGTCCGACCCCGAGATTGATGCCGAAGACGAGGGTCAAGATGAGGACTTTCCGGCAAGCCATCCAATGAGATATGGGGTCGTCCTCCATGATGAGGAACATATTGAAAATTGGAATCGAATCTTCAACGTCACCATTGCAACCACCAAGTTTATGCACGAGGGAACATGCGAAGCCCTTGGTATCAAAGATGATGTGTGGCAGCTCTTGGACCGAATTGGTTGGCTCCAAGCTCTAGAGCGGGATTGTTTGACGTATCTGCGCCTAGTAAAGGAGGTAATGAGCACTTTTGACATGAAGAGGACAGACAAGAAGGGGCCGGTTCGATGCACTTTCCGGCTTGGAAACCAAGACCGTGAGCTAACCGTGGATAAGTTAAATGAGATTTTTGGGGCCACACAAGAAGGCATTTACCATGAGCCCCGAGAATTTGACCAAAACGTCACCTACCGCCTTCTATTCCTCACAGAGACGGAGACAGAGAATTACAGCTCTAGTATGGCCAAGGCATCCGCTATGCCCAACCCGATCTTTCGATACCTACACCGAATCCTTGCCAACACCGTTTGGGCAAGAAGAGACAACAGTGGGCTGAGGACGAAGGAGTTGTTTGCTTTGTGGGCTATGTTGAATGGAAGGCACTTGAACTTTGGTGCCTTCCTAATTGAGCAGATGTTTCGACAATCCCACCTCGACAGTGGACACATTTGCCTTGGCGGATTGATCACTCCAATAGCAAATTACTTCGATGTCGACCTAACAGAAGAGTTGCATACACCGGGGTTGAGGATGATCAACCTCAATCACTTGAGGAATGTGAAGATGCTGGCCTCGGATCTAAATCAATTTTTGCTGAACATGCGAGCTGGGGAAACATTCCCTTTGCCAAATCAAGCTCTCACACATGTGTCGAATTGGACTGAGCGGAGAAATTGGAAGATGGAAACAGTTGCCCATCTTCAAGCTATGGGTATAGCAGGGCAACAACGAGGGATTCGAGGAAATCTTGAGGGCCAAGGAGATGACGGAGGTGAAATAGGAGGAGAAGGGTCATCTTCAGCTGTATTCAGACGTGGACGGCGTTTCAATGAAGAACAGATTACTGGCCGCTTTGATGCACTAGAGGAGACCATGTACAATTGGAGGGATGATGTGCACGATGAGTTCGGAGCGCTAAGGCAAGACATGTACACGAGATTCGATGATATCCGACACGACATGCATGGCAGGATGGGACAGATTCAGTCCAGTGTAAATGACAGATTTCATGCCATACAGACAGATATTGACGAGAGGTTTACAGGTCTTAGGGGTGACATCAAGGGACTTGCTGATAATATGGGCTCGTTCCGATCAGAGATACAGGACCTAGCCGGGATCTTCAGGGGCATGAACACCGGGTCTGGGTCACAGCAGCAGCCCTATACCACATCTCAGCACCAGCAGATGACTCCCTACAACTTCTACCCGCATCAGCAGCATTTTCAGCAGCAACCGCCATTCCAGTCATTGCAGCAGTTCTCGACTGGACAATTCATGGCCTCGTCATCTTCTTCACAGCATTTTCAGCAGATGCCGACGGGTCAATTCATGGCCTCCTCCTCTCAACAGTTCCAGCAATTCCAGCCTTCACAATTCATGCCATCTTCGTCCCCTTTGCAGTCTCCACATCCCCACCAATCTTCTCATCAGCAGTAGCCACCTCATTGAGCGTTAGTAACCCTTGCCACCACCTTTTTGCATCCAAACTTATTTCCTCCTTTGGAACAAAATAAGTTTGGGGGAGGGGGAGAGAGTAGTGGTTGGCAAGGAACTTTTCTGCTCAGTTCCATGAACTTTTTACCGCTTTATTTCCTAAGACTTATCTATTTATTTATGCTTTCGGATATTAAAGCATGCTCGCATGCTTATGTTTTTATTTATGTTTGGATTATGTTAAGATTTTATATTCCTAGTTGGTATGTATGGATGATGGTAGTTGATGGATTATGATATCGCAAGCCGTTTGCTTCATAAGCATGTGATATTTTATCTATATTTTTGTTCAATTGCCTTATGATTGTGGTGTGGGGTTGTTTTGACTTAAATAGGTGTATGTTCTTGCAACAATAATAGGGGTGTTGAGGGCATGATTTTTGATGAAATTGGAATCCTTGATGGGCATGAGCTTATGTTAAAAAAATTTTGCAAAATTTTGATAAAAAGCATAATGTCATGGCATGATTTTGTAACCAAGGTTCTTTAATGTCTCAAAAGTACACTTTGGGAAGGAAAAATTTACCGTGGAGAGATTTTGATCCAAAGATTACACAAGTGTAATCTTTTCTTTGATGAGTGATTATTGGTCTTCATAGTGCACTGAGTTTTCCCTAGAACTTGCTTTGTGACTTGATTGAGGTTACAGTGGTGTGTTTGATCTCTTGAAAATGATTTAAGGCCATCTGTTGTTTAAACCTCATAAAAATCCAAATTCTTAACCTTCCAATATAAATTTAATTCCTTGCAAGCCCTTTGAGCCTTGAAACTATTTTATTGATTTGATTGGGTTGGGAATGGAATAATTGGCAAGATTTTTGTGGACTTTTTCAAATAAAATCTTGGAAAATAAAGAAGGATAAGACAATGAATACTTTTGTGATAGAAAAGAACACAAGAAAGTGAACCATCTTGATCATAATTGAAAATGAAGTATAAGAAAGATAGTTCTTCATATGCATCACAAAGTATGAAATATTGAAAGAATTTTGGAAAAATCTCAAACAAATATGGGTTGGAGAAATAAGGGTAGAAGAGAACTTGATTTGTTCTACTTGATTGGTAATGAAATTGGTAATGTTGGGAAGTCACTTAGCCATATATACCTACCTTTCCGAAAAGCCTTCACTACAATCCCAAAAGACCTTAATGATTCTTGGTTGAAAACACACACTAAGTAGTGGAGATTGAAGTCACTTTGCAAGCATATGGTAGAATTCTAGTGCACTCTCGACCTTGAGCGATACACTTATAGCCTAAACACTCGAGAATGAGCGTCTATTGAACCTTGAGAGAGTTTGAACTTCACAAATTGTATCATGATGACTTTGATGACCTTGTTTCTTATTGATTGCCACTATCATGTATGCTTTATTTTATTTCGGATGTTTTGAAGCAAATTGTCATCTTGATTCCAATATGCTTAATAACCTTGTCCTTCTACTCTTGTTTTGTTTGAGGACAAACAAATATTTAAGTTTGGGGGAATTGATGAGTGCATAAATTGCACTCATTTGGACTCATTTTTGAGTGCATTTGCACTTGGTTATCATGTATATATTTGGTAAATATTGTTAATAATGTTTAACTCTCTTGTTTGGTATAATGTGACCAATTTAGGGAGTTTTTGGGAAAACAAATGCCAAAAGGAGTCAAGTTGTGAGTCGATCTATCAACACGTGCACAAAGATGAGAAAAGACAAGAAAAACTTCACATAGGCCAAAGCGCGACACCTAAGCGCGAGCACCTCAGGGTCGCGCCACAGCCGGTCTACAGTGCGACCCCAAAACGCGACCCATTTGAGCGCGCTTCGACAACTTCAGGGATAGTGTTTTCTCCAACTAGAACGCGACGGCAAAGCGCGAGCACCTAGGGTCGCGCTCCAAAAGAAAAGGGAAGCGCGACCCAGAAATGCCACTTCCTTAGGTCGCGCTTCCAAGGCAGAAATAAACACGATCCAAAAGCGCGACCCTTTGGGTCGCTCTGTACAAGCTTCAGAGAGCTGTTTTTCTTCAGTCCAAACCCGACCCAAAAGTGCGATCTCCTTGAGTCGCGCTCCGCACAGACAAAAATAAAAAGTGACTTTTGGCATTCATTTATTGGTCCATTGATATATATATATATATATATCACTTGGGCATTTCAAAGAAGAAGACCAATTAGCCCTACAACAAAATTTCACACGATTTTTGAAGATCAAGAACAAGATTGAAGATTCAACCATCCACTTGAGAATCCAAGCCATAGAAGTGAAGAAGGAGGATTCTACATTGGGTTCTATCACCTCTTCTCTCTTCTTTGATTTGTATTTGGAATGGGTTATTGTTCTTCATTTTGTAATCTTGATTTTATTGTGAATATGGTTGGCTAGAGCCTTAGAGCTCTAGGATGTGGTGAAACAATGTGAATATTGATCCTTGGTTTGGAATGTATATATGTGTTGTTGCTTTGTCAAGGTTTTGATTTATGCTAGGGCTTGAATGATGTTGTTTGGTTGGCCATCTCACTAACATCACATGTATGAATCACTTGCATCTAGTCAATCCCGTGATCATAAGCATACCTAGATCAAATCTACATATTTGTCTTCTTAGTCGAATGTCATTATGTGGAAGAAAATGTGACCTTTAGATCCTTTTGTAGGTGCGACCTTAGAATGCGTTAGAGATAACCATCTTTGTCGCATTCGCAATTTAAGAAATATTCGAGAGATGCTCTTATTACATTTGTGGTCTTCCTATCTATGAACTTTGCAACAATGTATGTTAAATACCACATTGTAGGTCAATATGAGTATTGTGTAGCCATGTCCTAGAGTTTCGCCTTATTTGTCATCTTCAAAGCTCTCGCTTGTTTGGTATTGCCTATTGAGTGAAAAATATATTGATAATTTTATATGTTTACATGTTATGTTTTTGGTTCTTGTTTGAAATTTGAATATAGTTAAATTACACCCTCTCCTTATTAGTCGTCTAGATATTTCACTCATCTTCCGTCGTGGTAATTGCATCGTCTAATTTCAATTCCATTTCCCTGTGGATCGACCTCGTATCATCATATCTACAATCACATGCTTATACACTTGTAGGCATTGACACGAGTTATAAATATTGAAACAAATCACAGTAGGTTTTAAGGTAAACTGAGTCGCTGTCAGGAACTGATGAAAAATCATGGCAACCTTTGACTTGGCATGAAGTGTGTGCACCCAACAATAACGGCTATACAAATCAACCAAAAGCAAAAAATAACGACAACCATCAATCGCAGTGGTGGGTGCAGGACCCCAACCATCAGCATGTAAATAATCCAAAGGTCCAATAGCAACAAAGGATGAATCACCAAAAGGATGTCTGTGAGATTTACTCACATTACAAGAAACACAATTATCCAAAAAACCAGTTTTAGTCAAGACAGATAACTGAAATCTAGATAAAATCCTCAAGCTCGTCCGCTGTGATGGGTGACCAAGGCGAGCATGCCAATGATGAGGGGTAGTGCGTACTCCCAAAGCAGCAATCTTGGGTAAGGAGCTGGTAATGGGAGCAGCCAAACTGTAAGTGCCTCTACGGAATGGTCCGCGATCCAGCACCGCCCCTGTGGAGGGATCCTTAATGAAAAAATAATACGGAAAGAATTCCATAGAAACGTCATTAACCTTGGTGAACTGATGGACAGAGATAAGATTGTGGGCAGTACGAGGAACACAAAGAACATTAGATAATTTGAATGTACGAGCAGGTGTAATAATATGTGAAGTGCCAGAATGAGTAATAGGCATACCATTGCCGTCAACTATCTGGATTTCATTGGTGCCATCATATTCCGAGTATATAGAAAGATTACTAAGATCATTGGTGATCGTGTAAGATGCACCGGTGTCCATAACCCAGTTAGGGTGCTGATGATGGGTCGGCGACTGAGCCATATGCGCAGAGGGTGGAGGGTGCCTATAGTAGAGTGTAGTGTGACCCTAAAATCCATAGAGTTGACAAATGACAAGATATTATTGATAATTACCCAAGTAGGAATTATTTCTGTTGTTGTGACAGCTGCCGCCATGACCCCATCCACTACAACCACGGGAGCAATTCTTGGACTACCCGCGACATCCATTAGAGGAGCAATTGCCGCCACTGGAACGAGGCAGAGAAGACAATTGAGATTGGGCCACATGAGCAGTGGCGACGAGCTGAGCAGAATCAGATTCATTCTGCTTAAGATATAATTCATGCTCGACAAGGCGATCACAGAGCTCCTCAAAATGAAAAAAGATCTCCCGTTTTTAACGAAACTCACAATATCGCGGTAGGAAGGACCCAACCCGTTGATAATGTGTAGGGTTAGATCGTCGGTAGAAATGATAATATCGATCAGGCCGAGTTTATAGGCCATCACCTTAACGGAGTTAACGTACTCGGAGATGGTACGGGAGCTGAGCGACGCCTTGGTGAGAGACGTCTTCAAGTGTATGACATGGGCTCTAGAGGTGCTGGCAAAAACACAGTTGAGATTATCCCATGCATCAGCCACGGTCTTAGCATTGGAGAGGAGCGATAGAATTTCGGAAGAGACGGAGCCGAGAATTGCAGCGAGCAAAAGTTGATCCTGCCGGAACCACATTGTCACTACAGCAGCATTAGTTGGTTTCTGGGTTTTGCCATCGACGAACCCGAACAGGTCATAGTTGTTGAGAACGGTGCTGAGGTGTGTGCACCACGATAGGAAATTGAAGGATGTAAGAGTGATGGGGAGATGATTGTGAATAGTGTTGGGGATGGGCAATGGGGTGGACGGCGAGGCGATGGAACCAGTGGTGGTATCGGCGGCGGCAGATTCAGAAGCCATGCTAGGGATCAATTGAGGGTTTCGTGATAAATAGACCAGCATGATACCATACAAAAGTCTCAATATATTTGAGAGGAATTTGTATTTCTCATTGATATACAATCGGTATATATGTTACAATAGAGAATGATCTAGAATATACGATACAATAATGCAATTATTATAAATTCACTATTTATGGGAATTAATATCCGGAGGATCCGGAGTAGAAGATAGATCTATCCTTAATAGGTAGTTAGTCGGATCTTCATATAGTCCACCAAGCTTCTCAAGTTCCTTGACAATTAATCGTACACTCAAAACAATTCAAACAACGTGTAGCTTACGACTAACCTCGATCGATCTAGACGATTCCGGCAGAGCTTCTGATCGGCGTTCTATCATCGACAATTAAACAACAAGAAGAGAGTAGTGAGAAAGATATATATATATATATATATATATATATATATATATATATATAACGGCTGAGAGAGAGAGAGAGAAACCTTAGTCGGCGGATATGGCAAGTTTACGGCAAATGGCGAGTCCGCTTTTTCAGAAAAGTATGATTCGTGGGGCCCAATACAAAGTGTTTGGGATAAAAAAAGTACAGATTACCTAAATAACTCTCTACTTTTAAATCTTACCCAACTACTCCAATTTTTTTTTTAAAATTGAAAATGAGGTATCATTTGATAATATAAAAATTAATTAGTTCGAAGTGTAATTTTCCCAAATGTTAATATATGTAAAATATACAATCAATAAATTATAATAAGCAAGACTTCTCATTTTGATATCTCAACCTCAACTCCATTTTTGAACATAATATTTTTTTATGTTGACAATCACGTACGGAATACTATAGTCTGTATTTATTAAATGAATGGCATATTATTAGAACCCAAAAGAAAAGAAAAGAAATAAAAATAACTTATCGTGCGAGAATGAAACTTTTAGATTAAAATAATTTCATAAATTATCCCAATATATATATATATATATATAATATTGAAATTTTCTTATTATATCATTATTTTGTATTTAAGAATATTTTTTGTGTATTTATTATTTTATTAGTTATTAACCATAATTAAATAATTTATTACAATTTTGGTTAACAGTATTAACTTTTGACAAAAACTTGTATGAGACCGTCTAACGGGTCTCTTACGTTAGACGGATCTCCATCCGACCCGACCCGGAGTAACCCGACCCGCCTATATATATTAAAAAAAAACGCACACACACACACACAAAAAAATCATCACCGCTTCTCAGTTTCTCCGCCCCTTTCTTCTACCACCGTGATTTCTCGATTTCTCTCTCACGACGCCATCTCCCGCATCTTTCACTGCTTCCCATAATTCTCCCCACAACCGCTATTTCCGCCATCTCCTCCACTGTCACCGCACCAAATAGTGCGTTTGCCGCAGCAAGTAGTGCGACCACCACCAGCAACTATCGTGACCACCAGCGCCACAGTCGTCTCAGAAATCGGCGCTATATCATCATCTCCGGCGCAGAATTTCAACCGAGTATTTGTAAGTGTATCTACGGTTTTATGGATCCATTGCTTTGATGATGAATTTAGTTTTATTTTCTAGCCTGAATTAAATCTTGTTCTTGATGAATGATCTTTTGATATGACGACTGTATGTTTAATTGTTATATTTGGTGTTTTGAAGGGGAATTTGAAATAAATATAGCAGAATACTCGATGTATTAATTAGGGAGAAAATGTATAGGAAATTAAAGTGTGAATGTATATCAGTTCCACTGTATTTTCTTTGATTTGATTATTGGGAATATGAAAAAGGGCTTTTTAGTAGAAACCAAAAGATTGGAGTCACAAGTTACATATTCATCAACAAATACACATTTTTCATTATGTTGAATAAATGTATGTGGATTTGTGCAGAGATATAATGCTTGAATACACAAAGCAAGTATTGAGTCTAGGAACAACTCTGTTTCAAGTATGTCGGATTTTTTTTTTTGTAGAATTTTTTGATTTGCTTGTATGTACAGTGCAGGATTGTTCAATCTGGGAGGTTGGTTTTCAATAGGATGCCTAGAAAGGATTCTTTTTCGTATAAATTGATGATTGATGGATATGTGAAGTACGGGATTGTGAGTTTAGCGCGGGAACTGTTTGATATAATGCCTTCAGAGATGAAGAATTTAGTATCTTGGAACACCATGATCAGTGGATACTTGAAATTAGAGAATGAATTTGAGAGTGCGAAGGACTTATTTGATAAAAACAATATGACTACAGATTCAACTGAAGCCCTTGCAACCTACTTGAAATGATGTTATTTTGAAACATGTTTGTTGTTCATGTGCATTGTTATAATATAATTCAATCTTTTTTCCCTATTAATTGGATCTTTTGGTGCAGGTAGAAAGCGGATTTCAGGTGAAATGAACGAGGAGTTGACGGGCTGTTTGAGGCACTGATAGCCCAGTTAAGCTGTCGGGTGATCACTTGGAGTTCATAGAAGTCGAGCAGGTTGCTGTCGTCGTGCTTTGGACTGAGTTTCCAGATTGAACTGGGGCGACGAGCTGGATTATTAATTAGTAATACTTAGTGATACTATTTTACTTAGTGATACTTATTTTTACATTTATTTGTTAGTGATACTGTATTTTTTAAATAGCGATACTTGACAGGTTTTTAGTGATACTTTTATGTTAGTTAGTGATACATCAATTTGTTATACTTATTTTTAACTAGTGATACTTTATGTTTATTTAGTGATACTTTTACATTCTTCAGGTTTATCTCTACTTTATGACTTAGTGATTCTTGACTTTTATAAGTAGGGATGCTTATTTTTTAAATAGTGATACTTGACAGGTTTTTAGTGATACTTTTATGTTAGTTAGTTATACTTACATCTGTTTGTTATACTTATTTTTACCTAGTGATACTTTACTTATGACTTAGTGATTCCTGACTTTTATAAGTAGGATGCTTATTTTTTAAATAGTGATACTTTTATGTTAATTAGCAATACTTTTCTGTTACTTAGTGATACTTATTTTTACATTCATTGGATAGTGATACTGTATTTTTACTTGGTGATACTTTTACATTTACTTAGTCATCCTTTAATTTACGCGATAAGTTGTCAAGATTTAGACAACAGTGCTTGAATGTTTATGATCAACTTCATCATTCTCTTGGGTACAACTCTTCATTTATACGCTGTTTGATCTTCAATTTGCATTGTGAAAGTAACCTCATCGATGAATACATGGTAACCTTGTTCTGTCATGTCCATATTTCATCAAATGCACTCGCTCTCCTTTCTAATTTTGAATTTGGTGACATCTTAATTTGATGATGGATATGCTTTCTGTATTATCTCAGTTTTGGAAAATTCGGTGTGCTCCCTTTTCAGCTTATTACACAAGTTATACACGAAATCACAAATTCTAAAATTGGAGCAACTTCAAATATATATATAAAGAAAAAATAAATTTGAAGGGGTGTTTGAAAACATAAGACAACCATAATATTATTGCAAATCTTTCTAATGTACAAAACAATCTGGATTAACACAAATTCACGCTATAACATGTGAAAGAAAGAATGGAGATGACTTAAAACAACAAACTATTTCCCAACATACAAAGCTAAAAAAGAAAAAAGAAAAGGATCAAATATTACAGAATTCCAGTGTACATGATGCAATAAAAATATGAAAAAAAACTTGATACATTTTTGTAACAAAATGCTTTGCATTAAATTATACATTTTACAAGAGCATGACTACAATATAAGACATATATATCATTGATATTCTTCCTTTTCAAACCAAGAAGACAACCTCTGGTATCAAAAGAATCACCTACAACAATTTGAAGTTTGTATCAATAATCATGTTTTGGTATTAATTGGAATAATATGCAACGTATCACTAACAAAAAAAATAGTGTCAATAAGTACTTGTGGAGTATCACTATCTATTGTTGAAGTATCATTACTATCCAGTAAATCATAATTTCATTTTAAGTGAAACAATTTCAACAGATCAATAATACCTAGCGAAGGATTACTGAGACAAAAAAAAATAATATAATATAACGTGTGATATGCACTTTTCTTGATTTACTGAGGCAGAAAAAAATATTATCAATAAATGTGTGAAACGTATCACTAAATACCATAGAAATATCACTAGTGCACAAAATTCAAGATATGGGTGTGATATACACTTTTGTTGATTTATTTATGCAGAAATAAAATAGTCTCAATAAGTAGATGTGGCGTATCACTAACTAATGTTGAAGTATCATTACTATCCAGCGAATCATAATTTCATTTTAAGTGAAACAGTTGCAATATATCAATAATATCTAGCGAATGATTACTATCATTAGTGAAAGTATAACTAAATACCATAGAAGTATCACTACTGTATATAATATAATGTAATGTGTGATATGCACTTTTTTTGATTTACTGAGGCAGAAAAAAATATTGTCAACAAATGTGTGAAATGTATTATTAAATACCATAGAAGTATCACTAGTGTACAAAATTCAATATATGCGTGTGATACATTTTTGTTGATTTATTCAGGAAAAAATAAAATAGTGACAATAAGTACTTATGACGTATCACTAACTACTGTTGAAGTATCATTACTATCCACTGAATCATAATTTTTTTTAAGTGAAGGATTATTATCATTAGAGAAAGTATCCCTAAATATCATAGAAGTATCACTAATTTACAAAATACATTTTGCAGTTGATGGGTTACAAAAACAAAGAATGTAAGTAAAGTAGTACTTACTCTCAATTTGCAACATAACAAATTCATCCTCGTTCATAGATTCTTCAACATTGTCTTCATTATCAAGTATAACAATATCTGAAATTTACAAAATTTAAATCACTTTTAGGATTACTATAACACTAATAGATTACTAAATCCAATATTGTCAACATGCAAACAATTGCACATAAAATCAAACTAGTACCCACACAGATGCAAGGATACAACAAATGCTCACAAAACATATTCAATTAATAATGAAGACGTCAAGAAGAATTTCAAAATCCATCATCCATACTAATTTTCCTAAATCTGACTACAATACAATCGTTGTCAATTTCCAGAAAAAGAAAAGACATAAAATTTCCCCTTCCTCCTAATCACAAATGAGCTATTTATCAAACCAAAAAATAACAAGCATAAATAATAATTAATTAGTTTTCATGGTGGAGTTTTATTTCCTCTCTAACTTCAAGTTTCCACAGCATATAGTTTGTGCTAAAATTTTAGTTTTCAGAATTTGTTCTTTGATAACTAATTCTGAATCTGTCTGCTTCTTGGTTTTCTGAATTGATGCGCAACTATATCAGAATTTGATGGAATATAGTGTTCACTAAAATGTTTACAATGAAGCAAATAGTATATGATGTACTCTTCCATATTGAAAAGAAACATTTAATGTTACTAAATAACTATAAATAGAGAACACGAATCAGAAATTAGAGAAGAAATAACTTGTTGGGATTTCTTGTCTCCAAGTGCGAGAACTATCAAGAAGAATTTCAAAATTCATCATCATTCATACTAATTTTCTTAAATCTGACTACAATACAATTGTTGTCAATTTTCAGGAAAAGAAAAGACATCAAATTTCCCCTTCCTCCTAATCACAAAAGAGTATTCTTCCATTAGCATATTATCGAACAGTTTGAATGCAAGATTTGATATACCTAATAATTGATTAAAAATTGAAACAAAATTACAAATCTTCTAAAATAAGAACACATACCTGTCGTTACTATTGTTCCTTCGCCGGAATTGAACGGAATTCCACCGAAAGGAACCTTACTTGCTTTTCCAAAATTATCCATTAAATCCTTTACAAATCGCAATTTTTGAGTCGCCACTGCTTGAATCACGAATAACTAGGTTTCAGTTGTTGATTGCGATGTTGAATGGTCAGAAATCTTGATGTTGAATCGCGTCTGGAAGAAATCGCGACGTCGCGAGCTGGGGGAGAAAACCTACGGAGCTGGAGGGAGAAAAATCTGAATTTTTTTTTAATAATATATATAGCGGGTCGGGTCGGAACCGGGTCGGGTCAAGGAAGATCCGTCTAACGTAAACGACCCGTTAGACGGTCTCACCCAAGTCTGCCCCTTAACTTTTCCATTCACAAAATGGATAATGTAAGCCATTAGGAATTGCGGGTGCGCTAAATGAACGAAATAGTCAAAGAAGGGACAATGTGAGTCTTGGGGAATAGACGTTGAGGTTATTTGACCCTTATCCCAAATGAAATTACAATTTAAAAACGACTATTAAAATATTGTAATAATTACCAAATCTTTTGATTTGTAGCAAAATGAACACAAAAAATTGATGACTTGAAAACTGAAGTTGCATAAATAATTAAAACACACCCATATTCGACCCCCCTAATAAAAATTGAATTAATTTGTACACGTGGAAAAAATATTGCCACAAATTATATCCCAAATGAAATTATAATTTAAACACAATTTTTAGAACGTTGTAATAATAATTAAATATTTTAATTTGTTATAAATAGAAAAAAAAATCCACGACTTGAAAACTGAAATTGGATAATAAATAAAAACACCCATATTCGATGCCTAATTAAAACCGAATTAATTTGTGCATGTGGAAAAAATATTACCACGTATCATATTTCGACCGTTAGAAAATATTATAGGTATTGAATTTGCTATAAATTTTATACATTGAGTTATTTATTATAACAACATTTTAAAAATTATGTTCAAATTGTAAACTCATTTATTAATATTTCCGACAATCAGTCCATTAATTATTAATGAATATACTTAAAATAAGTTTCAAAATACCGAAAAGGTAGAAAAAGCATCGTTTTTTTATTTATTTATTTTTAGTCCACAGAAAAAGCATCGTTTAACACGAGATAATTCACCAGTTTAACGTCAACATCGTTTTACTATATTGAAACGAGTGATGCAAAAGAGCCCCACCAAAGAAAATAGAATTGTGATTGTGAAGATCATCCTGCGTAATACTTATGTTCGTAGTTGGATATATAGCTAGATTCTTTTTCAAAAATCGTGGACAAAATCAATTGATGTTGACAAATTTTACTGGGACAACTTGTTGCCACGTCAATATTGCCCAAGTATCGTGTATGGTAGTTGAAATGTGTACGTAATATATATCGAAGTCGGATAGACATTCACATATTTACATCACATAATTCAAGTTTGAACGCATCTACACCACACTACGCGCGGAGACATCAAGAATATCAAACAATTAATTAGACTATATGTAATTAAATTAAAGCTTGCTTGGAAGTTAAATCCATCGAAGGTATATTCATTATTAATTGAAATAATGATATCTTCTAGTAGAATAATTTCGTACCTTTTATTGTTTTCATTTGCGATAAAACATACATTTTAATTTTAGAGTTCAACTTACTAATTTCATTTTAATATATATATATATATATATATATATATATACATACAGGGGTAGGTTCAAATAGGAACTAATCCCCCGTGAGAACCTAGGAACCAATCTAACATCAGAGATTTATATTGCTAACATCAAGAGATTATGTTGCTAACATGATGTAAACTCATTTTGCTAACTTAACGATATCATAATATTAGCAACATATTGCAAATATGTTAGCGATTATATACACTGCTAATATGTGACTAATAATTTGCTAATATGTTTGGTTCCTAGGTTCTCACGGGAGGATTTGGTTCCTATTTGATCCTTTCCCTATATATATATATATATATATATATATATATATATATATATATATATATATATATATATATATATATATAGGGGTTGGTTATAATAAAAACTTATCTTAGTATGTAAACGTGCGGACTGTGCTTGTTTAGTGTATTTTTAGTACTTTTATTTATGTATTTTGGTGCTAAAAACATCTAGCACCAAAACACAATAAGAAAAGCATTAAAAAAACTTAACAAAAATTAGCACCAAAATACATAAAGAAAAGCACTAAAAATAAACTAAACAAGCACAGTTCGCAGTTTACACACCAAGATAAGTTTTTTATTTGAACCAACTCCTATATATATATATATATAGATATAGAGAGAGAGAGAGGATAAAATGAAAATCAGAACCCATGTGAGAACTAAAAAGTAAAAGCCAATTAAAGTCATAGATCTTCAATATTTGGACAGTGAAGATCTGTACCTGAGTTTGAGTTATGTGGTGGTATTTTTGTAATATTAGGGTTTTTTAAATGAACCGAGAGTATTTTTATAATTCAAAAATTCTATTCTATTTAAGATGAATCATTTTAGCATTACTATGATAGGTTTTAGCATTGTTGTAATTAGTTTTAGCATTACTATTGTAGAAGTCCTATTTCTGCATAAGCCCAAAAACTAGGCCCATGCCCGTTTAAAGGTTTAAAATACCAAATAAGGTCGACGCCTCGGAGTAAACTGCCTCAAGATCCACACCTCGAAGTCCACCTCTCGTGGTCCATGCCTTGAGGTTGATACCTTATTTCCCGAAGTCCAGAGGTCGAAAAGCGAGAGTCCACGATCGAACAGAATCAAGGAGAAGACTGGGTCAAAGTATCCGTTGAAGATAGTCTTGACCCCGTCAAAAACCCTAAAAGGGATAGAATAGGTCCCTAAAATATCAAGATTTAGTTAGTAGCTCACCCGTACATATATTCTCTTTATAAAACGGCACGAGGGGACGGACAATCATACTTATTATACACACAACACTCGCAACTTCGATCAAATTATAAACACCCATCGCACAGCTCCGCAAGCAAGCCATTCATAAGGCTCCATAACAGCGAAGCTCGACCCCCCTCTCTTTTACAAAATAGCTCTTATAATTCCGCAATTTATTCATTTTATCTCAAATTAATTCGATTCTGACTTGAGCGTCGGAGTCCGTTCAATCGTCAACCCCCCAACGGTCTTTCGGCTTCACGTGTTTTCTTTGTCTTGTAGATCGCCGGAGCCTGAACTTGAAATATGATCAATTGTAGAGATTTTTTGACCTCTACAGTTTGGCGCCCACCGTGAGGCTCCAATCGATCACCTCAAGATGACGAACAATAGCTAAAAGGATGCAACGATCCTCCCTCAGGAAGCCAAAAAAGACAGAGTAACTGCGACCCCCTCGCCTGAAGGCGATGGTGATGTTTCACGGCTTCTGCATTCGAACCAGGGTCAATTGGATACCACCACAGTGGAACTCGAAGCGATCAGGATCGAGAATTCGGCCTTAAAGGCTAGAGTCGAAGTTATTTCGCAACCAAACCTCTTTTCAAATGGATCTACACGAACTGGACTGTCCCCGCTCTCACAGACCTGTATGTCAAACAAACTCCGAGAGCAGGTACTTCTAAACTCGACACACGAATTGACTAACCATCTCAGTGCAGGAATAAGCAAAGAACCCATACTAAAGGGCAAGGGAAAAGAAGATTTCCCCATAGGACCCCCTCCCGGGTTCGAAGATTATGAACCTGGATCGTAATCTGAGGTCGAGAAGAAGATCCAGCGATTGGAGGACATATTGACCCGAATTCCGGGAGTCCCTGCTCCTATTAGAAAGACTGCACCAACAAGCTTTGCAGATTCCCCGTTCACCGACGAGATCAGCCTCGTAGAGATCCCCCAAAGTTCATATTACCAAGCATGAAGCTGTTTGATGGCGCATCCGACCCCGACGATCATGTCACCCAATATAAATAAAGAATGTTCACCATAACGATACCCCAACATGCCCAAGAAGCCAGTATATGTAAAGGCTTCGGATCCGACCTCGTCGGCCCAGCACTCCAATGGTTCATCAACCTCCCCAACGGAACGATCTTGTCGTTCGTCCAGCTTAACGACCTCTTCGTTGAACAGTCATCAGTAGCCGCAAGATTGAAAAATGTACTGATGACCTCTACACGATCATGCAAAGGACGAAAGAGCCCTTGCGAAGCTTCATCAGAAGATTTAACAGAGAAACAGTATCGATCCCCAACTGCAACATTGATACCGCGATCTCAGCTTTTAGAAAAGGCCTTAAGAGAGACTCCGACCTCTACTAGGAGTTAACTAAATATCCCTGCAAAATAATGGAAGACATGCTCGCTAAAGCCTGGGCCCAAATTAAATGGGAAGAAGACGAAGAAAACTCATCTAGATCTCGTACTAGGAATGAATATCCAAGAAAAGAAAAAAGAAATAACAGGACAGATAGATTCAGAATGGACCCTTATCCATGAAACCCGCGATTCGATTCGCGAAACAGGCGAGGTCAAGAACCTCAGGTTGATAGAAGACTCCCAGAATACAGCCTCTGCATATCACCCTCGGAAGCGGTCCTAGCCCTCAAAGGACTTAGTCAGAATGTGAAATGGCCTGCAAAGATGAAAGCCCCAGATAACGAATGTGATAGAAGCAAATTCTGTGAGTTCCACAACGACCACAGATACAAAACAGATAAATGCATCGCCTTGAGGCTCGAAGTCACGAAGCTCTTAAAGTGAGGATATCTTACCGACCTCCTGACTCCCAAAGGAAAAGAAACCTGGTCTCGAGGGGAAAATAAAAAAGAAACACAGCCGCCCAAACCACCAAGGGTCGATCGCACTTTGAACTGTATAACAGGAGGTTCGGAAGTGAGCAGAGTCTCACAGTCCTCAGCAAAAAGACACTGTCGCTCGTTAAAGAATAACGGAAACATCCCCAGACATGCTAAACAAGCCGACCTCGTCACCCTTGATTTCACCAACAGAGAAGCTTCCGATCTCTCATACCCTCACCACGATGCACTAATCATTTCCTTGTTGATTTCTAATTGTTTGATTAAACGTGTTCTTATAGACAATGGAAGTTCCTCTAACATGATCTTTCTGAGTACCTTGAAAGGCATGCAGGTGAAAGAAACCAAAATTGTTAAAAGATCGACTACCCTAATCGGTTTCAGCGGTGAGCACAAAGCGACGATGGGTGAAATCACACTACCCACTTATATCGAGGGAATTAATATCTTCACCAAATTCCAAGTGATCGATGCCCCCTCAACCTATAATGTCAAAATGGGAAGACCTTGGATCCACGAACTCCATTCGGTGCCATCAACCTATCACCAGCTCATGAAATTTCCTACACCCTGGAGAGTTCGCGAAGTCCGAGGTGAATAGATAATAGCTCGAGAATGTTATGTCTCCACCTTCAAACACAAAGGAGCTGTGGAGGTCAATCAAATCAAGGTCGGATCATCTTCAGCCAGTACCGAAAATCATAGCTACGGAGGACCCGAAGTAAAAGACCTTGATCAAGTCCAAATACATCCTGATTTTCCTGACCATAAAGTGCAAATCGGATCAAGGCTCATCGCGGAAATACGAGAACAACTAATAAGATTCTTCATCGAACACCATGACTATTTCACATGGTCTTTCGAAGACATAACAGGCATCGACCTCTCAATTATAACACATAAATTGCAGGATGATCCAGACAAGTCCCCGGTGGAACAAAAAAGATGAAAATTCACCACCAAACAAAACAAAATTGTGAATAAAGAGATCAATAAGCTAATCAAACATGGACACATTGGAGAAGTAAAGTACCCCGAGAGGCTAGCCAACGTCGTGGTATTAAAGAAAAAGAACGGCAGAAACAGGCTCTGCATAGACTTTGCTGACTGCGATCAAGCCTGCTCCAGGGACTCATTCCCCTTATCTCACATCAACGTGCTAGTTGGCGCAACAGCTAGAGAACGTTACATTTAAAATAGTATCATTTCTAAAAACCTTCAATGTCATTTTTCATTTTATAGTTATTCCCTTTTAAGATTTGTTTACTACTTGAGTGTCGGAGTAACTAACAGAACCCCAAGCACAGGGGGTCCTGACCCTCAAGGAGATGATGAGGTTCTAGCCCTGAAGTCGGCCTCACAAACAAAGAGTAATGTATTTGTTTGTTATTTGCTTTCAAATTCTTATTACTTATTTAAAGATTTGTTTACCGACTTGAGTGTCGGAGTAACTAACAAAACCCCAAGCACAGGGGGTCCCGACCCTCAAGGAGATGACGGGGTTCTGACCCCGAAGTCAGCCTTACAAATGAAAAAACCCCAAGCACAGGGATCCCAATCCCCTCGAATTTAACAGGGTCCTAACCGCGAAAAACTACAACTCAAAGATAAAATTGATTTACAAAGTCAAATAAAAAAGGCCCCAACACTCAACTCAGGATGTAAGAGCGAGTCCCGAATCTCAACTACAATCTTAAGAAGTGTGCTCGAAATTGTTATTATTCATTTTGTCTAACTCGTATTCTACACATATATACTAACCCTTGCAGTTCGTATCATCTCAAAGACGACAAGATAAAACAGAATATGTAATGCACGCACACATAATAAAAAAGGATCAAAACATCGGAGTCAAAATTTAGCGAAATACCAAGTTGTCCAATTACCTTCACAAAAGGCAACTCAAAAAATATTTACATATAATTGTTTGTTTCAAAAGCACAAATAAAAAGTTTGTTCATAAAGAAGAATAAATCTAGGCCTCATCCCCGGCCTTGGCACCACCAACATCCTCTACAACTCCGCCCTCACCTCGAACCTCTGTCTGCTTCCCGACCATGATGATAATCTCCGCAGCACGATGGCCCTCTGGTATCTCGACCTCCTCCTCTGCTTCAAGGAAGAACAAGTCGAGATCTGGCATTTTGGCTTTAATGGCCTCGACCACCGCCGCTCCACCCTCCTGGTAGAAGGCCTCATTGTAAGGTTCGAATTATGTAGAATTGACCCACTTGTCGAAGTCAGAGGCTTCATTAGTTGCTACCCCAGCCATGAGCGACGCCTCAAGTTCCTTTACCTTCGCCTCAGAAACCGCCAACCTCGCTAAAAGCTCCTGTTCGGTCTTCACCTGAAGGTCGAGACTCTTCTCTAGCTGAATTTGGGCCCCTACTTCCATCGCCCTCACCTTATCCCTCTCAATCCGTAGAGAAGACTCTCGAGCCGCCATGTTCTGCCTCTCCTCGGTGATCTTCTCCAGCTCTTCAGACAACTCGACAACTTTCTTGTCAAGGCCCTCTTCATGATTGGCGAGACGCTTTCACAGTAGGAATTGGCTATAGAGGATCTGAGGTTGAAAACCAAGCATATATGTAAAAAAAATGAAAGGACAATATAATAAGAGTTCGAAGAAGTCACTTGCGACATCTGGTCAAAGGACAAGAAAGCCTGTTGCTCGAGGCATTCCTTCTCATAGTCCTCGGGCGTACCTTGACCAGCAATGGACTTTTGAACTTCCATAATGAAGGGTCGAAGATTAACCCCTTTTGAGCTCGGACCAGAAGAGGTCTGGCGGGAGAAACGCACGGCCTCCATATCGACAACGTCGCAGGGGTGGAAGACATAATTACCACAGTGCAAGCAGAGGCACTATCCTTCGACTTCTTAGAGAAAGGAAGACCTGTAAGCCTGTAACAACTCGGTCCCTTAGGCGATCATTTTGATGGGGACGGGGTGTTAGGCGTAAAAGCCGAAGAAAATAGATAGATTAATTGAAAATCCAGGGGGTGTTTTTAGAATTAAATTGAGTTAGCACCTCAAGAACTTAGGCAACTTAACTTTATAACTTAGAAGAACTATCGATTTCAACGAATCAACAGGGTCAAAGGGTTCAAACAAGTCGAAGGGGGGGGGTCAAAGGATTCAATCGAGTCAAAAGAACGCCATATCATAGGCCAACCGAAATTTAAACAGAATTCAAAGACAAACAGATAGGAATTCAACTTTATAACGAAGCAAGACTTCCTCGAAAGCCACAATAGCTAAGACCCATAAAAAGGTCGGAGTTAAATAAATCATAATGTTCCATTTATAGGACCAAACCAGGAACTAACTTAAAACTTAACTTGAACGAATAAAATCATGCTTGAAAGAAAAAACCTCTTCATAGGCAGACAATGATAACAAGCATGCAAGACTTATTTACAAGTCAACTGAAAATGAATAGATACCAAAATGCTCAACAGGTATGACTATTCAAATAACTCAGAATTAATAAAGGCATAGACGGGTATGTTAAAAGATCATGCTTTAACTTCTCAAGACTTTATTGATAACACGAATCATATCAATTAAAACATGCTATTATCAAGAATCCAGTTACATATATCAAGACTAAATACTAACATCAGGGTACTTAGCAGAAACTTGGCGGAAGAAAATCATGTAACCATACAGAGCAACAAACTTGAAACCTCAGAGAACTCAGACAACCCCACCAGCAGCACATCACTGGCCTCAACATCTCAACCTGAAAATATTTGAAAAAGAGGGTGTGAGCACTAATGTACTCAGTGGGGTTTTATGAGAAAACTCTTGCTAAACTTTAGAAATATCCAATTATAAACCGTCGGCATATGGAGAGCAAAACGCAAAAGCCCTCAACATATCCGCAAAACCTTTTACTTCCTTTCTGGCGCCTTTTCTGGCTCAAACCTGCTGTCTACTGCACCCTTATGCCTTAGGATAAGAGAGGGGATACCTCAAATGTCCTCTGAATATGCGAGGGGGTTACCCAGCAGTGACTCCCTTTACTTTCAAATGTTCAACATTAGTGACACGAAGGTCACGGCATGATAATGGAAATAAACTGTTCTTTGAGCTCGATAACCTGCTTACAACAGAAACTATATCTTTTCTTAAATTCCTCCTTTCTTAACCTTAACCTTAACCTTCCTTACTTACTTGACTGAGCTCGCAATACCATGCCTAGAGCAATCATCTAAAGCTAATTCTTAATTTACCATGATCTGGGCCTACAATGGATTTAACGCTACACTAACAAGGCAATACTTAATCCTTAACTATACGAGCTTTAACAAAGCATAAATATTCAAATACGAGGAAATGAACGAAGATAAACATCGATTGCAATAAAGCAATTCTAAACACCTCATGCTAGCATAAATTGTATATAAACAATTCTAGCATACTAAACATACTTGAGATCTCACTTAACTTACAACAACTTCCTTAACCTTATCAAACTCAAATAACAATTCAACAATATCATGCATATAAATTCATTTATTCCTTTCCTTTCCTTGTACAGAGACTAAATAGGCAGAGCAAAAAATATCTTAATTAGATATTTCCCTTGCCTTAACATGCTTTTAGAGCTTAATAGCTCAAACCTTATACTTGGTTTAGAACCACCCACCTCGATGACGAGTACTTCGATAACAAGCACGTAGATGAAGCAACGAGCTGAAAATCCTTCCTCGGGCCTCCTCAGGGTCCACATCTTCTTTACGAAAGTTGATCAATTACTTGAAACTTTATTCGAGCTCCTAATAAGACATCGAAACTATATATAAACCCTTGACCCTTAACTATAACTTAAAACACGAAAATTTAAATGATTAAGTCATCATAAATTACCACAAACAGGGATGAAATATCCGACCTGAACGATCGAGATTCTGGACGATCGGCCACTGCTATAACGTAGATCATCGTAAGAGCTTCGATTTGAGTACTCATGGGCCCCATAATTCCAACCGAGACGAAAGTTATGGCCTCCGCACGAAAACGTGTCGGAGTTACCGAACCAGCCCGCGGGCCCGGGCGCCCAAGCGCCGCGGGCTCCTTGCCCCTGCGGGGCTCTTTTGCCCGCACGGGGCTCCTTGCCCAGCCCCATGGCGCCCCCCCAGCCCCGCGGCGCCCCTCACTCCGCTCTCTCTCTCAACTGGGGGTGCCTCATGAAGAGGCTCCCCTCTCTCTCTCTCTCTCTCTCTTACTACAGAAATGGGGGTGAAGAAGGAATGAGCGAGAAATAGGGAGGGGAGAGCTGCTATATATAGGGAAAAATATGGCTTCCTCGAGAAGCTTCAGCAGTGCAACAATACTGCTTTAAAAATATCGGGTTCGGTTAAAAGGCGCTTTATTCGATGTCGAGGTCCAAATGACCTCGTTCATAAAATCTGAAAATATCAGGAGGTTCGTTGGCTCGAGTACTATTAAACCAATTTGACTCGGGATAAAGAATGAGTCATCTTGAAGGAAAATGAGAAAATATTCTCTTTTCAAAATTAAAGTTACTATTCCACACAAGGGACAAATAAAATTCCCGAGCGCTCAATTGACCTCAGAATGAAAATCCGGGAATGCCAACGGATTCCTTGAGAAATTTTCTATAAGTTAGGCTTGAAAGAACAAGGCTCGATTCAACACACGAGATTTTGCAAATTTCTAACGAACGCACTCCTACGGAAAAATACTATTCATATCTTCTTTAAACGCGTTTTAAATCACCGGGAACTCAAACGACTTCAAATTCAAAATCCGAAAGCACTGGCATGCTCCTTGGATTAACGCCTTTCAAACATGACCAAAATCGGCTACAACTGAGCTCAGATCAAAATCCTCAAAAAGACGATTTTACGAAAAATAAATCTTAAAATCACGGCTTACAACCGAAACATCTTTATTATGCTCAAAATTCCCTCTTAATATGTCCCAATTAAATTAGGAATTACTTAATCACCTTCTGAAAATCCGGGTTGTTACATCCTACACCCCTTAAAAAAAATTCGTCTGGAAATTTACTTCTTCTCAACAGAGATCTGGATACCTCTTCAAGAACTTAAAGCCTTACTGAAACAATGTAGGTTTGAAATCTTTACTATACGGCTAAGAATAGCCTGGAGCCTTTCTTCATAAAATAGTCCTCACGCAGGACTAGTACTTCTATAATCGTTCTTCTTTTCTTCCTCAAAGCCTTAGCATCTTCTATCTTTTCTTCCTTAATGAAATCTTTCTCGAAACAACGCTTAACACGAGCTCCTTATGATCTTGCATTCGAGCGGACCTTTAGAAACTATTCGATTAATGAAAGAAATAAAAGAAAGGAAAACTTCACCAAGCTTGCTCCTCGTACACGAGCCGTGCGGTCTCAACGAGTCCATCCTTCTTTTGTCTTGCTTGGCTTTTCTTTTGCTTCTGACTTTACTTCTCGCAGCTTTGAAAAACTTTAATGAACTCGAACTAGGTGATAAGCTCGGAAAAAAATCGGTCACCTCCTTCGATGGTTCATTGCACGCTCTATCACGTTGAAAACTCACTTTACCTTCATCTTTAACTTCTTGAGGTTCGTCTTCTTCATCTTCTTGGGGCGTACTTCGTGATGCGCTCCAAACTTAAATTCTTGACGCAACTTAAATCTAAACTTCTTCATCGCAGTCGTCTCTTTTCCTCGAAGCAGTCGTCTGACTTCGTGGCTCCTGCTGGTAGTCACCATCACTTGTAGGCGTAACGATCGCACGTCTGGACTTTGAATGCATGCTTGGAACTTACTTGCCGACATTCCTTAGATCACTTCCAAACGTAACGAGCTGAGAAATTTTCTTGGAAACGCGCGTCTTAGACTTAGAAAATACTATCCGGCGCTTACTTGAATTCTACTTCCTACTAGGAAATACTATCTCTTATTCCTCCAACCCTGACTAAAAGGAATACTACTATAGCTCTCTGCTCTCTTTCGAGATTCACACTCGAGTTCTATGAGTGGGAGCGAAATAAAATGATTGCCTATGAGTGAGGGCTTTATCTTGATCAACAATTCTTTAACAAGCTTAAAAACTGGAAGAGATATAACACTAGGTTATATATATCAAAACATTTCCTTTTCAGAGGACTTATAACCTTGAAGGGTTCTTGCATATAACAAAGATATGAAAGAATCAATGGTTAGCAACTGAAAACCGTGCTGAAATATTTTCACAAAGGTGACAGCATAGCCTATCAAGGAAATGCTATTACTGATTCTTGATGATCAAAGAAGTATCATCCAAAAGATTGCAAATTATCCCAGTGGATATAATCAAAGAATTTCAAATGGTGTAAATGGAGAATTTCAATTGATACGAAGCTATTGAATGGCGATTGATTCAATTAACAAGAGAATAAATTGATTCCAAAAGAGAATGAACAAATCGATTCTATTAACACGAGAATGAGTAAATAGACTCAACAAAAACTTTCATCAAACTGAAACTCTCAATCTATAGAACACTAAGTCTATCTTCTTAACGATCTTCTTTGGGTCTTCTCTCTTTCTTCTTTGAGCATCAAGCATCTTCTTCTTAGCGAGGTTGCTATGAAATAGCACAAGTCGGCTAGACTTTGCACCGGCTGGGAAAGTGACGTCTTGGGAATTACTTCCTATTTATCAAAAGGGATACGACAAAGCGACTTAATCCATGGCACCTTCTGGACTCAAAATAGCTTGACTTCAGCGTCTTTTGGAAGCTTGGTAGAACACCGATAAGCATATCCTCGAACTATCTTGGCTATAGTCATGGTGACAATCTTCATCTTCCTTAATCGGCTTGAAACAAGCGACGACTTTTGGGCATCGAATGCGACGTGACCTTGAATGTACGTTCATCGAATTAACGAGCCTCTATCGAAGAAAACGAATCTTCATTCCTTGCGAACGTGATTGGATCTTCAGACGAGACTTCTCTAGAGTTGAAAGCTCTTGCGTAGGGATTCCTTGAACTTGCATTAGATTCGCGATCAGATAACTTGCCTTTAACTTGACTGCTTATCTTCTTGCTCCTTGCTCGAAACTGAACTTCATAACCTTCTTCTCGATCCTACTATAATCTCGAAATCCTTTATCCTTCTTATGAACGCTCTATAAATGTTCTTTCGAACATCTCTACTTAACGCCCGTTCCACAATAGGGAACTTATTCGATCTAGGTTCTTAAGAGAACCTAAAGGGAATTCTAGAATTCTCCTTAATTCAAGCTTGCTATAGTCTATGTTCTAACTATATTCTCTATGCCTCATTCATCCTTAACTCATCCTCAAATCCTTTTCTTATGGGCAGTAGACGAGCCTTTATCAAAAATAAGATTTTTAAATCAACTTTCAAACTTTATAACTTACTCAAAAATTTTCACGGTCCAAAATAACAGAAATAGTTTGAGTATTTGCAGAAAATAATATTCTGAAAAGATCTGCTGCTTACTCGAGTCCTTAATAACTCAAAACTCTTTAAAACATTGATCTAGATCTTAGTTCAATAAGTTCCACCTTAAACTTTGGTATAACCAAAAATTTTATTTCGAAAGAATTAATCTTTGAAAATCGACTAACCTTGCTCTGCTCAAAACTTTTCTCCTCATCCTGTACTTTCAAAACGTTATACCAAATATAATCAAAATACTTTAACTCAATCATACCTTAACTTTGTTGAAAATGCGAGGGTGATGGTGAGCTGGGGGTTGCTGATTAATACCTTTGAACAATTCAATATTCACATAGAACTCAATCAATTACTTTAAGAAGAGACAGGTCTGCAGAGTTGCAAACCTGCTCTGATACCATCTGTAATAGCCCGGTCCCTTAGACGGTCATTTTGATGGGGACGGGGTGTTAGGCGTAAAAGCCGAAGAAAATAGATAGATTAATCGAAAATCCAGGGGGGTGTTTTTAGAATTAAACTAAGTTAGCACCTCAAGAACTTAGGCAACTTAACTTTATGACTTTGAAGAACTATCGATTTCGATGAATTGACAGGGTCAAAGGGTTCAAACAAGTCGAAGGGGGGGGGGTCAAAGGATTCAATCGAGTCAAAAGAACGTCATATCATAGGCCAACCGAAATTTAAACAGAATCCAAAGACAAACAAATAGGAATTTGACTTTATAACTAAGCAATACTTCCTCGAAAGCCACAATGGCTAAGACCCATAAAAAGGTCGGAGTCAAATAAATCATACTGTCCCATTCATAGGACTAAACCAGGAACTAACTTAAAACTTAACTAGAACGAACAGAATCATGCTTGAAAGAAAAAGCCTCTTCGTAGGCAGACAATGATAACAAGCATGTGAGACTTATTTACAAGTCAACTGAAAATGAATAGATACCAGAATGCTCTACTGGTATGACTATTCAAATAACTCAGAATTAATAAAGGCATAGACGGGTATGTCAAAAGATCATGCTTCAACTTCTCAAAAGTTTATTAATAACACGAATCATAGCAATTAAAACATGCTATTATCAAGAATCAAGTTACATATATCAAGAATAAAAACTAACATCAGAGTACTTAGCAGAAACTTAGCGGAAGAAAATAATGTAACCATACAGAGCAACAAACTTGAAACCTCAGAGAACTCAGACAACCCCACCAGCAGCACATCACTGGCCTCAACATCTCAACCTGAAAATATTTGAAAAAGAGGATGTGAGCACTAATGTACTCAGTGGGGTTTTATGAGAAAACTCTTGCTAAACTTTAGAAATATCCAATTATAAACCGTCGACATATGGAGAGCAAAACGCAAAAGCCCTCTCCATATCCACAAAACCTTTTACTTCCTTTCTGGCGCCTTTCCTGGCTCAAACCTGCTCTCTACTGTACCCTTATGCCTTAGGATAAGAGAGGGGATACCTCAAATGTCCTCTGAGTATGCGAGGGGGTTACCCAACAGTGATTCCCTTTACTTTCAAATGTTCAACATTAGTGACACGAAGGTCACGGCATGATAATGCAAATAAACTGTTCTTTGAGCTCAATAACCTGCTTACAACAGAAACTATATCTTTCCTTAAATTCCTCCTTTATTAACCTTAACATTAACCTTCCTTACTTACTTGACTTAGCTCGCAATACCAAGCCTAGAGCAATCATCTAAAGCTAATTCTTAATTGAGCATTATCTCGGTCTACAAAGGATTTAACGCTACACTAACAAGGCAATCCTTAATCCTTAACTATACGAGCTTTAATAAAGCATAAACATTCAAATACGATGAAATGAACGCGGATAAACATCAATTGCAATAAAGCAATTCTAAACACCTCATGCTAACATAAATTGTATATAAACAATTCTAGCATACTAAACATACTTGAGAGCTCACTTAACTTATAACAACTTCCTTAACCCTATCAAACTCAAATAACAATTCAATAATATCATGCATATAAATTCCTTTATTCCTTTCCTTTCCTTGTACAGAGACTAAACATGCAGAGCATAAAATATTTTAATTGGATATTTCCCTTGCCTTAACATTCTTCTAGAGCTTAATAGCTCAAACCTTATACTTGGTTTAGAACCACCCACCTCGATGACAAGTACCTCGATAACAAGCGCGTAGACGAAGCAATGAGTCGAAAATCCTTCTTCGGGCCTCATCGGGGTCCACCTCTTCTTTACGAAAGTCGATCAATGACTTGAAACCTTATTCAAGCTCCTAATAAGACATCGAAATGATATCTAAACCCTTGATCCTTAACTATAACTTAAAACATGAAAATTTAAACGATTAAGGCATCCGAAATTACCACAAACGGGGACGAAAATTCTGACCCAAACGATCGAGATTCTGGACAATCGGCCACTACTATGTCGTAGATCATTGAAAGAGCTTCGATTTGAGTACTCATGGGCTCCATAGTTCCAACTGAGGCAAAAGTTATGGCCTCCGCACGAAAACGTGCCGGAGCTGCCGAACCAGCCCGCGCGCCCAAGTGCCGCGGCGCCCTTGCCCCCGCGGGGCTCTTTTTCCCCCCACAGGGCTCCTTGCCCAGCCCCACGGCTCCCGCCAGCCCCGCGGTGCCCCTCACTCCGCTCTCTCTCTCAACTGGGGGTGCCTCACGAAGAGGCTCCCCTCTCTCTCTCTCTCTCTCTCTCTCTTACTATAGAAATGGGGGTGAAGAAGGAATGAGCGAGAAATAGGAAGGGGAGAGCTGCTATATATAGGGAAAAATATGGCTTCCTCGAGAAGCTTCATCAGTGTAACAATACTGTTTTAAAAATATCGGGTTCGGTTAAAAGGCGCTCTAATCGATGTCGAGGTCCAAATGACCTCGTTCATGAAATTCAAAAATATTGGGAGGTTTGTTGGCTCGAGTACTATTAAACCAACTTGACTCGGGATAAATAACCAGTTATCTTGAAGGAAAACGAGAAAATATTATCTTTTCAAAATTAAAGTTACTATTCCACACAAGAGACAAATAAAATTCACGAGCGCTCAATTGACCTCAGAATGAAAATCCGGAAATGCCAACGGATTCCTTGAGAAATTTTCTATAAGATAGGCTTCAAAGAACAAGGTTCGGGTAACCACATGAGATTTCACAAATTTCTAACGAACGCACTCCTACGGAAAAACACTATTCATATATTCTTTAAACGCGTTTTAAATCACCGGGAACTCAAACGACTTCAGATTCAATATCCGAAAGCACCAGCATGCTCCTTGGGTTAACGCCTTTCAAACATGATTAAAATCAGCTATAACTGAGCTTAGATTGAAATTCTCAAAAAGACGATTTTACGAAAAATAAATCCTAAAATCGCAGCTTACAACCGAAACATCTTTATTATGCTCAAAATTCCCTCTTAATATCTCCTAATTAAAATTAGAAATTACTTAATTACCTTCTGAAAATCCGGGTTGTTACAAAGCCTCTCGTCTAAAGGTCTTTTCACGTCTGAAGGTGAAGACTCATCTCGCTTGGCAGCCACTCGGGCTTTGACTTTAGCGTCCGAAGGCTTTATCTTCAGCTCCACCATTTCACCGATCAAGATGCGACCACCTCGGACCACTTCGAACTCTCTAGCTTTGTTGGGAAGAAGGAAGGCTTCCTCAATATGAGTGGCTTTAGTACCAGAAAGGTCACGGTGCGTGGGAAAGCCTGCGCAAGACAAAAAAAGTCGTAAGCTTCAAAAAAAAGTAAGAACATAAAAGCTCGGCTCGGAAACCCATGGGCATCATAGAACTCGGCAGGTACAATTTCATCATAAGAAGTTCGAGTGGGTACAAAGATGAACTTTGGCTTCCAGTCTTTTGAGGAAGGTGGCAAGCTCGTTATCAGAAGGGGCCGATCTCCCACCCACTTCGTGAAGTAATAATAACCAGGTTGCCCCGTGTTGGCAACTAATCGGTAAACCGCGTGCCATTCTCCGATGCTGGGTTCACAAAAGCCTAGCTTCTCCCACAAATAATAAATGCACAATATGTGGAACCACCCGATCGGGGTAATCTGGGCAGGAGCTATATCTTAAAAATGCACTATCTTCACAAAGAAGGGGTGTATGGGAAGCCCGACCCCCTTTTCCGCCGCCAGCATGTAAAAGGCAATAAAACCCGATGGAGGTCGATGGGCTCGATCGGTAGGACCAGGAGATTGAACCTCTACACCCGCGCCCGACACCCACGGTGAAGTCAATCTCTTCAAAAGATTGTCGTTTACCGGGGGAATGATCTCTAAGGCTTTGAACCTCTCACCAACCACTTTGATTTCCCGAGCTTGCTATTTTTGTCTTTTGGGATGTTTTTCCTTCACCATTATTGTGTCATGTTTGCTAATCACCGACCACCTAACTGTCCGAGGATAGACGGCCGACAGTCTCCTCTTCATCCCCTTTTTTGTGACTTTAATGATTACGGGAGAGTTGGAACTATCTGATTGCTTTGACATGGAGCCATGTTCTACCTCATCACCTCCGTAACTCCTCGTCTCTTCAGCATTAAAAACCTCACTCGCACTCATCATCAAATTAGAGATGTATCAAGCAAGACCCAACTGAGAAGAGCCTAAACATCTTCCTACAAACATTTTGCCCCGAAAATAATTGTTACTCAGCAACTCCAAAAGCCCAAAAAATTGATACGTACACTCAGAAACCAGTAGAAATCTCTCGGAAATTGGAAACTCTAGAAAAACCTAACAATTGCCACAGGTTCCCTAGATATCCCAAAATCACCAAGAAATACCAGAAAATACTAAGAGATATTGCTAATGTCCTCAAAGATTTCTTAAAGCCTACAAAAAATACTAAAGCTATTGCATGAAACGATAAAAGGGAAAAAGAACGAGGAGATAACCTAGAAACTGTGTGGCGGTGGGATTCTGGAAAATCGGAAACAACCGCAACAAGGACTCTCAAGCAGCGTGATAAGCGCGAAGTTGGTGGTAGAAAAAAATGAAGCAGAAATCTCTTAAGATTTTTTCGGGAAAAATGATTTTTTCTTACAAAGAGTTTCGGTTGAGAAAAGAGACTCTTGAAATTCTGTAGAATAATTAGGAAGGGAATAGTAGCTCCCTCGATATTTGAATTACAAAATAGAGATGGCATGACCTGGGCACACAAGTCCTCATCTAACGGTCAGGATAACCTAGGGAATGGGAAAAGTGCGATCTGTACCAAAGACCCTGCTCCCCCAGGACCTACCTTCAGGTCTGGAGCTCTACGAGGTCTGCTATCGCGACCTTTTAAGCTCCTCCAGGTCCTGTCTTCAGGTCTGGAGCTCCACAATGTCTACTCCCACGACCTCTTAAACTCTCCCAGGACCTAACTTCAGGTCTAGAGCTCAACGAGGTCTACTCTCACGACTTCTTAAGCTCCCCCAGGACCTGCCTTCAGGTCTGGAGCTCCACGAGGTTTGCTCTTACAACCTCTTAAGCTCCCTCAGGAACTGCCTTCAGGTCTGGAGCTCCACAAGGTCTGCTCTCACGACCTCTTAAGCTCCTCTAGGACCTGCCTTCAGGTCTGGAGCTCTACAAGGTCTGCTCTCGCGACATCTTAAGCTCCTCCGAGACCTGCCTTCAGGTCTGGAGCTCCACGAGGTCTGAGCTTAAGCTCCCTCGGGACCTGCCTTCAGGTCTGGAGCTCCATGAGGTCTGCTCTCACGACCTCTTAAGCTCCTCTAGGACCTGCCTTCAGGTCTGGAGCTATACAAGGTCTGCTCTCGCGACATCTTAAGCTCCTCCGGGACCTGCCTTCAGGTCTGGAGCTCCACGAGGTGTGCTCTCACAATCTTTTAAGCTCCACCAGAACCTGCCTTCAGGTCAGGAGCTCCATGAGGTCTGCTCTTACGACCTCTTAAGCTCCCCCTGGACCTGCCTTCAGGTCTGGAGCTCCACGAGGTCTGCTCTTACGACCTCTTAAGCTCCCTCAGGACCTGCCTTCAGGTCTGGAGCTCCACGAGGTCTGCTCTCGTGACCTCTTAAGCTCCTCCAGGACCTGCCTTCAGGTCTGGAGTTCCACAAGGTCTGCTCTCATGACCTCTTAAGCTCTCCCAGGACCTACCTTCAGGTCTGGAGCTCTACGAGGTCTGCTCTCGCGACCTCTTAAGCTCCTCCAGAACCTGCGTTCAGGTCTGGAGCTCTACGAGGTCTGCTCTCACAACCTCTTAAGCTCCCCCAGGACCTACCTTCAGGTTAGGAGCTCCATGAGGTCTGCTCTCATGACCTCTTAAGCTTCCCCAGGACCTGTCTTCATGTCTGGAGCTTCACAAGGTCTACCCTAATAAATTCATGAGCTTCCTCGAACCTACCTTAAAGACTAGAGCTCATTGAATGGGATTTTCTTTCAAAGCCTAGGGCCCCTCTAAGGATTCGTCATCAGGCCCCGATTTGAAGCCAAACGAGAATTCAGAATCTAAAACGTAGAGATAAATTAAAATAACACTGAAAATCATTACCTGGTTCTTGAAATACAAAGAATCAAGTAATGAAGAGCTAACTGTAGAGGTCCTATTTCTGTATAGGCCCAAAAACTAGGCCCATGCCCGTTTGAAGGTTTAAAATACCATAAGATCGACGCCTCGGAGTAAACTGTCTCAAGATCCACACCTTGAAGTTCACCTCTCGAGGTCCATACCTTGAGGTCGATACCTTATTTTCTGAAGTCCAGAGGACTAAAAGCGAGAGTCCACGATCAAACAGACTCAAGGAAAAGACTGGGTCAAAGTATCCGTTGAAGATAGCCTTGACCCCGTCAAAAACCCTAAAAGGGATAGGAGAGGTCCCTAAAATATCGGGATTTAGTTAGTAGCTCACCGGTATATATATTCTCTTTATAAAATGGCACAAGAGGACGGGCAATCATACTCATTATACACACAACACTCGCAACTTCGATCAAATTATAAACACCCATCGCACAGCTCCGCAAGCAAGCCATTCATAAGGCTCCATAACAGCGAAGCTCGACCCCCTCTCTTTTACAAAATAGCTCTTATAATTTCGCAATTTATTCATTTTATCTCTAATTAATTCGATTCTGACTTGAGCGTCGGAGTGCATTCGATCCTCAACTCTCCGACGGTCCTTCGGCTTCACGTGTTTTCTTTGTCTTGTAGATCACCGGAGCCCGAACTCGAAGTACGATCAATTGTTGAGATTTTTTGACCTCTACAATTGTGCCTAGTTTTAGCATTATCGAAAAAGATATAAATTTTAGCATTAACGTGATTAGTTGTGTTTTATTTAATATTATGTTGGCACCACTTTGGAGATTTCTCCTGGATTGTTTGAATTTTATATACGCGCATGATGGGCATGTGATTATCTGCAATGATGGATATTTGTAAAATATCTCGTTGCTTCTATAATCTTGATGAGTAGGGGCGGTTTTAGCTTTTGTTCTCCCTGTAGTTTCATCTTTTGTAACTCTTTTAACACCTATAAATTTTTATATAATAGTGTTAAGTAAATACAATGACAAGACTAAAAATATTATTGAATGATAAAGATAAAAGTAGTGAATAATAGTGTCAATGGTAATGTGGTAATGCTAAAATGATATGCAATGATGCAAATTCAGTGAACAATAATGCTAGTATCACAAAATTAATGTGTCATGGCTCTAAGTTTATAATGTTCATATTAACTTTTTCAGGCATATATATTTTCTAATGCTAAGAATTACAATTATAATACTAACATCTAACATGATAATGTTAATTCAACAAAATATAACAACGTTTGTTCATAGTTGTTTTATAATATCCATGACAATTTTTTTATGTTAATGCTAACAAAGGATTATGATATGTTAAAATGAGAAATGACAATGCTAAAACTTTAAACGATAATGCTAAACACAAGAAATTGTACAGATATATCATACATTGTCAAAAGCGGTAGGTTTTATATGTTTTCTATAAGTTTCTCGATGTTAAGAAAAATAAAATGAAAGTGCTAAATCATCATGAGACAATGCTAACATTTTCATGCTAATGCTAAAAAAGAGTTATATTAATGTTAAAACTAGAAATGACAATGCTAAAACTTTCAACGATAATGCTAACAAAGTAACAATGTACACATATATAAATCATGCATTGCCAACAATGTTAGGTTTTACATGCTCATATAAGTTTTCCGACACCGACAGAACAAAATAAAACTGTTAAATTATCATGAAATAATACGAATAGAGTTTCTTCAAGATTAGATTTTTATGTTTTGGAAAATATTATTATGCTAACAGAAACAGGAAAGAAATTGTTAAATCATCATAAGAATGCTAAATCATTTTTCTACAAAAAATAAAATAAAATAAAATTGAATGGAATATGAAAAAAAATTGAACGAAATATCACCTTAATTTTTCATGTTTTCTGGTTGGAAGATTTAATCTTTCGCTCTTGTTTTTCTTCGTTGAGAAGATTTCAAAAATCTATGGAACTGATTTTGCTGTTGTGTTTAGCGGTTCTCTTCAATTTCTTCGCGTTGGTTTGCATGAGTAAACTTTCTCTGAGCAATTATGGTAATTGAACTTTCTCTGCAAATTATGATTCATCGTATCTTTTCATTTTTTTCAATTTTGCCCTTAATAAGTTTCTCGGGTAGTAGATTTGCTTGTTATTACGTATGAAAATGTCACCACATACTGTCATACTGATTTTAATCAGAGCCATAGGAAGTAAAGTGTGAAACTACTTGAAGCCCATTGATCGTAAGCTATTTGAAGATAGGAAGTAAAGTGTGAAACTACTGATGATTTATTTTTTTCAACACTATGCCTTTGTCAAAGGAGAGTACGGTGCGGGATATTTTTAAAAAAAAAAATAAAGTGCAAGGATGTAGTCATGTAGACGTCACTGGGTCATTAATCCCAAATATTTTGTTTTGGTTTCGCTTCTAATCTTACTAGGGAGCTATTGAAACGTCGTATTAAAAATATAATGACCTAAATATTGGCTTACCTAAAATTTAAAATTAATAAACCTTAGTACTAGTTGAAGAAAATAAGAAAAAACTTAATACCAATTACTCTTGAAAGTAATACAAAGTTGGGTCACATTGCTATTAAATATAAATTGAGGTATTATATATTGAATTGTAAATGTTTGAATTAATTAAATACTCTCTCTATATTAAAATATTTATTTTTTAGAATTTTAATCTAAAATTAACAATTAATTTTTTAGACTAACATATCCCTCACTTCTATATCACATAAAATTCTATTCACTTATATTTTCTTAAAAATTTGGCAAAATTTATCTCTCCATATATTTGTAGAGTTAAAATAGGGAGAGAGGGTGTGAAAATATGATAAAAACTTGTATGAGACCGTCTAACGGGTTTCTTACGTTAGACGGGTCAAATAAAATCCAAACTCGCCCAAAACCCGCCCCAAAATCCATTTTCCCGCGCAGGCGCGTGTCTTACATGCGTCCCACGCGCAGTCACTAAAGTATCACTAGGTATAAAGTAAAGTATCATTACGTGTGAAGTATCACTAACTGTGAGTAAAGTATCATTAACTATGAAGCGAAGTATCATTAGATATAAATTTGGCTAAATATCATTAACTATTAAGTGAAGTATCATTAGATATATATCTGGTGAGTATCATTAACTGTCTGTGAAGTATCATTAATTATGAATGAAGTAATCATTAACTGAGTATAATGTGATATTATTGATGATTAAACATTAATTATCAAATCCAGAATAGATAAATGTCATTAACTATGAGTGGATGATTGAGTATTTTCTACCTGTTTTAAAAGGGGTGTTTTTTTATGTCTATTTTGCATAATTATCTGCCTTGCATCTATTTTGGAAAAGTTGGATGTGCTTTGAAGTTTGCAGGTAGATAATTAGACATGGGCAGTGCGGCTACTAGTTTTAGGAATTGCAGCAGGGTTCGTTTGAAAGAAAGTTCTGAAGCAGGCAGTTTGGGCATACAGCTTGAAGGATGGACCGAGAGTTTTTGGTTTTGGGCCTGTGCGCGTAATTTAGACCTGTTGGCGTCAACTTTGACCCGGCCCAAGACCTGGACGCGGATTCCAGCTTAATTACAGCTTATGATCACCTCTATTTTGCTATTACCTAGTAGAGATAGGCTAGGATTTTATTTCCATATTGAACTCTCTTTAATTAGGAAATTATCTTGGGAGATATGGATGTATCTATATTACTAGTTTTTGATGTCGGATGAATTACACAGACGCGAGGGAACGCAGATTAACAGTAGAATTCCGATAATTTTATTCCGCTCATATTTTTATCTTCAACAATATTTTCGATATTTTGATGATTAATATGCAAGCAAGCTAGACGTCGTTCATCCGGAAATCAATCCACGAATCCTTGGCTCGATTCAACTGTGAGATCTAATCTCTTTCTTCCAATTAATTATTTTCGTGTATTTGCTATTCTCCGCTTTGCAAGTTGTGATTTGTTCGAATTTACGAGGTAGTTGCAAATACTTAGTGGTTTGAACTTATTACTAGCTAATTAAATCCATCATCCGAAATTGTGATAGGAGTTAATTTGGAGCAAAACGATTTTTTCATAATGAAGGGAATAGTAGGCTTAATTAAATTGTCCTGTGTCAGAGTCAATTGATTTTGTATCGGGTTCCTTAGGAATTTAATGCAATCAGCCCATTAAATCGGTAGAGTGTCTCTCAAGATTGTCGGTTGATTAGGGAAGCAATTAATGAAGTATCTTCTTGATTGTCGATAGATATAGGAATTAGGTTATGCCGGAAAGTGTCTTCGATAACCATAACCGATTTGCATGGCATAATTAATTTAATTCTTGAATCTAGGATCAGTTGAATAGCCAAGGTGGTGTGATTGACTTCCGGATAATTTTTAATCACTTATATAAATAACTCTTTTGTGTGAATGTTTGGATATTTTATTTAATCACTACTTTATTTTCGCATCTTTTATTTAATTTCTATAAATTCTCTGTTGAAGGGTTCGGTTTTACAGGTTGAAAAGTGAGGGTAATTCTCGCCAGTCTCTAGGGAAACGATCTTGCTTGCCACTGTACTGTGCAGTGTGGGCAAACCGACTGTTGTCGGATCTTTTATTTTTGGTGGAAACGACACACCAGTGGAGTATCATTAACTCAAGTATTATTATTTATAGGTGAAGTATCATTAACTCACATATGAGTATCATTATTTATGGGGTGAAGTATCATCACCTATGAAGTATCATTATTTAGGGTGAAGTATCATTACCTATGGAGTGAAGTCTCATTACTATGGAAAAAAGTATCACTAATTACAAAAGAAAGTATCACTAATTAGAAAGAAAAGTGTCAGTTTAAAACATAATCTCAAATTGAGAATCGGATCTATGAATACAATAAATATTCATTTTCGAGTAAAAAAATTTATTTCACTATCATAGAGAAAAATATTATTGATTACAAAATAAAGTATCACTAATTACAAAAGAAAGTAACACTAATTATAAATAAAAGTATCACTAAAAATCTTCAACACAGTCTCGATCTTGTGCTGCTGCATGTACCTCTACACGCAATTCAAATCCCAATTTCAGATCCAAAAAAAAAATCAAAATTGGTTCGTTATTGCAGTCGCAATGCATACAAACAAATCAATAATAATTCGTCGAAACACAGAAAATAAATCCCCAAAAAAAAAATACAACGAAAATATTCACTTGAGAATTCCATCAACCTACAAAAGTAAAAGGCAATAGTTTCACTACTGATCTAATCCACAGAGATTTTCCCCACTCTCCTTCATACGATCCTTCCCTCTCCTTTTTCCAACGCATTGAAACGATCATTCCACCGTGCCCGCCGCTTCAAGGAGAGGCGAACCACACGCTCTCCCAGTCGAATCTAATATATTCCACCGGTGCATATCTCATGAAATTCTCCATCGGCACTCTGCCGCACCCTTTCATCGCCATTGCCGACACCAACAGCATCATCATATGGATACAGTGCCAGCCCTGCCTCCAATGCATCAACCAGAGTCTACCCATCTTTCAACCTAAAAGCTCCTCCATGTACACAAACATTTTCTGCAACACTCCCCGCTGAAATTCTCTGCCTGAGACCTACTGCAGCAGGAGAAACTGCCTCTATTCCGAGAAATATGAAGATGGCTCCTTCACCTATGGTCAGATGGCAACGGACACCTTCACCTTAGCCTCCACTGGTCGAAAAACGTTGTCCGTTCCTAAGATTACATTCAGATGTGGATTAAAAAATAATAGAATTTTCTCCGGGATTGAATCGGGGGAGAAGAGGAAGAAGAATCACGGATTGGAGAAGAGGCGATCTGATTAGGGCAACTAAGAGAGAGAGTGATAAGCCGGTTTTTTTTTAATATACATATAGCCGGATTCGGTGGAGATCCGTCTAACATAAGAGACCCGTTAGACGGTCTCACACAAGTGTGCCCCTGAAAATATAAAAAAACTACAAACATTTGATACAAAATAAAACTTCTAAAACAATAGATATTTTGACACGGATGGAGTATTCTCTTTGTTTCAAAGTAATTATCGTCTTAGAAATTTAACAGTATTAACATGTAATTATTGTGACAAATATACCATTTTTCCACCCATATCAAATATTATTAAGACACATTAATATTTTCTTACAAAATTACAGATTTCCTGTTAAGATTGTGTTAAAATTAAGAGAGTATGCGAAAACATATATAATTTTTTTTAGTTGTGGGGGATGGGGGATTGAGATTTGTATACATATCTCTCCCGCTTATAGAGATGAGGAATATTAACTAAGAAACATGTTACTAGTGAGTATGTGAAAATATGGAAACAACAAATATTTGAAACAAGCTACGTTGTTAAACAACAATTAATTTGAAATATTAGATTCTTTGTATAAAGAGAAGTATTATTGTGCACCTCATGTATATAAGGGGCTTATATACATCACATAGGTGACATTTCTTACATACACAAAATGATATAAAAAAGGATGACATCAGCACGATGTCATCATAATATAAAAAAATAGATCATCATAACTTTTTCATTTTTAATTGAATTTACGCAAATAATATACGAAATTAAATGTCTTTTCATTAATTTTCATTTAAGATTTCGCATGGATATTTTTGGATGAAGAAATATGGACGAAAAATACACAATATTCATTTTTCATGCATATGCAAACTCTAAATAAAATTATATTCTAGAAAAATAATTATAAAGCATACTCATAATTGTGATTAATAAACCTTAATTTGGAGGTAATAAACCTTAAAAAACATAACTCTAAAAAAAATACCTTAAAATGGAATTATTGAATCCTAAAATTAAACTGAATTGATTAATTTTTGAATCTGACAACTCGATCAGTTCACTCGTCCAGCGCTAATGCATGGGATCTTGCAGTACTCTCGATAATTGATTATGTTCAAAATAAATATGTACCGTAAATGAAATTGGTGAACTCTAAAATTAAAATAAATTAATTTAATTTTTTTAATTCGGTGACTCGAGCAATGCATTCCCCTGATGCTAATGCGTGAGGCTCGTACACTACGCTCAACAATTGTTGTTGTTTTTTAATTAAATATAAATCCTTATGAGATTATTAAACCTTAATTAGGATGAAATAACACTCTCGTAAATTTAGTATCATATTGATACTTTTCAGATTACGCGTGCTAATTTTTAGTGTGATGAGCGACACTTTTCTGAGCCATTTATTTATTTTTATTTTTTTGAGTTGGGACGAGTCGGGACGGGTTAACCCAGGAGTTGACCCAACTCGTTTGAAATAAATTTATTTACATTTGCATGCAAGTTTTTGTCTTATTTAAATTGGTCCCCTAGTCATCAGGAGTGAACAATAATAGTTTGAATGAGGCCTATCTTTGATTGGCTTGGGATCCAATCACGGCTAATCCTGATATTTTGGGGGCCATGACGAAACAAAAAAAGGGACACTTATATATATATATATATATATTATATATAATATATATATATATATATTGTTTTACGAGCATTTTGAAATTTTTTTCCCGTGTTGTTTTCATTCTAAATTTTGAAAAAATGTAATCAATACTTAAAAAAAAATGCAAGAAAATATACAAGTATCGAATAATTATCAAAATCATTTAGATCCGAGTTTGAGAATTAAAATTATCAATAAATTCATCAAAATCATTTTTTTCCCCAATGTTTAACTCTTGAAAAAAAAAAAACAATAAGAACAATTAAAAAATTGATACGTTGGTTTATTTTATTTTATTAAAAAAGGAACCAAAATACTTTGATTTAGTTCTTTTTTTATTTAATCAAATTTTTATTCATCCTATAAAATTTGAGATAAAAAGACAGCATATAAATAAATTTTATTATTTTAAATATGTTACAAAATGTTTTGTTATTATCAATCTATAGTTTGTTGATGATATTTAAAGCGTGAAAATTATTAAATAACGTCTCGAACAACAAATAGATTAATGATACATATATTTTTTTTATTACGTCTTGCATTAAATATTTAAAAAATTATTTTTTGAAATATAATATTAAAATAAAAATTAAATTCGGGCCCCAACTAAATGGCCTGGGCGGTGGCCCTCCTCGCGACCCCTGGATCCAACGATCCCTTTTCCCGTTGATTTGCTGATGTTAAAACCTGTGGCAAAAACCAACATCTTTCGTTGAACAAGATACAACCTCATGGATTGTACGGTAATATGGTTGTCAAGTTCAGCCCACAAAGTGTTTGTTAAAATTCCTAAAAGAAATTCTGTCACATAAATTTAGCCATATCATGGGCGGAGCAGGAGGGAAGAAGAAAGGATCCAATTCGGCACCTGGGTTGAGTGGCAAGAAACTTGGCAATGTGAACGCTAAAACCATGTGCAAGATCGACCATCTGAAGAACCTAGCATTGTGGGCGGCGGCCGTTCCTTCTCTCGGCACTTTCATCGGGGAGCGTCTCGTTGCCACCAGCGAAGCATTGGATCTTCGCGGTGACCCGTCTTTGTTTGTTTGTGAAAGGTTAAGGTTTTAGTGTTATAAATTTGGAATTGCTTGCATTTATTCTGTTCTTGTCAGTCTTTCGAGTTTGAGCTCTTCGTTTATGTATGTCTAGTTGAGCAATGTACATAAGTTACGTGGGCTAGCTTAGGACGGTTGAACAATGAAATCAAGTATTTAGTTGTGCCTATTTTTGATAACTTAGATATGTGTGTTGCCAACTTCAGTGACTTGTTAAGGATTGATTTTGGAAGCCTGTTGGATTTCTTATATGTTGATGGAAGAATAGATGGAGATAGGAGTCAGGAGATGACAGCACCTACAAAGTTGACAGCGATTGGGAGATTTGAAGAGAGAATTAGCTTGGTTCTTGCAAATCTAACAAGAACAGCTCCAACTTTCTGCAATTGTAGTTCCATAATTTGCTGGAGTAACTTAGCTTTGCTCATTCAACTTGTTATTTGCCTGCGTTTCTACTTGAAACTTGAAAGGATGTTTAACCTTTTTGTATGGAAACTTGGGCTGTGATTCAACCCTGTTACTTTCGTTAAATTTGGACCATTGTTTAATGTCTAGGGGATAATTTTTTGTATAGATCTTTTGCTTATTATTAAAGTCTATCACTTTTGTAAGTTTGTAGCATTGTTGTTATATGTTATTAAGTGTTTCTAGATTCATGTTTCTTTCCATCTTCTCTTAGAAAGTGTTCATGTATTTTGGAATGTATAGCAAACATCTAAGACATCTGATGAGGTTTACACTTTAGATAGTACAAATATTCAGAGTCCATGACAATGCTTTGTTGTTCAACAGATGCGAATCTATTCTGCAACCCGGTACCAATTGCACTGTTCGAATTGAGAAGAACAAGTCAAAAGTGAGGCGTAGGCGAAAGAAATTGAACCCGAATGCACAAAATAATCTTGTTCACAGATGCCACACATGTTCTCATCGAAGTTTGATGAGAGGAACACCAAATGGCTATGTCAAAGAGATATGTCCACCGAAGCCTAAATCAACACTGCAATTAAAGAAAGCTAGAGAGAACTGTCCTAGCTTGGAAAATGCTACAACAACTACTCAGTATAGAAAGGTGGATTTCGATGCTCTTTTGCCTTCAGATGAGCAGAATCTCGAAACAAGCTCTCCTGAGCCAACTACTAATCTTTCTTTGTTGGAGTCGAAGCGGAGGAAAAGGAATAGATCCAGTGCAAAGAAAGTATCTGAACCTCAAAGTGGTGGAGCTGCAACCAATTTGGAAGAGAGTATTAATGCTTCAAGTAAGAGAAGGAAAAAGTCATGGACAAGTCTGAAGGAGATTGCTGAGAGTAGTGGGCAAGATATTGACAGGAAGTTGACAGATTTAACCATTCCATTCTTTATTTAAACGATCATACTCACACAATGAAGCCTTTGCACAATGTGGAATTGTAGCAGTAATTTGGTCACATAAATAATATTTGGTTATTGATTGAGCAGCCAATTTGATGATTCCGGTAGTTAGTTACAGCGAACCCAATTTTCTTCTTTTGTACTCACAAAGAATATCATTTTAGGTTGTAATAATGGGTGCTGCTATATACACCACTAAATTCTCTAAATACACCACATGTACTATTACACCACCAACTTAAAAAAACATTCATTAATTTTCTTCATACACCACACTCTTTTCCCAATTGTACCCTTCAATTAAAAAGTAATTTAAAATTAATTTGAAAAAAAAAATACCAAGTTCTCTTTCTCTCCTGTAATGCAGTCATGGAGTAAGCCATAGCCAAGAAATGGGCCAGCTTACCACAAAAATATGATGATGTTGTGGTATGGATTACTCATGAATTCATCTTAGTGTATGTAGCACCCCAAACCCGGAGGGGTCAAGGTGCTAACGAAACACACACGAAAGAAGAAAATCTCATAGAAAAATTTTCAAATAGAGCAATCAAGTTAAGATTTGCTATGTCAAAGGAGCTTACGTTTACTAGTCAAACACCAAGAAATAATATATTTGACTAGTGAAGAACCAATAGAAATAGACTTTAAGAAATTTGACTGGTCAACCACATCATAATAATAATAGTCAATTCATGGAAATATAACATGACCAAAACGCTCATAGGCGTACATGTAACAAAAGTCAAGGTTCAGCGGAAGCATAGAAATTAAGAATAACACAGTTGACCATCAACAAAGCATACATCGGAAGCATATGAATCATATAATAGTTTGACCATAAATAATAAATTCAAAAGACGGTCAACTATAAAACAAATGGTTCCCATTGGTCCACATTCGCCACCTGCCGTCATCAATTACCTGAAAAATATTTTAAATAATGAGGCTGAGTGCCAGAAAACACTCTAAGGACATACTCATACATTCGTCTCATAATTTGCATTAAGAGTAACATTAATCATAATAAAAACTTCACATTTGACGTCATAATTCACACGCTCATTAAACATAGTGGAGACCGACCCTAATGTGATCACATATCATCTATAACATATTCATAACATATTCGGAGATCCTCATATGAGTCGTATCAAATCCACAATGAGCAATATAAACATAAATCATAATTCATTTTTCCATATTGAACGAAAGTTTAAATACATTTTCAAAAGAGTTTTGGTAAGTAAGTCCACATTCTAGCTAAAAGTAGTTGTCGCTTTAATCTCAACTTGCACGAGCTAAACCTGCTGCCTCGGGTTAAGACCTACACATAAAGACTATGTCTTAGAAGCTTATTAAGGTCATTAGCCTATTCTATAATATAGATAAGGGTATAAGAATAAGTTTAAAGAATAAAATCGTGAAAAGATGACGCTTAAAGGTCAAATGGGTAATCCTAGCTTTAAGCTATACCCGAATTCTTGATCGATTATAATATATCTTAATCACATGGATTAAGACACACACACACACACACACACACACATCATATTCCATTTTGTTTTTTTTTATTTTTTATTTTTTTATTTCATTAATCCACCATTTAGCCTCTAAAATGTCCAAGATCACCATAAATAAAATTAAGAACATAATTTTAAATCATCCATCCAAAATAGCCCTTAAATCACAATATATACTAACATCGAAAATAAAGTTGAAATGTAAAGAAAGAAATGAAGTATTGATAGGCTAGAGATTAACCCATTCTTAGATCCGAAAATCGGAAGCCTAAACCTCAAAATTTCTTAAAAATAACTAAAGAATAAGAAAGAGGAGAAGAAGAAGAGGAGTCCAAAAACGTAATTGCATGTTAAAAAGAAGTCACCGGAATTTTTTCGACCGGCGGCTCCGCCATTCCGGCCAGCGCCGGGGGGAGGGGAGGCGAGAGGGAGAGAGAATAAGGGGGGTGACCTAAAAGTGGATCCTCAAGAATGACCTAGCTAAGTATTAAAAGGGGTATTTATACCCATCCCTAACTTAACCTAAAAATTTAATTAAATCCCTAATTAAATCATAACTTAGTCAAATGAAGTTCCACTTAGGTGACATCAAGTTCTATGGATTCGTATCGATGAACACTATCATCTACCATATTCGATCATCTCGTTTCGTTAACTATAGATATCGAAAATAATTAAAAACATGAATGAGCTAAAAAGCCCATAAATTGAGCCTCAACATTAAAATGCCTAAATTTAGATATTTGGGCCATGAAATCATAAATATATAGAGTTGGGCCCATTATTTAACTTTGGGTGTTACAGTGTATGTACTATGCAAGTGATCTTTTCTATATCCTTTCTGACTTGAGTTGTTCGTTCCTATGCAATTAAGGATGATGATGCTTAATTTCTCAGAATCGGGATCTAGATATGTCGGAATGCTCTGCCAAGGAAATTAAATCAGTTACCAAAAAACCTGATTTTTTTTGTATAATTGATAAGTGTTTGTATTGGTATTTCCTTTTATTTTCTGCAATAATCTCATTAATTTTGTTTGTATCATTTTTTTACTCGAGTTGTTTGCTCTTCTGCCTTTGAGGTGGATGCTTTCTCAGAATATCAGATCAATCTCTGCTCAGCAGTTAAAGTTGGTTACTGAGAATCGTGATCATTTTCCGGTATTTTTTACTGATGTCCTAATGAATTTTTCTCTATAATTTTATGTATATTGATTCTGCTCGTATCGTTCATGAATCACGTAATACTTCTTGGATCTTACTTTAAGCATTAGTCAGTACTCGTCTTTATGATGTCATTCTTTGAAATCTGAACTCTGAAGTTCGTTAATGTTTACTTTTTTTGTCTGTAGAAAATCACCCATTCCCACAGAAAAAGAATTGGCAAGCATGCATGTATCTTCAAATTGCAGACCTAATGTAAAAGAAGAGTTAGAATACATTACCAAAGCTTCTACAACTATGTCAACCAAGTCTCGTGCCCATATTCACATGCCAACATCTACTGATCATGATGAGTTGGCTAGCAGGCCCCTTTTGTCAGATGACACTACCGAAGCTTCTAAGGGTGGTGGTAATGGTAAATTCCAAAAAGTAACTTCAACATTGCCACGTGAGCGCCACGCCAAAAGTTAAAACTCACCATCTTTTATAAACCTATCCCTAGTAACAATAAACCTAAAAAGGCAACTTCAACATGAGTTCCATTAATATACACATCTATATATATTTATATATGTTTTTCTTATACTATAGTTATTAACAATATTCAATTATATATTTAATTTAATTTAATAAAATTCGTAATTCAGTGAGAAGATGAAAAAATTTAGAGAAATAAAAAATATTATTTAAAGTACGTTACATTAAAAAAAGTACATCAAATAATCACAACATTGCATTAATATTAAAAAGTAAATTAAACCAACATAATTTTAAAGGGGTATTATTAGATTTTAGCCCGACCTTTCAAGTAATTCACAAAAATGTCATGAACTTTTATAAATAACAATTTAATACCTGACCTTTTTAAGTTATAACAAATCTAATCTGAAATTAATTTTCGGGCTTTTAATCCCCAACGTATATCTTTTTACATACGGTCTGGAGTGAAATATAATTTTATTTGATCAATTGACATGGCACAAGTGTTTTTCATGCCAGTAAAAAAATTCAGAAAAAAGATATACGTTGGCAACTAAAAGCTCAAAAATTAATTTCAGGGTAGATTTGTTGTATATTCAAAAGGTCAGGTGTTAAATTGTTATTTATAACAAGTCAGGACATTTTTGTGAATTATTTGAAAGGCCGGGCTAAAATCTGATAATACCCCAATTTTAAACTAGTAAAACAAAGATAATTTGGTACTAATCACTTCCATAACGTGTCCAGATATGCTCAACCAAATCAGCTCGTAGTAAGTAATGTGCATCCCTATCACGTAGCTCTTTATAATTTTGAAGATAGGTTTGGAACTCTCGGGTAGAACCAAAACTTATTGTCATCGATGGAGGTGTATCTTCATCGGACCAAATGATGGCTTCATCTTCCCCATCCTCAATAATCATGTTGTTCAAAATAATGCATGTATACATAATATTTTTCAAGTCTTCTTTGTAATAAAATCGTGCAGGACCTCTAACTATTGCCCAACGAGCTTGTAGCACTCAAAATACTCGTTCCACATCTTTTCTTGCAACCTTTTGTCTCTCCTTGAATTTTTTTCGCTTAGGATCCATGGGGCATGGAAAGCTCTTGACGAATGAAGACTATTCCGGATAAATACCATCTGTCAAATAGTATCCGTTGTTATAGGATGTATTGTTCACCGTGAAAGCAACTTGTGGGGCATTTCCTTGAAGGAACACGTTGAATAAGGGTGGTCCATGAAGAACATTTATATCTTTATTGGAACCACAACACTAAAAAAAGCATGCCATATTCACAAGTCTGCAGATGTGACTGCTTCAAGAATTATTGTCAGAACACCGTAATCACCTCAAGTATATTGGCCTTTCCAAGTGACGGGATAATTTCTCCATTCTCAATGCATGCAGTCAAGACTCCCCAACATTCTAGGGAATCCATGTCTTTGTTCATGCATTTGATGTAAGTGCTGAGTGTCAGCGACATTTGGTTTCCCAATTATCGATCCCCAAACACGTCAACGACACATCGACAAAAGTTGAGCAAACAATCCAAAGCAATTTTCTCATCCATTCGTATATAATCATCAAGTGAGTCAACAGGAGAAGCATATGCCAATTGACAAATGACTGCCATGTTGGGGATTGTGCCCTTAAAGCATTTGTGAATTGTTTTTATCTTATTTATAAAAGCGACATTTATTTTCAAACTAATATGCTTCTTGTATGCATTTATTTTACATCACAGAAAATCTCTAGTTTATTTAATGTTACCATAATCTTAGTATATAAGTATTATATACAAGAGGATTAAGATTATGGAAAATAAACTAAAAATCAAGTCCGTGATGAATTTAATTAAAGTATGGGATCTTTAATTAAAATGTCACTAATGCAGCCCGATGATATTATGAATGTGACCGTTTTATCCAAACAGTTGATGTGGAGACATCCAGTTGGGTGCATTTATATATGATATGATCATATAGGACTTGGACCGATTTAATTTGATTATTCCTTCAAATTCGCTTATAGAAAAGGAATATTAAATTAAATCACAAGATGATCATATATGAATAATCTTAATCCTTAGTGATTATAGACTCATGTTTATTTCAATGTGATTCTTGATTTGGTCGTTAAAGTTTGTTTGCCAACATTCTCTAAACTTGCATTTTAGATTCACATTTGAATTGAATAGTTGAAAATGTAATTTATAGATATGGAATACATTCCTTCTTTTGAGAAGTAGAAACATAATTCTCTCATTTGTTAATTCTGGAACTGAGTGAGATCTCTAATTTATAAATTGTTTATAAATTAATCGTTCACTGGTGAATTAATGGTAAATGAGGAAAAGAAATAATTGAAGAGGTTAACGGATATTACCTGTCTTCAATTATGAATTATCTATGGAGGATTAATTCATATGAAATGATTAAATCAATGGGCTGCTCAAATTCATAGAGTAAATATGTTCTATAATCAAAGAGAGTGCAATTCTAAATTTTTAGTGGAATAATATCGGAATTAATAAGTTGAATAAATCAATTAAAGAGTTTAATAATTTATTCGATATTGGAGCTCTTGATTATAGGTCCATGGTCCCCGGTTCGCCTTCCTATTTTATTGACGGGTTAATAACAATATATAAGTTCCTAAAGTGTTATGAAAAATAAATTTTCATAAATTTGGGCTTATGTGTAAATATTAATTAATTTCGTGAATATATCATATTCCACAGTTTGACTGTACTAGGAATTAAATAAATATAAGATATTTATATTATTTAAATATTAGTAACGATTAATAATTATTTGAGATAATTATTAATTTGTTTCCTTATCTTTTATGATTTTGAATTTGTTTAAGATAGAAAACTGATTTGTATTGGGAATTGACCTAAATCTAATTATATATATCACATAAGAGAGAAGAGTTAAGAGAGTAAAAAAAAATAAAATCATCTAGCCGAATCATTTACGTTTGACGTGAATGAGGAAAAAGAGAAAAAACCAAAATGAATTGATTTTAGTTTTGGAATTCACGTTGGACGTGAATGATTAGCATTCAAAAGCTAATTTCTATTTAATCTCTTCTTCTTCTTCTTCTTCTTCTTCTTCTTCTTCTTCTTCTTCGTTTTATATGTTTTAATTCAGATAAATATTGTCCCAATATTACTGCCCAATTCTATGATTTCATGTGTTGAAATAATCGTAGAAAAAAAAATTAAGTTAGGAACTTAATAGATTTATTTCGGTGCCCACTCATTACAGTTCAAAAGGGATGATCGAATCGGAAGACCGTGGTGTTTATGAGCTTCAAGATTCAAAGGTTGATTGAAGAAGACGAAGGAGATTTAAGAAAAAAAGGTATTTTCTTTATCTCTTCTTTAGTATTAAATAAATTTAATTTGCATGGATATTATGTTCTTATATTACGATCTATATTCTGATTTATACCGCTTCCGCTCCTGTTCAATTTGATCGAAAAGACGGATTTTATTCGACCCGAAATAGTTTCAGACCGGTTTAATTTCCAATAAATGGTATCAGAGCCATGGTTGTTTTGATATAAGAATATGATTCCATGGAATTAAATTTATTTAGGAGTGGACTATAGGATTTGATTTTATTGTTGTGATGAATGAATGGATGCATGGATGTTTTTGGATTGATGCCTTAAATTGGTTTTTGATAGGTTACATGATGTACACCCTAAGTTTAAAGGGTATAGAAGTTGTAATTTTGTCAATCCCTCCCCGATTACCCCACTATGTAATTTATAATTTTCTATTAGATTTATGGGTGTAATTTAAGGCATCGATCCAATTCATCGTTTATAATTTCTAGCAAATTATTTTATGTATATGTGATATATGTGTCATGCATTATTATGTCATTCATGAAACCCACTCCGAGCATGTTTATAATTTTAAAGAGTTTAATATTATGATTGATCTATAAGATAGATATAATCTATGAGATAGATTATTATTTTATTTTATTTTTTGTGATGGATGTTTTAAATCTGATTTTTATGAAAAATTAGATTTTCACAAAAAAAAAATGAAAATAAAATAAAAATACTGGTACGGTCTATCGAGGGCAGCAATCGAATTGTTCAAATTTTAAGATGAACTAATTTTGTATTTTTCTTGTATTTATTTTTATTCTTTTTTTGGATCATCCTAATTCCTTAATTATTTTGATAATTTAAGGATTTGATTAAAATTTTAATTTTTGTTGTCTAAAAGTTAGATTGTTGAAAATTAATTTTGATCAAATAATCAATAAGATTGGTTTTTGTTAAAACATATGATGTTTTATAACTTAAAAGTTTATGAAACTTTTATTATAAAATTTTGGTTAGATAATTTATTTTAATCTAATTGTTAGATTGAAATATAATTATTTTTAATCAAATAAACCAATAAGATTGTATTTTGTTAAAACATTTGATGTTTTATAACTTAAAAGTTTTTGAAACTTTTATTATATAATAATGAGTGGGAGAAGGTTTTATGACAATAATACCTATAGTCTCCATTATTGATAAAAGCAAGGTGAGATTTTAGTGACGCCTCGCGACGACTAGCTTTCGTCCTCCTACGGAAGGCTTTCACTAAAAATCAATAATCAAGGCTTTGTTTTTGAAAGGATAAGTTTTTGAAATTTAATTCTTAATCTTTCTACCTTATGGCAGCGATTATGAATTATTTTTAAAGAACTGAAATAGTGGGTCACACTCATAAAAATATTAATAAATTGTTTGTTAATATTTTTGACTAAAATAAAAGGTGATTAATAAAATAAATGAACATATGAGATGTCTTGATTATTTATTTTATTAATGAAGATTGTCTCTATTTAATTATCTTTTGATTTGACCTACCCTACGACGGCATATCAATTGTGAGATTAAATTACCTTGGAATTGGTAGGATAAATTATTTTTGCATCATGCATCACATTTATGATTCCTAAAGTACATGTTATGTGATGTTTGTTCATAAATTTATGTCGCTTTATTTATTTTTCAGCAATATGTCTAGTCCAATGCTTGCACTGCTTCATGAAAAATTATCTGGTGACAACTTTGTCAAGTGGAAAAGTAACATTAATATTGCACTCGCATATGAGAACCTGAAATTTATTTTGACTCGTAATGTTCCGCCTAAACCCCCTGCAAATGCCGCTCGTAATGTACGAGATAATTATGAAAGATGGGTTATGGCAAACAATAAGGGTCGTGCCTATATGCTTGCCGGTATGAATGACGTGCTTAGACTAAAACATGAGAACACAGAGACTGCTCGTGGTATGATGGAGTCTCTGAATGAGATGTTTGGTCAACCTTCTGCTCAATCAAAGCATGAGGCTATTAAGATGGCCATGAATGCTAAGATGAAGAAGGGACAGTCAGTGGGAGAACATGTTTTGAACATGATCAACTACTTCAGTGAAGCAGAAACCTATGGTGCAACTATTGATGATGGCACCCAAGTGAGTATGATTTTGGAATCACTCCCACCTGCTTTCCTTCAATTCAAAAGAAACTATGTGATGAATAAGTTGAGTTATACATTAACTCAGTTGTTAAATAAATTACAAACTTTTGAGGCCATTTCAATTGGAAAGCTCAAAGAAGGGGAGGCAAATGTTGCCGAGAATAAGCAATCTTCTTCTAAGAAGAGAAAAGGCAAAGGGCAAGGGGGACAATCAAAACAAAAGAAAAAGAAAGTTTCTTGTGAAAAGAAGAACAGTTCTTCAAAGAAACCAAAGGGAATATGTCCCCATTGCAGTGAGGATGGACATTGGAAAAGAAATTGTCCCAAGTACCTTGCTCAGTTAAAGGAGAAAAAGAAAGGTAAATTTGATTTACTTGTTCTTGAATCTTGTTTAGTGGCTAAAGATTCTTCTACTTAGGTAGTTGACTCGGGTGCTACTAATCATGTTTGTTCTTCCTTGCAGATGCTTAGCTCTTATGAAGAGCTAGCAGATGGTTCTTTCACTATGCGAGTAGGCAATGGTGCAGTCATTTCGGCAAGAGCAGTGAGAGTTGTTAAACTTAATTTTATAGATAGAATTCTAGTTTTGAACAATGTTTATTATATTCCTAGTTTTCACAGAAATTTGATTTCTGTTTCAAAGTTGCATGAACAATTGTTTTCCCTTTCTTTTAGTAATAATGAGATTATTATTTCCAAGAATGGGCGCAATATTTGTAGTGCAAAAGTTGAAAATAGACTCTATTTAATTAAGCCAAACGAACAACCACGGCTAAATGCCGAAATGTTTAGAGTAGAACATCCTAAAAGGTAAAAGATTTTTCAAGATAATGATACATATCTTTGGCATCTTAGATTAGGTCATATTTTACTAGATAGGATAAATAGGCTAGTAAAGGATGGTCCTTTAAAAGAGCTAAATGTTAGCACTTTCCCTATTTGTGAATCCTGTCTAGAAGGAAAAATGACTAAGAGAGCTTTCACGGCAAAGGGATCTAGAGCCAAAGAACCTCTTGAGCTTGTACATAGTGATGTTTGTGGTCCTTTGTCCACACAAGCTAGAGGTGGTTTTGAGTACTTCGTCACTTTTATTATGATTACTCTAGACATGGATATCTTTATCTTATGCATAGGAAATCCAAAACTTTTGACAAGTTTAAGGAATTCCATGCAGAAGCTGAAAAACAGTTAGGTAAATATTTGAAGTGTCTTCGATCTGATCGAGGAGGCGAGTATATTGATACCGAGTTCAAAGACTATTTGATAGAGCATGGTATTTTACACCAACTCACAACACCTGGAACCCCTCAGCAAAATGGTGTTGCTGAAAAGAGAAACCGTACTTTGCTTGATATGGTTAGATCTATGATGAGCTACTCTACACTGCCCGATATGTTCTGGGGATATGCGTTGCAAACAGTTGTATACATTTTGAATGTAGTTCCGTCTAAGTCAATCGTAAAGACACCTCTAGAGTTGTGGAAAGGAAGTAAACCTAGTTTACGCCATTTTCACATAATGGGGGTGTCCAGCACATGTGCTTAAAGGAAAGACTGGAAAATTGCATCCACGATCAGAAGTGTGTCTGTTCACAGGATATCCCACAGGAACAAGAGGAGGTTTGTTTTATGATCCACAAGAAAAGAAAGTAATAGTTTCGACTAATGCTATCTTTTTTGAAAATGATTATATGCAAAACTTTCGACCTCATAGTAAAGTTGTACTCGAGGAGTTACTTAATGATAAGACCAAACCACAGTCCACAAAAGTTGTTGGAGAAACCACTAATGATACCACTGAACCAAATTAGAATATCATGGCACCTAGATGCAGTGGGAGAGTGATTGTTCCACCGATCCGCTATCGTCAAGATGAAGAGGCAAATGTTGCCATTTCTGATGGAGTCGATGATGATCCATTAACATTTAAATATGCGATGGAAGATTCTGATAAAGAGAGATGGCTTGAGGCTATGAACCAAGAAATGGAGTCTATGTATTCCAATTTTTTCTGGGTTCTTGTAGATTTACCTGAAGGTGTCATACCAATAGGGTGCAAATGGATCTATAAGAGAAAGAGAGGTGTGGATGGGAAAGTAGAGACTTTCAAAGCAAGGCTTGTGGCTAAGGGTTATACCTAAAAGGAAGGAGTCGACTATGAAGAGACTTTCTCTTCTGTAGCCATGCTTAAATCCATTTGTATACTTTTTTCAATCGCTGCATGTCTTGACTATGAAATATGGCAGATGGATGTCAAGACGGCCTTTTTGAATGGCTATCTAGACAAAGATATCTATATGCAACAACCAGATGGTTTTGTAGTTGAAGGGCAAGAGCAGAAAGTTTGCAAATTGCTTAGATCCATTTACGGACTAAAGCAAGTCTCTCGGTCTTGGAACCATAGATTTGATAAGACCGTTAAATCATATGGTTTTGACCAAAACATTGATGAACCTTGTGTCTACAAGAGAATCAAGGATGGTAAAGTGGCATTTTTAGTGCTTTATGTGGATGATATTCTACTCATTGGGAATGATGTGGAAACATTATCTGCAATTAAAGATTGGCTGGCCAAGCAATTCTAAATGAAAGATTTGGGAGAAGCGAATTATATTCTTGGAATTCAAATTGTTCGAGATCGCAAGAATAAATTATTGGCACTGTCTCAAGCATCTTATATTGATAAGATGATGTTGTGTTATAGAATGCAAGATTCCCAAAAGGTTTACCTACCAACCCGACATGGAGTCGTTCTCTCCAAGGAACAGTGTCCTAAGACACCTGAAGAGGAAGAGAACATGAGACACATACCCTATGCCTCTGCAGTAGGTAGCCTAATGTATGCCATGTTGTGTACTAGGCCCGATATTTGTTATGCGGTGGGTATAGTCAGTCGTTTTCAATCAAATCCAAGAATTGATCATTGGATAGCAGTGAAGAATATTCTCAAATATCTTCGAAGAACGAGAAACTATATGCTTATCTATTCGGGTGATAACCTTCAAATAGATGGATACACTGATTCTGATTTTCAATCAGACAAGGATAATCAAAAGTCGATATCTGGGTCAGTGTTTACTCTTAGTGGCGGTGCCATAGTCTGGAGAAGTATCAAGCAATCTAGTACTACAGACTCCACTATGAAGGCTGAATATATAGCAGCTTCTGAAGCAGCTAAAGAAGCAGTATGGCTAAAGACGTTCCTTATTGATTTGGAAGTTGTTCCAAATTTGGATAGACCAATCACCTTATATTGTGACAATAGTGGTGCAGTGGCCAATTCAAATGAACCTTGAAGTCACAAGAGGTCAAAGCATATAGAAAGGAAGTATCATCTGATCCGAGAGATAGTACAAAGAGGAGACGCGTCAATTCTCAAGATTGCGTCTGCTGACAAACTTGCTGATCCTTTCACCAAGACTCTGCCTGCAAAAGTGTTTGAGAGGCATATTCATAATTTTGGACTTAGAGACTTGTCCCATATGCTTTAGGGCAAGTGGGAGATTGTTGGGGATTGTGCTCTTAAAGCAATTGTGAATTATTTTTATCTTATTTATAAAAGTGATATTTATTTTCGAACTAATATGCTTCTTGTATGCATTTATTTTACATCACAGAAAATCCCTAGTTTATTTAATGTTACCATAATCTCAGTATATAACTGTTATATACAAGAGGATTAAGATTATGGAAAATAAACTAAAAATGAAGCCCTTGACGAATTTAATTAAAGTATGAGATCTTTAATTAACATGTCACTAATGCAGCCCGATGAAATTATGAATGTGACCGTTTTATCCAAATCGTTGATGTGGAGACATCCAGTTGGGTGCATTTATATATGATATGATCATATAGGACTTGGACCGATTTAATTTGATTATTCCTTCAAATTCCGTTATAGAAAAGGAAAATTAAATTAAATCACAAGATGATCATATATGAATAATCTTAATCCTGAGTGATTGTAGACTCCTGTTTATTTCAATATGATTCTTGATTTGCTCGTTAAAGTTTATTTGCCAACATTCTTTAAACTTGCATTTTAGATTCACATTTGAATTGAATAGCTGATAATGTAATTTATAGATATGGAATTAATTCCTTCTTTTGAGAAGTAGAAAGATGATTCACTCATTTGTTAATTCTGGAACTGAGTGATTTGAGATCTCTAATTTATAAATTAACCGCTCACTGGTGAATTAATGGTAAATGAGGAAAATAAATAATTGAAGAGGTTAACGGATATTACCTGTCTTCAATTATGAATTATCTATGGAAGATTAATTCATATGAAATGATTAAATCAATGGACTGCTCAAATTCGTAGAGTAAATATGTTCTATAATTAAAGGGAGTGCAATTCTGAATTTTTAGTGGAATAATATCGGAATTAATAAGTTGAATAAATCAATTAAAGAGTTTAATCATTTATTCGATTTATTGGAGCTCTTGATTATAGGTCCATGGTCCCTGGTTTGCCTTCTTATTTTATTGACGGGTTAATAATAATATTTAAGTTTCTAAAGTGTTATGAAAAATAAGTTTTCATAAAGTTTGGGCTTATGTGTAAATATTAATTAATTCCGGGAATATATCATATTCCACAATTTGACTGTACTAGGAATTAAATAAATATAAGATATTTATATTATTTACATATTAGTAACAATTAATAATTATTTGAGATAAATATTAATTTATTTCCTAATCTTTTATGATTATGAATCTGTTTAAAATAGGAAACTCATATGTATTGGGATTTGACCTAAATCTGATTATATATATCACATAAGAGAGAAGAGTTAAGAGAGTAAAAAAAAATCATCTAGCCGAATCATTTACGTTTGACGTGAATGTGGAAAAAGAGAAAAAACCAAAATGAATTGATTTTAGTTTTGGAATTCACGTTGGACGTGAATGATTAGCATTCAAAAGCTAATTTCTATTTAATCTCTTCTTCTTCTTCTTCTTCTTCTTCTTCTTCGTTTTATATGTTTTAATTCAGATAAATATTGTCCCAATACTACTGCCCAATTCTATGATTTCATGTGTTGAAATAATCATAGAAAAAAAAATTAAGTTAGGAACTTAATAGATTTATTTCGGTGCCCACTCACTACAGTTCAAAAGGGATGATCGAATCGGAAGACCGTGGTGTTTATGAGCTTCAAGATTCAAAGGTTGATTGAAGAAGACGAAGGAGATTTAAGAAAAAAAGGTATTTTCTTTATCTCTTCTTTAGTATTAAATAAATTTAATTTGCATGGATATTATGTTCTTATATCACGATCTATATTCTGATTTATACCGCTTCCGCTCCCCTTCGATAATCGAAAAGACGGATTTTATTCGATCCGAAATAGTTTCGGACCGGTTTAATTTTCAACATGCCGTGCACTTTTGAAGTGGTGATAACCCCTTCCTTCCGGTTGCGTCTTGCCTCAACTTGAAATAATTTGAGTGATTTTCTAAGGCATCGACAATGCGAAGAAATAAATCTCTTCGCATTTAAAATCAATGACGAAATGTTTCATCGCAAAATGTGGGATTATCAAAAAACTAATCACAAACGAGATGATCATGCCCGCTTTCACGTTCTCAAGCTACATATCTTCTCCGATTTTTTCATCTTGAAGAACTTTGAGCCGCTTCAAGCTCTTCCTCATCGATTAGAGCAAGCATCTCATGATCAAGATCATCTTCTGCCGCTACTTCTCGTATGTGATTCTTCCACATTTCTAGGATTTGATCGTCACTCGGAACATTAGACATTCTAAATTAAAAATTAAGAATTGAGAGAATTGTTATATAAAAAAAAAAGCAAAGAAATTAAATGTAGATAGCAGAAAATATATGAATTTGCAATGAAGGGGTGGAGAAATAATTGAAATATTGGTGATATTTATAGACTAAAAATGAATTGAAAAAAATAGTCGTTCAACGTTTAAATGCTACAGTTTAAGTTTTTTTTAAAAAAAAGGTTGAATTGATCAACAAACAACCTTTTTTAACGGCTATAAAATGATATAGATGTATTTATATATAGTTTTAATGCATGTATTAGATGATAAAAAAAAACAACTTGGCCGACAACTTCTTCCAGCACTGGGCCCACCTCCTCTTCTCCCATTGGCCCTTTCTCCATCCATCCCAACTCCCTATCGTTGCTCCCATACTATTCAACACAACTTGAACCCAACCTCCTCTAATATTGTGGAGCTAGAAAAGTGGATTTAATGGGTTGAATGAACATCCCATTACAACCGCCCTAAGACTCCATCTGTCCTCCCTTTCTCGCTTAAGGACACATCCTTGAGTGCTATAATATTGAAGGGCGATCTCAACAAGTCCATAAGAAGTGATCCCTTTTTTTTCATCGGGTCCAGGTAGAGACCAAGATCTTGAGCGACCGATCGGACAGAACAACTCAAAAGATAAAGAAGTATCGCTAATTTCTTCATGCTCGTTCCAGCTTCGAAATACCATTTATACAAATAAGAATCCCCTGGATCATGTTCAGCAAGTTTGGTAGCGACAACGTCGATGTTGTGAAGTTTGTGAAGAGTAGCGTCAACACGGATTGAAGGAGTGTTTTTGTAAATTAATTTTTAATTAATAAAACATCTTTTTTTAATTGGAAATGACATTTAAGTAAATTAGTGATTATTTATTTTTAAATTAAATTTAATAGTGGTGTATTTAAAAAGTTCAATGGTGTATATAGAATCACCCTGTAATAATATTTTGCTCGTTCTATTGTCCAAGCGGTGGAAATCCATGTAAAAAAGAGATCTCGTGTTCGAATGTCAACAATTAATTCATTAATTAATGTCAACAATTAATTATTTACAATAGATAATATTGAGTAATCTCTTATATATATAGGTTGATCGCATATGAATTATTGCATTTTATTTTATATTTATTGGGCACTAATTTAAATATGTTATATAACGGTTTTTTCTTTCCTATCTGAAGTTTTGCTATTTAATTTGTTGAATCTGACATAATTTTATTCATGTTGTTTTGAGTCTTAAAACAAAAAGGAGAAATGATATATGATTATTTTTTCTGTTTCTGTTAGAAATGGATATTATGTCTAATCCATCCTCACAAAACCGGCTTGTAATAAGAGGGTTATCCTCAACTTAATAAGTGGCACACGCACAACGTGAAACTATGCCACAAATCGCTTCCATCCAATGTGGGAAATTTAACACACCTCCTCACGCGCAACGTTGAACTATGCCACAAATCACTGAGAACTCAATATGAGGCCCCAACATTTAAACTGAGGTTGGACTTTAATACCATGTTATAAATGAATATTGGGCCTAACACATCCTCACAAAACCAGCTTGTTAGGGATTTGTCTCTAATAATGATATTCATGCTGCTGTGATTGAGTTCTTCAGGTATAGATGCTTTCCGGTGGGCCTTTAATTCGGGCTTTCTGGTTCTTATTTCTAAGAAGGATAATGCTTTATTTGTGGAAGACTATAGGTTGATTTCTCTCAGTAATTTTATGTTTAAAATCATCACCAAAGTTCTTACTACTCGTCTTAATAAAGTAACATCTATTTTTGTTTTGAAACAACAGTTTGGGTTTATTCAAGGGAGCCAAATTCATGATGCGATTCTTGTGGCTTCTTTTTCAGGTTAATTGTTTGAATAGACGCATGATGGCCGTAATTTTGATTTGAAAGTTGACATTTCCAAGGCTTTTGATACAATCTGTTGGGAATTTCTACAAAAGGTGCTTATTGGTTTTGGTTTTCCCGAAAAATTTTGTGATTGGATTTCTAATATTCTGTCTTCAGCAAGATTGTTGATGCTCATCAACAGTACTCCAAAAGGTTATTTCAGCTGCTCTAGAGGAATGCGACAGGGCGATCCCCTTTCGCCACTGTTGTTTGGAATTGTGGAGGAAGTGCTTAGTTACATGTTTCAACATGCCGTGCCTATGGTAGAGTTGAGGAAGATGTCTTATTATCGAGGAGTTGCTTTTCCTACACACATTCTTTATGCGGATGACGTCTTTCCTTTTTGCCGAGCTACTACTAATAATGTGAAGGTTATTGCTAAAATTTTGGATGATTATGCCAAGCTTTCCGGTCAAGTCTGCAACAAGAGAAAGTCCAGGGGTTTTTACTGTTTTGCTAGGACACTGGCTGTTAGATCTCTTCTTCGACAATCTCTTGGCTTTATCACCGGCTATTTTCCCACTACCTATCTCACGTCGAATAAAAAATTAAATTATTTTAAAAAAGTTAAATTGTAAAAAAGAAAGAGAAGAAAAAATTAAATATTGAAAAAAAAAACAAAGAAAAGGGCAAAGGGACCCTCCACTGGATCAAATAAGATTGGTCTCTCATAATATCCGTTACACGCCCGAAAAGTACAGTTGAAATAAAACAGCCAACTTAAAATTCTGAAATAGCGAGACTATCCGAGTGACGCTTTAAGGACGGTGCAGCTAACTTTGAGTAGAACCAGAAATATTTCATTACACTCGATTCCCATTTTGAAATTATCCCTTCTCTCCGATGATGATGAGCAGAAAAGCAGCTGCTTCTACAATTTATCTCATTCGCAGAAGAAGAAATGCAGCTGAATTCGGTAATTATGTTCGACCATTCTCTTATTTCTGTTCAAATTTCCATAATTTAAGTCGCAAAGATAGGGGTTTTTCACCTATGCTGCCCAGAATAGATTTGAGCTGTGTTCATGAATTAGATGATGCAATTAACTTGTTTCAAGAAATGGTGAGAATGCGGCCGCGGCCTTCAGTTGTTGATTTCACTAAACTGTTGAATACGGTTGTTAAGATGAAACACTACTCCGTTGCCCTTAATCTGTTCGACGAAATGCGTCGAATGGGTGCCCCGGTCAATGAGTACACGTTGAGTATCACGATCAATTGCTATTGCTGTCTCGAACGTGTAGGCTTTGGTTTTGCTATATTGGGCTTATTCTTCAAGAGCGGTTACGAACCTAATGTCATGACATTCAGCACTCTTGTTAAAGGGTTCTTTCTAGATGATAAGGTCGCGGACGCTGTGAAACTGTTCAAAAAGCTTTTAGATTTTGGAATATGCGAGCCTGATGATGTTATGATTCTTACGGTGATAGATGGACTTTGCAAAGCTGGACAGATCATTGCAGCGCGTGATTTGCTTCGTAGATTAGAAAGAACTAAGTGGAAACCCAATTTTAAGTCTTATAATTCATTAATTGGCGGGTTATGCAAGGGCGGAATGGTGGATGATGCTTTTCAGGTCCTGTCCAGGATGACTGGCAAAGGTATTTCACCTAATGTTTTCACATACAGTATGATGATTCAGGGGCTGTGTGATGTTGGTAGATGGAAAGATGTTAAAGACTTGCTGAATGAAATGGCTAATTCTAATATTTCTTTAGATGTTGTTACCTTCAGTATATTGATCGATGCATTTTCCAAGGAAGGAATGATGGAGGAGGCTGAGGATGTTTTGAAAATTATGATGCAACAGAATATTTGTCATACTATTGTCACTTATACAACGCTGATTGATGGGTATTGTTTGCGCGGGGAAATAAATAAAGCAAGGCAGTTATTTGATACCATAGCAGATAGGGGCCTTAAGCCTGATATTGTCTGCTATGGCAGCTTAATAAATGGATACTGCAAGAAAGGGAGAGTGGATGATGCTTGGCTACTTTTCCTCGAAGTTCCTTGTAAAGGTTTGGAGCATAATTCATGTACTTATAATACCATGATACATGGGTTATTTAGTAAACAAAGATTTGATGAGGGTTGGAAACTTTTCAAGGATATGGAAGCTCGACATGTACGTCCTAACTTACATATTTATAGTACATTGTTGGACGGCTTGTGCAAAAATGGGGAGACTGATAAAGCTCTTTTGTTACTGCGAACAATTGAAATGAAAGGAGTTAATCCTAATATAGTCACATACGGTGCTCTTATTAATGGATTATGCAGAAATGGAAAACTTGATGCTGCAAGAGATCTTTTCAACCAACTTCCTTCTAAAGATTTGCAACCTGATGTAAAAACATATACAATGATCATTGATTCACTTTGTCGAGAAGGGTCTGTGGAGGAGGCAAAATGTTTGCTTGTAGATATGGAGGACTGTGGCTGTGCACCCAATAGTGTGACATACAACGTTATTGTCCAGAGTTTGCTAAAGAAAAATGAGCTTAACAAGGCAATACCATTCTTGGAAGAAATGCCCATAAGGGGATTCTCAGCAGATGCTGCTACATTTTCGATGCTAATTGATCAAGTGCAAGGACAGACTGAAGATGATTTTCTTTTCAAATTGATGAAGAATGTTTTACCTAAGGAAATCTTCATGTAAAATAGAGCATTGTGGGTTGTGGCTGATATGCACGGGTTTCTCTTATCTCTCTCAACGCGCCTCTCATGTTTTTTGTTGTACTAGTATAGATGACGTGTGTTGCACGTAATTTGTATAACTTTTACAGATAGTAATAAGGTAAATTACAGTTTGATACCTGACCTTTCGACCTTTTAACAAAAATGTCCCGACCTTTATATATTTACAGTTTGATACCCAACCTTATAAATTTTTATCAAATATATCCCATAGTCAACTATCTTATACCTTATAGCATATGGGGACTACTAGAAATCTTATGTGGATTTTTATAATGCCACATCATACCTAAAAAAAATTAGAAATTTAAATTTTCATATAAGTTAAATAAATTATCTTTTCACTTTTAAATTGTAGTTTATGTAACTCGAAGCCTAAGTTATGTCAATTTATATCTTGTGAATTTATATAATCTACTACTATATAAAAAGAACCATGTTTTACAAAATTTGATCAACCTATTATGCCCATAGTATAACTTTAATTTAAGGGTAATATTGTAATATAATAGCTTTATTTTAATATAATAATATATACTATATATTAGTTTCCACATATATAATATTTATTTAAATGTAATACTATACTATATTATATAATATTATGATATATATATATATATATTAGTTTTCATATATAAGAAAACCGTATGATATAATTACATACACATTTTAAAGATTATTCAATTTTTTATCTCACCTTATTAAAACTAAGATATTCTAAAATAATCGTTAAGGGTTTAAAATATATAAATTTTTCATGCACCTAATGAGTTTGATATTTTTTTATACAAATTTTAAAGATTATTTCATTTTCTATTTCACCTTATTAAAACCAAGATATTCTAAAATAATCATCAATGGTTTAAAATATATAAATTTTACATGCACCTAATAAATTTGATATTTTTTTATCGTGTTTTCCCCTTTATTCGAGCACATAATTATTGTACGGTAAAAATTATAAATAAACTCTAAACATTAAAAAATAAATAAAACACTAGAACTTGAAATAAACAAAATCAATTTAAAGTAATCCAGGATTTAAAATAAATCCTAAGAATTAAAGTAAAGCCTAGAATTAAAAAAAAATTAAAATAAATCATAGAAAATAAAAATAAATGCTTAAAATTCTAACAAGAAAAAATGAAAAGAGTAAAATTAAATTAAACTAAAAACTGAAAAAGTCCTAGACTATTGAAAAATCAAAGCAATGACTATTTCTTTTAATATACTATATTAGTTTCCATATCAATATTAACAAGAAAAAATGAAAAGAGTAAAATTAAATTAAACTTAAAAACTGAAAAAGTCCTAGACTATTAAAAAAACAAAGCAATGACTATTTCTTTTAATATACTATATTAGTTTCCATATGAATATTAAATAAAGAGAACAATAGGTCTTCCATATGAAATTAATGAATTATATAATTTATATTATATTTCCTTACTTTTGAAAAAAGGAGGCCTTACATGGTAACATATAGAATTAAAAACAAATTAAAATAATCTCAAAATATTAAAATACATCCTAGAAATCAAAGATAAACTCTTAAAACTCTGACAAGAAAAAAAATAAAAATATTAAAATTATATTAAATTTGAAAACTGAGAAAAGCCTAGAATAATAAAAGAAAAAAAGAACACCATTGACTTTTTTTAAATATATACTATATTAGTTTCCAAATTAGTATTAAAAAAGAGAACACTGAGTCTTCCATATAAAATAATTAATGAATTATATTATATTACATTAATATTCAAAAGGTAATTTAAGTATTTATGTCCTTGAATGGTAACACATATAATTAAAAAAAATAAATAAAAAAACACTATAAATTGAAATATATCCTAGAAATTAAAAATAAACTTTTAAAATTATGACACAAAAAATAATTAAAAATATTAAAATTAAATTAAATTTGAAAACTGAGAAAAGCTTATAATATTTTAAAAAAAAAACATAACCAATGACTTTTTTTAATATACTATATTAGTTTCCATATTACTATTAAATAAAGAGAACATGGGGACTTCTATCACATGAAAATTCATGTTCACTCTTTGTGTTACACTCCGTTTTGCACTTTTAAATTACCGAGTTTTCTTGTAATTTTCCTTCATTTTTTATGATTTAGTTTAATGTCATGATTGTTTCTTAGGGTTTACTCCACTCAATTCCGGTTTATAATTATTTTTTAATATTTAATTTTCAATTTTCAATTAATAATTCATTATTATGGTTGATTTTTTTTAAAATTATATTTTATAATTTTTTAATTCATTTTTTTATAAATGTTGTTTATGTTTATTTATGTTATAATTAATTTTTATTTTATAATAAATATTATTAAAATCATAATTTTGATAGTGAAAGACATGCAACGGGAAATTTCAACTGGTCTTCCATATGAAAACAATTAATGAATTGTATTATAATTACACAAGATTTTCAAATTATTTGAACTCTTTAGAACTAAAATTTAATTATAATATAATATTTTAATTTTCAAAAAATAATTTAATTATTCATGGCCTTGAATCGTGACACTACAAGTACATATTCCACAATTAGTATTGATGACAATATAATTTCTTTATTGCATTTTTTTGCTGCTAATATAACTATATCATTACCTATATAAATTACAAAGTTCATACATTATTTTAACTCACTTTATTTTCTTTTTGGGCATTGAAACAATCAAACGATTGATTAATTACAAATTAAATGTTCAATAAATATTTTGCGAATTTCTACAAGGCTAGCCACCAACTTACGTCTTATTATTCAATTTTTATTTTGTGGTTTATACTCAATTATGATTTCCTTTTAAAATTAATTATTGTAGTAATATTTTTCTTTTATTGTGATCTAACATGAATGTTTTTTATTATTAATTTCATTATATAGTTTTTTCTTACAACATCACATTATACAACTTCGAGTGATTCAGAACAGACAACAATAAATACTAAAAAAAATATATATATTTGGTTATTGATTGAGCAGCCAATTTGATGATTCCGGTAGTTAGTTACAGCGAACCCAATTTTCTTCTTTTGTACTCACAAAGAATGTCATTTTAGGTTGTAATAATGGGTGCTGCTATATACACCACTAAATTCTCTAAATACACCACATTTATTATTACACCACCAAAATACGTTTTATTATTCAATTTTTATTTTTTGGTTTATATTCAATTATGATTTCCTTTTAAAATTAATTATTGTAGTAATATTTTTCTTTTATTGTGATCTAACATGAATGTTTTTTATTTTTAATTTCATTATATAGTTTTTTCTTGCAACATCACATTATACAACTTCGAGTGATTCAGAACAGACAACAATAAATACTAAAAAAAAATATATATTATTATAAATGAAACATATGATAGTATTGAAAACAACATGCAACACAATTTTGTAAAGTTCAAAGTCATAAAATCAAATCTTGACAAAAAGAAGGGTTTGGTAAGTTTAAACTTTAAATACATGTTTTTTTTTCCCAAAAGGAATTTGTTTCAATACTATATCCAATAATTTTGATCAAAACATAATCAAATCATGTTAACCCCAACATCATGTAAGGTCCAAATTAAGAATCTGGTTGCTTTTTCCATTTCTTCATATTCTTGTCAAAATAAGAGTTTTATATTTAGTGATTGTTGATTAATCACATTATGTATATATTCTTATGTAAAATTTATATACTAATGAACTTCTACCTACCTAAAAATCAAATCCATAGTCTTTACCAAATTTATATTTTCAATGGTGAATATGAGTACATAACTATTTGAACAAATATACAAGTCTAGTTATATAGAAAATATATGCTACAAAAAAATAAATTAATTATTACATTTTAATTTAGATATGAACTAATTAATTGATGGATAGTTAACCAATATAAACCATTAAAAGCTGACAATTCAATAATTTTAAACATATGTGTATTCGAACTTGTAATTACTCTACTAATTTGATTTTTGAGAAGAAGCAATGATAACATATCAGTTAAGCAATAATTGTTCAAAAAGTCAAGTCATCTTATATGCTACAAAGCTAGAATCACTCTCGATTGCCTCTTCTGTATTGCAATTCTCCTAATTATAATAGAACTTTAAAATTATCTATTTATGACATTAGCCATCAGGTTTTAATATCATTGTTCCCCTTGTTGTTCTTGTAGATGAAGTGTGCGAGAAATATTTTGGTGCCAATTATATTTCTAGAATATATAATTCACTCATATGCATGTTTAATATTCTTATATATCTAGTTCATATTTTTAGGATTTTTTTCATATTATTTTACGAGAATTATTGATAAAGCATGAAAATAAATCGTCAATATGATATGATTCATATAAAAGATGCAATAGTTAGTGCCATAAGGATTCTTAAATTACAATATGCAAAAAGTGCAACGAGAAAGTTATTGAGACAAAATCAAGGTAATAATTAAAACACAAGTACAAATATACAAATTTTCACACACTAACTATTATTTTATACAAGTCAAGATACACGATAGCCATACACAAATGTTAACCAAGGCGATTACAATGCACACATCATAATTTTTGGTGAAATCACAACTATATATGTAGAATTCTATGTACATGGACATCTTTCATCTAATAGTAAGGTAACTTATGATTAAAATACAGTAATTGTTTCTTTATCACCAACTACAATAAAATTTTAAATTTTAATTGTTGTTCAACAATTCTAATAAATAATGTAGCACCCCGGTCCCGAAAGACCGTGGAAATGAACGCCACGGGGGTTGGAATTAAGAAACGGGAAAGAAAGGGGTAACCTTAACAGAAAATTCAGAGACCAAACACGCATTATAATTATAAAAGCCTAGTTTAACGATAATACGAAGATTAGTGTTATAGAATAATTTAACAACAATAACAACAAAAGTGCGGAAGCAAGACTTCGAACACAAGAGAAGTCAACGGGTAAAACACATAATTAACAAAAGCCCGTTCCTCAGCATCGTCACTTCCACGCGCCAGTCTACTGACCTGAAAATATTTTAAAAGATTTGGGCTGAGTACTAATGCACTCAGTGGGTAAGTTTTCACAATGAATTTTATGTAATTCATTTTCTAAAAGTGATATATTTGTATTTATGCATGTAGTGAAGCTTAGGAGGTTTTTTGAATATAAAGTAACCTAAGTTCACCAAAACATTTTATCATGAAGCACTAAGTGTATAACCAGTCACTGCCCACAACCTCTACTACATCATCAACGCGTAAGTTTTAAGAGTATCACCAATGAATATAACCGTTCATTTTAGTCTTCACGACAAGGAATAGAGCATGACAAATAAAGCATGCATACTGTAGCTACTCACATTGACACAACGCTGGTATATAAGACTCCGACAACATACAGTTGCACGTAAATATTTTTAATACAGACAATCACATATGCAATTCAAGCAAAATAAAGCTTAATAACTCGAAATATAAAGTTTAAAAAGATAGAATAGCCCACCTGGTTAGCTTTTAAAAGCTGAAGCTTTAGTCAAAACTTTAAAGAGTCCTCTAAAATCCTTTAAGTTCGATGTCCAAAGTCCGGTCCTACACGAGTGAACTAAGTCTTAGTAATATGTCTAAGGTAAATCCTGAACTAAAAGCTAGCTGAAATAAAAATAATAAAAAAAATATAAGGTATGATATTCCGAGTCTTAAAATAAAATAGAAACTTAAATTATAATATGAAGATTTTTGAAATCTCAAATAATTTAATTTTGTAGAATAGTTGAAATTTTAGTTAGGTGTTGAATTTTTAAAAATATAAAGAAATGGAGATAACAAGGTTAAAAATTAAAACAAAAAAAAAAGAAAAATAATAAAAAAGATAAGTGTGCTAAGAGAGAATTGAACTTTTGACCTTTACTTAATTAATACAAGCATTAACCATTAGACTATATATGGATTTTCAAAATTTATGCAGTTTAAATGGCTAATTATATCATGATTCCCTTTTTAAGCAATTAATGCAGAGAATAAGGAACTAAACAAAAAAAATGTATGTAATAGGTTTCGAACCCTAGACCTTCATCACACATAAAACTAAACTGTCCATCTTTGACAAGGAAACTTATATTAAATTTTGCTATGCTTTATTTTTAAAATTCCTCCAGCTTATGGTTGAGCAATAAAATGAAGAAAAAAGAAAGGTAGAAATAGCACTAATTGGGTTTCGTACCCAATCCCAACCTAAATCCACTAGAGAAACTTAACCACTAAGCTAGATTAATTTTGATGTAAACAATAGTTTTTTTTTTATTTAAACCAGACATATTTCGAGAAATTCTTTAAACTTTTGGGCAAAACCCATTTACGCAGAACTTCTTCAAAATCACCAAATATTCTTCTCTCTCTTAACCTCCAAACACACCCAAAACCTCCAGATTCAAAAATCAACAACTCCCATCTCCAGAATATTACTCTTCGACGATTACAATACACAAACATAACAACAGTCTTTTTTTTCTTTTTCTCTTTATTTATTTCTTTACTTTCTTTCAAAATTTCAGAAACATGCAACAACACTTAAACTATAATGAAGGCTTTTAAATAAATATAACTCCAATGAAATTAAAATAAAAACAGAAGAGGTTTAAGGAGTTTTTCATGGGATTATTAGGTTTAAATTTCAGAAATTAGAACTTGAAAAATCCTTAAATCCTAAAATAAATTTAGGGGAAAAGTAGAGAAAGAAGAGAGATGAGATTCATGCTATTGCATGTGGAATCCGGCCACCGAAAAGTCTCGCCGGCGAAGCTCCGAGGTGCGGCCAAGGTGAGAGCTTTTCCGATCGTTCGGGCCTTCATCTCCCCACCACAATGGTGAAATCGAACTAGAAATCAAAAGAGAAAAGAAATTTGAAAATTTTACAAATTTGGCCGGAATTTGGCGGCGGCGGGCGGTGGTCCGGCGGCGGCGCTCGGTGGCGCTCCGCCTCCGGCCACCTTGCCGGAAATCATACCAGAAGAGAGAAGGGGGAGAGAATTCAGAAACAACCTTGATTGAAAATGGAAGAAATGAATTTTAGGTTGAATAAATATGTATTTATATTTATGCTTAATGGGCTAAGGCCTTTGGGTTAAAATTAAATAACTGCTGGGCTTCTTTTAAATAAAATCTAGACAACCCATAGATAAATTGTTGGCTAAAATAATTATTCCCATACCCATTCAAGCTATAATAATATAATTACCAACTAAGTTAAATTAATTTCTAAAGATCCTCTAAACTTAAATTGACATAAGATACTAAGATAAAAAATAAGTTGAGAATCTAATTAAAATTTAATAATGAAGGTTTGGGGTATTACATTCCTCCCCCCTTGAAAGAATTTCGTCCCGAAATTCACGTACCTTAGAATATCTCGGGATATTGTTATCTCATCTTGCTTTCAAGTTCCCAGGTTGCTTCAGTTCAATCATGATGATTCCATTGCACAAGTACCAGTGGAATTTGTTTATTTCTAAGGACCTTGACTTTTCTATCCAGGATCTCGTGGGGTTTTTCTTCGTACGTCAAGTCAGAATGTAGAATTAATTCACTTTCTTTTACAACGTGTTCTGGATCAAACACGTACTTCTTGAGCATCGATACGTGGATGATTCTATCTCTCCACAAATGCCTCTATCTCTCTTTTCATATTGTTCCACCAAAAATATTGCTTCAAGTCTTTGTATAGCTTCGTACTGCCTGGATGAGCAACATAGGGGGTATTATGAGCCTCTTTCATAATTTCCTGTTTCAGTGTGTCATCACTGGGAACACATAGTCTGTCACGGAACATTAGGGCTCTGTCATATGCCTCACTGAACTCTTTTGGTTCACCCGCTTTTACTCTCTGTCTTATCTTCTCCAATCGTTCATCCTTTGTCTGAGCTTCTATGATTCTCGGTCGTAGTTCTAGTCTAGCTATCACTGCAGCTACCACACTTGTTGTAGAGTTTGGTGGAAACACCAACTCTAATTCCATCTTTTCTATCTCTTTCACAAGTCCCTCCTTGTCCGTTAAAAGATATCCCAGTACTCCTTGTCTCTTTCTACTTAAAGCATCCGCTACTATATTTGCTTTTCCGGGATGATAGTGTATCCTACAGTCATAATCTTTCACCAACTCTAACCATCTTCTCTGTCTCATATTAAGTTCTTTCTGCTCGAAAATGTACTTTAAGCTTTTATGGTCAGTGTAAATCTCACATTTCACCCCATAAAGATAATGCCTCCAAATTTTAAGTGCATGCACCACGGCAGCGAGCTCCAAATCATGGGTTGGGTAGTTCAGTTCGTGAGGTCTCAATTGTCGTGAAGCATAAGCTACTACCTTCCTATTTTGCATCAACACGCATCCCAAACCCAATTTAGATGCGTCAGTGTAAATTACAAATCCTTCCACTCCTTCTGGGAGAGTTAAGATCGGTGCAGTTGTCAATCTTGTCTTCAGTTCTTTAAAACTTTTGTCGCATTCATCAGTCCATAAAAATTTGACTTTCTTTCTCAAGAGTTGTGTCATTGGTCTTGCTAACTTTGAGAAATCCTTGATAAACTTCCGATAATAACCTGCCAAACCAAGAAAACTTCTTATCTCATGAACGTTGGTTGGTGATTTCCATTTCTTCACTGCCTCAACCTTTACAGGATCCACTTTGATTCCTTCTGCTGACACAATGTGCCCGAGAAACATTACTTCATTTAACCAAAATTCACACTTACTAAATTTGGCATATAACTTTTCTCTCCGTAGTGTTTCCAACACTAGTCTCAAATGTTCATCGTGCTCTTCTTCACTTCTTGAGTAAATTAGTATGTCATCAATAAAGACCAATACAAACTTATCCAAATATTCATGGAAAACACGATTCATTAAATCCATAAAAACTGCAGGTGCATTTGTTAATCCAAACGGCAACACTAGAAACTCATCGTGGCCATATCTTGTTCGGAATGCAATCTTAGGTATGTCATCTTCTCTTACTTTAACTTGATGATACCCAGATCGTAAGTCAATCTTGGAAAAGACTTTTGTACCTAACTGATCGAAGAGATCATCTATCCTCAGAAGTGGATACTTGTTCTTCACCGTTATCTTGTTCAACTCCCGATAATCGATGCACATCCTCATAGTACCATCCTTCTTTTTAACAAATAAAATCGGTGCTCCCCAAGGTGACACGCTGGGTCTTATAAAACCTAATTCCAACAATTCCTCTAGTTGAACCTTCAACTCTTACAACTCCTTCGGTGCTAAACGATATGGGGCTTTGGATACCGGTGCTGCTCCTGGTTCCAAGTCTATTGTGAATTCTACTTGTCTATCTGACGGTAAACCTGACAAATCATTTGGAAATACGTCAACGTATTCTCACCCCACTGGTACCTGATCCACTGTTAGACCTTCTTCTTTCTTGCTTGAAAGGTTTACTAGAAACGCTTGACAATCTCCTTTCTACAACAACTTTACAGCCTTCAACGCTGAAATGATTGGAATTACATTTCCCAGTTTTGCTCCATAGAACTTCACCTCTTTTTCGCTTAGCTTTTGAAATATTATCTCTCTCTCGTGGCATCTTATTGTTGCAGCCTCTTTTGTTAGCCAGTCCATCCTAAATATAATGTCAAAGTCCCGCATCTCCAGAGCATATAGATCAGTTGTAAAATTCTTTTCACCTACTACCAAGTCTAAGTTCTTACAAACACAATCAGCTAAGAGTGTTCGTCTTGAGGGAATGTTTACTGCTAAGGCTTCTTTTGCTAATTCTAGCTCTAGATTGAGACGTTTACATGCATATTTAGATATAAAAGAATGTGAAGCTCCAGTATCAAATAAAGCAAGCACAGGTATATTGCTCCAACTAATCATACCTGCCAAATTTCCGGGGTTTCCAGCTGCCTCTTGCTGGTTCAGAGCATACGCTCTGGCTTGTTGTGGTGCCCGGGGACCTTAATTCTTATTCTGTTGAGGCCTGGGGTTACCTCTGTTGTTGTTATTATTCCCTCGACCACCTCCCCCTTGCGGCCCCACATTTCTCATGGTCTGTCTGAACTGTGGCCTCTGTTGCTGCTGTTGTTGCCCTTGCATGCCAGAATTCTGTGAGCAGGCATTAGCATAATGACCCTGTCGACCACACCGATAACATTGGACACATGGCCCAAAATGATGTCTGCTACAGATTGCACACTACGGTGAATTTCCTTGATAGCCCTGGGATTTTGGTGCAACATTTCCTTGTCCTGCAGGCCTTGTTCCAAAGTTCCTTTCTTCCTGATAGTTATGTTGAAAGTTCTTCTCCTGATAACCTTGTTGCAGACCTTCCCACTTCCGTTTTCCTTTTTGATCCCCCACTGCTGGCTAGGATGCTGAAGCTTTTGACGTTCCCTGCATTGCCTCGATGCTTAGTGCCTAACTCAGTATCTGACCATAGCTTGTGTCATCCTTCCCAATTAGTGCTGTGCCTATCTCTGGTTTCAAACCCATACGAAACTTCTCAATCCTCTTCTCTTCTATATCAACGGTCTGTGGCGCATACCGAGACAATCTATTGAACTTGTAACAGCCCAGTCCCTTAGGCGGTCATTTTAAGGGGGACAGGGTGTTAGGCGTAAAAGCCGAAGAAAATAGGTAGATTAATCGGAAATCCAGGGGGGGTGTTTTTAGAATTTTAACTAAGTTAGCGCCTCAAGAACTTAGGTAACTTAACTTTATGACTTGGAAGGACTATCATCTTTAATGAATCAAAGGGGTCAAAGGATTCAAATAAGTCAAAGGAATGCCAAAACATAGGCCAACCGAAATTTAAATAAAATCCAAAGACAAACAGATAGGGACTTGACTTTTCAAATAAACAAAACCTCATCATAGGTCACATCAACTAAGGCTCATAAATAGGTTGGAGTCAAATATACCTTATTGTCCTATTCATAGGACGGATCAAGAAACTACTTAAGGTTAACTTGGACGAGTAGCAACATGCTTGAAAGAAAATGCCTCTTTATAGGTGGAGAATAATAACAAGCATGCAAGACCTATTCACAAGTCAACTGAAGATGAATAGATACCAGAATGCTCAACAGGTATGACTATTCAAATAACTCGGAATCAATAAAGGCATAGGCGGGTATGTCAAAAGAACATACTTCAAAGACTTTATTGATAACTAGAATTCATAGCATTTAAGACATGCTATTCTTAAGAATCAAGTTACATTAATCAAGACTAGATACTAATATCAGAGTACTTAGCAGAAACTTAGCGGAAGAAAAACATGTAACCATATAGAGCAACAAACTTGAAACCTCAAACAACTCAGACAACCCCACCAGCAGCACATCACCGGCCTCAGCATCTTAACCTGAAAACATTTGAAAAAGAGGGTGTGAGCACTAATGTACTCAGTGGGGTTTTACGAGAAAACTCTTTAATAAACTTTGGAATATCCAATTATAAACTGACGGCATATGGAGAGCAAATCGCAAAAGCCCTCTCCATACCCGCAAAACCTTTTACTTCCTTTCTTGGCGTCTTTCCTGGCTCAAACCTGTTGTCAATTGCACCCTTATGCCTTAGGATGAGAGAGGAAATACCTCAAATATCCTCTGAGTATGCGAGGGGATTACCTAGCAGTGACTCCATTTACTTTCAAATGTTCAACTTTAGCGACACGAAGGTCATAGTATGATAATGCAAATAAACTGTTCCTTGAGCTCGATAACCTGCTTACAACAGAAACTATATCTTTCCTTAAATTCCTCCTTTCTTAACCTTAACCTTCCTTACTTACTTGACTTAGCTCGCAATACCAAGCCTAGAGCAATCATCTAAAGCTAATTCTTAATTGAGCATGATCTCGGCCTATAAGGGATTTAACGCTACACTAACGAGGCAATCCTTAATCCTTAACTATACGAGCTTTTAACAAAGCATAAACATTCAAATACGATGAAATGAACATGGATAAACATCGATTGCAAATAAAGCAATTCTAAACACCTCATGCTAGCATAAATTGTATATAAACAATTCTAGCATATCTAAACATACTTGAGAGCTCACTTAACTTATACTAACTTCCTTTACTTTATCTAACTCAAATAACAATTTAACAAAATCATGCATATAACTTTCTTTATTCATTTCCTTTCCTTGTACAGAGACTAAACAGGCAGAGCATAAAATATTTTAATTGGATATTTCCCTTGCCTTAACATGCTTCTAGAGCTTAATAGCTCAAACCTTATACTTGGTTTAGAACCACCCATCTCGATGACGAGCACCTCAAGAACAAGTGCGTAGACGAAGCAACGAGCTGAAAATCCTTCCTCGGGCCTCCTCGGGGTTCACCTCATATTTATGAAAGTCGATCAACGACTTAGAACCTTATTCGAGCTCCTAATAAGACATCGAAATGATATCTAAACCCTTGACCCTTAACTATAACTTAAAATGTGATAATTTAAAAGATTAAGGCATCCGAAATTACCATAAATGGGGACGGAAAATCCGATTCGAAATATCGAGATTCCAGACAATTGGCCACTGCTACCTCGTAGATCATTGAAAGACCTTCGATTTAAGTACTCGTGGGCCCCGTAGTTCCAACTGAGGTGAAAGTTATGGCCTCCGTACGAAAACGTACCGGAGTTGCCGGACAGCACGAGCGCGCCCGCGCGCCCATGCCCCCGCGAGGCTACCTCGCCCCCGCGGGGCTCCTCGCCCCCTTGGCGCCCTTCAGCCCCCGCGGGGCTGCCTTGCCCCCGCGGCGCTCCTCGCCCCCGCGGCGCCCTCCAGCCCCGCGGCGCCCCTCTCCGCTCTCTCTCTCACTGGGGTGCCCTCACGAAGAGGACTCCCACTCTCTCTCTCTCTCAACTCTACAGAAATGGGGGTGAAGAAGGAATGAGCGAGGAAATAAAGGGGAAGGGCTGCTATTTATAGCCAAAATTATGGCTTCCACGGGAAGCTACTTCAGTGTAACAACACTGCTTTAAAATTATCGGGTTCGGATAAAAGGTGCTTTATTCGATGGCGAGGTCCAAATGACCTCGTTTATTAAATCCGAAAATACCGGCAGGTTTGTTAGCTCGAGTACTATTGAACCAACTTGACTCGGAATAAAGAATGAGTCATTTTGAAAGAAAACGAGAAAATAATCTCTTTTCAAAAATAAAGTTACTATTCCACTCAAGGGACAAATAAAATTCCCGAGCGTTCAATTGACCTCAGAATAAAAATCCGGGAACGCCAACAGATTCCTTGAGAAATTTTCTATAAGATAAGCTTGAAATATCAAGGCTCAGGTCAACACACGAGATTTCGTAAATTTCTAACGAACGCGCTTCTACGGAAAAACACTATTCATAACGCATTAAAAATCACTAGGAACTCAAACGACTTCAGATTCAAAATCCGAAAGCACCGGCATACTCCTTGGGTCAACGCCTTTCAAACATGACCAAAATTGGCTGCGACTGAGCTGGAATCAAAATTCTCAAAAATACGATTTTACGAAAAATAATCCTAAAAACACAATTAAGAACCGAAACATCCTAATTATGCTTAAAATTCCTCTTAATAAATCCTAATTAAAATTAAGAATTACTTAATTATATTTTGAAAATCTGGGTTGTTACAGAACTGCAAATCATAATCTGCTACTGACTTATTTCCCTGTTTCAAATTCCAAAATTCATTCGCCTTTTTATGCTGATAATGTGCAGGTATATATTTCTGATACAGGATTATCTTGAAATCCTCCCAGGTGAACAACTCCCAATCTGCCTCGGATATTGTCCTCCGAATAGACTCCCATCAGAAATCAGCGTCATCCACAAGCTGGTATAGACCACATGTCACCATCTCTTTATCTGTGCATTGCAAAAACCCAAAAATTTTCTCTAGAGCTCGAATCCATCTTTCGGCTGTGAGTGGATCACCTTCCCCATTGAAAGTTGGGGGATTATGGCGCATGAACTCCACCTCAATTCTTGGCCCCTGAACTTGCGGATTATTGGGCACCTCAGGCATAGCCAAATTCACATTTCTCGGTCTTTCTCTTGGCATTCTGCAACAATTTAGATTCCTAATCGTTCAACACTTACATATAAATTCTTGTAAAAGAAACACAAATAATAAACAACCATCTCGCAAAGAAATGAAATGTAAACAAATAGAGCATATACTAAGAAAACAATAACTTGTATATATCCGAATAGATGCCTTGAAATAGGACTTTTGTACAAAAGGGGATGAATGCTATTCAAGCAATCTATACATCCGTCGAAAATATATATATGTCTAGTCTAGTAAATCAAAAGGAGGCTAACTATCGAATGCCTCATGTCGGAACGGTCTTATAAAGCTGACAATGTTTCCAACCTACAAAAGCTACCGAGCTGACGAACAATAAAATGTCAACTTCAGTATATACTAGACTACCTAAAATAGTACTATAAAAACAAACTAGTAGCTAAATCGCTCAACCATCGGCTCCCCCTCCGGATTCTCCTCCGGGTCCTCATCTGGGTCGTCCTCCATGATCGGCTCCAACTGGGTCCTAGATGGACCTGCCTCATCATCGTGTGGTCTCGCCCTCATATGCAATGGCTCTGGCACTAGTGGAGCTGATCGATCCATCTCAATCGTCCTCTCAGCAGCCAAGATCGGTGAGAAAGGCACACTAAGTATAACTAAATCTGCAGCTTCATCAACCGCAGGTGTCAATCTAGGAACCCTACCTCGTCCATCTGCCCAAACTCGTAGGACATAAGTGAAGAACCTCGAGAAATAGACTCTCTCAGCAAAAGTGGTCCGATCTCTATCTGAGAAATCAACTGCGGCTCTCGCAGCCCAAAGTCCCCAATCACATGGTAGTCCAATTATATATCTCGACATGGCCTCCACCTCGGTGATAACACCTCTATCAGTGATATCATACTGCAAAGTCACGAAACGTGCAGTGAACTTTGGCACGTTCTCTACTGGTCGACATGTGCAAGCACGCAGCTTCTCAATCTGCTCTTCTAACGTAATATGAGATCGAGGTCTCTTACGAGGTGTCACTCGGAATGATGCCATCTAATGTTCTCAAGTTCCAAGTTCAAGTACTCATCTAGAGCATAACATCATACACAGTTTAACAATCATAGTATGCAATCAGTATATCCACAACATTCATAAGTATGCACATAATATAAATAAATGAGTTTCTCTCACGTATGCAATCAAATAAACATGATTTTCGCAACAACTTCTAGTATGCTCACGGCATATTTCGTTCTCAAACAAATTCAATATTTCAGCAATATAATAAAGTAAAATAAAATAAAAACATCAAATTTTTAAAACCTCATAAAAACATGCGTACCTTTTTTACTATTGCGTGAGTGACGAGCTGAGGGCTTATAATATCACACGGAAATTTTTAAGAAAACACGAATTAAATTGACCCAGCAGGTCTGCAAAATTGCATACCTGCTCTGATACCACTTTGTAGCGTCCCGGTCCCGAAAGACCGTGGAAATGAACACCACGGGGGTTGGAATTAAGAAACGGGAAAAAAAGGGGTAACCTTAACAGAAAATTCAGAGACAAACACGCATTATAATTATAAAAGCCTAGTTTAACGATAATACGAAGATTAGTGTTATAGAATAATTTAACAACAATAACAACGAAAGTGCGGAAGCAAGACTTCGAACAAAAGAGAAGTCAACGGGTAAAACACATAATTAACAAAAGCCCGTTCCTCAGCATCGTCAGTTCCACGCGCCAGTCTACTGACCTGAAAATATTTTAAAAGATTTGGGCTGAGTACTAATGCACTAAGTGGGCAAGTTTTCACAATGAATTTTATGTAATTCATTTTCTAAAAGTGATATATCTGTATTTATGCATGTAGTGAAGCTTAGGAGGTTTTTTGAATATAAAGTAACCTAAGTTCACCAAAACATTTTATCATGAAGCACTAAGTGTATAACTAGTCACTGCCCGCAACCTCTACTACATCATCAACGCGTAAGTTTTAAGAGTATCACCAATGAATATAACCGTTCATTTTAGTCTTCACGACAAGGAATAGGGCATGACAAATAAAGCATGCATACTATAGCTACTCACATTGACACAGCGCTGGTATATGAGACTCCGACAACATACAGTTGCACGTAACTATTTTTAATACAGACAATCACATATGCAATTTAAGCAAAACAGAGCTTAATAACTCGAAATATAAAGTTTAAAAAGATAGAATAACCATCCTGGTTAGCTTTTAAAAGCTGAAGCTTTAGTCAAAACTTTAAAGAGTCCTATAAAATCCTTTAAGTTCGATGTCCAAAGTCCGGTCCTACACGAGTGAACTAAGTCTTAGTAATATGTATAAGGTAAATCCTGAACTAAAAGCTAGCTGAAATAAAAATAATAAAAAAAATATAAGGTATGATATTCCGAGTCTTAAAATAAAATAAAAACTTAAATTATAATATGAAGATTTTTGAAATCTCAAATAATGTAATTTTGTAGAATAGTTGAAATTTTAGTTAGGTGTTGAATTTTTAAAAATATAAAGAAATGGAGATAACAAGGTTAAAAATTAAAACAAAAAAAAAAGAAAAATAATAAAAAAGATAAGTGTGCTAAGAGAGAATTGAACTCTTGACCTTTACTTAATTAATACAAGCATTAACCATTAGGCTATATATAGATTTTCGAAATTTATGCAGTTTAAATGGCTAATTATATCATGATGCCCTTTTTAAGCAATTAATGCAGAGAATAAGGAAGTAAACAAAAAAAAATGTATGTAATAGGTTTCGAACCCTAGACCTTCATCACACATAAAACTGAACTATCCATCTTTGACAAGGAAACTTATATTAAATTTTGCTATGCTTTATTTTTAAAATTCCTCCAGCTTATGGTTGAGCAATAAAATGAAGAAAAAAGAAAGGTAGAAATAGCACTAATTGGGTTTCGAACCCAGTCCCAACCTAAATCCACTAGAGAAACTTAACCACTGAGCTAGATTAATTTTGATGTAAATAATAGTTTTTTTTTATTTAAAACCAGACATATTTCGAGAAATTCTTTAAACTTTTGGGCAGAACCCATTTACACAGAACTTCTTCAAAATCACCAAATATTCTTCTCTCTCTTAACCTCCAAACACACCCAAAACCTCTAGATTCAAAAATCAACAACTCCCATCTCCAGAATATTACTCTTCGACGATTACAATACACAAACATAACAACAATTTTTTTTTCTTTTTCTCTTTATTTATTTCTTTACTTTCTTTCAAAATTTCAGAAACATGCAACAACACTTAAACTATAATGAAGGCTTTTAAATAAATATAACTCCAAGGAAATTAAAATAAAAACAGAAGAGGTTTAAGGAGTTTTTCATGGGATTATTAGGTTTAAATTTCAGAAATTAGAACTTGAAAAATCCTTAAATCCTAAAATAAATTTAGGGGAAAAGTAGAGAAAGAAGAGAGATGAGATTCATGCTATTGCATGTGGAATCCGGCCACCGGAAAGTCTCGCCGGCGAAGCTCCGAGGTGCGGCCAAGGTGAGAGCTTTTCCGGTCGTTCCAGCCTTCATCTCCCCACCACAATGGTGAAATCGAACTAGAAATCAAAAGAGAAAAGAAATTTGAAAATTTTACAAATTTGGCCGGAATTTGGCGGCGGCGGGCGGTGGTCCGGCGGCGGCGCTCGGTGGCGCTCCGCCTCCGGCCACCTTGCCAGAAATCATACCAGAAGAGAGAAGGGGGAGAGAATTCAGAAACAACCTTGATTGAAAATGGAAGAAATGAATTTTAGGTTGAATAAATATGTATTTATATTTATGCTTAATGGGCTAAGGCCTTTGGGTTAAAATTAAATAACTGCTGGGCTTCTTTTAAATAAAATCTAGACAACCCATAGATAAATTGTTGGCTAAAATAATTATTCCCATACCCATTCAAGCTATAATAATATAATTACCAACTAAGTTAAATTAATTTCTAAAGATCCTCTAAACTTAAATTGACATAAGATACTAAGATAAAAATTAAGTTGAGAATCTAATTAAAATTTAATAATGAAGGTTTGGGGTATTACAAATAATTTCCTTAGGGCCATAATCAATCTACATATTATGGGATTTGACTTCACAATCATTGACTAACATGCACTTTATGTTCACAATCAAGAAACCGATAGTAGATACGAGGGAAAATCCTAGATATTATTGCTAATGAAATTCAAAAGACAACACATAGGCCAAATGAATGCCCAAAAAAAATCTATTTGTAATTCAGTTGAAGAGTCAGAGCCAAATTAAGAGGAATAACTCAAATGGCGACACGAACTATTGTGGGAGAAAAAAAAAAACCGGTCATAGAGTTGTACTCTACTGAAGTGTAATGGAAAAAAGAGTCACAGACTAAAAGAATAAAATTGAAGATTGCATTGAGATTCCGAGTGATGATGATCAATCATTATCCAATCTTACATCTGAAATAATTTGTATAAATGAAAAAGGAAAATAAGAGACCAATCCTATATTTGAAACCAAAAGGAAGAAGAAAAATACACAAATCAACAAGATCGAACAAGAAAAAAAATTAGTCATAATATATATTTACAATTAAAATAAATCAAACATCATTTATTAATAGAACTATTTATACATTTTCACATATTCATTAAATACTTCTGTAAATTTATATGCAATGACTTCTTACCGTGTATGATATTGTGTGTTTCACTATATCTTTAGTTTTTAAAGTAATTTAACTATAAATAAAATGCAATTCTCGATGTGAATATCCAAATAATTAGTATTATTCTAAAAAAATAACAATTATTATCTATGCATTACTTGTAAATATTTTATAAAGGTAAATTAAACCTATTACGACCTCATAGTATTATTTTTCTTCTTTTTGGTCTTTTCTATGTCTATTTTGCTTGATTTTATTGATTATTTTATAATTACTATATGTATCGATTATATATTTAATAAAATTATTTCTTCATGGATTTAATAGTATTAAATAATAGACAACACATTGAGATCAAACTGAATGTTTTAAGATCTACTGCAGAGAATATAGCATTGAGAGTTTTAGAGTTGACATTGTACCGGTTCTTTTTTGGCACAATCTACTCTCCTTCTTTAATCTCTACATGCTTTTTGTCTTTGGCAACAATTGGCTTTTCCCATCCTTTTTTGATGCTCTTCTATGCAAGCTCATCTATTGATCCCAGGAACGCCCTTATCCTTGCTTTCCAGTAAGGATAACTGTTGCCTTCAAGTAATGGTGGTCTAACCGTAGATCCTCCTTCTTTGATTGAACTCATAACTTGAACTCAACCAAAATCTTCACGATGTTATGTACCTTTCAGGACTCTTTTCGCACTAAACCAAATGCGGCCCACTCTAATACCAATTGAAGTTACAGAAACTGGACAGTCATGTTCAATATTATGTACACCTACATTGTAATGAACATGTAAGGTCAGAATGATAATTTGAAAGCCAATAAATGGCACGAGGTTGATAACCCTGTTCGATCAACTGATCTACGTTAAGGAGACTTTCCCAAGTCCGTGAGAAACAATCCACCACTCCGTTGTAAGGTTACAAAGGCTATTACATGATGACCTTCCGTCACTCAACCCTTTTTCTACACACTACAACCTCTTTCGATAGACTAAATTGTAAGACCCCCTTACAACCTAGACTCCCTCTAGTTCCCACAGAAAATCTCTCCCGAGATTCCTTTAAAAGTGTGAATGAAAGAATTTTAAACATCGACTAAACACACAATGATCACAAGGATCAAATCTAGTCTACCCGAATACAATATGCTTCAAAGATGAAGTCTTTTAGACTCTCTACCCTTTGTGTATTCATAAACTTAGTGTATACTAAACTAGTCTAATTCCCAGGCTATTTATAAACACATGATATAGCCTAAACAAGGTAATCTGATTGTCCTAATTTGAGACAAACTCTACAAGGAAACTTTTCTTGTTTAAATCGGACAACTCCTAGTTTATAATCCTTCTTTAAATAGAACTCGCCTCTTTTCTTCTTGATATTCATCTTCGACTAAGGCATCTTCTATTTTGAAATGTCCATCTTGAAAAGGCAGTTTCAACATCTTGAAATCAGCTTGGCACGTTGACGCGCGGTCATTTCGCAGTCAGAATAAATCTCAAGAGAGACTTATCCTTGTGCCCACAACGGGCGTAGCCAGCAATGTGAGTAAAGGGTCGATCCCACGAGGAACTGCGAATTCTACCTTCCAATGTCATCAATTCCAAAGTTTTGAGAGTTGTTGTGGTCTCCGTACTTTGTATGTAAATACTTCAAAGTAAATCTTTCAAAAAATAGAAATAAAAATAAACAAAGAAAAACAAAGAGAACAATTAGTAGTAAAGTATTCCGGATTAGAATTTCGAATCAAACTTAACAAATATTTTCCCGATCATGGGCACACAGATTTCTTATGTGAATTAAATCATCCAGTTAAAGGCACTCGAATTTCTTTATTTGTGCCCAATATATCCTTTCAGATTAGATTAGAGGTGATTTCTCGTCCCCTAAACCCTAACTTATTACCCAACCCCGATTTCTCATTTAATTGTAAGCAACAAGCAGCTTTATGCCCTAGACAGACCCAGATCTATTGCAAACACTGATTTCTCATGTGCCCACAATACCCCATGATGTACCCAGTCCCTTTATGATCAACACACAATTACGATTCATTAACCATGTATAGATTTAGTGTGCCCAATTCTAATTAACGAGTAATCAGCCACATTAACCAGCTCAATATGCTTTAGTGCAAGAAAGAAAATAATACACAACAGAAACCAAATTCACACAGTGTTATGCCCAAACTGCCTCACGGTTTTTTCATGTTTGTTAAGTTATCATCTCCGTTCAATCCGGAATAAAAGATCTAGCCACGCATGCTAGACAAAATCATAAAGACAATATTTAAAGACATGAAATTAAATAAAAACTTACTGAAATAAATAAGAAATGAGTTCTTGACTCCAACGTCGAACTTAATAACATAAACTAGAAAATAAAGAATACAAGTAAAAAGTAAAATAATAATGTATATGGTGTTTGTGGCGTTTTCTGGCGTCTTATGTCGTGTGTGAATGATTATCTCTAGTGGTATTTATACAAGTAAGTCGAATCCCTAGCATCCTTGGGCCACAAGTAAGTTTGAAGCTTAATTCGGCCCATGAAAAGACTTAATTCTAGACTATCTGTCAGCATGCCCATTCTTTCTTTTTCTGGCAGCTTTATTTTCCTTGTATGGACAGATCAACTTTCCTTGTAGAGACATGTCAACTTTCCTTGCTGAGTAGATTCTGATTCTATCTCTTCAGCTCGCGCCCACAGGGGGACGCTTTCCTTGTGGAGAGGATTGATCTTCTAGAAGCTTCAAGATATATTCTCCAGATTTGGTAATATCCTCTTTGACATGATCTTCTTTCCTTATTGAACGAAATCTGGAATATCTTGGATGACTTCAGCCGAACTTCTCGCGTTGTGCCCATAACAAGTCTGCCAAGCTCAGAATCTCTTCGGCCCTTGTGGGCAAACGACCATTTCTCAGCAACATTTAAATGTGATGGACTCTACAAGCTGGCACCTTGCATCATCGTATTTCAGCTCCAAAATGCTCACAGTGCATGATTTTGCTCTTTTCATGCCCCTGCTCATATTTCTGGCTCTTTCCGACTCTAAAACAACAAAAATATGGATAAAAGAACGAGAAAAAGACTCCAAAAATATGAGAGAAATTGGACTTGTCACACCCACCCACTTGAGTTATCCTTGTCCTCAAGCATGGGGTACAATGTGCCCAAAAGAAAAGAAAGAAAATAAAAGAAAGGCGGAAAAGATAGACATACAAAGATTCGACACAAAGCATGCATATACATAATCCCTTTCGGGCACATAGGCTAAGTTACTGATCTTATAAAACAACATGCAAAACTGCTTAACATATCATTGTGCCCACTGCGAATCAAAATGAACTAAGTGATGGATTCACTCATATTTTCCTCACTCAAAGTGTTTTGGGCTCAGTGTATACGCTCAAGGAAAACATATTTGAATTGAGTGTCACCATAGGCTTGCAACTGCTCTTTTTTCTCCATCACTTTTTAGAATTGAGAACACGCATATGCTCAGGACTTAGAGGGTTGTGATGGGCCTACGGGTCATAGGTAGGAAGTATTTGGATCTGGGCTCAATTTAGTCAGGTTTTCCCTTTGGGAGGATTTATTCTTGACTCTTACTGGCCTTTGCCACCGTGCCCATTTTATGAAGCAAATGTCCCAGATTTTTTCATTGTGGGCATTCTGAGCTTTCGATATTGGGGGTTTCAGTACTTGGCTTTTTTCTTTTCATTTCTAACCCTTCTTCTTTCTTCTTTTTTTTTTCTTTTTTTTTTGTGCACTTCGTGCCTTGTAACACACCATATTATCCTTCCCTTATGCCCATGGTCCTTTTTTGTAGGTTTCGTGAAAGGAACTTGACCAGGGCATTATGAATTTTGGCTCAAAAAGGGTTGCAAAGATAATTTAAAGGGTGGTTTTATTTGGTCTTGTGGGCTCAGAAAGAAAATTACCTAAGCATTTTTGTGTACCCCCAAATTCATTGTGACCTCGGAATAGAGCAAAAGCAAATTCTAGTTCTCCTAAATTCAAAAATGCAAAAATCACACAAGAAAGAATTATTGCAGGCATCATGATGATAGGCTCAATTCCTTGCAGGGTACTTAGTTCATTCATCATTTAAACAGTGTTACGGACATGCTGACATGAATATGCAAATAAACAGGCCGCCTAATCATCACAGGACCCTAGAATCCATGCTTTCAAGTTCAAATATCTAAACATGCTCTACTCAAACCAACAAAAAAAAGCGAAATAACCCTCACCCACACACTTTGCCTTAGGCAAAGTGAGTGTAAAAAGAGTTATTTCATGAACCAAAAACTCAACAAAACTAAGTGGCCATCCCACCCACACACTTTGCCTTAGGCAAAGTGGGTGAATAAGGTGGTCACCAAAACAAATAAAAAAACAAACAGACTTCAAATGCCCTTGCCACCCACACACTTTGCTGTAGGCAAAGTGGGTGAACAAGGGTGACTCAAGAAAGATAAAAAAATTAAACTAATGGAAAGAGGGAACCAGATCAGAGAGGGCACGATGTTCGGTAAATCAGGCTTTCTTGAAGTGGCGTGGAGGGCATTTTCCAATGCATTCCAAAATGGTAGCCATTTTTCCCGTGCCCTGTACTGTAAAAACACAACTAGAGGAAATCGTAAAATTCATCCTATCCACTAGGAAAAAAAACTTAAAAGGAAATAACAGAATTAAAATTGCAATAAAAATAAAAAACATGGGTTGCCTCCTAGTCAGCGCCCTAGTTATCATCGTGGGCACGATGCTTACTTCTTTCTTCACATGTAGACGAGTTCAACGAGCTTAATAGATCCTAAAATAGGATCCTTGTGCCCATAGTAATGCTTCAGTCTGGAATTAAATAGCAGAACCTTTTTTCCACTCTCAAATGGCTTGTGGCAGATGAGTTGGTCATAGGTTATTTTCATTCTTTTCTTGTACAGACACAACAATCTCATCAGCAGGTTTTCCTCCATTAAGTTCAGACTTTTACTTACAATAATCGGCAATGTTTTATTCTCCCCAAGATAGGCATACTTCAAGTGTCCGGGAAGATCTTTCAGTTCCAGCTGTGGTGCCCTCTGCACAGAGGGTATCATTTTTTCAGTCTGACTCGTGGTGTGCAACTTGTAATCCACTACTCCACATGGCATTTCCTCCAGAAAATATAGCATCATGATAGCTTCTCTGATATCGTCATCTTCATCGATGGCATCGCAATCAGTTATGCCAGCCTGTAATGCCCATTCCAGTGGTTCTTGATTATTCATTCTGGAAACCGTGGCTTGGGCATGACATTGGCTCACAAAATTAACTGACTCTGGGTCTTGAGGGTATTTCATTGCTTCAAAAATATTGAATACGACAGTCTGCCCATCAAATTCACATGTCAGTGTGCCATCATCGACATCAATCTTGGTACGAGTAGTCTTCATGAATGGTCTTCTGAGTAGTAACACTGATGAGGTGGGTGTTGCCGTGCCCATATCGAGCACGTAAAAATCAGCTTGGAAAATCAGTTCCCCTACTTTGACTAGGACATCTTCTATCAGGCCTTCTGGGTAGATATTAGATCTGTCCACGAGCTGAATGATCACCCTTGTTTGCTTAAGTGGTCCCAATTTTAGTTCCTCATAAATCGTCATGGGCATGACATTTATGGATGCTCCGAGATCTAACATGGCATTCTCAATCCATCTATTGCCAATGATGCATGGTATGATAAACATACCAGGATCTTCACACTTCTTGGGCATTTTCTTTTGTAAAACTACCGAAATATTCTCTCCCATTAATAGTTTGGCGTTATCTTCAAATCGTACCTTTTTGGTACAGAGCTCCGTGAGGAATCGGGCATATCGAGGCACTTGCCTAACTGCATCCAAGAGTGGAATATTGATTTCCACTTTCCGAAAAATCTTGAGAAGATCTTTCATTTCTTCTTCCTTTCTGTTATGAGCAAGACGCTCTGGAAAAGGTGGTTTTATGATAGCCTTTGTTTTTTTCGTCTTGGGTTCTACAACCTTTTCTTTCTCTTTATGCTCCTCTTCTTATGTGCCCTCAATGTTTTCCGTCTTCTCAGCTTCTGGTAGCTCTTTTCCACTTCTCAAGGTCACAACATTCACTTGCTCTTAGGATTTTACCATTTAAGATGGTAATTGCCTATTTTTCTCTTCAAGTTGCTTGATGGCTTGGGTAAGCTGTGAAAGTTGTTCGCTAACATAGTGCTTTAATTGTTCAGTTTCTTGTTGTGTCTTCAACATCTGTTGTTGTGCTTTCAACGTCTCCTGTTTCATGGTTTGAACCAGCTCCTCCAAAGAAGGTCATTGCCTTTGATTTTGAAAAGGTGGCTGCATAGGAGGAATTTGTGGTTGGGCTTGATCTGACCTTTTCCACTTGACGTTCTCATGATCCCACCAACCTGGATAATATGTTTGAGAATAGGGATCATATCTTCTTTGATTGTTGTTATGCCCTCTAAAGGCATGTACGTCAGAAACTTCCTCCTACAATGTTGGGCATTCATCAGTAGGGTGGGCTATACTTTTGCAAACCCCACATGGTTTTTTCTTTTGTACTCCTGTTGTGCTCAAAACCCTCTCCATTTGTTCAAAGAGCCTTTCCATCTTGGCCTCAAAATGCGTTGATGTTCGAGCATCTGCAATTGTCCTTATGCTCTCGACACTCTCATTCCGATTCTCATCAGCCATTTCCGCTAAAATCCTGAAGGCTTCAGTTGGTAATTTGTTCAGAATAGATCCTCCACAAGAGGCATTGACAATGGTCCGGTCATGTGCCTTCAAGCCTGATACAAAGTATTGAATCAGATCATGATCTGGGATCTGATGTTGTGGGCACTTTGTCAGCATGATCTGAAAGCGACTCTGATAGTCGTAGAAGCTCTCATTTGTGTCCATCTTCAGACTTCCAATTCTTCTTCTCATCTCTTGCACTCTAGATGCGGGAAAGTATTTCTCCAAAAACTTTTGTTGCAGCTGCGCCCATGTGGTCACGCTGCTAGTCGGCAGAGTGTACAACCAATCTCGTACCCCGTCCTATAGAGTAAACGGAAATAAAACCAGTCGTACATATTGATCTTTTCCCCTATCCGCGGTTTAGGTTTCGAACACCATCTCAAAATCTTGTATGTGCCTCTGAGGATCTTCTCCAATCGTCCTATGAAACTTAGGTAAAATTTGGATGAAATTTTCCTTTAGTTCCCAATTTTCAATGATAGTTGGGAGCGTAATGCCCATGGGACAGAGGTTCATGTTAGTCGAAAAGACTAACTGCCTTAGTGTTCGGCTCTCTCCAGCTATAGTTGCTCTTCCTTGCTACTCTTCTCTTACTTCGTGCTCTGGTTGAGAATGTTCTTCTTTCTCCAGGATGGTTTCACGAGCAAGTCTTTCGGCCTGTCGTGCCCTTCGTGCTTCTATCTTTCTCCTTCGCAAAGTCCTTTCTAGTTCCGGATCGTACTCGTAGAACTCTGTAGAGGAGTTGTGCATCCACCGGCTAGGCTAACAAGTTGGGAAAATAGAATTACTTGAATCAGCTCCCCGGAAACGGTGCCAATTCTGACGCGCGGTCATTTCACGGTCAGAATAAATCTCAAGAGAGACTTATCCTTGTGCCCACAGTGGACGTAGCCAGCAATGTGAGTAAAGGGTAGATCCCATGAGGAGCTGCGAATTCTACCTTCCAATGTCACCAATTCCAAAGTTTTGAGAGTTGTTGTGGTCTCCGTACTTTGTATGTAAATACTTTAAAGTAAATCTTGCAAAAAATAGAAATAAAAAGAAACAAAGAAAAACAAAGAGAACAATTAGTAGTAAAGTATTCCGGATTAGAACTTCGAATCAAACTTAACAAATATTTTCCCGATCATGGGCACACAGATTTCTCATGTGAATTAAATCATCTAGTTAAAGGCACCTAAATTTCTTCATTTGTGCCCAATCTATCCTTTCAGATTAGATTAGAGGTGATTTCTCATCCCCTAAACCCTAACTTGTTACCCAACCCCGATTTCTCATTTGATTGTAAGCAACAAGTATCTTTATGCCCTAGACAGACCCAGATCTATTGCAAACACTGATTTCTTGTGTGCCCACAATACCCCGTGATGTACCCAGTCCCTTTATGATCAACACACAGTTACGATTCATTGACCATGTATAGATTTAGCGTGCCCAATTCTAATTAATGAGTGATCAGCCACATTAACCAGCTTAACATGCTTTAGTGCAACAAAGAAACCGATACACGACGGAAACCAAATTCACACAGTGTTATGTCCAAACTGTCTCACGGTTTTTTCATGTTTATTAAGTTAGCAACGGTGCCAAAAACTTGACCACTATTTTATTAGCAGAAAAACAACTGCAAGTGTACGATATAGTAGTAATACATAATGAGCAAGAGTATCTTATCCACAGGGATTGTATGACAAATAATAATGTGAGTACTATAACATAAACACCTTATTAATATCTTGACACACAAATAACAAAAGAGAGAATAAATAAATAAAGACTCCAAAAACATAAACACGATTAACTTAAATAGAGCAATGAATGAACATAATGGATTCTAAGGATAGTTCATACGATGGCTTTTAAGATAAATTTATTGACTACTTAACCTTATTTAATTTATCAAAGGTGGGAAATCACTAAATTGTTATCAGACTGTTCATAGAACATATGTCATAACATAGAAATAATAAGCATGTACTTCAATGCGATCGGTTCTTCGCACACGTTATTACTCACAATCTCGTTCCTTGGACTTAAATCCCTATGTAATACTAGTTCACTTAGTCGGTTCTTTCTAGCATCACATAAAATGATTAACCTATTTTATCCCATTAGTTAATCAGTCACAACTAGAATTTTTTAATTAATTAACTTGCATACATATGCTGTTGTAGTCAACATACACATGAGAAATCCAAACTAGGAAACCAAATATCCAATGATAATCGGAAAATATATATCAATAAATCTAACCATTAAATTCAATGTACTTACAAACCAAAGAATCCAATAAACTAACTACCTAGCCATAATTAAATAAAAGAAACAATACATAAACAAAGTAAACAACATGATGTTCAACCTATAAAGAACCCGAAGTTTTCAATCTTGATGTAGCGTCTAAAGCCTCTCTTGTGCCTTCATAATTGTATACTTCTAACTGGACTGTGTTGGACTGTGTTCGACTGTGTGGGACTTTTTTGTACTCCTTTTTCTAATGAGTAGCGATGGTATTTATATTGTTAGAGGGAACTCTAGGGTTAAAATAAAGTCTAAAGTGGAGAAAAGCCTTGAAAATCCTGAATTGGGTCTGTTCGGATCGACTGGCGGGTCGAGCAGCCGGGTTGACCTAGAGGTCGACTAGACTATGTGCAGAACAAGCCTTCTGGGTCAACCCTGCGCGCGCAGGCTTCACTAAAATGGTCCATTCTCACCCGTTTCTTGTCTGATTGAGCCGATTCAACTTGCACAATCACCCATTTGAATTATGTTGACTTAATTACATCAATTCTCATGGGCTTTGCTCTTCAAATGCTGTCCAAAGGCCTAATTGTTCCCTTCTTTAGCTCTACAAGCACATACTTGATCATTTTGCATCAAATAATCATTAAATTCACCACTATTACTGCAAAACTCACAAATACATCAAAAATACCAAATGATAACATAATGAGCACCAAAGCTATGGAAATCACACAACTTATCAACTTAAACAACATCAATTCATATCTAAAAGTTGTGTAAAATACACAACTGTCATTTGCCGATGGAAACAACTATTCACCCCCCGAAGTTGAGTACAACATCAAAAATTTACCCTTTAACTTGAAAGATTTCTGCAACTACTACTTGTAGGTATACAAATTTTACTCTGAAATTTATAACCGAAGTGGAATCTCAATTTTGATTTCTCTCAGCCACCAACTAGACCTACAACACATGATTTAATAGCAACAAAACTTATTAGTTTTGTATACTGGAATACTTGTCTTTGTATACTTTTCTGATGATATGATGATATGAAATGAAAGTTATTGCAGTCAATGTTTGCATTTAGATTATGTTTTATAATTGTTCTATGCAATGTTCCATATACTTACATTGTAGATGATATGGTGTGTGGAGTCACACGGTAAGATCATATCATTAGAACCTTGTAATGTATTAAAGAGCTCACGGCTTAGATGGTCTTGAACACACCATCGGTACACAGTAGAATAATCTGATAAGTTAGTTTATCTTGACTAACTGATTATTCTACTACACTTGTTAGTGTATAGAGGAGGATCACGATAGGATACTATTCTCTATCTCTGACCCAGTTAGTGAGAGAATAAAGATCCACAGAGTTCGGGTTCTGAACTCATATGATATTGGCGAACATATGTGTGCGTTGTCTATTACTTTGATTTATGAATGAGTGAGATCTTTTCGTAGATCAAACTCGATATCTTAGATAATAACAATGTATACATGATGTCTCGAGCAGTATGCATGAGCACCGTGTCCTGGTGCGCTAGATTGATGATGTTCTCTTGAGGAAACACAAGTTCATGTTGAAATCCTGCAGGTAGAATTTATTCCTTACATGATAAAGCTTGTGTGGTTCTACTTAAGGTTTTAGATGTTAATTAATTATAGCTGTCAGAGGCTGACATAATTAATTAATGGACATTATATCTTAAACACGGGGAATGACTAAATTAAAGGAGAAAGCATATTCGTAAATATGTATTAAATTGGTAGGTCAGTTTTACTTCTTTAGTGGAATAAAAGTAAAACTTAATTTATTTAATTATATCCTAAATTTATTGGATATTGGATATTAAATAAATTAGTGGGCCAATTTAATATTCTTCTAGATAATAGACTGATAGTGGACTGGATATTGATCTTGAGATAGAGGCCCAAACCCAATAGGGTTTGGAGAAGGAATTTTTGCCCCTCCCTATATAAAGGGAGGGGTTCAAAAATTACATCATCTAATATCAGCCCCTCTTTTGTCTCTCAAAGTTATCCACAGATTTCACAACCCTATCTAGTAGATTTCAGCCCACTCTGAATCTAGATACAGTCCAGGAATAAAATAGAAGATCTTGGAGTAGAATCTGTAAGTGGACGATTTTTGAGGTGTTAGGTGGCGCCAGTTTACATTCATTCAACAACAAGATTACATATTTAATCTTATCCTCATACCGTCTGACAATTGTAAGTAATTCGAATCTATGTATTCCGCTTTATTAAATTCGTTTTGCATGGTTTTGTGCTTGACGTGATAAACATGCATGTGACATAAAAATATGATTTGCATGAACGTGGGATTAATGAACAACCAATAGATCCTGCGGTGGTTTAATTCGAAAAAAACCCCAACAATTGGTATCAGAGCGGGTTTTGGCACTGTTCTAGGATTAATCCGGACATAATTTCAAATTACATTATTAAATTTGATGATGGATTTATGGTGTTTAAATTTTCAGATTTAATCGGCCATGTTTTTCGATTTTATGGTATTCAAAACTTGGAAGAATTTTTGATTGAATTCGAAAATTCTAGTTTTGAGTTGTGTAGAATTTTCGGTCACTATAAGATGCATATTTGGAATGATATTTGATGTTTTTCAAATTTCCAGATTTAATTCTCATAGGGGTCGAAAATTTGGAGATCAAAATTTTCGATTTTGATGTGTTAAATATTTCCTAATTTTATGTACTAAATTTTCGAAACCTAGAATTAGATTTGGATGGATTTTTTATCAAGATCAAAATCTTCAGATTTATTTTGGTAGTGGTTTGAAAATTTAGTTGATTAGAATTAGGATAGGTAATTTTTGGTTTATATCAAAAGTTACCTAATTCTAATCTAGATAGGTTTGAAAATAAAATTTTAAATTTGAAAGAATTTGAAGTGGATCAAATTTCCAGATTTATTATTTGTGTAATTTTCGAAACCTATGTTATTTATTTGGAATATTTTTTTGATTAATGTCAAAATTTCCAAATGTGTTAATTTCATGTAATTTTTGATTTTGTTAAATTAATTTGGAGAAGATTTTAATGAAAATTAAATTTTCAGATTTATTTAATGATGTTGATCGAAAATCATGTGCATTGGATTTAGGTTTGATATTATTTGATGTATATCTTAATTTACCTAATTTTAATCTAGAAAGATTTGAAAATAGAATATTAAATTTGGAAGAATTTGAAATGAATCAAATTTCCAGATTTATTATTTGGGGATTTTCGAAAATCTTGATTAAAATTGGATAAGGTATTTTTTGGATATATACAAATAATTATCAAAATACAATTGTGATAAGAATTTAATTTTGGATAGGTTTTGGAAGATTTTGAAGTGGATCAAATCTTCAAACCTTATCCTTGAAGATTTAGATTATTATGGATAATATTTGGATTAGATTTTTGATTTATATCAAGATATCCAAATATTGATTAATTAGGGTGGTTTGAAAGTATTAAATAAATTTGGTGGATAATTATAATTAATGTCCAGATTTATTTTGTAATTATTTTTGAAAATTTCAAGATTTAAATTGGTGGATAATTATTTTAATTTTTAATTTTTATCTTGTGGATAATATCGAATTAATTAAATTAATTAATTGTAAAATTTGATATTTGATATTCATGCATAGATATCATATGTTATTTTATGCGGATCATATAATATATGATTGTTGGATTTGTAGACTGTGTTTGTTTGCAGGTTTACCAACTATCATGGCTCCTTTATTTTATGTGATGTATGTTTATGTTGAATGAATGTTGGCCGTATGCCGGTTTGGCTACGTGATTTTAATCCATGAGAAAATCTGTGGATTAGGTCTAGGTTTTATTTTACGTTATTTTAATGTAATAGATATAAAGCTGTTAGACCGAGTTTTTTAGTTGTATTTTTTATTCTAGTAATATTAGATTTTTTTCTTTTGGAATAGATAGTCTGTATCAAATAAAGATCGGAGATCAACTCAAAGAAGGAAAGTAGTTCAGCACCAAGAAGGAAGGTTCACAGGTTCACGTCCCGAAACCCTAAATGGAGCTAGGGTTTTCGGTGAGGTGCGGTGAAAGGGGCAGTGACCACATCCCTGTTTTCAGAGCTGACTTTCCTGTTTTATCTCATCAATCAACATGAGATATAAGTCATGCTAGTTGGAATATTACTGTTGCTTATTATGTTGAAACATGCAATGGATGTTTATCCTTTTATGTGATGTTTGCATGTTTGTTAATGGGATAAAATGAAACCTCAAACATAAATAACTAAGTGGGAGAGATTTCATACTAAAGTATGTAGAAATCTCATATGGTCTCTATTAAAATCTGGTTTAATTGAGAAGTGATGGGCATGCGTGTTGACATTAGTCTTTCTCCATATCGGATGTGGCATATCACAGATTTCTCTAGAAATTAAATCTCCTAAATGGATAGCTGTAGAACACTATTAGAACTAACTGACTCCTCCATTTGGAGTGGTTAAATTTGAATAGTGATCTCGGTGTGAAGATAATGGTGTGCACACTTAGATGTAATTTATTGATAAACGTCCACACGACCGTGGCTTATTAGTTAGACGATTACATGACCGTGTTTATTATCCGGCTATTAATTTGCTTGTCGTAAGGAAACTCAACTCGAGGCAAATTAAAGGTTTAACCTATTTAAAAATGAATTTTATAAATGTCCACACTATCGTGGCTTATAAAAGATGTTTTTAAAGTGTCGGTGGAAAAGTATATAATTTTTGTGAGGCTTATATGTTGTTTATCCTAAAAGTTTTTATGACTGTACTGCATGTTTTAATTTCAGTTATTCCATATCATCAATGGCACTCTCCAATCTGTCATCAATCTTTAAAGAAAATAAACTTGTCAGTGAAAACTACAATGACTGGCTTCGTAACCTTAACTTAGTTCTTGTTGCTGAGGGACACAAGTTTGTGCTTGAAGAGGTTTGTCCTCCACAGCCAAATGAGGATTCTGACGAAGCCCAAAAGGTTGCATATGATAAGTGGGTTATGTCTAATGAGATAGCGCGCTATTACATTTTGGCATCTATGTCAAATGTGTTGCAACATCAACATGAGCCTATGAAAACCGCTTATGATATCATGTACAATCTTAGGCAGCTATTCGGTCATCAGAATCGCTCGGCACGCCATTTGGCAATGAAGAAGCTAATGGATATGATAATGTCTGACTCCACACCTGTTAGGGATCACGTTCTCATGATGATGGGGTATTTATCTGAGATCGAGACCTTGGGTGGAGATGGTGATTCTCAAATCGACATTGTTGTTCATAGCTTATCCTCGAGGTTTGAGCAGTTCAGGTTGAACTTTAATATGATCAAAAGGGAAGTCAGCCTGACCGAACTGCTCATGGATCTTCAGACGGTTGAATTGTTCCAAAAGAGCGATCCTCATGCCCACATAGCTGAGAAAGGCGTATCTTCTTCTGGTGGTAAAAGGAAGAAGAGAAACGCACCTAAAAAGGCTATAGATGAGGCGCCTAAGGCAAAGAAGCCAAAGGCAAATATTCCTCCTGAGAAGTTTAAGTCTAAGACTAAATGCTTCAAGTGTGGCCAACCAGGTCACTGGAAGGCGGCGTTTCCTAACAAGAAGAAGAAGAGAGGTACATCTCATACTCTGGTTGTAGAAACATGTTTAGCAACTTGTTCTACCCAGTCATGGGTAGTAGATACGGGAGCTACTGATCATGTTTGCATGTCTTTACAAGGGTTCCTGGTAAAAAGACAGCTGAGTGAGGATGAGATCACCATCTGCATGGGCAATGCTATGAGAGTGGCGGCTGTTGCAGTGGGAGATGTTGTTTTACCTTTCAGTAGTGATAGAACTTTGGTTTTGAAAGATTATCTTTATGTGCTTGGTTTTAGGAGAAACTTGATTTCAGTTTCTAAATTGATTATGGATGGATATTTTGTTTCTTTTGATAACAAAAGAAAACACTTGAAAACATTTTATCTGTTCTAGCACATTGGATGGACACCTATACTTTCTTAAACCAATTGAAAACACTACGCAAAGACAACTGTTGAATACATCGATCATAAACCCTAACAAGAGAAAAGAACCTTCAGACTTGAATCAAACCTATCTTTGGCATCTAAGGCTAGGTTATATTAACCTTAAGAGGATACAAAGGCTTGTAAACGATGGACCATTGTCTTCTTTGGTACTGGAATTATTTTCTTTGTGTGAATCCTGTTTGGAAGGTAAAATAACCAAGCGTCTTATCCAGTCAAAAGGAAATAGATCCGAAGGGCTATTAGATTTGATTCTTTCGGACCTGTGTGGCCCTATGTCAGTTTAAGATCGAGGAGGGTTCGAGTATTTCATCACTCTCATTGATGATTTCTTTAGATACGGTTATATCTATCTGTTGCATCGCAAGTCTAAATGCTTTGAGAAATTCAAAGAGTTTAAGGCGGAAGTGGAGAAACGAACAGGCAGAAGTATCAAGTCATTACATTCTAATCATGGTGGTGAGTACTTCTCATGTGAATTTAGGGATTACATGGCAGAGAATGGGGATTACATCCCAGTTGACTGCGCCTGGAACACCACAGCAGAATGGCATGGCGGAAAGAAGAAATCGAACACTGTTAGAGATGCTTAGATCGATGATAAGTTATTCTGAGTTGCCCATTTCGTTCTGAGGATATGCCTTGGAAACGGCAGCCTATATTCTTAACTTGGTTCCATCGAAATCAGTTTCTGCTACACCCACAGAACTATAGACTGGATGAAAGTCCAGTTTGAACCATATTCGGATTTGGGGTAGCCAGCACATGTGTTGGACAAGGAAGTTGATAAGCTGGCACCTCGTACTGATGTAAGGCTGTTCGTTAGATATCCTAGAGGAAAGAAATGTGGTTTATTTTATAGTCCTAAGGATGAGAAGATCATTATCAACACCAATGCTTGATTCCTAGAAGAAAACTATGTTATAAACCACAAATCAAGGAGTCAAATCATCCTTGAGGAGTTTAGGGGAGGATCGAATCCTACACCATTTGTACAAGAAGAGGAACCACCAAACACTGCACAATGTGTCACAGAAATACAGGAACTGCCTCATCGCAGTGGGAGGGTTGTACGCCAACCTGATAGATTCATTGGTCTGGGAGAGACTTCAGATTTCCCAGAGGGACTCAATGAATTGGATCCCATGACCTATGACGAGACAATTCGAGATAAAGATGTGGATTCTTGGAAAACTGCAATGGAATCTGAGATGTGGATTCCTGGTGCGCCAGGTTGATGATGTTCTCTTGAGGAAACACAAGTTCATGTTGAAACCCTGCAGGTGGAATTTATTCCTTACATGATAAAGTTTGTGTGGTACTACTCAAGGTTTTAGATGTTAATTAATTATAGCTGTCAGAGGCTGACATAATTAATTAATGGACATTATATCTTAAACACGGGGAATGGCTGGACTAAAGGAGAAAACATATTCGTAAATATGTATTAAATTAGTAGGTCAGTTTTACTTCTTTAGTGGAATAAAAGTAAAACTTAATTTATTTAATTATATCCTAAGTTTATTGGATATTGGATATTAAATAAATTAGTGGGCCAATTTAATATTCTTCTAGATCCCTGTTGTAGCCCAATAGACTGATAGTGGGCTGGATATTGAACTTGAGATAGAGGCCCAAACCCAGTAGGGTTTGGAGAAGGAATTTTCGCCCCCTCCCTATATAAAAGAGGAGGGGGGGTTTGAAAATTATATCATCTAATATCAGCCCCTCTTTTGTCTCTCAAAGTTATCCACAGATTTCACAACCCTATCTAGTAGATTTCAGCCCACTCTAAATCTAGATACAGTCCGGGAATACAACAGAAGATCTTGGAGTAGAATCTGTAAGTGGACGATTTTTGAGGTGTTAGGTGGTGCCAGTTTAAATTCATTCAACAACAAGATTAGATCTTTAATCTTGTCCTCAGACTGTCTGACAATTGTAAGTAATTCGAATCTATGTATTCCGCTTTATTAGATTCGTTTTGCATGGTTTTGTGCTTGACGTGATAAACATGCATGTGACATAAAAATATGATTTGCATGAACATGAGATTAATGAACAACCAATAGATCATGCGGTGGTTTAATTCGAAAAAACCCCAACAAAACTATCTCTCAGTATGATACTAGACATCTTAAATTTTTCCCAAAACTTCAAGTTCTTCATTCCCCATCCTTTTATAGTGTTCCATTATCTTCAAATCTATTTATCATTTTAATGTACAAACGACTCTAGATCCTAGTAAAAGAGGTAAATCACAACACGTGGTGTGGGTGTCAAGAGTTTGTTTGTATATTACGCCAACTACAAGAAATTCAAACCAAATTGGACTTGAAAACTCCTATTGAATACTTAATTGTTTCTTTAGCTCTCCTAACTGTGATTTTGTTTCACGGAATTGCAATATGTCATACTTTGTTCGTATTCAAGATCATACATCAGTATCTGATGTTTTTATGCATTTTTAATTTACTGTGTGTTGGGTAAATTATGGATTTTTCTTTGAAAATAATCGAACAGAATAACAGTCAGGTTATAAGTCGAGGCGGGACTTAAACTCTCTTTCCGCAAGACGAAATTGCCCCGCAATATTAATGCAAAACGGACTTTGACAATCGTCTCCAAGATACAATGAATTTTCAATGGCGTTTTGTTACATTTATAAAAATGACGTTACGCCGAACAAAACAATAATCGAGACTTTCAATCGATTACTAGGTAAGAAGAGAAGTATAGAAAATTTTAGATTTTCAAGTCGAGAAAATGAAATTCAGGGAATTCTATTTATAATATTCAAAGAGTCATGGTGTCTCTTTATGAAACGGTGATATTGTTTGATCCGGATCAATCTAGGCCATTGGATTATGAATATTGATCAATCCACACAATCCAATGGTTCTAGATTAAATGGATGCAATGGTTCGAAACACCAAATGGTGGTTGAAGATCCTTAGATGAATGGATACAATGGATCAAGCCATTGTTCCATATTTGAACCATTTTCATTTGAATGGACGCAAACATTGGAGACAATAGTTCATGGTTTAACAACCTCAGTTGAACGAATGTCTTGGTCGGAGCCATTAGTTCACATTTGAACCACCACAAAGCTTTAAGTCGAAATTGTTGGTCCCGGTGCGAGTATATGTCAGTTTAGAGAGAGGGATGAATAAACTGACACAAAAACTTTTAAGCTTGTGTGGAATATATAGGGCCCTGACAAATTATTTATGCACCGATCAGTTGAGATTAGTCAGCTTGACAAATTGATCAGTCTAGATCAGTCAGCTTGAAGCTTGTGAGCTAATTAGTTGATGCTGGTGTGCAGTTTAAGAGCATACAAAAGCTTAGAGCATAAAGTATAGCACACACAAGACTTATAGAGGTTCGAAGCTTCCTGCTTCTACGTCCTCTCTTCCCTCCGCAGATGGGCAATCCACTATGCAAGTGTAAAGTTTCTTTATTATAGTTACACAGTGAAGAATCCTGTTGGACCTGAAAATGGTACCCTTCAAATCGAGAGCGGCCTCCTTTCCAACTATTGCTGTCCCGAAAGAACGGACCTGCTAGTACGCTCCTCCTCAGCCGATTTTTGGTCAACAGCTCACACTTACCGGTCCCAACTGCTCGCTGAGACTTTAGGTGGGGAGGGAGAAAGAAAATTTTCAATACAGGGTGGACAACGCCGCGGGAGGAGACATTGGAGATCGGACCGCCGAAGAAGTCTCAAACATTTATGAGACAATGGCCACAACTTCTCAACAAAAGAGCACTAGGGGGAAGAGAGCTTCCGTCAATGAATCCAACCCTAGTTATGATGTTACGAGACAACTTGCCGAGTTGACAAGGCAAGTAGAGATGCTTCGAACTCCGAGAGACCACCTCAACAAGCCATGACCATTGAGACTTGTGGAATTTATGGAGATTATGGCCATGGACCCAATGTATGTCAAAAGTCGATCGAGCCGGAATCAAGTGAAGAAGCTCATTTCCATGCTCTTGAAGAACAAGTTCATGCTCTTCAAGGATTTCAACTCGTCAACCATACAATCCATACTCCCAATCATACAATCCGGGATGGAGAAACCATCCAAACTTTTCTTGGAGGCAACCTCAACAACCCCCTCAACAACCACCTCAACAACCGCCTCCACCTCAACATGCCGGAGGTGGCCAAGCTCAACCTTATCCAAGGCCACAATAATATCTGGCCCAACCAAACCCACCGCCTAGGCTGACATTGCAAGACACCTTGCAATCCTTCATTCAAGCCACCCAACAAAGGTTTGAATCTATGGAAGCTTCTGTGAAAAGGATCGAGACCCAAGTGGGGCAAATAGCTGGGACCGTTGGAGAGTTGGCCAAGTAAGCAAAGTCGGGCAAGTTGTCAAGCCAACTGGAGCAAGGTCAAGCCATCACCGTCCTTAGAGGAGGCAAAGTGATCGATAATAAGGTTGGAGAACCAAGCCCATCCGAAGAAGTTGAAAAGAAAGAAGAGGCTCCTCATCAAGTACAAAGGGAGCCCGAACCAAAGATCGATGAGAAGAAAGCGCCCACACTCCACAAGGCCACCAATCCCTATACTCCTCCAATTCCTTATCCAAGCTGATTGAGGAACGAGAAGCAAGACAACCAATTCCAAAAGTTCTACAAGCTCTTATCCAAGGTGAATGTCAACCTTCCACTCCTTGACGTCATCTGCAATGTACCGGCTTATGTCAAGTTCTTCAAAGAACTAGCCTCCAAAAAGAGGAAATTTACGGAGGATGAGAAGATTGTGGTGTCCGAAGTGGCAAGTGCAATCCTACAACAACAACTACCGCCCAAGCTCTGTGATCCAGGTAGTTTTACTCTTAAAATTGCCTTGGGAAATGGTAAAGAATCATGTGGTATGCTAGACTTAGGAGCCGGAATTAATTTGATGCTCTACTCTATTTTTAAACAACTAGAGTTAGGGGAATTGAAACCAACTAGAATGTGTCTACAATTGGCGAATAGATCTGTGAGATATCCTAGAGGCACAATAGAAGAAATTCTAGTTAAAGTGGGTAGTTTGATTATACCGGTTGATTTTGTTATGTTGGATGTGGGAGATGTCGAAGAAACGGGAAAAGAGCACACACTTCTCTTGGGTAGACCTTTTATGGCTACAACTAACATATTGATTGATGTTAAAAATGGAACTTTAAAAATGTTCGTGTTAGGAGAAACCGTGTCATTTTCCTTGCATGAAAATAAGGTTATTCCCGTTTTCTCGTTTGAGGAAAATTGCTCTTTTATAGATGCTATTGATCTCTTGGTCGAGGAAGTTTTTTGCAGGAAATTGGCTCCACATGGAGGAGTGAAGCCTTGTCCGATGAGATAGCAATGGAAGAAGCGAGCCTCAAGTGTGGGGGAGATGAGTTGGATACCGAAGAGATGGAGATATTGCTAAGAGAAGACATTAGTTTGATGGGAATTCTAACCTCAACCGAAGAGGAAGTGAAGCCTTCTCCCGAACTTGAGCTCAAGGAGCTCCCATCTCATCTCAAATATGTCTACCTCGATAAAAAAGAGAAGAAACCCGTGATCATCTTTGTCGGGCTTGAAAAATATGAAGAAGATCTCTTGGTAGCCGTACTCAAGAGAAATAAACAAGCCATTGGCTGGAATCTTTCCGACATCAAAGGCATTAGCCCCACGACGTGCATGCATCGAATCATTCTCGAAGAAGAGGCTATGCCGGTTTGAGAATGACAAAGGCATCTCAATCCCGTGTTGATGGAGGTTGTTAAGAAGGAGATTCTCAAACTCCTAGCGGAAGGAATCATATACCCAATAGCTGATAGTGAATGGGTGAGCCCGATCCATGCAGTGCCCAAGAAAGGAGGAATTATGGTGGTGGAGAATGACAAAGGAGAGCATGTGGCTACTCGAACCACCATCGGATGGAGAATGTGCATTGACTACCGAAAGCTCAATGCCGCCACTCGAAAAGATCATTTTCCACTTCCTTTCATTGATCAAATACCTGATAAACTTGTCAGTCATAGTTTTTATTATTTCCTTGATGGTTTATCGGGTTATTTTCAGGTGGCTATAGCGCTGGAGGACCAAGCCAAGACCACATTCACATGTCCGTTTGGCACCTTTGCATGTAGAAGAATGCCGTTCGGACTATGCAATGCACCGGGCACATTTCAAAGGTGTATGTTTTCTATCTTCTCCAAAATGATTGGTGATTTCATTGAAGTATTCATAGATGATTTTTCTATCTTTAGGTCTTCATTTTCCGATTGTTTGGATAAGTTAGAACTTGTTTTGAAGATATGCATTGAAAGTATCCTTACTCTTAGTTGGAAGAAGAGTCATTTCATGGTTACTAGTGGCATAGTCCTTGGGCATGTTGTTTCAAAAGAAGGAATGAGTGTAGATAAGGCTAAGGTCGATGTAATTGAAAAATTACCTCTACCCGTTAATGTGAAAGGTGTTAGAAGCTTTTTAGGCCATGCTAGTTTTTAACCGTCGGTTTATTAAAGACTTCTCCAAGACTAGCCAACCTCTATGCTATTTACTTGCTCAAGATGTTCCTTTTGAGTTTGATGATAAGTGTTTACATGCTTTTAATACTCTTAAGGAGAAATTGATCACCGCACCCATTGTCATTCCCCCTTATTGGTCATTGCCTTTCAAAATTATGTGTGATGCATCAAATTTCGCTAGGTGTTGTTTTGGGTCAACGAATTGACAAAATTCTTCGTGTAATTTACTATGCTAGCCTCACCTTGAATAGTGCTCAAGTAAATTACACTACAACTGAAAAAGAATTGCTTGTCGTTGTGTTTTCATTGAATAAATTTAGATCCTACATTTTAGGCTCTAAAGTGATTACGCATAGTGATCATGAGGCTTTAAGGCATTTGTTAACCAAACCCCAAGCTAAGCCTAGACTCATTAGGTTGATTTTTCTTGTGCAATAATTTGATGTTGAAATCAAAGATAGAAAAGGGTGTGAAAATGTTATAGCGGACCATCTATCTCGCCTCCCCATTGATGAAAATTTTGATTTATCGTATGAGAAGGGAGTTGTTTGTGATTCATTTCCATATGAGCATGCTCTTGCACTTAATTCCTCTCCATGGTATGCTGACATTGTTAATTATCTTGCTTGTGATAAAATGAGGCCTAACCTTACCTTTCAAGAAAGGAAAAGATTTTTGGCAATGTGTAGGTACTACTTTTAGGATGACCCATACCTTTTCCACTTGGAAAAAGACGAGGCAATCTGAAGATGTGTCCCAGAGGAGGAGCAAACCGATGTTTTGGCTTTTTGCCATGCTTCACATTGTGGTGGCCACTTTGGAGGGCAAAAGACAGCTCGATAAATCTTGCAATCCGATTTGTATTGGCCTTCTATCTTTAAAGATACTCATACTTGTTGCCTTTCATGTGATAAATTCCAAAGACTTGGAAATATAGGGAGAAGAAATGAAATGCCTCTTAATGTCAACCTAGTGGTTAAAATTTTTTTATGTTTAGGATATTGATTTTATGGGACCATTTCCTAACTCATTTGGTTTTGAGTATATCCTATTAGCCGTGAATTACGTGTCTAAGTGGGTTGAAGCGATCCCCACTAGGTCTTGTGATACTAATATGGTTATCAAGTTTGTGCAGGAGCACATTTTGAGTAGGTTTGGATTCCCTCGTGCTATCATAAGTGATGATGGATCGCATTTCACCAATAAACTTTTCGAAAAATTGATGAAAAAGAATGGTGTGACTCACAAGGTGGCTACTCCTTACCATCCTCAAACTTTCGGTCAAGTGGAGACGAACAACAAGCAAATCCAAAACATTTTAAAGAAGACCGTGAATGTGATGAGGAAAGATTGGTCTACAAAGCTAACCGATGCTCTTTGGGCATACCAAACGGCTTACAATACGATTTTGGGAATGAGCCCTTACCGCCTCATGTATGGAAAAGCGTGACATCTCCCCATTAAGATCGAGCATAGGGCCTATTGGGCCATTAAGGCGATAAATTTTAATCTCATTTGTGCAGAAAAGGAGCGAGCTTTGCAATTGACCGAGCTCGATGAGTTGAGGAATGAAGCGTACGATAATGCAAAGATCTACAAAGACAAGGTGAAGAAGCTTCACGACAAGCGCATTATCAAGAAAGAGCTAACTCAGGGCATGAAGGTCCTTTTTTTCAACACTCATTTGAGACTCTTTCCTGGGAAGCTTAAATCCTGATGGAGTGGGCCATTCATCATTGAAGAAGTGTTTCCCTATGGTGTGGTGATCTTGAGAAATCCAGCGACAAACGCCATATTTCAAGTGAACAGGCATCGAGTCAAGCCATACTTTGAGTGACTATCCCGAGAAGCCGAAGTCAAGACTTTTAAGCTTGAAAACTCCACCTAGCTATCTCAGAGGCTATGTCTAGCTTGAGACAGTAAAATGAGTGTTGCATGGGAGGCAACCCATGATTTTCTTATTTTTATATGTCGTTCAATTTTTGTATATTTTCACATGTTTAAGTCTTGTGTGTTTTTGGTATTTGTTTCACAGGGACAAGTTGGGAGTGTGGCAGGAAAGAAACTCAGAAATTTGGCTAAGTGTGAGCACGCTATTGTGCGGTCGCGCGACACCCCTCTCGGCGGAAGCCCCGCGTGAGCGTGCGGGCAATTCCAGCAAAATGAGACTCCGTAAGCAAGCATAGCTCCGCGGGCGCGCAACTCGTCCAGGCCCGTGACCGTGTGGGCCCCTCCCCTATAAAAAGGGGGCCATGCTGAACCCTAGCTCCACAACCCTCTTTGCGCCGCTTTTGAGCTCTTTCCTCACCTTCAAACAAACCTAGCTGCTCTCCTCCCTTTCACCATCCAAAACCAAACAACTTCCAGCTGAGAAGAGCTCCCCATGTCACACCCATACATCACCACACTCGTGACGCTCACACTGTGACTGCGTTCTCTCCTCCGCGCCCACGCACCCGTCTCCTCACATCAACTCCGACCGACCACCGCCGCCCTAAGCTGCTCCGCCGCACTCTGTCATGCTCTGATAGCCAGACGAAGCCCAAGACCACGCAGTTCTCCGTGACCGTGCCCCTGCCCTCACACAATCCCGCGACCGCACAGCCTTCCGCGGCCGCGCTCTACCGACTTCGCGCGCCTGCCATGAGCCATTGCTCCTGCTCAAGCCGTGTCTCCACCCCGAGCTCTCTTTCACGACTTCAGGCCATCTACACCTTGTGATACGTCCCGTGCTAAGGAGTTATCGGATCCAATCAAGGTACCTGAAGGACCCGTGATGCGATCGTGAGCTAAGAGGTTCAAGGAGAGCCTCAACGGGTTCATAAGAGAGGTTTGGGAATAAGAGGCGTCAAGGAAACCCATGGAAGAAGACAAAGAGGGAGAACCAAGCTGGAAGGTGTTGATATCGACACAAGGTTATCAAGAGTTAGAGTTAGAGTGCATTGTATGAAGATGAAAAATAGTCGGTATGCCCATACCGTGCGACAGTCAGTATGCCCATACTGACTAGGAGTAATATCGGCCCTTAATATTTTAATTAAGGGGATTGATTTATTAGGCTATAATATTTATTTAGTCAGATTTTATTATTTAAATTAATGTAATTTTTATCCCTTAAGAGTCATAGTTTGACTAGGATTTATTTAAGGCAGATTCCTACCTTGAATAGAATTCTAGTTTAGGAAGTTTCCTAGTCTAGTGAGGATTTCTTTTTGGATCAGATTTTTGTTTCCTTTTCCTTAATAATTTCATCCATCCCTACATTATAAATAGGGGTCCTTTGTAAACATTATTGATTAGACCATTATTGAATTCAAGTATAAACTTGTGAGTTTATTTTCTCTCTGGAGAACTTTTATCCGAAATTCATAATATTTGTGAGATTCAATTTCGACTTATCAAATGGGTTCATGATCCACGCTTGTGGCGTCTACATCAAATCCATGTTCGTGTTTCCAATTGATCACGGGTTACGAATTCAATTAATTAGTGGTTCAACATCATTGTGAGGCTATGGTATGAATCCATCCATCCAACTCGGTGAAACTGATACAAGTCCTAGGAAGTTCTACAGCTTTCTTTATCGTGTGCCGGTGAGGATCGCATCATGTGGTATCAAAGCTTCGGCTTTGTATCAGGTTCCATCTATCATTTAAATTTTGTCCTTAATTTTTTCGTTCCTTATATATATAAAAAAAGTCATTCACTTTAAAAAAAGAAGCGTGAACAGTACACGTAAACAGTAAAAAAAACTCTGGAAATTGTGTTGTTCGATCTTAGTCTTTCGTTCTTGTTGGATTTTTGGAGACGCGTTCAGTTATTTGGTTGTTGAACCCTAGATAGGTCGTTTTAATCGATTTGGGTATTTTTGATTTTTGGATTTGATTTCTTTGGAGAGGAAATTTAGAGTTTAGACATCCGTAGGAACTGAGTGCATAGATAATTGTAGGAGTTTTATTGCGTAGAATTCTGGTAGGAATTAATTTGTTCAACTTTTCATTTAATTTCCATTGTAATACATTCTTAGTCCTATCTTTCGAGTTCATTGTGATATAAAAAAAAAAGAAAAAAGAAAAAAAAAAGAAAAAAAAACAAAAAAAAGAAAAAGAGGCCGAAAAAAAAGGAAGCAAAAAAAATGTCTAAGAAAAATGCAGGTACTGAAGACAACACCGCTGGAGGTTCAGAAGGAGAATTAACCCCTGCGTTCGATCCAAAGTATACTGTGGAGGCCCTACATCAGCACCTATCAAAGCTGCTTAAAGCCGAAATGGAAGTGTTACATGAGCGGATCGATAAGATGGAGAAGTCAATACAGGAGCAATCACAATCAGCTCCCCGAGAGAACCATGGAGGTCGAGGTGGAAGAGGCAGATGTGGAGGAAGAATCAAACCACGACGTTATCCACACGTCGAACGACAAAGAAGAGGATATGAAGAGTCCGAGGAAGAAGAGGTGGAAGAGGAAGATATGCAATCAGTGATTGGAGGTCAAAGAAGGGGAAGAGCTAGAGAAGATGGCAACTTGGGCAACATAAAAATGAATGTACCTTCGTTCAAAGGTACAAATTATCCAGCCGCGTATCTAGAGTGGGAGCGCAAGATGGAGATGTTATTTGACTGCCACAACTATTCAGAGCTGAAGAATGTCAAATTAGCGATAGTGGAGTTTTCTGATTATGCCATTAATTGGTGGAACCAATTGACCATCAGTCGACGGTGCAATCGGGAAAGGCCATTGGAGACATGGGATGATCTGAAATCGTTGATGAGAAAGAGGTTTGTGTCTAATCACTACTACAAAGAGCTTTACAACAAGCTCCAGACCTTGAGGCAAGGTACAAACAGTGTGGATGAGTACTACAAGGAAATGGAGGTGGCGATGATTCGAGCAGATGTGGAGAAGAATGGAGAGGCCACCATGACTCGTTTTCTTGCAGGTTTGCATAGGGAGATCCGGGAGGTGGTGGAGTTGCAGCAGTATGTGGAGATGGAAGATGTGTTACAAATGGCGATAAAGGTAGATAATCAACTCAAGAGGAGAGGTAACTTGACTCGAGGAAATGCATCTACATGGAAGTCTAACTCGACTTCTAACTCTACCCCATGGAAGTCGGTGAGCCAAGGCAAGAAGGAGGAAAAGCAGTTGTTCACTAAGTCGAAGTAGGAAGCGGCGGTGACGACTGCAACCAATCATCAGGAGATGTCCGGGAGCCAAAAAAGAGACATCAAATGCTTCAAGTGTCAAGGTCGAGGCCACATAGCCAATCAATGTCCAAACCGGCGTGTGATGATTTTGAAGAATAATGGGGAGATCGTGACGGATGATGAGGAGGTTGATCAGGATATGCCCAAATTGTCGGAGTCAAGACACGAGGATGAGGAGTACACAGCACCTGAGTCACTTGTTTTGGTTGCACGCAAGTCTCTTAGCTTACACACCAAAAGTGTTGATGGGGTGCAAAGAGAGAACATATTCCATACCTGATGCCACATCAAGGATAAGGTATATAGTACGATTATTAATGGTGGAAGTTGTACTAATGTAGCTAGTGTTGTGATGGTGACCAAGCTAGGATTGCCGATTCTCAAGCATTCTATGCCATACAAGCTATAATGGTTGAACGACAGTGGAGAGACCAAGGTGAACAAGCAGGTTCGAGTGCCATTTTGGATTAGCAAATATGAAGACGAAGTGCTTTATGACATAGTACCCATGCAAGCCGGACACATCTTTTTGGGGCGTCCATGAAAATTCGATAGGAGGGTGACTCACGATGGCTTCACAAACAAGTACTCTTTTGTACTTAACAAGAAGACTGTGACACTAGCTCCTCTAACACCTTCACAAGTGTATGAGGACCAAGTGAAGCTACAAGAAGAAGCCAAGTCTATGAAGAAGAGGGAACGGGCGGCAGCGGCTATTGAGCCGAAGGAGAAGCCCGAAGATCCTATTTTACGACGGCAAGTGACATCAAGTGAGCCGTGCAAAATGAGAAGCCCATGTATTTGATGGTCCGCAGAGATTTGCTACAAACTTAACAAGTCTTTGCCAAGTTCTATTTTATCTCTCTTGCAGGAATTTGATGATGTATTTCCCGATGAGATGCCACCCAGTTTACCACCAATAAGGAGAATCGAGTATCAAATCGATTTTGTGCCTGGCACCACTTTACCCAATCGGTCGGCGTACCGAAGCAACCCCAAGGAGACAAAGGAGCTCGAAAGACAAATCCACGAGTTGTTGGAGAAAGGCCAAGTGAGGGAGAGTTTGAGCCCATGTGCGAGCCCGGTCTTGTTCGTGCCCAAGAAGGACTCGTCCCTTTATATGTGTGTCGACTGCAGAGCCGTCAACAACATCACGGTAAAGTATCGACATCCTATATCCCATCTTGATGACATGCTTGATGAGTTGCATGGTGCTTGTGTATTTTCTAAGATAGATTTGCGTAGTGGGTACCATCAAATTAGGATTAAAGAGGGGGGTGAATGGAAAATGGCATTTATTACTAAACTTGGATTATATGAGTGGTTGGTAATGCCGTTTGGTTTGAAAAATGCTCTTAGCACTTTTATGCGTCTTATGAACCATGTTCTACGTGCTTTCATTGGTAGATTCATTGTGGTTTATTTTGATGACATATTGATCAATAGTAAAACTGTGGACGAGCATGAAAATCATTTGAGAAATGTTTTACAAGATTTAAGGAAAGAATAATTGTATGCTAACCTTAAAAAGTGCACCTTTTGCACCGATAGGTTTGTTTTCCTTGGCTTTGTTGTGAGTACAGATGGAGTGCAGGTCGATGAAGAGAAGATGCGAGTCATTCAAGAATGGCTGACACCTACCTCTGTTGGAGAGGTTCGGAGTTTTCATGGATTGACGAGTTTCTACCACCGTTTTGTTCCACACTTCAGTAGCATTGCAGCTCCGATGACCGAAGTGATCAAAAAGAATGTGGAGTTCAAGTAGGGCGAAGCCTAAGAGCGATCATTTCAAATGCTCAAGGAAAAATTGACACATCCATCGGTACTATCTGTTCCTGACTTTTCTAAAACATTTGAGGTTGAGTGTAATGCTTTCGGTGTTGGTATTGGTGCAGTTTTGAGGCAAATGGTTCGCCCAATTGCATACTTCAGTGAAAAGTTAGGAGGTGCTACAGCAAACTACCCAACATATAATAAGGAGTTGTATGCACTAGTGCGGGCATTGCAGACATGGCAACATTACTTGTGGCCTAAAGAGTTCGTGATCAATACCGACCATGAGTCGTTGAAGCATTTGAGAAGACAATACAAGTTGAACAAAAGACATGCAAGATGGATGGAATTCATTGAGACATTTCCATACGTCATCAAATACAAGCAAGGTAAAGAAAATATAGTAGCCGATGCATTGTCTAGAAGGTATGCGTTGCTTTCTACTTTGGATGCTAGATTACTAGGTTTTGAGTGCATTAAGGCATTGTATGGGAATGATGATGATTTTCAAGATGTTTATATTGCGTGTGAGAAATCTGGACATGGAAAGTTTTATAGGTAAGATGGTTATTTGTTTAGGGAGAATAAATTGTGTGTGCCTAACTGTTCCATGCGTGAGTTATTATTGTTGGAATCACATGGTGGGGGTCTTATGGGGCATTTTGGAGTAGCTAAGACTTTATCTGTTTTGCAAGAACGTTTCTTTTGGCCTCATATGAAGCATGATGTGGAAAAATTGTGTGCTAAATGTGTTACATGTCGACAAGCTAAGTCTAGAGTCCAACCACATGGTTTATACATGCCTTTGCCTATTCCTACATCGCCTTGGATAGACATATCTATGGATTTTGTGTTAGGATTGCCTAGGAGTAAACGTGTTCATGATTCTATATTTGTCGTTGTTGATAGGTTCTCTAAAATGGCACATTTTATTGCATGTTCTAAGTCTAATGATGCGACGCATATAGCTGATTTGTTCTTTAGGGAAGTTGTGCGTTTGCATGGTATGCCTAAGACAATTGTGTCTAATCGTGATGCAAAGTTTTTTAGTTATTTCTGGAAGACTTTGTGGTGTAAGTTAGGAACTAAATTGTTGTTTTCTACTACTTGTCATCCACAAACTGATGGTCAAACGGAAGTAGTAAATAGGACTTTATCTACGTTGTTGCGGGCATTAATAAAAAAAACATTAAAACTTGGGAAAAATGTTTGCCGCATGTAGAGTTTGCATATAATAGGTCTGTTCATTCTGCATCTCAGTTTTCACCGTTCGAAATTGCATATGGTTTTAATCCTTTAACTCCCTTGGATCTAATTCCTTTGCCTGTGCAAGAGTTCACTAATTTGGATGGGAAAAAGAAAGTTGAATTTGTTAAACAGATTCATGAGAAGGCTAGAGCAAACATCGAAATGAGAACCGAGCAGTACACCGAGAAAGCTAACAAAGGGCGGCAGAAGTTCGTGTTCGAACTTGGTGAGTGGGTTTAGTTGCACATGAGGAATGAAAGGTTTCCGGCTCAATGGAGATCCAAGTTGTTACCTAGAGGCGATGGACCGTTTCAAGTCCTTCAGCGCATTAGTGACAATGCTTACACGTTGGAAAATTAGGGATTGACTTCAATCAAGTAGTTGTAATTGTGCTATGAAATAGTAGCATTGTTCCCAAGCTTCCCAACACTGGGGCAAATCTCTAATAACCCAATAAACCACAAATTGGTAATCTTAACATAATCAATACAATAACCTTAAAACTTTCAAATTTTATTAAATAAACAGAGTAAAATTCACAAAAATCAAGCGTGCAGCAGTCAACCCAATATAAATGAGTGCAAGAGTGTATCAGAATAAACTCAAATATCCAAATAATCGGAGTAGAAAATACAGTATAAATAATAGATGGGGAGTTTCTTCAACAGTACCTTACTCTGGAGAGATATAGAAGTACTATAAATCAACAGTCTTCTCGATGCACCTCGAGTTCCTTCGAACTCGTCGCATGTGATCATTCCTTCTTCATTCATCATTCTCCAGCTAGTGTTTCGACTTTCAAATTCAGAGAATTTCGAATGCAAGTGATTTGGGAATAGAGAATCGAAGAGAGAGATCTGATTGAGAGTTTTCTACTGTAGATGGAGAGAATTGAAGAGAGGGAATTAATGATATTTGTGTTAAGATCTCATCATCTATTTTAATTATGATTTTGTTTTGAATCTAGAAAGAATACATACCAAGACTCATTATTTATTTTTGGCATTTTATTTACTTCGATATAGGATGGTTATACATAAGCGTCCCATTAAAGTAATAATAGGACGTTTATTATAAAAGCGTCCCAAATATAGCGTCCCAAATATAGCGTCCCAACAACCATATTTTATTGTAGTGTGATAAATATTGTTTGTAATTGTTTTAGAATAATTTGAGGTTAATTTTGTTTGTTTAATAATAAAAAATTTATACATAAATTTATCTTTATATGTTATGTCATAAAATACTGATTTCACTATCTTGATGAAGAATAGGAAATTGTAATCATCTTACTTTAATTAATGTGTGTGTATGTGTGTGAAAATTTCGAGTTATATGTTCATAGAATAATATAATTCTCTATTCTTTTTTTCTAACGTGGATCTTTGTGAAATTTTGTAGGATGAATTGAGGTGGAAAAGACCGAGCATGATTGATAAAAATTATACAGGGTTAGAATTTTATTAATTTGTAGGCAAAACAGCAGACGACTAAGCAGTTTAGAGGTACACAATTATATTGATCGGTTGTTAAGTATCAAGATCGAGTTAAGGCAGGTTATAATTAAACTCATTTCGAAATATTTATGAAAACTATTTATGGATTTACTGTTATTATATATATATATATATATTGTAATACCCCAAAATTTTATTTTCTAAATTTAATTAGGAATATATATCAAATAGTTAAATAGCCAAAACTTTTTGGTATTAAAAAAAAATATATATATATATATATCATATGCTAACCATAAGGATAATCTAGGAAAGAAAACGGACCCTTCTAGGCCACATTTTTAGGTGATATGTGTCCATTGAGTGTGTTAGAATTACCCTTAGAACATTCTCGTATTTTTATTTAGAATCCTAAATATGAAGTTATTTTGATTAATTTGTTTGATTCATTAAGTGTAAATAGATTTAGTATATTTATATTCCACACAAATAAACACATACACATTTATAAAGAAAATCGTATTTATATAACAATATACAAAAAGAATTCGTTGCATACATACATATATATATATAATATTTTCATGGATGAGAATTATTACAAGTTTTCCTCCCAATATACGTGTATTATGGGGAGGGAATTTCTAAAAGTGATGTGTCCCAAAGTAGGAGTTTGTAGATGATGACTCATGTTTAGAGGATAGTTAAGTGGAAAATTAATGTTATAAAAATATATATAAAAAAATAGGGTATGGATGAAAATTGATCATAGATCATTTTCTAAATTTCCTAAATTGCGTCTTGTCTATAACTAATTTCAGTACTATATCATTAAGGTAAGATTTTTATTAATTATTTATTTTGCATAATCGATTAGCCATGTTTCATGGTTTTTACAAATTAGCAAGAAAAATATATATATAAGAATTTTGGTTCTAATATTAAAATTCATCCTCTGCTCAATATTAGCTTAAATTAAATGATGAAATTCATTTACTTTAATTAACTAAGTTCTCGAGTATAAGTATACAAATCCAATTTGAATTTTTTTTTTTTTTTGAATATTAAGCCTATATTAAAAATTAAGTATCCAATTTTGTAGATTGAACTTGCTATGCATATATTCATCGTATCAACAAAATATCACTAGTTCGTAAACATGAATTTAAATTGCTCAACATAAGATATATATAACCAAGATCTAATGTTTGTGATAGAAATTCAAATATGTACAGTTCACGGGAATTACATAATAAATAATAATTTATACATAAACATTATTCCTTTCTTTGTATTGAAGTTAGTATTAGTTTTAAAATTTTAAGCATATATGTACAATATAGTAATAGTGATAATTTTAAGTACAGAAAATAATGAATTGTTAGATCTTAGGTTTTGGTATTTAACAATGATTAGTTGTTTCTAAGATGGATTTAATATAGAGAGTGGTGGTAGATATATTTCAATCAAGAATATTCAACAATATATTCAAGTATAGAGGTAGTTGATGATGGAGTGATTTACTATTTAAATTCTAAATAACTCATTTAGCAACGTTATCATTTCATTATGTTGGGTGAATATATCTATCAAAAATCTAGAATAATATTGTCATAAGAAATCCGACTGACCAACATCTGTTGTGTGTGTGTGTGTACTCTAGGGTGTATTTTCATGAGTAACATTTTCTAAAGAATCAAGTTGTATTTAAAGTTTGAAAACTGCTTAATAAAATATAGAAATTCAACATAAAATTTAAAAAGGGAGTTTAGGGATTGAGTTTTGATAGAGGCCTTTAACTAACTAAGCTAATACTGGTTATTATAGGCCTAGAAGAGATAACAAAATCTGAGCAGGACCAACCCTGGGTCTTAAAGCTTATCCATTATCCAGGTGGGTTATTATATTTTTGCAAATTGTATCTTTCGAGCTATTAAGCTCTGCTTTGTTAAAATTGCATATGTGACTATCTGTGTTAAATATTTACGTGCTAATGTATATTGTCGGATTCTCATAAACCAGCGTTGTGTCAATGTGAGTAGCTACAGTATGCATGCATTATTTGTCCTGTTCTACTCCTTGTCGGTGAGACTAAAATGAAACACTTATGGGTTATACTTGGTCATACTCAACTTTACGCGTGGTGATGTAATACGGGTTGCGGGCAGTGACTGGTTACATTCTTAAGCGCTTCACGATAAAATGTTTTGGTGAACTTAGGTTGCTTTCAATTTTAAAACCTCCTGAGCTTCACTACCTGCATGAACACAGATAGATTACTTTAACAAAATGATTTGCATAACTTGTATTGTAAAAACTTGCCTACTGAGTGCACTAGTACTCAGCCCAAATATTTTCAAATATTTTTCAGGTCGGTAGGCTGGCGCGTGAAGGTGACGATGCTGAGAAATGGGCTTTTGTTGTTTATGTATTTTCCCATTGTCTCTTTTTGTTAAGTATTCTGTTGATAATGAAGTCTCCACGCTTGTAATATCCTTTTGTTAAACACTAAGAGCTCTATCTTGGTGTTATGAATATGTATATATTATTATACAGCATGTTTGACTATTCTGAGTCTTCTGTTGAGATTTTATTATTCAGGTTACCCCTTTTCTTTCCCGTTTCTTAATTCCAACCCCCGTGGCGTCCATTTCCACGGTCTTTCTGGACCGGGGTGTTACATATATATATGTGCATTAAAGTATATCAATGTTCTATGAAATGATATTATTTATGTGTGTTAGGAGGCGTATGACATCGAGTGAATCATTTATGTGATGTCATACTGCCTTTCTACAACATTGAATGTGACATTCAAATTTAGTAATCTTATCATTTCCTAGTTTTTAAGTTTTATTCTTTATGTTTTCTTTATCTTTTTATTTATTTAGTTATTTATTAATTTATTTCTCTACATATATATTCTCGTTGTTTAAATTTTTAAAAATAATAATTGGATATATGTGATTGAAATAATGGATTTGAAATGGTCAAAGAAATCCCTATTTTATAGGAATCATGTTATCTCGTTACTTTCATGCTAATCATTTTATTTTAGAGTATGCTGGGGTATTTGAGTAGAATTGAAAGGAGGACGTGGGTCTTTATTTCAGCCATGATGAAGAACGGTTGAAGGATCAAGAGAAGATCAAGACATGGCAGTTTTCTTTCTCAACCCATGATCCATGAGAGAACATGGATTGAACCGAACCAATTGAAGGAACCTATAAGGAGCAGACTTATCAATTGGTGAAAATATTTGAGTAGAGAAGATATCACCGCTGTGTGTGAGAAGATCAAGAACTCGAATCGAAAATTTAGCAACTAGATTTCTAGCTATTTTGTCTTCATCTTATTGTGTTTCTATTGTTCAACCAATTCATGTGAAAAGATTGTTCAAGTTAGATTAGATGCAAGATATCTAAGTATAGGATTTGTTGCTGAATTGTGATCAAACTACCAGGAAGGTTAGTTTGAATTTTGAATTCTGTTTAGTTGTAAACTAGAATATGATTCGTGTAATTTTGTTGATGTGTCGTGAACATTAGTTCTGATATTGTCAACTGTTTATTGTTTATTACTTGTGAAAGTATAATTTCACCTTGTGGCAATCACATGCCGAATGTGTGTGATTTAAAATTATCTTTATTGTGCAAACTTGTGTTTCTTTTGCTGCGTATTATTGAGATAGTGGAAGCACTATCTAAAATATTGAGTTTAACATTACAAGTTTGTTTTCGTTTTTCAGTGTTTTGAACAATAAATTTTAACAATGTGAATTAAATATCTAAGTTTTAAGTCTATAAATGACTATGTTATTCAAAATTTGTGAATCTATGTGCTATTGTGCAAATGTCAATTGCAATGTCAACTGCCTATAGTTCATTTGTGGTTTTACACCACCCTATTGTTATGTGATCACCCTACAATTTACGATTATTATTCAATGCTGAAAATGCTAAGATATGAACCATACCTACAATTGTGGTTAATTTTACCCTACAGTTGTGGTTAATACTACCCTACAATTGTGTGGTCACATCCTATGTAGGCCCATGTAGTATATGTCTCAAGTGCATGCAAAATTCATTATGCTACGCGTTAAACAACTATTTTCTATGGATTATGTGTGTTTCAATTATTTTAAATGTGTTATACCCACTAAGTAATTATTTCTACCTTTCCGTTTCAGAAGAGACCAATTCAGGAGTGGTTTCTAGAGTATGAACTGGCTTCTTGGAGCCAGAGGTGGCTTTTAGCTTCTCTTCAACTTCTAAAGTCTTCAGCAGTGTTGGATCAGAGAGGTCTGACTGTTTAGGAATATCGTTAGCAGGCTCGTTAGAGTGATGTTTATCCAGATTTGAAACATCAGTCTCAATATCATCAAGATCTCTATCTTTGGGATTTTCTGGGGTGGTCCTCATCTTTATTTGTAGAGTCAGACTCATCCTTGAGAAGAGTCTCAACATTCTACTTGATAATCCGAATGTCACAACCCATAGATATGATACATCTTTAGTGACTCGAAGGCTACAACATGAGAATGTAATATCATCATTCCTTGAGCTCAATATCATGCTTAACAATCAATCAATCTTAATATTCAATTCTCGACATTCAATTATGCTAGCATGAATCATAGCCTATAATGAATTATTTAGGTCTAGTTTCTCGATCAATACCATAGCATCATTACCTATGAGGGATATATGCTATTATTTCGTAAATAATTTTAGGTCTAATTCATTGATCAATACCATAGCATCATTGCCCATGAGGGATGCTATTATTTCATAAATGGTTTTAATTTGAATCGTCTTTAAGAGGGGGGGGGGGCATGTAGAATTTAAAGTGATGTTTACATGTATATTTAAGTTTATATAATGTTGAATAAACTTAATTTCGTTCAGCAACCTCCAATACCCCAAAATTTTATTTTCTAAATTTAATTAGGAATATATATCAAATAGTTAAATAGCCAAAACTCTTTGGTATTAAATATATATATATATATATATATCATATGCTAACAATAAGGATAATCTAGGAAAGAAAACGGATCCTTCTAGGCCACATTTTTAGGTGATATGTGTCCATTGAGTGTGTTAGAATTACCCTTAGAACATTCTCGTATTTTTATTTAGAATCCTAAATATGAAGTTATTTTGATTAATTTGTTTGATTCATTAAGTGTAAATAGATTTAGTATATTTATATTCCACACAAATAAACACATACACATTTATAAAGAAAATAGTATTTATATAACAATATACAAAAAGAATTCGTTGCATACATACATATATATATATATATAATATTTTCATGGATGAGAATTATTACAAGTTTTCCTCCCAATATACGTGTATTATGGGGAGGGAATTTCTAAAAGTGATGTGTCCCAAAGTAGGAGTTTGTAGATGATGACTCATGTTTAGAGGATAGTTAAGTGGAAAATTAATGTTATAAAAATATATATAAAAAAATAGGGTATGGATGAAAATTGATCATAGATCATTTTCTAAATTTCCTAAATTGCGTCTTGTCTATAACTAATTTCAGTACTATACATTCTTAAGATTTTTAACGGCTATTATATCATTAAGGTAAGATTTTTATTAATTATTTATTTTGCATAATCGATTAGCCATGTTTCATGGTTTTTACAAATTAGCAAGAAAAATATATATATAAGAATTTTGGTTCTAATATTAAAATTCATCCTCTGCTCGATATTAGCTTAAATTAAATGATGAAATTCATTTACTTTAATTAACTAAGTTCTCGAGTATAAGTATACAAATCCAATTTGAATTTTTTTTTTTTTTTAATATTAAGCCTATATTAAAAATTAAGTATCCAATTTTGTAGATTGAACTTGTTATGCATATATTCATCGTATCAGCAAAATATCACTAGTTCGTAAACATGAATTTAAATTGCTCAACATAAGATATATATAACCAAGATCTAATGTTTGTGATAGAAATTCAAATATGTACAGTTCACGGGAATTACATAATAAATAATAATTTATACATAAACATTATTCCTTTCTTTGTATTGAAGTTAGTATTAGTTTTAAAATTTTAAGCATATATGTACAATATAGTAATAGTGATAATTTTAAGTACAGAAAATAATGAATTGTTAGATCTTAGGTTTGGTATTTAACAATGATTAGTTGTTTCTAAGATGGATTTAATATAGAGAGTGGTGGTAGATATATTTCAATCAAGAATATTCAACAATATATTCAAGTATAGAGGTAGTTGATGATGGAGTGATTTACTATTTAAATTCTAAATAACTCATTTAGCAACGTTATCATTTCATTATGTTGGGTGAATATATCTATCAAAAATCTAGAATAATATTGTCATAAGGAATCCGACTGACCAACATCTGTTGTGTGTGTGTGTGTGTGTATATATATATATATATTATTACTCTAGGGTGTATTTTCATGAGTAACATTTTCTAAAGAATCAAGTTGTATTTAAAGTTTGAAAACTGCTTAATAAAATATAGAAATTCAACATAAAATTTAAAAAGGGAGTTTAGGGATTGAGTTTTGATAGAGGCCTTTAACTAACTAAGCTAATACTGGTTATTATAGGCCTAGAAGAGATAACAAAATCTGAGCAGGACCAACCCTGGGTCTTAAAGCTTATCCATTATCCAGGTGGGTTATTATATTTTTGCAAATTGTATCTTTCAAGCTATTAAGCTCTGCTTTGTTAAAATTGCATATGTGACTATCTGTGTTAAATATTTATGTGCTAATGTATGTTGTCGGTGTCTCATAAACCAGCGTTGTGTCAATGTGAGTAGCTACAGTACGCATGCATTATTTGTCCTGCCCTACTCCTTGTCGGTGAGACTAAAATGAAACACTTATGGGTTATACTCATTGGGTATACTTGGCCATACTCAACTTTACGCGTGGTGATGTAGTACGGGTTGCGGGCAGTGACTGGTTACATTCTTAAGCGCTTCACGATAAAATGTTTTGGTGAACTTAGGTTGCTTTCAATTTTAAAACCTCCTGAGCTTCACTACCTGAATGAACACATATAGATTACTTTAACAAAATGATTTGCATAACTTGTATTGTAAAAACTTGCCCACTGAGTGCACTAGTACTCAGCCCAAATATTTTCAAATATTTTTCAGGTCGGTAGGCTGGCGCGTGAAGGTGACGATGCTGAGAAATGGGCTTTTGTTGTTTATGTATTTTCCCATTGTCTCTTTTTGTTAAGTATTTTGTTGATAATGAAGTCTCCGCGCTTGTAATATCCTTTTGTTAAACACTAAGAGCTCTATCTTGGTGTTATAAATATGTATATATTATTATACAGCATGTTTGACTATTCTGAGTCTTCTGTTGAGATTTTATTATTCAGGTTACCCCTTTTCTTTCCCGCTTCTTAATTCCAACCCCCATGGCGTCCATTTCCACGGTCTTTCTGGATCGGGGCGTTACAGATTGGTATCAGAGCAGGTCTTGCAACTCTACAAACCTGATGGGTCAACTTATTTTATCTTTCTTTTTCATTAAATTCCCGTGTGATATTATATAAGCCATCAGCTCGTCACTCACGCAACAGCCAAAAGGTACGCCTGTTTTTATGCGGTTTTTAGATTTGTAAAGTTTACATTAATTGGTGAAATGTTAAGTTTGTTTGGAAATGAAAGATTGTGATTTGCTATGTTGGCAGGAATGCCTTGAAAGCTTAAGTCTTACACTGATTACTTACTAGTTTTGAGAATGAAATATGCCTGTGAACGTACAGGATTTTGTGTTAAACCATGCTGATTCTATTATATACATGTGAGGGATTTGTTTATCTATGTTTTGGGCATACTTAGGAATGATTGGCATATGTTGTAGTAACCAAGCCTCTCACTAATTAATGATTATCTTGATATAATTATTATAATTTTATCTGCATGTCAATTGCATTTATTTGAGTATAGATTTTAACATGACTATGTCTATAATTGTTTACTAGATATACGCTAATAGTTTCTAGTTATATAATAAATTGAATAAAATATATATAGGTTTGTATGTGTGTGTGTATTCTAGTAAGTCTTAGAAATAAAAGATATGTATATATATATGTATATTATATATATATATCCAACTTAAAAAAAATGAGATAAATGAGAAAGCAAAACAAGTTGTATGGATTTCCTCCACGTAGCCTATAGCTAAGATACTTGGCAAAAAATGGGCTTCCTTATCAAAAAGAATGGTTGGGTAGTCATTACTATATATATTATAAATTTTGATATAATAATTAAAGGGAAACAAAAGAATAAAGAAAAGATGTTCAGGTTAGTGGCTAATCTTGTTGTTAATATCAAAACTAATTAATTATGATATTTCGTTTATTCTAGATTAGAAGTTCAAGGAATATATATATATATATATATATATATATATATATATATAAGTTGTTATCTAAATTTGAATTATGGGAATTAGAAAAGCTTCGGCCAATTAGTGTTAAAAAATTTAGGATTGTGTCAAGTGCTATTTCATTTCTTTAATATGTTGTAATCAAATTTAATCTCTTAACTGTATTCTTAAATGAAAAAAAAAAATCTCTACAAATGAATTAGCCTTGTTCTAATTTATATTTTAGTTTAATGAAAATAATAATAATAATAATAATAATAATAATAATAATAATAATAATAATAATAAAAGAGAGAGCTAATTATATAGTAGTATAATATAATCAAGATTAATGTTTTTAATTTTTAAGTTTTCGACTGCAATTTATTAGCATAAAATCTTTGAACTATTTGATACCCATTAGTATTTTGTGGGAATTCAAAGTATTTTAAGAAAATAATACATGTTAGTATATTATGGAAAAATAAATGGTAGACATGAGTTATAATGATTGTTTATTTTATGTTGCCGTAGAAACATATTTAAAAGAAAAGAGAGAATTTCAATTTGGCTTAAAATTTAATATGATAATTATTCTAAATTGGTGTTAGCTATATAACTTGATTTTGCTTAGGTATACTTAATTCTATATAAACGAAAGAAATTGCAAATAGATTATTATATTAAAATAAATATTACTAATGGTGATCAAAATTAAATCAGAGGACTGATGAATAATAGATCTCATTAATTCATTGTAATTCAATTCTAACATTTTTGTTACATAATTATGATATTTCAATTTTACTAAGATATTTAAAGGGTATTGGCATATCAATAGTAATTATTGTTTTGTTTGATTATTTGTATATTAAACGTAATAATATATTTTGAATAGACTTTCTCGAGGAAGTGCGTGATCTAGAATTCCAGTTAGCTTAAATTTTGGTCTAAATCGAGGTAAGTAGAAATCCATTTGCAACTACAATGCATGAATATATTATTATGTGATTATTATTTGCTATTATGTTGTTATAATTTATTACCTTATAAATGTGTGATGTAATATGCTTGTGGCGTTCTATCTATTTACATTGAATATCTTGTACATGAGCACGAGCATATGCATGCACGTCATGTAGATATTGTCGAGTTGCATGCATGAAATGGTTTTGAGAGAGAGAAAATGTTTTGTTTGGGATTGGTCACCACCAGCCCGTGTTGTGCTGTGTTGTATATTTGTGCCTCGAGTGGGATGACTTCCATGCGGGATCAAAGGGAACAGGCAGGGGGCGTGTCCCTTGGGGTCCAGGGAGGATGGTCCACTTCGACTGCACCTTTGAGGTGATGAGTGGCTGATGTGGGATGATTTTCATGTGGGATCAAAGGGAACAGGCAGGGGGCGTGTCCCTTGGGGTCCAGGAAGGATGAGCCACATGAGTGCACTAATCACATTCTGGCCAAGTGATATTGAATATATTATGAGCTCATGACTCATGTTGGTGTCTGGTGAAGGGAGCCAAATTCCTAAACAATGAAAATTCTTTTGAGATGAAACTATTTTGTAACACTAGTCATGGTGTGGTATCTTCTTTATACGTTGCATATAAGATCACGTGCATGATTTCTGCTTACTGAGCTTTAGCTCATACAGTTCATGCATTGTAGGTGATTTTGATGAACCATAAAAGTGCTTGGTGCGGGACGTGGAGTTTCCAAGAGTTCATGTGGGTCTATGTATATGGATGACGACCTGATGGGCTTTTGTTTATGAGCTTTTTGCACCACCTTTTGACTCTGTTTTTGTTCAAGTGTGAAACTTCTTCGAAGTTCACCGTTTTGATTATATATAAACTTTTATCTTCCTTGTTGTACTCTTTTGACGTCGGAGTACTCTTCCTTCCCTTAATATATTTATGTAAATTATGTATGGAAGTAAATCTTATCCTTTCTCGAGTCTACCAATACTTTTCTTTCTATTTTAGAAAAAAAAAATAAAAATTCAAAGCATGCTTACATTGTTAGTCTGTTCTTCTATATCCGTTTGAGGGTGCCACAGAGTGGTATCAGAGCCCAGGTCATACTTCTGTAGACTATCCATGTACATGATCTCTGGACTTTGGAGCAACACGCGCCCGTAAGTTTTATTTGAATGATTGTTTTTATGTTTACTGTAAGATTATGTTTATTGTGTTTGTATCAGACTACATACATAAGTTCTTTCACCATGGTGAGAGGTCGAGGTATGGGTGGTAGTGGTGAGAGAGCATCTGGTGAGGGAACATCTAATCCAGGGATGGATAGAGATGCTATTATTAATCGACTTACCGAGCTTGTGGAAAGGCAGTCTGGACAAATTCAGGATCTTATCCAGCAGAGGGAGGCAAATCGACAAGACATGAATGATGAAAATCGGGCATGCCACCAAGCTGAGCATGTGGAAATAGTAGGGGAAAGATTTAGGAAACTGAATCCACCAACTTTTGAGGATGCTTTGGATCCTACTTATGCAGAAGATTGGCTGAGAACATTAGAGAACATGTTCAAATATAGTAGAGTTCCTGAAGATGAAAAAGTTATATGCGCCACTTTTATGCTTCGTGGGAGTGCAGGTAATTGGTGGGATACTGTAACAAGCATTGAAGATGTTGCTGCCATGAGTTGGGAAAGATTCAAAGAGTTATTCAGGAACAAATATTTCACAGCCCCTATTCGTGCGCTGAAGATGAATGAGTTTATACAACTTAGACAGGGAAACATGACAGTTGGAGACTATATTCGAAAATTTGAACAATTGTCTAGGTTTGCGACGCATATGATTAACACTGAAGCACTAAAAGCTGAGAGATTTCTTGAAGGGCTAAAGCCAGAATTGTATAGAGATGTGAGTATGACAGGAGTTCAAGGAGTGACATACTCACAAATTGCTGAACGAGCTCTAGTTGCTGAACAAGCTGAACTCAGGATTTTTCGTGCTCAAGAAATGCGACGTCAGCTTAGGCAAGGACAAGGGCAAGGTCAAAGGTGGGCTGGAGGTGAAAGAAGGACACAACCTTTTCCTCAGGGCCAGAGACCGAAGTTTCAACCAAGACAGGGGCAACAATCATGGGATCAAAACAAACGCCAACGAACAGATCAAGGTAAGGCACCTGCGGTGCAACCTACATGCCCGGCATGCGGTGAACAACACTCAGGAAGATGTTATGCAGAATCACGTAACTGCTTCAAGTGTGGAAAACCTGGTCATGTTGTCAAAGCTTGCCCCGAGTCTAATCCTAATGTGCAAAAGAAGGTACCAGCCAGGGCATTTACTATCACTAAAGATGATGCAGAGGCAAACCCATCTGTTGTTACAGGTAAAATTTCTATCTTTGGAATTCCAACATTTGTATTGTTTGATTCGGGAGCCTCACATTCATTTGCATCCACTGAGTATGTAAAGAGGGTGGGTAGGATACCTGATATTGCTGCGACTAGTTATAACATAATGATACCTTCTGGTGAGTCAAAGCAAACTAGTCAAATTTTGAGGGCTTGCTCTATTCCCATAGGAAATAGGGAGTTATATGCAGATTTGATAGTTTTTGCGATGAATGACTATGATGTCATCTTGGGAATGGATTGGTTATCAAAATATTACGCGAGTATAGACTGCAAGAAGAAAGAAGTAATATTCCAACCACCTGGAGAGGAGCCATTTTCTTTTGTTGGGATTCCAAAGAAACTCAAATTTCCTCTGATCTCAGCGGTGAAAGCGCAAAAGCTTTTAAATAAAGGATGTGAAGGGTATTTGGTGAGTGTTATAAATGTTAAGGATCAAGGTCATTCCGTACCTAGCGAGGTACCGATTGTTCAAGAATATCTTGAAGTGTTTCCTGATGATCTTCAAGGATTACCACCTGATCGAGAGATAGAGTTCGTTATTGACCTTGATCCAGGAACTGCTCCAATATCTAAAACTCCCTATAGAATGGCACCGACTGAGTTGAAAGAATTGAAGATACAACTTCAAGATCTACTTGAAAAAGGTTTCATAAGGCCTAGCTTTTCACCGTGGGGTGCTCCAGTTTTATTTGTATGAAAGAAAGATGGTACTTTAAGAATGTGTATAGATTATCGAGAACTGAATAAAGTTACAATAAAGAATAAATATCCTTTGCCTAGGATTGATGATTTGTTTGATCAGCTCCAAGGAGCATCTGTGTTCTCAAAGATTGACTTACGTTCAGGGTACCATCAATTGAAGGTAAAAGAGAAAGATATTCCCAAAACAGCATTCAGCACAAGGTATGGCCATTACGAGTTTTTGGTTATGCCTTTTGGATTAACCAACGCTCCTGCAGCATTCATGGATTTGATGAATAGAGTATTTAAAGACTATTTGGATAAATTCGTTATAGTCTTTATCGATGACATCTTAATATACTCTAGAAGTAAAGAGGAGCATGCAGTGCATTTAAGGTCGGTGTTGGAGATGCTGAAAGCCAAACAATTGTATGCAAAATTCAAGAAGTGTGAATTTTGGTTAGACCAAGTGATATTCTTGGGACATGTCATAACAGGTATGGGAATATCGGTGGATCCAAGCAAAGTTGAAGCCATAAATAATTGGCCTCAGCCAACAAATCCTTCAGAAGTACGTAGTTTTCTCGGCCTTGCGGGATACTATCGTAGATTTGTTGAAGGATTCTCAAAGATTGCCTCTTCTATGACACAGTTAACTAGAAAGAGAGTGGCATTTAAATGGACAGAAGCCTGTGAGAAAAGTTTTCAGGAGTTGAAAAAAAGGTTGACAACGTCACCAATTCTATCAATCCCAGTTGGCACTGGAGGTTTTGTGGTATATAGTGATGCCTCAAAGAATGCTCTAGGTTGCGTATTGATGCAAAATGGCAAAGTAATAGCATACGCATCTAGACAATTGAAAAAATATGAGAAGAATTATCCAACGCATGATTTGGAGCTAGCTGCAGTAGTATTCGCACTGAAAATTTGGTGACATTATCTTTATGGAGAACGGTGTGAAATCTATACTGACCATAAGAGTTTAAAATATTTGTTCACCCAAAAAGAGTTGAACATGAGGCAAAGGAGATGGTTAGAATTGGTGAAAGATTATGACTGTGTGATCAATTATCATCCTGGTAAAGCTAATGTTGTAGCTGATGCTTTGAGTAGAAAATCCATTCAAGGTAGGGCAACTACGACCATAAGCTCTATGCAAAAGCAAGAGCTAGTCGGCTTGCAAAAGATGGGTGTAGAAATTTTGGATCATGAATCAATTGAGGCTAGGTTGACAGCCTTATCAATTCGACCTACCTTAATTGATAAGATACGAGAAAGTCAACCAAATGATGAGTACTTAGATAAAGAAATAAAGAAAGTCATATCAGGGGTATGTTCTGACTTTGCATTGTCTAAAGATGGCATGTTACGCTTTAAAGGTCGAATTTGTGTACCCGATAAGAAGGAAATTCGAGAAGAAATTTTGAAGGAAGCACATTCAACGCCTTATTCAGTCCATCCTGGAGCTACTAAGATGTATAGAGATCTGAGAATGCACTATTGGTGGCCAGGTCTAAAGAAAAATGTCGTTCAGCATGTTGAACAATGTTTATCATGTCAACAGATAAAAGCAGAACACTAAAGACCAGCAGGAATTTTGCAGCCACTATTAGTTCCAGAATGGAAATGGGAGAGGATCACAATGGATTTTGTGGTAGGATTACCAAAAACAGTCAAAGGTCATGATGCTATTTGGGTTATAATTGATCGATTAACAAAATCAGCCCATTTTCTTCCTATCTCATCAACTTACCCTATGGATCGCTTGGCTCAGACATATATACAAGAAATAGTAAGACTTCATGGAGTACCAATATCAATTGTTTCAGATAGGGATTCAAGATTCTTATCTATTCTTTGGAAAAGTTTACAGAAAGCATTGGGAACACAATTATCTTTCAGCACTGCATATCATCCGCAGACTGATGGGCAATCAGAACGAACTATACAGATCTTGGAAGATATGCTCAGAGCATGTGTTCTGGATTTTCATGGTCAGTGGAGTAAGTTTTTACCTTTAATTGAATTTTCATATAACAACAGCTATCAATCTACCATTGGAATGGCGCCCTATGAGGCATTGTATGGAAGAAAGTGTAGATCCCCAGTTCATTGGGATGAGGTTGGAGAAAGAAAACTTTTGGGTCCAGATATGGTCCAAGAGATGGTTGAAGCTGTATCACAAATCAGAAGCAGAATGAAAGCTGCTCAGAGTCGACAAAAGAGTTACGCGGACCGGAGAAGAAGAGTGCTGGAGTTTGAAATAGGGGATCAAGTGTTTCTAAAAGTTGCTCCAATGAAAGGAATTATGAGATTTGGAAAGAAAGGGAAGCTCAGTCCAAGATATATTGGCCCATTTACTATTACTGAAAGAGTTGGAGAGGTTGCGTACAAACTTCAGCTGCCCATACACATGTCACAGATACACAATGTATTTCACGTGTCAATGCTAAGGAAATATGTAGCAAACTCATCTCACGTTCTCAGAGATGAACCGATAGAGCTAAAAGAAGATTTGAGTTATAAAGAGATACCCGTTAAGATTCTTCTTCGAGAGGTAAAGCAACTTAGAAATAAAAGCATCCCGTTAGTTAAAGTATTGTGGAGAAATCAATTGGTAGAAGAGGCTACATGGGAAAGAGAAGAGGAAATGAAAGCTAAGTTCCCAGAACTATTCAGGTAAGTAAAATTTCGAGGACGAAATTTTTATAAGGGGGGAAGGATGTAGTAACCAAGCCTCTCACTAATTAATGATTATCTTGATATAATTATTATAATTTTATCTGCATGTCAATTGCATTTATTTGAGTATAGATTTTAACATGACTATGTCTATAATTGTTTACTAGATATACGCTAATAGTTTCTAGTTATATAATAAATTGAATAAAATATATATAGGTTTGTATGTGTGTGTGTATTCTAGTAAGTCTTAGAAATAAAAGATATGTATATATATATGTATATTATATATATATATCCAACTTAAAAAAAATGAGATAAATGAGAAAGCAAAACAAGTTGTATGGATTTCCTCCACGTAGCCTATAGCTAAGATACTTGGCAAAAAATGGGCTTCCTTATCAAAAAGAATGGTTGGGTAGTCATTACTATATATATTATAAATTTTGATATAATAATTAAAGGGAAACAAAAGAATAAAGAAAAGATGTTCAGGTTAGTGGCTAATCTTGTTGTTAATATCAAAACTAATTAATTATGATATTTCGTTTATTCTAGATTAGAAGTTCAAGGAATATATATATATATATATATATATATATATATATAAGTTGTTATCTAAATTTGAATTATGGGAATTAGAAAAGCTTCGGCCAATTAGTGTTAAAAAATTTAGGATTGTGTCAAGTGCTATTTCATTTCTTTAATATGTTGTAATCAAATTTAATCTCTTAACTGTATTCTTAAATGAAAAAAAAAAAATCTCTACAAATGAATTAGCCTTGTTCTAATTTATATTTTAGTTTAATGAAAATAATAATAATAATAATAATAATAATAATAATAATAATAATAATAATAATAATAATAATAATAATAAAAGAGAGAGCTAATTATATAGTAGTATAATATAATCAAGATTAATGTTTTTAATTTTTAAGTTTTCGACTGCAATTTATTAGCATAAAATCTTTGAACTATTTGATACCCATTAGTATTTTGTGGGAATTCAAAGTATTTTAAGAAAATAATACATGTTAGTATATTATGGAAAAATAAATGGTAGACATGAGTTATAATGATTGTTTATTTTATGTTGCCGTAGAAACATGTTTAAAAGAAAAGAGAGAATTTCAATTTGGCTTAAAATTTAATATGATAATTATTCTAAATTGGTGTTAGCTATATAACTTGATTTTGCTTAGGTATACTTAATTCTATATAAACGAAAGAAATTGCAAATAGATTATTATATTAAAATAAATATTACTAATGGTGATCAAAATTAAATCAGAGGACTGATGAATAATAGATCTCATTAATTCATTGTAATTCAATTCTAACATTTTTGTTACATAATTATGATATTTCAATTTTACTAAGATATTTAAAGGGTATTGGCATATCAATAGTAATTATTGTTTTGTTTGATTATTTGTATATTAAACGTAATAATATATTTTGAATAGACTTTCTCGAGGAAGTGCGTGATCTAGAATTCCAGTTAGCTTAAATTTTGGTCTAAATCGAGGTAAGTAGAAATCCATTTGCAACTACAATGCATGAATATATTATTATGTGATTATTATTTGCTATTATGTTGTTATAATTTATTACCTTATAAATGTGTGATGTAATATGCTTGTGGCGTTCTATCTATTTACATTGAATATCTTGTACATGAGCACGAGCATATGCATGCACGTCATGTAGATATTGTCGAGTTGCATGCATGAAATGGTTTTGAGAGAGAGAAAATGTTTTGTTTGGGATTGGTCACCACCAGCCCGTGTTGTGCTGTGTTGTATATTTGTGCCTCGAGTGGGATGACTTCCATGCGGGATCAAAGGGAACAGGCAGGGGGCGTGTCCCTTGGGGTCCAGGGAGGATGGTCCACTTCGACTGCACCTTTGAGGTGATGAGTGGCTGATGTGGGATGATTTTCATGTGGGATCAAAGGGAACAGGCAGGGGGCGTGTCCCTTGGGGTCCAGGAAGGATGAGCCACATGAGTGCACTAATCACATTCTGGCCAAGTGATATTGAATATATTATGAGCTCATGACTCATGTTGGTGTCTGGTGAAGGGAGCCAAATTCCTAAACAATGAAAATTCTTTTGAGATGAAACTATTTTGTAACACTAGTCATGGTGTGGTATCTTCTTTATACGTTGCATATAAGATCACGTGCATGATTTCTGCTTACTGAGCTTTAGCTCATACAGTTCATGCATTGTAGGTGATTTTGATGAACCATAAAAGTGTTTGGTGCGGGACGTGGAGTTTCCAAGAGTTCATGTGGGTCTATGTATATGGATGACGACCTGATGGGCTTTTGTTTATGAGCTTTTTGCACCACCTTTTGACTCTGTTTTTGTTCAAGTGTGAAACTTCTTCGAAGTTCACCGTTTTGATTATATATAAACTTTTATCTTCCTTGTTGTACTCTTTTGACGTCGGAGTACTCTTCCTTCCCTTAATATATTTATGTAAATTATGTATGGAAGTAAATCTTATCCTTTCTCGAGTCTACCAATACTTTTCTTTCTATTTTAGAAAAAAAAAATAAAAATTCAAAGCATGCTTACATTGTTAGTCTGTTCTTCTATATCCGTTTGAGGGTGCCACATATGTTGATTGCATACATTGATAGTTGAACTGTGTATGATGTTTGTGCTCTAGATGAATACTTTGATTTGGAATTTGAGAACTTAAGATGAACTTAGCCTGTAGTTGTTGAACTTAGGCTGAACTTGTAAGAATTTTTGAAAATGGTTGAACGGAGACTGATTGAAAAAAATTGTGCTAATTAGATGGCGGGATGGCAAGTGAGACCTCGAAAGAGGTGTCGTACTCGTGTTACGATGGATGAGCGGATAGAGAGGTTCCGTGCATGTATCAGTAGACCAGGGGAGGATGTGCCAGAGTTCACTGCACGTTTTGTGACTTTATGGATGATCATCTCGGGTATCGGTGGTATTACAGAGGTAGAGGCTACGGCGAGATATATTATTGGACTACCTCAAGCCTGGAGACCATGGGCTGCAAGAGTTGCTGATATTTTCTCAGAGAGATCTCCACCTACTTTTGCAGAAAAAGTCTATTTCTCAAGATTCTTCACGTATGTGCTACGGACTTGGGCAGATAGACGATGCGTGGCTCCACAATTACCCATAGTAGAGGAGGATATGGATATGTTTAGAGTACCATTTACATCGGTCTTACCAGCGAAGAGGACAATCGAGATGGATCATTCAGCACCACCTGCACCAAAGTCGCCACTTATCACGATAGCATCGCATGATGATGAGGCTGGTCCATCTGGGACCCAGTTAGAGCCCATCGCAGAGGAGGACCCGGAGGAGAATCCCAATGAGGAGCCGATGGAAGTAACTGATGGATCTACGATGCTTCACTTTCGACGTGATTTCGATGCGGAGGGGCGTCCGGGGCACTGGTATATTCCGTCGTCTCCATAGATATATGTATAGTTGTAGTAGTTTGAGTAGTTTAGTATATACTGACATTGACATTTTGTTGTATCATAAGCTCAGTAGCTTTTGTTAGTCGGAAACGTTATCGTTGTTATAAGACCGTTCCGACATGAGGCATTTGGTAGTTAGCCTCCTTTTGACTTAGTGGAATAAACGGTATATTATATTTTTGATGTATAGATGATGTATGTGTGGTACTCCACTCTTTTATATAAAAGTTCTATTTCAGGATATCTTTTGGATTTATATATATATATATATATATATATATATTGTGTATATATTTTTGGAAGGCTTTGCATATATATATTTCATTTTCTTTACGAGATGTGTGGTTATTATTTTTATTTTCTTTTCGAATCTTTACGCAAGTGTTGATCGATTGGAGATTTGACTAGTTGCAGAATGCCAAGAGAAAGACCAAGAAATGTGAACTTGGCGGTACCGGAAGTACCGAATATTCCGCAGGGTCAGGGACCACAAATTGAAATGGAGTTCAGACGCCATAACCCTCCAACTTTCAATGGAGAAGGGGATCCACTCACAGCCGAACGTTGGGTTCGAGCACTTGAAAAGATATTTGGGTTTTTGCATTGTAGTGATAAAGAAATGGTAGCCTGTGCTTTGTATCAACTTGTGGATGATGCAGATTTCTGGTAAGAGTCAGTTCGAAGAATAATATCTGATGCAGATTGGGAAGTGTTCACATGGGAGAACTTTAAAACAATCTTGTATCAAAAGTACATACCAACTCATTATCAGCATCAGAAGGCTAATGAATTCTGGAATCTCAAACAGGGGAGCAAATCAGCCGCAGAATATGATTTGCAGTTTAATAGGTTATCTCGATACACACCACAGATCGTAGACACAGAAGCAAAGAGGATTGAAAAATTTTGCATGGGTTTGAAACCAGAGATAGGCACTACATTGATCGGAAAGGATGAAGCAAACTATGGTCAAATGCTGAGTTGGGCACTTAGTATTGAGGCAATGCAAGGAACATCAAAGGTTTCACCATCTCACCCAGTAGCTGGGGATCAGAAGGAAAAACGGAAGTGGGATAGACCACAACGAGGTTATCAAGGGAAGAATTTTCAGCATAACTATCAAGGAGGAAGGAACTTTGGACCAAGGCCTACAGGGCAAGTGAATGTTGCACCAAAATCTCAGGGCTATCAAGGGAATTCACCGTTGTGTGCAACTTGTAACAGATATCACTTTGGACCATGTGTCCAATGCTATCGATGTGGTCGACAAGGTCATTATGCTAATAAATGCCAAGAGAATTCTGGAGCACAAGAACAGCAGCACAGGCCACAATTCAGACAGGACATGAGAAATACGAGACCACAAGATGGAGGAGGTCGAGGGAATAACAACAACAATAGAAGTAATCTCAGACCTCAGCAAAATCAGAATCAAGGTCCTCGTGCACCACAACAAGCCAGAGCGTATGCTCTCAACCAGCAAGAGGCAGCTGGAAACCCTGGAAATTTGGCAGGTATGATTAGTTTGTGTGATATACTTGTGATTGCTTTATTTGATACTGGAGCTTCACATTCTTTTATATCTAGAGATGTATGTAAACGTCTTAATCTAGAGCTAGAATTAGCAGGAGAAGCTTTAGCAGTAAGCATTCCTTCAGGACGAACACTTTTAGCTAATTGTGTTTGTAAGAACTTAGACTGTGTAGTAGGTGAAAAGAATTTCACAACTGATCTCTATGCTCTTGAGATGTGAGACTTTGACATTATATTTGGGATGGATTGGCTAACAAAGGAGAGTGCAACAATACGCTGCCACAAAAGAGAGATAATATTTCAGAAGCTAGGCGAGGAAGAAGTGAAGTTTTATGGAGTAAAAATGGGAAATATAATTCCCATCATTTCAGCATTGAAGGCTATAAAGTTGTTACAGAAAGGAGATTGTCAAGCGTTTCTAGTAAACCTTGTAAGCAAGAAAGAAGAAGGTTTAACAGTGGGTTAGGTACCAGTGGTACGGAACTATGAAGATGTATTTCCAAATGATTTGCCAAGTCTGCCGCCAGACAGACAAGTAGAATTCACCATAGACCTAGAACCGGGAGCAGCACCGGTATCTAAAGCCCCATATCATTTAGCATCGAATGAGTTACAAGAGTTAAAGGTGCAACTGGAGGGATTATTGGAATTAGGTTTTATAAGACCTAGTGTATCGCCATGGGGAGCACCGATTCTATTCATCAAAAAGAAAGATGGTACTATGAGGATGTGCATTGATTATCGGGAGTTAAACAAGTTGACAGTGAAGAACAAGTATCCACTTCTGAGGATAGATGATCTCTTCGATCAATTATCAGGTGCAAAAATATTTTCCAAGATTGATCTACGATCTGGGTATCATCAAGTTAAGGTAAGAAAAGATGACATACCCAAGACTGCATTCTGAACAAGATATAGCCACTATGAGTTTCTAGTGTTGCCTTTTCGGTTAACAAATGCACCTGCAGTCTTTATGGATTTGATGAATTGAGTTTTCCATGAATATTTGGATAAGTTTGTGTTGGTCTTTATTGACGACATACTGATCTACTCGAGAAATGAAGAAGAACACGAGAAACACTTGAGACTAGTGTTAGAAACACTAAGGAGAGAAAAGTTATATGCCAAATTCAGCAAGTGTGAATTTTGGCTAAATGAAGTAATGTTTCTCGGGCACATTGTGTCAGCAGAAGGCATCAAAGTGGATCCTGCAAAGGTCGAGGCGGTGAAGAGGTGGAAATCACAGACCAACATTCATGAGATAAGAAGTTTCCTTGGTTTAGCAGGATATTATCGGAAGTTCATTAAAGATTTTTCAAAGATAGCAAGGCCAATGACACAACTTTTGAGGAAGAGGGTCAAGTTTGATTGGACTGATACGTGTGAACAGAGTTTTCAGGAACTAAAGACAAGATTAACAACTGCACCAGTCTTAACCTTACCAGAAGTAATAGAAGGATTCGTGATATACACTGACGCGTCTAAATTAGGTTTAGGATGCGTGCTGATGCAAAATGAAAAGGTGGTAGCATATACTTCACGACAATTAAGACCTCATGAACTGAACTACCCAACCCACGATTTGGAACTTGCTGCCGTCATACATGCACTCAAGATTTGGAGACATTATCTTTATGGGGTAAAATGCGAGATTTACACTGACCATAAGAGTTTGAAGTATATCTTCAAACAGAAAGAGCTTAATATGAGACAGAGAAGATGGTTAGAGTTAGTGAAAGATTATGACTGCATGATACACTACCATCTCGGGAAAGCAAATGTAGTAGCCGACGCATTGAGCAGAAAGAAACAAGGAGTGATGGGATATCTACTCACAAATAAGGAGGAACTAGTGAGAGAAATAGAAAAGATGGAATTAGAGTTGGTGTTTGCACCAAGCTCTACAACAAGTGTGATAGCCGCAGTGGTAGCCAAACTAGAACTACGGTCGATAATCGTAGAAGCTCAGCAAAAAGATGAACGATTAGAAAAGATAAGACAAAGAGTCAAAGCGGGCGAACCAAAAGAATTTAGGGAAGATAACGATGGAGCTTTAATGTTCCGTGACAGATTATGCGTTCCCAGTAATGACACATTGAAGCAAGAAATTATGAGAGAGGCTCATAATACTCCCTACATGGCACATCCAGGCAGCACAAAGCTATACAAGAACCTGAAACAATATTTTTGGTGGAATAATATGAAAATGGAGATAGCCACATTTGTGGAGAGATGTGTAACATGCCAGCAAGTGAAAGCGGTACATCAACGACCTTCGGGGTTATTGCAGCCGTTGGAAATTCCAGAATGGAAATGGGAGCATATAACGATGGATTTTGTAGTAGGCTTACCGCGATCAGTGAAAGGAAACTCATCAATCTGGGTCATTGTAGATCGATTGACCAAATCAGCACATTTCGTGCCAATCAAAACAACAACGGAATTAAGCAAGTTGGCGCAAATTTATGTGAAAGAGATTGTTCGACTACATGGAATTCCAGTTTCTATCACGTCAAATCGTGATACTCGCTTCACATCAAGGTTTTGGAAGAGTCTTCAAGAAGAAATGGGAACGAAGCTGAACTTCAGCACTGCTTTTCATCCTCAAACAGATGGTCAATCAGAGAGGACGATACAAATTCTAGAGGACATGCTACGAGGAGTTGTGTTGGACGGAAACACAAGCTGGGAAGATGTTTTACCCTTGGTAGAGTTCGCCTATAACAACAGCTACCAATCAACTATAAAAATGGCACCATATGAAGCCTTGTATGGTCGCAAATGCAGATCGCCTCTATACTGGGACGAAGTTGGAGAAAGAAAAATTTTGGGTCCAGAGATCGTGCAAACCACTATCAAGATGATCGACCAAATTCGAGCAAGAATGAAAGAAGCACAAGACAGACAGAAGGCTTATGCAGACAAGCGCAGGACAAACCTAGAGTTCCAAGTTGGTGAAAAGGTTTTCTTAAAGGTATCTCCAACACAGGCTGTTGTGAGATTTGGAAAACAAGGCAAACTGAGACCAAGATTTATTGGGCCATTCGAGATATTAGAAAAAATTGGTGAGGTAGCTTACCGATTAGCTCTACCGCCAGACCTGTCACAAGTTCATGATGTGTATCACGTTTCAATGCTCAGGAAATATGTGTTTGACCTAGAACACGTTTTCAAAGAAAGTGAGTTGGTTTTACGTTCTGATATGACGTATGTAACATCCCGATTTTTACAGACTAATAATAATAACAGATTCTATTTTAGATCATAACTAACATAAACACACAAATTTTTAAATTAACGCGGAAGCATTTAATCCTTTACATAACATCTATTAATTCATGATAAAAGATAATCAACCAGAAATCATTTAATAAAAACTTAAGTTATTAAATCCTAAAATATGAAATTTTTAATAATAATTAAGCCATATCTGCCACCACGCCACAATTCCAACTCCTTAACCTGAAAATGTGTAAACAATAGGGGTGAGCTTACACGTACTCAGTGGAGATTCGTAATAACATATATTTAAGAAATATACAACCAATCATGATAAATGCACATTTAACTTCAAATGTATAGCACGGTGGCCTAACCAAGGACCCTTGCCGGTCCTGGACCCCTCTCCGAGTCCCTGACTATACATTATCTCAATATATTTACATGAATGCACATTTAACTTCAAATGTATAGCTCGGTGGCCTAACCAAGGACCCTTGCCGATCCTGGACCCCTTTCCGAGTCCCTGGCTATACATTATCTCAATATATTTACACTGTGGGCTTTTACCCCAAGGATCCTTTCCGATCCCGGACCCCTTACCGAGTCCCCGGCTACATTACATTTCCATTTATATATGATTTGTAAGTAGCATCAAACACAACGAGTCACATATAGCAAAAATATAAGAAATTATGTTCATCAGTTAGAAAATTCCCACCTCAAAAGCACTTCAACGTGATAGTCTTGATAGAACAACGGCCTTAACTCTCTACGTCGCCTAAAACAATGATGAACTCGTTTCAATACAGTAGCCAAAAGCTACATTTACAATTTCTAATCACATTTTAATAACATCCCAATTTAAAATTTAAAACTACAATAATTAATCAAACAAGAATCTATACATTTATTATTTTATATTATATACATAATCACCACATATCATTATATTTACAATACCAATTATTTAATATATATATATATATAAACCACACACACACAGCGCATGCGTATATATATATATACGAATATTCACATCTACTATATATATACATATATATATATATAACATCTAAAGGAATTTTATATATATATATAACATCTAAAGGATCATTATGAATATATATATATATATGTATACTATTTACACAGTTAGCAATGCACATACATACTTTAATTTATATATATATATACACTACGAAATTTATTAATAATACAGATATAGATATACAAAATCACACTATTACTAATACATATAAAAATCCATATAATATATGCATACATAAGAACACACGCACACCAGCACCTATACATCTATATAATATTAATATCTAAACATATAATTTGCACACTTAATATTATATATATATATATATATTTTACCTTCAAAATCACATTCATGTATCAAAATCTTATATTAATATTTCTGCAAATACATATATGTCTTTTTCCCACATTAAATGGCCGACAACACATTTGATAGAAATAAACTATGAGCTTTATATTCACACACGTATACCCAAAAGAAAACAAAATGAGGAATATCATCTAGGGGTTATACAATTATGAATAGCTAACTCACTAGAGAAATTCACATTTCGACGGACAAATAAAAGGACTCACAGTGGACTTGCAGAAGCTTTCGTACTACTGAAGAAACCTTGAGAGAAAATCAACTGAAATTACTTGATGATAACGAACACATTTGGAAACCTTCTACTCCTCAATTTATGAATCTAAAACTAAAGCAGGATTGAGTCAAACTTCTAATCAGAAGAGAGAAAATGATAGATGAATTTGATTGCCGATTACCTTATAAACCTGGTACCATCTGACCTTGCTCTAAGAATTATGCTACGTGTGAAACATCTTGATGAATTTCGAAGAATACACCTCTAATATTTTGTGGAATATTTCTGTGAATTAGGTTTGACAGAGATTCTTAAAGGAAATTTCAATGACTGATTCTGGAGTGAGAGCGTAAATTGTGTGAATTCTATTGAAGATTTAATATGAATAGGATGGTATAGTTTCAACGAAAACCGCTACTGCAGTTGAGGTCTAAGAGGCGATCACGGAAAACAGTTTACTCTTGAAAAGATCAACCTAATCCCTACTACTAGAATATTTATCCTTTACAGAAATTTTAATTGTAATTTAAATTCTTATATAGATATTTTATTATATTATCTAACTAAATGGGTATATTCGTATAGAAATTTATATATTATTACAATCATTTACATAGTATATAATTAATTATTTTATTCACAGATTGTAACACTCTTATTAGAGATTTCAGACTAATGCATAAATAAGATTTCATATAAATTCCATAATGAGAAAAAAAAAATACTATGCGAACTACTTATGTATTAAAATTGAAACTATGCAACTTATTTATTACTTAAAAGAGGGTCATGACATCCTCCCCCTCTTAAAAAAAAATTTCGTCCCCGAAAATAAACATACCTAATCTGAAAAGCTCGGATATTTTGCTAACACCTCATCTTCTATCTCCCAAGTGGCCTCATCTATTCCATGTCTACTCCATTGGATCTTAACTAAAGAAATTTCTCGATTCCTCAGCTTATTAATCTTTCTGTCCAAAATAGCTATCGGTTTTTCCTCATATGTCAAATCTTTGTCAATGTTCAACATAGTATGGTTGATCACATGATTAGGATCATGCACATATTTTCGCAACATCGAAACATGGAATACATTGTGCACTGAAGATAATGCTGGTGGAAGTGCTAACCGATAAGATAAATCTCCCACCTTCTCAAGTATTTCAAATGGACCAGTGAATCTTGGTCTCATCTTTCCTTTCTTGCTATATCGCACCACACCTCTCATAGGGGAGATCTTCAGAAAAACTTTCTCGCCAACATCAAAACTTAAACCTTTTCTCCTTTTGTCAGCATATGCCTTTTGTCTATCTTGAGCTGCCTTGATTTTCTCCCGTATTTTCTCCACAACACCAACTGTTTGTTGTACCAATTCGGGTCCCAAAATTTTCCGTTCCCCTACTTCATCCCAATGAATAGGTGACCGACATTTCCTTCCATATAAAGCCTCATATGGGGCCATTCCAATAGTAGTTTGAAAACTATTATTGTAAGCAAACTCGACCAATGGTAGATACTTTTCCCAACTACCACCCATATCTAACACACATGCCCTTAGCATATCTTCCATAATTTGAATTGTTCTCTCTGACTGACCGTCTGACTGAGGATGGTAAGCTGTACTGAAGTTTAACCTTGTACCCATAGCATTTTGTAAACTTTTCCAAAAATTAGAAGTAAATCTTGTATCTCTATCTGACACAATTGAGATTGGCACACCATGTAATCTGACAATCTCATTCACATATATCTCAGCAAATTTATCCAAACTGAAAGTCATTCTAACTGGTAGGAAATGTGTATACTTTGTCAAACGATCCACTATTACCCAAACTGCATCATTACCTTTTCCTGACCTTGGTAACCTAACTACAAAATCCATTGCTATTTGTTCCCACTTCCACTCTGGAATCTCAAGTGGATTTAACAATCCAGAGGGTCGTTGATGCTCTGCTTTAACTTGTTGGCATATCATACATTTCTCCACAAAAGTGCCAATCGAACCTTTCATGTTTCTCCACCAATACATTTCTCGCAGATCTCGGTACAACTTAGTACCTCCAGGATGTGCAGTATATGGTGTGAAATGAGCTTCTTTGAGAATCTCTTCTCTCAAATCATCATTATTTGGCACACACAATCTTTTCCCAAAAAGTAATGTACCATCTGTTGTCACTGAAAAACCCCTTATATCACCTAACAGTGCCCTTTCCTTTATTTTGTTTAAGAATTTATCATTTCTTTGAGCATCCTTAACTCTTTCTCTGAGGGTCGGTTTTGCTAACAATGTAGTTAGAACGCTATTAATATCATAAAGAGGAGGTATCACTTCGATCTGCATCTTAGTAAACTCTCCTACCAATTGTTCTTGGCTTGTTAATATTGATGATAACTGGCCAATCCCTTTTCGACTTAGTGCATCTGCTACAACATTCGCCTTTCCAGGATGATAATGAATTGTGCAGTCATAATCCTTTACTAACTCAAGCCACCTCCTTTGCCTCATATTCAACTCCTTTTGTGTGAAGAAATACTTAAGACTCTTATGATCTGTGTAAATCTCACACTTTGACCCGTACAGATAATGACGCCATATCTTCAAGGCGTGAATCACAGCAGCTAACTCCAAATCATGCGTCGGATAATTTAGCTCATGTATCTTCAATTGCCTAGACGCATAAGCAATTACCTTTCCATGTTGCATTAGAACACACCCTAACCCTTGTTTGGATGCATCACTATAGATGACAAAACCTTCCGATCCATCGGGAATGGTTAGCACAGGTGCAAAAATTAACTTTAGCTTGAGCTTTTGAAAACTATTCTCACATTTGTCCGTCCATTGAAATTTCACACCTTTTCTTGTCAATTGGGTCAAGGGCCCCGGAATTTTTGAAAATCCTTCTATAAATCTTCGGTAATAACCAGCCAGGCCTAGGAAACTTCGAACTTCATTTACATTCTTCGGTGTAATCCAACTGCTCACAGCATCCACTTTGGCCGGGTCAACTTCGATTCCTTTTGCAGTCACAACATGACCAAGAAAACCAACTCGATCTAACCAAAATTCACACTTTTTGAACTTGGCATACAATTTCTCTTTACATAATGTCTCCAAAACGATACGTAAATGCTCCTCATGTTGTTTTTCATTCTTTGAGTATACCAGAATATCATCAATAAAAACTATGACGAATCAATCTAGATATGGATGAAAAACCCTATTCATCATATCCATGAAAACAGCTGGTGCATTGGTCAAACCAAATGGCATCACAATAAATTCATAATGACCATATCGAGTTCTAAAAGCTGTTTTTGATATGTCACATTCCTTAACCTTCAGCTGATGATAACCAGATCTCAAATCAATTTTTGAGAACACTGCAGCTCCTTTCAATTGATCAAAAAGATCTTCTATCCTTGGCAATGGATACTTATTTTTCACTGTGATCCGATTTAACTCCCGATAGTCGATGTACATTCTGAATGTTCCATCTTTTTTCTTTACAAAAAGAATTGGTGCACCCCATGGAGACACACTTGGCCGAATAAATTTCTTATCCAATAGTTCTTGTAGTTGCATTTTCAACTCTTGCAACTCCTTTGGCGCCAATCTATATGGGGCTTTGGATATCGGTGTCGCTCCAGGTACCAAGTCTATTGTAAACTCCACTTGTCGGTCTTTTGGAATTCCAGGTAAATCCTCTGGAAAAACATCTTCGTAATTGCACACGACTGGAACATTGTTTAGCTTAACCTCTTTTGGTTCAATGCTCATCAAATTCACCAGAAATCCTTGGCAGTTGCCCTTCCTTAACATCTTCATTGTTTTTATTGCACTAATCACACGAGGAAATTTCTTGGTCTTTGCTCCATGAAAAGTAAATTCTTCTTCCCCCGGTATCTGAAATGTTATCTCTCTTTCTTGACATTTAATACTTGCATGATTTTTACTAAGCCAGTCCATACCTAGTATTACATCAAAATCACGCATGTCTAACAGATAAAGATCAGTTCTTATGTTCTTACTAAAAATCTCCAAATCAAGGTTCCTTGTCATTCTATCAGACCTAACAATCTTTCCTGAAGGAATACTAACTTCTAATGCATTATCCACCTTTACAGATATACCTTTAATCTTATCATGAAATCTTGTGGAAATAAATGAATGCGTTGCACCAGAGTCAAACAGAACTAAAGCAGGTACCGTAGAGATTGTTAACATACCTGCCATCACATTTGGTTCCTCCTTAGCTTCTTTCTCAGTCAAAGCATAAGCACGAGCATTTCCTTTTCTCTCCGGCTCTTTCTTGTAAATGCTAGGACACATACCAGCATTATGTCCTGGAGTCTTGCACCAGTAACACACATTCTTTCCATAGAGACACTCTCCATAATGATTCCTTCCACAAAGGTTTTATTACTGTAGCACTAGTGCCCACCTTTCCAACAAAATTTCCCTTTTTGTTCTCAATATTTCCCTTTCCTTGATTTTGACCATCCCACTTTTTTTTTCCAAGATCATTAGAGGATCTTGGTGCAAGATTCTGTTGTCTTGGTGTGACATTTTCTAGCTTTAATACTGATGCCACCTCTTGAGCTCGACGTACCATTTCTCCATATGAAACTGTCACTCCTTGTGCAGCTAAAACCCCTCCAATTTCTGATCTTAGACCTCTTCTGAATCTCTTTGCTCTCTTAGCTTCTGTATCCACCAAGTGAGGTGCATACTGGGATAGTTGATTAAACATTCTTTCATACTCCACCACCGATAAAGTTCCTTGAGTAAAGTTGAAGAATTCAGCTTCTTTCTGATCCTTATAAGATTCTGGGAGGTATTTCTCAAAGACCTCTTCCTTGAATTGTTCCCATGTCAAATTCTGGAGCCTTTCACCAATTGTTCTGCAATGTGTTCCCCACCACCGCCCAGCTTCTTCAGATAGTTGAAAAATAGCACACGACACCTTTTGTGCATTAGTGCACTCCATATGATCGAAGATCCTTTCCAACTCATTGATCCATTCCTCCAGTACTAATGGTCCGTCTCTCCCATTGAATCTTGGTGGTGTATACCTTCGAAACTGTTCAATCACTTTACCAACATTATTGTTTGGAACTTGATGTTCTTCCTCATGCGCCCGATTATTTCTTTCTTGTGTCTCATGCCGTATCAAAGCTTGAATGGCAGTGATGAAGTTTTGGGTGAAGTCAGGTGCATTATTTCTAGCATGTTCATCTCCCGGTTGGTTAACACGCTCACGTGCTCTTCGCGGAGGCATGTCTTAATCTACGAATAGTAAATTTATTCAGTGTTAGCTTAAAGTTACGTTCTATAAGTTGCTATAATAATCCATCACCTAAAATAATTTATAATAATTTCACAAAACAACTAATGGCAAATATTTCATAATTAAAACAGTCCAATCTCCAAAACAACTAACAAAAAAAACAAGCAAAATACTCTTGAAACCTAGTACAAAAGAAACATGATTGCTTTATGATTATCTAGTTTTATTTATCTAAGGAATCCTTTCAGTCGTGCCTAGGTTTTTTAGTTGTTTCTCCTGTTTCCACGCTCTCTTCGAATATTTCTTCCTCTTCTATATTTTTCTCTTGATCACCTTCAGGATCCTCTTCTTCCAAATTCTCTTCAGGATCTTCTTCCGAATCTTCTTCTTCCAGATTCTCTTCTGGATCTTCTTCTGAATCTTCTTCAGGATCTCGTACCGAATTTTTGTCCAGATTTTGTTCTGGGTCTTCTTCAGAATCATTCTCTTCTTGGTATTCTCCATCCGACTCTAAATCTTCTTCTCCATTTTCTTCCTCAAAAATTTTGTCAGAATTTGGTGGTGCATCTTCTTCGGGAAATATCCACTCATTTGGACTTTCAGGAAGATTAGTGTATACAGATGATCGTTGTTCCCATCTATAGATTAACTCTGTAACATATGCTGGAAAATCTATCGTCTCAACTCCTTCTGATGGTTGCGCAACCAAATCATAGTAAACCTCTTGAGCCAAAACTCGTAGATGTGGCTCTGTCATAGAGTAAATGATGGATTGAGCGGTCGATCTACCCGTCACTCAATTTCTCACATCTAGCCATAGATGATAAAACGCCATCACATGATTCTCTAAATTATGATGAGGATCCCATACATAGTTCGTATATCTTGCCATTCTTGCATTTTGCTCAGCCGCTATCACACTCTTTCTTGCGGTATTTGCTGTGAGAGCCATAATCCTAACCATTTATGAATAAGGATCCAAATTATGAATTTCTATAAGTCCTACATTTTCTTTTTACAATACAAAAATTAATTCATCACTAAAACATATTCAGAAATTTATTTTTTTCATGTACTTATATGCAAAAACAATTAATAACATATATTTTAAACATGATCATTTCATTAATAATAGAACATTTCCTCAAAAATAACATACCAGTCTTGGAGTTGGCGCAGCGCGGCATAGCAGATGGCATATATATATTATTTTATTTTTTTTTACGAGTATGCAGGAATGTAGACCTTCTCTGATACCATACTATAACATCCCGATTTTTACAGACTAATAATAATAACAGATTCTATTTTAGATCATAACTAACATAAACACACGAATTTTTAAATTAACGCGGAAGCATTTAATCCTTTACATAACATCTATTAATTCATGATAAAAGATAATCAACCAGAAATCATTTAATAAAAACTTAAGTTATTAAATCCTAAAATATGAAATTTTTAATAATAATTAAGCCATATCTGCCACCACGCCACAATTCCAACTCCTTAACCTGAAAATGTGTAAACAATAGGGGTGAGCTTACACGTACTCAGTGGAGATTCGTAATAACATATATTTAAGAAATATACAACCAATCATGATAAATGCACATTTATCCCTACTACTAGAATATTTATCCTTTACAGAAATTTTAATTGTAATTTAAATTCTTATATAGATATTTTATTATATAATCTAACTAAATGGGTATATTCGTATAGAAATTTATATATTATTACAATCATTTACATAGTATATAATTAATTATTTTATTCACAGATTGTAACACTCTTATTAGAGATTTCAGACTAATGCATAAATAAGATTTCATATAAATTCCATAATGAGAAAAAAAAAATACTATGCGAACTACTTATGTATTAAAATTGAAACTATGCAACTTATTTATTACTTAAAAGAGGGTCATGACAACGTACGAAGAGAAACCCCACGAAATTCTTGATAGAAAAATTCAAGTGCTAAGAAACAAGCAAATTCCATTGGTGCTTGTGCAATGGAATCATCACGATCGAACTGAAGCAACGTGGGAACTAGAAAGCAAAATAAGACAACAATATCCTGAGATATTTGGAGGTATGTGAATTTTGGGACGAAATTCTTTTAAGGGGGGAGGAGTGTAATACCCCAAAATTTTATTTTCTAAATTTAATTAGGAATATATATCAAATAGTTAAATAGCCAAAACTCTTTGGTATTAAATATATATATATATATATATATATATATCATATGCTAACAATAAGGATAATCTAGGAAAGAAAACGGATCCTTCTAGGCCACATTTTTAGGTGATATGTGTCCATTGAGTGTGTTAGAATTACCCTTAGAACATTCTCGTATTTTTATTTAGAATCCTAAATATGAAGTTATTTTGATTAATTTGTTTGATTCATTAAGTGTAAATAGATTTAGTATATTTATATTCCACACAAATAAACACATACACATTTATAAAGAAAATAGTATTTATATAACAATATCCAAAAAGAATTCGTTGCATACATACATATATATATATATATATAATATTTTCATGGATGAGAATTATTACAAGTTTTCCTCCCAATATACGTGTATTATGGGGAGGGAATTTCTAAAAGTGATGTGTCCCAAAGTAGGAGTTTGTAGATGATGACTCATGTTTAGAGGATAGTTAAGTGGAAAATTAATGTTATAAAAATATATATAAAAAAATAGGGTATGGATGAAAATTGATCATAGATCATTTTCTAAATTTCCTAAATTGCGTCTTGTCTATAACTAATTTCAGTACTATACATTCTTAAGATTTTTAACGGCTATTATATCATTAAGGTAAGATTTTTATTAATTATTTATTTTGCATAATCGATTAGCCATGTTTCATGGTTTTTACAAATTAGCAAGAAAAATATATATATAAGAATTTTGGTTCTAATATTAAAATTCATCCTCTGCTCAATATTAGCTTAAATTAAATGATGAAATTCATTTACTTTAATTAACTAAGTTCTCGAGTATAAGTATACAAATCCAATTTGAATTTTTTTTTTTTTTTTGAATATTAAGCCTATATTAAAAATTAAGTATCCAATTTTGTAGATTGAACTTGCTATGCATATATTCATCGTATCAACAAAATATCACTAGTTCGTAAACATGAATTTAAATTGCTCAACATAAGATATATATAACCAAGATCTAATGTTTGTGATAGAAATTCAAATATGTACAGTTCACGGGAATTACATAATAAATAATAATTTATACATAAACATTATTCCTTTCTTTGTATTGAAGTTAGTATTAGTTTTAAAATTTTAAGCATATATGTACAATATAGTAATAGTGATAATTTTAAGTACAGAAAATAATGAATTGTTAGATCTTAGGTTTTGGTATTTAACAATGATTAGTTGTTTCTAAGATGGATTTAATATAGAGAGTGGTGGTAGATATATTTCAATCAAGAATATTCAACAATATATTCAAGTATAGAGGTAGTTGATGATGGAGTGATTTACTATTTAAATTCTAAATTACTCATTTAGCAACGTTATCATTTCATTATGTTGGGTGAATATATCTATCAAAAATCTAGAATAATATTGTCATAAGGAATCCGACTGACCAACATCTGTTGTGTGTGTGTGTGTGTACTCTAGGGTGTATTTTCATGAGTAACATTTTCTAAAGAATCAAGTTGTATTTAAAGTTTGAAAACTGCTTAATAAAATATAGAAATTCAACATAAAATTTAAAAAGGGAGTTTAGGGATTGAGTTTTGATAGAGGCCTTTAACTAACTAAGCTAATACTGGTTATTATAGGCCTAGAAGAGATAACAAAATCTGAGCAGGACCAACCCTGGGTCTTAAAGCTTATCCATTATCCAGGTGGGTTATTATATTTTTGCAAATTGTATCTTTCGAGCTATTAAGCTCTGCTTTGTTAAAATTGCATATGTGACTATCTGTGTTAAATATTTACGTGCTAATGTATATTGTCGGATTCTCATAAACCAGCGTTGTGTCAATGTGAGTAGCTACAGTATGCATGCATTATTTGTCCTGCTCTACTCCTTGTCGGTGAGACTAAAATGAAACACTTATGGGTTATACTTGGTCATACTCAACTTTACACGTGGTGATGTAATACGGGTTGCGGGCAGTGACTGGTTACATTCTTAAGCGCTTCACGATAAAATGTTTTGGTGAACTTAGGTTGCTTTCAATTTTAAAACCTCCTGAGCTTCACTACCTGCATGAACACAGATAAATTACTTTAACAAAATGATTTGCATAACTTGTATTGTAAAAACTTGCCTACTGAGTGCACTAGTACTCAGCCCAAATATTTTCAAATATTTTTCAGGTCGGTAGGCTGGCGCGTGAAGGTGACGATGCTGAGAAATGGGCTTTTGTTGTTTATGTATTTTCCCATTGTCTCTTTTTGTTAAGTATTCTGTTGATAATGAAGTCTCCACGCTTGTAATATCCTTTTGTTAAACACTAAGAGCTCTATCTTGGTGTTATGAATATGTATATATTATTATACAGCATGTTTGACTATTCTGAGTCTTCTGTTGAGATTTTATTATTCAGGTTACCCCTTTTCTTTCCCGTTTCTTAATTCCAACCCCCGTGGCGTCCATTTCCACGGTCTTTCTGGACCGGGGTGTTACATATATATATGTGCATTAAAGTATATCAATGTTCTATGAAATGATATTATTTATGTGTGTTAGGAGGCGTATGACATCGAGTGAATCATTTATGTGATGTCATACTGCCTTTCTACAACATTGAATGTGACATTCAAATTTAGTAATCTTATCATTTCCTAGTTTTTAAGTTTTATTCTTTATGTTTTCTTTATCTTTTTATTTATTTAGTTATTTATTAATTTATTTCTCTACATATATATTCTCGTTGTTTAAATTTTTAAAAATAATAATTGGATATATGTGATTGAAATAATGGATTTGAAATGGTCAAAGAAATCCCTATTTTATAGGAATCATGTTATCTCGTTACTTTCATGCTAATCATTTTATTTTAGAGTATGCTGGGGTATTTGAGTAGAATTGAAAGGAGGACGTGGGTCTTTATTTCAGCCATGATGAAGAACGGTTGAAGGATCAAGAGAAGATCAAGACATGGCAGTTTTCTTTCTCAACCCATGATCCATGAGAGAACATGGATTGAACCGAACCAATTGAAGGAACCTATAAGGAGCAGACTTATCAATTGGTGAAAATATTTGAGTAGAGAAGATATCACCGCTGTGTGTGAGAAGATCAAGAACTCGAATCGAAAATTTAGCAACTAGATTTCTAGCTATTTTGTCTTCATCTTATTGTGTTTCTATTGTTCAACCAATTCATGTGAAAAGATTGTTCAAGTTAGATTAGATGCAAGATATCTAAGTATAGGATTTGTTGCTGAATTGTGATCAAACTACCAGGAAGGTTAGTTTGAATTTTGAATTCTGTTTAGTTGTAAACTAGAATATGATTCGTGTAATTTTGTTGATGTGTCGTGAACATTAGTTCTGATATTGTCAACTGTTTATTGTTTATTACTTGTGAAAGTATAATTTCACCTTGTGGCAATCACATGCCGAATGTGTGTGATTTAAAATTATCTTTATTGTGCAAACTTGTGTTTCTTTTGCTGCGTATTATTGAGATAGTGGAAGCACTATCTAAAATATTGAGTTTAACATTACAAGTTTGTTTTCGTTTTTCAGTGTTTTGAACAATAAATTTTAACAATGTGAATTAAATATCTAAGTTTTAAGTCTATAAATGACTATGTTATTCAAAATTTGTGAATCTATGTGCTATTGTGCAAATGTCAATTGCAATGTCAACTGCCTATAGTTCATTTGTGGTTTTACACCACCCTATTGTTATATGATCACCCTACAATTTACGATTATTATTCAATGCTGAAAATGCTAAGATATGAACCATACCTACAATTGTGGTTAATTTTACCCTACAGTTGTGGTTAATACTACCCTACAATTGTGTGGTCACATCCTACGTAGGCCCATGTAGTATATGTCTCAAGTGCATGCAAAATTCATTATGCTACGCGTTAAACAACTATTTTCTATGGATTATGTGTGTTTCAATTATTTTAAATGTGTTATACCCACTAAGTAATTATTTCTACCTTTCCGTTTCAGAAGAGACCAATTCAGGAGTGGTTTCTGGAGTATGAACTGGCTTCTTGGAGCCAGAGGTGGCTTTTAGCTTCTCTTCAACTTCTAAAGTCTTCAGCAGTGTTGGATCAGAGAGGTCTGACTGTTTAGGAATATCGTTAGCAGGCTCGTTAGAGTGATGTTCATCCAGATTTGAAACATCAGTCTCAATATCATCAAGATCTCTATCTTTGGGATTTTCTGGGGTGGTCCTCATCTTTATTTGTGGAGTCAGACTCATCCTTGAGAAGAGTCTCAACATTCTGCTTGATAATCCGAATGTCACAACCCATAGATATGATACATCTTTAGTGACTCGAAGGCTACAACATGAGAATGTAATATCATCATTCCTTGAGCTCAATATCATGCTTAACAATCAATCAATCTTAATATTCAATTCTCGACATTCAATTATGCTAGCATGAATCATAGCCTATAATGAATTATTTAGGTCTAGTTTCTCGATCAATACCATAGCATCATTACCTATGAGGGATATATGCTATTATTTCGTAAATAATTTTAGGTCTAATTCATTGATCAATACCATAGCATCATTGCCCATGAGGGATGCTATTATTTCATAAATGGTTTTAATTTGAATCGTCTTTAAGAGGGGGGGGGGGGATGTAGAATTTAAAGTGATGTTTACATGTATATTTAAGTTTATATAATGTTGAATAAACTTAATTTCGTTCAGCAACCTCCAACCCTTTGCAGCCAGCAATTAATGTTCACCAACACTTATATATAACGTGACGACCGTATTAAATGACACTTGAGATTTTTTATTAGACTCTCTGTGTTACATTTCGATTATGTTACACTTTTAAATTATGTGATTTTTTATATATATTTTTTATTATATATTTTTTTGTGATTTAGTATTTTAAGATTATTTTTAGGGTTCATCCCACCCAATTAGGTTTATAATTATTTTTTAGTATTTAATTTTCAATTAATAATTCATTATTATGGTGGATTAATTCAAAATTAAATGTTATAACTTTTTTAATTCATTTTTTTGTTAATAAATGTTGACTATAATTATTTATGTTAGAATTTATTTTTATTTTACAATAAATATTATTAAAATCATAATTTTAATAGTGAAACACGGGGTGAAACACATAGAAATATAACAGAAAATTTGAACCTAAATGGATCATAGTGACCATTTATCAATAAAAAATGAATTAAAAAAGTTATAAAATTTAATTTTGAATAAATCAACCATATTAGTGAATTTAATTGAAAATTAAAAATTAGATACTAAAAAATAATTATAAATCATAATTAGGTAGGATAACCCAAAAAAATATTTTTAAAATTAAATTAATTCACAATATATATATATATATATATATATATATATAATCATAGTTTAAATGTGAAACATGGAATAGAATGAATACATATGGATTAACCATTAATCTCATTGGATTCTTGATTGATGAAAAACACACACACACACACACACACACACACACACACACATATATATATATATATATATATATATATAATTACCCCACTTCTCTACGTGGGCAACTCAAACGCCATGCATCTAATCAAAGTCAATCACACCACCAATTAACACCATACATTCCCGTTCTTGCATGGGGATTATTTTGAACCATGCAAAAATTCCCAGCTCTCTAGTACAACAACATTCAAGAGATTTCCATCACTCCTCTAATCCCTCCTCCTTGCTATCTAGCAATACCACCTCTCTCTCTCTCTCTCATCAGTGAGATGGTTCGATCAAAGGGAATGGTGATGACTCTCAACTTCTTCTGTTTTGTGCTCTCTTCAACTCAAGAATATGTACATGGTTGCAATCAACTCGACCGTCATTCCCTACTATCATTCCACGACCACATCTCCGCCGCCCCTCCTCTCAACTGGTCTCAAACCACCGATTGCTGCCAATGGGAAGGTGTAGCCTGCAAAATCCGGGGTGATGGTAATGCTCGCGTCACTCATTTATTGTTGCCGGAGAAACATCTCTCCGGAACCATCACTCTCTCTCTTGCAAACCTCTCTTTTCTCTCTCATCTCAATCTCTCCCACAACCTCCTCTCCGGCCCCCTCCCACTTTTCCCCTCCCTCCAAACACTCGACTTGAGTTTCAACCATCTCTCCGGTCCACTCCACACCTTGCCAAAATCCATCCGAATTTTCGATATATCGAGCAATCTCTTCAACGGCACAATCGATCCTCTGTTTCTTCAGGAGTCGATGGATCTAATCAGCTTCAATATCAGCAACAACAGCTTCACCGGTGCCATTCCTTCGTCTACTTGCAAGATTTCCCCACTCGTCGAGATCTTGGATTTCTCCATGAATAAACTCACCGGCCTTGTTCCTCCTGGCCTCGGACAATGTCGTAAACTCCGAGTTTACAGGGCAGGTTCTAACTCTCTCTCTGGATGGCTACCGAACGATCTTTACGAGGCGAAATCATTGAAGGAGATATCTCTGCCCAACAATCAACTCACAGGGCCTATTAACAACGCCATTGCAATGCTTTCTAACCTCAAGATCTTAGAGCTCCATGTGAATGAATTAACTGGTGAGCTACCTCCTGATATTGGATTGCTCTCCAAGTTGGAGCGACTCCAACTCTACGCCAATGGCCTCAACGGCACTCTGCCTCCGTCTCTCATGGAATGCTCCAATCTAAGATTTGTGTTCCTCCGGGACAATCACCTTGGTGGTGAAATCTCTAATCTTAATTTCTCCAAACTACAACGACTAGAAGCCATTGATCTCGGAAACAACAGCTTCGTGGGCAGTATTCCAGAGAGCCTGGGCTTCTGCAAGTCATTGGTTGCTTTGAGGTTGGCATATAACCGCCTAGTTGGAGAGATCCCCCCAAGCATGGCTTCTCTAACATCTCTCGAACACCTCTCAATCGCAAACAACACCCTTTCTAACATTGCTGGAGCTCTGAGGATTCTCAGTCACTGCGAAAATCTTACTGTTCTATTCTTGTGGGGTTCCTTCCACGACGAGATACAGATTGACAACATAACCGGATTGCATCTAAATGGCTTCCGAAATCTACAGTATCTCACTCTGGGACGATGCAAACTCAAAGGCCCCATCCCTTTCTGGATTGCAAACCTAACAAAGCTCATACTCTTGGATCTTTCTAGAAACCAATTTTCTGGGGCAATTCCTAGTTGGTTTGGAACAATGCCGAGCTTATTTTCACTCAACCTCACTCAAAACCTCTTATCCGGAAACCTTCCCCATGAAATAGGCATGATGTCGGGTTTAATCACGGACAACACGAGTGTGGACTCGATCTACTTAGCATTGCCTTACGTAGTCAACGGCCTTCAATACAATCGCCTGCTCAACATACGTCGCGTATTGGCAATCGCCAACAACACTCTGAGTGGCAGAATCCCAGAAGAAATAGGGCGGTTGAAGCTTCTTCAGGTGTTGGACGTCAGCAACAACAACTTCGACGGAAGCATCCCCCAACAGCTTCCCCGTTTGACTAATTTGGAGTCGTTGAATATGTCCGGGAACCATCTCTCTGGTGAGATCCCGGAATCACTAACACGTCTCCATTTCTTGTCTTCGTTCAGCGTCGCCAACAATGATCTTCGTGGAGAAATTCCAACGGGTGGTCAGTTTGATACATTCTCTGCGGATTCGTTTAAGGGGAATCCCAAACTTTGTGGCTATGTATTGAAAATAAGCTGCCCGATTGCTGCACGAGTTGACACGACGCCGGATGAGGGAGAGCTTCGTGGGATCTCATGGTGCAGTCTCCCTTTTGGGTTAGGATACTCTGTTGGACTCGCTACAGTTGTTGCTGCGTTTTGGTTCAATAGTTCAAATTAAAACAGAGTAATATTGTTTGTTGTAGTATTCTAGTATTAGTTTTTGTCCAAGTTATTTAATTTGTGCATATTTATAGTTCTTGAAAATACAATTAATTTGCTTGTATGGATTTAAAATATGGTGTTGCAGCTTTAGATAGCTGGTTTCAGATTTCTCCGATGATTGTTGGACAAAAATAGAGGAATGTGAGATTATATATAAAGCAAGTCTTGCAACAAAGGGATAGTTTAGAAGCTAATCGCACTTGAGATCCTCGAATCCCAACTTATGTATGTCAATCGTGTACCAAACTCAAAACTATTACGTTTTTTTTTTCATTTTTTTCATCAATTTTAATTTCTTTTGATTTTGTATAATTTTACAATTTTATTTAGAGTTTATTCCATCCAATTAGCATTTATAATTATATTTTAATATTTAATTTTCATTTTTTAATTAATATAATTTATTTTTAGGGTTGATTATTCCAAACTTAATGTATATAATATTTTAAAATTTTAAATTTTAGCAATAAATATTAATTATGATTGAGAAGCACTTATGTGCACTAGTTGCACCATCAAGCGCATTGACTGAGTCAACGCGCATTGACCAGTCAACACGTTGATCCGGTCAACTTTAAAAAAGAAAAACTTCCAAAATTAGTATCAACGGTAATATTAAAAAGTATGATTCAAAAGCCCAAAACTATCACCTGTATACTTAAAAAGTATGGACCAAAATAAATAAATAAAAACTGTCAAAATCAGTATCAACCATAACACTAAAAAGTATCACTTAAAATTCAAAAAGTATGATCTGTATTCTTAAAAAGTATCACCTATTTTACCAATTTTCTTCTTTTGCGGGTTGACCCGGATCAAAGCGGGTTAACCCGCAATTTGACCCTACCCATCTTAAATAAGCTTATTTACAACTGGTGCATGAAAGTTTTTGCCATTATGATTAGTTATAATATAATAAATTTTATTTTATAAAAAAATTATTAACAATATATAATTTTAATGTTGGCACACAATGTTGGCACTAGAGGATCTATATTCAGCAAATGTAATGATCGAGAAGAGCAATTATGCAAGGAATTGAAGTTCAAACTAATTAATCCCATAATTTTACGGGAATTTGGATCCGTGATCAACAACAATTAATGAAGGAATTTGGATCCATGATCAACAACAATTAATGAAACCGGAAGTAGGAAATTTGAATCAAATGAAAACAAATTGGAAGAAGAAGATTATATAGCACATCGCCCAAAAAGGTTCAACTACTATATATTACAGTAATAAGACTCGGTCCTCCTCAACTTAATTAGGGCAACAATATGCGGAATATTTTTCTTGGGGGTGTGTTTTTACATACATCTTTAGTTTTGGTGGTGATGGTTTAGTGGTGGAATGAGATTGCTGGAGATTAAAGATCACAAATTCTAATCTTCTCAATACAGTACCATCAAATCGGGTGTATAACTAAATAAAAAACATACAGTAGAAAAATTTCATTATACATCAATATTAAATTTAATTCAAAAATAAATAATTATTAATTTACTTAAATATCTTTTTAATTAAAAAATAATTTAAACGTCAAATAAATATAAATTCAAAAAGAAGAAAAAAAAAATCCCTAGCAACCATCCCCATCCGTCACCTTCTTCTCCCACCCCATTTGTCTGCCTCCTAGCCCTCCATTTCAGCAGATATCAATTTCTCCTTACATGAATTATGCAGCAGATCTAGAGCTCAAAAGCTTACTTTCGCAGCATTCTGAATCCACAAATCTACCATGTTTTGTAGATCAACGACCATCGCTGGTGGTCAGTCCGTTTTTGGCCACCCTCATCCGCAATTTTGGAATTCAAACAAACATGAGTTGGGTAATCAATTTTCTAACTTTAACAAACTATTAGAAAATAAATTTTCGAGCTTTTTGAACATCATCTTTAGGACGTCTTTTATCGAATATCTTGTTGAACTACTCGATCATGTTCAAAAATTATTTTTAAAATTCCCAAACAACTTCGAGTAATAATTTTTGAACATTAGTGTATTTGTTTGAAATATTCAGTGGCCGCATACTTTCAGATTTCAAATTCGGATATAAGACTGTTAATTTTAGGGATTTCAAATTCGGGGAACAAATTGAATAATGAGACAAATGAATAGAACAAAAAAGAAGAATAAAAAGAAGACAATGAGGTAGTGAAAACTGAAAACTAAGAGAGAGAGATGGCAATTTTCTATACAATGAAGAATAGCGTGAGGCAGCTGATGGGTTCTTCTTTTCTTTTCTTTTCCTTTTTTTAATTAATTTAAATTAAATGATAAAAATGGAAAAAGTGTGGTGCATAAAAGAAAAAATTATTGAAAAAAAAATAGTTGTAATATATTTAGTAAACGTGGTGTACATTGAAAAAATAGTAGTGCAAATAGTAACACCCATTTTCTTTAGATTTAAATAAGTTTAATAATTGAAAGATTGAACTATAATATTAGTTTCGATAATACTTGTCCTTGTTGAGAGCTTTTGTTCAGAGTGTTCCTATGGAATCGAGAATGGTTAATGTAACGCCCCAATTTCGGAACACAAAAGCGCTAACACAAAATAAAATATACTCCCTCCGTCCCATAATTATAGTCCATTATTCCTTTTTGGGATGTCCCAAAATTATAGTCCTATTCTAAATTGAGATTGTATTTAAATATTCTTTTACAAATATAATCCTATTTAATTTAGTATGAATGCAATTAATATAGTAAAAAATAAGGGCAATATAGGATAATTATTGTAAATTGTATATTTCCAATACATATTAAATGTGATTTCTTAATCTGTGTGAAAATGGGAAGTGGACTATAATTATGAGACGGAGGGAGTAGTCCATAATTTCATAACCACTTTACCTTTAAAAAGAAAATATTTGTAAGGTAATTTCTTTAGAAATAAAATCCACCAATTATTATTTGGGAAGACTTTTCTAACAATCAATCACAAACATATTTCACAAACGACAAGTAAATGCTGCAAGTGATCACAAACATATACCAAGACAGTTAAATATGAAGTGACCTATTTGCTTACATTGGTAGTAGACATTCTTCATTACACCTCTTATTGTGAAATTTTGAACAATAGTTTCTACCATCAACTTGTCATGTTGGCGCTTTGTTCAAATATTTGTGATTGATTGTTTGAAAAGTCTTCGCAAAGAAAAAATTTTGTGAACATTGAGTTGTCGTTTGTGAAACATGTTTGTAAAGTCTTCCCAAACAATAATTGGTGGTTTTATTTCTGAAGAAATTTCCTAAAAATATTTTCTTTTTAAAGGTAAAATGGTTATGAAATTAGGGAGTATATTTAATCTTGTGTTAGCACCTTACTTTTCTGGAATTGGGGTGTTATAATGTGGTATCAGAGCGAATCTATAAATTTGTAGGCATGTGGGTTATTTTTTAAATATATTGTTAAAACATTCTCAAATAAGTGTGATATTTTATTTGACCCATTTTCCGATGTCCACGTCATGCCTTGACATTACAGATACCCACGTCATGCCTTGACATCACAGATACAATATTATGTGTGTTTATTAATTCATGAAAAACTCGAGATGAGAAACTTGACACACACACACACACACACACACACACACATATAGATCAAATAGGACATTTTTTCTAATGTGGGAACCAGGATCACATCTCCACCATCCAATGTGTTGATCTAATGGTTGAGATTTAATGAAAAATATGGTGGCAATTTCGTAAATAATAGGACAAAAAATAAACGAAGAAGAGCTATTTTTGTCTAATTCCATTAAAATTGATGATGTTAGCAATTTAAAAAAAAAATTAAAACTTTAAATGATCATAACTTGCTCATTTTTAATCCAATGCACACAAAAAATATATCAAATTAAAGCTCTCTTCGTGCTCTTTCATTTAAGATGTCGAAATGATATGTTTAGATGAAAAATATGGATAAAAAATACAAAAGATAATTTTTTACGAATACTGATGTGACCCGGTGTAGGACACAACAATACTTGGTTTGCGGATAACCAAGACTAAACGCATGTCGACACATAAGGGTTCTATTATACTCTAAGCGACTCGAATACTTGTTGGAATTTGCGGAATTAAAATAACAACCTAATGACACGAAAATAACTAGGACAATTAGAACTAGACCTAAATAAGAATACCTAGAATACGACACACGAATTAAAATATGAATCCAAACCAAAAGGGGCTGTTTAAGGCTCGAATTGGCTAGGTATGAAGATGAGGGTTAGTGGACGTGATATGTGGTGAAGAAGGGTAGGAGTAGATAGGTTATGAAAGAGTTTGGACGAACTTACGGTATATGTGCTATTCGCGAGCTAAATAGCACGTATAGGCGAAACTTGTCCAAACGGCTTCGAACTTGCGTGAAACTCGACTGTGATGCTTGTGGATGATGTTTGAGACATACGAAGGTGATAAGGTGGGTGTCTTCGATGATGAACTCGGACGGTGGCTGATTGAAGGTGAATCACAACCCGATAGTTGTCTTGCGATCTCGAACGTACCACGAGGCCAAAACCTTTAAGTTAATCTTCGTTAGCGAGTTCTAAATAATTTCTCGAGTGAATTAAGAGGTTCCCTTGAAATAAGACTTAGAGATGCTCATTCTAAGAATGATGATTTTCAAAATAAACCAACAAAAATATATTGGGGTGAGACGATATTGAATGCACAAAGCTTAATAATCAAATATAGTCTAAAATAACAATGTATCTCGGAGCCTCTATTTATAATAGAGGGGACCGAAAATAATAAAGCTAGGGCTGAAAACAATAAGCCCAAAACAGATAAAATCTAATTAGGAAACTTCCTAAACTAGAATTTTATTCAAAGTAATTTCATCAAAAATCACCTCGCAGGAAAGAATCGATTCTTTTATAGGACATATCACCAAATATTCACTGAATTGGTTAGAAACTCCTACAAATACGTGTTGTAATCGGCTCATCTCTAACTTCGATTGTTACATCAAGTACGTGTTGTAATCGGCTCATCTCTAACTTCGATTGTTACATCAAGTACATCAATAATTATCCAACGTACAAGATATAAACATGTAGAAGACACAATAAGATAGGAGAATATACAAGATGACACCAAACCATACAATATATAATATTGAAACCAAATACTAAAAGTCCAAGATATATAAAACCATGAATTAATGTCCACGATTATTTATTTATTAAATAGATGATATTTTGAGCCACAACTAATAATATATATATATATATAAATTTATGATGACACATTACACATTAAATAATAAAAATGTATATTTTAACCTTAAATAGCATAGACATATACATAGGTAATAAGGTAAATTAAAGCTAAACAATAAAATATGAACCATCATTTTGAACTAAAATGGTATGGGAACTAGCAAGCCGTTAATCAGTGGTAAGAGTAAAATAAAGCAAAAAAAATCCCATGTCAGCCACAAATATAGAGTTCAAAGTTTAATCAAGTGAGATTGAAAATGGCAGTAGCTTGAACAAAATGTGAAACATAATTTCAGAGTCCATGACTTTAATCCAGAAACATTCAGAAGTATAGAGTGTGTAGGCCGATGGCGTCGAGATAAGCTCCGCTTCGGCCATAAAATCCAACCACTTTCCGATTGCAACCACCACCGAAAATCAAGGAGGAGAAATATGTCCCAATTTCAGCACCCAGGGGTCCATATTTAGCCTTGTTTGTCACAAATGTAATAGATCTTATCACATTCACACCCACCTTTCCCTCCAGAGCCCCAATAAACCCTTCAACGCCAATCAAGAATTCATCCTTTTCACCAAATAAAATCTACCACAATTAAAATCGGGGTTGTTAGTGATGAAATTTCAACAGTTAATGTACCAGCTCATTATAATCAATAAATGTACACATGCTTACCGTTTTCCTTTGCATTTCCTCAACACAATAACTCCCATGAAACGGAGATAAAAAATCTGAGCCATCTCCGGTTTCATAGCTGAATCGGACGGCCGAAACTACGCCCGTATCACTGCGCAGGCGCACGTGGACACCTTTGACGGCGGAGAAAACCCCATCATCCCAATCGCGGCCCTGCACTTCGCGGCAGCGAAAGAGTACCACATGTTGGGAAATGCGGTTTCTTTTGGACCTCCGTTGAAAGCGAGCAAACCGGCAATAGATGCACACCAATAGCGTCGACAAAGCGGTCACAACGGCCGTGAAATCCAGTTATGACACCACTACCTTTTGCATTGACAGAAAACAGGGTGCCCGTTTCAGATCCGAAAGGGCCGTATTCCGTTTTGTTGGTATGGAATCTCAGTGAACAGATATTGTGGCCGTACGACCAGAATGAGCCGTGGGTCCCACTGATTCCCGTCAGAAACTCCGAAGGAAAGTCTATGTCGATCTGGGGAAAACGAAACAATTAACAGTGAAATACATGCATATGTATAATTATTCTATTGCTAAATAATTAGTAATTAATATTCACTGAAATGGTGAGTTTGGCAGTTGGTGACCTTTGCAGTTCGTTCGCCACCGTCACCACCGAATTTGGTGGAGTAATCGCCATCACAGTCACCTTTGAAGATGAGGGAATCAACGAGTCCAGCGTACCTAACGATTATGTGTTTGATTCCGCCGCTTTCGGGTCGGTAGCTCCAATTCTTTCCAGTGTTGTAACCCCATGGCCCCAACGATATGTCTCTCTCACCACTGCAATCCTTCATTTCCTGCACAAATGTAGTGTTACTTGGAAATTGGAATTGCATTCATGAGAGAGAGAGAGAGAGAGAGACCATTTGGCAGACACTTTAGAATGAATGATGAGAATGTGAAAGAGTGACAATTTCTCTATAGAATGATATATGAATGCAGGTTTGGGGGTTCGGACTATTACGATGACCAGGGACGGACGTAGAAATTTTAATAGGGGGGGCGAAAATTAAGTATACTGCAAATTCAATTAAAAAAATATATCTATTTAAATAAATAACATCACATATATTAATGTCAAAAATTTTAATATATCACCATCATCAATTATGCAACGTTTCATCCCCAATATTCCGCAAAAAAAAGTATATATGTTATATTCATAACACTATTTAAATACTTAAAAATACAATATTTACAATTAACGACAAGCACTATTTGAGCATAACAATTAACGATAAGCACTATTCCATTATAGGCGAATTGCGAAATCATTAAAACTACATAAAACCCTAGTATTAAAGTCATTGAAGCATTCATTCTCAAATGATCAAATTCATAAAATATAAAATTCATACCTCAACTATATAATAAATTAAATTTAAGTCAAATATAAAATATTAATATGAATAAAGCAGGAAAAATTAAAAATTAAAAAGAAAAGAAAAAACTTACCTCAAATCACCGCCGAGCAGGAGCAGTGGAGGAGAGAAAAAAAAAGGGCGTGGAGGATGTATTGATATTTAAGTGATTTTTAAATAAAATAATATATTGACTTTTTTTTTTTTGGGTCCACAATTTAACAATGGCCCAATATATATGGGCCAACAAATATAATTTGAGAATGACCGTGAGGGGAATTTAAAGGAAGGGGGGGCAATGTTTTTTTTATATAATAAATTACATATATACGTAGTAACATATATACATATATATACATTGTTCATAAATATTGAGGGGGGCGGCTGCCACCACCAGCCCCCCCTAAGTCCGTCTCTGACGATGACCGAGGAGCTTCAGCTTTAGCTTCTGTCACCCGCCTTCAGGAAATATAAATAAATTATGAAGTGCCTGTTCGAATCTTTTAAAGTATATACAGTATCAATAAAACATCGCACAACGAAAATGGAGCACTCAATGATCATAAATTTCACTTAAGATTTCATTTTACATTATATGTGTTTTACCCCATCCTTTAAATTATGAGTTTTTTTTATGTTAATTTTATTTTTTTGTGATCTAGTTTTATTGTTGTTTGTTATGATTCACCCTCACAATTTAAGGGAAAATTCCACTATGGATACCCATCCATTGGACACCCCCCTCAGAATGTTGACACGTGTAAAGTAGGGGCATTTAAAAAATGAATTTTTGAATTTTGTTGAAAGTAAATTCCACAACCATGGTTGGTTTAAACTAACCACTCCCTAGAAAATGATGATTTTTTGGAAGCATTCATTGAATAGATTGTACCCGCTCAAATGCGCCCAATTTTTAGCAATTATTAATCATCAATTTTGATATTTGATTATTTTTTATTTTCCTAATATTAGGAAGATTAAAATTATAGTTAACTCTCGTTTGGCATAACTTTATGAAATCTAGTTTTATTCTCTAAAATTTTAGTACATATATAGAGGAAGGATCAAATAGGAATCAATTCCCCCTGAAGGAACCTAGGAACCAATCCTAGTCTTAGATTTGATTAGATCTAATGACCATAATTTAGTCAAAGTTTTAGTCAAAGTAAGGTGGCAAACTTGTAATATTTGAGAACTTAATGAAAGCGGGGTTATTTTCATAATTTAGAAATTATGTTATGTTTTTTGGGATTTTGGGCCCAATTCCTGGAATTAAATAAACAACACTTTAAAATCGTTGTCTTTTCTGGCGTTGTATTAATATGCTAACATGAAAGATGTATATTGCTAACATCAACAGATTTTGTTGCTATAATGAGATAGACTCATATTGCTAACTTGACGAGATCATAATATTAAATTGACGCGTATTAAACACCACACATATAACATTGGACCACATTTAAAATAATACTGTGTAACATGTGTAACATCATTCATACATACAACATATTGCTAATATGTTAAAGAATATACACACTGCTAATATGTGACTATTAATTTGCTAATACGTTAGTAACACATTGCTAATATGTGCTAATATGTGACTATTAATTTGCTAATACGTTAGTAACACATTGCTAATATGTGAATAATGATATGCTAGCATGACTCAAATTCTCAAATATTACAAGTTTTCAAAATAATATTAAACATTGATAAAGTTATAATTGTTTATGAACTTAACTATATATAGCTCATACTTTAACTATTTTCTCATGAAAGCAACTTAAAATTCAAAGTCGTGCATAAAATTTTTTATGTTAGCAACATAAACACAAGATATGAGCAATATTGTGATATCATATTAGCAAATATCTGACAGTTACGAGTTGAATATACGTGAAAAATAGTTTTTTGTATTTTTCATCAATTTTTGCTCAAATAAGCATATGCACTATGGATCTTAAATGAAAGAGCATGAAAAAATCTTTGATTTGATATATTTTTTGCGTAAATTGGATAAAAAAACAAATAAGTTATGATTATTTAAAGTTTTTAGGAATTTTTTAAAAGATGATGTCATCACTTTATTAAAAAAATCTGGAATTACCCCTTATAATTCGAATTTTACATATTTACAACTATGTCACCGCTTTTTTATCCGCCATGTCATCAAAATCCTTGAATTTGATTGGTTCCTAGGTTTCTTCAGGGGGGGTTGGTTCCTATTTGAACTCACCCCTATATATATATATATATATATATATATATATATATATATATATATATATATATATTCTTTAGGAGCTCCTACTTGCACAGAAAAAAATTATTTCATTCTCAGATCATATAAAATTTATATTTCCCAAAATCCATATTAATGCAAAAAAAGCCATTTCTCCATTTTTCCCGAAACAATAAAAAAGTTAAAAAAACATCGGGAATGTTATTAAATAATAGAAATAATTGTTGTCTTGTTCTTTACTCCAAAAAATTCGGGAATAAAAATTTATAGTCTTGTTTTTATTATTTGCTTCAAGGACCATTTGTCCAATATTGAAAGTCAATTAAATTTGTTCCTCTATATATTTATTATACTCCTATATTGGATAAATGGTATTATATTAATGTTAGTAAATGAAAGTTATTAATTCTTAAATTAATATATATATGTAAATTCATTAATATAGCGTAATGGTGAAAAGTAAAAACTTATTTTTTTATGTTTTTTTTATCAGAGTAAAAGGTAAAGACATTAATTTTATTTTTTTAATCCTTATGTGGGTAATTTTCATTCCCAATGGTGTAACTTGTTCGTTAAATTTCATCAATTTTTCTACTCATTAAATTATGTGTGCCTAAATATATTATACTATTACAATAATGTTGACATGTCATCTGATGTGGCATGTAATATATGATTAACACGTAGCAAATTTATATGTGTTATAATTATGTGTGACTAATCATTTTTAATAATTTAATATTAGAATAATAATTAATATTGTTAGTAATAATTGTGGAAAAATATATATTATGTCTAGCAGCTTAGGTAATATTTGTTATCTTTAAATCGTAATATCATAAGCAATATATATATATATATGGAAATTAAAAATCTTTGTCATTCTTCATTAAAGTCATATATGAAGAAACCAAACTCTCGGTTCTGATAGAGTTGTGATCAAAGTTGTATATGAAGTTGAGACAACTTTGTATACGCAGCGGAAATATAGAAACAGACAATGGATTGTAAAATTTCACGAGATTATATTTCTATAATCTCGTGAAGTGCCTCAGGGCAAAAACTTCATTATATGAATATGTGAATTACAAAAATACTACAAGTAAATTCTTACTAAACTTAAGACACTTTATCTCTTCCTTTACAGAAGGTTGTGACTAAAGTTGTCTTAACTAACACTTGTAGAAATCTAGAATCCTATTACAGATCTGAATGTATCTCACTAAGAATTCGTATCTAACACATTACAACTGATTCCTATTTATACAAAATTCAATACTTGGTCTCTACTCCAAATAACAACTTGATCTCTTCATCCCTAGATTTGCGTCGCAAGATTTGCAACTTCCATAACAACCTTTTGACTCAATCATCTTCAGGATTTAGTCAAGCACAACAAACTTCCTAGAATATCTCAACCAATAATCTTCCTGCACAAGTAAATAAAGAAAGACAAAACAAAACATATCCAAACTACTACAAAATATATCCAAAATACCAAACCAACGGTTATAAACAAACCAACGGTTTCAACAATCTCCCCCTTTTTGTCTTTCTTCCCAAAACAACCTCAAGCATGCAACATAATCAAATCATAACTAAACTCCCCCTAAACATATACTCGGAACATAACAAGCATAAACAAAACAGAATATAATTGCAGTTGCTCCCCCTGTCATGCAAACTTCCCAGACCAAAGTGTTTCCAACACTATTCATAAAATATCAGCAAAAAGAAGATCTCTATCAAAAGATTAATAAGTCAATTCAGCAGATAGATAATCATTAAAAACAAAAACATAAAATAAACATAGTGTTAAAACACAAAACAAAACATAAACATATTGTTTTGAGAAATTGTTTTGATAAACATCAGCATAACAAAAATTGCAACAATCTGCAGTCTTCCTTCAGTCTTCTTCCCCTACTCGTCCTCCTCTTGGTCATCATCACTCCGAGGACCTCGGCTGGTGCCTTCTCTCCCTTTTTGGGAAGAAAGAAGGCGTTGAAAGATCCTCCTTTGTCCTTCAAGAAGTGTAATTTGGGAAGTGAAGAAAGCAATTTGTTCCTACACAACAAAAACAGGAATAGAACACATAAATTCGAAGAAGGAAGCATCATCAACGACTGCTTCAACTCATGGGAGATCACGGGTTCTCTTCTCACTGAGGAAGGCCGGTTGTACTGTCTGCAGTGGAAGCCTAGATGTGAATACATCTTTTTTCTTTGTCTTCAATTCTTGTTCTAGAAGCATGTTGTAGATAAAGGAGGGAACAACCAATTTCTTATTTGATTTCGTCATTGCAACTTCAGCAATAGAATTGAAGATGTGGCTCCATAAGTTGAACGTCTCCCCCTTAAACACCTTATACAAAAGACACACATGCTTGAAAGGCACCATAGTAGAATTGGATGTAGGAATCCAATTTGACACGGAAATCTTGTGCAAAGTTGAGAACAAAGAGGTGAGGACTGAAGCTATCATGTTTGGTCTCTTGTTAACCACCCAAACATAAGCCTGACCACCGGTTAAAACATTTGCCATTAAAGCCTCCAGTTTTTCATCAACCTCCTCATCAGATTCAACCACATTAAGTGTTCCTAAGAATTTGTTAATCCGCCCAGAAGTAACAGTAAAGATCTTCCCACGAACGAAAACTTTTCCAAACAACTTAGACGATGGATTAGCAAAATCATGACTAAGATTAGCATAAAATTGCTTAACAATGTCAGCAACATAAGGTTTAACATAAGTCACACTCCTCAAAACCTTCCTTTTTTCAGAAAATCAATCAGATTATATTGAGAAAAATCTTTCAAGTCCACTGCCCTATCATTCAAAATCTCACGATTTTTGAAGAATTCCCAATTTTTCTTAGCAATATCATTGTAGAAAAATTCAGAAAGGGCTTGTGATACCTCAAGCTCGGAATCGGAGTCAGCAACATCTTTAACAAGACGTTTAGCCTTCTTGGTAGATTTTCCTCTGGACTTTGATGGTGATGAAAAAGTCATCTTGCGTTTCCCTTTCTTTGAGACCACAACTTCTTCCTCAGGCTCGACATCGTCGTCTGTCTCCGATGGGGTGTGTTCTATAGATTCTCCTTCCGAGGTCGCCTCCTCTCTCGCCTCTTCATCTGGGTCACTGTCAACAGATATGGGTTTAACCGGAGCTTTTGAGGAACTTCCGGCCAAGTGTAGTCGTTTAGAACGACGTACTGGCGGAACCCTCTTGACCTTAGAGGACTTCTTCTTGGGTGGTGATGGAGTCGGAGTAGAGTGTTCTTGAGCTTCCTCTTGGGGCTCCTGATCAACTTCAGAGAATGGAACTTTAATGGGGCCTCCATCATAGTTTGCTTCCTCGGAGGGGATAATCGGGTCAATCTGTTCGTCGGTAAGAATGGGAGTGTCTAGATCCGAAAAATCAAAGGATGGCATCACAATGCCACTGGGAGCTATGATAATCGCCTGCTCGGATGATAGAGAAAGAGTAGATGGCTGTATCGGAGATGGTGCTGGCAAGGAGAGAGGTTTGGATTGAACCTACGAGCTCCCAATTTCAGGAGAAATCTCCATAGGTGCATTTCCTCGCGATGGCGAGAGGAGAATAGTCGGTCGGAGAAGAGGAGTAGTGTCTAGCGATAAGAGCCGAAAAGGGTTTGGCACGATAGATCGTGGAGGAGTTAGAATTGGCTGCGGCGGGAAGGTGGAAAGTTGACGGAGGTAGGCTGAGGCTTCAGGATCGCTAAGCAACTCATGAATCTTTTTCATTTTCTCAGAGTCCATGGCGAAAAGGATGAAGTTGAACGGTGTGAAGGAGACGAAGGGTTTTGGAATGAGACAAATGAAATGAAATGAGAGAATCTGAGTGAAAACGACTTTTTATAAAATATGGAAGAATATAACTATAACTGGTAGATACCCGCTTCCAAATAAATAGGAATCAATAAATTAAAGATATAGTCAAAAATGAGTATTAAAGATAGAGTAAGATACATTTCCAGATACATTCAACTGACTTTCAAAATTTTTGTTTTTTTTTATATATAATTATCCAACTATTGTCACCAAAATTTTATTTATTAGAAAACTTTTGATACATCATAGAAAACTTATTAAGAAGAGAAACAGATGATGAATAGATGAATAATCAAAAGAATCTCATAAAAATCATTTATCTAAGATCTTTGATCTAGCTATATGATTTTATAAGAACAATCATGGTTTCACCTTAAAATAGGCTTTTTCATCCTCGAATCTGTTCAACTTCACAGTTAACGATGATATGCCAAAAGTTGTGACAACAGTTGGATCAACTGTATTTTTCATATTGAACACAAGCCAAGAGATTTTCTCAAAATTGAGAATCTCTCATAGCTTAAAGCTTTTGTAAATAAATCTGCCAGTTGATTATCTGTACTAATATACTCTAACTTTAATAACCTCTTTTCAACTAAATCTCTAATAAAATGATACCTTAAATGAATGTGTTTGGATTTGGAGTGGTGGACAGGGTTTTTTGCAAGATTGATGGCACTTGTATTGTCACAGAGTATTATCAAGGAATTGCTTTCTAGGCCATAATCATCCAGCATCGACTTCAGCCATATCAATTGAGTTGAGCAGCTCCCGGTAGCCACATATTCAGACTCGGCTGTGGACAATGAGATACAGTTTTGCTTTTTGCTGTGCCAAGAGATGAGGTTGTTTCCTAAGTAACAACATCCTCCACTTGTACTCCGTCTATCATCAATTTCTCCAGCCCAATCAGCATCACTATATCCAACAAGATCTGTTGTTGTGTCCTATGTGAACCATAGATCCAATTCACAAGTTCCGGCCACATACCGAATGATCCTTTTGACCGCCTTAAGATGTTCCTCCTTGGGACAAGACTGAAATCGAGCACATGCACACACACTGTACATGATATCAGGTCGACTAGCAGTTAGATAGAGAAGACTCCCGATCATTGATCTATACAAAGTTGGATCAACTTTAGGTGCAACTGCATCCTTTGACAACTTTTCAGTTGTGCTCATTGGAGTCCTCATGTGCTTTGCATTCTCCAAACCAAACTTCTTTACAAGGTTTTTGGCATATTTTGTCTATGAGACGAAAACACCATTTTCCTTTTGTTTGACTTGAAGTCCAAGGAAATTACTAAGCTCGCCGACCATACTCATTTCAAAAGTTGTGGACATTGCATCAACAAATTCCTTCAAAGCTTTCTCACTTATCGACCCAAACACTATATCGTCGACATAGATTTGAGCGATTGTAAGCATGTCTTTATCTTTCTTGAGGAATAAAGTTCTATCAGTATGACCCCTGGAAAATCCAAACTCAAGCAAGAATTCAGTTAACTGACTATACCAAGCTCTTGGAGCTTGTTTTAGTCCGTATAATGCCTTATGTAATTTATACACATGATTTGGGTTTGTTGGATCTTCAAAACCTTTAGGTTGTTCCACGTAAGCTTCTTCTTCCAAAATTCCATTGAGAAAAGCTGCCTTAACATCCATCTGGTGAAGAATGATGTTGAGGTAACATGCAATAGCAAATAAAAGCCTAATTGACTCTATTCGTGCAACCGGAGCAAAACTTTCATCAAAGTCTATACCTTCTACCTGAGTATAACCTTGGGCAACTAAACGAGCCTTATTTCTGATGATATTCTCAAATTCATCAATTTTATTTTTGAATATCCACTTAGTCTCAATAACATTTACTCCAGAGGGTCTGGGCACAAGTGTCCAGACTTTGTTCCTCACAAACTTGAGTAATTCGGCCTGCATTGCACTAATCCAAAACTCGTCTTTTAAGGCTTCAGTTACATTCATAGGTTCAATCATGGATAGAAACACAACACAACCTACTTTATTTATGACACACGACAAACACACCATCCTTACCATTTCCTTGTGGTTGGTGCCTCTTGTTCGGACCCCTTCGTGAACATCTCTAATGACTTGGTCAATTGGATGATCTTTGTGAATTCTCTTCGGAGGGTCTCTTCGAACACTACCTTGAATTACTGCTGGGATTTCTGAATCGTCAAGTTCAGATTTAGGTTCATCGGAGGATGTATCCTTGTTTGTCGCTGAACTAGGCTCAACTTCAGGGTCAACTTGTTCCGCATCGGTGTTTCTTGTATTTCCCTGAATCTCAATTACACCGTCAGTATCATCAGTAGGAGTATACAAACTAGCCATATCATCAAATCTTATATTCACACTCTTCATTATAGTTTTGGTTCTGAGATTATAGATACGATAGGCATGACTGTTAAGTGAGTAACCAATAAACACACCTTTGTCACTTTTAGGGTCAAACTTGTAAAGGTAGCCCCTATCATTCAAAATATAACAAACACAACTGAATACATGTAAATATTTCAGGTTGGGTTTTTTACCATTCAGAATCTCGTATGATGTCATGGTGGTTCCGGTTCTTAGGTTTACTCGATTACTTACATGACATGCAGTATTTAAAGCTTCAGCCCAAAACCATTTAGCCAACTTCTTTGAGTGCAGCATTACAGTGGCCATCTCTTGTAAAGTCCTATTCTTTCGCTTGGCCACACCATTTTGCTGAGGTGTCTTTGGAGATGAGTATTCATAATGAATACCTTCTTTTGTACAAAAGTTGAGGAGTTGTATATTCTCAAACTCCCTCCCATGATAGGATCTTAACCTCTTAACACAAGCATGATAAAAGTTTTTGATCGTAGCATACAATTCTAAGAAGGTATCATACGTTTCACCCTTATTTCTTAAAAATTTCACTCAAGTATACCTTGAAAGATCATCTACAATGATAAAAGAATACCTCTTACCTCCAAGGCTTTTAACTTCAGCCGGTCCCATAAGGTCCATATGAAGTAGTTCAAAGCAGCTTCGAGTTGTGAAAGGTCTCTCAGAAGTTGTCACAACAGGGTGCGATGCTTTGACTTGTTTTCCCTTTTGACAATCTCCACAGAGGCTAGGACTTGCAATATTCAACTTGGGAACTCCTAGAATAGCATTTAGTCTTTGGATATTCTTCATGTTACGGAAGTTGGTGTGTCCTAATTTTTGATGCCAAAGCTGCACCTCATTCACCTGCGCACTTAGACAATTGTTTCTGTTAGTCTCATAGATATTATTGGAAGACCTTACCTCTGATATCACATGGTTCCCGTTGCTGTCCATCACAGTGCAACTTTCTTTATCAAAGATGACGCTGAAGTTGTCATCACATAGTTGACTGATGCTAATGAGATTTGCTATCAGCCCTTCAATATGTGACACATTAGCCAACTTTGGGAGTCCAGGACTGTCCAAGGTTCCGCGTCCTACAATTTTGCCATTTGATCCTCCTCCAAAGGTTACTTCGCTACCATTTACTCTTTGATAGTTTGATAGGTAACATCTAGAACCAGTCATGTGACGTGAGCATCCGCTATCAAAGTACCAAGTAGTTGAGTTATTATCTGTTGATGCAGTGAAGACCACTTGGCAGATAACTGTGGCAGTAACTTTGGGTCTCCATACCAATTTCTTGGACTTGTCACCCTTGCTTGTAAGGATAGGATTTGATGTTTGTTTCCTCATATGCATCTCCTTTTGGTGTTCCTGCAAGAACCTATGACAGAGGGTTTAATGTGTCGAGAGAGGAAACAATAGTGACAAATGTACCTCCTACGTTTTCTTTTTACTGACGAAGTGGAGGGAACTTCATTTGCTTTTACAAATGGTTTTCCATGGGTAGACATGATTTGTGTAAAGGCGGGCTTCACACTTTTATCATAGCCTATCCCATGTGAAGTTACCGGTGTTGAGTCTTTTGAAAGTCTCATTTACATAGTTGAGCTGAATCCTCATATTGTCAATCTTAGCATCTTTCTTTGTTAGCATTACTTCCAGCTTTGCCAGTAATGCCTTCTGGATAGTTCTTTCCTCATTAAGTGATTCCACCACTTTGCACTGTTTGCTCCACTTTATGTATAACTCTTTGTAGAGTCCCTGCATCTTTACCAGTAACTCCAATGTTTCTTCTTCAGAGACTTCTTCCTCCTCATCTGCAGTAGTTATAACAGTGTTGAAACAAAAAAGAGTTTTGTAATAAGACTCATCATACCTTTCAGAAGTTATCTCAACTTCAGTGTGACTTGACTTATTCTCTTCAACACATACTGCAGTTAAGGTTGCGTGCTCATTTGGTGCATCATCTGGTATCTCCTCTACATAAATCCCTGAAGTGTCTAGCTCACTGTCACTAAGAGATAGAAAATTAACTTGTTTCCCAAGTTTTCTAAAAGTGTTCGGACACTCATTTGCAAAGTGCCCAAATCCTTTGCACTCATAATATTGAACAGTGGAGAATTCTTTTACTTCCTTTGGTCTGAAATGGTCTGATGCAACACGCTTTATGATCTTTGGTTCCTTTCCAGGTGTGTTCAATCTTTCGTAGAGAACCAAGGATCCGAAAGAATCATTTCGAGGCTTGCGTTGTTCACCACCTCCCTTTTGTTGTTTCTCTCTGCTAGCTCAAATGAGAGTGTTAAGTCTTCTGGTAAGAAGAGCATAATCAGGATTCTTTTCATTGATTTCTTCAAGATCTTCATCCTCTTCTTCGTCATAAGCTGAAGTTGACTTTGAAGTTGTCCTGACAGTCGAGGCAATTCCCTTCTTCTTATGTCCACCTTTTTCATTCAATTTCATCTCGAAGGTCTTCAAGTCATTCATCAGTTTAGTAAAGTCCAGACATCCAATATTTGAAGCCGTATTAATTGCTACTACCTTCATGTCAAAGCGAGGTGTTAGCGTCCTCAAGACTTTTGAGACTAACTTTTTGTTTGTGATCGGATCACCAAGATCAGTGCATTCATTTGCTGTCTCAAGCAGCTTGTTGCAGTAGTCTCCAACGGTTTCATCATCCTCCATTTTCATGTTTCCAAATTTTGTGGTAAGAATCCGATGCCTCGATTCTTTAATTCCGACATCACCTTCGCAATGTTGCTGAAGTATATCCCACGCTTCCTTGGCTGACTCACAATTTCTTATGAGCTTGAACATTTGAACATCTAAGGAGGATTAAATTGCGTTGAGTGTCTTATCATTGAAGGTAGCTTCTTTATTTTGTTCACTGGTCCATTCTGACGGAGGGGTGCGGTACGAGTCTCCATCAGCATCCACAGTTTTAGGATGCGTCCATGTTTTTTGTACGGCATTCCATGCTCTTGCATCAATCGATTTTATGCATGATCTCATTCGAACTTTCCAGAAAGAATAGTTCATGCCATCCAAAACAGGAGGTTTGTTGAACAACGGGTTCGTGTAATCCATTGTGCCTTACGAAAACAGGATCACCACTTAGTGTGTCAAGTGTCTGCTCTCGATGCCAATTGAAGAAACCAAACTCGTGGTTCTGACAGAGTTGTGATCAAAGTTGTATATGAAGTTGAGACAACTTTGTATACGCAGCGGAAATATAGAAACAGACAATGGATTGTAAAATTTCACGAGATTATATTTCTATAATCTCGTGAAGTGCTTCAGGGCAAAAACTTCACTATATGAATATGTGAATTATAAAAATACTACAAGTAAATTCTTACTAAACTTAAGACACTTTATCTCTTCCTTTACAGAAGGTTGTGACTAAAGTTGTCTTAACTAACACTTGTAGAAATCTAGAATCCTATTACAGATCTGAATGTATCTCACTAAGAATTCATATCTAACACATTACAACTGATTCCTATTTATACAAAATTCAATACTTGGTCTCTATTCCAAATAACAACTTGATCTCTTCATCCCTAGATTTGCGCCGCAAGATTTGCAACTTCCATAACAACCTTTTGACTCAATCATCTTCAGGATTTAGTCAAGCACAACAAACTTCCTAGAATATCTCAACGAATAATCTTCCTGCACAAGTAAATAAAGAAAGACAAAACAAAACATATCCAAACTACTACAAAATATATCCAAAATACCAAACCAACGGTTATAAACAAACCAACGGTTTCAACAATATATTAAATAATTTTGACTAGTAAAGAAAAATAAAATTAAAAATAAATATAACCATACAACACATTAAAATATAATTAGCAAGAGGCTATTCCATTATTTCAAATGGAATGAATTCTGAAGTAAAAAATTCATAGTAATAAACAATGGTCAATAGATAAGAAAAATGAAAGCAATACATAACACCTTATCAAATTTTGGAGTAGCACTATCCCAACAAGCTATTTCAAAAAAAATGGCTAACTACAAAGAAGATACAAGTATAAAGCTGCTGGAAGTGATGAACAAACACGATTCTTCCAAAGTTGTGAAGGTGCCCACAACTCAATATATTGAGATTGCAAGAAATAACACTGCGCACTATAGATAACATGATTAGTGAGATAGCAACATCAACATTTTAAGATTATGTTGTAGAGACAGAAAGGTGACTTACTAACTCCCTCTCAACAACCATTATCAGTTTTATCAAAAGTTACTTTTGTTACAAGCCCCAAGCTGAAGTAAGGCCCCCAGAAGACTGACTGCAATTTATCAAAGAAACATAAACATAACATTCTAATACAGTTTATCAAATAACAAAAATGAAATAAGATTTAAGAAATATGAGACCTGCATGACTTAAGGCACATGAAAAATAGGTCTCCAACCATTCCACCTTGAACATGAGCATCCAGATTGAACATTGAGACAACGTTACATGTTTGATTGAACTAGGCCAAATACACTGGGGATAGATTATGGGTTCATTCCATCGAGAAGTTCTGTCACGAATTCGATCGATTGATATGTTTATGTTTTAGAATCTAATAAAGTGTTGTCCTTTTTATTTAATTTTCCTATTGTTACTCCAATGTATGTATGAATAAAATATAGCTTACATTTATTAATGTAATACACAAGTTTAATATAATTGTGATTTATTTTTTAAGAAATAAAAATGTTCTCATTATTAAATTATTATGGGCTGCCCGATTGCATTAATGGGCTATCAAACTTAGTGGTTGTCTTTTAGGATCAACTTATTGGGCCAGGTAATTGAAAATTGAAGATGTAAATCTGAAAGGCCCAACACAATGTATGAGAAAATATAGCCCATTAGACTGATCTTAGGAAGGAGTTGACTTAGTATTTTATAATTATAAATTTTCTTATGTTTTTTATATTTGTATTCTTAAATTATATTTTAAAATGTTCAATCATATAATAACCAAGTTTATAAAAATAAAATATATTGTTGAATTCATTATTGTCTCTTATATTTTATATTTGTGATCTGTTTGGTTTTTTTGAGTTTTTTGTATTGGAAGTGGGAGCATAGATGGAGTCTGATTCTGAGTTTTTTGATGAATTTTTGGCAGATTGCTTGGCTGAGTGAAAGACAATTTTTGCCAATTTTTTCTCCAGATTTTTGGAAGATGGCGATATAGCCAGATTCTAGGCAACCTCACTTGAAGCTTTTTTCCGGCGACCCATAACTCGGAATCAGAGTTTTTGGGACCAAATCATGGCTGGAAATTGGCAGATGAAGGAGGAACAAGCTATTTTTCCTTAGAATTTTTTTTGGTAGAGATTTTTACATAAACTATTTTTCCCTAGAAATTTTTTTAGGAAATATGAATCAAATTATTTTTTTTATATTGAATAAATAACTAAATATCTCATATGCTGTAAAATATTATTATGATATGATTTATAACATAATAAAATAATATATAATAAATTAAAGTATGATTAATGGACAACTTTTAAATAGGGTTAAGTAAAATAATTGAATACATCGGCAAGTCTTATTTAATATATCAGCAAACCTTGTTTAATATAATAAATTTAATATTATGTATAGGCAACATTTTTATTTTTGTGAGAAATTAATTTCAGTGAAAAAAATATATTGACAATTAAAATTTTATTTTTACAATATATTATATTATATTTTCAAACTAAAATATTTTACCGATGTTAATTTCACCCATAAAATAAATTTATAACAACAATAAAAAAACCGATAAAGAATATTTCATTAAAATAATTCAAAAAACATTGCCAACTTACGTGCCGATATGAAAAAAACATGTCAAACGCCTAATTTTTGCACATTTTAACTAATTAAATAGTAAAAATTATATTTCAAAAGCCAAATCTAACAAGTTGGCATGGAAATTTTAACTTACTAAATAATATTTAAACATAATTACGTTTTTGAAAATTATTTCATTTAATTTAATATCAATTCATGCGAAATTGATTAAAATTTTATATCTTCATATTTTCAAACTTAAATATTTCATAATCGATATCATTTTCTCTCATAACATAAATTTTTAACAACAATAAAAAATTTGCCGATACCGAATATTTCATAAAAATAACTAAAACATAGTTGTCGATGTATGTGCCGATATGGAAAATTTATTTTTCAAACGCCAAAATTGTTTTTCAAACGCCTTATTTTTTCACATTTTAACTAATTGAAGTTAACAAAATTACGTTTATTTTTATGTAGCAAAATAAAATAAGAAATCCATTTAATTCATATTCTCGCAAAAAAATATTACGGAGCAAATTATTTAAATTTTACAAAATAAATATTTTATTCGAGATTTGATTTTCTCCCCACTAAAATATTTTAATACCGACAATTAGTAAAGAAAAAGAAATAAGATCTGGAGTGTCTAAAGAAAAATAAAAGTATGGATATCAAGTTTATGGGACACATGTCAAAATATTAGACTATAAGGCACTACCTTGGAATAAAATATTTAGGTCATAAATGCTGATGTGACATGATAGTAAATATCCTTAGATTTAAATTTATGCTTCAAATAAATTACATAAATTAAAACACCACAAATCTGGAATGGCCGATTGTATTTTATTTTTTTTTTACTCACACACCCGACCTATGGTATTGAGGAGATTCGAACCCGTGACCTTTGATCTCCAAGAAACCTCACTCCATTACTAGGTCATCCCCACCGGGACAGAAATGGCCGATTGTATTACATGACTTTATACTATGCTTGTAATCATATAAATATATATCCAATAAAAAAAATTTGTATTATAATTACGAAAAGTATTAAGCATTAATTTCGGCCGATATATGCATAAAAATCTACAATATCTATCTAGGGATATTAAATGCAAAATACATAACCATGGTTAACTTTTGCCATTTTCTTTTTCCTTTTTCTTAAAACACCTACTTTACACGTGTCACGATCCTGGAGGGGATGTTCAATGGAGGGGTGTCCATAGTGTAATCACCCCGATTTAAGGACTATAATTTTTTTTTAATATTTAGTTTTCAATTTTCAGTTAATAATTCATTGTTTTGATTGATTATTTCATAATTAAAATTTATAAGTTTTTTAATTTATTTTTATTGGTAAATATTGACTACGATTATTTATATTATAATTATTTTTTATTTTATAATAAATATTTTTAAAATAATAAATTTGATAATGAAACACGCTAAGAAATGCAACAGAAAATTTGAATACGAATAAATTTAGGATTGAAAATTTAAGCCTTTTCTTTTTATCTCCAGATGAAATCTTTTAACTTTTTACTATGCAAAATAATGAAAAATTGAAAATACATTTGTTTTATTAAAATTTTTGTTAATTGTTTCCAATCATATATCATCTATTTAATCATATATTTAATAATAAAATATAACTCATAAATTATATAAATTAATCATGATCACAAATGCATTATGCACGTTGGAAAAAAAATTCATCTGTGGTGTAAATGCATGTTGGAAATTTTTATTTAAAATAAAAAATAAAATCCCACGTTACCAACACCCATTGGAACTACTGATTAAAAATAAATAAATTCCAACAAGTATTAGTATCTCCTAGAATTTTTCAAATTTATAACTATACGTATATTTCGTTCTAGTTATATTTATTTTTCTAACTTTTGTCATTTCAACTTTTTTTTCTATTTTGCAATTTGCACTTATCTCTTTTATATTTTGGCCCGTCAACTAAATTTTCTATTTTTCTTCAGCTATTATATATTTTCATCTCTTTTTTATCAAAATTAAAATTGCCTATTCATATTGTTGGTTCCAAAAAGATTAATATATGAAGAAACCGAAGTCTCGGTTCTGAAAGAGTTGTGTACAAAGTTGTGTATAAAGTTGAGACAACTTTGCATACGCAGCGGAAATGTAAAACAGAAACAATGGATTAGAATTTTCACAAGATTATATTTCTATAATCTTGCGAAGTGCCTCAGGGCGAAATCTTCACTATATATAATATGTGAATTACAAAAACACTATCAGATAAACTCTCACTAAATATTAAGACACTTTATCTCTTCCTTCACAGAAAGTTGGGACTAAAGTTGTCTTAACTATATCTAGTAGAAACAGATAAATACGAGAACTCAAAACTTTACAATATCTGAAAAGCTCTACTAAAACTCGTTCTTTAACACTAACAATCTGAACCCTATATATACACATCTCGTTGCTTGATCCCTACTCAAAGCAACCGATCCACTAAGCCTTGATCCCCACGAACTGCACTCCTATATTTCCGGCGCAACTTCCGGCGCAACTTCTGGCGCAACTTCCGGAACAACCGTGGCTTCCGGCGCAACTTCCGGAACAACCGTGGCTTCAGCAGATCGTTGGACTTGGTCAAATCCCACATGCTCCTATTTCTTCTTAACAGATTTAAACCTGCAAGAAAGACAAAAACTCCAAATATACAATATAAACAAATATTCCTAAATCTATGATACACTTCAAAACGGTATCAACAATCTCCCCATTTTTTGGCTTTCTTCCCAAAACCAAACAAAAATCAAGAGTTATAATTACTCCCCCTGAAACAACACAATCAAATCACAACAACCATGAAAAGATTAGAGAAATGTTAGCTAAACAGTTACTCCCCCTGTCAACACGACTGTGATAAAAACAGAATCTACACAATATCATCACAACACATAAAACAACCATAACCATAATATATTCACAGCAAATGCATACATATCTGCATGCAATCAAAAATATATAAAAGTTAGGCAGAAAACAAAAGTTGTTCAGAAAGTTGTGCTGCAATAAATAAAATAGTTGTTTGTTTGTTTCATCCAATCAACATCAACAAAAATACTGCAACACACTGCAGTCTTCTTCTTCATCATGCTTCTCCCCCTCACTCCTCATCTTCATCTCCCTCATCACTTGATCCGTGGCGACGGCTAGGGCCTTCTCCCCCTTTTTGGGAAGAAAGGATTCGTTGAAAAATCCTTCGTTGACCTTCAAGGAGAGCAATCTGTGAGGAGAAGAAAGCTATTTGCTCCTGCAAAACAAAAACAGGTAATGAACACATTAACTCGACCGAGGGATCCTCTTCAGTTGAGGCATCAATCCACGGGAGATCTCTGTGTCACTTCTCACTCAAGAAGGCAGGTTGCACAGTTTGGAGAGGGAGCTTGGATGTGAGGACATCTTTCTTCTTCGGCTTCAACCCTTGCTCAACAAGCATACTATAGATGAGAGAGGGTACGATCAACTTCTTGGTAGACTTCGCCACAGCAACTTCAGCAACAACATTAAAAATGTGAGTGCCCAAATTGAATTTCTCTTCCTTGAATACTTTGTAGAGTAGGCACACATGCTCAAATGGAACAACTGTTGTATTTGATGTAGGAATCCAATTTGATACAGAAATCTTGTGCAGAGTTGCAAAAAGAGAAGTAAGAATCGAAGCTATACGGTTGGGCCTTCTATTCACTGACCACACATCTGCACGGCCACCCGTAAGCAAATTTTCCATCTCAACTTCTAGCTCCTCATCAATCTCAATATCAGATTCAACAACATTTAGAACGGCTAAAAATTTGTTAATACGAGAAGGAGTGAAGGAGTAAATTTTCCCACGGACATAGACTTTCCCAAACATCTTAGAGGAGGGGTTAGCAAAATCAACAGGCAGATTTGAATAAAACTGCTTCACAATCTCAGCAACATAGGGTTTCACATACGTAACACTCCTAAAAACTTTCCTTTTATGCAGAAAAACAACCAAGTTATATTGTGCAAAATCCTTCAAATCCACTGCCCTATCATGAATGAACTCCCTTTTCCTAAAACTATCCCAATTCTTCTTAGCAGCCTCATTGTAAAAACATTCATTCAAAGCTTTATGTACCTCAAGCTCGGAGTCGGAGTCGGTGTCGGCCTCAATCGGAGAAGCTTCCCATTTGACCTTTTTGACTGAATTGCCCTTCGACTTCAACGGCGACGAGGAAGATAATTTCCTCTTCCCTTTCCAAGAGGCAGCAACCTCCTCTTCAAGCTCTTCGTCCTCCTCGGCTTCTGAGGGTTGATGAGAGGCCGATTTTTCAGCAGATTCATCGGAGGAAGCACCCAAATGATCCTTACCCTCGGTATCACTGTCGATGTGGATGGGTTCTTCGGGAGCTTGAGAGGAACGACTTGTTCGAGATATATGCTTTGAACGACGAGAGGGAGGACACCTAGAAGTTTTAGAGGGTTTCTTCGTCGGAGGAGAAGGGGTCGGTGAAGGCATTACTTCCGGCTGTGGTTCCACCTCGGCAGGGGAGAACGGAACGGCAATAGGGCTACCACCTTGTTGAGCGGCTTCCTCAGACGGAGGGGCTGGGTCCTCTTGATCTTCGGCCAAAATTGGAGTGTCGAGCTCCGAGAAATCGAACGATGGCATCACTATGCCGCTTGGAGCGACGATAATTGCCTGCTCGGCCGTCAGCGTCAGGGCAGAGGACGGCATTGACGGTGGTGCTGGGAGAGGAAGCAGCGGTTGAGACTGGATCTCCGAGCTTCCTACCTCCGGAGAGATCTCCATCGGAGCATTCCCTCTTGAAGACGAGAGCAAGATGCTGGATCGGAGAAGAGGGGTGGAGTCCGGTGACAGGAGGCGAAAAGGATTAGGTGCGAAGGAGCGGGGAGGAGACGGCTGCGGCGGAAACGTCGAGAGGTGACGGAGGTACGCGGAAGCTTCAGGATCCGCCATAAATTCCTGTAATTGCTTCATTTTTTCCGGCGTCATCTTGGGGAACGTTCGAGAGAGAGAGAACGAGAGCTTCTTGGAAGATGAACGGTTGAAGGAATGAAGAAGAATGAGGGTTTTGTGAATAGTGGATCAAGGATTTGTTTTTAACAGACTTTAGCAAAAAGACGGGAATTTTAAATGAGTATACTAAACAAACAGATTCGTCCCGCCACAAAAATAGGGATCAAATAAAATAAAGATATAGTTAAAGATGAAATTAAAGATAGGGTAAGATACACTTCCGGATTCACTCAACTGACTTTCAATTTTTTATTTTTTTTATTATTAACAACTGTTGTCATAGAGAATGTAATATTCAGAACACTTTTGACACATCATAAAAGACTTTTCAAGAAGAGAGCAGATGGTGAATAGATGTATAATCAAGAGAATCTCATAAAAACCACTTATCTGAGGTCTTTGACCCAGTTATATGGTTTTTTTAGAACAATCATGATTTCACCTTTTACAGGCTTTTACATCCTCGAATCTGCTCAATTTCACAGTTAACTATGATATATCGAAAGTTGTGGCAACAGTTGGTTCAACTTTTGAAATCATATAGAACATAAGCCAAGAGATTTTCTCAAAGATGAGAATCTCTTATAGCTAAGAGCTTTTGTGAAAATGTCAGCCAATTGAGAATCTGTACTAATGTAATCCAACTTTAATAACTTCTTTTCGACTAAATCTCTAATAAAGTGATACCTTAAGTGGATGTGTTTGGACTTTGAGTGGTGGACGGGGTTCTTTGCAAGGTTGATTGCGCTTGTGTTATCACAAAGCATCACTAGGGAATTGCTTTCCAAACCATAGTCATCCAACATTGACTTCAACCAAATCAGTTGTGTTGCACAACTTCCGGCTGCTACATACTCTGACTCAGCTGTGGATAAAGAAATGCAATTTTGCTTTTTGCTGTGCCAGGAGATGAGATTATTTCCTAGGTAACAGTATCCTCCACTTGTGCTTCTTCGATCATCAGTTTCTCCAGCCCAGTCAGCATCACTGTATCCCACAAGATCTGAAGTTGTGTCCTTTGTGAACCAAAGTCCCAGTTCACAAGTGCCAGCAACATATCGAATGATCCTCTTGACAGCTTTCAGGTGCTCTTCCTTTGGACTGGATTGGAATCGAGCACATGTACAAACACTGTACATTATATCTGGCCTGCTTGCAGTCAAATATAGAAGACTTCCGATCATCGATCTGTACAATGTTGGGTCAACTTCAGGCCCAACTGCATCCTTCGACAGTTTCTCAGTTGTGCTCATGGGAGTTCTCATGTGTTTTGCACTTTCTAGACCAAACTTCTTCACAAGGTTCTTTGCATATTTCGTCTGTGAGACGAACACTCCATTATCTCTTTGCTTGACTTGAAGGCCGAGGAAGTTGTTAAGTTCCCCAACCATGCTCATTTCGAAGGAGGTTGACATGGCTTCCACAAATTTCTTCAAAGCTTTCTCACTCGTTGACCCAAACACTATGTCATCGACATAAATTTGAGCTATGGTTAGAAAGTTGTTCTCCTTTTTGAGAAAAAGTGTCCTATCCGCATGTCCCCTGTAAAAACCAAAATCAAGCAAGAATTCGGTCAAACGACTATACCAAGCTCTAGGAGCTTGCTTTAGTCCATATAAAGCCTTGTGTAGTTTGTACACATGATCGGGTTTTAAAGGATCTTCGAATCCTTTGGGTTGTTCCACATATGCTTCCTCTTCCAAGATTCCATTGAGAAAAGCTGCCTTAACATCCATCTGGTGAAGAGTGATGTTAAGATAACATGCAATAGCAAACAAAAGCCTGATAGACTCTATTCGTGCAACTGGAGCAAAAGTTTCATCATAGTCTATGCCTTCTACTTGAGTGTATCCTTGGGCAACTAAGCGAGCCTTATTTCTAATGATGTTTTCAAACTCATCAGTTTTATTTTTGAATATCCACTTAGTCCCGATGACATTAACTCCAGGGGGTCTGGGTATTAGTGTCTAGACTTTGTTTCTCACGAACTCAAGTAACTCGGCTTGCATTGCACTAATCCAAAATTCATCTTTTAGGGCTTCAGTTACATTCCTAGGTTCAATCAAAGAAAGGAACACAATTATCCCAACTTCATTTATGACACATGACAAACACACCATCCTTACCATTTCCTTGTGGTTGACAACTGAGTTACCTCTAGTTCGGACCCCTTCGTGAACATCTCCAATGACTTGGTCTATTGGATGATCTTTGCGAATTCTTTTCGGTGGGTCTCTTCTTGCACTGCCTTGTACAGGGATATCTGAATCTTCTTGTTCATAATCAGATTCAGGTTCATTTGTTGGTGTATCCTCGGTTGCCGTTGAAGTGGGCTCAACTTCAGGGTGCCCTCTTTCTTCCACTTCTGTGTCACTTGTTCTACTTCTACTCTGTATCTCAATCAAACCATCAGTATCATCAACAGGAGTATAAAGACTGGCTAAATCATCAAACCTCACATTCACACTCTCCATTACAGTTTTGGTCCTGAGGTTATACACACGGTAAGCATGACTGTTGAGGGAATAACCAATGAACACACCTTTGTCACTTTTAGGGTCAAACTTGTATAGATAGTCCCTATCATTTAAAATGTAACAAACACAACCAAAAACATGCAGATATTTAAGATTGGGTTTTTTACCATTTAGAATCTCATATGACGTCATGGTGGTTCCTGTTCTTAAGTTCACTCGGTTTCTTACATGACATGCAGTGTTTAAAGCTTCAGCCCAAAACCGTTTAGCCAACTTCTTTGAATGCAGCATCACCGTGGCCATCTCTTGTAGGGTTCGATTCTTTCGCTCGGCCACACCGTTTTGCTGGGGTGTCTTTGGAGATGAGTATTCGTGATGAATTCCTTCCTTCGTGCAAAAGTTGAGGAGTTGAATATTCTCAAACTCCCTCCCATGATCTGATCTTAGTCTTTTGACACAAGCATGGTAAAAAATTTTGATCATGGCATATAACTCAAAGAAGGAATCATATGTTTCACTCTTGTTTCTCAGAAATTTTACCCAAGTATACCTAGATAGATCATCTACAATCACAAAGGAATACCATTTACCTCCAAGACTTTCAACTTCAGCTGGTCCCATAAGATCCATATGAAGTAGTTCGAAGCAGCTTTGAGTTGAGAAAGGTCTCTCAGAAGTTGTCACAACTGGGTGCGACGCTTTGACTTGTTTTCCTTTTTGACAATCTCCACACAGGCTAGGACTTGAAATGTTCAACTTGGGGACTCCTAGAACATCATTTAGTCTTTGAAGATTCTTCATATTTCGGAAGTTGGTGTGCCCCAATTTTTGGTGCCAAAGTTGTACTTCATTTACCTGCGCACTTAGACAACTGTTTTTGCTAGTCTCATAAATATTATTGAAAGACCTTACCCCTGAGATCACATGATTTCCGTTGTTGTCCATCACAGTGCACCTTTCTTTATCAAAGATGACACTGAAGTTGTCATCACATAGTTGACTAATGCTAATGAGATTTGCAGTCAGCCCTTCAACATGTGATACATTGGCCAGCTTTGGGAGTCCAGGACTGTCCAAGGTTCCTCGTCCAACAATCTTGCCATTTGACCCTCCTCCAAAAGTTACTTCACTGCCATTGATTCTTTGATAATTTGATAGATAACATCTGGAGCCTGTCATGTGACGTGAGCATCCACTATCAAAGTACCATGTGGTCGAGTCATTATCTGTCGATGCAGTGAAGACCACTTGGCAGGTAACTGTTGGCGTAACTTTGGGTCGCCATACCAGTTTCTTGGACTTGTTACCTTTGTTTGAGAGGACAGGATTTGATGCTTGGTTCTTCAGATGCATCTCCTTATGGTGTTCCTGCAAAAACTTATGACAGAAAGGCTTAATGTGTCCAGGAAGAAAACAGAAGTGACAAATGTACCTCCTACGTTTTTTCTTTGCTGGCGAAGTTGTGGGAACTTCCTTGGCTTTCACAAATGATTTGCCATGAGTAGACAAAATCTGAGTGAAGGCTGGTCTTGCACTCGAATCATACCCAAGGCCATGTGAAGCTATCTGAGTTTGAGACAGAACTTCATCTAGTTTTGAGGTTCCCGTGTTGAGTCTTTTAAAAGTTTCATCAGCATGATTGAGTTTAATTCTCATATTATCCAACTCAGCATCCTTCTTTGTCAGCATGACTTCCAGCTTTTGTAGTGAGGCTTTTTGCACAGTAACTTCCTCAGTTAGTGAATCCACCACTTTGCACTGTTTGGACCATTTGACGTACAGTTCCTTGTAAAGTTCCTGCATCTTTATCAGTAACTCCAGAGTTTCTTCTTCTGTGACTTCTTCCTCATTTTCTGCAGTGGACACAACAGTGTTGAAACAGAAAAGAGTGTTATAGTAGGATTCATCATACCTATCTGAAGTTATCTCAACTTCGGTGTAGTTTGACTTGTCCTCTTCAACACATACTGCAGTTAAGGTTGCCTGCTCAGTTGGTGGATCATTAGGAATCTCCTCTACATAAATTCCTGAGGTGTCAAGCTCACTATCGCTAAGGGATAGAAAGTTGACATGCTTTCCCAGTTTACGAAATGTGTTGGGACACTCATTGGCAAAGTGTCTAAAGCCCTTGCATTCATAGCATTGAACTGTAGAGAAGTCCGTCACTTCTTTAGGTCGAAAGTGATCAGATGCAGCACGCCTAATGATTTTTGGTTCCTTTCCTGGTGAGATAAGCCTGTCATAAAGAACCAAAGATCCGGAGGCATCATTTCGAGGCTTTCGTTGTTCTCTACCTCCCACTTGTTGTTTTCCTTTGTTAGCTCGAATGAGAGAATTAACTCTTCGGGTGAGAAGAGCATAATCTGGGTCCTTCTCAGTGACTTCTTCAAGATCTTCATATTCTTCTTCAACGTAGGCCGAAGTTGTTTTTGAAGTTGTCTTAGAAGTTGTCCCGACAGTCAAGGTGATTCCCTTCTTCTTCTGTCCACCCTTTTCATTTAGTTCCATTTCGAATGTCTTCAGATCATTCATCAGTTTGGTGAAATCCAGAGCTCCAGTAGTTGTGGCAGTATCAATTGCAACCACTTTCATGTCAAAACGAGAAGTTAGAGTCCTCAAGGTTTTTGAAACTAACCTCTTATTGGTAATTGGATCACCCAAATCATTGCACTCATTGGCAATCTCCAATAATTTGTTGCAGTAGTCTCCTACGGACTCATCATCCTCCATCTTCATGTTTTCAAACTTTGTGGTGAGAATCCGATGCCTTGATTCTTTAATTCCAACATCACCTTCGCAATGCTGCTGGAGTATATCCCAAGCTTCCTTAGCCGTCTCACAATTCCTTATAAGTTTGAACATCTGAACGTCTAGGGAGGATTGAATCGCGTTGAGCGCCTTGTCATTAAAGGTGGCTTCTTCATTTTGCTCTCTGCTCCATTCTGACTGTGGTGTACGGCATGTATCTCCTTCAGCATCCACGGTCTTGGGGTGTGTCCATCCTTTTTGAACTGCATTCCATGCTCTTGCATCAATCGACTTGATGCATGATCTCATCCGAACTTTCCAAAAGGAATAGTTTATGCCATCTAGAACGGGAGGTTTGTTGAACAGCGGGTTCGTGCAATCCATTGTGCTTACGAAAACAGGATCACCACTTAGTGTATCAAGTGTCTGCTCTCGATGCCAATTGAAGAAACCGAAGTCTCGGTTCTGAAAGAGTTGTGTACAAAGTTGTGTATAAAGTTGAGACAACTTTGCATACGCAGCGGAAATGTAAAACAGAAACAATGGATTAGAATTTTCACAAGATTATATTTCTATAATCTTGCGAAGTGCCTCAGGGCGAAATCTTCACTATATATAATATGTGAATTACAAAAACACTACCAGATAAACTCTCACTAAATATTAAGACACTTTATCTCTTCCTTCACAGAAGGTTGGGACTAAAGTTGTCTTAACTATATCTAGTAGAAACGGATAAATACGAGAACTCAAAACTTTACAATATCTGAAAAGCTCTACTAAAACTCGTTCTTTAACACTAACAATCTGAACCCTATATATACACATCTCGTTGCTTGATCCCTACTCAAAGCAACCGATCCACTAAGCCTTGATCCCCACGAACTGCACTCCTATATTTCTGGCGCAACTTCCGGCGCAACTTCCGGAACAACCGTGGCTTCCGGCGCAACTTCCGGAACAACCGTGGCTTCAGCAGATCGTTGGACTTGGTCAAATCCCACATGCTCCTATTTCTTCTCAACAGATTTAAACCTGCAAGAAAGACAAAAACTCCAAATATACAATATAAAAAAATATTCCTAAATCTATGATACACTTCAAAACGGTATCAACAATATATATGTGTTATGGGATGAATAAAAACGCTAAGTGATCACAACTAAATATTTAGACAAGTTGCGGAAAGGGTCTCAAAAGAAACTTATCAGGCGGACTGAGTACAATCACCTGGTTTTTAGAGATAAAGGCTTAAGACAGATAATCAAAGATCGGGTATTAATGAGACGATTGGTATGATAAAATGAAATTAGGTATAAATGGAATAAATTTAGGAATGAAATGGAGATCTGAATGAATGACGATTCTTATGATTAGTATGCTTATGGAATGAAAAACGGAATGACATATCATTTTTGTATCTTATATAATGAATATTTAATATACTTTTAAACTTTCTTATAATTAAATAAACTGTACGAAATAGCTAATAAATATCAACCCACACCTTAATTTGTTTTTTATACTTTTCTAAACGTAATTTTTCTTTTTTGATATGTTATTTTTTTCTAATTTCTTGGCAAATTATAATTTATTTAGTTTATGAAAATTTTCATTCTAAAGTATTTAATATAATCAATATATAATCATTTGTATAAGTTAATAAAAGTATTTTTACTTCATAGAAAAATAGTTCATCATTTCAATTTTTCATTTACATAATTGTTTTATATTGTATTATAACATATTGTTATGTTATATTTATTTTGGCATCACATTCATTTTTCTTAAACAAAATTATAAAAGCTATCAAAAGTTGATTTAATGTATATTTTTAAATTATTTTTTGAAAATAAATAAATAATATAAAAATAATTACGAAATAATAATAATAATAATAATAATTATTATTATTATTATTATTATTTAATCTGATTTTTTATTTATTTTTCTAAATTTGGTGAAATAATATTATAAGATACGATTATGTATTTGGTCAATGAGAATAGTTAAATACATGGGGGTGAGTGGAATGACTATTCCCTTTCTTTTGGGAATACGAATTTCTTCGGAAAAGGTGATTCCTGATTTTAAATCATACCAATCGTCGGAATGAGAATGAACATTCTAATCCATTACATTCCAGCGTACCAATCACCTCCTAAATATTCGAAAATCTTATTTTTGCACTATCAAAATATTTTGTATCCATACATTACATGTTATATACATATATAAAGATAATATATGTCCTCTTGTGGATGGCTTAGTGGTAGAGTGGTATTATCTTAAGGCAAATTGTCTCAAGTTCAAATCTCACCACCAATACCACTAGGTGTGAATCTGTCACACCTGGCCTGCCAAGTCCCCTATTACACAGGGACGGGATTCAATCATAATTTTTAACTTTATGGATGCAAATTAACACTTAAGTTCATATAATATGTCATGTGTAATTTATATTTGACTGAGTATTATTATTTTTGTTTTTATAATTAGATAAATATTTTATTGTGTTCGTATTCTAAAAATTAAATATATGTATCTCACCGTGCATTACACGGGTATAATACTAATAAATATATATTTTATAATCTAAAAAAAAGAGAGAAAACGCTAAAAATGCTTGCTCACAGTCCACCTTTTCTATTCCACTTGGTATCTCCTTTTTTATTATATTTTCGTTATTTTTTTTCTTCAATTTCAATTTATTTTGATTTAGTTTAATTTTACAATTATTATTTATAGTTTATTCCACCCAATTAGGATTTATATTTATTTTTTAGTAATTAATTATTATTTTCAACTAATATAATTGATTAATAAAGTTGATTATTTCATAATTAGAGTATATAATTTTTTAAAATTTAAAATTTCAGCAATAAATATTTATTATGATTGGTTATTCTATTATAAATTTTATTTTTTTAGGTTAATTGGTTTAAATATCACAAACTATTCAAGAATTCTGGTTTCTAACATGAACTTTAAAAACTTATATCTACAACACAAACTTACATTATTTTACAATTATAACATCACTTCAAATTACAGCAAAATTAAAGTTGATGTGACAACAGGTGTACAAGTGCGATTCCATGTGTACACCCACGTGTATTTTAATAATGAAAAAGCTATTTCTTAATTTTATTAATTTACATTACAATTCCCAATTCCATTTTATCCTTCACCGATACCCAAACATCTTTCTTATCTTTAGAAGATTCTCAATTCACAAATGCCCCATCTTCAAAAATCCCTAAATACAAGTCTCGATTGAATTGTCGATTTCTTTAAAAAAATTTCTAAAATCACACCTATTGTGTTCTCGATCGAAGTTCGCGATAGAGATTCCCGACAAGTTAACCGTTGCGTTGTTGCTCCAAGGTCCCCGTGGAAGGTTTGTCAACAAAGCTGTGGTGGTCCCATGGTTGGCGACTCATATGCCGACAATGACTAACAGGTAGACGACATTTATTTTACTAATTTTTTTATCAATTAGTGATTAGGGGCTTGGTATATTAAATATGGTGGTTTAGTAACATTGAATATAGGGTTTGTGATTTTGCTACTTACGAGTTTCTTGCTCTCTTAATTATGGTTATTTAAATGAATTTCTCTAATGCAGAGTGGTACATTCACGATATATATTCATCATGGTGGTAGATTTGTGAATTTAGGGTCTGGTAGAATTTATGAAGGGGGTCAAATTGAAAGCAAACATGACTTAGATGCTGATAGATTTGGATTTCTGGACTTGGAGAATGAAGTTAAGAATTTGGGTTATATTAGTTGGAAAATTTTAGCATACAAAGTTTCTAAGACAGTGGTGTATAAAGGTTTGAATGGGGATAGAGATGTGCTTGATATGCTATCACATCTTTCTCAAAGATGCAAAATAATTAGCATATTTGTTGACGATGGAAAGAAGGTTGAATTAGATGGTATAGAGGACAGTGGAAATCATATTGTGAATGCAGAGGTAACAAACTTAAGTGCAAATGAAAAGAGAGAGCATGTAAGGGAAGTTGCTAGAGAAATAGATATTGAGATACAAGTGCAAGGAAAATTTAATGAAGGCTTTGATGATAACAGTTCAGAAGAGCTTTGAATACAACCCATCTAGTGATTCTGACATGATGATTTGATTGCTAATGACTTGGCTTCAGAAGATGAGGAATATATTGAAGCCAGACATGAACTGAAACACAACAATAGAAGTGTTATCAATGTAAAGAAGTCATTCAAAGAATTTCAATTAATGGATATCCACTGCGATTCACCAGATGTAATAAGAATCAATGCAAGGCTATTTGTATTCCACAATGTGGTTGGAGATGCTACGGGAGCGTTGTTAAAATAGATGGGTCTTTTCAGATTAAAGTTATAGTTGGAGAGCACAAGTGTCCTAGAGTGATGAGCAACAAACAATGTACTTCCGGCTGGATTGCGAAACAATATCTCAATGCATTTAGAGTGAGACCTGACATGTCGAAGAAGGAGCTTGAAAGTGACATGATGAGAACATATGCATGCCAAGTGTCTAAATGGAGATTATATGCAGCCATAGAGAAGATGAGGGACATGTTGAGGGGGTCTCTTGAGGATCACTGTGCATTATTAAGGCGTTACATTGTTGAGTTGATAAAGGTTGATAAAAATGGTAGGTTTGAATTATTACTGGGCTATGAAAATGTGTTTAAGGCTTTCTATGTTGGCTTTAGTTCATTAAAAAAGGGTTTTATGAGAGGGTGTAGGAGTGTTATTGGCTTTGATGGGTGTTTCTTGAAAACACATATGGGTGGTGTGTTGCTGTGTGCTGTTGGGAAAGATGGAAATAATCAAATGTTTCCAATTGCTTGGGCTATTGTGGCAGTGGAGAATCAAGAATGTTGGACATGGTTTTTTAGCATACTATTTGTAATGCCCCAATTTCACTTTTAATAGAAAAAGAAACGTTATCCATGCTTTTCATTAAAATACTTTTCTTGAAATACAGCGAAAGTTTCAAATCATAATTTGACATTTATTACAAAAAAAAAATTCAAAACAATAAATTAAATCTTTAATCATGCTTGACCACTTGACCACCATTATCACATCTTGTCCGCTACGCATCATCCGAGGCAACACCTGAAAAGATAAGTAGTTTTTGGGGTGAGCACTACTGACTCAGTGAGGAGTGTCCAATTATCCAAGCTATATATTAAACAGAATAATATGCGAATAGTAAGCTTGTGCTCAGTCCATAGACCAAACCATATAGCTCGGAGCTCTGTGTGATGGCCCGTAGGCTCTGCGTAATAGCTCGAAAGCTCTGCGTGATAGCCCGAAGGCTCTTGCTATGCTGTGACATTATATATATTCAGTAAAACATATAAAAAGGATAACAGGGACAAATTCAACGTAAAACCCCACCTTGAGCTTGACCTCGATATTAACCGATTAAGTCCTGCGCGTCTTGCCTATAAATTAATTATCTTAAATTAATAAAATAAATAACATGATATGAAAATTGATGCAGGTGACTAAACCATTCTTAACATGATGCATGCTTAATTAAAATTAATGATTAACCTAGTATTTACGTGAAAATTCCATGACAAATGCATGACCCATTTAATTTGATTTGGTGCCAAGTACTCTGCGTAAATATTCATATAGTTATGCATGCTATTGTATGATTTTTAAGTAAAATAATGAACAATTGAATGGCCTCTAATCCCAACCCTCTCGACCCATAATTAGTTTATCTATGGCCCAAATCTTTCTAGATCAATTAAACCCCACCTGCAAAATAGATAGAGTTAGTAAAAGAACAAATCAATTTTCTTTCTTCTTCATCTATTCACGACAATAGTAGCTTCATAGATATCGATTCTTCATTTCTTTCTCTCTATTTCTTATTCCATCGAACATTAGGATATCACTACAATGTCACTGTGCCGTCTACACCATCAACGTCGAAGACCACCTGTAAATATGTCGACGTCAAGCTCTGCTACCAAACCCACCGCACACTTTCATCATCGTATCGCAGTCGCCACCATAGCACAACCATCTTCTTCATCTTCCAGAGCAACCCCCTCTCCCCCTCCCATAACTATGCAATGCAAATACATGAGAAAAACAAGAAACGCATTAAAGAAAATATGCATACTCGGAATGAAATTACACGAAGACAGTTCAAACTCTAGATTTCTATAGCTTCGATTTATGGGTGTGAGGGAAATAGAGGGATAAGGCTCTTTATTTATACTAGTTTCTAAGGTTGGAAATGTGGGAATAAGAGATCACATAGTTATCTTATTTGCAGCTGATAAGGTGATAAGGAGATGATAGGGTTGAGTTTTGAATTTTTTAAGTTATCTGCATATCAACAATATATCAACAAATGTAGGGAATGAGTGAAGAGCTAGGAAAATTCTAGAATTTGGGCCCAACCATTAGGGCTAGAAACTTGTGCTAAAATAAATAAATAAATGAAATAGCCTCTACTTTAAAATCGGCCTTCAAAGAAAAATACTATATGCATGCTCATGAATCATGATATAAATTATTATATACTATAATTAATTCATACTTAGTTAATTATTAAAATTACTTAGGCGCGACTTATTAGACTTAAGCAATTAATATCACACATAAATAAATAAAAAGAATAAAATATTTTTAGGAAGGAAAAAAAATGTAGCAATTTAAATATAAAGGAAACCGGATCGCTACACTATTTGATGAATTAGGCACCACAGATGGCCTAGGATATACATTTATCAGTAACCAACAAAAGGTATGATTATTTAAGTCATGCATGTTGATAATAATACCATAGAATCTAATTTGTTATCTTTCTTTTGATGATCAGGGTCTCATCAATGTCGTAAGTGAATTAACCCCATTTGCAAAACATCGAAATTGTACAAGACATGTGTATTGCAACTGGACAAAAGCAATATAAGGGTGCAACATTGAAGAATTTATTTTGGAGAGCAGTACGAAGCACTTATGTGGAGTCCTACAAGTTAGCCTTAGAGGACATGAAGACAGAAAATGAGAATGCATATTTGAAGTTTCTTGAGAGAGACCCTAAGAAATTTTGTAAGGCTTTCATCTCTACTTTTAACTCTTGTGATATGGTGGACAATAGTATTAGTGAGACATTCAATGGTTATATAGTAAATGCTAGAGAAAAACCTCTGATTCAGATGCTCGAAGACATCAGAAATACATTGATGACGAGAATGTACAAAAAATTTGCACATGCAAATGGAGTGAGTGATAAGATATGTCTATCAATTAGGGCTAAGTTAGAAAAAATTAAGTTTGAGAGTAGGTATTGCATTGCATATCCAGCGTTAGATGAAAAGTTTGAAGTGCATTCACATGAGGATCAGTTTGTTGTTAATTTTAGGAGTAAGTCATGTACGTGTAGGGTCTGGGATTTGACAGGAATCCCCTGTGTACATACATGCTCAGCCATAACATTCATGAATTTAGATCACACTGATTATGTGGCTGACTGTTACTCTATTGAGAAGTATATGCAAGCTTATCCGTGTGGTTTAGAGCCTTCAAATGGATCAAATATTTGACCAGATGCACTTGGAGACCCTGTACAGCCACCCAAGGCACGCAAGATGCCAGAGAGGCCACCAAAGAAAAGAAAAAGAGATGCGGATGAGAAGAATCCACAAAATTCTAACAAACTAAAAAGGACAGGCCTCATCCGCATGATATGCCAACGTTGTCAGCAACCTAGCCACAATACCAGAACTTGTCGTAATGAGGCGGTTAAGAAAACACCAATAGAAAAGGTTTCTCATTTGAGCAATTTATTATTATTCATCAAAGAATATTGATAATGACGCTGGTTTTTTTCATTGTGCTTGTTTACAGATGCCAAGTGAGAAGCGAGCTTACTTTGTCAACCCAACCACGTGGAAATCTAACAACTAATCAAGAAAAACAAGCATCTTAACAAGAGTACAAGCTGGACAAAAAGTTATAGAGACATCAAGTTCAAAGGGAAAGACAAATGAATTTCCAACACAAGAGAGTAGATCATGATCATCATCTGAACTCAAAATTTGTTGTTGAGATTTTGGGTAGCATGTCTCATTCATTTTGAATACTTCGCTTCCACAAAATTTATTGTTGGGGAACATGCTCCATTTATTTGTGTTTTTATTTTTTGTCATGGAACATGCCTCATCTTGCTGCCAAAGAATATGAACCTTAAAATGTAATGTGGAAACTTATTTTATGTTATGATTATTAGACGGTGATGAACCCGTCATCTCTGAGTTTAAACAAGTTTCTGAATTAGCCAACATCTCTCCGTTCTTGCTGCATCGATTTCTAAAAAATGAAACTTAGGAATTGAACCCAGAAATTCGTAACTTTACTGCGGCGTGAATTTACTACTCTTATTTAGGAATTTGATCAACCCAGAATTGATCTAAAAAATTTGTCGTGAATTTATTTAAGAACTCATGTTATAATTGCAAAACAATGTAAGTTTGTGTTGTGGATATAACTTTTTAAAGTTCATGTTAAAAACCAGAATTCTTGAATAGTTTGTGATATGTGAACCAATACACGTGGGTGTACACATGGAATCACACTTGTACACTTGTTGCCACATCAACTTTAATTCTCCAAAATTTGAATCGATGTTATAATTGCAAAACAATGTAAGTTTGTGTTGTAGATATAACTTTTAAAAGTTCATGTTAAAAACCAGAATTCTTGAATAGTTTGTGATATTTAAACCAATTAACCCTATTTTTTTATAATAAATATATTTTAAATAGTAAATTTGATAGTGAGATACAAAAGTGGGATAGTGAATGTGGACAAAGGAATCTCCTTTCACAAAGATGAACCCAATTTCGCCAATTTTGTCAGAACTTATTCATTTCTTAAAAATCAAATTTTGTATTTAACATAATAAAACACAAAACAGTGTACAAATAAAAAAAAATCAGATCAAAATGTATTTTACGGATCCAATCTCTATTTCTCCTCTAATTAATCTCTTCAAGAATTGATCTTTAAATGGTCTTTGAAGTTTTTGGGAAAAATTTGTATCATCAATCTTCTTTGACTTGGTCTTTGATTTTCATAACATTAATTTAGAGAGCTATCACCTTGTTTCTGAATCAAACACCAACTTCGAGATGAATTTGGTGAAGAATGTCTTTGAATACTGTAAGAACTCATTTGGTTATTTGAGAAAATTTCACTTATAGAATTTCTCCTCAAATTATTGAACTATTCAAATGATTTATGGTGTGATTTTCAGGTAATATAGAGACCCCTATTTATAGTTGTAGATTGGAGTATCTAATTAATTAATTGTTGCCAAAGAAATTTGATCTTTATCAATAACAATATATTTATTATTTAAATATATTCTATCTAATTTTGAATTTCATATGATTCCAAAACTAAATAAATATATAAAAGTTGATAAAAATATTACATAAAAATCTCGCCATCTATATGCTCCCCCGAGACTTGCTCCTGGACGACTTGTCATTTGAAATGAATGAACTCAAAAATTGAGTAGATAGTTTATACTCATATTAAGGAGTTCTTCAAATTTAAATTTATTAGATAGTTTATACTCGTATCAAGGACTCTTTAATTTGGATTTGTTAGATAATATATACTCATATCAGGGAGTCTTGAATTTTTATTTGAATTTAGATAGTTTATGCACGTATCAGAGAGCTTTCAATATTTTTGACTTGGATAGTTTATGCTCATATCGATGAGTCTTCAACTTGAATTTAGACTTGTAGACCTTTTATGCTCGAGTCAAGGAGTCTTGGATTTGAATTTAAATTTGTAGAAACTTTATAATCATGTCAATGAGTCTTGGATTTGAATTTGTAGACATTTGATACTCGTGTCTTAAGATTTCAGCTTCTCGTTCTTGCACCTTTTTGACAATTCTTTTAGCAAACTTCGCTAAATTTGCAAATTAGTTTTCCAGAAATGCAGACATCTTGATGCTTGAAGAAATTGGTAAAAAGAAGAGATGAGAGGTAGAGACTGTCCCACTCAGCGTGCCAAAATTTGTAATATTTTTTTTGTATTTAATTTAGTAAAAAAACAAAACAATGCACAATTTAAATGATTTCTTGGATCAAAATGTATTTTACGGATCCGATATATATTTCTTCTCTGATTAATCTCTTCAAAACTTGATCTTGAAACGATCTTTAAATTTTTCGGAAAATATTTGTATCATCGATCTTCTTTGACTAGGTCTTTGATTTTGATAACACTAATTCAGAGGGATGTCGCTTTGTTTCTGAATCAAACCGCCAACTTCTGAATGAATTTGGTAAAGAACATCTTTGAATACTGCAAGAACATCTTTGACTATTTGACAGAATTTCACTTATGGAATTTCTCCTCAAATTCTTAACCTATTCAAATGATTTCTATTTCGATTTTCAATTGATATGAAGACCTATTTATAGTTGTAGGTAGGATTATCTAGGGCTGATATGACACAATCTCATTAGTTCTTGAAAATTGATATATATTTTTTAAAAGATATTTAATTGTTGCCAAAGAAACTTGATCTTTATCTATAATAATATCTTTAGGTCTCGTTTGGTTTGATTGATAGGATAAATAAGATTGATTGGATACAATACAATTGCAATGTTCATGGATTAATATTCTTGTGTTTGGATTGTCTGATTATGACTTTAATGAGTATGGATAATTTGTCAATCTTCAGTTTGGATTGAAGGATTGAGATTAAAAAATAGCAATATACCTAAATTGCCCTCCACAAAATTATTTTTATTAAAATTTTAAATTATTAGAAGTTTGAAATATTTATTAATAATTTTAATAAAATTATATTATTATAAAAAATATGATTAAAATTGTAAATATAAAAAGTTAAAGTTTTAGGAAAAAAAGCAACAATGATAATGATGATAATAATAATAATAATAATAATAATAATAATAATAATAATAATAATAATAATAATAATAAACAACCAAATAAATATAAATAATAAGTATGTAAATACGTGTTTGAAAATAAACTAATCAAAATTTATTAGGTCTTTCTTCCCTACCCAACCTCTCTCTCTCTCTCTCCAATTTCTTATTTCTAAAATTATATCGCATCGGTCATCAACGGGAAATTCTATTCACAGCCTTCATTTTACTCTTCATAGCCCCCAAATTAATTAATATATAAATATTATTTTTATTAGACATTTATATCCTCACAGTCCCAACATTTAAAACTCTTACTAAAATAAAAATAAAACCCTAATCTATAGTCCCAGCTTCTCACCCTCCTTTGATAATTAAAACATACACTACTACATCAATAATTAAAAAAGTTTCATAAACTTTCATCAAAAAAAATTTAATGTCCAGTGAAATCATTTTGATTCTTTGGAATAACAAATTATTATGCAGTCAAATGAGAGACATACTGGAAAAATTAAACTAACATTTGATTAACCATTCCATAACTAGTCGGTAAAAAAAAATATCAATATTAAAAAAGTTGGCATGATTTTTAAAGAACGAAGACGCGGATTCCATTAGAGTACTAGCTATTTTCAAAGCAAATCATAGAAATCACATGACTAATTCTCTCTTGAGTTTTTTTTATCATGTTTTCTAATGAAAGAGGGGGGGGGGGGGCTATACAATATTTGGGGCTTTTTTTTACATATTTTAGTATGATTTTTAAATAAGGGAGTTGTGGGGTAAAATTGTCTAATTGAATAATATTTATATATTATTTAATTATGGGGCTATGAATAGAAAATTGGGGGTTGTGAATAGAATTTCTCGTCATCAACTCGGCCGCGAATCGCTCGACCCATTCTTCATCCTCTTCGAAAATCGGTGCCACAGCCCATATCACCAATATTTTTTTCATTTCAGTTTGCCACTGACTGTAGGGCATGCAAGACTATCCACGTCAGTGACATTTATCTAACTTAATTTTCAAATAAAATATTAATTTATCTTTCCTCTACATCCATAACCCTCAATATTTTAAAATTTACACTCCATCAGTGACACTCATCCAACTCAACATTCAATTAAAAGATTAATTTCTCTTTCTCCCAATCTACATAAAATATTTATCATTTTATTTTTTAAATATTATATTATTAATAATAATAATTTTTACTATATTTAAAAAATCATAATTAATGTATTAGATATATTTTTTAAATTCATAATAAAAAAAAATACCCATACAATTATAAATTCATAATTTACTTGACAACAAAATGAAGATTACAAGAATTAAAACAAAATAAAACATAATTAAATTTTGTATCGACAACTATCAATTTTGTATCAGCAAATATTCAAGTTTTTAATGAAAAATTATACTATTTTTTTTCATGTTCTAATGTTATTCCAACTTTTGGTAGTTTTAAAAAATTAAAATAATTATGAAATATAATAAAAAAATATATATCAATATTAGACTCTATTTATAGAGAAAAAAAAATCTATGAATGTTGATATATTTTTTATTTTTTATTTTTGATAATTATATAAATTATTTAAATTTTAAATTAATATATATAAAGTTATGTGGCTCCCAATCAGAGGGTGCCATGTGTGTATGAATTGAGGGCGACCCTAAGGTTGGATGGCCGCCCCAGGTCGTCCTAGTCTAAGTAAATTTCATTTTTGGTAAATGGAGATTTCTTAACACACCAAAAATGGATGGATTACTTATCATGCAATCGGAGGGTAACAACTCAAATAATCAATGCGGCTCATCAATCCTGAGTTTATAAATCCTATAAATCGAACATGTGATTAAGTGTGATAAATTTCTCAATCACACTTTATCACTCAAACCAAGCATACTTTTATTATTTAAATATTTTATCTAATTTTGGATTTCATATGATTCTAAAACTAAATAAATATATAAAAATTGATAAAAAAATATTGTATAAAATTTGGCAATCTACGTTTCTACAACAATTTTTTTTTTCTCTGGAAATCTTTTTTGAAGTCTAGAAATTTAGGGAATACTTCTCCAATATAAAAATAGCAACAAAAATAAATATAAAAGAGAAAATATCACAACAGTCGATCTACTTGTTTAAACTAAAAAGAGAAACAAAAAGTGGTAGTGAAGAATAATTAATGGTGAAATTAGTGTGTATTTGTCTCAGATCAAATATTTATCATGCAAAGCTAAAACGTGATATATTTGAGGCAACCAAAAATGAACGTTCAGTTAAGTGAAGATAGGGTTCAAACATTTAATGATATAAGCACTCCAACATATATGCATTTTTGATCTGGGAAAAACAAGATAAATGAGAACAAAGAGCAATCACAAACTCATTGGAACAACTCTTATTTATTGATACTTTCTTGCTCTGCAATATGTTATATATCCACTCTTACCTTTACCCCAAGCTTCATCTACATAATCAAAAGCAATTCCAAAATTCCCTAGCAAACACCAGATGTTTTGAGCATTAATTTACCACAAACAACCAGAGGCCTTGTATATGTCCTCTCCACAAACTCAACAGGTGCAAATGACATTAGCTCGACCTTTTTGTTAAAAACACCAAATCTCTACGCAGCCAAGCTGCATTCAAGGAAAGTAAACATACTAAAAAGCCATACACATACATAGTAAAAGGCTAAAAGCAGAGCACTTTTCCAAACTTATTCCACATTAACAGCAATCTTATCCATGATGTTGGCAACGATATCCTTGGACTGCTTCAGCAACTTGATGCTGCTCTGCAGCTTCTTCCGCTTATCAGAAACGGAAGGCAGCTCCTCCAGCATCCTCTCCAACCCATTGCCTTGAGGCCCCATCAGCTCATTAATGATCTCCCTCTGCATCTCTTTGTTAACCAGTTTTTGAATGCTGAAGAGTAAGTGCAGCACCATGTTATCCACCATTCTCCTCCTTACTATATCCCAATACGCAGTCATCCTCATCTTCAAGTCATAAGCTCCCTGCACCATGTCCGGGCTGAGGTTCCACAGGTGAACGATGTTAATCTCTCCGAATCTTTGAGTGGCTGCTAATGGAAAGGCACCGTGCACCCTCTTCATGAACTCATCCTGATCCGACATCAGCTTGTTCCATGTAGCTGTGTATTCAGGGTTGCACGTGTAATCCGTGAGCTTCTCCATCTCCACAATGTCGCTTATCCAATCAACTGACTGCTGCTTCTTTTTCGTGATGAGATTCTGCGCAGCTCTTCTCGTGCACGATATGAGTTGCGGGTAGTTATCACAATGCTGCAGCAATACAGATATCACCACGGTTTCAATGTAGCTCCATATCTTCTCCGCACAATCAAAGGGAGTTACAGATATCTCCTTCACCATCTTGGCCAGCAGAGTGCGGAAAGCGGATTTAGGGATAAAATTCGGAAGCCCAACTGATCGACTTTCCTCCAAAATCTTCATCTCATCAAGCAAGAAATTCTCATTGGATTCGATGTTTTTGTCGTCAGATTTTGTAGGCTGCAACTCCAGAGAGAATTTGTTGAGCATTTCAGCTAGTCTAGCAGTGGAATGCATCTCAGCTGCATCAGGATATTCATCAAACTCTCCCTGCAACAAAATCTTCCTCAGAGACTCTCTAGCAGAGCCAAGTATGTTCATGAATGCTGTCATTGCATCAGCAATCGAAGTCAGATGCTTAGGCATCTTATTCAATTCTTCAACATTAGCCGACAATTTCTCTCTGATCTTCCGCACAATCTCCGGCAAACATTTAACAATAATGTTTGCCTGAATCCTCGTCAACTTATCTGCTAAAACAGGAATTCCAACAATAGACTTATCGATTCTTGAAAGCAATCGATTAGTCTCGAAAAGCTTAGCCTCTTCAGCTCGAGCTTCTTCGTAAGTCTCATCCCCAATACGATTCCTCACGCAAACATAGCCGAGGCCAATGTTCACATCGTCTGCAATCACCTTCTCCAATAGCCCCTCCGGCGATTTATCGGCTTTGGTCACAACAGCAAGAGTCCTCTTCCCCGTCTTGTCGACACGCTGAGACATTCTGATAGACTCACATGTGGCGAAATCAACGCTCGCTGACAAAACATTGAGGATTATGCTCTCCTCCGGAGCTATATACTCCATTATAATCTTGGAAACCTGCTCGTAGATATCCTCCGGCTGGCCGTGGACCGGAACTCGAGTAATTCCGGGCAAATCAATCATGGTAAGATCGGGGACACCCTTCTTCTTCACGATGAGAGTCAAAGGGGTGTTCGAGATCCCTTTCCCTTTTCCGGCGATCTCTTGAGTTGAATGGATGATTTCATCGACGACGTTAGCTTCATCTGTACGGACTATCTTCTTGTTGAACTCGAGATAGAGTTCGGGTTCAGGGTTGGGGTGATTCTGGAGCCTCATGATGAGAGGGACTCTGGTGCAGATGCCTTGGCCGCGGGGGAGGCGGATGCCGGCGAGGGACTCCAGAACGCTGGACTTGCCGGAAGACTGGTCGCCGACCACCACGATGGTGGGGAGTTGGATGCCTTCTTGCATGATCTTGAGGTGGCGCAGCATGTCAATGGTGTCGAGCAGCGGCCGAATCCGGTCGTTGTAGGAAGAGACGATGGGAGCATCGTGAGACGTTGATGTTGCCGGAGGTGATGATTCTTGATCTTCATCTTCTTCTTCTTTGTAATGTTGTTGTTTTGAGATTTTGAGGAGATTCATCTTTGGTACAGACTCTATCACTGTTGATGACATTTCATCTCTGGCATCAAACCTATAGGCCATTTGAGATTGGGTGTGAGAGAGAGAGAGAGTGAAGTTGTTTGCTTTGGTCTTAATTATTGTGTTGTTTTTTATGGGATCAAATTTGACTATCCAAAAAAATGATATTTAGCGACAATATTATTAGCGACGACATGTAGTTAGTAATAATAAATTTAAGTAACGATATGTCGTTTCTAATAATTACATGTCATTTTTAATAACATTTTTTGTGACAATAATGTTGTCACTTAAAATAAATTTTACTTTATTTGGGAGAACTTTTAAAAAATATTTTTAAGCTACAACAATGTCATTACAAAAATTTTATTAGAGATGACATGTGATGATTAGAAACGACATGTCATTACTAAAAATCTAGTATTAGTGACGACATTTGTCGTCGCTAATAATCTTGTCTCTAAAGACCATTTTTTGTAGTTTTATATGTGAATCCCTATTATATCTCACGCGCAAGTTTAATAATAATAATAATAATAATAATAATAATAATAATAATAATAATAAAAACAATTAAAAAAGACCGAGATACTCTATTACATTTTTTCCATGTTGCATTGTATACTTAGGGGGTGTATTCAATTGAGATTCTGTAGGATTTTATTGGACTTTTAAAATCTAGGTGTATTCAATCCAGACTTTTAAAAGTCTTTAAAAATTCAGAGGTATTCAACACAAATTTTAAAATGTCTATAAAAATCCAACTGTATTCAAAACTCCATGGACTTTAAAAAGTCATGAATTCTATTGGATTTCACTTCAAAATCATGTAAAAATACAAAGGATGAAATCCGACATTTGGACACGAGATTTTGATGGATTCTTAAAACCCAGTGTGCGTTGTACTCTGCAGTCGTTGAATTCGGACACCCCAGCGCGCGGTGTACCCCAGCGGCCGCTGAGGGTACTCCAGCGATCGCTGGCTTTCAGCGGTTGCTGGGAGTAAGTTGGTCAATTTCTCAGCGACCGTTGAGGTCCAGCGGTCGCTCGGCTTAAGTCGGTCGTATCCATATATAATCTCATTCACGTATTTTTTTTATCATTCTTCTTCAATTATTTTTGAATTTGCTCTGAGGAGACGAATTAATTGCTCAACTATAGTATATTCTTCTCAGAAAGGTACTCTTTTTCCTACTATTTCTCGTTGTTTTGGTACACGTGTACTCATTATTGATTCGATTTGACTTTGATTTTGAGTTTCTTGCATGAAGAAAAAAATATATATATAAGTTTTTTTTGTTCTTCATTTAACAAACTCAAAAATCAAACCCAAATCCAATTAATAATGAGTAAAAGTGTACCAAAACAACGTCAAGGGTACTCCAGCGATCGCTGGCTTTCAGCGGTTGCTGGGAGTAAGTTGGTCAATTTCTCAGCGACCGTTGAGGTCCAGCGGTCGCTCGGCTTAAGTCGGTCGTATCCATATATAATCCCATTCACGTATTTTTTTATCATTCTTCTTCAATTATTTTTGAATTTGCTCTGAGGAGAAGAATTAATTGCTCAACTATAGTATATTCTTCTCAGAAATGTACTCTTTTTCCTACTATTTCTCGTTGTTTTGGTACACGTGTACTCATTATTGATTCGATTTGACTTTGATTTTGAGTTTCTTGCATGAAGAAAAAAATATATATAAGTTTTTCTTGAATTACTATTTGACGTTGTTTTGATACACTTTTACTCATTATTAATTGGATTTGGGTTTGATTTTTGAGTTTGTTAAATGAAGAACAAAAAAAACGTGTAGGTTTTTTTTTTTTTAATATTATGCTGATAAATCGTTTATACACAATAACACAATCACCCTAATATTTTGTGTAACCTGTATCTGTATGAATTTCATTGGTATAGTCATGTGTGACCTCCGTTTTAATTCCTAGCGGTCGCTGGTTTTAATTTAGCCCTCGGCTAGATTCCAGCGGCCACTGAGTTACATACTCAGCGCTCGCTATGTCTCAGCGACTGCTGTGAAGAAGGATTTCAAATCCATTAAAATCATCCGAAATTCGTCCAAAATTCATACCCAAGTCAGAGAGACTCTATGTGGAGTCTATGGATTTAATGAATTCATGGACTTTTTAAAGTCTTTTAACATCTAATAAAATTCCAATTGAATACACCACCATTAATCTTTATTTTATTTTTTATTTTTTTCTTTAATTTTGTCTCTTGTGTCTTAGTTTAATTTTATATTTATATTTGAAAATCATCATACCAATTAAGGTTTATTAATTTTCAATTTTTAGTCATTAATTGATTATTTGTAGGGGTGAACATTCGGTTTTCGGTTCAGTTTGGTCCAAAAAATGCTAAAATCGAAGAAAATTGAATTTTTTTTTTAAATAGAACCAAACCAAACTGAATTTCTAATTATAACCGAACCGAACCGGATCAAAATATTTCGGTTCAGTTCGATTTTGAATCGAATTTTTTTTCCTTTAAATTCTTCTCATTCGATATAATTAAATACCTACAATTTTCGAGACTTTTTGCTAACCCCTAATTATTTAAAAAATTAATTATAAAAAATTTATAGCAAATCATAATTAGGTAGGATGAACCCTAATATTATGTGTAAATTAAATTAAAGTACAACAAATTGAAATCGGAGAAAAACTAAAAAACTAAATAAAAAAAATCAAGTGTGTGATAAGAAATGCAACACAAAAGGTGCAATAGTCTACTTTTCAATAATTATATCCCACTATAAAATTTAATATTTTGATAATATTTATTAATAAATAAATTTTATTATATTATAATAGAACATAATTAATATTTATTATTAAGAGTTAAAGTTTGCAAAAATTAGATGCCCTAATGATGAAATAATCAATCATAATATTATTTATATTAATTAAAAATAAATATTTAATATTAAATATAAAAAAATATTAAAAATCATAGCTGAGTGGAATAATCCCTTTATAATAACCGTATAATTAAACTAAATAAAAATATATTGAAATTGAAAAAGTTGAAGAAAAAATTATAATAACATTCATAATGGAACAATAAACAAGATGGAAAAAGTGAACTAGAATATGTCATTTTGTTTTTTTATTTATTTTATATTTTATGAGGAACTACTTTTTCTCTTTCAATGCTTTGGGAAATTCTTCCGCTTTTCTTTTGTCGGTGGCAGCCTTGCCCTATATTTAATGCGGGACGAATCAGCGAAGAACTGAACGCTTCCAATTTACATGAATAGTGTACTTTTTTACTTTATGGTAAAATGACTCAAACTTCTCTGTATTTTATCCAAATTTTCACCAAACTTTTTTTTTTTTTCAAATCATATCAAAGCTTTGTTTTTTTGTTCATAAAAAAGTATATACAATTTCACTTTTTAAAAAAATTGGACAAAAAATTTCTTATTTGCATGGTGGGTGTTTCAATTTTGTTTGGAAATGAAGGTATTTTAGTCAAAAAAATAAACATGCAAGTTATCCATATTTTTTAAATACACAATGAATTTGGTGTAATTTAAAAAGCACAGGGGAATTTAGCTTTGATAACATGCGAAAGTTTGATGCATTTTATAGTTCAATTTATTTGATATAACTATACTATTGATGGTGGATCCAAAATTTTAAAATTGAGGGTACAACATATAATTATAAAAATGCATAAATAAATATTTTGTAATGTTTAAAATTCTATAATTGAAAATATGAAATTAACAATAAAAATGCATAACATTCAAATAAAAACTACAAATTCAATTGAATTCAACTAGTCTTCATTTTTTAGAAGCTTTCTATGACATCGTCACAAAGAACTTGTAGAAAAATATCATACTAAATCCCTAATTCCAAATCCCAATTCAAAACCAAATCTATTTAATGCTTCATTAATTATAATAATGTACATAAACTAAAATTCTTAATTCAAACACAAATGCCTAATTTAAATGAAATTTTAATTAAGAAAAATAAATAAATAAATATGTAAACAACACTAAAAATAAAAATAAATCTAATTAATAATACCTCCGTTTCATAATGTTTGTTGTTTTATTTTTTTTATCTGGAATTAAGAATTAATTTCATGGACAAATATACACATCCCTTATATATGCCATAAAATTTAATTCATCTATATTTTCCTAAAAAATAACAATATTTTCTCTCTCCATATATTTTTCTCTCTTCATATATTATAGGTAAGTTAGAATCAAAATATCTTGTAGGATTTGAGAGGGTTAAAATTGGGAGAGAGGATGTCAAATTATATAAAACAACAAACATTTTGAAACTAAAAAAAAAAAACCTTAAACAACAAACATTATGAAACGGAGGTAGTAATATACAAAAAATTAAGAATGAAAAGAAAAAAATAATCTCGACCGAAAGTGATGTTTATGCACTTCTCAATTTCAAATGTATGAGATTTAAAAGGAGTAAAATAAAAAGTCACAAATTAATAATTGGTTAGTTATTGATTAACATTATTCCACGAATTCCTCACCTCTTTAATAATTGGTTATCATGTATTCTCTCTTCGTTCTTACAACTTTATAAACTTCTCCAATAACAAAATAAATAACTATGATTTATTTTATTTTTATTATGTATATCTACTAAAAAATAAAAAAATAAGGTACAATTGATACCCTTTTTTTACGTCGAGAATAATCCACAACCGTTACCAAGGTGCGCACTGGATAAAGTCCATCCTTGTGTAATAGTCTGCAAAATACACAGGAGAGATAAACCACACTTGGAAAATCAGATGTTGTTAGTCTTGTATACTGGAAGACCTGTCTCTATATACATTCTACAATGTTTTATTTGATGATACAAATTGAATATTTACTGCAGTCATTGTGTGCATTTATTTACAGTTATATTTATCTATCGGTTCCATATACTTGCATTGTAGATGATATAGTGTAGGTATACACACGGTAAGGATTATATCATCGGATTCATTACAAGGTATTAAAAGGCTCATGGCTTAGATAGTCCTAAACCCACCATCGATACACCGTAGAATAATCTGATAGTTAGTTTATCTTGACTGGCTGATTATTTTAGTACACTGACTTGTGTATTGAGGTGGATCACGATCGGATACTATTCTCTATTTTGACGTTAAGTAAGAGAATAAAGATCCACAGAGTTTGGGTTCTTAACTCATATATATTGTCGAACATATATATATGTTATGTTATTGCTTTGATTTATCAATGAGTGAGATTCTTGATAGGATCAACAACCTCGATATTTTGTGCAGTAGCATTTACATATATGATTAGTCGTGCAATATGTATGGCCACTGTGTCCTTGTGCGCCCATGTTGATAATGTCCCCATGAGGAAGCACAAAGTTCATGTGAAACCTTGCAGGTGTAATTTATTCCGTACATGATAAAGCTTGTGTGGTACTACTCAAGGAACAAGATATTAATTAATTATAGTTATTAGAAGCTTACATAATTAATTAATGGGCATTATATCTTAAACATGGAGAATGGCTGGACTAAAAGAGAAAACATATTCACAAATATGTATTAAATTGATAGGTTAGTATTATTTCTATAGTGTAATAAAAATAATACTCAATTTATTTAATTATATCATAAATTGTGGATATTAAAAATTAAGTAAATTAGCAGCCCAATTTAATATTGTTCTAGATCCCTGTTGTAGTCTAATATGACCTCAGTGAACTGGAGATGGAACAAGAGTGAGAGGCCCAAACTCATTATGGTTTGGAGAAGGGATTTTCGTCCCCCTTCCTGTTTATTAGAGATGGGGACAAAAATTACATACTTCAAATCAGCCTCTCTTTGTGTTCTCTTGATCCTCATAGTATTAACACATGTTTAGTACCATACAACCCATCATGTATCTAAACATGGTCCGGAAATACAGCAGAAGATCGAGAAGTGGAATAGCAAGGTTAGGGACGCCGATCCATACTCATTCAACAACAAGATTAGACTTTTAATCTTGTTATCAACCCGAAGTTAATTTTCAGTTTCTATATTTTCCCTTTTTAGTAGAATCGAAAATTGAACTTGCATGTTCATTCACTCGGTTTAATAATTTACATTAAATGCATAAAATTATGATATATATGAACATAGGATTAATGAGCAACTAAATAGATCATGTGGTGGTTCAATTAGAAAAAGCTCCAACAGATATGACGGGCTCACACCTAATGATGTTGGTGGTGGGATTCGATAACATCACTCCATCACTAGGTCATCCACAAGGGAACTATAATTGTACCCTCTTTTATATGTCGATGGTAACACGCAGCCGCTACCGAGGGCACTGGGGTAAATTTCGCTTTTGTGTAATAGCCTGCGAACCACACAGAGGAGGTAAACCACACTTGGCAGGTCAGGTGTGATAGACTTACACCTAATGGTGTTGGTGGTGAGATTTGAACTTGAGATCTTTGGCCTCAAGATAACATCACTCCACCATTAGGTCATCCATAATGGGACTACAATTGTACCCTCTTTTTTATGTACAGGATAACCCACAGCCGTTATCGAAGTATGCACTGGATAAAACTCCATCATTGTGTAATAGTCTGTAAATCACATAAGGAAAGTAAATCACACTTGACAGATCAGGTATGACAGGCTTACACCTAATAGCATTGATAGTGCGATTCGAACTTGAAACATTTGACCGCAAGATAACACCACTATTAATATTAGTGTTGGTGGTAAGAAAACTAAATACACCATCATTCATTCTAAACACTATGTTTACTTTACATACCATATTTTTTTTTTCCATTTTTTCTCACTTGTTCAATACACACCATAGTAAAAATCATTATTCCACTTAAAGGTCTGAATAATTAAATCATAAAAGATAAATAAAACAAAAACAAAAACAAAAAACGACCAGTGCATTGTCGCCGGCTGACTCGCCTTGACTAATGATAATTCTAAGGGTCAAGATTCTTACCTAATAAAAATGACGTAACCTTGATGGCATCATATTCGATATTGCTCCGGTCATATCACATAAAACAAACTTAAATAAAATAAATTAATAAATAAATAAGAAGAAAGAAAGAAAAAACGATTGGCTCATGAGGAAATGGAATTGTCCATTAGACTACCCACGTCAGTGACCTCGTCCAACCCAACTTTTAAATAAAATATTAATTTCTCTCTCATTTACATACACAACCTCCAACTTTATATTATTTATACTTCCATTAGTGACCTCATCCAACCCAACCTTCAAATAAAATATTATTTTTTCATTTTCTTCCAACTTACATAAAATATTTATCATTTTATTTTTTTAATAAGAACATGTTATTAAAATAATATTTTTCTCTCACATTTAACAAAATATTAATTAATTTATTAGAATTTTTTTTAATTCATAATTATCAAAAAATTACTCATACAATTATAAATTCATAATTTACTTCGCAACAAAATAAGAATTACAAGAGTGAGGTTTGGCGAAAATTGAGAATTTTGATAATATTGAGAATTTTGTTGATTTTCTGAATTTGAAAAATTTTGTGGGTGAAAGTATGATACAAAGTTTGGCAAATTTTGGGAGTCATCATAATAATTTGGGTGGTTTGGATCCTTAGCTTAAAACGAAGAAGAAATGTAAGATTGAGAATTTGTAGAGAGAAAATGTGTGAGGAAAAGATAGTTTTAAGTTGTGTGTAAAAACATATCAATATTAGGCTATATTTATAGATAATTTTTTTTTATGAATTTTGATATAATTTTATTTTTTTATAATTATATAAAATATTTATGTTGTAAATATATCACTATAAAATAAAGTGGCACCCAATGAAAGGGTGCCACGTGGAATTACTTTATCTCTTTCCCTCAAGGCGGCGGACCGCCTCAAGTCACGAATATTGGTGACTTTTCAATTTTTTTTTTATCTTATTCACGTGACCTTTGGAGAAAGACATCAATGCGGGTAGCCTTACTATTCATTTCTCCGTCCAAAAATATCAAGTTATCAATAACAGTTGTTATAAAAGAAAAATAATCAATATCTATCTAATATAATACATTATATCTAAAAATTTTAAATTATCAAAACAATCGCCATTATTTTTTACTACGAAAATAGGCGCACAAACATGATGAGATATTAGAACGATATTCATTGATCAAATATAATTTTTATTTATAATAACGGTTGATAATTTTTAATTGTAGTAGCTTATTAATTATTTATGAAATTATTTTAAATATATTATACTATTATTATAATATAATGTGTACCTATGTATATGCATATGCATGGTGTGTATTCAAACAAATATTTTTTATTAATTGCTCACTCATTTTTTTTATATTCGAAATAATAATTATTTGGCAAATGGTAACAAACATATCAAATAAAATATTAACTTATAAACTAAAATATTATTTATAAAACAGGAAGAATTAAAGATGTAATACCTAATTAAAAATATTATAATTTAATTTGAGACTATGAGTATAGGAGTGCTCCACACAACCTTTGCAGGGGCGAAAATGTAGTGGGAACGAGAACTCCGCTTATGTGAGGTATCACTGAGAGTGTCAAGGTACGACATACCTTACTTTTTTGGATAAAGGATAAAAAACACTTAAACTATATGTCCAATCTCACCTAGGTGTACGAATTATTTTTTTACCCAAATACACACTTAAATTATTTAAAAAATATAATCGCCCCCTAAACCATTCAAAAAAGAACAAACTGATATTTGATATTAACACCGTTAGTTTTTCCTTGTAATTAAAATATGCCAAGCTTAATTCTATCACCCATGAATGCCGATAGGATAAATTGAAACCACGGCCAAATAGCCCACACTATAGAGATTCAAACCCCTCTTTTAATTTCAAAATCTAACATCAAATCGGTATCGAGATTTAAAATTTAATGCATAATACAAACCACCGTCATCGATATTTCTCCATGTAATTATTCTATCATTTAACACCCAATTGACAAATTGAGAGTATAATTAGACAGCCCATGATGAGGGCTTTCTAACCATACCACATTACATGATATCATTATTTGAATCAGTTATAATTAGATTGAAGAATTTTGACGCATTTCATTTAACGGAAAAAACTAACAGTGTTAAACGAAAAGTGTGAATTTGATATATTTTGAGTAGTTGAGGAGGCCGATTGTACTTTTTAAATAGTTTAGGTGTGTATTTAGACCAAAAAATAGTTCATATGTCTAGGTAGGACTTGACATATAGTTTGTGTTTATTTGGTCATTTGCCCTACTTTTTTTGTCATACCTAATTATACCATACCTTAATTTACGGTATGACAAAAATCATATCGTTGTCGTAGTTTCACCTCCGGTTCACCTTAATTTGGTATATTTTAAGTTCGGTATGACACATAATGCATGCATTTACCATACCTACATTTCGGTATAACTTACCGTACCTTAGTTTGGTATACCTTACTTTACCAATATTTCGGTTCGTACCATACCGATATTGTACGGTATACCGAAATTATCGTTATACTAAAAAATATTTAGTAATAAAATACATGTATAAATAATAATAGTAATGACATCAAATAATAATAATAATAATAATAATAATAATAATAATAATAATAATAATAATAATTCCAACACACCAAATCAACAATCAAACTTCAATGCAATAATTTTTTTTTAAAAAATGCAACTATGTTAAAATCTTGACAAATATTAAACACGCAATTCTTAGAAGCACGGTCTCAAATCCCAACAAATATTAAAAATATAAACATATAATTCCAACATCTTAAAATTCAAAACAATTCTTGAAACTCCAAGTCTCCAACATCTCAACAAATATAATATTTTCCTAAACGTTTATGTTGAACATATTAAGTATCATAGCATTGTATAACATTTTTCATTTTATTTTTACTTTTTTGATAATTCATCATAACTTTTAGTTTAAGGATTAAAGAAGAAATAATATTATTATTTATTATATTTAATTTCAAAATTATTCAATTTTTAGTTAGGAGTTTTGTATTAAATTATATGAAATATAATATTTTTTTAAATTTTTATGGTGAACATACTAAGTATTATAATATTGTATATAATACCTCATTTTAGTATATTTTTCTTTACTATTCATCGTAACTTTTAGTCTAAACGTTAAAAAAAAAAAAAAAAGATTATCAATAACATTTGATTTAAAATTGATCAATTTGCAGTTATAATTTAAGTATTAAATTATATGAAATTTAATAATTTTCAAAACTTTCATAATAAACATACTAAGGCCTAAATATTATATTATTGAATATTATATCTCATTTTCTTTAAAATGTTCAATTTAAAAATTGAAAAATAATATAATTATTATTTATTACATTTAATTTGACATTATTTGATTTCTAGTTATAATTTAATTATTAAATTATATTAAATATTATATGTTTCTGAACTTTTACGATGAACAAACTAAGTATTATTTTTATATAATATATCTCATTTTCTTTTAATCGTTTCAATCATTAGTGTTAACTTTTAGTTTTTAAAATTGGAGAAGGATAAAAGAGGAATATGCATTATATAATTTAATTATCTTTTATTCTATTGAAATAATTTTATATCTTATAATTTAAGTATATATCATTTTATTTTAATCTTATTGATAAAAAATAGAAGATTTTTATTTATTACATTTAATTTTAAATAGTTCATTTTTAGTTATAATTTAGGCATCAAATTAAATATAAAAATATAATTTTTATGATAAAATTACTAAATATTGTATTATAGATATGCAATATATATATATATGTATGTATATATATATATATATATATTAAATTCAAAGTACAATATGTACTGATGTACTGATATATGCTATCATACCATATAAATCGTTGTACTAGTATATACTTTCACTTCGGCATATACCGTGGTACGATATATATCGATATATGGCGGTATATATATACCGAAAGTCTGTATACCTTAATTTTTGAAAATTCATACCGTTACCTTATCGTAAAATTTCGGTAAGGCATCATAATTTATCAAAAAATCAGTATTGTAAGCAGTTAATTTTCATCGCCAATCAAGTGGTGCCACGTGGAAATTGAATCATTAAAATATCCACACTATATTATTTATTTATATTTTAGGAATTTTAATTCCTAAATTAAATAAATAAGTTGATATTTAGTATGTGGAAAGTTGCGTCCAAAAAGAATGCGATAAATGGCAAACTCACACAAAGGATCAATGCATTATTGTAGAGAATCATGAAATACAATGCTCCAATAAAAATGTGCCACACAAGCCCTAATGAGGGCACCAATAGAAATGTATCATAAAAGCCCTAATGAATGCACTAATGAGATGTCGCCACATAAGCCTAAATGCACCCTCATTTGCCTATAAATAGAGGCCTTGACCTAAAGATATCACCCACACAACTTTAAGAGATCAAGTTTGAAGAATGATTCCTTAGAAAAAACTCTCTCCAATCTTCAAGGCATTCTCGTGAAGATTCAAAATGTTCTTCGCCAAAATCATCCCAAATTCGACATTTGATCCGGAATCAAGGTGTTCGACCCTCTGATCCGCGTTATCAAATCAAAATCTTCAAGTTGTTCTTAAAGATTCAAGGCGTTCTTCACCAAAATCATCCAAAATTCAACGTTTGATCCGGAATCAAAGTGTTCCACCCTCCGATCGGCGTTACCAAGCCCAAATCTTCAAGTTTGTTGTTACAAGATTCAAGAAGTTCTTCGTCAAGATCAACTCAAATCCATTATTCAATCCGAAATCAAGATTCTCAACCCTCCGAATTGACGTTATCAATCCAAATCTTCAAGAAGTTCTTAGAAGATTCAACCTGTTCTTCAAAGAGACGACACAATCTTCACCAAGATCATCTCAAATCCACAGTTTGATCCGGAACCAAGGTTTCGACTATCCGAACCAACGTCGTAAACTTATAAACATCAAATTAGTGAAGATTGAAGAGGCAAATCCACCTTGAAGATCTTGAAGAACAATGATGATCAAATTTTGAAAAGAAGAATCGAACCACAATTGTAATTTCAATCCAAAAATATTTCTTTGTACAGAATTTTGTGTTTATTAATATAAATACACGGAATTTGTGTTACAAATATACCATAAATATTAATATCTTTGGTATTTTTTCAGTACGGTATGGATGATATTCCGGTATGACGGTATTTTTTGCCAGCACTAAATATCATATTACTTTTTTTTAGATCTAATGTATCATATTACTGTTCTCTATATAATTTTAAATTCCTAGTATCTATTTTTTATTTATTTCTCTTTTGGCCCACTACCTAACGCCCTTTAGAAGTCTCGAGCAGCAGTCTTTCTCGGAAGATAAGCAACAATGTTCTATGTATCCATTCATTTTTTTTCCCTTCAATTTGCCTTTTATTCTAGTTCTTGATTGTTTTTGGTTCTTAATATAATTAACTTCAATTTAGACAGATTCTAATAGCTTTCCATATGTGGGTGGTCCATATATTTTTCTATTTCATTTTATTTAATTAATTAGTAAATAATGTTTTTAATTATTTATCTTAATGATAATCCCGCTTATTTAACTTTATTATATTTTTTATTATTTTGGATTCTTATGTAAAATCAGCTCCTAAGATTCATATATTCTAATATTTTTTTATAGGAGAAATACAAGTGTCGAATAAATGTCGAATTTTAATTTGATTTAAATTAATGATAAATTTTTTCGTGGCTAACTTGGCGACAGAAAAATCCGACATTACATATTTATTTATTTTAAAATCATCGACGTCCTTGCTAAATTTAATTGTGACTTTTTTTAATTTTTTAATTTTTTTTAAATTTCCAATTACTACTTAGTTACGAATCTGAAATTAATTTTTAATATGTATATTATGTTTTAATATTTTTTATTTTTTATTTTTCAATCACTAATTGATTAGGAATTTGAAATTATTTTATTTATTTTACTTTTTGGATTTATTTTATTTTATTAAATTTTTAATATTTTATATGTTTTTCCTATTTTATATTTTTTTTATTTTTAAATTACTACATAATGACTTTTTTATAATTTTTTGTTTTAATATTTTTTATCACTTTAATTTTAGTTTTATAAATATTATTAATTAGAAATATATAATATGTGAATAAATTAATTAAAATAATCGAATATAATAAATGGTGTAATATAATTATATTTTAAAATAAACATATAATATTAAAGATTATGTGTATTTGGCACTCACCTATATAAGGTCTCTATTTATTAATGAAATACACTTTACATAATTCTCTACGCAATAGAGGATAAAATTCTCTATTCCCATTTAGTATTTCATTTTTTGTATTTCACTCATTAGATTTATGACAAGTTACATGCGCGTGCAATTTTTTTAATGGACATTTATTTAATATTTTAAATACACGTGTCATGAATTTAATGGTTGGAATACAAGATAATATACTACATTAAAATAGAAGATTTAATCTGTTGGAAATCACACCCAAAATAGTTTTAATAACTATACCCGGCCCCCACAATATACAACACACACACACACACATACACAGAGAGAGATTAGGTTTTATTATTTTTCTTAATTTATTTTAATTTTATAATTATTAAGTAGAGAGAGAGAGAGAGAGAGAGAGAGAGAGAGAGAGAGAGAGAGTCATTAGGTTTATTATTTTTCTTAGTTTATTTTAATTTTATAATTATTAAGTAGAGTTTATTTTATCCAATTAGAATTTATAATTATTTTTAGAATTTAATTTTCATAATTTTAGTTAATAATTGATTTTTAGGGTTAATAATTCCATAATTAGGGTATATAATTTTTAAAAATTTCAATACTTAGCAATAAATATTAAGTATATATGATTAGTTATGTCATAATAAATTTTATTTATATAATACAAATTGATGAGGTGACAGTCATATAGATGGTGCTAACGAAGGTATGTAGGCTAACAAAAATCTCGTTATGCATATATATAGACATACATTATCAAATAATTGAATTATGAAAAGCCAAATACAATTTCTCTTTGATACCTATATTTTGAGCACTTTTTCAAAAATGATTAACTTTTTTCAAAATTAAAAAAATAATACCCACTTTTTCAAAAAATTTGCAAATCTAATATTAATCAATTTTACGACCCGAAAATCGTAGCTAACTTATTGTATTTTAATATTCACATTTTCCCAACCATTTATAAAAAACTCCCCAATCATGAAATATTAAAATAAAATCAATTATGTACAATTTTCAGATCGTAAAATTGATTGAATGTTAGTTTTGCAATTATTTTGAAAAATTAGCACTGTTTTATTAATTTTTTGTTTGAAAAAAATACCCAAAATATAAGTATCAAAATATAAATGATCGAAATATCAAATGGAAAAACTTGGAAAAAGGTATTGGCAAAAGTCAATGGCATAGACTTGCGAGTCTCTTGTCGCACTATTTGGAAAAGCATCCAAGTGAAATTCGAAAGCTACACCCCTCAACAGTATATATCATGCATAGTACAAAATATTGCTACTTTTCCAACAAAAACCCAATCTTAACCGCGTAATAGTGTACGGAAAATTCGATACAAAATTCTACCCGTCCCTTTCGATACTTCCTGTGGAATCAAGCTTTATAAAAATTTGCAGGAGAGTTAAAATTTATAATACAAGGCAAGATTCGGAGTAAAACTATATTTTGACATATTTATAATTTTATTATTATTTATTGTGTTCAGATCAAATCAAACTTGAAGATTTTAACTCGTAAAATGATATTACACAAGACCCATCCTTTTTTTATTTTAAAAAAAATGATACTATTTATTCAATTTGAGAGTAATACTCAGTATGAATATAGTACACTTTTCTATTAACCTCTTTGTAGATATGCGCCATATATATGTCTCATAGTTTTAAACATTTTTTTATGAGTCACAACATAGTTTCGAGGGTTAAAATGCTTTTAAAATTATTAAATTTACATGAATTTTTATTTTTAACATAAACTATAAATTATTACACCAAACATACAAACTTTATACATGTTATGCAAATTTAACATTGATTTTGATTAGGTGAAATTGAAACTAACATTTGTTTATTAAAAATGACATCGCTATTTGACCTTTAATATATAGAATCCTTTTAAAATGATCTTGGTTTTAGTTCACCAGAATTGTTATCATCATTAAATTTGCCAGATTTCGTTGTTAAATTAGCCGAAATTTAACATCAGCGCTGGTTTCAATTTGCCGGTTATCGTTGATAAATTTGCAAGATAGGTTAAGTTTATATTTTTATGTAACGATTTAAAATTTATATTAAAAATAAAAAATCATGATACATTTTATTATTTGTAACACCCCAAATCTAATCATAGAGACCCAATTCATTTGCAAGAGCCCAAATGATAAGTTATATCATTTTTTTAATAAAAATGCCTAAATGAAGGGCTTTCTAGCCCAATTATGATTTTAATTATTTACGGTCCAATTATTATCGAAATGAGACGAACGAATGCATTAGATGATAGTGCTTGTCGATACAAATCCATAGAACTTGGTCTCACTAATATAGAAATTCAATTGACCAAGATATGATTTTTTTCTCTAATTTAAATTCTAATTAGGGTTTATTTAGGAGGGGGTATAAATACACCTAATACCACTTTGAGCCTCATTTCTACCATTTCACACTTCTTTCAAAGGGGAACAACCCCTCCCCCTCTCTCTCGATCCCTCCCCACGCCACCACCGCCTCCGCCGCCGCCGGTCGCCGCCGTCTCCTCCATCGCCGGAAAATTTTTCCGGCTAGCCTTGAAAAATCTCATTTCTTTCTATGTTATTGCATCTTATTTTCAATTTTATATACTTCATAGTGGATTTACGGGTTGTTTTGATTACATATTTTTAAATATTATTTTTATCTTAATATTTAGTATTCTTAGTGTTCTTGAACACTTGACAAGTTGAATGTGTTGATGAAGGAATGAAGATATGTTTATTTTCATGTTTTGTGTGTGTTTAGTGTGTATGTGTGTGTGAGTCCAGTTTGTGTGGGTGTGTGCGTGAGTTATATTTTTTTTCTTTTCTTTTATATTTTTCTTATATATACTAGATAGTGTTTGATCTATATAATTAAAAAGTTTGGAAATGTTCATCAAAAATTGATCTTATGCTAATGAATAAATCTCTACAATTAAATTGTAAGGTCTATGGATCAATCTTTGTTAGTAGCACTACAAGAAAAAACGTCATACACAACACTAAATACACAATGATATTTTTAAATTACCGTTACGTATGTGAAAAAGACAACAGTTTTTTAAAATATCGTTACGTAGTGCGAGCCCCCCCTTATGAACGTAACGATAACTTATAGACTGTTGAGTATACACTGATTATACGTAACAGTAATAAATTTACTGTTGTATTTGATAATTGAATTTCAGAATATTTTAAAATGAAAATTAAAGACAGATCAAATTATTCTAAACTTATTAAACTTCAAAATATTGAAGATTTCACAGCATTATATCCCGCGCGCTGAGTTCCCCAAAATTCTCCAAAAAATTGGCGCTCTTTCCCTTCAACCAGTGAAGCTTCTCGTCGACATCGAGTCAATCGCCGACGGTTTCGCCAATCGGTAGTCTCGACCTCCTCTTCTTTCGCTCTCCCAAATTATTTATTAGTATTTTCCTCCTCCATCCCTGTATGCCCACCGAAAGTTCTCCAAAAAATTGGTCCTAATTTTCTTCAACCCACGAAACTTCTCGTCGGTCCTCGAACCAATTGCTGGCGGATTTGCCGGTCAGCAATGTTCTCCTCATTTTCTGTCGCTAAACCCTAATCCTTACTCTTTGCTCATTCCCCTGTAAGCGAACTAATTCGACGACGGAGGTCTCACCCTTATGTAGCTGAACTTATCAACAGATTTGGAGCTCCCCAAGCACGAAATTGGTAAGGTTTCAAAACCATGGAATCATTCGGGTTGTTTAATGAAAGTGTGTCATTTGTAGCCCAGTAATTCCCGACACTAATAGTTTCTTGTGCTGGTTCATTTTTAACTTAATTCAGTTATATTTTTGGTTGGGAAGTTATGAACTTTTACTCGAAAGAGAAGTAAAGAAAGTAAACTATGTTTTACGTATTGTGGCCCACAATTTTCTTGAAATTGTGAACATTGTTGTGTTGGAAAATTTAAACCACACTGGGCATGTAATTATCCAGATTCATATCCTAAGTTAATTAACTCTATGATGATTAACCGAGATATAATTAATAGCGGAAGCGTACCTGAATCCATAGTTCTCGAATCTCGAATTCTTGATGTGGTATGGATCTTCCAAACGATCTGAACCTTATGGTTTGCTTTAGAGAATTCTGTAGAAGGAATACAGATTCTATTTTTCTGTCTGCCGTCGTTTGGGGACCATAACCCTAACTTATAGTAATAATTTATCTTTTATTTGTAATTCGGTCCCTCAACAAATTGCAAATTTATTTATGGTATCTACACAATTAAATTTCATGACAACATTAATACCCTTTAATCCATAATTATAACCTTATTAGATCACATTAATTGGATCACTTTAAGACAACCATACACATTTAATTAACATATATTAGTCCGCATAAAAAATTATTCCAACAATCTCCCACATGGACTATATATGTTACCGAAAAATGTGTAATACCTTACGAGCTCAAACTGTGCTATCACAATAAGGGTATCCCAAACAATCTCGTCCATTGATTATACAAGTATAGGACTAAAGAGGCCGTCATCACTATATGCATGAATAGACCCATCAATAATCACATATACCAATACAATCAAATGGCATAGATCAATCATGGATGTGTAGCATGAAAATTACATGTTATGTGATCTATCATGCCTATTTCCAACTGATCCACTTTATTCCATAGTGAGATCAAACATAATTAAAATAACATAGTGTAATAAACCAAATAATCGAATACTTTATATCTGTACAGATTTATCCGTAAAACATAAAATGTGTCCAAATCATATTATAGAGCTATAAAACAGTACAGACTCTCACATAACCAATGCATACTAAAACAAAATCACACCCATATGAGCAGTATGCTCATGAAAGACCTTGGGTGTTAATCTCTTAGTAAGCGGATCCGCAATCATTGAGTCTGTCCCTATATGTTCTATAATAATCTGTCCACTCTATACTCTTTCCTTCACAACCAGGAACTTAATGTTAATATGATTTGATTTACTAGAGCTCATGTTGTTATTGGAATACATTACTGCTGAGTTATTATCACAATACAACTTTAGTGGTCTTTCTACATTCTCAAAAATGCGCAGCCTAGTGACAAAATTTCGCAGCCATATTCCGTGATTTGATGCCTCAAAACATGCTACAAATTCAGCTGCCATGGTAGAAGATGATATAGGTGTCTGTTTAACACTTCTCCAAGAAATAGCTCCCCCAGCCAATAAGAAAATGTAGCCTGAAGTAGATCTCCTACTATCTTGGCATCCAGCAAAATCAGAATCAGAATACCCGATGATCTCCAAATGATCTGATTTTCTGTATGTGAGCATGTAATCCTTTGTTCTCTGTAAGTACCTCATAACCCGTTTGGCTGCTTTCCAATGATCCATACCGGGATTACTTAAATATCTACCTAACATACCAACAACAAAAGCTATGTCAGGTCTAGTGCATACTTGAGCATTTATTAGACTCCCAACAGCCGAGGCATAAGGAATCTTCTACATTTCCTTAATTTTCAGATCACCTTTTGGGCACTGATCGAGACTGATCTCTGGTTTGCAGTTCTGCATGCCAAATCTTTGCAGCACTTTTTCAATATACGTCTTTTGTGATAATCCAAGAATACCCCGAGAACGATCTCGATGTATCTGAATTCCTAATACAAAAGAAGCTTCCCCAAGATCTTTCATCTCAAAATTCTTTGACAGAAATTTCTTGGTATCGTGCAGCATGACAGAGTCATTGGTGGCAAGCAGAATGTCATCCACATACAAAACCAGAAAAATACACTTACTCCCACTGAACTTGTGATACACACAATCATCAGCAGCATTAGTCTCAAAGCCAAACGAGACTACTGCTTGATGAAACTTGTGGTTCCACTGACGAGAAGCCTGCTTGAGCCCATAGATGGATTTTTTTAACTTGCAAACCATAGACTTTGGATCTCTGGACACAAAGTTTTCTGGCTGCACCATATAGATTATTTCATCAATGTCACAATTGAGTAACACCGTTTTTACATCCATCTGATGCAACTCAAGATCAAAATGTGCAACTAACGCCATAATAATTCTAAAAGAGTCTTTCGAAGAAATCGGAGAGAAAGTCTCTTTAAAATCAATGCCTTCTCTTTGAGTAAAGCTTTTAGCCACAAGACGAGCCTTATATCTTTCCACATTACCTTTTGAATCCCTTTTGGTTTTAAAAATCCATTTACAACCAATGGGCTTCGCACCTGTAGGTAATGGGACAAGATCCCAAACTTGATTGTCTTGCATTGACTTGTACTCCTCATTCATGGTCTCAATCCACTTTTTAGAGTTTGGATCATTCATGGCTTGATGGAAATTGATAGGATCATTTTCCATCATTCCACTATTTTGGGAAGATTTTATCTTGTTAAGATTTCAAATCTACTTCTCGACTAATAACAGGGATAAAAGCTTGAAAATCGTCAGAAATAGCAGTAGGAGTCGAGACCAACACCTCCTCAAAAGTAATATCTCTAACCTTATTTCTCCCGCCAAACTCAACATCCTCAAAGAATATTGCATTTCCCGTCTCAAAAATTATTTTTCTAGTGGGATCATAAAACTTGAAACCCCTTGACTTTTCTGAATAACCAATAAAGTAGTTGCTTACTATTTTGGGGTCCAGTTTTTTTTCATTTGGCTTGTAAGGCCTAGCCTCAGCTGGATATCCCCAAATGTGGAAGTGCTTCAGACTAGGCTTTCGCCCGTTCGAAAGCTCAAAAGGTGTTTTTGCAGCTGCTTTAGTCAGTGCTCTATTGAGAATATAAGCTGCAGTTTTCAATGCTTCTCCCCAGAGTGATATTGGTAAGGATGAATGACTAATCGTACTCCTAACCATATCCTTTAGAGTCCGATTCATCTTTCAGAAACACCATTCATACTGGGTGTTCCCGGCATAGTGTACTCTGGGACGATTCCACATTCCTCTAGGAAGATAGCAAAAGGACCTGGACGTTGTTCACCCGAGCCATCAGATCTACCATAGTACTCACCACCACGGTCAGATCTAACTACTTTAATTCTTTTATTGAGTTGATTCTCAACTTCAGCTTTATAAATTTTGAACTTGTCCAGGGCCTCAGATTTCTCATAAATTAGATACAGATACCCAAATCGTGAGTAATCGTCTATAAATGATACAAAATAAAGTTGACCATTCCAAGAAGCCGTAGGGAATGGTCCACAAATATCCGTATGTATCAATTGTAAGACGTCTGTAGTTCTGTGGGCACCTAATCTCTTTATTTTGGTCTGTTTTTCTTTAATACACTCAATACAAATATCAAGATCTGAAAAATCAAGTGTATCTAAAATACCATCTGACACAAGTCTCTCAATTCTAGTTTTTGAGATATAACCCAAACGCTTATGCCATAAATTTGTTGAATTTTCATTATTTAATTTTCGCTTAGTACCTCTAGATTCAACATGCAAGGTTTAATTATAGGAAGTAATAATATCGAGCACATAGAGATTGTAATAAGCACTTAATGAACCAGTACTAACCACATTGAAATTTAAAGAAAGACTGAACTAAAAATTCCCAAATGAACAAGAAAAACCATAATTGTCCAATGAGGAAATAGAAACCAAATTCCATCTAAAAGACGGTACAATAAAAGTGTCTTTCAAATCCAAAAAGAAACCAGTTCTTAATAACAATCTAAAATGCCATATTGCCTCCACTTCCACCGACTTGCCATCTCCCACATAGATATATCTTTCATCATCAATTGGCTTTCGGCAGCTCAGGCAACCCTGCATTGAAACACTTATATGAGTGGTAGCACAAGAATCTAACCACCAAGTGTTACCAGGTACTGAAGCTAAATTAACTTCAGAACAGACCAAAGTAAGAAATGTACCTTTCTTTATGCGTCAAGCGCGATATTTGGGACATTTCTTCTTTTAGTGTCCAGGTTTGTAACAAAAAAAAACAGTCATCCAAATTTTCTATTTTCTGTTTCTTTGTACTGGACCCTTATCTTTAGCAGCTTTCTCAACCTTCTCAGTTCTTTTGCCCTTATCTTTGGAAGTACTAGCCAACTGAGAAATCTCAGTTCTTTCTTGTTTCGACCTTTCTTCCTCTTGCACACAGTATGAAATGAGTTCATTAAGAGTCCATTTCTCCTTTTGACAGTTATAACTGACCTTAAACTGACTGAACTGTGGAGGAAGTGATATTAGACACCTCGAGCTTTAGTGCACTTAATTTTGAAGCAATATGAGACATCTACATGATGTACTCCCTTATATTTCCCTTGCCCTTATACTTTAGTGAGATCAAGTTGGCTAAAAGCGTACTTGTCTCGGCCTTATCATTTTTCACAAAACGTTTTTCAATTTCTGCAAGGTACTCTTTGGTAGTAGTAATTTCCTCAGAGGCAGTGCCTCGAAAAGCTTCTGGAATGCCGCGCTTAATGATCATGAGACTAACTCGATTCGAGCGATCCCACTTTTCAAAGTTCCGCTTTTCATCCGCAGAACTTGCATCCGTTAGAGAAGTGGGTTTGTCAACTCTTAGCGAATAGTCTAGATCCATGTAGCCCAAAATGATCAGAATATTTTCTTTTCAATCCTTAAGGTTTGACCCGTTAAGCATAGGAATGTTGTTGGTGTTAGCAGAAATAGAAGTAGCAGACATCATAGCTGAACATAGAACAAAAAATTGAAATTAACTTCCATGCTCACATTAAACTGTATAATCAATATCAAATTCAAATAAGTCGATAACATCTCGAGGCACCGGACATAACATTAATATCAAGTCTGTGGACAGTAATATTAATTTGCAAGTGGATACCTCTGTGTGGTGATCAAATACTGACAATAAATCCTGTCAAACAAAAGTCTTCCTGTGGGTCGACATATTGTTTACATGGACAACCTCATAATTGTCACACATTTATCACTACAGGTGTTTGTGTATTTCGGCCAGATATTAACCTTTCTGTGGGCCGGCTAATACCCGCATGAAGATAGACTCACACAAACATCTAATATTTTCCATGAATAAATCTACACAGAGAGGTCACTGTGGCGACTTCATGTTTCAATAAATCCACCTTAAATATTAGACAAATTAATAAGGAACATGAGATGTATCAAATTAATTCAAAATTTTGATTGATTATTAAACTTTAATTCAGGGAAAATTGCCAAATTGTCGAAATTAGCTTCGACAGCCATATATAGATACCGAAAGTTTAAAATTAACTTCAAGTTTAGCGCATAAACCATGAAAAAAAAATTCCCGAATTACGATTAATTTTGACATGCTAGCAGAACATAATATATCATTAACCCAATTATATCAATGATAACAGAATATTTGCACAGCACCAGAATATGATATTCTAAATCATATAGATAACAAACTTCAACAGCAATACACGCAAATCATTGTAATTAAAACTACAATGAAACATAAACCAAACTAATAATTGTCCTCGATATGCGTGAATGCAATTGTGAACTCATGAAATTAATTTACACATACAGAAAGCTAGATGGCCAAATCAATTGAAAATTCATGATTATCAAAACTCACAAATTCCAAGAATTCACATTTATGAATATACAAAACATAAGCTTCTGTATTATACGAACTCATAGCCATAATCGCGATTAAACGCAAACTTCAAATTTTTATCAAAATCAATTATACCGTATATCCGAATCCATAACCGAAATTAAGATTCACCAAAATCCAAAAAGTAAAGATTTATCAATCTTTATTCACAGATCTCAAAGAATCATACATAGAGTGGCTCTGATACCACCTGTTGGAAAATTTAAAGCACATAGGGCATGCAACTATCCAGATTCATACCCTAAGTCAATTAACTATATGATAATTAACCGAGATATAATTAATAGCGGAAGCGTACCTGAATCCATAGTTCTCGAATCTCGAATTCTTGATGTGGTATGGATCTTTCAAACGATCGGCACCTTAGGGTTTGCTTTAGAAAATTATGTAGAAGGAATACAGATTCTATTTTTCTGTCTACCGTCATTTGGGGACCATAACCCTAACTTATAGTAATAAGTTATCTTTTATTTACAATTCGGTTTCTCAACAAATTGCAAATCTATTTATGGTATCTACACAATTAAATTTCATGACAACATTAATACCCTTTAATCCATAATTATAACCTTATTAGATCACATTAATTGGATCACTTTAAGACAACCATACACATTTAATTAACATATATTAGTCCACATAAAAAAATCATTCCAACATGTTGAAGTAAACTTGGAGACTATTAATAAATAGGTTTATGTTTTGGGGAGGAATATATATATATATATATATAGGGATTTGTTATAATAAAAACTTATTTTGGTGTGTAAACGTGCGGACTGTGCTTGTTTAGTATATTTTTAGTGATTTTCTTTATGTATTTTGGTGCTAAAAACATCTAGCACCAAAAAACAATAAGAAAAGCATTAAAAAAATTAGTAAAAATTAGCACCAAAATAAATAAAGAAAAGCACTAAAAATACACTAAACAAGCAATGTCCGCAGTTTACACACCATGATAAGTTTTTATTTGAACCAACTCCTATATATATATATATGCTAATAATTAGATCTTTTACTATAGAAGTGTAACCAAACCCACTGCGGATAGAAATCAAAGGTGTTGATCACCAAATTTGGGTTTTATTGTCTTAGCTCAATGATGAATTTTCTATCATTCTCAGATTTATAGTACTCTTTTTTTTCCTTCTAAGTTCGAGAAAAAATGGTGGGGTTCAAATGTCAGTCCAAGACTGGATGTTGAAACTTGAGAGTATGTTATAATCTGAACCTTATAAATGAAATTAAACAATATTTTATATTTTATAATACAAATATATATTGCAGTAACAAATTACTCATGCATACTTCTCTAATAAACCCAAACAAATTACTCTTATTTTGTTTTATTATGGACTTGTAGTGTTAATTTTAAACCCAATGTTTGTGTGCTCTTGACAGTGAATAAAAAGAAGAGTGTGATCATGTTAGTTTTGTATACTGGAAGACTTGTCTTTGTATGCTCTTTTGATGATATAATGATATGAAATGAAAGTTATTGCAGTCACTGTTTGCATTTAGATTATGTTCTATAATTGTTCTATGCAATGTTCCATATACTTACATTGTAGATGATATGATGTGGGGAGTCACACGGTAAGATCATATCATTAGAACCTTGTAATGTATTAAAGAGTTCACGGCTTAGATTGTCCTGAACACACCATCGGTACACCATAGAATAATCTGATAAGTTAGTTTATCTTGACTAACTGATTATTCTAGTACACTTATTAGTGTATTGAGGAGGATCACGATAGGATACTATTCTCTGTCTCTGACCCAGTTACTGAGAATAAAGCGGCCCCTCATCACATCTTTCATTTCCTGCCATGAGTCGACAGGCGGGTATCTGTCTCGACGGCGGCAGTTCTGGATGTTCTCCCACCAACTAGCTGCATACCTTGTGAACTCCATCGAAGCCAGTTGCACTTTCTTCATCTCTAGAAAGTCATAACACTAAAAAATCTTGTTGACCTTTCTCTCCCAGTCGAGGTATAGGTCGGGATCATGCAGTCTCTCAAATGCCGGTACGCTTGTTTTGATGTTGTTTAACAAGCTGTTAGGATCGGCACGTCGGGGCTAGAAAGGTGGATAGGCGCGGGCTGCACGCCTATAAGGCTGTCGGGGTCGATCACGTCTCTGATAAGGCTCAAACCCGGCCTCTGACTCCTCTGCAAAGTCACCATAGTCATCTTCGGCATCACGATAATCGTGATAGCCATCTTGCACCGGCGGTTGACGATGTTGCATGGGTTGCTGCGCCCTAGCATTGGCACGGGCCTCTGCTCAGGTTGGCTCTGTATACACAGAGGTCTCATCTGTGAGGACCTCCATATGGCGAGGTGCGGTCTCATTCTGGACTGGCTGGCCTTGTACTGCTGGCGGTAAGGGAGGTCGAGCATTGATAAGCTCGAGCTGCACCATCACTTTGGCTAACGAATCTTCTAGCTTGTCCTCCAATAACTGACTGTGTCTCTCAAAATACTGAAACATGGCTTTGTAATGGAATTGAGCATCTCATTGATCTGATGAGGACGCATCTGAAGGAGTGTTCGGTGCAGCCGGTGACTTATCAGTCTTCTTATTATTTCCGTCTCCGGGCATCATCGTGTAGACCTGCAAAACAAAAACAAAACCAGAAGAAAGCAAAAAGTTAAATAGGACCTCACTTTGTTTTCACTTTTTTTTTCTCTTGTGTTTATCACTCAAATTTATGCACTCTGTAGATGTTGGAATCCCACTGTCTCTATTGTCTCGATAGAGCTGCGGTTAGCTCCTCCAACTCTAGTCAAGAGCTCGAACTTGACTCCAAGAATGCTCAAGTAGAGAAAATGCCACAAAGTTGCTGCAAGTTCAGGTAAACCACGGCTAGGGTGTGGGAATATGGCTGGAAAGTGGTTGGCTTGGCTATAGGGGTGGAAAGGACAGAAAATTGGAAGAAACAGCAAAACCAGAAAATATTCACCGGACAATTTCACCTTGAAGATGGCCGAAAACCGACGGATAGTGTATAGAGTCGGCTAGAGGCTTGGTGGCGTGTGTGATGGAAACTGAGAATTGTAGGATGGAAGATGGATGACTTTTGGATAATTATTATTCTGAAACAAGAGCAATAATCCAACAAGGAAACATAAACCAAACAAACTAGTAAACTACGAAACAAACCCAAACCAACGAGGGAACTCACAAAACCAATCATAACCAAGCGAAAGATACCAAAATCTAATTCCCCCCCTCCACCTAGATAATGAACACTGTGGACGAAAATATGGACACCCAACAATGCAAGATGACGTCCCCAATCGCTATACGACACAAAGCAACAGAATTACTAGCTACCCAAAACCAACAAAGATCAATAAGAATAAGCAAACTCAAGAAACTCAACAATAACACGGTAACACAATAGGGCTCGATTAAATTATTTTTTTCTTTTTTTTAATCGAATTTTCTGCTCCTTTTTTTTCAATGATTTTTTTTAAATCATCGATACTCTTGCCCCTACTGTATCACACACCAATTTGGATTGAACCATGACCAACCGAAGTTGACATGACTCTGATACCAAAAAGTATGATGTAACCAATACGATGCGGAAGCTTATCGAATCGAACACACGTCAACTTGACAAATGATTCAACCCAAAAACAAATTGAATACTAACAAATAAATAACCCAAATAAACTGATCTCAAATAAAATTTCAAACTAAACACCAAGATATCACAAAATTCCCAATTTCGACCCGAAGAACCCTAATTTTTGACCTAATCAATTGACCTAGCAAACGAAGTCAGAATACGCTCAAAATTTAGGACAATGCATAAATGTATAGAAGAAACAACATACCCAAAAATCAGACAAAACGCAAGTATAAATTGGGAGATGGCTCGGTGGTGATTTTTAGGCGATTTACGGCTCGATTGGATGGTATATGTGAAATCTGGACTTGGGGTTGAATATGGATGATGGTAACAACGTGGTGGATGGTGTGGAATTTTTATGGAGGTGTGGGGGTAATGGTAAATGATGTGGAGGTGAATGGAAACGAAATGGATAGAAGAAGCTTACCCGAAACGAACCCCGGATCTATGAGAATCCGAAACGCGAGTATGGAGTAGAACTTCGTGGCAGATCAACCCATACACTACTGGATGCATGAACGAATCTTTTGATTTCGAGTTTGTAGGTGCCGAATCACAAACCCTACCAAAAACTATCGATATGTGTGTTTTGAGACGGGATGAACGACAAAGCATCTTTTTATCTAATCTAATCTGTCTAATACAGCGTTTGGAAGGTGCATAAATACTAATCTAAGGGAAAATGAAATTATTAAGTTAATGGGCTTAATAATTTCGAAAAATAAAAGAAAACAAACTAAAGGCCCAATTCTCCTAACATTAATTTGGGCTTCAAATTAAATAAAAACCACAACAGAAAATAGTCTAATTAAATTAAATAAAATCTGCACTAAATCCGTCTATGCCTCTTCATCTTCATCTTATATTGAAAGCATAATAATCAGCTTGGGGCTACTTCGAACCATCAACTCTTCCTCGAGCTTCTTTCCAACGAAACACTGAAGGCAGCCTTGCAGCTTCTTGGCTCTAAGTCGCGTCACTGGACCACGCAACTGCAACTCCGGATTTAGTTTGCCAAAGCTCATCCCATACTCATCAATGACAAATAAAGGTTTAGAAACATTTAAATACTCATGATGTCGTGTGGGCATATTACTACATAAATAGGTTTCTGCCGATTTTTGTTCTTATTTCAAGTAAGTAGGATAGCAACCCAGGTCTCTCTCTCTCTCTCTCTCTCTCTCTCTCTCTCTCTCTCTCTCTCTCTCGCGCGCGCGCGTGCGCGCGCTCGCTCTCTCAAACCCTACTTTTCTCCCAGTTATTCACCGCCGACTATGGAGCAACGAACGGGGGAACAACTAGAGACGTCTTCTTCATCATCACGGGTGAGTTTGGATTTTCATTTAAACTCGTTTGGTTCTGCGATTTCTGGAAAATTGCTACTTTGTATAATCGATTTATGCGTACGATTTTGTAATACCCCGAATTTTTGGATAAGGTTTAGAGAATTATTAATATTAATTAATTAATTAAGGAAGAAAATTTAAATAAGTTAATTAAGGTTGGATGTTAGTCACGACTTTAAGAGTCAGTTTCCATGAAAATTGTCTTTTTGGAAAATATGGTCTTAATTCTTTTATGATCATTCATGGTCATGTTAGAAATTTTTTAACTCAAGGAGTGTGCCGGTATTTTCGGATTTTAATTCTGAAGCCATTTGAGTTCCCGGTGATGAAAAACGTATTTAAAAGGCGAATGAATAGTAGCTTTTGCGTGCGTTCGTGTTTTGAGAAATTTACGAAATCCTCCTCGTTGATCCGAGCCTAGTTCTGTCAGGCCTCTCTTATGGGAAATGACTCAAGGATTCCGTTGGTGTTCATGAATTTCCATTCTGAGGTCAATCAAACGCTCGGGAGCAAAATCTGTCAGTCTGAGTGAATAGTAAAAAGTAATTCCAAAAAGGGAATCTTTACTCGTCTTTCTTTAACGATCCTGTCTTCTTCACGAATGAAGTTGGTTCACTAGTATTCGAGCCAATGAGTCTCCCTGTATTTTTAGATTTCGTGTCTGAAGTCATTTGGACCACGACATCGAATAAAGCAGCTTTTAACCGAACCCAGGGTAACTTTTGCAGTATTTCCGCACTGCAATGACTTCCAAGGGAAGCCAAAGCTTCTCCTATAAATAAAGGATCACCCCTTTACCTTTCATTTGCTCATTTACCACCCATTCACTTCTAAATCGAGAGAGTGAGAAGCTTTGAAAGCCGAGAAAGTTCTGTCGAAGTAAAAAGCGTTCTTCGTGAGTGTTCTTCAAGACGACGAGTGAAGTGGCGTGGAAGGGATGCGGTGAGGGAACGTGCTAGGGGTGCCGTTGGGTCGTAGCAGGCGTAGCCCACCTGGATATCAAAAAGTTTTCAGATTCTGAATTGATTCTCCTCAAATTCTGTTACTTCTTTTGACCCTACAACAACAAATTTTGACTTAGTTTAACTAAAGGGTCTCTACTAAAACTCAATCCCTAAACTTCATTTTAATCTATATTTGATCAACTCTATTATTTGCTTAGACATTTAAAATAATAATTATTTCACAAATAGAAACTTTAATTCACTAATTACTATTGGTATACCTAATTAAATCCATTGCCCCAACTAACAGAAATATAACATATGAATATTACAATAATCAGAAAATTTTGGAAATTATGACATCAACCTATTTATATTGTATTCATAATTAATTTAAAGTTCCCTATTTCAATATTTTAGAAATTATAACATTTAATCTGATATTTTAAAATATCAAAGTACTTTGAACATTAATTAGTTCACTTAACTAAATTAAAAATCTATAACCTTAATAACCAGTTAGGTTAAGTCAAATTCTTACACTTAAATAAAAAAAAATCTTCATCAGTTCGTATCAATATAAGTCTTAAAATTGAATCTCAATTTGCTAGTTTAATCGTATAAATTACAATCTAATTATATTTATAAAATATTAATAATTTCAACAACTAAATTACAATCTAATTTAGTGAAGTCTTTTTATTCTTAATCAATGAAAAGAAAAAGATTTAGTATACACTTTAGATTAAGTTCAAGATTTATGCAAAGTCAATAGTCTTCGATGATATGACAAGATATACATATATACATATATAGGAAATGTATAACATGGTTATTTTGATACGGTAACATAATACAACAAATTAAAATAAATTTCTACACGTATTAATTCTTGTATGAGTGCTTGAAGTGCTATAACATTAAATAAATAACCGAATAAAAATTTACCTTAAACTTGGATGCAAATTAATTAATTCTAGTATATATATAGATTACATTAATTTCCTTTTCTTTGCAGTTCATAGCTAAAAGCTCACTTAAACAATTGCTACCTTGTTTTTATACTTGATAATTTGATTAAAGCATGACTCATCCCTTAGTTGCTTATGCTCAAGACACATCTCCTTGTTCATTTCATTTAAAGACACGTGGAAAGGTATTAGATTACAACAAATCTAATATATAAATATACTTATGTGTATATTATTTTTCCATTATTTATATATATAAAGTTGATATTTATATACTTGTATATGTATTCATGTATTCGTATAAAAATTTATTGACATTAATTTTATTTTATTTTATTTGGCACCCAATAAATCAAAATTTTAATTAATCAAACTATGTTCATATCTAGGATTCTAAATAAAAATATGAGAATGTCTTGAGTATCGCTAACCCACTCAACAGGGACACTTTACCTAAAAAGGGATCTACAAGGGTCTATTTATTCCCTAGCTTATCCACAAGGTTAACATAAATTATTCTTTTAATACTAAAAAGCTCGGGATATTACACTAGAAAATCGGTAGGTTGTTGTGGTCACACGAGGAATTAATAAACACAACAAACTTGGGTTCATTTAGGGCACAAAGCTGCCTGTTCATTTACATCTCTTAGGAGAACCGGGAGGTGGGTGATAGGTTAGGGGTTTAATCGAAGATGAATCACTTTTAAATCTATTCTGAAAGGATGAATAAGGAGACGTAGCAAGGAATCCGGTCTCTATAACTGGGTGACTTAATCATGTAGGAAGATCGGTGTGCTCATGATAGAGTGAATGTAGTCTAAACTAGATTCTAGTTCAAATTCTGGAAACTTTTATTATTTGATATCACTCTTATTTACTTTTACAAATTTAAATTCCAGTAAAGTGACAACACAATCCAAACCCCCCCTTTTGTGATTGGTGACCTAAAAGTAAAATCTCATCGACTCTTGTGTGATCAACCCTTACTCATAGCTAGCTACGCTCATTGTGGATACAGAAGAATAAATTTATTTTGATCGTGAAACGACCGCATGTTAAAATTGACGCCATCCCAAAGAGCTGATTTCCAGTGATTTTACTTTCCAAGCTTGTGTGCCTAGAAGCTGATGCCCAGAACTTCTTCAGAAAGAAATCTATTGTACGATCCGGAGATAGAGAAAACTTCAAGGAAGAACAGAGCAGCAGTGAAGAAGGCATGACAAGTTACAAACAAACCTCTTGAGCTCACACTACCACCAAAAAATCAAGAATACTAAGGACACGAGGAGGAAGGACAGTTTGAGAACGGTTGAGTTCACAACATGGCCGCAGCAAACGAGGACAATCGAACTCTGAGGCAGTTAGTCTTCCCAAATAACATGAATCTACGCCCGATGAGCATTACACTCCCAGTAGAGACTCAAGTCTGGACATTCATGTAAACTTCATTCAAATCTTGCCAAAATTCCATGGAATGTCAGGGGAAGATCCTCAGAGACACTTGCAAGATTTTGAGATGGTTTGTCAAACTCAACCATCTGATCATGGATGAGAAGAATATGCACGATTGGTCTCATTCCCTTTCACTCTACAAGATGGGACATGAGACTGGCTATACACGTTACTAACTAGAGTTGTGACCACATGGAGACAACTTCAACAGAAGTTTCTGGAGAAATACTTCTCAGCATCTCGAGTGCAAGAAATGAGAAGAAGAATAGGAAGTCTGAAGATGGGCACTAACGAGAGCTTCTATAATTACTGGGGAAAATTCCAAGCGATATTGGCGAAGTGCCCACGGCACCAGATAACTGAACATGATTTAATTCAGTACTTTATTGGAGGATTGAGACCACATGAGAGAACAATAGTGAATTCATCATGTGGATGATCTATACTAAACAAGCACTTGTCGAAGCATTTAGAATTCTCATAGAAATGGCTGAAGACCTACGAAGCACCGGTACGGATACAGATATAAAATACGAATACGATATGAAAATACGCTCATTTTCAAAAAATCAAGATACGAATACGTTAAAAATACGTTTATATTTATTTGTAATATTTTATATATTAATAATAATAATAATAATAATATGAAACTCATATAAACATATTTATCTCAAAATAAAGCAAATAACTAATTAATTAAAACTTAAAAGTCTAAGGTAACTGTCTTACAACAATAAGTATACTGCTAGTGCCTCCTTCTGTGGAAATTATATCAACATACTTCCATAATGGTTTACCACCATCTACATTTGCAGTTGTACTTGTAATTGATGGTGATGCAAATGAAGTTGAGCCGGATGAACTAGCTGTGGCCATCGTTTACACCTAATTTGTTAAAACTTAAAACAATTAGGATAGCATAGCATTTCATCAATTGAATCAATTTGGATAGCATAGCATTTAATCAATTTCATCAATTAGCATTTCATCCACTGACCCATCAAAAATCAAAATCATAAATAACAAGACAATTTCCAATCATTGCTTTGCTCGTGTTCGTGTACTGCTTCTTAAATCAAAAATCAAAATCATAAATTACTCAATTGTCATTCCAACAATAATCAACAATTAGGAATTTAGGATAGCTCATGTACTGCTTCTTCAATCTTTCTTCACAATTCACATTTTCTGATTTTCCTAGAATCCTAATAAATTAACTCATTCATCAATTGATTCAATTCTTCAATTTCTAATCAACCCATTGCATAAATTCTTCAATTTCTAATGAACCCATTCATTTTTTCTTCAATTACATATCTCGATCGACCTAAGCAATATTTTCAAGAAAAGAAGAAGAAGAAGTCGAACCCGATGCTGATGGATTGGAGGCGGCGTCGAGAGGCGTCTGGGCTGAATGACGGAGGCAATAGCTGGCAGCGGCGGCGGCGATAGCTTGAGGCGGAGGCAGCGGGTTAGAGACTTGGAGTGGAGGAGAGGAGAGAGATTTAGGCATGAATCTCATAATCTGCCGTTTTTTACTTATTTGGAGGAAATACGTATTTTGACTTATAAGAAAACGTATTTTGACCGTATTTTAAAAAAAAAATAAAAAAAAAATTTAAAATACATTTTTAATACGTATTTGAACCGTATTTTTTCGTATTTGTATTAAATAAGTTTTTTATGAATACGTTAACCCCTTGGAGAGTATCTATGCTTCCTAGCTGAAGACAATCGAGATTTCGGTGGAGAAGGCATACGGACAGTCAGCAAGTTCGAGAGGGCAGCAAACCAAGATAGCTGAATAGACAGCCTTTGTGAGAAAATTGAAAAAGTCTTGTCTAGTGAAAGTACAGGGAAGAAGCCCAGACCTTGTGGCTATGCAAAAGTGTGCTTCATTTCACTGACAAATATGTGTGTGTGTGTGTGTGTGTGTAATAGATTTACTTTGTAAATTAATACAATTTTTTATAATTAATTTTTTGCGCATGTTTGTATTTATACAAATTTTACATATATATATATAATTATTGATTTATCTTTATTTATTGATATATTTTCTTAATTGTTAATTTATTTTCTTTTTTTATACGGGAGGTTATGATTGAACTCCGATTTCTTATTATAAAATGGGTGAAGAATACATCCTAGACTATAAGTCTACAATATTATTAATTTAGCTTAATAGACTTATTTGATGAATTTGAATAAAGAAATACTAAAATAAGAATTTTGATAATATTTTTATTATATTCCAAACACAAAATAAATAATTTATAAATTCATTTTTCTTAAAATCACATTCTTAGAAATAATATTTAAGACAATTTTAGTTTTCTTCCAACCAAATGAGGAATAACGAAAATTCAAAGAAAATGGACTTTTTTCAGTTGGAATAAAGGGTCCTTTATTTAATGGTTGGTCAAGCAAGGTGACAGTGCAGACAATAAACTACTAAACGTGTTCGAATATGCATATGAATATTCAAAGAAACGTGTTTCTGGTGCACTCCCCACCAGAAACAAAACAATGTCAACAAGACCTTTTTTTTCAAAAATAATGGATTAAATATTAATATTACTAAATGGCAAGAAATTAATACTAAGTACCGCTATTAATGTTAAAGAAGAATTAATGTTAAAAAAATTATGTTGGCTATTAATGCTAGGGATAATTTTCTTAAAATATAATTATTTTTGCAACAATTTTAATTTTCACATAATTTTAAAAATATATTTTTAATAACATAAATTTAACAACTTTTGTCATTACAACATTTTCCATGTACAGAATACCCAAACTAATTATCTAAAACTCGCTCTATTTTTATTTTTATTTTTATTTTATTTTTGTCATTCATATATAGTGGTCTTTTATTGACTATATAAACAGCTAGCTCCAAGAAAACAGTCTTAATTTTACTACCGCTCATCTATTGTTGACTGTAATATTTTTCTATTTTGAAGAATTATGTTATTCTAAAGTTTATCTCTATTAATGAATTTCTATTCAACTTGACTGTAAATGTAAGGAAAAATTGAAAATCACAGGTATGACTTTCTTTATTATTGTTGTTGTTAATTCGTGTACTTATCTTAACTAATTCACTTTAATATTCTTTACAATAAAAGTTGAACATTCACAAGAACATAAATAAAAAAAAACGATATATGACATCAAATATATATATTTATCCAAAAAAAACTCAAACATTTTTTATTAAAGGTTCTTGTATTGTGGCTAAATTGATCACCTCTATATAACATGACATCTTCTTTGCTCTAAAGTTTTTGTTACTTTTTAAGATGTGTAATTTGCTACAAAAATGTTTGTGATGTTAGATTTGATTAATTTTTAAATAATTTAAGTATTTCATAAATAAAAGTGATGGTTTGAGATATATTTGAAACAATTTAAACTATAAACGATAGTTTACCCTAAAGTAAATGAAAAATTTTAACATTATATGTGTCTTATAAATTACTTAAAATTTTACGCAAAATAAATAAATAAATTACTTAAATTTTAATAATTTTGGAGGTACCTCAAATTATAGTATTTGATTCTTACAACTGAACAACAGTAATTATACAACTGTTAATACGATTATCTGCACCTAATATTTTTTTTTTTTTAGGGAAACATCATATTTATATATGTGAATCAAAATGTAGCATCAGCTATTACAAGAGAGTAAATTGGGGAATGAAGAGAAATAAGTGGGAAACCAAAAGGACCACCTGAGTAAGCCAATCGAGCAAGTTCCGCGCCGGTTTGTTGTGATCACGTTTCGTCCGGCATAAAGTAATCGTGGAAAATGATGAAGTAAAAGCAAAAATGTCACGGATAATATTTCCAACATAAGAACGAGGGAAAATTCTATGCTATCCCTAGGATATTACCCGAAGTGGCACAATAGGTGTTGTGTAGTGTCACAATAGACCTATTGTGATACTTCGGGTAATACCCTGAGGGTAGCATAGAATTTGCCCAAGAACGAGGAACATGCCTGTTAATTAGAGCATTAGCAAGCTCCAAATTGTCAACCTCAACCATCAACCATCAACTTTTGAACTCCCAAGTCCTTAGCCATCTGAATACCACGGAGACATGCCAGCGCTTTAGCAACATCATAACTGAACCTTATCATTTTCTAGCATTATTGTAACTTTTGGTAATTTTATTAAATTAAAATAATTCTGAAATGAAATTAAAATATAAAATATATTATTAATAGAAAAATAAAAAGAAAAAACAGAAGAAAATAAAGAAAAGAAAACGGCATCTCTCGCATGTACGTAGATAACAAAAAATAAAAGAAAATGAAAAGAAAAATAAAAAATAAAATAAGGAGTGAATGGGGAACGGGCGGGCCCACTCTTTAGCCTGTACCAAAAAATTGTTTAGCTTCTTTTGGAGAGCACCTTCTCCAATGGTGATGTTACATGCACATGATATTGGTACATACATTAAATTGCATATTATTTTATTTTGAATCAATAAATAAGTGTATAATACAAAAATTTTATATAATTTTATATTTTTTAATATATTAAATATATTTTCTTAATCTACGTAAAAATTAGAAGGGACGGAGAGTACAAGTTATTTAATTTTTAAATTAATAATTACCATGAAATTTACTGTTCCTAAACTAAAGCTCTCTGCACATTTAAAATACATGTTCGAATAATTGATGCGGCAAGCAAGAAACTGTCGATTAAAATTGCCAAGAAACTAAAATTTGCGCCAAAAAAATTATATAAAAGATGGTATTTTTTTATAAGGTCAATTGCTAAAGAAATAATTACGTTTTCATTATTTTGTAAATTTAAATACCACATTTATGTTGAATCTAGCTGAACAAAATAATGAACAATGTAACAACAATAATAATTGAAGATCAAATAAGAGTAGTTTGAAATAAACTAAGGATCAAAGTAATATAAATAAGAATAAAGGAAACCCGAGGTCTGTGGAGATCACAGTTTCCTTAAACCAAATTCGCCCCGTATGAGCATTTGATTCCTAGGATACAATGGATAGACCGGAACCTCCTCCGGTGAACTGAACAATATGCTCGAACTTGATCAAAGAAAGCTAGAACTTAAGAAACTAGACTTGAACTAGAGAGAATAAGAAACTAGAGAGAAAAGATGGAACATGTTTGGGTGTGTCTTACAAATGAAGTTGAGCCACCTTATATAGCCTCCAAAGTGAGACCTCTTAAATGATCACCATTAAAACCATGTTATAACCTCCAAAAGATGAAAGGTTGCAATTAGTACAAACCTTTGAGCTCTAGGGAATAGAATCATCTAGATACTAATTTCCCTCACATTATTTGATATTTTTCCAACAATCCCCACATGAGGGAAATCGACAAAGATTTTGATCAAGTTTAGCAGTTGAATCCGGCATAGGATAGGTAGGTGTAACCCTTTGAACCTTCCCTTATAAAATATATCGACTTTACTAGCTCTCAGTAGACGAGATGTCTGGTCTGCCGTTTGTGTAAATGATGATATACCTTACACAGGATTCCGCCTAACATATTTCAGTTCTCATTGTTATGTTCATTCATAGCCCTGAACATACGTTTGGTTCTGTAAGAGGGTTTAAGAATTGAGCCTCACACAATTCCCTTTAAAGCGACCACACTTTTCTCTTACATAGGTGATTCTTTTAAATAGCCCGTACTATCTCGCTCGACTCATCGACGCGTAAGAATCATTAAAAGCTAAATACTTATCATTCTCCATTCAGGTATCACTTAACAAGGGATAACAACCCTCCATAGTGATCATACGAGTCTTTTTACAATTAGGTTGTCCCATTGAACCTAGATCTTGGGATCCCTAATCAACTAAGTTAGGTTTTCATTGTATCAACTCTTTTCTAGAGGCTTTAGACCTATTTCTCTGGTCGATTTTGCAACTAACGCCCTGTTTAACCCTTTGGTTAATGGATCCGCCAAGTTATCTTTTGACTTCACATAGTCAATAGATATAATACCAGTTGAGAGCAATTGTATAATGGTATTGTGTCTTTGACGTATATGTCTAGACTTACCATTATACATATGGCTCTATGCCCTGTCAATCGCAGATTGACTGTCACAATATAGACAGATTGCAGGCACTGGCTTTGGCCAACTTGTAATATCTTCTAAGAAATGAAGTAGCCATTTAACTTCTTCACCACACTTATCCAACGCTATAAACTCAAATTCCATGATAGATCTAGCTATAACAGTTTGCTTAGAAGATTTCTATGATATCGTTGCACCTCCCAAAGTGAATACATATCCACTTGTGGACTTAGAGTCTTTCATATCAGATATCCAGTTAGCATCACAATAGCCTTTAACAACAGCTGGATATGTCCCGTAGTGCAGTCCATAATCACGAGTGTATCTCAAGTATCTAAGTAGTCTCACTATACCTTTCCAGTGTGCATCAGCTGGATTAATAGTATATCTACTTAATTTGCTTACTGCATAGGCAATGTCTGGATGTATACAACTCACTAAATACATCAGACTTCCTATGACTCTCGAATATTCCACTTGAGAAACACTTTCACCTTTGTTTTTCGATAGATATTGACTAGTATCGATCGGGGTTCTAGCAATACTAAAGTCATTCTTATTAAATTTCTCAAGAATTTTGTCCACATAATGTGACTGACTCAGCACAATCCCTTGTGACGTTCAAAGAATTTTCATTCCAAGTATCACATCAGCTAGACTCATGTCTTTCATGTTAAATCTTGAATTCAACATCTCTTTTGTGGAATTAATCATCTTATCATTGCTCCCAACAATAAACATGTCATCTACGTAAAGACATAGGATTACAAATCCACTTTCTGTTTCTTTAACGTAGACATATTTATCACACTGATTGATTTCAAATCCACACCCATCATGGCATTATCGAATTTCCTATGCCATTACTTTGGTTCTTGTTTCAAGCCATACAAAGACTTCACCAATTTGCAAACCTTATTCTCTTGCCCGGGAGCAAATAATCCTTCAGATTGCTCCATATAGATCTCTTCTTCCAAATCACCATTTAGAAAAGTTAGTCTTTACATCTATCTGATGTATTTCAAGATTTCTCAAAGCTGCAAAAGCAATAACCATCCTAATGGATGTTATTCTCATTACTGGGGAATATGTGTCAAAGTGGTAAAGGCCTTTTTTCTGTCTGTAACCTTTAATTACAAGTCTAGTCTTGTACTTATCAACGGTTCCATCAGCTTTCATTTTCCTTTTGAAAATCAACTTATAGCCTAAAGGTTTACTTCCTGGAGGAAGATCCACTAGCTCCCAAGTGTGATTTTGCAAAATGAAATTAATTTCACTTTGAATTGTCTCTTTCCATAGAGGACCGTCCGAAAAATTCATTGCTTCGGAAAAGCTTTGAGGTTCACTTTCAACCATATAGGTTAAAAAGTCTAGACCATAGGATTTTTCAGTCCTAGCTCTTTTGCTTCTTCGTGGTTCTACCACCTCTTCATCATGTTGTTCTTCTTCCACTGCTTCTAAAGTCCGTTTAATGGAAGTAGATTCTATTTCACTCTTTCATGAAAACACATGTTCAAAGAATGAAACATTTCTCGATTCAATTATCATGTTTTTGTGTACTCATGCAGAAGAAACCGATAAGCACTATTGTTATGCGCATAACCAATAAATATGCAATCAACAATTTTCGGTCCAATCTTCACCTTTTTTTTGGTGTAGGTATCGCTACTTTGTCAAGACATCCCCACACTCACAAGTATTTATAGGATGATGGTCTTTTATACCATAACTCATATGGGCTTCTGTCTAACTTCTTGCGGGGTACCTTATTTAAAAGGTAGTTGGCCATCAAGACAGTTTCCCCCAAATGTTCTGAGGTAATCCAGAACTCAATAGCAATGCATTCATCATTTCTTTCAACGTTCTATTTTTCCATTCTGTAGTGCCGTTTTGTTATGGTGAATAAGGTGCAGTGGTCTCGTGCCTTATTCCATTTTCAGCACAGAAATTGGCAAAAGGTGACTCATACTCACCTCATCTGTCACTTCGTAACACCTTAACCTTTTTACTTAGTTAATTCTCAACTTCAGTTTTATAGAGAACAAATTTCTCTATTGCTTCATCTTTACTTTTGAGAAGATACACATAGCAGAATTTAGTATAATCATTTACAAAAGTAATGAAATACTTATTTCCACCTCATGTGGGAACTGTCTTTAAATCACACACATCTGTGTGAATTAGGTCAAGTGGTTCACTATTTCTTTCGATAGTTTGGAAGGATAACTTAGTTAACTTGGCTTTAACACAAGTTTCACATTTATGTGTTGAGTCAATATGAAGCATAGGTATGCTTTTCATACTCATTAGCCTGCGCAGGGTATTAAAGTTGACATGTCCTAGTCTACCATGCCACATTATGGAAGACTTAAGCATATAAATGGAAGAATTCACTTTATTATTCATGACTGACTTAATAGTCATTACATTGAGCTTAAAAAGCCTGTCACATTTATAACCCTTTCCGATAAACACTCCATTCTTGGTTAAAATGACCTTATCAGACTCAAAGATAATACGAAAACCATGCTTGCTTAATAATGAACCAGACACAAGATTCTTACGAATCTCTCGAAATAGAACACATTGTTGAGAGTCATCTCTTTCCCTGAGGTCATCTTCAGAACCACTTTTCCAAGGCCTTTTACGTCGGATGTAGCAGAATTTCCCATGAAGAGTTTTTCACCATCCACTTGTTCATCAAGGGTACTGAACAACTCTTTATTTGAAAACATGTCGGGTTGCACCCATATCAACCCACCATTCTTATGGGTTTGAACCAACAAGGTTCACCTCAGAGATCACCATAGCCAAGTACATCTCTTCAACATCCATGGAAAAAATTTTCACCATGTGTGCCTCTTGGCTTTTCTTCGGCTTTGTACAATCGAAAGCCCTGTGACCATGTTTGTCATAATTGAAGCATTTCCCATTGAACTTCTTCTTGAAGTTCTCCTTCTTCGGTCCTAATGTCCTTTTACCTGCAAAATTAGGTTTCTTATTAGAGTTCCGCCTTGAGCTCTCCCCATGCTCAACCATATTTACCTTAGCCTCTAGAGGAGGAAACATCATTTTATCATAGCTCTTATTATCTTCTTCAATGCCAAGTTGTAGCGCCCCAAACCCGGAGGCCCGGTGCGCTAACCTGAACACACACGATGAAAGAAAATCACAATAAAATTTTTGCAAACTAACATAAATCACTTTCTCGAATTATAAAAATTCGGACAACACTTCATTTAAAATATGGATAAATTCCACGCTCATAGGTGTTTACCATTCAACAACCAATCACATAAGATAAGACCTTTCAACTAATCTATCATTTTAAAATTACACATTTCGAACCACCAATTAAAACATGTTCAACCTTGACTAGTCCAAAAATCCAATATTCAACATTCAAATTATGCCAGCAAGGCCACGACGATCACACGCGTCCATAAAATATTTAAATAATCCATAAACTTGCAGTGGAAGCATATATACTCATATTTGTTGATCACAACTAAAATAAAGTTAAAATTTCAAAACTAAAATCTGGTCAACCATACAAGATGTCCACATTAGTCCACGTCTGCCACCTGCCATCATCAATTACCTAAAAATATTTTTAAATAGTGGGGCTGAGTGCCAGAAAACACTCCGTGGGAATACTCATACATTCGTCTAATAATTTGCAATAAGAATATCAATAAATCCATATTTGACATGTCGTAAATCATACGCTCAATAGACATAGTGGAGACCGACCCTAATGTGATCACATATAAACTGCAACATATTCATAAGTAATTGCACCGGAGTGCCATATTTGGAATTTCTTATAAGGCAGATTAATAATGTAGAAAGCCATAAGAATGAAATAAAATGGATTTTGAAAACTGCACATAAAGGGATTTGAACCTTTAACATAAATTTTAAACTCTCACCATTAGGCTAAACAAAATTTTCAAAATTTATGCTAATATTTTATTTAAATATAGCTTAGAAATATCTTGGAATAAAAATAAAATAAAAGATAATACACATAAGAAGATTTTGAACCCTTAACCTTTGATTAATAAATCTTAATACTATCCATTACACCATATAACATTTTGAAATTAAAAATTTGAATTTAATTAAATAAGTCATAAATTGTACCTTAGACCTCATAACATAAAAATAAAAATTTATCCATTTAAGCTATAATTGAATTTTAAAATATATCCCAAGATTCATAATTAATGTTTTATAAACATATGCCTCAATTAAAAATTAAATTGCTACTAAGAAAGATTGATTCATAGACCTTGCAATTTCATTGTAGAGAAATATTCATTAGAACAAGATCAATTCTTGATAAATATTTCAAAACTTTTTAATTATATTTATATATATATATATTATAAATAGAATTAACTAAAAAAATAAATAAATAAATAAATAAATAAATAAAACAAAACTAACGCACGCACACACATCAACACACGCACACACTCACACACACTAAACACACACACACACACACACACACACACATCAACCACCATTTCCATTCATTCTTCATCAACCCAATCAACTTGCAAAGTGTTCAAGAACACCAAGAACACTAAAAATTAAGATTAAAATTATATTTAAAAATATGTAATAAAAACAGCCCGTAAATTCACTATGAAGTACATAAAATCAAAGATAAGATGCAATAACATAAAAAGAAATGAGATTTTTCAAGGTTAGGGTTTAACCCTTTCTTAGATCCAAAAATAGGAAGCTTAAATCTCTAAATCTCTTAAAAATAATCATAGAAAATGAAAGAGAAAATAAAGAGGAATCTAAAAATGGTATTGCATGTTAAAAATTCCGCCGGAAAATTTTTCCGGCAGTGGAGGGGGCGGTGGTGGCCGGCGGCGGAGGTGGTGGTGGAGAGGGGAGGAGTAGAGAGAGAGAGGAGAGGGGGTTGATCCTCTTTGAGTGAAGTGAAATGAGCTAAGGAGGCTTAAGTGGTAATGAGGGGGTATTTATACCCCTCCATAACTTAACCTAAAATCCAATTAAATCAATAATTAAATCATAACTTGGTCAATTGAAGTCTAACAAAGATGAAATCAAGTTCTATAGATTCGTATCGATGAGCACTATCGCTTAATGTATTCGTTCGTCTCGTTTCGATAATAATTGGGCCGTAAATAAATAAAATCATAATTGGGCTAGAAAGTCCATCATTTGGGCCTTTATTAAAAATGGATACAACTTAAGCATTTGGGCTCTAGAAAATTCATTAGGCTCTCTATTATTGAATTTGGGGTGTTACAGAAGTCTAACGACGAGTTCTTCAACGGTCATCTCTTTTTTCTTATGAGTTAAGTAATTCTTGAAATCTTTCCAGCTCGGTGGTAGCTTCGCTATGATAGCAGCCACTTGAAAAGTTTCATTCACCACAATTCCTTTAGAATGAATGTTGTGCAAGATTATTTGAAGTTCTTGTACTTGATCAACTACGGTCTTTAAATCAACCATCTTGTAGTCGAGAAATCGACCTACAAGAAACTTCTTGGCTCCAGCATCTTCAGTCTTATATTTTTTCTCTAAGAATTCTCATAGCTCCTTAGCAGTCTTAATTGAGGAATACAAGTTATATAATGTATCCACCGAGCAGTTCATCATATAGTTTTTGCACAAGAAATCCGAGCGATTCCAAACATCAAACGCAGTGACAGCTTGAGCATCAACATTTGCCCCTAACGTCGGAGGGTCTTCAGTCAAGAACCTTGCAAGGTTCAATATTGTTGTCAAGCAGAACAACATCTTTTGATGCCATCTTTTGAAATTCAAACCATTGAATTTCTCCGGTTTGTCAGCATGGTTGACAGGAACATTGATAGCACCGATCGTCACAGTGTTAGCAGCAACAGTGACTACTTTAGCAGCGATGTGTTTATTTGTTCACTAGACATGTTGAAAACTAAGGTTTTTCAAGAGAATTTGGTTTAAGTTTGTTGAACCTAGCTAAACAAAATAATGAACAATGTAACAACAATAATAATTGAAGATCAAATAAGAGTAGTTTGAAATAAACTAAGGATCAAAGTAATATTAACAAGAATAAAGGAAACCCGAGGCCTGTGGAGATCACAGTTTCCTTAAACCAAATTCGCCAGGTATGAGCTTTTGATTCCCAAGATACAACGGATAGACCGGAACTTCCTCCAGCGAACTGAACACTATGCTCGAACTTGATCAAAAAAAGCTAGAACTTAAGAAACTAGAACTTGAACTAGAGAGAACAAGAAACTAGAGAGAAAAGATAAAGAAAGTTTTGGTGTGTCTTAAAAATGAAGTTGAGGCCACCTTATATAGCCTCCAAAGTGAGACCTCTCACATGATCACCATTAAAACCATGGTGTAACCTCCAAAAGATGAAAGGTTGCAATTAGTGCAAACCTTTGAGCTCTAGGGATTAGAATCATCTAGATACTAATTTCTCTCACATTATTTGATATTTTTCTAACAATTTAAACTTAATTAATCAATTACAACACCACATTTTAATTTGAATGAGATTAAACATCCCCAATTTCTCCTGCCAATTATATGGTGTGTCTGACGTATAAACCACGTTGGGAGCTACGACACGCAAATGTATCAAACGACGTCATTTTTATTATTTTCTTTTCTTTTTTTCGTTGAGAAAATTGTTTTTATATATATTTTTTATTCTTAAAAAAGAAAAAAAATATTGAAAAATAACAAAATTGATGTCGTTTGTTATAGTGTGTGATGACATGGCTGCTAGCGTAGGTTATAGATCAGACACGTCTACTTAACCAAATGGAAAAATAAGGAATGCTTAATTTTATTCAAATTAAAATATGGTGTTGTAATTGATTAAGTTTAAATATGATATTTAATTTATAAAAGGATAAAATGTGATAATTTATTTGGTAATTAACTTTTTATATTATACAGAGATAGATTGTTCTGTGTAAAACCCGTTTTATAAAACCCATAATGGTTTCTGTTCCGCACCGAAAACGTTTTCTATATATAGGCTCATCTATTGAAAATTCCACAAACGGTTTTAACTTAACTAAACTATGTTTTTTAGTTTAATTTAATTTTCAACAATTTTAAAATTTGCGAATATAAACAAATGGTTATAGCAAGTGCACCAACTGTGTATTCTATATATTTTATTTTAATATATATTTTTTGGGGACATGCATATTTATGTAAACTCCAAAAGTATTTATTTCTTATATCTGTCTACGTCTGTATGTACAATCTTTTTTTTCGGGAAACTATATATAATACTCTTCAAATGAACTACAGTATATATAATATCTTCAAATGTTCATTAAAATACACAATCTATAATTTAAAAAAGAATCATGCTACTTACAAAAGAAATACTAGTGAATATATAGTCCCAACATTATGACTGTATATTGTTAATAATGTTTTTTATAAAAATAAAATTTATTATATTATAACTAATCATAATTAATATTTATTTGCTAAAAATTGAAATTTTTAAAAATTATATACCCTAAGTTTGGAATAATCAACCCCAAAAATCAACTATATTAACTAATAAATGAAAATTAAATATTAAAAATAATTATAAGCCATAATTTGGTGGAATAAACCCTAAATAATATTGTAAAATTATATTAAACCAAAAAAAATTGAAATTGAAAAAAAACAATGAAAGAACAAGTAATAATTTTAAAATTTGGCAAGCGGTTAGCACTCACAAGTTGTTATTAGAGGATCTCAAGTGTATTTGTTCATACAATTACAATTTTCATTTACTTTGGTAGCCGTAAAATTGGACAAGGAGCTTGCATTTGTAAGAACAATTAGGAACTAATTATTGCTTAAAAAACTATTGGACTAATAAAGCCATTTGAGTTCTTTCATTTTTAGCTTTTAAATGACATATGTAGTTATTTTTTTATCTCAAGCTTTTTATAATATTAAGTGAGTTGGATTACGTGCAGAAGCAGCAGTCTGGCCGCTATTTAAGTCAAAATTGGTGAGAAATGAAAATAAATAAATAAAAGAGTATATATGACCTGAACTTAAAAAAATGGAAAATATAAGGAGACCATGGCCTATATATAAAGGAAAGGAAGTGTTGGAATTAGAAAGCACACCAAGTTTCTTCTGCTAAAATGGAATTGTTAGCACTAGTTGTTGTAGCAGTTTCATTTATGGCGGTGGTTTTGGCATGGTTGGGGCCAAGAAAGGGTACCGGTAAAGCAAAGAAGCTCCCTCCGGGGCCGTATCAATTCCCGATTGTCGGAAACCTATTTCAGATCGGCGAAAGGCCTCATCACTCATTTGCAGAGCTGGCCAAGGAGTACGGCCCTTTGATGTCGATCCGGTTGGGCAGCGTATTAAACGCCGTCGTTACGTCTCCCCAACTCTCCAAGGATGTTCTCACACTCCCAGGGTTCAACGGCCGCCACGCCGGACAGGCTGTCCACGTTCACGACGTCCCCAAGATGTCCATGTCCTTCTTGCCGGTGGCCTCCGACAAGTGGAAATTCATGCGTAAAATCAGCAGAGAGCAGATATTCGCCAACCACAGCTTGGATTCGAGCCAGGTGGTTCGCCATGAGAATCTGCAGCACCTCATCGACTACATCGGGAAATGCTGCGACGGCGGCCGACCTGTTAATATCCGCGAAGCTGCCTTCACCATCACCGTGAACCTCATGTCGGCCACGCTCTTCTCCACTCGAGTTGCCGACTTCGAGTCCGAGAGTACGGGTCAATTCAAGGAGATTCTGGAGGGCGTCTCCGATGTTGTTGGTGAGCCTAATTTTGCTGACTTCTTCCCCATACTGGAACGTTTTGATCCGCAGACGGTGAAGCGCCGGTCCGGGAAGCTCATCGAGAGATTGCTGCGGTTAATGAAGGCCCAGGTTGATCAAAGGGTTGAATTTAGAAGAGCAAACCCCAATGCTCCCAAGAAAAACGACTTCCTGGAAACACTCCTAGATATCAGTCTGGGAAATGAGGAGCAGATGACCTTCCAAGAGATCGAGCATGCCCTTTTTGTGAGTAGCAGATAATTACATTACATTTGTTTATTTAATAAATTAATTAATTTCCAGTGGTAGTAGTGTATTTTAATTAACATGCATGCATGATAAATTTATAGGAATTATATCTGGGAGGAACCGTGTCATCAGCATCGACGATCGAATGGGTGATGACAGAATTACTCCGGCAGAAAGATATAGTACTGTCCAAGGCAACAAGCGAGGTGAGGAAGGTGTTGGGGGGTAAAAAGCTGATCCAGGATTCGGACATAACAACAAGGCTGCCATATTTGCAAGCTGTGATCAACGAGACATTTCGTCTTCACCCGCCCGCTCCCTTATTGTTCCCACGCAGCGCAGAGGAAGATATGGAGCTCGGGGGGTATCTCATCCCCAAAGACACTCGGATGATCTTGAACGTGTGGGCTATGGGGAGGGATCCCAGTGTCTGGGCTAATGCAGAATCTTTCGAGCCAGACAGATTTTTAGATGCGAATATTGATTACAAAGGCCTTCACTTCAACCTCATTCCATTCGGCTCGGGTAAAAGAATATGCCCGGGTTTGCCTCTGGCGCATCGGGTGATCCATGAAGCCACCGCAGCTTTAATTGGTAACTTCGATTGGGAATTCGCAGCCGGTGAAAAACACCGCAACCACGAGCACTTTACCGGCCTCACATTGCGGAGACAAGCCCCCCTCAAGGCTATTCCACTCAAGCCAAATTAATTATTAAACCACCACCTCCTTATCACTATCACTGTCACGGTCACTTATTCACTTATTTACTTATGCATATAAATATGAAATATCATTGCATGCATTGCTCAATAATAATAATACCCTTTTTTATCTTTTTTCAAAGCAAACTAGCTAGAATATTTTAATTTAATTTAACAGTACTGCTAATATTTCTTAATTAAGCTCCAATAACTTACAATATTTCCGTTTAAGAGATAACGTACAATCTCCTCATCCTAATCATTCCAAATCACAATTGCATTGCTCAAGAGCATTAATATTTTATTTAATACGATAATCATTGAGATAGGATCAGCTACAATGAAGCACCCATTAATTACTGAAATAAACAAACTCAAAAACATCACAATTATATCTCATGGCCACTTGCATCTAATTAATTACCCAAGATAAGAGTTGAAATTTGGTCCATAATCTTTAAAACAACTTCCTTAGACTCCTTGAGCAACTTGATGCTGTTATTCAACCTTTTTCTTTTCTCAACAACTGCAGGAGCTAGACTCCTCTAGCATCTTCTCAAACCCTCTGCCTTCCCCTTTCCCTATCTCACTAATTATTTCTGTCTCCATCTCTTTATTCACCAAATTCTGAACACTAAAAAGCAAATGCAAAGCCAAGCAATCCACCATTCTCCTAAGAACAATCTTCCAATAATCTGTGAGCCCCATTTGAGGTCGAACACTCCTTGAACTGCAACCACCTGGCTCCTCAGATGACCAGTGTCCACATCTCCAAATCCGTCCATCCATATCTTCGTGGCCTTCAAGTGGTCGTTCAAAATTTCCATGAACTCATTTTGATGCGACATCAGTTCGTTCCATAAGGTCACATACTCGGGATTACATGTATAATCTGTTAGCTTATCCATCTCCAAGCTATCAATCCTATTGAAATAGGTGTAAATAAGGGTTGTTGTAGAGCCGATTTTTTTCATTTTTCTTCTTTACCCACAACGTTGGCTAGTCATTCCAGGTCTTGCACTTCTCTGATGAGTCCGTTTTTTAAGAGCTTGCTGATCTCTTCATCTATGATTTTGTTCCACTCGGGGTGAATTTCCTTCGCTTCTGTTTCACGGGGATCTATTTTAGATTAACCTGCAACTTGTGAGTTATAATTACAGGGTCGATACCTGTCATGCGTGTCAGCCTATGACCAAACAAAGCAATCATGATATTTTGATAGGAACTCGATCATCTGATTGCGCATTTCCAAAGTTAATCGCGAGCCTATCGGACCCAGTGGTCTGCGAAATCAAGATGTATTTGGACTTAATCTACATCTTTATCCTTCGATTCTTGATAGTCTCTTACAGTTGCTGGATGCGAGGTTGAACCCTCCTCTATCTAGTTAACCTCGATTAGGTCCGAATTGACTTTAAAACTGGTCATGTAACATTCACGTGATGTGATATGTTCTTCTCGAACTTCGCAAACTCCCCATGTGGTCAAAAACTTCATTGTCTGATCGTAAGTTAAGGGTACCACTTTGAGCTCGTGGATCTAGGGATTTCTGAGAATAATGTTGTTGCTGAGGTGCGTCAATCACTTGGAACTTGGTTTGGAGGTTGACCCTTTCAATGTAAGTTAGCGAGGTGATTTCACCAATTAAGGTCGTCAATTTCTTTGTGATATCTTATTTTTTGACCTGCGTATCTTTTAGGGTGCTCAAAAAGATCATGTTAGAAGAACTCTCATTATCAATGAGAGTTCATTTAATTAAGTAATTAACGGCCATGACGGAAATTGCAAGTGCATCGTGGTGCAGTTATGAAAGCTCAGAGGCCTCCCTATTTGTAAAACTCATTGTTATGAGCTCCTCATTGATTGCTTTCTTGGGGATAGTCCCTGAATATTTAAAGGAGTGACAGTGTCTTTTTGTTGAATTTTCAGAACCTCCGGTGATGCAGTTAAGAGTCCGCTCAATTTTAGGGGGGGTTCTGAGGGTCGGTCTGGTCTTTCTCGAACCATCGATTATGGGGTGATGTCAAGCTGAACTCTATTCATTTTTTCTTCCCATTTGATCTGGCCCAGACTTTAGCCAAGATATCTTCCATCATTTTGCCCTGGCTCTTAAACTTGTGGATGTGGGTTTAGGCCACATGTTGGGCGCCAACATGTAGATCCAAAAAATCTACAATTAAATTATTCTAGGATTCGGGCTCCGACAATCTACAAAATAAAGATAACAAACGTGAGAATCGTAAAACTATCGGGAGATTGATGATCAAACGGACTCCAACGCTCATGTCAAATTCGATATAAAGAGAAATATGTCAGCTATTCAAATTGAACGAAAAAAACTGAAAAGATAGTAGGGAAAAGGTGTGCAGGTACTCAAGGTCGAGGTCGAGATCAAAAGATGGTAATTTAAAGTTGTCGTATGAGCTGATAATTCCGCATACCCAGTTCTGAAAACTTCACCTTCTATTTATTCCCCCCACGGGGACTAACATCTCTCCTTTTTTGGGAATGGAAGCCCACGAATGGACTAACAACCCCTTTTTGTTCAAATTTGAAGATCTGTCTGAGATGCAGTAGGTTATCAACAACCAGCCATGGCACTTCGAAGGAAACCTCTTCACCATTCGTCCTCTCCAAGAAAAAGAACAACCATCAAAAATCCAAATCTCTGAAGCCCATCTTTGGGTCCGCATATATGATGCTCCGGTGAGTTGCATGTCACTCACTTCGGCGCAAGCCATGGCCAGAAAAATTGGACAATTGGTTACTGTCAATCCATCCCACGATTTCTTTGGCAAACATATAAGGTTGAAAGTGAGTATAGATGTATCTAAACCCCTAAAACGAGGACTTTTTATCCTTGTTGGAGGCAAGAGGTTATGGCTTCCTATTAAATATGAATCTCTACCACTCTACTGTTATAATTATGGGTTGATTCGGCACACCCTCAAATCATGTGACTCCTTGGATCAAACAGATGAATTGGACCCACAAGAACTCCCCTTTGGCCTTGTTATTAAAGCTTCCCCTTATAAAAAAAAATCACTATTGGCCAAATAGAAATGAATCTCCCCGACCTTATCTCCCCACCCACTCCCCATCAAAAACCTCACCCACCCCTTTAGCCTCATCCACTGGCTCCAGATCTAACCCTCATCTTCCCCCTCGAATCAGCAAAAATAACCCAAACCGCAAACTAATCCTAGCTCGTCAAGCCTTTGTGAGCCAAGCCCAGTACCCTACATTCAAACCATCAGCTTCGGCCCCAAACCCCGACAACAAACCTATCCCGCTCCCAGCTACTGAAGCCTCAATTCCCATCGAAGTAGATAACCCACCTCTCACACCTAATGTTGACCCAAATAACAAACTTATCCCTCTCCCAGCTATCGAAGCCCCAATTCCCATTGAAGTCGACAATCCATATTTTGCCCCTTATGCCATCAAAATCTCTATTAACCCTGAACTGGAAACCCAAATTCCCTTTCATGAGACCACTTGTCCAAACTCCTCTCTCCCAAAAAAGAAAAACCCAAAAGCGTGAAAAAAGTTGGCAAGTCGAAGTCAGTCATTGCCCCACCCCCTCAGAAGAACTCTTCTAGAGGAAAACAACATATGTCTGATGACCCCTGCTCCCCTCACTTCGAACTAGCCGAGGCTTAACATCTCAAGTTTCTCTCCCTTTGTGTGGCTGATACTACAACGGCGGAGGCTACTGATGAGCAGCCCCGCCGATCCAAATAAGTTACTTCGGCTGGAACTATCGAGGGCTTGGGAACCAATCGATAGTTCAAGTGCTTCAACGAGAAATCAAACAAAAGAAGCCCAACATTGTCTTCCTAATGGAGACAAAGCTCGAAAGCTTTGAGTTTACTCAAATTAAAAATAAATTGGGATTTGACTGCATTCATGTTGTGGATTGTGTTACTGATTTTGGTAGATGAAGAGGGTGCCTCTGCTTGCTCTGGAATGAGAACACCAATCTTTGCATTCTATCTGCCTCCCACCACCATATCGATGCGTGAATCAATTATCCCTCTCGAGGTTTGGAGTGGCATTTTACAGAAATGTATGGGTGGGCAGAAGAGCATGATAAACCTCTTACTTGGGATTTATTTCAGCATCTCGCTACTTGTTATGATTTGGCATGGGTGTGCATGGGAGATTTCAATGAGATTCTCTATCTTCATGAGAAAGAGGGAGGTTTACCTCGTGATCGTTCGAAAATGCTCGCATTTCACAACGCTATCTCTGCTTGCGATCTTGAAGACTTGGGGTTCAATGGATATCGCTTCACTTGGACGAATGGGCAAAGTGGAACTGATAACATCCAAGAGAGACTTGACCGCTGTCTTGCAAATCAAAAATGGATCGACTTGTTTCCTACCTACATAGTTCACCATCTAATTAGATAACAATCTAACCATTGTCCTCTCTGGATCACTTGGAATAAGCAGAGCTCTTCCCACCACCGATGAAGGAAATGTCCTTACCGATTTGAAGCCATGTGGCTTCAGGAAGAGTCATGCATTGCAGTTGCCAAAGTGGCTTGGTAGAAACATCCTACCAGCTCCTCCCCCAATACCCTTAAACAGAAAATTGATGAAGTGGGCACTGCCTTGAAATTGTGGGAACGAGACCATTTTGGACATATTACAAGCCAGATTGAAACTCTCAGAGAATCTCTAAAGCATATCCAACAAGACTCACCATCGCCCAAAAACATTGCAGAGGCAAAAACCATTGAACGGGACCTCAGATGTTTGATGCAAAAAGAAGAGACTATGTGGCAGCAAAGATCTATAGCACTCTGGCTCTCAGATGGTGATAAGAACACATCCTTTTTCCACCGCACTGCCTCTAGCAGATGAAAAAGAAATTCTATCGAATGAATTAAAAATTCCTTGGGACAATGGGAAGAGGAGAAAGCCTCAATTGAACACATTTTCACTGGGTATTTCAAGGAGATTTTCACATCTGAACCGACTGTGAGGGTTGAAGAAGTTCTCGAGGTTGTCCAACCTAGAGTCACAGATGAAATCAATGAAAGTTTGGGGAAACCTTTCACAGCTAAGGAAGTGGTGGAAGCGCTCAAGCAAATGCACCCACTTAAGGCTCCGGGACCAGATGGTACTTTCGCTCTCTTCTATTCTAAATTTTGTTCTTTCGTTAAACACGATATCCTCTCTGTGGTCCTCAACATCCTCAACAATGAATCTTCTCCTGCTCCCATTAACCACACCCATATTGCATTTATTTCTAAGATGAAACAACCAGCCTCCCCGAAAGATTTTCGTCCTATCAGCCTCTGCAACGTCTCCCTTAAACTTGTCACCAAGTGCATCACCAACAGACTAAAACCAATTCTACCAAACCTGATCAGCCAAGCTTAATCCACTTTCATCTCAGGTCGACTCATCACGGATAACGCGCTCCTGGCTTTTGAACTTTTCCACTCAATGAAAAATAATAAATCCCCCCGCCAAGCGTGTTTTGCTCTCAAGCTTGACATGTTGAAAGCCTATGATCGAGTTGAATGGTCTTTTCTTGAAAAAATCTTAACTCAATTGGGATTTTGTGCTAAATTTACAAGTCTCATTCTTCGATGTGTCTCCACAGTCTCCTACTCCATCCTTATTAATGGTAATCTAACCCCATTTTTCTGTCCCATCCGGGGTCTGAGGCAGGGAGATCCCCTATCTCCATTTCTTTTTCTTTTCTATGCAGAGGCATTCTCGGCTCTTATTACCCAAGCAGAGATGGCTGGCTCCCTCCATGGAATGAGAGTCACCAAAAGGGCTCTTATCGTCACTCATCTCTTTTTCACGGATGACAGTCTTATCTTTGGAAAAGACTCCCCGGAAGAGATTGAGACTGTTAAAATTATCATCTAAAAGTATACTAAGGCTTCCGGGCAATGAGTTTGATGAAGCCATGATCGACAATGAAGATCAAGACCCGAAGTTGCAATTTCAAGGACCAATAACTCGATCAAGAGCTAAGAAGCTTCAAGCATACTTGCAAGTGATAATTCGAAGAAAGCTCGAGATTGGAGATGAAGAAGTCGGGAGAAGCAATTCCAAAATAGTTAATTTATTAACTATTGAAGACCAAGATCACATCATGGACAATGTAACTTAAAGAGTTAGAGATGGAAGCTTGAAGGCAAGCATGCACGTCGCATGCATGGATCGACGCCAATTCACGCGTGCATGGCTTGTAGTTTTTGGTCCTTAATTATTTAATTAATGGTTGAATTTTATCTAGACTATAGTATTTATTTTATTTAATTTAGACTATAGTTAGATCAGATTTTTAATTAATTATTTGGGTAATTTTCGGTCACATGTTGAATTGGTTGACTAGAATTTTAATTAAGGCAAGTTCCTACCTTAAATAGAATTCTAGTTTAGGTAATTTCCTAGTCTAGTTGGATCTCTTTTTGGACCTCTAATTTTCAGCCATATAGCTTAGGATTTTCGGCCCTTATGAAATTATAAATAGGGGTCCTATGCTTCATTGTTACTTTAGACATTATTGAAGTTATTTTGCTTTTGCATCCAATTGTGTCTTAACCTTTATATTCTTTTGATTGTTTTCCATCAAGAAAATTATCATTCTTAGAATTAGCACATCTAAGTCTTATTCAAGGGTATTGCTTAATCCACTTGAGGGATTACCCGATATTCGCTATCGAAGATCAACTTAGAGATTTCAACCTTGGATACATTCGAGATTCAAGGCGGCTATCGGGTTGTGACTCACATCGACGTTCAACCTCCATCCAACATCAATCGACGCCATCCACCAAGACACAAGATGCATGCCTCCTTCAAGTCCACGTGATCGAGATCGAATCTTCTTCCGTTCCATCAAATCTGTAAGTCCGTTCTATCATTATCATACCCTATCTACTCCAAGCCGTTCTTAACCTACATACTCGATTCCTACACCTATCTCCAGCCATAAACCTTTGTCCCACCATCATTTGGAATTTGGTTTTGTGTTTCATAGTTCGTGTCATTGTTTAGGTATTTTAATTGTCTAGATTATTTCATTTAGTAGAGTCGGATTGAAGCCCTTCTTTAGTTGATGTGTTTCGTTTCCAGAAGTCTTCCGCTATGTCTCTAGATTCATCCTAGATTAATTGTCCGGGTCATATCATAAATTTAGCATCAGAGCCACGTCAGCTCTACTGGTCGTGGTTCAATCTGACGTGTCAAGTTTTATCCTATGTGTCATCGGACGTGTCTTTTATTTTCTTACGTGTCTTTTATTTTCTTATGTGTCAATCGAGTTGTAATAGTTTAGTTGTTCATTGAAAAAAAAACAAAAAAAGAAGAATCGGTTAAAAAAAACCGAATTCAAAAAAAAAGAAATCGATCAAAAAAAATTGAGGCATATTCATTGTTTCCTTTTGAGTCTTGTTTTATTTTTGGTACTTTCCTTTAAGTACTAGTTTATAGTTGGTAACTTCCTTTAGATTCATATTTTATTTTTGCAACTTTCCTTCCAAATTTTATTTTACTTTGGTAATTTCCTTTTGAGTTGTAATTTCTTTTTGGTTATTTCCTTTTAGAGTCTAGTTCAATTAGGATATTTAGATTGTGTCACAATTGTGTAACACTTTCCAAATTACCTAATTTCTTTCCCTTTTCTTTCCTACTTCTTTCCTTCTACCCATTGGGGATCCATTCAACCCTAATCCACATCACCCTACTACACACCACATACCCCTCTTGTGCTACCTCATCTTACACGCCACTTATACACCCCTGCCACATATCATCTGTTGATCCTAGCTAGCAATCCTTGTCAACCTTTCGTGCAATTAAGTTGTATCCTCGATATTCAACAAAGAGTGCTATTTCTCACCTCATATACACGACACACACACATCACACTATATATTTGAGTGTAAACATGAGTGGTAAAAGTAAGAGTGAAAACAAATGAGAGAAAAGTGAGATTGTGAGTATCCCTCCTTGTTCTTTTCACGTTTGTTCATTTTGTAGGTACAATGAAGGAAGGAGAGTCGTCTATCCCACCCATAGATGAACCAAAGTCACCCGACACACCAGATGATCTATGCTACACATCCAAAACCGATTAGGACCCGAAGTACCAGTTTGAAGCTAGGGCACAGTACTTCAGGTGCCAAAACCAGTTGATAAAGGATGAGTTCGGTAATCAAGTAGCCGAGCTAACTGAGCAGATCAAGAAACTCACAACTCAGTCGACTATACCATAAGCAGTCCAAAGAGCCGCAGCAAGCCAATGTCAGTAGCAAAGGGCCGCACTGAGACAGCCCATTTTTCAAGAAGACATTGGAGATGAAGCCTTCGGACCCGAGTTCGATGTAGCTAGTGGATATGAAGCTGATTTCATACCACCAAGGCAGGAAGATCACCGTGATCGACCCTGAGCACCCTTCAGACACGCATTCCGTGTCGAGATGCCAAGATTTAGAGATGGAGACGGATTGCTTAACAACATCAAAATGAGCATTCTGAAATTTGAAGGTCTATACGATCCTGATCTCTACTTGGATTGGGAACGCGAGGTAGACAAGATTTTCATATGCTACGACTTTTCAGAGATCAAGAAGGTCCAGTTAGCATCATTGGAATTTCGAGGCTATGCAGCCTCATGGTGGAACGTGGGAGGAAATGAAAGGTTTAATGCGAGGGCGATTTATTCCTGTGCATTTTGAGAGAGAGCTAAAAAAGAAGCTTACCCGAATCAAGCAAGACACGCGCTCCATTGAAGAATATCACAAAGAGTTGGAGACCGCCTTGAACCGAGTCGGAAAGCAAGAGTCCCTAAATGCTACCATCATTAGGTACATTGAAGGCATGAATCCCGACATCGCATGTGAAGTCGAGCTTAAAGACTTCACGAGTGTAGAAGACATGGTGCACTACGCATCGATTGTGGAAAGACAGCTTCGAGAAGGCCGACGCCGATCTCATCACACTTCAGCACCTACTCGGCCATCTTGGAACAAAGGTATGCCTTCCACATCATCTTCTACTCCTTCTACTGATCCTGTTCGACCCCGAGGTCAATCCGGACCATCTGAACGGCATTTTGACCGTTCCGCACCGCAGCTAAGCGGTAGGAATGATCCTACACTCGCCGTCCCTATTTGGCCAAACCCATCCAATTCGACACCCAATGCAGCCCCCAGTTGAGCCCGTGATGTTCAATGTCACAAATGTCAAGGTTGGGGTCATTTTCAGAACCAATGCCCAAACTGATGAGTTCTATTCCTCACGGAGCAAAATGAACTCGAATCAGCCAGTGAAGATAAAGAACCATTCAAGGTCGATGCCTCCACAGCAGTAGATGCCACCCAGATCGATTTTGAAGAAGAGGAACCTGAGATTCCTCATGTCAGTTTGGTTTCCATCCGCAGTCTGAACATAAGTCGAGAAGAAGAGCAATAATTGTAGTGAGAGAACATCTTCTACACAAGAGTTTCTATTCAAGACAAGACTTGTGCAATGATCATCGACAGTGATAGCGTGATCAATGCAGTTAGCCAGTATGCTATCGACAAGTTAGGATTCACCACAATAAAGCATCCAAAGCCATACAGATTGCAGTGGCTTACAGATCGAGGCAGAGTTCGCATGACTGGTCAGGTATGTTAGTTTTGTATACTGGAAGACTTGTCTTTGTATACTTTTCTAATGATGTGATGATATGAAATGAAAGTTATTGCAGTCACTGTTTGCATTTAGATTATGTTCTATAATTGTTCTATGCAATGTTCCATATACTTACATTGTAGATGATATGGTTTGGGGAGTCACACAGTAAGATCATATCATTAGAATCTTGTATTGTATTAAAGAGCTCACGGCTTAGATGGTCCTGAACACACCATCGGTACACCATAGAATAAATCTGATAAGTTAGTTTATCTTGACTAACTGATTATTCTAGTACACTCGTTAGTGTATTGAGGAGGATCACGATAGGATGCTATTCTCTGTGTCTGACCCAGTTACTGAAAGAATAAAGATCCACAGAGTTGAACTGCTCACGCTGAATTTTAACATGATTAAAAGGGATTTCAGCCTGACTGAACTGCTCATAGATCTTCAGGTGGCTGAATTGCTCCAAAAAAGCGATCCTCAGGCCCACATCGCTGAAAAAGAAGCGTCTTCTTCTGGTGGAAAAAGGAAGAAGAGAAACGCACCTAAGAAGGCTGCAGCTGATAAGTTAGTTTATCTTGACTAACTGATTATTATAGTACACTCGTTAGTGTATTGAGGAGGATCACGATAGGATATTATTCCATGTCTCTGACCCAGTTACTGATGCGTTTCTCACCGGCACACGACAAAGAAAGCTATAGAACTTCCCAGGACTTGTATCAGTTTCGCCGATTTGGATAGATGGGTCCAAACCCTAGCCTCACAACGATGTTGAACCATGAATTAGTAGAATTCATAACCCGTGATCAATTAGAAACACGAACTTGGATTTGATGTAGACGCCACAAGCGGAGATGATGAACCCGTTTGATAAGTCGAAATTGAATCTCACAAATATTATGAAATTCGGATAAAAGTTCTCCAGAGAGAAAATAAACTCACAAGTTTATAACTGAATTCAATAATGGTGTGTAATCTATAATTTCACAATGGATCCCTACTTATAATGTAGGGATGGACGAAAATATGTAGGAAAAGAAATAAAAAATCTGATCCAAAAAGAATTCTATCTAGACCAGGAAACTGCCTAACTAGAATCCTATTCAAAGTAGGAAACTACCTTAAATAAATCCTAGTCAAACTATGACTCAATAAAAATAAAAAATTAATTAAGAAAATAACTAAAATTTGATCTAAATAATTAAATAAAGATCTAAGATAATTCAAGACCCAAATATTAATAAGGGTTTGAATTTCTTCCAAATATATTATTCAAACTTCGTCCAGGCCCTTCTGGTAACTAGGAAATGGTCACGCCTTATTCGCCAAAGGCTCCTGTACTGGATTTTAACCTTGTTCTTCCAATATCAATAAAGTGACAAAATCAACACCTTCCTTGGGCCCTTCCATGGGTCTCCTTGACGCCTCTTGTTCCCAAACCTCCCATATGAACCCGTTGAGGCTCTTCTTGAACCTCTTAGCTCGCGATCTTATCACGGGTCCTTCAGGCACCTTGATTGGGTCTGACGCCTCCTTAGCACGGGGCATATCATTCCCCTCCTCTTGAAAAGGATTTGTCCTCAAATCCAGCTCGTCACCGGGTTCGAACACGACCTTTCGCCGCCCTTTGTTGGCTTTCTCAGTGTATTGTTCAGTTCTCATTTCAATGTTTGCTCTAGCCTTCTCATGAATCTGTTTAACAAATTCAGCTTTCTTTTTCCCATCCAAATTAGTGAACTCTTGCACGGGCAAAGGAATTAAATCCAAAGGGGTTAAAGGATTAAAACCATATGCAATTTCAAATGGCGAAAACTGAGATGCCGAATGAACAGACCGATTATATGCAAACTCCACATGCGGCAAATATTCCTCCCAAGTTTTTATGTTCTTTTTAATCAATGCCCGCAACAACGTAGATAAAGTCCTATTTACTACTTCCGTTTGACCATCAGTTTGTGGATGACAAGTAGTAGAAAACAACAATTTAGTTCCTAACTTACACCACAAACTTCCAGAAATAACTCAAGAACTTAGCATCACGATCAGACACAATTGTTTTAGGCATACCATGCAAACGCACAACTTCCCTAAAGAACAAATCGGCTATATGCGACGCATCGTTAGATTTTGAGCATGCAATAAAATGCGCCATCTTAGAAAATCTATCAACAACCACAAAAATAGAATCATGACCACGTTTACTCCTAGGCAATCCTAACACAAAATCCATAGATATGTCAATCCAAGGCGATGTAGGAATAGGCAAAGGCATGTATAAACCATGTGGTTGGACTCTAAACTTAGCTTGTCGATATGTAACACATTTAGCACACAAACTTTCCACATCATGCTTCATATGAGGCCAAAAGAAATGTTCTTGCAAAACAGATAAAGTCTTAGCTACCCCAAAATGCCCCATCAAACCACCTCCATGTGACTCCAACAACAATAACTCACGTATGGAACATTTAGGCACACACAATTTGTTTTATCTAAACAAGTATCCATCATGCCTATAAAACTTTCCATCACCAGATTTTTCGCATGCGACATATATATCCTTAAAATCATCATCATCAACATATAATGCCTTAATGCACTCAAAACCTAGTAATCTAGTATCCAAAGTAGAAAGCAATGTGTACCTTCTAGACAATGCATCGGCTACTAGATTTTCTTTACCTTGCTTGTATTTGATGACATATGGAAATGTCTCAATAAACTCCATCCATCTTGCATGTCTTTTGTTCAGCTTGTATTGCCCCCTCAAATGCTTCAACGACTCATGGTCAGTATGGATCACGAACTCATTGGGCCATAAGTAATGTTGCCACGTCTGCAATGCCCGCACTAGTGTATACAACTCCTTGTCATACGTCAGGTAATTTGCAGTGGCGCCTCCTAACTTCTCACTGAAGTATGCAATTGGTCGAACCATTTGCATCAAAACTGCACCAATACCAACACCGGAAGCATCACACTCAACCTCAAAAGTTTTAGAAAAGTTAGGAAGAGATAGTACCGGTGGGTTTGTCAACTTTTCCTTGAGTGTTTGAAAAGCTCATTCTTGAGCTTCCCCCCATTTGAACTCCACGTTCTTTTTTATCACCTCAGTCATTGGGGTTGCAATGCTACTGAAGTGTGGCACAAAATGGCGGTAGAAACTCGCCAATCTATGAAAACTCCGAACCTCTCCAACAGAGGTAGGCGTCGGCCATTCTTGGATGGCTCGCACCTTATCTTCGTCCACCTGCACTCCATCTGCACTCACAACAAAGCCAAGAAAAACAACCCTATCAGTGCAAAAGGTGCACTTTTTAAGGTTAGCATACAATTGTTCTTTCCTTAAAGCTTGTAAAACATTCCTCAAATGATCTTCATGCTCATCCACAGTTTTACTATAGATCAATATGTCATCAAAATAAACCACAACAAATCTACCTATGAATGCACGTAGAACATGGTTCATAAGACGCATAAAAGTGCTAGGAGCATTTGTCAAACCAAATAGCATAACTAACCATTCATGCAATCCAAGTTTAGTAATAAATGCCGTTTTCCATTCATCCCCCTCTTTAATTCTAATTTGATGGTACCCACTACGTAAATCAATCTTAGAAAATACACAAGCACCATGCAACTCATCAAGCATGTCATCAAGACGGGGTATAGGATGTCGATACTTTACCATAATGTTGTTGACGGCTCTGCAGTCGACACACATATGAAGCGATGAGTCCTTCTTGGGCACGAGCAAGACCGAGCTCGCACATGGACTCAAACTCTCCCTCACTTGGCCTTTCTCCAACAGCTCATGGATTTGTCTTTCAAGCTCCTTTGTCTCCTCGGGGTTACTTCGGTATGCCGGCTGGTTGGGTAAAGTGGCGTCGGGTACAAAATCAATTTGGTGCTCGATTCTCCTTATTGGTGGTAAACCGGGTGGCATCTCCTCGGGAAACACATCATCAAATTCCTGCAAGAGAGATAAAACTTGTTAAGTTTGTTAGTTTGTAGCAAATCTCTGCGGACCATCAAATACATGGGCTTCTCATTTTGCATGGCCCACTCGATGTCACTTGCCGTGGCAAAACAAGATCTTCGGGCTTTCTCCTTCGGCTCAACAGCCGTCGCCGCCCGCTCCTTCATCTTCATAGACTCAGCTTCTTCTTGTAGTTTCACTTGGTCCTCATACACTTGTGAAGGTATTAGAGGAGCTAGTGTCACCGTCTTCTTGTTAAGTACAAAAGAGTACTTGTTTGTGTAGCCATCGTGAGTCACCCTCCTATCGAATTGCCATGGACGTCCCAACAAGACGTGTCCGGCTTGTATAGGTTCTATGTCACAAAGCACTTTATCTTCATATTTGCCAATCCGAAATGGCACTGGAACCTGCTTGTTCACCTTGGTCTCTCCGCTGTCGTTCAACCATTGTAGCTTGTATGGCTTAGGATGCTTGAGAATCGACAATCCTAGCTTGGTCACCATCACAACACTAGCTACATTAGTACAACTTCCACCATCAATAATCATACTACATACCTTATCCTTGATGTGGCATCGGGTATGAAATATGTTCTCTCTTTGCGCCTCGTCAACACTTTTAGTGTGCAAGCTTAGAGACTTGCGTGCAACCAAAACAAGTGACTCGGGTGTTGTGTACTCCTCCTCCTCGTCGCTTGACTCCGACAATCCGGGCATCTCCGGATCAACCTCCTCATCATCCGTCACGATCTCCCCATTATCCTTCAAAATCATCACATGCCGGTTTGGACATTAATTGGCTATGTGACCTCAACCTTGACACTTGAAGCATTTGATGTCTCGGTTTCGGCTCCCGGACGTCTCCTGATGATTGGTTGCAGTCACCGCCGCCGCTTCCTGCTTCAGTTTAGTGAACGGCTGCTTCTCCTCTTTCTTGCCTTTGCTCGCCGACTTCCATAGGGTAGAGTTAGAAGTCGAGTTAGACTTCCATGTAGATGAATTTCCTCGAGTCAAGTTACCCCTCCTCTTGAGTTGATTCTCTACCTTTATCCCCATTTGCAGCACATCTTCTATCTCCACATACTGCTGCAACTCCACCACCTCCGGGATCTCCCTATGCAAACCTGCAAGAAAACGAGCCATGGTGGCCTCTCTATCCTCCTCCACATCTATTCGAATCATCGCCACCTCCATTTCCTTGTAGTACTCGTCCACACTGTTCATACCTTGCCTCAAGGTTTGGAGCTTGTTGTAAAGCTCTCTGTAGTAGTGATTAGGCACGAACCTCTTTCTCATCAACGATTTCAGATCGTCCCACGTCTCCAATGGCCTTTCCCGATTGCGCCGTCGACTGATGGTCAATTGGTCCCACCAATTGATGGCATAATCAGAAAACTCCACTACCGCTAATTTGACCTTCTTCAGCTCTGAATAGTTGTGGCAGTCAAATAGCATCTCCATCTTGCGCTCCCACTCCAGATACGCGGCTGGATCATTTGTACCTTTGAACAAAGGTACATTCATTTTTATGTTGCCCAAGTCATCATCTTCTCGGGCTCTGTCTCTCCTTCGGCCTCCAGTCGCCGACTGTCTATCTTCCTCATCCTCATCTTCCTCGAACTCTTCATATCTGATGTAACCAATACGATGCGGAAGCTTACCGAATCGAACACACGTCAACTTGACAAATGATTCAATCCAACAACAAACTAAACGATAACAAATAATTAACTCAAATAAACTGATCTCAAAGCAATTTTTGAATTAAAATCTAAGATAACACAAAAATCCCCAATTTTAACCCGAAGAACCCTAATTCTTGACCTAATCAATTAACCTAGCAAATGAAGTCGGATTATGTTCAAACTTTAGGACAAAGCATAAATATATAGCAGGAATAACATATCCAAAAATCAGACAAAACGCATGTATAGATTGGGAGATGGGTCGGTGGTGATTTTTAGGCGATTTACGACTCGATTGGATGGTATATGTGAAATCTAGACTTGGGGTTGAATATGGACGATGGTGACACATGCTAGATGGTGTGGGATGTGTATGGAGGCGTGGTGGTGATGGTAAATGATGTGGAGGCGAATGGAAATGAACTTGATAGAAGAATCTTACCCAAAACGAACCCCGGATCTACGAGAATCCGAAACGCGAGTATGGAGTAGAACTTCATGGCAGATCAACTCGTACATTACTGGATGCACGAACGAATCTTTTGATTTCGAGTTTGTAGGTACCAATTCACAAACCCTACCAAGAACTATCGATATTGTGTTTTTGAGACGAGATGAACGATGATGCGTTTTTTTTTATCAAATCCAATCTGTCTAATCTAGGGTTTGAAAAGTGCATAAATACTAACCTAAGGGAAAATGAAATTATTAAGTTAATGGGCTTAATAATTTCGAAAAATAAAAGAAAACAAGCTAAAGGCCCAGTTCACCTAACATCAATTTGGGCTTCAAATTAAATAAAATCCATAACTGAAAATAGTCTAATTAAATTAAATAAAATCTGCACTAAATCCATCTAGGCCTCTTCATCTTCATCTTGTATTGAAAGCATAATAATCAGCTTGGGGCTACTTCGAACCATCAACTCTTCCTCGAGCTTCTTTCCAACGAAACACTGAAGGTAGCCTTGCAGCTTCTTGGCTCTAAGTCGCGTCACTGGACCACGCAGCTGCAACTCCGGATTTAGCTTGCCAAAGCTCATCCCATACTCATCATTCCCCCCTTTCTTAAAAGAATTCAACCTTGAATTCGGGTCCTCTTCATCAAAAGTATCTGCAGGAAAAGGAGAGAGATCAGAAACATTAAACGTTGGGGAACATTTATACTCACCAGGTAAGTCGAGTCGGTAAGCATTGTTATTGACTTTGGCAATCACAGTGAATGGGCCGTCACCACGGGGCATGAGCTTTGATTTCCTCAGGTTAGGAAAACGCCCCGGGCTGAAATGGACCCAAACTTTGTCGTCGGGCTTGAAAATCACTTATTTGCGATGTGAGTTTGCCTTGTTGGCATTCCGCACGCCTTGGAGCTCAATCTTCGCCTTCACCTTCTCATGCATCTCTCGTACCTGTTCAGCTCTTTGAACACCTTGCACACTCGAAAAATGGTCAATAGGTAAAGGTAACAGATCCGTTGGAGTCAACGGATTAAAACCATACACAACCTCAAAAGACGACATATTCGTAGAAGAATGCACAACTCTATTATAAGCAAACTCAGCAAAAGGCAAACATTCCTCCCACGATTTCAAATTATTCTTAACTAATGCACGAAGTAAAGTACCAAGCGTCCTATTGACTACCTCAGTTTGACCATCCATCTGCGGATGACATGCAGTAGAAAACAGAAGCTTCGTACCCAACTTTCCCCACAAGACTCTCCAAAAATGCCCTAAAAATTTTGAATCCCTATCAGACACAATGGTTCTAGGGAGACCATACAAACGGACGACCTCACGAAAGAAAAGATTAGCAATGTTCACAGCATCATCAGTCTTTTTGCATGCAATAAAATGAGACATCTTAGAAAAACGATCTACAACCACAAAAACAGAGTCTTTACCAGTTTTAGACCTAGGCAAACCTAAGATAAAGTCCATGGAAATGTCTACCCAAGGTGAAGTAGGCGCCGGCAATGGCGTGTACAAATCAAAAGGACTAGACATGGATTTAGCCTTTATACAAGTTATGCACCTAGCACAGACTTTCTCTACATCATGTTTCATGCGAGGCCAATAGAAATGCTCATGCAAGAGACTCAACGTTTTGTTAACACCAAAATGACCCATGAGACCCCCTGCATGCGACTCTAATATGAACGACTCTCGTATAGAACAATCAGGTACACACAGTTTAGCATCTTTAAACAAAAATCCATCAACAATATAGAACGAATCAATGGCCCTAGACTTTCCAACACAAGACTTGAATATGGGACCAAAGAAAGGATCAGATGCATAAAAACTCTTAATGTGCTCAAAACCCAAACATTGTGTGTGTAAAACAGAAACAAGCGCGTACATTCGGGAAAGTGCATCGGCAACCACATTCTCTTCTCCCTTCTTGTACTTGATCACATATGGGAAGGATTCGATGAACTCCACCCATCTGGCATGACGTGCATTTAAACTTTGCTGTCCCTTCAGATGTTTTAGGGACTCGTGATCAGTGTGAATCACGAACTCCTTTGGTCGCAGATAATGTTGCCAAGTCTCCAAAGACCTCTTCAGTGCATATAGCTCCTTATCATAGGTGGAATATCTCAAAGCTGCACCATTGAGCTTCTCACTGAAGAACGCGACCGGATTCCTTTCCTGCATCAACACAATGCCAATACCTATGCCAGAGGCATCGCACTCAATCTCAAACATCTTGTTAAAGTCAGGCAAAACCAAAATAGGAGCATTACACAATTTAGACTTCAACAATGTAAAAGCATGCTCTTGGGCTTTGCCCCACTCAAACTTCCTATCTTTCTTACTCAGTTCGGTCAAAGGAGCGGCTCTAGTGGAAAAATCCCGTACAAAACGGTGATAAAATCCAGCCAAACCATGAAATGACCGAACCTCTGCACAGGTCTTAGGTGTGGGCCACTCCTCAATGGCCTTAACCTTCGATCTTTCCACCTCAACTCCTCTACTACTCACCACAAAACCAAGAAAGATGACCTCATTCATGCAAAAAGTACATTTAGACGAATTGGTATACAACTTTACATCACGCAGCAATTCAAAAACTCGCCTAAGATGTCTAACATGCTCAGAAATGCAAGTACTGTAAATGAGGATGTCATCAAAATACACAACCACATACTTCCCAATCACATCCCTCAAGACGTGGTTCATGAGACGCATGAATGTACTAGGGGCGTTGGTAAGCCCAAATGGCATGACAAGCCATTCGTACAATCCATGCTTCGTCTTGAACGCAGTCTTCCATTCATCCCCCTCACTCATACGGACTTGAAAATATCCAGAACGTAAATCAATTTTAGAGAAAATAAACGCTCCAGACAACTCATCCAACATATCATCCAAACGGGGAATAGGGAAGCGATACTTTACTGTTATTTTGTTTATAGCCCGGCAGTCCATGCACATACGCCACTCATTGTTCTTCTTGGGTACGAGTATCACGGGTGTGGCACAGGGTGACAGGCTCTCTCTGAATTGCTTCTTCTCTAGCAACTCCTTGACCTGACGGTCAATCTCCTTAGTCTCCTTAGGACTAGTACGGTATGCTGGCCTGTTTGGTAGGACTGATCCTGGCTGGAAGTGGATCTGGTGCTCAATTCCTCGAATTGGCGGCAGACCACTCGGAATCTCCTCAGGAAAAACGTCCTGGAACTCTTCCATCAATGGCTGCAAAACAGAAGGAACAACAACATCAGGAGTATCATAAGCCTTAAAATTAACTAGAATAATAGGCTTACCAGCTTTGATTATTTTTTGAACCCCCTTTGCACTAATAAATAAATTCCGGTGTACAAGATCGGAATTGTTGGCACTGGAGGGCGACGAGGTGGCCAAATGGGCAGCCTTGGTGGCCCCCTTCGAAGCTGATGCCATCCCCTTGGAGGTCTTGGGGTCGGCCATCGATTGGCCAGCTGGAACCGTAAACTTGCTCTCGATTCGTTTCTCTTTCTCCTTATCCTCCTTAAACTTCTCCTGCATTCTCCTTTGATCTTCATTGACATCCTTGGGTGTTAGTGGCCATAATTGGGTGGTCCGTCTATCTCGGGTCACCGTATACGTGTTGGCAAACCTGTCATGAATAGCTTTCCTATTAAATTACCACGGACGACCAAGCAGAATATGCGATGCCTCCATAGGGATGACATCACAAAGCACAGTATTAACAAAATGACCAATAGAGAAAGTAACACTTACCTGATATCCTACACGGATTTCTCCTCGGTCAGTCAGCCACTGCAAGCGGTACGGCTTGGGGTGCTTCTGTGGAACCAGGTTCAGTTTTCCCACTGTATACTGGCTGATCGCATTCACAACACTTCCACTGTCGATGATGAGTGAGCATATGTTGTCTCGGATCGAGCAGTGCGCATAGAAGATGTTCTCACACTGGTCATTCTGATCCTCCTCCCGAATCAGGCTCAGAGCTCGGATCGAAACAAGGCTGACGTGGGCTGGATCCGGCTTCTCATCATCAATTTCGTCCACTAATGTACCATCTCGGGACTGTGGATCTTCCTCTGCTGTCTCAACTTCATCGAGTTCCTCCTCACTTGCTGACTCCAGCTCATTCTGCTCTGAAAGGAAAAGAACTCACCTATTCGGACACTGAGCTTCAAAGTGTCCCCATCCTCGGCACTTGTGACATTGCACGTCACGTGCCCTTCCTAGTGTGCTACCCTGTGGTTGATTCGATTGTACCAAATGGCTCTGATTATTCCGGTTCGGTGCAGACGAACTGTGCTCAAGTCTGCGGGTAGGCTGTGGAGCTGTCTGCTCATAACGGCGGACAGGCTGTGAGTTCTGGCCTTGAGGACGTGGAGGGGCTGTCCTAGGCATAGAAGACTCGCCTCGAACCCATGGTGTCCTTGCTGGCACAGAATGAGAGGAACGTCGGCGTCCCTCTTTAAGCTGCCGCTCGACTATCGAGGCATAGTGAATCATGGCCTCGATACTGATGAAGTCCTTCAGCTCGACTTCACAGGCAATGTCTGGGTGCATGCCTTCGATGTACCGGTTGATTGTAGCTATCAGCGTCTCTTCTTTGCCAACTCGGTTCATCGCAGTCTCTAACTCCTTATGGTACTCCTCAATAGACCGAGTACCCTGGTGAATCTGGCTCAGTCGACGCTCCAATTCCCGTTCATAGTTAACAGGAATAAAGCAGCCTATCATCACATCTTTCATTTCCTGCCATGAGTTGACAGGTGGGTATCTGTCTCGACGGCGGCGGTTCTGGGTATTCTCCCACCAACTAGCTGCATACCTTGTGAACTCCATCGAAGCCAGTTGCACTTTCTTCATCTCGAGAAAGTCATAACACTCAAAAATCTTGTTGACCTTCCTCTCCCAGTCGAGGTATAGGTCGGGATCATGCAGTCCCTCAAATGCCGGTACGCTTATTTTGATGTTGTTTAACAAGCTGTCAGGATCGGCACGTCGGGGCTGGAAAGGTGGATAGGCGCGGGCTGCACGCCGATAAGGCTGTCAGGGTCGATCACGTCTCTGATAAGGCTCAAACCCGGCCTCTGACTCCTCTGCAAAGTCACCATAGTTATCTTCTACATCACGATAATCGTGATAGACCTCTTGAATCGGCGGTTGGCGATGTTGCACTGGTTGCTGCGCCCTAGCATTGGCTCGGGCCTTTGCTCGGGCTGGCTCTGCATACACATAGGTCTCATCTGTGGGGACCTCCATATGACGAGGTGCTGTCTCGTTCTGGACTGGCTGGCCTTGTACTGTTGGCGGTAAGGGAGGTCGAGCATTGATAAGCTCGAGCTGCGCCATCACTTTGGCTAACGAATCTTCTAGCTTGTCCTCCAATAACTGACTGCGTCTCTCAAAATACTGAGACATGGCTTTGTAATAGAACTGAGCATCCCATTGATCCGATGAGGACGCATCTGAAGGAGTGTTCGGTGCAGCGGGTGACTTATCAGTCTTCTTATTATTTTCGTCTCCGGGCATCATCATGTAGACCTGCAAAACAAAATAAAAAAAAACCAGAAGAAAGCAAAAAGGTAAATAGGTCCTCACTTTTTTTTTCTCTCATGTTTATCACTCAAATTTCTGCACTCTGTAGATGTTGGAATCCCACTGTCTCTGTTGTTCCGATAGAGCTGCGGTTAGCTCCTCCAACTCTAGTCAAGAGCTCGAACTTGACTCCAAGAATACTCGAGTAGAGAAAATACCACAAAGTTACTGCAAGTTCAGGTAAACCACAGCTAGGGTGTGGGAATATGGCTGGAAAGTGGTTGGCTTGGCTATAGGGTGGAAATGACAGGAAATTGGAAGAAACGGCAAAACTAGAAAATATTCACCGGACAATTTCACCTTGAAGATGGCCAAATTTGGCCAAAAATACACATACATCACCGCAAAGCTGTAAGTTTGATTCGGCTCGTCATTCCGTTTCCGAAATGGTATTATGGACGAAAATCAGAGTTCGGGAGTAAAATCTGCAGAAAACCGACGGATAGTGTATAGAGTCAGCTAGAGGCTTGGTGGCGTGTGTGATGGAAGCTGGGAATTGTAGGATGGAATATGGATGATTTTTGGATAATTGTTATTCCAAAACAAGAGCAATATTCCAACAAAGAAACAGAAACCAAACAAACTAGGAAACAGAAACCAAACCCAAACCAACGAGGAAACTCACAAAACCAATCCTAACCAAACTAAAGACACCAAACTCTAATTCCCTCCTAGATAATGAATACTGTGTACGAAAATATGGACACCCGACAATGCAAGATGACGTCCCCAATCGCTATACGACGAAGAACGGCAAAATACGACACGACACAAAGCAACAGAATTACTAGCTACCCAAAACCAACAAAGATCAACAAGAATAAGCAAACTCAAGAAACTCAACAATAACATAGTAACACAATAGGGCTCGATCAAATTCTTTTTTTTTATCGAATTTTCTGCTCTCTTTTTTTATCGAATTCTCTGCTCTCTTTTTTTTTATCGAATTTTCTGCTCTCTTTTTTTTAACGATTTTTTTTTAAAATGATCGATACTCTTGCCCCTAATGTATCACACACCAATTTGGATTGAACCACGACCAACCGAAGTTGACGTGGCTCTGATACCAAAAAGTATGATGTAACCAATACGATGCGGAAGCTTATCGAATCGAACACACATCAACTTGAAAAATGATTCAATCCAACAACAAACTAAACGATAACAAATAATTAAATCAAATAAACTGATCTCAAAGCAATTTTCGAATTAAAATCCAAGATAACACAAAAATCCCCAATTTCAACCCGAAGAACCCTAATTCTTGACCTAATCAATTAATCTAGAAAATGAAGTCGGATTGCACTCAAATTTTAGGACAAAGCATAAATATATAGTAGGAATAACATATCCAAAAATCAGACAAAACGCATGTATAGATTGGGAGATGGGTCGGTGGTGATTTTTAGGCGATTTACGACTCGATTGGATGGTATATGTGAAATCTGGACTTGGGGTTGAATATGGACGATGCTGACACATACTGGATGGTGTGGGATGTGTATGAAGGCGTGGTGGTGATGGTAAATGATGTGGAGGTGAATGGAAACGAACTTGATAGAAGAAGCTTACCCGAAACGAACCCCGGATCTACGAGAATCCGAAACGCGAGTATGGAGTAGAACTTCATTGTAGATCAACCCGTACACTACTGGATGCACGAACGAATCTTTTGATTTCGAGTTTGTAGGTGCCAATTCACAAACCCTACCAAGAACTATCGATATGTGTGTTTTTGAGACGGGATGAACGACGATGCATTTTTTTTTATCAAATCCAATCTGTCTAATCTAGGGTTTGAAAAGTGCATAAATACTAACCTAAGGGAAAATGAAATTATTAAGTTAATGGGCTTAATAATTTCGAAAAATAAAAGAAAACAAGCTAAAGGCCCAATTCACCTAACATCAATTTGGGCTTCAAATTAAATAAAATCCATAACTGAAAATAGTCTAATTAAATTAAATAAAATCTGCACTAAATCCATCTAGGTCTCTTCATCTTCATCTTGTATTGAAAGCATAATAATCAGCTTGGGGCTACTTCGAACCATCAACTCTTCCTCGAGTTTTTTTCCAACGAAACACTGAAGGTAGCCTTGCAGCTTCTTGGCTCTAAGTCGCGTCACTGGACCACGCAGCTGCAACTCCGGATTTAGCTTGCCAAAGCTCATCCCATACTCATCAATATCCTCTTCTTTGTCGTTCGACGTGTGGATAACGTTGTGGTTCGATTATTCTTCCACGTCCACCTTTTCCACCTCGACCTACACGGTTCTCTCAGGGAGCTGGTTGTGATTGCTCATGTATTAAATCATTCATCTTGTCGATCCGCTCATGTAACACTTCCATTTCGGCTTTAAGCAGCTTTGATAGATGCTGCTATAGGGCCTCCACGGTATTCTTTGAATCGAACGCCGAGTTTAATTCTCCTCATGAACCTCCAGCAGTGTTATCTTCAGTACCTGCATTTTTCTTAGACATTTTCTTCTTCTTTTTTTGGCTCTTTTTTTTCGGCCCTTTTTTTGTTTTTTTATATATCACAATGAACTCAAAAGATATATTACAACGAAAATTTAAATGAAAAGCTGAACAAATTAATTCCTACCAAAATTCTACGCAATAAAACTCCTACAATTATCTATGCACTCAGTTCCTACGAATGTCTAAACTCTCAATTTCCTCTCCAAAGAAATCAAATCCAAAAATCAAAATACCCGAATCAATTCAAACGACCTATCTAAGGTTCAACAACCAAATAACGGAACGCGTCTCCAAAAATCCAACAAGAATGAAAAACTAAGATCAAACAACACAATTTCCAGAATTTTTTTTTTACTGTTCACGTGTACTGTTAACGGTACTGTTAACGTCTCTTTTTTTTAGTGAACGGGTTTTTTTTATATAAGGAATGAAAATTTAAGGACAAAATTTAAAGGATAGATGGAACTTGATAAAAAGCCAAAGCTTTGATACCACTTGATGCGTTCCTCGCCGGCACACGACAAAGAAAGCTATAGAACTTCCCAGGACTTGTATCAGTTTCACCGATTTGGATGGATGGGTCCAAACCCTAGCCTCACAACGATGTTGAACCACGAATTAGTAGAATTCGTAACCCGCGATCAATTGGAAACACGAACTTGGATTTGATGTAGACGCCACAAGCGGGGATGATGAACCCGTTTGATAAGTCAAAATTGAATCTCACAAATATTATGAAATTCGGATAAAAGTTCTCCATAGAGAAAATAAACTCACAAGTTTATAACTGAATTCAATAATGGTGTGTAATCTATAATGTCACAATGGATCCCTATTTATAATGTAGGGATGGATGAAAATATGTAGGAAAAGGAATAAAAAATCTGATAAAAAAAGAATTCTATCTAGACTAGGAAACTGCCTAACTAGAATCCTATTCAAAGTAGGAAACTACCTTAAATAAATCCTAGTCAAACTATGACTCAATAAAAATCAAAAATTAATTAAGAAAATAACTAAAATCTGATCTAAATAATTAAATAAAGATCTAAGATAATTCAAGACCCAAATATTAATAAGGGTTCGAATTTCTTCCAAATATATTCTTCAAACTTCGTCCAGGCCCCTCTGGTAACTAGGACATGGTCACGTCTTATTCGCCAAAGGCTCCTGTACTGGATTTTAGCCTTGTTCTTCTATATCAATAAAGTGACGAAATCAACACCTTCCTTGGGTCCTTCCATGGTCTCTTTGACGCTTCTTGTTCCCAAACCTCCCGTATGAACCCGTTGAGGCTCTCCTTGAACCTCTTAGCTCGCGATCTTATCACAGGTCCTTCAGGTACCGTAATTGGGTTCGACGTCTCCTTAGCACGGGGCATATCAGTTACTGAGAGAATAAAGATCCACAGAGTTCGGGTTCTGAACTCAAGTGATATTGGTGAGCATATGTGTGCGTTGTTTATTACTTTGATTTATCAATGAGTGAGATCTTTTCGTAGATCAAATTCGATATCTTGGGTAATAACAATGTATACATGATGTCTCGAGCAGTATGCATGAGCACTGTGTCCTGGTGCACCAGGTTGATGATGTTCTCTTGAGAAAACACAAGTTCATGTTGAAACCCTGCAGGTGGAATTTATTCCTTACATGGTAAAGCTTGTGTGGTACTACTCAAGGTTTTAGATGTTAATTAATTATAGCTGTCAGAGGCTGACATAATTAATTAATGAACATTATATCTTAAACACGGGGAATGACTGGACTAAAGGAGAAAGCATATTCGTAAATATGTATTAAATTGGTAGGTCAGTTTTACTTCTTTAGTGGAATAAAAGTAAAACTTAATTTATTTAATTATATCCTAAGTTTATTGGATATTGGATATTAAATAAATTAGTGGGCCAATTTAATATTCTTCTAGATCGCTGTTGTAGCCCAATTGACTGATAGTGGACTGGATATTGAACTTGAGATAGAGGCCCAAATCCAGTAGGGTATGGACATGTAATTTTCGCCCACTTCCCTATAAATAGGGGAAGGGAAGGCGAAAATTTGAGCATAAGAAATCAGCCCCTCTTTGTCTCTCAAAGTTATCCACAGATTCCACAAACCTATCTAGTAGATTTCAGCCCACTCTGAATCTAGATATAGTTCGGGAATACAACAGAAGATCTTCGAGTAGAATTTGTGGTGGTCAATTTTGAGATGCTAGGTGGCGCCAAGTACTGTGTTCATTCAACAGCAAGATTAGAACTTTAATCTTGTCCTTAGACCGTCTGACAATTGTAAGTAATTCGAATCTATGTATTCCGCTTTGTTAGATGCATTTTGCATGGTTTTGTGCTTGACATGATAAACATGCATGTGACAAAAAATATGATTTGCATGAACATGGATCAATGAACAACCAGATGATCCTGCGGTGGTTTAATTCGAAAAAATCCCAACAAGGTACACATTCCTTTTTTTATTGGTCGTTATTCTGACACTGTATTGTGCGATGTTATTCCTATGGATGCAGCGCATATACTTTTAGGAAGGCCATGGCAATTTGATAGACAAGTTGTACACGACGGACTCGCGAATATATACACCATCAAGAGAAATGGCCGAACCACTGTCCTTAAACCTCTGTCCCCTAAGGTCATTCAAGAAGAACAAGAGATAATGCGAGTAAAGTTCAAAGAAGAGCACAAGAAGGCCGCAGCCGTCAACGGCCCTCCTCCGACCGAGAGTCCTTCACCGCCGGCCAACCCTTCTTCCACGGCCATTAATAGCCCCAAAACCACCACTTCCCGGCTCCCTTGATCGTAGAAAAGGATTGAGTGCAGCCGCCCCACCTAAAGAAAAGAGTCGATCATTGTTTTGTACCATTAAAGGAGTTGAAAGGGCTATTAAAGCATGTTTGCCTTTAGTTCTTTTAACTTGTAAGAGCAGTGCTACTAATGAAGTTTCTTTGCCTAGTGTTGTACGGCCCCTTATGAAGGAGTTCGAAGACGTTTTTCTGGAAGAGATTCCAAGTGGATTACCTCCAGTTCGTGGGATCGAGCACCAGATTGATTTCGTGCCCGGAGCTGTTCTACCGAATCACCCAGCTTATCACACTTCACCCGAAGAAACTAAGGAGATTGATCGATAAGTGAAAGAGTTGCTCGAGAAGAAGTAAATTCGAGAGTCGATAAGCCCATGTGCAGTTCCAGTTATTCTCGTGCCCAAGAAGAACAATGAATGGAGAATGTGTATGGACTGTCGAGCCATCAACAAAATAACAGTTAAGTACCGTTTTCCAATCTCTAGACTTGATGATATGTTACATGAGCTTAGTTGATTAAAAATTTTCTCTAAAATTGATCTAAGGTCTGGCTATTTTCAAGTTCGCATGCATGAAGGTGATGAATGGAAAACTGCTTTTAAGACTAAGCATGGTTTGTATGAATGGTTGGTTATGCCTTTTGGTCTCACAAATGCACCGAGCACATTTATGAGATTGATAAACCATGTCTTACGTGATGTTATTGGGAAATATGTTGTTGTTTACTTTGATGATATCCTGATATACAGTCACAGTGCACAGACGCATCTAGATCATCTTAAGCGTATATTTATGCTTTTGAGAGATGCTCGATTGTATGGAAACATGTCTAAGTGTTCATTTTGTTTGGATGAAGTTGTGTTCTTAGGCTTTGTTGTAAGTTCTAGTGGTATTGAGGTTGATCATTCCAAAATCAAGGCGATTGAGGAATGGCCAGCGCCCAAAACCGCATCTGAAGTTCGATCCTTTCACGGCCTTGCTGGATTTTATCGTAGCTTCATGCGCGATTTCTCTAGCATAGTCGCACCTCTTACTAAGCTAATTAAGAAGGATCATAAATTTGAATGGGGTAAACAACAAGAGCATGCATTTAATACTTTGAAGCCTTTATTGTGTTTTGCTCCTGTTTTATGTTTACCGGATTTTACTAAAACTTTTGAGATCGAGTGTGATGCCTCCGGGATAGGTATAGGTACTGTTTTGATGCAGGAAAAATGGCCCGTGGCTTACTTCAGTGAGAAGCTCAACGGTGCCGCCCTTCGGTACTCGACGTACGATAAAGAGCTATACTCTTTGAACGTACGTTGGAGATGTGGCAGCACTATCTTTGGCCCAAGGAGTTTGTCATTCACATAGACCATGAGAGCTTGAAGCATTTGAAAGGTCAAAGCAATTTGAACAAGCGACATGCGAGATGGGTCGAGTTCATCGAGTCATTCTCATACGTCATCAAGTACAAGAAAGGAGAGGACAACGTCATCGCCGATGCACTCTCATGAAGGTACATGTTGCTTAACCTAATGCATGCTAAGATGCTTGGATTTGAATCAATTAAGTCTTTGTATGAGTTGGACCCGTATTTCTTGTCCATATTTGAGAAGTGTTCAAAATTTTCAAAGTCTTATGAGAGATTTTATGTGCATGATGGGTTCTTGTTTAAAGAGTCTAAATTGTGTGTTCCTACTTGTTCTATGCGTGAGCTACTTGTGTTAGAATCGCATGAGGGAGGATTAATGGGACATTTTGGTGTACATAACACATTATCCTTGTTGCATGAGCATTTCTCTTGGCCGCATATGAAACGTGATGTTGAACGCATGTGTAGTATATGTGTTACTTGTTATAAGTCTAAGACTACTTCGCATTCATTTGGTCTATACACTCCTTTACCTGCACCATCTAGCCCTTGGATTGATTTATCTATGGATTTTATTTTGGGTTTGCCAAGGTCTAGATTGGGTAAAGATTCCGTATTTGTTGTTGTTGATAGGTTTTCAAAAATGGTGCATTTCATTGCATGTAGGAAAACCGATGATGTCGTTCACATAGCAAACTTGTTCTTCATTTATGTTGTTAGATTGCATGGCATTCCTAGAACTATTATTAGTGATAGGGATTCCAAATTTTTAGGACATTTTTGGCGAGTTTTATGGGGAAAATTAGGGACTAAGCTATTGTTTTCTACTGCATGTCATCCACAAACCGATGGTCAAACTGAGATTGTGAATCGTACTTTAGCTACATTGCTTAGATCTTTAATCAAGAATAATTTGAAGTCATGGGAAGAGTGTTTACCTTATGCTGAGTTTGCTTATAATCGTGTTATTCACTCTTCTACTAACATGTCTCCATTTGAGGTTGTTTGTGGATTTAATCCACTAACGCCTAATGATTTAATTCATTTACCCGTTGAGCATCTAACAAGTGTTAAAGGATTGAAAAGAGCTGATTTCATCAAGGAGATGCATGAGAAGGTTCGAGCTCAGATCGAACAAAAGGGCTCCAAGATCACAGCCGACCGCAACACACGATGCAAACGAGTAGTCTTCCAACCCGGTGATCGTGTTTGGATTTATTTGAGTCCCGAAAGATTTCCTAACTTGAGAAAGTCGAAACTTTCACCTAGAGGAGATGGTCCTTTCACCGTTTTGAGCCGCGTCAATGACAATGCATATCGCATTGATCTACCTGGTGAGTGTAAATGTTCTTTAACTTTCAATGTTACTGATTTATCTCCGTTTGTTGTAGATGAATTCGATCAAGTCGATGATCTAACTTTGAGGACGAATTCTCTTCAGCAGGGGGGGAATGATGATGTATCACCCGGGCCTCTCACTATTTAATAATTATCTTGATATATATTTTATATAAATCTTATGCGCTTATTTTCATGTATTCAATTACATTAACATGAGTATATGTATTAAAATGTTTATGTTTATAATTATTTATTTGATATATGTTAATCATTTCTATTTGTAAAATAAATTGAATAAAATATGTATATATACAAATATGTATATTCGGGCAAATGATAAGTATAATATATATGCATATATGTATGCATACATATATATATATATGTCCAAGTGTAGATAATAATATTATTATAAAATACCAATTTTTTTTAAAAATGATATAGTACATGATAATAGATAAACAAGTAATTGGCAAGTGGAAATAAATAAATAAATAAAACAAATAAAAGAACACATGGAGCTTCTTTGAGCTTACACGTATCTTTAATGTTGATAGGTGTAGGACTTATAATTATGTATATAGAAAGGTAAGCATATATGTGTAAATAGGTTTGTATTGGAATAGAATTTAATTAACTAAACATAATCATCTATTGTAAAATTATTGTCAAATAGATGGAAGAAATAAGAATCAAAATCTTCGGCCAATTGAGGTAAGATTGTCTCACATCTTATTGGATTTATTTAGTGTACAATTGAATTTAATTATTTACATAGATAATATATTAAAACACGCACAAGAATCTCAATATACAAACAATAATGTTCTATTTTATATTTTGATTCACGTTAAAAAAAAAAAAAAAAAAAAAAAATAATAATAATAATAATAATAATAATAATAATAATAATAATAGAACTAATTTTATGGTAATTATAGGTGTTGATTGAGACTAATGTTTATAATATTTAATTTTTGAAAATCTTGAGCAATAGAATCTACTTTCTTGGAATTTTTATATTTTTTCTTTCATAGGTAAGAGTAGGAATTTAAATTTGTGAATGCAAATTCCATTAGTATAATATAGAGTAAATATATAAATATGTAAACTATATTATTTTTATCATAATATTTATTACTGAAGTATGTGTCGAGGTATTGGATTCAAAGCTAATTATTAGTTATTTGTTCAACTATGTTGAATTGTGTAGATATAAATGATTTTGGATTAATTAGAACACATGGTGATAAATGAATTTATAAACAATTCATATCTTGGTAGGAATAAATGTTATAGCTGAAACATTTTAATAAGAGAAGTACTCATCATAATTCCTAGTAATGGTTAATTAAGGTTTTGGAAATCTTTAGTTAATTGAATTTGGAATATTTTGTTAAGTTTTATATTCCTTAATGTCGGTTAGGGAAAAATGAATCAGGATTATAGCTCATTGGTCATGATAGAGATATTAGTATATTGTCAATAAAAATATATAAACAAAGGAAGAACATTGTTTGGTTCCATTTCATTAGTGCAAATTGATTGATAATTTGAGTATTAACTTATGATCTATGTTAATTAGATTCTCTTGCAAGCACACAATTTAGGATTTCGAATACTTTTAGCATTGGACTCCAGGTAAGTAGAAATCCATCTGCAACTACAATGCATGAACATTTTATTATTTGATTATATGTGATTATTATTTATTTATTTATTATTTGTTATCATGTTATATTATATGATTGTGTGATGTGATATACTTGTGATATTATATTATGTTGCATTGAATATCTTGTACATGAGCACGAGCATATGCATGCATGTCATGTAGATATTGTTGAGGTTGCATGCATGAAATGGTTTTCAGAGAGAGAGAAAATATTTTGTTTGGGATTGGTCACCACCAGCCCGTGTTGTGTTGTGTTGTATATTTGTGCCTCGAGTGGGATGACTTCCATGTGGGATCAAAGGGAATATGCAGGGGGCGTATCCCTTGGGGTCCAGGGAGGATGGTCCACTTCGACTGCACCTTTGAGGTGATGAGTGGCTGATGTGGGATGACTTTCATGTGGGATCAAAGGGAACAGGCAGGGGGCGTGTCCATTGGGGTTCAGGAAGGATGAGCTACATGAGTGCACTAATCACATTTTGGCCAATTGATATTGATTATATTATGAGCTCATGACTCATGTTGGTGTTTGGTGAAGGGAGCCAAGTTCGTAAATGATGAAAATGCTTTTCAGATGGCATGAAAAGATTTTATTCACGAGCATTTCACATTTGTGGTGATGTTGTATCTTGCATGTGTTGTGAGTGTCAGTGGACATACATGCACATGATTTCTGCTTACTGAGCTTTAGTTCATGTAGTTCATGCATTGTAGGTGAAAGTGATAACGTGTGGTGCATCGGTGCATGAATGGTGAAAGCTCTGACAAGTCCTGAGAAGTGTGTACATGGATGACGACATATGAGGAGGGAAAGGGCTTATTTTATTGTATTTTGTTGCTTAGATATATCATAGGTTTGGATTTAAATTTATCTCCATATTCTTAGAATATTTCTGCAAAGAAAGCAATAATTTATTTACAATTTTAGTAAATCGATCAATTTAAATGCACCACATGTTAACCTAAATAATTTTTAACGTTAAAACTTTTTAATAGATAATACTTATTTCTTTTTTTAAAAAAGAAACGACGCACCCACATTTTTAACATTACTTTATATTTTACATTTATTTTATTGGTGTGGGTGTGACAGATGAAGCCATGATCGATAATGAAGATCAAGATCCGGAGTTGCAATTTCGAGGACCAATAATTCGATCAAGAGCTAAGAAGCTTCAAGCATACTTTCAAGTGACAATTCGAAGAAAGCTCGAGATTGGAGATAAAGAAGTCGAGAGAAGCAATTCCAAAATAGTTAAGTTATTAACTATTGAAGACCAAGATCACATCATGGAGAATGTAACTTGAAGAGTTAGAGATGGAAGCTTGAAGGCAAGCATGCACGTCGCATGCATGGATCGACGCCAATTCACGCGTGCATGGCTTGTAGTTTTTGGTCCTTAATTATTTAATTAATGGTTGAATTTTATCTAGACTATAGTATTTATTTTATTTAATTTAGACTATAGTTAGATCAGATTTTTAATTAATTATTTGGGTAATTTTCGGTCACATGTTGAATAGGTTGACTAGAATTTTAATTAAGGCAAGTTCCTACCTTAAATAGAATTCTAGTTTAGGTAATTCTCTAGTCTAGTTGGATCTCTTTTTAGACCTCTAATTTTCGGCCATATAGCTTAGGATTTTTGGCCCTTATGACATTATAAATAGGGGTCCTATGCTTCATTGTTACTTTAGACATTATTGAAGTTATTTTGCTTTTGCATCCAATTGTGTCTCAACCTTTATATTCTTTTGATTGTTTTCCATCAAGAAAATTATCATTCTTAGAATTAGCACATCTAAGTCTTATTCAAGGGTATTGCTTAATCCACTTGAGGAATTAACCGGTATTTGCTATCGAAGATCAACTTAGAGATTTCAACATTGGATATGTTTGAGATTCAAAGCGGCTATCAGGTTGTGACTCACATCGACGTTCAACCTCCATCCAACATCAATCGACGCCATCCACCAAGACATAAGACGCACGCCTCCTTCAAGTCCACGTGATCGAGATCGAATCTTCTTCTGTTCTATCAAATCCGTAAGTTTGTTCTATCATTATCATACCCTATCTACTCCAAGCCGTTCTTAACCCACATACTCGATTCCTATACCTATCTCCAGCCATAAACCTTCGTCCCACCATCCTTTGAAATTTGGTTTTGTGTTTTATAGTCCGTGTCATTGTCTAGGTATTTTAATTGTCTAGATTATTTCGTTTAGTAAAGTCGAATTGAAGCCCTTCTTTAGTTGACGTGTTTCATTTTCAGAAGTCTTCCGCTACGTCTCTAGATTCATCCTAGATTAATTATCCTGGTCGTATTAGAGTTAATTTGGGCAAATCTGAAATCGCCTTCAGTGGATGTCTATCGGCCGATTCTGTTGTCTTTCTCGGTTCCCTTAGTGGAGTTCAGATAGTCAGCAAGCATGCAGTTTATTTGGGTCTTCCTGCTACTATTGGCAGATCAAAAAAAGAAATCTTTCGCTTCATTGAAGATTGAGTTGCAAAGAAATTGAAGAATTGGAAAGTTAGATCTCTCTCGTAGGCCGGCAAACTTATTCTCATTAAATCATTAGCTTAGTCGATTCCTTCATACATTATGAGTTGTTTTCTGCTTCCCCAGGCTACTCTCCACCGCTTGAATCAACTTGTAGCTAGTTTCTGGTGGGGACAAAAACATGAGGAGAATAAGATCAACTGGTGCTCCTGGGACATTTTGTGTTCCTCGAAAGAGAATAGAGGTTTGGGATTACGGGATCTCGAATGCTTCAATAAGGTTTTCCTTGCCAAACAAAGATGGAGAATCCTTACTTCTCCAGACTCCCTTCTTTCTCAAAGCCTGCGCGCATGATACTTTCCCCGATGTTCTTTCCTTGAAGCGGATCTGGGGCACACGCCTAGCTACACTTGGAGGAGCATTCTTTCAGGTCGGCCTATTCTCAAAGATGGTACATGTTGGAGCGTGCGACATGGACTTTCTATCCGAACTTGGCACGACCCATGGATCCCACACACTCCCCTTTTTAAAGCTCCTCCATCCCAAATTGATCCCCTGGAATTTAATCTGGTGCGTTATTTATTTAATGATGAGGTTACCCATTGGAATATCTCAACAATCCGCTCTCTGTTCTCCCATGACATTGCTAAACACATCCTGTCTATCCCCGTGAGCACCAATTATGGTGACGATTTTCTGTAATGGATTCATACCAAAAACGGTCGTTTCTCTGTGAAGACAGGTTATTGGACTACGAAGAAGCTCAAAGATTCCTTGTCATAAAATCCCTCTTCGTCCTTCAATAACCCAGCTTTGTGGAAATGGCTATGGTCTCTATCTGTCCCACCTAAAGTTAGAATCTTTTTGTGGAGATGCATGCGTGGAATCCTGCAAACTAAAACCAAAATGAGGAGGAGAGGTATGCTTCTTGATCCCATTTGTCCTAGATGTGGACAATTTGAAGAAACCTTGGAACATACCATTCGTGACTGTGCTTGGAGCTCCTTCTATTGGCAAAGTTGTGTCTTCCGTCTCCAGATTCCGACTTAGGCCCCTGCTGTCTTGATTCCAGATTGGATTATGCATGTCGTGAAAGACAAAAGCTCTGAGTTCATTGAGATTTTCTCTATGCTTTCGTGGTTTGTATGGAAGGCTCGGAATGCCTTTGTGTTTCGCCAAATCTCATGGACGCATCAACACTACTTCTCCTCAGCTCTCTCCCTCTTGAATGAATTTCAAGCTAACAATCTCAGTTGTCCTCCTCCCTTTTCAGACCGGCAGATTGCGCCCCACGGGCCACACCACTTTTGTGATTGGATCAAACTTCAAACCGATGCTTCCCTTGGGTCTGATGGGGACACAGGCCTTGGAGGAGTTTTCTGGAATCACTTTGGTACCATGATCAAAGCATCCACCTCCCTTTTGGCCTTCTGCTCCGAGGTTGATATTGCTGAAGCTCAAGCGTGTCGTAAAGGTCTTCTAATGGCTAAGCAAATGGGCATTCTCAAAATTCTGGTTGAGCTTGATAACCAAGGATTGGTCTACATGCTCCAAAATGCAACTATTCCCCGAACTGGAGTGGGAACTATCATCTCTGACATTCTCTTTACCTCCAAAGCATTCCAGGAGATCTCATTTTCATGGATTAATCGATGTTTGAATGTCACTGCCTATAAGTTTGCTGGATATGCTTGCCAGTCGTCTTTTATTGTTGATTCTATTTTTTCGCTCCATGTTGAGCTTCAATGCTTTGTAGCATCTTCTGATGCCTTCTCTTATTAATTAAGTTCCTTTTTTCTCAAAAAAAAAAAAAAAACACCTCTCCATTTTTAGGCATGTCCCAACTACCTTATCACCAGTAGGGTTTGACTCAGTCCTCCTTAGTGCCTAACTAGGGTTTTGACTCGTTCATTTATGCTATCGGCGGTGGGCTCGGCCTTGAATAGAACATCCGATCCGTCTTTTCGATGTTGAAAATGTTCGACCTCCGATCGCATGGACTTAATTGAAAAATGGCTTCTACAATTAGTAACGGAAGTAAACGTCAGTACATTTAAGGAGTAATGGAAGAGCCATTTAAATATCTTTTAAAAAATTATAAGAGCAATTTGAATCAAAATTTTAATCGAGGATCAAACTGTACTTTTAGAAATAGTTAAGCGGATTGCACTTTTTCCCATTTTAATTTAGAAATGTATATTGTTTACAATTTACATTTACATAGACAGTTGACAAGAGAGAGAAAATTGTCCTTTCTGAAATAGAAAGGGTTCAAAAAAATAAAGAGAAGATTAGATAAACCATCGATTCTTTTCAAAGTACCTATCCTCCATGGAGATAGATCCTCTAGTCGTCTCACTGTCAAATTCATTATTTTAAAAATATTTATAATAATAATAATAATAATAATAATAATAATTAACACTAATAGATAGAATTAATTTTTTTTAAAACACGTTATTACTTTAATTATGGAATAATCAATCGTAATAATCAATTATATATTAGCTTGAAAAATTAAAAGTAAATAGTGAAAAATAATTATAAACCCTAGCTGAGTTGAATAAATCCTAATTAATAATTGTGAAATTAAAATAAACCACACAAAATTGAAATTGAAGAAAATAAAATTAAAAAAATTAATAAGTTCAGAGTGGGATAGAAAAATTGGAGTAGGGGATCTCAAGTGCTCCGAATGAGAGCACAAATAATTCTGGCAATTTTATTTAATAATAGTATCTTATTTTGAATTATAACATTTTGCTAATATTGATTTATTAAGCTCCAAATGTTAGTTACAGTTGGGTTATAAGAATTACTATTACTGATTTACAATATTTTGTTTCCTTAAAAGAGACTACGTACGCTACATCATTTTGGTCACCTTGTTTCAAAGTGATAAAAAAAAATACTACGTACGCAATGAGGAAATTAAAAGGAAAAGGCATTTTATTTAATATGAGATTATTAATTGAGACAAAAGCAACAACCAGAGCATCTATCGGTGACTGAAATAAACAAAGTTCATTAAAAAAGGACATATATACTGCTATTAATTACCAAAACTGAGAGTGGAAATTTGGTCCATAATCTTGGAAACCACCTCCTTGGACTCCTTAAGCAACTTAATGCTATTATTCAATCGTTTACGTTTTTCAGCAATAGCAGGAGACTACTCCAGCATCTTGTCCAATCCTCTCCCTTCAACTCCCACTATTTCATTGATGATTTCTTCTTCCATCTCTTTGTTCACCAGATTTTGAATGCTGAAAAGCAAATGCAAAGCCATGCAATCCACCATTCTCCTAAGAACGATCTTCCAATAAGCCGCCAGCCTCATTTTTAGGTCAAATGCTTCTTGCACTGCCACCACTTTACTCCTTATATGACCAATGTCCACATCTCCAAATCCATCCATACATAGGTTCGTTGGCTTCAAGTGGTCATTCAGAATTTCCATGAACGCATTCTGATAAGACATTAACTTGTTCCACAAGCTCACGTATTCAGGATTGCATGTGTAATCTGTCAGCTTCTCCATTTCCACGCTATCAATCACCCAATCCACAGACTGCTGCTTCTTCAAAGCGACAAGATTCTGTGATGCCCTTCTGGTGGAGGACATGAGTTGGGGATAGTTATCCGCATGCTTCATTAGCACTGAAACCACCACGGTTTCTATCTTCTCCACGAACTCGAATGGGGTGAATGATATGGTCTTCACCTTCTTCTGAAGCAGAGTCAAGAATGCTGCTCTAGGAAGAAAATTTGGCAGCCCTATGGATTTTGTTTCTTCCAAAACCTTGATCTCAGCAAGCAAGAAGTCGGCATTCCCATCACTCTCAGCACCTCTTGATTGCATTTCCTCGGAGTATTGATTCAGCATCTCGGCCAACCTAGCCGTGCAGTGCATCTCATTTGTATCTGGATACTCATCGAACTCGCCCCTCAGCAGGATTTTCCTTAAAGATTCTTTAGCAGAACCAAGAACATGCATGAATGCTGTCATGGCCTCAGCTACTGAAGTCATGTTTCGAGGGAGCTTATTCAAATCCTCCACATTTGAAGACAGCTTCTCGTTGATCTTCCTCACAATATCAGGCAAACATTTCACAATAATAGCAGCCTGAACTTGCACCAGCTTATGCGCGAGAATGAGTTGCTTCATACGACTCATCCCCAATACGATTCCCACCATGGATTTACTAATCTTGGAAAGCTGAGAATGAGTTTGGAAAAGAGCAGCCTCTTCAGCCCGAGCTGCTTCATACGACTCATCCCCAATACGATTCCTCACACATATGTAACCGAGGCCTATATTCACATCATCCGAGGTCACCTTCTCGAGCAGTCCTTCCGGTGATCTGTCAGCTTTGGTGACAACGGCAAGAGTTCTCTGCCCGGTCTTGTCAACGCGCTGAGACATCCTAATAGACTCACAGGTGGAGAAATCCACACTCGCAGATAAAACATTCAAGATAATGCTCTCTTCAGGAGTGATATACTCCTGTATGATCATGGAAACCTGCTCGTATATGTCTTCCGGCTGGCCATGAACCGGAACTCTAGTAATCCCAGGCAAATCAACCATTGTAAGATCTGGAACACCTTGCTTTTTCACAACCAATGTGAGGGGGTGATTGGAAATACCCTTCCCATTCCCGGCAATCTCATCGGTTGCCATAGCAATAGCATTAGCAATGTTGTCTTCATCAGTGGGGACAACTTTGCCGTCGTATTCCAAGAAGAGCTCCGGATGAGGATTGAGATGATTCTGCAGCCTCATAATGAGAGGAACCCTGGTGCAGATACCTTGGCCCCTGGGGAGGCTGATGCCGGCGAGGGATTCGAGAACGCTGGACTTGCCGGAAGACTGATCACCCACCACCACAATGGTGGGGAGTTGGATTCCTTCCTGCATGATTTTGAGGTGTCGAAGCCTGTCCACGGCGTCGAGCAGTGGACGGATCCTGTCGTTGTAAGACGACACGATCGGAGCGTCTATTGCTGTGGCATCTCCTGATGAGATGCTGACGAGAGCCGAACTCGGGTCATGAGATTCATATTCGGAAGAGTAGGAGGTTTCTTCTCTTGCGGGCTTCGATGACAAGCTCGATTTGAAGACATTCATTCTACGATTGTCACTACGCATGTTTAATGCGGACACGTGGTGCAGTGTGTGTTTTTTAATTGTGTTGGGTAATGATCGATGATGATGATGATGATGATGAGTGCTCACGAATTATCTATTTATAAGGTTTGTGAATAAGAGATAACTAATGATCGATCATTTATTGTTTTGATTGATGCTTTTCAAATTCCAAATGGGAGCGATGTCGCAAACTTAATTTCAACCCTGATTAATTCATTGCGCCATTCACAATTTCAACTCTTTGATCACTACTATTTACTAACAAGTGTGCATTGATTTCATTTTCGTGGTGATTCCAAGAGTTGCATATGCATATATATACTCATCCATTTTAATTTGCTTCCGATTTTGATACAGTTATGTAAGATATATATAGCATCATAAATATACACTTCACATGCACTGATTATGTTAATATGTACAAACGAAAATTTATTTAGAGCAAGGAAATTAAACAGATTCTGATCAGTTTTTTTTTCTGTGGGAAGTTCAATCGGTTATTATAACTTCAAACCATCATGTGCACGGAGTAACAATGCTATTAAATTTTAGTATAGTTTTTTTATTACACAATTATGCAATTGCAGAACTCCTTGTATTCCATGTATTTCTACAATTTTAAAACTCTTCTTCAGTTTCGCGACATTGTAATTTATTTATTGATTGCAGTAGAATAACCCCTCTTTGGCTGGTTGCTTTATGGCTCAAGGTTAACAAGTTTCAGATAAATTTAGCCAAAATATACAAATAACGAATTTGAATCCGCAATGTTAAATCCGTAGCTATCTTGCTTTAAAGAAAAGAACTAATAACCGCAAAATTAATTTCATGCCTGATTTTTTTCCCTCAAAAAGAAAAGCTTACACTACTGATTCTATATGTTACCATCTTAACACAACATTTTTTTCTCAAGGACTGTTTACAGGAACCAAGAACAAGCATACATGCTAAAATTGCCCAAAGAGTAATTCACAGTTTTAAGTCTTAGAAGAGATATGGTGCTACCAAGTGCGATATCTGCAACGTAGAAACTATGCATCTTGACTAGATAGAATTGGCAAAGTAGAACATGAGAAAAATGCACAGTTCAATATAGCTTCAGCACAACATAATTTTCCAGAAAGTGCAAGTGGTTGCATACAGGTGGAAACCAGAACAAGAACTTCAGTTGTGACTCTTATGTATGTGAACTCAGCTCGAAATCTCTACATATGCTTCTGTAACTAAATAGCAACAACAAATATCACTACTACTTTAGCACATAATAGCTAGTAAGTTGCCACTGGATCAATGTCGAAGCATCAAGGTAACCGAACAACTCTATTTACCACTGAGTCCAGTGCATCAACATGCCTCCTGAGAATTTTTCTGATACATAGTTAAGGAAGCTAACAAGAATATTCCACAAGAACGTCCCAATTTAATTATACGCAAGCGCATATGGGGGGGAGGGGGGGGGAATCACACACGAGAACAGCAGCAACAACAAATGTGTGTAAGATCTTGGTGTCTAGGTTGAAAGAAAAGGGGAAGACACAGAACATATACTGCTGAAGTATACAATAGACTTCTCAGTTGAAGATATAAGAAGACACAGTAGCATGATAAAATATGGGGGAAGGCTTAGAAACCTAGTGATCAGCCATCTGTAGAAGGGGAAAATTGGATCAGATTCTCCTTTAATGGAATATGCATGCAACATACAATATTCTTTTTGCAATAACTTGGAGAGATGAATATAACAAGAGACAATGATTAATAAACATCTCTGGTAACATTCCTATGCAAAGGAGTTTGGGCACAGGGAAGAAAAATCAAATAAAGGATACAGCCGTGTTGCAAGAGCATCCATGTCTTTCATCTCTTCATTCAGTCTACAATAAGTATTTGTAAGAAATTAACTAATAATGATATGCGCAGACTAAGCTTAAGACCAAGAATTTCAACAAATATAAGAGAGATTGCCAGGTCAATATCGCATCATCATTATTCTAGATGGCTTGCTGTAAGTAAAAGAATACTATGTCTACACCTATCTCAACTTTATCGAAGTACTATATTTTCAGTGCTTTAAGCTATGAATTGAAGATGTATTATGCAGCAGATTAGTGAGTATGTTAAACCAGTTTGCATCAGAAAAACACAATCATTTTTGAACAAAAACTAAAAAAGAAAAGTTCAAAGATTTTTCAACAGCACTTGGAAAAACAAAACTTTAAAGTGCAATTTGCCCTGGCAAGAACCAAAAAAACATAAGGAACTCTTCTGCAATTTGTGCTTTATTACAAAAACAGGATATGATTTCTGATTGTTTAAAAGTTTGACTTCAATATATCTTTAACTTATAACATAAAGTCAACAAGAGCGAACGATTCCCATTTCCTTCTTTTTGTGGCGTAGGTTTAAGTTAATTGAATGATAGATTTAAAGAGGTTTCCTAAAGCACAAGTAGACAGCTTCTCAAGTATTTTCCTTGTCCAAGATGTTTAGATATTGTTATGTTCAGACATCAAACTCTAATAATCAAGTTTGAGTCTTCGTGATTATTTGCATATAATCCAAGAGAAGAGACATATGCTCAAAATATCCAAAGGAATAGAACAAGAATCAAACCTTAGACAAGAATTTATGTAACGATTTCCCTTTGTTGACGCATCAAGCACTGCAACAAAACAGCCAGATTATGCAATTTAAATATCCATGTATAGCTAAGCATCTAATGAGGCTAGAAAAACATATCTGTAACCCTCAGACCTCGGATAGACCTTCAAAACATAGAAAAACTACTATGAAAAGTGAGAACTTAATAGAACTAATGCCTGGGGTGGAATGGAATAACGGCTAGCAGAGAAAAGCAATTGAAGATTAATTCCTCAAGAAAAGAGCTGGTATGAGTTTCTTTCACACAAAAATGAGATCAAAATAGGATTATACCAAAAAAATGGAACACTGTGTAAGACTTGTTTTCCTAAATAATTAATTAGATGCTTAAATTTACCACATTCTTGAAGGCGCCCAGCTGCATCACTGAAGCAGTTCATATGTTCAACCGTCGAGCCAGTAGCCTAAAAAAATTACATTCTCTTGATTAGATAATTGAATCAGATATTAGAACGAGACAGGAGAAACCGTGAGCTAAATCAAGTCCATCAATGGACTAATTAACTTCACTGTCTTTGAGTTCTCTTGTGACACCTTAAGTTGAATATTTAAAGATAACAACTCAAATTAAAATGGACTTCAACATTATTAGGTCAATGAATAAATTAAAGATCCTACCTATGCGATAGACATAACTATTACATAATAACAATGATCTATGAACTTCAGTTCATTACAAATCCAGCTCATTCTACTATCAAGATCACACCGATGAACGATTTCAAATAAGGGAAAAAATTAAATACGAACTCGCGGAAGTTTTCTACTTAACCCTAGAATTAAACCATAATTGTAAAACATTTATATTAAACATGAAATATGAAATTAGGTAGGTCAAAAATAGTGAATTCGAAGTCACCAAATAACTTCCATATCAGGAAAAATCAAATGTGTAATCACAGAAATTAACAACCTGGGAGAGTGACAAACGGAGAGAACTGAAGAGAGAGGAGAAACTTTCGGCGATGGCAGCCGAATCCCTCTCCACCGCGTCCAGAGCTTTCAGAATCTCCTTCCTGTGACCGGGCGGCTCCGGCTCAGGCAACTCATCGTCGTCTACAGGTTTTGCAACTTCCTGACCACGAGCGCCGACATCACAAGGAAAATGGTGATTGGCCACCGCATCCGAAGCTTCGGCTTCTGAGTTGCCATTAATCGTTTCCTCGTTCTCCATTGATGAGGCTTGACCGGCGAAAGAGAAATTTTTCTGGCGCTTTAAAACTGCTGCAACACGCTTTCACCAGAAATGAGAAACGGGAATAACATTTTCAGTATTGTCGAATCAATTGCTATTTCAGTAACTCTTCTATTTTGTGGGGGTGTGTGGGAAGATGAGATGAAATCAATTTTGGGTGGAAATTGGTTTTGGAGTGAAGCCCTTTGATTTTTATTTTGATTTTTATTTTGGTGATTTTGGAGTGAGGGTGCGGTAATTTCTTTTTCTTATTTCCCACATTTAATTTTTCATTATTTATTATTGATGCATTGTATTTTTTTTTTTTCTAATTTTGATGTATTTCTTATATTGTAATTATAAATAATAAAATATCCTTTCAAGTTTTTCAAGAACAAATAAAATATGTATTGGAGTTATTTGCTAAAGATTTAATGATTAGTATTACTTGATAATTAATTTTAGTTATAGATATAATTTATATAGTTTGTATGCAGTATGGGAAATAAATAAAGCTTGATTTTATCATTCATATATATAAATTCCTTTAATTTTCAGATATACTTAGTATTTATGTATTATAGTATAGAATCAAATGAATTCAAGAGCAATAAGATTCGATATTGCTAAGGTAAATTTGTGGAATCATATAAATGTAATCATATAACTATTTGAATATATATATATATGTTAACATTTTAATACGAGATTAAGATATAAGTATATAACCAGTAAAAGTAGGCAAAGTTTTCAATGTATGTGGTGCAAATAAGCCTTATTTCAGACGGGCGGGTCAAATTCGCGGGTCAACCCGCTTTGACCCGGGTCAATGCGGGTCAACCCGCTTTGACCCGGGTCAATGCGGGTCAACTCATAAAAAAATTCTGTAAAAGCAGTATCAACAGTAACATTAAAAGGTATCATTCAAAATTCGAAAAGTATCACATGTATCATTAAAAAGTAAGGCCTCTGCTACTTATTTTGGGGTGTTTTTAGGGGTTTATTTTGTGTTTTTCGGGGGGTGTTTTTACGGTTTTTTATTGTATTTTTTAGGATTTTATTTTGTGTTTTTAGGATTTTTTTGGGGTGTTTTTAGGGTTTTTTATTGTATTTTTTGGGGTTTTATTTTGTGTTTTTAGGGGTTTATTTTGTATTTTTAGGGGGGTGTTTTTAGGGTTTTTTATTATATTTTTTAGGATTTTATTTTGTGTTTTTATGGTTTTTTGGGGGGGGGGGGTGTTTTTTTAATTTTGTTTTTTTAGGATTTATTAATTTCATTTTAGGGTATAAATTTATATTTATTTCAAACAAACTATATCAATTGGCTTTAATTTTAGGGTTCACTAATTTAATTTTATGGTATAAATTTTGTTAGAAAAAAAAAAAAAAAGACAGGCGCGTGGGCCCCACTCGCCGCGCGTGGCGCCACGCGCCTGCCTGATGGCTGTGGGAGGGGTGGTGCACCGAAAACCACCCCGTAAAAGTAATATGTATCTACTAGAGTTAACATTTACCAAGAAATATGTATTAGATTTATTTATAATTATAACAATAATGTATAGACTTGATAATTAATTAGTATTTCTTTTGTGCGATGCATAAATAATTGTATAGCTACAACAAATAAAATAAAAATTAAATTTTAGGAACAAAATGAAAATTTATGTTAGAAATATCGAATTGAAATATTTCAAATGACACAATTTTATAAAAAGCATTATATAATTATTTACGGTTAAAGAACATTTGGTTTCTTTGTATATATGATAGCTAGGTATAAAAAAAATAATTATTTAATTATTTTAAATGATGAAATTAAAATAGAGAAATAATAAATTATTATTATTATAGTGCAACACAAATGAAATCTAGTTTTTTATGCGACAAATGTAGAATACTATAAAATCATCCACCAATGCATAAAAAAAAATGTTATAAATCTCAAATTTCCAAGTAAAAAATTAATAAATAAGATTTCAAAAAATTTGTTAAAATATAACAGTTATAATCTTAACCGTCATGAAAAATGCAAAAAAATAAAGAAGAAGAAAATTTACAACAATAAATATCATTATTGTTGTCTATTAACTCAGAAGTGTTGTCTATTATATAAAAAGTATTCTTTAAAATATAATTATTAAATCATGTAATAAACAATGGTTTATATCAGAATTGTGTCTGTCACACAATTTTAGCTTAATGTATAGATAGATAGATAGATAGATTACCATATATTTAATTTGCAAGATATATACATAATTTATTCCCCTAGAAAAGATATATACATAATGTGTAGTAGTTTTTTGGACCTTTTGGTTAGATAGTTAGTATGACGTGATTTTCTGGTCTTATATTCATATTTTTTCAGTATATTTTCTTTTTTCTAAATATGACATGAGTAGTAATTATGAACCAGAGTATAGTCAATTGGTTCATTACTCATGTTAGTTTATTATTTTCCATTAGTCATGTTCAAAGTTCAATATATAAATGTCTAAGTGTTTTTCTTGAATCTTATAATTTATTCATGTATCATTTTTTTATGACAAATTTACTAACTTGGGTAATAAATTATATTAAATATCACATTTTTGCTAAACTTTTATGATAAACTTACTAAATATTATATTATTGCACTGTATTCTTATTCTTATTTTGATATATTTGATTATACTTGATTTGTAATTATAAATTCAAATTTTAAATATATGTTGCAATATTGTAAAATCCAAATTACTCATGTTAGTATATTATTTTCAGTACTCATGTTCAAAATGCAACATATAAATACCATAGTGTTTTTCTTATAAACTGTAGTTTATGTATATCTCATTTTTATGATACACTTATTAAATATTATTATTATTATTATTATTATTTGAGTAGATACTTGATTTGTAATTATAAATCCAAATTTTAAATATATGTTGCAATATTGTAGAATTTTGAACTAAAACGAAACATACACTTATAATTAAAAATGGATGTGCAAAAAAGAATAATAATAATAATAAAAAAAAAATAATAAACTCACACACTCGACCAGATAGTATTGAAGAGATTCGAACTCGTGACTTTTGATCTCCAACAACCTCACTTCATCACTTGACCATCTCCACCGAGATAAAAATGTATCAAAGTGGCTTGAACCTTCATGTTAATGTCCAATAAAGTTAGTACATATATGCTCTATTGGGGGTTTAATGAATAAATTATTAAAAAAATATTATTTTGAAATAATAATTCTTTTGGGATCTGCATTTGCAGTCATCTTTTATCTGATTCGCTACTAAAAAATAAAAAATAGGCAGAAAGACAAAATATGCACTTATTTGATGAAAGACAAAAAATATGCACTTATTTTAAATTGAAATAATAATTCTTTTGGGGCCTTTATTTGCAGTCATCTTTCATTTTTTCAACATGAGGTATTGAGGTTCCAAACAAATTGAATAATTGTGCACTGCTCTATTACATTCAAGTTGCTTGATGTAAAAATTAACACTTTCATATGCATAAATCAACAAAATTAACAAACTCATGGAAATCTACCACAAATTACAAATTCAAAACAAACTATACAACCAACGGTTTAACTAACGTAAATTGTAGTTACTTACAAATTGATGCTTCTTCTGATTTAACCTTAAATTGAGAGAGAGAGAGAGAGAGAGAGAGAGAGAGAGAGAGAGAGAGAGAGAGAGAGAGAGAGAGAGAGAGAGGTGGGTATGATTATTTATTTATTTTTAGGGCTTTTGTCGTTTTAAATATTGCTTTAATCTGATTTAGGAATTAGGATCTATCGAATGATTGAACTTCACAATTTAAGATTAAATGGGTTGTCAAAATTTATAGGATATTGTAAATTGACTTTGTCATTTGTTAAGGTGATTAGAACAACAGTAATGTTTTATAAATATGTATTATAAAATATAACTGAAAATATTATAAATTATTGGTAAAAAAAAAACGGAGTCTTTATCAATACTATTTTGTAACCATACTCGTCTTCGCCAAGAAAGTGATTAGGAATATTTTTTTTTACCATTTTTACTATTAAAAAAAAAACAATTTAAGCATTTTTTATTAAATATAAATACATGTTATAAGAATTCGTTGCCTTACTCTAAAAACAAACATTGTGCAATTGTTATGAACAATGTTAAGAGTAACGTTGAAGTTAGTGTTACCATTATACCTTCAACATTTTATTTACATAAAATAGTTTTAAATCACATAATTTATGGTATATGATTGCTTGAGGACGAAATTCACTATTACAAGTGATACAACAAAACACACAGATCGAAATTGTCTCGGTTCACTTCCTCGACAACATTTTGTGAAACATACAAATAACATATTATAAGTTCATCCCTAGAATAAATCCTAAATAAAATCACTATCTATCAAACTAGATAGTCACAATGTATCAACCTAAAAGAGCCTATAACACTCAATCTAATATGTACCTACACACACAATTAAGATTATCTCGTCTTTAGTTGATCCAGACTATAGAACAAATGTTTTCTCTGCTTGCATACCTTCAAAATGAAGGTCGATGAAAACCTTAAATATTCGTTCTTAATAAATTCAACATTTGCTCACTGTTTCAACTTAATTACACTTTAAGTTATTCGCAAGAGAACCGGATCACTAAAGCATGGTAAGTTGCCCTAGGTCGTATTCTCAAGGAAGGCTCAACATGGGCAATGATTTTTGTGTTTCAATTGAAATAAAACAAGTTCCTAAACAAACTTAATCCAATGTTTTGAGAAGATTTATTAACTAGGGAAATAACAATAAATCAAATTACGATAAATAATGTTTGCTAATTAACTTACAATAAATGACAATGACTGATCAAGGTTTGGAAAGATTCTAGGGCATTAGTTCATCTCATCGGGTTAATCGATTATCAAGTGAACGATTCTTGCACAGTCAACAATCACAGCTAATCAAACTTTATATAAGAATAAAACCTTAACTCTCGCATTCAGAAATTATTCCTCAACTAGGGGGTGTATTCAATTGGGATTTTATTAGACTTTAAAGGACTTTAAAAAGTTTATGGATTTATTAAATCCATAGACTCCACATGGAGTCTTCCTGACTTGGGTATGGATTTCGGACAGATTTCGGACGATTTTAATGGATTTGAAATCCTTCTTCACAGCGGTCGCTGGGACACTGCGAGCGCTGAGTATGTAACCCAACGGCCGCTGAAAGCCAGCCAAGGGCTAAATTAAAATCAGCGACCGCTTGGAGCCAACATTAATATTATATTATTATTCTGTATTTATTATTTTATTAATAAATTTTGTGTATGTATTTATTATTTTAACTTTTTTTGTATTTTTGGTTAATTAATTGTAAAATTGTATTTACATTAATTGTGTGTGAAAGTAGATGTAAAGATTCAAACATGAGAGAAATATTTGTTAAATTATACACATAATTTGATATCATCTAGAAGAGTCTTTTTGTCTACCTACATGAATGAACTTAATATGTATTCATGTATCTAAAGTCATGGTCAATTTGTTAAGAATGGATATGAAGTTTTGATGAAAGATAATTGTCTTTGGCTTAGAGACAAAAATACTAATTTAATTGCAAAGGTGACTATGTCAAAAAATAGGATGTTCAAGTTAAACATCAAGACAGTTGAAACAAAATGCTTGAAAATAAAAGTGTTTGATCATGCATGGTGTTGGCACATGAGGTTTGGACACTTAAACTTTTAAGCTTTAAAGATAATGGAAGAGAAGGAGATGGTGAGAGGGATGCCTGCGATCATTTATCATAATCAGTTGTGCGAAGCATGTTTACTTGGCAAACACGCAAGGAAAAGTTTTCCAAAAGAAACGACATCAAGGGCGTCTAAACCACTTGAACTTGTGCACACCGACCTTTGTGGACCAATTGATCCACCCTCATTCGGCAAGAGTAAATATTTCATACTCTTTATCGATGATTATAGCCAGAAGACTTGGGTGTACTTTCTCAAGCGGAAATCAGAAGCTTTCACAACTTTCAAAAATTCAAGATGCTAGTTGAGAAAAAGAGTGGCCGTAAAATCAAGGCGTTGAGGTCAGATCGTGGAGGCGAATTCACCTCAAAAGAATTCAACGATTTTTGTGCACCTCATGGAATTCATCGTCCTCTTAATGTTCCTAGATCACCTCAGCAGAATGGTGTGGTAGGAAGAAAAAATCGAACAATTCTGAATATAGCGAGATATATGATGAAAGCAAAGAACATGCCTAAGGAGTTCTGGGCTGAGTCTATTTCTTGTGCAGTTTATCTATCAAATCGTTCATCAACTGCGAGTGTTAAAAATCAAACTCCTCAAGAAGCTTGGAATGGGAGAACACCAAGTGTTCACCACTTGCGAGTGTTTGGAAGTATTGCTTATGCTCAAGTTCCACAATAAGAAAGATCCAAGCTTGATGATCGAAGTGTCAAGTATGTCTTTATTGGTTATGATTACCAATCTAAAGGCTATCGATTGTTTAATCCAAGCAATAACATTGTTGTAATAAGTAGAGATGTTGAATTTGATGATGAAGTTGCCTGGAATTGGGAAGAACTACAAGAAAACACTTATAATTTTCTTCCTTATTTTGAAGAAAAAGAAAATGATTATGACGTTGCTCTTATGCAAGAACCGGTGCCACCACCTCCACGAGATGAAAGTTCAAGAGTACAAAGGATGAGATCTCTTGTTGATATCTATGAAAGCACCGAAGAAGTTAATGATGAATTATATTACCTTTTTGCAGATAGTGAACCATTAACTTTTCAAGAAGTTGTGCAAGATCAAAAGTGGAGAGAAGTGATGGACGATGAAATCAAGTCCATTGAAAAAAAAAAACCCGTTGGGAATTGACTTCTCTTCCCAAGATTCATGAATCCATTGGGGTGAGATGGATCTTCAAGTTGAAAAAGAATGCAAAAGGAGAAGTGGAGAAATACAAAGCAAGACTTGTTGTTAAAGGCTACAAACAAAAACATGGAGTTGATTACGATGAAGTCTTTGCACCAGTTGCATGGATGGAAACTAATTGTCTGCTAATTTCTCTTGCAGCCCAAAAGAAATGGAAGATTTATCGGATGGACATCAAGACTGCATTCTTGAATGGGTACATAGACAAGGAGGTTTATGTTGAGCAACCTTTGGGCTACGAGGCAACAAGGAATGAAGGAAAGGTGTTGAAATTGAAGAAGTCCTTGTATGGACTAAAACAAGTGCCACGAGCATGGAATAGCCGCATCAATAAATACTTTCAAGATAATGGGTTCGTTCGTTGCCTTAATGAATATGCTCTATATTCTAAGGTTCATGATAATGGAGATATTATGTTTGTTTGTATTTACGTTGATGATCTCATTTTCACCAACAATAATCCAAAATTGTTTGATGAGTTTAAGAAAATTATGTCGGTGGAATTCGAGATGACTGATCTAGGGCTCATGTCATTCTACCTGGGCTTAGAAGTGAAATATGTGGAGGAAGGAACATATCATTCACAAACAAGTTATGCAAAGTAAGTTTTGAAGAAGTTCAACATGATTGACTGCAATCCTGTGAACACGCCCATAGAAATTGGGGTTAAGTTATCAAAATTTGGAGATGAAGAAAAGGAAGATCCCACTTTGTTCAAGTGTCTTGTAGGAAGTTTGAGGTATTTGACAAATACAAGACCCGATATTCTCTATGCAATTCGAGTAATAAGTCGTTTTATGGAGACTCCCACGTCTATCCATATGAAAGCTGCTAAGAGGATCATTCGCTACCTAAGAGGTACTCTTTATTTTGGAATTTTTTATTCCTCATCTGATGATTTTGTACTTCATGGATTTTGCGATAGTGATTTTGCGGGTGATGTTGATGAAAGAAAGAGCACTACGGATTTCATATTTTTTATGGGTGATTGTGCTATCTCTTAGAGTTCAAAGAAGCAACCCATTGTCACTTTGTCAACATGTGAGGCTGAATATATTGCAGCAAGTTTGTGTACTTGTCATGTAATTTGGTTGAGAAAGCTACTGAAGGAACTTAATTTGCCACAAGAAGAAGCTACTGAAATCTGTACTGATAACAAGTCTGCACAAGCATTGGCAAAGAATCCAGTATCTCATGATCGAAGCAAGCACATAGACACAAAGTATCATTTTATTCGAGAGTGCATTGCTAACAAAGAAGTGGAGCTGAAGTATGCGAGAACTCAAGACCAAGTTGCTGATATTCTTACAAAGCCATTGAAAATCGAAGATTTTCGAAGATTGAGAACGATGCTTGGAGTAAAGAAGATAACATCAAATTAAGGGGAAGTGTTAAATGATACACATAATTTGATATCATCTAAAAGAGTCCTTTTGTCTACATACACGAATGAACTTAATATGTATTCATGTATCTAGAGTCTTTCGATATTCACTATTAAATAGATTAGTTGAATGGTTGCTTTCTTGTATCCTATATAAACCCTTGTGTATTTGTCATTTGAGATAACAAGTAAAGTTTATTTCTCCTCTATCAAAGTGTGTGTTCCCTCTTTCTAACTATATTTATGTTAGTGTCTGTTTAACGTTATTAAATTTTACCTGCATATAAGGGCGTGCAATATGAAATATTTTAGAAAGGTGAGACCCTAAGGAATAATTGAAGGGGGGCATGTTACTATTTTCCCTAAAAATAAAATATTTAGTTTTAAAATTTTAATATAAAATTGGAAAAATGTGCATATAGCTCTTCAACTATTAGGTGGGGAGCTCGTTGCTATTTCCTTGGCTTTTGACTCAAATAGGTCTCTCTAGATTAAAATTTGGATCATATAGATTATTTCTTAGATGAAAAAATTAATGGAGTTAGAAAAACTACACATTGATTTTTCCACAAATACTTAGATTTTTCACATAGTAACACACTTTTTACTCACACTAAATATTTATATTTTTAAAAAACCTAAATATATTTATAAGTTTATAAGTTCTTTTTTGACAAAAAATAACTATTTTTATTTTTATTTCAATATTTTCATTTTTAATTATTTATCAATTCATGTCTTTGGAATCAAAGTTTGGTCCAAATTGTTCCTATAAATTTAAAAAAAATGTATTACAATGATCTTTCGCTACTCCCTCAATGAACAGAGGTTAATGTTCGTCGATTGAGGGAGCAATGAAGGGACTATCTTGATACCTTTTAAAAAGTTATTGGAGCAATTTGATCGATCAAAACTTTGTCAGAATTAGCCAAAATAAAATTTCAAAATTCATTTCAAATTCGTTCCATTGCTCATCACCAGCGAAATTGATTTTCAAGGAATTCATTTAACTTTATTTATTCAAAATATAATTTTTATTTTTGATTCTTTCTATTTTTTTTACAAAAATAACCCACTACTTGAAGGTCTCCACTGGGTGCTAACATATATGGACTGTAAATCATACTTAAAAAATTATGTACCAATCTAGATTTAAAGATTTGGGTGGATTTTACTTAGTGACAATATGGCAAAGTAGCCAGTCAAAAAAAAAAAAAACTTTTTTAGCCACTTTTTGTAAAATATTATTATTTTGTTGAACTTTACCATAATACCCATTATTTATAGAATTTGTCTAAAAAAAGGAAAAATAAAATTATGTGCGCGCGGGCAAGTAGGGGGCTGCTGACGTGTGTCTGCACACACACTGAGTCTAGCACGCAGGTGCCAGAGTGCGCAGGTGCGGGGCTGTTGACGCGCGCGTACCCGCGCACTCAATCGAGTGCGCGGGTGGGCGCATGCCGGTGCCCCAGCGCGGGTGTGTAGTGCCCTGATCCCGAAAAACTGTGGAAATGCACATCACGGGGGTTGAAATTAAGAAGCGGAGAAGAAAGGATGGGGTAACCTGATTAATGAAACCTCAACAAAAGACTCAGAACAGCCAAACATGCTTTATAATTACATATACTTATCCATAATACCAAGATCGAAATTCTTAGCATTTAACAAAAAAGTATTAAAAGTGCGGAAGCTCAAATTCTTAACAGAACACTTAATAAAAAGAGACAATGGGAAAATACATAAATAACAAAAGCCCATTTCTCAGCATCATTACATCCATGCTCCAACCTACTGACCTGAAAAATGTTTGAAAAGATTTGGGCTGACTAGTACTAATGCACTCAGTGGGCAAGTTTTCACAATTTAAGTTATACAAATAATCATTTTCTAAAAGTGATATATCTGTAACAGGTAGTGAAGCTTAGGAGGTTTTAAAGTTGAAAGCAACCTAAGTTCACCAAAATATTTTATGGTGAAGCGCTAAGAGTATAAATAGTCACTGCCCGCAACCCCTACTACATCACCAATGGGTAAAGTTTATGAGTATAACCAATGAGTATAACCGTTCATTTTAGTCTTTCGACAAGGAATAGGACATGACAAATAATGCATGCAATACTGTAGCTACTCATATTGACACTACGTTGGTTTATGAGACTCTGACAACATACAATAGCACGTAAATATTTAACACATATCGCATATATAATTTTAACAAAGTTAAGCTTAATAACTTGAAAGATACATTTTGCAAAGATAGTATAACCCACCTGGATAATAGACTACTTATCAAGATTGAATCTACTCGATTTCTATTAATTCTTCTGAGCCTACAACAACTAACATTGGCTTAGTTTAAGTAAAATCCCTTATTATAACTTAATCCCTATACTCCATTTTAAATTTGCTGTTAAACCTCATTAGTTTATTTTAATAACTTTCGGGTTTTAAAACTCAACTTCACTAATTAAAATGTCATGATAATGTAACAACAAATATTTCTACATTCAACATCAGTAGGAGTGGTATTAATGAAATCATTATCTATTAATATCATATGCATATAATTAAGTAATGTATAAACACGAGTTTTTTATTATAAATTCTTCAATTTGATATAGCAAATTCGCATTCAACCTTAAAAATATTAAAATATTCTTGAAATTAGCATACTATTATTTGCAAATGATATTTTTATTTTAATAACAATAGTTATTAGAACTAAATTTGTGTAATATTTTCGTATAGATGATTATGGCTCCATGCTTTATAAATTAATTAATCTAGGATGTGATTTGCTTAAATTAATTTAAATTCCTACTAATAGTCATAGAGTTCCATATAATAAAATTATTCTAGGTCAATAAATTGATCAAGATTTCTAGAACTTACCGATTATAAAACATTAGCCTCAACATTAAACCTATTACCATGGATTAATTATTGATTCTATTTCTATCAAAAACCAAAACGAAAAGTAGAAGTCTACCATATCAGCATTTGAATTCCTAAGTTATAAGAATACAACTAAATGATTAAAATATAATTGCACCACTAGAGAAATCAAATAAAATTTCAATCAATTTTACCTCAAATGGCAAAAGCTTTCTTGTCCCTGTTCTTCTTTTTCTTAATAATTTGGAAATGAAAATTTGTACTTTAATAAATTAAATATCATCTTCCACAACACCTTATATACACGTGTATTGTCAATGGAATGCATGTAGTTTAATCCTTACAAATCTCATACCACTTATGTTACGTGTAAGACTAAGGAGTTCTTAAATTTTTATTTATTTATTTAGACTAATCATTACTAAATAGAATAGAATAGTCTTCCGAGTGGTATCATAATAATATAATATTCTTATCTTATAGTTAGTCTTGGTTCACATGCTTGTATATATATATGTGTGTGTGTGTGTGTAATTTAATTAATTTTTTTTTACTACTTGTCACCCCAAACTGACGGTCAGACTGAGGTAGTTAATAGAACTCTGTCTACATTGTTGTGTGCCTTAATAAAAAAGAACATTAAAACTTAGGAAGATTGTTTGCCGCATGTTGAATTTGCATATAATCGATCTGTTCATTCTGCATCTCAATTTTCTCCGTTTGACTCAAATCTCACAAAATGTGTATAAAGGTAAGCACTCATCGAACATCGAACACGTGAAAACATCAACCATAAGCTTGCACTTCTTCCCAAACTTATCAATCGAAACTATGCCGGTTCAAGTATCTTGCACTTCTCCCAATACATTTTGTCTCCAAGATCCTAAGGTTGATCGAAAATATCCAAACAATTCTATTGAATTAGCAATCCAATAGTCTTAATCAAGTTCTTTAGGATACATTCGAGTACTTGGAAGAATTGCTATCCGGAGAAGTTAGACGAGTGCGTTCGGGTTGATTCAACACGGGTTCACCGATCTGTCTTATCCTTCTACCTATACCGCCGCCGCCAAACCACCTCTTCCACCGCCGTCCGCCGCCGTTCCAAGCCACCTTCGTCGTGTTCAAGTGTCCAAAAAGTTGTTCGGTAAATTCTTAACCTAACTGCAAGTGTACATGAAAGCTAATAATATAGCAGTGAACAAGGTCGATCCACAGAGACTCAATATCAACCCCTAGTTATTCTATTTATCCTACGGCTGTTATCTAGACTAAATAACTTACTGAGTGTGAAATTAACTAAATTAAACAATAGAATCAAATAAACCACCACAAGAAATGAAACAAGTAAATTAACAAATGAATAAATCAGAAGAACAAACGTATCCTAGGATTGATTAATCAACAGTTAATCCACCAGTTATCTAACTCAATCTCATGCCAAAATTCCGATTCAAATCATACTAGAGCAACCACAAATATATCCACAATCTCTTCTCAGAGCAATGCAAACGTTGATCACACATTAACTAATAACGTCCCCGTTCATTATCTAACATGCGACTCCTAAATGATCACAAGGTTAAAAGCTCTCTCAAATAATCTCAACTCTCTCGAGTGTTATTAATTACCGAGTCAATTATTCCGGATCTCGTGTTAAAACTCATCTCTCGAATTATGAATTAACACATCAAGTTGCGTCAATTAATGGCCAGTTAATCAACACATAATAAAAGCATGATAAAAACCATAGACACAAGGATTGAATTAAATAAAAGGGTTCATAACTGAATCATAATCAACCCTAGAATACTAGAGTTTAGTTGTTCATAGTCAAATAAACAACGCAAAAGCCAATCCAAAAATCCATAGTAAAACGAGAATAAAAATCTAATAAAACCCGAAAGTTAATTCTGCCTCTAATCTCGTAAAACTCGAATCCTCAGAGCTCGTTCTCCACGGTGGTCTTCGTTCGTCTCTTTTCCGTGATCAAAAACTTGTGGTAGGGTTCAGTCCATCCAAAAATCGTGTGCACAAACCCTTAAATACTTAGTGAGAATTTGACACAAAGTAGGAAACCAAATCTGCCACCGACTGAGTGATTCGCGAGCGAGCTCCCGACCAAGCCGGTCACGACTCGGGTCGCGACTTTACGTGGCATCCAGCTGTCCTAATATTCGCGACCGCTACTGATATTCGTGACCGGGTCGTGAATTTTCCAAAAACGACCCCTATCTCTGTCACGATCAAACAGTGAATGGCCTTCGCTGATTCACGATCTCATTCGCGACTCGCGATTCTTACTCTGAACACTCCAGCCTCTGTCGCGATTCGACAGTTTGTTGCTCACTAGGCTGACTCGCGACTGCCACGTCAGCTCGCGAGTTTGGCTCCTTTTCTCCAGCTTTATTTCATCCCGTTTTCTCGTCTATTCTCCATGTAATTCCGGGACTTCGAGCTTTGTTTCCAAATACCACCTTTTAAGGACAATTTCTGCAAAATACCAACGAGTAATACCAAACTTCCAAAAACACGAAAACACAAATAAACTGAGATAAAACACATCCGAATCAACCCAAACTCAACACAAAAGTGTATGAAAATAAGTGTAAAATCTCAGTTTATCAAAGTGGCTTATGTTTTTAATCCTGTTACTCCATTGATTTAATTCATTTGTCTGTACAAGAGCATACTAACCTTGATGGAGAAAAGAAAGCTGATTTTGTTAGACAGATTCATGAGAAGGCACAGACAAACATTGAAAGGCGCACTGAGCAATATGCCATGAAGGCCAACAAAGGGCGAAAGAAAGTCGTGTTTGAGCCTGGTGATTGGGTTTGGCTGCATATACGGAAGGACAGATTTCCAGCACAACGGCGATCTAAGCTACTTCCCAGAGGTGATGGACGATTTCAAGTGGTGGAGCGCATAAGTGACAATGCCTACAAGCTGGATCTTCCAGGTGAGTATAATATCAGTACTTCATTAAATGTTGCTGACCTGGGCCCTTTTGATGTAGGTGATGAGCTGGATTTGAGGACAAATCCTTTTCAAGAGGAGGGAAATGATACGACCGAGTCAAGAAAAGACTTGACCCAATTAGAGTACCTGAAGGACCGGTGACAAGATCTAGAGCCAAGAGGTTCAAGGAGAGCCTTAATGGATTTATTCAAGAGGTCCGGAGCTAAGAGTCGTCCAAGCGACCCGTGGAGGGAGAGGAACCCGAGCTCAATTGGAAGATAATGATCTCGATCTGCAGAATGGACTGGCACGAGTTATAGCGCGAGTCAGGATGTGAGCAGCTGGTCGCACCAGTGGGCGCGAGCTACAGCACAAGTGGAGGCACGAGTGGAACCTGTTAGTGCCACTGCATGCACTAAGTTTTTGTGTTGTTAAATTGGCGAGATATGTTCGACAATATGTGTCTGGGTATGTCCCACGAAGATTTGTTTTCCGCTGTGCAAGAAAAGAAAGAACAGTTGGTGAACTGTTCCAGAGTATGTCCCAGACAGAACCAGGGACACTCTATTTATGGCAGTTTCCTTGTTGGAAAGATCTTGCGCCAAACCAGTTTGGAAGGTCAAGATAAATTCGTTTTACTGCCTTGTGGTGTAGATCCGGTGCTGAATTAACCCTCCTACACTTAGAAAGTATCTACACACGTTTGGAAGGCCACAAACCACTTACCTAATTGGCGAAAAGCAAGAGATTGACGCCAAGCTGAAGTGAAGACTATATATGAAGATCGATTTGTGCAGCAATCGGTACCACTGATATTTTGTTTAGATTCTAGTGTTAGAATCAGTTTGTGGTCGCTGTTTTGTAACTAGTAGTTGTTCATTAAAATGTTCAACGTGATAGACTAGTTTTGAGTGTTTACGAGTGAAACACGTGAGGGTTTTTTTATATCCGTTTTGTACGTAATCTCGGGAGAGATTGTAAGTTGAAGTCGTGGGTAGCTAGAGGGAGTCTAGTGTCACAGTTGTGAGGGGATCTTACAACTTTCGACTAGCGAAAGAGTTCGTAGAGAAGAACGGGTAGCATAAGGTGGGAGGCTTGTATGTGTAATATCCCTAATACACTCGACGAAGGAGTACCAATCGAATCTTCAAGTTTAGGAGCAATCCCTCTAGACTAGGTTGGTTGAACCGAACTGGGTTATCATCTCGTGCGTTTTTACTGCTTTATTTATTTATGTTCTTGCATCTGTCCCACACATATCACAGAACAGTTTTTAAGCAGTTTACTAAAAATGTTTAAAGCACGGATTACAGTTTTTCAATTGGTATCAGAGCGGGTTGTCTGTATTCAGGGTTGATCTTGGGGTATTAATCCGTGTTATTTTGTTGTTTTTGTCGAGATGGACTCGATGAAAGAAGGAGCCTCGACGGTGCGACCTCCGCTCCTTGATGGCAATAATTATAACTATTGGAAAGCTCGTATGACAGATTTCATTCGCTCAATTGATGAGCGTGCCTGGAAGATGGTGACTGAAGGGTATAAACCTCCTATCAAGAAGGATGAGAAAGCCAAAGCGGTGCTGAAGCCAGAAGAAAAGTTTGACGATGCTGATTATCTGATCATGGGGCTGAATGCTAAAGCCATGAACGCCATTTTTTCTGCAGTGGACATGAACGTGTTCAAACTCATCTCCACATGTGACAAGGCAAATGATGCATGGGATATCCTTCAAACTGCTTTCGAAGGAACGAGCAGTGTTCGTGCATCTCGTATGCAACTCCTCACTTTCAGATTTGAAAACCTTCGAATGGATGAAGGTGAAAAGCTTGCTGATTTCAACGCTAAGATTTGTGACATAGCTAATGAAAGCTTTGCACTTGGTGATGCTATCTCGGAGGAGAAACTTGTGCGGAATGTTCTGCGATCTCTTCCTAAGAGATTTGCATATAAAGTCATGGCGATAGAAGAGGCCAAGGACGTGAGCAAGATGAAGTTACAGGAGCTGATGGGGTCCCTGAGGACTTTTGAAATGGGACTAACAGACGAAAAGACAGTTCAGAAGAAAAGCATAGCTTTTCAAGCCGGCTCCAGTGCGGATGATCCAAGTAATGTCTCTGACAAAAATGATCTGGCTGAGTCAATTGCCCTTCTGACAAAGAATTTCTCAAACATTATGAGAAGTCTTCATAGAATAATTCTGTCAAGAACAGATTTTCCAAATCTCGGAGATCTAAAGATGAAGATTCCATTGAAGAAAAACAGAAGGAGGTCAAGTGTAGAGAATGTGGGGGGTTTTGGGCACTATCAAGCTGAATGTGCTAACATCTTAAAGAAGAAGAATAAATCCTACAGTTCCACTCTTAGTGAAAGTGATGATCCAGATGATAGTGGGAGTGATGAAGAATGTGTGAGCAACCATATTGCTTTCATGACACATTCTAACAAAGAACCTGTGTCTAATTCTGTCTCTGACAGACATAATGACAATGTTTCGGAATGCAGTGATGATGAAGAATTCACTGAAGAGTCTGCCATAGAAGCTTACAAAAAGCTTCATGAGAGTTGGATCATGGTGGTTAAAGTCAATGAAGGGCTGATGAAAAACAATGGTGATCTCATTAAAGAGAGAGATTGTTTGTCCACGCGCCTCAGTGAATTGCAGAATGATCTTCAACAGTCCAGAAACAATTCTCACTCTCAGAATGGTGAACTGCTTCATCTAAAGAAGCTTGTCAAGATGATGAACTCTGGATCATCTCAGCTCGATGACATTCTTTCTAAAGGAAAAAGTCCGCAGGACCATACAGGTCTTGGATACACTGGTGGGAAGTTTTCCAATCATTTCTGTCAAGGACAAACATCTGGAAAACATGATGAATCTGTTCCAGAACCTGAATTTAAATCAGAGATCAAGCAGCCACAGCCTCCAAAGTCACAGCCTCGAAAGAATGGAGTTGTAGGCCACTATTGTGGAAAACCTGGTCACATTCGACCATACTGTAGGTACTACATCAATGATCTCAGAAGAATGAGGAGGAAAGGTCGATCTCAGAATGACCTGAATTTCAGAAGACAATCTGTGCGGAACAGATCCTGGAACATGTTAGTTTTGTATATTGGAAGACTCATCTTTGTATACTTTTCTGATGATATGATGATATGAAATGAAAGTTATTGCAGTCACTGTTTGCATTTAGATTATGTTCTATAATTATTTTATGCAATGTTCCATATACTTACATTGTAGATGATATGGTGTGGGGAGTCACACGGTAAGATCATATCATTAGAACCTTGTAATGTATTAAAGAGCTCACGGCTTAGATGGTCCTGAACACACCATCGGTACACCATAGAATAATCTGATAAGTTAGTTTATCTTGACTAACTGATTATTCTAGTACACTAGTTAGTGTATTGAGGAGGATCATGATAGGATAATATTCTCTATCTTTGACCCAGTTACTAAGAGAATAAAGATCCACAGAGTTCGGGTTATGAACTCATGTGATATTGGCGAGCATATGTGTGTGTTGTTTATTACTTTGATTTATCAATGGGTGAGATCTTTTCGTAGATCAAATTCAATATCTTGGGTAATAACAATGTATACATGATGTCTCGAGCAGTATGCATGAGCACTGTGTCCTGGTGCGCCAGGTTGATGATGTTCTCTTGGGAAAGCACAAGTTCATGTTGAAACCCTGCAGGTGGAATTTATTCCGTACATGAATAAAGCTTGTGTGGTACTACTCAAGGTTTTAGATGTTAATTAATTATAGCTGTCAGAGGTTTACATAATTAATTAATGAACATTATATCTTAAACACGGGGAATGGCTGGACCAAAGGAGAAAGCATATTCGTAAATATGTATTAAATTGGTAGGTCAGTTTTACTTCTTTAGTGGAATAAAAGTAAAACTTAATTTATTTAATTATATCCTAGGTTTATTGGATATTGGATATTAAATAAATTAGTGGGCCAATTTAATATTCTTCTAGATCCCTGTTGTAGCCCAATTGACTGAAAGTGGACTGGATATTGAACTTGAGATAGAGGCCCAGCCCAATAGGGCTGAAACATGAAATTTTCGCCCTTCCCTATATATAAGGGGAGGGGGGCACGAAAATTTAAGGATATTATTCATTGGAAATTAGCCCCTCTTTATCTCTCAAAGTTATCCACATATTTCACAATTCTATCTAGTAGATTTCAGACCACTCTGAATCTAGATACAGTCCGGGAATACAACAGAAGATCTTGGAGTGGAATACAGTGGTGGTCAAAATTTTGAGTGCTAGGTGGCGCCAACTACAGTTCATTCAACAGCAAGATTAGATCTTTAATCTTGTCCACAGACCGTCTATCGATTTGTAAGTAGATTCGTTTCTATGTCTTCCGCTTTATTAGATTCGAATATGTTTTGCATGCTTTTTGATTAGACTGTGATAAACATGCATGTTACATAAAATTATGATTTGCATGAACACGGATTAATGAACAACCAAATGGTCATGCGGTGGTTTAATTCGAAAAGACCCCAACAGAACAGTCACAGGAACTATGTTGTTCACACTGCCCTCAATATTCACGCAAAGAGCAGCTGGTACTTTGACAGCGGATGCTCGCGACACATGACTGGAGATGCCAGTATGTTGAAGAATATCCAAAAGGATTGTTTTTATCAATCCGTTACTTTTGGAGACGGTGTTAAGGGAAAAGTTCTTGGCCGTGATCATCTAAATGTTGAAGGGATGCCCAACTTGGAGGATGTTTTGCTTGTTGAAGGACTGAAAGCTAACTTAATTAGCATAAGTCAACTCTGCGATCAAGGTCTCTTGATTCATTTTACTAGAGACAAATGTCTTGTGAAGAACAAAGAATGTGTGCTGCTGATGGATGGAGACAGATCAAGGGACAATTGTTACCTTCTCAATATGAAAGGTAATTGCTTCAGAACTCAACTTGATGAAGCAAACATATGGCATGAAAAGCTCGGCCATGTGAGTTATAGAAACATGCAATGACTCTTGAAGACAGAAGCTGTGAATGGAGTCCCGAAGTTTGATATTGATCGTAACAAAATTTGTGGGCCATGTCAGGTGGGAAAACAGATTCATACATCACATAAATCTGTTAAGAAGATTACCACCTCAAAAGCCTTGGAGCTGTTGCATATAGATTTGATGGGGCCTGTTTAAACTGAAAGTATTGGACGGAAGAAGTTTATTTTTGTGTGTGTAGATGATTTCACACGATTCACCTAGGTGGAGTTCCTTAGAGATAAGGGAGAAACTTTTGAGACATTCAAAAATCTTTGTCTCAAGCTTGAACTGGAGAAGGCAACAGCTGTGATGAGAATTCGAAGTGATCATGGTCGTGAATTTGAAAATGCTTACTTCAAATATTTTTGTGAAGAAAAAGGTATTGCTCAGGAGTTTTCTGCACCAAAAACGCCTCAACAAAATGGTGTTGTTGAGAGAAAAAATCGGACTCTTCAAGAAATGAGCCAAGTCATGTTGAAGGCAAAATCTGTCCCTAACAATCTATGAGCTGAAGCTGTGAATACAACATGTCATGTTATTAATCGGGTGTATTTTAGACCCAAGACAAGAGTTACTCCCTACGAGCTGTGGAAAGGGAAGAAACCAAATTTAAAGTACTTTCACATCTTCGGAAGTACTTGTTATATGTTAAGAGACTGAGAGCAGCTTGGCAAGTTTGATGCCAAAGGAGATGAATGCATTTTTCTCGGATATTCAAGAAATAGTCGGGCCTATCGAGTGTTCAACAAGAGGACCAAGACGGTGATGGAGTCCATCAATATTGTTGTAGATGATCTGGAAGAACATGTTGCCCAGATTGATGAAGAGATTGTTGATGTCACAACTCTTGTGCCAGCTTCTGTTCCAGACAGTTTGGAACACAATGATCAAGCTGAGTTGAGAAATGAGAACCTGAATAGCCTCAAACCTTCAAAAGGTGTGCAGAAGCATCATTCTGCAACATATATCATTGGTGATGTGAGTGAAGGAGTTAGAACCAGAGGAGTTCGAAAGAATTATCGTGAGATGATTGCAAATGTCTGCTATACTTCTACAACTGAGCCCAAGAACGTTAAAGAGGCTTTACAAGATGATCGATGGATTCATGCCATGCAAGAAGAGCTCTTGCAGTTTGAAAGAAATGAAGTATGGGATTTGGTTTCATATCCTAAAGGTGTTAATGTGATCGGAACGAAGTGGATCTTCAAGAATAAAACCGATGAAGAAGGGAACATAACCAGAAATAAGGCAAGACTTGTGGCACAAGGTTATTCACAAGTTGAAGGTGTGGATTTTGACGAGACGTTCACTCCAGTTACTCGTCTTGAATCTGTCAGGTTGCTCCTTGTCATGGCTGCATGGATGAAGTTTAAATTGTTCCAAATGGATGTAAAGAGTGCCTTCTTAAATGGGTACTTATCTGGAGATGTGTTTGTAAGCCAACCCAAAGGCTTTGAAGACCCATACTATCCTGAGTATGTGTACAAACTGAAGAAGGCCCTCTACGGTCTCAAGCAAGCTCTACGAGCTTGGTACGAACGACTTACCAAATACCTTATGGAGAAAGGATACGTTCGTGGTGGTGCTGATAGAACTCTCTTCATCAAGAGAGAAAAATCTGATGTGATCATCGTTCAGATTTATGTGGACGATATTGTCTTTAGATCTGTCTCGGACAGAATGGTGAAAGACTTCGTGAAGGACATGACTTCCGAATTTGAGATGAGTCTTGTAGGTGAACTAACCTACTTTCTGGGGCTTCAAGTGAAGCAAAAGGATGATGTAATCTTTGTATCTCAAACGAAGTATGCAAAGAACTTAATCAGCAAATTTAGATTGGAAAGTTACAGCCCGAAAAGAACTCCGATGGGGACATCTTCAAAGATGTCAAAAGATGAAGCTGGTGTTGCCAGACTGTGGTCACGCCCGTGACGTTTTGAGCTTTGGGATTGGCGCGAGTCACAGCGCGACCCAAGGTGCGAGTGAACTGGTCGCGCCCGCGGCATGTTTGGCTTTGGACTGAGTGCGAGCTACAGCGCGACCCGGGGCGCGACTTACCCCGTATCGCGCCCAACTGGAGCGTGTCCCGGATTGGCGTGTTTTCTATGTTTTATTCCCTATTTCTTTTAGGATATTAATTATGGATTATTTTATTTTGGGCCTAACTATATAAATGTTGTTTTATTGTATTCCAAGACAGTTCATTCATAATATAAAATTTATTTTGTGAGTTAATTTCTCTCTGGAGAATTCTCTCTGTTTCATGCACACACCGTGAGACTTCATCGACTTATCAAACAGTTATTCCATAACTGTTTGTGGCGTCATCAATTATATTTCGGGTTCGTGTTTCTAATTGTACGCATGTTTCATCGAGTTTATTGTCGGGGTTTGATTCATTGTGAGGCTAGGGTTCGAGATTTTCCCCAATTCCACCGTTGTAACCTGATACTCCTGGGAGGATCGCATCATGATTTTTCAGAGATTCTTCTTGAGGAGACAAGTTACTTTTACCTAGGAAAGTGTTGAGCAACCTAATATTTCACATCCTGTTAATTGCCTCCACTTCCTTCTCACGTGTGATCCTCATCGCCTGAAGTTCTATAGTGAATTCATCAGGAATAACTGGCTGTTATGACACAATGGCTTTTACTTTCGCCTTGTCTCTGCCAGCAGACCGGCAAACTGTTAAAGTTTCACTAGCATGAGTTTTCTGAGGTGAAGTTGTTTGGATCATCTTCTTTTCCGGTGGTTTTTAATTTTTTTGGAACTTCCATGATCTTCTTGGACATCAGCATACTCTACACGGGGACGATGATGCTCGGCACCCAACTTTAATTCCCACTTTGGATGATGATGCATGATCCTTTCAAAAATATCGTGGTGCCTGAACTTAGTAGAATTTCCGTTGATATAAAGTTTTTGAGCTTCTTTCTCAACGTCCGTATCCAACATACCGCTACTTTTTCGAGAATGTGTTTTCTTGTAGATAGCTACCCACTTGGTTACATTTGTATTCAACCTCTTGTGGAAATTTTCAGTGACTCAATACTTCTTTCGTCTCCCATAAGTCGCGGGTGGAGCACTCAAAATTCTTGATACATTTTCCAAAAAGTCTAATTATTTTGGTTAGTGCCAACAATTGGATTTTGACTGAGTTAACCCAAGCATACATTAGTATCATGTCTTATTGATCAGTCCAATCTTTCGGACTGTTTGAAGTGTTTGTGTTTGTGTTTGTGGGTCGGACATTTTCATGAGTGAGATCGTCTAGAAACTGGACGTTCTAACCGGTTTCAAAAATCTTTGAGTATGAATATCTTCAAGATTGAGATAATAATCTTGGGAGATAGAGAAATTTTGAGGATTTGAGAAAAAAATACTTGGATTATTTGGATCATTGAAAATTTGAGAAATGTGGAATTATAATAATGAAAATGCATGAAATAAGAAATAAAAAGGAGATGATTTTTGCGTGTGCAAAAATATAGCAAATGAAATCTCTATTTATAGAGGAAAAAATTAAAAATTTATTAACATGGATTGTGTTTTTGACGAATGACTGAGATTTATTGCTTTTGTGATGAATGGTGGAGATCATAAATTGACGTGGATTGTGTTTTTGACGAATGACTGAAATTTATTGCTTTTGTGATGAATGGTGAGAATTCAATTGACATGGATTGAGTTTTTTTATGAATTACTGTGATTTATTGTTTGGATAAAATAGTTAATACAAAGGGTATTACAAACTAAACTTAAAAAAAAAAATCACACCAATCAAACGACATTTCCTAAAATTACATAAAATATAAATTTATTGTTTGGATATATAGAAAACTAGAGAAAAAATAGACAATTTTAAAGTGTGCTGAAATATAACAAAATTGATGTCTATTTATAGAGAATGAAAAAAATATGAATTTTGGTATATTTTTTTATTTATTTTTATTATATTATATAAAAGATATACCAAATTTATCTATATATCTAAATAAAATTGATTGACGAATAGGAAGTGTCTTCATCCCATTGGTCAAAGGGATGGTTGCAATGAGACCAGGTTTGATCACAAAAGATGGCTGGTCGACCGCCCAAATTTTCATTTCAGCATTTTTTTTGCTGATGTAGAGGCGACCATGCGTGGAGGTGGTTGCCGTTATTCATAATCTTAGACTGCTTCAAGCTACCACTAAGTCTACCTAGGGCTGTAAATGAACCAAACTATTCGTGAGCTACTCGGGTATTGGTCTGAAAAAAGTTCGATTGAAACTCGATCGTTTATTAAACGAGCCGAATTCGAGGTTTTTTTTAGCTCGATAATTTTTCGAGCCGAACTTGAGCTAGTCACGAGTAGCTTGAGTTCGACTATAAACGAGCTTTTATCGAGTAGTTCCCGAGCTTTTAATCGAGCTTGTAATTGAGCTTTGACAAATAAGCTAAAAAAATTAAATTTTCACCCCTAACAAGATTCAAACATTAGCCAAATTTATTTCAATTTGTTATTATAGTCACTCGACCAAATTATTAACAATTATGTTAATTTAATCAAATAATGTTTTTATAACAATTCTCCAAAACTTAAATACATGCAAATATTTATATATTATATTCTGATATTATATTTATATAAACATATATAATATCATATTATCAATTTATCAGATAAATATATTCAACTAATAATAATAGACTATATGAACTATACGAAACTTAAGAATTAATATTATCATTAAAAATGGAATCAATTATTGATATTTACAAACATTAAGTTAAGCTTATTTTATTAAATAAAAAATAGGAATATGTAAATATATTTATATGATGAAAAATAATGTAATAAAAAATTAATTACCCAACTTTAAGATATTTATTTAGTTGTGATATTAAATAAAATAGTATATTTGAATTTTGAAGTAGTCTAACAAAAAATATCAAATTATGAGGTAAATAAAATTATAGATTATAGTTATAATTAAGAATTGAGATTTGATAATGAAACAAACACAAATGAATTTGATTAAACCTATGATATCAAACAAATATCATTACATTGAATTAAATCACAATTATTAATCAAAATCAATATTAAATAATTAATAGTGTCTGATAATTACTTAGTTCATTTGATTTGACAATATATATATATATATATATATTATCAATTTACTCAATTATTATATAATATTCAAATATTATGTATACTTTAGCGTGCCTCATTGAAATATTTAATTTATATACCAATAAAATAAAAGGAAATTGAGATATAACAATAAAAATAAATTATGATTTATAAATCATATTATAAAAAACTTTGAAATTTGTATTCAAATTAAGATTATTGTAAATATTTACTTATTAATTAGAACATGTGTGAATGTGTAGTAAAAAATAATAAACTAACAATAATAATGAACTATATTATGAATCAACTAATATGATTACAATATATTTATATGAAAATGAAAATGAATAATCGATAAAATAGTAAGAAAATGAGATATGTTTGAATTATGATTTATAAATTGCATAATAAAAACACTTTGAAATTTGAATTGAATTAAGATGATTATAAAATATTTATATGTTGAAGTTTAAAAGAAAAATAATAAGCTATCATGGAAAGTGAGGTAAATTACTAATTAACTAATGAATATAATTTTTAAATAAAAAAGTGAAAATGAATGATTGATAAAATAAAAAGAAAATGAGATATGAGTAAATTATGATTTATAATTTATATTAGAAAAAATATTTTGAAATTTTAATTCAAATTAAGGTAAATATATATTAAAATTTGAATATCCTATATTAATAATGAAAAATAATAAAATGAGTAATAAGCATGACTACAATTACATAATTAAATAATTAATATAAATAAAATAAAATAAGAATAAACATAATTAAAGAAAGTCTGGAAAAGAAAAGAAAAGAACCCGATCACGAATTTTATTATTGTCGAGCTTTAATTGAGCTTTTTATCGATTTTTTAATCGAACTTGAACGTATCCTTATCAAGTCGAATTTGAGCCGAGCTCGAATCGAACTCGATCATGAATTTTCTTAGTCGAGCCAAACTCAAACTCAAATTCGAAGCTCAAGTCGAACTCGACCTCGAGCTCGAGTATATCTTAAACGAGCCGAACTCGAGCTTGAATGTATTCGGCTCGATTCGGCTCGTTTACAGCCCTAAGTCTACCCACGTCCCACGATCTTCAGCGTGGTGTCTGCTACTCTAACTTCTCCCACGTTCAACTCATATGGCAGTTAGATAAAGATGGGAAGAGATAAAGGTAGTTTCTTAAAAGAAGAAATCGTTTTGACCAATTCAAAATCAAACAATAACCCATAATTTGAATTATCTCTATCCACTGAACCATATATGATTAAATAGATAAAATGAGATAATAAAAATCAAAATAAATCAGATCAACAAACTGATCATAAAATATAGGAAAGAATAAATTTAGATCAATAAGTATTCGATTGATGTTACGAATAACGTATGTAATATACATTTACCAATAATATTACAGATCAAGTGTCCAACATTCATTTCCAATAATATATATTTTATATTATATGTAAATTATATTATTTGGTCAAACTACTATATTTTTTAAATTGGAATGATTACTAAATTTTTATATTGTTTTTCTAAATATTCATTTACTTAAATATGAAAATATCATAACAGAAAAGTCAAGTTAAAATTAATATATAACATTAGATAATTAGAATATTTGGGGAGAGGGTGATGAATTTTATCATAATAAAAGAAAAATTTATATATATTATTTTTCTGAAAAACACCATGATTGTATGAATCTTTTCTAAAAAAACTGTGAAATACGAAGAGATGCTAGAAGAGTTGTACACCATACCCCTGCAACGTGGAGCTACATGATAAAAACAATAAAAAAATAAAAATTGAACAAAAGCGAACAAAACAGTAGAAGGCGGGAATACGATTCCAAATTACTTTGTGGGGCACACGATTACAATTTTTTCCATTATTAAATGAAAAAAAAAACCCAACTCTCAGAAAAGATTCATACAAATATTAAAATAATAATAATAAAAAAAAATCCCGTGAGAATTTTAAAACAGTTGTGTTTATAAGCTTTCTAATTTCAATCATCATTCCCGTTTCCCACATTATCAATTTTCCCTTTACTTCTAAATAAAGGCAAAAACCCCCCATTTGCCCTCAGCTGCTTTTCTGTTTTTTTCTCATTTCCCAAAACCCGCAAAAAATAGTTAGGAAGAAAAAAGATGAATGAATGCGATTTGAAATTTCAGAAGAGCTTCCGCTTCATTTGATCTGTTATCTTCAGCATTTTCCGAGCTATCAAGGTTTGTGAGTTTTCTTGATTTTGTGATTTTTTTGTAGGGTTTTGTCCATTTACTTTTGAAGGTTCAAATTTCATTTCCATCGTTCCAAGATTTGTTCCCCCCCCCCCCTCTTGTTGGGACAATGTAGGGTTTGGGTGACTGGGAATGAAAATGCAAAAGAACCATTTTTTTCCTTTACTCGTAAAATCCCCCTTTGGTCCGCAGTTGCCAAATCTCGAAGTTTAATGGATAAGTTTGTCTTGCGTTTGGTATATTATGCTCCATTTGAATGGTTATATTTGAAATGTTGCTGCTGTATGGCATTTCAGATCTGCTTGCATTTCAAAATTATTTGAGTTTATTGTAGAACTTAAGGGTCATTTGAAATACCAGCCTGTAAGGCAAGCTAGGAAAGAATGCAGTGCATTTTATTTTAGCTAAAGAAACTTGCTGTAAATGATATCCAACTCGTTCCAGAATGAGCGTTATGGCAAAAAAAGAAAAAGTTGAATCTTCCGTTTGGAGTACTGTTGGGGATTCTAAGGTGGTATGTGATACTTCGTTAGAGGATGATGGACTATCTATTCAAACAGTAATATAATGGTTTTTTTTTTTTTTTTTTTCATTTTTCTTACCTTTTATTTTTATTGACCATTCTAGAGATAACAGGTACGCAGTCTGCCTAGCATTCTGGTAGCCCACCTCCCAATCATTTACCTTAATTTATCTGTTTCTTTCTTTTACCACAATTTACCCCATAACTCCTTTGATTTGATTTTATTCTGAATTGGTTGCCTAGTCATAGCAAGTCCATGCTGGAATTATATTTGATTTTGTTATTGTGATAGTGATGCAGAAGATGATTCATGTTTAAGCTGACAACACATCTTCTTAGTGGCCTCTATTGTCTTTTTCTTTCTTCATTTATTTGTGTTTTCCCCCTTTTCCCTTCTTTTTTTTACAACTTGATGACTTTACTTACTTTCCTTTGCTGGAATACTTTGATCTTGTGACCCAAAAAAGAAGTTGATTTAACAAATGTTGTATGTTGCTGGTGTGAATGTGTGATTTATATATCTTTAAGTTTTTGATGTAATGCAGGTGCTTAGTTATTGCTGTTTGCTTAATGCTATGTGATCAAACAGGATTTACTAGCATAAGCTTTGTATGATAGCATTATACTAGGTTTCTGATGATACCCTGGTGCGAGAAGTAATGATTTAACTTATTGGAAAATAGTTGCCAGGCACAACACTGCATTCAGTTCTAGCTACATTTGGCAAATTACTAAATTTAAGCACTGCCTTTTTGATGTAATCCATATATGGTTATGATTATGGGATTTGACCTTGAGAGATATTAGGTTCTAGTCATACAATATTAATGACATCATTGTATAGATGTCCAATTGTCTGTCATAACTCCATTATGGTGCTAAACAAAGACATTAATTTGGTCTGAAAAATAAATTCTTATCTAGTTTTTGATGCATTGATGTTTCATAACTTCCGATTCCTTTTGTGCAATCTAATAATTTTTCAGTATTTGACTAATATAATTTATATGAAATTTCAGTTTTCTGTGTTGTCTAGTTCTGGACCTTGCAAGCAATTACCTAATTTATCATGGATCCACATTTGGAAAGTCGCGCAACTGAACACAGGGAGGGTGCTTTAAGTGAAGTTCGTAATGGCAATATTTCTGGAAGAATAGAAATTTTTAATGGTCTTGCTGAAGGTAAAAGTTGTATACTTGTATGCAATTTTCATTTTTTAGTATACTTCATAAAATATATTTCCCTACTTTTTCCCTAACGTGCCCCTGGTGTGTTTGCTGTGGTTTAACCTCTGGAAAATGAGAGGAGCTGAACCATGATAGAAGTATTAACCTATAAGTTAGCATAAAAGTCTATTTTTGTTAAAGCTTCAGATGAATTTGATATTAGTTGCATTAGGTTCCTGCTTGCTGATTTTGAGAAACCTAAACTTTTTGTTGCAACTCTTTTTAATTCCTCTGAAATAATATATGCTGTATCATTGTGTTAGTTGATTATTCGTTAAAGGTGTGGGGAATGTTTCCAGAATTCTTTCCTCTGCCTTTCATGATGAACAATTTCTCACCTGGGTGGCTGGGCTTGCTATAGACTTTTATGAAGTCAACGTGAGAACCAGTTCAGACTTTGTTTTCTCTTTGCTCTTCCTTCCATGATGAACAATCTATGACCTTGGTATAAATGTGAAAATGTGAAAATCTTACTGCACATCTATGACCTTGGTGTAAATGTGAAAACTAGTTTAGAATTATTTTCTCTTTCTTCCATGATGAGCAATCTCTTACTAAGATATAGACTTCTGAAATCATTGTGAAATTCAGAACTTGTACTCTCTTGGCTCATGTCAGTGAACTACTGAACTAGGTGTTTGGATACCACACATGGTACCACTAGCTATTTCTGACTCATTCATAATCTCATCATGCAGGGAATAATTCTGTGGATGTCCTTCAATCAAAGAATGGCCACTATTGGGATTTACCGGCTTCTAAGATTTCAGAATTGATGAAATTGGGTAATTTAGAGGCAAGTATCCTCCATTGCACCCAAAAAAGAACATAAACGATTAGCTTTATTGATTATTTCTGCATACCTTGCTTGTTCTTATGCTTTGAGATGCTTGATTTCTGCAGAAGGTGTCCATACACTCACTTTTCACTATTGTCAAGAGGATTTTGGATGACAGAATCGAGAAAAAAGATGAGGACATTCCTCAGGTATGCAGCAGCTATAGCACCTTATAGACATGTGTCTTTGCGTCGCTGGTAAATTGTTTTCATGTGGCAATTTAGCTGCTCATTTTAAATTGTTTTCATCTGGCAAATTTTTTATTTTGCTTTTCATTAGCGTGTCGCATCTGTGCTGAAACTAGTTCTGCAAGAAATTGAGCAGCAGGTTTCAAAACAAGCAGATAATATGAGGAAGGTAATACATTATCGGCAATTGAAAACCATGATATTTTCCAGTTTTCCTTGTTGAAGCCTTTTTAACTCTGATAATTTTATAATTGCAGCAAAGCATTCTGTACAAGTCTCGCGAAGACAGGTATCATTCAAAAATTAGAGCATTGGAAACACTTGCCACTGGAACTACTGAAGAAAACGAGGTATCAATGTGGTTTTGAATGTAAAGTATGTGTATGGTTTTCTTTTTTCTTTTTTCTTCATACCTTTTAACTTTTTGGCAGGTTGTCATGACCCAGCTTCAACAGATGAAGGTGAATATCCTACTGAAGGCATAAGTAATCTTCGAGCATTCTGAATTTCGGTGTTAGCGATGATAAACTCATAAACCAACAAGTTTAGAAGTTTAATATTGAGCAGAATATATTCACTTGCCAACATGACTTAACGTTCACCTTCTGATAAGTTTTCTGCATTGGTGGTGAGCGATTGTCAGGATTCATTATCCTTGTCTATCTCTTTCCGCTGTGCCTTCTTTGCAGTTAGTTGCTTTTCTCAGAGCAAGAACTCATTTTTCATAATATTTTACTCACAACAAAGCAACATCATTGCAATAAGCTCTGTTTAAAATGTCTCTTCGAAAACAATGTTTACCTGTCTTAAGTTTCATTGTATTTCTAGTTCATTTATCTTGAAGATTTTTCGTTTAGGCATTTTGTCTTTAATGTTTTATTCCTATGACAGGTTGAGAAGGCTAAAATTGAGGAGAATAAGAGGCGCGAAGAGCAAGACTTAATTAAGTTGAGGAAAGAAAAGGACGGATGTGAGAGTCAAATTTTGTCACTAAATGAAAAACTCATGTTTACCAAAACCTCATATGAAGAGAATCTCTCTCAATTGGAGTCCAAGGCTGAGGAAACTAAAAATAAGCTAGAGAAGAAAATATTGGAACTTGAGTGCCTTCTGACTGACTCAAAGAAGAAAGTAAAAGAGCTTGAGGACTTTTCAGAATCAAAACTCTTGCGATGGAAAAGAAAAGAACAAAGATACAGGCAGTTCATAGATTCTAAAGTTGGACCCCTACAGGTATGCTGTAAATTTAAATATATAAATCTATTATGATGACCTCTATCGATACTTCACATTATGAAAATGCTCAGGAACTGAGGTTGGCATCTGAGTCCATAAAGCAAGAAGTGTCGAAGATAAAAAATGTCTATGCTGAAGAATTTTTTAACTTCGGTGGGGATATATCTATTTTTATTTAAACCTTTCAAGCTACATTTAACTTCATTTAGTTATCTCTTAGCTTTATTCCATTGAATTGACCAGGATTAAATCTCAAAGGCTTGGTAGAGGCTGCTGAAAATTATCATAGCGTGCTTGAAGAAAATCGGAAATTGTATAATGAGGTTCAAGATTTGAAAGGTTAGTTAGTTGTAACTTCAGAAATGATATATGCTCAGGTGCAAATAAATTTGCTCATTTGTCTTGGTTCATTTTTGGTAGGAAACATTAGAGTTTATTGCCGTGTAAGACCATTCCTCTCCGGTCAAAATGGAAAACAAACAACCATGCAATATATCGGTGAGAATGGAGAGTTGGTTGTTATAAACCCCTCAAAACCTGGAAAAGACAGTCATCGTCTTTTCAAATTCAACAAGGTCTTTGGTCCTGCATCCACACAAGGTTGAGAATTTACTGAACTCTTAGTATAGATGCCTATTTATGTAATGTTGTTAGTCTGCTCTCTCTCTCTCTCTCTCTCTCTACATAAACACAAGCACAAACATAAACATGTATGTATACATGAATACATCTTTGTTTCTGTGATTTGGTTTTTGACTGTGTAATCCTTGTGTTGTCCCTAGAGGAGGTATTTAGAGACACTCAGCCTCTAATCAGGTCTGTCCTTGATGGGTACAATGTTTGCATATTTGCTTATGGTCAAACTGGCTCCGGGAAAACTTATACAATGGTAAGATCGGAGTGTTAAAGTTTGTGAAAAGGTCTTATCAGCCCTGTAGGTTCATTTTGATGATACTTTTAAAATGTTTCCAGACTGGACCTAATATGACATCAGTTGCGGATTGGGGGGTCAACTATAGGGCTCTGAATGATCTTTTCAATATCTCTCAGAAAAGACATAGCTCCATTGCTTATGAAATTGCTGTCCAAATGGTAGAAATTTACAATGAGCAAGTGCGCGACTTACTCTGCAATGACAGTTTCCCGAAGAGATATCCTTTCCTATTTTCTTTTCTGATCACATCTTTAAGAAACCATGCATTTTCTCTTGCAATTTGCAAATATTACTGGTCATGACTGCCCTTATTTTTTTTTTTGTTACAATCTCATTGTTTCCCTTGACTTGCGCACACTTGGGATATGGAACATTTCACTACCAAATGGGTTGGCTGTGCCGGATGCTAGCTTGCATCCTGTAAAATCAACCGGTGATGTATTAGAGCTGATGACTGTTGGCTTAATGAATCGGTCTGTAGGCGCTACTGCTTTAAATGAAAGAAGCAGCCGATCCCACAGGTTAGTGGTTGGCGATATTATTTATTCAGTTCCTGCTATTATCAATGGTTTATGAATTCTAATTTTGGCTTCTTTTTTCCCTCAACTGAGACAGCATACTCACTGTTCATGTCCGCGGGACAGATTTGGAGACCGATGCTGTTTTACGTGGTTGTCTTCATTTGGTTGATTTGGCTGGCAGTGAAAGGGTTGATCGTTCTGAAGCAAAAGGTGACAGGTTACGTGAAGCGCAACATATTAATAAGTCTCTATCGGCTTTGGGAGATGTGATCTTTGCACTGGCACAAAAAAATGCTCATGTGCCATACAGAAATAGCAAGTTAACTCAAGTTCTTCAAAGCTCTTTAGGTAATTTAACCATGCTTCATTGAAAGTCATTAATCACACTCTTCACTGGAGATTGGTGTTATCTTCTGGGAAATTGTTTGAACAGTCTCCTGCTGTTGTTCTGTGAATTCTTATACTTTGTTTCTGGTACAGGTGGCCAAGCAAAGACTCTCATGTTTGTTCAACTCAATCCTGATGTAGAGTCCTACTCGGAGACTATAAGTACTCTGAAGTTTGCCGAGAGGGTTTCTGGTGTTGAGTTGGGTGCTGCTCGAAGTAATAAGGAGGGCAGGGGTATCAGAGAACTTATGGAACAGGTTATGATTTTGTTTTTTGGTTGCCGTCATTTTCAAACCCTATTAAGTATTTTCCGTGTTATGTTATGGCTAGCGTTCAGATTAGCCTATCTTTTTTCTCTTCATATTATTGTGTTCATATCTAAATCTTTATGTTCAGATTAGCATGTACTGCAACAAAGCTAATTAAACTTGTATTAATCATACAGGTAGCTTCTTTGAAGGATGCTGCTGCAAAGAAGGATGACGAAATAGGGCGGTTACGGTCGCTCAAAGTTAGCAGAGATGGTGAAAGACGTAGTATGAGCTCACCAAGGTGTGGATCTGCCTCTCCTAGAAGACATTCTGCAGGAGCACGGTCAAGCCAAAGAGTTCCGCAAGGGAAAAGTTCTTCTGAGAAAGCTGCTACCGATTTGGAAAATAGCTCTGATTATAGTGAAAAGCATTCTGAGGCAGGATCGCAGCAATCAGTGGATGATTTTAAGCACCACAAAGAATTCTTTCGACAATCACGACTTGCTGTTGTAGGGGCTGACAAAAAATTTCCAGAAGACAGTAGTTTAAAGTTTGATGCAGCAGATGGAGGGAAAAAACCTAATGATGATATAGAGCTTTTGGGGTTTGGAGAGGATGACTCTGAAGAAAGACTTAGTGATATATCTGATGGAGTTCTTTCTATGGGAACGGAAACTGATGCTTCGGTTAACAGTATCGTGGAGTACACCCTTTTCCCCGAGAAAGCCCCATCGAAGCCATCTACAGAGACAACTGAGAAGTAAGCATATATTTGCACCTTTCTGTGTTCTCATCTTATATAAGACAAAAGCCTGCATTCTGTAGCATATATTATTTTCATGTAGTCAAGGCTTGATCCTTCAGTTTAGCATTCATTATGTTCACTTTCTGAATACAGACCGTGTGTGCCCGTTAAAATTCCGAAACCACCAACGAAGCAGACTCAACCAGGATCTTCTCGGTCGGCTCTGAGCAAGAGCACCTCCAAAATCCCAAGTATGAACAGTATTCCCTAAACTGCACTGAACTCCCTCTATCTCTCTGGAGTGTATGTGATTCTATTTTTGGTTAACATATGTTTATGCTCCTCAGGTTACAGAAAAGCCACCGCCACCGCCACCGGTAGCAGTTCTTCCGCCGTTAAAGCTACCAAAAGATGGCATTAATATGCCAGATTGTAAATCAGAAAATGACAGTGACCTTCCATTGGATTGGATGATTAGGTATTAGAATTGTTGTATTAGAACTTTTTTATTTTGTAAAATATTTAGGTTAGATCAGTGCCAGCGGTGCTGCAAATCTTTCGAGAAATGTCAATTGAAATTTGGCGGTGCTCTTATTTGAAGCCTACCAAATTTATGTGGTTTTTATTCATAACGAATTCAGAGACTGCCTCCCATTTTCAGATGTCATGAGCGCTTCTCTACAAAATGCTTACTTAATTGTTCATGCAGAATGAAAATGACACCGTACAATATGACACTGTTGAAAATCTACTTTTATTAGTCTTTCTTTCATGGTTTGGTAATTCTATGGATAAACATATCTAAACATGTTCTAACTTTAATACCCATAAATTAACATACTAAATGATTAATGTTGCCACAAATATTTACTCAATATCGAACAAAATTATAATAGCAATTCTCACATACGTTGTGATGTACGGTTATTAAGGGGGTGATTGATATGAAAGAATAAAATTATATATAAATGGCCATGAACTTATGAATGAAACGAAGAACATAATGAAATATTATTTAATTCTTTTATTTTATAATTGAATATTTTGTATACTTTCAAATTTCTTTATAATTGAATAAAGTGTAGTAGCTAATATTATCAACACTAATTGTAATTTTTTTTTCTCATATTTCTAAATTGCATTTTTCTTTTTTAGTATGAGATTTTTTTTTCTAATATTTTTAGCAAATTTTAATTTATTTATTTTATTTAAAATTTTATTCTAAAATATTTAATTAATAAACACATATATAATTTGTACACCTTGATAAAAATATGTTTACTTCATTGAAAAATAGTTGATCATTTCAATATCTGCATATATTAAATTATACCAAGTACATAATTAGTTTTTTTTTATTAGAATATATTTTTATATTATATTTATTTTGGTATCCCTTTCATTTTTCTTTAATAAAATTTTAAGAAATAACAAAATTTTATATATATATATATATTTAAATTTTTAAACAATATATAAATAATATAAAAAATTATGAAATAATAATAATAAATTATTTTTTCCGATTTTCAAATTATTTTTAAAATATGATAAAATCATATTATAATATATGATTATGTGTAAATTATGAAATAAACATAGGAACGACCATTTTATTCCACCATACCAATCAACTCATAACATCTAAAAATTTAGTTTAGGGAACTGTTGATGAAATCCCCAACTCAATTAAATCTAAGAGTATATGTTTAAAGAAAAGAAAATGAAAGGAATTTCTGTAAAATTGCGTTTTAGGCACAAAAATCTTAATTATTTAATCTTCACTTAATAATATCGATTCACATTTTTATTTAGCATATATAAATTAAAATTAGCTTCAATTTATCAATTGTCTGGGTGGTGTAGTCGGTTATCACGCTAGTCTCACACACTAGTGGTCCCCGGTTCGAACCCGGGCTCAGACAAATATTTTATAATTACATTTTTATTATATAAATAATAATGAATTGACAATTAATGTTTACCGTATTTAGTTCTTTAATTTTCCAACTAAAATAAAATATCACCACAACGGAGAAGGGGGTTTTTTCATTTCAAGAAAATCAAATTGAATTCGGACGTAAAAACCAATTTGCTCAACAAAACTCATGCAAACCAAAGCAGAAAAAAAAAATACAAAAAATTAGAAACGCCGTTGCCGGGGATCGAACCCGGGTCACCCGCGTGACAGGCGGGAATACTCACCACTATACTACAACGACTTCATATTATGAAATCGGAAGTACTTAATTAAATAAAATAATTTTTATTTCTTTTTTTTATTTTAGCTCGAATCTTTTAATAATAAGGATGCTCATTGTATGCCTATATATATATATATATATATATTGAGGGATGGGATCTGGTGAGAACCGGTCACCAGGTGGGAACCGGGAACCGATCCCCTCCGTCTATTCCGAAAAATGAACGCACTAGATGAAAGCAAATTTTCGGTGGCAATTTTGTAATTAAAATGAAAATCTTCAATTCACGCGTCTCATTAAGGGTAGAATTGGAACAATTGATTTTTAAAAAAAGTTACATCATCATGTTTTGAAAAAATTCTTAAAAACTTTAAATGATCATAATTTATTCATTTTTAATCGGATTTACGCAAATCTTATATCAAATTAAAGTTCTTTTCATACTCTTTCATTTAAGATCCATATTGCATATGTTTATTTGAAAAAAATAGATGAAAAATACAAAAAATCATTTTTAGGCATAATTTTCGCATAGAGCAACCCCAGATTTATATTAGCATGTTGTATACAACATTTTAGCATGACCTACATAACATTTTAGCATATTGTGTAATACATTTTAGCGGGTGATATTATGAATATATTTCTAACAGTTTTATATAAACACCTACACCTATATAGATACTATAAAATGAAACACACGAGTTGATAATAAAAAAGAAAAAAGAATGAGAAAATGAAGCAACGAAAGAGATGACTGACAACTAAGAAAGAAAATGCATAAATATTTTCCAAAACGAGATAAAGTTTATGAGAGCAAAATATATGCTGCAATTCTAAGTGCAGAAAGTAACATACAAATTTAGCCTCCTACTTCGCTCATTTTAGCCTCATTAATTTCTCATTTTAGCATGTGTTGATAAACAAATTATGGAACGATGATTTCATTGGAATGAAACACAATACACCCAATTTGGGGACAGTGAACCCTAATGAAAATCTCATAATTACTAATTGAGATCAGATGAGCCATAATTGGAACGTACTAAACCCTAATTGGGAATGGTGAACCCTAGTGGAAAATGTCATATCAAATTTAGTCTCATACTTCGTTCATTTTAGCCTCATTCATTTCTCATTTTAGCATGTTCTGATAAATAAAATATGGAACAATGATTTCATTGGAATGAAACACAATACACCTATTTGAGGACAGTAAACCCTAATGGGAATCTGATAATTACTAATTGGGACCAGATGAACCCTAATTGGAACGTAATAAACCTTAATTAGGAACGGTGAACCCTAGTGGAAAATGTCACATCAATTTTAGCCTCCAATTTCGCTCATTTTAGCCTCATGCATTTCTCATTTTAGCATGTGTTGATAAACAAAAATGGAATGATAATTTCATTGGAATGAAACGCAATACACCCTATTTGGGGACAATGAACCCTAATGTGAATTTCATAATTACTAGTTGAGATCAGATGAGCCCTAATCGAAACGTAATAAACCCTAATTGGGAACGGTGAACCTTAATAGAAAATGTCACATCAATTTTAGCATCATACTTCGATCATTTTAGCCTCATACGATTCTCATTTTAGCATGTGTTGATAAACAAAATATTGAACGGTGATTTCATTGCAATGAAACACAATACACCCTTTATGGGGACAATGAACCCCTACTGGGAATCTCATAATTACTAGTTGGGATCAGATGAGCCCTAATTGGAACGTAATGAACCCTAATTGGGAACGGTGAATCCCAGTGGAAAATGTCATATCAAATTTAGCCTCCTATTTCAATCATTTTAGCCTCATGCGTTTCTCATTTTAGCATCTTCTGATAAACAAAATATGCAGTGGGAATCTGACAAGGTATTTAACATCATGCTTCCGTTATTTTAGCATCATATTCTAAACAGTAACTGTGGTTAATAAAACTTAATAATAATATAATTACTGCAAAGAAAATGTCATAAACACTTTTATTAAAAATCATATATATTCTTAAAAATGAATGTGTTGAAAACAATTCACAAACATGGTAAAACATGATATTAAACTATGTCCAATCGCTATAATAACATCAAGCTGGACAGTTCCTAACATCATGATCTAACAACTTGTAGCAATTGCTGCACATTCTGAGTGGTTTGTTCTCCTTTCTCTTTGTTGCATCCTTCATAGATATCAAACGACTGTCGCTACCTTTTGTTTTAACTGGAATAGGTGGATGAACAACAACTTCAAAAAGGGCACGTAAACCGTAAAATTGCTCAAACATCATCGTCTTGCTATGTGAAGTAGAACCCTCCATATCACTATGTGAGTAATCTTACTATGGTCACTTCAAACAAAAGAAGCTGACACATTAAAATAAAAAAAAATTATAAACTGAACAAGGTAAAATAATAATACAATTACATCAAGAGATGTTCAGACACATAAATTGATTTTTAGCATTAGGTATGTACCATTCTAGCATCATGCAAAATACATTTTAGCAACAAAGTATTCTAATATTTATATGGTGTCTATAACATTGTGTAGCCGAGTCACAAAAAAACACACACACACACACAAAAGAAAAAAAAAACAAAGCATGGTTTGTATGACATGTTTCACAGAGTGCAGTAGAAATAACATTAAACCAGCATGTTATCATGCTAAAACATATGTGACGACATGCTCAAACGACTACATTAACATGCTAAAACATATGTGACGATATGTTAAAACGAATATATTAACATGCTAAAACAAATAAACAGATCAAATTAATGCATATTCTGTATATTCTCGTACATACTAAACCCTAGAATTCCTAACAATTAGAAAATAACTGATATTTTTCTCAAAGAAAAAAAATTGATACAACCCAGATCTAAATGAAAAAGATCAAATCAATCAAAAATATCGAATCTTCGTAACAAAACGATGAAGCCATAAACTAAAATAAGATGAGAAATAAAAATCACGAGAAGAAACGAGAAATAAATCGACATACCAAACTGCTAAAATGAATTGAAAAAAAACACATACATGGAGTCACCATACAAAGACAGTGCCGCCGATGAACTCTACGAATCACAGGGTCGAATCTTCGCGATAAAAAGATGAAAGCAGATGCTGAAAAATAATGAAAAGAGAAGAAGAAGAAGAAGAAGAAGAAGAAGAAGAAGAAGAAGAAGAAGAACGTAATCAGCGAGAGATGGAGAGAAAAGGGGAAAAAAATCTGAAGAAGGAAAGTTGAAGAACTGAATTACTATATTGCCCCCCCTTCATAAAACTTGCCAAATATTACAATTATGCCACCGTCCCCATTAACTTAATTTGGGCCGTCCAGATTGAACCAATGAAGGGATAGGATTGGTTCCTAGTTCCCACCTAGGGGAAGAATTCTCATTTGATCCCTTCCCTATATATTGATCTGGATTTAACTATTATGGTGTAAAATGTTCCTAGTGTGTTAAATGTGAATTAATCTAAGCCATTGATACATTGATCTGGATGGCCTATATTGGTTTTGGATAAATTTGTGGAAAGTTGTCATATGTTAATGTGAAAGAGCAAAGATGAATTTTTGCATTATTGTGTTTTGAGTTTCCGTTTTTTTTTTACAATTAATTTTGGAAATTTAATGCTTAGTAACCCCCACTCAAATGAGGATTTAATTATTACGAGAAGATTCATTCTTTTTTTTTTAATAATACTAGCAGATTCTTTCATTATCATTAGAAAAAATATATTCCATGTTTTTTTTTTTTTTTGCAGTTTTAAATATTGGCGAAGATTCAATAAAACCCAACAAAATTACCTTAAGCTTAAAAAAACACTTTATTTTTTATAAAAATAGCATTGGAAATTTAAAAAATAGCACGTGAACGCGTTTGAAATTTAAAAAATAGCTAGCGGATGTACATTGAACATTGAACATTATTGCTTAAGGAAATTATCGTACAATCTTATTGAGTATAATAGCATTACAAATACATACAAAAATATTATGAATTAGTTAATCAATAATTTTTATAAAAAGTACCCCAAGCTTTTAAAAAATAGCATCTTGAATTTTAAAAATAGCATCAGAAGTTTAAATAATAGCATGTGAATGCATTTGAAATTTAAAAAATAGCATATGAATGTAAATTGAACATTCATTGCCTATGGAAATTATCGTACATATAACTATATCGTGTATAATAGCATCACATGCACATACAAAAATACTATGAATTAGTTAATTAATTTTTTTTACAAAATATACCCCAAACTTTTAAAAAATAGCATCAGAAGTTTAAATAATAGTATGCGAATGCATTTGAAATTTTAAAAATAGCATATGAATGAACATTGAACATTCAACATTATTGCTTATGGAATTTATCGTATAACTATGTCGTGTAAAATAGCATTAGAAACACATACAAAAATGTTATGAATTAGTTAATTAAATTTTTTTACAAAAAGCACCCCAAACTTTTAAAAAATAGCATCTAGAATTTAAAAACTAGCGTCTGCAATTTATAAAATAGTATCATAAGTTTAAATGACAGTATGTGAATGCATTTAAAATTTTAAAAATAGCATATGCTTGTACATTGAACATTCAACATTATTGCTAATAGAAATTATGAATTAGTTACTTGGAACTTTATGCTAGAAAAATAATCATCATTCAATAATAAAATAATCACGTCTCATAGATATGCATATAACTAAAATAACCGTCTATCAAACATTATGATTTGATTAGCTCTGCATATAACTAAAATGACAATTTTGTCCTTCCTACCAAAAATAAATATGCATCCATCATTAAAAAAAAAAATCATCACCGTCTATCAAACAATATTCAATGGATAAGATGAATTCACATTTAACACACTAGGATATTATTCATAATTGAACCCTCCTCTACATGAGAAAACTATATAATATATATGATTCGCAAACAAACATTTCCTCAGTCTTCTTTAAAAATTACAAATCCATTTCTTTTCTATTATTGTTTTTTCCCCATCTTCCACATGACAAATGGTTCATTAAGTTCAATGCATTTTCAAGAGCTCTGAAAAAAAGAAAAAAAAGAAGGAAGAAACTGAATGGGCTGCTGTTTCATTTATTGTATAGTTACACGTACAATGAGGAAAGGTGAGAGTGTGCAGTGGGACTCAGCCTACATGTAAAACTTCCCTTCAGCACTAAACAACATTCAAATTTAACCAAAGAATAAAACTGCCTTCAAATTTTAACCCTAAACTTCTCTTTGCTCTAACAATATAAACAGTATGCTATTTTAGTTGATTTTTTTTTTTGGCTATAAAAGGAAATGAATATTTGGATCAATGGATCTTAGCTTCCTGTGTGAACCTCCATGTCTTGGAGCAATCAGTCAGTCATGTCGCGCCTCTGCTCAGCTCGTTTCACGAGCCTAGACTCGAGCAATTGGAGAGAATGGTGGATTTACCACGAAAGATGGCAAGACATCTTCCATCTTGCTACCTCTGAGCTTCTCTTCCTCTGATATCGCATCTATCAAATGTTTTATTTCTTCCTCGGCAAATACCCTCAGAGAGTCACTTTGCAGCATCTGCTTGCTTCTCTCCTGTCCAGCAGTTGTGGAGGCGGCTTCTGCAGCGTGCAAGATAGCAACACAGATGGAGAACGCTTGCAATGAGGACAACTGTGCATGGAAATCAACTGCGTATTTCCCCTCCTCTATTCCCCTCATTGTAAAAGTTGCTACATTATCTTTTCTTCCCTGCACACATTTAGGCAGAGCCAAACCGTCACTAAAACAAATTAGAGATGCAGCATTTTGCATTTGAATGCAACAACTGAGAATCACATCTCCTCTAAGATTTACGACGTGTTTGTCTGCACGATTTTCAGCTATAACAAGTAATGTGTGGAATTGTATACTTAATAGGTAAAGTATTTATCAACACAGAAGCTTCATAAATTAGGGATGATAATAAATCACAAGGGAAAATTACCTGAATAAAGAGTTGTGCTGGATGCTGACTGTCAATCAGAGGCTGCCCCTCAGCAATCTGAAGATTAGGATTCCCACAAACATTGAGGGGACATGCCATGTCCCAGCCCCCACAGTCACATCCTCCACCTAACCTCCATCTATCGAGCAACGGTGAAGGGCCACGGCTTTCAGTACTTGGCAAACTATGATTTCCAGCTGGGATCACAACATGCAGCTTCCCAGGGTTTGAAATCCTATCGTGCTCCTGCTCGACCTGACAAAGATCTAGCAAGTTCAGGAGTGGCTTGTCCGTCTGCCTATCCCCACTCTTAAACTTTAGACTCTCTCTCTTCTCAAAGGGAAATTTCATAATGATTGCTGCAATTTCTAGCCCCGGATGCAAGTCAACTGCTGCCACAGGCTGAGAAGATTCGTAGTTGCCACTGTCACGGGAATTCTTGGATTGACCTCTATTCTTTGTCTTGGCTGATATTTCATTTTTGTCACCATCACCCCAATATAATATCTCATCAGAAACTAGGGGTAGTTTACTGAGATCGGGCGAGCAGCCAGAACTATCTTGAGAGGAAATACTTCTTCTTGAATTGGCAACATCATACAATACAAACTCTGTTACCATAGAATCATTAAAAGCTCCAGGACCTTTCAACTCTGTACATAGATAACATGATACGAGCATTTGTCCGAGCATAGAGGATTCTTTGTTGTTTTCTTTAAATCCCCATGCACTAGCATTACTCTTTCTTCTATGATGAAGTGAATGGAATGTGTAGGCCCAACTTAGAGGGTTATCCACCTTGCATGTCTTCGCAATGTAAACATCTTCTGGAGACTTCACTGAAAACTCGAAAAACAGCATCCCGTGTTTTCTTTCCATCTTGAGAAGGCCATGAAGGTGTGCAGGAGAGGACAGATGATGTGAATTAAGGTTCTGTTTCTTTTCAGTTTGAGGGTTGTTTCCAACATGATGATCCTTGTCTGATATATCATTCTGCAAGGATCTACAAACTGTTTTGTTGCAATCCACACCAACGTGCCCATCAATTGCTTCAGAGCCAGTTTCCTTGGCACAATTCAATGGACTTTTTTGAGATCTTGACTTAACAAATGGATCAAGCATTTTGAGGACAGGATGTAGCCGGGACCTCGGACTGCTGGTTTTCGAGCCATCACTATCCGATTGGGCAGGTGAATGAGGCAAAGCTAATTTCGCAGACAATGACTTGTGCAAACTAACAACCGCATCTCTTTCTTGACAACTATTACTATCATTCATTTTGGCAACTGCAGATTCAGATGAGCTCATGAGATCCCGAGTCTGCTTATTAGCAACTTGCTTTTCACTTTTACACGACAATGAAGTATTTTGTGAGGCAGTTCTTTCAGGAATAGGATACAAAGAATTATTTTTGGAATTCCGAGAGTGCAAAAGCAACTCTTCTTGTTTCGTACAAGAGGAACTGGTACTTGGCTCTGCTGATGAACTATCTTCATCCAAACTACACAAGGAATCGATAATCCCAAACGAGAATGTAGATGCACCTCCTCGTGAAAACTCAATTTTCTTCCTTTCAACAACATTGTCAGTTCTCCTCAGCAGTCTCACTTCTTTGGAACTTTGATACACGGAGCCCCGCTTCAGCAGTTCATGACCTTCCTGAGTGCTTTTTTTGGATCGGACATCTTTACATGATGCACTACGATAGCGACTAAACTTAATCTCATTGAACTCTTCCTTAAGGCTCAGCAGCTCATTTCCACATTTGACCTTTCCATTTGATTTTCTACTGGATGCTTTTGAACGACGTCGAGGAGCTGGAAGAACAGTAGTAGGACTTCCATCTACAACACAATATTTGTCGAAGTCTAATTCCATATTCACTCACTCTACCCTCATTGATAGATCTTCCTCCTGAAAAGAATGAAATGAGGATGTGGACTACTCAAACCTCATTCCTCACTTAGATTATACTAGACTGAAAAACACAGTGAAATTATAAGACTATTTATGAAGTAAACAGACAACAATCACAAATCAATAGCCCCAAAAATACATTTTGGAATATGTAAAAATGAAGAATTTTTATAGAACCAACTTATTTCTCAGTTCAATTCAATTATTTCTACCAAGAATCAGTAAAAGCAAAAGCAACATTATCTTCCCTGACAAAGATAAGACAACAGGCAACAGAAAAGATACCAATTTCATCAAATTACAAAAAAAATAAAAAATCAGAAATGAGATCTCTGAGAATAAGAAGAGACCCCAAAGTGAAATAACACAATATAGAAATCGAGTAGTACAACTAAAATTGAATGAAGTACCCAATTTTTTAAGTTCAAAACAGAGAAGCTATTACATTTTAAGCAAAGAATCTAACTTTCGACGAATTTCAAGATCTTACACCCTAAAGTCAGTAAATGCATCAACCCTCATGAGGCATTGTGGTAAACTAAGCCACATTTTTGTTAGGCAAAATCTTAAACCCATCAAAGATTCAATTTTTCCCCCCCAACTTAACAGAAACTTTCCAATAAAGGAGCAAAATCTTACTGCGCTCAACAAATGTCTGACACTGAAGTGATAATTAAGGAAATAGCATAGTTAAAAGCCAGCATTTTCAGTATACACTTACATTTTATACCAAGAAAGAGATGATTTCTAAAAAAAAGAAAAGAAAAGAAAAAAAGGCATACCCCACTTCAGATCTCAAAGCATACGAGCAAAAGAAAAACCCGAAGAAATTGCAATCATTTGCTCCTTCTCTTCAGCTCAATGACTAGAATGAGAAAATACAGTCCCACATTCATTAAATGTAGTGTAAAAGCACCACTTGTTCAGCAACTTCAGTATAAGAGTAGGTGTTGGAGATATCAGCATTCAGCAGTCAGTTTCTTTCTTTCTTTTTTTTTTTATTTTTTTTATTTTGGCTCTGTCAAAGAATCAAGAAAAGTAGTGTAGAAGGTGAAATCAGATAAAAAACAAAGAGAACCAGCCCACCAACAGTAGAGTTAAATAATATGCACAGAAAAGTGAACATGCATGCCTTTGTTTGGGGATGAAGGGATCTCTCTCTCTCTCTCTCTCTCTAATCACATGAACAGTGGTGGATGGAGGGACATAGAGCAGCCAAGGCCGAATGAAATTGTTTGTCCACTAAAAAAAGCCAGTTTCTTTGACTCACAATTTGTTGATCTTTTCCATGTGTAAGTGTGTTTTAACAGTGTGACCAATTTTTTGACGTTGCTTTTTAGGACACTGTTTTTAGTACCTGTAAGAATGGTACCCCAATGAAAAGACAGAAATGCCCTTAGAGCACGACTGTTTTTTGTCTTTCAATCAAGGGTATTTCGGGGTTTCTACATTACTAGTTGGGGGGAGGAATCGCAATAATTAAATAGGGAATCAGTGCAGAGATTATTATTATATTATCATATTGTATTGTATTGGGAAATGCAGATTAAAATTGTTCTATTAGTGTGGCTCGGCATTTGCCACTAATCAGTAATTAATAGTTGGATTAAAATATTTAGAAAAGGAATCCACCCTCCTACATTTATGTTACCACCTCCCATAATTTATTCCAATATTAAATGTAGGATTCAATGTCTCTTGATTTGTTGAAATTACCTAACCAACCTTGGTGTTTGAATTTTGCAATGTGTGGATAGAAAAAAAATCTAGTGTTCCAGTGCTATATAATTACATATTATTAAAATCAAACATATAGTTGTGACTTGTGATATTAAAATAGAAATTGTCACGTTTATGAAAACAACAAATTCTGAAGAATATTAACGAGAGAGAAGAAGAAGGTATTTGGTTGGTATTATGCATTTTGAAAATGTAAATAAGATAAAGAGTGATTTCAAACGGTGCTTATAACTTATAAGTATTTGACTATGTGCCTTCCCAATTACTAAAAAACTACCTATGTATGTAAATGAAGTAATATACAATTTTGTTCAAATTTTTTTCTTTACGAAAATAGTTAGGATATTCTCAAGTGCATTTAAAGATTTTATTAAATATTCATTATGAGGTGGAGTGTGACACTGCGGCGATTTATAGTAAGTAGTTGAGATTTTAAAAACAAGTAGGAGTTTTTAAAAATCATTTAGTCATCAACTCAACAAAACCAAAAAAATAAAAAGTAAAAAATAAATGAGTTAGTCATAGTTAGTTCAAACATTGATCATGAATAGGACAGTTCCAGTAGAGTTCGGAAGAACAATAAAATTAATCGTGTTCCTTTTTTTTTTCTTTTTGCTTTTTTTGCAGAGAACTGGAAATATTTATAGTTTTTTTTTTAGGGAAATATTTATAGTTTTTTTTTTTAGGGAAATATTTATAGTTATCCGTAGGTAGAAATTTTGGCATCCAGTTTTGCATGTTTTTGCAGAGAACTCGGACCACTTCAATTTACACAATTTCATTTATATAACACACACACAATATATATATATATATATATTTATATTATGGCCAGTTAGCATTTAATTTTTTGTAAACTTATTTCACTTCATATCATAATTTATTGGATGGGATTCTCTTTTATTTTATGGTTTAAATTATGTATATAAATATGTATATATATAAATGAACACCACTTGTACAGAAATAGGGAATAATTCATTAACTTGATACTGAAATATTCTAGGAGGTGGTTCATGTACACCGAATATACATAAGGGCTTATACAGACAGAAAAAAAGTACTCCCTCCGTCTCATTTTGATAGACTTGTTTTTCTCTGTGGTATGTTCCGATATATAAGCATGTTTCTATATATATTTAGCTAATTTACTAATATATACCCCTATTTAATATGTTTACATTAGACATTAATTTAATATCAAAGAATTAAATAGGGCACATTAGGAAGTTTTTTCATTAATTATCTTTCTCGATCATTTTCTTAATTCCCACGAAAAGCTCCAATCAACCTATCAAAATGAGACGGACGGAGTATCACTTTGTGTACTAAAAAAATATCACATTTATTTTACTGAAAATTACTGCTAAAAAGTATCATATTTATTTTACTGAAAGGAAATGTTATTACTAAATTCGAAAGCAGATTTAAGTATTGTGTACTCAGATCATAGTTTGGAATTGCCCCATATATCTGAATTGAGAATTATAAGTATGCTTTATTTTCTTTAAAAAAAAAAGAAGAAAAAGGAAAAAGAAGAAGAGGGGGAAGAAAGCAGCATGAATGCATCATAGTATAAAATGGGAGGGTATTTTGGTCAGAGAAGTTATAGAGAAAATAAAGAGCATGTGTGCGGTTTAGGAGTGAGGAAACAGCTGCTGCAGCTCTAAGACGGTCGGTCTATCACAATATCCAATTCCACTTCTACTCTCCTTTTTCTATTTCCAAATCTATTACACTCATCATTTTTTTTTTTTTTTTTTTTTTAGAGATAGCATGTCTACATTTCAATCAGAATCAGATACCATATGTGATAAATCCAAAATGACATTTTACTAAGAAATCCATTTATTTAATTTTATCTTTTTTTCACCGAGTAATAAATAGTATTAATCTACAGAACCTCAAAAACACAGAATTTATATAACACAAAAAACTGTGTCAAAATTCATCTAACATCCACTTTGCATTTAACACACAATTTGTGTGGATGAATCCCGATTCGACATTGAGACCATGGGTTACACCTCTAAAGCACCAAACAAATAGCTTCATAATTCATTTTGTTATTGTTGTTTATCTTTTATTATATAATTGAACTGAAGTTTAAAGAAAGTAGGTGAAACTCAGAGCTAATTCCTTTTGTTGGAAATGAATAGGTTTGTAGATGTGGCACAAGGACCCAACAAAAATATCCATGTAGAAACTCAATCAAATATCTCTAGATAATAATGTTAAAAGATGTTAAGTTGACTGAAGCAGTTCCTTCACTGATGAAGTTGGAATTACACCATTAAAAATCGAACACCACAGAAATTCCATACGGTTAAAAAAAAGTCTCAAATATGATAGAACAAGAAAAGCTAAAATGTAAGGTTAAAGTGTTAGCCTGACCTAATTCCCTCCTTCCCTACCTTTTCCACATCTAGATTGCTAAGCATTAACAGTTCACTAGTAGAGCACTATGGTATATATACACATATGTGCAACACAACTAGACCATATACAAAACGGACATTGACTAGACAATGTTGGAACAACATACATTACTTGGCCTTGTTCGTTGCAAGATTTTCCTCTGGTCGGGCTTTGTTAAACGATCTCTGATTTTCTAATACTGGTAGGAATGCTTCAGTGGGTTTCTTCAAAGCGTCATTTACTCCTTTCTCAACCACAGTCGGGCTCACCAAATTCTTCTCGGCATCTTCAGACTTGGCAGTAGCCAATGGTGCAGTACCAACTGTCTTGCCAGTACTAGGCCCTTCTATGGTCAACGAGGCAGCATCATCTCTCGAAGCATACCACGAGTTTCCACAGGCAACGCATTCCAACTAAGGACAAAAGATAAACCGGATATAGTTATGGGCTTAGACAGAGAGAAAAAAAAATAAAAATCGCCTGCAGTTACTTCTCTTTGTTGATCTATGAGGAAAATTGATTTAGACAAGACATGACACGACTATTGTGCGAGAATCAAACATGCAATTAGGCCAAGTATAACACCAACCACTAAGTATAACACCAACCGTAAAGAAAATAGAATGGAAATAAGCAAATGGAGAAAATAACTATTTCTCTTTTACCCTTTTTTTATGTATCAGAGCATGTTTATTGGGGTTCATGGAAAGGAACATTGTCCATTCCCCAAGTGTTGGAACATTTTTTTTTGTTAAAAGAACAAGTGTTAGATCACAATCTGTTAGCCAAGATTAATGTTGCTCACCATCAGACAGCCAATATCGATCTATTGTACTTAACTACATGAGAAACGTTGTGAATAAATCATATATCAATCATCTACTTGTCTGAATCAATATACCAAAGTGCCTCGAGTTTCAGTCTATATCAATGTTTTTTCTACCACTGCCACTTATGGATATCCGAGAAAATAAATTAGAAGGCAGTTTAAGAACCTGATAGCGGTCACCATGTCCAGTCTGAATAATATCTGTCAAACCCACTTGTTTCTCCGAGCATCTTTTACAACGAGCATCAGTCATCTGGTAGCGACAAACAAACATCACCCATAACTAAATAATTCTCAGGAAAAATAATGAAAAGGTCATGCTGTAGAATTAATAGAAAATGTTATCTTCGTATCACTAGAAAAAACGAAGTTTTCTCGACAGTTATTAAATAAGAGTAAGAACCTGCATGCGCCCTGTCTCCTCTGGCTCTCTTCTAGCTATTTCCTCTGCTGTTAAACCCTCCTGGGGAAGGTAGAAGTATGAGCATGCTAGATGGAAAAAATAATACAAAGATAGATGGATCTTGTATCTCCTCTGATCTTGTATTGCGACAAGATAGATGGAAAAATAATACAAAGAAAGCAAAAAACAAATACCTTTAGCTCATTAGGTGACATATTAAGTATCTGTGCAGGTTCCAACTCCTTGTTCAGAAGACGTCGTGCTAGTACAACATTCTGTACATTCATTTAGCAATTCCAAAGAATAAACAGAAGACAATATGAAGATTTGCATATAGAATGAAACATGAGAAGGAAATGAAATACATATCAGGAGGGTGTTGAATAAGCTTGAGAACTCTTTGAAATGTCTGATGAGACTTCTAAGAGATTATAATACTATTAAGTGTCCCCTCAAATTTTATAAGACCTAATTTTTTCAATAGTTTTGAGCACAACATTATCATCACAAACAACTTAAAAAGCTTAGTGATGTTATGTTATCCAAACACTAATACTAATTTCAAAATAACATCAAGAATCATCTTATAAGTTCTTTAAACACGCTTGGACGAACTATATACCATTTCAAAGCAAGTGTCACAAATGGAGACCGCAGTCAATTGATACCAAATTACTATCTTATTATATTTTATCTGAAATACAGTTGATCCATATGCACAATGAGAACCAGTAATAGATACCTTGAGATTGAATGCTAATTGCCGCATCTTCTGGTTGTACTTCTGGAAATCAGCAGAGAGTGCATCATGTGCAGCTTTCTCAAGAGCAGCCACAGCCGGAACAGCTGCATCAGGCCAGTCAAATGACACACCACCCTATAAAAAACGTAGAAGGCAAATATCAAGGGAAATCCCATTAGTCAGGTCCATAAGACATAAGATATGCCCATTCTAGTAGATGTTTCACATTTCTTTCATAAAATATTCAAACCTTATGAATTGAGCCAGCATCCTTGATTCCACCATATTGTTCCTCATCGTTCTGCTTTCCACCCACCGAAGTGCACATGAACTGAATTGACTGAAGAAGCTTCTCCAACCACTTATCACGCTGTGTTTCACCAGTCAACATCTTAAAATTTGCCAGGATGACGTAATATTCTGATGCACCAGCAGGGGTGCTTCCAGGAGTTTCTGCTTTGAGCAATTGAGGTTTGCCAGTTCCTTCATCGTCCCTGGAAACATCCAATGGTGAAACATTCTTCTTCCTTAAAAGCCGCTTGTTCTTAATTTGGTCTTCTTGATCCATATTAGCATCCTCGGGCTCGATGTCAGGTATGTCACCAAGTCGTGCAAAAGTCTTCTCAACAAGTAGATCAATCTCATGTTGTTTGATATCTTCATAGTCCTTATCGGTCAACTTAAAGAGCTTCCTCATGTCAGTGTCGTAAACTTTTTGCACAATGAAACCGGGGTGTTGTTTGCGGTCAGGGATCTGCTTGTTTAAAGGTATGAAATGCACAACACACTTGTGCATGACTGACTCTGCTGGCACTTCATCTCTATGGAAACTATAGAATAGTTCCCTAGTGTCCCGTGATTGCCAATTTCCTCCAGTCTTTTTTTCAGCCTCCTCTGGACGATAGAACCACTGCCCTGTAACCATCATGCTCTTTGATTCCTGTTTTTGAGCAATATCCTGTAAACCAAAGCATGGACATAGTCATGAAAAGTTATCAAAATGTAACTTCTATATTCATACGAACTCTGTGCTTGTGAGTGTGAAATATTACCTTAATTATGGCAACATATGGTTTCTGATTTCCTTTCTCTGGAACCAAAAGCACAGGATCCTCCTAAAAAAATCATAATTGCGTGAGGTCTGAGCCAACTCATCAGTAACTAACTCAGCGCATATAAGTATCAAGTATCAACTATAACATGCAAGGGGAGTTACAAGTGTGGCATACAAAAGATTGAAATAACCTGATCAACCAACATGAAATACTATTTTCCTGAATAGGCTAGGGATTTACAGGCTTAGAATAAATAAAAAGAGATCCATGTTTAATCTACCTGCAGCATGAAAAATTAAAACCTTTTGAAAATAATATGTGCATGACTTCTCTCACAGTACCACCTAAGAATAGAATGTTGATATATGGGACAATAACTAGTCATCAGAGGGAAAGAATCATGTAGAAAACAAGAGAGATGCATACTTATTTCTCAGAAACACATCTACGACAAAAGGGAAACATAAAACTAATAGCAGACTCTAAAGGCAGGTCATACAAGTCAAGCTATCCCATATTCATCACGTATGAGTAGATTAAAATGTGGCTTAATAACAGAACTTCACAGCTAGATTTACAAAAGTGGTTGTTTACCCACATATTACAATTATAGTCAAAACTAACACCTGCAATCACTTCTACGCCCATTTCAGAAGGCAAGTTGCGAGATATAAATCCAGTTTTCAGTTCTCTTCTTTGACCCTGCAGCACCACTATTTCTAAAATCCCCTCCACAACCTCTACCAGTAAATTGCATTTAAAAATCAGTGAAGTGCTTACAGTCTCTAAGAATCAAAACAAAAAACACTAGAGTAAAAATTGACATGTTGACACCTCTGCACTCCAAGCTACACAATCAAATACAGACTCAAGTCTGTTCCCTTTCCATTATGTTTGAAAAGGAGCGAGACATACAATATTGAATAACGAGAAATGTCCGTGTTTTCCTACTCCATTCACTCATACGTAGCAAATTACAAAGCAAGTAAAAAATCAATTAAAAGACCCCCCCCCCCCCCAAAAAAAAAGTTACTGAAGTTACACCCCAAATAGCAAGTAAGCACTGAAAAAGATGAGATAACTCACAAGCTGATACTGAATGCCGTCGTACTCGAAAGAGGCGAAATGGCTTCGTTTCCATCTCCCTTTGCCGGAAAACCTAATCGGCTTTCCAATAGGCTGCGCCTCCAAATCCTCCTGCTCGTCATCCTCACTCGCGGTCTCAGGCTCGGGCTCTTCGCTTTTCCTCTTCCTCTTCTTCTTCTTGTACTGCTCCATCATTTTAGCTCCATCAATTGCCTCCTCATTCTCCTCCTCCTCATCGTCGGAGGGGAGGTGAACCTTCTTCCACTTCCTCTGGTTTCTGCTTTCATCGGCAGTCGACTTGCGAGGCGGCGGCGGCGGCGGCGCGTCGTCCTCGTCGTCGCTGGTAGGTACCTGCGCGAAGCGGCGATTCCCCATTTTGATTTCCCACGCTGGTTTTTTATTTTATTTTATTTTTTATTTGTTCGTTACGAGCTTTTTTTAATCCTCCTAAACAAGAACCCAAAAACTATATGAATCGGTCTGCCCGCTCGGTTTTGGTTAGCCTATCCGGTTGGAATATTTTGGCCTAACATAACCTTTCCGTTTTGGGTTAAAAAATTACAAAAAAAATATTTAATATGTATAAATTTGTTCATTTATGTAGCGTAAACTAATAATTTTAATAAATTAATACTAAAATTAACATAACTTATCACTAATTAACTGAATAAATCACTTAAGGTTTAATAATTATACTTTTAGTATTTAAATCACGCCAAACATAAAATTTTTAATATTTAACAAAAATATAATGATAAACAATAAAAATTTGAGTTATTCAAGTCAATCCATTAAAATTCGGACTAGCCTTATCTGTATGTCGGGCTATTTAATTTGGCCTTTTTTAGACTAGAATTTTAAGGCCTTAATCCTCCTTTTTTAAAAAAAAAAATTCCAATGGTTTTTTGTCCGTTACTATTTATTATTTAATGTTGTATAAAATCATAGTTATATTTGTTATTATTTTTATATATATGTGCTTTTTTAAGGAATTTATAATGCATAAATACCAATCATTCACGCGCAGGCATGAGTTGTTAGAAAATTAAACGAAAATGTGAGTAGGAAGATAAACAAGTGGACAATACTAGCAAAAGGAGCATTAGCAAGCTCCAAATCCTTAGCCATCAACCCATAAGTAGTGATAGCATATACATATAGGTGCATCTGTGAATTTTTAACACAAAATCATAATTTAAGTGACACTGTTAAAGAGATAATTAGTATGAGCACTCAAAAAGAATGACACCCAAGGATAATCACGAAAAATGTGTTCAAGCGTTTCAGAAATGAGATCACATCTCGGACATGACTGATTAATCTCAACATGTACGTATCTTCTGGCCAGATTAGTCCTTGTTATTAACGTCTCTTTCATGGGATCAATTCATTTTTAATTTGGATATTATTCAACATTTATCCAAATTTTTTAACTTTCAATGTCGCATGTTTGAAATTTGCATTGACACTTGAACAGTAGAAATGCAGAAAAATTTGCATCAACACTTGAATAATAGAATAACCTTGCATCATTGGAAAATTTGGAAATATGTTAGAATAATATTTAAAATAAAAATTATCAGCTTAATTCTCTAAAATTCAATATCATGCCATATTTGAAACTTGGAGAAAAAATAATGATTTCTTAGCAATTAACATTTTTCATTCCATGAGTTGGGGATGGAGAATTAGACATCTTATAAAAGTTTTTTCACTTACTAAAAAGTAACACAATCATCCTCATTAACAGATACATGCACGGATTGCTTTCACCGATATAATTCACGAAGGAATTTGCAAAACACATACATGCAGGAACTGGAACTCTTGGAGAACAAATAGCCAATAATTTCACATGCTCAAAACCATAACCAAAAAAATTCCTGCGAATGTGCGCTGCACCTTCAACAACTGTAACAAAATCAGAAGAAAAAAAATACAAATTGTTCTTGCTTTCCAATGACAATCTCTAGCAAACACCACATTTTATAACTAGGTCTCTAATATTTGAGGGCAAAATTTGAAAGGATCAGTACATTAGAGAAGTCACGGAAAAACCCACTAAATTTTCTAGAAATGCAACCCGTGATGCCAGCCCAGGAGCACGAGTTTTTTTTGGGGATGAATCAACAAGGGGTTTACTGACTCGAGAACCAGCCTTGATCGAGAATCATAAGATAATTTCATTTACAGATCAAAGGTGCGACCCAGCCACCAGCTCTTCTTCTCACTCCGGAATCATATTCTCATTGTCTGCATCACCTTCTTCCTCAATTTTAGTCTTTGGAGCCTGAGTTGCTCCAGGGGCTTGCCTTTTCTTGATGCCACTCACTATATCGTCAATTCTCAAAAGCATACATGCAGCTTCAATGGCAGTCTTAAATGCTTGAACCTTCACAGTGTATGAATCCCATATCTAAATATACAGAGAGAATTAGTAAATTGGAAAAGGTTCGCTGACATGCACTCAGGACAGTACAAAGAGGCTATGGCAAATAAACAAGACTAATTTAGAAATTTAAAACTTCAGTAAACAAGTTTGCTAGGGAGAGCATGAGATGGAAAACCAGAAGTGTCAAGAGCGCATGCAGAGCCACTTCTATGTAGAAATAAGTTAGCTACAGACTATATATCCAAGAGACTCAAGCAGTCAAGCACCGCACAAGAAAGGAAGGAAAGCAAAGGAACCGGAATAGAGGTACCCCAAAAGTCGTACCTTACGTTCCTTCATGTCAGTAATTTCACCAGTATTCCCATCTATGCCAATCCAAGCATTCTCACCATTTGCATGCTAAAAAGATAAAAACATATAAATAAGAACAGACCAGAACTTGAAGCTTCTCCAGAACATACATAATAAGGATATCTTACCTTCCCTTGCAAGGCAGTCATGGTCCGAATCACATTGACCCCACAATTCTGAGCCAAAGTTCTTGGAATAGCCTCAAATGCAATTGCAGCAGCTTCATAAGGCCACTGTTTTAGAATCAAGCATCAAAAGAAAATTTTTTCACAACCATATTAGAAAAATAATATCCAGGTCGCTTTATATCCTAACACATATTAGATGCAGGACTAATTGGTGGCTTTATGACAAGTCTCCTCCAAAGGAAGGGCACACGAGAATTAGTAAAAAAGTTACTTGGCAAAAAGTTCAAATGACTTTCTTCATTTCAAAGTTACAAGATGGATGAGCTAAGTTATCAAGCTCAAAAATTGGAGTAATTTCTTTGGAAATAAGAACTGGCTATTGGTATATAATCGCTAAAGTCTTGTTTGCTATTGCCGATTTGCCGATGACATGATTTATAATCCATATATCAATATCATGAATCACTATTTTTGCAGTCAGTACAAAATTGAAATTTGATGATATCTAGATTCTCAGAAGGGTTTACAGATACCTAATTGAAGGTGAAGATGAATGTTTGGGACTCGTTAAAGACAGTAATTGCTCACCTTTTCTATGCCTTCAATAGATGAGCTCTTTTGCTTTAGCATGGCTGATACGGTCAGCTCAGTAGCACCTCCACCTGGAACAAGTTTTGGATTCTTTATTATGTTTCTTGCCACAGACATTGCATCCTGTATAACACATACATAGAAACTCAGGATCATTGCTTGCACAAGAAACCAGTATTGGGATACTAGACTCAACACACATACCTGCAGATTCCTCTCCACTTCATTCAGCAGGTCCTTGCTAGCTCCCCTCAAAAGGACTGTGCATGCTTTTGGGTCCTTGCAGTCAACAATGAAAGAAAAGAACTCATCCCCTATTTTCCTCACCTCAAAAAGTCCAGCACCAGTACCAACATCAGAATCCTGCAATTCATCAGGTCTGTTGACAATTACTGCCCCACAAGCCTTGGCAATTCTGTTGTTATCTGTCTTCCTGAGCCTTCTGATTGCAGTAACACCAGCCTTGCTAAAATAATGGCAAGCAAGATCGCTCAGCCCCTTTTCGGTTATTACTAAATCTGGTTTGAACTTCAGAATCTGGGCACACAGGTTTTCAATGTATTCCTCTTCCATTTTCAGTAAGACACTCCAATCTTCTTCCCTCAACAATTCAGCATTGGTTTGGTTTTCACCTTTCTTGTACTCAAGAGGGGAATCAAGAAGAATAATTCTTGGATTCAGGATCTTTCTTCTCATTTTACCAGGAGCTACAACATCCTTGTTAAACATGACCCCTTTCAAAACTTTTGAGTCCTCCAACTGACCTCCAGGAACCTTCTCCACCTTAATGTACTTCTTGATATCCACCTCACGCAATCCTTGGCCAAGTTCAACTCCTGCCGTGGTTGTTGCATCAATTGCTAAGTCCTGAATGTTTCACCAAAAACACCCTATAATTTTCTTTTTAATCTCCAAATATGCATAGAAACAATATAAAATGAAATATCCATAAACAATTTCAACTAAACAAATGCATTCTCATGTTCAAACCTAAGATTTTAAAAATTCAAAAAATTAACAAGAACATACTTTCATTTCCACAAAAATACCAAAGCAACCTAGTAAACTCACTAAAATGATTAAAAATGGATATGCAGCCTGGAACTTGAAACCAAACAAGTCCCAAATTTCCTACCTTTACCAAATGAGCACCCCTAGTTCACAAATCACCATTCACCAAAGGTAAAAAATATTACATTTTACGTAAGGCGAGATAAAGGCTGAGAAGGAGAAGATAGAAGTATTGCCCCTAGGCAGTAACTAGTTATTAAATTACTTACAGCGATTAAATCCCCAAATTGACTGGTAAATTTTGTCCCGATACAACTCTTGACGAGGCCCAACATTGTTGCACCTGCCAAATGAGAAAATTACAAGAATTATAACTTGATGAAATAAAGAAATGTATTAAATTTCATAGACATTACAAATATCAAAAGCTCTAAAACAACCATCTGAAACTAAGTTGAGTTATTACTGCCCTTGGATTAGCTTTTGGTGAGTAGTATTTGACAGCCTACACATTAAGACAGATTTGAAACAGTTTCCCATCAAGTAGACTAACAGTAAAAGGTCTGAGAAAATACAAAGAGCACCTAATGAGAATAAATCTAGCAGGAACTGTCAAAATCTGTCAGCACGTAAAACCATTAACCTAAGTAGTCATTATGGTGAAAGGAGAAATTGAAGATCTTGAACATGACTTCAACAAGTAGTCTGTAACATGAAAGATCATATCTAAGCAATTACATTAAATCTAGAAAAATGATCCGTGCACATTCACTTTGATCCACAACAAAGATAAACTGACAAAAAATTCTGCTCACCATCAACGGGCTAAAGCAGCGAGGGGGCAGGCTCACGAATAATGAGAGGAGCAGTTACAATACTGAAAACGAAGTAAAGAATCCTACTGTGGTGATGTAATGAACTCTGATAGGTATAAGATGGCTACTTTAATCTATATGAACTAAATCTTATCATACGTTTGTTAGTTAAGTTAGTAAGGCAAATAACTACCATTAATTCGGTTTAATATGATAAAAATTACACAGCATCAGTAAATGATAAAAGGAAACAAGTGGAATGAACTTACGATCCTTTGCATCTACAGTCATTGCAATTTTGTCAATCACAGCAATAGCATCCTCCAGAGCTTTGTTATAAGCTGCAGCCCAAATGAAAGAAACTAGTAAGAATAGATGTCTAAGCATGTATCAAGAACGATTGAACAGAAGCTATTATTACCTCGGCAGATGACTGTGGGATGATAGTTCTTGTCAATGAAAGCTTCCGCAACATGAAGCATTTCTCCAGCTTCAACACAAAGATTATTCAAAGATAAGGCGATCAATTAGTGTCAAAAGACTTTTTTTAAGAATGTACATATGCATGAATATTTGTGCGTGTGTCTGTATAAATATATGTATATGTATATGTATAAATCTTCAAAAGTAGTCTTTCTAATAATCATTCATTAAAAACCTCCATACTGAACCACAAGAACCCTAAATCGCTAATTTATTGCACAAAAGAAAAACTACAAAAAGGGCACAATCAAATAGAATTACTCCACCCACCCCAACCACAAAAAATAATAATATGAAAACACGTACACACAGTCACACACGAACACGTAAGAAATAGGTTTGTGATCGAGGTGTGTATGAGGTGAACTAGAAAGTTTACTAACGTAAAAATGGAAACAAGTACCATAAGATGGGACTGTCATTTGCAGCAACAGCAGCATAGGATATGACATTAAATATATAAGTGCACTTACGCGAGTACCATTTGAATATGCTCTAGACTTGATGCATAATGCGCATGAAGTATCATAAACAAACAAGTCAGCTACCAAGTACATTCAGGACATACCGAGGACAATCACAGATGTTGTCCCGTCTCCTACCTCCTCATCCTGGGTTCGACTTAGTTCAATCATTGACTGCCAGGGTTGAAATAAAGTTCAGTAAGGTGTATAATTGTAGGCAGTAATAGAATAAAATACAGCTGCAGGTTACTGTAAAATAGGTATCTTCTTCCATTTAGACATTAAAGGAGTCAAATCACTTTGGAAAATAAGTTAAATGCCAACAGAAGGATAAGTGACTATGCCTTTGCTGCTGGGTGTGCCACATCTAGTTCACGAAGAATAGCATTTCCATCATTTGTCACTACAATCCCTGTAGAAGTCAAAAGAAAGCATTTCAGAGTACGAAGAGAATAAAAACATTGATGACATAAGAGGTGAGTGATATCATGTATGGCATTCAAACATACTCTTTCCTAATCATATATTCACTAAGCTACTGGAGATCAACAAAACGATAGATCCAAAATAGTCATTTTTCTTCGCCACATCCTAGATTACAGCCACACATTTAATAATAAAATGACTAGAAAAGACCACCTCCAGCAGCATCGAGCAGCATTTTCAACATTGATCGTGGACCCAAAGTAGTACGTATAATATCAGCAACAGCCTGTCAAGTGTAACCAAAATGTCAAAGTCAATTGATACAACGATGAAGAAACACATGCAGCCGTACTAAGGTAAGCAGGTAGTTAGATTTAACATGCAAAATCCATGAACCTTCACGACTTCACAAACACCTTCAATAAATTTAAGGGGTGCTTGGTTAAGTGGCTCGTGGTAGAGCCAAGAGGGAACTGCAATGGGATGAAAATGCAAGTTTCATGTTGAAGGAATCATTCCTCAATAATAATTTTCAACCGCACCCCTAAAAAATTGGGGGGGGGGGGATGAAACCTTTGCATACTCTTTCCCCACCACCATCATTCCCATTCCCCTCAAAATACCAGGCACCCCCTTAAGAGTGTAAGCCAACAAACGCATCATCTTTCACTCATGTGATATCATGCTACAGAAGAAAATAAATATGTGGTGATTACATGCAAAAGGACTTAAAGAAAAATTGATAGAACATAAATGCACAGTTAGCACGCTATATGATTTGTTATTTTAAGATCCACACTGCCTAGTAAAGCCAATATGAATATGCTACTTCAATAAGAAGCACGGAAAGAATACAAGGATGAGAATGAGTACTACCTTGGATGCTTGGATATTACCATGGTGAACCTTGCTTCCAGACTCCCGCTTCAACGAATCTTCTGCTCGACAGAATACAAAACACATTAACAAAAGTAAGAGAATGCAAGACAAGAGGAACATAAAAAAGCAATCAATGCATATTTCCAACTAAGAAAAGGGAAAGGAGGTATCCCTAGCCTACTTTAAATTTTTACAACATTCAAAACATTTACTCAACAGTCCATACAGGCAAGCACGAAACTAGTTTAATGTTCTCAGGGGGTTCCCTATACCCCACATTTTAACACAACCAAACAGCACAAGTTCAACTAATTCAAGCAGCACAGCGGATAACTAGAAAACAACCCACACTCATCGAAACTCGCACATCGAGGTGCAACACGTCATGCATCTGAAACTATCAAAAAATACCAAACAGAGCATTTCACTAACAGTTGTCTACAAAGTGCGAAGGTTATGCAAACCCTAAAGTCACTCAAAATCCGAGCAAACTTCAAACCAAACAGAGCATTTCACGAACAGTTGTCTACAAAGTGCGAAGGTTATGCAAACCCTAAAGTCACTCAAAATCCGAACAAACTTCAAAATGTATCACGAATCGAGTGAAAGCATAGAAATTGAAGAGCGAGAAATGAAGATCTACATAAAAAAAAAAAAAAAAAAATAGAGCGAGAAATGAAGCGTGGAAGAAGAGTTACTGAGGACGAGGACTGGCGCGTGCATCTCGACAATCGATTTGAAATTGCAAGATCAGCGTTGTAAGAGAAGAATGAAGATCGATTCACGAAGAGGAATGGGAAAAAGGTGCTTCTCTTGAAAACCCTGGAAGTTGAACAAGGGTTTTTGGTTAAGTGCGTGTGGGTGTACAAATAGGTCAGATATATATTTATTATTTTATTTCCTCAAATTTAGTTTATTTTGCAAAATCTTTATCTTTATCTTTATATATCTAAAAGTAAGAAGTTATACCTTATTTAGTAAGTATAGTTTTTCCGCCTAAATCAATTACTATATTTAGTAATTAATTTATTTTTATATTGTACTATTGTTTTAATTAATTAATCATAATTATCATCTTAATATAATACATAAAATATCTAAATATATATTCAATTAATTATATATATACTATATATCATATCTTTAATTTAATTTAATATAATAGTTTATATTACATTATCTTAATATATATTAAGATACGATATATAATTTAATATAAATAAATTAATTTTATCTTAATATGATATATATATATATATTAAAATGAGATATATAAGATGTATACTAAGATATATATGACATAATATATAAACCACTTAAGACAATACTATATCTTAATATATAACATATTTATTAATAAATTAATTTTTATATTACAATACATATTAAGTTAATCATATACTAATTAATTAATTACCAAAAATTAATATAGTAAAATTTATTATTTGTGAAGGGTAAGGTATATATATTATAAATGGTAATTTTCACTGATTTATTCTAGAATTCCCTCTTCTGATCCCTTTTAATGCGTTATGGTTTAGGGTAATGTATAGAAACGTAATCAATTAAATTATTGATTATCATAGTTGGTTTTGTATCAATAAGGTTTCATTTATTGTGATTGATTACCATATATTATTGATTAGCAAATTTTAAGCAAAATTTTAATCGATGTCATATTTTTGTACAAATTTTAATGGAATTAAATATTTGAAATTTGAAATGTGTGCATTTAGATGGATTGTTTATACTTATAAATAGTTGATTATTGTATCACAATTTTTAACTCTGAGTTGTGTATTCATGTTTCTTGACGAATGAAGATTTGGTATTTTTATTTGTCTTTTTTTTTTTTTTAATTAAAGGTTGAATTCTACGCTCAATTTCCTTATGTTGTCACTTGATTTCTTCTTAATTTTTTTTTATTATTGTTTGATTGTAAAGAATAACACTTTCATGATTTCAAATCATTGAAGAGTTGTTTATTCATCCTTAATTGAGGCCTTTGAAATTTATTTGGTCAAGATCTCCCTGTTTATCTACATACAGATCAACAAATGTCTTCATTTTAGTAGTGTAATAAAAATAGCATTGTAATCCTATAAACATTTGTAGCTAGAATGATTGTATCATAATTGTAATTTTTTATATATTATTGTAGCTATTTTTGTTTGTGTATTATATTTATCATTTTTAGCATTAATTGCATTATGTATTTATGTGTTTTTTTTAATGATGGGAGATGTTGTGTTAATCAGTATTTTTTTTTCGTAATCTGATATAAAGCTAATTTCAGTAATTTTTTTAATGGGATCAACGGACACACATGTGATTGTGTGATTTCTCCATCCCCTCTTATCAATTTTGATATATTCTCTTAGCTACCTACTGCTCTTTCTCCCTCTCAATCTATTCAAATTAAATCTTAAACTGAGGCAAACAATTTTTGAAATAGCCAGATTTTAATTTAATTTTTAGTTGGTTTCACCATTTGGAATTTTTAGTGTGTTCTCCATAGTTCCCTACTTCACTTATCTTTCACAATCTCACTGTTGCATCGATTGCTTCTCTTTCTTTATTCTCATCACTTCTCGATAAATTAAAATTGATTATGTATGCTACTCTCTTTTCATGGGCCTTTTATCTTTCATCTTCATTTTTTATTTTTATCTTCCACCTATTCTTCATATGAACGTACATAAAGTTGATTATGTTGGAGTGAATCAAAGAAGTCAAGATGTGGACCGCGATAATTAGAATATTCAACTCTTTAAAATTCACTATTTTGAATTATTTGTAACCCAAAAACTAAAAAATGCAGAATCCATTTCTCCTAAGAGGAAAAGAAGATGAACTCCTATAGTCATTATCCATTAAAGTTCAAAGTAATCATATATTGGACTTCTTATGAAACAGTCACAATTTCTGTAGATTTATTTTTTCAATTTCATTTTTAGGTACTGGCCAGGATTTTTAATTTTTAATTTTGTACTGTAGAAAATATGACCAAAATTAGTGTAAATGTGTAAAGGAGATTGAAGACGCCCGAGAAAAGTACATTTTTATATATATATATTTTCTTTTTTACCTTTGACGACATTGGAAAAAAACTTTCAAGATTGACACATTTTCCTAGCATTTAAATTTAGTGTACAAAATTAGTTAAAGTGTAGGCTATGCTTTGGTATCAAATTTTGTTATTTTTAATATCTTCTTGTGTCGTGTATCAATATAATAATTGTAAATTTTTCAAAAATTATATAATCGGCATATGTTATGTTATCATTTAATCAAAATATCATTAATATTTAAAATAATTAGTGATCCATTTTTTTTTCGTTCAAAGAAAATCAACCTTTTGAATCTAATTAATACTGATTGAATTCCATAAATCACATAAAATAGATTAATGAAAAATTAAAACAATTATGTCAAAATGACGAAAAAATCTGCCTGTATATATGGATGCATGAAATCATAACTTCATCACCATTAGTATTATAAATTTTTTTACATAGATCTCTCTTATATTTTTTGTTTAACCTATATTTTCATAAATATCTCTTATTATACATGTGTATAGAAATACTCCAAAATTTTTAATTAAATATTATTTGAATTTTTGTTTTAAATTATTACAATATTACTAACAAAATAAATTGAATATCATCTAAATTTATTTTATAGTTATTTCTATGAATTATTACTAAAATATTGTTGTGACATAATATCTTTATATTTATAATTTTTATCCGTGCATCGCACGGTGGGTAATGCTAGTTTTGCTTAATTTTAATAGTACGTCAAAAAAACCTTAATATTGCCATTTATTTATAAAATTATACTTTGAAATTTACATTTTTAACTCCTTTAAAAAATAACCATTATGCAATATTTAATTTACCCTAACTGCAAGTGCATAGTGAAGTGCATAGTGTGTGGTGAATAAGATCGTATCCACTAATATTTAATGATACAATTACTTAGTACTAAAATGTAATAATCTTCGTGTTATCTAAACTACCAAATAAATGAATGATTTATCTAATTCCTAAATTGCATAAAAATAGTAAAAGCAAATAAAATGTAGATACCGAGATACACAAAGTAAAATCAAACAGTGAAGTAAAGACATACTTTGGGTTTGACAAATCATAAATTAATTCATTATTTTAATCATTTTATCAAACACCTATATTAGGATTTAAATCATGTTAGAACAATCACTTATATATCTCAAACATCCTCTCGAAGTACCTAGATTGTAGATCACACGACAAATAGCAACGTGTTCATTAAATATCTATCACGCAACTCCTAAATGATCATTATGTTCATTGTTCTCTCAATTAATCACAACTCTCTCGAATGATGTTAGTTAATTAACAAGTCAATTATTCTCAATCTTGTGTTAAGACTCATCTTCCGATTTATGAAATAACACATTTTATTGTATCATTTAATGGTCAGGTAAATAACACACGATTAAGCACTAGAATAATAAAAAAATGATCAAATCATAAACATAAGAATAAATGAATAAAAAGAACTTCATACATTGAATTATAAACCAACCATAGAATACTATGATTTTAGTTATCCATAACAAAATAGATATCCAAATTAGATATCCATAAACCAACCCTTAATTATGAGTTTACTTTTATGAGTTCTGAAATGTATTATTTGGTTGTTCATTTTGCAGTAATTTTTAGTAGATTATTTATTTATTTGATCTAAAGTGATCAATTACGAGTTGAAGGATACAAGGAATGATCTAAAAAGACTTCTAACATAATTAAGAAGTGGATTAAAGCCATTGAATTGAATTTAAGTGAAAAAATTCGTGAAATTTCGGATCAGGATCGACCCAATCATGAAGAAATTATAAAGACAGGATTAACCCAGCAACGTTTCGTCTATCCACCGATAACTAAAATTAGAGTTTTATTTCTTTCTTAAATTTGGGTTTCTAACCAATTTATATAAGGTTACACATCCTCATTCACTTAAAGAGGCACTGATATAAGAGGAAAACAACAAAAGAAAGGTACAACAGAGACTGGAGATTCAGGTTACATCAAGATTGAAAATACGGGGTTTTAGTGTGTTGAATAGTTTTTGTTTTTCATATTTTTATTCTCTCTTTAATTATGCCTAGCAATATTCCTTTGATTATATGGTTGGAAAATTTGTTAATAAGATGAATGTATAGAAAGACCGAGAGGTGAATAAATGTTCATATGGAATTATAATCTTTTGTGAATTGAAAACAAGTTGCTCACGACTAAACTGAAACAAAGTGAAGGATGGTCAACTTGAACATGTTTCACTTCGAGTCCAACAAGGTGGAAGAAGATTCATCCTAGCTGACTAATGAAACAAAAGCTAGACGTTAGAGGCTAAAGATGGTTATCCAGTGCTTCCAACTAATAACATAGAAGTCAATTGATGCCTAAGTGGCTATCCCAGTCTTCGGAGAACTGGACTGAAGATGAAGACTAAAGGTTGAAGCTGTTGCGATAGATTAACTTTAGACTCAGTAGGACCTAGCCAAGGGACAAAATTATAAGTCTCCATGAGCTAGATATTTTCGACATTATCAAATAGAAAATCAACTAAAATTGTATTCAAAATTAGTTCAGTTGATAAAAATGATAATTTTCTACGTGATGTCTTCTAATATCGTTTCTTTGATAATTTGTGCCTTGACATCATAAAAAAAGGGAAATTGTTGGGAAAATATTACTAAGTTTTGAGTGATGTCAAGAGGGTTAACTTATCAAGTATAGAAAAAACTGATCGAGTCATGTAAGTGTCATGTATAGATAATTGAGTCATGAAAAATATGAATAAGTTACGATCCTAACCAATTGGAGTATGAAAAAAGCTCGGTTAGAGAACTGAAGACAAGGGAACTCAACTAACTAGAGAAGACGAAACCAACTAATGTTGTTGAAGAGAAGACGAAACCAACTAATGTAGATCAATTGAGAACTAAAAAAGAAGCCAAGTGATAGAAATTAGTTGAGACGAAGAAAGCCGACTAAAGCATAAAACTAGTCGAGAAGAAGTCAGGAGTGTAGAAACTAACTAAAGTAGTTCAGTTGAGTAGAGCCAGTCAACAGAACTGACTAGCCATTTTGAAAAGCTACAAGCTTGCATGAAAATGGCTAGACATGTAAAGAGTATTTCTTCAGGTCATACTAAAAAGTTAAAAATGAAAAAGAAGTTGACCAATCACGATAGTCAATTTTCTGTAGTAAGAAGATAACATCAATGATCATCTTGATCAAGAATTGAGATTAAGCTATAACATGAAGAAAACAGAAGAGAGTTTGTTCTAAAAAGAAAGTTCGAAATAAAAAAAAGATGATCAAGGTCGAAGATGCAGCTGCTAAGAAAACCAATTAAAGAGAAGTGTTTAAGTCTTTGAAAATCCAAAACTAGACAACTTCTGCTGTTTAGTTTGTAGGATTTAGAAGAATTCAGTTTGTACAATCTTGTGATAGTTAAAATACCCAACCCATAGTAGTAATTACACCTAAGCTCTTAGTGGGAAATTGTAAGTTATCGAGTGTATCGAACAATAGCAGTGAAAACTAAGCTTTGTAAGTATGACTTGCTAGTTGCAATATCATCTAAGCTCTTAGCTAAGCCTTGTGGGTTGAGAGATTGTTATAGTTGAAATATAATTATATATCCAGCACTAGTGTTGCAACTGAAGCTTAGCGTTGCAAGTATGAGAAGCTGACTAGCTGGTATTTGTAATTCAACAAGTGTATAGTGATTACCTTTCCATTTTTTGGAAGAGAGATAATGTAGAGTCAATTTAAAACTCGAACCTCTCCATATCCCAGCTTTCCTTAACTGCTTTATTTATTTAGTTATCTGATGTGTGATTGCTCAAGTTATCTAAGTGTATATGCTTAAATCAATATATTCTCAACTGAGCAAAACCAACTGAAGTTTTACCTTAAGTTGAGAATTCACTTCTGCAAGTCAGATAACTTAATATTTTCGCAACTTTGATAATCATCAAACTTTGATAATTTTTATAAATGATTTGGCCATGATTATTCACCCTCCCTCTTAATCATTATTTAGTATTTTCGAACCAACACTTAGTGATCTTCTCCCATGTATGAATTAAATTAGTTTATTAAATTGATTAATCTTGTATAGATGATATTATAGGAAAAATATGTCGTTGGGTTGAATGCTGCAATTGGATGGATCAAGTCAGTTGCAGGAGTCTCCTAGACTAATTTAGCAAACTGCTCTCTGGAGCTATGAAGTCAGTATAGTCCTGTGAGTTCTCAGTCACAGGAGTTCTGATCCAAATGATTATCAGTTGTTTTAAGAGGCTAGTTCTATGTACTTATCAATAGATTCATAAAAAAATGACATGTTATTTCCATAACTAGAGTCCTCACGGAAATAAGAGGTAGAATGCTTATATAGAAAAGAGAAGAGTGAAAAATGCGGAATCCAAATATCTAATTACATGTCGAAATGGAGATCGTTGGAATTTTTTTGATGATGATGGGCGCGACGGCGGTAACTCCGAAGACGGTGGGAGAAAGTATAGGCTTGAGAGAGTACGAGCTAACCTAGTTGAGTTTCTTTCAAAATGACCTAAAATGAAAATTGGGAGGGGGGGGTATTTTTACCTCTTCTCTAATTAACTCTAATTGGAATTTAATTTAGAAATTAAATCATATTTTGGTCAATTGAATTTCTATTTTAGTAAAATCAAGTTCTAAGGATTTGTATTGTAAGTACTATCACCTAATATATTCGTTAGTCTCATTTCGATACTAATTGAACAATAAATCATTAAAATCATAATTAGGCTTGAAAGCATATCATTTGGGCCTTTTATTAAAAATACTTTAAGCACTTTGGCTTTAGAAAAATATACTTGGTCCTCCTGATAAATAAATTTGGGGTGTTACAATATCACAATGTATTTCACTTTTTAAACAACTATATGTAACAGCCCGATCCCGAAAAAGGTAATTAAGTGGGGATGGAGTGTTAATCCAAAAAGGATTAATATTTAGAATATAATTAACAATCGAGTAGGCCAAAGATAGGATATGCCCTTTGGAAAATTGGACAACATAACCGCTATAACTAGAGCAAATCCCCATTTAAAAAGGCTTATAACAGAAGGATGGAAGTTGTGAGAATTCAATAAGCCCATTCATGGGCTATATGAAAGCAAATAAACAGATACCAGCAGTCAATAAACTCATTCATAGGTCAATGAAAAGAAACATAACCAATATGCTTAGCTAGTAAAGCCTCTTAATAGGTAGAAAGAGAATGAATGGATATGCATATCAAAATACGGGACTTCATTCCCATAGATTAATGTTAGAGACATCAGTTGTAAGCATATTGAACATGGTATACTAAGAGTGTAGTAGAAGCTCAATAATTCAAGTAGCAATGTCATAGAAAAGCAACAATGAAGAGTTATCAGAGTAGCAGAAATCATAGTGGGATAAATACTATAAGATCCCGACAGCCAACAGACACGCCGTCGTTTAGCGTGCAAAATTACACATATGGGCAAAGCCCGATAGATGCTTGAATGTGCCTCCAGCGGCTAGTATAGTGCCAAGAAGGCGGATATCATCCCACGAGGAGTGATAACTCTTCTATCCTAAGGCGTATCTTTTTGGAACTTTGAGAGAATTACTGTCACTAATTCGTTCCTGCAACTTAATGTAAAACCAAAACTAAAACGTAAACTAAATCAAATAATAATTAAAACATGTTCAAGTCGAGTGTGAGTTCAGACTGAGCCTATGTATGCAATCCCGGGCACAAACACATGGATACCTCGTTCAGACCGTTTGGTTATAGGGAGCAGGTACGGTCGTCTTACACCCTCCAATTTCTTCTTACTGTGTACGCTAAGAGCGATACGGTTGGCGACTCTTAGTCTCTAGCTATCAAAGACCCAATGAAGAGAGTCATGCAGAGGGTTTGCAAGGATAGCAGCATTCGATCGGAGGAACCCAACGCTGGTATATGGGACCCCTTTGGCGTTGTGCCCATAACCACCTATACTTCAATCCCTGGGCATTATCGACTCTAGGTTTCATCACCCGGTTTATCACTTAGTGGCTCATCAGGGTTCGGTCGCCCTTACTTCCACCCTGACATACATCAATAATGGTTTAGCTACGAGTGATCAGCCACATAGCCTCTCCATTGTAGTGTCATCGTTCTTCCCAAGTTGAAGTTGGGAATCATCTCAAGATATATTAAGCCCAATTAGCCTCATGCATACTTTAGTGCTCTCGATCCTCACTACACTCAACTCGAACACGATCTACTTAGCCGGAAAACATAATTACAAATAAAGCAAAAGAAATCTGGAAGCTCATAATGAAAGGAAATAAACTGGATTAACTTCTAGATCTAATGCCAGACAAAAGGTAAAAACAGCTCGCACATTGACTTAGGGCAAATCGCCAACAACAATGCCGAATATCCTGAACTGGAACAATAAAATAAAACTGAAATAACTAAAGTATATATGCCTGCCTTAACGCAAAATGCTCATTCTTTGAAAATGAAATGGAATCAAGTATTTATAGTGAGTACGGAACAACCACAAATGGCCCATTTCAGCCCACGCAGGGGTACGATCCAGCCTTGACTTCTTCAACCTTCCACCTAAGTGTGCAGATTTCTCGGCCTCCCCTTCTCTCTCCTTATCTTCTTCATCTCTCTCCCCCTTCTCCACTTTCTCTACTCAACGGTTGACTCCCCCACCTCTAGTGACGGTTGCTGATGTGGACCTAGTTAGTTGGAGTGATTGGAGCTGAACTTCCGCGTTGAATTTGCAACAGACTCTCCAAGCTTCGGCTCCCTCCTTTATGCCTTTGTCACAGATAGTATCGGTTTATGCCCATACTGGGTCCTTTTGTATCTCTTCCCCCTTGTTTCACTTAAACTCCCCACCAGACTCTAGACTCTATAAAAATATTAAAAAATAATGAAAAAGATATGTACAAAATACCCAACTTTGAGTCTGTATCATCCCCAAACACTTGGACTATACTTGTCCTCAAATATGAGAATAACCAAAACTCTAAATAAAAAACAGACTCAAAGAGAAAGAAAACAAGCATGCGATTGACATTTTGATTATGGGCGCAACCAGGGCTAACACACGATGTGGGCATTGGGATTAAAACTGCACATGGTCACAATAGATAATGATGAGCAGGGTTCACTCTACTCACCTTTCTCTCTGTGTATGAGTAGGTTGTGTTTGCGCTCAGAATTCTAGTAATCACAATAGTCCATAGTGTTTGCTTAAGGCCTAAGTTAACAACCCAAAATTAATCATCAAACATGCACATCAAAAGGTCTTTATTTAGGTTGTAATGGGGTATGCAGTACAGAGGTAGGGAAAATTTGGATTTAGCTTCAAATAAGCAGATTTAGGAATATTCAAAGCTGGCACCCTTTGTGCTCCCATTCAATCAGAAAAACATGCATCACAGATGTTATCATTTATAGACAGAGCATATAATTTCTTGATTTTCTAGCAGACAAGATATCAAATATATTTTTCTTATTCTTTTCTTTGTTCTGCTGATCTTTCTTTGCTTTCTTTTCTTATATGGGTAAGGCAACAGATTTGCCCTTTTTCAGATCATGCTCTTATTATGGCCTTAATTATGCTGTCATTCTCGAGCTACACATATATTTCTGACCCACATCAGATTACTCTTTTAAGAGAGATTTAAACTTAAGGGCTAGAAAACAATTTAAACAGGCTCAATCATGGCAACAATGGAAATATTTTTGCACAGTCGCGGCTAAAAGAGAAAGAAAAATTGCCTTAATCATCTAAGCATGTTTGGGATTAAGGGTCAGCTTTGCATAGGACAAAAGCAAACACAGGTCTAATCGTAATTACAGAATTTTAATTCTCAAAGAAAGAAAAAATGGCATATGAAATGCAGTCTCAAAACTCACATGGTTTACTCATCTCATCTATCATTCTCATATGCAAGTTTAATCCCAATCATAATCAATCCAGGTTTGACCTAAGTGCGTCCATAAACAAAATAAATTATCTTGCTTGCGACACGAAATAGACACGGACAAATTTCTCCCCACACACTTGCTTGTCAGCGTGCTTTTAAAGGCACAATCAGTGTGTGAGTTGAATTTGCCCGACATTAAATAAAAACAAAAGAAACCACAAATATTCACAAACCAACAAAACTAAAACTAAAACAAAACCTACACTACTAAAAAGGGGAGCAAAGTGTTCAGGGGGAAGACGGGTATTCTAACCCGTAATGGTCCAGCAACTTCCTTAAGGCTTTCTATAGGCAGTCAACCTTCCTTTCCACTTCCTGTAAGCCTTCAGAGGGGGGTTTGTCTTCTTTATCATCATCGGTCCTGTAATAGGTAGATGTGCTCGGATTTGCTTCCGGCAATAAGAAGAAGGAGATGTTATCTTTTCCTACTTCGACCAATTTCCATCGCTTTAAGCGATTTAGGTCGAAGTATTCTATCATGTTCAATGGTTTGAATTTAGAGGAAGAGAGAGAGGTTCCACTTACACTTTCATACACCCTGGAAATGAACGGGCCCATAGAGATGCAGGGGGAGGTCTTGTTGCTGGCATTCATTTTCCATTGTTGAGCCACCGTGAAGCCGAAGTTCACCTTCTTGCCTTTCTCCATACACCATAGCAAGAAAAGCTCTTGCTGAGTGACTTGCCCTGTTCCATCTTTACGGGCATAGATGTTGTAGGTGATCCATCTGTGGCAAATCTGCAAAGCGGCATTCTTGATCTCCTTGCTTTTGCTAGCTCCTAACTTGAATGGGTCGATCCCTCTGATCTCCTCCCATTTGCGTTGGACGCTCTTTATCCAAGTTTCTGGGGCTAGTGTCATAGCTTCCTTGTACCATTGCTTCTGAAAATCAGACACTCCGACTATGTCTAAATGCAGATTTAACTCTGTAATAGACATGCTGTACTCCGTGCCTTGAATAGAAAACTTGATCACTCCGAGTGTATTCAACAAGTAGCCCTTTCTAGGCTTGAAACTGTATGATAGCAGAAATTCACAAGAAAGCTCCTTATAAGATTTATCTTCCCACTGCAATGCCTTCGTCCACCCTATGTTCTCAAAGTACTGAAGCACTTCATCCTTTAAGCCCAAATCTTCCAGAGTGGTTTCATCCAGGGCATAGAGTGGCACTAGTTTTCTTTTGTCCATGAATTTCTCTCGCTCTGCCTGGCTACTAATCTCGGCTTTCTCTGGCTTTGCCGGGGCTACTCTTGCTGACACTTGGGGTTTAGCTGGTTCTTTCTTTGGCTTTGCTGATAGTTCGACTTTTGGTGGTTGGGTGGGTTTATCAAATTCATTGCTTTCTGATCCAACAGTCTCCTCTCCGGATTCTTCATCGGTAGACTCATCATGCAGTTCCAACTTTCTCTTTTTGGGCATAACAGAAGGCTGGCCCTTTTTTGGCTTCAATAGGGATTTCCCTATTGTCACTTTGCTGGATTCCTCCTTTCCTTTCTCTGTGCCCTTCTTAGCACCCTGACTCCTGGGGGAAACCCTTCTCCCCAGAGTAGCCTCTGGCTTCGGTGAGGGCTGTTGCGGTTGTGCCTTGTTTGTTTCTTCCTCCTCGTTGAGGGCTTTTTCTGACTCTTCAGATTGAGTCTCCTCTTCTTCTTCTTCTTCTTCTTCTTCTTCTTCTTCTTCCTCTGACCCAATTTCTTTAGTTCCCGCTTCTTCCTCCTCCTAAGTGAATTTCTCCTTGGTCACCTTTTCTTTATCGTTCTCTGCTCTTTTTCTTGCTTCCTTCTCTTCTTTTTCTTTCTCTCTTTCTTCCTCCGAGACATCTTCAATGATTTTCTCTTCTTTTTCTCTTCACCTTCTTGATTTTTCTCTGTTTCCTCCTCTACATTTTCCTCATTCTCTGGCTCAGTTCCTGGTTCGACCATCGTTTCTTGTTAAGGCTCTGTCGGCGTGGGATCTGTGCTTTTGGCTGGCTCCGGTTCTTTCTGGGTCTCCTGGATAAGGGCTTCTATAATTTTTTTCTCTAATACGCCCAAATTGACCTTCGGAACCTTGGGCTTCTTGGCTGATGGTTTCTTGGAAGCCTTCGCCGGAGCTTTTCTCTTCTTTGGAGCTGTTGGTTTTTCTGCGGCCTCGACGGTGGTGAGGGGTTGAATGTTGAGAGGCTCTTCTTTTATCAGTGAAGGTCCAGTTCCGACAGACGGGGTCAGTGACTGGAGTGGCGTCTCTGTTGGGGTCTCGCTGGCAGCCTTTTTTCGTCCGTGAGTTGATTTTCTGACGGGTCGGCTGGACTGGCCTCCTCTTGTTCTTGTCATATCATTTGAGGGTGTTGGAAGTAAGGTGAATGCTTGATGATTCAGGGGTGGCGGAAGGGTTTTATGCGATCAGATGAGTTTTGAAATTGAGGAAGTTGGGGTTTTAGCGAGAGATTAGGGATTTGATCTTGAGAAAATTGGGGAGAATCTAGTAGAGATAAGCTTAATCCGTACTAAGAGATAGAGAGATAGGCATTAAAATATTTTTGAATTTCAAATTCTCTCTCTTCTGATCTGACGTGTGCATGGGGAGTCAAAACGGCTCTCACATTATTTTTCTCTCTCATCTGATCCGTCTTTAATCATCTCCACACACATAGGCTTTTCTCCACTTCTCCTATATTCCTGGTTATGCCCACAATATGTCTGCTCCTTTCTTGTGCCCTCTGCAAGTTAGTTCTCACTATACATACTGAAACAAAATTTAACGAAATGAAAGCAATAAAAATACCGGGTTGCCTCTGGATTAGCGCTGTTGTTTATAGTCATTAGCCCAACTATGTCTTCCTTCTTATTGGTAAGTGGGTTCAATGAGCATGGCCCTTTCAACCACTTCTTCCTGTATGTGCTCGTAATAAGGCTTAAGCCTTTATCCGTTTACCCTGAAAATATCGTTGTCTTCTGGGTTGAGGATGTCCACTGCTCCACTTGGGAGTTGGTTTTGGACAATAAAGGGCCCCATCCATTTAGACTTCAATTTCCCAGCATTGATGCGGAGCCTTGAATTGAACAGTAGCACTTTTTATCCTTTTACGAATTCCTTCCTCTTTATGAGCATATCATGTACCTTCTTGGTTTTTTTTGTGTATATCATAGCGTTGTCATACGCCTCTGCTCTTAGCTCCTCCAATTCTTGAATTTGGAGTTTTCTTTTTGCTCCATCTACCTTCAAATGGGTGTTAAGTTTTCGAACTGCCCAAAAAGCTTTATGCTCCATTCTCATAGGTAGATTGCATAGCTTCCCATAGACCAGGTGGTATGGAGATATTCCGATCGGAGTCTTAATTGCTGTTCTATATGCCCATAAGGCCTTTTCTAGATAATTGCTCTAATGTTTTCTTCTCGGACTGACCACTTTTTCGAGGATGTTTTTGATCTCCCTGTTGGATATTTCAGCTTGCCCGTTTGCTTGGGGATGATAGGCAATGGTCACTCTGTGCGTGACCCCATATTGGTTTAGCAACCTCTTTATGACCATATTGCAGAAATGAGTTCCTTGGTCACTGATCAGCACTTTGGGAACTCCATGCCTAGAAAACACATTAGATTTAAGGAAATTCACCACTCTCCTTGCATCATTGGTTGCTGTTGCCTTAGCCTCTACCCATTTTGATACATAATCCACTGCAAGGATTATGTACAAATTGGTACCGAACTTGGGAAAAGGTCCCATGAAGTCAATTCCCCAGATATCGAAGATTTCAACGGGCATAATGAGGATTAAGGGCATAGATTCACGGATGGATATATTCCCTGTTCTTTGGCGGTTGCTGCATCTCTTGTAATAAAGATAGACATCTTTGAAAATGGTGGACTAGTAGAATCCCCCATCCAATATTTTCCGAGCAGTTCTTCTTGGCCCGAAATGTCCTCTGCAAACGTCCGTGTGACAAAATTTCAGTATGCTCTTAATCTCATTTTCAGGTACGCATCTCCTTATGACCCGGTCAGCCCCAATCTTCCACAATGTTGGTTCTTCTCATACATAGAATCGGTTTTCTCTTACCAAATTTTTCTTCTGATAGTCATTCATGCCTATCAGACACCGTCGAGTCACCAGGTAATTGACTATGTCGGCATACCATGGTTCGACTCCCAATGTGCCCTCAAGCCAGTAGAGGTGCTCATCAGGAAATGTTTCCGTGATTTCTTCTTTGCTCTCCACCATGAGTCTACTGAGGTGGTCGGCCACAAGATTTTCAGCTCCTATTTTATCTTTTATCTCTATATCGAATTCTTGAAGTAATAGAATCCATCGAATGAGATGTGGCTTAGATTCTTTCTTCACCAAGAGGTACTTGAGAGCAGAATGATCAGTGAACACAATCACTTTTGCCCCTAAGAGATATGATCTGAACTTCTCGAAAGCAAACACAACCGCCAACAACTCCTTTTCGGTGGTCGAGTAGTTACACTGAGCTAGATTCAGTGTCTTGAAGGCGTAATAGATAACATAGCTCTCTTTGTCTCTTTTCTGTCCAAGAACTGCTCCGACAGCATAATCACTTGCATCACAAATCACCTCGAATGGCATGCCCTAATCAGGTGGTTGGATTACTGAAGAGGAGACTAACTTCTTTTGAAGGTCATGGAAAGCCTCCTCGCAATCCTTATCAAATTCGAAAGCCACTTCTTGTTGAAGGAGTCGGGTGAGTGGTTGACCAATCTTGGTAAAATCCTTGATGAATCTTCGATAGAAGCCCGTATGTCCTAGGAATGCTCAGATCTGTTTGATAGTGGTGGGATAGGGCAATTTGGCAATGATGTCTACTTTTACCCTGTCCACCTCAATTCTCCGTTCTGAGATCACATGTCCCAACACGATTCCTTCTCGGACCATAAAGTGACATTTCTCATAGTTCAGCACAAGATCCTTCTCCACACATCTTTTCAGGACCCTTTCTAAATTTGTTAGGCATTGATCAAAATGATCCCCCAAAACAGTGAAGTCGTCCATAAAGATCTCAATGCACGTTTCGAGCATATCCGAGAAAATGCTCATCATGCATCTCTGGAAGGTTCCAGGAGCGTTGCATAGGCCGAAAGACATACCTCGGTATGTGAAAGTTCTGAATAGGCACGCCAAGGTGGTTTTCTCTTGATCTTCTTGTGCCACATAGATTTATATGTACCCTGAATAGCCGTCGAGGAAACAAAAGTATGATTTGCTCGCAAACCGCTTCAACATCTGGTCGACGAAGGGCAAGAGAAAATGATCCTTCCTCGTGAGTGTATTCAGCTTTCTATAGTCGATACAGACCCTTCAACCTGTTTGGAGACGAGTTTGAATCAACTCTTTGTTTTCATTCTCAATGACTTGAATCCCTGATTTTTTTGGGACCACACGGATGGGGCTGACCCATTCGCTATCGGATATGGGATAAATGATTCCCAAATCAAGTAGCTTTAAGATCTCCTTAAGGACCACTTCCTTCATGATGGGATTCAGTTTCCTTTGTAGCTTCCTGACTGGTTTGGCTCCTTCTTCTAACATGATGCGGTGTATGCAGATAGACGGACTTATGCCCTTAATATCAGCTAGTGTCCATCCAATGGCCTGCTTGTACCTTTTGAGCAGCTCTACCAATCGTGTTTCTTGCACCATGGTTAGTGCAGAATTGATGATGATTGGTAGTTTTTCTCCTTCTTTCAGATAGGCATACTTGAGATGCTCTGGTAACTTCTTCAATTCCAAAGTTGGAGGCTTAATGATAGAACGTACCATTTTTTCAGATGGTTGCAGTATGGGCAAATCCAGGTTTTCCTTGGGATTTAAGTAGAATTCCAAACTGTACAGCTGCATTATTATCTCCTTGATTTCTTCATCTTTTTCATCTATTGTGTCCCAATCCTCCTGACTGTGTTAGATTATCCATTCCAACGGGTCCTTAGCAAGCATCCTTGCTCCTTCAGTTTGTGCAAGTGACTCGATTATATCTACCATGCTTATTCCTTCTATGTCGGTGGGATGCTTCATAGCTTCTATGATGTTGAAGGTGATGGTGTCTCCATCAAATTGCATGTCAATGTGCCTTTATCAACATCAATTTTTGTGTGTACTGTTTTCATGAATGGTCTACCCAACAGCATACAAGAAGTTTTCTTGCTAGATGTGCCCATATCTAGGACATAAAATTCCGCTGGAAAAATCAGGTCTTTTACTTTTATCAGCACGTCTTCCAATATGCCCTCTAGGAATACGCTGGATCTGTCCGCGAGTTGGATAACTGTCCTTGTCTCCTTCAATGGCCCAAGTTCTAATTCTTCAAAGATGGTCAAGGGCATGATATTGATTGAAGCCCCTAGATCGAGCATGGCTTGATCAATCTTTGTGCTCCCAATCTCACATGGAATGAAGAACATTCCTGGATCTCCGCATTACTTTGGAAGCTTTCTCTGTATTAAGGTAGAGACATTCTCGCTCATGATGACTTGTGATTCTTTTGTGAATTGAACTTTCCGGGTGCATAATTCCTTCAGGAAATGGGCATATCGGGGCACCTGTCTGATTGCGTCTAACAAAGAGACGTTGACTTCCACCTTTCTGAATATTTGTAAAAGGTCTCGATCCTCTGCTTCCTTCTTATTCTTCCTTAGCCTTCTTGGAAATGGCGGTGGAATGATGATCTCTTTCTTCTCTAGTGGCTCCGTGGTTGTCTTCGGATTTTCAACATGGTTGTTCTTTACTGGCTCCTTTTCAGCTTTTCCTGGTGTGGCTTCTTTAAGGGCATTTTCACTCTCCTCTTGCAGTGAGGTCTTACCCAGCTCCTTGCCTCTCCGGAGTGAGATTCCATTTACGTCCGCTCTTGGGTTGGGCTCGGTCTGTGATGGTAGTATGCCTTTTTCTTTCTCCATTCGCGAGATCACTTCACTTAGTTGGGTGATTTGTGTACCCAAGTAATTCAGTCCCGCTCTAGTTTCTGTCTCAAATGAAGCAACACGCTTCTGGCTATTCACCGATTCTATTGCCATCTGTCTCACCATATCTTCAAGAGTTGGTCCTCCGGATATGGGCAAATTACGTGGTGGACCTGCATGTGCCTGTGACTTTGGGTGTCTTTGCCTGTGATTGTAATTTTGGGCATATGGATCGTTCCTCCACCGATTTCCTCCATCAATCACTATTTAAAGAAAAATAGTTAAATATCTATATTGATTGGTCAAATATTGTGTTATAATATATATTAGTAAGTAGCACTAATATTATTATTAATATTATTTTTTATGAGGTCTACGTAAAATGAAGTGTTAATCATCTTCATTATGTTTGGTGGGACTACTTAGAAAATAACTTGTCCGATCATGTTGAGACTTTAGAGTTGAGATTGTTGGGTCATTGGAAGATCTACATTTTTTTAATTGAATAGCTAACTTTGTCACAATTTATAGAGTTTAGTGAAGTTCGTAAATAGAAAAAATATATTAATTTTGTGATTAAAAATGCAAATATATTCAGTGTTCACATTAACAATATAAAAAATTTGATAATATTGTAAAGTTGTTTTAGAGTCAATTAGTTAAAAAAAATTAGTAGTGGAATTTTGTACAACATATATCAGGAAAATTATAGGCAGCTCAGAAATGTGGAAAGTTTCATGGAATTATAAACCGAGAACATATATCAGGAAAATTATAAGGAGCTCAGAAATGTGGAAAGTTTCACATAGTTATAAATGAGAACACATTCAGAAAAGTATAACCAGCTAAACATGGAGGTTTCTGAGATTTATAAGGACACTCAACAATAAAAGAATAAGCTGCTGCATAATTTCAGTCTTGAGTCGATTAGGTTTCAGAGATTTTGCTACATGATTTCATTGTTGAGTCCATTAGTCTTGAGTTGAAATGGTGTAGTCAAGGTCAGAGGGACCGTAACTCTTCAGAATCCTTAGAATCACCTAATCACCTGTGATGCTAAAATAGCCAACCACGTATCCATCTAACCTTAGAGATCTCATTAGTCATTATACAATTAGATCTATGAAGACCCTCAATTACAGTAGTGCCATCAGCTTCATCTTCAGGTTCAACCTCATTCTCTCCAATCACATCTTCAAGTAATTGATAAAATGCATCACCTGATTGAACCTCATTCTCTTCAATCACATCTTCAAGCAACTGATAAGATGCAATACCTGGTCAGAATCTTAATGATGTTGCATTTAATGTTGGGACTGATGCAGCAGCACCATTTCCAATTGCTGGTTTGGAGGCTGGTCTTGATTTTCTTAACTTTGATCAGTATGATAATTCCAACTTCAATTTTCTATTCAACCCTAGAAATGGTGCATTATATCAGAATCTTAACGATGCTGCTGTTAATGTTGGGACTGGCGCAACAGAACTACTCCTTTTTTGATTAATGTAGAGCCAAAGTTGACTAGAAATGTGGAAGGTTTCACAGAATTATAAACAAGAAAACCAAAGTTGGAACTATCAAAGTGATCAAAGTCAAGAAATTCAAAGTTGATAGCAATTGAGTTTTCAGGTCCAGTAAGTGATCAAAGTCAAGAAATTTAAAGTCGATAGCAATTGAGTTTTCAGGTCCAGTACGTGCTGCATTAATTGGGAGTGGATTTGCTGCATCAGTCCCAACATTAATAGCATCATCATTAAGATTCTGATATAATGCACCATTTTCATGGTTGACTAGAAAATTAAAGTTGGAACTATCATACTGATAAAAATCAAGAAAATCAAAACCAGCCTCCAAACCAACAATCGGGAGTGGATCGGAGCTGCTGCATCAGTCCCAAACTTAAACGCATCATCATTAACGTTAACAACATCATCATTAAGATTTTGATATAATGCACCGACTTTAGGTGCAGTCAGTTCATCAATGATTGCACCAGGTGCAGTTGGTACATTAACAATAAAGAATGGAGCTGCAAATGTAACAACTTCAGAAGTAGGTGAGTTTGCACCAGGTGCAGTCGATTCAACAACAATTGCACCAGGTGTAGTAAGTACATCAACAATAAAGGGTGGAGCCACTATAATAATAGTAACAACAATAGGTAATAGACGGGGTGGAGTGGGCAACTCAAGTTCTAGTTCACGCGGTGCATCACCAACAATAAGTGGATCCATTCCAAAACCTAAAAATCAAAATGGTAATTGATATCAGAAATACTACTAAACTAAAATATCAAATGAGATTTTCACGAAACATAGACAGAACTTTCAGATCATAAAACTTTAATATCCAGAAATCTATCATTTCAGACGGATCAAAATCTTTAAAACTCAGAAATAGAAGCATATCATGAACCCTAATAAACCCTAATATCAGCGCACATCATTTTAGACAAAATAAAATCATTAAAAATAGGACGTGGAAGCATATCATGAATCCTAATCAACCCTAGCGCAAAGATCATATCATAAATAGAATGTAATTGGGAAAATTCGCATGAGAAAACAATGTTGGGAAAATTCAGACATGAAAAATAAACCTTAATCAAAGAAAACATTCAGATCAGAAAACTTTAATATTAGCAAACATTATTTTAGATGAATTAAAATACGGACATAGAAGCATATCATGAACAAGGCAGAACTTTCAGATCAAAAAACATTAATATCAACACAGAAATCAGAAATGCGAAAATCAGAAACAGAAACATATCATAAACAGAATGTAATTATAAAAATAATGCTGAGAAAATTTGAACATGAAAATTCGCATGGGGAGAAATCAGACAAGAAAATTCTAATGGGAAAACAATGTTGGGAAATTCGCATGGTAGAAAAAAAATATAATAATGAAACTAATCAAAGAGAGGAGACAATGTTGATGAAAATGGTAAACAAACCTTTTATCGAAAACTTCAATCAGCGAAGTCTGATGGCATGCAAAACCCTCTTAAATTTTTAAACCTTCTATGGAAGATTGATAGGAGTAGTATTATTTATACACCGATATTTATAAGATTATTTATACACCGATATTTATAAGAGACTGAAATAAAAACTAGTACATACATAGAGCAACTATTTACATATTTCGGGTTCGGGGACTATGCCGCAAAGAAAACAACTCTATTTGATATTTCAATCAGCGATTAGTTCTAAATTGCACTAAATGAAATACCCTATTTGAAATTTCAATTAACATTTAGTTTCCCATTTCGGGGGCCTTTTATCCCATCAACATTTAGTTCCAAATTTCGGACCTTTAAACGGCCCTACCTAACTGCAAGTAGACCAGATATCTGCTACAGTGTTGGAGTGTGTGCTCGGTACCAATCTGATCCCAAAGAAAGCCATCTGAAAGCTGTCAAGAACATAATCAAGTACATAAAAGGTACGACTGAGTTAGGACTTTGGTTTTCCTATGATACAAACCCTAGTTTGGTGGGGTTTTGTGATGCCGATTAGGCTGGTTGTACTGAAGATTGGAAGAGTACTTCAAGAGGATGTTTCTTCCTTGGAAATAACATGGTCTCTTGGTTCAACAAGAAACAAAATTCTATTTCGTTGTCTACAGCGGAAGCAGAATATATTGCGGCTGGAAGTTGTTGTACACAACTCTTGTGGATGAAGCAGATGCTGCTCGACTATGGTGTGCCACAATCTGTGCTTACCATATTCTGTGACAACATGAGTGCCATAAATATTTTGAAGAATCCTGTTCAGCACTCCCGGACAAAGCATATAGATATTCACCACCACTTCATTCGTGAACTGGTTGAAGATGGATCTCTTGTAATTGAGTACGTTGGAACAGATGCCCAACTAGTGGATATCTTCACTAAGGCACTTGATAGTGAAAGATTTGAAACACTTAGATCTTCCTTGGTTCTTTGTATTCTCTAAACTTCTCATTTGAGAGAAGTATCTCTGTACAGTCTTGGTCCGTGATGTATGTACAGAGAAAGTGAAATGACCAAGTGTTTCATGGTCTATTCAAATATGTTCCTGCAAGTGTGCTTGACAGTTTCAAGCAATGTTTGAACGGTTACTGCAATGACTAGTGGGCCCTCATTTTTCTCGCCTAGCCCGCTTCCACTTCCCGATGTTGTGCAGTGGTATGATGATTATGGGATTTGACGGTTAATTATAGGAATTTCCTTTTCTGAAATTCTAATTAAGGGTTGAGATCAATTTTTGAAACTGTTCAAGGCAATTCGAACTATTGAGTGCTGTATGACATTGAGGTTCAATGTTGCACGTAATGTCAGACAGACTTCCTGTGACATTGTCTGTGACATAGTCGTAACTAATCTTATCATTTTCTAGTTTTTATTTATTATTTTAATGAATAAAATAATTTTATATATCTTAAAATATATATGTATATCCACGAAATAGATATTTCAAATAAATGGATATATACATATTAGATATATTATTTAAATAGAGTTTGACGAAGTCAAAAACTCTATCTCCTATTTTTAGGGCTTCTTATTTTCTTTTATTTAACCTCTTTTCTTTTTCAGATTTTTATTGCTGGAATATTTGGGAAAATAGGTGAGAACGTGGGATATGGCTTCAACCATACCATGGAGACGATTTTCTTCTCACACACGCTGGAATAGTGATGAAGAGCGGTTATCTCCAACCCACGATCAAGAGAGAGAAGACTTGAGCCTTGTTTATTCAAGTAAAGAAGCATATAAGGGATATGATCGACACTTGAAAACTTATTCAAGCTCAATCTATTTTCGGCTGCGTGAAGATTGGAAAAGGCTTGAATCACAAACATAGTATAGATTTTGTTCTTGGTTCCTTCTTCTATCTTAATGTTTATTATTGTTCATTCAATTCACAAAGAGTAGTTTGAACAAGTAAGGATAGATAGCAAGGTTGTGAAATCTTTACTAGTTTGTATACAAATTAACGGGAGGTTAATTTGTACGTTTGAGTTCTTTTTAGCTGTAGAACTAGATTAGAATTTATATGTAGCTGAAGTGTTGAGAGCCTTCGCATCCAACATTGTAAGCTTGAAAAACAGTTTGTGCTCATAGTAGCATAATTTCACCCTGTGGCAATCACACACATGTTGTGTGTGATTTAAAATTATTTCGCGTGTTATTGCATATTTATTTCCAGCATATTTATGTTAAGATAGTTGTGTTAACTGTCTGTAACATTGAGTTTGATATTACGATTCTGTGTCTAATTTCAGTGTTTATGGCAACAAATTTCAACAAGTGGTATCAAAGCCGGTACTTAACACACTAAGTATTCGATCCTTGGTTTGTTGACTCACTGAAAGATGGATATTCAGATCAATCAGTGCCGCCCTCCAGCATTGGATAGTAATGGCAAGAATTATGCTATGTGAAAATCGCGCATGAAGATGTATATCAAGTCCATCGATGAGAGGGCTTGGTTGGCTGTAATTGAAGAATGGTCTCTACTGAAGATAGAAGGACTGAATGGAGTGTTCATTCTTACTCCGGAGACTCAATGGACTAATGATGATCGAATCATTTCCAACTTCAATTCAAGAGCACTCAATGCTATTTTTGTTTCGATTGATGTCCCGTGCTTCAAAATGGTGTGTAATTGCACCACGACATATCAAGCATGGAACATACTGCAGGAACATTGTGAAGGATCGACCAGTGTACGACAAACAAAGCTTAGGCTACTCACTTCTAAGTTTGAAACTCTTCAAATGTTAGAAGATGAGACAATCTCAATGTACACTGAACGATTGTGTGAAGTGTCAAATGAGTCTACAGCTCTAAGATGTCCGATCTCAAATGAGAACATGGTTAGCAAACTTCTTCGTACACTTCCGGAGAGATTCAACATAAAAATCTCAGCAATCGAAGAAGCTCACAATGTATCAAACATGAGTTTGAGTGAAGCAGTGAGCATTCTACTCACTTTTGAGATGAATCTTGAAAACCAGAAATCAAACACCTCTTCCAAAGGAATTGCACTCCAATCAGTAACATCAAGCTCAGATGTTCAACTTGATGTTGAAAACATTCAGGAGATTACTGAAGATGAACCCCTGAGTGTTGCACTTCTTACCAAGAAGTTCAATACCCTTGTTCGATCAATGAAGAAAGGTTCACCAGCCTTCAAACCACGGAGACTGTTTGATTCTCCATCGTCAACATCATCTGGATCGACAAAATCATCAAAGTCTCCAGATGTTACAGTGAAGGAAATTGAATCAGTTCAATGTAGGGGGTGTTTTGGTTTTGGACACTATGCCAATGAATGTCCTACTGTCCAAAGGAAACAAAGAAGAAATTACAGTGCTGCCATGTTAAGTGACGAATCCGATGATGAAGAAGCTGAAAAACAAACTGTTTTGTTTGTAAAAGTCGATGATGACTTAGATGGAATGATTGACGCTTTAACTGACATGGATAGTGGTGATTTTGACTATGATACTAGTCTTGATCATATGACTTCAGATGTTCCAAGCAATGTTATGGAGAATGTTACACAAGAAATCTCTGATATTTCTCCAAACACCACTAACTGGTATGAAATGACATTGCTGGATGAGTTTTGTAACACTGCTGAAGTGTCTCAGATGGAAGAAGACCAATCCGATATCAGCCACCGAGAAGCTCTACAACAATTACACAAGGTTGTAGATGAAGTGTGTGTCCAATGGGTTGAACAATTAAAGGAATTTGGGATTCTCGTAGAAGAAAACCAAACTCTAAAGTGAAGGGTGCTGGACCTTGAAATTCAACTCACTCGAGGTGATCTTGAGCTGAATAAGTTGAGAAAGGAAGTAGAAGCCGCTTCAAAAACCTTTCGACAACTTAATCAAGGAACATCTACTCTGAACGAGGTTCTGATATTGGGACAAACCACAAAAGCAGGCTTGAGATATGCATCAAGTTCATTAATGTCTATCTCTAATCCTATCAAATTTGTTAGAGGGGAAAGCTCTAAGGATGTTCCAGTCAATGTTGACGGAAATGTCAAACCGAATGTCAATGACAAGTCCAAAGAGAAGAAATTTGTTTGTCATTATTGCCAAGAGCCTGGACACATCAAACCTTATTGCTTCAAATATCATGATGATATAACAACAGAAAAGATTGTCGTGGAAAATTCTTCTAAACCTACCAAAAAGAAGAAACATTCAAAGAAGGCAAAGATCTCGTGCAATGTTGTCTACACATCTTTGAAAGCCAACATTGCTGGTACGTGGTACTTTGACAGTGGGTGCTCACGGCATATGACAGGAAATTTTAAGTTTCTTGATGACTATACTACGACAAACAAATGAAAAGTTAGTTATGGTGGAGGAGCACAAGACAACATAGTAGGGAAAGGAACCTTGAATGTCAAGAGCTTTCCCAAATTACGCAATGTACTTCATGTCGAAGGTTTAACAGCAAATCTGATCAGCATAAGTTAGCTATGTGATGACGGTATGCATGTCAGATTTAATAAAAACACTTGTGAAGTTTTTGATAGCGAGAATAAGTGCATTATGTTCGGAAGTCGGGCATTGGATAATTGCTACCATGCGGACAAGAATGAAAAATGCAATGTTTCAGTCAATGTTGACACTCAACTCGTACATCAAAAACTTGGTCATCTCAGCTTTTGAAGTTTGAAGAAACTGATTGAAGCTGATGCTGTTCGGGGCATTCCACCTGTGAAGATCAATCTCGATGTTATTTGCAATGCATGTCAAAAAGGCAAATAGGTGAGATCTTCACATAAAAGTTCCTTAACTTGTCAAACCACAAAGTGCTTTGATCTGATTCACATGGACATCATGGGTCCCGTTGACACCAAAATCATGAGTGGAAAGAGATTTATTCTGGTGATAGTTAATGATTTTTCGAGATTCACATGGGTTAAATTTCTTTAAGAAAAATATGAACCTTTCAGGATGTTCAAGAAGTTCAATAGGTTGGTGTCAAGACAACATGAATCCAACATCAAATCCATTAGAATAGATCATGGACTCGAATTTGAAAACTCAATGTTTGAAGAGTTTTGTAAAAAAAGAGGCATTATTCATGAGTTTTATGCTCCAAAGACACCTCAACAAAATGGGGTGGTTGAGAGAAAAAATCGAACTCTCCAGGAGATGTCAAGAGCGATGTTACAAGCTCAACGATTGTCCAAGAAGCTGTGGGCTGAAGCAGTTAACACTGCTTGTCACATCGGGAATAGAGTGATTCTTCACCTAGGCAAAACTGTGACACCGTATGAACTTCTGAAGGAAAAGAAGCCAAATTTGAAGTACTTTCATGTATTTGGATGTGTATGTTACATCCTGAATGACAGGGATCATCTGGGAAAATTTGATTCCAAAAGCGACAAAGGGATTTTCTTGGGTTACACATCTGACAGTCGTGCTTACCGCGTGCTTAATCTTAGAACAAAAATAGTCCAAGAATCAATTAACATTATTTTTGATGATCACACAGGTATTGCTTCAAAATCTGAAGAGGATGGTGTGATTGATCTTATTGACACAGGTGAAATGTTAAGTGATCAGACTGAAAGTGATTGTGAGAACAAGACATCCACTAAGAATGTCAAAGTGAATGTTCCACAGAATGATGAAGCTTCAGTTAAAACATCAACTTCAATATTCACTTCAGACAGTAAAGACGATCAGATGGTGACTGCTGAAAATGAACCAAGAAGAGATCCTCCAAGTCGAATTCAAAAAAATTATCCAGATTCACAAATCATTGGTGATCAATCCGAATGAGTTCAAACTAGAAGCAAGAACTCAGAAGAATACAAAGAAATCCTGAAACTGGTATGCATGTTGTCTTTAAATGTTTGTATATCAAACACGTGTTTTCTATCTAACATTGAACCAAAAACTATTAAAGAAGCCCTTAATGATAATTTTTGGATTAATGCTATGCATGAGGAACTAAACCAATTTGTAAGAAACAATGTATGGGAATTAGTTCCAAGCCCCAAAAACAAAAATGTAATTGGGACAAAATGGATTTTCAAGAATAAAACGGATGAGGCTGGCAATGTTGTCAGGAATAAAGCTCGTCTAGTGGTTCAAGGTTATACCTAAGTCGAAGGGGTAGACTTTGACGAAACATTTGCTCCTGTTACAAGGATTGAATCCATTCGTCTTTTATGTGCAATTTCATGTCATGTGGGTTTTACTTTACATCAAATGGATGTTAAAAGTGCTTTCTTGAATGGCTTTCTCAATGAAGAGGCGTATGTCGAACAACTTAAGGGGTTCGAATGTCATGAGAAACCATTGCACGTGTTTAAGCTCAAAAAGGCTTTGTATGGTCTCAAACAAGCTCCTAGAGCATGGTATGTTAGACTGACCGATTTCTTGTTCCAAATTGGTTTTGCAAGAGGTCAAGTGGATAAAACATTGTTTATTAAGAAGAATAAAAAACATATTACTGTTGCTCAAATCTATGTTGATGACATTGTTTTTGGTTCTACTTGTACTAATCTGCTCAAAGATTTTGTAGACTCAATGTGCAACACGTTTGAAATGAGCATGGTTGGAGAGCTCAACTATTTCCTTGGTCTACAAATCAAGCAAGATAAAGATGGGATTTTCATCTCTCAAAGCAAATATGCTAGAGGATTGGTCAAGCATTTCGGATTAGAGAATGCTAAACCTATGAAGACGCCTATGGGATCTTCCGAAAAGTTGAGCAGAGATGATGTTGGTAGCAATGTTGATTCTACCATGTATAGAGGAATGATAGGTAGTTTATTGTACTTAACAGCTAGTCGCCCTGACATTATGTTTAGTGTTAGTGTTTGTGCGAGATATCAATCTCAGCCTAAAGAATCTCATCTTAAAGCTGTTAAAAGAATCATTTGCTATGTCTTTGGCACAATTGGGTTTGGTATTAAATACTGCATGAGTTCTAACATTCATCTTGTAGGATATAGTGATTCTGATTGGGTAGGTGATGTCGATAACCGAAAGAGCACTAGTGGAGGTTGTTTTTATTTTAGCAACAATCTGGTTTCTTGGTCGAGTAAGAAACAAAATTGTATCTCACTCTCCACAGCCGAATAAGAGTATGTTGCTGTTGACAGTTGTTGCTCTCAACTATTATGGTTAAATCAAATGATGCTTGACTATGGCTTGGCTAGTCTTTCGTTGACATTGTTATGTGACAATGTCAGTGCAATTGAAATCTCGAAGAATCCAGTCCAACATTCTCGCACCAAACACATTGACATCAGACATCATTTTATCCGAGATCTTGTGGACCGAGATATCATCAAATTGGAATACATTTCTACAGAGATTCAAATTGCGGATATCTTTACTAAGCCTTTAGATTTTGAGAGATTTTCTTCGCTAAGGAAATCTCTTAGAATGTGTATTTTTTAGTCAATGTTGACATCCTGATATTAAAGTCTATGTTTTAACTTTGACATCAGGCCTTTTAGTTCTGAACTTATCAAATTATATGGTACAATGTTATGATTTTATAATATAAATTAATTCATGTGAATTGATTTTATCATAACTAGTCTCCACCTATTTCATATTTTAGAATTTGTTCTTTTATCATTTTTATTCTTTTTATTTTATTATTTATTTTAATAATAAATAATTAAAATTGTTTGTGATAAGAGGATTTGCGTATCTGATAAGAGAGAGAGATATATATCGCTTTCATTATTTAAAAAGAAGAATTTTTTGTCTTTCTCTCACTTCAAATCACTTTTCTACTTTTTTTCATATCCGATTTTTTCTCTCACTAATCGGTTCATCTTCTCCGCTTCCCTAAAGCTTTTCAATTTTTGAAACCCTCATCCATGGCCGATCCAAACCCCTACCAAACTATGATGATAATGCTCCAACAAATGATGGAGTTATCTAAAGGATCTCCTTCAACATCCTTCCCTCCACCTTCTTTTATTCAACCATCTCTCCCGGTCTCTTCCTCTCACACTCCTGACATCACACCGCCGGTTACTCCACCTGAAGCAGCAACAGTAGGTGTTGCTAACCCAGCAATCTCAACGGAGAAACCAACTGAGGACGAGGATCACCCTGACCTTGTTATTCCGTCAGGAACTGAGATACTAAACCCTAATCCTCTCAGTGTTAATCTCCTGGGGGATCCGGTGAATCCAATCGACCCGGAACTAGAGTCTCACTCTAGGTCCCTGTCACAGACATCCAACAAACCATCAAGAAAATCTAAACGACTTCATCTAGATGCTGCTGAAAAATCTGCAACGGTGCCGTCTAAGAAGCCCAAAAGACAGTCAAGTAAGGGGACATCTCGCTCTCTCAAGGATGAGTCTGATTCCTCTCAAGATCAACCTACTTCCTACCAGTAGTCGAGCCTCCTTCTGGTGATGTCAAACCCAATGCTCCCCTGACTAGAGCAAAATCCGGCCATGAGATCACCATGTCTTCCGTACCTCAATCAGGTTTTCCTCTTGATGTTACTTCTGCTTTTAGTAAAATCTTTTACTCAGAAGAAGCTAAACTTTCTTATAAGTCTATCTCTCAAAGGGCTTTTAAAATTGAGAGGATAATTGATGTGGTAAGTTTTAAAAAATATGGCTTGGATGTGTTTTTAAAATAATGGGGGTTGTTGAAGTCAGTTACTGAGTTACACTCTTTTGATCCGAGTGTGGTGTTTGAGTTCTACTCAAACATCATATCTGACATGGGGGATCTTGATAAGTTGAGTTATGGAACTGTGTATGTTAGGGACAAAGTCTATGATTTTAATCCCTCTGTTATTAATGCTTTTCTTGGATTGAGAAATGATGACACTGTGATTTCACTTGATCTATTGGATGGTGTTGTGAGTGTTATCACTGGGGGTCTTATTTCTCAGTGGATGAATAAAGTATCCTCTTCCAAGTTAACATTCTTTTACACAGTTTTGTTTAAGCTCATGATTTGCAACTGGCTTCCAACATCCAATGCTTCTGTTTTAACGGTGGATCAAGCCATCTTGTTATAAAAACTTGGCTCTAATCTTCCATTTAATCTTGGCACTTGTATGTTTGAGTATGTACTCAAGGCTGCCTCAAAGTCAAGCTCTTCCAATCATTTGCCTTTCCCATGTCTAATTCATGCAATTCTCAAAAATCAAGGCATGAAAGAGAGCAAGAAGAAGCTTGTCGATGAGCAACCTATTCTTTCTATTATCAAGCCCAAATCTAGTGATGGAAGGGTTATTGATCTTGTTTATGGCTCCGACGCTACACTCAAACATTCTTCATCTGACATTGGTACAACTTCACATCAGTCCATGCAGGCTTCTGATCCTGTGGATGCTGCCTCTCCTCACATTCCCATTATGATATTGCCAATGGAGACTCTCCTTGCTTAGATTGATCATATCACCGTGGCCATTACTAATCTTTTGCAGGCCCGTGCTGCTTTCTCTAAACTCCTTTCTGCCCAAAAAGGGGGAGTAGATGAAGCTGGAGTTGGTGGAGAGATGGAAAATGTAGAGGAAGCCGAAGCCGAAGCTGATGTCAAACCAAAGAAGAAGGAGTCTAAGGGGAAGAGGAAGATGTTGTGAAGCTTAGTGTTTAAGCTTCTGATTTTATAAACAATGTTTCATTTTGTTACAAACAATGTTTATTATGTTTTTTTTGTGCATAGACACAATTAAGATGTTTGATGCATCTTTATTTTGTTTTGATGTGTGTGCTGGACACACTTCTACTTTGATATGCTTTTAATGCATTTCTATGTTGTTGAATACAATTTATGATTGTGTTCTTGATTTTATATGCTTATTCAGTTTTTTATATTCGTGATATATCATTATGATTAGGCATATTAAGTTTGATTTGAGATATTGAATGATCAATATGTTGTGATTATTGTGTGTTGAACATTCAGATCAACATTGATTTTATAATAGGACAAGTTCATATTATATGATGATCTAATTAAGGGGTAGTAACCCTTAAGAGGGAGATTTTAAGATCTCCATTTTCCGTTGCGACTCTAATTGTATAAAATACATTGAGTTGTATGTTTTGTGCAGAAAGGCTAAGATTAAGGGGGAGATTGTTGAGTGCTTGATAAGTACATTTATTTCATATTTTTATGGGCATTTTATCCTCTATAAATGTCCTTTTTAGTGTGTTTTGAGTCGAAAAGAACCAGGTTGTGGTCATAGGGCATTCCAAGAGTCGAGTCTGGCGGAAGGGGCATTTTATGCCCAATTATTCACGTTTATCTCACACATATGTTCATCAGAGGCACATGGGACTTCTTCAATATCCATTCCACATTCGGTCGGTGAAGTGGGCATATCAGATATGGATGGAACTGACAGATGATGCCGTGCCCACAGTACTCGCACAGACTCGACCACAGGGCAGAATGGGCATTCCAGTGAAACTCGGGATTCAGTTGAAAGAAGAGCTGGTGAAAGATAGCTACATATCCGAATGAGAGTTGGAGCTAAGTTGGACTCCTGGAAGGTGCTGCAACAAAGAGATAAGCTCAGACGAAGAGATAAGCACAATCAAAAGAGATAAGAGCAATCCCTAAAAAATAGGGATTTGATAAAACTGAAGCTTATCCAGTCAAGGTCAAAGAGGGCACGCCGTTCCGGAATTGCAGCAGAAGACCCCTACCTGTGGGGGAAACTTCACTAGGAAATGTAACTATTTAAGCAAGTTTAGTCTCTGGGAAAACAAGCTTTAGACAGTCTGAAACATTTTACATTTCAGCATTTTTACTTTCAGTACGCTGCTTAGGCAGCCAAACAATCCGAAAGGTCTTAAACCTTCGGGACTTAGGTTATGTTCATATTACTCGACGTTGGAGTCGAGTTTTTGCTTAATTAATTCAGTAAGTTCTTATTTAATTTAATGTCTTTAAATTCTGCAGTTTTAATTATGTCTAGCCTTCTCGGCTAGATCTTTAATTCTGGCATTTGAACAATGAAATTGGTTTGAGCATAAATCTGGACTCGTAAGGCCAAAATGGGCATAGTAATGCATTATTACTTTCCGTTAATTCTTGTGCCTTGTTCCACATGAGTGTGTGTCTGAAGTGCCCAATGTGGCTAATCACTCGTTAGGTAAAGAGGGCACACCACTATTAATTGAACTGGTGAATCGTGACTGTGTGTCGTTTCATATAGTAATACGGGAATTAATGGGGTGTTGTGGGCACAAGAAGAATCAGTTGAACACAACAGATCTAGGTCCATCTAGGGAACACTGCTGCTTGTTTGCTTACATCTCTTAGAGGAATCAGGAGGTGGGTAACTAGTTAGGGGTTTAATCGAAGAGGAATCACTTTTAAACCTAAAATGAAAGGATGGATGAGGAGACGCAGAGAGGAATCCGGTCACCATAACTAGATGACAAATCATGTATGAAAATCGGTGTGCCCATGATCGAGTTGTTTTATGTTTAACCCAAATTCTAATTAAAATGCCAGAACCTTTTGTTATTTGATATTTTCTTTAGTTTCTTTCGCAGATTTAAATTCAGTATAGTGACAACACCAAAACCCCCTTTGTGATTGGTTACTTGTAGATAGAATCGCAACAGCTCTCTGTAGGATCGACCCGTACTCATTGGCTAGCTACGCTCGCTATGGGCACAGGAGTTTACAAATATATTTTTGAGCGCGAAACGACCACGCGTCAAAATTGGCGCCGTTGCCGGGGAGCTGGTTTCTAGTGATTTTATCTTCCACAATTGGTGAGCCTGGAAGTTGATGCCCAGGGGCTCTTCAGAGGAGACTCTATTATACGATCCAGAGATAGAGAAGACTTCGAGGAAAAACAGGGCAGCAGTGAAGAGGGCACGCCAAGCAGCAAATATACCTCGTGAGCCCACACCACCACCAGAAGATCAAGAAGATCAAGGAGACGAAAGGCACGAGGAGGAAGGACAGTTTGAGAACGGCCACAACATCAACATGGCCGCAAATGAAAATGCCGCGAATGGCAATGCGGATGATAACAGGACTTTAAGGCAATTGGTTTTCCCGACCAACATGAATTTGCACCCGATGGGCATTACACTCCCAGCTGTGACTCAGAACTGGGATATTCACGCAAACTTTATCCATATCTTGCCGAAGTTCCACGGAATGCCTGGAGAGGATCCACAAAGGCATTTGCAAGATTTTGAGATATTTTGCCAGACTCAACCATCCGAACATGGACGAGAGGAGTATGTGCGGTTGGTCTCGTTCCCTTTCACTCTTCAGGATGGGGCACGGGACTGGCTGTACACATTACCGACTGGCGCTGTGACCACATGGAGACAACTTCAACATAAGTTTTTGGAGAAATATTTCCCAGCATCCAGAGTGCAAGAAATGAGAAGAAGGATAGGGAGCCTGAAGATGGGAACTAACAAAAGTTTCTATGACTATTGGGGAAGATTCCAGGTGATGCTGGCGAAATGCCCACAACACCAGATTACTGAACACAATTTGATTCAGTATTTTGTCGGAGGATTGAGACCACATGAGAGGACGATCGTGAAGGCCTCATGTGGGGGATCCATTTTGAACAAATAGCCTGTTGAAGCATTCAGAATTCTCACAGAAATGGCTGAAGACAACCGAGACTTCGGTGGAGAGGGCATTCGGGTTGTAAGTGAATCAGAAAGGGCACCGGACCAGGACAGCAGGATTGATAGATTGTACGACAAGATCGAAAAAATCTTATCCAGTGCAAGCATGGCGAGGAAGCCCAGACCTTGTGGGGTATGCAAAAGCATATCTCATTTCACGGATGAATGCCCTACTCTACAAGACGAAATGGAAGAAGTGAACGCTGTAGGTGGTCAGAATGGGCATTCCAGAAGATATGATCCCCATTCCCAGACTTATAATCCTGACTGGAGAGACCATGAAAATTTTAAATGGAGAAGGCCAGAGGATGGGCATCCTGCACGCCCATTGCCACCACCAGAGGAAAAAAGGAAGCAAAGGTTGGAAGATCTTGTGTTTGCTATGGCTAAGGAGAATGAGAAGTTTAAGCAAGAGACTTGAGCTGGTCTCTTGCACATGAGCAAGCAAATCAATCAATTAGCTCAAGCCATGCACAAGATGGAGGAGAAAAATGGAAAGTTACCCTCTCAGATCGAGAATCCAAGAGAACAAGTGAATGCATTAGCATTGAGGAGTGGAAAAAAGCTTCCGGAGATGGTCAGGCCGAGAGAAGAAAAGGATGATGTGCCCTTGGAGGAAGAAGTGGAAGAAATTCCCACAGAAGACAAGGCACAAGAAGCTGAACAGACTGATGCTGTGCCCATTCCGAAAGTAAAGCAGCCTGCCAAAGTGCCCATTCCAGAGAGACGGAAACCTCCCTTTCCAGGGAGATTGGCACAAAATAGAAAAGAAGAGGAAACCAGGAAGATGCTAAAATTATTCAGCAAAGTGGAAATCAACATTCCACTGATCGAAGCAATCTAGCAAGTACCGTGGTATGTCCGATTTCTAAAAGAACTCTGCACCAGAAAGGTGCGCTTTAATGATGATGCGAGGTTCCTAGTTGGGGAGAATGTATCGGCAGTGATACAGAGAAAGTGTGATGATCTAGGGATGTTCATGATTCCTTGCATCATAGGAAACAAGAAAGTTGAAAAGGCCATGCTGGATTTGAGGGCATCAATCAATGTAATGCCCCTGTCGGTGTTCAAAGAATTGAGGATTGGACCTCTGAAGGAGACCCGTGTGGTCATTCAGTTAGCTAACCGATCTAATGTTTATCCAGAAGGCCTCATTGAAGATGTATTGGTCAAAGTGGACGAGCTTATTTTCCCAGCAGATTTTTATGTGCTTGACATGGGCACAACGACTTCAAAATCTTCAGTTTTGTTGCTAGGAAGGCCTTTCATGAAGACAACTCGAACCAAGATTGATGTGGACAAGGGCACACTAACGTGTGAGTTTGATGGGGAGAAGGTGACATTCAATATTTTTGAAGCCATGAAGCACCCTCCTGATACAAAAAATTGTAATTTTGTGAACACATTTCATTCCCCGAGCCGTTCTACTTTATCCATGGTAAGTAACAGAGAACCACTGGAGTGGGCATTGTGGGATAGATTGAATGACCAGAATGCCCTAGACGAGGATGATGACACAAATGATGGAATTATGATGATGTATTCATTAGAAGAAATGCCACATGGATGTGTAGACTATGGTGTGCCCATTCGGATAAATGACGACAAGCTGATGCCTTCTATTGTCAAAGCGCCCACATTGGAGTTGAAGGCATTGCCAAGGCATTTGAAGTATGTCTACTTAGGAAATAATGAGACTCTCCCTATAATCATAAGTGTGGGGTTGAATCAAGCTGATGAGGATCGCCTTTTGAGATTGTTGAGACTATACAAAGAGGCACTTGGATGGACTTTAGCAGATATAAAGGGCATTAGCCCAGTGGTTTTCATGCACAAAATATTATTGGAAGATGATGCAAAACCCGTTCGTGATCCACAAAGAAAGCTCAATCCAGTGATGAAGGATGTGGTGCTAAAAGAGATAATTAAGCTTCTGGACCAGGGCATTATATACCCAATTTTAGACAGCAAGTGGGTCAGTCCAATCCATGTTGTGCCCAAGAAGTCGGGCATTCAAGTTGTAAAAAATGAGAAAGGAGAGCTTGTGCCCACACGACTGCAAACTGGCTGGAGAGTTTGCATCGACTACCGGAAGCTGAACACGGTCACGCGGAAGGATCATTTCCCACTTCCGTTCATTGACCAGATGCTAGAAAGACTTGCAGGAAACAAGTTCTTTTGTTTCTTGGATGAATACTCAGGATACATGCAGATTGCAGTAAATCAAGAGGACCAGGAGAAAACAACATTGACGTGCCCATTCGGCACATTTGCCTATCGCAGAATGTCCTTTAGCCTCTGCAATGCTCCTGGCACATTTTAGCGTTGTATGATGAGCATATTCTCTGATTTGCTCGAGAACTGCATTGAAGTATTCATGGATGACTTCACAGTATATGAGAGCCGTTTTGATCGATGCTTAGACAATTTGGAGAAGGTGTTGCAGCGTTGTGTGGACAAATGCCTAGTGCTGAACTATGAAAAATGTCATTTCATGGTCAGAGAGGGCATTGTACTGGGACATGTGATTTCTGAGAGGGGCATTGAGGTTGATAAAACCAAAGTGGACATAATTGAAAATTTTCCATATCCCACTTCGGTGAAGCAAGTGAGAGGATTCTTGGGGCACGCTGGATTCTACAGGAGATTCATCAAGGATTTTGCAAAAATTGCCCAGCCTATTACTCACTTATTGCAGCAAGATGTTCCCTTTGAATTTGATGAAGAGTGTAAGAAGGCATTCAATTTTCTGAAGAAGCAACTGGTCACGGCACCAGTCATTCAACCACCAGATTGGGGAATGCCCTTTGAGATTATGTGTGACGCCAGTGGCTACGCTGTGGGTGCGGTACTGGGTCAAAAGAGAGGAAAAGAAAGCCATATAATTTACTATGCCTCCAAAACTCTGAATGGGGCACAGTGTAATTACACCACTACTGAAAAGGAGCTATTGGCAGTAGTGTTTACATTTGAGAAGTTTTGATCTTATCTCTTGGGAGCAAAGAGCATTGTCTACACAGATCACGGTGCCCTGAGGCACTTGATGGCCAAGAAGGAGACGAAACCAAGACTAATTAGGTGGATCCTTCTTTTACAAGAGTTTGATGTTGAAATAAAAGATAAGAGTGGGGCACAGAACTTGGTGGCTGACCATCTGAGCCGGGTGCTGAATGAGAAAGGCGACGAAATGCCCATTGCCGATCATTTTCCTGATGAGCATTTATATTCAGCAAAGGGCACACTAGCACCCTGGTATGCGGATATAGTGAACTACCTCGAGTCTGGAGAAATGCCTATTGGGTACTTAAGGTATCAGAAAAATAAACTAAGGTATGAGAGCAGGTTCTATGCATGGGATTGCCCTGTTCTATGGAGAAGATGCACTGATCAAATCATCAGAAGATGTGTCCCTGATGAAGAGATAGATGAAATTCTAAAACATTGTCACAGTTATGTTTGCGGAGGGCATTTCGGACCAAACCGAACAGCAAGGAGAATTTTGGATTGTGGGTTCTTTTGGCCCACAATATTCAAGGATGCCCACAACGTCTGCAGAAGGTGTGACCAATGCCAGAGGTAGGGAACATTATAAGAAGAAATGAAATGCCCATGACGCCAATCATGCCCGTGGAGATTTTCGATATTTGGGGAATGGATTTTATGGGACCCTTTCCAAATTCGAGAGGGAACCAAAACATTATCCTGGCAGTTGATTACGTGTCCAAATGGGTAGAAGCAAAGGCTACTCCTACCAATGATGCAAGAGTAGTAGCTGCATTTCTGAAATCCCACATTTTCAGTCGGTTTGGTGTGCCCAGGTCCATCATCAGTGATCAAGGAACCCATTTTTGCAACCAAACGTTGGAAAGACTGTTGAAGAAGTACGGGGTTCATCATAAGGTCACCACACCTTATCACCCCCAGGGAAATGGCCAAGCTGAAGTCTCAAATCGAGAAATTAAAGCCATTCTTGGAAAGATTGTGGCTCCAAACAGAAAAGATTGGAGTATTCACCTGGAAGATGCCCTGTGGGCATACCGAACTGCATTCAAGACTCCAATTGGGATGTCTCCATACAGGATGTTATTTGGGAAGTGTTGCCATCTGCCAGTCGAGTTAGAACACAAAGCACGATGGGCACTTCAGAAGCTGAATATGGACCCTGACGCCGCTGGGCATTTCTTGGAAATTTCAAATTCAAGAGCTGGAAGAAATGAGAATGGAGGTCTATGATAATTCGGTGCTGTATAAGGAAAAAATGAAAAAGGCTCCATGATCAAGTAATTCGGAGGAAGAGATTCATCCCAGGACAGAAGGTACTTTTGTACCACTCAAGATTTAAGCTTATGGGAGGAGGACTGAGGACCAAGTGGGTTGGTCCATTTGAAGTATATGCAGAATGCCCGAATCACTTTTTATTTTTGAGCGCTCTTTTCTGTTGTATGATCATCCATATCCCACTGAAAGTCGAGGAATAGCTCCGCTCAGCCTTTTCCCTCGAACGCTTAACATAACTAAATGTCGAAGAATAGCCCCGCTCAACCTTTTTCACGAACATTTAGCATCATCGATGTCTTAGTCAGGAATAGCTCCACTCAGCCTTTCCCTCTTCCTAATATCACCGACCTAAGTGTCCACTAACCTCGGTTAACACGCTAAGTTAGCACGAGGCCCGATCAATTTAAGAGTTAGAAAGCCCCTTGTGAGCTAACTAAATACAGATAAGGATATCATACAAAACAAAACATTTTATGCATGACGACAACTTATTTGCATCAGAAATAAATAACTTCAGGTGAGCAAAAACCCAAATCATTATTTGGACTAAGAGTCCGTTGAAAAAAAACCCACCTTTCACCGATGTTTTAAACGGCAGCTGCTAATTCTTCACAGGTCTTATCCCTTGCGGATCTGCTAGCCTTCAATATATAAAAATATACTTAGTATGTTGATCCTAAAACTGACAGGACTCAACACGACACGAAGGCCTATTAGGGTCTAGTATCCGTTCTAGATTTTTCTTAGCTTAAGGGTTAATCTCGACCCTAGTTCCAAACCATATAAAGACATTCATCGACATCATTTAAGGTATCAAAAATACCTTAACATCATCACAACTAGATTCTAGGAACAAAGTCATCAATAAGTTCGTAGACTAAACGACGTTTTGCACAATGTCTATCTTTGAAAAAATTTCTGTTTTGACTCACTAAGGTGCAGAGGACAAACCATACACCGTTGGAAAGCCACGCAAGTCTAGTTTCCGAAAAAATTGACAGTGACTCCAGATGATAACTAATGAAAAAGTTATGACCGATTGACTAGAAGGTGGCAGAACTGCCAGAATTTCTGAAAATGAACTCGTGACCGGACTTTGAAGATTTTTCACGATCGATTCAGGAAGAGTTACAGACTAAACCATATACCATTAGAAAGCCACAGAAGTCTACAATTTTTAAAAATTTATAGTGGCTTAAGATGATAACAAATGAAACAGATATACCAGATTTACTGAAAGGTGGTAAATCTGTCACGAACTTCCAGAAGAAAAACACATACCTTGACTTTGATGATTTTTCATAATTTACTCAGAACGAATTAGAGGATGAGACACATACCATTGGAAAGACACTTAAGTCTAGTTTCTGTCAAAATTTATGACAACTCAATACGATATCTAACGAGGGAGTTATGCTCGTTTTACTGAAGGGTGTCGAAACTGCCGAACCAAGCTGCGCAGCGCACCGTCTGCGCGAACTCCAAACAAACTCCGAATCAGTCAGTTGATTTCCAGAACTGATCAGTCAACTGATTCTTAGAATTGATTAGTCAGCTGATTTCCAGAACTAATCAGTCAACTTATTTCCAGAACTGATCAGTCAGCTGGTTCCCAGAACTGATCAGTCAGCTGGTTCCCAGAACTGATCAGTCAGCTGATTTCCAGAACTGATCAGTCAGCTGATTCCCAGAACTGATCGGTTAATTGATTTCCAAAACTGATCACAAAATTGATCAGTCAAACATATTAGTTTTTCTCCCAAAACTGATTCTCAACTGATTCACTTCATCAGTCAACTGATGAGCTTCAGTCCGAAACTGATTAGCCTAAGCTAGGACTGATTTATTTCAGTTCAACTGATTCACTTCATCAGTTAATTGATGAGCTTCAGTCCGGAACTGATTAGCCTAAGCTAGGACTGATTTATTTCAGTCCAAATACCAAGCTTTCATCACCTCAAAACATCTCAAACTGGACTACACATGCTTGCACATAACCAACTAATTTTCTAAACATTAACGTCATTTAAAACTCCAAAAATCCACACATATACTTCTTAAGCTTAGATCTGAAAATATATGTTTATATATAGCTCATGATTTTCGAAAATACCTTTCAAAACAACGATGGAGTGAAGATGAAAGGAGCTTGAATGGGGTTGGCGATGGAAGAAGAAGGTTGGAACAAGTGACTGCAACTTCACTCTCCTTCTCTCTTCCTTTGAAAAACGAAAATGACGGTGGTTGTTCTTGTTGCTCTCTCTTTCTTTCTCTCTCTTTCTCTCTCTTTCGAAAATGTGCACAAGAAATGGAGATTAAAAGATGGAATGGAGATGAAGTAGAAGAAGTTGGCTGCTATTTCATCTCCCTCGCTCTCTCGAAAACTTGGTGAAGAAGATGAAATGAAAAGGTGTATGGAAGATGATGAAGTGAGGCTGCTTTGCCTTTTCCTCTCTCTCAACTTTTGGTGTAGAGAATGAAATGAAGAAGTGGATCCTTGAAGTATAGCTCGGGTCCCTCATCTGCCAAAATCACTTTGTAGTATGGCTTGGCTATTGGGGGAAAGGAAAGGAAAAAAAACTTGGGGCATGGGGTGAGGTGAGGGAAAAATCTTACCTTGGGTTGACTAATCAACTACCCGGTTCAAATACCGATTGTTCGACTATCGTGATATTTTCCGTCTTCGAAAAAATCCCGAACTTAAACCGATATTGCTAAGAATAATTCACTTACTTTAAAACAATAAATTATCTAAAATTATTTGGTTTTAAAATACCACTTCGAAATACTGGTTTTAATCTCTCGACCATTAAAACATCCGAACTAGAGAATATCTAATTCTCTCGGATTTTAAATCACCTTGTTTAAATTATCTGAATTTAAACACTAATGACTGGAGAATATCTAATTCTCCTAGTCCTAAAAATATTTATCGGAATATCTAATTCACGATAAACCTAGTCTCCTATTTACACCGAATCTTATTATTCCCTTGGAAGGAGATACTTTCAGAAAAACCTAGTCTCCTATTGCAAATTGTAAATCTGTACGGTGATTATCCGCATACGACTTCTGCCGACTTTGGGCTTCTTGAATCCTTTGATGGATTTTTCTAACGATTTCAATCATTTCTTACACTGAGTCTGGCCCAAGAATCCTTCGTTCACCCACTTCATCCCAATAAAGTGGTGATCGACACTTTCGCCCATACAACGCTTCGTAAGGCGCCATATTAATGGTTGTTTGATAACTATTGTTATAGGTGAACTCAATCAACGCTAATATTTTCTCCCAGCTTTCACCCCTATCTAGGACCACGGTTCTCAACATGTCCTCTAATGTTTGGATGGTCCTTTCGGACTGTCCATCCGTTTGGGGGTGAAACGCTGTACTGAAATTGAGTTGAGTTCCCAACTCCTTCTGCAAGCTAATCTAAAATCTTAAGGTAAACTTTGAATCTCTATCCGATGTTATCGACACCGGAACACCATGAAGGCGTACAATCTCTCTGACATAAATCTGAGCTAGCTTATTCGATCCATCCGTAACTCGGATCGGAAGAAAATGAGCTGACTTTGTGAGCCTGTCAATAATGACCCATATGGCCGTATTCCCTCATCTTGACTTGGGTAGGCCTATCACAAAATCCATCGCTATGTGTTCCCACTTCCACTCGGGAATCTCTAATGGTTGTAGCGCACCATAAGGCCTTTGGTGCAACGCCATAACTTGTTGACATGACAAGCATCGCTCAACATAGGAAGCTACGTCTCGTTTCATTTCTTCCCACCAGAATTTCTGTTTCAAATCCTGATACATTTTCATAATTTCCGGGTGTGCTGTATACGGAGTATCATGAGCCTCGCTCATGATCTCGTTTCTGAGCTCAACACAGGATGGAACACATATCCTGTCTTCATAAAGGATAGCATTATCTGATGCCTCCTTGAAGCTTTCTATTTTTTCCTATCTGATCTTAAAGCGCATCTCTTCCATGGTCTGATCTTTTCTCTGTGCCTCAATTATCTTTTCTCGGAGATCTGGTACAGCTACTCATGTTGCCACACAACATACAATCGTCCCAGGTGGGTAAACCACCTTTAGCTGTAAGCTTTCAAAATCCCTGATGAGTTTCTCCTCCTGAGTGAGGAGAAAACCCAACCTACTGGTTTTACGACTCAAGGCATCCGCTACCACATTAGCCTTGCCTGGGTGGTAACTGATTCCACAGTCGTAGTCTTTTACTAATTCAAGCCATCTGCGATGTCTCATATTTAAATCCTTCTGCTCGAAAAAGTACTTCAGACTCTTGTGATCTGTGAAAATCTCACACCTAACTCTGTATAGGTGGTGTCTCCAGATTTTCAAGGCATGCACTATTGCTGCCAACTCTAAGTCATGCGTAGGATAATTCAACTCATGAATTCTTAACTGTCTGGACGTATACGCTATGACTTTACCTTCTTGCATTAGGACACAGCTTAATCCATTCTTCGAAGCATCCGTGTAAATCACAAATTCTTTATCACTAACTGGAATGGCTAACACTGGAGCAGTTGTTAATCTTTTCTTAAGCTCCTGAAAACTGGCTTCACATTCTTCTGACCACTGGTACTTGATTCCTTTCCTTAACAATTGTGTCATTGGCCTCGCTATCTTGGAGAATCTTTCTATGAATCTCCTATAGTATCCAGCTAATCCCAATAAACTTCTAATTTCATTAGGAGTAGTTGGAGACTTCCATTCTTGTACTGCCTCTACTTTAGAGGGGTCCACTTTGATTCCTTCTGCTGACACAATGTGCCCAAGGAACATTACTTCCTTCAGCCAAAATTCGCACTTACTGAATTTGGCGTAAAACCTTTCTTTTCTTAGTGTTTCTAACACTGTCCTCAGATGTTCTGCATGATCTGATTCATTTTTGGAATAGATGAGAATATCATCTATGAATACAAGGACAAACTTATCTAAGAATGGATGAAACACCCTATTTATGAGATCCATGAATATTGCTGGGGCATTTGTCAATCCGAACGGCATTACAGTAAACTCGTAATGACCATACCGGGTTCGGAAAGCTGTCTTGGGAATATCTGCTGGCTTGATCTTTAACTGATGATACCTAGACCTCAGGTCAATTTTTGAGAATACACTTGCCCCCTTGAGCTGATCAAAAAGATCATCAATCCTTGGCAACAGATACTTGTTCTTTAATGTCAGCTTATTCAGCTCACGGTAATCTATGCACATCCTCAATGTGCCATCCTTCTTCTTCACAAACAGAACTGGTGCTCCCCATGGTGATGCACTAGGTCTGATAAAACCTAGGTCTAATAACTCTTGAAGTTGAATCTTAAGTTCTTGCAACTCTTTTGGGGCCATCCTGTACGGAGCTTTTCAAATCGGAGCCGCTCCCGGTTCCAAATCTATTGCAAACTCGACTTACCGGTTTGGTGGCAATCCTGGCAATTCTTCTGGAAAAACGTCTGCAAACTCTTGCACAACTGGAACATCTTCCATTGTTCTCTCTATATCATCTATTTTGTTTAGATAAACCAGGAAAGCTTGATTTCCTCTCTTGATCATCTTCTTGGCCTGCAGTGCTGAAATCATTGGAGTGAACTTTCCCATTTCTATGCCGTGAAAACTTGTTGGCTTATCTCCTGGAACTTGGAATGATATCTTCCTTTCGCTGCATAGGATCGTGGCATGATTTTCTGACAACCAATCCATTCCTAGGATTACGTCGGTATCCCACATCGGTAGGACACTAAGATTATCAGCCTTAATCCTAGTTGTTCCCAAGTCTATTTCTATGTTCAAGCAAACATGAGTCGTAATCATGGTTCCACTAGTTGGTGTTAAAATCTTTTTCTTATGACTAGCTCGTTCAGTTTTAAGCTCTAACTTTTCACAGCATGCTGATGAAATAAAGGAGTGCGATGCTCCAGTATCAAATAAAACAACTAAAGGCATGCCATGAAGTTTGCCCATACCTGCAAGATTACCTTTCTGCTTCCCTTTTCCGGAGGAACTGAGGTTCATTGCATAAGACCTGGGATTTCCTTGCTGCATCTGCCTCTGCTGTTGCTGTTGATACTGCTGTTGCTGGGGTTGCTGACTTTGTTGCCCCGATGCCTGTAGGGCCTTTAGCTGCTGAGGGTTTCATCCCTGTTGTGCCTTCGGGCATTGCCTCGCATAGTGACCTTCCTGGCTATAGTTATAGCAACTTGTGTTTCTGGCCTGACACATACCTTGGTGGCGTTTGTTGCACCTTGAGCATAGAGGAATGCTGGGTTGTGATGGTGCAATTCTTCCTTGAGCAGGAGCACTCTGCTGGCCCTGCTGCCTATTTCCATGCCAAGCTTTCTGTAGTCTTGGTTCCTGTTCTGGTTACCTCTAACATTCCACTTTCTCTTCCCTTGGAAGTTCTGTGATGGAGTCCTGGTTAGTGCTGGTGCTGAAGTAGGTATTGGAGTTGATACTGGGGCCTTTATTTCTTCAGGCATTACTGCCTCGATATCCAATGCCCTATTCAATGACTCAGCATAGGTCAGGTCCTGCCAACTTGCTAAAGACATGGAAATCTCATGCCTCAGTCCTGATCTGAACTTAGATGCCATCTTCTCATCAGTATCTACCTGAAGAGGTGCATACCGTGACAACTCACAGAATACTCGCTCGTACTCTATGATGGACATCTTCCCCTGTTTCAGAGTATGAAACTCTGTTTTCTTCTTGACTCTGAACGTCTTAGGAATGTATTTGTCGTAGAATCCAGTTTTAAACTGATCCCACGTGTAAGCATCAAGCTGCTCCGGAGTCATGGTTCTCCTTCTAGACTCCCACCAGAAATCTGCAGATCTGGTTAACTGGAATGCTACACAGGAGAGTCGCTTCTGGTTATCACAACGGAGGAAATTAAAAACCCGCTCCATCGCTCGAATCCACGCCTCAGCATCGGCCGGGGTTCCAGCCCCATCAAACGATGGAGGGTTCTATCGCAGAAAAAGCTCCTCAATTCTGCGCTGTGGAGGTGGGGGAGGTGTCTGCTTTCTTTGTTCCTTGTGTTCTTCTTGTTGTTCTTCCTCCACTCTTTCCTACCTTCCTTGCCTTGGAGGTCTCCTTCTAAGCCTATTTTGTCTTACGGGATTCACATTCGTATTTCTTCCTCGTGCTGCTCTGGGTTGTACCATTCTGCAAATTATAGTTCCGATTTATAATTAATAATTAGGCCACTGCCCACTGCTGTATAATAACTCATGCTTTAACTGATCCTTAACATATCTTGAGCAGGCAAACGCGTTGAAACTCTGAAGCATAATTAACAACCTTTCTAGTTTTATATATGTATATATATATATATATATATACACATTAGGGAAATCACTTCCAACGAGGTCTTACAAGTACATTTCCTAATGCATGGGTTCTGCAAAAACCAGCCATGCCTGGACAACAGAATACTTACAAGCTACGCATTCCTGTCTCAAAAGGTGGGAATACCTAAGTCCCAAGAATGGTCCTCTAGGGAACACATTCAACTACTGAAATGTACATAACAAAATAGATGGTCGTCCTGATACAAAATACATTATCATAGCACAAAAGCTAAACTAGTCAGACGTGCTACTGGCCAACCGACCATCCTAAATCCTCAGAGGGCCATCTCCCTCCTCTGGCTGTGACTCCTCCGAGGGATCCTCCTCTGACTCCTCCCCAACTGCCAGTACCAGACGGCCTGCAGCTGCTGCACCTCCCTCCTCAGCTCTCTGGCAGTGCACCTCGTGCACAACTTCTATGGTCCTCTTCGGAGAACCCATCACTGTCTGGCGCTTCCTGGGAGGAAGCTCATCATCTGCATCTCTCGAGACTGCTCTCCTCATTCGTGAAGGTCCAGCCTCCTCATCATTCTTGCATCCCTGATGTGGCAGGAGATCAGCATCCATATGTACTGCTGACTCTGGAGGTGGTGCTGCCTGTGCTGTAAAAATGGGAGGAACAAGATGGTCATAAACTCTCCTAGGTGGCTCATCCCTGAGAAGATAGCTGGGCATCTGAGCATATGAGCCTAGAAGAGGTGCACGCTGAGTAAGGTACTGATGCATGAGTAGGGCGATAAACTCAGGCAAACTCGCCATCAGCTCAAAAGTCTGAGAGTGCTGGCATATGTAATAGTATGAGGCCTCTGTCGCCCATCCACGCCACAACTGTGGAAGCACTCTAAGCAGGTAATAAATACCCTCCACATGACTGAGCCTCGCATGCAACCATAGCTCGTGGTAGCGTGACAAGAACCCTGCTAGGGTCTCCCCGCTCTCTGGCTCACAAGTCCTGAACCAAAAGGTATACTGTGCTACGGATATCGGATGGGGTACACTCTTCCGTGCCGTACATCTCTGTCCCGCCATCTAAGATATAAAGGAGAATTCTCGTGAGAAACTCATTTATATAGGTACGCCTAGAAGTATACATACAACCGTATTATGACTCTTTGAACTGATATACTAAACTAAAATGGTAATTCTAACCTCTTCTAAAACTTAAAGGGACTAATAATTTCCACACTCAAAATCATACTGAAATGAGTTCTTACTGATGAACTTTTTGACTTAGAACAATTCTAAGTCTATTTTCAAGACACTGACTCGAATATTCTTAACTCCTTTGAACATTCCCGACCAACTCTCAAAACATCTACTGGAAAATCCTGAACTCTTAAACTCTATTTCACGGCGCTAACTTGAAATAGAAAACTTCTGGCTACTTTGAGACGCTGACTCAAAAATAAATTCGGCTCGAGGTTTCGAAACGCTAATTTGCAGACCTTACTAAAATGAGGAATTGATACATCAGTTATTGGAACTGAAATCCCTGATCATCATGCCTCCTGAAACTGGATCTGATTCTGAAACTTGTCTTTTTTCCTTCAAGTTCTTGAACTTGCTGAATTTCTTCATCAGGTTCCAACGGCTGAGTCTTTACTTAGTGAAAGCCAACTTAAAGGGAACTAAGGCAATCTAGATTCCTCTAAATTCCTCTACGTTCTTTGAGGCTTAAATTCATGAAACAACCTGACTTATCTGAAGTCCGATCGTGCAAAATCCCGACTTATTTAAAGTCTGACTTAATTGAACTTTGCAATTATCTAAACTGCATTATGGAAATCTGGCAACCTTGGGTGCCTGCTTAACTGTTACATCGTGAGCTTGCCTCAACGAAATAAAAATCACTGAAACTCTTTTAAATATAAAGGGCTTTCATAAACTTTTTCTGATGCAAAACTTTTGCCAATATCTGGTTGGTCTTACCATGTCATTATCTGAATGGTCTTAATGAAAAATTTGCCAACATCTGGATGGCCTGTTCAAAATACCCGGTTCAAATACCGACTGTTCGACTATCATGATATTTTCCGTCTTCGGAAAAATCCCGAACTTAAACCGATATTGCTAAGAATAATTCACTTACTTTAAAACAATAAATTATCTAAAATTATTTTATTTTAAAATACCACTTCGAAATACTGATTTTAATTTCTCGACCATTAAAACATCCGAACTAGAGAATATCTAATTCTCTTGGATTTTAAATCACCTTGTTTAAATTATCTGAATTTAAACACTAATGACTGGAGAATATCTGCTTCTCCTAGTCCTAAAAATATTTATCGGAATATCTAATTCACGATAAACACACACCACAAATTTAAAAGAATAGGAATTGAATTTATCTGAAATTACAATTCCGGCTTTCCATAACTAAAATGAGGATTAAACCCTAACTGAAAATAATTAATTCACCTATGGGAATTAATTGATCTTGAATTCCATGGAACTTAACGGATACTTTCGACCCTAATCTGACTGGAAATTACTATACTAAATAGTAATTGCAACAATTTACTGCAATTAAGCAGTAATTAATTTACGGGGTATTACAATTACGTTCCGATTAGGGCTCATCTGATCCCAACTAGTAATTATGAGATTCATATTAGGGTTCACTGTCCCCAAATAGGGTGTATTATGTTTCATTCCAATGAAATCACCGTTCCATATTTTGTTTATCAAAACATATATGCTAAAATGAGAAATGAATGGGGCTAAAATGAGTGAAGTAGGAGACTAAATTTGATGTGATATTTTCCACTAGGGTTCACCGTTCCCAATTAGGGTTTATTGCATTCCAATTAAGGTTCATATGATCCCAATTAGTAATTATAAAATTCATTTTAGGGTTCACTGTCCCTAAATAGGGTGTACTATGTTTCATTCCAATGAAATCATCGTTCCATATTTGTTTATCAGAATATACATGCTAAAATGAGAAATGAATGAGGCTAAAATGAGTGAAGTGGGAGGCTAAATTTGATGTGACATTTTCCACTAGGGTTCACCGTTCCTAATTAAGATTTATTACATTCCAATTAGGGATCATCTGATCCCAATCAGTAATTATCAAATTCTCATTAGGGTTCATTGTCCCCAAATATGTGTATTGCATTTCATTCTAATGAAATCACCGTTCTATATTTTGTTTATCAGAACATGCTATAATGAGAAATGAATGAAGCTAAAATGAGCGAAGTAGGAAGCTAAATTTGAGATCTGGTGATATATATATGTATAGGGATGAGATCTGGTGAGAACCAGTCACCAGGTAGGAACTGGGAACCAATCCCATCCCTCCATTCCAAAATCTGGACGGTCCAGATTAATCCAGATTTTCGGTGGTAATTTTGTAATTAAATGAAAATCTTCAATTCGCGCGTCTCATTAAGGGCAAAATCGGAACTGAACTCAGAAATTGCCCAGATTCAATTTTAGCATCCTACTTCGCTCATTTTAGTCTCATGCATTTATCATTTTAGCATGTGTTGATAAACAAAAATGGAACGATGATTTCATTTGAATGAAATGCAATACACCCTATTTGGGGACAGTGAACCCTAATTGGAATCTCATAATTACTAGTTGGGATCAGATGAGCCCTAATCGGAACGTAATAAACCTTAATTGGGAACAGTGAACCCTAGTAAAAAATGTCATATCAATTTTAACCTCCTACTTCGATCATTTTAGCCTCATGCGATTCTCATTTTAGCCTCAGAACAAAAAGGAAGAATTATTAAATTAATATATTACCCCTTCGTCCACAAAGTTGCCGAAAATTACAGAAATGCCACCGCCCATCCACTTAAATCTGATTTAATCTGAACCGTCCAGATTGAATCAAACAAGAGTTAGAATTGATTCCTAATTCCCACATGAAAAAAGGGTTCTCATTTGATCATTTCCCCATATATATAATTTTATTTCCACATCAAGGCCAAATGTCATATGTTATAATTGAGATTTACGGATTTGATTGACCAAAATAAGGGTTCAATTGTAGCACACACTTTTAATTGATTGTGAAGCACAAATTTAGATATAATATTACAGAAACAAAAATTTGGATTGAAATCTTAAGCAGCCCACCATTTAACTTATATAACATAATACATAATATTTATCGTAGAAACAAAAGCTCAAATATATTATAATTTATTATTATATAGAACAAAAAAAATCACAATGTTTTAGTGTGTATAATATGTATAATATTATAATATATGCATATATATAAATTCTAGAACTCCAAATTCTATAAAATATAATATACAATATAGTAGGGTGATTTCCTTATATAAAAAGATATATTCTTGGCAACCATTAACATACAAATTGTTGATATACGATTTTCCAATTAATTAATAAGATAATATATAATATTATATTTCTATATTTGGAAATAATATTTGAACGGGAAAATATAAAATTCTATTTTCCCCATCATCATCTACGCATAATCGGCAATTCTCTGGTGGTCAGTTAACAAATTTAATTTACCCAATTTCTTCATCAGCCAACCTTTGTGTTTTCTATAATTCTTGAATCGAGTAGGTGGATGCCAAATTTGTAGAACCCTCACTTAAAAATATTCTGGTATATAACCATTCTAGAAAAATAAGTTTGAAATTAGCTTTACCCCATCTCAGATCTTTCATAGTCCGCCTTGGCTTCAAAATGAGGTGTCGTCTGAATGTGAAAGGTGGGTGTGTGGATATTAATACTTAAGCGTTTGTGGTGCGGGCAAACTCTTAATTTTTCGTCGGTTATTTTTCTCTGTACCGAGCAATTATTGGTTTATGATTCAAAATGTGAATATCTCATTCGGTTTTGGTTTCAATTATTGTTTGCAGAATAATCAAGAATCACTAAAGGGATGAAGTTTAAAATGGCGAGAATATGATTGAGGTAATATTCCCTTATTTCGGATGGTACATATTTCTTGTGAAATCTAGAAGGGTGTAGATTGAAACACTTTGTGAAATAGCTTGCAGTTGTATTTTTACCATTTGTTCTGGACTATTTGATTGAATATGGTTTTTAATTTGAATCCATTTACGAGATTTGATGATGATGCATCAAAGTCACACGATTTTAGCCAGTCATTTAATTTGAAAGAAGAATATGGGTCTGGTGCATGCTTCTAATATTACACTCATGACTCAACATTAAAAAGAAATTGGAAGTGGGTTCTGTGGTGGATGGAATTGATCACGTATACACGCTATATTGTGAATATGCACGATATGTTGGGTTCAATGTTAGAAAAGGATGTAAAAAATAGTTGGACAAATTTCATATTAGTCCCTTGTGTTTTCTCGAAAATTAAAAAAAACACCTTATGTTTAACAAAAGTCTAAAAACCCCTTCTGTTATGAATAATCTATCAAACAAACCCTTTTTAGATAAAGTGAATTACACTTTCTAAGAAAGATAGTAATTTTTTTTTCAATTTTTTTATAGATAAATATATTTTATATTATTGAAAATTATAGTATTTGGCTATAATACTACTTTTTAGCTATTTTGATAATTTCCTAAGTTTCATATTTTGTTTACATATAAATATATTTTATATTATTTAAAAATTATAGTATTTGGTCAAACTATTGTTGAAAAAGTTGATTATATTTAAAAAATAATACAAAAAATGTAAAAATAAGATTCATACACTTTTTTTAAGCAAGTGGAGTTCATTCTCTCGAAAAAGAGTTTTTTTTTTATGAATTATACACAACAGGGGGGTGATGGAGATAAATATATTTATATACCTATTAATATTTTATTAATTTCTATAGGTTAATTACGTATTTTTATGTTTTAATTATTTTTTATCTAGATTCTTTAATTAAGGTAGGAGTCTTATTTTTATTAGGGTTTTACTAGTATAAATAGACGATTATGTTTAATATTGTAGGTGGTTGAATTTTGATAAGTTTTGGAGATTACTCATTTTATTTAATACATGTTTGAGTTTTTCGAGTTCTTGAATTGTATTTGTGTGTTCTTGTTCGAGTTATAACTTAGTTTGCATCAGTTGGTATTCAGAGCCCAGACTATGCTCCTTGAACCATGCCGTTCAAATGGGATGTTCTGGAAACCACCTTTGAAGGGACGAGTTCAGTAAGGTTATTTATGCTTCAAAATCTTACTTCTAAGTTTGAATCTCTTAGAATGGAAGAAATTGAGTCCATAGGTGAGTTCAATGCCAGACTGAGAAGCATAACTAATGAGAGTTTTGCTCCTGGTGAGCCTATGAACAATGAGAAACTTGTAAGAAAAGTTCTCTGATCTCTTCCAATGAAGTTTGCATACAAAGTTACTGCAATCGAAGAAGCTAAATATATCAAGAGTATGCGGCTTGATGATCTGATGATTTGATGGAGTCTTTAAGAACATTCAAGATGAATCTGGAAGATGAAGACAACAACTTAATGAAGAGAGGTATTGCTCTTAAAATTGAAGTTTCAGAAGATGTACCTGAACATGTACAGAAATAAAAAAAACTATACTTGATTCAGATACAATGAACACTATGGTCTTGACTACCAAGAACTTAAGTTGGATGTTGAAAAGAGATAACAAGCAGTCTTCAAGAAGGTCTAATAACAGAAGACAACAATCTGGTAACACTCTGTAAGAAAGAAACTCAAGCAATGATTAAAAGGAGTTTTAGCAATCCAATCCAAGAAGGGGAATACAATGTAGAGAATGTGATGGATTTGGACATATTCAAGCTGAATGTGCTAATGCACTGAAGAGAAACAAAAAAAATTACAATGCAGATCTCAGTGACAATGACTTAGAAAAAAGCAGTAGTGATTCAGATGAAGAAACTATTGCATTCACAGTAACAGTTTCTGAATTTCAAGATCATTTCTAATGTGCAGAAGAAGATGAATCAGCCAATGAGGATTTCGGCCAAGAATAATTTATGGAGACCTACAAAGAGATGTATGCAAAATGACTGGAAGTTGTGGAGAACAACAAGAACCTTCAGTCTCAAAATAAGAATCTATTAGAAGAGAAGGAGAAGTTGATCAAGTCTGATTCAGATCACAAGGATACAATTCAACAACAAGAGAAGAAGATTACTGAGTTATCTTCAGAGCTCAAATCCATCAAGAGGAATGTCATTATGCTAAACAACGGAACAAAGAATCTTGAAGAGATTCTTACTACTCCAGGACATTCAAGAAAGAGTCATCCAGGTCTTAGTTACAATGGAGGACAATCCAAAACAGTGTTTGTCAAAGAAAGTACAAGTTAGCCAATATATGTACATATAGAAACTGCTTTTCTCCCGGTTCACAAGCTGACCCGAGACCACCACATAATGCTCCAAACACTACATCAACCTTTCTAAATAGACCGGCGAGGCTCTCGTGAAGATAATAATATCATCAGCATAGGAGACGTGAGACACAGGGAATCCCCACTTCAACGTCTTGAACACCATATCTGGGTCCCCACAAATCAAACGATCCAAAATCCTGGACAAATAATCAGCAGCCAGTACAAACAAAGATGGAGAGAGAGGATCTCCCTATCGCAAACCCCGAGAAGAAGGAAAGAAGCCAGCCGGTGCCCCATTTACAAGAATCGAGAATCAGCAATCTCTGATGCATCTGCTAATCATATCAATCCATAGCAAAGGAAACCTCATATGCCGAAAAACGCCCAAAAGAAAAAGCCACTGCACTCTATCATAAGCCTTCGTCGTGTCAAGCTTCAGAGCAATGTTTGGGACCTCAGAGCTGATGTGAAGGTCACAAATCATCTCCTGTACAAGCAAAACATTATCGCTGAGCAACCGAACCTTGACAAAGCCACTCTGATTTGGAGCTAACACAACAGGCAAAAATAGAGCCAACTGGGCAGTCAGAATCTTCATGATGATTTTATTGGTCACGTTGCACAGGGATATTGGGTGATAATCGTCCAAGCAGCAGGCCTTTCCTTCTTAGGAAAAAGGACAATGGTCGTAGCAGTGAAGCTACGCGGCATGTCGGACCCCGAGAAGAAGTCCTCCACCGCCCCCACAACGTCACTGGCCACAAGATCCCAACAATGCTGAAAGAACAATGAGGTGAAACCATTCGGGCCCGAGACACTGTCACCACTGATCCCAAACACAGCAGCTCTGACCTCATCCGCATCCGGCACAGCACACAATCCTCCAGTATCCATCTCATGTGGGATCCCCTAAAGACAGCTAAAGTCCGGCTCCGCCAATTGAGGAATGTCAGACGAGAGAAGCCTCTGAAAGAATCCAGCTGCAGAAGCTCGAATTTCCTCATCATCATCAATCACCCATCCTCCATTCTTAATTGCATGGATCCGAGACTTGCACCGCTTCTGCTTCACCCACCCTTGAAAGATTCTGGAATTCCTCTCCCCCTCCGCAAACCACCTGACCGCCACAACTCCTTTTTGCTTCATGTCTTAAATTACTGTGTTTGCTTGAGGACAAGCAAAAGCCTGAGTGTGGGGGGTTGTTTAGTGATTATTTGTGATGTTTTTCTTATTATAATTGTATGTCTTTTGTATATGTGTTTTCTTATTTTCATGTTTTTTAGTGTTTATAACTTCATATTTGATCCCTTGGTGTGTGATGCCTGTGTTGCATAGACTTTGAGCTTTTGCTCCAAAAGCAGGCAATTTATAGCATAAAAGGTGAAAAACCAAAAATCCAGCTGAAGAGGAGGGAAACTGAAGGCCACAACTGATGACACACCCAAGATAAGCTCCAAACTGATGGCCGAACTCAAGTCGCACCCAAAACTGATCATTTTTAAGTTTAAACTGAAGATTCCAAGCAGGAGCTAAGCTGGAGCCACAATTGATGGGATCAGTTGAAGTCCCCAGACTTATAAACTGAACTAATGGAGCTAAAAACTTAGAGCTACAGTTGAAGAACCGAGAGCTGAGCTGAGCTGGAGGCCCAACTGAAGAAACCCAGCTGAAGAGCCAACTGATGAGCTGCAACTGATGAGCTCAATTGATGAAAGAGCCAAGACTGAACTGAAAATCAAAGCCAGAAACTGGAGCTGAAACGCCCCACGGTGCGGAGGCACCGCAGCCGCGGCAGAAGGCCCACTGTGTAGCACCCCGCGCGCGGCTACCACCACTGACATGGCACTCCTCAGCCTGCCGGCATGGGGTGGCACCGCCGGTGCTCTGCACTTCAGCCCACCGGTGTGGGGCACACCGCCAGCGTGGGGGTGATTAGCCCAGCTCCCTCTCGATTAGTTTTTCATGCCGCGATCAGTTCGGGCCTCCTCTTCGATTAGTTTCAAGCTGTATCTTCAGGAGATCTATTCTTTAATACTTTCCACTACTTGGCCAGCTGTGGGAATTAAATGCACACGGGGCTAGACTAGGAGTAGGAAGAGTTTGGAGAATAATCTACCATCGACCAATAACTCCACCTTTTGCTCTTGCTCTCCATCAACTCTCAACCACCACATTCAATTTACGCGGAGAGAGAATGAGAGAATGTTTCCCTATTTATGGAGCAGAGAAAAGCAAAAAGAAAGAGGCTTCCAAAGGGGAAAAGAAGACTCCCAAAGAGAGGACCTCCCAACTAGTTTGAGGGACGTGACACTCTCAGACCAGTTGGGAGGGTCCGTTCCATTCATTCCATCATCTCCACCATATAGAAAGAAAGAGAGAGAGTGGATCAGTTTGGGAGGTGTGACACCCTCAAACTGATCCGTTGAGAAAAGAGAAGTTGGCAACAAGTTGAGGCCCAAAAAGAGAGAGAGGTGATCAGTTTGAGGGATGTGACACCCTCAAACTGATCAGCTTGGAGGTTGGTTGAAGCTGGAGCAGAGAGGGAGAAGGCACAAAAGAGGGGTCCAACTCCAAGCCATCTGCGGAATCTAGGCTTGTTCGAAGATCTTCATTTCTTTGGTATTCCCCTTTTAGTTTCAGTTTCTTTTGGGGATTTGTCCCAAACCTTGTCGAGATAAACAAAACTTATATAAGTTTGTATTTTAGCTTTGGTATTTTCAATAAAGAACTTATATGATTCTTGTGTTGTCTCATGCATGATGATGGGCAAATTCCACACATTAGGGGGTAGATAATCGATTCGGTTTCGATTCATGCTTGTGATAGTTGATTTCTTGTTGTTGGAATTGTGCTTGTTTATATTGAGTACTTGGCCACTACTTAGCATTGCTAGGCTTTAGATGAGACCGAGAGGAGATTCTATAGCCCGACTTAGGTTCCTTCAATGTTAGGTGGACTGAGTTTTATAAGCTTAATTGTTAATCTTGTTCGTATAATATAGCCGATGGGGGTTTAACGAATTAGAGGTGACAGTAAATGAAGTTAAGCCACTTGAATGGGGTTGATTGTACGTCTAGGACTAACGAAATCAACTTGAATTGAGCTAGGAGAGAACCGAGGATAGAATCTACACCCTAATGCTCGTATATATTAGTTTAGTTTATTTGTTTGCTTATTCACTTTCTTGTTTTTCTCTTGCTTTAGTTATTAGATTTTAGTTTAATTTCCCCAACTCCAGTTTAGAATATTTAGGATTGTATTTATTTTCATGTGTGTAACACGAGAGGGACAAATTGCCCTGTTAAGCTTTCCTCGAGAGACACGACTCGGGTTAGCTCATCATTCTTGTGCATGTGCGGGCTAAACCAAAACTCAATCAATGATCATTGTGTTTTTAGTATGTGTTTAAAGTTCTTTCATACACAATTAAAGGAGTCTCGGGAGAGATTTTCCGTGGGAAGTAAAGTCTAGGTTGTGAGGGGATCTCACAATTCAGTCCATCAAAAGATGTTATAGTGTGTAGGAAAGGGGTCGAATGATGGGAGATCATCTGTAATAGCCTTTGTGACCTTGCAACAGAGTAGTGGAATGTTTCTTATGGACTTGTGAAGTCCCCTTGACGTAGATTAGTTAATCGAACAAAGTTACCAACCTCGTGCCATTTACTTGCTTACAATTTATCTTTCCGACCTTACATGTTCATCATAATGTACATGCACGTGATCATGAACATGCACATGATCATGAACATGTTTATATCTGCGTGGTTTATGTAACTTCACAAAGTTTGCTATGTCTAAAGACGTCATGGCCATTACTGTTATTTTGAAGCTTTGTTTCGCCTTAGGGTCACAATTTTGGGATGTAGTTTCTATGGATGTTTCACCCGAGCCACCACTGCCCCATCTTGCCCGATGTGCTTATGTTAGATTCAAGGTTGAATCATGTTCAACCTGAGGAGAATGATGGAGATAAATATATTTATATACTTATTAATATTTTATTGATTTCTATAGGTTAATTACGTATTTATATGTTTTAATTAATTTTTATCTAGATTGTTTAATTAAGGTAGGAGTCATATTTTTATTAGGGTTTTACTAGTATAAATAGGTGATTATCTTTAATATTGTAGGTGGTTGAATTTTGATAAGTTTTGGAGATTACTCCTTTTATTCAATACAAGTTCGAGTTCTTCGAGTTATTGAATTGTATTTGTGTATTCTTGTTCGAGTTATAGCTTCCGCCTGCATCGGAGGAAGGGGGGTTAGATTATTTATTTAACACATGGATTTTTTTTTGTGAAAAATACAGGGGAGTAATATGAAATTTGTCCAAAATATTTTGATGGTTCATTGGATTTTAGAATGAAGGTACTTAATTGTTCATGTGAACGTATGGCTGATAATAAATGATCAATTGAGAGGCTTGTTGTTTATAAGAAACAAGTAAGTCTAACGAACTGTAAAGCTAAGCTTCATGTGTTGCGGGAACGTGTGTTTCTGTTTTTCACAAATTGCATAACCATGAGTTAGTGCTCTAATTTATATTGTATTGTTTTGTTATATATATATTGATTGTTAATTTTTTTTTTTTGGATTTAGGTTTCCTATTATTGTGAGATATTGAAACAACTTGATGTTATTTTTACGATTGAGGATTATAATTCTACTTCAATCAAGGTTAAACACATCAACAAATGTTATTCCCATGAATATAATTTAATAATAAAATAACTCAATCTATTAATTCATGCAAAAGTCTTGTTATATTTATAGGTATAACCAAGAACTCTAAAATAGGATAGTATTAACCCAAGACACGAAAGATGAATGATCTATCGATACAAATGTCGAAAGATTGATTTGATTCAAGGTTTGAAAGTTAAAAAAAATATCAATTTAAGGTTTCAAGATTTTACATCATTAAAACTTCATTCAATAGAAGTTGTTGTGGCTATTAAATATTGAAGTCATCTTGACACATAATATTCTTTATAATTAAATTAAACAAAAGGCTACACATATTTAAATTAAATAATTAAATTAAGAAGAAAAGAGTTCAATTTTAGTCTAGTCTATGAAATCGTAGACTCTCTTCCCACAATTGAAGTTTTCAGCGCCAAAGGCAAGAGAGAAGGAGAAACAAAAATCAACACAAAAAAACTCTTGTAGCTGGTGGGAGTGAGTGTTTTTTGAATGGAGGATTTTTGGCATCTTACACAACAGGGATGAGATAGGTGGTGGTGGCTTCTCCTTCGTCATGGTGATGGTGGGTGAGGGTGGCGGAAGGGATGAAGTAATCAGACAAGCAATAGAAAAAAAATAGGCAAAAAATCAAAGAAAATCGATCTTTTCTTAGTAAGAAATCAAAGAAGAACACATTGTGATTTTTTTCATGTTTTCTTTTAATATCAGTCATCAAACGATATTGTTTCTCTTGAGGTAGAAAAATATTTTCATCTCATTTAACATGTTGGACTTTCATATTTTTCATCTCATTTGACACGTCACCAACCCAGTGTTGGTAATGTGATCCGATGACATTTTAGCAAAAAAGTTGAAAGGATATATATTGTTTTGGCAATTTTTGAAGTTTATGACATTTTAAAAAATTGGTCAAATTAAAGTTCACTTAGGACATAAATTTATATTTGGCCAAAAGTATATTTGGATCCCTATACTTTTAAAATATTCTAACTTTCATCGATCCTACAAAGTGGCCAATTCCTGGATATTTCAGAGAAATCTCGAGCCTCAAGGACAATAAGGTACAATGATCCAATTAAAAATATTAAAAGTAGATGAACCCAACTATACCTTTTTGCCTATATATACTATATAAATATTTTGTACTATAATTTATAGAATTTGTCAATGATGTTTTCAATTGTAAATTAATGAACAATATATGTTCTACACAAAGAAATATTCCAAACCTCATTGTGGACACCCAAACAAAAGAGACAATTTTTGTAAAAAATGAAACATCTCAAATTCAAGATCCACCATCCCCCCTAAAAAATAGTAGTATTTCGAAATTTGTATTTTTTAAGTTTTATATTTCTTTGTCATAAAGTAGTATCCAAATATAAATATTTTAGCAATTATATATGAAATGATCATTATTATTATATAGAATTTCTCAATATTACAAAATTTTAAAATATGATACCATATGCATGGTACATGCGAAGTACTAGTTAATGAAAAAGTGAAATGTATGAAGAACACTTTTTTTTATATTTGCCAATGTTTGTATAATGTTAAAAATTAATGTTCAAACATTAAGATAATTTTCCAATATTATATTAGTTTCTTTATATTATAATTTCGTGCAATATGATCGAACTTTTCTTTTTTATTGAACTTACTGTGCATATTTATCTAGATATTCTAGAATTAAAATTAGACAAAAAAATCTAGGAATATGATGACATATATATGCGAAATTGTATGAAAAAATTATAGATAATTAATATCAATCATGCCATACACTACATCCCAATAAAATGAAAAGCACAATTCACCAACATTTGCCAATATGAATGTATATGTACACAAGGTTGTATAGCTTTAATCTATCAAATTATCATATTAAATTTTAATTTATTTAACATTACAAACTATCCTAAAATAAAATATTACAAATCTTATAATATTATCATATATCGTACGAATAATACACTACTTTAATACACATATAATTAATTCTTGTTTAATTTATGTGTGTGTGTGTGTATTATACATACCATAACAAACATTTAAAGTTTATCTAACGTTTAAGAACTCTGACTCAGCAAATTTATTAACGAAAATCATTCATACCAAAAAAGTAGAAGTGGCAACGTAGCTACAGTCAAGGGGAAGGGATTCCTAATGATTATTTTATTTTGATTTCAATGAAGAACTGATTGATGTCTAATCTTCAATTGATCGATCTTCTGTGATCATTATAAAAGTGCATGACCAACTAAATGACATATGCAAGAAGATAACGTTGAAGTAAATAGCCCCGACAAACAATATGTGTAGATGATGTGACCCGGACAAATAATCTAAGACACGAGAAATACGCAAGCGGAAGACTTTTAGATCGAAATACGTCAGGCGAATGAAGGGCTTCAATCCGACTCTATGATTAAACTAAACTAACGACTAAACTCGATATTTAAGACTCAAATATGAAAGGAAAAGGGTATGGACGTATAGTATGATGATATGTGGTGAAGAAGGGCTGGTGTAGATAGGTTATGATAAGAAAATAAAGAACTTACATGATATGTGCTTATCTTGGCGCGAATGGCATGTATACTTGGAATTGGCGGTAACAGCTTGGATACTTGTCGAACTCGATTGGATCTTGATGGATGATGTTGAAATGGACACAGGATGGTAGATGGATGTTGTTGAAGGTGATTGGTGTTGATGTGTTGGTAGAATGATTGGCTAGGATCGGCGAACCCGTGTTGTAAACCCGAACGCGCACATCTAACTTCTCTGGATAGCAATTCTCCCAAGTACTCGATGTACCCTGAAGAACTTAAATAGGACTTATGATTTGCTAGATCAAAAGAACTTGATAAATGGGTGATCAACCAAAGGATCGTGAGACAATTGAGAAATTAATCTTTTATTTCATGCAACGTCTGAAAAACAAAGTTCACAACTGGTCCCTTTATATAGTGTAGGGATTATGAACGAAAATTCTAAGTAGAATCCTAAGAGAAATAAAAAAATAAAGATATCCTAATCTAATTAGGATTGTTTCCTTATCCAAAATCTGTTTTTAAGGAAAGAATCAAAAGATACCAAAAATAAAATAAGAAAAATCTATCTAGATAAAGATAAATCCCAAAGTGGATTTGGGCTTCAAATCTCGCCATCTTGGACCCTCTAATTCACGACAATGGGCTGAATTAAGTGGATAAATTTGTGGCCCATGTTATGATCAACTCTTGCCACCTTTGCATGAAAAACAGCATCTCCCGATTTCCCATGCAAACGCGTATAACTTTTGATACACACGTCCAAATGGCGTCGTTCTTCTTTTCACATCTTCATGCTTCCTTCTTCTTCATCAAATGATAGCATGTTGACCAATCTCGGGCTGAATATTTGATCTTCATGGGCTGCCCAAAATATCTGAATATTTTCATGCACTTGTGTTCTTCAAATCTTGATCTCCAATCTTTAATCTTGAACAACATGATTATCTTTGAAGCTCTCAATGACACTCTTGGATTTGATTCTTTTATGCTTTTCGGGTTCGTATCAGTAGAAGATTTAGTTGTATCTATATTGTTGCTCCAAATTATTAAATATACTCATGTGTTTGGAAAGAATTAAAAATATCCTCATCTGATAGAAGCAATAGTCTTTTGGTTGTATAATGGAGATTTTTGAAATTGAGAAGCACAATCATTACACTTCTAAGCCGGATTGCATGGCTTAGTGGATAGATCTTATATTTGACGAGATAATTTAATGAGCACGGTCAATGTTAGATTTATATTTTCAACAACTCATATATTTGAAGATGTTAAAATTGTACATCTTTAGAAACATAAACGCAATGTCGTAAATTGATTATATGGTATCAAAATAAAAATTATGGTTTATTGACATATTGTTATGAAAAAAATTATTGATAGCGTCATATTACACATTTATTTATGCATCCATGTGTCGGTAAATGAAAAAATGCATGCTGACATTATAAAACAGTTCATGGATGTCTAAGGTAATTGGTTATAAAACATGCTGAAGGACCCGCTTTACATCTCTCAAAAATGGAAGAAAGTTGTCGAAGTTAGTTTTCAATGTAAAATTTTATATTGGTTTCTTTATATTATGTTTTCGTGTAATATGATCAAATTTTTCTTTTTTGTTGAACTTATTGTGCATATTTATCTAGATATTCTAGAATTGAAATAATAGGAAAAAATCTAGGAATATGATGACATGCATATGTGAAAACTGTAAGAAAATTAAAATTATAGATGATTAATATCAATCATACGATACACTACACCCCAATAAAATGAAAAGCACAATTCACCAAATTTGTCAATATATATATATATATATATATATATGTACACAAGGTTGTCAAGCTTTAATTTATGAAATTATCATATTAAATTTTAATTTATTTAACATTACAAGCTATCCTAAAATAAAATATTATAAATCTTATAATATTATCGTATATCATACAAATAACACACTACTTTGATACATACATAATTAATTCTTATTTAATTTTTGTGTGTGTGTGTGTGCGCGCGTGTATATTATACATAACATAACAAACATTTAATATATATCTAGGGTTCAAGAAGTCTGACTCAGCAAATTTATTAATGAAAAGCATTCATACCAAAAAAAGGAGACGTCGACGACATAGCCACAGTCAAGGGGAAGAGAAATCTAATGATCATTTTATTTTGATTTTAATGAAGAATTGATTGATGTCTAATCTTCAATTGATCGATCTTCTGTGATCATTATAAGAGTGCATGACTAACTAAATGACATATGCGGGAAGATAACATTGAAGTAAATAAGCCCGCCAAACAATGTGCATAGATGATGTAGTTGTATCTGTATTGTTGCTCCAAATTATTAAATACACTCATGTGTTTGGAAAAAATTAAAAATATCATCATCCGGTAGAAGCAACAGTCTTTTGGTTGCATAACGGAGATTCTTGAAATTGAGAGCACAACCATTACACTTATAACCCGAATTGCATAGCTTAGTAGATAAATCTCATATTTGACGAGATAATTTCATGAGCATGGTCAATGATAGTTTTATATTCTCGACCACTCATAAATTTGGAAATGTTAAAATTGTACATCTTTTGAAGCCTAAAACGCAATGTTGTAAATTGATGATATGGTATGAAAATGAGAATTATGGTTTACTCACATATTATTATGATAAGTATTATTGATAATATATATGGGGGAAAACCATTATTATTATTAATATTATTTGTTATGAGGTCTACGTTCAATTGAGTGTTAATCATCTTCATTATGTTTGGTGGTATTGCTTAGAAAATAATTTGTCCTATCGTGTTGAGACTTTGGAATTGCAATAAGTTAGGCCATTAGAAGATTTACATTTTTTTAATTGAATAGCTAACTTTGTGACAATTTATGGAGTTTAGTGAAGTTCATGAATAGAAAAAAAAATATATTAATTTTGTGATTAAAAATACAAATATTTAGTGTTCACATCAACAATATAAAAAAATTCGATAATATTATAAAGATGTTTTAGAGTCAATTAGTTAAAAAAATTAGTAGTGGAATTATGTACAACATATATCAGGAAAATTATAAGTAGCTCAGAAATGTGGAAGGTTTAACAAAATTATAAACCAAAACTTATATTCAGAAAAGTAAAAATAGTAGAGGAATTTTGTACAACATATATCAGGAAAATTATAAGTAGCTCAGAAATGTGGAAGGTTTCACAGAATTATAAACCAAGAACATATATCAGGAAAAATTATAAGCAACTCAGAAATGTGGAAAGTTTCGCATAATTATAAAGCAGAACACATTTAGAAAAGTATAACCAGCTAAACGGGGAGGTTTTCTGAGATTTATAAGGACAGACAACAATAAAAGAATAAGCTGCTGCATGATTTCAATCTTGAGTCGATTAGGTGTCAGAGATTTTGCTGCATGATTTCGGTCTTGAGTCCATTAGTCTTGAGTTAAATTGGTGTAGTCAGGGTCAGAGGGATCGTCACTCTTCAGAATCCTCAGAATCACTTGTGATGCTAAAACGCTCAACCACATATCCATCCAACCTCACAGATCTCGTTATATGATTAGATCTACGATGACCCTCAATTACAGCAACACCATCAGCTTCATCTTTAGGTTCAACCTCATTCTCTCAAATCACATCTTCAAGTAACTGATAAGATGCAACACTTGGTTGAACCTCATTCTCTCCTATCACATCGTCAAGCAACTGATAAGATGCAACACCTGATCAGGATCTTAATGATGTTGCATTTAATGTTGGGACTGATGCAACAGCTCCACTCCAGATTGCTAATTTGGAGGCTGGTCTTGATTTTCTTGACCTTGATCACTATAATTAATATCAATCATACCATACAATACATCCCAATAAAATGAAAAGCACAATTCACTAACATTTGCCAATATGTATGTATATGTACACAAGGTTGTAAAGCTTTAATCTATCAAATTATCATACTAAATTTTAATTTATTTTACATTACCAACTATTCTAAAATAAAATATTACAAATCTTATAATATTATCGTATATCGTACAAATAATACACTACTTTAATACGTACATACCTAATTCTGTTTTAATTTATGTGTGTGTGTATTATACATAACATAACAAATATTTAATACATATCTAGGGTTCAAGAACTCTGACTCAACAAATTTATTAACGAAAATCATTCATACCAAAAAAGGAGACGTCGATGACGTAGCTACAGTCAAGGGAAAAAGACTTCTAATGATCATTTTATTTTGATTTCAATGAAGAACTGATTGATGTCTAATCTTCAATTAATCGATCTTCTGTGATCATTATAAGAGTACATGACCAACTAAGTGACATATACGAGAAAATAATGTTGGAGAAAATAAACCTGACAAACAATATGCATAGAAGATGTAGTTGAATGTGTATTGTTTAACCAAATTATTAAATACACTCATGTGTTTGGAAAGAATTAAAAATATTCTCATCAGGTAGAAGCAATAGTCTTTTGGTTGCATAATTGAGATTTTTGAAATTGAGAAGCACAACCATTACACTTCTAACCCGGATTGAATGACTTAGTGGATAGATATCATATTTGACGAGATAATTTCATGAGCACTGTCTAAGGTAGATTTATAAACTCTCTTAAAATAAAATATTACAAATCTTATAATATTATCGTATATCGTACGAATAATACACTACTTTAATACATACATACTTATTTCTTATTTAGTTTGTGTGTGTGTGTGTATTATAACAAACATTTAATATATATCTAGGGTTCAAGAAGTTCGACTCAGCAAATTTATTAATGAAAAGCATTCATACGAAAAAAAGAGACATCGATGACATAGCTACAGTCAAGGGGAAGAGATTTCTAATGATCATTTTATTTTGATTTCAATGAAGAACTGATTGATGTCTAATCTTCAATTGATCGATCTTCTGTGATCATTATAAGAGTGTATGACTAACTAAATGACATATGCGAGAAGTAACATTGAAGTAAATAGCCCCGACAAAAAATATGCATAGAAGATGTGGTTGTATCTGTATTGTTGCACCAAATTATGAAATACACTCATATGTTTGGAAAGAATTAAAAATATTCTCATCCGGTAGAAGCAAAAATCTTTTGGTTGCATAATGGAGATTCTTGAAATTGAGAAGCACAACCATTACACTTCTAACATGGATTGCATGGTTTAGTTGATAGATCTTATATTTGACGATATAATTTCATGAGCACGGTCGATGGTAGATTTATATTCTCAATTACTTACAGATTTTAAGATGTTAAAATTGTACATCTTTAGAAGTATTAACGCAATATTGTAAATTGATGATATGATAAATGAGAATAATAGTTTACTGACATATTGTTTTGAGAAGAATTATTGATAACATCATATTACACATTTATTTCAGCATTCATGTGTCGGTAAATGATATAATGCATGCTGACATTATAAAACAGTTCATGGATGTCCCAGGTAATTGGTTGTAGAACATGCTGAAGGATCCACCTTACATTTCTAAAAACATGGAACAAAGCTGTCGAAATTAGTTTTCAATGTAAAATTTTTTTCATGCAATATGATTAATTTTTTTTTTGTTGAACTTATTGTGCATATTTATCTAGATATTTTAGAATTGAAGTTAAACAAATAAATCTAAGAATATGATGACATACATATGTGAAATTGTAAGAAAAATAAAAATTATAGATTATTAATATGAATCATACTATACACTACTCCAACTAAAATGAAAAGCACGATTCACTAACATTTACCAATATGTATATATATATATATATGTGTGTGTGTGTGTGTGTGTGTGTGTAAACAAGGTTGTAAAACTTTAATATATCAAATTATCATACTAAATTTTAATTTATTTAACATTACGAAATGTATCTGTCTACACAACGTTCACAGAAAAGTTACTGAACGTTTAGAGATGTTCACAATAAAGTTCAAGAAAGTTATTGTGAATGTTATGTTGTTTGCAGAATGTAAAGCACGTAGAGGTTTGGTAACTTCATTCTATCAATCGATCTACGTCAAGGGGACTTGTCAAGTCCGTGGAAAACAATTCACTACTCTGGTGTCACGTTTACTAAGGATTTTACACATCTCTGACCTCCCATCACTCGAAATCTATTCTACCCGTACACCCTCTTTCGTTAAATTGAATCGTGAGATCCTCTCACAACCTAGATGTCTAACCTATCTAGTTCCTACAGAAAATCTCTCCCGAGACTTCTGACAGTAGATGAACAACTGTGTTTCAATACACGATGACTAGAACACTAATTTCTAGTCTAAGACACAACTATAACAATGTGGCTCAAAATAGTTAGAGCTCTTAAAACTATTCTTGTGCAGTGCTTCTGTTCGGTGTGTGTTAGTCATCTTAACAGGTCTGTATCCCAGGCTTTTTATAGATGAACAATGATAGCCTAAACATGGGAACAGATGTCCTAATCTGACTCTGAAACTAACAAGGAAACTTTTCTTGTTTGGAACTGAGTCCAAGGTTGATCCATGTTATGTTGGTCCCGTACGAGTCGTATTTACTTTAGAGGAGGGGTGAATAAACTAAATTTCAAAACTTGTAAAAAAATGTGGAAAACTTTAGGGATCATTGACTCATTTAACTCTATTAACTTGTCTATTTTCAGTTTGATTCAAAATGACATAAGTTGTGTGTAAGCTTGTATACAACCTTTAAAGATAAGAGGTAACAAAGTCAGATGTGCAGATCTTCAAATCTTTCACTACTGCACTGTCACCTGTCATATGCCTTGAGCATCCACTGTTAAAGTACCAACTGTTGGTACTTTCTGTGCTGGGGGGATGTATGTGCTATCATGCTCACATGTTGATTCTTAACTACCCACTGCTTCTTGGTTGAATGTTGTTCATTTCTCCTGTTTTTTACATGGTGCTGCAGCTTTGGTTTCGGAAGGTACTAACCTTCTCCTCATTATTTTAAGATGTATGAGATAATCTTTACAATGAGGTCTGATATGGCCTGCAACCTCACAATAGTGGCAGATGATCTTTATTTTATCTGATGTGTTGTGAAACACAACGTTGGAGTTGTTTCTATTGAAGATCTTCCTGTGAGATTGATGCGACCAATACGTTGCGGAAGATAAGGAAAGAACAACGCCAACTATATATGTGATTCAACCCAACAATAAACTAAACAATACTGAATAAATAACCCAAATAAGCTGATAAATTCAATAGAACACGAATTGAACAAGAATTGAACTCGAAACAACCTAAATGACTCGTGAAACCCTAAATAAAGACTCGATTAGAAACCTATGCAAACACCTCGGATTAAGCTCAAATTTTAACAAAAGGTACAATCATAGGTTAGGAAAAGCATATCCAAAATTCAGTAAAAACGCATGAGTGGTTTGGGATTTGGCTCGGTGGTCAGTTTTGTGGCGTTTAGGGCTCGAATTTAGATCTTTGGACGATATAAATTGAAATCTGGACTTGGTGGCTATATGGACGTGTTTGATGAAGATGATGAACAATATGGAGAGTGTGTGGAGGCGTGGTGATGGTGGTAAATAGTGTGGACAAAGAAAAATGAAAATAGATGTTGAATCTTACCCGAAACGAACCTCGAACCTACTTGGATCCAAAACGCGCCTATGGAGTAATCTTCACGGCTTGGTTAACCCGAACACTACAAGATGTCACAAACAAACCAAATATTTCAAGTCTGGAGATGCCAATCAACAAACTCTACGCAAGAACCAATTTGTGTTTGAGACGGGAAGAAGCATAAACGCTGTTTTCATTCAATTCCAATCGCAATTCCATAGTGAACGAAAAATCCCCTAAATAATACCCTAAAGAACGAAATCCCATGTGTCTTAGGCTTAGAAAATGAATTGGGCTGGAATAAAACTACTGGGTCCGATATCACTTAAATAAGTTGTGATAAATTAGACTTCTAATTAAATAAATCCACAACTAAACTAATAGCCCAAATAAATAACATAACTAATAGAAAAAATAAATAATTAAAACAGCAAGACACATCCACATTGACTTAGTGGAGCTCTTCGATGTTCAACATAGTCACCGGCTTGCACTGTCTGAAATCGGCTCCATCATCTTCCAACTTTTTCGTCACATAGCACTGCAGATATCCTTGCAGCTTCTTGGCACGTAAACACGTCACTGGACCTCGTAGCTATAACTCTGGATTTAAGTCCTCAGTACTTATCCTGGTCTCATCATTCCCTTCTTCCTCAAAAGAATTCGACCTCGAATTTGGGTCCTCCTCATCAAAATCATCTACAAGAAAAGGAGATAGATCAGAAACATTAAAGGTGGAAGAGCATTTATACTCACCAGATAGATCAAGTTTGTAAGAATTATCATTCACTCGGGCAACAACAGTGAACGGTCCATCTCTACGAGGCATGAGCTTCGACTTTCTCAAGTTCAGAAATCGTCCCGGGCTGAAGTGAACCCAAACCTTGTCACCGGGTTTGAATAACACTTGCTTGCGGTGCGAATTCACCTTGGCTGCATTGCGCACTCCTTGAAGCTCGATCCTCAACTTCACTTTTTCATGCATCTCTCGTACCTGTTCAGCTCTACGAACACCTTGCAAACTTGAGAGATGGTCAATAGGCAAAGGAATAAGGTCCGTTGGAGTTAACGGATTAAAACCATAAAATACCTCAAAAGGCGACATATGTGTAGAAGAATGCACTACACTATTATATGCAAACTCAGCAAATGGTAAACATTTTTCCCACGATTTTAGACTATTCTTCACTAATGCACGCAGAAGAGTACCTAACGTCCTATTTACTACCTCAGTCTGACCATCTATCTGTGGATAACATGCAGTAGAAAATAACAGTTTAGTACCCAACTTCCCCCCATAAAACTCTCCAAAAATTCCCTAAAAATTTCGAGCCCCTATCAGAAACAATGGTCCTAGGGATGCCATGCAATCAGACTGCTTCATGAAAGAACAGATTGGCAACATTAACAGCATCATCAGTCTTTTTGCATGCAATAAAATGAGACATTTTCGAGAAACAATCAACAACCACAAACATAGAGTCTTTACCAGATTTTGAACGAGGCAAACCTAAAATGAAATCCATGGAAATATCTACCCAATGAGCAGATGGCGCCGATAAAGGCGTATAAAGACCAAATGGACTAGAAGTGGATTTAGCCTTCCTATAGGTAATACATCTAGCACAGACTCTCTCAACATCCCTTTTCATACGAGACCAATAAAAATGTTCATGCAACAGATCTAACTCTTATTGACACCAAAATGACCCATAAGACCCCCTGTATGCGACTCCAGAATAAATAACTCTCGCATAGAATAATCAGGCACACACAATTTTGCATCCTTAAACAGAAATCCATCAACGATGTAATATGAATCCATAGCACGAGATTTACCAACACAAGATGAAAATATAGGTCCAAAGAACGGATCAGAAGCATAAAAACTCTTAACATGCTCAAGACCTAGACACTTTGCATGCATAACAAATATCAGCTCATACCTGCGGGAGAGTGCATCGGCAACCACATTCTCCTCTCCCTTCGTGTACTTGATCACATAAGGGAACGACTCTATAAACTATACCCATCAAGCATGGCATGAGTTCAAGCTCTACTATCCCTTCAGGTGCTTCAGTGACTCGTGATCAGTGTGAATCACGAACTCTTTCGGGCGCAGGTAGTGCTGCCAAGTCTCCAAAGACCTCTTCAGTGCATACAGCTCCTTGTCGTATGTAGAATACCTCATAGTTGCGCCATTCAACTTCTCACTGAAGTAGGCGATCGACTTCCTATCCTGCATTAAAACAGCACCAATGCCTATACCAGAGACATCACACTCAATCTCGAACATCTTATTAAAATCAGGCAAAACCAACACAGGAGCATTACACAATTTTGACTTTAGCAAATTAAAAGCATGCTCTTGGGCCTTGCCCCACTCAAACTTTCTATCTTTATGACTCAACTCAGTCAATAAAACAGCTATACTAGAAAAATCCCGCACAAAGCGGTGATAGAATCCAGCCAAACCATAGAAAGATCGAACATCAGCACAAGACTTGGGCGTCGGCCACTCCTCTATGCCTTCACCTTAGTCCTATCTACCTCGACTCCACAACTAATCACAACAAATCCCAGAAAGACAACCTCGTCCATGCAAAAAGTACATTTAGACAAATTAGCATACAACTTAGCGGCACGCAACAGCTCAAATACATGCCTAAGATGTCTAACATGCTCAGAAATGCAGGTACTGTAAATGAGGATATCATCAAAGTAAACCACAACAAACTTCCCAATCATATCTCTCAAGACATGGTTCATTAGACGCATGAATGTACTGGGGGCGTTGGTAAGCCCAAATAGCATGACAAGCCATTCGTACAACTCATGCTTCATTTTGAACGCAGTCTTCCATTTATCCCCTTTACTCATCCTCACTTGGAAATATCCAGAACGCAAATCAATTTTCGAAAAAACAGACGTTCCAGACAACTCATCTAACATGTCATCTAATCGGGGAAGAGGGAAGTGATATTTTACCGTTATCTTATTGATAGCTCTGCAGTCCATGCACATACGCCACTCGTTGTTCTTTTTCGGCACGAGAATGACGGGCACTGCGCATGGCGATAAACTCTCTCTGATTTGCTTCTTCTCCAACAGCTCCCTGACTTGACGATCTATCTCTTTCGTCTTCTCAGGACTGGTACGATAAGCTGGTCAGTTTGGGAGGACTGTGATTCACGATCCAAATTTACTATTTATAATTCTGGTTTATGCTCAACACTACAACTACTAGGACCGTACCCGCAATTGGACGGGGTTAATTGTAGACATGATAAGCTTAACCCGAGTCGATCTCTCAAGAAAGACTTTTGTGGAGGAATTGTCTAAGGGACTATGCATGCAACATGTTTAAACAACGAAAATAAAACCTAAACATTCTAAACAAGGGATTGATGATGATTTCTACTAAGAATTAAAATAGACAATTAAACAAGACAATAAAATGCAAACAACACAAATTAAAACAAGATATGAGGAAATAAGATAGATTAAGGTATTAGGGTGTAGATTCTCTCAATGGTTTCTCACTATGCTTTGTTCAAGTTAGTAATGTTAATCTCACAGGTACAATAGACCCTCTCAATCAGTTTAACTTCAATTACTGTCACCGTCTATCCATTAAACCTCTTTTAGCTATATCATATAAGCAAGATTAACATATTAGGCTTAGGAACCCCATTCACCTAACGTCGAAGGAACCAAATTTGGGATTTAGAATCACAATCAAGTTTCCTCTAAATCCTAGCAATGCTCAAGTAGTGATCAAGTACTCTCACATAATAGGTAAGATTCCAACAACAACAACCAACAAGAATAAGCATAGATAAAAAACCAAATCGATCCTCTACCCCCTAATAGAGAGATTAGCCACTAAACATGCTCAAAACAACACAAATATCATAGAAGAAAGTCATCTCATAAATCAAATGTAAATAACACAAACTTCTACAATATTAGATATCCTTCAAGAGTTTGGGATAAACCCCCACAAAACATCCAAGAAATACAAAGAAAATACAAGGGAAACCTCCTCATTAGTGTAGCTTCCGCGGATGGCTCGAGTTTGGTTTCTTCTCGTCTCCTCTTCTTCTTCCTTAGCTTAGTTCCCTCTTTCTTCCTTTTCTCCTCTTTTCTTTTATGAAGATGTTGATGGTGAAAATGGTGAGAAAGTGCTGGTGATGGTGTAGAGAGAAAAATGGAAAGAATGAAGAGGTGGAGAAGATGAAGTGGGTGGAGTGAGTAGAATGAATGGTGTGTGAATGTGGTTCCCCAAATATCTATTCTAGATACATGAGAGGGAGAGAGAGAGAAGTGATAGATATGGTGAAGAGAGAGAAAAGGTGATGTGAGTTGATGGTAAGAGAACCATTAATGCAAAAGATTTTTGGGGGATTTTAGAAGCCAAAAGTCCAACTCTAGGAAAATTAGGAATGATAACCTATAATTCTAGCAATTAAAAATGGCTCAAAAGAGTCCTTGATTTAATTTAAATAAAATCACCTGGAGAGGAAATGGAGTTAAAAGGAGTGGGATTGCAATGAAAATGGGCGAAAACTGGACCCGAGGGGGAGGAAGGCACCCCGCGCGCCGACGGGGTGTAGCGCCATTGGTGCTGTGGAGAGGAGAGGGGGTGCTGCTGCGCTAGGGGTGCACTGCGGCACTGGTGTGATCAGCCAAGAGGGGCACCGCGGCGCTGCGGGTGTCTCGGCATTTTTGATGCCCGCCCGTGCTCCCTAGCCCGCCCGCGCGGGTGCTTTGTCTCACTTTTTCTTCAAAATCTTTGAGCCTCCATTTAGCCAATCGAGCTCAATTATTCGACTTTTCAGTTGCCATCTAATTGCCGTAAAATACGTGCTTTTATAATTAAAAGCTCAAGTTCTTGCACAACTAGGCAAAATCCACCGTTAGAGCAGTAAATACAAATAAACATATAAAATCAACACATAACAATATAACAATCTATAAAATAATTTACAAATCATAACAAAATAACTATAATAAAATAACACATTTAAACACTAAACAACTCCCCCACACTTAGCGTTTTGCTTGTCCTCAAGCAAATGAGAAATTAAAAATATGAATCAAGAAGGAAGAATTTGCAAAGCAATCAAATATTTTGATCAAGCCTCATGGTTCCCACAAAAACATTCATCATCTAAGAAAATGTGCACAAAATCCAATCAAGCGAGATGCCCGTCCTTTTAAGATTAAGAAGATCACGTTAGACTCCATTCTATCCAATTATCTCCCTACAAATCACTTCCAAATTTATTAACAAGAAAATAAAAAAAAATTCAACAAAACAAGGGATTGCCATCTTAGGACAAGGATCACTAGGTTTAATCATCGAAATTAATCGAGCTTCCTAATGTGGTTTCCCATACTCATCATGCAAAATACGAGGATCATTTGCCACACATGAGATGAGTAGAATCCGGAATGGAATTCCGATTATTTATACAAATTTTTGGGGTGTGGATCAACATTCACAAGGTGAAAACCATAGGGAGGAAATCCCTAGTGTCCTTGTGTGGTTTTCCATACTCGTAGTTGAATAAATCAACTAGAGGAGTAGAGATCCTTATTGCCCCTTTTCCTTTCTTTTCTCCTGTTTTTTATATATCATATATATAAAAATAAATATACATGAGGAAAGAAGATATGGGGATAATTATCAAGAACAAGGCTAACAATGCTTCCTAATCCTTCAAGGCCAAGACTCTCAATAAAATTTATCAATTATGAACACCTTCAAAGACAATTCATGCTTACGAGTGAAACCACGATAACATTTCATTTTTCATGATTGATTCGAAAATAATTCCTTGAAGATTCATATTCCAATTTTTAATTTTTGACAATTGGACAAAACATCATGCTAAGCAAGGGGATAACAAAATACACAACATAATCAAGACGATAAAATGAACACAATACATTCAAAACAAATGCAACATAATATAACAAAAACCAACAACTAAAAACATAGTCCAACAATACAAAATCTAACATAACTAAAATCATAACAAAACATAACAAGCTCATAACTCCCCCACACTGAAACCATGCATTGTCCTCAATGTATGAAAAATGAATGCAGGATAAAATAAAAGGGAGTAGAGTACGTCATAAGATTGTAGAAAATCGGTAACGAGCGCGGGCTCCTACAAAGCAACACTAGAAAAATACACAAAGAAAAATAGGCGATATCTAGCATAATAAACAACGCAAACAAAACACGACAATACATATATAGAAAAACACAAAACATAAGATTTACTGCTCCGGAGGTGGTGGTGGTGGAAAGGATGAAGCAAGCGTCCAAGCGTCCTAGCTCGTCTGCAGGGCTCGAATTTGGTCATCATGCGTGTCAAGGTGAGTGTTGATGCTCCGAACATCTTGGTGCATGGCCCCAATCGCATCATGGATTAATCCAAAAGAGGTATCCCAACGCTCCTGTTGTTGCAACATGCGTGCATTTTGTTCTTGCCAATAGAACGTCATGGAATCCCTGAATGTGCCCATGGAGTCGGCAATGGAGTGCTGGAATTGATCCAGTTGAGTGTCCATGTATCCTTGAAATGAGCCCAAGTCATTGACAGGCATGTGGTACCCTTGATGGCCTGCATGTCCTCATTGTTGCCCTCCGGCTTCATGTGCTTCCTCGTGGCCTGCTTCAGTGGGCTTTTGTGGTGCCAACGAAGACCCTCTAGTGAGCTCCATGGTGTTGCTTTAGATCCTCTTCAAGGTACCGATGCAAGTCCTCTTGGCATGAGGGCGCACCTTTCTTTTATTGTAGATCACTTCGGCTCGTTTGAGCTCACCTTTATCAATCGTGTAGGTGTCAAGCCTCCTGTAGCCACTGGGAGCCGGGGCATCCTCATTAAGCGCTTCAATTTTGAGACAAAGGATAGAGATGAATGCACAGAAGGAGGGGTGCTGCGTTTTTCGCTTGTTTACTTCATTGATAGCGCTCCAAATGAAGGTAGACGGGCAAACCTTCCTGCCTTTCTTTGCACACCAAAGGAGAAATACATCCGTCGAGTTTATCTTGTTTGCTTGCTCCTTGCCCGAAATGTTGTACGCTAAGAACTTGTGAACAATTGACAAGGCAGGGTCCTCAATATATTTGCTTGGGATTCCCTTCGTAACCCAATTCCGGAACCCCAAAATTTCATGCCATGCATCCGCAACATTAAAATCGGACGGCATGCTTTTGATCCCCACAGTGGGGAAATCAAAATAATCCCTCAAGTCAGCCAAGGTGATCTCATATCTTTCCCTGAACATCCGAAAAGCACATTTCTTCCCCTCCTCCTCATTATGTTCAAAAGACACCAAGAACTCAAGCACGACATTATCATAAGCATAATATTGCATTCTAGCAAAGGTTTCCAAATTCAACACCTTAAGGTACTCCATTATTTGTTCTTCCATATTCAAATCCCTCATCAACTTCCAATCAATAATGCGAGGACAAGAAATATCAAGGTTACGGAGTGTGAGGTAACGATTATCTTCTTTGGGTGTGGTGATGAGGAATGGAGCTCCAAATTATTGGGAGAGGTCCGACACCATTCTTGTGGAGCTCGTGGTTTCCTTTCCTTTGCTCTTGTCAATGCTTTTCTCATTGTTGGTGTTCTTGCTCGTGTCCTTGCTTTTGTCCTTTCCTTTTCCGCCAAGAATTTTGGGCAACTTCATCGTTGGAGCCATCGTCAAGAATTTGTAAATTTACAACAACAAAGAAGGGAGCTTGTGGGTGAGACTTGGCAGCAAAAAGAGGAGAGAGAGGTGATGGGGAGGTGGCGCGGCGACGGCGTTAAGAGCGCGGCGGCGGCGGCGCTAGGATGGGGGGGAAGGAGTTTGGGAAAATTTTACTTGGGTGAATTTGCTGTGGAATTCATCAGATTTGGGGATAAAAATAGGGGAGGAGAAGCGGCGCAGGAGATGGGAAATTAGGGATTTTAGCTATTGGGTGAATTTATAGTGGGGAAAAAGAGTGCAGAATTGGAAAAGGGGTGCCGCGGGTGTGGGTAGAGCCGCGGCGCTGTGCGTGTTGCGAGGTGAGGGTAGCGCCACGGGGCTTGGTTGGGTATGAAAGGGGCACCGCGGGACGGTCTAGCGTGGCGGCGCTGAGGAGCTCTCGGCTTTCCAATAGCCCACCCGCGCAGTGTAGCCCGCTCGTGCAGTGTAATTTCCGCACTTAGTCCATTTTCTCCAATTCTTACTCTATTTCCCTCCACTCCTGCAGAAATCATTCAACTATTAAAATTATTAACAACTAAAAATGCATCAAACAAATTGAAATAAGGTAAATGAAAAGAAAATAAGACAATAAAAATCATGGGTTGCCTCCCATGCAGCGCTTATTTTAATGTCTCGAGCTAGACAAAGTCTTTGGAGAATTAATTGGAATTAACGAGCTTCAATTCCTCCACATTGGCTTTTTGAGAAAATCCTTCAAAGTATGGCTTGACCCGGTGACCATTCACTTGGAACGTAATGTTGGTTCCCGGATTTTTCAACGTGACAACTCCGTAGGGGAACACTTCTTCTATGATGAACGGTCCACTCCATCGTGACTTGAGTCTTTCGAGAAAGAGCCGCAAACGTGTGTTGAAAAGGAGAACCTTCATGCCCGAAGTGAGCTCCTTCTTGATGATGCGCCTATCGTGAAGCTGCTTCACTTTGTCCTTGTAGATCTTGGCATTGTCAGAAGCTTCATTCCTCAATTCATTGAGCTCGGACAATTGTAATGCTCGTTCCTTTCCTGCACTCGTTAGATCAAAATTTACCGCTTTAATGGCCCAATAGGCCTTGTGCTCGATCTCAACGGGGAGATGACATGATTTTCCATAAATGAGGTAGTACGAGCTCATTCCTAGAATAGTCTTGAAAGCCGTCCAGTATGCCCAAAGTGCATTCATTAGCTTTGTCGACCAATCCTTCCTCGTCACATTCACGGTCTTCTTCAAAATGTTTTGAATTTGTTTGTTGCTTGTCCCCACTTGACCGGAAGTTTGAGGGTGATATGGAGTCGCTACCTTGTGAGTCACTCTATTCTTTTTCATCAATTTCTCAAAGAGTTTGTTGGTGAAGTGCGTTCCACCATCGCTTATGATTGCTTGAGGGAATCCAAACCTACTCAAAATGTGCTCCTGCACAAACTTAATAACCACATTAGCATCACAAGACCTAGTGGGAATAGCCTCAACCCACTTAGACATGTAATCAACAGCTAATAGGATATATTCAAAACCAAATGAGTTAGGAAATGGTCCCATAAAATCAATACCCCAAACATAAAAAATTTCAACAACTAGATTGATATTTAGAGGCATTTCATTTCTCCTCCCAATATTACCAAGTCTTTGGCATTTATCACATGAAATGGAATAAACATGAGCATCCTTAAAAATGGAAGGCCAATACAAACCGGATTGCAAGATCTTTCTAGCCGTCTTTTGCCCTCCAAAGTGGCCACCACAATGAGAAGAATGACAAAAGGCTAGAACATCAGTTTGTTCCTCCTCCGAGACACATCTTCAAATCACCTCGTCCTTCCCCAAATGGAAAAGGTATGGATCGTCCCAAAAGTAATACCTACACATTGCCAAAAATCTTTTCTTTTCTTGGAAAGAAAAGTTTGGCCTCATTTTGTCACAAGCAAGATAATTAACAATGTCGGCATACCAAGGAGAGGAATTGAGCGAAAGCGCATGCTCATATGGAAATGTATCACAATCAACTCCTTTCTCATGCAATAAATCGAAATTTTCATCAACGGGGAGGCGAGATAGATGATCTGCAACCACATTTTCACATCCCTTTCTATCTTTGATTTCAACATCAAATTCTTGCACAAGCAAAATCCACCTAATGAGTCTAGGTTTAGCTCGGGGCTTGGTCAACAAATGCCTTAGAGCCGCATAATCACTATGCACAATAACTTTAGAACCTAAGATGTAGGATCTAAATTTATCCAAGGAAAATACAATGATAAGCAATTCTTTTTCGGTAGTGGTGAAATTTACTTGAGCACTATTCAATGTGAGGCTAGCATAGTAAATGACACGAAGAATTTTATCAATCCGTTGACCCAAAACGGCACCCATGGCAGAATTTGATGCATCACACTTAATTTCAAAAGGTAAAGACCAATCAGGGGGAACAACAATGGGTGCGGTGATCAATTTCTCCTTAAGAGTATTAAAAGCATGCAAACACTTTTCATCAAACTCAAAAGGAACATCTTGAGTGCATTTCGGAGAAGATAGAAAACATGCACCTTTGAAACGTGCCCAGTGCATTGCATAGTCCGAATGGCATCCTTCTACAAGCAGATGTGCCAAAGGGACACGTAAAGACAGTCTTGGCTTGGTCCTCGGGTGCGATAGCAACCTAAAAATACTCGATAAACCATCAAGAAAATAATAAAAGCTATGACCGACAAGTTTATCAAGTATTTGATCAATGAAAGGAAGGGAAAAATGGTCTTTTCTAGTGGCGGCATTGAGCTTTCGGTAGTCAATGCACATTCTCCACCCGGTGGTGGTTCGAGTAGCCACATGCTGTCCTTTGTCATTTTCTACTACTGCTATCCATCCTTTCTTTGGCACCACATGGACCGGGCTCACCCATTCACTATCGGCTATGGGATAGATGATCCCTTCCGCTAGGGGCTTAAGAATCCTCTTCTTTACGACTTCTATCAACACGGGGTTGAGCCTCCTTTGTCCTTCACGAACTGGCTTAGCCCCTTCCTCAAGGATAATGCGATGCATGCATGTTGAGGGGCTAATTCCTTTGATGTCGAAGAGGTTCCATCCAATGGCTTGCTTGTTCCTTTTTAGTACGGCTACTAAGAGGTCTTCTTCATCTTTTTCAAGCCCGAAAAAGATGATCACGGGCTTCTTCTCTTCTTCATCGAGATAGACATATTTGAGGTGAGATGGGAGCTCCTTGAGCTCAAGCTCGGGAGTAGGCTTCACTTCTTCTTCGGTTGAGGCCATGACTTCCATTAGGCTTATGCCTTCTCCTAGCAAAATCTCCATCTCTTTGGTATTCAACTCGTCTCCCCTATACTTGAGGTAAGCTTCTTCCATAGCAAGCTCCTCGGACAAGGCTTCACTCCTCCAATGGGAGCCTATTTCCTGCAAGAAAACCTCCTCGGCCAAGGCATCAATAGCATCTATGTAAGAACAATTTTTCTCAAATGAGGAGACGGGAATGACCTTGTTTTCATGTATGGAAAATGACACGGTTTCTCCTAACACCGACATTTTTAAAGTTCCATTTTTAACATCAATCAAGGTGTTTGTTGTAGCCATGAAAGGTCTACTTAGGAGAAGTGTGTGCTCTTTACCCGTTTATTTTACATCACCCACATCCAAAACAACAAAATCCACCGGGATAATCAAACCACCAACTTTAACTAGAATGTCTTCAATTATTCCTCTAGGATATCTTACGGACCTATCTGCCAATTGTAGGCACATTCTAGTTGATTTCAATTCTCCTAACTCTAATTGTTTATAAATTGAGTAAGGCATCAAGTTAATTCCGGCTCTTAGATCTAGCATACCACATGCTTCTTTACTATTTCCCAAGGCAATTTTAAGAGTAAAACTACCTAGATCACGGAGCTTGAGTGGTAGTTGATGTTGTAGGATTGCACTCGCCACTTCGGACACCACAATCTTCTCATCCTCTACAAATTTCCTCTTCTTGGAAGCAAGTTCCTTGAAGAACTTGACATAGGCCGGCACATTGCGAATGACATCAAAGAGTGGAAGGTTGACATTCACCTTTGAAAGGAGCTTGTAGAACTCTTGAAATTGGGTGTCTTGCTTTTCATTCCTCAACCGGCTTGGAAATGGAATTGGAGGATCATAGGGATTGGTGGCCTTGTGGAGTGTGGGTTTCTTCACTTCTTCATTTTCTTTTTCGGGCTCCTTTTGTTGTTGTTGAGGAGCCTCCTCTTCTTTCTCAACATCTTTGGTTGGGCTTGATTCTCCAACCTTGTTATCAATCACCTTGCCTCCTCTAAGAATGGTGATAGCTTGAGCTTGCTCTGGTTGACTTGGCAACTTGTCCGACTTGGCTTGCTTAGCCAATTCTCCAACGGTCCCGGCTATTTGGCCCACTTGAGTTTCAATCCTCTTCACGGAAGCCTCAATGGATTCAAATGTTTGTTGTGTGGCTTGAATGAAGGATTGCAATGTGTCTTGCAATGTCGGCCTAGGCGGTTGGTTTGGTTGGGCCGGATATTGTTGCGGCCTCAGATAAGGTGGAGCTTGGCCACCTCCGGCTTGTTGAGGTGGACGCGGTTGTTGTGGCGGTTGAGGTGGTTGTTGAGGTTGTCTCCAAAATAAATTTGGATGATTTCTCCACCCCGGATTGTATCATTGAGAGTATGGGTTGTAAGGTTGGCGTGGTTGGAATCCTTGAAGGGCATGCACTTGCTCTTGAAGAGCATGAAAATGAGCCTCTTCACTTAACTCCGGGTCGATCGACTTTTGGCACAAGTTGGCCCCATGGCCATACTCTCCACAAATCCCACAAGTCTTAACGGTCATCACTCGTTGGGGTGGTCTCTCGGAGGTTTCAAGCATCTCTACTTGCCTTGTCAACTCGGCAAGTTGTCTTATCACATCATAACTAGGGTTGGCTTCATTCATGGAAGCTCTCTTCCCTCTGGCACTCTTTTGTTGAGAAGTAGTGGCCATGGACTCATAGATGTTTGAGACCTCTTCGGCGGTCCATCCTCCAATGTCTCATCCCGATGCATTGTCCACCATATATTGGAAATTTTGTGAAAACCCATCGTAGAAGAATTAGTTGAGCAACTCGGGTGCGAGATGATGGTGCGGGCATTGTTGTTGGAGACGTCGAAATCGATCCCAAGCTTCATGAAATGCTTCAACCGGAGAGTGGGTAAAGGTGACGATTTGAGCTCTCAAATCTTGGGTCTTTTGATTGGAGTAGTACTTGGCCATAAACTTCTCGTAGACGGCATCCCAATTATCCAATGAGTTAGCCGGTAGCGACATGAACCACGTCTTGGCTCGATTTTTCAAGGTATAAAGGAAACACCTTATCTTCAATTGATCTTCGTTCAAACATTGTAGAGGAAAGGTTTGAACAATGACATAGAACTCCCAGATGAAGTTCAAAGCATCTTCGGTCGGCATCCCATAAAATGAGGGAAGTTGGCTAAAATGAATGTTCTTCAACTCATAGTTCCTTGCGGCTTCACAAAGAACTATGTAAGAAGTCGACGCTCCAATCACGAGACGAGCAAAGTCTCTCATATTCCTAGCCGCATTGGCATTGGCATTGTCGGAGTTGTTGAGGGGATTAGCTTCCATCTCTCTTTCCCACTCGAACATGTTGAATCTTCTCGGTCGATGGATGTTGTAAAACACGGGGGCTAGTCTCCGATTGAGGCTTTGTCTCCCTAGCATACACAACCACAAACAAAACGGAGATCACATGCAACTTGCGGAAAGAGATGTGAAAGCTAAACACAAGAACATAAACACAAAAGCAAATTTACACAAACAGCACAAACACAACACTTTAACAAAGAAATATTTCACGAACACAAAATATACAAAAGCAATTATAGCACCAAAAAGACAATAAACCTAAAGCCCTCCCCGGCAACGGCGCCAAAATTTGATTCACGATCTAAATTTACTATATATAATTCCAGTTTATGCTCAACACTGCAACTACTAGGACCGTACCCGCAATTGGACGGGGTCAATTGTAGACGTGATAAGCTTAACCCGAGTCGATATCTCGAGGAAGACTTTTGTGGAGGAATTGTCTAAGGGACTATGCATGCAACATGTTTAAACAACCAAAATAAAACCTAAACATTCTAAACAAGGGATTGATGACGATTTCTACTAAAAATTAAAATAGACATTTAAACAAGACGATAAAATGCAAACAACACAAATTAAAACAAGATATGAGGAAATAAGATATATTAAGGTATTAGGCTGTAGATTCTCTCAATGGTTTCTCACTATGCTTTGTTCAAGTTGGTAATGCTAATATCACACGTACAATAGACCCTCTCAATCGGTTTAACTTCAATTACTGTCACCGTCTATCCATTAAACCTCTTTTAGCTATATCATACAAGCAAGATTAACATAGTAGGCTTAGGAACCCCATTCACCTAACGTCGAAGGAACCAAATTCGGGATTTAGAATCACAATCAAGTTTCCTCTAAATCCTAGCAATGCTCAAGTAGTGATCAAGTACTCTCACATAATAGGTATGATTCCAACAACAACAACCAACAAGAATAAGCATAGATCAAAAACCAAATCGATCCACTAACCCCTAATAGAGAGATTAGCCACTAAACATGCTCAAAACAATACAAATATCATAGAAGAAAGTCATCTCATAAATCAAATGTCAATAATACAAACTTCTACAATATTAGATATCATTCAAGAGTTTGGGACAAACCCCCACAAAATATCCAAGAAATACAAAGAAAATACAAGAGAAACCTCTTCACTAGCGTAGCTTCTGCGGATGGCTCGAGTTTGGTTTCTTCTCATCTCCTCTTCTTCTTCCTTAGCTTAGTTCCCTCTTTCTTCCTTTTCTCCTCTTTTCTTTTATGAAGGTGTTGATGGTAAAAATGGTGAGAAAGTGGTGGTGATGGTGTAGAGAGAAAAATGGAAAGAATAGAGAGGTGGAGAAGATGAAGTGGGTGGAGTGAGTAGAATGAATGGTGTGTGAATGTGGTTCTCCAAATATCTATTCTAGATACATGAGAGGGAGAGAGAGACAAAAGAGAGAGAGAGAGAGAGAGAGAGAGAGAGAAGTGATAGATATGGTGAAGAGAGAGAAAAGGTGATGTGAGTTGATGGTAAGGGAACCATTAATGCAAAAGATTTTTGGGGGATTTTAGAAGCCAAAAGTCCAACTCTAGGAAAATTAGGAATGATAACCTATAATTCTAGCAATTAAAAATGACTCAAAAGAGTCCTTGATTTAATTTAAATAAAATCAGCTGGAGAGGAAATGGAGTGAAAAGGAGTGGGATTGCAACGAAAACGTGAGAAAACTGGACCTGAGGGGGAGGATGGCACCCCGCGCACCAGCGGGATGCAGCGCCGCGGGTGCTGTGGAGAGGGGAGGGGGCGCTGCGGTGCTAAGGGTGTGCCGCGGCGCTAGTGTGATCGGCTAAGAGGGGCACCGCGGCGCTACAGGTGTCTCGACATTTTTTATGCCCGCCTGCGCTCCCTAGCCCGCCCGCGCGGGTGCTTTTTCTCACTTTTTCTTCAAAATCTTCGAGCCTCCAATTAGCCATTCGCGCTCAATTATTCTTCTTTTCACTTGCTACCTAATTGCCGTAAAATAAGTGCTTTTATAATTAAAAGCTCAAGTTCTTGCACAACTTGGCAAAATCCACCGTTAGAGCAGTAAATACAAATAAACATATAAAATCAACACATAACAACATAATAATCTATAAAATAATTTACAAATCATAACAAAATAACTATAATAAAATAACACATTTAAACACTAAACAGACTGCTCCCGGCTGAAAGTCGATCTGATGCTCAATTCCACGAATTGGCGGCAGACCACTCGGTATCTCCTCTGGGAATACATCTTTAAATTCATCTATCAAAGGCTGCAAAACAGGGATAACAACAATATCAGAAGTATCATTAGCCTTAAAAGTAAGAAGAACGATAGGCATACCAGCTTTAACGGCTTTTTGTACTCCTTTTGCACTGATAAACAAGTTCCGGTGTACGGGTACCGGACTAGCTGCACTGGAGGGAAGAGGGGCTGCACAAAGGGTGGCCATAGTAGGGTCCTTGGAGGCATACGTGGTTCCCTTGGTGGGCTGAGTTGCAGCCGCGAGCTGCCCGGGTTGAATGGGCTGCTTGCTCTCGGCCCGTTTCGTCTTCTCCTCCTTAAATCTCTGCTGCATTCTCTGCTGATCTTCATTGACATCCTTGGGCGTCAATGGCCACAATCTGGTGGTCCGTCCATCTCGGGTCACCGTATAAGTGTTGGCATATCCATCATGGATTGTCTTCCTGTCAAATTACCACAGTCGACCAAGCAATATATGCGACGCCTCCATAGGGATGACGTCACAAAGAACAGTATCAGTAAATCGACCAATGGACAAAGTAACACTTACCTGATATCCGATGTAGATTTCTCCTCGGTCAGTCAGCCACTGCAAATGGTACGGCTTGAGATGTTTTTGTAGAATCAGATTCAACTTCCCCACTGCGTACTGGCTGATCACGTTCACGACGCTACCACTGTCAATGATGAGTGAGCACATCTTATCTTGGATTTCACAGCACGCATAGAAGATGTTCTCACGTTGGTCATTCTGATCCTCCTCTCGAATCAGACTCAGTGCTCGGATCGAAACAAGACTGACATGGGCTTGCTTCGGCTTCTCATCTTCAACCTCGTCCACAGGTGGACGGTCAAGGGGCTATTCAGCGTCTCCTTCCACTTTTACTTCATCGAGCTCCTCCTCACTTGCTGACTCCATCTTATTCTGCTCGGTAAGGAAAAGAACTCCGCGGTTAGGACAATAGGCTTGGAAGTGTCCCCATCCTCTGCACTTGTGATATTGAACATCACGTGCTCTCCATGGAGTACTATTTTCAAAGACTGGCTGGGCTGCACTGTTCTATTTGGATTGCCTCTGTTCAGTGCAGGCGAATTGTACTCAGGTCTGCTGCTCGGCTGAGGTGCAGACTGCTCAGAATGGCGAACGAGCTATGACTACTGGCCTAGAGGACGTGTAGGGGTTGTCCTAGACGTGGAAGACTCGCCTCAACCCCACTGTGTCCATACTGGCATCGACTGTGATGGTCTCCTGCGGCCATCTCTGAGCTACCGCTCTACAATTGAGGCATAGTGGATCATGGCCTCAATACTGATGAAGTCCCTCAACTTGACTTCACAGGCGATGTTTGGGTTCATTTCCTCAATGTATCGGTTGATTGTAGCAACCAATGTCTCTTTTTTCGCAACTCGATTGAGGGCTATCTCGAGTTCCTTATAGTACTCCTCTATAGAACGTGTACCCTGTCTAATTCAGTTTAGTCTCTTCTCGAGGTTACACTCATAATGTACCGGAATGAAGTGTCCTATCTTGACGTCCTTCATCTCATGCCATGAATCAATAGGCGGGCGGTGCTCTCGGCGTCGCCAGTTCTACTGGAACTCCCACCAGGTGGCTGCATATCCTCTGAACTCTAAAGAGGCTAACTGGACCTTTTTCTGCTCAGGGAAATCATAGCAGTCGAAAATCTTGTCAACCTTTCTCTCTTAGTCGAGATAAAGGTCTGGATCATGTAGCCCCTCAAACTCCGGGATGCTTGTCTTAATGTTATTCAACAAGCTGTTGGGATCTGTATATCGGGCTGCATGTCGGTGGTAAGGCTAACATTGTCAGTTACGTCTCTGAAATGGATCATACTCAGCCTCAAATTCCTCTGCAAAGTCACCAAAAACTTCTTCAGCATCACGATCATAGGGCTCGTTAAACTGCACTTGAGGTTGGTGACGCTAAGCTTGTGGTGCTCTAGCATTCACTCTGGCTGGCTCAGCTACATGTTTTTCTGGCTGATGAGCTACTTCAGGCAGTTGAGCTGCTGCTGGCTGTAAATATTGGCCTTGAACTGGTGGTAGTGCAGGAATTCGAGCAGCAATAAGCTCGAGTTGTGCCATCATTTTAGCTAATGAACTATCCAGCTTATGCTCCAGTTCTTGATGGTGGTACTGGGCATCCCACGGCTGTGGCATCGATGAAGCCGCGTCTGTAGGAGTACTAGGCAAGACGGGTGCCTTATCATTCGTCTTGTTATAATCTTCTCTGGATTCCATTGGTACCTGCAAAATAAATAAAACAAAGAAAAAGGACCTCATTTTTTTTTTACTCTCGTGTTTAGCACTTAAATTTGGTAAACTCATAATAAATCTCAAACTCCCTTAGCTCACACTAGGTCTCGAATCCCAGCAGTAGAATTGATATTGACTACTCCAGCTCTAGTCAAGAGCTCGAACCTGACTTCCAAAGTACCACGGGATACACAAAACACCACAAAGTAGGCTGTAATTGGGGTAGGTCGGTTGTATGGGTGAATAGGTAAAGAATTTTGAAGAAACTGAAAAAATCAGAAAATATTCACTGGGCAGTTTCACCTAGAAGATGATAGAATTCGGCCAAAAGTACAGTTATGTCATGGCAAAGAGATGAGTTTTGATTAGCACGTCGTTCTACTTTCGGAATGGTATTATGGAGAAAAATCAGAGTTCTGGAGCAAATTTGGCAGGAAACTGATTTTCGGCTGTGGAGTGATCAATGGATGAATTTTCAGTGGTTATGTATGGGAGGTAAGGGCGAGAATTAAGGCTGTGAATATGAATAAATATGTGTACCAAGTGTAAATACGAGCTCAACAAGGGAAAAGAATAAATCCTAAACTAACTAGGAAACAAAACCAAACCCAAATAGGAAACAAATAAATCAACTCATATAACTACTAGACACAAATTTTCGACCCCTCTAGATAATCAGTCCTAGGATCGAAAATAAAGCCTCCAAACAAGACTATAACCCGCTGCAAATTGGTGTCCCAATCGCTATTCGACGAAGACGACAAATCGCAACACAACACGAAAAAACAAGACTGCTATCTACCCAACTCAGTAAGACCAAACAAGAACTTCAAGAAGGAATTCAAGATCCTCAAGAAACACGGCAAACACAGTAGGGCTCGATCAACTTCTCTTTTTTTTTCTTTGTTTTTTTATACGATTTTTTTATATAACTGAACGATCCTTTTTACCCCTACTATGTCACACACGAATTTGGATTGAACCACGACCGACCGAAGTTGTCGTGGCTCTGATACCAAAAACTATGATGCGACCAATACATTGCGGAAGATAAGGAAAGAACAACGACAACTATATATGTAATTTAACCCAACAATAAACTAAACAATACTGAATAAATAACCCAAATAAGCTGATAAATTCAATAGAACACGAATTGAACAATAATTGAACTCGAAACAACCTAAATGACCCGTAAAACCCTAAATAAAGACTCGATCAGAAACCTATACAAACGACCTCGGATTAAGCTCAAATTTTAACACAAGGTACAATCATAGTCAGGAAAAACATATCCAAAATTCAGCAAAAACGCACGAGTGGTTTGGGATTTGGCTCGGTGGTCAGTTTTGTGGCGTTTAGGGCTCGAATTTGGATCTTTGGACGATATAAATTGAAATCTGGACTTGGTGGCTATATGGACGTGTTTGATGATGATGATGATGAAGAATATTGAGGGTGTGTGGAGGCGTGGTGATGGTGGTAAATGGTGTGGACAAAGGAAAATGAAAACAGATGTTGAATCTTACCCGAAATGAACCTCGAACCTACTTAGATCTGAAACGTTCCTATGGAGTAATCTTCACGGCTTGGTTAACCCGGACACTATAAGATGTCACGAATGAACCAAATATTTCAAGTCTGGAGATGCCAATCAACAAACTCTACACAAGAACTGATTTGTGTTTGAGACGAGAAGAAACATAAACGTTGTTTTCATTCAATTCCAATCTCAATTCCATAGTGAACGAAAAATCCCCTAAATAATACCCTAAAGAACGAAATCCCATGTGTCTTGGGCTTAGAAAACGAATTGGGCTGAAATAAAACTACTGGGTCCAATATCACCTAAACAAGTTATGATAAATTGGATTGCTAATTAAATAAATCCACAACTAAACTAATAGCCCAAATAAATAACATAAATAATAGCAAAAATAAATAATTAAAATAGCAAGACACGTCCACATTGACTTAGTCGGGCTCTTCGATGTTCAACACATTCACCGGCTTGCACTGCCTGAAATCGGCTCCATCATCTTCCAACTTCTTCGTCACATAGCAGTGCAGATATCCTTGCAGCTTCTTGGCACGTAAACGCGTCACTGGACCTCGTAGCTGCAACTCTGGATTTAAGTCCTCAGTACTCATCCCGGTCTCATCAGAGATACACTTGGATGAAGAACATTCTTTGCAATGTTCAGAATATTCTTCTGGACTTCTTCCTTTTGCTCAAGTTCCTCCTTTGCTTTGACAAAATTGATCTCTCCTGAATTTTGTCTAGAATACCGAAAACCATGTCGAAACTTTATGGTCTGTCTTGAGTTTAGAATCTCATCCAGATTCTTGGTACCATTGTTGAGCATATAATATTTCTCATGAACATCTTCATTGGATTGCTCAATCCCCTTCTTCTGATCACAGATCTTTTATTGCAGAGATGCTTCTTTGATAATCAGTTGACTATTCTCTTGACTAATTTTCTGATTTTGTTCAACAAGTTGTTTGTTGATTTCCACAACCAACAACCATTTGTTGAATATCTCTTAATAGATGTTTTCAACATCTGAGTCACTGACATCATCATCATCATCTGATTCTTAGTTGATTGCAAAAGGATCAGTATGAGATGGTTGATTCTCTCTGGCTGTGAAGGCATTGGTTTCATCTTCTAAGTCTGATTCACTGAAGCTTGATCCTTCATCACTCATTGAAGTATTATAGCTCTTTTTCTTCTTCAGAGTATTGGCACATTCTCTCTGAATGTGTTCATAGCCTTCACATTCTCTGTACTGTATTCCTTTACCTTGATCTTCATCTTGATCAGAGTTGTTTCTGTTAGAAGACTTGTGAGGAAATTGTTTCCGATTGTTGTTCTTGTTGAAGCCTTGACTTCCCGCTCTTCTCAGTAGTATCTTTATGAAATTCTTGATAATCAGAACCACATAATTCATCAGAAACATCTTTAAGAGCTTTTTCAGGAACCTTTTCTGATGTTTCAGCTTTTAAGGCAATTCCTTTGCCTTTCTCCATGTATTTGTCTTCTTCAAGATTCATCTCAAAAGTTCAGAGAGATCCCATCAGTTTATCCAGCCTCATGTTTCTGATGTCCTTAGCTTGTTCTATTGTAGGCAAATCTTTTTTGTAAGGACCTTAAGACTTTTCTTACCAGCTTTTCATCTGTCATGACTTCTCATAATACAAAGTTCTCATTACATATACTCCTTAATCGAGCATTGAACTCACCAATTATTAACCCTTTCTTTAAACACACATACACACACATATATACCAACATGAGAAAAAAAACAACTAACTTAAAAAAAAAGTTTTGTATTTTTTAGGGAAAATATTAACAAAAAAATATACGCCTCGAACCAACAAACCGCTGATTAGAAGTCAGATGCCTTAATCCATTAGGCCACAGGCGCTAGTTATTCTGGAACTTTGTGTTATTCATTTAACCAATTGTGTTAGTTCATGTTTTATTAAAAAAAATATATTTTTGTAGTCCATCGAATAAAATTATCGCCGAATTATAATTTTAGTCAAAATTAGTTATATAGGCCAATATTCAGAAGGCAATTGGGAATAATTATTTAATATTTTTTGTCTTTCACTAAAAGAAAACAAGAGTTAAAAATAGTTATTGGACATAAATACAGGAGTAACTTTTTCATAGATGGCCAGTAATTCATGTCATTAATTTGGCACAAATTGGTTCTTTTATGGGTTTGGAAATTCATATATTTTTTTTTTCCTTCTCAAAATTTTAGTTATTAAAACATAACTAGGGTCATAATGCGAATTTTATAACTTGTGGCAAATAATAATAATAATAATAATAATAATAATAATAATAATAATAATAATAATAATAATAATAATAATAATAATAATACATTTGCACCTAACTTATTAATGTAAATATATATATATATACACGTGGCAAAAAAATAAATTAAACCTAATTTTGATCAAAATAGACCTCAAATTTACTTAATTAACTAATAAAAGTATGACTACTAATTGCCAAAAAGAAAATTAAATGAGTTGTATCGAAAAAACTTGCAAATATTTGATTATATATATTTTCTTTATTTTCAGGTTAATGTTTGATTTTCTTTTGGGTTAATAGCTGGGCCTGCAACAAATATTTCTGAATCATAAAGTTTTCTAAAAGTAAAATTGTGAAAGTCCGAATAAAAAAACAAAAAGAATAGAAAAGTTCACACGAGGCATGCATTAAATGTATAGTCTGTATTGTACAACAGAAAGGATAGGATTGTGTGGCTCATTTGCTATATAGTATGATATAAGGTTGAATTAATACATTTGATAGATGATGTGTTGTATTGTATAGGATATCAATATCATGTTTATTTTAGGAGATGAACACGGTGGCGGGTAGATTGACTGCCGCCATTAGCAAGGTTTCGCTTACAAAATACACGAGAGAGAGAGAGAGAGAGAGAGAGAGAGAGAGAGAGAGAGAGAGAGAGAGAGAGAGAGAGAGAGAGAGAGAGATGAAGTCTTTTTTTTTTAATATATAAACAATAAAATTATCTATTTTTATTGTATTAAAAATTGACTTATTATCTTATTAGTAACATAAGGTAATTTATACTTTTATTTGCGAAAAAATATGTCAACTTTGACATAATTAGTAATTTAAATATGAATTTTAACTTAACTTCGTAATCACAACACAATTTTTCAATTTATTGCAAAATAGATATCCTAATTTTTCTAACAAATGAAAAAATAAATATATAACATGAAATATGCAAACTTTTTATGAAACAATGTGTTTCAATTTTCATTTTATTGCAAAATTGTATCTATTTTGTAATAGTTTACAAAATCAGTTTTCATTGCAAAGTTTAAAAATTCGTGTATAAATTGCAAATTATATCAAGGTTAGTGTATATTTTTTTTCTCATAACTTTAATCATGTTAGAAATTTGTTTGACACACCTTTAAAAAGTATTTTGTATGTTTACAAAGGGAAATTCTACCCTCTCACCCCTATAGGTGTGCAAAACCGAATCAAAATTAAAAAATCGAACCAAATCAAACTATTTGTTTTGATTGGTTTGGTCATTTTTTCTTTAATTTTGATTTAGTTTTGAATATTAAAATTAAAATATAGTTTGGTTCGATTTCGGTTTAAATAAAAAATATTTTGGTTAAAACTGAACCAACCAATATATATATATATATATATATATTTATATATAGGGTTGGGTTCCAGAAGGAACCATACCCCATGTGAGAATCGAGAACCAATCTCAGTCACAGATCTCACTTATTTGGACGAATAAGATTTGTTCCAAAATTTTAAAAAATGCGGTGGCATAATTGTAATAACATCCAACTTCGCTGCTCCTGAATCTTAGTAAGGGTAAAATCAGAAATTTCAATGTACATGTGATTCACGCGTATATTTTTCAATTTAGGGTTTTAGCATTGTCATTCCCTATTTTAGCACTGTCATGACTTATTTTAGCACTAACATGACCCTTGTATATCATTACGTAATTTAGTTCTTTGTATTCATTTCCAAAAAAGATGTGAAGTTTTGCAATATTTATATCTTTTATAATTGATTTACTCAAGTTCTTAGAAAGTTCTCAACTTCCATTGGAAAAAAAAAAAGAACACAAGGAAATTGAAGTGATGGCTTATGGCTTAAGCCATAATTTATTTTAGCACTGTCATGACTTATTTTTGCACTGTCTTGACCCTTGTTTAGCAGGACAATTGTTTGGTATTACAATAAAAAAATATCATCGACATCTTTTTATGCTTCATGATCTTCCATTTAAAGCACTGTAGTTTAGAGTTTAACGTTGTCATGACTTATTTTTGCACTGTCATGACCCTTGTTTAGCAGGACAATTGTTTGGCATTACAATAAAAAAATATCATCGACATCTTTTTATGCTTCATGATCTTCCATTTAAAGCACTGTAGTTTAGAGTTTAACGCTGTATATGTGATTTACGTGTATATTTTTCAATTTAGGATTTTAGCATTGTCATTCCCTATTTTAGCACTGTCATGACTTATTTTAGCACTAACATGACCCTTGTTTAGCATTACAATAAAAAAAATATTGTTGTTTTACAGAGCTTCACACTGCAAAAAGAGTTAAACTGGCTAGATAGACATTTTGTATGTCTCTAACTATATCTCTCTAATGTAACTTCTTGTTTTTTTCTTTTTCTTTAATAAATAAATTATGGCTTAAGCCATAAGCCATCACTTCAATTTCCTTGTGTTCTTTTTTTTTTTCAAATGGAAGTTGAGAACTTTCTAAGAACTTGACTAAATCAATTAAAAAAGATATAAATATTGCAAAAATTCACATCTTTTTTGGAAATGAATACAAAGAACTAAATTACGTAATGAAGAAACACACCAACATTAAAATAAGATAACGATGACGATTGAGTTGATCTAAAATTAAAGTTGGAATCACAGAGTCCGACTTAGTCGATAGTAATTATGTCACATCAATATTTGGATGATACATGGAACATGATTTTAAAAGTTTAGCATTGTATATGTGATTCACACGTATATTTTTCAATTTAGGGTTTTAGCATTGTCATTCCCTATTTTAGCACTGTCATAATTTATTTTAGCACTAACATGACAATTGTTTAGCATTACAATAAAAAAATATCATCGGCATCTTTAGGGTCAAGCCCTAATTCATTTCTCAGTTGCAGTCTCTGATCCTCATCAGGATGTGGATGTTCCTTAAAAAATCTTCATCCATTCAAATAAAATCCCACAACATTAATACAACTCATCAACATATAAAATAAATCCAAAAATAATCTCATCTCATAAATCAGTAAAACAACCAAGTGTAGCGTTTAATTTCCAAAGCTTCATGCGAAAGTAAAATACATGCACAAATTAATAAAGATATAAATTAGATGCAAATTAATAAGTAGAATGCGTACGCTTCGAGCTACTGAACTTGCTCGGAATAGTGATGATGATATTGTCTACTATTATGTCTTTCTTATCGCAAATAACAGACTACAAATGCTAACACTATCACCTACCAAAATATTCAAACATTAAACTAACAGTGTTAAAAAAGGAAATGGAAATGCTAAAATATAAACTACCGGTGCTAAAATATAAACTACCAGTGCTAAAAGTTAACTATTCTCTCTATATATATGATCGCATGTATGTATCTATCTACCTTGACATTGAAGCCCTAATAATCAGTACTGATTTTCCATAGGAGTAAATTGTATCTGAAATTTCATTGAATGATTTTGTTCCGAATCGGAGAATTGAAATTAGAGGTTTGCTGAGTTGTAGAGAGAGAGAGAGAGGTTGGAATGGCGGTGATTGAAGGCGCAATGCCGTTTTCGGTGGCGTCAGTGGTGGAGGATGTTCTGCAGCAGCACAGAAGCCGATCGCGCGACCTTGATTTGGACGCTCGCCGCGTGGAGGAATACGGTAATTTCTGAGGAATATGTCTGGTTTGCAACTGAATGTAGCTAATTACAGAAAACACAAGTGAAATCTCCAAAGTGGAAGAAACACAATCTGCACATTAATCAATACATAACTAATCACGTTAGTGCTTAATAATGCTAAAATTATTCACAATAGTGCTAAAATAGGTTACAGAAGTGCTAAACATTTTAATACTAGTGCTAAACTATTTGCTGGCAACATGTTTTTCTGAATCTCAATTGTTTTTACAATTTATAATTCTAGCAAATATGCAAAGATTCACGAACATAGTAATTACAAATCTGGAGATATACAAGTACATAGAAATATGAAATCACGATCTGTAGAGCTAAAAATACATGTTGATCCTCAAAAATAAAACTTTCAACATAATCAACTTAATCAACATTATCGAACAAACCTAAAACATAACAAAATCGTAGAGAACCGAAGAGAATCGCGTGAAAAAGTCGCAGAAAAAGTACAATAAAAATATTTTTACCCGGCATCATCATCCAAGAACAACAAACAATCAAAACTCTAGGAGAACTCGCATGAACAACGATCGATTAAGATGAATTGACTTGAGTCTAGATTACATAAACACAACAAAATCGCAGAGAAATCAAAGAGATCTTTCAGTGAATGATGATAAATTCGAACTTACGGCGGGACGGTATTGCTTCGGCATGGCATCCACATGACGGCTGCGAATGGGGTTGTGTGGCGGTGGGAAGGAGAGAGAGAGAGAGAGAGAGAGATGAGGGTTCAAGAGGCGGGAAGAGATTTCATGCCAAAAATAATAGAATTTCTAAATTATAAAAATACCCTTACTTCATTAAAAAGTCAGTAATATTACAGTAATGCCACCTCGATTTTTTAAGTTTGGAACAGATCTTGACCGTCCAAATAGGCGAGATCTGTGGTTAAAATTGGTTCTCAGTTCTTACAGGGGGGTGTGGTTCTCACATGATCACACACACACACACACTATATATTTATAATTTCTAATTCTAATATTAACTATACCTAAATTAATAAATTTAAAGTTATTATGTACCTAAATAATATTAATAATTTTAATATTTAGTTTCAATTTTCTAGATTTAGAATTTTTAAAATATTTACTTATTCACTATATTATTTGTTATCTATTGAGTGCATGTTATTTTCTATAGGTATAATTATTTCGGAAAAATAATAATAATAATTAAAAATTTGGTTAAACCGAAAATAAAACCAAACTAATCAAAGATGTATGGATTGGCTTGGTTCGGTTATATTTTTTTTTTGTTGGTTCGGTTTGAATATTTTTTTAAAAAAATTTACTTGGTTTTGTTTGTTTCGTTCAGTTTTGCACCAAACTAACCATTTGTAAACCCTTCTTCACCCCATGAAAATTAGAAAATGTGGAATTTATTTTTTTAAGTAATAAAATGTAGAATTTATTTTTATTTTTCTTATTCCACATCCTAATTTTCATGGAGTGAGAGTAGTACCCACACGGAGAGGGTAAAATTTCTCATTTTCAAATTGAAAATAATTCTATTGAACAAAGAAAGAGGGTAATTTTCATATCAAATACTGCCAATAGAAGTCTCACCTTAGCCTTATGCAGTTATGTGTGAGTTGTTCGAATGATTTATTTGTTAAATAAATTCAGTTTAATTGATTTATTAGTTATGGTGCTAAATTATTGTCGTACCTTTTGGCATTTTCATGGCATTTTTTTTTCAAAATGTCAAAATTACCAAAACTACAATAGAAATTCTAGCAAGTGGTTGGGTATTACTCCAATCACTAATACATTATTTAAAATTTAATAAAATATATTAGATACATAATAAAAAATTATAAAAATATATGGGCTACTCTCATGTACACTAGACTGATGGGCCGGCCCATCAGACCGACTCGACCAGACCCGATCCGGCCTAATTAAAAAAAAATTCGGCAGGCGCATGCACCACACGCACGGGCCACGCGCGGCGCGTGGGTACACGTGCCTGCTATATCTTTTTTTTTTTTTTTTTTATTTTTTCTGATTTTTTTCCGATTTTTTTTCTTTTTTTTTCTATTTTCGTTCTTTTTCCTTTTTCTTTTTTCTGTTTTTTCATTCTTTTTTTTTCTTTTTCATTTTTCTGTTTTTTTCTTTTTCGTTCTTTTTTCTAATTTCCTTTTTTTTTTCTTTTTTTTTGTGTTTTTTCCCAAATTAAAGTGAATGATTTTTTTAATTTGGCGACTCGCGCAATGCACTCGCCTGACGCTAACGCGTGGGCTCATGCATTATGCTCGACAATGAATTTAATTTTTCAAAACAAATGAAAATAATGATTGGGAAAAAATATAAACCCTAAAAAATAGAAAATGAACCCCTAAAAAACCCCCCAAAAAACCCTAAAAACAAAATAAACCCAAAAAATACAAAAAAAAAACCCTAAAAAATACAAAATGAACCCTAAAAAACCCCCTAAAAAACACAAAATGAACCCTAAAAACACCCCAAAAAATCCCCTAAAAAACACCCCAAAAAATCCCCTAAAAAACACAAAATGAACCCCTAAAAACACCCGAAAAAACCCTTAAAAACACAAAATGAACCACAAAAAAACCCCCTAAAAACACAAAATAACCCCTAAAAACACCCCAAAAAACCCCCTAAAAAACACAAAATGAACCGTTAAAAACACCCTAAAAGACACAAAATGAACCCCAAACTCATAAAAAATTAGTAGGAGACCAGTTACTATTTAATGATACAATTGGTACTTTTTGCCCTTTAAATAGTACGTTTTAGTATAAAGATTGATACTGCATTTTACCAGTTTTTTTTGGGGGGTCGGGGCGGGTCGGGTCAGAGTTGACCCGCGTGTTGACCCGAGATCCGACCAGTCTGATATGCTTGATAGGTCCAATTTTGGATTTCAAAGTCTGTACATTTGTGTTAGAACAATTTAGTTCGAATGTGCTGTAAGTTCAATTGTTTGGTGGTGGCGGTGGTGTTCTCGATTTTATTTTGTGGTGGTAGTGTTGTCCAATCGTTGCGTCGAGTCAGGATGGACGGTGATTGTCGATGACTGGCAGTAGACATTTGACGAAGAAAAGATGCGCATGTGGCATCCAACTACGCCGCCAGAGAAGAAAGGTGAGATCCTTTTTCTTTTCTTTCTTTTTATTTTTTTAATTTATTTATTAATTATTTTTAAATTTTATAAAATAAGGATATTTGAGTAATTTTATAATTAATTATTATTAAATTAAGGGTTAATTGGTAAATAAATCACCACGTTTACACCTTTTTAGAAATTAGACACCACGTTTTAATTTGTTTGGGATTAAACATCCGTAATTTTTTCGACGAGTTAAGTATGACGTATTTGGTCTAAAAACTACATTCACACACATGTAACAAACGACGTAGATTTTATTAGTTTTCTTAATATATTTTCTATTTTAGAAATAAATAATTATATAAAAAATGATATTTTCATATGTGATTTAGTTTTTGAACTTCTAACCAATCCAATAATTTTGATATAAACATCAATAAAGTTTGAATAATATAATCTCTTTTGCATGAAACATCCATCATTTTCAATATTTTGAAAACTGAAAGGTTTCAGATATAATCTAAATATTATAATTCTTATATATGTACAGCAAGGAAAAAAAGCAGCATATAAATTTTTATAGGCTACAAATATTCATTTCTTATTTACAAGGGATGTGAAGATTTCCGATTTATCATCTATCACAATGCAACATAACTCCATGACCCATCTTTGAAAGTGCCGAACCAAACTTTGGAAACACGAGCGAGCCTTCTTTTCTCATCAACTGCTCTCTCCCTATATTCATTCGTCATATCATTGAAATAAAGGTCTTGAAGATTGGTCAAGTGCTCGATACCTTGCGGCCACTCTTTCAGCAATTCACATCCTACCATTATCCATTCCTGAAGAAATGGCAATGAGCCCTTTTCAACTATCACCCATTTCATCATTCTCAATTCATATAATTGTAGTGTCTCCAGCTTTAGAAACCCATGAGCTTTGAAACTCAACCCCTCAACACATGCTTCATGTATTAGTAGGTGTCTCAGATTGGGTAAATTTTGAATGCAATTTAATGTATCCTCCCTCAATTTGCACCACATTAGGAATAAATTGGACAATACATGCAGAGATGGTATCCACTGGGGCACTCTCTCAAGGCACCCATACAGAGAAAGTGAACTTAGAAATGGCAAACCTGTTGAAGATAGAGGATAGTCTAGCTCCAGTTTTTCACCTTCTTCTATTGACCTAATTATCAGTTTCCGAATGTTGGTTAGGTTGGCAATGGAAGTGCAAAGATCCTTCCCATGTTCACTTCTCACCTTATCAATGCCTAAATCCGTCAGTTGTGTTAGCATTCCTATTTCTCTAACAATTTTAGTGCTCCCATCTCTATCTGCTTTTAGATAAGCAAGTGTTTGTAAGCACAATAAACAATTTCCTATGCCATATGGAACCCCACAACTCTGCCCAATATCATCAAAGTCGAGCTTCTTTGTACCCTCATATCTACAGTCAAAATATGTACCCACCAAAAGAAATTGAAACCTTCGGAGTTCTAAGATTTGTACAGACAGTTCAGTCACGTCGGTATTATAGAGATCTAATATCTCCAGATTCTGAACATATTTTATTGATTTTGGGATGAATTTAACCCTTGTGTGGCTTAAGCAGAGATACTTGAGATGATATAATTTGAAAACATCATTTGGAATACTTTCCAGCGGGGCTCCTATTAACTCTAACACTTTTAAGAGCATGCATCTCCTCAAAACTTCTTTGATCATTCCCATCTCCATATCTCCATCGAGCAACAGTAGAGAACGAAGATGCTCAAAATTATTTGTATCCAAAGAGAAGTTGACTAAATTCTGAATTGCAAGGCGTTGGATCTTATTAGGCCACTATTTTTTCCCTCTATTAAATACAGTTATAATATTATGTTCTCTTGATTTTGAAGTAATATAATCTTGTAGCAGGTCATAGATACGGAATGCATGCACTGTTCCATCACCATATTTTTCTGCCACTTGAATTAGATTTCTACTCCAAATATCATTTAGATATTTCTCTGCTACTTCTTCCAAAATCTTATCATTCTCTGACTGCACATACCCTTCGGGTATCCATAGTCGTAAGATATCACCCTTGTACAGCAAGCCACCTTCTGGAAAGATGCTCAAGTACAAAAAACAATACTTGAGATAGTAAGGTAAGTCATTGTAACTCAGAGAGAATATTGACTTCCATAATCTTTCAAGTCTGCCACCTTGCATTAACTCATTACTCAGGCTCCTATTGAACATTTCCCATTCTTCTCTTTTGTTCTTCTTTGTAGCTAGGAGACCACCAATCACAACAATTGCAAGCGGTAAAACTTCACATCTCTTTAAGATATTTTCAGCAAATTCTCTTAAGTGAGGAGGAGGAAATGATGAGTTCCTTGGAAATACCTTTTTGAAGAATAGCTCCTCTGATTCTTCCGCTGACAATGGCTGCAAATTGTACACATGATCCGTCTCACTATATGCACCGTTACCTATGGTGCTAGAGCGTGTTGTGATCACAATGCAACCATGCCCGCCCTTTTTTGGAAGCGCAAAACTGAGAGCTTCCCATGTCTCTGACTTCCAAACGTCATCAAGGACAATTATGTACTTGCTTCCTTTGAGGAACTCTTTGATGAAATTTCTCATGTCATCAATGCTCATATCTTGGAGTCCTTGAGGTGGTGATTCTTTGATTTCCTCCACGAGTTTCTTAATTAGGTTCACCAAGACATGTTTGATATTGTCTTTGTAGTCTGAAACAGTCACCCATACATGACGATCAAAATAACTCTTAACCGATGCATCATCAAACACCTTTTTAACCAGAGTGGTTTTACCCAACCTGCCAGTTCCCACCACTGAAATGACTTCAAGACCACTATCCTTGGAACCAATGCACTCAAGAAGTTTCTTCTTTGGTTTTTCAATCCCTACAACTTCATCTTCCTCCAAGAACAATGCATCACCTCGACCGTCATACTCTGCAGCTTCTGGGAGAGTAGAGCTTGAGCCTTGATCCATAATAGCATACTTGTCTCTGTATTTTTGTTGACTTTTGACGACATTTTCCAGTCTGAGATTTAAGGTTTTGATTTCAGAAGCAATCTGATGCCGAGCTTTAAAATTCTTAACTGAATCACCAACTTTCTTTAGGCAGCCTCTAAATCCATTAGTGGCACGACGTCGTCCAAATCAGAGCATGTATTCATCAAGAACATCTTCAACATTGAAGTAGATTTCTCGGAGCTGGCCAACCCATTCTTTGATGTTGGAGTCATTTTCTTCTTTTCCATCAGCAACTCTGAGGAATTGTTTGAGGTTCACCAATTCATTATTAATAGACTGGACTTCATGCTTCAGTCCTCCTAATAGTTTTCCTTTATCACGTAGCAATACAGAAAGCTGCTCCAGAAGAAATGAAACAGCACCCTCCGCCATCCTCAAACGATCCCACTAAACAAAATGATAAACAAATATAAAAATCAAGCAAACCTATCATATCAGCAATCTATTTTAATTTGTTAATTAATCCTCTCTCTCTCTCTCTCTCTCTCTCTCTCTCTCTCTCTCTCTCTCTTAATGATAGGAGGACGATGTTCTTATCTTCATATGCATATGAAAGTTTTTATTAAATGTTTTAACTACTGAAAACTTTGCCTTCCTACTATTGATTAATTATGCATAGGATGGATGAGCAGTTACATTTTTCTTGCTTAGAGTTGGTTCTTTCTTTCTTTGACTTGTGTTATTTAATATTGTTTTATTGTTACAATGCTATGTTTCCAATTTTGAGAACCATTACGCTAATTAATGACTTTTGGTGTTGTCTTCTTTTTCAGGCTCAGTTGAAGTATTGCTTATATTTTATTATGTCTGTTGAAATTAGGACCAATATTGTAAAACAACACTTTGAAGTTTAAATGATTTTTTTTTTCAATTCTTGAATTTTCAAATTAGGAGGTTTTTTTACAAAGCGAGTTATAAGTTAATGTGATTATCTTAAGTATTCTTAACCACGACATTTTTCATGTATATAGGGGTACTTTATTGGAATTGAGAAGCTATTAAGCTAGAGTTGAGAAAGCTCAGATGTTTAAACATAGTTATGCATGGTGTAGCGATCCAATTTTATTTTTTTTTATAAAATTTGCTACATTTTATTTAAAAAAAATGATTTTTATAATGCTTGTTATATTATTTTGTTATGTTCCTATAAGTCTCGTCTAAATTATTATTATTATTATTATTATTATTATTATTATTTTAAATAGTGAAATTTTAGTATCATAAAGCCAACTTATTATTCATTATTCCCAAGCCCAAAAGATTGAATTAACGCCCAATTCTTTATTTTATTATTTGAGCTCATTTCTCAATAAAAGCCCATTTGGGTGTCTTCAACCTTTGAGCTCTAATTTCATACTATAAAAGGGTTACCAATAATCCTCCCAATTTACACCAATCATTTCTCATTACATTTTTTTCTAAGCATTTCAAGAATAACAGTTTCTCCTTCGAGGTATATAAATATGTGCATGTGTATTGTTTGTCTTGTCTGCATATTGAGAGGGGGAGAAAGTAGGGAGTTGAGGGGAAAAAAAGATTGGGTTTTTTGGTGGCGGCGGCGGAACTGAGTCGGGGCGGGCAGTTGCTACGGCGAAGTGATGTTCGCTACACGGCTGTTCCGAGGGTTGTAGTGGCGTAGGTGAAGAACGTAGATGGGGCTTTTGAGTTTCTTAGGGCTTGTTTGTTTACATTTCCAAATGGAAATTTTCCACTTTTACTATTCAAAACATCGAAAACACATTTGTTTTACTTATTTTCAATTCCAGTTTTCACTTTTTTCAATCCTATATAACCTATTCAATCATATATATATCATTATAGTGGGATCCATTATTTAAATATTCATCAATTCATCATAACCACACAAATATTTATCTTTTCATCACAACCACAAATTCAAATTCAAAATCAAAAATATAATCAAATAAACATATTTCCATTTTCTAAACCTATAACTCTAAGTATTAAATCATTCATCATAACAAAATCATTACATTTTTTCAAAAACCAATACACCTCGTAAATTAATCTGAAAATGCTGGAAAATGAAAATTGATGTTGGAAATAAAAACAAACAAGGCCTTAGTTGTTAGAGAGAAGAAGTGAGGGAGAGAGAGAATGCACTATACGTATTATAAAGGCAAAACCCTGTTTTTGGTCCCTGTACTTTTAAATTTTTCCGAATTGGGTCCTTCTATTTCATTTGGTTAAAATGAAGTCCTTGTACTATAAATTTAGTTAAAATAAGGCCCCTGTCCTATGAATTTCGATAAAATCAAGTCTTTGAGGGACTTGATTTTATCTAAATTGATAGTATAGGGACTTGATTTAAACTAAAATTGAAAGTGCAGGGACACAATTTAAAAATAAAAATAAAAATTGAAAAAATATATAAACAATAAAAAATAAATATATATTGGATTTTTTAAGTATAAAATTTATTTAAAAATTAAAAAATAAATTTAATTATTTTTTTATAACCACTATAATTTTATATTTTTATTTTGATTTATTATTTTTTGAAAAAAATAAAATAAAAGTTTTAAAAATTTGATTTTTATTTAATTGATTTTTTTATTTAACTATTGTTTGATTTTTTTAATTTACTCTTTTGAAAATAAATTAAAATTACATAATTTTATAAAAATTAAATTATTTAATTTTTTACAATTTATTTTTAAAATTAAAAAAAGAATAAAAAATTTAAACTATTTTTTGATTTTTTAAAATAATAATAAATAAAAATAAAACATAAAATTACGTTGGTTTCAAAAAATTTAATTAAATTTATTTTTTAATTTTTATTTAATTTTTTACTTAAAAATTTTGTATTTATTTTATTTTATTTTTATTTAATTATTTTCTCAATTTTTATTAGTTTATTTTTAAGAAAAATGAATTTTTATTTTTATTTTTAAATTGGGTCCTTGTACTATCAATTTTAATTAAAATCAAGTCCCTCTACTATCAATTTAGATAAAATGAAGTCCCTCGAGGACTTGATTTTATCTAAATTCATAGTACAGGGACCTCATTTTAACTAAATTGATATTACATTGACTTCATTGTAACCAAATGAAGTAGAGAGACTCAATTAAAAAAAATTTAAAAGTACATGGACCAAAAACAGGGTTTTACCTATTATAAATTGTTGGGGGTTGGGCGAGAGATTTGTTTGTGTGAGGAGAGAGAGTGTTGTTTTCTTTTGGACATTACTTATTGATTTTATTCTAAATTATTTAGTTATTTAGATTTTAAATATTGAATGGTGGATAGATTGGTTTGATGTGGGCGGAGAAAAAGTTAGGTTTGCAAGATTAAATCATCATCATGCATTTTAGTTTCATTTTATTTATTTATTTTATAATTTATTATTAATTAATTATTTATATTATTAGGTCGCGCGTGGATTTAACTAAATCCTATTATTTTTCAAAAGTCAAGGTGAGAAATCTAACGTGAAATTAAAAGTTCATTTATTCTTATTATATGTTATATATATTCATTATGCAAGCGAGTTTACATGCTAAATGATCCTAACATACGGGTTTGGTGTTATGCTATGATTCTTACCTATGGGTTTGATGTTATGGAATGATCCTTACGTATTGGTTTGGTGTTATGTTATGATCCTTACCTTTGGGTTTGATGTTATGTTGAGCGATATTATGACTTGTGTTAAATGTTTATTCCTTATAATTTGGATAAATGCAAAGATCCCACTGAGTCAATTGCACTCACCCCAAAGCTATTATATATTTTGATAATGTAATTTTTTTAAAATAATACAACTAATTAAGTCTCCAACTATATTTTGCTCTTATGTTATTTTCTTGATATTCTTAGATTTTTAATTGAGGTTGTTTGTTAAATATTAAATTATGAATTTTATGGATTATAATCAAAGTGAAAAAATTGAAATTTCGACTTTTAAGTTATGATTTGTGAATATTACGAATTATTAAAATAAATTTAGAATCTTATGAATGTTAATTTATATAACTAATAAATGTTTGGAGAAAAAAGGCAAAAGAAAATCAACTTCGGAAAATAATAAGAAAAATATCGAATACATCAATAAAATAATATTATTTCGTAACACACATAAAAAGAATTTAAATATAAATACATTAATGACAATCATCACCTCGAATCATAACTTACTATTATTTCTATGCCGTACGACAATTCATGATTATCTAATTAATAGCAGGGAATTACTGGGAGCACAACAATATATAATTACTAATTGCACTAACAATATAATATACAATCATAAGCTAGAACAACGAAATCAAGAAAAGGGTTAAGAATTCATTACCTTGCTTTATTGAACGATATATTGTCTTGAGATCAAACTGCTTATAACTTTGGGCCAATTGAAACACACACACAGATATGAGAGAAAATAAATGAGAGAAGACTTAAAATAAGGCACCAAAAGACTTTTATCTCTCAATGAGAATAATCTTTTCGTTAAGGTTACGTTTGGAATTATCTTTTCGTTAAGGTCACGTTTGGTTCATTTATTATTATTATTATTATTATTATTATTATTATTATTATTATTATTATTATCATTTTGAGTACGGTTCATTTTTTATTTTAATATTGAAAAGAAACCAGATTTCTCAAAACAAGAAAAATTGTGCAACTTTCTTAGAACGTGAATATTTACTCCAATTAGGTATATTCTTATTCCTTATTTTTTGGAATCTGGTATTAAATGATTTTATCATTCGATTTCTTCATTTATTATTATTTAATTTTTTTATAAATTATTATTGAGTTTGAATTCATATTTTTTAACTCAAAAATAAAAATTGGAATTTTTTAAATTGAAAAAATAAGATTTATTATTATCTCTTTTTTATTAATGCTAAGTTTGGATTAAAATATTTCAAAAAAAGAAATTCAAAAAATACAATACTTTTTTATTGACGAAATTCCGATCAAAATTTGACTATTCTATCAATCATTTTTTGTCATTTCTATCAAAATTCAAATAATATAATTTTATTTAAATTGAAATAATATGTTGCATTCAATATGTATACTACTAGTACTGTTGCAAATTTAAGAATTATAGATTATATTGTTCGTAATTGAAAATTATAAACTATTGGTAGTATGAAATAAGATATATATATATATATTTAATTCTCTACACTTGTTTAAATTTAATCCAATAATAAAACAAGAATCCTGACAATTTTCTTGTTATGTTCCAAACACAGAATCTAAAGATTCTGTTAGTAATCTTTTCCTCAGAATCACATACCCAGAAATCATATTCCCCAAAAACTTTATTTTCCTACCAATCAAACGAGCCCTAAGGGTTGATCTATGTTTATACTAATATAAAAAAGTTGCTTAACTTACAATTTTAGATTTACCTATTATAACCCAATTTTATTTAAGGGTAAAAATGTAATTATCTAATATATATTCTTATTATACTATTACAAATCTAATTTTTAATCTACATAATCTAATATATTATTATATTACTATATTATATTTCTAATTAATCTATGAGAATAATATAATTTTATAATATTATTACGATTCTAATTAATTTATATCGAATTTTTAGACGTCTAAATTGTCAAAATAATCGACAATTTGAACAAATATGCAATTTAAACACGACTTTAAAAATATTGCAATAATAACTCAATCTTTTGATTTATAACAAACTATAGACACCCTTTACAAATTTCAACCACTATAAAACTAACATTGCTAAAAAAAAAACCCCACATTTGACATCGTGATACTGAATTAACTCTGACCACATTGAAAAAATATTATCACATAGTTGTGAACATCATAAAAAAATTGTACTATGTCGTTGAATTTGCTATAAATAAAAAAAATGTTAAATTATTATTAAAAAATTTAAAAGTCATGTTTAAAAGATGTGGTTAAAAATTATATGTTCCTGTAAAAAAAAGACGTGGTGAAATATTTTCGACAATTAACCCTTAAGACATTACGAAATAAATGAACTCTATTTCAAAAAAAATCTAGCTAATTAAACACAGAGCACGAATACTTCATCTCACTAGCTAGTCTTTAATTTGTGGAGTCCACACGAAGAAAAAATGAAGGCTATGTCCTTATTGCAATGAATACTTTTGTAATAGATCAAAATTAAAATTTCCAGCAAAGACTCCATTGTCATGACAGCGATGTTAGAAAGTGGAGAGCATATAGATGATGATCTCGTCAATTAAATAAGCAATATGATCTTTGTCCACTTGCTAAAAAAAATTATTGCTATTCATTCATTTAAATTTTAACTGAAAGTTGGAGGGAATTTCATGCAAATTTGGTAATTGCCACAACAACCAATGAAAAATAAATAAATTATTTTATATATATGTATCTCAAAATTAGTGTATAATTTATTTTATTGAATGTTCGGAGGAAACTCCAATTTTCTTGCAAAACTTTATCAGCCCTCATACACAGGGCTGGTCATGTGTGTGCACTGTGCACTAATTGGAAACTTAAAAATGGACCCTTATAAAAAAAAGTGTCTGAATCAAAACAAAAATATAAACTAATATGTTAGAAAAATAACAATATAAGGCAAATAATCAAAATACAACGCATCTTGCTATTTTAGAGGTAAAACTAATATGTCAACAAGATAACAATATTCATTAGTTTAAAGCATGATAATTGACAAATTACATGTAATACCCGGGTCTCTCACTACTCATTGGTCATTTTAGTACTTGCATTTTACGATTTTATGCAATTTTTAGAGAAATAGTTAATTATACGTGATATGTGATTATACCTATATGTCTAGTCATGATTTGTTTTATTTTATATAATAGTTTGCAAGTTGGATATATCAAGAAAAAAAAAAATATTCTGCACCAAGTGTTAATTATATAATAATTAATGGTTAGAAAGTATTTTGATTATATAAATAATATATAAAGGATAATTTAAAAAAAATAATAATAAAAAAAGGGTATTTGAGGTGGCAACTTTTGGTAGTGCCACCAATTCAATTAGAAGATAGGTGTAAGCTTATTGTTTTATGTTTATAAATTAATAAACTATATGATCTATATGTATATACATATCCATATTAACAGACCTACTATATATATATATATATATATATATATATATATCTAAATAATTTTACAAGAAAAAGGGGATCTTGGTTGAAAAACAAAGGAGAGAAGATTAGCCAAGCTTGATCATGTTAAGGTATCAAATTCAATTTATAATAAGTAATCTAATTTGTTTTTTCAACGTATTTATTTATAGTATACACATGGATTAGCTCTCCAAATTAAGTTAATAATTTTAATTAAAAATGGATCGTGAGATTGATTTTTTTTAGATTATGGATATTTTATAATGGTTAATTGTATTTCAATTTTGTTATAAGTGAGACATGATAATAATGATGTGAACAGTGGCTATAATTGCATTGCCAATTGAAATAAGTTTAATTAGGCTTAACTGATGTTGGGAATAATTAATTATTTAAATACTTGATTCCAACTTTATTAGTTTGTTATGTTGAATTAATTTTTGGATAATTTGATCTAGTAGCTTAAGTATCGTATAAGTTATTTATGAACTGAAATATATACAAACAACAATTTATTAGACCATATAAATCATGTAATTAGATAATTGTTATTAATTTAAATCTAGTCGCAATATCCTTTCTCTAAATTGGACACAAATTAACTATACAAATAGAATTTCATTTATTAATTAGTAATTGTTAAAAATATTATTTATGGATTAACTTAAATAAAGAATTCAGATAAAGAATTGCGAGGGATAGCTAATTTGGAAATTTAACATGCAAAGAAGCTTATTAAGTTAGAAATTATTATCAATTAGTGATTTATGGTTCTAATTTTGTTTTGGTTAGATTTTGGAAAGAAAACATCTAATTTAGGATTGCAGATACTATAAGTCTTGTACTTGAGGTAAGTACAAATCCATCTACAACTACAATGCATGGACATATTATTGGTTGATTATATGTGACTATTACTTATTTTTGTCTTTTTATAACTCATTATCTGATAACTATGAGGTGTAATGTATTTGTGGTTTATATTCCTTTGCATTGTATATCTTGTACATAAGCATAAGCATATGCATGCACGACATTTAGATGTTGTCGAGTTTGCATGCATGAAATAATTTTTAGAGAGAGAAAAATGTTTTGTTTGGGATTGGTCACCACCAGCCCGTGTTGTGCTGTGTTGTATATTTGTGCCTCGAGTGGGATGACTTCTATGTGGGATTAAAGAGAACAGGCAGGAGGCATGTCCCTTGGGGTCCGGGGAGGATGGTCCACTTCGACTGCACCTTTAAGGTGATGAGTGGCTGATGTGGGATGACTTTCATGTGGGATCAAAGGGAACAGGCAGGGGGCGTGTCCCTTGGGGTCTAGGAATGATGAGCCACATGAGTGCACTAATCACATTCTGGCCGAGTGATATTAATTATATTATGAGCTCATGACTCATGTTGGTGTCTGGTGAAGGGAGCCAAGTTCCTAAACGATGAAAATGCTTTTGAGATGAAAATATTTTGTATCACGAGCATTTGGCATGGTGTAGTATTAGTATATTGCATATAAAGTCGCATGCATGATTACTGCTTACTGAACTTTAGCTCATATAGTTCATGCATTGTAGGTGATTCTGATGAAGCATGAAAGTGCTTGGTGCGGGACGTGGAGTTTCCAAGAGTTCATGTGGATCTATGTATATGGATGATGACCTGATGGGATTTTATTTATAAGTTTTTTGCACCACCTTTTGACTTTGTTTTTGTTCAAGCGTGAAACTTTTTAGAAGTTCACTGTTTTGATTGTATATAAGCTTTTATTTTCCCTGTTGTACTCTTTTGACTTCAGAGTACTCTCTCTTCTTTAATATATTCATGTAAATTATGTGTGGATGTAATTCATATCCTTTCTCGAGTGTTTCAATATTTTTTGTTCTATTTCAAAAAAAAAAAATACAAGGCACACTCACATTGGTAGTCTATTCTTCTACATCCATTTGAGGGTGCCATAGAGTGGTATCAGAGCCCGAGTCATACTTCTGTAGACTGTCCATGTATATGATCTTTGGACTTTGGAGCAACATGCGCCCGTATGTTTTTAATTATTTATATGTATGTCATAAGATTATATCTATTGTGTTTGTACCAGACTATAAATATAAGTTATTGCACCATGGTGAGAGATCGAGGTACGGGTGGTAGTGGTGAGAGAGTACCTGGTGAGGGAACTTCTAATCCAGGTATGAATAGAGATGCTATTATTGATCGACTTACCAAGCTTGTGGAAAGGTATTCGAGACAAATTCAGGAGCTTATCCAGCAGAGGGAGGCAAATCGACAAGGTGTAGATGATGAGAATCGAGCATGCCATCAAGCTGACCATGTGGAAATAGTTGAGCAACATACTCGTAAATTGCCGAATGAGCTCTAGTTGTTGAACAAGCTGAACTCAGGATTTTTCGTGCTCAAGAAATGCGACATCAGCTTAGGCAAGGGCAAGGGCAAGGTTAAAGGTAGATTGGAGGTGAAAGAAGGACACAATCTTTACTTCAGGGCCAGAGGCCTAAATTTCCACCAAGACAGGGGTAACAATCATGGGATCAAAACAAACGCCAACGGGCAGATCAAGGTAAAACACCTGTATTGCAACCTACATGCCCCGCATGTGGTGAACAATATTTAGGAAGATGTTATGTAGAATCTCGTAATTGTTTCAAGTGTGGAAAACCGGGTCATGTTATCAAAGCTTGCCCTGAGTCCAATCTTACTGCACAGAAGAAGGTGCCAGCTAGAGCATTTACTATCACTAAAGATGATGTATAGATGAATCCATCTGTTGCCACAGATAAAATTTCTATCTTTGGAATTCCAACATTTGTATTGTTTGATTCAGGAGCTACACATTCATTTGCATCCACTGAGTATGTGAAGAGGTTGGGTAGGATACCTGATATTGCTGCGACTAGTTATAACATAATGATACCTTCTGGTGAGTCAAAGCAAACTAGCCAAATTTTGAGGGCTTGCTCTATTCCCATAGGAAATAGGGAGTTATATGCAGATTTGATAGTTTTTGCAATGAATGACTATGATGTCATCTTGGGAATGGATTGGTTATCAAAATATTACGCGAGTATAGACTGCAAAAAGAAAGAAGTAACATTCCAACCACCTGGAGAGGAGCCATTTTCTTTTGTTGGGATTCCAAAGAAACTCAAATTTCCTCTGATCTCAGAGGTGAAAGCGCAAAAGCTTTTAAATAAAGGATGTGAAGGGTATTTGGTTAGTGTTATGAATGTTAAGGATCAAGGTCATTTCGTACCTAGTGAGGTACCGATTGTTCAAGAATATCTTGAAGTGTTTCCTAATGATCTTCAAGGATTACCACCTGATCGAGAGATAGAGTTCGTTATTGACCTTTATCCAGGAACCGTTCCAATATCTAGAACTCCCTATAGAATGGCACCGACTGAGTTAAAGGAATTGAAGATAGAACTTCAAGATTTACTTGAAAAAGGTTTCATAAGGCCTAGCTTTTCACCATGGGGTGCTCCAATTCTATTTGTTCGAAAGAAAGATGGTACTTTAAGAATGTGTATAGATTATCGAGAACTGAATAAAGTTACGATAAAGAATAAATATCCTTTGCCCAGGATTGATGATTTGTTTGATCAGCTTCAAGGAGCATCTGTGTTCTCAAAGATTGACTTACGTTCAGGGTACCATCAATTGAAGGTAAAGGGGGAAGATATTCCCAAAACAGCATTCAACACAAGGTATGGCCATTACGAGTTTTTGGTTATGCCTTTTGGACTAACCAACGCTCCTGCAGCATTCATGGATTTGATGAATAGAGTATTTAAAGACTATTTGGATAAATTTGTTATAGTCTTCATTGATGACATCCTAATATACTCTGGAAATAAAGAGGATCATGCAATGCATTTAAGAATGGTGTTAGAGATGCTGAAAGCAAAGCAATTGTACGCGAAGTTCAAAAAGTGCGAATTTTGGTTAGACCAAGTAATATTCTTGGGACATGTCATATCAGGTATGGGAATATCAGTGGATCCAAGCAAATTTGAAGCCATAAATAATTGGCCTCAGCCAACAAATCCTTCAGAAGTACTTAGTTTTCTTGGCCTTGCGGGATATTATCATAGATTTTTAGAAGGATTTTCAAAGATTGCCTCTCCTATGATATAGTTAACCAGAAAGAGTGTGGCATTTAAATGGACAGAATCTTGTGAGCAAAGCTTTCAGAAATTGAAGAAGAGGTTGATAACGGCACCAATTCTATCAATTCCAATTGGAAATGGAGGTTTTGTGGTGTATAGTGATGCTTCAAAGAATGGTTTAGGTTGCGTATTGATGAAAAATGGCAAAGTAATAGCATACGCATCCAGACAATTGAAAGAATATGAGAAGAATTATCCAACACATGATTTAGAGATGGCCGCGGTGGTTTTCGCACTTAAGATTTGGAGGTATTATTTGTATAGAGAGCGGTGTGAGATCTATACTGATCACAAGAGTTTAAAATATTTCTTCACCCAGAAAGAGTTGAACATGAGACAAAGGAGATGGTTAGAGTTGGTGAAAGATTATGACTGTGTGATCAATTATCATCCTGGTAAAGCTAATGTGGTAGCTGACGCTTTGAGTAGAAAATCCATTCAAGGTGAAGGAACTACAACTACAAGTTCTATACAAAACCAAGTGCTAGTCGACTTGCAGAAGATGTGTGTAGAAATTTTGGACCAAGAATCAATAGAGGCTAAGTTAACAGCTTTGACAATTCAACCCACCTTAGTTGACAAGATATGAGAAGGTCAACCAGATAATGAATACTTAGATAAAGAAATAAAGAAGGTCATATCAGGGGTACGTTCTTACTTTACAGTGTCTGAAGGTGGCATGTTACGCTTTAAAGGTCGAATTTGTGTACCTAATAAGAAGGAAATTCGAGAGAAAATTTTGAATGAGGCACATTCAACGCCTTATTCAGTTCATCTTGGTGCTACTAAGATGTATAGAGATCTGAGAATGCACTATTGGTGGCCAGGTCTGAAGAGGGATGTTGCTCAGCATGTTGAACAATGCTTAACATGTCAGCAGATAAAAGCAGAACACCAAAGACCAGCAGGAACTTTGCAGCCACTACTAGTTCCAGAATGGAAATGAGAGAAGATCACAATGGATTTTGTGGTAGGATTACCAAAAACAGTCAAAGGTCATGATGTTATTTGGATTATAATTGATCGATTAACCAAATCAGCTCATTTTCTTCCTATCTCATCAACCTTTCCCATGGATCACTTGGCTCAGATATATATACAAGAAATAGTAAGACTTCATGGAGTACCATTATCAATTGTCTCAGACAGAGATTTAAGATTTCTATCTACTTTTTGGAAAAGTATGCAGAGGGCTCTAGGGACACAATTATCTTTCAACACTGCATATCATCCACAGATGGACGGACAATCAGAACGAACTATACAGACATTGGAAGATATGCTCAGAGCATGTGTTCTAGACTTTCATGGCCACTGGAGCAAGTTTTTACCTTTAGTTGAATTTTCATATAATAACAGCTATCAATCTACCATTGGAATGACGCTCTATAAAGCGTTGTATGGAAGGAAGTGTAGGTTGCCAGTTCATTGGGATGAGGTTGGTGAAAGAAAACTTTTGGGCCTCGATATTGTTCAAGAAATGGTTCAAGCTGTGTCACAAATCAGAAAGAAAATGAAAGCTACCCAAAGTCGACAGAAGAGTTATGCGGATCGGAGAAGAAGATTGCTAGAATTCAACAAAGGGGACCAAGTATTTCTGAAAGTCGATCCAATGAAGGGAATTATGCGATTTGGAAAGAAAGAAAAGCTTAGCCTAAGATACATTGGTCCATTTACTATTATTGAAAGAGTTGGAGAGGTTGCGTACAAACTTCAGCTACCTATGCACATGTCACAGATACACAACGTATTCCATGTGTCAATGCTAAGGAAATATGTAGCAAACCCATCTCACGATCTCAGAAATGAACCGGTAGAGCTAAAAGAAGATTTGAGTTATAAAGAGATACCCTTTAAGATTCTTCTTCGAGAGGTAAAAAAACTTAGAAATAAAAGCATCCCATTAGTTAAAGTATTGTGGAGGAATCAATTGGTGGAAGAGGCTACATGGGAAAGAAAAGAAGAAATGAGAGCTAAGTACCCAGAATTATTCAGGTAAGTAAAATTTCGAGGACGAAATTTTTATAAGGGGGGAAGGATGTAATACCCGGGTCTCTCACTACTCATTGGTCATTTTAGTACTTGCATTTTACGATTTTATGCAATTTTTAGAGAAATATACGTGATATATGATTATATCTATATGTCTAGTCATGATTTGTTTTATTTTATATAATAGTTTGCTAGTTGGATATATCATGAAAAAAATATATTCTGCACCAAGTGTTAATTATATAATAATTAATGGTTGGAAAGTATTTTGATTATATAAATAATATATAAAGGATAATTTAAAAAAAATAAAAATAAAAAAAGGGGATTTGAGGTGGCAACTTTTGGTAGTGCCACCAATTCAATTAGAAGATATGTGTAAGCTTATTGTTTTATGTTTATAAATTAATAAACTATATGATCTATATGTATATACGTATCCATATTAACAGACCTACTATATATATATATATATCTAAATAATTTTACAAGAAAAAAGGGGATCTTGGTTGAAAAAGAAAGGAGAGAAGATTAGCCAAGCTTGATCATGTTAAAGTATCAAATTCAATTTATAATAAGCAATCTAATTTGTTTTTTTAACGTATTTATTTATAGTATACACATGGATTAGCTCTCCAAATTAAGTTAATAATTTTAATTAAAAATGGATCGTGAGATTGATTTTTTTTAGATTATGGATATTTTATAATGGTTAATTGTATTTCAATTTGGTGATAAGTGAGACATGGTAATAATGATGTCAACATTGGCTATAAATGCATTGTCAATTGAAATAATCTTAATTAGGCTTAACTGATGTTGGGAATAATTAATTACTTAAATACTTGATTCCAACTTTATTAGTTTGTTATGTTGAATTAATTTTTGGATAATTTGATCTAGTAGCTTAAGTATCGTATAAGTTATTTATGGATTGAAATATATACAAACAGTAATTTATTAGACCATTTAAATCATGTAATTAGATAATTGTTATTAATTTAAATCTAGTTGCAAGATCCTTTCTCTAAATTGGACACAAATTAACTATACAAATAGAATTTCATTTATGAATTAGTAATTGTTAAAAATATTATTTATGGATTGACTTAAATAAATAATTCAGATAAAGAATTCTGAGGGATAGCTAATTTGGAAATTTAACATGCAAAGAAGCTTATTAAGTTAGAAATTATTATCAATTAGTGATTTATGGTTCTAATTTTGTTTTGGTTAGATTTTGGAAAGAAAGCATCTAATTTAGGATTGCAGATACTATAAGTTTTGGACTTGAGGTAAGTAGAAATCCATCTACAACTACAATGCATGGACATATTATTGGTTGATTATATGTGACTATTACTTGTTTTTGTCTTTTTATAACTCATTATCTGATAACTATGAGGTGTAATGTACTTGTGGTTTATATTCCATTGCATTGTATATCTTGTACATAAGCATAAGCATATGCATGCACAACATTTAGATATTGTCGAGGTTGCATGCATGAAACAATTTTCAGAGAGAGAAAAATGTTTTGTTTGGGACTGGTCACCACCAGCCCGTGTTGTATATTTGTGCCTCAAGTGTGATGACTTCCATGTGGGATCAAAGGGAACAGGCAGGAGGCGTGTCCCTCGGGGTCCGGAGAGGATGGTCCACTTCGACTGCACCTTTGAGGTGATGAGTGGCTGATGTGGGATGACTTTCATGTGGGATCAAAGAGAACAGTTAGGGGGCGTGTCCCTTGGGGTCCAGGAAGGATGAGCCACATGAGTGCACTAATCACATTTTGGCCAAGTGATATTGATTATATTATGAGCTCATGACTCATGTTGGTGTCTGGTGAAGGGAGCCAAGTTCCTAAACGATGAAAATGCTTTTGAGATGAAAATATTTTGTATCACGAGCATTTGACACGGTGTGGTATTAGTATATTGCATATAAGGTCGCATGCATGATTTCTTCTTACTGAGCTTTAGCTCATATAGTTCATGCATTGTAGGTGATTCTGATGAAGCATGAAAGTGCTTGGTGCGGGACGTGGAGTTTCTAAGAGTTCATGTGGGTCTATGTATATGGATGATGACCTGATGGGCTTTTATTTATGAGTTTTTTGCACCATCTTTTGACTCTGTTTTTGTTCAAGCGTGAAACTTTTTGGAAGTTCACTGTTTTGATTGTATATAAGCTTTTATTTTCCCTGTTGTACTCTTTTGACTTCAGAGTACTCTCTCTTCCTTAATATATTCATGTAAATTATGTGTGGATGTAATTCTTATCCTTTCTCGAGTCTCTCAATATTTTCTGTTCTATTTAAAAAAATATATATATAAGGCACACTAACATTGGTAGTCTATTCTTCTACATTCGTTTGAGGGTGCCACATTACATAAACAAATTGTGGAACACAACGCATGCAAAATATTACATAATGTTACCACAACACTAAATCACCAACACTAATAGCAAATCAGAATTCAAAATCAAATAGTTTCCATCCTGACTATCTTATAATTTTCTAGAATATATGGAGATAATTTCAATTTTTTTTTTTATTGTGGATGGTATATGTGAAGATGAGATGACTTTCTATCTCTTTTAATTTCTTGTTTTTTCTTTCCCTTGGCGTGAATCTCCTTGCTTTCATTTTTTTTATGTAATTTTGGGTAAAAAACAAACATACATCGCACAACAAGAAAAACGGCAAGAGACAACAGGTATTGTCTCTTTAAAAATCGGGCGTTGTTAATAGAGGTGTTGTCTATTAGCGGATGCTAATAGACAACGGCCAAAACCCGTTGTAAATTGTAACCATTGCCATAAAAGATAGACAACGGCTGTCACATTAACTGTTATCTATTGTCATATAGACAACGATTTTCCACAATAACCCTTATCTTTTCGTCAGAAGACAATGGTTCTTATTTTCCACAAAACCCGTTGCAAATTGTAACTATTCCCAGTGCGTTAATGGGAACACACACGATAATAGAAAATCACAATAAATTTTTTGCAAACAAAAATAAACCATTTTCTTGAATTATTAAAGTTCGGACATAACTTCGTTTAAAATATTAATAAATTCCACGCTCATAGGCGTTTACCAATCACATAAGATAAGAGTTTTCAACCAACCATTCATTTTAAAATCACACATTTTGATCAACCAATTAAAACCATGTTCAACCTTGACTAGTCAAAAATCCATTATCCAACATTCAAAATACGCCAGCAAGGCCACGACGATCACACATCCATAAAATATTTAAATAATCCATAAACATATAGCAGAAGCATAAATAATCATATTTGTTGACCAAAAACTAAACGGGGTCAATATTTCAAAAACTAAAATATGGTCAACCATATAAAATGTCCACATTAGTCCACGTCCGCCACTTGCCGTCATCAATGACCTGAAAAATATTTTTAAATAGTGGGGCTAAGTGCCAGAAAACACTCTGTGGGAATACTCATACATTCGTCCAATAATTTGCAATAAGAATATCAATAAATCCATATTTGACACATTGTCATTCATACGCTCAATAAATATAGTGGAGACCGACCCTAATGTGATCACATATAAACTATAACATATTCATAACATGTACATATTTATAAGTAATTGCACCGGAGTGCCATATTCGGAAATCCTCATATGAGTCGTATCAATCCACATTGAGCAACATAAGCATAAATCATTTTTCCTAGTGGACGAAAGTTTAAATATAATTTCAAAAGCATTTTAATAAGTAAACCCACCTTATAGCTAGATTAGCTGTAGCTTTATCCATGAATTCTCATCCGAAGCCAGCTGTCGGATTAGGACCTTATGCTTAAATATAGGAATAGCCTTAATCAACATCCTAAGCAACTCGAGTTAGGGCCTATACATGAGAACTATGTCTCAATAACATAATAATATTTTAAACATATACTATAACATAATTTTAGGATCTAGGGAATGAGTCCCTAAAATAAGAGCGTAATCTGACGTCATTTAAAGGTTGAACGGGATCCTAGCCTAAAATATATCGGAGTCCAATAGATGCCCTAAATTCATAGGAGAAATTATAAAACTTAATTTAAGATTTAAACGATCATAGAATAATAATATGAGAATATTGATTTATTATACCATACACTTAATTTCGAATTTAATCTAAATTAAGCAAAATAGACCAAATAAAAATAAGATAAAAATATAATATGATTATGTAGTCAAGAGGGCTTGAACACTTGACCAAAAATATAAATGAAATAATAAGCACTTAACCACTAGGCTAGAAGAATTTATGGAACATTAATTAAACTGCTTCAATAAAATACACTCATAAATATTTTCAAAAATATCTAAACTCTCCCCATTAGACTAAACAATATTTTCGAAAATTATTTAGTGGTTTTAATTAAATAAAGTTCATAATTATCTTGGAATAAAAATAAATAAAATGCATTCCAAAAGTTTTGAACCCTTGACCTATGGTTATTAAACCATAACATTAGCCATTAGACTATATGCCATTTTCAAATTTCCATGCATGGTTTTAGTTAAATAAAGACAGTAATGCATGCATTAATTAAAGTAAAATAAAAATTAACTGTTTCCAAGGAGGATTGAACCATAGACCTCAAATATTAATTTTAAACCTTAACCATTAGGCTAAGGATCATTTTAGAATATTAACTCATGATTTTAGTTAAATATAGTCATAAATACACGCATTAATAAAACAAGAAAATATTTCCAAAGAGTATTGAACCATGGATCTCCAACATTAATTTTGTACCTTAACCATTGAGCTAAATTACAATTTTGGAAAATTTTATATATCTTTATTTAAATAAGGTCTAAAAAAATTAGAAATAAATAGTTTACAAAATGCATATGAGAGATTTGAAAAGGTTTGAACTTTAGACCTTATAGTTAAAATGCAGAGATTAATCCATTAGGTTAGGATTTGATTTTAAATAATAACACAATCTTTTCAATTAAATAGTGATAAAATCTATATAATAAATAAAAATAAAAAATAAAATAAAAACAACAAAAGAATCACACACACACACACACACACACACCCCACAATTTCACAATCAACAATTTTTAATTCCAATCTGATTTTAGCATTCAAAATATCAACCAAAAATTTAATATTTTCCCTCTCCTTTCACCTATTTTACTTATAATGTGTTTAAAAATACCAAAAATAATAAGAACATTAAATCAAGACATCATTTAAAATGAGCAACTAAAACAACCCGTAAATCCACGGGCGGCGGTGGTGGCCGGCGATAAAGGCGCGGCGGCGGCGAGGGGAGGTGACATGAAAGGGGCTGTGATGAGGAGAAGGGAGAAATAGAGAGAATAGTTGATCCCTTTGATTTGAATGAAATGAGCTAAAGGAGGCTTAAGTGGTAATGAGGGGTATTTATACCCTTCCATAACTTAACCCTAAAATCCAATTAAATCAATGATTAAATCATCACTTGGTCAATTGAAGTCTAAGAAAGATAAGATCAGGTTTTATAGATTCATATTGACGAGCACTATCATCTAACGTGTTCGTTCATCTCGATCGGATAATAATTGGGCCGTAAATAATTAAAATCATAATTGGGCTAGAAAGCCCATGATTTGGGCCTTCTATTAAAAATGGATACAACTTAAGCATTTAAGCTCTAGAAAAACTATTGGGCCTCTATTATTAGATTTGGGGTGTTACAACATAACTGTCACTAATCAACTGTAAGAGAATCAGCCACAGAATCAAAGAGTGACAATACAAGACCTCCAAAGTTAGTTAGAGGAGATGAGGAGAATGTTGTTCTAACACGAGATACAATTGACAATTGACCCTGATGTCACTGTCAGAGATGAATTTCAGCAGCCTGCCAAACTTGTTCGAGTTGTCGGAAGACCTGGAATCAATGCCGTCAATTTTAAGATGAAGACAGGACTGATTCACATGGTGCAGCATAATTAGTTTGGTGGCACTCAAACTGAAGATCCCAATGCTCATTTGTTGTAATTTCTGGAGCTCTGGGGGACAATCGAGATCACTAGAGTACCGCATGATGCTAGCAAGTTGCACCTCTTTTTCTTTTCTCGAAAGGATAAGGTAAAGAGTTGGTACATGTTGATTGACCATGGCACAATCACAAGTTAGGAAGTCTCAGACAGAAATTTCTCTACAAGTTCTTTCCATTGGAAAAGACTATCAAGCTGCAGGCCGAGATCACTCAATTTGCTCAGCTCCCAGATGAGTCGATTTATGAAGCATGGGAGAGATACAAGGATATGTTGAGGAGATGTCCATATCATGGTTCTACTGAGGCACAACAAGTGTACCATCTTTATAAAGGATGAATTCACTACAGTCACAAAAATTGTAGTGGATGCTTCTGCTGGAGGATCTTTACTGGGTATTGATAGATCATGGAGCAAGCTGAAACTTGATGCCCTTGTCTATCTACGAAGAATTGAAGTTGCCTAAGATAAAGTACTGCAAGGCAACTATCCACATAGCAGATAATTCCACCATCAAAGCTTTGGGGACAGCCAAGAATGTGGTGGTGAACATTCATGGATACCTCTATATGATGGATTCTGTCGTTGTTGACATTTATGTAGGGAATACGGTTCCATTCATATTGGGGCATACATTTCTCTACATCACCAAAGCTACCATTAATGTGGAGTTGGGAACACTGTCATTGACACATGGGGGAGATATGTTGATTTTACACCAACTAATCAAGGAAAAGAGCACGTATTAATTCTATAACTTCGACAATATTTTGGAAGTCATAGAAGATTTATGTTAATCCATGGGTGAGCTAGACCCGGGGGATTGTTTAGATGATGAGGAGATTAGGTTAACTTGGTGGTGCAATGCACCATCGGATCATCTCTAATCTTTGTGAGTTCTCGAGTTAATTTATCTCTGTATTCTTGAACTTATTTTTTTCCAACAAATAAGTAGTTTGGGAAACTTGAATTTAATTTAACTAGGCCTTTTGTTTTAGTTTTTGCTTTTGTTTTCTTTTGTTGTTTTATTTTCGTGTTTTTGTTGGGTTTAGGTACTTGTATTTTAATAGTTATAAGCTGAGAAATGGATCGAGAAGTTAAGAATTCAGAAAAAAGATGTAAGGTTCGGACAAGGGTTGGCTAAGTCGTGTGGGTCGACCCAGACCATTGTTTTCAAGAACAACCGGGTCGAACCACAGGTCAACTGGCACCAGTCCACTGACAGGTTGACCCACCCATTCAAAATTTGTTCAGGACTCGATCGACCCACCAGTCGACCCATGGGTCGACCCGAGTGGCGGATATTTTTTTCAAACACCCTTTTTCACTTCATTTTTCAGCCATTTCTTACACATTACACTTTACTCTCTCAAATCCACTCAATCCTCTTCCCAAATCTTCAAGATATGTCTAATTCCTTTCGTTTAATTCTTATGTTCATGTGAGATTATGATTATATTTCATGTTTTTAGTGTTTTAATCGGTGCAAAATTGTTATTTGATTGATTATGATTTTAAGGCTTAAATTTGGGAATTTCTTGTAGGATAAGTTTATGCTTAAATTAGCAATATAATTATGTTCCTATGTTGTCAGGCATGCTTAGTTTAAGAGGAATTTATCTAATTATGTAAGCATGTTAATTAATTGAGGAATTATTATTGTAGAGATTTTAGCTAAATTAGGTTTGAATGTTTTATGCCTACTATAAAGTTATCCTTGAATTATTGCATTGGTTTAATTACTAGAATATTGATGGCATGTTGTTTAGTTTTGTTTAATTGAACATGGACTTAATTGGAATTTATTTGGCTACTTGGTTTGATTTTGGTTGACAATGAGGGATAAGTATTTGTTGATTTGGTGTGGATTTGTGTTTGTTGGTATTGTGTAGTGAAAATAGATGTTACTTCATTGGATGTGAACCGAATAGGGGTGACTTTCCGAGCCCAAGGCCACAGGACTCGATGGGCTAATATGCGTAGATATACTATCAGGCCTAGCTGCTATATTTGTGACGGGCTCTGTCAGGACATGGGCATAGATGAACCTGTGTGGGCATTAATGGAAAGAATTCAGTGGGCATACATCACAAAACAGAGGTGGGTATGTTAGTTTTGTATACTGGAAGACTTGTCTTTGTATACTTTTCTGATGATATGATGATATGAAATAAAAGTTATTGCAGTCACTGTTTGCATTTAGATTATGTTCTATAATTGTTTTATGCAATGTTCCATATACTTACATTGTAGATGATATGGTGTGGGGAGTCACACGGCTTAGATGGTCCTGAACACACCATCGGTACACCGTAGAATAATCTGATAAGTTAGTTTGTCTTGACTAACTGATTATTCTAGTACACTCTTTAGTGTATTGAGGAGGATTACGATAGGATACTATTCTCTGTCTCTGACCCAGTTACTGAGAGAATAAAGATCCACAGAGTTCGGGTTCTGAACTCATGTGATATTGGCGAGCATATGTGTGCGTTGTTTATTACTTTGATTTATCAATGGGTGAGATCTTTTCATAGATCGAATTCGATATCTTGGGTAATAACAATGTACACATGATGTCTCGAGCAGTATGCATGAGCACTGTGTCCTGGTGCGCCAGGTTGATGATGTTCTCTTGAGGAAGCACAAGTTCATGTTGAAACCTTGCAGGTGGAATTTATTCCGTACATGAATAAAGCTTGTGTGGTACTACTCAAGGTTTTAGATGTTAATTAATTATAGCTGTCAGAGGCTTACATAATTAATTAATGAACATTATATCTTAAACACGGAGAATGGCTGGACTAAAGGAGAAAGCATATTCGTAAATATGTATTAAATTGGTAGGTCAGTTTTACTTCTTTAGTGAAATAAAAGTAAAACTTAATTTATTTAATTATATCCTAGGTTTATTGGATATTGGATATTAAATAAATTAGTGGGCCAATTTAATATTCTTCTAGATCCCTGTTGTAGCCCAATTGACTGAAAGTGGACTGGATATTGAACTTGAGATAGAGGCCCAACCCAATAGGGCTGGAACATGAAATTTCGCCCCTCCCTATATATAAGGGGAGGGGGGCACGAAATTATGATGAATTTATTCATTGGAAATCAGCCCCTCTTAGTCTCTCAAAGTTATCCATAGATTTCACAACTCTATCTAGTAGATTTCAGCCCACTCTGAATCTAGATACAGTCCGGGAATACAACAGAAGATCTTGGAGTAGAATTTGTGGTGGTCGAAATTTTGAGCTAGGTGGCGCCAACTACAGTTCATTCAACAGCAAGATTAGATCTTTAATCTTGTCCACAGACCGTCTATCGATTTGTAAGTAGATTCGTTTCTATGTCTTTCGCTTTATTAGATTCGAATCTGCTTTGCATGCTTTTTGATTAGACTGTGATAAACATGCATGTTACATAAAATTATGATTTGCATGAACACGGATTAATGAACAACCAAATGATCCTGCGGTGGTTTAATTCGAAAAAACCCCAACAGGGTAACCTATCCAAGGTTAGTTTGGGAGTTCCTGAGCACAGTTACATGCTTAGATGAAGGTAGGGGTAGGAAAAAATACTGAAATATCAAAATATCGCACTTATCGTACCGAAAAAACTACCGAAAATACCGAATTTTCGGTACGGTATGACAACGTATCGATAATTTTTGGTACGGTATCGATATGAAATTTGAGAATTTTCGGTATACTTAGGTATACCGCGCGGTATTCGGTATATACCGATATTTTCGATATATAACGGTATTCGGTATACCGAATTTTTTGGTATATACCGATAGTTCGGTATATACCGGTATATCGATATATCGGTATATATCGATATTTCGGTATATATCGGTATATCGGTATGGTATGGTATATCGATATACCGTACCATACCAATATTTTTTTATTTTTTTTACAACTTATGGTTATTGTAGTATACTAATTTCATTTGAGATATTTTCGTGAAAAAGAGGACAAAGGTAGAGAAAGGATGGGGCCACCAACTATAGATGATTAGGAGAATGCAAAGGCATTTGTTCATTTTCTGAAAAAGTTTTATGATGCCACTTTAGAACTAAATGCATTAAAAACACCTACCTCATAATTAATTTATACTTTAATGATTATCTTACAAGTTGAGATTGAGATAAGAATGCATGATGAATCTGATCAAGTTCTTCAAATGGTTGCAAATGTAATGAAGGAAAATTTTGACAAGTATTGGGGGGGATTGGGATAAGGTGAATCCTTTGATTTTTCTTGGTAATGTTTTGGATCCAAGAAACAAGTTTCAAACAATCAAGCTTTGTGTTATGAAATTAGGAGGTAATTCTGAAAAGGTCAAGAAGGTCACTGATGAAATTAAAAGAATTTAATTAGTTTGCGGACGGAGTACAAGGGAGCCAATGTATTGAGCATTGAGAAACAAACGCAATTGGGGTGTCGTGGTGGAGGAGGTACTAGCAGCAGTGTTGGCTTTTTTGATGATTTTTTCAGTGAAATGGATGTACAAAATGAAAAAGAACAATTTCAAGAGGTATTCAGTAAAGTGGATAAGTATTTATCCGATGAGATTGAAAAGTGATCACATTTAGCTTTCAATCTTTGGGAGTGGTGGAAAGGAAATGAAATTAGATATCCAGTTCTTTCTCTTGTTGCTAAGGATATATTTGCAATTTCAAGCTCAACCCTTGCTAGTGAGTCCGCTTTTAGTTTGGGTAAAAGAATGGTGGATCCTTTTAGAAGTAGTTTAAGTTCAAAGATGGTGGAGGCATTATTGTGCACTAATGATTGGTTGAAAGCAGACGACTTTAGCTTTTTTGAATTAAATTTAAATTTAAATATTTGATATTTTTATAATATAAAATGAAGTATACTAATAATTTTATTAATTTCTTATGTTTCTGTTGCAGATGCAGCTGTGAATCAAGAACGTTCTCAAACTATTTCTCCCGACTCAATTTAGTCTTTGGTGTCTTTTGAAAAGTAAGATTACCAATGTGTATGTAAATTTATTTCAACTTTAATATTTTGAAAAATGTAATTTAATTAATTTTTAATTTTGCGGGTTTCTTGTGATGTTGAAATTTTCAAGTTGCTAATCAACATCAAGTTGCTATGTTATTTCATTTAGTAATATTATATTTTAAATTTGGTTGTTAAGACATGGACTATTAAACTTGTTTGGTGTTGGTATTTTGATTATGGAGACATGAATTTTTTTTGTTGTTATTTGTAGAATTCAGATCGGTACGGTATGTGAAATTCAGTATTTTCGGTATACTTTAAAATTTCGGTATTTTCGATATACCGTGAAGGTTCGGTATACCTTAAAAGTTCGGTATATTTAGTATACCGTATAATATCGATATGGTATAGTACAGTATATCAAAAATATTGGTACGGTATCAATATCTATTACGGCGTATACCGAAACATCGGTATACCGAAAGTTTTGGTATGAGAATGGTAAGAGATTTTTCGATATTAAAATTTCGGTACGGTATATGGTACGGCGTGAAATTTTTCGGTATGCCGTACTGAGCCACCCCTAGATCAAGGCATCAATTTCCAGCTAGGGAATGCCAGAAGGTCGTTGAGCTTTCAACAGCTCAACAAGATTTTCAGAACTTCCATTCATGGCTTCTACGACATGCCGCAGGAATTTAGACTTGGGCACTTCTGGAGGTCAATTTCATGGGTCGGGGATATGCCATACTAGTTCGTCACAAATCGTCTACAAGCACAGAGCATCTACAACCCTGTGTTTCGCTACATTCAAAAAGTGATGGCATATTCAGTCTTCGGATGCCAGGACAGCAGCATGGTCCACACATTCGAGCTCTTTTCTCTTTGGTTCATGCTAGCGGGCACAAGCTTCGACTTGGGGCAGTTTCAGATGGACCAATTGGATGAGTTAAGTCGCCATGACAAATTCAGGTTAGATTTTTCTAGGTGGTCTCATCACGCCCATTGCTCTCCACTTTGGCATTTCATTGGAGGTGATGATGATCCTGGAATGATCGATTGATGTAGATGCTCAAGCATTAATGCACTCAAGATTTATTCAGTCTTCTTATTCTCTCTACTTGCTTATCCAAAAGGAGAGGGCAAACTTTACAATGCCCAACACCCACTTGACTACCGTGTCGACAGTCTACGACCAAACCAATTGGTTGGTGGACAGGCTCGAGCATGAAGTCACCTGAAATGCTGAAGAAGCAAAGGAAGAGAATGCTGAAGAAGAGCAAGTTTAGTTCGAGTACGATATGCCACCGCTTCCAAGAAATGTGAGAGCTCGTCCACGTCGACACATCCGCAAGCCAGAGGACCGACTTGAGTCCTCCCCTAGGAGAGCAAGTGCCTCGAAGGTGCCCTGGGAGATGTAATTATGGGAGATGCAGAGAGATGTTCGAGGTCTCTAAGGAGACATAGATTTTCCACGTCGAGATGTCACCCATATGGAGCATGGGTTGACACGCCAAGATCAACTGCTCTTAGGGATGGCTGGACAAGTTGATGGGATGTCTGGGCAGATGGCGTCTCACAATGCAAATGTGGCTAAACTAAATGAACATGATGCGAGGATGGAAGACCCACTTCTATGATCCTCAATTTTAGTATCCACCTCTCGGGCCTCAGTGAGTTGAGAGGTAGTCTATCTTAACCCTTCCTCCTTGCAAACTTATTCCTATTAGAGATTTGAATAAGTTTGAGGAGATGTGAGGAGGTTAAGATAGATATTTTTATTTTTATTTAAAGCATGTATCTTGATGATATTTTCTTTTGATACTCTTTTATTTTTCCTGAATTCATTCGATTTGGTTGTACTTATATTTTTATACTTATTTGGCTTATGTACCATTTATTTTTCTTGTGTTTTTACCTTTTTTTCATTTTTTTAGTTTTCGTATTTGTTTTTAGAGCAACCTTTTTGTTGAAAAGTAGTTCAAGAGCAGATTTTCGACTTCGATTCTTTTTTAGTTGTTGATTGTCTTGATCAATGTGGAGATGAAATTGATAAGGTTGTGATTTGATGTGATGAGAATTGCTGATGAGGATTCGTGGATTTATGAGGTATCAAAATTTTATTCCAAACTTTTTGATTTTTTATGTTGTTAATTGAGCATGGTTGATTGTTGATGGTGTGAATTAATATCATGGATTGATGATTTGTTGGAATTATGAAAAAATGAACCTGTGAGATGTTGAGCCTTGATTGCTCTATTTGATATTCTTAGCATGGTTTATTTTCTTGAGAGTGTCAGTTTATACAATTAATCTCTAGAGCTTGCTCTGGTATTTATCTCGAGACTATATAGTTTGCTTGAATTAGAAAAATGATTTTAGGCCATTTTTGTTAACCTTTGATTTTTTCTAATTGTTTACCTATCTCTGAAAGATTTCATAGTCAACCCGTTTGAGCTTTTTAGCATGTTCTTTGATAGTCGGGGGATTGAGGAATTTCATGTTTGGATGCATGGGAATTTTTCATATGGATCAATGGTGCAAGAAGTTGTTATCATGCTATGGAATATTTGATGTGCTATGGAAAAAAATATTATGAAGCCTTATAAGCTCTACTGAAAAAAAAAGAATATATATTTATATATATATATACATTTCCGAAAAGAAATATAAAGAAGAAAATAAAGAGCATAAAAGACCCATCCAGCACTTTGTTCTTTTTATCTGTGAAATTTTAGCATGCATTGTTGGTGATTCTATTTGATGTTGGAAAGGGAAAAGAGAACTAAACAAAATTTAGTTTTACTGAGATTTGTTACTAATTGGTGATTTTTAGGGAATGATTGAGAGTAGCTAACTAATAATTTTATGAGATAAGTCACTTAACCATATTTTTCCTACCTATTCAAAGAGTCGATGTTACAACCAACATAAGTCCTAATTGATTTCTAGTTCAAGTTTACATTTTAATGGTCGAGAGATAGATGATTTGCAAGCTTATGGTGGATTGTTGTATTTTCTGATTTTGAGAGTTACGCCTTATACACTCGAGTGTTAAAAGAATTTTCATATTTACCTTTTGTGAGGTCTGTAATTCCAATAAGTTTTGATTGATGTGCTATTAGTTTTATCTATCTAATCGTTCCATGTTCAGTTTGGCGTATCCGAGAGAAATTCGAGGCAAGTACTTTGATCATCACTTCATATCTTTTCTTTTTTTTGTTCTTTTTCGTTGCTCAAGACTAGCAATAGTTTAAGTTTGGGGGTTTGATAGTTGTGTGTTTTACATAACTTTTGGATATGAATTGATGATGTTTAATATATTAAGTTGTGTATTTTATATAGCTTTCGTGCTTATATTGTTATCATTTGGAGTTTTTTATGTGTTTGCTAGTTTTACAGTAATAGTTGTGAATTCGTTGCATATTTAAAGGGTTTTGAACCCTTTAAACATAAAAGGCTTCACTTTACATATCTAGGTCTACCCAATCACGTCAGTCGACCCATGTGATTTTTATCTCTAATTCAGGGTTTTGAACCTAAATATAAAAGGCTCCATTTTGATACACGCTTCATATGTTGAGAATACCACTGAAGTTACATAAACACTGCAGACATGTTCAACATCATGTACATGTACATTATAGTAAACATGCAAGGTCAGAAAGATAAACTGAAAGTAAGTAAATGGCACGAGGTTTATAACTCTGTTCGATCAACTGATCTACGCCAGGGGGACTTCACAAGTCCATGAGAAACAATCCACTACTCCGTTGCAAGGTTACAAAGGCTATTACATAATGACATCTCATCATTCGACCCCTTTCCTACACACTACAACCTCTTTCGATGGACTGAATTGTAAGATCCCCTTACAACTTAGAATCCCTCTAGTTCCCACAGAAAATCTCTCCCGAGACTCCTTTAAAGGTGTGAATGAATAAACTCTAAACACGGACTAGACACACAATGATCACAAGGATCAAACCTAGTCTACCCGAATATTATATGCATCAAAGATGAAGTATTTTAGACTCTCTATCCATTGTGTATTCGTAAACTCTGTGCACTCCAAACTAGTCTGATTCCCAGGCTATTTATAAACACAATGCATAGCCTAAACAAGGTAATCAGATTGTCCTATTTTGATACAAATACAACAAGGAAACTTCCTTGTTTAAATCGGACAAATCCTAGTTTAGAATCCTTCCTTGAATAGAACTCGCCTCTTTTTTTCTTGATCTTCATCTTCGAACAAGACAGCTTCTATTCTGAAATGTCCATCTTGAACAGGCAATTTCAACTCCTTGAAATCAGCTTGGCACCTCTCTTGGAAACTCTCTGGACAACCATGTACATGATCATGTTCACAAACATGCTCCAGTACATTCTTTCGATCTTCAATTAGATTGGAAGCGGAATGTTTATATCATAATGTCTAGAACATGATTCTCAAACTTGAAAAACCAAAACCTTTGTGTTCTTTGAATTGCCATAAAGATCATGGCAATCTAAACAACACTTAGTGCAGATGGCACTAACAATCTCTCCCTTTGTCTTTATATGTTGGCAAATCAGCTCCATTTTTTAAAGAACACAATTTTTCATCTAAAGGATCATGTACCTTAAAACATTCTTGAATGTCCCTGTGAACATCATATGATCCTGCTATTTTTCACTCTTTCATCAGCTTGTATCTGTTCTGTTGTATTGCGTTTTTTATCATATTCATTTTCTTCATCGGCAGTTTCAATTATTTAGTAGATTAGGATCATAGTTAAGCAGATAAAAACATATATTCAAAATATAATATTAAAGAATTGATATTACAACAAATCAGCATAAAAAATATCTTGCAAAAATATGGATGCAAGATAATGAACTTGAACAGGAGAAAATTAAAAATATCTAGCATTTACTCCCCTCTATTTGCCACCGAGAAAGGCAAAGGAGTAAAAAGAACTCTACTCAGATTTGTCAGATGCAGGCTCTTCCTCTTCTTCTTCAGATCCTCCTTCTTCATCAGCATCATCATCTTCTTCTGCTGTCTCTTCAGTCTCTTCTTCTTCAGTCCCTTGCTCCTCTTCTTCTGCAGCCTCTTCTTCTACAGATTGATCAGCAGGCTCTTCACCTTTTGATGCAATCGATGGAGACCTCTTCTGAGTTGCAGCTACAGCAGTACTTGCAAGCTTGTGCAAATTATGAACATGTTCAGAAACATCAGCTGATGGGGAGCAAAACTCTTCTCCAAATGACAGTTCAGCTATCAAAGTTTAAATCTTCATCTTCTTAGAAGTATACTCAGAGATCAAATGAGCATGGAACTCCAGACTGTGCTCTAGAAATTTCAGCACAAGATTTTTTTGTGAAGACTTCTCTGCAGATTCATCACTTCCTTTCTGTGAAGCAACGAACTTCTTGAATTATAGGCGCAGATGATGATCACCAATCTCAAGGGAAATGTTGATCACCAGAGCCTTCTTGGGAAGTATGACTCTATCATTCTTTATAGAGACATTCTTCTTTTGCTTCTTGATGATGTTGTAGATCAGAGATGGATAGCATAGAGGACTTTTCACCACTGTAGACTCTACAAAGCTCACAAGCTTCCCAAACACAAATTCACCATAATTGAATTTCTTCCTAGTTCCTAGGTGATATAAGAACCTTCCTTGAGCTTGTGTAAATACAGCTCTATGCTTTATTGGCATCCAGTTGTGAATCATGATTCTGAATAAAGCGCCATACTTTTGTGACAGCTTCGATGATGGAATTATCTGAGGATCAAGGATTGAAATATCACAAAATATCATGGTTATATCGCGGATATAACGCAAATATTGACATTGCGATACGGATATTAGGGAGAATATCTTTTTTCCCGAGTATCGGTGAAATATCGTAATATATCGCAAATTACCGCAAAATATCGCAATATATCATGATTTTTTTATATTTCTATAATATATTTTGATTTTTATTTAATACTATATATTTTTGTGGTCTTTTTTTAGGTCTTCAATGTAATTATTTGAGTTGTAATATTCTTTTTTTTATAAAGACGCTCGCTTTGCAAAAAATTATAAGAGAAAGAAGATCGGGAAACCAAAGAAAAGTGAGATGCATCGGTTTTATTTTTTCATTTTTTCAGTTAGGGGATATGATGGATAAATCACTAAAGTTTTTCTCCCCATATATCATACAAAATTGAAATCTAAGAAATCAAGAAACATATCAAATGCATGTGCATAATTATATCCATAATTACTCCAATGTGATGAATCGGTACCAATATTGTTTAGAACAAGATGGCATTCCATCTACTATAATGTTTTAATTGTACTTTATAATGTTTATTTAGTTATTTTATGTTGTATTATGTATTATTTTGTCAAATGTATTGTCTCAGACGGTATTTATATAATGTGTTATTCATATGTTTGCTTTCAAAATATAATTCTATCAAAAAATTTAGTGGAATATGTGCATAATAATATCTCATAATAGTTCCTAAAATTTCTTGCAAAATTTCCAAGATTTTAATATGATTTCCGTCATTTTTTTCAATTTTCTGCGATATCGATATATCCGGTGATATATCCGTAAAATTGAAGTTGCGATATATGTTGCGATAGCGATATTTTCATCCTTGCTGAGGATTACATGGTTACTTGGAATAGATGCCATGGGTCTGTTCTTCAACAACCACCCCCCCAGTCATCTATCTCTTCCAACCCCCCCTTAATAGAACATCCAAGAAACTCATTGATGAGTTCTAGTGAGAAATTCAGCATCTCTTCTCGGACAAAGTGTGACATCTCAAAAATTTCATTATTTATTTAAGTAATAAAAGTGTCATAAATTAAATAAAACTCGAAAAAAATTGTTCCAAAACATAAATGTAGAGTTTATTGCAGCGGAAAAAAAAGCTTAAATATTAAATAGTCTTTATTCCATTCCATCACTTCGTCTACACCATAGCCTGAAAATATAAATAGCTTTAGGGTGAGTGCTATTAACTCAATTATCCAAATTATACAAATATAATAGTAAGAAAACATGTCATAGCATAGCATAATATCATAGAGCCCGTAGGCCAACATAGCAATATAACCCGCACGTTAAACTTAGTAATAGCCCGTAGGCCCATAGCAATAGCCCATAGGCCCATATGACCCATAGGTCTACCTGCACACCGCATATACAAGTATAATAAGGATAAGAGTCCTTATATTCTCCGAGAGAATCCCCACCTTAACCGATTCTTTGAAAAGAATATAGTTATAATTTATCAATGCGCGTCGTCTAACAATATAATAATAAAATAATTAAAATAATATTAAATATTAAATTACTTTAAATGCTAAAAACCAATAGCATCACGTAGTACAAATTGTATATATATATATATATATATATGTGCTTAAAGAATAAGTTGTACAGTACATATATATATTGCATGGATATTATATATGTACACATATAAGTGCGTGCGTGTGTGCATTTAATTGTATGTGAAAGTGTGTGTGCATCATATATTATACATATGTGGGTGTGGATATATGTATATATATATGTGCATTTAATATATTATAAGATGTAAAGTATAATATAATATATATATACCTATACCTATAGGTGTAAGAAAAAATTGAAAATATAGGTATACATATATATGAGTACGTAGCAGTGTGTGTGTTTAAACATGGCATTAGGAAATAATAGGTTATATATATATATATATAGATGTGAAATGTGTGTTTGTGTTTATATATACACATGTGGATTTCAAATATGTATATATATATATATGTGCGCGCGCGCGCAGGTGGGTGCTTTTAATAAAAGGTATAATATATTGGTACATATATATATATATATAGGATGTCAGATTGATATATATATTTTAATGTGTGTGGAAATGTGTGCGTGCATATAGTACGTGTATATATATATAATACATAGACATATATATATATATATTTATGTGCATAGGTGTGTGTGCCCTGTGCGACAGAATATAATATATATACACATTTATATCAACAGACTAAAGAGAGTTGCATGGAAATATTTTTATATTTTTATTCATCCAACTTTTTACACGCTGGCCGAGGAATCCTTTTACTTTTAAAACAACGATGAGGACAATTTGAACAGATAAAAAATTTATATGCTTTCTTCTCCATTAAAATGTTCCTACTTCTCTACTGGTTCGAGCAAGAAATAGAGGCAAAACAAAGGACTAGAAATTTGAAGGCTGGGTACCTCAAGACGGAAATCCGAAAGAAAAGAACTCGAATGCTTTGAATGAAAGAGTTTGAGTTTGTGTGATTTGTGGTGAATGAGGAGGCCCTATTTATACTAGAAAAATTGGGTCTAAACTTGGAAGGGTTGAAATCCAAACTGATTTCTTTCCAAAATGTTGTATTTCTTGGCAAGGATCTCGGATTCAAGGAGGGAGTGGATCACATTAGGTTATTGGGCTTTAAGAGAAAAATAGAATAATTATAATGTCCACTTAGAATGAAAATAAAATAAAAGAATGAAATAAAATATGAAATTATTTATATCATATAAGACCATTTAAATTATAGTAATCTAGACATTAACAGCGCGACTTATAGGAACATAATATATATAGATATATGCATGCTTGAATAACTTTTCGGGGAGCTACATCCTACCCCACTTAAAAGAAATTTCATCCTCAAAATTTACTTACCTCAAGCCATAAACTGTGGATACTTAGATTTTACATCCTTTTCTTTTTCCCAAGTGGCCTCGTCTTTCCCGTGCCTACTCCAAACCACTTTGATCATAGAGATTTCTCTATTACGAAACACATGAACCTTGCGATCTAGAATTTCAACTGGTTGTTCATCATACGATAAATCTTTGCTTAGCTCCAAATCTCTATGATTCACAACATTGAGCGGGTTGTGTATGTACTTCCTCAACGCCGAAATATGAAAAACATTTTGTACGGCGGATAGACTTGGAGGCAATGTAAGTCGATAAGCTAGCTCTCCAATCCTCTCGAGTATCTCAAACGGCCCAATATAGCGAGGTTTTAATTGCCCCTTCTTTCTGAAACGAACCACTCCTCTCATAGGAGATACTTTGAGGAACACTTTTTCACCAATGCTAAAATGTAGATCTCTCATCTTCAAATCTGCATACGACTTTTGTCTACCTTGAGAGATTTTGATACGCTCTCGTATTTTGCTGATCACGGTAACTGTTCTTTCCATGATCTCCGGGCCTAAAATTCTCTTCTCACCAACCTCATCCCAATGCAACGGTGAGCGGCACTTTCTTCCATACAAAGCCTCATATAGAGTCATTCCAATACTTGCTTGGTAACTGTTATTGTATGCAAACTCCACCAAAGGTAGGTGTCTTTCCCAATTTTCTCCAAAATCCATTACGCAAGCTCGTAACATATCCTCAAGTGTTTGGATCGTTCTCTCCGACTGTCCCTCAGTTTGTGGGTGATATGGCGTACTGAAACTCAACTTCATTCCCATAGCTTCTTGTAGACTTCTTCAAAACTTTAATGTGAACCTTGTATCTCGATCCGACACAATAGTGACTGGCACTCCATGTAATCTCACGATCTTGTCCATATAGATTTGAGCTAGCCGGTCCAAATTATATGTCATTTTCACAGGTAGAAAATGAGCCGACTTTGTGAGTCTGTCCACAACAACCCAAATAGCATGATTCCCTTTTACCGTCCTTGGCAATCCTACCACAAAATCCATTGCAATATTCTCCCACTACCATTCTAGGATCTCAAGGGGTTTCACCAAACCCGTGGGCCATTGGTGCTCTGTCTTCACTTCTTGACACCTCTTGCACTTCTCAATAAAATCTCCAATAGAGCTTTTCATATTTCTCCACCAGAAATACTCCTTCAAATCTTGATACATATTTGTTCCTCCGGGATGGATAGAGTATCGGGTGTTGTGGGCTTCATTCAAAATTTCTCTTCTCAAGCTTTCTTCCGTGGTTACACATAGATATCCCTTGAATGTTAGTGCACCATCATCAGCTACTACAAAACCCTTGATGTTGTCCTTTTGTACTCGTTCCTTTAGCTTGCTCAAAAAGTGGTCTCGACTTTGGGCATCCCTTATTTTCTCTCTTAACAGTGGCCGAACAGTCAATGTTGCTAGTGTTGATGTAGTGCTTTTTATTAGCGGAACCACTTCAATACTCATCTTTCAAAACTCATCAATCAATTGCGACGTATATAGTGCTGCTAAGTTGCTCTTTCTACTAAGAGCATCGGCTACCACATTTGCTTTGCCTAATAATGGATGGTGCAGTCATAGTCCTTCATGAGTTCCAACCATCTCCTTTGTCTCATGTTCAACTCCTTTTGTGTGAAAAGATACTTGAGACTCTTGTGATCCGAATAAATCTCGCACTTGGCTCCATACAAGTAATGACGCTAAATCTTCAAGGCATGTACGACAGCTGCTAACTCCAAGTCATGAGTTGGGTAATTCTTCTCATGCACTTTAAGCTGTCTTGAAGCATAGACAACAACCTTTCCATATTGCATCAATACGCATCTCAAACCTTGTTTAGAGGTATCACTGTAAATTACGAATCCTTCGGTGCCATCCGGAATGATCAAAACTGGTGCGGTGGTGAGTCGTTGTTTTAGCTCTTGGAAACTCTTCTCACAATCTTCATTCCACTCAAACTTAGCTCCCTTCCTTATCAGCTGGGTCAAAGGGCCATCTATCTTTGAGAACCCCTCAATGAAACGTCGATAGTAGCCCACCAAACCTAAAAAACTTTGGATCTCGCTTGCAGACTTTGGTGTGCTCCAATTCTTCATAGTTTCTACCTTGGCTGGGTCTACCTCAATCTCTTGTGTTGTTACCACATGTCTGAGAAATCTGACTCGGTCTATCCAAAACTTACATTTCTTGAACTTTACATAAAGCTTCTCTTTCCGCAAGGTTTCCAACACCAGTCATAGATGTTCTTCATGTTGACTGTGATCCTTTGAGAATACCAAGATATCGTCGATGAAGACAATCACAAACTTATCCAAATATTGGTGAAATACTCAGTTCATAAGGTCCATCAAAACAGTAGGTGCGTTTGATAATCTGAAAGGCATCACAGTGAACTCATAATGCCCGTACCTTGTTTGAAAATCTATCTTCTCGATGTCTCCTTCCTTGACTCTCAGTTGATGGTATCCCGATCTCAAATCTATCTTGGAGAAAACTCCGGCTCCCTTTAATTGATCAAACAGGTCTTCAATTCTTGGCAACGAGTACTTGTTATTTATGGTGAGTTTGTTGAGCTCTCAATAATCAATGCACATCCTCATTGTTCCATCATTCTTCTTAACAAACAACACTGGTGCTCCCCACGGTGAGACACTTGGTCGAATGAGACTTTTATCTAGCAATTCTTGGATTTGAACCTTCAACTCTTGCAACTCGATCAGGGCCATAGGATAAGGTGCTTTGTATAGTGGCGCTACTCCAGGTGCCAACTCAATAGTGAATTCAACTTGTCTTGCCAGTGGAATACCACCTACATCCTCCGGAAACACATCCGGATATTCCTCAACCACCGGTATGTCCTCCATCTTTAATTCTGTTGGCTCTGTGCTTACAATATTCACAAAAAATGCTTGGCAATCCCTCTTCTTCAACAACTTGACTGCTTTCATCTCTGACATGATACATAGTGGTGGCTTCACTTTGCTCCCACGGAAAGAAAATATATCTCTTTTTCAGGATTCTGAAATATCACTTCTCTTTCTCGACACTTGATGACTGCATAGTTAAGGCTTAACCAATCCATGCCAAGGATCACATCAAATTCTTGTATCTCCAAAATGAATAAGTCTGCATCCAGGGTCCTACTTTTGATCTCTATCTTTACTTTTTGAGCCATATAATTTGCCTCCATGGTTTCTCCCGAGGGGATGCTTATCCTTAATGGGTTAGCCTTTTCATGACATACAATACCAGTCTTTTCATAAAAGCTTTTGGATATAAAAGAATGCGAAGCGCCGGAATAAAAAAGTTCTAGAGCAAGCACTTTAAGAACTGGTAGAATACCTGACATAGTGTTGGGCTCACTCAGGTTCTCTTCTTGATGCATAGTGAAGATACGAGCATTACCTCTTCTCTGAACTCTTCCTTATTAATTCGGGGATAGTTAGGTGCCATATGTCCTGGCTAGTGGTACCAATAGCAAGCATTCTTCCCCAAAAAGCACTCTCCATTATGGTGTTTCTGACACTGTGGACAAAAAGGTTTGCCTCTTGAAGAATTTGGATTGTCATTTGGCATCGATCTGTCATTGGAGTTTTCTACTAGTCTGTGCTTCTTTTCTGGTTGAACATTTCTCCCTCTTATATTGTTCTCCCACTGTCTCTTCTTGTTTGGAGGATTGTGGCTTCCATTCTCAAGGTTCAAACTGGTAGCCATAGCTTAAGCTCGTTCAACCACCTCAGAATACATTGCAGGCATACCTTGGACTACCAAAATTCCTCCAATCTCTGGGCGCAGTCCGTACTCAAAGTTGCTTGCCTTCTTTGCTTCAGTATCTACTATGTGTGGAGCATATCGAGAAAGTTGGTTGAATTTCCTCCCGTCCTCAAGCACAGTCATGCTTCCTTGCTGCAAGTTCACCAGCTCTAGCTTCTTCTGTTTCCGGTAAGATCTCGGGAAATTTTTTCCCAAAATCATATCCTTAAATGCATTCCACGTGAGATTCTGTCAACGTTCAGGGGTCATCACCCGAGCCACACTCTGCCACCAATGCCCCACATCTCGAATCAGTTGAAAAATGGCACAAAATACCTTGTCCGCATCAGTGCAGTCCAGAAGCTCAAAGATCCGTTCAAGCTCGAAGATCCATTCCCCAGTATCCAGCGGTCCTTCATTCCCTTTTAGCTTGGGTGGGGTCATCTGTCTGAATTGCTTGACCATGGCATTTTCCTCATTCCTCGGTGGAGGGCCATTTTGGGGTATGGTCTGCCTCAGCACTTCTGCTAGCTCTTGCACAAAGATTGGCCGGTTGCGAGGAGCCCGTCTTACATTACCATTGTCCGATTGGGTTTCCTCACTATCAGCTTGAACATTGCGGTGTCTGTTAGCCATATCTTTCCTATTTATTTGATTTAGAGATTGCAAAGGAGATAAGAAACACTGATACAAAGAAAAAAATAAAAATAAAAATAAAAACTTATTATTTTCTTAATCAAAAAGAGTTTTGCAACAAATGAACAACAACATTAAATCATTTAAATAAAAATAGACATCTAAATTATCTAATCGCTGATGTTAACATGCGCATTATTGGCTTCACTAGGGCTTTCCACTTTGTTAGAGCTCATTTGCTCACCAACATCTTCCTGTGGTCCATGTCCATTCACTAAACACCCTCAATAAGTGAGGAGTTCACCTATGAATTTTTCCATGTGGCATATCTCTCATATTCCTGGCATGTAGTCCAGATGATTGACGCGCGGTCATTTCGCAGTCAGAATAATTCTCAAGAGAGAGTTATCCTTATGCCCACAACAAGGCGTAACAAGCTAATGTGAGTAAGGGTCGATCCCACGAGGAGCTGTGAATTCTATCTTCTAGTGTCACTTTTCCAAAAGATTTGAGGATTGTTGTGGTCTACATACTTGTATTTAAACACTGTAAACTAAAATAACAAAACAAAACAAAACAAAACAAAACAAGAAAATATTAATATTAACGTATTCCGGATTAGAACTTAGATTTAAACTTAACAAACACTTGACCGATCATAGGCATGTTGATTACTTATACAAATCTAATTATCTTGTTAAAGGTATCGAATCTCTCTCAATGTACCCAATCTATCCTTTCAGTTTAGCCTAGAGGTGATCTCTCATCCCCTAAACCCTAACTTGTTATCCAACCCCGATCTCTCGTATGATTGTAAGCAACAAAACAACATTATGATCTAGACAGACCCAGATTTACATAGACAAAGATCTCTCTTATGCCCTCAGTACCCGTGATGTATCCTATCCCTCTATGACCAACACACAGCTACGATTCATTGACCATTTATAGAGGTAGTGAACACAATTCTAATTAATGAGTGATCAGCCACGATTAACTAGCTTAGCACACTGTATAATGCAACAAAGAAAACGATTACACGACGGAACCAAATTCACACAATTTATGCCTATAAGCCTCACGGTTCTTATGTGTTCATTAAGTTTTTATCTTTGTTCAATCCGGAATAATGAGTCTAGCCGCTCATGCTAGACTTAGAACAATAATAATAATTAAAAGAATTAAAACAAGACATAAAATAAATGAAAAACTTACTTATATTAATTGCAAAATAAGTCCAACTCCAACGCTGGATTGAATAACATAAAATAGTAAAATCCTAAGTGCCTGCGGACATAAGGCCCGAGACCTATTATAGAAATATAAAATAAAACTAAAATAAAATATAAAGTATGTTTCTTGTTCAAGTGTGTTTGGCCTCTGCCATGAAAGACATATATATAGGAGTACAAAGACACTAGGTAAACTCCCTGACAGGCCGGGGATCTTCAGCCCAATACGCAGACGCCATGCCCAAAGCTTTCCATATCTGGAAATCAAATTATACATAAAGCCCACTACAAATCAAAATGACTATGTTATTGGTTTGCTCATGCTTTCCTCACTCAAGTGTTTTGGGCTAAGTGTTTACGCTCAAGGAAAAACATAATTGAACCGAGGGTCACTATAGGCTTGCAAATGCTCTTGTTTCTCCACCACTGTTGGAATAATGGGCATACCTATGCTAAGGACTTTAAAGATTGTAATGTGGCTACGGTTTCAAGGTAGGAAATTTTTGGATCTAGCTCAGCTTTTAGTCGAATTTTCTCTTTGGGAGACTTCTTTTGACTCTTACTGGCTTTTGCCACCGTGCCCATTTCATTAAGCACATGTCCCAGATTTTTTATTGTGTGGGCATTTTGTACTTTTATTTTCTTGGGGTTTCTTTTTCATTTTTTTCTTTTTATTTCAACCCCTTATTTTTTCTTTCTTTTTCTCGGCATTTTATGCCTTGTAACACACCAGATTTATCCTCCCCTCATGCCCATGGACTTTTTTGTGGTTTTCCAGAAAAAACATGTCCAGGGCTTTATTCCTTTTTCGCCTCAAACATGGCTGCAAGGGATAATATCAAGGTGGTTTTTATTTGGCTTTGTGGGCTCAGAAAGAAAATTTGCCTAAGCATTTCAGTAGCATACCCAAAATTGCTTATGACCCCAGAATAGAGCAAAAGCAAGTTCTAGTTTTTCTAAATTCAATAATGCAGAAATCATACAAGAAAGAATAAGCACATGCATCGTGAATTCAAGCTCAATTCCTCACAAGGTACTTAGTTCATTCATCATATAAGCAGTAGCATGGGCATGTTGAAATGAAAATACAGTAAAATATGCTGCCTTATGGTCACAAGACCCTAGACTCCATGCTTTTAAGTTCAAATCTTTACACATGCTTGACATTAAAAAAAATGCAAAGAAGGCAGAGTAACCCCCACCCACATACTTTGCCTTAGGCAAAGTGGGTGTGAGAAAGTTATCCTACTAACTGCAAACTCAACGAAACATTAGAAGACCCCCTACCCACACACTTTGCCTTAAGCAAAGTGGGTCAGTACGGGGGGTCATCTATTTACAAACAAACACACAAAGAAAACAAAAAACACAAAACATAAAAACAACAAACTCCTAATGCCCACACCCACACACTTTGCGCTAAGCAAAGTGTGGGAATGGGGCGACATCTAGACACAAAAATAAAAAACACAAAAACAAAAACTTAATCTACAGGAAAGAGTACCAGTTTAGGCATCAGAGGGGGTCGGATAATTGAATCTGACATGCTTGAAATAGGCGAACAAGGTGGTTTCCAATCGGTCTAGTCTGGAAATGATGGTGGTGGCTGCTGGCTCTTGTTGCTATGCCCTCGGGGGCCTCTTGCTGGGTGCTGCATTCAAAGGAAAACTAAGGCTACTCGAAGTTTCTAGCTTCGGTATGCCAAACACGGGTTTCCCCTCCTCATCGTCAAAAATATCCAAAATACGTTTCAAGCAGTTTAAATCAAATAATTCAACATGCTTGTAATACAGATTAGTGGATGAGGGATCAAACAAGCACAGTTTTTCAGCAAGATGGGTAATCAGTTGGGCACAGGAGATTCTGTTCTTAGAATGGGCCACAGTGTCCTTGAAATGGGCTATGGCCACAGCTCCAAAGTTTATCCTCTTCTTGTGCACTATGCACCAGAGGACAAACAACTCTTGATTGGTGATGGAGTTGGAGCTATCTTTCCGGCCAAAGAAGTTGTAGGCGAGCACTCTGTGACAAAGGCGAAGGGCGTTGCTTTTCAGCATATATCCCTTGCTAGTTCCAGACTTGAATTTGGAACCGTCACCTAACTCAGCCCACTTCTCATCTACATTCTCATCCATGGGCACCACAACAATAGCAGATCTATATTCATCATCATTCAGATCCAAGAACGACATAATTCCCAGACCTATATTCAATTTATCAGCAGAAAGATTAAAATTTTTACCAAAAATTTTAAATTTAAAAACCTTAGCAGAAGTACCTCCCTTCCCCATACTCTTCACAGATAGATCATGGAAAAACTCATAAATCAACTTATGGAAAATCAAACAGTCCCATTCAATGAAAAATAACTAGCCAATATTAGAGAAGAGTTCTCTTACCTCTTGCTCAATGCCCATGACGGCGAGCGAGGTGAAGTGGATGGTCTTACTATGGACGATCTTCCTTGTGGGCAAGATGTCTTCTCCTTTTGGCATGACTTTTCTAGAAGTTGGGCTAACCACAGTTTTGCCCTTCTTTGCAGACGGATTGGCAGAGGCTTTCCCTTTTCCCTTAGTAAACACAGAGAGCGCATCTGTTGTGCCCTCAGTGGGTTCCTTCAGAGATAGAGACTGATCATCTAGACTCTTGTGGGCTCGCGACTTCCCACTGCTTTCAGCTTTTTCTTCCTCAGCCTCCTTATCGGCTTCCTCGTCCTCCGACAGCGTCGGTGATGGCTGTTTCTTCCTCTTCAGGGTCTGCGACTGAGCTTTCATGGTAGTGACCTTCTTCAACTTTTCAATTGCAGAGGGCTCAAGGGTTTGCTCCGGCGTCGGCTCGGGGGTCACATCTTGCTTTATGCTGGCCTCCTCTTAGTCGTCGATCTCATCGGCAGTCACCTCCACAATTTTCAGAGAGGGCTCGTCAGCTTTCTTAGATTGTCGAGTAGAAATAGGTGAAGACGGTGGCTCGATGGTGGAGAGAGGTTGGACGTTCATAGCGACAGTGCTCGACGACTTTGTTGGTGTAGCAGCGTTGGTGGTGGTATCCCTGGAGTTTTCCAGTGAAGTGGAAAGAGTAAACTCCACCTTCTTCTTTGTGGACTTAGCAACGTGAGTTTTGGGGGCCATGGTGATCGTGGGTATGGCGGTTTGAGAGAGGGAGTTTTAGAGAAAGAAAAGAGGGCTGTAACTTTTTGAAATTTTGGGTGAAAAAATGACGAATGAATTTTGGTGAGGAAGGGGTGGGGGGTTTAATACTTGAATTCACCCTAACCACTCAATTTGGATTGATGTGACAAGCCCGTCAAACAACTTTTGGGCTTCTAGTGTTTACTTGTACGGAATCTTGTGTTGTGCCCAAGGGGGCAGAGAGATCTCGAATTTCCCGGAATTACCTTTGCTGGTGCTCTCCATACTGGAAGCATCCAAATTGGCTAGATTCTTTCCTTTCACGAAAAATTCACCTAAATTTGTTCCCTAAAATACTCCAAAAACAAATACAATCGTAAAATCTAACTCCTAGTCTAACATGGAAAAAATAAACACTCAAAAGGAAATAAATAAATTGCGAAAATTAAAATAAGGAAAGAAAAACAAATAAACCTGGGTTGCCTCCCAGTCAGCGCCCCAGTTATCGTCATGGACACGACGCTCCTTAGTCTCATATGTATATAGGTTCAACGAGCTGGAGCCCGAGTGTAACAGCCCGGTCCTGAGGATGGGGACGGGGTTGTTGTGCGTAAAAATAGCACCAAAATTTGGAAATCCAGGGGGGTGTTTTTAAAATTAAACTAAGTTAGCGCCTCAAGAACTTAGGCAACTTAACTTTATTACTTGGAAGAACTATAATTTTCAATGAATCAAAGGGGTTAAAGGGGTCAAACAAGTCGAAGGGGTCAAAGGATTCAATCGAGTGAAAGGAACGCCATATTATAGGCCAATCGAAATTTAAACAGAATCCAATGACGAGCAGATAAGAATTTTACTATTTAAATAAACAAGACCTCTTTATAGGTCGACTGAAACTGAATAGATATCAATATGCTCAACAAGTGTGACTATTCAATTAACTTGGAATTAATGAAAGAATAACTGGGATGTTAAAAGAACAAGCTTCTAGTTCTCAAAACTTAATCAATAACTGGAATCATAGCAATTAAAATATGCTATTATCAAGAATCAAGTTACATATATCAAGACTAAATACTAACATCAGAGTACTTAGCAGAAACTTAGCAGAAGAAAAATCATGTAACCATATAGAGAAACAAACTTGAAACCTCAAACAACTCAGACAACCCCACCAGCAGCACATCACCGGCCTCAGCATCTCAACCTGAAAATATTTGAAAAAGAGGGTGTGATCACTAATGTACTCAGTGGGGTTTTATGAGAAAACTCTTGATAAACTTTAGAAATATCCAATTATAAACTGGCGGCATATGGAGAGCAAAACGCGAAAGCCCTCTCCATACCCGCAAAATCTTTTACTTTCTTTCTTGGCGCCTTTCCTGGCTCAAACATGTAGTCTACTGCACCTTTAGATATGTCTTAGGATAAGAGAGGGGTTACCTCAAGTATCCTCTGAGTATGCGAGGGGATTACCCAGTAGTGACTCTCTTTACTTTCAAATGTTCAACTCGGTGACTCGAAGGTCACGACATGATAATGCAAAGAAACTGTTCTTTGAACTCGATAACATGCTTACAACAGAAACTATATCCTTCCTTAAATTCCTCCTTACTTAACCTTAACCTTCCTTACTTAACCTTAACCTTATCCTTCCTTACTTACTTGACTTAGCTCGCAATACCAAGCCTAGAGCAATCGTCTAAGGCTAATTCTGTAATTGAGCATGATCTCAGTCTACAAGGGATTTATCACTACCCTAGAAGGCAATACTTAGCTAAATAAGCTTTAGCAAAATCCAACATTCTAATACAAGGAAATGAACGCGGATAAATATCGATTGCAATTAAAGCAATTCTAAACATCTCATGCTAGCACAAATTGTATCTAAACAATTCTAGCATATCTAAACATGCTTGAGAGCTCACTTAACATATAATAACTTCCTTTACTTTATCAAACTCAAATAACAATTTAACAATATCATGCATATAACTTCCTTCCTTCCTTTCTTTTCATTTCCTTTCCTTGTACAGAGACTAATCAGGCAGAGCATAAAATATTTTAATTGGATATTCATCTTTCCCTATCATACTTCTAGAGCTTAATAGCTCAAACCTTATACTTGCTTTAGAACCACCCACCTCGATGATGAGCACCTCAATAACGAGCACGTAGACGAAGCAGCGAGCCGAAAATCCTTCATTGGGCCTCCTTGGGGTTCACCTCTTCTTACAAAAGTCGATCAATAACTTAGTGACCTTATTCGAGATCCTAACAAGAAATCGAAATGATATCTAAACACCCATCCCATAACTACGACTTAAAACATGAGAATTTAAACGATTAAGACATCCGAAATTACCGCAAAAGGGGACGGAAAATCTGACCCGGATGATCAAGATTCCGGATGATCGGCCACTACTTTGGCGTAGATCTTCAAAAGATCTTCTATTTGAGTACTCATAGGCCTCATGGTTCCAACCGAGGCAAAAGTTATGGCCTCCGCACGAAAACGTGCCGGAGCTGCCGCACTTGCACAGGCGCCGCGGCGGCGGGGTGTGCGCGCCGGCGCCCCTATGCACCGCGGCAAGGGGCGGTGCGCACCGGCGGCCCCTTGCGCCGTGGGGGCTCCTGCGCCACCACGGAGACCTGCGCCGTCGCGCTCCCTACTCCGCTCCTCTCTCTCAACTGTGGGGGGTGCGCTCACGAAGAGCGCTCCCTCTCTTCTCTCAAGAACTGGGGTGAAGAAATGAAAATGAGCGAGAAATAAGAGAGGGGGAGGAGCTCTATATATAGGGAAATATTTAGCTTCCCCGAGAAGCTTCTGCAGTGCAACAACACTACTTTAAAAATATCGGGTTCGGTTAAAAGGCGCTTTATTCAATGGCGAGGTCCAAATGACCTCGTTCATGAAATCCGAAAATACCGAGAGGTTCGTTGGCTCGAGTACTATTGAACCAACTTGACTCGGGATAAAGAATGAGTCATCTTAAAGGAAAACAAGAAAAGATTCTCTTTTCAAAAATAAAGTTACTATTCCACACAAGGGACAAATAAAATTCCCGAGCATTCAATTGACCTCAGAATGAAAATCCGGGAATGCCAACGGATTCCTTGAGAAATTTTCTATAGGATACGCTTGAAAAAACATGGCTCGGATCAACACACAAGATTTCACAAATTTCTAACGATCGCGCTCCTACGAAAAAATACTATTTGTAACTTCTTTAAACGCGTTTTAAATCACCGCGAATTCAAACGACTTCAGATTCAAAATCCGAAAGCACCGGCATGCTCCTTGGGTCAACGCCTTTCAAACATGACCAAAATCAGCTATACTTGAGCTCAGATCGAAATTCTCAAAAAGACGATTTTACGAAAAATAACTCCTAAAATCGCGGTTTAGAACCGAAAGATCCTTATCTAGGCTCTAATTAATTTTTTTAATTTTCTAAATATACTCTGAAAATCTGGGATATTACACCGAGAGCCTCTATAGATGAAACCATTGGTTCCTTGAGATGCTTCAGCCGCTGGCCGTTGACTTTGAACGTCTCTCCAGTTCTTGAATCAAATAATTCCACTACTCTATTTGGGCACACGGTCTGGATCTCATATAGTCATGACCATTTCGAATTGAGTCCTCCCCCTATCAGCTTCATCCTGGAATTATACAGCAGAACCTTTTGCCCACGCTCAAACGGCTTATGGTGAATGAGTTGGTCGTGGGTTCTCTTCATTCTTTCCTTATAGAGAACGGCATTGTCATAGGCTTCCAGCCTTATCTCTTCTAACTCTTGAATTTGAAGCTTCCTTTCAATCCTAGCTTTATCAAGCTTCATGTTCAGCTTCTGAATTACCCAAAAGGCTTTGTGCTCAATCTCTACTGGAAGGTGACAATTCTTCTCATTGATTAAGCGAAATGGAGACATCCCAATGGGTGTTTTGTAGGTAGTGCGATATGCCCACAAGGCATCATCCATCTTGAAGCTCCAATTCTTGTTATTGGGGTTCACGACCTTCTGAAGTATGAACTTGACTTCTCGGTTAGAAACCTTAGCTTGTCCATTCGTCTATGGGTGATATGCAGTAGTTACTTTATGTCTCACTCTATATTCCTTAAGCAAATTTTTGATGAGCATGTTGCAGAAGTGAGATCCTTGATCACTGATCAGTGCCTTGGGCACACCGAACCTGCTGAACATATTAGACTTCAGGAACTTGTTGACCACACGGGCATCATTTTTGGTAGTTGTTTTTACTTCCACCCACTTAGATATATACTCCACAGCTAGGACTATGTATTGATGTCCATTGGATTTGGTCAAAGGACCCATAAAGTCAATTCTCCAAATGTCGAAAACTTCCACCGGCATGATAGGCACCATGGGCATTTCATTGCGTTTGGAGATGTTTCCAGTCATCTGGCAGCGTGGGCATCATCTGCACACTTCATAAGCATCTTTGTGAAGTGAGGGCCAAAAGAACCTGCAATTAAAAATCTTTTTTGTAGTCCTTTTTGCACCGAAGTGCCCTCCACATGCTTTGGAGTGACAGTGATCTAGAATGCTCTGAGCTTCTTCTGTGGGCATGCAGCGTATGATGATTTAGTCCGCGCACCTTCTCCATAGTATGGGCTCATCCCACATATAATATCGACTCTCACTTCTGATTTTGTTCCTTTGATAGGTCAAGAGTCTAGTTGGTAGTTCTCCAGAGATCATGAAGTTGACCAAGTCAGTGTACCACGGTGTTGTGCCCTTAAGGTTAAACAAATACTCATCTGGGAAAGCCTCCTCGATGGGCACCATGTCTTTTTCTTCATTGAGTACTCTACTCAAATGATCGGCCACCTGGTTTTGAGCTCCACTCTTGTCCTTGATCTCCCAATCAAATTCTTGCAGTAGTAGTATCCACCGAAAGAGCCTTGTCTTAGATTCCTTTTTTGCAAGTAGGTGCTTCAATACAGAGTGGTCGGTGTAGACCACACTCTTAGCTCCAAGCAAATAGGATCAAAATTTTTCAAAGGCAATGACTACTGGTAGCAATTCCTTTTCAGTTGTCGTGTAGTTGGCTTGGGCATGATTCAATATCTTGGAAGAATAGTAAATCACATGGCACTCTTTACCTCGTTTTTGTCCAAGCACTGCGCCCACAGCGTATCCACTGGCATCACACATTATTTCAAATGACATGTCCCAGTCTGGAGGTTGAATGATGGGTGTTGTGATCAGCCTCTTCTTTAGAGTATTGAAGGCTTCCCTGCATGCGTCGTCGAAGATGAAAGGCACATCATTTTGTAAAAAATGCGTGATTGGTTGAGCAATCTTTGCAAAATCTTTGATGAATCACCGGTAGAACCCGGCTTGCCTAAGAAAACCTCGAACTTGCTTCACTATAGTGGGGTAAGGTAGCTTTTCGATGATGTCCACCTTAGCTTTATCCACCTCAATGCCTCTCTCTGAAACAACGTGCCCAAGAACAATCCCCTCACGAACCATGAAATGGTATTTTTCATAGTTTAGCACCAAGCACTTATCCACACATCTTTTCAGTACCCTTTCAAGGTTGTCAAGGCATGCGTCGAATGAATTCCTGTAGACTGTAAAGTCATCCATGAATACTTCAATGCAATTCTCTAAAAGATCTGAGAAAATACTCATCATGCAACATTGAAATGTTCCGGGGGCATTGCAGAGCCCAAAAGGCATTCTTCGGTAAGCAAATGTGTGAAATGGGCACGTGAAGGTAGTCTTCTCCTGGTCTTCTTGATCCACTACAATTTGCATGTAGCCTGAATATCCATCAAGGAAACAAAAGAATTTGTTTCCAGCCAATCTTTCCAGCATCTAATCTATGAATGGTAATGGGAAGTGATCCTTCCTTGTGATGGTGTTGAGCTTACGGTAGTCTATGCAGACTCTCCATCCAGTTTGTAGCCTTATGGGTACAAGCTCATTTTTCTCATTTTTCACCACTTGGGTTCATGACTTCTTGGACACGGCATAAATTAGGCTCACCCACTTGCTATCTGAAATGGGATAAATAATTCCCATATCCAGCAGTTTAAGTATCTCCTTCAGCACGACCTCCTTCATTGCGGGGTTCAGTTTACCTTGAGCATCCTGCATAGGTTTGGCATTATCCTCCAAGAGGATTTTGTGCATGTATACTGCAGGGCTTATGCCTTTAATGTCAGCCAGAGTCCATCCCATTGCTTCTTTTTATATGGGTAACAGTCTCAATAGTCGGTTTTCTTCAACAAGATTCAGTCTCTTGCTTATAATAATCGGTAGTGTCTCATTCTCCTCAAGATAGGCATACTTTAAGTGATCAGGAAGATTCTTCAGTTCTAACTTTGGTGCCCTCTGAATCGATGGAAGTATCCTGTCTATTTGAGTTATTGTGGGCAAATTTAAATCCACCACTCCATGCGGTAATTCTTCCAGAGAGTACAGCATCATGATATCATCTCTGGTATCCTCGTCTTCATTGTGGGCATTATAGTCAGTTAACCTAGTTTGCAGTGCCCATTCCAGGGGTTCTTGGTTGTTCATGCGACCCAAAATGGCTTGAGATTGGGCATAACAATGGTTCACAAAATGGACTGACTCTGGATCTTGTGGGTACTTCATGGCTTCATAAATGTTAAACACAACTATCTGGCCATCCAACTCACATGTCAGCGTGCCCTCGTCGACATTGATTTTGGTTCGAGCAGTTTTCATGAAAGGCCTCCTTAACAGTAGAACGGATGTGGATGGTGTCGTTGTGCCTATGTCCAAGACATAGAAATCTGCCGGGAAAATCAATTCCTCCACCTTCACTAAAACATCTTCTATTAGACCTTCGGGGTAGACATTTGATCTATCTGCCAACTGGATAATCACTCTTGTTTCCTTGAGTGGTCCCAGCTTCAATTCTTCATAAATCATCATGGGCATGACGTTTATGGATGTAACAAGATCGAGCATCGCCTTTTCAATCTTTTTGCTCTCAATTATGCATGGTATGACAAACATGCCAGGATCTTCACACTTCTTAGGCATCTTTTGTAATACTGCAGAGACATTTTCTCCCATGAAAAGTCTTGCATCATCTTCAAATCGTACCTTCTTCGTACACAGCTTTTTCAGAAAATGGGCATAACGAGGAACTTGCCTTATTGCATCCAGTAGTGGAATATTGATTTCCACTTTCCAAAAAACCTTGAGAAGTTCCTTCATCTCTTCTTCTTTTCTATCGTGGGCAAGATATTCAGGAAAGGGAGGCTTCTTCTTTGTTTCTTGCCTTATGGGCTCAGCAACCTCCTCATGTGTCTGCTCTTCTTCTTTTGTTATGTCTTCAGTGTCTCCTTTCTGTTCTACTTTCATTGCTATCTCTTCATTCCTTATGGTCACAGAGTTTACTTGTTCTCGAGGATTTACCACTTGAGATGGTAATTGTCCGTTTCTTTCTTTCAGTTGGGCAAGGTCTTGAGCTAGTTGGGAAATTTGTTTGCTCACATATTGTAGACCGGCCCTTGTATCTTGTTTGAACCTTTCATTCTCCTGCTGTAACTTCACATTCTCCTTGGCCAGGGCATGGACTAGTTCGGCCAGGCTGGGTTCTTCTCATACCCTGGGCTGTGGTGGTGGCAAATCAGGTTGGTGGGCATCATTCATCTTCCATCTGAAATTCTCGTGATCCCTCCATCCAGGATTGTACGTTTGAGAGTGGGGATTATATCACCTATTGTTGTTATGTCCACTGAGAGAGTTAACTTCAACAACGTCCTCCTCCTGCAGTGTTGGGCATTCATCAGTGAAATGGGCCACGCTCTTGCACACTCCACACAATCTTTTCTTTGGTGCTCCAGTATGGTTCATCACTTTCTGCATCCGGTCCAAGATCCTTTCCAGTTTGACCTCAAGGTGCGTTGATTTCCTAGCATTTGAAACTGTCCTTGTGCCCTCGGCACTTTCATCAGGATTTTCATCAGCCATTTCTGCCAGAATTCTGAAGGCTTCAGTTGGTAATTTGTTCAGGATAGATCCTCCACACGAGGCATTGACAATGATTTTGTCCTATGGTCTCAATCCAGATACGAAAGACTAGATCAGGTCATGGTCTGTAATCTAATGTTGTGGGCATTTCGTCAACATGCTCTGGAATCAACACCAGTAGTCATAGAAACTCTCATTCACGCCCATCTTCATGCTTCCAATCCTTCTTCTCATCTCCTGGACTCGGGATACAGGAAAATATTTCTCTAAGAATTTCTGCTACAGTTGTGCCCATGTGGTTATACTGCCGGTTGGCAGGATGTATAACCAGTCTCGTGCCCCGTCATGAAGAGTGAACGGGAATGAGACAAGCCGCACATATTGTTCCTTTCCCCCATCTGTAGGTTGAGTTTGACACACCATCTCAAAATATTGAATATGCATCTGAGGGTCTTCTCCAGTCATCCCATGGTATTTGGGCAAGATCTGGATGAAACTTGCCTTCAACTCCCAGCTTCCAGTAATTACTAGGAGTGTTATGGCCATGGGATGTAAATTCATGTTAGTCGGAAAGACTAACTGCCTCGACGTTCTTCCTTCTTCTTCTTCAGCTATCGGGCTAACCTCAGTTGTTCGTTCCTTTCCAGTTGTGCTCTTTCTTGCTCTAGTTCTCTTTCACGAGCAAGTCTTTCTATTTGTTGTGTCCTCCGTGCTTCTGCTCTCCTCCTCTTTAGAGTCTTCTCAGGTTCTGGATCGTACGAGCAATCTCCTGTAGAGGTATTGGGCATCCACCGACCAGGCTAACAAGTTGGGAAAATAGAATTTCAAGAACCAGCTCCCCGGCAATGGTGCCAATTCTAACGTGCGGTCGTTTCATGGTCAGGATAATCTCAAGAGAGAGTTATCCTTATGCCCACAGCAAGGTGTAGCAAGCTAATGTGTATAAGGGTTGATCCCATGAAGAGCTGCGAATACTATCATCCAGTGTCACTTTTTCAAAAGAGGATTGTTGTGGTCTCCGTACTTGTATTTAAAGACTATAAACTAAAATAACATAACAAAACAAAACAAAATAAGAAAATATTAATAGTAACGTATTCCGGATTAGAACTTAGATTCGAACTTGACAAACACTTGACCGATCATGGGCACGCTGATTACTTATACAAATCTAATTATCAGGTTAAAGGTACTGGATCTCTCTCAATGTACCCAATCTATCCTTTTAGTTTTAGCCTAGAGGTGATCTCTCGTCCCCTAAACCCTAACTTGTTACCCAACCCCGATATATCATATGATTGTAAGCAACAAAGCAGCATTATGATCTAGACAGATCCAGATTTACCTAGACAAAGATCTCTCTTATGCCCTTAGTACCCGTGATGTATCCCATCCCTTTATGACCAACACATAGCTACGATTCATTGACTATTTATAGAGGTAGTGAACACAATTCTAATTAACGAGTGATCAGCCACGATTAACTAGCTTAGCCCACTATATAATGCAATAAAGAAAATGATTACATGACAGAACCAAATTCACACAGTTTATGCCCATAAGCCTCACGGTTCTTATGTGTTGATTGAGTTCTTATCTTTGTTCAATCCGGAATAACGAGTCTAGCCACTCATGCTAGACTTAGAACAATAATAATTAAAAGAATTAAAACAAGACATAAAATAAACGAAAAACTTACTTATATTAATTGCAAAATAAGTCCAACTTCAACGCTAGATTAAATAACATAAAACAGTAAAATCCTAAGTGCCTGCGGGCATAAGGCCCGAGACCTATTGCAGAAATATAATATAAAACTAAAATAAAATATAAAGTATGTTGCTTGTTCAAGTGTGTTTGGTCTCTGCCATGAAAGACTTATATATAGGAGTACAAAGACACTAGGTAAACTCCCTGACAGGCCGGGGATCTTCAGCCCAATACGCAGCCGCCATGCCCAAAGCTTTCCATATCTGGCAGATTCTTCTCTTATTTAGAAGATCCTGAATCGCAGATTCTGTACTCACCATGCCCTAGTAGCGCCGACATAGCAACTTTCCTTGTAGAGCCAAGCATCCTTCTAGAAGCGTCAACTTGCCTTCCGCGGCTCCTCTTTCCTTCGGCGGCTAGGGTGCATTGCTCCTGCTGTAGCTGACATTAGTTTTCCTTGTGCCCAGTCTCCTTTCCTTCTCCTCTTAATCACTATGGGGTTGTTGTGGGCATGATCACAAATTTCTCCTTCAACTTTTCTTGGAATGGTGGGCAATTTCCACCATGCTCGAGATAGAGCTTTTCGCTGAGATGTTGTTGCCCATCTTGGTATCATTGGCATCGTAATGCCCTCCAGAAGTGATTCTCCTGCCTCCTGCCTACCCTTGTGCCCATTCTGGCTCTTTCCAACTCAAAAATCACAAAAAATAAAGGACAAAAGAACGAGAAAAAGACACAAAACACGAGAGAAATTTGGACTTGTCAATGATCCTTGAAGAAATTTCTTTTGTCCTCTTTAAGGAGGTTTGGCAACGAGTGCACCACCTTGTGGCCAGCTTCTAGTGACCTCCATGCTCCGCCCTCTTCCTTTAGCTCCTCCCATATCCTAAGTATCCTCAGGAGGTTCCTTTCCACTCCAATTGACTCCGCCCACTTGTAATCCTTAAAATCCAGCTACAACCTTTCCTCTCGGATCACAAATTTGGTCCTCTTTGCTCTTGGACGGTTAGCAAATATATTCATCTATCCATATATTCAAATTTTAAGTTCGAGGACAAAATTATGCATGCATTTAGAGATAACATCATGAATCATAAATATTTACCTTTTATCGGAGCGATGCGGCGGACGTGGTGATGGAATTTTTTTTATAAATCATTTTTTTAGCAAGTCTACAGAAATGTAGACCCGCTCTGATACCAACTGTGACATCTCAAAAATTTCATTATTTATTTAAGTAATAAAAGTGTCATAAATTAAATAAAACTCTAAAAAAATTGTTCCAAAACATAAATGTAGAGTTTATTGCAGCGGAAAAAAAAAAGCTTAAATATTAAATAGTCTTTATTCCATTCCATCACTTCGTCTACACCACATCGCCCGAACGTCCTTAGCCTAAAAATATAAATAGTTTTGGGGTGAGTGCTATTAACTCAATAGGGTAACTCAATTATCCAAATTATACAAATATAACAGTAAGAAAACAGCCCATAGCATAACATATCATATCATAGAGTCTGTATGCCAACATAGCAATATAACCCATAGGTTAAACTTAGTAATAGCCCGTAGGCCCATAACAATAGCCTGTAGGCCCATATGACCCGTAGGTCGACCTGCACACTGCATATACAAGTATAATAAGGATAAGAATCCATATATATTCTCCAAGAGAATCCCCACCTTAATCGGTTCTTTGAAAAGAATATAGTTATAATTTATCCACGCGCGTCGCCTAACAATATAATAATAAAATAATTAACATAATATTAAATATTAAATTACTTTAAATGCTAAAAACCAATAGTATCATGTAGTACGAATTGTGTATATATATATATATATATATGCTTAAAGAATAATATGTACAGTACATATATATATATATATATATTGCATGGATATTATATTTGTACACATATAAGTGCGTACGTGTGTGCATTTAATTGTATGTGAAAGTGTGTGTGCGTTATATATTATACATATGTGGGTGTGGATATATGTATATATATATATATGCATTTAATATAGTATAGGATGTAAAATATAATATAATATATATATACCTATGCCTATAGGTGCCAAAAAAATTGAAAATATAGATATATACATATATATGAGTACGTAGCAGTGTGTGTGTGTGTTTAAACATGGCATTAGGAAATAATAGCTTATATATATTATATATATATATAGACGTGAAATGTGTGTTTGTGTTTATATATACACATGGATTTCAAATATGTATATAGATATATAAGATTTCATTCATTTGTGAACACATGTCTTATGTGTAATTTATAGACAAATCATATCCATTAATATTTTTAAATCAATGGATATTATTAATCCTTGGTGAAAGGTAATAGAATGTTATTTTTTCAATTTCTAATGCAATAAAGGTTAAAGTTGTACAGTCATTTTTTATTATTTTTGGTATCAACTGTTTTTAGGGGATTTACAATGAAAAAATTAAATACTCTATGATCACAAGTCATTAGTTTTTTAGTAAAAAAAAATTATATTCATCTTTCATCCCTATTTGTTAAAATTTGTTTAGTTCTCTTTTATGTTTCTTTGTGAGAAAATTATGATACAATTATTATTTTCACTATTTTTTTGTTATAATTGTCTAATTGATGTTGTGATATTGACTAGGTAGGCGATGAATTTTTTTGATGAATTTATACGTTGAGAGAGGCCACTATTTTTATTGAATTACTGAAGAGTTAAATTTCTATACGGCATAAATATCATTCATTGATTTTTTTTAGATAACTTTGAACATTAATTATTATAATCATTCTTAACTCGAAAAAAAAAACAATAATAACACTTTATTATTGGGTAAACATCACTGTAAAGGGCATAAACAGCACCATCAAAACTATTTTGATTTTATTAAAAATATGCAGAGTAAAGGTCCATCATCATTCTTCATTACAATGCCATTTACATTGCTGTTTACCCACTAGTACAATGCTACTTTTTTTTTCAATGCAACAGGACTAAAGAACAATTGTCAAAACTATATATAATTACCATAAATCAATACGACAATATAAAGCCGAAATAAAGCAATGCAAAAATAATAAACAACATTTGTCAAAACTAGTATTGTCAATTGAGTATGCAGATTACCTCTCTGTAATCATTCTTAAGCACAAAAAATCAATAAAATCACTATAAAATTTAAAAACAAGCAACGCAAATGGCATAAATAATATTAGTTGAAATTATTGTGATTTTATTTATATATAAATTTTAGTGTTCATTTTAGCAGCACGCAAAAAATATTTGTACTTATGTAAGCTTCCAATAAAAGCACTATAAAAATTAAAAGAAGCAATACAAAAGCCATAAATAGCATTCGACCATGTATTCATTATGCAACATTTCTCATATTCACCTACAAATTTAGTGTTCATTTTTGTGACATCCAAAAAATAAAATAATATTATATTAGGCTAGCATATTAAAACCTATAACAACATCCACCTACAAATTCAATAATCATTTTTGTTTGTTCAAAAATATTTATAAAACTATGTAACCTTTCAATAAAATCACTAAATAAATTAAAATAATCAATACAAAAGACATAAATAACATTTGTAAAAACTAATTAGATTGGTTTGTTTATGTACCCCTTTCAGCAAAATATAAGTATGATCTAATTACCTTAAACCCAAATTCACATTCAATATATCACATAGCTACCAAATAACCAAATAAAGCACATATTAAAAAAATTGTAATATATACAAAAATGATTGTGACCAAAATTCATTAGAAAAAAAAATGGATTGTAAAGGTAATTAAAAATCATAAGGGATTTGGCTAAATGCAATGTTGTAACTAAAATACAAAAAAAAATAATTAAAAAACGTAAGTCATTATAGCTAAATCCAACGTAATTAAGAGATCCCTATCCCTGTGGGGATGGCCTAGTGGCGGAGTGAGATTGCTTGGAGATCAAAGGTCACGGGTTCGAATCTCCTCAAGACCACAGGTCGGGTGTGTGAGTAAAAAAAAAGAAAAAAAAGAAAGAGATCCCTTAACTCACGTTGTAATCGAAATGAAAAAAAATGATTATACACTTTTACCCTTTGTTGCATCTATAATTGATAAAATAACATTCATATTAATTTTACCACAATTAATGATATACGTAGATCTTAAAAATGAATGGATATAATCCGTTCATAAATTATACACATGATCTATGTTCATATACTAATACTCCCCTAGATATATATATATGTGTGTGTGTGTGTGTGTGTGCACTGGTGGGTGCTTTTAATAAAAGGTATAATATATAGGTACATATATATATATATAGGATGTCAAATTGATATATAAATATTTTAATATGTGTGGAAATGTGTGCGTGCATATAGTACGTGTATATATATATATATATATAATACATAGACATATATATATGTGCATAGGTGTGTGTGCCGTGTGCGACAGAATATAATATATATATATATATATACACATTTATATCAACAGACCAAAGAGAGTTGCATGGAAAGATTTTTATATTTTTATTCATCCAACTTTTTTGCATGTTGGTCGAGGACTCTTTTTACTTTTAAAACAACGATGAGGACAATTTGAACAGATAAAAAATTTATATGCTTTCTTCTCCATTGAAATGTTCCTATTTCTCTACTGGTTCGAGCAAGAAATAGAGGCAAAACAAAGCAAAGAAAATAACTAGAAATTTGAAGGCTGGGTACCTCAAGATGGAAATCCGGAAGAAGAGAACTCGAATGCTTTGAGTGAAAGAGTTTGAGTTGGTGTGATTTGTGATGAATGAGAAGGCCCTATTTATACAAGAAAAATTGGGTCTAAACTTGGAAGGGTTGAAATCCAGACTGATTTCTTTCCAAAACGTTGTATTTCTTGGCAAGGATCTCGGATTCAAGGAGGGAAAGTTAGGTTTAGGGTTTTGTTTTCAAAGTCATGGTTGAAACTGTACGCGGCGGGGTTCTCTTCCATGTTGGATTAACTAGTTGGGATTTCATGAATTGGGCTTGGATCACATTAGGTTATTGGGCTTTAAGAGAAAAATAGAATAATTATAATGTCCACTTAGAATGAAAATAAAATAAAAGAATAAAATAAAATATGAAATTATTTGTATCATATAAGACCATTTAAATTATAGTAATCTAGACATAAACGGTGCGACTTATAGAAACATAATATGTATAGATATATGCATGCTTGAATAACTTTTTGGGGTTCTACACAAAGACTTTGTGAAAGTCTTCAGAATCAGGATCATCAATCTCCTTCATCAGGTTGCAATAAAACTCAGATACAACCAAAGCAACAAACTCATGCACCCTCTGTACAGTTCCTAACAAACCTCCTTCCTCCAACAAAGAATATACCCAGTAGCTAGGAGTGTATCCTTATCCACCTTCTTCTCAGAAATCAACGACCTCTTCTTCACTTTATTCCATAACTCAGCATGCTTTGTTGATCGAAATAAAACTTTTTTAGAGATACCTGGCAAATTGATGATCTGCTTGTGAATATCAACATCATGTTCACTTAACTCAGAGTGAACATCTTCAGGTAAATAACAGCTTTCTTTGCCTTCTTGGAGGGACCAGCAGTTGTAACAGCTTTCCTCTGCTTAGTTGTTGGAGTTGTGGATGGTGGAGTGGTTGAGGCTCTGCTTGTTGTCACAGGAGTTCTTTTAACAATCTGGACAATGGTAGTAGAAGACTTCTTCCTCGGTATCTTCTTCTTCACATGTGATCTGGTAAATAGATCATATTGAGTTGACGCCAATAACTTCTCTTGTTGTGGAACATGAGTCTTTTCAGCAGAGTCAAAAGATGAGCTATGATCATCTCCTTTTTCTTTAGTAGGGTCAACAACTAAAGGTCTTTTGATGACCTTGTTCTTTCCCTTTGCAGCAGTAGCAGTAGCGATGGCCTTCATCTCGACACTCAGAGGAATATCATCCTCCTCTGAAATAACTTCTTTTTCAGTAGCAATTTGTTCTGCAACCACCTTCTCTGGAATAACTTTGATAGGTGAATTCTTCTTTGCAGCAACATGTTCTTCTTCATGTGTAGGAACATCTTTAGGCACAACAGCTTCATCAGCAGCAGATCACTTCTCTTTCTGAAGGGCTTGTTCAGCAGGTGTTGTGATGATCTTCTTTGTGATAGGGGTTGTACTCTTCTTTGGTTTCTTGGCTACAGCACCCTTTGTTATGGCCTTCTTTGCAACAGCTTTCTTGTTGACATTGTATGATCGAGTTATTTCTTTCAAGAGATCTTGGAGTGTAAGATTCTGAGTCTTTGATTTCTTCGCAGAAGATGCAACTTCTGGTTCTTCTTCCTCCAAGTCTTCTTTTTCTTCTCTATGAAATGTCTCAATGTAATCTTCAGTGTCCTTACGAGAGGATTCATCCCGTAATGCCCTCTGAATAGGATTTTTAAATGAAAATTCTCCACGAACTTGTCTATCAAAATCATCTTCTTCTAGAACTGATCTTGAGGTTTGGAATAAGTCACCTTTCCATACCTCATTCTTGGTTTCACAACCTTCTTTGGATGTACAAGTTTCCTTTTGGGTACCATTGAAAAGAATATAGAATATTTCTGTGAATGATCAAGGGGATGACAATAGCAAAAAGAAGAGAAGAACTCAAGAAAAGATATATAAGAATGAATGAGAGAAAACTCAAAATTTGGAATTCTGAACTGAATGAAGATATCTCAAAATGGCTAAACATATATAAAAGAGAGAACTCCATTCTATACGTATTCCAGGTATCCGTTAGACAGAAATTGGAGGAAAATCCCAGAAATCTAGTGATAACGTTTGAGAGTCAGAACTAGCCGTTGACAAGAATGTACACAAGAATTTGAAAATTGTTCATGTACATGCTGATGAACATTTATGAGAATGTTCAATCCCTTTGTGCAGGAATGGTTCTTTCCTGTTGAGTATAAAATAAACACACTGATATCCCTCATCTTGGTTTACTGAACCAAGCAAACCCTAAGGGATGCTCTGAGTTTCTCAAATCGAGCAACATCCAATCCGTTGGTGAACAAATCAGCTAGTTGATCTTCTATTTTTACATGCTCAATCTTCAATACTTCTTCTTCAACTAACTCTCTAATGAAGTGATGTCTGATGTCGATGTGTTTTGTCCTTGAATACCGAACTGGATTCTTGGATATATTGATAGCACTCATGTTGTCACAATACATAATAGGTGTATCATGAGCAACTTCATGGTCCTTCATCATCTGCATCATCCACACGATCTATGTAGAGCTGCTTCCAGCTGCAATGTATTCAGCTTCTGCGGTTGATAATGAGATGCTATTCTGCTTCTTGCTGAACCAGGAACAACATTGGTTCCTAAAAAGAAACAAGCACCTGATGTGCTTTTTCTATCATCTGGAGATCCTGCACAATCAGCATCACAATAGGCAGTAAGACTTGAATTGGTATCTGAAGTATACCATAGTCCATAATCTGCAGTTCCACTGATGTACTTGATGATGTTCTTGACAGCCTTCAAGTGACTTTCTTTAAGGTAAGACTGATATCTGGCACATACTCCTACACTGTAAGATATATCTAGTCTGCTTGCTGTAAGGTAGAGAAGACTCCCAATCATGCTTCTCTATAGTGTTTGATCCACTTCTTCTCCAGTATCATACTTACTAATCTTGGCAGTAGTACTGATAAGAATTCTTTTATGTTTAGAATTCTCTAACTCGAACTTCTTAACTAAGTTTCTTGCATACTTAGACTGTGAGATGAAAATTCCTTCTTCTGACTGCTTCACTTGAAGTCCAAGAAAATACTTCAAGTCTCCAACCAAACTCATCTCAAACTCAGTTTCCATGTCCCTGATAAAGTCCTTGATCATCTTTTCAGACATTGATCAAAACAATATATCATCTACATATACTTGAACCACAATCACTTGTGATTTGTCCTTTTTGATGAATAGTGTTCTGTCTTCTCTTCCTCTGTTGCATCCTTTACTAACTAGGTATGTGGCCAGTCTTTCATACCATACTCGAGGAGCCTGTTTCAAACCATATAATGCATTTTTGAGTTTGAAAACATACTCTGGATAATGTGGATCTTCAAATCCTTTGGGCTGAGCAACAAACACATCCTTCTTCAGAAATCCATTCAAGAATGCACTCTTGACATCCATCTGGTATAGCTTGAACTTCATCATGCAAGTCATTGCTAGGAGCAGTCTGACTAATTCTATCCTTGTGACTGGAGCAAAAGTCTCATCAAAAGTTATTCCTTCAATCTGTGAATATCTTTGTGCAACCAGTCTAGCTTTATTCCTTTTGATATTCCCAGATTCATCAGTCTTGTTCTTGAATATCCATTTAGTCCCAACTATATTCACTCCTTCAGGTTTCTGCACTAGATCCCAGACACCATTCTTCTTGAATTGCATAAGCTCTTCCTGCATAGCTTCAATCCAGTAGACATCTTTGAGGGCTTCCTGAACATTGATGGATGTGTAACAGACATTGGATATTTCCTCATGAAGTCTCTTTCTTAGTCTACTTCTGGTCATTCTTCCGTCATGGATATCTCCTATAAATTCTGTGGTAGAATGATCCTTAATAATCTGTCATGATGGCTTCATCTGCTTCATTCCCTGATCTTCAGATTCTCTATCTGTATTATCATGTACATCAGAATGTCTAAATACATTTGAGTGTACATCTTCTTCTATTAGATTGACAGCACCATTCTGATCATTAAATCTGACATTGATTAATTCTACAACAGCCTTTTGTCTCCTTGTTGTAAATCCTATATGATTTACTATTTTTGGAGTATCCAACAAACATCCCTTCTACTCCTCTATTGTTCATCTTGCTGAGATACTCTCTATCATTAAGCATGTAGCATGTAGTACCAAATATAAGGAAGTACTTAACTGTAGGTTTCTTTTCATACCAAATCTCATATGGTGTAGTGAAAGTACCTGGTCTGAGATGAACTCTATTGCTGATATGGCATGCAGTATTGATGGCTTCTGCCCAGAACATAGCAATAACTCCTTTGGCAGCAATCATGGTCCTAGCCATATCTTGTAGAGTTTTGTTCTTCCTTTCAACAACTCCATTCTGCTGAGGAGTCTTGGGGGCTGAGTACTCATGGCTTATCCCATTCTCATGGCAGAAATTATCAAAGTGCTGATTTTCAAACTTCTTGCCATGATCACTTCTGATTCTGATGATATGCTGATCTTTCTCAACTGTGATCTTGCAGGTAAGTTTCTTGAATGCCATGAAAGCTTCACTCTTGTCTCTGAGAAAGTCTACCCATGTAAATCTTGAGAAGTCATCTATGCAGACAAGAACACACTTCTTTCCTCCATAGCTCTCCACAGCCATTAGCCCCATTAGATCCATATGAATAAGATCTAAAATTCTTTTAGAAGTTATGTCCTGAACTTTTTTATGCTGAGATCTTGACTGCTTCCCAATCTAGCATGGACCACATACTTTATCTTTGTTAATCTTGATCTGGGGGAGTCCTCTGATAATCTCCTTGCAAATGATCTTCTGGAGATTCTTGAAGTTGATGTGTCCAAGCTTCTGATGCCAGATCTCTGACTCTTCTACAGATGTTCTTTGACATGTTAAAGAACATTGTGTAGGTACATGTAGCTGATAGCAGTTGTCAGCTGATCTTCTTCCTTCCATGAATAAGTCATTTTACTTATTCATTACCCTGCAATTTTCTTTGGTGAAGACAACTATCATGTCATCATCACACAGTTGACTAATGTTGATAAGATTTGCTTTGAGTCCATCAACTAGCATATCCTTCTTCAGTTTAGGCATTCCTTTGACAACCAGCTCTCCTTTACCAATTACTTTTCTCCTTTTTCCATCTCCAAAGGTGACAAAGTCAGATGAGCAAGCTTTTAAATTCTGCACAACTGAGCAATCCTCAGTCATGTGTCTTGAACAACCACTATCAAAATACCATTTGCCCTTGTCTTCAACTCTCAAGGATGTGTGATCAATCAGACTGGTCTGCTTGATAACCCATTGCTTCTTCTGTGCAGACTTCTTCTTTTTCTGTGCAGCTGGTCTTCTATTCCTGTTGTTGGAATGCTGAAACACAAATCTCCTTCTTATCCTTTTAAGATCAAAAAGATACTTCTCACAATGTGGTTGAAAGTGGCATTTCTCCTCAGAATAATGACAGATAATTCATTTTTTGTTGCCATTATAAGCAGTCATCTTCTTGTCAATGATGTTCTTCTGAATGTTCTGAACATTATCTTGTACATACACTGGAAAGCTTGTACTTTCCTTGACAAACACTGTCTTGGACTGTCCTCAATTGTATCTAAGAAGTGGATGACTCTTTTCAGAATGTCCTGGAGTTGTAAGAATCTTATCAAGATTCTTCGTTCCACTGTTCAGTATGTTGACATTCCTTTTGATGGATTTGAGCTCTGCAGATAATTCAGCAATCTCCTTCTCTTGCTGTTGGATTCTTCTATTCTGAATCAGACTTGATCAGCTTTTCTTTTTCCTCTAGAAGACTCTTGTTATGAGATTGAAGAGTTTTGTTGATTTCCACTAATTCCAGCCACTTTTCATACATCTCCTTGTATGTTTTGAAAATTTCTTCTTGGCTGAAATCTTCATTATCTGACTTATCATCTTCTGCATAACTGAAGGGATCCTGAAATTCAGTGATTTTTGCTGTAAAAGCTATAGTCTCTTCTTCTGAATTACTGATGCTTTCTTCAAAATCATTGTCACTAAGAGATGCATTGTAATTCTTTTTATTTCTCTTTAGTGTATTTGCACATTCAGCTTGAATGTGCCCAAATCCATCACATTCTCTGCACTGAATTCGTCTTCTGGAATTCGACTATTGAAACTCCTTCTGATCATTGCTTAGATTTCTATCTTGCAGAGATACCAGTTTGTTGTCTTCTATTGTTGGATCTCGTTGAAGATTGTTTGTTGGCTCTTTTCAATATTCGACTAAAGTTCTTGGTGATCAAGACCATAGTATTCATTGTATCTAAATCAAGTACAGTCTTTTATTTTTGTACATGTTCAGGTACATCTTCTGAAACTTCAGTTTTAAGAGCAATACCTCTGTTCCTTGAGCTGCTGTCTTCATCCTTCAGATTTATCTCGAACGTCCTCAAAGACCCCATCAGCTCATCAAGTCTCATACTCTTGATATCCTTTGCTTCTTCAATTGCAACAACTTTGTATGCAAACTTCTTCGGAAGAGATCTGAGAACTTTTTTTACAAGTTTCTCATTGTTGATTGGCTCACCTATGCTTTTTAGATATGCTTTTTAGTCTGTCATTAAACTCACCTATGGACTCAGTTTCCTCCATTCTAAGAGATTTAAACTTAGAAGTAAGGTTTTGAAGATTTGATAACCTTACTAAACTAGTCCCTTCAAAGATGGTTTTCAAAATATCTCATGCATCTTTTGCAGTCTCACACGTTGAGATTAGACTAAAAGTTTCAAGATCAAATGCAGAAAATATAGCATTGAGAGTTTTAGAGTTGACATTGTACCAGTTCTTTTGCGGCACAGTCCACTCTCCTTCTTCAATCTCCACATGCTTTCCTTCTTTAGCAAGTTGGCTTTTTCCATCCTTCTGTGACGCTCTTTCATTCAATCTCATCTATTGATCTCAGAACAGCCCTCATCATTGCTTTCTAGTAAGGATAATAGTTGACTTCAAGTAATGGTGGTATGACCGTAGATCCTCCTTCTTTGATTGAACTCATAACTTGAACTCAACCAAAATCTTCACGCAGTTATGTACTTTTCAGGACTCTTTTCACACAAAACCAAAGGCGACCCGCTCTAGTACCAATTGAAGTTACATAAACTGTGTAGACATGTTCAACATCATGTACATGTACATTATAGTAAACATGCAAGGTCAGAAAGATAAACCGAAAGTAAGTAAATGGCACGAGATTGATAACCCTGTTCGACCAACTGATCTACATCAGGGGGACTTCACAAGTCCGTGAGAAATAATTCACTACTCCGTTGTAAGGTTACAAAGGCTATTACATGATGACCTCCCGTCACTCGATCCATTTCCTACACATTACAACCTCTTTCGATGGACTGAATTGTAAGATCCCCTTACAACCTAGAATCCCTCTAGTTCCCACAAGAAATCTCTCTCAAGACTCCTTTAAAGGTGTGAATGAATAAACTTCAAACACAGACCAGACACACGATGATCACAAGGATCAAACCTATTCTACCCAAATACTATATGCTTCAAAGATGAAGTATTTTAGACTCTCTACCCTTTATGTATTCGTAAACTCTGTGCACTCCAAACTAGTTTGATTCTCAGACTATTTATAAACACAATGCATAGCCTAAACAAGGTAATCAGATTGTCCTATTTTGATGCAAACTCAACCAGGAAACTTTCCTTATTTAAATTGGACAACTCCTAGTTTAGAATCCTTCCTTGAATAGAACTCGCATATTTCATTCTTGATCTTCATCTTCGAACAAGGCAGCTTCTATTCTGAAACGTGCATCCTGAACAGGCAGCTTCAACTCCTTGAAATCAGCTTGGCAAATCTCTTGGAAACACTCTGGACAACCATGTACATGATCATGTTCATGAACATGCTCAAGTACATTCTTTTGATCTTCAATCAGATTAGCAGCAGAATGTTCATATCATAATGTCCAGATCATGATTCTCAAACTTGAAAAACCAAAACCTCTATGTTCTTTGAATTGTCATAAAGATCATGACAATTTAAACAACACTTAGTACAGATGGCACTAACAACCACTTAGAATATACTAAGAGAGAAGAGAAGAGAGAGATGAATGCTTGTTATCTACTGGAGAGGAGGTGATAAGGTTGCTAGAGATAGAGTGTTGCTATAGAAGAGACAAGACAACTGGATTTTCCTGTGTTATTCGGTTCTATTATTTATTTTGTCATCATCACTTTTACTCTAGTTCTTATTGATTGTTTAATTATGTCTTGCTAATTTCATTGCTCGATTTTAGGGATTGGATACTAATGGAGTTTATAATATGATTTAATTGATCTCTTCATGTTATCTCTCGGGACTTTATTTCTATGAGTTTATTTATATCTTGTACAGATACTTGATCACCATCTATGCATGCTAGTCATTAATTTGAAGTACTGACCAGAGAAGAATTAGTGATAGAAAGATAGAAATCGGGTTATGTGTGCTTGGAAGGACCGACCAAGTGAACAAATATTGCACAGGGTTGAATAAATCTTTGTGTTCTAGATTGAGAGTGATGACATGTTTGAATAACTGGCGGCAGTGAAGTGCATGCTCATTATATCTATGTTATGATTTATGCCTTTAAAAGCAGACTGGTAACAAACAACTCCCCACCATTGATAGATTAAAGACAACAAGTCGGGTTGCAAGAATTAATGAGTATTAATAAATGAAGTAATAATCCAATTTTCCTAAAGCTTAAGTTTTCCTTAATTGTTTAGTTTGGTTATTTTATTTCCCGCATTTATTTGTGTTATTTATTTACTTCAATTCTACCGGCGTATTCAGTGTCTAGATATTAGTAAGGTGCTTGTGTTTGAGAATATAAGAATAACGGTCTCTATGGGATATGATACTCTTGCTCACCTACGTATTAAGATAACATCGTGCACTTGCGGTTAACTTATTTGTTAATAAATAGCGTCCCAATTATCTTTCATTTATTTTGTTATGTGATCAAAACACTTATCTGACATATTGTTCTCAAATTTTAAGCTCATTTAACGAGCCACAATTGACAAATTGTGAATGGTTTTGGTAATCTAGCCACGACTCTTTGTCATTGGCCTTCAACATATCATAAAAAAATTTGTGCTTCTGGGTTTGGGAGCTCATCAATATCATCTTTGGCATCATACTGTATTGTGGACGAGCGACATCCATGACCATGGTATGGTCCATATTAGATACATCATCACCTCCCAAATCTCATTCTTTAGTTATACACACTTCAGTTTCCCTTTTATACCTCCAAATATAATGATTCCAAATGAATATTTGCAATGTGGAGTCAAACAATATACAATTCTTGAAATGGTACATTCTTACACATATTTTTGGGCTTAATCGATGACGTTTTGATTATTAAGGATAAAACATAATATTCTCTCATATCTTCTATTTCTTTGTGTTTATCTTTTCCTTGTATAGTTTGTTGAGATCCTTTCTTTACGGATCCTACTTTATGTTGTAATCTGTACTATATGTTGGGGTTTTTTCGAATTAAACCACCGCAGGACCATTTGGTTGTTCATTAATCCGTGTTCATGCAAATCATAATTTTATGTAACATGCATGTTTATCACAGTTTAATCAAAAAGCATGCAAAGCAGATTCGAATCTAATAAAGCGGAAGACATAGAAACGAATCTACTTACAAATCGATAGACGGTCTGTGGACAAGATTAAAGATCTAATCTTGCTGTTGAATGAACTGTAGTTGGCGCCACCTAGCTCAAAATTCGACCACCACAAATTCTACTCCAAGATCTTCTGTTGTATTCCCGGACTGTATCTAGATTCAGAGTGGGCTGAAATCTACTAGATAGAGTTGTGAAATCTGTGGATAACTTTGAGAGACAAAGAGGGGTTGATTTATTTATGCTGTAAATTTCACCCCCCCTTCCCTTATTTATAGGGAGGGGGCGAAAATTAGATCTCCAAACCCTACTGGGTTTGGGCCTCTATCTCAAGTTCAATATCCAGTCCACTATCAGTCAATTGGGCTACAATAGGGATCTAGAAGAATATTAAATTGGCCCACTAATTTATTTAATATCTAATATCCAATAAACCTAGCATATAATTAAATAAATTAAGTTTTACTTTTATTCCACTAAAGAAGTAAAACTGACCTACCAATTTAATACATATTTACGAATATGCTTTCTCCTTTAGTCCAGCCATTCCCCGTGTTTAAGATATAATGTTCATTAATTAATTATGTAAGCCTCTGACACCTATAATTAATTAACATCTAAAACCTTGAGTAGTACCACACAAGCTTTATTCATGTACGGAATAAATTCCACCTGCAGGGTTTCAACATGAACTTGTGCTTCCTCAAGAGAACATCATCAACCTGGCGCACCAGGACACAGTGCTCATGCATACTGCTCGAGACATCATGTGTACATTGTTATTACCCAAGATATCGAATTCGATCTACGAAAAGATCTCACCCATTGATAAATCAAAGTAATAAACAACACACACATATGCTCGCCAATATCACATGAGTTCAGAACCCGAACTCTGTGGATCTTTATTCTCTCAGTAACTGGGTCAGAGACAGAGAATAGTATCCTATCGTGATCCTCCTCAATACACTAACCAGTGTACTAGAATAATCAGTTAGCCAAGATAAACTAACTTATCAGATTATTCTACGGTGTACCGATGGTGTGTTCAGGACCATCTAAGCCGTGAGCTCTTTAATACATTACAAGGTTCTAATGATATGATCTTTACCGTGTGACTCCCCACACCATATCATCTACAATGTAAGTATATGGAACATTGCATAAAACAATTATAGAACATAATCTAAATGCAAACAGTGACTGCAATAACTTTCATTTCATATCATCATATCATCAGAAAAGTATACAAAGACAAGTCTTCCAGTATACAAAACTAACACTATATATATGTGGCAATATACATCACACAATTCAAGGGGAGAAATTCTTTCTTTCACACATTCTTTCATGGTATCAGCCTAAAACACCACAAACCCTAATTTGTTTTTCTCATGGCTGGCGTCGCCCCTTCTTCCTCCTCCTCCGACTCTCTTCCCATAGTTACCATGATTCACATGGTTTCTATCAAGTTATCTTCCACTAATTACCTTCTCTAGAAATGGCAAGTCATCCATATGCTCACTAGTTTTGATTTGCTAGGGTTTGTTAATGGCAAACATTTCGCTCTTCACCCACAACTCTCTCGCCTACTGGTGCATCTTCTCCGAACCCTGAATACACCAAATGGGTTTCTACCGATCAGCGTATTCTTGCTGTTCTCTTCTCCACGCTCTTCCAAGAAGCCATGGCAGAGGTCGTCGAGTGCACCAACTCTCGCAATGTCTGGGTCGCGCTCGAGGCCGCTTTCTCTCACTCATCTGCTTCTCGCATCTATCAACTTCGTGAGGAACTTCTTTCTCTCTGTCGTGGATCTCTTTCGGTCAAGGATTATGGCACTCGTTTCAAAGGACTCTGTGACCAACTCTCCGCTATTGGCAAACCGGTCGACGAGTCGGACAAGAGTCACTGATTTCTTTGTGGCCTTGGTCTTGAGTTTGCTAATTTCGCTGACGCTCGTATGTCTATGCACCCAGTTTCTTCATTCTCGGATTTGCTCCATCAGGCCATTCAATTTGATCTCATGATGAAAGCCATGGAGTCCTCTGGTTCTTCTTCTTCGGTTGCCTTTACGGCCTCTCATTCTCAATCTTCTGCTCGCTCCGACCAATCTCGATCTCGGCAGCCCCGTAATCCTTCTTCTAGAAATCGTGGCGGTCGTTCCTCCCATTCTCGTGGAAGTCGCACGATGGTGGTCGTGGCCAGAATCGTAAACCTCTCTGCCAACTCTGCCGTGGTGAACACTATGCCGATCATTGTCCGATGTATCTTGCTCGTGCTTCTTCTTCTCCGGCCAATCTTGCCGAGGCTTTCACGTCATCTTGCAACATTTCGGCTCCCTCTTCAGATTGGTACATTGACTCGGGTGCGTCCGCGCACATGACCTCTGATCCAACCTCCCTCGACAATGTTCAGCCCTATTCTGGTAATGGCAGTGTTGTCGTTGGTAACAGCACCCCTCTCTCTATTTCTCATACAGGCTCTACTTCGTTAAATGATGGTGTTCGTCTTCTTGATGTTCTGGTTGTTCTACACATCACTAAAAATCTAATCTCTATCAGCAAGCTAACTCATGATCTTCCAGTTGATGTGTTATTCTCTGATCGTAAATTTGTTATTCAGACTCGAGCAACAAAGCAGGCTATCGCACAGGGCCATCTTGATCGAGGATTGTATGTGTTGGATCGTTATTCTCCCGCTTTGCTTGCTGCTGTCCATTCTCGGCGTTCAAAGGCTAGTTATGAGCTGTGGCATCTCCGCTTATGGCACGTTCCATTTTCTATTATTTCACGTCTAAATAAGTTGGGCCATTTATTTGTTACCTCATTGTTGCCCACTCCCAGATTATGTGATCCTTGTCAGCTTGCCAAGAGCAAAAGACTGACATTTTCTTTGAATGAAAAACGTGCTACTTCCGTCTTGGATTTAATTCATTGCGACTTATGGACTTCACCTGTTATTAGCGTTGATGGTTTTCGCTATTATGCTGCTTTCGTTGATGATTTTTCTCGCTTTACATGGCTCTATCCCCTTCGTGCGAAGTCGGATTTCTATGCTATTTTTGTTAAATTTCATGCCTTTGTTTGCACACAGTTCTCTACACGCATTAAAAACTTTCAAAGTAATGGTGGTTCTGAATTCTTTAATGCTCGACTTCGATGTTTCTTTAACGCTTATGGCATTCACCATCGATCATCCTGCCCGTATACACCACAGCAAAATGGGCGTGCTGAATGCAAGCATCGTCACATCAATGAAGTGGGGTTATCCATGCTTTTTTAAGCCCATGCACCGGCTACGTTATGGTTCGATGCTTTCACTACTGCCATGTATGTCATCAATCACTTGCCTTCACCTCTTTTGCAAAACAAGTCGCCCTTTGAGCTTCTATTTAATACTGCTCCTTATTATCCAAACTTCAAACCTTTTGGCTGTCGTGTGTTTCCTTACTTGCGTGATTACTCCCCTCACAAGCTTGCTCCACGAAGCTCTCCCTGTATCTTCTTGGGTTATAGCTCTACTTACAAGGGTTTTTAGTGTTACGATCCTGCCACCTCACGCACCTATATCACACGCCATGCCCAGTTTGACGAAACATATTTTTCCTTTGCAGCATTGGGCAATGCTGCTCCCTGTGATCAACTCGATGTCACCTCTTTCTTCGAGAATTCTCGTGCCCCGGCTATATCTCCTGTTAATTATCAACCACCCTCACAATACTCTTCTTGCTTGCCCGATTTGGACTCGCAAGTTTTTTCTGCTCCCACCTTGCCCGCTGTTTCTTCCGAAGCGCCACCCACGGTAAACGACACCTCCCCACAGCCCTCTTCAAATTCGAATCCTTCACCACCAATGCACCATATGATCACTCGATCGAAGGCTGGCATTTTCAAGCTTCGCTACCTTGTCGACCTCGCTACTACTCCTCTTCTATCGGCAATGCTTGCCACCACCGCTGCCACCGAACCCAAAGGCTTCAAGTCAGCTGCTAAATATTCTCATTGGCTTTCGGCCATACAAGAAGAAATGGATGCTATTCGCGCCAATAATACTTGGGATCTCGTGCCTCCTCCATCCGGTGCAAATATTGTTGGGTCAAAATGGGTCTTCCGAACAAAATACAAAGCTGATGGCTCCATCGATCACTACAAGGCTCGTCTCATAGCTCAAGGTTTCACTCAAGTTCCAGGCTCGGACTTTCATCATACCTTCAGTCCGGTGGTCAAGGCTTCCACTGTTCGGGTAATTTTGGTCCTATCCGTTCATTTTCGATGGTCTCTGCATCAATTAGATATTAAAAATGCTTTCTTGAATGGTTTTCTCTCAAAACCTGTATACATGGCCCAACCTTCGGGTTTCATTGATCCACAACACCCACATCATGTGTGTCGTCTCAAGAAAGCCCTCTATGGCCTTCGTCAAGCTCCACTTGCATGGTTTCAACGCTTTAGCAATTTCTTGTTCGGCCTTGGTTTTCGTCAAAGTCGCTGTGACACGTCCATTTTCTTTCTTCATCATGGCTCCTCGATCATCTTTCTTCTATTATACGTGGATGATATTATCTTAACCGGCAATGATCCGCCTCTACTTCACCGGTTCATCTCACGCACTAGTCATGAATTTCGTCTTACCGACTTGGGCGCCCCTACTTATTTTCTTGGTCTCAAAATCTCCTCCACCCCTGATGGCCTCTTCATTGGCCAAGCCAAGTATGCCCATGATATTCTCTCTCGTGCACAGCTCCTTGACTCGAAGCCCGTTGCTACGCCTTTGGCTGCCGGTACCTCTCTCACCCAACATGGTACTCTGTTCAATGATCCTACTTTATATCGTTCGTTGGTTGGCGCTTTACAGTACCTCACGATCACACAGCCTGATCTTTCCTACGCCACGAATCATGTTAGCCAGTTCCTACACTCTCCCACAAATGATCACTTTGATGCTGTAAAGCGCATTCTCCGTTATGTTAAAGGCACACTTCATCTCGGGCTTTCTTTCACTCATCAATCTGGCTTGTCGATTCTTGGTTACTCGGATACTGATTGGGCTCGTTGTCTTGATACTCGTCGGTCCACCTACGGCTATTCCATCTTCTTGGGCGGCAATCTTGTTTCTTGGAATGCAAAGAAACAACCGACGGTTTTACGTTCAAGTTGTGAGTCTGAATATCGAGCTCTCGCGAATACAGTTGTTGAAGTCATCTGGCTCACTCATTTGCTTCGTGAACTTCGTGTTCCCTTTGCTTCTCCACCTACTCTTCTGTGTGATAATCTTAGCGTTGTTTTTCTCAGCCAAAATCCTGTTTCACACAAATGAGCAAAGCATATTGATATTGATTATCATTTCATTCGTGACTTAGTTTCGACAAGGAAACTCTCTACTCAGTTCATTCCATCACATTTGCAGCTGGCCGATATCTTCACCAAAAGCTTACCTCGCCCAGCTTTTAAGTTCCTGCGTTCCAGGCTCTGCGTGCGTCTTCACCCCATGCAATCCTTGAGGGGGGATATTAAGGATAAAACATAATATTCTCTCATATCTTCTATTTCTTTGTGTTTATCCTTTCCTTGTATAGTTTGTTGAGATCATTTCCTTACGGATCCTACTTTATGTTGTAATATGTACTATATATATGTGGCAATATACATCACACAATTCAAGGGGAGAAATTCTTTCTTTCACACATTCTTTCATTGATAACAAAATCGTGCTTAAATCATGTCATTATGCTTATTTGTGTTTAATTGTGTGTGTTTTTGGGAGAAATTATGTGTTTGCTCACTTTGTAGTGTTTTTATTGATGATTTTTGAGCAAAATAAGTAAAAGAAGAATTAAAGATGAAGGGGGGTCGCTAATGAATTGTATATAAAAAAAGAAATAAAGAAAGAAAATATCTCAAACCTAAAGATCTCGGATATCACATGAAGAAAACTCAAAGGACCGTAGAAAACTCAAAGTGGGAAAAATCATATGAAAAAAAGAGCACCCCTCTAATGAAACTGAAAATAACCAGAACTATAAATGTCATGTCTAACAACATCAAAAATAAAATGAATAATAGAGAACCAGAAACCAGAATGAACCATAGGCGAAGCTAATAAATCAGCCACACTATTGCCTTCTCTATAAATATGCGAAACACAAAAATGAATTCCACTAAGATAACCCAAAACACGCCGCCAACGAGCTTTCAAAATTCAAGGCACCTGCAAACTCCGGGATGAGAGAATAGTAACAATATAGATAGAATCTGCTTCCAGTCAAATAAAGTCTAGAGACAAATTCTGAGTCCATTCAGAAGCAACAATAATTGCTAACAGCTCAACCAAAAACGCAAATTCAATGCCTTCATCCGTATGAAAACAACAGAGCACTGATTGAAATTTAATTTGGAGGAAAAAAGTGGGATCCAGAATTAGAATGGGCATGATTTGACCCAAGGCATTGGGCCAAATCAGAGGCCCAAAGGAAGAAATGATCCACGACAATTAATCCCAACTCACGTGGCCCAAGCAATAGAAGTCAAAGAAACCCGTATCAATTAATTCATTGAAAAGTGCAAATAGGCAAATAAGAATTGAATTGAATTGAATTGAATTGAGTAGGCCGAGAGGTTGTCTAATTGGATTAATAATCCAATTCAGCAAAAATCCACTTACGTTAATTAATTGGATTACCATTGAGCAACAATTCATTTCAAGCCTACAGTAAAGTCAGCGGAGACCGATTCGGCTAATTTGGTCCGAATTATTTGATTATTTTACGGTTTCACTTAACCCTAAAATTTCTCCAAATACTACTATATATACATCCTCTTCTCTTTAGAAAAAGTGTGAACAAAATTATTGAGGTACAACATAGACTTTGGAGGTTATATCACGATTGAATATTCCAAATTCGTTAAGGTGTTGAACAATAATTTTTTTTCATTTATTTTTTTTTTCTTTAATTATGTCTAGGTAATTATTTTCTTTGACCTAGGGATGTAAAATAAATATTCATTTTACATCCTAGATCAAAAATATGGAACATTTAGTGTAACAATGTAGATCATGTGATCCCATCATGTACATATATGATATATCTATTAATTGTATTCATTCTTTGAGATCAATAAAACATAATGTGATTTTAACACTAAAAAATTAAAATATGACATCGCACATGAAAAATACTAGTTAACCATTAAACTTAGCCCATCGAAGTTAACTTAATTAATCCTGGATTAAGTTAGACAATCTAAGAAACCAAAAATAGTTTGAAGTCCTCTTAAATTGACGAATCGTGATCATCAATAGTCTATTTCATATATGTACGTATAGAGTTAACTATTTTTTTCTCTTTTAATTGAAAAAAAAAAATAGGGATGAATCTCGAATTTAAGACGTGTCCTTTTCATGCAAATCTTCATTGCTCGGATCTTTGAGAAAGGGCCATAATCAACTATTTGAAACTTACACAACACTTGATTCAAAAATGTCACCACTTATACAAATAAATTTGTTATTAATTTTTATTTTTATTTTCCTACCATTGCTACTTATGGCATGTAGGTGCACTACGTTGGTGACTCATGAGTCAGGACCTTTGAATAAAGAGATTCTCCCTTTATGAACTATCAAATGGCGGAAATCAATTTGTAAATATGAAAGGTGTCCTGTTACAAACTCATGACTTTCATTTTCCCGCAACTTAAGAAATAAGTGGTTATTTACATTAAAAAAAAAACGATCATTTTGTAATTACAACACAATCTAATAACTGTTGTAAATAAAAAAACAATATTTATTATTTTTATAATTACAACACTTTTTTTTGTAGCCAACTCAGTACCCAAATCCAATTCCTTATGGGTATGTTTTAAATTTTTTTCACATGGTTGGTTACACACGTGGAGTGTAAACGTGTGAATTTGGTAAGATATAATGAACTAAGTTAGTTGGGAAAAAATTTAGGCACGTTGTAATTGTCAAATATCATTAAAGATTATATTTTATTTGTAATAATTATAAATAATGTTATAATAACAAAATAACCAAGAAAGTTATGATTTTTAATGCATATAACCCAAAAATAATAAATCCGACTGCGATTTTCTTTTTCTTCTTAAAATACTATTTGGCCTAATTGAATGGTGATTAACAATTATTGTCTCCATCACATTCATATAGACGATTGAATTTTTCATTAAAAAATGTGTAAAATATATATATAAACCAACCTATATATTAGAATTTAGCATATTCGGAAAAAGAAAATAATTCTATACGAATGAGACGAGGAAATACATTTTTATTAGAGACGTAGCCTTCTAGAGGAGTTTGGCGGAGGTGGCAAGGGTAGGTAGCAAATTCCATTCTGATTCGCTAAAGAAAAGAAGGCGTTAATCGAGATCGCGATGTATGCTTTCCTTTGTTAGACCAAATTAAAACAGCAGGCCATTCCTGATATGTCACATCTTAAATTAAAGTTTCATTTACTTTGCAACTTTTTTTTTCAGGATCATGTTTTGATGAATAATTTTTCCGTCAAAAGTATCTCTTCAGTTTTATAATTTTATTATCTTCTACAGAAAATATACAGTTTATATATATATATATATAATTATGATCCGTCTATATTCAATTGAGACGGAGATTGTTTACAATTTATACTTTTGTAACTGTCATGTACAAAGTGTATCGGATTTAGTAAATTTGGAACAATTGAAGTACTGTTTAATTCTGGGCAAATGCGTCAAACCTGCTAGAATTATCGAAATTATGAACCAAATCATCTTATGCTTTTTAAACTGCACCAAAATCTCTTATATATTTATTATATATATGTATATATATAGGAAATCATTTATTTGTGAATTTTATTCTAGTGTGTAATTTGTGGGTAAATCATATTCATTAGATTTGTTAAACGGATGTTATGATTAATTTTATTTTAATTGCTCTTTTATAATTATTTTATTTTTGTTATTTTTACGTTTCACAATGTTTAAGTTATTATTTAGTGATGTTTTTTTTTCACATTTACAACATTTGTAATTTAATTTGAAGAGAAGAATTACATAATATATTGTTATGCTATTTTAATATTTCAAAATTAATGTTTAATTTGTTATTTCTTAATTTTTTTTTTCAGATTGAACATGCTCGTATAAAAAAAATGATAATGTGATATATTTAACTTTAAGAACATCTACAATGAAAATAATAGTAGTTTCATTAATTCCCTCCAAACTAATAATGACAATTGATCTTAACAAATTAATGGCTAGGAGTGATCCACAATCTACAAGGTCTATGTTCACATGCTAATGCATCCCTAAACATATAAATATATCTATATATATATATATATAGTTGTAACGATGACATACATTAAAAGTAACATTTATATTATTTTCATTAAATATATAATGCAAACATTTTCGTCAATAAATTAAAAGCAAAAACTGAAAAACAAAACTCTAAATATAATGACGGGCGTGAATCCGTCATTAGATTATTTACAAGTAATACGAAGAGAAACATATATATTTTCATCATGCATTTAATGATGGGCACAATTCTATCAATAAATTAATTTTTTTTTTTAATTTAGCGATGGACATGCATCCATCATTAAATTATTTACAATAATATGAAATTCTACTTATATTTTCATCATAAACTTAATGACGGATACAATTACATCAATAAATTAAAAATAAAGAAGAAAAAAATCATTAAATATAACAATGGACATGAATCGTTAATTTATTTATGAAACATGCATGAAGATAAACTTACATTTTCATTATAAATTTAATGACGGACACAATTTCGATTAAAAATAAAAATTGTAGTAAAAATATCTTAAAATATAATGATGGATATGTCTCCGTCATTAAATTATTTCAAATAATATGGAGGGAAACTTATATTTTCATCATAAGTGTAATGACACACAATACAATCATTAAATTAAAAGCAAAACTTGTAGTAAAAAATATCTTAAAATATAATGACGGATATAACTCCGTCATTAAATTATTTACAAATAATATGGAGATAAACCTACATTTTGTTAAATACTTAACAACGAATACACTTTCTTCATTAAATTAAAAGCAAAAAAGAGAAAAAATATCTTAAAATATAATGATGAACATAACTCATTTATTGAATTATTTACGAATACTATGAGATCAATTTACAATATATGATAATGACGGATACAACTTCGTCTTTGTTTTAAAATTAAACAAAAAGTCATTATTTAACATAATGACGGACATTTCTATCGTGAATATGTATGCAATATGGTGTGTGTGTGTATATATATATATATATATATAATATTAACGATGAAATAGTCCGTCACTAAAAATTTTGCGATATTTTGCCGACCATTTTGTCATGATTTCTTTGTTAATCCATTAAGATTAGTGACATACTCGTTTTATCATTAAATTCAGTCAGTATTTCACGAATTTCTTGTAGTGTCGGTGATTATCCACAATTGATGGATTAAAATTCATTGCTTAATAAATCAGTCAAAAATTATAAATGAAATAATATGAGTATTCTCTAGAATCTACTTTTAATTACTATTAAGTTTCAAGTTTTTAATATAATTAAGTATTTAATCGAGTCTTTTAATCTATTAGATATTTTATTTATTTTTTATCACTACAAAAAAATGCCCTTTAGAGATAATGGTATTAGCGACGACAAATGTCGTCACTAATAATAGATTCAAGTGACAACATGTCGTCTCTAATTACCACATATCATTTTAATGACATTTTTATGATGACATTGTCGTCACTTAAAAATATTTAATTTTGCCACGACATCATGTTGTCTCAAATAGTCCGTCCCTGAAAGTTCGTTCTAAATAAATTAAAAATTATTTTAAGTGACAATAATATCGTCACAATATATATATATATATATATAATTGGAGATGACATGTAAGAATTAAAGACGATATGTCGTTACTTAAATTTATTATTAGTGATGACATTTGTCATCGCTGATACTATTATCTCTAAAGAGTATTTTTCTTGTAGTGAATTTATCATCTAGACACTACAATGACATAAGTACCTAGATATTGAACAATGGTGTCTTTTTCTTCTGTGTGGCGCGGATTGTTGTAGCTGCGAAGGGCCGTTTTGTGGGTTGTTTAATTTGTTAAATGTTTGGCTTAGACATATGATGGCAGCATTTTCCATCCTTGTATCTTCCGAATGTGCATGTATGTTGATGTCTAAATCCCTCTGGGAATTTGGCAATGAATTTTCCATCATTTTTGTCTAAAATTTGGGGAAAATTATATGCTACCCCCAGGGTATTACCTTAGGTGTTACAATAGACCTATTGTGACACTACAAAACACCTATTGTGACACTTTGGATAATATCTTGGGGGTAGCATATAATTTTTCAAAATTTGGAGCCCAAATATTTTAGTGTGTGACCCTGAAAGGAAATTTTTATTCAAGTACGAACCCATTTGATAGCAATATTTGCTTGTAGGGTTTGTATGGATACCTTATGGTGCTTGGATTCTTTTTATTGTACTTGCAACTTGTTGATAAAAGAAATAAACCAAATATCTCTCTATTCATGGATGTAGATTGATTTTGGCCTAACCACATATATATTTTATTTTCTCATTTTTCACATTTTTTCACTTTTTAATTATTTTTCTAATAATTTAAAAAATACAAGATACAGGTGAAACCGTAGGATTTATTTTTGCCTTATTTTAAAAAAAAATGTATAATATTTTTCTTTAAGATATAAAATGAATAAAAATTAATCTAACGCTATTGAAATTGAACCCTCCTCAGAAGGATGAGACGAAAGCTTCCTCAGCTAAAAAAGAAACATAAGAAAAGAAAGAAAGAATAAAGGTACTTTAGTACTGATTACTTCATGCTTCAATAATGCAGTACGACTTTCCACTAAAAATATAAATAAATTAATAATGCTGTACGACATTCATATTATATCGAAATAATCGAAGTAAGTTTTCGATGTTTGGATCCTTAATTAATAGCTGTAATGTTTGATATACTCCTATGAATTTTTTTAATCTAGTTAATGTTTTGATGGAAACGTAATACTCGCCGTCTCATTTATACAAGCATGTTTTCCTTTTTTGAATTTTCTAGTATATAGGTTGATTTTTATATATATTTAGTTAATTCATTAAAATACATATTCTTATTTAATTTGTTTTTATTAATTTAATTTATTATTAAAGAAATAAATACCGATATATTAGGAAGTTTTTTTTATTAGTTGTCTTGTTCAATTATTTTTTAAATTCTTGTAAAAAATTCAATTAGCCTATCTTATTGAGAGTTGAGACTTGAAAGTAGTAATTGTTTGGAGTTGGTGGAATCGTAATAGTTTGTTATTAGTTGGGGAAAAGACCGTGGTTAGTTTTGAATGTCAGTTGTCTTTTGTTAAATATGAGTTTTACGCCAAGTCTCTTATACATCATCACGGGCCTAATAAGGCCATGCCCCATCAGATGGGTCGGTTGACCCGCAAAAAAAAAAATGTATCAACCCTAATACTAAGAAGTATGACTCAAATTTCAAAAAATATCACTTGTATCATTAAAAAGTAGTCGGTCTACTACTTATCTTATATGAGTTTATTTAGTTCAAATTCTGATATTTTTTCCATTTCAATTATTATTTAGAGTTTTGAAGTTTAGGTTTTTTAAGGTTCATGATTTTTTATGGTTTTTTTTAGTATTTTTTAGATTTTTTAGGGATTTATATTGTGTTTAATGTGGTTCGTGATTTTTTTAGGTTTATTAATCTCAATTAGGGGTTATATTTATTTTAAAAAAATTAAATTCATTTATTTTTATTTTAGGGTTCACTAATTTCATTTTAGGGTATATACGTATTCCAAAATTAGGTTTTTTATTTTCAATTACCATATATATTTGTTTCGAAAAAAAAATTATTCACTTTAATTTTAGGATTCATTAAATCAATTTTAGAGTATATATTTATGTTGTGTTTTTTGTGGTTCATGATATTTTTGGGTTTATTAATCTCAACTTATATTTATTTCAAAAAACTTAAATGCATTCACTTTTATTTTAGGGTTCACTAATTCCATTTTAGGGTATATATTTATTCCAAAATTAGGTTTTTTTTATTTTCAATTGCCATTTATATTTATTTCAAAAAAAATAAATTAATTATCGACCGCAATGCACGAGTCCACGCGTTAGCGTTGGGCAAGTGTGTTGCACGAGACGCCGAATTTCAAAAAAAAAATTGTTCACTTTAATTTTAAGATTCATTAAATCAATTTTAAAGTATATATTTATATTTATGCCAAAAAAAATAAATCTATTCATTTTAATTTTTGGATTAACTAATTGCACTTTAGGGTATATAATTTTGGGGGAAAAATTAAAAAACAAAGCAGAAAAATAGCAAAAAAATAATAATAAAAAAATCGGAAAACAATTTTTTTCTAATTGGGTGCTTCTACCCCACGCGCCACGCGTGTGATACTCACGCCCGACATGCATAGACCTCTTTTTTTATTACCATTAACTGTTATTGGGCCTGGACCAGTCTGATAGGTCCAGACTCATACACAATATGTACAAGAGAGTGCCCCTGAATTTTGTTGTTTGTTTATTCGCGAAACCGTGGAATCATAATAGTTAAAAGCTAGTTGAAAGATTTGAGATATTCTAATTTTTAGGGAAGATATTCTTCTAAGAATTAGATTGTAATCAATGACACTTCATAATCTTATAACCATCATAATCAAATTTCAAGCATTAATGCTTATTCAGGTTTCATGTGTTGCTTTCAAACCTACCGTTGGAGCGGTTCAAATCTCTTGTTAAACTTATGATCAAATAAGAGATTAACTAGAGTGGTGTGAATATCTTGTTACATTTATGGCCAAACAAAACTTGCATAATTGATTTGATCAAAGGTGAAATTTATAGCAAATGCTGTGTACATGGCAATTTTAGTGGCAATCTCCTTTTATATAAAATAAATCAATTAACATCGTCTAAAACTTACTTGCAAGATGGGGTTACGAAGGGGCCTTGTTTTACCTAATTTAAATACAAAGATTTAATTTAAAAAAATTATGGAAGTATAAGGAGTCAAATATGTCTCGTCTTTAAAAAATCTAGCTACCTCATAAATATTTGGATGCTGAAATATGCAATTCTATAACTGAAAATTATGTGTTCAAACAATGCCAACAGTTCCCATACTCATGATTATAAAGTTGAAACCATAATCAAATAGGGTAATCTTATTTGGCCACAGTGTGGCCGATCATAATATTTAATTACGGTAAGATTTTAATTTTTGATAAATTATTAATTAAGATTCTAATTATTGATTGATGTATGTTTATATTTACATCCTTGTAGTCAATTTTAGAGAGAGGTTTGTCTTATTATTTTGAAAATTTTGAAATGTACATAAAAATCTCTACAATTATGTTAATGAATAATGACTTCAAATAAAAAAAATATCAAATAAAATTCTAAAATTAAACTAATCTCTACCAAAATAAACAAGAATTTCATTTGAAAATTATTTGCTAATCAACTAAATTTATTCTGTTAATTATCAATAATTATAAATATATATATCATATGCACAAATTTGTTTAAATTGAATGTATTGATTTTCAATTAGTTGAATTTAATTTAATTTTAAGAAAAACTTAAAATACTAAATTAAATATGAAAAATGGAGGGAAAAATACATATGGTTGACAATTTGAATAAAAAATTAATCGGCTCTTCTCCTTAAAAAATGATTGACATCAATGCAAAATAGGATTGTACAAAATCGAACCAAAAATAAAAAATTGAACTGAACCAAACTATTTGGTTTGGTTGATCTGGTGAATTTTATCTTTTATTTTGGTTCAATTTTGAATATTAAAACCTAAATAAGTTTGGTTCGATTTCGGTTTTAATAAAATATATTTCGATTAAAACTAAACTAATCAAAGTATATAAATTACATTTTTTTAATTTTTAATTTATATTTTTAATATTACACATAAATTAAAAAAAATAAAAAAAAATAAAATTATACGCTCATTAATGAACTTGGGCAAAATGCAACAATGTTTCAACTTCAAAGTAAAAGATATGCGATATTTTTTGTGTATTGAACTATTAACTATTGTAACACCCTAGATTTTCGAATAAGGATTATGAAATTCTTAAGCATAATTAAGAAGTTAAGGAAGAGATTTCAATAAGGCTTAAGTAAAGTCAGATGTCAGTCACGACTTTAGGGGTCAATTTTCGTGAAATCGTATTTTCGAAAACTTTGATCGTAACTTTGTTATGACCAATTTTGGTCTTGTTAGAAAGGTTTTGATTCAAGGAGTGTGCCGGTATTTTCAGAATTTTATTCTGAAGTCATTTGAGGTCCCGGTAATGAAAATGGTATTAAGAAAGCAAATGAATAGTAATTTCCGCGTGCGTTCGTGTTTTGAGAAATTTAATAAATCCTCCTCGTTGATCCGAGACTTGTTCTGTCAAGCCTATCTTATGAGAAATGACCCAAGGAATCCGTTCACGTTCATGGATTGCCAATCTAAGGTCAATCAAACGCTCGGGAGTAAAATCTGTCAGTCTGAATGAATAGTAAAAGTAATTTTTGAAAAGAGAATCTTTTCTCGTTTCTCTTCAGATGACCTTTTCTTCATCCTGAGTCAGGTTGGTTCAACAGTATTCGAACCAACGAGTCTTTCGGTATTTCTGAATTTCATGTCTGAAGTCCTTTGGACCTCGACATCGAATAAAACAACTTTTAACCGAGCCCGGAATTACTTTGGCAGTATTCTTCTACTGCAATGGCTTCCCTCGGAAGCTATTACTTTTCCTATAAATAGGAGGCTCCCCTCCTTTCATTTTCATACCATTCATTCTTCACTTTCCATTTCTGAGAAAGAGGTAAAGCTCGAGTTGGGAGCGCTCTTCGTGAGCGCACCCCCGGGGGCGATGAGCCGAGTGGCGAGGGAGAAATGCGGTGGGGGAATGTGCTAGAGGTGCCGTCGGGATATAGTAGGTGGCTCTACCGCAGATGCGACTCGACAAGATGCCGAGCTAGTCACCTTCCTTCGACGCACTCGACTCCGTCCATTCTACATCGTCAACCTCGAATTCTATCTTCTTTTCGTTCTTTAATTCTGCATTTTATTTCGTGTTCTTCGCGTTCTTCGTGTTCTTCGTGATTATTATCGTTATTTCATTAAAATCCGTTTAAGTTATATATTTCAATTCTCGTTGTTATGTTCCAAGTTAATAGTATGCATGTTGTTATTATGTCGATTTAAATTGATAAAGCATGCTCATTTTATTTTCGAAGTATTCTTCGTGTTCTTCGCGATCTTCGAATGTTCTTCGTGTTCGTCGAGAAACCCAGAAGTTCTGGGTGGAACCCAGGTCCGCCGCGGCGGAGTACCCAATGCGCGTTGGGGTACCCCTTCGGCCAAGGCACCCTGCAGTCGCGGAGTGCCCCGCCGGCCCGGGGCATGTTGAGCTTTAGGCCGCCGGCACTGGCCCCTCCCGCCGGCGCTGGTGTCCCCTTTTCTAGTCTGTTTCGGATGTTTTTAAAGGGGTTTTCCAAGCTTTAATCTACGTATTTCATAAAATCGTGCAATCTGTATTAGATCATATTAAGGATAGATGGTTTAGTTATTGTTTGATTTCTTGTTAGATGTCGTAATCTCAAAATAGGCCGCTAAGTCGATGATCGGCTTTTGTAGGAGGAAGTGAACCCAAGTGAACCCCGTGGAAACCCGAAAAAGGATCATCAGATCGTTGTTTCATCTTCCGCTCAGTGAGCGAGATGGGTAATACTATATTCATCTAAAGTTTGAGCTAATAAGCTCTAGAAACATATTAGAGCAAATGAGATATCCAATAAATTATTTTGCTCTGTCTGATTGATCTATGTACAAGGAAGTAGGGAAAAGAAGTTATTATGAAGGATATATGTTATTTGAGCTCTCAAGCATGTTTAGATATGTTAGAATTATTAAGTACAATTTATGCTTAGCATGAGATATTGAGAATTGCCTATCTGTTGCAATAAGTGTTTATATACGTTCATGATCTTGTGATTGAATGTTGATATTGTACAAAGGTTGAAATAGCTAAGTATTGCCTTCTAGGGTAATAATGAATCCCTTATAGGCCTAAGTTCATGCTGAATTAAAGGATTAGTCCTAAATGTTGCTCTAGGCTTGGTATTGCTAGCAAGATTAAGAAAGGAAGGACATAGCATTTTGACTAAGCAGGACTTGAGCTCAGGAATCGTAATCTTTGATTATTAAGAGGGTCACTGCTGGGTTAATCCCTCACAAACTCATAAGGATAATTGAGGTAACCCCCTCTTGTCCTTCGGCATGCCTAAGAGTGCAGTTGACATCAGGTTTGAGCCAGAGTGGGCCCAAAGTAAAAGAAAAGGTTTTGCGGATATGGAGAGGGCTTTCGCGTTTTGCTCTCCATATACCGCCAGTTGTTAATTGGATATTTCTGAAGTTTTATTAAGAAGTCTTCTTTAAAACCCACTGAGTACATTAGTGTTTACGCCCTCTTTTTCAGATATTTTCAGGTTGAGATGCTGAGGATGTTGGTGGCAGTGGATGTGGGTTGGCTGCTGAGTTCTTGTTTTATTATTTAAGTATTCGAATCCCCACTATGAATTCTGCTACTCTGATGACCCTTATCTATAACTCTTAGTACTGTTATTTGTATTTGAATTCCTATGAACATCTCAAAGAAATGATCGAACATAATTATATATTGATGTCTATTTAAGTTACATCTTTGCTCCTCGATTTATGATTTACCTTCCGCCTATGAAAATTCTTAAGCATGATTGGTTCTGTTTAAACCGCTTTGACCTATGAATAGGTCTATACTTGTTGGTATCTGATTTATTTATCTTATGCAGTTCATTGTATTCTGCAAAGCTTAACTCCCCTTTTACCGAGTGAATTCGAGAATCATCGTCTATCTTTCAAAAGCATACCTCTTTTCGTAAAACCCTTCTTTGTTAATCTTCTGCTTATTGTATTAATCCCTTGATTAACACCCCGTCCCCATTAATTATTCCCAATTTCGGGACTGGTCTGTTACAACTATTGAGTGTAATTGTGACATGTGATAAGTTGTCCTTGTACGAGGTTGAATTAAGGAATAATTTTATTATAATTTATTTAGTGTGTTGTTTATTATTTATTAAGTTCCAATATTATTTTTCTTACTTTAGATGTAATTGTTTAGAAAAAAAATAACCGGTTAAACCAAAAATCGAACCAAACAAACAAAAAATTTATGGTTCGGTTAGGTTCGGTCATATCAATTACTATATACTATAGTTGATTTGGCATTCATTTTTCTCAAAATTTTGGTTTATGATTTATTGCTTTAGTTCGATTTTGCAACAAACCAACCATTTGCATACCTCTAAATGCAAAGTCGTAGTAATTATGCTCAGTGCCACTCATAAATTTTTTATACTCTAACAAAATTCTAAATTTTGTACTTCTTTTAATAAATTCAAAATTTTATTTTTATTGTTTTCATTTCAACAATATATTTTACATTCATCCTACTAAATTCAAAATTATTTTATATAATAAATTAGTTAGTATATTGTATTAATAACTTTGACTAGGTGATTCATTTTTTTAAAATAAAAAGTATAACAAAATCAAAATAAACTCAACAATATATTTAATTAATAAATTTGATTATTATCTAATTCCAAATATTAAAATAAAAATATATATTAAATATTATATTGTATTAATAAATTTGATTATTATGTAATTCAAAATTTCAAAATAAATAAGAATATTAGATAAAAAATTCAATGATATATTTTATTAATAAATTTAATTATTATGTGATATAAAATTTTAAAATAAAATAAAATATAAGATAATAAGAATAAATTCAAAGATATATTTTAATTTTATGAACTTGTTTATTATATGATTTTAACATTTTAAAGTATAAAAATAAAAATATAAGAAAACTTTCTATTTCAAAATAATAAGTCAACTTTTTCTTGAATGGGTGAAAGTTATAAGAGTAAACAAACATTGATAAATGATTAAAATCTTAATTATTTACTTATCACATATTAAAGCTTTTAGAAGCTCTTGCGTGCATAAGGCGCGTATATGCGCCTATATCAGACAGCGCGTGGCGCCCACGCGCGGCGCATGGGCGTCACGTGCCCGTCTATGTTTCTTCTTTTCCTGGCGATTTTTTTAATTTTTTTTTCGATTTTCTTTGTTTTTTTAATTTTTCCCAACAAAATTTATGCCATAAAATAAAATTAGTGAACCCTAAAATTAAAGCGAATTGATATAATTTATTTGAAATAAATATAAATTTATACCCTAAAATGAAATTAATAAATCCAAAACAACACAAAATAAAACACTAAAAACACCCCAAAAACCCAAAAAAACACAAAATAAAACCCTAAAAAACCCCCCTAAAAATCCTAAAAAACACAATAAAAAAACTTAAAAACACCCCCTAAAAAACACAAAATAAACCCCTAAAAGCACCCCAAAAAAACCCTAAAACACACGAAATAAACCCCTAAAAACACCCCCGAAAACCCCTAAAATAAATGGCAGACCCCTTACTATTTAATGATACAGGTGATACTTTTCGTATTTTGAGTGATAGTTTTTTAATATTACGATTGATACTGATTTTACTGGATTTTTTTTTGCGGGTTGACCAGTGTTGACCCTGGTCAAAACGGGTTAACCTGTGAATTTGACCCGCCCATCTGAAATAAGTCTTGTATGCACCTTGTGCATGCAAGTATTTGTCTAAAATTTTAATTAAGTATTATGTCCAGCCATACGTATGGAAAAAAGAAAAATTTATTAATTAAATATTCTTTATTAGGAGTAGAATATGAATTCTTTATATAAGTATATGTACTAAAAGGAGCAAATTCCATTACTCATCTTTTTATTACCGAATTTCACTTTATTGGGGATTCGCAAATCATGAAATTAAATTTTACCCCTTTTTGTCCGTAGACCGGAGTGCACTAAAAGGAAAAAAGAAAACTATTATTATTAGTAGTAGTATTAGTACAGTAGGGAAAAAATTCATTACTGTTCACAGCTGCAATTGTACAACTTTTGTCAATCAAAGAAAAGTAGTTGAATTAATTGTAGCATGAATAAATTATGCTGACGGATAATAATAATTTATTTTAAATATACGGTAGAGAGAATGTCTTAAATAAGAATGTTGAAGATGGTGTTTGTGTTACTGTGTTGGCGAGAGACGGAGAAGAAGGATTAGGGTGAGTCTAAGTAAAAAATTATGGTGGGTACCTCAAAATTAAATATTAAAAAATCTCTACCTTCTCACGCTTTGATTATAATTTAGAATGGGAATTTCGAAAATGTTAGAAGAAAACAAATTATTTTTGGTCTTGAAATATATTTTTTTATTGTTTTAAGTATTAAGAATATTCCAAAATTTTTTACTTTCCAATTTTATTTTATTTTTTTTGTTTAAGGCATAGGCTTTTATTTTTTCCAGTATTTAAAAAATACATAAGAAAAATTAGTACTCCGTGAAAGTAATTTTTTTTTCCCAATTTCAATGTGTATTCTTAGATTATTATTAATGATTATTTGCGATCAATATTTGTGTTATGGATTAGTTATCTTTTTATTTGAGATTGTTTATTAAATATTTAATTATGAATTTTATTGATTATAATGAAAGTGAAAAATTAGGATTTTTCAATTTATTTTATGATTTATGAATGTTGAAATGTTTAAAGTTAAGAGTTCATGAATGTTAATTTATAATATTAAAAAGGAAAAAGAAAGCATAAGAAATAGAGTGATGTCATTAACGCTAGGAAATAATAAGAAAAAAAAAGTTCTTTAGTATAATTGAACAACATTGTTTTGTGAATTTAGTTAAATACAAATAGGTTGACAATCATCTTCTTACTATTCTTTCTATGCCATACAAGCAAAATCAAAATTAAGCCTAAATCAACATGTAACACAATTTTTCTATTTAATTTGGTAAACACAAAATAGTGTACAATTGAGATGATTTTCGGATCAAAACATATTTATACGGATCAAAACTCTATTTTCTCGGACTTGTTATTTGAACTTGGTCTTTGAAGTTTTCGGAGAAGATTTATATCATCGATCTTCTTTGACTTGATAACGTTAATCCAGAGGGCTGTTGCCTTTTTTCCAGATCAAATGTCAATTTCGGGATGAATTTGATACGACCCGAACCGAGGAGATGTTTGATCCAATCAAAGTACCAGAAGGGCCTGTAAGAAGATCACGAGCTAAGAGGTTCAAGTAGAGCCTCAACGAATTTATTCAAGGGGTCTGGAACCAAGAGGCGTCAAGGAGACCCGTCGAAGGTGCTGAAGCCGAGCATAGTTGGATGATGAAGATCATATATGAGCCGGATGGACAACACGACCCGAATACAGTCGAGGCGCGACTGCGCGTTGACACTGAAGGGTTAAATCCAGCAGAAGAGGCGCGACCTGAGTATGGTCAGCACAACGCGACCAACTTGCCCGCGCCGAGAGGCACGACCCGAGTGGCGGCGCGACCAACCCCGTGTCGCGCCCCCATGCGGATAGTTTCAGAATTGCTATTTTCTTTATTTTATTTCCTAGTTTAGTTGGGTTTTGACTTAGGGTTATGTTAATTTTAGCCCAGCTATATAAGGACTGAATACTATGTTCCAAAACAACTTTGATATTATTAATTTAAAAACGTGAGTTTTCACCTTTTCTCTCTAAGAGAATTATCTGGGTTTCACAAAACAACGTGAGATTCAAATCGACTTATCAAACGGATTCACATCTCCGTTTGTGGCGTCTTCACATCAATCCAAGTTTGTGTTTCCATTCAATAGCGGGTTGCAGATTCAATCGATTCGTGGTTCAACATCGTTGTGAGGCTAGGGTTTGGAGTTTCCATCCTATCTGTTCGTGTAACTTGATACTCCTGTGAAAATAATTGTTGTCGTCGTCGTCGTGCTAGCGAGGATCGCATCAGAATTTGATGAAGAACACCTTTGACTGTCTTGCATATGGATCAAACGCCATCTTCTGGATGAATTTGGTGAAGAACGTCTTGAATATTTGAGAGAATTTCACTTATGAAATTTATTCTCAAATTCTTGAACTTTTCAAATGACTTCTGGTGTGATTTTCAACTGATATGGAGACCTATATTTATAGTTGTAGGTGGGAGAATCTAGGGCTGACGTGGTGCGATTTCATTGGCTCTTGAATTTTGATATATATCTCTGCAAAGATATTTACTTGTTGTCAAAGACTCTTAATGTTTATCATATAATAATATCTTTATTATTTAAATATTTTATCTAATTTTGGATTACATATGAATCCAAAATAAATAAATATATAAAGATTAAAAAAATATTATATATAATATTAAAATTTCGTTATCTACAAATGCCCCCTCGAGATTTGTTCATGGATGACTTGTCGTTTCAAATGAATGAGTCTCGAAAATTGATTAGATAGTTTAAACTCATATCAAAGAGTTCTTGAATTTCAACTTTTGAATAGTTTATACCCATATTCAAGAGTTCTTCAATTTGAATTTATTAGATGGTTTATACTTGTATCAAGGAGCGTTCAATTTGTATTTGAATTAGATAGTTTATGCTCGTATCAGGGAGCTTTCTTGAACTTGGATAGTTATGCTCATATCGAGGAGCCTTCAACTTGAATTTGGACTTTGTAGACATTTTACACCCGTATCTGTGATTTGAATTTGTAATACCCCGAAATATTTCAGAAGGTTTTATTCAACTTATGCTACCCTCTGGTAAGTTAGAAAATAAGTTGGGTCCTTAAAGGATTCAAATAAAGGAAAAAAGCAGCCAGGGAAATCTGTTAAAATTTAATTTGGTCAAAAATTGCTTTAAAAATATGTTCTGATATTTTTCTCGAGTTGATAGAAAAAAATTCAAGGATCGTGCCAAACCTTAAATTTTTCAATTTTGAGTTCAAATGAACTCTTGGCACAATTTTAGGGTGAAAGGTAATAGATTTAGATAACTAAGACACATCCGTCATTATCCAATTTCTTTTTTAAAATATTATCCTATTCGTAATTATCCTATTCTTTTTCCATCATTATCCTATTCCATCATTATCTTCTTTCTTTTATTCGTTATTATCCTATTTATTTTTTCTCTATAAATATGAGGTTAAGGTTTCATTTTCATTCATTTTCAAAATCGAAATGCCGAGCAACTTCTAGAGAAGGTATGACTCTAGTTTCCTATTTCAATTCTGAAATAGTCATTTTGAAGGTGTCAATGCGTAGATCACGAATATGTGATTGAAATGATGACACGACGGATGATCATGATGGAAAACCGTCGTGACCGCCGCCAAAAGTCGCCACCACCCTCTCAAATCGGTGACTCTTTCGGGTTGCCGGATCAAAAAGTGTCTTTAGGGTTTTATATTTTATGTATATTTATATACATTTTCCATGTTGTCACTTTTTAATTTGGGGTATATTTTGGGTATCCGATTATTAAATTGTAGTCTTTTTCAGATCTATCCTTCGTGGATAACCTATTGTATTTTTAAGCTCAAAAGTTATTCCGTGCCAAAATATAGTATTTTTGTTTAAAGTTTCATATTTTTTCAATGAGCGGATCTTGCGATATGAATTTATTTGTACGGAGTTAATTTTAGGATACGGGTTTGACCACCCCGTATGTCAAAACTTCCAAAAGGGTTTTTCTTTATAAAAATTCCCTGAATAAATTTCCCTTAAGAGTCAAAATATTTTGATGACCCGAGTGCTGCATATTAAGATAGTAGATATTATAAGATTTACTTTATAGCTAAGAAAGGTTAGATATTTTGACCTAATGATAGTTTTTTATCGAAACTAAATTGCCGGATAATCTTGTAGGCTCAGAAGAATGAGACTTCTAGTTGAGACCAGATTCAAAATCTAGATCTAGCTATTTCAAATCTGATTTCCAGGTGGGTTTTTATTATATAAAAATATATTTTGGGTTACTAAGCCCTGATATTTATAAAATGAATGTGATTGAATATCCAACTCATGACTGTATTTGATGTGCTCTCCTGACTCATGTAAGTCTTACTACTGTTTTTTGTGACGAAACTACAATGGTTCACGATATCGAGCCCCAAACAAACAGGGCAGTGTCCAACCTTAAGCAGCCGGGTTGTGTACACGAAGCGACTCACCGTAAGCGTTCTAGAGGAGAGTGGCGCGCAATGATGGAACTAAAATGATTTTGTATACATGGAATTCACAAATTTTCTGTTTTAAAAGCTTTCCGTGACATGCTTAAAATATGATTGGATATTCTGTTTTATAAAATGATTGTGAAGGTTTTTCTCAAAAGTACCCACTGAATACATTAGTACTCACGCCCAAAAATCTTTTCAAAGATTTTCAGGATGAGCTGCGGGATGGTGGACGGCTGTGCTAAGGCTGAAGGGCTATCATTTGATGTATACGTTTCTTTTATGTACGAAGTCTAACTGAGAACATGCTTCCTTTTAAGACTGAATAAATGCACTATGTTCTTTCTGCTTACTCTGATTATTGCTACGGAGTGTTCGGTTCTCCGAATCCCGTTTTCTTTACTGCTATGGAGTGTTCAGTTCTCCGAATCTCATTTTCTTTACTGTTATGGAGTGTTCGGTTCTCCAAATCCCATTTTCTTTACTGTTATGGAGTGTTTGGTTCTCCGAATCCCATTTTCTTTATTGTTACGGAGTGTTCGGTTCTCTGAATCCCGTTTACTTTCAGTTCCTGACAGGCAAAAGCCTGGCATTTATTTACTTTCCTTATTCAGACAGGTACAAGCCTGAGTTTACATTACTTTCCATGTCAAGGCAAAAGCTGGCTTTATATTGCTTTCACGACAGACGATAGTCTGGCATCTCTTTACTTCATGTATTTGGACAGACATTTATGTGACCTTTTTCATGCCTAACCTATTAACAGTTAACCTTTAAATTGTTATTATTTACATTGAAGTTTGCCTTCGTTATTCTTTCTTGGGTTCATCCTAAGAGTCATGGTATTTGGATTGAGTCATTTCATACGCTTTAAAAGTGTGGATTGATCCATTTATAGAGGTTATGCTGCCCAAATTTTTAGGGCACTAACCCTATTCTTTTGATTACTTCTGTTCAACAACTCCTTCCCTCTTCCCCCAAGTAGTACACCGGTCCCTTGCCCTTCTCTCGGGATCAGGGCGCTACATAATTTGTAGATATTTTATGCTCGTATCAAGTAGTCTTAGATTTGAATTCGAACTTGAATTTGTAAACATTTTATACTCGTGTTAAGGAGTCTTGGGTTTGAATTTGTAGACCTTTTATACTCATGTCAATGAGTCTTAGATTTGAATGACTTTGTAGACATTTTATACTCGTGTTAATGAGTCTTGGATTTGAATTTGTAGACATTTTATACTCGTGTCAAGTATCTTGGCATTCCTTTGAAAAGTTTAAATAGTTTTGGCTCTTATCAAGGAGCTTTGAAAGATGGTTTAGGCTCTTATCAAGGAGCCTTTGCATTTTAGATAGTTTTGGCTCTTATTAAAGAGCATTTGAAGATAGTTTAAGCTCTTATCAAGGAACATTTGAAGATAGTTTAAGCTCTTATCAAGGAACAATTGAAGACAGTTTAGGCTCTTATCAAGGAGCATTGTCCATTTTCTTTTCATAGATTGTGGCATGTATTGAAAGACCTGAATTGACCCTTGGTAAAAAGATACAAATATTTTCCTAATAATCTAAAAGGCTACTTCTGCTCTCTCCAAGATCGGAAAAATTTCTAAACATAGTAAAGCTGTTAGAGTTGGCTTGTTCCGCTTCTCTCTATTTTTGTAAAGATGACATCTACCCCAAATGTGGGCTACTATCTAACTGATGACATCTACCCCAAATGAGCAACTTTTGTGCAATCTATTCAATCACCAAGTAGTCCCCAAAAATCATATTTAACGAAGAAACAAGAAGCATGTAGAAAGGATGTCGAACGTGCATTTGGCGTTCTCCAAAAATTGATTTACAATTATGGCAAATCCAACACGTTTGTGGAGCAAAAGCGATTTGTGCAATATTATGACTGCGTGCATCATAATACACAATATGATAATCGAGGATGAACGAGATCTTGATGCACCAATTGAAGAAGTAAGGAATGTGCCACCACCAGATGCTGAATTTGTTGTTGATGAAATGCTCAATTTCAAAATTTTTGTGCTCGGTTTAGAAAAATCCAAGATGTAAAAGTACATTTCTTGCTTCAAAATGCATTTATTGATCATTTGTGGGAGGAATATTCTAATTCGGAGAATTAGAATATATTATTATGTAAATTTATGTTTGTTTTGTAATATTTTAATGAATCATATTTTTATTTTATATTAACTCAAATATATTTGTTTTAAAAAATATTTTAATAATTATTATGAAATTTTGAATTTAAATATAGATATCTGTTAAATGAAATTTCATAAATCATTATATGTTATCAATTATAAGAAATAACACTTGTAAATGAAATAAAAGGAATATTATGGAATATTTTCTTTTGGTGGAGAATTATAGTGCAAACTGTTAGAAATGAAATTGAGAATCTACCGCATTTTAGTGATAATAATGATACATTGTAGTGCAAACTGTTGGAGATGGCCTAAGAGATAATGAATGAATGATAAATTAACAACTGAATCTTGCCAAATTATGTAAAAACTTAATTTATTTCGATTTGCATACATTTGTCCTAGGTTCTGCCGTTCTCGTACTTGAATGGCCAAAATATTATAGATAATTTGGGATAAAAGGCATCAAACCCTTTAAAATTTTGTTCGTACTTTTCTTATGTTCTTAAAATTGCACCATTTTTTTTAAACAAAAAAATTAAAAGTTCTTAAAATACGGCAACTTCTCATTTTCTAAATTTTTGACAAAAATACCCTTATTTATTTGGTATTGAATACTTCAATTTTAGAGCTGACAAAAATTACCATCATATCGGAATATCGTCCATATCATATCGAAAAATATCGAAGATACTGATATTTACGCTATACTGATTTTTCAGCAAAGTTTGATACCTTACCGGAATTTTAAGGTAAGGTAACTGTATGAATTTTCAAAAATTAAGGTATACCAGTGTATACCGAAAGTTCGATATACCGTAAGATATCGGTATATATTGTATCACGGTATATGCTGAAGTGAAGGTATATACCGTTATATACCTTCACTTCGACATATACGATATGACTGTATGAAAAACACTAATCCGTGCATAAACGTTTTTTAGTTAACTGCTTAAAAACTGTTCTGTGATATGTGTGGGACAGATGCAAGAACATAAAAGAATAAAGCAGTAAAAACGCATGAGATGGTAACCCAGTTCGGTTCAAACAACCTACTCTGGGGGGATTTCTCCCAAACTTGAAGATTCGACTGGTACTCCTTCGAAGAGTGTATTAAGGATCTTACACATACAAGCCTCCCGCCTTATGTCGCCCGTTCTTCTCCTCGAACTCTTTCGCTAGCCGAAAGTTGTAAGATCCCCTCACAACCGTGATACTAGACTCCCTCTAGCTACCCACGACTTCAACTTACAATCTCTCCCGAGATTGCGTACAAAACGGAATAAGAATCCCCTCACGTGTTTCACTCGAAAACACTCAATACTAGTCTATCACGTTGAACGTTTTAATGAACAACTACTAGTTACAAAAACGACCACAAACTGATTCTAACACTAGAATCTGACCAAAATATCAGTGGTACCGATTGCTGCACAAATCGGTCTTCATATATAGACTTCTCTTTAGCTTGGCGTCAATCTCTTGCCTTCCGCCAACTAGGTAAGTGGTTTGTGGCCTTCCAAACGTGTGTAGATACTTCCCATATGTAGGAGGGTTAATTCAGCACCGGATCTATACCACAAGGCAGTAAAACGAATCTATCTTGAGCTTCCAAACTGGTTTGGCGCAAGATCTTTCCAATAAGGAAACTACCATAAATAGAGTGTCCCTGGTTTTATCTGGGACAAACTCTGGAACAGTTCACCAACTGTTCTTTCTTTTCTTGCACAGCGGAAAATAAATCTTCGTGGGACATACCCAGGCACACATTGTCGAACATATCTCGCCAATACAACAACACAAATACTTAGTGCATGACGATGGCACTAACAATCTCCCCCTTTGGCGTTTATGATCGGCAATTATCATCACGATCTGCACAACACTTGAACAACCTTCGCAGATCAAAAATATATCAAACTGAGTGATATATTCAAAAACTATCAGAGACAGTTACAAGCACACTCCCCCTGAATCTGAACTGGGAGTGTCTTCTACACGATCAGAGCATTGTTTTCGTAGTGTAGAACTGCATTGTCAGTTGATCAAAAATAAAGTACAGACCAACAAAAATAAAATGGGGTAAACAACATCCCCAATAAAATTGTTTGTTCAGAAAACAACAAACATTAAAACAAAATGAGCACATGCTCATAGCAGCATCAGCAACAGACCATCATTCATCTAACTGGCCTTTGCGTACCAGCATTCTTCTCCCCCTTAATTGTTGCCAGAAACGGCAAACACCAAACTTCAGGTCGGGGAGGCAGCAGCATCATCATCATCATCATCGGCATCAGCAGCAGCCGGCTTATTAGCAGCAGGAACAGAGGAAGCACTCGGTGTGTCAAGCGGCGAGGCAAGGCCAAGGGCTCGGGCCCGGAGATCAATCAGCAAGGCCTCCAACTCTTGTTTCCTGGTTTTGAAAGTCCGAATAGACTTGCTCAGAAACACAACTTCACGCTCCAGAGACTTGATATGCCTGTCAAAGAAAACAGAAGTGACAGCAAAAGAGGCAGCAGATCTGTCTGGGACAGATGGTGGCACAGGTCTCAAACTTTCATCAGCATCGTGGGAAGAAACATCCGGAGCATGCTGAGACGAAAATAATTTATGGCTGATTGACAGCGGCTGTGCAACAGGCGCATACACATCATTTGCAGAAACAACATCATGCTGGGCCATTATGATGCTGAAAATTAAGCCAGGATAGCCAACAGGTTGTTGGGTACGAGTTGATTCGACATGAGCAATGACGTTCTCAAAGATCAGCAGGCCAAGATTAAACTCACTACGAGTGCCTACTGTGAACAGCAACAAAGCCATGGACTTGCCAACAGTAGAGTCATGAGTACTGGGCAACCAATTCCATACAGCAACCTTGTGAAGTATTGAGTACTTCACACTCAGATCAGACGCTAACAACGCACGCCCCGAGGGCCAAACCACCCGACTTCCTCCAGTTAATTCCATCACAACTTCATTCAGATCAAAAACAGGTGCAGGAGCAACAAGGTTCTCACGAACCAAAAAATCATTAATCACGACAGGGGAAAATGCAATCCAATGACCCCGCACGAACACAGAAAAAACATGCTCATAGGAAGCATCACGCATACGCTTAGACAAGTTTACATAAAATTCATGCACAACAGCAGCAATAAAAGGTGGAACAGAAAAAGCAGACTTCTCTAACCGGAGATCATGCAACAGAGAATCAACACCAGTTCTCTCTATATCGGACTTAACCAAACAACACTCGGAAGTCAATGAGCAACCAGCAACAATCTTGAATTGATTTTGGTGAAGGGCAGACATAAACTTACTTGAATCAAAGTCCTCAGAATCGGAATCTGATTTGTCTGGAACAGACTCAGGGACATCATCTGCTTCTTCATCAGAGGGGGAAGGTGCTCTGGCTTGCTTCATCAGCGGGTGACGATGACCCGACATCAATCCCATCCTCTGCTCAGACACACTCCGTGTAACACGGTGAGCAGAAACAACCTCAGGTTTCTTAGGAGCATCCTTTTTCCCAGCAGGCTTCACTGATTTTGGGGGTTTTGATGAAGGCCCCTTCTTAGCAACAACCTTCTTGGATTTGAGGGTTTTTGAAGGAGAACCCTTCTTCGCAGCAACCTTGGCCAACACTTTGGATTTCAATTTGGCAATGGGTGTGTCATCTTCATCATTAGACACTGGAGGAGTGACTGGTTCATTTCTCAACTCCAACTTGCGTTTGGACCCGCGAGTTTTGGAGGAGGTAGCCTTTGGAGGAGGGACAGAAACATTCTCAGTAACAGGAGACTCCTCATCGAGAAAGGAGATATCAACATCATCTTCACCTTGATTATGAACAAGGTTTTCAGCAGCAGCAGCAGGTGATACTTCACCAAGAGGAACTTGAACTGTGACAACGGGCGTGTCACTCACCACAGGATCAGCAGTAGAGATAGACGGAGCTTGAACAAATTTCAGCGCGTCAAGAGATGCAGCAAATTCCTCAATAGAGGTAGGATCTTCGTCAACAGCAGGGGTGACGGCAACATCATCTTCAACAGAGGCCATGGAGACTTCATTTCCTCCAACGTTTTCAATGGCAGCTGCAATTGAGGCATCCAAAATTTCCGCAAACACCATGGGCGGAGAGGATGGCACTTCAGAAACCCTAGGAGAGGGTTGAACATCGAGATCTATCTCAGACACAGATCGAGGTGACAAATCAGCAGAAGGTGCCACAGAAGCAAGCGCTTCAGAGGAAGCAATAGATGGCTTCACAGAGACAGAGACAATTGAAGATGAAAACACAATAGGTTGAGAAAGCTCCGCAAGTTGTCGCCGCAAGTCTTTAGTAGAAATTCTAGGTTTCTTCGCTTGAGAGGGCTTAGAAGAAACAACTTTGTTCGCCATTAGAGTTCGAACAACAAAAATTCAAACACACACCACAGAGAGAGAACGGCTTGGAAATTTTGAAAAATAAGGTTAAGACCATAATTAGGAAACTCTAAAAGGAAATTTTCTTAACTCACTTATTCCTCACACAACACCCCGTAGCTTGGTGTGGAGAAGTGAAACCGATCATGGTACGAAAATCAAGGCACTACTAGCCGTTGAAAAGTAACCGTTCCTCCAAAGCAGAAACTGTCCGAGACAAATATTGGCACAACACTTACAGACCATATTAACCATGGTCATTTTATACTCTCTATACATACATCACTGACCAAGACTGTATAGAGAGTCTTCTCACAACGGAGAAGTTTAGAGAACACAAAGACCCAAGGAGGATCTTAGTGTTTCAAACCTTGCACTATCAAGTGCCTTAGCGAAGATGTTCGCAAGTTGTGCCTTTGTTGCAACATAATCAATCACGAGAGATCCGTCTTCAATAAGCTCTCGGATAAAGTGCTGACGAAAGTCTATGTGCTTAGTTCGAGAGTGCTGAACAGGATTCTTCGAAATGTTTATTGCACTCATATTGTCACAGTATATTGTAAGGACATATTTCAGGTGACTTTCTTTGGGATCAGATTGGTAGCGTGCACAAACTCCAATGCTGTAACTGATATCAGGCCGACTTGCAGTGAGGTACAGTAAGCTACCAATCATGCTTCGGTACAAGGTGTGCTTAATTGACACACCAGCTTCATCTTTTGACATCTTCAAAGATGTTCCCATCGGTGTTCTTTTCGGGCTGCAACTATTCATGCCAAACTTGATGATCAAGTTCCTTACATACTTTGTTTGAGACACAAAGATTCCATCATTATTTTGCTTCACTTGAAGCCCCAGAAGGTAGGTTAGTTCACTTACAAGACTCATCTCGAATTCTGAAGTCATGTTCTCCACAAATTCTTCCACCATTCTGTTTAGGACAGATCCAACGATAATATCATTGACATAAATCTGGACGATGATTACATCAGATTTTTCTCTCTTGCTGAAGAGAGTTTGATTAGCTCCACCATGAACAAATCCTTTATCCAGAAGGAACTTGGTTAGCTGTTCGTACCAAGCTCGAGTAGCTTGTTTGAGGCCGTAGATGGCCTTCTTCAGTTTGTACACATACTCCGGATGGTGGGGGTCTTCAAAACCTTTGATTTGGCTAACAAAAACATCTCCCGATAAGTACCCATTCAAGAAGGCACTCTTCACGTCCATTTGGAATAATTTTAACTTCATCCAAACAGCCATGGCAAGGAGCAAACGCACCGATTTAAGATGAGTAACTGCAACAAAAGTCTCGTCAAAATCCACACCTTCAATTCTCTCAAATTGCAAGAGTTCTTCTTGCATGGCCTGAATCCATCGGTCATCTTGCAATGCCTCCTTAACATTCTTGGGCTCTGTAATTGAGGTGTAAAACACACTGGCTATCAATTCACGATAGTTCTTTCGAACATCTCTTGTTCGAACTCCTTCACTCATATCACCGATGATGTCTAATGTAGAGTGGTTCTTCTGAACACCTTTTGAAGGATTGTAGACATCCAGTTTCTCACTTTTTACTTCTGCAGGAACACTGTGTTCCAAACTGTCTGGAACAGATGCTGGAACATGGATAGTAGCATCAACGATTTCTTCATCAATCTGGGCAGCAGATTCTTCCAGATCATCAACAACAATATTAATGGACTCCAACACAGTCTTAGTCCTTTTGTTGGAAACATGATAGGCCCAACTATTCCTCGAGTACCCAAGAAACACACATTCATCTCCTTTGGCATCAAACTTGCCAAGCTGTTCTTGGTCTCGCAACATGTAACAAGTACTCCCAAAGATATGAAAGTACTTTAAGTTGGCCTTTTTCCCTTTCCACAACTCGTAAGGAGTAACTCTCGTCTTGGGTCTGAAGTACACCCGATTAATAACATGGCAAGTTGTATTCATCGCTTCAGCCCAGAGGTTGTCAGAGATAGATTTTTCCTTCATCATGACTCGGCTCATTTCTTGAAGCGTCCGATTTTTCTTCTCAATAATACTCAACTTTGGAACACCAATTACAGCTTCAGTTTTCATGAGTCTTTGAACATTTTGAAAAATGCTATGGCCAAGCTTTTCATGCCATAAACTCACTTCACCAATCTGAGATCTGAAGCAAGTCCCCTTCACATTAAGGAGATAACAGTTGTCCCTCGATCTGTCCCCATCCATCAGGAGAACACTTTCTTTGTTCTTCATAAGGCATTTGTCTCGAGTGAAATGCACCAAGAGACCTTGGTCACACAACTGACTAATGCTAATTAAATTAGCTTCCAGACCTTCTACAAGCAGCACGTCCTCCAGGTTGGGCATCCCTTCAACATTTAGATGACCACGGCCAAGAACTCTTCCCTTAACACCGTCTCCAAAAGTAACGGATTGATAAGAACAATCCTTTTGGATATTCTTCAACATACTGGCATCTCCAATCATGTGTCGCGAGCATCCGCTGTCAAAGTACCAGCTGCTCTTTGCGTGAATATTGAGGGCAGTGTGAACAACATAGTTCCTGTGACTGTTCCAGGATCTGTTCCGCACAGATTATCTTCTGAAATTCAGGTCATTCTGAGATCGACCTTTCCTCCTCATTCTTCTGAGATCATTGATGTAGTACCTACAGTATGGTCGAATGTGACCAGGTTTTCCACAATAATGACACACAACACGTGTCTTTTGAGGAGACTTCCTTCGCTGCTGCTTGTTCTTTGGCTCAGCTCTCAACTCTGGAACTGTTGAATCTTTTGTTCTAGATGACTGTCCTTGACAGAATACGTCAAAAGTGTGAGCGCCATTATATCCGAGCCCAGAACGATATTGAGGACTCTTTCCTTTGGAAAGAATTTCATCCAGTTGAGATGATCCGGAGTTCATCATTATGACAAGCTTCTTTAGGTGTTGGAGTTCAGCATTCTGTGCTTGAGTACTATTTTTGGACTGCAGCAATTCATTTTGCACCTCATTAAGAGGAGTAGAGAGATTATCTCTTTCTTTCAAGAGATTAGAATTCTCTTTTAACAGGTCTTCATTGACCTTAACCACCATGATCCAACTAGAATGCAACTTCTTATACGCCTCCATAGTTGATTCCATAGAGAATTCTTCATCTTCTTCATCATCGCTGCATTCTGAAATTTTCTCGACCTTACTGTCAGGAACAGATACAGGCATAGTCTCTTTGACAAAGTGTGTCATGAAAGCAATATGATTGCTTACACCTTCTTCATCACTTTCATTATAATCAGGATCATCATTTTCACTGAAGGTAGAACAATATGACTTGTTCTTCTTTTTTAGAGTGTTAGCACACTCGACTTGATAGTGACCATAACCACCACATTCACGACACTTCGCTTCCTTATAACTGTCATCATTTGACTTATCATCCTTGGTTTTTCGAGGTTTAGAGAACCTGTTCTTGGTAGAATAATTTTGAGATGATTTCTCAAATGGTCTTGTAAACCTGGAAAAATTCTTTGAAAGTAATGCAACTAATTCTGCAAGGTCCGAACTGTTAGGAACATTACTTGGCACATCAGTACTGCAACCTGCCTGAAAAGCTATGCTTTTCTTTTGCACTATTTCTTCATCTGCCAGCCCCATTTCAAAGGTTCGCAAGGAACCCATCAGCTCCTGTAACTTCATCTTGCTCACGTCTTTGGCCTCTTCAATGGCCGTGACTTTATAAGCGAATCTTCTAGGCAAAGATCGCAAAACCTTTCACACAAGTTTCTCTTCAGAGATCGCATCTCCAAGCGCAAAGCTTTCATTAGCGATGTCGCAAATCTTGGCGTTGAAATCAGCAAGTTTTTCACCTTCATCCATGCGAAGGTTCTCAAATCTGGTGGTAAGCAGTTGCATTCGAGAGGCACGAACACTGCTAGTTCCTTCAAACGTGGTCTGCAAGATATCCCACGCATCCTTAGCTTTGTCACATGTGGATATGAGCTTGAAGACATTCATGTCAACAGCAGAGAAGATAGCATTCATGGCTTTAGCATTTAGCCCTATGACATGGAAGTCGGCATCCTCCCATTCTTCTTCCGGCTTCAGCACCACTTTGCCTTTTTCATCCTTCTTGATAGGAGGCTTCCACCCTTCAGTCACCATCTTCCAGGCACACTCATTAATTGAGCGAATGAAAGCTGTCATACGAGCTTTCCAATAGGCATAATTATTGCCATCAAGGAGCGGAGGTCGCACCGTCGAGGCTCCTTCTTTCATCGAGTTCATCTCGGCAAAAACAACACAATAACACGGATTAATACCCCAAGATCAACCCTGAATACAGGCAACCCGCTCTGGTACCAATTGAAAAACACTAATCCGTGCTTAAACGTTTTTTAGTTAACTACTTAAAAACTGTTCTGTGATATGTGTGGGACAGATGCAAGAACATAAAATAATAAAGTAGTAAAAACGCACGAGATGGTAACCCAGTTCGGTTCAAACAACCTACTCTGGGGGGATTTCTCCCAAACTTGAAGATTCAACTGGTACTCCTTCGAAGAGTGTATTAAGGATCTTACACATACAAGCCTCCCGCCTTATGTCGCCTGTTCTTCTCCTCGAACTCTTTCGCTAGCCGAAAGTTGTAAGATCCCCTCACAACCATGACACTAGACTCCCTTTAGCTACCCACGACTTCAACTTACAATCTCTCCTAAGATTGCGTACAAAACGGAATAAAAATCCCCTCACGTATTTCACTCGAAAATACTCAATACTAGTCTATCACGTTGAACATTTTAATGAACAACTACTAGTTATAAAAACGAGCACAAACTGATTCTAACACTATAATCTGACCAAAATATCAGTGGTACCGATTGCTGCACAAATCGGTCTTCATATATAGACTTCTCTTTAGCTTGGCGTCAATCTCTTGCCTTCCGCCAACTAGGTATGTGGTTTGTGGCCTTCCAAACGTGTGTAGATACTTTCCATGTGTAGGAGGGTTAATTCAGCACCGGATCTACACCACAAGGCAGTAAAATGAATCTATCTTGAGCTTCCAAACTGGTTTGGCGCAAGATCTTTCCAATAAGGAAACTGCCATAAATAGAGTGTCCCTGGTTCTATCTGGGACAAACTCTGGAACAGTTCACCAACTGTTCTTTCTTTTCTTGCACAGCGGAAAACAAATCTTCGTGGGACATACCCAGACACACATTGTCGAACATATCTCGCCAATATAACAACACAAATACTTAGTGCATGACGATGGCACTAACACTGTATATACCATACTTTGAATTATATATATATATTGCATATATATATAATACAATATTTAATAAGTTTGTCATAAAATTTATATTTGATATTTAATTTAATAACTAGATTATAACTAAAAATGAACTATTTGAAATTAAATGTAATAAAAAATAATATATTATTTCAATCAATAATATTAAAAATTAAAATGAATAATAAATAAAAATTAAGATAAAATGATGTATACGTGAATTATAAGATATAAAATTATTTCAATAGAATAAAATATAAATTAAATTATATAATGCATAATAATCTTTTATTCTTCTTCAATTTTTTAAAACTAGAAGTTAACAAGAATAATTGAAACGATTAAATGTTCAACATAAATGTTTAGGAAAATATTATATTTGTTGAGATGTTGGAGGTTTGGAGTTTCAAGAATTGTTTTGGATTTTAAGATGTTGAAGTTATATGTTTATATTTTTAATATTTGTTGGGACTTGAGATTGTGCTTCTAAGAATTGTGTTTTTAATATTTGTCAAGATTTTAACATAGTTGCATTTTTTTTAATTTTATCGCGCTGAAGTTTGATTGTTGATTTAGTGTGTTGGTATTTGATTATTATTATTATTATTATTATTATTATTATTATTATTATTATTATTATTATTATTATTATTATTATTATTATTATTATTATTATTATTATTAGGGATATTTGATGTTGTTACTTATAAATGTATTTTCTTACTAAATATTTTTTAGTATAATGATAATTTCGGTATACCGTGAATTGTTGGTATGGTACGGACCAAAATATCGGTACAATAAGGTATATTGAACTAAGGTATGGTAAGGTATACTGAAATGTAGGTATAGTAAATGTATACATTATGTGTCATAACGAACTTAAGGCATACCGAACTAAGGTATACTGAAAGTATAAAAGTATAACAACTGTATGCTTTTTGTTGTACTGTAAATTAAGGAAAGATATAAGATTGACAAAAAAAGTAAGATATGCCGTACCTTGACATCCATATTCAATTTTGCTTGGAAATAAGGATATTTTGGGGAGAAATTAAATAAAAAAAGTTGAAGTTTGTTTGTATTTAAAACACAAGGGGGCCAAAATGGCATGCAAAAATTTAATAATACGAATGAGATTGACGTATTTTATCCTATAATTTGAGATTTATTGGTATTCTCTATTATGGTTAATTGACAACTTTATTAATTTCTCAACAATTCTCAATAAAGCTATAAGGATAATGTAATAAAAGGTCAATTAATTTTAGTGGACTACTAGTCCTTAAATAATTCCTAGTGCATGCTAGTAACAACATTATCTCCACTTATTTTTTTTTTTGGATGTCGATGGTAACCCCCAACTGCTACCGTGGTGCGCACTGAGTAAATCCCGCCCCTGTGTAATAGCCTGCAAATCTACATAGGGGAGGTAAACCACACTTGGCAAGCCAGGTGTGACAGGCTCACACTTGTCGTACTTACAGTATGACAAAAATCATACCGTTGTCGTACTTTTACCTTAATTTACAGTATGACAAAAATCATACCGTTGTCGTACTTTTACTTCCGGTATACCTTAAGTTCGGTATGACACATAATACATACCTTTACCATACCTTTCTTTTTGTATATTTTACCGTACTTTAGTTCGATATACCTTACTGTAACCATATTTCGGTACGTACCACACCGGCATTTCACGGTATATCGAAATTATCATTATATTAAATGTTTATGATGAACATATACTAAATATTATAGTATTGTATATCATATCTCATTTTATTTTTAATTTTCTCAATAATTCATCATAACTTTTAGTTTAAAGATTAAAGACGAATATAAGATTATTATTTATTACATTAGATTTCACATTGTTCAGTTTTTAGTTAGGAATTTTGTATTAATTATATGAACTACAATATTCTCTTAAATATTTATGATGAACATATACTAAGTATTATAGCATTATATATCATATCTCATCTTATTTTAATTTTTTTGATAATTCATCATAACTTTTAGTCTAAATATTAAAGAAGAATAAAAAATTATTATATATTACATCTGATTTCACATTGTTCAATTTTTAGTTAGGAGTTTTGTATTAAATTATATGAAATATAATATTTTCCTATACGTTTATGATGAACATACTAAGTATTATATCATTGTATAACATATTTCATTTTTTTTTTATAATTCATCATAACTTTTACTCTAAAGATTAAAGAAGAATATAACATTATTATTTATTACATCTGATTTCACATTGTTCAATTTTTAGTTGGGAGTTTTGTATTAAATTATATGAAATATAATATTTTCGTAAACGTTTATGTTGAACATACTAAGTATTATAGCAATGTATAACATATTTCATTTTATTTTAATTTTTCTGATAATTTATCATAATTTTTAGCCTAAAGATTAAAGAAGAATATAACATTATTATTTATTATATCTAGCTTCACATTGTTCAATTTTTAGGTAGGAGTTTTTTATTAAATTATATGAAATATAATATTTTCCTAAATTTTTATGATGAACATACTAAGTATTATAATATTTTCCTAAAATTTTCTTTATTAAGCCTATTTTTTTTAAAAAAATAAAAGATTATCAATAACATTTGATTTCAAATTGATCAATTTGTAATTATAATTTAAGTATTAAATTATATGAAATTTAATAATTTTCAAAACTTTCATAATAAAAGATAAACTCGGGATTTGCATATGTGTTTTCTACATATTTTTGGAGTCGAAAGCATGTGTTTGTGATTGTTTTGAATAGATTTGTGTTGTGTTGGTACAGTCACGAGTTTATCAAGTTTCGACAGGAAAACCGCCTAGGTTGGACGTGTTTTGAGGTTTACAAGGTCACCGGATGGAAGGAGTACATGAGTCGAGACCGGGAAGGCAACCATGGGTCAGAAAAGCGTGGTTTTGGAGAGAGGAAGATGGCACGGACCGCGCCACTGCACGGCACGGCCCGTGCCATGAAGCAAATAAGATTTGAACTCTCGGTAGCCACGGCACGGTCCGTGCTCCCTGCGGCACGGACCGTGCCCCATGTCGTAACTCTTGAGGCGTGTTTTGTTCAATGGCACGGACCGTGCCGCCTGTTTCCGGAAAATTAGTATTTTTTCTTGTTTGGACTCTGTATTTCCTTAACTATATAAGGCTCTGCTTTGGATAATTTTTGGGACACTTTTGACCATATATTGAAACGGAGAAGTGCTGTGAAGAAGAAGAAGAAGAAGAAGGTGGAGAACAAAGACTAATCACCCGGCGTAAGTTGTTTATGGTTTTTATTTAATTCCGACTATGAGTTTTGTAATCAATACACTATTTTCTTTAGATTTCTATTTCACCATGAGCGGCTAAATGCTTATTAATTCTAGGGTTTGCGGACATATGGATGCTATGTTATTAATTTAATTATGTTATTCTTCCCCTCTAATTATTGTGTTCAAGTGTTTAAATGGTTTATTTTATGCTTCGATTACTGGCCATAATTGATTGCATGTGTAGTTGGTAAATTTGAAACCTGGCGGAGATAATTGACCAAATGATTAATTGAACCTTTTGATACACGTTCGTCATGAATATGTAGGAGATAAAATCTGATGCTTTAAGGAGTTAGTAAATTTACCTAGAGACGAAAGTGATAGGAGATTTATTAATCAACGACTACCTTGAGACCTGGCGGAGATAGGTAGCAGCTTTTCTGATTTCTCCACCAATAATTGTATTAAAGTGGGAAGAATTAGGATTAGATTAGTACATAGTTGATACATGTGTATTGCATTCCCTAGGATTAATCTTTATTAATTGATTGAATTTGTTAATTTGGTTTAATTGATTTGCTTTGGATAATTAGTTTAATTGTTCTTATTTAATTGTTCCGATTTTATTTTTACTTGGTTTGATTTGTGTCTAGCTTTAGTAAACCCATATAAAATTTAGGTAGCTTGGATAATAGAGACGTGTTAGCTTCGTACTCAGTGTGGTCGAATTTACAGTCCTTGTGGATACGATACTTGATTCACCGATTATATTGCATGTCCTGTGTTAGTTGCAGCATTGTGCATAAAAATTAGTGCATCAACTTTTTGGCGCCGTTACCGGGGACGGTATTTAATTTTACATTGATATTATTACTAACATCAAATTATTACTTTATGTAGTGTATGAAAACAAGGTCTACACAGCCACACGTAGATCCTGTTCCAAGTTCCCCTAACCGAGCTCATAGACAGAGGAATAAGGAGCGCAGACGACAAGAAGCAGAAATGGCAGCCCATAATGAGAGTGGGTGCAGAAGCATTGGCTAGAAGGCTCCGAGAGATAAAGTAGCGATTAGCTCGACAAGCTGCGCTCGCACAAGAAGCAACACCTCTAAATCAGCTGTATCGAGTGCCGACTGACAGATACTTGGGAGCCGGATGGGGTGGCGGCATTGCCGCAAATAATTTCGAACTTCGTCTAGCATTGATCAACATGGTACCTATCGAGCAGTTCAGCGAAAAGGCTACTGAAAACCCAAATGCTTATCTGGATGCATTTTTGGATATCTGTGACACCATCAAGATGAATGGTGTGAGTGATGACATCATTCGCATGAGGATGTTCATTTTCTCTTTGAGGGATCGAGCTAAGGAGTGGTTCAAGAGTCTGGACAAGGACTCTATCACCACGTGGGATCAAATGTGCCAAGCTTTCTTCGCCAAATACTTTCCTCCATCGAAAGCTCAGAAAATTATTGCTGAGATTACTCATTTTTCACAGATGGGAGATGAGTCAATTTATGAAGCATGGGAGAGGTACAGAGATTTGTTGCGATCTTGCCCACAACATGGATTCAGCGCTGATCAACAAATCACTCACTTCTACAGTGGTTTGACCAACAACACCAAAAGATTGGTGGACGCCTCAGTTGGAGGATGTTTGGTGAATAGAATCGCAGTTGAAGCATTGAGGATTATTGAAGAGATGGCGGCCACCAGTTACCAATGGTCGATAGAGAGACGACAAACAAGGCCTGCAGCTGCAGTATCTGACTCTGGAATGGATGATCTGAGGGCCGAGATTGAGAAATTGAAGAAACAAGTTCTTAAGGAGCAGCGTGCACATATGGATGTGAATGTAGTACAACAGCAAGGTTCTGAATCCTTTGTAGTGGAAGGCGTGAATTTTGTAAATCAGAGAAACTACAACAGAGGCCAGCAAGGATTCCAGAGCAACAACATGGCGTATCATCTGAACAATAGGAATCATCTGAATTTTTCCTATGCTAACCCCAACAACACCTTGCAACCTCCAAGTTTTGCTGCTCCCACTGCAGGTCCTTCTGAGCCAAAGAAACCTTCACTTGAAGAGATGATGAGCCAGCTAATTACTAATCAGAATAGTTTCATCGGGGCCATAGGAACAAAGATTACGCAGAGCGAGGGGACTGTGAGTGCTCTATCTAAGCAGTTGAACATGCTTGAGGTTCAAGTTGGACAAATAGTCAATAATTCATCTACTCAGCACAAGCCAGGCCAGTTTTCCAGCCAATCTGTGATCAATCCCAACCATCTGAGAAGTGGAAAGTAGTACACAAATCACAACCATCTGATGCGAGATAAGGAAGATGATGATGTGATCGAGGTCATGAATGATGAAGCAGTTCCACTTGCCGAGGTTCCATCTGCTCTTGTACCAAAAGTAGCGCCTGCCACCACTGCACCCCTGACAGTGCCCATCAGTTCCACTGCCCCATTTCCAACTAGGCTAGTTAAGGCAAAGACTGAGCAGAAGATGGAGAAATTTATGGAGATCTTCAAAAAAAAGATAAACATCAACATTCCTCTGTTGGATGCTTTACGAGATATGCTTGGCTATGCTAAGTTTCTAAAAGATGTCGTTTCTAAGAAGAGGAAGTTGGAAAAGTTTAAGACAGTGAATCTGTCTGAGAAATGTAGTGCATTCTTGCAACAGAAGTTACCTCTGAAGCAGAAAGATCCGGGTAGTTTTACTATTTCCTGTGTGATAGGTGGACGCACTTTTGGTAAAGTGTTGTGTGATTTGGGGGCTAGCATTAATCTGATACCGTTGTCGATTTTCAAGAGATTGGAAATTGGTGACATTAAGCTGACTTCTATTGCACTGAAAATGGCGAATAGATCAATTACCTATCCTAGAGGAATTGTAGAGGATGTGTTGGTCAAGGTTGAAGAGTTCATTTTTCCTGCTGATTTTGTGGTCCTCGACACGCCGAAAGACAAGAATATTCCATTGATTCTTAGAAGACCGTTTATAGCTACAGGCCGTGCTTTGATTGATATGCAAGATGGCCAACTGACATTCCGGATGAATGATGAGAAGATCATGTTTTCTCTGTATGATGCTATGAAGAGGCCACATGAAAGTGAGTTTGAAGATTGCAAGTTGATAGAATTAGTGGATGATGAGTTTGCCTGCACCAATTTGCCAATTGCATTGGAGGATCCTCTGCAGCACTGTATCCAACACTCTATTTATTCTATTGACTCATATGACTCTCTTGATTTTACCTGTGATGAAATTTTGGAATATCTTGCTGTTCTAGATTCTATGCAGGGACTACCGCAAAAACCAGTTCAATACTTGGATATTCGGGATCCGCTACAAGAGGGCATTGTAGAGAAGGAGACTCCTGCCACCAAGTCGGCGCTTGCACCACCGGTTTTGGAGATGAATCCACTCCCAGATCATTTGAGTTATGCTTTTCTAGGTGAAAATGATACATATCCTGTGATTGTATCTGCTTTTCTATCTGCTGTGGAGTTGGATAAGTTGTTGAGAGTGCTGAGAAAATACAAGTCTGCTATAAGTTGGCAAATTTCTGACATAAAGGGGATTAGCCCGTCTATTTGTATGCATCATATTTTGCTCGAGTAGGATTATAGCTGAAAGTGCATGCACAAAGGAGATTGAATCTGGTGATGCAAGAGGTCGTGAGAAAAAAAGTGTTGAAGCTTTCTAGATACCAGGATGATTTATGCCATATCTGACAGCGAGTGGGTGAGCCCGACTCAATGTGTTGTAAAGAAAGGAGGCATGACAGTTGTGAAGGATGAGAGGAACGAGATTATCACTACGCGACTCGTAACGGGATGACGAGTTTGCATTGACTACCATGCTCTGAATGCGGCTACACGTAAGGATCACTTTTCCTTCCTTTCATTGACTAAATATTAGATAGACTTGCAGAGTACGAGTATTACTGCTTTTTGGATGGCTATTCGGGTTATAATCAAATTATGATTTCCCCGGAGGACCAACACAAGTAGACGTTTACTTGCCCCTATGGTGTTTGTGCATATCGACGTGTGCTATTTGGTCTATGTAATGCTCCAGCCACATTCCAGAGGTGTATGATGGCCATCTTCTATGATTTCATCGAGAAAATAATAGAGGTATTTATGGACAACTTCTCTGTCTTTGGTTCCTCTTTTGATAACTGCTTGGAGAATTTGTCTCAAGTGTTGTAGTGATGTGAGGAGACGAATCTGGTTTTGAATTGGGAGAAGTGTCATTTTATGATACGCGAAGGTGTGGTTCTTAGCCACAAAGTTTCTACTGCTGGCTTGGAGGTTGATCGAGCAAAAGTTATAGCTATCGAGAAACTATCCCCTCCTACATCTGTTAAGGCAGTTCGTAGTTTTCTTGGCCATGCTAGATTTCATCGGAGATTTATCAAGGATTTTTCCAAAATCTCCAAGCCACTGTGTTCTCTACTGGAAAAATATGTGACGTTTGTGTTTAATGACGAGTGCATGGAGGCATTCGAGAAACTGAAGTTGGCTCTAGTAAGTGCTCCAATTTTAATACAACCTATTTAGACTGAGCCATTTGTTTTGATGTATGATGTCAGTGATCTTGCCGTTGGAGCTGTGTTGGGACAAAAGTGGGATAAATTCTTCCAAGTCATTCACTATGCTAGCAAGACACTCGATTGTGCTCAACAGAATTATACTACCACAAAAAAGAAGTTGCTAGCAGTGGTATTTGCTTTCGACAAATTCCGGCCATATTTGATTAGGGTGCAAACAACTATCTACACCGACCATGCAATGATCCAGTGCTTGTTTGCTAAGAAAGATGCCAAGCCGAGGTTGATTCGATGGATCCTGTTGCTACAATAGTTTGATATGGAGATCAAGGATTGAAAGGGATGTGAGAATGTCGTGGCGGACCATCTATCCCGTTTGGAGAATCTAGTGAAAGGCGAGGACCCAAAATTGCTCATAAATGAGAGTTTTCCGAATGAACAAGTGCTGGAAGTGCGAGCAGTGGATAAAACTCCATGGTACGCTGACATTGTGAATTACATAGTAATTCGTGTTATTTCCAAGGATCTCAGCTCTTACCAACAAAAGACGTTCCTCCATGATGTCCAATTCTATTATTAGGAGGAGCCTATTCTCTATAAGAGATGTGCTGATGCGGTGATTCGAAGATGTGTCCGAGATGATAAATTTCACGCCATTATTGAGCAATGCCACAGTTCTCCAAGTGGTGGCCATTTTGCATCAAATAGAACCGCCATGAAGATTCAACAAAGTGGGTTCTATTGGCCTCACATCTATAGAGATTGCCATACTTTTATTTACAAGTGTGATCAGTGTCAACAGATTGGCAATATTACCAAGAGGGATGAAATGCCACAGAAGGCTATGATGGTGGTCGAGTTGTTTGACATGTGTGGGATGGATTTTATGGGACCATTCCTTAAATCTCGAGGATTCCTCTACATTTTTCTTGCGGTGGAGTATGTGTCTCAATGGGTGGAAGCCGTTCCCACCACCAACAGTGATTCCAAAATTATGTTAAAGTTCCTGCGGAAAAATATCTTGACTCGGTTCGGAGCCCCGAGAGCTTTGCTCAATGATGGGGGGTCGCATTTCAACAACAAATGGCTAGGAAGTTTGCTAGCCAAATATAGTGTTTGAAGCACAAAGTGACGTCTCCATATCATCCTCAAGACAATGGACAAGCTGAGCTTTCCAATAGGGAGATTAAGCAGATTCTTGAGAAAATAGTAGTACACCGAAAAGATTGCGCGGATCGACTTGATGATGCTCTGTGGGCCTATTGTACTGTGTACAAAACTCCTATAGGTATGTCTCCCTTTCAGCTAGTTTTTGGAAAATCTTGTCACTTACCTATAGAAATCGAGCACAAGGCATATTGGGCAGTGAGAAAGATTAATTTTTAGTTCCAAGAAGCCGGAGTTGAGAGAGCTCATCAGTTGTTGGAATTGGAGGAATGGAGAAACGAGGCTTATGAGAATTCTTGCATCTACAAGGAGAGGGCTAGCAAATTCCATGATCGAGTCATCAAGCAAAATGAGTTCTTGTCGGGGGATGAAGTACTTGTTTATGATTCACAATTGAGGTTATTTCCAGGAAAGCTCAAGTCAAGGTGGACGGGTCCATTCGTGGTATACAAAATAAGTTGGAATGGCACTTGTGATCTATTGCGAGCCGATGGAAGTACTTTCACAGTCAATGGGCACCGTCTCAAACACTACTTCAGGCACCCCACTGAGGAGCAGAATTTGCGGGTCACATTCCTAAATGATCCATGAGCTTCCTTAAGGTATCGTCTATCTCAAGACGGTAAATGAAGCACTTGGTGGGAGGTAACCCATCATTTTATTTTTTTTAATTACTTCGTATGTTTTTACTTTCTTTTTTTAGTTTGTTTTTCGTTTTTTCATGTGTTTTTGTACTAATTTTTTTTCGTGTAGCTAATGTAAAAAAACAAATATATATATATATATATATATATATGAAAAATGGCACGGACCATGCCGCTTACCGCACGGCCCGTGCCGAGTGACACGATCAGGCCACAACTCTCGGTATCAAGGGCACGGATCGTGCTCCTTGCAGCACGGCCCATGCCACTTAACATGCCCAGCCCGAATTTTTTTTAAACAACATAAGATTCATTTTTTACCTTCTCTCTCATTCACACACGCACTAAAATTTTATTTACCAAGAAGAACTCGAGTTTTTCCTCCTCAAATCCTCTTGTGGTCTCAAAGTTTTGTTTCATCTCCCATCCAAACTCTAATCCTTGCCTAAACTCATCATTCAACACCCCCATTGGAAGATTCAAGCAAGGAAAGTGAAATTTTTCCCCTCTTTGTGCCCTAATTCAAAATTGAGTCAATTTTCCACCAAAGGTATGAAATTTCTTGCTTTCTTTACATGAGAAGTTGATTGGTGTTGTTTGGAGATGATGGGTAAGCTTGGGGGGGTGCAAAATTTTGTGATTTAAATTCCTTTTCTCTTTGGAGCATTTCATCGAACATGTGGTGTGGCCTTTTTCATTGAAAACTGATTATTTCACTTGTTCTAATGCTTTCAATGCTTTAATCCCTCTTCATATTGATTGGTATTATTATTGTGTGCTGAAAATGGGGGGTGAGTACTTGTTTGGGGTGCAATACATTTATTTTGGCCAATTGAAAAATTTTTGGGGATAAAATTTACTTATTCTAGCACTTTGAATACATGTTGTTGGCACTTATTTCTCTAATTTCCTATTTGCATGAGATAGTGCGTGTTAGGTATTTTTGAGACTTATAGGGTGAGGCTAGCCATTGTTTTGTGTATCTCGGGCTCATATTTGATGATTTTTAGGTACCGAGTTCTTGCTCATGGCCCCATGAATTGTTAGAGGCCGACGTGGAGGAAGGGAAGCGGTCCCCGAGAACCCTAATGACCCGTTCCATTTTGGGGTCATTTTGAATAACTTGGCGCATCGTGAACGGTGGGACCGACTTGTTCAATTAGAGTGCCTCCCATCTCACTATCCGGACACTTCCATATTGCGAGCACTTGGTTTGAATGAAGACTTTTGGGCCCTTTGTCAATGGGGGGAGTAGCTTTTGTTTTGGACGGACAGTGGCCCTCATACCGAAGAATGATGTTGGAGTTTTTGAGCACTATCTCGGTATACATGCGGAGAGGTGCCAGATTACCTTCCAGTATTTCGTTTCAGCTGGACAATCGGCCTTTCACTATCTCCATGAATGATTTGAATCACATTTTCCACAATGAGTGCGGTAATCCTGTTGAGCAGGCTTAGGAAGATGACCAGTTCTGAAAGGCTATCACGAGGGTGAATGATGCTGACCCTGGCTCCAGTTTCTGGCCTTGCACGGCTAAGGCCTCCATGATCCGTAACCCTATCTTCCGCTTTATGCAGAGAGCGTACGTGAATGCCCTCTTTGCACGATATGATAGTGGCACTATGCAAAGCCAGAAGATTTTCTATCCGTGGTGTGCCCTGATGCATCAAAACTTTAATCTGGGGGCCCACATTGCTGCACACTTGAGCCACGCAAGTGCCAAGAAGAGTGGCATTCTCATTTATGGTGGCATTATCACGCCTATAGTGGAATATTACAACATTGACTTTGCTGATTGCGAGGTGTTGTTTAGGAATATGGTCTTGTCTGTGGAGACCTTGATCAATATGGATGTCATCCGCGTGGATCGCGCTGGTAAGTGTTGTTGAATTTAAGTTCAATCATGATGAAGAAGATTTGTATGAATAAGAGATAACGAATGCTGCTTGAGAATTGTTTCTGTATTAATATTTTTGTGTGTGTTTAATTTACATCAAGAGATAGCACATATAGATAGAGAATACATTAACTTTGGAAAGTTATTCTAAACATGGTCCTAATCTCTTGTGATTTGTCTTTGCAGGATTTAAGGAGTAGATCTTGACTTTCTTTGCTGACACTTCCCCTCAAGTTGAGTAGTGGGGTCTCCAATATTCAACTTGACCAGTACATTCGAGAAGCCTTATGAATTTACCGCTTTGGTCAGAATATCTGCAAGTTGATCTTCAGATCGAACAAATGGCAGTTCAACGATTCTAGCCTCTATCTTTTCTTTAATAAAATGTCGATCCACTTCCACATGTTTTGTTCAATCATGTTGAACAGGATTTTCTGATATGCTGATTGCTGCTTTATTATCACAAAATAACTGACATGGCTAATATGAATCAAAACCAATCTCTGCTAGCAATTTCTGGAGCCACAGAACTTCTGTCAAACCACTCTTAATGCCTCTGAACTTGGCTTTGGCACTGGATAAAACTACTACCTTCGGTTTCTTACTTTTCCAAGTGACAAGATTTTCTCCTACAAAGGTAAAGTATCCTGCAGTAGATCTCCTATCCATAGGATTACCCGCCCAATCAACATCCGTATATCCGTGTATCTTAGAGTGCCCATGTTTTCCAAACAATAATCCATACCCAAAAGTACCCTTAAGATACCTTACGATTCTGAGTGCAGCCTCCATATGATCAACTTGTGGTCTGTGCATGAACTGGCTAACCACTCCCACAGCATACGCAATATCGGGTCTGGTGTGAGCTAAAGAAATAAGCTTCCCCACCAGACGTTGATATTGTCCTCGATCAGTCAGCTCAGCATCCTTAGTAAGCTGCAACCGGTGGTTAACAACAATAGGAGTATCAATCAGCTTGCAATCTAACATTCTAGCCTCCACAAGAAGATCTAGGGTATATTTTTTCTGGCATATGAAAATCCCTTTAGTTGACCTTAGAACTTCAATCCCAAGAAAGTATTTGAGGGCACCCAGATCCTTCATTTCAAACTCACGAAATAGGCTCCTTTTAAGCTCTTCAATTTCTTCTGTATCACTCCCAGTGATAATCATGTCATCATCATAGATAATCAGATAGGTAATGAGTCTTCCTCGTTTCTTCAAAAAAAGCGTGTGATCAGAGTTGCTCTGTCGAAAGCCATAACTTTTCATAGCACTGGTGAACCTCCCAAACCAGGCCCTTAGAGACTGTTTGAGCCCATAGAGAGTTTTCTTCAATCTGCACACTTCTCCATTTTGAAATTTGAACTAAAATCCAGGTGGTACCTCCATATACACCTCCTTCTTTAACTCACCATGTAGAAATCATTAGTGACGTCAAACTGATGAAGTGGCTACTCTTGATCTGCATCAACCGATAGTAACACCCAAACTGTATTCATCTTGGCTACTGGTGAAAATGTTTCTGAATAGTCCACTCCGTAAGTCTGGGTGTAACCTTTCACAACCAACCGAGCCTTATATCGCTCAATAGACCCATCGGGTTTCCGTTTGATGGTGAAGACCCATTGACACCCAACCGGTCTTTTCCCTTGAGGTAGTCTGCAAATTTTCTACGTGTTGTTCCGTTCCAAGGCATCCATTTCTTTCTTCATGGCATCTGTCCAGTGTTTATACAGAAAGGCTTCTTGGGCTGTTCTTGGGAGATCTTCATATAGAGCAGCTTGGAAGGCAATGGCGTGATCTACAAGATTTCCCTGAGCAATGTTCCCAATCGAGTATCTGGATTTCTTGTTGATTCTTTCTAGGGAATATCGCTTTGGAGGAACACCCCTATTACTCTGTGGAGGTAACACATATCTGCCAGTAACCTGTTCTGCCGCCTCTATTTCAATATTATTTTGTTCTATTACATCCGGTATCGTACCTGCATGATGTTGTTCTGTACTTTCTGAAGGTTCACAGTTAGTGAATTCAGATCCATAGAGACAAGGGGTTCAGTGTTTTCTCTTACCTCAGATATCGAGTCAAGGGAAATACCACTGTCCAGTTCACTTTGCACCGGTGATTGTGACGGAGTTTCAAAGATCAGCTCAGTGGTATGGTTAACTGTCTCTGTTGGAACTGCTCCTTGTGGACTGGTTGGATTTGACACCGACACTGGCTCGAGCCAACTTAGTGGGTCAAGTTTAGAACTCCCCCCCGACCACTAAGATGGTGATGATAAAAATACTCCGTCTCAAGGAAATCACAGTTCATGGTAGTGAACAGGTGATGAGATTTGGGATCATAACATCGATAGCCTTTCTGTTTAACTCCATATCCCACAAAAACGTATTTAACAACATAGGGATCCAATTTTGTGCGCGAGTTTTTGGGTATATAGATGAACACAGAGCAGCCAAAGATGCGAGGCTTGAAGGTAAGAGGTGTTTAGACAGACATTGAAGCGGAGTTTGGAGAGCAAGGCTTTTAGTAGGTAACCGATTCAAGAGATATACAACAGTAGAGATAGCTTCAGGCCAAAAATGAGGGGGCACATGAGACTCAATGAGTAAGGCTCAAGTGACCTAAAAAAGAATCCGATTCTTCCGTTCCGCCACCCTATTTTGTTTAGGCGTGTGCGGACAAGTAGTTTGGTGAATTAATCCGTTATCGGTGAAGAATTTGGTCATAGAAGAATTCACAAATTGTCCCCCGTTATCGGATCTCAAAATTTTGATTTTGGTGTGAAATTGGTGGTGAATCATGTTGTAGAATTGGACAAATTTAGAGAAAACATCAGATTTGTGACGCAGAAAATAAAAACAAGTCATACAGGTGTGATCATCAATAAATAATAAAAAATATTGAAAATCTTGTCTACCAACAATAGGTGCAGGACCCCAAATATCAGAATGAACTAAAGAAAACATAGAATTCACACGAGTATTGTTGGGCTTAAAAGGCTATTTATGGCTTTTTGCCAAAGCACAAGTCTGACAATATATATCTGAAGAAAAAGATAACTGAGGAAATAAAAGTTTGAGATAACCAACAGACGGGTGCCCGATTTGGCAGTGCCAAAGCCAAGCAGCTTGTGGTGCAGTTCCGGTAGCCAGCATCACCGTACCTTTATGAGCAATCTCGTCCACATAGTACGATCCACGACGTTCAGTGCCACATCCAATGATCTCCCCCGTCCTAATATCCTGTAAGATACAGAAAGTAGGATACATCAGAATAGTGCAATTTAGCTCTTTGGTGACGTGGCTAATAGACAACAATTTGTGAGACAAAGTCGGGACATATAAACAATTGGATATTTTAAGTGTAGGGGAAATAGAGATGGTTCCGGCTCCATTAACTGGAGTAATTTCCCCACTAGTCGTAAGGACATGTGTTTTTATAGGCTGAGACGGGGTACAAATATCCGAGGCTTCGAAGGTCATTGTGTCTGTACCACCGCAGTTAAAAATCCAAGCAGCATTTTTATGTTCTCGGTCATGAACCATATTCACATAGGCCATCTTATTTAAAGGAGTGAAATTTGCAATATTAAATAATGAGGAGCTGAGTGGGTTGGGTATAGAAATATCCGACCCGGTACCTTCATAATCAAAGCTGTTGTTGCTCTCATTTACGACATCAGCTCCACTTGAAACCCTAGTCACCACAGCCATCCTCCCTACTCCCTCACTGCCGTCGCCTGTACCGTTGTCACGGCCTCTGCCGTTGCCACTATTTCGATGGCCGGTGACCTCTAAGTCACCGATGGCGGCGGCGGCTCTGCCACCATTCTCCTTCTCTTTGGGTGGTTTATGGTTATCTTCCCACCATTCTGGGTATCCGACGAGCCGGAAGCACGTCTCCTTGGTGTGCTTCATCATACCACAATGAGAGCATTTCAATTTGCTCTTATCGACTTTGTCTCGGGATGATGAGCCATTTCTCTTGGGTGGGCCTGACCGATTCGTCGGTCGGAACCTCTTCACCGTCAATCCTATTGCGTCGCCGCCGTGATGAGGACCGTGGGTGACCAAGCCGCTACTGATTTCTCTATCGGCAGTGCCATCCACTTTAGAGCCCCAAATCCCCTATCGAGCAGCCCCTTACCGGAGTAGGGCATACGCCGCCTCCACATTTGGTAACGAATCTATTTTTAAGATATCTCGACGCTCCGATTCATACTTCTTGCTGACACCGGTAAGTAGTTGAAACAATCTAGTTTCAGATTGAATCCGGCAATAAGTGTCGATGTCTTTTTCACATTCCATCGGGTTTGGGTGGCTTTTATCGATCTCAGCCCAAATTCGCTGTAATGTGCTATAAAAGTTTTCAATTGTTCCTTGCCCTTGTTTGATGCTATTCGCTTGTACTGTCAACTCAAATATTTGTGCACAGTCCCTTTTCACACTATATATGATTGCTAATCCTTTCCATAAACTCTCTGCAGATTTGTATTGAACATAGTTGTTTGCCAAAGTTGGCTCCATGTTCTATATTATCCATGATATCACGGTAAGATCATTCTGGTACCATTTGTGGTTGGCTGGATCAGTGGGTTCGGGGGGAGAAGGGTGGCCCATGATGTGGTTGAGGCACCCTCTCCCTCCAATTTCTAGGTGCATCATCCGTGACCATAAAGAGTAATTGAATTCATTTAGTTTGATGCTTACTGTAACTGTTTAGTTCTGATTGGATTCTGAATTTCTTAGTTCTGTTGTTGTTGGTGGGCTAAACTGTCTGAGAAGGTTAGCAAGTTGTTGTGCTAGCAACTCTGCCCCTGGCAGAGATGGCTGGGCGCTCGGTATGCCGTCTTCTTCCCCTATCATGATTCGGTATATGATGAAGCAGAATAATGATGATCCTCTAGGATCGCCACTACTTTGATACCATGTTGAATTTAAGTTCAATCATGATGAAGAAGATTTGTATGAATAAGAGATAACGAATGATGCTTGAGAATTGTTTCTGTATTGATATTTCTGTGTGTGTTTAATTTACATCAAGAGATAGTACATATAGATAGAGAATACATTAACTTTGGAAAGTTATTCTAAACATGGTCCTAATCTCTTGTTATTTGTCTTTGCAGGATTTAAGGAGTAGATCTTGACTTTTCTTGCTGACTCTTCACGCAGAAGGCAGCTGGCCACTTCCCCTTGCCGAATCATCATCTGACGAGAGTGTCCGATTAGCGTCATTCTACTAATTGGAGTATGTCTACACCAGCCTATCAAGCTGCCATTGCCACAGCTCAGCCGGCCTTGCCCTTTAGAGCACGGATTTCTGAGCTAGCGAAGGACGAAGTGGCCGAGGAGGAGGGGGAGCAGTCTGATGATGATGACGGAGCTAGCACCGGGGGTGCCACCTCACAGGTGGATACTGATGCCCCCTCCAGTTCACGAGTGGCGGGACATCGTCATGCTCGCCCTCGCTCTCAGGAGGAGCGCCTTGATGATGTGGAGGACCGTCTCTCTTCGATCGAATCTGAGATGCAAGGATTGCGGGGTGAGTTCAATCAGATGAACACGCAGGTTGGAGAAATCACGCGAATGTAGCTACAATGCTACAAATGATGCAGCAATGGGGGTTGCAGTTTCCCTCGAACTCGCCTCCATCGTGATTTCTGTTGAGGTTAGCGATTCAAGGTCTTTCCGTCTGTCTTTTTAAACTTATGCTCTTTCGAGTATAAGTTTGGGGGGTGGATGGACGTTATGCCTTGAATCCCTGTTCTAAGAATTTCTTTTAATCACTTTCTGCATTTAGAGAATTCATTTGCATTAGTTTTGTAGTTTAGGTTGTAGTACATGTTTACTACTTTCTAGTCTATTGCCGGTTGTGAGTTGGTTTTGGTTAATCTCATGCTATGTACTGTAATGAATGATGGTTGCCAATGATAAATTCTGGGATTGTTGAAATTGATGTCTGTATTGAGTTTACTATGAGCATGATATGTGCAATTGCGATGAATTGCTTGTTTGTCTTGAACCGTGACTGTCTTGTTTGAGCCTTATAATCCATTTCTTGTGTGTGAATGCTGGGTTACTGTTGAATGTCTAGAACTTGCCTCTTGTCTGCTCAATTTTAACAGGATGTGTGTGGAATTTTGAGATGATTTAAGGCCATTTTTGTTAGCCCTATTCTTATCCTGTGTATTTTTGGCCAAAACATTTCAAATTGCCATTGTGAGCCCCGTTGAGCTTAATAGCCATTTTTTTTTGCCAATTTAATTCAATCTTGTTTGTTAATGTGTTTCTTTCCACTCGGACTTGTGGGGTGGCTAGAACAATTATAGGAGGGGTGAATTGTTTTGGTGGAACTTGGGGAGAATAAAATGATGGAGTGTAGATTGTGAAAAGGGTTATGGAGTTGGAATATTTATATGGCACTTAGAAAAAAAAAGAGAAAAAAAAAGAGAAAAAAAAATGAAATAAAGAAAAACAAATAATGAGACAAAAAAAAAAGAAAAAATATCTAAGTGGCCATATTCATAATTTGGTGATGCTTTTGATTTATGGTTTTGGAAAAGGAGGAAGAAAGCTAGACAAAGTTTAACTTTACTCGTTTGGTATTGGGGTTGAGTGTTAGTGAGGAAGTATTGAGAGTAATTAACTCAATAAGTCCGATTTAGTCACTTAGCCTATATTTTCCCTACCTTGTCCAAAAGCCTACATTACAACCAAATTATAAAGTCCTTTTTTATCCTAATTCTACATTCATTGCATGTAAAGGCGAGATAAGATAATGGGCAAGCTTATGGTTAATTTTTCAGTTAATCCAGTTTTGAGTGCTTATATTTTTTATCCTAAACACTTGAGAGTGAGTGATACACGAATTGGTGAGGTCATTAGTTCAAGGCTAAAGATAAGTTAGTAGTCGTGTTGTGCGAGAATATTTTTGCTCATTGTATGCTTGATTTGGATGATTGATGTTTGTGGTGTTTGAGGAAATGAAACTGTCAAAACATCCCCTCTATGCTTGATTTTAATTCTTTCATTTTATTGTTCGAGGACGAACAATGGGTAAGTTTGGGGGAGTTGATAAACTCGGGATTTGCATGCTTTTCGGATGTGTTTTCTACATATTTTTGGAGTCAAATACATGTGTTTGTGACTGTTTTGAATAGATTTGTGTTGTGTTGGTACAGTCACGGGTTTATCGAGTTTTGACAAGAAAACCGCCTAGGTTGGAAGGAGTACACGAGTTTGTGACTGTTTATGAGTTTTGTAATCAATACACTATTTTCTTTAGATTTCTATTTCACCATGAGCGGCTAAATGCTTATTAATTCTAGGGTTTGCGTACATGTGGATGCTATGTTATTAATTTAATTCTGTTATTCTTCCCCTCTGATTATTATGTTCAAGTGTTTAAATGGTTTATTTTATGCTTCGATTACTGGCCATAATTGATTGCATGTGTAGTTGGTAAATTTGAAACCTAGCGGAGATAATTGACCAAAGGATTAATTGAACCTTTTGATACACGTTCGTCATGAATATGTAGGAGATAAAATCTGATGCTTTAAGGAGTTAGTAAATTTACCTATAGACGAAAGTGATAGGAGATTTATTAATCAACAACTACCTTGAGACCTGTCGGAAATAGGTAGCAACTTTTCTGATTTCTCCACCAATAATCGTATTAAAGTGGGAATAATTAGGATTGGATTAGTACATAGTCGATACATGTACATTGCATTCCCTAAGATTAATCTTTATTAATTGATTGAATTTGTTAATTTGGTTTAATTGATTTGCTTTGGATAATTAGTTTAATTGTTCTTATTTAATTGTTCTGATTCTGTTTTTGCTTGGTTTGATTTGTGTCTAGCTTTAGTAAACCCATGTAAAATTTAGGTAGCCTGGATAATAGAGACGTTTTAGCTTAGTGCTCAGTGTGGTCGAATTTACAGTCCCTGTGGATACGATACTTGATTCACCGACTATATTGCATGTCCTATGTTAGTTGCAGCATTGTGCATAAAAATTAGTGCATCAATAAACATACTAATGCCTAAATATTATATTATTGAATAGTATATCTCATTTTCTTTAAAATGTTTAGACCATTCATCATAACTTTTAGTTTAAAGATTGAAAAATAATATAATTATTATTTATTATATTTGATTTCACATTATTTAATTTTTAATTATAATTTAATTATTTAATTATATTAAATATTATATGTTTCTGAACTTTTATGATGAACAAACTACATTTTATATTTTTATAAATATATTTCATTTTCTTTTAATCGTTTCAATCATTCTTGTTAACTTTTAGTTTAAAAATTGAAGAAAAATAGAAGATTATTATGCATTACATAATTTAATTTATCTTTTATTCTATTGAAATAATTTTATATCTAATAATTTGCGTATACATCATTTAATTTTAATTTTTATTGATTATTCATTTTAAATTTTAATTTTATTGATCGAAATAAATATAATATTATTATTTATTACATTTAATTTCAAATAGTTCATTTTTAGTTATAATTTAGGTATTAAATTAAAGATCAAAACATAACTTTTATAATAAACTTACTAAATACTGTATTATAAATATGCAAAATATACATACATATATATGTGCAATTATATATATATATATATATATATATATATATATAGAGAGAGAGAGAGAGAGAGAGAGAGATATGAGATCATGTGAAAACAACACTCCCTTGTGAGAACTGAGAACCAATCTCAGCCACAGATCGCTCTTATTTTGACGGCCAAGATTTGTCCCAAGATTGAAAAAATTGCGGTGGCATATTTGTAATATTAGCGAGTTTTTAATGAACAAAGACTATTTTTATAATTTAGGAATTCTATTATATTTGGAACGAATCTCATTCCGTCTACAATTCGTTTTCCGTCTCCGAATTCTCTCAACCGGCAAAGAAACTTTTCTTTGGATTTCTCCATTGATTTTCTGTTGAATACATTAGTTTTATTTCAATCCCTTTTCAGATTATCTCTTCTTTTCGTTTCTTGTCTGACTAGAAGAGTTGTTGATGAAATCGGTTGCGGATTTCAATTGATTTTTATTTAGGGGTTTTTTTTTTCAGAAGAAATTGTATACGTATTTGATCATCTGCGTGCTGAGAACTTTTACCCTTCCTTGAAGAATAATCTAGTATTTGTTTTCTGTGTATAATCAGCATCGGACTTTTGACCAAGAAAATAGTAATTTATTTTATTTTATATCGGAGAAGGGTTTGTGAAATTCAATTGGAATTTTGACCATGACTAAGGATGGAGCGGATTTAGATACATGGAGGGATTATTTCAGGAGTTCAAATTCTGATATATTCAGTGTAATCGAGCACGCAATCATGTTGACATTGGTGGAATTTTATTTTTATTTCGCATGATTTAAGTTTTGATTTTCAATTATACTTTAAGATTGATGGCTAAAAAAGGCCATGACAGTGGTAAAAAAGGTCATGACAGTGCTAAAATAGAAAATGACAGTGATAAAATCCTAAAAGAGCCATGCTAAAAAAGGCCATGACAGTGCTAAAATAGAAAATGACAGTGCTAAAACCCTGAAAGAGCATGCTAAAATAAGTCATGACAATGCTAAAAAAGGCCATGACAATGCTAAAATAGAAAAATGACAGTGCTAAAATCCTAAAAGAGACATGCTAAAATAAGTCATGACAATGCTAAAATAGAAAATAACAGTGCTAAAACCCTGAAAGAGTCATGCTAAAAAAGCCATGACAGTGCTAAAATAGAAAATGACAGTACTAAAACCCTAAAAAAAGTCATGCTAAAATAAGTCATGACAATACTAAAAAATGACATGACAGTGCTAAAATTGAAAATAAATATAAAAACAGGAATATATACTAGGATATTCAGAGAAGAAAAATAAACATATATAAATGAGGCGAATGAAGTATATATTATCGAACAAGTCAACTTCTAAAAGTGGTTCCCGCTAGATTAATTTACAATAACTTATCTCGACCATTCCTTACGTCGAGTGCTCAATTTTTATGAACAAGTTTGGTGGCTTCTTCGAAATTTAGAATACAATTTGAATAATGAGTAATGTTTCCATTCACCACTTAGTGTTGTAGGATATGTAGCTAACATTTCTAGGTAGAGATGATATTTTTTTTTTCGCTATAATCAAGGTATTATCTTAACGTGGCATATTTTGTTATCTACCATAAGAATATTTAAATTCAGGAAATAAAATATATTTAATTACGTCTCACTCATAATTAAAAACATAAAGAAGAAATAAAATTGGTAGACAGCTAAGCATTGGATTTATATATGATGCGTGACAAGTCAAGTAGTCAAATGCGAAGAATTAAGCTTCTCTAATGTTTTTCAACTCAATCAACTGTCTTCTTCTCTTCTTATGTTGTTCCTTTTCTAGTTCTCGAGAAAGAATGAGGGAAGAACTACAATGAGGCTTGTGAGAGAGACACTCTACATGAGATTGATCTGTTGGAATAAGAGTCATGCTAAAATAAGTCATGACAATGCTAAAAAAAGCCATGACAGTGCTAAAATAAGAAATGACAGTGCTAAAATCCGAAATTGAAAAATATACACGTAAATTCTGAGTATTCATATATTTTTCGATTTTACCCTTACTAAGATTCAGGGGCAGCGAAGTTGGACGTTATTACGAGATTGCCACCGCGTTTTTTAAAATCTGGAGCAGATCTAGGCCGTCCAAATATACCGGATCTATGGCTCATATTGGTTATCGGTTCTCACCTAGGGTGTAGTTTCTTCTGAAACCTAACCATATATATATATATATATATATATATATATATATTAAATTCGAAGTACGGTATGTATCAATGTGTCGGTATATACTATCATAACGTACCACAATATATGTAACGGTATATACCTTCACTTTGATATATACCGTGGTACGTTATGACGGTATATACCGGCACATCGGTATATACCGTAGTATGATATATACAGATATATGACGGTATACCGAACTTTCGGTGTATGCCGTTATACCTTAATTTTTGAAAATTCATATATTTACCTTACCATAAAATTCCGGTAAGGTATCAGACTTTACCGAAAAATCAGTATACCGTAAATATCGATATCTTTAGTATTTTTCCAGTACGATAAGGATGGTATTTCGGTATGAGTATTTTTTCCAGCCCTGGCTAGTGTATTCCAATAAAAATAAAGATTAGTACGTAGTTAATTAGAGCATAAATAAGTTGCAAATTACCCGGATACATTGGTAATATACAACGTTAATTAATTAGATATTTTACTGAAACAACTAAATTCAATAGGAAAAAAAAAGTTGCAAAAGAAAAAATATATACGTGTATACAAAAAGAAGGGCCAATCAATGGAAAAATGCAGTGGAAATAATAAAATACAATAACATATTTTAGTGTGCAAAGAAAGAAAGAAAAAACTACAAACAGGTTCGAACAAAATTAATTTGAATATTGATACAAACACGTTGATATCCATATCAATAAAAAAAACAATATTATAAGTTATAACTCAAAAAAGAGAGTTGGTGTCTTTGTTGCTATGATAAAAGAAAATCATATTGTAATTACAAAATACTCTAAAATATATTAATTTTTTTAAAGCAAATATTCCATGTTTATATTCTTCTAGGGTTAATTGTAATAAAATCATGAACTTTTAATAAATTTATAATTTAAGTATCACTTTTAAAATGTTAAATTAATTCAACATTTTGATTTGTAGCAAAATCGATAGTCTCTAAAAAAAACGACAATTAGAATTATAATGTGATAATATTTAAAATTTTTGATAAATTGCAATTGGAAAACAAAAATGAAAAAAAAAAATCTTATTAAATTGTAACCAACTGGTGACCTATTTAGAATATATCATATACATTGACATGTATGTCCCCAACAATTGAATCATTTTCAATTTTAATTATATTTATTTATACATATATTTTATTAAATATTAATACATAATCGAATAAAATTTTGAGTTTATTTATTTATTTGAATCAGAAACTGCAATTTTTCTTTTGGTAAAGTTAATTATGTCAGAAACTGTCTTTGGCACTTGCAAAAAGTGTGAAATAATTTGGCCCCTCCACCCCCTCCTCCCCTACCTACATTCTTTCCTCACCTCATTTTCTTATTCTACATATGCTACCTTAAAATTGATTCTCCATAGAATTTTGGCACAATATGGAACTATGCATGCATGCCAATTGCCATGGGAGCAAGTCTTGAATCTCCAGTTGTGAAGAGAAATTCACCTCATTTTCTTTACCTTGCGTGCAGAGCTTGTTAGCCCCAAATGTTAGAATTGTTTTTGTTAAGTAGAACCATTTTGATGGTGAAGAAAATTTGAGGTCAACAAAAAGCTCTTTTTTTCTGGCAGAGTTTGGTGCTGGTGGTATGTGTAGCAGCTGCAGATGAGGATGTGGTTATAATATTCTCCCTTTTCTCCATTTTGAGTAGAGCTGGTCAAATTTAAAGTTGGAATTTTCTTCTTTTTATTTTTATTTTTCTTTATTGTTCTATATATGTTTAGGTGGAGAGAGGGAGCTCAATAATGGCGACTGGAAACCAAAACCTGATTGAAATGCCTCAGAATCTAAGGACGAAGCTTGCTCTTGCTGTTAGAAGCATTGAATGGAGCTATGCAATTTTCTGGTCCATTTCACCCAGAAAACCAGGGTAAAGATCCAACCTTTACTTTGATAGCCCCCCCCCCCCCCCCCCCAAGAAAAGAAAAAGAGGGAAAGAAATTTGAAACAGATAATGGATGTATAAATCCAATTCTGCAATGTGTGTGTACTTTGAGGAAAATCTGGCTAGAAGTTTGAATGCAATTGAAGAATGGAGGGCTTCTTATTTTACTCATAATTTATCTGCGGAGTGTTGTTTGGCCTCTTTATATGTTTATTCTTGTGAATTTGCCCACCTCAGAAATGCTTTGCTGTAGATTGTTAGCATTTGCTTCTGGTTTTGATGGGCCATCTACTCTAGGCTTCATCTGTAGAGGTTTCTTATTGGGTTTTCTGGATTATTACTAAATCTATGTTGAAGGTATTTAATGCTATATCAAGTTCACACTTTTGTAGGATCATGAATTGCACCATTGTTGAATCCTTGTGTGTGACCATTGACTGTTTTTGAGTTGGTTAGTGTTTAACATGGCCTGAAGTAAAATTTTAAATGATAATTTTACGTGCACTTTATTGGGTACGTGCACTTTATTGGGATTTAAATGTAGCTCTTCTGGTGATTGCATTGTGAATGTTGATGGAGAACGATTTATATCTAATATGTAAGTGGAACATTTTAGGGTGTTGGAATGGTGCGAAGGGTACTACAATGGTGATATTAAAACACGAAAGACAGTTCAGACTGCTGAGGTGAACTTGGATCAGCTGGGATTGCAGAGAAGCGATCAATTAAGAGAACTTTTTGAGTCTCTGTTGCTTGGCGAAACCAAACCTCAAGCTAAAAGGCCTACTGCTGCATTATCCCCTGAAGATCTCACTGATGCAGAGTGGTATTTCTTGGTTTGCATGTCTTTTGTGTTCGACGTTGACCAAGGGTATTATCTTTCCATCTGAATCAATTAGTATTACTTCGATTTCTGGTTGATAGTTAGCATTATGATGGTTTTTGAGCTTGAGTTTGAGAGATCAAACATAATGCACCATTCTTGTCCGGCAGAGTTATCCCATCACCTTTACCAAAATCAGTTTTAACAATAGGATGTGAAGTCATTGAACAATTCGCAACCATTTTTGCTATAAACAACTATTAGAAAACTAAAACGTAAAGGCAATAGACTCGCCATTTCATGTATTTTGTCGGTTTTCACTGTGCTATTTGTTGTCTGCTGTTTGCATGCAAGTATATACACTCATGGTTACCTTCACGCTGGGACTGTGAGCAAAATATCATAATGCTTTTGATTTCAAGAAGTGAATGTGTCAATTCTAATGTAATTTTTACTTTTTGAAAAAGCTTGATGTATGATTGTACTACGATTAATTGTTTTAAATAAAAAGAAAGAAAACTATCTGAATTTATATTTTTCTATTTCAAGGTTGCCTGGAAGGACACTAGCTAAGAATCGAACAATATGGCTCAGCAATGCTCACCGGGCTGACACCAAAGTTTTCTCTCGTTCTTTGCTTGCAAAGGCAAGTAGAAAAGATCAAAAGAGTTTATATTCAGAAAGATAGTATTGTGTACATAATCGCAGAAAATGTTTATGGAAGATTCTAACTTCTTTTTACTTCTCCATTTCTGTATCTTCTGATGGTTGGACTTGAATTGCTTTTTATCAGAGTGCATCAGTCCAGGTATTTGCCTGAATCCCAAGCCATATTGAGATTTTTTTTTGATGTTGCAATTTGTCATATTACAGTAAACAGAACATATTTTTCACAATATGAACTGTTTAACTTGCAGACAATTGTGTGCTTTCCGCATTTAGGAGGTGTGGTTGAGCTTGGAACAACTGAACTAGTATGCCACTATATCTTGGTCTCTATTATATTAGTCCATGGTTCATTTCAGTGAGTTCATCAAAATCATCTATGTATAGTAATAAGAAATCTCTACGTTCTTTCTGAAGGTTCCAGAGGATCCAAATCTCATTCGGCATATAACTTCATTCCTGGAGAGTCCTTCTGCAACTGTTTCCAAGATTTCTAACCATGTCTTCAACAGTAGTGCTAATCACAATGACCTCACCCGTGAAAGGCTCGACCATGCTAATATGCCGGAAGAGGGCCTTGACCAGCTTTTGGATGATCCGTACATGGGAATCTGTTCTCCAAATAACTCTTCACATGATTTTGCAGACAATCTGCTGAGAGAGGATTCAAATTTGGTGGAAGGCGTAGATGGTGAGGCTTCTCAAATACAGAGCTGGCCTGTAATGGATGATGCAGTCAGTAATTGCCTAAACAATTCTGTGAATTACAGTGACTGTATATCTCAAACTCACGGGGAACCTGAGACGATAATCCCACCTTCAGATCGGAAGAAGGAAACAAAACATTGTATGCATGACAATCAAGAATGCAATCAACAGAAAACCACTGATGTTCAGGGCAGTGATAGTCATTATCATAGTGTTCTTTCCAATCTTTTGAAGAGTTCTCACCAGTTACTTCTGGGTCCCTACATTAGAAATGGGAGCAGAGAATCGAGCTTTGTTTGCTGGACGAAGGATGGAAAGCCAGGAGGCCGGGTACCCCAAAGAGGAACTCCACAGAAGTTGCTCAAGAAAGTACTCTTTGAAGTAGCTAGAATGCATGAAAGCTGCAGGGTTGACTCCGGCAAACATAGTGCCAATTCTAAACGGGTAGTCGATGAAACTGATAGAAACCATGTCTTGTCTGAGAGGAAACGTAGAGAAAAGATAAACGAGAGATTTATGGTTCTTGTAGCTCTAGTCCCATCTGGTGGAAAGGTACTATAGTATAATATCTGCTCATTAAATTTGCCTCTGTCACGAACTACATTTATGAAAGAAAATTATGGGTTACTTGTATTGCAGGTTGACAAAGTATCAATACTCGATCATACAATAGAGTACTTGAGAGGGCTTGAGAGAAAAGTTGAAGAGCTGGAATCCTACAAAGAAGCAATGGAGCGAGAGTCAACAACGCGTAGCAAATCCTCAGATTCCATTGAGAGGACATCTGATAACTACGGCAAGGATAATTCCAAGAAGCCAGCAACAAACAAGAGAAAGGCTTGTGATAAGGAAAAAATAGGACCTGAAAGTAACATAGTTCGGTTGAGAGACTCCTCGACTGATAATATAGCCGTCACTGTTTCAGAGAAAGACATCTTGATTGAGATAAGTTGCTCTTGGAAGGAGCATGTGTTGCTTGAAGTTATGGAAACACTAAGCAAAGTACGTTTGGAGATGCAGACTGTCCAATCCTCTACCACCGACGGAACTCTCTCCATCACTGTAAATGCTAAGGTCTACCATCTACATCGAGAATGTGATATAAACTGTTTTCAAATTCATGCAGTGAACTAACAGCTATTACATAATTTGCAGTGCAAGGGACTGAAATCTCCTTCGGCCGTAGTGATCAGGCAAGCTCTTCAGAAAGTTATGAAGAAGTGTTAAAGATGTTGCTGACAATCTGTGTAACTTGTGTAGAAATATGTATTTAGTAACCTAAGCAAATAAAAAATTCTTGGATTTTTTCAAGTAGTGCAGTTTTTGGCATAATAACCCATTTTGATGATCGGCAGTTAAAAAAAAAGAGAAAAGTCCTGTAAATCAATCAGTAGAGGTATGTTTGAAATACTTGAGTTTTGAATGAGAAAATCACAAATGAACCAAACATATTTTCTTTTTTGAGTTTTGCTATTTTGCCGATGCTCTAGTGTCCTTGGAGTTGTGTTCTTCATCCACTTTGATTTTCCTGCCAAAAACTAAGCTGCATTTCATGTTTCATTAGTGTCAATGTATGATGTGTAAAGTTATGATATTCAATATTTGTTGGAAAATTGGGTTTAATAAAGTGAGTTGTTGTCTCATTTTATCTGATTTTCAGTGGCCGTGATATTTAACTTTGGAGGAGTTAAATGTTGTATGATGTATCTATGTTGTATTAGATAATCATAGTATATTAGTTTCTCAAACCCGATTTTTGGTAAGTGAGAAATTAATCGTGAAGTTGGTCACGTGAAAAGGGCATGTATGCGGTGGGGGAATGTATCGGTGTAACATTTAAGAGACCCCACAATCGAAGCCGAAGCTGATTAAGCTTGTACTTAAGTGCGTAAACTTGAGTGTGACATCTGATGTGTAAATGTATCGGTGCTACATTTAAGAGACCCCACAATCGAAGTCAAAGCTGATTAAGCTTGTATTTAAGTGTGTAAACTTGAGTGTGACATCTGATGTGTACTAAGTGTGCGAGCTTCGAGTCCACACGTGCGAGATCGACAGTGTTAGTGTTCGTTCCCATTCTCAGGATAGGAATAGTTATAGTGACAATGACAGTGACAGTGACAGTGTCTCGTGTTTTCGCATTGGCCGTTCGGTAAAATTTGATTTGAACTTGGTTGAATTTGGGTCTAGCTAAAATTAGTCCTAGTTGATTCAGATCAAGTGTCGGGTAATCTATCAGGAACATATTCCGGGACGTTCGATGTTCGACCCATTGATGTACGCGGATGTGACTCCTGATCTTTAGGGATGTAACCGACTCTCACTTATGGTGGAGAGTTAATACTGCAGCGGTAGTAACTTATGGGAGGTTTCAAATGTGGATTTGAATGCACCATCATGGGAAGTTACAAATGTGGACTTGAATGTACATTAGTCACTCATGGGGATTACATCTTGGTTTGAATGCCTAAACCCTAATTCTAAATGAGGTGGAATGTGTGCCTTTAAGTAGGTTCTCTTGCATGCTTTGTTGAGAGTGAAAGAGTGAGTGAAGAGGAGTGAGTAGAAAGAGAATAGAAAAACTATGTAGGTCGTAGAGAGTTGTTATGGGAACTTGTAGGGTTCTCTTAGACGAAGTCTCTTATATAGCATCATTCATCAAGTCTCTTATGCTTCTTAGTTCTCCCATTGTCTAGTTCGATGGAGCCTACCGGTTTGTGGTGCTACTACCAGGTAGGATGAAGCCGTTTTATCTTTGGGGACAAACTCCAATATCGTGAGCACTAGCCAGGGCGTAATTGTCTTGCGGAAAGAGGTCTCCTCGACTCGGCTTAATTCCATTCAAAACCTAGTTTACTGTTTGTTGCAGGTTTTATCCAAGATGTTTCAAGTCTGGTCCAGAATCTGTTCCAGACAAGGCGAGTTTGTTCTCGTGTGTTTGTATTTTTGTTTCTATTTATCTTGTGGTTTTCTCATGTGTTTGTTTTATGTCTCAGTTCAAGATATTCAAGAACTGGAGCATTGTAATGCATGATTACAATCGATGGTGAGAATCTGTTCGAGACGGATCCATGAACAGAAATGATGTCTAAGAACACAATTCCTATTTGGATGTTCAAGTTTATTAATGGTGAATCCTGAACTGTTCAAGATGAATTTGGATCTTACAGTTCCCGAAACTGTTATAAATGAATCCAGGAATATAGAAATAGTCCTTTTTGAGTTCTATTCTCTACTTTGTTTATGTTATGATTTGTTTGTAATTCGTCTTTTCATTTCTTGTGGAAGGTCTGTTCCAAAGTCTGTCAAGACTATGTCAAATGCATTGTTTTTCCCAACAATCGCAAGACAATTATATTAAAGCAATACATTTGCTTGGACTGGTGACTACGTTGAAGATAGTGACTCCACATGTTCAAGGAGGAAAATACAAGAAGTTTTCCGGGCAGTTCTTGAAGAGATGATATCTACGGATGTTTTGTCAACCTCACAATTGTGGGGAGTTAAATTCTAATGAATTCTAAATGATGAAGACATCGAAAGATGTTTGTGAATTCTAAACGGAGAACTTATAATTGTTGTTATTATTTTAAGTTGGAATCAAGTTTTAACTTGATTGATTGGTTAAATAATTCAACCATGGGTTTTAGTCTCTCGTTTGAGATAAAATCAAGGAATTATAGTTTTAGTCTCTCGTTTGAGATAAAATCAAGAAATTATGGGGGTTGAATTATTGTAAATCCATGAAAGGTATGCTTATTGATTCAAGTTGGGATTCTGAGCATATATCAAGTTTTGGGCTTGATTAATCAGTTTTGAATTAGTTATGGAATGATAATGGCTTCATGTCCAAAAATAATTCAATGGTTTAGTCCAATTAAGTTGGATCTTAAACGACTCATATTAAGTATGAGGAATATGTATGTCTTTAGTGAAAAGGAATATATGTTGTTTGGAGTGAATTTTCTTATAATAATTAATTCATGATGTTGGATTGAGGTGGGAGCAGTTGGTATCCTTCCAATTTTCATAGGAATTTGTGAAATTCTGTGTAAGGAAATTGGTTGTGGGACATGTTCGTAAATCCTCTAATTATCTTGAATTATTTATTCGAAAGGAATTCATGTGTTGATTTGTTGAATTTTGTCCAAACAATGTTGAGGAAAATGTTAATATGAGAGATTGTACATTTTTCAATGTTGTGATACTTATAAGTCATATTACATGTTGAGGGTCTTAAATGACGCGTGATAACTCAATGTTATCAAACGATTCATTTTTTATGGATGAAATACATGCATGTAGTTTAAAGACATTTATAACGCTTACGTTATAATCTATCTTTATGTGGAAAACATGGCCATATGAAGTTTGTGGGTTAATCATTGTGATTCTCAGAATCAAAACCTTATAGACATGTAATATAATTATCTTAACACAATCTTATTGAGTTGAGAGGAGTGTTGAAGAAATTATGTTCTTATGATGGTCAAACGATTAGATTCCACTGAAGCTCAAATTTAACCTTATAGTTATAAGTGTAGCTAAAGTTGCTAGAGGGAATGTGGTTTAAAAATCCATACCTAAAGAACAATTATAGTGGTAACCCAACCAATGATGACTGGAGATCCCAAGAAGTTGGTTCCAAGAGACAACTAAGCTATAAGAGTTCAATCGTAACACTTGGAAGATTATATCTTCATCCATTCCCTGTAGAGCAAGTCAAGTGTTTTTTTGACCTACACGTGGTGAGGTTAAGTCTTATGACTTTTAATGATTCCTAAACCTTGATGAGGTTGAGTATTGTAGGATATTTGGAAAGGAGATCACCTATATGAGTATGAAGTGAGGGCCGCTTCAAATGTAAACACTTATGAATCCAAAGAGGGTGTCCCATGGTCGAAACGGGTACAAACATGAGAACATAAAATGTTTGAGACATTGTTGTATCAATGCTATTGTCTAGGTATATACCAAGGAGAGATGGTTCAAGACATCGCGTCCACCAAACCGCCGATATATCCGATAGTATTGATAAAGGAAGGTTCAAAGCCAAAAACTACCTTACCCTATGCAATTTTGTCCCTTGAGAACTAAGTTGCATATCTGCATTCTTGCATGCGCTAATTTCCACTCATGTGGGGGATTGTTGGAAAAATGAGTTTAATAAAGTGAGTTGTTGTCTCATTTTATCTGATTTTCAATGGCCGTGATATTTAACTTTAGAGGAGTTAAATATTGTATGATATATCTATGTTATATTAGATAATCATAGTATATTAATTTCTCAAACCCGATTTTCAGTGAGTGAGAAATTAATGGTGAAGTTGGTCATGTGAAAAAGGTACGTATGCTATGGGGGAATGTATCAGTGTTACATTTAAGAGATCCCACAATCAAAGCCAAAGCTGATTAAGCTTGTACTTAAGTGTGTAATCACTTGAGTGTGACATCTGATGTGTACTAAGTGTGCGAGCTTTGAGTCCACACGTATGAGATCGACAGTGCCAGTGTTTGTTTCCATTTTCAGGATAGGAACATTTATAGTGACAGTGACAGTGTCTCGTGTCTTGGTATTGGTTGTTCGGTGAAATTTGATTTGAACTTGGTTGAATTTGGGCCTAGCCAAAATCAGTCCTAGTTGATTGATATGACCCGGACAATTAATCTAGGATGAATCTAGAGAACGTAGCGGAAGACTTCTGGATACGAAGCATGTCAACGAATGAAGGGTTTAAATCCGACTCAATAAATAAAAAATAAATGATCTAATCTAGACAGCTAAAATACTTAAACTATGACACGAACTATGAAAAACAAATCAATTACCAAGGTTTAGATGGGACGAAGGTATAAGGTTGATGAGGAAGGTGTTTGGAACGTGTATGGTTTGGTGAAGAAGGGTTTAGAGTAGATAGGATATGTTAAGGAATGAAGGACTTACGATTTGATGGAACGGATGATGAACTCGATCTCGAACTTGGGGAAGGATCTCGAACTCTCGAACTTGATGAAGAGGAGGAGGCGGAAGTTTGATGGAGGTTGGAGTGCCGTCGATTGATGGTAGGTGGATGGTGATTTTCGAAGTGAATCACCACCCGATAGCCTCCTTGATTCTCGAACGTATCCAAGGTTGAAATCTCTAAGTTGCTCTTCGATAGCGAATACCGGTTAATCCCTCAAGTGGATTAAGCAATACCCTTGAATAAGACTTAGATGTGCTAATTCTAAGAATGATAGTTTTCTTGATGGAAAACAATCAAAAGAATATAATAGTTGAGACACAATTGGATGCAAAAGTAAAATAACATCAATAATGGCTAAAGTACCAATAAAACAATGATCCCCTATTTATAATGTCATGGGGGACGAAATTACTAGCTAAAAGGCCTAAAAATCTGATCCAAATAGGTCTCTAACTAGACTAGGAAATTACCTAAACTAGATTTCTAATTAAGGTAGGAAATTACCTTAAATAAAACCTAGTCAACCTTGACTCTATTAAATTCAAAAATTACAATAATTAAATAACAAAAATTGGACTCAAATAATTAATTACTGTAGTCTAAAATAATTAATTAAAATAGCTAAGATAATTCGAAACCCATAATTTATTTTAAGGGTTCGAATTCTCGGACAGGCCTCTGGCAGATAAGACATGATCACGCCTTATTCGCCATAACCTCCTGGATTGGCATCAAATTTAAATCTTCAATTTTTTCAGCCAAATAAGCTTCAATCCTCCAAAGTTTGATCCTTATCTTCAATTGAAATCATAGTAATGACCTTGGGGCTACTTTGAACAATCATCTCTTCCTCGAGCTTCTTTCGCACATATCCTTGAAAGTAACCTTGAAGTTGCTTAGCTCGTAATCTTGTAATTGGATCTCTAATTTGCAACTCCGGGTTTGAATCATCAATGCTATGCACGGTCTCATCATTCCCCCCTGCTGAAAAGAATTCATCCTCGAATTTGGCTCATCATCTTGGTCGAAGTCATCTGCATCAAAGGGAGATAAATCAACAACGTTAAAAGTGGAGGAACACTTATACTCACTTGGAAGATCAATGCGATACGCATTGTCATTGACGTGGCTCAAAATGGTGAAAGGACCATCTTCTGTAGGTGAAAGTTTCGACTTCCTCAGGTTAGAAAATCGTCCAGGACTTAAATGAATCCAACCACGATCACCAGGTTGGAAGACTACTCATTTGCGCCGTGTGTTGCGATCGGCGGCGATCTTGGAGCCCTTTTGTTCGATTCGGGCTTGAACTTTCTCATGCATCTCCTTGATAAAATCAGCTCTCTTCAATCCTTTAACACTCGTTAGATGCTCAATGGGTAAATGAATCAAATCATTAGGCGTTAGTGGATTGAATCCATAAACAACCTCAAATGGAGACATGTTAGTAGAAGAATGAATAACACGAATATAAGCAAATTCTGCATAAGGGAAACATTCTTCCCATGACTTCAAATTATTCTTGATTAAAGATCTAAGCAATGTACCTAAAGTACGATTCACAACCTCAGTTTAACCATCGATTTGTGGATGACGTGCATGGAAAATAAAAGCTTGGTCCCTAATTTTCCCCATAAAACTCGCCAAAAATGTACTAAAAACTTGGAATCCCTATCACTAACAATAGTACGAGGAATGCCATGCAATCTAACGACATGAATAAAGAACAAATTGGCTATGTGAACGGCATCATCGATTTTCCTACATGCAATGAAATGTGCCATTTTTAAAAACCTATCGACAACAACAAATATGGAATCTTTACCCGATCTAGGCCTAGGCAAACCTAAAATGAAATCCATAGATAAATCAATCCAAGGACTAGATGGTGCAGGTAAAGGAGTGTATACACCAAATGGATGCGAAGTAGATTTAGACTTATGACAAGTAACACATCTACTACACATTCGTTCAACATCACGTTTCATATACGGCCAAAAGAAATGCTCATGCAACAAGGATAATGTCTTATGCACACCAAAATGTCTCATTAATCCTCCCGCATGCGATTCTAACACAAGTAGCTCACGCATAGAACAAGTAGGAATGCACAATTTAGACTCTTTAAACAAGAACCCATCATGCACATAAAATCCCTCATAAGACTTTGAAAATTTCGAACACTTCTCAAATATGGACGAGAAATACGGGTCCAACTTATACAAAGACTTAATTGATTTAAATCCAAGCATCTTAGCATGCATTAGGTTAAGCAACACATACCTTCATGAGAGTGCGTCGGCGACGACGTTGTCCTCTCCTTTCTTGTACTTGATGACGTACGGGAATGACTCGATGAACTCGACCCATCTCGCATGTCTCTTGTTCAAGTTGCTTTGACCTTTCAAATGCTTCAAGCTCTCATGGTCCGTATGCATGACGAACTCCTTGGGCCAAAGATAGTGCTGCCATGTCTTCAACGCACGCTTCAAAGCATAGGGCTCTTTATCGTACGTCGAGTACCGAAGGGCGGCGCCGTTGAGCTTCTCACTAAAGTAAGCTAGGGCCATTTTTCCAGCATCAAAACAGTACCTATACCTATCCCGGAGGCATCACACTCGATCTTAAAAGTTTTGAAAAAATCTGGTAAACATAAAACAGGAGCAGAACATAATAAAGACTTCAAAGTATTAAATGCATGCTCTTGTTGTTTACCCCACTCAAATTTACAATCCTTCTTACTTAGCTCAGTAAGAGGTGTAGCTATGCTAGAGAAATCGCGCACAAAGCGACGATAAAATCCGGCAAGACCGTGAAAGGATCGAACTTCAGATGCGGTTTTGGGCATTGGCCATTCCTCAATCGCCTTGATTTTGGAATGATCAACCTCAATATCTTTAGAACTCACAACAAAGCCTAAGAACACAACTTTATCTAAACAAAATGAACACTTAGACATATTGCCATACAATCGAGCATCTCTCAAAAGCATAAATATGCGCCTAAGTTGATCTAGGTGCGCCTGTGTAGTGTGACTGTATATCAGGATATCATCAAAGTAAACAACAACAAATTTCCCAATAAATGTGCTCGGTGCATTTGTGAGACCAAAAGGCATCATAACCAACCATGCATATAAACCATGCTTAGTTTTAAAAGCGGTTTTCCACTCATCACCTTCTTGCATGCGAACTTGAAAATAACCAGATCTCAAATCAATTTTAGAAAAAAAATTTCGATCCACTTAATTCATCTAGCATGTCATCAAGTCTAGGAATGAAAAAAATGATACTTAACTATTATTTTGTTGATGGCTCGGCAATCTATACACATTCTCCACTCATTGTTCTTCTTGGGCACGAGAATAACTGGAACTGCACATGGGCTCATCGATTCTTGAATTTGTTATTTCTCCAACAACTCTTTCACTTGTCAATCAATCTCCTTGGTTTCTTCGGTTGAAGTGCGATAAGCTGGGCGAGTTTGTTCTCGTGTGTTTGTATTTTTGTTTCTATTTATCTTGTGGTTTTGTCCTGTGTTTGTTTTATGTCTCAGTTCAACATATTCAAGAACTGGAGCATTGTAATGCATGATTACAATCGATGGAGAGAATCTGTTCGAGATGGATCCCGGAACAGAAACGATGTCTAAGAACACGATTCCTGTTTGGATGTTCAAGTTCAATGAAGGCGAACCTGAAACGATTCAAGTTCATTGATGCTGAATCCTGAACTGTTCAAGACGAGTTTGGATGTCACAATTCCTGAAACTGTTATAAACGAATTTAGGAATATAGAAATAGTCCAGTTTGAGTTCCATTCTGTACTTTATTTATGTTTTGATTCATTTGTAATTTGTCTTTTCATTTCTTGTGGAAGGTCTGTTCCAAAGTTTGTCAAGACCACGTCAAAGGTATTGTTTTTCCTAACAATATTCATATATAAGATGGAGATATACCGTCATTATCAGTGAGGGGAGATGGAGGAGAATGAGGGAGGTTGCGGCTGTCATGTAGTGAGGAGAATGATTTGTCGATGACTAAAGATGGATTTTCTAGTGTTCCTCCCGAAATACTATAAGGGGCATCTTCAATGACGTTTTTCCACTTTTAGGTATTTTTTCGCTACGTTATCGCCACATAAAAAATTAAATACATATTCCTCCACAATAATATTTTTCCAAAAATAATTATTCATGGGTCCTACAATCAAATCACTCTATATTTTATTTTTCTACTCATTTGTTTATTCATAATTCTTAATATTTTAATAACAAGTTTAATTTATAAATTATATATTCAATTCAATTTATTATTCCTCTTAATATTTTAGTAACAACTTTATTTTAATATATAAACGCACACTACATTAAATACACTAAACTTGTTCAAAAAACTAAAATTAAAAACAAAAAAAGATGTAGTAAAAAAGAGAAATAAAAACAAGTAAAATAATGGTACAAAGAGTTTACAAAAGTAGTGGTAAAAAGTATAAAAATCGAAAGAGGTTTGACAAAAAACAAAATTTACATATATGAATATATAGATATAATTAATAAACACCCACTCAAGTGACCAAGCCTTTACATTGAAATAAAAATAAAAATAAATAAAACAAACATAAAAGGTTTTGTAATGAGTTTTGTAATGGCTGGCTGCAAGTGGGGCCCCACGTCCAAACCCACCTCACATGATGGTGCATTGCACGCTCCTGCTTCCCTTCGATTTTTCTTGGAGCGTGGACTCACATTTTCTTTTCCCACTCTCCTTTCACCTCAATATTCCTACAAAGTTGTAAGCCTTCCTCATTAAACCTTCTTATCTTTCTTTTCTCTAAGCCTTCCTCATTCAACCTTCTCATCCTTCTTTACTCTTCTCACAACAGAAAATTCCTCATTAACATATATTCCACAACATCAGAGCATCTCCAATGATGCTTCTTCATTTCTAGGTATTTTATTGATATGTCATTGTCATGTCAAAAGCAAAATACCTCATAAAATACATACAGATATAAACACACATAAATATATATGTAAAAATCTAAATAAAATATAAAGTAATAACATAATATTTGGTAAGGAGACAAGATGTAGGTATGGTGGGACCATGCTTCAATTCCAAATCCAATCTCACCAAGGGGCGTGAAACTCACAACCTTCCACTATATGCATGTTGCCCTCACTACTCATTTTCCTCACTTGCCTTCCAACTAAATTCCTAGGAACACTTGCAACTTTTTCTCTCAAACTTCTTCAAACTTGCTTTCTCCATTGTAAAGAAAATACCTTCATGGTGGGGAATATATTGATTGACAACTCAACATATTCCCCACCATTGGAGGTGCTCTTAGATCTCACCCTTAAAAAAAAGTAAATGAGTAATTATGTTGCAAGATTGTATTATTTCTTGTTTTGTCAATTTGTAATTATACTCTAACCAAATAAAAGAAATAGCAAGTTGTGCACTAAGCTGCTACATTTATGTGATAGGAATCATAGGATTGATACATTATAATTAATATATTTTTAAACTGACTTTTGTTTAGTTCAATTATATCCTCAACTTTTGCCTTTTGTTATAATTGAACCTTCAAACCCTTTTCTTTCTTTCTTCTTTTCGGTCAAATAGGGCTCTCATTTACATTATTATATCACTTTTACATCCTTCAAAAAAGCAAAAGAAAAATCCAATCCCAAAAAATGTAAACTTCTTCTTCGACTAAAATACATTTTTTTAAGTTCACCATTTTTCATTTATAACTTTCACTTTTATTTATTCACAAACATTTGAATATAACAGGTGTATATAAGTCTTATTTCAGACAGGTAGGTCAAATCAACGGATCAACTTGCAAAAATAATTTTGGCAAAATCAGCATCAACATTAATACTAAAAAATACCACTCAAAATTCGAAAAGTATCATCTGTATTATTAAAAAGTGAGACACCGGCTAGTTATCTTCTACTAATATATTTAGTTCAAATTGTGATATTTTCCATTCCAATTAATATTTAGAGTTTAGAATTTTATGATTTTTTTAGGATTTTTGGTTTTTTTAGGGTTCATGATTTTAGGATTTCTTTTTTTAGATTTTTTAGGGGTTTATTTTATGTTTTTTTTAGTTTATTTATTTTCCTAAGTTTTATTAGTCTCAATTATGAGTTATATTTAAGTTGGAAAAATTAATTGTCGAGTGCAATGCACGAGCCCATACATTAACGTCGGACAATTGCATTGTGTGAGTCACCGAATTTAAAAAAAAAATTACTTTAGGGTTTATTAATTCAATTTTAGGATATAAATTATATTCATTTCAAACAAATTAAATCAATTCACTTTAATTTTAGGATTCACTAATATTATGGGCTTATATACATCTTGTTAGGAAAAACTATCAGGGGTTTTCCTGACTGGGGTTTTGATGATATGTCAAAATATGCCAAAATACACAAAGAGCTTTGAAAAACTGAAAAGAAATCAAGCAGAAAACTAAGGATGATCATATAAAAAATTGAGCTATCAAAGCCTGAAAGTGATCAATCCAAGTGAGAAAAGAAAAGAAAAGAAAAGAAAAGAAAAGAGAGAAAAGAAAAGAAAAATAAGAAAAAGAAAAGAAAAGAAAAGAAAAGAGAGAGAAAAGAAAAGAGAGAAAAAGAAAAAGAAAAATCCAGCCGCAAGAGCTGTGAGAAAGAAACTGTAGCTTGTTAAGACCAATTAGCAAGATAAACTGAAAATTTCAGGTACCATCAAGTGGAGTACCAAATGCCATCAGTCTACAGTCATGAACTGGAGAAGGCACTAGTTCAGAAGTGCCCAATTCCGGCTGAATAAAAGATCCAGCTGAAGAAAGTACCATCTGATGAAGACTACCGGCCGAAGAGAGGACAGTTCCAGCTGAAGAAAAATACCAGCTGAAGACCACATCAGTCCGAGCTGAAGGATATGCCAGCTTAAGATGATACTAGCTGAAGGAGAATACTAGCTGAAGAACGTACCAGTCCAAGGTCCGCGCTGAAGGAAATACCAGCTCAGGAAGTTCCAGCTGAAGGAAAATACCAGCTGAAGAGAAGACCAAGGTACGAGCTGAAGGAGATACCAGCTCAAGAAGTTCCAGCTGAAGAAGTACTAGTTCGAAGGAGACCAGCTGAAGACGCATCAGTTCTGAAGTCCAACTGAAGAAGCGCTAGCTTCCGAACTGAAGACCAGTTCAGAAGTTCCAGCTGAAGGGACAACAGTCCAGAATGCCAGCTGAAGAACACTGGTTCAAAACTACCAGCTGAAGCAAATCAAACTGGAACTCAGAAAACATCAAGCCAGAGTCCAGAACTGCCAGCTGAAGATGATCTTTACTGGAGCTTACAAAACTGCCAAGGATTCGCAGAACTAACAGCCAAGGAACTGAAGATTCCAACTGCCTGTCAAAGCCCAGAACTGAAGATCAAGATAGAAGTCGTAACTGAAATTCAAATTTCAAAAAAGACAAAGAAGATCTTGAAGTTAATGCAACCAAGATCTTGGAACAAAAGCTCGTCAGAAGAGCAAAGGCTACTCAACGACTCTCTTTAAATGAAAGCCCCTCAATTGCTTTATCATTTATGATCACACAGTGATCATCAACGGTCACCAACCACTCATCTATAAAAGATGAGCAACCCAGAAGATGGCCGTGACTTTTGCTTGACTTTGACTCTTAAAGAGATCTTTTGCTAAGACTTTCAGCGAAGATGTTTGCCAAAGCTCTAAAGCCTCATACTCAAACTCAGCAAAAGCAAAAGTCCAACTGAAGAGAAGGAGCCAGCTCGCTCATCAAGCTAGTTGTTGAAGAAATCCAGCAAGAGCAATTCTCTTAGTTCAAGCTCTACAACGATCAACTACCCAGCTTAAGTCGCAAACGCGCAAAGGAGCACATCAGTTGATATCAGTTTCAAGACTCTCTTCTTGAAGATCGAAAGAGATCTAAAACCTTGTAAAGACAGATAATAGCACCTAAAATCTCAGCGAGCAGTTGAGATCAGTAAGTGTGAGTTGTCGACCCAGAAACCGGCTGAGGAGGCTACTTACGTTGGTTTGTCGCTTACGGGACAACACCAGTTGGAAAGGAGTCCTTCACTTATAAAGTCACCGATAGCCAAGTCCAACACCTGTCTTTACTATGTAACTGTAATAAAGACACTTTACACTTGCATAGTGAATTGCCCTTCTGCGGAAGGAAGAGAGGACGTAGAAATTGAACTTCCAACCTCTATAAAACTGCTTGTGTGCTCTACTCTATTTTCAGTTTATAGTTGCATGTTTTAAAATACACACGTCATGCACACACAGCACTCTGAGCTAGCTAATCTTCTCAACTGATCACCTAAGAGCACGGATAACTTAGCGAGTCAAATGGGCCCTGACTATTCCGCATATCTGTTAAGTTTTTGGATCAGTTTATTCACCCCCATCTAAACTGATTCTGACTCGCTCCGGGACCAACACGCCTTATGTATGTAAGTGTTTGTGATATAATTAAACTGATGTAGTATATCTCTAGTGTCATACACCAATTTTTTTTTTATAATTAGAGTTCATCCGTGTGATGGACGATATATTTTTAATGTGACTGTTACATCTTCTTATTTTATACATAATAAATATTTTAGTTAATAAGTTAATAATATTTTTATTTGTCTAGTTATCATTTTTTTAATATCATATGGTTATTATTCCGAATCTAAAAAGAATTAAGTTGCCAACTGTTCAAATAAATAATTGATTGATTACACACATATACATATGTATATACATACATATTATGTGTTATAATATAATATATTTCAAATAACTGCATAAATATTTTGGAAACTATTAAAATTAAAATATTATATTATAAATTATGCAACACTTATTTGTAATGTATACATAATTTGTAGCTAACATTTATTAGCATCCAACGTTGAGCGCTTTTATATGTGTGTTCCAAAGTTTTAAAATTTACATATTAATACAGGACGTTTGCACAAATTAACGCTTATATCACTAGAGTAATTTTATGATGTCACAAATATTCACATGCATTGTTGAAATTGTGAAGAGCAACAACATCCAATATTTGTACAAATGGAATAAGCTAAAGACTGGGTTTGAAAGATTTTTGCCAGCTCATGTCACATTCGTGAGATCAAAAAATTGCGCTAGTTCTATAAGTATTAATTTGTGCAAATATAGATATTAATATCTAATTTTTGTACACTTTGGAACAAAAGTGTAAAAATGTCCAACATTCGGGTACTAAAGTGTTAAGAAGCTCATAAAATATGTCAATTATGATAATATGTCCAATAACCTCAGACTATACATTCTAAAAATAATATAATAGATGAATTTATAAATATTTAATAGTTGTTTGATTTAATTATTAATTTAATTAGAATGTTAAGTGGTTAACTAATTCATGTATTCATGTTATATAATTAAAATAGGGTTAATTGACTTAAAAATTGTGAACTTTTGGACATAGTTGCAAATTTAACATGAACTTTAAAAGTAATTAATTAAAACATCAATTTTTAACTTAGGTATTATTTAACATCTTTAAATTTTGTAAAACAAATTGACCTCCAATTCAATCATCACTTGCTCGTCTCTTCAAACCCATCATGTTTTAACAATCAATTTTTGAAAGAAAAGAAAGTCGGTGCGGTCCCTAAATTTTTACCATTGATGAGAATGTGAAATTTAGTCACTTTGACGTTCTTATTCAAAAATTGATAGTCGTGTCACGACGAGCTCGAAGAGACGAATAGTTGTTGGTTGAATTGGAGGTCAATTTATTTTACAAAAATTTGGGGATGTTGAATAACATTCATATTGAAAATTGGTGTATTAATTGCATAGTTTTAAAGTTCATGTTAAATTTACAACTATGCTCAAAATTCATAATTTTTAAGGTAATTAACCCATTAAAATATTATAAAATGATATATCTACAAATAAAGTATAATAAAACATGCTACCGATTATGATATTTTACCAATTAACCCACTTGATTATTTTAATTGATGTATTTAATATATGTTGGTAATTATTTGACATAATAAAATCTTTGAAACGTAATCAATCACTTCTTAATATACAAAAACTCACATATTCATTAATTCATTCGTATAAATAGATTTTGAATGTCATATATATAATGAAATATGTTATTTAATATATGACAAATAAATTCTATGATAAAAAAAATGTAGTGGTGTGTGTGTGTGTGTGTGAGAGAGAGAGAGAGAGAGAGAGAGAGAGGTATAAATAATTATTTATTTATAATAACTGTAGATAATTTGATTTTTTTGGGAGGGAAATTTCTTTAGAAAAAATTTTATTTTATTATATAGATAGATATAAAAATTAAGAATTATTCCGCTAACTCAATTTGTACCTTAATTTGTATATAACTCATATCGAGACAATTTAAATAATTAGCACTTCTAAACCAATTTGTAGTCTTGTGTACAAAAAAATCGTTTGATTGAAATATAAATAAATAATATATAAAATTATATCCTATATTTTATTTTATTTTTGTAAAGCTTACATTAAAAAGATATGAAATTATAAAAAGTAGTTCGATTAATATATTCATATATTTAATAAAATATGTAACATTTGTCATAACATTGTATTAATTAACAAAATAAAAATACATATATCATAACATTTTGTTAAAGTTGCATAATATTATTTATAATTTTAATTTATAACCAAAGAGTTTGCTATTATTAGCTGGAAAGTTCATAACTATTTGCCATTTTGATGGGGAAATATCCCATTTTTTAATAGACCAATATAAAAAAAAAATGATTCCACTAAAATTAGACAAGTGGATTGGTTCTAAAAAACAATAATAAAAAAAAAAGATTTGATCATTGTTGATCTTTTAAATTTAACATATAGTTATTTTTGGAATAAGTTGAATTATCTCAAAAGTATAAAAGAATATAAATAGCCAACCATGCAAATTTAAGGCAGCTGAATAGCTCAATCAATTTGAGCATAATAGTTAGTATTTAAAAAATCAATTACAATCATTTTAAAAAAAAGTGGTGATGTAATAAACTCATTAAGTTAAGTAGTATATTTGATACCTTTCAGGGTACAAATGTAAGATCGACAGAAAAAGCACCAGTGGAACATGTCAGTTTCTCGAAAGCAAACTGATATCTTGATTTAGCAAGAAGCAGCACTCAGTTGCCATGTCAACAACTGAAGTAGAATATGTAGCCGTTGGAAGCTGCTGTGCTCAAACACTCTGGATGAAGCAATAGTTGAAGGACTACAAAGTTGAAACTGAAGAAGTGTCTATATATTGTGACAACAATAATGCTATTGCAATATCTCAAAACCCATTATTGCATTCAAGGACAAAGCACATTGATATAAGACATCACTTCATCAGAGATCATATTGAAAAGAAAGACATATGCATCAAATATGTCAACACGGAGAATCAGATAGCTGACATCTTCACAAAGCCACTGCCAGAAGCTAGATTTGTGGAGCTATGTATCCAGCTGGGATTGCTCGAATTAGCCTCCAAAGATGAAGATGATCAGTTGGAAGGAGGAGTGAAAAGGACCACTCTAGCTAATGAAGGGAACTGACGAGATTTAAAGAACTGAATGAATCAGTTCAGAAAGCCAAACTGATGATCCAATCAGTTAAGAAGAATTGGCCAATTAAGAGGAGAAAAAGTCAAAATTGGTGAACCAGTTCAAACTGATCACGGCAGATATCAGTTCGTTTCCAACTAAAAAGAGTAGCTAAACTTAATGAGGAGCTGAACTGACTGAAAGAGCAAGCCACAGCTGATGAGGAGCAAATGAGCATAACTGAATGAATTTCAGTTGGAACTGATCAAGTCCAGCTGGAAATTATCAAGCTCAGCTGGAAACCCATCAGTCGGTAAACCAACTGATGACGTCAGCAGCTTAAGGCCACGTGGAAGCCAAAGAGAGAGAATCAGATAAGTTCAAATTTATTTACATGGAACAATAAATATGACGTGTCATGAAAATGTTATCGTTGGACCCATCTCCACTCTTTCTCTCTCCTCATCAACACTCAATGGATAGTTTTGGGAAAAGTCAAAGCGACTTATTAGCCTCATTAATCGTACCAGCTTCTGAACTGTCGGATTCAATGAATTTGAATTTTCCCAAATGTTGGATTTGTCTCACATTATAAATAAGTCGGCTAAACTCTCAAAAGCTTTTTTCATCATCTACCGACTTATTCCACAGAGCTCCTTTTCTCAAAAGCTTGACTTTCCAAAATTCTCAAAATCTCTCTTCTCAAAAAGCTCTCATCAGAACCATGGCTCAAAGTCCCGGCCGCAAAATATTCAACTTCCGTTTAATCGGAGAAGACTCTATCATTTTCTGTAAAAAACTGCTAGCGGATAAGTTCCTAGACCCAACCGTCTTATCTCAAAATTGCAACAATTCTGCACTCAGTGATGAGATCATTGATAGGATGTAATAAGCTAAGCTGAGGACGTACATTGAAATTCTACCCTCTAAGGTCTACCCAGAAGCTGTTGCCGAGTTCTTTTTGAAATCAGACAGTGCTGCAAATCCTAAGGAAATTAGAACTCAAGTCAGAAGATGCCATTTTACCATGACAGCTGAATCTCTCAGAGAGATGTTTGATCTACCGACCAAAGATTTAACCTTTGAGGAGACAAGCGTCAACATAGAAATGGCATACAACGCCTGGAAGAAAGAGGACCTGTCAACACAGTACAAGAACAATAATCTCATCTCTTGTTTCAAAGATGAGTATCAAATTCTTGGAGCAATATCCTCAAGGATGATTGTTGGAACGGTTGAAAGCCTATCTGAGATGTCAGAACCGAAGTATCAAGTATGTACTTGTTGGTTTTGTACATTAAACAATATTAAGATGTTATAGATTGAATAATAATTGCGGTCACTGTTTGTGCATTTATTTATTGTTATATTTTTATACATGTTCCCATATACTTGCATTGTAGATGATATGGTGTGGGTGAACACACGGTAAAGATCATATTATCGGATTCCTTGCAAAGTATTAAAAGGCTCGCAGTTTAGAAGGTCCTGAACCAACCATTGTACACCGTAGAATAACCTGATAGTTAGTTTATCTTGACTAGATGATTATTCTGATACACTGAAATGTGTATTGAGGTGGATCACGATAGGATACTGTTCTCCGTTCTGACCCTATAGTGAGAGAATAAAGATCCATAGAGTTCTGGTTCTTAACCCATATATAGTGGCAGACATATATATGTTATGTCTACTGCTTTGATTTATCAATGAGTGAGATTCTTGATAGGATCAATAACCTCGATATTTTAGGCAGTAACATATACGTATATGATGGGTCGTACATTATATACGGTCACCATGTCTTGGTGAGTCGGGTTGATGATGTCCTCTTGAGGAAGCACAAAGATCATGGGAAGCCCTGCAGTCAGAATATTAATTTTTTCTTAACATGATAAGAAAATCGTGCGGTACTACTCAAGGAACAAGATATTAATTAATTATAGCTGTCAAAAGCTTACAATTAATTAATGGGCATTGTATCTTAAACATGGGGAATGACTGAACTAAAGGAGAAAGCATATTCGCATATACGTATTAAATTGGTAGGTCAGTATTATTTCTTTAGTGGAATAAAAATAATACCTAATATATTTTTTTATATCCATGTTATGGATATTAGAAAATAAATAAATTAGTAGGTCAATTTAATATTCTTCTAGATCTCTGTTGTAGTCCAATTAATACCTAAGTGGACTGGGGAATGGAACAAGTGGAGAGGCCCAAACTCATTAGGATTTGGAGAGATTATTTTTGTCCCCCTCTCTATTAATTAGATGAGAGGTGCACGAAATTATTAAGCTAAGAACAGCCCCTCTCCTACTCACTTGATTCCCTAGGGTTCCCACACAGTTTAGTAGTCTGCAGCCCACCCTGCATCTAAACAAGGTTCGGGAATACAGCAGAAGATCAAGGAGTGGAATCTTATGCTTGGAGTGGTTCGAATACAACCTTAGAGGAGAGGGTGTTGATATGTGTTCATCTCCAACAACGAGATTAGACCTTTAATCCCGTCTGCAACCCTACTACGCGATGCAAGTGGTTTATCGGTTCTATCTTTCCACCTACATTAGAATCGATTTGCTTGCATACTAATTCAACATTGGTAATAATTAATATCACACATAAAATACTACAAAAAAATTCTGATTTAGCGACGGGGTTTCCGTCGCTAGATCCGTCGCTATCTAGCGACAGGGTACCCCGTCGCTATATCTGTCGCTAGATAGTGATGGGGCACCCCGTCGCTAGATCCGTCGCTAAAATTATAATTTAAAATTTTGAAATTATTGATTGGCCCAACCCGCGAATGAGCCCCCGACCCGGGGGCCCGGCCCCTGAATGAGCCCTTGACCCGACCCGATGAAAGGCCCGCGCCCAAGCCCTTCAAGAATAATTGTGTATAATATACACCTAAGAGGATTCGAACTTGTGACCTCCTAGAAGGAGGGTCAAGCACTTATCCATTGGGGCAAGTTCAATTGATGTTATATTGATAGTTTAAATAATATATATACTTATACGATTTTTTCATAATTTATTTTTCTTTATCTCTATAAATTAAAAGTGTTATATTCTTATTAATATATATATATATATATATATATATATCTATTTGAGCATATATATATATATAATATTGATATTATATTGTATTATATATTTGTATATAAGAACTATAATTTAAGGTGATATTTATTAAGTATCCATGCATACAAAAATTATATCTCTACTATAAATTTAATATGGAGAAAGATTATAGAAGTTTTTAATTAAATTATTTTAAAAATTATATATATATATATATATATCATGCTGAAAATGTGGTTAAATAGTCTTACTTTGTGTTTCATGCTAAATATCATAATGAATTAAATTATTTTTACTTACATAATAAATAACTTTAGTTTATAATTAAAAATTAAAATCCATTATATACTATATTATGTATATATTTTCATAGTATATTTTAGTTTGTTAATGTATAATTGATTAATCTTGTAGTAGTAACTATAACAAATATTATGTTAAACTTAATACATTTTTTAAATATATAATAATATACTAATTAGTTTATTTATAAGAATACTAATAAAGCTAATTTGTATAAATTTGTATTTAATAAGGAAATAATACAAATTTAAAGATGTGATATTAATAAATGTATATTGCGATATTATTTTTTTAAAAATTAAAATAAATGAATAAAAATATCAAAATGATTTTAATAGGGAGAATATTTGTATTAGAATAGATTGAAATCATATTTAATTATTTTAAAGATAATTAAATAAAATTTAAAAAAATAAAAAAAATATTAAAAAAATTAAAAATAAAAAAAAATAGCTACGGGGGTTCCCGTCGCTATTTTCGTCGCTAAGTTGTAGCGACGGGAACCCCCGTCGCTATATTTATAAAATTAATGATATATTAAAATTTTAAAATCTAGCTACGGGATTCCCCGTCGCTAGAATTAGCTACGGGGAACCCCGTCGCTAGCCCCATCGCTAAATTTCCCGTCGTTATTTCCATCGCTAGTGGCGACCCGTGTCGGCCCCGTCGCTAATTCCCGTCGCTATAATGGACTTTTTTTGTAGTGAAATACGATTTACATGTTGTAGAATTAATGAGCATCCGATTAGATCCTGTGGGGTACGATTCGAAAAAATCTCAACAACTGCTATCAGAGCAGGAATCGGCACTGTTCTAGAATTAATTCTAGATAATATTCAAAATTTATGATTAAATTTGTAGTTGAATTTATGTGTTTAAATTTTCAGATTTAATTGGATATAAATTTCGAGCATGTTATTTTTAAAATTGGAGGAGTTTTTGATAGAATTCGAAAAATCCAATTTTATGTTCTTCACGTAATTTTCGATCCCATGATGTATTATTTGGATTGATATTTTATGAACATCAAATTTCCATATTTTTGGTTCATGTGGGTCAAAAATTAGTGTTCCGAAAATTCCCTAATTTTATTTTGGTATTTTCGAATTTTTAGGATTGGATTTGGAATAGATTTTTGATGTTATCAAAATTTCCATGTATATCCTAATGGGGATTTTGAAATTTTCATGTATTAAAATTGGAGAAGGTAATTTTTTGATGTATATCAAAGGTTACCAAATTTTAATACAAGTAGGTTTTAAAATAGAATTTTAAATTTGGTATGTTTTTGAAGAGGATCAAAACTACCATATTTTATTCTAGTAATTTTGATACCTATCATATAATTTGGAAAGGGATTTGACTAATGTCAAAATTCCAAATTATTTAATTAGGGTTGGTCGAATTTTTAGGTTTTAAATTTGGAGGATTATTTTTTTGATTAATTTCAAAATTTCCAAATTTAATCCTAAGGCAATTTTCGAAAATCTAAGATTTAATTTGGTAGAAAATTATTATTAATTTCCAAATTTTATCATGGGTTAATTTTCAAAATTTGAGGTTTATTTTGGATATCAAATTTCAAAAATTTGATGTTCAATTGATTTCCCTAAATTGATCCATATTTTTGAAAATTTGGAATTGGACTTGGAATAGTTTTTTGATGTTATCAAAATTTCCATATCTAATCCTAGAGATAGTTTCAAAATATGGAGGATTATAATTGGATAAGGTAATTTTAATGAATATCAAAAGTTACCTAATTATAATCCAAATAGGTTTCAAAATAGAATTTTTAAATTTGAAAAGTATTTGAAGTGGATCAAAATTTTCATATTTATCATTCTTGGAATTTTTGAAATCTAGGCATTTTATTTGGAATAGATTTTTTATTAATATCAAAATTTCTAAATTTACTTATTTAGGATTTTTCGAAAAATAAGGAATTTTATTTGGGAAAGATTTTTGATAAATATCAAAATTTTCAGATTTATTCCTTATGTAATTTTCGAAGGTTTAAGATTTAATTTGGTGTAATATTGTAATTAATTTCCAAATTTTATCTTGGTGCAATTTTCGAAAACATTTAATTTGATTAAATGGTAATTTTCGAAGTAACTCATAGGGAGTCATTATTTCACTTAACCAACAAAGTTATGAGTCTCATTTCTTACTCATAAAAACCCCTTAGCTCTTAGTTATGGCGATATACTCTGATACTTGCTTGAACTGAACCTGCATGAATGACTGATAGAACTCCTATATCATATATTGATTACTCAGTTTTTCTATCATCACTGACAAATTTTGACATCATCAAAAAGGGAGAAATTGTTAGGAAAAACTATCAAAAAAACCCTAATGATGGTTCTGATGAAATGTCAAAACATGTAGAAATCTCTATGAAAAACTGTAGGAGTTCCAAGCTGGAGAAAGCAAACTGACCAAGAAGAAACTCCAAAAACAGCTCCGCTGAAGCTAGAAGTTAACCTGCTTTGGAGCATGGTCAACCCAGCTAAAGATATGCTTCAGCCAGTCAGAAAACAACCCAACTGAGGATTAAAGCTCAAAAAACAACTCAGCTTAGCTCAAAAGTTTTTTGAGTTAGTTTATTCACCCCCCTCCCTCTACACTAACTTCGACTCGCCCGGGACCAACAAGTAAGTTCTTTTATTTTTAATCAATTGTTGGGCAATCTCTAAAAGCTTTCCATGTGATTATTAATGAGTATACAATATAAATAATGAATAAAATATATTGCAACACTTGTATTTTATTTGTATTTATCTTTTAAAAATACAATAACGTTAATTAAAATATAAACTATTATATGTCCAAATTTGGTTACTACTAAGTTTACATTCTAATTTTATCCTTTTTGCACATGATATAATGAAATTATAAATAGACTCTAACACAATATTCTAAATTAAATTTCCTCTAATCTATATGTAGTTAAGATAGTAAAAAGAAAATTAGATTCTAATTTGAATTATTGTATGCATGCTTATGATACATTTATATTTTAAAAACTTTAAAGAAAAAAATTAATTCATACATACATTTTATGTGTTCTCTCTAAGATTAATTATTGAAAATAATAAAATTTAAATTAATATATTTATTTTATTTATATTTAAGGCTCATTTATTCACATTATAATTAATTAAAAGTTACGTCCATTATATATATTGTATTTTCTTTTGAATTAAAATGATAGAAAATATATTCTCTCAAGTCTCTTTGTACTCGCACATAGATTAAAAATATTTATGAAAATAATATACAAAATCTAAACTTCCAATATTACCGTTATTTTAAGATTTATAACTTTCAAAAATTGTAGTGATTAGTTTTATTAAATTTTCAAAACCTAACAAGGGTGTATTTGCATATTACTATGAAAATTAATACTACCTCCGTCCCAATAGCAAGGTCCTCCTTCTATTAAAATAGAGAGAGTAAATATTTAGAAGGGAGACCTTGCTATTGGGACGGAGGGAGTACTACTTATGATAATGAGACTATATAATTGGGACACCATAATGTGGACTATATAATCAGCGGCGAATGTAAGTGCCCCCCTCCCAAACTTTTTTTACATATAGTATGTATGTATGTATGTATATTTTAATTTTATAATTATGTTGAGTTTGGGGTTTATATATATATATATATAGCGAGAGAGAGAGAGAGAGAGAGAGAGAGAGAGAGAGAGAGAGAGAGAGAGAGAGAGAGAGAGAGAGAGAGAATATGGAGATGTTTTTTTCAAAAATTAGTAGAGTGCCTCTTCTTCATCTTCTCGTGTATCTATTACTAATGAATTGGCTGTGAAAAATGACATCGGATACAACGAGAACTATATTAAATTATTTATAAAAATTTATTCTTTCAAATCATTATTGTGCATAGCCAATTTAATTGAGATCAATAAATTATAAGTTCATAACACATCATTTCAAATCTGTTTTATTCTAGTAATTATTTTGAATTATTTATTTTAACAAACAACAACAATCTTTTCGATTTAATATGGGAAAACGCGCGGGAGGAAAGTCAAATTAAAATGACATTATTTCTCTAGAGAAAATATGAAAAAACTAGAAATGTCATAATTTCATTAGCACAATTATATAAAAAAAAATTAAATGTATAAATATTAGCAATTATTTCGGGATTCTTCACTATTCTTTCTTAACCGCGCGAGCAAATGAGAATCTTAAAATATTACCTTCCGTCCCCTTTAAGAAAGTTTCTGGATCGCCTTTGTATATAATTAAGATGGAGAGAGTATCTTAATAATTGGACAAATTAGAACCGAATGCACATAATTCTATTCACCATATTTTTATTTTTATCTTATTCAAGAAATATATATGTTAAATATTGTTAGTTTGGTGTATTGTGTAGAGAAAGTTTCATGTTAGATCGATAGAGAGGGGAGAAAAATCTGATATTATTTCTTCATACACACAAAAGAGTGTTTTACAGTTATTTATATACAAAGCTTCTCACAAGTAGATCAGCGTAAGAAGCAAGCCACCAAAAATATATAATCCACGTGGTATTCCTATTCTAAGAACAATAGATCGAGTGTAATAGGATCCATGCAACTAAAACTACACCTGCATGAATAAAACGACATCTGTATGGATACATGCAGCATGCAAAGAAACCCATTCTTTACCCCCCGCAAGCGAGACACGGTGAAAATCACTGAGGTGAAGCTTGGAGAGGAGCTCAAGGAAGCGAGGCCGCGGCAAAGATTTAGTAAACACATCAGCAAGTTGAGCTGAGGTGGGGACGTGAAGAGGTTGAATAAATCCATTCCTGAAATGCAGACGAGCAAAGTGGCAATCCAAATCAAGATGTTTTGTCCGTTCATGAAATACTTGGTTCTTAGTGATTTGGATTGCGGCATTGTTATCACAAAGGACGAGTATAGACGTGGTGAACAACAGGGAGAAACCTTTGAGGAGCTCGCGGACTGTCACACTGAGACTCCTATACTCGGCTTCGGTAGAGGAGAGGGACACGGTAGACTTCTTCTTGTAGCGCCAAGAAATGAGATTATCCCCTAAGGAAACACAATATCCAGTCAAGGATTTCCAAGTGTCTTTACACGTGCCCCAGTCAGCATCACAATAGGCACGAGGGGCTGTAGTAGAACTAGCAACATAAGAAAGCCCAAAGAAGGACATCCCTTGAGGTAGCGCAATACATATTCTACAGCTTGCCAATGAAGAGTAGTGGGTGAGTTGATGAACTGGCTAAGCTGTTGAACAGTGTAGGAGAGGTCAGGATGGGTGAGATTGAGGTAGAGCAATTTTCCTACCAACTTTCGATATGACTCAGCACTGGGGAGAGGGTCACCTTTTCTATGAAGGGTGAGGCCTGGTGGGAATGGTGTAGCCACCGCTTTGCTGCCAATGAAACCAGTTGTAGTCAAGAGGTCTAACACATATTTTCATTGACACAGATAAGTTCCAGATGAAGAGTGGATGATCTCCATGCCCAAGAAATATTTTGCATCACCCAAATCCTTTATGGTGAAAGCTTTATCCAACGCATGCTTAATAGACTGGATTGCAGAGAGAGAAGGCCCAAGGAGGAGAATGTCATCTATATAGACAAGTAAGGCTACAAAATCTATTCCTTGGCCTGTGGTGAACATGTAGTGATCAGCCCCAGATTGTTGAAACCCAAGTGAGAAAAGCAGTTTGCAGAATTCCAAATTCCATTCTCTGGAGGCTTGTTTTAAGCCATGTAAACTCTTCTCCAATTTACAAACATCACCTTTGTTTCATTTGGCATAGCCCTGTGGTAACTCCATATATATTTCATACGAAAGATGCCTATGGAGGAAGGCATTGTTGACATCAATTTGATGTAAAAGCCACTGTTGTTGAGTGGAAATAGAAATAAACAACCTGACTGTAACCATTTTTGCTACAGGAGTAAATACCTCATGGTAGTCAATACCAAATTCTTGATGATAGCCCTTCGCTACCAAACAAGCCTTGAGCCTTTCAACACTTCCATCTGAATGAAGTTTAACCTTATACACCCATTTTCTGCCAATTGCCTGCTTTCCTTATGGCAGAGGGACAATCTGCCAGGTTTGATTGGCTTCTAAGGCTTGCAACTCCTTATTCATGGCCTCTACCCAAGCTGGATGTTTGCTAGCCTCTGTGTAGGAAGTTGGTTCTTGTGCAATATCAACATCCAACAAGAAAGCTGTATAGTGAGGAGTGAGAAGAGATGTAAAGTAAGGAAAAGTAGGAGGTGTGGCAAAGCCTAAACTGTGATTATGATTATGAGTGGTAGATTATGGAACCAAGCACACATAATCATCATGATATTTGGGTGCAGTAGGCACTCTCTAACTCTCTCTAGGAACCTGAGGTGGAATGGGAGGACTGGGAGGTAAAGAGGAAGTATATGTGCAAGGAGTTGGGAAAGAGCATGAGTCTGACTCAGGGGCTGGAACAGGACATGATAATGGTGCAGTAGGATTTATAATCTTAAGCACAGGAGGAGAAGTGGGAGTATGTAACCGTGGAGTATCAAAATAATTAAAAGGGGACACAATGGGATGAGAATCTGACTGTAGAGGAAAGTTATGGGGATAAAATTGGACATCTCTTCCCACAAAAACCTTTTGAGAAGAAATGTCATAAAGCAAATGCCCTTTGTGGTGTGGTGCAGGTCCTAAAAAAATACATTGGATGCTTCTTGGTATAAATTTACTTTTAGAGGGTAAAATGTTTACTTGGTAAGCCAAGCAGCCAAAAGGTTGGAGAGCTGACAAAGTGGAAGGATATCCATGAAGTAACTCATAGAGAGTCTTCCACTGCAGCACTGCAGAAGGCATTCTATTGATCAGATATGTGCTATATAAAATTGAATATGGCCAGAAAAGGGTAGGGAGTTTACTTTGGAACATGAGGGTATCTTGAAACTTGAAGCAAATGTCTATGCTTCCTTTAAACTCTCTCATTTTGTTGGGGAGAATAAACACATGATTTCTGGTGTAGGATTCTATATTTTGACAACAGGTCTGTTGTTTGCCTACTTGTAAACTCACTCCCATTATCTGATCTCAGCACCTTAATGGAGGTATTGAATTAATTCTGAATCATTTTGATAAACTGTTTGATGAGACACCACACCTGTATTTTGCTTTTAAACAGATAAGTCCATGTGGCTCTAGAGTAATCATCTATAATAGTAAGGAAGTAGGGGGTCTGAGTGATACCAAACTCTTTGTAGGGACCCCACACATCAACATGGATAATGTGAAACATCTTTTCACATCTGCGGGCAAGTATGGGAAAAGGTTGTCTCTGTTGCTTAGCCTTGTGACAGACATCACAGTCCTCTAGTTCTGCATAATCCTCAGATTTGTACCTCTTTGTGCCAAGATTTAAATGCTTCATAGCATTTACAGAAGGATGCCCCAGTAAAGAGTGTAGCTCTTTCAGACTGGTTGTCAAAGCTGATTTGATTCTAATAGTGAAATGATATTCATGAGTGAATACATACAAGGTTCCCTTCATCTTTGCAATCCCTAGGATAACATCTTTTTCTCTCTTCTGCACTATACAATGTGAGGCCAAAAAGATGGCTCTAGCATTCAAATGTTTGGTCAGCTGCCCCACAGATATAAGGTTGTGTCTGAACTCAAGAGCATAGAGTACGTTCACCAACAGGATGGCAGGAGTCACCTGAGCATCTCCCTCCATATGTGCAGATATGCTGCTCCCATCTAGCATAAAGATCTTCACAGGCTTCTGTAGGTGCCTGAGATTAGTGAGTAGGGAAGCTTCACAACTCATGTGATTACTTGCTTCAGAGTCCACTATCCATTCATCAGTTCTTATCTATGTAGATAGCCCAAAAGCATAGTGCCCTGTGTATGCATTCAGGCTCTCCTCCTCTATTTCTACCTACTGTCTGGTTTCCACCCTGACCTCCTTTCCTTTGTGTCATTCCTCTTCCTTCTAAGTAGGAAGTGAAATGTCTTGCTATCTGTGCTTGTATAGCCTTATCAAGATCTGTAGAGGTCTGTTTAGGAGGAGTGTCTGAATTGAAATCCTTTTCTGCTGCTAGATTAGCCCTTTTTGGTCCTTTTTCCTCCTTCATCTTTTTATACCAATCTGGAGTGCCTATAATCTCAAAGCAATCCTTCTTTAAGTGGCCTGATCTACCACATTGATCACACTTCATTTTCATCTTTTTTTCCTTAGTCAATTTCTTCCTAAAACTATTTTTTTGAAGAGGCTTAGGCTGACCAGAGTATAGAGCACTTTGCTCTAAATTTTCAGAGAACTGTGATGATATTTGTAGTTGCTCTTCCACCTGCAATACCATCGAGTAAGCTTGGCTTACACTTGGTAATGGATTGAGGATCAAGACTTGTTGCCTGATTGGGTCATATACATCATTCAAACCCATCAGAAACTGCATCATCCTCTCTTCCTCCACCTCTGCCTTAGCTTCATCTGTTGCTTCACAAGTACAACTTCTTGCTGTCTTCAATAACCCCAGCTCATCCCAAAGAGCACTTATGTTATTAAAATATATCATAATAGTCTGTGTGCCTTGTGCATATGTGGCAATCTCACGCCTCAGTTTATAAATTCTGGGGCCATAACGCTTGCTAAAGCGTTTATGCAACTCGTCCCATAAGTGTTTAGATATATCAAAGTTTTGTAAGCCACAAGAGAGTTTCTTCACTATGGAATTGCTCAACTAATTAAACACCAAATAATCTGCCTTCACCCACAGTTTGTGATCTATAGAATTAATTCTAGGTTCAATAACAGTTCCATCAATGAATCCTAATTTATTTCGAGCAAAAAGATCGCGCTTAATCGACCGACACCAACTGTGAAAGTTGCGACAATCAAATAGATCTGAGGTTAAGACAAGGCCAGGATGATCGTGTGGTGCAATATACAGTTCATCATTGGCTAGAACTCTAGTACTATGAATCTCATTCCTAGCAAGAGATTGTGAATCCATACCTTGCCTCTCAGATTGAATCAGTATACGCGCATTCTCAATCGGTGAATCTTCATGGATTGAATTTTGTTGGTTGCTGCTGGAACCTTGCTCCAGACTGAAACCAAGTTCGTCATCGTGAACATTTTTCCATGAAAATTTCCTTGCCTTTGTCATTCCAATCGACAAACGATAACTGTGATTATAATCACAAAATAAGAATCAGCTGCAAAGAGCTCTAGATCCAATCCAAATTGGCTCTGGATACCATATTAGTTTGGTGTATTGTGCAGAGAAAGTTTCATGTTAGATCGATAGAGAGGGGAGAAAAATCTGATATTATTTCTTTATACACACAAAAGAGTGTTTTAGAGTTATTTATATACATAGCTTCTCACAAGTAGATAAGCGTGAGAAGCAAGCCACCAAAAATATCTAATCCACGTGGCATTTCTATTCTAAGAACAATAGATCGAGTGTAATAGGATCCATGCAACTAAAACTACACCTGCATGAAGAAAACAACATCTGTATGGATACATGCAGCATGCAAAGAAACCCATTCTTTAAATATATTATCAATTAGTGCATGCAAAATGTTAGGATTAGTTAGCATCCTTAGGAGTTTATCATAATAAGAATCCAAAATTGTTAAAAATCTACCGAGATAGGGGTATATAATTAATTTACATTAAAATAAATTATTAATGTTCATAATTATTTTATATTATATAAATTCAGGGCCGGCCCTGACAATTGGGGGGCCCATGGCGAAATGAAAAAAAGGGGCCTAATTTTTTTTTTGTACCGAGCATCTTGAATTTTCTTTCACTATTATCTTCATCATCATAAGTCTTGAAAAAAAATGTAATCACAACCTACAAACATACAAAATAAAATAAAATAATAAGTGTGAAATAATTATCCAAATAAATTAGGTCTTCTAGCATTTTGAGAAGCAAAATATCAATAAGGTCATCAAAACAAAGTGTTTCCAATATTTCATTCTCAATGCTTAAAATTGCTAGCCCGACAAAGTTGAATGCAAACACAACCAACAAAATTTAAATATTAAAATTTAGAGCAAATGAGCGATAAAACCCGATTGCGGATTCGCCCAAATTTTTGATCGAGTGACTGCCAATATGCCACTTGCCGCTTGCGGCTTGCTAGAGCTAAATTGTAAACTCCAATCTGCAATTAAGAATTGAATTTATAATTTCTTATTAGTTTCTGTATAATTTATTTTATTACAGCAGCATATGAGCAATTGAGCTTAATAAACTCCAATAATTATAAATCATTGAATTTGAAGCAATAAGAAATAAATCAATTTTTTTTACATCGAACTCCAAAGTCCAAATCCAATCTGCAACGAAAAAAATTCGATCCATTATCCATATTACTCTGCTAGAAATTAGAAAACCAACCTGGCGGTTTGAGTGTTTGACGGTTTGTAGAACTTCAACAAAATCAAGAGTCAAGACTCAAGAGGCCAGCCGTAACCGGTAGCCCGCAACACCCCAAAACTTTCTTTGATTTTTTGCACTTTTTTATGCTAATTCATAAACTTAACTGGAGGTTAGAGCTTGGAAGCGTAGCACTGCTACCGGCTAGTACTGCAGTCTGCAGAAGAGATTAGAGATAGAGGGAGAAGAGAGGAAAGAGCCGTTGAGCAAGAAATAGAATTGCGATTTGCCGTTTGTGGAGTGCAGAAATTAGAACGGCAAAGCTGGTTGCAAAGAGGGGATGTGGGCTTATTAGGGTATAGTACAATTTTTTTTTTGGGCCCCTAAAATTCGGGGGCCCATGGGCGACGGCCCACCCCAACAACCCTTTGAGCCGGCCCTGTATATAATTGCCCTTAAATATAGTACTACCTCCGTTTCATAATGTTTGTTGTTTAAGGTTTTTTTTTTTTAGTTTCAAAATGTTTGTTGTTTTATATAATTTGACATCCTCTCTCCCAATTTTAACCCTTTCAAATCCTACAAGATTTTTTGATTCTAACTTACCTATAATATATGAAGAGAAAAAAATATATGGAGAGAGAAAATATTGTTATTTTTTAGGAAAATATAGATGAATTAGATTTTATGGCATATATAAGGGATGGGTATATTTGTCCACAAAATTAATTCTTAATTCCAGATAAAAAAAACAAAACAACAAACATTATGAAACGGAGGTAGTATATGATAGGGATAAAATAGCTAAATTGTAAGATAACATACTTTTTATATTAGTAAGAATTTATAGATATAGATTAATTACCATATACCATATATATCACATGTCTATTTTTTTTCTCTTGTTCAGTTCCTGCAGCCTGGACAAATAAAGAATTCACTAAATATATATATATGTAATTAACATGCTATCTCGTTCACATTCAACTCAAAGGAAAAAGTTTGAAAGATTGGACGTTGTATACTATGAAGAAAGGAGACTAAGGTGGCATCATGTATTAAACTCAAGTAAAGATTCCTCCAGCACTGCTTCTGAGATTTCAACGACGATATGTTCCATATCAAGCCGAACATCAAGCCACCACCTACAATTCACCACATCTTTTGACACAATCTGCTCCAATGTTCTTCTCTCTGTTGTAGCAAGTAGAAAAAACTCAGCTTCTGCCAATATCTCATCCACCACTAGCTCCGCTAATGGCGGCTCCGCCGGCCTTGTTTTGGGCGTGGCAGATACTTGTAGCCAAGGAGGAGAGCAGAATTGGCGTTTGTATATCTCTGTTAGCACTTCGTTTATATGGTCAAACAGAAGCTTTGGGTCGTAACAGAAATCGAGTGAGGGAAGCTCAACTTCATCGAATAATGATTCATGCAACAGCAGCAGCTCTTCGGGTGGAGTTGTGATTTCTGAGAGATGATCCCAGTTCAAGCAAGATGCTTCGATTACCGACTGCACGTATTGGCACAGATGATATTCTTCTTCTTCTTCTTCTTCTTGATACTGAGGGAGTGACTCGAATGAGGAATCTTCAAAGTCAAGACGACGTGGCTGCAATTGCTTTATTGCTGAGAATTGGCCTGAATTAATTGTAGTTAGTGATAGATCAGACATATCTGGTGATATATATATATATATATATATATATATATATCTTGATTTTGATAGTGATAACTGACAAGCTTACCAGTTTGAAGTGTGATGGTTGGTGGGCTGTTGGCATCTTCGATGAAAAATGGTTCAAGAACTGAAACTGGGCTTCGATGCTCTTCTTGATATTTGATGTACTTTTCATCTAGTGTATATGTAGCTGCCTCGTTCTCTGTGAATGAATCCTGCGCAACGTGTGACAACATTCTTAGCAATTAAATCAAACGATAATGTTACAACTTACAAGGAGAGTGACAAATCAGAACTTACCATTGTAATGCCATCACATTTATTTGCTTTGATTATGTCAGTCGTCTCCAAAGGTTTGGTGATTCTGGTGCTGATTGCTCCGCTCAACGTTTCTCCTGAAACCCGTGATTCGGGTGGTGGGAAGCTCTTCATTTGTACAGCCTTTGATTCACCTTTAGAAGTATATGCAAGAATCAGTTAAAATCAGCAGATAGAAGATTGTTTCATAAACAGGACTATTCCTACCGTTTGTTTTCATGTTGTCTGCTTCTGCCTCTGCTTCTGTTCTTAGAATCATAGAACATGCCTTTGCATCAGCTGTCAGCAATGATTTGCTCTGATCATGACATGATGCAATCTCTGTGTTTGATCTTGATTCATTTCTCGCATGAGAACTGCTTACAGGGACTCTGGGAGAGGTGTTGTAATTAGGACTAAATCTCATCTCTGCAGCACCAGAAAAGTATAGGCTGTCTCTTCTTGGGCTAAACGGCCATAACTCATGCTCGGGTGAGGAAAGAATCCGCTCTAGGGTTCTCGGAGGTTTGTTGCTAGTCACTGCCTCAACAGAATTCAGACTACTCAATCTAGTGAAAAGGTGCCTCTTAGCCTCCAAAATCACATCAAATTCCTCCTTGTTAGAGTATCTAGCACTCGGGACGTCTAGTTTTCTACGCGAGGTATCATCCACACAACCTATATCAGAACCCCTGGTGGATTTGAGCTTTTCTTTCTTCTCAGCACTGGTAGAAGAGCTGAAAGAGTTCCTGATTTCGACTCCATCACAGATGCACTCACTTCCAACCCCCGGAGTTGAGATGCAAAGCAACTGACTTCTGTCTTTCTTGGTGACTCCAAATGTATGCTTCAGCTTCTTCTTAATCTCTCTGAAAGAGAAGGATGCAGTTTTCATTTCAGATACTCTTCTACTGGATTTGGTAGCAAACTGCAGTGATGAGCAATTGCAGGTAACCTTTTTTGCATTTCTAGGGGCTGGCTTCAGTATGACTATCTTATCAGAAGTCTGGTTCGCTAATGCAGTTTCTGACTTTGCAGAAGTAGTTGCATCTAAGCCCTCCTCACATTCTGAGGTATTGGTAGCTAGGACTGACTTGATTGTATCTTTCTCAGTTTGAGGCAGACTCAACTTCTTCACGCGCCTAGCTAGCATAGAATTGGGATTTGGCAGGAGTTCCATAAACAGATTCCTTTTCGAGTTCAACACATCCAATGCATCGGAGAAGGATTTGGAATCGGAGCTCCTCCCTTCTTTGAGGGCCAACTTTCTGTTTATAAACATTTGATCAACAAAAGCTTTAGCCCTCATCTGAACTTGCTGAATGTTGCTTTGATCAACCTGATCAAGATAGTTATTTCTTTGCAGATACTCAGAAAGCTTAGTCTCCTTGTGATGATTTTGAGCACAGACTGCCCCTAATATTGCAGCAAGAGTGAGCTTATTCAAAGACATTTCAGCCGAGGTTGAAGGCAGCTCGGCCATCAACCTAGCTGCATTGTTCAAACAACACGAAGAAGACTGGTAGGCGTCTTGGCTGCTGCTTCTCGTTCTCTTGTGAGTTCTCATGAGACAATCAAGGCGCTCCACATCCTTTTTAGCATATTGTTTGCTTTTATGCTTCTCAATGGACATGCCTTTAGCATCAACTAAAACACTTCTCACACCTGCCCTATTCTGAAGCAAAAGAACATGATTTTCAATATTTTCTTCATAAAACTTCAAGAAAGCAATTTTCTACTACATTTTACATTTGATTGCTCACTGAAGTAGATCTGTTACTTTGCACTTCTGACAGCAATGTACAAATGAAATTGTCACACACACACACACACACACACACGCACACACACACACCTTGCAAAACTCTTGAAAGCAACATTACAAAGATTAAACAGTGAAATTAAAATACAATGAAAGATTAATACTAAAATGAGAGCTCACATGAATTTTTCGGCATTCTTCATCGAAGCTGGCGACGGGGTCGAGTAGTTTTCTTGGATAATCTGCAGCATATTTTCAAAGTCACAATCTATGACTGAAACAAATGTAGTGCAAATCATTAACAGTATCTTTCCACAAGTAACTAGTTGCATTAATCAATGACCATACAAAATATCAACATTTATGGCCCAAATTCCCCACCTCTGCCAGTTTATCTCCATATTCATTAATAACATCACCTAACAACTTCACTCATATACCTACCAATACCATCAACAATCACACTTCTGTGTTTCACTAGAATTGGGTGCAACATTTGATTAAACCAAGATGAACATGAATATAAATATACCTATAATCTGTCTGTTTTCAGGCCTCCCATTAGAGATCATTTTATGACTGGGACGACCTTGACATGATTCAAGAATGCTAAATAACCCCCACATACAGCTGCTCACTTCATTTTTCTCTCTCATTTCTTCAATTCTTGATGATCTTCTTGCCATCATTGATTACACTATATATCTATATATGAAAGAAATGTCCGGAAAATAATTCTTGAATTGCCAATTCAGACACTCAGCCACCAAGAAGTTAATTTCTACGTGAACATCACAAGCTGCATAGAAAAAGAGAGAAATATAGAAAAGATGAGTCACGACATTTAGCATGAACTTACAGCTAAAGTTTCACCAAAAAAATAATATTATTTAGGATTTAGCAAACAATGATGCATAGCTTTCTAGCTACACAGCAGCAGAAAAATGGGGTGAGAATAGAGGACATCAAGAACTAACACTTTTGTCCTATCTACAACAGCTCTTGAAGGATAGTGGAGGAAGAAAATGCCACAGGAAGAGGAAAAGAGCATCTCATTTGTTTGTTTGTATGTATGCTTTTGTACTCATACAAGTAGTATTAGATTATGAATTCGTATGACAATGACCACAATTTATGGCCAAAATTGTCAGCAACACTATATACATATCATATATATAAATATATTATTTTATTTTTCTTCAGTCACTTGTAATCTTTCAACTCAAGGAAGATCATAAAATTTCTCAACCCCCATCCTCACCCTTCCCCCATTTTTATGTCATTTGTCTTTTATTAGGACAAAGAAATGAGCTTATTTTACCCCACCCCCACCCACCCACCCACCCCCATCATATGTTATTTTTTTATGTTTAGGACAAGAAATGACCTTATTTTAATTTACTGTGACATAACATGTATGGACATGGTGGTGTCATATCCTACTAGTTTTTGTTTTTTTATATATATTTGATGGTTTTCAATTTTTAATTAGTTTGAAACCATGGTATATATATATAAATTAGTACCTGTCCTTTTGTCAAGTTATCAAGCTCTCTTGCATGTACACATTTTTCTTCTTTCTTAAATACATGGGACAACACTTTGATTAAAATAATTGTTGAACTAATCAAGGATTATTGTGTACTTAGTGAAATACCAGACTTTCTTGATTCCATCTTCTTTAAAACTCACCAACCTCACAGTCTGCACTTTCAAATTATAGCAATTAATTTTGGGTTAGCCTTTTTTTTTTTGGAATTCCAACATATTGATTTCTTTGGTAGTCTAGTTGATTTTTATGAAATTATGTGCCAATTTGCAATGACTGAAATTTTCGTACATGAAATTATGAGTTAAATTACAGAGTACCCTACCCATCTTTTTAAGTCAAGTTACAATTGATATACATATATCTATATTCAACGCGATAGGGAGAAATTGTATTATTGCTTATCGAAGCAGCAAAATTTGACATGCATTACTATATAGTCATCAATTAATATCTCAGCTTTTTTATTATTGCAAATTTTGTATACTTGAATTTTCTTTCAGACGTCGTTTTATATTTAACTTGGATTAGGTACATTATTGGGAGGCGAGTCTTGCAAATTAGGCGAATGAAGTCTATCGGATTTATTTATTATATTTCCATTTTCGTTTTCTGTTGGTTGAGTATTCCGTTCGCAATTACTATGTTGTCTGCGGCTCGCCGGCATCACTGCTCCAATTGATTCGCATTAAAATTCAAGCGATAGACATATCTATGTTAAAGAAATATATCTCGTGTTTGTGATTCGTTAAAGAAAAAAATCCTATACATAAGAAAATAAAGTATGAAATTTTATTCTTAATAAATAAAAAGATATTAATTAATATCTTCCATATATATATATATATATATATATATTGTTGGAATATAGCTGGATTAAACTTTGAAGTAATTTGGGCAGAGTAACGGGTAGGATAATTAAAGTCAAGTCAAGAGTTATATTCTTTCTCCGCAAGATGAAATTGCACCGTATATTAAATGCAAACGGACTATAATAATCGTTTCCAAGATAAAATGACTTTCAACAAAGTTTTGTTGCACTTTTACAAAACTATGTTACAACGAACAAAACAATAATCGAGATTCTCAATCGATTACTAGGGTAGAAGAGAAGATTTCGGATTGTGAATTAGTGAATGAAAATGAAGGACTTGTGGTCTTATTTATAGTAGGTGAAGAGTTGTGATGAAGTGGTGCACAAATTGGCTCCAAGCAATGCAACGGTTCGCTTCCAAGGCTGAATGGTTGTGTCAATTCGAGCCAAGAGTTGCAACTGGTGAATCATTGTGTCCATCGGCCTAGAGCTTTCACACCAATTCGATTCGAGCGGTTACGTCCGAACGGTTGCAACCATTCGCCCAATCCTCACTCACCTTTTCACTCTTTCATTTAATTAACTAATATAATTAATATTTCTTTTAATTAGATATTTAATTAATTAATTAATTAACTATACTAACAATCCCCCACAAAAGAGATATTTGAAAATGCAGAGTATAAGAATCTCGACAAATTATTATTGCTTAGGGATAGGTAGCTTCTGGCTTTGAACTTTCCTTTAGTATAGTATTATCGGATTTACTCGTTGCTCAGTGAACGCGATGTCTTGAATTGGTCAACTTTAAATGCAAACCAAACAATAATACTAACACAATAACAATTCTATTAATTATTTGTTCTCACGTTTTATCCATTTTGGCCTTGGACCGTATCTTGTTCATAAGTGATTCTTTTTGAAGCGGCCCCACTTCTCACTAATATAGGTGATCTCCTATTTAAGAGTAAACTGCCATTACCCCACCTTTTACTCGGTATAGGAATCATTAAAAACCTTTAAGGTTTATCCTGACCACATCCTAGCAGTCATACTTGGTGTAGTGCCTAGAATGAGTTTCTTAGTGTAAATATTCCAAGTATCGTAGTGTAAACTTTCATAACTTAGTTGTCTCATTGAACCATCTTCTTGGGATCTCCAATTGGTATGGTTGAGTTACCGCTATGAACGTTTTTGTTTATGTGGCTTTTCAAGCCCATTCCCTTTACGGTACTATATAGTAGATCTCTATTAATACCTTTAGTAAACGGATCTGCTATATTTTCTTTTGACTTTACATAGCCAATACAAACGATTCCATTTGAAATCATTTATCTAATGGTATTATGTCGTCTTCGTATATGACGAGATTTACCATTATACATGTTGCTTTGTGCTCTTCCAATTGCAGACATACTGTCGCAATTTATCATTATAGGAGGCACTAGTTTTTCCCAACAAGGAATATCTTCTAAGAATGTTCTAAGCCATTCGACTTCTTCATAAGCTTTGTCTATTGCAATGAATTCTGATTCCATTGTAGATCTAGCTATGCACGTTTGTTTAGAAGATTTCCATGCTACTGCTCCACCTCCAATGGTGAAGACAAAACCACTAGTAGATTTTGAGTCTTGCATATCAGATATCCAATTTGCATCACTGTATCCTTCAATAATAGCTGGATATCTTGTATATGTTAAACCGTGGTTTATGGTATGTTTTAAATACTTTAACACTCTTGTTAATGCAGTCCAATGGTCTTTACCTGGATTGCTCGTAAATCTACTTAGCTTACTCACTGAATATGCAATATCAGGACGAGTACAATTTGTAAGATACATTAGACTTCCAATGATCCTTGCATATTTGAGTTGTGAAATGGGTTCTCCTCTATTTTTAGCTAAATGCAAACTCATATCAACAGGAGTTGCAGCTGGAGGCAGATTAAAAGCTTTAAATTTCTTAAGCACATTTTATACATAATGAGATTGTGATAAGATAATTCATTCGTTTGTTCAAGAGATTTTTATCCCTAGGATAACGTCAGCTAGACCCATATCTTTCATGTCAAAATTTCTTTTTAACATATTCTTTATATTCGTGATCACGTTCTTATTATTTTTCATGATCAACATGTCGTCTACATAAAGACAGACAATTACATATTTATTGGGGGTATTTTTAATGTAGACACATTTATCACCCCCATTTATTTTGAATCTATTTGATAACATTGTTTTATCAAATTTCTCATGCCATTGTAATGGAGCTTGTTTAAGTCCATACAAAGATTTTACAAGCCTGCAGACCTTGTTTTCTTGACCTTTAGAGATGAAACCTTCTGGTTGATCCATATAAATTTCATCTTCTAATTCAACATTTAGGAATGCAGTTTTTACATCCATTTGATGTATCTCAAGGTTATGCAATGCAGCAATAGCAATGAGTACTCTAATGGAAGTAATCCTCGTGACTGGAGAATAAGTATCAAAATAATCATAGCCCTCTTGTTGTTTGTACCCTTCGGCAACCAAACGAGCTTTATATTTATCAATTGAACCATCAGCTTTATATTTTCTTTGTAAAATCCACTTGCATCCTAAAGGCTTACAACCTTTTGGAAGATCAACGACTTCCCAAGTGTGGTTTTGCATGATCGATTCAATTTCTACATTAATAGCTTCTTTCCATAATGGAGCTTCAGGACTAGATAATGCTTCTTTGATAGTCCTTGGTTCATCATCTTCTAATGCATAGATTAGAAAATATGGACCAAAAGATTTTGTTATCCTAGCCCTTTTACTGCGTCTTAGTTCTTCCTCAACTAAGGAAGAATCATTCGTAGATTCATGGTTTCTTTTGGTTGAATTTGTTTCAATTCTAACCTTCTTAGGAAAGATAGATTCAAAGAAAATTGCATTTCTTGATTCTATAATCATTCCTTCATTTATATCAGAAATTTCTGATTTGTGCACAAGAAAACGAAATGCACTACTATTGTTTGCATATCCTATGAAAATGCAGCCTATAGTTTTTGGACCTAGCTTTATTTGCTTAGGTTTAGGTACTTCTACCTTTGCTAGACACCCCCACACTTTAGTGTATTTATAAGAAGGTTTTCTACCTTTCCATAACTCATGTGGGGCCTTATCCAATTTCTTATGAGGAAATTTATTTAAGATATGATTAGTTGATAAGATGGCTTCCCCCCATAAATTCTGAGGTAAGCCAGAACTTATCAACATGGCGTTCATCATCTCTTTAAGAATTCGGTTCTTTCGTTCCGTAATTTCATTTGATTGAGGTGAATAAAGAGCAGTGGTTTGATGAATTATGCCATTTTCAATTCTAAGCATATTTCTTCAAATGGTGCTACATATTCTCCTCCTCGATCACTTCGTATTATTTTTATTTTTACATTGAGTTGATTTTCAACTTCTATTTTATATCTTTTAAAAGCTTCTATTGCCTCATCTTTGCTTTTCAACAGATATACATAACAATACCTTGTGCAATCATCTATAAATGTGATGAAGTAATTTTTACCACCTCTAGTTTACACAAACTTAATATCACATAGATCGGTATGTATAAGTTCTAGAGTTGTTGAACTTCTTTCCACTGAATGAAAAGGAGCTTTTATCATTTTTGCTTCAACACAAATTTCACATTTTTCTTGTGAATTAAATTCCACTTGAGGAAGTAAATTTAAATTAACCAATCTTCGTAAAGAATTTAAATTTACATGTCCTAATCTAGCATGCCATAAATTAGAACACTCAACCAAGTAAGAAGAAACAACTTTATTGATTGGTTTGACGTCTCGGTGGACAATCATTACATTTAGCTTGAAGAGTCCCTCATTTAGGTAACCCTTCCCAATAAATAGACCACATTTGGTTAATACAAATTTGTCTGCTTCAAAAAGTAGTCTAAATCCAGCTTTACTTAGTAGAGAGCCGGAAATCAGGTTCTTGCGGATGTCTAGGACATGCAACACATCTACAAGGGTTAGCTCCTTTCCAGATGTCATTTTCAATACAATCTTTCCGAATCCAACAATATCGGAGGTAGCAGAATTACCCATGAATAGTTTTCGACCATTCAAAGGTGTATAAGATGAGAACATCTCTTTGTCGGAGCATATGTGGTGGGTGGCTCCTGTGTCAATCCACCATTCCTTTGGATTGTCAACTAGATTTGCTTCAAACACAACAGCAGATAGACTCAACTCTGACATGTCTAGTGGAACAAATCGGTTCTCAGTCAAGTTTGCCTCCGATATCTTGGCTTTCTTTGGTGCTTTGCATTCTTTTGCCATGTGACCTGGTTTGTTGCAATTGAAGCAGTTTCCTTTAAATTTTTTGGCTTTCTTTGCAATCCTAGCATCCGCCTTTTTGCTCACAGTCGGCCAGATTTGTTTTTGCCATAAAAGTTGGCTTATCGATTTTCCTCTCAGATTTCCGATTGTCTTCCTTGATGCGAAGTCTCACAATGAGATCTTCAAGTCCCATCTCTTTGCGTTTATGCTTGAGATAGTTTTTGAAATCTCTCCATTGTGGTGGCAATTTCTCAATGATAGCTGCCACTTGGAATGATTCGCTGACAGACATTCCTTCAGCATGAATATCATGCAGAATCAACTGAATTTCTCGAACTTGATCGAGGACAATTCGAGAATCCTCCATCTTGAAATCTAAGAACCGACCGACTATGAAATTTTTCATACCGACATCTTTTGTCTTGTATTTTTTATCAAGAGATTCCCACAGCGCCTTAGCACTTGTACATTCAGAATAGACGGAGCAGAGAGAGTCTTCCAAAGTATTAAGAATATAATTACGACACAAAAACTCACTGTGGTGCCAAGCATCAAGAGCAGTTCATCGTTGAGTGTCGTTATCGGTTTCCTCAACAATAGGAGCATCTTCTTTGAGGAAGCGGACGAGATCAAGGGTGTTCAAGTAGAATAGCATCTTTTGCTGCCATCTTTTGAAATCTTCACCGGTGAATTTTGCCGGCCTTTCACCTTGAACCGGAGCAACAACGGTAGCCATCTTCAAAGAGTAATCACAAAAATTTCATCTTGCGATTGTTGGAATTTAGCTGGATTAAACTTTGAAGTAATTTGGGTAGAGTAACGGGTAGGATAATTAAAGTCGAGTCAAGAGTTATACTCTTTCTCCGCAAGACAAAATTACACCGTATATTAAATGCAAACGGACTATAGCAATCGTCTCCAAGATAAAATGACTTTCAACAAAGTTTTATTGCACTTTTACAAAACTATGTTACAACGAACAAAACAATAATCGAGATTCTCAATCGATTACTAGGGTAGAAGAGAAGATTTCGGATTGTGAATTAGTGAATGAAAATGAAGGACTTGTGGTCTTATTTATAGTAGGTTAAGAGTTGTGGTAAAGTGGTGCACCAATTGGCTCCAAGCAGTGCAACGGTTCGCTTCCAAGGCTTAATGGTTGTGTCGATTCGAGCCAAGAGTTGCAACTGGTGAATCATTGCGTCCGATCGGCCTAGAGCTTTTGCACCAATTCGATTCGAGCGGTTACGTCTGAACGGTTGCAACGATTCACCCAATCCTCACTCACCCTTTCACTCTTCCATTTAATTAACTAATATAATTAATATCTCTTTTAATTAGATATTTAATTAATTAATTAATTAATTAACTATACTAACATATATATATATATTTATCTTGTACGTGGGATATTAGTGTCCCCTCTTGGGCTCGATATGATCCCTACCATCGGGTTAAACAAGGGCTCGATATACAGGGTCATCTTAAAGATTTTGAAGGCCCTCTGCAATTATATAAATTAGACCCTTTTAACAATAAAATACAATTAATATTACTTTTAATGGCAAATATAATATAATCCTTATATATTAATAAAATGAAAAATTAAACCTTCAAAATTCAATATTCAATAACATCTTAAATATACATAAACTTTCTATCTAGAAAGTGCTATCTTCTAACACTTTTCGAAGTGAATTCATCCAGAAGTCTTCATATTTTATTTTTTCTAAAATATCATTTTCAATGACCATCAACGCTAAACTATTAAGCCTTTCTTGTTCCATTGTCGACCGTAGATATGACTTCAAGGACAAAAAGAGGTCCCGTGAAATGAAGATTGAAGAATTTAATAACTGATCACTATATTCTTATTATTCTTTGTTCAGTAATCGAGTATCCATTCTACTAAAGCCATAATTCGACGGACACTACATCATCTAATTATCACTCCCAATTTGCTGAATCAAAAGAGGGCAAAAAAGAGTAGCCAATTTGTGATTATTACACGCTAACGTAATATACCACCCTTCTTTTCTAGCCCTTCTAATCATTATCAAGCATTCAAGCAGATAATCATCCTATGTTAATTAAAATTACAAAAAATTAGTAAATTACATACCTGGATATAATTGGAGTGGTTTGTTTGTTGATTGTTGCAAATAATTTATAGCCATAGAATAAGAAAAAAAATAACCGCTTGTGACATACATTTATTGTATTCATAGATGTTAATTGAGTGAAAGAGATGTGGATTTGGGATGTTTTCATGAAAAAAGAGAAGAATTAATGAAAAATAAAACTTTGAAGGTGAAGAGCCGTGGATGAGTGTAGAAACTAGAAGAATCAATCGATTTCTAGAAATTGGAAAGAAAGAAATGCGTTCAGCCACCAGCCGGAAATTGTATCTTTATTTATTAGGTTATAAATATAATATACTTTTAAACTATAAAAAAAATTTGGGCCCTTAAAAAATTTGGGCCCTGTTCGGTGGATTATGTGGATCACCTTCATAGTCGGGCCTGTCGATATGCCCCCCACCCTCGATTTAAGTAGGAGCTCGATATGATCCTTACCATCGGATTATACTGGGGCTCAATATGACCCCTACCCTCGATTTAAGCAGGGGCTCGATATGTCCCCCTACCCTCGAGTTAAGGACGGGCTCAATTTGACACCACCACCACCCTTCCCCAATTTAAAAAAGATTCTATGTGATCCCCTTGATTTAACAAGGGCTCCATGTGGGCCCTTTAGAATTTGCAAGGATTTCTCTGTGACCTATTCAAATTAATAGGGCTCCATGTAACCACTTCGATTTACAAGGGTTTTATGTGACCCCTTCAATTTAAGAGGGGCTCTATGCGACTCCCCTGATTAAACTGGGGCTCGACATGACGCCTACAACCTAAAAGGGGCCTAACATGGCCTCGATGCAACCCACTTTTTAATCCACGAAAAGTTTATATGATCTCCTTGACCCACATGAGTATGCACAATCTATTTTCAAGATTAATGGCTATACATGAACTCAATACCTGACCTCACTAAGTAGGGTCGAGTAATGAGGGACTAATTTTAAGTGACAGAACATGTTTGACCCACTTAAGCAGATCCAGTTGGGCAAAATTATCGAAGCTCATCAGAGTTGTCTAACCATAGCTCACTCAAGGAGACCCACGAGGAGGTAAGTGAGCAGCCCAGGCAAACATTTCTTAATAAGAGTCATCATCCAGATCGGAAGAATAAGGGTTGAACCCGCAAGATTAGGGCTCAGTCGCTTAAAAGCTGAGGTTTAGGTGATCCAAAGTCCGTTATAGTCGAGAGGGTAAAAGAACAATATAACCCTTCAAGGTGTAGTAGACAGCCTAGTGAGACCATCATTTCATATGCCCAATCGTAAGCCTATATGCACCTAGGGCTAGTCAAAAGAGGTGTCGCCTCAGAAGAGAGGTTGCTTCTCGAGATATTGGAAACAATCATATCCCTAGCAACGACTTGGATTGGGTCATAGAGAAAGTCATCTAACAGCATGCCTATAAGGGCACAAGACTACCCGACCCACCTAGGATGATCCAAAAGTTGAGTCATCAAAGCCCAATGTCAACGCCTACATTCGAAGGTCACCACCTTAAGTCACCATTGAACTTACCCTTGAAGGCACCACTGAAACTACCTTTGAGGGCTACCATTGAAGACGCATTCAAGGTACCATCGAAGCCAATCCTATATATGCACCCTATGTCAAGCAGCAATTGGTACCTTGAAAATGAGGGTCAAGCCAAATCTCCGAATCATAGGGAACGGCCTTATCTTCTAGAAATGATTTTGACTAGATCTCATGGAGGGTCATCAGGGAGCGCCTCTTGATTAATTTGAACCTCTATAAAAGAGGGATGGTGAACATAGGGCAGGGGGATAACTAAGGCATTATTCTCAATATAGCCTCTACTTCACTTTTGTAGCATCTTCGAGCACACAAGATTTTTCTTTATTTCTTGTTATTGTGATTCTTTTATTGTTTCTCGCCTTTGAATTCTTTCTGACTTGAGTGGCGTAGTTCGCTCGATTGTCAACCCCCTATAGTCTTTTAGCTTTCACATTCGTTTTGTGTTTATTTCAGAGATCTTGAATGTCCGAAACTATGTTACGACACTAATTGTGGAATGAGCATCCACAAGGTGTGCACTATGTAAATCCTAAATCAGTCCTCACCCCATCTGCATCATATGTCTTTAAAAATTTCTTTTCAAGTCAATCACTAAAATATTTGGATCGGATTATAAATTCGAGTCATTCTTTATATTCAAGTTAATTAATTTTATGGCTTCAAATTAAATAAATATTTAGCCACATGCGCAATAAAAAAATAGTTGATTGAAGTATTGTCATAATTAGACAAATTGCAAACCTCTTTTTTTTGTATGACAAGGATATCATGTAACTGCTAGCGAGATGTGCACTGGGTAAACTCAAGTCAAGTGTGATAAGCGAACACCTAGCGATGTTGGTGGGATTCAAACTAAAGACCTTTGACTTCAAACTTACACCACGCCACCACTAGTCCAACCCTAAGACGACGATAAATCACCAACCTTGTCTATACATATATATATGCATGTGATGTTTTGGACTAGATAGGATATGAGATTTAAATAATCAATTAAATTTTATTTTATTCAATTAAATTGGGACTACTAATAATTTATATGTGGACAATTAAGTTGCAAAAAATCTCATTTTTCTCTAATCGTCAAAATTGCTAGCTGTTGGAAAATAGTAAAAAATGTGGTGGAAATTATAAGGTTTACATTAGTTGCAAACCTTTCATTTTGAGAAGTTACATCATTTGATTTAATGGTGAACATGTGAAAAGTCTCACTTTGGAGGCTATAGGAGGAGGCCTCACCCCCACTTCTTCAAACACACAAAAGCATTCTCATATTTTCTCTCATTCTCTGCTTTATTTGAGCAATCCTCAAGGTTTATTTTGTATTTGAAGTTCTATTCCAACTTTGATTTAAGTTCGAGTATATAGTTCACCGGAAATAATTTCGGTCTGTTTGTTGTATTCTGTGAATCAAACGTTCATACAGGGTGATAGTTTAACAAAATTGTTATCTCCACATGGGTTTCCTCTCTCTCTCTCTCTCTCTCTCTATATATATATATATATATATAAATCATAACCATTAATATATTAAGATCTAATGAGTAGGATCAATTCCTAAATTACACACTAGGGATGCATTTACAAATTATCCATTCCATATATATATATATATATATATATATATATATATATATATATATATATATATTCTTGTTAATGTTAAAGTTGTTTTGATCTTTAATTTATTTCAAATTGATCTTCAAACGAGGTTGTTGTTATGTCATTACATTACGTCTGTTCGTCTTGTTCTTCGTACAATTTCATTAATGCTTGGAATTATTCACAAATTTATATAGAAACACCACCAGAATATAGTTAAAAATAACACCATTGACCTGTCATGCAGTCCATGTCACCACTAAATATCACGTAAAACAAAGATTAATCACAAACCCCGCAAAATCCCAAAATTCAAAATGCAAATTAAGTTTTGACCCATAATTAAATTTCGGTTCATCAATTTTTTTTTGTTATTGTATTTATGTCAGGTTTCATATCAAATTTATGATTTTAATAATGGTTATTATAAAAATAAAAAATGATTATAACATAATTAACCATAGTCAATATTTATCACCAAGAAGATATATTAGTAATTATAAATTCTAATTATAAAATAATAAATCATGATAATGAATTATTAATTGAAAAAAAAAAGATACACACACTAATTGGGTGAAATGAATCCAAATTAAGAATTCTAAGAAATTACATTAGAGCATAAAAAATTGAAATTTAAGAAAACAAATAGAAAAAAAAAATAATTTAATAGTGAAACAGAAAATAAACACAATGAGTATAGCAAAAAATTACATGTAAATTAAATTAAGCAAGTATATGTAAAAATATGTAAAACGATAAATAATTAATACAAGCTACAAAACATAAATTAAAATGACAGATAGAAATTTATGGAGTGGAGTATCAAGAGAGACGACAATTCATATATAAATTTAATCCAAATTAAAATAGTTTAATCTAGATAAATAAGTAATCATTCTTATGTTATATCTAGAGACAAAGATGAATTTATCAGACTTCAAATCGAATTTATGAACTCTCTTACATACGAAGTTTGATCAAATTATTCATCTATTATAAAAATATGTTAAAAAAATAAACACATACGCACGAATATATATATATCCATGTTTAAAAAAGTGAGTGCAATAATATTCAAAACACGAGGTTAAAACGATCTGCAGTAAAAAAAAATATATATATATATATAGAAAAAGTAGCGTTTGAAATATAATGTTGGTGAGTTGGTGAGAATGGATAGGATTAGCAGGAATATATATACACCATAGGATTCCCTATGGAGGAAGGTAGAAAGAGAAGAAGATGCTGCTGGAATTGTCATAAAATGTAATTTGTAAATTGTAATTTAGTAGTGTTCTGTTTTAACAAGAAGAGTTGAGATGTCGGCCGTCGCTGTCCCCGCACGCATCACCCACTTCTTCTTCTTCAGCCTCGAATCTCTCTGTGTGTGGGGGCCACCACCTGCTGCATTTATTACTCCACCCTCTATATTTTTTTGTTCAATTTAAATTAATTATAGATATATATATATATATATATATATATATATCATTTGGTAGCACCCCACACCACACACGGAATTTCATGCCACCTCTAGTTAATAAATAACCATATACTATTATAGTTATACCGACATTATATTGCTGCAATAGATGAGGGAGAAATATTAATATTAATATTAATCTTAATATTGATCTTCTTATGAAATTATCAAGAAAGGAGCACGTACAGCACATATATATGGAGAATGGAGAATAGAGGTTATGACTTCAATTTTCTTTTTCTTTTTTTTTTTGACAGTTTGAATGAATTGCATGATGCTTTTATTTAATAATGAGGGATTAATAATTAAGATACGTTGGTCAATCACACACACACAAAAAGTGTCATGCAACTTATTGGTACTAATTAACTACTGATTTTTTTTATCCATACAGGTTCTCTTTAAGTATTACTGTACTACTCGTTAGATCGTAAAAGTCAAGCTATATAAGTATTTTTTTTTAAGAAGGCTAATAAATAAATATTTTTATGACTTAATAAGTATCCCATGGGGTATAGTTGAATCTTCCATTAATCACATAATCAAGTTGCCTGATTATTTTTTATTAATATAGTGAAACTTATGTTGGAATAATTTTTATGTGGACTAATATATATTAATTAAATGTGTATGGCTGTCTTAAAGTAATTCAATTAATGTGATCTAATAAGGTTATAATTATTGATTAAAGGGTATTAATATTGTCATGGAATATAATTGTGTAGATATCATAAATAGATTTGCAATTTGTTCAGGAACCGAATTGTAAATAAATGATAACTTATTACTATAAGTTAGGGTTATGGTCCCCAAACGACAGCAGATAGAAAAGCAGAATTTGTATTCCTTCTTCAGAATTCTCTACAGAAACCCCAAGGTGTCGATCGTTTGGAAGATTCATACCGCATAAAAAATTCGAGATTCAAGAACTATGGATTCAGGTACGCTTCCGCTATTAATTATATCTTGATTTATTGTCATAGAGTTAATGGATTTAGGGCGTGAATCTGGATTATTGCATGCCCCATGTGTTTAATTTTTCTAACAGGTGGTATCAGAACCACTCTATGTATGATTCTCTAAGATCTGTGAATAAAGATTGATAAATCTTGAATTTTGGTTTTTTGGTGAATCTCTATTTCGATTATGGATTGAGACATACGGCATAATTGATTTTATTAAAACTTGAAGTTTGTGTTTTTGTCGTGATTGTGGCTACTGGATTCACATGATACGAAAACTTGTATTTGTAAAAGATAAAAACTTGTATGAGACCGTTTAACGGGTCTCTTACGTTAGACGGGTCAAATAATATCCAAATCCGCCCAAAATCCGCCCATAACCCGTTCCTACGTGCATGTGCCATTTTTTTTATTTGGTGGGCTGCTGTCGGACTGGGCTACTGCTGTTGCTTCTTTTTTTACTTTTTATTCTTTCTTTCCTCACGGCCCAGTTGTTGTCTTTCTCTTTTTTCTTCTTTTTTTAAATAATTATTTTGTATCGAGCGCAGTGCACGAGTCCACATACATTAGCGTCAGGCGAGATATTGAATAAAAAATAATAAATTAATTCAATTTAATTTTAGGTTATATATTTATTTCAAAAAAATTAATTATTCAGAGAGTGCACTGCGCGAGATGCGGGATAAAAAAAATAAATTTTATTTAAAAAAATAAATAAATTAATTCAATTTTAGTGCTCACTAATTCCATTTTAGGGTATACATTTATTTTTAAAAAATATATTTTTTTTCTTAGCGATTGACTAATTATTGAGCCAAAAAAAGAAGTATCATTAATTATAAGGTAAAGTATCATTAACTATGAGTGGAGTATATCATTAACCAAAGTATCATTATTTATGAGGTGAAGTATTATTAACTCATATATGAGTATCATTATTTATGAAGTGAAGTAGAGTCTCATTACTATGGAAAAAAGTATCACTGATTGAAGAAAAGTGTCACTAATTGCAGAAGAAAGTATCACTAATTAGAAGAAAAGTATCACTAATTGCAGAATAAAGTATCACTAATTAGAAAGAAAAGTATCAGTAATTGCAGAAGAAAGTATCACTAATTGAAGAAAAGTATCACTAATTGTACAAGAAAGTATCACTAATTAGAAAGAAAAGTATCACTAATTGCAGAAGAAAGTATCACTAATTAGAAAGAAAAGTATCACTAATTGCGAAGAAAGTATCACTAATTGCAGAAGAAGGTATTACTAATTAGAAGAAAAGTATCACTAATTGCAGAAGAAGGTATCACTAATTAAAAAGAAAAGTATCACTAATTAGAAAAAAAATATCACTAATTGCAGAAGAAGGTATCACTAAGTAGAAAGAAAAGTATCACTAATTGTAGAAGAAAGTATCACTAATTAGAAAGAAAAGTGTTAGTTTAGAACATAATTTCAAATTGAGAATTGGGTCTATGAATACAATAAAAAACTGATTCTTCAGTAAAATAAATTATTTCATTATCATAGAGAAAAATATTATTGATTACAAAAATAAAGTATCACTAATTACAAAAACAAGTAACACTGATTACAAATAAAAGTATCACTAAAAATCTACAACACCCGTCAATTAGAATATTGCATTTCAAATAACAATTTTACTGCAATACGTGCTCCATATTGGACCACCTCTCGCAGAAGCATCTTTAATTAGAATATTCTAATTAATACATTTATACATTTAACCAATAAAAAGCATATCATAAGTAGTAGAAACCAGATAACATAAAAAAGGAGCAATATTACTTGCAATTAAGACACAATAATACAAGATTTCACATCGGCAGCAAAATACCTTTGCTAGAATCTTCCATTTACCTCTTCTGTGTGGTTTGCAGGCTATTACACAGGGATGGGTTTACCCAGTGCGCACCTCGGTAGCGGCTGCGGTTTACCTTTGACAAAAAAAAAACTCTCCTCTCCTTACACACAACCCACCGATCAAAACATTGTACACAAACACATTCGCCCAAATCTCACATTTCTTCATTCCATTCATCTCAAATATCACTAGATATCCCGAGCAACAGACATCATCTGTGTAATCAAACATGCGATTAGCCCCAATAACAGCTAAAATTCCATCTTCCTAATAGAAATTCAAACCTAATATATAACAGAAATTACCCGATTGCGAGGAGGAGGGATCCAATCCATTCCAAGAGGCAGCGGGTGCTTTGGCGCTGCTATTCCTCTTGATGTTTCTCAAAATTGAATTCGAAACTTTAAGTAAATTCTCTTTCCCTCTCTCTAAATATCTTCTATCGGTCATCATCGGAGGGGAGCTCGAAATCGAGTCGATTAGAGAGGAGTCGCTGAAACCGAATTCGAAGAGCGAGCTATCGAGTCCCTACAAATTTTTACCTTTTTTTTATTGTTTTATATTTAAATTTGATCCGGATCGAGTTAGGATCCGTCTAACGGAAGCGACCCGTTAGACCGTCCTCCAAGAGTGTGCCCCTTTGTAAAATCATAATTGCGAATATTCAGAATTGGTGAGTTTGGAAATTTTTGAATTTCAATTGTTTGGTCATACAGAAAGTGGGTTAATTGAATATACATAGCTTTCACGCAAGTCGATAGTAATCATGGATTATTAATTCTATTTGGCTTGATTACCATTACTTTGTCAGTTATGTGTATTGGTTTTTTGGGATCTTTGGATTCGGTCCAATTTTGCACCACAATCAGGATTCAATCTTTTATTATCGCGCTGTGATATTATTCTTAATTATTGGAATTTATGGATTCAGTCGAAATTAATTTCGACAATTCGGCCATTTTTTCCGGATTAAAGTTTAATAATCAATCGAATTTTAAATTAGTTTGGTACATCTCATGTTTCGTATTAATTTGTTTGATATTTGAAGTGGATTTATTGAAACATGAAGTCGCCACAGTGACTTCTCTGTGTAGATTTATTCATGAAAAATATTGGATGTTTTATGTGAGTGTATCTTCATGCGGGTATTAGCCGGCCCACAGGAAGGTTAATATCTGGCAGAAATACACAAACACCTGTAGTGATAAATGCGTGACAATATTGGTAGCCAAACTATACAGATGATGTTTGTTGCAAGTAAAGATATTTTGTATTCAAAAAGATGATGTATGTTGCAAGTAAAGAAACTTGAGCCAAGATAAAGGATTGACGAAAGTTCATCAAGATAGTTTGGCTACCAAGAAAAGACTCGAAAGATCGAGGGAATGATTAGCGATTCTAGGTGGAAGACATGGTCTTCTCAAAGGTATCTCCAACCAATGGAAGAGTTCATTTCGCTGAGAGATTAAAGCAAAAGGTTCGATGAACCTATTGGAAATCCTCGAAGAGGATAAAGATATAGACCATAGGCTGGCTTTAACGCCTGACCTTAGTGTTGTGCATGACGTGTCTCACGTCCTAATGCTATGGAAACATGTGTTTGAGATAAACGCATGTTACCAAAGGAAAGAGATAGTTCTGAATGAGAACTAATCCATAAAGAAAGACCTCAGGCTATTTTTGGCCATAAGGTCTAGAGTTATAAACTTAGTAAAGGTTTTGAACCATTTTGGTTCTAGTAACGCTGTGGATTCTTGAAAAAAGTATCCAGACCTCCTTTTGAGGGGAAGTAAATTTCGGGACGAATTTTTTTTTAAAGGGTGTAGTCTGTAACATCCCAGAATTTCAGAATATCTTAGTGAGTTTTCTAAATTTATTTAGAAGATTAAAAAAAATAATTGGAGCTAAATAAAGTTAAACAGATGTAAGTCGTAACTTTTTGACTATTTTATGCAAAAATCAATGATGAGATTTTGCGTTTGTCATCGGAAGATAGTCAATATTGGTCTTTTCTGAAATGTAACGATCTAAAAGAAGTTGTTGGTGCTTTCAAAATTTTATTCTGACCTCTACAGAAGTCCCGTACTTGAAAATCATAAAGGGAAAACCTGTGAATAGTAAGATTCACGAAATCCTCCTCATTGATTCGAGACTTGTTCTATCAAGCCTATCTTAAAGGAAATGATCCAAGGAATCCGTTCGTGTTCACGGATTGCCAATCTGATATCAATCGAACGCTCGGGAGCAAAATCTGTCAGTCAAAAGGAATAGTAAAAGTAATTTTTGAAAGAGAATCTTTTCTCATTTCTCTTCAAACGACTTCCTCGTCATCCCGATTTGGGTTGATTCAATAGTACTCGAGCCAACAAGTCTCCCGATATTTTCATATTTTGTATCTGAGGTCGTTTGGACCTCGATATTGAATAAAACAACTTTAATTGAATCCGGAAATCACTTTATCAGTATTTTATATCCGAAAAAGTTATACCCGCCCCAGAGCCACTTTTCCTATAAATAGGGGGCTTGAGGATTCATTTCTCTTGCTCATATCTCTCTCTTCTCTTCTCTTTCTCTCTCTAGTTCGTATTGACAAACGAGAGAAATCCGGGCCTACGCCGAGTAAATCGCGCATGCGGACCCAGGTTAAGTTTTGTTTGGGGGGCGCTGTTGCGGGAGCAGCTGTAAAGCGCTGGAAGGCTGCTGGAGAGCCGCCGCAGCCGCTGCCGTGGATGACCGGAATCGCTGTCGTCGTGCCGCCGCTTCGGATGTCTCGTTTCGGTCCATTTCTCATCCTTTATAGTTGAAATTTTAATATGTTGTGTGTTTTAAATAGTGCTTCATTTCGTATATTGACTTCGTCGTCGTCCTGTGGCCGAAAACCGGAGAAAATGCCGGAAAACATGAAAAATAAAGGGGCACCGATCAGTTTCAGTTTTGCCCGTTTTCTCCCATTTCGGGTCATCAAATCGAAAAAGTTTGAACTAGAAAGTTGCTCGAAATATTATTTACTATAGGACTGCCAAGTTTCATAATTTTCCGATAAGTTTTGATTAAAGTCAATTATTTTAATCGGACGGTTATTTTTATAACTAGAGCATGTGATTTCAGAAAATTCCGAAAATTGTATAGTTTAATAAAGATATATGTGTGGGGTCATGCCTGATTATTTTTATAATTTTTGGACTAGTAAAAAGTGCAATGGAGGTTAGCTGTGTAAAATTTGATTAAAATGACAAGTTACGGAAAGTGACCTCAGAAATATCTTTTGGTCCCATTAAATCGGAAATTATATTTTGGAATTTATTTCCTTCTGTGTTGAAATTGTACAAGGTCTCTAGAGTCACGCATTCTTAATTAAAATATAATTAAAGTAAATAAATGCTCCAATGAAATTAAAGTCGAGTTCTGAAAATTAGACCAGCAGTCCTAAAATAAGGTCTGACCTTGTAGGACTTGTTGAGCTAGTCAGAGAATCTGGCGGATGAATATCGAGAAGTTTGATCACCTGAGTTGATCTAATCGAGGTGGGTTTATTTGCAAAACCTATCTATATTTGAGTTATTAACTCATAAATGTGATAGTTATAGTTAGAATATCCAAATAAAATATTTGAGAAATTATCTACTCAAGTCTCTGCTAAAGTAATAGCATTATACTGCTGTATAATTATTGAGAACATAGATTATGCTATGCCATAATTATCAAGAACATAGATTATGCTTTACCATAATTATTGAGAACATAGATTTTGCTTCATCATAATTGTTGAGAATATAGATTATGATTTATCACAATAAATGAATATAGATTATGCTTTGACATAATTAAATAGAATAGATTATGCCTTGTCATAATTAAAGTTTGTGGGTTAAAAGTTATGGTTAGAGTTTAAAGTTCATAGTATATAGATTAAGGTTATAGTTTATATTTAAAATCTAAAAGTTATAGTTTAAAGTTAGAGTAATTTAAATGTTTATTGTGTATTGACTATACTTGTGTATAATGAGTTGTACTTTTTAGCTTGTGCTTTTAGTATTAAACTCAAGTTAAAGAATGGTTTCCGTTTAAGGAATAAGAAGCATAATTAAACTAAGTTGGTAGAGGATTTAAAGGTTAGCATAGTTGCTATTTTAAACGGATGACATAGTTTTATGCTGATGTCATATTACGCGCTTTATAGAGAGAACATAGAACAAAGGATAGGCAGGAACTGTGATTCTTGCAGTTATGATGTTAATCACTAAAGGTGTCACTGTGAGGTAACCCCTGCACATACACGTTATCTGGGCAGCACTATAGGAGTCAATGCTAGGTGCCCCTGGTATACTCAGGGTCAATACTAGGTGATCCCTGGTACACTCTTCTCGGATTAGCGAGGTAACCCCTCCCTTTTCCTATCAGCGACATATCATAGAGTGCATTAGACAACAGAAAGAGCTACATGGTACCAAAGAGAAGTAAAGGTTTGCTGAAATGGGAAGGGCTTTCACATTTTGCTTTCCATTATCTGTATTTATATTTTGGATATTCTGTTATAGTTTTTATTAAAGATTGAGTTAAAAGTATAACCCACTAAGTGCTTTAGTACTCACGCCCAAAATATTTTCAAAATGTTTTTCACAGGTTGAGATGCTGGAGGTGATGACTCGATGTACTGTTGTGGGTTGATCGTGCCTTGCTGTCACGTTCAGACTAATGTATTGCTCATGAGTATGTTGTTATGTGATACAATATTACTCCATTGGTTTCCGCTTAAACTCTGATACAGTTGCCCCATAGTATGATTGCATGCTATGTTTTATTTTTGGGCTTATCTGAATTGTATTCTTTATTGAATCGTGATAAATAAAGTCCCACTTCTTTTTATAAATCCAAGCATGTTCATTACAGTTTTCGACCTATGAGTTGGTCATATTTGGTTGAGTTTTGGATTTTGTTTATTTACCAGTTGACCTATGAATGGGTCTTAAAGTTGATTTATTGTTTCTGTCCTATGAATGGGACATAAAATAGTATATTTGCCTCTGACCTATTAATGGGTTTTAGTTGTTGTGGCCTATGAAGAGGTCTTGGTATTTGAAGAGTCAGAATCCTATTTATTAATTGTTGGATTCTGTTTAAATTTGATTGGCCTATGAATAGACATTCTTTGACTTGATTAAATCAATTGACTTTGTTGATACGTTGAAAAATATGGATTTCTTCCAGTTACAGATGTTAAGCTGCCCAAATTTCTGGAGAATATAACATATTCTTGTTCTAAAGCCATTTCATTTGATTATTCTAAATAACACTTCCTTTTTTAGTAACACCCCCGACCCTCATTTATTATTTCTTTTAGGACCGGGACATTACAGAGGACCCTCTGGATTTTGCATCATGCTATATTTTTCCTTCTATTTTTCCCGTATTGTCTCCGTCCTTACTCTCGGGACCGGGGCGTTACACCGAAAAACCCTCATCTCCTCCGGCTGAACATGCAGATGCTTCTATGGAGGACACTGCTGCTCCTGACTCCACATTGGTGCTAAACCCCACTCCTCTCCAGCACATAAGTCCTGGCATAGAGTAAAACCCTATCGACCCAGATCTGGAGCTACACACTCAAGCTCTTGCCGAGAAGAAGAAGAGTGGCCCTACTCGCAAGTCAAAATGACTTCATGGCGAACAAGGGTCTGTCAAGGAAGAGGCCGGTGAGGGTTCGAGCAAAAAGGCTAGGAGAACGCTGAAAATGGAAGAAAAACCAGCAAGGTCATTAAAAGATGAATCCGAGGATGAAGAGAATCCCACTGAAAATTCTCCAGACAAAGCTGTTGATGATGTGGAAGTTGATGTTGAACAACAAGAGGAGCCTCTTTCTGCGATACCAGAGGACGATATTTCTACCAAGCCTGCAACTTCAGGACAAACATTGAAAGGGAAAAGAAAAAAGAGCGCTACATCTGGCCCTAAGAAGAAGGATCTCTCCCCCACATCTTCACAAGAAATGGTCTCCTCCGGCACAACCAAAGAAATAGTCTCTCCATCCCCCACTCATTCAGCCAATGTCAAAGATGATGGTGATTCTGCTGACTCTGAACCCGTCTATCCTCCAGGTTCCCCTCATGATGTCTCATCTGCATTCAATAAGACATTCTACTCTCAGCATGCTAAAAATCTTCATAAAACTGTCATTCTACGCCCCATGCGAGTCAAAAAACAAATTGATGTGCTTAGTTTTAAGAAGTATGGAATAGATGTTTTCTTGAAAGAGAGGGGTCTCTGGAAATCTGTCACTGCATTATCTTCTTTTGAGCCTGATATTATTGCTGAATTTTATGCAAATGTGTCTCCTGAGATGGGTGATAAGTCTAAGAGCAAATTTGGGGAGGTTTATCTGCGAGATAAAATCTATGCTTTTAACCCCATGTTGATCAACAAATTTTTGGGTCTGGGTAATGATTCTGATGTTATTAGCCTAGATTTAATTGATGATGTTGTAGGAACTGTTACTGGTGGTTTGGTGACTAAGTGGACTAACAAAATTTCCACTTCTAAGCTCACATTTTTCAACTCTGTTTTACACAAATTGATTGTGTGTAATTGGTTACCCACCACCAACACTTCAGTCCTCACTGTTGATTAAGTCATCCTGCTCTTTAAACTTGGCACAAAAATCCCCTTCAATCTCGGAGACTATATATTTTATTGCATGATGAAGTCGGCTGCAAAGACAAATACCACCAGCATTTTACCATTTCCCTGCCTAATCTATGCCATCCTAGTTGACCAAGGTGTGAAGCCAAATAAGAAAAAGATGGTTACTGAAACTGCAACTATCTCTATCATCAAGCTCAAAGGGAATGAAGATCGTGTGATCGATCTCCCTTATACCTTCGGTCGAAGTTCAACAGCTGTATCAAGGGATGTTGCTGCAGATTGTGCACTCTCTCCTCCTTTTTCAGGAAGTGATATAGCAAGTGCTTTCTCGCACTTGGTGACAATTTCTGTGCAGGTGTTAAATTCCTATATATCACAAATGGATTCATTGATTCATCAAAGCACAGTGCTCACCAATGCAATGGTTGAGCTTCGTCAAGCACTTCGAGGAACTCTTTCTACACATAATGGGGGAGTAGATGTCGCTGCTGGTGCTGGTGATGAATGTGCTGAAGGAGAAAAGGCAGGAAAGTCCATGGCTAAGGCAAAGGGGAAGAAGAAAATATGATATTTTCTTTATCAAAAATAATTTTAATTCATGTTTATGTATTATGCTAGACACAAGTTTTTTTGGATGTGTTTACATCTTTGTTTATTTTTGTTTGTGTGCTAGACATATATTTTTATTTTATGATGTTTTGGGTATTCAAGTGTTGAATATCCTTGGATGTTTTGGTATTAAACATTAGTGTTGATCTGATGATTTTGATATATATACGTTGTGTTAAATATTTTATATGTGTGATGTTGAGGATGCTCTTAACATTGATATTCTGTTTCTCACATAATTTATAGTATGTGATGTTTTGTGTTGAAAATGCTTTCTGTATATGAGGATAATTACCCACCTATTTTTTCTGTACAGGGGTAAATACCCAATTTGTTGTATACTATTGTATATGGGATTATACCCACTAACTTTATTTTTTTTTTTACAGATAATAACTTAACGGGGAGTTTTTGAACTCCAATATTTTTCTTCGTATTCCGCTGCGACTCTAATCATGTATATATTGAGATTTATGTTTTGTGCAGAAAGGATAAGCTTAAGGGGGAGATTGTTGAGTATGACGTGTTCCAGATGATGTTATAACTTCGTTTGATAACATCGCAATCAATGTCGTATCTAATGATGTTCCATCATTCTCGTCACATTGAGTATAATACTCGGATTATTAATCTTATCCTTTCCTAGTATTTTGGATTAATTTATTTTAAATTAATCTGAATAAATTGTGATTTTTGTCACATTTGATTTTCCACGTTTCTAGGAATTTATTAGATATTTTATTTTAATTTAAAACGTGGATAATATTTGATTTTGACTTGTTCAAAATCTGTTCCGGATTTCCTGGGGACGTGATGTTCCCACTCCTTCTTGAACACTAACTGTTGCAGGAGATCGTGGGTTACTAGAGTAACCGCTACTATTACATGATATTGAAGAACGTGTGCCACGCAATACAGAAGATGGTTATCTCAAGTCCACTTCAGCAATGAGTAGTGGAAGGCGGTTGATTCGAGTCCAAGTCATCAAGGATCGTGATGCAACTTCCAAGGCAAGATGGATGAAGTATTTAAGGTCTTCTTAGACCTTAAAATCATTTATGCAAGCAGGTTATCACCGTGTTTTGTGAGAAGCTCTGAATCTTGCATTTAGTGTCATCTCTGAAATCCAAGACATCTTTCTAGACATCGGCCTAGCGTCCCAATCAGCTGGATACTTTCATTTCAGTTGTGTGTGTAGGTTAGATAGTCAACTTTGAGAAGTCTAGGATTTAGAGTGACTGTTTGTAATCTATCTATGTGTTTAGATAGGTTTGTTTTTGAGTGATTATTCGAGTGAATGAAGCTAGGATAGTCCTCTGTATGTTTTATGCAGTGTTGTCAAGGGAGTGAATTGAGACAACATCTGCATTGTTTTTGTTTATCACTTATGATAGTGAATTTCACCTTGAGGCAATCACACACCGTAAGGAGTGTGATTTAAAACTTATCTTGTGCAAAGTTCATTTTATGTTTTCGTTGCATGTTGAAGGCAATGCGGTAACACTAGCTTCAACATTTCATTTAACTTTGCAATTTACATCTGTAATTCACATTGTTTCAGGCAACAAATTCTAACAAACCTGATACATCATAAACCATCCATCCACATAGAAAGAAGCTATAGAGAAGAGCTAGAAGATTGAAGAGGAAGAACAGATTTAAGTCGAGCAATATTAAAGACGATAATTTCTCCGGATTTTATTTGTCTTTTATTTTGTTGAACATGGATTTTTATTGTTGGTATTTTGCTATTTATTTTGTTATGGACAACTAAACTCTAGTATTCTAGGGTTCAAGATGATTTATTCAGGAACCTCTTTTGATTTGTTTAATTAATTGCCTATGACTTTGTTTTGTTTCAATTGTTCTTGTGCTTATTACATCTTGATTACTTGATCACTAATTATCATGATTTGATGTATTAATTCATAAATCGAGAGATGAGTTTTAATACTAGATCTAGAACAATTGACTTATTAATCAATAGCACTCGAAAGAGTTGAGGTTAACAAAGAGGACAATAAACTTTAGGATCTTTTAGGAGTTGCATGATATTAATTGAACGAAGACATTAATTATATGGTGTCATCTACGTTTTATGTAGCGCCCTGAACTCGGAGGCCTGGTGTTCTAAAGGAAACACACACGAGGGAAGAAAATCACAATAAAAATTTCGCAAACTAATATAAATCATTTTCTCGAATTATAAAAATTAGGACAACACTTCGTTTAGAATCATAATAAATTCCACGCTCATAAGCATTTACCATTCAACAACCAATTACACAAGATAAGACTTTTCAACCAACCTATCATTTTAAAATTACACCTTTCGAACAACCAATTAAAAACAAATTCAACATTGACTAGTCAAAAAATCTATTATTCAATATTCAAATTATGCCAGCAAAGCCATGCCGATCACATGCGTCCATAAAATATTTAAATAATCCATAAATATACAACGAAAATGTCCCCATTACCCCAGGTCCATCACCTATCGAAAGTATTTTAGTAAGTAAGAATAATATAAGAATAATTCATTTTCATAGTGGACGAATGTTTAAATATATTTTCGAAAGTATTTTAGTAAGTAAACCCACCATATAAGTAAAGTAACTGAAGCTTTATTCATGACTCCATGTCTTAAGCCCGTTGTCGCGGATTAGGACCTTATGCTTAAATATAGAAATAACCTTAATCAATGTCCTAAGCAACTCAGGTTATGACCTATACATAAGAACTATGTCTTAATAACATAATAATGTTCTAAACATATACTGTAACATATATAAGGATCTAGGGATCGAGTTCCTAAAATAAGAGCGCACCCTGGAGTTGCCTAAAGGTCGTACGGATGATCCTAGCTTAAAAAAATATAATGGAGTCATCAATCGTGCAAATAAATGTCTTAAATACATAAAGAAAAATTATAATATTTAATATATGATTTAAATGGTCATTTTAAATCATAGAGGAGTATGTAAATATTGATTTGATATATCATATACTTAATTTCAAATTTAATCTAAATTAAGCAAAATAAACTAAATAAAAATAAGGTAAAAATTTAATAAAATTATGTAACCAAGAGGCCTTGAACACATAATCAATGACATAAAATAAAATAATAAGAGTTTAGCCACTAGACTACAAGGATATATACAACATAAATTAAACTATTTTAGTTAAATACTTCTCATAAGTGCTTTAACTTAAAATACATAACAGAAGAATTAAAAACTACATCAATAAGTTTCGAACTCTAGACCTCCAATAACAATTAGAACACTAACCACTGAACTAAGACCCATTTTCAAAAATTAAGCTTATCATTGATTATATAATGTTCAAAATGATCTTATGATAAAATGAATTAAAAGAATAAAAATTACTTCAAACAAATTTGAACCTTGGACCTCTCACATAACAATTTGGAGTCCAACCATTAAGCTACACACAATTTTCGAAGATTGGAAAATGACATTAATTATATAAGGTTCATAATGGTCCAAAGTTATCCAACCATTAAGGTACACACAATTTTTGAAAATTAGAAAATGACATTAATTATATAAGGTTCATAATGGTCCAAAGTTAACAATTAATCCGGAACACAAACCATTACACTAAACCCCATTTTCAAAATTAATAACAAGCTTTTAATTAAATAAAGTCATAAATACATCCATCAATTAATTGAAACATTAAACTGCCCTAAGGAGAATTGAACCACATATCTCCCAACATTAAACATGTACCTCAACCATCAGGCTAAAGTACCATTTTTTAGATTAACTGCCCTAAGGAGAATTGAACTATAGATCTCCCAACATTAAACATGTACCTCAACCATCAGGCTAAAGTACCATTTTTTAGATTAAGATCATGCTTTTATTTAGATAAATCTGAAATACATGTATTATTTAAAACAAGAACTTCTCCAAGTAGATTTAAACCTTAGCCCTCTTCAATACTCATATAATTAATGACGTATCTATAATCTACAATTCAATTTTTCTAATATAACATAAGCTCTTTAATTCCACAAGAAAGAAACCAATAAATAAAATTAATAAAAAAAATGAAAGAAGAAAACAACTCATGCACACCACTTACACACACGTTCACGCATACAAACGTATATATAAATTTTAAATGTCTTCCCTTAATCTCTATGACATTTTCATCAAAATTTTCCAAGGAAAAATTCATTTTTTTTCATCTCTTCTTTCACCCATTCTACTTTTAATGTGTTCAAGAACACCAAAAATAACAAGAACATTAAATCAAAATATCATTTAAAATGAGCAACCAAAACAGCATAAATCCATATTTATAACGAGAAAAATCAAAATAGAAATTGAAAAATAAAGAAAAAGAGAGGTTCTAAAATGCTAGGGTTCAACCCATTCTTAGATCCCAAAATCGGATGCCTAAACCTAAAAATCTTTTAAAAATAATAGGAGAAGAAGAAGAAGAAGAAGAAGAAGAAGAAGAAGAAGAAGAAGAATCTAAAAGTGGCATTGCATATTAAAAATGCCATAGGAAAATATTTTTCGGCGGTGGAGGAGGTAGCGGCGATCGGCAGCAGTTGTGGCCGGCGGTGGAGACGGTGGTGGCGAGGGAAGGAGTCGAGAGAGAGGGAGAAGGGGCTGTTCTCCTTTGAATAAAGTGAAATGAGCTAAAGGAGACTTAAGTGGTAATGATGGGTATTTATACATCTCAATCAAAACCCTAATTTAGAAAATAAATTTGAAATTAATTCATAACTCAATCATTAGGACTCCTATTTGGGTGAAATCAAGTTCTATGAGTTTGTATCCATGAGCACTATCGTATATTATATTATTTCATCTCATCTTGTCTCGATAATAGCTAATTATCTTATGGTTCAACCTTTATGATTCGACTTCATAAACTAGCTCTCATATTCCTCTTCGTTCTTACTTTCATTTTGGTTGGTGCTACCACTATTTCGATCTTCAATCCCGTAATATCTTTGAGCATTTATCCTTATTAGGTTATTATACAATTAGACATTTCTTGGGTCTTTCAACTTTAAGCGTTTGCTACAATATCCATCTTTGCTATGTGGCATATGATGATGTGATCCTAATCCTCACCAACTCCAATCGTTCTCATGCATCATGTAGAACTCCTTTTTTTTAATAATATATTTAAACTATTCGATCAACGTAGATCTTGCGCATATTGCCATGGAGGTCAAGCATCTGAATTCTTAATACGTAAACTATGACATCAAACTCTATATCATATTTCAGACGATCTCATATGATCTCGATTGTCGGGATGTAGTTGCAATCACTTATCATTTTCACTAACACTAACACGACCGCATATCAAAATCCTATTTTTGAAGCATTACTGTAGATCTATTCATTTGTATCCTTCCAATATTGTCCACATTCAGGTGGTGACTAACCTCTTCTTGAACTCTTAAACAATCTCTTCACATCTTTTTTCTAGTGAACCTTTACTGATCCTTAACAGCAAAATCACGGTTTTTAAAAATTTGGAGAATCCTTCAATGAGTCCTATGTATAGCACAGATAAACTCAAAACACTAATCATCTCATTCAAGTTGGTTATTTACTCCATATCACCTTATCTTTTTCTAGCATAGAAGAATCCATCTTGATTCATTAAGTTGTTACTATATGACCTTGAAATCTATCCTTATCAAGGTAAATCTCTCACTTGCTAGCTTATCATATAGTTATTTCTTCCATAAATTTTCCAACATCGTCTTTAGCTGTTTATTAAGTTGTTAGTTGTTTCTAACAGAATCTATAATATCATCCATAAATACAAGGATAAAATTATCCTCTACGGGTTAAAGTATTGGTCCATGAAGTCCATGAATACTACAAGAGCATTACTCAAATCAAAATACATAACTATTAACTCATAGTTATCATAACGAGTCTGAAAAATGATCTTATGTATATTCTCCTCATGAATAGAACTGCTAGCATCTGGATATCAAGATAATTTTGGATAAAACACTTACCATTTCACTTAGTCAAGTAGATTGTTAATCCTAGATAGTCATTGTTTACCTTTACTTGTTAACATGCTCAACTCTTGGTCGTCAATGACATTCGGAGTAATCTAGTAGTTTTCATAACATACAATATTGATTAGCCTTGGTAATATACTTGACCTTATAAATCTTTGGTCTAGAAATTCGTATAGTCATACTTTCATTCTTGTACGTGATCACTTTGATGTCACTCTTTATAGTGCCTTTAACACGAACGTAATTACCGGTACAAGATCTATAGTGCAATCCACTCTTCAATTTCAAGCATCCAGAGAAGTATTCAAAATCACATCCTTAAATTTACTCATGATGGTACATTATTCAGCACATTAGCAATCATTTCTCTTCCTAAGCTCACTAGGAATACTTAGCATTCTGTCTTCATAGTCATCTCCAAAGTCTTCTTAGTTATTTGTACTCGCATTGTTGTACTTATCTTTTACTTCATAAAGTGTAGCTCTTATTCTCTTAGATTTAGAAACTTCATATTTTTACCATATCACTTAATCAGTGGATGAATAGCTCTATCTAGGTTGTTCCCAAAATAATATTGAAATCCTTCTTTTGCAACATATGTAAGGTTTTGTTGCTATGAAAGCCAAAATCTAGCACAAGGTAACTTATATCGTTCACTAGTAGTTTTCTCGAATATGAACTTATTTGTAATTTTCATTCCTAACTCATAATTATTCCTTATGAATGAAATATACTTTTTTGTTATTTGTATCTTGCAGATACAAAACTTATAATATTTTTTCTATTTTCATTCATATTAGCCATTGACATGTTTCATTTCTTTCGACGAATAAAATAGCCAACAAGTTCTTGGAGAAATATTCATTTGTCGGTGTGAACTTACCATAACCTCCACCATTTGGTTACTTCAACCTTACTGTTCCATTGCGAAACTACTTCGGTGATTAACTTCTTCATTCATCATGTCACCTAACAAACTTGCTATCAAAACATGACATTCTTTCTTCTTGATCGTCTTTATTGCCTTCATAGATGACATATTGAGTATCATAGCACCTAATTTTGATCCATAAAATGTGAACTCTTCTTCTTCCGGTCTTTGGAGCACTACTTCTTTCTCACGACATCATATTGTTTTGCAATTAGCTTCAAGTCAATCCATTCTCAAGGTAACATCAAATCACTAATTTAATTCTATCACGTGCACATTTGCAATAAGATAACTATCATAAAAAATTAAATCTATTCCAACATATATCATACTACATCATTTACAATGCTACATCTTCTTCCACATGTTCGCCATGATTATTGAAGATTAATGGTTGTATCGATGAAATCATTTATTGATCTAACTTATAACATCTCGCTAAGTGTTTGATTCATATTACATTGCCAGAGTTTTAGTCTACTACTGTATGCTGAATCGCACTATGCAAACTACTTCGATCCGGACCCGCAAGAGGACGGGATCGATTGTAGGGCAGAGAGCTAACTCGGGTCGTGTCTCTCGAGGAAAGCTTCATCTGGGCACTTGTCTTTTCACGTTACAATTGTTAACAAGTACATAAATTAAAATACCACCTAAACATTCTAAACATGGATTGGATGGTTTGTCTAAGCTAAATAAAGCAAGTAAAATTATCTAGAAACACCAACAATAACAAGGAGGAGTTAAAAATTTTATGGGAAGAGCATTAGGGTGTAGATTCTCTCATTGGTTTTCTCCTAGCTTGTGTTGATTATGATAATCCTAGACGTACAATAGACCCCTTCAAGAAGCTTAACTTCATTTACTGTCACTGTCAATCCGTTAAACCCCCATCGGCTATATTATACGCACAAGATTAACACTTAGGCTTATATACCCAATCCACCTAAGGTTTACTATTAGGCTTATGTACCCAGTCAATCTAACCTTGAAGGAACCAAAGTCGGGCTCTAGAATCTCCTCTCAGTCTCATCTAGAGCCTATCAATGCTAAGTGGTGATCAAGCACTCAACATAAACAAGCACAATTCCAACAACACACAACTAACCCTTGCAAGCATAGATTAAAACCAAATCGATTATTTATCCCATAATGTAAAGGAATTAGCCCATCATGCTCAAGACAAAACAAGAATAATACAAGTTCTTCATTTTATAAATTAAAAGATAAATAAAATACAACTCCTACAATATTGTTTGTCTTGTCAGTTTGGGACAATCCCCACAAATAAGCTAAAGCTAAGGAAAGAAATACCAAGAAGGAGATCCTCGTGCAAACCTAGCTTCCGCGGACAGCTTGAAGACGGACTCCTCTTCTTGTGCCTCTTCCTTGAGCTTGAGCTTCCTTTCCTCCTCTCCCCCTCCTTCATTTCTCTCTGGAACTGTGCTGGTGGTGAGAACTGGTGTGTTGGGAGCTTGAGGGGGAAGTTGTCAATTTCTCCCTCTCCTTCCGTTTGTGTGGTGAGAGCTTTTGGGAGCTTTCTGGGGAGAGAAGTGTCCCCCCAGAAGCGTGTGAATGGATGGAGATAGTGGATGATTTATTGGTGAAGAGAGAGAAAGTAAAAAGGTGGAATTATTGCTTGGTGTTTTCCCAAACTCTTCCTACTCCTAGCTCCAAGCTAGAATCGTGTGCATTTAATCCTCACAGCTGGCCAAGTGGTTGGAAAGCATTAAAGATCACAGCTGGAACTGATCGAACTGGAGCTCAAACTGATCGACTGGAGCTCGAACTGATCATGGCTGGAATTGATCGAGGAAAGCTGACTGATCAGCCCCGCACCGGCGGCGGGCCACGCGCTCACGGGGTTGGAAAGCATTAAAGATCACAGTTGTCCATATATTGCAGGTTCCGTCATCATAGCTATCTTTACATCATGTCTCACGAACTAAGTAAATACTTATCACTAGGAGTTGCATAGTTCATCTAATTTACAATGTACGTGTATCTAATTAAAGTACTCACATCATGTAATTAACTATGGATAGAATAGAGTAAGATCACCTGTAGCTCAAGTTGAACTTTTCGTCTTGTAGGAGAATCTTCATTGGTGTTATTCTATAACTCATCAAAGTATCTCGATCGCATGAATATAGTAAAGGTTATCCAATTCTTAGTTATATCTATAGTTCTCAAAATATATCATGTAACGCATAAGCAGTCCAAACATAGTTCACTAAGCAAGTGAAAACTTACAGACGATTTAACTATACCAAGTCCATCTAGGTTCATTCTATAGTGGGATTATATCATAAGCATTTGGATAAAATATTATCATAATAAGGTAAACCGATAGTGTAATGACCCGCTTCTACGTGATCTAAATTATTTAAATTGTCTATTTGCTTTAAAATTGAGTTTTAATTTATTTGATAATGTTGATGAACTTGAGGTAGTCTAATATTGTGCCCCTAGTTTAGAAAAGAAATTTTAGACTTAATTTGGGCTTTACAATTATTATGTGAGCATGTTAAATATTATCAAACCTATTCCTTATTTTTTTTATAAAAAAAATAATAACAAGAATTTATTTTTATTTAAAGATAAGTATGAAATTAAAATTAATATTATCTTTATTCTTAAAATTATCCTCAAAACTTATCCTATAAATTTATATTTATCCTTATGTATCATTATCTTTTTTTATTAAAAAAAATCTTGTCCCTATCCTAAGCTTTCTCCAGCCCCGTGAGCATGCGGCCCGCCGCCGGTGCAGGGTTGATCAGTCAGCTCCCTTCGATCAGTTCCAGCCACGATCAGTTCAAGCTCCAGTCGATCAGTTCGAGCTTCAGTTCGATTAGTTCCAGTTGTGATCTTTAGTGCTTTCCAACCACTTGGCCAGCTGTGAGGATTAAATGCACATGGTTCTAGCTTGGAGCTAGGAGTAAGAGGAGTTTAGGAAACACCAAGCAATAACTCCACCTTTTTACTTTCTCTCTCTTCACCAATAAATTATCCACCATCTCCATCCATTCACACGCTTCTGGGGAGACACTTCTCTCCCCCAGAAAGCTCCCAAAAGCTCTCACCACACAGACGGAAGGAGAGGGGGAAATTCACAACTTCCCCCTCAAGCTCCCAACACACCAGTTCTAACCACCACCACAGTTCCAGAGAGAAAGGAAGGAAAAAGAGAGGAGTCAAGGAAGCTCAAGCTCAAGGAAGAGGCACGAGAAGAGGAGTCCATCTTCAAGCTGTCTGCGGAAGCTCGGTTTGCTCGAGGATCCCCTTCTTGGTATTTTTTTCCTTAGATTTAGCTTATTTGTGAGGATTGTCCCAAACTAACAAGACAAACAATATTGTAGGAGTTGTATTTTATTTATCTTTTGATTTATAAAATGAAGAACTTGTATTATTCTTGTTTTGTCTTAAGCATGATGGGCTAATTCCTTTACATTAGGGGATAGATGATCGATTTGGTTTCAATCTATGCTTGTGATGGTTAGTTGTGTGTTGTTAGAATTGTGCTTGTTTATGTTGAGTGCTTGATCACCACTTAGCATTGCAAGGCTCTAGATGAGACCGAGAGGAGATTCTAGAGTCCGACTTTGGTTCCTTCAATGTTAGGTGGACTGGGTACATAAGCTTAATTGTAAACCTTAGGTGGACTGGGTACATAAGCCTAAGTGTTAATCTTGTGCGTATAATATAGCCGATGGGGGTTTAACGGATTGACGGTGACAGTAAATGATGTTAAGCTTCTTGAAGGGGTCTATTGTACGTCTAGGATTATCATAATCAACACAAGCTAGGAGAAAACTGTTGGGGTTTTTTCGAATTGAACCACCGCAGGATCTAATTAGATGTTCATTAATCCTAATATCATGTAGATCATAATTTTATGCAGCACATATATTTTAATTAACCTAGTTTAATTAACATTCATAGCCGGTTTCATCGATTCTACTAAAGTGAAAACATAGAAATTGAAAAATGACTTACAAATTAAACGACGGGTTAAGGACAAGATTAAAGGTCTAATCTTGTTGTTGTATGTATGAAATCGGCGCCCTTTATGCTATTTGTAGCGCCCCGATCCCGAAAGATCGTGAAAATGGACGTCATGGGGGTAGGAATTAAGAAGCGGGAAAGAAATGGCATAATTAAATTAATAATGGGGTATTAATCCAAAAGGATTAATGTTTGGAATAAAATTTAACAACCGAGTATGCCAAAGATAGGTTATGTCTTCCGAAAAATTAGACAGCATAACCTCTGTAGCTAGAGCGAATCCCCGTTTATAACGGCTTATAAGAGAAGAATAGGAGCTGTAACAATTCAATAAGCCCTTTCATAGGACAAACGGAAACAAATAACCAGATACCAACAATCAATAGACCCATTCATAGGGCGATAAAAGAAACAGACACCAATATGCTAAACAAATGAAGCCCTTCCATAGGCCAAAATGAATGATCAAATAGACATAACGAAAGACGGGTTTCCTCCCCTTAGAATAATTATGTAGCTAAGCATATGATACATGTTAACTAGGAAGTCAACAAATGTTCAGAATCAGAGAAGCAGAATCATATCAACAAAATACCAGGATCAGAGTTCTTAGCATTTAGCAAAAGAATACCATAAGTGCGAAATCTCAATTCTTAACATAATACTAACAAAAAGGGTCAACGGAAAAATATGTAAAGCATAATAGCCCATATCTCAGCCTCGTCACCTCCACGCTCCAGCCTACTGACCTGAAAATGTTTGAAAAGATTTGGGCTGAGTACTAATGCACTCAGTGGGCAAGTTCTCACAATTTAAGTTATGCAAATCATTTTGTAAAAGTAATCTATCTGTGTCTATGCATGTGTCCATGCAGGTAGTGAAGCTTAGGAGGTTTAAAAGTTGGAAGCAACCTAAGTTCACCAAAATATTTTATCGTGAAGCGCTTAAGAGTATAACCCGTCACTACCCGCAACCCAAACTACATCACCAGCGTATAACGTTAAGTAGGGCCATAGTATACCCAAAGAGTATAACCAATAAGTGTTTCATTTTAGTCTCACTGACTAGGAGTAGGGCAAGACAAATAATGCATGCATATTGTAGCTACTCACATTGACACAGCACTGGTTTATGAGACTCCGACAACATATGCAATTTTAGCAAAGTGGAGCTTAATAACTCGAAAGATACAATTTGAAAAGATAGTATAGTATAACCCACCTTTCTCGGGATTCTGAAAAGCTAGCTCCTGAAGAATCAACCCTGATACTCTTTCTCTAGCTCAGCTGGTACTATAGAAGGCAAACTTTAACTTAGGATAAACGCTATATTTTCGTAAATTAATCTACTATAAGCGGAGCTATAATTAATTCTAATCTATTCTAAAATAGATTTCGCGACTTTAGAGACCTCGAATAATTTCGACGAAGAAGGAAATAAATTCCAAAACATTATTCTTGCTTTACTGGGATCAACTAATTTGACAGAGGTCTCTTTCCAAAACTTGTCATTTATCCAAAGTTTACCAGATCTACGCCACGATACTTTTTAACCGCTCGGAAAATTACGAAAATATTCAGGGATGATACTATACATACCAAGAGTAAAGAATGAGAATTTTAGAATTTTTCGATAACACATGCTCTCAGAAATAAAATAACTCCTTAAATTAAATAATCAATATTATTCAAAACTCATCCGAAAATTACGAAATTCGATGGGAGCATAAGAAATATTATTTCGAGAAGAAACTTTTTCGATTTGACGACCCAAAATGGGTGAAACGGGACAAAAACCGAAACTGATCGGTAACAATATTCACAGATTTTAGCTGAAAATGTATCGGTCTCGATCGAGCTCGATACTCGTTGGATTTTCGCTCAAAAGTACAATTTTTGATATTGCAGAAAATAAGAAATTTAATGGTTTAAACAGATCAAAGATCGGACGGATAGAACATAAATTCGAACTGGGCAGATTTATAATATAATATTCGGATCCGAATTTCAAATGATGAGAAATCAAAAATCTATTCCGGTTAATTACAAGATCCAAATGATCAAACACTATTTATAAAAAGAAGATTTCTACTACGAATATCTAGGAAGAATAGATCTGAGATTTATATAAAATGAAAACGGGGAAAAATACCGAAAACTCACAACATCAAAAATCAGAATCGGTAGAATTAAAGATAATCGAAATATAAGCATATTTAGAACTTAAAATTTCTAAATTCATCGGTCCGAATGACCAGAATCGGAGAAAGTACCTTCTCCGAGGAATTGGCGATGGTCACGATGATTTTCCACTGTGATCATCTTTCGTGTCATCATTTCAATCATGTATTCGTGATCTACGCGTTGACACCTTCAAAAAGACTATTTCAGAATTGAAATAAGAAACTAGAGTCGTACATTCTCTGGAAGCTGCTCGGCGTTTCAATTTTGAAAATGAATGAAAAATGGAACCTTAAGCTCCTATTTATAGAAAAAAAATAAATAGGATAATAATGAATAAAAAGAAAGAGGATAATGATGGAAAAAGAATAGAATAATTACGAATAAGATAATCTTTTGAAAATGAAATTGGATAATGACGGATGTGCCTTTTTCTATTAAATTTATTATTTTCCAACTTAAAGTTGTGCCAAGAGTTCATTTGAACTCAAAATTAGAAATTCAAAATTTGGCACAATGCTCGAAATTTTTTTCTATCAAGCCGAGAAAAATATTAGAACATATATTTAAAGCAATTTTTGACCAAAACAAAATGTAACATATTTTTCTGCCAGGGATTTTCCTTTATTTGAATCATTTAAGGACCCAACTTATTTTTTAAATTACCAGAGGGTAACATAAGTTGAATTAAACCTTCTAAAATATTTCGGGGTATTACATTCTACCCTTCTTAAATAATTTTTGTCCCGAAATTTTCATATCTTGAGAAGAAGTATCAAAGTTCATTCTCAGGGTTCATAACCTCAATTTTTGTATTTGCTGCCTAGAACTGATAAGGGTCTCCTATTCTTTAGGTTGATTCTCAACTTTTAGCCCTCTTTCCGCTTTCTTCTTGGTTAAATACTTCTTTGAAGAGTCTATACTCGCTCTTCTTTTCCACGCTGATTTATCTTTCAGAAAGCCTAAACGTTTGCCACCTTTCTCTATCCTTTATGAGAGCTATCACGATACAGCGACTTTAAATAATGTCGCCATGATTCGAATGAGCACGCCCTTGGATGGTTGGATTACAAATTCTGTCAGGTTCGAAGTGTGTTTTATCTCCTTCCTTAAAATCTTGAGATTCGACGTTTACGTCTTCTTGAAGCGTGCTTGAATCGTATTTCCGATGCAACTTAGTCTTATTTTCATCATTATACTCTTCTCTTTTCTTTAAAGTGGTAGTCTGACTGTCTGGCTCCCGCTTGTGACCACCTTCGCTTGCATGCATAATAGGAAACACACGTCTAGATTTTAATTGTAAGCTCGAAACTTGCTTGTTGACATCCATTGATCATCTTTAAACTTTACGAACTGGGAAATTACTTTAGAAATGTACTTTTGACTTTGGAAAATACTAACTGGTACTGCTTTGATTCCATTCATCATTATGGAATACTATCATTCGCTCTCCTAACAATATACTTAAATGAATACTTCTATAAGCTCTCTCTTCTATTTGAGGTTCCACACTTGAGTTCTATAAGTGGAAGTTAAAAGAAACAAATGCCTCGGAGTGAGGACTTTATCTGATCAATAATCTTTAACAAGTTCAAAAGCTGAAAGAGATATAACACTAGATTATTTATTCCAAAAATATTTCATTTTTAGAGGATTTATAACTCGAAAGGTTCTCGCATTTTAATACGATATATGGGAATAACAAAAGAAAATCAACGCTTAAGAGCTGAGGACCGTGCTTGAATTTTTTTTTTCCATAAAGGTGTCAGTATAACCTATCAAGGAAGTGCTATTACTGATTTCTTGATGATCAAAGGAGCATCATCAAAAGATTACAAGTTATCCAAGAGGATTTGATCGAGAAGTTTTAAATAAAATGAGATTATTGAAGGGTGATTGATGGGAATGAACAAATAGATTTGTCAAACCTTCCTATCATACTGACGCTCTCGATCTACCAACCACTAGATCTATCATCTTGATGATCTTCTTCGGGTTTCTTTTCTTTCTGGAACATCTCGCACTTTCCTCTTTAAGAGGTTGCTATAAAATAACGTGAGTCGTCTGGACTTTAAATGGTTGCGCCTGGCTGGGAAAGCGACATCTGGGGATCACTTCCTACCCATCGGAAGGATACGAGAAAATGATTTGATCTATAATACCTCCTAGATTCAAAATAGTTTGACTTTAACTTCTCCTGGAAGCTAAGTAGAACACCGGCAAACATATCTTTAAATTAATTCGGCAGCAATCATGACGACCATCTTTACCCTCATTCTAAAAATTGATCTAAAACAAGCTACAAATCTTGGGAATGAAACACGCCAGGACCTCGATTAACCATCCACTAAAGTGAAGAGCTTTCTCTTGGAGGAATGAATCTTTATTCCCTGTAATCGCAACAGGATCGTTAAACATGACTCCTAAGTTGAAAGCTTGCGTAGGGATTTCTTGAACGTGTAATAGATATACAATCTGATAACTGGCCAATAAATCGATTACTCATTTCTTTTCTTCTAGTTCGAAGTTAAAGCTTTATAACCTCATCTCCACATGGAGGTATAAAAGGCGGTGATCGGTTTACCTCAATATTTCGCTCAGGTGACAATTCTGATGTTGAACCTTGTTTATAGTAGCCATCATCGTCTAACATATCTACCCAAAAAAATTCACAGTCTCCACATAGATCGTTGACTTATGTTTTTATTTTCAAAATATTTTATTCCTTAATGTGTCCATCTTCCTAGTAACAATGCAAATTCTTTGTCAACTTTAGCACAGCTCAATCTGAAAGACTTCTTCTAACCGGATGTTGACCCCCATAGAGTAGGTTATTTCCCCAATGAACTCAAACACCGAATCGATCTCTTTCTTGGTATACGTACAAAATCTCATAATCCGCTCATCGTGATATATATGTGGCAGTTCTTCTGAGCCGTAAGTTTATGTTCAGCCATCAAAATGAAACGTTTCCTCAGTCAAACTATGTTCTCAACAATCTCATTAGTGTTTACAAATTCAGCCTAAGTTCAGCAACTATAGGCTAAGTTAATCTTACATTCTCCCACTTTCAAGTTCTTATACTCATTCAAGAGTATAAACAATAAACACATTCCGGCTATCAAGGTTTACAGTATGCATTCCGCACATTCCCAACATCACAAGTATGCACAAGGCATATATAAACAAGTTCATACATATATGTAATCAACATAGTTTTTCGACAGAAACCAGTATGCTCACAGACATATTTCAAAACGAGTATGCTATCACCATAACAACAGAGTACGCAATCAGTGCAGTTAATCAGAGTATGCTATCCGCATAATAATCAATCTTTCGAGGAATTCCTGTCAACACGGCGAATCCTAATCTTTCATTTTTAGACAGACTTAACATTTCAACAAATAATGTAAACTTTTAAAAACTAAAATTTGCATAAAAACATGCGTACCTATTAAGCTGTTGCGTGAGTGACAAGCTGAGTGCTTATATAATATCATACAGAATTTCAATGAAAGACGAAATAAGACCCAGCAGGTCTGCAGAGTTGCAACCCTGCTCTGATACCACTTTGTAGTGCCCCGATCCCCAAAGATCATGAAAATGGACGCCAAGGGGGTGGGAATTAAGAAGCGGGAAAGAAATGGGGTAATTAAATTAATGACGGGGTGTTAATCCAAAAGGATTAATGTTTGGAATAAAATTTAACAACCGAGTATGCCAAAGATAGGTTATGTCTTCTGAAAAATTAGACAGCATAACCTCTGTAGCTAGAGCGAATCCCCGTTTATAACGGCTTATAAGAGAAGAATGGGAGCTGTAACAATTCAATAAGCCCTTTCATAGGCCAAACGGAAACAAATAACCAGATACCAACAATCAATAGACCCATTCATAGGTCGATAAAAGAAACAGACACCAATATGCTGAACAAATGAAGCCCTTCCATAGGTCAAAATGAATGATCAAATAGACATAACGAAAGACGGGTTTCCTCCCCTTGGAATAATTATGTAGCTAAGCATATGATACATGTTAACTAGGAAGTCAACAAATGTTCAGAATCAGAGAAGCAGAATCATATCAACAAAATACCAGGATCAGAGTTCTTAACATTTAGCAAAAGAATACCATAAGTGCGAAATCTCAATTCTTAACAGAATACTAACAAAAAGGATCAACGGAAAAATATGTAAAGCATAATAGCCCATATCTCAGCCTCGTCACCTCCACGCTCCAGCCTACTGATCTGAAAATGTTTGAAAAGATTTGGGTTGAGTACTAATGCACTCAGTGGGCAAGTTCTCACAATTTAAGTTATGCAAATCATTTTGTAAAAGTAATCTATCTGTGTCCATGCAGGTAGTGAAGCTTAGGAGGTTTAAAAGTTGGAAGCAACCTAAGTTCACCAAAATATTTTATCGTGAAGCGCTTAAGAGTATAACCCGTCACTACCCGCAACCCAAACTACATCACCAGCGCATAACGTTGAGTATGGCCATTGTATACCCAAAGAGTATAACCAATAAGTGTTTCATTTTAGTCTCACCGACTAAGAGTAGGGCAGGACAAATAATGCATGCATACTGTAGCTACTCACATTGACACAGCGCTGTTTTATGAGACTCCGACAACATACAATAGCATGTAAATATTTAACACAGATAGTCACATATGAAATTTAAGCAAAGCAGAGCTTAATAACTCGAAAGATACTATTTGCAAAGATAGTATAGTATAACCCACCTTTCTCGGGATTCTGAAAAGTTAACTCCTGAAGAATCAACCCTGATACTCTTTCTCTAGCTCAGCTGGTACTACAGAAGGCAAACTTTAACTTAGGATAAACGCTATATTTTCGGAAATTAATCCACTATAAGCGGAGCTATAATTAATTCTATTCTATTCTAAAATAGATTGCGCGACTCTAGAGACCTCGAATAATTTCGACGAAGAAGGAAATAAATTCCAAAACGTTATTCTTGCTTTACTGGGATCAACTGATTTGACAGAGGTCTCTTTCCAAAACTTGTCATTTATCCAAAGTTTACCAGATCTACGCCACGACACTTTTTAACCGCTCGGAAATTACGAAAATATTCAGGGATGATACTATACAGGCCAAGAGTAAAGAATGAGAATTTTAGAATTTTTCGATAACACATGCTCTCGGAAATAAAATAACTGCCCCTTAAATTAAATTATCGATATTATTCAAAACTAATCTGAAAATTACGAAATTCGACGAGAGCATAGGAAATATTATTTCGAGCAACTTTCGAGAAGAAACTTTTTCGATTTGACGACCCAAAATGGGTGAAACGAGACAAAAACCGAAACTGATCGGTAACAATATTCACAGATTTTAGCTGAAAATGTATCGGTCTCGATCGAGCTCGATACTCATTGGATTTTCGCTCAAAAGTACAATTTTTGATAGTGCAGAAAATAAGGAATTTAATGATGTAATCAGATCAAAGATCGGACGGCTAGAACATAACTTCAAACTGGGCAGATTTATAATATAATATTCAGATCCGGATTTCAAACGACGAGAAATCAAAAATCTATTCCGGTTAACTACAAGATCCAAATGATCAAAGACTATTTATAAAAAGAATATTTCTAATACGAATATCTAGGAAGAGTAGATCTGAGATTTACATAAAATGAAAACGGGGAAAAATACCGAAAACTCACAACATCAAAAATCGGAATTGGTAGAATTAAAGATAATCGAAATATAAGCATATTTAGAACTTGAAATTTCTAAATTCATCGGTCCGAATGACCAGAATCGGAGAAAGTACCTTCTCCGAGGAATTGGCGGCGGTCACGATGATTTTCCATCGTGATCATCCTTCGTGTCATCATTTCAATCATGTATTCGTGATCTACGCGTTGACACCTTCAAAATGACTATTTCAGAATTGAAATAGGAAACTAGAGTCGTACATTCTCTGGAAGCTGCTCGGCGTTTCAATTTTGAAAATGAATGAAAAATGAAACATTAAGCTCATATTTATAGAGGAAAAATAAATAGGATAATAATGAATAAAATAAAGAGGAAAATGATGAAAAAGGAATAGGATAATTACGAATAAGATAATCTTTTGAAAAAGAAATTGGATAATGACGGATGTGCCTTTTTCTATTAAATTTATTATTTTCCAACTTAAAGTTGTGCCAAGAGTTCATTTGAACTCGAAATTAGAAAATTCAAAGTTTAGCACGATGCTCGAAATTTTTTTCTATCAACCCGAGAAAAATATTAGATCATATTTTTAAAGTAATTTTTTACCAAAACAAAATGTAACAAATTTTCCTGCCAGTGATTTTCCTTTATTTGAATCATTTAAGGACCCGACTTTTTTTTTAAATTACCAGAGGGTAACATAAGTTGAATTAAACCTTCTAAAATATTTCAGGGTATTACACTATTCCACTCCTTGATCTTCTGTTGTATTCCTGGACTGTATCTAGATTCAGGGTGGACTGAAATTTACTAGATATGTATGGATACTGTGGAGATAAAGAGAACAAAAGAGAGCTGAATTGTAACACTGAAAATTTCGATCCCCACCTTCCTATTTATAAGGGAGGTGGTCGAAATTATCAATCCCAAACTTACTGGGCTTGGGCCTCTATCTCTTTTTCCATCTCCAGTCCATTAAAGTCATATTGGGCTACAACATAAATCTAGAAGAATATTAAATTGGCCTACTAATTTATTTAATTTCTAGTATCCAATAAACTTATGATATAATTAAATAAATTAAGTATTATTTTTATTCCACTAAAGAAATAATACTGACCTACCAATTTAATACATATTTCTGAATATGCTTTCTCCTTTAGTCCAGTCATTCTCCGTGTTTAAGATATAATGCCCATTAATTAATTATGTAAGCTTCTGATAGCTATAATTAATTAATATCTTATCCTCAAGACAATTAGAGCTCTTTTATGATGACCATTTGATTGACATTGAATTGTGTACGTGATGGGCAATTATTTACAATCTCTAATTGCTTTGAGTTGTAATCTTTGATAGGAATTTTATGTGTCTACTAGTCTTGTTCTTTCCTTAAAGTTCAACATGTTAGTTTTGTATACTGGAAGACTCGTCTTTGTATACTTTTCTGATGATATGATGATATGAAATGAAAGTTATTGCAGTCATTGTTTGCATTTAGATTATGTTCTATAATTGTTTTATGCAATGTTCCATATACTTACATTGTAGATGATATGGTGTGGGGAGTCACACGGTAAGATCATATCATTAGAACCTTGTAATGTATTAAAGAGCTCACGGCTTAGATGGTCCTGAACACACCATCGGTACACCGTAGAATAATCTGATAAGTTAGTTTATCTTGACTAACTGATTATTCTAGTACACTAGTTAGTGTATTGAGGAGGATCACGATAGGATACTATTCTCTGTCTCTGACCCAGTTACTGAGAGAATAAAGATCCACAGAGTTCGGGTTCTGAACTCATGTGATATTGGTGAGCATATGTGTGTGTTGTTTATTACTTTGATTTATCAATGGGTGAGATCTTTTCGTAGATCGAATTCGATATCTTGGGTAATAACAATGTATACATGATGTCTCGAGCAGTATGTATGAGCACTGTGTCCTGGTGCGCCAGGTTGATGATGTTCTCTTGAGGAAGCAAAAGTTCATGTTGAAACCCTGCAGGTGGAATTTATTCCGTACATGAATAAAACTTGTGTGGTACTACTCAAAATTTTAGATGTTGATTAATTATAGTTGTCAGAGGCTTACATAATTAATTAATGAACATTATATCTTAAACACGGGGAATGGCTGGACTAAAGGAGAAAGCATATTCGTAAATATGTATTAAATTGGTAGGTCAGTTTTACTTCTTTAGTGGAATAAAAGTAAAACTTAATTTATTTAATTATATCCTAAGTTTATTGGATATTGAATATTAAATAAATTAGTGGGCCAATTTAATATTCTTCTAGATCCCTGTTGTAGCCCAATTGACTGATAGTGGACTGAATATTGAACTTGAGATAGAGGCCCAGCCCAATAGGGCTGAAACATGAAATTTTCGCCCCTCCCTATATATAAGGGGAGGGGGGCACGAAAATTTGATGATGAAAATCATAGGAAATCAGCCCCTCTTTGTCTCTCAAAGTTATCCACAGATTTCACAATTCTATCTAGTAGATTTCAGCCCACTCTGAATCTAGATACAGTCCGGGAATACAATAGAAGATCTTGGAGTAGAATCTGTGGTGCTCGATTTTTTGAGGTGTTAGGTGGCGCCATACAGTGTTCATTCAACAACAAGATTAGATTTTTAATCTTGTCCACAGACCGTCTATCGATTTGTAAGTAGATTCGTTTCTATGTCTTCCGCTTTATTAGATTCGGATCTTCTTTGCATGCTTTTTGATTTGACTGTGATAAACATACATGTTACATAAAATTATGATTTGCATGAACACGGATTAATGAACAACCAAATGGTCCTGCGGTGGTTTAATTCGAAAAAACCCCAACACAACATGAAGTTCTAATTGATAGTTTGTTTAGGACAAACACTTTGGGTACAAAGTTGCTCTAAAGATCGTGGCCTCATGGAGGTTGTTAAAGAGACCAAGGCTGGGTACTTGGGATGTAGATTGGTCTTATGATTGAAGAATGGGTAGTGGTTGTAAAGGTATTCAGATAGGTTGTCATATTGTGTAAGTCCTTTATCGAAACTAATTTTGAAGGAGTGAATTGGTGCTGGGCAAGGCCCCCATATTAGGTGTGTTTACCAAACTAGGTAACCCCATCTTGTGCGTTTGTGCTTATTTTACTATGTTTTTATTCTCTGCGGGATCATACAATTGAACATCGTAAAGAACAACAAGATACACAAGTAACAGATTACATTTTATCATTAACTAGATAACAAAGTGTGAAGCAATTAATTAAAATAATTAAGTAAAGCAGTAAATGACACAAGTTTTATAGAGGTTTGAAGTCAACTACTTCTGTGTTATCTCTTTCTTCAAATCGAAGGACATACAAGTAAGTATTCTTAACAGTTTACAAAGTAATGAATCAGAGCTTTCTTCACGGCTACTTTCCAACTTGTCACAGTGTTTTGTTCCAAAAACTTCTCGGCTACGAGACTAAAGCGGAATTGCTATCGCCCGTCGACTTGGTGGAGATACTCCTGCTATTGTAGCGGCTTGTCCTAAAGGCTTCACGACTTCTCACGGTTTCTGCCCAGAGAATTAGGTGTTATTACTGCTAGGCCTGATCCCCATTTTGTCGGGCCCCCAATTTTTTTTATTTTAATATTATATTTAAAAAATATAGTTTTAAAATATTTAATACAAGGCCTAATAAAAAATACATGGATCATCAATCTATTTATTTTTTGAGACATTATTATTCGAGTCTAACAATCTTCATTCTTCAAATATTATCAGTAAATTAGATCTAACAATTTTCATTCTTCGACTATTATCAGTAAATTATAAACTGATAACAACAAAATATTTTATATCATATTTAAAATAATAAAGTCTATTTACATGTTATCTTTTTATTTCAAAATTTAGGATGAAAACAACACTGAATTGATTACACTTTTTCAAAATTTAGGGATGAAAACAACACCGAATTTTTTTCAAAATACTTGTGTATGTGTGTGTGTGTGTGTGTTGTATATTTATGTATGTATGTTTTGGTTCAGGTAAGAAATATATATTGGTATGAGAAACGAGAATAAATCTTGATTGTTGGATCTATTATAATTAATGGTATAGATTATTTCACTTTATCTATATATATATATATATATATATATTTTATTTCTTAGATTTGTTAACTTATTTGGTCACTTGGCTCATGTTGGCAATTTTAATAGTTAGAATCCCTTGAATCATTACTTTTCAAAATATGGCTTCAGTGTTATTGTTTTTCCTCCAAATCTACTTGCCTCTTCATTGATCGATTTCGTCATTTTTTTCTTAATTCATATCTTCTCTCTCTATTAAAATTTATTCTCATAATATAATATTTTTTATTAGAATTTTTACACTCGATGAAGTGATTAATTTTTCTTCTCTTAATTTTTCTAATTATATACATATAACATCTTCAAGAAATTAACTCACATGAAATCACTTTTTCATTCACAAGAAGATCCATTGATTTTTTCTCTATAATAAAAAATTCAACATAATTTACAGTAGAATGAACTATTCATGTCGACTCTTTATGTTAAGTGAGAAATAACATTTATGTGAAAAATAAGAACGTTATTTATCTCATTGTATTTCTCTATAATTTTATTGCTTAACGTATCTTACTCCTGAAATGCTATAATTTCATCGCATATGGGAGTCAAAGTAATTATGTAATAAAATCATAGCAATTAAGCAATAAATTACAATAAAAGATAAATATTTTCTCATTTATCAAACAACCTAATACATTAAGCAATAAATCCATATATATTAAGAAACAAATTACTATATGACAGCTGTGTAATTTACATAACTTTTAGATATGAATTGATGATATTTAAGTTGATAAGTTGTGTGGTTTTCATAGCTTTTGTGCTCATTATGTTAGCATTTGGGGTTTTGATGTATTTGTAAGTTTCGCAATAATAATGGTGAATTTGATGATTATTTGGTGCAAAATGATCAAGTATGTGTTTGATCAAGAGCTAAAGGAGGAACCAATTGAGCTCATGGACCGCATTTAAAGAGAAAAACCCACTAGAATTGATCAAAATAATTCAATATAATCCAAATGGGTTATTGAAGAGCTAAGGAAGATGGAGAATTGAGGTAGAAGCATTGTGCAAGTTGAATTAGCTTAATCGGACGAGAAACGAGTGAGAACGGGTCGTTTTAGTGAAGCTTATGCGTATGTCGACCCAGTCACTCAAGGCCCTCTGGGTTGACTGGTGGGTAGACCCAACACGTCCCCAGTCAGCCCAAATGGATCCTATATGAGATTTTTGAGGCTTTTCACACCTTTGGGCTTGTTTTAACTCCAGGGTTTCCTCCAACACTATAATATCCTCTCTACTCATTAGAAAAGAGGCATACAAAAGATTATACAATTGAAGACGAGACATACCAAGGTGAACATAATTATGGAGGCACAACGGATATTCTGGAGGCTACGTCAAGACTGAAGACTTCGAGTTCATGATTGTGTTGAACATTATTTTATTTACCGTGTTCATGTTTTATTTCTTTTATTTAATTATGTGTAGGTAATTATTTTATTGGATTTTTTGGTTTGTAAGTACATTGAATATTATACTTTGATTTATTGATATATATTTTCTGGTTATCATTTGGTATTTGGTTTCCTAATTTGCATTTCTCATGTATATATGTTGACTGTAGCAACATATGTATGCAAGTTAATTAATTGGAAGATTCTAGTCATGAATGATTAATTAATGAGATAAAATAGGTTAATCATTTTATGTGATGCTTGGAAGGACTGAATAAGTGAACAAGTTGCGTAGGAATTTAAGTCAGAGGTACTTGATTGTGAGTAATGACGTGTGTAAAGAACCGACCGCAGTGAAGTACATATTCATTATTTCTAAGTTATGATATATGTTCATGAGAACAGTCTGATAACAGTTAAGTAATTTTCCACTATTGATAAATTAAATAAGGTTAAGTAATCAATACATCTGTCCTAAAAGCCACTGTATGAACTCTACTCTAGAATCCATTATTTTTATTAATTATTTTATTTAAGTTAATTGTGTTCTTTCTTTTAAAGTATTTATTTACATGTTCTCTCTTATATTATCTGAGTGTCTAGATATTAATAAGGTGTATATGTTTTAGTTTCAGACTGTTATTTGCATTACAATCCCAGGGAATATACTCTTGCTCACTACGTATTACAATTGCACTGTACACTTGCGGTTATTTTTACTGCTAATAAAATAGTGGTCACTATATATAAAACAACATATTCATATACATTAATAAATAATCAACAAATTACTATACATTAATTTAACTAGTATTATTTCTCATGTGCTATGCACAAATTAAAAAATAAAATAAAAATAAAAAACAGATCCAATAAATGATAACATTGCTAATCTTAATTTATTTTACTTCTTATTTAATATAATTTTATTACTTAAAATACTTTAGTGCCTAATTGCTATAATTTCTTTGCATATGCGAGACAAAGTAATTAAGCAATAAAATATTATAAATTAAGTAATAAATTACAATAAGATAAGCATTTTCTCATTCATCGCACCAACAAATACATTAAGCACTAAATCCATACACATTAAGAAACAAATTTCTATATATCAAGGAAAAAAATTATACATTATTTAAGTGATTTTTGTAATACATATATTAAATACACGGTTTGGTTCAGGTGGGAAATAACATTTGTGTGATAAATGAGGATATCACTTATCTTATTGCATTTTACTGTTTGATTATTATTATTTTATTACTTAAAATACTTTATTACTTCATTGATATAATTTCATTACATAAGTGGCACAAAATAATTATGCAATAAAATATTAACAATTATGTAATAAATTCATATATAAGATATATAACCGACAAATACATTAAGTAATAAATTCATATATATTATTAAACAATGAACAAATTAATTAAATCAACTTGTCCATCTTTAACAGTTTCACCAACTCCCAAGGCCGTCCATTAATTTTTATTTTTATTTTTGCGATCGTCCATTATTTTCGTATTTTTTTAAATACATATATTATAAACATGATTGGATTTCTCAAACTCCTCTGGCCATTTTTTATCTTTGGGGAATCTAATGATCCAAGGTATAACGTATCCATGTTTCATGGAGCTAATCATTTCTTTCCATAATGATTTCATAGCAGTTTTACAATAATACCCTTAAATGAATTAATCTACATTCATCACACCTAATTGCACATAATTAATTACTAACCATTGATCAAGAGAAATAAATGGATCAGATTTATTTTCATTTGTCACACGAGAGTTCTTTCTCACCAGAACCTAACTCTATATATAAAGGTCCCTCTATTTTTATTTTGTCATGAGTTCCCGAAATGTCAAGACCAGCCCTGATTGCTGCTAGTGGAAGATTTTAAATCTCTTCAATATTATTGACGATGCGATGTACTCCAATAGTGGGTTTTCAACCATGGAAGGTATAAGCACTTGGAAGCGAGTTCTCTACTTGAACTTGAAGGTTCAGCTGGAGAGAGTTTATGTCGTTCTCAAATAAAAGTTGTAAATCTCGTGTTGACTTGAGCTATGGTGATCTCTTTTGACTGCAGGTTGTTTGCTTACTCCCCCCAAACACAACTTGATCTGTTGAGTTACACTTCTAATTGATCTATTGATCTAGGTATTATAAACTATATTGGGAGAGCTAACACTACTATTTTACATCCATCAAGATTAACATTCTAAGGAGTTTTATTGTTCTAGTCAGCTTGTCAAATAACATATAGCTTATTTACAATGTTCTACGAATTTTTCCACTACATTTTATCTCTTCCATGTTGTGTAAACATTCAATGCTATAAAAAGAAATGTCAAGGGTGAAGACATTGCTTTTGGGCCATTGATAGCAATTTGCATGAGAGACTTACTTTAACTCATGTCCAGCCCAAGTTTTAGAAATAAAAATAGTGTTGGATTATTTTATCTTGTATTTTAGTTATTTTAATGGCCCACAGATTTTTCAGTTTAAGCCCATAGTCATTAAATGAAGATTTTATCCCAAGTAAACAGATTTGGTAACAGATATACAGATCAATGGGAATCCACTAGTGATGACAGATATACAGATCAATGGGAATCCACTAGTGATGGGTTCATATAGAAAATAGACTAGTAGTGAGAAAATATTAATTTATACATAAATATTCGAGATTCTCATCTCAAAAAAATTATATTTAATGTTTATTATTGTAGATTCTTTAATACTCGTGTTTAATCTTCAGTTGATTAAACAATTGTTTTTATTAAAACCATAAAAAATGCGAAAATGACTTTTTTGGTACCTTATTTTGGTCTCCTATCAATTTGGAACTCTACATATTATGTCTGCCGAAAGGTACCTATATAGCTATAATGTCTTGTTTAGTCCTTAATTAAGTTATTACCTATAATAATAGTTTTTATTCGGCTCAAACTTATGTAAACGATAATTAAGGTTTTTTATAAAAAAAAAAATTTGCTAGGGTTCAAAAATTATTTTCAAAACTATCATTTATTTTAACATATTAATATATTCTTAATTATATCTCTCTCGCACACACATAGTGTGTGTATGTGTGAAAAACCGAATCTTCAAACATATGAGCCAGAAAAGTATGAAATGAAAGAAAAAAACAATGAGGAAGAGGACGACGAAAAAAAAAAACAAGGGGAAGAAAATAACAATTTAATTGGACCCAAACAATTTTAAGCAATTCCATAAAAAGCCCAATTACTGCGCGTTGACTGAACTTTGACTGCAATGAAACTTGTTATTCGGATTTAGGACTGAAGTGGAAACAATATATATAGTTAAGGTATCATATTGGATAACACAATACTTAGGATATCAAATTGATAAAAGACTAAACATAGAGTACTATAGAAAAATGTCATTGTTTAATATATTCCAAATTATTGATATATTAACATTTGAGAGTCAAATTCTAACCGTGGAAAAATGACATGGCTCGCCATTGTTGAGGCATAATATATGATGTGGAAAAATATATGGATAAATTACACCTTATGTGTAACGCCCTAGTCCCACTAGGACCGAAACGTCACCAAAAGACATGCTTACGTGATAAATAATTTTCAAAAAATAAGACTTAACTTTATAAATAATTTGTAAATGGGCAGCATCTCAACTTAAAAATGTTCAAACCACGCATTCAGTTGTTCTTAAAGTCAACTTTCAACAAAGCGTTTCAAAATCACTGACTCACACATAACCAAATTATGACCTGTCAACAAGCAATATATATATATAGCCAAACAGGTCACACTTTCAAAAACTTCACAGCCAACCCTTATATACATTCAAAATATTTATATATACAATCAAAAATTGACCACTGAGGTCAGGGACTTTCAAACTTCAAAGTTTTGCAGAGTATCAACAGAAGTATTTAATATTAAACATACAAACATAAGTCTAAAGATGGCTTTGAGCAAAAATTGTACAAGGGTCAACCATCAAAACCGAATCCAACAGCTCATCATTAACCAGCTCAATCTCCATGACCTGAAAATATTTGAAAATATTTGGGTTGAGTGCCAGAAAACACTCAGTGGACATTATTATTCGTCCAAGATATACTTTTCATGCTTTAAAATCAATCATAAATATACTTTATAACATAGTTTACTCTTCTTCATTGGATGAGAGACCCAATGTGATCACATGATACTTTACGGTTACTTATCTAGACATTTAGTCACAAAGTAAACCGTCTTGCTTGTAAGTCGGAATTTCTCTATGCATGAAGTCTAAACACATCCAATCATTGCGTAAACAATGTTATTAAAACATTTAACATACTTTTCATGGATTAATTTAGAACATAGTTGTGAGTTATAGAAAAACCCACCTAGATGATCTCAAAGTGCAGTGAAAATTTTACGAAATGCTATTATACTTCCCGTCCATCTCGACCTATAAAATTAGAATTCTAGCTTAGAAACCTAATATAGGCCAATAAAATAATAACTTAGGTCCTAAATAACTTAATTAAAGATTTCCTATGCTTTGGGATCATTTGGAATTGAAATAGAGTCAAATGGGCGAATAATACGCATTTGACGGATTGAATCAAATTAGTGATTCTATTTGAGAATTCATCGGACTTCGGGAACATAATTGAATAGGGATAAAGATGAAACTGAATTCAATGGCTATGAAGTTTGATCTAACATTTAGAAGGGAATTACAATTTTTAGAATTTCTTTTGGGAAAGAATATAACATCTAGAAATTATAGGGCTAAATCACACTTTCTAAAAATGCTAATTTAATTGTCAAGTATTAAATTAGAACTTGAAGAATATATATTTGGGAGTTGGATTCATTTAATATTTTATGACCAAATCAAAAATTAAATAAATCAAATAACATTAGATTAAAAATTAAAGAATGTTTCTATGGTAAAATCTCACCTTAATTTTCATCCTTTTCTTCCAATTCCTTCCTTCAATTCTTTTTTTTTTTCTTTTTCTTCATTTATTATTCTTTTTTTCTTTTTCTTACTTTTGCTTTTGATCTATCCTCCCAAAATTTCCCAACTTACACTTATATATATTTAGCCGATCCCCCTTATATTATATATATATATACATACATACAATATGTAATAATGTAGTGCACGTGTACATATTGTACACTAAACCCCTCAAATGAATTGCCAATTGTTCAATTTATATGAGTTTAAAATTTCTATTTTATTTTATTTATTATTAGTTTTATTATTATCATTATTTCTTCACAATTAAGAAATTTCCCAACTATATATACGTGTATTTATATATGTATCAACATAAATCACATGTGTACTATTAAGTACACTAATCCTTTTAAATGGTCCCCAAATGTCCCAATTCAATTGGTTAGACTTTTGTTTTATTTTATTTATTATTATTCCTTTTCTTCTTATTTAGCAATCCAATATTACACACACACACACACTCACACGTGTACTTAGCCCAATTACACTAATCTTAACAAGTCAATTCCAAATGGTAACAATTAGTTGGTGAAAGTTTGGAATATTTATCCAAATTACTAGTCTTGCAAATAAATAACCATAGATCAAAATTTAACAATTAGAATGAGTTTAATCTAATAGGCCGAAGATGAGCTTAAATTGGGCTGGCAGTGAATTGATTACTTAGGTTTGAATTTATAATAGTGGTCATGGTAGAATAAATTTGACTCAAATTATTATATGAATTGAATTTCATTGGAATTTCAAATGAAGTCCGATTTAGATGATCTTGATATCAAAACGATCCCAATAACGTCTACTTTTATAATATAAATTCTAATTTTAACTTAGATGCTCAACTAAGGTCGAGACCTTTCTTAGTCTTATTACGTCTCTAAACCCATAATTAACTAGCCAAAAATAAATTGGGTTCTAATTTCATGAAATTTCTAGCTATAAAATAATATTATTATTTTTTTTGAGGTGTTACATCCTCCCCTCCTTAAAAAAATTTTGTCCCCGAAATTGAATATACCTGCTATAACGAGGGTTGGATACTTTGCCAGGATCAGATGTTCAAGTTCCCATGTAGCTTCCTCTTATCCGTGTCTGCTCCATTGAACTTTCACAATCATTATCTCTTTATTCCGCAGCTTTTGGACTTTTTGTTGAGAATAGCTATAGAAAACTCGTCGTATGTCAGATCTAGATTTACTTCTATTTCTTCCTGATTTACGACGTGGCTTGAATCGAAAATATATTTTCGAAGCATTGAAACATGAAACACGTCATAAATTTCCCCTAACTTTGGCGGTAATGCCAACTTGTAGGCAACTTCACCGATTCGTTTGAGAATTTCATATGGTCCAATATATCTAGGCCGCAACTTTTCTTTCTTTCTGAATCGCACAATGCCTCTTGTAGGAGATATTTTTAGGAACACTTTATCTCATATCTGAAATTGTAAATCCTTCCTTCTTTTATCTGCATACATTTTCTGTCGATCTTGGGCCTTTTTCATTCTTTGTCTTACTTTTTCAATAACCTCAACAGTTTTATGTATAATTTACGGGCCCAAAACTTTTCTTTCACCAACTTCATCCCAATAAAGTGGTGATCTGCACTTTCGACCATATAGAGCCTCAAAAGGCGCCATTCCAATAGTCGCTTAGAAACTGTTGTTGTAAGCAAATTCGACTAAAGGCAAATATTCCTCCCAACTTCCTCCTTGATCCATAACCACAACCCTGAGCATATCCTCTAGGGTCTGTATTGTTCTTTCAAACTGTCCATCAGTCTGTGGGTGAAAAGCTGTGCTGAAATTCAATTTTGTGCCCATTGCATTTTGTAAGCTTTGCCAAAATTTAGACGTGAACCGCGTATCGCGATCTGATGTCACTGACACAGGTGCACCATGAAGTCTTACAATTTCTCTTACATAAATTTGTGCTAATTTATCCAATCCTAGAGTTATCTTGACCGGTAAGAAGTGTGTTGACTTGGTTAAACGATCAACGATAACCCATATGGCATGATTTCCATGTAATGACTTTGGTAGACCAACCATGACATCCATAGTAATATGCTCCCACTTCCACTCAGGAATTTCTAATGGTTTGAGTAGTCCAGATGGCCTTTGATGTTCTGCCTTGACTTGTTGACAAGTCATGCATCTCTCCACATATGCTGCAATATCTCTCTTCATGTTTTGCCACCAGAAGGTTATTCTCAAATCTATATACATTTTAGTACTCCCTGGATGAGTAGTGTAAGGTGTGCAATGAGCTTCATCTAAAATTTTTCTTATCAATTCTTCATTTCGTGGTACACAAATTCTATTCCCGTATATCAATGCATTATCATCTGCAACCACAAATTCTCCTGGGGCTCCTTGACCTATTCTTCTTTTTATCTTCTCAAGATAGACATCTGTTTGTTGAGCTTCAATGATTCGGCCTCGCAAGTTAGGCTTCATTATCATTGTTGTTATATGTGCACTTATGCTATCTGGAGGAGTTATAATTTCAATGCTAAGCTTGGCAAAATCCCTGGTGATTTGTTCTTGTTGAGTTATCAGGTAACTCAATTCTACTCGATTCTTCCTGCTTAGGGCATCAGCAACAACGTTTGCCTTTCCTGGATGGTATTAGATGGAACAGTCATAATCTTTGACCAGCTCTAACTATCTTCTTTGCCTCATGTTAAGCTCTTTCTGCTCAAATAGATATTTTAAACTTTTGTGATCCGAGTAAATCACACTCTTTCCACCATATAAATAGTGTCTCCAAATTTTCAATGCATGCACCACGGCGGCCAATTCTAAATCATGTGTTGGGTAGTTATTCTCGTGTGGTTTCAACTGACGTGATGCATACGCAATCACCATTCCATTTTGCATCAGCACACAACCTAAACCCTGTTTTGATGCGTCCGTGAAAACCACAAACCCTTCAGATTCCTCTGGTATTGCTAGTACTTGGGCAGTGACTAACCTCTTTTTCAATTCTTGGAAGCTTCTCTCACAATCATCAGTCCATTTGAATTTGTTCTCCTTTTTCAATAGCTGGGTCATAGGCCTTGCTATCTTGGAAAATCCTTCAATGAATCTTCTATAGTACCCAGCTAGACCCAAGAAACTACGTATATCATGTACGCTTGTCGGGGTTTTCCATTCACTAACTGCATTCACCTTGGCAGGGTCCACTTTAATGCCCTGATCTGAGACAATGTGTCCCAAAAACACCACTTCCTTTAACCAAAATTCACATTTGCTGAATTTGGCAAAAAGTCTTTCCCTTCGTAGTGTGTCTAGCACAATTTTCAAATGCTCAACGTGTTGTTCTTCATTCTTGGAATATATCAGTATGTCATCGATAAAGACGATTACAAATTTATCTAGACATGGGTGTAAAACTCGATTCATCAAACCCATGAAAACTGCAGGTGCGTTGCTAAGACCAAAAGGCATCACTATAAACTCATAGTGACCATAACGTACACGAAATGCAGTCTTAGGTATATCATCCCTCCGAATTGTAAGCTCATGATACCCAGATCTTAAATCAATCTTGAAGAATACACATGCTCTCTTCAATTGGTCGAATAAATCATCAATTCTGGGAAGTGGATACTTGTTCTTGATAGTTAATTTATTCAACTCTCTGTAGTCTATGCACATTCGGAGCGTTCCATCTTTCTTCTTAACGAACAACATAGGTGCTCCCCATGGTGAGACGCTGGGTTGAATATAACCCTTGTCTAAGAGTTCCTGTAGTTGAACCTTTAGCTCTTCTAACTCCTTTGGTGCCATGCGATACGGCGCTCTTGATACTGGAGCAGCTCCGAGTAGCAAGTCTATTGTAAACTCAATCTGTCTGTCTGGAGGCAAACTTGGCAAGTCCTCTGGAAACACGTCTTTATAATTCCGCACCACAGGTACATCATCAATCGTCACCTTCTCTGACTTGTTCATTATCAAATTCACTAAGAACGATTCACATCCTTCTCTTCTAAGAATCTTCATTGCTTTCATTGCAGAAATAACTCTTACTCTAGTTCCCAACTTTGATCCATGGAAAGTGAATTCCGGTTCTTCCGGTCTTTGAAAGATTAGCTCCTTTTCAAGACACTTAATTGTGGCATGGTTACCTCTAACCAATCCATTCCGAGGATAATATCAAAGTCTCTCTAATCTATTTTTTGCATATTTGATCAGCAATTAAGATCCTCCCCGAAGGTATACTTACTTCTAAGGCATCACTAAGTTTTTCCTTCATTAATTTTAACTTAGAGCATAGTGTGGGCAGATATAAATGAATGTGAAGCTCCAGTGTCGAATAATGCAAGTACAGGCATATTTGATATACTAATCATACCTGCCATATTTCCAGGCTCCCGTGAAGTATCTTGTCGATTGAGAGCAAATGCTCGAGCATTTCTTGCTGGAGGTTCACTTGGCCTAGCCACTTCTTTCCCCTTATTCATTGGACAATTATATGTCATATGTCCTGGTTGCCAGCACCTATAACACACATTTCTTCCCTTCATACATTCACCATTATATTTTTTTCCACAAGTTTGACATAATGGTTTTTCTTGTTATGCTTTAGGATTTGATCCTCCTCTCATCCTAGCCTTTTTATCAAAACCACGACCCTTATTCTTGTTATCATCCCACTTTCTTTTCCCATTCGGCTCATCAACCTTGTTCTCATTCTTGCGAAGTGAGGATTCCACATCTTGAGCTCGTTTGAGAGTTTCAGCATACGTGGCCATGCCTCGCCCAGCTATGATACTGCTAATCTCAGTTCGTAAACCTCTTTTGAATCTATGAGCTTTCTTCTAATCAATGTCTGTCAAGTGTGGAGCATACCTAGACAACTGATTAAACTTCCGTTCGTAATCATTCACAGTCATTTTTCCCTGAGTTAATTGTAAGAACTCAGTTTCTTTCTAATCCCGATAACACATGGGAACAAATTTTCACATAATCGCTTGCTTGAAATCCTCACAAGTCATATTCGCAAATTTTTCAGGTGTCATCGACCTCCTATGCATTTCCTACCAATGATCAGCATCACTAGTGAGCTGGAAGATTGTACATGTGATGCGCTGAGAGTCGGTACACACCATGTACGCAAATATGCGTTCCATCATTCGTAGCCATTCTTCAGCCTCAGTTGGTTCTCCCTGACCGTTAAAGGTCGGAGGCTGGTACGTTCGAAACTGAGCAATAACACGTGTCGTATCTTCTTGTGGAGGATTTTGTGCTTGATTATTTTGACGTCTTTGCGGCATCCTATACACATATTTCACACGTTAGATACTTTGATCGATGAAACTCTTATAAGATTCTAAGGCAACAATAGAGCACACTTAGATTCGTAGATCATAAATTCCAGTGAGCTAAAGAAGCTCTAAAGTCAAACTAGGTACTTATGTTCAGTGCATCTATGTTCAAATCCCAGCTAAAATCTGATCTAAAACTAGCTCAGATGATGTTTATGCATCAAATGGATTTGACATGAAAACACTGATAACCATGCTTTGTAAAACATAACTTTCACAATGCTTTAAATCATACTTTTCACCATGCTTTAAATCACACATTGATATCACTTGCATTTATATATCATGCATACAATTATATACATATACTTTTCATAAGAGCACTAAAGAAATTCATAACATGAACTTTAGTACCTTCCCGGAGTAAGCTCGGCTAAGATGATAGTTGTTGGGTTATGAGTAACCATTTCAATAACATAATACTCAAAACATTTCAATTTTGAAAACATCATAGGCCTACAATCACGTAGACCTGCTCTGACACCACCTGTAACGCCCCAGTCCCACTAGGACCGAAACATCACCAAAAGACATGCATACATGCTTACGTGATAAATAAATTTCAAAAAATAAGACTTAACTTTATAAATAATTTGTAAACGGACAACATCTCAACTTAAAAATGTTCAAACCACGCACTCAGGCGTTCTTAAAGTCAACTTTCAACAAAGAGTTTCAAAATCAATGACTCACACATAACCAAATTATGACCTGTCAACAAGCAATATATATATAGCCAAACAAACCACACTTTCAAAAACTTCACAGCCAACCCTTATATACATTCAAAATATTTATATATACAATCAAAAATTGACCACTGGGGTCAGGAACTTTCAAACTTAAAAGTTTTACAGAGTATCAACAGAAGCATTTAATATTAAACATACAAACATAAGTCTAAAGATGGCTTTGAGCAAAAACTGTACAAGGGTCAACCATCAAAACCCAATCCAACAGCTCATCATCAACCAGTTCAATCTCCAGAACCTGAAAATATTTAAAAATATTTAGGTTGAGTGCCAGAAAACACTCAGTGGGCATTATTATTCGTCCAAGATATACTTTTAATGCTTTAAAATCAATCATAAACATACTTTATAACATAATTTACTCTTGTTTATTAGATGAGAGATCCAATGTGATCACATGATACTTTACGGTTACTTATCTAGACATTTAGTCACAAAGTAAACCATCTTGCTTGTAAGTCGGAATTCCTCTAGGCATGAAGTCTCAGCACATCCAATCATTGCGTAAATAATGTTATTAAAACATTTAACATACTTTTCATGGACGAATTTAAAACATAGTTGTGAGTTATAGAAAAACCGACCTGGATGATCTCAAAGTGCAGTGAAAATTTTATAAAATGCTATTATGCTTCCCGTCCGTCTCGACCTATAAAATTAGAATTCTAGCTTAGAAACCTAATATAGGCCAATAAAATAATAACTTAGGTCCTAAATAACTTAATTAAAGATTTCCTATGCTTTGGGATCATTTGGAATTAAAATAGAGTCAAATGGACGAATAATACGCATTTTGACGGATTGAATCAAATTAGTGATTCTATTTGAGAATTCATAGGACTTCGGGAACAAAATTGAATAGGGATAAAGATGAATTGAACTGAATTCAATGGCTATGAAGTTTGATCTAACATTTAGAAGGGAATTACAATTTTTAGAATTTCTTTTGGGAAAGAATATAACATCTAGAAATTATAGGGCTAAATAATACTTTCTAAAAATGCTAATTTAATTGTCAAGTACTAAATTAGAATTGGAAGAATATATATTTGGGAGTTGGATTCATTTAATATTTTATGACCAAATCCAAAATTAAATAAATCAAATAACATTAGATTAAAAATTAAAGAAGGTTTCTAAGGTAAATCTCACCTTAATTTCCTTCCTTTTCTTCCAATTCCTTCTTTCAATTCTTTTTTTTTCTTTTTCTTCGTTTATTATTATTTTTTAATTTTTCTTACTTTTTCTTTTGATCTATCCTCCCAAAATTTCCCAACTTACACACACACACACACACACACACATATATATATATATATTTAGCCGATCCCCCTTATATTATATATATATATACACATACAGTATGTAATAATGTAGTGCACGTGTACATATTGTACACTAAACCCCTCAAATCAATTGCCAATTGTTCAATTTATATTAGTTTAAAGTTTTTATTTTATTTATTATTATTATTATTATTATTATTATTATTTCTTCACAATTAAGAAATCTCCCAACTATATATACGTGTATTTATATATGTATCAACATAAATCACATGTGTACTATTAAGTACACTAATCCTTTTAAATGGTCCCCAAATGTCCCAATTCAATTGGTTAGTCTTTTGTTTTATTTTATTTATTATTATTCCTTTTCTTCTTATTTAGCAATCCAATATTACACACACACTCAAACGTGTACTTAGCCCAATTACACTAATCTTACCAAGCCAATTCCAAATGGTAATAATTAGTTGGTGAAAGTTTGGAATATTTATCCAAATTACTAGTCTTGCAAATAAATAACCATACATCAAAATTTAACAATTAGAATGAGTTTAATCTAATGGGCCGAAGATGAGCTTAAATTGGGCTGACACCTGACAGTGAATTGATCACTTAGGTTTGAATTTATAATAGTGGCCATGGTAGAATAAATTTGACTCAAATTATTACATGAATTAAATTTTATCGCAAACTCAAATGAAGTCCGATTTAGATGATCTTGATATCAAAACGATCCCAATAACGTCTACTTTTATAATATAAATTCTAATTTTAACTTAGATTCTTAACTAAGGTCAAGACCTTTCTTAGTCTTGTTACGTCTCTAAACCCATAATTAACTAGCCAAAATAAATTGGGTTCTAATTTCATGAAATTTCTAGCTATAAAATAATACTATATATTTTTTTTCCGGGATGTTACATTATGTCTTCAATTATTAAGTTTAAATTACAAAAATTATAATAATCTAAATAAATCAGAAAAATATTTAATTATTTTCTAATTGTCATACACGTATATACACAATGTAGTAACAATTGTCACTTCATTTATTTACTTCATCAAGTTCAAAATGAAGAAATATAGTATATCATCAAAATAAAAAATAAAAAGATGAAAAATCTCAAACAGATGAAATAAATTAAAAGTAAATAAAAGTAAGAATTAAACCATTTATTTAATATAATTTACAATTACACAACTAAAGTTCATCCTAATAACTGATACTGATCATTCTTAATTAATCCGTCTAATTAACATTTATTCCATCAAATTTTTTTGGTAATACAATTTGTTTTTATCATTTTTCTACAATAAATGACCAATAATAACCCTTATTATAAATTAAGAAAATTATTGTATCTAAACAATTATTCAATAAAAGAAAATTTTATTTTGTTCACAAATATTTGAAACAGAACAATGACAAATTTATCAAATAAATCAAATTTGTTATATGCAATATTTATTATAATTTATAATCTATAAAAAAAGTAAAAAAATAAAATTAGAGGGTAAAAGAAGTTTCATATAAATAAAATAAATTTATGTGACATCATGTCTATCATAAATAAAATATTAATTAATTTTAAGTAATAACTAATAAATTGGACAATAGTGCAAATTTAAATTATGAAATAATGTTATGCGAATGAGATTTTTTTTAACTTTTAATTTTTTTAACCATTATATACATAATTTTCTTGTATTTCATGAGCCAAAAAAATGATTTCGTTCAAATATTTTGATAACATTAGATAAAATTGAAATACTTATGTGCATTTGATTAATAATGAAATAATATTTTTTAGATATATTTTGAAATTAAAGAGAATGTGACACATTAAAATATTTACATATGTGATTCATATTTATGCATGTATACAATTGGTTCACTTCAATATTGATGAGGAAACGTATTAATATTTCACTGAAAATCATTACATTATGCTGATGCAATATGTGCTAAGAATAATAAAATATCCATTAGGTATATAATAACTATAACTTTTTCACATATATTTTACATTTTTTGTATAAAATAAGAAATTATATATAATTAAATAAATTTAGAAAATGAGTTACAATGAACTACAAGTAATATATATGTTACAATTTTACCTGAATACATGTTCAAAACTAATGACTTATAATTAAGTCATTTATAGAGAATTTCATAATGCGATTCAAAATGATTGAAATTCATATATTACATTTAATTAGTTTAATAAAAATGATGAATGAAATATTCTAATCATAATTTTTCTCAAAAAAAAATATGAATTATATATTCTAACAATGTAATAACTCACTTCTACGTGATTTAAATTATTTAATTATTTAATTGCTTTAAATTTGAGTTTTAATTTATTTAGTAATGCTTGGTAAAAATAAATGGACTTGAGGGAGTCTGAAGTTGCGTCCCTAGTATAGAAAAGAAATTTTAGAACTTAAACTTGGGGTCTTAGAATTATTACATGAGCTTGTTAAATATTTTCAAACTTATTTCTATTGTGCTTTAGAATTTAAAAAAAATATATATTATTTTATTTTATTTTATTTTATTTTCAAGAATAAATATAAGATTACATAAAAATATTATTTTTATTTTATCTTTATTCTTATTCTTATTTTCGTGTCAATTGTCTCTTTGTTTATTTGATAAATATATTAATGACTTATAGATGTAAAATTTTATCAACACAAAAGAAGATTTATATAATATATAAAATATAGTGTGTGTGTGTGTGTAGTGTCTTAGTATATATAAATATTCTACACTCATATATATATGTAAAGCATACATACATGCTTGTATTAAATAAAAATGAAAAGTGTGGAATTAATATCTCTAGAATGATAGATTTAAATAAATATTTAAACATTAAAACTTGTATTGTTTTTAAGCTTACATGTGGAATTTTGGAAGTGTGATAGGTGTAACGTTCCAATTAATGACATGTATATAAAATGAATACATGTGTCCTAAGTATAGGTCTTGAGGAGTAATTTATTATTACTATATGTGTGTGTATATATATGTATATATCTACACATTAGATAAATTCATTTTATATAATAATAATAATATCAAAGATATTAAGATAAGAAGAAAAATAAATGATAAGAATTATAACTATATTAAGTGTGGGATTTAATAATATAAAATAAAAATACTTTCCAATAATTACAATAGTAATAATTAGCGGTAAAGAATATGAATACGTGTCCATTAGATATTAAAATAACTTTGGGATATATAAAATCTAGTAGGTTGGTCATGCATGAGAGGATAACTAATTTTTACTATATATTTCTAATGTATCAACTTGGATATCTAACCGACTCACTTAATAATTTATTCATTAAAATGTTATATAATATAGTTGATAAGATTATGATCAAGAAATGAGGCGGTGGTGATGGCTTTATAAATACACACACACACACACACACACACACACACAACTGTTAATCCATTTTTTACGCATATGAAGAAAAAAAAATCAACAAATCTACTCTCTACAAATTTTATAAGATGGTTAGGAAATAAAAAGCATACGCGGTAGTGAGCTAGAGTTAGAATACAAAGAAGGTTAGTTTTCAAATCTAGTTTAATTTTAATTTTATAGAATATAATTCAATACAAATGATTTAATTGATATTATTTAATATTAGGTGCGGCGCAATTAGAATCCCCATCCACTTTGTGACTCTCTGCTCAATTATTACGTGCTTATTATCTTCAGGTGGGTAAAGTTATTATCTGTGAAATAAAAGTATATGATATATGATTTTTAAGTCAAAAATATTTTTAATCCAACTTGAATTGTCGTGGATGAAATGTGGATAGCGTTTTATACGCATTAGATCAGAATAGCGTTTAGTACGCACAGAAGCGTTTTGTACGCACCAGAATATGTCCTATGTATAATTCAATATGTATTCTAGATCAGAAGAAGAGTACCCTAAATTCATTAATTCCTGCGATTTATTTCAGTTGGATAAATAGAAAGGAATGCCCACAATCCCCACCACTGAGTACGTTTTAAGAGTACTCACTCCCATATTTTTAATATTTTCAGGTCAGTGAGCTTGGAACAGCGTGAAGGAAATGGAGTGGACATGATTTTGATGTTTGGGTTAATTATTTCAGTCTTTTGACCTTGTTGCCTTAAGATAGTTATTTTGAACTTGATGTTCTATGACGATTTCCTTTTGAATTAACTCAAGCTAGTAAATGATTATTATGATTTTATCTATGTCTTGAATATAAATTTTATATTATAAATTATAAGTTTTCTCTTTGAAATGAACTCGGTGTTTATGAAATGCAGGTATTTTGATTTAAGAATTTATATTTCTGAAAAAAAAATATAAATATTGTGGTCTATTTTCCTACTTGGGGATTTCTAGTATGATTATTATTTGAAAAAAAAATACTAAAATTATTATTATTGTTAATCGTCTTCCGCTTTAAAGAATAGAAAGAGTAACATTTTAAATTATAGAAGTTAGGGTGTTACATTTAGTGGTATCAGAGGGGGTCTACTTTCCTGTAGACTTATTGTGTTTGAAAGAATTTATATTATTTGATTTTATGGTACGCCACCCATTTCTGCCATGTGCTCTTGTTCTAAGGGACGTTTGTTTGATTAATTTATTTTGCAAAAATTGTTTAAGTGGTGGGCATGGAGAAAGAATGAGAAATGTTGAGAAAAGATTTATGCAAAGAAAGAATGTGAAACAATTTATGCAAAGAAAGAATGAGATGTTGAGAAATTATTTATGCAAATCAATTCTATTATTTTGAAATGCATGATGAATGACAAAGAAGTTACTTAGTCCTCGAAATTTAGAAGAACATAGAAGCTTCATCCACAGATGTTTCCTTATTTATATTCAAGGTATTTAGAGATTTATTTAGAGATTTACTAGTAGTATAAACTTCTTCAATTACCCTCGTGCGTCACGTGAAATATGAGATGAGGCCGATCAAGCGCCGAGTGTAGACAAAAATAACTTCATGCTGGATCTAATTAGAGCACTTTAGGGATTCGTCAAGCATCAAACACAGATTGTAATGAATAAGCAAAATGTAGCACCAACGCCCAATGCACTTACTCCGTCAACTATTAGTCAGGAGATCGAGTAATTTCATCGTTACACTTTACCTAGATTCAATGGTAGCAGTGAACCTCTCATTTTCGAAGAATAGCATGACCGAAGAAGAGCATCGAGGCTTAACTTAGGATAATTTTAAAAAGATCATTATGGATAAGTACTTCTCTCGCACTTTTCGCATGCAAAAAAAAAACCGAATTCCTGGAAGCTGAGGTAAGAAAATTTGTCCATGAGAGAGTACGAGCGAATGTTTAATCAACTCTCACAATATGCAGCACGCATAATCGACACTGAAGACTAGAAAACCAACTGGTTCATAAGAGGCTTTTGACTAGAGATACATGGAATTCTCGAAGCTCAACGGATCACCGATTATGGTCAAGTAGTTAGGAAAGCTCACGAAGTAGTTACTGGACTAGAAATACGTGGAAAACTTAGCCCCGTCATTAGAATCCCTTCTAGAAAGACCTTGAGAATCGATAGAATTGCTAGAGATATTAGATTAGACTTTGAATGGAATGAACTTAGGGTCGGTATATATGCTCTCAAAATACGAGAATTCAATTTCATCTTGGGAATGGACTGGTTAAGTAAAATTTTTGCAACAATACATTGTCATGATCGAGAAGTAGCATTTCAGAAATCGAACAAGAAAGAGTTTATATTTCATGGAGCTAAGTTAGGTAGATGACCCAAAATAATATCAGTAATAAAAGCTTTGAAGATGTTGAAGAATGGTGAATGTCAAGGATTCTTGGCGAATGTGATCGAGACGACATCAACAGAACTGACATTGTATAGCGTGCTAATAGTTAGAGATTTTATGGACGTGTTTCCTAAGGAGATAACCAGATTATCACCGAATAGATAAATCGAGTTTACGATCGATATGGTCCTAGGAGTAGCACCCGTGTCCAAAGTGCCATATCGAATGGCACCATCAGAATTACAAGAGTTGAAGATCTGGCTTCAAGAACTTCTTGATAAGGGATATATTCGACTGAACATTTCACCATGGGGAGCACCGATCTTGTTTTTGAAGATGAAAGATAGTAGTATGAGAATGTGTATAGATTATTGAGATTTAAATCACCTTACTGTGAAGAATAAATATCCCTCACTGAGAATTGAAGATTTATTCGATCAACTTAGAGGAGCAAGCATGTTTTCAAAAATAGACCTAAAGTTAGGGTATCATCAATTGGAGGTAATCCCACTTGCTATTTGGAGTTAGCTGCTGTTGTGCATGCATTGAAGATTTGGAGATACTATATCTACGGAGGTAAGTGTGGAAATTATACGGACTGTAAGAGTTTAAAATATTTCTTCACTCAAAGGGGTTGAACATAATGTAAGGAAGGGGGTTGAAATTAGTCAAATATTACGATTGCACAATCATGTATCATCCTGAAAAGGCCAATGTTGTCGTTGACGTACTCAGTAGGAAGAAGGTGAATCCCACGAAGGGAATCACGCAACAAGAGGAGTTGATCAAGGATTTTAAGAAGTTGAGTCTAAAGATTGTAGCCATGCTAAAAGAAGCTAATGCTATAATTGCAGCATTAGTAGTTCAACTGATGGTTTGAGATCGAATTAGAATTGTACAAAGGGAAGATGGTTTTCTAGAAAAGATGCGAGCAAGAGAAATGTCAGACGATTCTAAGGGATTCACGATATTATCAGATGAGACTCTACTTTTTAAATGAAAAATTTATGTGCCAAACAATGACATAATGAGAGAAATCCTGGACGAGGCACCTCGAACGCCTTACACGGCACATCCTCGATGTACTAAGATGTATCAAAACTTTAAAAGAAGTTTATGGTGGTATGACATGAAGAGATCGATCGCGGATTACATTGCACGATGTTTAGCCTGTCAAAAGGCAGAGCACTAGAGACCGTCAGAATTGTTGAATTTTTTGAAATTTTCAAAATGGAAGTGGGAGCATATTACAATGGACTTTGTAGTTAGACATCCCAAGACCGTTAAGAATAATGATACGATTTGGGTTATAGTGGATCAATTGATGAAATCAACTCACTTTTTGCCTATAAGAATGATGCTTGCCATGGATTATTTTACTCAACTATACATTTGAGAAGTAGTCCGACTGCATGGAGTTCCAGTCTCTATAATATCAAATCGATATGCCCGTTTCACATCAAAATTTTGGAAGAGCTTACACACAGTTTTGGGCACGAAGCTAAAGTTTTCAACGGTACATCATCCTGAGATAGATGGCTAATCGGAAGTGACTATACTGACGTTGGAACAGATATTGCGGCCTTGTGTCATGGATTTAGGAAATAGCTAGGAGGCGCATTTACCGTTAGTGGAATTTTCTTATAACAATAGTTTCCACTCTAGCATTCACATGGCTCCGTATGAAGCCCTATGCGAATGAAAATGTAGATCACCGATGTATTGGGATGAAGTTGGAGAGAAAAAGATTTTAGGTCCTAAAATTGTTGAAAGAACAGTGGAAGCAGTGGAGAAGATTCGAGACAACATTAAAGTTGCTCAAGATCGACAAAGATCGTACGCTAACAAAATAAGAAAAGATTTGCATTTTGAGGTAGGTGACAAAATGTTTTTGAAGGTCGCTCCTATGAAGGGAGTGCTAAAATTTGGGAAGAAAGGAAAGTTGAGAACTCGTTTTATCGGACCTTTCGAAATTTTAGAATGGATTAGTGATGTGGCTTATCGTCTAGCTGTACCACCCGGGTTGTCGTTAGTGCATGATGTCTTTCATGTTTCTATGCTAAGGAAGTATTTGCACGAACCAAGTTACATCATCGACCATGAGGAGATATGACTCAATAAATATTTGACTTATGAAGAGAAACCTGTTGCTATTCTCGACAGGAAGACCCACGAGCTGAGAAATAGATAAGTTTCACTAATTAGAGCGTAGTGGAGTAGACATGGAAAAAAAAAGAAGCAACTTGAGAGCGTGAGGAAGAGATCCTAGCTATGTACCCATGCTTAGGACAACTTTGTAAGATAAATTTCGAGAATGAAATTTTTTTAAGTGGGTAGGATTGTAACAACTCACTCCTACGTGATTTAAATTATTTAATTATTTAATTGCTTTAAATTTGAGTTTTAATTTATTTGGTAATGCTCGGTAAAATTAGATGGACTTGAGGGAGTCCAAAGTTGCGCCCCCTAGTATAGAAAAGAAATTTTAGAACTTAAACTTGGGCCTTAGAATTATTACATGAGCTTGTTAAATATTTTCAAACTTATTTCTATTGTGCTTTAGAATTTAAAAAAAATATATATTATTTTATTTTATTTTCAAGAATAAATATAAGATTACATAAAAATATTATTTTTATTTTATCTTTATTCTTATTCTTATTTTCGTGCCAATTGTCTCTTTGTTTATTAGATAAATATATTAATGACTTATAGATGTAAAATTTTATCAACACAAAAGAAGATTTATATAATATATAAAATATAGTGTGTGTGTGTGTAGTGCCTTAGTATATATAAATATTCTACACTCATATATATATGTAAAGCATACATACATGCGTGTATTAAATAAAAATGAAAAGTGTGGAATTAATATCTCTAGAATGATAGATTTAAATAAATATTTAAACATTACAACTTGTATTTTTTTAAGCTTACATGTGGAATTTTAAAAGTGTGATAGGTGTAAGGTTCCAATTAATGACATGTATATAAAATGAATACATGTGTCCTAAGTATAGGTCTTGAGGTGTAATCTATTATTACTATATGTGTGTGTATATATGTATATATCTACACATTAGATAAATTCATTTATATAATAATAATAATAATATCAAAGATATTAAGATAAGAAGAAAAATAAATGATAAGAATTACAACTATATTAAGTGTGGGATTTAATAATACAAAATAAAAATACTTTCGAATAATTACAATAGTAATAATTAGCGGTAAAGAATATGAATACGTGTCCATTAGATATTAAAATAACTTTGGGATATATAAAAGCTAGTTGGTTGGTCATGCATGAAGGATAACTAATTTTTACTATATATTTCTAATGTATCAACTTGGATATCTAACCGGCTCACTTAATAATTTATTCATTAAAATGTAATATAGTATAGTTGATAAGATTATGATCAAGAAATGAGGCGGTGGTGGCAGCTTTATATATATATATATACACACACACACACAACTATTAATCCATTTTTTACGCATATGAAGAAAAAAAATCAACAAATCTACTCTCTACAAATTTTATAAGATAATTAGAAAATAAAAAGCATACGCGGTAGTGAGCTGGAGTTAGAATACAAAGAAGGTTAGTTTTCAAATCTAGTTTAATTTTAATTTTATAAAATATAATTCAATACAAATGATTTAATTGATATTATTTAATACTAGGTGCGGCGCAATTAGGATCCTCATCCACTTTGTTATTCTCTGCCCAATTATTACGTGCTTATTATCCTCAGGTGGGTAAAGTTATTATCTGCGAAATAAAAGTATATGATATATGATTTTTAAGTCAAAAATATTTTTAATCCAACTTGAATTGTTGTGGATGGAATGTGGATACCGTTTTATACGCATCAGATCAGAATAACGTTTCGTACGCACAGAAGCATTTTGTACGCACCAGAATATGTCCTATGTATAATTCAAGATGTATTCTAGATCAGAAGAAGAGTACCCTAAATCCATTAATTCCTACCATTTATTTCAGTTGGATAAATAGAAAGAAATGCCCACAATCCTCACCACTGAGTACGTTTTAAGAGTACTCACTCCTATATTTTTAATATTTTCAGGTCAGTGAGCTTGGAGCAACGTGAAGGAAATGGGGTGGACATGTTTTGATGTTTGAGTTAATTATTTCAATCTTTTGATCTTGTTGCCTTAAGATAGTTATTTTGAACTTGATGTTCTATGACAATTACCTTTTGAATTAACTCAAGCTAGTAAATGATTATTATCATTTTATCTATGTCTTGAATATAAATTTTATATTATAAATTATAAGTTTTCTCTTTGAAATGAACTCGGTGTTTATGAAATGCAGGTATTTTGATTTAAGAATTTATATTTCTGAAAAAAAAATATAAATATTGTGGTCTATTTTCCTACTTGGGGATTTCTAATATGATTATTATTTGAAAAAAAAATACTAAAATTATTATTATTGTTAATCGTCTTTCGCTTTAAAGAATAGAAATAGTAACATTTTAAATTATAGAATTTAGGGTGTTACAAACAATATTCCATTACAATTTTGTAAGATCTTATATCCCATTTCCCAATATAACTGATAAATCTATTAGCACTTCCTCCATTCCTCGTATTAATTCAGATTCAAAATTTCTTCTATTGATGTATGTCTTATAATAATATAAGTTTTTCTAGTGAAATATCGCATATCTTGATGGAAGGAAATACCGATTTCTTTCACTAGATTATTTTGTTATCGGTTATAAAACCTACGAAAGACATTAGCATTAGTTAAATTAGTGAAATGAAAAATCACACAAACATACAAATAATAGTAAAAAAATGGAACATAATAATATATTAAAAAAATTATACATGTAATTATTTCTAGAGAGATTGTGTATGTTTAGATCTCATGAGGGACACCACAACCTGTAATTTATAAGTATGAGATACATTCATCTCAAATGCTACATTATGTTATGATTAATATAATTAATGTTTGGGCAAGTCTCATGTACATAAGATGTACATCAGACGGTCAACGCGTGTTGACCCGGTCAATTCTTTGATCAAAAAATCCGTCAAAATTAGTATCATTTATAATACTGAAAAGTATCATTTCAAAGACCTAAAAGTATCGTTTGTATCAATAAAAAGTATTGGCCAGAAAAAAAATAAAGAAAAAAACTGTTAAGATCGGTATCAATCGAAACACTAAAAACTATCATTCAAAATTAAAAAAAGTATTAGCTGTATCCCTAAAAAGTATCACCCGTTTTCACAATTTTTTTGGTCAACGTTTTGACCGAGTGAACGCGCGTTGACCGTCTGATGTATATCTTATTTACAGGAGTATTTGCGTTAATGTTTTATAATTAATATCAATAACATAATTAACATAATGAAATAATCAATTTATATTTATGATCAAAGTCTTAGCTAGTTAGACAACCTCAATTGTGGCGGTTGATTTATGTTGTAAAAATATTAAAATCAAACTTACCTTTTGATGAATTAAGGTCGACATAATCACATAAAAAGGTAGGGCATTGCCCCTAAAAAATGTCCAAGAATTAGAATTTTTTTAGAGGGTGATTTTGGCATCCTTTGTGGAAAGTTGATTAATTGGAGTCTTTAATGGTGCATTGAGAAGGTTGGTTGAAATTATTAAATAAATTATTGATTAATTATAATCTGATATTGATATAATTATAATATACAAATATTGAAGAGAGAATATAAATCTGTTCAACATCTAACTATCTATACAATATATGAAATAATTAGGATATAATTTTATTTGATGCTAATTTTTATATAATATAATTCATTCTATATTTACACATGATTGGAAGATGATATTGATAGATGTTAAACCAATTAGATTTAATTAGCCACATAATTTCGGATACTAAAAGACAGAAACTGCAAATGTGTAGCAATATCATAAAATTAAACTAATTTCATAATTATATAAATAGAATGATTCAATAGTCAATTAAATTAATTCTATAATTGTATACATATAATAATTAATAGTCAATTACACTAATAATTAAACGTAATTCAATTCCTTATCATTGTTAATTTTAGAAATGCATTAATTTTGTTGAAAAATAGACGGCTTTATCATGGAATTAAACTATGCACATAAATCAAATATATTATATTGACTAAAATATCATTTTTTAAATGGGAGGGAAAAATGATGTGTCATAACTCTATTATAATATATATATATATAGATTTGGTATAGACGTGATTAACATAATTATATGATAATGTTTTAATTCGTTATATAGAATATAATGGAATTTATTTGGAATAATTATATGACTATTTATTAATTAAAAAATAACATTTGTACCATGTAATCCAGACAAATGGATAAATGAATAAACACATGTTAATTATGTTGCTTTTATATACTAGAAGACTTGTCTTTTGTATACATTATTAATAATGGTTTTATGATGATATAGAATGAATACTATTGCAGTCACTGTTTGCATTTAAATTGTTATATTTACATGCATGTTCACTATACTTACATTGTAGATGATATGGTGTGGGCAAACACACGGTTAGATCATATCATCGGTTCCTTGTAATGTATTAAAAGGCTCACGGTTTAGATGGCACTGAACCTGCTATCGGTACGCCGTAGAATAATCTGATAGTTAGTTTGTCTTGACTAACTGATTATTCTAATACACGGTCAAGTGTATTGAGGAGGATCTACTTAGGATTCTATTCTCTATTCTGACCTTAAATGAGAGAATAAGAATCCATAGAGTTCGGGTTCTTAACCCCTATGTGTTGGCGGACATATACGTGTAGTGTTTGCAGCTTTGATTTATCAAAGGGTGACATTATTTCATAAGAATCAATAATCTCGATATCTTGGGTTGTGACATTTACACTTATGATGGGTCGTGCAATATATAGGGGCACCGTGTCCTGGTGCGCCAGTTTGATGGTGTCCCCTTGAGGAAATGCAAGTTCATGCTGAAACCCTGCAGGTGGAATTTATTCCGTGCATGAGTAAAGCTTGTGTGGTACTACTCAAGGATAAGATATTAATTAATTATAGCTGTCAGAAGCTTACATAATTAATTAATGGGCATTATATCTTAAACGCGGGGAATGGCTGGACTAAAGGAGAAAGCATATTCAGAAATATGTATTAAATTGGTAGGTCAGTATTATTTCTTTAGTGGAATAAAAATAATACTTAATTTATTTAATAATATCCTAAGTTTATTGGATATTGGAAATTAAATAAATTAGCAGACCAATTTAATATTCTTCTAGATCCCTGTTGTAGCCCAATATGACTTTAATGGACTGGAGATTGGAAAAGAGATAGAGGCCCAAGCCCAGTATATTTAGGGCTTGATAATTTTGACCACCTCCCCTATAAATAAGGAGGTGGGGGACGAAATTTTGAAGAAAATAATCAGCTCCTCTTGTGTTCTCTTTATCTCCACAAATTCCATACCGATCTAGTAGATTTCAGCCCACCCTGAAACTAGATTCAGTCCGGGAATACAACAGAAGATCAAGGAGTGAATATCACTATGGGGCGCCGATTTTCATACATACAACAACAAGATTAGACCTTTAATCTTGTCCTCCACCCGTCGTTTGATTTGTAAGTCATTTTTCGATTCTATGTTTTCGCTTTAGTAGAATCATTTAAACCGGATTTGCATGTTAATTAAACTCGGTTAATTAAAACATATGAGATGCATGAATTTATGATCTACATGACATTAGGATTAATGAATATCCAATTAGATCTTGCGGTGGTTCAATTCGAAAAAACCCCAACAACTGGTATCAGAGCGGGTTTTGGCATTGTTCTAGATTTAATCCTACGATTAATTCGAAAAATATGTATAAATTTGATGAAATATTTATGTTGCTTAAATTTTCAGATTTATATGTTCATATATTCGAATTGGTTGTGTTCAAAACTTGGATGAATTTTTGATCTTGATTGAAAATTTTAGTTTTGAGGATTTGTGTAATTTTCGGTTCTATCAAAATTAGATTTGGAATAGGTTTTTGATGATATCAAATTTCCAGATTTAATTTGATAGGTGTTCGAAAATTATGGTACCAAAGTTTTCGAAACTTTGGTGTTTAAAATTCCCTAATTTGTTGTGATTCAATTTGGATGGACCAAGTCATTGAGTTGTAATTTTATTCTAGATATATTAGTTTTTTCCTTTAAGGAATAGATATTCTATATTGAATAAAGTTTGAAGATCAACTCAAAGAAGGAGAGTAGTACAGCTCAAGAAAGGAAGTATCACTGATTCACGTCCCGAAATCCTAATTGGAGCCAGGATTTTCGGCGAGGCGCAGTGATGAGGGCGGCGGCCATGCCTGAGGTTCCGGAGCTGACTTTTCAGTTTTATCTCATTCAGCAACATGAGATATAAGCCATGATAGTTGGTTTTTATTATTATTGCTTATTATGTTGTTTGAACCATGCAATGGTTTTTATCCTTTTATGTGATGTTTGCATGTTTTACAATGGGATAAAATGAAACCTCAATCTTAAATAACTAAGTGGGAGAGATTTATACCAAAGTATGTAGAAATCTCAAACGGTCTCCATTAATCTGGTTTAATTGAGATGTGATTGACATGCGAGTTGACAATAGGTCTTCCTCCATAACGGATGTGTCATATCACTGTTATCTCTAGAAATTAAACTTCTTTATCAAGATAGCTGTAGAACACTACTAGAACAAACTGACTTCTCCAACTGGAGCAGGGAGTTCGAAATAGTGGACTTGGTGCTAAGATGATGGTGTTCACACTTAGGTGTAATTTATTAATAAACGTCCACACTAACGTGGCTTATTAATTTGAAGGTTACACGACCGTGATTATTTTCGACTATTAATTTACTTGTCATAAGGAAATTTGACTGGAGGTAAATTAAAGGTGGTTTTACCTGTTTAAGGATGAATTTTATAAACGTCCACACTAACGTGGCTTATAAGAGACATTTTTAAAAGGTCGGTGGATTACATATAATTTTTTGAGGTATACGATTATATGTGAGTATCCTAAAGTTTGTGACTGTACTGCATGTTTACTTTTCAGTTATTCTATATCATCATGGCACTCTCCAACCTGTCCACTATTCTCAAAGAAAACAAGTTAATCGGTGAAAATTACAATGACTGGATTCGAAACCTTAATCTTGTTCTCACTGCGGAAGGACACAAATTTGTACTTGAAGAAGTATGTCCTCAGAAGCCAGATGAGGGTTCTGACGAAGCCCAAAAGGTTGCATATGATAAGTGGGTTAGGTCCAATGAGATAGCGCGCTGTTACATTCTGGCATCTATGTCGAATGTGTTGCAACATCAGCATGAACCTATGAAAACCGCTTATGATATCATGTACAACCTTAGGCAGCTCTTCGGTCATCAGAACCGCTCGGCACGCCATTTGGCAATGAAGAAGCTAATGGATGCGAGAATGTCTGACTCCACACCTGTTAGGGATCACGTTCTCACGATGATGGGGTATCTGGCTGAGATCGAGACCTTGGGTGGAGAGATGGATGACGATTCTCAAATCGACATTGTTCTTCATAGCCTGTCCTCGAGGTTTGAGCAGTTCAGGCTGAACTTTAACATGATTAAAAGGGATGTCAGCCTTACTGAACTGCTCATGGATCTTCAGGCAGCTGAGTTACTTCAAAAAGGAAATCCGGAGGCACACCTAGCTGAAAATAGGGCGTCTTCTTCCGGTACTAAAAGGAAGAAGAAGAACGCACCCAAGAAAGCTGCAGAGGGGGCGCTTAAGGTGAAGAAGTCTAAGACTAAGATTCCTCCCGAGGAATTTAAGTCAAAGACAAAGTGTTTCAAGTGCGGCCAACCAGGTCACTGGAAGGCGGATTGTCCTAACAAGAAGAAGAAAAAGGGTACGTCTCAATCTCTTGTCGTTGAAACATGTTTAGCTACTTTTTCTACTCAGTCATGGGTAGTAGATACTGGAGCTACTGATCATGTTTGCATGTCTTTACAGGGGTTCCTGGTAAAAAGACAGCTGAGTAATGGAGAGATTTCAGTCTACATGGGCAATGCTACGAAAGTGGCGGCAGTTGCAGTGGGAGACGTAACCTTATCTTTTAGTAGTGATAGGATTTTAGTTTTAAAGGATTGTCTTTATGTGCCTGGTTTTAGGCGAAATTTGTTTCAGTTTCTAAACTTTTTATGGATGGATATTCTGTTTCTTTTGATAACAAGGTTGTTATCTTTAGTGATAAACGTTTTATCTGTTCTGGCACATTGGATGGACATATTTATTTACTTAATCCTATGCAAAACACTACGTAAATGCATTTACTGAATACATCGGTCATAAACCTTAACAAACGAAAAGAACCTTTGGAAATGAATCAAACCTATCTTTGGCATCTTAGGCTCGGCCATATTAACCTTAAACGGATACAAAGACTAGTAAACGATGGGCCCTTGTCTTCATTGGTCCTAGAATCGTTCCCTTTGTGTGAATCCTGTTTGGAAGGTAAAATGACCAAGCGACCCTTTAAGGATAAAGGGAATAGATCTGAAGAGGTACTAGATTTGATTCACTCTGACTTATGTAGCCCTATGTCAGTTCAGGCTCGAGGAGGGTACGAGTATTTCATCACGTTCATTGATGATTACTCAAGGTATGGATACATATACCTGTTACGCCGCAAGTCAGAATCCTTTGAGACTTTCAAAGAATTCAGAGCGGAAGTGGAAAAACGTACAGATAAAAGTATCAAATCACTACGGTCTGATCATGGTGGTGAGTACCTCTCGAATGAATTTAGGGATTACTTAGCAGAGAATGGGATTACATCCCAGTTGACTGCGACGGGAACGCCACAGCAGAATGGCGTGGCGGAGAGAAGGAACAGAACATTGTTAGAGATGGTTAGATCGATGATGAGCTATTCAGATCTGTCTATTTCGTTCTGGGGATATGCCCTGGAAACGGTAGCCTATATTCTAAATGTGGTTCCATCAAAATCAGTCCCATCTACGCCCACAAAACTTTGGACTGGACGAAAGCCCAGTCTTTGACATTTTCGGATTTGGGGTAGTCTAGCACATGTGCTGGATAAGGAAGCTGATAAGCTGGCACCACGTACGGATGTTAGACTGTTTGTTGGATATCCCAAAGGAATGAAAGGTGGTTTATTTTATAGTCCTAAGGATCAGAAGATCATTGTGAGTACCAATGCTCGATTCTTAGAGGAAGACTATGTAATAAATCACAAGCCAAGAAGTGAGATAGTAATCGAGGAACTTCGAGGAGAAAATTCGAATCTGACACCAACAGTACAAGAAGAGAAACCATAATTTACTGCACAACGTGTCACAGAAGTACAAGAACTGCCTCATCGCAGTGGGAGGGTTGTACGCCAATCTGACAGATTTATTGGTTTGGGTGAATTTTCGGATTTCCCTGAAGGACTAAATGAATTGGATCCCAGGACCTACGACGAAGTGATCCAAGATAAAGATGCAGATTCTTGGAAAATTGCAATGGAGTCTGAGATTGGATCTATGGATCACAATCAAGTCTGGGAGCTTGTAGAACCACAAGATGGGGTAAAACCCATTGGGTGTAAGTGGGTTTACAAATGCAAGAGAGGAGCTAATGGGAAGGTTGAAACCTTCAAGGCAAGATTGGTGGCGAAAGGGTACACTCAGAAAGAAGGGATCGATTATGAGGAAACCTTTTTGCCGGTAGCCATCCTTAAGTCAATCCGGATTCTCTTATATATTGCCGCTCATTTGGATTATGAGATTTGGAAGATGGATGTCAAGACAGCTTTTCTGAATGAAAGTCTTGAGGAAAACATCCACATGAAGCAACCAGAGGGTTTCAGTGCTAAAGGCCAAGAGCACTTAGTGTGCAAGCTTAAGAGATCCATTTATGGACTTAAGCAGGCGTCAAGGTCTTGGAACATCCGGTTTGACGAGGTTATCCAGTCATATGGATTCGTGCAATGTCCGGATGAGAGCTGTGTGTACAAGAAAAGTGACGGAAATGTGGTGGCTTTCCTCGTGCTATATGTTGATGATATCTTACTTATTGGAAACAGTAAGAAAGTATTATCTAACATAAGGGTATGGTTGTCCAAGCAGTTCGATATGAAAGATCTAGGAGAAGCCGGACATGTCCTTGGCATCAAGATAATTCGAGATCGCCAGAAAAGGATGTTGTGCTTATCCCAGGCGACATATATCGACACAGTGCTAGCTAGGTTTAACATGCAGGATTCCAAGAAAGGTTTTATACCTTTCAGGTATGGAATTCATCTATCCAAGGATATGTGTCCCCACACACAGGCTGAGATAGATAAGATGAAGGGCATTCCATATGCTTCGGCTGTGGAAAGCCTTATGTATGCTATGCTATGCACTAGACCTAATATATGCTATGCAGTCGGCATGGTAAGCAGATATCAGTCTAACCCTGGACAAGGTCACTGGACTGCGGTTAAGAATATACTCAAGTACCTAAAAAGAACTCGAGATTATATGCTGGTATACCGCTCTGATAGTCTAGTGCCTTTGGGTTACACGGACTCAGATTTTCAATCCGATAAAGATCAGAGTAAATCTACCTCAGGCTATGTGTTTACCTTGGGAGGCGGAGCCATTGCATGGAGGAGCATAAAGCAGAAATGCATTGCGGATTCCACCATGGAGGCTGAATATGTAGCAGCCTCTGAGGCTGCAAAAGAGGCCGTCTGGCTCAAGAGCTTCTTGTTGGACTTGAGCGTGGTTCCTGATTTGCCTAAGAGTATCACAGTATATTGTGATAACTCGGGTGCAGTGGCAAATTCGAAGGAACCCAGAGCCCATAAGGCAAGTAAACACATAGAGAGAAAGTACCATCTTATACGAGAAATCGTTAAGAGAGGAAATGTGGTAGTGGTCAAGATTGCATCGGTGGACAATTTAGCTGATCCATTCACGAAGAGCCTTCCGGCTAAGACCTTCTACGGTCACGTGGAGAAAATGGGAGTGAGATGCAGACCCGGGGTTGCCGTTTGAGATTTTAGTTAGAGTTGGAGAGTTAGCCAGTTTGTTTTATATTTGAAAGACATGCTTCAAGTATAAGTGGGAGATTGTTGGTTTTGTATACTAGAAGACCTGTCTTTTGTATACATTATTAATAATGGTTTTATGATGATATAGAATGAATACTATTGCAGTCACTGTTTGCATTTAAATTGTTATATTTACATGCATGTTCACTATACTTACATTGTAGATGATATGGTGTGGACAAACACACGGTTAGATCATATCATCGGTTCCTTGTAATGTATTAAAAGGCTCACGGTTTAGATGGCACTGAACCTGCTATCGGTACGCCGTAGAATAATCTGATAGTTAGTTTGTCTTGACTAACTGATTATTCTAATGCACGGTCAAGTGTATTGAGGAGGATCTACTTAGGATTCTATTCTCTATTCTGACCTTAAATGAGAGAATAAGAATCCATAGAGTTCGGGTTCTTAACCCCTATGTGTTGGCGGACATATACGTGTAGTGTTTGCAGCTTTGATTTATCAAAGGGTGAGATTCTTTCATAAGAATCAATAATCTCGATATCTTGGGTTGTGACATTTACACTTATGATGGGTCGTGTAATATGTAGGGGCACCGTGTCCTGGTGCGCCAGTTTGATGGTGTCCCCTTGAGGAAATGCAAGTTCATGCTGAAACCCTGCAGGTGGAATTTATTCCGTGCATGAGTAAAGCTTATGTGGTACTACTCAAGGATAAGATATTAATTAATTATAGCTGTCAGAAGCTTACATAATTAATTAATAGGCATTATATCTTAAACGCGGGGAATGGCTGGACTAAAGGAGAAAGCATATTCAGAAATATGTATTAAATTGGTAGGTCAGTATTATTTCTTTAGTGGAATAAAAATAATACTTAATTTATTTAATAATATCCTAAGTTTCTTGGATATTGGAAATTAAATAAATTAGCAGGCCAATTTAATATTCTTCTAGATCCCTGTTGTAGCCCAATATGACTTTAATGGACTGGAGATTGGAAAAGAGATAGAGGCCCAAGCCCAGTATATTTAGGGCTTGATAATTTTGACCACCTCCCCTATAAATAGGGCGGTGGGAGATGAAATTTTTAAGAAAATAATCAGCTCCTCTTGTGTTCTCTTTATCTCCATAGATTCCATACCGATCTAGTAGATTTCAGCCCACCCTGAAACTAGATTCAGTTCGGGAATACAACAGAAGATCAAGGAGTGAATATCACTGTGGGGCGCCAATTTTCATACATACAACAACAAGATTAGACCTTTAATCTTGTCCTCTACCCGTCGTTTGATTTGTAAGTCATTTTTCGATTCTATGTTTTCACTTTAGTAGAATCGTTTAAACCGGATTTACATGTTAATTAAACTCGGTTAATTAAAACATATGAGATGCATGAATTTATGATCTACATGACATTAGGATTAATGAATATCCAATTAGATCCTGTGGTGGTTCAATTCCAAAAAACCCCAACAAATTATAGTAGCACATAATTAGCATTAATTATAAAAATATTATTGATAAAAATTCGCATGTAACATTAAATTAAATAACTTATTAACTGATTGTATTATTAATTGTCTAAAATGCCCTTGTATATGGGCTGGAAAAAGTGAGTTCTGAAAGTATGTTATAATATATATATATATACATACATATACATTTATATATATATATATTAGGCTAGAGTACGAAGTTGTGTGTTTGTTTGTTTTTTTGTCAAAGTGACGTCATTTCGTACATGCATGGTGTAGAAATTGGCCTAATGCTCTTTAGGGCCCGTTATTTTGATTGTTGGTCCAATTCTCAATTGGCCCATCACTTATTTTAATTAGCCCTAAACCTAATCCTCTCTATAAATGACTCTTATGCGCCGCTCTTTGGGGACTAAGCTTGAAAGATCACTTTAGTGAAGGGCTCTGCTATTCCCTTTCAATTCTCCTCGCCGAATTCCTACCCACCGGTTTCATGTTGGCGTTGAGTAAGTGAGAGCTTTGTGTGAGAGTGTGTGAGAGGATCCCAGCTAATTTCTACCATCCCTCTTTCGTGTTCTTGGTTTGTAGTTGCCGGAAGTGACTCCGCTGACGTGGATCCCTGAGCCACCGAGTTCTTCAGAACTCCATTCTTATCTCTCTAATTACCTTTATTTTTATTTTAATAGCTTATCATATCATATATATATATATATATATATATATAATTTTTGTCTACTTCTACTTCTTCCTTTGCCTATTATTGTTACATTTCTGAGTTGTTGGCGTTGATTAACTTTGTGAGCATGAGGTAGAAGAAGAGTGTAGCAGTCGGAACTCCTTAGAAGTCATTGAGAATCTGCCGCTGAACTCATAAAAGGCCAGACGCTAGTGTGGCTGACACGAGGAGTTGGAAACCAAGAAGGTGAACCCCTGGTAAGGCATAGATATCCTATAGTGGTATCAAAGCCATGGGGACCTTGCCGGAGCACCCTCCGACTCGCATCAGCCCACCCCACCGCCCATTGGCTGCGCTGATTTGCTCCCGACGAGCAAGGAAAATGGTAAGTCAGATTACTCCTCTGCCTGGCAGAATCTGCACTGGTAAAGCGGTGAAACCGTAGCTCCCTAATTCCTAGGTTTGGGTTGTTTGTGGTCTGTGTTGATATTGGTTTTTTGTTGTTGTACCCCTGCTGGTGTTTTTGGTATCTTGCGATCCTTGAACTGCTTCCGCTATACTGTGCTTGTGTTCTATGATCTTGTGGGTTGCTGCTGGTTTGAATTTGTTGGAACTCTGTGCTTTGAGTTCTTTGGAACTGTTGGTGTGTTCCTCTTTTAAAGGAGGGAACTGAGCGAATCCTTATACCACAAATTAATCTTTGTTGTGAATTGGGCTAGCCTCAGTAATAAACCTCATCTTTTCTCTGCCCGAAGGGCTTAATTTGGCTAGTTTTCTGCTTCTATATGTTTTTTGTTGCCTACTGTATTTCTGGTGCTTTGATCTGCATGTGTTCTATTCCTTTTGTGTGCTGGTGACCATGAATAATCTTTATATAGCACCATTTAATGGCAGAGACGATTATCAGGACTGGAAAACCAAAATTGAGTGTATTTTGATAAAAGAAAAGGTTAATAAGGCTATTTTGACTAAGGTGGATAAACTGTAACTGATGAAAAATTGCATGACATGAATGACAGTGCTAGGGCTACTATTTTACTTAATTTAAGTAGCACTGTTGTTAGGAAAGTTTCTCATCATAGATGTGCTAAGGATCTATAGGATAACTTGAATTCTTTGGATACTGAGACCTCTGAAGAGTCTGCTTGGTCTTTACAGATAAAATTTATGACCTATCAAATGGACACTTTAAAAGATATTGATGTTAACATGGACAATTTTCATAAACTGCTCCAAGACTTGAAACTTGCTGGTGATGATTTAATTGAAAAATATGCTCCTCAAATTTTGTTAGGTGCTATACCCAAGTCATTTTCTGAGGTTAAATCAGTTCTAAAATATGGTGGGTCTAAGGTCACTTGTGATATGATTGTGACAGGTTTGAAAGCTAAAGAAAATGAGTTTAAGTTGAAACCCAAGTCCATGCATGGTGAAATTATGTATGTCAACAAGAATAGCAATAGAGATCACCACAACATCTATAATAAATCCTTAAATGGTGATAACCCTAGTGTTTTATTTGCTCAAAGGAATCAAAGGGAAAAACAGTTTGGCCAAAATCAAAATCAAAACCAGAACTACAACCAAAAGCCTAGAAAAACTTGTTGGAACTGTGGGGAACCTGGTTATTTTTCTAATAGGTGTAAACAACCTAAGAGAAATAAGAGTTATATGAACTATGAACCCAAACAACATGCAAATAATGTGTATGATGATGATGGTATTTATATGGTGCATGAAGCATATGATTTTCAATACATCAATTACACTAATGTGTGTGTCAAAAAATGTTTTAAATAATGAATGGCTTATTGATTCTAGCTGCACTTTTCATGTCACTCCTTTTAAGCATCTATTTCATAACTTGCATTATATGAATTCTGGACATGTGTCACTTGCTGATGGTCAGAATTGTGATATTCAAGAAAAAGGTGATATTCGCTTGAAATTTGAAAATGGGAACATGCTCACTTTAAGTGATGTCAGATATGTGTCTAAACTGAAATTCAACTTGTTATCTGTGTCCAAAATTGCTGGTAAGATGCTTGATGGTTCTGTGAATTATTTGAGATTCAAATTTGAGAAAGATTATGTGCTTTATTTCATTGCTCCTCGAAAGGGTGACTTGTATGCTATCCAAGCTGAATCTGTGCCTTTACCTGTTGTTAATGTGATCCAAGAGGACAAAATTACATTATAGCATGCTAGACTAGGGCATATGAGCAATAAAGGTCTTGCAATCTTGCATAAAACTGGTGCATTTGGCAGAGATAAAGTGTTAGCTACGTCATTCTGTGAACCTTGTGTTATGGGCAAGCATCATAAAATCTCTTTTCCTGTCACTATGTCTTATCCTATGAAGCATGTTAGCACTGAAATTCTTGAATACTTGCATGTTGATGTTTGGGGTCCAGCCAAAGAGCCCACTCATGGTGGAAATATTTTTTTCTTGTCTATTATTGATGATTTCTCGAGAAAAACTTGGGTGTTTCTAATGAAAAATAAGTCTGATGTGTTTATGAATTTTTCTAAGTGGGTGACTGAAATTCAAAATCAAACTAAAAAGAAAATTAATTGTCTTAGGACTGATAATGGGCTTGAATTCTGTAATCATGCCATGGATAATTGGTGCTCTGGCCTAGGAATAAAGAGGCACAAAACTGTGCCCTATACTCCACAACAAAATGAAGTAGTTGAAAGAATGAACAGAACTCTCATTGAGAGAGTTAGGAGCTTACTTGTTGCCTCTGGGCTGTCTAAACGTTTTTGGGGTGAAGCCCTCATGACTGTGACTTATTTGATTAATAGATCTCCATCTATGCCCTTGCTTGGTAAATTGCCTGAATCTGTTTTCTTGAATAAGCCTATCTGTTTGTCTAACTTGAGAGTATTTGGTTGTGCAGCATATGTGTATCAAAAATTGAGCAAACTTGAACCTAGAGCTAGGAAGTGTGTGTTCTTTGGATATCCTGAAGGAGTAAAAAGGATATAGGTTGTGGGATAGAAGTGTGTCTGATTTCAAAACTTGTGTAAGTCGTGATGTTGTTTTCAATGAGCATGATTTTTCCTGTTTGCCTGCCCCTGAACCCTCACCATATGCCGCTCTAAGTGAGGTAGAGAATGTGAAATACTTATTGGATCAGAATATGTTTGATTTTGTGCCTACCACTCCAGTTGTTCCAACTGAAGTGGATAATGTGGAAAATATGACTCTTGTGCAATCTGAATCTGAAAATGTGCATGATATCAACCATGATTTACATGTCACTGATCCCACACATGAGCATGACCATGAGTCTGACTTGGATAATCATAATGTTGATGACTTTGTGTCTGAACATGAGGCTAATGGTGAGTCAATAAATAATATGATTGTGTCAGATTCTGAAAACAGTTCTAACACTGAAAATGAATCTGAAACCATTCATGAACCTAAGAATTTGAAGAATTATCAGCTTACTAGAGATAGGGGAAGGAGGAATGTGAGAGTACCTGCTAAATATGATGATTATAATCTGTTTTTATATGTTTTTAATGTATTCAGCAATGTTGATCAATTTGAGCCTAGAATTTATAATGAAGTTGTCAACTTTTATGAATCTGATAAATGGCTTGCTGCTATAAATTGTGAGATAAAATCCTTACATGACAACAATACTTGGATACTTGTTGAAAGACCTGATGAATGTTCTGTTGTTGAATGCAAATGGCTATTTAAAACCAAGCATGAAATTGATAATATGAGGTATAAGGACAGATTGGTTGCAAAAGGTTTTACACAAAAGGAAGGGATTGATTATAATAAGACTTTTGCTCCTGTTGTTTACTATTGTGCACATAATGCTTGCTCTTGTTGCTCACTTTAACTGAGAACTTAAACAAATGGATGTTACTACTAATTTTTTGTATGGTGGACTTGAAAACAACATTTACATGTATTAGCCCGAGGGCTTTGTTGATAAAAATAATCCTGAGCATGTTTGTCTGCTAAAGAAATCTTTGTATGGTTTAAAGCAATCCCCCAGGCAGTGGAATATTAAGTTTGATCAATGCATGAACTTCACTCGTAGAAAATTTGATCATTGCTTGTATTTTATGGAAACTGAAACTCCCATGTTTTTACTGTTATATGTGGATGACATGTTGCTCATTAGTCCTTGCATTAAAACTGTGAAATATGTGCAAAATTTCCTTTGTGATAAATTTGATATGAAGGACTTAGGTGATGCTAGGAATATTCTTGGCATGAACATTGATAGAAATAGAGACAAATCCACCCTTGTGTTGCATCAATCTACTTATGTGGAACAAATTCTCAAGAATTTTAATATGGAAGATTGTAAACCTATTAATGTGCCCCTTGCTTCTCATTTTGTGCTACGTAAGGATCAGTCTCCAAAGATTAAATTTGAAATGTTTGAAATGAAAAATTTACCTTATGCCAATGCTATTGGTTCTATGATGTACTTGATGATTAAAACTAGGCCTGATATCGCGTACGACATTTCTTGTTTGAGTAGATACATGGCTAATCTTGGATTACCTCACTGGGGAAGCACTTAAGTGGCTTCTCCGGTATCTAAAATCCACTATGAAGAGTGGTCTGACTTTTGCCAAGTCAGCAAATGGTGTGAAATGTGTGGGCTATGTGGATTCAAACTATGCGAATGATAGAGATAATAGGAAGTCCACAACATCTTATGTGTTTACTTTATGTGATTCGTGCATTAGTTGGAAATCTCAGCTTCAATCCATCGTTGTTTTATCTACAACTGAATCTGAATACATTGCTGCAACTGAAGCTATGAAAGAGACTATATGGTTAAATGGTGTGTTGTTTGAGATTAAATTTATTGATGATAAGCCTATGATCTATTCTGATAGCCAATCGGCTATCCAACTGTGTAAAAATCCTGTGTTTTATGATCGAACTAAGCATATTGATGTGAGATTCCATTTCATTCGGGATGTTGTTGAAAAAGGAGAAGTTTTGTTTGATAAGATCCCCTCTAAATTTAATCTTGTAGATATGGGCACCAAGTGTCTTCCAGTTGCAAAGTTAATGTCTTGCAAAAGATCACTGAATTTTGATCTTGGTTGAATTCTTTTATGTGAGCTTTATGTGATGGTATTTCAGGCTTTGTGGCTGGATACCTTATCTAGTTCTCTATGGATTACTTGTTTTAATTTTTTGGGTTTGTTTATTGGTTTTGTGCTAGGTTGCAACTTTGTCAAGGACAGTCAATAAGTGACTTGAGATAATTTTCAAAAGGGTTGGTCTCTAGTGTTGAGACTGAGGTTAATACGCATAGTATTGCTCTCTCCCTCTCTTGTCTTGTCTTCGTGATAAACGGGAGTAAAAAATAGCGATGATGATATCCAGGTTATGGTGTACATTGTTTCTTCCTTGGCGACATAAAGAACAGTGGGCCAAAGGTGGAAATGTAGAAATTAGCCCAATTCTCCTATTCCCTTTCAATTCTCCTCACCGGATTCCTGCCCACCGGTTTCCTGTTGGCATTGAGTGAGTGAGAGCTTCGTGTGAGAGTGTGTGAGAGCATCCCAGCTGATTTCTACCGTCCCTCTTTCGTGTTCTTGGTCTGTTGTTGCCGGAAGTGACTCCGCCTTCGTGGATCCGTGAGCCACCAAGTTCTTCAGAACTCCATTCTTATCTCTCTAATTACCTTTATTTTTATTTTAATAGATTATCTGTCATATAGATATATATATAATTTTTTGTTTACTTCTACTTCTTCCTTTGCTTATTATTGTTGCATTTCTGAGTTGTTGGCATTGATTACCTTTGTAAGCATGAGGTAGAAGAAGAGTGTAGCAGCCGGAACTCCTTAGAAGACATTGAGAATCTGCCGCTGAACTCATAAAAGGCTAGACGCTAGTGTGGCTGACACGACGAGTCGGGAACCAAGAAGGTGAACCCTTGACAAGACATAGATACCCCACACATGGTGGATAATCTTTTCTTGTAAGATATTACAACTCATCAACAAAGAGCCACGACAATTTTCAGTGGGAAAATTTTGGTTCTTTACACAAATTTGTTAATATATCAATAGTTTATGGCATATGGTGTAATTAATTTGTTATATTTCAAGATATTTTTGTTAGAACTTTAATAGTTCAAGACAATTTACAATCTTAATAGTTTAGATAATATAATTGTGTAATTTACCTATATATTTTTCTATGTTACATATTACTTTATCGCTCATCAATTTTTCATGGTTGAAATCTGGCTATCGTGATAAATTTGTAAATAGTTTAGGACATAAAGTGTAATTAGTCTAAATTAAAGGCATTTTTGTTACAATCTTGATAGTTCATGAGATATGATATGCTTTACCACTTTTTTCTATGGTCTAAAATAACATTTTACCTCTTATAATTTTCTTAGGATAAATTAAATATTTTAAAAATAATATATGACCTAATTTTGATATAATAAATGGAAGAAAATTATAATTATTAAATGAGGAGGTCTCCCATACCCAAGGATGAAAATATCGCTATCGCACCGTATATCGCAACTTCAATTTTACGGATATATCGCCGGATATATCGATATCGCATATCGATATCGCAGAAAATTGAAAAAAATGACGGAAATCATATTAAAATCTTGGAAATTTAGCATGAAATTTTAGGACCTAATATAACATATTATTATGCACATATTCTACTAAAATTTTTGATAGAATTGTATTTTGAAAGCAAACATATGAATAATACATTATATAAATACCGTCGGAGACAATACATTTTACAAAATAATACATAATACAATATAAAATAACTAAATAAATATTATAAAGTACAATTAATACCAAAATGAGGATCTATGAGGTTCAAATGTAGTAGATGGAATGCCATCTTGTTCTAAACAATATTGGTACCAACTCATCACATTAGAGTAATTATGGATATAATTATGCACATGTGCTTGATATGTTTCTTAATTTCTTCCAACAGCTTCACCATGAATTGGATAATGTCCACTGATCCAATTATTTTGTTGATGCACATTTTGACCTCCATATACATTTTGAGTAGTCCAATCAAATTGTGAACTCCCATATGTGTAAGAAGCATTTGAATCTTGGGACATATCACTATGATCAGTGACACCCATATTCATAGAATCAAGATTGGCTGAAAGTGATTCAATATCAGTGCTTGAACTTTCTTCTTGAGTCCATACACGTTTCCTTATATATTCCTTTCCAATTGCACCTATTCCAGGACCTCCAGCTCTACTTCCGTGGTCCATATCTTGTGTTGCATGAGTGAAGTCGGCCTCACAACTGAATGGACTCAATAATGTATGACTTGAACCATAATTGTGTTGAGTGTTCCCACCATTTCCACCACCATCATCATTTCTACCACTTCCATCATTTCCTCCATCACTGTTTCCCCCATCCTCTGTTGAGCTATCTGTCTTTGAATCATGAGAAGTATTACCCACTTCTTGTTGTAATACTTGATTCACATCAATGCCATAATCACGAGCCATAGTAGCTATTTTTGGATCAGGATTTCCCTCATTATCATCTAAGTGTGCAGGGCGAACCCATTGAAAAAGCGGATTTCCTTCTTCATCATTTTCATCAGCTGTTATATCTACCAAATCTAGATATTCTTGCTCTGCAACCTTATCATTTTCAGCTTCCATATCTCGTATCCTTAACTTCATATTATAATAGCAAAAGACCAATTGTTGAAGTTTTGGATACGCAAGTCGATTCCTTTGCTTTGTGTGGATTAAGGCAAAAGTGCTCCAGTTCCTCTCACATGCAGAAGATGATGCCGTCTGTGATAATATTCGCACAGCCAAATCTCTAACTGTAGGTGATGAATGACCATACATAACCCACCACTCAGCTGCCATTACGAAACAACAATAAATATACAATGCATATTTATTCATTGAAGATATGATCTTAAATTATTTAAACAAGCTCTATTTGAAAATATTAAGTAAAAGACTTACATGGGACCATAGTAGATCGAGAAGCAATTGCAGCACGATCAGCAAATCCTTTTCTCCCGTCACGAAAATATGTAAGCTTCACATTTAATACAACCAAAATATGATAACTAATATGATAATATGATATCTTATCTTAAAACGAAAATATGATAACTACTATTGAAAAATTATATCACCTCATTTCCAAATTGAGCTACACCATTAGAGTTTGGGTCCAGCTTGTTAAAAACTTCATGAACCGCTTTAATTAATTTTGGATCATCACCAACTCCTGGCTGATATTGGAATCGCGGATTCAAGTAATAAGCTGAAAATTTATAAAAGATTATTAGAGCCTTAGAGTGTCATGAATATAATATAAATGTGCAAACAATTCATGTAAATGGAAAAAGTATTTACCTGCTGCATGTAATGGATGAGAAAGTGTACGGTCCCACCTTGAATCGATTATGTTCAATATCCATCGCGATCCTTTCAAGCATTCAACTTTTTCTTTCATAACACGAAGTAAGTCATACAATATGGGCATAGTAGGAACCACCTCGGTGTCCACCACTCGTAGAACTTGGTATAAGGGCTCATAAAAATCAACAACATATTTTACACCATCCCAGAAAGATTGATCAAGAACTTGTCTTTCTAACTTTCTGCCCAAAGCTGATTGACTTAGTCGGTTATTTCCCCATTCATCACTTGTAAACAACTGCTTCAAGCCTGTCTTTTTCTTTAGAAGACTGTCCAATGAGATATAATTTGTTGCAAAACGTGTAGCTCCTGGGCGTACAATATCTCCTTGACACATCTCCCGCATGAGTGCAAGTAGCCAACCATGGTTATAAATGTAATTGGTTAATTGTCTAGCCTTTGAAATTACCTCTGCAACAGTCTCTCTTTTTCCAATATCTTTGAATATTAAGTCGATACAGTGAGCAGCACATGGTGTCCAATACAAATCATAGTTATTCATGAGTTTTTTTCCTGCTTTCACAAAAGCTGAACCATTATCAGTAACAATCTGTACAACATTCTTATGACCAACCTCCAGCACCACATCCTTCAGCAAACCATATATATACTTATGATCCTTGATTCTATTGGATGAATCAACCGATTTAAGAAATACGGTTCTGCCCTTACAATAGACCATGAAATTTATGATGGACAACTTTGTTGGTCCAGTCCATCCATCTGACATTATCGTGCACCCATAGATTTTCCATTTTTCCTTTTGGGCATCGACATACTCACTCATTTCTTTATGCTCCATATCGAGATATTTTTCTTTGATCTCATATGGAGTCGGTGGCAACACTCCCGTTCCTACTTCTTGCACACCTGCAATCATATTTTTGAAATGGTGTGATGATGCTTTGCTGGTTGGTACATTCTCATAAATAAAAAACTTACTCACCAATCTGCCAAGTTTTTCTTTCAAATTGCCACGAGAAAATATATCTTTGATCTTTTTCTGTTTTGCACCTTGTGATTTGTATAAAGATGGTGCAGCAGAAGGTTCATGGCCTGATTCACGAACACTATGTGTTCGATGAAATTGAGAAGAAGATGGATTTATACTTCGACTTGAGCTGCCTCTTTTATTTTGGGTCCAACTCAGTCTTTGTTGTCTTTCCCATTCACTTGCTTTAGAAGCTTCCATGGCAACACGATATGCTTTTCGTTCTGTTGGATCAAGATCAGCAGGATACATGAACACGTCTTCCTCATCTGCTTCTTCATCATCATCTTCATCTCTTAAGCCCTGACGCAATTCTTCTCTAATTTCTTTCATCTTTTCAGATTTTCTTTGCTTTGCATGATCTTTCATTTTTAACAAGTTACGAATTTCTTGCTTAACTTCAGGAGGCACATTTGAGCATTTTCGTGCATTTTTCCTAGGATCTGTGTGGCTCAAATGATATTTGAAACGAGTAATGCCTCCACTTTGAAGTACAAGACCACAAAAATTGCATATAGTTCCATTCCTGTTATCGGGAATTGGTTTACAATATTTCCATGCTGGATCAAATCTTGCATTGTCACCTTCTCCACTACCACTTCCCCTTTTCATTTTCTTTTGTAACTTTAAATTTAAAAAAAAAAAGTTAGCTAAGCGCTAAAAATCTATACATAATTTTTATGGGGATGAGCATTAGATTAAAAAAAAAAGCACAATACATAAAAAATAAGTTGAGAAGTTGTTATTAGGATGGCCACACAACATAACTCTTTTTGCTTTCTTCTTTTAGGTTATTTTTTGAACGTGTTATTTAATTAGCTAGAGTAAAGAGAGCAATATTTATAGAACATGTATAGCTTTATTTTTAAAGTACTACAATTTTTAGTTTCAATTGGCATTAAATACAAAATCAATATGTATATTAAGTGGTTTTTTTTATCTTTCTTTCAGTTTCAGTTATTTATTTAACATTATTATAATATTTAGTTTCATTCAAAATTTTAAGCAAACAACTATGTAATGTTAAAATCCAAAAATATTGAAAAGGATTAAAACAAATGATAACAGTTAATTATGTATGCAATAGTTTCGATGCACTTAAATAATTTGAACTCATTAATAAAGTTAAACAATAATAGGATTAAACAAATAGTGAACAAAATAAGGGAATCATCAATAAATTCTAATACTAAACATGTTTGAAATGAATTAAAAAAAAAATTGTTCGAAAGGAATTAAAAAAATGGCAAACAAAAAAAATTTAGGGGAATGACAAATTACGAGAATCGAACCTCCACCCTCAGTCATATTATGGGCTTTTGTTTAGGCCCGACAACCAATTCGTCCAACACATGTTCGTCTCATATATGAAATAAATTCACTTATATGTCCAAATTAAAGTTGTTTACAAAATTACATGTAAAAATGTAAAGCAAAAATTCAATAATATTTTGCAACACGTGAAAATAAGAATCCAAGATTTCATCAACACAAAACTCTTCATCATTATCATCAAAGAAAAATATTTTATAAGATATAATTACAACATACGTACCAATTTATAAATAAAATAAAATTATAAATTTACATACCTGATTTGTAGCTCTTCAAAATGACAAATTGAATGCATTAATTCCTTTCCATGATCACATCATCACTGCCAATTGCAAAATAAAATTACAAATAAATATGTGAATAATTAAATTTTATTTAATTAAATATGTTGAGACTTGAGAGAGATTTTCATCTCATACCTTAAAAATTGAATGAATCGTTTTGAAATGAATTGCATGCTTAATTTATTTTATAGACAAAAAAATCATATAAAAAGACAACAAATCACTATATTCATTATCACACATTTGAATGAATCGTTATGAAATAATTGTTGTGAAATAATTGTTTGGCACATCCAACACCATGTGATCATCTACACGGATACACCTATATTTTACAAAAAGACAACATTCATTATCACACATTTGGCAATTTCTACATTAGATTTCAAAGACATGATGATATATTGGTTGAAAGTTGAAAAAAGTTGGCAAATAATTTATATTCAATCCAAGGATTAAAAAATATTGCAACTCAAATAATTACATTGGATATCTAAAAAAGACCACAAAAATATATAGTATTAAATAAAAATAAAAATAAAAATATATTATAGAAAATATAAAAAAAATCGCGATATATTGCGATATTGTGCGATATTGTGCGATATTTTGCGATATTGTGCGATATTTTGCGATATTTTGTCGATACTCGGGAAAAAAGATATTCTCCCCAATATCCGTATCGCAATGTCAATATCCGCGATATATCCGCGATATATCCCGATTTTTTCATCCTTGCCCATACCTAAAGTCGGATGGGGTTGGCCACTAAATAATTATGATATCATAAATGGAAGAAAATAAAATATGTTGCCACTAAATAATTATTAATTTTAAATACTATTGTGATACCCTGACCCTTTTTGCTAAATTATAAATTATAATTTTGGAAAATGATGTTGAATTAATATTGTTTGAATATTAATTATGATGGCATGTTCGTATATTATGCCGTTGTTTTAATGCAGGTTGTCCCACTCGAGTCGATACGTCATAGCACGGTGATATTATACTGAGTGTATAATACAGTTTGAATTTGTATTACCAAAATGCTGAGTTATATGATGATGAATGTGATTACATTTAAATTCAATTGTTTTGCCATACCTTGAACACCCTAACGCTGAGTTGATCGGGGGTCGGGGGTTCGAGGGGCGAAGCGCCCCGATGGGGGCTAGGGGGCAACGCCCCCTGCTTTTTCGGTATATATTAAATGTGTTTTGAAAATGAAGTTATGTTTAATTTGGAAAGTTAAATGGAGTTGGAAAATGTCTTTCAAAAATAACTAAAGATCGGATCTGCAATGCGGCCAAGAGGCGTGACCTCCTCTAGGTCGTGTGCCAAGCAGTCTGCAACACGACCAAGAGGCGCGACCTCCTCCAAGTCGTGTGCCAAGAGGTCTGCAATACGACCTCGAGGCGCGACACTTTGGGTCGCGTAACACTACTTCAGGGAGCTATTTTCCTTTGGCACAAGCGCGACCTCCAGGCGCGACCCCCCCAGGCCGCCCCTCATTTCGAAAATTCCATCCTGTAAATACCACACTTCACTCTTTCACCTTCATTTTTCTCTTCACTTGGGCGATTTTTATCCAAATCCTCCCAAGAAATTCTTCAAGTTTTGGAGTGGATTCTCTCATCATCATCCATCAACCAAGGTAACTTCATACCTCTTCTTCTTGGTGATTAAGCACCATTTCCATGTTGATTTGAACCTAGGGTTTATATCCAAAAAAAAAATTAGAGTTTTCAATTTTATTGATCCTCTTGCCTTGATATCTTGAACATATGGTTTATTTACCCCATTGAAGCTATATGTGTTGTTAAATTTAAAATTCCTATGGTTCATTGTTGCTAGAGTTGGGATAATTTGCCCTAATTTTCCCTTGTTTTGTTGATGGTTGGTTGGAGGTGTTGTGATGGTTTTATGGAGTTGATTTTCATGTATGTTAGAGCCCTAGGGTGGAGGTGCTTGTGTTTGGAATTATGGGTTTAAAGGATTTAAATTGAGTCTTGTTCTTGTAGTTTAAATGGGTGCACGTAACATGCTCGATTAAATGTCTCAAAGAGTTTTAATGTGGATTTCGAGTCCAAAATCATAGTATGAGCTTGTATATCCATGGTTGAGTATGTGGATGTGTATGAGAACCTTAAAGAAATGTATAGAATGTGTTTGGTCAAAATTATAGAATAATTGTATAACTCGACATCTAAAATGAAAAAGGGATTTAAAGGTGCTAGGCGGCGTATTGGGGATCGAGGTGGACAACTTGGGCACGGGAAATGAGTGTTTCAAGGTTGAAAGGATTTGAAAGCGTCTCATAAGGTGGGGTTACTCTAAACTGTAAACACGTGTAAAGTTATAGTTATTGTTGTGGTTTGATTGTATAAGTATGAAGGGTCTTCGGACCGGTTAAAAGAATGAGACCCTTCGGGGCAATATAGAGATCCTTCGGGATTGATAAAAAGGTCCTTCGGGATCGATATAGACTTGTTAATGTCCTCCCTGAGGGATAATAAGCATGTGGGCATCCCTACAAGATTAAGACGTTCATTAACAGGGGCATCATGATATTTGGGCCCTACGGGATTGAGGCTAGTCTCCACAAAGTAAAGAAGTATCCATATGTTATATATTCACTTGTGCAATTATCTATAACTGTTTACAGTGTTTCCCCACTGAGTATGTTGTTAAATACTCACCCCATTCATTTAATAAATTTCAGGTTGAGGAGTTGAGGCCTGAGTAGGAGCGTTGTGAACACAAGAGAACCCCCACAAGCTTGTGTTTATTTTTGCATGCTCTTCTTTTGAATTACTCATATTATTATTATTATTTCATTGATCACTCTTCTTTGTCTTTATGATCAATGATCATTGGGGATGGGAATAGCCCAATTTTTGTAGATACACTATGTTAATTTGATATACTATATATGCATTTTAAAGGAGGGTCGTTCGACCTAGGAGCCTATGATGTTTAAATATATGTCAGTGAACCCCTATGCTATGTATGTTAATTTAGGGTGCTAGACGGGCGGATTGTGTAAAACCTATGAGCCCGATAGGTTAGATGATTGTATGATTGATGTGGATGGGCTTATGCAATGCTTCTATTAAATACTATGTTGTGTGACAAATTAGATCCGATAGGTTGTATGTTATAATTGCGAAAAATTTACATGGAGAATTATGACATTGTGCCTTATCATGCTAATTGACCTTAGCTTCCGCTCAATTAAATATAAGTACACAATTATAAGTGAGTAAATTTTATGTTAAGTGACATGGCCAAACGGAATAGTTTGGGGCGTTACAACTATAAATAAACATTATTACACAATTTTAAACAATTGTTGAATTTGTTTAATGTCAATTTATATTATTTAAAATTAACAATTATTTAGTGGTAACATATTTAATTTATGGGGCACACTTGTGTGAGACCACCTAACTGGTCTCTTACGTTAGACGGATCTCCATCTGACCTAACCCGTCAACCGGTTGACTAAATATAAATTAAAAAAAAATTCTCATCTAGCTTATCAAAACCTCTTTCCTTGATTTCAGGCCCAAGTCATTTTTCTCTCTCTATTCTCCACGCGATTCCAGCAGACTCTCTCTTCCTCCCCACATTTCACGGATAAATCGCGCAAAATTTCATTCATCTTTGGCGAGAAACATCTTTGGGGTGGCTAGTTCTCATATTTGTTGTTTAGATCGGAGAATCGAGAAATCTAGGGTTTTTTTCCGCAACTAATGGATGCGGCGGTGGCGTCGAGTGGTGGCAGAGGATCCAATGGGAACCTCGACGAGCAAATCGCTTAGCTCGTGTAGTGCAAGCCCTTGTCCGAACTTGAGGTATTATCTTTCTGCGTTATGAATTAATCGATCGCGCTTCGCCAGTTTAGTCTCATGACTCTCCTAACCCCTCCCCCAATCGACGTAAGTGATTTTTCGCATCACCCTTTTTTCACTGTTTGTTAATAGCAGTTTATGGGTGTAGTTACATGTTTTGCATGATTCACTTAGTTAATGGCTTTTTGTTGTATGAGTTTTATTTCACCTTTTGTGTTGAATTCAGCAGCTGGATGACCTTTTTTTCCTATTGAGGGCATGGTTTTTTTGGGAGTGGGAATTTCGAGTTTTGCATTGATTAGGCTTGTGCGGGTTTGAAGATTGTTTAGCATATCGAGCTTAGTGGACAAATTGGTTGATTTAGGGTTTGGGTTGGGGATAAGTGTACAAGAGTAGGTCTATCAGATCCTTTTTTTCGTGACATGTGGCCTTGGTTTCTATCTTTAGCAGGTAGAAGATGAGCAGATGCTCGTGCCACATGCTGATTTTGCCCCAGAAGGTCCTCAACCCATGGAAGGTATTGTGATACTACATTAGTGTAGCATTTTTTTAGTTCCATTTCATTTTCGATAAGGCACTCTACATTGGTTATTCTAATTCTTTCATCATCAAAGCCCAGCAGGATGTTTTTCTGATTCTTTGAGTTAGGTTAATCTTTCGGGCATTTTAGTATAGGCATCTGTTATGCATTTTATTGGTTGTTGGCGCTTTTGGCTGTTTTTTTCATTTGTTCTTTTTTCTTTTAATGGGGTTTGATAAACTCTTTATCATCTAGTTGCTCCTGCTGAAGCAACAAATATTGTGGATGCACAAGCAGTAGATGAACCACCATCAGCTCGGTTTACTTGGAGAATTGAGAATTTTTCGAAGTTGAACCATTCCAATATGTTAGAAAAATTTGATTCTCTCGCGCCTCGTGATGGATTCTTTGATTTTCCATTTTCGAGGTGGGGTGTTTTATTGTTGTTATTATGGAAATTCAAATTTAGCGAAATGTAGCTCTGCGTTTTTTAGTTCATGAATGGAGATTTGTGTTGTTTTGAGTAATTCTTAGATCTATTTTGGGTTTTGAGTTTGTAGCAGATCTGTTGTCACAGGTGCGTTGAGGATGCCGTTGTTGGTCTTGTAAGGTGGAAGATCGTGTGGAAGATCGTATTTAGTGATACTATTATTTGTAATTAGTGTTACTTTCTTTTGTAATTAGTGATACTTTATTTTGTAATCAATAATATTTTTCTCTATGTTAATGAAATAAATTTTTTTACTCAAGAATGAGTTTTTATTGTATTCATAAACCTGATTCTCAATTTGAGATTATGTCTAAACTGACACTTTTCTTTCTAATTAATGATATTTTCTTTTGTAATTAGTGATACTTTCTTTTGTAATTAGTGATACTTTTTTCCATAGTAATAAGACTCCACCCCATAGGTAATGATACTTCACCTCATAAATAATGATACTCACCTGTGAGTTAATGATACTTCACCCATAAATAATGATACTTGAGTTAATGATACTCCAATCATAGTTAATGACATTTATCTATTTTGGATTTGATGATTAATGTTTAGTCATCAATAATATCATATTATACCACACTTCTGAGTTAATTATACTTCATCACATAATTAATGATACTTCACAGACAGTTAATGATACTCACCAGATATATATCTAATGATATTTTACTTGATAGTTAATGATATTTCATCAAATTTATATCTAATGATACTTGGTTTCATAGTTAATGATACTTCACTTCACAGTTAGTGATACTTCACACATAGTGACACTTTACTTTATACCTAGTGATACTTTACTTTATACCTAGTGATACTCCAGTGGCTGCGCATAGGGACGCGTGTAAGACACGTGCCTGCGCGCGAAAATGTGTTTTGGGACAGGTTTGGGTTTTATTTGACCCGTCTAACATAAGCGATCTGTTAGATGGTCTCATACAAATTTTTATCATAATTTACTTAGTTTATAAGATCGTTTCGTTTTTAGGTAATAGACAATTAATTAATAACATTCTTTCGTTTAATTTTAGAGGGGGTGTCCATTTCATAATAGAATTTACCATAAAAATGATGTTGTTGTTGTTATTATTATTGCTACTACTCCTACTATTGTTGTTGCTGATACAACAACAACAACAACAACAACAATAATAATAATAATAATAATAATAATAATAATAATAATAATAATAATAATAATAATAATAATAATAATAATAATAATAAACTTGAATATTTATCTGGAGATATACTAAGCTCATTTATCTCTCCAGCTTAGATAGATTAAAAGTGGAATGTTTTTTTTTCTTTTCTTTCTTTGTCTTCTTCTCTATCTATGATTTGAAACTAATCAACTCGTGTGCCTTTAATACATTTAATAAATTAAGTCCAAATTCTTTAGGAGTTTAGCTGGAGAGTAGGTATGTTTAGCTAGATTCTATGTTGATGACTTTCAACGAGCTTTTGGTGAAATTTGGGATTTTTATTGCGACTATCTCTTGTCCGCATCAACATACGGCTACAATTCCTTGTGTTGAGTTTCTTATTAATTTTTGCATACGAGGCACATTTGTGTGAGATCGTTGATCAGATCTCTTACACTATATGAATTTCTATTTGATACATAAAGGAGTCCTCATTTTTTTTAGTGGTTTCCCTTTCCCTCTCCCTTCTCCTTTTTCTTTTCTTTTTATTTTTTTCCACTACTTAATTTTTTCATTTTTTTTATTTTTTATAAATATATATTTAATTTTTTTTGAAATAAATACATACCCCTAGTGCATTCGCACGGCATTAACGTGTGGGCTCATGCACTGAACTCGATACAAGATGAAGATTAAAAAAACTGAAAAAAAGAAAAAAAAAATGAAATGATGGATGCCAGACGCTTCATAGGTAATGATATTTCGCTTCATTGCTAGTGAAACTTCACTTCATATGTAATGGAATTTATATGTTATTAGTTGTTGATCGATGCTTTATTTCAATGAAACTAAGAGCCAATAATATTTTACTTCATACACTTATTAGTAATATTTACTTCATACATAGTGATACGTGATGTCTGGAGAATCAACAAACATATTTCAGAAAAAAAAAATGAATCAACTAAATTAAAATTAAAATCTCATATCATGATTTATGCAGAAAATAATTCATTTGTTTTCTTTATACTATGTGAAAATACTTCATAGTTGATGATAGTTCAATTTGAAAATTGAAAATATATTTTATTGATTATTTTTTCAATTTGAACTTTTGTATTTTTTTGTCATTACTATGAATAAATAATCTTAAGTAGCGGGTCTCATTATAACCATATAAAATTATAAAAGGTACAAGTAAATAATAAAAAAATAATGAAAAACGTATTTTGAATGTGTTGCATAGTAAAAAAAATTTGAAAATTAGTGTTTACAAATAAAAACAAACTCAACCGAAGTTTTGAGCACGGAAACGCAAGATATTTTTCAAGGCATTCTGTATTTAATTTCTAGAATTAAATTGTAACTTTATTAATTAGCCGGTCAAAATGATGGTAGTTCGACAGATGTCAGAGTAATATGATAATTAATTAATTACAAATCGAAAATAAAAGTAAATTATATTAACAACGTAAATATCTCATAAACCTTCCACCAAATCTAGAATTCAATAATAGATAATTAATCTTGAAAATAAGAAACAGTGACGAGTAAAAATATTACAACTTCATTCAAAACCTAAAATCTCAAACTTTTTCGGAAAAAAAAGGGTAGTCCAGCAAAATCTTACTGTGACTGTTAAAATGGGATTTAGCAATTATGATAATTGACAAAAGAAAATATAAATTTATATTGAAAATGGCTTGCAATATTGAACTTCAAATTTAAAAAATAAGAAAGAATCTGAAAAAATAAAATGCAATCCAATATTAACGTGATTTTGAAATGAGATTCTTCCCTAATCTAGTATATAATCAGCAACGCAGCATAACGCTGTAATTACTTGGCTTCTGCCAACCCCATTCATTTAATTAAAATTTCCCACCCACATTCTTGAGATAGTAAGCTTAAAAATCATATCTTTTCATTCCCTTCTGGAGTGAAAATGCTCTGAAATAAATGAAGGCTCAGAGCTGTATCTTCTCACTCATATAGAGATAGGAGCGAGAAAATGATGGTAATAAGAGCCATTTCTTGTGTGAATCATATTTTTCCGTAAGTCTATTTCAATTCTTTCCTCTTCCATTTCTTGTTATATTTTTCTGTAACTATAGATTCTTTTTATTGGTTGATTACTTCTGAGGGGGTTTTTTTTTGTGCTTGTAATGTTTTTCTAGTTCAAAGTTTGTATCTTGTGTTTTCTAGTGCTAATCCGACGTGCAAATGGTTGATGAAGTGGGAGTTTTTGGTTTTGTTAAATTTTCTTCCCTGTTTCTTGAATTGTATATAATTTCATGTCATTTCAATTAGTTTTTTTTTTCTTGAGGGGTGGAATTGTATCTGATATGATTTGGTAATGTATGTGAAAAATCTGATACAATCGATTTAGAAGCTTATCCATGTTTCCATTTTCAAGTACTTTATGATTAGGTTGTTCTCATGGCCTAATTCCTTTTGTTTTTTTGGATTCTTGTTTTATTAGCATATGGTGTTCATATTATGGGAGATGGTGAGGAGCAAATATATGGTGTAACATTGATGAGAAACAGAGGTGGACTCATTGAGTTTATGTTTTAGCTGTGAGTCGAAGAAATTTGAGATTAGGCCGCGATTGCACTTGATAATGAACCAAGACGAGAGATTTCAGCAGCGGTGGGAGTTCAGGAGTAGCAAGGTTGATGGAGACACATCAAGTGATGATGAAGGATCAAACTCAAGAGGCAAGCCAACGGAGAAGAAGCCTAATCCAATCACCGATTTGGTCTTGTTTGAAAATGATGAAGCAAATGATGATCCAGGAAGTCACAAGCATGATAATGACAAGTTTGGTAGTATCCATAGGGACATTGGCTCCAAGGCTGCGAAGTCTGATGAAAAGAGTGTAAAATCGAGTAAGAAGAAGAAGAAGAAAGTGGTGCAGAAGAAATCGGAGGAGATAAACAGCAGGAAGAGGAAAGGTAGCATCAATGACAAGGCAATGTTGAAGGATCTGAAGATGTTTGCAGATTCTCTTGTGCACGAACTTGCAGTTGAGAGGGAAAACATGTTTGCACATATGAGAGATGAAATGAGAAAGTTGGGTGCTTCTGAATCAAAAAGAGGGCTGATTAAGAAGAATGTGAGACGTTCACAGAATGGCTCGTTGGCATCTGATACGCGCGCAGTTTCTAAAGCTGTGAAACAAGCGAATGAGCTACACAAAGGCCAGATACTGAGACAGTCCGCGGTGGCTAGCATGAATTCAGCCCCTTCTAATCAACTGGTTTCCTCGTCCTATATTGCATCACCACACCTTCAAAATCAGAGAAACCGTATCCATTTGATGAATGATCACATCCCTTGCATGGATAATAAGTCAGGCTCGGGGATAGAGATCTGCAAACTGATGGCTGCCAAAAGTTTGTCGCGCAGATTAGCTGAATTCCAGCCACAGCATCATCAGTTTGGAGGCTTTTCTCTCAACTATCAGAAGAGTTGGGGTGTGTATGGAGAAAGCCAGTCCCATACAAGTAGCGGTGTTGGTTTCCCGATCCCTCTCAATCAAGGGATGGACAGTGGTTCTAATAGGTCGAGCATGTCGTTCATGAATGGCAGCATTGCAAGGTTTCCATGTACGAATCGAGCAGCGTTAGAAGGAGTGATCCCCAGCAGCATTGTTCGTAAAAGTGATGGAGAATTTGTGGCAGCAAGGTCGAATCAAAGCCAAAGAGATGTTCGATTTAATATGACTAACACAAAGTGATAATGTAGCAGCTGCATTGGATCGATGCAGTCTCTCTAATTAACCTTATATTTGAGTTAGATCATGGATGGATCGCTTCAATTATTTTTCCCAATTAAACTACAGATTTTGATCAGAATTCGACGTCTCTCTATGCAATTTATAGACAACGGACATTGAGAATCTGTTTTTGTACATGCTACTTGACAACGATATAACCTTGTATTTTCATGCTGTTTACTTTTTTATTTTTATTTTGGTAAATAAGTTTTTATATGCCAAATTATGACCGTTTTAATTAATATATATATAAATACATTTATAATAAAAATCTGAATTATCCCAAAAAAATTGGATGATTTTTCAAGTGGTTGAAATTGACTAGGTGCGATGCGACACAAGATAATGCGAAAATGCAACATAAAGAAAATAGTTACTTGTCAAAAAATTCAAATCATTTGAATAGATTTACATTTTGGACGGACTTTAAAATGTTGCAATAATAACTCAACATTTTAATTTGTAGAAAAATCAATTCGGTCAATTTCTTTTTCCAATGATTAGATTTATGATGTATCAATACTTTTTTACATGTATATTGTGCATTGTGAATTTGCTTTCAATGATCGAAATATTTTGGATGTCTTTTTTGCTATAAACTATAAGGTTTCATCAGGTAAATATGAGAAAATTGTGATTTTTCTAATTTAATTGTATAGAACAATTCCTTTTATAAAATAAAATTAAAGTGTGTAGAATGACATTTATTCACAAACATAATTAGTATTATTATTTGGCAAAAACTTTCCTATACTAGTTATATATATTGTTATATCAGACAATCAACATTGGTCAACACTTTGACCGGGTGTCTGGGTCAATGCAATCCGTAAAAAAATAATAATGGTGACACAAGTGATACTTTTTAAATTTTGAGTCAAACTTTTTAGTGTTACAATTGATACTGATTTTGACGGAATTTTTTTTTTGCTTTTTTGTTTTTTTTTTCTGGCCTATACTTTTTTAACATACAAGTAATATTTTTGGATTTTTGTGTAACACTTTTTAATATTATAATTAATACTAATATTGACGTTGACCGGTCAACACACGTTTCCAATGTTGATCGAGTTAATACGTTATACGTTGACTTGATCAATGCGCCTGACGGTACAATTAGTGCACACAAGTTGATACAATCTTAATTCTAAAATAACAAGAGGTATCAATAATAGAGCTCTTCGAGCAACCCTTTACTCCATAATGAGAGAATTAAAGTAGAGGAAGAGAGAGAAAGCTAGAGGGAGAAAGAAACATGTAGGGTAAATAAAAGTGGTAGAGATGCCCTAGTATTCACTTGGGCCTTTCTTCATACATACGGGCCGGTCCAGTCGTATCACAAGTCCAACTCTTATTATTTTAATATTTTAAAGGTCGTATTTAAATTACCAAGTTTACATATAGGCTGTAGCATTACCGCCATAACCAAGCTTACAGACTTGATCTTGAGCTAGAGGCACATGCCTGAGATCCGGCCGATTGCCCATGACCATGAGAAAGCTTCGGCAAATGGTATCTGACATTTAATCTTTTAATTTACGAGTTACATATATTCAGTTGGCCAATGCAATGCTGCCAAGATATAAGATCAGACCTCAGCGACTAAGCCCGAACTCTTCATTTTCGAATCTCCAATTCAGATTTTCAACAACTCATCTTGAAAAAGATCCAAGAATTCGTGAATCACCGTCTCAAGAACTCAACTTTTACAACCATTTATTAGAGATTTCCCTGCGGGAATGCAAGAAAATTCAAACCCGCCAAGTGTTCGACCAAATGCCGGAAAGACCATGTTTTTCTCTTAAATTGGCTAAACAAATTCACGCTCAAAGCTTGAAATTCGGTATTTCATCAGAAGGGAAATTAGGGAACTCCATTTTGGATTTGTATGCCAAATGTGGGCACATGGATTACTCAAGAAAGGTATTTTTACACCTAGAGAAAAGGGATGGATTGGCTTGGAATTCAATTATGAGTATGAAATCGCGTAAAGGGTTTCTTATAGATGTGCTGGAGGATTTTGTCTCAATGTGGAGTTCCGGGGTGGCAGGGAACCAGTTTAGTTTTGCGATTGTCTTGTCAGCTTGTGCTAAGTTGATGGATTTAGAGCTTGGGAAGCTTGTACATTGTGCTTTAATGAAAATGGGGTTTGAAACTGAAGCATATTGCGAGGGTGCTTTAATTGATATGTATGCCAAATGTGGTTATCTGGTTGTTGCTAAGAGGATATTTGATGGTGCAATGTACCCGGACAAAGTTTCTTGTACTGCAATGATCTCGGGGTTTTCTCAAGTTGGTTTGATTAATGAGGCATTGAAAGTCTTCGAGCAGATGCAAGAAGCAGGCCATGTGCTAGATGATGTAGTCCTTGTGACTGTCTTAAGCACTTGTTTGGGGCATGGGAGGCTTGACGATGCTTGTTGTCTGTTCGCCAAAATTCCTAAACCAAATGTTGTTGCATGGAATGTGATGATTTCAGGCCATGTAAAGGGAGGTAAGGAAGGAGAGGCTATCAAACTGTTCAAGAATATGGTGAATGCTGGTAGTGAACCAACACGCTCTACACTAGGAAGTGTATTGAGAGCAATTGCTACTATAGCTAACATTAAATATGGCTTGCAAGTCCATTCTTGGGCATTGAAGCGTGGCCTTAGCACTAATATATATGCAGGGAGTTCTTTGGTTAATATGTATGCCAAATGTCAGAAGATGGAGGCTGCAAAGGCAGTCTTCAATGATTTAGAAGAGAAAAATGAGGTGTTGTGGAATGCATTAATTGGAGGTTATGCTCAAAATGGGCATGCTCATGAAGTATTGAAATTATTTGTGGATATGAAGATTTCTGGATCTCAACCTGATGAATATACATATACTAGTTTACTAAGTGCTAGTGCATGTCTGGAAGATATCGATATGGGTTGCCGATTACATTCAGTTATAATCAAAAATGAATTTGGAGCAAACTTATACGTGCAAAATGCATTAGTGGATATGTATGCCAAATGCGGAGCTCTACTCAAAGCGAGGAAACTATTTGAGCAAATCAAGAATCGAGATAATGTTTCTTGGAACGCAATCATTGTAGGTTATGTGCAGGAAGAAGATGAAGAGGAAGCATTTTGTATGTTCCGCCGGATGATGTCGGAGGGGATTGCACCTGATGAAGTATCCTTAGCTAGCATACTTAGTGGTGTGGCAAATTTGAAAGATCTTTTCAAGGGTATGCAAGTACATTGTTTCATGCTCAAATATGGTCTAGAGAAAGCCATGTATGCTGGAAGCTCACTAATTGACATGTATTGCAAGTGCAGAGTAGTTGACATTGCATCTGAAATATTCTCTTCCATGCATGAGAGAAGTGTGGTTTGTGTAAATGCTTTGATTTCTGGTCATGCTCAATTTAGCTTAGGGAAGGCCGCAAATACTTTCAAGTATATGCTCCTTGAGGGACTGCAACCTTCTGAAGTTACTTTTGCTACCCTTCTGGAGGCATGTTCTCAAAACATTGATTTGTATTTTGGGATGCAAATCCACTGTTTTATCCTGAAAGCCGGCCTTCCTTTTAATGATGAATTTTTAACTGTCTCTCTCTTGGGAATGTACATGAGTACTGGAAGAAATTCTGATGCTATTGGTTTCTTTTCTGAGCTCCCTCATCCGAGAAGCACAGTGATATGGACTGTCCTGATATCAGGAAGTGCTCAAAATGATCATTATGAAGACGCATTACTTTGGTACCAAGAAATGCGTTGTCATGATGCCATGCCAGACCAAGCCACATTTGCTAGTGTCCTCAGAGCATGCTCAATTTTAACTTCTTTAGAGGATGGTAGGAAAGTTCACTCTCTCATCTTTCATGTAGGTTATGATAAAGATGAGTTGACTGGAAGCGTTCTTGTGGATATGTATGCTAAATGCGGAGATATTAAACTCTCAGCCCAAGTATTTAGGGAAATGATTAGCAAGAAAGATGTTATATCCTGGAACTCTATGATCGTTGGATATGCGAAAAATGGTTATGCAGAAGATGCTCTAGAGATATTTGATGAAATGAAGAATGCAAATATAAAGCCTGATGAAGTCACTTTCCTTGGTGTTCTAACTGCATGTAGTCATGCAGGAATGGTACCCAAAGGTCGAGAAATTTATGATAGCATGATTAGCCTTTATGGGGTTCAACCACGTCTTGATCACCGGGCCTGCATGGTTGATCTTCTTGGACGTTGGGGCTTTCTTGAGGAGGCAGAGAAGTTCATTGACAACATGGGATCTGAGCCTGACTCTATGATATGGACCACATATCTTAGCGCATGCAGATTGCAGGGGGATGAAGCAAGGGGGAAGCGTGCGGCTGAAAAGCTTATCGAGTTGGAACCACATGATTCTTCTCCTTATGTGCTGCTTTCCAGTATACATGCAGCATCAGGGAACTGGGATGGTGTTAAAGTTGTGAGGAAACAGATGACAGAAAAAGGACTTGTAAAGTTACCTGGAAGTAGTAAAATCTCTCTAGGTGCAGCTGCGTAGTTATGGGATGAAAAAGACAAGTTTCTTTGTCACAGCTGATAAGTTTCATGAGAGTGCTCATGAATAACTACACACTTTTTTCAGATGTTAGGTTGTGATTTTGAAGGTTGAGGACAGCTTACCAAGTTCTGCTTCATAAGATTCCTGACTCCCTTGATAGGGACTGCAGCAATGGTTGGACTTTCCTCTTGATTGATAGGTTTACTGGCTTAATGGTGCTCTTTTATTAATCATTTTGATTGATTGTGCTTTTAAATTACAGCAAGGGCTCACTCCAACGCAGAAAAATCAAAATCCCATCCTTCAAATCTGGATCGTTTCCTCAAGTGTTGTGAATTGAATTGTCGGAAAGGTAAGGAGGAAGAAACAAAAAATTCCCTTTTATTTTTCCTCTTCTTCTGATTTTTTTTTTTTTTTTGGAGTTTGAACATACAATTCAAAATTCTGAATACAGAATTCTATCTCTAAAGTCTCACTCCATTGCAGAAAAAATGTAATCTCATCCCTCTGGCCAGCAAATGTCCATAAATATAAAATCTAGAGCGTTTTTTCAAATGCCAGGGATTGAATTTTTCAGAAAGGTGAGGACTGAGGAAGAAATGAAGAATTTGCTTCGCTTTTTTACTCCATTTTTTCTGATTATTTTGTTTGTTCATTCGTGTTTGAATATAAAATTCTCTCTCTGCGATGGACGTGGTGTTGAAGATTTTGTGTGTTCATACCAAGCTGAACTTTGACTTGCTGGGTGAAAAAACAATCTCTGTCTGAAACCTGGGCGATAATGAGTTGGGCGGAACATCCACCTTGAGCAAGGCAAGATGCAAAAACACTAATTTTCTTATTTAATTTGATATAATTTCAATATTTTTATTATGTTGCTTATTTCTGTTTCGGTGTTAATTACAATTGGTTTTAGACGGAATGCACTGAAGAAGGTGCTTTGTGGGGACCTGTTTTTTTGTTCATTGTCACCTAACTGTTTTGAGCAGAGTGCCTACATATATAGCTTCTTTCCACTTGTGTTGAGATAAAGCTTCATATTTTAGTTCTTATAATTTTCTCTGAGAACTAAGATAGTTTTGTTCGGGGCACTGTTATCTCTGTGCCCAATCTCTATGAATGATGACCTTAACAGTCATATATTGCTTCCTATGGATTAACTAATGTCCTGGGACACATTGAAGGTAGGTAGTATGTCCGTGCTTTACGGTGAAACATGATGCAATGTTCCTTATGTAGGTGCATTGCCACAGTATGGCATTGCTTTGTAAGAAGTCTGTCTATGACGTTGCTTGGAATCAGTGTATAATTTTCGATGAAGTCACAGATCATTGCATTTTGAAATGATTCTGTTTTTCATCTTTTGCAGGCCTGGGTAAGAGTTGTGTTCTTTTGCATTTCTCCGATGGGTTACGGATGTGTTAAGGTTATCGCGGAAGCGTTTAATGTGGAGAAGGAGCTCCTTACTAAAATCAAGCAAACTCAGGTTAGTTGCAATCCATCGGCTTTGTTCAATTGATTGCTTTGGATGTTTGTGAGATTAGGAGCTTTAGTAGCTATTCTGGAGTGATGAAGAATGAAACAAGAGTGATTGATTGATTTACTTGATTAAGTACATAATATAATTAATGTGGTGAATTTCGTAGACCTGATTGTTGAGATTGAATGCGACTCTGTTTATTCCCCTCACATTGATGACTAAATTTGTTAAATTTCTTACGCTTCTTCAATTGCCATATGTATCATGTTATTTCAATTAGTGGCTTTTTTTCCCCTCTATTTATATGTTATTGAGCTGGAGTTGTGTGGACAAGATGCACCATCAGACGCGTTGATCGGTCAACTAACATGCGTTGACCCGATCAACTCACAAAAAAGAGATCAAAATTAACATTAAAAAATACCACTCAAAAGTCCAAAAATATGACCTATATCCTTAAAAAGTATCGAACAGGAAAAAAAACCCTTCAAAATCAGTATCAATTATAACATTAAAAAGTATAACTCAAAATTCAAAAAGCATCACATGTATCTTTAAAAACTATCACCCGTATCACCATTTTTTGTGGGTTCACCGGGTCAATGCGGATGACCCGATTAACCGTTGACCGTCTAAAATAACACCAATCGTGTAGGAAAGATTTTGCCTATCTTGTATGATTTGGAAATGTGTCAAAAAATTAATAATTGATTTTGTTTTCCATTCAAGTAACTTCTTTTCTTGTTTTTTAGGATATGATCACAACGACAAAATTATATGAGACCATCTAACGAAAATCTTATGTTAAACGGGTCAAATAAAATCTAAATCCGTCCAAAAAAACTCACTCCACCCGCCCAACCTCTGTTTTTGTCTCAGCGCGTGGGCTTCACGCTCGGGAGTGTGAAGCCCACGCGCTGAGCACTCCCAATTTTCTTTTTTTTTTCTCATATTTTTTACCTTGTTTTCTACTTTCTTTTCGTTCCATTTTCTTTTTTTCTTTTTTGTTTTTTCCTCTTTTATTCTGCGTTTTTTTCTCTTTTATTTTGTTTTCCTTTTTTCCTTTTTTTGTTTTATTATTTTTTTAAAAAACTTTATTTAATATCGAGCGTGGTACACAAACTAACACGTTACTATAAGGCGAGTGCACTATGCGAGACGCTGGATAAAAAAATTAAATTAATTTAAAAAATAAAATTAATTTAATTTAATTTTAATGTTCACTAATTTCATTTTATGGTATATATATATATATATACATACGTACATACATATATATATATATATAGGGAAGGGATCAAATGAGAACCCTTCCCCCATGTGAGAACTAGGAACTCATCCAAACTTTCTATTACTTAGATCTTAATGGCCATAATTTAGTCAAAGTTTGGTCAAATGCAAGGTGGCATACTTGTAATTATTTACAACTTTAAGTAAAAGAGGGTATTATGGTAATTCAATAATTCTTATGTTTTGAAACATGATTTTCTCCACTCTTCAACATTGACGATTTTTTTTCTTTGTGCACTTTTCTCTCTCTCTTCCCACTCTTTCTCTCTCGATTTTCCATCTATTTTCTCTCCTCTCTCTCTGTTTGTTTTGTAAACCATTTACTAAATACAAATTGAAACATTATGATAATTTAATAATTTATTAAAATAATAAAATATTATAACTATAAATATATATGTGGTTAAGATGATTTTTTTATGCAAAAACTCAAAATTGATGTAGTCGGTTCAGACACGCTTTTGAATTCTTGATATAATTTTTTTTTTTTGACATCACATGCACATTTTAAATTTTTAGGATTTCTTGATTTGTTTGTAAACGTTATTATTCTTTTTGGATTAAAATGCTATTTTTTTCTAAATTATTCCAATTAAATTTTTACCTTGTTTCATCTTTTTTCATATAATGTTGTTGATTCATGTATTTATCTTTTTTAATTATCTCGTCCAATTCTGATTCCTGTATTTATTTTTATTTTTTCGTCAATGATTCTGTTATTATTATAGTTCGTGCTAAAATGATATATACATCATGCTGGAATGGTTCATAGTCAATGCTAAAATGACATGACTTATGCTGATATTTATAATATCATTCAAATTTATTTCTGATATGTGATAAATGCTGCAGATGTAAGTTACATGTTGGATAAATTTCACAATAAATTGAAAGTTTCAATTAAACAACAATAACTTTATCCACATATAAACGTAATATTGATATGTAATGTCATGCTAAAATCTCTTATACACTATGCTAATATGAGAGTAATTTAATGCTAAAAATTCATAAACGCAATCTTTTTTCATATAATATATCAAATTATAATTTTTTTCATACTATTTCATTCAAGATCTCACATGGCTTTGTTTATCCGAAGAAATATGAAAAAAATATATAAAATATTCATTTTTAGGACTTATTTTATTTTATTTTATTTCAAGATTCATATAATATATCAAATTATAATTTTTTTCATACTATTTCATTCAAGATCTCACATGGCTTTGTTTATCCGAAGAAATATGAAAAAAATATATAAAATATTCATTTTTAGGACTTATTTTATTTTATTTTATTTCAAGAATATATGATTTTTTTCAAAAATTTTATGACATTCACTTTGTGGTTATTACATTAATATTAAGGTTTGTCAATCTCAATTACTGTTTAGAATATGATGCTAAAATCAAAGAAATATGAGCTAGGCTAAATATGTTCCCATTATGGTTTATTGCATCCCCGTTATTGTTTATCAAATCATGCTAAAATTAGAAAATTATCAGGCGAAAATGAGGGATGTAGCATGCTAAACTTGATGTCACATTCTCATTAGGGTTCATTGTTCTCTATTAAGATTTATTCTTCCCAATTAGGATTTATTACATTCGCATTAGGGTTCATTATTCTCAATTAGGGTTTATTGCATGACCTATTACTGTTTATAGTATCTTGCTAAAATGGGGGATGTATCAGGTTAAAATGAGGGCAGAATAAGGCTAAATTTGATGTCTTGTTACCATCCATTAGGGTTCATTATTCCCAATTAGGGTTTATGACATTCCCATTAGGGTTCATTATTTTTAATTAGGGTTTATAACATTCTCATTAGGGTTCATTATTCCCAAATAGGGTTTATTATATTCGCATTACGATTTTCTAGATCCTTCATTGTTGTTTAGTAGATCAGGCTAAAATGAGGTAATTAAGTATCAGGTTAAAATGAGGGAAGTAGCATGCTAATTTTTTTTGTCACATTCCCATTATGATGTATGACATTTCCATTATAGTTTATTACATCGCATTATGGTTTATTGTTCATAACATCAAGTTAAAATGAAGTGAGAATGAGGTTAAATTAAGTGTACCCAGTTCAATTAAGGTTTATTGTGTTCCTATTAGGGTATAGAACATCATGCTAAAATCACGGAAGTATGATGCTAAAATGAAATATTGTATGATGCTAAAATGAAATACTATATGATGCTAATAAAACAACAATATCATGCTCGTATAAAGAAAAATTCACGCTAATAATGATATTTCCAAATATTAATAACAAATGTCTGAAACTAATATTCATCACCTTAAACTAATATTCTTCAACTTGAACTAATATTTATCAACATAAATTAATATTCATAAGAAATATGTTTTGAAATTAATAGTACTTGTAGAAATTTTATTAACAATATAAATTACTTCGACATAACAAATGCTTCAACATTAATTGGACCATCTTCACATGAGAGCTTGTAGTGTAGGTTTTCTTCAGCTTTGTTTCTTTCATTTTGTATGTTACTCTCTGTACTTAGAATTGTAGCACATATTTTGTTCTCATAAACTTTATCTCGTTTCGGGACCTATTCTCTCATTTTCTTTCTTAGTTGTCAGTCATCTCCTTCGTTGCTTCACTTTCTCATTCTTTTTCTTCTTTATCATCAACTCGTGTTTTTCATTTTATGGTATCTGTATAGGTGTAGGTGTTTATATAAAATTGTTAGAAAAATATTCATAATATCACCGGCTAAAATGTATTACACACTATGCTTAAATATATTACAGAACATGCTAAAATGAGAATTTTAATAACATGCCTCCAAATGAGTTCACCCCAATCTAATGAGAATATCTTTATTTTGATATATAATTTGCATAAATTTAATTAAAACGAGCAAGTCATGAACAAAATGTTGATATAAGTTACGGAGAGTATGCTCAAATGTCCTATATATATCATGTTATTATGCGAGTAGTTTCATGCTAAAATGTTATATAGATCGTGCTAAAATATTATATAAGTCGTGCTAATATAAATCTGGGGCTGTTTTGTATGAAAAATATGCCTGAAAATTGATTTTTGTATTTTTCATCTATTTTTTTCAAATAAACATATGTAATATGGATCTTAAATAAAAGAGTATGAAAAGAGCTTTAATTTGATATATGATTTGCGTAAATCCGATTAAAAATGAGCAAGTTATGATTGATTAAAGTTTCTACAATATTTGTACAAATATGATGACATCATCATCGTATTTTGACGGAAAGAAATTAACCCCCACTCTTGAAGTTCAATTTATTTACCAATATGCCAACGCTTTTTTTAAAAAGTTCAATATATTTACAAGTTTGCCACCCGTAATTTATTTTAATCTTAGCCATCCAAATCTATAAATGGGTGGATGAGATGGGTTCTTTGTTCCCACCTGGGGAAGGGTTCCCACCAGATCTCACCCCTATATATATACATATATATATATATATATATGTACAGGGTTGGGTTCCAGTTTGAACCAGACCCTAGGTGAGAATCGAGAACCAATCTCAGCCACAAATCTCGCCTATTTGGACGGTCAAGATCTGTTCCAAAGATTGAAAAATGCGGTGGCATAATTGTAATAATGTCCAACTTCGCTGCCCTTGAATCTTAGTAGGGGTAAAATCAGAAATTTCAATGTATATGTGATTTACGTGTATATTTTTCAATTTAGGATTTTAACATTGTCATTCCCTATTTTAGCATTGTCATGACTTATTTTAGCACTAACATGACCCTTGTTTAGCATGACAATTGTTTAGCATTACAATAAAAAAATATCATCGGCATTGTAAAAAAACAATGAACAAACACTGTTACATGCTGTTGAATTATGAATATAGTGCAAACATTATTACAATTGCAAACTCCCATTTTTAGCATTAACATAACCCTAATTAATATTTAGTTTTGCAATTCTGATGTGTTTTATACGACCATTTAGAACTGGAATTTTGAGTTTTAGCACTTGTAGTTCCATTTTTAACACTGGTATATAAGACTAACATATTACTCTATTTAATATTCAGATTTACAATTCTGATTTTTCAGCAGTTTTAACCGAGCATTTAACACTGACATTTTGAGTTTTAGTATTTACAAATCTTTTTTTAGCACTGCTACTAGCATATAAGATTACCAGGTTTGTCTAATTAATATTTAGATTTATAATTCTGAGTTTTCAGCAGTTTTATATGACATTTAGCACTAGTATTTGAATTTTAGCACTTGTCATTTGTTTTTTAGCACTCGTACTAACATATAACACGAATCGGTTAGTCTACATATTATCTGGATTTGTAATTCTAAATTTTTAGCACTTTTATACCAGAATTTTAGCACTGGTAATTTTAATTTTAGCACTTACGTTTCCTTATTTAGCACTGATGTTACAAACTATATTAGCAGTACATACACACCTGCTATAAATATTAAAACATTCATTAGCAATGTAAAAAGAATATGAGTTATGCCTATTAGCATTACAGGAAAGAATATTACTATGATTAATAAAAAATCAGTATGAGAAAGTACAAAAAAAATGTATCTACTTCTTCCCACAGTTCCTAGAATCATGGTTGCATTTCTTCCCACATTTCTTGCAGGTCCTTAAAGGTTTCTTTTTTGCGTTCAGCTCTCGCCTCATCTTTTGATTTTATACGACTTCCACTACCTTTAGTCTTCACAAGGTCAAGTGGATTCACCTCAACTTCACTAGGTGCACACAATCCATAAAAATCAGAAAATAATCTATTCTTCTTTGACATAGTATATTCTTCATTATCACCAGATAAAAACCCATCTCTTAACTCGCGCATACTTTGTAACAACAAAGACATCTTTGCAGTGTCACCTTCAACAACAGAAAACTAGACATAAAACTCAGAAATTAATTGGTTATAGCATCATCTAAAGTAGGAAAAATCTTGCCTAATGCATGCTTCAAAGATGGTTCACATTTAGGTGTGTAAAATTCAGAAAACACAGGTGAAATCTCCAAATTGGAAGAAACATAATCTGCACATTTATCAATACACAACTAATCACATTAATGCGTAAAAAACATATTCTACGATCATATTTAAAAAATTCACAACAGTGCTAAAATAGGTAATACTAGTGCTAAAATAAGGTTACAACAGTGCTAAAATAGGTAATACTAGTGCTAAAGTATCTGTTAACAACATGTTCTTATAATACTCATTTATTTTTGCAATGCTAATAACCAGTTCCCTAATTCCGCATTCATCGTGCAAAATACCCTATTAACGTGATATTTTTATGATACTAAATTCGCAATGCTAATAATTCACATTGTGATGCTCATAAAATCTGCAGATATAGAAAGTGTCTATTCATACAAAAACACATAATATGCAGCCCTAAAACTACATGTTGATCGTGAAAAGTTTAAAAGTTCAAAAACACATAATCTGCAGAAAACACGGGTGAAATCTTCCAAATTAGAAGAAACACAATCTGCACATTTATCAATACACAATCAATCACATTAATGCGTAAAAAATATATTCTACGATCATATTAAAAAAATTCACAACGGTGCTAAAATAGGTAATACTAGTGCTAAAATAAGGTTACAACAGTGCTAAAATAAGTAATACTAGTGCTAAAGTATCTCTTAACAACATGTTCTTATAATACTCATTTATTTTTGCAATGCTGATAACTAGTTCCCTGCATTCATCGTGCAAAATACTCTATTAATGAGATATTTTTATGATACTAAATTCACAATGCTAATAATTCATATTGTGATGCTCATAAAATCTGCAGATATATAAAGTGTCTATTCATACAAAAACACATAATATGCAGCCCTAAAACTACATGTTGATCGTGAAAAGTTCAAAAACACATAATCTGCAGAAAACACGGGTGAAATCTCCCAAACTGGAAGAAACACAATCTGCACATTTATCAATACACAACTAATCACATTAATGTGTAAAAAATATATTCTACGATCATATTAAAAAAATTCACAACAGTGCTAAAATAAGTAATACTAGTGCTAAAATAAGGTTACAACAATGCTAAAATATGGAAAATAACAAAAATACCCTGCAACAGAACCTCAATTTAGAAAAGTCGCAAACTCCCAGAAGTCGACTTCCCTACTAAAAATTACTTTAATTCAAAGTGAGAGAGGCATGCTGCTTCATCTCAGACAGGAATTAGTGGAACAATATAAGAATTATTAGCATTGCGAATTTATTAGTGAGACAAGATGGGCATTGGTAGTCTTGGTACGCTCTTTCTGAGGAATCTTCAACCCTCATTCCATCGCGTACAATCGGCTTGTTCGATAATTTCACACAAACCATCAATTCCTCCGGAAAAAAAAAAACACGAAATCCGATTGGAATACATACAAATCAAGGAGACCTCTCAAACAGAAAAAGAAAAAAAAATGTAAAAGGTTACAGTAGTAGGCAACGAGGGGTTCGTGTTTCTGCAACTCATCAGCTCGCTGGAGGAAAGAGAGAAGCAGCATGGCAGGTTCAATCTCGCTTGTCATCGACAGAAAAAAAAGAGGGGCTAATTAAATAATAAATTTCATAAATTACGAAAATACCCTCAGTTCATTAAAAAGTCACTATAATTACAGTAATGCCACCGCATTTTTTAATCTTGGAGAGTATCTTGGCCATCCAAATAGGCGAGATCTGTGGCTGAAATTGGTTCTCAGTTCTCATAGGGGGGTGTGGTTCTCACATGATCTCATCTCTCTCTCTCTCTCTCTCTATATATATATATATATATATAATAATTATTGAGTCCACGCGTTAGCGTCGAGCGAATGCACTACGCAAGACGTCAAATAAAAAATAAAATTAATTCCTAAAAATAAAATTATAACTCAATGTAAGTTTATAGTTCACTAATTTCATTTTAGGGTATATATTTATTTCAAAATATAATTATCAAACACAGTGCACGAGCCCACACGTTAGCATCTGGCAAGTGAACTGCGTAAGATGTCGAATAACATAATTAAATATATATTTGTTAAAAAATAAGAAACGAAAAATTAAAAAGAAAAGAAAAGTGGGAGCGGAATTGAAAAATAAAAAAAAGGGAGGGGACTACTTTCTGGGTCAAATAAGATCCGTTTACTATAAGAGATGCGTTAGATGGTCTCAAAAGAGAGTCCCTCGCTAATAAATTATGAGAGCTGATATGGTGAGGAGCAAGTTTATGGTGTGACATTATTGATGAGACAACATTTTGAATAATATGTCACATTATTTTGATCTGTGTTTCATTGTCAAATTTATTATTTTTATAATATTTTTTATAAAATAAAATTTAATTATAACATAATCAACTTTAGTCAACATTTATAAAACTAAAAATTTGAATTAAAAAATCTATAAATTTTAATTATAAAATAATCAATTATAATAATTAGTTATTAATTTTAAAATTAAAATCTAAATACTAAAAAAATTATTAACACTAATTGAGTAGAACAAACATTAATTAATAATTATAAAATTAAGACAATAAATGAAAATTGATGGAAAAAAGGAAGTAAAGTAGTAGCTTGATATTGAAACTTGAAGTAAACAAAAAAGAATGTAGATTAGGCCTCGATTGCAATTAATTCATAATAGCTGACAACACAACTATTATACACCTCGATCGAAAATTGGTTAATTAAATTATCATACCAGCCAACTCCATGAAATGTTGCTTGAAACGTGCTACAAAGTTGTTGGGTTTTTTTTTTCTTTTTCTTTTCCTTTCTCTCTTTTTAATCAAAATATTAGTTCCCTGATCAGAATTATATAACCCTGTAACGCTGCGCCTAGTCTACTACAAACTAGTATGTTGGCTTCTTTTAAATTGTATTGATTTATCTAAAATAATACTTAAATAACTTTATGCAGATTAGAGATTACAATATCTCAACCAGTTGTAATAATATAATCTCAATAAAATATCTAAAATTGATAAAGCTTTTTTCACTAAAGCACCAAGTCATTAAACGAAATGATATTTTCCAAGGTCATATCTCCTATTGGAAAAAATATACAGACTTTTGAGCACGACTTATAAAATCCTTTAATATCGGAACTGTATAGTATTACTATACATATATTTCCAAACGTTGAACAAATTTTAAAAATGATAAAATGGATATAACAACAATTATCTATATTTTAGTAGAACAATATTGTTGAATGTATGGGGGAAAGAAAAAACTAAAAACCACGTTAACAGCGAAGGTTGCATGTGAGCGTCCTATAAATATGAGTTGTATAACTTCATATTATTTATTATTTTTGACAAAAAGCTTCCACAATTTGGCATGATTTGATATGATAAATATGATACGAAGCTTGTGGACATACGGATCATAGTGACAAAGATTTGTCCCACAACATTGACCCACTTTGCTTGCAAATTATATATATAGTGGGGTTTAATTTATTGTCATATTAATTAATCGCCATCTTTTAACTAAATATACAATTTCGATTCTATTTTTGAAACATTGCAATAATAACTATCTCTTTTGATCTGTATCAATTTCCATATCCCACTCATTCCAACCCCATTAATTATTACCAGCACAAAGTGTCTATTTATAAAAGCTTAACTGGTGTTCCCATTTTTTATTTTATATAATTGGTTTCCAGTTTAATGTCTGAACTTTTCTAATGAAAGGAGATCAAGATTTGAATTCCTCCATAAAATAATTTAAGTTTACAATGAAATGATATATGAAGATATATAAAATACTTGTAATTTAATTTAGGGAAAGGCCAATTTGGTTTGTACGATTATACCCGAAATCTCAGTTTAGTCCCGAAATAATTTTTTGGTCTAAATTGGACCTTTTCTCTTAATTTGAAAAAACAATTACAAATCGATCCCTAAACTCCTATTTTAAGCGAAAAATTTCCCAAATTAAAAAAAAAATGAAATTTGAAGTTGAAATTCATATCGGAAACGAGATTGGATTCTGTAGAGATTGGGCGTTGAATTATTGTGAATTTGCAGAAGAAATTAATGCTTCAAATCAATCTTAGTTAAGAGTCAGAGTTGTACGAATGTGAGTGTACGTGAGTTTTCTACTGGACAAATTTTGATTTAAGATTCTTAATTATGTTTAAATTTCATTGAGAATTAAGTTGCCAAACTTGAGGGAGTCGAGAGTGGAGGAAGGAGCCAAGCCCCTTATTTCTCAAATCACAATTGAAAACAATTGTCCTTATTTAACGATGCTTTCATATTGTAGAACATTTTGGTGGAGTGGAATTGAAACATTGAAGTTGGGGATTTTCTCCTAAAATAATCATTAAGGGATCGATCTGTAATTGTTGGTTTTAAATTAGGGAAAAAGTCCATTTTGAGCCGAAATTTTATTTCGGGACTAAATTGAGATTTCGGATATAGTTATAAGATCAAATTTGTCATTTTCCCTTAATTTAATGTTGTCAGTGATGGACGTTAACGGAAATTAATTTAGAGACTAACAAATGGAGTCCAGTGATATTTTTTAAAAAGTTAAGGGATCAATTTTGGGTGAAATTTTATTTTGGGACCGAACTCTGATTTTGGGTATAATTGTAGGATCAAATTGGATCTTTTCCCTTTAATTTAGATATTGTTTTCAATGGATCCATGCAAATATATATATATATATATATATATATATATATATAGAAAGAGAGAGAGAGAGAGAGATGGGATCATGTGAGAACCACACACCCATGTGAGAACTGAGAACCAATCTCAGTCACAGATCGTTCTTATATTGACGGCCAAGATCTGTCCCAAGATTGAAAAAAATGCGGTGCCATATTTGTAATATTAGCGACTTTTTAATGAACTAAGGGTATTTTTGTAATTTAAAAATTCTGCTAAAATAAGTCATGACAATGCTAAAAAAGGCCATGATAGTGCTAAAAAAGGCCATGACAGTGCTAAAACTCTAAATTGAAAAATATACACGTAAATTCTGAGTATTCATATATTTATAATTCAACATGTAACAGTGTTTGTTCGTGGCTTTTTTACAATGTCGATGACATTTTTTTATGCTAATGCTAAAAACAAATCATGCTAAAATAAGTCATGACAATGCTAAAAAAAAGTCATGTCAGTGTTAAAATAGGAAATGACAGTGCTAAAATAGGAAATGACAGTGCTAAAACTCTAAATTGAAAAATATACACGTAAATTCTGAGTATTCATATATTGATAATTCAACATGTAACAGTGTTTATTCGTGGTTTTTTTACAATGTCGATGATATTTTTTTATGCTAATGCTAAAAAAAAAGTCATGCTAAAATAAGTCATGACAATGCTAAAAAAAGTCGTGACAGTGCTAAAATAGGAAATGACAGTGCTAAAACTCTAAATTGAAAAATATACACGTAAATTCTGAGTATTCATATATTGATAATTCAACATGTAACAGTGTTTGTTCACGGTTTTTTTACAATGTCGATGACATTTTTTATGCTAATGTTAAAAAAGAGTCATGCTAAAATAAATCATCACAGTGCTAAAAAAGGCCATGATAGTGCTAAAACCCTAAATTGAAAAATATACATGTAAATTCTGAGTATTCATATATTTTTCAATTTTACCCTTATTAAGATTTAGGAGCAGCGAAGTTGGACGTTATTACGAGATTGCCACTGCATTTTTTAAAATCTGGAGCAGATCTAGGCCGTCCAAATATACCTGATCTATAGCTCAGATTGGTTCTCGGTTCTCACTTAGGGCTTAGGGTGTGGTTCCTTCTGGAACCCAACCATATATATATATACATATATATAGGAACTAGGAACTCATCTCAGTTCCCACATGGGGATTTGTTCTTATGTGAACTCTACCATATATATATATATATATATATATATATATATATATAAGGAAAAGATCAAATGAGAACCCTTCTCCTAGGTAGGAACTAAGAACCAATCCTAACCCTTGTTTGACTTAATCATTTAAGTGGATGGGCGGTGACATTCCTGTAATTTTCGACAACTTTGTTGGAGGGGAGGGTAATATAGTAATTCAGTAATTAAACTTTCCTTCTTCATATTTTTCCCCATATTTAATTATCATTCCTCTTCTCTTCTCTCTCTCTAATTTACTTCGTCTTCTGCGTCTTCATCATTCCTAATCTACGTTTGGATCGCGTTTTTGATTTCTCGACATTCTTTTATTTATGTAATTATCTATTTGTCGTGAAGTTTCTACATCTGTGATTCGATGGAGACTCCAGGTATGGTTTTTATTTTGCACTGTATGATTCAATTTTGAAATTTTAATGTTGATTAATTTCACAATTCGTTGTATCTGCATTGATTTTATAGTTCGTTCTATTGGAGTTCATTACGGTTTTGTATTTACGTTTTTATGTTTGATTGATTTGATCTGTTTCGTTCAGTTTTGTGTTGTATCAGTTGTTTTCTAATTGTTAGGAATCCTAGGATTTAGTACGAGAATATACAGAATATGCATTAATTTGATATGTTTATTTGTTTTAGCATGTTAATGTATTCATTTTAGCCTGTCGTCACATATGTTTTAGCATGTTAAATGTATTCGTTTTAGCCCGTCGTCACATATGTTTTAGCATCATAACATGCCGGTTTAATGTTATTTCTACTGCACTCTGTGAAACATGTCATACAAACCATGCTTTGCTTTTTTTTGTTTTTTTTTATTTTGTGTGTGTGTGTGTTTTTGTGACTCGGCTACACAATGTTATAGACACCATGTAAACATTAGAATACTTTAGTGCTAAAATTTATGTTGCATGATGCTAGAATGGTACATACCTAATGATAAAAATCAATTTGTGTGTCTGAACATCTCTTGATGTGATTTTATTATCATTTTTTACCATGTTCAGTTTATAATTTTTTGATTTTAATGTGTCAGCTTCTTCTGTTTCAAGTGAACGTAGTAAGATTATTCACATGGTGAAATGAAGGGTTCTACTTCACATAGCAAGACAATGATGTTTGAGCAATTCTACGGTTTACGTGCTCCTTCTGAAGTTATTATTCATCCACCTATTTCAGTTAAAATAAAAGGTAGCGACAGTCGTTTGATATCTAAGAAGGAGGCAATGAAGAGAAAGGAGAACAAACCAACTCAGAATGTGCAGCAATTGCCACAAGTTGTCAGATCATGATGTTAGGAACTGTCTAGCTTGATGTTATTATAGCAATTGGGCATAGTTTAATATCATGTTTTACCATGCTTGTGAATTGTTTTCAACACATTCATTTTTAAGAATATATATGATTTTTAATAAAAAGTGTTTATGACATTTCCTTTGCGGTAATTATATTGCTATTAAGTTTTATTAACCATAATTACCGTTTAAAATATAATGCTAAAATAACGGAAGCATGAGGTTATATACATTGTCAGATTCCTATTGCATATTTTGTTTATCAGAACATGCTAAAATGAGAAATGAATGAGGCTAAAATGAGCGAAGTAGGAGGTTAAATTTGATGTGACATTTTCCACTAGGGTTCACCGTTCCTAATTAGGGTTTATTACGTTCCAATTAGGGTTCATCTGATCCCAATTAGTAATTATCAGATTCTCATTAGGGTTCACTGTCCCCAAATAGGGTGTATTGCCTTTCATTCCAATGAAATCACCGTTTCATATTTTGTTTATCAAAACATGCTAAAATGAGAAATGAATGAGACTAAAATGAGCGAAGTAGGAGGCTAAATTTGATGTGATATTTTTCAGTAGGGTTCAAGTGTTCCTAATCAATTAGGGCTCATCTAATCCCAATTAGTAATTATGAGATTCTCATTAGGGTTCATTGTCCTTAAATTGGGTGTATTGTGTTTCATTCCAACGAAATCACCGTTCCATATTTTGTTTATCAACACATGCTAAAAGAATGAGGCTAAAATGAGCGAAGTAGGAGGCTAAATTTGTATGTTACTGTCTGCACTTAGAATTGCAGCACATATTTTGCTCTCATAAACTTTATCTCGTTTCGGGAAATATTTACGCATTTTTGTTTCTTAGGCGTCACTCATCTCCTCCGTTGCTTCACTTTCTAATTCTTTTTTCTTTTTTATCATCAACTCGTATTTTTCATTTTGTAGTATCCATATAGGTGTAAGTATTTATATAAAACTGTTAGAAATATATTCATAATATCACTCACTAAAATGTATTACACAATATGCTAAAATGTTATATAGGTCGTGCTAAAATGTTGTATACAACATTCTAATATAAATCTGGGGTTACTCTATGCGAAAATTATGCCTAAAAATAATTTTTTGTATTTTTCATCTATTTTTTTCAAATAAACATATGCAATATGAATCTTAAATGAAAGAGTATGAAAATAGCTTTAATTTGATACACAATTTGCGTAAATCCGATTAAAAGTGAATAAAATATGATCATTTAAAGTTTTTAAGATTTTTTTCAAAACATGATGATGTCACTTTTTTTAAAAGTCAATTGTTCCAATTTTACCATTACTGAAACGCGTGAATTTAAAATTTTCATTATAATTACGAGATTGCCACCGAAAATCTGCTTTGATATGGAGCGTTGATATTTCAAAATGAACGGATGGGATCGGTTCCCAATTCTCACCAGATCTCATCCCTATATATATATAAAATTGTATTTAAATTACAAATTCGTAATTTTTTTTAGCAATTTACCAAAATTAATAATGAAAAATAATTATACAAAACACTATAAATAAATAAACGTTAAAAAAGTACATATGTGAATATGCGTTTGTCATTCATGAACTTAACTTATGATTATTAATTTTTATGTCAAATTTCGCAAAAGATTTGTTAGAATTTGGGTTTCCTAGCCGTTGGTGTGCGCCACAAAACGGCCATAGTTGTTAACTTTTTTATTGATAATAATATGTATGAAAAAAAGTCAACAACGGCCAATTAACGTCGTCATTACAAATACACTTTGAGGTGGACTTGCGTGCAACAGTGGTTATTTCCGCCTATTTTAGGCGGTCATGTGGCCCACGCGGGCGTGCCACGTGGCACATGATACTTTTTATTGTAGTTGGAATGATGATAGTATCAATCTCAAGTTGATACCTTTCTTTAACGTACTTGATACTTTTCTGCTTACCACATGGTACTTTTTATTTTACCGAACTCGTGTTTTGCTTTCCTTTGCAAATTCTTGGAATGATGATTGTTTTAGATTAATCTCAACACATACAATATAAAACTGAAAAAAAAAATCAGAATTTGAACTAAATAAACTTATATAAAATAACTAGCAGACCCCTTACTTTTTAATGATACAGATGGTACTTTTTGAATGTTTTGTGATACTTTTTAATAGGAAGGTTGGTACTCACTTTGGACAGTTTTTTTTTTTATGGGTTGACTCAGCCAAACTGAGTTGACCCGTGTTGACCGGGTCAAAGCGAGGGTTGACCCGCGTTGACTGGGTCAAAAGCGGGTTTGACTGACCCGTCTCATTTAGTGTTATTTGCATCATGATGCATACAAGTGTTTGCCATACACTTTTATTTATACTTCTAGTAATTTTCCCGTTGTGAAGCCATAATTTTGTGATTCAGAATTTTTGTTTCACTTTTTTATGATCAAGTTTATAATTTTAATAATATTTATTATAAAATAAAATTTAATTATAGTATAAATAGCCATAATTAACACCTATCTACAAAAATGAATTATAAAAAATTGCAAATTCTAATTATGAAATAATTAATCATATATAATAATGAATGATTAATTGAAAATTGAAAATTGAAAAATAAATATTAAAAATAATTATATATAAATTCTAGTTGGGTAGGATGAACCCTAATTAATAATTGTAAAATTAAATTAAAGAGAAAAATATCCAATAATAATAATAATAATAATAATAATAATAATAATAATAATAATAATAATAATAATAATTTAAATGCAACCATAAAAAGATGTTTGAGTACCCGAAGAATCTATCGCATCGCAGCACTTTTCAATAAAGGAAAAAAAAAAGTTATGTGTTATACTTGTACGATTTGGATGTATTAGTAAACCCCTAATTTTGTTTCATTTTGAAACGAGTAATTAAAGGTTATCCACGATTGATGAATTAAAGATACGAACATCAAATTCTGCAATGGTTACGTTTGTCCATGATGTTTAATGTGCCAATCTAAATGAAATCAAAATTTGTACAAAGTGCATCGGTAGAAATCTCAATTCCTTTTCTCAAAATAATAATAATAATAATAATAATAATAAAATTAAAAAAAATCTCAATTCCTCATTTTCTAATTTAAAAATAAAAATACTACCAGATTAATACATTCTTGTCATGTGCCTTCTTATAGACTATTTACGTACGTGTACATAGTATCTCACTAAAACAAAGGTAAATAAACCTTAACTTTGTTTCCGGATGCTCAACCGTGTAAGGATAAATGTGAAGTGACTCTCTAACAATATTTTAGATTGAATTTTATTGAATTTCTTGTCTATTATACTCTAGAGACTAGAAATGCAATAGAGACCTCAGTGGTTCATAAAAAGAAGAAGAAGAAAAAAAACCTAAATGAAGTGTATTCCATCAGATGTACCCCTAAATAATTAAATATGCATATAATATGGCACATTTATTTTATTTATGTACGTGGAAAATTCGTAATAAATTCCGTAATTAGTGTTGTGACATTTCCAATGTAGAATTTGAGGAGATTCGAACTCGTGATCTTTAGTCTTCACACAACCTTACTCTACTACTAGGCCATCCCCATCAAGATTTATGACGATAAATTTGGGTTTATCACTCATATCTTCTTCCGAGCTGCCAAAATATTCTTTTTCTTTATTTTGAAGATTAGGTGAAAGTTAATGACACACACACCAGCTAATCAAGAAAAAAATAGAGCCCCACAACAATAATGTTATTTACGATACTAATACTAATTCTATTGAAGATAAGAGCAAACACCAATAAATGAAAAAAGAACCATTAGAAACCTGTCAGAATCTCCAGTTCTTTCCAGATCACTCTCCTCTCACAACTCTAACCCCACAATATTTTAATCAAAGAACTAAATTGGATTAGTTTTAAATCATTGCAACACTACAATAATTGCAGCAGACATTAATTAGCATAAAATAAATCAAATTAAAAACCCTTTACTTTAATGAAAAAAAGCAGCAGCAATAACTCTACTATAAAAGCCACCCCACACACTCATTTTACCAAACCATCATCACTCATTTAACCAAATTAAAAAAAAAAAAAACCCCGGAATCTTGAATCTTGAATCGATGGCAGAGAGTAAAGAAGAAGATGTTCGGCTGGGGGCGAACAAGTTCACAGAGAAGCAGCCATTGGGCACTGCTGCTCAGAGTGACAAAGACTACAAGGAGGCACCACCAGCCCCTTTGTTTGAGCCAGGAGAGCTGAAATCATGGTCATTTTACAGAGCTGGAATTGCAGAATTCATGGCCACTTTCTTGTTCTTGTACATCACCATCTTAACAGTCATGGGAGTTTCTAGATCACCTAACAAGTGTGCCTCTGTCGGTATTCAAGGCATTGCTTGGGCCTTTGGTGGCATGATCTTTGCTCTTGTCTACTGCACTGCTGGCATCTCAGGTCAGCCCCTCTCTCTCTCTCTCTCTACGAAATTCTTGAATAGTTATTGTTAATTTTGTTGGGATGCCTTGAACCTAACGCTCGAGAAGCGTGGTGTATGTTATGTTGTGCTCGGTTTCTGTTTTGGACTAATTAGACACTAGTGTATATAAATTCTCTAATCTTAACCTGGTCTCTTTATCATTTTTTCTATATATGTGTGGACGTAGCTAACGTATTGTTAGTGAACCGTATTAAATTTCGCATGTAACGTACATGCAGGAGGCCACATAAATCCGGCTGTGACATTCGGTTTGTTCCTGGCGAGGAAGCTCTCGTTGACTCGGGCCGTCTTCTACATTGTGATGCAGTGCCTAGGCGCCATCTGCGGAGCCGGCGTGGTGAAGGGCTACATGGTGGGCCCGTACGAGAGGCTCAACGGCGGCGCCAACTTCGTCAACCATGGCTACACCAAGGGTTCCGCGCTCGGTGCTGAGATCATCGGCACCTTCGTTCTCGTCTACACCGTCTTCTCCGCCACTGACGCCAAGAGAAACGCCAGAGACTCCCACGTCCCTGTACGTATCTCTTCGTGTCAGACCATCCCACGAGTCAAGATTTTTATTATGAGTATTGTTTGACGGATCTTAATTAATGAATGTCGTGTTGCAGATTTTGGCGCCTCTTCCAATTGGATTTGCAGTTTTCTTGGTGCATTTGGCAACCATCCCCATCACCGGAACCGGTATCAACCCGGCCCGGAGCCTCGGAGCAGCCATCATTTACAACAGAGCTCACGCATGGCACGACCATGTAAGTACACCTACTACTACTCAAATTAATTGAATTAATTCATCAAACTCGATCATGTGTATATATTGATTACGAGCAAATTAATTAACTATATTAATATGTAAATGCAGTGGATATTCTGGGTTGGACCCTTCATTGGAGCGGGGCTTGCAGCGATCTACCACCAGATTGTGATCAGGGCCATACCCTTCAAGAGCAGCAGAGCTTGCTAATTGCAATGCAGCATCATTTTTCATCCCTATCAATTTTTTTTCTTCTCTATGTTTATCTCAATTTGTGTGTAATTAAATCCAAGGCTATGTATTTATCATTATTGTATCTATGGTTTATGAAGAAGTGTTTTTTTTTTCAAGTTCATTTTTTTGAAATCTTTCACAGTTGTGGGCTCCATACATATTCTACAATCAAAGAATTCAACGAAACTTGCAAATTTATTTGCATTGATTTACAACATTTGCAATATTATATGCCAATGCCATAACAAATTTCTAAGGGAAAAAATATATTTTTTAAGTTTTTTAGTGAGTCAAAATGTGTTATCATTCGCTTGCGGCATACACTAAAAATAAATTACTATTTGATAACTTCAGAGTCGCTTTGATAGACTTAATCCACAATTGATGCAATTGGATCTTCATAATGTTTAGCAAAATGTCATGAAGAAGATCAATGGTGACTTCTCCATCATAAGGACTTCCAATCGGCCCATCTCTTATGTTTGCTATCTGATGAGTGCATAAATTACACTCATTTGGAACCATTTTGAGTGCATTTGCACTTGGTTATCTTGTATATATTGTTTATTTCTGTTTTAATCTTATGTTTAATGAAATGTGGCCAATATAGGAAATTTTTGGGATATAAAGAGTAAAAACAAAGTCAAATTGATAAAAGAATCGACAAGAAGTACACAAGGCATGGAACAATGAAGAAACGAGCAAGAAAACGGCTAATACTTGAAGACGCAACCCCCAAACGCGACTTCAGGGGGTCGCGCTTCATCACACGGCGCCAAGCGACCACCAAACGCGAGCTACTGGGGTCACGCCTCGGCCTTCAGTCGAAACGCGACCCCGAGACACGACCGAAATCCCATTTTGCAGACACTTTAGAGAGTCGATTTCCTTCAGCCAAAATGCAGGTCCAAAGCACGAATTACTAGGGTCGCGCCTCGGCCTTCAGTCGAAACGCGACCCCGAGACGCGACCGAAATCCCGTGTTGCAGAGCCTTCAGATACCTGATTTCCTTTGTTCCAAACTCGACCCTCAAACACGAGTTCCTGGGGTCGAGTTCCGCACAGTCAGAAATAAAAAGTGACTTTTGACATCCAATTATTGGTCCATTCATATATATATCATTTGGGCTTTTCAAATGGGAGATATCCATACACCCTAGGACGAAAAACACTTGGAGAAACATCAAGAGAAGGGATTTTTGAAGATCAAGAGGAAGGAAGAATATTCAACCATCCATTTGAGCATCCAAGCCATAGGATTGAAGAAGGAATATTCTACATTGGGTTTGATCACTTCTCTCTTTTTAGACTTGTATTTAGAATGGGTTATTGTTTTTCTTCTTGTAATCTTGATTTTATTGTGAATATGATTGGCTAGAGCCTTAAGGCTCTAGGATGTGGTGAAACAATGTGAATATTGATCTTTGATCTGGGATATATATATGTGTTATTGCTTTGTCAAGATTTTGATCTATGCTAGGGCTTGAATGGTGTTGTTTGGTTGGCCATCTCACTAATATCACATGTATGAATCACTTGCATCTAGTCAATCCCGTGATCATAAGCATGCTTGGATCAAATCTACATATTTGTCTTCTTAGTCGAATGTCATTATGTGGAAGGAAATGTGACCATTAGAACCTTTGGTAGGTGCAACCTTGGAATGCGTTAGAGATAGCCATCCTTGTCGTATTCGCAATTTAAGAGATATTCGAGAGATATTCTTACTATATTCGTGGTCTTCCTATCTATGAACTTTGCATATATGTATGTGTAATCCCGCATTGTAGGTCAATATGAGTATTGTGTAGCCATGTCCTAGAGTTTCTCCTTATTTATCATCTTCAAAGCTCTCCCTTATTTGGTATTGTCTCTTAAGTGCAAATTATATTGATAATTATTGTTGTTTAAGTGTTTATGACTTTTGTTCTTGGTTGGCATTTTGATTTAGTTAAAACATACCCTCTCCTTATTCTTCGTCTAGATATTTCGCTCTTCTTCCTTCATGGTATTTGCATTGTCTAATTTCTATTCCATTTCCCCGTGGATCGACCTCGTATCATCATATCTACAATCACATGCTTGTACACTTGTAGGCATTAACACGAGTTAAATATTGAAACAAATCTTAGAGGTGATAAAGCCCCTATCAAGTTTTTGGCGCCGTTGCCGGGGAAACGGAGTTAATTTGAAAAGTAATATTGTGATAACGATTGAGTGGATTAGTTTAGACATTTTACTTTTGTTTTGTTCGAAAAATTTGTGAAAAATGATTTAAGGCCATTTGTTGTCTAAACCTTTTAACAATCCAAATTCTTAACCTTCCAATATAAATCTAATCCCTTGCAAGACTTTTGAGCCTTGAATCTATTTTATTGATTTTATTGGGTTGGAAATGAAATAATTGGCAAGATTCGTGTGGACTTTTCAAATAAAACTTTTGAGAAATCTTGTAGAATGGAAAAGGTAAAACAATGAATACTTTTGTGATGGAAAAGAACACAAAGAAGTGAATTATCTTGATTACAATTGAAAATGAAGTAAAAGAAAGATAGTTCTACATATACATCACAAACAAGAAAGTATGAAATATTGAAAGAAATTTGGAAAATCTCAAAGAGATATGGGCTGTAAAGAAATAAGGGTAGAAGAGAACTTGATTTGTTCTACTTGCTTGGTAATGAAATTGGTAATGTTGGGAAGTCACTTAGCCAAATATATACTTACCTTTCCGAAAATCCTTCTATACAATCCCAAAAGACCTTAATGATTCTTGGTTGAGAACACACACTAAGTAGTGAAGATTGTAGTCACTTTGCAAGCATATGGTAGAATTCTAGTGCACTCTCGACCTTGAGCGATACACTTCTAGCCTATACACTCGAGAATGAGCTTCTATTGAACCTTGAGAGAGTTGAAACTTCACAAATTGTATCATGATGGTTTTGATGATCTTGTTTATGATTGATTGCCGCTATCATCTATGCATAATTTTTATCTTTTGATTTTTGAAGCAAATTGCCATCTTGATTCCAATATGCTCAATTACATTGTCCTTCTACTCTTGTTTTTGTTTGAGGATAAACAAATGTTTAAGTTTGGGGAAGTTGATGAGTGCATAAATTACACTCATTTGGACCCATTTTGAGTGCATTTGCACTTGGTTATCTTGTATATATATTGTATATATTGTTTATTTCTGTTTTAATCTTATGTTTAATGAAATGTGGCCAATATAGGAAATTTTTGGGATATAAAGAGTAAAAACAAAGTCAAATTGATAAAAGGATTGACAAGAAGTACACAAGGCATGGAACAATGAAAAAAACGAGCAAGAAAACGGCTAATACTTGAAGACGCGACCCCCAAACGCGACTTCAGGGGGTCGCGCTTCATCACATGGCACCAAACGACCACCAAACGCGAGCTACTGGGGTCGCACCTCTACCTTCAGTCGAAACGCGATCCCGAGACACGACCGAAATCCCATTTTGTAGACACTTCAGAGAGCCGATTTCCTTCAATCGAAACGCAGCTCCAAAGCGCGAGTTACTGGGGTCGCGCCTCGGTCTTCAGTCGAAACGTGACCGAAATCCCGTGTTGCAGAGCCTTCAGAGACCTGATTTCCTTTGTTCCAAACTCGACCCTCAAACGCGAGTTCCTGGGGTCGAGTTCTGCACAGATGGAAATAAAAAGTGAGTTTTGGCATCTAATTATTGCTCCATTCATATATATATCATTTGGGCTTTTCAAATGGGAGATATCCATACACCATAAGACGAAAAACACTTGGAGAAACATCAAGAGAAGGGATTTTTGAAGATCAAGAGGAATGAAGAAGATTCAACCATCCATTTGAGCATCCAAGCCATAGGATTGAAGAAGGAATATTCTACATTGGGTTTTATCACTTCTTCTCTCTTTTTAGACTTGTATTTAGAATGGGTTATTGTTTTTCTTCTTGTAATCTTGATTTTATTGTGAATATGGTTTGCTAGAGCCTTAGGGCTCTAGGATGTGGTGAAACAATGTGAATATTGATCTTTGATTTGGGATATATATATATATATATATATGTGTTATTGCTTTGTCAAGATTTTGATCTATGCTAGGGCTTGAATGGTGTTGTTTGGTTGGCCATCTCACTAACATCACATGTATGAATCACTTGCATCTAGTCAATCCCGTGATTATAAGCATGCTTAGATCAAATCTACATATTTGTCTTCTTAGTCGAATGTCATTATGTGGAAGGAAATGTGACCCTTAGAACCTTTGGTAGGTGCGATCTTGGAATGCGTTAGAGATAGCCATCCTTGTCGCACTTGCAATTTAAGAGATATTCGAGAGATGCTCTTACTATATTCGTGGTCTTCCTATCTATGAACTTTGCATATATGTATGTGTAATCCCGCATTGTAGGTCAATATGAGTATTGTGTAGCCATGTCCTAGAGTTTCTCCTTATTTATCATCTTCAAAGCTCTCCCTTGTTTGGTATTGTCTCTTAAGTGCAAATTATATTGATAATTATTGTTGTTTAAGTGTTTATGACTTTTGATCTTGGTTAGCATTTTGATTTAGTTAAAACATACCCTCTCCTTATTGTTCGTCTAGATATTTTGCTCTTCTTCCGTCATGGTATTTGCATTGTCTAATTTCTATTCCATTTCCCTGTGGATCGACCTCGTATCATCATATCTACAATCACATGCTTGTACACTTTTAGGCATTAACACGAGTTAAATATTGAAACAAATCTTAGAGGTGATAAAGCCCCTTTCACTATCCATTTGGAAAATGTTCCATATGAATTGGTTTGACATTCGAATGTAAATTTTGAATTCTCATGTTTTTGTAAATCTCAATATAGTAAAACTAATCTAAAGGTACAAAGAATTAATTATTGCATGTGCCACATGTATCTATTATCTGATAGAATGATCGATAAAATGTGATGGAAGTCTCTACCTAGAACAACAGTCTTACCTCCAAATGGAAAATCAAAGTTATTTGGGTCGCTAAAGCGCATTGTATCACAACTGCTCCCGTCTAAATATTCAAATCAAAATATTTGCATCATAGGACCCTCATCTCAAATTATAAGTTTAGCCCTTATAAGTATCCCAACAAGTGGATTTCCTTATTTTATGTTGCATTTAAATTCTTCATTGGGGTTGATTATGAAACTATACACGGTGTGAGATATTTGTTCTGCAAACGTTCTCAAAGATGTTCTCTAATGTTGTTAGATAAAGTTCACTATAATGTGCATGACCGTTGTAATGAACTTGAATTGAACAACAAAAAGTAAAGCACACAAAAGATTGGTAACCATATTCGATCAACTGATCTACATCAGGGGGACCTGACCCTATTTGATCAACTGATCTACATCAGGGGGACTTGTCAGGTCCGTGAGAGGCAGTCCACTTCTCCAATGTATCACTTACTAGGGATCTTACATGCAGCTGACCTCCCATCACTCAATACCTGTTCTACCCGAACACCCTCTTTCACTAGATTTAACTTTGAGATCTCCTCACAGCCTAGATTTCAACCTATCTAGTTTCCACAGGAAATCTCTCCTGAGACTCCTTTTAACAATGTAAGAAAAGTGTTTCACTACACTCTGACTAGAACACTAATCTCTAATCTAACAATGATAACCGAAACCTATGTAGCTCTTGAACAAAGTAGAGCTCTTGCAAAATGTATCTTTTCAGTTCTTTTGGTCTGTTTTGGTATATATCTAACATGCTCTAATCCCATGCTATTTATAGATTGATGCATAGCCTTTACAAGGAAATAGAAGTCCTAATCCTAATTGGATTCTGACAAGAAAACTTTTCGTAATGAAATAAAACTTAGGACTTGCCATGTTAGAACTCTTCCATCTTTAGACTTCTGCCTTGACCTCAACCACGTGCTCTCCAAGTTGAATAAGGCATCTTCTAGAATGATCTTGAATCTCTTCTTGGTTAGCAACTTCGAATAGCTTCAATGATCTTGGAAGAACAATTTGGACAAAGGATGTTCATGCAAATGTTCACAAATGTTGCAGTGAACATTGTTGATCTCTGAACCTTCACAATAGGTGGCACAGCAGAATGTCTTGTATGTTCATAAACTGACTTCTAACTATCACTCAAGCTAGCTGGCAGTACTCAGTGTGTTGAACAATCTCAGTTGTGTCTCAATGCACAACCGTCTTCATATTCAGCTCAATCCAATCTTCCTGCTTGAGCTGTCTTCATTGAGATCAAGATCACGTTCATGTATATCTTTATGAACGTTGTCCAGAACAACAAATGTACTTGGAAAAATCAAATACTTAGTAATGATTCTATGCCATAAAGATCAAAACAATCAATCACTATAGCAAGTGCAAACTAGAGAACTTGATAAAAAAAATGTTTAGTGCACAACATGACACTAACAATCTCCCTCTTAGTGATATATCTCTACTTAGTGCAAGGTATAACAATAACAATCTCCCCATCTGTCTTTATCTGTTGGCAAATCAGCTCCTATATTTTTCCCAGTGTAACTCCATCAGTAACAGGGACGACGATAACCTAGATCTTCATAAACTTTGTTAAGAAAGTTAGCTCTGTTTTTCTTTCTTTTCTTTTTTTTTCTTTTTCTTTTATGCTTTTTCTCTTATATTTTTATCAAAGCAATGAATATCATTAACAATCATATTATCAGAGCAGTAAAGGCATAAGTAATTGGGTGGAGGAGTGCATAATGATGTGATGAAGCCATGCAAGGCCTTGATGAACTAAATCCAGAGCTGCCATTTAGAGGTTCAATTACACGATTTCGAGCCAAGAAATTGCAAGGTTGTTTCCAAGCAATTATTCGCAAGAAGTTTGAAGAATTAGAAGAAGTTAAATGCAGCCCCAAGATTGTTACCTTGTTAACAATTAAAGATTGGAGATTAAGGTTTGAAGAGTTAAAGATGGAGAGCTCAAGTGCACGTGTGCATGTGCATGTAATTAACGTGTATGTGTGCAAACATGTAGCATCAGATTTTCGGCCCCAATTTATTTAATTGAGGGATTGAATTTTATTTAGACTATAGTATTTATTTAATTATGTTAGACTATAGTTTAGTTCAGATTTTTATTTAATTTTGATGTAATTTTCGGTCATTAATTACAAAGGTTTGACTAGAATTGTAGAAAAACTTTTTGAGTGCTATGACTTTCCCGAGAAAAAGAAAGTGCAGCTAGTTTCGTCAAAGTTTAAAGGCTACGCAACAACATGGTGGGAATTCCAACAGAACCGGTGCTACCGAGATCGCTTTCCACCCATCGACACATGGCGTGAGTTGAAAGATTTGATGGAGAAACGCTTCATTCCAGACCACTACCAATGGGAGTTGGAGGAAAAGCTACACAAGCTTAGGCAAAGAGATCGAAGTGTAAATGACTACTACAACAAAATGATTGAAGCCATGAGATGAGCTGATGTAGAAGAATATCCAGAAGATACCATGGATAGATTTCTAGCTGGTCTACGAAGGGCAATCCGTGAAAGAGTAGCATTGTACCGCTTCGACGAGTTGGAGGACATGGTGGAATACGCCATTCGGATAGAAAAATGGCTAGAAGAGCTAGAGATGAAGTCAAAAGAGGAGGTTCAAGTAGAGTCAAATGAGTTGTCACCTAGAGCTCATCGCCAAACATCCCCGTTTCGTTGGAGCGAACCTGAGTCATTTGAGGAGTTTCTACGTACCTATGTACCACCTACACGGCCTGCATCACCAGTTCAGCTGGTCATAGATATGCCAAGCCAAGCCAGAAACATTCAAGAAGAGCTCCACGTTGAGTTACCATCTGAGATCATTGCCATCAAAGAAGATTATACTTTAGAGGTAACAATTTCAGTTGATGCATCTATTGAAGAACTGATCGATGTTGCAACTTGTGAGAATGTTGAAGAAGAAGAGAAGATTGTTGAAGAGCTTGATCTAGAAGAGTCGGATCAACCTTTGAGTGCAGAAGAAGAAGAAATGGAGATCATTACTGCAGTTGAAGAAGTTGAAGAGTTGTTGGAGATACAACCTTGTTATAAAAAGGAGAATGATATCCGTGAGACAATGGTTGAAGATCTTGAAGAGCTCGAACAAGCTAACATGGAGGAGCTGCCGAGTTCTAACATTTTTTGTCAACCATTTCCTTGTGATGCCTTTATTTTACAGGTTGTTGAAGAAATTCCATTGAAAGTTGATATACCACCAGATTTGATCGTGAATGCCATGACAAGACAAACTATGGAACTAGAGTTTTAGCCATTTAACACCAAGTTGATGTGTACGTTCATGAAGATGTGTTTTATGCAGCTTGTGCAAAAGGAGTTCGATGGTCAGTTCATGTTCGTCTTTGATCCCAGAGAATTGAATTCGAGGACGAATTCTTTTCAAGAAGAGGGGAATGATGAAGCCATGCAAGGCCTTGATGAACTAAATCCGGAGCTGCCATTTAGAGGTTCAATTACATGATTTCGAGCCAAGAAATTGCAAGGTTGTTTCCAAGCAATTATTCACAAGAAGTTTGAAGAATTAGAAGAAGTTAAATGCAGCCCCAAGATTGTTACCTTGTTAACAATTAAAGATTGGAGATCAAGGTTTGAAGAGTTGAAGATGGAGAGCTCAAGTGCACGTGTGCATGTGCATGTAATTAACGTGCATGTGTGCAAACGTGTAGCATCAGATTTTCGGCCCCAATTTATTTAATTGAGGGATTGAATTTTATTTAGACTATAGTATTTATTTAATTATGTTAGACTATAGTTTAGTTCAGATTTTTATTTAATTTTGATGTAATTTTCGTTCATTAATTACATAGGTTTGACTAGAATTGTATTTAAGGCAATTTCCTACCTTGAATAGAATTCTAGTTTAGGGAACTTCCTAGTATAGTTAGAGATCCCTTTTGGATCAATTTTTGAGCCTTTTTTATGTTTAAATTTCGTTCCCCATAGTGTTATTAATAGGGGAACCATGTCACATTGATATTTTAGACTTTATTTGAATTATTAAGCTTTGCTTTCAATATTGTCTCAACCCCCTTTTAAATCTTTGTGAGTTTTGATTTAAAATTCATATTCTTGGAGCTAGCAACTTTAAGTCTTACTCAGAGGTATTTCTTAATCCACTTGAGGGATTAACCGGTATTCGCTATCCGAAGATCAACTTGGAGATTTTATCCTTGGGTACGTTCGAGATTCAAGGAGGCTATCGGGTTGTGATTCACATCAACGAATCATCATCCATCAACCATAATCGACGCCATCCATACTCCATCAACGCACACCTCAATTCAGCCCACAAGTTCGAGTTCAAGTTCTACACCGTTCCGTTTCATCCGTAAGTTCGTTTCATCCCTAACATATCCTATCTACCCAAACCATTCTTCACAAGCCTTCACACACGATTTACTCCCATAATTTCCAGCCCATATCCGTCCCTTTTCAGCCCTTCTTTCTTTGGTATCGTGTTACATAGTTTGTGTCATCGTCTACGTATTTTATTTGTCTAGATTTTTTTGTTTTATTCGTCTAGTTGAGTCGGATTGAAACCCTTCATTCACTGACGTGTTTCGTATCCAGAAGTCTTCCGCTACGTCTCTAGATTCGTCCTAGATTATTTGTTCGGGTTGTATCATGATGTAATGAATGTGATGAGGCGGTTACAGCTTGATTACATCATAATGAAGCCAATGTAAAGAGCTTCACAAAAAATAAACTAAGGCTCAAAGTAAAGATCTTTACAAAAATCAGAGCAAAAAATGATATAGAAGTTTTTTTGAATCGGAGAGAATTTTTTAAACGGAATATACTCCCCTTATTTGCCTAAAGATATAAGGAAAAAGAGCATCATGCTAGGCTTTTCTCAGTCATACTTGTCTGCATCAGATTGCTCATCTTCATGTGCAGACTCAAATTCATCTCTTTCAGCTTCATCTTCATCTGTCTCCTCTTCTCTTTCAGCTTCAACATCCCCTTCTTCCTCTTGTTCTTCAGCTGCTGCATCAGTCTCTTCCTCTTGCTCTTCAGCATTTACCTCTGCCTCTTGTTCTTCCTCATGCTCCTCTGCAACTACTGTGTGGCCTTTTTCCGTCTATGTATCTTCACTTTTCTTAACTGCTGTTTCAGCCAAGGTCTGTAAAGAATGATCTTTAGTAGAATTAGGCCTTGAGAACTCTTCAGATTGAAGAAGTTTTTGAATGTTCTTCTTTTCAACAGTGTGCTCTATAACTTTTTGAGCATGGAAGGCAATACAATCCTTCAAGTGAGATATTCTCTTTTGTTGTACAGAGATTATGGGGGCAAGAGATGTTGATGCTTGACCTAAAGCTTTTTTTGAGCTAGTAATTCTCTGAAGTTGAGCTCGAATGTGCTCTTTTGTAGAAGAAGACATGTCAGAGGAAACCTTCATCCCTAATGGCTTATTTGGCTTTACTACCGAATCCATCTTGGTAGTAACATCTTTCTTTTACTTCTGAATGATCCCATAAATCAAAACGGAGTAGATAATGGGAGCCTTGATCAACTCACACTCAGCCAAACTAAGAACCTTGTTGTAGATAAACTATCCAAAGCTAAATCTCCTTCCTTTTCCAACATGGAACAAGAACCTTCTCTGATTTTAGTTTACTCCAGTATGGTGGGTGCTTGGTACCCAATTGTGAATGGCAATGCAAAATAGAGCTTTGTAGGTTGCAGATAGCTTGCTTGTGGAGACATTTTGTGGGTTGGATGGCCAAAAATCATACTCACCATCTATGAGTTCAGCAGCAACAATGCCCCAATCTTCAATCTTTTCAAACTCCCCCTCAATATCGGACCCAATGTGAGCATTGATCATGTTAGAAGAGAATGCAATCTTCTCTCCTATGACAAAAACTTTTTAAAATTTTTCAGAACCAGGATCATCCATATCCTTAGTTAGATTGCAGTAGAATTCACTTACAACCATTTGGCATGATTGCAGCTGTGACTCGGCACACATTGACGTCTATTCGATTGTTGTGCCGCAGACGACATGTTCGGTTCTCCCACATCCACCGTGAGGGAAATCGGGCTGTGGACTTTCTTGCATGTAGGGAGGTTCAGACCCCTACGCTCACCTTTTATGATTCAGGTTCTACTCCATGATATTTACTCTCCTTGGTGAGGATGGATCAGTTGGGTTATCCCAACTTTCTTTTTAGATATAGTTAGATGATGATGTTTTTCATTTGTTTCTTGTTCCCATTTTATATTGGTTCTTATTTGGAGTTACAGTCTTTCTCGGGTTGTGCTTCAGGTTATGTATATCATTTGGTTTTTGGGGTTAACATCCGATCTGCGGATGTATTCTCTTTTAGTTGTTTCTTTACTTCTAGTTCGAGTACTTAGTTAGGGGTGTGTTCACTTTTGGGACACATCCTACCTATGACTTTGTACGAGACGATTTGCAAGTTATATACAGGCTGGGCATGGTGCCGAATGCCCCACTCCTTTTAGGGGTGTTTTTTTTTAAAAAAACCATTGGAATAAATTCTCCAATCTTAAAGACTGTCTCAAGTAATCCATCAGCCTCAACTAAGTGTAGATACCAGCCTCAATCAACACTGAGGTATCTATTGTCATGTAAGAAATCACATTTCTTTTCTTCACTCCAAAGTGGAGCATGGAATATTGATCTAAAAAGACCAAAAGAAGAAGTACATTTTTCTTGAATGATGTCCAGTTACCTGGAACATCCACCAACATTTTCACAAACATCTTCACGAATTTTTTTCTTATCTGTAGCAGTTTTTAATCTTATCTCCCTTCCAGTTTGAGCACTCTTTTGGAAGCTGCCCAAAATTTTCTCAGAAGCTTTTCTTCTAGTCATCGAGGATGGAGTGGAAACAGAGATAGATCCCTTGGTCGACTTTCCAGGGACCTTCTTCTTCTTAGCCACGGATCATCTCAGAGTAGGAGATCCAACAGTAAATGGCTCTATTGTGTATTATTCACTAGTAAGCAGCTTCTCCTTTGTTGAAACAGGAGCTTCTTTCTCTGAAGATGAAGAGCTTTGCACCTCTTCATCCAGATCTTCAGCAACAACAAATCGATGAATGATCTTTATCTTTCCTTTGTCAGCAGCAACAATCTTCTTGCTAGGAATTTTGAACTTCTGAGTTGATATGATTCCATCACGCTCGAAAGTATGAAAGAATAATAGAAGAGGCAAACAACAAAAATGAATGCACGACGATGGTGTAAGGGTTCAAACTAATACCGAAAACTAATAATAAGACTCGAATTACAGCGGAAGACTTACAAATTATGACTTGGAAGAACGAAGGCAGCGAAAAGGATGATGATGATGATGATGATGATGATGATGGCATTGATGGAAACGGTGGAAGGTAGAAGAAGGTGGTCTTCAATCGAACCCCGAATCGACACGAACTCGGAACGCAATTTCTTCGAACAACTCCGGATAAATTAGCAACTTTCCCTTAGAGCTCGAAGAACTAAAAAGAAGCTATGAATTAAGACTTTAGATTTGCTGGACCTAAAGAATTATTTGTGATCAACCAAAGGATCGATGAAAGTGTTCAACCAAAAGAACATGAGACAGTTGAAAATAAACTTCAATTATTATTCAATGTCTAAAGAAAATAAAATACATGGATCCCTTATTTATACATAAGGAGGGGCACGAAATTCTACTTAAAAAATAATAAAAAAAAGCCTGCCAAATTGGACTAAAAGAATTCCATAAACTAGAATTCTATTCAAGGTAGAAAATTACCTTAATTAAAATTCTAGTCAACTTAAACTAAAAACGAACGAAAATTAGCTTAATAAATAAATAAAATCTGATCCAAAACTATAGTCTAAAATAATTAAATTAATACTATAGTCTAAATAAAATCAGTTCCTAATTAAAATAATTAAGGGGGACGAAAACTTCAAGCAACTCGTCTATGCAACGTGAATCTGCCATGCATGCAAAACTTGATGAGGTTTGATTTGAAGCTTGTCATGGTCTCATCATGAGTAAATGGAACATGCTCATCTTCATCAGCAGGTTCAGGAGTATGTTCAGGAACTTTTTCTTAAACCTTCTTTTCTGCAATAGGTTGTTTCTCAACAACAAGCTCTTTCTGAGCAATGGATCTAACAACTTGTTCAGTTTTTTTCTCCAAATTCTTTGAAACCACTTCAACCACCTTCTTAAATTTCTTTATTGTAGCTTTTTTCTTAATACTACTCTTAGTTCTTGCCTTTGAAACAGCAGCAGGTTTGTAGGTCTTTGTAACTTGCTTGATTAGATCATCAAGTTTTAACGATTTGCTCTTTTTTACCTTCTTCGATGTTGCAACTTCTGCTTCTTCCTTAGAAAGTTTCTCTTCATTTCGTAATATTCTTCAATAAATTCATTCTCTGAATCACCTGATTCTTCTTCTTCATCTCTTAAATGAATAGACACTTTATGTTTCTATGAATCAAGTCCCATGACTTATCTATCAAACTCGTCTAGGCCAGTATCTTCGTTGATGGTCGGCCAATGTAAGTAATGCGACCAATCCCTTTTCTGGGTTTTGATAGAGCTTTTATTTTAGAGGCCATTAAGAAGATGAGTAAGATTGAACAAAAAATCTTGAGAGTTATAGGGGGTAACGGAAAGAAGTTTCAGAGAAAAAAAGAGAGCAAGGAGATGAAATGTGAGAATCAGAATGTGAAAATACGAGTCTGATCAGAGACACATCCTTATATTATGATCATCTGATAACATCATATTTTGCATGTGTTTTGAGGTTTATTTGAGTGGTATTTGATGGGCATTGCATGCATGAAGTGATAAGTTTTGCATTATTTTCTATGTTTTGTGCATTGTCATGTGTTTGTTCATTGTGAAGGGATTTAATGCCAATTTTTTTGTAAGCTTCAAATGATCTTTTGAAATACCCTAGAAAGATAATAAATCAAGTAAAGAATGCGTTGGAAGTAGAATCGAGTCAATCGGATGAGAAACGAGTGAGAACGAAGCAAAACAGTGAAAGGCTGTCAGACTGCCATGTGGACCCGCGACCAAGGGGATTACCCGCGACCGTGGTCGCAAATTTTGTTCTCTGGACTCCCCTCCCAGTCGCGAGTGGTCAGAAAAAACTCGCCTGTTGTCGATTTGAATATAGACAACGGTTTTTCACGAAACCCGTTGTCTACATAAAAAAGATAACGATTGTAATTAAAATCCGTTGTCTATTAAATGATAGACAACGGTTTTTAAGGACAACCGTTGTCTTTTTTTAAAGGGTTATCTAGATTTAACAACGGTCAATATACCCGTTGTCTATTAATGCACAGACAACGGTTATTGACCGTTGTCTATCAGCATGCGCTGATAGACAACACCCTTAATAACAACGGTCGATTTTTCTATAGACAACGGGGAATACCCGTTGTCTATTAGCGTTTTTCTAGTAGTGTGGGCTCATTTCGATCAGAGATACAAGACCTAGCCGGACTTTTCAGAGGGATGAACACCGGGTCTGGGTCACAGCAGCAGCCCTACACTCCATCTCAGCATCAACAACAACTGACTCCCTACAACTCTTACCAACCTTAGCAGCAATTCCAGCAGCAGCCATTCCAGTCAATGCAACAGTTCCCGACTGGACAGTTCTTGGCGTCCTCATCCTCCTCCCAGCAATTTCAGTAGATGTCGACGGGCCAATTCATGGCGACCTCCTTTTAGCAGTTCCAAACCTCCCAATTCATGCCATCATCATCATCACAACAATTTCCGCACCAGTCTCCGCATCACCAGCAGCAACCACCTCACTGAGCCGTTAGTGAGCCGTGCCACCATCTTTTTCCCTCCAAACTTATTTCCTCACTTGGATCAAAATAAGTTTGGGGAGGGGGAAAGTAGTGGTTGGCAAGGATTTTTTCCTGCTCAATTATTGCTTTATTTTAAAACAATGCCTAGTTAGTTTGTTTATGTTTTTAGATAATTGAGCATGCTTGCATACATGCTTTTGTTTATTTATGTTTGGATTATGTTAGGAGTTTATTTAAGTGGTCTTTTGTGTGATGGATTGATTGGATAGAGGCAATTGATGGATACTCGATCGCATACCGTTTTGTTTCATGAGCATGTGATGTTTTATCTATATTTTTGTTCGATTGTCTTATGATTGTGGATTGGGGTTGTTTTAACTTAAACAGGTGTATGTTCTTGTAACAATAATAGGGGTTATGAGAGCATGATAATTGATGAAATTGGAACCCTTGATGAGCATGAGATTATGTTGAAATTTTTTTGCAAAATTTTAATAAAAAGCATGATGTCATGGCATGATTTTCTAAATAAAGTTCTTTAATGTCTCAAAAGTACAATTTGGGAAGGAAAAACTTACCATGGGGAGATTTTGATCCAAAGATTACAAAAGTGTAATATTTTCCTTGATGAGTGATTATGGTCTCCATAAGTGCACTAAGTTTTCTCTAGAACTTGCTCTGTGACTTAATTGAGGTTACATTAGTGTGTTTGATCTCTTGAAAATGATTTAAGGCCATTTGTTGTCTAAACCTTTTAACAATCCAAATTCTTAACCTTCCAATATAAATTTAATCCCTTGCAAGCCTTTTGAGCCTTGAATCTATTTTATTGATTTTGTTGGGTTGGGAATGGAATAATTGGCAAGATTCGTGTAGACTTTTCAAATAAAACTTTTGAGAAATCTTGTAGAATGGAAAAGGTAAAACAATGAATACTCTTGTGATAGAAAAGAACACAAAGAAGTGAATCATCTTGATTACAATTGAAAATGAAGTAAAAGAAAGATAGTTCTACATATACATCACAAACAAGAAAGTATGAAATATTGAAAGAAATTTGGAAAATCTCAAAGAGATATGGGTTGTGAAGAAATAAGGGTAGAAGAGAACTTGATTTGTTCTACTTGCTTGGTAATGAAATTGGTAATGTTGGGAAGTCACTTAGCCAAATATATACCTACCTTTCCGAAAATCCTTCTGTACAATCCCAAAAGACCTTAATGATTCTTGGTTGAGAACACACACTAAGTAGTGGAGATTTTAGTCACTTTGCAAGCATATGGTAGAATTCTAGTGCACTCTCGACCTTGAGCGATACACTTCTAGCCTATACACTCGAGAATGAGCTTCTATTGAACCTTGAGAGAGTTGGAACTTCACAAACTGTATCATGATGGTTTTGATGATCTTGTTTATGGTTGATTGCCGCTATCATCTATGCATAATTTTTATCTTTTGATTTTTGAAGCAAATTTCCATCTTGATTCCAATATGCTCAATTACCTTGTCCTTCTACTCTTGTTTTTGTTTGAGGACAAACAAATGTTTAAGTTTGGGGGAGTTGATGAGTGCATAAATTACACTCATTTGGACCCATTTTGAGTGCATTCGTACTTGGTTATCTTGTAAATATGTTGTATATATTGTTTATTTCTGTTTTAATATTATGTTTAATGAAATGTGGCCAATATAGGAAATTTTTGGAATATAAAGAGTAAAAACAAAGTCAAATTGATAAAAAGATCGACAAGAAGTACACAAGGCATGGAACAATGAAGAAATGAGTAAGAAAACAGCTAATACTTGGAGACGCGACCCCCAAACGCGACTTCAGGGGGTCGCGCTTCATCACACGGCACCAAGTGACCACTAAACGTAAGCTACTACGGTCGCACCTCGGCCTTCAGTCGAAATGCGACCCCGAGACATGACCGAAATCCCATTTTGCAGACACTTCAGAGAGCCGATTTTCTTCAGTCGAAACGCGGGTCCAAAGCGTGAGTTACTGGGGTCGCGCCTCGGCCTTCAGTCGAAACACGACCGAAATTCCGTGTTGCAGAGCCTTCAGAGACCTGATTTCTTTTGTTCCAAACTCGACCCTCAAACGCGAGTTCCTGGGGTCGAGTTCCGCACATACAGAAATAAAAAGTGACTTTTAGCATCCAATTATTGCTCCATTCATATATATATCATTTGGGCATTTCAAATGGGAGATATCCATACACCCTGGGACGAAAAACACTTGGAGAAACATCAAGAGAAGGGATTTTTTAAGATCAAGAGGAAGGAAGAAGATTCAACCATCCATTTGAGCATCCAAGCCATAGGATTGAAGAAGAAATATTCTACATTAGGTTTTATCACTTCTTCTCTCTTTTTAGACTTGTATTTAGAATAAGTTATTGCTTTTCTTCTTGTAATCTTGATTTTATTGTAAATATGGTTGGCTAGAGCCTTAGGGCTCTAGGATGTGGTGAAACAATGTGAATATTGATCTTTGATTTGGGATATATATATATATATATGTTATTGCTTTGTCAAGATTTTTAACTATGCTAGGGCTTGAATGGTGTTGTTTGGTTGGCCATTTCACTAACATCACATGTATGAATCACTTGCATCTAGTCAATCCCGTGATCATAAGCATGCTTGGATCAAATCTACATATTTGTCTTCTTAGTCGAATGTCATTATGTGGAAGGAAATGTGACCCTTAGAACCTTTGGTAGGTGCGACCTTGGAATGCGTTAGAGATAGCCATCCTTATCGCACTCGCAATTTAAGAGATATTCGAGAGATGCTCTTACTATATTCGTGGTCTTCCTATCTATGATCTTTGCATATATGTATGTGTAATCCCACATTGTAGGTCAATATGAGTATTGTGTAGCCATGTCCTAGAGTTTCTCCTTATTTATCATCTTCAAAGCTCTCCCTTGTTTGGTATTGTCTCTTAAGTGCAAATTATATTGATAATTATTGTTGTTTAAGTGTTTATGACTTTTGATCTTGGTTGGCATTTTGATTTAGTTAAAACATACCGTCTCCTTATTGAGATCAAGATCACGTTCATGTATATCTTTATGAACGTTGTCCAGAACAACAAATGTACTTGGAAAAATCAAATACTTAGTGATGATTCTATGCCATAAAGATCAAAACAATCAATCACTATAGCAAGTGCACACTAGAGAACTTGATAAAAAAAATGTTTAGTGCACAACATGACACTAACAATCTCTCTCTTAGTGATATATCTCTACTTAGTGCAAGGTATAACACTAACAATCTCCCCCTTTGTCTTTATCTGTTGGAAAATCAGCTCCTATGTTTTTCCCAGTGTAACTTCATCAGTAACAGAGACGAGGACAACCTAGATCTTCATAAACTTTGTTAAGAAAGTCAGCTCCGTTTTTCTTTCTTTTCTTTTCTTTTTGCTTTTCTTTTATGCTTTTTCTCTTATATTTTTATCAGAGCAATGAATATCATTAACAATCATATTATCAGAGTAGTAAAGACGTAAGTAATTAGGTGGAGGAGTGCATAATGATGTAATGAATGTGATGAGGCGGTTACAGCTTGATTACATCATAATGAAGCCAATGTAAAGAGCTTCACAAAAAATAAACTAAGTCTCAAAGTAAAGAGCTTTACAAAAATCAAAGCAAAAAATGATATAGAAGTTTTTTTGAATCGGAGAGAATTTTTTAAACGGAATATACTCCCCTTATTTGCCTAAAGATATAAGGAAAAAGAGCATCGTGCTAGGCTTTCCTCAGTCAGACTTGTCTGCATCAGATTGCTCATCTTCATGTGCAGACTCGAATTCATCTCTTTCAGCTTCATCTTCATATATCTCCTCTTCTCTTTCAGCTTCAACCTCCCCTTCTTCCTCTTGTTCTTCAGCTGCTGCATCAGTATCTTCCTCTTGCTCTTCAGCATTTACCTCTGCCTCTTGTTCTTCCTCATGCTCCTTTGCAACTACTGTGTGGCCTTTTTCCATCTATGTATCTTCACTTTTCTTAACTGCTGTTTCAGCCAAGGTCTGCAAAGGATGATCTTTAGTAGAATTAGGCCTTGAGAACTCTTCAGATTGAAGAAGTTTTTGAACGTTCTTCTTTTCAACAGTGTGCTCTATAACTTTTTGAGCATGGAAGGCAACACAATCCTTCAAGTGAGATATTATCTTTTGTTGTACAGAGATTATGGGGGCAAGAGATGTTGATGCTTGACCTAAAGCTTTTTTTGAGCTAGTAATTCTCTGAAGTTGAGCTCGAATGTGCTCTTTTGTAGAAAAAGGCATGTCAGAGGAAACCTTCATCCCTAATGGCTTCTTTGGCTTTACTACCGAATCCATCTTGGTAGTAATATCCTTCTTTTACTTCTGAATGATCCCATAAATCAAAACGGAGTAGATAATGGGAGCCTTGATCAACTCACACTCAGCCAAACTAAGAACGTTGTTGTAGATAAACTATCCAAAGCTAAATCTCCTTCCTATTCCAACATGGAACAAGAACCTTCTATGATTTTAGTTAACTTCAGTATGGTGGGTGCTTGGTACACAATTGTGAATGGCAATGCAAAATAGAGCTTTGTAGGTTGCAGATAGCTTGCTTGTGGAGATAGTTTGTGGGTTGGATGGCCAAAAATCATACTCACCATCTATGAGTTCAGCAGCAACAATGCCCCAATCCTCAATCTTTTCAAACTCCCCCTCAATATCGGACCCAATGTGAGCATTGATCATGTTAGAAGAGAACACAATCTTCTCTCCTATGACAAAAACTTTTTAACAGTTTTCAGAACCAAGATCATCCATATCCTTAGTTAGATTGCAGTAGAATTCACTTACAACCATTTGGCATGATTGCAGTACTTCCACTATTTCTGTTTTCCTTTGGCATTTGTTGCATGGTAGAGTCCCTGTTGATATGTGTCTCCAGTCTCATCGTACTCATCTTGCCTCCCATTGTCATTGTTGTTATGATCATCAGGTCGAGTCCTTAGAGCATGTTTTTCTTTGGTATGAGTCTGTGAAATCAGTTTAGGCGTTTGTTATCTCTTGGTTTCACACTTCTGCACCACATGCACATACAGTCACACAGGCTCTTGGGTTTTGACGGGGGTTGTTTCCATGATCCTCTCTTAAGCACATCAGTTTCCTGCTTCCTTACCTTGCTTTTTGGTTTCTTTGGATAGAGAGGAACAACCGCAAACATCGCGGGGTTTCTTTCCTCATTTCTCACATTGTTTGGCAGGTTAAGCGTCATCTCCGACTTTTGGTTTTGACCGGAAAGCTCCTTCTACAGCATTGGTTGGGCTGCTATCCGCCGATGTCTTTCATGCCCATCTCTGACCCAATTCTGAGATCTCTCTGGTCTCCAATGGTGTCATAGCGGCCTCCTGAGGCACCGTGGGTCAAGCTCAATATGGATGGTTCTTATTCGACCGATCTTCAGATGGCAGCAGGTGGAGGAGGTTTGGTTCGGGATTCCTCAAGTTCCCTTCTAGCAAGTTTCTGCGTGCCCCTTTAGGCTGCATCGAGTTTCGACATGGAGTTTCAGGCTCTGCTTCATGGGTTGAGACTCGCGGTGCAGTATTCAGATCATATCTGGATTGAGATGGATGCTGCCTCGGTGATGTCGGTGTTGCAGTTAGGCCGGCCCGATTCAGCTATGACTCGGCACACATTGACGTCTATTCGATTGTTGTGCCGCAGACGACATGTTCGGTTCTCCCACATCCACCATGAGGGAAATCAGGCTGCAGACTTTCTTGCATGTAGGGAGGTTCAGACCCCTACGCTCACCTTTTATGATTCAGGTTCTGCTCCATGATATTTGCTCTCCTTGGTGAGGATGGATCAGTTGGGTTATCCCAACTTTCTTTTTAGATATAGTTAGATGATGATGTTTTTCATTTGTTTCTTGTTCCCATTTTATATTGGTTCTTATTTGGAGTTACAGTCTTTCTCGGGTTGTGCTTCAGGTTATGTATTTCATTTGGTTTTAGGGGTTAGCATTCAGTCTGTGGATGTATTCTCTTTTAGTTGTTTCTTTACTTCTAGTTCGAGTACTTGGTTAGGGGTGTGTTCACTTTTGGAACACATCCTACCTATGACTTTGTATGAGACGATTTGCAAGTTATATACAGGTTGGGCATGGTGCCGAATGCCCCACTCCTTTTAGGGGTGTTTTTTTTTAAAAAAACCATTGGAATAAATTCTCCAATCTTAAAGACTGTCTCAAGTAACCATCAGCCTCAACTAAGTGTAGATACCAGCCTCAATCAACACTGAGGTATCTATCGTCATCTAAGAAATCACATTTCTTTTCTTTACTCCAAAGTGGAGCATGGAATATTGATCTAAAAAGACCAAAAGAAGAAGTACATTCTTCTTGAATGATGTCCAATTACCTGGAACATCCACCAACATTTTCACAAACATCTTCACGAATTTTTTTCTTATCTGTAGCAGTATTTAATCTTGTCTCCCTTCCAGTTTGAGCACTCTTTTGGAAGCTACCCAAAATTTCCTCGGAAGCTTTTCTTCTAGTCATCGAGGATGGGGTGGAAACAGAGATAGATCCCTTGGTCAACTTTCCAGGGACCTTCTTCTTCTTAGCCACGGATCCTCTCAGAGTAGGAGATGCAACAGTGAATGGCTCTATTGTGTATTATTCACTAGCAAGCAGCTTCTCCTTTGGTGAAACAGGAGCTTATTTCTCTGAAGATGAAGAGCTTTGCACCTCTTCATCCAGATCTTCAGCAACAACAAATTGATGAATGATCTTTATCTTTCCTTTGTCAGCAGCAACAATCTTCTTGCTAAGAATTTTGAAATTCTGAGTTGATATGATTCCATCACGCTCAAAAGCATGAAAGAATAATAGAAGACTCAGACAACAGAAACAAATGCACGACGACGGTGTAAGGGTTCAAACTAATACCGGACACCAAAAATAAGACTCGAATTACAGCGGAAGACTTACAAATTATGACTGGGAAGAACGAAGGCAGCGAAAAGGATGATGATGATGATGATGATGATGATGATGGCATTGATGGAGACGGTGGAAGGTAGAAGAAGGTGGTCTTCAATCGAACCCCGAATCGACACGAACTCGGAACGCAATTTCTTCGAACAACTCTGGATAAATTAGCAACTTTCCCTTAGAACTCGAAGAACTAAAAAGAAGCTATGAATTAAGACTTTAGATTTGCTGGACCTAAAGAATTGTTTGTGATCAACCAAAGGATCAATGAAAGTGTTCAACCAAATGAACATGAGACAGTTGAAAATGAACTTCAATTTTCATTCAATGTCTAAAGAAAATAAAATACATGGATCCCTTATTTATACATAAGGAGGGGCACGAAATTCTACTTAAAAAATAATAAAAAAAAGCCTGCCAAATTGGACTAAAAGAATTCCATAAACTAGAATTCTATTCAAGGTAGAAAATTACCTTAATTAAAATTCTAGTCAACTTAAACTAAAAACGAACGAAAATTAGCTTAATAAATAAATAAAATCTGATCCAAAACTATAGTCTAAAATAATTAAATTAATACTATAGTCTAAATAAAATCAGTTCCTAATTAAAATAATTAAGGGGGACGAAAACTTCAAGCAACTCGTCTATGCAACGTGAATCTGCCATGCATGCAAAACTTGATGAGGTTTGATTTGAAGCTTGTCATGGTCTCATCATGAGTAAATGGAACATGCTCATCTTCATCAGCAGGTTCAGGAGTATGTTCAGGAACTTTTTCTTAAACCTTCTTTTCTGCAATAGGTTGTTTCTCAACAACAAGCTCTTTCTGAGCAATGGATCTAACAACTTGTTCAGTTTTTTTCTCCAAATTCTTTGAAACCACTTCAACCACCTTCTTAAATTTCTTTATTGTAGCTTTTTTCTTAATACTACTCTTAGTTCTTGCCTTTGAAACAGCAGCAGGTTTGTAGGTCTTTGTAACTTGCTTGATTAGATCATCAAGTTTTAACGATTTGCTCTTTTTGACCTTCTTCGATGTTGCAACTTCTGCTTCTTCCTTAGAAAGTCTCTCTTCATCATCACTTTCGTAATATTCTTCGATAAATTCATTCTCTGAATCACCTGATTCTTCTTCTTCATCTCTTAAATGAATAGACACTTTATGTTTCTAAGAATCAAGTCCTATGACTTATCTATCAAACTCGTCTAGGCCAGTATCTTCATTGATGGTCGGCCAATGTAAGTAATGCGACCAACCCTTTATCTGGGTTTTGATAGAGCTTTTATTTTAGAGGCCATTAAGAAGATGAGTAAGATTGAACAAAAAATTTTGAGAGTTATAGGGGGGAACGGAAAGAAGTTTCAGAGAAAAAGAGAGAGCAAGGAGATGAAATGTGAGAATCAGAATGTGAAAATACGAGTCTGATCAGAGACTCATCCTTATATTATGATCATCTGATAACATCATATTTTGCATGTGTTTTGAGGTTCATTTGCGTGGTATTTGATGGGTATTGCATGCATGAAGTGATAAGTTTTGCATTATTTTCTATGTTTTGTGCAATCTCATATGTTTATTCATTGTGAAGGGATTTAATGCCAATTTTTCTGTAAGCTTCAAATGATCTTGGGAAATACCCTAGAAAGATAATAAATCAAGTAAGGAATGCGTTGCAAGAAGAATCAAGTCAATCAGACGAGAAACGAGTGAGAACGAAGCAAAACAGTGAAAGGCTGTCGGACTGCCATGTGGACCTGCGACCAAGGGGATTACCCTAGTTTTCTATATTTAAATGGATAGCTAAACCCTAGTTTTCTATATTTAAATGGATATCATATATGCTATGACTTTATCTTGATCTTTGATTACTCTTATTTTTATCTGTATTGTTTAAATAGCCACCAAATGATACAATTTGATGTGTTAATTCATAAATCGAGAGAAGAGTTTTAACACGTGATCTGGAATAATTAACTCATTAATCAATAGCACTCGAGATGGTTGAGGTTAATTGAGAGAGCAATAGACCCTGAGAGCAATTATGAGTTGCATGCTAGGCATTGAACGAAGATGTTAATACTAGTTGTGTGATCCAAGCTTTAGACACTTTGAGAAAAGGTTTGAAGTATAATTGTGGTTGTTCTAGCTAGATTTAAGTCCCTACATAGGTGTAAGATGAAACAATTAAATAAATGGATTAGATAAAGATTCTCCAACTCTAGAATTCGTCTTTCTCTATTGTTTCTTCTTTACTCTTTCTTCTTTGTGTTACCATTTATATTATATGTTTAAGTACTTTAATTAGTTCAAGCACTTTAATCGGTTGTCTAGATAACATTTAGGAGTTAAGTTCTAGTACTTAGTTAGTTAAATATTAAATCTCTGTGGATACGATACTCTTGTTCACTGCTACACTATAAACCTCACTGTGCACTTGCAGTTAGGTTAAAAAAATATCGAACATCATCTTTCTCTTATGATGCCTGAATAGTTTCTGTTAGACATATATTTTGGAGCAAAATCCCACCAAATCCATAGACAGACTTTTGAATTTGCAGAGATACAAACTAGCTGTTACAGACACAGTACATGAACATTTTCAAGAGAATGCTCATGGATGTCTTTAGTGAACATTTTTCACATATTCTCCAATACAGTCCTTTCTTTAGCAAAAGTCTTCTTTATCCTGCTGAGTGTGAAATAAACACGCTCACAAACCATTAGGTTGTTTTAATGGTAGATGCAAAGACCAAGAGTGGATCTTAGTTTCTCAAACCTTGCAGTATCCAAGCCTTTGGTAAACAAATCAACTAGTTGATCTTCTGTATTTGTAACAGCCCGGTTCTGAGATAGGGATTAACGAATGAGGACGGGGTGTTATTAAGGGTTTTAACGAGTAAATTCAGATGATTAATGAAGAAGTTTAAGAATAAAGGTACGCTTTGAAGATAGTTGATGATACTCGGGTTTACTTGATTAAGAAGGAAACATGCTTTAGCGGAATAAAACGGCTAACTAATCAGATACCAACAAGCATACGCTCTTTTATAGGTGAAAGGAAAACATACTCGGAAAGTGGAAATAAACTTAATATGCATCTTATATATATATGTAATCATCTGGAAATATTCTTAGTATCTCGAATAATCATAATAGAACCTTGAACGGAATTTAGAATGAGTTAATCAGAGTAGCAGAACACATAATGGGATTTCAAAGAAACTTATATAATAGCAAAACAATCTTGGCAGCCAACCCACATCCACAGCCACCATCATCCTCGGCATCTCAATCTGAAAACATTTGAAAAAGCGGGCGTGAGCACTAATGTACTCAGTGGGTTTTTAATGAAAGCTTTTTTAATAACTTGAGAAATATCCAACAATGAATTGGCAGTATATGGAGAGCAAAACGCAAAAGCTCTCTCCATATCCGCAAAACCTTTTCTTTACTTTTGGGCCTAACCTTGGCTCAAACCTGATGTCAACTGTACCCTTAGGCATGCTATGGGATAGAAGAGGGGTTACCTCAAATATCCAAATGAGTTTGCGAGGGAATTAACCTAGCAGTGACTCCCTCTAAAAGTTGTGAGCTCAATTTCTGCTTAAGTGAAATGCTAAGTTCCTTTCTTCCTTCATCTTGCTAGTAAAACCAATCTTAGAGCAACGTCTAAGGGCTAGTCCTTTAATAAAGCATAATCTTGGCCTGTAAGGGATTTAACGCTACCCTAACAAGGCAATCCTTAATTCTTAACTTACGAGCCTTAACACAATATAAACATTCAATACAAGGAGATGAACGTAAATGAATACGAATTTCAACTAAAGACTATTCTAAACATCACATGCTAAGCATAACAATACTTTTCCTAGCATTTCTAAACATGTTCAAGAGCTTAATTAGAACATAATATCTTTCTTTCCTTCCTTCCTTGTACAGAGATCGATCAGGCAGAGCAAAAATGCTTTATTGGATATTTCATTTACCCTATATGCTTCTAGAGCTTATTAGCTCAAACTTTAGATGAGTATAGATTTACCCACCTCGATTACTTGACAGAAGATGAGCAACGAGTTGATGATCCTTCTCCGAATTCCTACGAGGCTCACTTCCTCCTACAAAAGTCGAATCATCGACTTAGCGACCTTCTTCGAAGAAGTTAACTATCTAAAGTGAGAAATAATGACATTTTACTCGAAGACTAAAATCCAAGACTTATTTACAGATTGCACGACTTTACGACTTTATAAATTTCGAGAAGAATTTATTTAAAGAATATCTCGACTTGATTTCCCAATTTTTAGACAAAGAATAACTTGAATAGATTACTCGAAATAAATTGAGAATATCTTCATTGCTTCTCTAAAATTTAACTTGAAAATAACTTGGAAATAACACGACTTGAAAAGCTTGAAAAGCTCGGGAAGAGGGTACGAAAATAGCCGAAAAGAAACGGCGGAAAAACAACACGGAGAAGGGGGGGCCACCGCAGCGCACATGGGCGCCGGCGGGCTCCCCCCCGCCGCGGGGCCACCTTGCCCCGACGGGCTCCCTGCCGCCGTGGGGCTGCCTTGCCCCGGCGGGCTCCCCATCCCCGGCGGGCTAGGCGCGACCGAGGGGGGTGTGGCGCGGCGGCGCACCCCCCCTGCAGGGCTCCTTTTCTTTCTCTCTCTTCTACTGGGTTTCTTCAACTGTGTTCTTCAACTGAGTTCTTCGTGTTCGTTGATTCTTCGACGAACACGAAGAACACGAAGAACAATTAACCCGAATTTTCTTAAAACCGACATACTTGAAATTAACATGCAACAACATGCTTTAACTTTAAAAAAAAATTTGGCATTATAACGACGTAAATACGATAATCCTCTTTAAATATTTAGAATAACGACGAAATCTCTAAATATAGCTTGAACGGAATTTAAACGAAATAAACGGGGCTAATTTCAAGAATAATAACGACAGAAATAAAGCGAGAAATATAACGTAAACGCTATTAACTTGGAACTTCAATAAAAACTGAAATATAACTTAGATGGAAGGGAAACGAGCAATAATGAAGAACGTGAAGAATGTAAAGAACGGAAAGTAATTGCGGAATTTAAAGACAGAAAAAGAAATAAAGATTGAGACCGACGAACAAGAATGGACGGGGTTAGGTGCGTCGAAGGAAGGTGGCTAGCTCGGCGTCTCGTCGAGTTGCAACGGTGGCAGAGCCGCCCGCTACAACCCAACGGCGCCCCTAGCACCTTCCCTCACCGCATCCCTTCCACACCACTCCGCTCGTCGTCTTGCAGAACACTCACGAAGAACTTTTTTTTACTTCGACAGAACTTTCTTGGCTCTTACGAGCTTTCCCACTCTCTATGAAGTGAAATGGATGGAAATGAGCAAATGAATGCAAAGGGGTGGCCTTGTATTTATAGGAAAAGCTTTGGCTTCCAAGGGAAGCCACTTCAGTGCAAGAATACTGCAAAAGTTACCCGGGTTCGGTTAAAAGCTGCTTTATTCGATGTCGAGGTCCAAATGACCTCAGACACGAAATCTAAAAATACCGGGAGACTCGTTGGCTCGAATACTAGTGAACCAACTTGATTCGTGAAAAAGACGGGGTCGTCTGAAGAAAGACGAGTAAAGATTCCCTTTTTGGAATTACTTTTTACTATTCACTCAGACTGACAGATTTTACTCCCGAGCGTTTGATTGACCTCAGAATGGTAATCCGTGAATGCCAACGGAATTCTTGGGTCATTTCCCATAAGAGGGGCCTGACAGAACTAGACTCGGATCGACGAGAAGGATTTCGTAAATTTCTCAAAACACGAACGCACGTAAAAGTTACTATTCATTCATCCTTTAAATACGTTTTTCATCACCGGGAACTCAATTGACTTCAGAATTAAAATCCGAAATTACCGGCATACTCCTTGAGTTAAAACCTTTCTAACGAGACCACGAATGGTCATAAAAGAATTAAGATCAAATTTTCAGAAAAGATGATTTTCACGAAAACTGACCCTTAAAGTCGTGACTGACATCTGACCTCAATTAACCTTAATTAATTTTATTCCTTAACTTCTTAATTATCATTAAGAATCCTCCAAACCTTAATCGAAAATCTGGGGTGTTACATTCTTCCCCCCTTAAAGAAATTTCATCCCGAAATTTACTAACCATGATAAACGATATCAGGGTACTTTTTGAGTAGCTCGGATTCGAGCTTCCATGTTGCTTCCTCTGAACCATGAAGGTTCCAGATCATCTTTACAAGATTGATCTCCTTGTTCCTTAATTTCTGGATCTTTTGACTCACAAAGGCCTGGGGCTTCTCTTCATAGGTTAAGTCCTCATTCAGGACTATCTCTTCCTTGCAAATCACGTGCTTTGGATCAAACACGTACTTTCTCAACATTGAGACATGAAAAGACCTCATGAACATCACTCAGGTTAGGTGGTAAGGCCAACCTGTAGGCTACTTTATTCACTTTTTCTAAATCTCAAAAGGTCCAATAAATATGGGCCTTAACTTGTTTCGTTTGGCAAAACGAACCACTCCTTGACGGAGACATTTACAAGAATACTATCTTTAATATCGAATCTCAATTCCGTTCTTCTTTCGTCCGTGTAAGCCTTTTGTCTGTCTTGAATTTCCTTGATTTGCTGATGAACAAGCTCGATCTTCTGGACTGCTACCGGGACCATTTCAGGTCCAAGTATCCTTCTCTTTCTAACTTCGTCCCAATACAAGGGCGATTTACACTTTCTTCTGAACAGGGCTTCATAAGGGCCATGCCGATCGATGACTGGTAGCTGTTGTTGTACGCAACTTTTATCAATTACAGTAGCTCCTCCCAGCTACTTCTGTGATCGATGAACACTCCTCTAAGCATGTCTTCTAGATTTTGAATAGTCCTTTCAGACTGGCCATTCATTCGAGGATGAAAGGCCGTGCTGAAATTGAGCTTTCATCCCATTGCCTCTTGTATACTCCTCCAAAATCTTGACGTAAATCTCGTATCACGATCCGATATAATCGAGACCGGCACATCGTGCTTTATGCACAAATTTCCTATTATACATCTGGGCTAGTTGATCTAGCCCATCTGTCATGATAACAATAATGAGATATGCTGCTTTCGATAATCGATTCACGATTACCCAAATAGTGGTATTCCACCACTTAGACTTTGGTAATCCTAACACAAAGCCTATACTACTACGATCATACTTCCATTCAAGAATTTCTATGGGTTGGAGCAACCAGAAGGTTTTTGATGCAAGGCTCCACTTGTTGACAAATCAACACCTTTCTACGAAGGTGGCTACTTTTCTCTTCATGTTATTCTGCTAGAAGTTCTTTTTGAGGTCTTGATACATCTTGGTGCTTCCGGGATGTGCTGTATGTGGCTTGTCATGTGCCTTGCACATGATTTCCTCCTTTAGTTCTTTCTTGCTTGACACACAAAGCTTTCCTTTGAATAAGAGCGCTTTATCGGCGGCTTCTGCGAAGTCTTGCGTGCTATCTAATCGTGCTTCTAGGCTTTTCTTCTCAAGAAAATCATTTTATTTCCAAACCTTAACTATCCTTTATCTCGGGTCGGGATGAGCGACTATCGCGGTGATTTGTGCTTAATTGATTGCAGGTGGTGTTAGCACCTCGATTCTTAACTTCTTGAATTCCTATCAAAGCTTCTTCTTAACTTGAGCGAGTCCTAACTCTCTCTTCTCTTTCCTACTTAGGGCATCAACTACCACTTTTGCCTTACTTGGGTGGTAGCGAGTTGTGCGGTCGTAATCCTTTACAAGTCCTAGCCATCTTCTCTGCATTATGCTAAGATCCTCTTGCTTGAAGAAATACTTTAGACTCTTGTGATCTTGAGAAGAGTCTTACACTTAGCTCCGTAGAGATAGTGCCTCCAGATCTTTAGCGCAAAAATAACCGCTGCTAGTTCTAAATCATGCGTGAGGTAGTTCTTCATATGATTCTTAAGCTGCCTCGAAGCATAAGCGATCACCTTTCCTCTCTTCTTCAGCACACATCCTAATCCTTTCCTCGACGCATAAGCATAAACCACGAAATCTTCATTTCCTTCCGAAATGGCCAATCATCGGGCTTGTGGTTAACATCTTCTTTCTTGAAACTTTCCTCGCACTCGGGTGTCTACCTAAACTTGAAGTTCTTTCTTAACACTCGCGTCATAGCCTTAGCTATTGACGAGAATCCTTCGATGAATCTACAATAGAATCCTGCGAGTCCTAGAAAGCTTCATATCTCATTCACGTTCCTTGGAGACTCCGAGTTGCTTGCAGCTTCAATCTTAGCTGGATCTACCTTTATTCCTTCTACTGAAACCGTATGACCTAGAACATAACTTCTTTAAGCCAGAACTCACACTTACTAAACTTAGCGTAAAGCCTTTCTCCTCTTTAACTTCTCCAGCACCACCCTTAGGTGCTCTTGATGCTCCTCTTTGTCCTTTGAATAGATGAGGATATCATCTATGAAAACTAGCGCAAACTTATCTAGATACGGGTAAAAACCCGGTTCATTAAATCCATAAACACTGCTGGGGTGTTGGTCAATCCGAATGGCATTACCACAAACTCGTAATGCCCAAAGCGAGTCCTAAAAGCAGTATTAGGAATATCTTCCTTTCAGATCTTCAGCTGATGATACCCAGATCTTAAGTCTATCTTTGAGAAGACACTTGCTCCCTTAAGCTTGATTAAATAGATCATTTATTCTTGGGTGAGGGTATCGATTCTTGATGGTCAACTTATTAAGCCTTCTATAGTCGATGCACATTCTCAATGTGCCATCCTTCTTCTTCACAAACAAGATTGGAACTTTCCGAGACGACACACTAGGTTGGATAAAACCTAGGTCTAATAACTCTTGCAGTTGAACCTTGAGTTCTTGTGACTCCTTAGGCGCCACTCTGTAAGGGGCTTTTGACTGGTGCAGCTCCTGGTTCTAAACCGATAGTGGATTCCACTTGCCTATATGGTGGTAGTTCTGATAGGTCCTTTGGAAATAAGTCTTCAAAATTTTCTTGTGCCTGAAACGCCTTCTATTGCAAACTCTTCTTCCTCTTTCTTCGTTGCAACCACTTTTCGATGGTATTCTGTCTTTATAGCCTCTGCTGGCGATCACCGTCACTTGCAAGCGTAACGATCGCGTGACTTGACCTTGAACGTAAGCTCAGAACTTATCTGACGTCATTCCTCAGATTGCCTCTTAATACTGGACGAGCTGAAAAATCACTTTTAGAGATTCGCGTCCTACTAGAAGGGCATTAACTATCATACTTAGATTCTTCTTCCTATTGGGACTATTTCCTCTTATTCTTCCAAATGAATATTTCTTTATACTCTCTGCTCTAATTAATGATCCACACTCGAGCTCTATGAGTGGGAACAAAACAAAATGATTGCCTCTGAGTGAGGACTTTATCTTGATCAATAATTCTTTAACAAGTTCCAAAAGCTGGAAAAGATATAACACTGGGTTACTTATACTAAAAACATTGCTTTTTCAGAGGACTTATAAACTCAAAAGGGGTTTTTGCGTGTAGCAAACGTATGAGAGACAATCGATGATTAACAACTGAGAACTGTACTGAATATTTGCAAGGGCGTCAGCATAACTTTAACAAGGGAATGCTATCAATGATTCTGGATGATTAAAGAAGTAGCATCAAAAGATTATAATTTGTCCAAAATGATATTGAAGAAATTCAAATGATATAAATGAAGAATTTCAATCAATATGAAGTTGTTGAAAGGTGATTGTTTTAATTGATGCGAGAATGAATGAATAGACTCATCAAAACTTCTTATCTTACTGAAACTTTTAATCTACCACTTCTAGGTCTATCTGCTTAACGATCTTCTTCAGGTTCTTTCTCTTTCTTTCCTTGATCTTCACGCATCTTCTTCTTTACTAGGTTGCTATGAAATAGCATGAGTTGGTTGGCCTTCAATTAGCTATACTTGGCTGGAAAAGGTGACATACGGGAATCACTTTCACCTATTAGAAGGGATACACAATCGACCTGATCTATACGCGTTTTCTTCTCGTCTGAAACCACTAATGCGGGTTATGCCTTGATAACTGGTTGAACTCTTGATCGTATGTTGACAACGTCTTCTTTCCTTACTTCCAGCTCTAGATCTCTACCTCATTTGCCTTATGAACAGTTCGGGATATACATCTGATATAACTCGTACTTGAAATCTTCCCAATCATACTACGCTTACTGCCTCAAATATATCATCCTTCGAACGGACTCCTATCTGAAGTTTGTACTCATAAAAGAGCACGACCTAATTCTTCATCCTCTAATCAGACTATAAAATTGAAAATTCACTTCTAAAGAATAACCCATTTCTCGACTCCCATCGGGTCTCCTAGACTATTAGAACGGAAAGATTGTGTTTGAGAAACACATTCTTGGCTCTTGAGTCATGGTTCAGGACTTGCTTGCTTGCGGCCTCGTTCTCTTGGCTTGATGTCTTCTCAACGACATTCTAAAGAATCCTACATATTAGAGATGCTCGCTCGTATTTGCACGAAGCAAAATGAAATACCTTTCGATAAGGTCTTTAGATTACGCAGGATAGATCAAGCAAAGCGGGAAAATTGCCTCATAAGAGGACTTTTGGCATAAATAAGAAAGAGGTTCTTGGTTACATCCAAAAATAGGGCTACCTTTTGGAGAATTACTACTGCTATCAAAATCTAAAAGGTTGGTTAATACATTTTCAGAATAAGATCTGGATTAAAGCGGATAAACGGACAACAGGTCAGCAAGGTGTTCTAACAACAACACCTCATTTCCCTACTTCTAAAGCTTAACTATATGCTGAGTCCCCTTCTTTCTCATCTTCATCTGTCTCTGGTACCTCGAACTTGAATTTCCTTAAGCTTCCTTTAGGGAACTGATAGGGCATTCACTATCCTAGACTCTGAGGGGCAACTGGTTGATAGGCAGGGGCCTACTGGTGCATTCTGGAGGACAAAGACTCGGTGTCCTGGACGATCAAGGGTCTTGCTTCTAAGGTTCCTTCAGCACGAGGGCACGGTGCTTGAAATTTAGGGGGACTGTTCAGAGTCGCCCTTAGCAGTTCTAGTTCCATCACAGATGAGGGATTTTGCTCGGCTAGAGCATTCACGTGGCCATACTTTAACTCCCAAAGAGCCATCAGGGCTGAAGAGAATTCTGTCAGGTTCCCGATTACAGCATGCGTCTCGGGATCACGGGTGATGGTGCTTTGCAGAATGCGATACATTGCTGGCCTCTCAGCGGTCGGTGCTTGCTCACACATGCGGATGCATATTTCCAAGTCGGATACCTTTCCTGACGTTCCTCCAAAGTCGTTCATTTCTGGAACGGGGCGGGAAAGAGGCACATTATTCCTAGCAGTCGAACGTTTCTTAACCATCTAGAAATATGAAGTTTAATCAATCTAGATTATAAATGGGAGACCTATGGTACTCCTGAGATCATGCTATCGTTTAGATTCAGACTACTTATCTTGCATGCATAGATCCTTTTTGCAGTTCACTTTTACAAAAATTTTGGTGCCCAAGTCTTTGATCATAAACTTTACCTTTTCCTTTTTAAAACAAAATTCGAGAATGAATCAACCCTTTTCTTTTAAATCTAGAACTCTTCTTCGAAACTTTTATCTTTTGTTAAGACATATGTTTAAAGATAAGTTTTTAAACATTTTTCTTTGTGATCAAGAACTTCTTTCACAACCCTTTTTCCTCAGGAAATCATTATATCCGAATACTTTTTACTTGGAATTTCATTATCAAGGTTTTCCCCTTATCCATAAAAGAGGCATGCTTTGCTCAAATCTCTTCATTTTCGATAGTCAAAAATTATGAATTCAAAATCTAAAATCTCTATACTATCATACCTCGATTTTTGTTGAAGATACGAGAGTGATGGCGAGCTGTGGGTTGCTGCTGTAACTTATCACGAAGAAATTCATATGCACATAAACACTTAGCTTTAACTTAAACAAAGAGACAGGTCTGCAGAGTTGCAAGCCTACTCTGATACCATCTGTAACAGCCCGGTCCCGAGATAGGAATTAACGAATGGGGACGGGGTGTTATTAAGAGATTTAACGAGTAAATTCAGATGATTAACGAAGAAGTTTAAGAATAAAGGTACGCTTTGAAGATAGTTGATGATACTCGGGTTTACTTGATTAAGAAGGAAACATGCTTTAGCAGAATAAAACGGCTAACTAATCAGATACCAACAAGCATAGACTCTTTTATAGGCGAAAGGAAAACATACTCGGAAAGTGGAAATAAACTTAATATGCGTCTTATATATATATATATGTAATTGTCTGGAAATATTCTTAGTATCTCGAATAATCATAATAGAACCTTGAACGGAATTTAGAATGAGTTAATCAGAGTAGCAGAACACATAATTGGATTTCAAAGAAACTTATATAATAGCAAAACAATCTTGGCAGCCAACCCACATCCACAGCCACCATCATCCTCGGCATCTCAACCTGAAAACATTTGAAAAGGAGGGCGTGAGCACTAATGTACTCAGTGGGTTTTTAATGAAAGCTTTTTTAATAACTTGAGAAATATCCAACAATGAATTGGCAATATATGGAGAACAAAACGTAAAAGCCCTCTCCATATCCGCAAAACCTTTTCTTTACTTTTGGGCCCAACCTTGGCTCAAACCTGATGTCAACTGTACCCTTAGGCATGCAATGGGATAGAAGAGGGGTTACCTCAAATATCCAAACGAGTTTGCGAGGGAATTAACCTAGCAGTGACTCTCTCTAAAAGTTGTGAGCTCAAAGGAAGGTGGCTAGCTCGGCGTCTCGTCGAGTTGCAACGGCGGCAGAGCCGTCCGCTACAACCCAACGGCGCCCCTAGCACCTTTCCTCACCGTATCCCTTCCACGCCACTCCGCTTGTCGTCTTGCAGAACACTCATGAAGAACGTTTTTTTTACTTCGACAGAACTTTCTCGGCTCTTACGAGCTTTCCCACTCTCTATGAAGTGAAATGGATGGAAATGAGCAAATAAATGCAAAGGGGTGGCCTTGTATTTATAGGAAAAGCTTTGGCTTCCAAGGGAAGCCACTTCAGTGCAAGAATACTGCAAAAGTTACCCCGGGTTCGGTTAAAAGCTACTTTATTCGATGTCGAGGTCCAAATGACCTCAGACATGAAATCTAAAAATACCGGGAGACTCGTTGGCTCGAATACTAGTGAACCAACTTGATTCGTGAAAAAGACGGGGTCGTCTGAAGAAAGACGAGCAAAGATTTCCTTTTTGGAATTACTTTTTACTATTCACTCAGACTGACAGATTTTACTCCCGAGCGTTTGATTGACCTCAGAATGATAATCCGTGAACGCCAACGGAATCCTTGGGTCATTTCCCATAAGAGGGGCCTGACAGAACTAGACTCGGATCGACGAGGAGGATTTTGTAAATTTCTCAAAACACGAACGCACGCAAAAGTTACTATTCATTCATCCTTTAAATACGTTTTTCATCACCGGGAACTCAATTGACTTCAGAATTAAAATCCGAAAACACCGGCATACTCCTTAAGTTAAAACCTTTCTAACGAGACCATGAATGGTCATAAAAGAATTAAGATCAAATTTTCCGAAAAGATGATTTTCACGAAAACTGACCCTTAAAGTCGTGACTGACATCTGACCTCAATTAACCTTAATTAATTTTATTCCTTAACTTCTTAATTATCATTAAGAATCCTCCAAACCTTAATCGAAAATCTGGGGTGTTACAGTATTAACATGCTCAATTTTCAGAACTTCTTCTTCAACTAGACTTCTGATTTAGTGATGTTTGATAACAATGTGTTTTGTCCTTGAATGTTGGACCAGATTCTTTAATATATTGATAGCACTCATGTTGAATGGGGACATTATGTGATGCTTCTTAGTCCTTCATCATCTATAGAATCCACACAATTTGAGTACAATTGTTTCTTGCTACAATGTACTCGGCTTCATCTGTTGAGAGGGATATGCTATTCTGCTTCTTGTTTAACTAGGAAACAAGATTATTTCCTACAAAGAAACAAGCACCTGATGTGCTTTTTCTATCATCTGGAGAGGTTGTCCAGTTTGCATCACTATAAGCCACAATGCTTGAATTTCTGTCAGTAGAATATCGGAGTCCATACTCAGTTGTTCCATTGTCATATTTTATAATGTTCTTCACAATGTTCATGTGATTTTCCTTTAGACATGTTTGATATCTAGAACAAATACCTACACTGTATGCTATGTCAGGCATGCTTGCAGTCAGATATAGCAAGCTTCCAATCATACTTTTGTAGAGAGTCTGATCCACTTCAGTTCCAGCATCATCCTTGGTGATCTTTGTTGATGTCCCGATTGGAATCCTCTTGTGTTTGCAGCTTTTCAATCCAAACTTCTTGATAAGATTCTTAACATATTTGGATTGAGATATGAATATATCTTCATCTGTTTGCTTAATCTGTAATCTTAGAAAGTATTTCAGATCTCCAACTAGGCTCATCTGAAATTCAGTCTCCATATCCTTGATAAAGTTCTTGACCATCTTCTCGGACTTTGATCCAAATATGATATCATCAACATATACTTGGATGATGATAACAACATTGTTCTCCTTCCTGATAAATAATGTCTTGCTTTCTCCTACTCTTTTGTAGCCTTTGCTTAGCAAGTAGTTTGCAAGCCTTTCATACCAAGCTCGAGGAGCTTGTTTAAGACCATACAAGGTTTTTTTGAGCTTGTAAACATGATCTGGAAAGTGAGGATCTTCAAGTCCTTTTGGTTGTGCAACATACACGGGTTGGTTGAAGAAACCATTGAGAAAGACACTCCTCACATCCATCTGATGTAGCTTAAACTTTAGTCGGCAGACTATGGCAATAAGTAATCTCACAGATTCCAGTCTTGTCATAGGAGCAAAAGTTTCATCAAAATCAATTCCTTCGATCTGAGAGTAGCCTTGAGCAACTAGTCTTACTTTATTTCTAGTGATTTTTCCTTCTTCATCAATCTTGTTTCTGAAGATCCACTTTGTTCCAACAATGTTGACATTTTCTAGAGCTGGAACAAAATCTCAAACATCATTCTTCCTAAACTGCAAAAGTTTTTGTTGCATGGCTTCGATCTAATATTGATCTAGCAAAGCCTCCTTCACATTCTTCGGCTCAATTTGTGATGTGAAGCAGAAGTTGGATATGTATTCTTGAACTTTTGCTCTGCTTCTTATTTTCAATGTATCATTGACGTCTCCAATGACTGCAGTATTTAGATGGCTCTTGACGATATGCTTATACAGTAAAACCTTTATACAGTAATATCGTTGGGACCAGAGAAAAATATTACTATAGGGAGGTTATTCTTATATAGAGTTTACATATAAAAATTATTATTAAAAAAAATAATATATATTATACAATGCTTGAAAATTTTCCTTCATATTTTAAAACATATGAATATAAAAAGTATATAAGATTCATTCATGTGTTTTAACCTAAGAAGACATCATTATAGGAATTATGTAAGAAGCGCAAGGTGATAATTCAGAAAATGATAGTGTAAAAATAAAAAAAGTCTAATGCAAGAAGTTTAAAACATGTTGGACAAGCTGGAAATGTTTTGGATTCAATAAGAAGGTGATTATATTGATGAGTTACTTCGAATGCTCAACTTAAAAAATGTGTTATTAACCCCAAAAATTAAAGCATTATCACAGTCAACTTGAGATAAGTATTTCATACAATCTTAAGTTTAATGTAACATATATAATTAAAGAGTTCTATAGATTTTATATAGATATTAATGTCATTTTATTACTATATGGAGGTAAATTTCTTAAGAATGGTCTTAAAAAACACTGGAATATCACAATGTAGAGGTTATTCTTATTTATAACTGGTCCCGAGTTGGGACCATCATTTTTTATTACTATAAGGAGGTTATTCTTATATAGAGTATTCTTATATAGAGTATTCTGAGAGTAGCAATATGTTCTTCATCATTGTTGTTTGATTTCTCAGAAGGTTCATCAAAATGTTCAAAAATATCTTGGTGAACATCTTTCTCATCATCACTCTTGAATTCCTAAGCATCATCAAACTTGACATTGACTAATTCAATTACAGATTTTGTCTCCGCATTGTATACTCTGAAAGCCTTGTTGTTTCTTGAATATTCATGTAGTACCCCGAAATATTTTAGAAGATTTTATTCAACTTATGTAACCCTCTGGTAAGTTAGAAAATAAGATGAGTCCTTAAAGGATTCAAATAAAGGAAAATCGCAGCCAGAAAAATCTATTAAAATTTAATTGGTCAAAAATTGCTTTAAAAATATGTTGTGATATTTTTTCCGGGTTGATAGAAAAAGTTTCAAGCATCGTGCCAAACTTTGAATTTTTTAATTCCGAGTTCAAATGAACACTTAGCACAATTTTAGGGTGAAAGGTAATAGATTTGGATAACTAAGGCACATCCGTCATTATTCAATTTCTTTTTCGAAATATTATCCTATTCGTAATTATCCTATTCTTTTTCCATCATTATCCTATTCCATCATTATCCTCATTCTTTTATTCATTATTATCCTATTTATTTTTCTTCTATAAATAGGAGGTTAAGGTTTCATTTTCATTCATTTTCAAAATTGAAACGCCGAGCAGCTTCTAGAGAAGGTACGACTCTAGTTTCCTATTTCAATTCTGAAATAGTCATTTTGAAGGTGTCAACGCGTAGATCATGAATACGTGATTGAAATGATGACACGATGGACGATCATGATGGAAAATCATCGTGACCGCCACCAAAGTCGCCACCACCCCTCAAATCGATGACTCTTTTGGGTCGCCGGATCAAAAAGTGTCTTTAGAGTTTTATGTTCAATGTATATTTATATACATTTTCCATGTTGTCACTTTTTAATTTCAGGTATATTTTGGGTATCCGAATATTAAATTATAGTCTTTTTCAGATCTATCCTTCGTGGATAGTCCTATCGTATTTTTAAGCTCAAAAGTTGTTCCGTGTCAAAATATAGTATTTTCATTTAAAGTTTCATATTTTTCTAATGGGCAGATCTTGCGTATGAATTTATTTGTACCAAGTTAATTTTAGGATATGGCTTTGACCACCCCGTATGCCAAAACTTCCAAAAGAGTTTTTCTTTATAAAAATGCCCTGAGTAAAGTTCCCTTAAGAGTCAAAATATTTTGATGACCCGGGTGTTGCGTATTAAGATAGTAGATTTTATAATATTTACTTCATGGCTAAGAAAGGTTAGATTTTGTCCTAATGATAGTCTTTTATCGAAATTAAGTTTCCGACTAATCTTATAGGCGCAGAAGAAGGAGACTTCTAGTTGAGACCAGAACCAGAATCTAGATCTAGCTATCCAGATCAAATTTTCAGTTGGGTTTTTATTATATAAAAATGTATTTCGGGTTATTAAGCCCTGATATTTATAAAATGAATGTGATTGAATATCTAACTCATGACTGTATTTGATGTGCTCTCCTGACTCATGTAAGTTTTACTACTGTTTTTGGTGACGAAACTACAATGGTTCACGATATCGAGCCTCAAGCAAACAGGGCAGTGTCCAACCTTAGGCAGCCGGGTTGTGTACACGAACCAACTCACCGTAAGCGTTCAAGGGGAGAGTGGCTCGCAATGATGGAACTAAAATGATTTAGTATACATGGAATTCCCAAATTTTCTGTTTTGAAAGCTTTCCATGATATTCTTAAAATATGATTGGATATTCTGTTTTATAAAATGATTGTGAAGGTTTTTCTCAAAAGTACCCACTGAGTGCATTAGTACTCACGCCCAAAATCTTTTCAAATATTTTCAGGATGAGCTACGGGATGGTGGACGGCTGTGCTAAGGCTGAAGGGCTATCATTTGATGTATATGTTTCTTTTATGTGTGGAGTCCAACTAAGAACATGGTTACCTTTGTGTCTGAATAAATGCATTGCGTTCTTGTTCGCTTACTCTGATTATTGTTATGGAGTGTTCGGTTCTCCGAATCCCATTTTCTTTACTGTTATGGAGTGTTCGGTTCTCCGAATCCCATTTTCTTTACTGCTATGGAGTGTTCGGTTCTCCGAATCCCATTTTCTTTACTTTTATGGAGTGTTCAGCTCTCCGAATCCCATTTTCTTTATTGTTACGGAGTGTTCGGTTCTCCGAATCCCGTTTACTTTCCGTCCCTGACAAGCAAAAGCCTGACATTTATTTACTTTCCTTATTCAGACAGGCGCAAGCATGGCTTTACATTACTTTCTATGTCAAGGCAAAAGCCTGGCTTTATATTGCTTTCACGACAGACGAAAGTCTGGCATCTCTTTACTTCAAGTATTTGGACAGACATCAGTATGGCCTTTTTCATGTCTAACCTATTAACAGTTAAACTTTGAACTGTTATTATTTACATTGATGTTTACTTTCTTGGGTTCATTCTAAGCGTCATGGTATTTGATTTGAGTCATTTCATACGCTTTAAAAGCGTGGATTAATCCATTTATAGAGGTTATGCTGCCCAAATTTTTAGGGGCACTAATCCATGTTCTTTGATTGCTTTTGTTCAACAACCCCTTCCCCCAAGTAGCGCACCGGTCCCCTGCACTTCTCCCGGAATCGGGGCGTTACAATTCAAGAAAAATTCCTTCGACTCCTTGATTCTCCATCTTTGTCAAATATTCTCTATCATTGAGAATGTAACATGCGCACCCGAATATGTGGAAGTACTTCACAGTAGGCTTCTTATTATTCCATAATTCATAGGGTGTCATTGATGTACCTGGTCTGCTATGAATCTTATTGCTGATATAACAGGCAGCCTTGATAGCTTCAGCCCAGAAGTGTCTAGTAACATTGTTTCCAGCAATCATAGCTCTGGCCATCTCTTGAAGTGTTCTATTCTTCTTCTCAATAACTCCATTATGTTGTGGAGTCCTTGGGGCAGAATATTCATGGTTGATCCCAAGCTCTTCACAGTAGTTATTCATCAAATTTCTTGTCCTCAAATTCATTTCCATGATCACTTCTAATTCTCATGATGGGAACACCTTTTTCCACAGGTAGTTTACAAGATAATTTCTTAAAGGCTGAAAACGTGTATATCTTATCTCTTAAGAACTCTACCCAGGTGAACCTAGAGAAATCATCAATGCAAACAAACACATACCTCTTTTCTCCATAGTTTTCAGTAGCCATCGGTCCCATTAGATCCATGTGGAGCAGAACTAGGACTCTGCTAGAGGAGGTGTGATGAACATTCTTATGTTGTGATCTGATTTGCTTCTCTAATTAACATGGGCCGTATACTTTGTCATAGTCAATCTTGATCTTTGGAATCCCTTTAATCATGTCTTTGTTGATTAGCTTTTGTAGATTCTTGAAGTGATTATGGCCAAGTTTCTGATGCCATAACTTAGTTTCATCCAAGGTTGTTCTCTAATAAGTTATTGAACGTCATGAGTGAACGTTGAATCAATAGCAGTTGTCAGATGATCTCTTTTCTGCTTGTAGACCTTGCAATCATCTTTAGTGAAGACCACAATCATATTATCATCGCATAGCTGACTTATGCTGATCAGGTTGGCTTTCACTCCATCCACTAGCATAGTCTTCTTCAGATTGGGCATGCCTTCCACATCTAGAACTCATTTTCCCATGACTTTGCCCTTCTTTCCATCTCTGAAGGTCACAAAGTCAGATGAACAGGTCTTCAATTCTTTCACCACTACTTTATCACTTGTCATGTGCCTTGAATATCCACTGTCAAAATACCAACTACTTGAACTTTTAGCTCTAAGTGATATTTGAGCAATCATACAGACATGTTGTTTCTTTACCATCCACTGCTTCTTAGGTGTGATTTACTTCTTCCTCTAATCCTATCGTGAAGCTGTAGTTTTGACTTCCTTAGGCACAAATCTTCTTCATATTCTCTTCAAATCTATGAGATATTCTTCACAATGAGGTCCGATGTCACCAAATACCTCACAATAATGGCAGACAATCTTCTTTCTATTTGATGTGCTATAGAAGGCAACATTGGCATGGTTTCTATAGGAGGTCTTCTTGTGAGGTACATTCTCGAGGGGGAAGATTTTTTATAACGTTCTGAACTTTCATATGAACATCATTGTTCTAATCATGTTCCTTATTTGCTTTGACAAACTCTATCTTTTCAGAGCTTTGTCTTGAGCACCTAAGACCATAACATGTTTTAGCCGTCTGTCTTGAGTTAAGAATCTCATCTAGATCCTTAGTACCATTGTTGAGCATTCTGATACTTCTCATAAACACGTTTAGGTCTTCATTAACTTGCTTAATCGCCTTTTTCTGATCACAGATGATCTTTCGTAGAGCTATTTTCTTGTTTATCAGTTGAATTTTCTCTTAGTTGATCTTCTGATTCTGTATAACAAGTTGTTTGTTGATTTCAATAACCTCTAGCCACTTGTTGAACATTTCTTGATAAGTGTTTTGAAGATCGATATCACTAATTTCATCATCATCCGATTTCTATTTGATGGCAAAATGATCAACATGTGATTCTTCTTTCTGCCGGCTGTGAACGAATAGGCTCATCTTCTGAATCTGATCCACTAGAGCTTATCTATTCTTCACTCATTGATACATTGTAACTCTTTTTCTTTTTTGGAGTGTTGGAACATTCTTCCTGAATGTGTCCAAAGCATTCACATTCTCTATATTTTATTCCTTTATTTTGATCTTCATCTTGATCAAAGTTGTTCTTGTTGGAATACTTACGAGAGAATTACTTCTTGTTGTTCAACTTGGATACATGTTGATTTCCAGCCCTTTTCAATATCATTCTGAAATTCTTGATGATCAGAACCATAGAATTCAGCATCTCTTCATTAGGAACATCTTATGAACTTTTTCAGGAACCTTCTATGAAGTTTCAGCTTTCAAGGTAATTCATTTGTCTTTATCCATGTACTTATCTTTTTCAAGATTTATCTCAAAAGGTCCTGAGAGATCCCATCAACTCATCCAGCCTCATATTTCTAATATCTTTTGATTCTTCAATGACAACGAGCTTGTAAGCAAACCTCTGCGGCAGAGATCCCAAAACATTTCTAACCAGATTCTCATATGTCATTACTTCATCTAATGAAAAAACTTTCATTAGATATAGTCCTTAAGCGGGCATTGAATTCTCCAATGATTTCAGAAACTGTTATCCTTAAATTTCAAATTTAAAGGCAATATTCTAAAGCTTTGAAAGTCTGACAGTGCTGATTCCCTCAAAGGTTGTCTTCAGTATATCTCATGCAGCCTTGGCAGTCTCACATGTTGAGATCAAGCTGAATGACTCCAAATCCACAATGAAAAATATGGCATTGAGAGCTTTGGAGTTTGCATTGAACCACCTTTTTGCAGTTCAGTCTAATCCTACTCTGGAATGGGAGTATACTTATCATCCTTGACAACGGTAGTGTAACACCCCAGAAAATATAGTGTTTAAATTTATTTTATAGCTAGAAATTTCATGAAATTAGAATCCAAATCATTTGGGCTAGTTAATCATAAGCCTAGAGACATTATAAGACCAAGAAAAGTCTCGACCTTAGTTGAGTTTTCTAATTAATATTAAAAATCATATTATAAAAATAGATATTAATGGGATTATTTTGGTACCATGATCATTTAAATCGAACTTTATTTGACCTGTCAATAGAATTTATTTCATTAAAACATTTTGAAATCAATTTATTCCACCAAGATCAATCTTATAAATTCAAGTTCAAATTTTCAATCCACTTCCAACCCAATTAAGGCTCATTTGAAGCCCATTTACTGAAGCCCACATTCAATAATTCCTTAATTAACATACTAGTGGTAGGCCTTTTCATTTGGAGGAATGATACAAGAAATTATCATTTCGATAATCAAGATTGTCCACCAATAATTTTTAGTAACGTGGGAGATTTCTTAGTTGAGCAAGTGTACCTAGTTGTACACGTGTCTATGCAAATATGAGTGTATCGAGATAGATATACATGCATAAATTAAAGCATGTTATAGGTGTGTTTATATTTATATATCTATATCTTCTATTGGGCCTAATCATTTAAGTAAATAATTGGAAGATTGATTTTTTTTTTCATTTGGGATAATTGATATACAGCTACCAGTTAAACATATGTGGGCTTAAGTGTATAAATGTGTGTGTAAATATGGAAAGCTGCTTAAGTAAGAAGAAAAAGAATAATAATAATAATAATAATAATAATAATAATAATAATAATAATAATAAATAAATAAATAAATAAAACCAATCAAACTTGTTCATTTGGAAGCAATTGAAATGGATTAGTGTTGTGCTCAAAGCACATTTGGATAAATTTGAAATTTCACCCAACCATACTTTACCAAATAGAGCTTGTTGAATTAGGATAGGTGTACATAGTAATAGTAGTCCACGTATAACATGTGCTAAGTATGTATATGTTCATAGTTGGGAGTTTTAGCTTAAGGGAATCAAAATAAATAAACTAGAAAGAGGGAAAATAAGCCAAGATGAGAGAAAAACAATTGAAGGAGGAAAAATTGGGAGAAGAAGAAAGAAAAATAAGGTGAATTTCTTGGCACTGAAGTCTTCTTTTGATTTAATTTCCAGTCAATCTAATTGTTCAAATTTTATAACTATTACGTTGTTGTAAACTTCTCCATCATTTCCAAATTGTTAATCCAATGTTATTTGATTCGTTATTTTTCAGATTTGGCCATAATATATTAAATGAACCCAATTACTAAATTTATATTCTCCCAATTCTAGTTTAGTACTTGAAAATCAAATTAGGATTTTTAGAAAACGTGATTTTGTCCAATAAGTAAAATATTGTATATTGCTCAAAATAAATTCAAAAAAATTAAAATTCACTTCTATATGTTAAATCGAGATTCTTATTTATTGAATTGACTTCAATACATATTTATCTATACAATTTGGTCCAAGAAGTCCGATAATTCTCAATCAGGGTCACTAAGTTAATCTATTCCGTCAAATGCGTATTATTCGCCCATTTGACTCCATTTCAATTCCAAACGATCCCAAGGCATAGGAAATCCTTAATTAAGTTATTTAGGGCCTAAGTTATTACTGTAATGACCTATTTGAGGATTCTAAGCTAGAATTTCAATTTTATAGGTCAAGATGATCAAGAAGCATAGTAGCATCACATAAAAATTTCACTGCACTTTGAGATCATCCAGGTAGATTTTTCTATAACTCACAACTATATTTTAAATTATTCCATGAAAGGCATGTTAAATATTTTAATAACACTGTTTATGCAATGATTGGATATTTTGAGACTTCATGCATAGAGGAATTTCGACTTACAAGCATAGACGGTTTACTTTGTGACTAAATATTAAGTAACCATAAAGTATTCATGTAATCGCATTGGGTCTCTCATCCAATAAAGAAGAGTAAACTATGTTATAAAGTATGTTTATGATTGATTTTAAAGCATGAAAGTATGTCTTGAACGAATATTAATGCCCAATAAGTGTTTTCTGGCACTCAACCCAAATATTTTCAAATGTTTTTAGGTCCTAGAGATCAAGCTGGTTGATGACGACCTGCTGAAGTGGGTTTTGATGGTTGACCCTTCTGTCATTTTTGTTTAAAACCATCTTTAAACTTATGTTTGTATGTTAAATATTAAATGCTTCCATTGATACTCTGCAAAACTTTTAAGTTTGAAAGTTTTTGACCCCAGTGGTCAATTTTTGATTGTGTATACAAATATTTTGAATGTATATAAGGGTTGGCCGTGGTGTTTTTGAATGTGTGGCCTGATTGGCTATGTATATCACTTGTTGACAGGTCATAATTTGGTTATGTGTGAGTCAGTGATTTTGAAAAGTCTTGTTGAAAGTTAACTTTGAGAACGCCTGAGTGCGTGGTTTGAACATTTTTAAGTTGAGGTATTGTCCATTTACAAATTATTTATAAAGTTAAATCTCATTATTTTTAAGAAGTATTATCACGTAAGCATGTGCGCATGTCTTTTGGTAACATTTTTGTCCTACTGAGATTGGGGCATTACAGGTAGGTTGTGTCCATCATTTTGTAACGCTCTTCCACGCTTGATCATCGATGGATTTGAGAAAGCTTGCATCATTACCTTCCAATATGGATAGTTGTTGCATTCTAGAAGTGGTGGCCTGGCTTTGGAACCTTCTTTCTTGATAGAACTCATGGCTTTAAAACCAAATACTTCACACAATAATGTATTTTCAGTAATCTTTTCGTTATGAACACAAAACGACCTATTCTTGTGCCAATTGAAATTACACACGGTATGAGATATCTATTCTGCAAACGTTCTCAAAGATGTTCTCAAACGTTAGTAGATAAAGTTCACTATAATATGCATGACCGTTGTAATGAACTTGAATTGAACAGCAAAAAGTACAACACACAAGAGATTGGTAACCCTGTTCGATCAACTGATCTACGTTAGGGGGACTTATCAGGTCCATGAGAAACAATCCACTACTTTGATGTATAGTTTACTAGGGATCTTACATGTAGCTGACCTCCCGTCACTCAATACCCTTTCTACTTGAACACCCTCTTTCACTGGCTTGAACTATGAGATCCCCTCACAGCCTGGATTTCAACCTATCTAGTTTACACAGAAAATCTCTCCCGAGACTCCTTTTGACAGTGTATGAAAAGTGTTCCACTACACTCTGACTAGAACACTAATCTCTAGTCTAACAATAACAACCGAAACATATGTGGTTCTTGAACAAAATAGAGCTCTTGTAGAATGTATCTCTTTAGTTCTTTTGGTCTGTTTCGGTGTATATCTAATAGATTCTGATCCTAAACTATTTATAGATTGATGTATAGCTTTTACAAGGAAACAGAAGTCCTAATCCTAATTGGATTCTGATAAGGAAACTTTCCTTAATGAAACTAAAACCTAGGACTTGCCATGTTAGAACTCTTCCATCTTTAGACTTATGCATTGACTTCAATCATGTACTCTCTAAGCTGAATAAGGCATCTTCTAGAACGATCTTGAATTTCTTCTTGGTTGGCATCTTTGAACAACTTCAATGATCTTAGAAGAACAATATGGACAAATGATGTTCATACAAACGTTCACGAATGTTGAAGTGAACATTGTTGATCTCTGAACCTTCACATCAAGTGGCACAACAAAATGTCTTGTATGTTCACAAATTGACTTATGGCTATCACCCAAGCTAGTTGGCAGTACTTAGTATGTTGATCAATCTTAGTTATGTCTCATTGCACAACCGTCTTCATATTCAGCTCAATCTAATCTTCCTACTTAAGTTGTCTTCATTGAGATCAACATCACGTTCATGTACATCTTTATGAACATTGTCCAGAATAGCAAATATACTTGGAAAAACTAAATATTTAGTGATGACTCTATGCCATAAAGATCAATGACAATCAATTACTTTAGCAAGTGCAAAGTAGAGCACTTGATAAAAAAAATGCTTAGAACACAATATGGCACTAATAGATTAGTAAATTAAAGAGAAAATGTTCAATTTGGTCCTTTAACTATGCACAGTACATTATAATAACTGTGTTACTCTCTAAGCTAAAACACGTTAATGTCGTCATTTGTGTGACTAACGGCCGTTAACAAGCCATTATAGCTCTATTTTATTAGGTTTTGCTCAATAAACCCCCAAATTGAAGAACCTAACATACTTCTTGAATTCATATTTACATTCTCTAAATTCATTTCACTAAATTCAATTTCCATTGTTTGAATTGACTTCACTAAATCGACAACAACTTCAAGTGTCCAACTGTATATCAATTATTGCTAAACAACCAATTGATTCCAAAAATTCAAGAATAATCAAAAGATGTTTACAAACTCTGTCATTTTCATTGAAACTAAGATCCTACATTAGAGAAACTACAACATAATTGTTTTCGCCGACGTGTTATCTTTGGCGGCGTCAGTAAGCTTCACGGTGACGGTCAAGGAGTAGCCATGGCTGGAATTGCTTCTACACAAATAGGACATAATTCTCTTTCATGGGTTTGATTCCTTAGCTACAGCTTCCGACTTCAACAATGTCATCAAAGCGTTTAATTTGGGGATTTATTGAGCTGAAGTCCCAACCTTTCAGCCGTCGTCACCGATAGTGCCTCCAAGGTGCTATTCGCAAAAATTATCAAATTTTTACAGTATAAATGTAATTTGTTTGTGGGATTAGTATATTTGATTTATGTGATGCTTGATTTTCTGGTAGATGAAATTGAGGCAAAAGAAGTTAACCGGTTTTTTATTTTAATTTTTTACTGAGGTATTGGGTAGAGAATTGAATAGGATATAATAAGAATTTGGTTAATAATATTTTTCAAAAAAAAAAATGTGTATCAGAGGAAATAACTGTGAAAGAATTGTTCTAGTTTTTTGTGTTTAGAAATTGGTTGCGAACTAAATTTGGGTCCAATAGGAATTGGATTGGAATATTTTAAAAAAATATATGTTTAATTCATGTGTGTAAAATGTGTGTTAGTGATGCGCTATAGTCACACGCTCAAAAAGTAAACTATTTTTCCAAATGCCTGAATGGGTATAGTAGGTGAAAAGCACAAGTCGAATACTCAGAAAATGGTGTAATTCTTCTTTCCAGTGTAACTTTGGGATTTTGAGAAAGAGTTTAATCTACTAATTAACTGAAATTAAAAATAAACAAGATCAATAATAAATTAATCCATATGAAATCACAAAGTCAAAATGTTATGCCCACATCGATCATTATACTAAAACCCGTTGATGCGTTCCTTATTTCTCCTTAAGTGTTATCGAATAAAAGAACCCACAAAAGCACTTAACATATTTAATCAATAGATTTAAGAATAGGATATCCACGGTTATATTATAAATTATAAGGGGTCGTATGCCCACAATATCCCCTTATGCTCGTTGACAAAGAAAGTCTAACTCTATCACTTATGAAATCAATTCGACAATTACAGATCTATCTATTCTAATTTGTTTAAGATCTTAACTAATCAATTGTATATTGCGCACTACACAACTAATTAATCAAGAACATAAGTCTCCTATCTTGTAGCATTAAAAGGTACAAGTGTGTGAGTTTGTATCAATCAATTTGATCTCACGATATAAACATATCATAATTAAAGTGATTTTATTCCAGAATATAACTTAGTCACTTATATCGAAAACAATACAAGTGATGATTGTAAAATATAATAAACTGAAACTAAAATAAATTAACGATTAAACTTAAGAGATAATTATTCTAGAAAACTTTAGAGGCCCGGAATGCCCTTTCATGATGAAATCGCACAATTTATATAGGCAAATCATTTCATCCACCATTAATTATCATTCATGGCATATTGTGATTTTGTTCATGCAATCGCAGATTTTATTCTCCAAAAACCGATCTATCGTTCCTTCCATCATCTCATCATTATTTCTTTCCATAGTTGCATTATTCTTTCGTTCATGTGTTTTACACCTTACATCTCTATATTATTCCTGCAATAACCAAAAAGACAATAATTTAAGTCTCAAATATATATAGAAATACACATAATAAATATGTAATATTTGAGACTTATCTATTAGTGTGTGAAATTATCCAAAAATGTATAATTTGACAGTTGTTATTAATGGAAGTTAACATCGGTCAGTTAAGAAAGTAATGGAGGGATCACCTTGATACCTTTTAAAAAGTTGTAGGATCGTTTTGGGCACAAGTTTTATTTCAGGATCAAACTATACTTTTCGGATATAGTTAAAGAACCAATTAGATATTTTCTCAAATTTAAAGCAACATTTAGCAGAATTTCTCATTTGGACAGTAAGGCAACTATTAAACCTCTTAATGATTTAAAAAAAATCATATATTGATGTTAGGCAACAAAAATGTAAACCAACTATATTATAAGAACATGGGTGTTGCTAATTGCACCATTATTTTTTCAATATACACCACATATACTACATACATCACCACCATAATTTTTTTTCAATGTTTTTTTATACACCACCCATTTCTCCATTTTTACCCTTTAATGTTTTTTCAATGTTTTTTTTATACACCACACATTTCTCCGGTTTTACCCTTTAATTTTAATAATTAATTTGAAAAAAAAAGTTGAAGATGAAAAAGCTTGAATCACCACCATGAAGAACACCTCAATTTCCAAATATCGTCACCATCACCATGTTAGTTTTGTATACTGGAAAGACATGTCTTTGTATACTTTTCTGATAATATGATGATATGAATTTAAAGTTATTGCAGTCACTGTTTGCATTTAGATTAGTTTATATAATTGTGTTATGCAATGTTCCATATACTTACATTGTAGATGATATGGTGTGGGAAGACACACGGTAAGATCATATCATTAGAACCTTGTATTGTATTAAAGAGCTCACGATTTAGATGGTCCTGAACACACCATCGGTAAACCGTAGAATAATCAGATAAGTTAGTTTATCTTGACTGATTGATTATTCTAGTACACTTGTTAGTGTATTGAGGATGATCACGATAGGATACTATTCTCTACTCTGACCCTGATAGTGTGAGAATAAAGATCCACAGAGTTCGGGTTCTGAACTCATGTTTGTTAGCGAGCATATGTGTACATTACTTATTGCTTTGACGTATCAATGGGTGAGATTCTTTCATGAATCAATAAACTCGATATCTTGGGTAATAATAGTGTATACATGATGTGTCGTGCAATATGCATGAGCACCATGTCCTGGTGCGCCAGGTTGATGATGTTCTCTTGACGAAATACAAGTTCATATTGAAACCCTGCAGGTGGAATTTATTCCGTACATGAGTAAAGCTTGTGTCGTACTACTCAAGGTTTTAGATGTTAATTAATTATAGCTGTCAGAGGTTGACATAATTAATTAATGAACATTATATCTTAAACACGAGGAATGGCTGAACTAAAGGAGACAACATATTCGAAAATATGTATTAAAATGGTATGTCAGTTTTACTTCTTTAGTGGATTAAAAGTAAAACTTAATTTATTTAATTATATCTTAAGTTTATTGGATATTGGATATTAAAAAAAATAGTGGGCCAATTTAATATTCTTTTAGATCCTTGTTGTAGCCCAATATGACTTTAATGGACTGGAGATAGAAAAAGAGATAGAGGCCCAAACCCAGTAGGGTAAGGACACTGAATTTCGACCGCCCCCTTATAAATAAGAGGGTTGGGAGTTCGAAATTAACTACTGCAAAATCAGCCCCTCTTGTGTTCTCTTTATCTCCACAAATTTCATACCGATCTAGTAGATTTCAGCCCACCCTGAATCTAGATACAGTCCGGGAATACAACAGAAGATCTCGGAGTAGAATATCAGTGGAGGCCGCCATTTTCAGTAGAGAGAAAAGGGGCGCCGATTTTGTTTCATTCAACAGCAAGATTAGATCTGTAATCTTGTCCTTAGACCGTCTGACAATTGTAAGTAATTCGAATCTATGTATTCCGCTTTATTAGATTCGTTTTGCATGGTTTTATGAGAGACGTGTATAAACATACATGAACATAAAATTATGATTTGCATGAACATGGGATTAATAAACTACGGTGGTTTAATTCGAAAAAACCCCAACAATTGGTATCAGAGCGGGTTTTGGCACTGTTCTAGATTTATTCCTAGGATGAATTCGAGATACATGTTTAAATTTGATGATAAATTTATGGTGCTTAAATTTTCGGATTTAAATGTGTATGTATTTCGATTGTTTATGTGTTTAAACTTGGATGAATTTTTAATGTAGTTCGAAAATTCTAGTTTTGGAGAACACTGTTTTTTTCGATCCATACCTAATTAGATTAGGAATGATTTTTGATGTTATCAAAATTTCCAAATTTAATTAGTGTAGGTTTCGAAATTTTTAGATTCAAATTCGGATGCAATTTTGATTTTTATTGAAAATTCAAATTTGTGTTAATCTATGTAATTTTCGAAACATTGAAAAATTTGATTTGGAATAGAATTTTGATGTATTAAAATTTTCAGATTTAATAAGATAAGGTTTCGAAAATTGGAGTACCAAAATTTTCAAAATTTTGGTATTTAAATTCCTTAATTTTTCTAGTTATAATTTTCGATCTCAATACATTAATTTGGAGAGGTTTTTGATGAAAATCAAATTTCCAGATTTATTTATTGAGAGGTTTCGAAAATTATGGTGGGTAGAATTAGATTTGGTATTTTTGATGTTTATCTTAAAGTTACCTAATTCTAATCTAGATAGATTTGAAAATAGAATATTAGATTTGGATAGAATTTGAAGTGGATCAAATTTTCAGATTTAATATACTTGAAATTTTCGAAATCTATGTGTATTAGAATTGGATAAGGTAATTTTTTATATATACATTAATAGTTATCAAATTCTAATCCAAAAGGATTTGAAAATAGAATTTAAATTTGGAAAGAGTTTGAAGTGGATCAAATTTTCAGATTTTTATTTTTGATATTTTCGAAAATCCTTGTAGATAAGAGTTGGAAAAGTAATTTTGGTGTATATCCTAAATTTCTTAATTCTAATCTAGATAGGGTTGAAAATAAGATTTTAAATTTGGATGGAATTTGAAGTGGATCAAATTTCCAAATTTTATCTTTGAAATTTTCAAACCCTATCCTAATATTTGGGATAGATTTTTGATCTATATCAAGATTTTCAAATATTAATTAATTAGGGTGGTTCGAAAATATTAAATAAATTTGGTGGATAATTTTAATTGATTTCCAGATTTATTTTGAAGATATTTTCAAAAATTACAAGATTTTAAATTGGTGGATAATTATTTTAATTTTCATTTTTTATCTTGTGGATAATATCGAATTTATTAATTTAGTTAATTGTAATATTCGAATATTATAATTCATGCATAGATATCATATGTTATTTTATGTGTATCATATAAATATGTTTGTTGGATTTGTAGACTGTGTTTGTTTGCAGGTTTACCAACTATCATGGCTCCATTTATTTATGTGATGTATGTTTATGTTGAATGGATGTTTGGCCGTATGCCAGTTTGGCTACGTGATTTTAATCCATGAGAAAATCCATGGATTAGGTCTAGGTTTTATTTTATGTTGTTTTAATGTGATAGAAATAAAACTGTTAGACCAAGTTTTTGAGTTGTAATTTTTATTCTAGATATATTAGATTTTTCCTTTTGGAATAGATAGTCTGTATTAAATAAAGATCGGAGATCAACTCAAAGAAGGAAAGTAGTACAGCACCAAGAAGGAAGGTTCACCGGTTCACGTCCTGAAACCCTAATTGGAGCTAGGGTTTTGACGAGGCGCGGTGAAGAGGGCGGCAGCCATAGCCCTGTTCCGGAGCTGACTTTTCTGTTTTATCTCATCAATCAACATGCGATATAAGCCATGATAGTTGGAATATTACTATTGCTTATTATATTGTTGTGAAGCATGCAATTGATGTTTATCATTTTATGTGATGATGTTTGCATGTTCTTAATAATGGGATAAAATGAAACCTCAAACATAAATAACTAAGTGGGAGAGATTCATACCAAAGTATGTAGAAATCTCATATGGTCTCCATTAAATCTGATTTAATTGAGAAGTGATGGGCATGCGCGTTGACATCGGTCTTCCTCTATATCGGATGTGTCATATCACAAATTTCTCTAGAAATTAAATCTCCTAAAAGGATAATTGTAGAACACTATTAGGACTAACTGACTCATCCATCTGGAGCAGTTAGATTCGAATAGTGATCTTGGTGCGAAGATAATGGTGTGCACACTTAGATGTAATTTATTGATAAACGTCCACACGATCGTGGCTTATCAATTAGACGATTACATGACCGTGTTTATTATCCAACTATTAATTTGCTTGTTGTAAGGAAACTCAACTGGAGGCAAATTAAAGGTGTAATAACCTATTTAAAAATGGATTTTATAAACGTCCACACTATCGTGGCTTATAGAAGATGTTTTTAAAGTGTCGGTGGAAAAGTATATAATTTTTATAAGGCTTTCGATTATATAATGTTTATCCTAAAGTTTGTGACTGTACTGCATGTTTTAATTTCAATTATTTCATATCATCAATGGCACTCTCCAATCTGTCCTCAATTCTCAAAGAAGCTCAAAATGTTGCATATGATAAGTGGGTTAAGTCTGATGAGATAGCGCACTGTTACATTCTGGCATCGATGTCGAATGTGTTGCAACATCAGCATCAGCCTATGAAAACCGCTTATGATATCATGTTCAACCTTAAGGAGCTCTTCGGTTATCAGAACCGCTCAGCACGCCATTTGGTAATGAACAAACTAATGGATGCGAAAATGGCTGACTCCACACCTGTTAGGGATCACGTTCTCATGGTGATGGGGTATCTGGCTGAGATCGAGACCTTGGGTGGAGAGCTGGACGCCGATTCTCAAATCGACATTGTTCTTCATAGCCTGTCCTTGAAGTTTGAGCAGTTGAGGCTGAACTTCAACATGATCAAGAAGGATGTCAGTCTGACTGAACTGCTCATAGATCTTCAGACGGCTAAATTGCTCCAAAAGAGCAACCCTGAGGCACACATAGCTGCGAAAGGGGCGTCTTCTTCTGGTGGAAAAAGGAAGAAGAGATACACACCCAAGAAGGCTGCAGATGAGGTGCCTAAGGTGAAGAAGCTAAAGGCGAAGATTCCTCCTGAGGAGTTCAAGTGGAAGACTAAGTGCTTCAAGTGCGGCCAACCAGGTCACTAGAAGATGGTGTACCCTAACGAGAAGAAGAAGAGAGGTATATCTCACACTCTGGTTGTAGAAACATGTTTAGCAACTTGTTCTACCCAGTCATGGGTAGTAGATACTGGAGCTACTGATCATGTTTGCATGTCTTTGCAGGGGTTCCTGATAAAAAGACAGCTGAGTGATGGAGAGATTTCAGTCTACATGGGCAATGCTACGAAAGTGGTGGCAGTCGTTCAATATGCATGAGCACCGTGTCCTGGTGCGCCAGGTTGATGATGTTCTCTTGAGAAAACACAAGTTCATGTTAAAACCCTGCAGGTGGAATTTATTCCGTACATGAGTAAAGCTTGTGTGGTACTACTCAAGGTTTTAGATGTTAATTAATTATAGCTGTCAGAGGCTGACATAATTAATTAATGAACATTATATCTTAAACATGGGGAATGATTGAACTAAATGAGACACCATATTCACAAATATGTATTAAATTGGTAGGTCAGTTTTACTTCTTTAGTGGAATAAAAGTAAAACTTAATTTATTTAATTATATCCTATGTTTATTGGATATTGGATATTAAATAAATTAGTGGGCCAATTTAATATTCTTCTAGATCCCTGTTGTAGCCCAATATGACTTTAATGGACTAGAGATAGAAAAAGAGATAGAGGCCCAAACCCAGTAGGGTTGGGACACTGAATTTCGACCGCCCCCTTATAAATAAGAGGGTGGGGAGTTCGAAATTAACTACTGCAAAATCAGCTCCTCTTGTGTTCTCTTTATCTCCACAAATTTCATACTGATCTAGTAGATTTCAGCCACTCTGAATCTAGATACAGTCTGAAAATACAACAGAAGATCTCGGAGTAGAATATCAGTAGAGGCCGCCGTTTTCAGTAGAGAGAAAAGGGGCGCCGGTTTTGTTTCATTCAATAGCAAATTAGATCTGTAATCTTGTCCTCGGACCATCTGACAATTATAAGTAATTTGAATCTATGTATTCCACTTTGTTAGATTCGTTTTGCATGGTTTTGTGATAGACGTGTATAAACATGCATGAACATAAAATTATGATTTGCATGAACATGGGATTAATGAACATCCAATAGATCATGCGGTGGTTTAATTCAAGAAAACCCTAACACACTGCCCCTTCACCACCATCATCTCCTCCTTCGCCACTCCACTGCCATCTCCGCCCCCGCCGACTACCTAAAACAAGACAATATTTTCAAACCCTATACAGAGGCTAATCTTTGAAAAATGATATTTGAATCAAAGCTCTATTGTTCGAAAAATATTTTCCAATTCTCATTCCATTTTCAAAGATTATTTTTAGAACCTCAATCGCAAATTTAAAAATAGTTTTCCGAACCAATAGCACATATAAGAACTGATTTTCTCAAACTAACAAAAAAATCACATAATGCAAGAGGATTGATGGTAATCAGATTGTTGGGGAATCAAAGGGAATATTATGGTAGAGTTGATTTTTATGGATCCAAGTGATCTATCTGAGAGGCAGATACGAGAGGGGGAAGCGGGCGGGCAGTGACACTTCTATGTGTCACGATAGGTCACAATGACCTATTGTGACATATAAAAGTGTCACATTAGGTCTATTGTGCTGTAACATCCCATAATTTCAGAATATCTTAGTGAGTTTTCTAAATTTATTTAGAAGACTAAAGAAAATAATTGGAGCTAAAATAAAGTAAAGCAGATGTAAGTCGCAACCTTTTCTATGTCTTTTATGTGAAAATCGATTATGAGATTTTGCGTTTGCCGCCGGAAGATAGTTAACATTGGTCTTTTCTGGAATATAACGACCTAAAGGAAGTTGTTGGTGCTTTTAAAATTTTATTCTGACCTCTACAGGAGTCCCGTAATTAAAAACCGTAAAGAGAAAACCTGTGAATAGTAATTTCTGCATGCGTTCGTGATTTGAAAAATTTACGAAATCCTCCTTATTGATCTGAGACTTATTCTATCAAGCCTATCTTATATGAAATGACCCAAGGAATCCGTTCGCGTTCACGGATTGCCAATCTGAGATCAATCGAGCGCTCGGGAGCAAAATCTGTCAGTCGAAATGAATATTAAAAGTACTTTTTGAAAGGGAATCTTTCTTCGTTTCTCTTCAGACGACCTCTTCATTTTTCAAAGATGGGTTGGTTCAATAGTACTCGAGCCAACGAGTCTCCCGGTATTTTCAGATTTTGTGTCGGAGGTCATTTGGACCTCGCCATTGAATAAAGCAACTTTAATTGAATCCGAAAATCACTTTATCAGTATTTTATACCTGGAATGGCTTACCCGGGAAGCCAAGCCTTTTCCTATAAATAGGGGGCTTGGGTTTCATTTGAAACTTGCTCATTTCTCTCCTCTTTCTCTTTCTCTCTCGTTCGTGTTGACGAACGAGAGAAATCCGGGCCTGCGCTAAGTAAATCGCGCATGCGGGCCCAGGTTAAGTTTTGTTTGGGGGGGTGCTGCTGTGGGAGCAGCTGTCGAGCGCCGGAAGGCTGCCGGAGGGCCGCCGCCACCGCCGCTGCCGTGGATGGCCGAAAATTGCCGCCGTCGCGCCGCCGCTTCGGACGTCTCATTTCAATCCATTTCTTATCCTTTATAGTTTAAATTTTAATATGTTGTGTATTTTAAATAGTGCTTCATTTCTTATGTTGAGTGCGTTGTCGTCCGGTGGCCGGAAACCGGTGAAAACGCCAGAAAACATGAAAAATAAAAGGGGCGCCGATCAGTTTCGGTTTTGGCCCATTTTCGACCATTTTGGGTCTTCAAATCGAAAAAGTTTGAACTAGAAAGTTGCTCGAAATATTATTTCCTATAGGACTGCCAAATTTCATAATTTTTCGATAAGTTTTGATTAAAGTCGATTATTTTAATCATACGGTTATTTTTATAACTAGAGCATGTGATTTCAGAAAATTCCGAAAATTGTATAGTTTAATAAAGATATATGTGGGGTCATGTCTGATTATTTTCATAATTTTTGGATAAGTAAAAAGTGCAATCGAGGTTAGCTGTGAGAAATTTGATTAAAATGGCAAGTTACGGAAAGTGACCTCTGTCAAATCTTTTGGTCTCATTAAATCAGAAATTATATTTTGGAATTTAATTCCTTCTGTGTTGAAGTTGTACGAGGTCTCTAGAGTCGCGCATTCTTAGTTGAAATATAATTAAAGTAAATAAAAGCTCTAATTAAATTAAAGTCGAGTTCTGAAAATTAAAGTAGCAATCCTAAAATAAGAGTTGACCTTGTAGGACTTGTTGAGCCGGTCAGAGGAACTAATGAATGAGTATCGAGAAGTTTGATCACCCGAGTTGATCTAATCGAGGTGGGTTTATTTGCAAAACTTATCTATATTTGAGTTATTAACTCATAAATGTGATAGTCATAGTTGAAATATCCAAATAAAATATTTGAAAAATTATCTGCTCATGTCTCTGCTAGAGTAATAGTATTATACTGTTGTATAATTAATGAGAACATAGTATTATACTGTTGTATAATTATTGAGAACATAGATTATGCTTTGTCATAATTATTGAGAACATAGATTATGCTTAATCATAATTATTGAGAATATAGATTATGATTTATCACAATAAGTGAATATAGATTATGCTTTGACATAATTAAATAGAATAGATTATGTCTTGTCATAGCTAAAGTCTATGGATTAAAAGTTAAGGTTATAGTTTAAAGTTCATAGTTTATAGATTAAGGTTAGAGTTTATGTTTAAAGTCTAAAAGTCATAGTTTAAAGTTACAGTATATTAAATGTTTATTGTGTATTGATTATACTTGTGTATAATAAGTTGTACTCTTTAGCTTGTGCTTTCAGCATTAAACTCAAGTTATAGAATGATTTCTGTTTAAGGAATAAGAAGCATAATTGAACTAAGTTGCTAGAGGAATTAAAGGTTAGCCTAGTTGCTATATTTAGAGGATGACATAGTTTTTATGCTTTTGTCATATTATGCGCCTTATAGAGAACATAGAACAAAGGATAGACAGGAACTGTGATTCTTGCAGTTGTGATGTTATTCACTAAAGGTGTCACTGAGAGGTAACCCCTGCACATACACGTGATCTGGGCATCACTATAGGAGTCAATGCTAGGTAACCCCTAGTATACTCAGGGTCAATGCTAGGTGATCCCTGGTACACTCTTCTCGGATTAGCGAGGTAACCCCTCCCTTTTCCTATCAGCGACATGTCATAAAGTGCAGTAGACGACAGAAGGAGCTACAGGGTACCAAAGAGAAGTAAAAGGTTTGCAGAAATGGGAAGGGCTTTCACGTTTTGCTTTCCATTATCTGTATTTATATTTTGGATATTCTGTTACAATTTTTATTAAAAATTGAGTTAAAAGTTTAACCCACTGAGTGCTTTAGTACTCACGCCCAAAATATTTTCAAAATGTTTTTCACATGTTGAGATGCTGGAGGTGATGGTTCGATGTACTGTAGTGGGTTGATCATGCCTTGCCGTCTCGTTCAGGCTAAATTATTGCTTATGAGTATGTTATTATGTGATACAATATTACTTCATTGTTTTCCGCTTAAACTTTGATACAGTTGCCCCATAGTATGATTGCATGCTATGTTTTATTTTTGGGCTTATCTGAATTGTATTCTTTATTGAATCATGATAAATAAAGTCCAATTTCTTTTCCTTAGATCCAAGCATGTCTCTTTACAGTTTTCGACCTATGGATAGGTCATATTTGGTTAAGTCTTGGATTCTGTTTATTTTCCAGTTGACCTATGAATGGGTCTCAACTTGATTAATTGTTTATGTCCTATGAATGGGACATAAAATTGTTTATTTGCCCCTGACCTATTGATGGGTCTTAGTTGTTGTGGCCTATGGAGAGGTCTTGTTTATTTGAAGAGTTAGAATCCTATCTATTAATTGTTGGATTCTGTTTGAATTTGACTAGCCTATGAATAGGCATTCTTTTGACTTGATTGAATCATTTGACTTCGTTGATACGTTGAAAGACGTGGATTTCTTCCAGTTACAGAGGTTATGCTGCCCAAATTTTTGGGGAATATAACATATTCTTGTCCTAAAGTCATTTCATTTGATTATCCTAAATAGTACTTCCTTTTTGAGTAACACCCCGACCCTCATTTATTATTCCTTTTGGGACCGGGACATTACAGAGGACCCCCTGGATTTTGGATCAAGCTATCTTTTTCCTTGTTTTTTTTTCCCGTAATATCTCCATCCTAATCCTCGGGACCGGGGCGTTACAATTGTGACATTGCTAGCACTACCCCATGGGGTAGTATAGAATTTCCCGAAGTGGGCAATGGCGGTAGTGTGAATGTGTGATGTGGGAAAAAGACAACATTTTTTTATTTAATAGGGCAGTTACGTAAATTATTAATTATTTAATTTTAAATTAAATTTAAGAGTGGTGCATATTGAAAAATTAATGGTGTATTTAGAATACCTAATAAACAAATGTTCAACTTCCCTAACCATCTAAACAGTTAAAAGATCACCTCATATTAATTGAGTGAAGAGCATGATTCTCATCCACTTTGCGTGCTATTTCTATAAGCTCGAGATCTTACCATTGCAGCCGATTAAACGCCATAGATTTTATCAATAAGGTACTTTTAGATGGGTTGTTAATTAGGTTGTCGGTTGGCTTTTACTTGATATTAAACGATTGAGGTTTTTCTTATTTATTTTTTATGTTTTTTAAAGAAACGATTTCACTAATCATATCGTTCAGTAACAAGTAAAAGGCCTATTTAATGCATCATACATGGGATATGGATGTCATTGTGTGTAAATCCATGATATAACAAAATAATAATAAATAAAGGCCTATTTGATGCAAGAATATTGTATTCGACTCATTTGAGCAACAAAACAACTGATGACAGGGAATAATACAAAATAATTTCCGATCAGCCCATCAGAGTTGTGAATGAGCTCTATCCATAAGAATCATAACCTATTCAACACAGCCTATCAATTCCCCAATATGCATTGCTCTTCAAAAAAACTGTAGTCCTATAAATATACAAAACTCTAGAGATAGAGAGTTTGACAAACACTGTAGTTGCAGAGAGCAGGGAAAAAGATTCAAGACGCAAAATATAACTAGCAAATCTGAAATACTTCCCATCTTTCTCTCTCTACCTCTTCCTAAGTCAGACAACATCTACAAAATCTACAGATACCAGCCAACTTCATGGTGCTGCCACCTGCTGTGGCTTCTTACATCTGCAAAAAGAGGATAATTTCATTAGTATTTTTGCTGTCTATATGGCAAGGCAAGATGAAGTTTGCTTAAGGGAATAGTTACCTTCAGAAACTGCGCTAGGCTTTCCCTCCTCTTCAAGAAAGAAAAAAGAATGTACTAAATCATTGTTTCGTTAGTCCATAATATGTTACAACTTCAAAACTCTTGGCTCATAATGCACCTCTCACGCTCAAGTAAATACGAGGTGGGTTTGTGCACATGAATATCAATTTTTGTGACTAGCCAGTGAAGAACTTGGCTTTAGGTCCAAGCCTTGATTTAATCTCACCGGATTCCTCAAGAGCTGCTGTGACACCCGGTCAGCTAAAACTAGATGTGCATCATATAATTGCTTTTGGCCATGCAAAACAGGGCGTTCAACTTTGTTTCCTCGGTAATCATTTTCACGTGAAACAGATTCCAGGGACAAATGAGCTTGAATTATTCCTCGAAATATATCAGGCTTGTGCTCCTGATAGCCATTTCCATGTGCATGGAAGGCATTTTGGGGCATTGCACCCATACCAATACCTTGGTGCAAATTGTTTGTTGTCATCAAATGGTATTGTGGAATAGCACCAATGTGGCCACCACCTGGAGGAGTTGAAGCACCAGATGTAGCCCGAGGACTTGATATTGGAGATGGTGATAATCTTCCATTTAAGTGCTGTGGAGATCTTGAGGATGAACGAGCACATACTACTGGAGGTATGGGGCAAGGGTTGGTTCTAGCTAAATAGCCATCACTGCAAAGAAACCATGAGAATGATGATCAGCTAGAGAGTGGCAAGCACATTAAGAAGCAGACAATTGCTGACCAACTTAAAACAATTCTAAAACCAAAAACACTTTAATTGGTCAGGCGAAACTGGAGAGACACATCTGACTATATAAGAGATATGAATTATGGTGTCAAGTAATGAGCTTTTTGCAAAATCTCATGCTAGTGACAATCTCTTTCCACACAGATACATGACCAGACAGAATAATCACTGTTAAACTAAATAATGTTTTCCAGCATAAAACGTAATGGCAATTGTGAAAGAGCTATGTGTCCTACTCAACAGGTGTTTAGCATGATTTGATTGCCTTTGTTTGATATGGTTCATTCAGGGAGTATTGACAACCACCACTTCCATTTTCAATTCTACTCTTAAGTTAGAACAATGGTGCGGATGCATAAGCAACATAACCTCGTAACCATCCAATACCATTTCTAATATTTATTAAAACGAAAAATGCGTAGCACACTATCTAAACATGTAACTGTCATATTTAACAGATCACCAGAATCCAGCTTACAGACTTGTGAATGCTAAAATATCATAATATAAAAAAGAAAAGAAAAAAAAATCATATTTTGACTGAACACCACGATTTCAGCCACTAACATCAACTCTCAAAAATGCACAAGCACCTCAAACATGCATACCTTAATACAAGTTGCATTAAACATCATACGATGATATGTGAGTGTGTGCGCGGGCATCTGTCTGTGTGCGTGTGCGTGCATGTGTATGTGTGTGTGTGTGTGTGTGTGTGTGTGTGTGTGTGAGAGAGAGAGAGAGAGAGAGACCTAAATCCAGGAACAGTTTTGGGGGTTTTAGAGTGACTGACTGTTCCTGATGACTCCAAACAAGGAGGTGTTCTGGAATGTCCAAAGCCCTGATAAAATTCAGCAAGTTAATTGAAAGGTTACAACCTCATTCTTAGCCATATGTATGACCAATCTATTATCAATTTAGAAACTTTTTTTAGTACATGTAATTGAAGGAAATAATCTCCAGCGATAGTAGAAAACAATACGATACTAAATGAAAAATAAGACCCATATAATAAAAAATGATAGGAAACTAAAAGATGTAATTATACTTTACTGATGACAGTTCATCTGTATCCTTTTAGGATTTTTAACTAAATGTTAAGTAGTCTCAAAATCTTGAATATGAAACTATATTTTCCCTTGGAATGGTCCAGTTAAGCAGTTAATGCCCTCTAAATACCAATGATCAGAATACGCACTCTTGAAGTTGAAGAGAATCATGTATTATAGTACAAGTTCAACAGACTGGAGTTGGAAAAGAGGATACCAGAGCTCTGACTGCATGCGTGAGTGCAGGTATTGATTCCTTAGGATCAGCACTCAGAACAGGTCTCTCCAGAGAAGCCGAGTTTTTGACAAAAGGATGTTCCAGGAGTCGAGCAGCTGTAGGACGATTAGATGGATCCCGCTGCAAACACTGCCTCACAAAATCCTTCCCGTCTTCTGAGAGGTGATTGGGAATTTCTGGAAGTTCCTTGCTGTTTCCGATCTTAAACATTGCAGCAACCTTCAGGAAGCACACAAGACAATCACTAACATTATTCATGGAAAGCAGATTCGTGTATATGTAATAATGATGTAATCAATAGACAATGGTAAAATGCCAATATTGTAAGGACAACAACTTACCCCTTCATATTGACTCCAAGGTGGTTTTGTGGTAGCCATTTCGAGAACAGTGCATCCAAGGCTCCATACATCCACCGCAAGATTACAACCACTTGTGTTCTTTATGACCTGTGTATCAATGGAATATTAGAATTGGCTGAGATGGATCTAAACAACTAAAACTAATGAATCATCTTTCACAAACCTCAGGTGCCATCCAATATGGACTTCCCTTAAACGACAACGGACAGGATGGCCCAGTTATCTGCAAAATATAGAAAACCGATTTAGATCTTGCGGTGCCATAAGGCTGTTAGGCATATAAGGCAAAGGGTTGACCCCCACTTATATATCCTTCCACACTTTCATGTGGAATCAATGTGGGATATCAGAACAAACGCATATAAAAGGATGAGAATAGACTGCACAAGATAAACAACATAATTATTATATTAAATATTGCATTATTACTGCTCTAATTTTGCTGTAGGCTATTCGTAAATACTAAAAACTAACAATCACATAGCCCCATATTCGAGGGGATGTGTTCATTAAGTAACCTCTATCTTTTGTTCGGAAGCAAAAACGAAGTTTATCCTAGAAATCATCCATGATAGCCGAATTAATAACAAATATAAAATTGATTATACAACCAGTCTCTTAAGTCATGTCTCAAATGGAAACCATTGAGTAGTTAAGAGGAAATGTTTACATGTTTCGCCATCCCAAAATCTGCCAATTTTACCCGCCCATTAGGATCAACAAGAATATTTGCTCCTTTTATGTCCCTGACGAAATAAAAGTACACCCAATCAATATAACAGTGTAACTTGTAAGCTAATAAACTTCCCAACTCAGAAGTTACATGGTATAAACCCACCTATGAATTGTGTTTGTGCCATGCAAATAAGTCAGCCCAGATAATATCTGTTGTGTATAACTTCGGATTGCTGCTTCACCCAACTGCCCATACTCTTGGAGAATTTTGTAAATAGAACCACCGGACACAAACTCGAGGTATATATAGAGTTTGTCGTCTACCTGCAGACAATAATGACACCAAATGGAAGTTAACCTAGACCATCCCTCAGAACATCAATTATTATATTTTAAAGGGAAATAATGCATGACAAAAATGTTAGAAATGTAACATGAGGCTCACTGTTAACTAACTTTCAACAAATGCTTGCTATTATCATCCAAGAGTTCCAGAGCATTAAAAATGTCCAAGACAATATAATTATAATATTTTCAATTTTTCCTAGGCAATGCAATTATAAACTCATGAACTGCAAGATAAGACAAAACAACCATGGATTAACTCTGCTTCACTTAAAAGTCCGTTTCTAACCATTTTCATACATGATTCATCTAAAAGGTTTCTATAGCCAAGCAAATTTTCTATAAGTTTCTGATGAAGAAATGAAAGTGGCAACAGCAGCAAGATAAACAAGACTTACTGTCTCAGATCCATAATATTGCACAATATTTGGATGACGGAGGCGACTTAAGAGTGTAATTTCCTGCAAGAATTACCCAGTTATGGAACAGAGAATTAGCAGACTTGCAATCAGAAAATATGTATCATAAATTTGATTCATGCAAATGTCATTTTTATTTCTTAGCTCCAGATGGTTCCTCCTAGTTAGACATGGTAATTAGACTCCACAAAACTCACCTGTCCAAGTTGGTGAGCAGATTCCCTCGACTTAGCATCGTCAGAGAATAATGTAACCTCCTTCATTGCACACATCTCGCCACTTTCACTGCAGCCCAAGGAACAAGAGAAGTGAGATTCATAAAAAGGTAATTGGTGAAGCAAGCAATTAAGTAAAACATTGAAGCAGTTTCACCAGTCTTGCATTAGCATAATGGGATGACAAAGCCATTAGATGTTTAAGTACACAAAGAAGATACTACAGACTGGTTTAGAATTCAGTTCTAATTACTAAGGCATGGGAAGGATAGATGCCCCACTAGGAAAAACAAAACTGTATAAGATACAGTTTTGTTCCTCTTCCAAGATTAAAGATTAAAGATTACCAACCTATTAAAACCGAGATAAACATGCCCGAATGTTCCTCTTCCAAGTAGCCGTCCTTTCTTCCAGCGTGAACCTGGGCTTGGCGGATTATCTGTCCTACCAGGACTGCGAGGAATCCTGGGAGAAGTTCCTGCTGAATATGATGGAGGGAATGGAGAAGGATTAGGGCTTGTTACTGGAGGAAGAGGCAGCCGATGGCTCTGTTGCCTTCCATCTTCAAGCCATTCTGTAGGCGACTCAGCTGATGGCCCCCCAGCACAAGGATGCAAGGGCGTAACTGTACCACTGTGTATTCTTGAGCTGGGACCAGCACTCGTCATTCTGGGGCTGGGTAATGGTGAACACTCAGGACTGCACCTGCTGTTTGGCCAAAAGAGCTGGCATGAAACGTCTCCCGCAACAGAATTTTGCCCTGAATTGTGGACAGAACTTGGACTCGAGCAGTGGCCAGATCCTAGTATAGATAAATCTGCATATGGCTTTCCTAGCCAGAAACCACTGTTTGTGACAGGCTCATGACAAAATACCCTCATTGGACTTCTAGAAGGACTCGACATTGAGCTGTCTGGAGCACTTAAGAAAAAACCTTGATGGGGAACTTGTAAATGAGCAACTTTAGCACCTACAGGGCTCTGCTTAGGTGATGCGGGACTAGTTCGACAATTCAACAAAATATCAGCTGGCTGTGACATCTCCTTTAAATTCTTCTTGTATGCAAAGGGGGATTGATCCCTTTGCTTTAATCTATTTAAACAAAGACATACTACAGTTAGAAGGAAGATAAAGAATAAGAGTTATATATTAGAGAAGCAGTTCAATAAAAGAAGCAGTTCAGTAAAATAAAACTGTTGAGCAACACGAACTCACCCAGAAGGACTAGCTGCATCAGATTTAATTCCATTCTCATAATCAGATGCTTGCGGGCTTAGGAGACGAGAGTCAGATGGATCATCAGTATCACTGGAACTATCACTAGAACTAGAAACAGTTGACAGGTCCCTTTCACCACCTTTAGCACGTTTCCCAATTTTCCCATGCTGGGGCTTTGGAAGGGGAATTAAAACTGTGGCTTTGGAACCTTTATCAACTGATGGTCCTTTTGATGCTCTATCCCCAAAATCAGCACCACGAATGTTAGTAAAATGGCTACCCGGAAGGGGAAGAGGTTGGGCCTGGGGCCTTTCACCAAAACTCTGACACCGCGAAACTTGTTTGGACGGTGATGGAGACTGAGAATCTGCCCTAGATTGAGATACCTTCTCCGAGGTAGTGTCAGTACGTTGTCTACGAGGAGCTCCAGGTCTAATGCAAGTCCTGCGAAATGAACCAATGAAACTTTCTCCATTTGATTTCTTCTTCACATCTTTGTTAGACTTCCCCCACCATGAAGGCATACTGAATATACGGAAGTAACCTTCAACCCTCCAGCAACAGCATGAAATATAGACGTTATTCCAGATTGAACTGTCAGTCCGCAATCCTTGGATTAAATATAATTGGTGCAAAAGATGCTGCTTTATACATCTTCCATGATCCGGAAATGCATCTTACCAAAGAACTTTTGCACCCAAATTAATAAAGTTGGTAATAAAATGCAGTACAGCTGCAAACCAGCAATCGGAAACTGAAATTAGTGATCTAAGATCCCACAAAGAAAGAAAAACAAGTGAGCATGAGTTCCAAGTAAGCGTCTTACATGTACATGAAATGAATGGACAAAGAGTAAAAAAGTGGGATGGATTTGGGACAATTCGTTAGTAATACTAAAAGGCATTAAAACTGACTACCAGTAGAAGCCATATGTATTTACACCAGCATTTTCACGTGTCATTTGTCGATAACACAAAGCAAAATAGGGAAAAAATTACATTCATTTATACGATGTATGTTACATGTCAATCATTTTATAAGAGGGGCTTGGAGAGCTGGTTACAGACCAAGTTTCCCAAATAAAAGATCAATAAATTTTTTATTACACTGAACGCATAATGAGACATTAGATCATAGTACGTAATAAGTGGGCTTCTAAAATTAAACCACCAGCATCAGAATATCGTAGAAGGTGTAGATATCAACTTACTTCAATTAGAAAAGCCAGAAATCCTGTCACATGGATTTGGCTTGTCAGATTTTTGGACAAGTGAAGATCACTAGCATGATTTGATCAAGAAACCCGTCCACTGTCTTCCACCCGACCATCTACAACCAAAACAAGAAAAAATATACGTATAATCATAGGTACAAATTATATGCAATTAATGAAGTGCCAGGAGAAATTAATCCAGTCAACTTTTGCATAATAAAGACTTCACGACAAAAAAGCAAGCAAATCTTCCTCATAATCCAACATAAGGATGCACATATAGGAAGTTTAACAAGAATCCCTTAGTTTTTTATCATAATATTTTGTGGTCTGGATCTGAAGCATAATAAAGACTTCACGAGTAACGACAAAAGAGTATGCAAATCTTCCTAATAATCCAACGTGAGGATGCACATATGGGAAAATTTAACAAGAATCCCTTAGTTTCATAATATTTTGCAGTCTGGATCTGAAGCATTTGTGTTGCGGGAAAACACCATTCCGATTCATAGGTTTACCAAATCGGGATTTCAGGTTCTATATCTTAACGTCGCCAATTTACCATTAATGGGAATTCCTTTAGCTGGCGCATACTCAAGTATTTAGAGAATATATGGTATACTAAGCACATCTGCTTAATCATTAAATTAACATAAGTTATTACATATTTTGGAATTCTGAATTCTCCTAAACACATGATGACGTACAATGTTCCGAAAAGTCATACAAATGAATAAAAAAATAGCTTTCTTCACCAAGATGGACAAATAAATTTGATCATCTAAAAAACCTCACCATAACAAAATTCCAGAAAAAATCCATCAAGGATATGGGTGGTGGGCATGGATGTGGGTGTTATTTCTGGAACAACCATAAAAATCAGTTTCAAGGAATTTCATTAACTTAACACAACTAAAAAACTAAAAGAAATGCCCAATGCTCTTAAATATCATGATCTTGTTCTGCCTCCTCGTCCTAACACTAGAATTTAAGATAGATATGAGTGTAAGTTTTTAAGAACCACACCAATAGATGATTCCCAAATCAGTGAAATAATAGATTAAAATGTATCTAGCGTTTAAACTAAGCAAAGTAATTGCCACTCACATTAAGCACACAAAAACAAGAAGCAAAAAGAAAAAGGGCAAAATAAAGCAAATAATTTTCCAAATAATTGATGCTAAAAGTCGGCTTAGTATTCCGAAACTTATGCAACTCAAAGCCCCTTAATTTCATCGAATCAAAACTAAGAAAGAGTTCAGAACACAACCCTCTTACAAAATTAATAAAAAGATAATATCGATTATCAAAAAATCACCTGAAAACGGACTTTAAACTAAAAAACAAAGCACCAAAACGTCTCAAAATTTTGAAAGCAACCAAAAAGGGATAGCGAAGGACACTAGAAACGCATATATATTTTATTTAGCCCTCAGCAATAACCCTAACATAAAACCACTGTTTGTGCTACTGCAGGTGAAGAGATAGGATTGCCAGAGCGGATGAATTTATAGGAGTAAATGGGGTTCATACGCGGAGAGAATCACAGTAGGAAAAACATAATCTGGGAAGAATTACGTGAATGTCAAACCCTAATTAATTGCAACTGTACTCACCGGAGGGAGGGGCAGCAGCGAACCGGACCGAATATTTTATCTTCTGCTCAAATGTTCAGAACCAAAGAGTTGCAGAGAGAGACGGTGAGAGATAATTTTAGAGAGAGAAAGAGCGTACGGTCAGTATAAATATATAGGTATGTATGCCGTATGCATGCCCGCTTTTTTCTAGAGAGAGATAATAAAAGTGTAAAACCACTAGACACATTTGTGACACTACATGCCCATAACATATATTATAATTGCATGACATACATACATGATACATATTTCTAGTAAAGTGGACTTCATAAATAATTCATAGGGAGGAAATAGAAAACACAAAAAATAGTTGACTTTGTACCCTTTTCTTTCTTCCCTTAAGATCTATTTACCATGTAAATTAATATTAGATTGAAGTCTATGGTAATAAAATATTGTTATTGTCAATTTTTAAATTAATAAAATATTCTTATTGTCAATTTTAAAATTTCTAGGTTATAAAACAGCACTAAAGTAAGAATTTTTGTCAGACTAGAATGAATTTGGACTAGGGAGTATGATTTCAAATTACATGATGCACTTCAAGTTACATGGTAATTTCATATTCAAATAATTATAATAAAGATTTGAATTTTCAATTCTTTTTCGCACTTCAATGTTCAATCTTATTTCTCAACTATCCATGTACGTTTTGTACCTTGTTCATTGTTTAGCTCTACAATAGATCACTTTTGCCTCTTGTGGCCAAAGGTCTCAAGTTCGACCCACCACCAACACCACTAAGTGTGAGCCTGTCACACCTGGCCTGTTAAGTGTGGTTTACCTCCCATGTGTGGTTTGCAGGCTATTACACAGGGACGGGGTTTATCCAGTGCGCACCACGGTAGCGGCTGCGGATTACTCTCAACATCAAAAAAAAAATCACTTTTGCCATTTCCATCCTATATTCATATCTCGAATAAATAATAATAATAATAATAATAATAATAATAATAATAATAATAATAATAATAATAATAATAATAATAATAATAATAATAATAATGTTATACGCATGCAAAGTTAGTCCGGGTTTGTAATGTGCATGCAAGGTTTAAAACATCGTATTAAATCGCAATTAAATATCTCGTATACTATAACTAAAATGAGACAATCATTAATACTCTTTATTAAATTGTCTTTTGCACTAAGATGATTTCATATTTCATACTTAACACGTGGTGTCATCGGTATAATTAATGGAATGTAAAATTAAAATGTAGCACTGCGTAATTTAAAATTCAAACAAAATAAATCGACATCATTTCATAATATAATACATTGTTAATTACGAACAAATACATGAATTTTGACACAGTTTATAATTTAAACTCAACTTTGAAACATAGTACTAAACACAATATTCCAAATTGCAAAACGAAGCAATTTGCAATAATATGAAAACTAAACTCAATATTTCAATATATATCAATCTTTATTGTGTTAATGAAATTCAAATTATGATTATGTTATATATCTATACATTTTTCCAATTTTCATGTTATATATCAATTTTTATTACGTTGGAAAATTTAGTGATGTCTATTTTGCAAAAAAATGCAAGATTTTATTTTAGTTGCAATGTTTCAACGTCCGTGTCTAAATTACAAATTATGTGTCAAAGTTTATGTATTTAATCGTAATTAATCTTATAATATATTGTATCTACATATATATATTTGGTCCTTAGGCTTAAGGGGATTTAATTTATTGATTCAACAAAAAATAGAGTAAAATAAAATGCAAAATAAAATGTTCTAATGAAAGTTGAATGGTGAGCGTAACTAAAAGGTTATGGAATAATTTTGACTGTTGAGGAAATTTTCACAACAAAAGAAAATGTTTTATTATTTTAAGTGTTAATCTATATATAATAACTAACATAAAAAGTTAGGAATGATAGGGGCAGTAGTTTTTATAATGATCGTTGCCCGGCAAAAGCTGTGTGTGTGTGTGTGTGTGTGTGAGAGAGAGAGAGAGAGAGAGAGAGAGTTGTGCAACTGAAAAAAAATGTTGAGAGAGAAAAAGGATTCGACAAACAATTATTGTTGCATTATTAGAATATTATAATTATGTGATATTACTAATATTTGTTTAGGTGTAGTGTCGCGTATCAAAATTTGTGAGATAGAATGTTGGAATAGTATTTTCAATGTAAATAAAATATAAGCGTAACAGTTAATATTAGACACATCAAATTTACAAAACTATTATTTTTATGGCAAAAATAATATTATATTTTGATAATAAGACAATCTCAGCCTACCCGTGTGTCACGAGATGCCACCCTCATCCTATCCCCTCTCCCAGGATACGCCGGGACAAGTCCATTCCCTTATCCCGATCCTTGGGATAGGCAACGCCGGGCCCCTTGCTGCCGAGGCCCGTCGGGCTCCCGTGACTGGCGCCCCAGCACCCCGGGCCACCCGCACCCGCCTGGGCCGCCAGCACTAGCACCAACATACCGTCGGGGCGGACCTCCGCCAAACGCCCCGCCCGAAGCTCCTTAGTTGCCTAGAGTGCTAGCTTTTTCCCTTGTAGTGTACATATTGTAAGCACGGCCTTGCACGGCCGTTTGTGTCATTTTCTAGCTTAGTAGTATCTAGTGCTGTCGCTAGCCTTTTTTTCTTTAAGCCTATTATAGGGGGTGAGAGCAAACTTTTGTCTGACTGTGAGCGTTGTAAGGAGCGACCCCCTCTCCGACCAACGTGTGCTGTAATTGCTTCCAAGCTATAATGTACATTCAAATTGCATTAATGAAGATTTCCTTGCAATCAATCGTGTTCATGTGTTGCTTGCTCTGCCGAGACCACTAAAAGCACCGGAGGGTGTGAATTGCGTCGTCATCGTGCATCAAGCTTTGCGAGCAAAGCTTTTGTGAGTGAGGCGGACGTAGTCTAGGACGGACTACTAGCCGCACGGTGCGCCACCAACCCAAGCACTACAAGCGCCCCGTGACAGGTGGTATCAGAGCCTCGGCTCCTGATCCACGGACCGAGGCGGGTTACTATGGAAAACGTGGCTACTGCTTCCAACACGAAGGGTGGCCAAACGGGACCCGAAATGGGGACCCCAACAAAGGCCCCCACCAAGAGTGAAAGAATGAACTCCATAGAAAACGAGTGCACCCGATTAGGGTACGTAGTCTCCGAATTGGAGGAAAAGGTTGCAACCCTACGGGAAAAGGTCGAAATCCTTGAAGAGGAGAACCTAGATCTCTACCATCGGCTGGGCGAGAGTCGAGAGGCACGGGCGTCCGACGGAGAGACGCAACGTGCTATTGAAAGGTTGGAAACGCAGGTGGCGTTACTCCAACAAGCCGTTGTCAACAGAGGGCCGGCGGGCCGAATGGAGAATTTTGGCACTGGAGGGGGAGCGAGAAAACGCATCCCCGAACCACAACTCTACAGCGGCGTTAGGAACGCGAAGGAAGTCGACAACTTCCTCTTCGACATGGAGCAGTATTTCCTAGCGGCCGAGATAGAGGAGGAATCGGAGTGAATCGCCACGGCCACTATGTATTTGACTGGAGATGCGAAGCAATGGTGGCGAGGGAAATACCAAGACATACGGGATCGACGGGAGCGGCTCGATACGTGGGACCTCCTTCAAGCGGCCATCAGAAAACAGTTCTTCCCTGAGAATGTCGGGTATAATGCCCGCAAGGCACTTCGGGAGCTCAAACAAACAGGCACGGTTAATGAGTACACCAAAGCGTTTGCCTCCATATTGTTGGACCTCCCGAACATGGATGAGGAGAGCAAAGTCTACCAATTCATGGATGGCCTGAAGCCCTGGGCCCGTGCTGAACTACAACGCCAACGAGTATCCAACATCCACGACGCAATGGCAACGGCGGAATGTTTAATGGACTACCATACGGAAACCCGAGAGAAGAAGCCACCAGCGCCCGGTGGCAACCAACAGAAGGGGAGTGGGGGCAGAACTTTCCGCCCCACCTACAACCGAGGTGGCGGAGAAAAGCCCTCCCATTCCCAAGAGAGTTCCCAAGGGAGCACCGACAAGAGCCGCCCTCAAGGGGGCAACAAAGCCGCGGGAAGCTCGAGATTCGACGGGTGTTTCTTGTGCAACGGCCCGCACATGCTAAAGGATTGTCCGAAGCGACAACTAATTAATGCTCTATGTGGAGACATGGAGTGGGACAAGCGAGCACCCAAAAAGAAGGAGAAAGAACCGGTGCCAGTCCCGGAAGAGCCTGAGGAAGACTCCGAGAGTGAAGGAGAGAATCTTGGAGCCTTCTCACATAGGTGCAATGCCCTGTCAAGGACGGGGGCACGAAAGGGTAAGGCGTTACCCAAAAACACGAAGACCGCCCCCGCAATGGAGGGCGGAGCAGTTGGAGAAGCGTCGGCAAAGTCTACCAAGGAGAAGGGGTTGATGTTTGTCGACGTGAAGATCAACGGGAAGCCCGTTCGAGCGATGGTGGACACAGGTGCCACACATAACTATCTTGCTAGCACCGAAGTTGAAAGACTTGGGCTAGTCTTGGAGAAGGGAGTGGGCCGAGTGAAGGCCATCAATTCTGCCGCTCAACCGATTGCCGGAGTTGCAAGGTCTGTGCTGATCAAGCTAGGGCCATACGAAGGGAGGACAAATTTGTCCATTGTGACCATGGATGACTTCAAGCTCATTCTTGGATTGGACTTCCTGCGGGACACGAAGACGGCAGTGATGCCCCATGCGGGAGCCCTCATGATGATGGGTAACAAGCCCTGCGTGGCCCAAACGGTGTCACACAAGACGAGTTCAAAGCCGTTGTCCGCCATGCAGTTTGTGAAGGGGTGCCGGAAGAATGAGCCATCCTTTCTGTGCACCCTCCGAATAGAAGACATTGAAGAGAAGTCGGGAAAAATCCCCGAGGTCGTGAAGAAAATCCTACAGGAGTTCGAGGACACCATGCCTGATGAACTGCCGAAGAAGCTGCCACCGAAGAGGGCAGTCGACCATGAGATTGAGTTGGTGCCGGGCACGAAGCCTCCTGCCCGAGCACCGTATCGAATGTCATACCCTGAGCTCGAGGAGCTCAGGAAACAACTAAAGGAACTGCTCGAGAGCGGGCTGATCCGGCCTGCAAAGTCCCCGTACGGTGCCCCTGTGCTGTTCCAGAAGAAGTCAGACGGCACCCTACGGATGTGTTGTGATTATCGCGCCCTGAACAAGCTGACGGTGAAGAACAAATATCCAATACCATTAGTGGCGGATTGCTTCGATCGCCTCAGCCGGGCAAAACATTTTTCAAAGATCGATCTTAGATCGGGCTACTGGCAGGTTCGGATCAAGGAAGGAGATGAGTTCAAGACCACTATCGTGACAAGGTACGGGGCATATGAGTACTTGGTGATGCCATTCGGCTTGACGAACGCCCCCGCCACCTTCAGTACCTTAATGAACCAGGTACTCCACGGGTTCCTGGACGAGTTCGTGGTGGTATACCTTGACGATATTGTCATCTACAGTGAATCCCTTGAGGAACATCTGGAGCACCTCCGCAAGGTATTCACTAGACTGAGAGAGCACGAGCTTTATGCCAAGCCGTCGAAGTGCTCATTTGGCCAAGACAGGATCGAGTTCCTGGGCCACATCATTGAGAGAGGGCGAATCCGCATGGATCCCAAGAAGATCCAAGCCATCGAAGAGTGGAAGCCGCCAGAAGATGTTCATGGAGTGAGATCATTCCTTGGGCTGGCTAACTACTACAGAAGATTCGTGAAGGGGTACTCCGAGATTGCCCGCCCCTTGACGGATCTCACGAAGAAAACCGAGGTGTGGGAGTGGACGCCCCAAGCACAGGCGGCCTTTGAAAAGTTGAAGAAGGCGATCATGAGTGACCCCGTGCTCGCACTCCCCGACCTCACCAAACCTTTTGTTGTGGAGACGGACGCCTCCGAGTTTGCCCTTGGCGGAGTGCTAACTCAGGGAGCGCATCCCGTGGCTTTTGAGAGCCGAAAGTTGAAGGATGTCGAAAGACGTTACCCAGTGCACGAGAAGGAGTTGTTGGCCGTTGTTCACTGTTTGAGACAATGGCGACACTATTTGCTGGGCTTCCCTTTTGTGGTCAAGACAGACAACACAGCGGTGAGCTACTTCTTGACCAAACCGAAGCTAACTGCGAAGCAAGCAAGATGGCAGGAATTGCTTGCAGAGTTTAATTTCTCACTGGAGTACCGGGCCGGCTCCAGCAATCACGTCGCTGACGCCCTAAGTCGTAGGGCTGATTTGGAAGATCAACCGGTGATGGCGGCTCTCGCCTCCAGCAAAGCGACCACCGACTTGAAGAACCGAATCCGTGAGCTCACCAAGGAAGACCCTACTGCACAGGGCCTACTCAACCTAGTCGAGCAAAAGAAGACTCGGAACTTTTGGCTCGAAGAGGGATTTCTGAAGACAAAGGAAAACCGCCTCTACGTTCCGAAAGGCGGGGACCTACGGAGAACTATCATCGCGGAGTGTCATGACACTCTCTGGGCGGGACACCCTGGCGAAGAACGCACCGTGGCCCTTGTACAGAGGACGTACTTCTGGCCACAGATGCGAGATGAGATTGAGACGTTCGTCCGCACCTGCATGATATGTCAACAGGACAAGGCGGATCGACACAAGAAAGCAGGATTGCTAGAGCCACTTCCCATACCCTCACGACCATGGGAGAGTGTCTCAATGGACTTCATTACCGGTTTACCCAAAGTTGGAGACTTGGATGCGATTGTGGTGGTGGTAGACCGGTTCTCGAAGTACGCCACTTTTGTGCCAGCCCCCAAGACAATCACAGCAGAAGGGACAGCTCAACTCTTCTTTAAGCACATTGTCAAGTTTTGGGGACTGCCGCGAGATATTGTTAGTGATCGGGACTCCCGTTTCACTGGCAACTTCTGGACCGAGCTGTTCAAATTACTCGGGTCCAAGTTGAATATGAGCTCGAGCTTTCATCCACAGTCCGACGGGCAGACGGAGCGCTTCAATTCTATGCTGGAGGAATATCTTCGGCACTTTGTCAGCGCCAATCAGAAGGACTGGGTGAAGCTCTTGGATGCTGCTCAGCTGTGCTTCAATGCCCAAAAGTGCTCTACCACTAACGGTACGCCTTTTGAGATATGTACCGGGCAGCAACCGCTCCTCCCACACTCGATCGACGCCCCACAAGGTGCCAGGGTTTCGCCGGCGCAGAGTTTCTCTCTGGAATGGAAGCAGAACCTCGACCTCGCCCGAAGCTACCTGGAGAAGGCACAGCAGCGCATGAAAAAATATGCAGACCAGAAGCGACGCTTCGTGGAATATCGAGTGGGAGACCGAATTATGGTTAAGGTCCCGGATCAACGTCTCTCCAAAGCATCCCGAGGGCGGGACGCCCGGTTGATGCCAAAATATATTGGGCCCTTAACCATCTTGCAGCGCGTTGGGAAGGTAGCCTACCGAGTAGAGTTGCCCCCATGGTGGCGGATCCACAATGTCATCCACGTCAGTCAACTGAAGCCGTTCCAGGCAGATAAAGTGGACGCTACGCGCGCCATGCCCGACCGCCCCCAGCTCCGTCTGGCCAATGACACAGGGAAGCGGATCGCGGAAGCCATCCTTTGCCACCGGGATGCCGCAAAACGCAAGAAGCTCCACAGAGAGTACCTGGTGAAGTGGGTGGGCTGTCCAAAGGAGGAAAGCACGTGGGAGAGAGCGACAACCCTCAAGGCGTTCCAGCCGCTGATCGACGCGTACCTGCTGACTGTGGCGCCGAGGACGTCGCCAACTCCAGAGGGGGAGAGCTGTCACGGGATGCCACCCTCATCCTATCCCCTCTCCCAGGATACGCCGAGACAAGTCCATTCCCTTATCCCGATCCTTGGGATAGGCAACGCCGGGCCCCTTGCTGCCGAGGCCCGTCGGGCTCCCGTGACTGGCGCCCCAGCACCCCGGGCCACCCGCACCCGCCTGGGCCGCCAGCACTAGCACCAACATACCGTCGGGGCGGACCTCCGCCAAACGCCCCGCCCGAAGCTCCTTAGTTGCCTAGAGTGCTAGCTTTTTCCCTTGTAGTGTACATATTGTAAGCACGGCCTTGCACGGCCGTTTGTGTCATTTTCTAGCTTAGTAGTATCTAGTGCTGTCGCTAGCCTTTTTTTCTTTAAGCCTATTATAGGGGGTGAGAGCGAACTTTTGTCTGACTGTGAGCGTTGTAAGGAGCGACCCCCTCTCCGACCAACGTGTGCTGTAATTGCTTCCAAGCTATAATGTACATTCAAATTGCATTAATGAAGATTTCCTTGCAATCAATCGTGTTCATGTGTTGCTTGCTCTGCCGAGACCACTAAAAGCACCGGAGGGTGTGAATTGCGTCGTCATCGTGCATCAAGCTTTGCGAGCAAAGCTTTTGTGAGTGAGGCGGACGTAGTCTAGGACGGACTACTAGCCGCACGGTGCGCCACCAACCCAAGCACTACAAGCGCCCCGTGACACCGTGATATTATTGTAGTATGATTGCGACTCGAGCACTTCTTACTCGCCATATTTCACGCTAATGACGCAATCCATTTTTTTTTTTAAAGCAAAAACGCAATCCAATTTAAATCGAGTACGAAGTTGCACTCTTTGTGTTTTATTTCTTATTTTATTATTAAATTATTCTTTCATTTTTATTCATTTTCATTTTCTTGTAATTTCCTTTCATTTTACAATTGTTAGATATAGCCCATTCTACCCAATTAAGAATTATAATTATTTTTAGTATTTCATTTCTAATTTTAATTAATAATTAATTATTATGATTCATTAATTCATAATTAGAATTTATAATTTTTTAATTCATTTTTTATTGATAAATGTTGATTATGATTAATTATGTTATAATTATTATATATTTTTTATAATAAATATTATTAAATTATAAATTGAATAATGAAATACAAAAGTTATAACAAGAAATTAGAACCGATTATTATGATGTGCGGGTTACATATTATCACAGATTCATAGATCTTACCAAATTCAATTTGGTCTACTACAGATCCTTTTCCTTTTTCGCCAATAATATTACTAAAATATCTGTTTCCATTTTTTGCAATTGGGATTTCAGGTTTATTTTTTATGAAACCCTCATCTATTTAATTACCATATTAGTCGAGAAATTTATTTCCGCTACATATAATAATATGACCCAATTAAGTAATGGAAAGTTGATTAGCATGATATTACTTTTATAAGCGACAATCATGGCAACACACGATCAAACGCCTTTGTTTTTTAAAAAGTAACCCAAATATGAAACATAAAGAAAAGCACTAAAAATATACTAAACAAGTACAGTCCGCACGTTTACACACCAAGATAAGTTTTTATTTAAACCAACTCCTATGTATATATATATATATATATATATATGATACATCGTATTACGTATATGATGATATACTCCGTATATGATCTCAAATTCATATTTAAGTTTTAAAATTTGTAATCTTACTGTATTTATTATAATCTAATTAATCACATCATTATGTTTCATATTTGGGTTACTTTTTAAAAAACAAAGGCGTTTGATCGTGTGTTGCCATGATTGTCGCTTATAAAAGTAATATCATGCTAATCAACTTTCCTTTACTTAATTGGGTCATATTATTATATGTAGCGGAAATAAATTTCTCGACTAATATGGTAATTAAATAGATGAGGGTTTCATAAAAAATAAACCTGAAATCCCAATTGCAAAAAATGGAAACAGATATTACACACCAGGATAAGTTTTTATTATAACCAACCCCTATATATATTAGAGATTTGGTTCAAACGAGCACTCTGCTTAGTGTGAGAATATGTGCATTATGCTTATTTAATATAATTTTATTGTTTATATTATTGTATTTTAGTGTTATTTTTTATTGTTTATCTTGTTGTGCTTTATTGCTAATTGTATTTAATGTTAACTAGTTTAATACCTACGCGTTGCATGTCAATATATAAGATGTTCTTATTTTTTTAGCAATATGGTTTGGTCTCTGAAATTTAATCAGTGTAATCGTGAAATAATCATGTGCGAGCTATTTAAGCTTTCAAATTAAACTGCATAAAGATAATATTTTATGTTTTGCTCAAATTAATATTTTAATCGCTTGAAAATGTGCAAATAATTTTTTATTTATGATTTGACATTTTTGAGCGGGAAATTTTCTTCTAAAAAATTGTGCACTACTTTATTTTAATATATAGTAGTATAGATTAGCACTAAAATACATTAGGATAAATAATAAAATTATAGTAAATAAGCATAATGCACGATTCTCATACCAAACACAATGCTCATTATAACTCACCCCATAATTAGCTTATGTAAATTACAAATTTATTAAATTATTAAGTAAATAAAATAGAAAAAAAAATCTCTACCACCATGTAAGGTCATAATATTCAATTTCAGAAAGACCTCTCAATAGCTGATTTGGTCGACGCCTAACCTAAGCAGTAAATAAATAAATAAATAAATATTGCAGTAGTCGATGCAAGAGTTTGACTCTTTCTTAATATAGAATTACCTCGTAATTGTACACACAATCTACGAAAAACGTCCTTAAAATACAACGATTTTAACAGCCTCAAGTTATCATACTACAAGTCGAGATTCCAGAACTCTTTGATACAAGAGACTAAGTATGATTAGAAGAAGAAAACTACAATGTTAATGTATATATGCAAAGTGCAGTGGTGATGACTATAAAATGTAAATGTGAGGCTTTATATAATAATTGAAAGGTCGTGGTTATTGATGAAAATGTGCCACCATTTGATCAAGTAGAATCCTAAATCATCACATTGTGTCTTTTCATCAAGGTCATGATCCAACGTTAAGATTGCACTTCATTTGAAATGATGCACTTGTTCACTCCAAAACAATTCTTCATATACTACGCCAACTTTATGCATTAATTTATCACTCACCTGAAATGAGTTTTGAGAAAACAAATACACCAAACTAATATACTTGAAAATGCAGTTTCTAAATATATAATTTATTTTCAGCTCTACCATACAGGATTTCATCAACAAATTAATTTACAACATGTTATACACTAGGTCCCAACCATCACACATCTTCAAATTTTAATATAATTTTCCAACAGTATAAGCAAGCTCCCCAACACACTGCGATCATATCCATGTTTGGAGATACATATCCAAGTCTTGTTGGCTCACTTAGTTAATTTTTTATGTTTAATCTAACTTCTTCTAAACATCATTTGCTGTTAATATTCCAACCAACTTGGTCATGCCTTTGTAGAAATACAATTAGGTTTTTACCTTATGTTTTTCCATTATTGAAGTAATGGATCAAAGATCTCAATTCAAATGATTCTACAAAATAAAATAAAGATCCAAACTCTATAAACTTAAAACAAACATTAGTGTAAAAAGTACATATCACTTTTGAATAAAATACACTATCTAAAAAGTTAAGCTTCAGTACAAATATGGCATAAAAATTTATTTCACAACATTCCAACACATTATTCTCTAAACAAGAACACAATCTCTAAACAACAACCAAAAAAAAAAAGGCAACCCACACTAATAAATTAGTTCAACTATAAGGGGGGTGTATTGGATGTGGATTTCGTTGGATTTTGATGGATTTTTAAATCTCTATGGATTTGATAAATCCATAGACTCCACATGGAGTCTCCCAACTCCACGCAGAGTCTGGTGGATTTCGTGTATGGATTTCGGACCGATTTTGAACGATTTCAATGGATTTCAAATCCATCTACCCAGCGCTCGTTGGAATACAACGATCGTGGTGTTTGAAAAAAAATTGAACCCAGCAACCTCTGGAAGCCAGCAGCCGCTGGGTGGCGAGCCGAAAGAACCCAGCGATCGCTGGCCTCAACGAACGCTGGGGCACGAGTCGAACAGAGCCAACGACCGCTGGCACCCAGCGGCCGTTGGGAATAAATAGTATAAATGGGCAGAAAGCCCCAAATCGGGCAGAACAGCCCTAAAAATCATTTCATACGCGAAAAATTACTTCCTCAAATCCATCCGCTGCTGCACTCCAGCCACCGCTCCACCGACCGTTGGAAGCCCACGACCTACCACATTCAATCATGGTTCGCACGAAGAATCCCAACATCGGGGCACACGAAGAAGTCGAAGAGGAGGACCTCACGACGAGGTACGAATGTCCATTTCCTTTAAAAACTGAATGGGAGGGACAACTCTTTACAAAATTCAATGAATCTATGGTTACCATGCCTCGTTATCTTGATTGGGATTTTGTTGAAAGATTTAAAAATTGTTGCAAAAGTGACGAAGTATTTGAAGGTTTTGGGGTTAGAACATTATGCTAAACATGTTGATTATTCTAGTTATGGAGACTTGTGCTATGAATTTTTGTCTACTATGTATGTGATTGATGAACACAAGAAGCTTGGGGTTAGGATGAACGGGAGAGACTACCAAATTAGTTTGCCTAGAATGAAAACTGTGTTTGGATTTCCTACTAGTGGGGAACGGGGGAGACCCAATTCGTTTAGTGTGGAAGCGGGTTGGCGTGAGTTGACTGGGTTTGATAATTGGAATAATACGGATAAGTCAAATGGGTACATTCAAGACCCGACATTGGCAATTGTGCACAAATTCCTTGCTTACAATGTGTTTGGGAAAGAGTAGGCGAATAAAGTGAACGCAAATGAGGTGTATTTGTTGTGTTGTGCGTTGAGGGGCACAAAAGTTTGCATTTCGAACTTCATTTGGTCGGCTATGAGGCAGATGTAGACTCGTGCAGGCACGCATCCTTCGTTTGCTCCTATTGTGACAGGATTGGCACATAATTTCGGCATTCTCAGTGCCACGACGAGTTATCAGGAGGGGCATGATGAAATCAGGCCGTATTCAATCGATTTCAGTGAGCTAAAAGGTGCTCAAATTATTAAAGATCGATTCACGTTATTACCTCCTGCTAAGAGGCCATGTGTGAGCAGTCACACAAATGATTTGCTTGTCAAGAGTCAAGGTGATTCTGGTACCAGCCCGTCCACTGGTGGTGATGAAGGTGGTAATGAAGATGAGGAGATGGAGGAAGAGGAAGAGGAAGATGAAGAGCAACCTGAGCAGCCACCTCATACAATGTCCGGAGATTATTATGGGCGATTCCAGAATGATTTGATGTCATTTCGGGAGCATATCGACGCATCCTTTGGATCACTGAGGCAGCAGATCCACGATGGGTATGAGGCGCATACCCAACAAATGAACGTCCGATTTGATGCGCATACCCAACAAATGAATGCTCGATTTGACACGCAGGATGCACAAATTGCATCCTTACAGGCTCAGTGGGATGCTTGGACTGCCTTCTATCCGCCACCACATCCACCACCTGACAATTAATGGTTTGTTTTTTGCATTTCATGGATTATATTTTGATTGTTTGAATAAATGTTTATGTTTACTGTTGGTTTTTGGTTGATCTTTGGTGTTTGTGAATCGTGTAGGTGTGATCGCTCAAGAAAGGCAAATGCCGGAGGCGGAGGACCCAATGTCATTGTTTGGGTTTTTTTTTTTAATTCTGTCGTTGAACTGTAATGTTTTTTACTTTGTTAAACTGTGTGTTTTCTATTTTGTTGAACAATATGTTTGTGAACAATGTTTATATCGATTATGTTTATTTTTCATTTCATTTTACTTCTTTAGTACGATGATTGAATGGTGCATAAAGTGTTAAAAAAGAATACAAATATCAACGTAAACATTGTACAATAGAACACATAGCGAAAAAAAAGAACCATACTTCAAGCCCAGCGGCCGTTGGGAGTCAGCGGCCGCTGGGAATGTTTCTGCCCCATATTTCCAGCGCGTGCTGGATCCCAGCGGCCGCTGGGCTTGAATTATGGCCGTCCGAACGGCCGCTCACATCCAGCGGCCGTTGGACTTTATGTTTTTTACATAAAATGGTGTTTGACAAATATTTTTTTATCATATGGATTTTCAACTATTTTTATGTCTACTACGTAAGTATGATGATTCATCGGATACACAAGTTGTGGAAGAAAAACACAATAATTATAAAAAATGTGTTATTCAAATTCGTTATAAAAATTTAACACAATAAGCACAAATTGTTTATAAAATACCAATTATAGTCAATGTTTCATAGTCATTTAAAAAAAATATTACTCAGCATTTTCATCTTCGGTTTCATCATCATTTCCATCACCGTTATACGTGGGCCTCGCTTCCCACATAGCATTGGCAATGCTCATTCTCCATGCATTAGCTTTTGTTCTTTGTTGTAGTTGGCTTTGAGATAGCCATTCTATATTTTCTTCTTCTGGAGGAGGTGGTGGTAAATCTTCATCTCCTTTATATTCCACTGGAAATTCATCAGAGCGGCACTCTTTTCGGAGAAAATTGTGTAAACCAACACAAGCCAAAACTAATTCAGCTTGGATTTGAAATGAGAAGGGAGGTGCCGTTTTGAAAATTGTGAATCTAGATTTGAAGACACCAAAAATCCTCTCAATCACTTTCCTTAACGATGCATGACGGAGATTGAATAATTCACTTGCATTTCTGGGGTGACGACCTTGACCACCAAAATCTTTTAAATGATATCGAACACCAAGTAAAGGAGCTAAAAACTGACGTCTATTAGCAAATCCACAATCCACCAGAAAATATTTACCTACAACAAAACAATTTTATTATTATTTGTCAAATAGATGCCTTTACACTATTTAAAAAAAACACACAATTATAAATATAGTACATACCTTGCGGCACCTGAAGGCCATTTGTTCTAGATAATGCATCACTTAAAAGCTTGGAGTCATGTGCTGAACCTTCCCATCCACTTAGCACATACATGAACTGTAAATCAAAGTTGCAAGCTGCCAAAACATTCTGTGATTGCATACCATGACGATTACGAAAACTGCTTACTTCTCGGCCTGTTATCGTTGCCGGAATATGAGTTCCATCTATAGCTCCGATGCAATCCTAAAATAAAGTCAAGATAAGATATAAACAAATAAAACGTTTAAAATACATTACATAATAAATGATACATACCTTAAAAAAGGGCATAAATATTGTGCAATCCTGAATTTTAGCTGGGGTCTGTATAGACGGCTTAACCATCATGTCCGGTGCTATCATGTTCAATGCCTTTAATACTTTATTGAAATTTTGACTTGTGGCAAAATGAGAACGACTGAATCTTTAACGAACATTACAATATCTGTCGTTGTGCCTGACAATGATCAAGAATGTTGCCACCATTTCTTCAACACATATGTGTCTTGTATCTTGTAGAGGCGTTTTATCTCTTATGATAGAGCATAACTTCAGAAACGCATCAGGATACATTCTATACAACTGTCGAAAACTTTGTGGATCTCCTTCAATCATATCTTTAACAAAATGATATCCAATTCTCGTAATTGGTCGTCGCTGCAAAGAACGTTCAATATGCTGACGCATCATATCAATTTCCCCTAATAGTGTTAACAATGTCTTGGCTGTCAATAGCAAGAGCTTAACATTTTCATAGAATTCTGTCTCCTCTTCCTCATCAATTTCTTCTTCCATCTCTTCATTTTCAATTTCTTCTTCCAATATTTCATGATTTTCCATGCTGCATTTAAACAAATAAAATTTCTTGATTACAGCGATTGTGTTAAATAAAAATTATATCCAAATGCATACAACTTAATAAATCAACAAATAAAAAAAAATTTACCCAAAAAAACATAATGTTAATTTCGAATAAACCAAACATGTTATATAATCAAAAAACATAATTCATAACATCAAATAAATAATCAACATAAATTCTAACAAGACATCCAAAAAAATACTAATAAATCAACATCAAAGTATGTCAAATATGAAGCAAAATATCCCTATTTCTTAATCTTGTAAGCTATCCAATGAGCTCGTTCCTCAACACTCATCTTCAAAAAACCATCTTTTTGGGACTTCGTGACAAGCAAGTCAAATGCCTTAATCCGAGTGTCTGCATCCAAATTTGGGATCTCTTTGATCGCATCCCATGTAGTGTACGATCTTTCTTTTTCTCTTTTCTCCAATTCGCTATCTCTTTTCAGTAAGAGACCGTGAACTTCACCAAACAGTGTTTTCACCTCTTCCATGATCTTTTCACTAGAGCCAGAAGTTGCTTCATACTGAGTTCTACTTCTTTTGGCTTGCTTCGGTCTTTGAGTGGAGCTCTTAGTCACTTCAGGCTGCCCAGAAGGTGGTGTGAAACTAGACGGCGGTTGCTCATCTTCTGATAGTGCGACAAACGCATCATTCTCAGAATCAAACGTTAAATCTTCTATGCGCGCATTTCTATTTTCATCTTCTCCTAATGTATTTGCATCAGTAGCAATTCCTAACCCAATTGAATTTCTTCCGACGGCAACACCATTACCCACCGCAATCCTCAAATCCTCATAATCAGTGGTATCTCCATATCGCAAGTGTGTGTCTTTCGGGTGAGACTATAAAAAAATAAAATCAAAATAATTAATTCACTTTATTAATTAAATAAAAATATTGAATAATAATTTTTTTCCAATATGATACATACCGATAAGTACGCATCCCACACTTCATCTGTAGCCGTGAATTTTTTCATATTGTCGTCATATCCAAAACCAGAACTATACTTCAACAGGTTCGAATAACCGATCCAACGACTCTTAAACCATTTGAGCCGGCTTTGATAATTACTGTAGGTCCTATTACACCCGATTCTTTCATTAAACACAGTAAGTATTCTTTCTTCCACAGTGGCTTTGCTAAATATGCCACTATTATCACGCCATCCGCGACGCGCACCATCAACCATAAGTTCTAGCAGAAGGTCAGTCTCTTCCTTACTCCAAGGTTCATAAGATGTCCTCTTTTTCGAATCTTGTTGTGAGTCCCCCATGATAATACTAATATAATATGTTGTATACACTATTAATCATCTTATCATTAATAATAACACCATATATACTAGTTTTCTATGATTCAATTCAGTCAAATTATATCAAAATCAAAAGAGGGTAATTCAAGACAATTAATGAATACACAAGTTAAAAATAATAATCATAATCGAATAGTATGGAGAGTACCTGACGAAGATTGTAAGCGCCGCCGCTAGGGAATAATCGTTGCCGCCGCTGCCGTTTGTAGAGAAATTGTGGAGGAAAAAAGAGATCGTGAACGAATATTTATTAGCAGATTATGCCAGGCCCAGCGGTCGCTCGACCCAACAGCCGCTGGGATATCACCGTCTTAAACCCAGCGGCCGCTGGAAGCCAGCGGCCGCTGAGGTGCCATCCTCAGTGAATCCAGCGGCCATTGGGTTGAGCGACCGCTGGGTGTCCCAATTTTGTGTACCCACCGGCCGCTGGGTCACAACGCTCCCCGGATTTTCCAAATCCATCGAAATCTCGTGTCTGGAGGTCGGATTTCATCCTTCATAATTTTCACGTGAAATCCATCCGAAATCCAACGAAATCAATGACTTTTTAAAGTCTGTGGATTGTTGAATACCTCAAAATTTTGATGGACTTTTAAAAGTCGTGATTGAATACACCAGGATTTCATTGGACTTTTAAAAGTCTGGATTGAATACACCAGAATTTCGTTGGACTTTTAAAAGTCTGGATTGAATACACCTGGATTTTAAAATTCCAATGAAATCCAACGAAATCCACATCCAATACACCCCCCTAAGTTTAAGTGTAACCATGATATGTGTGTGTGTGTGTAGTATGTGAACATAGTGTGTATGTTAACTTGTGGATGACATTCCGTTGATCTATTAAGATCAACCGTTAGTATTAATTGGGGAGAAAATAATTATATTATTATTTTTCCAAATCTAGATGTAATAAAGGGTAAAAAAATGTACAGCCATTTATTATGAATCTTAATTGCAACGTGATTGAAGGGATTTTATATGGTAAATTAAATCAAATCTATAATCATAAACTAGATTGAAATTTGAGATGCGAATATGAATGGATAATGTTAAACCTACATGCATCTAATTCCTTATAAGCAGAAAATTCACGGCTGCTCCATTTTATTTTATTGAGTAGGTTTTTTGGATGGATTTCATCTCAATGAAACATTGACGATGGCGAAATCAAAGACAAGAAGAGGTGTTTAAGAAGAAACATGTGCTAAATAATATAATCAATCCCTACATGATCTATACAGTTTTTAATTTAATCAGATATATGGAATAATTATTTATTAAATTTGTTGTTTGTTGGTTTGATTTTGTTTAGGTTGTGATTGTGCCAGTATGAAAAGGGATCAAGTTTTGTTTTTAGGGTTATCAAATCATACCTATGCTTTGTCGAAAGGGAAACATAAATAATTCAAATAGTATAATGAGTTATTGACAAATGTTTTGTATGACTTTTGTAATGCTTTTTTGTTTTTTATTTTTTGTCTGGGTGAATAATTTTTTAAACTTTTTAGCTTTGCGGAAAATGGGGCTTGATCAACTTGTCTCAACAGTAGCTGAAAAGCTACAACTGTCGAACACTATTACAACGCTTCTGGATTGAACAAACTAAAGTACAAGAAATAGAATACGGGTAGAACACAAATGTACAAACTGAATTAAACTAAGTTAAACAAACTGGAATCTGTAGAACTCTGGCAAGCTAAGTTGAGGGGACCTCTCTCCGCAAGAAAAATACGCCCCTGATAGTGCTCACGGGTTAGCATTTTGTCTCTCAAAGATGAAATGGCTTCATCCTTTTGGCAGTAGCATCACAACACTAACAAGGCTCCAGCAAACTAGACAATGTCGGGATTGGAAATCAGACAATAGACTATGATGATGTAGAATGATTTCATTTTTCTATATCCTAGCATGCTCTAGGATGTCCTATATATAGGCACTCTCGAACTTCAGGTATTGATCAACATATTGGAGTTTGAGGGTATTCAAACCAAGTGTGTAACCTCTAGGAGTTACTAATCACCATTACTCATCAGGTGTGTAACTCCAGGAGTTACCAGCCTCCACTACTACAATATTGAGACCAGGTGTTGGTTACACCACTCCACCAATGTTGCACATTGACTCCTCAAGGAGTCAGTGGCGGAACTACATGGGGGCTGGGGGGATCCCCCTAACTGATTTTTTTTTTACTACTAGATTTATTTTTCCCGGCGATAGCCCTCGTAGCAACTGTCAGAGGAAAAAGCAATCGGGCTGAGAAAAAGAAGAAGAAGAAGAAGAAGAAGGAGGAGGAGGAGGAGGAGGAGGGATGAGAACAAATGGAGTAAATATATTAATAATAATAGCCTAATAGGGTCTAGTGGTCTTACTGGTCTAGGCCTATAAATCTATAATTATAATAATATTTATCGTCAAAGTGTCAAACACTTATGACTCAACTAAAACTTAATAAAAGTGTGATTTCAAAAAAACACTTTAAAAAAAAAAGCAGATAATTTAATTGAGCCAAGTTTTGAAATCTGAACTAATTACTTAAAAAAAATTGAGAGAACGGCTAAGTAGCTGACCGAGAGAGAACGACAATTAAATTGGGCGAGTTATAGATTTGGAAGCTCTTTTCTTTCTCTCGATTTTCTTCTCAGTTGCAGATAACAAACAAATTTGAGGTAATTTTTCTAAAATTTACTTTTAAATACTAAATATTTGGTTGTTATTTGGTATTATTTGAGGTTAGTCATTTAAAATTGTTAAGTTTCATGTGGGCATAGAGGAAAGATAAACTAAAAAGTTCCCGATAATGAAACAATTTATTACATTGACATACGAAGAAGTTGTCACCAAAATAAATAAATCAGAGCTCAATAAAAAATAAAATAGAGATAACATCAAATTAGCTGATACTGCCAAAAAAACAACCACGTACCTAAATTGTAGCATCTCTCACTAGTCTTGACTTAAATCGTCTAAGCTAACAACTATTAAAAATAATTTAAAGCTCATACAATGCTTCACGCAAAAGATTTTCTACATATAAGCATCTTTATAATTTCAGGAGATGTTATATTAGTCTTGTTAGTTGGTATTAACTAGCTGCAGATTAAAATTGATATAAGTCCATTGTCCCTAACTAGGGTTAAAATTGATATATTTCCACTATGCCCACTGTATAGTAGATATCGGGCTTTGGGCATAGCATAGCATACGTGAGACTTCTTTTTGCAGAAGCATAAGGAATCTCATTTCCACTCCTCTATCTCATTATGTATTTGGGAAGCACATTTCCTTGAGTAGATGTATTCCATACTCAAAAGGTATAAACCCTTTCTTGAAAATTGTATGATGAATCTAGCTAGCACATTTTCGATATAGGGATCCTGGGATGAGTACAACAACCCAAATCCTTCATATCGAAATGCCTGGACAATCGCACCTCTTATGTTTGATAACTCCTTCTCATTATCACCCAATAAGTAAGTTGTTATTTAACACACAATACTGGGATAACCACAACGTTTCCGACACACCTTTTGTACACACAACCTTCATCTGATTTTTCCACGAATCCACATGACTGGATAACTTCGTTGAACTGAATGTTCCATGATTTTGATGCTTGCTCAAATCCATGGACGGACTTCTAAGCTTGCATATTAAGTGCTATTGGTCTTTAGTAATGAATCCATTTGTTTGACACATATAGATATTTTCCTCAAGACTTCCTTTCAGGAAAACGTCTTGACATCTATTTGCCAAACAACTAAGTTAAAGTGAGTAGTAATAGACAAGAGACTCTAGATCAAACATTCCGTTAGATCCGCTCTTTCTTTTGTAGATCCACTTTCACCAAATGAGTTTTACCCTCCATTTAGTGGTTCTACAAGCTCCCACTATTCATGGTGATCCATAGATCCCATTTCGGATTCCATTATAGTTTTTCAGGAAACCGCATTCTTATCTGGAACAACTTCATCGTAGTTCCTGGGATCCAATTCATTTAGTCTTTTCAGAAAAACAGATAATTTTTCTAGACTAATGAATCTATTAAGTTGGCGCCCAACCCTCCCATTGCGATGAGGTATTTTTTGTACCTCCGTAACACGTTGTGCAGCATAAGGTAGTACCTCTTCTTGTACACTTTTGGGTATAGGATTCGAATGTTCTTTCCTCAAACCATCAAGAACGTTCTTGTTCTTAATCTTGTGACTTATCACATAGTCTTCTTCTAAGAATCGGGCATTAGTACTTATAATGACCTTCTGATTCTTAGAACTATTGAATAAGCCACATTTCATTCATCTTGGATATACAACGAACAACTATCATTTCTAGGGCATATCCTCAGAATGAAAAAAGACAACTTTGAATGGCTCATCATCGATCTAACCATTTCCAATAACATTCCATTTCTTCGCTCCACTACGCCATTCTGTTATTTGAATAGCAGACGCAGTCAACTGGGATTCAATCCCATTATCTGCCAAGTGGTCCCCAAAGTTGCCTAAGAGGTACTCATCACTATGATCAGAAACATAGCGACTTGATACTTTCACTAATGCATTCCTCCACTTCTATCTTAAATTCTTTGATTTCTCAAAGCATTTAGATTAGCGACGCATTATGTAAATGTATTTAAAACTCGAGTAATGGTCAATGAACATGATGAATTACTCATAACCACCTCTTAGCATAAACCATCATAGGGCCACGTAGACAGAGCGAATTAAACATAATAACTTCTTTAGATCTGTTTTCTTTAACCTTAAAGGACACTTGGTTATTTTATCTTCTTAGTAGGATTTACACAAAGAAATGATTCTAGGACCAGTGGACCAATGGACCATCGTTTTTCAAACTTTGAATCCTCTTAAGAATAATATGTCCAAGTACACTTGGTTATTTTACCTTCTTAGCAGGATTTGCACAAAGAAAACGATTCTAGGACCAGTGAGACTAATGAACCATCATTTATCAAACTTTGAATCCTCTTAAGAATAATATGTCCAAGTACTAGGTGCCAAAGATGGGTTTGATTCCTTTGCGAATATTTTTTCCTTTTATTGAGGTTAATCGATGTATTCAATAGTTGTTTAGTGTTATGCATTGGTTTTATTGTATTAAAGATGTCCATCCAATGTGCTAGAATAGATAAAATGTTTCCCAACCATGAAAACAATCTGATTATCAAAAGTAACAAAATATCAATTCAAAAAAACAACTTAGAAACAAAAACTAAGTTTCTAAAATTTAGCACATATAGACAATCCTTTAAAACTAAAATCTATCACTACTGAAAGGTATATGTATGTCTCCCACTGCAATAGCCGCCACTTTACCGTTACACTGCACATGTAGATAGTGATCTCATCTTCACTCAAACGAGTAAGATATACCATTCCTTCTGAGAGGACACTTAGACTTATAATGTCTCAGCTGATTGTACTTGAAGCATATATTCTTTGGACTTAACGTCCTTTTGAGATAACTATGTCATTTTCTTCATTGCCCTACATGCTTTCTTTAGGTGAGATTGATACGACTCGGACAATTAATCTAGGACGAACAAAAGACGAAGCAGAAGACTTAGGATGCGAAACACGTCAACTAATTAAAGGGTTCCAATCCGACTCGACTAGACGACTAAAACTAACTAAAATACCTAGACTATGACACACAAAACCAACACGAATCCAAATAAGAGGGGACTGTTTTGGACAGCTATTATAATGAGAAGGATGATGGTAATTCGAAGGAGATGTGTAGGTAAAGAAGGGCTAGGGTAGATAGGATATGTTAGAGTTGTAATGAACTTACGGATTAAATGGAACAATGATGAACTCGAACTTGTGGAATGATGATGTTCACGTACGGCTATGGTGGTGGATGGCATCGATATGGCTGGATGGTGGATGATTTGTAGATGCGAATCACAACCCAAAAGTTGCCTTGAATCTCGAACGTACAGAAGGCCGAATTCTTTAAGTTGATCTTCAAGTAGTGAGTCTCCGACAATCCCTCGAACGTGGATGGCGAATTCCATTTGTAAAACTTAGAGATGCTAATTCTAAGAGTATGAATTTAAAATCTAAACTCACAAAGATTAAACGGGGTTGAGACAATATTGAAAGCAAAGCTTAAATTATCAAATATGGTCTAAAGTATGAATGTCACAATGTTCCCCTATTTATAGGCTAAGGGGTACGAAATTTATGACCTAAAACAATTAAAAAGCTAATCCAAAGTGGACTAGAAACTTACCTAGACTAGAATTCTAATTAAGGTAGAAAAAGTACCTTAAATAAAACCTAGTCAACCTAGGACTCAATAAATTCAAAAATTACATCAAATAAATAATAAAAACTAACTCAAATAATTAAATACTATGATCTAATTAAATACTAAAGTCTAAATAAATCAATCCCCTAATTAAAATAACCAAGGGAAGATTTTTCCTCATGGCGCCGGGTATCTCCTTAGGCGTGATCACGCCTAACGCGAAATAGTCTTTTGTACCAACATCCAAGACTTGATCTTCAATTACATCAATATGGACGATTGGCACTTCTCTTTTAACTACTCTTCAAGTATTGACCTCCATCTTCCATTATCAACAAGGTCATCATCTTCAAGCTTCCTTGCACGCTGTCTTCATCCTCGAGCTTCTTGCGAATTGTTGCTTGCAAATAATCTTGTAACTTCTTAGCTCGTAGTCTTGTGACGGGGCCTTTCAATTGCAGCTCCGGATTGAGTTCCTCATTACTATGGATGTCCTCATCATTCCCCCCCTGCTGAAGAGAATTCGTCCTCGAATTTGGATCCTCATCATGGTCGAATTCATCTGCATTAAAAGGAGACAAATCAGCAACATTAAATGTAGAAGAACACTTGTACTCACCTGGAAGATCAATGCGGTATGCATTATCATTAACACGGCTCAGAACAGTGAATGGTCCATCTCCTCTAGGCGATAACTTGGATTTCCTCAAGTTAGGAAAATGGCCAGGACTCAGATGAATCCAAACACGATCTCCGGGCTGGAAGACAACTTACTTACGCCTCGTGTTGCGTGCGGCGGCGGTCTTGGCACCTTTGTGCTCGATCCGGGCATGAACATTCTCATGCATCTCTTGAATAAAATCAGCTCTCTTCATACCTTTAACACTCGTTAGATGCTCAATGGGTAAAGAAATCAAATCAGTAAGAGTTAGTGGATTAAATCCATAAACTACCTCAAATGGAGACATGTTAGTAGAAGAATGAATAACACGATTATAAGCAAATTCAGCATATGGTAAACACTCTTCCCATGACTTCAAATTGTTTTTAATTAGAGACCTAAGTAAAGCTCCTAATGTACGATTCACAACCTCAGTTTGACCATCGGTTTGTGGATGACATGCAGTAGAAAACAATAACTTAGTACCTAATTTTCCCCACAAAACATGCCAAAAATATCCTAAAAACTTAGAATCCCTATCACTAACAATAGTACGAGGAATTCCATGCAATCTAACAACATGAACAAAGAACAAATTGGCAATGTAAACAACATCATCGGTTTTCCTACATGCAATGAAATGAGCCATTTTGGAGAACCGATCAACTATAACAAACACCGAATCTTTACCCGACCTAGACCTAGGCAATCCCAATATGAAATCCATAGAAATATCGATCCATGGGGCTGTAGGGGTGGGTAATGGCGTGTACAATCTAAACGGGTGTGAAGTGGACTTGGCTTGACGACAAGTAATGCAATTACTACACACATTCTCTACATCCCTACGCATATGCGGCCAAAAGAAGTGTTCATGCAGCAAGTTCAATGTCTTATACACACCAAAGTGACCCATCAAACCTCCCGCATGCGATTCTAACATAAGTAGCTCACGCATAGAACAAGCAGGAATGCATAACTTAGACTCTCTAAACAAGAATCCATCATGCACATAATAACCATCAATAGCATGTGATTTAGAGCAACATGAAGCATAAATGGGACTGAAATAGGCGTCCTCTTCATACAATGACTTAATGAAGTCGAAACCTAGCATCTTAGCATGCATTAAGTTTAAAAGTGCGTACCTTCTAGACAACGCGTTGGCTACAACATTCTCCTCGCCCTTTTTGTACTTGATCACATATGGAAAGGACTCGATGAATTCTACCCATCTCGCGTGTCTTTTGTTCAAATTTTGCTGCCCTTTGAGATGCTTTAAACTTTCATGATCCGTATGAATCACGAACTCTTTGGGCCAGAGATAATGCTGCCATGTATCCAACGCACGCTCAAAGCGTATAGTTCTTTGTCATACGTGGAATATCTCAAAATGGTGGCACTTAGTTTCTCACTAAAGTAGGCGATGGGCCTGCGATCCTACATCAAAACTGCACCAATACCTATGCCCGAAGCATCACACTCGATCTCAAAAGTCTTAGTAAAATTAGGTAAACAAAGAACAAGAGCAGAACATAACAATGACTTCAAAGTATTAAACACATGCTCTTGTTGCTTACCCCACTCAAATTTCCGGTCCTTTTTACTTAACTCAGTAAGAGGGGTGGCTATGCTGGAGAAATTCCGTAGAAAATGACGGTAAAATCCAGCCAATCCATGAAAGGATCGAACTTCTGAGGCGTTTTTGGGTGTAGGCCATTCCTCAATCGCTTTGATTTTGGAATGGTCTACCTCAATACCTCGTGAACTGACGGCAAAGCCTAGAAAAATGACTTCATCTATGCAAAAGAAGCATTTAGACAAATTTCCATACAACTTTGCATCACGCAAGAGACAGAAAACTCGCCTAAGGTGTTCTAGGTGCGCCTGTGCACTGTAACTGTAAATCAAAATAACATCAAAGTATACAACTACGAATTTACCAATCACATCATGCAAAACATGGTTCATCAACCTCATAAATGTGCTCGGTGCATTAGTGAGACCAAAAGGTATAACTAACCACTCATATAGACCATGCTTTGTTTTAAACGCAGTTTTCCATTCATCCCCTTCATGCATTCTAACTTGAAAATAACCAGATCTCAAATCTATATTAGAAAACACATTAAAACCACTTAATTCATCTAGCATATCATCAAGTCTAGGGATAGGAAATATGTACTTAACCATTATTTTGTTGATGGCGCGGCAATCCATGCACATCCTCCATTCGTTGTTCTTCTTTGGCACTAGGATGACTGGAACTGCACAAGGGCTCATCGACTCTCGGATTTGCTTCTTCTCTAACAGATCCTTCACTTGGTAGTCGATCTCCTTCGTCTCCTCGGGTGAAGTGTGGTACGCCAGTCGGTTGGGCAAGACGGTGCCTGGAACGAAGTCGATCTGGTGCTCGATCCCACGAACTGGAGGTAATCCACTTGGAATCTCTTCCGGGAACACGTCCTCGAACTCCTCTATAAGTGGCTGCACATCACAAGGCAAAGAAACACCATTAGTAGCACTGTCCTTATAAGATAAAAGTACGAAAGGTAAACCTGCTTTTAGTGCTTTTTCTACGCCTTTAACTGAGATGAACAGGGACCGATTTTGTTCTACTTTAGGCGCTGATCCGGATGCTTTTCCATGAACTAAGGAATCATTGGAAGGCATCATAGGGGCTGTATTGGCCGATCTTGAAGAAGAATCCGGCGGTGATGTCTCGGTCGAGTGTTGGCCGTTCACGGCAGCGGTCCGGGCGGCGGCTGCGGCTATTTTCGCCCGTTCCTGCTTAAATCTCTCTTGCATCCTTTCTTGATCCTCTGCAATAGCTTTAGGAGTTAAGGGTTTTAACACAGTGGTGCGGCCATCTCTTGTGATCGAATACGTGTTGGCCAAACCATCGTGAACCGCTTTTTTGTCGAATTGCCACGGTCTTCCTAAAAGAATGTGGGCTGCTTTCATGGGAATAACATCGCACAAAACAGTGTCAAAATAACGACCTTTAGAAAAGGAAATGTGTACCTGACCTGTAACTCGAATAGAACCGTGATCTGTAAGCCACTGCAGCTTGTAGGGCTTTGGATGCTTTGTTGTGGTGAGGGTGAGCTTATCAACGGCATACTGACTGATTGCATTGATCACGCTCCCACTGTCTATGATCATCGCACAAGTCTGATCTTTGATAGCAACTTGAGTGTAGAAGATGTTCTCACGCTGCGATTGCTCTTCGTCTTCACGATTGATGTTCAGACTGCGGATAGAAACTAGACTGACATGAGGTAACTCAGGTTCCTCATCTTCATTGTCGACTTCTGAGGTATCGACGGCATCAGTGGCGGTGGCCTGGGGCTCCTCTTCGTCTTCACTGGCTAATTCAATTCCATTCTGTTCATTGAGGAATAGAACACGCCGGTTTGGACACTGGTTCTGAAAATGGCCCCAACCTTGACATTTATGACACTGGATGTCACGGGCTCGATTAGGGGCTGTATTTGGTGTCGTATTGGACTGATTGGGCCATTAGAGTGGGGGCCGTGGGGTCGGCACCGGTGTAGACTCGAGTCTACGGTTGGACTGCGGTGTAGAACGATCGAAACGCCGTTCAGGTGGTCCGGGCTGACCTTAAGGTCGTGTGAACTCAGAAGAAGGTGTAGAAGGTGATGTGGAATGTGTACCTTTGTTCCAAGAAGGTCGAGTAGTGGCTGCACTATGGTGTGATCGACGGCGACCTTCTCGCAGCTGTTTTTCCACGATCGATGTGTACTGCACCATCCTTTCTACACTGGTGAAGTCTTTGAGCTCGACTTCACATGCAATGTCAGGATTCATTCCTTCAATGTACCTAATGATGGTATCATTTAAGGTCTCCTCCTTCCCGACTTGGTTCAATGCGGTCTCCAACTCTTTGTGATACTCTTCAATTGAACGAGTGCCTTGTTTGATTCGGTTGAGCTTCTTCTCGAGCTCTTTCTCATAGTCGACTAGAATGAAGCGTCCTCGCATCAATCCCTTCATTTCTTCCCAAGTATCAATTGGTGGATTTCGATTTCTGCGCCTCCTTTCTTGCTGCATCTCCCACCAAGTGGCTGCGTAGCCTCTGAACTCAAAACATGCTAACTGCACCTTTTTGACTTCTGTGAAGTCGTAACAGTCGAAAATCTTCTCAATCTTAAGTTCTCAATCTAGATAAATGTCGGGATCGTGAAGGCCTTTAAACTCCGGAATGCTTATTTTGATGTTGTTAAGCATTTGGCCTTCTCCATAATCATCATTGTAGTTTCCACGCCACTGACGGTGTCCACGATCTGGAGTATCATATCTGGCATCAGTATTCTCATCAAAGTACTCCTCCTCGGGCTCATTTTGACGCTCATTGCGTCGAGCTTGACCTCGAACTAGCTGGGTAATGGTCGGAGTAGTCTTAGTGCATTCAAAGGCATGCACTAGGTCATCAATTTTGTCGGATAGGGCCTGGTATTGTATCTGGAAGTGTTTTGAGAGTGCCTCAAAATGGTACTTAGGATCCCCGGTGGAGGTGGATACGAAGTCGACTCCATGGGAGCTTTGGACGGGTCTCGGGATGGGTCCATAGGTGGCTCAGTCGAATGAGGGTCGACTGGTGGAGTCACAGATGACTCGGTGCGGGAACCTTTCTTCATGATACCTACAAAATGAACAAACGTAAAGAAAAACAAGGTAGGACCTCACAATCTCACATCACTCGTTTGTTTTCTCTCTTGATTTTACCACTCATGTATCACTCAATATATGGGTGCACAGTGTGTGAAAAATCATGTATATGAGGGTATAAGAATCAGTTTTCTTGCACTAAGGATGGACGGGAAAGCTACTCTTGGAACACGGATGAGTTTGGTGTGTATGGATGAGATATGGCCGAGTATGGGTGTGTATGGGGGCTGTCGAAAATTTTGTGTGGAGTAAGGGTGGTGGTCGAGTATGTGGGGGTAGGAAAAGGAAGGAAATATATCAATTATTGAAGTCCCAATTAGAGTAGGAAATCCAAAAATAAATCTAGGTAGGACAAGGAAAGAAATAGAATAGGATAAGGAAAGAAGAAATAGATAAGGCAATTGGGTGATTTGGATATGTATCAATCTATGTGACACAATCTAAATACCTTAATTAGCCTAGATTCTAGAAAGAAAGAACAAAAATAAGATATGACTCTTAAGGAAGTTACCAAAAAGAAAATAGAATCTAAAAGGAAATATCTAACTATAGGCTTGTACCACACGGAAGGTACCAAAAATAAAATAACACAAAAGGAAACAATGAATTATACTTCTTTTTTTTTAATACGGATATACTCCTTTTTTTTATCCGATTTGTTTTCTTTTTCTTTTTTTTTTTGATCGTTGGCTTTTGCCTCTTTTTTTTATACGACCTTTTTTTTAACTATGAATGATACGGAAAATAAATTACAACTCGATCAACACGTAAGAAAGTAAATGACACGTACGATGACATGTAAGATAGAATTGACACATCGGATTGAACTACGACCAGCAAAGCTGACATTGCTCTGATGCCAAATTTATAATACGACCCGGATAATTAATCTAGGACGAACAAAAGACGAAGCGGAAGATTTAGGATGCGAAACACGTCAACTAATTGAAGGGTTCCAATCCGACTCGACTAGACGACTAAAACTAACTAAAATACCTAGACTATGACACACAAAACCAACACGAATCCAAATAAGAGAGGGCTGTTTTGGACGGCTATTATAATGAGAAGGATGATGGTAATTCGAAGGAGATGTGTAGGTGAAGAAGGGCTAGGGTAGATAGGATATGTTAGAGTTGTAATGAACTTACGGATTAAATGGAACGATGATGAACTCGAACTTGTGGAATGATGATGTTCACATACGGCTATGGTGGTGGATGGTGTCGATATGGCTGGATGGTGGATGATTTGTAGATGCGAATCACAACCCGAAAATTGCCTTGAATCTCGAACGTACACAAGGCCAAATTCTTTAAGTTGATCTTCAAGTAGCGAGTCTCTGACGATCCCTCGAACGTGGACGGCGAATTCCCTTTGTAAAACTTAGAGATGCTAATTCTAAGAGTATGAATTTAAAATCTAAACTCACAAAGATTAAACGGGGTTGAGACAATATTGAAAACAAAGCTTAAATTATCAAATATGGTCTAAAGTATGAATGTCACAATGTTCTACTATTTATAGGCTAAGGGGCACGAAATTTATGGCCTAAAACAATTAAAAAGCTAATCCAAAGTGGACTAGAAACTTACCTAGACTAGAATTCTAATTAAGGTAGAAAAAGTACCTTAAATAAAACCTAGTCAACCTAGGACTCAATAAATTCAAAAATTACATCAAATAAATAATAAAAACTGACTCAAATAATTAAATACTATGATCTAATTAAATACTAAAGTTTAAATAAATCAATCCCCTAATTAAAATAACCAAGGGACGATTTTTCCTCATGGCGCCGGGTATCTCCTTAGGCGTGATCACGCCTAACGCGAAATAGATTTTCAATTACATCAATATAGACGATTGTCACTTCTCTTTTAACTACTCTTCAAGTATTGACCTCCATCTTCCATTATCAACAAGGTCATCATCTTCAAGCTTCCTTGCACGCCGTCTTTATCCTCGAGCTTCTTGCGAATTGTTGGTTGTAAATAATCTTGTAACTTCTTAGCTCGTAGTCTTGTGACGGGGCCTTTGAATTACAGCTCCGGATTAAGTTCCTCATTGCTATGGATGTCCTCATCAGAGATGCATTCTTCTTCTTACCTAAAGATGCATTTCTCTCAGCTATTTGCGCCTTTGTGATGTTTTTCATAAGTATCTCGGTTGTCTGAAGATCTATAAATATTTCTAATAAAGTGACATTCTTCTTTATCATGCCAACGTTGAAAAAGAACTGTTTAAATGATGTGACCGGGATTAGCACTGAGAAATTAAACCCAGAGTTGCAGTTGAGAAGTCTAGTGATGAGATTAAGAGCCAAGAAACTGCAAGGATATTTCCAGTGTTATGTTCAAATGAAGTTGGAAGATGATGGAGTCGAATTCAAGCAATACAAGTTGGTGAATTTTACAAGTATTGAAGATTGATGTTGGAGAGCATGGAATGTGCACTATGTTAATTAAATCAATTTGATTTAATTATTCATCCATTAGTATAGTTTATTTTATTTTATTTAATTAGAAGCCCAATTATCATAATTTGTTCAGGTGATATTGGACCCAATATTTTATTTTAAGCCCAGTTTGAAATTACGAAGCCCAAACACTTGTAATTTTTGAACCCTAGGCTGTTATTTAAGCTTGTTCGAACATTTTAATCATTAGACTTGTTTGAATCAAAAGGCGATACGCTATTCACTTGTCTCACGTAATATTCAATCAGTTCTTTGGTAGAGTTTAGTGTTGGCAATTCAAACTTGAAATCATTTGATTTGTTCGTGATATCTAGTAGTACCTGGGTTAATCAATCCATGAAGATTGCTCCATAGGCGCATTTCGGGTTCTCATCGATCCGAGGTTCATTTCGGGTAAGCTTCACAACTTGTTCTTGTTCATATCATCACATATACGCCATTCCTGCCACCCACAACTTCATACACGTTCCATATCATCCATAATATTTTCTTCATTGTTTCTATAGCCATCCAAGTCCAGATTTTATCCATACAAGCCAATCGAGCCCTATACAAACCCTAATAGTTCAAAAACTGACCACCCCCTAAATTACAAACCACTCGTGCGAATTGACTGAATTTTGGATATATTTTTCCTAACTTCAGATTGTACCTTGTATTAAAATTTGAGCTTAATGAGAGTTGAATTGCTTAGATTTTTGTCTGCATCAATTTGGGGTAAAATCGTTAGTTTTAGGGGTTGTTTTGAGTTATTTATCTTGTTCGAATTTATTGGCTGTTTTAGGTCAGATTGTTCATCATATTAAGTCTTATATATTCAGTTGGTGATTGGATTGAATCATTCTTTATAGTTGATGTGTGTTCATCCTTAGCTTCGGCACATTGATTGATTGTATCATTAAACTTCAGGGATAAACTATCAAACACCATGTCGATCTAAGACTCGGCATCTTGTTCACCATCCAAAGTTTCGATCTCCGATAAGTAACTTATCATCTGGAGAACATGATCCCTTACAGGAATAGAATTGACTATCTTGGTGTTCATCAGATTTTTCATGGCAATGTGTTTCATTTGTATTATTCTGATGACTGAAGAGTTTCTTGAGATTACACCATAAGAGGTTCTTACTACCTCATCAGAATTCGCAACTTGTCTCTTATAACATTCCTCATCAAGTACAATTTAAACCTTTAGCTGTTTAGGACAATATTTAAGTTTCGAATCTATCTTTTAGTATTTCTCCGATTAAAACTTTTGAAAATAAAAAATAAGTTGGAGGGTGTCATGATGATATAAAATAATAGAAAAGTAAAACATGCAATACAATCACACCCTTTAGGATAATAAACATATAATAGAAATCCTTAGAAAGAATTATATGTATATCCACCGACATTTTAAAAATGTTTCCTATAAGCCACGATAGTGTGGACGTTTATGGAATTCATTTTTAAACAGGTTATCAGCATTTTATTTACCTCCAGTCAAGTTTTCTTTTGACAAGTGAATTAATAGTCGATAATCTTCCCGGTCATGTAATCATCTAATTAATAAGTCATGATAGTGTGGATGTTTATTAATAAACCGGATGTTCCAACACCATGTTTACTACTCCAGATGAAGGAGTCGGTTTGTTCTAACAATGTTCTACAGTTATCTTGTAAGAGGTTCAATTTCTAGAGAATCCAGTGATATGACACATCCGATATGGAGAAAGATCTATTGTCAACGCACATGTCCATCACTTCTCAATTAAACCAAATTAATGGAGACCGTTTTAGATTTCTACATACTTTGGTATGTGTTGGTTTTGTATACTAGAAGACCTGTCTTTTTGTATACATTATTGATGATGGTTTTATGATGATATAGAATGGATACAATTGCAGTCACTGTTTGCATTTAAATTGTTATATTTACATGCATGTTCACTATACTTACATTGTAGATGATATGGTGTGGGTAAACACACGGTTAGATCATATCATCAGTTCCTTGTAATGTATTAAAAGGCTCACGGTCTAGATGACACTGAACCTGCTATCAGTACGCAGTAGAATAATCTGATAGTTTGTTTGTCTTGACTAACTGATTATTCTAATACACGGTCAAGTGTATTGAGGAGGATCTACTTAGGATTCTATTATCTATTCTGACCTTAAATGAGAGAATAAGAATCCATAGAGTTCGGGTTCTTAGCCCCTATATGTTGGCGGACATATACGTGTAGTGTTTGCAGCTTTGATTTATCAAAGGGTGAGATTCTTTCATAGGATCAATAATCTCGATATCTTAGGTTGTGACATTTACACTTATGATGGGTCGTGCAATATGTAGGGGCACCGTGTCCTGGTGCGCCAGGTTGATGGTGTCCCCTTGAGAAAATGCAAGTTCATGCTGAAACCCTGCAGGTGGAATTTATTCTGTGCATGAGTAAAGCTTGTGTGGTACTACTCAAGGATAAGATATTAATTAATTATAGCTGTTAGAAACTTACATAATTAATTTATGGTCATTATATCTTAAACACGGGGAATGATTGGACTAAAGGAGAAAGCATATTCAGAAATATGTATTAAATTGGTAGGTCCGTATTATTTCTTTAGTGGAATAAAAATAATACTTAATTTATTTAATAATATCCTAAGTTTATTGGATATTGGAAATTAAATAAATTTGCAGGCCAATTTAATATTCTTCTAGATCCCTGTTGTAGCCCAATATGACTTTAATGGACTGGAGATAGAAAAAGGGATAGAGGCCCAAACCTAGTAGGGTTGGGACATTGAAATTTCACCCACCCCCTTATAAATAAGGAGGTGGGGGACGAAATTTTGGGGATATAGATCAGCTCCTCTTGTGTTTTCTTTATCTCCACAAATTCCATACCGATCTAGTAGATTTCAGCCCACCCTGAAACTAGATTCAGTCTGGGAATACAATAGAAGATCAAGGAGTGGAATAGCATTAGTGGGCGCCGATTTCATCATACACAACAACAAGATTAGATCTTTAATCTTGTCCTCAACCCGTCGTTTAATTTGTAAGTCTTTTTCAATTTCTATGTTTCCACTTTAGTAGAATCATTTAAACCGGATTTGCATGTTAATTGAACTCTGTTAATTAAAACATATGAGATGCATGAATTTATGATCTACATGACATTAGGATTAGTGAACATCCAATTAGATCCTGCGGTGGTTCAATTCGAAAAAACCCCAACAGTATGAATCTCTCACACTTAGTTATTTATACTTGAGATTTTCATTTTATCCCATCAGCATGTAAGATCATCATATAAAATGATAAACATCCACAACATGCAAACATACAACATTATAAGCATAATAATTTAATCCAACTATCATGGCATATTTCTCATGTTTCATTCATGAGATAAACTTGAAAAATCAGCTTCAGAAATCTGGACATCATCCACGCTTCCACCAAATCATCTCGCCGAAAACCCTAGCTCATCTAGAGTTTCAGGATGTGTTTGGGATGTCGTCCTTCCTTGTTTGGGGCTTCTCCATTTTCCATCTTTGAGTCGATTATCTTCCCTTATTCTATATTAAATATCTATTCCAAAAGGAAAATTCTAATACTTCTAGAATAACAAAGGAAAATAAAATACAACTCAAACTTGATTTTTGAAAATCATCACTAAGTCTAACAATTTATTTTTCCTATTATATTAAAACAACATAATAAAATAAATTATTTAGACCTAATCCATGCATTTTCTCATGGATAAAATCACGTAGCCAAAACGTCATACGACCAACTATACATTCAACACAAAATTAAATCATCACAAAAAAAATAATTAGAATGCCATGATAGTTGGTAGCTCCTACAAATAAAACCATTTACAGATACAACTACCAAAATTAAATGTTAAACATAAAATATAACATGATATCCATACATGTTACAATTTTCGAAAATTACACCAAAATAAAATTTGAAAATTAATTATAATTTTCCATCAAATTAAATCTTAAACTTTCGAAAATTACATATGGAATAAATCTAAAATTTTTGATATTTATAAATAATATTTCCCAAATAAAATTCCTTATTTTTCGAAAAATTCCTAAATAATTAAATCCAAAAATTTTGATATTTATCAAAAATCTATTCCAAATAAAAAAGTCTAGGTTTCGAAAATCCCAAAAATAATAAATTTAGAAATTTGATCATAATAAAAATATATTCCAAATAAAATCCTTATTTTTAAAACCTATTTGGATTATAATTAGGTAACTTTTGATATTCATCAAAATTACCTTATCCAATTATAATCCCCCATATTTTCAAAATATCTATAGGATTAGATATGGAAATTTAATAACATCAAAAATCTATTCCAAATTTAATCCCCAATTTTCGAAAATCATGGATCAATTTAGAGAATTAATTGAACATCAAATTTTCGAAATTTGATCTCCAAAATAAAACTCAAAATTTTAAAAATTACCCTTAAGATAAAATTTAGAAATTAATAATAATTTTTTACCAAATTAAATCTTAAATTTTTGAAAATTGCCTTAGAATTAAATTTGAAAATTTTGAAATTAATCAAAAAATCCTCCAAATTTAAAACCTAAAATTTCGTCCAACCCTAATTAATTAAATAATTTATAATTTTGATATTGGTCAAATTCCTTTCCAAATTATACAATAGCTATCAAAATTACTAGAATAAAATATGGAAGTTTTGATCATCTTCAAAAACTTACCAAATTTAAAATTCTACTTTGAAACCTACTTGGATTAAAATTTGGTAACCTTTGATATACATAAAAAATTACCCTCTCCAATTGAAAACCATCATAATTTCGAAATCCCTTTAGTTTTAGACATAGAAATTTTGATAATCATAAAAAATCTATTCCAAATCCAACACTAAAATTTTGAAAATTATAGAATAAAATTAGGGAATTTTTAGAACCCTAATTTTCGAAATCATGATCCCAAAAATCTGAAAATTTGATGTTTATCAAATATCAATCTAAATATTACTTCATGAGATCGAAAATTGCACGAAGAACATAAAATTGGATTTTCCGAATTCTATTAAAAATTTCTCCAATTTTAAAAACAACATACTCGGAATTTATATCCAATTAGATTTGAAATTTTAAACACATAAATTCATCTACAAATTTAATAATAAATTTTGAACACCACCTAGAATTAATTCTAGAACAATACCGATTCTTGCTCTGATATCAGTTGTTGGGTTTTTTTTGAATTATGCCCCCCAGGATCTAATCGGATGCTCATTAATTCTAAAACATGTAAATCATATTATATGTGTGATATTAATTATTACCAATTTTGAATTAGCATGCAAGCAAATCTATTCTAACACAGCGGAAAGATAGAACTGATAAATCACATACATCGTGTAGTAAGGTTGTAGACGGGAGTAAAGGTCTAATCCCGTTGTTGGAGGCGAACACGATTGACACCCTCTTCTTCAAAGTGGTGTTCGAACAACTCCAAACATGATATTCCACTCCTTGATCTTCTACTGTATTCCCAAACCTTGTTTAGATGCAGGGTGGACTGCATACTACTAAACTGTGTAGGAACCCTAGGAAATAAAGTGAGTGCGAGAGGGGCTATTTTCTTGATATTAAATTTCATGCCCCCTCCTTTAATTAATATGGAGGGGACGAAATTAAGCTCCCCAAACCCTAATGGGTTTGGGCCTCTCCACTTGTTCCTTTCCTTAGTCAACTTATGTATTAACTGGGCTACAACAGAGATTTAGAAAAATATTAAATTGGCCTACTAATTTATTTAATTTCTAATATTCATAAAATGGATATAAATAAATAAATTAAGTATTATTTTTATTCCACTAAAAAAATATTTTTATTCCACTAAAGAAATATTATTGACCTACCATTTTAATACATATTTGCGAATATGCTTTCTCCTTTAGTTCAATCATTCCTCATGTTTAAGATATAATGTCAATTAATTAATTATGTAAGCTTCTGACAGCTATAATTAATTAATATCTTGTTCCGAGAGTAGTACCACACAACTTCCGTATCATGTTAAGAATAAATTAATATTCTGCCTGCATGGCTTCCCATGATCTTTGTGCTTCCTAGGGGGACATCATAAACCTGGGACACCAGGACATAGTGACCATATATAATGCACGACCCATCATATATATAAATGCCACTACCCAAAATATCGAGGTTATTGATCCTATTAAGAATCTCACTCATTGATAAAACAAAGCGGTAGACATAACATATGTATGTTCGTCAGTATATATGGGTTAAGAACCCGAACTCTGTGGATCTTTATTCTCTCACTTAAGATCAGAACAGAGAATAGTATCCTATCATGATCCTCCTCAATACACAAGCCAGTGTATTAGAATAATCAGCTAGTCAAGATAAACTAATTATCAGATTATTCTACAGTGTACCAATTATGGGTTTATGACCATTTAAATCGCGAGCCTTTTAATACATTGCAAGGAATCTGATGATATGATCTTTAATGTGTGTTCACCCACACCATATCATCTACAATGCAAATATATGGAACAAGCATATAAATATAATAATAAATAAATACACACAGTGACTGCAATTGATTATTCAATCTATATCATCTTAATATTATTTAATGTATACAAAGACAAACTTTCCAATATACAAAATCAACATTAATATCCCTGCACACATTAAAATATAAATTGAAATAATATTTTATTCAATAAAAAAATAAACAAACTAAGTGACAAAACATACATGTCCACCACATCCTTTAATTGGTCAAGATGAGTTTGACTATTCAATGGATCCAAGACATACATAGTCTCAATCTGTGGATCAATCACAATAAGTATCCAATGCCATCTAAGAAGATAGACATAAAATAATGAATACATAGACTACATACAAGTTGTTATTAAATTTTTAACTAAAATATTTATTCCATTTTCACGTACCCCACATTGCATGACACTAAAACAAATTGATTAGTTGATGCACCAATCAATCTTTTAGCTAAAAGGTCTACCTTTTGTACTTGCTCCATGTTTAGATTGACTGATACTTCATATGGATTAGCAAACTGAAATCTACCTAGAAGGTTCACATTCTTATATTCCTTATAAAAATGCCTAACAATTTTCGTAAGGAATTAGAAAATATAATCTCAATAGAATGATTGTAACTAATTAGATATTAAAAACTCACCACATGTAGGCACATAAACAACCTGATGAAATTGCATTCAATTCACAAATATTAACGATATCTCAAAGAACATATAAATGGTGACCTCATTTCCAAAGACATGATCATCCAATGGAATCAAAATACTCAATCCATCAATGAGCGCCAACCTACTAAATGAATGTAGCATCTTCAACACTTTAGGTATGTCTGTTGCCTTCAACTAGGATGCGACTTTTGAATTCGTTGCTTTTTTGCCTACGAAGATCAATTAATGAATATTTAACAACTACAAAGTTGTAAGTGATGTGAATCTTGATTATCATGTATACCGGTTTGACTTTGTGATGCAAAGTGTCTTCCATATCTTCAACATATTCCACATCTACATTCTTGATTGAGCAACTGCCATTCTTTTCAATATCTTTCTTGGAATTGAGATGTTGTTGGAGCTCTATGATCTTTGTATTCATCTCAGCAATCTGCTTATTGGATTTCAATTTCAATTTTTCCATGTCGGTTTTTGTTCCCACTCCTTTAAATCATCCATGGATACAAGGCTTGAAACATTTGATGAGTAACCTATTAGAACTTTCAATCCATGCGAACATGCACAAACTTGGTGTTTCTCTTCTTTGGTTAGAGAATAACAAACAACTGGCAAATATGTTCTTTTTTCCCCTATCGCGGGTGCCAACTCATTCCTCACGCCCATCACCAGAAGATCTAGCCTTCTGTTCACTCCATCCTTTATTTTTCTAGAAATGTGAAGTAGTGTTCCAATCAGACTTTCACACATGTTCTTCTCTATGTGCATCACATCGAGAACATGTCAAACAGGCAAATGCTTCAAATGTTCCAAGTCAAAAAATATTGATTTATTCTTCCAACAAGTTTTCTTATCAACTCCTTTTTGCTTGACTTTCTGACTTTTTTCCCCATGAGCAATTAAGTCCCTATATTTTATTCAAGACATCAACACCACTCAATATTATTAGTGCAAGATTTAACTCACGCTTTCTATTAAATAACTTTCTCTATTGTCGATATGGATAATTCTATGGTAAAAATCTCCTATGCCCTCTATATGACATCTTTCTACTATGCTTTAAGCTTCTGGTGTATGTTTGTTCAGCACAAATAGGGTATGCACAATTACCTTTCTCTTGACACACCCTTGAGAGATTACCATAAGCAGAGAAATCATTTATTGTCCAAAGAAAGATGACTTTCAGCATGAATATTTCATCACGATATGCATCATATGCTTCAACACCTATTTTCCAAAATTATTTTAAGTCATCAATCAAAGGTTCCAAATAAACATCGATATCATTTCCAGGTTGACGTGGACCAGAAATCAATAAAATGAGCATTATATGTCTTCTTTTCATGCATAACCAGAGAGGGAAATTATATGTTATTAGAATAATTGGCCAACAACTATACTTAGACAACATGAGACTATGAGGATTGAGGATTGATACCATCCGCTGAAAGTGCCAATCTAAGATTTCTTGGTTTGTTGCCAAAATTTGGCCATCTTTGACCACTAGTTTCCAAGCGAGAAAATTGGCAGGATGACGTAGACTTCCATCACGAACTCTCTTATAAACATGCCATGTTAAATTGTCAGACATTTTCTTAATACGAAACATTCGTTGGAATCTAAGTATCGGTGGAAAATACCGTAACACTTTTACGGGCACTCCTTCATATATCTCACCATTTTTCTCATTTTCCACCTAGACTCCCCACACGTATGGCAATTAACCAAATTTTCATGTCCATTTTGATACAAAACGCAATCATTTTTGCAAGCATGAATCTTATCGTACTTCATCCCTAATGCGGATAAGCTCTTCTTTACCTCGTACAAAGAGAAAGGTAATATGTTATCCTTTGGAAGCATCTCTCCTATCAACACAAGTAGGTCGGTAAATGCAGCATCGCTCCACCCAAATCTCGACTTCAAATTATATAACTTAACAATTGCAGATAATTTTGTGAATTGCACACATCCAGAATATAATGACAGCTCAACTTCTTCAAGTAGTTTTGTAAAATGAGATTGATTGGCAGAATATGCATCATGCACCATATCTACTTGTTTATTTGAATAAAAAACACGATCCCCAAAGCTGAATTCAACTTTATTAGTCGTGTTAGGTTTAAATTTCTCATCGTGCAATATCCAACTATGGTATGTTAAATCCATTTCATTATATGTTAGATGAGATCTTATGGTTTTGACATCCTTTGTTCTTAGATGTGTACACTTTACACAAGGGCAAGACATTGCGTAAGGATCTTTCCTATTTTTAATGGCAAAGTTCAAGAAAGATTCGACTCTGTTGGTCCCGGACGAGTCCAAATCAGTTTAGAGGGGAGATGAATAAACTGACTCCAAATCTTAACAATAAATACGGAATGAATAGGGCCTTTGACTCACTTGAAGTTTATCTGTACACTTAATCAGTTAAGAGAATCAGTTGACTCAAAGTGCAGATTGTGTGATGTATGTGTGCAGTTAAGGAATGCAACTGAAAGGTAGTAATGACAGCAAACACAAGTAGTTTATATAGGTTCGAAACTTAAACTTCTACGTCCTCTCTTTCTTACTGAAAAGGGCAATTCACTATGTAATGGTAAAGTTTCTTTATTACAATTACACAATGAAGACAGTTGTTGAACCTGGCTGACAACAACTTTATGAGTTGCGGTTTCCTTTTCAACTAGTGTTGTCCTGAAAATGGTAGTTCTAATGAATGCGGTCTCCTTAGCCGGTGTCGATAGCTCACACTTGTGATCCCTAACTGCTCGCTGGAGAGATAAGGTGTTATTGCCCATTTTTTCAAGATTTTAGATCTCTTTCGATCTTCAAGAATACAGTCTTGAAACTGGTATCAACTAATGTGCTCCTTAAGCTTGAGTTGGGTAGTTGATCGGTGTATATCTTCAAACTAAGAGGCTTGCTCTGGCTGGTTTTCTTCAATAGCTAGCAGGGTGAGCATTTGGCTTCTCAGTTGGGACTCTTTTCTAGCAGATGATTAACACTTAATCTTTGAGCTGTGAGGAAGTTTATACAGCAAAAGTCTGTTCTGCACAAATCTTTTGGCAAGAGTCTCTTCAGCAAGAGTCACGTTTTTTTAGTCACTTTCACAAGTTGAATCAACCATCTTTTATAGAGGAGTGAGCTTGTGACCATTTGTGAATTAATGACTGATCATAAATGATTCATTGATTTTTAAAGCCGTTGAGGGGATTTTTGTTGATGTAGCCATTGCATTGCCTTTGTTCTCTAATAGGCTTTTACTCCAAGATCTTGGTTGCTTTAACTTAAAGATCTTCTTGTTGGCAGTACTGGAAATTTTGATTTCCAATTTCAGCTTCTGTCTTATTCGTCAGTTTTGGGCTTCAGCTGGCAGTTGTGATCTTCAGTTAGATCATTTTCTCAGCTGGCAGTTCTGCACGTCTTATTAGCAGTTTCATGCTCCACTTTTGACTTTCTTTAGCTGGCATTTCTGGGCTCTAGCTTGTTGCTTTCTGAGCTCCAACTTGGTTTTCTTCAGCTGACAGTTCTGGACTGACATTGCTTCAGTTAGTAGGTCTTCAATTGGAATTCTGAACTGGCATATCTCTTCAGTTGGAATTCTAAACTGGTATTTCTTCAGCTGTACTCTGAGTTGGCACTTTCTTCAGCTGGTACTCTGGGCTGGTATTTTCTTTTTTTTTTTCCCTTTTTTTATCCTTTTTCTTTTTCTTCTTCTTTTTATTTTAGATTGATCATTCTCTGGCTTTGTTTAGCTCAATCTTTTATTTGATCAATCTCAGTTTTCTGCTTGATTTTCTTTTAGTTTTTCAAAGCATTTTAACATGTTTTGATATTTCATCAAAACTACAACAGAGACTAGGTAACTCTTGATAGTTTTTCCAAACAATTTCCCCCTTTTTGATGATGTCAAAACCTGGCAAAGTTGAGCAATGATGATGGAAAAACTGATTTGAGAATTTTTCAATTTGTGTAAAGAGATACACAATCAAGCATAAGAAAACTTTATACAGGGAATGTATGCAAGCTAAGAAACTGTTTGGCTCTTTTTTTCAGTTTCTTGTTTTTCTTTTTCTTTATTTCAGCTCTCTCCTTTTTCTTTTTCTTCTTTTCTTATTTTCAGATGTTTCTTTCTTTCTACTTCTTTTGGCAACTGCCTCTCCTTTTAACTTCTCCATCTATTGCTAGATTCTCCTTTTTCTCTAGTATTTCTCCAGACATCCACCCATTCTCCCCTCTGAGGATGATGCCACATCCATGGTTCTCCCTGTGGCTGATGCCACAACCATGGTTCCCCATGTGGCTGACTCCACTGTTCTCTGACAGTCCTCACTAGTTCCCCATGAGGCTGCTCTTCCTTCTTTTTTTTTTCATTGTTGTTCTCATTTTTCTCATCAACTTTCTCATCTCCCCCCTTTTTGGCATCATCCAAAAGGGTATGTAGTTGTAGATCAAATGATGAGATGGGAACATATGGTAATAAACTGAAAGTAGTGACAACATTACCTTCATATGGTGATGGATAGGAGAAATGTGATGTGGGAGAGGGTATCCAGTTATATGCCTCTTCAGTTGGCATAAGTTGTCCAAGATCGAGGACCGGAGATTGATCTAGGGTGACAGTTGTTATCACGGCCAGACTGGTGAAAAGATCTTCAGTTGATGGCGGCTGCATGAACTCTATAGGAGTAGAGGAGGAGTTGGACGGATCATTAAATGGCAATGGCGCTTCTGCTGGAACACTTTGTCGGATCACTAAAGTGGACGGATCATTAAATGGCAATGGCGCTTCTGCTATCCTTGCAAACCCTCTGCATGACTCTTTTCGTTGGGTCTTGGATAGTTAGGAATTAAGAGTCACTGACTGTATCGCTCTTAGCTTACATAATAAGAAGAAATTGGGAGGGAGGTGTAAGGTGAATGTACCTACTCCCTATAACCAAATGGTCTTATCAAGGTACCTACGGTATTGTGCCCGGGATTGTATACACCTACCAAATCCGAATTCACATTTGAATTGAACATGTATTTATTATTATTAGATTTAGTCTACACTTTAGTTTGTTTGTATTTAGTGTTGCAGGAATGAATTAGTGATAGTAATTATCTCAAGTTCCAAAGAATAGAAAAGTTAAACACTCCTCGTGGGACGATATCTGCCTTCAAGCGCTATACTAGCCACTAAGGGCACATTCAAGCATCTACTGGGCTTTACCCACAGGTGTAATTTTGCACACAAAATGACGGTGTGTCAAAATTTAGCACCGTTACTTGGGAGTGTAAGCGCACTTTTCTATCTTATTCTTCCTCATTTTATCCTTGTTTATGGTAAGCACTAACTGCGCAGGAGAACTAGTCTACGATCCAGAGATAGAAAAGACTGCACGACAAAGGAGGGCACAAACAAGGAGAAGCCTGGAAACGACCATAAACTAAGAAACACCATTAGAAACCTCAGAATGCCAAACCTCTGAGACGGAGAGCAATACCAGCAACACACATACTTCGCTCAAACAAAAGTATAATCCACTCTTCTCTGAGTCTGAAGGTGAAGAAATGGGAGAAAGAATACCACCACCTCCACCGCCTCTACCTCAACCGATGTTGAGGTAACTCATATTCCCATAAGCCATGAACATGCGGCCATGTGGAATCACACTACCACACCCGTCTGAGAATTGGGAACTGAGATCGAACTTTATCTCAATTTTACCCAAATTTCACGACCACCCTGGAGAAGACCCGCAGAAACACCTGTAGGACTTTGAAATGGCTTGCGGCACCTAGCGAAATAACACTAGAACTATGTTTGAGTACATATGCCTACTTTCTTTTCCATTTACCTTGCAGGATGGATCAAGGGAATGGTTGTACACTATTCCAGTCGAGAGCGTAACCACATGGAACGAGTTGCAACAAAGATTTCTAGAGAAATACTTTCCTACAACATGAGTGCAAGCCATAAAAAAGAAGATCTCCAGTGCCAAAGCTGGGGCAAATGAAAGCTTCTACAACTATTGGGGGTGTTTCAAGCAAATGCTCTCAAAATGCCCACATCACTAGATCCCTGCTCATGATTTGGTGCAATATTTTATTTCAGGTTTAAGAGTGGAGGACCGTAACTTACTCAATGCAGCATGTAGAGGATCCATACTTAATAAAAGGGCAGATGAAGCAATCCAATTGATCAGAGAAATTGTGAAAGAAACCAGAGAAGATGTATATGAAAGACCCCAAGCGCTGCTGTGGACAAATCGATGTACTCACCTGAATCAGAGACAAAAATCAACCAATTGTTCAACAAAATGGAGAAGATGATGACACAACTATCTGCAAACACCCTGCAGATATGTGGATATGCAACATGATGGGCCATTACACTGATCAATGCTCATAAGTGCAAGAAGGAAAGAAGTCTGTGAATGCAATCGATGGGGGAAACCGACGGAGAAATGATCCATACTCCCGGAGTTACAACCAAAGGTGAAGGTATCCAAACCCTAGGCACATTCAAGCCAACCGCGGAATATGCCCGCAGGAGGACCCACCCTGGAAGACATGGTGAGATAAATGGCCATGGAGTCCGTCAACAGCTAAAAACGAGCTGCTTCTTTTGAGACTGAAACCAGAGCAGGACTGAACTACTTGGGTACACAGATAACCCAACTTAGTGAGGCTATCTCACGCATAGAGAAAAGGAAGGGCATTTTACCCTCTCAAACGGAGCCGAATCCCAGGACGATGTAAATCCTATATATCAGTGAGAGGAGGGAAGAAGTTGCCTGGACCTTTACCAATAGCATCTGATGATGAGGCCACTAAGTAAGCTACTCTCTCTCTCTCTCTCTCATATATCCTTTCTTTCCTTTCCTTTTCCTATTTTCTTTCTTCATTTTCAGGACCGTTGATCCCCACCTTTTGTGGAACTGCTGCTGACGTGGATCCAGGCTGTTGAGTAGAGGTGGTTGCTGAATTTTCGCGTTTAATCCGTAATAGACTCTCGAAACTTCAGTGCTCTCTTTATGCCCTTAATGTAGTAGGCACCACATTTACACCCATAATGGATCCAAACGTGCTCCTCTCTCCCTTGTTACACTTTTACTCCCTATAGGACTCTAGACTCTATTAAAAGTACTAAAAACAAATAAAAAAATGAGGCAAAAATATGCGAAATTGAGTCTGTATCACCGGCTTATTTAAGTTTGTGCGTGCAAGTGTTTGTGAATTTTTTTAAAAGAAGCTAAGTGGTGCTTGCTTTAGAGGTGGTAAATGGTTCCGGAACTGACGGTTAAAATCATAACAAGAGCCAGAACCGGCAGTTGCGAAACCATAACTGTCACAGACAATTCTAAACCATAACTGGAACCGTGTTCTGGTGGTGCGGTGTAATTCTAGTTCTAGAAAAATGAAACCGGGAACCAGATGTTCGAACCGTGAACTGTTTTTTTTAATTTCAATATGCTAAATTTGTACAAACTTGAATAAAATTCATAAATTTGAAATCTACAAAATAATATGAGATTTCCATAATAAGATATTATTAGAAAGATAAATTTGTGAAATGATAAACAATGACCAATATTCTTTTATAAGAAACGTTTAACCCATTGTCTTTAATATGAAACCAATATGAGACAAAAAAGTATATTCCAACTCTCACCTTTCAAGTCTCAACTCTCAAACCAAATATCTAACATCGATTTTTTATTAAATGTAATGGTTTGGTGTATCGTATAAAAGGATATTAGGTCATTAGTTATCATTTTATCAATTTATCTTAATGAAAATTCCATTATATGTTGGGATTCCTAATTTCTAATTTGTTGGTACATCTACTCTATAAAAATATTCTATTTCTCATTAATTTATACATATCAAAATTAAGATGAAAATGACATCCTAACTTCTTATGAATCATATGATAAACAAAATCAATTAAATAATACAATTATACAAATGTGGAGGTTAATTATTTAAAATTAAATAATTAAAATAGAAATTATATCTTTTATATTATATCATATTATGATGGGAAGAAAAAATTAAATTTCAACTCATTCCTCAAGATTATAAGTTGTGGTGTCATTTTAATCATTTATGTAACCATATTTTAATAAAATTAGCATTTGGTTATTGGTGCAACTATAAACAAATGCCTAATATCAATTTATAAGGAAATTTCACTCATTGTCTTGGATATAAACAAATGTGGGACAAAAAAAAAATGTCCCAGCTCCCAAATCCAATGTCTCGCATCGATTTTATTTTAAAGATAATTGTTTGGTTTATCTTATACAATGATAGTGATAGTGGGTCTTTGGTTATCACTACACTAATTTCTCTTCAAGCTAGGAAATCCCATAATCCCATAATTTTAGGTTATTTTTAATTTGTGGGTATTTGACACGCAGTAGTTTCGTGCTCACGACAGGTGTAGCCATCAATGGAGTACATAGTCGAATCCACAAAGAGCTGATGTCACTTCTCTTTCTAGTCACCAATTATAAAGGGGGTTTTGAATTTCCCATGGTCATAACAATAAAGTAAATAATGTTTGCAAAAAACTAATAAAAAAAAATCAAATAACAAATAATTCTGGATTTAAACTTTGAATCAAACTTAACAAGCACAACTGATCATGGGCATACCGATTTCTTATGTGAATTTAATTATCTAGTTAAAGGCATTAGATCTCTCTCTGCGTGCCCAATCTATCCTTTCAGATTAGACTAGAAATGATCTTTCATCCCTAGCCCCTAACCTGTTATCTAGCCCCGATCTCTCAATTGATTGTAAGAAGCAATACAACATTATGCCCTAGACTGACCTAGATTTATTGCAGATGTAGATCTCTCAATTTGCCTACAATACCCATTATGTACCCTGTCCCTTTATGACCAACACACAGCTATGATTCATTGATCATATATAGATTTAGCTTTCCCAATTCCTATTAATGAGTGCCCAACCACATTAATCAGTTGAACACACTTAAGTACAACAAAGAAAACAATACAAGAGAGAACCAAATTTGCACAGTGTTATGCTCAAACTGTTTCACAAGTTTTGTATTTATTAAATTCTCATCTCATGTTCAATTCGGAATAAAAAATCTAGCAAAGCATGCTAGATGAAAACATAAATACAGAGTTAAAAGACATAATTAAAAGTAAAACTTACTGAAATATATTAAAAACGAAGCTCGACTCCAACATCAAACTTAACAACATAAACTGGAAATCCTACGTCCCGTGGGCATAAGGCCCACATGATCTGTTGGAAACTAAAGAACTAAAAACTAAAATATTGTGTGAATGTATGATTTGGATATCCGTGTGCCCATTCTTTCCTTTTCTAGAAGATGCACTTTCTTCATAGAGAAGATCCTCTAGCTGCATTTCGGTGTGGATATCAGTGTGTTCATTCTTTTCTTTTTTTGGAAGATGCACTTTCCATATATAGCTAATCCAATCTCAAATTTTAGGGATGCGGTCAGACTTTTCTTTTTCACTCTTGTTGTGCCATCAGGAACTCTGCTTTCTTGCTGGATTGAATCTACATATAAGTTTCTTATGCCCTAAGCGGATCTACCAAGATTAGAATCTGCACGAGTGTGGTGGGCATGACGACCACTTCTCAGCAATGATGGAATGTGATTAGCTCTACAAGCTAACACCTTTCATAGATTTTGGTGTTGTGAAATGTCCTTGTGCCCGCATCATCATATTAAGATTCAAATGCCTACAACGCCAGCTATTAATATCCTTGTTTCCCTGCTCATTGCTCACTTTCCTGGCTCTTTCCGACTCAAAAGAAGAAAAATAAAGGACAAAAGAATGAGAAAAAAAACTCTAAAAACACGAGAGAATTTAGACTTGTCAATATTTCTACTTGAATTTGTAATTATTTTATAAATATTATATATTTAAAAAAAATTAAATTTGGAACTGGTTGACCCCGTCTGGAATCGTGGAATCGCTAGTTATAGAAATAAATTAATTAACATACTAAATCTATTAATATTCATGCCACATGTTTGTGCTAAAAAAATCATTGTTGGTAGAAATTATATTTTAAGCATTTGAAAAAAATTATAATATGCAATTCCTTTTATATAAATTAAATAAAAGAAAATTGACGTGAAGAGTAAATTAGAATATGTAGTTCCTCATAAAAAATACCAAGACAAGAAAATATATATTAACATGAACACGTACTATGTTTTATGTTTATATATAAGGGAGTGGATCATCTCTCATGTGAGAACTAGGAACTCATCGAATTAATTCATTATTTTGATTTCGATAGTTAAGATTTGGTCAATTTTCGGTCAAAGGCATTAACAAATTTGTAATATTTAAGAAACTTAAAAAAACTCAATTTCTGGAATCATATAAACAACACTTTAAAATTGTTGTCTATTCTTATAAATTTCGCTATGCTAAAATGAAAGTAATATCATGCTATAATGAACACACACACACACACACATATATATATTCATGCCAATATGAATATACACACACACACACACACATGTTAGCATGGACATATATGATTCTACTATTAACGAATAATACTACTGGTATTCTAAGTAAAATTTAAATGTTTTATGAATATTTTTCATGGTGTTATAGTATTTTTTTCATGCTATTTTGTGTACATAGATGAAGATGCACCTGACAAGTCTAAAACATACAAGAGGGATTCTTTGATCGTGCATGATGGACCAATTACAAGGGCACAAGCTAAGCAAATCAAAGAGGCTATGATGATCACTATAACTTAAATAAGAGATAATATGCATGATGATTCTACATTAGGCCAAATGGTGAGTTTGATTCAAGTTGATGGGCTGCATTCTACATGATGATTTGGACTTGTATTATATCCATCTTGAATGCCTAATTTGGAGAGGTGTGGGCATCATTTTCGTGGCCTCTTCAAGCCCTAAAATAAAAGACATTTTATTTTATTAATAAATGTTATTTTTGTGCTTTTTCAGTTCAAGAGTCATTGTCTAAGTTCATAAAGTCTTTATAGATTGTAAATGATGGAAATGAGCCTCAACAATTAGTTTTCAGTTGTGGGTTCATGGAGTCTTTATTGCTTCAAAACGATGTAAATGAGCCTTGATAGATAGTCTTTAGTGGTGTGCATACATGATATGCATCCAAGAGTACTTTTGTTCTATAAATATGGTTGTACTTATGTTTACAAAAACAACTTGAATGATAAATGAAAATTAGTTTCATTGCTTTGTGAGTTGAATTCTCTTTTTAGAATTATTCATTTGCATAAGAATTTATCAAGATTTTGAGCAAGGTCTTGTGGCATTCAAACATACCAAGGTTCTCGGTTGATTATATAGCCAATGGGTCTATCATTTGCTATCATGAATATTTCTTCATGCTATTATGAGTATAATATCATGATATTATGGACGAAAAAATATCTTCGGATAAACATATGATTAATGGATCTTAAATGAAGGAGCATGAAGAGAGTTTAATTTGGTATATAATTTGCATAAATCTGATTAAAATGAGCAAGTTATGGACGTTTAAAGTTTCAAAATAAAAAAAAAAATTGTGGAAGTATGCCGCATCATCTTCTCATTGGCGTGAATTTTAAGTTCTTAAAATTTATAATTATGTCACCTTTTTTTTTTTAATAAGGACCATTGAGATTAAAATATTATGTGGTTGGAATGAGTTCCTAGTTCCCACATGGGAATTGGTTCTCATATACTTATACTAACCCTCACTTATATATAAACTAGTATTTCTCTTGTAAGATTTAAATAATTTTTTTATGCACTTTAAGTTTAAAGTTCAGGGTCATAGTTGATATATTTCTTCTAATATTAATAATATAAAATGCATAATAATTATAATTTTATCTAGTGATATGTTTATTTCTTGAAAAAACTAAAGAATGCTCCAATATTGTCAATTGTCATATATTTATTTACGGATTTTAAAATAGAACTAATTAGGTTGATAAAATTATAGAAACAAATCGATATTTTATTGAAAAAGATGTTGAAAATTTGTGGAAAAAAAAATAAAAGATCAACATTGCGTAAAAAAGGAAGTTAAAAAGTTTTGAAATTGTTAAAATCAAAATAAAATAAAAATTATAACGATGTATGCATGTATATGTTTAGGACAAACAAATTAATAAAATAATAAAATTTGGGCAAGTCTCTTGTACATAAGATGTACATCAGACGGTCAACGCGTTGACTGGATCAACGCCTGTTGACTTGGTCAATGTTTTGACCAAAAAATTCGTCAAAATTAGTATCATTCATAAACACTGAAAAGTATAATTTCAAAGGCCCAAAAGTATCATTTGTATCGATAAAAAGTATTGGCTAGAAAAAAAAATAAAGAAAAAAATTGTTAAGATCAGTATCAATCGAAACACTAAAAAATATCATTCAAAATTAAAAAAAGTATCAATTGTATCCCTAAAAAGTATCACCCATTTTCACAATTTTTGGTCAACGCGTTGACCATCTGATGTACATCTTATGTACAAGAGTATTTGCGATAAAATTTAGGTAATAAATGAAAATCGACATTAGAATTTTTCTTAGAGCTTCTCCAAGAGAAGTCTCTCTCCTCGGTAAAACATCAAATGTAGTGTCAATTTCCATAAAATCTCTCTCCAACAGTTAACCTCCAGCTCGGTAAAATGTAGTGTTTGTGAATAGTGCCTCAGTTAAATAACCGAGGCACTATTCCTCTCGGCAGCTGATTTCTCATTTTTTTCTTTCATTATTTAATTGTAGCAGCTGATTTTCTGTTCTTCTTTTTTCTTCTTTCTTTCATTATATAATTGTGGTAATATATTTGGTTGATTTTTTATATTTTGAATTAAATTTCTTTCAATTGTTTTAAAACACAAAATACATAATTAATAAAAATAGAATTACATAAAAATTTAACAATAAAAAACCACAAATATATTAATAAACGATACAAAGCCATAATATATTACAATAAACAATACAAATACATAATGTAGCACCCCGAACCCGGAGGCCCAGTGCGCTAACAGAACACACGCGAAGAAAGAAAAATCACAATAAAATTTTTGCGAACCAATATAAATCATTTTCTCGAATTATAAAAATTCAGTCAACACTTCGTTTAGAATCCTAATAAATTCCACGCTCATAGGCGTTTACCATTCAACAACTAATCACACAAGATATGACTTTTCCACCAACCTATTATTTTAAAATCACACCTTTTGAATAACCAATTAAAGACATATTCAACCTTGACTGGTCAAAAATACATTATTCAACATTCAAATTATGCCAGCAAGACCATGACAATCACACGCGTCCATAAAATAATTAAATAATCCATAAACATACAGCGGAAGCATATATAATCATATTTGTTGACCACGACTAAACAAATTCAATATTTCAAAATTAAAATATGGTCAACCATACAAGATTTCCCTATTAGTCCACGTCCGCCACCTATCGTCATCAATTACCTGAAAACATTTTTAAATAGTGGGGCTGAGTGCCAGAAAACACTCCGTGAGAATACTCATACATTCGTCCAATAGTTTGCAATAAGAGTATCAATAAATTCATATTTGACATGTCATAAATCATACGCTCAATGAACATAGTGGGGACCGACCCTAATGTGATCACATATAAACTATAACATATTCATAACATGAACATATTCATAAGTAATTGCACCGGAGTGCCATATTCGGAATTCCTCATATGAGTCGTGTCAATCCACATTGAGCAACATAAGCATAAATAATTTTTTATAGCGGACGGAAGTTTAAATATATTTTCAAAAGCATTTTAGTAAGTAAACCCACCTTATAGCTAAATTAGCTAAAGCTTTATTCATGACTTCTCGTCTTAAGCCTGCTGTCGGATTAGGACCTTATGCTTAAATATAGGATTAGTCTTAATCGTCGTCCTAAACGGCCTCGGATTAGGACCTATACATAAGAACTATGTTTTAATAACATAATAATGCTCTAACATATGCTATAACATAAATAAGGTTCTAGGGATCGAGTCCCTAAAGTAAGAGCGTAGCCTGACGTCGCGTAAATGTCGAGCGGGATTCTAACTTAAAATTTATCGGAGTCCTCGATCATGCAAATAAATGCCTTAAATACATAAAGGAAAAATATAATATTTAATATATGATTTAAATTATCATTTTAAATCATAGAAGAATGTGGAAATATCAATTTAATATACCATATACTTAATTTCGAATTTAATCTAAATTAAGAAAAATAAACTAAATAAAAATAAGGATAAAATATAACATAATTTTGTAGTCAAGAGGGCTTGAACACTTGACCAAAATATAATTGCAATAGTAAGCACTTAACCACTAGGCTAAAAGAATTTATATAACATTAATTAAACTGCTTTAATTAAATAGCTTCATAAATGCAGTGAATTAAATACACAAAATGAGAATTAAAACTACATCAAATGGTTTTGAACCCTGACCCTCCTAAACACAAACAAAACACTTAACCATTAGACTAAGCCCTGATTTCAAAATTAATCATCTATAATTAATTATATATATAGTCCAGGAAGCTTTTATGATAAAAAGATTAAAAAGGAATAAAATTACTTCAATAAGATTCAAACCCTTGACCTCTTAAGTAATAATCTGAACACTGACCACTAAACCATATGCTATTTTCAATAATTATATGATGTTATTAATTATATAACGTTTAAAATCATCTTAGATAAAAATGATTAAAATAAAATTAAAACTCCATTACTAAGATTCGAACCCTTACCCTTTTATTTAATAAATCTAAGCATATCCATTAAGCTAGATATGATTTTCAAAATTTATAACATGCTTTTATTTAATTAAAGTTGAAACAGAGGACATTAATTACAATAAAAGAGATTTAAAAATGCATATATAAAGGTTTGAACCTTAGACCTTTTGATTAGTAAATCTGAACATATCCATTAAGCTAGTTACCATTTTCGAAATTTACACATGATTTTAATTAATTTAAAGTTGAAACAGAGGACATTAATTACAAAAAGAGATTTAATAAAAATGCATGTAAGAGGGTTTGAACCTTAGACCTTTTTGTATTAATTTAAACATCAACCATTGGGCTACATAACCTTATGACAATATTAATCTATACTCTTTATTAAATAGTTTCATAGATCTAAAAAAAATAAAAAAAATAAAATAAAAATAAAATAAAAATAACACACACACAAACACACGCCCAGAACACACACACACACACACACACACACCACTCACGGTAAACACACACATAAATAAAATTAAAAATATATTTTAAATTAAAAATATATTTTAAATTCACCCATCCAGAACAGCCCCTAAATAACAATATATAAACTAAAATCGAAAATAAAGTTGAAAAATAAATAGGGAAATGAGGTAATAAAAGGTTAGAGTTTAACCCATACTTAGATCCGAAAATCGGATGCCTCAACCTCAAAATCTTACAAAAATAATTGAAGAAATGGAAAGAGGGAAAAGAGGGGAATCTAAAAATGGTATTGCTTGTGAAAAATATCGCCGGAAAATTTTCCGGCGCGGAGGAGCGGCGGCGGTTGTGGGGAGGGGGGAAAGGGATCGAGAGAGAGAGAGAGAGGAGAGAGGGGTGGGGGCTGTTCCAATTTGAAAGAGGTGCAAATGAGGCTTAATGAAGTAGTGAATGATATTTATACCCCTCCTCAATAAACCCTAAATTAGGACTTAATTTAGAAATTAAATCACATCTTGGTCAATTTAATTCATATATCAGTAAAATCAAGTTCTATAGATTCGTATCGAAGAACACTATCGTCTAATGTATTCGTTCATCTCGATCGGATAATAATTGGGCCGTAAATAATTAAAATCATAATTGGGCTAGAAAGCCGATCATTTGGGCCTTTTAATGAAATAGACTCAACTTAAATATTTGGGCTCTAGAAAAATTCATTGGGCTTCTATTATTAGATTTGGGGTGTTACAGATCTACTCCTCTTAAAAGAATTTCATCCTGAAATTCACGCATTTGCTATCAATAAGTTTGCATATCGTCTCATGATCTCATATTCGCCTTTTCATATAATATCAATATTTTCGTATCGGCTCCATGAGCCTCTTACCATCATTGCTTCTTCATCTCGAGATTTTAAATTCTTTCTATCAAGGATTGCCTTTGATGCTTTTTGACGAGTGATATGGATCCACCTTTACTCCTTCTCTATAGATGACATGGATTGTGTCAAAATCCTATTCTCTGAGTATTGAAACGTGAATACGTGATTCTTACTAACTTTAACAGTAAGAGAAAAAACTTAGGTTGCCTCTATGCGATTCGAAGATTTCACGATGACTAATTGATCATGGTTATAACATCTTTTGTCCAAATGGTCCTTTGTATGAGTCAACTTGTGAACTTTTTCTTCAACTTCGAATCGTAAGCTCATACAACGCTTGCAAGCATAGGTTTGTTTCTATCTTGGAATCTTTGATTCTTCTCATACTCAATCGAAGACTACTATCGCAGTTGGTTCTAATTCAACCATATGATGTTTCTTTCATTGGCTTAATCCTTGCAAATAGGATATCTATAATTCAAATGGTACATGCCTTAAATGATATCATTTCAATCGCTCCTTGCTAGCTATTTCTAAAAGCTAATTATATTGTTAGTAAACATTCCTTCCAGTCTTCACCTTGATCCATAATGTAATTTTTAACATACAATCACGCGTGTGTGCTATCATTTTTGATTAATCGTGCGAGAGTGGAAAATCATACTAAGATCGATTCATTATCCATAACATCTCGTAACTTTCTTCTTGAACCTACGTGGGACATGTAGCAGGGTATACTGGTATCAACTATATGAATCTATAATAATCTTACAATCTCTTCAATATGTGCCTCGAAATTTGTAAATGTGTGCTGACTCAGTCAGTTTATCCGTAATTATCCGTACTACATGATCTACACAGATCATCTTGGGTAATCCAATAATAAAGCTCATCAAAATGTGTTCTTATTTCAACTTTAGAATTTATGAAGTCTTCTAAGCATCTTATGGTTGAGCCTTTATGATTCGACTTCGTAAACTAGCTCTCATATTTCTCATCGTTCTTACTTTCATTTTGCTTGGTGTTATTACCACTTCGATCTTCAATCCCATAATATCCTTGAGCAGTTATCCTTACTAGATTATTATGCAATTAGACGTTTCTTGGGTCTTTCGACTTTAAGCGCTTGCTACAATATCCATCTTTGCTATGTGGCATATGATAATGTGATCGTAGTCCTCACTAACTCCAATCGTCCCCATGCATCATGTAGAACTCTTTCAAATAAAAATATTTAAACTATTTGATCAGCGCAAATCTTGTGCATCTTATCGTGGAGATCAAGCATCTGAATTCTTAATGCGTAAACTATGATATTAAACTCTTCAGCATATTTCAGATGTTCTCATGTGATCTCGATTGTCGGGATGTAGTTGCAATCACTTATCATTTTCACTAACCCTAACACGAATGCATATCAAAATCTTATTTTCGAAGCATTACTGTAGATGACTATTCTTTTGTATCCTTCCAACATAGTCCACATTCAGGTGGTGACTAACCTCTTCTTGAGCTCTTAAACAATCTCTTCACACCCTTTTATCTAGTGAAACCTTTACGGATCCTTAATAGCAAAATCATGGTTACTAAAATTTTAGAGAATCCTTTAATGAGTCCTAGTATAAAATGTATAAACTTAAAACATTAATCCTCTCATTCAAGTTGGTTATTTACTCCATATCACCTTATCTTATTCTACCATAAAAGAATCCATCTTGATTCATTAAGTTATTACTATATGACCTTGAAATCTATCCTCATCATCGTAAATCTCTCACTTACCAGCTTATCATATAGTCTTCTCTTTCATAAAGTCTCCAACATTGTCCTTAGATATTTTTTAGGTTGTTTGTTGTCCTACATGTGTTAAACTATCGGTCCATGAATACTACGGGAGCATTGCTCAAATCAAAATACATAACTATTAACTCATAGTGATCATAATGAATCTGAAAATGGTCCTGCGTGTATCATCTTCATGAATATAACTATTAGCATCTGGATCTGTAGGTAACCCCATAGAAAACACGTGTACCTTTCAATTACTCAAGTAGATTGTCAATCCTAGATAGTCGTCATTCGTCTTTCCTTGTTAAGATACTCAACTCTTGGCCATCAATAATATTCGGAACAATCTAGCAGTTTTCGTAACATGCAATATCGGTGTAGTCTCAACAATATACTTGACTTTATAAATATTTGGTCTACAAATTCATATAATCGTACTTCTATTCTTGTGATCACTTTACATTACACTTTATAGTGCCTTTAATCATGAACGCGATTGTCGGTGTAAGATCTATAGTGTAATCCACTCTTTAATTCGGGGCATTCTAGAGAAGTCTTCAAAGTTACATCATTAAACTAGCATCCCAGTAGCACATGTCTGATATTTTGCACCTTCAAAAAAACAAAATAATGCCAGTCATCTTTAACCAAATACCCCCAAACACTAAATATGGCTCGTAATATTCATCAAGGATAATTGGAAATCTTAGAATGAATTAGAGGGATGTACAATGATGTGTCACTTTTGTTGAGAACAATGATCGATTGGTACATGTAAATTCCAATCTCAAAGCAAAGAAATACTGTGCCCTACATTCACGTGTTTCTTGTCCAACTCAAAGGTTGATGCATTAGATAATGCAACTGCAGCAGGTCAATCTAACAATCTTTGAAGGGAACACCATATATCAAAATGACATCTATTCATTAATGATCCAAATGGACCACACAGGTGCCTGCAATACCATTCATAATTCAGATTCTTCATGTTAGAGAGGCCAAGTAGCTATGCACTAGCGTGTTCTATATCTGTGTCTACAAAATTAGTGATATTTCTATTTTTTTAACAGGTTAAGCATAACTTTGCTACAGAAGATGCATAAAACAATATCTAAATACATTCTCCGCATCTGGCTTTAACAAAACATGATTGAAAAAATTGATTAATCAAACCTTTTATCAACTTCAGTATAGATCAAAACTGATTTAACATGAGAAAGTTGATCCTCACATAGTCACATCAACCCAAACCACTATAGACTACCTAACTGCATTCAATAATCAAGAAACATCGTTCATCATATCCACTAAAAGAATCATAAAAGCAATGGGCAGTCAGTCCAATTACTATTATATCGATAATGACGGTGAAAAAAAGTAATTATCAAATCACCACCAGCGTATGGACAGTCAATAGACGTGCAGAAAATAAAAAGGGAAAATGAACAAGTAGGAAAACCAGAAAAAAAAATCAACTAAAACTAGAAATCAAATACTGAAAAATGAACGGAAAAAATTGGTCCCACGATCATCTAAAGAACATGTGCAGTGTAAAATGTTAAAAAAAAACGGCATAACCCAAAACCTCGGAGAAATAAAATCAGTTAAACAAAAAAAAAGGCAACGATTATATGAAGCAAAACATGAATTTTAGCCAAAAAATGTGATATAATCAACAGATGTTGAATTCAATCGCAAAAAAATAAGGAAAAAAAATAGAAAATGCCGACCTTAGTTAATCGGCGATCGGACATTTTAGATGAATTATCAACGGCGAGTGGTGTCTATGAACACTAAGAGAAAGAGAGAAGAGAGGAGAGATAGACAGTAAATAATGAGATGAAACGGTGAAGAATTATAATTTTATATCACGTTCTATGATTTATGAACCACCTTCTACACCAATTCATCAACTTCTCTCTCTCCTGCTGCGATACCAATCTTCTGGAGCGACTCTCTCAGCTCATGCCTCGTTATGTAGCCATCATTGTTCTTGTCAAATGTCACGAACATGCCTCTCAACCTCAACTCACCGCCGCAGCCGGTGGTGGAAGTGGTTCTGATGAGTGATGATGAATCTTCTCACTGTTGTTGTTTTTGCTGGGGATTATCAGTGTTGAATATTGATTGGAGCCATGGAGCGAGAAAGTTGTTGGTTGGAGAAATGAATAATAAAAATGTTTAAATCAGGCCCAGTGGTCGCTGGGTGTTATCACCCTCCCTTCCCAACGGCCGTTGGCTTCAAGCGGTGTTTGGGTTCAATTTTTTCCGAGTTGAGCGATCTCTGTGTTCCATCGAGCACTGGAAATAAGGATTTCAAATCCATTAAAATCGTCCAAAATCGATCCGAAATCCATACCCAAAGTCATGCAAACTCCATGTGGAGTTGGGAGACTCCATGTGAAGTCTATGGATTTATAAAATCCATAGACTCTTTAAAATCTTTTAAAATCCAAAAAAATCCCATTTGAATACACCCTCCATAGAGTGATGTTGTTGGAGATGAAAATTGAAAATCTGTAACTTTAACTGTATACTAGTAGTATAGAGTTAACTGTATTCTGATGAAAACTGCTGGAGATGGCCTTAAAACAACCTCTTCAAATATTTTTGTTGAGTTGGATTGAAATTTCTACTCTTAACTTTTATGTTTAATTTAATAGAACTACAAATAAATTTATTGACCCAAAATACTACTTAAATAGATCGACAATTTTCATACTCGCATAAAAATAGGTATAATTATATTTAACAAACAAATTTTGTGAACTCTTGAACCCAGCTGAATTGATTTGGTGAGCCAAATTTTTATTAATTTTCTTAATTTCCATTTACACGTTGATTATTTAAGAAAAGAAATCCTAAATTTAAAATAAAAAATGATAAAAAAAAGAATAATAAGAAAAGGAAGGAGTGGGAAAATGTGAAGAGAGAGAAACATTTTTCTCATTCTGTAAGAGTTAGTTACAAAAGAGTTGTAACTATCTATTTATACTAAGCTATTACAAAGTTGCTGAAAAAGAAAATACGTTTTATGCTACAAAACAAATACTGTAACTAGCAACTAACATAAGGCATCTTAATAGATTAGCGTGGCTTCTTCTGCATAGTTTCACACGCCCCCTCAAGCAGGACAAAGATAGTAGACAGTCCAAGCTTGTGAACCATGAGTTGAAACGCTGATGGAGTAAGGGATTTGGTGAGAATATCAGCGAGCTGCAGCTGGGAACTCACATGCATTGGCTTGACAAGACCAAGAAGAACTTTCTCCTGTATTGTGTGGTAGTCAATCTCGATGTGCTTCGTTCTCTCATGGAAGGTAGGATTGGAGGTTATATAAATAGCTGCCTTATTGTCACAGAATAGAGGAACAGGTTTTTGTCGTTGAATCCCAAAATCTTAAAGAAGAGAAACTGACCACACAATCTTGTAGCAAGCTTGTGCCATTGATCTATATTCTTCTTCGGTTGATGAATGAGATATGGTGTCTTGCTTCTTGGAACGCTAAGAAATCAAGGAAGAGCCGAGGAACATACAGTTACCAGTGACAGATCTTCTAGTGTCTGGGCACGCAACCCAGTCTGCATATGCGAACATGCTCAACTCAAAATTATTGTGGCTAGAGAAAAAATTGCCAAGACCTGCTGATCCTTTGACATACTTGAGGATTCGTTGAGCAGCTATCAAATGGTGATAACATCGCTTTGCAAGAAATTGACTTAACTTATGAACGACAAAGCAAATCGCAGGTCATGTCAAACACAAATATAGTAGGTGACCAATCAATCTCCTATATAACGAAAGATCTTTCAAAATGTTACTGCCATCTTGTGCTATTTGTGATCCTGAGTCAATAGGTGTAGAGAAAGGTTTGCAACCCAATAATCTAACATCATCCAACATATCAAGTGCATATTTTCTTTGTCAAAGGAAAATGCCTGTTGAATTTCTTGCAATTTCAAGCCCCAAAAAATACTTTGCATCACCCAAATCCTTCTATTTGAAATGCTTACCAAGAAACTCCTTGAAATGAGTGATGGTATCCTCATGATTACTAGTGATAAGCATATCATCCATATACACTACCAATCCAAGAAACACATTTTCTTCTTTCTTAGTAAAGAAAGAATGATCAGAGCTGGACTGCTGCAATCCATATAATTGCAATACTGTAGTAAATTTAAGAAACCATTGACGGAAAGCTTGCTTAAGACCATATAGAAATTTGCGTAAATGACAAACCGTGTTAGGAGGATAGAGCACCCCCTTACTAGAAAGACCAGGAGGGAGATCCATATAGATCTCCTCTTGCAAGTCTCCATGTAAAAAATCATTATTGATGTCCAAGTGAGTAAGAAACCAACCCTTAGCCGCGGCGACCGATAACATGAGCTTGACAGTCACCAACTTAGCAACAGGAGAAAATGTATCAAGATAATCAATACTAGCTTGTTGGGTGTACTCATTTGCAACAAGATGAGCTTTGAAGTGCTCAACACTACCATCAGTACGAAACGTAGTGCGGTAAACCTACTTGTAGCCAATTGTGGACTTTTCAGGAGGTAAGGACGTTAATGACCAAGTATTATTCTTAATCAAGGCATCTAACTCATCATGCATGGCAAGTTGCCATTGAGGAAGCTTGGAAGCCTGAATATAGGAGGTAGGCTCAGTAGTACAAGAAATAGAGTGAATGTAGGACTTATAGGAAGGAGATAAAGAAGTATAAGAGAGTGTATCACTAAAGGGGTAAAGTATGGAACCAGTGGCTTGCCCACAAACATAATCATTGAGATAAGAGGGCAAACGAACTGTACGATCGGTAGTAGTACGAGAAGGGATCAAGGAAGATGGAGCAGGTGCAGACGCAAGAGGGAGAGCAACTTTGTGGAAAGCAGATTCAAGGAACAATGAATCGGGAGAAGGAGTAGAGGAAGTGGAAAAAATGAACTCAGATTCATGAAAAACAACATTGCGGCTGATAAGAATTTGGTTAGTATGCAAATCAAGTAATTTATATTCTTTGTAACCTGATGGATACCCCAGAAACACGCACTTTTAAGCACGTGGAGTAAATTTATGACGATGTCGGGCTAAGGTAGAGACATAGCAGAGACAACCAAATGATTTCAAGTGACTATAATTCGGTGGGAGCTTAAAAAGTTGTTCAAATGGAGAAGAATTATTTAAAACAGATGAAGGAAGACGATTGATGAGATATGATGCTGTAGGAACACAGTCGCCCCAGTAAACAACTAGAACATGGGACTCAAAGAAAAGACATCGAGCAACGTTGAGAAAATGTTGATGCTTACGTTCGACTCGGGCATTTTGTTGTGGAGTTTCGACACATGAATGTTGTAGAAAAGTGCCAAACTGAGTATAAAGAGGAGTAAGAAAAAATTCAGGACTGTTATCACAACGTACGGTTTTTATCTTGACATTAAACTGTGTGTGAATAGTATGAAAGAATGTGGTTAATATTTTCTGAACATTTGATTTGTGAACCATCAAATATGTCCAAACGAATCTAGAATGATCATCAACAATGGTCAAGAAATATCTGAAATCTTGTGTAGTACAAGGAGTAAAAGGGCCCCATATATTACAATGTATGAGATCAAAAGCATTGACTGCACGAGAAGAAGAAAGAGGAAAAGGTAAACATTTCTGTTTAGCTAAAGGACAAACAATACAAATAGAATGATTAGTAGAACAAGGCTTCAACACAAGAACAAGAAGTTGAAGTTTAGCCTCAGATGGATAACCTAATCTAGAATGCCAAACATCAACAAAAATAGCAAGGTGAATAGCAGGAGGGGGATCAGGTGACTGTGGCGGATAAAAGACATAGAGGTTCCCTTGTTGTTTACCCATCCCAATCAGCTCTCCCCCTTGTCCTTCAGAAATACCCCATACGAAGAGAAAAAAGAATCAAAATTTCGTGGAAGTGTTCTGGATAGAAAAAAAATTAGAATGAAAATGAGCCTGACAATGATTAAGAAGTATGAGGGCACTAACAGAGATGAGGTTATAGTGAAAAGTAGCAACATATAGAACATTTTGTAGCACTAGAGAAGCAGACAACTTAACACTACCGACATGAGTAACCCGAACAGTTTGACCATTAGGAAGATGGACCAAGGCATTTGCGGTAGGGGAGGAGTTCTGGAAGTAGTGCATTGAGCAAAAAAACATGATGACTTGCCCCTGTATCCAACAACTAGCAGTCATTTGAAACAGAAGAAGAACCAACAAAGGAGGATGAGAAAGTACCACTGAAGGCAGGTGTTGTATCTGTTTGTGGCAGTGCTGGAGTGGAGGATTAAGACTGCATCTGAGTTTGTAGAAGACTGGTGAGATGTTGGTATTGTTCAGAGGAGAGAGAAGAAGGGGTGTTAGCTACAGAGTGACCACTTCTAGAGTCTGCAGAATCAGAAGAATAACCATCTTGATTAATTTTTCGACTTCCATCGGGAAAGTGTCCAGCAGAAGGAGGAAATTTTCCTCGATTCTTCCCATAGCCAAGAGGAAAACCATGTAGTTTATAACATTTATCAATAGTGTGATTCGTTCGACCACAATGCGAACAGAGAAACTTATCTCTACCCCGTCCAAAAACATTGTTGCCTCCTGCTGCATTAATGCCGACTTGCTCACTAGCAACCGAGAAATGAGTTTGCGTAGGAGAATTTCCAATCAAATGTTGCCGCTTTTCTTGGAGGATGAGAGCAAACACATTTGCAAGGGATGGTAGAGGTTTGATTGAGATTATTTGTGAGCGAATCTGAGAATAAGACTCATTCAATCCAACGAGAAATTGCATAATACACTCTCGCTCTTGGTGAGAATGCCATTTTTCAGCACTTTTGCAGTGGCAATCTCTACAATCACACCAACTCAGTGGCTGATAATCCTTATACTCATCCTAAATCACATGCAATTGAGTATAATAAGTATTCACATCAGATGAACCTTGGCGTAAACACATCAAATCCTGCTTGAGTTGATAGATCCGAGCGACGTCACCTTGAGAGAAGCGAGTACAAAGATCATTCCAGATTGCTTGAGCAGTATTAAGATAAAGCAAACTAGAACTGATTTCAGCAGTCACAGAATTTCACAACCAAGAAACCACCATGCTATTCGCTTGAATCCAGTATTGAAACAAAGGATCATGAACCTCTGGTGTTGATAATGATCCATCAACAAAACTGAGCTTGTTCTTTGCAGTGAGCGAAGTAATCATCGATTTACTCAGTTATTATAGTTTGATCCACTTAATGGAGCTGACACCAACAACAATCTTGGATGATCGTCGTTGTGAAGATAAAGAGGATTTGAGATATCCTCCAAAAACAAGACCTCTTTGCTGTTATTTCCGCGAACCATAGCTGAAAAGATGGAAGCAATTAGAGATTTCACCGATCAAATTGAAGATATCTGAGTCTGAAATTACCAGAAATGAAACGCTTAGAACTAGATCTAGATCTAGATGAAAAAACAAAGATATTCTGCTTTGATACCATAATAAGAAAAAGAAGTAGGGAAAATGTGAAGAGAGAGAAACATTTTTCTCATTCTGTAAGAGTTAGTTACAAAAGAGTTGTAGCTAGCTATTTATACTAAGCTATTACAAAGTTGCTGAATAAGAAAATACGTTTTATGCTACAAAACAAATACTGTAACTAGCAACTAACAAAAGGCATCTTAATAGATCAACGTGGCTTCTTCTGTATAGTTTCACAAAGAAAAAGAAGCAATGTATTGGTAATGTTTATAAGAAAAGATAACCGTAAAAATATACTCCCTCAGTCCCAGTAGCAAGGTTCACCTTGCCTTATTTAAATGTCCTAATAGTAAGGTCCACTACCCAATATGGAAATAATTAATGTCAACATCAAAGTGGACTCTACTTACTTTTTATTATAATACTCCTTAAAGAAATGGACCCCACCTACTTTACCCACTACTTTAACAACTAATCTATTTTTCCTTAATCTCCCTGCCCAATAGCAAGTGGACCTTGCTATTGGAACGGAGGAGTATTTCCTAAATTTAAAATAAAAAGAATAATAAAAAGGCAAAAGAAATGCAAATGAAATGTTTACAATGATAAAAAAAATATAACAAAAATATTTCTAAAAAAAGAAATCCAAAGTTTAAAACAAAAGAATGATAAAAGAAAAAGAAATGTAACTAAAACGTTGTTGAGAAAAGAAATCTCACAAATTAAAAAAGAATTGAGAAAAAGACATTTAATATAAAAACAACAATGATGAAGGATGAAAGGGGACTCGAACAGGGACTTGTGAGAACAATTTCTAACCAAAGCAAGTTAACCAAATGCACCACAAGTATAATATAAAAATTACTTGCCAGAAAATTTATTTTCAAATAAAATTTTTAACTAAATTTTTTCAATGAGAATTTTACACTTGTAGTTTTGTCTTAATATATGTAGGGTTAATTATGTAACACCCTAAATTCTATAATTTAAAATATTACACTTTCTATTCTTTAAAGTAGAAAATAGTTAGCAATAAAAATAAATAAATCGAGTACTTGTTTTTATAATCATACTAGAATTTCTAGTAGGAAAATGAAGCATAGTATAGATCTCAAGATATACCCCTGTTTTGAAATTTCAATATTTCACATTTAGTCTCCAAAAACATCCAAAGACGATTTATAAGTTCTTAAAATATAAAACTCCGTACTTGAAATGTTGATAAAATCATATTTAACTACTTAATTTTCCAAAGACATTAGCCACAAAAGATCAAATTCAAAATAGTTAACTTAAAATAATAAGAACAGAAGACGAACTATTAAACCAAAATGTCGAAAGCGTGTCCACCCCCATTTCCTTCACGCTGCTCCAAGCTCGTTGATCTGAGAATATTTAAAAATGTGGGGGTGAGCACTCACAAAACGTACTCAGTGGTGGGGATCATGGGCATTTCTTTCTATTTTATCTAACTGGAATAAATCGCAGGAATAATGGATTTAGGGTACTCTTCTTCTGATTCTAGAACACATCTTGAACTGTGCACAGGACATATTCTGGTGCATATAAAACACTTCTATACATATGAAACGCTATTCTGATCTGATGCGTAAAAAACGCTATCCATATTCCATCCACGATAATTCAAGTTGGATTAAAAACATTTCTGTCTGAAAAAGCATATATCATATACTTTTATTTCGTAGATAATAATTTTACCCACCTGATAATAGAGAGCACGTAAAATTGAGTAGAGAATCACAAAGTGGACGATGGTCTTAATTGCGCCGCACCTAGTATTAAAATGATATCAATTAAATCATTTATGCCAAATTATAGTATATATTAAATATGAAATTTAGAAATTTAGGTCTAAATAAATTCTAAATTTTAGGACTAATAGTGGGTAAACATGATTCTGGTTAAATTTTAATATTTCAAAAATTATTTACGGTATTAAACTAAATTTACAAAATCATTTTGGAATATAATCCAAGTTTTAGAAACAAACTTTTATTTATTATATAGTGTTCATGGGCCATTGAATAAATTAAACCAAATTAAAGTATAAAGCCCAAACCCAAAGCCCAACACTCCTAATTAACCTCTATGTCTCTCTGCTTCTTTCCCGTTTTTATCATTTCATCCAGACTAGATTCCAACCAAGATAAAAAAAGAGGAAGTCAAACTCCCAAAATTGAAATTCCAAAATTCGTAAAATCAACTTTCACTCTCTCCTCTCCCTATCTCTCTCTCTCTCTCTCTCTCTCTCTCTCTCAAGTGTTACAAGGAATCCAAATGGAAATTCCCAAATTTCATTCCTAAATCCTTATACTTCTCCCTCCATCTCCCCTTTTCTACATCTACTTCTCTTGGACTCCGGCAACCAAGAACTACCGTCCTAGGCCTAGCGACACCACTCTCGAGTTGACGATGAAGAGACCCCAGTCGACGCTAACTAGTTCCAGCGACAACCCAACCCTGTCGCCGCAACGACCACAACCCCGACAACCACCAACTTGCCTATTCTATTATGAGCCCAGCCTCAGTTGTGACCCGTACTCGATTGACTCAACACCATACACACCAGACCAAGACTCTTCTCTTCTCTTTTTTTTTTAATTTATGCATTTATATTTATTCTTGTGAAATTCTATAATTTTTAGTGCTAAATTCTGAAACAGTACTTGTACTATGGAATTCAGGTGTGTCTGTGTATGTTGAGGAGAAATTTTATTAAATTGCTTTCTTGGTGAGTGAAAATGTGTTGGGTTGGAATTGATCTAGGAAAATCAAGTTGATGGTGGATATTGATTTGTGAAATCCTATAATTGTACTTTCCTAAATGCAAAATCGTGAATAAACTATTTTGATTGTTTACAATTCGAAAGAATCTGCATTGAGGTTGTGTGGTCTCTCCGAATTTAGCTTTCTTTTTTTTTAGTACATTAAGTTTGGAATTTTATAGTATATGAAAGAGCAATTTAGATATTAGTGATTTGTGGTGTGAAATTTATGCAGCTAACATAAAAGATTGGATTGGTAAGCTTACCAAAAGCATTGAGTTCGCTGGAGCACATATGATTTGAAAAGTTATAAGCTGTTTAATCCTAATATAATTGGTGGATTTGTGAATCCTGAATTCTAGTCGTAGAGTTTGGAGTAGTGGTTGGGTAAGGTATCTCTTTTTATGCTAAAATGCAGGGATGTAATTTGGTTAACATACACAAGGACAAGTGTGCTTTTAATTTTTTTTTGAATGGGCTTTTTATGTATACGTGTACTTTTAATGGAGAAAGATGGAAAACTCATCACTATCCTAATATAGTTTGTGATCCTTATCATTTTTTTTTTCTTCTTTTATCTTAATGTCTTTAATATATCATCATCATCATCATCATCATCATCATTATTATTATTATTATTCACTGAATTTATCTAATGTACACACACACACACACTACTTAACATATATAATTAATATTAAGTGATTTATGAAATGAAATAAAATTATACTCTTAACTTATATAACTTTTTTTAAATGAACAAGACTAAAAAATATTATAAGGCTCAAAACTAAACTTTTAAAATCCAAATACTATTAATTACAAATAATCTTGATACTAGGGGCGCAACTTCGGATTCCTTCAATTCCAACTAATTTTAGTTGAGCATTATTAAATAAATAAAAACTCAATTTTAAATCAATCAAATAATTTAAACCACGTAGAAGTGGAATGTTACAATCCTACCCATTTAAAAAAAATTTCGTCCTCGAAATTTATCCTATCGGATTGTCCTAAGGATGGGTACTTAGCTAGGATCTCTTCCTTGCATTTCCCAGGTCGTTTATTTCTTTCCATGCCTACTTTATTGTACTTTAATTAGCGAGACTTGTCAATTCCTTAGCTTGCGTATCTTTCTGTCGAGAATGACGATAAGTTCCACTCCATAGGTCAAAGTAGTGTTGCAATGTATCTTTTCATGGTTGATGGTGTGGTTTGGTTCATGAAAATACTTCCTTAATATAGAAGCATGAAAGACATTATACACCGATGAAAATTTGAGCGGTAAAGCTAGACGATAAGTTCAATCACCAATTTGTTCTAAAATTTCAAAAGGCTTAATAAAACGAAATCTCAATCTTTTTTTTTCCAAATATCAACACCCCTTTCATAGGAGTGACCTTCATAAACACTTTGTCACCTATCTCAAAATACAAATATTTTCTTCTTTTGTTGATATACGATCTTTGTCGATCTTGAGCACCTTTAATGTTTTTCGAATCTTCTCCACTTCTTCCACCGTTCTTTCAATTATTTCAGGACCTAAAATCTTTCTCTCTCCAACTTCATCCCAGTGCGCTAGTGATCTACACTTTCACTCGTATATGGAGCCATGTCAATGCTAGAGTGGTAACTATTGTTGTAAGCAAATTCCACTAACGGTAAATGTGCCTCTCTGCTACCTCCTAAGTCCATGACGTAAGTCCGCAACACATCATCCAACGTCTGTATGGTCCTTTCCAATTGGCTATCTGTCTGAGGGTGATATGCCGTTGAAAACTTTAGTTCCGTGCCTAAGGCTGCATGTTAACTTCTCTAAAATCTTAATGTGAAATGAGGATCTCAATCTGATTTACGGAGACTGGGACTCCAAGCAGTTGGACTACTTCTCGAATGTATAGTTGAGCGAATTGATCCATGGTGAATATCATTCTTACAGGTAAAAAATGAGCTGATTTTGTCAATCGATCAACTATAACCCAAATTGCACCATTATTCTTTACGGTCTTGGGAAGTCTGACAACAAAGTCCATTGTAATATGCTTCCACTTCCATTCTAGTATCTCCAATGGATTCAACAATCCTGACGGTCTCTGTTTCAGCTTCAGAAAACTCTTATCGCATTTTCAGTCAATTCAAAAGTTTTTTTTATCGTGTAAGTTGGTAAATGGTCTGTTATCTTACAAAAACCTTCGTGAACCTCTGGTATCATCCTGCCAATCCTAGAAAAAAAATCCTTATATCTCAAACATTAGATAGGGGACTTCAGTTGCTGACAGCTTCTATCTTTGTCGAATTTATTTCGTTACCTTCAACGATCATTACATGTTCAAGAAATGTTATTCGATCCAGTCAAAACTCACACTTCTTGAACTTAGCGTACAATTTATCTTTCCTTAAATTTTCCAGCACAACTCTCAAGTGTGCCACATGTTGCTCTTTATCCAAAATGTCATCAATGAGCATGAAGACTAATTGATCCAAGTAGGGATAAAATACTACGTTCATTAGAATTATGAACACGTCTGGTGCATTAGATAGCCCAAAAGGCATCACCACAAATTCATAGTGGCCATATCTTGTCCTAAAGGTTGTCTTAAGAATATTATCTTCCTTCACCTTCAACTGATGATATCCTCATCTCAAATCTTTCTTTAAGAGCATGATTACCCCTTTAAGTTGATTAAATAAATAATCGGTTCTCGGAAAATGATACTTATCCTTTAATGAGAGACAATTTATATCTCAATAATCTATGCACATCCGTATACTATAGTATTTCTTCTTAACAAATAGAATTTGGGCTTCCCATGCCAAAATGGTCGATCGAATATACCCTAACTCTGCTTAGATATTCGGTGGAAACCAAAGTATCTCCTTAACAACACAACTGTGAAACATGTTTATTCTATTGGCATCGTGTCGATAATATTCACTGAAAATTCCTATCATCTTCGATATCTTCTCCAGTTTTCATTGCCGATTTGATTTATGTTTCCATTTAACTTAGCTACATGGAAGATAAACTCTTTCTCGTCACGAATCTGGAATATTACTGCTCAATCATGACAACATATTGTCGCCAAACTTTTGCTAAATCAGTATATTCCCAAGATTAAATCGAATTCTCACAATTTGAGAGTATACTAGTCAGCTACAAGTCATTTCCTTCCAAAGTCAAATCTACTGTCTTTAACGATCCTACCATTTCTTAATGTCATTCCTGCAGGAATTCTAATGTCTAATGCGAAGTTCTCTAAAAGAGTTTTGTCTAATCAGGGAAAATATCTGTGGAAGAAACTTCTAAGGTCATTCTAAATTTCAAGGACTAAAATAATTTCTTTCTCATTCATCATGCATTGCAACATAATAAAACTTCCTTGAATAAATCACTTTTCAACATTTCTCATTCTTCACATATCATCAACAATCTTCTTAATGCTCACCACATTAAACAACTTTAAAAAATAAATAAATCAAGTAAAGTACCTTGGAGTAGGAGCACGTGGCAGAAATGGGTGGCGTAAATCAAATAATAAAAATTCTTTCAAACACAATTGAGTCTACAGGAAGGTAGACCCGCTCTGATACCACTAAATATAACACCCTAAATTCTATAATTTAAAATATTACACTTTCTATTCTTTAAAGTAGAAAATATGTTAGGAAAAACTATCAAGGAACCTCAAAAAAAGGTTTTGATGAGATGTCAAAACTATCTATGAAAAACTAACTAAAATTCAAGTTATAGATTTGAGCTGATCAATCCAGAGCATCAAAAAGGAACTTAAGTAAAGCCAAAGTCAACCAATCTGGAGTATGGTCTGCAAGCTGAAGGATTCGTCATCCAGTCAGAATTCAACTCAACTAAGGAGTCAAAAGTCAAACCAGTCGAAACAAACTGACAACTAAGTCAGCTGAGCTGAGGGAGAAAAGAGTCGACTAAGACTGAAGGAACTGATAAGAGATCAGTTTAAACTAAAGACTGGAAGTATCCAACTGATGGCCAAACTGAAGTAAACAAGATAGATCAGCTAAAGGCCAGAACTAAAGTCAGCCAGCTTATGATTAGTCAAGCTGACAAGAAAGCTCAAGAGAAATCAGTCAAGCTGACAGGCTAGCCAAGAACTTGGGATCATTCATACTGGAGAAACAAAGCTCAAAACTGCCAACTGGAGCAATGGCCAAACTGAGCTGACAAGCTCAAAACTGTCAACTGAAGTAATGGCCAAACTAAGCTGACAAGCTCAAAACTGCCAACTGGAGCAATGGCCAAACTGAGCTGACAAGCTCAAAACTGCCAACTGAAGCAACGGCCAAACTGAGCTGACAAGCTCAAAACTGCCAACTGGAGCAATGGCCGAACAGAACAGACAAGTTCAGAACTGCTAACTGGAACTCAAAACTGCTAGAAAAATTGAAGCTAGAGAACGCTGGAGTTATTACTTAAACCGGTGAATCTTGGATTAAATGCTTCAACGAAGATCCTGAAATTAAATATCCAATGAAGATCGATTAGCAAAGTACCGGATACTTCAACCAAAAGCTCCAGCGATCAATAAAGACCATCTGCCATTGATGTGCTAATATAGCCACCGATCAATGGAACTCAACGGTCATAAAATCACTCCTCTATAAAAGATGAGTGAATTAAAGTTTTAAACACTCTTCGCCTCCACAACTTTCGCATATACATTTTTGAAATATTCAAGCAAGAGCTTTTCTTTCTCCCTCCCAATCAGCTCAAGTTCAGCATTTGATAAAAACTGCGAGAGTCCAACTGAGAAGAAGAATCCAAAGAGTCGAGATATTCAGCCAGCTGTTGACGATTCAGCCAGGGCAGCCTTCTCAATTTCAGCTATACAACAGTCAACTACCCAACTCAATTGAAGGAGCACATCAGTTGATACCCCCTATTCAAGACTAATCTTTTGAAGATCGAAAGAGATCTAAAACCTTGTAAAGATGACAATAGCACCTACCTTCCTAGCGAGCAGTTAGGGACTTCAAGTGTGAGCCATCGACCAGCTGAGGTAGCGAGCAATTACCAGGTTCAGCCAACTGTCCTTCATTGTGTAATTTGTAAAGAAACTCAAGTTATATAGTGAATTTTCCCTTCTGCGGAAGGAAGAGAGGACGTAGAAGTTTGAGACTTCGAACCTCTATAAATTACTTGTGTGCTGTATTGTTTTGACTATTTCATATCTTTAAAATGTACAAAAGTTCACACAATCTGCACCAAGCAGTCATAACTGATCAGTCAGTTTATGCATAGATAAGTTCCTATAAGCGAGTCAAAGGGCCCTATTATTCCGCATTTAAAGTAAAAAGTTTTCAATTAGTTTATTCACCCCCCTCTAAACTGATATCGACTCGTTCAGGACCAACAAGTGGTATCAGAGCGGTTGATTCTAAGGATCAGCCGTTTCTGCAGATCAAATTAATCAGATCTACTTATCTGTGCTAATATTCCAGCTATGGGAAACCATAAGTTACCTTTGTTTTCAGTTGAGAATTATGATAACTGGAGCAGAAGAATGAAGGCGCATCTCTGCTCAATTCATGAGAATATGTGGGAAGTCATTGAAGATGGTCCAATCATCGTCATGATGGACAATGATGCTCACATAGTTGATATCAATCAACCAACAAGGATTCCAAAGCCAACTAATCTTCTCACCAGTGAAGAGAAGAAGTTAAAGAATCTAGAGTTCGTCGCTGAAGCTGCACTATTTCAAACTCTAGATGAAGACAGAATGAAGGACACAAAGAACTGCACAACTGCCAAGGAAATATGGGACCTACTAGCAGACCTATGCAAAGAGTCCGAAGCCATCAAAGGAAACAAGCTCCAATTGGTAGTCGATAGATATGAATCCTTCAAAATGCAGCCAGAAGAGTCCATCTCAAGCCTTGAAACCAGATTTCTAGGCATCGTCAGTGAGATGACCAACCTCGGGAGAAGTTATCCCAATTCTGAGATGAATTTCAAAATATTGGATAATCTTACTGAAGAATGGGACATGAAAGTGATAGCTACAAAAGAATCAAGAAATCTAAATAGCATCACTCCCAGAGAATTGTTTGGCTCTCTCAAAGCTCATGAGTACAGTCTAAACCGAAAGAAGAAAGCATCAACATCGTCAGCTCAAGATGCAACTTTCTATGGTGAAAGGAATCGGTTTAGAGACACTCGGGGAAGGAACAACTTCTGACCTAGGAGCTCACCAGCCAGAGAAAATCAAGACGGATCCTTATCTGAACGAAAAAGAGAAACAACTGAAAAGAAGGAGAATCTAGCTGAAAACATCAATGATCAAATCCAATCAGTTACCAGGTTGCTAGAGAAGTTGAAGAGAGTTCGGGATAAACAATCAGTTCCACCTCAAACTGATGAAATCCCAAAAGATGAGAGAACTCAACAACCAGCTGAACGGTCAGCTGAACCATTCAGGGGTGGCAACCGAAATCAAGGAGAGTGTTTTCACTGCCAGAAACAAGGACATAACATATATGAATGTCCAGAACTCCCTGAAGATAAGAAAGCCAAAGTGAGGAGAAGCTTCTTCAAAAGGAAAGCAATGGTTACAAATTACGAGAATGCCGTGCTAGACGATTCAGACTATCCATCTGGAATTGATTCTGACGGCTACAGCTCAGATAATGAAGCGCTAGTTTGCCTCATGGCTGACAATGATGAAGAGGTTAGTACAGCTGATTCTCAAACCTCCTTCTATCATATTAATAAAACAACTGTTTCTAGCAATGAACTTGATATGAAACTTATGATGCTAGAAGATCAATTAGCTTCAATATCTTGCTTGCATGTTGAACTAAAAGATGAAAATGATGAACTGAGAAAAATAGAGTTAGAAAACTGAGCATTGATCATGAAAGATTGAATTATCTTGAGTCTCAATTTGTGGAATTTGAAAAGTTGAAACTAAGAACTACTGATCTAGAAGCTGAAAATTAAAAACTCAAGCAAGAGATCCATGAGAGAGAAAAAGTAACTCTGAAATTTAAAAAGGGATCTCAAACTCTAGATGAGATATTAAATCATCAAAGAACTGGAACTAGCAGCTCAGGGCTAGGATATAGCAAGTTCACCGCCCTAGAGAAAGGAAAAGCAATTGTTCAACCCAGTGATAAAGGGATCCTAAAAGGATTTACTAGATCTCATGATCAGCTAGCTGAGACAACCAAAGGCAAAGGAATATTGAAAAATCCTCAAACTCAGCCCAGACAATTTGGTCAGTTCTACCAAACAAAAATACCAGGCCAACTGAAGCCCAACTTCCAGCCAAGACCATCAGTTCAATCAAATCAATTCACTCGTCCAAAGCCTCCAGTTCAACAAAGACCACCAGCTCAACAAACTGATAGATCAGCCCCCTTTAGAAAGAAAAATCAGTTTAGATCTCAAGCCTATCCTACCAAGAAGTTCAATCAGAACACCTATAGGAGAGATGAAAGAAACTTATTTGAACCGTACCATCACTATAATGAGTACCTGGATTCCAGAAATGAACAAAAAAGGTTCAATCCAATAAACTGGAAACATACAAAGCACTGGTCTGATCACAGAACTAAAAGGTCTCAAGACCAAAGCATTTTAGTTGAATTGTTTTATCCAACTAACTCTCAACGCAGGTATCACTCAACTGATTCAAATCAGAATAGAAGAGTTGAGAGAAAATCTAAACTGATCAAGCGATCCAAGTCAGTTGGATCTCTGAATGATAAAAAACTGAAAGTTTGGCAAGTTTGGATTCCAAAAATGATACGATCCTGGATGGGGTGCCGATGATCGAGTTCGAGCGTTCGGGCAGGCGGGCGCGAGTGGCAGTGCGAGACCAGACGCGAGTGAACCAGTCGCGCCAGAGACGAGTTTGGCTTTGGGCTGAGCGCGAGTCACAGCGCGAGTTGTGGCGCGGGCAAGCAAGTCGCGCCCTCGACGTGTCCTGCACTGAGTCTGGCGCGAGCTACAGCGCGACCAGGGGCGCGAGTGAGCCCGAGTCGCACCTACTTGGACTGTTGAGGATTTATCCAATTTCTATTTATTTATTTCCTTTATAGATTAGGTTTTGACTTTTAGGGTTGTTTTGTTTTGCCCACCTATATAAGGACTTGCATTATATTTCATTAGACAGTTTTTTTTATATTAAATTTGAGAATTCTCTCTAGAGATTTTATGGAACCGTGTGTCGTGTTCTTCCGACTTATCAAACAGTAGATCACAACTGTTTGTGGCGTCTTCATATTTCATCTGAGGTTCTTATTTCCAATCATCGTTGGGTTATAGGTTTCATATACCTATAGTTCGCCGTGTTGTGAAGTTCGGGTCGAGGATCCCGTCTCTGGCAATCTGATACAAGTCCTGGGGTTCGCAGAATCGCATCAAGTGGTATCAAAGCTTCGGCTTTTTATCAGGTTCCATCTATCCGTAATTTTAATTCTTTTATTAGATCTGAACTTTTGTCCTGTAATTTCTCGCCTAAAAAAAAAAGAGTAAAAAGGCAGGAAAATTTTCTGCGTTTTTGTTACGTTTTATTTGGTTATTTGGGGTTCCAAGAGCTTATATATCATCCGTAGAAAAGTCGAAAATTTTCCGTGAAATTTCAAAAAAAAAATTTCGAAATTTTGATAGTGAATGTTGGGCAATTTTGTGGTGTTGATATACATTGTTTGGGAGGCTATATTTTGGTGTTTGGAGTAGAATGAGTATTGTTGGTGGTAGTGGTTAAAAAAAAAAAGGGATGAAAAAAAAAAAATGTCCAAAACTGCAGGAACTGGAGGTGATGTAGACAAGGAAGTTGATCCTAAAAACATGATGGAGGCCATACAACAACAACTGGGGAAGCTATTTAAGACCGAGATGGCTGCATTGACAAAAAGGCTTGACAACATGGAAGCCTCAATACAAGAGCAGACTGATCGTGGTGATAAGGGAGGAGGAGGTCGAGGAGCTCGAGTGGAGGCTAGACGTTATCCGCATGCAGAGAGGGAGAGAAGGGAGCACTATGAACCCGAGTTTGAATATTATGATGAAGATGATCGATACTCAGCTAGTGGGGGATGGAGAGATAGGAGGAAGCATAATCGGACAGATAATCATCTTGGAAATATCAAGATGAACATTCCTTCCTTTCAGGGGAAGAATGATCCAGCCCTATACTTAGAGTGGGAGCAGAGAGTCGAGATGATATTCGACTGCCATGAATATTCCGAGCTGAAGAAGGTCCAGTTAGCAGCTGTTGAGTTCTCTGATTATGCTATCGTGTGGTGGGATCAGTTGAGAGCCACTAGGCGGCGTAATGGAGAACGGCCAATAGAGTATTGGGAAGACATGAAGGCAATTATGAGGCGACGTTTTGTGCCTAGCTATTATTACCGGGAGCTGTACTACAAGTTGCAAAACTTGAGGCAAGGTGCAAGTAGCGTTGATGAGTATTTTAAAGAGATGGAGATATCAATGATCCGAGCAAATGTGGAGGAAGATAGGGAAGCCACAATGGCTCGCTTTCTAGCCGGTCTATATAGAGAGATCCGAGAGGTAGTGGAGTTGCAGCACTATGTGGAGTTGGAAGATATGGTACACATGGCCATCAAGGTAGAAGACCAAATCAAGAGAAGGGGCAACTACAGCCGTTCAAATTCCTCAACCTGGAAATCAAATCCAAACACTGGTACTTCATCCTGGAAGTCGAACCAAGTGAGTAAAGAAGATTGGAGGCTACCGACTAAGCCAAATATTGAAGCACCCACCAATGAAACTAGTTCCAGAAATCGGGATATCAAGTGCTTCAAATGTCAAGGAAGAGGACACATAGCCAATCAATGTCCGAATCAAAGAGTGATATTGCTGCGGGATAATGGAGAAATTGTGACTGATGAGGAAGAAGTCGATCTTGAGATGCCGGCGTTGGAGGAGGGAAGTGGCGAAGAATATGTAGCACCACCAGCACTCACATTGGTCACAAGGAAGTCACTGAGTCTGCACACCAAATGTGTGGAGGAAGAGCAGCGGGAGAATCTGTTTCATACTAGATGCCACATCCATGATAAGGTATGTAGTGTGATAATAGATGGCGGAAGTTGTACTAATGTGGCTAGTATGGTTTTGGTGATGAAGTTAGGTCTACCTACCCTAAAGCATCCGAAGCCATATAAGTTGCAGTGATTGAATGACAGTGGGGAAACCAAGGTGAACAAGCAAGTGAGGGTGCCGTTCCGGATTGGAAAATACGAAGATGAGGTATTATGTGATGTGGTACTAATGCAGGCGGGGCATTTATTGTTGGGACGTCCGTGGCAGTATGATAGACATGTGGAGCATGATGGGTTCTCAAATAAATATTCCTTTGTGTACAAGCAGCGGACAGTGACACTTGTTCCCTTGACACCATCTCAAGTATTCGAGGATCAAGTAGCACTGCAAAAAGAGGCGGACCAAATGAAGACAAAAGAGGAACAATCGAAAGGAGAAAGGAGTGGCCGAGATTTCATACACCATTCATGTTTTGCCGGACCAAGCCAAGTCCAAGGGAATCAAAAGATCGAGATGCATACTAATCTTACACATCCTGTTTTCTGTAATATTGTGTCTTTACAGGTTGAAAAAGGAGTTTTCCTTGAGATGTCACTAAAGGAATTGTTGGAACTTTCAAAACAATCAAGGATACCGATAGCGGATGTATGGTCGAGAAAGGTGAAGTGGCGAGTTCGTGTTGATGAAGATTCAGATTTGAGGACAAATCCTTTTCAAGAGAAGGGGAATGATACGATCCTGGATGGGGTGCCGATGATCCAGTTATAGCGTTCGGGCAGGTGGGCGCGAGTGGCAGCGCGAGACCAGGCGCAAGTGAACCAGTCGCGCCAGAGACGAGTTTGGCTTTAGGCTGAGCGCGAGTCACAGTGCGAGTTGTGGCGCGGGTGAGCAAGTTGCGCCCTCGACGTGTCCTGCACTGAGTCTGGCGCGAGCTACAGCGCGACCAGGGGCGCGAGTGAGCCCGAGTCGCGCCTACTTGGACTGTTGCGGATTTATCCGATTTCTATTTATTTATTTCCTTTTTAGATTAGGTTTTGACTTTTAGGGTTGTTTTGTTTTGCCCACCTATATAAGGGCTTGCATTATATTTCATTAGACAGTTTTTTTTTATATTAAATTTGAGAATTCTCTCTGGAGATTTTATGGAACCGTGTGTCGTGTTCTTCCGACTTATCAAACAGTAGATCACAACTGTTTATGGCGTCTTCATATTTCATCTGAGGTTCTTATTTCCAATCATCGTTGGGTTATAGGTTTCATATACCTATAGTTCACCATGTTGTGAAGTTCGGGTCGAGGATCCCGTCTCTGGCAATCTGATACAAGTCCTGGGGTTCGCAGAATCGCATAAAAAAAGCTTGATGTATCAACAAGGACCCGATACGAAACGGATCCCTAAATGCTAATCCTTATTTTTGCAGGACAAGAGCATCCTATCTATGAAGAAAGCCAAAGACATTTGGTATCTAGATAGCGGGTGCTCCAAGCACATGACCGGAGATAGAGACGATCTCGATGGTTATGAAAAAGTCAAAGGCCCACTTGTCACATTTGGAGACAACTCCAAAATTCGAACCATTGGAGAAGGGTTCGTTGTCAAGGGAAAAGTTGTAGTAAATAGAGTCTCCCACGTGGATGGACTAAAACACAAACTACTCAGCATCACTCAGCTGTGCGACAATGGCTACTCAGTTGACTTCACTAAAGACTCCTGAAGCATAAGAGACAAGTCAACTGGAGTAATTCTTCTCACTGGCATAAGAAGAGGCAACATGTACATTGTTGACTGGTCAACCGGCTACTCAGAAGCTTGCTTTCTTTCAAAAGGATCAACTGAGGCAAGCTGGCTATGGCATCGATGACTGAACCACCTCAACTTCAAAACAATCAACTACCTAGCCAAGAAAGAGCTAGTTGAGGGGCTTCCCAAGGAGATATATAAGAAAACAGGTGTATGTGTTCCATGCCAAAAATGGAAGCAAGTGAAGTCATCCTTCAAGAATATGAGTCATCCACCAGGCATAACTGGTTGCCTCCAACTGCTACATATAGATCTGTTTGGTCCAGTCAGACCACAGACACCAAAAGGCAAAAGATTTACTCTTGTAGTAGTGGATGATTTCTCAAGATATACGTGGGTGGAATTCTTGAGAAGCAAAGATGAAACTTACGACAAGCTAACGGAGTTGATCAGAAGACTACAAACTGAAAAAGAAAGATCAGTTCAAAGGATTCGCTCCGACAATAGAACTGAATTTGTGAATCAACAAATGATCAGCTTTCTCAACCAACTTGGTATCACTCATGAACACTTAGCTGCAAGAACTCCACAAAAAAATGGTGTAGCTGAACGGTGAAACCGAACGCTTTAAGAAATAGCTCGAGCAATGATAGCTGATGCCAACATAGCTGAAGGATATTGGGATGAAGCAGTCAACACAGCATGCCACACTCAAAATCGAAGTGCAATAGTTACCGCACATGACAAAACACCCTATGAGCTGTATAAGGGTCGTAAGCCTTCCATCTCATATTTTAAAGTATTTGGCTGTAAATGTTATATTCACAACAATGGCAAGACTCAACTGAAAGCCTTCAGTGCTAAAGCTGATGAGGGAATATTCCTTGGGTATAACTCTCCTCATGCACAAGCTTACAGAGTGTTCAATAAATGAACTCTTGTTGTGGAAATAACATGTTATGTGGTATTTGATGAATTTGCTAATGAGTACAGGAATAAAGAAAGAATAGACACATCAGTTCAAGTACTACCTAGTGAAACTGAGAACTCGCAGGACTATGTGGATCACATTATTCCAGAGCGGCTTGAAGTTTCACTAGAAGAAGGCAATGAAACTGGTACTAAATCCGTTGAGAATAACTTGGTCAATGAAGACACAAATCGTGCTGAGACCATAAACCTCACAACTGAAACAGGGGGAAGAACTGATGAAGATGTCGAACCAACTGATGAAAGGGTAACTGATGACGGTACCACAGTGGAACCAGCTGAAAATCCAGCTGAAGCTATCTTGCCCAAATGGCTCCGAAGCCATCCAACTGACAAGATAGTTGGTGACCCAAGAAGTCGAGTCCAAACCAGAAGTTCAACTGAGCATGCATTGTTCACATGCTTCATATCTCAAACTGAACCGGTAAATGTCAAAGAAGCCTTAGAAGATTCAGACTGGATTATAGCCATGCAAGAAGAACTGAATTAGTTCACAAGAAATGACGTATGGTTTCTTGTTGATAGACCAAAAACCCAGAAGGTCATTGGTACAAAATGGGTTTTTCGCAACAAATTGGATGAACAAGGAGTAATCACAAGGAACAAGGCTAGACTGGTAGCCAAAGGATACTCACAAAGTGAAGGGATTGACTTTGATGAGACATTCGCAACAATTGCAAGGTTGGAAGCCATCAGACTGTTCCTAGCCTATGCAGCTCACTTCAATTTCACAGTCTACCAAATGGATGTCAAGAGTGCTTTTCTTCAAGGAATGCTCAAGGAGGACGTGTATGCAACCGTCAGGCTTTGAAATTGGTGATCAAGTCTTCAAACTGAAGAAAGCCCTCTACGGACTGAAACAAGCTCCTAAAGCGTGGTATGAAACTCTCACAACATTTTTGCTAAAAAATGAGTTTCAAAAGGGAGTTATTGATCGAACTCTATTCCGAATAGAACGATCAACTGAGATCTTAATGGTTCAAATTTATGTGGATGACATAATTTTTGGATCAAAAAGCAAAGATCTATGCACACGATTTGCTCAACTGATGCAAAGTGAATTTGAGATGAGCATTATGGGAGAAATGACATTCTTTCTAGGACTCCAAGTGAAACAGCTGAAAGATGGGATCTTTATCACCCAGGCTAAGTACATTAAAGAGCTAGTCAAAAAGTTTGGCGTAAGTAAAGGAAAAACTCTCAAGATCCCTATGAATACATCAGTTCAGCTAACTCTTGATGAAGAAGGAGAATCAGTTAGCCAAACATATTATAGAGGACTCATTGGGTCGCTATTTTACTTTACAGCTAGCCGGCCGGACATCTCTTATTCAGTCGGTCTATGCACACGGTTCCAAGCTAACCCAAAGAAAAGTCATCTTGAAGCAGCAAATAGGATTATCAAATATCTCAAAGGAACCATAAATCTTGGGTTATAGTATCCCAGAGATGACAGTTTGAGTCTAATTGGGTATTCAGATTCAGACTTTGGTGGATGCAAGATCGATAGAAAAAGCACTAGTGGAACATGTCAGTTTCTGGGAAGCAAACTGATATCCTGGTTTAGTAAGAAGCAACACTCAGTTGCCACGTCAACAACTGAAGCAGAATATGTAGCTGCTGGAAGCTGCTGTGCTCAGATACTCTGGATGAAGCAACAGTTGAAGGACTACAAAGTCAAAACTGAAGAAGTACCTATATTCTATGATAACAATAGTGCAATTGCAATATCTCAAAATTCAGTTCTACATTCAAAAACCAAGCACATTGACATAAGACATCACTTCATCAGAGATCACATCGAGAAGAAAGACATATGCATCAAATATGTCAACACTGAGAAGCAGATAGCTGACATCTTCACCAAACCACTGCCTGAAGCAAGGTTTTTGGAGCTATGCATACAATTGGGATTACTTGAGCTAGCATCAAAAGATGAAGATGATCAACTGGAAGAAAAGGGCCAAGGAATCACTTCAGTTGAAGAAAGGAATTGAATTGAAAAGCTTCAACTCATCAGAACAAGCAGCTCATAACTGAAAAAGTCATGAAACTGATTAGTTGGACATATAAGCTATCAGTTTGAGAAGAAACAAGAAGCTGTGGAGAAAAAGTAAACTGGAGCTAATCAGTTTACCCCATTAGCTCAACTAAATCATCAGTTCATTTGCTCAAACTGATGATCCAGTCAGTTATGCAGAACATACTAGCTGCAAATTGATCAAACTGATGCAAAAATCATGAGAACTGGAATCAACTCAAAAAGAGATATCAGTTCAAGAACCAGATGAAGGAAAATAGCTGAACTAAGAAACAGCTAAATGAAGGTCCAAGCAGTTGATGAAGTGAGGAACTGATAAGCAAATATCTCAGTTGGAACTGATCAACATGGAGATCATCAGCTATAGTCGAAACCAACTGATGACGTAATCAGTTTCAAGCTAAGAGGAAGCCACAAGAGAGAAACATATAAGTTCAAAGCATTCAATAGTAGGAACGGTAAAAACACATGTCACTCAAATATTATCGTTGAACTTTTTCTCTCTCTCTCTCTCCTCATTCATCCCCAATGAATAGAAATGAAAGGCCAATGGACGGGTCGATTGAATTAATCCGACCGTTGAACTTAGGCATACGAAGTGACACAACCGTTGGATGAACTTCATCATCTCCTATAAAAGGGATGGCTGAATTCTCATTTTCACTTTTACCGATCCAAAGTTTAGTAAAGAATTAAAGCCTTTCTCTTTCTTCCTCTCTTGAAACTGTTATGCAAAATTACAAAAACAAAAAAAAATTCAGTTCTGCAATTCAGTTAAAACCATATTATCCTTTCTGAACCATTCATCTAAAGAACTCCATGGCTGATAGACGCACACCAACTGTTCGATGAAAGTTTGATTTCAAGAGAACTGGTGAATCTTCACAAAAATTCCAAACGAATCTCTACAGAGACAAGTTCCTAGATCTAGTTGCTTATAGAGAAAGGTCCTCAGATTCTTCTCTCTGCAACTCACTGATCACGAAGATAGAGCAAAATGGATTAAAGAGTTTCACAGAAGATTATCCATCAAAGATCTACCCAGAAGCCGTAGTTGAGTTCTACTTAAACTCAAAAGGTTACGACGACAGAATAGTAACTGAAGTTCGTGGAGTTGAACTAATAATAACTCCTGAATTGCTCGGAAGATTATTTAAACTTTCCACTATTGGAACACGATCACAAGATGTAGAAGTTGATCAAGAGGAAGCCTACCATCAATGGAAGCGAGTGGAATGCGCAGATCCTTACAAAAGCAGTACACTCATATCCTGCTTCCAAGAAGAATACAGAGTTCTAGCATCAGTTGCAGCTAGAATAATTACTGGGACGACTGGGAGCCATTCAAAGATGTCGGAGCACAAGTATAAAGTCTGTGCAGCAATCATCAGAAGCATCAACGTAAACTGGGCTCAGTACTTCTTTGAGCAAATAAAGAAGTATGTCGACATTGTTGAAAAACACTGGACAGTAACTGAGTTCCATCAGAAGATGTGCTACCACTGCAGAATAAGTAGCATATTGGAGACCATTCTTAACTCCATGTCAGAAGAAATTGACACGTTGATGATCGATAAGCTGGATTTTATACCAGAAACTAGTAGAAGGCAACCAGCTGCAAAATCTATAAAAATCAAAAGCAGTCAACCAACTGCTGCCTTCTCAAAGAGAGCAGAGGAACCTGCAAAAAGAAAAGGCAAGGAGATTGCTACTGAAATACCTCAAGAGGACCCCGACTCGGACGACAATGTTCCAATAAGTCAAATGATTGGAACCTCAATCAAAGTAAAGCCTCTGTGACAAGTTCGATGTGGATCAACTATAGATTCACCTGAAGAAGAGATCTCTACCAGGCCAATTCAGGTCAAGGAAAGAACTGGCAGATCAAAGAAAAAGCCCGCAGCATCTCAACCAAAAGGGAAGAAGAAGAAATCAGGACCTCTACCCCCTCCAAAACTGTCTTCTTATAACATCAAAGTTTTTAATGTGGCACCAGTTGAAGGAGATGACATTGTGCCTGACAGGGGAATTCCACCAAAGGGCACAGGAGCCGATTTCTTCAGAACTGCATGCCCCCCGATGGGAGAGACTGAAGAGAACATAAGAGCTCTGTCAAGAGCTGAGATTGTCAAGAGCTGGGATGATGAACAAGTGCAGAAGTTCATAGTCGAAAATTTTATTAAAGATGTGATTGGCACGGCTGCTCTGTATGCAGCTCTATCAAGGTACGTCTACTGGTACCTTTGGAGACACTACTTCAACTCTGAAGCTCATTTTCTCTTAACCGCTCTTCACGGGATGAGCTTCTGGAGAAAGGAAGAGAGGTAGAGCATGCAATGGGCTGGACAGGGGACTCCTGAGCAAAATCCAGTCATTACCTTGAAGAGAATGCTTGCCATTCGAAGGAACCACTCACACCCAGAACAACAAACTTTGTTGGACGTGATGAATGACTTACTCAACTGGGCCAACATCAGATTGACACCTCTACAAACTCAAGCTGAACAGCAACACTGGAGAAATCCTCAAGTTCAACAGCACTGGTTGCTCAATGAACTACTTAACCTCAGACAGCAACAGCTTCAGTAGGGGCAGAACCTGTTTAACAAAGAAGCTCAAAGCAGTCATCAAGGGGCTGAAACTGTTGCAGCTTAGAGCATAAGGAAAACTGTAATAGCATCTGTGGCTAGGCAGTTAATATTCGAAGAATCCCCTCAACCAGATGACATCATCATTGATCTCCTTGATGATTCCCCTAAGGCGCAGGCTGTTGACGAGCGAATAGCCAGTGATCTGGAGTTTGAAGAAATGCTCAAATCACCTATTCTCCTAGATCTTCCAAGTGATGAAGAGCCACAGAGGAGCCAACTGAACCCCAAACTGCTCCTCCCCAAGAGTCAACTCCAGAGCCCGCTAAATCTGACCAGCCAGCTGGACAGATTGCTCAAGCCAATGATCAACCTGCCTATCACGATACACTAGCACTAACTGTGTACTTTGATCCAGTTCAAAGGGCTCTTCAAGCTGAAGCCCAAGCTGTTGCACCGGAAACTCCACCAGAGCCGAGCTATGATGAATCAATTAGTATGGAGAAATCTGTACAATCCCACACAATTCCATGTGAGGAACTGATTGGAATTGAAGCAGGAGAGGAAGCTGACTCAAGAGCAGTTCAGTTCGATGCTCAACCAAACAGTTCAATAATCCAGCTCACTCCTTATTATGAAGAACTGATCCAAACCCTGCAGCAACAGGTTAAACTGCACACTGAGCAGATCCAGTGGTTGCAAGCTCATCCAAGACTCCAGTTAGCTGAAACTGAGTCATCAAGCAGCGATGAGGATGAAGAAAAGGACATCACTGAACCGCTTGCCAAAAGGAGGAAAACTGATCACAAGAAGGACTAAGTGGCTGATCAAGTTGAAACTGATTAGAAAGCCCTAAGTTTACTTCTTGTTATTCAGTTTGTAATTATTAATTGATATATATATATAGAAAGATTATCTTTTTATTTTCAAATAAATGTCGATCATTCACATTTATTTTTGAAAATTTTGACCATTGCAAGATAATGACACGTGTTAAAGTCATTAAATGCCAACGACCAAAAGAGGCCAGAGGCTAGTACCATTCCAACCATCAGATCTATAAGCATGTCCAAACACTCATAAAAAGTCCCCTCTTTCAAGCCTCTCAAAAAGTCTCCTCCTCCTACAATATCAAACTCTCTCTCAAGCTCTTGAAATTCCTCAAAAACCTCAGCCAATCCAAAAAAAAAAGGCCGAATTATCTAGATCTCTAAACTCCTTCAAAGAGCAACTTATGAGAGATAAATTCCTTGATAGGAAGAAATTTGAATTGATTCTAGATGAATCAAACAATCCAATTCTTCTGTCAAATCTTCAAAAGACAGAAATTCTTTACTACTTGGAAACACCACCAAAGTTCTTTAGACAAAATTTGGTGAGTGAATTTTTACTCCAAGCAAAATTATCTGCAGATGGAAAGACAGTGTCATCAGTGATTCAAGGACGACCACTTCAAATCACTGAAAAAATAATTGCAGAAGTGTTCCAACTTCCACAAGAAAGCTCATCCGTTCAAGAACTAAAGGAATCTGCAGAAGCATACTGGAAAGAATGGAAAACTTCCAGCTGCAACAAGCAATTCAGTTTTACAACAGCTAAAACTGATCTGAAGCCCGAGTATGGTGTTCTACTTGACATAATGAACAAGATGTTGTTCGGGGCCATAGGAAGCATGAGTCAACTCACCCAAGAGAGATACAAGGTTATGATTCACCTTGCTGAAGGACGACAAACAAACTGGGCAGAATTTGTCTTCCAACAATTTAAGCATCAAGTCATCAAGGCCTCTGACTCAAAGAACTCTGGTAAATTTGAGTCCAACGTAGGACTTGTTCTAAGAATGAGTAAAATGCTTGAAGACCTGCTGAAGCTTCCAAATGATGAATCACTACCAGTTCTTATTTCTGACTAGATTCCCAAGAAGGGAACTGCTCACCTTCAGTCACTAAGAAAGAAACGACGAACAAAGGCCAGGACGAGCAACAACACATCAAGCAACTCAACTGCCAATGCCGCTCATTCTCCAAAATCAAAGAATGGATCACCAGTTGATTTCCAGGTTTGCTCTGATCCAGATGAGCTTATTCCATTCATTGGAATTCCTCATCCGAACTATGGAGCAGACTATTTTAGAAGCACATGTCCTCCTCTCCAGCTGACTGAAGAAAATATTCGCACTTTCTATAGTGGTGAATATGCAGTTAAAGGTACACAAAAGGAAGTGACCAATCTCCTACTCACTCACTTTGCTTTCGTTGCACAACGTGACCAAGAGTTGTTCAAACAACTCCATCGGTATTTCTATTGGTACAACTAGAGATATTCCATGTCCATCCAGTCTCATTTCTTGCTAACTGCCTTTCATGGCATGAGCTACTGGCAACGTGAAGAAACTTGGAGCATTAAATGGATAGGATCATCAAATCCATTTCCTCCAACCATTATGCAAGTCCAGCACATCATGAATCACCGGCTTGTCAACAAAATTCCAGCAACTGCCTTGTTAGCTGAATTCAAAACCAGCATCATGCCTCAAGGAGCTGTGTTTGCAAATCAATTAGTCAACTGTCCAACTGGCTCGCTTTGCCGAAAACTGAACTTTGATAATTTATCAAGTTAGTCAGCTGAGCCATCACGATGAACTCCAACTGCCACAGCAAGGATAGAGCCACATCTATCAAATACTAAAGCCGTGGCTCCTCAGAAGAATCCAAGGCATGAAGAGAGTGACAGTGATTATGAAGATACTGCCACATCACCAAGTCTTCTATCTAAGAGCTATGTCACTCCCCTACTCACATCCAACTCAAAAGGCGTGCAGTTGATTATGGAGAGTGATCAGTTCAGATCGTCGCTAAAGGGAACTTCACAATCCCTCCACCAAAGAATGAAAAACTCATCAGTTTCCATTCAGCAATTTCACCAAGCCCGAAGGACAGCCAAGCTCTCACAGTCAAAGAACAGAACTGGATCTGTATCTATGCCAAAGCGATCAAACTGCTCGAAAGGAAATAGTGGAACTAGTCCAGCGCGGCCTTTTAAAAAGAGAAAAATGACTTAAGCAAGTCAAGCAGCTGACCAAACGAACCGATTAGTTCGGATCAGTTAGAGCTTCAGTTAGCTCATCCGCGATAACTGGCAACAAGATGAAACTGATCATCCAACTACTGAATTGTCAAACCAATCAGTTGGACTGTATCCCAACTGACTCCGTATAAGTTTTTCTAATCATCTCAAGCTTATCATAATTAAATTGTTACCATTATGATTATAAAATTTCATATTATATTCAACGGCTGCAATTTGAAAATAGGTTTCTCTCTCACAAGTTACCACTAATATCTCTGCATCACTATTAAGTATTCTCTTCAAAGAAGCAAACAAAATTACATTTTTCTAATGAGATATAAATAGCAAAATCTACAGAAAATATTTGGCTATTTATGGCAACTACCTCATTTTCAAAATAACTCCATCTCAGCCACATAATCATAAAGCTAAATCACAATCGAACGATTGGGATGCATGTATCATTAATTCAGTTAATCATCTATCAAATCGGACAGCTGATCAGCTAAGAGAAGCACTCAAGTGTCCTCGATCAATGCATGCTATGCTGAATATATTTATGTAAGGAGATGGAGACTCCGATCATCTGCAAACTCAATCTCCCCCTTGCTTTGATTACTTGCAAACTCTCTCTTCACACTTGCATATCTGACAACACTATCTTTTTGCAGAAATGAAGCCTTCATTTCAGATGGTAGATGTCAATCTACTTATTAAGAAGCTGAAGAAAGATAAGACTCTTAATCTAGAGTATCTTAACGCACGTCTCGGGTCCGACAATTTTCAAAGAATTTATAGACTATTGGAGGCAACTGGACTACTGCCATTTTTTACAATCGTGCCACTCAAGAATATGCCTTCCCATGTTGCGGAGTTCTACTACAATGCAACAATCTCCGGCGGCAACATCATCTCCACCGTACAGAACAAAGAGATAAGGGTGACAAAAGCAACAATGATGTCTGCACTTCTTCTCTCCGAGGACGGCCCAGACGTGATGGAACTGGCACTACCGTGCAAATATGCACTGTGGAGTCTTTGGAAACATCCTCACGTACACCATCATGACTGCTCACACCGGCTAAAGGAAAGCCTGCCCAACGAAATCATCCAACTTCTGGATATCACCAGTCATATCCTGCATGGGAACTTTGAGATAGTCCGATTCTCGGACATCAAAGCCTGTCTAACGGCCGCTCTCTACTTCGGATGTAAAGCCGACTGGGCCTCCTTTATTCTTGCTCAACTATGAGCAAATGTTGAGCGAGCAGAATATGATCCATCAACTGGCTCGTTCCGAGAAAAAGTTGGGTTTATGAGTCGCATAAGCCACATCATTCAAAGCCAGTTTGATGAGATCATTCCAATTGGCGAACCGCTCAAAAGAAGGGACATGCTCCCTACCATCTACTGCAATCCAATCTCAAAGAGATCCCACCAACCAGGAACTCCCGACTCAAGTCATGGAAAGCAACTGGTGGTCGCCCATGCTAGCTCTTCAGAAGAACGATAGTTGATGATTGAAAATGAGCCCCTCTCTAGAATGAGTGATCAGTCTACAATACCAGCCACCTCACAACCTCTACCCTTAGTCCATCGCGACTCAATTGAGGTTGAGTTTGAGGTAGTTCTAGACCATCAGCTGAGAAGCTGCTTCGGTCTCATTGAGGGCACTGATCCCTCACTTTTCGAGCAACTGAAAAGGTACCTCCAGTACCACATCTGGCGATTCCAACTCGATGAGGCCACAATGTTCCACCTCATCAGCACTCGTGGATCCATCTTCTGGATCAACGAAGGAGTATGGAGTAGACAATGGATGAATCATCCACTCCTCTCACTGCCAACGCTATTAGAGATAATGGATTCAATGATCAAAAGAATCCAGCTAAGTGTACCAGCTGACACTCCTCTTCTTGACAATGACCCAGCCAACTCCTCCTGCACTCCATTCCTCGAAAATCCTCCAATCGCTATAACCGATGAGATCTTCACCAGCTTAGCCTCCATGGACTTCAGAGAGCAAGAACTCTCTCAACACACTGATCATGGTCAGTTCATGACAACTGAAGAAGCCTATGCATGGTTCTCCTTGCCCATGTCCATTCCTTCAGTTCCCTTAGTCCATGATGACAATTTGGCAACTGCCTTCACATTCTTGCCAAATCTCGCAATACCATCGTGCGATCCACCCTAGCTTTTGGATGATGCCAAAAAGGGGAAAGATGAAAAGTATGATGATGAAAACATAACTCTTTGGGATCAAATCCAAAGAGAAATACATCATGAGGGGGAAGTAGCTCAGCTTCAGGGGGAAGGTTGGAGAAAATTTGGAGCTCAAGAAAGAGGAGAATCAAGCAGGAAGAGATGAAGGATTCAAAGAAGAGAAGTAGTTCTAACTTGTTTTCAAAAGATTATTTGATATAATTTTGATCCATACTTTATACTTGCTCTATTACATGCCTAAATGAGAATAAAAATACATGAATTTTGAATGCTTTGATACTCGGACAATCATGCACTAATTACTCAAAATAAAAGCATGACTGAAAGCATGACTACAATGAAAATATTTTGAATGCTCTGATACTTGAATTTCATGAATACTCTGATACTTGAATTTAATGTTCTAACATGCTCTGATTTCAAGAATTTGACTAAGCAAACTATAGCATGTCTATCAAACGAACTTTTACAGTTTTTCCATCATCATTGACAAGGTTTTGACATCATCAAAAAGGGGGAAATTGTTAGAAAAAACTATCAAAGAACCTCAAAAAAAGGTTTTGATGAGATGTCAAAACTATCTATAAAAAACTAACGAAAATTCAAGTTGTAGATCTGAACTGATCAATCCAGAGCATCAAAAAGGAACTCAAGTAAAGCCAAAGTCAACCAATCTGGAGTATGGTCTGCAAGCTGAAGGATACGTCATCCAGTCAGAATTCAACTCAACTAAGGAGTCAAAAGTCAAACCAGTCGAAATAAACTGACAACTAAGTCAGCTGAGCTGAGGGAGAAAATAGTCGACTAAGACTGAAGGAACTGATAAGAGATCAGTTTAAACTAAACACTGGAAGTATCCAACTGATGGCCAAACTGAAGTAAACAAGACAGATCAGCTAAAGGCCAGAACTGAAGTCAGCCAGCTTATGATTAGTTAAGCTGACAAGAAAGCTCAAGAGAAATCAGTCAAGCTGACAGGCTAGCCAAGAACTTGGGATCAGTCGAACTGGAGAAGCAAAGCTCAAAACTGTCAACTGAAGCAATTGCCAAACTAAGCTGACAAGCTCAAAACTGCCAATTGGAGCAATGGCCAAACTGAGCTGAAAAGCTCAAAACTGTCAACTGAAGCAACGGCCAAACTAAGATGACAAGCTCAAAACTGCCAACTGGAGCAATGGCCAAACTGAGCTGACAAGCTCAAAACTGCCAACTGAAGCAACAGCCAAACTGAGCTGACAAGCTCAAAACTGCCAACTGGAGCAATGGCCGAACTGAACAGACAAGTTCAGAACTGCTAACTGGAACTCAAAACTACTAGAAAAATTGAAGCCAGAGAACCTTGGAGTTATTGCTCAAACCGGAGAATCTTGGATTAAATACTTCAATGAAGATCCTGGAATTAAATATCCAATAAAGATCGATTGGCAAAGTAATAGCTACTTCAACCAAAAGCTCCAGCGATCAATAAAGACCATCTGCCATTAATGAGCCAACAGAGCCACCGATTAATGGAACTCAACGGTCATAAAATCACTCCTCTATAAAAGACGAGTGAATTAAAGTTTTCAACACTCTTGACCTCCACAACTTTCGCATATACATTCTTGAAATATTCAAGCAAGAGCTTTTCTTTCTCCCTCCCAATCAGCTCAAGTTCAGCATTTGATAAAAACTGCGAGAGTCCAATTGAGAAGAAGAATCCAAAGAGTCGAGATATTCAGCCAGCTATTGACGATTCAGCCAGGGCAGTCTTCTCAGTTTCAGCTATACAACGGTCAACTACCCAGCTCAATTAAAGGAGCAAATCAGTTGATACTCCCTGTTCAAGACTAACCTCTTGAAGATCGAAAGAGATTTAAAACCTTGTAAAGACGACAATAGCACCTACCTTCCTAGCGAGCAGTTAGGGACTTCAAGTGTGAGCCGTCGACCAGCTGAGGTAGCGAGCAGTTACCAGGTTCAGTCAACTGTCCTTCATTGTGTAATTTGTAAAGAAACTCAAGTTATATAGTGAAGTTGCCCTTCTGCGGAAGGAAGAGAGGACGTAGAAGTTTGAGACTTCGAACCTCTATAAATTACTTGTGTGTTGTATTGTTTTGACTATTGCATATCTTTAAACTGTACACAAGTTCACACAATCTGTACCAAGCAGTCATAACTGATCAGTCAGTTTATGCATAGATAAGTTTCTCTAAGCGAGTCAAAGGGCCCTATTATTCCGCATTTAAAGTAAAAAGTTTTCAATCAGTTTATTCACCCCCCTCTAAACTGACATCGACTCGCCTGGGACCAACAAAATAGTTAGCAATAAAAATAAATAAATCGAGTACTGTTTTTTATAATCATGCTAGAATTTCTAGTAGGAAAATGAAGCATAGTATAGATTTCAAGATATAACTCTATTTTGAAATTTCAATATTTAACATTTAGTCTCCAAAAACATCCAAAGACAATTTATAAGTTCTTAAAATATAAAATTCCGTACTTGAAATGTTGATGAAATCATATTTAACTACTTAATTTTCCAAAGACATTAGCCACAAAAGATCAAATTCAAAATAGTTAACTTAAAATAATAAGACCAGAAGACGAACTATTAAACCAAAACGTTGAAAGCGTGTCCAACCCCATTTCCTTCACGCTGCTCCAAGCTCGTTGACCTGAAAATATTTTAAAATGTGGGGGTGAGCACTCACAAAACGTACTCAGTGGTGGGGATCATGGGCATTTATTTCTATTTTATCCAACTGGAATAAATCGCAGGAATAATAGATTTAGGGTACTCTTCTTCTGATTCTAGAATACATCTTGAACTGTGCACAGGAAATATTCTGGTGCGTATAAAACGCTTCTATGCATATGAAACGCTATTCTGATCTGATGCGTAAAAAACGCTATCCATATTCCATCCACGATAATTCAAGTTGGATTAAAAACATTTCTGTCTTAAAAAACATATATCGTATACTTTTATTTCGTAGATAATAATTTTACCCACTTGATAATAGAGAGCACATAAAATTGAGTAGAGAATCACAAAGTGACGATGGTCCTAATTGCGCCGCACCTAGTATTAAAATGATATCAATTAAATCATTTATGCCGAATTATAGTATATATTAAATATGAAATTTAGAAATTTAGGTCTAAATAAATTCTAAATTTTAGGACTAATAGTGGGTAAACATGATTCTGGTTAAATTTTAATATTTCAAAAATTATTTACGGTATTAAACTAAATTTACAAAATCATTTTGGAATATAATCCAAGTTTTAGAAACAAACTTTTATTTATTATATAATGTTCATGGGCCATTGAATAAATTAAACCAAATTAAAGTAGAAAGCCCAAACCCAAAGCCCAACACTCCTAATTAACCTTTATGTCTCTCTCCCTCTTTCCCGTTTTCATCATTTCATCCAGACTAGATTCCAACCAAGATAAAAAAAAAAGAGGAAGTCAAACTCCCAAAATTGAAATTCCAAAATTCCTAAAATCAACTTTCACTCTCTCTTCTCCCTCCTCTCTCTCTCTCTCTCTCTCTCTCTCTCTCTCTCTCTCTCTCTCTCAACTGTTACAAGGAATCCAAATGGAAATTCCCAAATTTCATTCCTAAATCCTTATACTTCTCCATCCATCTCTCTCTCTCTCTCTCAACTGTTACAAGGAATCCAAATGGAAATTCCCAAATTTCATTCCTAAATCCTTATACTTCTCCATCCATCTCCCCTTTTCTATATCTACTTCTCTCGGACTCCGGCAACCAAGAACTACCGTCCTAGGCCTAGCGACACCACTCTCGAGTTGATGACGAAGAGACCCCAATCGACGCCAACCTAGTTCCAGCGAAAACCCAAACCTGCCGCCGCAACGACCACAACCCCGACAACCACCAACTTGCCAATTCTATTATGAGCCCAGCCTCAGCTGTGACCCGTACTCGATTGACTCAACACCACACACACCAGACCAAGACTCTTCTCTTCTTTTTTTTTTAATTTATGCATTTATATTTATTCTTGTGAAATTCTATAATTTTTAGTGCTAAATTCTGAAACAGTACTTGTACTATGGAATTCAGGCGTGTCTGTGTATGTTGAGGAGAAATTTTATTAAATTGCTTTCTTGGTGAGAGAAAATGTGTTGGGTTGGAATTGATCTAGGAAAATCAAGTTGATGGTGGATGTTGATTTGTGAAATCCTATAATTGTATTTTCCTAAATGCAAAATCGTGAATAAACTATTTTGATTGTTTACAATTGGAAAGAATCTGCATTAAGGTTGTGTGGTCTCTCCGAATTTAGCTTTCTTTTTTTTAGTACATTAAGTTGGGAATTTTATAGTATATCAAAGAGCAATTTAGATATTGGTGATTTGTGGTGTGAAATTTATGCAGCTAACACAAAAGATTGAATTGGTAAGCTTACCAAAAGCATTGAGTTCGCTGGAGCACGTATGATTTGAAAAGTTATAAGCTAATGAATCCTAATATAATTGGTGGATTTGTGAATCCTGAATTCTAGTCGTAGAGTTTGGAGTAGTGGTTGAGTAAGGTATCTCTTTTTATGCTAAAATGCAGAGATGTAATTTGGTTAACATACAGAAGGACAAGTGTGCTTTTAATTTTTTGCTGAATGGGCTTTTTATGTATACGTGTACTTTTAATGGAGAAAGATGGAAAACTCATCACTATCCTAATATAGTTTGTGATCCTTATCATTTTTTTTCCTTCTTTTATCTTAATGTCTTTAATATATCATCATCATCATCATCATCATCATCATCATCATCATTATTATTATTATTAGTATCATTATTCAATGAATTTATCTAATGTATACACACACACACACACACACACACACACTACTTAACATATATAATTAATCTTAAGTGATTTATGAAATCAAATAAAATTATACTCTTAACTTATATAACTTTTTTAATGAACAAGACTAAAAAATATTATAAGGCTCAAAACTAAACTTTTAAAATCCAAATATTATTAATTACAAATATTCTTGATACTAGGGGCGAAACTTCGGATTCCTTCAAGTCCAACTAATTTTAGTTGAGCATTATTAAATAAATAAAAACTCAATTTTAAAGCAATCAAATAATTTAAACCACGTAGAAGTGGGATGTTATAAATTATCTTAAAATTATAAACTTTGAGCTTAATTGCAAATTTAACATGAATTTTAAAATTAGGCAATTAAAACATGGGAAAAGGTAAAAAAACAACTTAAGGTATATCCTCAGGCCCGATTAAACACTTAAGATATGACTCGATCCGCTCGGCCTCTTAAGATATTTTAAATGGCACCTCGACACACTTCCATCTACCTTCCATTTATGATTTATGGACGATGTTTTTTTTTTACTAACGGTGCTTTGCCCATATGAAGTTGAATTTGAGGAGGTAAGAACACAAACAACAATAAGAAGAACCAAGAAGAATCTGACGGCAGAGCTCATCAATTCCGGATCTAAATCTTGAAATTGTTTATTGTTAGTTTCTGAAATAAAATCGGCATCTCGCACCAATCTTTTCAAATATCTCAATTCATTCGATTATAATCAATATAATTCTATTGCACACCCATTTCCACCCAATCGGAATTCCAATTCAAGAGACGATTTGGAGCACCTGGGAGGAAGAGACAATGTTATATCTGGAGGAAGAAATGCTACATCTGTTACATTCTATCGCACACCCATTTCCACCCAATCGGAATTCCAATTGTTTGTTGTTACATCTGTTACATTTGGAGCACCTGGGAGGAAGAGACGATTTGTTTGTTTTATTTCATGTTTTTTTTTTCTTTATGTTTAACTTTTTGTGTAAAAAAATTGAGAGAATTTGAAAGAAAGTGGAGAAGAAGGCAACAAGGAAGGTGGTGGAGGACAAGTTCTATTCTGAATTTGAGCTCTCAATTGAAATGCGTGATGGCACGGAGTGTTAATAGTCAAGAAGCTTAAATACTCCAATAGCTTAAAAAATTATCGTCGTTCATAAATCCGTGACGGAATGTAAACAGAAGGGTGTCAATGTGCCACTTAAAATACCTTAAGTGGCCGAACGGACCCAGTCATACTTTAAGTGATTAATCGGGACTAGGCATTAAGGCAATGTTTGGTATACTGGTACGGATATACCCACATTAATAAAATCTGGATTGCTTTAAAAGATAATTGCGTATTAGCTATTTTAATTGTGTGTTTGGTTATTAAGATAAATATATTAAGATTGTTTCACACATCTGTTTGGTACATTGTTTTATTTGGTGGACTAACTTCTGGAATGAGTAGATTAGTTTAGTCAATGTTTGGTAGCCTAGATAAAGGCATATATACTAAGATTGCTACGCCAGAAACTGTAACCGAGGGGGCGTCGGATACATTGTCCAGCCGAATCAGTAAATTACACCCCGGGCCTCGCGTTAGGACCGGGCCTCGCGTGAACGAGCAATGGCTACTAAACACACGGTTCTTGCTGGATACCTTTACTAATATGCCTTTATCCAGGCTACCAAACATTGCCTAAGTGTTTTTTTGTACATTTTCCTATTAAAACATGAACTTTGAATTTGTGTGTTATTCAACATTCCCAAACTTTTATAAAACAAATTAACCTTCAATCCAACATGCGATTGTGGCCACTTTGACGTCATTTTTAAAAATTGATGGTCAAGTTATAACGGGCTCGAAGAGATGAGCAAATTGTATGTTGGATTGGAGCCTGGAGGTCAATTTGTTTTATAAAAATTTGGGGATGTTGAATAATACACAAATTCAAAATTGATGTTTTAATTATTTACTTTTAAAATTCATGTTAAATTTGCAACTAAACTCAAAGTTCACGATTTTTAAGGTAATTAAATCATATATGTATAGATGGATAGATAGATGGTTTATATAATTATATGTTAATACGATTTATTTTATTTTTCATAAATATAATATATTATATTACATTATTTCTCCTAAATTAAATGTATCATAGGAATATAATAGACAAACTATGTTTTGAAAGATAAAACTTATAGGTAAAAATATATTTGGTTAACCTTGAGAAAGTAGCTGGGGCATACTATAGCAATGCCTCTTACAGTCTTACTACACACAAAAACACTCAAACTAAGGAAATCCGATATTCAATCCATGAAAACTAACGCAAACGTACATATCTACTTGGGATCAATCAAATTTAAGCTGAAATCCCAGAGCTTTTTCGCCAAATCTTGAGCATTCGCCAGAGAGCTCGCCTTGGCAACGTTGCAATCGGAGAAATACTCACCACTCACACCTTTAACTTGTTGATTCAATGCCACGTAGCACGTGGTTGCAGCTCCCTGCACACATCATGCATTGCAAAGGAAAGTTCACACACAAAAAAGGCAGAGAAAAATGAACAAAAAGAGACAATTGCAAACTAAAATTATATATAATATAACAGAAAATTAAAAGTACCTGCTGGATGCTCTTGAACATATATTTTCCCACCATGTTAATAAGACCTTCACAAATCCAGAATGAAGCATTGTATTTTAGTTGCTGTGTATTCTGAAGCTTCAGAAACAGAACATAGATGAAACTTAAAACGACTTCATTTGGACTGAACGAGGACTAGTAATCAACACACACCATGAACACTACTAATTTCCCTTTTTTCTATATAAGTTAGCACTAAATGTTATATATATATCCATGTTTCGATGTTATGATCTAGAGTTAGTTTCTGCTCGAACTTAGCATATCCACGTAATTAAATTGTAATGCTTATCATAGAGGAAAACATACAAATGCAGCAACCAGGTATCTAACAGTCCTGTTCAGGCATCTAGCCTCGTATATCTGGCACATTCAAGTGGAAGTTTAGAAACATTTACCATGTAGAAATCTGCCTTCACGCATCAGATTGGTGACAACAGATCCAGGGTGTACTGAATTAGCTGTTATTGGAATCCCTTCTTCCTGATTTGAAGTGAAATTACGAAGATTAACATCAGCATTTGTGCAATGATAATAAGCCTTATATGATGATTATGGAACTAATAACAACCTTTAAGCGCCTTGCAAGTTCATTTGAGTGTAATATATTAGCAAGCTTTGATTGCTCGTATTTGTACCTGAAAGAGTATAGCACTATGAATCTGTGATTCATTACTGAACAGAATGCTTTTCTGATATAATGAAGCTAGAGCTTTTCTCCATTACCTTGTATCTTGATTGATTTTGTCGAATTGAATTCCCTCTTTGTTTACAAACTTATGCCCCATTGATGAAACATTAATAATCCTTCCCTCAATATTGCTTTGAGTTGCTGTAGTTTTCATTGCGTCCAACAACAGATTTGTCAAAAGAAAATGGCCTGCAGATGCAAGATTCGATTACAACAATGCTATCCGTTAGAAGGCAATGAGGAACATATACATCCATATATTATGTGACTAAAGTACAATTTTCTCCATCACCTAATGAATGCAAGAACAAATGTATGAATTTCTGGTTACAGTTACATTGATTCACTAAGCCTGAGCCTGACACAGAAACACATGAAGATGCATACGAAATTTGTTGAGCAGTTTATCACTATATACCATCCTTACCTAAGTGATTAGTTGCAAACTGCAATTCTATGTTGTCTTTGGATAGCAAGAACTCTGAAACCAGGACTCCTGCATTGTTACTGCAAGAAAAAGTACACATTTTGCAAATTGTAATTAGTAAATAAAATATTGTACCATATCCTACTCCAACAAACTTATTTAAAGTGATTTTCCTCTAAATTATGTTATCTTCATGTTTGAGTTCAGATGCTATATTAATTTAACTTCCTTACATGAGAATGTTTAGGGGAATCGACAAAGCTAAAAATTCTGAAGCAAATTTCCTGATCGACTCAAATGAACTGAGATCAAGCTCCATAACATCAATTTTAGCTGCTGGAATTTCTTTGATCATCACTTCTTTTGCTTTCCTCCCAGCATCAACATTTCTCACTGCCATGATCACACGAACACCTCGCAAGGCAAGAACTCTCGTCGTCTCGACACCAATACCACTTGATGCTCCTAAACTTCAGATTATTAAAATTGGAGACCAAAAACGACTAACTGTTTGAAAAAACTATGCAACTACTCCACATAAGCACATATATATACACACACACACACACACACACACACACACACACACATATATATATAATTTCCCATGTTACATTTTGATACATACATATTTGAGTTCATTTATTGGAATTAAGAAACATATTTTCCATATATTTGAGTCAATGGAACTGTAATAAACAACAGAGCTGAAAAAAACCAAATAAGTATTTGCACAGGTTACAAACAGGAATTCATATTCAGTAACTCGACTTATTGAGACAAACGAGCATCAAGTGCAAAATTTCTGATAAAAACCTATATATGAAATGGAACACGTCCTACCCACTCGAGAGTTGAGTGGCAGCCCGTCTATAAAATGACATCATCATTATACTACATGCTCCCAATATTCAACATAGAAAAACCACAATAATTACAATAAAGTAGAATAGCTCATATCCCATTTCTTGTAGGTGAAAACTGAATTAAGTAAAGATTGACAGAGACCCTAATCCTTTGGCAAATTATTGCATGTGTAATCAAGAAATGTAAATTCACAACTGCAGAATTAATACATTAGTATTTATATATGTATATATATACCCGTGACAATTGCAGTAAGATTAGTTCCATCAATTCCTTGAGTAACTTGCTCAGCTGTGGAACTGCCTGAGAACCCTGATGCCCCTTCTCTCTCAAAAAACCACATTTTCTCTGCGCGTTGAAATTAACAGAAAATCTTGAATACTAAAAAAAATTCATCTCCAATTTCTAGCAATAAGAAACAAAGTAAGAAGTGGGTATGGGGTAGTAAAATAATTGTACTGATTGGTTCGAGTAGACAAAAGAAGAAATCTTGTAAATTTCAGACAAATTTATGAACTTTTTTTGTTCATGTTCATGTATTTTAGTTTGTTCTGGTCAAGAATTAGATGATAACGTTAGTTGGTTGACTTTTACTAAAGAAAAAAACCTTTATTTCCAATAAAAAAAAGACTTCCACAGCATGAACAAGTCCTGTAAAACGGGCCAAGCCAGAGTTGCTAACTATTGAATAGACCTGGGAAAAATACCACCATACTATTATACCGTATTTACCATAACGAAAAAAGTACAGAAATATCGAACTTTAAAATATACCGGTATTTTCAGTAAGCTATGATATCATACCGAGATTTTCCAGTAAGATAATGGTATGAAGTTTTAATAACCTAGGTTTACCGGCATATACCGATACCGACGATATATCAAACTTTTTCGGCATATACCGCTATACCGGTATATACCGTTGGTGTGATATATGTCGAACTAACGGTATATACCGGTATGCCGGCATATACCGAATTAATGTATATATGTTAATATAGAAAATTTACCACATCTAATTTATATATGAATATTATAGTAAAACAATGAATAATTTAAATTACATAAAATAAATAATATTAATTTTTTTCTCAATCCTAGATTCAAATTACAATTATAATTTAATTATAATCAGATAAATAGAAATGAGAAATAAGAACAAAAATAATAATAATAATAATAATAATAATAATAATAATAATAATAATAATATATTTAGCAGCTATATTAATTCATTTAATTGTACATTTAAATTAACATATATGTGTGAGAGAGAATAAGAGATGATTGTTATGAAAATATGTAATACTTAGTATAGAGGATGGATTGTGAATCATAACCTAGTGTGTTAAAATGTGAATAATGTTATTTTTCTAATTTTAAATGCTTATATTCATATTTTGCAATGCTATTTTTTGTGACCTATTGTATCAACTCTTTTTGTAATGCTATTTTTATGTGACCTATTGAACAATGCTATTTTTCTATGACCTAGTGTGTTTGCTAGTATTTCTATTTGTAATGCTTAAATTCATAATTGTAATGCTATTTTTTATTTTCACATGTTAATACATCAGGCTTCATTTACACCATAACCAAACCCACTTAGTATAAATATTATGCATGCATATATATACTTAGTATAAATATTATGCATGCATATATATACATATATATATATGGGTGCACTATAATGAGAACTAAGCTTTAGGTGTAAACTAAGAACTAATCATAGCCATCTAATTTGTATATATCAATGGTGGAGATTAAATCTATGGAAAAGGGAATAAATTTAATAGTTGAGGTAAATTAGGAATACTAGGGTATTGCTGTAATTATATGCATATTTTGATATGGAAATATGCAATTAAAATTATAGCAAGATATGTATCTATAATCTATGGAATTTATTGAACCGAATCGTGGAATCCTTTCATTCAATTTAGAAGACCAGCAAAAATCATAGATTCACACTATAGCTTGACTGCTTGAGTAAGAATGATTGTGATTCCAGAGAAGGAAAAACAACCGCTATCAAAGCCTTCCACCACCGTCCAAGTTGCTGCGACATCCAGCCCTGCTCTGACCACATCGACGACCGATAACGACGAAAAGGACTCCGACAGCCGCCGTGTCGAGTGAAATCATCCACAATCTTTGCGACTTCCAACACGAGCGCAACCCCATTCCTGCTCAGCAACGATGATCAAGTTCCAACGGGGGTCTAACATTCTACATCAGAAATAATATTATCGAGAATGGTGAGAGTTAAGCAAGGTAAAATTCGAAAATCTGTAATATTGTTTTTCTTGTTTGTATTTAGAACATGGGTGATCGGTATGTCCATTTTATTGCTTGAAATAATGAGTAATAACTTAATGGTATAATTTTGTTGCTTTGGTATGGCGTTTGAAATTTTGGGCATGGATTTGTATGTTACTATATTGCGTGAATTTTTTAGTAGATGTTTTTTGCATTGCTTAATAATGATTCATTTATCGCTTAGACTATGTTATATTAATGCTTCAAACTGATTTATGTTGATGATGATTGAACAATGGTATAGAAATATTTTGTATAAAAGATGATGATTTGTGACATTGAAATTTGTGCTTAAATGATTGCAATTTTGTGTTTGATTAAGGGAAATACAATGCTAATGAGGTAAAATATTTTTTTTTTTTGATGACTTAATAAGAGGAATTCATTTCTTGTTTGATTATGGTTTCATAGCTTATTTATATTGCGTTTAATTATGTTGGACATTAATTGGCATAAGGGAAAAATATTTTTTATGGATTAGTTTGGTGTTTGATTGGTATACTACAAGAAATATGCTCATACACCACACCTGATTAACCACGGTTTTGGCAAGAAACTGTGGTAGTTTAGCTAATAACCACGGTTAACAAGAATTATCAGTTGAGATGTCTGTTTTGGGCTAATCCTATATCAAGAAGGAACTTTTCTCTATTCGGGGATGTTGTGTCGTTTGATGCAACATATAAGACTAACAGGTTAGTCTGCTTATTATTTAGACTTGTCGTTCTATTAGTTTTATCATTTGCATTCTGCAGTTTTAGCACTGGTAGTTTATATTTTAACACTTATATTTCCTTTTTTAGCACTGTTAGTTAATGTTTGAATTTTTTGTAGGTGATAGTGTTAGCATTTGTAGTCTTTTATATTATGATGAAAAAGACATTATAATAACAGAGATTTGTGAATTTTTACATGGTTTCAGGCATTCAATGATTTTTGCACCGTTCACCGGAAAGGACAATCATGGGAAGCTTGTAACCTTTGGGGCTTCTTTAATGTCTGGTGAGGATGTTGAATGTTATTCCTGGGTTCTTCAGAAATTCAAGGACTGTATGGGTGGTTCTCCTAGTCTAATAATTACTGATCATGACCTTGGATTGAAGGTTGCTGTAAGATAGGTACTACCCGATACTAGACATCGATTGTGTATGTGGCATATCATGTTTAAAGTTTCAGATAAGTTGCCTGCACATATCAGAAAGAATGAGACATTCAGGAAGAGGTTAAATAGTATTGTGTGGTCTGATTGTATAAATATCACAGATTTTGAGGTGATATGGAATGAAATTATGGTGGAATTTGGATTAGCAGACGATAGTTGGTTCAAGACATTGTATGATATCCGTGAAAATTGGGTGCATGCATATTTTAGAGATTTACCGATGAGTGGGTAGTGCGGGACTACCTCAATTTCAGAGAGTGTGAACGAGTTTTATTTTGAGGTTCCTTAGATCAAAGTCAAACTTTGTTGAGTTTCTAATGAACTTTGATAGTGCACTTGATTCACAGAGACATGCACATGCCTACTTGGACAGCGTCGATGAGTCATCAATGCCACAGTTGAAGACCCCATTTACATTTGAGAAACATGTTGCCACCGTTTATACTAGGAATAAGTTTTATGAGGTTCAGAAGGAAATTGAAGATGCATGTTATGTTTGTCGTGTTTGTAATATTTTAGAAAATGATTCAGTTGTGGTGCTAGAAGTGAAGGATGGTTTTTGTGCTACAAATAAGGTTATTCACAATAAGGTTGAGGATTCTACTACATGCAGCTATTTGAAATTTGTGAGTGATGGGATGCTGTGCTGCCACATATTCACTCTATTCAAAGATGTGAGATTGGAGTCGATATCTTCTAAATACGTTGTGCCTCGTTGGATGAAGTCTTCACTCATTAATGAAGCAAGTGCATTGTTGGGTGATCGTTGTTTCTTGTTAGAGGAGAACAAAATTATTACGAACCAATTAATTTATGAGTTTTATGCATGTCTTTCTGTTGCTGAAGGTGACACTGCAAAGATATCTTTGTTGTTGCAAAGTATACGCGAGTTAAGAGATGGATTTTTATCTGATGATATTGAAGACGATACTATGTCAAAGAAGAGTAGATTATTTTCTGATTTGTATGGATTGTGTGCACCTAGTGAAGTTGAGGTGCATTTACTTGACCTTATGAAGACTAAAGGTAGTGGAAGTCGTTTAAAATCAAAAGAAAAGGCGAGAGATGAACGCAAAAAGAAACTTTTAAGGACCTGGAAGAAGTGTGAGAAGAAATGCAATCATGATTCTAGGAACTGTGGGAAGAAGTAATTACATTTTTTTTGTACTTTTTCATATTGATTTTTTATTAATGATAATAACATTCTTTTCTGTAATGCTAATAGGCATAGCTGATTTTTTTTTTTTGCATTGCTAATAAAGATTTTGATAATGCTAATTTAACTGTCTGTGGTGCTAATATAGTTCGTTATACTGCTAATAAGACGTTTACTTCTAATGAGAATGCATTACATTTAGTTATTAACAATATTATGAGGTTATATGTTTACTTTTAATGATAATATGTTTCAATTATCATTTAGTACAAATTATTGATTTTATATAATGCTAATATACAGACTCCTTATATTCCCTTTTTTTGTAATGCTAATAATAATTTTGTTATGAGAAAATTTATAAATCTCTATTATTATAAAGTCTTTGTCATCATAAACAAGACTACAAATATTCAAACATGAATTATTAGTGCTAAAAAAGAAAATAGAAGTACTAAAACATTCAATTACCAGTGCTAATACCCAAATATTCACAAGAATAGTAAATTGTGTCAGTTAGTACAAAATATTGATCCAGCAATACTACATACAATCAAAAGACAAATATTGTATCATAGGTAATACGGAAACAAGTCATTATGCAACAAGTCACTTAATTTTTTCATTTTTGCAGGATCTACCAAAATTTCTCCCTGGGAACATGATTGTCTGTAGTATAGATTTTCAGATTTAAGGTGTTGATCTTTTAGTATGTTACTATCTACAGTTATGATTGCAATACAATATTTTGCTCTTAAAAACTTCATCTGCTTATTATTCCCTTTTTTCAGACCACTGCTCCAGTTTTTCACACCACCACCTCTGTACATCTCCATGTGTCTCATGACATAAACGCCACAATCAACCTTGTTCTTCGAGTATCTCCATGGCATCTTCAATCTGGTAGTCCGATGCTTTTCCTTCATTCCTTGTGATTTTTGTTTAAGTCTAGCGCTTACAAGAAACTTAGTGAAAAAGTTTGTCTGCATGTGTTTTTAAAAATTAGCTTTTTTAATTTCTATAGATATTGATAAAAAATTATTAGCCAGACATTCATATAATACCAGGTCGTCTGGAATGTCTCCATACTTGAGTTTCGTCCCATCTTTGTCACTATCTTTTGAGTTTGAATTGTCAATAATTTCAATATTGAAGTTGCTCACATCAATGGAAATAAGGAAGAAGTGACTTGAATGACAGATTGGGAAGAAAAACTGCACATATGGTTTAGATGTTTTGTTAATAATTTTTTTGATGGGATGCTAAAATACAAGCATGTATTGCTAATATAATAATACACAATGCTAAACAAACACAACAACAGTGCTAATAATGGAATATGTAGTGCTAAAACCAAAATATGTTGTTATATAATTATCTAATGTTAAACAAACTTAATTTGAGTACCAATAATGTAATATGAGCGAATGAATAACATGTGTACCAGATCGACATCGTTTATAAAGACCCATGGAAAGCATTCAATCTCATATCGTATCTTGCTAATGAAAGAAGGGCATCTCTTTGAAGAATCCCATGATGATGGTGCATCAACTACTGTGAAGCTCTATAAGAAGAAACATTCTTAATTACATTAATTATAGTTTAAGTAATTTATATGGAGTTCTTTTTATGTGTACACTTACGCATAGCTGTGTAGTGAAGAAAAATCTTTGTTTAGAGGCGGAGTCTCGCATCTTTTCATCCTGGTTAAGTATGGTGCTCCAAACATCCAAAACAAATGAATTGATGTATTCATTTGGAGCCTGATCATCATATCAAATCTTCTAATCCTCACTCGTTTGTCATCATATAAGATTTGGTTACTGATAATTAATTTAGTCATGTATAAGCATATAATATGATCTTTTTATGCAGTGATTGCATAGCATGAGTCACATACCTGTCCTCTGAATCATTTTGTAGCACCCAGTAGAAGATTTCTTGTTGTTGTCTGTCGATATGTTCCTTGACATCAACAACTCTGATTCGGTATGGTGACATGAGCTTCTCTGTCGGTTTCTTTTGCTCTTTTGTCCTTGTCTGCATCCGATTTGCTAGATTCTCCATCATTTATTTTGAAAAAATAACATTACTAATATTTTGTTTGTAAAACATAAGCAATATGTTGAATGATACTTCAATATGAACAACACTATTGGTTATATCACACCTCAGCGTTATCCAGAACATTTTTTGCCTTTGATGCCTCATCATCCGCATCTGGCTTGGATGCCTTTGCATTCAAATATTCCATTTTTGCCTGCGATTATTTTTCTATGTATGTTAGATACATAACCATATATATTTTTACACTAAAATAAAAGTTCTTGATTCTGGTCAATGCTAAAATATAATCATAATACTGATTTAATTGTAATAGTATAGTCCATCCGTGCTAAAATACAAGTCATTATTACCTATTTTTTAAACATGTTATAAAATATAAAAAATGAGTTTACTAATAAAGCAATTATTGTTGCTAAAAAAAATGCTTCATTATAATATTTCTAATAGCAATGCTAAACATGATAGTTGTAATGACACTAATTTTATTTTATATTTCACACCTTGTTGGCTGCTTCCTCCAAGATTTGTTCATCAAATGTATCAGTCTGACACGTTCCCTCATCAACTACATTCCTTGCAGAAATTTCTTGTGTAACCTTCAGTATCCCAGCCGATGCATCATCATTTAGCCCCAGACTGAATGTTGGAGCCTCATCAGCATATATTTTCTCAAGCTCTGCACGCTTTGCCAGAGCCCTCTCAATCTCCTCAATTGCTGATATTCGTTCCGGCTTGCTCCAGAACTCATAATCATCTAGTGTTGCTTGTGGTTGGGACTGAGTTTGCAATTCCTGAGACATCGGACTTGGTTGCTTCTTGATCAAAAGTTGTTGGGTTGTTTCATATTATTTCTTAAAAAAAGATTGTCTATCATGTACTATGGCACTCCCTCCACTATTTTGATTAATGTGGACATTGTCTCTACCATCTCTTGGAGTCATCAATCAGTTTCTGAGCATATTCCTGTACAAGATCCTTAGTTGTTGGTCGGGCAGGACTGTTGGATTGTGCAGCCAAATTGGTCACAGCATCACCCTCCACAGCATGTGGAGCTTTACCTTTCTCAGCACTAGCCTCCACAATAGGCATGATGCGCTCATCCTTTCTGCCAGATTCTTCTGCTAAGTATGGGCCATAAATGTGGCCTCCTCCTAAACCACCTGATTTCAATTTTGATGTCTGTCTTTTGCATAAAAGTTTGTGTCCAGCCTTTGAATGCTGAAATTGAGCGTTCAATTCTTCTGTTATATGACACTACTCTGTCCATATAAAATATCTGTGGGTGGAAAATTGATACGATCCGAACAAATATTCTAGGACGATAATAATAACGTAGCGGAAGACTTAAAGAATCGAAACATGTCAACTAATGAAGGGCTTCAATCTGACTCAATTAAAATGGCTAATCTAGACAACTAGAACACCTAGATAATGACACAAACTATGTAACACAAAACCAAGATAATGAGGGCTGAAAATGGGCAAATTATGGCTGGAATTTGGTGTAGAGAACGTGTGTTTGATGGTGAAGAACGGCTTAGGTATGTAGGATCTGTTAGGGATAAAACGAACTTACGGATTGGACGAATCTAGGTAGAACTCGATCATGAACTTGTGGAATTGGTTGAAACGGATGACATGGCTGAATGGATGACATCGATGATGATGATGGACGGTTGATGATTGTTGAAGTGAATCACAACCCGATAGCCTCCTTGAATCTCGAACGTATCTAAGGTTGAAATCTCCAAGTTGATCTTCGTAGCGAATACCGGTTAATCCCTCAAGTGGATTAAGCAATACCCTTGAATAAGACTTAAAGTTGCTAGCTCTAAGAATGAATATTTTCATGTAAAGCTATTCAAAAGACGTAAAAGATTGAGACACAATTGTATGCAAAAGCAAATTTAATTCAACAATGTCTAAAGTAACAATGTATCATGGTATCCCTATTTATAAGAACTAAGGGGGCCGAAAATACTAGCTATAAGGGCCGAAAATTAATGTCCAAATTGAAGTCTAATTGGACTAGGAAATTGCGTAAACTAGAATTCTATTTAAGGTAGAAACTTCCCTTAATTAAAATTCTAGTCAAACCGATGACTAATGGACATCAACACTTGCAAGTATGCTTGAAGATTCTTAGCTCTTGATCTTGTAATTGGTCCTCTAAATTGCAACTCTGGGTCTTGATCTTCATTGATTCACATGGCTTCATCATTCCCCTCTGCTGAAAAGAATTCGTCCTCAAATTTGGACCATCATCTTGATCGAATTCATCTTCGAGAGAGGGCGTCGATGACGACGTTGTCTTCTCCTTTCTTGTACTTAATGACGTACGGGAATGACTCAATGAACTCAACCCATCTCGCATGTCGCTTGTTCAAGTTGCTTTGACCTTTCAAATGCTTCAAGCTCTCATAATCCGTGTGGATGACGAACTCCTTAGGCCAAAGATAGTGCTGCCATGTGTCCAACATATGCTTCAAAGTGTAGAGCTCTTTGTCGTACATCGAATACCTCAAAATGACGCCGTTGAGCTTTTCAATGAAGTAAGCTACGGGTCATTTTTTCTGCATCAAAACAGCACCAATACCTATCCTGGAGGCATCACACTCGATCTCAAAGGTTTTGGAAAAATCCGATAAGCATAAAACAGGAGCAGAACACAATAAAGACTTCAAAGTATTAAACGCAGGCTCTTGTTGCTTACCTCATTCAAATTTCTGGTCCTTCTTACTTAGCTCAGTAAGAGGGGCAGCTATACTGGAGAAATCCCGTACAAAACGACGGTAAAACCTAGCTAATCCATGAAAGGATCGAACTTCAGAGGCGTTTTTGGGTGTTGGCCATTCCTCAATCGCCTTGATTTTGGAACGGTCAACCTCAATACCTCTAACACTAACAACAAATCCTAAGAATAATATTTCATCCAAACAAAAAGAACACTTAGACATGTTGCCATACAAACTGGCATCTCTCAAAAGCATAAATACGCGCCTAAGGTGATCTAGGTGCGCCTGTGCACTGTGACTGTATATCAGGATATCATCAAAACAAACAACTACATACTTCCTAATAAGATCACGTAAAACATGGTTCATCAATCTCATAAATGTGCTCGATGAATTTGTGAGACCAAAAGGCATTACCAACCATTCATACAATCCATGTTTAGTCTTAAAAGCAGTTTTCCATTCATCTCCTTCATGCATGCGAACTAGAAAATTACCAGATCTTAAATCGATTTTAGAAAAGATTTTTGATCCACTTAATTAATCTAGCATATCATCAAGTCTAGGAATTGGAAAATGATACTTAACTGTGATCTTGTTGATGGCTCTGCAATCCATACACATTCCCCATTCATTGTTCTTCTTTGGCACTAGAATCACTGGAACTGCACATGGGCTCATCGACTCTCTGATTTGCTTCTTCTCCAACAATTCTTTAACTTGTCGATCTATCTCCTTTCTTTCTTCAGGCGAAATGTGGTAAGCTGGATGATTCGGTAAGACGGTTCCGGACATGAAATCAATCTGGTGTTCGATCCCACGAACTGGAGGTAATCCACTTGGAATCTCTTCCGGAAAGACATCTTCAAATTCCTTCATGAGGGGCTGCACATCACTAGGCAAAGAAACATCGTTAGTAGCACTGTTCTTACAAGTTAAAAGAACTAAAGGTAAACCTGCTTTAATAGCTTTTTCAACGCCTTTAATTGTGCAAAACAGGGCTCGATTCTTCTCTTATGGTAAGGGGGCTGCATTCAGGTCTTTTCCATGATCAATTGGGCTGGAAAGAGGTGGTAAAGGGGCTGCAATTGCCATGGAAGAGGAAGAAGGTGGCGGAGTTGAACTCTCGGCCTGAGGAGGGTCGTTGGCGGTGGTTGCTCAGACGGCTGTGGCTGCGGTCTTCTCTCGCTCTTCTTTGAACCTTGCTTACATGATTTCTTGCTCTTCTTGAACGGCTTTGGGTGACAATGGCTTTAGGATGGTGGTTCGGCCGTCTCTCTTGACTGTGTAAGTGTTCTCGAGTCTGTCGTGTACAGCTTGTCTATCTAATTGCCATGGTCTCCCTAAAAGTAGATGTGCTACATCCATAGGAATAATATCACATAATACAGTATCAGAATAATGACCAATGGAAAAGGATACATGTACCTGACTGGTAACGCGAACTATGCCTCGATCTGTAAGCCATTGCAAACGGTACGGATTTGGATGCTTCACTGTGGTAAATCCAAGCTTGTCGACTGCATACTGGCTCATGGTATTAATTACACTACCATTGTCAATGATCATCGTGTATGTCTTGCCTTGAATAGAAACTCTTTTGTAGAAGATGTTTTCTCGCTGCGATTGTTGTTCTTCTTCTCGATTTATGTTCAGACTGCGGATAGAAACCAAACTGACATGAGGGATCTCAGGTTCCTCTTCTTCAAACTTGATCTAGGCGTCTCCTTTAGTGTTGGTGTCGGCCTTGGGTGGTTCTTCATCTTCACTGGCTGATTCGAGTTCATTCTGCTCCGTGATGAATAGAACTCATCGGTTCGGGCACTAGTTCTGAAAATGGCCCAACCTAGGCATTTATGGCATTGAACATCTCTGGCTCGACTAGGGACTGAAGTTGGCACTGCATTGGGCTAATTGGGCCATTGGAATAGTGGCCTTGCAGGTGGCACCGGTGTAGACTCGGGTCTACAACTGGACTGCAGTGTGGAATGGTCGAAACGCCGTTTGGGTGGTCCGAATTGACCTCGGGGTCGAGTCAAATCTGAAAAAGGAGTAGATGATGATGTGGGAGGCATACCTTTGTTCCAAGATGGCCGAGTAGGGGCTGCATTGTGATGAGATCGACGTCGGCCTTCTCGAAGCTGCCTTTCCACAATGGATGCGTAGTGCACCATGTCATCTACACTCGTGAAGTCTCTGACTCAACTTCACATGCAATGTCAGGATTCATGCCTTCAATGTACCTAATGATGGTAGCATTTAAGGACTCTTGCTTTCCGACTCGGTTCAAGGCAGTCTCCAATTCTTTATGGTATTCTTCAATGGAACGGGTGCCTTGCTTGATCCGGTTGAGCTTCTTTTCAAGCTCTCTCTCATAATGCACTGGAATGAATCTTCCTTGTAGGAAGCCTTTCATTTCTTTCCATGAATCAACGGACGGATATCTCTCTCTGCGTCGCCTCTCTTGTTGCATTTCACACCATGAGGCTGCATAGCCTCTAAACTCCAATGCTGCTAACTGGACCTTCTTGATCTCCGGAAAGTCGTAGTAAGCGAAAATCATGTCTACTTTACGCTCCCAATCTAAGTAAAGGTCAGGATCATGTAGACCTTCAAACTCTAGAATGCTCGTTTTGATGTTATTGAGCAAACCGTCTCCATCTCCATATCTGGGCCTTTCATATCGAATTGCTTCTCTGTAAGGTTGTCTGGGTCGATCTCGACGATCTTCTTCCCTGGGTGGATTGAAGTCGGCTTCATATCTACTTGCTGCATCAAATTCGGGTCCGTAAGCGTCATTTCCATGATTTTCTTAAAAAACGGGCTGCCTTGGGGCATCTCTTTGCAGGGGACGCTGGACTGTTAGGGCTCCTTGGACTACTTGTGATGTAGTTGACTGAGCTATGAGTTTCTTGATTTGCTCAGTTAGTTCGGCTACTTGATTACCGAACTCGTCCTTTATCAACTAGTTCTGGTGCAGGAAATACTGTGTCATAGACTCAAACTGGCACTTTGGGTCCCAAACAGTGTTGGATGTGTAGGACGGGTCTCCTGGTGTGTTAGGTGACTTCGGGTCATCTAAGGGAGGGGTCGAAGCCGTGGCTTCATTCTTGCCTTTGTCCATGGTACCTACAAAACGAGCAAACGTAAAGGAAAATAAGGAAGGATCCTCACAATCTCACGTTCACTCGTTTGTTTTCACTCTTGATTTTACCACTCTTGTTTGCACTCAAAGTGTATGGTGATGTGTGTGTGTCGTGTATATAGGGGTGAGAAGTAGCACTCTTTGTCAAATATCGAGGGTACAACTTAATTGCACGAAGAACTGACGATGATTGCTAGCTAGGATCAACGGATGATGTGTGGCTATAATATGTAATTGGCGTGTGGGTTTAGGTGCACAATAGGTGGTATGTGGCGTATGGGAGATGTATGTGTCGAGTAAGTAAGGTGGGTTAGGGTTGAAGTGGATCCCAAAAGGTAGAAGGAAAGAAGTAGGAAGAAAAAGGAAAGAAAGATTAGGTAATTTGGAAAGTGTTACACAATTGTGACACAATCTAAATATCCTAATTTGAACTAGACTCTAAAAGGAATGAACCAAAAATAAATTATAACTCAAAAGGAAACTACCAAAATAAAATAAACTTGGAAGGAAAGTTTCAAAAATAAAATAAGACTCTAAAGGAAGTTACCACTAAGGAATTATCCTAGAAGGAAACTACCAAAATTAAAATAGACTCACAAGGTAAATGCCAAATATAGAACTTGACTATAAGGAAAATACCAACTAGAGAAAATTACTAAAAGGAAAGTACCAAAATAAATCAAGACTCAATTGGTAACACAATGAATATACCTCTCTCTTTTTTTGTATTTTCAGGTCTTCTATTTTTTTATCCGATTGTCTTTTTTTTCGGCTCTTTTATTTTTTTTTTTGCCGATTCTCTTTTTTTTTCAATGGATAGCTATGCTATTACAACTCGATAAAATAAAAATAAAAGACACGTAAGATAAAAATTGACACATCGAATTGAACCACGACCAGCAGAGCTGACGTGGCTCTAATGCCAAATTTATGATACGACCCGAACAAATATTCTAGGATGATAATAATAACGTAGCGGAAGAATTAAAGAATCGAAACACGTCAACTAATGAAGGGCTTCAATCCGACTCAATTAAAATGGCTAATCTAGACAACTAGAACACCTATACAATGACACAAACTATGTAACACAAAACCAAGATAATGAGGGCTGAAAAGGGGCGAAATATGGCTGGAATTTGGTGTAGGGAACGTGTGTTTGATGGTGAAGAAAGGCTTGGGTAGATAGGATATGTTAGGGATAAAACGAACTTACGGATTGGACGAATCTTGGTAGAACTCGATCACGAACATGTGGAATTGGTTGAAATGAACGACGTGGCTGAATGGATGGCGTCGATGATGATGATGGACGGTTGATGATTGTTGAAGTGAATCACAATCCGATAGCCTCCTTGAATCTCGAACGTATCGAAGGTTGAAATCTCCAAGTTGATCTTCGTAGCGAATACCGGTTAATCCCTCAACTGGATTAAGCAATACCCTTGAATAAGACTTAAAGTTGCTAGCTCTAAGAATGAATATTTTCGTGTGAAACTATTCAAAAGACGTAAAAGATTGAGACACAATTGTATGCAAAAGCAAATTTAATTCAACAATGTCTAAAGTAACAATGTATCATGGTATCCCTATTTATAAGAACTAAGGGGCCGAAAATACTAGCTATAAGGGCCGAAAATTAATGTCCAAATTGAAGTCTAATTGGACTAGGGAATTGCCTAAACTAGAATTCTATTTAAGGTAGAAACTTCCCTTAATTAAAATTCTAGTCAAACCTATGACTAATGGACATAATAACCGAAAATTACATCCAAATAATTAAATAAAATCTTATCTACTATAGTCCAAAATTAAATAAAATAAATACTATAGTCTAGATAAAATCAACCCCATAATTAAATTACTATAGGGCCGAAACTTCAATAAAATCGCACACACATGCACGTCGATTTACATGCACATGCACACGTGCACTTGAGCTCTTCATCTTCAACTCTTCAAGTTTAATTCTTCATAGTGTGATCTTGATCTTCAATAGTTAATAAATTAACTATCTTAGAATTACTTCTTTCGACTTCTTCATCTCCAATCTCGAGCTTTCTTCAAATCAACACTTGCAAGTATGCTTGAAGATTCTTAGTTCTTGATCTTGTAATTGGTCCTCTAAATTGCAACTCTGGGTCTTGATCTTCATTGTTGCTCATGGCTTCATCATTCCCCCCCTGCTGAAAAGAATTCGTCCTCAAATTTGGACCATCATATTGATCGAATTCATCTTCGAGAGAGGGCGTCGATGACAACGTTGTCTTCTCCTTTCTTGTACTTGATGACGTACCGGAATGACTCGATGAACTCAACCCATCTCGCATGTCGCTTGTTCAAGTTGCTTTGACCTTTCAAATGCTTCAAGCTCTCATGATCCGTGTGGATGACGAACTCCTTAGGCCAAAGATAGTGTTGTCATGTGTCCAACGTATGCTTCAAAGTGTAGAGCTCTTTGTCGTACGTCGAATACCTCAAAACGGCGCCGTTGAGCTTTTCAATGAAGTAAGCTACGGGTCATTTTTCCTGCATCAAAACAACACCAATACCTATCCCAGAGGCATCACACTCGATCTCAAAGGTTTTGGAAAAATCCGATAAGCATAAAACAAGAGCAGAACACAATAAAGACTTCAAAGTATTAAACGCATGCTCTTGTTTCTTACCCCATTCAAATTTCCAGTCCTTCTTACTTAGCTCAGTAAGAGAGGCAGCTATACTGGAGAAATCCCGTATAAAACGATGATAAAACCCAGCTAATCCATGAAAGGATCGAACTTCAGAGGCGTTTTTGGGTGTTGGCCATTCCTCAATCGCCTTGATTTTGGAACGGTCAACCTCAATACCTCTAACACTAACAATAAAGCCTAAGAATACTACTTCATCCAAACAAAAAGAACACTTAGACATGTTGCCATACAAACAGGCATCTCTCAAAAGCATAAATACGCGCCTAAGGTGATCTAGGTGCACCTGTGCACTGTGACTATATATCAGGATATCATCAAAATAAACAACTACATACTTCCCAATAAGATCACGTAAAACATGGTTCATCAATCTCATAAATGTTCTCGGTGCATTTGTGAGACCAAAAGGCATTACCAACCGTTCATATAATCCATGTTTAGTCTTAAAAGCAGTTTTCCATTCATCTCCTTCATGCATGCGAACTTGAAAATAACCAGATCTTAAATCGATTTTAGAAAAGATTTTTGATCCACTTAATTCATCTAGCATATCATCAAGTCTAGGAATTGGAAAATGATACTTAACTATGATCTTGTTGATGGCTCTGCAATCCATACATTCTCCATTCATTGTTCTTCTTTGGCACTAGAATCACTGGAACTGCACATGGGCTCATCGACTCTCTGATTTGCTTCTTCTCCAACAATTCTTTAACTTGTCGATCTATCTCCTTTCTTTCTTCAGGCGAAATGTGGTAAGCTGGATGATTCGGTAAGACGGTTCCGGACACGAAATCAATCTGGTGCTCGATCCCACGAACTGGAGGTAATCCACTTGGAATCTCTTCCGGAAAGACATCTTCAAATTCCTTCATGAGGGGCTGCACATCACTAGGCAAAGAAACTTCGTTAGTAGCACTATTCTTACAAGTTAAAAGAACTAAAGGTAAACCTGCTTTAATAGCTTTTTCAACGCCTTTAATTGTGCAAAACAGGGCTCGATTCTTCTCTTATGGTAAGGAGGCTGCATTCAGGTCTTTTCCATGATCAATTGGGCTGGAAAGAGGTGGTAAAGGGGCTGCAATTGCCATGGAAGAGGAAGAAGGTGGCGGAGTTGAACTCTCGGCCTGAGGAGGGTCGTTGGCGGTGGTTGCTCGGATGGCTGTGGATGCGGTCTTCTCTCGCTCTTCTTTGAACCTTGTTCACATGATTTCTTGCTCTTCTTGAACGGCTTTGGGTGAAAATGGCTTTAGGATGGTGGTTCGACCGTCTCTCTTGACTGTGTAAGTGTTCGCGAGTCCGTCATGTATAGCTTGTCTATCTAATTGCCATGGTCTCCCTAAAAGTATATGTGCTACGTCCATAGGAATAACATCACATAATACAGTATCAGAATAATGACCAATGGAAAAGGATACATGTACTTGACCGGTAACGCGAACTGTGCCTTGATCTGTAAGCCATTGCAAACGGTATGGATTTGGATGCTTCACTGTGGTAAATCCAATCTTGTCGACTGTATACTGGCTCACGACATTAATTACACTGCCATTGTCAATGATCATCATGCATTTCTTGCCTTGAATAGCAACTCTTGTGTAGAAGATGTTTTCTCGCTGCGATTGTTGCTCTTCTTCTCGATTTATGTTCAGACTGCGGATAGAAACCAAACTGACATGAGGGATCTCAGGTTCCTCTTCTTCAAACTTGATTTAGGCGTCTCCTTCAGTGTTGGCGTCGGCCTTGGGTGGTTCTTCATCTTCACTGGCTGATTCGAGTTCATTCTGCTCCGTCATGAATAGAACTCGCCGGTTCGGGCACTGGTTCTGAAAATGGCCCCAACCTTGGCATTTATGGCATTGAACATCTCCGGCTCAACTAGGGGCTGAAGTTGGCGCTGCATTGGGCTAATTGGGCTATTGGAATAGTGGCCTTGCAGGTGGCGCCAGCGTAGACTCGGGTCTACGACTGGACTGCAGTGTGGAATGGTCGAAACGCCGTTCGGGTGGTCCGGATTGACCTTGGGGTCGAGTCAAATCTGAAAAAGGAGTAGAAGATGATGTAGGAGGCGTACCTTTGTTCTAAGATGGCCGAGTAGGGGCTGCATTGTGATGAGATCGACATTGGCCTTCTCAAAGCTGCCTTTCCACAATGGATGCGTAGTGCACCATGCCATCTACACTCGTGAAGTCTCTGAGTTTAACTTCACATGCAATGTCGGGATTCATGCCTTCAATGTACCTGATGATGGTAGCATTTAAGGACTCTTGCTTTCCGACTCGGTTCAAGGCAGTCTCCAATTCTTTATGGTATTCTTCAATGGAATGGGTGTCTTGCTTGATTCGGTTGAGCTTCTTCTCAAGCTCTCTCTCATAATGCACTGGAATGAATCTTCCTCGTAGGAAGCCTTTCATTTCTTTCCATGAATCAACGGGCGGATATCTCTCTCTGCGTCGCCTCTCTTGTTGCATTTCTCACCATGAGGCTGCATAGCCTCTAAACTCCAATGCTGTTAACTGGACCTTCTTGATCTCCGGAAAGTCATAGCATGCGAAAATCATGTCTACTTTACGCTCCCAATCTAAGTCATAGCAAGCGAAAATCATGTCTACTTTAAAATAAAATAAAATAATTAATTTATTGTATTATTTTACCTTTGTAGCCTCAACTTGATTTTTTATTAAAAATATAAGAATAAAACTTCAACTGTAGCCTCCTCATCTTAACCCTCATTTCTATTGAAGAAGAAAAAAAATAGAACTGCATTCAAAGCCACATTTATATAGAAATCAAAAGGAAAAAAGAAAATGAACTCCATCTGCAGCAACTTAAGCTCCCCCATCAATTAGGTTGTGTATTGTATAACACATTCTGATGTAATAATATTTTCTTCTTTCACACACACACACGACACACACACACACACACATATATATATATATATCAACTTGTCGCTAAGCTAACTTATAACAAAGAAAAAAAAGAATGAATAATGTTTGTTCTACCGGTAGACATTAAATTAAATATAGTTTCAGAATGGACTAAAGAATTACATAAATTTGAAAAATTTAGCATGTGCTTGCAATGTGTTCGACAGAATATCTGAACCAAATTGCAATAAAAGACATTGTTGATCTTCACTTTAATTAGTTTGCATTAAGCTAGTATATACTTATTTATGTATATTTTAGTTTTATGTCTAGCCAACATATGCATGCGTAAGAATGCTCATTGAATGCTTGTCGATTTTGTCTATTTCCTTTTTCTTTGATTTATTAGAAGAGTGGGGCAGTAGAAATGGGGGCTATACGGAGGTTTTTAATATTTTACTTAATTAGGGTTTTAAGTTGGGGGCTATGAAGGTAAATCAGAATATATAAACATAATTTTATTTAATGTTACATATGAAGGCTATGATGAGAAAAAAATTGACTATGTTTAGAATTGCCTATAGATATTTTATAAAAGAGCAAGGGCAATAAAGAGCAAAATTGGAGCTATGTTTATAATTTCGTAAAAAGAAAAAAGAAAATCCATTGATATAGATGACATGATAATAATCTTCGAAGAATGAGACCATAATCTAGTGTAAGGCGAGGGTGATCCTGCGTCAAAATTGCGAAGAAATTCTCTGGTGTTTGAACATTGCCATATTGCTATGCATATTCAGCAATACAAATTATGAATTTTAAATCGTCAGAAAAGAAAAAGACTCACAGTCAAAATCAATAATTATAAATGCATAAAATAAAAAAGAAACACTAAGGTATAAAGTAGTCACAGTAACCAAGTACATAAGATCAATTGCAGTAATCCATCATATAAGGTCAGGATGATATTGTGCCAAACTTGTCACAAAATTAGAAATGATATACGTTCCCCATCCCCAAAGCTTTTAGTGAAACAAAGCTTGGAGTGTGAACCGCTACGAAGTCAGTATACGGTACATTGTTCTCAAAGAGAGAAAGACCATAAATTTCATCTTCACTCTGGGAGTACTCCATCAGCATGGAAAATGATAGAAGTAAGATGTCACCATCATTAAAAACAACAATAGGGTAATAACGATCATCAGGTATACACTCTGGGAACTAATCGTTGGAGAAGTATTATATTTGGTAATGATTTAGCTTACATCAATAATACCCCACTCACATATTTAAGTGATAATATTCATTGGATTGTTTATGATACCAAGAACACCGCTCAAATTTCTATCTTCTCGATTAATGAAAAAACATTTATTACATTTTTTCTTTCACCAGCTAGTAGTAAAGGGCACTCAGTAACTGTTTGTGTACTGGAGGATTTTCTCTGTTCAGCAGATTCTGCATTTAATGACATGATTGATATATATCATACGTGAATTTATAAAAATTCTTTATCCCAAGCAAACCGTCGCACAAAAATGGCCACATACGGGTTTGGAAAAAGTAAAAATGGCAAACACAAGGTGATTTTGATTTCGCAGGATCATGATCTTGATAATGAAACAACTTTGGTGAGCATCACTCGGTCTAAGTGTCAAGTATACACTCCGGGAACTAATCTGTGGAGAGTATTGTATTTGGTAATCATTTGACTTACATCAATGATACCCCACTCACATATTTAAGTGACAATATTCATTAGATTGTTTATGATACCAAGAACATGGCTCAGATTTCTGTCTTCGCAATTAATGAAGAAGCATTTATTACATTTTCTCTTCCACCCGCTAGTAGTAAAGGGCACTCAGTGACTGTTTGTGTACTGGAGAATTTCCTCTGTTCAGCAGATTCCGCAACTAATGACGTGATTAATATATGGCTGATAAGTAATTACGGAGATGTCTCCAACCCTGAAAATTTATATATATGCAACCCTATCATACGTGAATTTATAAGAATTCTTTATCCCAAACAATACCGTCATATAAAAATAGCCACATACGGGTTCGAAAAGAGTATAAGTGGCAAATACAAGATGGTTTTGATTTCACAGGATCATGATGATGAAACAACTTTGGTAAGCATCACTCGGTCTGAGTATCAGGTATACACTCTGAAAACTAATCAGTGAAGAAGTAATGTATTTGGTAATGATTTAGCTTACATCAATGGTACCACATTCACATATTTAAGTGGCAATTTTCAATGAATTGTATATTATACCAAGAACATGGCTCGGATGTGTGCCTTCGCAGTTAATGAAAAAGCCTTTATTACATTTTCTCTTCCACCCGCTAGTAGTAAATGACACTAAGTGACGTTTGTGTAATGGAGGATTTCCTCTGTTCAGCAGATTCTGTATCTAATGACGTGACTGATATATAGCACATGAGTATTTACGGAGATGTCTCCAGCCTTGAAACTTCTTATATATGCAACTCTGTCATACGTGAATTTATAAGAATTCTTTATCCCAATCAATACCATCGCACAAAAATAGTTACATACAGGTTCAGCAAGAGTAAAAGTGTCAAATACAAGGAGGTTTTGTTTTCACAAGATCATGATCTTGATGATGAAACAATTTTGGTGAGCATCACTCGGTTAAATGATGAAATAACTTTGGTGAGCATCACTCGGTCTGAGTGTCAGGTATACACTCTGGGAACTAATCTATGGAGAAGTATTGTATTTGGTAATGATTTGACTTACATCAATGATACCCCACATATATTTAAGTGGCAATATTCATTGGATTGTTTATGATACCAAGAACACGGCTCAGATTTCTGTCTTCGCAATTGATGAAGAAGCCTTTATTACATTTTCTCTTCCAGCCGCTAGTAGTAAAGGGCACTCGGTGACTTTGTGTACTGAGGATTTCCTCTGTTCAGTAGATTCTGCATCTAATGACGTGATTGATATATGGCAGATGAGTATTTACGCAAATGAGCCGAGATACAATTTTTATCATAAATTCAAGTGGTATTTGTGATGTAGTATTTTATTTCTGTGTCACAAATACTACCTGAAATTATGATGGAAATTGTATCTCGGCTCATCTCCGTAAATACTCGTCTGTCATATATCAATCACGTCATTAGATACAAAATTGGCTGAACAGAAGAAATCCTCTAGTACACAAACAATCATTGAGTGTCATTTACTACTAGCGGGTGGAACAGAAAATGTAATAAAGGCTTCTTCATCAATTGCGAAGACAGAAATCTGAGTCGTGTTCTTTGTATCATAAACAATCCAATAAATATTGCCACTTAAATATGTGAGTGGAGTATCATTTATGTAAACCGAATCATTACCAAATACAATACTCCTTCACAAATTAGTTCCCAGAGTGTATACTTGACACTCAGATCGAGTGATGCTCACCAAAGTTGTTTCATCATCAGACCGAGTGATGGTCACCAAAGTTGTTTCATCATCAAGATCATGATCCTGTGAAATCAAAACCACCTTGTATTTGCCACTTTTACTCTTTCTGAACCCGTATATGACTATTTTTGTGCGACGGTATTGTTTGGGATAAAGAATTTTTATAAATTCACGTATGATAGAATTGCACATATAAAAAATTTCAGGGCTGGAGACATCTCCGTAAATACTCATCGGTCATATATCAATCACGTCATTAAATACAAAATCTGCTGAACAGAGGAAACCCCCTAAGACACAAATAGTCACTAAGTGCCCTTCACTACTAGCGGGTCGAAGAGAAAATGTAATAAATGCTTCTTCATCAATTGCGAAGACAGAAATCTGAGCCGTGTTCTTTGTATAATAAACAATCCAATGAATATTGTCACTTAAATATGTGAGTGAAATATCACTGATGTAAGCCAAATTATTACCAAATACAATACTTCTCCACAGATTAGTTCACAGAGTGTATACCTGACACTCAGATCGAGTGATGCTCACCAAAATTATTTTATCATCAGACCGAGTGATGCTCACCAAAATTGTTTCATTATCAAGATCATGATCCTGTGAAATCAAAACCACCTTGTATTTGCCACTTTTAATCTTTCCGAACCCGTATGTGGTTATTTTTGTGCGATGGTATTGTTTGGGATAAAAAAATTCTTATAAATTCACATATGATAGGGTTGCATATATAAAAAGTTTAAGAGCTGGGCATAAAAAAAACATACCATTAACTGATCCATTCATCTTCAAAAAGTCCTTGAGATGGTAGTTGTTGACTAATCTGTAGTGGGATTGATGATCTCTAAGCTCCGGAGAATTATCGATCTGAAATATTTTGTACATTCTTCTGCAAATACTATTAGGCCGAAACTCACTGTTGCGTTCCGATTGGCAAGCAACGATGCAAATCACTGGATTAGCATCATAGAAATGAGCAAACTCTTCGCTTTCAATCAATTTAAGGAATGACTTGTTAATGCACTTCATTTGCACAATTTTCTTTATTGGGAGCCGAGATAAAATTTCCATTATAACTTCAGGTAGTATTTGTGATGTAACTTTATTTCTCTGGATCAAAGGAAACAAATAATTAGAAGAGAAAACTAGTAGACATAGGAATTAGAAAGTTGTACTGTATCAGAGCAATAATAATTGTATCTCATAATGAGAAGAGAAAACATCTATTTAAAACATCATGGCAAGTGCTTAAGCTTTATTTAGGTGTGCATAATTCATTTCATACTCTTATGTACTCCGATCATTTTTTTAGAAACAGGGAATTTCCCTGAAATGATGAAGTCCAGGTGCCATTACTCATCAGACTTATGATCACCATTTACTTCAGCATAAATACAGCAGTAAGTAGTATGCTATTACAAAATCCTACCTGAAATATGCAGTTAGTCAAAATGTCAAGGAATTCATTTCTTCCAATCCAGGCACCTGCTTTGCTACAATTGGGGATGTTGGCAAATAATTCTTCTGCAAATTTATTGAAGAAAAGTTATAAAAATCATGAAAGCAGAAGAGCTTAAGAAATATGCAGTTATAAAATTTGAATCAAGTCCGAGCAGATTAAGGCCCCTACCATGCTCTAAGGACATTAATGAACCTTAAACCCAAACCCTTCCCCAACTACAACTACCAATAAATCAATTTTTTGTTCAAACTGCACATTTTCAGGATTCTATATAAAGTTCCATTATCTTAAAATTTCTTTGTTCACTAAAACTGTGACACAAGACGTGCCAAAATTTAATGAAAAACATATATATTTGGAGAAGGGTTAGAAATAGAGACAGACCTAGTGAAGCAGATCCCCTCATAGGATATGATGTTATATTGGCAGAGCTGCTGGCCTCACCAGATGAATTTACAAAGGCCATAGTACCATACGATTTCTGAAGAATAGGATCAACAAGTTTTTCTGCACGTCCCAGTTAACAAGCAAAAGATGTAGCGGTCTGTAGCTGAGCAATATCAGCTTGAAGAGTCTTTGCCAATTCAGCAACAGTAAAATCCGCCCTTGGCTTCACAAACGCAGCATAAAGAAACCTGCTTATGCAACCCACAATAGTCAAATGGGAAGTTGTTTACACTTGAGAGCTTTAACCTAAAAAAGATAGAATATAGATGGGAGTCTTACCCTTCAATGGGATCTTCGCACAACTGCTCCTCCCTCTTTGAAACAAAGTCCTCAAACCCAGAAAATGAGACATGTGAAAAGAACCTTAACTCTCTAAGTTTTACTTATAAAGCACATAACCACATAACATATTTGCAAATTGATAATCTTTGTTGCATTTAGCATTTCTGCTGCCTCATTAACATGACATATTTACTTTCCAATATATTACCAACCATGTCTAACAGCAGTTATGCCAGCAGTACCGATTACTGTCACCTAGTTTATATGAGAGGGCTACAATTAATTTGTCATCTAAGGTCCTCCCTTATATTTACTCTCTAGGAGGTCTTCATCGTTTCTTATTTTCAGATAACCCTTCTGAAGTAGCATTGAATGTTTTAATATGTGATAGGAATTTAAGAAATTTTAGGTCATTCAAACAGTATGGAAATGCAAAAAATGGCATTTTCTGATGAGCAGTAATGCAGGACAATGTGTGAGGATGCCTAAAACAAGCAATTGTTTTACTCACTCAGATATAATCCATCCATCTTATACAGTTTTTTTTTCCCCTCAAGATTTATCATGATACCCATAAGTATTACAATGTCTTTAAAACCAACTGTATGAGACTAAGGCTAGCAAATCTTCGGCAGTAGAGACTAATGAAAGTTTGGATTTTCATGTAAACTTTAAGTAGACTCCTATCCTCCGAGGGCTGGGGATGTGTTTTGGATGTGTAAAATTAAAATAAATACTCAAATGTCGTTACATTTACTTTCACCAAACAATAAACCAGCCTCAACTCCAAACATCATCAACTACTCAAAAAAAGATGTTAAAGGCCTAAGGTTAAGCATATCACTGACAAAGTTGTATGCATGCATTTTAATTTAAAGAAACAGCAGTGTTTAGCAGATTAGTGAGATCAAAAGGTAACTTCAAGTTTAAAAAAGATACTGGTCATTCTTATAATTTCCATTCCTCTATGTTATTTTCTGGAGGGGATATTCAAATTTCATTTTAAAAATTTACTAAATAAAATTCTCAAAAGGTTACCTTTGAAACAGTCCGCAGGGTCAACACGAACATCAAAGTACACGAGCCCCTGGCGATATAGACCCTTAATAATTTCAGCATCAAAAAGGGTGAATGAATTTTTTTTCTCCGTATAAATTTTTTCAATTGTTGCCATCTCTTCTGCTGAGAGTTTCTACAACAGAGGTAGAGCAAAGAGTTTGTGTCTGTTAGACTTTTAACTCTGGAAATATGTATTTGGAAATAAATTTGATCAAAAGACAACTAACCTTGAATTTTCCCGAAGTAAAGTTGGTGAGACAAACTACCCACCATGGTTGAATCACAAAGTCCACAGGTACCATAGGCAAGAGTTCTTCATCTACTGGCCGATTTAGCTTCCACATAGAAAGTCAAATTCTAGTTAGATGGGCAAAAAATCATGTTATATATGACAAGGAAATCCAAGTATTTCTTCAAATGGCAGTTCATAAAAATGCCCAAGTGTATCCACCAAGCCAAGTGCCATATGATTGGGACAAAATCAGGAAGTTAGCTGCTTCAACAACTTTCACCTTCAGCAGTAGTGTAGCTGTAAATCCTACCTTACTGCACTTGTTCACAATGTCAATGAATTCCATTTTGCCAATCCCTGTGAGCCGCAAGGCATCTGCTGCGCTAAAAACAGGGATGCTTTCATAGCATTGTTCTGAAAATATATTGCAGAAAAGTTATAAATACCACTCAAGCAGAAGAGCTTAAGAAATATCAAGTGATAAAATTTGAATCAAGTTATAATAGATTGTAAGGCCCCTACCATCTTCTAAGGACATTAATTTCAAATGATACATATTTTATAGTAAAAGACGATTTAGTACAAAAACCAGACAGTAGAACAATGTGACAAGTAAGGGACAACAAGACATATAACTTCAAGGATATACCAGACTTTAGGCAGTTCTCAATCAAGTAACTAAAATCACTACATCCTGTCATACATGCTGCTAATATCTCACCAAATCAAGGTGAAAGTGAGGCAGTTTAATATAGCAATGAACTCTGAGCCAACCACACATTCAGAGTACCTAGAATTCCCCTAGTGTTTGCCCCTTTAGTATTTAGCAATCACATAATGACCCTAGTATATAGGGAAGTCGATGTAAAGAATATTTTGTTAAAAGTTCTTTATGGTAAATTCCCCATTTTCTTAAAAAAACCAAAGAATTTATGTCAGGATGTGATTTCATTACATTTACTCTAGCTGACTTACAGTCATATCTCTCAAGATATAAAATGTTTCTTTATAAATCTTAGCAAGAAATAGGCAGCTCAGCTCCGACTGCAAACAATATATAAATCTTTCAATAAATTCCCTCTAATGGACTGCTCTCTTCTCTTCTTGGCTCTCACTCTCAATCTTAATCGCCTTATTATATATCCTCTAGAAACTGTGAGCAATTATATTTTGCTATTGTATGTTTCTTAGAAACTAGAATTTCAATAGCTCTTGCCTCTGTAAATCCACCATACTGGGGCAGTAGGTTAGGCTTTGCTTCACTGTGCTCTCAATTGCACCACATTGTACCCCTTGCACTCTTCAACTTGCTTCAACGGTTGGCTTCTATTAGCCTTATCCAAATTATTGCTATGACACTATTAACTTTGCTCCTTTATCACAACTAATGAAGCATGTGCAAATTGCAATATGCATATTCATTTATGAAGTACTGGAAGTGTATATGCAATGTATTATAGATGTATCAATGAAGTTTCATTAATGCATACATGAACCATTCACTAAACATTCATGAATCCATTACGTACTAATAACACGTCAGTAAAGTACAAATTATGAATTAAGAGCCCACCAGTATTAAAAGTTGAAAGTAAACAAATGAATGTGTTCCAAGGTGTGCATTGATCATTTAGTGACATTAATGTAATGCATCAATGTCCTGTAAATTATGATCCTCAATAATTCTTAAGTACAAATAGCCATATTGGTGATATACTGTACTGCATGTAGGAAGTTTTTATTCTGGCACCAACACCATTCATTGTTCTACTAGTACCTGTACCACATCGCACGCGCATTACCAGTGTTAACGGACATGTTAGTATAATATTATGGATGCATTACTAGTACCTTGTGAATGTAATTGTGGTTCGACACTCTTTTAACAGATACCTAATTTTATGAGCAATGAGTGTGCCAAATTAACAAGTGCAATTCCAGCATAAAAAATATCGCCGATTAGATAATCTTTATACCGTTTCTCATCACATCAAGTAACATATCACAGTAATTCTTGCACGGAGAAACCCTCATAACACGGCAAACATAGTCCGCAAGATGGTAAGGAAATATCTGCAAAAACAATCAACAAAAAAATTACGTAGGAATAAGGAATTCCAAATAAATTCAAATGTTTAGCGATGAAACTTAGAAACTATAACATGAATTAGTAGAGAGTAGGGTTTCACACCGCTCGATGCTTTTGCAGATAATCCTTCATTCTCTCATAATATTCAACTTCTTTACACACAATATGAGCAGCACAAGTTTCCCATGAGAATCTCTTCTTGATGCAGTGATCAATTATAGCAGGACGCCATTTTCCTCCTTCCACGATTCAGCGATCCATTATACTGCACGAACAGATAATAAATAATCATAAAATCAAAGCGAGAACACTTCTGAATCCCTTTAAAGTGCACAATTATCTTGAATTTCAAATATTTAAGAAAAGAAAAAAATAACCTTTTCTCTTCCTCCGTTAACGGCATTTTGTCTGATCAAGCTAAAATTTTGACGAATGAAGGGGCAGGAGAGCAGAGGCGGATATAAGGGGGGGTCGAGGAGTGCCCCCAACTTGAATTTTTTTTTTTTTTTTTTAATATATACAGTAGGAGTGCAGCGAACTGGAGAACGAAGATGGCTTGATATGACTGCTGCGGGAGTGTTGTCTGTTGAGGGTGGGTGGAGATTGGAGAAGAAAATAGAAGAGAGGTTGTTTGGGAAATGGGAATAGATAAGTAAAAAATAAAAAATAAAAAGGTGTGGGTCCATAACTAAATATAAAATTTTAATCTCTCAAATTTAGTTAAATATATGATTTTTTTTTCCAGCATTAATAAAAATCTAAAAATTTATTAGTTGTTCAAATTAATTTTTGTAATGATATTTGATAATCTACATTTTTAGCTAAATAAAATTTTAAATAACATAACTAAATTTCAGAAGCTACTAGTTAATTTAATTTTTCTTTTCAATTTCAATATGTATGTCAGATTATTATTAAAAGTTATTTACTCAATATTTATGTTATTTGTTAAATATCTAATTATTTGAGATTGTTTGTTAAATATTAAATTATGAATTTTATTTGTTATAATAAAAGGGATAAATTAGGAGTTTTTAATTTAAATTATGATTTATGAATGTTACGTATTATTAAAATATATTTAAATTTAAGAGTTTGTGAATATTAATATTATTAAAAATTACGGAAAAAATAAGAAATGGAACAACATCATCAACTCCTGGATCAAATAAGAAAAAAATATGTACTTTAGTGAAACAACATCGTTTCCCTAATAAATGTATAAAAAGAAATACAAAAAGGTTGACAGTCTCCTTCTCACTATTCTTTTTCTGCCGCGCAAGCAAACTTGAAAACACAGAGCAACAGTTAGCCAACAATGCCGTCCCCCAGAAAAAATTCCTGGATCCGCCACTGTAGGAGAGTGAAATGAGCGAAATTGGACAGTGGAACTTTAGAGAGAGAAAAAGCGAGTTGGAAAAGAACCCTTATGTTACATGTTTGTGTTGCGTGTGTATATGGGCTTCACTGCAGTGTTCTGTTATGTTTGGACACTGCTGTTTCGTCAAGTGGTAACTGGAGTCGTGTTAATTTCAGGTAAGTTATGTTGGGATTTTTTCGAATTAAACCACCGCAGGATCATTTGATTGTTCATTAATCCATGTTCATGCAAATCATATATTTTATGTCACATGCATGTTTATCACGTCAAGCACAAAACCATGCAAAACGAATCTAACAAAGCGGAATACATAGATTCGAATTACTTACAATTGTCAGACGGTTTGAGGACAAGATTAAAGATCTAATCTTGTTATTGAATGAACATAAACAGACGTCCCCTTTTTACTCATAAATTGGCCACACAGTATTCTTACTCCAAGATCTTCTGTTGTATTCCCGGACTGTATCTAGATTCAGAGTGGGCTGAAATTTACTAGATAGGTTTGTGGAATCTGTGGATAACTTTGAGAGACAAAGAGGGGTTGATTTCTTGTTATGAAATTTTCGCCCCCCCCCCTCTTCCCCTTTTATAGGGAAGTGGGCGAAAATTACTTCTTAAATTTCGCCCCATTTCCCTTTTATAGGGAAGTGGGCGAAATTTTACTTCTCAAACCCTACTAGGTTTGGGTCTCTAACTCCAATTCAATATCCAGTCCATTATCAGTCAATTGGGTTACAACAGGGATCTAGAAGAATATTAAATTGGCTCACTAATTTATTTAATATCCAATATCCAATAAACTTAGGATACAATTAAATAAATTAAGTTTTACTTTTATTCCAATAATGAAGTAAAACTGACCTACCAATTTAATACATATTTATGAATATGTTTTCTCCTTTAGTCCAGTCATTCCCCGTGTTTAAGATATAATGTTCATTAATTAATTATGTCAGCCTTTGACAGCTATAATTAATTAACATCTAAAACCTTGAGTAGTACCACACAAGGTTTACCATGTAAGGAATAAATTCCACCTACAGGGTTTCAACATGAACTTGTGTTTCCTCAAGAGAACATCATCAACCTGGCGCACCAGGACACGATGCTCATGCATACTGCTCGAGACATCATGTATACATTGTTATTACCTAAGATATCGAGTTTGATCTACGGAAAGGTCTCACTCATTGATAAATCAAAGTAATAGACAATGCACACATATATTCGCCAATGTCACATGAGTTCAGAACCCGAACTCTATGGATCTTTATTCTCACTAACTGGGTCAGAGACAGAGAATAGTATCCTATCGTGTTCCTCCTCAATACACTAACAAGTGTATTGAGCTCTTTAATACAATAATCAGTTAGTCAAGATAAACTAACTTATCAGATTATTCTATGGTGTACCGATGGTGTTCAGGACCATCTAAGCCATGAGCTCTTTAATACAATACAAGGTTCTAATGATATAATTTTACCGTGTGACTCCCCACACCATATCATCTACAATGTAAGTATATGGAACATTGCATAGAACAATTATAGAACATAATCTAAATGCAAATAATGACTACAATAACTTTCATTTCATATCATCATATCATCAGAAAAGTATACAAAGACAAGTCTTCTAGTATACAAAACTAACAATCTCCCACTTATACTTGAAGCATGTCTTTCAAGCATAAAAACTAACTGGCTAACTCTCCAATCAAAACTATCAACTCAAATTGCGCCACCAGGTCTGCATCTCACTCCTATTTTCTCCACATGACCATCAAAGGTCTTAGCCGACAGGCTCTTCGTGAATGGATCAGCCAGGTTGTCCTCCGTTGCAATCTTGACCACCGCCACGTCTCCTCTCTTAATGATTTCTCATATAAGATGGTACTTACTCTCTATGTGTTTACTTGCCTTGTGGACTCTAGGTTCCTTCGAATTTGCCACTACACCAGAGTTATCACAGTATATCGTAATAGTCTTAGGCAAATTGGAAATCATGCACAAGCCCACTAAGAACCCGTGGAGCCAGACAACCTCTTTTGCAGCCTCAGAGGCAGCTACATATTTGACTTCCATGGTGGAATCTGCAATGCATTTCTGCTTTATGCTCCTCCACGCAATGGCTCCCCCTGCTAATGTAAACACATAGCCCGAGGTAGACTTACTCTAATCTTTGTCGGATTGAAAATCTGAGTCCGTGTAACCCAAAGGCACTAGACTATTAGAGCAGAATACCAACATGTAATCTCGAGTCCTTTTAAGGTACTTGAGAATGTTTTTGACCGCAGTCCAGTGACCTTGTCTAGGGTTAGACTAATATCTGCTTACAATTCCAATGACATAGCATATATCAGGCCTAGTGCATAGCATAGCATACATCAAACTTCCCACAGCCGAAGCATATGGTACTTTCTTCATTTCCTCTATCTCAGATTGTGTTTGGGGACACATTTCCTTGGATAGATGAATTCCATGCCTGTAAGGTATAAAACCTTTCTTGGAATCTTGCATGCCAAACCTAGCTAGCACTGTGTCGATATAAGTCACCTAGGATAGACATAACATCATTTTCTAGTGATCTCGAATGATCTTGATGCCAAGGACATGTCCTGTTTCATCCAAATCCTTCATATCGAATTGCTCGGGCAGCCACACCCTAATGTTTGACAACGCCTTCTTACTGTTTCCAATAAGCAAGATGTCAACAACATAAAGTACGAGGAATGCCACCACGTTTCCGTCACATTTCTTGTACACACAACTCTCATCCTGACTTTGCACAAATCCATATGACTGGACAACCTCATCAAATCGGATGTTCCAAGATCTCGATGCCTGCTTAAGTCCATAAATGAATCTCTTAAGCTTACACACCAAGTGCTCTTGGCCCTTAGTAATGAATCCCTCTGGTTGCTTCATGTGAATGTTTTCCTCAAGACTTCCATTTAGGAAAGCTGTCTTGACATCCATCTGTCAGATCTCATAATCCAAATGAGCGGCAATAGATAAGAGAATCCGGATTGACTTAAGCATGGCTATCGGTGAAAAGGTTTTCTCATAATCGATCTCTTCTTTCTGAGTATACCCTTTTGCCACCAATCTTGCCTTAAATGTTTCAACCTTCCCGTCAGATCCTCTCTTGCGCTTGTAGACCCACTTACAGCCAATGGGTTTTACCCCATCTAGTGGTTCTACAAGTTCCTAGACTTGATTGCGATCCATAGATCCAATCTTAGACTCCAATGCAGTTTTTCAAGAATCCGCATCTTTATCTCAAATCGCCTCATCATAGGTCATGTGATCCAATTCATTGAGACCCTCTGGGAAATCTGAAGCCTCTCCCAGACCAATGAATCTATCAGGTTGGCGTACAACCCTCCTACTGCGACGAGGCAGTTCCTGTACTTCTGTGACACGTTGTGAAGTGTTTGGTTGTTCCCCTTCTTGTACAACTGGTGTAGGATTCGATCCTCCCCTTAACTCCTCAAGGATGATTTGACTCCTTGGTTTGTGGTTTATGACATAGTCTTCCTCTAAGAATCGAGCATTGGTACTGACAATGATCTTCTGTTCCTTAGGACTATAAAATAAACCACCTTTCGTTCCTCTAGGATATCCAACGAACAGCCTTACATTAGTACGAGGTACCATCTTATCAGCTTCCTTGTCCAACATGTGTGCTGGGCTACCCCAAATCTGAATATGGTTCAAACTGGGCTTTCGTCCAGTCCATAGTTTTGTGGGTGTAGTAGGAACTGATTTCGATGGAACCAAGTTGAGAATATAGGTTACCGTTTCCAGGGTACATCCCCAGAACGAAATAGGCAACTCAGAATAACTCATCATTGATCTAGCCATCTCTAATAGTGTACAATTCCTTCTTTCCGCTAGGCCATTCTGCTGTGGCATTCCAGGCGCAGTCAACTGGGATGTAATCCCATTCTCTGCCATGTAATCCCTAAATTCACTTAAGAGGTACTTGCCACCACGATCAGAATGTAATGACTTGATACTTCTGCCCGTTCATTTCTCCGCTTCCACCTTAAAGTCTTTGAATTTCTCAAAGCATTCAGACTTGCGACGCAACAGGTAGATATATCCATATCTAGAGTAATCATCAATGAGAGTGATGAAATACTTGAACCCTCCTCGAGGTTGAATTGACATAGGGCCGCACAGGTCAGAGTGAATCAAATCTAATAGCCCTTCGGATCTATTTCCTTTTGACTGGAAATGACATTTGGTCATTTTACCTTCCATTCAGGATTCACACAAAGGAAACGATTCCAGTACCAAAGAAGACAATGTTCCATCGTTTACAAGCCTTTGTATCCTCTTAAGGTTAATATGACCTAGCCTTAGATGCTAAAGATAGGTTTGTCAAGTCTGAAGGTTCTTTTCTCTTGTTAGGGTTTATGATCGATGTATTCAACACTTGTCTTTGCGTAGTGTTTCAGTTGGTTTAAGAAAGTATAAGTGTCCATCCAATGTGCTAGAACAGATAAAATGTTTACCACTAAAGATAACTACTTTGTTATCAAAAGAAATAGAATATCCATCCATAATCAATTTAGAAACTGAAACCAAGTTTCGCCTAAAACCAGGCACATAAAGACAATCTTTCAAAACCAAAGTTCTATCACTACTGAAAGGTAAAACAACGTCTCCCACTGCAACAGCCGCCACTCTCGTAGCATTGTCCATGTAGACGGTGATCTTATCCTCACTCGGCTGTCTTTTTACCAGGAACCCCTGTAAAGACATGCAAACATGATCAGTAGCTCTAGTATCTACTACCCATGACTGGGTAGAACAAGTTGCTAAACATGTTTCTACAACCAGTGTGTGAGATGTACCTCTCTTCTTCTTTTTCTTCTTGTTAGGACACGCTGCCTTCCAGTGACCTGGTTGGCCGCACTTGAAGCATTTAGTCTTTGACTTGAACTCCTTAGAAGGAATCTTTGCCTTTGGTTTCTTTGCCTTAGGCGCCTCATCTCCAGTCTTCTTAGGTGCGTTTCTCTTCTTCCTTTTTCCACCAGAAGAAGACGCCCATTTCTCAGCTATGTGGGCCTGAGGATCGCTCTTTTGGAGCAATTCAGCCGCCTGAAGATCTATGAGCAGTTCATTCAGGCTGACATCCCTTTTAATCATGTTAAAATTCAGCCTGAACTGCTCAAACTTCGAGGACAAGCTATGAAGAACAATGTCGATTTGAGAATCACCATCTAGCTCTCCACCCAAGGTCTCGATCTCAGATAAATACCTCATCATCATGAGAACGTGATCCCTAACAGGTGTGAAGTCAGACATTCTCGCATCCATTAGCTTCTTTATTGCCAAATGGCGTGCCGAGCGGTTCTGATGACCGAATAGCTGCCTAAAGCTGTACATGATATCATAAGCGGTTTTCATAGGCTCATGCTGATGTTGCAACACACTTGATATAGATGCCAAAATGTAACAGTGCTTTATCTCATTAGACCTGACCCACTTATCATATGCAACCTTTTGGGCTACGTCAGAACCCTCATCTGGCTGTTGAGGACAAACCTCTTCAAGCACAAACTTGTGTCCCTCAGCAACAAGAACTAAGTTAAGGTTACAAAGCCAGTCATTGTAGTTTTCACCGACAAGTTTGTTTTCTTTGAGGATGGAGGACAGATTGGAGAGTGCCATTGATGATATGAAATAACTGAAATTAAAACATGCAGTACAGTCACAAACACTTTTAGGATAAACAGTATATAATCGAAAGCCTCACAAAAATTATATAGTTTTCCACCGACACTTTAAAAATGTCTTTTATAAGCCACGATAGTGTGGAAATTTATAAAATTCATTTTTAAATAGGTTAAAACCTTTAATTTGCCTCCAGTTGAGTTTCCTTACAACAAGCAAATTAATAGCCGGATAATAAACACGGTCATGTAATCGTCTAACTGATAAGCCACGATTGTGTGGACATTTATCAATAAATTACATCTAAGTGTGCACACCATTATCTTCGCACCAAGATCACTATTCGAATTTAACTGCTCCAGATGGAAGAGTCGGTTAGTTCTAATAGTGTTCTACAGCTATCCATTTAGGAGATTTAATTTCTAGAGAAATATGTGATATGACACATCCGATATGGAGGAAGACCAATGTCAACACGCATGCCCATCACTTCTCAATTAAACCATATTTTAATGGAGACCGTATGAGATTTCTTCATACTTTGGTATGAATATCTCCCACTTAGTTATTTATGCTTGATGTTTCATTTTATCCCATTATCGAACATGCAAACATCACATAAAATGATAAACAACCATTGCATGCTTCAACATAATAAACAACAATAATATTCCAACTATCATGGCTTATATCTCATGTTGATTGATGAGATAAAATAGGAAAGTCAGCTCCGGAACAGGGCTTGGATCGCCGCTCCCTTCACCGTGCCTCGCCGAAAACCTAGCTCCATTTAGGGTTTCGGGATGTGAACCAGTGAACCTTCCTTCTTGGTGCTGAACCACTTTCCTTTCTTTGAGTTGATCTTCGATCTTTATTCAATACACACTATCTATTCCAAAAGGAAAAATCTAATATTGCTAGAATAAAAAATTACAACTCAAAAACTCGGTCTAACAGCTTTATATCTATTACATTAAAACAACATAAAATAAAACCTAGACCTAATCCATGGATTTTCTCATGAATTAAAATCACGTAGCCAAACCGGCATACAGTCAAATATTCATTCAACATAAACATACATCACATAAAATAAAGGAGCCATGATAGTTGGTAAACCTGCAAACAAACACAGTCTACAAAACTAACAATCATTTATTATATGATCCACACAAAATAACATATGATATCTATGCATGAATATTAAATAATATTCGAATTTTTCAATTAATTAAATTAATTAATTTGATATTATCTACAAGATAAAAATTGGAAATCAAATTATCCACCAATTTTTAACTTGTATTTTTTCGAAAATAATCTTAAAATAAATCTGGAAATTATTTAAAATTATCCACCAAATTTATTTAATATTTTCAAACCACCCTAATTAAATAATAATTGAATATCTTGATATAAATTAAAAATCTAATCCAAATATTATCCAGAAGAATCTAAATCTTTAAGGATAAGGTTTGAAGATTTGATCCACTCCAAAATCTTCCAAAACCTATCCAAAATTAAATTCTTATCACAATTGGATTTTGATAATTGTTTGTATATATCCAAAATCACCTTATCCAATATTTAATTTCTAGATTTCAAAAATCATAAAAATAATAAATCTGGAAATTTGATCCACTTCAAAATCTTCCAAATTTAAAATTCTATTTTCAAATCTATCTAGATTAAAATTAGGTAAATTAAGATATACATCAAATAATATCAAATCTTAACCCAATCTCCATAATTTTCGATCCACTCTAATAATTAAATTTGGAAATTTGATTTTTATCAAAATCTTTTCCAAATTAAATTATTAAAAATGAGAATTACACTAAAACAATATATTTGGAAATTTTGACATTAATCGAAAAACTATTTCAAATTAAAATCACAAGTTTCGAAAATATCAAGAATAAAAAATCTGGAAATTTTGATCCACTTCAAAAATAACCAAATTTAAAATTCTATTTTTAAACTTATCTAGATTAGAATTTTGTAACTTTTGTTATACATCAAAAATCACCAAATACAATTCTAATCACCAAAAAATTTGAGCCCTATCCAAATTAAATCTGAAAATTTTGATGTTGATCAAAAATCCATCCAAATTTAATTATAGTAGTTGAAAATTTTAACACAAAATTAGGAAATTTTATAACATCAATTTTCGAAAAAATTGATGACCAAATTTTCGATCCCCATCAAATAAGATCTGGAAATTTGAAAAACATCAAATATCATCCCAAATCTTAATCCATGATGGCCCAAAATTCTTTAGGTCACAAAACAAGAATTTTCGAATTACCACAAAAATTCATCCAAGTTTTATACAATATAAAAATCGAAATCTATACATATTTAAATCTGAAAATTTAAGCACCATAAATTTATCATCAAATTTAAATACATATTTCTATATTATCCTAGGATAAAATCTAGAACAGTGCCAAAACCCTCTCTGATACCAGTTGTTGGGGTTTTTTCGAATTAAACCACCGCAAGATCATTTGGTTGTTCATTAATCCATGTTCATGCAAATCATATTTTTTATGTCACATGCATATTTATCACGTCAAGCACAAAACCATGCAAAATGAATCTAACAAAACGGAATAGATAGATTCGAATTACTTATAATTGTCAGACGGTATGAGGACAAGATTAAAGATCTAATCTTGCTGTTGAATGAAAACAAATAGACGTCCCCTTTTTACTCAAAAATTGGCCACACAGTATTCTTACTCCAAGATCTTCTGTTGTATTCTTGGACTGTATCTAGATTCAGAGTGGGCTGAAACCTACTAGATAGGTTTGTGGAATCTGTGGATAACTTTGAGAGACAAAGAGGGGCTGATTTCTTGTTATGAAATTTTCGCCCCCCTCTTCCCCTTTTATAGGGAAGTGGGCAAAAATTACTTCTTAAACTTCACCCCCTTTCCCTTTTATAGGGAAGTGGGCGAAATTTTACTTCTCAAACCCTACCGGGTTTGGGCCTCTATCTCAAGTTCAATATTCAGTCCACTATCAGTCAATTGGGCTACAACAGGGATCTAGAAGAATATTAAATTGGCCCACTAATTTATTTAATATCCAATATCCAATAAACTTAGGATATAATTAAATAAATTAAGTTTTACTTTTATTCCAATAAAGAAGTAAAACTGACCTACCAATTTAATACATATTTACGAATATCTTTCTCCTTTAGTCCAGTCATTCCCCATGTTTAAGATATAATGTTCATTAATTAATTATGTCAGCCTCTGACAGCTATAATTAATTAACATCTAAAATCTTGAGTAGTACCACACAAGGTTTACCATGTAAGGAATAATTTCCACCTACAGGATTTCAACATGAACTTGTGTTTCCTCAGGAGAACATCATCAACCTGGCGCACCAGGACATGGTGCTCATGCATACTGCTCGAGACATCATATATACATTGTTATTACCCAAGATATCGAGTTTGATCTACGGAAATATCTCACTCATTGATAAATCAAAGTAATAGACAATGCACACATATGTTCGCCAATATCACATGAGTTTAGAACCCGAACTCTATGGATCTTTATTCTCACTAATTGGATCAGAGATAGAGAATAGTATCCTATCGTGTTCCTCCTCAATACACTAACAAGTGTACTAGAATAATCAGTTAGTCAAGATAAACTAACTTATCAGATTATTCTACGGTGTACCGATGGTGTGTTCAGGAACATCTAAGCCGTGAGCTCTTTAATACAATACAAGGTTCTAATAATATGATCTTACCGTGTGACTCCCCATACCATATCATCTACAATGTAAGTATATGGAACATTGCATAGAACAATTATAGAATATAATCTAAATGCAAACAGTGACTGCAATAACTTTCATTTCATATCATCATATCATCAGAAAAGTGTACAAAGACAAGTCTTCCAGTATACAAAACTAACAAGTTATTGTGGGCTGTCTAATTGTAGGAGCGAGTAGAGAAGAACTTTTGCTCACACGTGCGAATATTTTGAATTTTCCAGCCAATCATTCACAACATGAATTCGAATAATCTATCTACTACTACTACTACTACTACTACTACTACAAGTAAGATGTTTTACAAATTTTAATTTATTTTTATATCCATACAACAATTTTAATTTAAGGATAATTGTGTAATATAATACTTTATCCGTTTCGTTTTAATTATTGCTTTATTTTTTTATCTAGATTTAACAATTAATTTTATGAACTAATATACGGATCTCTCATATATGACATAAGATCTTATTCATTTATATTTCTTAAAATAGGGTTTGAGATAGAGTTAAATTTGAGAGAGAGTGTGTGAAAATATATAAAACAACAAACATTTTGACACAAAATAAAAAACTTAAAACAACAATCATAATGAAACAGATGGAGTATATAATATGTATTTATTATGTAAAATCTAACATACTACATTAGTTTGCTTATGAATCTACTACTATATATAAAATGAGCCTTATTTTTACAAAAAAAATCTACGTGTACTTTATTTAGTAGTAGATATAAAATTTTGTTGGGTGATTTTTATACAAATGGTCGTTCATTTGATGTGCATATATATGGTGACAATCAATAAATATTATTATTGTCTTCCATAATATTATACTAAAATACGATTGGTGCCTTGACAAGTTCAAATTCTCTCGTGTTTTTGTGTCTTTTTCTCATTCTTTTGTCCTTTGTTTTTTCTGTTTTTTTAGTCGGAAAGGGCCAGAATGGGCACAAGGGGCAGTAGGAGGCAGGAGAATCACTTCTGGAGGGCATTACGATACCAATGATACCAAGATGGGTAACAACTTTCTTAGCGGAAAGTTCTCTCTCGAGCCTGGCAGAAATCGCCCACCATTCCAGCAAAAGCTGAAGGAGAAGTTTGTGATCGTGCCCACAACAACTCTAGAGTGATTGAGAGGAGAAGGAAAGCTGGGCATAAGGATAACTAATGCCAGCTACAGCAGAAGCAATGCACCCTAGCCGCCGAAGGAAAGAGGAGCCGCGGAAGACAAGTTGACACTTTTAGAAGGATACTCGACTTTACAAGGAAAGTTGCTATGTCGGCGCTACTAGGGCACGACGAGTACAGAATCTGCCATTCAGAATCTTCTAAATAAGAGAAGAATCTACCAGATATGGAAAGCTTTGGGCATGGCGGCTGTGAATTGGCTGAAGATTCCCGGCCTGTCGGGGAGTTTACCTTGTGTCTTTGTACTCCTATATAAGTAGATCTCATGGCAGAAAACAAACACTTTTTCTGTTACGCTCGCATCAAACAATTTATTTTAGTTTTATTTTACTTTTCAGCAATAGGTCTCGGACCTTATACCCGCAGACACTTAGGATTTTACTGTTTTATGTTATTCAATCCAGCGTTGGAGTTGGATTTATATTGCAGTTTAATATAAGTAAAATTTTCATTTAATTTATGTCATCTTTTATTTCTTTTAATTATTATTATTTTTCTAAGTCTAGCATAAGCGGCTAGACTCGTTATTGTAAAACGATAATCTGTGCTCACAAGTGTTTAATTAATACTGCTTATTAACTATTCTACGATATGTGTGGGACAGATGTAAGAACATAAAATATAAAGCAGTAAAATGCGCACGAGATTGGTAACCCAGTTCGATTAAACAACCTACTCTGGTGGGATTGCTCCCAAACTTGAAGATTTGACTGTTACTCCTTTATGAAGTGTATTAGGGTTCTTACACGTACAGGACTCTCTCCTTATATCGCTCGTTCTTCTCCATGAGATCTTTCGCTAGTCGAAAGCTGTAAGATCCCCTTACAACCATGACATTAGACTCCCTCTAGCTACCCATGACTTCAACTTACAATTTCTATCGAGATTGTGTACAAAACAGGATTAAGAACCCCTCACGTGTTTCACTCGAAAAACACTCAAAACTAGTCTATCACGTTGAACTGTTTTAAGGAATAACTACTAGTTGATACATGGGACACAAACCACAATGACTCTCAAATAATATGCTAAGAGAATCTATACAAAAATGTCGATCGATTGCACAATGAATCGGTCTTCATATAACCTTCACTTCACACTTGTTGCCGATCTTCATTCGCCGCCAATATGGTAAGTGAATTGATGGTTTGTGATCTTCCCAAACGTGTGTAGATACTTTCCTTGGATAGGAGGGTTATTAGTAGCTCGGTATCTGCTCCACTAGGCAGTCAATCGAACATATCTTGCCTTCTATGAACGGATCCGCGCAAGATCTTCTATTTATGGAAACTGCCATAGTGTCCCTAGTTCTGTTTGGGACATCAGAGAGAACAGTTTGCCAACTGTTCTTCTTTTCTCGCACAGCAGAATGAATAGCTTCATGGACAAACCCAAGCACACATTTTCGAACATATCTCGCCAACAAAACAACACGAACACTTAGTGCATAACAATGGCACTAACAATCTCCCCCTTTGGTGTTTATGGTTAACAATTATCATCTCAATCTACACAACACTGGAATCAACTTCGCAGATAAAAAATATATCAAAACATGCGATATAATTAAAAACTGTCTGGGACAGTTCCAAGCACACTCCCCCTGAGTCTGATCTGGGAGTGCCTTCAAACATCACGAACATTATTTGCGCGGTTACAACCGCATTATCTAGTGGGTCACAAATTAATTACAAACAAAAAAAAAATTGTTCATCGACAAGATAGCAAAAACATAAGAAGAGGACACAAGCTCCTATCAGTAATAGCAACAGCAGCGGCAGACAGCAACAACAGAGTGTCCTTCATTCCCCCTTTCTTCCTCTCCCCCTTAATTTTTGCCAAAAATAACAAGAGCGTTCAAAGCGGGGAGGCATCATCATCTGCATCAACATCGGCAGGAGCAGCAGCGGTGGTGGAAGGCTGATCAACAAAAGGTCCAGCAGCAGCATCAAATGGCGAGGCAAGGCCAAGAGCCTGAACTCGAAGGTCAATCAGGAAAGACTCCAACTCCTGCTCTCGAAGCTTAAAAGCCCTGATGGACTTCTTCAGCAGCTGCACTTTACGCTCCAAAGATTTTATGTGTCTGTCAAAGAAAATAAAGGTGACAGATAAAGATAGAGCAGATCTGTTTGGAACAGAAGGTGGCACAGTTCTAACGCTAGCAGCATCATCTCTTGCAGGGATATCTTGGGCATGCTGGGATGAGGACAACTTCAAGCTGATTATGAGCAGCAATGCCTCTGGCTTATAAAAATCATCAGCATTCACAACATCCTGCTGAGCCATAATCAGGCTGAAAATCAGGCCAGGAAATCTAATCGGTTGCTGACTCCAAGAAGACTCTACATGGGCCACAACATGCTCAAAGATGAGCTGACCAAGGTTGAACTCCATCCTGGTTCCAACATTAAACAACAACAGACCAAGGGGCTTCCCAATCGTCGAGTTGTGCGTGCTAGGGATCCAATTGCAAACCGTAATTTTGTGAAGTATTGAATACTTCACGCTCAAGTCTGACGCCAGTAAGACACGGCTTGATGGCCATACACACCAACTGCCTCCAGTCAACTCAGCAGCAATCTCATTCAAATCAAACACCGGGGCAGGAGCCACCACATGCTTACGACCCAAATATGCATTTATCACAGACGGAGAAAAATGTATCCAATGACCCTGCACAAAGACAGCAAAAGCATGCTCAGATGATGCATCACGAATGGACTTAGATAAATTGGCATAAAATTCATGCACAATTACAGCAACAAAGGGAGGTGCAGTATAGGCAGACTTCTCTAATCTCAAATCATGCAAAAGATCAATAACCCCAGTTCCTTCGACATCAGCCTTAACCAACTTTCACTCAGACACTAAGGAGCAACCAACAACCATCTTGAATTGACTCTGGTGAAAGGCATATAGAAACTTACTCGAATCATAGACTTTATATTCAAAATAAGATCTGTCAGGGACATCTGCAGTGACATCCCCTGCTTCATCATCCGAGGGAGAAGGAGCTCTAGTTTACTTCATCAACGGTCGGCGATGACCCGACATCAACCCCATCCTTTACTCAGACAAAATCCGTATAACACGGAGAGGAACAACAACAACAGGCTTCTTAGATGAAGCTTTTGAACCAGAAGCCTTAGAAGATTTGGGGGCTTTTGAGGATGACCCTTTCTTGGCAGCAACCTTCTTAGACTTGGGGGTTTTGGAAGAGAGCCCCTTCTTCGCAGCAACTTTTACCAGCATCTTTGATTTTAGGTTGGCAGTGAGAGTGTCATCTTCATCATCAGACACCGGAGGGGTGACTAGTTCATCACGCAACTGCAACTTGCGTTTGGTCCCGCGAGTTTTTGTGGAGGTAGGTTTTTGATTTGGTTTAGGAGGAACAGAATCAGCCCCAGAAATGGGAAATCTTCATTGAGGAAGGAGATATCAATATCTTCTTCACCTTGACCTTGATCAAGGGTTTCATCAGCAGCAGTAGGTGACACTAGGGGAACTTGAATAGTGACAATGGGCGTGTCACTAAATAGCGGAGCACCGGTGAGAACAGAGGGTTCTTGAACAAACTTCAAGGCATCAAGGGATGCAGCAAAATCCTCAATTGAGGAAGAAATATCATCTACCATGGCGGCAATAGAAGCTTCCACCGATTCAATATTCTCCATAGGTGGTGATGGATGATCAATAGAAACCCTAGGAGAGGGTGCAGGAACAAGATCTATCTCAGACACATATCGGTCAATTGCTTCCACAGAAAGTACCATAGAAGAAGGCACAGAAGCAGGGACATCAGGAATCACTTCAATAGGCTTCTCTGAAGGAGGAGCACTGGGTACCGCCTCAATCGATTGCTCCAAATCAACGGTAATGGGAACAACCTCACTTGACTGTTCTGAAGCAGTGACAGTGGGAACGGGCTCAATTTGCTGTTCTGAAGCAGCGACAGGAGAGCCAAAATGAGCAAACACCAACGGCTTGGAGAGCTCTCCTAACTTGCGCCACAAAAAATCTTGCGTAGAAATCTTTGGCTTCTTGAATAGAGATAGCTTGGAAGACTCAGATTTGTCTGGCATTGATTTCTGAGAAGGACTACTCTTGAGGACAGAATTTGCAAGAGAGAAAGGCTTGAGGAGAAAGAGAATTTTTTTAAAAAATTCCGTTGCCTTAAAAATTTTGAACAGTAGAATTATATCCTTAATTAGAGAGTTTAGAAGAGAAATTCCCATAACTGTCACATCCCATAAATATCACCCCTCTGCTCGTTCTTGGGAAGTGGAACCGAACTCGGTGTGGAAAATAAGGACCCACTAGCCGTTGAGAGACATCGGCTCAAACTGTCCCAGTATCTGTCTGAGACATCCTTTAGCACACAACACATCGACCACACCAACTTGGTCACTTTACATTTTCTGTACACACATCACTGACCAAGACCGTACAGAGAGGCTTCTCTCAGAGGAGAAGTTCAGAGAACACAAAGACCCATAGAGGATCTAAGTGTTTCAAACCTTGCACTATCAAGTGCCTTAGTAAAGATATTCGTAAGTTGGGCTTCAGTTCCAACATATTCAATCACAAATGATCCATCTTTGATAAGTTCACGGATGAAATGGTGATGAATATCTATGTGTTTTGTTCGTGAGTGCTGGATAGGATTCTTCAAAATATTTATTGCAATATTGTCACAGAAGATGGTAAGGACAAATTGTGGCACACCATAGTCAAACAGTATTTGCTTCATCCAAAGAAGTTGAGTACAACAACTTCCAGCTGCAATATATTCCGCTTCCGCAGTAGATAGTGAGATCGAATTCTGCTTCTTACTAAACCATGAAACCATGTTGTTTCTAAGGAAGAAACATCCTCCAGAAGTACTCTTCCAATCTTCAGTACAACCAGCCCAATCTGCATAATAAAACCCCACCAAACTAGGGTTTGTATCATAGGAAAAACAAAGTCCTAACTCAGCAGTACCTTTTATGATGAGATCGAGACAAGCACTGAGGATTTGAATCCAGAGTTGCAGCTGAGAGGTCCAGTGACGAGATTAAGAGCCAAGAAGCTGCAAGGTTACTTCCAGTGCTATGCTGGAAAGAAGTTGGAAGATGATGGAACTGATTTTAAGCAGTCCAAGTTGGTGACTATTTTAAGCATCGAGGAGCTCGATTGAAGCCATGGCAAAGTCGTTCATAGCTGATTTAATTAGTTAATTTATTTATTTCCAGTCTATTATTTCAGTTGTGGTTTTATTTATTTAGCAGACCCAATTATCACAATCTGTTTAAGTGATATTGGACCCAGTAGTAGTTTTAATTAGCCCAGTTCGAATTCTAGGCCCAAGACACTTTAATTTTCGTTCCTTAGGTTTATTATTTAGGGATTTTCGTTCCAATTGAGAGGCAGACACGTTTTGAATGAAAAAAACAGCGCAAAGCTTTTCAACTTGTCTCAAAAATCAATAGTTCTTTGGTAGAGTTTGTTTCTGGTGAATTCAAGCTTGAAATCAATTGATTCGTTCGTGCATCCAGTAGTGTATGGGTTAATCAAGACATTGAAGATTGCTCCATAGGTGCGTTCCGAGTTCTCGTCGATTCGGGGTTCGTTTCGGGTAAGATTCACCTATCCTATTCATTTTTCTTCATCATCGATCCTTCCACCATCACGACAGCCACCACCCATGTCCATAACACTCCCATATCATCATCAACACCCTCAAAATCGTCCCACTTCAGATCGAAACCCGGATTCATCGATTTAGGTCTAAAAACCCTAAATCGAGTCAGAAACTTCCAACCATTCGATCTCTTAAAAAACTTGGCCAAATTAGCTGAATTTTGGATATGTTTTGCATCTCTACAGATTGTGCCTTGTGTTAAAATTTGAGCTCAATCCAAGGTCGTTTGCATAGGGTTCTATTTGTGTCTTTAATTTAGGGTTTTACGGGTTATTTGGGGTTGATTTGTGTTTAATTCTTGTTGAATTCGAATTTCTTGATTTAGTACAATATATTGGGTTATTAATTTGTGATTGTTCAGTTTTGTTTGGATTGAATCAACCATATAGTTTTCGTGTGTTCATTTCTTTGCTTCCGCGTATTATTGGCCGCATCATTTTATGTACTTGATTATGTTCTTGACAGATTTCAGATGACTTTCTTTGGGATCAGATTGGTACCAAGCACAAACTCCCACACTGTAGAAAATGTCTGGCTTACTTGCAGTAAGGTAAAGCAGACTGCCAATCATAGTCTGGTACAAGGTTTGCTCAATAGACACACCGGCTTTATCTTTTGACAACTTTAGAGTTGTTCCCATCGGTGTTCTTTTCGGGCTGTAACTATCCATACCAAACTTGCTGATCAAGTTCCTTGCATACTTTGTTTGAGACACAAAGATCCTGTCATCTTTTTGCTTCACTTGAAGCCTCAGAAAGTAGGTTAGTTCACCTACAAGACTCATCACAAATTCAGAAGTCATGTCCTTCACAAACTCGTCCACCATTCTGTTTGAGACAGATCCAAAGACAATATCATCGACATAGATCTGGATGATGATCACATCAGATTTTTCTCTCTTGATGAAGTGAGTTCTATCAGCTCCACCACGTACATATCCTTTCTCCAGAAGGAACTTAGTTAGCCGTTCATACCAAGCTCGAGGAGCTTGTTTGAGACCGTAAAGGGCTTTTTTCAGTTTGTATACATACTCAGGATGGTGAGGGTCTTCAAAGTCTTTGGGTTGGCTAACAAACACGTCTCCAGACAAGTACCCATTCAAGAAGGCACTCTTCACGTCCATTTGGAATAATTTGAACTTCATCCAAGCAGCCATGGCAAGGAGCAAATGAACTGATTCAAGTCGAGTCACGGGAGCAAAGGTGTCGTCGAAATCCACTCCTTCAACTTGGGAATAACCTTGGGTAACAAGTCTTGCCTTATTTCTGGTTATGTTCCCTTCTTCATCGATTTTATTCTTGAAAATCCACTTTGTGCCAATAATATTAACATCTTCAGGTCATGGAACATGATCCCACACTTCATTTCTTTCAAATTGCAAGAGCTCTTCTTGCATGGCTTGAATCCATCGGTCATCTTGCAATGCCTCCTTCACACTTTTAGGCTCCATAATCGAGGTATAACACACATTGGCTATCAACTCACGGTAGTTCTTTCAAACTTCTCTTGTTCGAACACCTTCACTCATATCACCGATAATGTCTGATACAGAATGATTCTTCTGAACCCTTTTTGAAGGTTTGCAAACGTCCAGTTTCTTACTGCTTGCTTCTGTCGGGATACTGTGTTCCGAACTATCTGGCACAGATGGTGGCATATGGATAGTAGTATCAATACTTTCCTCATCAATCTGGGTAACAGATTATTCCAGATCATCAACAACAATATTAATGGACTCTATCATAGTCTTGGTCCTTTTGTTGAAAACACGGTAGGCCTGACTATTCCTCGAGTACCCGAGAAATATACATTCATCTCATTTGGCATCAAACTTGCCAAGCTGCTCTCGGTCTCACAACATGTAACAAGTACTCCCAAAGATGTGAAAGTACTTTAAGTTGGGATTTTTCCCTTTCCATAACTCGTAGGGAGTAACTCTCGTCTTGGGTTTGAAGTACACCCGATTAATGACATGACAGACTGTATCCCAGACTCTCATCAGGGATAGATTTTGCATTCATCATGATTCAGCTCATCTCTTGAAGCGTCCGATTTTTCCTCTCAACAACACTGTTTTGTTGAGGTGTTTTTGGTGCTGAGAACTCTTGACTGATTCCTCTTTCTTCACAGAAACATCTGAGGAAAGTATTTTCAAATTCACGACCATGATCACTTCTTATTCTTACAACATTGGTTCCTTTCTCCACTTCAAGCTTGAGACACAACTTCTTGAATGTCTCGAAGGTCTCTCGCTTGTCTCTTAGGAACTCCTCCCATGTGAATCTAGTATAGTCATCAACACACACAAATATGAACCTCTTCCGTCCAATACTTTCAGTTTGAACAGACACCATCAAGTCCATATGTAACAGCTCCAAGGCGTTTCAAGTGGTGATCTTTTTAACAGATTTGTGAGATGTGTGAATCTGTTTTCCAACTTGACATGGTCCACAAATTTTCCCTCGATCGATACTCAATCTTGGCACACCAATCACAACTTCAGTCTTCATGAGTCTCTGAAGGTTTTGAAAACTGATATGGCCAAGTTTTTCATGCCATAAATTTGCTTCACAAATTTGAGATCTGAAGCAAGTCCCCTTCATGTTAAGGAGATAACAGTTGTCCCTCGATCTATCCCCATCCATCAGAAGAACACTTTCTTTGTTCTTGACAAGACATTTGTCTCGAGTCAAATGTACCAAGAGACCTTGGTCACACAACTAACTAATGCTAATTAAATTAGCTTTCAGTCCTTATACAAGCAGCACGTCCTCTAGATTGGGCATTCCATGCATATTGAGACATCCATGGCCAAGCACTCTACCTTTAACACCTCTCTAAAGGTAATCGTTTGATATGAGCAATCTTTTTGAATGTTGCTTAGCATGCTAGCATCTCCGGTTATATACCGAGAGTATCCGCTGTCAAAGTACCAACAACTTTTCACATGAATATTGAGGGCCGTATGAACCACATAATTTCTGTGGTTGTTCCTGGATCTGTTCCAAACATTTCTTCTGGGAAACTGATCGGTTTCTCCAAAACCCCTTCTTTTCATCCTTCGGAGGTCATTGATGTAGTTTCTGCAATGTGGTCTAATGTTACCAGGTTTGTCACAGTAATAACACACAACACGTGTCTTTTGAGGAGACTTCCTTCTCTGCTGCTTGTTCTTTGGCTCAACTCTCAATTCTGGAACTGTTGAATCTTTTGTTCCAAAGGACTGTCCTTGACAGAATCCGTCATAAGTATGACCACCATTGTATCCGAGCCCAGAATGGTCCTGAGGGCTCTTTCCCTTGGAAAGAATCTCATCCAGCTGAGATGATCCATAGTTCATCATCTTCACAGGCTTCTTCAGATGTTGAAGCTCACCAGTCTGAGAGTGACTGTTGTTTTTGAACTGCAGCATGTCACTTTGCACTTCCTTGAGACGAGTGGCAAGATTATCTCTTTCTTTTAAGAGATCGACATTGTCTTTCATCAGCCCTTCATTGACTTTAACTACCATGATCCAACTCGTATGAAGTTTTTTATATGCTTCCATGGCAGATTCTTCAGTGAATTCTTCACCATCACTACATTCAGACACCTTGTCATCCTGACTGTCAGAAACAGACGCAGACACAGTTTCTTTGACAGATTGTGTCTTAAAAGCAATATGATTGCTCACCCATTCTTCATCGCTTCCACTATCATCTGGATCATCACTCTCACTGAGAGTAGAATAGTAAGATTTGTTCTTCTTTTTAAGAGTATTGACACACTCAGCTTGGTAGTGACCAAAACCACCGCATTCTCTACACTTGACATCTTTATGTTTGTCTTCATTTGAATCTTCATCTTTTGATCTCCGAGGTTTAAAAACCTTATTTTTGCCAGAATTTTTTTGTGAAGACTTCTCATACCATTTGGCAAATCTTGAGAAGTTCTTAGCCAGCATAGCAATTGTCTCGGCAAGATCATTTTTGTCAGGGACATTGCTTGGCACATCAGCACTGGAACCTGCTTGAAAAACTATCACTACTAGAAAAATGCTAATAGACAACGGGTATTACCCGTTGTCTATAGAGAAAATGACCGTTGTCTATAGAGGTGTTGTCTATTAGCATGCGCTGATAGACAACGGTCAATATCCGTTGTCTTTATAATAATAGACAACGGTTATTTTGACCGTTGTTAACTCCAGACAACACATTAAAAAAAAAGACAACGGTTGTCATGAAAATCCGTTGTCTATCATTTCATAGACAACGGGTTTTTATGACAACCGTTGTGTGTTTTATGTAGACAACGGTTTTTATGAAAACCCGTTGTCTGTATTCAAATGGACAACGGCTTTCTGTGACCGTTGTCTGTTTTTTTTTTAATTTTCTGCTGCTTTTTTTTAAATAGAACTAGCCATACTTATTTACAAAATTTCCCAAAATAATAAACAATTAAATAGAACAATAATTCATTATATAATAACCATAATGTATACAAAATAAATAATACAACATGTAAGTTCCCCAAAATAACATGATTAAATCTGAAATAAATTAATATTAAATATTTTGCATTCAACATTGTTATAAGTTCATAAGCTCAAGTAGTAAAAAAAAAGTTCGACTTTTCCTTCTGCTCCTTCACTTGCCTCACTTATAAGAATGGCCACTTCATCATCAACTCAAGTAAAAAAATAATTGTCTAATTAAGTATCAATTTCATTAATACATGTCATATTAATTTAAAAAAAGCAAAGTTAAGATTAATTATTCAAACTTACAATGTCAATCTGTATAATCTTGGACACACTCAGCCCACTCCATACGAACTTCATCAATTTCCCGTCGAGTGTAACATCTGTCGGAAAACTAAGAAATAACACATATTAAACAATTATTTAAAAGCCGGATAGACATAAACAAAAAGCTTTCACCAAACAAGTGGAAATAATCAAATGCTTAATCATTTTATAGTGCAATTGATTGATTTACCTTCTATATATAGTCCACTTTCCACTAGTGATTATAACTAAACCAGGTTCGTCTTCGCATACTACATGATCTCTGGAAATGCTCTCAGTGGTTTTGGCTCTCGAATCGACAACCAATGGTCGAATGCCAGTCCAAGCCGACAAACGTTTGTGCGCCTTACCTAACAATCATGCTTAAATATTAATCTCCCCTAGAAAATTAATGAACAACAACTGGGCTGGAGAGAGACATTAAAATAAAAGAGTCACCACCCATGCACCTTTCTCTAACCAAATTCATCCGGATTAAAAAGTTTTGCAAATATTAAGAATAAATATTCAACAAAAAAGATATTGATAAAACCTTTTACCCTGAGTACATGAACAAAGTCATAACCTAAAGACTCTTCATGGATGATCACAAAAAAGATCGAAGCCTTACATTTCTAAGCATATCTTACAAACTAGATAACCAAAAATCACAGGTTACGTTCAAAGCTCTCTTGTGCATGAAGCAGAATTTCAACTTGATAATATAACCTAGCACTTCCCCTGGATCTTACAAATTTATATATATTCAATAGCTCAAACATGATAATGAAGAAGTCAAAATGTGAATCTCAAGTTAAACATCAAACCAACTGAAATAGGTAAAAAAAGTTATAGCATGGATAGGCCATTGCTAAACATAGCATTGTATTAGGAAAATGTGCCTAAGCTACCAAAACATCATATCTACATAAATATCAGTGCATCTAGCACAAGATTCAAAGAGCATGAGCAGAAGATATCGAAGCTAGTATTTGAGGAGGTAAAAGTCTAATATGGAATAATTCGGCATCTTTTACTGTCAATGTATAATTTGGAATCAACTATTTCTATTCAGCCCCTAGTGCCTCCACAGCTGAACCAAAAGAAAGAAAAAAATGATTAACTATTCCTGAACAAAAGGAAAAAATGAGATAAATGCTTTAGCAAATTTATCAACAATTTCTGGAGAAATTATTGATGGGACAACATTCAAGCATAGGTGATTCACAAACCTTAATATTTAGATAATCAGAAAATGGCATCCAATATGAATTGAATCTCATCCTCATGCGGTTCTGGTAGTATTGTAATAGAGGTGTTTGAGTTAGTGGTGCCAGCAACTATTCTTCCTAGCCATGGAAGCATGAAGATAACAAGGAGATCCTTGGTTTTGGGAACAATCAAGCCTATTCCTTCTGGAGAATAGTAATCGGGAAGCACGATAAAAGATACTATAAAGTTTATCTAATAATCAATCATGTTTGAGCATTTCATAAAATAAATAAAATAAGATGTTCCAGAGAAACTACATTGCCCATAAATTCTAATAGTTAAGCGAAAGTGATATGCATACCTGATAAATGATTTCGTATTCGAGCTCCTATTATCCGCCCAGTATCGTCATCCCTAAGAAAGGATATAACTTCAGCATGATTCAGTACAGCAACACCTGCTAAAGCAGCAGTACACGCTAATGCAACATTTAGACGGGAATCATTTGTTTTGGAGAAAATTAAACTTGCGAAAAATGTTCAGCAGCCCCAGCTAGCACCACTACTGCTATATTAGATCTATACCAAATCGTTGAACTTGACCTGATACGAGACCATAGCAAACAATAAAAAACTAAAGAGTAGTAAAACAGAGAATTAAGCACGACCTTAGACATAATCATATCACACATCATCAGAAAAGAACACAATGTTTCAATTATGTCTGGAAAATAGAATTAGACATTTTCATTTAAATTTATCGATGCATCTCTCTAATCTCACACACAGTGTACTGCACCAAAAACCTAACCCTAAAATCATTATTTAAAAAAATGCAATGGAATGCGTTCAAAACACAAATAAACCCTAAAAGAGATCACCAAGCGAAACCTTCGTAACTAAATCCGCAAAAGTATAGATGCGCCCTAAATTCTCCAATAAAACAAAATAAATGAAAACATTTTCTGAAGCAATTCGGAAAAGAGATTTCACCGGTCGCCAGTCTCACCGGAGGCGCGCATGAGCTTGTGAGAATCTAGGACCATGGTCTTATCCTCGTTGGTTTTGTGTACAAGAATGCTGTGGACTGCCGATGTGTCCGCCACAACTATCGCGAAATCCTTGCTGACCAATCCAAAAACTGACTCCATTATTGCTGTTTAATCTGCTATTCTTGAGCTGAAATCGATTGTTTTTTGATTTTTTTGTTCGGATCTGAGTTTGATTTTGCCTGAAATTTGTGTTTCTCAGTTTTGGGGTTTTGAGATTTTTTGTGTATTTATGGTTCTTTGCTCAATGGAAAAGGCGATGGTGGACGTCTCACGGCGGCGGCGGTAATGGTGAGACGTCTCACGGCGGCGGCGACAATGGTGGACGTCTCACGGTGTCAGATCGAGAATCAATTGAATTTGGGGGAAAAAATATTTTATGTCGTGAACTCCATGAATTTGGGATATATCCAATTTATTTGATTTTAGACAAAACGACATCGTTTTATCCAATCGCCCAGACAACGGTTCAATAATAATCGTTGTCTGTACACAACGGTTAGAAAACCGTTGTTTATAGTGAGTTGTCTATGTCAAAATGCAGAGATAAACAATGGCTACTGATTGACCGTTGTCTTTTAACATATCGACAACGGTTTTGTCACCCGTTGTCAGAAAAAAAATAAAAATAAAAATAAAAAACACGGCGATAGACAACGGTTTTGTCTTTAGCCGTTGTCTATCACTATATAGACAACGGCTAAAAACAAAATCGTTGTCTTTAACACGTTGTCTATTAGCGTTTTTCTAGTAGTGTATGCTTTTCTTCTGCACTGTCTCATCATCTGTCAACCCCATTTCAAATGTTCACAGAGACCCCATCTGCTCCTGCAATTTCATCTTGCTCATATCTTTGGCCTCTTCAATAACTGTGACTTTATAAGCAAATCTTCAAGGTAGAGATCACAAAACCTTTCGCACAAGTTCCTTTTTAGAGATCGCATCTCCGAGGGTAAAGCTTTCATTAGCAATGTCACAAATCTTGGCTTTGAAATCAGCAAGTTTTTCACCTTCATCCATCTGGTGGTAAGTAGCTGCATTCGAGAGGCACGAACACTGCTTGTTCCTTCAAATGTGGTTTGCAAGATATCCCATGCATTCTTGTCTTTATCGCAGGTAAATATAAGCTTGAAGACATTCATGTCAACAACAGAGAAGATAGCGTTCATGGCTTTAGCATTCAGCCCCATGACATGGTAGTCGACATCCTCCTATGAAATGTATTAGGATTCTTACACATACAGGACTCCCTCCTTATGTTACCCGTTCTTCTCCACAAACTCTTTCACTAGTCGAAAGCTGTAAGATCCCCTTACAACCATGACACTAGACTCCCTCTAGCTACCCATGACTTCAACTTACAATCTCTCCCGAGATTGCGTACAAAACAAGATTAAGAACCCCTCACGTGTTTCACTCGAAAAACACTCAAAACTAGTCTATCACGTTAAACTATTTTAAGGAACAACTATTAGTTAATACATGGGACACAAACCATAATGATTGTCAAATAATATGCTAAGAGAATCTAAACAAAAACGTCCACCGATTGCACAATGAATCGGTCTTCATATAGCTTTCACTTCACACTTGTCGTCGCTGATCTTCATTCACCGCCAATATGGTAAGTGAATTGATGGTTTGTGATCTTCCCAAATGTGTGTCGATACTTTCCTTGGATATGAGGGTTATTAGCAGCTCGGTATCTACTCCACAAGGTAGTCAATCGAACATATCTTGCCTTCTACGAATGGATCCATGCAAGATCTTCTATTTATGAAAATTGCCATATAAAAGTGTTCCGGTTCTGTTTGGGATATCAGAGAGAATAGTTTGCCAACTGTTCTTCTTTTCTCACACAGCAGAATGAATAGCTTCATGGACAAACCCAAGCATACATTATCGTACATATCTCGCCAAAAAAATAACACGAACACTTAGTGCATAATAGTGGCTCTAACAGTTATTCCGGATTGAACAAAGATAAGAACTTAATGAACACGTAAGAACCGTGAGGCTTATGGGCATAAACTGTGTGAATTTGGTTCCGTCATGTAATCATTTTCTTTGTTGCATTATACAGTGGGCTAAACTAGTTAATTGTGGCTGATCACTCATTAATTAGAATTGTGTTCACTACTTCTATAAATTATCAATGAATCATAGCTGTGTGTTGGTCATATAGGGATGAGATACATCACAGGTACTAAGGGCATAAGAGAGATCTTTGTCTAGATAAATATGGGTCTATCTAGATCATGATGTTGCTTTATTATTTACAATCATATGAAGGAACAGGGTTGGGCAACAAGTTAGGGTTTAGGGGATGAGAGACCACCTCTAGGCTAAACTGAAAGGATAGATTGGGTAAGTGTGAGAGATCTATTGCCAATAACCAGGTAATTAGGTTTGCATAAGTAATCAGCGTGCCCATGATCAGTCAAGTGTTTGTTAAGTTCAAAATCTAAGTTCTAATCTAGAATATGTTACTACTAATATTTTCCTTTCTTGTTTTGTTATTTTAGTTTATAGTCTTTAAATACAAGTATGGAGACCACAAAAATCCTCAATCCTTTTGGAAAAGTCACATTGGAAGATAGAATTTGCATCTCCTTGTGGGATCGACCCTTACTGACATTAGCTTGCTACACCTTGCTGTGGGCATAAGGATAACTCTCTCTTGAGAATTATTCTGACCGCGAAATAACCACGCATCAGAATTGGCATCGTTGTCGGGGAGCTGGTTCTTGAAATTTTATTTTCCCAACTTGTTAGCCTGGCCAGTGGATGCCCAATACCTCTACAGGAGATTTCTCGTATGATCCAGAACCTGAGAAGACTCTGAAGAGGAGGAGAGTAGAAGCACGGAGGGCACAACAAGCAGAAAGACTTGCTCGTGAAAGAGAACTGGAGTAAGAAAGAGCTCAAGAAGAACAACTAAGGATAACCCCGATGGCTGAAGAAGAAGACAGAACGCTGAGGCAGTTAATCTTTCCGAGTAATATGAATTTACATCCCATGGGCATAACTCTCCCAGCAATCACTGGAAGCTGAGAGTTGAAGGCAAGTTTCATCCAGATCTTGCCCAAATACCATGGGATGACTAGAGAAGACCCTCATAGGCATATTCAAGATTTTGAGATGGTCTGTCAAACTCAACTTACGGATGGGAAAAAGGAACAATATGTGCGGCTTGTCTCATTCTTGTTCACTCTTCATGATGGGGCACGAGACTGGTTATACACCCTGCCAACTGGCAGTATAACCACATTAGCACAACTGTAGCAGAAATTTCTGGAGAAATATTTTCCTGCATCCCGAGTCCAGGAGATGAGAAGAAGGATCGGAAGTATGAAGATGGGCATAAATGAGAGCTTCTACGACTATTGGTGTCGATTCCAGAGCATGTTGATGAAATGCCCACACCACTAGATCACAGATCACGATCTGATCTAATACTTTATGTCTGGGTTGAGACCATAGGACAAAATCATTGTCAATACTTCATGTAGAGGATCTATCCTGAACAAGGTACCAACTAAAGTCTTTCAAATTCTGGCAGAAATAGTTGATGAAAATAGAGGTAAAAGTGCCGAGGGCACAAGGACAGTTTCAAATGCTGGGAAATCTACGCACCTTGAGGTCAAACTGGGAAGAATTTTGGACCAGATGGAGAAAGTGATGAACCATATTGGGGCACCAAAGATAAGAGTATGTGGAGTGTGTAAGAGCGTGGCCCATTTCACTGATCAATGCCCAACACTATAGGAGGAGGACGTTGCTGAAGTTAACTCTCTCAGTGGGTATAACAACAACAGGTGATATGATGCCCACTCTCAAACATACAATCCTGGATGGAGGGATCATGAGAATTTCAGATGGAAAAGGGATGATGCCCACCAGCAAGATTTGCCACCATCACCGCCGAGGGCACGCAAAGAACCCAGCCTGGATGAACTAGTCCATGCCCTGGCTAAGGAAAATGTGAAGTCATAACAGGATAATGAAAGGTTCAAACAAGAGACAAGGGCTGGTCTGCAACATGTAAGCAAACAACTTTTCCAACTAGTTCAAGAACTTGCCCAACTGAAAGAAAGAAACGGACAATTACCATCTTAAGTGGTAAATCCTCGAGAACAAGTGAACGCTGTGACCACAAGGAATGAAGAGACAACAATGAAAGCTGAACAGAAAGGAGACACTAAAAGAAAAACAAAAGAAGAAGAGCAGACACATGAGGAAGTTGCTGAGCCCATAAGAAAAGAAACAAAGAAGAAGCCTCCCTTTCCTGAACGTCTTGCCCATGATAGAAAAGAAGAGGAGATGAAGGAAGTTCTCAAGGTTTTTCAGAAAGTGGAAATCAATATTCCACTACTGGATGCAATAAGGTAAGTTCTTCGTTATGCCCATTTTCTGAAAGAGCTGTGTACCAAGAAGGTACGATTTGAAGATGATGCAAGACTTTTCATGGGAGAAAATATCTCTGCAGTATTACAAAAGATTCCTAAGAAGTGTGAAGATCCTGGCATGTTTGTCATACCATGCATAATTGGGAGTAAAAAAATTGAAAAGGCGATGCTTGATCTCGGCGCATCCATAAACATCATGCCCATGATGATTTATGAAGAACTGAATCTGGGACCACTCAAGGAAACAAGGGTGATCATCCAGTTGGTAGATAGATCAAATATCTATCCCGAAGGTCTAATAGAAGATGTTTTGGTGAGAGTGGGGGAATTAATTTTCCCAGCAGATTTCTTCTTGGATATGAGCAACATGATACCGTCTACATCCGTTCTACTGTTAGGGAGGCCTTTCATGAAAACTGCTCGCACCAAAATCAATGTCGATGAGGGCACACTGACCTGTGAGTTTGATGGCTAGATAGTTGTGTTCAACATTTATGAAGCCATGAAGTATCCACAAGATCCGAAGTCAGTCCACTTTGTGAACGATTGCTATACCCAATCTCAAGCTATTCTGGATCGCATGAACAACCAAGAACCCCTGGAATGGGCATTGCAATCTGGGTTAACTGACTATGATGCCCTCGATAAAGAAGAGGATACCAGAGATGCCATCATGATGTTGTACTCTTTGGAAGAATTACCGCATAGAGTGGTGGACTTCAATTTGCCTACCATGTCTCAGACAGACATGATGCTTCCATCGGTGCAGAGGGCACTAAAGTTAGAATTGAAGAATCTCTCCGACCACTTAAAGTATGCCTATCTTGTGGAGAATGAGACACTGCCGGTTATCATAAGCAAAGGACTGAACCTTGTTGAAGAAAACCAGCTATTGAGATTGTTACGGATATACAAAAAAATAATGGGATGGACTCTGGCCGACATCAAGGGCATAAGCCCTGCAGTATGCATGCACAAAATCCTCTTGGAGGATGATGCTAAACCTGTGCGGGATGCCCAATGCAAATTGAACCCTGTAATGAAGGAGGTGGTACTGAAAGAGATACTCAAATTGCTAGATATGGGAATCATTTATCCCATTTTAGACAGCAAATGGGTAAGCTCGATCTATGTCGTGCCCAAGAAGTCAGGAATCCAGGTGGTGAAAAATGAGAAAAATGAGCGTGTGCCCACAAGGCTACAAACTGGATGGAGAGTTTGCATAGACTACCGGAAACTCAATACCATCACAAGAAAGGATCACTTCCCATTGCCGTTCATAGATCAAATGCTGGAGAGATTGGCTGGAAATAATTTTTTTTGTTTCCTTGATGGATATTCAGGCTACATGCAAATTGTAGTGGATTAAGAAGACCAGGAGAAGACTACCTTCACGTGCCCATTTGGCACATTTGCTTATCGAAGAATGCCTTTTGAGTTATGCAATGTCCCTAGAACTTTTCAACGATGCATGATGAGTATTTTCTCAGATCTTTTGGAGAATTGCATCGAAGTATTCATGGATGACTTCACAGTCTACGGGAATTCATTTGACGCATGTCTCGACAACCTTGAAAAGGTGCTAAAAAGATGTGTAGATAAGTGCTTGGTGCTAAACTATGAAAAATGCCATTTAATGGTTCATGAAGGGATCGTTCTTGGGCACGTTGTTTCAGAGAGAGGCATAGAGGTGGACAAAGCTAAGGTAGATATCAACAAAAAGCTACCCTAACTAACTACGGTAAAGCAAGTACGAGGTTTTCTTAGGCACGCCGGGTTCTACCGGTGATTCATCAAAGACTTTGCAAAGATTGCTCAACCAATCACGCATTTTTTGTAAAATGATGTGCCTTTTGTCTTCGACGATGTATGCAAGAAAGCCTTCAACACTCTGAAGAAGTGGTTGATCACGGCATCCATTATTTAACCTCCAGACTGGGGCATGCCATTCAAAATAATGTGTGATGCCAGTGGATACGCTGTGGGCGTAGTGCTTGGACAAAAGCGAGGTAAAGAATGCCATGTAATTTACTATGCTTCCAAGACATTGAATCATGCCCAAGCCAACTACACCACATCTGAGAAGGAATTGTTGGCAGTAGTCTTTGCCTTTGAAAAATTTTGATCGTATTTGCTTGGAGCTAAGAGTGTGGTTTACACCGAGCACGCAACATTGAAGCACCTACTTGCAAAGAAGGAATCAAAGCTAAGGCTCATCTAGTAGATACTTGATAGGATGTATTTTACTTGCTTTTGTTGTTATCTTTTGGTGCCATTTCTCCTAATTAATTAACTATACTTGTGTATTTTGGAAGAATGATGTGTTTGTTGAGTTGTGTAGGGATGTAGTACAAAGTTGGAGAAAATGGCAGGTTTTTGGTGCAAGAAGAAGCTGAGTGAAGAAAGATCAAAATTTGAGTCTGACAAGACCAGGCCGTAAAGGCTTGCCGCTGGAAAGCTGGAGCGAGTTTCTGGAACCTGGGCCTCTACACCCTTTTCGGGCTTGCAAAATCTGATTCTCGGCCCAAGCCACAACCTTGACGCGGAATTGAACTTTCCACCACCTCTAAGGAGTCCTTATCTTGGAAATTACCTAGTTGAGATAGACTAGGATTTTATTTCCATGTTTAATTATTTTAATTAAGGATAATATAGATAGACTAGGATTTATCCATCCATATTAACGCATAGCAGCATAGAGGGGATGATTATTCCAGCAACTTTTATTTTATCTTCTTCGCTGAATTAATCATGCACTGCTCGACAATATTTTGGAGGTTTGATTTAATTATGCAATCAAGCTAAGTTCTTTTTATTCCGGTGACAACTAACGAAGCCCTGGCCTAGCTAAACTGTGAGATCTATTTGTGCTTTTATCATTCAATTAATTTGCATGTATTTGTTATTCTTTGTATTTCGAGTCGTTAATTGTTTCGATATTGCTAGATAGGTGCACATATTTAGTAATTCGGAATTAATTAGTAGCCAATTAAACCGGCCATCCGTAATTGTGGTTTAAGTTTAATTAGTGGCGAAAAGGTTCTTCAGAACCAGGGAGAATAGCAATCTTAATTCACAGTCCTGCGTCAGAGTCTGTTAATTATGAATCGGGTTCCTCTAGACTTTAAGGCTGTCGACTCATTAAACCTCTAGAGCGTCTCTTACGGTTGTCAGTCGATTAGGGAAATAATTGGTGAAGCATCTTCCTGATTATCGAGAAACTATGGAGGAATTAGGCTGCGTCAGTAAGCATCTTCGGTAGCTATAACTGATTTGTATGTGTTAATTGAATTAATTTTTGCGTCGAGGATCGGTTTAGGTAAGCTAGGGTGGAGTTAATTGGAATCCAGAATATTTTTTCTCATATTTTAAATCCGTTCGTTTTGTTAAATCGTGCATTTATTTTCTATTTATTTATTAATTTCGTTCAGTTTATTATAAGCACAAAAAACCTCTGGAAAGTTTAGTTATGCAGATTGGAAATATAGAGTAATTCTTGCCGGTCCCTTGGGAGACGATCTCGCTCACCGCTGTACTCTGCAGTAAGGGCTTACCGACGGAAGTCGGGACATTTATTTTTGGTGAAAAATGACGCACCAAATTTTGGCGCTGATGCCGGGGATCGGTTCTAAAAGTAGTGATTACTTAAAATTTTCAGTTTGTTATTTACTTTGCTTTATTTTTAATTTTTTCTGGTGCATGACCTGTTCCTCTACAGAAGAAGATTTAGTGTTTGATCCGGAGCCAGAGAGAATGTTACATCGATTGAGGAGAGCTACTAAGGAGTCTAAGGAGGCTCTCGAATCTGAACAAAACACTCTTGGTATTGATCAACTTTTCCACATGGCCCATAATGAAAATCCACCGAACCAGAAAGGCCTTGCCGCAGGAGGAGCCCTCATCAATGCCAATGTTGCTGATCCTGAGCTCGAACCTGAGCCTCTCATCAGGGAACTCGGCTGCCTTCGGAGCAATAGACCCATCTGCATCGTGCTGCCCCCGATTGCCAACAATGCAGAGATCCAACCTGCATTCATCCAAGTGTTACCGAAGTTTGGTAATCTGCCAGGAGAGAGTGCACACAAGCATTTGTCTGAATTTGATCTCGTGTGCTCGACTTTAAGAGCTACAGGTTTTACTGCTAATAACCTAAGGTTACTCACGTTTTCTCATACTTTGCAGGGAAAGACAAGAGATTGGTTGTTTGATTTGCCACCGGAGTCCATCACCACATAGGCGGAATTAGAAGGACAATTCCTGTGAAAATTCTTCCTTGAGACTCGAGCTGAAAATCTAAGGATGGCAATCAGTAGCATCAAACAAAAGCCGAATGAAAGCTTGGCTGAATACTGGGAACGATTTCAACAACTTTGTCGCAAATGCCCGTACTATGGGTTCACTGATTATCAACTTCTGACTAATTACTTTTACCGTGGCATGTCTTCTTTTGATAGGAAAATTGTTGATGCTGCCAGCGGAGGATCTCTCACCAACAAGACCCTCGCCGAAGCCAAACAGCTCATCATTGACATAGCTTCTGGAGGACAGTAGTATGAAGAGGAAGACGAAGGTAGACACCGGCCAGTAAGGGCACTCGACCGAGCTGAAGGGTCGGGAGTGAATGAAAAGATAGATGCTCTTACTTCCCTGGTCCGAGGCCTTGCTGTGGCGCAGACAAGGCCAAACCGCTGCGGAGTCTGTTCCGAGAACGGACACTTCACTAACGAGTGTCCCAATTTGCAATAGCCCTCAACTAAACAAGCTTGTTATGGATCCGGTGATATGCAACAAGATGCTATGAGATGGAGGAATTATGACCCGTACTCAAATACGTACAACCCAAGTTGGAGGGACCATCCTAATTTCGGCTGGAGGCAGCAAGATCAGAAGATGTCGGGAGTTTTGCATCCGAGGCCACCGCATGATGGTCCGTATGGGCATACTGACAAGCCTATGCCCAGCATGAGTGAGATCATGAAGAGTCTCGAGCAGAGCACAAGCCTAGTGAACAGTCTAGCGCAGAGCCAAAAGGCATTTCAGCAGGAGACACAAGCTGTTCTGGGCAGTATGGGCATGCAGATCACACAACTTGCTACACAAGTGAACAAATTGCAAGGGAATCAAGGAAAGCTGCCTTCCCAAACTGAGCAAAATCCACGAGGGAACGTTAGTGCTGTGACTCTTCGAAGTGACAAAGAATTGGTTGAGGTTGAAACAAAGAAGAAGAAAGACAACACGCGGTCTGGGCAAGCTGCAGAAGCTGAAGACAGACCAATCGCAGAGGGTAAACAATCTGCTGCCCCGTTTGCCCCTACTGAGGTTCAAGTTCCACATAAAATTTCTAACCCTATGAAATGGCCCGAGCTATGTTGCTTGAATTTGGGACACCAAACCACTTTTGGCCGGAAGTACTTGCAACATCGGTCTATCTTTTAAATAGACTTCCCACCAAAGCATTAAACTCTAAACTCCTCTCCAAACCTTATCCACACAAGCTAAGATCCCTGTTCCTCTTACCCTCAAACCGAGAGTTTTTAGCTGCTCTGTATTCGTCCATCTCCCTAAGCATAACCGTCACAAACTCTCTCCGTGTGCGGTTAAGTGTGTCTTTGTTGGCTACGGTATCCATTAGAAAGATACCGATGCTATGATCCCAAGTCTTGTCACATGTCCACCACTATAAACTGTGATTTTCTAGAAAATGAGTATTTCTTTCACCATCTTCAGAGTCAGGGGGATAATTTGGGAACTAGTGACTCCTTAAGTTGGTTGTCGATACCAATGCCAAACTCTGTTCCTACACTGAAAATTGGACCGAGAGACGAGGTTAACAATGCCACGGAGATATCTTCTAACATAGTATAGTCCACAGTCCTTGGTGACCATGCTTCTGAGACGTCTTCTCCTCTCCTAATACCCAAGGTACAAACTTCTAATGATAGTAGTGATTCTAGTTCTTTTTTGGACACTAATACTAATAACTTGGAAGAAGTAATTAGTGATGAAGAGACAGGTAATCAAGCTATCCGTGAGAGTGGAAGCACGGAGGCTAGGAGAGATGTTTTACCACCAAGAAGCAACAGAGGAGTCCCACCTAAGAGATATTCTCCTGAACATACTGGACGGAGATCCCGATATTCTGTTAAAGATTGTGCTACAAGTCATCTTACTAAATCAGCTATGGAGCATGAACATTGGAAGAAAGCAATAAAGAAGGAGATTGATGCATTGGCCAGAAATAACACTTGGGAGAAATGCAAGCTACCAAAAGAAAAGAAACCTGTTGGATGCAGATGGGTGTTTACCATCAAACGTCGACCAGACGGTACAATTGAAAGATACAAAGCAAGACTGGTAGCAAAAGGCTATACTCAGACGTATGGGATTGATTATTCAGAGACCTCTTCTCCAGTAGCAAAAATGAACACTATACGAGTAATGTTACCCATTGCAGCTAATCAGGATTGGTCTCTTCATCAATTTGATGTAACCAATGCCTTCCTTCACGGAGAGATGAAGAAAGAAGTATATATGGAAGCACCTCCAGGTCTTCCAGAGAAATTTAAAAGTGGAGAAGGTTGTCGGCTGAGAAAAACTTTGTATGGTCTGAAACAGTCACCTCGAGCTTGGTTTGGGAGATTTACAGATGCCATGGTGAAATATGGGTACAAACAGAGTAATTCTGATCATACCTTATTTTTGAAGCGGCAAAATAACCGAGTGATATGCTTAATCATCTATGTGGATGATATGATCATCACGGGAGATGACACTAAAAAAATCACAAGGTTGAGGCAGAACCTGTTTCAAGAATTTGAAATGAAAGATTTGGGGGGCCTAAAATACTTTCTTGGTGTCGAGGTACTAAGATCGAAAAAGGGCATATTCCTGTAGAAAAAATACATTCTGGACCTATTGGTTGAGACTGGATTACTTAATTGTAAACCGGCTGATACGCCAATTGTGGTTAATCATAGGCTGCAGATTCTTGAAAAAGCTGAATTAACAGATCGAGGAAGATATCAACGTCTAGTTGGGAAGATGATTTATCTATCTCATACTAGGCCTGACATTGCCTATACAGTAGGGGTTGTCAGTCAATTCATGCACAATCCTAAGGTGGATCATATGGAAGCCGCTCTACGAATTGTCTGCTATCTTAAGGGTACTGTTGGTTATAGTGTACTGCTTGAGAAAAATGAACATCTAGAAATTCATGGATACACAGATGCAGATTGGGCAGGGGGTCGTATGGACAGAAGATCTACATGAGGGTATTTTACATTCGTTGGAGGAAATCTTGTCATATGGATAAGTAAGAAGTAAAAAGTTGTTGCTTTATCAAGTGCTGATGCAGAGTTCAGAGGGATCAAAAGTGAGCTCACAGAAATCTTGTGGTTAAGGAGGTTGTTGACTGAAATTAGTTTCTCCTCATCACCAAAGAGTCAATTGTTCTGTGATAACAAAGCTGCAATCAGTATTTCAGAAAATCTAGTCCCACACAACAGGACCAAACATGTTGAAGTGGACCGGTATTTTATCAAAGAGAAAATTGAAAGTGGCATCGTTGAGCTACCATTTGTGCGGTCGGATGATCAGTTGACAGATGTCCTGACAAAGGCAGTGAATTCCAAGAGCTTCACTGAGGTTCTTCACAAGTTAAGTATTGGTGATATCACTACTTAACTTGAGGGGGAGTGTTGGAAGGAAAAACTGAGAGAAATAAGGAGTCAAAATTAGCTCCTCGAAATTAGGGATTTATATTGATCTATTTCCTTTTATTGTACAAATAATCTCTTTAAAGGAGAACTGTAATTCATCTATTCTAAAATATAAAACAATTAATCCTTTTTCTCTTTGTCTAATTCTTCTTCAATGGAGTTTGTACCATTTAACAGAATTCGCAGCTCCTCGTGGGATCGACCCTTACTCACATTAGCTTGCTACACCTTGCTGTGAGCATAAGGATAACTCTCTCTTGAGAATTATTCTGACCGTGAAATGACTGCGCGTCATACCTCAATTTGATATGTACGTGTATAAGTTTTTAATTTTAACTAATATATATATATATATATATATATATATATATATATATATATATACAGGGGTGGTTTTGTGTAAACCACCTCTAGTGTGTAAACTGTAAATCAATCTATCACCACACATCCACAAAAAATCAATGCTCCAGATTTAAATAAACACGTTGTAGTAGTTTCGTAAATAACTCAAAACACACGTTGGCACGAATTCATTTAGGGCATTATTGGAAGAAATTAATACACACTCTACGATTTCACAGAGCATCATTACAAACCATCTTCTCACATAACTCCTTAAAATCGATGATTACAAGGACTACCTTAAGAAGAAAGTAATCTAGGGTTTTTCAAAAAACGTAAAAATAGCTGTAAAATCGAACAAGACATTCAACAGAAAGCTCCTCTTCCACAGATAAAATAGCTAATCATACTAAGAAAGGTAAGCTCCTACTACAACTGTTAGGATTTTTACGAATTAAATCACCACAAGATCTATTTGAATGCTCGTTAATCCTAGCTCATGTAAATCATTATTTCATGCGTGTGATGTAAATCATTAACCCTTGTTGAATTAGTATGCAAGTTGTATATTCAAATCTACTAAATGCGGAAATATAGAAACTATCGAAAAAAAACTTACATTTAACGTCGGGTTGATCACAATATTAAATGTCTAATCTTGTTGTTGAAGAAGTTGTATTCGGCGTCCCTATGTAGTACAAATCTACTTCTTGATCTTCTGCTATATTCCTGGACCATGTCTAGATATAGGGTGGGCTGTTGATACGTCTCCGACAAGCCTTGAAGAACTTAACCCGGAGCAGCAAATACGTGGCTCAATTACACGACTTCGAGCAATACAATTGCAAGATATTTCCAAGCATTTGCACGTAAGAAGTTCGAAGATGACAAAGGAGTTGAGAGCAGCCCCAAGATTGTTACTTTGTTAACAATTAAAGATTGGAGATCAAGATTTGAAGAATAATACATGATGATCAAGAGAGTTGAAGTCACAAGCATGCACGTTGGAGGTGTTTTGGATGTGCATGGCTTGCATGGGAATTTTCGTCCCCCTTAGTTATTTAATTAAGGGATTGATTTTATTAGACTATAGTATTATTTTATAATATAGTATTTATTTATTTTAGATCATATTTTTATTATTTTATTATGTAATTTTCGTCTATTTTTAATAGGGATTTTCAGGTAATTAGAGTTTTAATTATGGGAACTTCTTTTCTAGTTAGAATTCTAATTAAGGTAGGTTTTCTAGTCTAGTTTAGGTAGTTTTTCTTTATTATTTTCGTCCATCCCTATGGTTATCAATAGGGATCACTTGTAACATTATTATTTATACATTATTTGGAGAATTAAGCATTTGCTACTCAATATTGTCTCACCCCCAAGCTCTATTATTAGTTTTTAGTCGAAAATTAACACTCTTAGAAGCCAACAACTTTTAAGTTTTATTTCAAGGGAACGTTCTAATTCACACGAGGGATTAGGGTGAACTCGCTATCGAGGAGATTCAAAGTGAAGTACGTTTCGTGGAGTTATCTTCACGGGGTTTGCTTTCGTGTGTCAACTCATTCACTTCAACAACATCAGCCATGTTCATCATCACCAACACTCATCTTCCATCATTCGTACGCCTCCTACAACATCCAAAAACATTTAGGTTGAGTTCTATACACATCCGAGTCCGTTCGAGCCAATTTTAGTCATACGTGCTATTCAGGCCGCTAATAGCATCTATGCCGTAAGTAGTTCAAAACTCTATCATAACCTATCTACCCCAGCCCTTCTTTACCCATAATCACCCTACATATCATCCTTGTTATTTTTGTCGAAGTTCAGCCCTTGGTATTTTGATTTGTGTCTTATTTTGTGTGTCTCAATTTAAGTGTCTTATTTAGGTCTAGTTCTAGTTTTATTGTTGTTTCGAGTCTTTGAGTCTTTAAATTCAGTTTATTTTCATCTATTAGAGTTGTTAGTTGGATTGAATCCTTCCTTAGCTGACGTGTTCGATTCTAGAGTCTTCCGCGTGTTTATGTCCGGTGTCGATCTTCTGTTGAGATCACATCAGCTGTATACTACAAAATAGATGTGAATACTGCGGGATCAAAAGAGCATAAAGAGGGGCTGATTTCTGGTTACATATTTTAGCCCCATCTCACTAATTAAATAGAGAGAGGGATGAAATATCCTTCTCTAAACCCTAATGGGCTTGGGTCTCTCACTCTTGTTCCATCCCCAATCCACTATGGTCGTATTGGGCTATAATAGAGATCTAGAAGAATATTAAACTGCCCTGCTAATTTATTTAATTTCTAATATCCACAACTCATGATATTATTAAATATATTAAGTATTATTTTTATTCCACTAAAGAAATAATACTGACCTACCAATTTAATACATATTTGTGAATATGCTTTCTTTTTTAGTTCAGTCATTCCTCATGTTTACGATATAATGTCCATTAATTAATTATGTAAGCTTCTGACAGCTATAATTAATTAACATCTCATTTCTAGAGTAGTACACACAAGCTTTTTCATGTACAAAATAAATTCTATCGACAGGGTTTCACATGAACTTTGTGCTTCCTCAAGGGGATATCATCAACCAGGCGCACCAGGATATAGTGGCCATATATAACGGATGACCCATCATATATGTAAATGCCACTGCCCAAAATATCGAGGTTGTTGATCTTATCAAAGAATCTCACTCATTGATAAATCAAAGCAGTAGACCCAACATATATATATCCGCCAATATATATAGGCTAAGAACACGAACTCTATGGATCTTTATTCTCTTATTTAAAATCAGATTAGAGAATAGTATCCTATCATGATCCTCATCAATATACAAGCGGGTGCACTAGAATAATCAGCTTGTCAAGATAAAGTAACTATCAGATTATTACACGGTGTACTGATGTTGGGTTCAGGACTATCTGAGCCGTGAGCCTTTTAATACAATATAAGAAATCTGATGATATGATCTTTACAGTGTATTTACCCATAGCATATAATCTACAATGCAAGTATATGGAATGTGCAGATAAATATAACGATAATTAAATACACATAGTGACTGTAACAAATATTCAATCTATATCGTCAAATAAAAATATTGTAGAATGTATACAAAGACAAGTCTTTCAGCATAAAAGACTAACAATCTCCCATTTATACTCGAAGCATGTCTTTCAAGTATAAATCAAAATTGGCTAACTCTTCAACACTAAATCGCAAATGCATTCTCGGGTCTGTATTTCACACCCATTTTCTCCATATGACCATCGAAGGTCTTATCCGGCAGTCTCTTCATGAATGGATCAGTCAAGTTGTCCTCCGATATAATCTTGACCACTGCCATATTTCCTCTCTTAACGATGTCTTGTAAGGATGGTACTTTCTCTCTATGTGTTTACCTACCGTATGGGTTCTGGGTTCCTTCAAATTGCCACTACACTAGAGTTATCACAGTATATCGTGATAGTCTTAGGCAAATCAGGAACCATGCTCAAGTCCAAGAAGAAGCTCCAGAGCCAGATAACTTGTTTTTCAGCCTCAGAGGTAACTGGATATTTAGCTTCCATGGTGGAGTCAGCTATGCATTTTTTCTTGATGCTCTTCCATGTAATGGTTCCGTCTCCCAAGGTAAACACATAGCATGAGGTAGATTTACTATGATCTTAATCGAATTGAAAATCTAAATCCATATAACCTAAAGGCATGAGAGTATTATTGAGATATACCAACATATAATCTTGAGTCCTTTCAGGCACTTGAGAATATTCTTTACTGCAGTCTATTATACTTGTCCAGAGTTACACTGATATCTGCTTACTGTGCCCACTGCATAGTAAATATCAGGCCTAGTACATAGCATAGCATATATGAGGCTTCCCACAGGCGAATCTAACTAGTACTGTATAGTTATAAGTCGCCTAGGATAGACACATCATTCTTTTCTGGCGATCTCGAATGATCTTGATGCCGAGGATGTGTCCAGCTTCTCCAGATCCTTCATATTGAACTGCTTGGACAACCATACCCTTATGTTTGATAAGACCTTCTTATTTTTTCCAATAAGTAAGATATTATTAACATAAAGTATGAGGAAAGCCACCATATTTCCATCACTCTTTCTATACACACAGCTCTGATCTAGACTTTGAATAAATCCATATAACTAGATAACCTCATCAATTCAGATGTTCAGACCTTGACGCCTGCTTAAGTCCGTAAATAGATTTTTTAAGCCCGCACACTATGTGCTCTTGGCCTTTAGCAATAAATCTCTCTGATAGCTTTATGTGGATGTTTTCTTCAAGACTTATATTTAAGAAAGCTGTCTTGACATCCATCCGCCTAATCTCATAATCAAAATGAGCGACAATAGATAAGAGAATCTGGATTGACTTAAGCATGGCAATCAGCGAGAAGGTTTCCTCATAATCGATCCATTCTTTTTAAGTATACCCTTTCACCACCAATCTAGCTTTGAGGGTTTCAACCTTCTTGTTAGATCCTCTTTTTCCTTTGTAGACCCACTTACATCCAATGGGTTTTACCCCATTATGTGGTTCTACTAGCTCCCAGACTTGATAGTGATCCATAGATCCAATCTCAAAATTCATTGCAGTTTTTCAAGAATCTGCATTTTTATCTTGATCTGCTTCATCGTAGGTCCTAGGGACCAAATTCATTCAGTCCTTTTTGGAAAATCTTAAGATTCTCCCAAACTATTGAATCTATCATGTTAGTGTACAACTCTTCCACTGTGACAAGGTATTTCACGTGCTTCTATGACACGTTGTGCATTTACTTATGGTATCTCTTCATGTACTGATGGTGTATGATTTGAATTCTCCTCTCGAAGCTCGTTAAGAATGATCTCGCTTCTAGGCTTGTGATTTATTACAGTCTTCCACTAAGAATCGGGCATTGGTGCTCATAATGACATGCTGATCCTTAGGACTATAAAATAAACCACCTTTCTTTTCCCTTGGATACCCGACAAACAGCCTAATATCTGTATGAGGGACCGACTTGTTAGCTTCTTTGTCTAGCACATGTGCTGGGCTACTCCAAATCCGAACATGACCTAAACTGGGCTTTTGACCACTCCAAAGTTCTGTGGGTGTAGCAGAAACTGATTTTGATGGAACTATGTTAAAAATGTAAGTTGTTGTTTCCAGGGCAAATTCTCAGAGCGAAATTGGTAACTCTGAATAGGTCATCATTGATCTAGCCATCTCTAATAATGTTTTGTTCCTTTTTTTGCTATGTTTTTCTGCTGTGGTGTGCCAGGCACAGTCAACTAAGAAAGGTAAGTTCCTACTACAACTGTTGGGATTTTTTCGAATTAAACCACCACATGATCTATTTGGATGCTCATTAATCCTAGCTCATGTAAATCATTATTTTATGTGTATCATGTAAATCATTAACCCTAGTTGAATTAGAATGCAAGTTGTATTTTCGAATCTACGTACAAAATGTGAAAACATAGAAACTATCAAAAAACAAACTTACATTTAATGTCGGGTTGATCACAAAATCAAATGTATAATCTTGTTGTTGAAGAAGTTGTATTCGGCACCCCCTATGCAGTGCAATTCAACTTCTTGAACTTCTACTATATTCCTGGACCGCGTCTAGATACATGATGGGTTGTATACTACTAAACATAAGTGAATACTATGGGGATCAAGAAAGCACAAAAAGGGACTGATTTCTGGTTACATATTTTATCCCCCTCTACTAATTAAATAGAGAGAGAGAGAAGACATATCCTTATCCAAACTCTAATGAGATTGGGTCTCTCGCTCTTGTTCCATCCTTAGTCCACTATGGTCATATTAGGCTACAACAGGGATCTAGAAGAATATTAAACTGGCCTGCTAATTTATTTAATTTCTAATATTCACAACTTAGGATATTATTAAATAAATTAAGTATTCTTTTTATTCCACTAAGAAATAATACTGATCTACCAATTTAATACATATTTGTAAATATGTTTTCTTCTTTAGTTGAGGCATTCCCAATGTTTAAGGTACAATGCCCATTAATTAATTATGTAAGCTTCTGACATCTATAGTTATTAACATCTCATTCCTAGAGTAGTACCACACTAGCTTTATCATGTACGGAATAAATTCCACGTGCAGGGTTTCAATGAAATTTGTGCTTCCTCAAGAGGACATCATCAACTTGGCGCACCAGAACATAGTGGTCATATATAATGCACGACCCATCATATATATAAATGCCATTGCCCAAAATATTGAGGTTATCGATCCTATCAATGAATCTCACTCATTAATAAATCAAAGTAGTAGACTCAATATATATATGTTCGCCAATATATATGGGTTAAGAACCCAAACTCTATAGATCTTTATTCTCTCATTTAAGGTCAGATTAGATAATAGTATCCTATCATGATGCTCTTCTATACACAAGCGGGTGTACTAGAATAATCAGCTAGTCAAGATAAGCTAACTATCAAATTACTTTACGTGTTAGTTTTGTATACTAGAAGACATGTCTTTGTATATACATATTTTGTTACACTATTTTGATGATATAGATTGAATTATTATTACCGTCACTGTGTGCATTTATTTATAATATATTTGCCAGTTCCATATACTTGCATTGTAGATGATATAGTGTGTAAGTATGCACACACAGAAAAGATTATATCATCGGTTTCATTGCATGGTATTAAAAGCTCACAGCTTAGATGGTCCTGAACCCACCATCAGTACACCGTAGAATAATCTGATAGTTAGTTTATCTTAACTAGCTAATTATTCTAGTACACTGATTAGTGTATTGAGGAGGATCACGATAGGATATTATTCTCTGTTCTGACCTTAAGTGAGAGAATAAAAACCCACATAGTTCTGATTCTTAAGCCATATGTATTGGCAAGCATATATATGTTGTTATATTGCTTTGATTTATCAATAGGTGAGATTCTCAGATAGGATCAACAAACTTGATATCTTGGGCAGTATCATATTCATATATGATTTGTCGTGCAATAGGTATGGTCACCGTGTCCTGGTGTGCCAGGTTAATGATGTCCCCTTGAGGAAGCACATAGTTCATGTGAAACCATGCAGGTGGAATTTATTCCGCACATGATAAATCTTGTGTGGTACTACTCAAAGACAATCAGTTAATTAATTATAGTTCTCATGAGCTTACATAATTAATTAATGGACATTATATCTAAAACATGGGGAATGGTTGAACTAAAGAATGAAGCATATTCAGAAATATGTATTAAATTGGTAGGTCAGTATTATTTATTTAGTGGAATAAAAATAATACTTGATGCATTTAATTATATCCTAAGTTTAATGGATATTGGAAATTAAATAAATCTATCAGACCAATTTAATATTCTTCTAGATCCCTGTTGTAGGCCAATATGACTGAAGTGAACTAGGGATAGAACAAGAGTGCGAGGCCCAAACCCATTAGGGCTTGGGAGTGAATTTTCGGCCACCCCCTTATATATTAAGGAGGTGGTGGCCGAAAATTACCCAAGTAATTTCAGTCCCTCTTTGTGTTTTCTTGATCCTCATAGTATTCACAACCTGTTTAGTAGTATACAGCCCACTCTGTATCTAAACACAGTCCGGAAATACAGCAGAAGATAAAGGAGTCGAATAGCTGAGCAAAGGGCGCCAATCAAACGTGTATACAACAACAAGATTATATCTTTAATCTTGTCCGCATCCCGTCTTGAATTTGTAAGTAAATTTCGAGTTCCATGTTTCCGCTTTTATTAGAATCGGAATTTACTATGCATGTTAATTCAACTCGGCTTTAATTAATTTCATATGAACACATAAAATATGATATGCATGACATTAGGATTAGATGAGTATCCAATTAATTAATTCGGGTTTTGGCACTGCTCTAGTTTTTATCCTAGGAAGAATTCGAATTTTATGTTTATATTTGATGATGAATTTAAGTTTCTTAAATTTTCAGATTTAATAGTCCATAATATTCGAAATTGTTGTATACAAGCTTGGATGAATTTTCTGCTATGACCGAAAATTCTACCTTTATATTTTATGAAATTTTTGATTCTCATCAAAATAGGTTTGGAATAGATTTTTGATGATGTCAAAATTTCCAGATTTATTTGATGATGTTTTCAAAAATTTGAAGATCGAATTTTCGAATTTGATGTTTTTTAAAATTCCCTATTTTAATCCAAAATTTTCAAAATTTAGTGTTTGAATTTGGAATAGAATTTTGATCTATATCAAAATTTCCATATCAAGATGCTATGTGGATTTAGAAAATTGGAAGTATTAGAATTGGTTAAGGTAATTTTTGGTGTAGATCAAAACTTACCTAATTCTAATTACAAAGGAATTAAAAATAGAATTTTAATTTTGAAAGGTGTTTGAAGAGGATCAAAACTTCCATAATTTTATTTTGAAATTTTCGATCCACACTTATAATTATTTGGAATAGATTTTTGACCCATATCAAAATTTCCAAGTTTAGATTATTTATGGTTTTGAAAATTAAATTTAAATTTGGAAAATGTTCGAAGAGGATCAAAACTTCCAATTTAATTTTGGCAATTTTCGATCCCCTTAGTAATTAATTGGAATAGATTTTTGATCCATATCAAAATTTCCAAGTTTAATTAATTAGGGTTTTTCGAAAATTTAAGATATAAATTTGGTGGATACTTTTAATTAATTTTCAAATTTATTCTTAAGGTAATTTTCGAGCATAATGAGATTTAATTTGGTAGATAATTGTAATTAATTTCTAAATTATATCTTATTGTTATTTTCGAAATTTTTGATTTATTTAAAGTGTAATTTTTTAAAATAATGTCATGCATAGATATCATGTGATATTTTATGTTTATCATGTAATTATGATAATTGTATTTGTAGACTATTAATTGTTTGCAGGTGGTACCAACTATCATGGCTCCTTTAATTATGTAATGTATGATTTTAATTTTGTTGATTAATGTATGTTGGCTGTATGCCGGTTTGGCCACGTAATTTTGATCCATGAGAAAATCCATGGATTAGGTCTAGAAATTTTATTTTATTATGTTGTTTTAATGTAATAGAAAAAATAAAATTGTTAGCCCTAGTAGTGAATTGCGAAAATCACTAAGTATTGAGTTGTATTTTTATTTCCTTGTTATTCTAGATATATTAGGATTTTCCTTTTGGAATAGATATTCTGTATTGAATAAGGATAGGAAATCGACTCAAAGAAGGAAAGAGAAGCAGACCTTAAAGGAAAGACAACCCAATCACGCCCCGAAACCCTAATTAGAGCTAGGGTTTCGGCGAGGCGGTGAAGTGAACGGCGGCGGCCGATGTTTGGTGTTCCCGAGCTGTCTTTCTAACTTTTATCTCGTGAAGCAACATGAGATATAAGCCATGATAGTTGGTTTTAATATTATGTTTGTTATGTTGTTGAGCATGCAATATATATTTATCATTTTATGTGATGTTTGCATGTTTTGAAATGGGATAAAAACGAAACCTCAATCTTAAATAACTAAGTGGGAGAGATACATACCAAAGTATGTGGAAATCTCAAACGGTCTTCATTAATCTAGTTTAATTGAGAAGTGATGGGCCTGCGCGTTGACAATAGGTCTTCCTCCATATCGGATGTGTCATATCACTGGAATCTCTAGAAAATAAACTTATTAAATAGATAACTGTAATATACTGTTAGAACTAACTAACTCTTCCATCTGGAGCAGTGAAATTCAAAACATGCATCTTTAGGGTGAAGATAATGGTGTTAAACACTTAGGTGTAGTTTATTAATAAACGTCCACACTACCGTGGCTTATTAATTCGATGATTACATGACTGTGGTGGTTTCCAACTATTAATTTACTTGTCATAAGGAACTTTGACTGGAGGTAAACTAAAGGCTAATAACCTGTTTAAAAATGAATTTTATAAACGTTCACACTATCATGGCTTGTAAGAAACATTTTTAAAATGTCGGTGGATATACATATAATTTTTTTGAGGATTTCGAATTATATGTTCTTTTTTCCTAAAAGGTTGTGACTGTACAACATGTTTAGTTTTCAGTCATTTCTATATCGTCATGGCATTCTCCAACATGTCCTCAATTCTCAAAAGAAAACAAACTCGTCGGTGAAAACTATAATGATTGATTTTGAAACTTAAACCTTATCCTTACTGCTGAGGGCTTTAAATTAATACTTGAGGAGGAATGCCCACAAAAGCCAGATGAGAATTCTAGCAAAGCGCACAGAGCGGGTTATGATAAGTGGGTTCGAGCTGACGAGATGGCGCGCTGTTACATTTTGGCTTCAATGTCAAATGTGCTGCAACATCAACATCAGTTGATGAAGATTGCTTATGACATAACCTACAATCTAAAGGAGCTATTCGGTCAGCAGAATTGCTCGACACGACAATTAGAAATGAAGAATCTGATGAACATGAAAATCTCAGATTCCACTCCAGTTAGGGATCACGTTCTCCAGATGATGGGTTATCTATCGGAGATCGAGACCCTAGGTGGTGACTTGTACGCCGAGTTTCAAATTGATATCGTACTTCACAGTCTGTCACCGAAGTTTGAGCAGTTCAGGCTGAACTTCAACATGATAAAGAAAGATGTTACTTTATCAGAACTGCTCATAGATCTTCAAGTAGCTGAGCTCATTCAAAGAGGACACTCAGAGACACACATAGCTGAGAATCGGGTGTCTTCTTCTAGTGTCAAGAAGAAGAGGTACGCACCCACAAAAACTGCAAATGTGGCACCTAAAGTAAAGAAAGCCAAGGCCAAGGTTCCTTCGGAGGACTTCAAGTCCAAAACAAAGTGCTTCAAGTGCAGCCAGCAGAGACATTGGAAGTCTACGTATCCTAACAAGAGGAAGAAGAAGGGTACGTCTTACTATCTCGTTGTAGAAACATATTTAGCTACTTGTTCTGCCCAGTCATGGGTAGTAGATACTAGAGCTACTGATTATGTTTGCATGTCTTTGCATGAGTTCCTGGTAAAAAGGCAGCTGAATAAGAATGAGGTTACCGTCTACATGGACAATGCTATGAAAGTGGTGGCTGTTGCAGTGGGAAACTTTATTTTACCTTTCAGTAGTGATAGAACTTTAGTTTTAAAAGATTGTCTTTATGTGCCGGATTTTAGGCAGAACCTTATTTCTGTTTCTAAGTTGTTTTTGAATGGATATTCTGTTTCTTTTGATAACAAGGTTGTCATCTTTAGTGATAAATGTTTTATTTGTTCTGGCACATTGGATGGACATCTTTATATTCTTAATTCTATGCAAAACACTACGCAAACGCAATCACTGAATACATCGATCACAAACCCTAATAAAAGAAAAGAACCATTAGAATTGAATCAAACCTATCTTTGGCATCTTAGGCTCGGTCATATTAACCTTAAAAGGATACAAAGGCTTATAAATGATGGACCACTATCTTCATTGGTCTTGAAATCGTTTCCCTTATGCGAATCCTGTTTGGAAGGTAAGATGACAAAGCGCCCCTTTAAGTCAAACGGGAATAGATCTGAAGAAGTATTAGATTTGATTCACACTGACCTATGTGGCCCTATGTCAGTTCAAGCTAGAGGAGGGTACGAGGACTTCATCACGTTCATTAATGATTTCTCAAGATATGGATACATATACATGTTACGTCGCAAGTCCGAATACTTTGAAACCTTCAAAGAATTTAGGGCGCAAGCAGAGAAACGTACAAACACAAGTCACTGCGTTATGATCATGGTGGTGAGTACATCTCAAGTGAATTTTTGGATAATTTGGCAGAGAATGGGATTACATCCTAGTTGATTGTGCCTGGCACTCATAGCTAATGAAGCCACGATAGGCAATAAAGATCAAGACCCGAAGTTGCAATTTTGAGGACCAATAACTCAATCAAGAGCTAAGAAGTTACAAGCTTACTTGCAAGTGACAATTCGAAGAAAGCTCGAGATTGAAGATGGAGAAGTCGAAAGAAGCAATTCCAAGATAGTAAATTTATTAACTATTGAAGATCAAGATCACACTATGGAGAATATAACTTGAAGAGTTGAAGAATAATACTTGATGATGAAGAGAAGAAGTGCATGTGTGCATGTGCATGAAGTCGACGTGCATGTGTGTGCGTGTGATAAAGATTTTCGGACCCTAATTAATTTAATTAAGGGGTTGATTTTATTTAGACTATAGTATTATTTTTATTTAATTTAGACTATAGTTGGATCAGATGTTATTTAATTAATTAGTCAAATTTTCGGTCCTTAATCATAGAGTTTGACTAGAATTTTAATTAAGGTAATTTCCTACCTTAAATAGAATTCTAGTTTAGGCAATTTTCCTAGTCCAATTAGACTTCAATTTGGACCAGAATTTTCGGTCCTTATAGCTTATATTTTCAGCCCTATTAGTCTTATGAATAGGGGTCTTGTGTTATGTTGATACTTTGGACATTATTGATTAAATTTGCCATTGCATACAATTGTGTCTCAAATATCCAAGTCTTTTGATTATTTTTACTCGAAAATATTCATTATTGAAGCCTAGCAATTTCAAGTCTTATTTCAAATGAACGTTCTAATTCACACGAGGAATTAGGGTGAACTAACTATCTGAAGAACAACTTTGAGATTCATTTTCATCGTACAGGATATGTCGGGATTGATCGGGTTGCAATTCAACAACACCATCATCGTCCAGCCTCTATACACGACGTCCTTCACCATCCATCTTCATTCGTGGCTTCGTTCTAACACCAAGACCTGATCATGTGTCGATCATAAGGGTTCGATTCCATTCAAGTTCAATTCATCGTGTTCCACATCATATACCATAAGTTATCCTTAACGTTATCATATCCTATCTACTCCTAGCCTTTCTTCACCATATTACACGCACCAAATACCCTCTTTTCCCCAGCCATCACTCTCATCCCAAATAGCCCTTTTATTTGGATTTCGTGTATTATTTTTGTGTCATCGTCTAGGTATCGTAATTAGGTCTAGTTCTTCGTCTATATTCTTTTCGAGTCTTGTTCTTAGTATTTCAGTTTATTTTTAGTTTATTGAGTATTAGAGTAGGATGGAGTCCTTCCATATTTGACGTGTTCGATCTAGAAGTCTTCCGCACGTCTCTTGTATTCTGTACAATGTGTCCGTGTTACATCAATAGTAGATCGACATGGCGAAAAGAAGGAACAAAACTTTATTAGAGATGGTTAGATCAATGATGAGCTATTCAGAGTTGCCCATTTCATTCTGGAGATATGCCCTAAAAACAACAACTTACATTCTTAACTTAGTGCCATCTAAATCAGTTCCTGCTACATCCACAAAACTATGGACTGAACGAAAGCCCAGTTTAGCTCATGTTAGGATTTGGGGTAGCCCAGCACACGTGTTGGACAAGGAAGCTGATGAGCTAGCGCCACATACTGATGTTAGGCTATTTGGAATGAAATGAGGTTTATTCTATAGTCCTAAGGATCAGAAGGTCATTGTGAGCACTAATGCCCAATTCTTAGAAGAATACTATGTGATAAACCACAAACCCAGGAGCGTCATCATTCTTGAGGAGCTTCGAGAAGGGAATTCGAAACTAGCACCTCTTGTACAAGAAGATGAACCACCGATTACTGCACAACGTGTCACGGAAATGTAAGAATTGCTTGCCTCGTCGTAGTGGGAGGGTTGTATACCAACCTGATAGATTCATTGATTTGGGAGAATCTTCAGATTTCCTTGAAGGACTAAATGAATTTGATCCTAGAAACTACGACGAAGCAGTCTAAGACAAAGATGCAGATTCTTGGAAATCTGCAATGGAATCTAAGATTGGATCTATGGATCACAATCAAGTCTGGGAGTTTGTAAAACCACTTGATGGGGTAAAACCCATTGGATGCAAGTGGGTCTGCAAATGCAAGAGAGGACCCGATGGGAAGGTTGAAACCTTCAAGGCAAGACTGGTGGTGAAAGGGTATACTCAGAAAGAAGGGATCGACTATGAGAAAACCTTTTCGCCAGTAGCCATGCTTAAGTCTTTCCGGATTCTCTTGTCTATTGCCGCTCATTTGGATTATGAGATTTGGCAACCTAATTATAAATATAACACACGAGACTTCTATTAATCCTCATGCCTAATAAAACTCACGAGAGACATGAATTAGAATAAAGGATTTAGAAAGAAGCCAAAAATTGTAATTGATTTTGTGAAAATCAATTCACGCCATTCTCATTTGGTGAAATCAAATAGTTTGATTTTTATTTCAATTATTTTCTCTTGTCGTTCATATATTAAATTCAATTTAATATCCTCCCAATACTACAGTTCAACTCTACGATTTCATGTGTTTAAATAATCATAGAGAAATTAAGTTAGGAACTTAATAGATTTATTTTGGTGCCCACTTACTGCCGTTCAAAGGGAAAATCAAATTGGAAGATTGTGGTATTTACGAGCTTCAATGTTCAAAGGTCGAACGAAGAAGACGAAAGATATTCAAGAAAAAGGGTATTTGATTTATCTCTTCTTTAGTATTTGTAATACCCTGAAATATTTTAGAAGGTCTAATTCAACTTATGTTACCCTCTGGTAAGTTAGAAAATAAGTTGGGTCCTTAAAGGACTCAAATAAAGAAAAATCGCAGCCAGGGAAATCTGTTAAATCTAATTTGGTCAAAAATTGCCTTAAAAATATGTTATGATATTTTTCTCAGGTTGATAGAAAATATTTCAAGAATCGTACCAACCTTTGAAATTTCAAATTTCGAGTTCAAATGAACTCTTGGCACAACTTTAAGTTGAAAAATAATAAATTTAATAGAAAAAGGCACATCCGTCATTATCCATTTTTTTTTTCAAAAGATTATCTTAGTCGTAATTATCTTATTCTTTTTCCATCATTATCCTCTTTCTTTTATTCATTATTATCCTATTTATTTTTCCTCTATAAATAGGAGCTTAAGGTTTCATTTTTCATTCATTTTCAAAATCGAAATGCCGAGCAGCTTCCAGAGAATGTACAACTCTAGTTTCCTATTTCAATTCTGAAATAGTCATTTTGAAGGTGTCAACGCGTAGATCATGAATACATGATTGAAATGATGACACGAAGGATGATCACGAAGGATGATCACGATGGAAAATCATCGTGACCGCCGCCAATTCCTCGGAGAAGGTACTTTCTCCGATTCTAGTCATTCGGACTGATGAGTTTAGAAATTTCAAGTTCTAAATATGCTTATATTTCAATTATCTTTAATTCTACCGATTCCGATTTTTGATGTTGTGAGTTTTCGGTATTTTTCCCCGTTTTCATTTTATGTAAATCTGCGATCTACTCTTCCTGGATAGTCGTATTAGAAATCTTCTTTTTATAAATAGTCCTTGATCATTTGGATCTTGTAGTTAACCGGAATAGATTTTTGATTTCTCGTCGTTTGAAATCCGGATCCGAATATTATATTATAAATCTGCCCAGCTCGAATTCATGTTCTAGCCGTCCGATCTTTGATCTGATTACACCATTAAATTCCTTATTTTCTGCACTATCAAAAATTATACTTTTGAGCGAAAATCCAACGAGTATCGAGCTCGATCGAGACCGATACATTTTCAGCTAAAATTTGTGGCGGGAATTTCCGCCAGCCAGCTTTTCGGCCGGTGTGGCCGGAATTAGCCTTTGATCCCTTTTGACGGATTGTGGTACCCGTCGAGATTGACGTGTGGCCGCAGGCGGTGCTCCGTTTCATGTTGAAATGAATTTAATATGATTTTTCGAAGTTAATGTCTCATTTTCAAAAATTGCATTTTAGTTAGAATTGCTTCAAAATGTTTGTTAGATCTGTCCTAGCAAAAAGGTTCCTTCATCATTTATTCCCTATGGTGGATTCTCTACTTAGCTATAGATTCCATTTTTGTCCAGGCGGATTTTTGAGTTTACCTAATTATTCAAATCGTGTATTTAAATTCGTATATTTTTAACGTGTCGTCTGAAAATCATGAAATTTTCACACTTGCATTGTTATATGTGAAGTATGTTATCAATTAAATTTGGTAATTTTCTGAAAGCCAGAAAGACTCGTAGTTTAAATTTGATCAGAATCGAGTAAAATGGCAAGCGATCGACCTCCACCTTTTCCAAATGTTTTTGGACGACTTTACTCGAAAATATTCGCTGAATTTAATTCCCTAAAGTGTTGAGTTGAGAATGAAATCCTAATGTTGCACATTGTAGTCTGAAACCGTTTTATTAGTTTAGAATATTCGTATTACATTTAGTCTAACTTAGAAAAAAATCATTTATCTATCCTAAGTTGAAGCTTACCTTATGTTATAGTTTCAAGGCCTAGCATGATACTACTAGGTAGTTTCTCCTTTGTAGGTCCGAACCCGAGACCCATATTTAATTAGGATTTGCAAGACACGTGTAAAGCTTCAGCTACTATTAGCTAACCAGGTGGGTTATACTATACTATCTTTGTAAATTGTATCTTTCGAGTTTTTAAGCTCTGCTTTGCTAAAATTGCATATGTGACTATCTGTGTTAAATATTTACATGCTACTGTATGTTATCGGTGTCTTATAAACCAGCGCCGTGTCAATGTGAGTAGCTACAGTATGCATGCATTGTTTGTCCTGCCCTACTCCTTATCGGTGAGACTAAAATGAAACACTTATTGGTTATACTCTTTAGGTATACTATGACCATACTCAACGTTATGCGCTGGTGATGTAGTTTGGGTTGCGGGCAGTGACGGATTATACTCTTAAGCGCTTCACGATAAAATATTTTGGTGAATTTAGGTTGCTTCCAACTTTTAAACCTCCTAAGCTTCACTACCTGCATGAATACAGATAGATTACTTTAATAAAATTATTTGCATAACTTAAATTGTGAGAACTTGCCCACTGAGTGCATTAGTACTCAGCCCAAATCTTTTCAAACATTTTCAGGTCAGTAGGCTGGAGCGTGGATGTGACGAGGCTGAGATATGGGCTATTATGATTTACATATTTTTTTCCGTTGTCCCTTTTTGTTAGTATTCTGTTAAGAATTGAGCTTTCGCACTTATGGTATTCTTTTGCTAAATGCTAAGAACTCTGATCTTGGTATTTTGTTGATATGATTCTGCTTCTCTGATTCTGAACATTTGTTGTCTTCCTAGTTAACATGTATCATAGCTACATAATTATTCCAAATGGAGGAAGCCCGTCTTTCATTATATCTATTTGATCATTTATTTTGGACTATGGAAGGGCTTCATTTGTTCAACATATTGGTGTCTGTTTCTTTTGTTGACCTATGAATGGGTCTATTGATTGTTGGTATCTGGTTATTTGTTTCCGTTTGGCCTATGAAAGGGCTTATTGAATTGTTACAGCTTCCATTCTTCTCTTATAAGCCGTTATAAACGGGGATTCGCTCTAGTTACAGAGGTTATGCTGTCTAATTTTTCGGAAGGCATAACCTATCTTTGGCATACTCGGTTGTTAAATTTTATTCTAAACATTAATTTTTTTAGATTATCACCCCGTTGTTAATTAAACTACCCCATTTCTTTCCCGCTTCTTAATTCCCACCCCCGTGGCGTCCATTTCCACGGTCTTTCGGGACTGGGGCGCTACAAAGTGGTATCAGAGCAGGTTTGCAACTCTGTAGACCTGCTGGGTCTTATTTCGTCTTTCATTGAAATTCTGTGTGATATTATATAAGCTCTCAGCTCATCACTCACGCAACAGCTTAAAAGGTACGCATGTTTTTATGCAAATTTTAGTTTTTAAAAGTTTACATTATTTGTTGAAATGTTAAGTCTGTCTAAAAATGAAAGATTAGGATTCGCCTTGTTGATGGGAATTCCTTAAAAGATTGATTATTATGCGGATAGCATACTCTGATTAACTGCGCTGATTACATACTCTGTTGTTATGGTGATAACATACTGGTTTTGAAATATGTCTGTGAGCATACTGGTTTCTGTTGAAAAACTATGTTGGTTACATATACGTATGAACTTGTTTATATATGCCTTGTGCATACTTGTGATGTTGGGAACGTGCGGAATGCATACTGTAAACCTTGATAGCCGGAATGTGTTTATTGTTCATACTCTTGGATGAGTACAAGAACTTGAAAGTGGGAGACTGTAAGATTAACTTAGCCTATAGTTGCTGAACTTAGGCTGAATTTGTAAACACTAATGAGATTGTTGAGAACATAGTTTGACTGAGGAAACGTTTCATTTTGATGACTGAACATAAACTTACGGCTCAGAATAACTGCCACATGTATATCACGATGAGCGGATTATGAGATTTTGTATGTATACCAAGAAAGAGATCGATTCGGTATTTGAGTTCGTTGGGGAAATAACCTACTCTATGGAGGTCAACATCGAGTTAGAAGAAGTCTTTCAGATTGAGGTGTGTTAAAGTTGACCAAGAATTTGCGTTGTTACTAGGAAGATGGACACATTAAGGAATAAAATATTTTGAAAACAAAAACATAAGTCAACGATCTATGTGGAGACTGTGAATTTTTGTGGGTAGATATGTTAGATGATGATGGCTACTACAAACAAGGTTCAACATCAGAATTGCCACCTGAGCAAAATATTGAGGTAGACCGATCACTGTCTTTTATACCTCCATGTGGAGATGAGGTTATAAAGCTTTAACTTTGAACTAGAAGCAAAGAAACGAGTAATCGATTTATAAGTCAGTTATCAGATTGTAGATCTATTACACGTTTAAGAAATCCCTATGCAAGCTTTCAACTTAGGAGTCATGTTTAACGATCCTGTTGCGATTATAGGGAATAAAGATTCGTTCATCCAAGAGAAAGCTCTTCACCTCAGTAGATGGCTAATCGAGGCCCTGGCGTGTTTCATTCCCAAGATTTGTAGCTTGTTTTAGATCAATTTTTAGAATGAGGGTAAAGATGGTCGTTATGATTGCTACCAAATTAATTTAAAGATATGTTTGCCGGTGTTCTACTCAGCTTCCAGGAAAAGTTAAGTCAAACTATTTTGAGTCTAGGAGGTATCATAGATTAAGTCGTTCTCTCCTATCCTTCCGATGGGTAGAAAATGATTCCCGAGACGTCGCTTTTCCAGCTAGTGCAAAGTCTAGCCGACTCATGCTTTATCGTAGCAACGTCATAAAAAAAAAACAAGATGGGTGAAGCTCAAGAAAGAAGGAAGGAGAACCCGAAGAAGATCGTTAAGAAGATAGACCTAGTGTTTGATAGATTGAGAGTTTCATTATGATAGGAAGTTTTGATGAGTCTATTTATTCATTCTCGTGTTGATAAAATCGATTTATTCATTCTCTTTTGAAATCGATTTATTCTTTTATTAATTGAATCAATTTCCCTTCAACAGCTTCATATCATTTGAAATTTTCCATTTATACCACTTGGGATTCGTTGATTTTATCCTCTTGGATAATTTGAAATCTTTTCGATGATATTTCTTTGATCATCAAGAATATGGCATTTACTTGTTAGGCTATGTTGACGTCTTTATAAAAATATTTCAGCACGGTTCTCAGCTCTTAAGCATTGATTTTATTTTATTATTCTCATATATCTTTGTAAAATGTGAGAACCCTTCGAGTTATAAATCCTCTAAAAAGGTAATATTTTTGGTATAAATAACCTAGTGTTACCTCTCTTCCAGCTTTTGTTGATCAGATAAAGTTCTCACTCAGAGGTGTTTGATTTATTTTAATCTCACTCATAGAACTTAAGTGTGAGTCTTCAAATAGAAGAGATAGCTTATAGAAGTATTCATTTAAGTATATTTTCAGGAGAGCAAATTATAGTAATCCACAGTGACGAATGGAACCGAAACAGTATTAGTTAGTTTTCTCCAAAGTCGAAAGTACATTTCTAAAAGTAATTTCTCAGTTCGTAACATTTAAGATGATCAATGGATGTCAATAAGCAAGTTTCCAGCTTACAGTTAAAGTCTAGACATGCGATTCTTATTATGCATACAAGCGAATGTGATCACTAGCGGGAGCCAGACAGTCGGATTACCACTTTAAAGAAAAGAGAAGAGTATAATAAGGAAAATAAGACTAATTTGCATCGGAAATACGATTCAAGCACGCTTCAAGAAGACGTGAACGTCAAATCTCAACATTTTAAGGAAATAGATAAAACACAGTTCGAACCTGACAGTTCTGGGCTCTGGCCTATTGCTTACTGAGCTCCAGTTTGGTTTTCTTCAGTTGGTACTCTGAACTTGTATTTTCTTCAGCTGGTACTTTGAATTAGTACTTTCTTTAGCTGGTATTTCGGACTAGTGCTTCCTTCAACTGGTATTTTGGGTTGGTGCCTTCTTCAGCTAGTACATTCTTCAGCTGGTATTTTGGGCTGGTATCTTTTTCAGCTGGTACAATCTTCTGCTGGAAATATGAACTTGCACTCTTCTTGAGCTTGTACTCTGAGCTGGGACATTCTTCAGCTCATGAACTGCAGACTGAAGTGCTTCAATCGACATAGGTACCATTTTGACCCTGATGGTCAGTTGGTACTTTGACTTTGTCAGTTCCATTTTTCTGACAGCCTACATCTTTAGTTTACTTGACTTGGCAACTAATCTAGCACTCAAGCTACAACTTTTTTCTTTTCTCAGCCCTTGGCTGGATTCTATTTTTCTTTTTCTTTTTTTTCTTTCTTTTCTCTTTTTCTTTTCGGATTGATCATTCTTTGGCTTTGATTAGCTCAATCTTTTGTTTGATCAATCTCGGTTTTCTACTTGATTTTCTTTCAGTTTTTCAAAGCATTTTGACATGTTTTGGCATTTCATCAAAACCACAACAGGGATTAGGTAACTCTTGATAGTTTTTCCTAACAATTTCTCCCTTTTTGATGATGTCAAAACCTGGCTTAATTAAGCAATGATGATGGAAAAACTGAATTAAGAATTTTTCAAATTGTGTAGAGAGGATACACAATCAAGCATAGAAAAACCTTTGCATAGCTAAGAAACTATTTTTGCATAAACTGATTAGATTTTTCTCAATCTACAATAGTTTTGTTTTTTCTTTTTCTTTTTCAGTTTCTTGCTTCTCTTCTTCAGCTGCATTCACCTCCCTTCAGCTTCATCTTCTCCGTACATGTTGCTAGATTTTCCTTTTTCTCTAGCATTCATCCAAACTTTCCCCTGAAGCTGATGCCTTTCTTCTCTAGCGTTTCTCCAGACTTCTCCCCATGCTTCTCCCTGAGGCTGATGTCTCTCTCTTTTAACAGTTTCAACAGTCCTCATTTCTTCTTTCTGAGGCTGTTCTTCCCCCTGAAACTGCGATGCTTCCCTTTGAATCTCATCCTAGAGACTCATGATTTTTCTACCATTATTATCAATGTTCTCATCTTCCTCCTTTTTGGCATCATACAAAAGGGTGTGTATTTGAAGATCAAATGATGGGATAGAGATGTGTGGTAGCAAGCTGAAGGTAGTTACAAGGTTACCTTTGTATGAGAAGGGGTATGGCAAATGTTGAGTAGGTGAGGGTAGCCAGTTTAATGCCTCTTCTGTTGGCATGAGTTGATCAAGGTCTGGAAGTGGAGATAGAGCTTGAGGTTCAGTTGTCAATGCATCCAAAATTGTGAAGAGTTCTTTAGTTGGAGGAGGTTGAATGTATTCCAATGGAGTGGAAGAAGAGTTGGATGGCTCATTAAATGGCAGATGAGCTTCAGGTGGAACTTGACATTAGATTCGTTGTATCATTAAATCCATTATCTCCGAAATGGTTGAAGATGCTGTGAAAGGATTATTCATCCATTTCCTACTCCAGTGGCCTTCTTGACTCCAGAAATGTCTTCCTTTTGTATCAAGCAATTGGAACATGACTGCTTCATCAACTTGAAATCTCCAGAGATGCCATCAGAGCTATCTCTTCAGTTGTTGAAAGAGGGAAGAGTCATATCTCTTAATGAGATTGAACTTGCTATAGAGCAAATGTTCGAGAGTTTCGTTGAAGTTTTCTTTAACACCATTCATTGAATTTGTGGCAGATGGTTGGGAGTCAGCTGGCATGGTGGATTCACTTATCATGTCAATTTCGAACACATGACGCTTTTCTCGATTGATGTCGGTTAGTTCAGTTGGAGCTTTGGCATCATCAACAACAACTTGTGATTTTTTCTGAATCTTGCCAAAAGGCTTCAAGTTGGCCTTTCTCTTCCGGAACACTATGAGGAAAAAGTCTGTCTTGTCAAATAACTCACCATTTAATGAGGGATTTCGGATTTGATCACAAATGATCCGGCTTAACCGGTTGATAAATCTCAGTTTTGCTCTGAATGTGCCTGTTAGTTGATCAAACTGGGATCTCTGAACGTTGTGACAGAGTTGTGATAGCACGAATGATGCCCAGTCCACCTTGTATTCATAGTGAATGAGTGCCATCAGATGAGCATTCTCAGCACTAAAATGGATATAGTCGAGATTACCACGAAGGCAGTAAATCACTATATCTTGTGTAGGCTGTCCTTTAGCCTATATATGTAGTTGTGATGCTCAATGCCTAGTTGCTTCCAGATGTTCCACAGTTCTTTATGGCTCGGCATGGGTAATACATGCGCCTTTGATCCTTTGCCAGGTAGATGGAGTGTTTCCATCATTATTTCCTTCGTGATCGTAATCACGTGTGGGCTGACTAATGAGATGATGTTGTCACCTGCAATTCATGCGTTTATGTAGAACTCTGTGACAAGCTCCGGAAAACATCTCTTTTGCTCTGGAGAGAGAGTGAGGAAATGGAGTAGTTCAGTTTCCTCCGCTGCTCGCACTATTCGATGACATTCTTCAGCTGATAGTCTCTCCTTTAGAAAAACAAAGTCTAGAAACTTGTCTCTTTGAATGTTTAAGGCAAGTTTAGCTGGATCAATGCGTTGAGCGGGGGACTCCATTCTGCAAAGTTGGAAAAGATTTTAGAAGAATGGAATAGAGAGAAAGAGTTGCAAAGCAATGCAAGGAGAGTTGTGAAGATAAGGAAGTGATATCAATTGGCTTCTCCTTTGCATATAAATTGAGCTTTGTATGCATGTACTTCGAGAAGTCTTCGAGTACTCTTCAGCTGATCAGCTAATGGATTTGATTGATGATCAACTGAGTAAATGTGATGAGGATCTCAGCCATCCACATTTTTAGCTTTTCTTTTGATCGGCGATTGAGATTTCACACATTTGAAAATGGGGTAGTTGCCATAAATAGCAAATATTTGCTGTGAGATTTTGCTATTTATATCTCTCAAGCTATCAACTCATTTCCACTTTAGTGGTTGAATTGCTCAGAAGCATTAATGCTAACTTTTAGTGAGAGATCATCCCATTTTGAAATTATATCCGTTGAATTATAATGCAATAGATCACAACAATAATAATTTATTTGAGAATAAGTTTAAAATAATAAAGAATTCAAAAACTTATCCTATGTCAGTTGGGATACAGTCCAACTGATTGGCTTGTGAACTGATGATGTGACCGTTGATCAATAAGTTCAGCTATTTTTTCAGCATGGCTCCTTTTACTGATTTATCGCTGAACTGATGAAACCAGTTCTGAACTGCTGGATGAAATCTTAGTCAGTTTCCTCTTCTTGATGGGGTGAATTAGATTTTCTTCACTACTTTCCTCCGAGTAGTTTGGTTACTTCATTTTTGATGCAGATCCAATTTCTCCTGTCGGCTGCTCAAGCCTTTCTTTCCTCACGGATTGATTCCGTCACTTAGCTTTAGCTAATGAGATCCTTTACCTTCTATGCGAATTTCTCTTATACGATCGCTTGAACTAAAATTCTTAGAAATTCAGTTGAGCTGTCTTTGAGCTTGAAGCTATTAAGGGAGTGACATATCTCTTGGATAAGAGATTTAGAGATGTGGCAGTGTCTTTATTGTCAACTTCTCGACTTACTGCGATTGAAGTGTGCAATAGATCCTTTTGTATCCGCTCAATTGCGGGTCCAGTTAGTCGAGTTGGCTCGGCAGACTGACTTGACAAATTATCAAAGTTCAGTTTTCGGTAGGCGTGGCTGGTTGGGCAGTTTGCTGGCTCATTGCCTCCTGCTTCTCCTTGAGCCATGATGTCACTTTTTAGTTCGGCAAGCAGGGCGGTTGGAGGGATTTTGTTGGCCAGTCGGTGGCTCATAATCCTCTAAACTTGCACGATTGTTGGAGAAAATGGATTTGAAGACCCTATCCATTTTAAACTCCAAATTTTTTCTATTTACCAGAAACTCATGCTATGAAATGCAGTGATCAAGAAATGAGACTGGATTGATATGGAATGCCTCCAGTTGAATCAGTAGAAATACCGGTGTATTTATTTGAACAACTCTTGATCTTGCATGGCCATAAATGCAAATTGAGTGAGAAGTAAGTTTGTTACTTCTTTTTGTGCACTCTTAGTTGCATATTTGCCACTGTAGAAAGTGTGAATATTTTCTTCCGTCAGTTGGAGAAGAGGGCAAGTGCTCCTAAAATAATCAGCTCCATAGTATGGATGAGGAATTCCAATGAGTGGAATGAGCTCATCTGGATCCGAGTAAACTTTAAAATTAGCTAACGATCCATTCTTTGAGACTGGTGACGGAATAGCATTAGCAGTTGAATTGCTTGAGGCTATGGCACTTGTCTTTGCCTTGTTTTTCATTTTCTTCTTGAGTGACTGAAGATGAATGCTCCCTTTCTTGGGAATCCAGTCAGAAACAAGGACTGAAAGAACATCATCATTTGGCAGTTTCAGGATGTCTTCTATTATCTTGCTCATCCTGAGAACAAGTCTTACCATGGACTCAAACTTTCATGTTCTCTTTAAGTCGGTGGCTTTGAAGACTTGATGCTTTATTTGAGAAAATACAAACTCTGCCCAGTTTGTTTCTCTTCCTTTAGCCAAGTGAATCATCACCTTATATCTTTCTTGAGTGAGCTGACTCAAGCTTCCTATGGCTCCAAACATCATCTTATTTGTGATATCGAGCAGAACTCCAAATTCTGGCTTCAAATCAGTTTTAGCTGTGGTAAAACTAAATGATTTTTTGCAGGTGGAAGCTTTCCAGTTTCTCCAGTGTGATTCAGCTGCTTTACTCAATGCTTGAACTATTGCTCCTTGTCTTGGAAGTTGAAAAAATTCAGCAACTGTATCTTCAGTTATCTTGATCGATTAACCTTGAATAACTGAGGATATTTCCTTGCCATTTGCACTTACTTGTACTTGAAGAAGAAATTCACTCACCAAGTTTAGTCTGAAGAACCTTGGTGGTGTTTCCAAGTAATGAAGAATTCATGTCTTGTGAAGATTAAAAAGCAGGTTTGGACTATTTAACTCATGGAGGATTTCCTGGAACTTCTTTCTTTCAAGGAATTTGTCTCTCAATATTTGGTTTTTGAAGGAATTTGAGAAGCTGAGGGATTCTGCCATTGAAGAAATTGTCTAGAATTTTTGTTGAGAGAATCGAAGAGGAAGAGACTCTTGGAATGATTTGTGAATGAGTGTGTCTCTTCTTGCAAAAAGACTAGATCTGATGTGATTTATGAGTAGTAAATGATACTCATATATATTTGAAAAGCAATGTCCTTTGCCTTTTGCTTTTGGCCTTTAATACCGTGTGTCAGAGATTCAATGGTAAGAAATTTCAAAAGGTTTTGCTGACATGGCATTTATCAATAAAATAAAGATTTTATTAACTAAAAGATTAATAGACTAAGTTACAAGAAGAAATCTAGAGAATCTAATTAGTTGAGCTTGATCAGTCTCTAATCCTTCTTGTGCTCAGTTTTTCTTCTTTTAGCAGCAGGCTCACCAGTTTTGTCGCTGCTTGATGGTTCTACTTCAGTTGGTTGAGCTCACTGTGTAGCTTGAGCTGTTGCTGAATACTGCGAATCAGTTCTTCATGATGAAATATGAACTGAGTAGTGGAGCTTTTTTGCTGCTCTTACAACTGGACTGCAGCTGTTGTATCTTCATGGAGAACTAGGTTATCTTCATCAAACTATAGTTCATCAACTCGTGATGTAACTTCTTCTCCATTTTCAACTCCTATGAGCTCTTCATAGGGAACTGTCCTTGATTGTTTAGGATTTCCCAGACTTTCTGTCTCTCTATAGCTCTTTTATGGTGGTGCTGAAGGCTGGGATCCTCGCTGATTTGGATCCACATATACCACTATTGCTAGTGAACCCGCATAGCCTTGATGTTCATCTAACTGATCAGTTGGATCCTCTTGGATTATCTGCTCATCAGTTTGAGCAGTTGGAGCTTCTACTGAGGGGTCAAACTAGGAGATTGGCTTGATAAGAGTGGCAAGCGGTAGTTGGAAATCTGCTTCATCCTCAGTTTCCTCAGTTGCTGGAGCCTTTTCAGTAGGAGTAGTCTAGAACTCTGCTTACTCCTTAGGCTAATCAGTTTGCTCAGTTGGCTTTTCACCTTGACCATCATCAGATCGAATTGGTAATCTGAGCATCTCTTCTGATATAATTTGAGCTGAGGAGTTGTCTGATTCAATCAGAGTACAGAAAGGTCTAGTAACAAGATCAAGAGCTAAGAGATTCAAGAAGAGTCTCAACGGATTTATACAAAGGATCTGGAACCAAGAGGCATCAAGGAGACTCGTCGAAGGGGTTGAAGCTGAGCATATTTGGAGGATGAAGATCACATGTGAGTGTGAGCCAGAGGAGCGGCACGACCCAGTTACAGGTGCGGCACGACCGAGGTGCGACTCAGGTCCAGACAAGGTGCGACTGCGCATTAACACAAAGGGGTGAAAAGCATCAAGCGAGGCACAACTCAGTTACAGTTACGACGCGACCAGCTCACTCGCGCCTCAAGGCGTGACCCGACCGAGTGGCGACGTGACCAACCCCATGCTGCGCCTATACAGGCGGTTCCAAATTTCCGAGTTTTACTTGTTTTATTTTCCTAGTTTAGTTGGGACTTTACTTTAGGTTATGTTAATTTTTGACGAGATATATAAAGCTGAATTCTATGTTCCAAAACACAACTTTGATATTATTAATTTTAAATATGAGTGTTCACTTTTGAGTTTCATTCTAAGAGAATTATCCTAGTTTCACAAAACAGCGTGAGATTCAAATCGACTTATTAAACGGATTCATATCCCCGTTTGTGGCGTCTTCACATCACTCTAAGTTCGTGTTTTCAATTGATCAAGGCTTGTGGATTTTAATCAATTCATTGTTCAACATTGTTGTGAGGCTAGGGTTTGGAGTTTCCACCCAATCCCTTCGTGTAACCTGATACTCCTGGAAAACAACCGCTATTGTCGTCGCCGTGCTGGTGAGGATCGCATCAAGTGGTATCAAAAACTTCAGCTTTGTATCAGGTTCCATCTATCCATATTTTTAGTTTTCATCTGATTTAATTTAGTCTTCTTGCTAATTAAAGAAAATAACAAGAGTCGAATATCAGCAAAAAAAGAAAAAGACGCTGAATAGTAAAAAAAAAATAAAAAGATGGGAAAAATTTTAGTGTTTTTATTACTTTTGGTATTGTTATTTGGGTTGTTGGAGACGTGTATATTGCCTGGGGAGTATATTGCGTAAATTTTAATTTAGTCTTGAACGCGTATATTGTGTAAATTTTCAAATTTTCACTAATTTTTTGGCACACATTTTGGTGAATTTGTGATTGGTCTTTTGGAGCTTATCGTTGTGATTGTGATTCTAGTTTATTTTTCTTTAGAGAGAAAACGAGTGGTAAAAGGCAAGAGTGTGGGAGCTTAATAGAGTGAAAAGAGTCGATTATGTGATACACGAGAGAAAACACGTGAGGTTGAGAGCTCGAAATTTGTTAGGATTGCTTTGTTTTGTTGTCATATTTAATATTTCATGTCATTGTTCAGTTTTATTATTATATTTTGTTAATTGAGTTAAAAACGAACAAAAAAAAGAAAAAAAATCGTTCAAAAGAAGAGTCGATGAAAAAAAAAATTACATGTCTAATAAATGTGCAGGTACTAAAGATAAAGTTACAGGATCGGGTGATGAGACGATCACTGCATGTTATCCCAAAAATACAGTGGAGGCTATTCAGCAACATCTAATGAAGTTGTTCAAAATTGAGATGGCGACGTTGAATGAGAGACTCAAACAAGTGGAGAACTCGATACAGAAGCAATCCCAACAAGCTCCTCAAGAGAGCCGTGGTGGTAGAGACGGAAGAGGCGGACAAGGAGTTCAGATAGAGGCTCGATGCTATCCACACATGGAGAGATAGAGCAGATTACTACAACACTGAGGTGGAAGAATCAGAAGAGGAAGATAGATACTCATCTGCTAGGAGGTAGGAGACACGGGAGAGCAAGGAATCGAGAAGATAATGATCTTGGCAACATCAAGATGAATGTGCCTTTGTTCCAAGGTAAAAATGATCCGGCTTTGTACCTTGAATGAGAGCACAAGATTGAGATGATGTTCGACTGTCACAACTACTCCGAGCTAAAGAAGGTAAAGTTGACAGCAGTGGAGTTTTCAGATTATGCCATAGTTTGGTGAGATCAGTTGACATCCAACAGACGGCGTAATCGGGAACAACCGATAAAGATGTGGGGTGAGATGAAGGCTGTGATCAGGATGCGATTTGTGCTGAGTTACTACTATCGGGAGCTGTACAATAAGTTACAAAACTTAAGACAAGGTACAAATAGTTTAGATGAGTATTTCAAGGCGATGGAGGTTTTGATGATCCGAGCAAATGTGGAGGAAGATAGGGAGGCCACAATGGCTCGATTTCTAGCTGGTCTACATCGAGAGATTTGAGAAGTAGTAGAGCTATATCATTATGTGAAGATGGAAGACATGGTGCAAATGGCAATCAAGGTAGAGAATCAGCTCAAGAGGAGGGGTAACAACAATCGAGCGAGTTCTTCTACGTGGAAGTCGAACTCAAATGCCAATGCAAACGCATGGAAGGCTTCAAATCAAGGAAAGAAAGACGAGAAGCAACCGTTCACTAAGCCAAAGACCGAGGCACACCGACTGTGACGGGACCAAACAACCAAGACTCATCGGGAAGCTGAAACCACGACATTAAGTGTTTTAAATGTCAAGGTCGAGGCCACATAGCAAACCAATGCCTAAACCAACGTGTGATTATTTTGAAGGACAACGGAGATATTGTGACAGATGAAGAAGAGATTGATCCAGAGATGCTGGGATTATCAGAGTCGAGTGGGGAGGAGGAGTACGCAGCACCCAACACTTTTATTTTGGTAGCACGCAAATCCCTAAGCTTGCACACCAACAACGTCGACGATGAACAAATGGAGAACATATTCCATACCCGATGCCACATCAAGGATAAGGTATGTAGTATGATTATTGATGGAAGTAGTTGTACTAACATTGCAAGTGTTGTGATGGTGACAAAATTAGGATTGCCGGTTCTCAAGCATTCTAAGCCATACAAGTTACAGTGGTTGAACGACAGCGGAGAAACCAAAGTGAACAAGCAGGTTCGAGTGCCATTTTGGATTGGTAAGTATGAAGATGAAGTATTGTGCGACATTGTGCCTATGCAAGCTGGACACATTCTGCTAGGACGTCCATGGTAATTCGATAGGAGGGTGAAGCATGATGGCTTTACAAATAAGTACTCTTTTGTACTTAACATGAAGACGGTGACACTAGCTCCTCTAAGACCATCCCAAGTATATGAGGACCAAGTGAAGCTACATGAGGAGGCCGATACCATGAGGAAGAAAGAAAAGGAGGCTAATGTTGGAAAGGAGGTGATCCAACATTCATGTTTTGCCACAGCTAGTGACGTCAAATGGGCTGTGCAAAATGAGAGGCCAATGTACTTGATGATACGCAGAGATGTACTAATGAATGCTAACCAAATTGATTCATTTTTGCCTAGTTCCATTGTATCTCTTTTGCAGGAATTAGCTGATGTTTTTCCCGAAGAGATGCCACCGAGTCTGCCACCAATTAGGAGAATCGAGCACCAAATTGACTTTGTGCCCGGAACCACATTGCCAAACTGACCGGCCTATCGGAGCTATCCTGAGAAAATAAAAGAGCTAGAATGTCAAATACATGAGCTATTGGAGAAGGGACAAGTGAGGGAGAGTTTGAGTCCATGTGCGAGTCCAGTCTTACTCGTGCCGAAGAAGGATTCGTCCCAACGGATGCGTGTCAACTACCGAGCTGTCAATAATATCATGGTAAAGTATCGACATCCCATTCCCTGTTTAGATGATATGTTAGACAAATTATATGGTGCGTGTATATTTTATAAGATAGACTGTTTAGTGTTTATTTGTGCTATTTTATTGTAGGAATTTGGTGTCTTTAGTATATGCGTTTCCAGTATTTTTGTGTTATTTTTATGTTATTACCTTAACTTTTGCTCTTATGGTAAGTTGTGCTAGAATTGTGCAGAGTTAGGGCTTTTGTCCCAAAAGGAGGAATTTTATGGCACAAAGGTGGCAAAGAGCTGAAGCTCCCAACTAAAGCTCCAGCTAGTTGATATGTCTTGAATCTCCCAACCATTCTGTCTCTCCATAGCTCTTTTCTGGTGGCACTGAAGGCTGCGATCCTCGCTGATTTGGATCCACATATACCACTATTGCTAGTGAACCAGTATAGCCTTGATGTTCATCCAACTTACCAGTTGGATCCTCTTGGATTATCTGCTCATCAGTTTGAGCAGTTGGAGCTTCTACTGAGGGGTCAAATTGGGAGACAAGCTTGACAAGAGTGGCAAGCGGCAGTTGGAAACTCTGCTTACTCCTTAGGCTGATCAATTTGCACAGTTGGCTTTTCACCTTGACCATCATCAGGTCGAATTGGTGATTTGAGCATCTCTTCTGATACGACCCGAGCCGAAGAGTTGTCTCATCTAATCACAGTACCGGAAGTCCAGTAACAAGATCAAGAGCTAAGAGATTCAAGGAGAGTCTCAACGAATTTATACAAGGGATCTGGAACTAAGAGACGTCAAGGAGACCCATCTAAGGGATTGAAGCTGAGCATAGTTGGAGGATGAAGATCACATGTGATTGTGAGCCGGAGGGGCAGCGCAACCCGGTTACAAGCACGGCGCGACCGAGGCACAACTCAGGTCCAGACGAGGCCCAACTGCACATTGACACAGAGGGGTGAAAAGCATCAAGAGAGACGCGGCTCAATTACAGTCACGGCATGACCAGCTCACTCGTGCCTCGAGGTATGACCCGACCGAGTGGTGGCGCGACCAACCCCATGTCGCGCCTATACGAACAGTTTTAAATTTCTGAGTTTTACTTGTTTTGTTTTCCTAGTTTAGTTGGGACTTTACTTTAGGTTATGTTGATTTTTAGCCAGCTATATAAAGCTGAATTCTATGTTCCAAAACACAACTTTGATATTATTAATTTTAAACATGAGTTTTCACTTTCTCTCTAAGAGAATTATCCGAGTTTCACAAAATAGCATGAGATTCAAATCGAATTATCAAATGGATTCACATCTCCGTTTATGGCGTCTTCACATCAATCCAAGTTTGTGTTTCCAATTGATCATGGGTTGCGGATGTCAATCAATTCATGATTCAACATCGTTGCGAGGCTAGGGTTTGGAGTTTCCACCCAATCTATTCGTATAACCTGATACTCCTAGAAAAAAACTGCTATCATCATCATCATGCCGGCGAGGATCGCATCATCTTCAAACTCCAAGTCACTTATAAACTTGTCAGCTGCCTCTTCATTTACTGACCGGTTGGGGGAGTCTGGAATGACATTGATCTCAACCTCTTCTGTGAAGTGTATTTCTCTTAGTGCTTCTTCTATGAGATCATCCACCGGTGTTTGCTCCTTCCTTGCTGATAGAGTTTCAGACAGTGGTTCTGACTGATCTTTCTTCAACTCATCATAGAGCTATTTCTTACTTTTCTTTTCTATGGAAAGAGTTGGAGGTCTGATTCCCTTCTGATCACATATCTCACTGAATACATTCTCCATTGATCCTGTGGATGATTCTGAGCACATTTTTCATAGGTGTAATTACCTTTTTAGGTCTTTGCTTCTCATGGCTCATGCGTTCTTACTGCTTGTCCACCACAAGCTCCATTCATTTTCCCTCTTCCAGAAACTCATTCCATGAAAAGCTAGCAGGGAATAAAACTGATTGGTTAGATAAACATGTTGCCATAGAAAACAATATAGATACCTGGTTAATGTATTGAACAATTATTCATGTCCAGAGAGTTCTGGAGTGTAATGTTGAGCTGCATATTGATTTGTTGTCTCTTCAGCACATCTCTTGATGGGAGAAGGCTATGATGTTTTCTTTAGTTTGTACCATCAGAGGGCACGTGAATCTGAAGTAATCAGCTCCAGTTTCTTCATGTGGTATTCCTCTTTCAGGGATTAGATCTCTTGGATTGGCGCATGGTGCAAGATCTTCAATTATGAGATTTGGAGGAATAGTTGGTCTAGATCTGACATTTGACTGTCTTCTCTTCTCTCAGTTGGCTTAGTTGTTCTCTTCTTTCTTTGACTTGCCAGTTTCTTGCTCAGAGCTGATCTAATGATTGGTCTTTCTTCAGTTGCAATGTTTGCTTCGATTTTAGCTGCTCCAGATTGATCAGCTGGTGACCTTGTTCTAGCTGATGTGCTGGTTCCAGCTCCAGTTGCAGCTGCTCGAGTTTCAGCTTCAGCTGCATTTTGTGATTGGAGCACTTCATCTTCTGAATCTGTAGAGTCATTCTTGGCAGTGTCAGTTGCTTGCTGTTTTCCTTTTCCTTCTGCTATAACTCTCTTCTTTCTGGATCTGGTTGACTGAACTGATCCAGTTTCTTTGATCTTAACTGATTAGTTAGAGGCTGGGATGTAGTCTATTCTGTTTATCAGTTTGAAATCTGTTTCTTCACTCATCAATTATGGAAACTGCTTTTCCAGAATCAAGCTGACTCGATTGAGATAGTAGATGTGTTGTGGAAATTCATTGACCCTTCCTTTGTCTTTAATAAGAAGTACAAATTTCTTAATCTGATTGAAGAAGAATTAGACCCAGTTGATGTCCAGTTGATCATCGACTGCTACACAGGCTTTGTACGGCTTGGACATTTCTGAATGACTGCCAGCAGTTTCAATTATGATCTTTGCCATGATCAATGCAAGCATTTGATATTCCTCCTTCAAGCATGAGATGAAATGGTTGTTCTTATAAGGTATTCTTGAACCTTCTTTCTTCCAGAGCCTATAGGTCCTTTCCATATTGACCCCTGTATCATCAAGATTGAGTCCTCTGGTTGGTAGTTCAAACTTATTCTCAAGAGATTCAGCTATAACTATGAACTGTCGTCCTCTGACTTGGGTTGAAATTTCCAAGGATTCTTTCGTGTTTCTTGTGTTGAGAAAGAACTCGGTGACAACTTCTGGGTATACTCATCTTGGATTAACCTCCATAAAGGTTTTTAGATTTGACTGGTATAGCTTAGAAATAATCTCACCACTGAGCGCTGAGTTGTTGCAGTTACGAGAGAACACCGCTGGATCAAAAAACTGTTGAGGTTTTCTCGAATTAAACCACCGCATGATCATTTGGTTGTTCAATAATCCATGTTCATGCAAATCATATTTTTTTTGTCACATGCATGTTTATCACAGTCTAACAGAAATAGCATGCATAGCATATTCAAATCTAATAAAACAGAAACATAGAAACGAATTTACTTACAAATCGATAGACGGTCTATGGACAAGATTAAAGATCTAATCTTGCTGTTGAATGAACACAGAATTGGCGCCACTTATCTCCAAAAATTCGACCAACACAGATTCTACTCCAAGATCTTTTGTTGTATTCCCGGACTGTATCTAGATTCAGAGTGGGCTGAAATCTACTAGATAGGGTTCACTACCAAAAAAATGCTCATAGATAACGGATTTTATTCGTTATGTATGTGAAAAAAACTCTGTTACGTATACTGGTGTTATCTATGTTGCGCTCATACATAACGGAATAATATCCGTTATCTATGTTATTAAACATAACGGTTGTAGCAACAAACATGATATCGGATATTATGTTATCTATAACTCTCATACATAATGGTTTCTTCCGTTATGAAAGTTTAACTATCTCCGTTATGTATGAACGTTTACATAACGGTTTTTTTTTATGCATAACACTCTTCATTGCGTGATCTATTACTGTTATATATAACGGTTTTTACCGTTATGAAAATTCATTTTTCTCCGTTATGAAATATACCACATGGATTAATACATAACGTTGTTTGTAGTTTAGATAACACTTTTTTACGTTATGTATGTTTTGATACATAACAGAATTTTACAGTTATTAAATATTTTTAGCTTTCGTTATCTTTAGGTCTTATACATAATGATCTTATAGATTTTCAGCAATTAAAATAATTATAAAATAATAAAAATAACTGAAATTCCCATAAATCATCGTATATCTGATTCAAAAAATATTCATACATTCATCCGAATATAATCAACATTCTACACATGTTTATACCGTACTAATGTCAAAACAAAGATAATATATATATTGCAACTAGCTAGCTAGCCATTTTGATCGGAATAACTTTTTCGGTGATTGAGAGGCGCTCATTCAACTCAACTGCTCAACTATAAACCTGCCGCGGTTGGAGAAGTAAGTGATAACAATTAATCAACACAATACTCAACAACAACCCAATCTCAACTAAGATGACATAAAATATATTCCTCAAGAAATTATTAGATATATCGAGTTCTCCAACACTGCCAACAAGCATATACAAGTGGAAGATGGATAGAAGTTCATAGAAGCTACCTCTGCTGGATTCTTCTTCAAACAGAGGGAGACAAATTCTTTCAGAGGACGAGAGAAATGGTCATCTAGCTATATAACAAAGAAAATTATTAATTCTATAGGTCAAGAGAGAATATGTGATTAGCTAACAATCTGAATTTAAGGTGAAGATTATGATAATACACCTGTGGTGGATTTTCTCAAGGAATGATGAAAAGCACTCTCATAGGGTGGAGGTTAGCAAGTGGAGGTTCACCCTTTGCCATCTCAATTGCAGTTATCCCTAGAGACCATATATCTGCTTGTTTCAAACAAAGTTCTCAACATTATCAAGAAGGGTAGGGGATTTACTGTGAAGCATATTCACAAATAATTCTGCAATGAAACGAAGATAAATTTAAAGGCAGGATAGTGTTAGACAAAGGACATACCTTCTCATTGTATCCTTCAGAGTTTTGAATAACTTCTAGAGCCATCCAAAATGGCATTCCTACAAAAGTCTGTAACTTTTAAAATTATTTTAGATTGAGATTTGATGACTCTTTGGATAGTTCCACCTTAATTAACAAAGAGCATGAGTTGGACCATTTTGCATTTCAACCTCATTATACAAAGAAAATAATATTATTCAAATATGAAAATAATATTATTCGATGATTGAGAGGCGCCCATTCAACTCAACTGCTCAACTATAAGCCTGCTATGGTTAGAGAAATAAGTGATAACAATTAATCAACACAATAATCAACAACAACCCAATCTCAACTAAGATGATATAAAATATATTCCTCAAGAAATAAGTTCCCAATCTTGTAGAGAACAACCAGCATAGGCTAGCACACTTATAAAATTAAACTAGAGTAAAGTAAAGAAAGAAGTTTAAGTTGTTAAGCAGTATGAAGACAATTTCCATCCAAAGATCACCAAGCTATCAGAAATTCTGAACTAAGAAAATTATACCTTAACATCTCCATTCTCTGTCAACAAAATGCTTGCCGATGCCAAATCATAATGCTAAAGTTATTTCATAGACAAATAAGGGAAAATGGAAAATGGACATAATTAGAAGATTAGATGTAATCAATACATGGAAATGGTTGTATTCTGACTTCATTAGAAAATTGAAGACAACATTGGAGAGGCACAAACACATATTGTTAGTGTTTTATTGTCTTTAAAATTTATATGAAAGCATGCACGACATATAAACAGTGACCAGGTTCAGACCTGTAAAGGTTACCAAACCTTTTAAGAGACAATTGAAATCATCAAAGTGCATACATGAAATGGAAGAGAGGTTTTAACAATTTCCGCAGGACAAAATGCAAGACAAACTTTCTTGGAAATAAAAAGAACAAATTTGATAGGAAGAAGAATAGCTTCTCGTATCATCAGTATATAATTAAAGATTTAAAAAGTTTATAATTCAACTAATGTGGAAGAGACATTCATCAATTATATGTCCAATTGACTATCCAATGCATCTTAGTAAAGGAAGTATCCCAACATATGTTCCCTTTAAACAACATTCAGCATATGCAAAAAAATAAAAGATAAAAAAAACTCACGATGGTGAGAAGATGGGCTTTCCACACTCCAGAATTAAAGTAACATGGTTCTCCATTGAAGTGAGAATTGATCGAGTCTTGATCTCGGTATAGCCCTGTAAAACAGAGGAACATGTATCTAGTTAAAATTAACAGATTAAAAATTGTTCAATAAAATTATAAGAAGTGGACTTACAGCAGCCTTGGCCAATGCCTTAGCAAGTAGGTCGGTTGGAGTTAAATCAGATGATTTCAGTAGCTCTTCGGCAGTAGATTTGAATACTGGAATGACACTGCAAAATTTTAGGAGTTAGGATGCTATGGAGCTTTCACTTCTAAAATTTAATAATAATATGAACGAAATTATACCTATCAGAGATCTCATTGATTTTTTCTTCAGCATCAGCACCAGCAGACTTAGCTATATCAGCAGGCTGAGGAGCACTTATGTGTTCAAATTTAACACCTGATTCTCTTTCTATCTTAGAGAAATTTTTCTTCCTAAGATCATAAAGCATTACAGCGACACCATTTTTCCCTAGAAAAAGGCATTAAATTGATTTATTAATCAATATAACTACAGAAATACCTTTGAAGAATCCAAACATTACATACTTACCAGCTCTTCATGTTCTTTCAGACCGATGAATGTGTATGCCTCCACATCACGAGGCGGTTCACACTACAGCACAAATATTTCCATTTAAATGACACAACATGAACACGGGAACAAGATACAATTATGTGTTAATCTAAACAGACCTGAATTATTAGATGGACATCATCAATGTCCAGTCCTCGTGCTACTACATTTGTAGCCACAAACGTCAAAAATTTGCCCGATCGGAACGCAGAAAGAGTTACCTGGCAGCATCAAAGAACAATATCACTAAAGGACACTCGCACTGTCGCACATAGGATGCAAATATGTTTAGTAACTGTTATGTTCTGCCTGCAACAATAGACCTCAGAAATTCATTTTTACCTACATCATCAAAGCATCAAATAACAAACAGCTGGAATCTTGTTGAGCACTTATTCTTAAATAGAGAATATTATTGGCATAATAAGAACATATATATATATATATAGTGCTAAGTCTAAAAAAATAATTAAAGATGGATGGATATATGATGATGAATACCTTGCTCTATGGTTCTGAAACCAGACCTCAACTTGCCTCGGCTTTAAGTGTAACATCTCTGCCAAAGTTTCCTTCTCTCTCTGCATTTTTATACATAGTAAATATATATATATATATATATATATATATATATATATCAGTGCATATTTGTCTACACACTCTCTCTCTAGCAACTAATTAAAGATCAATTTCAATTTTCAACCATACAGGGTTCAAGGTGTGATTTTGTCTGAAGCTTTCTTCAAGAAGATGAGACTGCTCTTTGGTGAGACAAAGTTCTTTCTCGGGGCCGAGCCGCCTCCATTCAGTTTGGCCTCTCCTCAAATCAAACACACATAATTTCATTGATTCATTTGCATCACTCTCAGATTTCAGCCCCATTGAAACCTTTAACCCTAATGTTTCACCTAGCAATACAAATTCATGTTAGTACCAGTGATACTCGGACTCTCCGATTTGGGTGCCACACCCGTGTCGACACGACACGGACACGCCAGATCTAGCCAAAAAAATTCCGACTCGGCAGGTTCTCGTCGGAGCGTAGCAGTTCCAATTTTTAAGCTTTTTTCAAGTGCGAACTCCGAAATTGTTTGATTTAGGGTTAAAGGATGTGGGCTGAGAGAGATGACCGGAGAGAGAAGGTCGGCGAACCCCCAGTGATTGACTCGATGACCAGAGAGAAACTTTGCAGAGAGAAGGGATGAGCGCCAATTTTTTTAGAATTGCAAAAATGAGCGCCGAATAGAAACTATGTATAAATCTCCAATATTTTCTATATATATAATTTAATTTTGATTTAAAAAAATAATAATTAATACATATACATAACGGATATTCATAACGGTAAATATTATGATTATATAATGTGTTTAAACATAACACAACACATAACGGTACCAAATGAGCGTTATAATTGTAAACAATATATAACACTCATGATAACACAAGACTCGAAAGCGTTATGTATGATCGGAGATAACACTTCTCTCGTAACGGATTTTTGAAATATCCATTATCTATACCAAAAATGCGCTCATAGATAACGGATTTTTAAAATATCCGTTATGTATGAAGTGTTATGTATGAGAGTTATTTTGGCAGTGGTTGTGAAATCTGTGGATAACTTTGAGAGACAAAGAGGGGCTAATTTATTATTGTAAAAATTTCGCCCCCCTTCCCCTATATATAGGGAAGTGGGTGAAATTTCCCTTCTCAAACCTTACTGGGTTTGGGCCTCTATTTCAAGTTCAATATCTAGTCCACTATCAGTCAATTGGGCTATAACAGAGATCTAGAAGAATATTAAATTGGCCCACTAATTTATTTAATATCCAATATCTAATAAACTTGGGATATAATTAAATAAATTAAACTTTACTTTTATTCCACTAAAGAAGTAAAATGTACCTACCAATTTAATACATATTTGTGAATATGCTTTCTCCTTTAGTCCAGCCATTCCCCGTGTTTAAGATATAATGTTCATTAATTAATTATGATAGCCTCTAACAGCTATAATTAATTAACATCTAAAACCTTGAGTAGTACCACACAAGCTTTACCATTTAGGAATAAATTTCATCTGCAGGGTTTCAACATAAACTTGTATTTCCTCAAGAGAACATCATCAACCCGACGCACCAGGACACGGTGCTCATGCATACTACTCAAGACATCATGTACACATTGTTATTACCCAAGATATCGAATTTGATCTACAAAAAGATCTCACTCATTGATAAATCAAAGTGATAAAAAATGCACACATATGTTCACCAATATCACATGAGTTCAGAACCCGAACTCTGTGGATCTTTATTCTCTTAGAAATTGGGTCAGAGACAGAGAATAGTATCCTATCATGATCCTCCTCAATACACTAACAAGTGTACTAGAATAATCAGTTAATCAAGATAAACTAACTTATCAGATTATTCTATGGTGTACCGATGGTGTGTTCAGGACCATCTAAGCCGTGAGCTCTTTAATACATTACAAGGTTCTAATGATATGATCTTACCGTGTGACTCCCCACACCATATCATCTACAATGTAAGTATATGGAACATTGTATAGAACAATTATATAACATAATCTAAATGCAAACAGTGACTGCAATAACTTTCATTTCATATCATCATATCATCAGAAAAGTATACAAAGATAAGTCTTTTAGTATACAAATCTAACAATCTCCCACTATGACTTGAAGCATGTCTTTCAAGCATAAAAACTAACTGGCCAACTCTCCAATCAAAACTATCAACTCAAATTGCGCGACCAAGTCTGCATCTCACTCCCATTTTCTCCACGTGACCATCAAAGGTCTTAGCCGGTAGGCTTTTCGTGAATGGATCAACCAGGTTGTCCTCCGATGCAATCTTGACAACCGCCACATCTCCTCTCTTAACGATTTCTCGTATAAGATGGTACTTTCTCTCTATGTGTTTACTTGCCTTGTGGGCTCTGGGTTCCTTCGAATTTGCCACTGCACCAGAGTTATCATAGTATATCGTGATAGTCTTAGGAAAATCAGAAACCATGCCCAAGCCCACCAGGAACCCACGGAGCCAGACAACCTCTTTTGCAGCCTCAGAGGCAGCAACATACTCGGCTTTCATGGTGGAATCCGCAATGCATTTCTACTTTATGCTCCTCCATGCGATGGCTCCACCTCCTAGTGTAAACACATAGCCTGAGGTAGACTTACTCTAATCTTTGTCGGATCGAAAATCTGAGTCCGTGTAACCCAAAGACACTTGATTATTAGAGCAGAAAACCAACATGTAACCTCGAGTCCTTTTAAAGTACTTGAGAATGTTTTTGACCGCAGTCTAGTGACCTTGTCCAGGGTTAGACTGATACCTTCTTACCATGCCAACGACATAGCATATATCAGGCCTAGTGCATAGTATATCATATATTAAACTTCCCACAGCTGAAGCATATGGTATTTTTATCATTTCCTCTATCTCAGACTTTGTTTGGGGATACATTTCCTTGGATAGATGAATTCCATGCCTGTAAGGTATAAACCCTTTCTTGGAATCTTGCATGCCAAACCTAGCTAGCACTGTATCAATATAAGTCATCTGGGACAGACATAACATCCTTTTCTGGCGATTTCAAATGATCCTAATGCCAAGGACATGTCTGGCTTCACCCATATCCTTCATATCGAACTGCTTGGACAACCACACTCTAATGTTATACAACGCCTTTTTACTATTTCTAATAAGCAAGATGTCATCAACATAAAGTATGAGGAATGCCACCACATTTCCGTCACACTTCTTGTACACACAGCTCTCATCCCGACTTTGCATGAATCCATATGACTGAATAACCTCGTCAAATCAGATGTTCTAAGATCTCCATGCCTGCTTAAGTCCATAGATGGATTTCTTAAGCTTACACACCAAGTGCTCTAGGTCCTTAGCAATGAATCCCTTTGGTTGCTTCATGTGGATGTTTTCTTCAAGACTTCTATTTAGGAAAGTTGTCTTGACATCCATCTGCCATATCTCATAATCCAAATGAGCGGGAATAGATAAGAGAATCCGGATTGACTTAAGCATGGCTATCGGCGAAAAGGTTTCCTCATAATCGATCCCTTCTTTCTGAGTATACCCTTTTACCACCAATCTTGCCTTAAATGTTTCAACCTTCCCGTCAGATCCTCTCTTGCGCTTGTAGACCCACTTACAGCCAATGGGTTTTACCCCATCTAGTGGTTCTACAAGTTCCTAGACTTGATTACGATCCATAGATCCAATCTTAGACTTTATTGCAGTTTTCTAAGAATCTGCATCTTTATTTTGAATGGCCTCGTCATAGCTATTGGGATCTAATTCATTGAGACCCTCTAGGAAATCTGAAGCCTCTCCCAGACCAATGAATCTATCAGGTTGGCATACAACCCCCCAACTACGACGAGGCAGTTCATGTACTTCTATGACACGTTGTGCAGTGTTTAGTGGTTCCTCTTCTTGTACAATTAGTGTAGGATTTGATCCTCCCCTTAACTCTTCAAGGATTATTTGACTCCTTGGTTTGTGGTTTATGGCATAGTCTTCCTCTAAGAATCAAGCATTGGTGCTAACAATGATCTTCTGATCCTTAGGACTATAAAATAAACCACCATTCGTTCCTCTAGGATATCCAACAAACAACCTTACATTAGTACGAGGAGCCAGTTTATCAGCTTCCTTATCTAACACGTTTGCTTGGCTACCCCAAATCTGAATATGGTTCAAACTAGGCTTTCGTCCAGTCCATAGTTCTGTAGGTGTAGCAAAAACTGATTTTGATGGAACCAAGTTAAGAATATATGCTGCCATTTCCAGGGCATATCCCCAGAATGAAATGGGCAACTCAAAATAACTCATCGTCGATCTAACAATCTCTAACAGTGTAGGATTTCTTCTTTTCACCACGCCATTCTGCTCTGGCGTTCCAGGCGCAGTCAACTGGGATGTAATCTCATTTTCTACAATGTAATCCCTAAATACGCTTGAGAGCTACTCGCCACCATGATCGGAATATAGTGACTTGATACTTCTATATGTTCATTTCTCCGCTTCCACCTTAAACTCTTTGAATTTCTCAAAGCATTCAGACTTGCGACGCAACAGGTAAATATAACTATATCTAGAGTAATCATCAATGAGAGTGATGAAATACTCGAACCCTCCTCGAGCTTGAACTAACATAGGCCCGCACAGGTCAAAGTGAATCAAATCTAATAACCCTTCGGATCTATTTACTTTTGACTGGAAAGGACGCTTGGTCATTTTACCTTCCAAACAGGATTCACACAAAGGAAATGATTCTAGTACCAAAGAAGATAATGGTCCATCATTTACAAGCCTTTGTATCCTCTTAAGGTTAATATGACCTAGCCTTAGATGCCAAAGATAAGTTTGATTCAAGTCTGGAGGTTCTTTTCTCTTGTTAGGGTTTATGATCGATGTATTTAACAGTTGTCTTTGCGTAGAGTTGTCAATTGGTTTAAGAAAGTATAAGCGTCCATCCAATGTCCTAGAACAGATAAAATGTTTACCACTAAAGATAACTACTTTGTTATCAAAAGAAATAGAATATCCATCCATAATCAATTTAGAAACTGAAACCAAGTTTCACCTAAAACCAGGCACATAAAGACAATCTTTCAAAACCAAAGTTCTATCACTATCGAAAGGTAAAACAACGTCTCCCACTACAACAGCCGCCACTCTCGTAGCATTGCCCATGTAGATGGTGATCTCATCCTCACTTAGCTGTCTTTTTACCAGGAACCTCTGTAAAGACATGCAAACATGATCAGTAGCTCCAGTATCTACTACCCATGACTGGGTAGAACAAGTTGCTAAACATGTTTCTACAACCAGAGTGTGAGATGTACCTCTCTTCTTCTTCTTGTTAGGGCACGCCGCCTTCCAGTGACCTGGTTCGCTGCACTTGAAGCACTTAGTCTTCGACTTGAACTCCATATGAGGAATCTTTGCCTTTTGGCTTATTTGCCTTAGGCGCCTCATCTGCAGCCTTCTTAGGTGTATTTCTCTTCTTCCTTTTAGCACCAGAAGAAGACGCGCCTTTTTTCAGCTATGTGGGCATGAGCATCGCTCTTTTGGAGCAATTCAACCGTCTGAAGATCTATGAGCAGTTTAGTCAGGCTGACATCCCTTTTAATCATGTTAAAATTCAGCTTGAACTGCTCAAACTTCGAGGACAAGCTATGAAGAACAATGTCGATTTGAGAATCACCATCTAGCTCTCCACCTAAGGTCTCGATCTCAGATAAATACCTCATCATCGTGAGAACGTGATCCCTAACAGTTGTGGAGTCAGAAATTCTCACATCCATTAGCTTCTTCATTGCTAAATGGCGTGCCGAGCGATTCTGATGACCAAATAGCTGCCTAAGGTTGTACATGATATCATAAGCGGTTTCCATAGGCTCATGCTGATGTTGCAACACACTTGACATAGATGCCAAAATGTAACAGCGTGCTATCTAATTAGACCTAACCCACTTATCATATGCAACCTTTTAGGCTTCGTCAGAACCATTATCTAGCTGTGGAGGACAAACCTCTTCAAGCACAAACTTGTGTCCCTTAGCAACAAGAACTAAGTTAAGGTTACGAAGCCAGTCATTATAGTTTTCACCGGCAAGTTTGTTTTCTTTGAGGATTGAGGACAGATTGGAGAGTGTCATTGATGATATGAAATAACTGAAATTAAAATATGGAGTACAGTTATAAAACACGTTTAGGATAAACAATATATAATCAAAAACCTCACAAAAATTATATACTTTTCCACCGACACTTTAAAAACGTCTTTTATAAGCCACGATAGTGTGGACGTTTATAAAATTCATTAAATTGGTTAAACCTTTAATTTGCCTCCAGTTGAGTTTCCTTACAACAAGAAAATTAATAGCCGGATAATAAACATGTTCATGTAATCATCTAACTGATAAGCCACGATCGTGTGGACGATTATCAATAAATTACATCTAAGTGTGCACACAATTATCTTCGCACCAAGAGCACCATTCGAATTTAACTGATCCAGATGGAGGAGTCAGTCAGTTCTAATAATGTTCTACAGCTATCCATTTAGGAGATTTAATTTATAGAGAAATCTGTGATATGACACATCCGATATGGAAGAAGACCGATGTCAACGCGCATGCCCATAACTTCTCAATTAAACCAGATTTAATGGAGACCGTATGAGATTTCTACATACTTTGATATGAATATCTCCCACTTAGTTATTTATGTTTGAGGTTTCATTTTATCCCATTATCGAACATGCAAACATCACATAAAATGATAAACATCCATTGCATGCTTCAACATAATAAGCAACAGTAATATTCCAACTATCATGGCTTATATCTCATGTTTATTGATGATATAAAACTGGAAAGTCAGCTCCAGAAACAGGGCTAGGTCGCCGCCCCCTTCACCGCGTCTCGCCGAAAACCCTAGCTTTATTTTAGGGTTTCGGGATGTGAACCGGTGAACCTTCCTTCTTGGTGCTGAACTACTTTCCTTCTTTGAGTTGATATCCGATCTTTATTCAATACAGACTATCTATTCCAAAAGGAAAAATCTAATATTGCTAGAATAAAAATTACAACTCAAAAACTCGGTCTAACAGCTTTATATCTATTACATTAAAACAACGTAAAATAAAACCTAGACCTAATCCATGGATTTTCTCATGGATTAAAATCACGTAGCCAAACCGGCATACGACCAACATTCATTCAATATAAACATACATCACATAAAATAAATGAGCCATGATAGTTGGTAAACCTGCAAACAAACACAGTCTATAAAACCAACAATCATATATTATATGATCCACATAAAATAACATATGATATCCATGCATGAATATTAAAATATTGAATTTAACAATTAATTAAATTAATTAATTCGATATTATTCACAAGATTAAAATTGAAAATTAAAATAATTATCCACCAATTTTTAACCTTGTGATTTTCAAAAATAATTACAAAATAAATCTGGAAATTAATTAAAATTATCCACCAAATTTATTTAATATTTTCAAGCCATCCTAATTAAATAATAATTGGATATCTTGATATAAATCAATAATCTAATTCAAATATTATCCATAAGAATCTAAATCTTTAAGGATAAGGTTTGAAGATTTGATCCACTTCAAAATCTTCCAAAACCTATCCAAAATTAAATTCTTATGACAATTGGATTTTGATAATTATTTGTATATATCCAAAAAATACCTTATCCAATTTTAATCCAAGATTTTCAAAAATTACTAGAATAATAAATTTGGAAATTTGATCCACTTCAAATTCTTCCAAATTTAAAATTCTATTTTCAAATCTATCTAGATTAAAATTAGGTAAATTAAGATATACATCAAAGAATAACAAATCTTAATCCAACCCACAAATTTTCGATCCATCTTAATTAATAAATCTGAAAATTTGATTTTCATCAAAATCTACTCCAAATTAATTAATTAAAATCGAAAATTACATTAAAATAACATATTTGGAAATTTTGACAATAATCAAAAAACTATTCCAAATAAAATGACATAAGTTTCGAAATTTCCTAGAAAAATAAATCTGGAAAGTTTGATCCACTTCAAAATTAACCAAATTCATAATTCTAATTTCAAACCTATCTAGATTAGAAATAGGTAACTTAAGATATACATCAAAGATTACGTAATCCTTTTCTAATCATTTAAATTTTGATCCATACCAAAAAAAAAATCTGGAAATTTTGATCTTGATCAAAAAACTATCCGAATTCATCTCCTACGTATCGAAAATTTAGAAAACAAATTAGGGAATTTACAACATCAAAATTCGAAAATTTTGACAACCAAATTTTTGAAAATTATGAAGAATAAATCTAGAAATTTGAAGAACATCAAATATCATTTCAAATCTATATCCATAATCATCGAAAATTCTTAACCACTCAAAACTAGAATTTTCGAATTTTACATCAAAGATTCTTCCAAGTTTTGAATACCATAAAAATCGAAATACATGGCCAATTAAATCTGAAAATTTAAACACCATAAATTTATCATCAAATTTAATAATGTAATTCGAAATCATGCTTGGATTAATCCTAGAACAGTGCTAAAACCCTCTCTGATACAAGTTGTTGGGGTTTTTTCGAATTAAACCACCGCAAGATCATTTGGTTGTTCATTAATCCATGTTCATGCAAATCATATTTTTTATGTCACATGCATGTTTATCACAGTCTAACAGAAATAGCATGCATAGCAGATTCTAATCTAATAAAGCGGAAACATAGAAACGAATCTACTTACAAATCGATAGACGGTCTGTGGACAAGATTAAAGATCTAATCTTGTTGTTGAATGAACACAGAATTGGTAACACTTATCTCCAAAAATTCTACTCCAAGATCTTCTGTTGTATTCCCGGACTGTATCTAGATTCAGGGTGGGCTGAAATCTACTATATAGGGTTGTGAAATCTGTGGATAACTTTGAGAGATAAAGAGGGGCTGATTTATTATTGTAAAAATTTCGCCCCCCCTTCCCCTATATATATCGGGGAGTGGGCGGAATTTCCCTTCTCAAACCCTACTGGGTTTGGGTGTCTATCTCAAGTTCAATATCCAGTCCACTATCAGTCAATTGGGCTATAACAGGCATCTAGAAGAATATTAAATTGGCCCACTAATTTATTTAATATCCAATATCTAATAAACTTAGGATATAATTAAATAAATTAAGTTTTATATTTATTCCACTAAAGAAGTAAAACTGACCTACCAATTTAATACATATTTGTGAATATGCTTTCTTCTTTAGTCCAGCCATTTCCCGTGTTTAAGATATAATGTTCATTAATTAATTATGTCAGCCTTTGACAGCTATAATTAATTAACATCTAAAACCTTGAGTAGTACCACACAAGCTTTACCATGTAAGGAATAAATTCCACCTGCAGGGTTTCAACATGAACTTGTGTTTTCTCAAGAGAACATCATCAACCTGGCGCACCAGGATACGGTGCTCATGCATACTGCTCGAGACATCATGTACACATTGTTATTACCCAAGATATCGAATTTGATCTACGAAAAGATCTCACTCATTGATAAATCAAAGTAATAAACAACGCACACATATGTTCGCCAATATCACATGAGTTTAGAACCCGAACTCTGTGGATCTTTATTATCTTAGAAACTGGGTCAGAGACAGAGAATAGTATCCTATCATGATCCTCCCCAATACACTAACAAGTGTACTAGAATAATCAGTTAGTCAAGATAAACTAACTTATCAGAATATTCTACGGTGTACCGATGGTGTGTTCAAGACCATTTAAGGCGTGAGCTCTTTAATACATTACAAGGTTCTAATGATATGATCTTACCGTGTGACTCCCCACACCATATTATCTACAATGTAAGTTAATGGAACATTGTATAGAATAATTATAGAACATAATCTAAATGCAAATAGTGACTGCAATAACTTTCATTTCATATTATCATATCATCAGAAAAGTATACAAAGACAAGTCTTCTAGTATACAAAACTAACAAAAACTTATCTCTATATAACTTGTTGCAGAAGACAGTGGAGTCTTCTTTTGTCAGTCAGAAGTTATATATCTTTCGAGTGCGGCGACCAGCAAATTGAGCCATGATTGATTGTTTTTATGAGATTGAAGAGTTTCAGCTTAATAAGTGAAGTGAGATTTGGAGAGTAAGTCGGCAGCTAGGGTAAAACTTGATTTGGGATTTTCAGTTGATCTATTTATGAGAGGGTGAGGCTCATCCAACGGTTGGGAAGATTTAAAGTTCATCGATTCTGACGATTTGGATTTGGTGCGAAGGATTGGTTAAAAAATCGCTTCGCCTTCTAAAATATATCCATTAAGAGTAAATGAAGAGAGATAGGTGGGTCCAATGGTAACTTTGAAACAACACGTCATTTTACCGTTCCCTTAAGAAGATTAAATTTGAACTTATCTTTTCAATTTCTCTCTCCTGAGCTTCCGCGTGGCCTTGAGCTTCTGACGTCATCTACTGACTTGGCTTCAGCTGATGATCTCCAGTTGACTTGATCAATTTTTGATTGATGTAACTTCAGTTCAGTTCCTTCCTCAGCTGACATGACTTCCAACTCCTTTTCATTGCAGCTGCTTGTTTCAGCTGATGATGAGCTGCTTCCCTCAGTTTGAACTGATTAAACTTTTGACCAGTTCCAGTTCCCTTGACTTCTCAGCTTCATGCCTTTCATCAGTTTGCAAATTTTTTAGATTGTTTTCTCAAATTGTTTTTTTAGATTGTTTTCTCCTATCTCACAGAAGATAGACTCTTCCTCAGTTTTGACTTTGTAGTCCTTCAATTGCTGCTTCATCCAGAGTATCTGTGCACAACAGCTTCCAGTAACTACATACTCCACTTTAGTTGTTGACGTGGCAACTGAATGCTCATTCTTGCTGAATGAGGATATCAGTTTGTGTCCAAGAAACTGACATGTTCCAGTGGTACTTTTTCTGTCGATCTTGCATCCATGGAAGTCTGAGTCCGAGCAGCTAGTTAGACTCAAGCTGTCATCTCTAAGATACCATAGTCCAAGATTTATGGTCCCTTTGAGGTACTTGATGATCCTCTTTGCTCCTTCGAGATGACTCTTCTTTAGATTGGCTTGGAGTCGTGCACATAAACTGACTGAAAATGTGATATCTGGTCAGCTGGTAGTTAGGTAGAGAAGCGAACTGATGATGTCTCTATAGTAAGTTTGGCTAACTGATTCTCCTTCTTCATCGAGAGTCAGTTGAACTGATGTATTCATGGGAATCTTGAGAGTTTTTCCTTTATCAGTTCCAAAATTCTTGACTAGCTTCTTTGTGTACTTGGCTTAGCTGATGAATATCCCATCTTTAAGCTGCTTTACTTGGAGTTCTAAGAAGAATATCATTTCTCCCATCATGCTCATCTCGAATTCGCTTTGCATTAATTGAACGAAATGAGTGCATGGATCTTTGCTCTTTGATCCAAAAATTATGTCATCCACATAAATTTGAACCATTAAGATCTCAGTTGATTGTTCTATTCAAAATAGAGTTCGATCAATGACTCCCTTTTAAAACCCATTCTTCAGCAAGAGCATTGTGAGGGTTTCGTACCAGGCTAAAGGAGCTTGCTTCAGTCCATAGAGTGCTTTCTTCAGTTTGAAGACTTGATCTCCAATTTCAAATCCAGGTGGCTGCTCAACGTACACGTCCTCCTTGAGCATCCCTTGTAGAAACACACTCTTGATATCTATTTGGTAGACTGTGAAATTGCAGTGAGCTAGATATTGCAGAAACAGTCTTATGGCTTCGAGTCTTGCAATTGGTGCGAATGTCTCATCAAAGGCAATCCCTTCACTTTGTGAGTATCCTTTGGCTACCAGTCTTGCCTTGTTTCTTGTGATGACACCTTGCTTGTCCAGTTTGTTGCGAAAAACCCACTTCGTGCCAATGACTTTCTGGGTTTTTGGACTATCAACAAGAAACCATACGTCATTCTTGGTGAACTGATTCAGTTCTTCTTGCATCGTCATGATCCAGTCTGGATCTTCCAACGTTTCTTTGACATTTGCCGGTTCAATTTGAGATATGAAGCATGTAAAGAGAGCATGCTCAGTTGAACTTCTAGTTTGAACTCGGCTTCTTGGATCTCCAATGATCTTGTCAGTTGGATGGCTTCGGAGCCATTTTGGAAGATTGTCCTCAGCTGGATTTTCAGCTGGTTCTTCAGTATTGACATCAGTTAGTGTCTTTTTTTTCAGTTTGCTCTTCATCTTCATCAGTTCTCCCCCCTGCTTCAGTTGTGGGGTTGATGGTCTTAGCACAATTTGTCTCCTCATTAACCTTGTTGCTTACAACCGGTTTAGTTCTAGACTCATTGCCTTCATCTTCTAGCCCAACTTCAAACTGCTCTGTAATTGTGTGATCTACATAGTCTCGTGAGTTATCAATTTTGCTAGGTAGTACTTGAACTGATGCATCAATTACTTCTTTGTTCCTGTACTCATTGGCAAACTCATAAAAAACAACATGACATGTTACTTCCACAACAAGGGTTCACTTATTGAACACTCTGTAAGCTTGTGCATGAGGGAAATTGTAACCAAGAAAGATTCCCTCATCAGCTTTGGCACTAAATGCTTTCAGTTGAGTCTTGTCATTGTTGTTAATGTAACATTTGTAGCCAAATACTTTAAAGTATGAAATAGAAGGCTTACGTCCTTTATATAATTCATAAGGGGTATTATCATGTAAACTGATAATGGTGCTACGGTTCTGAGTATGGCAAGCTGTGTTGACTGCTTCGGCCCAGTAGTTTTCAGCTATGTTGGCATCAACTATTGTGATACCTCGATCCTTTTGCTAAATTATAAATTATAATTTTAGTAAATGATTTCGAATTAAAATTTTTGAATATTAATCATGTGAGTATGTTTGTATGTTATGCCATTGTTTTATTGCAGGTTGTCTCACTCGAGCCGATACGTCACAGCAAGTGATGTTATACTGAGTGTATAACACAGTTTGAATTTTAATACTAAAGTGTCGAGTTATATGATAATGAATGAATGTTATTGCATTGAATTTTGTTTGCCAAAACCTTGAACACCCTAAATTTTCGAAAATCTAAGTCGTTTTAAAATGGAGTTAAAAATGTCAGGGAGTCAAAATAGAAGCGGGGTTGAAGGGGGCACACCGCGCGCCCGCAGGGCCGTGCGCGGCCGCGGGAGGCTGCGCGCCCGTGGAGCGTGGGTGAGGCGTGCGTCCGCGGGGTGTGCGCAGTCGCGGGAGACGCGCGGTCGCGCGGGCTGGGCCGATTTTTCTACCATTAAATACCACACTTATTCATTTCATCTTCATTTTCTCCACTTCCATTTGGGCGATTTCCTCCATCTCTCTCTCAAGAAACTCTTCATCTTTTGGAGTAAATCCTTCCATCATCCTCCATCAACTAAGGTAACTTCATACCTCTTCATCTTGATGATTTAAACACTCATTTCTTGTTGAATCAAACCTAGGGTTTGTTATCCAAAATTAGGGTTTTCACTTTTATTGATCCTCTTGCTTTAATATCTCAAACATATGGTTTATTTACCTCCTTGAGGCTATATGTGAAGTTATATCAAATTTCTATGGTTCATTGTTGCTAGGGTTTGGATTTTTGCCCTAATTTCCCTTTGTTTTGTTGATAATTGTATGGAGATGTTATGAGGGTTGTATGGGGTTGAGTTTCATATATGTTAGAACCCTAGGGTGAAGGTGTTTGTATTTGAAATGTTGGGTCTAAAGGATTTAAAATGAGTCATGAGCATGTGGTTTAAATGTGTGCCCGTAATGTGTTCGATCAAATGCTTCAAAGAGTTTTAATGTGTAGTTTGAGTCCAAAATCATAGTATGGGCTTGTATATCCATGGTTGTGTATGTGAAAATGTTTGAAGACTTTAAAGCAAAGTATAGCATGAGTTTGGTCTAAATTATGATTTAATTCAATAACTCGACATCTAAAATGAAAAGATGATTAAAAAGGTGCTAGGTGACGTGTTGTGGCTCGAAGTGGACAACTTGTGCACGGCAAGGGAGAATTTCAAGGTTGAAAGGATTTTAAAGCGTCTCTTAAGGTGGGGTAACTCTAAACTGTGAACACGTGTAAGGTTATAGTTACTGTTGTGCTTTGATTGTATATGTATGAAGGGTCTTCAGACCAGTGAATGAAAGAGACCCTTCAGGGTAGAGATCCTTTGGGATCGAATATAGACTTGTTAATGTCCTCCCTGGGGGGTAGTATGTCTGCGGGCATCCCTACAGGGCCAAAGATGTTCATTAACGGGGGCATCATGATGTTTAGACCCTACGGGGTTGAGACTAGTCTCCACAAAGTAATGAAAAGTCCATATGTTATATTTTCACTTGTGCAATTAGCTATAATTGGTTACAGTGTTCCCCACTGAGTATGTTGTTAAATACTCACCCCATTCATTCAATGAATTTCAGGTTGAGGAGTCAAGGCCGGGGTAGGAGCGTTGTGAACACAAGAGAACCCCACAAGCTTGTGTTTATCTTTTGCATGCTCTTCTTTTGAAAATACTTTCATTATTATCATTATTACATTGATCACTCTTTTTGCTTATGATCAATGATTATTGGGGATGGGAATAGCCCGATCTTTTGTAGGTTATGATGTGTAAAACTTGATACTATGCCAAACAATTTAAAGGCGGGTCGTTCGACCTTGGAGCCTATTATGTATGAAGTATGTTGTTGAACCTATATATGTATGTTAAAATTTAGGATGGTAGACGGGCGGGTTGAGTACGACCTATGAGCCCGATAGGTTAGATGATTGCATGCTTTAATTTCGAAAATTTATATTGATAATTATGATGCCTTACCTTATTATGCCATTATCATGCTTTTGACCTCAACTTCCGCTCATAATGAATATAAGCACACAAAATATGTAAGTAAATTGTATGTTAAGTGACGTGGCCAACCGGAGTAGTTTGGGGCGTTACAACTATCATTGCTCGAGTTGCTTTCTTGAGAGTTTGGTTTCACCGTTCAGCTACACCATTTTGCTATGGGGTTCTCACCGCTGAGTGCTCATGAGTTATTCCCAGTTCACTGAGAAAACTGATGATTTGATGGTTTACGAATTCAGTTCCATTGTCTGAATGAATTCGTTGAACTGATCTCTCCCTTTCGATTTGTAGTCTTCTGATCATAGCTGATAGCTTAGAGTAGGTTTCCTCCTTACTTTTGAGAAACTATATCCATGTGTATTTTGAGAAGTCATCAACTACAACAATAGTAAATCTCTTCCCTTTGGGAGTTTGTGGTCTAACTGGCCCAAATAGATCCATGTGTAGCAGTTGAAGGGGAGCGTTGGTCCCTTGAAGATGACTTCTATTTTTGAATAAATACCTTACTTGCTTCCCTTTCTGGCATATGGCCCTCATATGTCAGTTTTCTTGAAAATCTCCTCGGGAAGCCCCTCAACTAGCTCCTTCTTAGCTAGATAGTTGATAGTTTTGAAGTTGAGGTGATTCAGTCATCGATGCCATAGCCAGCTTGCTTCAATTGAGCCTTTTGAGAGAAAACAAGCTTCTAAGTAGCCCATTGACCAGTTAACAACACACATGTTACCTTTCTTTAGCCCAGTTAAGAGGATTGCTCTAGTTGATTTATCTCGTATATCATATGAGCTTAGGCTGAAGTCAACCGTGCATCCATTGTCGCACAACTGGCTGATACGGAGCAATTTATGCTTCAGTCCTTCTACACGGGAGACTCCATTGACTATCACTTTTTCCTTGACCACGAACCCTTCTCCAATGGTTTGACTTCTGGAGTTGTCTCCGAATGTGACTAATGGGCCTTTAATTTCTTTGTAGCATTCAAGATCCTCTTTGTCGCCTGTCATGTGTTTGGAGCACCCGCTATCTAGATACCAAACTTCCTTGGTCCTCCTCTTAGATAGGATGACCTTTTCCTGCAAGAGAGATGATTAGTTTTTAGGTACCCGTATGATATCTGGTCCTTGTTTACTAATCAAATGCTTAGGGATCCAAATTTGCCAATTTTTTTGTTTGTCAGCAGGTAAAGAACTTTCAGACATTGATCGTCTGATTAGTTTTACATTCTTTTCAACTCTTCTCATTTGAGTTGAATCAGTTGACTTGTACCTGCGACGAGAGTTAGTAGGATAAAACACTTTGATCATAACTCTCTGATCTTGAGCCTATTTAACCTTTCCATAAGGGCAGTTTTTCGTGTGCAGCCATTTAATTCCTCCTGGAATTATTCTTGGCTCATCTCTTGAATCCAGGTACTCATCATACTAGCTCACAAAGATACTTCTCTGATTTCTTCTTTTGAAGTTTTGATACCTTTGTTGCTAATTATACCTTGATGGTTGATGAGACTGAGGTCCAAACTGAGTATTTCTTCTTACTCTAGTTGGTATGTCAGTTATGTTCACCGGTGGCCTGTACTGTGCTTGAGGCCTTGTGTGAATTGGTGCTTTGATTTGAACTGACAGTCTCTAATGAGTTGGAGGTCTTGGTTGTCCTGATGACCTCTTCTGATAGACGGATTGCCTAAACTGAGCTGGTGGTCTTTGATGAGTTGGCTATCGAGGATGAACTGATGTTCTTAGCTGATAAGAACCTTTCAGTTGAATTGGTGCCTTCAGTTGAAAGGACTGGCTGAACTTCTTAGGTTGAGCTTAAGGGGTTTTGGGTGTTCTCTTGCTTTCGATTGTCTCAACTGACTGGGATGAAGCAGGTCTGATGAAACCAGGTAAAGCTCTTTTTTCACTGGCTTGAGCAACTGTCTTTTCTTTTTCAGCTGCAGTGAACCTATTGTATCCTAACCCTGGACTTCCAGTTCCAACTCTTTGATGACTCAAAATCTCATCAAGAGTCTGAGATCCATTCTTGAACTTAAGAGATATTTCTTCTCCCTCAAAGATCTCTTGCTTGAGTTTCTTATTCTCAGCTTCTAACTCATTGTTTTTCACATTTAATCTTTCACATTCAACTGACTGAGTTTCAAAAAATCTTATTCTATCATGACCACTTCTCAGTATTTTAAGCTAATCTCTTAGGTCATCATTTTTTTACTTTAGTTCAACATGCATACGTGATATACCAGCTAACTGATCTTCTATCATTTTTAGTTGTTCATTTAATTCATTGCTAGAAATGGAAGTTTCATGAATGTGATAAAATGAGGTTAAGGAGTCAGATGTGCTAACCTCTTCTTCTTTGTCAGCCATGGGGCAGAACAATGCCTCATCATCAGAGCTATAGCCTTCTGAGTTGATTCTTAAAGGATAGTCCGAATCATTCAGTACGGCATTCTCATTATTGGCCATCATCACTTTTCTTTTTAAAAAGCTTCTTTTCACTTTGGCCCTATTGTCTTCAAGGAGCTCTGGACACTCATATCGATAGTGTCTTTATTTATGACAATGGAAGCATTCCCTTATGCTTCGGTTGACTGCCTTGAGCTGTTCAGCTGGCTGCTGATTCCTTTCAGCTCTTGGACCTTCATCAGTTTTGAAGCAAAACTGATGGTTGATCTTTGATCTTCTTGAGCTTTTCAAGCAGCTTAGTGACTAACTGAATTTGCTCGTTGATGTCTTCAGTCAAACTTTCTTTCTTTTCAGCTGCATCTCTTCTTCGATCAGTTGAGCCTCCTGGTTGTTTTCTGGCTGGAGAACTTCTTGGTCAGAAGCTGCTTCTTTCACGTGCTTCTCTAAACCGATTTCTTTCTCCGTAGAAAGCCGCATCCTGAACTGATGACGTGGATGCCTCTTTTTTTTGTTTAGGCTGTATTTGTGAGCCTTGAGAGAACCAAAAAGTTCTCTTGGAGTAATGTTGTTCAAGTTCTTTGATTCCTTGGTAGCTATCACTCTCATATCCCATTCCTCTGTAAGATTATCCAAGATTTTGGAATTCATCTCACTGTTGGGATAATTTCTCCCCAGATTATTTATCTCACTAATGATGCATAGAAATCTCATTTCAAGGCTTAGGATGGTTTCATCTGATTGCTTTTTGAAGGACTCATATCTGTCCACCGCCAGTTAGAGCTTGTTATCCTTGATTGCTTTAGACTCCTTACACAAATCGGCGAGTAAGTCCCATATCTCCTTGCCAGTTTGGCAGCTCTTTGTATCCTTCATTCGATCCTCATCTAGAGTTTGTAATAATGCAGCTTGAACTATAAGATTTTTCAACTTTTTCTCCTCACTTGTGAGAAGATGTGTTGGCTTCGGCATCCTGGTCGGTTGATTAATATCAACAATATAGGCCTCATTGTCCATCATGATAATGATTGGACCTTCTTTGATAACTTTCCACATATTCTAGTAGATCGAGCAGAGGTGCCCCTTCATTCTCTTGCTCCAGTTATTGTAGTTCTCAACTAAAAATATAGGTAGCTTATAGTTTTCCATAGTTGGCAGATTAGCATAGATAATAAGATCTGATTTAGTTGATCTGCACAAATGGTTGATCCCTAGAATCAACCGCTTTGATACCATTTATTGGTCCCGGGAAGAGTCTGAATCAGTTTAGAAGGGGGCGAATAAACTGATCCCAAAACTTAACAATAATTGTAGAATAGATAGGACCCTTAACTCGCGTATAAGTTATCCATGCACTTGATTAGTTGAGGTGATCAGTTGGCTCAAAGTGCAGCTTGTGTGCTAAATGTGTGCAGTTAAAGAATGCAGCTGAAAATAATAAATTGAGCACACACAAGCGGTTTATAGAGGTTCAAAGCTTAAACTTCTACGTCCTCTCTTCCTTACTAAAAAGGACAATCCTCTATGCAATGTTAAAGTTTCTTTATTACAATTACATAGAGAAGACAATGTGTTGAACCTGGAGAATGGTGACTTTATGAGTCGCGGCCTTCTTTTCAACTGATGCTATCTAACGAATACAGTTCCCTCAGTCGGTAGGTCAACAACTCACATTTGTGATCCCCAACTACTCACTGGAGAGATAAAGTACTATGGCCCATCTTTTCAAGGTTTTAGATCTCTTTTGATCTTCAAGAGTTCAGTCTTAAATCTGTTATCAACTGGCATGCTCCTTTGGCTTGAGCTGGTAAGTTGATCGGTGTATTTCTGAATTGAGAAGCTTGCTCTGGCTAGACTTCTTAGACAGCTAGCTTGTTGATGAGCGATTGGCCTCTTCTTCTCAGTTGGGACTTTTGTTGATGATGTTTATAGCTTGATCTTGAACTGATCTTTGCGGCAGGTGTTCTTGCAAAGAATGTTTCAGCAAGAGTGTTTTTCAAATGTCTGTTAGAAATTTTTTTTATCACAAGTTGAGTCACTCATCCTTTATATAAGAGTGAGATTGTGACCCTTTGGGCATCAGGGAATGATCATTAATGATCCGTTGAGTTTTAAAGTCGTTGAGAGGCTTTTTGTTGAAGTAGCTGTTGCGCTGCCTTTGTTTTCTGACAAGATTTTTCTCCGTGATCTTAGTTGTATTAACTTCAAGATCTTTGTGTTGGCATCTCTGAAAATTTGATTTCTAGTTTTGGCTTTTGTCTTGATTGTCAGTTCGGGGCTTCAACTGTTAGTTGTGATCTTCAGTTAGGTCATATTCTCATCTGGTAATTTTACAGATCTTGTTGGCAAACTTAAGCTCCAATTTTGACATTCTTCATCTGGCAGTTCTGGGCTCTGGCCTGATGCTTACTGAGCTCCAGTTTGGTTTTCTTCAGCTGGTACTTCGGACTAGTGCTTCCTTCAACTGGTACTTTCTTCAGCTAGTATTTTGGGCTGGTGCCTTCTTAAGCTATTACATTCTTCAGCTGGTACTTTGGGCTGGTACCTTCTTTAGCTGGTACAATTGTTTCAATCCAAATTTGTATTTTTCCGGTTTAGACTCAACACAGTAAACTAATTCAAACCAAACCCGCAATTGGACGGGGTTAATCATAGACGCGATGAGCTAACCTGAGTCGATCTCTAAAGGAAGACTTCGTGTGGGCAATTATCTTTAGGCTATGCATGCAACATGTTTACAAACTTAACATAAAACCTAAACATTCTAATCATTGATTTGAAAGTTGATTTAAACTAAGAAATTTATTAGGCTTATGAACCCAGTCCACCTAACATTGAAGGAACCTTGGTCGAGGTTTAGAATCTCCTTTCGGTCTCATCTAAAGCCTAATAATGCTAAGTAGTGATCAAGTACTCAACATAATAATCACAATTCCAACAACAACAACAAACCATAACAAGCATAAATCAAAAACCAAATCGATCATTTACCCCCTAATAGAGAGATTAGCCCATAACCATGCTTAAAACAACACAAATATCATAGGAGTTCATCATCTCATAATCAAATAAAAATAACATTCACTTCTACAATATTCAATATTCTTTAAGAGTTTGGGACAAGCCTTCTAACGAGCCTAGCTTCTGCGGACCGCTCGAAGTTAGGATTTCTTCTCATCTCTTCTTCTTCAACCCTATCTTACTTGCCTTTTGCCTTTCCCTTCTTTTTTTCTATTGAATAGTGGTGGTGATGGTGAAAAATGGTGTAGAAAGTTGTGAAGGTGGTGGTCGTGTGTAGAGAGAAAAAATAAAAATGGAGAGAGATGAAGAATGGAGAATATGAAGTGGTGAAGGTGTGTTGGAATTATATCCCCACACTCAAGTGGAGACATCTAAAGAGAGAGAGGAGGAGAGAGGAGTCCAAAGAGAGAGAGAATGAGACCAAGAGAGAGAGAATGAGAAAATGTGATTTGATATGAGAGTGAGAGAAAAGGTGATGTGATGTGAGAGTGAGAGTAAAGACAGAATGAATCGAAAAAGAGAGAAGAATCCAAAGAGAGAGAGTATGAGAGGAAAGAGAAAAGATGATGGGATGTTGATCGGATGTTGAGGTGAGGTGAGAGAAAAGGTGATGTGATGGGTGATGATGAGAGAGCATTAAATGAAAGGAATTTGTGGAAGGTTTGGCGGAAGCTTTGGGGGAATAAAAATCCATAACTAGACTAATAGGGAAGTCAAACCCTATATTCCTATCCCTAAAATTAGGATAGACAAAATGAAACAAAAGTCCCCTTCCATAAGATTAAATCAAACAAGCCATGTGAAGAAAGTTGAGGGGAAGAAGCCTTGTACAAAAGATAGGTGGAAAGTTGAAATCAGGACAGAACAGGGTCCCCCGCACGCCTGCGGGGTGCGGCGCGCTCGCGGGATATGGGTGCGTGCGCGTCCGCGAAAAGTTGCGCGCTCGCGGGGCACTTGTTGGGGTTTTTTCGAATTGAATCACCGCACGATCTAATTGGATGTCCATTAATCCTAATGTCATGTAGATCATAAATTCATGCATCTCATATGTTTTAATTAACTGAGTTTAATTAACATGCAAATCCGGTTTAAATGATTCTACTAAAGCGGAAACATAGAATCGAAAAACGACTTACAAATCAAACGAAGGGTGGAGGACAAGATTAAAGGTCTAATCTTGTTGTTGTATGTATGAAAAATAGCGTCCCACAGTGATATTCCACTCCTTGATCTTCTGTTGTATTCCCGGACTGAATCTAGTTTCAGGGTGGGCTGAAATCTACTAGATCGGTATGGAATCTGTGGAGATAAAGAGAACACAAGAGGAGCTGATCATTAACCTTAAAATTTCATCCCCCACCTCCCTATTTATAGGGGAGGTGGTCGAAATTTCAGTGTCCCAACCCTACTGGGTTTGGGTCTCTATCCATTTTTCTATCTCCAGTCCATTAAAGTCATATTGGGCTACAACAGGGATCTAGAAGAATATTAAATTGCCCTGCTAATTTATTTAATTTCCAATATCCAATAAACTTAGGATATTATTAAATAAATTAAGTATTATTTTTATTCCACTAAAGAAGTAATACTGACCTACCAATTTAATACATATTTCTGAATATGCTTTCTCCTTTAGTCCAGCCATTCCCCTCGTTTAAGATATAATGCCCATTAATTAATTATGTAAGCTTCTGACAGCTATAATTAATTAATATCTTATCCTTGAGTAGTACCACACAAGCTTTACTCATGCACGGAATAAATTCCACCTGCAGGGTTTCAGCATGAACTTGCATTTCCTCAAGGAGACACCATCAAACTGGCGCACCAGGACACGGTGCCCCTACATATTGCACAACCCATCATAAGTGTAAATGTCACAACCCAAGATATTGAGATTATTGATCCTTATGAAAGAATCTCACCCTTTGATAAATCAAAGCTGCAAACACTACACGTATATGTCTGCCAACACATAGGGGTTAAGAACCCGAACTCTATGGATTCTTATTCTCTCATTTAAGGTCAGAATAGAGAATAGAATCCTAAGTAGATCCTCCTCAATACACTTGACCATGTATTAGAATAATCAGTTAGTCAAGACAAACTAACTATCAGATTATTCTACGGCATACCGATAGCAGGTTCAGTGCTATCTAAACCGTGAGCCTTTTAATACATTACAAGGAACCGATGATATGATCTAACCGTGTGTTTACCCACACCTTATCATCTACAATGTAAGTATAGTGAACATGCATGTAAATATAATAATTTAAATGCAAACAGTGACTGCAATTGTATTCATTCTATATCATCATAAAACTATTATCAATAATGTATACAAAAGACAGGTCTTCTAGTATACAAAACCAACAATCTCCCACTTATACTTGAAGCATGTCTTTCAAATATAAAACAAACTGGCTAACTCTCCAACTCTAACTAAAATCTCAAACGGCAACCCCGGGTCTGCATCTCACTCCCATTTTCTCCACATGACAGTAGAAGGTCTTAGCCGGAAGGCTCTTCGTGAATGGATCAGCTAAATTGTCCACCGATGCAATTTTGACCACTGCCACATCTCCTCTCTTAACGATTTCTCGTATAAGATGGTATTTTCTCTCTATGTGTTTACTTGCCTTATGGGCTCTGGGTTCCTTCGAATTTGCCACTGCACCCGAGTTATCACAATATACCGTGATACTCTTAGGCAAATCAGGAACCACGCTGAAGTCCAACAAGAAGCTCTTGAGCCAGACGGCCTCTTTTGCAGCCTCAGAGGCAGCTACATATTCGGCCTCCATGGTGGAATCCGCAATACATTTCTGCTTTATGCTCCTCCATGCAATGGCTCCGTCTCCCAAGGTAAACACATAGCCTGAGGTAGATTTACTCTGATCTTTATCGGATTGAAAATCTGAGTCCGTGTAACCCAAAGGCACTAGACTATCAGAGCGGTATACCAGCATATAATCTTGAGTCCTTTTCAGGTACTTGAGTATATTCTTAACCGCAGTCCAGTGACCTTGTCCAGGGTTAGACTGATATCTGCTTACCATGCCGACTGCATAGCATATATCAGGTCTAGTGCATAGCATAGCATACATAAGGCTTCCCACAGCTGAAGCATATGGAACACCCTTCATCTCATCTATCTCAGCCTGTGTGTGGGGACACATATCCTTGGATAGATGAATTCCATGCCTGAAAGGTATAAAACCTTTCTTGGAATCCTGCATGTTAAACCTAGCTAGCACTGTGTCGATATATGTCGCCTGGGATAAGCACAACATCCATTTCTGGCGATCTCGAATTATCTTGATGCCAAGGACATGTCCGGCTTCTCCCAGATCTTTCATATCGAACTGCTTGGATAACCACACCCTTATGTTAGATAATACTTTCTTACTGTTTCCAATAAGTAAGATATCATCAACATACAGCACGAGGAAAGCCACCACGTTTCCGTCACTCTTCTTGTACACACAGCTCTCATCCGGACATTGCACGAATCCATATGACTGGATAACCTTGTCAAACCGGATGTTCCAAGACCTTGACACCTGCTTAAGTCTATAAATGGATCTCTTAAGCTTGCACACTGAGTGCTCTTGGCCTTTAGCAATGAAACCCTCTGGTTGCTTCATGTGGATGTTTTCCTCAAGACTTCCATTCAGGAAAGCTGTCTTGACATCCATCTGCCAAATCTCATAATCCAAATGAGCAGCAATAGACAAGAGAATCCGGATTGACTTAAGCATGGCTACCAGTGAAAAAGTTTCCTCATAATCGATCCCTTCTTTCTGAGTATACCCTTTCACCACCAATCTTGCCTTGAAGGTTTCAACCTTCCCGTCAGCTCCTCTCTTGCGTTTGTAAACCCACTTACACCCAATGGGTTTTACCCCATCCTGTGGTTCTACAAGCTCCCAGACTTGATTGTGATCCATAGATCCAATCTCAGACTGCATTGCAATTTTCCAAGAGTCTGCATCTTTGTCTTGGATCGCTTCATCGTAGTCCTGGGATCCAATTCATTTAGTCCTTCAGGGAAATCCAAAGATTCTCCCAAACCAATGAATCGGTCAGGTTGGCGTACAACTCTCCCACTGCGACGAGGCAGTTCCTGTACTTCTGTGACACGTTGTGCAGTAATTTGTGGTTCATCTTCTTGTACTGTTGGTGTCAGATTCGAATTTTCCCCTCGTAGTTCCTCGAGTACTATCTCACTTCTTGACTTGTGATTTATTACATAGTCTTCCTCTAAGAATCGAGCATTGGTACTCACAATGATCTTCTGATCCTTAGGACTATAAAATAAACCACCTTTCGTTCCTTTGGGATATCCAACAAACAGTCTAACATCCATACGTGGTGCCAGCTTATCAGCTTCCTTATCCAGCACATGTGCTGGACTATCCCAAATCTGAAAATGTCCAAGACTGGGCTTTCGTCCAGTCCAAAGTTCTGTGGGCGTAGATGGGACTGATTTTGATGGAACCACATTTAGAATATAGGCTGCCGTTTCCAGGGCATATCCCCAGAACGAAATAGGCAGATCTGAATAGCTCATCATCGATCTAACCATCTCTAACAATGTTTTGTTCCTTCTCTCCGCCACGCCGTTCTGCTGTGGTGTTCCCGGCGCAGTTAACTGGGATGTAATCCCATTCTCTGCTAAGTAGTCCCTAAATTCATTTGAGGGTACTCACCACCACGATCAGACCGTAGTGATTTGATACTTTTACCTGTACGTTTTTCCACTTCCGCTCTGAATTCTTTGAAAGTCTCAAAGGATTCCGACTTGCGGCGTAACAGGTATATGTATCCATACCTTGAGTGATCATCAATGAACATGATGAAATACTCATACCCTCCTCGAGCCTGAACTGACATAGGGCCACATAAGTCAGAGTGAATCAAATCTAGTACCTCTTCAGATCTATTCCCTTTATCCTTAAAGGGTCGCTTGGTCATTTTACCTTCCAAACAGGATTCACACAAAGGGAACGATTCTAGGACCAATGAAGACAAGGGCCCATCGTTTACTAGTCTTTGTATCCGTTTAAAGTTAATATGGCCGAGCCTAAGATGCCAAATATAGGTTTGATTCATTTCCGAAGGTTCTTTTCATTTGTTAGGGTTTATGACCGATGTATTCAGTAAATGCATTTGCGTAGTGTTTTGCATAGGATTAAGTAAATAAAGATGTCCATCCAATGTGCCAGAACAGATAAAACGTTTATCACTAAAGATAACAACCTTGTCATCAAAAGAAACAGAATATCCATCCATAAAAAGTTTAGAAACTGAAATCAAGTTTTGCCTAAAACCAGGCACATAAAGACAATCATTTAAAACTAAAATCCTATCACTACTAAAAGATAAGGTTACGTCTACCACTGCAACTGCCGCCACTTTCACAGCATTGCCCATGTAGACTGAAATCTCTCCATCACTCAACTGTCTTTTTAACAGGAACCCCTGTAAAGACATGCAAACATGATCAGTAGCTCCAGTATCTACTACCCATGACTGAGTAGAACAAGTAGCTAAACATGTTTCAACGATAAGAGATTGAGACGTACCCTTTTTCTTCTTCTTGTTAGGACAATCCGTCTTCCAGTGACCTGATTGGCCGCACTTGAAACAGTGTCTTTGACTTAAATTCCTCGGGAGGAATCTTAGTCTTAGACTTCTTCACCTTAGGCGCCCCCTCTGCAGCTTTCTTGGGTGCGTTCTTCTTATTCCTTTTAGTACCGGAAGAAGACGCCCTATTTTCAACTACGTGTGCCTCCGGGTTTCCTTTTTGAAGTAACTCAGCTGCCTGAAGATCCATGAGCAGTTCAGTGAGGCTGACATCCCTTTTAATCATGTTAAAGTTCAGCCTGAACTGCTCAAACCTCGAGGACAGGCTATGAAGAACAATGTCGATTTGAGAATCACCATCCAGCTCTCCACCCAAGGTCTCGATCTCAGCCAGATACCCCATCATAGTGAGAACGTGATCCCTAACAGGTGTGGAGTCAGACATTCTCGCATCCATTAGCTTCTTCATCGCCAAATGGCGTGCCGAGCGGTTCTGATGACCGAAGAGCTGCCTAAGGTTGTACATGATATCATAAGCGGTTTTCATAGGTTCATGCTGATGTTGCAACACATTCGACATAGATGCCAGAATGTAACAGCGCGCCACCTCATTAGACCTAACCCACTTATCATATGCAACCTTTTGGGCTTCGTCAGAACCCACATCTGGCTTCTGAGGACATACTTCTTCAAGTACGAACTTGTGTCCTTCCGCAGTGAGGACAAAATTAAGGTTTCGAATCCAATCATTGTAATTTTCACTGATTAACTTGTTTTCTTTGAGAATAGTGCACAGGTTGGAGAGTTCCATGATGATATAGAATAACTGAAAAGTAAACATGCAGTACAGTCACAAACTTTAGGATACTCACATATAATCGTATACCTCAAAAAATTATATGTAATCCACCGACATTTTAAAACTGTTTTTTATAAGCCACGTTAGTGTGGACATTTATAAAATTCATCCTTAAACAGGTAAAACCACCTTTAATTTACCTCCAGTCAAATTTTCTTATGACAAGTAAATTAATAGTCGGAAATAACCACGGTCGTGTAACCTTCCAATTAATAAGCCACGTTAGTGTGGACGTTTATGAATAAATTACACCTAAGTGTGAACACCATCATCTTAGCACCAAGTCCACTATTTCGAACTCCCTGCTCCAGTTGGAGGAGTCAATTTGTTCTAGTAGTGTTCTACAACTATCTTGATAAAGAAGTTTAATTTCTAGAGATAACAGTGATATAACACATCCGTTATGGAGGAAGACCTATTGTCAACTCGCATGTCTATCACATCTCAATTAAACCAGATTAATGGAGACCGTTTGAGATTTCTACATACTTTGGTATGAATCTCTCCCACTTAGTTATTTAAGATTGAGGTTTCATTTTATCCCATTGTAAAACATGCAAATATCACATAAAATGATAAAACACCATTGCATGCTTCAAACAACATAATAAGCAATAATAATAAAAACCAACTATCATGGCTTATATCTCATGTTTCTGAATGAGATAAAACTGAAAAGTCAGCTCCGGAAACTCGGGCATGGCCGCCGCCCTTATCACTGCGCCTCGCCGAAAACCTAGCTCCAATTAGGATTTCGGGACGTGAATCAGTGATACTTCCTTTCTTGAGCTGTGCCACTCTCCTTCTTTGAGTTGATCTTCAAACTTTATTCAATATAGAATATCTATTCCTTAGAGGAAAAAACTAATATATCTAGAATAAAATTACAACTCAATAACTTGGTCTAACAGTTTTATTTCTATTACATTTAAAACAACATAAAATAAAACCTAGACCTAATTCATGGATTTTCTCATGGATTAAAATCACGTAGCCAAACCGGCATACGGCCCATCATACATTCAACATAAATTAAAACATACATCACATAATTAATGAGCCATGATAGTCGGTAACCCTGCAAACAAGTCAGTCTACAAATCCAACAATCACAATTACATGATTAGCATAAAATAACATATGATATCCAAACATGACATATTAAATAATATTCAAATTTTACAATTAATTAAATTAATTAATTCGATATTATCCACAAGATAAAAATTGGAAATTAAAATAATTATCCACCAATTTAAATCTTGTTAAATTTCAAAAATATATCTTAAAATAAATCTGGAAATTATTTATAATTATCCACCAAATTTATTTAATATTTTCTAACCACCCTAATTAAATAATAATTGGATATATTGATATAAATCAAAAATCTAATCCAAATATTATCCATAAGAATCTAAATCTTCAAGGATAAAGTTTGGAGATTTGATTCCAATCCAAAATCTTCCAAAACTTATCCAAATTTAAAATCTTATCACAATTGTATTTTGATAATTATTTGTATATATCCAAAATCACCTTATCCAATTTTAATCAATAAATTTCGAAAATTACCAAATAATAAATTTGAAAATTTGATCCACTTCAAATTCTTCCAAATTTAATATTCTATTTTCAAATCTATCTAGATTAAAATTAGGCAAATTAAGATATACATCAAATAACATCAAATCTAAATCCAACCCATAATTTTCGAACAACCTTAATAAATAAATCTAAAAATTTGATTTTCATCAAAATCTTATCCAAATTAATTTATTAAAATCAAAAATTACACTATATTTCACATTTGGAAATTTTGACAATAATCAAAAAACTATTCCAAATAAAATATACCATAGATTTCGAAAATACTAAGAAAAATAAATCTGGAAATTTGATCCACTTCAAATTCTTCCAAATTTAATATTCTATTTTCAAATCTATGTAGATTAGAAATAGGTAACTTAAGATATACATCAAAGATTACCTAATCTTTTTCTAATCACCAAATTTTCGAACCCTATCCTAATTGAATATGGAATTTTGATGTTGATCAAAAATCTATCCAAAATCAATAATAGTGGCCGAAAATTTAAGACAAAAATTAGGGAATTTTTAAACACCAAAGTTTCGAAAACTTTGGTACCATAATTTTCGAACACCTATCAAATTAAATCTGGAAATTTGATATCATCAAAAACCTATTCCAAATCTAATTTTGATAGAACTGAAAATTACACAAATCCTCAAAACTAAAATTTTCGATCAAGATCAAAAATTCATCCAAGTTTTGAACACAACCAATTCGAATATATGAACATATAAATCTGAAAATTTAAGCAACATAAATATTTCATCAAATTTATACATATTTTTCGAATTAATCCTAGGATTAAATCTAGAACAGTGCCAAAACCCGCTCTGATACCAGTTGTTGGGGATTTTTCGAATTGAACCACCGCAGGATCTAATTGGATGTTCATTAATCCTAATGTCATGTAGATCATAAATTCATGCATCTCATATGTTTTAATTAACCGAGTTTAATTAACATGCAAATCCGGTTTAAACGATTCTACTAAAGCGGAAACATAGAATTGAAAAACGACTTACAAATCAAACGACGGGTGGAGGACAAGATTAAAGGTCTAATCTTGTTGTTGTATGTATGAAAAACGGCGCCCCACAGTGATATTCCACTCCTTGATCTTATGTTGTATTCCCGGACTGAATCTAGTTTCAGGGTGGGCTGAAATCTACTAGATCGGTATGGAATCTGTGGAGATAAAGAGAACACAGGAGGAGCTGATCATTAACCTTATAATTTCATCCCCACCTCCCTATTTATAGGGGAGGTGGTCGAAATTTCAGTGTCCCAATCCTACTAGGTTTGGGTCTCTATCCCTTTTTCTATCTCCAGTCCATTAAAGTCATATTGGGCTACAACAGGGATCTAGAAGAATATTAAATTGGCCTGCTAATTTATTTAATTTCCAATATCCAATAAACTTAGGATATTATTAAATAAATTAAGTATTATTTTTATTCCACTAAAGAAATAATACTGACCTACCAATTTAATACATATTTCTGAATATGCTTTCTCCTTTAGTCCAGCCATTCCCCGCGTTTAAGATATAATGCCCATTAATTAATTATGTAAGCTTCTGATAGCTATAATTAATTAATATCTTATCCTTGAGTAGTACCACACAAGCTTTACTCATGCACGGAATAAATTCCACCTGCAGGGTTTCAGCATGAACTTGCATTTCCTTAAGGGGACACCATCAAACTGGCGCACCAGGATACGGTGCCCCTACATATTGCACAACCCATCATAAGTGTAAATGTCACAACCCAAGATATCGAGATTATTGATCCTTATGAAAGAATCTCACCCTTTGATAAATCAAAGCTGCAAACACTACACGTATATGTCTGCCAACACATAGGGGTTAAGAACCCGAACTCTGTGGATTCTTATTCTCTCATTTAAGGTCAGAATAGAGAATAAAATCCTAAGTAGATCCTCCTTAATACACTTGACCATGTATTAGAATAATCAGTTAGTCAAGACAAACTAACTATCAGATTATTCTACGACGTACCGATAGCAGGTTCAGTGCTATCTAAACCGTGAGCCTTTTAATACATTACAAGGAACCGATGATATGATCTAACCGTGTGTTTACCCATACCATATCATCTACAATGGAAGTATAGTGAACATGCATGTAAATATAACAATTTAAATGCAAACAGTGACTGCAATTGTATTCATTCTATATCATTATAAAACCATTATCAATAATGTATACAAAAGACAGGTCTTCTAGTATACAAAACCAACAGCACTTTCCGCCGAGAGCACCTCCGCGTGGTCGCGGAGCTTGCACGGCCGCGACGCCTGTCTGCTGCGCGGTTGCACGGCTTGCGCGACCACGTGGTTCCGTGGCTTGTTCTTCCGACTCTTCTCTTCCGCAAAGGGCTTGTTTTTTCCTCACCACCTTAATGCCTAAAATCATCTTTTTGCAAACAAAAGCTCAAGTTTTTCTTAACTTGGCATGATCCACCATTAGAGTAATAAGTGAAAATAAATACATAAAATTAACACATAAAAAAATAAAATACAAGAAAATAATTTACTAAACATGACAAAATTACTACAATAAAACAACATAATTAGACACTAAACAACTCCCCCACACTTAGCTCTTTGCTTGTCCTCAAGCAAACAAGAAATTAAAAACATGAAGCAAGAAGGAAATATTCGCAAGGCAATCATACAATTGGAATTTATCTCATGGTTCCCACTAAAACATTTATTAACAAGAAAATGAACACAAATATCAAATTAGGTGAGTTGCTTACCCTCTCAAGATTAAGAAGAACACAAAAGACTCAATTCAAATGAAATCAAATCCCCACAAATCACTTCCACATTTAATAAGAAAACAAATCAACAACAATAAAGAATGCAAACATAGGACAAGGATCATTAGGTATAATCATCGAGCTTCGTCGAGCTTTCTAATATGGTTTTCCATACTCATCATGCAACGTGTTAACAGAATTGGCACACATGAGAGGAGTAGAATCCAGAATGCAATCCCATTTATTAAAACACACAATAGGGGTGTGGATCAAAATTCACAAGGTAAACTCCTTAGGGAGGAAAGCCCTAGTGTCCTTGTGTGGTTTTCCATACTCATAGTCAAATTAATCAACTAGAGGAGTAGAGATCCTTCTTGCCCCTTTTCTTTTCTTTTTTTTCTTTTTTTTTTCTCTTTCTTCTCTTTTTTAATAGATAAGAGGATAAATGATTAAGGGGATAATTCCTCATGAAAAAAGGCCCAACATGCTTCTTAATCTTTAAAGGGCAAGACCCCACAACAACAATTATCAAAGTATGACCAACATCACAATTCATGCTCAAGAGTGAAACCACGAGAACAATTCATTTTTATGATCAACTTGAAAATAATTCCTTGAAGATTCATATCCAAAATTTTCAAATTTTAACAATTGGACAAAACAAGATATCACAACATACATCATATAACTTAAACAACTAAAATCAACATCAAAATCAACATAGTTCAACACAATAAAATCTAGCAAAAACTTCACATAAACACATACTCCAAAATGAAATATCAAAATGAAACACAATTAAGACACAAACATAACGAGCTCACCCCCCATACTTAAAGTATGCATTGTCCTCAATGTTTGAAAAACAAGATACAATAAATGTAAAGGGAAAATAAAACATAACAATGTGTAGAAACCCGGCACCAGCGTCGATCCCTGCAAAACAAAACTACAAAACACGCAACAAATCAAGAGCATACTAAAAGTAAAAGATTTAACAACACACATGAACACAGAAATACACAAAATAAGAACACAAACACTTCACTGCTCTGGTGGATCAAAAGGCGGTGGAGGAGGCTGCGGATAGGAGAGGGTTCAATTGGTCCAGCTTTGCGCGGTCGCGGCCTGGTACTTAGCCAAATTTTCACCATATCACCCCAGCAACACTGCAAATTTGCCCCTGCGAAACAAACATCAAAAACACAAAAAGAAGTGTAACACACAAAATATGTAAAATTAAACGACATGCATAAAAACAAGAAAATCATGGGTTGTCTCCCATGCAGTGCTTATTTTACTGTCTCGAGCTAGATAAAGCCTCTGGGGTAGTTTGGTGGAATCGTCGAGCTTAAAAGCCTCAACGTCGGCTTATTGGAGTTGTTCTTCAAAGTACGGCTTGACCCAGTGTCCATTCACTTGAAATGTAGAGTTTGTCGCCGGATTTTTCAAGGTCACCACACCATACGGGAACACTTCTTCTACAATGAATGGTCCACTCCATCTAGGATATCTCACGGATCTATCCGCTAATTGTAAACACATTCTAGTCGGTTTCAATTCTCCTAACTCTAGTTGTTTAAAAATAGAGTAGGGCATCAAATTAATTTCGGCTTCTAGATCTAGCATACCACATGCTTCTTTACCATTTTCTAATGCAATTTTAAGAGTAAAACTACCTGGATCATGGAGCTTGGGCGGTAGTTGTTGTTGTAGGATTGCACTCGCCACTTCGGACACCACAATCTTCTCATTCTCCGCAAACTTCCTCTTTTTGGATGCTAGTTCTTTAAAGAACTTGACATAAGCCGGCACATTGCGGATGACGTCGAGGAGTGGAAGGTTGACATTCATTTTGGATAAGAGCTTGTAGAACTCTTGGAATTTATTGTCTTGCTTCTCATTCCTCAACCGGCTTGGATATGGAATTGGAGGATTGTAGGGATTGGTGGCTTTGTGGAGTGTGGGCTTTTTCACTTCTTCATTTTTTAGTTCGGGCTCCTTTTGTTCCTGTTGAGGAGCCTCCTCTTCCTTTTCAACTTCTTTGGTTGGGCTAGGATCTCGAACCTTGTTATCTATCACTTTGCCTCCTCTAAGGATGGTGATAGCTTGGGCTTGCTCCGGTTGGCTTAGAAACTTGCTCGGCTTTGCTTGTTTGGCCAACTCTCCAATGGTCCCGGCTATTTACCGCACTTAAGTCTCGATCCGCTTCACGGAAGCTTCTACAAATTTGAACCTTTGTTGGGTGGTTTGAATGAAGGATTGCAAGGTGTCTTGCAATGTCGGCCTAGGCGGTTGATTTGGTTAGGCCAGAAATTGTTGCAGCCTTGGATAAGGTGGAGCTTAGCCACCTCCGGCTTGTTAAGGTGGAGGCGGTTGTTGAGGCGGTTGTTAAGGTTGCCTCCAAGAGATGTTCAGATGGTTTCTCCATCCCGGATTATAAGATTGAGAGTACGGGTTGTATGGTTGGTGAGGTTGGAACCCTCGAAGAGCATGAACTTGCTCTTGAAGGACATGGAAATGAGTTTCTTTACTTGATTCTAGCTCGATCCAGTTTTGAGAAATGTTAGCTCCATGACCATACTCTCCACAAATTCCACAAGTCTCAACGGTCATGGCTTGTTGAGGTGGTCTCTATGAGGTCCGAAGCATCTCCACTTGCCTCATTGACTTGGCTAGTTGCCTCGTCACATCATAACTAGGGTTGGCTTCATTGATAGAAGCTCTCTTTCCCCTAGCAATCTTTTATTGAGAAGTCATGGCTATTGTCTCATAGATGTGTGAGACTTCTTCGACGGTCCGGCCTCCAATGTCTCCTCCCGCAGCATTGTCCACCATATATTGACAGTTTTGAGAAAGCCCGTCTTAGAAAAATTGGTTGAGCAACTTGGATGCGAGGTGGTGGTGCGGGTATTGTTGTTGGAGACCTCTAAATTGATCCCAAGCTTTATGGAAAGCTTCACCCGGAGATTGGGTAAAGGTGACGATTTAGGCTCTCAAATCTTGGGTCTTTTGATTGGGGTAGTATTTGGCCATGAACTTCTCGTAGACGGCATTCCAATTGGCTAATGAGTTGGCCGGGAGTGACATAAACCACGTCTTTGCACGATCCTTCAAGGTGTAAGGAAAACACCTCATCTTCAATTGGTCCTCATTCAAACCTTGCAAAGGAAAGGTTTGAACCACGGCATAGAACTCCCGGATGAAGTTCAAAGTATCTTCAGCTGGCATCCCGTAGAAGGATGGTAGTTGGCTAAAATGGATGTTCTTCAACTCGTAGTTCCTTGCGGCTTCTCCAAGAATTATGCAAGAAGTCGACGCCCCAATCACGGGACGAGCAAAATCTCTCATATTCCTGGCCGCATTAGCATTGACGTTGTCGGGGTTGAGTTGGTGGGCTTCTATCTCTTCTTCCCAAGCAAACACGTTGAATCTCCTTGGTCTATGGATGTTGTCAAACACGGGGGAAAATCTCCGATTGAGACTTCATCTCCCTAGCATACATAACCAAAAACACAAAAAGAGATCACCCGTAACAATGGAACAAGAGGTGAAAGCCTAATGAAGACACAAAGAAAATAAACACAACAAAATCAACAAATCAACATAAGATCACAAACACTACACAAGCACAAACTCACAAATACGAGAATAAACACAAAAGCAGTTATAGCACAAAAAGACAATAAGCCTAAAGCCTTCCCCGGCAACGGCGCAAAAATTTTTTTCAATCCAAATTTGTATTTTTCCGGTTTAGAATTAACACGGTAAACTACTTCAAACCAAACCCGCAATTGGACGGGGTCAATCGTAGGCGCGATGAGCTAACCTGAGTCGATCTCTCAAGGAAGACTTCGTGTGGGCAATTATCTTTAGGCTATGCATGCAACATGTTTACAAACTTAACATAAAACCTAAACATTCTAATCATAGATTTCAAAGTTTATTTAAACTAAGAAATGTAAATATGCAATTAAACTAATAAAATGCAAACAACGACGAGATCAAGATTGAGAAAAAGATTATGATACGAGCATTAGGGTGTAGATTCTCTCATTGGCTTCTCACTTAACTTGTTTCAAGTTGGTTATATTAATCTCAAACACACAATAGACCCCTCAAGATATTTAACTTCAATTACTGTCACCGTATCTATTAAACCCCTATCGGTTATATCATATGAGCAAGATCAATATATTAGGCTTATGAACCCAGTCCACCTAACGTTGAAGAAACCTTGGTCGGGATTTAGAATCTCCTTTCGGTCTCATCTAAAGCCTAGTAATGCTATGTAGTGATCATGTACTCAACATAATAATCAAAATTCCAACAACAACAACCAACCATAACAAGTATAGATCAAAAACCAAATCGATCCTCTACCCCCTAATAGAGAGATTAGCCCATAACCATGTTTAAAACAATACAAATATCATAGGAGTTCATCATCTCTTAATCAAATGAAAACAACATTCACTTCTACAATATTCAATATTCTTCAAGAGTTTGGGACAAACACCCACAAATCATGTAAGTTAAAAAAAGAAAATACCAAAATAGAAGCCTCCTAACGAGCCTAGCTTCCGCGGACGGCTTGACGTCAGGATTTCTTCTCGTCTCTTCTTCTTCAACCCTAGCTTGCTTTCCTCTTGCCTTTCCCTTCTCCTTTTCTCTTGAATGGTGGTGGTGGTGGTGAAAAATAGTGTAGAAAGTGGTGAAGGTGGTGGTGGTGTGTAGAGAGAAAAAATAAAAATGGAGAGAGATGAAGAATGAAGAATATGAAGTGGTGAAGGTGTGTTGGAATTATATCCCCACAATCAAGTGGAGACATCTAAAGAGAGAGAGGAGTCCAAAGAGAGAGAGAATGAGAAGAGGTGATGTGATGTGAGAGCGAGAATATGATGTGAGAGTGAGAGAAAAGAGAGAATGAGTCCAAAGAGATAGAAGAATCCAAAGAGAGAGAGTATGAGAGGGAAGAGAAAAGGTGATGGGATATTGATGGGATGTTGAGGTGAGGTGAGAGAACAGGTGATGTGATGGGTGATGATGAGAGATCATTAAATGAAAGGGATTTTTGGAAGGTTTGGTGGAAGGCTTGGGGGAACAAAAATCCAAAACTGGACTAATAGGGGAGTCAAACCCTATATTCTTATCCCTAAAATTAGGATAGCCAAAAAGAAACAAAAGTCCCCTTCTATAAGATTAAATCAAACAAGCCATCTGAAGAAAGTTGAGGGGAAGAAGCCTTGTACAAAAGATAGGTTAAAAGTTGAAATCGGGGCAGAATAGGGTGCCCCGCGCGTCTGCGGGGTACGGCGCGCTCGCGGGACATGGGTGCGCGCATGTCCGCAGAAGGTTGCGCGCTCACGGGGCACCTTCCACCAAGAGCACCTCCGCGCGGTCGTGGGGCTTGCGTGGCCGTGGGGCTTGTCTGTTGCGCAATCGCACGGCTTGCGCGGCCGCGTAGTTCCGTGGCTTGTTCTTCCGGCTCTTCTCTTCCGCAAAGGGCTTGTCTTGTCCTCACCACCTTAATGTCTAAAATCGTGTTTTTGCAAACAAAAGCTCAAGTTTTTCATAACTTGGCATGATCCTCCATTAGAGCAATAAGTGAAAATAAACACATAAAATTAACATATAACAAAATAAAATAAAAGTGGTGTAAAAAGTGCTGAAGGTGGTAGTGGTGTGTAGAGAGAAAAAATAAAAATGGAGAGAGATGAAGAATGGAGAATATGAAGTGGTGAAGGTGTGTTGGAATTATATCCCCACAATCAAGTAGAGACATCTAAAGAGAGAGAGAGAGGGGATAGAGGAGTCCAAAGAGAGAGAGAGAGAGAGAGAATGAGTCCAAGAGAGAGAGAGAGAATGAGAAAAGGTGATGTGATGTGAGAGTGAGAGAAAAGAGAGAATGAGTCCAAAGAGAGAGAAGAATCCAGAGAGAGAAAGTATGAGAGAGAAGAGAAAATGTGATGGGATGTTGAGGTGAGGTGAGAGAAAAGCTGATGTGATGGGTGATGATGAGAGAGCATTAAATGAAAGGGATTTGTGAAAGCTTTGGTGGAAGGCTTGGGGGAACAAAAATCCAAAACTAGACTAATAGGGGAGTCAAACCCTATATTCCTATCCCTAAACTTAGGATAGCCAAAAAGAAACAAAAGTCCCCTTCCATAAGATTAAATCAAACAAGGCATGTGAAAAAAGTTAAGGGGAAGAAGCTTTGTACAAAAGATAGGTGGAAAGTTGAAATCGGGGCGGAACAGGGTGCCCCGCGTGCCCATGGGGTGCAGCGCGCTCGTGGGACACGGGTGCGCACGCTCCCACAGAAGGTTGCGCGCTCACGGGGCACCTTCCACCGAGAGCATCTCCGCGTGGTCGTGGGGCTTGTCTGTTGTGTGGTCACACAGCTTGTGCGGCCACGTTGTTCCGTGGCTTGTTCTTCCGGCTCTTCTCTTCCGCAAAGGGCTTGTCTTGTCCTCGCCACCTTAATGTCTAAAATCGTGTTTTTGCTAACAAAAGCTTAAGTTTTTCATAACTTGGCATGATCCACCATTAGAGCAATAAGTGAAAATAAACACATAAAATTAACACATAACAAAATAAAATACAAGAAAATAATTTACTAAACATGGCAAAATTACTACAATAAAACAACACAATTAGACACTAAACAACAATCTTCTGCTGGAAATCTGAACTGGCACTCTTTTTCAGCTGGTATTCTGAGGTGGGACATTCTTTAGCTCATGAACTATAGACTGAAGTGCTTCAATCAGCATAGGTACCATTTTGACCCTGATGGTCAATTGGTACTTTGACTTTGTCAGTTCCATTTTTCTGACAGCCTTTATCTTCGGTTTACTTGACTTGCCAACTGATCTAGCACTCAAGCTACAGCCTTCCTCTTTTCTCAGCCTTTGGCTGGATTCTATTTTTCTTTTTCTTCTTTTTTATTTTCTTTATTTTCTCTTTTTCTTTTCAGATTGATCATTCTTTGACTTTGATTAGTTCAATCTTTTGTTTGATCAATCTCGGTTTTTTGCTTGATTTTCTTTCAGTTTTTCAAAGTATTTTGACATGTTTTGATATTTCATCAAAATCTCAACTGGGATTAGGTACCTCTTGATAGTTTTTCCTAACACCTATATGTAATTATCTTTTAATTTGACCTACACTATGATGGCATATCAATTGACAGATTAAGTTACCTTGGAATTGGTATGATAAATTGTCATTGCATCATGTATCATATTTATGATTCCTAAAGTACATGTTATGTGATGTTTGTTCGTAAAATTTATGTCGTTTTATTTATTTATTTTTCAGCAACATGCCTAGTCCTATGCTTGCACTGCTTTATAAAAAATTATCTAGTGATAGCTTTGTCAAGTGGAAAAGTAACATTAATATTGCACTCGCATGTGAGAACCTAAAATTTGTTTTGACTGATAATGTTCTGCCTAAACCCCCTGCAAATATTGCTTGAAATGTACGACATATTTATAAAAGATAGGTTATGGCAAACAATAAGGCTCATGCCTATATGCTTGCCGGAATGAATAACGTGCTTAGACTAAAATATAAGAATACAGAGACAGCTCGTGGTATGATGGAGTCTCTGAATGAGATGTTTGGTCAATCTTCTGCTCAATCAAAGCATAAGGCTATTAAGATGGCCATGAATGCTAAGATGAAAAAGGGACAGTCAGTGGGAAAACATGTTTTGAACATGATCAACTACTTTACTGAAGCCAAAACCCATGGTGCAACTATTGATGATGGCACCCAAGTGAGTATGATTTTGGAATCACTCTCACTTGCTTTCTTACAATTCAAAAACAACTATGTGATGAATAAGCTGAATCTTACATTAACTCAGTTGTTGAATGAATTGCAAACTTTTGAGGTCATTTCAATTGGAAAGGTCAAAGAAGGGGAGGCAAATATTACCGAGAGTAAGCAATCTTCTTCTAAGAAAAGAAAAGGAAAATGGAAAGGAAGACAATCAAAACAAAAGAGAAAGAAAGTTTCTTATGAAAAGAAGAATAGTTCTTCAAAGAAACCAAAGGGAAAATGTTTCTATTGCAGTGAGGATGGACATTGGAAAAGAAATTGTCCCGGGTACCTTGCTTAGTTAAAGGAGAGTAAGAAAGGTAAATTTGATTTACTTTTTCTTGAATCTTGTTTAGTAGCTAAAGATTCTTCTACTTGGGTAGTTGACTCGGGCGCTACTAATCATGTTTGTTCTTCTTTGCAGATGCTTAGCTCTTATGAAGAGCTCGCAGATGGTTCTTTCACTATGCAAGTAGGAAATGGTGTAGTCATTTTAGCAAGAGCAGTGTGAGTCGTTAAACTTAATTTCATAGATAGGAATCAAGTTTTGAACAATGTTTATTACATTTCTAGTTTTCGTAGAAATTTGATTTCTGTTTCAAAGTTGCTTCAACAATTATTTTCTCTTTCTTTCAGTAATAATGAGATTATTATTTTCAAGAATGGGCATAATATTTGCATTGCAATATTTGAAAATGGACCCTATTTCATAAAGCTAAACGAACAACCACTGCTAAATGACTAAATGTTTAGAGTAGAACATCCTAAAAGATAAAAGATTTTTCATGATAATGATACATATCTTTGGCATCTAAGATTATGTCATATTTCACTAGATGGGATAAATAGGCTTGTAAAGGATGGTCCTTTAAGAGAGCTAAATGTTAGCACTCTCCTTATTTGTGAATCTTGTTAGAAGACAAATGACTAAGAGAGCTTTTATGGCAAAGTGATCTAGAGCCAAAGAACCACTTGTGCTTGTACATACTAATGTTTGTGGTCCTTTATCCACACAAGCTAGAGGTAGTTTTGAGTACTTCATCACATTTATTGATGATTACTCTAGATATGGATATCTTTATCTTAAGCATAGGAAATCTGAAACTTTTGACAAGTTTAAGGAATTCCATGCAGAAGCTGAAAAACAGCTAGGTTAATCTTTAAAGTGTCTTCGATCTGATCGAAGGGGTGAGTATATTGATACTAAGTTCAAAGATTATTTGATTGAGCATGGTATTTTACACCAACTCACAACATCTGGTACCCCTCAGCAAAATGGTGTTGCTGAAAGGAGAAACCGGAATTTACTGGATATGGTTAGATCCATGATGAGCTACTCTACACTGCTCAATATGTTCTGGGGATATGCGTTCAAAACGGAGATATACATTTTGAATGTTTTTCTGTCTAAGTCTATAACAATCCAGTCCCTAGGCAGTCATTTTTAATGGGGACGGGGTGTTAGGTGTAAAAGCCGAAGAAAATAGGTAGATTAATTGGAAATCCAGGGGGTGTTTCTAGAATTAAACTAAGTTAGTGCCACAAAAACTTAGGAAACTTAACTTTATAATAAGGAAGAACTTATCATTTTCAACGAATCAAAGGGGTCAAAGTGTTCAAACAAGTTGAAGGAAAGCCAAATCATAGGCCAATCGAATTTTAAACAGAATCCAATGACAAACAGATAGGAACTGACTATTTAAGATAAATTTGACCTCTTCATAGGTCACAACAGCTAAGACCCATCAATAGGTCGGAGTCAAGTAAATCATATTGTCCCATTCATAGGAGGAAGTAAGAAAATAACTTAAGACTAACTGCAAATGAGTAGAATCATGCTTGGAAAGAAAATCCTCTTCATAGGCGAATAACAACAACAAGCATGCAAGACCCATTTATAGGTCGACTGAAACTGAATAGATACTAATATGATCAGAATCAACAAGGAATAATTGGTATGTTGAAAAAACATGCTTCAAAGAATTTATTGATATTTTAAGATTCATAACATTTAAGATATGCTACAATCAAGAGTCAAGTTACATATATCGAGACTAAATACTAACATCAGAGTACTTAGTAGAAACTTAGCAGAAGAAAATCATGCAACCATATAGAGCAACAAACTTGAAACCTCAGACAACCAGCAGCACACCACCGGCCTCAGCATCTCAATCTGAAAACATTTGGAAAAGAGGGTGTGAGCACTAATGTACTCAGTGGGGTTTTATGAGAAAACTCTTGATAAACTTTAGAAATATCCAATTATAAACTAGCAGCATATGGAGAGCAAAACGCAAAAGCCCTCTCCATACCCGCAAAACCTTTTACTTCCTTTCTTGGGGCCTTTCCTGGCTCAAACCTGAAGTCAGCTGTACTCCCGGGTATGCCGTAGGATAGAAGAGGGGTTACCTCAAATATCCCAATGAGTTTGCGAGGGGACAGCAGTGACTCCTTTTACTTTATCAAATGATTAACTTTATTGACACGAAGGTCACAGCATGATAATGCAACTAAAATGTTCTTTGAGCTTGATAACCTACTTACAACATAAACTATATCCTTCCTTAACTTTCTTCCTTACTTAACCTTAACCTTTCTTCCTTAACTTCCTTCCTTACTTAACCTTAACCTTCCTTCCTTAACTTCCTTACTTACATAACCTAGCTAGCAATACCAAGCCTAGAGCAATCGTCTAAGGCTAATTCTTTAATTGAGCAAGATTTCAGTCTATAAGAGATTTATCACTACCCTAGAAGGCAATACTTAGCTAAATAAGCTTTAGCAAGATCCAACATTCAAATTCGAAGAAATGAACGTGCATAGATTACAACTAAAAGCAATTCTAAGTATCTCATGCTAGCATAAACAATAGTTAAACATTTCTAGCATATCTAAACATGCCTGAGAGCTCACTTAACTTATAATAACTTCCTTTACTTTATAAAACTCAAATAAGAATTCAACAATATAATACATAGAACTTCATGTCTTCCTTTCCTTAACTTTGTACAGAGACTAATCAGGCAGACCATAAAATATTTTAATTGGATATTCATCTTGCCCTATCATGCTTCTAGAGCTTAATAGCTCAAACCATAGGTTTGGTTTAGAACCACCCACCTCGATGACGAGCACCTCGATAACAAGCACGTAGACAAAGCAACGAGCCGAAAAATCCTTCCTAGGGTCTCCTTGGGGTTCACCTCTTCTTACAAAAGCCGATTAATGACTTAGCGGCCTTATCCGAGATCCTAACAAGAAATTGAAACAATATCTAAACCCTCGACCCTTAACTACGACTTACAACATGAAAATTAAATGATTTAAATGCTTGAAATTACTGAAAATGAGAATGGAAATTCCGACTGTAACAATCGAGATTCTGGAAGATTGGACACTGCAGCGATGTAGATCTTTGAAAGATCTTAGATTTGAGTACTCATGAGCCTCTTGGTTCAAACCGAGTGGAAATTTTTGGCCTCCGGATGAAAATGTACCGAAACTGCCTCGGCACCTGCGCGCTCGCGCCGACCCCCGCGCCGACGGCACCCCTTGCGCGTCCGTGCACCTCTCTGGCCGAGAGGATACCCCCACGACTATGGGCTCCTCCGCGACCGCGGTACCTGGGTGATTCCCGGCGGCGGCAGCTCCTCCTCCACTCCTCCGCTCTCAACTCGCCCAATACTACTAGACGTCTCGGAGGTGCACTCACAAAGAGCGCTCCTCGCTTGACTCTCGACTCTCAAGAAATAAGGGGTGAAAGAAGTGAAAATGACCAAGAAAGAAGGGAGGGGGAGAGCTCTATTTATAGGGGAAATCAAAGCTTCCCTTGGAAGCTACTGCAGTGTAACAATACTGCTTAAGAAATTCCAGGTTCGGTTGAAAGGTACTTTATTTGATGGCGAGGTCCAAATGACCTCGTTCACGAAATCTGAAAATATGGGAAGGTTCATTGGCTTGAGTACTATTGAACCAACTTAACTCGGGATAAAGAATGAGTCATCTTGAAGGAAAATGAGAAAAGATTCTCTTTTCAAAAATAAAGTAACTATTCCACACAAGGGACAAATAGAATTTCTGAGTATTCGATTCACCTCAGAATAAAAATCTGAGAACACCAATGGATTCCTTGAGAAATTTCCTATAGGTTAGGCTTGAAGAAACAAGGCTCAGGTCAACACACAGGATTTCACGAATTTCTAACGATCGCGCTCCTACGGAAAAACACTATTACCGCTCTTACTTAATACGATTTTCATCGTCGGGTCCTCAAACGACCTCGGATTGAAAATCCGAAAGTATCGGCATGCTCCTTGGGTCAACACCTTCCAAACGTGACCAAAATAGGTCATAACTGAGCTGGAATTGAAATTCTCGAAAAGATGATTTTACGAAAAATAACTCCTAAAATCGCGACTTACAACCAAAATATCCTTATTATGCTCAAAATTCGTCTTAATATTTTCTAATTAAAATTAGGAATTACTTAATCATATTCTGAAAATTCAGGTTGTTACATCCTACTCCCCTTAAAAAAAATTTCATCCCGAAATTTACTTCCTCTCGAACGGAGGTCTGGATACCTTCTAAGAATTACAGCCTTACTGGAACGACATTGATTCGAAACCTTCACTACACGGCTAAAAATATCCTGAGGCCTTTCATTATAAATTAATCCTCACCCAGGACTAATACTTCTATAATCGTTCTTCCTTTCTTCCTCAAAGCCTTAGCATCTACTATCTTTTCTTCCTTATGGAATCTCTCTCGAAACATCGCTTCACACGAGCTCCTTATGATCTTGCATTCAAGCGGATCCCTAGAAGCTATTCGATTAATGAAAGAAATAAAAGAAAGAAAAAATTCACCAAGCTTGCTCCTTGTGCACGGGCCGTGCGGTCTCAACGAGTCCATCCTTCTTATGTCTTGCTTGGCTCTTTTCTTACTTCTGGCTTTACTCCTCGCGGATTTGAAAACTTCAACAAACTCGAACTAGACGATAAAGTCGAATTAATTAGGCACCTCATTCGATGGTTGTGTTAGTTTTGTATACTGGAAGACTTATCTTTGTATACTTTTTCTGATGATATGATGATATTAAATGAAAGTTATTGCATTCACTGTTTGCATTAAGATTATGTTCTATAATTGTTCTATGCAATGTTCCATATACTTACACGGTAAGATCATATTATTAGGACCTTGTATTGTATTAAAGAGCTCACGGCATAGATGGTCCTAAACACACCATGGATACACCATAGAATAATCTGATAAGTTAGTTTATCTTAACTAACTGATTATTTTAGTAGACTTGTTAGTGTATTGAGGAGGATTACGATAGGATACTATTCTCTGACTCTGATCCAGTTAGTGAGAGAACAAAGATCCACAGAGTTCGGTTTTTGAACTCATGTGATATTGGCAAACATATGTGTGCATTGTTTATTACTTTGATTTATCAATGAGTGAGATCTTTTCGGAGATGATATGGTGTGGGGAGTCACACGGTAAGATCATATTATTAGAACCTTGTATTATATTAAAGAGCTCACGGCATAGATGGTCCTAAACACACCATGGATACACCGTAGAATAATCTGATAAGTTAGTTTATCTTGACTAACTGATTATTTTAGTACACTTGTTAGTGTATTGAGGAGGATCACGATAGGATACTATTCTCTGACTCTGATCCAGTTAGTGAGAGAACAAAGATCCACAGAGTTCGGGTTTTGAACTCATGTGATATTGGCGAACATATGTGTGCATTATTTATTACTTTGATTTATCAATGAGTGAGATCTTTTTGGAGATCAAACTCGATATCTTGGGTAATAATAATGTATACATGATGTCTCGAGCAGTATGCATGAGCACCGTGTCCTGGTGCGCCAGGTTGATAATGTTCTCTTGAGAAAATACAAGTTCATGTTGAAACCCTGCATGTGGAATTTATTCCTTACATGGTAAAGCTTATGTGGTACTACTCAAGGTTTTAGATATTAATTAATTATAGCTGTCACAGACTGACATAATTAATTAATGAACATTATATCTTAAACTCGGGGAATGGCTGGACTAAAGTAGAAATCATATTCGTAAATATGTATTAAATTGGTAGGTCAGTTTTACTTCTTTAGTGGAATAAAAGTAAAATTTAATTTATTTAATTATATCCTAAGTTTATTGGATATTGGATATTAAATAAATTAGTGGGCGAATTTAATATTCTTCTATATCCCTGTTGTAGCCCAATTGACTGATAGTGGACTGGATATTGAACTTGAGAGAGAGGCCCAAACCCAGTAGGGTTGGGAGACATATTTTTGGCCACCTCCCCTATAAATAGAGGAGGTGGGTTCGAAATTTTCATAACTTGAAATCAGCCCCTCTTTTGTCTCTCAAAGTTATCCACAGATTTCACAACCCTATCTAGTAGATTTCAGCCCACTCTGAATCTAGATTCAGTTCGGGAATACAACAGAAGATCTTGGAGTAGAATCTGTGTTGGTCTAAATTTTGGAGATAAGTGGCGCCAATATTACGTTCATTCAACGGCAAGATTAGATCTTTAATCTTGTCCTCAGACCGTCTGACAATTGTAAGTAATTCGGATCTATATCTTCCATTTTATTAGATTCATTTTACATGATTTTGTGCTTGACGTGATAAACATGCATGTGATATAAAAATATGATTTGCATGAAACATGAATTAATAAACAACCAAATGATCTTGTGGTGGTTTAATTCAAAAATACCCCAACAACTGGTATCAGAGCGGGTTTTGACACTGTTCTAGATTTAATCCTAGGATAATATCGAAATATGTATTTAAATTTGATGATAAAGTTATGGTGCTTAAATTTTCAGATTTAAATATGTATGTATTTCGATTTTTATGTTGTACAAAACTTGGATGAATTTTTGTGGTAATTCAAAAATTCTTGTTTTGTGACTTAAAGAATTTTCGGCCATCATGGATTAAGATTTTGGATGATATTTGATGTTCTTCAATTTTCCAGATCTTATTTGATGGGGATCGAAAATTTGGTCATCAATTTTTTCGAAAATTGATGTTATAAAATTCCCTAATTTTGTGTTAAAATTTTCAACCACTATAATTAAATTTGGATGGATTTTTTATCAACATCAAAATTTCCAGATTTAATTTGGATAGGGTTCGAAATTTTTGGTGATTAGAATTGGATTTGGTGATTTTTGATGTATATTAAAAGTTACAAAATTCTAATCTAGATAAGTTTGAAAATAGAATTTTAAATTTGGTTATTTTTGAAGTGGATCAAAATTTCCAGATTTTTTATTCTTGTTATTTTCGAAACTTGTGGTTTTTATTTGGAATATTTTTTTGATTAATATCAAAGTTTCCAAATATGTTGTTTTAGTGTAATTTTAGTTTTTAATAATTTAATTTGGAGAAGATTTTGATAAAAATCAAATTTTCAGATTTAATTATTAGAGTGGATCGAAAATTATGGAGATTGGGTTAAGATTTGATATTATTTGATGTATATCTTAATTTACCTAAATATATGTTGTTTTAGTGTAATTTTAATTTTTAATAATTTAATTTGGAGAAGATTTTGATAAAAATAAAATTTTCAGATTTAATTATTAATGTGGATCGAAAATTATGGAGATTGGGTTAAGATTTGATATTATTTGATGTATATCTTAATTTACCTAATTTTAATCTAGATAGATTTGAAAATAGAATTTTAACTTTGGAAGATTTTGAAGTGGATCAAATTTTCAGATTTATTATTTTTATGATTTTCAAAATCTAGAGATTAAATATTGGATAAGGTGATTTTGGATATATACAAATAATTATCAAAATTCAATTGTGATAAGAATTTAATTTTGGATAAGTTTTGGAAGATTTTGAAGTGGATCAAATCTTCAAACCTTATCCTTAAAGATTTAGATTCTTATGGATAATATTTGGATTAGATTTTTGATTTATATCAAGATATCCAATTATTATTTAATTAAGGTGGTTTGAAAATATTAAATAAAGTTAGTGGATAATTATAATTAATTTCCAGATTTATTTTAAGGATATTTTCGAAAATTACAAGTTATAAAATTGGTGGATAATTATTTTAATTTTTAATTTTTATCTTGTGGATAATATCGAATTAATTAATTTAATTAATTGAAAAATTCGAATATTATTTAATATTCATGCATATATATCATATGTTATTTTATGTGGATCATATAATAAATGATTGTTGGATTTGTAGACTGTGTTTGTTTGCAGGTTTACCAACTATCATGACTCCGTTATTTTATGTGAAGTATGTTTATGTTGAATGAATATTTGGCCGTATGCCGGTTTGGCTATGTGATTTTAATCCATGAGAAAATCCATGGATTAGGTCTAGGTTTTATTTTACGTTGTTTTAATGTAATAGATATAAAGCTATTAGACCGAGTTTTTGAGTTGTAATTTTTACTCTAGCAATATTAGATTTTTCCTTTTGGAATAGATAGTCTATATTGAATAAAGATCGAAGATCAACTCAAAGAAGCAAAGTGGTTCAGCACCAAGAAGGAAGGTTCACCGGTTCACGACCCAAAACCCTAAATGGAGCTAGGATTTTCGGCGAGGCGCGGTGAAGGGGACGGCAACCCAAGCCCTGTTCTGAAGCTGACTTTCCAGTTTTATCGCATCAATCAACATGAAATATAAGTCATGATAGTTGGAATATTACTATTGCTTATTATGTTGAAGCATGGAATGGTTGTTTATCATTTTATGTGATGTTTGCATATTCGATAATGGAATAAATGAAACCTCAAGCATAAATAACTAAGTGAGAGAGATTCATACCAAAGTATGTAGAAATTTCATACGGTCTCCATTAAAATTTGGTTTAATTGAGAAGTGATGGGCATGCGCGTTGACATCGGTCTTCCTCCATATCGGATGTGTCATATCACAATTTTCTCTAGAAATTAAATCTCCTAAATGGATAGCTGTAGAACACTATTAGAACTAACTGACTCCTCCATCTGGAGCAGTTAAATTCAAATGGTGTTCTTGGTGCGAAGATAATGATGTGCACACTTAGATGTAATTTATTGATAAACGTCCACACGATCGTGGTTTATCAGTTAGACGATTACATGACCGTGTTAATTATCCAGCTATTAATTTGCTTGTTGTAAGGAAATTCAAATGGAGGCAAATTAAAGGTTTTAACCTATTTAAAAATGAATTTTATAAACGTTCACACTATCGTGGCTTATAAAAGATGTTTTTAAAGTGTCGGTGGAAAAGTATATAATTTTGTGAGGCTTTCAATTATATACTGTTTATCCTAGAAGTGTTTGTGAATGTACTGCATGTTTTAATTTCAGTTATTTCATATCATCAATGGCACTCTCCAATTTGTCCTCAATCTTCAAAGAAAAAAAACTTGTCGGTGAAAACTACAATGACTAGCTTCGTAATGTTAACTTAGTTCTTATTGCTAATGGACACAAGTTTGTGCTTGAAGAGGTTTGTCCTCCACAGCCAAATGAGGATTCTGACGAAGCCCAAAAGGTTGCATATGATAAGTGGGTTAGGTCTAAGGAGATAATGCGTTGTTAAATTTTGGCATCTATGTCAAGTGTGTTGCAACATTAGCATGAGCCTATGAAAACCACTTATGATATCATGTACAATCTTAGGCAGATATTCGGTCATCAGAACCGCTCGGCACGCCATTTGGCATTGAAGAAGCTAATGTATGCGAGAATATCTGACTCCACACCTGTTAGGGATCACCTTCTCATGATGATGGGGTATTTATCTGAGATCAAGACCTTGGGTGGAGAGCTAGATTGCGATTCTCAAATCAACATTGTTCTTCATAGCTTGTCCTCAAAGTTTGAGCAGTTCAGGCTGAATTTTAACATGATTAAAAGAGATGCCACCTAACTGAACTGCTCATAGATCTTCAAGCGGCTGAATTGCTCCAAAAGAGCGATCCTCAGGCCCACATAGCTGAAAAAGGCGCGTCTTCTTCAGGTGGTAAAAGGAAGAAGAGAAATACACCTAAGAAGGCTGCAGATGAGGCGCCTAAGGCAAAGAAGCCAAAGGCAAAGATTCCTCCTAAGGAGTTCAAGTTGAAGACTAAGTGCTTCAAGTGCGGCCAATCAGGTCACTGGAAGGAGGTGTGCCCTAACAAGAAGAAGAAGAGAGGTACATCTCACACTCTGGTTGTAGAAACATGTTTAGCAACTTGTTCTACCCAGTCATGGGCAGTAGATACTGGAGCTACTGATCATGTTTGCATGTCTTTACAGGATTTTCTAGTAAAAAGACAGCTGAGTAAGGATGAGATCACCGTCTACATGGGAAATGCTATGAGAGTGGCGGCTATTGCAGTGGGAGACGTTATTTTACCTTTCAGTAGTGATAGAACTTTGGTTTTGAAAGATTGTCTTTATGTGCTTGGTTTTAGGCGAAACTTGATTTCAGTTTCTAAATTGATTATAGATGGATATTCTGTTTCTTTTGATAACAAAATAGTTATCTTTAGTGGTAAACATTTTATCTGTTTTGGCACATTGGATGAACACTTATACTTTCTTAAACCAAATGAAAATACTACGCCAAGACAACTGTTAAATACATCAATCATAAACCCTAACAAGAGAAAAGAACCTTCAGACTTGAATCAAACCTATCTTTGACATCGAAGGCTAGGTCATATTAACCTTAAGAGGATACAAAGGTCTGTAAATGGTGGACTATTGTCTTCTTTAGTACTGGAATCGTTTTCTTTGTGTGAATCCTGTTTGGAAGGTAAAATGACCAAGGGTCCTTTCCAATGAAAAGAAAATAGATCTGAAGGGCTATTAGATTTGATTCATTCTGAAATGTGCGGCCCTATGTCAGTTCAAGCTCGAGGAGGGTTTAAGTATTTCATCACTCTCATTGATGATTACTCTAGATACGGATATATCTACCTGTTGCGTCGCAAGTCTGAATACTTTGAGAAATTCAAAGAGTTTAAGGCGAAAGCGGAGAAACGAATAGGTAGAAGTATCAAGTCACTATACTCTGATCATGGTGGCGAGTATCTCTTAAGTAAATTTAGGGATTACATGGCAGAGAATGGGATTACATCCCAGTTGACTGCGCCTAGAATGCCATAGCAGAATGGCATGGCAGAAAAAAGGAATCATACACTATTAGAGATGGTTAGATCGATGATGAGTTATTCTGAGTTGCCCATTTCATTCTGGGGATATGCCCTGGAAACGGCAGCCTATATTCTTAACTTGGTTCCATCAAAATCAGTTCCTGCTATACCCACAGAACTGTGGACTGGACGAAAGCCCAGTTTGAACCATATTCGGATTTGGGGTAACCCAGCACACGTGTTGGACAAGGAAGCTGATAAGCTAGCGCCTTGTACTGATGTAAGGCTGTTCGTTGGATATCCTAGAGGAACGAAAGGTGGTTTATTTTATAGTCCTAAAGAACAGAAGATCATTGTCAGCACCAATGCTCGATTCTTAGAGGAAGACTATGTCATAAACCACAAACTAAGGAGTCAAATCACCCTTGAGGAGTTAAGGGGAGGATCGAATCCTACACCAGTTGTACAAGAAGAGGAACCACCAAACATTGCACAACGTGCCACAGAAGTACAGAAACTTCCTCGTCGCAGTGGGAGGGTTGTACGCCAACCTGATAGATTCATTGGTCTGGGAGAGACTTCAAATTTCCCAGAGAGACTAAATGAATTGGATCTCGGGACTTATGACGAGGCAATTCGACATAAAGATGTTGATTCTTGAAAAACTGCAATGGAGTCTAATATTGAATCTACGGATTGCAATCAAGTCTGTAACTTGTAGAACCACTAGATGAGGTAAAACCTATTGGCTGTAAGTGGGTCTACAAGTGCAAGAGAGGATCTGATGGGAAAGTTAAAACCTTCAAGGCATGATTGCTGGCAAAAGGGTATACTCAGAAAGAAGGGATCGATTATAAGGAAACCTTTTCACCGGTAGCCATGCTTAAGTCAATCCCGACTCTCTTGTTTATTGCCGCTCATTTGGATTATGAGATTTGGTAGATGGATGTCAAGACAGCTTTCCTAAACTGAAGTCTTGAGGAAAAACATTCGCATGAAGCAACCAGAGGGATTCATTGCTAAGGGCCAAGAGCACTTGGTCTGTAAGCTTAAGAGATCCATTTATGGACTTAAGTAGGCATCGAGATCTTGGAACATCCGATTTGATGAGGTTATCCAGTCATATGGATTCGTGCAAAGTCCGGATGACAGCTGTGTGTACAAGAAATGTGACGAAAATGTGGTGGCATTCCTCGTACTTTATGTTGATGACATCTTGCTTATTGGAAATAGTAAGAAGGTGTTGTCTAACATTAGGGTGTGGTTGTCTGAGCAGTTCGATATGAAGGATCTGGGTGAAGCCGGACATGTCCTTGGCATCAAGATCATTTGAGATCGCCAGAAAAGGATGTTATGTCTGCGATAGAGGAAATGAAGAAAGTACCATATGCTTCGGCTGTGGGAAGTTTGATGTATGCTATGCTATGCAATAGGCCTGATATATACTATGCCATTGGCATGGTAAGCAGATATTAGTCTAACCCTGGACAAGGTCACTGGACTGCGGTCAAAAACATTCTCAAGTACCTTACAAGGACACGAGATTACATGTTGGTATTCCGCTCTGATAGTCTAGTGCCTTTGGGTTACACGGACTCAGATTTTCAATCCGATAAAGATCAGAGTAAGTCTACCTCGGGCTATGTGTTTACATTACTGTGATAACTCTGGTGTAGTGGCAAATTCGAAGGAACCCAGAGCCCAAAAGGCAAGTAAACACATAGAGAGAAAGTACCATCTTTTACGAGAAATTGTTAAGAGAGGAGACATGGCGGTGGTCAAGATTGCATCAGAGGACAACCTGGCTGATCAATTCACGAAGAACCTGCCGGCTAAGACCTTTGATGGTCACGTGGAGAAAATGGGAGTGAGATGCAGACCTGGTGGTGCAGTTTGAGTTGATAGTTTTGATTGGAGAGTTAGCCAATTAGTTTTTATGCTTGAAAGACATGCTTCAAGTATAAGTGGGAGATTGTTAGTTTTGTATACTAGAAGACTTGTCTTTGTATACTTTTCTGATGATATAATGATATGAAATGAAAGTTATTGCAGTCACTGTTTGCATTAAGATTATGTTCTATAATTGTTCTAGGTAATGTTTCATATACTTACATTGTAGATGATATGGTATAGGGAGTCACACGGTAAGATCATATCATTAGAACCTTATATTGTATTAAAGAGCTCACGGCTTAGATGGTCCTGAACACACTATCGGTACACCGTAGAATAATCTAATAAGTTAGTTTATCTTGACTAACTGATTATTCTAGTACACTTATTAGTGTATTGAGGAGGATCACGATAGGATACTATTCTCTGTCTCTAACCCAGTTAGTGATAGAATAAAGATCCACAGAGTTCGGGTTCTGAACTCATGTGATATTGGAGAACATATGTGTGCATTATCTATTACTTTGATTTATCAATGAGTGAGATCTTTTCGTAGATCAAACTCGATATCTTGGGTAATAACAATGTATACATGATGTCTCGAGCAGTATACATGAGCACCATGTCCTGGTGCACCAGGTTGTTGATGTTCTCTTGAGGAAACACAAGTTCATGTTGAAACCCTGCAGGTGGAATTTATTCCTTACATGGTAAAGCTTGTGTGGTACTACTCAAAGTTTTAGATGTTAATTAATTATAGCAGTCAGAGGCTGACATAATTAATTAATGAACATTATATCTTAAACACGGGGAATGGCTGGACTAAAGGAGAAAGCATATTCGTAAATATGTATTAAATTGGTAGGTCAGTTTTACTTCTTTAGTGGAATAAAAGTAAAATTTAATTTATTTAATTATATCCTAAGTTTATTGGATATTGGATATTAAATAAATTAGTAGGCCAATTTAATATTCTTCTAGATCCCTGTTGTAGCCCAATTGACTGATAGTGGACTGGATATTGAACTTAAGATAGTGGCCCAAACCCAGTAGTGTTGGGAGACATATTTTCGGCCACCTCCCCTATAAATAGAGGAGGTGGGTTCGAAATTTTCATCACTTGAAATCAGCCCCTCTTTTATCTCTCAAAGTTATCCACAGATCTCACAACCCTATCTAGTAGATTTCAGCCCACTCTGAATCTAGATACAGTCCGAGAATACAACAGAAGATCTTGGAGTAGAATCTGTGTAGGTCAAATTTTTAGAGATAAGTGGTGCCAGTATTACATTCATTAAACAGCAAGATTAGATCTTTAATCTTGTCCTCAGACCGTCTGACAATTGTAAGTAATTCGGATCTATGTCTTCCGCTTTATTAGATTCATTTTACATAGTTTTGTGCTTGACGTGATAAACATGCATGTGACATAAAAATATGATTTGCATGAACATGGATTAATGAACAACCAAATGATTCTGCGGTGGTTTAATTCGAAAAAACCCCAATAGGTTGCTCGCATGTTCTATCAGGTTCAAAACTCGCTTTATCTTCATCTTCAACTTCTTTCGACTTCCTTATCTTCCTGGGGCGTACTTCGTGATGCACCTCGATATTAAATTATCATCGCAGTCGTTTCTTTTTCCTCGAAGTAGTAGTCTGACTTTATGGTTTCTGCTGTTGATCAGTATTACTTGCAGGCGTAAAGATTGCACGTCTGGACTTTAACTGCACGCTTGGAACTTACTTGCCGACATTCATTGCATCGCTTCCAAACGTAATGAGCTGAGACATTATCTTGGAAATGCGTGTCCTAAACTTAGAGAATACTATCTGGCACTTGCTTGGATTCTACTTCCTACTAGGAAATAATATCTCTCGATCTTTCAATGATAATTAAAAGGAATACTATGTTATACTCTGTGCTCTAATCAAGGGTCCACACTCGGGTTCTATGAGTGGGAGCGAGATAAACGAATGTCTCTGAGTGAGGGCTTTATCTTGATCAATAATTCATTGACAAGGTCAAAAGCTAGAAAGAATATAACACTTGGTTATATATGCCAAAAATATTGCCTTTTCAGAGGACTTATAAACTTGAAGGGTTCTTGCATATAACAAAGATATGGAAGAAATCAACTGTTAGCAATCGAAACCGTGCTGAAATATTCTCACAAAGGTGACAGCATAGCCTAACAAGGAAGTGCTATTACTGATTCTTGATGATCAAGGAGAATCATCCAAAAAGATTGCAAATTATCCAAGAGGATATAATTGAAGAATTTCAAATGATATGAAGCTACTGAAGGGCAATTGATTCAATTGACAAGAGAATAAATAAATCGATTCCAAAAGAGAATAAATAAATCGATCCTATTAACACAAAAATAAATAGACTCAACAAAACTTCTTATCATACTGAAACTCTCAATCTACCGAATACAAGGTCTATCTTCTTAACGATCTTCTTCGGGTTCTCTCTTTCTTTTTTGAGCATCACGCACCTTCTTCTTTATGAGGTTGCTACGAAATAGCACGAGTCGGCTAGACCTCAAATGGCTACGCTTGGCCAGGAAAGCGACATCCGGGGATCTCTTCCTATCTATCGAAATGGGATATGACAAAGCGACTTGATCTATGGCACCTCCTAAACTCAAATGATCCGACTTCAATTTCTCCTGGAAACACCGATGAATGTGTCTTCAAACTACCTTGGCTACAGTCATGACGATAATCTTCATCTTCATTAATCGACTTGAAACAAGTGACAACTTAGGGCATCGAACGCGACGTGACTTTGAATGTCCCTTCATTGAATTAACGAGCCTTTATCGAAAGAATCGAATCTTCATTCCTTACAAACGCGATTAGATCTTCTGATGAGACTTCTTTTGAGTTGAAAGCTCTTGCGTGGGGATTCCTCAAACTTGCGTTAGATTCACGGTCTAATAACTTGCCTTTAACTTGACTGCTCATTTTCCTGCTCCTTGCTCGAAAATGAACTTCATGACCTTTTTCCTGGTTCTACTATAATCTCAGAATCCTTAACCTCCTCATAAACGCCCTTATGATAAAATGTTCTTTCGAACATCTCTACTTAACTCTAGCTCCTTGAGAGGGAACTTATTCAATCTAGGGTTCTTTAAGAGAACCTAAAGGGGAATCCTAGAATTCTCCTTAATTCAAGCTTGTTATAGTCTATGTTCTAACTATATTCTCTATGCTTCATTCATCCTCAACTCTTCCTCAAATCCTTTCCTTATGGGTAGAAGACAAGCCTTTATTAAAAGAAGATTTTTAAATCAACTTTCAAACTTTATAACTTTACTCAAAAATTTTAACGGTCCAAAATGACCGAAATAGTTCGAGTATCTGCAGAAAATAATATTCTGAAAATATTTACTTCTTGCTCGAATCCTTAATGACTCAAAACTCTTTAAAACATTGATCTAGAACTTAGTTCAATAAGTTCCACCTTAAACTTTGGTATAACCAAAAATTTTATTTCGAAAAGAGATAATATTCGACTTTCAAAAATCGACTAACCTTGTCTTACTCAAAACTTTTCTCCTTTATCCTATACTTTCAAAAAGTTATGCCAAATATAATTGAAATACTTTAACTCAATCATACCTTAACTTTGTTGAAGATGCAAGGGTGATGATGAGTTGGGGGTTGCTGATTACTACCTTTGAACAATTCAATATTCATAAAAGAGTTCAATCAATTACTTTAAGAAGAGACAGGTCTGCAGAGTAGCAAACTTGCTCTGATACCATCTATAATAGCCCGGTCCCTAGGCGGTCATTTTTAATGGGGACGGGGTGTTAGGTGTAAAAGCTAAAGAAAATAGGTAGATTAATTGGAAATCCAGGGGGTGTTTCTAGAATTAAACTAAATAAGCGCCTCAAAAACTTAGGCAACTTAACTTTATGATTAGGAAGAACTTATTATTTTCAACGAATCAAATGGGTCAAAGGGTTCAAACAAGTTGAAGGAAAGCCAAATCATAGGCCAATCGAATTTTAAATAGAATCCAATGACAAACAGATAGGAACTGACTATTTAAGATAAACAAGACCTCTTCATAGGTCACAACAGCTAAGACCCATCAATAGGTCAGAGTCAAGTAAATCATATTGTCCCATTCATAGGAGGAAGTATGAAAACAACTTAAGACTAACTGCAAATGAGTAGAATCATGCTTGGAAAGAAAAACCTCTTTATAGGCGAACAACAACAACAAGCATGCAAGACCTATTTATAGGTCGACTGAAACTGAATAGATACTAATATGATCAGAATCCACAAGGAATAATTGGTATGTCGAAAGAACATGCTTAAAAGACTTTATTGATATTTTAAGATTCATAGCATTTAAGATATGCTACTATCAAGAGTCAAGTTACATATATCGAGACTAAATACTAACATCAGAGTACTTAGCAGAAACTTAGTAGAACAAAATCATGCAACCATATAGAGCAACAAACTGGAAACCTCAGACAACCCCACCAGCGGAAGAAAATCATGCAACCATATAGAGTAACAAACTCAATTTGAGTACTCATGGACCTTGTGGTTCAAGCCGAGTCGAAAGTTATGGCCTCCGAATGAAAACGTGCCAAAACTGCCTTGGCACCTGTGCGCTCACGCTGACCCCCGCGCCGGCGGCACCCCTTGCGTGCCCGCACCACACAGCACGCTCACGCACCTCTCTGGCCGAGAGGGTACCCCCGCAACTGCGGGGTCCTCCGCGACCGCGGCACCTGGGCGATTTCCGATGGCGGTAGCTCCTTCTCCACTCCTCCGCTCTCGACTCGGCCAACACTACTAGACGTCTAGGAGGTGCACTCACGAAGAGCACACCTCGCTCGACTCTCAACTCTTAAGAAATGGGGGTGAAAGAAGTGAAAATGAGCAAGAAATAAGGGAATGGGAGAGCTCTATTTATAAGGGAAATCAAAGCTTCCCCTGGAAGCTACTGCAGTGCAACAATACTGCTTAAGAAATTCCAAGTTCGGTTAAAAGGTGCTTTATTTGATGGTGAGGTCCAAATGACCTCGTTCACGAAATCCAAAAATACCGGGAGGTTTGTTGGCTCAAGTACTATTGAACCAACTTGACTCGAGATAAAGAATGAGTCATCTTGAAGGAAAATGAGAAAAGATTCTCTTTTTAAAATAAAGTTACTATTCCACACAAGGGACAAATAAAATTCCCGAGCGTTCGATTAACCTCAGAATAAAAATCTGGGAATGCCAACGGATTCTTTGAGAAATTTCTTATAAGGTAGGCTTGAAGAAACAAGGCTCGGGTCAACACACAGGATTTCATGAATTTCTAACGATCGCGCTCCTATGGAAAAACACTATTCCCGCTCTTATTTAATACGATTTTCATCGCCGGGTCCTCAAACGACCTCGGATTGAAAATCCGAAAGTACCGATACGCTCCTTAGGTCAACACCTTCCAAACGTGACCAAAATTGGTCATCACTGAGCTGGAATCGAAATTCTGGAAAAGACAATTTTAGGAAAAATAACTCCTAAAATCACGGCTTACAACCGAAATATCCTTATTATGCTCAAAATTCCTCTTAATATTTCTTAATTAAAATTAGGAATTACTTAATCATATTCTGAAAAATCGGGTTGTTACAAAGTCAATCGTAAAGACACCTCTAGAGTTGTGGAAAGGAAGTAAATCTAGTTTACCTCATTTTTGCATATGGGAGTGTCCAACACACGTGTTTAAAGGAAAGACTAGAAAATTACATCCACGATCAGAAGTGTGTCTATTCATAGGATATCCCACAGGAACAAGATGAGGTTTGTTTTATGATCCTCATGAAAAGAAAGTAATAGTTTTGACTAATTCTATCTTTCTTGAAAATGATTATATACAAAACTTTCGACCTCATAGTAAAGTTCTACTCGATGAGTTACTTAATGATAAGATCAAACCATAGCTCGCAAACGTTGTTGGAGAAACCACTAATGATACCACTAAACTAAATCAGAATATCATGACACTTAAAGGTAGTGGGAGGGTGATTGTTCTACCAATTCACTATCGTCAAAATAAAGAGGCAAACGTTGCCATTTCTGATGGAGTCGATGATAATCCATTGACATTTAGATATGTGATGGAAGATTCGGATGAAGAGAGATGATTTGAAGCTATGAATGGATTCTATGCATTCCAATTCTGTCTTGGTTCTTGTAGATCTACTTGAAGGTGTCAAACTAATATGGTGAAAATGGATCTATAAGAGAAAGCGAGGTGTGAATGGGAAAGTAGAGACTTTCAAAGCAAGGCTTGCAGCTAAGGGTTATAACCAAAAGGAAGGAGTCGACTATAAGGAGACTTTCTCCCCTGTAGCTATACTTAAATCCATTCATATACTTCTTTCAATTATTGCATGTCTTGACTATGACATATGACAGATGGATGTCAAGACAGCCTTTTTGAATGGCTATCTAGGTGAAGATATCTACATGCAGCAACCAGAGAGTGGTTTTGTAGCCGAAGGGCAAGAGCAGAAAGTCCGTAAATTGCTTAGATCCATTTACGGACTAAAACAAGTCTCTCAGTCTTGGAACCATAGGTTTGATGAGACCACTAAATCATATGGTTTTGACCAAAACATTGATGAACCTTATGTCTACAAATGAATCAAGGATGGTAAAGTGGTATTTTTAGTGCTTTATGTGGATAACATTCTACTCATTGGGAATGTTGTGAAAACATTATCTACAATTAAAGATTGGTTGGCCAAGCAATTCCAAATGAAAGATTTGGGAGAAGTGAATTATTTTCTTGAAATTCAAATTGTTCGAGATCGCAAGAATAAATTATTGGCACTGTCTCAAGCATCATATATAGATAAGATGATGTTGCGTTATAGAATGCAAGATTCCAAAAAGGGTTATCTACCAATCCGACATGGAGTCATTCTCTCCAAAGAACAGTGTCCTAAGACAACCTGAAAAGGAAGAGAACATGAGACACATACCCTATGCCTCCACAGTAGATAGCTTAATGTATGCCATGTTGAGTACTAGGCCTGATATTTATTATGATGTGGGGATAGCCAATCATTTTCAATCAAACCCAGGAATTGATCATTAGGTAACAGTGAAGAATATTCTCAAGTGTCTTCGGAGAATAAGAAACTATATGCTTATCTATTATGGTGATAACCTTCAAATAGATGGATACATTGATTCTGATTTTCAATCAGACAAGGATAATTAAAAGTCAATATCTAGGTCAGTGTTTACTCTTGGTGGAGGTGCCATAGTATGGAGAAGTATCAAGCAATCCAGTACTGTAGACCCCACTGTGGAGGCTTAATATATAGCAGCTCCTGAAGCAGCTAAAAGCAGTATGGCTAAAGAAGTTCCTTACTGATTTGGAAATTGTTCTAAATTTGGATAGGTTAATCACCTTATATTGCGACAATAGTGGTGCAGTGGCCAATTAAAAGGAACTTCAAAGTCACAAGAGGTCAAAGCATATAGAAAGGAAGTATCATCTGATCCGAGAGATAGCACAAAGAGGAGACGTGGCAATTCTCAAGATTGCGTCTGCTGACAACCTTGCTGATCTATTCACCAAGACTCTACCTGCAAAAGTGTTTGATAAGCATATTCATAATTTTGGACTAAGAGACATGTCCCATATGCTTTAGGGCAAGTGGGAAATTGTTGGGGATTTTTCCCTTAAAGCAATTGTGAATTGTTTTTATCTTATTTATAATAGAGACATTTATTTTAGAACTAATATACTTATTGTATGCATTTATTTTAGATCAATGAAAATCTATAGTTTATTTAATATTACCATAATCTTAGTATATAAGTGTTATATACAAGAGGATTAAGATTATGAAAAATAAACTAAACATAAAGTCCGTGACAGATTTAATTAAAGTACGGGATCTTTAATTAAAGTGTCATTAATGCAGTCTGAGGACTTTATGAATGTGACCGTTTCATCCAAACCCTTCATGTGGAGACATCCAGTTGGAAGCATTTATATATAATATGATCATATAGGACTTGGACCGATTTATTTTAATTATTCCTTCAAATTCTATTAAAGAAAAGGAATATTAAATAAATCACAAGATGACCATATATGAATCATCTTAATCCTGAGTGATTATAGACTCCTGTATATTTCAATGTGATTCTTGATTTTCTCATTAAAGTTTGTTTGCCAACATTCTCTAAACTTGCATTTTAGATTCACAATTGAATAAAATAGCTGGGAATGTAATTTATATATATGGAATATATTCCTTCTTTTAAGAAGCGGAAAGATAATTCTCTTATTTATTAATTCTGAAACTAAGTGGTTTGAGATCTCTAATTCATGAATCGTTTATAATTTAATCGCTCGCTGGTGAATTAATGGTAAATGAGAAAAATAAATAATTAATAAGGATAAAGGATACTATCTATCTTCAATTATGAATTATATATGGATGATTAATTCATATTAAATGATTAAATCAATGGACTGTTCAAATTTATAGAGTAAATATGTTCTATAATTAAAGAGAGTGCAATTCCGAATTTTTAGTGGAATAGTTTCGGAATTAATAAGTTGAATAAATTAATTAAAGAATTTAATTATTTATTCAATTTATTGGAGCTCTTGATTATAGGTCCATGGTCCCGGATTTGCCTTCCTGTATTATTGACGGGTTAATAATAATATTTAAGTTCCTAAAGTGTTATGAAAAATAAGTTTTCATAAAGTTTGGGCTTATGTGTAAATATTAGTCAATTCCAGGAATGTATGATATTCCACAGTTTGACTGTGCTAGGAATTAAATAAATATAAGATATTTATATTATTTACATATTAGTAATAATTAATAATTATTTGAGATAATTATTAATTTGTTTCCTTATCCTATATGATTCTGAATCTTTTTTAGATAGAAAACAGATATGTATTAGGATTTGACCTAAACCTAATTATAAATATAACACAAGAGACTTCTATTATCCTCATGCCTACCAAAGCTCACCCGAGATGTGAATTAGAATAGAGGATTAAGAAAGAAAACAAATATTGTAATTGATTTTGTGAAAATCAATTCATGCCATTCTCATTTGGCAAAATCAAATAGTTTGATTTTTATTTCAATTATTTTCTCTTGCCGTTCATATATTAAATTGAGTTTAATATCCACCCAATACTACAGCCCAATTCTACGATTTCATGTGTTGAAATAATCGTAGAAAAATTAAGTTAGGAACTTAATATATTTATTTCGGTAACCACTCACTACCGTTCAAAGGGGGGATCGAATCGGAAGATCATGGTGTTTACGAGCTTCAAGATTCAAATGTCGAACGAAGAAGACGAAGGATATTCGAGAAAAAGATATTTTCTTTATCTATTCTTTAGTATTAAATAAATTTAATTTTCATGGATATTGTATTCTTATATCACGATCTATTTTCTTATTTATACCGCTTCCGCTCTCGTTCAATTTGATCGAAAAGACAGATTTTATTTGACCCGAAATTATTTCGGACTAGTTTAATTTCTAACACAAACCCCTGCCACATATGTAGGAAACACGAGTCACATTCCCTCAGTGTTGGTTTTGTGTACTGAAAAGCTTGTCTTTGTATATATTAAATAATATTAAGATAATATAGATTGAATAATAATTGCAGTCACTGTGTGCATTTTATTGAATGTTCCATGTACTTGCATTATAGATGATATGGTGTGGATCAACACACGATAAAGCTCATATCATCGGATTCCTTGCATTGAATTAAAAGGCTCGTGGCATAGATGGTCCTGAACCTACTATCGATACACCGTAGAATAATCTGATAGTTAATTTATCTTCACTAACTGATTATTCTAGTACACTGCCTTGTGTATTGAGGAGGATCGCGATAGGATACTATTATCTATTATGACCTTAAGGGAGAGAATAAAGATCCACAGAGTTCGGGTTCTTAACCCATATATATTAGTGGACATATATATATTTTGTTATTGCTTTGATTTATCAATGGGTGATATTCTCAGATAGGATCAACAACCTCGACATCTTGGGCAGTATCATTTACATATATGATGGGTCGTGCGATATATATGGTCACTGTGTCCTGGTGCGCCAAGTTGAAGATGTCCTCTTAAAGAAGCACAAGGATCATGGAAAGCCCTGCAGACAGAATATTAATTTATTCTTACCATGATAAACGGAAGTCGTGCAATACTACTCAAGGAACAAGATATTAATTAATTATACCTGTCAGAAGCTTACATAATTAATTAATGGATATTATATCTTAAACATGGGGAATTGCTGGACTAAAGGAGAAAACATATTCGTAAATATGTATTAAATTAGTGGGTCAGTATTATTATTTCTTTAGTGGAATAAAAATAATACTTAATTTATTTATTTATATCCTTGTTATGGATATTAGAAATTAAATAAATTAGTAGGCCAATTTAGACTACAAATAACAGCAACCACGCCAATAATCCAACCACCCAACCACTTCAATATTTAATTAATTTCTCTCTCTTCCACATCATCAATATTCATCCAACCCAACCACATCTATGTTACATGTTTTATCCATGACCACCCAACCACACCATTATACATAATTATTTTGTTTTATTTTATTTTAAGATTAAAAATATTACGTGTAATAAAAATAATATAAAAATTTATAATTATAACAAGAAAATGAAAATATTCCAAAAAGTAAAATCGAGCAATAAATAAAGTCGCACTCATTAAACGGTATTTCCTAAAATTATATTAAATAAACATTAATTATTTGGATATATAGAAAACTAGAGAAAAAAATAATAATTTTGTGTGTTGAAATATAATAAAATTAATGTCTATTTATAGAAAATAAAAAAATATGAATTTTGGTATATTTTTTATTTTTATTTTTTATATAATATAAAAAATATTTCAATTTTATATATATTTTAAAATAAAATTAATTGGCCAATAGGATGGAGACAAGTGTCTCTGTCCTATTGGCCAAAAGAGTGGTTGAAAAGAGACCATGAATGGTCAAATATGGGGGGAGGTCGACCGTTTATTTTTCATTTTACCCAATTTTTTTTTAAGTGGCTGGTGACCACATGCCTTGTGGTCGCCGTTAATGATGGTCTTAATATTCTTCTAAATCTCTGTTTTAGTCCAATATGACCTAAGTGGATTGTGAATAGAACAAGAGTTGGAGGCCCAAACTCATTAGGGTCTAGGGAGTTTATCTTCGCTCCATCTCCTATAATAATGGAGGGGGGCATGAAAATTATCACCACAAATTAAACAGCCCCTCTAAGTGCTCTCTTGATTCCTAGAATTTCCATAACCGTTTAGTAGTCTGCAGCCCACCCTACATCTAAGCAAGGTCCGGGAATATAGTAGAAAATCAAGAAGTAGAGTATTGGAGCTTGGGAGTGTTCGAACACCATGGAGAGGAAATTCATCATCCATGTGTTCTCCATCAACAATGGGATTAGACATCTAATCTCGTGAGCTACCCGACAATGTTTGTAAGTACCGTTTCAATAGTAACTATTTTCTTCTTCTACAATAGATTCGAAATTGAAACTTGCATGTTAATTCAACATATGATAATTAATGGCATCCAAATAGATCCTGTTAGGGTACAATTCGAAAAACCTCTCTTGATATCAGAGCAGGTGTTGGCTCTGCTAGAGAATTAATTCTATGTTTTATTCGAAACTTATGATTAAATATGAGGATGAATTTATGTATTTTAAATTTTCATATTTATTTGTGGAAAAGTTTCGAATATGATAAGTTTTAAATTGGTTTTTTTTAATGTGAATTGAAAAAGTTCAATTTAAATCTTGGCAATGTTTTCGATCAACATGATATGGAATTTGGATGATGTAATGGTGACTTAATTTCCAGATTTTATTCTTCATCATGTTCGAAAATGTTGGAACAAATTAATTCCCTAATTTTTTTTATAATTTTCGAATTTTTTGTTTTAATTTGAAAAAGAATTTTGATTAATATCAAAATTTTCAAATTTAATTATAATGGGGATCGAACATTATGGGTGTTAGAATTGGAGAAGGTAATCTTTGATGTAGATCAAAAGTTACCAAATTCTAATTCAAGTAGGTTTCAAAATAGAATTTTAAATTTGGTAAGTGTTTGAAGAGGATCAAATCTTCCATATTTTTTTCTATTAATTTTGATACCTAGTATATAATTTTGAAAGGATTTTCACTAATATCAAATTTTCAAATTATTAATTTTAATTAGGGATGGCCGAAAATAATTAGAATTATTTTGGAGGAATTTTTTGATTAATTTCAAATTTCTAAATTTAATTCTAAGGTAATTTTATAAATTTTAAGATTTAATTTGGAGAATTTTCGGATTATTTTGAAAATTTCCATATTTTATCTTTGGAAATTTTTTGAATGTATAAAATTTAATTTGGAGGGATATTTTAATTAATTTTAAAATTTCCAAACTTAATTTTATAGTATTTTTGAAAATATTAATTTAGTTAAGGATAATTTTCAAAAATGATCATGTATGGATATAATATGTAATTTTATGTTTATCACTTAGTTTAATAGTCATTGTATGTAGACGATTTTTGTTTGAAGGTGATACTGACTATAATGAAATTTTATTTTCGTGATGTGATGATTTAATTTATGTTGAATGTATGGTTCTTGATGGTCGTATGCCGGTTTGGTTATGAGGTTTTTATCCATGACAAAATCTATAGATAAGACTTGCATTTATTATATTATGTTGTTTTAATATAATAGGAAAAATAAAATGTTAGAGTATAGTAATGATTTCAAAAATCATTATAGTCTTGAGTTGTACTTTTATTCCCTTTATTTTTCTAGATATATTAGGATTTTTCATAATTAAAATCCTTATCATATGGAAATTAAATATTTAAGATAGTGATTATTTTATCCTAATGGATTTTGATAAAGTAATCGATATCTTTGGATTTATTTAATTATGATAAAAAAAGATTTAAATTTGGAATAGAAATCATTATAGAATTAGATGAGGATAGGAATTCTTCTCAAGGAAGGAAAGTGGAGCAGCCCCAATCAAGGAAGAACGATATCCCGGGCACGTCCCGAAACCCTAATCGATGATAAGGTTTTGGCGAGAAGCTTGGTGGTGGCAATGGTGACGTCCAGATTTTCGGAGCTGATTTTCCAAGTTTATCTCATGAATGCAACATAAGAAATATGTCATGATAGTTGATTTAATTATTGTGCTTATAATGTTGTTGTCTACATGTCATGGATGTTTATCATTTTATTTGATGATCTTGCATGCTTATGGGATAAAAAAATGAAAACCTCAAGTACAAATGACTAAATGGGAGAGATTCATACCAAAGTATGTAGAAATCTAATTGGTCTCCATTAATCTAGTTTAATTGAGAAGTGATGGGTATGCGCGTTGACAATAGGTCTTTCTCCATATTGGAAGTGTCATATCACTGGATTCTCTAGAAATTAAACCTCTTAAAAGATAACTGTAGGACACTATTAGAATAAACTGACTCCTCCATCTGGAGCAGTGAAATTAGAACCAGTGCCCTTGGAGTGAAGATGATGGTGTTCACACTTAGGTGTAATTTATTAATAAATGTCCAAACTATCGTGGCTTATTAATTAGACGATTACATGACCGGGAATATTACTAATTATTAATTCACTTATCAAAAGGAAAATTGACTGGAGGTGAATTAAAGGCTAATAACCTGTTTAGAAATGAATTTCATAAATGTCCACACTATCGTGGCTTATGGAAAATATTTTTAAAATGTCGGTGGATATACATATAATTCTTTTTGAAGATTTCAAGTATAAAATTATCCGAAAAGTGTGACTGTACTGCATGTTACTTTTCTGTTATTCTATATTATCATGGCACTCTCCAACTTGTCTTCTATTCTCAAAAGTTTTATATCGGTGAAATACTAAAGATTCCGAAACTTAAACATTGTCCTAAACAGCTTTAGCTTTAAATTGTACTTGATAAGGAATGTCATAAGAAGCCAGTTGCAAATTCTGATGAAGAAGTGAGAACCTCTTATGGTGTAATCTCAAGAAATTCTTCGGACATCAGAATTACACAACAAAACACATTGCCATAGAAAATATGATGAACACCAAGATAATCAATTCTATTTCTGCAAGGGATCACATTCTTTAAATGATAAGCTACTTATCAGAGATTGAAACTTTGGATGGTGAACAAGATGCCGAGTCTTAGATCGATATGGTGTTTGACAGTCTGTCCCTGAAGTTTGAACAGTTCTTTTGAACTTTAGCATGATAAAGAATAATGACACTTTATCAGAAATGCTTGTTGATCTTCAGACAATTGAGATGCTTGTAAAAGGCATCACAATGGCACATATGGTTGAGGGAAATGCATCTTCAGGTAACAAGAAGAATGCATCTCAACCCTTCGTCCCATTAGGGATGGTCTGTAATACCCCGTAAATTAATTACTGCTTAATTGCACTTAAGTGTGTGATTACTGTACAAGTACAGTAATTTCCAGTCAGATTAGGGTTGAAAGTATCCGTTAAGTTCGATTAAATTCAAGGTTAATTAATTCCCGTCGGTGGGTTAATTATTATTATTTCAGTTAGGGTTTATTCCCTTTACAGTATGGAAAGCCGGAATCATAATTTCAGATAAATTTGATTCATATTCTTTTAAATTATGGTGTGTGTTTATCATGAATTAGATATTCCGATAAATATTTTCAGGACTGGGAGAATCAAATATTCTCCAGTCATTCAATGTTTAAATTCAGATAATTTAAACAGAGTGATTTAGAAGCCGAGAGAATTAGATATTCCCTAGTTCGGACGTTTTAAATGTTGAGGATTTAAAACCAATATTTTAAAGCAGTGTTTTAAAAATCAATAATTTCAGATAAATTATTGTGTTTAAAATAAGTGATTTATTTCATTAAGCTCGGGAAAGTTCGGGATTTTTTCGGAGATGAAAAATATCACGATAACCGAACAACCGATATTTAAACTGGGTAATTTCTAATCAACCCCCAAGGCATGGAAGGCCATACCTCCCCTCACCTCTCCCATTCCACCAACGTCACTTTGTCCCCCAAAATAGAAATAGATATATGTATTGTATTGAATTGCAAAGAGAGAGAGAGCTTCACCATCCTTCATCATCTTCCATTCCATCTTCATTTGACACAAGATTTTCGAGAGAGAGAAAAAGAGGAAACACAGTAGAGCAGCCCTCATTTCTCCTTCTTCTCCATTCATCATCTTCATTGCCATGAATTTTCGAGAGAGAGAGAGAAAGATCAAAGCTCTACATAGCCTTGTTCTTCTTCATTCTATCTTCTTTCTTCCATTTTCTTTGAGAGAGAAAGAGAGAGTGAGAGAAGCAAGAAGTTGCAGCCATTCGCGGAGGAGAACTCCAGCTCGTTCCAGCAATTTTCACAACTTTTTCAAGCCTTTCCGAGTTATTTTCGAAAGGTATTTTCGAAATCGTGTTATTTATTTTATTTATGGTTTGAAGCATGTTAGATGGTAGAGACGAGGATTGATGTGTTAAAATGCATAATTCAAAGCATGTTAGTTATGGTTTAATGAGTTCAAAGCTTGAATATCGAACTTTCATGGCGGCTATCATCGTTCTCGGCCTCAGAACCGTGCGAGCGCGCGCAAGGGCGCCGCCGCGGGGAGGAGGGCCATGGCGCGCACAAGTGTGCCGCTGCGGGGACGCGCGCGTCCGTGCATGATGTAAGGGCGCCGCCGCGCATGGTAGCGCACCCGCGCACTGTGTATTCAGCAGATTCGCCACCCTTTAGTAAAACGAGCATAACTTTCTCGTTAGATGTCGGATTGAGTCACTGTAAATTTTGCCAGAAACTAGACTTCCGTAGCTTTCAATAGTATATTTCTCAGTCTCTAATTCGTCCTGAGTTAATTATGAAAAATCGGCAAAGTCAGGTCACAAGTTTTTCTTTCGAAAATTCATGACAGATTTGCTACCTTCTAGTAAATCGGTTATAACTTTTTCGTTAGTTATCTTATTGAGTCAACGTAAATTTTTCTGAAAACTAGACTTCCATGGCTTTTCATTGGTATATGGAACATTCCCTACACCTTAGTAAGTCAAAACAGAAAATTTTACAAAGATAGACGTTGTGGAGAACGTTGTTTAGTCTACGAACTTAGTGATGACTTTGTTTCTAGAATCTAGTTGTGATGATGTTAAGGTATTTTTGATACCTTAAATGATGATGATGTATGCCTTAAGATGTTTAAAAGCTAGGGTTGAGATTAACCCTTAAGCTACGAGAAAATTTAGAACGGATACTAGACCCTAATAAGCCTTCATGTCGTGTTGAGTCCTGTTAGATTTAGGATCAACATGCTAAGTATATTTTTATCTATTGAAGGCTAGCAGATCCGCAAGGGATAAAACCCTGAAGAACTAGCAGTTGCAATATTAAAACATCGGTGAAAGGTGGGCTTTCTTTTCAATGGGCTCTTAGTCCAAATAATGATTTGAGTTTTTACTCACCTGAAGTTATTTAATTCTGATGCAAATAAGTTATTGTCATGCATAAAATATTTTGTTTTGTATGATATCCTTATCTGTATTTAGTTAGCTCGCAAGGGGCTTTCTAACTCTTAAATCGATCGGGCCTCATGCTAACTTAGTGTGTTAACTGAGGTAGTGTACACTTAAGTCGGTGATATTAGAAAGAGGGAAAGGCTTAAGCGGAGCTATTCCTGACTAAGACATCGATGATACTAAATGTCTGTGGAAAAGGCTGAGCAGAGCTATTCCTCAGAGTTTAGTTCAGATATGTATTCGTGGAAAAGGCTTTAGCGGAGCTATTCCTCGACGTCCTTGAAAAAAGCTTAAGCAGAGCTATTCCTCGGCATTCAGTTTGGATATGGATGATCATACAACAGAAAAGAGCGCTCAAAAATAGAAAATGATTTAGTAAAACATATGGTCTTTTCAGGTAAAATCCCTGTGGGTTTACTCAGATGTATGACAATAAAACCATTTTTAATAAACGTTCATAATATCAGATATATTATGATATTTTTGGCAATGTGTTCACTGAGTATACTTGTACTCAGCCCTGCATATTTGTTTTTAAATGTGCAGATTGAGTATTGATGGTGCATGGTGAAGTGCTGAGAAAGAAAGTTGTTTTGTACAAGATTCAGAATATTTCCTGTATTTTGTTATGTTATATTGCTTCCGCTAATTAAGTCTAACCGAGTCAAGTCTTCAGTATGTCTTGAACTCGCTGATACCTTTTTGGTATTCTGAGGTATATATATATTTCTTCAGTTATATTTTGAGAAATGAAAGTCAGTCCGGAATTTGAGTTCACAGCAAATATCGTTCCTGGAATACAGTAGTTCATTCCTTTATTTAATTATTTCCGGTTCGAGCCTTGATCCATCCTTCATTGGGATTGAGTCGTGTCAGTCACACTTCATATTAATCAGATATTAATTTGGGGTCATGACATGGTCAATGCTAGTGCCATCACCAATATCTGCTTCAGCTCCTGAAAACTGTTCTCGCATTTTTCTGTCCACTCAAAAGGTATCCCCTTTCACGTTACTTGCGTGAGTGGTCTAGCTATATTGGAGATACCTTCAATAAACCTTCTGTAATGTCCTACCAATCCAAGAAAACTCATTACTTCTCCCACATTGGTTGGCATATTCCAATTGCTAACGGTGTCCACTTTTATCGGGTCGACCTCAATACATTCGGTGGTCACTATATGTCCAAGGAATGCTATAGGATCCAACTACAACTCATACTTCTTGAACTTTTCATACAATTTCTCTTTTCTTAGAGTTTCCAACATATCTTTCAAGTTTACAACATGTTGTTCTTTATCCTTTGAGTATACCAAGATGCCATCAATAAACACAATGACGAATTGGTCTAAATATGGATGAAATACTCGGTTCATTAGATCCATGAATACAGCAGGTATATTAGATAATCCAAAACGCATTACCACAAACTCGTAATGACCATATCTCATCCTAAAGGTTGTTTTAGGAATATCATCTTCTTTTACCTTCAATCTATGATACCCTAACCTTAGGTTTATTTTCGAGAACACAATTGCTCCTCTAAGTTGATCAAATAAATCCTTAATTCTCGATACGGGATAATTATTCTTCACGGTGAGGTGATTTAAATCTCGATAATCATACACATCTCCATATTTCCATATTTCTTTTTCCTAAACAGAACCGGTCCTCCCCACGGTGAAATGCTCTGTCGAATATATCCTTTATGTAGAAGTTCTTGAAGCTGGATCTTCAACTCTTGTAATTCTGATGGTGTCATTCGATATGGTTCTTTGGACACTGGTGCTGCTCCTAAAATCAAGTCGATCATAAACTCGACTTGTCTATCTGACAGTAATCTGGGTATCTCCATAGAGAACACATCTGCAAAATCTCTAACTATTGGCATGCTATCCAATGTCAATTCTGTTAATTCCATTCCGATCACATTCACCAAGAATCCTTGACATCCACACTTTCTCAAGATCTTCAAAGCTTTCATTACTGATATAATTATGGGTCATCCACCTAACTTAGCTTCATAGAATATAAACTCTTCCTCGTTCGGTTTCTAAAATTCTACTTCTCGATCTTGAGCGCCAAACTTTTGCTTAACCAGTCTATTCCCAAGATTGAATCAAATTTTCGCATTTCAAGAGCGTATAAGTCAGCCTCTAGTTCCTTCCCTTCAAGGTCCAATCTAACATCTTTAGCAATTCTATAAGTACTCAAGGTCTTTCCAGTAGGGATTCTAACATCGAGAGCTAAGTTCTATATCTCTAAATTCAATCACAGCTTAGTACAAAGCTCAATAGAGATAAAAGAGTGTGAAGCACCAGAATCGAACAGGGCTAAAATTGGCATTCCAGAAACTGATATCATACCTGACATCATACCTGACACCAGAAGCAAACAGTCATGCATTTCCGCCCTTCTTTGGCTCTTCACATCACTTCTTAGGACAATTGGTTGCGATATATCCTGGCCCTTGACAGTTATAGCAAACTCCTTTACATCATTAACAAGGTTCAAAATGTGTTTTCTTGCATTCCGGGCATGGAGGGATTCCCGTAGGTGCTCTTCTTATGGGACATGCTTTAGGTCTTTCTCTCGATGGGAAAATTCTCATTTCCTTTGTTTTGATTGTCCCACTTTCTCTTCCCATGGTAATCTATATTTCTTGGAAAACTTTTATCCACTTTTAGTCTAGTAGCTACTTCATTAGCTTGTCTAACAGCTTGCCCATAGTCAATGATTCTCTGTGCAACCAAAATTCCATGTATCTCTGATCGAAGGCCTCTCATGGACCAGTCTACTTTTTGATCTTCAGTGTCTAGCAGACGTGCTGCGTAGCGCGATAGATGATTAAACCTCTGCTCATACTCGATCATAGACATATTTCTTTGCCTCAGCTCTAGGAATTCGATTTATTTATGCATGTGAAAGCTCAGGAAAAGTACTTGTCCATAACGATCTCTTTAAACCTGTCCCAAGTCAAGCCTTGGCTTTTGTCTTCGGTCAAGCTAGTTTTGCATGACTTCTACTAGTGACCAACATCCTCGGTGAATAGGAAGATCTTGTGTGCATCATTACACTTTATGTGCTCAAAGATTTGCTCAAGCTCCATGATCCATTCTTCGAGAATGAGTGGTCCACTCCTACCATTGAATCTAAGTGGAGTGTAGCGACGAAATTCCTCGATCACCGGTTAGCAATTATAAAACAATAATTATAAATGGAATAAAGGGAATATTATGGAACATTTTCTTTTGGAGTAGAATATAGTGCAAACTACTGGAGATGTAATGCAAATTATGCCATATTTTAGTGATAGAGATGTTGTATTATAATGCACACTAACTACCGGAGATGACCTAATTAGAACTCATTCAACCTCATTTGGAGAGTTTGTTGGAGATGCTTATAATCTTTTTTGTTTAATTCCACCTTATTGATGTTATGCTATTTACTATAGTGTTTTAATAAACATAATAAAATGTCTCATAGACAAATTAATTGAAATTTTAAAAAAAAATCAGGTCAACCTCACGCGTCACATTAAAAAAATAAAAACTAAAGAGTTGGTTGGGCTTATACATATAATTGATTCCTTAATTTTATTGTGGATCACTATCACTAGAGCAAACTTCCATTAATTTTCTTCTGATTGATATTATAAAATATAAAAATGATGATAAAAATCAAAAGGGTTGAGAGGGAAGATTTTGGTTATTGAGAAAATGTTTGATCAACTGCAGTACTTGCCTCGACTTAAATGTGGGAACTTGATGACCCGCTCCTCTAACCGTCACCAACGTCAAACCTTCATACTACACCCTCCATCCTCCCACCTAATTTTTAAAGGATATCATCACTTTAAGCTATAAACGAATGAGGGAGTCTCGTGTGTGACCATCCCATGAATTAAGATTTATAAGATGTACTATATTAATTAATGCTTGAATTCAAACACCGATATGATTATAAATTAATATGTCACGTGCATTTGATTCCATATATATGAATTCTCGTCTTTATAAATCTTGACCGGTACACCACTTTTTTTGTGTAAACACACGAACACACTAACTTAAAGTTATTAATTAATAAAGATCAGATATATACTTATGTTGTAAACTTGGGTAAATTTCTTATTACCCGTCTTTGTTTATTCCGGGGGGAAAAAACTCCGTGTACAAATAGTCTAAAAATGATGTGTTATGGTAAAATTAATTCCATTACTTCCTTCCCCAAATACCATAATAATTTAACAACATTAATTTTAATAATTTTTTCCCATTTTCGTATAACAAAAATGGTAAAAAAAACAATAAAAAAAAAAAGAATTTTCTTTCTTGAAAAGTGTAATTTTAACAATAAATGTTGGGCTTGGACATGCTTTGTCAACAATTCGACACCGAAAATTGAATCCATTGGCATTTTGCCAAAAATCGGAAACATATATGAAATAGGGAGAAATTTTTATCTAGACAATTTAATTCTAAAATTTGGTAGTTGGGCAATTTTTAACACCATATGAGTTATTTGGGCAATTTGTACTATATTTAAACCATTTGACCACAAAAGCTGAATATTCCCCCACTGTTTCAGAAAAAGTACCTTACACACGTGTACTTTCCATAACGATAGGTTAGTTGAAGAACTAAACGTTAGTTTATTCATCTATAACGATAGTTCATAGATATATAACAATAGTTGAACGATGGGCCTAGATCTTCCATAACGATAGATTGATTCAAGCTATAACGATAGTTTATCAAGCTATAATGATTGTTCATAAATAAATGGAAATAGTTGATTTATAGTTATTTGAATTATCTTTTATTTTCGTTATTCCTATTGTTATGACATAATCGTTATGCCTTATATTATTAAATTAATCATTATCACACAAAGTATATAACGATAACTTTAGTTTTATTTAAGAAAAATTCGTTATTATTAATTTCGTTATAGCCTATTCAAAAAATAATAATAATTGTTATTGTTTTCGTTATGGCCTAATAATAATAATAATAATAATAATAACACCGTTCATAACGATAACTTACCGAATTTTTTTTAAAAAGTAATGTTATGCTATCGTATTATCTTTCGTTATTAACTTTCGTTAAGATGTAGTCCATTAACGTTCATTATTAACTTTTTTGGGAAATGCAACTAGTCTGGACTAGTTTTAGCAAAAAAAAAACAAACTTTCGTTATTTTTCCTCAAAAAAAAACTTTCGTTATTAACTTTTTTGGGAAATGCAACTAGTCCGAACTAGTTTTAGCAAAAAAAAAAACTTTCGTTATTAACTTAACTATCGTTATTATCTTTCATTATTAACTTTCGTTATTAAATTTCATTATACAAGATGCATAACGTTTATTTTTAGAAAAATTTCGTATTATGCATAACGTTACTTTTTAAAAAAAATTCATTATGACAATTGTTATTGATTATCAATTTTTGTTAATGCATAACGGTAGTTTTTAAAAAATTGTCGTTACGCCAATCATTATTTATTATCAGTTTTCGTTATCTGAAATTTCAGTAGGGATCGATCATTTTTTTATTTTTATATGTTAGGTGTGGGTGCATTTATTGTTTAGTTATTAAAAAAATGTAAAAGGTACACTTACCTAATGATTGGAGTATGGGGACAAGTGTGTCATAAGGGTATTTAAGATATTTACACTCCAAATTGCCCAAATAACTAATATAGCCTTATGTATTGGTTTTTTTTCCAATTACTATTTTATTTTGCCTTTTTTTATACATTTACACTATAAAATATTTATTTTAACATATTTTGAAATTCGAGACATTTTTACAAAATAAATTAACGTTTATGATATAAGCATATATTTGTCCTATTAATAAATCACAAAAAAATGAAATACTTTTGATTGTCGAAAAACAAATTTATGTTACCTGTTTTTTATCGGTATACCAAGGAGTCCAATCTTGTTTGATGCCTAACCCAAACTTCCTTAAAAGCATACCTCGGAGTCCAATCTTGTTTGATGCCTAACCCAAACTTCCTTAAAAGCATACCTCGTTGACGTCACTGGAACTCTACCATCTGTATCTCCACTTCAAAATTATTAAAAATTATATTATTTCAATTATATATATAGGAGTGGCTTCAAAATAATAATATATTAAATAAAACTACTGCAATAATAACAAAGTAATTAATTACCTAAATATCAAAACTCTTTGGTTCAAGTCAATGAGTTTTTTGATAATCGGGAGTAGAGAGAAAGCGACGTCCGCGTTCCTATAGTTGAGAATATCACTGCATTTCAATTAAAAAGAAATCGATCAACCACGACTCACTTTATTAAATCAATTTTATTAATAAATAATTAAAATAATATCTGCAATGTGTCCACGCATAAGGAATTTTTGTAACGTTAGCATGAAGAGCTCTTTGAATATCAGGTCTATTGAGATAACTCTCAGTATATTCGGAGGCGCATGGATTGTATCCCGCCAACATCTTTCTGTACCTTTCGTTCTTCAAATAAAAATTTACAAAATTTAATTTTACGATATAGGAAAGAATAATCGAATCAAATTGAGTCGAGTATGTCACTTACGAGGTTGGATATAAACCATGGGACGTTACCCCTAATGATGAGATCGAGCAAGGTAAAGAACAAGATGATCCAGAGTTGTAGTTCAAAGGCCCTATGACGCGTTTGCGAGCTCAGAAAGTTACAAGCTTATCTACAAGCTTCAATAAGGCGCAAATTCAAATTGCATGAAGATAAAGTGAAGAGCAGCTCGAGATTGATTACCATGCTATCCATTGATGAAGAAGAAGGAAGCATGAAGACGTGAGAAGAAGAACGACACCATTTGGACGTGTGCATGAAAAGTTATACGCGTTTGCATGGGAAATCGGGAGATGCTGTTTTTCATGCAAAGGTGATAAGAACATGGGCCATGAATTAATTCACCTTAATTTAGCCCATGTCGTGTAATTGGAGGTCCAAAAGTGGCGAGAATAATGAAGCCCAAGTCCTTTGGGATTTATCTTTATCTAGACAGATTTTTCTTATTTTATTTTTGGTATCTTTTGATTCTTTCCTTAAAAACAGATTTTGGATAAGGAAACAATCCTAGTTTGACTAGGACAAGTTAGGATTGATTTCTTTAGTTATTATGACTCTTATTTTCATTCCATATGCTCCTATAAATAGGAGTACCATGTGACACTTTAAAAGTTAGACAATTGCAAGAAATAAAGAGTTATTCTCAATCTGTCTCAAGATCCTAAGGTTGATCGAAAATTACACAAACAATTCTATTGATTTAGCAATTCAATAGTCTTATTTAAGTTCTTCAGGGTAAAATTGAGTACTTGGGAGAATTGCTATCCGGAGAAGTTAGACGAGTGCGTTCGAGTTGATTGAACACGGGTTCGCCGGCATAACCTATCCTTCTACCTTCCACCACCGCCGCCAACACCATCACCGCCGTCCGCTGCCGTTTCTACCCCCCATCAAAGTCATACCAAGTGTTCCAATCGAGTCCTAGTTTGTGTCCTTGTTTTCTAGTAAGTTTTTATCGTTTTAATCGAGTCGGATTGCATCCATTTGTCTAGCTGGCGTAGTTCATTTCTTGAGTCTTCCGCATGCATAAATCTCGTGTCTTGGATACATTGTTCGGGTCACATCATAAATTTGGCATCAGAGCCACGTTAGCTCTGCTGGTCGTGGTTCAATCCGACGTGTCATCTACGTGTCAGTTAATTTTTGTACGTGTCATATATTTTCATTTGTTCTCGAGTTGTAATATCTGAAATTCATTGAAAAAAGAAGAAGAAAGTATTCGGCAAAAAAAAAGAAATCACCGATTAAAAAAAAATCAAATCAGATTTGTTCTTGTGATTCTCGATTTTGATTCCTTGTTTTTAGATTTGTTTTCATACTAAATAGATATTTTAGGGATTCTAGATTGTGTTCACACTTGGTCAAACACATCCAAAAGTCTCCTACCTTATCTACTAGATTTCTTACCTTGTTTAGATTCTTTCCATCCTCATCCATATCTATTCAAGATCCTCCACACTTAACCACCTAGATTTCGATCCATATACCTATAGGGATTCGAAATTTCCATCTCTCCTATACATACACCCAGTTCACCTTATATACTACATAGTCTATACACCCATACACCCGTACACCATACACCCGTGGTCCATATATACCAATCACCCGAATTACTCATCCACATGCTTACTTCTACTCTTAGCAACCTTCCGGCTTGATTCTATCCATTGGAGCTTGAAGAAGACCCAGAGGAGCTAGTCAAGAGAAGCTGCAGAGTTCGATCAACCCATCCCCATACTTTCACTCCACATGTGCACCACACATATTTGAGAGACATACACGAGTGAAAAAATCAAGAGTGACATATATGAGCATTTTTGAGGAATTGTGAGGTCCTACTTTGCTTTTTCTTCACGTTTGTTCGTTTTGCAGATACAATGAAGAAAGGAACCAACAAAGAGGCGTCTACTCCACCTCTTAAGGAGCCTAGATCGCGAAATACACTAGGTGAGCAGTCCTACTCATCCGAACCACCCTGAGATGCCAAGTATCAATATGAAGCCCTAGTAAAGCATTTTGAGCGACATAATCGTCTACTGAAAGACGAGCTTGGCAACCAAGTGGTAGAATTGCAAGAGGAACTTGCAAGTCTCAAAACCCAGTCGACCGTGTCCCAAACGGTCCAAGGAGAGCCTAAGAGGCAACCCGAGCCTCAAGACAACACAGAGAGGCAATCTGAGCCTCAAATCAATGCAGCGAGGCAACCTGAGCCTTAAAATGAAGTAGAGAGGCGACCCGAGCCTCAAACAGGGGCACATGACCGACGCCAGCATCAGAGAGCCGTCAATAGGCCACCGCCTATGTAGCAAGACATTCAGAGGCCACCACCTTCCTTTGAAGAAGACTATGATTACAGATACGACTCCTATGCAGCCAGTGGTTATGAAGCTGATTACACGCCACAAGGGCAAAGAGAACGCCATAGATGACCCCGAGGTCCCCATAGGTGTGCAAACTATGATGATTATAAAGATGGTAGGCTCAACAATATCAAGACGAGCATGCCTGAGTTTGAAGCCCTTCACGATCCCGATGTCTACTTAGATTGGAAACGTAAGGTAGAAAAGATCTTTGCATACTACAACTTTTTAGACTAAAAGAAGGTACAACTAGCATGTTTAGAGTTTAGAGACTACGCAACCTCATGGTGGGAAATGCAACAAGAAAGAAGGCGCAGAAATCACAATCCACCAATCGACAATTGGGAAGAAATGAAAGGATTCATGCATGGGCGTTTCATTCCCATGCACTATGAGAGAGAGCTTGAGAAGAAGCTCAACCGGGTCAAGCAGGGTACTAGATCAATTGATGAGTACCACAAGGAGTTGGAGACCCTTTTGAACAGAGTCGGAAAGCAGGAGTCCTTAAATGCTACCATCATTCGGTACATTGAAGGTATGAATCTTGATATTGCATGTGAAGTCGAGCTCAGAGACTTCACCAGTGTAGAAAGGATGGTGCAGTACGCATCGATCGTGGAAAGGAAACTAAGAGAAGGGCGCTGTTGATCCTACTACAATGCAGTCCCTACATGCCCCACTTGGAATAAAGGTACTCCTTTCACATCACTTTCTACCCCTTCTACTGACTCCACTCGACCAAGAGGTCAATTCGGACCACCCGAACGGTGTTTCAACCGTTCTACACCACAGTCCAGCCGTAGACCCGAGTCTACGCCACCTACTCAGTCTCAACCGACCCCTACACGGCCAAACCAAGGTGCAACAGCCCCTAATGCAGCCCTTAATCGAGCTCGTGACATTCAATGTCATAAGTGTCAAGGATGGGGCCATTTCCAAGCTCAATGTCCAAACCGGCGAGTTCTATACTTGACAGAGTAAAATGAAATCGAATCAGCCAGTGAGGATGAAAAAGAGCCTGTGGGCGATGCTACACTTGAAGAAGAGGTCGAGAATGATGCACCCCATGCAGTGGTCAATCCGGAAGCTCAACAAGTCAGTTTGGTCTCAATCCGGAGTTTGAGCATCATTCGAGAAGACGAACAAAAACACCAATGGGAGAACATCTTCTATACCCGTGCAGTGATCCAAGGTCACACGTGTTCTATGATTATTAACAGTGGTGGCAGTGTGATCAATACCATCAATCAATATGCAGTGGAAAAGCTTAGTCTACCCGTTCAACAATATGCAAAGCCTTACAGATTGCAGTGGCTTACAGATAGAGGCGAGATACGCGTGGTTCACCAGGTGAGTGTCTCATTCTCAATTAATAAGTTTTCTAACACTATTTTGTGTGATGTTATCTCTATGGATGCGGCACATTTGTTGTTAGACAAACATTGGCAGTATGATCGATGTGTTGTCCACGACGGACGTTTGAACACCTACACAGTCGACATTGATGGCCGAACCAGTACCCTAAGGCCATTATCACCTAAAGACGTTGCTATGGATCAGCAACGCATGCAAGAGAGGTTCAAAGAGGAAAAGGCGAAGCAAGCAGCAGCCAAATGGGCCCCGAAGGCCACGGCCGAAACCCCAACCCCCGGACAGCCCCTTGTCGTCACCACTTTCCCTTCCAAACAACCTCCTTCAGACTCCTTAGCTGTGGAAAAGAAGAAAGAATCGAGTTCAAACAAGCCTCACATGAAGAGCTTGTTTATTTCAGTGAAAGGAGTTCAGAAAGCCGTTAAAGCAGGTATGCCTCTTGTCCTACTCACATTTAAGAGCAGTGCTACTAATAATTGTTTGCCTAGTGATGTGCAGCCCTTACTTGACGAGTTCAAGGACATTTTTCCTGAGGAGATACCCGGAGGACTTCCACCAGTGCGAGGAATCGAGCATTAGATCGATTTCATCCTCAGAGCCGTGCTTCCCAACTGACCAGCTTATAGGATGTCTCCCGACGAGACTAAGGAGATAGATAGGCAAGTTAAAGAGCTATTAGAGAAGAAACAAATCCGTGAGAGTTTGAGCCCGTGTGCCGTTCCAGTGATCTTAGTGCCAAAGAAGAACAACGAATGGCGTATGTGCATGGATTGCCGTGCAATCAACAAAATCACGGTAAAGTATCATTTTCTTATCCCTAGATTAGATGATATACTTGATGAGTTGTCTGGTTCGCGTGTATTTTCTAAAATTAATTTGCGTTCTGGTTACTTTCATGTACGTATGCAAGAGGGTGATGAATGGAAAACTGCATTTAAAACAAAGCATGGTTTATATGAATGACTTGTTATGCCTTTTGGTCTCACTAATTGCACCAAGCACATTTATGCGTCTGATGAATCATGTTTTGCGTTAAGTGATTGGAAAGTATGTTGTTGTGTATTTTGATGACATTCTCATTTACAGTGACACGACACATACACATATACAGCACCTTAGACACATTTTTGAGTTACTTAGAGAGTCGAGACTTTATGGTAACTTGTCTAAGTGTTCTTTTTGCATGAGTGAAGTCGTTATTCTAGGCTTCGTTGTGAGTATACGTGGTATAGAAATAGACCATCCCAAAATCAAAGCGATTAAGGAATGGCCCACTCCTAAGTCTGCGAGTGATGTATGATCTTTCCATGGCCTTGCTGGCTTTTATCGTCGCTTTGTACGTGATTTTTCCAGCATAGCTGCGCCGCTTACTGAGTTAAGCAAGAAAGATCGAAAGTTTGAATGGGGTCCTGTTCAAGAGCATGCGCTTAACATTTTAAAGTCTTATTTATGTAATGCGTCTGTTCTTGCTCTTCCGAACTTTAGTAAAACTTTTGAGATTGAATGTGATGCCTCGGGCAAAGGGATTGGTGCTGTTTTGATGCAGGAACGGCGTCCAGTCGCCTATTTCAGTGAAAAGCTCCATGATGCAACCCTTCGTTATTCCACCTATGACAAGGAGCTGTACGCACTCAAGAGAGCTTTAGAGACGTGGCAGCACTACTTATGGCCTAAGGAGTTCGTGATTCACACGAATCACGAGAGTTTGAAGCATTTAAAAGGCCAACAAAATCTGAACAAGCGACATGCACGATGGGTAGAGTTTATTGAGTCTTTTCCATACGTCATCAAGTACAAGAAAGGCGCCGAAAACGTTGTTGTTGATGTATTGTCGAGAAGGTACGTTCTCTAGAACCTTATGCATGCTAAGATGTTGGGATTTGATGCAATTAAGGAGTTATATGCATGTGATGAGTTTTTCACACCCATATATGCTGAATGTTGCTCAAAATCTCATGCTTATGATGGTTATTTCATGCATGAGGGTTTCTTATTCAAGGGTTCACAGTTATGTATTCCTAAGTCTTCTATGCGTGAGTTGTTAGTTCTTGAATCGCATGCGGAAGGTTTAATGGGTCACTTTGGTGTGTCAAAAATGTTAAACTTGATGCATGAACATTTCTTTTGGCCACGTATGAAGCATTATATTGAGAATGTGTTTAGTAGATGCATTACATATAAGAAATCGAAATCTACATCACACTCATTTGGTTTATACACTCCTCTACCAGCCCCGTCTTCCCCGTGGATTGATTTATCTATGAATTTCATACTAGGATTACCACAGTCTAGGTCTGGTAGAGATTCTATATTTGTTGTGGTTGATAGGTTTTCCAAGATGTCTCATTTCATTGCATGTAGAAAAACTGATGATGCTGTACACATTGCCAATCTGTTCTTTATACATGGTGTGCGTTTACACGGAATACCTAGAACTATTGTTAGTGATAGGGATTCTAAGTTCTTAGAAAATTTTTGGCATGTACTTTGGGGTAAGCTAGGTACCAAGTTGTTTTCTACTGCATGTCATCCGCAAACTGATGGACAAACTGAAGTAGTTAATCGCACTCTAGGTACTTTGATGCGTTCTTTAGTTAAAAAGAACTTGAAATCATGGGAAGATTGTTTTCCATATGCTGAATTTACCTATAATAGAGTTGTGCATTCATCTACCAACATGTCTTCGTTTGAAGTTGTTTATGGTTTTAATCCGCTAACGCTTAATGATCTTTTGCCTTTACCTGTTGAGCATCTAACAAGTGTTAAAGGTACAAGAAAAACGGAACAAGTAAAGGAGATACATGAGAGAGTACATGCGCGTATTGAAGCCATTAGCGCACGTAATGTTGTTCAAAAGAATAAACGTTCACCGTGTTGATTCGAGTCAATGACAATGCATATCACATTGATTTACCCCGTGAGTATAATTGTTCATCTACATTCAATGTTGCTGACTTATCTCCCTTTTCTGCAGATGATGAGTTCGATGATAATGAGTCCCCGAATTCGAGGACGAATTCTTTTCAGCAGGGGGGTAATGATGAGATTGAGCAAGGCAAAGAATAAGATGATCCGGAGCTGCAGTTCAAAGGCCCTATGACGCGTTTGCGAGCTAAGAAGTTACAAGCTTATCTACAAGCTTCAATAAGGTGCAAATTCGAATTGCATGAAGATGAAGTGAAGAGCAGCTTGAGATTGATTACCATGCTATCCATTGATGAAGAAGAAGAAAACATGAAGACGTGAGAAGAATAACGACACCATTTGGACGTGTGCATAAAAAGTTATACGCGTTTGCATGGGAAATCGGGAGATGTTATTTTTCATGCAAAGATGATAAGAACATGGGCCGTGAATTAATCCACCTTAATTCAGCCCATGTCGTGTAATTGGAGGTCCAAAAGTGGCGAGAATAATGAAGCCCAAGTCCTTTGGGATTTATTTTTACCTAGATAGATTTTTCTTATTTTATTTTTGGTATCTTTTGATTCTTTCCTTAAAATCAGATTTTGGATAAGGAAACAATCCTAGTTTGACTAGGACTAGTTAGGATCGATTTCTTTAGTTATTAGGACTCTTATTTTCGATCCATGTGCTCCTATAAATAGAAGTACCATGTAACACTTGAAAAGTTAGACAATTGCAAGAAATAAAGAGTTATTCTCAATCTGTCTCAAGATCCTAAGGTTGATCGCAAATTACACAAACAATTCTATTGATTTAGCAATTCAATAGTCTTATTTAAGTTCTTCAGGGTACAATCGAGTACCTGGGAGAATTGCTATCCGGAGAAGTTAGACGAGTGCGTTCGAGTTGATTCAACACGCGCGGGTTCGCCGCCATAACCTATCCTTCTACCTTCCATCGCCGCCGCCAACACCATCACTGCCGTTCTCACCGCCGTCCGCCGCCGTTTCCAGCCCCCATCGAAGTCATACCAAGTGTTCCGATCGAGTCCTAGTTCGTGTCCTTGTTTTCTAGTAAGTTTTTATCGTTTTAATCGAGTCAGATTGCATCCGTTTGTCTAGCTGACGTAGTTTGTTTCTTGAGTCTTCCGCGTGCATAAATCTCGTGTCTTGGATACATTGTCCGGGTCACATCACCTAAACGTGAATGGGGTTTGTACATGGTGGTGGAATTGGTGTCGACGCAATTAGGAGTGTACAAACTGTACATATCTATGATTTTATAAACTTCGAAATATTTATTCATGGTAGTCGTGCAATCTTCCGAAACGTTGATCAATTTGAAATTGCATTTTTTTTTTATTTCTTCGTATAATGAATTTGATATAACGGCGTGATGCCATGCGTAGTCAATCATGCCTTTTTGGTCGGCTTCGGAGTCGATCTCCGCATTCCCTATCTATTAACGAGAGATTCTCGTAAGTTCGTAAGCCTTAATTAAATATTTCTTGAATAAAACTAGTGGTAGATCGAATAAATATTTTTAAATCTTACCATAATGCCTTTAAGAGTAATATGATTGTCGTTGGACGCATTTTTGTTTTTATCTACTATTAACTCGGCAAGCTGAGGGACGTAGTGTCCTAAATCATTTGAAATAAATGATTGATTCTATTAGCCAGAATTTGAATTATATATAAAGTTTGATTAATATTAGTTAATTTAACTTTGAGCTATATGTATATAAATACCTGCATAACTTTCTCCAGCATCTTATTAGCACAAATTAACCGCCTTCATTGCGCCCTAATTGAACGCCCAATCCTTTTTTTACACCACTTTATAAGTTGCACTCATTATACATATATCTCAATCGACCAACATGCAACAGAGGCTAAGATTTTAAAGATTTTATTTTATAGATTTGTGTGTCGTGTGATATTTGTATGGTTGATTTGATCAGTTTGCAAGTTAATTTTGAAAGAATAAAAAACATGGTTCCATTGCTTTGCCTCATCAAATATCTGCACCAAGAATCTTCAAATTGGACTAATTGGATATACAGTAATTGGTCGAAATTCAATTAAAGTACAATTATTTTGGGTTATAATAAAAATATATGTTACCTTGTGGTCTGATGATAAAACTAATATCACTTGAGATTTCCTATTACACGTCTTGTGTTACACTCCATGTCGTATTTTTAAATTATGAATTTTTTATATATAATTTTTCTTCAATTATATTTTTTTTGTGATTTAGTTTAATTTTAAGATGGTTTTTTTAGGGTTCACCCCACATAATTAGGGTTTATAATTATTTTTTAGTATTTAATTTTTAATTAAAATTAATAATTCATTATTATGGCCGATTTATTGAAAAATAAATTTTATAACTTTTTTTTAATTCATTTTTTTGGTGATAAATGTTGACTATAATTATTTATGTTAGAATTAATTTTTATTTTATAATAAATATTATTAAAATCATACTTTTGATAGTGAAACACAAAGAAGTGTAACAGGAAATTCGAACCCATTTGAATCTTTCATAATTCTATTTTAAAAAATTATTTTGGATTAATTACTTCCTCTAATATTATGGATTACATTAATTGCTTTTGTTGTCCTTAATTAAAAGGTGTACGTAATATTCTCTGTATATATATAAATATGCAATAAGATGCTCATTTACGGATGCAAATTATTTTTGGACCTAACATTTGCAATTATGAGAACTCTAATAATAAATAAACATAATAACTATTTTAAATGAAAATGATGTTTATATATTATTTGAAACATTCTATTTAAAGAAAAAAAAAACATATTTCACTTTATTTGGATATGATTAGCAACATATATATAAATAGCCTTTGGATATAAATCAGAGTAGTTTATTACGATTAAAGGATTTTGAGAGTGCAAAGTTCACATTTGTAGTAATATTTATACCTAAATTTCTATATTGTACCATAAATTTTAATTTATACTCATTAAATAGACTTATGTATGTTAATATAATATTTGAATCAATAAACCAATGCATGTATAAATAATATATTTGTATTATACTTATTCTGAAAAATTTGAATCAATAAACCAATGCATGTATAAATAAATTTTAGAAAAAGCAATTGATTTCAACTTAGAGCATACAACGTCTGTCGGATCAACACCCGACTGCACACAGTGCGGTATAATACTGATATAAGACTATTATAATGGCGTGTTATATGTTTTTTTTTTATGAATTACATTTTTGTGTTTAGCATAATTATTGGAATTAATGATAAATATTAAATAATATAGATAGCTACTTGCCATTTTACAATTATGATAATTTATTAAATAACATAAGAATTAAAATCAACAAAATAATTATTAATTAGTAAAATTGTTTATGCAGGAAAAATTATGGTCCACAGCTCTTATATTATATATACATAATAAATTGATAGATTATATATAGATATAAGGGCAAATTTCATATTATTCCCATGTGTTTTTCTCAAATATAAAAAAATCTCATGTGCTTAATAAATAATCTAAAAACTCCTTCTGTCATGTATAATCCATAAAAAAAAACCCCCTTTTGGAAAAAGTGAATTACACTTTCTAAGAAAGATAGTAGGAATTATTTGTTATTTTTTTTACAATTTTTGTTATAGATAAATATATTTTATATCATTTGAAAATTATAATATTTGGTTATACTACTACTATTTAGCTATTTTGATAATTTCCTAAGTTTCCTAAATTTTTTATATAAATATATTTTATAATATTTAAAAATTATAGTATTCAGCCAAACTACTATTTTAAATAATTGATTATATTTAAAAAATTATACAAAAATCGTAAAAATAAGAACCATATATTCTTTTTTTAGCAAAGTGTGATTCACTCTCTTCAAAAGGGCTTTTTGATTAATTATACATAACAGAGGGGGGTTTTAGCACATTTTTTTATTTTTCGGAAAATCAAAGGGGAATAATATGAAATGTGTCTTAGATATAAACTATATATATAGTTATATTATATTAAATTATATAAACATGTTAATATATATTATATTATATTATTTAATATATAGATATAGACGCACATAATTAATCAATTAATGTATGATGTACACTTGTGTGAGACCGTTTAACGAATCTCTTACGTTAGGCGGATCTCTACTTGACTCATGAGGTGGTCTCCCCCCCCTTTTTTTTTTCTTTTTTAATGGTCCCCTTCCCCCTCTCCATCCCGCTTTTCCTTTTTTTTTCACTTTCCAACTAACATTCCAAAAAAAAAAAAAGATAAATGAATCAACTAAATTAAAACCTCACATTATAATTTTTTTGAATTAATTCAAAAGTCCACATTATGATTTATGTAGAAAATAATTAATTTATTTTTTTGAATTAATTTAAAAATCCACATTATAATTTACGTAGAAAATAATTCATTTTTTTCCCTTAGCATGTGAAAACACTTCATAGTTGATTATACTTCAATTCATATTAAGTGATACTTCAACACATAATTAGTGATATTTTACTTCATACATGGTGATACATGATGTCTCGAGAATCAACAATCATTCCAAAGAAAAAGAAGATAAATGAATCAACTAAATTAAAACCCCACATTATGATTTATGTAGAGAATAATTTATTTATTTTCTTCTTAGAATGTGAAAATACTTCATAGTTGATGACATTTCAATTCATATTAAGTAATATTTCGACATATAATTAGTGATACTTTACTTCATACATCGTGATACTTACTTTATACTTAGTAATACACACATGGTCGCATGTGGGCGGGCTATTTTTATGGGTTTGGATAAGTTTTTTGGATGGATTTGGATTCTATTTGATCCGTCTAATGCAAGAAATCCGTTAGACGGTCTCATACAAGTTTTTGTCTTAATTGTAAATATATTACGAATTAAATTACTATTATATTATATTAATACATAGACATTTAAGCATGTAATGAATTAAATAATCTATATATATTACAAAGTTAACTTACTATTTTTAGAAAGAGATTTGAGGAGGGGAAATGGAGGGATTACTATTTTGAGAACCTTTGTACTTTTATAAAATTTTAGAAGAGATTTTGAATTTTTTTTCAAAATTAACAAAATAATACCTACTTTTTTAAAAAATATATATATAAATCTACTATTTGTTTTTTTTAAGGGGTTCGGATTCATAATCGGGTATCTCACCCTTACATAAAGGAGAAATATATATCAACTGAGCTACATGTTAGTGGTGTTGAAAAATATAAATATTAAATTAAAAGGGTCATGGTTTTAATTAAATGATGGCCCATAGCTAAAATCAATAAATGCAAAAGCCCTCAATGCTGGAAATACAACTTTTTTTTTTTTTTTTGCCTAACAGACAACAGTACTCATGGTCAAGTTCCTATCGTAAAAAAATAATATAAAAAATATAGTGAAAATCTCGTGTGATAAAGTCTTACGAGTCATGGCCCTTTTTTTTTTCCTTTTTCTGGCTAACAGACAACAGTACTCATGGTTAAGTTTCTATCACAAAAAAATAAAATAAAAAATATAGTGAAAGTCTCGTGTGAAAATGTCTTAAGAGTCAGGGCCGGCACTTAGGGGTGGTCTGGTGGGTCACCGTCTATGGACCCCTATTTTGTTGGGATCCTTAGTTTTTATTTTTATTTTAATATTATATTTAAAAAAATAGTTTTTAAAATATTTAATACAAGGCCTAATAATATATATATATATATATATATATATATATCATCAATCTATTTACTTTTTGAGGCATTACTATTCGAGTCTAACAATTTTCATTCTTCGAATATTATCAATAAATTATAGACCGATAACAACAAAATATTTTGTATCATATTTAAAATAATAAAGTCTATTTATATGTTGTCTTTTTATCTCAAAATTTAGGAAGAAAACAGCACCGAATTTATTACACTTTTCAAAATTTTGAATGAAAACAACTCTACTTTTTTTTTCAAAACACTCGGAAATAAATATATATATATATATAAGGGGCCATTTTTTTGCCATGGGTTCCCGAAATATCAGGGTCGGCCCTGTTAAGAGTTAATATTCGGACACAAAAACAATCATTACACACACACATACTATGTTGATGCGACCCGGACAATTAATCTAGGATGAACTAAAGAAGTAGCGGAAGACTTCTAAGAATCGAAACACGTCAATTAGAGAAGGGCTTCAATCCGACTAAAAAAACAAACGAAATATGACAATCTAGACAACTAAAATACCTAGACAATGACACGAATTATGCAACACAATACCAAAATACGAAGGGATGAAAGGTGGCTGTTTAAGGGCTGGATTTAAGTGTATGAATCGTGTATGGCTCGTGAAGAATAGCTTAGGGTAGATAGGATATGATATGGATGGGACGAACTTACGGATGGTATAGAATGAAGTAGGACTCGAACTCGAACTTGTGGTTGATTGGCGACGGACGTCTTGGGGGCTGGATGGATGACGTCGAATATGGTGATGGGTGGATGGTGAAGATGAGGTGAATCACAACCCGATAGCCTCCTTGGATCTCGAACGTATCCAAGGTTGAAATCTCCAAGTTGATCTTCGATTAGCGAATACCAGTTAATCCCTCAAGTGGATTAAGCAATATCCTTGAATAAGACTTAAAGTTGCTAGCTCTAAGAATGAAGATTTTCGTGTGAAAATATCCAAAAGACTTTTAAATGATTGAGACACAATTGTATGCAAAAGTAAAATTCTTCAATAATATCTAAAGTAACAATGTATCATGAGACACCTATTTATAAGACATATAGGGCCGAAAATCTTAAGGCTAGGGACCGAAAATATAAGGTCCAGAAAGAGATCCAACTAGACTAGGGAATTACCTAAACTAGAATTCTATTTAAGGTAGAACTTGCCTTAATTAAAATTCTAGTCAAATCCTATGACTATGACCGAAAATTGCATCAAATAATTAAATAAAATCTGATCTTACTATAGTCTTAATTAAATAAAATAAATACTATAGTCTAAAATAAAATAAACCCCTAATTAAATAAACTAAGGGCCGAATTCTTCAAGTACACGCACACACGTCCACTTCGGCTTCCATGCACATGCACACGTACACTTCTACTCCTCATCTTTAACTCTTCAAGTTATGCTCTCCATGGTGTGATCTTGATCTTCAATAGTTAGTAGATTAACTATCTAGGAGCTGCTCCTCTTGATTCCTTCATCTTCAATCTCGAGCTTTCTTCTAATCATCACTTGTAAATATGCTGGAAGCTTCTTAGCTCTTGATCGAGTAATTGGTACTCGAAATTGTAACTCTGGGTTTTGATCTTCATTGTTGATCATGACTTCATCATATGTATTGCCACATAAAGAAACTGTAAATTTAAAAAGTTTCTGAAAGTAAACCATGGATTAAGAAATTAAATTTTAGAAGATATAATTATTTGCTCAAGAACCAAATGTTAGTACGGATATAAAATGGTCTTTTAAAGGGTGCAAAACTTTTTATCAGAAAAATATATATTTGTAATGCACCTCTTTTTTTAATTACTGTGCGATTTGACTATAAATGGTCAAAATCATGATGTGTAAGTTTCCTTGTCAAGTTATTTTATTTTGACAAAACACATCTTCAAATTTCTATACTATTAAAGTTTTTTTCAGTATGTAGGTCTTCATACTTTTTTTTTTATTTCTTCAAGTCCCTATACTCTTATATTTATTTTCAAAAGACCCACTTTTAACGGATTTAATTTGCTTAACCCGTTAAAATTACCTTTAAATTATTTTCTATTGAAACACAAACTAAATTTACAAGAAATTGATAAAACAAAAACTAGATGAAACATCAAATGTTTCTGAACTTGTATGAATGGAAGACGAAAAAGAAATACTCCCTCCGTCCCATAATTATAGTCCACTTCCCATTTTCACACAGATTAAGAAATCACATTTAATATGTATTGGAAATATACAATTTACAATAATTATCCTATATTACCCTTATTTTTTACTATATTAATTGCATTCATACTATATTAAATAGGGTTATATTTGTAAAATAATATTTAAATACAATCCCAATTTAGAATAGGACTATAATTTTGGGACATTCCAAAAAGGAATAATGGACTATAATTATGGGACGGAGGGAATAGTAGCAATGGATGACGACAATTATTAAAAAAGGGGGAGGAATTACTTTTGGCCAATTTGGCCTTCGGTTATGTCAAATTTGATATGAAATCCATTTTATTTTTCTAAGATAACTGGAATGTAATTTTTGAGCATCTAAGGTAACTGGAATTTAATTTCTGAGCATCTATGCGTGAGGAAACAATGGGTTTCTATTGTAATATAGTAGTACCTTGGCTCACAGTTCACATACGTAGAAAATGACTTTTAATTTAGTGACATCTATCTATATGTAGCACAATTTTTAATTAGTTTGTGGTTCACCATGTCCATTTTATCGGTAATGTCCACAATTTTGGTAACTCCATTAAAAAGGGATCTCATAAGATGAGATATAGAAGTACAATGATTGTCGAAAACAAAAATATAGTACATAAACTTATTGAAACAAAGTTTAATAGTATAAGGACCTAAATATATATTTTCCCTTTTATTTTTGTTGACATCTCAAATTAAATGGAATTAATAGTTTGGTATAAGTTTGCTTCATGAAACTGATGGACCTACTCTTCTTCCTAACTCATGATATATATATATGCGCTCGTCTCTACATTATTATATTTATATGTAACAAAAGCATGTTACAAAATTGTATTGTTTTCCCACTATAATTTTTCATTAATCATTACTTGTAAATTGTATATTGTAATTTTTCAGATTAAAATATTTTTAGAAACCAAAAAAAAAGGAAGCAATAAAAATGTGATGAAGAATAACATATATAGTAGTGTACCTCCATTAAGCCACAAGAGGAGAGGTTTGTTGTGAGGATTTGTGGTGGCTTCAAAAAACCAATAAAACAGTGCTCTGCCGTGAGTGGCATTGACGGTGACGTACCCTGCATACTGCTTGAAAATTATCGCCGGTTGCCCCGGAAGCGCCGCCACTCGGTCCGCCTCCTTCTCCACCGGGATGCTGGCCGCTGCCGCCGAAATAAGTACTACCGTCACTAACAGCAAGCCATGATGAAGATTTCTATGATCCTGCATCATCGATCTCTATGGCCAGTTGTCTCTCCCTCTCTCTCTTGATTTTGTGGTGTTGTAAATTGTGTACGTACCTGTGTGTATTTATATTAGTGAGAGACGTTGAAGATGGCGGAGAGGTGGTGTGCTGATGTGCTATTTTCTTCCTGTTTTTCTTTGTTTAATTCATTTATTCATTCTTTATTTATTTAATTTTTTGTTTTATGCAAATTGGTGGTGGTTGGGCTGGAAGTCGCAGATGATGAAGATGGCATAAAGAATGGTAGCGGCTGGGTTCTTGGAGAAAGAGGAAGAGAGCACGTGAGATCCACTAATTCAAAGTTGTGTGTCATGTACCAAATATCAAAATTATTAAAAAATAATTCACTTTTCTTCAATTTTAATTTCTTTCGATTTAATATAATTTTACATTATTATTTAGGGTTTATTCCACCCAATTAGGGTTCATAATTATTTTTTAAAATTTAATTTTTATTTTTTAGTTAATATAATTAATTTTTAGGGTTGATTATTCCAAACTTAGGGTATATAATTATTTAAAATTTCAATTTTTACCAAAAAATATTAATTAGAATTTGTTATAATATAACAAATTTTATTTTTATGAAAAAAAATTATTATAACTATGCAATTTTGATGTTGACACATGGTTGATACACACAATTTTGGACTAAAAAATCTCATCCCGAAGAAAGAGGTTCTTTTTCTTTTCTTTTATGTAAATTTTGAATTTTTATATTTCTATTTAATAAGGATAGTTAAATAATTTTATAATTAATTATTTAATAATTAATTTATTTCGTGATGAAAAAGTAATTATTGAAGTGTAAATAACAACACTTTTTTTAATTGCTTAAATTGGAAAATGTTGATACAGGCATAGTGAAGAAATGTGAGTAGAAATGATAGAGGCTTGCTTGGAATGATGGAATATGGCGGTTTTGACCTTTCAGAATATTCTTCACAGAAATAATTATTATATCTTTAAAGACTATGCATCTAGATATATTAATTTTAATATTAATTGTAGTAAGGACAAAATTGGTTGGCTGCAATTAATTTTCAGTCAATTGCTTTGCCTTCAAAATTCACATCTTTAATTCTAAATCTATTTTGATGTTTTATTTAATATTAAATGATCCCAACTAAGCTATTATTTCATCGCTCAGACCATTCACTAATTTCTATCATGCACCCAGATGCAAGCCACTCTGAATATAATGTGACACCTAATTATTAAATTAGTTATTTATTATGATATTTAACTATCTGATACAGACTCAAGTTGTACATTTTTTTCCGTGTCTTTTTAATTGTTTTTAGTCATTTTTTATTGAGTCAAGAGTCCAGTGATGAGTAAAAGTGAAACAGGAAGGAAGGAATACAAAAGGATCTAGTTTGGGCATAATTGAGACGTCATCTGCATTGAAGGCATAAAGGAGAGAGCTGAAGCTTTGAGAGTCTGTTGCAAACTGAGCGCGAAAGCTCAATCACCACTCACTCTAACAAACTAGATACACGTCAACAGCTGTTCTGGAACGAGGGGGAATCGCCGATCGTGGAGAAAAGAGGAGAAAGAAAAAGAAAGATGGAAGAAAAAAGAAGATAAGGAGAGAGAAGGAGAGGCCGAGAATTCCGCAGGGCTGCCATGGTGGAGAAGTGGAATGAGTCAACCTGATTGTGCCCCTGCGTGGGCTGGGCTGGGCCGCTTGTGGCAATTTAGTTCTACTATAAATACTTACTAGAAGTTCGTTTCAAACACACGCAGATACAATTTCATTTTCCAGTTATTTTCGTACTTGCATTTAGTGCTTTAGCTCTGGATACTCAGCATAGCAGTTGGCGATTTGCCCTCAGTTGATGCTCGTATTTGTTTTGCCCTAATCTGGAGTTAGCTCCAGCATTTAATCTAGTTATTTTTCCTTTCATCATGAGTTATTTGTTTATTCTTGCTTTGTTTGTGAATATGTTTTCCGGCTAAGTAATTAGTGTTCAAGTTAAATGTGATAAGGGTTGATGGCAATAAGTATGCATGAGGCTAATCGAGTTTAATTTATCTCGAGTTGATTCCCAACTTCAATCTGGGAAGAACGATGACATGGCAATAGTGAAGCTATGTGGTTGTTCATTCGTAGTCAAACCACGGTTATTGTAAGTCATGGTGGAAGTAAGAGCAACCGAACCCTGATGAGCCACTAAGTGATAAAGCAGGTGACGAAGCCTAGAGTTGACGAAGCCTGGAGATTGGAATATAGGTGGATATGGGCACAACACCAAAGGGGTTCCATATGCCAGCATTGGGTTCCTCCGATTAAATACTGCTATCCTTGCAAACCCTCTACATAACTCTCTTCGTTGGGTCTTGGATAGTTAGAGACTAAGAGTCTCCGGCCGTATCGCTCTTAGCATATACAGTAAGAAGGAATTCAGAGGTGTAAGATGACCGTACTTGCTCCCTATAACCAAACGGTCTTATCGAGGTACTTATGTGTTTGTGCCCAGGATTGCATACAATTGCATAAGTCCAAATTCATGTCTAACTTGAACATGCCTTAATTATTATTTGATCCAATTTACGTTTAGTTTTGTTTTACATTAAGTTGCAGGATCGAATTAGTAACAGTAATTCTCTTAAGTTCCAAAAGGATACACATTAGAATAGAAAAGTTAAACACTCATTGTGGGATGATATCTGCCTCCTGGCTATACTAAGCCGTTGCAGGCACATTCAAGCATTTGTCGGGCTTTGCCCACTGGTGTAATTTTGCACACTAAATGATAGTGTGTCAAAATTTGGCGCCATTGCCGGGGAGTGTAAGCACACTTTTTCTATCCTATTCTTCCTCGTTTAGCCTAGTTTATGGTATGCACTAACCGTGCAGGAGAACTAGTCTACAATCCATAGATAGAGAAAATTGCACGGATATAACGCCCTAAACTACTCCGTTTGGCCACGTAACTTAGCATACAATTTACTTACTTACATTTGTGTGTTTATATTAAATTGAGCGGAAGTTAAAGTCAAATAGCATGATAAGGCATGACATCATAATTCTCATTATAAATTTTTCACAATTATAACATGCAACCTATCGGATCTATTTTGTCACATAACATAGTATTAAGTAGAAGCATCGTATAAGCCCGTCCACATCATTCTTACAATAATCTAACCTATCAGGCTCTTAGGTTTTACATAATTGGCCCGTCTAGCACCCTAGTTTAGCCGTCATAATTTAGGGGTTCAACGACATATATTTGCACGTAGAAGGCTCCAAGATTGAACGATCCGCCTTTAAAATGTTTACACAATATATATCAAGTTAAACACATCATAACTACAAAAATCGGGCTAGTCTCATCCCCAATAATCATTGATCATAAAACAAAAGAATGATGATCAATGAAATAATAATAATATGAGTATTTCAAAAGCATGCAAAAGTAAACACAAGCTTGTGGGGGTTCTCTTGTGTTCACAACGCTCCTACTCGAGCCCCAACTCCTCAACCTGAAATTCATTAAATGAATGGGGTGAGTATTTAACAATATACTCATTAGGGAAACACTGCAAACAGTTATAGATAATTGCACAAGTGAAAATATAACATATGGAAAATTTCTTTACATTGTGGATACTAGTCTCAACCCCGTAGGGCCCAAACATCATGATGCCCTAATAATGAACGTCTTAGCCCTGTAGGGATGCCCGCAGGCTTATTATCCCCTAGGGAGGACATTAACAAGTCTATATCGATTCTGAAGGATCTCTATATTGCCCCGAAGGGTCTCATTCATATAACCGGTCAGAAGACCCTGCATGCTTATACAATCAAAGCACAACAGTAACTATAACTTTACACGTGTTTACAGTTCAGAGTAACCCCACCTTATGAGATGCTTTTGGAGCCTCTCTACCTTTAAAATACTCCTTTATCGTGCACAAGTCATCCACCTCGAACCACAATACGTCACCTATCACCTTTAAATCCCTTTTTCATTTTAGACATCGAGTTATATAATTATTCTATAAATTTTTACCAAACACAATCTATACATTGCTTTAAGGTTTTCATGCATACCCACATACACAACCATGGATATACAAGCTCATACTATGATGTTTAGACTCAAAATACACATTAAAACTCTTTGAGGCATTTAACTGAGCACGTTACGTGCACCCATTTAAACCACATGAACATGTTTCAATTTAAATCCTTTAAACTCATAATTCCCAATACATGTACCTCCATCCTAGGGCTATAACATACATGAAAATCAGACCCATACAACCATCACAACACCTCCAACCAACTACCAACATATCAAGGGAGAAATTAGGGCAAAATATCCAAACCCTAGCAACAATGAACCATTGGAATTTCAATACAACTACACATATAGCTTCAATGGAGTAAATAAACCATACGTTCGAGATATCAAGGCAAGAGGATCAATAAAATCGAAAACCCTATATTTTTTTATACAAACCCTTAATTCAAATCAACAAGAAATGGTGTTTAATCACCAAGAGGAAGATAGTACGAAGTTACCTTGATTGATGGGTGATGATGAGAGAATCCACTCCAAGAACTTGAAGATTTTCTTGAGAGGATTTGGAAGAAAAATCGCCCAAAATGAATGAAGAAGTGAAGATGAATGAGTCAAGTGAAGTATTTAAAAGATGGAAATTCCGAAGCGAAACGCGACCTGGGGGGTCGCGTTCAGAGGCCGCGTTCGAGCTGAAGAAAAATGGCTCTCTGAAGTGGAGACACGCGACTCAAACTATCGTGCCTCAAGGTCATGTTGCAGACGGCTCGACACGCGACTTGGAGGAGGTCGCGTCTCACAATCGCGTCTCGGCTTCACTGCGAGGTGCAACTCGATACCACCCGCGCTTGAAGGTCGCGTCAGAGATGAAGAAAAATACATCTCTGAAGCTATACCACGCGACCCAAATGGTCGAGTTTGTTGCCTGTATTGCAGACTCGATCTATTGTTATTTTTTGAAGGATATTTTCAATCCATTTAACTTTCTAATTTAAACATAACTTAAATTTTCAAAACACATTTAATACATACCAAAATAAAATTAAATGTAATTACAGTCATTCATTATCATATAAACTTGACATTTTAGTAATAAAAATCAAACTGTATTATACACTCAGTATAATATCACCGTGCTATGACGTATCGGCTCGAGTAAGACAACCTGTATTAAAACAACGACATAATACACAAACATACCATCATCTTACCATCATAATTAATATTCAAACAATATTAATTCAAAAATCATTTACCAAAATTATAATTTATAATTTCGCAAAAAGGGTCGGGGTATCACAACGGAGAAGGAGGGCACAAGCAAGGAGAAGCCTAGAAATGACCATAAACCCAAACACACCATCTGAGACCTCAAGGGGAAGCCAAATATCTGAGGGAGAAAGCAACGCTAGCAGTACACACGAAGAAAAATACAACCAACTTTTTTCCGAATCTGAAGGTGAGGAAATGGAGAACAGAATCCCACCACCCCCAGAACCGGAACTGGAGCCTCAACCTACACTAAGGCAACTCATCTTTCCACAAACCATGAACATGCGGCCTTCAGGAATCACACTGTCGCACCCCGCTGAAAATTGGGAATTGAGATCGAAATTCATCTCAATTTTGCCCAAATTCCAAAATCATCATGGGGAAGACCCGCAGAGGCATCTTCAAGATTTTGAAATGGCCTGCGGTACATACACTTACTATCTTTTCCCTTTACCTTGCAGGAATAAACAAGGAATATGTTTGAATACATACACTTACTATCTTTTCCCTTTACCTTGCAGGATGGAGCTCGTGAATGGCTTTACACCATTCTAGCAAGAAGCGTGACAACTTGGAATCAATTGCAGCAGCGATTCCTGGAGAAGTATTTTCCTACCACGTGAGTTCAAGCCATGTGGAAAAAGATCTCGATAGCCAAATTTGGGGCAAATGAAAGCTTCTATGACTATTGGGGGCGTTTCAAGCAGATGCTCGCGAAATGCCCACATCATCAGATACCGGCACACAATTTAGTCCAGTACTTCATCTCGGGCTTAAGGGTGGAGGATCGGAACCTACTCAATACAGTATGTGGGGGATCCATAGTCAATAAAAGAGTAGGTGAAGTTATTGAACTAATTGGGGAAATGGCTAAAGAAACCAGGAAAGATGTCTATGGCAGACCGCAAGCAGCTGCAATGGGAAAATCAACATACACTCCTGAATTTGAGGTGAAAATCAATCAGCTGTTCAGTAAGATGGAGAAAATGATGACGCAACTATCAGCAAACACCTTGCGGATATGTGGAGTATGCATCATGATTGGGCATTATTCAGACCAATGTCCCCAAGTGCAAGAAGAGAATGAGACCGTGAATGTAGTTGATGGGGGGAAATAGGCGGAGAAATGATCCATATGCCCAGAATTACAATCACAGGCAAAGTTACCCGGAACCACAGGCACATACAGGCCCACCATGTAATTTGCCCATATCCGGAGGACCGACCTTGGAAGACATGGTGAGGCAAATGGTTATAGAGTCAGTCAACAGTTAAAAATGCACTATCTCATTCGAGACCAAGACCAGAGCAGGATTAAATTACTTGGGTATGCAAATTACCTAACTAAGTGAGGCAATTTCACGAATAGAGAAAGAGAAGGGCATTCTACCATCGCAAACTGAACCTAATCTAAGGGCAGATGTAAATACAATCTCGCTGATGGGAGGCAAGGGACTGAGTAAGCCCTTACCATAGGAAAGTAATGATAATTCCCTTAAGGAAGCCACGCCAGGAAAAGCCGATGAAGAATCGATGAAGGACAACCATGCTGAAGAGCCCAAGACGCCTCCAGTACCACCAGAAAAGAAGGAAATCATCATTCCACCACCATTTCCAGGAAGACTGAGGAAAAATAAAAAGGAGACCGAGGATCGAGATTGAAGTTACATAAACTATGTGAATATGTTCAACATCATGTACATGTACACTATTGTGAACATGCAAGGTCAGAATGTATAAACTGAAAGCAAGTAAATGGCATGAGGTTGATAACCTTGTTCGATCAACTGATCTACATTAGAGGGACTTCACAAGTCCGTGAGAAACAATCCACTACTCCGTTATATGGTTACAAAGGCTTTTACATAATGACCTCCCGTCACTCGACCCTTTTTCTACCCACTACAACTTCTTTCGATGAACTGAATTGTGAGCTCCCCTCACAACCTAGAATCCCTCTAGTTCCCACAGAAAATCTCTCCCGAGACTCCTCTAAGTGTGTATGAAACTGATTCAAACACAGACTAGAAAAATAATGATCAAAAGATCAACTCTAGTCTAAAAATACCGAATACCTAATGCTTTAGATATGAAGTCTTTTAGAATCTCTAAATCAGTTTTGTGTATTCGTGTATGTGTCATCTAAACTAGTCTGATTCCCAGACTATTTATAAATGAAAAGATATAACCTTAACAAGGTAATCAGATATCCTAATCTGACTTTGAATTCAATAAGGAAACATTCCTTAATTAATTCAGACAACCCTAGTTTAGATTCCTTCCTTCAATAGAACTCCTGTTTTTCCTTCTTTGATCTTCATCACAAATAAGGCAGCTTCTATTCTGAAACGTCCATCTTGAATCTGCAGCTTCAACTCCTTGAATCTTAGCATGACACGTCTCTTGAAACTCTCTGGATAACCATGTATATGATCATGTTCATGAACATGATTAAGTACATGTCTTGATCTTTAATCAGATTAATAGCGGAATGTTCACAGTAATATCCAGAACTTGGTCTTCAAACATGAATAACCAAAACCTTTTGTGTTCTTTGATATTGCCATACAGATCATGACAATCTCGAACACTTGAGTGCAGTTGGCACTAACAATCTCCCCTTTGTCTTTATCTGGTGGCAAATTAGCTCCATGTTTTAAAAGAACGCAATCCTTAAACTGAAGAACCATGTACCTTAAAACGTTCTTGAAAGTTCTTGTGAACATCATAGATCCTGCTGTTTTTTAGTTTTTTTATCAGCTTATATCTGCTCTGCTATATTGCATTTTTATCATCATTTTATCTTTTAACAGCAGTTTCAATTTTTTAGCAGATTAGGATCATATAGGGAAGATAAAAATTATGTTCAATATTGCCACCGAAAAGGCAAGGGAATAAAATTAGAAACTACTCAGATTTGTCAGAAGCTTATTCTTCGTCTTCTTCTTCAGATCCTCCTTCAGCATCATCATAATCTGTCTCTTTAGCCTCTTTTTCTTCATCAGCCTCTTGCTCCTCTTCATCAGCTTTCTCTTCCTCCTCTGCAGATTCTTCTTTTTTTGCTTCAGCTTCTTTTTTCTCTTCTGCAGATTGTGCTTCACCTTGCTTTGGAGCCAATGGATATTCCTTCTGAGTAGCAGCTGCTGCAGTACTTGTAAGCTTGTGCAAGTTATGAATATTATCAGGTACATCTGCTGCTGGGGAGGCAAATTCTTATCCTGATGAAAGTTCAGCAATCACAGCTTAAACCTTCATCTTCTCAGAAGTATGCTCAGAAATCAAGCGAGCATGAAACTCCAGGTTTCTTTCCAGAAACATCAGCACAACATTATTTGATGAAGACTCTTCAGCAATAGCATCACTTCCTTTCTTTAATGTGATGAATTGCTTGAACTATAGACGCATGTGATGATCTCAAATTTCAGGAGCAACTTTGATTACCAGAGACTTCTTTGGAGGAATGACATAATCATTCTTTATAGAGACATTTTTCTTTTGTTGCTTAATGATGTTGTAAATTAGAGAAGGATGGCATAGAGGTCCTTTTACCAGTGTAGACTCTGCACTGCTCATAAGCTTTCCAAAAACGAACTCACCATAATTAAACTTATTCCCAGTTCCTAGGTGATATTGAAATCTTCCCTGAGCTTGTGTGACTGCAGCTCTATGCTTATATGGCATCCAGTTATGAATCAAAATCCTGAACAGAGCTCCATATTTTTGAGACAGGTTGGATGAAGGAATTGTCTCAGGATTGGAGGGCCATTTCGTGTAGATGCCCTGGGTTAGTTCTTCAGCAACCACCCCCAATCATCTATCTCCTCAAATTCCCCATCAATATTGCATCCCAGAAACTCATTGATGAGTTCTGGTGAGAAATTTAGCATCTATCCTCTGACAAAGACTTTATGAAAGTTTTCTAATTTTGGATCATCAATTTCCTTAGTCAAGTTGCAGTAGAACTCTGAAATAACCATTGGAACAAATTTGTACACCCTCTGCACAGTTCTAAGTAGACCAGCATCCTCTAGCAGAGTATATACTCCAGTAGCTAGAAGAGTGTCTTTATCCACCTTCTTCTCAGAGATCATAGACCTCTGCTTCACTTTCTCCCACAACTCAGCATGCTTTGTAGATCAAAAAAGAGCATGTTTAGAGATACCTGGTAAATGAATGATCTGTTTATGAATTTCAGAATCATGTTCACTTAAATGTGAGTGAACATCTTTAGGTACATCTATGAGTTGAGCAGATTTCTTGGCCTTCTTGGATGGGCCAGCAGGTTCAACAGCTTTTCTCTTCTTTGTTGATGCAGCAGTAGATGGTGTAGTAGCAGATGCTCAACTTCTAGTCATTGGTGTTCTCTGGACTATTTGAACCATAGTAGTGGAGGCCTTCTTTCTTGGAGTTTTCTTCTTTACTGGCGACCTGGCGAAATGGTCATATTAGGCTGAAGCAAGCAACTTCTCCTGTTGTGGAACATGAGTCTTTTCAGCATACTCTGAAGATGAACTCTGAACATCTTTTTTCTCAGTAGGATCAGCAACTAAAGGTCTCTTAGTGACCTTTTTCTCCCCCTTTGCAATAGCAGCAGCAATTGCCTTTATCTTCAAACTCAAGGGAATATCATCTTCCCTTGAAACATCATCACCTTTTTCAGTAGAAGGTTGGTTTGATGACTTCTTTGTAGTACTCATAGGAGTAGAGGTCTCTACAGTATTCTTTGTAGCAACATGTTCCTTAGCATGAACAGGAACATCTTCAGGCACAACTGTATCATCAACAGCAGATCCCTTCTCTTTCTGAAGGGCTTGGGCAGCAGGTGTTGTGATGACTTTCTTTGAGGGAGGGGTTACAGTCTTCTTTGATTTCTTGACTGCTGATCCCTTTGTTCTTGCCTTCTTTGCAGCAGATTTCTTATTTACGTCATATGATCGTGCTGCTTCCTTCAACAAATCTTGGAGAGTAAAACTTTATGTCTTTAATTTCTTTGTAGAAGAAGCAACTTCTTATTCTTCTGTCTCTAAGTCTTCTTCTTCTTCTCTATGGAATGTTTTCTATAAACTCTTCAGTATCTTTGCTGGATGATTCATCACAAAGAGATTTCTAAACAAGCTTCTTGTAAGATGACTCTCCTCGAACCTGTTTATCAAACTCATCTTCTTCATAGAACTGGTCCTGAGGCTTGGAATATGTTACTTTTCCATACCTCATTCTGGGTTTTACGAATTTCTTTGGACGGATGAGTTTTCTTTTTGGAGCCATTGAAAGAATTTAGGAATTTTTGAGAAAAATTAAGGGAGAACAATGGCAGAAAAGACGAGATGATCATAGAGATAACAGAAGATTTTTAGAGAGAAAGATTATAATTTCTGAAAATTGGGAGCATATGAATGATCTCTCTAAACGGCTAAACATATATATAAGAAAGTACTATGTTCAATGTATAGGCTCAGGTTTCCGTTAGACTATAAAACTGGAGAAAAATCCCAGAAAACTAGAGATTACGTGATTAAGTCAGAACTAGCCATTGATAAAGATGTACACAAGATTTTGAAAATTGTTCATGTACATCCTGATTAACATTTATGGGAACGTTCAGACCCTTTGTACAGGAATGATTCTTTCCTGCTGAGCGTGAAATAGATACACTCATACCCCTCATCTTGGTTTTACTTAACCAAGCACACCCTAAAGGATGCTCTAAGTTTTTCAAATCAAGAAACATCCAATCCCTTGGTGAATAGATCAGCTAGTTGATTTTCTGTCTTCATATGTTCAATCTTCAGAACTTCTTATTCAACTAGCTCTCTGATGAAGTGATGTCTGATGTCTATGTACTTTGTCCTTGAATGCTGAACTGGATTCTTGGATATATTGATAGCACTCATATTGTTACAATACAGAATAGGTGTATCATGAGCAACTTCATAGTCCTTCATCATCTGCATCATCCAAATAATCTGAGTAGAACTGCTTCCTGCTGCAATGTATTCAGCTTCAGCTATGGATAAAGAAATGCAGTTCTGCTTCTTGCTGAACCAGGAGACAATATTGTTTCCTAAAAAGAAACAAGCACCTGATGTGCTTTTTCTATCATCAGGAGACCCTGCCCAATCAGCATCACAGTAGCTAGTAATACTTGAATTTGTATCAGAAGCATACCACAATCCATAGTCTGCAGTTCCATTTATGTACTTGATGATGTTCTTTACAGTCTTCATGTGACTCTACTTAATTAGGACAAGACTGATATCTGGCACACACTCGCACACTGTATGCTATATCTTATCTGTTTGCTGTAAGATAAAGTAGACTCTCAATCATGCTTCTATATAAGGTCTGATCAACTTCAGCTCCTGCATCATCTTTTCCAATCCTGACTGTGGTGCCGATAGGGATCCTTTTATGCTTGGAATTTTCCAGTTCAAACTTTTTAACCAAGTTTTTGGCATACTTGGACTGAGAGATAAATATACCTTCTCTTGATTGCTTAATCTGAAGTCCAAGAAAGTATTTCAGATCTCCAACTAGGCTCATCTCAAACTCAGTTTCCATGTCCCTGATAAAGTCATTGACCATCTGATGTGACCCAGACAATGAATCTAAGCCAAATCTAGAGAACGTGCGGAAGACTTCTAGAATCGAACACACGTCATCTAAAGAAGGATTCAACCCGACTAATAACTAGAACAAATAAATGATTAAACAACGTGAAATAAGACTCGATTATAAGCTGAAAATAGACTCGATAATTAAGACTCCTAAGATACTAGATTTATGACACAAAGTAAGGAAACACAACACTGTTGGTGTTGGCCTAATTGTTATTTCTGGCCCAGTTCCTATTATTTATCTATGCAGCCCAAGCCCTAAACCCATAACCCTACCCGGTGGTCCACTTACCTATTAATTATGCTTCAATGATGTTGCTAGTTCTCAATGCTCTAGAAGCCTCTATAATCTTCGATGGATCTGCCTCCTTCCGAATCGCTCATCACACAAAAAACCCTAGCATTCTCTCTCTCTCTTTCTGGATCTTCTCAGCTTGCTCCCACGGTTTCTCTAATCGGAATCTAGTGTTGTGATTCCTGTTTGGCTGATGAGTGTTTGGAAGAAGCTTGTGCTGAGAGAGAGAGCCTGAGAAACTCCGCTCCCGTTCAAACCCTAGCCACCGCTTCCTCTTCTCTTTCCCCTGGTCTGGGCATTTCCCAGTCGCCGGAGTTACCACCGCCATCTCTAGTGGGAAAATCTGAGCCGTACAGTGCCTCGAGCACACTTTTCCCACCATCAATCTCTTTGTTTTTTCTTGTCTCTTCATTTGGCTGTTACTCCTCTTTCACTGACTTAACTACTTTTTTGTATAGATTTGTTGGTGACGAAGGCTAAACCTGTGAAGATCTCTGAAGATCCCTTTGATCTTACTGTCTGAGGCTGAGAAGACGAAGCCCTAGAGTTCTTCGCTACCCATTCAATCTATAATTTGTGTTCTTGCTACTTGAGTAGTCTGTGAGTTAGAAAGAAAGGGGTAGGGAACCAAGTCAGTGTAATCCCTAGCTAGGCCTGTACCACAATAGTGGTATCAGAGTCGGTGTTTTGGTCTAGCCGGGGGCACTCTCCTGCCTCCATCTAACCCACCCCATCGTCAGTAAGGGCCACGCCCCTCTCACCCCCGTCGGGCTCCTTTAATCAGGTATAACCGGTTCTTTCCTACCTGGAAGAACCGGCTCTGGTATTAACCCTAAACCCTAACACTTTTGTTGTGTGGTACTATCGATCTTGTGCCTTTTTTTTTGCTTCCGCTCTTGACTCTGACTCTCCCTTGGCATTCCAAGCCATTCCTCAAAACTAGCTTACGGTCAGGACCGTCTGGATTCCCCTGTGGGTCTCCTCAAAGCGGGTTGCCCCGATAGCTATTTTGTGTAAGGGTTTTTTTTTCAGTAGAAAAGGGGGTTTTGGGTTGTACTGGTGTTATTCTGTCTTGATTTGCTCTCAAGACTCTGTAAATTTGTTGGTATTTTCCTGCTTGTTGTGATTCTTGTTTTTTATTGGAATCTGTACTGAAAACTCTGGTTTAAGAGTTCCTGTGGATAGACTTAGTGATCCAAGTCTGGTTATTAGCCTAGTTGGGTTTTGGGATTGACCTGAGTGAACCCCTGCTCCACAGATCAATCTGTGCTGAGAACTGGGCTAGCCTCAGCTCTATATTCCCCTTGTGCACCCATCTTTGGGCCTGTAGAGGTGTTTTCTCCTGTTCTGGGTGATTTTGTGTTATCCTGTTATTCTTGTGGCAAAATCTGGTATATTGGTGAAATTCTGTGCTCTTAGTGTGATTCTGTGTGAATCTGTGAAAAATGAATAACTTAAGTGATGTTCCTTTTAATGGAAATGATGATTTTGGTGATTGGCAAACAAGGGTTGAGTGTATTTTGACAAAAGAAAATCTGCAAGATGCTATTTTTGAAAGAATTGATGAAAATGAAGCAGATAAAACCCTTGTTAAATTAAATGTTGGTGCTAGAGCTACAATTTTATTAAATCTAAGTAGTGCTGTTGTAAGGCAAGTGTCTCATCATAAATTTGCTAAAGATCTATGGGATGCTTTGACTGCTCTGTTTGTGGCTAATTCTGAAGAGTCTGCATATTCTTTGCAAAACCAAATCATGACTTTTCAAATGGATCCCTCTAAAGACATAGATTCAAACATGCATGATTTTAACAAACTTCTGAAAGACTTAAAACTTGCTGGGGATGACACCCTTGAAAAGTATGCCCCTCAGATCCTACTTGGTGCTATTCTTGAAGTCTTCTCTGAAGTAAAATCAGCCTTAAAATATGGGGAGTCAAAGGTCACGTGTGATATGATAGTCTCTGGGCTTAAGGTAAAGGAAAATGAAATGAAAAAATTGCAGTCTAAGCCTTTACAAAATGAAGTCCTTTATGTGAACAAGCCTTTTAGACCAAACCCTGAAAATCCTAGTAACATTGTTGCTGAGAGGCACAGAAGGGAGTTTAATCGAGTTCATAACCTTCCCAGCAACTCTAGAACCCACAATCTTGTTGAAATTTACTCTCAACATCCCAGAAATCAGAACCAAACCCAAAATACTGGTCACAGCCCCTCTCATTACCCTCTCAGAAACCAAAGCTTTCCCCAACACCAAAATTCAGATTTCAAACCCAAAAAGAATTGTTGGAACTGTGGGAAACCAGGGCACTTCTCAAACAGATACAAACAGCCTAAAAGGGGCAGGGGGTTTGGGAACAATCAGGCTAATAATGTAATGCACTTTGATCACCATGAAAATCATGTGTATAAAGATGAAGACTATGACTATCATGAGAATGGTGAACTTTATATGGTGCATTCTGATTGTGATTTTCAATTCATAAATTTCTCAAATGATGTGTCTAAATCTGTGCTTGAGTCTGAGTGGCTAATAGATTCTAGTTGTACCTTTCATGTCACTCCACACAAGCACATGTTTCACAATTTGCAACTCTTAAACTCTGGATCTGTTGCATTAGCTGATGGACAGCACTGTGATATAATTGGAAGATGTGATGTGTGTCTTAAATTTGAAAATGAAAGCATGATTGCACTCCATGATGTCATATATGTTCCCAAATTGAAATTTAACCTTCTATCTGTCTCTAAACTAGCTGATCAAAAGCTATTTGGCTCTGTGAATCATAAATGCTTTCAATTTAAGATGAACTCCATGATATGCTTTGATGCTCCCAGAAAAGGAGACTTATATGTTGTACATGCTTACTCTGTGCCTATCCAATCTGCTAATCTGGTGCAAAATGATAAAACTGCTTTATGGCAAGCAAGATTAGGGCATATGAGCAATAAAGGATTAGAAATCTTGAGAAAGTCTGGTGCATTCAAGCATGATAAAGTATCTAGCATGACATTCTGTGAACCATGTTTGATGGGAAAGCAACACAAGTGGCCCTTCCATGTGTCTGGTCCATATCCTAAAGCTCAATTAAGTTCTGACATACTTGAATATACACATACTGATGTGTGGGGACCTGCAAAGGTCCCAACCTATGGTGGTATCATGTTCTTCTTGTCCATTATTGATGACTTTTCAAGAAAAATCTGGGTGTTTCTAATGAAAAACAAATCTGAAGTCTTTGAAAAATTTTCTAAGTGGTCTGCAGAAATTCAAAACCAAACTAATAAAAGCATTAAGTGCCTAAGAATAGATAATGGTTTAGAATTCTGTAATCAATCTATGGACAATTGGTGCTTTGATCTTGGAATCAAAAGGCACAAGTCTGTGCCTTACAACCCCCAGCAAAATGGGGTTGTTGAAAGGATGAACAGGACTCTCCTTGAGAGAGTTAGAAGCCTTCTGGCTGGTTCAGGCCTTGATAAGAAATTTTGGGGAGAAGCTCTAATGACTTCTTGTTATTCGGTTAATAGATCTCCCTCTTTCCCATTAAAGGGCAAACTCCCTGAGTCTGTGTTCTATAACAAACCAATTTGCCTGTCTAATCTGAGAGTATTTGGTTGCAGTGCTTATGTGCATCAAAAACTCATTAAAATTGAACCAAGGGCTAGAAAATGCATATTCTTAGGATACCCTGAAGGAGTCAAAGGGTATAGGTTATGGGATAAAACTCTGCCTGGGTTCAAAACTTGCATAAGTAGGGATGTTTCATTTAATGAATCTGTCTTTCCATGCTTAAATGAATCCTCACTTTTTGCTGCTCCTTGTGAGGTAGAGAAAAGTGATACTCCTATGTTCTTTCCTGTTCTGTCTAAGGTAGACCCTCCTCCACTAGAGTTTCTTGAGACTAATGTTCCAAATGATCACCCTCATATGCATGACAACATTAGTCCTTCTGATTCTGCATCTAATCATGATTCTGAACTTGACAAGCATGTTCATGTAAATGTATCTGAATCTGAAGCATCTGAATCTGAACCTGATCAATCTGCTGAGCATGAATCTGAACATGTGAACCTTGATAATTACCAATTGTCTAGAGATAGGCCTAGGAGAACTTTCAAGGCTCCCTCTAGGTATGATGGTTGTAATTTGTCTATGTATGCATTCAATGTGTTCAACAATGTTGATTCCTCTGAACCTAAAACCTATAAGGAAGCTGTCAATTGTGCTGATTCTGATAAATGGTTAGATGCTATGAAAAGTGAAATGAATTCATTGCATGATAACAAAACTTGGATTCTTGTGGAAAAACCTGAAGCATGTTCTCTTGTGGAATGTAAATGGCTATTTAAAATAAATCAAGAGATTAATAGTGTGAGGTACAAAGCTAGACTTGTTGCTAAGGGCTTTACCGAAAAAGAAGGCATAGACCATACTGAAATCTTTGCTCCTGTGGTGAAATTCACCACAGTTAGGATAATGCTTGCCTTAACTGCCCATTTTGACTGGGAATTGAAATAAATGGATGTGACTACTGCCTTCCTGCATGGTGAATTAGAAAACAATATTTACATGAAACAACCTGAAGGCTTTGAAGATAAATCACACCCTGATCATGTATGCTTACTGAAAAAGTCTCTATATGGATTAAAACAATCTCCCAGACAATGGAACATCAAGTTTGATACATGCATGAAAAGTTTAAATTTCTCAAGAAGTCAATTTGATCATTGTTTGTATTATATGCAATCCTATGTGCCTATGTTCTTATTACTTTATGTGGATGATATGTTGCTAATAAGCTCCTGCCTGAAAACCTTGAAGCATGTTCAATCCTGCCTGAGTAAAAATTTCAACATTAAAGATTTGGGAGATACAAGGACAATCCTAGGTATGAACATTGACAGAGACAGAAGTAAACACACACTCTTGCTTCATCAATCTACTTATGTTGAACAAGTGTTGAAAAAGTTTGATATGGATTTGTGTAAACCTGTAACTGTCTCCCTTGCATCCCATTTTCAATTAAGTAAAGACCAGTGTCCCAGATATGACACTGATTTGAATAACATGTCTGGAATTCCTTATGCAAATGCCATAGGGTCTGTTATATACCTAATGATCTGCACCAAGCCTGACATAGCCTATGTTGTATCTTGTTTGAGTAGGTACATAGCAAACCCTGGGCTGCCTCATTGGGAAGCCCTGAAGTGGTTACTAAGGTATCTGAAGTCCACAGCTTCTCATGGTCTAATCTTTTCACAGTTTCCTGATGGTGTTAAGTGCATTGGCTATGTTGATTCAAACTATACCAATGATAGAGATCAAAGAAAATCTACCACATCATATGTGTTCACTTTGTGTGGGTCATGCATAAGTTAGAAGTCTCAGTTACAGAGTATAGTTGCCTTATCATCTACTGAGTCTGAGTACATTGCTACTACTGAAGCTGTAAAAAAAGCAATATGGTTAAATGGTGTGTTAACTGAAATTAATTTCATTAATGATAAACCTTTGCTTTATTCTGACAGTCAGTCTGTAATCCAATTATGCAAAAATCCAGTCTTTCATGATAGAACTAAACACATTGATGTGAGATACCATTTTATAAGGGACATTGTTGAGAAAGGGGAAGTCTTGCTGGATAAAATCCCATCTGAGTTCAATCCTGCAGACATGGGCACTAAGTGCCTTCCAGTTGCAAAGCTGGAAGCCTGCAAAAAGTCCTTGAACATGAACTTGGGTTGAACCAAATGAGAGAATGTTTTTTGAATTATCCTGACCTGAAGTCAGGGTAATTGTTGAGCCCTGAGGGCAGTGTAATACTTGGTAATTTTCCTTGGTATAATAAGCTAGGTTGATTCAAGTTAAATAAAGGTCAGTGATCTTGTGAGACCAGATACTTGTATCATTGTTTTGGGTTGGTCTCTCGTGTTGAGACTGGATTGAACACGCATAGTGTTCATTCTTCCTTCTCTTTGTCTGTCTTTGTGATAAACATAAGAGTAAAAATAAATGGCGATGATGATAATCTCTTTTGTTTTATTTTGGCTGGTAACTCCTTGGTCACGGGAAATACCAATAGGGCCAAAGGTGGAAATGTTGGTGTTGGCCCAATTGTTATTTCTAGCCCAGTTTCTATTATTTATCTATGTAGCCCAAGCCCTAAACCCATAACCCTACCCGGCGGTCCACTTACCTATTAATTATGCTTCAATGATGTTGCTAGTTCTCGATGCTCTAGAAGCCTCTATAATCTTCGATAGATTCGCCTCCTTCCGAATCGCTCATCACACAGAAAACCCTAGTATTCTCTCTCTCTCTTTCTGGATCTTCTCAGCTTGCTCCCACGGTTTCTCTAGCCGAAATCTGGTATTGTGATTCCTGTTTGGCTGATGAGTGTTTGGGAGAAGCTTGTGCTGAGAGAGAGAGCCTGAGAAACTCCACCCCCGTTCAAACCCTAGCCACCGCTTCCTCTTCACCTTCCCCTGGTCTGGGTATTTCCCGGTCACCGGAGTTGCCACCACCGTCTCCAATGGGAAAATCTAAGCCGCACAGTGCTTCGAGCACACTTTTCCCACCATCAATCTCTCTGTCTTTTCTTGTCTCTTCATTTGGCTGTTACTCATCTTTCACTGACTTAACTACTTCATTGTGTAGATTTGTTGGTGACGAAGGCTAAGCCTGTGAAGATCTCTGAAGATCCCTTTGATCTTACTATCTGAGGCTGAAAAGATGAAGCCCTAGAGTTCTTCGCTACCCATTCGATCTGTAATTTGTGTTCTTGCTACTTGAGTAGCCTGTCAGTTAGACAGAAAGGGGTAGGAAACCAAGTCAGTGTAATCCCTAGCTAGGCCTGTACCACAACAAACACAAATAAATAAAAACAAAGAAATGAACGGCGGATGGATTTTAGAAGATGTCTTGGGCTCGAATGGAATGAGATAAGAAAGGAACTTACTTGAATGATGATTGATGGTGTAATGGACGACTTGTGGATTGGCAGATGTAGTGCAAGATGATCAGCGAAGGAATAAAAAGGATAGAAGAAATAGTACGTACTCAAACCCCGTCATTTGATTGATGAAACGCGATATCTTGAACTACTCCAGATTGGATAGCACTTCCCCCTAATTCTCAAAGAACTAAAAAGAAGCTTGGATATTATTAATTGATTTACTAGATCAATAGAACTTGATAAATGGGTGATCAACCAAAAGATCGTGCGACAATTGTGAATATAACTTCAATTTATTCATGCAACGTCTAAGTAATAATATCATATAGAAGTCCTATTTATAGGATAAGAAATTCGAAACCTAAGACTAATCAAACTAGGAAAATAATACTACCTAAACTAAACTTCTATTAAAACTAGGATTCCTATCATAACTAGAACTCTAATTAAGGTAAATCCAAAGTGACCAAAAATAAAATAATAAAAATCTAAACTAATAAAGTCTGATCTAAATATTTAAATAAATAACTAGGATAATTCGAGACCCAAATATAACATAAGGGTTTGAATTCTTCAAGCGATATTCTTCAAAATCCGTCTATGCCTCTGACAACTAAGACATGGTCATGCCTTATTCGCACTTAGCTCCTGGACGGGTATTAAGCTTCTAACTTCGAACAATGGTTTGGAAATAGTACAAGGTCCGATCTTGAGGTTTCCAAACTCACCATGCATGTTGACCTTCTTTTTACCTCGATCTTCATGCATACATGATCGGCATGTATTGTTCTTCAAGCTTTGATCTCCCTCTTTAATTGTTAACAAAGTAACAATTTTGGGCTTGCTCTCAACTCCTTTGTCATCTTCGAACTTCGTACATACAAATGTTTGGAAATATCCTTACAATTGTATTGTTTGAAGTCATGTAATTGGGCCACGTATTTGTAGCTCCAGGTTAGGTTCTTTAAAACTTGTCATGGACGTATCACCATCTTATCAAACACTGAGCCGAACACTATATCATTCACATAAACTTGAACCACAATCACTTATGTCTTTTCTTTTTTGATGAATAGTGTTTTATCTTTCCCTCCTCTATTGTATCCCTTGCTTACCAGATATGTAGCAAGTCTTTTATACCAAGCTCGAGGAGCCTATTTTAAACCATAGAGAGCCTTCTTTAGTTTGAAAACATATTCTGGATGATGTGGATCTTCGAATCCTTTGGGCTGAGCTATAAACACATCCTTCTTTAAAAATCCATTTAGAAATGCACTCTTGACATCCATTTGATACAGCTTGAACTTCATGATGCAGACTATTGCTAGAAAAAGTCTGACTGATTCTATCCTTGTGACTGGAGCAAATGTCTCATCAAAATCAATGCCTTCAATCTGTGAATATCCTTGAGCAACAAGTTTGGCTTTATTACTTGTGATATTCCTAGATTCATCAGTCTTATTTTTGAATATCCACTTAGTCCCGACTATGTTGATTCCTTCTGGTTTCTGCACAAGATCCCAAACATCATTCTTTGTGAACTGTAGAAGTTTTTCCTGCATAGCTTCAATCCAGTAGTCACCTTTGAGAGCTTCTTGAACATTTTTGGGTTCAATCTTGGATGTGAAACAGACATTAGATATTTCATCATGCATCCTCTTTCTTAGTCTGCTTCTGGTCATTCTTCCTTCCTGAATGTCTCCAATAACTTCTAAAATTGGATGATCCTTGATGATCTATCGTAAAGGCTTCCTTTGCTTTACTTCATTTTCTTCAGATTCTTTATCTGTATCATCATGTACTTCAGGATGTTCAAAGACATCTGTGTATACATCATCTTCAGAGGTGTTGACAACATCGATCTGATCATCAAATCTGACATTAACTGGTTCTATGTCAGCCTTTGTCTTCTTGTTGTAAATCCTATATGATTTGTTGTTTCTGGAGTATCCAACAAACATCCCTTCAACTCCTATATTGTTCATCTTGCTGAGATATTCTCTATCATTGAGAATGTAGCAGGTGGTGCTAAATACATGGAAGTATTTCATTATAGTTTTCTTTTCGTACCAAATCTCATATGGTGTAGCGAGAGTACCTGGTCTGAGATGAACTCTATTGCTGATATGACATGCAGTATTGATGGCTTCTACCCAGAACATAGCAACAACTCCTTTAGTAGCAATCATGGTTCTTACCATCTCTTGAAGAGTTCTGTTTTTCCTTTCAACAACTCCATTCTGTTGAGGAGTCTTGGGGGCTGGGTACTCATAACTAATTCCATTCTCACTGCAGAAACTGTCAAAGTACTGATTCTCAAACTCCTTGCCATGATCACTTCTAATTCTGATAATGTGTTGATCCTTCTCAACTGTGATCTTGCAAGCTAGTTTCTTTAATGCCATGAAAGCTTCACTCTTATCTCTGAGAAAGTCTACCTATGTAAACCTTGAGAAATCATCAATGCAGACAAGAACATACTTCTTTCCTCCATAGCTTTCCACAGCCATAGGCCCCATTAGATCCATATAAATTAGATCTAAAATCCTTTTAGAAGTTCTGTCCTGAACTTCTTTATGATGAGATCTGGACTACTTTCCAATCTGACATGGTCCACATATTTTATCTCTATCAATTCTGATCTGAGGGAGTCCTTTGACAACCTCTTTGCTGATGATCTTTTGGAGATTCTTGCAGTTGATGTGTCCAAGTTTCTGATGCCATATCTCTGACTCTTCAATAGATGTTCTTTGACATGTGTAAGAATATTGTGCAGGAACATGTAGTTGATAGCAGTTGTCAGCTGATCTTTTTTCTTCCATGAATAAGTCATTGTTCTTATTCATTACCGTGCAATTTTCTTTGGTGAGGACAACTGTCATGTCATCATCACACAATTGACTGATGCTAATAAGATTTGCTTTTAGTCCATCAACTAGCATAGTCTTCTTCAGTTTAGGCATTCCTTTGACAACCAGCTCACATTTACGCATTACTTTTCCCCTTTTTCCATCTCCAAATGTGACAAAGTCTGATGAACAGGCTTTTAAGTTCTGCACAACTGAGCAATCTCCAGTCATGTGTCTTGAACAGCCACTGTCAAAGTACCAGTTACCCTTGTCTTCAACTCTTAGGGATGTATGGGCAATCATACTGGTCTGCTTAACAACCCATTACTTCTTCTGTGCAGACTTCTTCCTTTTCTAAACAGCTGGTCTCTTATTGTTGTTGCTGGAATGTTGAGCCACAAACCTCTTTCTCATTCTTTTCAGATCAAAGAGATACTTCTCACAATGTGGATGAATGTGGCCTTTTTCTTCACAATAATGACAGATAATTCCTTTTCTGTTGCCATTAAAATCAGTCATCTTCTTGTTAATGTTCTTCTGTATGTTCTGAACATTCTTTTATACATGCACTAGTTTACTTGTACTTTCTTTGACAAACACTATCTTGGATTGTCCACCATTGTATCCAAGACCTGGATGACTCTTCCTTGAATGTCCTGGAGTAGCAAGAATCTTATCAAGATTCTCAGTTCCATTGTTCAGCATGTTGACATTCCTTTTGATGGATTTGAGTTCTGCAGACAATTCTTCAATCTCCTTCTTTTACTACTGAATAGTGATCTTCTGTTTAGCATCAGATCTGATCAATTCCTCCTTTTCTTTGAGAAGATCCTTGTTGTGAGATTGTAGAGTCTTGTTGATCTCTACTAATTCTGGCCATTTTTCATACATCTCCTTATATGTCTTGACAAATTCTTCACGGCTGAAGTCTTCACTATCTGAGTTTTCATCTTCTGTAAGTTTGAAAGGATCCTGGAACTCTAAGACTTTTGCTGTAAAAGTAAAGATCTCTTCTATTGATTCACTGCTACTTTCTTCAGACTCATTATCACTGAGAGAGACATTGTAATTCTTTTTATTCTTCTTTAGAGTATTAGCTCATTCAGCTTGAATGTGTTCAAAACCATCACACTCTTTGCACTAGATTCCTCTCATTGAATTTGAAGATTGAAACTTTTTCTGTTCATTGCCAGAGTTTCTGTCTTGCTGAGAATTACCAGATGATTGTCTTCTGTTGTTAGACCTTCTAGAAGATTGGTTATTTACTCTTTTTAACATTTGACTGAAGTTCTTAGTGATTAAAATCATATTGTTCATTGTATCTGAATCAAGTATAATTTTTTTTGTTTCTGTACATCCTCAGAGACTTCAGTTTTAAGAGTAATACCTCTCTTCCTTGAGCTGCTATCTTCATCTTCCATGTTCATCTCAAACGTCCTTAACGATCCCATCAGCTCATCAAGCTTCATAATCTTGATGTCCTTGGATTCTTCAATTGCAGCAACTTTGTAAGCAAACTTCCTTGGAAGAGATCTGAGAACCTTTCTTACAAGCTTTTCATTGCTGATAGGCTCACCTAGAGCAAAACTCTCATTTGATATGCTTCTCAATTTGGCATTAAACTCACCTATAGACTCAGTATCCTCCATTCTGAGTATTTCGAACTTTGAGGTAAGGTTTTGTAGCCTTGACAATCTTACAGAACTGGTCCCTTCAAAGGTATTTTCCAAAATATCCCATGCAGATTTAGCAGTCTCACAAGTTGAGATCAGGCTGAATGTCTCAAGATCAACTGCGGAGAATATTGCATTGAGAGTTTTAGAGTTGACAGTATACCAGTTCTTCTGCGGCACAGTCCACTCTCCTTCCTCAATCTCTACATGCTTTTCTTCCTTGGCAACAGTTGGCTTTTCACATCCTTTAGTGACGCTTTTCCATGCAAGCTCATCTATTGATCTCAGAAACGTCATCATCCTTACTTTCCAGTAAGGATAGCTGTTGTCTTCAAGTAATGGTGGTCTGACTGTAGATCCTCCCTTCTTTAATTGAACTCATGACTAAATTTCAACCAAAGCCTTTACGTAGATATGTACTTTTCAGGACTCTTTTCGCAATAAAACCAAAGGCGACCCGCTTTGATACCAATTGAAGTTACATAAACTGTGCGAACATGTTCAACATTATGTACATGTACATTATTATGAACATGCAAGGTCAGAATGTATAAACTGAAAGTAAGTAAATGGCATGAGGTTGATAACCATGTTCGATCAATTGATCTACGTCAGGAGAACATCACAAGTCTGTGAGAAACAATCCACTACTCTGTTGTATGGTTACAAAGGCTTTTACATGATGACCTCCCGTAACTCGACCCCTTTCCTACCCACTACAACTTCTTTCAATGAATTGAAGCTCCCCTCACAACCAAGAATCCCTCTAGTTCCTACAGAAAATCTCTTCCGCGACTCTTCTAAGTGTATATGAAACTGATTCAAACACAGACTAGAAAAACAATGATCAAAAGATCAACTCTAGTCTAACAATACTGAATACCTAATGCTTAAGATGTGAAGTCTTTTAGACTCTCTAAATCAGTTATGTGTATTCGTGTATATGCCATCTAAACTAGTCTGATTCCCAGGCTATTTATAGATGAAAAGATATAGCCTTAGCAAGGTAAGCAGATGTCCTAATCTGACTTTAAATTCAATAAGGAAACATTCTTTAATTAATTCGGACAACCCTAGTTTAGATTCCTTCATTGAATAAAACTTCTATTTTTTCTTCTTTAATCTTCATCATGAACAATGCAGCTTCTATTCTGAAATGTCCATCTTGAATCTGCAGCTTCAACTCCTTGAATCTTAGCATGGCATGTCTCTTGAAACTCTTTGGACAACCATGTACATGATCATGTTCATGAATATGATTAAGTACATGTCTTGATCTTCAATTAGATTGGCAGCGGAATGTTCACAGTAATGTTCAGAACATGGTGTTCAAACATGAATAACCAAAACTTTTTGTGTTCTTTGATATTGCCATACAGATCATAATAATCTCGAACACTTGAGTGCAGGTGGCACTAACAGATGGTAGAAGTTCAACAAATGCTGTCGGAATGAGACGTTGCATGAACATGTGGCAATCGTAGCTTTTCATGCCAAACATGTACAGTTTTCTCATATCCACACATCTACTCATATTTGACACATACCCATCTGGAAATTTTAACTCTCGAATCCATTCAAATAAGACATATCCAATGTATAACAAGCTTTTGGATACTTGCTGGTGGACTCATTTTGTTTTAGCTATGGTCTTGAACTATATATATTCAACTCTTCTCTGGATTTGGATGTATCTTTTGTCTTCCCCTGAACATTCAACACGGCATTGAATAGATTGCCAAACACATTCTTTTCAATGTGCATGATATCCAAATTATATCAATCAACAATGAGCTCCAATATGGGAGATCCCAAAAGATGTTTTTCTTTTTCCACCCACAACCTTTAGAAATTATCACATTATCATTGTTCTCAGTGACTTTTTAAGACCCAATTCTTCTAAATGAACCAGAATTTCAGTGCCCGATCCCATTTCTGGAGGTCCTCCATTTACAACTTTATTTCTCATGAATGCTTTTTTATTTTTATGGAATGTGATGAGATTGGGACCAACATTGAGGAACTAAACCGGAGTTGCAGCTGAGAGGTCCAGTGACGCGCTTACGTGCTAAGAAGCTACAAGGATATCTGCAGTGCTATGTTGGAAAGAAGTTGGAGGATGATGGAGCCGATTTCAGACAGTACAAGTTGGTGACTGTTTTGGGCATTGAAGAGTGAAGCCACGACCTTATGCATGTTGGACGTGTGTCCTTAGTTATTTATTAGTTTGTTTTATATTAATTGGACCCAGTATTTTATTTTAATTAGAAGCCCAAATTACTGTTAGGAGAATTGGGCCTTTAGTTTTATTTATTTTATTTTTATTTTCAAAATTATCAAGCCCAATACTTGATAATTTCATGCCATAGGCTAGTATTTAAGATATTTTCATTGTTATTATTATGGAGACTTGATTGAATGAAAATACAGCTTTTACGTTTCATCTTGTCTCACACACAAATCAATTGTTCTTGGTAGAGTTTGGTTCTGGCGCTTCCAAGCTTGAAATCTTTGGTTCGTTCATGCATCTTGTAGTGCCTGGGTTAATCAAGCCACCGAAGAATTTGCTCATAGGCGCGTTCCGAGTTCTCGTAGATTCGGGGTTTGTTTCGGTAAGTTCTTCATCTATCCTTTTCATTTTCCATTGATCCACCTTCATCCCAGCCATCACCATGCCTCCATACCATCCACAACATCATCATCATCGTTCATATAGCATTGCAAATCCAGATCACATATATTGAAGCCATCGTTCATCGTAGAAACCCTAGGTAGCCCGAAAAGTCTTCCCCGTGCCAAAACGAAACATACTCATGCCTTTTCCCTAATTTTTGGATATGTTTTTCACGTCTGCATTTTGTACCTTGTGTTAAAATTTTAGCTCATTTTGAGTTGTTTATCATAGGTTTCTGTTCGAGTCTTTATTTAGGGTTTTTCGGGTCAATTTCTGTCTTTTCTTGTTAAATTCGTTTTTATTTTAATTTGTGGATTTAGGGAAGTTCATCTGGACATATTTGAGTGTTATTGCAGTAGATTATTTAGGTTGAATCATTCGTATAGTTGACGTGTGTTTCGATTTGTAGCTTCCGCGCCGCATTGGCCGCATCATAGATTTTGGTATCAGAGCCACGTCAACTTCGGTTGGTCGTGGTTCAATCCAAATTTGTGTGACACAGTAGGTGCAAAAGGAGAGTCGATCGTGGTTTAAAAAAAAAAGAAAAAAAAAGGAAAAAAAATCGTACAAAAAAAAAAGAACAAAAAATTTGAAAAAAAAAAAGAAAAGAGTTGATTGAGCCCTATTGTGTTACCATTTAATCTTGCATTGTTTCTTGATTGGTCTTGTTGAGCATTGTTTAGTTTGGATAGTCGTTGTTCTTATTTCTTCGTATTTGTGTCGCAATTATCGTTCTTCATCAAATAGCGATTGGGAACCATATTGCAGCTAGTATGGTCTTGTTTGGGATTTCATTCACATTGTGTTTAATATAAGGGGAGGGTCGAATTTTGTGTCCTAGTTGAATTAGGATTGGTTTTGGTACTTTTCTAGTTGATTTGAGGTTTGTTTCTTAGTTGGTTTTGATTTTTGTTTCTTTGTTGAGCTCGTATTCACACTTGGTACAATCTAGCTCAATAATTCAGCACATATCCACCCATATTCCAGCTTTATTCTCGCCTTTGCCTCCCACACTCATCCACTGAAAAATTCATCCACCGATCACTCCGCAGCCAAAAATCGGTTTTCTGCCAAATTTGCACCAGAACTTCGATTTTCATCCATAATACCATTCCGGAAGTGGAACGACGTGCTGATCAAAAGTCATCATTGATGCCATGACAAAATTGTACTTTTGGTCAAATTCTATCATCTTCTAGGTGAAACTGCCCAGTGAATATTCTCCAGTTTTTCGGTTTCTTCAAAATTCTTTACCTATTCATCCATACAGCCGACCTATACCCATTGCAGCTTATCTCGTGGTGTTTTGGATACCGGTGGTACTTTGGAAGTCACGTTCGAGCTCTTGACTAGAGTTGGAAGAGCTAGCATTAGTTCTACCGAGGATTTGAAGTCCAGAGTTGAGTGGTATACACAAGAGTTAAAAAAAAAGTAAGGCCCTGTTCTTTTGTTTTCTTTTGTTTTCATTGTTTTGTAGGTACCAATGGAGTCCAGAGATGGTTATAACAAGATGAATGATAAGGCACCCGCATCACCTAGTACTCCTACAGACGCGGTTTCGTCGATGCCACAGCCGTGGGATGCCCAGTACCACCATCAGGAACTGGAGCATAAGCTGGATAGTTCATTGGCCAAACTGATAGCACAGCTCGAGCTTGTTGCTACTCGAATTCCTACATCACCACCAGTTCAAGCCCAACATGTCCAGCCAGAAGGAGCAGACCGACAACCAGCAGCAGCTCATCAACCAGAAGTTGTTGTAGTCGAGCCAGCTAGACCAAATGCTAGAGCACTACAAGCTCAGCATCACCAACCTCCGGTGCAGTTTAACGACCCATATGATCGAGATGCTGCAGAAGCTTTTGGTGATTTTGCAGAGGGATTTGAGGATAAGTATGATCCATTTTAGAGGTGTGACCGACCACGTCAGCCTTACCACCGACATGCAGCCTGACATGCTGATCCTGATAGCTTGTTGAATAACATTAAGACAAGAATCCCTGAGTTTGAGGGATTACATGATCCAAACCTTTATCTCGACTGGGAGAGAAAGGTTGACAAGATTTTTGACTGCTATGATTTTTCTAAGCAGAAGAAGGTCCAGTTAGCCTCATTAGAGTTCAGAAGATATGCAGCCACCTGGTGGGAGTTTCAGCAGAACCGGCGACGCCGAGAACGCCACCCGCCTGTTGATTCGTGGCATGAGATGAAGGACATCATGAGAGGATGCTTCATTCTGGTACATTATGAGCGTGACCTCAAGAAGAAACAGAACCGAATCAGACAGGGTACACGTTCCATAGAGGAGTACCATAAGGAACTCGAGACAGCCCTTAATCGAGTTGGGAAAGAAGAGATGTTGGTTGCCACAATTAACCGATACATTGAGGGAATGAATCCAGACATCGCCTGTGAAGTCGAGTTAAGGGACTTCACCAGTATTGAGGCCATGGTCCATTATGCCTCAATAGTAGAGCGGCAGCTCAGAGATGGCCGCAGGAGACCATCACAGTCGACGCCAGCACGGACACAGTGGGGTCGAGGTGAGTCTTCCACACCTAGGACAGCCCCTACATGTCATCAAGACCAGTAGTCCCAACCTATTCGCCGTTTTGAGCAGTCTGCACCGCAGCCGAGCCGCAGACCTGAGTACAATTCGCCTGCACCAAATAGAAACAATCCAAATCGAACCATGCAGCCCAGTCAGTCTTCGAATAGTACTCCAGGGAGAGCACATGACGTTCAATGTCACAAGTGCAGAGGATGGGGACACTTCCAAGCCCAGTGTCCGAACAGCTGAGTTCTTTTCGTTACTGAGCAGAATGAGCTGGAGTCAGCAAGTGAAGAAGAGCTCGATGAAGTAGAAGTGGAAGGAGGCACTGAACAGCCCCTTGACCATCCACCTGTGGACGAGGTTGAAGATGAGAAGCCGAAGCAAGCCCACGTCAGTCTTGTTTCGATCCGAGTACTAAGCCTGATTCGAGAGGAGGATCAGAATGACCAGCGTGAAAACATCTTCTATGCGCGCTGTGAAATCCAAGATAAGACGTGCTCACTCATCATTGACAGTGGCAGCGTCGTGAACACGATCAGCTAGTACGCAGTGGGAAAGTTGAATCTGATCCCACAAAAGCACCCCAAGCCATACCGTTTGCAGTGGCTGACTGACCGAGGAGAAATCCGCGTTGGATATCAAGTAAGTGTTACTTTCTCCATTGGTCGATTTACTGATACTGTTCTTTGTGACGTCATCCCTATGAAGGCGTCGCATATATTGCTTGGTCGTCCGTGGCAGTTTGACAGAAAGGCGATCCATGACGGATACGCCAACACTTATACGGTGACCCGAGACGGACGGACCACCAGATTGTGGCCATTGACGCCCAAGGACGTCAATGAATATCAGCAGAGGATGCGGCAAAGATTTAAGGAGGAGAAGGTGAAGGAGAAACGGCCCGAGAGCAGGGTCCCGGTTCCAGCTGGCCAATCGACAGCCGACCCAAAGATATCCAAGGGAACAGCGTCAGCTTCCAAGAGTGCGACTAAGGCTACCCATGTGGCCATTACAGATTCTTCCAGTGCAGCCAGTTCAGATATAGTGCACCGAAATTTGTTCATTAGTGCAAAGGGAGTCCAAAAAGCCATCAAAGCTGGTAAGCCTATCGTTCTAGTGAATTTTAAGGCTTATGATACTCCTGATGTTGTTGCTACTTCTGTTTTGCAGCCATTGATGGAGGAGTTCAAGGACGTGTTTCCTGAGGAGATTCCGAGTGGTATGCTGCCAATTTGAGGAATTGAGCACCAGATCGACTTCCAACCTGGAGCAGTCCTCCCAAACCGACCAGCTTATCGTACCAGCCCTGAGGAGACAAAAGAGATAGATCGTCAAGTCAAGGAGTTGCTGGAGAAGAAGTAGATCAGAGAGAGCCTGTCGCCGTATGTGGTGCCTGTCATACTCGTCCCCAAGAAGAATAATGAGTGGCGCATGTGCATGGACTGCCGGGCCACTAATAAGATAATGATAAAGTATCGCTTCCCTATTCCCCGTTTGGATGATATGTTAGATGAGTTGTCTGGAGCATCTATCTTTTCAAAAATTGATTTACATTCTGGATATTTTTAAGTGAGAATGAGTGAGGGGGATGAATGGAAGACTGCGTTTAAGACGAAGCATGGATTGTACGAATGGCTTGTCATGCGATTTGGGCTTACCAATGCCCCTAGTACATTCACGCATCTCATGAACCATGTCTTGAGAGATGTGATAGGGAAGTATGTAGTTTTTTACTTTGATGACATCCTTATCTATAGTACTTGTGTTTCTGAGCATGTTAGACATCTTAGGCATGTTTTTGAGCTGTTGCGTGCTGCTAAGTTGTATGCTAATTTGTCTAAGTGTACTTTTTGCATGGATGAGGTTGTCTTTCTGGGATTTTTTGTGAGTAGTCGAGGTGTTGAGGTTGACAGATCGAAGGTTAAGGCCATTGAGTAGTGGCCGACGCCTAAGACCTGTGCTGATGTTCGGTCTTTTCATGGTTTGGCTGGATTTTATCGCCGTTTTGTGCGGGATTTTTCCACTATAGCCACTCCATTGACCGAACTCAGTAAGAAAGATAGGAAGTTTGAGTGGAGCAAAGCCCAAGAGCATGCTTTTAATTTGCTGAAGTCGAAATTGTGTAATGCTCATGTGTTGGTTTTGCCTGATTTTAATAAGATGTTCGAGATTGAGTGTGATGCCTCTGGTATAGGCATTAGTGCTGTTTTGATACAGGATAGGAAGCCGGTTGCCTACTTCAGTGAGAAGTTGAATGGCGCAGCTCTGAGGTATTCTACGTACGACAAGGAGTTGTATGCACTGAAGAGGTCTTTGGAGACTTGGCAGCACTATCTGCGCCCAAAAGAGTTCGTGATTCACACTGATCACGAGTCACTAAAGCACCTGAAGGGATAGCAGAGCTTGAACTCGCGCCATGCTCGATGGGTGGAGTTCATTGAGTCATTCCTATATGTGATCAAGTATAAGAAGGGAGAGAAGAATGTGGTTGCTGATGCACTCTCCCGCAGGTATGCTTTGATTTCTGTTATGCATGCACAGTGTTTAGGTCTTGAGCATGTTAAGAGCTTTTATGCTTTTGATCCGTTCTTTGGACCTATTTTTGCATCTTGTGTTAGTAATTCTTGTGTTGTGGATTCATATTATGTGGTTGATGGATTTCTGTTTAAGGATGCAAAGTTGTGTGTGCCTGATTGTTCTATGCGAGAGTTGTTTATCTTAGAGTCACATGCAGGGGGTCTTATGGGTCATTTTGGTGTCAATAAAACGTTAGATCTTTTGCATGAACATTTTTATTGGCCTTACATGAAAAGAGATGTTGAGAGAGTCTGTGCTAGATGTATCACATGTAGGAAGGCTAAATCCACTTCGAGTCCATTTGGTCTTTATACGCCTTTGCCAGCGCCATCTGCTCATTGGGTAGATATTTCCATGGATTTTATTTTGGGTTTGCCTCGTTCAAAATCTGGTAAAGACTCTGTGTTTGTGGTTGTTGATCGTTTCTCAAAAATGTCTCATTTTATTGCATGCAAAAAGACTGATGATGCTGTTAATATTGCCAATTTGTTCTTTCGTGAAGTATTTCGCTTGCATGGCATCCCTAGGACCATTGTTTCTGATAGGGACTCGAAATTTTTAGGGCATTTTTGGAGAGTTTTGTGTGAAAAGTTAGGTACTAAACTGTTATTTTCTACTGCATGTCATCCACAGATAGATGGTCAGACTGAGGTGGTAAATAGGACATTAGGTACTCTTCTGCGTGCATTAGTGAAAAATAATCTAAAATTGTGGGAAGAATATTTACCATTTACTGAGTTTGCATATAATCGGGTCGTGCATTCTTCTACACATATGTCGCCTTTTGAGGTAGTTTATGGTTTCAATCCGTTGACTCCAACGGATCTTATTCCTTTGCCTATTGATCATCTTTCGAGTATGCAAGGTATTCGTAGGGCTGAACTGGTTCGAGAGATGCATGAAAAGGTGAAGACGAGGATCGAGCTTCAGGGAGTTCGGAATGCAGCTAAGGTGAATACGTACCGTAAGCAAGTGTTATTCAAACCCGGTGATAAGGTTTGGGTTCACTTCAGCCCGGGACGTTTCCCTAACTTGAGAAAGTCGAAGCTGATGCCTCGTGGAGGTGGACCGTTTACTGTGGTTGCTCGAGTCAATGACAATGCCTACTAACTTGATCTGCCTGGTGAGTACAAATGTTCTTCCACATTTAATGTCTCTGACTTGTCCCTTTTTCCTGCAGATGATGTTGACGCTGAGGAGAAGCTGAATTCGAGGTTGAATTCTTTTGAGAAGGGAAGGAATGATGAGATCGGGACCAACACTGAGGAAATAAACCCGGAGTTGCAGCTGAGAGGTCCAGTGACGCGCTTACGTGCTAAGAAGCTGCAAGGATATCTGCAGTGCTATGTTGGAAAGAAGCTGGAGGATGATGGAGCTGATTTCAGACAGTACAAGTTGGTGACTATTTTGGGCATTGAAGAGTGAAGCCACGACCTTATGCATGTTGGACGTGTGTCCTTAGTTATTTATTAGTTTTTTTTATATTAATTGGACCCAGTATTTTATTTTAATTAGAAGCCCAAATTACTGTTAGGAGAATTGGGCCTTTAGTTTTATTTCTTTTATTTTTATTTTTATTTTCGAAATTATCAAGCCCAATACTTGATAATTTCATGCCCTAGGCTAGTATTTAAGATATTTTCGTTGTTATTATTATGGAGACTTGATTTAATTAAAATACAGTTTTTACGCTTCATCTTGTCTCACACACAAATCAATTGTTCTTGGTAGAGTTTGGTTCTGGCGCTTCCAAGCTTGAAATCTTTGGTTCGTTCGTGCATCTTGTAGTGCTCGGGTTAATCAAGCCACCGAAGAATTTTCTCATAGGCGCGTTCCGAGTTCTCGTAGATTCGGGGTTCGTTTCAGTAAGTTCTTCATCTATCCTTTTCATTTTCCATCGATCCACCTTCATCCCAGCCATCACCATGCCTCCATACCATCCACAACGTCATCATCATCGTTCATATATCATTCCAAATCCAGATCACATATATTGAAGCCATCGTTCATCGTAGAAACCCTAGGTAGCCCGAAAAGTCTTCCCCGTGCCAAAATGAAACATACTCATGTGTTTTCCCTAATTTTTGGATATGTTTTTCATGTCTGCAGTTTGTACCTTGTGTTAAAATTTGAGCTCATTTCGAGTTGTTTAGCATAGGTTTCTGTTCGAGTCTTTATTTAGGATTTTTCGGGTCAATTTCTGTCTTTTCTTGTTAAATTCGTTTTTTTTTAATTTGTGGATTTAGGGAAGTTCATCTGGACATATTTGAGAGTTATTGCAGTGGATTATTTGGGTTGAATCATTCGTATAGTTGACGTGTTTTTTGATTCGTAGCTTCCGCACCGCATTGGCCGCATCAGAAGGGGTGGTTTGCAGGCAAGAATTTTTTATGGTTATCAAACTATGATTGTTTACCACTACATGATAAAGTGAAGGCATCAGTGGACTCCATACAATGTGGACATGTCAATCTTCCAGCAGTACTTCACCCAGATAACATGGAGTAAGCAGGAAAATTACTAATTGTCCATATTAATGCTGCTCGCATCTGAAAATTTTGTTTCAATGAAACATCATAAGTAGGCACACCTACCTCCCACAAGTTAATCAATTCAGATATCAAAGGTTGTAAAAATACATCCATTTTCTCTTTCGGATTGCGTGGACTTGGCACTAATACAGTTAGAAACATGTACGCCTCTTTCATACGCATCAATGGAAGCAAATTGTAAGGTATAATGATGACAGTCCATGAAGAATATTGCTGGCCTGATTTCCCAAATGTCTGGAACCCATCAGTAGATAGACCCAACCTGACGTTACGTTCTTCTGAAGTGAATTGAGGGAAAGTTGTGTTCAAGTGTTTCCATGTAGGAGAGTCTACTGGATGTCGCATTACTCCGTCATCAATAGATGATTCATGCCAACGCATCTCCTTTGTTGTTGCATTAGATGCATACAACCTCTGTAACCTCGAAGGGAGTGGAAAGTAGTACATCTTTTTTTGTGCAACAGTGGTCTTCTGTCGTTTTTGCGAACGACGACTTATTTCCTTGAAATGTGGGTGACCCCAAAATTTGCATTCCGACAATTCACTATCAACATCCCAATAAATCATGCAGTTGTTGAAGCAGCAACCGATCTTCTCTATGGGTAACCCCATACTACGTAGTAATTTCTCTGTTATGTAGAAATTATCAGTTACCAAATTATTCTTAAGAACAATCTCTTTCATTAATTGGGTTATCTGATCATAACACTTCTTTAACATATTGTTTTCATATTTTAAGTTCATCAAGTGAGCAACGAGTGACAATTAAGAATGGTTTTGACAACCTGGCCACAATTCTCTGCGGCCCTCAACATGTCATAAAACCATTGCGCTTCAGGATTTGGGGCCTCCTCGGTATGATCATCGATATTTATGTTGATTTGTAGACCAACAGCATCCATTACCATGTTCTGGTACGTATTCAGTCCATCCTGACCATCCAAATTCTGCTCGGTAGCTGGACGCACTTATTTTTTCCCTTGATATATCCATACATGATAATTGAAAATAAATCCATTCTTTACCACGTATAGTCGAACAGTAGATAGCGTTTAAAATGACATGTTCTTGCACTTACGACAGGGACACTTAATCTTATCTATACTCATGAACGACGGTTGATTGCAAGAAAACTCGATGGAAGATTCAAGTCCATTCAGAAAGTCCGAATTTAAACCACCATTATTAAGATATCGTATGTACATCCATCCACGATCTAGACTCATTGTAGAAGGCCAATTTCTAAAATATTTGATCGTTAAAAACTCACTAATTATCGTTCAATTTAATATAAAAATACTTCATAAAAAATAAAATAGCTTTTTTTTCAAAATTTCGACAGCACCTATGTGAATTTTCTAATCCCAAGTTCTCGACTCTATGCTAATTGATCTATGTTCTTCTAATCGATTCAGAACAACAAAATCAACAAACACCAACAATTCAATAATTAACATGTATAAATATAAATGTTATAATCCATCAATTAAATATAAAAATAAAATACTTAATTTTTTTTTAAATTTCTGCAGCACCTATGTAAAATGTCCTAGTCCCAAGTTTTTGACTCTACGTTAATTGATCTATGTTCGTCTAATTGATTCATAATAACAAAACCAACAAATACCAGCAATTCAATAAAGAGGGATCCATGGGCCCTCATCCCATGCAAAATAAATAAGTAATAAAGAGAGATCTAGGAGCCCTCATCCCATGCAAAATAAACAAGTAATAAAGAGGGATTCAGGGGCCCTCATCCCACACATCGCATAATTTTAATTATATAATTAACATACTTAGCATGATTATTGCATAAATAGCATACTTAGCCTAAATTGCCTAAATAAATTTTATACCTAGCATATTTATAATCATAAGCCAAATAAATATCACATAATTTATTGTAAGCCTACTGACTAACCTCGTATCAGCAGCAATGTCACACAATGTGTAAAAATCACGAATGAGCAAAACTGTAAATTAAAGAACTCATTAGTAGAATAAACTTGAATTAATATATTGTAAAACTAAACTCTAATGAGTTGTATATATAAAAAATGAGAAAAAGTCATCCAAAACCTATCAAATCCCGAATATCACAATTGTAAAATTAAACTAAACCATAATAAAATAAAATAAAATCGGAGAAAAAAAACTAATTAATTAAGTTGGTTGCGGAACACATAATTAATTCATAGTTATAATCTTTTTAAAGATAATTGACAAGAATTGTTCCAACAGACGGATTATAAAAAATTTCAATTTATTATTCTTCAATCAACAACATCATAAAGGCTGATGGTGGGTACTTAAAAATAATAATTTGATTATTTCAAAGCCCAACATCAATAATAAGATTTAATTTATTTCTAGATCAAATTCTCTCTTCCCTATAAATTTTCAGATTGGCGAGGTTTGTTTTTCAATCTAAGAGGGTATTATTGAATCACAATTGTTGAATTGAAAGAGAAATGTGAAAAGAATCAATCACTCGAATTGAGTGAATTATTTAGCATAGCTGGAAGCAGCTCCTTCTTCTATTCACAGCCCGAATTTGTAAGAACAAATCTGCTCAGATCACAACTATATAGGGTAATTCTATTCACACCCCGAATTAATTAATTTGTAAGAAGAAATACATACTCGACAAGAAAAGATGAGCAATCAAATGCTAAGAAACAACAAACTCAAAAAGAGAGGGAGAGAGAGAGAGGTAGAGTGAGTGAGAGAGAGAGAGAGAGCAAAGAGAGGGAGAGAGGGGGTGGACTCACGTTGGCGGTGCGTCGGTGGCGGGTGCTGCAGTGGCAAAAGGCGGCGGATGCGATTAGGGTTCCACCCTGGGAGAGAAGAAGAGAGGGAGAGAGAAAGAGAGAGAGAGGGAGAGATAGAGAGGAATCGGCGGGGGAAGGGGGGGGTTAGGGTTCGGATTTAGAGTGAAATGAGAAAAGGGGAGGAAGAAGACCGGTTAATCATGTTTTAACGACGGTTATCCGTCATTAGCTTATTTTATTTTTTTAATTTAAATCTGAAAATTTTAACGACGGATATATATATTCCGTCATTAACTAATATTAATATTTTTTTAAATTAAATCGGAAAACGTAACGACGGAATATTTCTGTTGTTAAATAATATTATTTTTTAAAAATTAAATTGGAAAAACTAATGACGGTCCTTTTCCATTGTTAACTAATATAAATATTTTTAAAATAAAATCTGAAAGATTAACGACGGACGGTATCCGTCGTTAAATAAATTAAACATTTTTAAAATAAAATCTGAAAAACTAAAGACGAAATATTTCCGTCGTTAAATAATATAAATATTTTTAAAATAAAACGAAAAATGTTAACGACAGATAATATCCGTCGTTAGAGTTAACGACGTAAAGTCCGTCGTAAGACCATCGTTAAGCGATGTCGGGAAACGATCCCGCCATTTTTTCACCTGAAATGTTAGCAACGAAATTTTCGTCGCTAATGGCGATGAAAAATAATCCGTCACTCACTCCGTCATTAAAACGTGAAATTCTTGTAGTGATTGGAAAGTGTTAAAAATAAAATAAAAGATAGAAAAGGAAAATAAAAGAAAAAAATGAAAAGAAGGAAAAGAATAGAAAAGGAAAAAAAGAAGAACAACAAATTTAAAAGAAAATGAAAAAAATGGGGTAGAAAAGGTTCAATCCTAGGCCTATCTGTTTGAGAGATTGCCATCAACACGCTCCACCAAAATTGCATTTCTAAATTTTGTTAGTAGAATTTTTTTAGGGAAATTCTAAATACAGCCCCCATTTTACTCTTCATATCCTCCATATTTATTTTTAATTAATTAAATAATTTGAAATTCCTTTTATATCCTCATCAAAACGTCCTTATGTTCATAGTCCCCGTCAAAAAACAAATCACCCCACTATATTCATAGGCTCTCATTATGAATACAAACCACCGTCCCTCCCACCAATGATTGCAAGTTGGATTTGCTCCACACAATCCATACTCCTCCGCATCCTCCATTCGATTTCTTTGTTTGCTAATCATGTCTTTCAATAAAGGCCATATTCTCTACGAAAAAATGTGAAATACATAAATATATTAATAATAAAATAATATTTAAAGAAACATAAATTTCCATAAACAACACAGAACAAGGAATTTACGATCACTGCTCTATCAGGAGTTAACAGTTTCTTCCCTCCTTTATTGTCATTGGATATCACGACATTTAAATCACAGTGGATAACATTGATGTCATTTGTTGCCGCCTGCGATGACACTAAAAATCTTACTGGAATATTTTACACAACATCGGTCTCTAGAGCCGATAATAGAATGTTGTTGAGACTTCTGTTGCTGGAAACATTATCTTGTTCGTCAAATTCTGCCGAAAGAGATGAAGTCCCGACCAAATCAGAGCTAATTGGGTCGTCAACAACATCTGGAATTAAGGTGGGATAGTCATTTTCAAAATTAAAATTCCTGTCAGTGTATAATTGCGCGAAGACGACAATCCAGCTTGGTGACTTTATTTGACAGAAACACCAAAAATTGATAAATTGTAATCAGAATCATGACGGGAGAGGAGGATGGATGACGCTATGGTATTATTTTGTTTTGTAGAGAACATAAGTGGCAGCGTTAATTAGAAGGTAATAAAAGAGATTTCAAATAATTTATTCAATTATAAATAAATACGGGGGCTATAAAAAGTAATATGGGGGTTGTGTTTAGAACTACCCTTTTTTTAAATCAAGCATTGACTGATTTTTTTTAACAATATTACCTCTATAATTTTGCTTTAATATATATATACATAAATAGATTATTCTTTAAGAAATAGTTTATATATGTAACTCCTGTAATTATATAAATTATATTTAATTTACATGGTTTCGACATATACGCATAGATGAGATTTAGTAAAGATACAATAAAAATTCAGATCAGATCTCATATTCCCATCCGTATTACATTTCGTGTTTCATAGCTATGTTTTTTTTTATATATTTATTTTTTAATATACCTTAGTTAGGGAATGATGAACCCTAAATAGAAAATTTAAATTAAAATAAATCATAATAAATTAAAAATAAAAAAAAATTAAAGAGTTGAAATAGGAATTGTAACAAACTAACGGGTGATCCCATTTCATCAAAATTAAATAAAACAGGCACTTTTTTAACGAGAACTGAGAGAGGTAAGGTAAAATATCTCTCTTATCTTCAACAACATACAAAAAGCATCAACCCCTTCGTGATTGAATGTGATAGGCGCCTTAATCAAGCTTATTAGAAGATAATAAATTTGGGTCTGAAGACTGAAAATATATATCTCTCGCTCTCAACATACCATGTAATTATTGATTTATCGTGATAATATAATAATAATAGCCAAAAAAAAAAACATATGCATCATATTCACAACCCCTTGATTAATTATCTCTAATTAATTAATTAATGATCACCATTAATTTTCTTCAACAGGGAATCCAAATCCCTAGCATGCACATTCACCTTCAAACCATCTTTCATGAACAACGTCAACGACATCTTCTGCTCCACCTCGTCCGCCGCCGCCAACGACAGCCGGTGGCGGAGCAACACCGCCGCCGCGATCGACTTCATCTGCAAGTATGCTAAATCCTTCCCCAAACATATCCTCGGCCCCGCGTTAAACGCAACGAATCGGAACTGATCCTTCGTTTCAAATTTCCTCCCATCTTCCGACAACCACCTCTCCGGCTTAAATTCCAAGCAATCTTCCCCCCAAATCAACTTCATCCGCCCCGCCGAGTATATCGAATACGTGATATTTGATCCCGCCGCCACAAACGTCCCGTCCGGCAATACGTCGTCGGCGATGACATGCTTCGAATCTTCCGGCACCGACGGGTACAACCTCAGCGTCTCCGACAACGCTGCCTTCAGATATACCAACCGATCGATTTCTTCGAAAACCAGCGGCTCGTCGAGCCATTTCGCAGCGTCGCCGCCGCGACTCTCTTTCAACACCGAGAAGATTTCGAGTAGGATCTTCTCCTCCACTGCAGGGTTTAGTATAGTCAGCCAGAAAAACCAGCTGAGCGCCACCGAGGAGGTGTCGCGGCCGGCGAGGATGAAATTGAGCACGACGTGTTTGAGGAAATGATCGTCGTAGGATTCTCTTTTCTTCATGAACCGGGATAAGAGATCATCATGTGGCGAACCGCCGGTTTTCTGACTCAACAGCTCGAGTTTCCGTGTGTCGATGACGCGGGTCAAGTAATCGTCGACGTCATCCAAGCTCCGGCTGAGGCTCAGCTCCATTCCTAGCCGGAGCCACTTCCTCAGCTTCCAAATAAACTCAGGCAAAATGAAGCGTTGCAAGGTGGCTTCCGTAGCTCGATCGAAAGCCATAGCGAACCGGTTGTCGGGTAACCCGGGAGAGAGCGTCTCCGGGTCTTTCCCGAAAGCCAAGCCACATATGTTGTCGAAGGTGAGCCGCAAGAGAAGGTCTTGGAGATCGACCGGCTTGGCTTCAAGCTGAGCCGTACGTAAAATGGGGCAAAATCTCGACTTAATGGCTCGGCTGACCCATCGAGCCATGGCTTGCCTGAGTGTGCGCGTGGTGAATTCCAGAGCGGCAGTCTTGCGTTGGAACAGCCACGTGTCACCATCAGAATTGAAGATGCCCTCACCTAGCAAATCATGGAACACTGATTGCCAGGTGGGACCTTTTGGGTAATTGTCGAATTTAACCTTCAAAATGTGCTCTAAATTGTTCGGGTCGCACGTGACTGTCACGAGGCCCTGTTTTCGGGCCAGGAACGGAATTGCTAGTATGCAAGTTTGGTACGTGCCACCGCAGGCCCGGAGGTTGTCGGCAATCCACTCGTGCATGCGGCCGCTGTTCTCAATCAGGCCGGGAAGGCTTCCAAGAACGGGCCACATTCTCGGCCCATTTCGGCCCTTTAGGGACTTTGCGATTGATCTGAACCATACAAAATACGCGGCTACAAAAGCTAGAATCATCGTGGCCGTTGATATATTCATCTTTTGAATTCTGAAGAAACCTAGCTCTGTGATCAAATTAGCAAATTAGGAATAGAATGTAAGAGTTGGTGATACGTACCAAGAGAAACTAAAACCGATGCTGCTGAAACTTGACAGTTCAATGTACACAAATGCACACCGGCACCTTGTATATGTAGTAATGTAGACAACTCTCTGTTTAGGAGAGAGAGAGGGATAGAGAGAGACATATAATCTCTCCAGTTAAGAACAGCTTAAAAGCAGCGACATTAATTGCGAGCAGGGGTCGTTGGAGTGGCAATAGTCAACATAATTAAAACATTTGATAGCCACCTCCAAATTTGATGATACATTATACAAGTATTTATTGAGACTTTTTCAGCAAAAAAGTGAAGAAAAACAAACGTTTGAGGTCATGATCTCATTAATACCGAAACCAATGCATTAATCATTTAATAAGCAGCCTGTTAAGTTTGGTGGCTCGTTGGTTTAAAACTATAAAAAACAACCTCTCCATTTTTTACTTTGATTAAAAAAATTATTTAAAAAGACAATTAAATAAAAAAACTTACTACTATGCCCTTATTTTTTTTTTACAATGAATTAATGTTAAATGTACGTAAACATATTAAATAGCGTATATAGGGAATATTTCATTTGTGAACGTTAGCCTAGTGTGTAATTTGTGAATAAATCATATCCATTAGATTTGTTAAATGGATGGTTATGATATTTTTATTTTAATTGCACTTTTATGGTTACTTTGTTTATGTTTTTTTTTTTTTACTTTTTAGAATATTTAAGTTGTTATTTTATTATTTTTTTCACATTTAGGGCTCGTTTGCTAGACAGGATAAGATAACATATGATACCTATGACTAGGATGTCTTTGATATATTAGGTATCAATATGATGTTTTTTTGAATGTATTAAAATATTTATAAAATATATACATATATAATCTACTGTTTGGTTGGAAGTATTAAATTTCCCATATAATTACAATTCCAAAAATACCCTCTTATATTAGGCAGGAGAGAATTTATTATTGGACATTAATTAATATGGAGTGGGGCAATTTAGTTCAAAAATTATAATAATGATCTTCTGTATTACATATCCCACCTAGGAGGTAGGATACAGAATCCTACTAAATCTTGCAGATCTTTGTTAGAAATACTGGGCCCTTATATAATAAAGGGTTTTGAGTTTTGAACCAAACAACTTATTAAGGTATCGCAGATATCTATCACTCTCTTATCAGCCCTAGCAAACGAGCCCTTATGATGCGTGGAATTTAATTTGGAGAAAAGGATGACATAATGTATTGTTATGCTATTTTTATATTTTGAAATGCTTAAATTGTTATTTTTTTAATGTTTTTTTTTTCATATTAAAGATGTCCATAGAAAATAAAAATGGTGATTTGATATATTTGACCTTAAATGCATCTATAATTAAGTAATAATATTTTCTTAAATAGCCATTGATCTTAACAAATTATTGGATATGATTTATTCATAATTTACCCAAAGGATATGATCATATGCTAATGCTCCTGTGTGTGTGAAAATCCAATTACATATGAGGACATTAAAAAAAAACATATATATAAATAGAACGGATAAGTAAAATAATAATAAAAAGTATTCACAAAGAAAAGTGAAAAGTGTATACATTAATCTATATAATATCTAAAAGTAAGATAGTCACTATAAATAGTAATAATAGGTTTTCCCGCCTAAATGCACTTTCTATAAATAAAAGGTATAATATTATTAATTAATTAATATTTATATTATATAGTCATTGAATACTAGAATTTCAATATTATAAATTATTATTTTTCATATTGCAAAAATACTATTTTTTATCAAAAATTATTTTGTTCATTCAATGAAAAAAATTATGTGGCCTTTAAATTACTGATTTATATGTGAATTTTCTAAACACCTATTTTTTATTTACGATGGACCATAATTTTTTATTAATTATCATTCTTTTAAGTGTTATGAGTGAATGTTACAATATATTAATTTAAAATATTTTAAAATTTTAAGTTGATTAAATATATTAAAATAATTTCAGGTCCACATCAAAATTTTAATTAAATATATTTAAATTTTCGAATTAAATGTATTAATCAAGATACACATTGAAAATTTTAAATTAAATCTACTTAAATTTCTGAATTAAATGTACTAATGGAACTTGGCAATTAATTGTTAAATATATTTATGTCAAAAATTATATATATATATATATATATATATATATCAATTAAATAGTTAAAGCTTATAATTTTAGTTTTTCAAACAAAAATCATCACACATAAAAAAACTTACAAATTAAAATTAAAGCTTCTAATTTTAATTTTTTTTAAGTAATTTTAAAATTAAAAATGATATTTATGTAAATTAATAATTATTTATTTTTTAATTAAATTTAATAACGATGTATAAAGAAAAATTAGTGGCGTATTTAGAAATTTTCATTGATTAAATGTATTTTAAAAAATCAAGATCTCCATACAAAATTTTAAATTAAATATATTTAAATTTTTAATGGTCGAAACTTGAAATGTATTAATTGATCTTATCATTTTAATGTTAGATAATTTTAAGATTTTCAAGTTATCATATTTAAGTTTTCAACTTTAAAGATGTTTTAAATAGCTAAAACTTATATATTTTAATTTTAAACCAAAATTTAACCCACATTAAAGAACAATGAAATAATATTGTATATGAACAAACTATAAATTGTGAAACCCAGCAATGATCTGTGCAAATTGAGATCATGCATAATATTTGATATTTGATTTTATCAATTTAATACGATACAATTTAAATTTTTAGAAATTAAATATTTTTTAATTAAAATTTAATTAAATATATTAAACAAATATAATAAAATATTTTAACTATATTAATTTAAAATATTTTTTAATTTTTTAAGTTAATTAAATATATTAAAAAATTCAAATCCACATCAAAAATCTTTTAATGAGTTAAAATCTTTAAAGAAAATGCACTTAATTTTTTCAATAATTTTTTTTATCATTCCTCATTCGTGTGTGTGCGCGCATGTGTTTAGATTTGTGAAGTTCTAAAGTTACATATCAGTCATCAGGACTATGATATTTTATTTCTCGACAAGTAGGTTCATAAAGTTACATATAATAACATATAAAATATATTTCGATTGTCTTCACCTAAGTATTTTTATTTTTTTTATAATATATTATTACATATTGCTATTTACATATTAAATTTCACTTACCATACATCTCATATCGGTTGTAGATTGAAATATTTTGATGTAGGTTCTATAAAAGAGTGGGTAATCTTAAATCGAAATCTCAAATTAGTTCCACAACTTTTTCTACTTTTCCTACATCCCACATTGATTTTAGATTGAAATATTGGGATGTAGGTTGTTGTATAAAAGGGTGGAAAACCTCAAAATTTTTATTTAATCATATTGAACAAAAATATTTAAAAAAATTAAAAAAAAATTATTCGTGCCTAATTGGTCGATTAATTGTCGAGACCAACTGGGTAGCCAGGATTTTGTCTTCTCGATTTTACAACCAACTTGAGTGTTTCTAGCATGACTAGAGCCGTCAATGCTCATTTCTCCAATGATGAAAAATACATAAATAATTTATAATTCAAACGATATAATTCATATATTTATATGTGAAATTCATGAATTAACATAATTTTATTATTGTACACAAATATTTTTTAATAACATCTCCTGTGCATCGCACAGGTGGTATACTAGTTAATGTTTAAAGTAAGATAGTAAAATCGCTATCTCAATTTATTTTAAAGTAAGTTAGTAAAACCGCAATCTAAATTTAGTTTTTTTTTTTCTTAAAACAAAATTGGGGGAAAAAAGTCAACTAATTCTACAGTACGTTTGAGATATTACGTTTATTCGTACATCTATAACATTGTCTTTGTACTAGACGTCATAATATACTTGGTTTTATTATTTTTTATTTACTATCATTTAGTAACAACTACCACCAACTACCAAGCAAATTGGAAATCGATACATCTCCGTGACCTCGTCATGGGTAAATGGGTATTTTACATATGTACTATTATCTATAAGTTTATGCTTTATTTAAAGTATGTATTGGCATAACTATATTATGTTAATTAGATTAGACGAATTAATACATACACTAAATGTAATTGATATTGGCTAGTATCGTTTTTTTTCTGATCTAAAAAATAATAAGACTTGATGCTCAAACTAAGAAAATGATTCTTATATCATTCGGCATCCGGCCTTAAGTATTGTGTCCCTATTTTAATAAATAAAATAAAATTCTATTTATATTTATAAACAACTAAAATTAAAAAAAAATCAAATATAATTAAAACATTTGCAAACCAATATTCAATAACAAAAATCAATAATAAAAAATGGAGTACTTTCTACTTAGTTTATCAAGATTGAAAGAAAATAAAGAAAACAAGAGTATTCCTTTATCTTATTTCCCGTTGCATTTAAGCATTCGTGTGAAAAGTGAAAACTAAAGGTAAAAGAACCGTTGAATCTTCGTTGAGAGGTGACTTCTAAGTCCTAACACCAAAAAAGGGGAAGAGAGAGAGAGAGAGAGAGAGAGAGAGAGAGAGAGAGAGAGAGCTGTAATTAATAACCTGAGGTTTCGATTGCTTTGATGGGAAATGAAAACTAAAGGTAAAAGAACCGTTGAATCTTCGTTGAGAGGTGACTTCTAAGTCCTAACACCAAAAAAGGGGAAGAGAGAGAGAGAGAGAACTGTAATTAATAACCTGAGGTTTCGATTGCTTTGATGGGAAATGACGATTGATAAAAATTATTAAACTATCACATGTTTACTTTATTTAATATTAGATAAAAAAAATCCCTTTTAGAGATGGTTTAGCAGTGAAATAGTGTTATTTTGAGGCCAAATGTCTCAGGTTCAATTTGAATCTCACCATCAACACTACTAGGTGTGAACCTTTCAGAACTTGTCATATCTAGTCTGCCAAGTGTGGTGAGCCTGTCACACCTGACCTGTTAAGTATGATTCACCCCTATGTGGTTTGCGGGATTTATCCAGTGCGCATCTCGGTAGCTACTGCGGATTACACATTCGACATAAAAAAAACCTATTACACAGGGACATAATTTACTCAGTGCGCACTTCAGTAGCAGCTGTGAGTTACTCTTGACATAAAAAAAATAATGATAGATAATTCTAGACTAATGATAAAGGTAGCAGTTGTGGGTTATGTTGGGGTTTTTTCGAATTGAACCACCGCAGGATCTAATTGGATGTTCATTAATCCTAATGTCATGTAGATTATAATTTCATGCATCTCATATGTTTTAATTAACCGAGTTTAATTAACATGCAAATCCGGTTTAAACGATTCTACTAAAGCGGAAACATAGAATCGAAAAAGGACTTACAAATTAAACGACGGGTGGAGGACAAGATTAAAGATCTAATCTTGTTGTTGTGTATGATGATGATTGGCGCCCCACAATGATATTCCACTCCTTGATCTTTTGTTATATTCCCGGACTGAATCTAGTTTCAGGGTGGGCTGAAATCTACTAGATCGGTATGGAATCTGTGGAGATAAAGAGAACACAAGAGGGGCTGATTATTCTTCTCTAAATTTCGTCCCCCACCTCCCTATTTATAGGGGAGGTGGTCGAAATTTCAGTGTCCCAACCCTACTGGGTTTGGGCCTCTATCTCTTTTTCTATCTCCAGTCCATTAAAGTCATATTGGGCTACAACAGGGATCTAGAAGAATATTAAATTGGCCTGCTAATTTATTTAATTTCCAATATCCAATAAACTTAGGATATTATTAAATAAATTAAGTATTATTTTTATTCCACTAAAGAAATAATACTGACCTACCAATTTAATACATATTTCTGAATATGCTTTCTCCTTTAGTCCAGCCATTCCCCGCGTTTAAGATATAATGCCCATTAATTAATTATGTAAGCTTCTGACAGCTATAATTAATTAATATATTATCCTTGAGTAGTACCACACAAGCTTTACTCATGCACGGAATAAATTCCACCTGCAGGGTTTCAGCATGAACTTGCATTTCCTCAAGGGGACACCATCAAACTGGCGCACCAGGACACGGTGCCCCTACATATTGCACAACCCATCATAAGTGTAAATGTCACAACCCAAGATATCGAGATTATTGATCCTACGAAAGAATCTCACCCTTTGATAAATCAAAGCTGCAAACACTACACGTATATGTCCGCCAACATATAGGGGTTAAGAACCTGAACTCTGTGGATTCTTATTCTCTCATTTAAGGTCAGAGTAGAGAATAGAATCCTAAGTAGATCCTCCTCAATACACTTGACCGTGTATTAGAATAATCAGTTAGTCAAGACAAACTAACTATCAGATTATTCTACGGCGTACCGATAGCAGGTTCAGTGCCATCTAAACCGTGAGCCTTTTAATACATTACAAGGAACCTGATGATATGATCTAACCATGTGTTCACCCACACCATATCATCTACAATGTAAGTATAGTGAACATGCATATAAATATAGCAATTTAAATGCAAACAGTGACTGCAATTGTATTCATTCTATATCATCATAAAACTATTATCAATAATGTATACAAAAGACAGGTCTTCTAGTATACAAAACCAACAATCTCACACTTATACTTGAAGCATGTCTTTCAAAAATAAAACAAACTGGCAAACTCTCCAACTCTAACTAAAATCTCAAACGGCAACCCCGGGTCTGCATCTCACTCCCATTTTCTCCACGTGACCGTAGAAGGTCTTAGCCGGAAGGCTCTTCATGAATGGATCAGCTAAATTGTCCACCGATGCAATCTTGACCACTGCCACATCTCCTCTCTTAACGATTTCTCGTATAAGATGGTACTTTCTCTCTATGTCTTTACTTGCCTTATGGGCTCTGGGTTCCTTCGAATTTGCCACTGCACCCGAGTTATCACAATATACCGTGATACTCCTAGGCAAATCAGGAACCACGCTCAAGTCCAACAAGAAGTTCTTGAGCCAGACGACCTCTTTTGCAGCCTCAGAGGCAGCTACATATTCGGCCTCCATGGTGGAATCCGCAATGCATTTCTGCTTTATGCTCCTCCATGCAATGGCTCCGCCTCCCAAGGTAAACACATAGCCTGAGGTAGATTTACTCTGATCTTTATCGGATTGAAAATTTGAGTCCGTGTAACCCAAAGGCACTAGACTATCAGAGCGGTACACCAGCATATAATCTCGAGTCCTTTTTAGGTACTTGAGTATATTCTTAACCGCAGTCCAGTAACCTTGTCCAGGGTTAGACTGATATCTGCTTACCATGCCGACTGCATAGCATATATCAGGTCTAGTGCATAGCATAGCATACATAAGGCTTCCCATAGCCGAAGCATATGGAACGCCCTTCATCTCATCTATCTCAGCCTGTGTGTGGGGACACATATCCTTGGATAGATGAATTCCATGCCTGAAAGGTATAAACCTTTCTTGGAATCCTGCATGTTAAACCTAGCTAGCACTGTGTCGATATATGTCGCCTGAGATAAGCACAATATCCTTTTCTGGCGATCTCAAATTATCTTGATGCCAAGGACGTGTCCGACTTCTCCCAGATCTTACATATCAAACTGCTTGGACAACCACACCCTTATGTTAGATAATACTTTCTTACTGTTTCCAATAAGTAAGATATCATCAACATATAGCACGAGGAAAGCCACCACATTTCCGTCACTCTTCTTGTACACACAGCTCTCATCCGGACATTGCACGAATCCATATGACTGGATAACCTCGTCAAATCGGATGTTCCAAGACCTTGACGCCTGCTTAAGTCCATAAATGGATCTCTTAAGCTTGCACACTAAGTGCTCTTGGCCTTTAGCAATGAAACCCTCTGGTTGCTTCATGTGGATGTTTTCCTCAAGACTTCCATTCAGGAAAGCTGTCTTGACATCCATCTGCCAAATCTCATAATCCAAATGAGCGGCAATAGACAAGAGAATCCGGATTGACTTAAGCATGGCTACCGGCGAAAAGGTTTCCTCATAATCGATCCCTTCTTTCTGAGTGTACCCTTTCGCCACCAATCTTGCCTTGAAGGTTTCAACCTTCCCGTCAGCTCCTCTCTTGCATTTGTAAACCCACTTACACCCAATGGGTTTTATCCCATCTTGTGGTTCTACAAGCTCCCAGACTTGATTGTGATCCATAGATCCAATCTCAGACTCCATTGCAATTTTCCAAGAGTCTGCATCTTTGTCTTGGATTGCTTCGTCGTAGGTCCTGGGATCCAATTCATTTAGTCCTTCAGGGAAATCTGAAGATTCACCCAAACCAATGAATCTGTCAGGTTGGCGTACAACCCTCCCACTGCGACGAGGCAGTTCCTGTACTTCTGTGACACGTTGTGTAGTAAATTGTGGTTCCTCTTCTTGTACTGTTGGTGTCAGATTTGAATTTTCCCCTCGAAGTTCCTCGAGTACTATCTCACTTCTTGGCTTGTGATTTATTACATAGTTTTCCTCTAAGAATCGAGCATTGGTACTCACAATGATCTTCTGATCCTTAGGACTATAAAATAAACCACCTTTCGTTCCTTTGGGATATCCAACAAATAATCTAACATCCGTACGTGGTGCCAGCTTATCAGCTTCCTTATCCAGCACATGTGCTGGACTACCCCAAATCCGAAAATGTCCAAGACTAGGCTTTCGTCCAGTCCAAAGTTCTGTGGGCGTAGATGGGACTGATTTTGATGGAACTACATTTAGAATATAGACTGCCGTTTCCAGGGCATATCCCCAGAACGAAATAGGCAGATCTGAATAGCTCATCATCGATCTAACCATCTCTAACAATGTTCTGTTCCTTCTCTCCGCCACGCCGTTCTGCTGTGGTGTTCCCGGCGCTGTCAACTGGGATGTAATCCCATTCTCTGCTAAGTAGTCCCTAAATTCATTCGAGAGGTACTCACCACCACGATCAGACCATAGTGATTTGATACTTTTACCTATACATTTTTCCACTTCCGCTCTGAATTCTTTGAAAGTCTCAAAGGATTCTGACTTGCGGCGTAACAGGTATATGTATCCATACCTTGAGTAATCATCAATGAACGTGATAAAATACTCGTACCCTCCTCGAGCCTGAACTGACATAGGGCCACATAAGTCAGAGTGAATCAAATCTAGTACCTCTTCAGATCTATTCCCTTTATCCTTAAAGGGTCGCTTGGTCATTTTACCTTCCAAACAGGATTCACACAAAGGGAACGATTCTAGGACCAATGAAGACAAGGGCCCATCGTTTACTAGTCTTTGTATCCATTTAAGGTTAATATGGCCGAGCCTAAGATGCCAAAGATAGGTTTGATTCATTTCCGAAGGTTCTTTTCGTTTGTTAGGGTTTATGACCGATGTATTCAGTAAATGCATTTGCGTAGTGTTTTGCATAGGATTAAGTAAATAAAGATGTCTATCCAATGTGCCAGAACAGATAAAACGTTTATCACTAAAGATAACAACCTTGTTATCAAAAGAAACAGAATATCCATCCATAAAAAGTTTAGAAACTGAAATCAAGTTTCGCCTAAAACCAGGCACATAAAGACAATCCTTTAAAACTAAAATCCTATCACTACTAAAAGATAAGGTTACGTCTCCCACTGCAACTGCTGTACTTTCATAGCATTGCCCATGTAGACTGAAATCTCTCCATCACTCAGCTGTCTTTTTGCCAGGAACCCCTGTAAAGACATGCAAACATGATCAGTAGCTCCAGTATCTACTACTCATGACTGAGTAGAACAAGTAGCTAAACATGTTTCAACGACAAGAGATTGAGACGTACCCTTTTTCTTCTTCTTGTTAGGACAATCCGCCTTCCAGTGACCTGGCTGGCCGCACTTGAAACACTTTGTCTTTGACTTAAATTCCTCGGGAGGAATCTTAGTCTTAGACTTCTTCACCTTAGGCGCCCCCTCTGCAGCTTTCTTGGGTGCGTTCCTCTTCTTCCTTTTAGTACCGGAAGAAGACGCCCTATTTTCAGCTAGGTGTGCCTCCGGATTTCCTTTTTGAAGTAACTCAGCCGCCTGAAGATCCATGAGCAGTTCAGTCAGGCTGACATCCCTTTTAATCATGTTAAAGTTCAGCCTGAACTGCTCAAACCTCGAGGACAGGCTATGAAGAACAATGTCGATTTGAGAATCGCCATCCAGCTCTCCACCCAAGGTCTCGATCTCAGCCAGATACTCCATCATCGTGAGAACGTGATCCCTAACAGGTGTGGAGTCAGACATTCTCACATCCATTAGCTTCTTCATCGCCAAATGGTGTGCCGAGCGGTTCTGATGACCGAAGAGCTGCCTAAGGTTGTACATGATATCATAAGCGGTTTTCATAGGTTCATGCTGATCTTGCAACACATTCGACATAGATGCCAGAATGTAACAGCGCGCCACCTCATTGGACCTAACCCACTTATCATATGTAACCTTTTGGGCTTCGTCAGAACCCTCATCTGGCTTCTGAGGACATACTTCTTCAAGTACAAACTTGTGTCCTTCCGCAGTGAGAACAAGATTAAGGTTTCAAATCCAATCATTGTAATTTTCACCGATTAACTTGTTTTCTTTGAGAATAGTGGACAGGTTGGAGAGTGCCATGATGATATAGAATAACTGAAAAGTAAACATGCAGTACAGTCACAAACTTTAGGATACTCACATATAATCGTATACCTCAAAAAATTATATGTAATCCACCGACATTTTAAAAATGTTTCTTATAAGCCACGTTAGTGTGGACGTTTATAAAATTCATCCTTAAACAGGTAAAACCACCTTTAATTTACCTCCAGTCAAATTTCCTTATGACAAGTAAATTAATAGTCAGAAATAACCACGGTCGTGTAACCTTTCAATTAATAAGCCACGTTAGTGTGGACGTTTATTAATAAATTACACCTAAGTGTGAACACCATCATCTTAGCACCAAGTCTACTATTTCGAACTCCCTGCTCCAGTTGGAGGAGTCAGTTTGTTCTAGTAGTGTTCTACAGCTATCTTAATAAAGAAGTTTAATTTCTAGAGATAACAATGATATAACACATCCGTTATGGAGGAAGACCTATTGTCAACTCGCATGTCTATCACATCTCAATTAAACCAGATTAATGGAGATCGTTTGAGATCTCTACATACTTTGGTATGAATCTCTCCCACTTAGTTATTTAAGATTGAGGTTTCATTTTATCCCATTGTAAAACATGCAAACATTACATAAAATGATAAAACACCATTGCATGCTTCAAACAACATAATAAGCAATAATAATAAAAACCAACTATCATGGCTTATATCTCATGTTGCTGAATGAGATAAAACTGGAAAGTCAGCTCCGAAAACTCGGGCATGGCCGCCGCCCTTATCACTGCGCCTCGCCGAAAACCTAGCTCCAATTAGGATTTCGGGACGTGAATCAGTGATACTTCCTTTCTTGAGCTGTGCCACTCTCCTTCTTTGAGTTGATCTTCAAACTTTATTCAATATAGAATATCTATTCCTTAGAGGAAAAAACTAATATATCTAGAATAAAATTACAACTCAAAAACTTGGTCTAACAGTTTTATTTCTATTACATTAAAACAACATAAAATAAAACCTAGACCTAATCCATGGATTTTCTCATGGATTAAAATCACGTAGCCAAACCGGCATACGGCCCATCATACATCCAACATAAATTAAAACATACATCACATAATTAAGGAGCCATGATAGTCGGTAACCCTGCAAACAAGTCAGTCTACAAATCCAACGATCACAATTACATGATTAGCATAAAATAACATATGATATCCAAACATGACATATTAAATAATATTCGAATTTTACAATTAATTAAATTAATTAATTCGATATTATCCACAAGATAAAAATTGGAAATTAAAATAATTATCCACCAATTTAAATCTTGTTAAATTTCGAAAATATATCTTAAAATAAATCTGGAAATTATTTATAATTATCCACCAAATTTATTTAATATTTTCTAACCACCCTAATTAAATAATAATTGGATATATTGATATAAATCAAAAATCTAATCCAAATATTATCCATAAGAATCTAAATCTTCAAGGATAAGGTTTGGAGATTTGATTCCAATCCAAAATCTTCCAAAACTTATCCAAATTTAAAATCTTATCACAATTGGATTTTGATAATTATTTGTATATATCCAAAATCACCTTATCCAATATTTAATCCATAGATTTCGAAATTATCCAAAAAAATAAATTGGAGATTTGATTGCACTTCAAATTCTTCCAAATTTAAAATTCTATTTTCAAATCTATCTAGATTAAAATTAGGTAAATTAAGATATACATCAAATAACATCAAATCTTTAATCCAACAACCAAATTTTCGAAAACATCATTAAATAAATCTGGAATTTTAATTTTCATTAAAATCTTCTCCAAATTAATTTAACAAATTCGAAAATTACCACTATATTTCACATTTGGAAATTTTGACATTAATCAAAAAACTATTCCAAATAATATAGCTATAGGTTTCAAAATTTTCAAGAATTAAAAATCTGGAAATTTTGATCCACTTCAAAAATTACCAAATTTAAAATTCTAATTTCAAACCTATCTTGATTAGAATTTTGTAACTTTTGATATACATCAAAAATCACCAAATCCAATTCTAATCACCAAAAATTTCAAACCCTATCCAAATTAAATCTGGAAATTTTGATGTTGATCAAAAATTCATCCAAATTTAATTCTAGGTATTCGAAAATTTTAGAACACAAATTAGGGAATTTAATACATCAAAATTCGAAAATTTTGAACTCAAATTTTCGAATCCTACACTTAATAAATCTGAAAATTTTGAGTTATCAAAATTACATTCCAAATCCTATTAGGTGTAGATCGAAAATTACAATTCATCCAAAACTAGAATTTTCGAAACACCATCAAAAATTTATCCAAGTTTTGAACACAACCAATTCGAATATATGAACATATAAATCTGAAAATTTAAGCAACATAAATATTTCATCAAATTTATACATATTTTTCGAATTAATCCTAGGATTAAATCTAGAACAGTGCCAAAACCCGCTCTGATACCAGTTGTTGGGGTTTTTTCGAATTGAACCACCGCAGGATCTAATTGGATGTTCATTAATCCTAATGTCATGTAGATCATAATTTCATGCATCTCATATGTTTTAATTAACCGAGTTTAATTAACATGCAAATCCGGTTTAAACGATTCTACTAAAGCGGAAACATAGAATCGAAAAACGACTTACAAATTAAACGACGGGTGGAGGACAAGATTAAAGATCTAATCTTGTTGTTGTGTATGATGATGATTGGCGCCCCACAATGATATTCCACTCCTTGATCTTCTGTTGTATTCCCGGACTGAATCTAGTTTCAGGGTGGGCTGAAATCTACTAGATCGGTATGGAATCTGTGGAGATAAAGAGAACACAAGAGGGGCTGATTATTCTTCTCTAAATTTCGTCCCCCACCTCCCTATTTATAGGGGAGGTGGTCGAAATTTCAGTGTCCCAACCCTACTGGGTTTGGGCCTCTATCTCTTTTTCTATCTGCTAAGTAGTCCCTAAATTCATTCGAGAGGTACTCACCACCACGATCAGACCATAGTGATTTGATACTTTTACCTGTACGTTTTTCCACTTCCGCTCTGAATTCTTTGAAAGTCTCAAAGGATTCTGACTTGCGGCGTAACAGATATATGTATCCATACCTTGAGTAATCATCAATGAACGTGATAAAATACTCGTACCCTCCTCGAGCCTGAACTGACATAGGGCCACATAAGTCAGAGTGAATCAAATCTAGTACCTCTTCAGATCTATTCCCTTTATCCTTAAAGGGTCGCTTGGTCATTTTACCAATCTGAATTATCAATCACTTAATTAATGTCTGAAAGTTAAAAAATTGATATTAATTAATTTCATCATATCTATACCTATATCTACTAATAAATTATATTCAAATTGTAAATTGTTAAAGCAAACAAAAGTAAGAAAAAATTGTAGAGATTTGTAAGAAATGAGTAAAATCTACTTGAAGTTTTAAAAATATGTTAGAATTTGTATAAATATTCACTTTTAATTATATTTTTTTAATAAATTAATAATACTACATATATATATAGAGAATGATTCAGATGACCTATGTCAGAAATAGGACCAATCACATCCCTCAAGCTGGACAAAAGAAAAGGCGGTAGCATGATTTTAAATATGTGAAATTAAAAAAAAAAAGTTTAATTACCTAACAGTTCACCACTTCAGAACAAACTTGCAATTTAAACACGAGTTTTAAAATGTTACAATAATAACCTGATCTTTTGATTTAAGCAAAATAGACACCACATAAAATTTCGACGATTGAAAAACTAGTGTTACACTATAAAAATTCCTATTTTCAACACCTTCACAATATATGTTTAAATTTAGAGTTTTTTATGATTGTTGGTTTAAATAGTTATTTGTTTGTGATTGTAATATATTTTATTGCATAGATAAATATTTTTCATTGCATTTAATTATCAATGAACATTTAATTTTTTTTAGTATGTGAATGTTAGAACGTAGTACAAAAATCTATCGATTGTAAGTATGTAGTTCAAAAACAAAATTTTTCATATTTTATTCGACAAATATTTCAATTTCTTTCTTAACAATATCGAATTATGAATTATTTCAATTTTATTTTTCTAAAAGTTATTAGGACATGCTCATGGTAATTTGATTATACAATATTGAGTCTGCATAATTGTTAGTATAAATTTACCCTTTTATATAACTATTTAATTATGACTTTTTATAGAAAAATATCCTCTATTGTGAGTGTGCAACTAAAAATAATGTTAGAATGTAATTAAAATAGTATTAAGGGCTCGTTTGGTTGGAAGGAAAGTAAAATTTTTTAGGAATATGATTTCTGGGAATGTGATTATGAGGACATTGATTACTAACAGAATCTTTATTCTGTGTTTAGAACACAATAAGGAAATTGTCAGGATTCTCCTTTTATTACTTGATTAAATTTAAACAAGAGTAGATGATTAAATATCTAAAATATATATCTTATTTCATACTACCAATAGTTTATAATTTTAAATTACGAACGATATAATGTGTAATTTTTCAATTTGTATTAGTACTATACATATTGAATGCAACATATTATTTCAATTTAAATAAAATGTTATGACTAAAAAATAATCAATTAAGGCAAATAGTGTATTGTTGATCCAAATATTTTTTATTGAATAGGAAATCAAAATTATCTATATAAATGTTTTTTTATTGAATTAGAAGTCAAAATTATCTATATTGATAATGGTATGGTCGTCGTTTAATCCGCAACATTGTCTCAAAAATGATATTGTTGGAATTTTGATAGAAATGCCAAAAAATGATTGATAAAATAGTCGAAGTTTGGTCGTAGTTTCTTCAATAAAAAAAAGTATCACATTTTCAAATTTCTTTTTTTTTTCATTTATAAAATTTTCTAATTTTTTTCTATTTTATTTATTTTACTCATTTTTTTATTGAAATATTTTAATCCAAACTTAGTATTAATAATAAAAAAAAGATGATAAAAATAAATCTTATTTTTTCAATTAAAAAATCCGTTTTCATTTTTTAGGTAAAAAAAATATGAATTCAAGCATAATAATAATTTATAAAAATAAATAAATAATAATAAATAAAGAAATCGAACAGTAAAATTATTTAACACCAGATTCTTAGAAATAAGGAAAAAGAATACCTACTTCGAGTAGGTATTCATATTCCAGGAAAGTTGCACAATTTTCCTTGTTTTGAGTAATCTGATTCCTTTCCATATTACATAAAAAATGAACCAAACATAGTAATGTTAAAATAAGGAATCAGGTCCCCTTGGGGATGACCTAGTGGTGGAGTGGTGATATCTTGAGGTCAAAGGTCTCAAGTTCGAATCTCACCAACACCACTAGGTGTGAGCCTGTTACACCTGACTTGCCAAGTGTGGTTTACCTCCTCTGTGTGGTTTGCAGGCTATTACACAGGGGCGGAGTTTACCCAGTGCGCACCTCGGAGGGGTGGTTTGCAGGCTATTACACAAGGGCGGAGTTTACCCAGTGCGCACCTCGGTAGCGGCTGCAGGTTACCTTCGATAAAAAAAAAATAGGGAATCAGAATACTTTTTCAAGTCAGATTCCATGCCAACCAAACAGAGCCTAAGACTTTTGTAAAAATGTTATCAACTTCTAATTTTATGTTGAACTTTCTACATATTTATATATTACTAGTATAGAATGCATGCGTTGCATGTGCTGCCTATTATTTAGCACCATAAAATCTTTAGAAGTTGTAATATTATTAAATATTAATGAATAATTTTAACAAAATATTTACAATGACGCATAGATCTAGTACTCTATAATATGCTTGTTTGAAAATAATATTAATTATTTGAGCATTCACATCAATAATTACATTTAATTTATACACATCAGATTTTATCTAATATTTTGAAATCCATACAATATATATATATATATAGAGGAATGATCAAATAGGAACCAATTCTCCCTGAAGGAACCTAGGAACCAATCCTAACCTTAGATTTGATTAGATCTAATGACCATAATTTAGTCAAAGTAAGGTGGCAAACTTGTAATATTTGAGAACTTAATGAAAGTGGGGTTATTTTCGTAATTTAGAAATTTTGTTATGTTTTTCGAATTTTGGGTCCAATTCCCGGAATTAAATAGACAACACTTTAAAACCGTTGTCTTTTTTGGCGTTGTTTTAATATGCTAGCATGAAAGATGTATATTGCTAACATCAACAGATTTTGTTGCTATCATGAGATAGACTCATATTGCTAACTTGACGAGATCATAATATTAAATTGACACGTATTAAACACCACACATATAACATTGGACCACATTTAAAATAATACTGTGTAACATGTGTAACATCATTCATACATACAACATATTGCTAATATGTTAGAGAATATACACACTGCTAATATGTGACTATTAATTTGCTAATATGTTAGTAACACATTGCTAATATGTGAATAATGATATGCTAGCATGACTTAAATTCTCAAATATTACAAGTTTTCAAAATAATATTAAGCATTGATGATAAAGTTATAATTGTTTACAAACTTAACTATATATAACTCATACTTTAACTATTTTCTCATGAAAGCAACTTAAAATTCAAAGTCGTGCATAAAATATTTCATGTTAGCAACATAAACACAAGATATGAGCAATATTGTGATATCATATTAGCAAATATCTGACAATTACGAGTTGAATATACGTGAAAAATAGTTTTTTATATTTTTCATCAATTTTTGCTCAAATAAACATATGCATTATGAATCTTAAATGAAAGAGTATGAAAAAAATCTTTAATTTGATATATTTTGTTTGCGTAAATTGGATAAAAAACGAATAAGTTATGATTATTTAAAGTTTTTAGGAATTTTTTAAAAGATAATGTCATCACTTTATTTAAAAAATCTGGAATTACCCCTTATAATTCGAATTTTACATATTTACAACTATGTCACCGCTTTTTTATCCGCCATGTCATCAAAATCATTGAATTTGATTGGTTCTTAGGTTCCTTCAGGGGGAGTTGGTTCCTATTTGAACCCACCCCTAAATATATATATATATATATATATATATATATATATATATTAAAAATATTTGATGTTTACTTTATGCAATCAATTTTACATGTGATTTAGAAAGGGATATAGATATGATACTTTTTTGTAATAGTTTTATATAGCTAAATAAAAAGATATTTTAAGAATTGAAATTTTATAGAGAATTTTCATACATCTAATCAAATAATATTTTATTAATATATATATTTTAAAGCACTAAAACAAACATGATATTGATATCTTATATATATAGTACTCCCTCAATTTCATAATAATTGGTGTTTTAGGTCTTACAACAAAAATTAAGAAAAAAAACAATATATCATCTTCTCTCTCCACTTCTCTATAAAATTTTATGGAATAAATTTCATTTATCAAATGTAAGTTAGTATATATGAGATTTTATATTGTGAAACTGATGGACTAAAAGACATCAGTCAAATATATCTAACCTAATACCATATTGTCTATAGAAAATGAGCCCTGAATATTAAAGAATATAAAAGGCAAATCAAATTTTGTAAAATAAGACTATTTTTATATATTAGTAGATTAATATGGAAACTAATATAATATATTACATTTCATATTGTATATAAATATTATTTATTTATATTACACAATTATCTTAAATTAAAGTTGTAATATATTTTATCAAACTTTCAGCCCGAAAAACCTATGTAATTTATTTTATTTCAATATTTATATTTCCTTAGAAGCGCAAAAAAAAAAACAACTCTAGTCAAGAAATCATAAAAACAATTAATTACATATGATTTGGGGATTGTAAAATTAATTAAATGTTAGATTTGTAACTTTTTTGAAAAAGTGGATACTATTTTGTTTATTTTGAAAAAAATAATTATTTTTTTAAAAGAACCGAAAATGTAGGTATCAAAGTATAATTTTTTTCAAGAATATTCATGATAATTATAAGGTGAACTCTTTTGTATAATATATAGGGGTTCATGTGACATGTTTTTACTATATAAGATATCAATATTATGTTTGTTTTGGTGTATTAAAATATATGTATTAATAATATACTATTTGCTTAGATTTTATAATTATGTATAAAATTTAAATTCCTAAAAATATCATTTAATTAGTTATCATATATTGTGTGAATATTCTATAATAAGATTTTAATTTAATATCTTCAAGGTTAATTATTTTAGTCTGTAATTTTAATAATTCTATATGGTATTATATATCACACATGCTAGATTTGATAAGTTATACCATAAAAATAGTTAACATATATACAATTGGTATACAAGATCAATCCTAATTTTAATGTTTTGTTATACTTTTTTTTATATTTCAGAAAAATAACGTGTTCAAATAATGCCCCGAATTTGAGTTTTACATAGCTCACTTAAAATGAAAATTAATATTTTTATTTATTAAAATATTAAATATAACTCAAATTCATTGGTCAAATTTATTGTTCATATATTTTAATGATTGTTGTAGAAAACTTTACGGTAAATTTGATTATTGTTTAAAATTTAAATGAAATATGATTTTAATGCGGATTACATGAAAAAAATTGAGAGAAAGATAACTTGCATGAAATATATACTGAAACAATTGAAAAATGGGGAAGCTAAATAACAAAATATTGCATGAAATTATCAAAAGTTATAATCATTTTATTTTTATTTTTTTTTATCGGTGAAGAAGAAACCTTTTCTTTCTTGTCGGGTTCTAAAAAAAATGTGACAGGGAGTTTCTCCTCTGTTTAATATTTAAGCTAATGTAGTATATTATAATATATATTTTAGGTAATATATAGTATGATAGATCATACCTTTTTAAACAATTAAATTATAATATTATATTCAATATATATATACACATATATATAGATAATATTACATTATTACCCTTAAATTAAAGTATTATTAGGGATATAATAGGTAGATCAAATTTTGTAAAACAAGGCTCTTTTTATATAGTAGTAGATTATTTGCACAAGAGAATTCGCAAGACTGTAATATGTGTGTTGAGAATGTTGATATATATTTCATATTAAATTTGTTTTTCAGAATTGCAAGAAGAGAAACCACACAACATAAATTTGAAGAATTGAAGTCAAGAAAGAGTTTAAACTGAATAATTTTCATTTTCGATCTTGTAGATGGTCATCGTTCAACCATCTTGGCCACTCCATAAGCAACAAAATATTCATACAATTCATTAAAAACTTATGATTCGAAGATTAAAGTAACAGAACAGTACTAAACAGAACTGGACAAAATTACATTAGATGAAAAAACTATATATCTCAAATATATTTTGTATGAATTATGATCACATTATATAATATAATTCAATCTCATATTGAGTTTTCTTGCATAGGAAACGCCACCAAATAAAGACTTGATCAAGTAAAAGGAAATATATAGTTTGAACTGACTCAATTTTGCGTAAACAAACAATCACCAATTAAGCCTTTGAATGTTTTCCCTGAATTTTTAGTAATCATATAGCTAGCTGGCTCGCCATCAACTGATTTATCATAAATAATACTACATGAAAACGAAAAAAATAAAATAAAATGTCAGCCAACAAAGTATACATATGACATAACAAATAATTAAACTCGCGATTGAAACATAATAAATAATTACCGGTATATCATCAGACTCAATCGAGCTAGTATTTATGTATGGTCTTATTTCATATGAAATATCATATCCAAAGAGTATATGAGACGGTCAACGCGCGTCGATTTGGTCAACCTATCAAAAAAATAGTGATACTCACTATACTTTTTAAGGATACAGTTGATACGTTTTGTGATACTTTTTAGTGTTACAATTGATAATGATTTTGACGGTTTTTTTTTTCTTGCCCATACTTTTTAAGAACATAAGTGATACTTTTGGACTTTAGAGTGATATTTTTAGTGTTACAATTAATATTGATTTTGATATTTTTTTAAACGGGTTGACCGGATATCAACGCACATTAACTACTAAGTTAATGTGTTGACCTTCTAATGTGCATCTAGTGCCCACACACAAGACCACCCCATCTGAACTTAATTTACTAAATATGAACATAGCACATATTGTTTAAGGTTCATGGGATATTGCGAAACTATAATAAGAAAATTTTGAAAGTAATTAAAACTTACGAAACACTCCCTCCAGATGTGCTATTCATATTGCCTTTTTTTACTTTTTTGGATGTTCCAAATTCAGGAATGACAATTGCATGGATATCATTGAATGGTCAATATCACAATGGGTTAATTAATTAGTTAATTATTACTATTATTATTTTAATTAATAATAATATAATTATCATCATCATCAACAAGAACAACAAGAATAATAATAATAATATAAATAATTAATAAAAAAATATGATAATATTTATAATAATACTAATAGTCTAATAGTAATATTATAATAAATAAAAATAAATAACAAGAACAACAATATTGATTGAGGAGTGTGGCGGTGATTAAGGAGAATGGCTGGGTAGTTAATCAATATAAGAGAATGATTAACTTATTTTGATTCACATTTCCTTATATCAAGCATAAAGAATGAGAATTGATTCCTTTTCATTTCCATTACCCACCTGTATGGTACCCTTACTAAGCATCCCATAATTAATTCATTGTCAAAGAAATAAAATAATCAAATTAGGAAGTTTAATTATTTAATTATCTTTTGTCATAATTTTCTTAATCCTAATGAAAAATTCAACGTGCTTATATGAATAGAATGGAGGAAATACATAAATATTAATGAATATATTATATATCATGGTGTCAATATGATAATAATATTTTTAAATCTAAACGCTAACTAACTTGTTATTTCCGTATCGTGTCAAAGAACTATCGTTACTCCCATAAGCGGCGCCACTCTAGCTTTGCATCTTTAACTTTAGCAGTCGGTTGACTAGCTAACCAGTGACGAAGAATACTAAAAAAAAAAATACATAAATGTAATAGACAATTTCATCCCATATTAATATTCGAAATTTGCAATCGATGATGGATATATCATATATCTAACCTGTGTTCCAAGCCTTCTCTGGGACGAATGCAACGAACTTGAAGGGTATCATTTCCGAAACTTTCCTGCTCCTCCTCTACCCGTCTAGCCCACTTGTACACATCTATGCCACTGTTCATAACCTCGATGAATTCAAGCGTCGGAATTTCTCCAATATCATCAGAGATCTCTATCAGATCAAAGCAGCGATCCAGCTGCAGGCGCTTCAGCCTTGGGAAAGCACTGCTATCTTCAACAATGAAGCTCGTGATCTCCAAGAAGTCAAGCATCAGAAATTTCAGCTGAGGGAACTCACCTCCGCGCACTGTCAAAGACTCGTTTTCGATTGAGCAATCTCTTAGTTTAAGCACTTCTAGATTCGGCAACGAACAAATTGCCTCCATGAAACGCACAGAAGGCTTGCAATGGTACAAGGTACACTTCCTCAACGAGCCAGGAATAATCGTGTCGAGAAAATTGCCCCGACCTACCTTAAATCTTATCTTCAGTTTTTCGAGTTGGCTTAAACATACAAGAGACTCATTGAGATACCTCTCCACAGAATAATAATAATCTAGATCATACACTCCCAGTTTTCTAAGGTTTGGAATCCTTCCAAGTAAAAATGCACGATACTTGAGATCGTGCACTTCCTTAAGAGTTTGCAGGTTTTCTAGAGCTGAAGTTGCTCCTTCTGGATCAGGCAAGGCGCCTCGGAATATAAGATGCCTTAATTGCCGGACCTTCCAGATTGAAGATGGCAGTTTTACTTCATCATCATCAATCACTAAGGTCTGAAGATTCTGAAAGTTTGATATGTCCGCAGGAATCGGCTGGTAACAGCGGAAACAAAGGTACCTCAAATGATATAGCTTTAACATTTTTTGAGAGTAGTACTCGTAGTTGTATACAAACTCAGGCACATGCAAAACTCGGAGCAGTGTATATTGCTCGAAAGAGCCTTTAATGTTGTCGTCGAACTGCATTATAGAACGCATACTTAAACGGCGTGCATGATCTTTTCTGTTATCCAGAGCCCTGTCTGTAACTGTAACATGTCGAAGATTATTTTCTTCTTCTAATAGCCTTATGCATGCTTCTCTCACCATATCGTGGAGGCTGCAACTCTTGATTTTGCCGTTAGACTTCCTCTCCGTCACCAAAATAAGATTTCTCCGGATAAGATCCTCCAAATATTCCTCTGCACCTTCTTCCAAGGTCTTAGATGATCCATTTGGATGTTTCAAGAAGCCTTCGGCTACCCATAGCTTGATGAGTATCGAGACACGGATTCTGTAATCTTCTGGGAAAAATCCCATGTATATGAGACACGGCCTCATATGATGAGGCAAGTGATTGTAGCTCAATGACAGTATCTTTTCCAACTGCTCATCTTTTGAAGTGGCCATGGCAGTCTTTATGTTTTTGGCAATTTCTTCCCAGGAAGCTGGGGTCTCACTGATGTTGGATAGGACTCCTGCAATCACCACTATAGCAAGAGGCAGTCCTCTGCAACTTCTTGAAATCTCCTTTCCGATGATCTCCAATTGATGGTGAGGAGCTATGTTTTTGTGTGCAAACACCTTCTGCTTTAGCAGATCCCAGCTCTGATTCTCATCCATCAAACGCATCTCGTAAGGAGGGATGGAGGAGTCAGCATAAGCAGCCACGTCGGAGATCCTCGCTGTTAACATGATCCGACTTCCATTACCATCATCGGGAAATAACTTCCTCACATCATCCAACACCTTGGTGCTCCACGTATCATCCATTACAATGATGTACCTTCGGCCTTTTAAAATTTTATAAACTCGATCCGCCATCTCTGCAACGCTCTCTTCATTTCTCTGTTTATCTCCTTTTGGGTCGAATTCTCTCATTGAGTCGAGGAGGCATGAAAGAATTTCTCGAGCTCTATAATCTTGCGATATAGTGACCCAAGCACGAATCTGGAATTGCTCTTGGATTAGTTGATCATCATAAGCATTTTTGGCAAGAGTAGTCTTGCCTATGCCTCCCATTCCAACAATGGAGATGAATTGGAGTCTCTGCGATTCTCCGATAAGCCAAGCTTTTATTTCCGTCAAATCATCATCAAATCCAACCATTTCGATATTTCCAACTCCTGAAGATGAAGTAACAATTGAAGAATCAATGAGTTGCTGCTCGTCTTGAATTATGACAGTAGTACTGTTCTTGATCTCCACCACCTCTGCAGCTATGGCATCCATTTCCTCTGCTACTTCGTAGAGCCGCAAGCTGCATCCATAACGCTTCCAAATTTGTTCCAACATGAAACGCTCGATGAGATCTTCTGCTGCAATTGCTGCATCCCTTATTCGGCCTTCCAAATCTTTGGCTTTCTCCGGAAAATCTTCAAGAAAAGTTTGGAACGAAATAACGTATTTATCAAGGGATATTATATGCTTTTTTTCTCGCAGAGAAGTGAAGTATCGACCTTGATTCAGGATTTGATCGATGGTTTGTTCAAGTGAAACAAGAGCAGCATAAGCCATCCTCCCCCGACACACACTCTTGCAACAAGATTAATTTACCTGAGAGAGAGAGAGAGAGAGAGAGAGAGATCACACTGTTGCTACAAAAGTTTTCAAGTTGAATGGTGGAAGAATAACAGCAGTAGAGAAACAAACAGAGGAGAAACTATCAATGGATGAGATGTTTGTGTTCCTCAGCATTGAAAGGCTTAATTTCATTTATTATTTTTTTCAAGTAAATGTAGTCAACCACCGGCTGTTGTTAGAGAGATGGGCATCATAGTGGTTGGTTCGATGCCAAATTAAATTATTTTACCGAGTAGTTGTGCCTGCCGTTGGGAATCCTATATCTTCCGCAATATAATGTAGTCGCTGATATTTACTCAATAATATTAATATATATAATGTGAGGGGATATACCATTGCTTCCCAACAATAATGTCTTCAAATACAGATATACAGAATGATTCAATCGAGGCGTAATTCGCGGATCATACTGTAGCTCGCAAATATAGAGACAACTACACTAACTAGTATTTATTTCTTACAAAAATAAAGGAGTGACATTTATGATGATGGATCCCAAAAAAAAAAGATTTATCCTTTTATTTATACAATTGACAACTCAAGATAATGTTTTGAATTTTTTTTGGCAGAAAAAATGTTTTAAAATCATGTTTTGATTTTTTTTTGTTTCCTAAATAATCCGAACTTGAAAATTACGATATAATTTAAATTGGGGCAAGTCTCCTGTACATAAGATGTACATCAGACAGTCAACGCGTTGATTGGGTCAACGCGTGTTGATCCGGTCAATGCTTTGATCAAAAAATCCGTCAAAATTAGTATCATTCATAATACTGAAAAGTATTATTTCAAATGCCCAAAAGTATCATTTGTATCAATAAAAAGTATTGGCCAGAAAAAAAAATAAAGAAAAAAACTATTAAGATCAGTATGAATCGAAACACTAAAAGTATCATTCAAAATTAAAAAAAGTATCAGTTGTATCCCTAAAAAGTATCACCCGTTTTCACGATTTTTTTGATCAACGTGTTGACCGTCTGATGTACATCTTATGTACATGACTATTTGCGTTTAAATTGATGTCAATGAATATGTTAACAAATCGAGATATGTACTAATTCCGTCTATCATATTACTACGTATCCGTTTGTTACTATACTTTTTTAGCTACTTTATTATATACTAGCGGAGATCACGTGTATTGCACGTAATTTGTATGATTTTTTATTAAAAAAATGTTATAATATGTAAAATTAAAGGTTTTTTTTGAAAGTGTAAAATGAAAAGTTTTAAGTTATATTATAATTAGAAAATATAAATTAAATATCTAATAAATTAGAACAAGAATATATTAATTAAGAACATTAAAATAAATCATTTTATAAAAATAATTTAAGTAATCTATCATTGTGTTAAATTATATGTATATCTTCTGAAATATAAATTAAACATACATGAAACAAAATAAAAGTTAATTTGCGGGCATAACAAAAGGATAAAATTTGAATTGATATTATTTATAAAATAAATAATTGGGTGAGTGTAGATTCTTCTGTACGTGAATTCGATAAACAAACTTTTTATTTATGATCAATACATGTTCGAACTTCTTCTTGAATGAATATATCTTTATATAAAACTAAACACTTTGTGAACGCTTTTCTATTAAGTATTTTGGGCAAACCTATGATTGATCAAAGAACTTTTCATGCATTATATTAGGTGTAAAAAAAAATCATTATTGTTTTTAAAAGGGTACATCTCCTTGTAAAAATTGAAGAACACACACACATATATATATAAACACAGTTTTTGATTAGTTTGTTTGGCGTTAATTTTAAGGATATTTTCAGTTTTTTATCAATTGCTAAGCATTACTAAATAAGCAGCGAAAAAATAAGATACATTCAGTTATCCATCTATATCTAAACCACAAAAAACTTCCAAAGCCACATTCCACAAAAACCATTCTAGATTTTCAACGCTTAATGTAAAACTGAAATTTCAAACCGTCTTCGTGATCTCACCGGTATCGAGTTACATTGCACGCATCGGTGTCATTGGAGAAGGAGGCAACACAAGTTTTCAGAAAGTTTCGGCAAGGAAAAGAAAATTCAACTTTAAAAAGGTACAACAACAAAGGTAACTGTGATAAATCCTTCTTCATCTTCTTTATGAGGTTTGCTTCTGGCTCCATTACCCATGATTTCTCAAAAGTAGATTTTATTTTTTGAGAATTTGAAAAAGAAATTAGCATACATATGTTCGATAAAATGATTCATTGAGTGAATCATCTAAAAATATTTTTTCTTCGTTATATGCAGCACCCTGCAGAACATCAAAATTTGTAAATTGTGTGGGAGTAGCCAAAGATAAAATGATCTATCAATGAACCGGCACATTTGGAAGAAATTGTTTCATATGATTAGGTCTCGATTTTCTTAAAATGAAAAAATTGAACTCCCAACTGCTATCTCATACTGCAATTCAAATATTGATTAGTTATTTGAAAATTTTGTTATTACAATCTAAGGATCGCAATGGTCTATTTTATTGTGATATAGATTTATCGAAAATGTTTGTTTAAATGCATGTGTGAGTTTGTGAGATGTGCTTTGAGTGGTAGAATCTAAGTATGTGTTTTAACCTATTCAGATAATAGAGCTAGCTTTTGGTGCTTTCAATTTTTTTTTTATGAGAATGAATTTTGTGGCTGCAGGGTGAGATTATTAGTTTTAGCTTTTTTTTTTAAGAGGATATTTTAGATTAATTAGTTGCTAATGTGTTAATGTACTAATTCTGAATATTGAATGTAGGAGTTTAATTTACATTCTCGATTATGATTTCTAACAGGAAAATATTAGTGATAGCAAATGTTTTTTTTTTTCTTCCTTTAAAGTCGTCATTATTTAACACAATACTCATCTATAAGATATTTTTATTTTATTTTTTTCGCTGGATACCGGTATGAAAACAGAATGAGAAGAATCTGAAATTGCAGCAAATGATGAGCCGGAAGCTACAGATCAATCTTCTTAAAAAAAAAAAAAAACTAGCTCCTTCCATTAGCTTCTGATGGCGGCAATTATGAAGGAGATACTATTTGATTTTAAGATAAGACTTGAGGGTTTTTTGAGATAAGGTACAAAGGATTAGTGGATTATTCTGTTTTTTCTAATAGTAGGTAAGTAGCTATAAGTTCTATTTCTAATGTTCTGTAGATGCTATGCAACTTCTCTGTGTTATCTTTTTCAGTTATAATTTTCTTTCTTCGTAGAGGAGGTGACTGTTGAGAACTTTCTGAATGCTAACGTTACATGAATTCTGGTAAATTTTCACTTTAATATGTATATCTATTATCTATGTGGTGCTTGCCATTGTTAAGTAAAAATTTGTTGTTAGCAGATAAGCTCGACTGGGATTTGGTGTAAAAGGTAACTTCATTTAGCAAATGGAAGCCTCAATTGCGGATTGTTGGACTTGAAAAGAAGTTGATGGAGGTGAGACAAAATGAAGAAGATTTAAAGTTGAAGATACGGTTAAGAGAACAAATTGCAGTCGGCATGGAATAGGCAGCAGAGGTAAATAATAGAGAGCTCAAGTACTGATGGGGATTTGAATGTTTTTTTTTTTAATTTTTACTATTATTTATTATTTGTTATTAATCAAGCTCTTCAATTCTAAATTAATTATATTTACTATGTATATTAAAATTTATTTGGTACTATAAAACATAAATGGTTCTGTGACTGCATACGTTCAAAATTTGTAAATATTACTTCATCCATCTCATAATTATAGCTATTTGCAAATCTAACACAGATTAAAAAAATATATAAATTTAATGTACTTGGAAACATAAAATTATATAATTTTTTTCTACTATATTCTTACTTATTGATTCAAAAATCCAATTAATTATAATTATATACATTAATAATAAATTCGTATAAACACATTTTATTTATTGAGCATTCTGATATTATTTACATTATTAACATGTGCAGACACGACACACTAACTCTCTGCCTTAGATCACAATGATTTATTCAACAAATAGTAAAAATGGACCACATGAAATATTTGATCCATTTCTATCTACTTATATAGTATTAATATATATATATATATATATATATATACTCAAAACTCTCTTCGTGTATCGCACGGGCGGATATACTAGTATAGAGTAAAAACATAATATTTATATTTTATAATTAGGGCGTGCTTCTAAATATTTCACATAATTTACTTTATACACTATTATTAAAAATTAATTAATTACTAAATAATTCAAATAAGCATTCATTTTTTTAATTAAAAAATTGATGGTCTTATATGCATCTTATGCACCATCAGACATCAAAGAGTGTTAACCCAGTTAACCCGCAAAAAAAAAATGTCAAAATCAGTATCAACTTTAACACTAAAAATATCACTTAAGATTCAAAAAGTATAACCCATATCTTTAAAAAGTATCACTTGTGTCACCCTTTTTTTTACGGATTGGCTGGCTCAACGCGTTGAGTGTGTGATGGTGCACCTAGTATATGGAAGCATTGGCGAATTAAAAAAAAAAAAAAAAAAGCCACTATGAACATAAATAAATCCCACAATAAACTCTTAATTATCTTAATTTAAAAAAAAAAAAAAAGCATACGAAAACAGGGTTTGTGATCTAAAAAAATCTTACTACGTACCTTTATTCACCTAATTAACAAATGTACCTGATAACAAATATAAGCAAGATAGTAGTACTGTAGTAGGAGGAAAAAAGAAAATAATAATAAATATTGATATGACAAAATCCTTTTATTATGGGATTCAAACATTAAATATCATTTCAATCTATACCATTCATTTAGATGTGTTCTAGGATTAATTCATACAATTTCAATTTCATAAAGATTGTTATTTTACACTTTTTAGCATTTTTCCTTTCAATTTTACCCCTATAAAATCTCCTCCATAAATATATGTTGAGGAAATTAAAAGGTGATATAAAGACATATAGATACAATGAGAGCGCAGTTAAGATATATTTGGAAAAATAATTTAATAGGGAAAGAAAGAATATTTATCATATTTTTTAATTTTTATTTTTTGCTGTAAAAGCTAAAATTACATCAATCTTTAAAAAATTGAAGGATTAGTTTACACACAAAAGGTGGTTCTCATTTGATATAAATCATGTATATATATATGCGTGTGTGTGTGTGTAATATTCATATTTGAAAGAAGCAGACATATACCAACTCAAGTAATTAAACATGAGGATCAACAATATTAGCAGGAAGTTGGTAAAACCACACACCCCAACTCCTGAAAATCTCAAGAATTACGACCTCTCATTTCTAGATAGGTATATGTCGACGATGAATTTCGCAGTAATTCTGTTTTATCAATCAAAACCAGAAAACAAGACCCAACTGGAAGAATCCCTCGCCAAAATCCTTGTCCAATTCTACCCTCTTGCTGGGAGATACATGAAGAATGATCACTTGGTTGATTGCAATGATGAGGGTGTCGAGTTCATCGAAGCAGAAGCTCTAGACGTCAGCCTAATGGATCTCGTAGCGAAAATCGATACCGATCAACTCAATGCTCTCCTTCCCAATCAGTATTTCCAAGACGGTGATTCAGTCATGTCGATCCAGGCCTCACATTTCCCCTGTGGCGGGCTGGCCATCGCCATCACCGTTTCTCACCGAGTTTTCGACGCAGCTTCGCTCGGGACGTTCGTCGCCGCCTGGTCGAACGCCACCAATAATCATGCAGCTAAGATCACCCCATCTTTCGATCTCCCCTCATTGCTTCCTTACAAGGAACACGACTTTGGCATTACTCCGAATCAATTTAAACCTAATAATCATCATAAGATTGTCGTGAAAAGGCTTTTGTTCAACAAGGTGGCCATAACGAGCCTGAAATCGAAACTAAGGTCTAAAAATGGGAAAACAATCTCCGGAGTGTGTGTTGTGTGTGCGTTTATAGCCAAGGCCCTCATCGGCCTCGACCTCGACGGGAACCGGGATATTATCATTATTCAGCCGGTAAACTTGCGGGAGAGAACAATCCCGCCTCAGCCCAAGCATGCTTGTGGGAATTTTTTGATCATGTCGCTTACACAACGCATAGCTGCAGCGGAGGCTAAGGAGATTGGAATTCAAGAATTGGTTGATGTAATAGGTGATGGTGCTAGGAAGAGCATAGCTGATCATGCTGAAATCTTGTCTCCCAATAGAGATGGACGTGATATGATCATAAATACTTTGCAAAATTACATAAGAGAATCGTTGAATCCGAAGACGAATGCTATATTTTTTTCCGATTGGAGTAAGTTTGGATTCTACGATGCCGATTTCGGGTGGGGGAAGCCTGTGTGGACGAGCATTGGACCACAAGAGCGGCCGCGTAGCAACGGCACCGTGCTCATGAGCAACAAAGAGGGAGATGGGATTGAGGCATGGCTGCATTTGAACGAGAATGATATGCGTTGCTACGATCAAGACGAGGAAATCAAATTATTTGAAATCTAAGATTATGATATATTTATTTATTACAATAAAAAATAATAATTTGATGTGTATACCATACAGTGTTGCACAAAATGTGACACATGATTTGATCCGATTACAATGAGTTCTATTTAAATTATTTATGCGTTGTTAATTTGCTAAAGTAATTAATCACTCGTGATCTGCATTTTCTTTAGTAGAGACTAGAGAGGAACATAATATCTTAGTTCTTTTAAAATAAATCATATGATAAAGTCACGTTATATAAAATTTGAAATTCTTAGTGTATACCAGAAAATAGATGAAATTTCAGTTTTTTTGTCCTGTTAAGAACTTAGCTCAACAAATAGATTTTATTGGATCAAGATTGCAATCACACCCAAAACAACAAGAAGAAAACAGAAGAAACGAAGAACACACAAGGTTTTAAGTGGTTCGATCAATGTGATCTACGTCCACTGCCGAAAGAAGATGATTTACTTTGTATTGATCTTTTCAGATTGCATACACCAGCCATCAGATTCTCTCTCAATCTAATGCTAGAATACACAGTAGATTTTTCAAGAAAATGATCTGATAACCCTCTGATTTTTTATCTATCTCTCGACCCCCTTTTACACTGCATGAAAGAAAAGAATTTATACAAAACCCTAATCTATCAAAGTAGTTGAACCAGCGGGCATAACCGCTCATAACAGAAAGACTAGCTATCAACAACTCGAATAACCAATGCTAGCAATCTGCTACTAACACTCCCATGCACTACACCATGCACCGAGCATATATGATTCAAGAGCTATTAACCGCTCCATGTATCACAATTCTCCACCTTAGCCTTGAATCAACCTCCAAGACAAGAGAAAATTCAAAACTTGCTGTCTTGAAACAACATACACAGCTCCACTTGCAGACTATACTTCTTCTTTTAATTCAAACCAATAAGGCTCAGACACAACTCAAATTTTGCAGTTGGTAGGGCCTTAGTAAAACCATCAGCTAGATTCTCAGATGTATCTATCTTTTCAACTGAGATTACTTTCTTCTCTGCCAAGTCTCTTACAAAATACAGCTTCACATCAATATGCTTTGTTCTTTCATGATAACCTTGGTGCTTTGACAGGTGAATAGCACTTTGGTTATCACAAAATATTTTGACACAATCCTGAGACACCCCAAACTCACCCAGAATACCTCTTAACCAGACACTTTCCTTAACTGCCTCAGCAAGAGCCACATACTCAATCTCTGTAGTTGATAGAGCAACTATAGACTGATGAGTTGACTTCCATGTAACAGCAGTTCCAAACAAGGTGAACACATATCCATTTAGAGACTTCCTGGTATCCAAATTTACTGCAAAGTCTACATCAACAAAACCAACCAAAGCATTTCCTGTATCTGTGCTTTTCTGAAATTTTAAACCTTTCCAAGCTGAACCTTGAATGTATTTCATAACCCATTTCACTGATTCCCAGTGACTTCTTCCAGGTTTGCACATGAACCTTCTTAGAACACTCATAGAGTATGCTAAATCTGGTCTGCAACACAACATAGCATACATCAAGCTTCCAACTGCACTAGCATAAGATATGCTATCCATCTTAGCCTGATCTGCAGCAGTAGGATCTTCTTGCCTTAAACTCAACTTCAGGCCTTGCTTGAATGGTGTAGAAACAAATTTACTTAGGTTCATGTTATACCTCCTCGGAACTTTTCCAAGGTAAGACTCTTGAGTGAGAATTACTGCATTATCACTCCTCCTCCTCTTTATCTGCATTCCCAGAATAACCTTGGCTTCTCCAAGGTCCTTCATTTCAAATTCTGCTCTCAGAATATCCTTTACACTTGTGATCCCTTCCACTGAATCACTTGCAATGAGCATATCATCTACATATAATAGAAGATAAGTAGTAGACACTCCTTCAGTTCTGAAATATACACAGTGATCATAATTTCTCCTTTTAAACCTTTGAGATAGCATATAGTCATCAAATCTGAGATACCATTGTCTGGGGCTTTGCTTCAAGCCATATAAGGACCTCTGAAGCTTACATGCTTTATTCTGAGCATTTTCCACAGAGATTCCATCTGGAATTCTCATGTAAATGTCTTCTTCCAACCTTCCATGAAGGAATGATGTGGTTACATCCATCTGGTGTAACTCTAGATTGAATTGAGCTACAAGGGCCAGAAGAATCCTTATTGAGCAATGCTTTACTACAGGTGAGAATATCTCATTGTAGTCTATTTCTTCTCTTTGGGAGAAGCCTTTAGCTACTAGCCTTGCTTTAAATCTCAGTCCTTCTCCCTTATTGGCTCCTGGTTTCTTCTTGTAGATCCATTTACACCCTACAAGTTTCTGTTTCTTAGGCTTTTCCACAATCTCCCAGGTTTCATTCTTACTTAGAGACAGTAACTCTTCTTCCATGGAAACAAGCCATTTCTCATTCTCTGCACAGCTAATGGCTTCCTGATATGTTCTTGGTTCAAATTGCTCCACCTCAAGAGCTGAATACAGAGCAAAAGACACTATATCAGCTTGACCAAACCTTGCAGGAGGTCTGATTATCCTTTTGGATCTGTCTCTAGTAAGTTGATAGTTGCTATGATTGTGATCCTCCTCATCTTCTGAATCCTCAACAATTGCTTCTCGGTTAGATATAGACTCGGTAGGATGTCTTGTTAGAATTTGAGACTCCACCTCAATCAGAGTATTACCACTTGTTGATTGAGCTTCTGTTCCTGCCAACTGAGAGGTATTCTGACCAGATGACCCCTTCAAGGGAAAGCTATTTTCATCAAAAGACACATCTCTGCTGATGATGAACTTATGTCCCTCAATAAACCACAATTTGTACCCTTTAACTACTTTAGGGTAGCCAACAAATGCACATCTTAGAGCTCTTGGCTCTAATTTATCTTGTTTGGTATAGGCATATGCCAAACAACCTACAACCTTCAGATGACTATACTCTGCAGGTCTTTCACTCCAAACCTCTTCTGGAGTCTTGAATTTGAGAGTAGTAGCTGGACATCTATTTATGAGATATGCTGCTGTGTTGACTATCTCTCCCCAAAATGACTTTGGAAATCCAGAACTGCTCAGAATACACCTTACTCTTTCCAAAAGAGTTTGGTCCATCCTCTCTGCAATACCATTCTGTTGAGGTGTTCCTGGCACTATCCTATGCCTGGTTATACCTCTTTCTCTGCAGTAGCTTTGGAACTCTTTAGCTAAAAACTCAAGGCCATTGTCTATTCTCAAGTATTTCAGCCTCTTTCCAGTCTTGTTCTCTACATCAGATAGCCATTCTTTAAACTTTTCAAATGCCTCAGACTTGGTTTTAAGAATGTATATCCATACTTTCCTTGAATGATCATCTATTATAGATATGAAGAACCTACCACCATCTTTTGTTGTGATCTTGGCAGGACCCCACAGATCAGAGTGAGCATACTGCAAGATCTCAGTGGAGGTGTGTGTAGCAGCAATAAACTTCAGCCTTTTTGCTTTGCCATAAATGCAATGCTTACACATTTGCAGCTTGTGCACTGTATCTCCAGACAGTAGATTTTGTCTAGATAATGTTGGGGTTTTTTCGAATTAAACCACCACAGGATCATTTGTTTGTTCATTAATCCATGTTCATACAAATCATATTTTTATGTCACACGTATGTTTATCACACCAAGCACAAAACCATGCAAAATGAATCTAACGAAGCGGAATACATAGATTCGAATTACTTATAATTATCAAACGGTCTGAGGACAAGATTAAAGATCTAATCTTGCTGTTGAATGAAAGTAGAAACAGGCGCCACTTATGTCAATAAAATCAGCCACTACAGTATTCTACTCCAAGATCTTCTGTTGTATTCCCAGACTGTATCTAGATTCAGAGTGGGCTGAAATCTACTAGATAAGTTTATGAAATCTGTGGATAACTTTGAGAGACAAAGATGGACTGATTTCAAGTGTTGAAATTTTCGAACCCACCTCCTCTATTTATAGGGGAGGTGGCTAAAAATATGTCTCCCAACCCTACTGGGTTTGGGCCTCTATCTCAAGTTCAATATCCAGTCCACTATCAGTCAATTAGGCTACAACAGGGATCTAGAAGAATATTAAATTGGCCCACTAATTTATTTAATATCCAATATCTGATAAACTCAGGATATAATTAAATAAATTAACTTTTACTTTTATTTCACTAAAGAAGTAAAACTGACCTACCAATTTAATATATATTTACGAATATGCTTTCTCCTTTAGTCCAGTCATTCCCTGTGTTTAAGATATAATGTTCATTAATTAATTATGTCAGCCTCTGATAGCTATAATTAATTAACATCTAAAACCTTGAGTAGTACCACACAAGCTTTACCATGTAAGGAATAAATTCCACCTGCAGGGTTTCAACATGAACTTGTGTTTTCTCAAGAGAACATCATCAACCTGGCGCACCAGGACACGGTGCTCATGCATACTACTCGAGACATTATCTGTACATTGTTATTACCCAAGATATCGAGTTTGATCTACGAAAAGATCTCACCCATTAATAAATCAAAGTAACAAACAATGCACACATATGCTCGCTAATATCATATAAGTTCAGAACCCGAACTCTGTGGATCTTTATTCTCTCAGTAAATGGGTCAGAGACAGAGAATAGAATCCTATCGTGATTCTCCTCAATACACTAACAAGTGTACTAGAATAATCAGTTAGTCAAGATAAACTAACTTATCAGATTATTCTACGGTGTACCGATGGTGTTTTCAGGACCATCTAAGCCGTGAGCTCTTTAATAAAATACAAGGTTCTAATGATATGATCTTACCGTGTGACTCCCCACACCATATCATCTACAATGTAAGTATATAGAACATTGCATAGAATAATTATAGAACATAATCTAAATGCAAACAGTGACTGCAATAACTTTCATTTCATATCATCATATCATCAGAAAAGTATACAAAGACATGTCTTCAAGTATACAAAACTAACAATCTCCCACTTATGCTTGAAGCATGTCTTTCAAGCATAAAAACTAACTGGCTAACTCTCCAATCAAAACTATCAACTTAAACTGCTCCACCAGGTCTGCATCTCACTCCCATTTTCTCCACGTGACCATCAAAGGTCTTAGCCGGCAGGCTCTTCGTGAATGGATCAGCCAGGTTGTCCTCCGATGCAATCTTGACCACTGCCACATCTCCTCTCTTAATGATTTCTCGTATAAGATGGTACTTGCTATCTATGTGTTTACTTGCCTTGTGGGCTCTGGATTCCTTCGAATTTACCACTGTACCATAGTTATCACAGTATATCGTGATAGTCTTAGGCAAATCAGGAACCACACCCAAGCCCACTAGGAACCCGCGGAGCCAGACAACCTCTTTTGCATCCTCAGAGGCAGCTACATACTCGGCTTACATGGTGGAATCCGCAATGCATTTCTGCTTAATGCTCCTCCATACGATGACTCCACCTCCTAATGTAAACACATAGCCCGAGGTAGACTTACTATGATCTTTGTCAGATTGAAAATCTGAGTCCGTGTAACCCAAATGTACTAGACTATCAAAGCGGAAAACCAACATGTAATCTCGAGTCCTTTTAAGGTACTTGAGAATATTTTTTACCGCAGTCCAGTGACCTTGTCCAGGGTTAGACTAATATCTGCTTACCATGCCAACGGCATAGCATATATTAGGCATGGTGCATAGCATAGCATACATCAAACTTTCCACAGCCGAAGCATATGGTACTTTCTTCATTTCCTCTATCTCAAACTGTGTTTGGGGACACATTTCCTTGGATAGATGAATTCGATGCCTATAAGGTATAAAACCTTTCTTGGAATCTTGCATGCCAAACCTAGCTAGCATTGTATCGATATAAGTCACCTGGAACAGACATAACATCCTTTTCTGGCGATCTCGAATGATCTTGATGCCAAGGACATGTCCGGCTTCACCCAGATCCTTCATATTGAACTGCTCGGACTGCTACATACTAATGTTAGACAACGTCTTCTTACGGTTTCCAATAAGCAAGATGTCATCAACATAAAGTACGAGGAATGCCACCACGTTTTTGTCACATTTCTTGTACACACAGCTGTCATCCGGACTTTGCACGAATCCATATGACTGGATAACCTCGTCAAACTAGATGTTCCAAGATCTCGATACCTGTTTAAGTCCATAAATAGATCTCTTAAGCTTACATATCAAGTGCTCTTGGCCCTTAGCAATGAATCCCTCTAGTTTCTTTATGTGGATGTTTTCCTCAAGACTTCCATTTAGGAAAGTTGTCTTGACATCCATCTGCCAGATCTCATAATCCAAATGAGCGGCAATATACAAGAGAATCTAGATTGACTTAAGCATGGCTACCGGTGAAAAGGTTTCCTCATAATCGATCCCTTCTTTCTGAGTATACCTTTTTACCACCGATCTTGCCTTGAAGGTTTCAACCTTTCCGTCAGATCCTCTCTTGCTCTTGTAGACCCACTTACAGCCAATGGGTTTTACCCCATCTTGTAGTTCTACAAGTTCCCAGACTTAATTGAGATCTATAGATCCAATCTCAGACTCCATTACTATTTTCCAAGAATCCACATCTTTATCTCGAATTGCCCCATCATAGGTCCTGGGATCCAATTCATTGAGACCCTTTGGGAAATCTAAAGCCTCTTCCAAACCAATGAATCTATCAGGTTGGCGTACAACCCTCCCACTGTGACGAGGTAGTTCCTGTACTTCTGTGACACGTTGTGCAGTGTTTGGTGGTTCCTCTTCTTGTACAACCGGTGTGGGATTCGATCCTCCCCTTAACTCCTCAAGGATGATTTAACTTCTTGGTTTGTGGTTTATGACATAGTCTTTCTCTAAGAATCGAACATTGGTGCTAACAATGATCTTCTGATCCTTAGGACTATAAAACAAACCACCTTTCGTTCCTCTAGGATATCCAACAAACAGCCTTACATCAGTACGAGGAGCCAGCTTATCAGCTTCCTTGTCCAACACGTGTGTTGGGCTACCCCAAATCTGAAGATGGTTCAAACTGGGCTTTCGTCCAGTCTATAGTTCTGTGGATGTAGCAGGAACTGATTTCGATGGAACCAAGTTAAGAATATAGGCTGCTGTTTCGAGGGCATATCCCCAGAATGAAATGGACAACTCAGAATAACTCATCATCGATCTAACCATCTCTAACAGTGTTCGATTCCTTCTTTCCACCATGCCATTCTGCTGTGGCGTTCCAGGCGCAGTCAACTGGGATGTAATCCCATTCTCTGCCATGTAATCCCTAAATTCACTTGAGAGGTACTCGCCACCATAATCAGAATGTAGTGACTTGATACTTCTGTATGTTCGTTTCTCCGCTTCCATCTTAAACTCTTTGAATTTCTCAAAGCATTCAGACTTGCGACGCAACAAGTAGATATAACCGTATATAGAGTAATCATCAACGAGAGTGATGAAATACTCGAACCCTCATCGAGCTTGAACTGACATAGGGCCGCATAGGTCAGAGTGAATTAAATCTAATAGTCTTTCGGATCTATTTTCTTTTAACTGAAAAGGACGCTTGGTCATTTTACCTTCCAAACAGGATTCACACAAGGGAAACAATTCCAGTACTAAAGAAGACAATAGTCCATCATTTACAAGCCTTTGTATCCTCTTAAGGTTAATATGACCTAGCCTTAGATGCCAAAGATAGGTTTGATTCAATTCCGAAGGTTCTTTTCTCTTGTTAGGGTTTATGATCGATGTATTCAACAGTTGTCTTTGTGTAGTGTTTTCAATTGGTTTAAGAAAGTATAGATGTCCATCCCATGTGCCAGAACAGATAAAATGTTTACCACTAAAGATAACTACTTTGTTATCAAAAGAAACAGAATATCCATCCATAATCAATTTAGAAACTGAAATCAAGTTTCGCCTAAAACCAGGCACATAAAGACAATCTTTCAAAACCAAAGTTCTATCACTACTGAAAGGTAAAACAATGTCTCCCACTGCAACAGCCGCCACTCTCATAGCATTGTCCATGTAGACGGTGATCTCATCCTCACTTAGCTGTCTTTTTACCAGGAACCCCTGTAAAGACATGCAAACATGATCAGTAGCTTTAGTATCTACTACCCATGACTGGGTAGAACAGGTTACTAAACATGTTTCTACAATCAGAGTGTGAGATGTACCTCTCTTCTTCTTCTTGTTAGGACACGCCACCTTCCAGAGACCTGGTTGGCCGCACTTGAAGCATTTAGTCTTAGACTTAAACTCCGCCGGAGGAATCTTCGCCTTTGGCTTCTTTGCCTTAGGTGCCTCATCTGCAGCCTTCTTAGGTGTGTTTCTCTTCTTCCTTTTACCACCAGAAGAAGACGCGCCTTTTTCAGCTATGTGGGCCTGAAGATCACTCTTTTGGAGCAATTCAGCCGCCTGAAGATCTATAAGCAGTTCAGTCAGGCTGATATCCCTTTTAATCATGTTAAAATTCAGCCTGAACTGCTCAAACTTCGTGGACAAGCTATGAAGAACAATGTCGATTTGAGAATCGCCATCTAGCTATCCACCCAAGGTCTCGATCTCAGATAAATACCTCATCATCGTGAGAACGTGATCCCTAACAGGAGTGGAGTCAGACATTCTCGCATCCATTAGCTTCTTCATTGCCAAATGGTGTGCCGAGCGGTTCTGATGACCGAATAGCTGCCTAAGGTTGTACATGATATCATAAGCGGTTTTCATAGGCTCATGCTGATGTTGCAACACACTTGGCATAGATGCTAAGATGTAACAGCATGCTATCTCATTAGACCTAACCCACTTATCATATGCAACCTTTTGGGCTTCGTCAGAACCCTTATTTGGCTGTGGAGGACAAACCTCTTCAAGCACAAACTTGTGTCCCTCAGCAACAAGAACTAAGTTAAGGTTACGAAGCCAGTCATTGTAGTTTTCACCGACAAGTTTGTTTTCTTTGAGGATTGAGGACAGATTGGAGAGTGCCATTGATGATATGAAATAACTGAAATTAAAACATGCAGTACAGTCACAAACACTTTTAGGATAAATAGTATATAATCGAAAACCTCACAAAAATTATATACTTTTCCACCGACACTTTAAAAACGTCTTTTATAAGCTACGATAGTGTGGACGTTTATAAAATTCATTTTTAAATAGGTTAAACCTTTAATTTGCCTCCAGTTGAGTTTTCTTACAACAAGCAAATTAATAACCGGATAATAAACACGGTCATGTAATCGTCTAACTGATAAGCCACGATTGTGTGGACGTTTATCAATAAATTACATCTAAGTGTGCACACCATTATCTTTGCACCAAGAGCACTATTCGAATTTAACTGCTCCGGATGGAGGAGTCATTTAGTCCTAATAGTGTTCTACAGCTATCCATTTAGGAGATTTAATTTCTAGAGAAATCTGTGATATGACACATCCGATATGGAGGAAGACCGATGTCAGCGCGCATGCCAATCACTTCTCAATTAAACCAGATTTTAATGGAGACCGCATGAGATCTCTACATACTTTAGTATGAATCTCTCCCACTTAGTTATTTATGTTTGAGGTTTCATTTTATCCCATTATCGAACATGCAAACATCATATAAAATGATAAACATCCATTGCATGCTTCAACATAATAAGCAACAGTAATATTCCGACTATCATGGCTTATATCTCATGTTGATTGATGAGATAAAACTGGAAAGTCAGCTCCGAAAACAGGGCTGGATCACCGCCCCCTTCACCGCGCCTCGCCGAAAACCCTAGCCCCATTTTAGAGTTTCGGGACGTGAACCGGTGAACCTTCCTTTCTTGGTGCTGAACCACTTTTCTTCTTTGAGTTGATCTTCGATCTTTATTCAATACAGACTATCTATTCCAAAAGGAAAAATCTAATATTGCTAGAATAAAAATTACAACTCAAAAACTCGGTCTAACAGCTTTATATCTATTACATTAAAACAACGTAAAATAAAACCTAGACCTAATTCATGGATTTTCTCATGGATTATAATCACGTAGCCAAATCGACATACGACCAACATTCATTCAACATAAGCATACATCAGATAAAATAAAGGAGCCATGATAGTTGGTAAACCTGCAAACAAACACAGTCTACAAATCCAACAATCATATATTATATGATCCACATAAAATAACATATGATATCCATGCATGAATATTAAAATATTGAATTTAACAATTAATTAAATTAATTAATTCAATATTATCCACAAGATAAAAATTGGAAATTAAAATAATTATCCACCAATTTAAATCTTGAAAGTTTCGAAAATATTCCTTAAAATAAATCTGGAAATTAATTATAATTATCCACCAAATTTATTTAATATTTTCAAACCACCATAATTAAATAATAATTGGATATCTTGATATAAATCAAAAATCTAATCCAAATATTATCCATAAGAATCTAAATCTTTAAGGATAAGGTTTGAAGATTTGATCCGCTCCAAAATCTTCCAAAACCTATCCAAAATTAAATTCTTATCACAATTGGATTTTGATAATTATTTGTATATATCCAAAAAATACCTTATCCAATATTAATCAAGATTTTCCAAAAATACTCAAATAATAAATCTGAAAATTTGATCCACTTCAAATTCTTCCAAATTTAAAATTCTATTTTCAAATCTATTTAGATTAAAATTAGGTAAAATAAGATATACATGAAATAATATTAAATCTTAATCCAAACTCCAAATTTTCGAAACATATCAATAAATAAATCTGAAAATTTAATTTTCATCAAAATCTTTTCCAATTTTATTTAACAATGACCGAAAATTTAATACCAAAAATTAGGGAACTTAAGACATTAAATTTTTGAAAATTTGATGCTCAAAATTTTCGAACACTAAGCTTATTAAATCTGGAAATCTTGACTTCTCAAAAATCTATTCCAAATCTAATAATACCATGGACGAAAATTACATAGATTAACACAAATTCAAATTTTCGATTAAGATCAAAATTGCATTCAAATTTGAATCTAACAATTTTGAAACCTACACTAATTAAATCTGGAAATTTGACAACATCACAAAGCATTCCAAATATTAATTAGATATAGATCGAAATTTTCATGTTCTCCAAAACTAGAATTTCCGAACTACATCAAAAATTCATCCAAGTTTAAACACATAAAAATCGAAATCCATACATATTTAAATCTGAAAATTTAAGCACCATAAATTTATCATCAAATTTAAATACATATTTCGATATTATCCTAGGATTAAATCTAGAACAGTGCCAAAACCCGCTCTAATACCAGTTGTTGAGGTTTTTTCGAATTAAACCACCGCAGGATCATTTGGTTGTTTATTAATCCATGTTCATGCAAATCATATTTTTATGTCACATTCATGTTTATCACGCCAAGCACAAAACCATGCAAAATGAATCTAACGAAGCGGAATACATAGATTCGAATTACTTACGATTGTCAGACGGTCTGAGGACAAGATTAAAGATCTAATCTTGCTGTTGAATGAAAGGAGAAACAGGCGCCACTTATGTCAATAAAATCGGCCATCACAGTATTCTACTCCAAGATCTTCTGTTGTATTCCCGGAATGTATCTAGATTCAGAGTGAGCTAAAATCTACTAGATAAGTTTGTGAAATCTGTAGATAACTTTGAGAGACAAAGAGGGGCTGATTTCTAGTGTTGAAATTTTCAAACCCACCTCCTCTATTTATAGGGGAGGTGGCCGAAAATATGTCTCCCAACCCTACTGGGTTTGGGTCTCTATCTCAAGTTCAATATCCAGTCCACTATCAGCCAATTACGCTACAACAGGGATCTAGAAGAATATTAAATTGACCCACTAATTTATTTAATATCCAATATCCGATAAACTCAGGATATAATTAAATAAATTAAGTTTTACTTTTATTCCACTAAAGAAGTAAAACTGACCTACCAATTTAATACATATTTACGAATATGCTTTCTCCTTTAGTCCAGCCATTCCTCGTGTTTAAGATATAATGTTCATTAATTAATTATGTCAGCCTCTGACAGCTATAATTAATTAACATCTAAAATCTTGAGTAGTACCACACAAACTTTACCATGTAAGGAATAAATTCCACCTGCAGGGTTTCAACATGAACTTGTGTTTCCTCAAGAGAACATCATCAACCTGGCGCGCCAGGACACGTTGCTCATGCATACTGCTCGAGACATTATGTATACATTGTTATTACCCAAGATATCGAGTTTGATCTACGAAAAGATCTCACCCATTGATAAATCAAAGTAACAAACAATGCACACATATGCTCGTCAATATCACATGAGTTCAGAACCCGAACTCTGTGGATCTTTATTTTATTAGTAAATGGGTCAGAGACAGAGAATAGTATCCTATCGTGATCCTCCTCAATACACTAACAAGTGTACTAGAATAATCAGTTAGTCGAGATAAACTAACTTATCAGATTATTCTACGGTGTACCGATGGTGTGTTCAGAACCATCTAAGTCGTGAGCTCTTTAATACAATACAAGGTTCTAATGATATAATCTTACTGTGTGACTCCCCACACCATATCATCTACAATGTAAGTATATGGAACATTGCATAGAACAATTATAGAACATAATCTAAATGCAAACAGTAACTGCAATAACTTTCATTTCATATCATCATATCATCAGAAAAGTATACAAAGACAAGTCTTCCAATATACAAAACTAACAGATAACTCTTGCAGGCCCTTTTCACCCACATGGGCAAGCCTTCCATGCCACAAATATGTGTTATCCCTCTGATTTACAGTGTGTGCTTGACCACTCATTGTGTTACCAACCAGAAAATAGAGATCATTCTTCCTTATTCCTTGTATTACAGTATTAGTACCCTTAGACACTATCAACTTGCCATTTTTTGATTCAAACTTATACCTCATTGCATCAAAAATTCCTAATAAAATTATATTTCTTCTGAGATCAGGAACATACCTCATATTGGTCAGCTCTCTGATTACTCCACCAAACATTCTGATATTGATAGCTCCAATGCCTTTGATTCTGCATGACTGATCATTGCCTAACAGGACAGTTCCTCCATTCAACTCCTTGAATTTTGAAAATCATTCCTTCTTGGGTGACATATGAAAACTGCAGCCTGAATCTAGTACCCATTCAGTTCCAATTTCCGCAGAAGCTATGGATAAAGCTTCACAGAAATCATAACTAGCATCAATGTTGTCAGTGGTTTGATTTCCTTGATTTCTTGTGCCTGCAGTTGTGTTTTCTGCAGCTTTTCCTTTCATGGCTCTCCACTTGGCACAGTTATTTTTGTAGTGGCCTGGTTCATGGCAATGAAAACATTTCCTCACTTCTTGATCAGTTGGGGTTTCAGCTCTCTTCTTGTCTGGTTTTTTGTTCCCAGATTTTGGCTCCTTCTTGGACTGTTTCTTGTTATAATTTGCCTTCTTAATGTTCAGTCCTTCTCCACCAGAGGGAGCCAGCATCTGATCTGCAGTCTTCTGCAATTCCTTAGATTTGAGTGCCATCTGCACATCATCAAGGGTAATGGAATCTCTACTGCCAAATAGTAGAGTATCTTTGAAGTTCTCAAATGATTTTGGTAAGGCAGACAGTAGAATTAGAGCTTTATCTCCTTCTTCCAATTTCACTTCAATGTTCTCAAGATCATCAAGAACCTTATTGAACTCATCAATTTGGCTCAGAACCGACTTCTCCTCAGTCATCTTGAATGAATAGAGTCTTTGTTTCATGTATAGGTGATTTGCTAGGGTTTTCACCATATACAAACTTTCCAGTTTCTTCCATACCTTGATTGCAGTCGTTTCTTTGGATACTTCTCTCAATGCTTTATCACCAAGACACAAGATAATCATGCTATGTGCCTTCTCCAGCATCAGAGCCCTTTCCTCACCCTTTTCTTTGTCACATTTCTCCTTCGCAGAAGAGCTTGCGGTTTCTTCCTTCAAAGCATCACCCAGACCTTGCTGAATCAAGAGCGCCTTCATTTTCACCTTCCACAGACCAAAGTCTATTTTGTCTGTGAGTTTTTCCACATTGAACCGAGCCGAACTCATCTTGATCCTTCTGTTTCCCACAGACGGCGCCAATTGTTAAGAACTTAGCTCAATAAATAGATTTTGTTGGATCAAGATTGCAATCATACCCAAAATAACAAGAAGAAAATAGAAGAAATGAAGAACACATAAGGTTTTGAGTGGTTCGATCAATGTGATCTACATCCACTGCCGAAAGAAGATGATTTACTTTGTATTGATCTTTTCAGATTACATACACCAGCCCTCAGATTCTCTCTCAATCTAATGCTAGAATACACAGTAGATTTTTCAAGAAAATGATCTGATAACTCTCTGATTTTCTATCCATCTCTCGACCCCCTTTTACACTGCATGAAAGAAAAGAATTTATACAAAACCCTAGAGATATCAAAGTAGTTGAACCAGCGGGCATAACCGCTCATAACAGAAAGACTAGCCATCAACAACTCGAATAACCAATGCTAGCAATCTGCTACTAACACTCCCATGCACTACACCATGCACCGAGCATATATGATTCAAGAGCTATTAACCGCTCCATGTATCACAATTTGTCCCGTAAAAATATAGTTGAAAGATTTCTAGCTCCTAAATCTTATATTTTTTGTAACATATTTTATTTTATTTTTACTTGTTCTCTCAATTTTAACAAAAATTACATCTATAGTCCAAATACTATATTTTTACTACCAATATTAACACTTTTAGTTTCAACCAAAATGATATGTTTAGTCCAAATAATAACACTTTTGGGAGAAAAACTGCCATTTTTCTGAAAATTGTAACAAAAAAAGTTAAAAACTAAACTTGGGACAAAATATGTTATAAGTTTAGGGACCATAAGTGTTTGGATAATATTCTTATGGGACTAATACAGGTGGGAGCTATAACTCGAACAAAAACAGACGAACACAATATATATTAAGAACTAAATAATCATGTTTGATTAAAATAGTTAATTTCATTTAGAAATATTATATTTTTTAATAATATTTATTTATATTTAAATAGAGAATATATATATATATATAGGGAGTGGATAAAAAATACACATTTTTCTGGTGTAGGAACTAGAAACCTATCTTATACTATCCACCTAGATGATCTAATGGTTGAGATTAAATGTCAAAGTCAAGGCAAAAAAGAAGGAGACTGGTATATAGTTTGTTGGAAAATTAGATTTAATAAATTGAGTCGTGACTCATTTTATCTGATTTTTGGTGAACGGGTTATTTAATTTTAGAGAAATTAAATAGTGTATGATTGATCTATGTTTGTAGTAGATAATCGTAGTATTTTTATTTTCTCAAATCCAATTTTCGGTGAGTGAGAAATAAATAGTTGAAGTCGGTCACACGATTGGACATTTATGGTGTGTGGGATAATGTGTTTAAAGCACATTTAATTATCTCACATTGAATTTTTAACTTAGTTGAGAGGTGTATTTAAGTGTATTAACACTTAACTAAAATATCTAAGTGCACAAGGATGTGGGCCATGAGCCCACACGCGGGTCCGCCCATGCCCATGTCCGGGCCTGGGTCGCGGCTGCACTTGATGGTGCACGTTCAACTTGAATTGTGTAACTCCCACCTGGAGCTGGTGGAGTATTAGTGGGGCAAGAGTGTAACCACAAGTAACTCATGAGGGAGTCAAAGTCTGCAGCTGCCTTAGACACGTGTCGGAATCTTTGGGGACAAAGGACACCTGTCGGGATAAGTAACTCATGAGGGAGTCAAAGTCTGCAGCTGCCTTAGACACGTGTCGGAATCTTTGGGGACAAAGGACACCTGTCGGGATCTGTAAGAGCTGGAGGCTGGAGCTGGAGGCTGTAACTCTTGGAGGGGCTTGATGACAGAGCTGTAACTCCTGGAGATTACATCACCTGGTTTGAATGCCCTCAAACACTAGTTGTCCCCTACAGTGGAAGTGTGTCTATAAATAGGACATTCCAGCATGCAAACAATGCTACATTCTGCACAAGCATATGTCATCTTGCCTACATAAGTTCCTTTCGAGTCTTAAGCTCCAAGTTCTCGACATTAGCTAGTTCGTCGGAACCTTACCTGCATAAGTTCCTTTCGAGTCTTAAGCTCTCAATTCTCGACATTAGTTAATTTGCCGGAACCTTTCCGGATTTGTGGTGTTACTGCCGGAAGGACGAAAGACGTTTCATCTTTGAGAAACAATCTGCCTAACCGTGAGCACTAGTCGGGACATATTTGTCTTGCGGAGAGAGGTCTCCTTGACTCGGCTTGCCGAAATCTGCGCCTCCAGTTCCAGTTTGTCTAATTTGTGTAATTGAATAACATAGTTGTCTAATCCTCATAAAAAAGTTGATGTCATCACTTTTTTTAAAAGAAATCTGAAAAACTTTGAACGATCATAACTCACTCATTTCAAATCGGATCAACGCAAATTATATACCAAATTAAAGATCTTTTCATGCTCTTTAATTCAAGATCAGTCATGAATATGTTTGTTCAAATAAATATAGACAAAAAAATATAAAATATACATTTTTACTCATGTATAGCGCGAAAATGCTTTCGTTAGCTTTTAAATAATGGTTCGTCAGCATTATAATAAGTTGATAACGTATGCTAACGAAGCATTTGTTATATGCTAACATATTGCATTCATTGTGCTAATGAATGATTATCATAATGTTAACGTAGTACACATACTTATATTGTTATTATGATTTTTTTTTTAAAAAAAAACACCCCTAAGGGTGGGGCATTCGGCACCATGCCCAGCCTGTAAATAAATACTAAAACGTCTCATACAATGACATGGGCGGAATATGTCCCAAAAGTGAACATATTCATAACCAAGAGCTGGAACCTGATAAACGCAACAAACATATAGGAGATGCATCCACAACACAAATGCTAACTCCTAAACTAAATAAATCACAAACAAGTGGAGCGCAGCCACAAGCCAACTGAGACTCCAAACACAAAACCAAACCAAAACAATAAAAAAACAAAACATAGAAAACAGGAGCCTCATCAATGATACCGAAATCAAAAGTTGGGATAACCCAACTGATCCATCCGTACCAAGGAGGGCAAATATGGAGGTGCTGAAACATCATCATAAAATGTCAAAGCCGAGGTCTGGGCCCCTCGACTAGCCAAGAAATCAGCCGCCCGGTTCCCCTCACGATGGATGTGCGTGAACTGAATAAGCCGACCTCTACACAACAATCTGATGGAGGTGAGCGTATGTCGGGTAATAGCCGAGCCTTGACATCCCGACTGCAACACCGACACAATAGACGCCGCATCCATCTCGATCCAAACATGATCCGAATACTGAACTGCAAGCCAGAGACCGTGAAGTAGAGCCTGGAACTCAGCATCGAAGTTGGAGGCCGACCTCAAGGGCGCACAAAAACTAACCAGAAGCGAACCTGTATGATCCCGAACAAGTCCCCCCACTAGCCGACATCTGAAGATCCGTCGAGAAAGATCCATCCGTGTTGAACTTCACCCAGGGTACCTCCGGAGGCCGCCATGACACCATTCTAGATCGTAAAGCTCTAGGAACGGGGTCAGCAACAGGCATAAAAGGCACCTGAGGGTAACAGCCCATCCAATGCTGCGGAAGGAGCTTCCCAGCCGAATCCAGAAGATGAAGGTGATATTGTACCTGCCAAACAATGTGAGACACAAGGAAAGGAACGACGCGGTGCTTGCGGCTGTTCCTCTCCGTCCAAATAAACCAGAAAGCCAAGCAAGGAATCAAAAAGCTAATGTGCTTCGGAACGGACCGTGGGAACAGCCCTCTCCAAAACCCAAAAGTATGTGCAATAGTATGTGCACGTGAAGCAGTAATATGGAACCAATTCGCAACATATGCCCACACCGATTTTGCAGACTCAGACCAAAGAAAAACATGCTCAATGGACTCGATCTGCGGATCGACACAACACTGACAACGAGACGCAAGATGAATACGACGGGACTGCAACCTAACATCAACAGGAATGCGATCATGCATGAGACGCCAAAGAAAGACAGATATAGTGGGAGTGAGACAATCATGCCAAAAGGACCCAAAGATGGCACGTTCAGGCCGCCGGTATCTGACCTGATCCCAAGCAGAGGTCAAAGAGAACTCACCTGTCGAGGTCAAATTCCACCGCATGCTATCCCTCTCTCCCCACATCATCGGAGTCCGGATCACCGAATCAATCAAATCAATGGGCAAAGCATAATGCTCATGCAACGCAAATGATAAGTACCAATCAACATACCAAGACTCACCAGATAAGTACCAATCAACATGCAAATGATCAAAACGAGAAGCAGGGCAATAAGAAGATAAGGGAACATCATCATACCAAATATCATCCCAAAAACTAACATGTTCGTCCCCAAGGGACCACCGGATATGATCCTGAGCCCAAGCACCAACCCTAACCACTCTCTTCCAAACCCGGCTGTCATGCGGACCCAACGGCACTCTCAAAGGATACAAACGACCCCTGCAATACTTAGCCCACATGTATCGAGCCCACAAAGAATCATGAGCTCTGAACCTCCACCATAGCTTCCAACTGAAGGCAGTGACCAGATCACCAAACCGACGGATACCCAAACCTCCCTCAGAAACCGGTAAACAAATGGTCTCCCAACTGATCCAGTGCATCTTCCTCTTCTCCCCAACAGAACCCCAAAAGAAACAAGCAGTCATCTGCTCGAGCTGATGAAGGACCCCCTGAGGCGGCTCCATGACCTGGAAGATGTGCAAAGGAATAGTAGCAAGGGTGCTCCTGATGAGCGCTAGACGACCTCCAAAAGATAAGTGCCTGTGCGACCAGCTGTGAATCCTGTCACTCAAATGCTGTCTCAAAGGGATGAAAAGCGAGCACTTCAGAAAGCCTCTGTAGATCGGGACCCCAAGATAAGTGAACGGCAAATAACCCCGCTGATACCCACAGACGGACTGAATCTGGTGATGCCAAGTCGGAACAAACTTCTCCATGATGTAGAAGTTGCTCTTTCCCCGGTTCACCAGCTGGCCCGAAACCGAAGAATAATGCTCTAAGCAATCCACAAGGTGACCCAAACCATCCGGATCAGCTCTGGTAAAAATAATGATGTCATCAGCATACGACAAGTGAGAAACCTGAAAACCCCGCTTCGCCGTCCTGTACCTCATGGCCTGGTCACCACAAATCAATCTGTCCAGAATCCGGGACAAGTAATCAGCCGCAAGAACGAACAAGGAGGGCGAAAGAGGATCACCCTGTCTCAATCCTTGAGAAGAGGGAAAGAAACCAGCCGGAACCCCATTCACGAGAACCGAGAACCAACAATCCTTGATACACCTGCTAATCATGTCCACCCACTGATCCGGGAAACCCATATGTCTCAAAACAGCAAGCAAAAACGACCACTGAACCCGATCATACGCCTTCGCCATATCCAGCTTAAGAGCCACATTGGGAACCTCACGGCTGATGTGGAGGCCCCCAATCATCTCCTGAGCAAGCAAGACGTTATCACTGAGCAAGCGACCCTTCACAAAACCACTCTGATTCGGAGCGAGCACGACAGGCAAAAAAGGAGCCAACCGCGACATCAGAATCTTCGTGATAATCTTGTTGGTCACATTGCACAAACTGATAGGCCGATAATCAGTCCAAGCAGTCGGTCTCTCCTTCTTCGGCAGAAGGACGATAGTAGTAGCCGTGAAGCTGCGCGGCATGTGAGCTCCTGCAAAGAAATCCGAAACCGTACCCACAACATCACTGCAAACAAAGTCCCAACAATGCTGAAAAAACAAAGAAGTGAAGCCATCCGGACCTGACACACTATCCCCACTGATACCAAAAACCGCAGCTCTGATCTCATATGTATCCGGAACTTAGCAAAGCCCATCTGTATCCATATCTGAAGGAATCCCATGCAGACAACTGAAATCCGAGTCACCTAACTGAGCAATATCTGACGTGAGAAGCCTTTGAAAGAAACCCGCAGCCGAAACCCGAATCCTAGCATCATCCTCAATCACACGCCCCTCATCCTCAATCGAGTGAATCCTGGACTTACACCGTTTCTGCTTCACCCATCCCTGGAACAACCGAGAATTCCACTCCCCCTCAGTGACCCACCTAACCGCCGCCTTCTGTCTCCAAAAGTCTTTCTCCATCCTCGTCCGAAGCACATTTCAATTAGGACTTATAATTATTTTTTATGGTTTAATTTTTATGTTTTAGTTACTAATTGATTATTATATATTGTTTATCTCATCAAATTAGAATATATTAATTAGGATTTTCTTCATCCATTTATGGTTTATACCTTATGCTAACGATGAATTGTTATATGCTAACATAGTTTATTCGCACTGCTGATAAAATAATATCATTATGCTAACGATGTATATTTATATTGCTATTATGATTTATTCCATCCAATTAGAGTTTGTAATTAATTTTTAGAATTTAATTCTATTTTTTAGTTCATTGGAGTTTATTATTTTTGAATTATGTTTTGTTTCATCCCATTGGAATTGATAATTACTCTTTAAAATTTAATTTTTCGTTAACAATATGAGAAAACTCTCATTAGCATTACGATAATGATTTGTTAGCATGACAGTAATGCTTCATTAGCATTACGATACTGTTATTAACTAGTCAACGCCTTTTTTATAAATATTACTTAATTACGATAATAGCCTCACTTAGAAGACTTATCAAATATTACAGAATTACCACCATCCCTTTTAAGCAAATCTAAGGCACAGATCTTTATTGATTGTATGGTGTGAGATGGCTTCCTAGTTCTCACACTAGCATTAGTTTGTATTATAACCACCCCTATATATATATATATGTGTGTGTGTGTGTGTGTGTGTGTGTGTGTAGGTTTTGATTCAGGTGAGAAATAATTATTGGTATGAGAAATGAGAATAAATAGTGATTGTTGAATCTAATTTAACTAATGGTTGAGATTGTTTTACTCTTAAATACTCATTTAACCAAGTTTTTTAGATTTTTTTAGGAGGCAAGGTTATGCTAGTAATTTTCTCATGAATTCTCTTAAATCTAGCTATTGTATATCTTACGTGATATGAAATTTTTTATACTTTATTTAATATTTTATTTTTTTAAGTTTCAATTTATATTCTTCATTTTTTCCTTCAATTTATATTCTTTATTTAATTTAATCTTGAAGGTTTCTTCAATTATTATTACTATTACTATACCTCTTTATTCAAAAATTCATGTTTGGTAATCAACAAAATACCATAAGGAAGTGGGCCGTTATAAAGCAATGAATATGTATATACAAAATAATTACTTATCTTCATTAAGAAAATGATTTATCTGTACAAAGCAGTGGATTGATTGCTATAAAGAAATTAATTGTTTCTTTATTAAACAAGTTTTAGTGTTTGTTTTTATATTTTTTATTTCATATATTTCGAAGATTCGATAGTATAAAGCAATGTAATGTTGTTCATATAATAATAATTTATTATATTATTAATAATATGTTCATTATACATCAGTCTATCATGTTAAATAATAAATTGTTACACATTAAGCAATGAATATTAATATATATTAAGCAATGAATATTACGTAAATAAGCAATATAACATGTGTCAAAAAAATCATTGTATACATTAATCAATGACTTGGTAATTCACATAAGCTAATACATATTAAGAAATCAATATAACGCAATCAATCAACAAAATACTATGAATTAAGCGATAAATATAACGAAAGTAGGCCGCACACTATTGTATATCAAGCAACAAATTTCTATACATTTAGCAATGATTTGGTATGTAAAAAAGCAATATCGGTGAGCAATGGATTTATCTATATAAAGTAATTAATTAATCATTTATTATTTTTCTCACAAACTAATATGCATTAAATAACGAATATTAATACAATCAAACAACAAAACACTACAAATTAAGCCATGAAGATAACAATAGTGTACAACAATTTTTTATTATAATATATATATAAACCAATGTCGATAAACAAAAATATAGGTTAGCAATGGTTTGTTATAAATAAATATTTGCTTCACAGAATTTAATATTGGAAGACGAAGCATATAAATTTTTTCCTTATTTATTTCATGTAATCATATCTTTCCTATTACAATATCATAATATTTTTACATTAATATCCCTGTACGTTTTTGCCACTATATGGAGAGTTGCAAATTTCCATTTATTCCACCAACCCTTATAATTTAAAAATCTGCCATTAATCTAGTGTAAATAGACGGGTGAGATTTATTCTCATTTCTCACCTAGAGGTTCTTTCTCACCAGAACCTAACTATATATATATATATATATATAAAGATTTTAATGATTCCTTGTACATGGAACCTTTGAAAAAGTAGAAAATCATTTGATTAATCCTATTAAGGCACTTGAAGATGCAGATTCAAAAACTTATTCATTTTATAGTTTCTAAAATATTTATATTATTTCTATATTTATATACTTCATCCGTCCCATAATTATAGTTTATTATTCATTTTTCATCCGTCCCAAAATTATAATCAACTTTCCTTATATATGTGCATTAAATTTTCATTTTTCATAATATATCCATATTTAATGATTTTTGAAATTAATTAACATTCATTCTCTTTTAATATGAGTATAATAAGGAAAAAAAATTATTCAATTTTAATTTTTCAATAACATTAATTAATTTTTCTTAATATGTGTAAAAAGGGGAGAAGGAATACATTTTTGGGACGGATAAAGTATATCACAGAAGATCTTAAAAGTATATTGAATAAAACTTGTGATTTTCCAAAACTTCATCAAAATTTAAGTAACTAAAATATTAAACATAATCACTTATTTATATTAGTAAAAATCCTATTAAAACCATAAACATATAATTATTAAATTAAACTAAACCCAAACAAATTGAATTTGAAGAAAAAATATGAATGAAAATATAATAAAAATAAAAATGGGGCACCAAGTGCAATAGAAAAACTAGGATAGAAGATTTCATGTGAACTTTCTATATGCCTTTGTTTTTTTTTTTATAAAAAAAATACCTATTTAATTTTTCTTTATGTTTTGGAGTCCCGAAAAAAATGGGGGTCTTGGGCGGTGGCCCGGTCCCCATAGGAACTTAGGAACCAAAGAAATACTAGTACATTTTCAAATATGAACCAATTTACCGGAGAGACTTAGGAACTTATTTCCACCATTTAGTTGAGAATGGTTCGTTGTTCTCACACCGGGATTTTGTTCTCATTTGATTCATTTTCTATATATATGTATAAATATATATATATATATATATATATATATATATATATATATGGAATTGTTTAAATGAGAACCCTTCCCCCTTGTGGGAACTAGAAACTCATGTAATCCATCCATAACTTAGATTTTAATGGTCAAAATTCAGTCGAAGTTTGGTCAAATAGAAGGTGACATACTTGTAGTTATTTACAACTTTAAGTAAAAGGATATTATGGTAATTCAATAATTCTTATATTTTAAAACATGACTCTCTCCCCTCTCTTCATTTATTTCTCTCTAACACTTACCCACTTATCTTTTTTCCTCTATGCACTATTTTCTCTCCCACTCTCTCTCTTCCCACTCTTTCTCATTTCTCTTTTATTCGCTTATTTCCTCTGTCTGTTTATTTTTTGTAAACCATTCACTAAATACAAATTGAAAAAATTATGATAATTTTAATAATTTATTAAAATAATAAAATGTTATACCTATAAATATTTATATAAGGTTAAGAAGATTTTTTTATGCGCAAAATCAAAATCGATGTTGCTGGTTCATACATGACTTTGAATTCTTGATGATTTTTTTTTTTTGACATTCATATGCACATTTTGAATTTTTAGGGTTTCTTGATTTGTTAGTAGACACTATTATTATTTGTGGATTAAATTCTATTGTTTGTGTAAATCATTCCAATAAAATTTTTATCTTATTTCATCTTCTTCGTTTAATGTTGTTAATTCAAGTATTCATCTTTTTTAATTATCTGGTACATTGTATTCAATTCTGATTAAGGTATTCATTTTCATTTTTTTAGTTGATCACATTGGCGGATCCAGGGAGGCTGAGGTGGGCTTCAGCCCCCTAACTGAAAATTTACTTCGTTTACAGTAGTGGTCACCAGAAAAAAAATATCACAGCCCCCCTCCCCATTTATGTTAGATGGGCGGAGATAAGGAAGAAGTAGAGCTGCGCGCCGATGTGTTTCTGAAAAAAAAAAGAAAATAGAGAGAAGAGGGGGAGAGCATGTGAGTACGTGTGGGAGAGAAGAAGAGCTGAGAGATCGAGTCTTGATTTGTTTAAGTGCAGATGGCGATGGCTGGTTATATATAATATATTGTCTTATATAAATATGAAACTAGAATTTATATTAATGTTTAGTGGTGAAAAAGTATTGGTTGAGCCTTTCGGCCCAAATATTTCTTAAAAATAAAGAAGCATTTTCCTTTTGAATAAACTAAAAAAAGGCTAAAAGTCCAATTTGAAAAAAAAAATCTTCTATCATATTTTACACTAGTTTTTATATAATTTTATGTTGCTATTATATATAAATATATAATGAGAAAAAAATTACACTAAAAAAATTGTACACCCCTCCCCCCATATTTTTTTCTAGTTCCGCCATTGGTTGATGATTTTGTTATTAGTTATAGTTTGTGCTAAAATAACATATACATCATGCTGGAATGGTTCATAATTCATACTAAAATGACATATGAATTATGCTGATGTTGATAATATCATTCAAACTTATTTTCGATATGTATGATAAACGGTGTTGGTATGAATTATATGTAGGATAAATTTCACAATAAATTGAAAATCTTTAATTGAATAACCATAACTTCATCCACGTTTAAACATAATAATAATATGTAACGCTATGCTAAAATATCTTATACAATATGCTATTATAAGAGTGGTGTAATGCTAAAATTTCACAAACGTATTGTTTTTTCCATATAATATATCAAATTATAAATTTTTTTCAAAGTATTTCATTTAAGATCTCACACTTCTTTATTTATCCAAAGAAATATGAATGAAAAATGTAAAATATTCAATTTTAAGGTTTATTTTATTCTAGTTAGGGTTCATTCTATCCAAATTAGGATTTATTTCATAATTTATGTGTTTTCTTATTCTCGTACAATTTCGTCAAATGAAAGCAATATGATGTTAATATAAACATATTTACATGCTATTATGAACATATATCTATGCTAAAATGAATGACCAAACAAATGTTATTACGAGTATATTTATATATTATTCTCATTCAATTTTGTTATGCTAAAATGAAAGAAATATAATGCTAATATGAATATATCACAATGTTAAAACGAACGAACAACACATATAATTAATATTGTGAATAAATTTATATGTTATTCGCATGCAATTAAGGTTTAGTAGATCATGTTAAAATTAAGGATAATAACATGCTAAACAATTAAGGTTTACTCCATAAAATTAGTTATGGATTTTTTTTCCACACACCCGACCTGGTGGTATTGAGGAGATTCGAAGTTGTGACATTTGGTGTCCAAGCAACCTCACTCCACCACTAGGCGATCCCCACCAAGACACAAATAAGTTATGATTTATTACATTTCACTTAGGGTTTGTTATTTCTCAATTAGGTTTTATTACATCATGTTAAAATCAAAATAAATATCATGCTAAAATCAATACAAATATTATGCAAAAATCAAGGAAACATCATGTTAAAATCAATACAAATATTATGCAAAAATCAAGGAAATGTCATGCTAAAATCAATACAAATACTATGCTAAAAATCAAGGAATTATCATGCTAAAGTTGTGTCAATTAATACAACTTTCAGCCATATCAAATTATAAACCTATAACTATGTTAAAATGAACAAAAAATACAAATGGTATTACGAGTAAATTTACATGTTAACAAAGATCTTTTCATACTGTTATGAATATTTTTCTTTGCTATTGTGATTATATTTTCATGTTATAATGAGTACTTGACATACTATTATGAATATTATTTTATACTATTGCGAACAAAATAATTTTTGTTTAGATAAATATATGAAATATGGATCTTAGTTGAAAAAGTATGAGAATATATCTTTAATTTGATATATGATTTGCGTAAATCTGATTAAAAACAAGCAAGTTATGATTGTTTAAAGTTTCTATAATATTTGTATAAATATGTTGATATCATCTTCTTAATTTATGAGTATCATGCTAGAACGTCATGAACATAATGCTGATATGAGTTACAGATTATGGTAAAATATCATGTTGGTCCCGGGCGAATCGATATCAGTTTAGAGGAGGGGTGAATAAACTGATTAAAACTTTTACTTCAATTGCGGAATAATAAGGGCCCTTGACTCGCTTAGAAACTTATCTATGCACAATTCAAATAAGTGCTTTGGGCAGCTTGAGTGCAGATTGTGTGAGCTTGTGTACAGTTCAAATATATGCAATTAATCAAAACAGCACAGCACACAAATGATTTATAGAGGTTCGAAGTCCCAAACTCCTACGTCCTCTCTTCCTTCCGCAGAAGAGCAACTTCACTATATAACTTGAGTTTCTTTACAAATTACACAATGAAGGACAGTTGGCTGAACCTGGTAACTGCTCGCTACCTCAGCGGGTCGACCGCTCACACTTGAAGTCCCTAACTGCTCACTAGGAAGGTAGGTGCTATTGACGTCTTTACAAGATTTTAGATCTCTTTCGATCTTCAAGAGGTTAGTCTTGAACATGGGGGTATCAACTGATGTGCTCCTTCAATTGAGCTGAGTAGTTGATCGGTGTATTGCTGAAACTGAGAAGGCTGCCCTGGCTGGTTTATCAACAGCTGGCTGAATGCTTTGACTCTTTGAATTGTTCTTCTCAGTTGGACTCTCGCAGTTTTTAGCAAATGTTGAACTTGATCTAGGAGGTAGAAAGAAAGCTCTACTTGAATGAAGGTTTCAAGAATAAGTATTGCGAAAAGTCTGGGAGGCCAGGGTTATTCAAAAATTTGATTCACTCGTCTTTTATAGAGGAGTGATTTTATGACCGTTGAGTTCCATTGATCGATGGCTCTGTTGGTTCATCAATGGCAGATGGTCTTTATTGATCGCTGGAGCTTTTGATTCAAGTAGTCGTTGCTTTGTCAATCGATCTTTATTGGATGTTTAATTCCAGGATCTCCGCTGAAGCATTTATTCCAAGATACGCTGGTTGAGTAATAACTTCCAGGGTTCTCTGGCTAGCAGTTCTGAACTTGTCTGTTCAGTTTGGTTGTTACTCCAGTTGGCAGTTCTGAGCTTGTCAGCTCAGTTTGGCTATTGCTCCAGTTGGTAGTCCTGAGCTTGTCAGCTCAGTTTAGCTATTGCTCCAGTTGGCAGTTCTGAGCTTGTCAGCTCAGTTTGACTATTGCTCCAGTTGGCAGTTCTGAGCTTCTTCCTCCAGTTCGGTTGATCTCAAGTTCTGTTTGACTAGCTTGTCAGTTTGACTAATCATTCTCAAGCTTTCTTGTCAGCTTGACTGATCATGAGCTGGCTGACTTCAGTTCTGGCCTTTTGTTGATTTGTCTGTACACTTTAGTTTGGCCATCAGTTAGATACTTCCAGTCTTTCAGTTTGAACTAATCTCGTATTCGTTCCTTCAGTCTAGTTGATTATTTTCTCCTCAGCTCAGCTGACTTAGTTGTCAGTTTGTTTCGACTGGTTCGACTCTTCGAATCCACAGCTGAATTGAGTTTTGACTGGTTGACGTATCCTCCCAGCTGGTAGACCATGCTTCTAGTTTGGTTGACTTTGGCTTCAATTGAGTTCCTCTTTGATGCTCTGGATTGGTCAGCTCAGATCTACAGCTTGAATTTTAGTTAGTTTTTCATAGATAGTTTTGACATCTCATCAAAACCTTTTCTAGAGGTTCCTTGATAGTTTTTCCTAACATATCATATATATATCATGTTAATATGCGAGTAGTTTCATGCTAAAACATAATAAACACAATTATGTGACTTACAATTGGTCGTGCATAAATGCTATATAGGTCGTGTTAAAATGCCATATACACCATGCTAATATAAATATGGGGATTCTCTGTATAAAAAATATGTCTGAAATTTTTATTTTTATTTTTTTGCAATTTTCATCTATTTTTTTCAGATAAATATGTGCAATATGGATCTTAAATGAAAGAGTGTGAGAATAGTTTTAATTTGATATATGATTCGCATAAATCAAATTAAAAACAAATAAATTATGATCATTTAAAGTTTTTAAGATTTTTTTAAAACATGATGTCACTTTTGTTAAAAGTCAATTTATCTCTCCTCGGAAGCTATATTATACCCGTTGTATCTATTTTTGTATTTTGTTTCAATTTTTCCTTTAATGAATTGAGCGGATTTCAATCTTCTTCTTATTTTCCATTTTGCCACCGTACCCATACTTTTAATCATAACCATCCAGATTTAACTATTGAGTGGATGAGATAAGTTCCTAGTTCCTACATGGGAAAGGGTTCTCACGAGATCCACCTTATATATATATATATATATAATGGATCAAATGAGAACTAGAGCCCCATGTGAGAACTAAGAACCAATCAGAGCCCTAGATCTTCAGTTTTTGGACGGTGAAGATCTGTACCCGTGTGTGAGTTATGCGGCGACATTTTTGTAATATTAGGGTTATTTTAATGAATTGTGGGTATTTTTGTAATATTTGAGTTGAACCCTTTTAGCATTACTATGATAGCTTTTAGCATTGTTGTAATTAGTTTTAGCATTACTGTGACTAGTTTTAGCATTATCGAAGAAGATATTAGTTTTAGTTTTAACGTAATTAGTTGTGTCTTATTTAATCTACAGATTGTGTTGACACCACTTTGGAGATTTCTCCTAGGATGTCTGAATTTAGATACCCGATTGATGGGCATAAGGTTATCTACAATGATGAATATTTGTAAAATATCTCGTTGGTTCTATCATCTTGATGAGTGGAGGCAGTTTTAGCTTTTATTCTCCTTGTAGTTTCATCTTCTGTAGTTCTTTTAACATCTATAAATTTTTATATAATATTGTTAAGTAAACAAAATAACAAGGTTAAATACATGATTAAATGATAAAGATAAAAGTAGTGAACAATAGTGACAATAATAAATTATAATGCTAAAATGATATATGATGATGTCAATTCAGTGAACAATAATCCCAGTACCACAAAATGTGTCATGCATTGATTTATAATGTTCATGTTAACTTTTTTCAGACATATATGTTTTCTAATGCTAAAAATGGCAATGATAATGCTAATTAAACAAACAGTAACATCGTTTGTTCATGGTTGGTTTATAATGTCCCTGAAGTTTGTTATGGTAATGCTAAAATGAGAAATGACAATGCTAAAACTGTAAACGATGATGTAAACACAACAAATATATAGATAAATCATACATTGCCAACAAAGTTAGATTATAAATGTTTCTACAAGTTTCTCGATGTTAACAAAAATAAAATGAAACTGCTAAATTATGATGAGACAATACTAACAGGGGTGAACGATATTGATAATTCAACAAAACCATAATAACGTTGTTCATGATTGATTTATAATTTTTCTGACAAGTTTTCAAGCTAATACTAAACAAGAGTTTCGTTCATACTAAAATTAGAAATGACAATGCTAAAACTGTAAACAATAATGCTAAACACAATACGAAAAAAGAGTTACATCATCAATATAGAACAAAACAAAATGAAACTAATAAATTGAACGGAATACAGAAAAAAAAATTGAACGATATATCACCTTGATTTTTCATCATTTCTGGTTCAAAAATTTAATCTTTCGTTGGTATTGCTGTTCGTTCAGAAGATTTCAAAAATATATGAAACTGGTTTAGCACTTCTCTTCGATTTTACATCATTGGTTTGCGTGAGAGCTTTCTCCGAGCAGTTATGGTGATTTTGCCATTACTAAGCTTCACGGGCAGTAGATTTGGTTTTTATTACAAAAATGTCACCGAATTATTATTTAATTATAGTGTAGATCTGATTGGATTAGATGGTGAGGATTGGTTCTTAATTCTTACATGAAGACTAGTTCTCACTATATATATATATATATAGGGGTGGGATCTGGTGGGAACCCTTCCCCAGGTGGGAACAAGGAACCCATCCCATCCACCCATTTATAGATTTGGATGGCTAAGTTTAAAACAAATTATCGGTGGCAAACTTGTAAATATATTGAACTTTTTAAAAAAAGCGGTGGCATATTGGTAAATAAATTGAACTTCTAAAGTGGGGGTTAATTTCTTTCCGTCAAAATACGATGATGATGTCATCATATTTGTACAAATATTGTAGAAACTTTAATCAATAATAACTTGCTCATTTTTAATCGGATTTACGCAAATCATATATCAAATTAAAGCTCTTTTCATACTCTTTCATTTAAGATCCATATTGCATATGTTTATTTGAAAAAAATAGATGAAAAATAAAAAAAAATATATTTTCAGACATATTTTTCATACAATATAGCCCCAGATTTATATTAGCACGACTTATATAATATTTTTTGCACGATCTATATAACATTTTAGCATGAAACTACTCACATGATAACATGATATATATAGGACATTTGAGCATAATTCGTAACTTATATCAGCATTTTGTTCATGACTTGCTCGTTTTAATTAAATTTATGCAAATTATATATCAAAATAAAGATATTCTCATTAGATTGGGGTGAACTCATTTGGAGACATGTTATTAAAATTCTAATTTTAGCATGTTGTGTAATACATTTAAGTATGGTGTGTAATATATTTTAGCGGGTGATATTATGAATATTTTTCTAACAATTTTATATAAACACCTACACCTATACAGATACTATAAAACGAAAAACACGAGTTGATGATAAAGAAGAAAAAGAATGAGAAAGTGAAGCAACGAAGGAGATGACTGACAACTAAGAAAGAAAATGAGAGAATAGTTCCCGAAACGAGATAAAGTTTATGAGAACAAAATATGTGCTACAATTCTAAGTACAGAGAGTAACATACAAAGTGAAAGGAACAAAGCTGAGGAAAAACTACACTACAAGCTCTCATGTAAAGATGGTCCAATTAATGTTGAAGCATTTGTTATGTCGAAGTGATTTATACTGTTAATAAAATTTCTACAAGTACTATTAATTTCAAGACATATTTCTTATGAATATTAATTTATGTTGATAAATATTAGTTCAAGTTGAAGAATATTAGTTTAAGGTGATGCATATTAGTTTCAGACATTTGTTATTAATATTTGGAAATGTCATTGTTAGCGTGAATTTTTCTTTATACGAGCATGATATTGTTGTTTTATTAGCATCATATAGTATTTCATTTTAGCATCATACAATATTTCATTTTAGCATCATACTTCCATGATTTTAGCATGATGTTCTATACCCTAATAGGAACATAATAAATCCTAATCGAGCTGGGTACGCTTAATTTAATCCCATTCTCACTTCATTTTAACTTGATGTTGTGAACAATAAACCATAATGAGATGTAATAAACTCTAATGGAAATGTCATACATCCTAATGGAAATGTGACAAAAAAATTAGCATGCTACTTCCATCATTTTAGCCTGATACTTAATTACCTCATTTTAGCCTAATCTATTAAACAATAATGAAGGATCTAGAAAATCGTAATGCGAATATAATAAACCCTACTTGGGAATAACGAACCCTAATGGGAATGCTATAATCCCTAATTGAGAATAATGAGCCCTAATGGGAATGTCATAAACCCTAATTGGGAATAATGAACCCTAATGGTAACAGGGCATCAAATTTAGCCTTATTCTGCCATCATTTTAACTTGATACATCCCCCATTTTAGCAAGATACTATAAACAGTAACGGGTCATGCAATAAACCCTAATTGAGAACAATGAACCCTAATGCGAATGTAATAAATCCTAATTGGGAATAATAAATCCTAATTGAAAACCATAAACCCTAATGAGAATGTGACATCAAGTTTAGCATGCTACATCCCTCATTTTAGCCTGATAATTTTCTAATTTTAGCATGATTTGATAAACAATAGTGGGGGATGCAATAAACCATAATGGGAACATATTTAGCCTCATGCTTCTTTGATTTTAGCGTCATATTCTAAACAGTACTTGAGATTGACAAACCTTAATATTAATGTAATAACCACAAAGGGAATGTCATAAAATTTTTGAAAAAAATCATATATTCTTGAAATAAAATAAAATAAGTCCTAAAAATGGATATTTTATATTTTTTCATATTTCTTCGGACAAACAAAGCCATGTGAGATCTTGAATGAAATAGTATGAAAAAAATTATAACTTGATATATTATATGAAAAAATATTGCGTTTATGAATTTTTAGCATTAAATTACTCTCATATTAGCATAGTGTATAAGAGATTTTAGCATCACGTTACATATCAGCATTACGTTTATATGTGGATAAAGTTATTGTTGTTTAATTGAAACTTTCAATTTATTGTGAAATTTATCCAACATGTAACTTACATCAGCAGCATTTATCACATATCAGAAATAAATTTGAATGATATTATAGATATCAGCATAAGTCATGTCATTTTAGCATGGACTATGAACCATTCCAGCATGATGTATATGTCATTTTAGCACGAACTATAATAATAACAGAATCATTGACGAAAAATGAAAATAAATACAGGAATCAGAATTGGACGAGATAATTAAAAAAGATAAATACATGAATCAACAACATTATATAAAAAAAGATGAAACAAAGTAAAAAATTTAATTGAGATAATTTAGAAAAAAATAGCATTTAATCCAAAAAAAAATAATAACGTTTACAAATAAATCAAGAAATCCTAAAAATTTAAAATGTGCATGTGAATGTAAAAAAATATATATATCAAGAATTCAAGAGCGTGTCTGAACCGACAACATCAAATTTGAGTTTTTGCATAAAAAAATCCTCTTAACCACATATATATTTATAGTTATAATATTTTATTATTTTAATAAATTATTAAATTATCATAATGTTTCAATTTGTATTTAGTAAATGGTTTACAAAACAAACAGAGAGAGGGGAGAGGAAATAAATGGAAAATAGAGAGAGAGAGAGAGAGAGAGAGAGAGAGAGAGAGAGAGAAGTGCACAAAGAAAAAAAATCGTGAATGTTGAAGAGTGGAGAAAATCATGTTTCAAAACATAAGAATTATTGAATTACCATAATACCCTCTTTTACTTAAAGTTGTAAATAATTACAAGTATGCCACCTTGCATTTGACCAAAATTTGACTAAATTATGGCCATTAAGATTTAAGTAATGGAAGGTTTAGATAAGTTCCTAGTTCCCACATGAGTGAAGGGTTCTCATTTGATCCCTTCCCTATATATATATATATATATATATATATATATATAGGGGTGGGGTTATATAAAAATAACCCCTTGTGTGAGAAATGAGAACACATCTCACACCACACATCCATCAAAAATCAAAGGTCCAGATTTGATGAAAAATGCGGTGGCAATTTTGTAATATCTAAAAAGTTTTTCCCACGGGGGTATTACTGTAATTTGGAAATTCTTATAAAAATCACGGAGGATTTGATAACAGATCGTTATGCTAACGAAGTATTATCATAATGCTAACGAAGCATTATAGTTATGCTAATTAAAGTTTTCAAATATTGTTGGCGAAAAAAATATTCTAAAAATTAATTATAAACCTAATTCGATTTAATAAACCCTAATTAAATTGAAAAAATCATAATTGGATGAAATAAACCTAATTAGATGAAATAAATATTGATTGGATGTGGTAACCCTAAATGAGTTGAAATAAATCATAATAATAATAATATATTTGTACTACGTTAGCATTATAGTTTTGGTTCATCGGCATTGCGAATACACTATGTTAGCATATGGCAATACTCTATCAACATACGTTATAAATTATAATTGGATAGGATAAACCATAATAATCAATTAAGAACTATAAACAAAAAATTAAATTTCAAAAGAATAATGATAATTAGATAGAATAAACCATAATCGAAATTAAATAAACTATAATTGAGATTTAATAAACCCTAATAAATTTATACTATGTTAGCATTATGATAATTTCTTGTTAGCACATCGAATATATTATGTTAGCATATGACAAATGCTTCATTAGCATACGTTCATATGTTATCATAATGCTGACGAAGAATTATTATATGCTAACGAAAGCATTTACAACCTGAGCACGCGTAAAAAAATTTCTTTTTTATTTTTCGTTCATATTTTTTCATCCAAACATAGCCTTTCGACATCTTAAATGAAAGAGTATGAAGAGAGCTTTAATTTGATATATTTTTTGTGTGCATTGGATTAAAAACGAGGAAGTTATGGTCGATTAAAGTTTTTAAGAATTTTTTTTAATTGCTGACATCATCAATTTTAATGGATTTGGACGAAAATAGTCCTCCTTTATTTTTTGCCCTATTATTTACGAAATTGCCACCATAAATTTCAACAATTGGATCATTAAATTGGATGGTGTAAGATGTGTTCTCATTTTTCACACCAACAAAGTGTTCTCATATAAACCATATCCTATATATATATATATATATATATATATATATATATATATATGTATATATGCTTGAGTTTGTGGAAATTAACTACCCTAATTATACAATTTCATAATTATTTGACTATGATTATTCATTTAAGTAATTATTTGAATTGTTTGCAATGAGTAAACAATATTTTTTATTTTTCGAAACAAAAAATGATGACAAAAAAAAAAACCATTGGATTATTAATCGCATATTCTTTTTTAATTTCACAATTGTGTTTAGATAAATTAAAATAATGCATGCATGTAGAATATTTAAAATTTTAAATTTATAGGTCTTATAATGGTTTATCGAAATATCTTGTGTTTGAAAGATCCAAAAAATTCTAAAAATTAAGCAAATAAAAAAAAAATCAAAGAATATTATCAGAACACAACATTAAGTATTTAAAATATTATAATTTAACTGATTAATATCTTCAAGTAAAAGTTCATGTTCCAGGTTCACTAAACTGCTATTTCCAATTTCTTTTTTCTCATTTAAAGATGATATGCTTTAGTGAGCACTTGACAAAATCACAATTTCACATTCTACTACTTTAGAGTGCAGTTTCAAGCCCACTTCAACAATAAATCAACATTAATAGAAGTCTACAATCTACATTGCAGTTCTCATATCATATCATATCATAGCTGAATTTTTCTCCATTATCTAGCTGGATTCAGTTCAATACAGGATCAATGTCTTCTCACATTTCTAATCTACTGCATTCAACAAGAATCGACTTCTGCTAGTGACTTTAAATAAAAGAATTCACCTCAAATGGCTTTAATCATCCCATCCCAGCAGATTCAAAAATTGTATCCAACCTATTGCACTCGGAATTCAACTTCTTGTGATAAAAATTAGAAGTTCAACCACAGTCCTGTACCTCATTTTTCTATTGGGAAATCACGAGCAGTGATGACAGCTGAAAAGGTTGAAAATTTGTAAGAATCACGTCATTGTGCAATGTATAACAATGTTTGGATGGAATTTGACATGACAATTTTGCAAGTTTCAGCAGGATGCATCATCTGATGAGAAGGATACAACAATACTGATTACTGCACCCTATTAATAGTTCACGTTATGACAGCAATTCGGGCAATGTAATCATTGGTGATTCATCACAAGCCATAACCATTCATTCTTCCTCACAATTGATGAAACATGATTTGAAATAAGGTGTTTGAGCAATTATAGATATTTTTGGGTAGTTGAGCAGTCTTGAAAATATTGAGTCTAATCAGTGGTTCCTATTCTCAACACACAATTTGTATCCTGTAGAATGAATATTAATGAAAGCAAGAAAAATCAGATGAATTCAACCGCCAACAAACTGTCCATAACAACAACAAAGTACAGATGAATTGGCTTCTGATGTGAAGTTTACTAGTGGGACAACATGTAGTTCAAAATGATGCGTGCATCTGAATAAACGATAAGCACAAACAGTTGTGAAAGAGGACATGTGTACCTTAGTTCCAGCCACAATGGTGCCATTAAAGGGATGAGCAGCACATGCAGTAACACTTTCAGACAACGATAAATATCCATTTTGCTTCGGGCGGATGGTTGCTTCCTCAGAACTCTGCATATCCTCACTACTAGCACCAACTTCAAGATTAGACAGCCATACAAAAAAAAAAAAAAAAAAAAAATAATAATAATAATAATAATAAAACCTTTTTTTTCTGCTCCTAACTTCGGTGTTCAAATCTTTTTATAGCTAATATAATTTTTTTTAGAATATTACTAACCAGCATTTATAGCATATATCACTTAACAATCAAATTATGGGATTAGCAAAGCTAAATAAGTAAACGAAACAAGTACTATTATGTTCTTTGTACATAATATCATTGTATTAAAAAGGGATAAGAAGAATTCATAAACGCCCCATCCCTATGTAAAATGGAGAGGCCTCGGATTCAATCCCCACTGTTCTCCCCTCCCCTAACTCAAAAAAATAAATAAAACTTGATGAACAAAAATGACACCATTTTGATAATATGTTGAAAAAATAAAAACAAAATCATATAGACACTACTTGAGGGCCTAGAGCCTGCCTGGCACGCTTAGATCCTACCTAGGCGGCTAGGCCGCACAGGCAGGCTCAGAGCTTAGAATGGTCGCCTAGGACAAAAGCAGGAAGGCGAAGGGCTAATTGGTGCCTCAGTACCACCTATCCTGTGCAGAGACTCATTTTTCACTGCTAGACTCTATATTGAGTTCATAAAGAAAAACAGATTAAGATGACTGCAACACAATGTCAGCTAACAATGTCCACAAAAACAGATTACAAAATGAGATCTAATCAAGGTTCTTACTTGCAATCCACATGACAAGGGGATGTACAATCTGGATAGAAATCCAAAAGATAAAGGCCATCACTGGATTGTGATCCAACTACATAGATCTGCACATGTACTGCCAAACGTAAATTAACCAATCCAATTGGATCAATCGATAAGGATGTCTAAAACTGAATCTTCCCTAGAATGATTACATGTTTTCAACCATTTATTATGGAGACATAAAAAAGTACAGTTAATCCAGTTCATTATGCTCTTTTAAATCTCCATTACAAAGGAAAATGACCATTATATCCAAGTAAAAAAAAAAAATTGTTGTATCACATTTGGTTTTAGGAAAAAAGAGCAAGGTACAAGTCCAAATTATACGTAGACAATTTTGCTAGAACTTTGTTCTTTATCCTCCTGCAGTGATATAGTAGATTGCATATCTCCAAAGTGACAGTATCATGTCATCATGTAGTTGAATAAATCAAATGCACTGGTTATATGACTTACCGAGTTAATTGGAAGCCAACATGGTTTTTTCAAGTATGAAAGATTGGCCAAATCATTCGGCTCATCCCTAGTCCCTCAAATTAACATAAATAATACAACGACATCAGTGAGAAATTTTACTAGTTCCTGCTCAAAGGAAGTCAAATCGAGAATTTTTTAGTGTACTTACAACCACGGAGGTGGAGGGCAATGAATGTGTGTCACTTGAAGCTTGTTGGTGTCCAGGACCCCTGACCTGGAATTGATGATCACCGTATATCATCAGCAAGTTGGCAAAGCTATATACTGCATATTAAGAATGAAAGACACTAAAGCAAATAAAAGGATTCTCACAAGGGGGGAAGGAGAAAGAGTCAAAGAATGTGTCCAAATTGAAATAAACAACCTAAACTAAAACTATTCAAGAGTGTTTTTGAAAATTTTCAAACAATCGAAAACAAGAAATTGCAAATGTCGGTTTTCCTTCTTAAGTTCAACATAGTGTTTTTGATTTCAAGAATGTTTCACAAATGAGAACAGAAAAACAATATCACTGCATATTGTAAAAGCAGCAACCACTTGTTTCCAGATATACCATCCATCGTCAAGATGAAACGCTAGTTGGTAAGGGCAAGATGGATCAATGTCAATTGAGTGTATTTCCTTTGGACTAATGTTTGATTGCGCCTGCAGTCAAATGAGACATGTAATCAAATGCAGTCAAGAACTTCGAAAGAATGAATAACTTTACACTTAGAACTTGAAAATTCAACTCATTAGAAAGAAGGGAAAAAAATCCTCCAATTTTTGAAGTGTAGTGATTTCACCTAACATAACAGATTATGTGTGTAGAAACATGGACTGACAAATAAAGCAACATATATTTCGTCTAACATCTCAAACTACATAAATTTAAAAGAAAATTAGTATAACATAGTTGGACAAGGTCAATAGTGATGCTTTAATGGTAACATACCATATATGCAAAATATCCATTTTCACACTTCCATATGAAAAGAATCAAGATTTCAATTCTTTGCACATGGCAATTTATGGTCATATAGATAATTAGATATTAAGAAAATAGATGTGCAAAATGTTCTAACATAATAGCAATTTTGTCTAGCAAGAACCCAAAAACCAGACTATAGTTGCTAAAATAGCATATAACATATAACAACTAAAAATGTATAAAATGCCAATTTTTCACTTTCAAATATCTTTATCCAACCTTATCAGTTTGAGGCAGGGGTCGCAAAATTGGCCCGGCCCCGCCCGTCCACAAAAATATGGACCCGAAATAAATTCAGCTTGGCCTGGCCTGGACAAGGCAATGGCCTGACCGGGCTGGGCTAACTCTAAAATTGCATGTACTTCTGCAAATTTAACTTAACAGCATAGTAGAAAATCAGAACAGGTAACCTCTCACAACCTAGTTATCATATTAATAATCTTCTCCTTGCGAGACTCACTTGACCACCAAAATTATACCAAAAGAGGATTGAATGTAAATCTTGCTTGGAAAAAAGAAACAGATTATGGATATACATGCATGTCATCTTCACATACTTCTGAGTTCTGATAGCACTCGAGCAATTAAGATCTACTCTAGGCGCATGCCATAAATCCAAGTGCAGCAGCAGCAGTTTATTTAATCAGTTTAGTATATATCTGTTATTTCCCACATTCATTAATTTCAGTCCATAGGCTCTTGCATGGGCTGTAGGATAGTATTTATTAGTTCGCCATTACGTATTAGGGTTAATTATATACTGTTCTGAGGCCTGCGCTTCATCCAAGAACTTTCAGGTTGTCTTCTTTGAATTCCAATTTGCTATCTGTGTTCATAACCCTTACACTATCAAATTGGTCCAACTCTGACGCGTTTGCATGCGCACAAGGATGGATACTAGTTTTGAAAAGCTGGAGAATCATATTGAACCAATAGAGAAGGCTTTAGATGATGCCCATGCCAGTTTTGCTTCGCGGCCGTTGCAAATAATTAAATAAATTTCTCGTTTCCCTTGTCTCAACGACTGTAGACCTTAATAGTTGGCTAGCTAACAACAGTATCAAACAAATTGAGATTGAAAGATTTGCAAACTTCATTAGCACACACTCAGCTTGGACATAGTAAAGTAAGCAAGTGGTTACCTTTAGAGATGATATCTTTTCCAACTCATGCGCCAACTTCACAGTTATCAAAGGAGAATGGTATTCCTGCAAAGTTAGACTCGTAACTCAGCAAAGAGGGTAAATATTGGTACAACTTACAAGAAGTTGCCTAGTAGAAGAAGAAATGCCCCCTTCAGCACAGTCATATTTATTTTTGTGTTAGCTAAGTTTGCGTTTTTCTTTGTAATAATCAATTGTATAATAGTCACTTCTTTGAACACAATACATTTACTAATAAGTTGCAGTCTAAGTCTTAACCTCAAGAATTCCCATCTTACCTTCCCTAAATACACAAGCAATATCAAGGGAAGGTTTCCAAGTAATTTTAAATTTATAGAAACAATAACTTCTAAAAAGTAGGGTAATTTTAATAGAAAATAAATTCATGCCATCTGTTCTTGTTTTAGAAAGTCAGTCGGGACATCTTGTGGTGAGGGATATCATCATTCAACATGTATAATTTTTGTGATTCTCATTATTTAAGATGTGATGCTTTGTCTTTCACCATGTAAAATTAGAAAGTCCTATGAGCTATATCAATAGGAAGCCCAAAAGCATTACCTCTTTATGGTTTCTGAAAGTGCAGTATGACCTTCCTCCACGTAGATCCCAGATAAATATAGTTCCCTGCTTGCTAGCTCCAAAAACAATCTACTGATTCAACCAAAAAAAAATGCAAGACAGAAGGTCCCATCACTGTTGAGGTGGGTGGTCAGGAATGTTCTTATCTTTGTTTCAAGCAACAAAATTCAGTTAAAACTAACCTCATTATCCCCACTCAGTTTGATGCTATTAAGTAAGCCTGAAGAATTTGTAGTGAGTTCCAAACATGGAAGATTACTAACTCTTCTATCCCATATATTAATTACACCATTAGTATCCGAAGCAAGCACCCTATTGATGAAGATTTGGAGACCAAAAGGTAATAAGAAACTGCATAACATGAATAAATTAAGAAAGAATAAAATATAAGGAAACAAACATCAAAATCTTTACTGACCGATCTTAGAATAATAAATGGATAGTACTGATGTTTAATACAAAAGTCAAGCAGAAAACAATTATTTTGCTGGCCTAAAAACATAAGTCACGTACAAAGAGAATTATTTGTCCTAAAACACAAGCAACAACATACACATGTAATTGCAGATTAAACTATCATGTTGCACGTAGGACATAACTGCCATTAAGGCAATTATTATTTTATCTTATGACATAACTGCTACTGATTATTACCTGCTGTCCTACATTCTTACGAGTAGCATGCATGCATTTTCCTAACTGGTGATCTTTATTCTTTCAGAAATATGATCAGCATAGAATCTCAATTGTTCTCATAATCTTTTTTTTTTCCCTCTCAATTTTAGTGTGGAACTTCTATAACTAAGTTTTTAACACTCCTATCTTCTGTTAGACCTAAATTTCATCTCATATGCTCTAGAATGGTGGATTTACATTTTTTAAATTTTTATTATTTCAGTACATATTTACAATATTGAGATTTCAATGCATCTTCCAACAAATTCTAGAGTGCAATGCATAGAAAAGAAAGTGCCTTTCATTTTAAAGAAAGTGTACTAAAAAAAATCCAACAATCCAAAGAAGATTGACTCTTCATAAACCTCGAATTGTCATCAGAAGAAAAAGCAATGTCGGAAAAGCCTTTGTGGGCATTTAACCCATGGACAGTGATATTGGGTCTCTTTCTCAGCACCTGCATAAGGAAATACAAAATAATGGCAATCCCGTGCAGAGAAAAGTTGCAAATTTTTGCTCATGTGGGGAAAAAAGGAAAAGGATAAAAAATAAAAAGGGGGTTTTAAACAAATCTGACCAGTGCAAATTTTGTTTTCAATTGTAACGATGGGGCAATAGGTTTTAAGCCACTTTAGACTAGAGAAAAATGTTATTGGCCATTTCCACAAGCCTCATTAGAGAACACACGTAAGCATTTCCTAGTCTTTTAACACTTAAAATAGCTAGAATTCTTTTTTCCCCCTACAAGTGGCTAGTCTTCAATTTTGTTAGTAAGAATAGTCAAGAAGACATATTTCCACTTTTACCAAAATCATCATGGAGTAGACGATAGGGATGAGTTTAAACTATTTAATTGCTCGTTTGGCTAAGCTTATTTTAAGGAACATATAACCTCCTATATTTTATAAGATAAACCCATAGCTTACAAGATGCTTGATATGAATCAGTTGTGCATAAAGGATGAAAGAGAATTTATTAGAGCTATTTTATTAGTTGCTAGCTTGCTATTTTACTTAATTAAGTTGCTAGGTTTATTTATCTAAGGGTTCTTCGGTATTCTAGACAGGTTAGCATTTAAATATGGTGATTGTCATTAGTTAGGGTTAGAAAGAATTTTTCAGAGGCAACTTGTTGGGCACTCTTCCCGAGGGAACCTTCGGTTCTTTTTTCTGTATTGGACTGACTCTAGGCCTGAAGGGTTGATATTTAGTGTCAATGGGGAAAATATCCACTTTGGATAGTGGAAATTTTATTTTACCCACTAATTGAAAATCATAGTTCTTGTACCCACAATGACGAAAAACCCAAATTCGTGTACACAATTACACTACTGGTCGTGTAGTCATGTAACACAATGATAAAAAAATAAAAAATAAAAGAGGCGGCGCTGCAAATTACAGTGGAGAGATGAGAGAGGGCGACGACGATGGCCTACAAATTGGGAGGAGGGAGAGAGTGTGTGCTGCAGATTCAAAAAGCAGAGAAGGGGGGAGGAACAGGAACAGGTGGCGGTGGTGGGAGAGGGGGTTGCCACACGCAAGAGGAGGGTGATGGCAGCACGCCAATAGCTGGTGAAAGAAGAAGAATTTGTGGAGTGGGGGTAGGTTAGGTAGGGTTTAATTTTCATCTTGTAGTGAAGGGTGTTTTTGTCCCTTCACACATAAAGTGGGCATTAGAACTATGTCGTTATGTTAGTGGGTAAAATAAAATTTTCACAATTCTAAATGGGTAAAACAAATTTTGGCTCTAGTATTTAAATATGGTGACTATTCATCAAGGTTTTAAAAGGCGGTTTAAGCCTCAAGGCATTAACCCGTAGCGTCACGATGTCTAAGCCTCAATACAAGAAGAAAAAATTCAAAAAATATCACAACACAATTCAAATATCCAATAACAAAAACCTAAAATTCCATATAAATGTCATAATATCAATCGATAATAAGTCGCAACTCGCAAGTCATTAAACCCACAACAAAATCATAAAACAAAACAAAATGACAAATTCATGGTTAGTAGTTCCAACTTCCAAGTCCAACTCAAATCATCAAGTCCTCATATAATTCTCAAAATCATCATCATTTGACCCATCTACATGGTCACTCTAACTTTCTCCTTTGAACTCATATGCGATATTGTTGTCCTATGCGAGAGACAAGAGCATGATAGAGAGAGAAGCAAGAAGAGAGCGGGAGAGAGTACAGAGAAATCAGCTATTGATCGCGAATTAGAGCTCATATCTTTTGATTTTTTAAGGTTTTTTAGATATTTTTTAACTGTTTCATTCATTAAAATAAGCCCATCCAAAACCCATTAAAAAGCCCAGCAAAAATAGTATCTACTAGACTACTACTACTACTACAGTACTACTACTACTACTTAATATCAGCCCTAAAATCGGCCGAAAAAAAAAAACCCCTAGAAACGAGGCTTAAACCTCAGGCCGCCTCAAATGGACTGAAGCTTAGGCCTCACGGCCAAAGAGCCTCCTGCACTTTTCTAGGCACCTCAAGGTGAGGCTCACCTCAGAAACGCCTTTTTAAACCATGATTGTCATTAGTTAGGGTCAAAAAGATTACTTCAGAGTTACCAGCAACTTGTTGGGCACTTCATGAGGGAACATTTGGTTCTTTGTTTCAATTCCTTTTCAATTCAAGTTTTTTTTTTCTGGTGTTTATTTCTTGTTTCTAAATACGAGCACCCTTGACTCTATAAATCCTAGATCTTATTTTAGAATAAGCCAATGGAGTTATAGAGCTTATAAGATGATGGTATGACAGATGTAATTAGAATGACTGAGATATAAGGAACTTTACAAAATAAGAATTTTTTTTTTCAAAAAAGTTGGGATCCCCTTACTTTTTTTAAAAAGAGCTTATACACTGGTAACACCTTATGTTGGGAGCAATTTACGAATTTTTATATATGATTACCAAGTATTGTTACAAGTTCTAACATATCTTATAAAAGTGAAAAAAATACTTACTTCAACCGGTTCGGATGAGATATACCCAATATCAAAAATATGAATTTCACTGCTTCTCGTTGATGTACAGGCAATCTGTTATGACCAAAATACGAAAATGTTAAGAGTGTAGCAGAGAACAAACAGCTTTTTTAATACTCCATATGTCCCATAATTGTAGTCTCCTTCCTACTTTCACACAGATTAAAATCACACATTTAATATATATTGGAAGACACAATTTATATACAACTGTCCTATATTTCCCTTATTTTCTACTCGGTGATTTTCCTTCATACTAGATTTCAAAGAATATTAAATAGCGTTATATTTGTAAAAGAACGTTTTAATACAATCCCAATTAAGAAATAGGACTATAATTTTGGGACATCCAAAAAGTAATAATGAACTACAATTATGGGCCGGAGGGAGTATAATTTAAGAAGAAATTTGAACTTGCTTCTTCTGCATAAAACCATATACAAAAAAAATTATGCTATGAAATAAATCGATTCCCGTTGTGCCAATAAAAAAGTTGGTCCAGCTTAGGAGACAAAGGAATGAAAAGATGTAACATTACACATCTCTCACATCCAAGTTCATACAAAAATAGTTAGGTATACTGAAAAGAACGAAAAAAAAATGCCATAATGCTTCAAATTCTATGGAAATTTAAAACAGAAAACTGCTAAAGCATATTTAATAAATAGAGATATGAATATGACAAAAACGATAGAGAGAAAATGAAAAACAAAAACAAAGATAAAGGAAGTCGTCTCTGAACAAAGCATCACAAGAGAATATAACTGAGGAATATGATATATTAAGAGGATTCATTGCATAAAGTAGGAGCCCTAGTTCGGCTCAGATTGCATGCTTCTAAAATAACCTTCACCAAGCAAATGCCTAATAGGATCAGAGCCCCACTGTTTGAACTTTGAACCATGATGATCAATGTAACTGCATGCCATTCTAAGCTTTCCATAACATTCTTAGCCAGCCCACCATGTCAAAGCACCATTAAGATACTCCAAAACCAAAACTGTCATTTACTAAATTTCTTTACAAAATGAGAAGAATGTGAAGCCCGTCATCACTATGGGGATTTCCCAGCAAGAGTTCGTGTGATATGGGAAATAATCAAACAAAATAGGTTGCTATTTTGAGACTACTCATAAAAGATGACAAAAATTATAAAAAATGGGGTGCGCCTAGCATGCAGAATAACAAAAAAAAAACAAAAAAACAAAATCTAACCTCGTCTTGGTTAGTGAGATTCCACCGAACGACATCAATTTGTTGACATGTAGATATGTGCAGCAACTGCTTTCCTTCGTCTTCTTTCAAATCTAAAGGACATATGAGCCAATAAAAAATAAAATGAAAAATACAAAGGACGTCTGGACTTACCATAAAGGTACATTTACATGACCATAACCATATCAAAATGCAAGAACCTACTTAAGGAGAATAAAAATAAAAAACATGAGTATTCTATAACAACATACATATATATAGTACTCATATATATATAGTACTCAACTACTCATATAACTTAGTAATATCCCTCATCTTTACATAGGTGAGTGACACCCGTTCAAATCCCAAACTCCCCTCCACCAATTCATAAAACAGCCAAAGTTCGTCTAAAACAGACCCGCAATCCTTTAATGAATAACCCAACTTATTCCTTGTTGCAAGTTATTCATACTTGCAACTTACAATAACTGAAGTATTATATGCCTTAATTTCATCTTGAACATAATACTTACTGCTATATGTGTAAAAATATAATGTAAATTATGCCTAGACATTGAAGCAACAAGACTTTTCAAACATCGACATTTAATTTGAGCTCGAAGATAGAAAGTGTTGATTTTGATTAAGTAATCGTCAACTTTAATATTGTGTACTCCGGTATAAGGTCAACCATAGAAAGTCATTATTTTGTTGTATTATGTGTTGAGACTGACAACAACAACAACAAGACTTTTCAAACATTGCCATTTAATTTGAGCTCGAAGATAGGAACTTTTAAGTTTTGATTCTGAAGAAGAAATTGTCGACTTCAATATTGTGAAATCAGGTTCACAGTCATACCATAGAAAGCCACTATTTTGTTGTATTCTATGTGCTGAGACTAATACAATTTCTATTCATAGTTATTTATTAAAACCTGTATGAAAGCACATAGATCCATTGGATACTAAACAGTCAGCAAAACATTGAATAAAAACATAGCATAAATATATGACTGGTTACCTGAGCTACGAATACTGTCAAAGTCATGAATAGTTAAGCAACCTGATTTTGTTGAAGATGCCAAGTACACACCCTAACAAAACAAGGAAATAAGCATATAACCATTGATTAGTCTAATAATGCTAATTAAAAACCAGAAACTCTTCTATCTATAGACCTAAAAGAAAACCAGAAACTCTTCTATCCTCTTCTATCTAAACAAAACTAAAAACCAGAAGAAAAGTGACGCGCTATGAATTTTTGTGCTTTCACAACATCCAGTAATACTTAAGTAAAAGAAAATCACCCATTCACTATCGAAGATTGAAGTTTACATTGGCGCCAAGTCCTTCACTTTTTCAAGACAACTAGACCAAGAGTATTAAAAATAAATAATATATGAGAAATGTGACTTTGTTGGTAAAACTCATTTCACATAACCAAAGGTGGAGGATTTGGCACTAAATATAGAACATTGAGTTACGATATCCCACATCGATTCCACATGAAAGTGTGGAAGGGTATATAAGTGGGGATCAACCCTTTACCTTTGACCGTGGTTTCGGGTTAAGTTAGGGCTTCCTATCTTATATGCCTAACAATTTGGTCCGACCAGTCAGATTTGGACAGGCTGTGGAAAGGGGCTACCCGATGTTGGGCCCAGGGGTTGCCACCCGGATGTGGGCCCAAAGGGGGTTGCCACCCGGAAGTGGGCCTTGGTGTGGGTTGCCACCTTGAGTCCGTGGACGTCCAGTTTGAAAAGGGGATGGATTGTTACGATATCCCACATCCATTCCACATGAAAGTGTGGAAGGGTATATAAGTGGGGGCCAACCCTTTACCTTTGACCATGGTTTTGGGTTAAGTTAGGGATCCCCATCTTATATGCCTAACACATTGTGGGCTCTATATAGAAGTTGTGTAGGAGAAACTAATCCCACTTCAATGATTTCGATGCATACCTTACCTAGTGTCGGAAACATTTGCCGAGGGAACTTGCCTCTTTAGTAGCATTATCATGTCAAATTATTGCTAAAAAGTCATCTAGACAAAACCATATGACATAACATATATTCAGAACATCCCAACTAACAAACTAAACTAAATTGCAGTCATGACACAAGCCAACAATACAATTAACTAATTTCTCTAATAACACTTTTTATCTCACAGTTACATAATTTCTCTTATGAAATAGATTGATTGACATTGCTACTTGGCAACTCATATTTTTGCAGTCAATGGCAAACATTTCCATTATCAAGTATCACATTTTTTTCCTATTTCTTTAATTATACTACCTCTACCGAGTATCCTAAAATGTGGTTGAGAAAATTATGCTAATTATCTTCATAAAACCATGATAAAGATTATAGCTACTACAAAAATACTAATTCATAAATCAGTAAAATATTGGTCACAAATAATAAGCCTTCATTGCTCACCTTCGAGTCAAACTCAAGTGATGAGATACCCTTCCTCCTGAGGAGAAAACCGAGATATTATTATGGTGAGACAATAAGATAACAAAGATAAATAAGTAACAATGTAGATCAACTAAAAATATATATTCAGATGTTACAGAAATTGACAATTTGTCAATTTCTTTTTGTACAACAACCTTATGATTGCGCTTGAGTAATCATCCAATCCAGCATTGACAAACCAATCAACCTGTAAAAAAGAAAAAAAAAAAAAAAAAGAAAAATAGAAGTGCCACCACAAACCAAAATGGCATAATCGTGAGAGAAAATCATGGTCCAATAATAGGAAATTAAAAAAAAAATCACTAAATGTGTCCAGAGAAATTCATACATGGGTCTGGCAAGGCTCCCCATTGACATGATAATTATGAGGAAATGCTACATTCTTTTTGTAGTTGCCCCAAAAAAATTTCCAAAAAAAAAAAAAAAACAAAGAGAGAAGTTTAGCTTGTATATGTACTGCACAGTAAAATTTTGCAATTTAAATTTAAAAAAATTGACAATTTGAGAAGCACTGACCTTAGAATATGATTGAATTATAAGAGTAGAAAGATAATGGCGATAATTGGGGTCGACTCTTCCGTTTAACTCGATGAGACTCCTCCTCCACAATTGCCTAACATTTCACAGCTTCACAAATTACAAACCACAAACACAAGCAAGAAACTAATTTTCTATCTTGGGCCCGGAAAGATTTACCTCTTCACGGACTTGGGTTTCTCCGGAAGCGTATTTGCATGAACCAAATATTTTTCCATGAATTTCAACACGCGATTTTCTTTTTCTCATTTGCGTTCATGTCCCCCTGAATAATAAATTTAGGTATCAATCTCTCGCCAATTTTAGTCTTTGGTCTTCATTTTTATTCATTAAAATAAAAAATAATAATAAAAAAAAAAGTTTGGGAAAGAAAACAATTGAGATTGACACGAGCCGAGCCAAATACTATCTAGCTCGAGCTCGGCTCGGTATAAAAAATTAAGCATGTTTATATAAATTCGAACCCTAACTAGAACTCGAGTTCGGGCTCGGCTCGAGCTTGACTCATTTACACAAAGCAATAAAATTAATATCTTTTTAATTTCATTTTTCCTCTATTACCTTATGCATATTTTAATTTATAAGCTATAACTTGTATTCTTATAAGTTATAATTAAGAATCTAAGATGGATTATATATTATATACTATATATTGTTAATTTTCTTCTTTTAATTTCTTTATTTATTTAATTTTGTCATAAACATTCTATTCCTTAATTTCAATAATATTAATTTAATATCATTGATTTCATTTCATATTTATTATTTAAAGAATTGAAAGTAGTATTATTTTGTGAATATTAGTCTTAGTTTCTTTTATTACTCAGTATTTATTATTGAACATTCTATTTATTGATTTCGACAAAATTAATTTAATATTATTGATTTCATTTCACATTTCTTATTTAATGAATTGAGAATTATTATTTTGTTAATATTTATTAATTTCCTTTTTCCTTTATTACTTCGTTACTTTTGATAATATTAATTTAATATCATTGATTTCATTTCACGTATACTATCTAAGAATTTATAGATTGTAACTAAGAATCTAAGATGAACTATATTTTATATATTATATAGTGTTAATTTTATTTGTTCTTTAATTTTTTTATCACTTATTTACTCTTGTTTTAAGCATTTGATTTCTTAATTTCGATAATATTAGTTTTATTACTTAGTATTTACTATTGAGCATTCAGATCACGAAAACGAACAGACAACACTGAAGTAATCTAAAACAATAAGAATATTGTATGGTAAGAGTAGTGATTGCCTGCCACAACTAAGATGACTAGTACATGATCAAGCCAACAAGATTAGAACCCTAGAAGCTGAATAATCACAGTGTTTCTGTAAACTCAGATCACGAACAGACAACACTGAAGTAATCTAAAACAATAAGAATATTGTATGGTAAGAGTAGTGACTGCCTGCCTCCTGCCAAGGCAGGCTGCCACAACTAAGATGACTAGTACATGCTCAAGCCAACAAGATTAGAACCCTCTTTTAACTGATTTCTTGCAAAGATACATCAAATGCTCCTCATTTTTATCTTACTTATACCATCACATCACGTTCATAAAATTAAATTATCCAAACAATCCTAAATAAGAAAAGATAGATCATCAAAAACTCAAAAACTTGTCTCAATTTCTCATCTTATATTAGAAATATAATAGATTTACCCTCCAATAGCTCCAAGAAGAACAGCATCAGAACCCATTGCAGTTGAAAGTGTCTCTTCCGGCAGGGGCACTTCGGTCAAGTTAAAGGCGACGCCACCAATCAGCACTTCCTTGAACTTAAACTCAAACCCTGTTATCATTTCTACTAAATATTATATTTAAATGAAAAAAAGAGGAAGCAAAATAATTTCTATCAAATTAAAATATTAAATTAAGAGCTCAAAGCACCATAATAATTATTCTTGTTACTGCTAGCCATACTTATCTTAGATCTCTCATTTCTTATGCAAAAAACAAAGCATTATGGAACTTAGGTAGGTATTAGCACAATATCCGTCACATATTCCAATTCGTATATCTTTTTTGGTGGAAATCATGGAATGAAACAACCATTAAAGAAAACACATGATATAAAAGCCAATCTGGCCATCTTCCATACACGCAAACATAGGAATTTTATTTGCAATCAAACACTCTCTCAAAATTGGGGGAAAAAGAGATGCGACTAATTACTCATATACACTACTAAGAAACCATTATAGAATGCCCTAAAACAAAAATAAAAAAAGCAACATGAACCACATCAAACCATTTTCAAGCAAACCAGAAACAAAATTGTCCAGATTTCGCAGTTTTGATTGTCAACATCAAAACCAATACAAAGACACAGAAAGAGAAAAAAGCCAAAAATCTTTTCTTGGAAAATGCCAGCAAAATCCACAAAAAACAAGGCAAAGTTCATAATTCTCATCAGATTTAAACAAAATTGTCCAGTTTTCACAGTTTTGATTGTCATCATCAAAACCAATACAAAGACAGACACAGCACAGAAAGAGAAAAAAGCCAAAAATCTTTTCTTGGGAAATGCCAGCAAAATCCACAAAAAACAAGGCAAAGTTCATAATTCTCATCAGATTTAATGAACATAGAATAGGACCAACAATACAAATCCAAACAATACAATAGCAAAATGATATAAAAAGAATTCAGAAAAACAGAACAAAATGTAAACATTCTAATGAAACAATCAATACGTACATCATGACATATATTAGTGAAATGATATATATATATATATATATATATTGGGGCAGAATATATGTGAAAATGGTGTGCCACAGCCACTTCCTAACTCCTATATATACTGCAAGATGCAGCAATATCAGATCACTCCACAGTCAATTTTTTATATCAATATTGCAATTTAATCATACGTGCTTATAAATTTAGAATAGAAGTACTAGTATATATATATTTTTGAAAAATATTTAAGCACGGAAATGAGTCATGCGCCCAAAAAAAGGAAAAGGAAGAACACACCTTAGATTTTCAAGGCAGGAGAACAAGAGGAAGGAAGGGGAAGGCCGTAACAGCCTTTAAATCATCAAGCTCGAGCACTCACATCATCTTGAAAATTTTCTGCTCAAGCTGGAAAAGTGGGTCGATATCAGCGACAACTGTTGCCGACTGAGTGATATCAGCGAGACCTCGGTCGACTGGGTCGGCTACCGGCGATAAGCTAGGTTCATCTAGGCATAGAGAGGATGGAGGAAGAGAAATGGAGGGAGAAAGGCTTAGGGCATAGTTGGATGAGTGAAGACAAGGAGAAGACTTCTCCCTCGCCGACAATGTCAGACTAAACCGCCGGCGGCGATTGTTCAATGACTGAGGGGATTGGGCGTGAAATTGGGGGAATTTCGTCTTTTAAGGGAAGAAGTGAGCGGAATACAGGTGAGGTCTAAATCTTTTCATTTTATCAATTTAAACATAGTAAGAATTAAATTAATTTTTATTTTATCAAATTAAAAGTTGTAATAATTAAATTATTTTTTATTTTCTTTTAATCTTAATTTATATCTATGTATCTATACATATTATTATTATTATTATTATTATTATTATAAGATTATTATAGAGTTGTGCATCAATATTTTCCTTCCCAATCTCAAGGACAATTTGGTAAATGTGTAATCAATCTATCTAACTATCTATATATATATATAAACATAGTTTTCATTTCATTCAAAATTTGTGCCAATTTTTGTCCAAATATGTAATTTCAATAATTAAAATTTTCGATTGGACTAATAACTAACATTAAAAAATACATGAATCCCCCCTCCCACTTTCACATTTCATGTTAGTTTTATTTCACTCATTCATATACTCGGGGATAACAATGGGTAGGGTACTACGGTACCTATTTTCATACTCACATTTTAAAAAAATATCCGTACCCGTCTCCATATCCATAGGGTATCAACTTTTATACCTATGTCCGTACCTTTTTGGTACTTAACTACCCATACTTATACCCGTTACCCGCATTTTAACTATTTCTCTTATGTGATTCACGAGAAATATTTTATAGTATTTTACGTTCATAAATTCTCACTTTTTTATTATAGATCATTTATATATAATATATTTGTGCATATATGATAAATAAATATTTTTTAATCTACATATATTGATGAAAATTTTCTTAAGCATAGTGAGCATGAAATTAATAATATATTTTCTTTTAGATTTAATGATATTTTTCTATAATCATTCAAACATACTTATATTTATATTTTTTATTGTATATGTAAGATATAATCTCTATAAGCATTTATTTATCAAGTTTACAATATGTGTGTGTGTGTAAGAATAAATAATAAATAACATAAGTTACAAATTAATATTTCAAGTAGTCCAAATTTTATTCGCGTTCAATTATCATTTTATTTAATTTTAACAAATATCATATTTTAAAAATAAAATATATAAACATACAAATTTCTTTATCACGAAGTATTTATTGAATATTTAATTTAGTAATTATTATTTGTATTAAATAATTCAAAATTATGATTAAATAATTTATAATTTTTAAAATATTGACTAAAACTAAATCATAATTCAATTTAAATATAATACAAAGATCCTTCATGAAAAATGTGACATTTCATAAAAAAAATTACAAATATAACAATACCATGAAATCTTCAAAAAAAAATATCATTATACAATGTAATAATAATAATAATAATAATAATAATATATAATTATATATATATGGGTATGGGGCGGGTTGGGTACTAAGGTATCCGTCGTACCCGTCAAAATTTGTGGGTAATTACTTGTTCTCGTACCTGTATCCATTAAGTGGGTAATTACCCTACCCATCGTGGATAATTTTTGCGGGTACCCATATGGTCCATTACCCATTGTCATCCCCACATATATTGTTCTGTCAATTTAATTATACATTTATATATTTATATTCTGTAATTTCCGAGCACATTCATAATTTGCCCCCCAAAAAAAATTAAAAATAACTGAAAGGTCATGTATATGTTTTTTTAAATTATTAATTGTAGTTGTAGTTATTTGCACGACTTAATAGTGTAGCAATTTTTCCCTCTCATCAGATAAAATCTTCTTTTTAGTTCGTCATAATTTTATGGGTACAACAATTTGGAGAAAACTAAGGCATTGTTTGTTTTCATTTCCAAATGTAAATTTCTCACTTTTTACTATTCAAAACACCGGAAATATGTTTGTGCTTACTTATTTTTAATTCCAAATTTCACTTTTTCCAATTCTATAAAAAAAATTAAAAATAACTGAAAGGACCTATGTATATTTTTTAATTATTAATTGTAGTTGTAGTTATTAGCACTACTTAACTGTGTAGCAGTTTTTCCCTCTCATCAGATAAAATCCTCTTTTTAGTTCGTCACAATTTTATGGGTACAACAATTTGGAGAAAAGTAAGGTCTTGTTTGTTTTCATTTCCAAATGTAAATTTCTCATTTTTTTACTATTTAAAACATCGGAAACACGTTTGTGTTTACTTATTTTTAATTCCAATTTTTCACTTTTTCCAATCCTATATAACTTATTCAATCATATATATATATATATATAATTACAGTGAGACCCATTATTTAAATATTCTTTAATTCATTATAACTACACATTATTTATTTTTTCATCTCAATCACAAATTTCAAATTGAAAATATAATCAAACAAACATATTTCCATTTTCCAAATCTATAACTCTAAACATTAAATCATTCATCATAATAAAATTATTACAATTTTTCAAAAACCAATACACCTCGTAAACAAAATCAAGTCCTTTTGAAGAGCGTTATAAGCCTCTCTATTGAGAAATTGATCTCTATTAACCATATTAGCCAATAAACTTGTGATGGGTTCAGTAGAGTAGTGGAAAGATTTGGCATCTCCTCCTGAAGATATATCCGTCAAAAATTATGTGGAATTATAATATTTTTGGTATGTGTCTCATTCATCCTCTACAATCACATTGTGTATGATGATACAAGTCATCATAATTTTTCCCATCAAAACCTTATCCCAAACAAGACATGGGCGTCGAATAAATGCAAAACGAGCATGTAAACTCCAAAAGCCTGTTTTACATCTTTTCTAACAACCTTTTAGTGATGAGTGAACAACTTATGCTTTCGAGTCATATGAGATGCAATAAACTTGACAATGCAACCCATGAATGATGCATGTCATCGGTAAGATAATATGCTATTTCAATTTAGTGACCATTGACAATGTAACTAACCTATGGTGCACGATCTTCTAAAATATCACTAAAAACTGGAGATCAATGGAGAACATTAATATCATTGTATGTACCAAGTGTTCCAAAAAATGCATGACATATCCATAAAGCATATGATGCAACAGCTTCCAAAATGATTGTTGGTTTTTCACTTCTTCGTGTAAATTGCCCAAACCCAGGCAGTATGATAAATTTTTCATTCACAATGTATGCAATCAATACTACCAATCATGTCATAGAAATCACGTTGTTCTCCCACCTAGAGTAGTCTTGCTAAATCTTGTTGATTAGGTCTTCTAAGGTATGTATTCCCGAAGTAGAAATTATACCTTCTATGAAATGGAGGCCAACATCTCTTATAACTGTTGCACTCATTTGTAGGTATTTATCAATGACATCGGTTGATGTCTCATAAGACAACACCCTCATGGTTCCAATGCATTTTTGCAATGGTGAAAGATTGTTTCTACCTATGCAATTAGGCATCTGTTGAAAATATACATCATTGATAGTAAGAGCATCCAATATACGAAGAAATAAGTGATTTCTGTATGCGAAATCGACGTCGGAAGAGCTACAGAGAATACGTCGGATTAGAGATAAAATAGTCTTTAAGATATCGAATGTCCATTAATTAAATCGAGTATACTGACAACTCAATTTAATTAATTGCTTATACATGAGTCGTACCACTCAACCTTTATTATCATGTTGGATTAAAAATAATCCACCTATAAGATTTAACATGGTAATCCTTTTTTAGCTCCTCAGGGGACATCATCAACTCGGCGCACCAGGACACGATTTTCTTTTATAATTAGTAACCCATCATATATAGAAATGTCACTACCCAATCTATCAGGCTAATTGATTCTTTAATTAGAATCTCACCCATTGATAGGTCAAAGTAATGAACATTAAAATATACATGTCTACTATTATATAAGGATTAAGAATTAGGAGTATCTAAGATTTATATTCTTACGTGTTATCAGTCCATAAGAATTATCTCGCTATGATCCATTTCAATACACTACAAAAGTGCACTGGTATGATTCCATAGTCAAGATAGACTAATCCCAAATCATTCTACAACTATACCAATGGTTTATCTAACTTCATCTAGGTTGTGAACACTTCTCATACTTTATAAGAAATCGATAATATGATCTTATGTGTGCATTCCACACACCAAATTATTTACAATATTAAGTATAGGATGATTTGCATTATTTATTATATAAAATAAATGCAAAATTTGTGAAATTTATTATCATTCATAATTTGAGAGAAATAATTATATACTTAAAAGACATGCTTTTAGTATACAATCCCAACAATCTTCTCATTGTATCAGGATTTGTGCTATGTTGGAGCCTGGTCTCTTCACTATTCTTCGATCTAGCACACTAGTAGGTTGAAGGCTGAGAGAACCATAATCTTGGACTTTCGATAGATCACCCGAGAAGTAAGACAGTCCCACTCATCTTCTTTCTAAGTAGGGAAACATGAAATATGATGTGCACTAAGGTTCCTTCTGATATATCTAACTTATAAGCCACCTGACCAATTCTCTTAACTATTTTGTAGGGGCTAAAGCACTTGAAAGAGAGATTCACGCTCTTATGGATCGGCATGCAACTCTGGCCGTAAAGTTATAGCTTTAGGGAAACCCAGTCCCCCACCTCAAACTGTTTATCTACCCTAGATTGGTCAGCATATAGTTTTATATGGTTTTGTGCTGCGAGAAGGTTGTCTCTGATATGCTGCAGCATCTCTCGCCTCTACTGTAACACTTCCTTAACCTCTTCATGAGTAGAGTCTAGGTAGGGGCCTAATGTCAAGTAGGAGGGGTATACCGATAAAGGGCTTAGAGAGGTGTGAGCGTTAAGGCAGTATGGCAATTGGAATTATACCAATATTCAGCTAGAGCTAACCATTTACTCCACTTCTTAGGGTAGCTTGATGTCCCATGTTGCATGTAATTTTCCAAGCACTTGTTCAATCTCTTAGTCTAGCCGTTAGTTTGAGAATGGTATGTCCTAATACAGTTCTTTAACTAGTTCCCTCCATAAATCACTAGTAAAGATATTGTCTCTATCTATGACTACACTTGTTGGGCTCCATGAAGTTTGTAAATGTGGTCTAGGAAGTGTTTAGAAGCTGATAACCTCGGGTTTTACATGTTTTTTTAAGATTCATTTGGATTGTATATGATGAGAATTGCTTGCTTGAAGTGATAATTTTTGCATAGTTTTCTATATGTTGTGCAATGTCACTTGTTTGTTTGTTGTTAAGGGATTTAATGCTAATATTTTGTGAGTTTCAAATAAGCTTCGAAAAATTCTAAGAAGATATGAAATCCCTATAAGGAACGTGTTGTAAAAAGAGTCGGGTCAATAGAATGAGAAACGAGTAAGAACGAAGCAATCAAGTGAAAAGAGTATCGGCCTGCAATAAAACTCGTGACCACTTTTCACGACCGTGAATTTTGTCGCGACCACTTTTCACAGTCACTTTTGAATGTTGATTAATTTACAAAAATCAGGGTCAATTTTGCAGTCAACTCTGGGTGGCGAAATCAGTGGCAGTTTTCTCCTTCCAAGTTTATCGTGTTTTTATTCTTTAATTATGCTTATATTTAGATTTTTTTTATACTTGTTTAATTATGAGTGGTTAAACACTTTAATATTCTAGGGTTAGAGAGTAATTGAATTTGAAGAATAATGAATTTCTGATTATATGATTTAGATTCATCTTTTAATCTTTGTGTTCTTAATCTTGTTTGCTTGATTGATTGATTATCATGATAGCATAATTTGTTGTGTCAATTCCTAAATCGAGAGATGAGTTTTAACACTTGAACATAAGAACGCAAAACACATTAATCAATAAGATCAAGAGATTTAAAATTAATTGTGCGAACAAAAAATCTATGAAACTTTTAGGGGTTGCATGTTAGTAATTGAATGGAGACATTAATTCTAACATGCAATATATGATTTATGTGCTTTGAAATCATGTTTAAACTAATTGAGTGATTCTCCTAATAAAAGTTGAATCCCAAATAAACCATATAATTGAATTGAAATTGTTCGAATGAATCAATGAAATCAAATCTCTAGAATATTTCTTCTTTTCTGAATTTAAACCCTAATTTTCTACGTTCATCATTTATTTTCTTTATTTGATTTCTGTTGAAGTAATTTATTAAATCAAATCCTTTAATGTGTTTGACTAAATAGTGCTTAGGAAGTTGATGTCGCATTACTCACACATAAATTAATCATTAGTCTATATGGAACATAACCTTACTCATCATTATACATAGTTATACCATACACTTGTAGGGTGTTAATATTTTGTCAATCAACAACAATTTGGGTAGTAATGGGATGAGCCAAGGTAATAAAATGACCATATTTGGTAGGTCTATCTATAACTACCGGTATGGTGTTTTTCCCCAACTAACATTGGCAATCCCTCCACAAAATCCATGCTAATGTGTATCCAAGCTTGAGGTGGGATAGGTAGGGGTTGTAGCAACCCTAAGGTATGTCCATGCTCAAGCTTATTAAGTCTACATACATCACAATTCTTGACCGGTGTCTCCACTTCTGACTTCATAGTTGGGTAGTAGAAAGCACTCTTTAGTCTAATATTGGTACCTTGTACCATAGAATATCCACCATAATGTGATCCATGAATGGTGTGTAAGACCTTACTCTACTAAAAAGCACATATATGTAATATTTTTTATCCGCTACATATGTGACGCGCGGTCGTTTCGCGCTCAAAATAAGTTTGTAATGTTTCTGTGCCCACAGCGAGCGTAGTTAGCTCATGAGTACGGGTCGATCCCACAGAGAGTTGTTGTGATCTCACTTTCGAGTAACCAATCACAAAAGGGGTTGGTTATGTTGTCACCTTAACTGAAAATAAATCTGCAAAATAACACTAGAGAAAATATCAAATAATAAAGGTTCCGGTATTTGAACTAGAATTTGGTTTAAATATAAAACTACTCGATCATGGGCACACCAATTTTCATGCATGTTAAGTCATCCAGTTATGGAGAGCGGATTCCTCTCTGCGTCTCTTTATTCATCCTTTCATTATAGGTTTAAAAATGATTCCTCGTCAATTAAACCCCTAACTTATCACCTACCCCCCGGTTCTCCAAAGAGATATAAATGAATAGACAACCGTATGCCCTAGACAAACCCAAGCTTACTGTGTTTACCGATTCCTCGTGTGCCCACAATAACCCATCAACTCCCTAATTACTATATGAACCAACACACAATCACGATTCGTCAATTTAATTAATAGTGGTGTGCCCGCTATGTCTAACGAGTGATCAACCACATTGGGCATTTTCGATACACACTCACGTGGAACAGGTTCAAGAATCGATAAAAACCTACCATGCATTAATATGCCCATTTCGGCCTCACGAGCCTAGATTTATACTTAAACCATTTCTATTGTTCAAACACCGGAATTAAAGGATCTAGCCACTCATGCTAGATAACTTACTGAATTAATATGAAAAAATCTCAACTCCAACATTGAGAATCATAAACATAACCTAAGTCCCAATGGCTTAAGGCCTATTGGATTATTTTTACTGCCTAACCAGCGTACTGAATATAAAATGTAGAAAATAAAATATTGTAGCAGTATTCCAGACTTCAAACGCATACATTTCCAGAGAATAAAACTTATTTTTATAGATACAATCCGACAAGATTCAAATTCCCCCCACAGGCGGGGGTCTTCAATTACCTTCATGGACCGGCGTGCCCTCTATAACTGACTGGATAAGTCTTATCCAGTTTGTTGACCAAATCCCCATTTTTAAGGGATTGACTTTATCTCTTCTTCTCCAGGCCTCCAGCAGTCCATCTCAACTCCATCTCTTTTCAGATTGATCCCTTCTTTTTGTTCTTATCTTGGTTCAACAACCCTACAAAATTCCGCATGTGCCCAGTTCCAAGCCCCTGGTCGAGTCTGCACGAGCAATGTGGGTACGATATCATACAGTCAACTTCATCCATCTCTGATATGCCTATTCTACCTCCCAAATGTAGGATGAATGCTGAAGAAGTTCCTTGTGCCTCTGAATAATTTTTATGGCTTGGATTGTGCGTGAAATGCTAGACAAAATGTCTCTTTCACCATACTCGACCTCCTGAATTTCCCTTGACCCCGATCCTGGTTCTTTTTGACTCAAAACAGACTAAAAAGGACATTTATATCGAATAAAATGCCCTTAAAAATACAAAATAAATGGACTTATCACACCCACACACTTTAAACATAATTGTCCTCAAGCATGGGAAAAGGCAGAATTGTTGGAGGAATATATATAAATGTGATGCCCTGGCTATATATATCCATCCCAAACAAAGAATCTGTTAGGGCATTTCATAGGCTCAAGAGGGCGTGCAAGGCTGTGTTGTTGGTGGGTTGATTTATATAAGTGGCTCAGTGAAAGATGGCCTACATCATCTACTCATGCATCAACAATCCCAAGACTCTAAAGCAGAACAGTAGCAAGTTCTAGAACTCCTAAGCACAGAATGTTCACACACATGAAGGAAGAAGAGTTGTGAAATGTGTATACATCATATAAGCTCAAATCTCATAGGGTATGCTAACTCGTTCGTCATCCCTATCTTACTGTGGGCATGCTGAATTTTTATAAAGTAATAAAGTTGAAAAATCAAGTGCAATGGCCACACGAATTTCACAGAAGCATGTTTGACTTAACTAACTGACCGCCTACATACTTTGCATAAGGCAAAGTGTTAAAATGGACTCAACAAAAAACAGGAATAAAACACTGAAATGCCCTCACCCACACACTTTGCATGAGGCAAAGTGGGTGAAACAGGGACGCACACAAACAACAATGAACAAACAAAAATAAAAATAAAAAACCTAGACTATTGAAAAGGAAGAACCAGGTTTAATCGGTCTTAGGCATTGGGTATTGGGTATGTGAACCCAACATGTTTGAAATACGCCTTCAGGGCCTTCTCCATGCGGGTCAACTTCTCGCTTGTCTGAAACTAGGCATTTTCCACCATCTCCAGTTTCCTCATCATCACTGCGACTGGATACTCCCCTTGCTGTGCCCTCCCTGCTGGTGGTTTTCTTGATATACCTGCAATCATTAAAAGGCTCGAGGGGTCTGCCCTCAGCACAAAGAAAATAGGTTTTTCTTCCTCATCATCCATCATATCTTGCATTCTCTTCAAGCATGCAATATCAAAGAATTCAAGGGCCGGAGGGTCAAAGCAGTGGTACTTAAATCAAGCAACCTAGACCTAACAACAATTTAGGTGATCAATTATGCGCATGAGATTCGATGCTTGGGGTGTGTCTTAATCTCTCTAAAGTGTGCATTGGCCACAGAGCCAAAATTAATTTATATCTTTTTAACCATGCACTAGAGAATGTATAGTTCCTAATTAGTGATATAATTGGAACTGTCTTTTCTTCCAAAGAAGCTGTAGGCAACCACCCAATGACATAATCTTAAGGCTTTGTTATTCAAACAATAGCATTTTGTGGCTCCACTATGATAAGTAGAGCCATCCCCAATGTCAACCCATTTCGCATCAACTCCCTCAGCGGAGTCGGGCACTACGGTCACTGCATTCACATAATCATCCTCCTGGAGATCCATATATGACAAAATGCCCAACATCATATTCAATTCATCATGTATCAGCCCGGTCCCAAGGATGGGGATGGGGTTGTTGTGCGTAAAATAGCACGAAAAATCGGAAATCCAGGGGCCTGTTTTTAGAATTTAAACTAAGTTAGCGCCTCAAGAACTTAGGCAACTTAACTTTATAACTTAGAAGAACTATCGATTTCAACGAATCAATGGGGTCAAAGGGTTCAAACAAGTCGAAGGGGTCAAAGGATTCAATCGAGTCAAAAGTACGCCATATCATAGACCAATCGAAATTTAAACAGAATCCAATGACAAACTGAAAACAAGCAGAATCATGCTTGGAAAGAAAAACCCCTTCATAGGCGAACAACAACAACAAGCATGCAAAACTTATTCACAAGTCAACTGAAAATGAACAGATACCAATATATTCAACAATAGGACTTCTCAAGTAACCCGGAATCAATAAAGGAACAACTAGGTATGTCAAAAGAACATGCTTCAAAGACTTTATTGATAACTAGGATTCATAGCATTTAAGACATTCTATTATCAAGAAACAAGTTACACATATCAAGACTAAATACTAACATTAGAGTAATTAGCAGAAACTTAGCAGAAGAAAATCATGTAACCATATATAGCAACAAACTTGAAACCTCAGACAACCCAGACAACCCCACCAGCCGCACATCACCGGCCTCAGTATCTCAACCTGAAAATATTTGAAAAAGAGGGTGTGAGCACTAATGTACTCAGTGGGGTTTTATGAGAAAACTCTTGATAAAATTTAGAAATAACCAATTAATAACCGTCGGCATATGAAGAGCAAAATACAAAAGCCCTCTCTATATCCGCAAAACCTTTTATTTCCTTTCTAGCGCCTTTCCTGGCTCAAACCTGTTGTCTACTGCACCCTTATGCCTTAGGATAAGAGAAGGGTTACCTCAAGTATCCTTTGAGTTTGCGAGGGGATTGCCCAGCAGCGACTCTCTTTACTTTCAAATGTTTAACTCGGTGACTCGAAGGTCACGGCATGATAATGCAAATAAACTATTCTTTAAGCTTGATAATCTGCTTACAACAAAAGTTATATCCTTCCTTAACCTCCTTCCTTACTAAACCTTAACCTTCCTTACTTAACCTTAACCTTAACCTTCCTTACCTACTTGACTTAGCTAGCAATACCAAGCCTAGAGCAATCAACTAAGGCTAATTCTTTAATTGAGCATGATCTCAGCCTATAAGGGATTTATAACTTACCCTAAAAGGTAATACTTAGCTAAATAATCTTTAGCAAAATCCAACATTCCAATACGAGGAGAAGAACACGGATAAATATCGATTGCAAATAAAGTAATTCTAAACATTTCATGCTAGCATAAATTGTATATAAACAATTCTAGCATATCCTTAGCTAATTAAGCTTAGCAAAATCCAATAACCAAATACTAGGAAATGAATGGGCATAAGCATAGATTGCAACTAAAAGCAATTCTAGATCTCGGGCTAGCATCAATTGTATTTAAACAATTCTAGCATATCTAAACATACTTGAGAGCTTACTTAACTTATAATAACTTCATTTACTTATCTAACTCAAATAATAATTCAACAATATCATGCATATAACTTTCTTTAATTTCATTCCTTTGTACAGAGACTAAACAGGCATAGCATAAAATATTGTATTGGATATATCCCTTGCCTTAATATGCTTCTAGAGCTTACTAGCTCAAATCATATATTTGGTTTAGAATCACCCACCTCTATGACGAGAATCTTGATAACGAGCACGTGGACGAAGCAACGAGCCGAAAATCCTTCATCGGGCCTCCTCGGGGTTCATCTCTTCTTTACGAAAGTCGATCAATGACTTGAAATCTTATTCAAGATCCTAACAAGAAATCAAAATGATATCTAAACCCTTGACCCTTAACTATAATTTAAAGCACGAGAATTTAAACGATTAAGACATCCGAAATCACCGCAAAAGGGGACGGAAAATCCGACTCAAACGATCAAGATTCCGGATGATTGGCCACTTCTATGTCGTAGATCTTCAAAAGAGCTTCGATTTGAGTACTTATGGGCCCCATGGTTCCAACCGAGGCGAAAGTTATGGCCTCCGCACGAAAACGTGCAAGGGCTGCCGCGGAACCATACGCCGCGGCGCCCCCTAGCGCCGGGGCGCCCCTATGCGTGCCAGCAGCCCCTAGCACCGCGGCGGCGGGGGGTGCGCGCCGGTGCCCTCCCTGCCAATTAAAAGGCGGTTAAAAGGCGTTTTATTCAATGTTGAGGTCCAAATGACCTCATTCACGAGATCCGAAAATATCGGGAGGTTCGTTGGCTCGAGTATTATTAAACCAACTTGACTCGGGATAAAGAACGAGTCATCTTGAAGGAAAACAAGAAAATATTCTCTTTTCAAAAATAAATTTACTATTCCACATAAGGGACAAATAAAATTCCCGAGCGTTCAATTGACCTCAGAATAAAAATCCGGGAACGACAACGGATTCCTTGAGAAATTTCCTATAGGATAGGCTTGAAAAAACAAGGCTCGGGTCAACACACGAGATTTCACAAATTTCTAACGAACACGCTCCTACGGAAAAACACTATTCATAACTTCTTTAAACGCGTTTTAAATTACCGGGAACTCAAACGACTTCAGATTCAAAATCCGAAAGCACCGGCATGCTCCTTAGGTTAAAGCCTTTTAAACATGATCAAAATCGGCTATAACTGAGCTCAGATCGAAATTTTCGAAAAGACGATTTTATGGAAAATAACTCCTAAAATCGCAGTTTAGAACCGAAACATCCTTATTATGCTCAAAATTCCTCTTAATATTTCCTAATTAAAATTAAGAATTACTTAATCATATTCTGAAAATCCGGATTGTTATATCCTACACCCCTTAAAAAAAATTTCGCCCCGAAATTTACCTCCTCTCAACAGAGATCTGGATTCCTTCTAAGAATCTATAGCCTTACTGAAACGACATAGGTTCAAAACCTTACTATAGGGCTAAGAATAGCCTGAGCCTTCCTTTATAAATTAGTCCTCAAGCAGGATTAATACTTCTATAATCATTCTTCTTTTCTTCCTCAAAGCTTGAGCATCTTCTATCTTTCCTTCCTTATGAAATCTCTCTCAAAACATCGTTTCACATGAGCTTCCTATGATCTTGCATTCGAGCGTACCTCTAGAAACTATTCGATCAACAAAATAAATAAATAAAACTTTATTAAACTTGCTCCTTGAGCACGGGCATCTCAACGACTCCATCCTTCTTTTATCTTGCTTGGCTTTGCTTTTGCTTCTAACTTTACTTCTCGCAGCTTTGAAACAAACTCGAACTAGATGACAACTCAAATTAATCGAGCACCTCCTTCGATAGTTCCTTGCACGTTCTATCACGTTCGAAAACTCGCTTTATCTTCATCTTTAACTTCTTGAGGTTCGACTTCTTCGTCTTCTTGGGGCGTACCTCGTGGTGCGCTCCAAACTTAAATTCTCGACGCAACCTAAATCTAAACTTCTTCATCGCAGTTGTCTCTTTTCCTCGAAGCAGTCGTCTGACTTCGTGGCTCCTGCTGGCGGTCACCATCGCTTGCAGACATTCCTCAGATCGCCTCCAAACGTAACGAGCTGAGAAATCTTCTTAGAAATGCACGTCCTAAACTTAGAGAATACTATCTGGCACTTACTTGGATTCCACTTCCTTCTAGGAAATACTATCTCTTATTCTTCCAACCCTGACTAGAAGGAATACTGCTATATACTCTTTGCTTTATTCCATGATACACACTCGAGTACTATGAGTGAGAGCAAAATAAACGAATGCCTCTGAGTGAGTACTTTATCTTGATCAATAATTCTTTAACAAGCTTAAAAACTGGAAGAGATATAACACTAGGTTATATATATAAAAAACATTACCTTTTCAGAGGACTTATAACCTTGAAGGGTTCTTGCATATAACAAAGATATGGAAGAAATCAACGGTTAGCAACTGAAAACCGTGCTAAAATATTTTTACAAGGGCGTCAGCATAGCCTATCAAAGAAATTCTATTACTGATTCTTGATGATCAAAGAAGTATTATCCAAAAGATTCACAATTATCCAAGAGGATATAATCAAAGAATTTCAAATGGTACAAATGGAGAATTTTAATTGATACGAAGCTATTGAAGGGCAATTGATTCAATTGACAAGAGAATAAATAAATTGATTCCAAAAGAATGAATAAATCGATCCAGAATGGGAATGAATAAATTGATTCTATTGACAAGAGAATAAATAAACTCAACAAAACTTCTTATCAAACTGAAACTCTCAATCTTCCGAATATTAGGTCTATCTTCTTAACGATCTTCTTCGGGTCTTCTCTTTCTTCTTTGAGCATTATGCATCTTTTTCTTGGCGAGGTTGTTATAAAATAGCATGAGTTGGCTGGACTCAAATGGCTGCACCTGACCGGAAAATAATATCCGGGGATTTTTTCCTATCTATCAGAAGGGACACGACAAAGCGACTTAATCTATGGATCCTCCTAGACTCAAATAATCTGACTTCAACTTCTCCTGGAAACACCGATGAATGTGTCTTTAAACTATCTTGGCTATAGTCGTGACGACAATCTTCATCTTCATTAATCGGCTTGAAACAAATGATATCTCGAGGCATCGAATGCGACGTGACCTTGAATGTCCCTCTATTGAATTAACGAGCCTTTAGCGAAAGAAACTGTAAAACCCCAGAAAAATATAGTATTTAAAATTTATTTTATAGCTAGAAATTTCATGAAATTAGAGTCCAAATTATTTTGACTAGTTAATTATGGGCTTAGAGATGCAATAAGATTAAGAAGTCTCGACCTTAGTTGAGTTTTCTACTTAATATTAGAATATATATTATAAAAATAGAGATTAATGGGACCGTCTTGGTACTAAGATCATTTAAATTAGACTATATTTAGTCTTCCAATGAAATTTATTTCATTTGATAATTTGAACCCGGAAATTTTATTCTATCCCAATTGGTCCAATTATTTTCGAACCAATTCAAATTTATCTCCAATTAATCATGTAATTAAATGTATATATATAATATAGATATACGTAAGTAAGTGGAATCATTTTGTTATATCAAAGAAAACATCTAACTATAATCAATCATGTTAGGACATGATTAGTAACAATTAAAACCTTGTCTAATTAAATTCCCCCGCCAATACGTGTTCGCCGTGTGGAATTGATTGAGGATGTCTAAGTATGGATAACATTTATGTGTGTTTATCAATAGTTAGATAGGTTTGATGAGTCATATATATATATATATATATATAGGCTTGCCTAGTCATAAATATAGGGTACTTAGGCATACGTGTAGAATAGAAATATATATATATATATATACATATATATATTGGGAATTAGAAGTAAGATGAGTGAAATAAAAAGAAAAACGAAAGAAAAAGGAAAGAAAAAAAATCAGAAGCATAATCGGAAAAAAAAATTAAAGGAAGAAATTGGAAGAAAAATTAAGGTGAGATTTTTAGCACCGGAATCTTCTTTCGATTTAATTTTCGGTTGATTTAGCTATACAAGTTTTAAAATTTTCATGTCATTGTAACTTCGTGTTATAAGTTCTATCTCTATTATTTCCAAATTTATAGTCTAATATTATTTGATATATCAATACTCAGATTTTGCCCATAATATATTAAATGAATCCAACTGCTAAATTCATATTCTCTCAATTCTAGTTTAGTACTTAGGAATTAAATTAGGATTTTTAGAAAACATAATTTAATCATAAGTAAGATATTGAAATTAAATTTTACTTCTATATGTTAAATCAAGCTTCATAATTATTGAGTTAAGTTTGATACATAGTTATCCATTCAATTCTGTTCGCGAAGTCCGATAAATTCTCAATCTAAATTAATTCATTCTGTCAAATGCGCATTATTCATCCGTTTGACACCATTTCAATCTCAAATGATCCCATAGGAAATCCTTAATTAAGTTATTTAGGACCTAGGTTATTACCTTAATGACCTATTTGAGGTTTCTAAGCTACAATTTTAATTTTATAGGTCGAGACGGACGGGAAGCATAATAGCATTGCATAAAATTTTCACTGCACTTTGAGATCATCCAGGTGGGTTTTTCTATAACTCACAACTATGTTTTAAATTCGTCCATGAAAAGTATGTTAAATGTTTTTAATAACATTGTTTACGCAATGATTGGATGTGTTGAGACTTCATGCATAGAGGAATTCCGACTTACAAGAAAGACGGTTTACTTTGTGACTAAATGTCTAGATAAGTAACCGTAAAGTATCATGTGATCACATTGGGTTTCTCATCCAATGAAGAAGAGTAAACTATGTTATAAAGCATGTTTATGATTGATTTTAAAGCATGAAAGTATGACTTGGATGAATGATAATGCCCACTGAGTGTTTTCTGGCACTCAACCCAAATATTTTCAAATATTTTCAGGTCTTGGAGATTGAGCTGGTTGATGATGAGCTGTTGGATTGGGTTTTGATGGTTGACTCTTATGTGGTTTTTGCTTAAAATCATCTTTAAACTTATGTTTGTATATTAAATATTAAATGCTTTCGTTGATACTCTACAAAACCTTTAAGTTTGAAAGTTGTTGACCCCTGTGGTCAATTTTGACTGTATATACAAATATTTTAAATGTATATAAGGGTTGACCGTGGTGCTTTTAAATGTGTGGCCTGTTTGGCTATATATATTTCTTGTTAACATGTCATCTAGTTATGTGTGAGTTAGTTATTTCGAAAAGCCTTGTTGAAAGTTGACTTTGGGAACGTCTAAGTGCGTGGTTTGAACATTTTTAAGTTGAGGTGCTGCACATTTGTAATTATTTATAAAGTTAAATCTTATTTTTGAAAATTATTTATCACGTAAGCATGTACGTATGTTTTTGGTGACGTTTTGGTCCTAATGGGACTGGGGCGTTACAGAAACGAATCTTTATTCCTTGCAAATGCGATTAGATCTTCAAATGAGACTTCTCTTGAGTTGAAAACTCGGATTCCTTGAACTTGCTTTAGATTCGCGATCGGATAACTTGCCTTTAACTTGACCGCTCATCTTCTTGCTCCTTGCTCGAAACTGAACTTCATGACCTTCTTCTCGATCCTACTATAATCTTAGAATCCTTTATCCTTCTTATGAATGCTCTATAAATGTTCTTTCGAACATCTCTACTTAACTCCAGCTCCTTGAGAGGAAACTTACTCAATCTAGGCTCCTGAGAGAACTTAAAGGGAATTCTAGAATTCTCCTTAATTCAAGCTCGCTATAGTCTATGTTCTAACTATATTCTCTATGCCTCATTTGTCCTTAACTCATCCTCAAATTCTTTTCTTATGGGTAGTAGACAAGCCTTTATCAAAAGAAGATTTTTAAATCAACTTTCAAACTTTATAACTTTACTCAAAAAAAATTTAACGGTCCAAAATAACCGAAATAGTTTGAGTATTTGCAGAAATAATATTCTGAAAAGATTCACTGCTTGCTTGAGTCCGTAATGACTCAAAATTCTTTAAAAAGATTAATCTAAAACTTACTTCAATAAGTTCCACTTTAAACTTGGTATAACCAAAATTTTATTTCGAAAAGAAATAATCTTCGAAAATCGACTAACCTTGCTCTGCTCAAAACTTTTCTCCTCATCCTGTACTTTCAAAAAGTTATACCAAATATAATCAAAATACTTTAACTCAATCAGACCTTAACTTTGTTGAAGATGCGAGGGTGATGATGAGCTGGTAGTTGCTGATTAATACCTTTGAACAATTCAATATTCACATAGAACTCAATCAAACTCTAAGAAGAGACAGGTCTGCAGAGTTGCAAGCCTGCTCTGATACCATCTGCAACAACCTGGTCCCGAGGATGGGGACGGGGTTGTTGTGCGTAAAATAGCACGAAAAATTGGAAATCCAGGGGGGTGTTTTTAGAATTTAAACTAAGTTAGCGCCTCAAGAACTTAGGTAACTTAACTTTATGACTTGGAAGAACTATCAATTTCAACGAATCAACAGGGTCAAAGGGTTCAAACAAGTCGAAGGGGTCAAAGGATTTAATCGAGTCAAAAGTACGCCATATCATAGACCAATCGAAATTTAAACAGAATCTAATGACAAACTAAAAACAAGCAGAATCATGCTTGGAAAGAAAAACCCCTTCATAGGCGAACAACAACAACAAGCATGCAAAACTTATTCACAAGTCAACTGAAAATGAACAGATACCAATATGTTCAACAATAGGACTTCTCAAGTAACCTGGAATCAATAAAGGAACAACTGGGTATGTCAAAAGAACATGCTTCAAAGACTTTATTGATAACTAGGATTCATAGCATTTAAGACATGCTATTATCAAGAAACAAGTTACACATATCAAGACTAAATGCTAACTTAAGAGTACTTAGCAGAAACTTAGCGGAAGAAAATCATGTAACCATATATAGCAACAAACTTGAAACCTCAGACAACCCAGACAACCCCACCAGCAGCACATCACCGGCCTCAACATCTCAACCTGAAAACATTTGAAAAAGAGGGTGTGAGCACTAATGTACTCATTGGGGTTTTATGAGAAAACTCTTGATAATCTTTAGAAATATCTAATTAATAACCGTCGGCATATGCAAAGCAAAACGCAAAATCCCTCTCCATATCCGCAAAACCTTTTACTTCCTTTCTGGCGCCTTTCCTGACTTAAACCTGTTGTCTACTGCACCCTTATGCCTTAGGATAAGAGAGGGGTTACCTCAAGTATCCTTTGAGTATGCGAGTGGATTACCCAACAGTGACTCTCTTTACTTTCAAATGTTCAACTCGGTGACTCGAAGGTCACGGCATGATAATGCAAATAAACTGTTCTTTAAGCTCGATAATCTGCTTACAACAGAAGTTATATCCTTCCTTAACCTCCTTCCTTACTAAACCTTAACCTTCCTTACTTAACCTTAACCTTAACCTTCCTTACCTACTTGACTTAGCTAGCAATACCAAGCCTAGAGCAATCATCTAAGGCTAATTCTTTAATTGAGCATGATCTCATCCTATAAGGGATTTATAACTTACCCTAAAAGGCAATACTTAGCTAAATAATCTTTAGCAAAATCCAACATTCCAATACGAGGAAAAGAACACGGATAAATATCTAATGCAAATAAAGCAATTCTAAACATCTCATGCTAGCATATATTGTATATAAACAATTCTAGCATATCCTTAGCTAATTAAGCTTAGCAAAACCCAATAACCAAATACTAGAAAATGAATGGGCATAAGCTGTAATAGCCCGGTCCCGAGATAGGGATTTACTGGTAGGGACGGGGTGTTATGATAAGATTAAGCGGATAAAACGGAAGATTAACAAGTTGGTTTTACCATTTAGATATGCTTTTAGAGTTTAGATAGGGATACTCGGGTTTACTTTTGCTAGGCGGTAATTTAAACAGATAAACGGATACCATAGACGATAACGGTTAATGATACATGTAAGCCCTTTTTTATAAAAGGAAATTATACTCGGGTAGAAGAAATAGAACTTAGTATGCGTCTTATAATCAATTAGTTATGTCTGGGGAGATTATTCATGGATTCTTGCTAATCATAGTAGGACTTTAAACAGAATTGGAAAGAGTGTATCAGAGTAGTAGACCACATAGTGGGATTTCAAAGAAACATTAGATAATAACAAAACAGTCTTGGCAGCCAACCCACATTCACAGCCACCAGCATCCTTAGCATCTCAACCTGAAAATATTTGAAAAGAGGGGGCATGAGCACTAATGTACTCAGTGAGTTTTAGCGAAAATGCTTTAATAACTTCAAGATATCCAACAATTACAGACGGTATACGGAGAGCAAAACGCAAAAGCCCTCTCCGTATCCGTAAAACCTTTTCTTTTCTTTTGGGCCCAACTTGGCTCAAACCTGTCGTCAACTGTACTCTTAGGCATGCCATAGGATAGAAGAGGGGTTACCTCAAATATCCGAACGAGTTTGCGTGGGAAAATCCCAGCAGTGACTTCCTTAATAATTCTGAGCTCAATATTCTGCTTAAGTGAAAGCTAAGTTCCTTCCTTTCCTATCCTTGCTAGCAATACCAAGCTTAGAACAATGTCTAATGCTAATCTTTTAATACTATATGATCTTGGCCTACAAGGTTTAATGCTACCCTAACAAGGCAAACCTTAACTCTTAATTCTGTGAGCTTAACTAGCATAAATATTAGATTACAGGAGAAGCACGTAAACAAGCACGAATCGGAGCTAAAGATAATTCCAAACATCTCATGCTAAACGTAAACAAAACTTTAGTAGTTCTATCATTTCTAAACATGCTTGAGAGCTTAAGTAAAGCATAATATCTTCCTTTCTTCCTTCCTTGTACAGAGATCAAACAGGCTGAGCAAAAATACTTTATTGGATATCTCATTTGCCCTAACATGCTTCTAGAGCTTATTAGCTCAAACTTTAGATGAGTATAGATTTACCCACCTTGGTTATGGGACGGAAGATGAGGCAACGAGCTGGTGGTCTTCCTTAGTATTCCTCCGAGGCTCGATTCCTCCTACAAAAGTCGAATCGTCGACTTAGAAGCCTCCTTCGAAGATTTCTAACAACATGATATTAAACAACACCCAACTAATAACCCCTTAGCTAGGACTTAATATGGATAGCACGACTTTGACTTAATAAGGGTCCGAAAAGGGTTTATTTTATTTAGGGAACTTCTCGACTTGACTTCCCAAATTTTTAGACGGAAAAGAACTTGAATGTTTTTCTTGAAATAAATAGGAGAAAGCTTGAAAATCTTTTTAATTCAAACTTGAAAATTACTCGGAGAATCATGACTCGAAGAAAAACTTGAAAAGATGGAAGAACGAGCGTCGGACAACACGGGGGGCGTCGCGCGCCGGCGGCACCCCGCGCGCCCCGCGCAGCCCCGCGCCCGCGCACCCTCCATGCCCGCGGGGTCCTGGGCCGAGGGAGGCGTCGCGCGGCCGCGCATCCCCCCGCGATCGCGGGACCTATTTTCTCTCTCTCCTGGGCGATCTTCAACTGGGTTCTTCGTGTTCGTTGATTCTTTCGACGAACACGAAGAACACGAAGAACGCTATACCCGAAATTTCTTAAAAACAACGTGCTTGAATTTATCATGCATCAACATGCTTTAACTTAAAAATAATTTTGGCATTATAAAAGGCATAAACACGATAATCCTCCTTTAATTTAGATTAATGACAAAATCGTTAAATGTGGCTTGAACGGAATTTAACGGAATAACAAGGTTAATCTTCTTAGAATAACAATAACGGAATTAGAATGAGAAATATAACGTACAAGTTATTATCTTGGAATTTCAACAAAAATAGAAATGTAACTTTAGACGAGAAATAATGAAGAACGCGAAGAACGTAAAGAACGGAAAGTAAATGCGAAATTTAAAGGCGAAAAAGAAATGGAATTGAGACCGACGAACGCAAATGGACGGGGTCAGGTGCGTCGAAGGAATGTGGTTAGCTCGGCATCTCGTCGAGTCGCAACGACGGCAGAGCCGCCTGCTACGATTTCAATGGTGTCCCTAGCACATTCCCTCACCGCATCCCTTCCACGCCACTCCGCTCGTCGTCTTGAAGAACACTCACGAAGAACGCTTTTTACTTAGACAGAACCTTCTCGGCTTTCAAAGCTTTTCACCTCTCGATTTAGAAGTGAATGGACAAAGTAAAATGAGCAAGAAATGCTAAAGGGGTGGTCCCCTATATATAGGAAAAGCTTTGACTTCCCTTGGAAGCCATTGCTGTGCGGGAATACTGCAAAAGTTACCCCGGGTTCGGTTAAAAGCTGCTTTATTCGATGTCGAGGTCCAAATGACTTCAAACACGAAATCTAAAAATACCGGGAGACTCGTTGGCTTGAATACTAGTGAACCAACTTGATTCGTGAAGAAGACGGGGTCATCTGAAGAGAGACGAGCAAAGATTCCCTTTTTTGGAATTACTTTTTACTATTCACTCAGACTGACAGATTCGGCTCCCGAGCGTTCGATTGACCTCAGAATGACAATCCGTGAATGCCAACGGAATCCTTGAGTCATTTCCTATAAGAGGGGCTTAACAGAACAAGACTCGGATCAACGAGGAGGATTTCGTAAATTTCTCAAAACACGAACGCACGCAAAAATTACTATTCATTCTTCTTTTAAATGCGTTTTTCATCACCGGGAACTCAATGACTTCAGAATTAAAATCCAAAAATACCGGCATACTCCTTAAGTTAAAACCTTTCTAACGAGACTACGGAGGGTCATAAAATAGTTAGAATCACATTTCTCGAAAAGACGATCTTCACGAAAACTGACTCCAAAAGTCGTGACTGACATCCAACCTTAACTAACCTTAATTAAATTTCCTCTTTAATTAATTAACTAATATTAATAATCCTCTAAACCTTATTCAAATATCTGGGGTATTACATAAGCATAGATTGCAATTAAAAGCAATTCTAGATCTCGGGCTAGCATAAATTGTATTTAAACAATTCTAGCATATCTAAACATACTTGAGAGATCAATTAACTTATAATAACTTTCTTTACTTCTCTAACTTAAATAACAATTCAACAATATCATGCATATAACTACCTTTCCTTTCCTTTCCTTCCTTTGTATAGAGACTAAACAGGCAGAGCATAAAATATTTTATTAGATATTTCCCTCGCCTTAACATTCTTCTAGAGCTTACTAGCTCAAACCATATATTTGGTTTAGAATCACCCACCTCTATGACGAGCACCTTGATAACGAGCACGTGGACGAAGCAACGAGCCGAAAATCCTTCATCGGGCCTCCTCGAGGTTCATCTCTTCTTTACGACAGTCAATCAATGACTTCAAATCTTATTCGAGATCCTAACAAGAAATTGAAATGATATCTAAACCCTTGACCCTTAACTATAACTTAAAGGACGAGAATTTAAATGATTAAGACATCCAAAATTACCGCAAAAGGGGATGGAAAATCCGACTCAAAAGATAGAGATTCCAGATGATTGGCCACTTCTATGTCGTAGATCTTCGAAAGAGCTTCGATTTGAGTACTCATGGGCTCCATGGTTCCAACCGAGGCGAACGTTATGGCCTCCGCACGAAAACGTGTTGGGGCTGCCGCAACACGATGTGCCGCGGTGCTCCCTAGCGCCGGCGGCCCCTAGCACCACGGTGGGGGGGGGTGCGTGCCGGCGCCCTCTCTGCCGATTAAAAGGCGGTTAAAAGGCACTTTATTCAATGTCGAGGTCCAAATGACCTCATTCACGAGATCTGAAAATACCAGCAGGTTCGTTGGCTCGAGTACTATTAAACCAACTTGACTCGGGATAAAAAACGAGTCATCTTGAAGGAAAATGAGAAAATATTCTCTTTTCAAAAATAAAGTTACTATTCCATACAAGGGACAAATAAAATTCCCGAGCGTTCAATTGACCTCGGAATAAAAATCCGGGAACACCAACGGATTCCTTGAGAAATTTCCTATAGGATAAGCTTGAAAAAACAAGGCTCGGGTCAACACATGAGATTCCGTAAATTTCTAACGAACGCGCTCCTACGGAAAAACACTATTCATAACTTCTTTAAACGCGTTTTAAATCACCGGGAACTCAAACGACTTCAGATTCAAAATCCGAAAGCACCGGCATGCTCCTTGGGTCAACGCCTTTCAAACATGACCAAAATCAGCTATAACTGAGCTCGGATCGAAATTTTCGAAAATACGATTTTACTAAAAATAACTCCTAAAATCGCGGTTTAGAACCGAAACATCCTTATTATGCTCAAAATTCCTCTTAATCATATTCTGAAAATCCGGGTTGTTACACATCAGCAGACATAGAAAAGTTTTTCTCAAGAATTCTGAAACTCATTACCCTAGTAGAAGTGGCAAGCTTATTCACAGCTTTAATTTTCAAATTTTGAACAAACTCTCTTGAGAGAGCATCAAAGATCACTCATTCCATATCCACAAAAAATTCCCAACCAATAGCAGTGAAAAGATTCCTTACCTCCTGCTCTATCCCAAGAGCGATGAGAGACTCACGGTGGACTCCTTTGGAGTTTATAATGCCCCGGACTGGCGGTGGGCTGCTTCCTGGGGTGTGTTTTTATCATAGTGCTACTGTTTATTGATGTGACCGTGACTTTTCAGATTCTAGGGTTTTATTCGATCAGTATGCCCACAGTAACGGATAAACATCATCCCTAAAAAAATTGAAATCCAACTCTATCTCTTCAGAATGCCCTGCTTCAGAATTCCTATTTTCAATGGATTATCTTTATCTCTTGTCTTCTCTCTCCTTATCTTACCCTGTAGATCACATCTTATCCAAAACAAGCGTAAAATTGCCCCCAAACTAGTTTAATTAACTGAAAATTTTATTTAATAAAAAAAATGAATTAAAGCAAATAAAACCTAGGTTACCTCTCAGTAACGCCCTGGTTACTGTCATGGACACGACACCATCCCTTCTTAGACATAAACGGGCTCCACGAGCCAGAACACTCTGGCATCCTGATCAGATTACCCTAGGTAAGGTTTCAAATGGTGGCCATTAACTTTGAAACATCCTCCAATCTCGGTATTTTTCAGTTCAACAGCCTCATTGGGGCATTCCGCATACACTTCAAATAGACCAACCTACTTGGTCCTCAAACTTTCTCCCATCAGTTTGAACCTTGAATGATACAAAAGAACTTACTGCTTTAGAAAGAATCTCTTCCTTCTAATCACTTGATCATGGAGCCTCTTCATTTTTTCCTTGTATAGCACAACATTATCATAGGCCTCCATTCTCATCTCTTCCAGCTCTTGAATTTGAAATTTCCTGAAATACCCGGCTACATCCTTATCTATGTTCAGCTTCTGAAGTGCCCAACGTGCCTTATGTTCCAACTCTACTAGCAAATGACAACACTTTCCAAATAATATCCAGTATGGGGACATCCTAATTAGAGTCTTAAAAGCAGTTCGGTATGCCCACAAGGCATCGTCCAGATAAGTACTCCAATCTTTCCGACTTGGATTTACTACCTTCATGAGAATGGCTTTAATTTCTCGATTTGAGACTTCAGCTTGACCATTCCCTTGTGGATGATAGGCTGTTGTGAATTTATGATTCACCCCATACTTTTTCAACAATTTTGCCAGTGTTTGGTTGCAAAAATGGGTCCCTTGATCATTGATGATAGATCTGGGCACACCAAACCAGCTAAAAATGGGGGATTTCATAAATGCGGCTACTACTCTTGTGTTGGGGTTTTTTCGAATTAAACCACCGCAGGATCATTTGGTTGTTCATTAATCTATGTTCATGCAAATCATATTTTTATGTTACATGCATGTTTATCACGTCAAACACAAAACCATGTAAAATGAATCTAATAAAGCGGAAGACATAGATCCTAATTACTTACAATTGTCAGACGGTCTGAGGACAAGATTAAAGATCTAATCTTGATGTTGAATGAACACAGTAAATGGCGCCACCTATCTCCACAAAAATGGCCACAAACATATTCTACTCCAAGATCTTTTGTTGTATTCCCGGACTGTATCTAGATTCAGAGTGGGCTGAAATCTACTAGATAGAGTTGTGAAATATGTGGATAACTTTGAGAGACAAAGAGGGGCTGATCTTAACTGTGAAAATTTCATCCCCCCTTCCCCTTTTATAAGGAAGCGGATGAAATTTTACTTCTCAAACCCTACTGGATTTGGGCCTCTATCTCAAGTTCAATATCTAGTCCACTATCAGTTAATTGGGCTACAACAGGGATCTAGAAGAATATTAAATTGGCCCACTAATTTATTTAATATCCAATATCCAATAAACTTATGATATAATTAAATAAATTAAGTTTTACTTTTATTCCACTAAAGAAGTAAAACTGACCTACCAATTTAATACATATTTACAAATATGCTTTCTCCTTTAGTCCAGCCATTCCCCGTGTTTAAGATATAATGTTCATTAATTAATTATGTCAGCTTCTGACAGCTATAATTAATTAATATCTAAAACCTTGAGTAGTACCACACAAGCTTTACCATGTAAGGAATAAATTCCACCTGCACGGTTTTAACATGAACTTGTGTTTTTCTCAAGAGAACATCATCAACCTGGCGGACCAGGACACGGTGCTCATGCATACTGCTCGAGACATCATGTATACATTGTTATTACCCAAGATATTGAGTTTGATCTATGAAAAGATCTCACTCATTGATAAATCAAAGTAACAAACAACACACACATATTCTCACCAATATCACATGAGTTCAGAACCCGAACTTTGTGGATCTTTATTGTCTCAGTAACTGGGTCAGAGACAGAGAATAGTATCCTATCATGATCCTTCTCAATATACTAACAAGTGTACTAGAATAATTAGTTAGTTAACATAAACTAACTTATCAGATTATTCTACGGTGTACCGATGGTGTGTTCAAGACCATCTAAGCCGTGAGCTCTTTAATACATTACAAGGTTCTAATGATATGATCTTATCGTGTGACTCTCCACACCATATCATCTACAATGTAAGTATATGGAACATTACATAGAACAATTATAGAATGTAATCTAAATGCAAATAGTGACTACAATAACTTTCATTTCATATCATCATATCATCAGAAAAGTATACAAAGACAAGTTTTCCAATATACAAAACTAACAATCTCCAACTTATACTTGAAGCATGTCTTTCAAGCATAAAAACTAACTGGCTAACTCTCCAATCAAAACTATCAACTCAAACTGCGCCACCAGGTCTGCATCTCACTCCCATTTTCTCCACATGACCATCAAAGGTCTTAGCCGACATGTTCTTTGTGAATGGATCAGCCAGGTTGTCCTCTGATGCAATCTTGACCACCGCCACGTCTCATCTCTTAAAGATTTCTCATATAAGATGGTACTTTCTCTCTATGTGTTTACTTGCCTTGTGGGCTCTGGGTTCCTTCGAATTTGCCACTTCACCAGAGTTATCACAGTATATCGTGATAGTCTTAGGCAAATCAGAAACCACGCCCAAGCCCACTAGGAACCCGCGGAGTCAGACAACCTTTTTTGCAGCCTCAGAGGTAGCTACATACTCGGCTTTCATGGTAGAATCAGCAATGCATTTCTGCTTAATGCTCCTCCATGCGATGGCTCTACCTCCTAATGTAAACAAATAGCCTGAGGTAGACTTACTCTGATCTTTGTCGGATTGAAAATCTGAGTCTGTGTAACCCAAAGGTACTAGACTATCAGAGCGGAAAACCAACATGTAATCTCGAGTCCTTTTAAGGTACTTAAGAATGTTATTGACCGCAGTCCAGTGACCTTGTCCAGGGTTAGACTGATATCTGCTTACCATGCCAACGGCATAACATATATCAGGCCTAGTGCATAGCATATCATACATCAAACTTCCCACAACCGAAACATATAGTACTTTCTTCATTTCCTCTATCTCAGACTGTGTTTGGGGACACATTTCCTTGGATAGATGAATTCCATGCCTGTAAGGTATAAAACCTTTCTTGGAATCTTGCATACCAAACCTAGCTAGCACTATATCGATATAAGTCACCTGGGACATACATAACATTCTTTTCTGGCGATCTCGAATGATCTTGATGCCAAGGACATGTCCGGCTTCACCCAGATCCTTCATATCAAACTGCTCGGACAACCACACTCTAATGTTTGACAACGCCTTCTTACTGTTTCCAATAAGCAAAATGTCATTAACATAAAGTACGAGGAATGCCACCACGTTTCCATCACATTTCTTGTACACACAATTCTCATCCGGACTTTGCACGAATCCATATGACTGGATAGCCTCGTTAAATCAGATGTTCCAAGATCTCGATGCCTGATTAAGTTCATAAATGGATCTCTTAAGCTTACACACAGAGTGCTTTTAGCCCTTAGCAATGAATCCCTCTAGTTGCTTCATGTGGATGTTTTCCTCAAGACTTCCATTTAGGAAAGCTGTCTTGACATCCATCTGCCAGATCTCATAATCCAAATGAGCGGCAATAGATAAGAGAATCCGGATTGACTTAAGTATGGCTACCGGTGAAAAGGTTTCCTCATAATCCATCCCTTCTTTCTTAGTATACCCTTTTGCCACCAATCTTACCTTGAAGGTTTCAACCTTCCCGTCAGACCCCCTCTTGCGCTTGTAGACCCACTTACAACCAATGGATTTTACCCCATCTAGTGGTTCTACAAGTTCCCAGACTTGATTGCGATCCATAGATCCAATCTCAGACTTCATTACAGTTTTCCAAGAATCCGCATCTTTATCTCAAATTGCCTCGTCAGAGGTCCTGGGATCTAATTCATTGAGACCCTCTGGGAAATCTGAATCCTCTCCCAGACCAATGAATCTATCAGGTTGGCATATAACCCTCCCACTGCGACGAGGCAGTTCCTGTACTTCTGTGACACGTTGTGCAATATTTAGTGGTTCCTCTTCTTGAACAACTGGTATAGGATTCGATCCTCTTCTTAACTCCTCAAGGATGATTTGACAATGATCGAGCATTGGTGTTAACAATCGAGCATTGGTGCTAACAATGATCTTCTGATCCTTAGGACTATAAAACAAACTACCTTTCGTTCATCCAGGATATCCAACGAACAACCTTACATCTGTACGAGAGGCCAGCTTATCAGCTTCCTTGTCCAACACGTGTGCTGGGCTACTCCAAATCCGAATATGGTTCAAACTGGGCTTTCGTCCAGTCCATAGTACTGTGGGTGTAGCAGGAACTAATTTCGATGGGATCAAGTTAAGAATATAGGCTGCTGTTTCCAGGGCATATCCCTATAATGAAATGGGCAACTCAGAATAACTCATCATCGATCTAACCATCTCTAACAGTGTACGATTCCTTCTTTCCGCCACGCCATTCTACTGTGGCATTCCAGGCGCAGTCAACTGGGATGTAATCCCATTCTCTGTCATGTAATCCCTAAATTCGCTAGAGAGGTACTCGCCACCACGATCAGAACGTAGTGTCTTGATACCTCTACCTGTTCATTTCTCCACTTCCGCCTCAAACTCTTTGAATTTCTCAAAGCATTCAGACTTGCGATGCAACAGGTAGATATAACCGTATCTAGAGTAATCATCAATGAGAGTGATGAAATACTCGAACCCTCTTCGAGCTTGAACTGACATAGGGCTACACAGGACAGATTGAATCAAATCTAATAGCCCTTCGGATCTATATCCTTTTGACTGGAAAGGACGCTTGGTCATTTTACCTTCCAAACAGGATTCACACAAAGGAAACGATTCCAGTACCAAAGAAGACAATGGTCCATCATTTACAAGCCTTTGTATCCTCTTAAGGTTAATATGACCTAGCCTTAGATGCCAAAGATATGTTTGATTCAAGTCCGAAGGTTCTTTTCTCTTGTTAGGGTTTATGATCGATGTATTCAATAGTTGTCTTTGCGTAGTGTTTTCAATTGGTTTAAGAAAGTATAAGTGTCCATCTAATGTGCCAGAATAGATAAAATGTTTACCACTAAAGATAACTACTTTGTTATCAAAAGAAACAGAATATCCATCCATAATCAATTTAGAAACTGAAACCAAGTTTCGCCTAAAACCAAGCACATAAAGACAATCTTTCAAAACCAAAGTTCTATCACTACTAAAAGGTAAAACAACGTCTCCCACTGCAACAGCTGTCACTCTCATAGCATTGCCCATGTAGACGGTGATCTCATCCTCACTCAGCTGTCTTTTTACCAGGAACCCCTGTAAATACATGCAAACATGATCAGTAGCTCCAGTATCTACTACCTATGACTGGGTAGAACAAGTTGCTAAACATGTTTCTACAACCAGAGTGTGAGATGTACCTCTCTTCTTCTTCTTGTTAGGACACACCGCCTTCCAGTGACTTGGTTGGCCGCACTTGAAGCATTTAGTCTTAGACTTAAACTCCGCCGGAGGAATCTTCGCCTTTGGCTTCTTTGCCTTAGGCGCCTCATCTGCAGCCTTCTTAGGTGCCTTTCTCCTCTTCATTTTTCCACCAGAAGAAGACGCGCCTTTTTCAGCTATGTGGGCCTGAAGATCACTCTTTTGGAGCAATTCAGCCGCATGAAGATCTATAAGCAGTTCAGTCAGGCTGACATCCCTTTTAATCATGTTAAAATTCTGCCTGAACTGCTCAAACTTCGAGGACAAGCTATGAAGAACAATGTCGATTTGAGAATCGCCATCTAGCTCTCCACCCAAGGTCTCGATCTCAGATAAATACCCCATCATCGTGAGAACGTGATCCCTAACAGGTGTGGAATCAGACATTCTCGCATCCATTAGCTTCTTCATTGCCAAATGGTGTGCCAAGCGGTTCTGATGACCGAATAGCTGCCCAAGCTTGTACATGATATCATAAGCGGTTTTATAGGCTCATGCAGATGTTGCAACACACTTGACATAGATGTCAAGATGTAACAGCACGCTATCTCATTAGACCTAACCCACTTATCATATGTGGTGCATCATTTTTCACTAAAAATAAATACCCCGACAGCAGTCGGTATGCCCTTACTGCACAGTACAGCAATGAGCGAGATCGTCTCCCAAATGACCGGAAAGAATTACTCTAAACTTCCAATCTGCAGAAACCACACTTTCCCAACGAGTTTTTGTTGTATAATATCAAGAACGAAAATAAATAATAAAATAGAGAGTAGATTTGTAACAGATTATAAAAGGTATTCCGGCTTCCAATTAACTCCACCCTAGCTTAATTATACTGATCCTCGATACAAAGATAATTCCAATTAACACATGCAAACCAGTTATAGCCACCGAAGACACTTACTAACGCAACCTAATTTCTCCTTAGTTTCTCGATAATCAGGAAGACACTTCGCCAATTATTTCCCTAATCGACTGACAACCGTAAGACACACTCTATAGATTTAATGAGCCGACAACATTAAGAACTAGAGAAACCCGATTCAAAACCAACAGACTCTGACACAGGACCGTTGAATTTACACTGTTATTTCCTCGATTCTGAAGAATCATTGTACCACTAATTAAACGTAAACCACAATTATGGATGGCCAGTTTAATTGGCTACTAATTAATCCCGATCTACTAAATATGTGCACCTACCTAGCAGAGTCGAAACAATTAACGACTTTAAACACCGAGAATAACAGATGCATGCAATTAATTAAAATAGAAAAGCAATTAGATCTTACAGTATAACTAGGCCAGAGCTTCGTTAATCTTCACCCGAATATGAGCGAGTCTAGCTCGAATTCATAATTGAATTCAAACTACAAAATATTCTGAACAATAATGATGAAAAGAACGAAAAAAGAAGAACGAAAATAAAATCTGCAGAGAATTACGTCTCTCTGGTCTGCGTGAGGATATATGGATGGGATAAATCCTAGTCTATCTATATTATCCTTAAATACAATAGTTTAATTAAGGAAATAGAATCCTAGATCTAATCAAACTAGGAAAGAGATAAAATAAAGAGTCCAAGGGTTGTAAAACACTAGAAACTCGCATCTAAGCCCATCAGCTGTGTAAAAACTCGTGCTCCAGCCCAGATTCACGCGCACAGGCCCAGAAACTGCTATCTCTGCACTCCTTCTGGTCAGTATGCCTATACGACATGGCATGTAAACTCACCAGATTTCCTTCAATCATCTTGACTGCATAAATCTCCACAAATCTCGGCCAATTCCTTCACATTTGTGTTAATTACCTGCAATTACTCACAAAACACACTTTCTTCGACAAAGGCATAATTACAAGGTCATTAACATTGAGAATTCACACCAAATAGCCCAAAATAAGTAGGTAAAAATAGACCAATTAAATCCCCCCACACTTACACCATGCTCGTCCTCGAGCATATCTAAGTAAAAAACAGACTCAAAATAAAACTAAAAAATGACAAGTCAAGCTCTGGCCGTCTCAAACTGAAAAAACTCAAAGTTAGAATTACGACACAACCAACCACAATTCACTAAATCCCCCCACACTTACACATGCTCTTCATTCAAGTCAAAAATATGCAAACTCAATCCTGCCTCACCAAGGTTCGCTCAATTTCTGTTAAAAATTAAGCACAGATTTTCAACTCACACAAGTCGTGATTTGATACCTTGAAACATAGATTTGCCATATGTCAAAATCAATACCAAGCAAGTAAGAACTATGCACAAATCAAAAGGTCTTTGAAATGGGTTGTAATGGGGCTAGGGTGCTTAGGTAGGATAATTTGGATAAGTGGCTCAAATAAGTGAAAACATGTAAGCATATTATAACACAATCACAGAGTTCTTCAGCTACTTCTTCAGATATTGCAATATTTCCCAAGTTGTGTGCTAATCTTCAACAATACAGGGCACCAAAAGAAAAACTAACTAAGTACAACCCCTTATTTCCTCCATGTCCTTCCTACTCCAGTATGGGCATACAGACCATTTTTTTCTGAAGCTTTGCTTCTTTCTCTTTTTTTTTCTTGTTCTAGGAATAGGACATGAGTTTTTCACAAGTTTTCTTCAATTTCCAGCACCAACTGTTCTTTCAAGTAAATTTCGAACTCATCTCAACACAATCCAATATAACTCACATGCTTTCAAGGGACAAGAGCAGGCCAAAAAGCGCTAAAGCTTAATTATTTAGTGGCTATTAATCAAGAAAGAAAGGATTCAGGCACAAATGAGCTCACTAAGGGATATTGTCGGGTATGGCTAATTTATTCAGGCCAAAGCAGCGGTTAATCATGTATGCCTTTATCATTTTCATGCAAAAGAAAACTCACAAACAATATGATCATGGCGACAAGGCAAATCAGAAATTCGGCAATCAAGTCCGACATACTCTTCAAAAGAAACTGAGCTTCATACATAATGTTATGCTCAACAGGCTCAAGTCTCACATTTAATAAGGCTCACCAAATGTTGATCAAGTTGCACATTTCATCTTCCAAGAACACATATGAGCATTAGCACAATTCAATCACAAGAGAATCAATCAAACAAACCCAGACAATCCATGTTATAACTCTTTCTCTTTGTATATTTCAATCTCAGGCAGCCAATACTCAACAAAAACAAGCAAAACACAAAAGTTTTTTTTTATTTAGAAAAGAGCCAGACACAAAAACAACAACTTCCCCCCCCCCCCACACACTTAGACAACACAGTGTCCTCACTATGCAGGGAAGAGAGCTAACAAAATGGACACAACATGAATGAAAAAAAATAAAAACAAAGGGATAGAGAGGGCAAACTGGCAATCAAGGGGAGAGACGGTCAGTAAAGGCATACAGACGACGCTCAAGTGCAGCAGCCCGGCTTGGTGTGTAATGGTCAAACAAATCCATGAGCTCGGCAAGGGTAAGGATAGCGCTAAAAGAGGTACCTGCACGAAAAAGCTGGACTAGATTTTCTTTTTGCAGAATAAGTAGACAACTAACTGAAATAAGAAAAATGAAATAAAGTAAGAAAAGCTCGGGTTACCTCCCGAGAAGCGCCCTTATTTAATGTCCGAGGCTCGACACAAGCTCGATCATGAGGCAATTTTAGGGGTAGCAGATCTACCCCTGTTGAAAGTAGTCATCTCTATCCCCGCACCTTTATGCTTATTCAAAGGCTCGACCAACCTTGCTTCTTACCCCCTGAACTCCAGTACGGGGGCCTTCACATGAGATGGTAAAATCGGTTTTGAGTTGGTTGGTAAGGGCATACGACCTGTCAGATTTCGAGCCAGAAACTCACTGGTGGCGTACAGCTGCTGAATGATCTCTCTGATATCCTCGTCTTCATCTGTTATTGTAGCAGTTTCTGTCAGCCCACCAAAGAGTACCTGTTCCAACCTATCTTCCCTGAAATTGTTCTCAACAAAATCGTCAACTAACGGGTCAATGATATTAATCACATACAAAGCTTCAGGGTCCTCAACATGATTCATAGTTTCAAAAATATTAAATCTGACAATATCACCATCAAATTCAAAGCTAAGCATGCCTTTATCAACATCAATTTTTGTTCTTGCAGTTTTCATGAATGGTCTTCCTAAAAGAAACAAAGATCTATGTGCAGAGAATGAATCATCCATGTCAACTATGTAGAAATCCACAGGAAAAATCAATTCATTAGACCTATCGGCTAATTGAATGACAACACGAGTTTCTTTCATAGGACCTAACTGCAATTCCTTATACATAGACAAAGGCATAACATTGATGGATGCGCCTAAATCTAGCATGACTCGTTCAATTTTGTTACTGCCAATAATGCAAGGAACAGTAAACATACCAGGATCCCTACATTTTTATGGTAACTTTCTTTGAATGACAACAGACACATTTTTCCCAACTTTAATCCTTGTATCTTTCCCATACCGCATCTTTTTAGCACAGAGTTCTTTCAAGAATTTTGTGTACCTGGTAATTTGCTTGATGGCATCAATCAAAAGGCAAATTAATTTCTACCTTCTTGAACAGCTCGAGGATCTTCTTATCATCATCTTTCTTCTTATTTCGAACCAACCTGAAAGGAAAAGGAGCTGCAATCAGAGGGTTAGAAATTTTAGATTCAACACTGACCTTAGGTGAAGTGAGATCGGCAGTTGGTTTGTCATCTGCTCTGGTGTTGCTTTTTGGCTCTGCAGTATGCCCATACTGCTCCTTTTCTTTCTTCTTAGCCTCCAATTCGACTAACTCCTTCTCACTCTTCAAAGTGATAGCACAAGCATGCCTTTTTGGATTCATTTCAGTTTGGGATGGGAGTTTGCCTTGATTTGCCTGCATCTTGTTGAATTGAGTGGCAAGTTGGGTGATCTGTATGCCCATACTCCCTAGAGCAGCTTGCGTCTCTTGCTGGAAAGCTTTCTGACTCTGCGCCAGACTATTCACAAGTGCATTGCTCTGCTCCAGACACTTCATCATTTCACTTATACTAGGCGCAGACTTGTCCGTATGCCCATACTGACCACCCAGCGGTTGCCTCTGAGGTAAAACTCTGGGTACTTTCTGATCGGGTTGTCTCCATCTAAAATTTGGGTGATCCCTCCAGCCTAGATTGTACGTATTTGAGTATGGGTCATAATTCCTCTGTCTCAGGGCATCTTGCTACGCATCACTGGACCCATAACATGCTTGCTCGGTTGGAGAATTTTCCAAGGTAGGACAAGCATTAATGAAATGGCCATTCTCCGAGCAGACTCCATAGCGGATATTTTGAGCTTGCGCCACAGCTAGACCTCGAACCAGAGAAGTCAGAGCATCGATCTTCTCATTGACACTGGAACTCTCAGCTCGCTCAATCCCCTTTACATGTCTATAGTGATCAATATCCTCATCTTCGTACTGTTGACCTCCAGAAACCATGTCAATTATCAGCTATTTGGCATAGGCCAGTATCTTGTTTGTGAGAGATCCTCCACTAGCCGCGTTAACAATTTTCCTGTCAAAAGTGGACATACCACGGTGAAAGTAATTAGTCAGTAACTTATAATCAGAGAACCTGTGATCTGGGCATTTGCGGCACATTTGTTGGAATCTCTCCCAGTAATCCGCCAAGCTTTCACTCTGCTTTTGCTTGATGCTGCTAATCGCCATTCTCAGGTTTGAAGTTCTGGACTCCAGGAAGAACTTGTGTAGGAACTGCTCTTCCAACTCATCCCAAGTGGTGATCGAACCAGATGGAAGATCAAACAGCTAATCTCGAGCCCTCCCTTGCAGAGTATGTGAAAAAGTAAGCAACCTCAGATTTTCGGCAGAGAAACCTTGAGGACGAAGAGTAGAGCAGACTAGATCGAATTCGGCAAAGTGCTTATGTGCACTTTCTCAAGGTAGATCACTGAACTTTGGCAGCACTTGTATGAACCCGGGTCTGATCTCTGAGTTATTTGCAATTGGAGGTAGCACGATGCAGATAGACCGGTTGTTTCTGAGACGGCCTATCTCCTTGATCAAAGGCTCGGGTTCATCGGCATTGGCGAGAACTTGATTCGCGTTCCCCGTCATGTTTTCGTCAAATAATTGATGAAGATCAAAAGTTCCTAAATCAGATGTGGAAGCCTCATTAGACTCCCTAGCAGCTCTCTTAAACTGATGTAAAGTCCTCTTAGGATCTAGATCGAATACTAGCTCTTCTTTTTGTGAGGAATGAGTCATGCACTGAAAATCAAAATAAAATAAAGAAAAAATAACAAACTGAAAATATTAGAATAATTACTGCTTAAAACCCGATCCCCGACAACGGCGCTAAAATTTGGTGCGTCATTTTTCACCAAAAATAAATACCCCGACAGCAGTCGGTATGCCCTTACTGCACAGTAAAGCAATGAGCGAGATCGTCTACCAAAGGACCGGTGAGAATTACTCTAAACTCCCAATCTGCAGAAACCACACTTTCCCAACGAGTTTTTGTTGTATAATATCAAGAACGAAAATAAATAATAAAACATAGAGTAGATTTGTAACAGATTATAAATGGTATTCCGGCTTCCAATTAACTCCACCATAGCTTAATTATATCGATCCTCGATGCAAAGATAATTCTAATTAACACATGCAAACCAGTTATAGCCACCGAAGACACTTACTAACGCAGCCTAATTTCTCCTTAGTTTCTCGATAATTAGGAAGACAGTTCACCAATTATTTCCCTAATTGACTGACAACCCTAAGAGACACTCTATAGATTTAATAAGCCGACAACATTAAGAACTAGAGAAACCCGATTCAAAACCAACAGACTCTAACACAAGACCGTTGAATTTAGACTGTTATTACCTCGATTCTGAAGAATCATTGTACCACTAATTAAACTTAAACCACAATTACGGATAGCCGATTTAATTGGCTACTAATTAATCCCGATCTACTAAATATGTGCACCTACCTAGCAGAGTCGAAACAATTAACGACTTTAAACACCGAGAATAACAGATGCATGCAATTAATTAAAATAGAAAAGCAATTAGATCTCACAGTATAACTAGGCCAGAGCTTTATTAATCTTCACCCGAATAGGAGTGAGTCTAGCTCGAATTCATAATTGAATTCGAACTACAAAATATTTTGAACAATAATGATGAAAAGAACGAAAAAAGAAGAACGAAAATAAAATCTGCAGAGAATTACGTCTCTCTGGTCTGCGTGAGGATATATGGATGGGATAAATCCTAGTCTATCTATATTATCCTTAAATACAATAGTTTAATTAAGAAAATAGAATCCTAGATCTAATCAAACTAGGAAAGAGATAAAATAAAGAGTCCAAGGGTTGTAAAACACTAGAAACTCGCGTCTAAGCCCATCAGCTGTGTAAAAACTCATGCTCCAGCCTAAATTCGCGCGCACAGGCCCAGAAACTGCTATCTCTATACTCCTTCTGGTCAGTATGCCCATACGACATGGCATGTAAACTCGCCAGATTTCCTTCAATCATCTTGACTGCATAAATCTCCACAAAACTCGGCCAATTCCTTCACATTTGTGTTAATTACCTGCAATCACTCACAAAACACACTTTCTTCCACAAAGGCATAATTTCAAGGCCATTAACATTGAGAATTCACACCAAATAGCCCAAAATAAATAGGTAAAAATAGCCCGATCAAATCCCCCCATACTTACACCAATAGTACTCGAGCCAACGAGTCTCTCGGTATTTTTAGATTTCGTGTCTGAGGTTGTTTGGACATCGACATCGAATAAAGCAACTTTTAACTAAACCCGGAGTTACTTTTGCAGTATCCTTCTACTGCAATGGCTTCCCAGGAGGCCAACCTTTTTTCTATAAATAGAAGGCCTCTCCTTCACTATCATTCACACCATTCATTCTTCACTTCTCATTTCCAAGAAAGAGGAAGCTTCAAGCCGAGCGAGGGACATTCTTCGTGAGTGTTCCTCTGAGGCGACGAATGGGATGGCGTGGAAGAGATGTGGTGGGGAAGGTGCTAAGGGCACCGTCGAGATACAGTAGGTGGCTCTGCCACAGCTGCGACTCGATGAGACGCTGAGCTAGCCACCTTCCTTCAACGTACCCGACTCCGTCTATTCTATATCGTCAACCTCGGATTCTATTTTCTTTTCGTTCTTTAATTTCCGTATTTTATTTCATGTTCTTCATGTTCTTTGTGTTCTTTGCATTCTTCATGATTATTATCGTTATTTCGTTAAATTCCATCTAAGTTAGTGTTTCGATTCTTGTCGTTGTTCCGAGTTAATAGTATGCATATTGTTATAATGTCGATTTAAATTGATTAAGCATGCTCATTTTATTTTCAAGGTGTTCTTCATGTTCTTCGCGATCTTCGAAGTGTTCTTCGTGTTTGTCAAAGAAACCCAGGAGCTTCGGGTATAACCCAGGTCCACCGACGTGAGGTACCCAACACGTGCTGTGATACCTTGATGAGTCCATGACAAGCCTTGAAGAACCAAACTCGGAGCTGCACTTACGAGATCCAATTGCACGACTTCGAGCGAAACAATTGCAATGATATTTCCAAGCATTTGTTCGTAAGAAGTTTGAAGATAAAGAAGGAGTTGAGAGCAGCCCAAGATTGTTACTTTATTAAAAATTAAAGATTGAAAATTAAGGTTTGAAGAACATACGTACATGAATTTATTCAAGCATGTTGGCAGCCCATGAAAGCTTAATTAATTCAGCCCATGTTCGAGAATTAGAGCGCAAGTTCAAAGTCCCAAAGTTGTTGGGTTTATTTTATCCATAGTTAGATTTTATTATTTGAGTTTTGGTATTTATTTCTATTTATTTTCATTTTTTTATTTAAGGGAATTTCTAGAGGGTCTTTTTAGTTAGGTAATTAGAGTTTTAATTATGGAAACTTCTTTCCTAGTTAGAAGTCTAATTAAGGTAGATTTCCTAGTCTAGTTTAGGTAGTTTTCTTTATTATTTTCGTCCATCCATACATCTATATATAGGGATCACTTGTAACATTATTATTTAGACATTATTTGGAGAATTAAGCATTTGCTACTCAATATTGTCTCACCCCTAAGCTTTTTTGTCATTTTTTAGTTGAAAAATTAGACTCTTGAAAGCCTAGCAAATTTTAAGTTTTATTTCAAGGGAATGTTCTAATTCACACAAGGGATTAGAGTGAACTCACTATCTAGGAGATTCCAAGTAAAGTAAGTTTCGTGGAGTTATCTTCACGGGGTTTGCTTTCGTGTGTCAACTCATTCTACATCATCATCAACGCCAATCCATCAACACCAACATCCATCTTCCATCATTCGTATGCCTCCTACAATACTCACCAACATCCAGATAGAGTTTCATATGTGTTCGAGGTCATTCAAGTCAGTTTCACCTATACGTGCTATTCAGGCTGTGAATAGCATCAATACTGTAAGTCGTTCGAATCACTATCATATCCTATCTACCCCAGCCGTTCTTCACCATCTTCACATCCCTTCACATTTTTCTTGAGTTTTCCAAGTTGTTAGAGTCGTTTTCGAGTCAGTTCTAAATTCAGATTCTATACGTGTCCAGTTTTAGTTAATTAGCACATATAGCCAAAATCGAGTCTTTCTTTGTTTTTAATTCATTTTCTTTGTTTATTTGAGTTATTTATTTTGGATTGAATCCTTCTCCGCTGTGTGTTCGTTCCTAAGACTTCCGCGTGTTTCTCTACTGGTGTTGATCTTCTACTGAGATCACATCATACCTCTTCGGCCAAGGCACCCCGCGGTCGCGGAGTGCCCGCCAGTGCGGGGAACCTATGCCCCGCTGGTACAAGAACCCATGTCCCGCTAGCACGAGACGTGTTGAGCATTGGGCCGCCGACGTTGGCCCCTCCCACTGGCACTGGTGTCTCCTTTTCCAAGTTCATTTCAGATGTTTTCAAATGGTTTTTCCAAGCTTTAATCTTCTTATTTTATTAATTCGTGCAATCTGTATTAGATCGTGTTAAGGATAAATGGTTTAGTTGTTGTTCGATTTCTTGTTAGATGTCGTAATCTCGAAATAGGCCGCTAACTCGATGATCGACTTTTGTAGGAGGAAGTGAACCCCATGGAGACCCGGGAAAGGATCATCAGGTCGTTGCTTCATCCTCCACTCAGTGATCGAGGTGGATAATACTATACTCATCTAAAGTTTGAGCTAATAAGCTCTAGAAGCATGTTAGGGCAAATGAGATATCCAATAAAATATTTTGCTCTGCCTGATTGATCTCTGTACAAAGGAAGAAAGGAAAGGATGTTATTATATAAGTTAATTGAGCTCTCGAGCACGTTTAGACATGTTAGAATTGTTTAAATACAATTTATTCTTAGCATGAGATATTGAGAATTGCCTATCTGTTGTAATAAGTGTTTATATAAGTTCATGTCCTTGTGATTGAATGTTGAGATTTGCTAAGGTTGATATAGTTAAGAATTGCCTTCTAGGATTGTGACAAATCCCTTATAGGCCTAAGATCATGATGAATTAAAGGATAAGCCCTAGATGTTGCTCTAGGCTTGGTGTTGCTAGCAAGATTAAGCAAGAAAGGACATAGCATTTTGATTAAGTAGGACTTGAGCTCAGGAATCGTAATCTTTGATCAGAGAGTCATTGCTGGGTTAATTCCTTGCAAACTCATAAGGATATTTGAGGTAACCCCTCTCTTATCCTACGGTATGCCTAAGAGTGCAGTTGACATCAGGTTTGAGCTAGAGTGGGTCCAAAGTAAAAGAAAAGGTTTTGCAGATATGGAGAGGGCTTTCGCGTTTTGCTCTACATATACCGCCAGTTGTTAATTGGATATTTCTGAAGTTTTATTAAGAAGTTTTCTTTAAAACCCACTGAGTACTTTAGTACTCATGCCCTCTTTTTCAAATGTTTTCAGGTTGCAGTGCGGACGATGTTGGTGGCTGTGGATATGGGTTGGCTGCTAAGTTCTTATTTTGTTATTTAAGTATTCGAATCCCCACTATGAATTCTGCTACTCTGAAGAACCTTATCAGTAACTCTTAGTACCATTATCTGTATTTGAATTCCTATGAACATCTCTAAGACATGATCGATCATGATTATTCATTATAATGTCTATTTAAGTTACAACTTTGCTCCTTAATTCATGATTTACCTTTCGCCTATGAAGAGGCTTAAGTATGCTTGGTTTTGTTTAATCGCTTTGACCTATGAATGGGTCCATACTTGTTGGTATCTGATTAATTAGCCTTATCTAGTTCATTGCATTCTGCAAAGTATAACTCCTTTTTGATCAAAGAGAATTTGAGAATCATTGTCTATCTTTCGAAAGCATATCCCTTTTTAAAAACCCTTCTTTGTTAATCTTTCACTTATTGTATTAATACCTTGATTAACACCCCATCCCAATTAATTAATCTCCCATCGAGACTAGGCTATTACACCTTCTTGGCCATCAAGTGCCTTAATGCACCATGATCAGTATAGACAATGCTTTTGGCTCCCAAGAGGTAGGACCGAAACTTCTTGAATGAAAACACTACTGCCAATAACTCCTTTTCAGTAGTAGTGTAATTACACTGTGCCCCATTCAGAGTTTTGGAGGCATAGTAAATTACATGGCTTTCTTTTCCTCTTTTCTGACCCAGTACAGCACCTATAGTGTAGCCACTAGTGTTACACATAATCTCAAAGGGCATACCCAATCTGGTGGTTGGATAAATGGTGTTGTGACTAGTTGCTTTTTCAGTATATTGAATGCCTTCTTACAATCTTCATCAAATTCAAATGGGACATCTTGCTGCAATAAGTGAGTAATAGGTTAGGCAATTTTTGCAAAATCTTTTATAAACCTCCTGTAGAATCCAGCGTGCCCCAGAAAGCCTCTTACTTGTTTCACCGAAGTGGGGTATGACAATTTCTCGATTATGTCCACTTTGGCTTTATCGACCTCAATGCCCCTCTCGAAAATCACATGGCCCAGTACAATGTCCTCTCTAACCATGAAATGGCATTTCTCATAGTTCAGCACTAGGCATTTGTCCATACGTCACTGCAATACCTTCTCTAGATTGTCCAAGCATCGATCAAAGTAGCTTTCATACATCATGAAGTCATCCATGAACACCTCAATGCAATTCTCAAGTAAATCAGAGAATATGCTTATCATACATTGTAACACCCCAGATTTTTGGATAAGGTTTAAGATAATTTTTAATGTTAATCAATTGGTTAAGGAAGAAATTTAAATAAAGTTAATTAAGGTTGGATGTCAGTCACGACTTTAAGAGTCAATTTTTGTGAAAATTGCCTTTTCAGAAAATATAATCTTAATTCTTTTATGACCATTCGTGGTCTCTTTAGAAAGGTTTTAACTCGAGAAGTATGTCGGTATTTTCGAATTTTAAATCTGAAGTCATTTAAGTTCCCGGTGATGAAAAACATATTTAAAAGACAAATGAATAGTAACTTTTGTGTGCGTTCGTGTTTTGAGAAATTTACGAACTCCTCCTCATTGATTTAAGTTAAGTTCTGTCAGGCCCTTCTTATGGAAAATGACTCAAGGATTCCGTTGGCGTTCACGGATTTCTATTCTGAGGTCAATCGAACGCTCGGGAGTAAAATCTGTCAGTCTGAGTGAATAGTAAAAGTAATTCTATAAAGGAAATCTTTGCTCGTCTCTCTTCAAACGACTCCGTCTTCTTCACAAAACAAGTTGGTTCACTAGTATTCGAGCCAACGAGTCCCCCAGTATTTTTAGATTTCGTGTCTGAAGTCATTTGTACATCGACATCGAATAAAGCAGCTTTTAACCGAACCCGGGGTAACTTTTGCAGTATTTCCGCACTGCAATGGCTTCCAAGGGAAGCCAAAGCTTCTCCTATAAATAGAAGGCCACCCCTTTGCCTTTCATTGCTCATTATCCATCCATTTCACTTCTAAATCGAGAGGGTGAGAAGATTTGAAAGGCGAGAAAGTTCTGTCGAAGTAAAAAGCATTCTTCGTGAGTGTTCTTCAAGACGACGAGCGGAGTGGCGTGGAAGGGATGCGATGAGGGAATGTGCTAGGGGTGTCGTTGGGTCGTAGTAGGCGGCTCTGCCGCCATTGCGACTCGACAAGACGCCAAGCAAGCCACATTCCTTCGACGCACCTAACCCCGTCCATTCTTGTTCGTCGTTCTCGACTCCATTTCTTTTTCATCTTTTAAATTCCGCATTTACTTTCCGTTCTTTGCGTTCTTCATTATTGCTCGTCTAAAGTTGTATTTTGATTTTTATTGAAGTTCCAAGATAAAAATGTTTACGCTATATTTCCCGCTATATTCCTGTCGTTATTATCCTTAAGATAAGCCTCGTTATTCCGATTCATTCCGTTCAAGCTATATTTAAGAGATTTCATCTTTATTCTAATTATTAAGGAGGATTATCGTGTTTATGTCGTTATAATGCCAACATTCTTTTTAATTTAAAGCATGTTGTTGCATGTTAATTTCAACTATGTTGTTTTTAAGAAATTTCGGGTTAAGTGTTCTTCGTGTTCATCGAAAGAATCAACGAACACGAAGAACCCAGTTGAAGATCGCCCAGAACTGGGCTGAAGAGAGAGAAAGGGAGAGAGCCCCGTGGGAGAGGGGGTGCAGCGTACCATGAGCCCACAGGTGCTAGGGTGCCCGCCGGCGCCCATGTGCACCACGGCGCCCCCTTTTCCGTGTTTTTTTTGCCGTTTCTTTTTCGGCTATTTCGTACCCTCTTCCCGAGTTTTTCGAGCTTTTCAAACCATGTTATTTCCAAGCTATTTCAAGTTTAAATTTTAGAGAAGCATTCAAGTTATTCCTGATTTAATTCGTATAAGCTATTTAAAGTTATTTCCATCTAAAAATTTAGAAAGGAAGTCGAGAAGTTCCTTAATTAAAATAAATCCTTCTTGGATCTTTATAAAGTCATAAAGTCGTGCTATCCATGATTAAGTCCTAATTAGAAATATTTAAGATGGGTATTATTTAATTCCATGTTACTAAAATCCTCGTAGTAGGCCGCTAAGTCGATAATTTGACTTTTGTAGGAGGAAGTGAGCCTCGTGGGAATTCGAAGAAGGATCATCAACTCGTTGCCTCATCTTTCACTCCGTGATCGAGGTGGGTAAATCTATACTCATGTAAAGTTTGAGCTAATAAGCTCTAGAAGCATATAGGGCAAATGAGATATCCAATAAAGCATTTTTGCTCTGCCTGATTGATCTCTGTACAAGGAAGAAAAGAAAAGAAGATATTATGTTATAACTGAGTTCTCAAGCATGTTTAGAATGTATAGAAACGCTAGAAATGCTAAAGTTCATCTATGCTTAGCATGAGATATTTAGAATTGTCTTTAGTTACAATTCACATTTATTTACGTTTATCTCTCGTATATGAATGCTTATGCTTGTTAAAGCTCGTACAGTTGAGGATTAAGGATTTCCTTTTTAGGTAGTGTAAAATCCCTTATAGGCCGAGATCATGTTATATTGAAGAATTAGTACCTAGACGTGCTCTAGGATTGGTTTTGATAGCAAGGTTAAGGAAGGAAGGAACTTAGCATTTCACTTAGGCAGGATTTAAGATCAGAACTCTTAAGGGAGTCACTGCTGGGTTTTACCCTCGCAAACTCGTTCGGATATTGGAGGTAACCCCTCTTCTATCCCATGGCATGCCTAAGGGTGCAGCTGACATCAGGTTTGAGCCAAGTTGGGCCCAAAAGAAAAGAAAAGGTTTTTACGGATATGGAGAGGGCTTTTGCGTTTTGCTCTCCATATACCGTTAGTTAATTATTGGATATCTTGAAGTTATTAAAGTATTTTTGCTAAAACCCACTGAGTACATTAGTGCTCATGCCCCCTCTTTTTCAAATGTTTTCAGGTTGAGATGCTGAGGATGTTGGTGGCTGTGGCTGTGGATGTGGGTTGGCTGTCAAGATTGTTTTGCTATTATCTGAATTACTTTTGAAATCCCATGATGTTTCTGCTACTCTGATACACTCTTTCTAATTCCGTTTAAGTTCTACTATGATCGTCAAGACACTAAGAATATCCCCAGACATGATTAAATATTTATAAGATGCATATTATGTTGATTTCCATTTCTTGAGTATGATTTCCATTCGCCTATGAAGAGGCTTATTCAAATTGATATCTTTTATTCATTTTGACCTATGACGGGGTCTATGCTTGTTGGTATCTCATTAGTTAGCCGTTTCATTCCGCCTAAGCATGTTTTGATTTTAACTCAAGTAAACCCGAGCATCACCACCTATCTTCCAAAGCATATCTTAAACTCCTTTGTTAATCTTTCGACTTTATTCATTAATCCCTTAATAACACCCCATCCCCATTCGTTAATCCCTATCTCGGGACCGGACTGTTATAGATGGTATCAGAGCGGGTTTGCAACTCTGCAGACCTGTGTCTTTGTTTAAGTTAAGCTAAAATGTTTATGTGAATATAAGTTGTTCTTTGATAAGTTAAAGCAGCAACCCACAGATCGCCATCACCCTCGTATCCTCAACCAAAAATCAAGGTATGATAGTATAGAGATTTTGGATGTTGGATTCATGATTTTTGGAATACAGGAAGGGAAAAGATTTGAGCAAGCATACCTGTTTTATGGATAAGAGAAAAACCGTGAGAATGAAATTCCAAGTAAAAGGTGTTCAGGTAAGATAATTTCCCAGATGGAAAGTTTGTGAAAAGATTTTCTTTTCGATCCCAAAAAGGCTTAAAATTCATTTCTCGAAAATGTGACTCAAAGAAAAGGTAAACAATGTATGTTTAAAGACTTTGGGTACCAAAATTTTTATAAAATTGTCAACTACTTATTAAAAAGGAGCTATGCATGCAAGATTAATCTAGGCGTTAGTATAATCTCAAGAGGACCTTAGGTCTCCCTTTTATAATCTAGACTGATTAAGTTATTCTCTTCTAGATGGTTAAGCGTCTTTCGACAGCTAGAAAGAGCGTGCCTCATTTTCACCCTGTGCAAGAGAGGGTTGAGAGGTTCAAAAGGGAAATCTGGAATGTCAACGAGCAATTGCTGTCCTATATGGCTAGATACCTCAAAAGATGGGCTTGGACGAACGGCTACGGAGGAGAGCCCGGAAGCGTATCCGACTTAGAAATGTGCATCCGCATATGTGAGCATGCGCCACCTGCTTGGAGGCCTACAATGTACCGTATCCTGCAAAGTACGATCACCCGTGATCCCAAAACATACGTTGAGATCAGAAATCTGACAGAGTTTTCATCAGCCTTGATGGCTCGTTAGGTATCGGAGTATGGCCACGTGCACGCTTTAGCCGAGTAGCAAGCAGATGAGCAAAACCTCTCTCTCGTGGTCGAGTTAGAACTGCAAAAGGCGACTCTCAACAGTCCCCCTAGATTTCAAGCGCCACGCCCTCACGACGAAGGAACCTCAGAAGCAGGACCCTCAAATGTCCGGATTGTGAACCACACTGAGTCCCTATTTTCCTGCACTTCTCAAATAAACCAGTGGACCCCTAGGTTCGCTTCTCAGGGTCTGGGATAGTGTATGCCCCATCAGTATCTCGAAGGGAGCGTCCGCATGAGAACATTCAAGTTCACCGTCCCAGAAACAGTTGATGTTGGAGACGAGGAAGAAGAAGATGAAGACCCGGGGGAGGGAGAAGAGGAAGTAGGATCACCATGTAAGGAGAAAGGGAAGGGCCCGGCTTATGATTGAGCGTTAGTAGGAAGAGTAGGAGGTGTTTTGTTAAAACACCTGGTTGTCTGATCTATCTGTTGTCTGTCTGTATTTCTGATGTCTGTTTAATCCGCTTTAACCAAGACTTTAATATGTAATATATGCTTTAACCTCTCTAAACTCAAATAGCGGCAGTTAATTTTCCAGGAGACTGCCCTATTCCATTTGTAACCCATAACTTCCGTTATGATATCGATGCCAAAGTTCTCATAATGAGGCAATTTGCCCATTATGTGTGAATGACATTTAAATTTCTGCCTTGTTTGATCTATTTTAAATAAAAGACCTTATCGAAAGGCATCCTTGCTTTGTGCGAATTCAATCAAGCGTCGCTAATATCTAGTTCTTTAGGATGTCACCCCGAAGACGTCAAGCTAAGAATGGAGATGAGAACGAACCTGAGCAGGTCCCAAACCCCGGTCCAAGAGCCGAAAGTGTGTTTCTCAAACACAACCCTCCATCGTTTAATGGTTTAGGAGATCTAATGGATGCCGAAAAATGGGTTCGCTCCTTAGAGCGAATTTTCAATTTCATAGCTTGTTTGGAAGAAGAGAAGTTAAGTTGTGCTCTTTTCATGCTGACGGATGATGCGGACTACTGGTGGGAGTCCGTTCGAAGGACCATAACCCCGGAGTAATAGGAGGACTATAGTCGGGAAGATTTCAAGCATGACTTATATCAGAAGTACATCCCGGATTGTTATCGAGAGGCAAAAGAGATTGAGTTCTGGAACCTAAAGCAAGGAAATAAGACAGTGTCAGAATATGACAGAGAATTCAATCAATTGTCGAGGCATGCTCTACATCTAGTGGACACAGACGGGAAGAAAGCACGCAAGTTCAAGAAAGGACTTAGGTCCGAGATTGGTATAGCTCTCGCTGGGCAAGAAGACATGTCTTATGCTCGAACCTTAGCCAAAGCCTTAAGCATAGAAGCCATTCTCCCTCGAGAGAAAGTTCAGCCCCCTCAGCCATCTAGCGATCCAAAAGGAAAAAGAAAGTGGGAAGGAGGAAGAAGAGATGATAGAGGAAAGAAATCCCACTGGCAAAGCCGAGAATCAGGAGTGCCTCGTAGTCAGCCTGGCAACACCCCTAGCTTTAGGCCGTGTCAAAGGTGCGGAAGGATGCATCCTAGAGTCTACCGAGCAAATCAAACTGGGTGCTACAATTGTGGTGAAGAGGGGCGCTTCAAGAGAGAGTGTCCTAAAGGAAACAATAGATGATCTCAAACACCACAACAACCCATGTACCCGCAACCACTTCAGCAACTTTCTGGAAATCATCCAAGGCTGCAGCAAGGAGGACCTCAGGGTCAAAGGCCGGGAATAAACCCAAGACTGAACTAAGGACGAGATCAAAGGTCTAACTAAGGGCAAAGTCCGCCTCAGCCTGCTCGTACTTATGCTCTTAATCAGCAGCAAGCTGCTAAGGCCCCAGGTAATCTAGCAGGTATGATTACCCTCCTCGAGACGCCAGTTTTAGCTCTCTTCGATACTGGAGCATCGCATTCGTTTATAGCTGAGTCTGTTTGTAAGAAACTGAAGATAAAACCCGAGAAAGTTGAGAATGCCCTTGAGATAAGTATTCCCTCTGGAAAGAGAATGATGTCTAGGAAGGTCTGCTCTAACCTAGAATTGAACATAGAAGAGGAAAACTTTAAGTCAAATCTTTATGTGATAAAGATTCAGGACTTCGATATAATTCTAGGAATGGATTGATTAACCTCAGCTTATGCTTCCATAAGCTGCCCTGAGAGGGAGGTAGTGTTTTGACCACCCGGAAAACCCGAGGTAAAAATCTACGGATCAAGGTTGGGAACCAAAATTCCGGTGATATCCGACCTAAAGGCTACGAAGATGATAAGGAATAATAGCTGCCAAGCCTTTTTAGTTAATCTAATAAGGAAGGAGGAAGGAGAGCTTTCAATCGAAGACGTTCCAATCATAAGAGAATACCCCGACGTATTTCCAAAAGAGCTGCCAGAACTGCCTCTAGACAGGTAGGTAGAGTTCGCTATCAAGTTGGAACCAGGAGCCACCCCAGTTTCGAAAGCCCCCCTATAGAATGGCGCCTAAGGAATTGCAAGAACTCAAAGTTCAACTGCAAGAGTTATTAGACCTAGGTTTTATCCAACCTAGTGTGTCGCCTTGGGGAGCTCCAATCTTGTTCGTAAAGAAGAAGGATGGCACATTGAGAATGTGCATCGACTATAGAGAGCTCAATAAGCTAACCAGCAAGAATCGATACCCTCTCCCAAGAATAGACGATCTCTTTGATCAGCTCAAAGGAGTAAGTGTCTTCTCCAAGATAGACTTAAGATCTGGTATCATCAGTTGAAGATCAGAAAAGAGGATATCCCTAAGACTTCCTTTAGAACTCCCCATGGGTATTACGATTTTGTGGTAATGCCATTTGGATTGACCAACGCCCCAGCAGTGTTATGGATTTAATGAACCGGGTTTTTCACCCGTACCTAGATAAGTTTGTTCTAGTTTTTATAGATGATATCCTCATCTATTATAAGGACGAAGAGGAGCATCAAGAATACCTAAGAATGGTGCTGGAGACATTAAGAAGAGAAAGGCTTTATGATAAGTTCAGCAAGTGTGAGTTTTGGCTCAGGGAAGTTATGTTTTTAGGTCATATAGTTTCGGTGGAAGGAATCAAGGTAGATCCAGCCAAGATTGAAGCCGTAAGCAACTGGAAGTCTCCAAGAAGTGTGAATGAGATAAGAAGTTTTCTAGGACTCGCTGGATATTATCGTAGATTCATCGAAGGATTCTCGACTATATCCAAGCCCATGATGCGATTGCTAAAGAAGGACTCCAAGTTCAAATGGACGCCTGAGTGCGAGGAAAGTTTCCAAACTTTGAAGAAGATGCTAACCACAGCCCCTGTGTTGGCCATTCCGGAAAGGAATGAAGATTTCGTGGTTTACGCAGATGCATCGAAGAAAGGATTAGGCTGCGTGCTGATGCAGAGAGGAAATGTGATTACTTATGCGTCGAGGCAGCTTAAGAATCACGAGCAGAACTACCCTATGCATCACCTAAAGCTAGCAGCAGTCGTTTATGCGCTGAAGATCTGGAGGCACTATCTCTACGGAGCTAAGTGTGAGATCTTCTCAGATCACAAGAGTTGGAAGTATTTCTTCGAACAAAAGGATCTTAACATGAGGCAGAGAAGATGGCTAGAACTTGTAAAGGATTATGACTGCATGATTCACTACCACCCGGGCAAGGCGAATGTGGTGGCAGATGCCCTAAGTAGGAAAGAGAAGATAGAATTAGGACTCATTCTAGTCCAGGAGGATCTTCGCAAGGAATTCGAGAAGTTAAGGATCGAGGTGCTAACACCACCCAAGACCATTCAAGCTCAAGTCGCCACGATAGTCACTCAGCCCGACCTAAGGTAAAGGATAATTGAAGCCCAGAGAGGAGACGAGTTTCTCGAAAAGAAAAGACTAGAAGCACGATCTGATAGCTCGCAAGACTTCGCGGAAGCCGCCGACAACGCGCTCTTATTCAAGGGGAGGCTTTGTGTGCCGAGAAAGGAAGAACTAAAGAAGGAAATCATGTGTGAAGCACATGACATGCCATATACAGCACATCCCGGAAGCACCAAGATGTACCAAGACCTCAAGAGGAATTTCTGGTGGAATAACATGAAAAGAGAGATAGCCGCCTTCGTGGAAAGGTGTTTAAGTTGTTAACAAGTAAAAGCTTTGCATCAAAAACCTTCTGGGTTGCTTCAACCCTTGGAAATTCCTGAATGGAAGTGGGATCACATCAATATGGACTTTATCGTAGGTTTGCCAAAGTCTAAGCGGGGGAATACTGCTATTTGGGTAATCATTGATCGATTATCTAAATCAGCACATTGTGTTGCTGTTAAAATGATGGATGGGCTAGATCAACTAGCCCAGTTGTACGTTAAGGAAGTTGTGCGTTTGCACGGAGTGCCGGTCTCAATTACATCGGACCGTGATACAAGATTTACATCAAGATTCTGGAGGAGCTTATAAGATGCAATGGGATCAAAGCTCAATTTCAGCATGACATTCCATCCCTAAATAGATGGCCAGTCTGAAAGGACTATCCAGATTCTGGAAGACATGCTCAGAGGAGTAGTCATTGATCAAGGAAGTAGTTGGGAGGAATTACTGCCTTTGGTAGAGTTTGCATATAACAACAGCTACCAGTCATCGATTGGCATGGCCCCTTATGAAGCCCTGTACAGAAAAAAGTGTAGATCGCCCCTGTATTAGGACGAAGTTGGAGATAGAAGGATACTCGGACCTGAAATGGTCCAGGAAGCTGTCCAGAAAATCGAGCTTATTTGTCAACAAATCAAGGAGTCTCAAGATAGACAAAAGGCTTATGCGGATAAGAGAAGGATGGAGATCAGTTTCGATGTTGGAAATAAAGTGTTCTTGAAGGTGTCCCCATCAAGAGGAATAGTTCGTTTTGGCAAACGAAATAAGTTACGGCCCAGATTCATTGGACCTTTTGAGATATTAGAGAAGGTGAATAAAGTAGCCTACAGGTTAGCCTTACCACCGAACCTGAGTAACGTTCATAACGTCTTTCATGTCGCAATGTTGAGGAAGTACGTGTTTGATCCAAAGCACGTGATTAGCAAAGAAGAAATAGTCCTGAATGAGGACTTAGTCTATGAAGAAAAGCCCCAGGCCATCGTGGATCGAAAGATCCATAAGCTGAAAAACAAGGAAATCGATCTTGTGAAAGTAGTCTGGAACCACCATGGTTCAGAAGAAGCAACCTGGGAGCTTGAATCCGAGCTGCTCAAGAAGTACCCTGATATCGCTTATCATGGTAAGTAAATTTCGGGATGAAATTTTCTTTAATGAGGGTAGGATGTAACACCCCAGATTTTTGGATAAGGTTTAAGATAATTGTTAATGTTAATCAATCGGTTAAGGAAGAAATTTAAATAAATTTAATTAAGGTTGGATGTCAGTCACGACTTTAAGAGTCAGTTTTCTTGAAAATCACCTTTTCGGAAAATATAATCTTAATTCTTTTATGACCATTCGTGGTCTCGTTAGAAAGGTTTTAACTCAAGGAGTATGTCGGTATTTTCGGATTTTAAATTTGAAGTCATTTAAGTTCCCGGTGATGAAAAACGTATTTAAAAGACAAATGAATAGTAACTTTTGCGTGCGTTCGTGTTTTGAGAAATTTACGAAATCCTCCTCGTTGATTCGAGTCAAGTTCTATCAGGTCCTACTTATGGAAAATGACTCAAGGATTCCATTAGCATTCACAGATTTCTATTCTGAGGTCAATCGAACGCTCGGGAGTAAAATCTGTCAGTCTGAGTGAATAGTAAAAGTAATTCTAAAAAGGGAATCTTTGCTCGTCTCTCTTCAGACGACCCCGTCTTATTTACAAAACAAGTTGGTTCACTAGTATTCGAGCCAACGAGTCCCCCGGTATTTTTATATTTCATGTCTGAAGTCATTTGTACATCGACATCGAATAAAGCAGCTTTTAACCGAACCCGGGGTAACTTTTGCAGTATTTCCGCACTGCAATGGCTTCCAAGGGAAGCCAAAGCTTCTCCTATAAATAGAAGGCCACCCCTTTGCCTTTCATTGCTCATTATCCATCCATTTCACTTCTAAATCGAGAAGGTGAGAAGCTTTCAAAGCCGAGAAAGTTCTGTCGAAGTAAAAAGCGTTCTTCGTGAGTGTTCTTCAAGATGACGAGTGGAGTGGCATGGAAGGGATGCGGTAAGGGAATGTGCTAGGGGCACCGTTGGGTCGTAGCAGATGGCTCTGCCGCCGTTGTGACTCGACGAGACGCCAAGCTAACCACATTCCTTCGACGCACCTAACCCCGTCCATTCTTGTTCGTTGGTCTCGACTCCATTTCTTTTTCATCTTTTAAATTCCGCATTTACTTTCTGTTCTTTACGTTCTTCACGTTCTTCATTATTGCTTGTCTAAAGTTATATTTCGATTTTTATTGAAGTTCCAAGATAAAAACGTTTACGCTATATTTCCCGTTATATTCCTGTCGTTATTATTCTTAAGATAAGCCTCGTTATTCCGATTCATTCCGTTCAAGCTATATTTAAGAAATTTTGTCGTTATTCTAATTATTAAGGAAGATTATCGTGTTTATGTCGTTATAATGCCAACATTCTTTTTAAGTTAAAGCATGTTGTTGCATGTTAATTTCAACTATGTTGTTTTTAAGAAATTTCGGGTTAAGTGTTCTTCCTGTTCGTCGAAAGAATCAACGAACACGAATAATCCAGTTGAAGATCGCCCAGAACTGGGCTGAAGAGAGAGTAAGGGAGAGAGCCCCATGGGGGAGGGGGTGCACCGCCGCGCTGCACCCCCTCGGCCACCATGAGCCCGCCGGGGCTAGGGTGCCCGCCGGTGCTCATGTGTCCCGCGGCGGGAGGGCAGCCCGCCGGCGCTTATGTGCGCCGCGGCGCCCCCTTCTCCGTGTTGTTTTTCGCCGTTTCTTTTCCGACTATTTCGTACCCTCTTCCCGAGTTTTTCGAGCTTTTCAAATCATGTTATTTTCAAGCTATTTCAAGTTTAAATTTTAGAGAAGCATTCAAGTTATTCCCCATTTAATTCGTATAAGCTATTCAAAGTTATTTCCATCTAAAAATTGAGAAAGCAAGTCGAGAAGTTCCTTAATTAAAATAAATCATTCTCGTATCTTTATAAAGTCATAAAGTCGTGCTATCCATGATTAAGTCCTAATTAGAAATATTTAAGATGGGTATTAGTTAATTCCATGTTATTAAAATCCTCGTAGTAGGCCGCTAAGTCGATAATTCGACTTTTGTAGGAGGAAGTGAGCCTCGTGGGAATTCGAAGAAGGATCATCAACTCGTTGCCTCATCTTCCACTCTGTGATCGAGGTGGGTAAATCTATACTCATCTAAAGTTTGAGCTAATAAGCTCTAGAAGCATATAGGGCAAATGAGATATCCAATAAAGCATTTTTGCTCTGCCTGATTAATCTCTGTACAAGGAAGAAAGGAAAAGAAGATATTATGTTATAACTGAGTTCTCAAGCATGTTTAGAATATATAGAAACGCTAGAAATGCTAAAGTTTGTCTATGCTTAGCATGAGATATTTAGAATTGTCTTTAGTTACAATTCGCATTTATTTACGTTTATCTCTCGTATACGAATGCTTATGCTTGTTAAAGCTCGTACAGTTGAGGATTAAGGATATCCTTTTTAGGTAGTGTAAAATCCCTTATAGGCCGAGATCATGTTATATCGAAAGATTAGTACCTAGACGTGCTCTAGGATTGGTTTTGATAGCAAGGTTAAGGAAGGAAGGAACTTAGCATTTCACTTAGGCAGGATTTAAGATCAGAACTCTTAAGGGAGTCACTGCTGGGTTTTTCCCTCGCAAACTCATTCGGATATTGGAGGTAACCCCTCTTCTATCCCATGGCATGCCTAAGGGTGCAGTTGACATCAGGTTTGAGCCAAGTTGGGCCCAAAAGAAAAGAAAAGATTTTTACGGATATGGAGAGGGCTTTTGCGTTTTGCTCTCCATATACCGTCAGTTAAGTATTGTATATCTTGAAGTTATTAAAGTATTTTTGCTAAAACCCACTGAGTACATTAGTGCTCATGCCCTCTCTTTTTCAAATGTTTTCAGGATGAGATGCTGAGGATGTTGGTGGCTGTAGATGTGGGTTGACTGTCAAGATTGTTTTGCTATTATCTGAATTACTTTTGAAATCCCATGATGTTTCTGCTACTCTGATACACTCTTTCTAATATCCTAAAAAATGATTAAGTATTTATAAATGAATAGACAGCAGTGTGCCCTAGACGAACCCAAGCTTATTGTGTTTACCGATTCCTTGTGTGCCCACAATAACCCATCAATTGCCTAATTACTATATGAACCAACACACAATCACGATTCACCAATTCAATTAATAATGATGTGCCATCTATGTCTAATGAGTGATCAGCCACATTAGGCATTTCAGACACATACTCACGTGGAACAAGTTCAAAAATCGACAGAAACCTACCATGCATTAATATTCCCATTTCTGCCTCACAAGCCCAAATTTATACTTAAACCATTTCTATTGTTCAAACACTAGAATTAAAGGATCTAGCCACTCATACTACATAAAATGAAAATAGTAGAATTAAAAGACATAATATAAATAAAAAAATTACTGAATTAATAGGCAAAAATCTCAACTCCAACATTGAGAATCATAAACATAACCTAAGTCCCAATGGCTTAAGGCCTATTGGATTGTTTTTGCTACCTAAGCAGCGTACTGAATATAAAATGCAGAAAATAAAATATTGTAGTAGTATTCCAGACTTCCAACGCATACATTTCCAAAGAATAAAACTTGTTTTTATAGATACAATCTGACAAGATTCAAATTCCCCCACACAGGTGGGGGTCTTGAACTGCCTTCCTAGACCGACATGCCCTCTACAACTGACTGGATAAGTCTTATTCAGTTTGTTGACCAAATCCCTATTTTTTAGGGATTGACTTTATCTCTTCTTCTCCAAGCCTCCAACAGTCCATCTCAACTCCATCTCTTTTCGTATTGATCCATTCTTCTTGTTCTTATCTTGGTTCAACAATCCCCGAGATTTCTGCATGTGCCCAGTTCCAAGCCCCTGGTTCAGTCTGCACGAGCAATGTGGGCACGACATCATACAGTCAGCTTCATCCATCTCTGATATGCCCATTCTACCTCCCGAATGTAGGATGAATGCTGAAGAAATTCTCTGTGCCTCTGAATGATTTTTATGGCTTGGATTGTGCGTGAAATGCTAGGCAAAATGCCTCTTTCACCAGACTCGACCTCCTGAAGTGCCTTTGACCCCAATCCTGGTTCTTTTCGACTCAAAACAGACTAAAAAAGACATTTACATCGAATAAAATGCCCGTAAAAATACGAAATAAATGGACTTATCAATATGCTATTTTTAAATTGTTATATATAGTGATATTATCTATTCTACCAAGTACAAAAAACGGTGATTAACCATTATATATACGAACTGTATAAAGCGTTACGTATTATAATCTTTTGTAATGGTTTTTCAACCAACCGTTGTGTATTATATACCATACGTAATGGTTTTTGGTTAAACCGTTACATATTATATTTCTTAGGTAACACTTTTTGAGAAATCGATACATATTCCCTCACATAGATAATACTTTCCGGCAAACCATTACGTAATCTTTCATTTAGATAACGCTTTTATATCAAACTGTTATGTATTCTCTATTTTAAATAACACTTTTATGTCAAACCATTATGTATCCTCTCATTTAGATAACAATTTTATAACTAACCGTTACGTATTCTTTTCTTTAGATAACACTTTTCATATAAACTGTTACATATGATTATTGTGCACAATAATTTTATAAAAATAAAATTTGTTTTTTAAATTGAAAATAATCTAAATAATATTTCAAATTAAGCACTAGAATGTAAAATAATTATAATAAACAAGACACTATCCAAGTATCAATATTTATATGCAAAAGAAAATTCAACACTAATTCCATAAAATCCTAAAATAAATACATAATAAAAAGAGTTTATCTAAGTACCAATATTTAAATAAAAAAGTAATAATCATCATGTTCTTTGGTATGGCAAGTAATGAGAAGAATTGAACAAGCTCGAACTCTCCAGTTTCTCCATAAACTAAACATTTTAAAATTTCCAAAAGTTCCTCCATAGTTCCATAACCACCTAAACAAGATCAAGTGGGATTTAATTTAATTTTTTTGATCAAGAATATCATTAATATATAATTATTAAAATAGACAATTTGAATTGTACTTTATGTTTCAAAAATAAAATGGAAAGCGAATTAAACCTGTAACGGCAACGAAAACATCATCATTTTTGGCTATTTCTGCCTTATTTAAAGCATATCATGCATATTTGTCACAATTCTTACTTGAGAGAGCATAGTCTAGTCTCAGTAGGGATGTCAAATGGGTCAACCCGTCAGTTTCGGGCCAACCCTATCGGGCTTTTTGGTTCGGACCATTTCGGGCTAAAAATAATTGGCCCTAACCCTAACACTTCGATTTTCGGGCTAGCCCGTCAGGCCGACATGTTTCCGACAAAAGTTAAATTCTTTTCTAGTCCTGTGAAAAAATACTCAAGAATTATTAATAAAACTCCAAGGCTCAATTGAAGTTGCATCATTAGAAAAAAAATAAACCGAAAAATTGTGACTATATCCAAATCAAGCAAGAATGAATCCAAAAAGGTAAATTCTCAAATAAAATATAAGCCTTCCCATTTATTACATAACGCAATTGAAAATAGCTCATCAGGCTACAAATTTCAAGCACATGTTTATGGTTAATTTTCAAACCAAATTTACATCCTAGTTTGCTGACCTGAAATTATTATTCTATTTATTCAATCCTTATCTTTGAATAAATAAATAAATAGAAATCAGCAAACATAAACTTTTCAACCCCATTGCAAAGGAGCATCAAAGTAACTACTAAACTACAAATTCACAAAGTATATAAGTTAAATTTAGCTTAAGGCAATGATTGAAACAGGTAGCGGTCGCTTCTCAGTTCTCTCTAGCAGCTAGGGTTAAATTGAGATTGGAATTAAAGTAAATTTTTTTTTAAAGAAACTCCAGCCCGATGGGCCAGCCCGTTTGGTATTGATATCCTTAGGTCTCAGAATACCAGTTAATGCAGGTGAAAACTATAACTCAAACAAGAACATGCAAATCTAAGATAACTCGAAGAACTCAAACTTGTATTGAATAATATGTTGGTCCCGGACGAGTCAGTATCAGTTTAGGGGGGGTGAATAAACTGATTCAAAACTTTGAATTTAATTGTGGAATATAATAAGGGCCCTTTGACTCGCTTCAAAACTTATCGATGCACTTAATCAGTTTGGTGATTTTCAGTTGACTTGTGAGTGCAGCTTGTGTGATCTTTGGTGTGCAGTTCTAAAGATATGCGAGAATGAGTAAAATAGTACAACACACAAATGATTTATAGAGGTTCAAAGTCTCAAACTTCTACGTCCCCTCTTCCTTCCGCAGAAGGGCAAATCCACTATATAACTTGAGTTTCTTTACAGATTATACAATGAATGACGGGTTTGCTGAACCTGGTAATAGTGAGTTTCTTTACATGATTACCTCAGTGGGGTCGAAGGCTCACACTTGCAATCCTCAGCAGTTAGCTATAATGGTGGCAGTTCTTTAGTAATGGCTCATATTTAGCTGGAGAGTTAGGTGCTATTGTCATCTTTACAAGGTTTTAAATCTCTTTCGATCTTCAAGAGGTTTAGTCTTGAAAGGGATATCAACTGATGTTGCTCCTTGAGTTGAGTTGAGTAGTTGATCGTTGTAATGCTTGAACTGAGAAGACTTCTCTGGCTGGACTTTCAACAGCTAGGTGATTTCTTGTGGCTTTTAGCTCTTCTTCTCAGTTGATATTTTCACAGCTAGAACAGTGCTTTGAACTTGAGCCATGTGAGGGATAAATAAAGCTCAGTTGTGAGTATATGCGAAAGTTTAAATATCAGAGAGTTATTTCTCGAGAAGTGAAAATATTGAAAATTTTAGTTTGAAATTCAGATTCACTCGTCTTTTATAGAGGAGTGATCTTATGACCTTGGGTTCCATTGATCGATGGTCTGTTGGTTGATTAATGGTATGTTGATTTTCATAGCCGTTGAAGCTTGTTGATGTAGCCGTTACTCAGCCAATAGATCTTCATTGAGCATTAACTCTGTAATCTCTGTTGAGCATTAACTCCATGATTCTCTAGTTGGCAGTTCTGGATTTGAGCTTAGCTGCTCAGTTGGCTATATTTTTGAACTTTTCTAGTCAGTTCGACTGATCACAAACCGTTGACTTGGTTTGTCAGTTCGACTGGTATTATTCTTGGTTTAGTCAGCGGTTGACTTATCTTGAGCTTCAATTAGCTGACTTCAACTCTGGCCTTTAGCGATTGTTTTGTCTTTCTGTTTCAGTTTGGCTGATATTAATTCTGGTCATCAATTGGGCGCTTCCAGTCTTCAGTTTAACTGAATTGCTGTAAGTTTCATCAGTTGGGTTAACTTGGCTTCTCCGATTCAACTGTCTTGGCAGTCAGTTTGATAGTAACTGGTTTGACCCCTGTAGAGCTTAACCCTCAGCTGGGTTATTTCTTAACTGGTTGACACATCCTTCCAGCTGAGTTGACCATGCTCCAGTTCGGTTGTCTTCTGCTTTAGCTGAAATTTTTTGGAGCCTTAATTTGGTTAGCATAGATTTTCAGCTTAGCTCTTCTTCAGTTTTTAAGAGGTGTTTGACACGTTTTGACATCTCATCAAAACCTCATCTTAGGGTTTTACTTGATAGTTTTTCCTAACATAATAAGAAGTAATCTCCAAAACTTATAAAAATTCAACTCCCTAAACTATTAAACCTAATTCCCTATTTATACTACTAAAATCCTAAATAATTAAAAGAATTAATCCATAAGATAACTAATATGGATGAAAACAAGCTAACTATAACAAAATAACTAATTTGACATGAATATTGCAACATTCAAAATCTCATTGCCATCAAAAGGGTAGAGTGATAGAGGGAAAAATGGAGAAGTGATGAGAAAGAAATTGTTGGAGAGAGAGAGAGAGAGGTTTCTTTGGAGGTGGGTCTACGGGAATGAGGGGATGTAGAAGAAAGAGCAAGTAAAGTTTAGGTTTAGGAATAGTTGAGGGTTGAGCTTCTTTAAATTAAGTGGAATTGGGCCAAAAATCATGCATATTTACTTTATGTTTTTCATTAGTCCAAGTCTTGTAAAATCTTTCAATTATTTAATCATTAAGATAATTACTATTTTATATTAAATGTTAGGCGGCGCATGGATTTAACTAAGTTCGCTTTCAGTCAAGTTAAAAGCCCAAGTTGAGGTGGAAAGTCCAACTTAGATTGTTTTGCAATATTCAATTATTATGTTTTGTTTATGGGCTGCAGGAAAAGTTGTAGGAAATGATACTCGATGCTAATATGTATTTATTTTTCATATTATGTATAATATGAAGAAATGCAGTAATCTACTGAGTTAATAACACTCACCTAAAACTATTATACTTTCAAGTTTATGAAGCTCAGGTGATGACGTGGAGATGAGGTGATGGTGAAGATTACATAAATATTATTTTGTTTTAAATGTTACTTCCGTTGTATTAAATTAAATGTTACTTCCGTTGTATTAAACATTTTTATTGAATAAATGAAATATTTTCTATTTATGAAATTTTGGAACGTCACAAGAACCAAAAAATAGAACAGTCCCCGGCAACGGTGCAAAAAATTTAACTTGCTATTATTAACAGATTTATAACCGCGGTGCACGATGTGTCAATGTAATCGTAATATTCAGTGAGTGAGAATTGAAAAAGTATCGTATCTCAAAGAGACTGTAATTTTTATGTTGTCAAACACAAATACCTTTGTTGAATATATAGACTCTAATATCAAAGACTAAAACAAATTAAATAAAAATGACATGCAATAATACAAGACTTAATAAAATAAACACGAAACCGTATTCATTTATTTATATTGACTGATTTATGAAATCAATTATTAAGCACCAACTATTCAGTGCCTACGATGTACAGAGTTACTCAATACAAGGGTCAAAAATTGGTCAAATTTACAGGTCAACCCGCCACAATTCGTGGGTTGACCTTCCAAAAAAATCGCCAAAATGAGTATCACCGATAACACTAAAAAGTATCACTCATTTCCTTAAAAGTATCGGGTCTGGTTGCTTTAATGAGTTTATTTAATCTAAATTTGTTGGTCCCGGACGAGTCGATATCAGTTTAGAGGGGGGGTGAATAAACTGATTAAAACTTTTACTTCAATTGCGGAATAATAAGGGCCATTGACTCGCTTAGAAACTTATCTATGCACAATTCAAATAAGTGCTTTGGTCAGTTTGAGTGCAGATTGTGTGAGCTTATGTACAGTTCAGAGATATGCAATTAATCAAAACAGTACAACACACAAATGATTTATAGATGTTCGAAGTCTTAAACTCCTATGTCCTCTCTTCCTTCCACAGAAGGGCAACTTCACTATATAACTTGAGTTTCTTTACAAATTACACAATGAAAGACAGTTGGCTGAACCTGATAACTGCTTGCTACCTCAGCGGGTCGACGGCTCACACTTGAAGTCCCTAACTATTCGCTAGGAAGGTAGGTACTATTGACGTCTTTACAAGATTTTAGATCTCTTTCGATCTTTAAGAGGTTAGTCTTGAACAGGGGTTATCAACTGATGTGCTCCTTCAATTGAGCTGAGTAGTTGGTTGTTGTATTGCTGAAATTGAGAAGGCTGCCTTGGCTAGTTTATCAACAGCTGGCTGAATGCTTTGACTCTTTGAATTGTTCTTCTCAATTGGACTCTCGCAGTTTTTAGCAAATGCTGAACTTGAGCTAAGAGGTAGAAAGAAAGCTCTGCTTGAATGAAGGTTTCAAGAATAAGTATTGCGAAAAGTCTATGAGGCAAGTGTTGTTCAAAAATTTGATTCACTCCTTTTTTATAGAGAAGTGATTTTATGACCGTTGAGTTCCATTGATCGATGGCTCTGTTGGTTCATCAATGGCAGATGGTCTTTATTGATCGCTGGAGCTTTTGATTTAAGTAGTCATTACTTTGCCAATCGATTTTTATTGGATGTTTAATTCTAGGATTTCCGTTGAAGCATTCATTCCAAGATACGCTGGTTGAGTAATAACTTCCAGGGTTTTCTGGCTGGCAGTTTTGAACTTGTTAGTTCAGTTTGGTTGTTACTCCAGTTGGCAGGTCTGAGCTTGTCAGCTTAGTTTGGCTATTGCTCCAGTTGGCAGTTCTGAGCTTGTCAGCTCAGTTTGGCTATTGCTCCAGTTCTCAGTTTTGAGCTTCTTCCTCCAGTTCGGCTGATCTCAAGTTCTGTTTGACCAGCTTGTCAGTTGGACTAATCATTCTTAAGTTTTCTTGTCAGCTTGACTGATCACGAGCTGGCTGACTTCAGTTCTGGCCTTTTGTTGATTTGTCTGTACACTTTAGTTTGGCCATCAGTTGGATACTTCCACTCTTTCAGTTTGAACTGATCTCGTATCAGTTCCTTCAGTCTAGTTGATTCTTTTCTCCTCAGCGCAGCTAACTTAGCTGTTAGTTTATTTGAACTTGTTCGACTCTTCGAATCCACAGCTGAATTGAGTTTTGACTGGTTGACGTATCCTCCCAGCTGGTAGACCATGCTTCGAGTTTGGTTGACTTCAGCTTCAATTGTGTTCCTCTTTGATGCTCTGGATTGGTCAGCTCAGATCTACAGCTTGAATTTTAGTTAGTTTTTCATAGATAGTTTTGACATCTTATCAAAACCTTTTCTAGAGGTTCCTTGATAGTTTTTCTTATCAATTTCCCCCTTTTTGATGATGTCAAAACCTTGTCAATGATGATGGAAAAACTGTAAAAGTTCATTTGATAGACAAGCTGTAGTTTGCTTAGGCAAATTTTTGAAATCAGAGCATGTTAGAATATTAAATTCAAGTATCAAAGCATTCATGAAAATCAAGTATCAGAGCATTCAAAATATATTTTCATTTTAGTCATGCTTTCATTTTGAGTAATTAGTGCATGATTGTCCAAGTATCAGAGCATTCAAAATTCATGTATTATAGTTTATTCTCATTTAGTCATGTAATGGAGCAAGTATAAAGTATGGATCAAAATCATATCAATTGATCTGTTGAAAGCAAGTTAGAACTACTTCTCTTCTTTGATTGCTTCATCTCTTCCTACTTGATTATCCTCTTTCTTGAGCTCCAAATTTTCTCCAAGCTTCCCCCTGAAGCTGAGTTGCTTCCCCCTCATGATGTATTTCTCTTTGAATTTGATCCCAAAGAGTTAAGCTTTCATCATCATACTTTCCATCTTCCCCCTTTTTGGCATCATCCAAAAGCTGGGGTGGATCGCACGATGGTATTGCTAGATTTGGCAAGAATGTGAAGGCAGTTGCCAAATTGTCATCATGGACTAAGGGAACTAAAGGAATTGGCATGGGCGAGGAGAACCATGCATAGGCTTCTTCAGTTGGCATGAACTGACCATGATCAGTGTGTTGAGAGAGTTCTTGCTCTCTGAAGTCTATGGAGGCTAAGTTGGTGAAGATCTCATCGGTTGTAGCGATTGGTGGATCTTTGAGGAATGGAGTGCAGGAGGAGTTAGCTAGTTCATTGTCAGAAAGAGGAGCGTCAGCTGGTACACTAAGCTGGATTCTTTTAATCATCGAATCCATTATCTCCGAGAGCGTTGGCGGTGAGGAGAGTGGATAGTTCATCCATTGTCTACTCCATTCTCCTTCGTTGATCTAGAAGAGGGATCCGCGAGTGTTGATGAGGTGGAACATTGTGGCCTCATCGAGTTGGAATCGCCAGATATGGTATTGGAGGTACCGTTTTAGTTGCTCGAATAGGGAGACATTGATGCCCTCAATGAGACCGAAGCAGCTTCTCAGCTGATGGTCTAGAACTGTCTCAAACTCAACCTCAATGGAGTCACGATGGACTAAGGGTAGAGGTTGTGAGCTGGCTGGTATTGTAGACTGATCACTCAGTCTAGAGAGGGGCTCATTCTCAATCATCAGCTGCCGTTCTTCTGAAGAGCTGACATGGGAGACCATTGGTTGCTTTCCACGACTTGAGTCAGGAGTTCCTGGTTGGCGGGATCTCTTCGGGATTAGATGGCAGTAGATTGTAGGGAGCATGTCTCTTCGTTTGATCTGTTCACCAGTTGGAATGATCTCATCAAACTGGCTTTGAATGATGTGGCTTATGCGACTCATAAACCCAATTTTTTCTCAGAACAAGCCAGTTGATGGATCATATTCTGCTCACTCGACATTTGCTCGTAGTTAAGTAAGAATAAAGAAGGCCCAGTCGGCTTTACACCCAAAGTAGAGACCAGCCGTTAGACGGGCTTTGACGTCCGAGAATTGGACTGTCTCAAAGTTCCCATGTAGGATGTGACCGGTGATATCCAGAAGTTGGATAATCTCGTTGGGCAGGCTTTCTTTCAGCCTGTGTGAGCAGTCATGATGGTGAATGTGGGGATGTTTCCAAAGACCCCATAGTGCATACTTGCACGGTAGTGCCAGTTCCATCACGTCTGGGCCGTCGCCGGAGAGAAGAAGCGTAGACATCATTGTTACTTTTGTCACCATGATCTCTTTGTTCTGGACGGTGGAGATGATGTTGTCGCCGGAGATGGTTGCGTTGTAGTACAACTCCGCAACATGGGAATGTATATTCTTGAGTGGCACGATTGTCAAGAATGGCAGCAGTCCAGTTTCCTCCAATGGCCTATAAATTCTTTGAAAGTTGTCAGAGCCGAGACATGCATTAAGATACTCTAGATTAAGAGTTTTATCTTTCTTCAGCTTCTTAATAAGCATATTGGCATCTACCATCTGAAATGAAGGCTTCATTTCTGCAAAAAGATGGTGTTGTTAGATATGCAAGTGTGTAGAGAGAGTTTGCAAGTGATCAAAGCAAGGAGGGGATTTGAGTTTGCAGATGATCGGAGTCTCCATCTCCTTGCATAAATATATTCAGCATAGCATGCATTGATCGAGGACACTTGAGTGCTTCTCTTAGTTGATCAGCTGTTCGATTTGATGGATGATTAGCTGATCTAATGATGCATGCATCTCAGCCGTTCGATTGTGATGCAACTTTATGATCATGTGGCTGAGATGGAGTTATTTTGAAAATGAGGTAGTTGCCATAAATAGCCAAATATTTTCTACAGATTTTGCTATCCATATTTCATTAGAAAAATGTATTTTTGTTTGCTTCTTTGAAGAGCTTACTTAATAGCGATGTAGAGATATTAATGGCAACTTGTGAGAGAGAAGCCTATTTTCAAATTGTAGCCGTTGAATATAATATATGAAATTTTATAATCACAATGGTAACAATTTAATTATGATAAGCTTGAGAGGATTAGAAAAACTTATCCGGAGTCAGTTGGGATACAGTCCAACTGATTGGTTTGACGATTCAGCAGTTGGATGATCAGTTTCATCTTGTTGCCAGTTGTCACTGATGAGCTGACTGAAGCTCTAACTGATCTGAACTGATCAGTTCATTTGGTCAGCTGCTAGACTTGCTTGAGTCAGTTTCCTCTTTTTGAAAGGTTGCGCTGGACTAGTTCCCCTGCTTCCTTTTGAGCAGTTTGATTGCTTTGACATAGATACAGATCCAGTTCTGTTCTTTGACGGCGAGGGCCTGGCTATCCTCTGGGCTTGGTGAAACTGCTGAATGGCAACTTATGAGTTTTTCATTCTTTAGTGGAGGGATTGTGAAGTTCCCTTTGGTGACGATCTGAACTGATCATTCTTCATAATCAACTGCACGCCTTTTGAGTCGGATGTGAGTAGGGGAGTGACATAGCTCTTGGATAGAAGACATGGTGATGTGGCAGTATTCTCATCATCACTGTCGCTCTCATTATGCCTTGAAGTCTTTTGAGGAGCCACGACTTGGGTATTTGATAGATGTGGCTCTATCCTTACTGTGGCAGTTGGAGTTCATTGTGATGGCTCAGCTGACTGACTTGATAAATTATCAAAGTTCAGTTTACGGCAAAGCAAGCCAGTTGGGCAGTTGACTGATTGATTTGCAACCACAGTTACTTGAGGCATGATGCTGGTTTTGAGTTCAGCTAACAAGACAGTTGCTGGAATTTTGTTGACAAGCCGGTGATTCATGATGTGCTGGACTTGCACAATGGTTGGAGGAAATGGATTTGACGATCCTATCCATTTAATGCTCCAAGTTTCTTCACGTTGCCAGTAGCTCATGCCATGAAAGGCAGTTAGCAAGAAATGAGACTGGATGGACATGGAATGTCTCCAGTTGTACCAGTAGAAATACTGGTGGAGTTGTTTGAACAACTCTTGGTCACGTTGTGCAACGAAAGCAAAGTGAGTGAGAAGGAGATTGGTCACTTCCTTTTGTGCACCTTTGACTGCATATTCACCACTATAGAAAGTGCGAATATTTTCTTCAGTCAGCTGGAGAGGAGGGCATGTGCTTCTGAAATAGTCCGCTCCATAGTTCGGATGAGGGATTCCAATGAAGAGAATAAGTTCATCTGGATCAGAGCAAACCTGGAAATCAACTGGTGATTCGTTCTTTAATTTTGGAGAATGAACGACATTGGCAGTTGAGTTGCTTGAGGTGTTGTTGCTCGTCCTGGCCTTTGTTCGTCGTTTCTTTCTTAGTGACTGAAGGTGAGAAGTTCCCTTCTTGGGAATCCAGTCAGAAATAAGGACTGGTAGTGATTCATCATTTGGAAGCTTCAGCAGGTCTTCAAGCATTTTACTCATTCTTTGAACAAGTCCCACCTTGGACTCAAATTTACCAGAGTTCTTTGAGTCAGAGGCCTTGATGACTTGATGCTTGAATTGTTCGAAGATGAATTCTGCCCAGTTTGTTTGTCGCCCTTCAGCAAGGTGAATCATAACCTTGTATCTCTCTTGGGTGAGTTGACTCAGGCTTCTGATAGCTCCGAACATCATCTTGTTCGTTACATCGAGTAGAACTCCATACTCGGGCTTTAGGTCAGTTTTAGTAGTTGTAAAACTTAATTGCTTGTTGCAGGTTCAAGCTTTCTATTCTCTCCAGTATGACTCTGCAGATTCCTTTAGTTTTTGAACCAATGAGCCTTCTTGTGGAAGCTTGAACACTTCTGCAAGTGTTCTTTCAGTGATGTGGAGTAGCCGTCCTTGAATCGCTGATGATACTGTCTTCCCATCTGCAGACAAGTTTGCTTGAAGAAAAAATTCACTCACCAAGTTTTGTCTAAAGAACTTTGGTGGTGTTTCCAGGTACTGAAGAATTCCTGTCTTGTGAAGATTTGACAGAAGGATTGGATTGTTTTATTCATTTAGAATCATTTGAAATTTCTTTCTTTAAGGAATTTATCTCTCATATGTTGCTCTTTGAAGGAGTTTAGAGATCTGGATAATTCGGCCATATTTGGGATTGGCTGAGATTTTTGAGGAATTGCAAGAGCTTGAGAGAGAGAGAGAGAATTTTTGAGAGTGAAGGAGGAGTATTTCTAAGAGGCTTGAAGGAAAGGGCTTTTTATGAGTGTTTGGGCAGGCTCGTAGATCTAATGGTTGAAATGGTATTAGCCCCTGGCCTCTTTTAGTCGTTGGCATTTAATAACTTTGAAATGTGTCATTGTTTTGCAACGGTCAAAATATTTAAATAAATGCGGAGTTCGATATTTATTTGAAAATAAAAAGATAATCTTTTTATATATCAAAATAAATAATGACAAGCTAAATTACAAGAAGTAAACTAAGGTCTTTTCTTATCAGTTTGATCAGCCACTAGTCCTTCTTGTGATCAGTTTTTCTCATTTTGGCTTTTTTAGAACTGTCTGGCATGTCCTCATTGGAGGAGTCTTCCTCAGAGCTTTCTGTTCCATAGTATGCTTCCAGTTGTAGGATTGATTCAGAGAGCAGCTTTACCTGGACTTTCATGTTTTCGATCAATTTCTTGAATTGCTTTGACGATTTGCCTGATTGTTGCTTCTTAGTTTGTTTGATATATCGTCGAGTCTTTTCTGCCATTGGCTGATGTTCTTCAGTCTCTTGATCTGCATCCAGCTGATGCTCTACATCTTGATAATTAGCAGCTGGTTTCTCAACCATCTCAGATTGAGTTGGTGAAGCTGCTTTCTGCTCAATTTGACCCTTTCTAGAGTATTTTTTTATCATTATCTCCTTCGGTTGATGACTTGTATCTCTAAATGATGCGAAGGATATCATCTAAGTCGGAGTTTGATTGAACCTCTGACTCCACCATTATAGCTTTTCCTTTACCCCTTGTTATTGGAGTGGATGGGATTAGCTTCTGCCTTAATTTTGGTTGTGATTCTCTGATCGTTAACGGAGGTAGTGCAGTTGTATTCACTCTGGAGATAAAATCATCAGGATCAATCTGTTGAGGATGAGTCTCCTTAATCATCTCATCAGGAAGCAAGTACTCCAGGATGGAGCTTACTCTGTTGAGAAAATTCATCTTTTGTGGAAAGTGCCCTGAGCTTTTGGTTCTAGTTTCCATACTGTCGACAAGTTTCTTTAATTGTTGAAAAAAGTATAGAGACCAATTGATTCTCTTTTCTTCCCAGATTGCATTGCAGATTCTGTACTTTATTTCTGACATGCTGGAGTGATCTTCACATGATGCTATCATCATTCTTGCAGCCACTGCTGCTAGTACTTGAAATTCTTTTCCAAAGTTGAACACATAATGATTAATGTGAATCGTTGCGCATCTGTCATAGCAGCCCATCTGTCATAGCAGTCTTTAGCATTAACTTCTATTTCTTCAACATTATTTCCTTCATCTGGGAGATCAAATACCCTTTTTAACACTGATGGAGTGATTATGATCTCTTGTCCTCGAACTTCTGTTTTGAATTCCAGAGGGTTCTCTGTGCTTGTTGAGTTGAGGAAAAACTCGGCAACTGCCTCTGGATATATCTGAGTGGGAATACCCTCAGTGAATATCTTCAGCCCAGAATTTTCAATTGACTGAATGATTCCTTCACAATAGCTGGGAATATTGGAGAATTTTCTGAAGTTGTCTCTGCTGAGTATCTTGTCATGATACAGATCCTTGCAGAAGACAGTAGAGTCTTCACCAGTGATTTTGAAATTGAACTTCCTTCGATAAGGATTGGTCGAGAGTAGAGTCATGATTTATGAAGGAGAGATTTTGGCGTGGGGAGTTAATCTGGAAGATTAAAAGCTCTGGCTGGAGATGAGAGAGAAAAGTCGGTAGTAAAAAGTGTGAAGCTTATCTTGAAGACTCAGCCGACTTATATAGAGAGATGAGGCTCATCCAATGGTTGAGACATTTCGAATGCTAGGATTTCAACGGTTGGATTGATTCAATCGACCTGTCGATTGGCCTTTCAATTCTATCCGTTGGAGATAAATGTGGGGAGAGAGAGAGTTCAACGGTAATATTTGAGTGACACGTGTTTTTACCGTTCCCACTATTGAAAGTTTTGAACTTATCTTTTCACTCTAGCTGTCTTTTTTTGACTTGAAACTGATTACGTCATCAATTGGCTTTGACTGTAGCTGATGATCTCCATGTTGATCAGTTCCAATCGAGATATTTCCTCATCAGTTCCTCACTTCCTCAACTGCTTGAACTCTTGATTCAGCTGTTTCTCAGTTCAGCTGATCCTTCAGCTCTGCTGCTTTCCTTCGGTTGGTTCTTGAACTGATGTCTCCTTGTTAAGTTGAAGCCAGTTCCTTTCATTTCTCCATCAGTTTGATGATTTTGCAACTGGTATGCTTTGCTTGACTGACTGGATCATCAGTTGAGACCATTTGACTAACTCTGTCTTGCTCATTGCCTCAGTTTGAGCGAATAAATTGATGATTCAGTTGAGCTGATTGGATAGGCTGATCAGCTTCAGTTTACTTTCTTTGCACAACTTCTTGCTTCTTTTCAAACTGATAGCTTATTTGTCCAACTGATCAGCTTAACGACTTTTTCAGTTATGAACTACTCATTCGGATGAGTTGAAGCTTTTCAGTTCAGTTCCTTTCTTCAGCTGGAGCGGTTTCTTGACCTTTTTCTTCCAGTTGATCATCTTCATCCTTTGATGTTAGCTCAAGTAGCCCTAGTTGTATGCATAGCTCCATAAACCTTGCCTCAGGCAATGGTTTGGTGAAGATGTCAGCTATCTGCTTCTCCGTGTTGACATATTTGATGCATATGTCCTTCTTCTCCATGTAATCTCTGATGAAGTGATGTCTTATGTCAATGTGCTTAGTTCTTGAATGTAGAACTGGATTCTGAGATATTGCAATTGCACTATTATTGTCACAGAATATAGGTACTTCTTCAGTTTCAACTTTGTAGTCCTTCAACTGTTGCTTCATCCAGAGTATCTGAGCACAACAGCTTCCCGCAGCTACATATTCTGCTTCAGTTGTTGACGTGGCAACTGAGTGCCGCTTCTTGCTAAACCAGGATATCAGTTTGCTTCCAAGAAACTGACATGTTCTGTTGGTACTTTTGCTGTCGATCTTGCATCCACCAAAGTCTGAATCTGAATAACCAATTAGACTCAAATTGTCATATCTGGGATACCATATTCCAAGATTTATGGTTCCTTTGAGATATTTGATAATCCTTTTTGCTGCTTCAAGGTGACTTTTCTTTGGGTTGGCTTGAAACCGTGCGCATAGACCGACTGAGTAGGAGATGTCTGGTCGGCTAGCTGTTAGATAAAGTAGCGACCCAATGATTCCTCTGTAATATGTTTGGCTAACTGATTCTCCTTCTTCATCAAGAGTTAGCTGAACTGATGTATTCATAGGAATCTTGAGAGTTTTTCCTTTATTAACTCCAAACTTCTTGACTAGCTCCTTAGTGTATTTGGCCTAGCTGATAAAGATCCCATCTTTCAGCTGCTTTACTTGGAGTCCTAGGAAGAATGTCATTTCTCCCATCATGCTCATCTCAAATTCGCTTTGCATTAGTTGAGCGAATTGTGTGCATAGATCTTTGCTTTTTGATCCAAAAATTATGTCATCCACATAAATTTGAACCATTAAGATCTCGATTGATCGTTCTATTCGGAATAGATTTCGATCAATGACTCCCTTATGAAATCTTTTTTTCAGCAAGAATGTTGTGAGAGTTTCATACTATGCTCTAGGAGCTTTTTTCAATCCATAGAGGGCTTTCTTCAGCCTGAAGACATGATCCCCAATTTCAAATCCTGGCGGTTCCTCGACATACACATCTTCCTTGAGCATTCCTTCAAGAAAAGTACTCTTGACATCCATTTGATAGACTGTGAAGTTGAAGTGAGCTGCATAGGCTAGGAACAGTCTGATGGCTTCCAATCTTGCAACTGGTGCGAATGTCTCATCAAAGTCGATCCATTCACTTTGTGAGTATCCTTTGGCTACCAGTCTTGCCTTGTTTCTTATGATCACACCTTGTTCATCAAGTTTGTTGCGAAAAACCCATTTCGTGCCAATGACCTTTTAAGTTTTTGGTCTATCGACAAGAAACCATACGTCATTTCTTGTGAACTGATTCAGTTTTTCTTGCATGGCCATGATCCAATCTGAATCTTCTAAAGCTTCTTTGACGTTTGCTGGTTCTGTTTGAGATATGAAGCATGTGAATAATGCATGCTCAGTTGAACTTCTGGTTTGAACTCGACTTCTTGGATCACCAACTATCTTGTCAGTTGGATGGCTTCGGAGCCATTTGGGCAAGATAGCTTCAGCTGGTTCCACTGTGGTAACGTCATTAGTCACCCTTTCATCAGTTGGTTCGGCATCTTCATCAGTTCTTCCCCCTGTTTCAGTTGTGGGGTTTATGGTCTCAGCACGATTTGTGTCTTCATTAACCATATTATTCTCAACTGGTTTAGTACCAGTTTCATTGCCTTCTTCTAGTGAAACTTCAAACCGCTCTGGAACAATGTGATCAACATAGTCCTGCGAGTTCTCAGTTTCACTAGGTAGTACTTGAACTGATGTGTCTATTGTTTCTTTGTTCATGTACTCATTAGCAAATTCATCAAATACCACATGACATGTTATTTCCACAATAAGAGTTCGTTTATTGAAAACTCTGTAAGCTTATGCATGAGGTGAATTATACCCAAGGAATATTCCCTCATCAACTTTAGCACTGAAAGCTTTCAGTTGAGTCTTGCCATTGTTGTGAATATAACATTTGCAGCCAAATACTTTAAAATATGAGATGGAAGGCTTACGACCCTTATACAGCTCATAAGGTATTTTTTCATGTGCGGTGATGATTGCACTTCGATTTTGAGTGTGGCATGCTGTGTTGACTGCTTCAGCCCAATATCCTTCAGCTATGTTGGGATCAGCTATCATTGCTCGAGCTGCTTCTTTAAACGTTCAGTTTCGCCGTTCAGCTACACCGTTTTGTTGTGGAGTTCTTGCAGCTGAGTGTTCATAAGTGATTCTAAGTTGGTTGAGAAAGCTGATCATTTGTTGATTCACAAATTCAGTTCCATTGTCGGAGCGAATCCTTTGAACTGATCTTTCTTTTTCAGTTTGTAGCCTTCTGATCAACGCCGTTAGCTTATCGTAAGTTTCATCTTTGCTTCTCAAGAATTCCACCCACGTATATCTTGAGAAATCATCACTACTACAAGAGTGAATCTTTTGCCTTTTGGTGTCTGTGGTCTGACTGGACCAAACATATCCATATGTAGCAGTTGGAGGCAATCAGTTGTGCCTAGTGGATCACTCATATTCTTGAAGGATGACTTCACTTGCTTCCCTTTTTGGCATGGTCCACATACACCTTTTTTCTTATATATCTCCTTGGGAATCCCCTCAACTAGCTCTTTCTTGGCTAAATAGTTGATTGTTTTGAAGTTGAGGTGGTTTAATCGTCGATGCCATAGCCAGCTTGCTTCAGTTGATCCCTTTGATAGAAAGCAAGCTTCTGAGTAGCTGGTTGACCAGTCAACAATATACATGTTGCCTCTCCTTATGCCGGTGAGAAGAATTACTCCAGTTGACTTGTCTCTAATGTTGCAGGAGTTTTTGGTAAAGTTAACTGAATAGCCATTGTCGCACAGCTGGCTGATGCTGAGTAGTTTGTGCTTTAGTCCGTCCACATGGGAAACTCCATTTACTACAACTTTTCCTTTGACCACGAACCCTTCTCCAATGGTTCGGCTTTTGGAGTTGTCTCCAAATATGACAAGTGGACCTTTGAATTCTTCGTAACCGTCGAGATCTTCTTTGTCTCCGATCATGTGCTTGGAGCATCTGCTATCTAGATACCAGATATCTTTGGTTTTCTTCATCGATAGGACGTTCTTATCCTGCAAAAACAAGGATTAGCATTTAGGGACCCGTTTCATATCGGGTCCTTATTGATACATCAAGCTTTTTGGAATCCAAACTTGCTAAACTTTCGACTTTTTATCATTTAGAGATCCAACTGATTTGGATCGCTTGATCAGTTTACATTTTCTCTCAACTCTTATATTCTGTTTTCAATCAGTTGAGTGATACCTGCGTTGAAAGTTAATTAGATAAAACAATTCAACTAAAATGCTTTGGTCTTGAGACCTTTGAGTTCTGTAATCAGACCAGTGCTTTGTATGTTTCCAGTTTATTGGATTGAACTTTTTTGGTTCATTTCTGAAATCCAGATACTCATTATAGTGATGGTAGGGTTCAAACAAGTTTCTTTGATCTCTCATATAGGTGTTCTGATTGAACTTCTTGGTAGGATAGGCTTGAGATCTAAACTGATTTTTCTTTCTAAAGAGAGCTGATCTTTCAGTTTGCCTTAGGGGCATTCTCTGTTGAGCTGGTGGTCTTTATTGAACTGAAGGCTTTGAATGAATGAATTGGTTTGAGTGAACTGTTGGTCTTGACTGGAATTTTGGCTTCAGTTGACCTGGTGTTTTTGGTTAGGAGAATTGACCGAATTGTCTGGGTTGAGTTTGAGGATTTCTCAATATTCCTTTGCCTTTAGTTTGCTCAGCTGAGTGATCATGAATTGACTTGGTGAATCCTTTTAGGATTCCTTTATCACTAGGTTGAGCAATTGCTTTTCCTTTTTCTAAGGCAGTGAACTTGCTATATCCTAGCCCTGTGCTGCTGGTTCCAGTTCTCTGATGATTTAATATCTCATCTAGAGTTTGAGATCCCTTTTTGAACTTAAGAGTTACTTTTTCTCTCTCATGGATCTCTTGCTTGAGTTTTTGATTCTCGGCTTCTAGGTCAACAGTTCTTAGTTTCAACTTTTCCAATTCCACAAACTGAGACTCAAGATAATTTATTCTTTCATGATCAATGCTCAGTTTTCTAACTCTATTTCTCAGTTCATCATTTTCATCTTTCAGTTCAACATGCAAGCAAGATATTGAAGCTAATTGATCTCTAGTATCATAAGTTTCATATCAAGTTCATTGCTAGAGATAGTTGCTTCATTAATATGATAGAATGAGGTTTGAGAATCAACTGTACTAACCTCTTCATCATTGTCAGTCATGAGGTAAAATAGCGATTCATCATCTGAGCTGTAGCCGTCAGAATCAATTCCAGATGGATAGTCTAAATCGTCTAGCATGGTATTCTCGTAGTTTGCAACCATTGCTTTTCTTTTGAAGAAGCTTCTCCTCACTTTGGCTTTCTTATCTTCAGGGAGTTCTGGACATTCATATCTGTAATGTCCTTGTTTGTGACAATGAAAGCATTCTCCTAGATTTCAATTGCCACTCCTGAACGGTTCAGCTGGTTGATGAGTTCTCTCATCTTTTGGGATTTCATCAGTTTGAGGTGGAACTGATTGTTTATCCTGAACTCTCTTCAGTTTTTCTAACAACCTGGTAACTGACTGAATTTGATCATTGATGTCTTCAATCAAGTTTTCCTTCTTTTCGGTTGTTTGAGCTCCTGGGCCGGAAGTTGTTCCTTCCTCGAGTGTCTCTGAACCGGTTCCTTTCACCATAAAAGGCTGCATCTTGAGCTGATGATGTTGATGCTTCCTTCTTCCGGTTTAGACTGTACTCATGAGCTTTGAGAGAGCCAAATAATTCTCTGGGAGTGATGCTATTTAGATTTCTTGATTCTTTTGTAGCTATCACTTTCATGTCCCATTCTTCAGTGATATTATCCAAAACTTTGGAATTCATCTTAGAATTGGGATAACTTCTCCCTAGGTTGGTTATCTCACTAATGATGCTTAGAAATCTGGTTTCAAGGCTTGAGATGGACTCTTCTTGCTGCATTTTGAAGGACTCGTATCTGTCGATTGCTAGTTGGAGCTTGTTTTCTTTGATGGCTTCAGACTCTTAGCATACATCTGCTAGTAAGTCCCATATCTCCTTGGCAGTTGTACAATTTTTTGTGTCCTTCATTCTGTCTTCATCTAGAGATGGAAATAGTGCAGCTTGAGCCACAAACTCTAGATTCTTCAACTTTTTCTCTTTGCTGGTGAGAAGATTAGTTGGCTTTGGGATCCTTGCTGGTTGATTGATATCAACTATGTGAGCATCACTGTCCATCATGATGATGATTGGACCATCTTCAATAACTTCCCACATATTCTCATGGATCAAGCAGAGATGCGCCTTCATTCGCCTGCTCCAATTATCATAATTCTCAACTGAAAATAAAGGTAGCTTATGGTTTCTCATAGGTTGAAATGTTAGCACAGATAAGTAGATCTGATTCAGTTGATCCGCAGAAACGGCTGATCTTTAGAATCAACCGCTCTGATACCACTTGTTGGTCCCGAGCGAGTCGATATCAGTTTAGAGGGGGGGTGAATAAACTGATTAAAAATTATACTTCAATTGCAGAATAATAAGGGCCCTTGACTCGCTTAGAAACTTATCTATGCACAATTCAAATAAGTGCTTTGGGCAGCTTAAGTGCAGATTGTGTGAGCTTATGTACAGTTCAAAGATATGCAATTAATCAAAACAGTACAACACACAAATGATTTATAGAGGTTCGAAGTCTCAAACTCCTACGTCCTCTCTTCCTTCCGCAGAAGGGAAACTTCACTATATAACTTGAGTTTCTTTACAAATTACACAATGAAGGACAGTTGGCTGAACCTGGTAACTGCTCACTACCTCAGAGGGTCGACGGCTCACACTTGAAGTCCCTAACTGCTCGCTAGGAAGGTAGGTGTTATTGACGTCTTTACAAGATTTTAGATCTCTTTTGATCTTCAAGAGGTTAGTCTTGAACAGGGGTTATCAACTGATGTGCTCCTTCAATTGAGCTGAGTAGTTGATCGTTGTATTGCTGAAATTGAGAAGGCTGCCCTGGCTGGTTTATCAACAGCTGGCTGAATGCTTTGACTCTTTGAATTGTTCTTCTCAGTTGGACTCTCGCAGTTTTTAGCAAATGCTGAACTTGAGCTAGGAGGTAGAAAGAAAGCTCTGCTTGAATGTAGGTTTCAAGAATAAGTATTGCGAAAAGTCTGGGAGGCAAGTGTTGTTCAAAAATTTGATTCACTCGTCTTTTATAGAGGAGTGATTTTATAACCGTTGAGTTCCATTGATCGATGGCTCTGTTGGTTTATCAATGGCAGATGGTCTTTATTGATCGCTGGAGCTTTTGATTTAAATAGCCGTTGCTTTCCCAATCGATTTTTATTGGATGTTTAATTCCAGGATTTCCGTTGAAGCATTTATTCCAAGACACGCTGGTTGAGTAATAACTTCCATGGTTCTCTGGCTGGCAGTTCTGAACTTGTTAGTTCAGTTTGGTTGTTACTCCAGTTGGCAGGTCTGAGCTTGTCAGCTTAGTTTGGCTATTGTTCCAATTGGCAATTCTGAGCTTGTCAGCTTAGTTTGGCTATTGCTCCAGTTCTCAGTTCTGAGCTTCTTCCTCCAGTTCGGCTGATCTCAAGTTCTGTTTAACTAGCTTATCAGTTTGACTAATCATTCTTAAGCTTTCTTGTCAGCTTGACTGATCACGAGCTGGTTGACTTCAGTTCTGGCCTTTTGTTGATTTGTCTGTACACTTTAGTTTGGCCATCAGTTGGATACTTCCAGTCTTTCAGTTTGAACTGATCTCGTATCAGTTCCCTCAGTCTAGTTGATTCTTTTCTCCTTAGCTCAGCTGACTTAGCTGTCAGTTTGTTTCGACTAGTTCGACTCTTTGAATCCACAGCTGAATTGAGTTTTGACTGGTTGACGTATCCTCCCAGCTGGTAGACCATGCTTCGAGTTTGGTTGACTTCAGCTTCAATTGCGTTCCTCTTTGATGCTCTGGATTGGTCAGCTCAGATCTACAGCTTGAATTTTAATTAGTTTTTCATAGATAGTTTTGACATCTCATCAAAACCTTTTCTAGAGGTTCCTTGATAGTTTTTCCTAAAAAAATTGGAGTTTATTTAATCACAATTTATTTTTATAGTTTAGGGGTTTAGGGTTTTTTCTTTTGCCAAGGGTTTAGAGTTTTTTTAGAATTTTTGAAAAAAAAAATAGGTTTTTTGGGGGTTTTAGTTTTTTTAGGGTTTAGATTCTTTAGGATTTATTAATCTCAATTAGTACTAATATTTAATTTGAAAATATTAATTATCCAGCATAGTGTACGAGTCCACACGTTAACGTCGAGCAAGTGCACTGCGTGAAACGCCACATAAAAAAAATAATTCACTTTAATTTTAAGGTTCACTAATTCCATTTATGGGTATATATTCATTTTTAAAAAAACTTAATTATCAAGCACAGTGCATGAGTTCATGAGTTAGCGTCGGGCGAGTGCACTGTGCGAAACACACCAAAAAAATTAATTTGTGTTTCACAACATAAAAATTATAGTCTCTTTGAGATACGATACTTTTTCAATTCTCACTCACTGAATATTACGATTACATCGACTCAACTCAATGCAAAAAATAAACTTCTGGATCAACTCACTTTGGATCAACTTAACCATGGGAGTTCCACAGATTGACGAATTTCTTTCACTAATTAGGGTTTAAAATTAAACAAAGTATGTCCTTGGTGGATTAAAATACAGGAGAGAGATCATCCTACATCAATGATTATTACACTACTTTTAATATGCAGAATGCAGTCATTTTTCATTCAAAAAATAGAGGCATCATTTTTAATGTTCGAATAGAGCAATCCAAATCTCAGGGCCGACCCTGTACATCATAATACAACATCATAGAGCATATAAGAGAGAGGGAGGCTTTCCATCTACTCACAGAGGAGGTATCAAAGTTGCTGAGAGTGTGAATGTCACAACATAATGATTTTTATGTCGATGTAATCGTAATATTCAGTGAGTGAGAATTGAAAAAGTATCGTATCTCAAAGAGACTGTAATTTTTATGTTGTCAAACACAAATACCTTTGTTGAATATCTAGACTCTAATATCAAAGACTGAAACAAATTAAATAAAATAACATGCAATAATACAAGACTTAATAAAATAAACACAAAATCGTATTCATTTATTTATATTCTCTGATTTATGAAATCAATTATTAAGCACCAACTATTCAGTGCCTACGATGTACCGAGTTACTCAGTACAAGGGTCAAAAATTGGTCAAATTTGCGGGTCAACCCGCCACAATTCGTGGGTTGACCTTCCAAAAAAAATTTGTCAAATGAGTATCACCGATAACACTAAAAAGTATCACTCGTGTCTTTAAAAGTATCAGGTCTGGTTGCTTTAATGAGTTTATTTAATCACAATTTATTTTTATAGTTTAGGGGTTTAGGGGTTTTGATTTTGCCAAGGGTTTAGAGTTTTTTTAGAATTTTTGAAAAAAAAAATTAGGTTTTTTTGGGGGGTTTTAGTTTTTTTAGGGTTTAGATTCTTTAGGATTTAAGAATCTCAATTAGGACTAATATTGAATTTAAAAATATTAATTATCCAGCATAGTGCACGAGTCTACACGTTAACGTCGAGCAAGTGCACTGCGTGAAACGCCACATAAAAAAAATAATTCACTTTAATTTTAAGGTTCTCTAATTCCATTTATGGGTATATATTCATTTTAAAGAAATTTAATTATCAAGCACAGTGCATGAGTTCATGAGTTAGCGCCGGGCAAGTGCACTGTGCGAAACACACCAAAAAAAATTAATTTTAAATTTTAAATTAATTCATTTTAATTTTAGAGTTCATTTATTACATTTTAGGATATATATTTATTTTAAAAAATTAATAATCGAGCGCAATGCACGAGCCCACGCATTAATATCGGGCGAGTGCATTGAGCGAGTTGTCAGATAAAAATAATTAAATAGCTTTCATTTTAAGATATATAATTTTTAGAGAAAAATGTAAAAAAGAAAAAAAGAAAAAAGAAAAAAAAAGAAAAATGAAAAAAAAAGACAAGTGCGTGTCCGACACATGCCGTCTGATGGGCACTGCACCGAGAGAGTGCACCAATACCAACTCATTATTAAGTTATCAAAGATGGGCAAATCACGAATTGTTATCAAACTCCTAATTAAAGTATTGTCACAACATATGCATAATGAACATGTTCTTCTCATGTTAGTTTTTCACATAAGTATCACTCAGAATCAAGCTCACTAAGATTGTTTACTCCTATATAATATTTTTTCACTTGGTCACTACTTCTAAATACGCATAGCCCAAATCCTATCTTTCCACCAATTAATTATTCATCGGTGAGTATATCTAATTAATTGATTGCCATGAATGAATGATGATCATGCACTCATACAAGATAAAATAAACCAGAGAAATCAAGCTCAGAGATAACACGAAGAAAAGTCGAATCATATAAATAAACTTCATAATATTCCAAAATCCTAGAATCTAGCTATGAAATTAATTAGACATAATTAAATAAACAAAGCAAAGAGTACAAATGTTCATGACAAATATAACAGATAAAACTGTAAAACCACAAAGGAATCCAACTATCTATGTTCTGACATTCACGCTCTCCGCAACTTTGATACCTCCTCTGCGAGTAGATGGAAAGCCTCCCTCTCTCTTATATGCTCTATGATGTTGTATTATGATGTACAGGGTCGGTCCTGAGATTTGGATTGCTCTGTTCGAACATTAAAAATGATGCCTCTATTTATTGAATGAAAAATGACTGCATTCTGCATACTAAAAGTAGTACAATAATCATTGATGTAGGATGATCTCTCTGTTGTATTTTAATCCACCAAGGACATACTTGGTTTAATTTTAAACCCTAATTAGAGAAAGAAATTCGTCAATCTGTGGAACTCCCGGGGTTGAGTTGATCCAGAAGTTTATTTTTTTGCATTGAGTTGAATTGATTGAATCTGATGAGTGTCGACTCACTCATTCATAATTTGTGCATGACTGAATCGACTGTACTGTGCCGAGATATATTATTTCTATCGGACAAAATATGAATTGAGTATACAAATTCACAAAAATTATGAATTGAGTATACAAATTCACAAAAATGATAATCTTCCTAATATTATATTATAACATATAAACCAAAATTTTCAAATGCAGATATGCAGTAAAATAATTGGAGAAGGAACAAGTAAGAAACATACGCTCATTGTAAGGCATCTTATTATTATGAATTCCGATAATACCAAAGGAAATAATAAAAACATAACATATTGATACTTCTTTTTCATACATTTATTAGCTGAAAGGTACAGGGCGGTAAAGATTCTTTGTAGGTTCTAACTAGGGTTTTATGAACAATTATTTGGTCTAAAAAAAATAGAATTACTGGATCTACTTTTCAATTAAGCTACATTACTACCCAACAACTACTTAATTTGTTTAATTTATGTTCCCTAATCCCTATCACTACCAAATGAAGGTAAAATTAATTAGAGTTTGCCTAGTCTTGCATACATTAATTATATATGAGATGAAAAAAATATCATTTATAATACTGAAAAGTATTAATTTAACATTGAAAATATTACTTATAATACTGAAAAGTATTGCACTTATTTTATTAAGAAGTATGGCTAACTTGTTTATTTTAAAAAATGGTGATATTTTTATAATTATATATTACTATAATTTCTAATAACAAAAAAAAACACTTCTAAACTAACAAATTAAATATATGTCTGATGTAAGATCAATATATAACCGTCAATTGTATAGAAAGAAATGGCCAATTAACTTTTCCCTACTTAAAAAGCATTATATTTTTTAGAAGATTCTTAAAAGACATTATTAATTGCTCCATAAATTTACAAAACTGGGACAGGTTAAAAAAGAAAAAAGTGTTAAAAAGTTATGAAATATATTCAAAATCATCTGCCACAAAAAAAAAAAAAAAAAAAAAAAAAAAGGAAAGGTGAAATAAAGCTATCGTAAAAGTGGAATGTCAATGAAGTTCTTCAAAGAGACGTTTTCAATTTATAAAAAGGTAGAATGTAAAGCTTTCTGCACTTTCATTTTTTTGTTTCCTAAAAGGAGCTTGCAGTACTATTGTGCAATTATAAGGCTGCTATAAGATAAAATCTTGTGCAAGCAACAATTTTTTTTTTTTTTTTTTAAAACACCTTTTTAGATTTTATATAATAATAAGGAAAATTCATATACTTTTTGTTTTTGATACCCATCTAACTTCTCTTTTTCTACTATAACTACTGGTAGAGTGGTAAGTTTAGGTAAGAACAAATTGTACCACAGATCTTCAGATTTAATTCAACTTTTTATTTATTATTTTAATTTATAGAGTCAATTGGGCTAACTAATATATTAAATATGTATATTGTAAAAAATGAAAATAAAATTATTAAATTAGGTGGGAAAGAAAGTATAGCATAATGATAACTTATTACGTAAATAACCCTTTGAAAGCAAACAATTGTAAAGGGTAAACCACTTTTGCATGTGGAGGTTGACAAACTTTGGTCGCTTTTTGAGGTGGAGTGGTTAAATTTATGATTAAAAAAATTATGTTTTTTTTTAATGACTATGGGAACCAGCAAATGTTACTGCTATGGATCCAAAGATGCTTACTAAATAAGTGTTCATTTGTAATAATCTGTAAATTAAATAGAAAAAGTAAATTACACTTGGGAAATTAAGTTTGTCTGACTTACACCTAACTGTATTGATAAAATTTGAACCCGATACCTTCAGTTTAGTATTTATGAATCATGAGTAATTACAAATTCAACCCAACTTTTAAGTAGACTACAAACATTTGATCAGGAATTCCATATGACGTTATATTTCAGATTATTAGAAAAATAAATCCCATTAGCCCATATAAAAATATCATCAACATTTATTGTAGAGCCTAAGCATAGGGTTGTAAATGAGTTAAGTAAAGCACGAACACACACTTGTTTAAACTTATTTGAAATAATATCGAATTTTAAAATTTATGTTTGTGCAAGTTAAGCTCAAACGAGCTTTAATCGAGCCGAGTTTGAGTAGTTTTATATTTTATACTTGTTTGCTCTATTATTACTAACCGAACTAGTTTGAGCCGAGTTTTAAATCTTATCAAATACAAAATTATGTTAAACTTGTCTATATACTTATCAAATCGAGCTAAAATAATTTTTTAACTAACAAACACGAATCGAGTATTGAAATATTTAGTTTAATATTCAACTATACGCATCTCGCCATCCTAATATTTTACTATTATTTAGTTAGGCCCTTTATAAATTGCAGGTCACTTTGCTCTTGAAAGTTGATAGAACTATGTTTTAGTACAATATTGTCGGAAATTATATCTTCTTAGTTATGACTTATGTGGTGGCATTATTAATATTAATATTATTTTTTGAGATAGGCATTAATATCAAATAACTACTATAGGGATTTTATTGGAATGGAGATGTAAAGTAGGTAAATACCAAAAATGTTGGAATATATGCTTGGTCCACATTATCCAATTCGCACATTAAATTAAAAATAAAAAATAATTATATATATTCCATGTGTGAGGGTGCAGGTAGAAAGTGAAAATACATAAACAATTGGACTTTTCTGTCCCCGCCCACCCTCACCTCTTTTCAGCCATGAGCCAATTCCGTCATTTGGAAACTCCTCACCGCTTCTGATTCTCATGTCAATTCGTGTTACATTTTCTTTTATGTATCATAATTTTCTTAATTTTTTTTAAATTTTTAATATACCATAATTGAGAAAGGATATAGCGTGAACAAAAAAATCAAAGTTAATAATAATAAATTAAAATAAAATATAGATTTGGCATAAGAGATGTCACAATAAATAACAAATGATCTTAAATCATTCCTTACATATGGACTAAGTTGACCTCAAGAAAAGTCGTTCAAATTTCATGTTTTTTTTTTCACTCCATATTTTACTATTATATTTATTTTTATTTAATGTCAATATATATCTAACAAGAAGTTCATCATCACTCTTTGAAAGAAAAAAGTATTGAAGACAAAAGACGATAACTTGGTTCTAAATCACGCCAACACTACTTTTCTTCCACCCATATTCTCAACCTCGTTTACTCTCGTTTCATCTAAAACCCTGCGCATATCACAAATCAATGAAGTTGAACTTAATTGTAACTAAACGAGCCTCCCCTATAGAAATAGAAACTTAAAATGAAATTCTTGCCCAAATAGATCAATGATGGTTGAATAACTCAATCTTACATCTTATCGTGTTGTTACATCATCCATATGTGAATCGAAGAACGCCTGAACAAAGGATTCCCCTTTTAATTAATGACGAGCGAGCTGGGAATTGAGAGTAAATTTCATAATATCAAATTTGGTTTCAATTTATGTAAGTTTATAGTCACCCATCCATCCACACCGTAAATGAAGTAAATTGTAGGATATGCCTTAATGCGAAGTCACCCAAAATTTGCATCAATATCAGCAATCAACACACGGATCAAACTCCGGAGTATTGTTTTCGGAAGGTCAATTGCAATTTACAACTATAATCATTCTTCCAACTCCAATTGACAATATGATTTCATTATCACATTGAACGAAGAAAAGACGATTCCATCATAATATTGTGTTTTTAATCAAGTCTAGACAAAATCATTAAAAAAGACATTTGTCATGCCTCCATTGCATTATCTCATATAAAATTAAATAATTTAAAAATTAAAACTTAATCACAACAGCACTTATATGATTAAGGATGAACCAACAAAATAAAATTAATAATTTATCCTGGCTAATTTTTTTGGGTTAGTTTAGGGATTATGAGACACAATAAATTAATGAATAATACAAAACAATAAATACTGGTAGGTGGTGTGCTCGAACAGTGTCCTAAAAATCATTATCAGAAAGAGAGTGATCCAACATACAACATATACATTGATATTCTTACTCATGCACGTATATCAATTTTGAGATTATTTTATATATAAAAAAAGAGCATATAAGATATGACTGTAAAACTAATTCCTATTTTTGTTGATAAAATGTTGATTAAAATTAATAATATTATAATTAATATATTTTAATAATAACTATTATAAAATCCTAAATTTGATAGTGTAAAACACACAATGAAAAAAAAAGTACCAAGAAAATTCGGACCGCAAAATTAATAGGATGAAATTTAAATATTACATTAATAAAAAGATGAGGTGGTCTCTTGTGAGACCATCTAACAAATTTCAATGCGTTACACGGATCTTATTTGACCCAGGAATGTGATTCTCCTTTTTTTTCATTTTTTCAGTGGTTCCTCTTTCATTATTCTTTTTCTTTTCAATTCTTTTCCAATTTTTTAATTTCTTCTCTTATGTTTGTTTTTTTTAATAAATATATATTTATTTATTTTTGAACAGATTTAATATTTTATCCCGGGTCTTGTCCAGTGCATTCGCCCGACGCTAATTTGTGGGTTCCTTCCGATAATTATTATTTTTTGCAATAAATATATTCCCTAAAATGGAATAAGTGAACCCTAAAATATAATTGAATTAATTTCATTGTTTGAATTAATTTAATTTTTTTATTCGGCTTCTCGCACATTGCATTCTCCCGACGCTAACACGTGTACTCGTGCACTACGCTTGATAATTAAATTTTTGAAGTAAATATACACCCTAAAATAGAATTAGTAAATTTTAAAATTAAACTGAATTAATTTAATTTTTTTATCCGGCATTTCATGCAGTGGACTCACCCGACTTTTAACGCGTGGGCTCGTGCACTGCGCTCGATAATTAATTTTTTTGAAATAAATATATATCCTAAAATGGAATTAGTGAATCCGAAAATTAAATTGAATAAATTTAAATTTTTTATCTGATGGTACGTAATGCACTTGCCCAATATTAACATGTGGACTTATGGACTACGCTCTACAATTAATTGGGTGAAATAATTTCTTTTTTAAAAAATTAAGAAAACTAAAAAAAATGAAAAATACAAAGAAAAAACAAAAAAGCAAAACAACAAAAGATAAAAAAAAAAAAAAAGAAGGAATTGCTAGTGCATGAGATCACGCGTCGCGCGTGGGAGTGTGTGAAGCTCACACGCCAGTGACTCTTTTTGTGTTTTATTCGGATGTGGAGCGGGTTTTTGGATCTGTTTGGTCCATTTTATAGATTGTGACCCGTTAAATGGTTTAACATATGTTTCTGTCTAAACAATATATAAAAAAACAATTGAGGGCAATTTAGTAACACCCTCACACACCTCTTTCTCATGTTTTATCACAAAAGAGTAAAAGCCAGACTGCCTCTCCCTCTCCTCAGTCCTCTACTTGCATATGGAGGTTCACATGCACTCATTCCATTCAGCACACAGACAAAATCCTTTGAGATACCTAAAACTCTCTCTCTCTCTCTCTCTCTCTAGAACTTTTCCCTGGATATGATATATTGATATGATCTACTACGAGTCTGCACAAACCAAATCCAGCCGTTGGATTTCCAGAATGGCTTCATCTCTCCTTTTTGGCTTCTTGCCTGTGAATAAAATCCAAATACAGTAGTCTGATAGTCTCTTTATTCTTCCAGGCTAAAAAAATCATATGTAAATCGATGGCGGATGTGATTAGTGGAAATGAGATTAGTAGAGAAGATATTCAAACGGCCATCGCCAAGGCGGTGGAGCTCAGGACTCTTCATGCTGCTCTAATGCAGCAGGGGAGTTACAGTCCCGCCGCCTCCGCCTCTGCCTCCAACCTCAGATTCCCATCTGCTTCCCCTCTTTCGCGTCATGATTACCCTGTTTTCACCCCTGTACGTATTCATCTATTCCCTCAACTTCTTTTTTTTATTATTTTTATTTTTTTAAATTTGATTGAATGTTTTTATTCATGCTCAAGTTTCAATTTTCTTACTTTTAGTCTAGTTACTAACTTACTTACTATAAGACTTTAACAATTTTAAGATACTATATTTTGGGGCTACCAAATTTTAGAAATTCATTCAGTTTTAGTTTGTTTTGTTTCCTTTTCAAGTAAATTTCCAAGAGACATTACTGCATTTTAGATCGGATGAAAGTGTATTGCATTTCTGTACTGCATTCACCATTGTACAATCATTTTTTTTTAGTTTTTTCCGCTTTTTTTTTTCAACTTCAATTTCTTGTATTTTAATTTAATTTTACATCTGTTATTTAGGTTTATTCTACCCAATTAACATTTTTTATAACTTTTTAGTATTTAAAATTTTCAAATAATTAATTAATACATAAAACTTAAATGTTAAATACTAAAAAATTATAATAAATCTTAAATAATAAGTGTAAAATGAAATTAAATCACAAGAAATTAAATCGAAAAAAACTAAGAAAATTTGATGGTGCAATAGCGAATCCAATACGAAGATGCAACACTCGATTTCACTTGAGTTTCGATAATTTTTGAATATTACGCCTATAGAAATTTCGTTTGTTCTAGTTGGAAATGCTCATTCACAATCTGAAATGTGGGCAGAGCTACGATGACGATCCATTGCCAGGATACCAGCAAATCTTGATAGACAGTGGAAACTACGGCGAAAGTTGGGGGGAACACAGCTTAGATGGAGGAGGAAATGTGGAGGAATCTGTTTTATCAGATTACACAAGTGTGAATGAGTCTTCAAGAAAAGGGGTGCCATTTGAGGGGCACATATGCCCTGCTGCAGATGATCATGAGTTTTCGACGGTGGGTGATCTACTTAGATCATCTGCACCACCTGAACACTCAAAGTCCAGGAGAAACAGCATGGGAGACATTAGATCACTATCTTCTTGCAACAAATGCAGGCCTGCCATTATAAGCAGCGACTCAGACAGCCATAACAGAAAATTAGGCAAGAAATCGAACACTATAGTCCCGTTGACAGATTCTCACTCATCTCTCCATTCACAGCAGAGAAGCAAAGGGCTTGGTTTGACAAGGCTGTTTCCAAGGCTAAAGAAGAAGAGCAAGAACGAGGGTGATGAACTTTCACAAATGCTTAAGGACTTGGGGATTGTTTCGGTTGACACACTGAAGAAAGAGGTGGTGGAAGCGAATGAGAGTCGAGATGCAGCGCTGTCTGAAGCTGCGGAGATGAAATCAACACTTGGTGAGCTCAAGAAAAAGTTGGAGTATTTGGAAACCTATTGTGAAGAGTTGAAGAAAGCATTGAGGCAAGCTGTGCCTACCACTACTAATTCAATGCCTGTGAGTGAGGAAGTAATGGTTGAGGGGTTCTTGCAGATTGTATCAGAAGCAAGATTATCAGTGAAGCAATTCTGCAAGACTCTGGTGGTGCAGATCGAAGAAAGTAGTGATGAAGCTCTAGTTGAAAACTTGAACTCGCTGCTTCAGCAGCACAAGCTGTCTCTCAACTCAAAATACTCCAAAGCAGTTGCATACCATTTGGAAGCCATCATAAACAAGTCACTCTTCCAGGACTTTGAGAACTGTGTGTTCCAGAAAAACGGGGCCCCGAAGCACTTAGACCCTCAGCAAGATCGCCAAGTGCGGTTTGAATCATTTGTTGCATTGAGGAACCTCAACTGGAACCAAGTGCTGAGAAAAGGGACCAAGTGTTACAGTGAGGAGTTGAGCAAGTTCTGTGATGAGAAAATGAGCGGCATTATTGCAACGCTCGGGTGCACTAGGCCGTGGGCTGAGCAGCTTCTTCAAGCGTTTTTTGTGGCTGCAAAGTGCATATGGTTGATGCATCTGCTGGCGCATTCGTTCAATCAGCCTTTAGGTATCCTGAGAGTCCAAGAAAATATGGCCTTTGATTCAAACTACATGGAGGATATTTTTGGTGACAGGCAGAGATCTAGCAGTAGCAGTAGCAGAGTGAAGATCATGGTAATGCCTGGTTTTTATGTGCTTGATAGAGTGCTTAGGTGCAAGGTTCTGTGCAGATATAAATCTGCATCCTAAATAGTTATTTCTGTATTCTAATAGCCAGTTCTTGTTATTTTGAAGTGATCAAAGGATTCCTGGACAAATCAAATCAAAGTGTAAGTTCTATTTTGTTTTAGACATATATATATATATATATATATATATATATATTGTTAATTCAGTAAGCTTGTTCAGATTGTTAACATTGAATGTGATCTTGGTCATTGTGTGAAAAGCTGTTTAACTATGATATATATGTATACTGGTTTATAAACAAGACTTTTGGTTTATAACTTTGGATAATATATAGCTTAACTGGTCTGGTTGTTAGATATTTGAGTGGAAGGACTCCTACTGGTGCAAAGGTTTCGGAATAATCAACTCCGGGTTGTTGAGCATAACCTTTCACCACAAGGGTAGCTATATTGCATCGCTCATATATTTCTTCCAATGCTCTAGTGCCTCTAATTGAAATTTCATAATCATCATCTGTAACTTCCACAACCTGACCTTGCTCTTGAAATCCTGACTCACCTTCAAAAATTTGACTGGAGTCTTCAACTTCATTTTTGCTCCAATTCCACTTCATAACTCATCAAACATGACATTTCTATTCATAAGTATTTTTTTATTCTTCAACTAGACAGTCTGTAGCATTTAATATTGCTACCTATCTCAAGAATGTGCAAAGCCTTTTCATCAAGCTTTCCTCTCTTAATTTGTTTCTGGAATAACTCACAGAGATCCTTACTCCAAAAAGTATGAGATTAATTATTCATCTTGTCTTCATTGATATTATTTATTTCTGTGACTTATAAATATATTTTATTTTTCATAAACTATCATTATTTATATCCTTCATATTTTTTGTCCGACTCTCTCTCTTTTTCTCTTTCCCCACTCTATTTTTTCACATGTTAATAATAAGTTCATCAGCTTATGAAGATATTAAATAATTATTAGTATTTTTTGTCAACTTCCGAATTATTAAAATAAATGGTGATGATACTATTATTCTTTTGCTTAAAAATTAATTCTAATATCGTTAGTGTAATTACTTTTCCTTTTTTCTTTTTACAGACAAATTATAATTATGTGCATGCTTAATTGCTTATTGACCTCATGAGTACAATGAGGCAAAAATAAATAAATAAATAAATAAAGTGCAGCCATAAATTATCATCTCTAGCATAATTATAATAACACTTTAAGTTAATCACTTCTTGATTATCATGTGCTCAATCATAAAACTTTTTTTTGTTTACTTCATTTTAATTTCTTGAATTATTTTTTAGAACCAAATATTAAAAATACGCAATGTAGATTCTTGATGCATATGTCTACATTACTCGTATAAACATGACAGACAAGTAATGAACACTGCAAAATTAAAGAAAATCATATTTATTAATTTTTTAATAAGTAATTAAACAACAAACTAAAACCTCATATCCTTCATAACTTTCCTATGAATCTCTCTCTTTCCTCATTCTATTTTTTCAAGTGTTAATAATAAGTTCATCAATCTATAATAATAAATTATTATTATTATTATTATTATTATTATTATTATTATTATTATTATTATTATTATTATTATTATTATTATTATTATGCCAAAAATAAACTATTGATATAATATAATGACTATATTGCTTAAAATTAATTGTGTTTTTGTTAGTGTAACTAATCTTTTTTCTTTATTTGTTACAGACTAATTATAATTAGGTGCATGGTTATTAAGACCTCAATTAGGCAAAATAATAATAATAATAATAATAATAATAATAATAATAATAATAATAATAATAATAATAATAATAATAATAAATATGAAGCTCACACATAAATTACCACCTATTGCATAATTTTGTAATAACACTTAAGTTAATTACTTCTTGTTTATCATGTCCTCAATTCAAAAAGTTTTTTCTATACTCCGTTTTAATTTCTTGAATTCTTGTTGAGAACTAAATATAAGATATATTGTGGGATTGTTTATATATGGATTCGCAATATTAGATTCTTGATATGCATACAAGTACACACTACTCGTATACAAATTGCAGCCAAGTAACGAACACTGCAAACTTAAAGGAAAATCATATTTAATAAATGTAATAAGCATCAACAAAATAAAATTAATTTTTGATAAATTAAGCAAAAAAAAAAAAAAAGTTTACATGAAATTGAGAAAGATTTTCGATATTAATTTTTCTAAAATAGAGGTGATATGAAACGATGAAATTAATCGTGGGTGTGCATTTTTCATTTTCCTTGAAAAGTTTTGTGCATCATATAAGCCTTGTATGGATATATAACAGAAGAACTACGATCTAAAGAATTTCATATTATTCTTGGATTACTCAAGTGGATGACAAATTAAGAATTACCGAATTTTTCATATTTATGTATTAATCACCTACGCATTTTTAAACACAATTCAAACATCTTAAACTATAAAAAATATCATGATATAAGAATTAAGATTTAACTTAATCTTTTAAGAACATAGAAAAATTTATAAGAAAAATATGCCATGGTAAGTATGTTAAAAGTAGTACAATCCTCAAGGAAGCCAATTTTATACTCAATCTTAAAATGTGATTGCATATTGTCCGTATACATGGATTGACTTTTACAGTTTTACTTTACCACAATTTAATCTTATAATGAAGAACATCACTATATTAGATTGCTCCTTTCAAAGTACACGATGAAATCAAACTTTTAATTACTTTCAATATAAATCAAGTTAAGTCCATATCTTCTTTTTTTTTTTTGGATGTCGAGGGTAACTCGTAGCCGCTACCGTGGTGCGCACTGGATAAACCCCGCCCCTGTGTAATAGCCTGCAAACCTACGCAGGGGAGGCAAACCTAGGTAGAATGTGTCATGTGCTCCATCATGTTATCAAAATATTTTACGAAATCCTCTTGTATTTTTTTAATTGTATCAAATTATGCAAATATATTGTATTACCTTCTGCCCTTAAACTAAAAATAGATTGTTGATATATTAGAAAATTCAAATTTTATGAGATTCACTTTGTAATTATTGTGGGATTATATTTTTTAATCTTTTTTCTTGTTTCCTCCCGTTGATATCATGAATAAGTAATTGGTGGATAATTAATTGATTTCAATGAAGAATTATAATAGCATAATACTATTGAAATATATATTTAAATTATAGTCAAATATAACATATTATATTTGGAGAATTAATTATAAAATATATTATTGTTTAATTTTTCCATAAATTAAGTGTAGAGTTGTATATAATAAACAAATAAAATTTTGTCAGATTTAAGACATTTTTATCATAGGTATAGAAATAGATATGATGCGGAAAAAGTATTGTAATAGTACGTACAATGCTATTGAAATAAATATACTACATTATATTATATATGAAGAATTAATTATAATATATTAAATTATTTTTCACCCTTAAATTAAGTGCATGTTATGGATATAATAGGCAAGTCAAATTTTATAAGAATTAGGAAAAAAAAGAAAATAGTAATAATCATAATCATAAATAAATAAGGGGCACATTCCTGTTAGACCGTCTAACGGATCCCCTGCGTTAGACGGATATTATTTGACCCAACAAAGTGGTCCCCCTCCTTTTTCCTTTTCTTTTTGATTTTTTTAATGATCTCCCCTTTTCATTTTTTTATATTAAATTTTTTATTTCTTTTTTTTTTCTTTTCCAGAAATCAACGTTCCCCCTTTTTTTTTTTGCATTTTCAGAAACGTGAGCTCTCTTTTTTTCTTTTTCTTTTTTCTTCTTTTCAGAAACGTGTTTTAGTGCTATCTTTTTTTTTCTTCTTCTTTCCAAAAACGTGTTTTATTGCTATCTCTCTCTCACTTTTTTTTTCCTTCTTTGGCAGTTTTTTTTTTCTTTGGCAGGTTTTTTCCTTCTTCTTTGGCAGTTTTCCTTCTTCTTTTTTTTGTGTTTTTTTTATAATGATTTTGTTAATGATACTTTATCCATAATTAATGATACTTCACATCACAGTTAATGATATTTCACCAGATAAAAGTTATATTTTCATTAAAATGAAAATTACCGATGATTAAGCATTAATTATTAAATTAACAACAAAGAAGTATCATTAATTATGAAAGTAAATATCACTATTAATAAAAAATGAAGCATCACTAATATAATGGGTAGCTACTACTCACTATCATATTCAATTTTTGAATTGCAATATTTTAATTTATGTAGCTAATGATTCGATTTTTGAATTGCAATATGTTTGAACTGATATTTTTCTTTCTAATTAGTGATACTTTCTTCTGCAATTAGTGATACTTTTCTTCTATAATTAGTGATATTTTCTTCGGCAATTAGTGATACTTTTCTTCTAATTAGTGATACTTTCTTCTGCAATCAGTGATACTTTTCTTCTAATTAGTGATAGTTTCTTCTGCAATTAGTGATACTTTTCTTTCTAATTAGTGATACTTTCTTCTGCAATTAATGATAATTTTTTCTGTAATTAGTGATACCTTCTTCTGCAATTAGTGATACTTTTCTTCTAATTAGTGATACTTTCTTCTGCAATTAATGATACTTGTTTCCATAGTAATGAGATTCCACTTCACAGGTAATGATACTTCACCCCATAAATATATTTTTTTAAAATGATTGTATACCCTAAAATGGAATTAGTGAGCACTAAAATTGAATTGAATTAATTTAAAAAAAACACTAATTATTTAAAAAAGAAGAAGAAATAAAGTGGGAAAAAAAGAAGAAATAGAAATAACAAAAATTGGGCTGTGAGAAAGAAAGGAGGAAAAGGGAAAAAAAAGGAAAAAAAATCACAGGCGCGTGGGGGCGCGTGAAGCTCACGCGCCTGCGCGTGGGGACGAGTTTGGGCGGATTTTGACCCGTCTAACGTAAGAGACCCGTTAGACGGTCTCATACAAGTTTTTGTCAATAAATAAATACACCATTAACATATACCAACTATGACTGACGTCTACCACCATCTACAACAAATGTGCGAGTTCAGAACTTTTAATTTAATTTACCTCTATAATAATATATTTGTGTATTGAGGTAATTTCGTGCGTGATAATTGGGATTTTAACACCAATTATTAAGGTTTAAATGATGCAATTTGAAGAGTTTAGTATATGCAGTAACCCAATTTGAATTATTAACCTCCTAATTTGGAAGTTTTGTTTCTTATTTGATTTTTACAGCAAATATAGGAGAAATTAATGCAAATTAAAGGGAATCAAAACCATGAGAAGATAGAAAATTAAATTAGAAGCGCGATGCAAATTGAATTGGGCCAATTGGACGAGCAACGAACAAGAATGAAACGGTGCCGGAGACACACGAAAAGAGCTCGAGCCGGGCTCACGAGCTGTCTCACGAGCCTGACTCACGAGTACTTAAACGAGCCGAGTTCGAGTCGGGCTCGCGAGCTATTCGATTTAGAACTCGAGACATATACTATTTTTGTAATTATTAAAATATTATTTATTTATATTGTAATTTTTGTCAAATTAATACTTCTCATTAAAAATTAAATAAAATTAATGGTATTAACTATTGAACTAATATTATTAAAGTTAAGAAATCAATGATCAAGAGTAACGATTATATACACAAACATACAAACTAATGAACTATATATATATATATATATATAATATAGTTATCTTATTTACAATTCTACATAATTTATTTAAATAATAATATGAAATATGAAATGATATTATATTAATATTGTCGAACTTAAGAAATTGAACGCTCAGTAATAAATACTGAGTAATAAGAGAAATTAAGATTGATATTTATAAAATAATATTTCTCAATTCATTAATTAATAAATATGAAATGAAATCAATAATATTAATTTAATATTATCAAAATTAAGAAATATGGTGTTTAACACAAGAGTAGATGAGTAATAAAAGAAAATAAAGAAAAAGGAAAATCAACAGTATATAGTACATAATATATAGATTATAGTCCATCTTAGATTATTAGTTATAACTTACAAGAATATAAGTTATAAATTATAAATTTATAATGCATGTAAAGTAATAAAGGAACAAAAAAAAAAAGATTAATATTAACAATTTGACAAAATAATACTCATCATTAAATATTTAAACATGAAATGTAATCAATGATATTAAACTAATATTATCGAAAGTAACAAAATAATAATGAAAAAGGAAAATTAACAAAAATTAAAATTAATTAAATGTTCAAGAGTAACAATATTCTTAGCACCAATGTTATATAGTTAATCTTAAACTATGAGTCATATATACTGCCATCCATCAATTAGTATTCTAGCATATAATCAATATTAGTTAAACTGTATATAATAATAAAAGGAAAAAAAGAAAATTCACAAAAATTAATACTAATATTGACAAAATAATCAATATCAATTCATTAAATAAGAATGAAATGAAATAAATGATATTGGGAACATAATAATTTCTCAAAATTTTTTTATCAAAATTAAGAAATCAAGTTCAAGAGTAACAGTATTCTTATTTTTTATCAGTTAATTAGCACCGTTGTATAATTAATCTTAAATTCTTAGTTATATATACTATTTACATTATAGTACATAGTTTATATAACTATAGTTTATATTAGTTAATATGCACATAATAATAATAAAAATTAACAAAAATTAAGACTAACATTAAATAACCTAAACTAAGAATAATAATAATTAAAAAAGTTAATATTAATAGTCTCTTAAATAATATAGAATTATTAATTTATAAATTATCTTAATATATTGTAATAGGAATAACTTATGAGTTGTGATTCATGATTTGTGAATCTTACGACACACACTCGATAACTAATACATACACAATATATATATATATATATATAATATTATATAACTAATAAACATATAGTATAAATTTAAAAATATATAAAAAATTAGAGAAATGAAAAAAATATCAATATTAACAAATAAATAAACGAGCCGAGCTCGAGCTCGAGTTCGGGCTCGAATTTTAAACAATCGAGCCAAACCCGAGTCGAGTTCGGATTCGGGCTCAAATTTTAAATAAACGAGCCGAACCCGAGCCGAGCTCGAGCTTGAGTTTTTCCTGTCGAGCCGAGCTCGAGCCCGAGTTCCGAGCTCGAGTCGAACTCGAGCTCGAGCTCGAGCTCACGGATACTTAAACGAGCCGAGCTCGAGCTCGGCAGTACTCGGCTCGTTTACACCCCTAGGGGTACTTAGTTTGTGACCTGTTTTAATTGTTTAAAAATTATATCCTAAATTTAATTTAGGCAAACACTTACATGCATCATGATGCAAATAACACTATATGAGACGGGTCAGTCAAACCCGCTTTTGACCCAGTCAACGCGGGTCAACCCGCGCTTTGACCCGGTCAACGCGGGTCAACACGCTTTGACTGGATCAACCCATAAAAAAAACTGTCCAAAGTGAGTACCAACCTTCCTATTAAAAAGTATCACAAAACATTCGAAAAGTACTATCTATATCATTAAAAAGTAAGGGGTCTGCTAGTTATTTTATATAAGTTTATTTAGTTCAAAATCTGATTTTTTTTTTTCAGTTTTTATATTGTATGTGTTGAGATTAATCTAAAACAATCATCATTCCAAGAATTTACAAAGGAAAGCAAAACACGAGTTCGGTAAAATAAAAAGTACTATGTGATAAGCAAAAAAGTATCAAGTACGATAAAGAAAGGTATCAACCTGAAGTTAATACTATCATCATTCCAACTACAATAAAAAGTACCATGTGCCACGTGGCACTCCCATGTGGGGCCACGTGGCCGCCTGAAATAGACGGTAAAATAACTTCTGTTGCACGCAAGTCCACCTCTTTAATTTATAGTTTAATCATTTAACAATTTTATTATCCAATTAATTTGTAATTTATATCTTTAATATAATTAAAATTAGATTGAAAAAAAAGTTAAGAAAACATTATCAATTGGAATGGAATATGATACAATTAGTAATCCATGACATTTTTTAGAAAATCTTACTAGAAAATAACTTTAGAAAACCGTCATGTGAAAAGTCATTTGATGTTCAACTTTTGAAAATTTGTTTCCTCAAAAAATAACTTTAGAAAATTTGTCTCCAATCCATCATCATCACACCAAAAGTTGCAAAAATCTGATTCTCTCATCATAACGTATGTCATATGTTAGCTTATGAGATTTGATTTCAACATTATTACATTTTTGTGTTATATTGTAAAGATTTCTCAATTTTATCTCGACTAATTCCGAGGGTAAATTAAAAAATCTTCTACCTTCACTAATTTTAGCTTATGAAATTTGATTTCAAGTGATGATTTCATCTCAATATAATGTACCTTAATTATAGCAACAAGTGTTTATGTCTTCCCATCAACATGGCAGTGAGAACGATCATTTTTTTTCAATTTAATACTCTTTAACCAACTGTTAAATGATATCAACAAATTGTTGCGCGGAAAAAATCACAATATTTAATGTATTTTGCAATTACAACATGAAAATGGGACGAGAGTGTATTTGTTGGGCACGAAATTGTGGCCCAAAACAGAATCATTGCATTACAATTTACTACCTGAAAACAGAGAAGCTTAACAATTTGAGACTGCAAAAGGAGATGAACAAATTACAAAATTTATAGCATCACTGAGCAGAAGACACTGCTAAAAGAAAAGAACACAGTTGAAATCAAATCTCATATGCATCTGTATTCCAAAAATATAAGATAGCCATTTATGTATTCACTAAGCAAAGAATGTGCAATTACATAAAAAACATATTTTCCATTAGATGATCTCATTTCAGAAATTTACTACCAGAAATCATGTGAAATTGGAATGAGAGAATGAATGTTTCTCAGATAAGCAAATGTCTAGACATGAATGATTCCAAGAACTAACTCAAAAATCTCTCAACCTCATAGTAAGTATCCTATGATGATGAGAAGGGCCTCATCGAATTCCAAACTTGTACATGTTGCTGCCCTAATCGAGTCACGAACATGTTATTCCCTCCAAATCTCAAGTTGTTTATTTGAAATCCACCAGCATCTCCTGCCCTCCCCATCACATTCTTCCTCAAGACCTTCTCGTGTAATTCCACAGAAGCAATGAGCACCTCAGACCACAGCTCAAGGCTTCCTCCTCTACTACAGAAGACTTGGTTTCCATATGCTTCAACTTTACATCCAAGCCCTTCTCTTTTCTTTCCATTCTTCACCTTTCTCCCCTCACCAAGACAAATCCAAGGTGCATCATCGCGCATGCTCCTCAAATCAGCCAAGAACACCTCACCACTATTCACACCAACTTTGAACATTCCTGATAGACTGTCTGAAATTATTTTGGGACTAAATTATCGAAAAATATTTTATGGGATTAAAATTGTCGGAAAAATATCTTATAGGACTAAAATTGTCAAAAAAGTATCTTATGGAACCAAACTTGTTGAAAAAAATATCATTTGTGACCAAAAAAAGTAATTTTTAGGAGTTAGATGTTTGAAAAATTGCAAGAACTAGACTGACTTATCCAGTGCTGCTAGATTGACTTTTTGTTAATTTTGTAAGAGCTAATTTGAAGTGAAAGTTAAGATTGATATTCTTATCTTGTTAGATATCAGTGGTATCCAAAATAAAATGCCTAAGTTATATATAAGATCTCCTAATGTACTACTGAGGTTTTTCGTCTTTTATTTGAATATATATATATATATATATATATAGGGGTGGGGTTAAATAAAAATAACCCCTTTGTGTGAGAAATGAGAACACATCTCACACCACACATCCATTAAAAAATCAAAGGTTCAAATTTAATGAAAAAGGCGGTGGTAATTTTGTAATATCTGAAAAGTTTTTCGCGCGGGGGTATTACTGTAATTTGGTAATTCTTATAAAAATCACGGAGGATTTGATAACAGATCGTTATGCTAACGAAGTATTGTCATAATGCTAACGAAGTATTATAGTTATGCTAATTAAAGTTTTCAAATATTGTTGGCGAAAAAAATATTCTAAGAATTAATTATAAACCTAATTTGATTTAATAAACCCTAATTAAATGGAAAAAATCATAATTGGATGAAATAAACCTAATTAGATGAAATAAACATTGATTGGATATGGTAAACCCTAAATGAGTTTAAAGAAATCAAAATAATAATATATTTGTACTACGTTAGCATTATAGTTTTGGTTCGTCAGTCTTGCGAATACACTATGTTAGCATATGACAATACTCTATCAACATAAGTTATAAATTATAATTGGATAGGATAAACCATAATAATCAATTAAGAACTATAAACAAAAAATTAAATTTTCAAAAGAATAATGATAATTAGATGAAATAAACCATAATCGAGATTAAATAAACCATAATTGAGATTTAATAAACCCTAATAAATTTATACTATGTAAGCATTATGATAATTCTTTGTTAGCACATCAAATATATTATGTTAGCATATGACAAATGCTTCATTAGCATACGTTCATATGTTATCATAATGCTGACGAAGAATTATTATATGCTAACGAAAGCATTTACAATCTGAGCAGGCGTAAAAAAAATTCTTTTTTATTTTTCGTTCATATTTTTTCATCCAAACATAGTCTTTCGACATCTTAAATGAAAGAGCATGAAGAGATCTTTAATTTGATATATTTTTTGTGTGCATTGAATTAAAAACGAGGAAGTTATGGTCGATTAAAGTTTTTAAGATTTTTTTTAATTGCTGACATCATCATTTTAATGGATTTGGACGAAAATAGCCCTCCTTCCTTTATTTTTTGCCCTATTATTTATGAAATTGCCACCTTAAATATCAACCATTGGATCATTAAATTGGATGGTGTAAGATGTGTTCTCATTTCTCACACCAACAAAGTATTCTCATATGATCCATATCCTATATATATATATATAGATGGGATCATGTGAGAACCACACTCCCTTGTGAGAACTGAGAACCAATTTCAGCCACAGATCTCGCCTATTTGGACGGCCAAGATACATTCCAAGATTAAAAAATGCGGTGGCATTACTGTAATTATAGTGACCTTTTAATGAACTGGGGGTATTTTCGTAATTTATGAAATCTATTATATTGAGTTGCATCACTTTTTTCTCTCTCTGAAGCTGCTTTGACAATGATGATTTCTTCAGCTTCATGAGCTACATCTGCAATTCGCCTCAACAAATTTTCTGCTTTTTCGCTCTCTGCATCTGAATACTTCTCCACAAAATCCACTAAGAAATCAACCTTTTTTGCGGAGAGACCGATCGAGTATTTGTTGAAATAAGTGGAAAGGAGAGGATGAATCTTGATATTATCCATTGTATTCAAGATTAAAACTGCAGCTTCATAAGCCGTTGCCGCCATCTCTAACCTCTAATTTTTTTTTAGGTTTTGAGAAAGAAAATCAGCTCTATCCAATTGTTGCATTTTAGCTTGCAATGTGTTCTTGCTGCACAATTCTTGAGTGTTTTTTTTAGCCGTACATATTGCGATGTTAAACCGCGTAGCTGCTCGCCCTTATATCTGTAATTCTTAATAACAAATTTTTATTTTTTATGGCTTTCATCAAATAAACGAAAATAAAAATGCTAAAAACATAATCGGAATGCTAAAATAAGTCATGACAATGCTAAAATAGGGAATGACAATGGTAATCGTATTAATGCTATATTGCTATGATTATTGGATTATTATCATTTTAAATTTTAAATTTATTTCTTGCTTTAGTTGTTAGCATTGTAAAAATGATTGAGTATCATAAGAATATCTCGGTAATAGAGTATTTTGCACGATGAATGCAGCATTTGCAATAACAAATGAGTATTATAAAAAAATATTTTGTTAACATGTACTTTAGCACTACTGTGATCTATTTTAGCACTATTGTAACCTATTTTAGCACTACTGTGAACTATTTTAGCACTACCATGTACTTTAGCACTACTATAATCTATTTTAGCACTGTTGTAACCTATTTTAGCACTACTGTGAACTATTTTAGCACTTAGGTTGATGAAGTTGATTAAGCTGTTATTTTGAATTTTTCACTATCAGTATTTTAGCACTGAGAACCTTAATTAATTTGTGATAAATTGGTGTAGATTATAGTGTCATGATAATTTGTGATTAACATTCTTGATCCCACAATTCAGAAGCTCAATTACAGTTCATGCAAGAAGAATGAAACACTAGTTACGACATCAAGAATGCATGCATGTTCAAGCAAAATATTTTAGGTCCTATAATAACACTATAATATATCTGCACCAATTTATCTCATTAACTACATTGCACAATTTGAATCAAAATCAAACTAGTTTGTAGTTAGGTTCACACAATATGATCGATGACTGTGTTTAGTTAATTTGTTGTCCTAATATAATAATGGCAGTGATCTGATGAGCCGCCGCCATGAATCAAGATATATATCCTCATCGCCACTCTAAGAAATGCAGAGAGATTTGATAATTGCATTATGCTAATAGATGAATATAGTCTAGGAGCTCAATTTATATATAGCTATTTTTTCTTGCTACAATATTATATTAATGATTTACTACTTTTGCTAAATGACCTCGACAAAATTAGTGCTAAAATAAGTCATGACAGTGCTAAAATAAGTCATGACAGTGCTAAAATAGGGAATGACAATGCTAAAACCCTAAATTGAAAAATATACGCGTGAATCACATATACAATGCTAAATTTTAAACTACAGTGCTAAAAACGGAAGATCATGAAGCATAAAAAGATGTCGATAATCTTTTTTTATTGTAATGCTAAACAAGAGTTATGTTAGTGTTAAAATAAGTCATGACAGTGCTAAAATAGGGAATGATAATGCTAAAATCATAAATTGAAAAATATACGCGTGAATCACATATACAATGCTAAACTCTAAACTATAGTGCTAAAAACGGAAGATCGTGAAGCATAAAAAGATACCGATGATATTTTTTTATTGTAATGCTAAACAATTGTCATGCTAAACAAGGGTCATGTTAGTGCTAAAATAAGTCATGACAGTGCTAAAATAGGGAATGACAGTGCTAAAATCCTAAATTAAAAAATATACGCGTGAATCACATCTACAATGCTAAAGTGCAAGCTGGTAAGCATGCTGTATAGACGAGAAATGCATGTGGCCACAGAAAAACTTCAACGCAGAGTAGACATTTGTCATTCATTGAAGGCTATAGCAGAAGCTAGCTTTTTACATACGAACAAAAGCATGCTTATGAATGAAATCAACCTCTATTTACTTTCATAAAATGCATGAATTCTAGTAACGTAAATGTGTCCATATATAATTTCAAGGATTTTAGTTTCTTAAAATAATAGAGATAGGGATGGCATTGCCTCGACTAATTTGTATTTTTCATTTATATACAACTCTGTGATGTGATAAAAAAGGCATGACAGTGCTAAAAAAAGTCATGACAGTGCTAAAAAAGGTCATGCCAGTGCTAAAATAGGAAATGATAGTGCTAAAATCCTAAATTGAAAATTATACACGTAAATTTTGAGTATTCATATATTTTCTGATTTTACCCTTACTAAGATTCAGGGGTAGGGAAGTTGGTCGTTATTACAATTATGCCACCGCGTTTTTTTAATTTTGGAACAGATCTTGTTCGTCCAAATAGGCGAGATCTATGGTTGAGATTGGTTCTCGGTTCTCACATGGGGTGTGGTTCCTTCTGGAACCCAACCATATATATATGGGTGGGGTTATTTTTGGGGTTATATAAAAATAACCCATTGTGTGAGAAATGAGAACACATCTCACACCACACATCCATCAAAAATCAAAGGTCCAGATTTGATGAAAAAGGCGGTGGCAATTTTGTAATATCTGAAAAGTTTTTCGCGCGGGGGTATTACTGTAATTTGGTAATTTTTATAAAAATCGCGGAGGATTTAATAATAGATCGTTATGCTAACGAAGTATTATGATAATGCTAACGAAGCATTATAGTTATGCTCATTAAAGTTTTCAAATATTATTAGCGAAAAAAATATTCTAAAAATTAATTATAAACCTAATTCGATTTAATAAACCCTAATTAAATGGAAAAAATCATAATTGGATGAAATAAACCTAATTAGATGAAATAAACATTGATTGGATGTGGTAAACCCTAAATGAGTTGAAAGAAATCATAATAATAATATATTTGTACTACGTTAGCATTATAGTATTGGTTCGTCAGCATTGCGAATACACTATGTTAGCATATGTCAATACTCTATCAACATACGTTATAAATTATAATTGGATAGGATAAACCATAATAATCAATTAAGAACTATAAACAAAAAATTAAATTTCAAAAGAATAATGATAATTAGATAGAATAAACCATAATCGAGATTAAATAAACCATAATTGAGATTTAATAAACCCTAATAAATTTATACTATGTTAGCATTATGATAATTCTTTGTTAGCACATTGAATATATTATGTTAGCATATGACAAATGCTTCATTAGCATACGTTCATATGTTATCATAATGCTGACGAAGAATTATTATATGCTAACAAAAGCATTTACAACCTGGGCACGCGTAAAAAAATTTCTTTTTTATTTTTCGTTCATATTTTTTCATCAAAACATAGCCTTTCGACATCTTAAATGAAAGAGCATGGAGAGAGCTTTAATTTGATATATTTTTTGTGTGCATTGGATTAAAAACGAGAAAGTTATGGTCGATTAAAGTTTTTAAGATTTTTTTTTAATTGCTGACATCATCAATTTTAATGGATTTCGACGAAAATAGCCCTCCTTCCTTTTTTTTGCCCTATTATTTACGAAATTGCCACCTTAAATCTCAACCATTGGATCATTAAATTGGATGGTGTGAGATGTGTTCTCATTTCTCACACCAACCATGTGTTCTCATATCATCCATATCCTATATATATATATATATATATATATATATACACACACCTGTGTGTGTGTTGTAAAATTGTATTATTTAGCCTCTGAATCTTATATTTTGTTCTATAGAATCCTAAACCTTTTATTATATTGGATTTAACCATTGAGTTCTATTTTTTGTTTCTTTGAGCAGTTCGTGTAATTCACATGATAAATATTATTATCTCTAGCGAAACAAAAAATTGAGAACAAAAACAAATAAATTAAATAATTTCAGGGGGCAAAAATAATGTATTTTCTCATTTTTATTCAATTTAGGACCATCACAAAATAAAAACTGATATGATGTTACACTAATCATAACAAAATAAGTTAATAAAACTTCTAAAGCGTCATTCACGATTCTCCATAGTAGAAAGCTAAATAAAAACTCCTAAAATGAACACATCTTTAGAGTGGAGGTATATAAATTTCATTGAATGTAAAATGCATCTTATTCAAAAATTTGTACTATACTTCTACTATGATCTCAGATGACAAGAAAATTTAAAAAAATAATAAAAAAAAAATCTAGGGTGAAATATGAGTTTGAACAGTAGCAATAAGTCTAGTGAGTTTGCTGAGAGTCTCTCTAGCAGATATGGTGTCTGGATGATCTTCACCACATATTGAAGTTCTAATAAAAACTGCCTTCCTAATTAGATCATCACCAATATCAAATTTCCCCCCTCTTACCATCAGCTTCGCCCGGATTTCAAGCACTGTAGCTCTAGCCAATGCAAGATCCTGCCATAGGCAAGGATTCAACTGTGCGTTTGTCTGGATTGGTTTCCAGCAGAGTGATTTGTCAAGCCATTTGTCTACTGGGGTGACCAGTTCTTGATCTGTTGCCTCTAGTGCATCTGTACAGAGTCGGAGCAGCTCTAGAGCAGCGTTGCAACGAGAGAAGGTGATGAATGTTCTTATGGCAAGGGGTAGGATCACTTCTTTGACTACGAGCAACAGTTCTGTCACCTTCAGCTCAACAACAATCGGATCCTTCCCAAATCCGAGCAGCAGGAAACATGCAGCCCAGATGTGGTCGGAGTTGTGAGGTATGGAGCCCCGACTAATGACAGCCTGCACCATGGCTTGTGGAACTCCAGTGATTCCTCTCTTTCTCGAGTAAAGTTTGACTAGATGGTTGAACTGAATACAACCTTCTTTCATACAACTTCTTGCCATATTGAATCTCACCAGCAACGAAGATGCTTCTGCTTCTGATCTCCGACCAAATGATGATGTGAGGCCGCATGTTAAAGAACAGAGTATCTTCCTCCATAACCTTCTTTGGTGTTTCTTTTCAGGTATTTTCTTTGCAGCCAATGCTAAAATAGTTGCAGGTATCGGTGCAGGGGCAAACCAACCACTAGCCAGAACCATTCGAGTTGCCAAACTCCTTGGTCCATCTGCATGGTCGAATATGGAGAAACAAACTTCAAAGAGCTGCAGAAGGAAATTGTTCCGCCTCAGTGGATGATTTTCACGACCAGTCCATGATAAAACCTTCGAAGGCATCCTATTTATCGTGTCCAGAAGCCTACTCGGAGTAATAGGAAGCTCGGTAAGAATAGCTCCCACTATAGCTAATCCTAGTGTTAGCCTTCCAAGTTTTTCCTCAATAGCCCGTAGCGCATCCATCTCAGTAACAGACTGATCTTTAACAATACCCTGCATAAGAGACATTGCCTCAACCCCTGATAAGTAAGAAAGCCTCAAAGGTTCTAGATTAATTATCCGGGACATGCGTGTGCATATAATAACATGGGTCTCCCCTCCAAATCGGGGCAGCAGGTCCATTACATGTTTGTGATCCCACCAATCCTTCTCACTCTCCAAATTATCAATTACCACTAGAAAAGGAATGTTCCTCATGAGCTCCTTTCGGATTCTGGCTATGGCTGCTTCCTCCTGCTCTTCAAAGCTCTTTGGCCGACTTTTCTCCGTGCAGCTCTCCACCCCTACATCAATTTCTAGGAATGACCACAAGTTCATATAGTTTTGGCGAATGTATCTGCTTTCGCCACCTATCCACAGGACTGTTCTGTACCTTTGATGGAACTGGTAAGCAAACTCTAAAACCAGCTCAGTCTTCCCAATTCCTGAGTCACCTGATACACAAGCAATTCCCTTGCCATATACAACTTTCATTGATCTCCTCCTTCCGTGCTTTCTAGCATTCTTCGACTTTGTCGTGTAATGCTGTGGTTGAGAAAACTCAGTGTTTTGCATCTCAATTTCCTTTTCTGATTCTCTCCATTCAATTGGTTCTTTTCCCTTGCGCTTACTACTCTCACTTTGTCGATCTCTTTGCTTTTCATCTATTGAACTAGTCCTTCCCCAGGCAATTGTAACGTTCTTCCTCCTTGGTCTGGCCTTGAGTTCAAAGTAGTCTCGCTCAGCATCTCCACTAACATCCCCAAACAGCATTAACTCCAGCTCAGATAACTCCTTTTTCCTACCAACAAAATTCTCATTTCGTGGGAAAGGGAACTCTTCTTTCTCAGCCTTTTCTCTCCCCTTAGTTATTCGATCTACAACACTTCTCCTCCCTAACCTCAACGCCAAAAGTGAAACAGCTCTTAGTATGCAATCCCTCCATTGCCCATCACGAGCCTCTAGTTTCCACTCATCAACACGAGAAAGGGCACCTACAGCATCTTTCCATTCCTTCTCAACTCCTCCATAAAGTAACCATAGTTCACCACCATATTTTTCCCAAAGCTCTCCTCTTTTCTCAATTATATCCCTGACAAGGCAGTCATCTGGACCCAAATCAAAGTATAATGGAACTAAATTCTTCTTATTGGAGAAAAATCTCAGCTCTTCAATGGTGTACGGATTTCTGAATGACTTCTTTGTAAGGATAACGACTCCATATGTACAAGCATCCATAGCTTTCTCAACAATGTTATGCTTACGAGAATTCCGACATCTAGATCGGTCTGTCAGAAAGCAGCTCAAACCTTGAACCTCTAACTCTGCACGAAGCCAGTTCGCAAACCTAAGTAATAAAGGCTTGCGTCCATAAAAGCCTATGTAAACATCACAGCTCCTCAGCCTATTAGACGAAAAGGAAGCTGGAGGAACTTTGGTTTCAAGTAATCTGTCAACTCTTTTTCCTTTACCATTTTGTTTAGAATAATCATTTTGATGCACAGCTTCATTACTCGAAAAGGGGCTTTTAGATATACCAGTCGAAGAAGAAACACCTCCCAACTTCAGGGGATCACTTGAAGTACATGCTTCAGCACCAGGACAAACATCCGCTGAGGCGAAGCAAATGCTCATAAAAGCTTCTGAGTTGGCATTCTGCAAACTTGTATCTACATTATCCGTATTCGTGGTGGTGGCATGACATAGTTCATCAGATTGAGTAGATAAACGACAAGTAGATGATTTTGGGGAGAAGAAGGGAGATTGATTTGCCGAGAAAAATGCTGATGAAGATGATGATAGATTCCTAGATGTTGTATTAGGTAACGGTCCCAATCTAGAAATGTCTTCCCCAAGATCCATCTTTGCGTTCACTCAATCCCTCGAAGGCTGAAATCCCATGCATTCTCAATAAGGACAGCACACCTAATAGATAACAAAATTTCAAAACCTTAAAAATGCATTCCATCATCTAATGCTAAAATTTTGAATGCAATAACCTAGAGCATTAATACAATAAACTATAAGTGCTATGCAAGATAAGAACATGTAGAAATAGTTCACACAAAGAGAAAAGGACACAAAAATAAAAGGAAAAGAAAGAAAGAAAGAAAGATGCAGAAAAAGTAACAACATAACTGTTGCAATGAAAGCTGTTTCCACATTGTGCAAAACAAGATTATCAAGTATTACAAAAGCATAAATTTACTTTCAAGATTCACAGCAGATAAGGAGAGACAAAATCCAAGTTACTTGCACAAACAACTGCAACACCAATGTCAAATTTATTCATTTAGATTCCATCTCAAACCCCAAAAACTCCACCTTCAATATCCCGGCAAAGTATCAAAAACAGCTTCAAATTTTAGCATTTTAGATCTAAATGCAGAAAGATTCAAAACTGCAATAAGGGAAAAGGAATAATAAATAAACAAAATAACTCTAAATGCAAGTGACCTTATTCAATCCAATAAAATAATCCTATGTTTCAACCAATAATATAGATCTGAACAACTTACCTCAATCAAAAACAAGGAATCCCAGTCTCAAAATTCCCAACTCTTCAAATCCAGAAATCCAAATATGAGAGTGCAGAGCCCACAGCCAACTCCCTTGAGGCAAAAAGGAGCAATCTTTATGGAACAATAATAATAGTCACTATTTGAAAAGCATGTATTGAATAATGAAACCGAGTTTATAAACATATGGAGGGCCAAGAATTACTGCAAGAACTGGAGAGAGTTGACGAGTATGAGAAGGGAGTGTATGTCAGAGTGAGAGAAAATGAAGAAAGAGAAGGTGTTTTTTGCACTATTGGACAGAAGAGGAGGCCCCAACTCTTGAAAAAGTGAGAGTAAAGAGCAATGGAAAGATTTAAAATGGCGAAAGAGAATTGAGAAAATGGATTTAACCTTTTTCAGTAGAAAAACGAAAAGCGTTCAGACTTGAATATATTTAAACTTACACTAGTACCCCCCCACCACCTCTCTCTCTCTCTCTCTCGCTCCTCGGTTCTAGCAGAACATAGAGACCCAGCAGGCGGAAAAGATGTTATCTTGTCCAAACGACTATCATATCATACAATAAATAGTTTAGATTCTAGGAGTCAAAAAGATCATAGGTTTAAAAAAATGATTTATTTATAATTTTCTATATAAAAAAAACTAAAGTTTCGTTTCAAATGTGCACGAATTATATATATATATATATATATATATGATATGGATCATATAAGAAGATTTTGTTGGTGTGAGAAATAAGAACCCATCTTACGCCAACCAATTTAATAATTCAATGGTTCAGATTTAAGGTGACAATTTCGTAAATAATAGGGCAAAAAATAAAGGAAGGAGGGCTATTTTCGACCAAACCCATTAAAAATGATGATGTCAGCAATTAAAAAAAATCTTAAAATTTTTAACCGACTATAACTTGTTCGTTTTTAATCCAATACACATAAAAAATATATCAAATTAAAGCTCTCTTCATGCTCTTTCATTTAAGATGTCGAAAGGCTATGTTTAGATGAAAAAATATGAATGAAAAATAAAAAAGAAAATTTTTTACGCGTGCCCAAGTTGTAAATATTTTCGTTAGCATATAATAATTCTTCGTCAGCATTATGATAACATATGATAACGTATGCTAACGAAGCATTTGTCATATGATAACATAATGTATTCATTGTGCTAACAAAGAATTATCATAATGCTAGCGTAGTATAAATTTATTAGGGTTTATTAAATCTCAATTATGATTTATTTAATCTCGATTATGGTTTATTCCATCTAATTATAATTATTTTTTTAAATTTTAATTTTTTGTTTATAGTTCTTAATTGATTATTATGGATTATCCCATCCAATTATGATTTATAACGTATGTTGACAGAATATTGTCATATGCTAACATAGTGTATTCGCAATGCTAACGAAGCAAAACCATAATACTAACGTAGTACAAATATATTATTATTATGATTTGTTCCAACTCATTTAGAGTTTACCACATCCAATCAATGTTTATTTCATCTAATTAGATTTATTTCATCCAATTATGATTTTTTCCATTTAATAAGGTTTATTAAATCAAATTAGGTTTATAATTAATTTTTAGAATATTTTTTTCACTAACAATATTTGAAAACTTTAATTAGCATAACTATAATGCTTCGTTAGCATTATGATAATACTTCGTTAGCATAACGATCTGTTATTAAATCCTCCGCGATTTTTATAAGAATTACCAAATTACGTTAATACCCTGCGCGAAAAACTTTTAAGATATTACAGAATTGCCACCGCCTTTTTCATCAAATCTGAACTTTTAATTTTTGATGGATGTGTGGTGTGAGATGTGTTCTCATTTCTCACACAAGGGGTTGTTTTTATATAACCCCACCCCTATATATATATATATATATATATCACATGTATCAGATCAGATCATCTTACGAGTTAAAATAAATGAGAAGAGTTAATATTAGATTTAAATTTAAATTTAATAACATATTTATATTTCAGTACTTCCATTAATATTTGATTGTGTTTGAAATTATATTTCGACTCGTCTTACCAATTTTGATAGATAAAATAATTTTACACAAGAGTGGTTCACGATATATAGGTCTAAAATACTCGATGATAAATTAGAGAAAGGTCGTGACTCTCAAAAATTACTCTAGTAATTTCATATAGTTTACTTGAAAATGGGGAATAAGTTGGGGTTTGCTTTCTACACATCCAACTTTTATCGACTATAAATCGCATTATAATAGAGAAAAAATTGCTTTTGGCTCTACATGATATGTCCAAGCCCGACTTTAGTCCAAATACCATCACTTTTTATCCTATTTCAAAAAATAGCTCAAATGTGGTCTCATAGGATTGACGGTATCATTTCTGATCCCATGATTTAAACGACTCTTTTAGAAATTAATGGAGAGCAGCTTACACGTGACTCACGTGCGAAAATTAGCCCCAAATTGAACGAAATATCCAAATCGAAAGAGAAATCCCTAATTCCCATCCGATTGCAAAAAATACTAAAACCCTAATCTCCCATAATTTTCCCAGTTTCAAACAAGCTCGTCGATTTCAAAGAACAGCAGGATGATTCGAAGGAAATATTTTCTAGCTATGCCACACCCAAATTACAGTAAGTGTCAGAACTCCATTTTGCATTTGATGGTTCCATTCTCATTGAGCTTTAAAGCTTGCGATGGTTTTTTATTTTGATGGTTCATCGTTTTATTTATGTTAGGTGGGTGTCATTTCTGGTACACATTAAAGCTCATGCATGGAGGAATGACACTCAATGATGTGGGTAAGCTTTATGTATTTAGAGGGTAGAATGACTACTTTTGATTTTGTGGACATACGTAGGTGGTGTTGGAGGTATTTAGAAGGCCTCTGTGAACAATTAGGTTATATGGGTGCTAAGAAATTTTACGGGTACGATGAAAATGATGAATTGAAGCTTGTTCACTGTGAGGCAGAATTTTGCTGATTGATAAGAGGGACTGAAGAAGTAGGGAGTTTATGCTAGATTTAGAGGGGAAAAAAGATAATATTGATATGATTGAAGAAGTTGTTGATGGAGAGGATGAATATATAGATGATGAGGGGAAAAAAGATAATTTTGCCTATTGAGCAACAAGATGAGACTGCGAAGAGGTTAAAAAAGAGATATTTGCATATATATTTAGTTGATGCTAAGAATGAAGTAGTGAATAAGGACTTAGAACATGATGTTCAGAATGATAATGTGAGGACTGTAGAGGAGGAATTAGTTGATAATGCCAGGGCTGCAGATGATGAGTTAGTTGATAATGTCATAGTTGCAAAAGATAAGTTAGCAGAGCATCAAAAAGGCTTACTTGAAGAGGTCTTAGTTGATATTGCTGATGAAGGTTTAGAACATGCTGCAGGGCATGATGATGTACAAAAAAACATAATTTCTGTTGGGAGGGGGAAGAAAATGTCATATTGGAAGATGGATTTGATTATAACAGTGCAGATGTTGATTTCAACTGTGATGAAGACAATAGTAATGATCTCATAGATGAAATTATCTATAATGAGAATGTAGATAAAGAAGTTGAGTGGATAGGCACAAGAGTATGTGTTGAGGATGGTGAAGGCTCAGAATCAATATCGGATGATTCAATAGAAAGGGTTGGTAATTTTAATAGTCTAGATTTTGATAATGAACGGGAAGAAAAGGTGACTACAAAGGCTAATAGAGGATCAAGCTTAGAAAATTCATCTTTAAGCTTGGTCAAATATTCAGCACCAAGCTTCAGTTTAAAGATGATGTGAACAACAACTCAGTTCAGATAGGAATGACTATGAAGTTTGTTAAAAATGATGCAAGGAGAATCTATGCTAGGTATAAGAAGACAGATGAGGGTTGTGGCTGGCATATCAATGCACTACAGGTAAAAAATAAAGAAGCCTTCCAGGTTAGAGAGATGGATTTGGCACACGCATGTGCAAGACAGTTTCATGGCACTAATGTTAAGTCAGGATGGTTGGCAAAAAAAATTGAGAAGAGTTTCAGAGTTGATCCCAAGAGGAATGTAAAGAGTTTTAGGAAGTGAGCTATTTCAGAGCTTGGAGTATATGTATCAACTTAGCTATTTTAGTGCAATTTGTACAGGGGTGATCTAGAAGACTTTGTCAATAAGTGTTACTCTATAGAAATATATGAGTCCGTTTATAGCCATTCAATAAGCCCAATGAGTGGAGATGAGTTGTGGGAGAAGACTAGTTATATACCACCATTGCCACCTGCTTTTCATAAGAAGAAGAAGAAGAAGAAGAAGAAGAAACAGCCAAGGGAACAATAATTTAGCATTCTTTCATCATGATTTAGCAGTTTCTTTTTGTTCTGTTAGTATAATAATACTTGCCGGAACATATAAAATCTAATCATGAATGGACTCTATTAACATTGTTTCATGATGAATTAGCAGTTTCATTTTATTTTGTTAGCATCAGGAAAGTTGTAGGAACATGTGAAACCTAGCCCATGAACAATGTTGTTGGCACTGTCTGATTTAGTTGTATTAGCATTATCATTCACAAGTTTTAACATTACCATAGTTCATGTTAGTATTATCATAACTCATGTTAGCATTAGTAGAAAAACTTGTGAATAACATTATAAACATCCATGAAGAAAGTGTTGGGGTTTTTTCAAATTAAACCACCGCAGGATCATTTGGTTGTTCATTAATCCATGTTCATGCAAATCATATTTTTATGTCACATGCATGTTTATCATAGTCTAATAGAAATAACATGCATAGCAGATTCATATCTAATAAAGCGGAAATATAGAAACGAATCTACTTACAAATCGATATACGGTATGTGGACAAGATTAAAGATCTAATCTTGCTGTTGAATGAATGCAATACTGGTACCACCTATCTCCCAAAATTCGACCAACACAGTATTCTACTCCAAGATCTTCTATTGTATTCCCGGACTGTATCTAGATTCAGAGTGGGCTGAAATCTACTAGATAGGTTTATGAAATTCGTGGATAACTTTGAGAGACAAAGAGGGGCTGAATAATAATGCTGTAAATTTTGCCCCCCTTCCCCTATATATAGGGAGGTGGGCGAAATTTCCATCTCCAAACCCTACTGGGTTTGGGCCTCTATCTCAAGTTCAATATCCAGTCCACTATCAGTCGATTGGGTTACAACAGGGATCTAGAAGAATATTAAATTGGCCCACTAATTTATTTAATATCCAATATCCAATAAACTTAGGATATAATTAAATAAATTAAGTTTTACTTTTATTCCACTAAAGAAGTAAAACTGATTTACCAATTTAATACATATTTACAAATATGCTTTCTCATTTAGTCCAGCCATTCCCCGTGTTTAAGATATATAATGTTCATTAATTAATTATGTCAGCCTCTGACACCTATAATTAATTAACATCTAAAACCTTGAGTAGTACCACACAAGCTTTACCATGTAAGGAATAAATTCCACCTGTAGGGTTTCAACATGAACTTGTGTTTCCTCAAGAGAACATCATCAACCTGGCGCACCAGGACACGGTGCTCATGCATACTGCTCGAGACCTCATGTATACATTGTTATTACCCAAGATATCGAATTCGATCCACAAAAAGATCTCACCCATTCATAAATCAAAGTAACAAACAACGCATGCATATGCTCGCCAATATCACATGAGTTCAGAACCCGAACTCTGTGGATCTTTATTCTCTCAGTAACTGGGTCAGAGACAGAGAATAGTATCCTATCGTGATCCTCCTCAATACACTAACAAGTGTACTAGAATAATCAGTTAGTCAAGATAAACTAACTTATTAGATTATTCTACGGTGTACCGATGGTGTGTTGAGGAACATCTAAGCCGTGAGCTCTTTAATACAATACAAGGTTCTAATGATATGATCTTACCGTGTGACTCCCCACACCATATCATCTACAATGTAAGTATATGGAACATTGCATAAAATAATTATAGAACATAATCTAAATGCAAACAGTGACTCCAGTAACTTTCATTTCATATCATCACATCATTAGAAAAGTATACAAAGACAAGTCTTCTAGTATACAAAACTAACAGTCTCCCACTTATACTTGAAGCATGTCTTTCAAGCATAAAAACTAACTGGCTAACTCTCTAATCAAAACTATCAACTCAAACTACGCCACCAGGTCTGCATCTCACTCCTATTTTCTCCACGTGACCATCAAAGGTCTTAGCCAGTAGGCTCTTCGTGAATGGATCAGCCAGGTTGTCCTCCGATGCAATCTTAACCACCACCACGTCTCCTCTCTTAACGATTTCTCGTATAAGATGATACTTTCTCTCTATGTGTTTATTTACCTTGTGGGCTCTGGGTTCCTTCGAATTTTCCACTACACCAGAGTTATCATAGTATATCATGATAGTCTTAGGCAAATCAGAAACCATGCCCAAGCCCACTAGGAACCCGCGGAGCCAGACAACCTCTTTTGCAGCCTCAGAGGCAGCTACATACTCGGCTTCCATGGTGGAATCCGCAATGCATTTCTGCTTAATGCTCCTCCATGCGATGACTCCACCTCCTAATGTAAATACATAGCCTGAGGTAGACTTACTATGATCTTTGTCGGATTGAAAATCTGAGTCCGTGTAACCCAAATGCACTAGACTATTAGAGCGAAAAACCAACATGTAGTCTCGAGTCCTTTTAAGGTACTTGAGAATGTTTTTGACCACAGTCCAGTGACCTTGTCCAGGGTTAGACTGATATCTACTTACCATGCCAACGGTATAACATATATCAGCCTAGTATATAACATAGCATACATCAAACTTCCCACAGCCAAAGTATATGGTACTTTCTTCATTTCCTCTATCTCAGACTGTGTTTGGGGACACATTTCCTTGGATAGATGAATTCCATGCCTGTAAGGTATAAAACCTTTCTTCGAATCTTGCATGCCAAATCTAGCTAGCACTGTATCGATATAAGTTGCTTGGGACAGACATAACATCATTTTCTAGCGATCTCGAATGATCTTGATGCTAAGGATATGTCCGGATTTACCTAGATCCTTCATATCGAACTGTTCGGAAAACAACACCCTAATGTTTGACAACGCCTTCTTACTGTTTCCAATAAGCAAGATGTCATCAACATAAAGTATGAGGAATGCCACCATATTTTCATCACATTTCTTGTACACACAACTCTCATCCGGACTTTGCACGAATCCATATGACTGGATAACCTCGTCAAATCAGATGTTTCAAGATCTCGATGCCTGCTTAAGTCCATAAATGGATCTCTTAAGCTTACACACCAAGTGCTCTGACCCTTAGCAATGAATCCCTCTGGTTGCTTCATGTGGATGTTTTCTTCAAGACTTCCGTTTAGGAATGCTGTCTTGACATCCATCTGCCAGATCTCATAATCCAAATGAGCGGCAATAGACAAGAGAATCTGGATTGACTTAAACATGGCTACTGGTGAAAAGGTTTCCTCATAATCGATCCCTTCTTTCTGAGTATACCCTTTTGCCACCAATCTTGCCTTGAAGGTTTCAACCTTCCCATCAGATCCTCTCTTGAGCTTGTAGAACCACTTACAGCCAATGGATTTTACTCCATCTTATGGTTCTATAAGTTCCCAGACTTGATTGCGATCCATAGATCCAATCTCAGACTCCATTGTAGTTTTCCAAGAATTCGCATCTTTATCTTGAATTGCCTCGTCATAGGTCCTGAGATCCAATTCATTGAGACCCTCTGGGAAATCTGAAGCCTCTCCCAGACCAATGAATCTATCAGGTTAGCGTAGAACCTTCCCACTGCAATGAGGCAGTTCCTGTACTTCTGTGACACGTTGTGCAGTGTTTGGTGGTTCCTCTTCTTGTACAACTGGTGTAGGATTCGATCCTCCCCTTAACTCCTCAAGAATGATTTGACTCATTGATTTGTGGTTTATGACATAGTCTTCCTCTAAGAATCGAGCATTAGTGCTGATAATGCTCTTCTGATCCTTAGGACTATAAAATAAACCACCTTTCATTCCTCTAGGATATCCAACGAACAACCTTACATCAGTACGAGGAACCAGCTTATCAGCTTCCTTGTCCAACACGTGTGATGGGCTATCCCAAATCCGAATATGGTTCAAACTGGGCTTTCGTCCAGTCCATAGCTCTGTGGGTGTAGCAGGAACTGATTTCAATGGAACCAAGTTAAGAATATAGGCTGCCGTTTCCAGGGCATATCCCCAGAACGAAATAGGCAACTCAGAATAACTCATCATCGATCTAACCATCTCTAACAGTATACGATTCCTTCTTTCTGCCACGCCATTCTGCTGTGGCATTCCGGGCGCAGTCAACAGGGATGTAATCCCATTCTCTGCCATGTAATCCCTAAATTCGCTTGACAGGTACTCGCCACCACGATCAGAACATAGTGACTTGATACTTCTACCTGTTCATTTCTACGCTTCCGCCTTAAACTCTTTGAATTTCTCAAAGCATTCAGACTTGCGACGCAACATGTAGATATAACCATATCTAGAGTAATCATCAATGAGAGTGATAAAATACTCGAACCCTCCTCGAGCTTGAACTGACATAGGGCTGCACAGGTCAGAGTGAATCAAATCTAATAGCCCTTCGGATCTATTTCCTTTTGACTGGAAAGGATGCTTGGTCATTTTACCTTCCAAACAGGATTCACACAAAGGAAATGATTCCAGTACCAAAGAAGACAATGGTCCATTGTTTACAAGCCTTTGTATCCTGTTAAGGTTAATATGACCTAGCCTTAGATGCCAAAGATAGATTTGATTTAATTCCGAAGGTTCTTTTCTCTTGTTAGGGTTTATGATCGATGTATTCAACAATTGTCTTTGCGTAGTGTTTTCAATTGGTTTAAGAAAGTATAAGTGTCCATCCAATGTTCCAGAACAGATAAAATGTTTACCACTAAAGATAACTACTTTGTTATCAAAAGAAACATAATATCGATCCATAATCAATTTAGAAACTGAAATCAAGTTTCGGCTAAAACCAGGCACATAAAGACAATCTTTAAAAACCAAAGTTCTATCACTACTGAAAGGTAAAACAACGTCTCCCACTGCAACAGCCGCCACTCTCGTAGCATTACCCATGTAGACGGTGATCGCATCCTCACTCAGCTGTCTTTTTACTAGGAACCCCTGTAAAGACATGCAAACTTGATCAGTAGCTCCAGTATCTACTACCCATGACAAGGTAGAACAAGTTGCTAAACATGTTTCCACAACCAGAGTGTGAGATGTACCTCTCTTCTTCTTCTTGTTAGGACACGCCGCCTTCCAGTGACCTGGTTGGCTGCACTTGAAGCACTTAGTCTTTGACTTGAATTCCTCAGGAGGAATCTTTGCCTTTGGCTTCTTTGCCTTAGGCACCCCATCTACAGCCTTCTTAGGTGCGTTTCTCTTCTTCCTTTTTCCACCAGAAGAAGATGCGCCTCTTTCAGCTATGTGGGCCTGAGGATCGCTCTTTTGGAGCAATTCAGCCACTTGAAGATCTATGAGCAGTTCAGTCAGGCTGACATCCCTTTTAATCATGCTAAAATTCAGCCTGAACTGCTCAAACTTCGAGGACAAGCTATGAAGAACAATATCGATTTGAGAATCGCCATCTAGCTCTCCACCTAAGGTCTCGATCTCAGATAAATACCCCATCATCATGAGAACGTGATCCCTAACAGGTGTGGAGTCAGACATTCTCGTATCCATTAGCTTCTTCATTGCCAAATGGCATGCCGAGTGGTTCTGATGATCGAATAGCTGCCTAAGGTTGTACATGATATCATAAGCGGTTTTCATAGGCTCATGCTGATGTTACAACACACTTGACATAGATGCCAAGATGTAACAGCACACTATCTCATTAGACCTAACCCACTTATCATATGCAACCTTTTGGGCTTCGTTAGAACCCTCATCTGGCTGTGGAGGACAAACCTCATCAAGTACAAACTTGTGTCCCTCAGCAACAAGAACTAAGTTAAGGTTATACGAAGCCAGTCATTGTAGTTTTCACCGATAAGTTTGTTTTCTTTGAGGATTGAGGACAGATTGGAGAGTGCCATTGATGATATGAAATAACTGAAATCAAAACATGCAGTACAGTCACAAAACACGTTTAGGATAAATAGTATATAATCGAAAACCTCACAAAAATTATATACTTTTCCACCAACACTTTAAAAACATCTTTTATAAGCTACGATAGTGTGGACATTTATAAAATCCATCTTTAAATAGGTTAAACCTTTAATTTACCTCCAGTGGAGTTTCCTTACAACAAGCAAATTAATAGCCGGATAATAAACACGGTCATGTAATCATCTAACTGATAAGTCACGATCGTGTGGACGTTTATCAATAAATTACATCTAAGTGTGCACACCATTATCTTCGCACCAAGATCACTACTCAAATTTAACCGCTCCAGATGGAGGAGTCAGTTAGTCCTAATAGTGTTCTACAGCTATCCATTTAGAAGATTTAATTTTTAGAGAAATCTGTGATATGACACATCCGATATGGAGGAAGATCGATGTCAACGCGCATGCCCATCACTTCTCAATTAAACCAGATTTCATGGAGACCGTATGAGATTTCTACATACTTTGGTATGAATCTCTCCCACTTAGTTATTTATGTTTGAGGTTTCATTTTATCCCATTATCGAACATGCAAACATCACATAAAAAGATAAACATCCATTGCATGCTTCAACATAATAAGCAACAGTAATATTCCAACTATCATGGCTTATATCTCATGTTGATTGATGACATAAGACTGGAAAGTCAGCTCCGGAAATAGGGTTGGATCGCCGCCCCCTTCACCGCGCCTCGCCGAAAACCCTAGCTCTATTTTAGGGTTTCAGGATATGAACCGGTGAACCTTCCTTTCTTGGTGCTGAACCACTTTCCTCTTTGAGTTGATCTCCGATCTTTTTTCAATACAGACTATCTATTTCGAAAGGAAAAATCTAATATTGTTAGAATAAAAATTACAACTCAAAAACTCGGTCTAACAACTTTATATCTATTATATTAAAACAACGTAAAATAAAACCTAGACCTAATCTATGAATTTTCTCATGGATTAAAATCACGTAGCCAAACCGGCATACGGCCGACATTCATTCAACATAAACATACATCACATAAAATAAAGAAGCCATGATAGTTGGTAAACCTGCAAACAAACATAGTCTACAAATCTAACAATCATGTATTATATGATCCACATAAAATAACATATGATATCTATGCATGAATATTAAAATATCGAATTTAATAATTAATTAAATTAATTAATTTGATATTATCCACAAGATAAAAATTGAAAATTAAAATAATTATCCACCAATTTAAATTTTGTTGTTTTCGAAAATATAACTAAAATAAATCTGGAAATTATTTAAAATTATCCACCAAATTTATTTAATATTTTCAAACCACCCTAATTAAATAATAATTGGATATCTTGACATAAATAAAAAATTTAATCCAAATATTATCCATAAGAATCTAAATCTTTAAGGATAAGGTTTGAAGATTTGATCCACTTCAAAATCTTCCAAAACCTATCCAAAATTAAATTCTTGTCACAATTGGAGTTTGATAATTATTTGTATATATCCAAAATCATCTAATCCAATTTTAATTACATAAATTTTTGAAAATATCCAAATAATAAATCTGGAAATTTGATCCACTTCAAATTCTTCCAAATTTAAAATTATATTTTCAAATCTATCTAGATTAAAATTAGGTAAACTAGGATATATATCAAATAATATCAAATCTTAATCCAACACCCAAATTTTCGATCCATCTTAATTAATAAATCTGGAAATTTGATTTTCATCAAACTCTACTCCAAATTAGTTAATTAAAATCGAAAATTACCTATATTTCACATTTGGAAATTTTGACATTAGTCAAAAAACTATTCCAAATAATATAGTGTAGGTTTCGAAAATTACAAGAATTAAAAATCTGAAAATTTTGATCCACTTCAAAAATTGCCAAATTTAAAATTCTAATTTCAAACCTATCTAGATTAGAATTAGCCAACTTTTGATATACATAAAAAATCACCAAATCCAATTCTAATCACTTCAAATTTTCGACCCTACTACAAATTAAAGCTGAAAATTTGATCTTGATCAAAACATCATCCAAACTTTAAATAAAAGGATCGAAAATTTCAAACAAAAAATTAGAGAATTTTATAACATCAGATTCGAAAATATGATCTCCAATTTTCGACAACCACCATAAAATAAATCTGGAAATTTAAAGAACATCAAATATCATCCCAAATTTAATTTATGATTTTTGAAAATTCTTAAGAACTTCAAAACAAAAATTTTCGAATTGCATCAAAAATTTATCCAAGCTTTGAATACCATATAATCGAAATACATGCACAATTAAATCTGAAAATTTAAACAACATAAATTTATCATCAAATTTAATTATGTATATTGAAAATATGATTGGATTAATCCTTGAACAGTGCCAAAACCCTCTATGATACCAGTTGTAGGGGTTTTTTCGAATTAAACCACCGCATGATCATTTGGTTGTTCATTAATCCATGTTCATGCAAATCATATTTTTATGTCACATGCATGTTTAGCACAGTCTAACAGAAATAGCATGCACAGCAGATTCAAATCTAATAAAGCGGAAACATAGAAACGAATCTACTTAAAAATTGATAGACGATCTGTGGATAAGATTAAAGATGTAATCTTGCTGTTGAATGAATGCAATACTGGCGCCACCTATCTCCCAAAATTCGACCAGCACAGTATTCTACTCCAAGATCTTCTGTTGTATTCCCGGACTGTATCTAGATTCAGAGTGGGCTGAAATCTACTAGATAGGTTTGTTAAATCTGTGGATAACTTTGAGAGACAAAGAGGGGCTGAATAAAATGCTGTAAATTTCACCCCCCTTCCCCTATATATAGAGAGGTGGGCGAAATTTCCACCTCCAAACCCTACTGGGTTTGGGCTTGTATCTCAAATTCAATATTCAGTCCATTATCAGTCAATTGGGCTACAACAAGGATCTAGAAGAATATTAAATTGGCCCACTAATTTTTTTAATATCCAATATCCAATAAACTTAGGATATAATTAAATAAATTAAGTTTTACTTTTATTCCACTAAAGAAGTAAAACTGACCTACCAATTTAATACATATTTACGAATATGTTTTCTGCTTTAGTCCAGCCATTTCCCGTGTTTAAGATATAATGTTCATTAATTAATTATGTCAGCCTCTGACAGCTATAATTAATTAACATCTAAAACCTTGAGTAGTACCACACAAGCTTTACCATGTAAGGAATAAATTCCACCTACAGGGTTTCAACATGAACTTGTGTTTCCTCAAGAGAACATCATCAACCTGGCGCACCAGGACACGGTGCTCATGCATACTGCTCAAGAAATCATGTATACATTGTTATTACCCAAGATATCGAATTCGATCCACGAAAAGATCTCACCCATTCATAAATCAAAGTAACAAACAACGCATGCATATGCTCGCCAATATCACATGAGTTCAGAACCCGAACTCTGTGGATCTTTATTCTCTCAGTAACTGGGTCAGAGACAGAGAATAGTATCCTATCGTGATCCTCCTCAATACACTAACGAGTGTACTAGAATAATCAGTTAGTCAAGATAAACTAACTTATCAAATTATTCTACGGTGTACCGATGGTGTGTTCAGGACCATCTAAGCCGTGAGCTCTTTAATACAATACAAGGTTCTAATGATATGGTCTTACCGTGTGACTCCCCATACCATATCATCTACAATGTAAGTATATGGAACATTGCATAAAATAATTATAGAAAATAATCTAAATGCAAACAGTGACTGTAGTAACTTTCATTTCATATCATCACATCATTAGAAAAGTATACAAAGACAAGTCTTCCAGTATACAAAACTAACACAAAGCTATTAGAATTTTGTTGCATTAGCATTATCCTTCACTGGTGTTAGCATTATCATTGGTCTTATTGTTAGCATTAGAAAAATATGATACATAAAAGCATCAAAACACATGTCAAGAATATCATATACCAAGCCAAGGAACATTTTGTTGTATTAGCTTTAGTGTACATTTGTGTTAGCATTATCATAATTCATGTTTAGCATTATCATCACTACAAGAAAGAAACACATATACCATACCCGATTAACCACTGTTTATTGTCAGAACCGTGGTGAATTCAAGATTTACCATGGTTTTCATTCAAACCGTGGTGTATGAGCGCATTTTCCTGAAGAAAGCACCACAAATTTAGGAAAACCGTGGTCTTCATGCCTGATCACACTATGGTTGTTGTAAATATGCGTATTATTGTGGACCACTGTTAATAGAAACTGTCGTATCTTTATGTTATTATGTAATTAAAATAAATAAAAAATAAAAACAAAATTATAAATAGATTGAGATGGGAGGTGAATGTTTTAGGATTTTTTTCAATTTCATTATAAAACTTTCAATCTCCTGCCTCTCCCTTCTCTTCTTTCTTTCCTATCTTTTCCTCTTCAGAATTAAAGGACCTTCAATTTTCCTTTTCTTCTTCTTTCGAAAACCACATATCTAATTCCAATTAAAGAAGTTGTTGTTAGTTTTGTATACTGGAAGACATGTCTTTATATACTTTTCTGATGATATGCTGATATAGATTGATTTTATTGCAGTCACTGTTTGCATTTATTTTATTATATAATTGTTTATGCATATTCAATATACTTACATTGTAGATGATATGGTGTGGATAAACACACAGTAAGATCATATCATCAGATCCTTGTATTGTATTAAAAGGCTCACGACTTAGATGGTCCTGAATACACTATCGGTACACCATAGAATAATCTGATAGTTAGTTTGTCTTGACTAATTAATTATTCTAATACACGTGTTAGTGTATTGAGGAGGATCATGATATGATACTATTCTCTACTCTGACACTATAAGTTAGAGAACAAAGATCCACAGAGTTCGGGTTCTTAACTTATATTTATTGGTGAACATATGTATGCTTTGTTTATTGATTTGATTTATCCATGGGTGAGATTCTCTCATAGAATCAATAAACTCGATATCTTGGATAATAACATTTGCATATATGATGTGCCGTGTAATATATATAAGCACCGTGTCCTGATGCGCCATGTTGATGATGTTCTCTTGAGGAAACACAAGTTCATGTGAAACCCTGCAGGTGGAATTTATTCCGTACATGAATGAAGCTTGTGTGGTTCTACTCAAGGTTTTAGATATTAATTAATTATAGCTATCAGAGGCTTACATAATTAATTAATGAACATTAGATCTTAAACACGAAGAATGGTTGAACTAAAGGAGAAAATATATTCACAAATATGTATTAAATTGGTAAGTCAATATTACTTCTTTAGTGGAATAAAAGTAATATTTAATTTATTTAATAATATCCTAAGTTTATTAGATATTGAAAATTAAATAAATTAGCAGGCCAATTTAATATTCTTCTAGATCCCTGTTGTAGCCCAATTAGACTGAAGTGGACTGGAGATGGAACTTGAGATAGAGGCCCAAACCCAGTAGGATTAGGATAGTTAAATTTTCGCCACGTCCCCTATTTAATTAAGGGGAGGGGATGAAAATTACTAAGTAATTTTCAGCCCTCTTTTTGTTCTCAAGTTCTCCATAGATTCCACACTCGTATCAGTTGATTACAACCCATCTTGTAACTGAGACACAGTTCGGGAATACAACAAAAGATCTTGGAGTGGAATTGATAGCAGAGGGGCGCCGATCACAGTGCATTCAACAACAAGATTAGACCTGTAATCTTGTCCTCAACCCGACATTCAATTTGTAAATGATATTCGATTCTATGGTTCCGCTTAATTAGATTTGAATCTGTCTTGCATGTTAATTTGAACTAGGTGAGATTAATACATACATGATACATAAAATTATGATATGCATGAACAGGGATTAATGAACAACCAATAGATCCTGCAGTGGTTTAATTCGAAAAAACCCCGACAGCTATTGCGAATGGAGTTGGTGGATTCAATTTTACGACCGTGAAATGAAATTTTAAATTAAAAAATTCAAGCATTATTCACCGTCTAAATTCTACTACCATCGACATTCGTCGGCCATGCCCTGTGTCGTTGCGAGGTTGAGCAGTGCTATAGCTTCAAAAGTGAAAACCCATAGTTCTCCAAGTTCCCGTCTCATTCCTTCATCTCCTTCTCACTTCAAATTTCATCCAAATTAAAAAATTCAAGTCGCCATCACCGTCGAAATTTTGCTACCGTCATCACCCGCCACCATGCCCTAAGATGTTGTGAAGTTGAGTAGGGCGTTAGCTATTCCGCGAAGTGAAGTGGTTGCTCTATGAAACGCTTCTGGTTTTAGGAGTTAATTGAAGCTGATGTTGCTTTCAAAATTTAAGACAGAAATGATGAGTACGCTTGAGTTCTTATTATGCTTTCATTTCTAAATTCTGATTTTTTTCTTCTCTTATTCATATTCAATTTATTATCTTCTTATTGTTGGTATATTTTTTACCCTTTGAGATGGCTAAATAAATAAAGAGAGAATATATTCAAACCCTTCTTGCAGTAGTATTTTTGAAGTTGATGATATGATCCCATTTTGGTATGTTTTTATTTCATTTTTCTTCTTCTGAATATGTGGATTCATTTCTCAATTTGTCTATATGTAGTCAGCAAACATCACAATGTGATCTTCTTTTGGTAGGCAACCCATAATCAAATTAAAACAAAAAACTAAAAAGAGGGTTGGCATTTAATGAACTAGGAAAAAATGGCAAATTTTAAATGTCTTTCCCTACGGAGAAAAAGATGTTCAACATGACTAATTTGTTATTTCTATCAAGAATTCTGATTTGTCAAACAAAATTTAATATTATTCTGACGCCATTAAATTGTTCAATAATATTAGCTAAATTAAACCTTGAAATTCAGCTAAATATATTGTGGTCCTCTTCTACAGCTTGAGAAATTTTAATGCAATTAGATTTTTCAACTTATTTTTTCAAGTTTGTGATGGCTATGTTGTGATTTTAAGTATTTGAGAATGGTTTTACTGTCAATATGTTATGTCATTAAGCTATTCTAAACATTGAATATAAGTGATTCGTAATCTATTTTTATGAAAAGAATAAAAAAACTAAGTTCTTATGGTTCATCGGTAGAGATAAAGGTGTCAAAATAACATTTGTATCTCCTTATGAATTACCTAGAACATGGTCATAACACTTACAGTAATTGCGTGTTGATAGTATCTACGAAACTATGCCTTATTATCATCATTGATAGATTGGATTGCAGTGTGTTAAATGAACCGTGTGCCCTTATTGATAATCTTCTTAGTTTTGGATGAAATGATCATTCTTCAAAATTTCAATTCAAGGTCTTGATATTCTTGGTAGCATTTATGAATTCACCTTTTCTCCTTTAGGTGGCTCAGATATTCCTTTAGTAAATGAACTTTCCAATATGTAATGTTAGAATATTGTGAACTCGTATGAATTTACACTAAGACTAAAAGAAAAAATCCAAAGTATTAGAAGAAGCATTTATTTATCTGAAGTAGTAATGAGATAGGTCTCTTTTTAGTTTGTACCTGCTAGTCTGCTACTCTCCCTCAATCCTTTTTATCATAAAATTTCATTTTATTTTTTAATAAGTTGTTTATTAAATAGGACTTTAACAAATTCTAATTAAATTTGAGTTTTGTCTGAGTTTAAGAACATGAATGAAGAACTAGTAAATTAAATCTCAGTCACATTAATCATTTTTAAAGTTGTTCTACTAGAAGGTATCATCATTCAAAGATTGCAGTTGCATTTTTTCTTTATTTCAAAAATATTAGATAACTGTGATGAAACCTACAACAATCCAGGAGAGATTTAATGCAATGACTATGGGTCATGTTGTCTTGAGTGAATTTATTTCCAGGGTTAAAATCATGTCTGAGTTGTATGGCTGAAACTAGGCAAAATTTTGCTGATTTTTGCCTGGTTGAATTGAAATTTTAAGAGTTGCAACATACTTTTCTTTCTGAAACCTTTCTAATGTGATTTGGATATCGGTTACAGTTCAATTAAACCCATTTCTTTATCCTAAATTTGATGGCATTACACACCTAATAAATTTGGTAGAAGAATTGAAAATATTTAATCTCATTTTTAGTTTGGTATATGTTTAAATTAAGGTTGGTGAAATTATTGGCAGGTTTGAGAAGCTAATGTATCAAAGATTGTCTCATGTTAAATATTATTATAATCTTAGAAATAAATAGATATTCTGCAGTACCGCTGTTATTGATTCTTTTTTGTGATGTCCCAAATAGATTTTTGGAAGAAGTTTAATTTCTTCCTGTAATTTGAATTATTAATTTTCTTAAAGAACAACGACAAATAGCTATCATTTTGTGAGGACCTTGCTTACTGGACCCACCTTATTGACTGCGACAACTTTTTTAATTCAGTCTAAAAGAATTATTTACACCGTCTTTCACTTGTTTATTGGGAATTTTGTTCATGTGTTTTTCTTTGCTCATGTTATCTGTTGTGTAGGTGTGCATTCTCGGCAAATATACAAGGAAGGCAAATTCTTACTCTGATGTCAACCATTTCAACTTTTAAATGAAAAACATTGTTCACACTAATTTAATTAATGAAAAACTAGTATCTTTTTATCCATTTTCGTCACTTTTTTTTATTCTAGAATTTAAACATGGATATACTGCTCAGGCTAAGAAGCCACAACTCATTCAAACAACATTAACCATAAGGTACAATTTTCTTTCATATTTTACCATTTTCCATTTATGTCCTAGATTTACAAACTCTAACATTAAATATGAAATGTTTTTTCTTTTTCAGTATTTTCCTATTTGATCTTAAGTCTGTAACAACGAGATGAGTGTAAATTAAATATTTTGTGAGTTGCATTGTTCTATAGGGTAGTTTGATCTTGAATTTAACTATACTTGATGTACTTTGCCATTCGACATTACTAGTTCAAAAAGGAGAAGTATTTGTTAGGGAATATTGGTGAAGTTTGTTAGTGCCATCTGCACTATAGTGTTTGAGATTGTCATGATCTTTGTGGCAATTCAAAGAACACAAAGGTTTTGATTTTTCAAGTTTTAGAACCATGTTGTGGACATTATGATATGAACATTCTGCTACCAATCTGATTGAAGATCGAAGAATGTGCTTGAGCATGTTCGTGAACATGATCATGTACATGGTTGTCCAGAGAGTTTGTAAGAGACGTGCGAAGCTGATTTCAAGGAGTTGAAGCTACCTTTTCAAGATGGACGTTTCAGAATAGAAGTTTTCTTGTTCGAAGATGAAGATCAAGAAGGAAAGAGGCTTGTTCTATTCAAGAAAGGATTCTAAACTAGGAGTTGTCCGATTTAAACAAGGAAAGTTTCCTTGTAAAGTTTATGTCAAAATAGGGCAATGATTTATGTTTAGGCATTCCTTTAACAACCAGTTGTGAATCCACTATCAAGGAAGGTTCCTTGTCAAAATAGGACAATGATTTGTGTTTAGGCTCCATACTTCCTTTTATGAAGGAAGTAAGAATAATAGAAAGCAAAGAAACTTTTTTACTGGCAATGGTAAATAGGGCAATGATTTGTGTTTAGGCTCCATACTTCTATGATTTGTGTTTAGGCTCCATACTTTCCTTTGTAACCTTGCAACGGAGTAGTGGATTCACAGAAGTATGGAGCCTTGTTCAGAATCATGATTCACAACTGGATGCCAACAAAGCATAGAGCTGCAGTCACTCAAGTGCAAGGAAGGTTCTTATATCACTTAAGAACTAGCAAGAAGTTCAATTATGGTGAATTTGTGTTAGGGAAGCTTGTGAGCAATGTAGAGTCTACAGTGGTGAAAAGTTCTCTATGCTATCCATCTCTGATCTGCAGCATCATCAAGAAGCGCAAAAGAAGAATGTCTCTACAAAGAACGACAGAGTCATACCACCCAAGAAGCCTCTGGTGATCAAAGTTGCTCCTGAGATTGGTGATCATCATATACGCCTGCAATTCAAGAAGTTCATAGCTTCACAGAAAGGTAGTGATGCCTCTGCAGAGAAGTCTTCACAGAAAAATCTTGTGCCGAAATTTCTAGAGTACAGTCTGGAGTTCCATGCTCGTTTGATCTCTAAGCATACTTCTGAGAAGCTGAAAATTCAAGCTCTGATAGCTAAACTATCATCTGGAGAAGAGTTTTCCTCCCCAGCAGCTGATGTACCTGAACATGTTCATAACTTGCACAAGCTTGCAATTACTACTATAGCTGCAACTCAGAAGGGGTCTCCATCGACTGCATCAAGAGGTGAAAAGCATGCTGATCAACCTGCAGAAGAAGAGCCTACAGAAGAAAAAACAACTAAAGAAGAAGCTGTAGAAGAAGAGGAGCAAGGGACTGAAGAAGAAGAGGTTGAAGAGGTTGAAGAGACAGAAGAAGATGATGATGATGCTGATGAAGGAGGATCTGAAGAAGAAGAGGAAGAGTCTGCATCTGACAAATCCGAGCAGATTTCTTTTTACTCATTTGCCTTTCTCGGTGGCAAATAGAGGGATTAAATGGTGGATGTTTTTTAAATTTCTCCTGTTCAAGTTCATTATCTTGCATCCATGTTTTTGCAAGATATTTTTTGTACTAATTTGCTGTTATATCAATTCATTGATATTATATTTTGAACATATGTTTTTATCCGCTTAACTATGATCCTAATCTACTAAAAAATTGAAACTGCTGATGAAGAAAAAGAATATGATAAAAAATGTAATATAGCAGAGTAGATACAAGCTGATCTTTATGGCAATTCAAAGAACACAAAGGTTTCAGTTTTTCAAGTTTGAGAACCATGTTCTGGACATTATGATATGAACATTCCACTGCCAATCTAATTGAAGATCGAAGAATGTACTTAAGCATGTTCGTGAACATGATCATGTACATTGTTGTCCAGAGAGTTTGCAAGAGACGTGCCAAGCTGATTTCAAGGAGTTGAAGATGTCTTTTCAAGATGGACGTTTCAGAACGATAGCTGCGTTGTTCGAAAATAAAGATCAAGAAGGAAAGATGCTTGTTCCATTCAATGAAGGATTCTAAACTAGGAGTTGTCCGAATTAAATAAGGAAAGTTTCCTTAGAGTTTGTGTCAAAATAGGACAATCTGATTACCTTGTTTAGGCTATGATGTAGTGGATTCTATGATTTCCCTGTAATTTTTAGTTTTGCCTTTTCCTATCTTGTAATATTTTTATGTTTCCGCTGGGATTATACAACAAGATCAAAACTTGATGAAGAAATGGGAGGAGGATTTAGAGAGGTAGAAGATGAGGTTTTAGAAATAGAGAAAATGTGAGAATTCAGATTTTTTAGCTTACTCATTTCATGAAAATAAAACACTTATATAGTCTTTTGGGACCACATAAAGTATAATACAAACCCTAAATACCTTCACTCTAGTACATAATTAAATAAAGGGCCAAACACCATGGGCCTTAGGGAAATAAATAAAATGGCCCAACGACTAATTAAAGACCCACTCATTAATAGAAAATTGTAAACTTCACGGGTCAGGTTTAAGATCCGAAACCCGTCTCTCCTTTTTCTTTCATCAAACCCGGCTCTTCTTTCATATTTCCAAGACTCAATTTTTTTTCTCCCCCTTTCACCATTGAAGCCCTAGCCCTAAATTCTTCTTGTTCTGCTTTGTTCACGACAATACCGCCCCCGTTTTTAGATCCTTGCCCACAAGGATCAATTTTTCCCAACATAGCATCCACCCATTTTGCTGTCAATGACCACACTGAGTTTGGCCAGCTTAGTTCCCATGAGCTTGAAAAGCTCCCTCCAGAATCCACTAGTAAAGACCTTGTTGCTGTCAATGACCACACTGAGTGGTTGCCCATGTAGTCTGTAGATGGAGTCCAAAAAGACCTTAGCTATGGACTGTGCTGTATAAGGGTGTGAAATAGGAATAAAGTGGCCATACTTAGTGAATCTGTCAATGACCACAAAAATCACATTTTTCTTGAAGGAGTTAGGCAATCCTTCAATAAAGTCCATTGATATATAGGTCCAAGCCTGATTTGGTATCGGCAAGGGTTGTAACAACCCTGGATAGGCTTCTCCTTGTGGTTTGCTAACACAACAAGTGGTACAACTGTTAACCCATTTCACAACATCTTCCTTTTGTTTAGGCCAGTGGAAGAGCCTTTTCAGCCTCATGTAGGTCCCATAAATGCCAGAATGACAACCATAGTAGTGTTTTCCTCACCTCTACCCCACTGCCAACTACTATCCTGCCCCTGTTGTAATACCCCAGATTTCTGAATAAGGTTTAGAGGAATGTTAATGATAAGTTAATTAATTAAAGAAGGAATTTAATTAAGATTAGCTAAGGTTGGATGTCAGTCACGACTTTAGGAGTCAGATCGCCTTTTTAAGAAATGTGATTTTAACTATTTTATGACCATCCGTGGTCGCGTTAGAAAGATATTAACTCAAGGAGTATGCCGATGTTTTCAGATTTTAATTCTGAAGTCATTTAAAAGAAGAATGAATAGTAACTTTTGCGTGCGTTCGTGTTTTGAGAAATTCACGAAATCCTCCTCGTTAATCCAAGTCCAGTTCCGCCAGGCCCCTCTTATGGGAAATGACTCAAGGATTCCGTTGGCGTTCAATCGAACGCTCGGGAGCCAAATTTGTCAGTCTGAGTGAATAGTAAAAGTAATTCCAAAAAGGGAATCTTTGCTCATCTTCCTTCTGACGAACCCGTCTTCTTCATGAAACAAGTTGGTTCACTAGTATTCGAGCCAACAAGTCTCCCGGTATTTTTAGATTTCGTGTCTGAAGTCATTTGGACCTCGACATCGAATAAAGTAGCTTTTAACCGAACCCGGGGTAACTTTTGCAGTATTCCTGCACAGCAATGGCGTCCAAGGGAAGCGAAAGCTTTTCCTATATGTAGGGGACCACCCCTTTAGTAATTCTTGCTCATTTCACATCCACTTCACTTCTAAATCGAGAGGGTGAAAAGCTTTGAAAGCCGAGAAAGTTCTGTCGAAGTAAAAATCGTTCTTCGTGAGTGTTCTTCAAGGCGACGAGCGGAGTGGCGTGGAAGGGATGCGGTGAGGGAATGTGCTAGGGGTGCCGTTGAAATCGTAGCAGGCGGCTCTACCGCCGTTGCGACTTGACGAGACGCCGAGCTAGCCACATTCCTTCGACGCACCTAACCCCGTCCATTCTTGTTCGTCGATCTCGATCCTATTTCTTTTCCGTCTTTTAAATTTCGCATTTACTTTCCGTTCTTTATATTCTTCGCGTTCTTCATTATTGCTCATCTAAAGTACTATTTCGATTCATATTGAAGTTCCAAAATAATAACGCTACGTTATATTTCTCGTTCTATTTTTGTTATTATTATTCTAGAAGATTAGACTCGTTCATTCCGTTAAAAATCCGTTCAAAGTCATATTTATTTATTCCGGAGGATTATTGTGTTTGTGCCGTTATAATGCCAAAATTATTTTTAAGTTAAAAGCATGTTGTTGCACGTTAAAATCAATTACGATATTTTTTATAAAGAAATTTCGGGTTAATTGTTCTTCGTATTCTTCGTGTTCGTCGAAGAAATCAACGAACACGAAGAACAGTTGAAGAACACATTGAAAGGAACCCAGATGATGAGAGAGAGAAAAGAGGGAGAAAGAGAGCCCCGCGGGGGGGGGGGGCGGGTGAGCGCCGCCACGCCACACCCCCCACGGCCGCGCCGAGCCCGCCGGGGGCAGGCCCACCGGGGGCAGGGGAGCCCACCGGGGCTGAAAGCCCTGCGGCGGCGGGTGGCCCGCCGGGGCAAGGTAGCCCCGCGGCGCCCCCCCTTCCCTTTCCGTGTTGTTTATTTTTCCGTCCTTTCCGGCTATTCCCGTACCCCGTCTTTCCGATCTTTTCGAGTCTTTAAAATTATGATACTTTTAAGCCATGTTCAAGTTTAAATTATAGTAAGGTATTCAAATTAATTTCAAATTATTTCGAGTAAGATATTGAGTTATTTTCCGTCAAAAATTTAGAGATCAAGTCCAGAGGTTTCTTAAATAAATTAAACCATTCTCGATCCCCTTATTAAGTCAAAGTCGTGCTATCCATATTATGTCCTAGCTAAGGGAAAATTAGTCGGGTGTTACTTAATATCATGTTATTAGAAATCTTCGAAGAAGGCTTCTAAGTCGACGATTCGACTTTTGCAGGAGGAATTGAGCCTCGGAGAAATACTAAAGAAGACCACCAGCTCATTGCCTCGTCTTCCGTTCCGTAATCAAGGTGGGTAAATCTATACTCATCTAAAGTTTGAGCTAATAAGCTCTAGAAGCATGTTAGGGCAAATGAGATATCCAATAAAGTATTTTGCTCAACCTGTTTGATCTATGTACAAGGAAAGGAATAAATGGAGTTATGCATGATTATGCTGAATTATTATTTGAGTTAGATAAAGTAAAGAAAGCTAGTATAAGTTAAGTGAGCTCTTAAGTATGTTTAGATATGCTAGAATTGTTTATTTACAATTTATGCTATCATGAGGTGTTTAATATTACTTTACTTGCAATTAATGTTTATCCGCGTTCATTTTCTCGTATTTGAATGCTTATGCTTTATTAAAGCTCGTATAGTTAAAGATTAAGGATTGCCTTGTTAGGGTATCTTTAACCCATTGTAGGCCGAGATCAGGTAGTGATAAGGTATTAGCATTAGACATTGTTCTAAGCTTGGTAATGTTAGCAAGAATAGGAAGAGATGGAACTTAGTATCCACTTAAGCAAGACTCGAGCTCAGAACTATTAAGGTAGTCGCTGAGGGGTTTTTCCCTCGCAAACACGTTCGGATATTTGAGGTAACCCCTCTTCTATCCTATGGTATGCCTAAGGGTACAGTTGATGATAGGTTTGAGCCAAGTTGGGCCCAAAAAGAAAAGAAAAGGTTTTACGAATACGGAAAGGGCTTTTGCGTTTTGCTCTCCATGTACCGTCTATTAATCATTGGATATCTTGAAAGTTATAAAAGCATTTTCGCTAAAACCCACTGAGTACATTAGTGCTCATGCCCCCTCTTTTCAAATGTTTTCAGGTTGAGATGCTGAGGATGCTGGTGGCTGTGAATGTGGGTTGGCTGCCAAGACTATTTTGTTATTATCTTATGTTTCCATGAAATCCCACTTTGCGATCCGCTACTCTGATACACTCTCTTCAATTCTGTTTAAATTCTATTATGATTAGCAAGACTCTATGAATAATCTCCTCGGAAACGATTTAATACTTATAAGATGCATATTCTGTTATCTCTATTTTTAAGTATGATCTCCGTTCACCTGTAAAGAGGTCTAACAAGTTGGTATCTGATTAATTAGCCGTTCTTTCCGCTTAAGCATGTTTTCTTTTAATCCAAGTAAACCCGAGCATTTCCATATAACTTCTAAGGCACGTCTTGATTTTTAAAACTCTTGATAAATCCCCCATCTTTATGCATTAACCCCATAATAACACCCCGTCCCCACTCGTAAATCCCTATCTCGGGACCGGGCTGTTACAGTTGGTATCAGAGCAGGTTTGCAACTCTGCAGACCTGTCTCTTTGTTTGAAATAAGTTAATAAGTCTATGTGGATATAAGTTGTTCCCTGATAAGTTAAAGCAGCAACCCACAGCTCGCCATCACCCTCGCACTCTCAACCATAAATCAAGGTATGATAGTATAGAAATTTTAAATTTTGGATTCATGATTTTGGAATACAGGAAGGGAAAAGATTTGAGCAAGCATACCTGTTTTATGGACAAGAGAAAAATCGTGAGAATAAAATTCCAAGTAAAAGGTGTTCGGGTAAGATGATTTCCCAGATGGAAAGTTTGTGAAAAGATTTTTCGATCCCAAAATGACTTAAAAATCATTTCTCGAAATTTTGACTCAAAAGAAAAGGTAAACAATGTATGTTTAAAGAACTTTGGGCACCAAAATTTTTATAAAAGTTGTCAACTGCTTCATAAAAGGGAATTAAGCATGCAAGATTAATCCGGACATTAGGAGGACCTTAGGTCCCCCTTTTGAATCTAGACTGACTAAGTTATTCTCTTCTAGATGGTTAAACGTCGTTCGACAGCTAGGAAGAGTTGAGAGAGTTGAGAGATTCAAAAGAGTTGAGGGAGTTGAGAGATTCAAAAGAGAAGCTTGGAATGGCAATGAAAAGCTACTGTCCTACATGGCGAGATACCTAGAAAGGTGGGCTTGGGCAAATGGCTATGGAGGAGAGCCCGGGAGCGTATCCGACTTGGAAACGTGCATCCGCATGTGCGAGCATGCGCCACTTGCTTGGAGGCCTACAATGTACCGTATCCTGCAAAGTATGATCACCCGTGATCCCGAGACGTACGCTGAGATCGGAAATCTGACGGAATTCTCGTCAGCCTTAATGGCTCGTTGGGTATCGGAGTATGGCCACGTGCACGCCTTAGCCGAGCAGTAAGAAGATGAGCAAAATCCCTCTCTCGTGGTAGAGCTAGAACTGCAAATGGCGACTCTCAACAGTCCCCCTGGATTTCAAGTGCCACGTCCTCACGACGAAGGAACCACAGGAGCAGGACCCTCAAATGCCCGAATCATGAACCACACCGAGTCCCTATTCTCCTGCACTCCTCAAGTGAACTAGTGGACCCCTGTGTCCACTTCTCAGGGTCTGGGACAGTGTATGCCCCATCAGTATCCTGAAGGGAGTGTTCGCATGAGGACATTCAAGTTCACTGTCCCAGAAACGGTTGATATTGGAGATGAAGAAGAAGAAGACGAGGACCCGGAAGAAGGCGAAGAGGAAGTAGGATCGCCATGCAAGGAGAAGGGTAAAGGCCCGGCTCATGATTAAGCATAGAAAGAAGATGTAGAAGGTGTTGCTGTTAGAACACCTAGATGTCTAATCCATTTGTTTGTCTGTAATCTAATGTCCACTCGGACCAAGACTTTAATATGTAATAGATGCTTTAAGATTTCAAAACCCAATAGTGGCAGTGAATTTTCCAAGAGACTGCCCTATCCCGGTTGCAACCCATAATTTACTATATCGATGCCAAAGTCCTCTAAAATGAGGCAATTTTCCCATCATGTTTGAATGACGTCTAAATTTTCATTTTGTTTGATCTATCTTGTGCAATTAAAAGACCTTATCAAAAGGCATTCTTGCTTTGTGTAGATTTAATCAAACCTCGCTAATATCTAGTTCTTTAGAATGCCGCCTCGAAGACGTCAAGCTGAGAATGAGGATGATAACGAACCTGAGCAAGCCCCAAACCTCGGTCCAAAAGCCGAAAGTGTGTTTCTCAAACACAACCCTCCAGCGTTTAATGGTTTAGGAGATCCAATGGATGCCGAAAAATGGGTTCGCTCCTTAGAACGAATCTTCGATTTCATAGCTTGCTCTGAAGGAGAGAAACTAAGTTGCGCTCTTTTCATGTTAACGGAGGATGCAGACTACTGGTGGGAGTCTGTACGAAGGACCATAACCCCAGTTCAATGGGAAGACTATAGTTGGGAAGATTTCAAGCACGATCTGTATCAGAAGTATATCCCGGATTGTTACCGAGAGGCAAAAGAGATGGAGTTCTGGAATCTAAAGCAAAAGAATAAGACAGTGTCGGAATACGATAGAGAATTCAACCAGTTGTCAAGGCATGCTCCACATCTAGTGGACACAGACGGGAAGAAAGCACACAAGTTCAAGAAAGGACTCAGATCCGAGATTGGCATTGCCCTCGCTGGGCAAGAAGACATGTCTTATGCCCGAACCTTAGCCAAAGTATTGAGCATAGAGGCCATCCTTCCTCAGAAGATTCAACCCACTCAGTCGTCTAATGATCCGAAGGGGAAAAGGAAGTGGGAAGGAGGAAGAAGGGATGACAGAAGAAAGAAACTCCACTGGCAAAACCGAGAGTCATGGGTGCCTCGAAATCAACTTAGCAACGCCTCTAGTTTTAGGCCGTGTCAAAAGTGCGGAAGAATGCATCCTGGAGTCTGTCGAGCAAATCTAACTGGGTGCTACAACTGTGGTGAGGAGGGGCACTTCAAGAGAGAGTGTCCTAAAGGAAACAACCAACGATCCCAAACACCACAGCAACCCATGTACCCGCAACCACTTCAACAACTTCCTGGAAACCAGCCAAGACTGCAGCAAGGAGGACCTCAGGGTCAAAGGCCGGGACTGAACCCGAGATCGAACCAAGGACGAGATCAAAGGTCCAACCAAGGACAAAGGCCACCTCAGCCAGCTCGTACTTATGCTCTCAATCAACAGCAAGCTGCTAAGGCCCCAGGTAATCTAGCAGGTATGATTACCCTCCTCGAGATGCTAGTTTTAGCTCTCTTTGACACAGGAGCATCGCATTCGTTTATAGCTGAGTCTGTTTGTAAGAAACTGAAGATTGAACCCGAGAATGCCCTTGAAATAAGTATTCCCTCTGGAAAGAAAATGATGTCTAGGAAGGTCTGCTCTAACCTAGAATTGAACATAGAAGGGGAAAACTTTAAGTCAAATCTTTATGTGATAAAGATTCAGGACTTCGATATAATCCTAGGAATGGATTGGTTAGCATCAGCTAATGCTTCCATAAGCTGCCCCGAGAGGGAGGTAACGTTTCGACCACCCGGGAAACCCGAGGTGAAAATCTACGGATTAAGGCTGGGAACCAAAATCCCAGTGATATCCGCCCTAAAGGCCACCAAGATGATAAAGAAGAACAACTGCTAAGCATTTTTAGTTAACTTAATAAGAAAAGAGGAAGGAGAGTTTTCTGTGAAAGACGTTCCAGTCGTAAGAGAATACCCCGACGTATTTCCAAAGGAGCTGCCAGGGTTACCTCCAGATAGGCAGGTGGAGTTCGCTATCAAGTTGGAACCAGGAGCCGCCCCAGTTTCAAAAGCCCCCTACAGAATGGCGCCTAAGGAATTGCAAGAACTTAAAGTTCAACTGCAAGAGTTACTAGACCTAGGTTTTATCCAACCTAGTGTGTCGCCTTGGGGAGCTCCAATCTTGTTCGTAAAGAAAAAGGACGGCACATTAAGAATGTGCATCGACTATAGAGAGCTTAATAAGCTAACCATCAAGAATCGATACCCTCTCCCAAGAATAGACGATTTATTCGATCAACTCAAAGGGGCAAGTGTCTTCTCCAAGATAGACTTAAGATCTGGGTACTATCAGCTGAAGATCCGAAAGGAGAATATCCCTAAGACCGCTTTTAGAACTCTCTATGGGCACTACGAGTTTATGGTAATGCCATTCGGATTAACCAACGCCCTAGCAGTGTTCATGGATTTAATGAACCGGGTTTTTCACTCGTACCTTGATAAGTTTGTTCTAGTTTTCATAGATGATATTCTCATCTATTCCAAGGATGAAGAAGAACATCAAGAGCACTTGAGAGTAGTGCTGGAAACCCTAAGAAGAGAAAAGCTTTATGCTAAGTTCAGCAAATGTGAGTTTTGGCTCAAAGAAGTAACGTTTCTAGGTCATATAGTTTCGGTAGAAGGAATCAAGGTGGATCCGGCCAAGATTGAAGCTGTAAGCAACTGGAAGTCTCCAAGAAGTGTGAACGAGATAAGGAGTTTTCTAGGACTCACTGGATACTATCACAGATTCATTGAAGGATTCTCGACTATATCCAAGCCTATGACGCGATTGTTACAGAAGGATTCCAAGTTCAAATGGATGCCCGAATGTGAGGAAAGTTTTCAAACTTTGAAGAGGATGCTAACCACAGCCCCCGTTTTAGCCATCCCAGAAGGGAATGAAGATTTCGTAGTTTATGCAAACGCATCAAGTAAAGGATTAGGATGCGTACTAATGCAGAGAGGAAATGTGATTGCTTATGCTTCTAGACAGCTTAAGAATCACGAACAAAACTACCCGACGCATGACTTAGAACTAGCAGCGGTCATTCATGCGCTGAAGATCTGGAGGCACTACCTCTACGGAGCTAAGTGTGAGATCTTCTCAGATCACAAAAGTTTGAAGTATTTCTTCGAGCAAAAAGATCTTAACATGAGACAAAGAAGATGGCTAGAACTCGTAAAAGACTATGACTGTACGATCCACTACCACTCAAGGAAAGCAAATGTAGTAGCAGATGCCCTAAGTAGAAAAGAGAAGGCAGAGTTAGGACTCGTTTCAGCTCAGGAAGATCTTCGCAAGGAGTTCGAGAAGTTAAAGATCGAGGTGCTAACACCACCCGAGACCATTCAAGCTCAAATTGCCGTGACAGTCACTCAGCCCAACCTAAGGCAAAGGATAATTGAAGCCCAGAGAGGAGACGAGTTTCTCGAAAAGAAAAGGGCTGAAGCGCGAACTGATAACTCTCAAGAATTCGCGGAAGACGCCGACAACGCACTCTTGTTCAAAGGAAGGCTTTGTGTGCCTAACAAGGGAGAACTGAAGGAGGAAATCATGTGCGAAGCACATGACACGCCATATACAGCACATCCCGGAAACACCAAAATGTACCGAGACCTCAAGAGGAACTTCTGGTGGAATAACATGAAAAGGGAAATAGCCGCCTTCGTGGAAAGGTGTCTGAGTTGTCAACAAGTGAAAGCTTTGCATCAAAAACCTTCTGGTTTGCTTCAACCCCTAGAAATTGCTGAATGGAAGTAGGATCATATCAACATGGACTTTGTCGTAGGATTGCCAAGGTCCAAGCGGGGAAATACCGCCATTTGGGTAATCGTTGACCGATTATCTAAATCGGCACATTTTGTTGCTGTTAGGATGACGGACGGACTAGATCGACTAACCCAGTTGTATGTTAAGGAAATTGTGCGTTTGCACGGAGTGCCAGTCTTGATTACATCGGACCGTGATTCAAGATTTACATCAAGATTCTGGAGGAGCCTACAAGATGCAATGGGATCAAAGCTCAACTTTAGCACAACATTCCATCCTCAAATGGATGGTCAATCTGAAAGGACTATCCAGATTCTAGAAGACATGCTTAGAGGAGTCGTCATCGATCAAGGAGGAAATTGGGAGGAATTACTGCCTTTGGTAGAATTTGCGTATAATAATAGCTACCAAACATCGATCGGCATGGCCCCTTATGAAGCCTTTTATGGAAAGAAGTGTAGATCGCCCCTATATTGGGACGAGGTCGGAGAGAAAAGGATACTTGGACCGGAGATGGTCCAGGAGACTGTCCAGAAAATCGAGCTCATTCGTCAACGCATCAAGGAAGCTCAAGATAGGCAGAAGGCCTACACAGATGAGAGGAGGACAAGGCTCAGTTTCGACATTGGAGATAAAGTATTTTTGAAGGTGTCTCTATCAAAAGGAATAATTCGTTTTGGCAAACGAAGCAAATTAAGGCCCAGATTTATTGGACCTTTTGAGATCTTAGAAAAGGTGAATGAAGTAGCCTATAGGTTGGCCTTACCACCCAACCTGAGTAACGTGCATGATGTCTTTCATGTCTCGATGTTACGGAAATACGTGTTTGATCTAAAACACGTGATTAGCAAGGAAGATATAGTCCTGAATGAGGACTTGGCCTATGAAGAAAAACCTCAAGCCATTGTGGATCGAAAAATTCAAAAGCTGAGAAATAAGGAGATCGATCTTGTGAAAGTAATCTGGAACCACCATGGTTCAGAGGAAGCAATCTGGGAGCTTGAATCCGAGTTGCTCAAGAAGTACCCTGATATCGCTTATCATGGTTAGTAAATTTCGGGATGAAATTTTATTTAAGGGGGGTAGGATGTAATACCCCAGATTTCTGAATAAGGTTTAGAGGAATGTTAATGATAAGTTAATTAATTAAAGAAGGAATTTAATTAAGATTAGCTAAGGTTGGATGTCAGTCACGACTTTAGGAGTCAGATCGCCTTTTTGAGAAATGTGATTTTAACTATTTTATGACCATCTGTGGTCCCGTTAGAAAGGTATTAACTCAAGGAGTATGCCGGTGTTTTCGGATTTTAATTCTGAAGTCATTTGAGTTCCCGGTGATGAAAAACGCATTTAAAAGAATAATGAATAGTAACTTTTGCGTGCGTTCGTGTTTTGAGAAATTCATGAAATCCTCCTTGTTAATCCAAGTCCAGTTCTGTCAGGCTCCTCTTATGGGAAATGACTCAAGGATTCCGTTGGCGTTCACGGATTGACATTCTGAGATCAATCGAACGCTCGGGAGCCAAATTTTTCAGTTTGAGTGAATAGTAAAAGTAATTCCAAAAAGGGAATCTTTGCTCGTCTTCCTTCTGACGAACCCATCTTCTTCACGAAACAAGTTGGTTCACTAGTATTCGAGCCAATGAGTCTCCCGGTATTTTTAGATTTCGTGTCTGAAGTTATTTGGACCTCGACATCGAATAAAGCAGCTTTTAACCGAACCCGGGGTAACTTTTGCAGTATTCCTGCACAGCAATGGCTTCCAAGGGAAGCCAAAGCTTTTCCTATATATAGGGGACCACCCCTTTAGTAATTCTTGCTCATTTCACATCCACTTTACTTCTAAATCGAGAGGTAGAAAAGCTTTGAAAGCCGAGAAGGTTCTGTCAAAGTAAAAATCGTTCTTCGTGAGTGTTCTTCAAGGCGACGAGCGGAGTGGCGTGGAAGGGATGCGGTGAGGGAATGTGCTAGGGGCGCCGTTGAAATCGTAGCAGGCGGTTCTACCGCCGTTGCGACTTGACGAGACACCGAGCTAGCCACATTCCTTCGACGCACCTAACCCCGTCCATTATTGTTCGTCGATCTTGATGCTATTTCTTTTCGTCTTTTAAATTTCGCATTTACTTTCCGTTCTTTATATTCTTCCAGTTCTTCATTATTGCTCGTCTAAAGTAGTATTTCGATTCATATTGAAGTTCCAAAATAATAACGCTACGTTATATTTCTTGTTCTATTTCCGTTATTATTATTCTAGAAGATTAGACTCGTTCATTCCGTTAAAAATCCGTACAAAGTCATATTTATTTATTCCGAAGGATTATCGTGTTTGTGCCGTTATAATGCCAAAATTATTTTTAAGTTAAAAGCATGTTGTTGCACGTTAAAATCAATTACGATATTTTTTATAAAGAAATTTTGGGTTAATTGTTCTTCGTGTTCGTCGAAGAAATCAACGAACACAAAGAACAGTTGAAGAACACGTTGAAAGGAATCCAGATGATGAAAGAGAGAAAAGAGGGAGAGAGAGAGAGAGCCCCGCGGGGGGAGGGGGGGTGAGCGCCGCCGCGCCACACCCCCCACAGCCACACCGAGCCCGCCGGGGGCAGGGGAGCCCGCCGGGGCAAGGTAGCCCCGCGGCACCCCCCCTTCCCTTTCCGTATTGTTTTGTTTTCCGTCCTTTCCGGCTATTCTCGTACCCCGTCTTTCCGATCTTTTCGAGTCTTTAAAATTATGATACTTTTAAGCCATGTTCAAGTTTAAATTATAGTAAGGTATTCAAATTAATTTCAAATTATTTCGAGTAAGATATTGAGTTATTTTCCGTCAAAAATTTAGAGATCGAGTCCAGAGGTTTCTTAAATAAATTAAACCATTCTCGATCCCCTTATTAAGTCAAAGTCGTGCTATCCATATTATGTCCTAGCTAAGGGAATATTAGTTGGGTGTTACTTAATATCATGTTATTAGAAATCTTCGAAGAAGGCTTCTAAGTCGACGATTCGACTTTTGTAGGAGGAATTGAGCCTCAGAGAAATACTAAGGAAGACCACCAGCTCGTTGCCTCGTCTTCCGTTCCGTAATCAAGGTGGGTAAATCTATACTCATCTAAAGTTTGAGCTAATAAGCTCTAGAAGCATGTTAGGGCAAATGAGATATCCAATAAAGTATTTTGCTCAACCTTTTTGATCTCTGTACAAGGAAAGGAATAAATGGAGTTATGCATGATTATGCTGAATTATTATTTGGGTTAGATAAAGTAAAGAAAGCTAGTATAAGTTAAGTGAGATCTAAAGTATGTTTAGGTATGCTAGAATTGTTTATTTACAATTTATGCTATCATGAGGTGTTTAGTATTGCTCTACTTGCAATCAATGTTTATCCGCATTCAATTTCTCGTATTTGAATGCTTATGCTTTATTAAAGCTCGTATAGTTAAAGATTAAGGATTGCCTTGTTAGGGTATCTTTAATCCATTGTAGGCCGAGATCAGGTAGTGATAAGGTATTAGCATTAGACATTGTTCTAAGCTTGGTAATGTTAGCAAGAATAGGAAGAGATGGAACTTAGCATCCACTTAAGCAGGACTTGAGCTCAGAACTATTAAGGTAGTCGTTGAGGGGTTTTTCCCTCACAAACACGTTCGGATATTTGAGGTAACCCCTCTTCTATCCTATGGCATGCCTAAGGGTACAGTTGACGACAGGTTTGAGCCAAGTTGGGCCCAAAAAGAAAAGAAAAGGTTTTACGGATACGGAGAGGGCTTTTGCGTTTTGTTCTCCGTATACCGTCTATTAATCATTGGATATCTTGAAAGTTATAAAAAGCATTTTTTGCTAAAATCCACTGAGTACATTAGTGCTCATGCCCCCTCTTTTCAAATATTTTCAGGTTGAGATGCTGAGGATGCTGGTGGCTGTGAATGTGGGTTGGCTGCCAAGACTATTTTGTTATTATCTTATGTTTCCATGAAATCCCACTTTGCGATCCGCTACTCTGATACACTCTCTTCAATTCTGTTTAAATCCTATTATGATTAGCAAGACTCTATGAATAATCTCCTCGGAAACGATTTAATACTTATAAGATGCATATTATGTTATCTCTATTTTTAAGTATGATCTCCGTTCACCTGCAAAGAGGTCTAACAAGTTGGTATCTGATTAATTAGCCGTTCTTTCCGCTTAAGCATGTTTTCTTTTAATCCAAGTAAACCCGAGCATTTCCATATAACTTCTAAGACACGTCTTGATTCTGAAAACTCTTGATAAATCCCCCATCTTTATGCATTAACCCCATAATAACACCCCGTCCCCACTCGTAAATCCCTATCTCGGGACCGGGCTGTTACACCTGTACTTCAGCAAATTTCCCATAAGCTCATAGTCAGGATAAGAGTTTATGTCTGATTTCTTGGAGTTCAGTAATATGGTGATCCAAGCATCACCTTCATAGCTGCTAATAACCTGTTGGGTCTAACTAGGAACTACAGTAGTGATGGCATAGTGAATCTGACCAGTATGCTCCTGCCTTGATAGGGCATCAGCAGCACGGTTCTTCACTCCCTATTTGTACTCAATTTCATAGTTCAAACCCAGTAGCTTAGTAATCCACTTTTGTTGCATATGAGTCATGATCTTTTGGTCAAGAAAATGTCTTAGGGCTTGTTGATCTATTCTTATAATGAATTTATGACCTTGTAAGTAATGCCTCCATTTTTGCACTTCCATTAGGACTGCTAAAAACTCCTTTTCATAGATAGAGAGCAACTGATTCCTTGTACATAAAGCTTTGCTCAAGTAGAAAATAGGTCTTTGTTTCTGCATTAGAACAACTCCTACACCATGTCCACTAGCATCAGTCTCTAGAATGAATGGTATAGAGAAATCTGGTAGGGCCAGAACTGGTGTTGTGACCATGGCCTGTTTGAGCATCTCAAAGGCTTTGGTGGCAGCTTCAGTCCACTGAAAAGCCCCCTTTTTCAGCAGGGAAGTGAGGGGTTTACTTAGCAGACCATACCCCTTCACAAACTTCCTATAATATCCTGTCAATCCTATGAAACCTCTCAGCTGCTTAAGGTTTCTAGGGATTGTCCAGTTTACCATGCTTGACATCTTCTCTGGGTCAGTAGCTACCCCTTCTGAAGAGATGATATGCCCCAAATATTCTATCTTTTTCTGCCCAAAGTGGCATTTGCTCTTCTTGGCATATAGTCTGTGGTGTCTGAGGATAACTAGAACTTCCCTCAAATGCTTCACATGAGAATCCCAGTCACTGCTATACACCAGAATATCATCAAAAAACACTAGAACTGACCTTCTTAATTGCTGCCTGAATACTTGATTCATTAGTGATTGGAAAGTGGATGGGGCATTACATAGCCCAAATGGCATCACTAAAAACTCATAGTGGCCATTATGGGTGCTGAATGCTGTTAGGTACTTATCCTCAGGCTTCATAAGGATTTGGAAATAGCCTGATCTCAAGTCAATCTTTGAGTAGAATTTAGCCCCATGCAGCTCATCTAGTATCTCATCTATAAGAGGAATTGGGTAGTCATGTTTAACTGTTAAACCATTTAAATATCTATAATCAACACACATCCTCCAACTACCATCCTTCTTTTTTACTAATAGAACAGGGGAAGCAAATGGGCTTCTGCTGTTTTGAATCATACCACTTTCTAGCAAATCTTGTACAATCTTTTCTATTTCATCCTTTTGAGCATGGGACACCCTGTATGGGAACTGGTGTTTTGGAATGCTGCCTGGTTTGAGCTCTATGTGATGTTCTACTCCTCTGCTTGGTGGCAAGCCTTGGGGTTCTGTAAACACATCCTGGAACTCTTGCAATATTCTTTCCAATTGTTGGTTTTGTTCACCCTGAATGGACTTCAATCTAACCCAAAATATCTCTTCAATTGAGTTGTAATGAGTACAATGCAACATTTGATAGAGTGAGTGTCCAGTAATGAGATGGCACTCTCCTGCAGTGGTAAGGGCCTGAATTTTAATCCTTTCTCCCAGCCAAGTAACACTGAAGGTCATCTTGTCATAGTCCAATTTTATGGGAGTGCAATATTTTAACCAATCCCCTCCCAATATCAAATCACAACCCTCAGTAGCAAGAGTTCTAGGGGAGTAGGAAAACTGATACCCCTGTATTTCTCACTTGAAACCCTTCACCCTGGTGGAGGTTACCATTTTAGCACCATTGGCCACCTTAACCATAAGTGGCTTAGCAGGCTCCAACTTGCACCCTAAGGCTTCTGCCATACTCTTCCTTATAAAACTTAGAGTTCTCCCAGAGTCAATAAGTATATGGAGTCTGTGTTTTCCCACCTGCCCAAACAACCTCATGGTGGTAAGCCCACCTTCTCCAGAGATTATATTGAAGGCAATCTGCACCTCCTCCATACTTAGAGGATGATCAAGTGGTTCCTCTCCTTCTTCTGCTCCCTGTAAGGATTGTAGGTAGTGCATTTCTTCTTCTGTGCTCATAATCATATATGATGTCCTATTCTTGCACCTGTGGCCAGGTGTGAATAACTCATCACAATTATAGCACAAGCTTTTCTCCCTCCTTGTAGCCATTTCAGATGAGGTGAGTAGCTTGAATAGGGCCTTGTTGGAAGGAGATGGTGACTTCTGTATAGGGGAAACACTGGGGTTATCCTTTTTATAGCCAGTAAACTGATTTACCTTGGTGGTGCTCTTGAATTTCTTTGACATGGCCTCTATGTTAGTAATCTATTGATGGCCTAGTTCAATGGCATGTCTAAGGGTAGCTGGCTTAAACATATGAATTAGAGACTATATTTTCTCCCCTAACCCACTGATGAAACTAGCAACAAAGTATTCCTCAGTGAACTGACCTTTGCCCAGTAGGATCATGCATGCCTTGAGTTCTTCCAATTTATCAACATACTCAGAATATGACCCTATGTGCCTAAGCTTGTCAAATTCAGCTATCACCTTAGCATCCTTAAGTTCTTCAAACCTAGCAGACACAATCTCCAAAAATTGATCCCAAGTAAGCTCAGCTTCCTTAAGAGATGAGTTTTAATACAATTGAGAGGATTTTCCCTCAAAATGCATAGTTGCTAAAACCACCATTTGATTGTCTGGAATATTAGGGATCATTTTAAAATAGCTTTGGCATTTTAAGATCCATACCCTAGGCTGCTCCCCATCAAACTTTGGAAAATCAAGTTTAGGAAAGTGTGGTGTCATATTTGTACCTTGATGAGGCACATATTCCCTATTGTACATGATATGATGAGGTCTAGAGAAACTGCCATCACTCCTTCCACCTGAAGGAGGATCTCCTAAAATAGAGCTGTCTTCACTTACTTGTTTTCCTCTGTCCAGATTGGAGAGCTGAAGCTGGATAGAGCCCAATGTTTTTGCTAGGTTATCTATCTTGCCATCTACCCGTTGCATATAATTCTTCACATCTGAATTGATGGTTGTAATTTGTTCCTGTAGTTTGAGTTCAGTTGCTTCTCTTTTTTGTGCATCAGTAGTGATAACCTTATCCAAGTGCTTCTGGTTTTTCTGTAGGTCACGAAGTCGGGTTCCATTAGCCATCTCCGGGATCAGTGGCTCTGAAATACCAAATGTAGTGGATTCTAGAATTTTCCTGTAATTTTTGGTTTTGCCTTTTCCTATCTTGTAATATTTTTATGTTTCCGCTGGGATTATACAACAAGATCAAAACTTGATTAAGAAATGGAAGAAGGATTTAGAGAGGTTAAAGAGGAGGTTTGAGAAATAGAGAAGATGCGAGAATTTAGATTTCTTAGCTTACTCATTTCATGAAAATAAAACACTTATATAGTCTTTTGGGACCACATAAAGTGTAATACAAACCCTAAATACCTTCACTCTAGTACATAATTAAATAAAGGGCCAAACACCATGGGCCTTAGGGAAATAAAGAAAATGGCCCAATGACTAATTAAAGACCCACTCATTAACAGAAGATTGTAAACTTCATGGGTCGGGTTTAAGATCCGAAACCCGTATCTCCTTCTTCTTTCATCAAACCCGGCTCTTCTTTCATATTTCCAAGACTCAATTTTTCTTCTCTTCCTTTCACCATTGAAGCCCTAGCCCCACATTCTTCTTGTTATGCTTTGTTCACGACATATGATTTGTGTTTATAAATAGTCTGGGAATCAGACTAGTTTAGAGGGCGAGAGTTTATGTTTACATAAAGGGTAGAGAGTCTAAAAGGCTTCATCTTTGAACTATATAGTATTCAGGTAGACTAGGTTTGATCGTTGTGATCATTGTGTGTCTAGTCTGTGTTTGAAATTCTTTCATTCACACCTTTAAAGGAGTCTCGGGAGATATTTTTTGTGGGAACTAGAGGGAGTCTAGGTTGTAAGAGGATCTTACAATTCAGTCTATCAAAAGAGGTTGTAGTGTGTAGGAAAGGGGTCGAGTAATAGGAGGTCATCATGTAATAGCCTTTGTAACCTTGCAACAGAGTGGTGGATTGTTTCTCACGGACTTGTATATTTCCCCTGACGTAGATCGGTTGATCGAAAAGGGTTATCAACTTCGTGCCATTTACTTGCTTTCAGTTTATCTTTCTGACCTTGCATGTTCACTATAATGTACATATACATGATGTTGAACATGATCACACAGTTTATGTAACTTCAAAGTTCATGTGGAGTGGGCGAATAACTTACTTGAGCATATATATAAGATCATTATGTAAGGTAATTTTCAATTTTATGGTCATTATATCATTTTTTATATCTAGCTCGAGAAGACAGTAAACCATAGTATATGTAACTGTAAGAAGGAATTTTATTGATTGCATTTGTTACAAATATAACCTGACTTTTGAATTTATTTAATAATGATGAGATAAATTATTGTCTACACACATGTCTAGAGTGCTTGTTGTAGATTTTATTTAAATTAGTAGTCAATCTACAAGTTCATTAATTAATTAATTATTGATCGATGATTTGTTTTTAATTAAATTTTTGTTGATACTATCACATGATTGCAAGATGAGTCTATCTTTACTTTACTTGAGGCTTTCTGGCCAATGCTTGAGAAACTCTTTTTGTCTGAACACATTGTAATTTTACCACGGTTTAAATCAAACCATGGTTAAATTACCACAGTTTTTTGCCAAACCGTGGTTACTTTACCATGATTTGGTTACAACTGTAGTTAAGTAACCATATTTTTAGATAAAATCGTGGTAAAATAACCACAGTTTTTTTAAATCGTGGTAAATTGACCACGGTTTTGAACGAACCATGGTAAAATTATCACGGTGAATACCTATGGTGTATGAGCATGTGAAATCACAATGGTGGCCTAGACCATGGGTGCAATACGTCATACACTATAGGTAATACCCGTTTTTTTGTTTTTTTTAGAGGAACACCCTAGTGGGTGGAGATATATATATCAATAATACTGTGATACATCATCATCTGTGTGGAGGGAGCCTAAAAGTGACTCCCCCATCAAAGTACAAGAAATAGAAACTGTAAATGATAAACCTAGGACAGGGACAAAACATGCTAAGTATGGAGCTATAGCTAGATACTCCAAAGGAGGAGAATAACAAAATAAATGCAAGACCAAATATAATAGACAAGAACATGAAAAAATATATAAAAAAGTGTCAGCGCCGGAACCTAAAGTTAGGATAGCCCAGCTAGTCCATCCTAACCAAGGAATATAGGGGCCTGGAGGCCGTCTGAGCATCAAAAGTGTGAAGGCCGTCAACCTCGAGTCTGGTAAGAAAATCAGCAGAGCGATTGCCCTCTCTGTGGATGTGTGTAACTCGAACATGATGGTCTTAGAGTATGAGTCGTAGTCTGGAAAAGACTTCCCTAAGCTGACCCGAACCTCGAGCACCAGATGTGATGACTGTGACCACAGCCGCTGCGTCGAGTTCGATCCAAACATGAGAATCCGTCTGGGGAAGGAGGAGGAGCCCTTGGAGGAGAGACCGGAGTTCCGCCTCAAAACTGGAACTGGCCTGTAGCGGGAGACAATAGGAGATGAGGAGCTCACCACGATGATCTCTAAGAAGCCCACCCCCCGCTGCAGTCTGCTGCGCAAGGTCGAATGATCTATCGGAGTTCAGCTTCAACCACGGCTCTGAAGGGGGCTGCCAAGTGACTGCACGGGACCTGAGGGGACGCCGGACATTCTCAACAACCGACATGAAATAAACGTGTGGAAAACAACCGGCCCACTGGAGTGGCAGGAGCTTGCCACTGAGCACGAGTTGATGAAGATGCCGAGTAACCTGAAAAATAATGTGAGATGACCGAAAGGGACGACCTTGGTGCTTGCGATCGTTCCTCACCCGTGGTCTATCATGTTTTTTCTTATAGTGCATTAACATAAAAAACTTGCCATGAACATTATAAACCCAACCATCAACAACGTTGTTAGAATTTTATTGTATTAGCATTATTGTTTACTTATTGTAATAGCTGAATACTTTTTTTTTCTCAATATGTATACCGTCTAAAAAACTAATTTTAAAAACTCATGTAGAAAAACTTTTTCATTGAGTTCCTTAAGAATGTTGGACTCATATCGAAAGCAGAAATCATGAAAGCAAAATGTCGCACACACAGACTGAAGATGTCATGGAGAGACACCAAAAACAAGATTGACTGTGGTGTATATTTCATGAGATACATGGAGATATATAGAGGGTGGTTCAAAAAACTGGAATAGTGGTCTGAAGAAAAGAAATGAAAGGTAGATGAAGTTCTTACGAAAGAAGTACTACGCTGCAATCATAAATGCACACAGTAACATCCTCAAAGATCAACATGTTAAAGCAACAAAGCTATACTAGCGACAGCCATGTTTAGAGGGGGAAATAGTAGTTGATATGATAAACTGGGATTTTACACTAGTTTCAGCTATTTAATTGTGCATTTTATATTGATTTACTCGTGTTTTTATCCTAGTTTATTCAGATTTCACTTGTTCTTGGAGTTTGGTATATGTTGTGATGTTTGTAGGTTTTATCCCATATTTTGCTGTATTTTTGGACAAGAGATAATTATTGATATCCCGGGTCGTGCGTTGAAAAAATCAAGTCGAAAACGGGATGAAAATGTCACAGAAGAGGACCCGGAAGCACGATTGTGGGTGGAGTTGCAGTTCGACAAGGGGTCAGCTACTGCCCGCTCGTGACAGAGGAGGGGGTCGAGTGAAGAAAACCCGTGAGCTCGGTCGCGGTTAATGAGTGAGGTTGCGGTTATCTTGGCATCAAATACACGTGGAGCCACGACCTAAGCCTCGAGTGACTGGGTCGCGGGCGAGGTCACAGGTCGTTTGGGCTAGTCTGATTTTGTGTTGGTTTTGGGCTTTATTTCACTAAGTATAAATAGGGTATTTGTGTGAAAATTCCAGAGAATGAACCATACCCTAAAATTGCCACCAGAGAAAAACAGCTGAGGAAAAGAACATGAAGAACGAGACCAAAGATTTCAATAGTTTTCAAGACTGGAGACAAATTAAATCATTTGGGTTTTATTTTCTCTATTCTTAGAAATACAATGTTTGCTTTATCGATTATTTTAGTTAGTCATTTTTCCATGGATATATAAAACCCTAGTATTCTAGGGTTGGATTATGATTTATTTATGAAGTTTTTTGATTTATTTTATTTGGTGTCTATGATTTGATCATGTTTTGATTATTCTCGTGTTTATCTGTATTATTTACCTAATCACTAAATGATACAAGCTGATGTGTTAATTCATAAATTGAGAGAGGAGTTTTAACACAAGATCTGGAATAATTAACTGGTTAATCAATATCACTCGACAGAGTTGTGATTAATTTAGAGAACAATAAACCTTTGAAACCGTTAGGAGTTGCATGATAGGTATTGAATGGACACGTTAATATTTTTTGTGTAAGCTACAATCTACGCACTTCGAGAGAAGATTTAGAATACAAGAGTGGTTGTTCTAGCATGATTTAAATCCCAACATAGATGTTAAATGAAATAATTGGAAAAATGGATTAAATAATAAATTTCCAATCCTAGAATGCGTTTTCTGTTCATTATTTACTTCATCTGTGTTTATTTCTGTGCTGATAATTTATTGTTTCAATATTTTCATTTATTTAGTAATTAAATTCAACCTTGATTTGTAGTCTAGATAACTATAGGAAGTTAAATTAAGATAATTAGTGGATTAGTTATTAAATCTCTGTGGATATAACCTTGTTCACCGCTATACTAGAAGCCTCACCATACACTTACAGTTTAGGTGAAAATAAATACTGAACATGTTCCTATAAGAATGAAGTAAGATATGAAAAAAGTGAAGTGACACGTGCCATAATTATTTTGAATTGAAATGTTTCAATGTTTTGTATTACATATGATACAAAAGTTTATTCTTTTATCATTTCTATAATTAGCGAAACAACATTTTGTATTAATCGACATATATTATCATGTGCTTCTATGAATGATATATTATTTTGTCAATTTGGTACTAAATTTAATGCTAACACCACAAAAGCATTATATGCATTATAAAAAAAAGCACATTAGTGTTAAAACTATATTAGTATTAAAAGAGTTCCTATTAGCATTATCAAAAACTTCATTAGGATTACAGAAAATTATATTAGAAGTATAAAAAAACTATATTATGAGTAGTCTAAAGCCTACACCTTCCCACAGTTCTTGGAATCATGGCTACATTTGTGGTTGCAATTCATGGGGGTCCTTAAATGTTTCTTCTTGCATTAAACAGCCACCTTTATTCTTGATTTTAGATAATTTTCACTACCTTTAGTCTTCACAACATCAGATGGAAGCACATCAACTTCACTAGGTGCAGACAACCCATAAAATTCAGAAAATAACCTCATCTTCTTTGACATAACATCATCTTGAAAATCATTGGATAAAAACTCATCTCTTAACTCACATATACTCCGCAAAAACAAAGACATCTTTGCATTGTCACCTTGAACAACAAAAAGATAAACATAGAACTCAGAAATCAATTAGTTTGTAAGAATCTTATTCTCCTCCAATAAGACACAACAATGATCAACCATAAATCAATTCATTTGTAAGTAACCTCAACCTTATTGTGAACAACCTTTATTTGCATCACCAAAATCATCATTCACTTATAACAACATAACATAATCGATGTCTAAAATATTAGTAACACCACAAACATGACATACATATTCAATCTCCTTCTGAACCTCGTAAAAAAATTTCCTAGCATAAACAGTGACAACATATTTCTCAAATGCAAATGGAATCTTCAACTGTGACATTGATAATTCAAATGCAAACACATTCAGATCCCAATTGAAGTTTTTGAAATCAACTATTGTACATTCTATATTGGAATATCCACCAATAAGTTCTTTAAATAACCTAAAAGTCTTCATAGGTCTAATGTTTTCCATTACACAATTTAGAACAAAACTTTGGTGTGAAAGATCTAAACTCCTCGTGTGTATCTAAAACAAGAGAACACAAATGTCTTTCTTCAAATAATCAAATACTGTAGCCATCAGAACCAACATATTTGAACCCCATCCTAGCCATACAGCAAGTCCTCTTGGACACCTGATATCTTTTTTTTTCCCGAAGATTCACAAAAATCCACTGTTGTGTTCTTAAATCTCTTACGGTTACATGTTGCATACTTTCAAACTATAGTACCATCTTTAGACCAGACAAATGAATATGAAATCCATGTAATGAAGTATACACCTCGTAAAACTTTATACCATCATCTAAAGTAGGAAAAATTTTATCCAATGCAGACTTTAAAGATGCTTCGCAATCAGGTATATAAAATTCAGGCAACCCAAGAGAAATCTCTACAGAGTGCCAATCGACAATCTGCAGATTAAATCAGATAAGAAATTAAAATATAAAAACAGTGATGCTAATAAAGTCTTTGATAATGCTAAAAATAATCATAATAATGCTGATAAATCATTTATCATGCCAATACTCTGATACCAACTTCTTTTATAATGCTAACAAATAAGATATTTTATAATGCTAACAAAGGATTATAGTAATGCTAATAATTCAATTCGTAATGCTAATAATAACTTTTATAATGCTAATGAGACCTACTGTGATGCAAAAATATTCTGATATATAACACATTACACATTATGCAACACAATTTGCAGAAAATTAAGAGACAAAAATAATTCAGAACAATATTTAATAACATGTTTTATGCCTATCTCGTACACCAACATTAATATAAAGAACTAAAAAAATATGTTAAAAGATGAAAGATCAACTTAATCAACTTCCAAAATATGGTATTACATGAAAAAAAATGATTTTAAATTGAATCTACATATATCCCGTTGAAATTATAATTAATCACGAAAAAATATATCAAATCAACAACATTGACGATCTCAGCTAAACAAATTGAAAAAATTAAACTAAGCATTCAAATTTTACATGGCGTCTTCATGGAAAAATAATGAACAAATATCTCCAGAGAAAATCGACAACAATTGCATGAACAATGAATAAAGAAATTTAATTATATAAAACAACATATATATATCAAAACTAAAGAGATGAAATAAAGAAAAGAAAGCAATCGTGTGAAGAATACAATTCCCAAATTACAAAATAACCCCAATGCATTAAAATAACACTAATATTGCAATAATGCCACCAAAAATTTAAAGGAGTGGTTCTAGATTTGCGTCGTCAAAAATAGTAAGATCAATGGATTTGATTGATTATTTGTTCTCACATGGGGCTTTAATTATCAATTGTTATTATTAGTTTAGAGGGAATTAAGAAAAATATTACTATTTTCGTTATAGATGCAATTAAGGTCAAATATTGTTGGAAATAGATTATATAATAAATTTAATTAATTATTTTAATTAATTTATAAATTTTGTTTTCATTTGTAAAAATGGAAAACTAGTTGTCAATTCACAATCTACGTTTCATGTAGATGAATTTCATATATTTATAATCTGAAATTCAATTTCGGGGAGAAATAAATATTAGTTATTAAAGTTGACAACTTAAAATTATGGAAGAGTGACATGGATGATTGAAATGGTGCGAACAGCCGAACCAGTGCGTCAGTTTGGGTTTATTTTTGAAACATTGGCTTGGAACATTGTACTACTTTAACCTAAGGCTTGGAGGTGGTTTAGATGTGAACCAATGGCTCCAGCCAAGGTGTTCGTTCAGCTGACTTGGTCAAATTGCATACCATTGCCTCCAATAGTTACATCTGTTCAGCTAAAATAATTTAGTGGAATAATGGCTTGATCCATTGCTTTCATTTGCCTAAGGAGCTTCAACTACCAATTGGTGGTTCGGATCATTGATGAGACTGAGGATCTTTTAGATGTGTGTTGATTGAATAAAATATTTTGATCAAATGATCTGACATCCCATTGCATGCTAAAACTGAATATAAATCTCATGCGCAGTGGAAAACTGAGATTATCGATTACCTTGCAATCGGAGAGATACCATTGAGAAGATATAGATATAAAATCTACAACTCCTCTGATACGATTCTAGGAGGGGTGCCGATGATTGAGTTTGAGCATTCGGGAAGGCAAGTGCGAGTCCAGGCGTGATTGAACTGGTCGCGCCAATGGGCACGAGTTACAGCGCGAGTGGAGGCACGAGCGCACCGCTCTGACTCGAGACGTATTCTACTTTGGGCCAAGCGTGAGTGGGCCCATGTTGCACCCACTTGGACTATTGTGGATTTATCTGAGTGTTATTTATTTATTTCCTTTTTAGATTAGGATTTGATTTTAGGGTTTTATTTATTTTGCCCACTTATATAAGGGCTTGTTCTGAACATTATTAGGGAGACATTGGATGATATTGAAATTGATATTTCTCTGCGGATATTTTATTTGAATCATTGATTCAAACCCCCCTCCCGACTTATCAAATAGTCAGACATCTGTTTATAACGTCTTCATTTTTATCCGTAGTTTGAGTTTTCAGTCACCGTTGGTCGAGATTGCTTGTGATCTTCGATTCGTCTGTGTTGTGAGGCTTGGGTTGGGGATTTCCATCCTATCCCGTTGGAACTAGATATAGTCCTGGGTGGAGACCTCATCATCCTCCATTCTTTATGTTATCCACTCCATGATCTTCTGTTGTATGACCCAACCTCGATCCAGACATCATGTGGGCGACGATCATCTAGACCTTGTAGAAGCTTGGAGACGAAGAACCCTCACAATAGAATTTTCGACAATTTCTTTCTTTTGGGGAGAGGAATTTCGAAATTTTTATGTCTTTGTGGCTAGAGTTTTTCTTCTCCCTTCATAAGGTATATGGGCTACAACAGATTTTGAAATTTTTATGTCTTTGTGGCTAGGGTTTTTCTTCTCCCTTCATAAAGTATATATAGGGCTACAACAGGGATCTAGAAGAAAATTAGGGTTGGGCCTCCAACGGGCCTTAAGTTCCTATGTATAGCCCAGACATAACTTAAGCACATTAATATTAATTCAATCCACTAAGAATTAATATTGTACTACCACCCTAATTCCATATTTATGGATATGGCTTTTTCAACTCAATTAATTTCCCATGTTTAAGATATCGAATGTCCATTAATTAAATCGAGTATACTGACAACTCAATTTAATTAATTAATTATCCTTGAGCCGTACCACTCAACCTTTATTATCATGTCTAATTAAAAATCCACTTGCAAGATGTTAGGAAAAACTATCAAGTGAATCCCTAGATGTGGTTTTGATGAGATGTCAAAACATGTCAAGACATTTCTTGAAAAACTGAAAGAGATCCAAGCTGGAGATCTAATTTGACCAACTGAGGCTCCAAAGAGAATTCAGCTGAAGCAAGAGTCAACCAAACTGGAGTATGGTCAACCCAGATGGAAGGATGCGTCAACCAGTCAGAAGATAACCCAATTGAGGGTCAAGCTCAACAAGTCGAACCAGTTAAGAATCAAACTGACAGCCAGGTTAGTTGACCTGAAAAGCAAAGTCAACCGACTAATGAAACTGACAACTAGTGAGTTTAATTGAAGACTGGACGTATTCAACTGATGGCCAGAATTAAAATCAGTCGAACTGAAGCACAAGGACAAATCAACTGCTGATGGCCAGAATTGAAGTCAGCTAGCTTGAAGCTCAAGACAAGCCAACTGCTGACCAATCTCAGAATAAGACCAGTCAAACTGTTAAACCAGTCAACGGTTTGTGATCATTTGAACTGGCAAGGAAGCTAAAAAAGATAGCCATCTGAAGCGTTAACCAAACTGAGCAGCCAAGCTCAGAACTGCCAACTGGAGCTCAGAACTACTAATTGGAGAATCTTGTAGTTAATGCTCAGCGAAGATAGATTGGCTGAGTAATGACTACTTCAACAAGCTTCAACGGTTATGGAGATCAACTAACATTGATGAACCAATAGAGACATCAATCAATGGAACTCAACGGTCACAAGATTACTCCTCTATATAAGACAAGTGAATCTGATTTTCAAATGACTTTCTCCAATTAAACTTTCATTTCATACTTTTACATATACTCACAACTGAGCTTTCTTTCTCCCCCCTTTCAGATCAATTTCACAGCATTATCTCAAAGTTGCGAAAGTTTCAACTGAGAAGAAGAACTCAATGATTCAAGCATTCAGCTAGCTTTCGAAAGTCCAGCCAGAGCAATCTTCTCAATTCATGCTATACACTGATCAACTACTCAGCTTAACTTAAGAAGCAACATCAGTTGATAACCCCGTTCAAGACTAACCTCTTGAAGATCGAAAGAGATCTAAAATCTTGTAAAGATGACAATAGCACCTAACTCTCTACCTAAGTGTGAGCCACCGCTAAAGAAACTACCGCTGCAATAGCTAGTCGCTGGGGACTGCAAGTGTGATCCATTGACCCGCTGAGGTGACTGTGTAAAAGAACTCATCATTACCAGGTTCAGCCAACTATCGTTTATTGTATAATTTGTAAAAAAACTCAAGTTATATAGTGAATTTTCCCTTATGCGGAAGGAAGATAGGACGTAGAAGTTTGAGACTTCGAACCTCTATAAATCGTTTGTGTGTTGTACTGTTTTGCTTAATCTTACTTATATATAAACTATACATAAATTCACACAAGCTGCACTCAAAGTCAACTGAACTCGTCTAAACTGACTAGTGCATAGATAAGTTTTTAAGTGAGTCAAGGGCCCCTATTATATTCTACATTTGAAGATAAAATTTTTGGATCAGTTTATTCACCCCCTCTAAACTGATATCGACTAGTCCCAGACCAACACAAGATTTAACATGATAATCCTTTTTGAGCTCCTCAGGGAACATCATCAACTCGACGTACCGAGATATGGTTTCCTTATATAAATAGTAACTCATCATATATAGAAATGTCACTACCCAATATATCGGGCTTATTGATTCTTTAATTAGAATCTCACCCATTGATAGGTCAAAGTAATGCACATTAAAATATACATGTCTAATATTATACAAGGATTAAGAATTATGAGTATCTGAGATTTATATTCTTATGTGTTGTCAGTTCATAAGAATTATCTCACTGCGATTTAGTTCAATACACTACAAAAGTGCACTAGTATGATTCCATAGCCAAGATAGACTAATTCCAAATCACACTATAACTATAGTGATGGTTCGTCTAACTCTATCTAGGTTGTGAACTCTTCTCATACTTTAATAAGAAACTGATAATATGATCTTCTGTATGCATTCCACACACCATATTATCTTCAATATTAAGTATGAGATGATTTGCATTATTTATATATAAAATAAATGCAAAATATGTGAATGTTATTCTCACTCATAATTTAGGGAAATAATTATATACATAAAAGACATGCTTTTAGTGTACAATCCCAACAATCTCCCACTTATACTCAAAGCATTTACTTTTACTTTTAAGTATACCGGTATCTATTAATTCTGTCACTTATACTTAAAGCTTTTTGTTACTTTCCAAGTATCCGACTCCCATTTCTTCATTTGCTCGAATAAGATGAATATGTGGCCCATAATTCATTTATTCTATGAGAAAATTAACTGGATAATCATACTTGAAGCCTTACCTTGTTTTATCATGCATTCAATTCTCATTACCTCAATAATCCAAATGACATGGATATGCAACCCATTCATTTTTATGAGGATTTTAACTAGGAAGTCTAGAAATGCAATCTTGATAATTATAAAAACCTCTATATATATGATTACTCGTATAATGCGGTACTTCCCATATGTTTACTTGACTTATGAACTCGTAGTCCTTTGAATTTGCAACTGCACAAATGTTTGCACAATAAATTGTACCAAACACTTTACGCAAATCAGACACTACTGCTTCAGCTCATCAAAAAGTTATCGAGTGATATAACCTTTACGGTCATAACTCTAACTCTCAAGATAAAAATAACTAGAGGTCAACTTGTCCTTGTCCCTTTTTTGCTTTGGAAATTTAATACAATCCACAGGATTCTAACTGTCTATCTGGCAAAATCACATATAATCTTTAGCCCTTTTCAGGTACTATAAAATATGTTTTACCATAGACAAGTATCCCATATAGGGTTAGACTAAAAAATTTTTACTTTGCAAAATGGCAAATTAAATGTCTATTTTCGTTTCTTGGATAACATGCCAATCGAAAATCAAATTTAATATACACAGGATTTCTGAGTTAAGCATAATATTCTGTTCTTGCGATCATTAGATCTCAAAGATATATCTAGTTTTTCTCAAATCATTTGTATATAACTGATTGGATAATAATATCCCGACGTCCGATAGTATTTTCTCATTGTTCCCAATGATATAAATAGTATCTACATATTGTACTTTAGATTTCCACCACGCTTCCATCACACTTCCTATACACATTTTCTCATCCAAACATTGATCAAATCCATACGATGGATTTCTTGATCAAAAGATGATTGATCTTGAATTTATAAGATTACTTGAGTCACATAAACGTAAGCCAGGTTAATCTGGACGTTTACAATTAAAACTCTTAAGCTTTATAAATCACATGCTTTTGGCATCTTTCAATAAATCCCATTGGTTGTTTTGTGTAGATGTTTTCCTTAAGATTGCCATTTAAGGAAAGTTGTCTTGACATCTATCTTCCAATCTTATAAAACATAAGATTGGATTTAGACAAAAGAATCTGGATAAAATAGCTTGAAAGTTCTCACTTTCCAGTTTAATCCTTCTTTTTATCTACTGATCCACATGCATCCAACGATTTTACTCCATTGGGTGGATCTACAAGCTCCCAAACATTTACATTTGCCAAAATACTATCTGAATTGTTTTATTTTAGTTATAGGAATTAAATTCCAGTTCGCCTAGGACTTAAATCCAAAAATTCTCCCACGAATAATAAACTCCCACTAGAATAAAATAATTCAGATACTTGTGTACTTTCTGCAACACGTTTGTGCAGTTACTGCTGGTTCTATCTTTTGTACACTCGATACCGAAAACAACATTTCTCCTCTCAGACCATTCCCAACGGTGACACCCGAATGGGTGTCACCGCAAAAGACAAACACATTTAAAAAAAAGGAAAAAGTCATGAAGATTGTCGACCTGATTGGTCAGCCGACCTTAGGTTGCCATCAACCTCTTGCACACGTGGCACCCTCTGATTGGGTGCTGCTTAATTATATATATATATATATATATTAATTTAAAATTTAAATAATTTATATAATTATAAAAAAATATATATCAATATTCATAGTTTTTTTCTCAATAAATAGAGCCAATATTGGTATATTTTTACAAACAACTAAACTCTCTTTTACTCACATATCTTATTTCACCAAATTCCCAATCTCACATTTCTTCTTCATTTTAAGTTATGGATCCAAATCACCCAAATTATTATCATGACTTATAATTGTATGGGTATTTTTTTTAATTATGAATTTTTCAAATTTTGGAACTTACTTTCACCCACAAAATTTTTCAAATTCAGAAGATCAACAAAGTTCTCAGTATTATCAAAATTCTCAATGTTTTATTTTGTTTTAACTCTTGTAATTTTCATTTTGTTGTCAAGTAAATTATGAATTTATAATTGTATGGGTATTTTTTTTAATTATGAATTTAAAAAATAAATCTAATAAATTAATTACAATTTTTTAAATATAGTAAAAATTATTATTAATAATATTTTATTTAAAAAATAAAATGATAAATATTTTATGTATATTAAAAAAAAGAGAAATTAATATTTTAATTGAATGTCGGGTTGGATGAGTGTCACTGATTGAATATAAATTTTAAAATGTTGGGGGTTGTGGATGTGGAGGAGAGAGAAATTAATATTTTATTTGAAGGTTGAGTTGGATGAATGTCCCTGATGTGGATAATCTCATATCTTTTAGAACAAAAACTGCTCATGGGCTCTTAATTTATTACACAGTCTTCCTATGAGATACTGTCATTTATATAAACAATGACTCTTTAATCTCTTAGGATTATATAATTAATCTTTCGTTTATCCAGAATATCTTACAAACAAACGTATTTCTAAACAGAACATACGTAGCAGTTTCCAAAGTATATTCATAAACGAATTGAATAACTCATTATCAATCTAATTATCTCTAAAAGAACTTCACTCTTTCTCAATGTTAAACCATTCCATTTAGGAATTTCTATGTGTAATAACTTGGTATTTAATCCTAACTTCTGATAAATAAGCCATTATTATCTCAAGAGATATGCAACACTCCTTTTTAAACTGAAGTGTTTAGATACATGTGCCATGATGTTTTTTCGTTCAAACTTTTAAACTCTTTGGAACCTCAAAGTACTCAGTTTTAATGATACATCAAAATGTATAAAAAATTCAAATAAATGTCTTATAAATAAGACAACATTCGAACCAATCCTCTTGTAATGGAATCTTATAAATCAAATTTGAACCATCTCTAACTTATCTTTTAGCTTTAATTTACCAGGGCCTTAATGAGCCGTATTGGTTATTTACTCTCCAAGTAGAATTCATTGGTTGGAAAAGACTTAACTTGTAATGACCCCAGAGGTTGATCTTTTACCAATCTTTGAATTATACTAAAGTAAAATTCCAACCAATCATTATATGCTAAAGATATGTTTGGTTCATTTGTAAATTTTATTTTTTAGAATTAGACAATGAATTATTTATTGCATTGTGGATGGATATATAAGATTCTAAGGTTCATAAATTGTTAACTAATGTGCCACTATAGATAAAACAGTTCATCTTTCCTTGATAACAAACTTGTTATCAAAAGAAATCGAATATCTAAAATACATGATTTAGAAACTGAATTTTCTAAATCCCGGCGCATATAGACAATTTTCTAAAACCAAATCATATTTCTATCATTAAAACTCCCACTGTAATAGCCGTTATTTTCATAGCATTGCCCATGAAAACTTGTAATCCATCACTTAGTCAACTGGTTTCCGAAACCACTGCATATAAATGTATTCATGATTAGTGGCCTCAATATCTACCTATCGAGAACCGGTAGTATACTCCACTAAACATGTCTTGACTACTAGTGAATAAGATACACAACCAATGGTATTCCTTTTGAGAAGAGATAATATGTCTTCCGATTGGTTTTAGCTGATTGCACTTTTAAAAGCTTTTGTCGTTTAGGCTTTTTCACAGCTACTTGATATTCCATGTCATTCTTTACCAAACTTTTTATGTGTCCATTGAAAAATTTTATTTATCTTCTTACCTTCCCTTAGTCTAGAAGATAAAATATTTTCAACAACATAAACAATCACACTATGTCAATTAAGACATTTAACTGCACTGAGTAAAGAAATCAACTAAGGTTTTCTCATTTGATTTCAACTCTAAAGATCTTCCATTCACTTAGACATTAATCTCTTTGAGTATTTGATCCTTTACAAGAGTCTCCACAATAGTAGTGATTTTTACCAAGTTTCAAATGGCAATTCATCTAGCTATTCTACTTTAGTATCTGAATAATTCTAGAGATTCATATTCTCGTCAAAATAATGGTTGTGGCCTAATGCTAATGATGCATAACATTTTTACATAGAAGTTAAAATGTAGCACTGCGTCATCTCATTTGCCTTAACCGCACTTATGGCTATGTATCTCATCTTCACTAAAGTTAGCATCTTAAGACGATGACATTTAATCACTGAGTATTTAAATACTCCTTAGGAATCCGAACAATTATCCAAACCTTTTTCCAATTGTTATTAGGACATACAAGTTATTATTAAGTAATAAAACAAGTGAATTGAAAGAACATTATGAAAACAGAGAGTAATAAAATGTAAACATACATTAAATCACATTCTTGATAACATAAATATATTGTAACTTCAAACAATATATAAATGCATCCTCCAACACCTTGAATCACATAAATGTAAGCCATGATAGTGTGGACATTTACACTTACACTTTTCAAGTAGGTTCTAACCTTTAATTTCACCATCTAGCCAACTTAACCTTATGACAAGTGAAATTAATAGTTGACACCTTTTAAACTAGTCCTATAATTAATTAAACAACTCGTTTCGATGGGAAACTTATTTATTAATTGCATCTAAGTGTATGCCATAACTTGATAAATTAGGACTAGTGAACTTGTAATACAACACATCCGATATGGAGGTTGGCACAGTACCAAAGCACATGTTGATTACTCCACATAACTAATTTATATATCCTATGTAAATTTGATCTTGTGAACTTATAATTGACACATCCGATATGGAGGTTGGCACATTACCAATGCACATGTTAATTACTTCACATTCAAATCAGTTATGGAGACCATCTGGATATCTATAACTTAAAAATTAAATCTCATTTTTCATTTAGTTTAATCTAGTGAACTCGTAATTGACACATCCGATATGGAGGTTGACACATTACCAACGTGTATGCCAATTACTTCACATATAAACTAATACTATGAATAAATGAGATAAAACTTTTAAAATTAAATCTTATTACCCACTTACTCATTTAATACGAGGTTTTTAAGGCATCCACGATGTGCTTAGAAAAAAAAATTAAATCATCCAAAGCATGCTAGACAAACAAAAACATAACCACGAAAAAGAATGAAAAATTCCAACTATTATGAAAACTATTTTTCATGTTTAGCCTCTTCATCCACGTAGATCTTTCAAAGACCTTCGATTTGAGTGGTCGTGGACCCCGTGGTTCATCTCGAGTCAAAAGTTATGGCCTCTACAAGGAAAACGCCATAAATAGTTTTTGGCGAAAAACTGCTCTCATGAATTTCTGAAAATTCCTCTTTTGAGTGATTTCCTTCCTTGTTTAGGATACCCAGTTGCCATCTGCTTTGTACCTCTTCCATATTGACGAAAATCCTCCTCTATAACAAGATTACAATAAAAACAAATCTACAACTAGATCTAAATTATGGATACAATTCAAAACAATAGACTAGATATAATTTTGACACAAAATTAAATCTAATCTATCCAAGAATTTTCTCATGGAATAAAAACTTGATCAAACCGATCAAAAACCAATCATGCACCATAAAAAATGAAAAATTAAACATACATGCACATCATGATAGTTGGAATAATTATCCTGCAAAACAAAATTATGCAATTCTATATCTCCAACCACAAAGCATGTAAATTTTCTAAAAATAAGCATAAGAATTCGACCACAACACAAAGCCAAAATCCAGCTCTGATACCAATTGATGGAACTGAGGATCTTTTGGATGTGTGTTGATTGAATAAAATATTTTGATCAAACGATCTGACATCTCATTGCATGCTAAAACTGAATCTAAATCTCATGGCAGCTGAAAACTGAGATTATCGATTACCTTTCAATCGAAGAGATACCATTGAGAAGATATAGATATAAATATAAAACTTCTCCATTCTTTATGTTATCCACTCCATGTTCTTCTGTTGTATGACCCAACCTGGATCTAGACGTCATGTGGGCGACGATCCTCTAGACCTTGTAGAAGCTTGGAGACGAATAACCCTCACAATAGAATTTTCGACAATTTCTTTCTTTTGGGGAGAGGAATTTTGAAATTTTTATGTCTTGGTGGCTATGATTTTTCTTCTCCCTTCATAAGGTATATATAGGGCTACAACAGGGATCTAGATGAAAATTAGGGTTGGGCATCCAACGGGCCTTAAGTTCCTATGTCTAGCCCAGACATAACTTAAGCCCATTAATATTAATTCAATCCACTAAAGAATTAATATTGCACTACCACCATAATTCCATATTTATGGATATGGCTTCTTCAACTCAATTAATCCCCATGTTTAAGATATCGATTGTCCATTAATTAAATCGAGTATACTGACAACTCAATTTAATTAATTACTTATCCTTGAACCGTACCACTTAACCTTTATTATCATGTCGGATTAAAAATTTACTTGCAAGACTTAACATGATAATCCTTTTTGAGCTCCTCAGGGGACATCATCAATTCGGCGCACCGAGACACGATTTTTTTATATAAATAGTAACCCATCATATATAGAAATGTCACTACTCACTCTATCGGGCTTATTGATTCTTTAATTAGAATCTCACCTATTGATAGGTCAAAGTAATGCACATTAAAATATATATGTCTACTATTATACAAGGATTAAGAATTATGAGTATCTGAGATTTATATTCTTATGTATTGTCAGTCCATAAGAATTATCTCACTGCGATCCAATTCAATACTTTACAAAAGTGTACTGGTATGATTTCATAACCAAGATAGACTAATTCCAAATCACACTACAACTATACCGATGGTTCGTCTAACACCACCTAGGTTGTGAACTCTTCTCATACTTTAACAAGGAACCGATAATATGATCTTTTGTGTGCATTCCACACACCATACTATCTTCAATATTAAGTATGGGACGATTTGCATTATTTATTATATAAAAGAAATGCAAAATATGTGAACGTTATTCTCATTCATAATTTAGGGAAATAATTCTATCATAAAAGACATACTTTTAGCATACAATCTCAACAATCATTGCATCTATTCAATTTAGAACCATTGGATTGTCTGGATTGATCAACCAACACGATCAAATGGCCTAGATTGATCCAAACCAAAAGTTTACCACTGTTTCGCAAAGAAACTCCATGACTCTTCAAGTACTATAAATAGATCCTCTTGGATTTTATTTCAACCACTTGAAAATTCGAAGCTTTCTATACTTTTCTTCTTTCCTAGTAATCGATTGAAAGTCTCGATTATTATTTTGTTCATTGTAATGTCATTTTTATAAGTATAGAAAAATGTCGTTGAAAAATCGTTGTATCTTGAAGACGATTGTCAAAGTTCGTTTTGTATTAATATTGTGGGGCAATTTTCACTTACAGAAAGAGGGTCTAATTCTTGCCTTGACATATAACATATACCGTTATTATGTCCATTTATTTTGAAAGAAAAACAAATCCATAAATTAACCCAACAAATATATCATATTATCAATTTTTTTTTGCTACAAGCATCTTAACAAATATGATTTATTACAAAATAACAATTTAAGCATTTTGAAATGTAAAGTTAACATAAATAAAATAACTATAAAAGAGCAATTAAAATAAAATTGATCTTAACCATTCATTTAATAAATATAATGAATATGATTTATCCAAAAAATTCACAAATGAATGATTCTCTCTATATAAATATATATTTGACTTTATTATATGAAAAATATTACATATACCCTCTCCGTTTCGTTTTGATTGTTGTTTTAGTTTTTTTTTTATCTAGAATTAACAATTAATTTTATGGACTAATGTACACTTCCCTAATATATGATATAAAATCTTATTCACTTATATTTTTTTAAAATAAGATTTGAGATAGGATCAAATTTGATTGAGAGAGAGTGTGAAAATATATAAAATAATAAATATTTTGACACAAAATAAAAAAATTAAAACAACAATCATAATAAAACAGAAACGTAGGACGTACTTATTTACTATATTTAGTAGGTTGAGAACAAATAGCATTTTAACATTATATAATTAAAATTATTTGCATAAATAAGGAACTATAAAAGGACATAGCTAGGACGGCGACGTAAATGGTCTACTACGCAAAGGGCGGAGCTCTCGAGGAACGGTGGTGCCTCTATTTTATAAATTCCCTTTCAATATTAACAAAGATGTTAACGCTAATTTATGTAACAAAATATGATTACTTAATTTGAAATGAAGCATTGACGTGAGGACCTGTGACATTAACGCGTTTACGTAGAGTTATTGAGTTACAATTACCCCCATTATTATATTTAGTAAAATCAATAAAAAAAAAAGGAAAAAAAAGATAAGAGTTTCAACTACCCATATAAATTATGGGATAATATTCCAGTTAAATGTATAAGTAGAGCAGAGCTCTAAGTGGTCCATTTTCAGTAATTTATTAATTACAAATTAATGGAAGTTAACTTATGTACATTATGTGGTTCTTAATATGGCATAATATTCTTTTATCATAATTTTTAAATTATTAGTTTCTTAGTACGAGTTGTGGGGCGGAACACGTACAAATAATTAAGCATCCCTGCAAAAAATTAAAGCATGATGAGTGTGGGCTACTCATTTTATAGGACTTTTCCCCCTCAACATTGATTTCCATACCCAAATTATTAATGTGCAAATTGAAATTTATGGAAAGTACATATATTTTGTAGTCTAGAACTAGAATAGCAATTCCCATCACGAAACACTTATTGTCCATGCCTAATTATTTACAGCAAGATTTATAGAATAACGGAAGTAGTTTGCATTGGCTAGGTGGGACCGTGGGGTGGTATGTGTGCATTGCAAGAAATTTTTGAGTGTGAAATCTTGAAATTGATTTGCAACTTTTCTGTCAGATGATTGTATCATATTCAATTCCTATAACTACATACTGGAATATAGTGGCATGCTACTTACTGTAAATTGAAACCTATATTCACATAAACTGATGTATGTATATATCATCTCTTTTATGTGTGTTTATTTATGTATGTATGTATATGTTGTGGAGAGTTTGCTTAAAGAAACAGATCAACATAAAGTTTAATTTGAAATGATTTACCATTTGTTTTTTCAAAAATAACCCTCTGCATCAAATTAAATGATAGTAACAAAAATAATACTACCTCCGTTTCATAATGTTTGTTATTTTATTTTTTTTATCTGGAATTAAGAATTAATTTCATGGACAAATATACTCATCCCTTATATATGCCATAAAATCTAATTCATCTATATTTTCCTAAAAAATAACAATATTTTCTCTCTCCGTATATTTTTCTCTCTTCATATATTATAGGTAAGTTAGAATAAAAAAATCTTGTAGGATTTGAGAGAGTTAAAATTGGGAGACAGGATGTCAAATTATATAAAACAACAAACATTTTGAAACTAAAAAAAAACCTTAAACAACAAACATTATGAAACGGAGGTAGTAGTTCTTATTCCTTGGGAAAGTCCTAAGAGTGAGAGTTATAGTTTGAGATCGAATGTCTCGAGTTCACAAATTACACAAACACCGCTAAGTGTAAATCTGACACACCTGATTTTTCATGTGTGGGTTCACCCTCATCTAAAAAAAATAGTTCCTAAAAAAAAAACATTATATTAGAATTGAGGAAGACAAAATTTACACGGTTCACTAACGTTGTGTTAGCTAAATCCATAATCCAAAAGAGAGAAATTTTATCATGGTCAAATATATTGATTATATAATAAGAGCTAGTATATATAACCCCAAAAATTATCAGATTGAAAAACCTAACAGACTACGCGTAGGAAACAAAGCCCCCCCCTCCCCCCAAAAAAAAAACTAAGACCTAATAAAAAAACATATCTCAAGACATTCGAATAAATCTCCATCTTGGCTTAAAAAATCATAACCAAATGTACCAGATGCGCTACAATAGTTCCTAGATGCACATGCACCATGATAGTGCCCTGATATGTAAACAACTTCTCGTACCTAGAATTGCTCCCAAAAGACAACTAACAACTTGTAACATTTAACAAGTGACAACAAATGTTGGAACTTGTTATATGGAACCGCCTTAGTGAACTTGTCAGGATAATTATCATCAAAGTCAATCTTCTTCACCTTAATCCTCTTCTTACTTCTAATAAAATGATATCAGTCATCAATATATATGCTTAATTTCGTTCTCTCATGGTAAACTTATTGATCATTGCTTGGACATATTGCACTGGGACTGTCACAATAACTAATTCCATAATCATGATATAAGTCAAGATCACTAATCGGACCTTTTAACCAGATTTCCTCTTAGGCTGCTTCTGTCAAAGACATATGCTCCGCCTCTGTAGTAGACAGGGTAAGGGTAACTGTAGGCTGCGAAGTTGACTTCCCATCTCAAAATGGTGATTCTCATCTCAAAACAATTATCTCCCACGCCTAATTATTTACACCAAGATTGATAGGATAAAGGAAGCAGTTTGCATTATCTAGATTAAGAGGTTTGTGTGCATGGCAACAATTTTTTGAGTGTGAAGTCTTGAAATTCATTTAATTTGCAACTTTCTGTTAGATGATTGTATATATCATATTCAATTCATATACTTACATAATTCGAGTGCTCATATGTGCAACTATCGAACATAACCTTACGAGTGACGGATCGGCTCTGCCCCAAAATTAGTCCAAATAAGGGTGGTTGTTGTTTTTTTTTTTTATTATTATTATTAATCACGTCTGCGCTGATGTTATCAAATTTTTATGAAATTTCTAAGGATCATAATTTTCTCATTTTTAATTGAATTTATGTAAAAAAAACATCAAATTAAATGTCTTTTCTAGATCTTTCATATAGGATCTCATGAGTATGTTTGGACGAAAAAATATGAATGAAAAATACAAAACATTCATTTTTCATGCATATACCAATTAAAAATTAACTTAAATCTTAAAAGATAATTATAAATTACAATAGGGATTGATAAACTCTAATTGAGATGTAATAAATCATAATCAAGTTTATTAAATCATAATCATAGTTGAGATGTAATAAATATTAATTGGATGTAATTAATCCTAATTGAGATATAATAAAGCATAATTGGGATAAATAAACCATGAGATGGAATAAACTCATATAATCTAAGTATCAAACGAAATGTGTTATACTTTTTATTTTCCGCGGGTCTAGTCGGGCGGATGGCAAGTCAGTACCCGCCCGTCACACATTAGAAGTTCTATGCCATGGTCGCACATGAGTATTTCTCATTCATAAATTGGAATATAGTGGCGTGCTACATAACATAATTTGAAGTCTATATTTCGGATAAAATCCTCTGCTACATATTGTACAATACTTTGTGTTACACATCTAAAAATATTTACTTTTATTCCGTTTTTTTTCTTAGATTTCAATTGATTGTTCTTTAATTAGTTTAATGTTACACTTGTTAATTAGGGTTTACTTTTTCCAGTTATGGCATATAATTATTTTTTAAATATTAAATTTTATTTTTTAATTAATAATTGATTATTTTCTAAAAAAATAACTATACCCTAATTGAGATAAACTATCCATAATTAACAAGTGTAAAATTAAACTAAAACATAATCAATTGAAATCGAAGAAAAAAAGGAATAACAATTAATATGTTTTAGATGAGCATGTAGCACAGAGAGTATGGTGTTTTTTTTTTGAAGCAAAAGCAGAGAGAGTATGTTTAAAGAAGCTTATTAACATAAATTTTTAATTGGAATGATTTACGGTACCTTTCTTTCTAAATAACCCTATGCATAAAATGATAATGACAAAAATAAGAATTATTGTCCCTTGGAGAAGGCCTTGGTGGAGTGAAATAGTTTGAGACCGGATGTCTCAAATTCAAAAATTCCATAAATAATGTTAGGTGTGAGCGTGTCATACCTGATTTTTCATATGTGAATGGTTTACCAATGTAATAATAATAATAATAATAATAATAATAATAATAATAATATACTTTTGTTTTAAGGAGCTTGTCAACAATGAATTTAGGAACAATTATTGTTGACATTTAAAACACACAAAAACTCTTATACATCTTGTGCATGAGCCAGCCCATCAGATGGACCGACTTGCTCCGACCTGACCCGGTCCCGCGACTCGGCATATAAATAGATTCCCTGACCCAGTTTTCTCATTTTTCCCTCCTTTCCCCATTGTAATTAGAACCCTAACCATAGCTGCATGCTCTTCCGATCCTTCACCCTCCGCCCTAACCCTAGACGCTCGCACCGTTGATCGGATTCTCTCGCCCTCGACGTCTCTCTCTCGCTCCCGACATCTCTCTCGCTCTTGCGGTCTCCCAATATCTTCCGCCTGACAACGTAGATTCGCCGTGAAAACCATAGAGGAGCTGATCTGCCGCAATTTCTCCAATGAAGTGAGAGGATCTTTCACCGACAAGCCCGAGGTCACCGATCGAGTTCTAAGCGTTTCAAGGTTAGGTTCTCAATTTTATGGTTATATTTCAATATGTGTTTTATTTTCTCCCATTCGATTTGATTGTTAACTGATATTTAGGTAACTTGATATGTGCATTTGTTTAGGTATTTTTAGTGTTTTATTTGATTAATAATTGTTTATTTTTGGAAATTTTGATAGTGTCTGTTTTATTGAAATATGATGTTTATTTGATAGTTTGAAATCTGGGTTTGATATTTCTCTGCTACTGTGCGTCTCATTGCAAATGAGTTTATCTTCTTTTTATGATTTTCTTATTTTTTGTCTACTTAGCTTCATATACTTTTTTAAAATATCTGGACACTTGTATATGATTTGTTGATTGAGTTAGACATAAAATTGTTGTCATCTTTTTGGGATTATATTAATTATGCTATATGGAGTGCCTGATGTAGTATCTGGGTATAAAACTTGTACTACTTGAATCTGATGTGATTTTTATGTGAATTTTTTTTTGTGTGTTTCTATATATTTTTTAGTTAGATGTCTGCTAGGAAATATATTGAATCTGAATATGTCTTTATTGTATTTGATTGTTTAGATATGTTACATATCTATTTAAATTTGAGTAGTACGAATTTTTAGTTGTTTGCCATTTTTAATTGAAAAGAAGTATCTATTTTTATTATGTTAAGTATCAGTTAACATGATAATGAGTATCAATTGATGTAGAAACATGTATCAGATTATGCAGTAATATGTTTATATGTCTTAATGGTTCAGTTGTTTTTCATATTTTAGTCTTTGTATTGTTTTTTATTTTTGTATTAATTAAAGTTTCAGTTATGACCATTTTCGTGTTTGATTGGAAATATATACGAGTGATGTTAAGTATTTTGTTATGAATGATTTTTATTTTAATGTTTTGAAATCATAAATTAGTTTTTCTGTATGTGTTCTATTGAGTTGTATGGTTAGAAATATAGTGAATGTCAATATACCTTTATATGTATCAGTTCAATAGAAAATAAGTATCAAATTGATATTAAGTTTTGTATCTGATTTATTTTTTATGTGGTTTTTTTTGTTTTTGTTTTTATCAACTGCCCATAGATGTTAATTTGACTAGGTAATTCGAAATTTTATACAAGTAGTATGAATAATAATTTAAGTAGTATTCAACATGTTTATGAGTACCATTTGAGGTAGAAATAACTAGGACATTTTGTTTTAATGTTTGCATATTATGTGCTGGTTCAGATTGTATGTTTATGTGTTTAGGGTTCAGTCTAGATTGTTTTGCATCTATCTTGATTTGAATTGTGTACATTTGTATATGGAGTATCAATGTTTCTGATGATTAGTACCAGATGAGCTACTAGTGAGTATCTGAATTTTAGGACAGATTTGGTTTTGTATTTTTCTGTGCATTTTGACTTGTGTGTATTGAGTATCACATTGGAAACTGAGTGGTACCATATGATGTGTTGATTTGATTGATTAATTTAAAATATTATATAATTATTATGAATCATCATGTTAAGTATCATTGACAATGCTTATTAGTACCAATTGAATCAGAAACATGTATCAAAATTTTCATAATTTTTGTTTGTTAGATGGTATGTTTATGTCTTTAGAATTCAGTCTAGCCTGTTTTGCCTCTTCCATTGTTTGAATGTGTGTGCATTTTTGTATGGAATATCAATTTTCATGTTAATTAGTAACAAATGAGATGCTTGTAAGTATCAGAGTTAGGTCAGAATTTATTTTATGTTTGTATGTGTGTGCATTTTTACTTGTGCTTATTGAGTATCACATTGAAAACTGACTGGTTCTATTTGATATAATTGTATGTATCAAATTTGAAGTATTATGTTGTATAGTATGTAGCTTTTATGTGTGCATGTGTGAGTTCAGTATTAATTGGCATGCTGGTTAGTACTAGTTTGATATGTTTTTGTAAGTGTGAAAATCCAATTGTTTAGTTACTCTTATTGATTTATATGTCTATATTTTATTATTGTATGGTGTAGTATCACTCGGTATGCTGACTAGTACCATTTGACATGCAAAATAGTATCAAAATATTAGTTGTGTTGTGTTTATGAAGTATGTTTTATGTTTGTATGTGATTTTTTATGTTTGATTGTTTATATTTTTTCCCCTTTGGAGATCTTTGCTTTTTAAATGAATATTTATTTTCATATATATTACAGTATGTATGTAATATATATTTTTTCTTAGTTTTTGGGTTTTAATATGTTGTTTCATTGATTTATATATCAGGTTTCCTCAATGAAGAACAAGGTGACCAAGAAGCAGAAAGAGTCCAAGGGTGTCAATGTCATCCTAAAGATGTTTGATTAGACTACTTCTCGTGTAATACAGAAGGTTTCCTCAATTTTAGTTTTTTTTTTTTTGGCTTTTTTGTGTAATACAGAAAATTCATCAATTATTACTGTAGAGTTGTTGTAGTAGACATTGTGAAATATTTTGAATTTTCTTAGTTCATGCCGTATATAAAATTTAGGTTCGAAAAAATTAAATTAAATAAATATCAGACCTTTTTAGTTCTTTATTTGAAGAAAGATTATAAAAATATGACTTAAGCTAGTGTAATGGTATAAATAATTGAATTCTGAATACAACAATCAACAAGTCAAGAATAGTGGCCTATGACATATCGTATATGTTGATTAATAATATTACACAATCAATCAATTAAGTTAACAAATAAATTGATCACGTGGAAACTACATATTAATTTTTCATATATGTTTAATAGCATCTTTTGATATAACTTTATATGTGAGATAGTCTCAAATAATTTTATAATTGAATATTTTCATTTATATTAATTGTTGAACAAATTCTTAATTCGTCTATTTTATTATTCATTAAATCTATTCATAATAAATATGTAACAACTCCAATTTTTTCAAATGTCATAATGATAAATGTACACATCATACACACCCTAAAGTCATAGTATGATTTTTGTGCATATTAAATGAATTACATAAGATCAAAAAGATCACAATTGTCAAATGATGTTGATTAAAATTTATATCTTGTTCGATAATTAATTTTGGAAAATATAAAGTGAAGTATTCATATCACGTTTGCCACATTACAAGAAAAAAGTAAAAAAAAATCTAAAATTGGTCTTTTTTTTAATTCGTGTGAAAAAACAAAATCAACTCAAAGTACATATATTTTAAAGCAAGTTGGTGTCCACGTAGATGTACATATGACAATCTTCGGCTGCCACGTCAGATTCAACTTATCAGAATTTGAAAAATCATGTCAAAAACCAAACAAGGACTAAGTTCATGTTATTAAAACTACGTTTTTTAAAACGTGTGAAAAACCAAAATTACCCCAAAATTTGCGTATTTTAAGGCAATTTACCCATTTTTTTTAGTACTTTTAGATTTTTAAGGGTTTATTTTATGTTTGTGCGGCTGTACCCGTAGAGAAAAGTTTTATTTTATTTTTACCTTCTGAAGCGAGAGTTAGTCCTAGTAGTACTTTGTTTTCGTAAGTTATTTATAACATGTTTTCTAATTTAAATTATTTTATGTTATTTTTAATTTCCTTTTCGAGTTAGTTTGTAGTCTAGTTGGAATTTGAGTGAAGCATTGGTTGTAGGTAGGGTTGTAAATGAGCTAAATTACTCACGAGATACTTGGGTATCGGTTTAGAAAAAAACTCGCTTGAGACTGGCTCGTTTGTTAAACGAGCCGAGCTCGAGCCTGCTAAACGAGCTCGCTATTTTCTCGAGCCGAGCTCGAGCTTGGCTCATCGAGCTCACGAGCTAACTCGGCTCGTGAGGTTCTCGAACTTTTTAACGAGTTGTCTCGCGAACTGTTTCGCGAGTAGTTAAACGAGTCAAACTCGAGCCTGGCTCACGAGCTATCTCACAAGCTTGGCTCGCGAGTACTTAAATGAGCAGAGCTCGAGCCAGGCTCGTGAGCTGTCTCACGAGCCTGACTCACCAGTACTTAAATGAGCCGAGCTCGAGCCGGGCTCATGAGCTATTCGATTTAGAACTCGAGACACATACTATTTTTGTAATTTTTAAAATATTATTTATTTATATTGTAATTTTTGTCAAATAAATACTTCTCATTAAAAATTAAATGAAATTAATAGTATTAACTATTGAACTAACATTATTAAAGTTAAGAAATCAATGATCAACAATAAGGATTATATATACATTACATACAAACTAATGAACTATATATATATGACAAAAACTTGTATGAAACCGTCTAACGGATCCCCTTATGTTAAACGGGTCAAAACCCGCCCAAACCCGCCCCATGTGCTGTGCATTTTTTTTTTGGCCTTTTTTCGGCTGCTGGGCTGGGCCTAAGCTAAGCCCTTTTTCCCTTCTTTCTTCTTCTTCTTCTTCTTCTTCTTCTTTCTTTCTTACTTTCTTTCTTTCTTTCTTTTCTTCTCCTTGTTTTTGGACTGCTAGGCTGTTTTGGTTTTTTTTTTTTTTTTTTCTTTCTTTCTTTCTTCTGTTTTTGGTTTCGTTTCCCTTTTTTCTTTCTTCTTTTTTTCTTCTTTCTTCTTCTTCTTTTTTTTTCTTTCTTTCTTCTCATTTTTTTCGTCTCTTTCTTTTCTTTTATTTTTTTTAATAATTATAATATAGTCATTTCAGGGTATACATTTATTTTTTAAAAAATATTTTTTTTCTTGGCGGTTCACTAATTATTGAGCCAAAAAAAGAAGTATCATTAATTATAAGGTAAAGTATCATTAACTATGAGTGGAGTATATCATTAACCAAAGTATCATTATTTATGAGGTGAAATATTATTAACTCACACATGAGTATCATTATTTATGGGTGAAGTGGAGTCTCATTACTATGGAAAAAAGTATCACTAATTGCAAAAGAAAGTATCACTAATTGAAGAAAAGTATCACTAGTGGCATAAGAAAGTATCACTAATTAGAAGAAATGTATCACTAATTGCAGAAGAAAGTATCACTAATTAGAAAGAAAAGTATCACTAATGGCAGAAGAAAGTATAACTAATTAGAAGAAAAGTATAACTAATTGCAGAAGAAAATATCACTAATTAGAAGAAAGTATCACTTATTAGAAAGAAAAGTATCACTAATTGCAAAGAAAGTATCACTAATTGAAGAAAAGTATCACTAGTAGCATAAGAAAGTATCACTAATTAGAAGAAAGATATCACTAATTGCAGAAGAAAGTATCACTAATTAGAAAGAAAAGTATCACTAATTACAAAAAAAATATCACTAATTGAAGAAAAGTATCACTAATGGCAGAAGAAAGTATCACTAATTAGAAGAAAAGTATCACTAATTGCAGAAGAAAATATCACTAATTAAAAAGAAAAATATCACTAATTGCAGAAGAAAATATCACTATTAGTGATGCTTCATTTTTCATTACTAGTGATACTTACTTCATAATTAATGATACTTCTTTGTTGTTAATTTAACAATTAATGCTTAATCATCGGTAATTTTCATTTTAATGAAAATATAACTTTCATCTTGTAAAGTATCATTAACATTGATATGAAGTATCATTAATAAAATCATTACAAAAAAAACACACAACTTCTAATTATTCATAATGAAGCGTAAATTGGAGTCGAAAAAAAAATTGCCCAAAAAAAGAAAAAAAAAAGTGTATAAATGTGCTCCAAAAAAAAAAAGAAAAAAAATTGTATAAACGAGCTCCCAAAAAAAAAAGAAAAAAAAGTGTATAAATCGTTAATTGGAATTGTAAAAAAAAAAAAGAGAGAGAGAGAAAGAGAGGGAGAGGTGATGTGCCGTGTGTGTGACTGTGTGAGAGAAAGAGGGGGTGAGAGTGGGGGTGGGGGTGGGTTAGGGTGGGGTGGAGTGGGGTGGGGCCCTTGAAAAAAAAAAGATGCCAGTCAGCGTGTGTTAGAGGGAGAGAGTGGGAGTGGGGATGGGGTAGGGTGGGGCTGGGTGCCAAAAAAAAAAGGAAAAATTAGATGCGGGTCGGGTTAGGATCCGTCTAACGGAAGCGACCCGTTAGACCGTCCTACAGGAGTGTGCCCCTATATATATATATATATATAATATAGTTATCTTATTTACAATTCTACATAGTATATTAATATGATAAATAATAATATGAAATATGAAATGATATAATATTCATATTGTCGAACTTAAGAAATTGAACGCTCAATAATAAATACTAAGTAGTAAGATGAATTAAGATTGATATTTACAAAATAATATTTCTCAATTCATTAATTAATAAATATGAAATGAAATCAATAATATTAATTTAATATTATCAAAATTAAGAACTATGGTATTTAACACAATAGTAGATGAGTAATAAAAGAAAATAAAGAAAAAAAAGAATCAACAATATATAGTACATAATATATAGATTATAATCCATCTTAGATTATTAGTTATAACTTACAAGAATATAAGTTATAAATTATAAATTATAAATTTATAATGCGTGTAAAGTAATAAAGGAAAAAAAATTAAAAAAACTATAATAATATTAACAATTTGACAAAATAATACACATCATTAAATATTAAAACATGAAATGTAATCAATGATATTAAACTAATATTATTGAAAGTAACAAAATAATAATGGAAAAGGAAAATTAACAAAAATTAAAATTAATTAAATGTTCAAGAGTAACAATATTCTTAGCACCAATATTATATAGTTAATCTTAAACTATGAGTCATATATACTGCCGTCCATCAATAAGTATTCTAGTATATAGTCAATATTAGTTAAACTGTACATAGTAATTAAAAGAAAAAAAAATTCACAAAAATTAATACTAATATTGACAAAATAATCAATCTCAATTCATTAAATAAGAATGAAATGAAATAAATGATATTGGAAACATAATAATTTCTCAAAAATTTCTTATCAAAATTAAGAAATCAAGTTCAAGAGTAACAATATTCTTATTTCTTATCAGTTAATTAGCACCGTTGTATAGTTAATCTTAAATTCTTAGTTATATATACTATTTATATTATAGTACATAGTTTATATAACTATAGTTTATATGAGTTAATATGCACATAATAATAAAAAAATTAATAAAAATTAAGACTAACATTAAATAAGCTAAACTAAGAAAATAATTAAAAAAGTTAAGAATTAATAGTCTCTTAAATGATATAGAATTATTAATTTATAAATTATCTTAATGTATTGTAATAGGATATACCTATGAGTTGTGATTCATGATTTATGAATCTTACGACACACACTCGATAACTAATACACACACACACAATATATATATATATATATATTATATAACTAATAGACATATAGTATAAATTTAAAAATATATAAAAAATTAGAGAAATGAAAAAATGTCAATATTAACAAATAAATAAACGAGCCGAACTCGAGCTTGAGTTCGAGTAACTCGAGCTTGAGTTCGAGTTCAGGTTCGAATTTTAAATAATCGAGCCGAACCCGAGTCGAGCTCGGGTTCGGGCTCAAATTTAAATAAACGAGCAGAGCTCGAACCCGAGTTCCGAGCTCGAGTCGAACTCGAGCTCGAGCTCACGGATACTTAAACGAGCCGAGCACGGCTCGGCTCGTTTACACCCCTAGTTGTAGGTATCTGTGAGTCCTTATCGTGCTTATGAGTTGTGAGTCTCCATGGTTTCCAACTAAAATATATTATGTGAAGATTGTTGATGCATGAAATTGGTTCTTAATTAATTTGTGAATGTATTATAAGGTAATTAGCGGGATGAATCTGTGTAATTAATAATGGCATCGTGGATGCTGTCGGGTTAAGTTAGATAATAAGCAAAGGCATAATGGGGTCTCAGCTCCCTTGTCATATTATATAAGCACTGTCGGGTTCCTTTGGCTCATAATGTTGTTATTCACCTACATCGCTAGGCGCCTGTGGTGGCTCAATAATTAGATCGAGCTAGGTTACTCATGAACTGCTATTTATGGCTACCACATGATCTAAAGAAGGAATTGGAACATGCGAGGTGCCGCTTCATGATCAATCAATCATATATATATATATCACATTAACTACCATATGATTGTATGTACGTACCCATGAATGAGTAGTACAGAACCAATACGGATCCTTAACTTACCTAAATGCTTGTTTTATTTAATTTCTCTTTCTTTCTTTTTTTTTGTACAAAACGAGTAAGAAATGTTAATTTGTTGTCAATTATAGGTATATTTTGCATGCTAAATGACGGTGTGTCATTTGCATTGGATATGAAAACACCGTTGACGCTGACAAAAGTCATTAATGAAGAGTGAGCTCGCACATTTTTAGATAGTTTATAAGCTTATATCAACCAAAATAATTTTAGGTTGTATTTACGTGACTCATTTTAGGTTTATATGTATATAGTGATGAACTGGCACTATGGTACACAACTTTAAAAACGGGGGGGGGGGGGGGGGGTCTAACAGAGAATCCGACTTTAAGTAGGTTTAACCGCTTTAATACGAAATGGTCCACAAGAACAATCACACTTCAATTGTTGCATGATGCAGTAAAGAAACTGAAAAACTATTGTAAATATTCTTGCCCTTTTTTTTCAAATGATCGTTGATGCCACAGCAGTGAGAGAAAGAGAGAGGGAGAGAGAGAGTTTTCAGTTGACTTATATGATACTCAGTTTTGGATCTTTCAACATCAGTCCAAAACACTCTTTTGGTACCATATATCCATCACCACATGCCTCCATGTGACTCCACTAATGGACGGCTCTGATGCATTCACACACATTTCTTGCACAATGTGTCTAAGGTTAGAGATTTTTCCCAAACCAAACTTTTCTGTGTGAGTTTTGTGGGTGGGTGGGGTGGGTGGGGGTACAAAAATCTAGGTGATCAAAGAACATATCAACACAATGAATCCAAGCTTGCACATTGGCCTACACACATATAGACAACTTAAGAAAACAAGTTTGTCTAAATAATAAAACAAATCAAATATTTTGCAGTTTATAAGGACAAGACAATTTAATAATCTTCTTTCTTTCCGCCCTTTAATTAGTTTTCAATATTATTAATATTCTTGTGTGGTCCCTGTCCCATAACAAATAATTATGTTTTCTTTTCTTTTCTTTAGAAAAAACAATTACTTTTTTCTTAATATATTTTCACTATTACATACGACTATGATGGTATGATTAATTTGCTTGATAGACGGTGAAGAAATAGAATAGTAAACACTATTTCTTAATAAACAAACCAACATGCATTGTCCCACTGAGTTTTTAATCCAAAGAATCAAGAATACAAAATGAGAACTTGATTGATTGAAATTCTCCATCTTTTGGATAAATGGCCCACTTACATACAAAAAGCCAAAACAGAAGTAATTGACACAAGGTACAAAAATTTGATGATTTCATTTAATTTTTCAGGATTGCATGTGATTGCATCCCTTCATCAATATTACTATAATAACCCTGCCTTCCTCATTTATATATGAATTTGTTTGCCAAGTGCATGCACTGGAATCCACCTGGAAAGTTCTCAATTTTATCGCACAGTTTACACTACTCATAATGAGGCCCATATTCAGAAAGTGGTGAGTCATGAACTTTTTCCTTTTATTAAATTTTTTTATTAATGTAGCTTATGAGTTATGATTAATAAATTGCTACATATTTGTGTTCACAATGCTTATTTGGCTTAGCTAAATCCATAATTCACTGTGGAGGGAACATAGAGTAAAAAAATAATCAAGAATCAAATAAAGAAGTATACATAAGATAATTAACAAAAACGAGGAACCTATCTACAATACTAGCAAACCTACATAGAATATTGCATGTGTTACACAGACCAACCACAAAAGTTGAATTATTTTTTCTTCTTCGGACTCGACTCTTGGGTTAATTTCTTAATGCGCATATATAGAATATGAAATGAAATTGAGTGTTCATATAGGTCTCTTTATCAATTATATTACTGATTAATATGGAAGATTATTTTATTTTATTACCAGAGCTGAACATGCTACAGCTGCTATATATTATTGGACTGCTGAATAATATTTAATCAAGAATGGCTTTAATTTTATTTCTCTTTGGAAATTCTCCTGTGGGGACAAGACAAGAGAACTAGTAATAAATTGATAGTTTTCGATTTTTTATACGGGATCGATAATTAATATATTTTTCAAACTCTAAATCAATAAAATTTTATATATTTAACATTTGCTCATAGGGAATGGATCAAATGAGAATCAAAGCCCCATGTGAGAATAAGTAACTAATCTCCACCATACATTCATAAAAAATGTGTGGTTTAGATCAGAAAAAACACAAGGTGACATTTTTATAATTTAAGAATTATATTAATGAGGTTAGGGTAGTTTTGTAATTTGATAAATGTGATTAAAATATTATGATTTTTTTTCTCTCTCATTCTTTATTAACTCTTCATCATTTCTTCAATGGCTTCTTTGATTTCAACGTGCAGTAGATGAATTCGCTTCTTTGATTTCTGATATCTGTGTATTTTTTCATGTAATTGGATTTCAATTCTCCGCAATCGTTGTTCATGCGATTGTTATAAATTTTGCTAGAGTTTTTTTTTTGTTTGTTGTTTTTGGATGAAGACATCGGGTAAAAATCGGATTGTTATATATTTTCCTGAGATTTTTTCTTCGATGTGTTTTAGATTCGTTCGATATTGTTGATAATTTGATTTTTTTTTCCCGATAAAAATGATTAGATGTGTTTGTTCATGTAATGTAATATATTTTTGGAAGTTGACTAAGTTGAACTTTTCAATTTTCACGATCAACAGATGTTTCCAGTTCTTTTCTGTTTGCTTGATGGCGTATTAGTCTATTGATTTCCGCAGATTGTGTTTTCTTATTACAATATACGTGTGTTTATTTTGTCAGAATTGTTAGCATTACAATATGCCTTATTAGCACTACAGACATTATTATTAGCAATACGAAAGTAGTTATTAGAAAGGAGAATTATATTGATAGGTATTTAATGATTTTTGTACCTTTTATTCGAAAGGAAAATTATGTGAAATTGAGGTGCTTCCACCTAATGTTATGAAGACTAAAGGTAGTGGAAGTCGTCTAAAATAAAAAAGAGAGACGGTCGCTAAACGCAAGAAGAATCCTTTAAGGACCTGCAGAAAGTGCAACTAAAAAGGGTTAATTGCCTCTAAAATCACCACTTTTACCCACTTTTTGATTTTAAACATGACTTTTTAATTTTTGTAATTTCAACATAAATTGAAACGTTTTTATAAATTAAACATCCCTCTTTTTTAGGTGTAATTGTAACTGACGTGGTGCCGGATGCGCCACTTGTACAGATGACATGTCCTACACCTCATCTAATTAGAACCACACAAAATTCAAAATCAAAAATTGGGATTTCAATTTTTCTACAGAACACAAAATCCCGCAAACACAACTCACAAAGAATCCCGCAAATCACAAAGAATCTATTCAAAAATCAGATAGTTGTAAGAAATTAGGACTGAAAAATTGGGGTTCCCCCTTCCCATAAAACACAATCTCATACAATGGGCCTGAACTAGAGTTGTTTGGCGTTGGGGGTCGTCGATTAGAGTTCTTTTGCTGGGTCTGTGTCGCCGTGTCAGTGAGCCACCGAAGTTGGGGCTGCAACGGGTCTAGCGCTAGAGATGGGGCTGCATTGAGTCTCGTCATCGGATTCGAGCAGAGGGTTGTTGTTGCATCATGTCTTCGCGTCGTGTTGGGTTTGTCGGAGTTGTCATCGGTCCAACCGTAGTGAGTTTGTCGGAGAAGAAGGTGGAAGAAAGAAGAAGGGTGTAGAGAATATAGAGTTAGGGATTTTGATTTTGGTGGAAGAAAGAAGAACAGTGTAGATAATTTAGAGTTGGAGGTTTTGGTTTTTTTATTTTGGTGAATTTGATTCCTCTTTTTTGTGTTTTGTTTCTGTTCAGTGTTGTGAGAGAGAGATATATAGATGCATGTCACTCATGTCAGTTTCTAATTTTTTATTTTCAGGAAATTTGATTTAATTTCTAATTATGAGTTATGTGGTATTTTGTGTGTTTCTAATTAAACGGCGACGTATAGGACATATCAGCTGCACAAGTGACACGTTCGGTGCCACGTCAGTTTTAATTACATCAGGGATGTTTAGTTTACAAAAAAGTTTCAATCTATGTTGAAATTACAAAAATTAAAAAGTCACGTTTAAAACCAAAAAGTGAGCAAAAGTGGTGATTTTAAAGGCAATTAACCCAACTAAAAATGTAGTCACGATTCCAGGAACTATGGGAAGAAATAGATTTTATACTAACCATAATATAGTTTTTTGTACTGCTAATAGTGACATACATACCACAGTAAAAAAAAATGCTAACATGAATGAACGATGATGATAATTCAACAAATTTCTGACAATGTTGTTCTTGGTTGATTTATAATGTTCATAACAACTTTTTCATGTTAATGCTAAAAAAGTTATGATAATGTTAAAATGAGCAATGACAATGCTAAAACTTGTGAACGATAATGCAAATACACCAAAATGTACAGCTAAATTATACAGTGTCAACAGTGTTAGGTTTTACATGTTCCTAAAAGTTTTTCGATGCTAACAAAACAAAATCAAACTGCTAAATCATCATGAAACAATGCTAACATGAGTGAATGATGTTTCTAATTCAACAAAATTCTAACAGCGTTATTGATTATTGATTTATAACGTTCCAAGTAAGTTTTCATGATAATGCTAACAAGAGTTATGATAATGCTAAAATAAGTTATGACAGTACTAAACTTGTGAATGATAATGCTAATACTACAAAAGTTTGACTGTTTGAAATTTTTCAAAATTTTTCGATTTTGCCTTTACTAAGATATCTGCGGGCAGTAGACTTTCATGTTATTACGAAAATGCCACCGCATGGTGATTTTAATATGGGCTATAGATCTTGATTGAATTAGATGGTCATGATTGGTTCTCAGTTCTCACATGGGGTCTAGTTCTCACTAGAACCACTCCCTATGCTCATATATCTAAATATAAACCAAATAAATAATTTTTTTAATATCATATCGGACATTCAATTAATAATAAAATATAGAATGTGAAATAATAGAGACACATGATTATATATATAATCATATATTTAATATTGGGTAATTACCATATTTTAACTTAGTCTTTCAAGTTTTTTTTTAGAGGACTTAGTCTTTCAAGTTGATAACAAAAATATCATGATGTTTAATAAATAACAATTTGATGCGTTATTTCCAAATCCTATGTATCATCGCAATAGAGTCAAATTTTTAAAGAAATTAGGGTTGGAGAATGACACGTCAGTTTTAGGCACCTAATATATAAATAGAAGTGTGATATAATCATAGAATGTGTTTTTTTTCAATTCATAATCATTTTATAAAGTTCATAATTTTTTTTTTATTAGAATGTGTTTGAGAATGTAGTCTACACAATAATAATAATAATAATAATAATAATAATAATAATAATAATAATAATAATAATAATAATGTTTCTATTTCTATATGACACTATACATTTGATTTTTGTTTAATACTCTTTTGTTTTTTGGAGAAAAATAATTGGAGGGGCAAAAATGTAACTATGATTCATGCATGGGCCGGGATGAGCGACTACTGTATTAAGATGGGTCTGACCGTACTGGGCCATGGTGTGATTTTACAACCAAAGTACAAATCATTATCCACTTCAATCAAAGTCGTAAGATATCATTGGTCGCCCAATTTTTCTGTTTCTTGTTAGGAGGCAACCTAATTCCTAAGTATCCTCTTTTAGGGAAATTCTATTTTATCAAATCATTTATAATATATTAAATCAACTTTTCAATAAGTTATTGGACTTTGGAGAAAGAATTGCTCAGCTATCAAAATATACGTTGTAATTTAAATCACCTAAAGTCAAGAAATTAGTTCAAATAAAGTGACAGTTGGTTTCAACGATAATCTTCCTGCAGTTTCATTCTCAATATTTGGATGTTTTAATAGAAATCACTCAATAATTTAATAATTATAATTTAATTATCAATATTTTGATAATTTAACATAAATAGTTCAACATTTTCAACAAAAATGATATCCGAGTCGATTTCGCACCTTTACTAATCAATATATGTTTGTTTCTCGGCTTAAAATTACAAAAATAAAAATAAAAATATTAAAGCAAGGCTGAAAACACAGATTCACGCCATGGGAAGGAAAATAAAAGAAATTAAGGGAGATAAAAAGTCATCCCATCTTCACACATACCACCCAATTGTGAACGACGAGATTCGTGAGAATTAAGAAAACGCCAAAAGGGAGATTAGGGGAAAGAATAAAAAAAACTTTGAAATTATCTCCCAATATTCTAGCAAATAAAATAAGCTACGTATTTGATTTCAAAATTATTTAAAATTATAAGGTTGTGTGGAGACTATTTGATTTTGAACTCTAATTTGCTATTAGTGTTGGTGAATTGGTGTTGCGGTAATAATATATAATATTTTGATTGTGTTTTGTGTTCCACAATTCGTTTATTTAATTTGTCAATTATAATGGTTTAAACTAATGAATACTATTATCTTGCTAACATATTAGCCTTGCCTCTAAAATTGCAAAGATGTATGTATTTAGATGAAAGATCATTTGCCTCTTTTGAACTAATGAATATTACTATCTTGCTGACATGTTAGTTTGTATTTTTGTCTTGATTTAGACTGAAAAACCACAATACGTGCTAAGTGTGTTTTAATAATACTGTATGCAAGTGTTCTTGAATATGGCAGGAACAGAAGCAAGAACAATAAATAAAATGCAGTAAAAGAACGCACGCGATTGGTAACCCAGTTCGGTTAATCAACCTACTCTAGGGGGACTTCGCTAAACTTGAAGATTCGTTTACTACTTCTTCATGAAGTGTATTGAGGAACTTACACATACATGACTCCCTCCTTATGCCGCCCGTTTTTCTTCACGAACATTCACTGAACGAAAGCTATAAGATCCCCTTACAACCGTGATACTAGACTCCCTCTAGCTACCCACGACTTCAACTTACAATCTCTCCTGAGATTGCGTACAAAAAGAATTAACAAAACCCCCCACGTGTTTCACTAAAAAAACTCAATGCTAGACTATCACGTTGAACAGTTTAGAGAACAACTTCTAGCTATTACAATAAATCACAAACCAACGACTCTCAAACACTCAATCTAGAGAATCAAATATTATGGGAGTGAACCACCGATTGTTGAATGAATCGCCTTCTTATACCTCACATTTCCTTTGTTGACTTGATCTTCAATCTTCATCAACAAGGTAAGTGATATAGGGTTTGTGATTCTTTCTATATTGATGTAGATGCCTTCTATGACATTGAGGGTCTAAATCAGCATGCCATCTACTCCAAAAAGGCAGTCAAATGATCAGATCTTGACTTCCCAAACTCATCCGCACAAGATTAACTTAACATGGAAACTGCCATATATATATGTTCGAGAATGTGTCTGAAACATCAGAGGGAACATTTCGTCAACTGTTCGTTAACTTGCACAGCGGAATCAACACATTACTTCAAGCATATTTCCTCGAACACTTCATCGAACATAAATCACCAAAACAAACTCAGTGCTACAAAATGGCACTAACAAGCTCCCCCTTTGGTGTTTATGGTAGACAATAATCAAATATCAACACAATGCATGAATAAACTCGCAGATCAAATATATATATATCAAAAGACGACATATATAAGGTAACTGTCGGGCACAGTTACTAGCACTCCCCCTAAACCAAAGCCAGGAGTTTCTTCATCGAACATTGTTTTAGCAGACTTGGCTGCTCAAGTAGTTGATCAAAAAATTATACAGACCAACAAATAAAAATTAGGGTTAAACAAGTTTGAAAACTTGATGCGACCAATACGTATGCGGAAGCTAGAATCGAACAATGCCAACTAAAAGAATGATTCAACCCTAAAATCAACTGAACAATAATCAACAATTAACCCAAATAAACTGATTAAAATAATAAGACACGAAATTAAACAACTTAAATCACGAAATCCCCAAATTGATTCCTAAGAACCCTAGAAATTGACCGGATCAATTGACCTAGCAAACAATGTCAGATTAAGCTCAAATTTTAGAAGAATGTTTAATTAACATGCAGGAACAACATATCCAAAATTCAGCAAATTCGCACGTGTAAATTGGGAGATGGATCGGTCGTGAATTTGGGACGATTTAAGGCTCGATAAATGGACAATTGATAATAAATTCGACAATCTGGTATGGGAGGCTATATGGACGTGTATGGTGATGATAATGGGTGGTTTGGATGGTGGGTGAAGCATGGTAGTGGCTGGAACAAAATGGAACGATGAAAACGAAAGGTAGAAGTGAATCTTACCCGAAATGAACCCCCGATCGACGAGAATCTGAAACGCACCTATGAAGTAATTTTCGTGGCTACCTAACCTGTACACTACTGGATGCACAAAGGAGATGGTTAATTTTAAGTTTGAATTCTCCAAGATCAAACTCTACGCAAGAACAATTGGTTTTGAGACAAGTTGAGAAGCTTTGCGCTGTATTTCATTCAAAACGTGTCTAACCCTTACAATGAATGAAATCCATAATTAAATAACCTAGAGGGAACGAAAAGTGAAGTGTCTTAGGCCTAGAATTCGAACTGGGCTAATAAAAGTACTACCGGGTCTAATATCACTTAAACATATTGTGATAATTGGGCCTGCTAAATAAATAAAATCCATAACTGAAATAATAACCCAAGTAAAATAAAAATAACTAATAAAATACATAAAACACATGACCAACTAAAATAATCAAATTTGAACAAGGCCGCGGCTTCTTCACTCCTCAATGCTCGTCAAATTCACCAACTTTTGCTGTCGGGATTTAGCTCCATCATCTTCCAATTTTTTTCCAACATAGCATTGTAAATCCTTGTAGCTTCTTGGCACGTAGTCGCATCACTGGATCTCTCAGCTGCAACTCCAGGTTTAGTTCCTCAGTGCTCATCCCGGTCTCATCATTCCCCCCTCCTCAAAAGAATTCGACCTCGAATTTAGCTCCTCAACGTCAACATCATCTGCAGGAAAAGAAGACAAGTCAGAGACATTAAATATGGAAAAATATTTGTACTCACCAAGCAGATCAAGTCGATAAGCATTGTCATTGACTCAAGCAACCACAGTAAACGGTCCATCTCCACGAGGTATCAACTTCGACTTTCTCAAATTAGGAAAACGTTCCAGACGGAAGTGAACCCAAACATTTTCACCGGATTTGAATAACACTTGCTTGCGGTGCGTGTTCGCCTTAGCTGCATTTCGAACTCCTTGAAGCTCGATCCTCGTCTTCACCTTTTCATGCATCTATCGAACCTGTTCAGCTCTTCGAATACCTTGTAAACTCGAAAGATGATCAATAGACAAAGGAATAAGATCCGTCGGAGTCAACAGATTAAAACCATACACAACCTCAAAAGGTGACATGTGTGTAGAAGAATGCACGACTCTATTATATGCAAACTCAGCAAAAGGCAAGCATTCTTCCCACGACTTTAGATTATTCTTAACTAAGGCATGAAGTAAAGTACCCAGCGTCCTATTGACAACCTCAGTCTGACCATCCGTCTGAGGGTGACATGCAGTGGAAAACAGAGGCTTAGTACCTAACTTTCCCCACAACACTCTCCAAAAATGCCCTAAAAATTTTGAGTCCTTATCAGATATAATGGTCCTAGGGATGCCATGCAAACGGACTACCTCACGAAAGAATAAATTTGCAATGTTAACAGCATCATTAGTCTTTTTGCATGCAAGAAAATGAGACATTTTAGAGAAACGATCAACAACCACAAAAACAGAGTCTTTACCAGATTTGGACCTAGGCAAACCCAATATGAAGTCCATGGAAATATCTACCCAAGGGGCAGATGGTGCCGGCAAAGGCATGTACAAGCTAAATGGACTAGAAGTGGATTTGGCTTTCCTACAAGTTATGCATCTAGAACAGACTCTTTCAACATCTCTTTTCATGCGAGGCCAATAAAAATGCTCATGCAAAAGACCTAATGTCTTATTGATACCAAAATGACCCATAAGACCCCCTGCACGTGACTTCAAAAAAAACAACTCTAGCATAGAACAATCAGACACACACAACTTTGCATCCTTAGAAAGAAATCCATCAACCACATAATAAGAATCAACATCATGAGATTTTCCAACACACGATGCAAAAATAGGTCCAAAGAATGGATCAGAAGCATAAAAACTCTTAACATGCTCAAGACCTAAACACTGTGCATGCATAACAGAAATCAAGGCATACCTGCGGGAGAGTTCATCAGCAACCACATTCTCTTCTCCCTTCTTGTACTTGATCACATAAGAAAATGACTCTATGAACTCCACCCATTGAGCATGGCATGAGTTCAAGATCTGCGGTCCCTTCAGGTGCTTCAGTGACTCGTGATCAGTGTGAATCACGAACTCTTTCGGGCGCAAGTAATGCTACCAAGTCTCCAAAGACCTCTTCAGTGCATACAACTCCTTATCATATGTTGAATACCTCAGAGCTGCACCATTCAACTTCTCACTAAAGTAGACAAACGGCTTCCTATCCTGTATCAAAACAGCACCAATGCCTATGCCAGAGGCATCACACTCAATCTCGAACATCTTACTAAAATCAGGCAAAACCAACACAGGAGCATTACACAATTTCGACTTCAACAAATTAAAAACATGCTCTTGGGCCTTGCCCCACTCAAAATTTCTATCCTTACGACTCAACTCAGTCAATAGAGCGGCTATACTAGAAAAATCCTACACAAAGTGGTGATAGAATCCAGCTAAACCATGGAAAGATCGAACATCAGCACAAGACTTAGGCGTTGGCCACTCCCCTATGGCCTTCACCTTTGTCCTATCTACCTCGACTCTATGACTACTCATGACAAATCCCAGAAAGATAACCTCATCCATGCAAAAGGAACATTTAGACAAATTAGCATACAACTTAGCAGCACGCAATATCTCAAATACATGCCTAAGATGCCTAACATGTTCAGAAACACAAGTACTGTATATAAGGATGTCATCAAAGTAAACAACTACATACTTCCCTATCACAACTCTCAAGACATGGTTCATAAGACGCATGAATGTACTAGGGGTGTTGGTAAGCCCAAATGGCATGACAAACCATTCGTACAATCCATGCTTCGTCTTGAACGCAGTCTTCCATTCATCCCCCTCACTCATACGAACTTGAAAATATCCAGAATGTAAATTAATTTTAGAGAAAATAGACGCTCTAGACAACTCATCCAACATATCATCCAAACGGAGAATAGAGAAAAGATACTTTACTGTTATTTTGTTTATGGCCCGACAGTCTATGCAGATACGCCACTCGTTGTTCTTCTTAGGGACGAGTATCACGGGCACGGCGCAGGATGACAGGTTCTCTTTGATCTGCTTCTTCTCCAGCAATTCCTTGACCTGGCAGTCAATCTCCTTAGTCTTCTCAGGACTAGTACGGTAGGCTGGTTAGTTTGGAAGGACTGATCCAGGCTGGAAGTTGATCTGGTGCTCAATTCCTCGAATTGGCGGCAGACCACTCGAGATCTCCTCAGAAAACACGTCCTGGAACTCCTCCATCAACGGCTGCAAAACAGAAGGAGCAACAACATCAGAAGTATCATAAGCCTTAAAATTAGCTAGAACAATAGGCTTACCAGCTTTGATTGCCTTTTGAACTCCCTTTGCACTAATAAATAAATTCCGGTGCACAAGATCGGAATTATTGGCACTAGAGGGCGATAAGATGGCCAAATGGGTAGCCTTGGTAGCCCTTTTGGAATCTGACGCTGTCCCCTTAGAGGTCTTGGGATTGGCCGTCGATTGGCCAGCTGGAACCGGGAACTTACTCTCGGACCGTTTCTCCTTCGCCTTCTCCTCCTTGAATTTTTCCTGCATTCTCATTTGATCTTCATTGACATCCTTAGGCATCAATGGCCACAATCTAGTGGTCCGTCCATCTCGGGTCACAGTATAAGTGTTGGTGAATCCATCATGAATCGCATTCTTGTCAAACTGCTACGGACGACCAAGAAAAATATACGATGCCTCCATAGGGATGACATCACACAGTACAATATCAACAAATTGACCAATAGAGAAAGTACCACTTACCTGATATCCAATGTGGATTTTTTCTTGATTAGTCAGCCACTGCAAATGGTACAGCTTGGGGTACTTTTGTGAAATCAGATTCGACTTCCCCACTGCGTACTGGATGATCGCGTTCACGATGCTGCCACTGTCAATGATGAGTGAGCATGTCTTATCTTAGATCTCACAGTGCGTATAGAAGATGTTCTCATACTGATCATTCTGATCCTCCTCTCGAATCAGGCTTAGTGCTCGGATCGAAATAAGACTGACATGGGCTTGCTTCAGCTTCTCATCTTCAACCTCGTCCACAGGTGGACGGTCAAGGGGCTGTTCGGTACCTCCTTCCACTTCTGCTTTATCGAGCTCCTCCTCACTTGCTGACTCCAGCTCATTCTGATCGGTAAAGAAAAGAACTCGGCGGTTCAGACACTGGGCTTAGAAGTGTCCCCATCCTCTGCACTTGTGACATTGAACGTCACGTGCTCTCCCTGGAGTACTATTCGAAGACTAACTGGGCTGCACTGTTCGATTTGGATTGTCTCTGTTCAGTGCAGATGAATTGTACTCAAGTCTGTGGCTTGGCTGAGGTGCAGATTGTTCAAAATGGCAAATGAGTTGTGATTGCTGGCCTTGAGGACATATATGGGCTGTCCTAGGCATGGAAGACTCGTCTCGACCCCACTGTGTCCGTACTGGCATCGACTGTGATGGTCTCTTGCGGCCATCTCTAAGCTGCCGCTCTATAATTGAGGCATAGTGGACCATGGCCTCAATACTGGTGAAGTCCGACAACTCGAGTTCACAGACGATGTCTGGGTTCATTCTCTCAATGTATCGGTTGATTGTAGCAACCAATGTCTCTTTTTTCCTAACTCGATTGAGGACTGTCTCGAGTTCCTTGTGGTACTCCTCTATGGAATGTGTACCCTGTCTGATTCGGTTCATTCTCTTCTCGAGCTCATGCTCATAATGTACCGGAATAAGGCGTCCTCTCATGACGTCCTTCATCTCATGCCATGAATCAATAGGCGGGTGGCGTTCTCAGCGTCGCCGGTTCTGTTGGGGTTTTTTTAAATTGAACCACCGCATGATCTAATTGGATGTTCATCAATCCTAATGTCATGTAAATCATAATTTTATGTAGCACATATGTTTTAATTAATCGAGTTCAATTAACATGCATAACCGGTTTCCGATTCTACTAAAGTGGAAATATAGAGTACCGAAAAATGACTTACAAATTAAACAACGGGTTGATGATAAGATTAAAGGTTTAATCTTGCTGTTGTATGAATGATAATAGGCGCCCCTTGATGCGATTCCACTCCTTGATCTTCTGTTGTATTCCCTGACTGAATCTAGTTTCAGGGTGGGCTAAAATCTACTAGATCGGTATGAAATCTGTGGAGATAAAGAGAACACAAGAGGAGCTGATGTCTAACCTTAAAATTTCATCCCTCATCCTCTTATATATAAGGGGGTGGGCGAAATTTCAGTGTCCTAACCCTACTGGGTTTGGGCCTCTATCTCTTTTTCCATCTCCAGTCCATTAAAGTCATATTGGGCTACAACAGAGATCTAGAAGAATATTAAATTGGCATGCTAATTTATTTAATTTCCAATATCCAATAAACTTAGGATATTATTAAATAAATTAAGTATTATTTTTATTCCACTAAAGAAATAATACCGACCTACCAATTTAATACATATTTCTGAATATGCTTTCTCCTTTAGTCTAGCCATTCCCCGTGTTTAAGATATAATGGCCATTAATTAATTATGTAAGCTTCTGACAGCTATAATTAATTAATATCTTATCCTTGAGTAGTACCACACAAGCTTTACTCATGTACGGAATAAATTCTACCTGTGGAGTTTCAACATGAACTTGTGTTTCCTCAAGAGGACACCATCAACTTGGCGCACCAGGACACGATGCCCCTACATATTGCACGACCTATCATAAGTGTAAATGTTACAACCCAAGATATCGAGATTATTGATTCTATGAAAGAATCTCACCCTTTGATAAATCAAAGCTGCAAACACTACACGTATATGTCCGTCAACATATAGGGGTTAAGAACCCGAACTCTGTGGATTCTTATTCTCTCATTTAAGGTCAGAATAGATAATAGAATCCTAAGTAGATCCTCCTCAATACACTTGACTGTGTATTAGAATAATCAGTTAGTCAAGACAAACTAACTGTCAGATTATTCTACGGCGTACCGATAGCAGGTTCAGTGCCATCTAGACCGTGAGCCTTTTAATACATTATAAGGAACCGATGATATGATTTAACCGTGTGTTTACCTACACCATACCATCTACAATGCAAGTATAGTGAACATGCATGTAAATATAACAATTTAAATGCAAATAGTGATTGCAATTGTATTCATTCTATATCATCATAAACCATCATCAATAATGTATACAAAAGACAGGTCTTCTAGTATACAAAACCAACAATTTCCCACTTATACTTGAAGCATGTTTTTCAAATATAAAACAAACTGGCTAAGTCTCCAACTCTAACTAAAATCTCAAACAGCAACCCTGGGTCTGCATCTCACTCCTATTTTTTCCACGTGACCATAGAAGGTCTTAGCTGGAAGGCTCTTCGTGAATGGATCAGCCAAATTGTCCTCAGATGCAATCTTGACCACTGCCGCATCTCCTTTCTTAACGATTTCTCGTATAAGATGGTACTTTTTCTCTATGTGTTTACTTACCTTATGAGCTCTGGGTTCCTTCGAATTTGCCACTACACCCATGTTATCACAATATACCGTGATACTCTTAGGCAAATTAGGTACCACGTTCAAGTCCAACAAGAAGCTCTTGAGCCAGACGGCCTCTTTTATGACCTCAGAGGTAGCTACATATTCAACCTCCATGGTGGAATCCGCAATGCATTTCTGCTTTATGCTCTTCCATGCAATGGCTCCGCCTCCTAAGGTAAACACATAGTTTGAGGTAGATTTACTCTGATCTTTATCGGATTGAAAATCTGAGTCTGTGTAACCCAAAGGCACTAGACTATCAGAGCGGTATACCAGCATATAATCTCGAGTCTTTTTCAGGTACTTGAGTATATTCTTAACCGCAGTCCAGTGACCTTATCCAGGGTTAGACTGGTATCTGCTTACCATGCCGACTGCATAGCATATATCAGGTCTAGTGCATAGCATATCATACATAAGGCTTCCCACAACCGAAGCATATGGGACACCTTTCATCTCATCTCTCTCAGCCTGTGTGTGGGGATACATCTCCTTGGATAGATGAATTCCATGCCTGAAAGGTATAAAACCTTTCTTGGAATCTTGCATATTAAACCTAGCTAGCACTGTGTCGATATATGTCACCTGGGATAAGCACAACATCCTTTTCTGGCAATCTCGAATTATGTTGATGCCAAGGACATGTCCGGCTTCTCCTAGATCTTTCATATCGAACTGCTTGGATAACCACACCCTTATGTTAGATAATACTTTCTTACTGTTTTCAATAAGTAAGATATCATCAACATATAGCACGAGGAAAGCCACCACGTTTCCGTCACTCTTCTTGTACACACAGCTCTCATCTGGACATTGCACGAATCTATATGACTAGATAACCTCGTCAAACCAGATGTTCTAAGACCTTGACGCCTGCTTAAGTCCATAAATGGATCTCTTAAGCTTGCACACTAAGTGCTTTTGGCCTTTAGCAATGAAACCCTCTGGTTGCTTCATGTGGATGTTTTCCTCAAGACTTCCATTCAGAAAAGCTGTCTTGACATCCATTTGCCAAATCTCATAATCCAAATGAGCGACTATAGACAAGAGAATCTAGATTGACTTAAGCATGGCTACCGCTGAAAAGGTTTCCTCATAATCGATCCCTTCTTTCTCAGTGTACCCTTTCGCCACCAGTCTTGCCTTGAAGGTTTCAACCTTCCCATCAGCTCCTCTCTTACATTTGTAAACCCACTTACACCCAATGGATTTTACCCTATCTTGTGGTTCTAGAAGCTCCCAAACTTGATTGTGATCCATAGATCCAATCTCAGACTTCATTACAATTTTCCAAGAATCTGCATCTTTGTCTTGAATCGCTTCATCGTAGGTCCTGGGATCCAATTCATTTAGTCCTTTAGGGAAATCTGAAGATTCACCCAAACCAATGAATCTGTCAGGTTAGCGTACAACTCTCCCACTGCGACGAAGCAGTTCCTGTACTTCTGTGACACGTTGTGCAGTAATTTGTGGCTCCTCTTCTTGTACTGTTGGTGTCGGATTCAAATTTTCCCCTCGAAGTTCCTCGAGTACTATCTCACTTCTTGGCTTGTGATTTATTACATAGTCTTCCTCTAAGAATCGAGCATTGGTACTCACAATGATCTTCTGATCCTTAGGACTATAAAAGAAACAACCTTTCATTCCTTTAGGATATCCAACAAACAGTCTAACATCCGTACGTGGTGCCATCTTATCAGCTTCCTTATCTAGCATATGTGCTGGACTACCCCAAATCCTAAAATGTCCAAGACTGGGCTTTCGTCCAGTCCAAAGTTCTGTGGACGTAGGTGAGACTGATTTTGATGGAACCACGTTGAGAATATAGGCTGCCATTTCCAAGACATATCCCCAGAATGAAATAGGTAAATCTGAATAGCTAATCATCGACCTAACCATCTCTAACAATGTTCCGTTCCTTCTTTCTTCCATGCCATTCTGCTGTGGCGTTCCCGGCGCAGTCAACTGGGATGTAATCCCATTCTTTGCCAAGTAGTCCCTAAATTCATTCGAGAGGTACTCATCACCATGATCAGCCCTTAGTGATTTGATACTTTTACCTGTACATTTTTCCACTTCTGCTCTGAATTCTTTGAAAGTCTCAAAGGATTCTGACTTGGGGCATAACAGGTATATGTATCCATACCTTGAGTAATCATCAATAAACGTGATGAAATACTCATACCCTTCTCGAGCCTGAACTGACATAGGGCCACATAAGTCAGAGTGAATCAAATCTAATACCTCTTCAGATCTATTCCCTTTATCCTTAAAGGGTCACTTGGTCATTTTACCTTCCAAACAAGATTCACACAAAGGGAATGATTCTAGGACCAATGAAGACAGGGGCCCATCGTTTATTAGTCTTTGTATCTGTTTAAGATTAATGTGGCTTAGCCTAAGATACCAATGATTGGTTTGATTCATTTCTAAAGGTTTTTTTTTGTTTGTTAGGGTTTATGACCGATGTATTCAGTAAATGCATTTGCGTAGTGTTTTCCATAGGATTAAGTAAATAAAGATGTCCATCCAATGTGCCAGAATACATAAAACGTTTACCACTAAAGATAACAACCTTGTTATCAAAAGAAACTGAATATCCATCTATAAAAAGTTTAGAAACTGAAATCAAGTTTCGCCTAAAACCAGGCACATAAAGACAATCCTTTAAAACTAAAATCCTATCACTACTAAAAGATAAGGTAACGTCTCTCACTGCAACTGCCGCAACTTTCGTAGCATTGCCCATGTAGGCTGAAATCTCTCCATCACTCAGCTGTCTTTTTGCCAGGAACCCCTGTAAAGACATGCAAATATGATCAGTAGCTCCAGTATCTACTACCTATGACTGAGTAGAACAAGTAGCTAAACATGTTCCAACGACGAGAGATTGAGACGTACCATTCTTATTCTTCTTGTTAGGATAATCCACCTTCCAGTGACCTGGCTGGCCGCACTTGAAATATTTTTTCTTTGACTTAAATTCCTCGGGAGGAATCTTAGTCTTGGACTTCTTCACCTTAGGCGCCTCCTCTGCAGCTTTCTTTGGCGCGTTCCTCTTCTTCCTTTTAGTACCGGAAGAAGACGCCCTATTTTCAGCTAAGTGTGCCTCCGGATTTCCTTTTTGAAGTAACTCAGCTGCCTGAAGATCCATGAGCAGTTCAGTCAAGCCGACATCCCTTTTAATCACATTAAAGTTCAGCCTAAACTGCTTAAACTTCGAGGACAAACTATGAAGAACAATGTCGATTTAAGAATCGGTGTCTAGCTCTCCACCCAAGCTCTTGATCTCAGCCAGATACCCCATCATCGTGAGAACGTGATCACTAACAGGTGTGGAGTCAACCATTCTCGCATCCATTAACTTCTTCATTGCCAAATGGCGTGCCAAGCGGTTCTGATGATCGAAGAGCTGCCTAAGGTTGTACATGATATCATAAGCAATTTTCATAGGTTCATACTGATGTTGCAACACATTCGACATAGATGCCAGAATGTAACAGCGCGCTATCTCATTAGACCTAACCCACTTATCATATGCAACCTTTTAGGCTTCGTCAGAACCCTCATCTGGCTTCTGAGGACATACCTCTTCAAGTACGAATTTGTGTCCTTCCGCAGTGAGAACAAGATTAAGGTTTCGAATCCAGTCATTGTAATTTTCACCGATTAACTTATTTTCTTTGAGAATAGAGGACAGGTTGGACAGTGCCATGATGATATAGAATAACTGAAAAGTAAACATGCAGCACAGTCACAAACTTTAGGATACTCACATATAATCGTATACCTCAAAAAATTTTATGTAATCCATCGATATTTCAAAAATGTTTCTTATAAGCCACGTTAGTGTGGACGTTTATAAAATTCATCCTTAAACAGGTAAAACCACCTTTAATTTACCTCCAGTCAAATTTTCTTATGACAAGTAAATTAAGAGTCGGAAATAACCACGGTCGTGTAACCTTCCAATTAATAAGCCACGTTAGTGTGGACATTTATTAATAAATTACACCTAAGTGTGAACACCATCATCTTAGCACCAAGTCCACCATTTCGAACTCCCTGCTCTAGTTGGAGGAGTCAGTTTGTTCTAATAGTATTCTACATCTATCTCCATTAAGAAGTTTAATTTCTAGAGATAATAGTGATATGACACATTCGTTATGGAGGAAGACCTATTCTCAACTAGCATGTCAATCACATCTCAATTAAACCAGATTAATAGAGACCGTTTGAGATTTCTACATACTTTGGTATGAATCTCTCCCACTTAGTTATTTACGATTGATGTTTCATTTTATCCCATTGTAAAAACATGCAAACATCACATAAAATGATAAAACACCATTACATGCTTCAAACAACATAATAAGCAATAATAATAAAAATCAACTATCATGGCTTATATCTCATGTTGCTGAATGAGATAAAACTGGAAAGTCAACTCCGGAACCTCGGGCATGGCCGCCGCCCTTATCACTGCGCCTCGCCGAAAATCCTAGCTCCAATTAGGATTTCGGGACGTGAATAAGTGATACTTCCATTCTTGAGCTGCACTACTTTCCTCCTTTGAGTTGATCTTCAAACTTTATTCAATATAGAATATCTATTCCTTAGAGAAAAAAATCTAATATATCTAGAATAAAATTAGAACTCAATAACTTGGTCTAACAGTTTTATTTCTATTACATCAAAACAACATAAAATAAAACCTAGACCTAATCCATGGATTTTCTCATGGATTAAAATCACGTAGCCAAAGCGACATACGGCCCATCATACATCCAACATAAATTAAAACATACATCACATAATTAAGGAGCTATGATAGTTGGTAACCGTGCAAACAGGTCAGTCTACATATCCAACAATCACAATTACATGATTAGCATAAAATAACATATGATATCCACACATGACATGATTTTCAAAAATTACAATTAATTAAATTAAGAATTTCGAAAATAGCTACAAGATATAATTTGGAAATTAAAATAATTATCTACCAAATTAAGACTTGTAAATTTCGAAAATACCATAAAAAATAAATCTGGAAATTTATTAAATTATCCACCAAATTAATTTCTTAATTTTCGAATAACACTCTAATTAATTAATATTTGAAAATCTTGATATAGATCAAAATTCTATCCCAAATATTTGGATAGGCTAGGATCGAAAATTACAAAGATAAAATCTGGAAATTTGATCTACTTCAAATTTCATCCAAATTTAAATCTTATCTTCAACCCTATCTAGATTAGAATTAAGTAATTTATGATATACATCAGAATCACTTTTCCAATTCTTATCTAATGGATTTTCGAAAATTGCATGAATAAAAATCTGGAAATTTGATCCACTTCAAACTCTTTCCAAATTTAAATTCTATTTTCAAATCCTTTTTGGATTAGAATTAGATAACAGTTGATACATATCAAAAATTAACTTTTCCATTTCTAATCTTCATAGAATTCAAAAATTACAAGGATATTAAATCTGGAAATTTGATCCACTTCAAAATCTATCCAAATTTAATATTCTATTTTCAAATCTATCTAGATTAGAATTAGGTAACTTTAAGATAAACATCAAAATACCAAATCTAATTTCTACACACCAAAATTTTTGAAACACACAACAATTAAATCTGGAAATTTGATTTTCATCAAAATCTATTCCAAAACTAATTGTTATGACCGAAAATTAAAGCAAGAAAATTAGAGAATTTTAAAGATCAAATTTTCGAAAATTTGATGCTCCAATTTTCGAAACACACATCTAATTAAATCTGAAAATTTTACTAAATCAAAAAACTATTCCAAATCTAATTAAGATATGACCGAAAATTTAGTGTTCTCAAAAACTAGAATTTTCGAACTACATCAAAAATTCATCCAAGTTTAAACACCACAATAAATCGAAATATATGAACATTTAAATCTGAAAATTTAAGCACCAAAAATTAAACATCAAATTTAAACATGTATCTCAAATTTATCCTAGGATTAAATCTAGAACAGTGACAAAACCCGCTCTAATACCAGTTGTTGGGGTTTTTTCGAATTGAACCACCCCAGGATCTAATTGGATGTTCATTAATCCTAATGTCATGTAGATCATAATTTTATATAGCACATATGTTTTAATTAACCGAGTTCAATTAACATGCATAGCCGGTGTTCGATTCTACAAAAGAGGAAACATAAAATACCGAAAAATGATTTACAAATTAAACGACGGGTTGAGAACAAGATTAAAGGTCTAATCTTGCTATTGTATGAATGATAATAGGAGCCCCTTGATGCTATTCCTCTCCTTGATCTTCTGTTGTATTCTCAGACTGAATCTAGTTTCAGGATGGGCTGAAATCTACTAGATCAGTATAGAATCTATGGAGATAAAGAGAACACAAGAGGAGCTAATGTCTAACCTTAAAATTTCATCCCTCACCCTCTTATATATAACGGGGTGGGCAAAATTTCAGTGTCCTAACTCTACTGGGTTTGGGCCTCTATCTCTTTTTCCATCTCCAGTCCATTAAAGTCATATTGGGCTACAACAGGGATCTAGAAGAATATTAAATTGGCCTGCTAATTTATTTAATTTCCAATATCCAATAAACTTAGGATATTATTAAATAAATTAAGTATTATTTTTATTCCACTAAAGAAAAAATACTGACCTACCAATTTAATACATATTTCTGAATATGCTTTCTCCTTTAGTCCAGCCATTCCCCGTGTTTAAGATATAATGCCCATTAATTAATTATGTAAGCTTCTGACAGCTATAATTAATTAATATCTTATCCTTGAGCAGTACCACACAAGCTTTACTCATGTACGGAATAAATTCCACTTGTAGGGTTTCAACATGAACTTGTGTTTCCTCAAGAGGACACCATCAACCTGGCGCACCAGGACACGGTGCCCCTACATATTGTACGACCCATCATAAGTGTAAATGTTACAACCCAAGATATCGAGATTATTGATCCTATGAAAGAATCTCACCCTTTGATAAATCAAAGCTGCAAACACTACACGTATATGTCCATCAACATATAGGGGTTGAGAACCCGAACTCTGTGGATTCTTATTCTCTCATTTAAGGTCAGATTAGAGAATAGAATCCTAAGTAGATCGTCCTCAATACACTTAACCGTGCATTAGAATAATCAGTTAGTCAAGACAAACTAACTATCAGATTATTCTACGGCGCACCGATAACAGGTTCAGTGTCATCTAGACCGTGAACCTTTTAATACATTATAAGGAACCGATGATATGATCTAACCGTGTGTTTACCCACACCATATCATCTACAATGCGAGTATAGTGAACATGCATGTAAATATAACAATTTAAATGCAAACAATGACTGCAATTGTATTCATTCTATATCATCATAAACCATCATCAATAATGTATAAAAAAGACAAGTCCTCTAGTATACAAAACCAACAGGTTCTGCTGGAACTCCCACCAGGTGGCTGGATATCCTCTGAACTCTAATGAGGCTAACTGGACCTTCTTCTGCTCAGGAAAATCATAGCAGTCGAAAATCTTGTAAACCTTTCTCTCCCATTCGGGATAGAGGTCTGGATCATGTAGTCCCTCAAACTCCAGAATGCTTGTCTTGATGTCATTCAACAAGCTATCAGGATCCGCATATCGGGCTGCATGACTGTAAGGCTGATGTGGTCGGTCATGTCTTTGAAACGGATCGTACTTAGCCTCAAATTCCTCTGCAAAATCACCAAAAGCTTTTTCAGCATCACGATCATAGGGATCGTTAAACTGCACTTGAGGTTGGTGATGCTAAGCTTGTGGTGCTCTAGCATTCGCTCTGGCTAGCGCAGCTGCATATATTTCTGGCTGACGAACTACTTCAGGCGGATGAGCTGCTACTGGCTGTCGAGCTGCTCCTTCTGGCTGTAAAGGTTGGCCTTAAGCTGGTGGTGGTGCAGGAATTCAAGCAGCAATAAGCTCGAGTTGTACCATCATTTTGGCCAACGGACTATCCAGCTTATGCTCCAGTTCTTGATAATGGTACTGGGCATCCCACGGCTGTGGCATCGATGAAGCTGCGTCTGTAGGAGTACTAGACGAGGTGGGTGCCTTATCATTTGTCTTGTTATAACTATCTCTGGATTCCATTGGTACCTCCAAAACAAATAAAACAAAGAAAACAAAAGAAAAAAGACCTCATTTTTTTTACTCTCGTGTATATCACTCAACTCTATGCTTTAAATCCTTGGTAGAACTAATGCTAGCTCGTCCAAATCTAGTCAAGAGCTCGTACGTGGCTTCCAAAGTACCACAGGGTATTCAAAACACCACGAGGTAGGCTGCAATGGGGTCAGTTTTGACTGTATGGATGGAAAAGCAAAGAAAATCGAAGAAACGGAAAAATCGGAAAATGTTCACCAGACAGTTTCACCTAGAAGATGACCGAATTTGGCAAAAAGTACAGTTATGTTATGGCAAAGTGATGAGTTTTGTCTGGCTCATTGTTCTGCTTCTGGAATGGTATTATGGAGAAAAATCGGACTTCGGGAACAAAATTGATGGGGAAAAGATGGAAAACCGAAACTAAGAAGGAAATTAGAGGGTGGGATCGGCTAGAGGCTAGGGCATGTATTTGGTGGATTGATTTGTTGCGGATAATGTGGCTGGTAAGTCGGGATGGAAGGTGGATGAATTTTGGATGAATATTGTACCAAAACAAGAGCAATAATCCAACAAGGAAACAAATTGAATTCAACTAGGAAACTAACAAGACAACCCAAAACCAATCCTAATAGAACTAGGAACAATAAAATTTCGAATCCCCCTATAATAAACACCAAGAACCGAAAAATTAAACTCCCAACAATGCAATGTGACGTCCCCAATCGCTATACGATGAAGAACGAAAAATCGCGACTTAACACAAGAGAAACAAGAACAAAACTACCCAAACTCAACAATGATCAACAAGAATAATTCTAGAAACTCAAGAAACAAAGCAAAGCAATGGTAACACAATAGGGCTCGATCAATGTCAGTTTTTTTTATCAAATTCTTTTCTTTTTTTTATACGAACTATTTTTTTTTATGATTGAATCAACTTTTGCCCCTACTGTGTCACACGAATTTGGATTGAACCACGACCAACCGAAGTTGACGTGGCTCTGATATCAAAAAATATGATGCGACCAATACGTATGCGGAAGCTAGAATCAAACAACGCCAACTAAAATAATGATTAAACCCTACAATCAAATGAACAATAATCAACAATTAATGTAAATAAACTGATTAAAATAACAAGACATGAAATTAAACCACTTAAATCACAAAATCCCCAAATTGATTCCTAAGAACCCTAGAAATTGACCGGATCAATTGACCTAGCAAACGATATTGGATTAAGCTCAAATTTTAGGAAAATGTTTAATTAACATGCAGGAACATCATATCTAAAATTTAGAAAATTGACACGTGTAAATTGGGAGATAGCTCAGTGGTGAATTTGGGACGATTTAAGGCTTGATAAATGGGCAATTGATAATAAATTCTAAAATCTGGTATGGGAGGCTATATGGACGTGTATGGTGATGATAATGGGTGGTTTGGATGGTGGGTGGAGCATGGTGGTGTTTGGAACAAAGTGGAACGATGAAAATGAAATGTAGTAGTGAATCTTTCCCAAAACGAACCCCAGATCGACAAGAATCCGAAACGCGCCTATGGAGTAATCTTTGTGGCTGCCTAACCCCTACACTACTGGATGCATGAACGAGACGGTTGATTTCAAGTTTGAATTCGCCAAGATCAAACTCTACGCAAGAACAATTGGTTTTGAGACAAGTTGAAAAGCTTTGCATTGTATTTCATTCAAAACATGTCTAACCCTTACAATGAACAAAATCCCTAATTAAATAACCTAGACGGAACAAAAATTGAAGTGTCTTGGGCCTAGAATTTGAACTGAGCTAATAAAAATACTACCGGGTCCAATATCACTTAAACAGATTGTGATAATTGGGTCTGCTAAATAAATAAAATCCATAACTGAAATAATAACCTATGTAAAATAAAAATAACTAATAAAATACATAAAACACACGGCCAACTAAGATAATCAAATTCAAACAAGTCCGCGACTTCTTCACTCCTCAATGCTCGTTAAATTCACCAACTTGTGCTGTCGGGATTCAGCTCCATCATCTTCCAATTTCTTTCCAACATAGCATTGTAAATATCCTTGCAGCTTCTTGGCACGTAGTCGTGTCACTGGACCTCTCAGCTGTAACTCCGGGTTTAGTTCCTCAGTGCTTATCTCAGTCTCATCAAAACTTCATAAGCTGCAAACTCACGGTAGCTTCTCCTCTTCTCTTCATCTCTCCCTATCCATCATCCATAATCTTCTCCCCTATGCAATCATCAAATCTTCTCCCCCTTAGTGGCTGCCATAAAGGCCAAAGTTCAGGCGGGAGGCACTTCATCAACATCAGCAGTGGCTGGAATAGTCTCTAGCACAACAGCAGTAGTAGCAGCAGGGCAAGAAGTGGCCGCAACGCTTGGACCTACAAAATCAAATGTAGCACCAGAAGAACCTGGTGTATCCAACGGGGAGGCAAAATTAAAGGCACGAGCCTTTAGGTCCATCATGAAGGACTCAAGTTCTTACTTCCGAGTGCGGGCAGTCCGGATCATCTTCTCCAGGAACTGTACTTCTCATTCTAGGGACTGAATATGTCGTTCAAAGAACACGGTAGTGACAGAGGATCCGGGAGCAGGTCTGGACGGCGCAGATGGAGGCACATCTTCAGCAGCACTGGTATCTGGATCAGTAGCTAGGATATCACGAGTATGCTGAGCAAAAAACAACTTATGGCTGATCACAAGTGGGGGCTCCTCGGGCTCATAGACATCTTCTGAGGTCACAACATCATGTTGTAAAGATAGGATGCTGAAGATCATCCCCGGGTATCCCATGGGCTGCTGGTTTCTCTTAGACTTAGCATGCGCACACACCTGATCAAAGATCAAATGGCCGAGGTTGAACACCATTTGTGTTTCAACCTTAAACAACAATACTCCCAATACCTTACCAATAGAAGACCTATGCTTGCTGGGATGCCAATTCTTCACTCCAATCTTGTAAAGTATTGAATATTCCATACTCAAGTCAGATGCCAACAAGGACCTTCATTTTGGCCATACCAAACGACTACCTCCAGTCAATTCTTCTGCCACATCATTCATGTCTGGGACATAATCAGGAACAGTAGAGTGCTCTCGACCCAAATACTCATTAATCACAACAAGGGAAAAAGTAAACCACTGTTCACGTACATAAACAGAAAAAGCATGTGCAGAATTCACACCACGGATAGATTTAGACAAGTTGGCATAAAACTCATACACCACAACCTTTACAAACAAAGGCACATCATAGATAGATTTTTCAACCTTTAAATCAAACAAAATCTTAACAACCCCAGTACTAGCAACATCAAATGCTAGCAAACTACATTCATAAACAGAGACCGACTAACCACCAACTTGTAAATTTCCTTATGAAAGGCAGAAAGGAAAATGTGTGGGTCGAAATCACCTGATGTAGAGTCAGCTCTGTTTGACACATTCTCTGGCACATTATCGATCTCTTCAACTAAGAGGGTCAGAGCACGGACATTCTTCATTAGCGGCCGACGAGAAGTCGAGGCCAATCCGAGGAGATGTTCAGAAATGCTTCTTATCACACGGTGAGCAGAAGCAGAGACAGAGGCCTTCTTGGCCTTAGATTTTTCTTCGAGCCGATTTTGACTTAGCTCGGGTTCACAAATATAAGATAGGAATCTCATCTTTATCAGAAACCTGCTCAGCAGCTATATGTACATCACAGTGCTCTGAGGCGGTAGGGGACTCCTCTGGTTCATCAAGCAATTGAAGGTTACACTTCACACTACGGGACTTGGAAGAGGTCCCTCCTTGTTCCAAAAAGGGTGGAGTAGATACATCATCAGGTGAGAAAATATCTTCATCAACAGTAACGTTCTTCTCCATGTCAACATCTTCAATTCTCGCCTCTTCAGACTCAGTGAAAGTGGGGGCAATAGCTTTAGGAGCCTTCGGCGAGGCTTCTCTCAATGGAACTTGGATCGTAACCACCGGAGTGTCTATCGGGGCAGTTACAGTAGCAACAAATGCTGCCATATAAACAAATTTCATGGCATCAATTGATGCGGCAAACTCTTTAATTGATGAAGGGTTAAGACTGATAGCATCGAAAATGATTGATACAAAGAATACATGCTCCACCAACGGGGGTGAGGAAGGATCATTGAAAACCCTAGATTGAGATGGGGATTCCGGAACTATCACAAAAACTGACTCAAAGAGAGTCGCAGATGACACATGGGTGTCGCAAGGCACAGAAGTAGGGACTCCTGCGGGTGCAGAAACTACTTCGCTGCTGGGAACGATGACAGCGGGAATAGATTGAGAGAACACTAGCGGCTTTGACAATTCTCCTAACACTTTCCATAATGCAGCAGTGTCAGTTTTTGGTTTCTTAAAAATTGACGGCTTGGAGGATGATTCAGACTTATCTGCCATTGTTGTACACAAAAACTTGAAAGCTTGTTTCTTGAAGAAAATTGCAACAAGAGAGAAGTGCGAGAAAACTGTTTGAGGATGCCACTAGCTATTGCAGTTAAAATATAACTGCTAAAAACTGTTCTTGCATCTGCCAAGCACACATGAAGGTACACATCACAAAATACCATGAAACACTTGGTCACTCTTTTTCTCTATATATATATCACTGACCAAGACTGCACAGAGATACTTCTTGCAAAGGAAAAGTTCAGAGAACACAAAGACCCAATGAGGATCGAATTGTCTTAAACATTCCACTTTCAAGTGCCTTGGTAAAAATATCTACAAGGTGAGCCTCTATTCCAACATACTCAATGAGAAGTGATCCATCTTCAACCAAATCTCGAATAAAGTGATAATGAATATCTATGTGTTTCATCTTAGAGTGTTGCACTGGATTCTTCAAAATATTTACGGTGCTCATGTTGTCATAGAAGATGATAAGCACAGTCTGTAGAACATCATGGTTGAGCAGTATTTGCTTAATCCACAAAAGTTGAGTGCAGCAACTTTCAGTTGCAATATACTCTGCTTCAGCTGTTGGCAGCGATATAGAATTCTGTTTCTTGCTGAACCAAGAAACCATGTTATTTTCAAGAAAGAAACATCCTCCGGAAGTACTCTTCCGATCTTTAGTGCATCCAGCCCAATCAGCATCACAAAACCTAACCAAACCGGGGTTTGTATCATAGGAGAACCATAATCCTAACTCAGTAATTCCCTTTATCTACTTGATTATGTTCTTCACAGCCTTCAGATGACTTTCTTTAGGATCAGATTGATACCAAGCACAAACTCCAACACTATAGCAAATATCCGGGTGATTTGCAGTCAGGTAGAATAGACTATCTATTATACTCCGGTAGAAAGTTTGCTCAATAGATACACCCACTTCATCCTTTGACATCTTCAAATGTGTTTCCATGGGTGTTCTTTTAGCACCGTAGCTCTCCATTCCAAACTTACTGATCAAGAATCTTGCATACTTTGTTTGAGAAACAAAGATTCCATCATCTTTTTGCTTCACTTGAAGCCCTAAAACGTAGGTTAATTCACCCACCAAACTCATCTTGAATTTAGATGTCATGTGCTTGGAAAATTCGTCCACCATATTGTGTGAGACAGATCCAAAGACAATATCGTCGACATATATCTGAACGATGATCACATCAGAATTTTCTCTTTTGACAAAGAGAGTACGATCAGCTCCACCATGAACATAACCTTTCTCAAGAAAGGAACTTGGTTAGTCATTCATACTAAGCACGCGGGGCTTGTTTGAGACCGTAAAGTGCTTTCTTTAGCTTGAACACAAATTTAGGGTAATGAAGGTCTTCAAAGCCTTTAGGTTTACTGACAAAAAATCTCCCGATAGGTATCCATTTAACAAGGCACTTTTCACGTCCATTTGATATAGTTTTAACTTCATCCAAGTAGCCATGGCAAGTAATAAGTGAACTTTTTCAAGCCTTGTAACGGGGGAAAATGTCTCTTCAAAATCAATTCCATCAACTTGGAAATATCCTTGGGTAACCAGTGTAGCCTTGTTCTTGGTTATGTTCCCATCCTCATTAGTCTTGTTTTTAAAGATCCATTTTGTGCCTATCACATTTGCATCTTTAGGCTATGGAAAAAGATCCCACACTTTATGTCTTTCAAATTGCAAGACTTCTTCTTGTATGGCATGGATCCAACGTTCATCCTTTAAGGCTTCTTTAACATTCTTGGGTTCAATAGTGGATGTGTAGCACACATTGGCAATCAATTCTCAATAGTTCTTATGAACTCCTCTTGTTCAGACTCCTTCACTCATATATCTAATGATATCGGTTGCTGAGTGGTTTTTCTGAACTCCCTTTGATAGCTTACGAGCATCATTGCTCTCAGATCTTAGTTCAGTCAGATCACAATTTTCATTGTTGTGAGGCACAAACACTGGCACACTTCCAGTAACTTCTTTAAAACTGGAACAGTCATCTTCAAGAGGGACAACTGATGGTTCTTGATCATCAATCACAACATTGATTGATTCCATAACGACCTTGGTTCTCTTATTGAACGCACGATAGGCTCGATTATTTCTTGAGTATCCAAGAAATATACATTCGTCTCCTTTAGCATCAAATTTAGTGAGATAATCTCTATCTCTCAACATGTAGCACATACTCCCAAAAATGTGAAAATATTTCACATTTTGTTTCTTCCCTTTCCACAGCTCATAAAGAGTGAATCTTGTCTTGGGTCTGAAATATACCCAATTTATGACATGACATGCAGTGTTAATTGCCTCTACCCAGAGGTTGTCAAGCACAGATTTTGCCTTCATCATTACACGACTCATTTCTTGCAGAGTCTGATTTTTTCTCTCAACAACACCGTTTTGTTACTGTAAAACCCCAGATTTTTGAATAAGGATTAGAAGATTTTTAAGCATAATTAAGAAATTAAGAAAGAGATTTTAATAAGGTTTAAGAAAGGTTAGATGTAAGTCACGACTTTAGGGGTCATTTTTCGTAAAATTGTCTTTTCGAAAATTTTGATCCTAACTTTGTTTTGGCCGATTTTGGTCTTGTTAGAAAGATATTGACCTAAGGAGTGTGTCGGTATTTTCAAAATTTTAATCTGATGTCATTTGAGGTCCCAGTGAAGAAAATGGTATTAAGAAAGCAAATGAATAGTAATTTCCGCGTGCATTCGTGTTTTGAGAAATTTACGAAATCCTCCTCTTTGATCTGAGACTTGTTCTGTTGAGCTTATCTTATGGGAAATGATCCAAGGAATCCGTTCACATTCCCGGATTGCCAATTCGAGGTCAATCGAGTGCTCGGGAGCAAAATCTGTCAATCTGATTGAATAGTAAAAGTAATTTTTAAAAAGAGAATTTTTTCTCGTTTTTCTTCAGACGACCTCTTCTTCATCCTGAGTTAGGTTGGTTCAATAGAACTCGAGCCAACGAGTCTTCTGATATTTTTAGATTTCATGTCTGAGTTCATTTGGACCTCGACATCGAATAAAGCAACTTTTAACCGAACCCGGAGTTACTTTTGCAGTATTGTTGCACTGTAATAGCTTCCCTTGGAAGCTCTAGAAGCATGATAGGGCAAATGAAATATCCAATAAAATGTTTTGTTCTGCCTAATTGATCTCTGTGCAAAGGAAGGAAGGAAAATAAGTTATTTTAAAGGATTATTATTGATTGAGCTCTTGAGCATGTTTAGACATGATATGAATGTTTAAGTATGATATATGCTTAGCATGAGATGTTGAGAATTGCTTATTTGTTGCAATAGGTATTTATATATGATCATGATCATGAGATTGATATTGATATTTTCCTAAGTATAGCATAGATGAGTAATGCCTTCTAGGGTAGTGATAAATCCTTTGTAGGCCTTGAGATCATGCTTTGATTGAAGGATTAGTCCTAGATGTTATACTCTAGGCTTGGTCTTGTTAAGGAAGGTTAAAGAAGGAATGAATGATTTTATCATTTGATTAAGCAGGATTTTAAGCTCAAAGGAATTGTGATTTTATATCACCAGGAAGTGATATTTGATCACTAAGGGAGTCACTGCTGGGTAACCCCCCTCTCGCATACTCGAGTCACTACTGGATAACCCCCTCGCAAACTCAGTAGGATATTTGAGGTAACCCCTATCTTATCCTAAGGCATGCCTAAAGATGCAGTAGACATCAGGTTTGAGCCAGGAAGGGCCCAAAGGAAAAAGAAAAAGGTTTTGCGGATATGGAGAGGGCTTTTGCGTTTTGCTCTCCATATACCGCCAGTTGTTAATTAGATATTTCTGAAGTTTTATTGAGAAGTTTTCTTTAAAAATGTATCATCCCAGAATTTCAGAGAGTTTTCTAAATTTATTTAGAAGACTAAAGAAAATAATTGGAGCTAAAATAAAGTAAAACAGATGTAAGTCGCGAATTTTGTGTCTTTTATGTGAAAATCGATTATGAGATTTTGCGTTTTCCGCTAGAAGATAGTCAATATTGATCATTTCTGGAATGTAATGACCTAAAGGAAGCTGTTGGTGCTTTCAAAATTTTAATCTGACTTCTACAGGACTCCTGAAATTGAAAATCTTAAAGGGAAAACCTGTGAATAGTAATTTATGCGTGCGTTTGTGATTCGAAAAAATTATGAAATCTTCCTCATTGATCCGAGACTTATTCTATCAAGCCTATCTTAAGGGAAATGAGCCAAGGAATTCGTTCGCATTCACGAATTGCTAATCTGTGGTCAATCGAACGCTCGGGAGCAAAATCTGTCAATCAAAAGGAATAGTGAAAGTAATTTTTGAAAGAGAATATTTTCTCGTTTCTCTTTAGATGACTTCCTCACCATCCAGAGTCAGGTTGGTTCAATAATATTTGAGCCAACAAATGTCCCGATATTTTTAGATTTTGTATCTGAGGTCGTTTGGACCTCGACATCGAATAAAGCAACTTTTAATCTAGTCCGGAATCACTTTATCAGTATTTTATACCCAGCGTGGCTTACCAGGGAAGCCAAGCTTTTTCCTATAAATAGGGGCCTCCCCATTCATTTGTGCCTTGCTCATTCTCTCTCTTTTCTCTCTTTCTCTCTCGTTCCTATTGACGAACGAGAGAAACCCGGGCTTGTGCCGAGTAAATCGCGCATGCGGGCCCAGGTTAAGTTTTGTTGGGGGGTGCTACTGCAGGAGCAGTTGTCGAGCACCGGAAGACTATCGGAGAGCTGCCACTGCCATGGATGGTCGAAAATCACCGTCGTCGTGCTGCCGTCGCGCCGCCGCTTCGGACGTCTCGTTTCGGTCAATTTCTTATCCTTTATAGTTGAAATTTTAATATATTGTGTGTTTTAAATAGTGCTTCATTTCATATGTTGAGTGTGTTGTCGTCTGGTGGCTGAAAACTGGCGAAAACTCCGGAAAACGTGAAAAATAAAGGGGCGGCTATCAGTTTCGGTTTCGGCCCATTTTCGCCTGTTTTGGTTCGTCAAATCGAAAAAGTTTAAACTAGAAAGTTGCTCAAAATATTATTTCCTATAGGACTGCCAAGTTTCATAATTTTCCGATAAGTTTTGATTAAAGTCAATTATTTTAATCAGACGATTATTTTTATAACTAGAGCATGTGATTTCAGAAAATTCCGAAAATTGTATACTTTAATAAAGATATATGTGGGGTCATGTCTGATTATTTTCATAATTTTTGGGAAAGTAAAAGGTGTAATCGAGGTTAGCTGTGAAAAATATAATAAAATGACAAGTTACGGAAAGTGAGCTCTGTCAAATCTTTTGGTCCCATTAAATCGAAAATTATATTTTAGAATTTATTTCCTTTTGTGTGGAAGTTGTACGATGTCTCTTGAGTGGCGCATTCTTAATTGAAATATAATTAAAGTAAATAAAAGCTTCAATTAAATTAAAGTCAAGTTCTGAAAATTAGAGCAGCAGTCTTAAAATAAGATTTGACCTTGTAGGACCTTTGAGCCAGTCAGAGGAGCTGACGGATGAGTATCAAGAAATTTGATCACCCGAGTTGATCTAATCAAGGTGGGTTTATTTGCAAAACCTATCTATATTTGAGTTACTAACTCATAAATATGATTGTCATAGTTAGAATATTCAAATAAAATATTTGAGGAATTATCTGCTCAAGTCTCTGCCAGAGTAATAGTATTATATCGTTGTATAATTAATGAGAACATAGTACTATATTGTTGTATAATTATTGAGAACATAGATTATGCTTTGCCATAATATTACTCCATTATATTGTTGTACTATATCGTCTTGTTCAGAATAAATTATTGCTCATGAGTATGTTGTTATGTGATACAATATTACTCCATTATTTTCCTCTTAAACTCTGATATAGTTGTCCCATAGTATGATTGCATGCTATGTTTTATTTTTTGGCTTAACTGAATTGTATACCTTATTTAAATTATGATAAATAAAGTCTCATTTCTTTTCCATAGATCCAAGCGTGTCTCTTTACAGTTTTTGACCTATGGGTAGGTCATACTTGATTGAGTCTTGGATTCTATTTATTTTTCGGTTGACCTATCAATGGGTCTTAAATTGATTAATTGCTTCTGTTATATGAATTAGACATAAAATAGTTTATTTGCCTCTGACCTATTGATGGGTATTAGTTATTGTGACCTATGGAGATGTCTTGTTTATTTGAAGAGTCAGAATCCTATCTATTAATTGTTGGATTCTGTTTGAATTTGATTGGCCTATGAATAGGCATTCTTTTGAATTGATTGAATCATTTGACTTCGTTGATACGTTGAAAGATGTGGATTTCTTCCAGTTACAGAGGTTATGCTGCCCAAATTTCTGGGAAATATAACCTATTATTGTTATAAAGTCATTTCATTTTATTATTCTAAATAGTACTTCTTTTTTTAGTAACACCCCGACCCTCATTTATTTTCCCTTCATGACTGGGATATTACTGAGGACCCCCTAGACTTTGGATTATGCTACCTTTTTCCTTATTCTTTTCCCGTAGTGTCCCCGTCCTAATTCTCGGGACTAGGGCGTTACAAAAAACCCACTGAGTACATTAGTGCTCATGCCCTCTTTTTCAAATATTTTTCAGGTTAACATGCTGAGGATGTTGGTGGCTGTGGATGTGGGTTGACTGCCAGAATCTTGTTTTGCTATTAAGTATTTGAACCCCACTATGAATTCTGCTACTCTGATATGTGTTACTTAAATTCCTAAACTTGTTATCTCTATTTGAATTCCTATGAATACCCTTTTGAGACATGATCAAACATGATTATATATTATCATGCCTATTTAAGTTACATCTTTACTCATCGATTCATGATTTACTTTCTGCCTATGAAAAGGCTTGAGCATGTTGGTTCTGTTTAATCGCTTTGACCTATGAATGAGTCTATACCTTGCTGGTATCTGATTATTTAGCCTTCTCCCACTCGTTACATTTTGCAAAGTATAACTCATTTTTGAGCAAGTGATTCATAAATTATCATCTACCTTTCGAAAGCATACCCCTATCCGTAAACCCTTCTTTGATAATTGATAAACTGATATTTTACACTTCTTTTGGTGTACTTTAGTGTCGTGTTCTGTATAATTTAAGTGTGTTTTATCTCAGTTTATTTCTAGTTTCCCGAATTTTAGGAGTTGGTCGTGCTTGATGTTTTTTTGCAGGTTTGTTCGTCAATTTTCATTACTTTTAGAGTTTGAAGCAAATGTGGAGTCCCAAGAGAGTACATGAAGAGATTGGTCGAGAAAACGGGACGAAATAAGCCGAGAAGGAAATCGCGAGCTTGGACCCGCGACGGGGTTGCAACTGCATGGTCGCGAATCACTTTGAGTAGAACACTGCAGTGTCGCGACATGGGAGGGGTGCAGAAGAAGAAAACTCGCGACCCCGATCGCGAATAAGTTGAAGGACGCGAATTTCATGCCATGTGGTGCCACGTCATGCCACGTGGATTCGTGGGCTGATTTGTGGACGGCAGGGTCACGACTCTGGTCGCGGCTGAAGCGGGCTTTGTCCGATTTTCACTGTGTTTTTGGGCTTTTTCCTAACTTGGTATAAAAGGATCCTTTTTGAGCGAAAATCAGCATAAGAAATCAGACCCTAAATTGAAAGCAGAGGTTTGCTGTGGAAAAAAAAAAGCATCGCGAAGAACACGCTAGAGGATTTCAAGCAAGTCTAGATTAGAGACATATTTTTTTCTTCTGGGTTTTATTCAGTTCAATTCTTGTCTAGCCATGAACATCCTGAATTTGAATTCTTTTGTTTATTTCATTATGAACAACTAAACCCCAGTATTCTAGGGTTGATTCATGATTCAGTTATGAAATCTTATTATTAATTCCAATTTTTATGTCTATGATTTTTATTGCACTTTAATTATTCTCGGGTTATATTTGTTTATGTCAATTGATTGGCCGTTAATTGATGTAATTGGTTGTGTTGATTCATAAATCGAGAGAGGAGTTTCAACACTAGAATAGAATAATTAACATTAGTAATTAATAACACTCGAGAGAGTTGAGATTACTGGTGAGAGCAATTAAACATATTGTTCATTTAGGAGTTGCATTTTGGATAATAAATGGAGACATTGTTATTTATAGTGTAATCAACGTTCTTAACTCTCTGAGAAGAGATTCTGAATAGCTAAGTGGTTGCTCTAGTGTGATTGAGATCCCAACATAGACATAGTTATTGGATTAGGTAATAAGATGGATTATCTGATGATTGTTCAATCCTAGAATGAGCATTTCTTCTTGATAATTTTTCTCTGCAACTTTATCTGCTGTGAATTTAGGTTTGCAAGTTATTTATTTATTTTATTTCATTTGTTTAAAACTTCTAAACTTTGGTTAGTCTAGATAGCAGAGTTAGGATAGATAGAATAACTAGTAATTAGAATTTTAGTCTTTGTGGATTCGACCTTGTTCACCGCTGTTCTGTAAGCCTCGATGTGCACTTGTAGTTTAGGTGAATTAAAATACCGAACAAGTTTTTGGCGCCATTGCCGGAGACTTATTTCTTTGTTTACTATTATTAGAATTTATTTTATATTGCTACTCTAGACATTGTTTCTTTATTTTATTTTCTTTTCTTGTTTAAATATCTATTTTCTTTCATCTATTTTCACAGGTTGTGTATGAGCACAAGATCAAAAGGAGAGCCACTACAGACTTTTGATCCTGAGTTTGAAGCCACTGCTCGGCATAACAACGCTAGAAGGAGAAGGAGAGGAATGCCGATCAATAGATAGCATCTGTTACAGTTGAGCAAATGCAGCAACTGCAGAGACAGTTGGAGGAAATGCAACGTCGGATGCAAGAGCATGAAGCTGCAAGAGAGGACGTTCCTATACCCATAAACCAGATGTTTACGTCGGTACTTAATCATGGTCATATTCCCAGTCCCGGAATCAATGCCAATACTTTTGAACTGAAGACGGGATTGGTAGGCATGGTGCAACAGCACCAGTATGGAAGGCTCAAAACTGAAAACCGAATGCACATCTGCAACAGTTCCTAGAGATTTGCAGCACTATTAAGATGAACGGAGTTTCGGATGACACTATTCGACTCCATCTATTTTCTTTCTCTCTGAGAGATGCTACTAAGGATTGGTATTACTTACTGGATCTTAGTACAATGGATAGTTGGGAGTGTTTAGCTCACAAGTTCCTCCACAAATTCTTTCCTCCCAGTCCGACTCTGAAGTTGAAAGGCCAGATCACTCAATTTCACCAATATGAGAATGAGAATTTATACGAAGCATGGGAGAGATATCGAGAGTTGCTGAGGAAGTGTCCCAACCATGGATTTGGAGTTGATCATCAGGTTGGCTTCTTCTACAACAGATGCGACATGGAGGTGAAGAGACTTTTGGATGCTTCAGCAGGTGGGTCCTTGCTCAACAAAAGACATGATCAAGTCGTGTCCATCATTGAAGACTTGGCTACTAACAGTTATCAGTGGACCAATGATCGTCAAGTGAAGATTATGAAGAGGGCTGCAGCAATTGATGACACAGATCCTATTTCTAAGTTGGCCGCCCAACTATTTACTCTGAATACCACCATCAACAACCGATTTGATGCCATGACACGTTCGGGTATAGAGAATCCTGTGGAGAATGCAATGGAGGATGTGAACTACATAAATCAAAGCGGTTATGGGAACAACAACCACAATTATTGAGGTAGGAATCAATTCTACCAAGGTAATCATTCCAATCTCTCATATGGAAATCCTAATGCCGCATTGTAGCCACCACCTTGTTTTTCAGTAACCAACGACGTGATTGATGAAGACAAGAAGCCGAAGATGGATGAGCTTCTGATGGCTTTTATGGGCAAGACAGATAAGTACATGGGAGAGTCTCAATCTAGAGTTGAGAAACTAGAGAATACTGTTGGAGCCATGAGGACTCAAATGAAAATGTTTGAGAAGCAGTTGGGACAGTTGGCTACAGTCGTTGGAAATCAGCATTAGCCGGGTCAGTTCCTTAGCAATACAATAGTAAATGCCAAGGAGCAGTGCAAGGTAATACAGTTAAGAAGCGGGACTTCTTATGAAGGTCCGAAGAATCCAAGACATGCATTGACTCCTGAGGACGAAGCTGAGAAGGTAGAGGACGATTCAAAATATCACAATCCAGCAGCCAACAGTGTTGCAACACTGCCACCTTCGCCAGCCCCTGCATCATCTACTGTTCCTTATCCTTAGAGGTTTCAGAAGAAGAAAGTAGATGAGCAATTCTCCAAATTTTTAGAGATATTTAGAAAAGTGCAGATTAATATCCCTCTGGTGGAAGCTCTACAGCAGATGCCGAGTTATGCCAAGTTCCTTAAGGACGTCGTCTCCAAGAAGAGAAAATTGGGTGATTATGCCACAGTAAACCTCTCAAAGAACTGTAGTGCCCTCATTCCGAAGAAGCTTCCAGCTAAGCTTACAGATCCAGAGAGTTTCACCATTTCAGTTACTATTGGAGTTGATCATACTGGGAAGGCTCAATGCGACTTGGGGGCTAGCATCAACCTGATGCCATTACCTTTCGTCCAAAAATTGAACATCGGGAAGATAAAGCCCACCACCATATGTCTTCAGATGGCAGATAGATCAGTGACACATCCGTGGGGAATAGTTGAAGACATCTTAGTCAAAGTCAATGAGTTCATTTTTTCCGTTGATTTTGTAGTGCTAGACATAGAGGCGGATTCTGAGGTCCCTCTTATTTTGGGGCGCCCGTTTCTCAACATGGGCAAGGCATTGATAGACATGGCTAAGGGAGAATTGATACTTCGTGTCAATGATGAGAGTGTCACTTTTTCCCTATTCAAAGCCATGCAGTTCCATGATAAGGAGGATTCCCAACAAATTGAGGAGTGCAAAGTGCTCAAAGTGGTGGACTCCTGCGTTGATATAGTCTACTTTATGGATCCGAGGCACTCTTTGGAGCACACCCTGCTCCATTCTTATTTTGCTACAAATGAATTCAAATTTGATAATTTCGAATTAACTGATGCCATTGCTGAATTAAATTCATTACAGGAAATTCTAAGGCGAGGATCCAAATTTCTACCACTGAGGGATGAAAGCGAGAAGTCGAAGGATGGAGAGCCACAAGTGCCCAAGAAGTTGGAGTTGAGCCACTGCCCGCCCATCTTAAGTGTGCGTTCTTGGGCGACAATGAAACCAAACCAGTAATCGTTTGTGCTTACCTCTCTGCGTCTCAGCTGGATAGTCTTTTGCGTGTTTTGAGAAAGCATCAAAGTGCTATAGGTTGGTCGATTTCTGATTTGAAAGGGATTACTCCGTCTATATGCATGCATAGGATTTTACTTCAGGATGATTATAAGCCACGTGTACAAAATCAATGTAGGTTAAATCCGATAATGCAAGAGGTTGTTAGAAAAGAGATTTTGAAATTACTTGATGCCGGTATCATTTTTGCTATCTCTGATAGTGAGTGGGTTAGTCCCACTCAAGTTGTGGCTAAGAAGGGGGGCATGACTGTTGTAGAGGGTGAAGGAAACGAGATGATTGCTACTAGAGTCGTGACTGGTTGGCGTGTGTGTATTGATTATCATATGTTGAATGCTGCCACTAAAAAGGACCATTTTCCTCTTCCCTTTATGATCAGATATTAGACAGATTAGCAGATTATGAATATTACTGTTTTCTAGATGGTTATTCTGGCTATAATTAGATCATGATTGCTCCTAAGGACCAAGAAAAGACTGCGTTTACATGTCCTTATGGTATTTTTGCCTATCGTTATATGTCTTTTGGTCTATGCAATGCGCCTGCTACTTTTCAGAAGTGTATGATGGCTATCTTCCATGGACTGATTGAAAACATTATGGAAGTATTTATGGATGATTTCTCTGTTTATAGTGATTCATTTGATAATTTTCTGGCCAATCTAACTCAACTTTTGCAGAGATGTGAAGATACCAACCTAGTTCTTAACTGGAAAAAATGCCATTTTATAGTACGTGACGGTATAGTTTTGGGTCACAAAGTATCTTCTGTAGGTTTGGAGGTCGATCGGGCTAAGATCGTCGCCATAGAGAAGTTACCACCGCCTACCAATGAGAAGTCTGTGAGAAGCTTTCTTGGCCATGCCGGTTTTCATCGGTATTTTATTCGAGATATTTCTAAAATTGCTAAGCCTCTCAGTCATTTATTGGAAAAATCAGTTGCATTTGACTTCTTTGATGAGTGCTTGTAGGTCTTTGAGACTTTGAAGAAAGCTTTGGTGAGTGCCCCCATCTTGATCACACCTGAATGGTCACAACCGTATGAGATAATGTGTGATGCAAGTGATGTCGCTATAGGAGCTGCTTTGAGGTAAAAGCGGGACAAACTATTCCGTGTCATTTACTATGCCAGTCGAACTTTGGATTCGGCACAAGTAAATTACACGAAAACTGAGAAGGAGTTGTTGGCAGTGGTGTATTCATTTGATGAATTTCGTGCTTATCTCATTGGTGCCAAAACTATAGTTTATACTGACCATACAGTCTTGAGGTATCTGTTTGACAAAAAAGATGCTAAACCTCATTTGATCCGGTGGATTTTATTGCTGCAGGAATTTGATCTCGAGATTCGAGATCGAAAGGGGTGTGAGAATGTGGTTGTGGACCACTTGTCTCGGTTGGAGCTACCTGTGGAGGGCGAAGAAGCTCATGTGCCTATCAATGAAAAATTTCCAGATGACCAGCTTTTTCAGGTGAAATCCCTGCCCCTGTGGTTTGCAGATTATGTGAACTTTCTTGCTGCAGGTGTGCCACCACCGGACTTGATGTCACATCAGAAGAAGAAATTCTTTCATGATGAGAAAATCTACATGTAGGATGATCCGTTCTTGCTCCGGCGTTGCTCTGATATAGTCATCCGTCGTTGTGTGCCTCAAGAGGAATGGCGGTCCATATTTTCTGTAGTGCCACACTTCGCCGAGTGGTGGCCATTTTTCTACCAACCGCACCGCCTTCAAGGTCTTGCAAAGTGGTTTCTATTGGCCATCTCTGTTCAAAGATTGCCATGAGTTTACCCGGGAGTGTGATAAATGCTAAAGAATGGGGGGGCTTTCCAAGAGGAATGAGATGCCACTCACTAACATCGTAGATGTCGAGCTATTTGATGTGTGGGGCATCGACTTCATGGGACCATTCCCAGTCTCTTCTAGTGGCTTCTAGTATATTCTGCTAGCCATAGATTATGTCTCGATGTGGTTTGAAGCCATCCCAACAGTCATCAATAACTCTCGGGTCGTCATTAGCTTTTTAAAGAAGTTGTTCTCTCATTTTGGAACACCTAGAGCTTTATTGAGTGATGGGGGAACACATTTTGGCAACAACCCGTTGAAGACACTGTTGGCTAAGTATGGAATCAAGCACAAAGTGACGACACCATACCATCCACAAGCAAATGGGAAAGCTGAGCTTGCTAATCAAGAAATTCGGCAAATCTTGGACAAGACGGTGAATACCAATAGGAAGGATTGGGCCTTATTATTGGATGGTGCACTTTGGGCGTACCGAACTGCATACAAGACGCCGTTGGGACTATCTCTATACCAATTGTTGTTTGGAAAATCTTGTCATTTTCCGGTGGAGTTGGAGCACAAATCATATTGGGCTGTGAAGCAGTTGAATTTTAACTTCAAGACAGCAGGGAATAAGAGGGTGCTTCAGCTGAATGAGCTCGACGAGTTCCGCACGGAGGCATTCGAAAATTCATTGCTCTACAAGTTGCAGACCAAGGCGTTCCATGATAAGATTATTATTCAAATCGAGTTATTGCCCGGTGATAATGTTTTATTATTTAACTCTTGTTTGAAATTATTTCCAGGAAAGTTGAGGTCCAAGTGGTTGGGGCCCTTTGTGATCAAGAAAATGCTTCTTAGTGGTGCAGTGAAGCTTCTATCTGCCACAGGAGAACATTTCATTGTCAATGGGCATAGAGTGAAGAAGTACTATAGCTCGGAGCAGCGCCATGAGGTGTCCACCATTAAGTTGTTGGAGCCTTGAGCCTAAAGAGGTCGTCTGGCTGTCGACGTTAAATGCAGTGCTTGTTGGAAGGCAACCCAACGGTTTTTCATCTTCTGTTCTTTAGAGTTTTTTTGTTTTCTTCGTTTGGTGTCTTTTTGCTGAGTTATGCAGGTAATAGCTGTGGAATAGATCGAATGCCGATAGCCGTGTTCTAAGTAACCTTCAATATCGTGTTTTCACGCATTGGGCATACGCAAAGAAAGTTGCGATTGGGGTCGGTTGAACCTTTACTTAGGACCTTCTTTCGTGCATTCGATCACATATGAGCTTAAGTTTCGCGTACAACATGGATAGGAGGACAAAAATAATCGCCGGATGTCCAGAAACAATTCGCGACCCGAATCACCCTGAGGTCCCACTGCGATGTCGCGACAGGGAGGGGGTATCACATAGGAAAATTCATGACCCCGGTCGTGAATTTCCACCCGGTCGCGAATAATCCACGTGTCCACGTGGCAAGATTGCTGACTGGATCGCGATTTCTTAACAGGTGACATAATGAAATTCGCGACCCGAGTCGCGATCGCGAATCCCTTACTGACGTGGCGACGCGGAATCTGGTTTTAAACACTTTTTCTCCTTCTTTTTCCATTTTCACTCTTTCTTCTTCACTCACACACGCACAGACACCTATTTCCTCTTCAAATTCACCACTCAAAGTACATTTTCTCCCCTCTAATCTTATGTATTTCATTTACCCATGACATGAGGACTTGATTTACATAGTTTTTTGCCTGGTTTATGGTAGAAAATTGAAATACCCAAATTCTAGGTTTTAAATGGGGGAGATTGAGGAATTGTATGTTCTCCATATTTTTGGATGGGATTGTTGGTCTCCATCGTCCTTAATCTACTAGCATTCCATGTTCACATGATTTGTGGAGTCTATTTTTGCTTTGTTTGGGTGGATATCATTATGCTATGGTTTTGGGAGAATTGTGGGTCTTTGTGGAAGAAAGCATGCTTATATGGTTGTGTTGCTAATTCTTCATGTCTTTTGCATTGAGGCGTGCTATTTGTGTGCGGCTATGTTTGGAGGGTTGTTGAAGTTTGATCTTTTGTCGTTTCTTTTATTTGTTGCCCCACCCCGTTGATTGAGAATGATGGACTAGAATGGGGGATGGTGCCAGTTTTGTTGTTGCCATTATGCATGTTTGGGAGACGGAGCATGGGTATGATCCCATGTTTTTTCTTTTATAAGACGTTGCTCGTGTTTTTGTGCACAATCGATTGGTAGGAAGGGGCAGAAGCAGGCGCCCTCTGCTCGCAGATAAACAAAGCAGACCCCCGACTCTTTCCACTCCTTCACCCACCTTTTCCAGTTCACAGAAAAAGTTTCATGAATATGGTGATGAGGTCGAGGCCCAATCTGAGGAGTTGGATCAGTCTGAGGAAGAAAATCAGTCAGAAGGGAATGACCAGCAGGAGGACCTTGAGACTGACGACTCTGAAGACGAAGACTATGAGCCCGCATCTGAGGAAGATGAAGAAGATGTGGAAGAAGAGCTCAAGCCTGAGATTGCTGATGATGATGAAGCTGCAGCTCCTCTTTACCACCCTCAGAGATATGGTATCGTGTTGCAGACACAGGAAGAATGTGATAATTGGTGACGCTTAGTAGTGATGAAATATTTCCCCACACAATATCCTTGCTCTGCCACCACTATAGCTCTCGGCATCAATGAGGATGTGTGGGGTCTCATTAACCGTATTGGATGGAACCACTCTGTGGCTGGGGGATGGCCTACCTACCCGGTTTTGGTATATGAATTCCTCAGCACTCTTGAAGTGAAATCGACGCAGATTCGAGGCCCCTACACCATGTCATTCCATTTTGGGAATGTGGCTCATATTCTTACCGCTAATGAAGTTAATGCCATCTTCATGTTCCTGATGGCGGTATTTTCAACCGCTTTGGAGTTCGAGCTGAACATTTTTAGCTGCGCCTTCAGTCTGAATCGGCGTGGTACGATCACAAACGGGCTAAGGCTTCCGCAATGCTGAATCTGATGTTTCATTATGTGTAGAAGATTATTGCTTCCACTGTGTTAGCACAACATGAGACCTCAGGAATTCGAACGCCCGAGATTCTCTTCTTGTGGGCCATGTTGAGCGGTACTAATCTCAACTTTGCCGCATTCTTGATGCAGCAGTTCCAGAGGCAAAGTTCCCAGGTTACAGATGCCATTGATATTGGTGGCATGCTCATACCTATAGCTGCTCCTATCGGCATCCCATTGCATCGATATGGTAGTCTTCCGGCTCTTCGAGCCATCAATTTACCGAATTTACGCCAGTCCCAGATGCTGGTCAACCACATAGATGCGCACCTCCTGAATTTAAGAGGCAACCGTGTTTTTCCGTCGCCTAACCGCCCACTCACCACAGTGTCAGATCTCACCCGCACCGAAAATTGGCTACTTGAAACTCCAGCTCACCATGCCGCCATTGATGCTGCTGCTGGGGAGGATCGGTTTTAGATTCCAGAAAGTGTTCAACGGGCGCAGGCTGAGTGGTCCGCGAAGCTGAGCAGAGAGTAGACACTCAAATACGGGAAGATTGTACAGCTGAGCAGTGGGATTCTCTCACTGACATGATGGCCAACATGAACACTGCCATTGGCTCGATGCACACAGCGGTCGGCACCTTGAACACCAATTACGGTGCCATGAATGCGGCTTTTCAGACACTATAGACGGATGTCCATGATATGCGTGGGGAGATCCATGATATTTGAGACATGGTTTGGGGATTCCAACTGTACCCAAGTGCGTATTTCCCTTACCCTCACTATGGTGCTGGCCCCAATGCCCCGTCTATCTCCGACAGCCCTCAAGACCCCACCTCGTCTAGCCACTCTCCCCGTGGCCAGCCCCAGCTTCAGATGCCCCCGCACTTGTACCCATACATGCCATTTATGTATCCACCGTACCGGCCTCCCCTGTCCTCCTGAATCCGCTGTAAGTGGTCCAGACAGCTTTACATCTTCTTTTCAAACTTATTCTACCTCTGAGTGTTGAATAAGTTTGGGGGATGTGCGCTTAAGGTGTCTAGACCATTTTTCTTTATTTACCTGCTTTCTTAGTTAGTTTTGTAGTGAGTCGGTTTTTTTAGTAATCGAGTCATCCTTGGAAGAAATTTTGTGTTGTTCTGCTTTAATCTTGATGGTTTTGTGAGAACTTGTATGAATGATGCGCATAATTCATGGTTTAGTATTTATGATGGAGAGAATGAGAATGTGATTTGTTTGTTTAATTATCAGTGGTCTTGATTTGAACATGCATGTGTTGTTGAGCCTGATAAGTATGACTAAGACTAATGTTAAACCGTGAGCTTTTGTGCCTATTGGGTGTTTCACCCATCTCTTTGTTTTGGTGTGTTGGTCAAGCATGCTTTTGTATCTCTAGAACTTCCATGATTTCTCTCTCAAAATGTTTACTATGTCCGGCATTTGGGAAATGATCTTAGGCCATCTTTTCTGTAGCTGATTTTCCATACACAGTCCTAAAATATATATGATTCCTTTGTGAGCCCCGTTGTGCCTGATTACCCTTTTCATGGATTTTCTATCTGGTTCTGAATTGGCAAATGGGTAGGAGATAGGAATAAAGGGAAAATGGATGTTAGTGGGTTGAAAAAGAATAAAGTGTTGTATGGTTGTTGTGGATTGTTGATGTATGTTGGCACATGGAAAAAAAAGAGAAAATAAAAATAAGTGGTGCCAATAACACAAGTTCAAAATGGAAGGGACTCAAAGAGTTCCTAAAGGAAAAAAAAAGGTTGTGTAGAAGGAGATGAGCTAGAAGAATTCTAGCTATGTGCTTGAATGAAGAAAAAAAGGGGTGATTTAGTTGAATGGTCTAAATGAATTGAGAGAGTTGTAAAATTATGTGATTTTAGCAAATCTTTTAGTCACTTTTAGCCATATATTTCCAACCCCAAACCAAAGCCTACATTACAACCTGTTTAAAAGTCCTTTTTGATTCTTTATTACAGTATGATCTCGTTTGGTGAGCTGAGAAAGAATACAAGCTTATGGTTGATGTTTTTGCATGATTGACATTCGATGAGTGTGGACTCTGATTTATGTGACTTGTGAGAGTTGAGAGATACACACACAACCGAGAAGAACATTGGCTTAATTGTGTTTGTTGAGTTTCAAAGGGCATGTGTGTGGGATATAACGGGCTATTGAATGTTGAACGCGCGTGATTCTTTAATTCTTGAGATCCGATTTGCTAGATTGTGGATTGTGTGCATAATTTGTCCTGTTCCTTTTTTAGGTGTTAGTTCTTTGTTTGAGGACAAACAAACTTATAAGTTTGGGGGAGTTGATAAACTGAGATTTTACACTTCTTTTGGTGCACTTTAGTGTCGTGTTCTGTATAATTTAAGTGTGTTTTAGATCATTTTATTTCGAGTTTTCTGAGTTTTGGGAGTTGGTCGTGCTTGATGTATTTTTGCAGGTTTGTTCGTCAATTTTGGTTGCTTTTAGAGTTTGAAGCAAGTGTGGAGTCCCAAGAGAGTACATGAAGATATTGGTCGAGAAAATGGGACGAAATAAGCCGAGAAGGAAATTGCGAGCTTGGAGCCGTGACTCGGTCGCGACTGCATGGTCGTGAATCACTTTGAGTGGAACACTGCAGTGTCGTAACAGGGGAGGGGTGCAGAAGAAGAAAATTCGCGACCCCGGTCACGAATAAGTTGAAGGACGTGAATTTCATGCCATGTGGCGCCACGTCATGCCACGTGGATTCGCGGGCCGATTTGTGGACGGCAGGGTTGCAACTCTGGTCGCGGCTGAAGCGGGCTTTATCCGATGTCCACTGTATTTTTGGGCTTTTTCCTAACTTGGTATAAAAGGATTCTTTTTGGGCGAAAATCAGCATCAGAAATCAGACCTTAAATTGAAAGCAGAGGTTTGCTGTGGAAAAAAAAAAGCATCGCGAAGAACACGCCAGAGGATTTCAAGCAAGTCTAGATTAGAGACAAATTTTTTTCTTCCGGGTTTTATTTAGTTTAATTCTTGTCTAGCCATGAACATCCCGAATTTGAATTCTTTTGTTTATTTCATTATGAACAACTAAACCCTAGTATTCTAGGGTTGATTCATGATTCAGTTATGAAATCTTATTATTAATTCTAATTTTTATGTCTATGATTTTTATTGCACTTTAATTATTCTGGGGTTATATTTGTTTATGTCAATTGATTGGCCATTAATTGATGTAATTGGTTGTGTTGATTCATAAATCGAGAGAGGAGTTTCAAGACTAGAATAGAATAATTAACATTAGTAATTAATAACACTCGAGAGAGTTGAGATTACTGGTGAGAACAATTAAACCTATTGATCATTTAGGAGTTGCATTTTGGATAATAAATGGAGACATTGTTATTTATAGTGTAATCAACGTTCTTAACTCTCTGAAAAGAGATTCTGAATAGCTAAGTGGTTGCTCTAGTGTGATTGAGATCCCAACATAGGCATAGTTATTGAATTAGGTAATAAGATGGATTATCTGATGATTGTTCAATCCTAGAATGCGCATTTCTTCTTGATAATTTTTCTTTGCAACTTTATCTGTTGTGAATTTAGGTTTGCAAGTTATTTATTTATTTTATTTCATTTGTTTAAAACTTCTAAACTTTCGTTAGTATAGATAGCAGAGTTAGGATAGATAGAATAACTAGTAATTAGAATTTAAGTCTCTGTGGATTCGACCTTGTTCACCGCTGTTCTATAAGCCTCGTTGTACATTTGCAGTTTAGGTGAATTAAAATACCAAACAATAATCTTCCGCTTATTGTATTAAGCCCTTAATTAACACCCCATCCCCATTAATTAATCCCACTCTCAGGACCGGGCTGTTACAGTTGTGGTGTTTTAGGGGCAGAAAATTCTTGACCAATGCCTTTTTCTTCATAAAACAGTTTGAAGATTACATTTTCAAACTCTCAACCATAGTCACTTCTCATCCTCACAACATTTGTTCCTTTCTCAACTTTGAGCTTGAGACACAACTTCTTGAACGTCTCAAAAGTTTCTGCCTTGTCTCTAAGAAACTCCACTCACGTGAATCTGGTGTAGTCATCCATACACACAAAATTGAATCTTTTCCGTCGAATGCTATTGGTTTGAACAGGCCCCATCAAATCCATGTGTAACAATTCTAAGGCATTTAAAGTGGTAATCTTCCTTACAAATTTATGAGAAGTATGAATCTATTTACCAATTTGTCATGGGCCGCACACTTTTCCTCGATCAATGTTCAGACTTGGAACACCCATCACAGCTTCAATCTTCACAAGTCACTGTAGATTCCGATAACTGATGTGGCCAAGCTTTTTATACCACAATTTTGCTTCACTCAGCTGAGATCAGAAGCACGTTCCTTTCATGTTGAGAAGATAGCAGTTATCCCGCGATATGTAACCATCCATCAGCAGCACACTTTTCTTATCTTTGACCAGACACTTGTCTCTTGTAAACTGAATAATGAGACCTTGGTCACACAACTGACTAATGCTAATTAAATTAGCTTTTAATCCCTTTACAAGCAAAACATCTTCCAAGCAAGGCATACCAGGAACATTCAACTGACCATGTCCAAGAACACATCCTTTGACTCCATCTCCAAAGGTAACAGACTGATATGAACAATCTTTCTAAAGATTGATCAACATGCTTGTATTTCCGGTCATGTATCGCGAGCAGCCGCTGTCGAAATACCAACTGCTCTTTGCATTAATGTTAAGGGAAATGTGAACCATGTAGTTTCTGTGGTTGTTTCTAGATGTGTCTCTGACATCTTTCCTTCTGACATACTGCTCAGGCTGACACAGACCTCTTCTTCTCATTCTCCTTAGATCATTGAGATAATTTCTGCAGTGTGGATGAATGTGTCCAGGTTTCTCACAGTAGTGGAAAACAGGGAAAATCCTTCTTTTGGACTTCTTTGGACGTGGTGACTTCTCTTCAAAGAAGTTCTTTGGTTCAGCGTTTTCAGGAACTGTCAAATCTTTTGTTCCACAAGATTGTCCAAGATAGAACCTGTCATAGGTCTGACCGCCATTGTATCCAGCCCAGTATGATCCTGAGGGTTCTTTCCTTTGGAGAGAATTTCATCCAGCTGAGATGATCCAGAGTTCATCATTTTAACAAGCTTCTTCAAGTGCTGAAGTTCACCATTCTGTGCTTGAGTACTGTTCCTGGACTACGATAGTTCATCTTGCAGCTCCTTAAGTCTGATGGAGAGATCATCTCTCTCTTTAGTGAGGTTGGAGTTTTCTTTAAGCAACTCTTCTTTGACTTTAACCACCATGATCCAACTAGAATGCAACTTTTTATACGCCTCCATAGCTGATTCTTTAGTAAATTCTTCATCATCACTGCATTCTGATGTTTTTTCGACCTCGTTGTCAGGAACAGATACAGGCATAAACTCCTTAATAGAATGTGTCATGAGAGCAAGATGATTGCTTACATGTTCTTCAACACTTCCACTTTCATCAAGCTCATCGCTCTCACTTAAAGTAGAACTGTAAGACTTGTTCTTCCTTTTTAGAGTGTTAGCACACTCAGCTTGGTAATAACCAAAGCGACCGCATTCTCTACACTTCACCTCTTTATGTTTTTCTTCATTGGAATCTTCATCCTTGGTTCTTCGAGGTTTAGAGAACTTGTTCTTGCTAGGATTATTTTGAGAGGACTTCTGAAAACGTCTCGCAAACTTGCTAAAGTTTTTAGATAACAGAGCAATCGACTCTGCTAGGCTAGCTTTGTCAGGAACATCGATGGGAACATTAGTAATGGAACCCGCCTGAAAACCAATACTTTTCTTCTACACAGTTTCTTCCTCTGTCAGGCCCATTTCAAAGGTTCATAATGAGCCCATCAGTTCTTACAACTTCATCTTGCCCACATCTTTGGCTTTTTCAATGGCCATGACTTTATAGGTGAATCTTTTGGGCAGGTAACAAAGAACTTTTTGAACAAGTTTTTCTTCAGAAATAGTATCTCCCATAGCAAAGCTTTCATTGGCAATGTCACAAATCTTGGAATTGAAATCTCCAAGCTTATCTTTGAAAAACAGTAATCCGTGCTTAAACATTTTTTTGTTAACTGCTTAAAAACTGTTCTGTAATATGTGTGAGACAAATGCAAGAACATAAAAGAATAAAGTAGTAAAAATGCACGAGATGGTAACCCAGTTCGGTTCAAACAACCTACTCTGGGGGATTGCTTCCAAACTTGAAGATTCGACTGGTACTCCTTTGAAGAGTGTATTAAGGATCTTACACATACAAGCCTCCCGCCTTATGTCGTCCGTTCTTCTCCTCGAACTCTTTCGCTAGCCGAAAGTTGTAAGATCCCCTCACAACCGTGACACTAGACTCTCTCTAGCTACCCACGACTTCAACTTAAAATCTCTCCCGAGATTGTGTACAAAATGGATATAAAAATCCCTCCCGTGTTTCATTCAAAAACACTCAAAACTAGTTTATCACGTTGAACGTTTTAATGAACAACTACTAGTTACAAAAACGACCACAAACTGATTCTATCACTAGAATCTAAACAAAATATCAGTGGTACCGATTGCTGCACAAATCGGTCTTCATATATAGTCTTCACTTCAGCTTGGCGTCAATCTCTTACTTTTCGCCAACTAGGTAAGTGGTTTGTGGCCTTCCAAACATGTGTAGATACTTCCTATGTGTAGGAGGGTTAATTCAGCACTGGATCTACACCACAAGGCAGTAAAACGAATCTATCTTGACCTTCCAAACTGGTTTGGCACAAGATCTTTCCAACAAGGAAACTGCCATAAATAGAGTGTCCCTGGTTCTGTTTGGGACATACTCTGGAACAGTTTACCAACTGTTCTTTCTTTTCTTGCACAACAGAAAACAAATCTTCGTGGGACATACCCAGGTACACATTGTCAAACATATCTCACCAATACAACAACACAAATACTTAGTGCATGACCATGGCACTAACAATCTCCCCCTTTGGTATTTATGGTCGGCAATTATCATCACGATCTGCACAACACTTGAATAACCTTCGCAGATCAACAATATATCAAAATGAGTGATATATTCAAAAATAGTCAGAGATAGTTACAAGCACACTCCCCCTGAATCTGAACTGAAAGTGCCTTCATCACGATCAGAGCATTGTTTTCACAGTGTAGAACTGCATTGTCAGTCGATCAAAAATATAGTACAGACCAACAAAAATAAAATGGGGTGAAATAGCCTCCCCAATAAATTGTTTGTTCAGAAATCATCAAACATAAAAAATGAGCACACGCTCAACAAAGCAGCAGCAGCAAAAGGCCATCCTTCATCCAACCATGGCCTTTGTTCACCAACACTCTTCTCCCCCTTAATTGTTGCCAGAAATGGCAAACACCAAACTTCAGGCCGGGGAGGCAGTAGCATCATCAGCATCAGCCGACTTCTCAGCAGCTGGGATAGAAGAAGCACTCGGCACGTCAAGCGGCGAGGCAAGTCCAAGGGCTTGAGCCCGGAGATCAACCAGCAAGGCCTCCAACTCTTATTTTCTGGTTTTGAAAGTCTGAATGGACTTGTTCAGAAACACAACTTCACGCTCCAGAGACTTGATATGATTGTCAAAGAAAACAGAAGTGACAGCAAAAGAGGCAGCAGATCTGTCTGGGATGGATGCGGGAACAGGTCTCGAGCTTTCATCAGCACCACAAGTAGAAACATCCGGAGCATGCTGGGATGAAAAGAGCTTACGGCTGATGGTCAAAGGCTGCGCAATAGGCACATACACATCATTTGCAGAAACAACATCATGCTGTGCCATTATGATGCTGAAAATTAGGCCAGGATAGCCAATAGGTTGCTGAGCACGAGTCGATTTAGCATGAGCAAAAACATTCTCAAAAATGATCAAACCAAGGTTGATTCTCCTTCGAGTGCCCACAGAGTAGAGCAACAAGGCCATAGGTTTGCCCAAAGTCAAATCATGAGTACTGGGTAACCAATTTCTAATAGCAACCTTGTGAAGTATCGAGTACTTCACACTCAGATCAGAAGCCATCAATGCACACCCCGAGGGCCAAACCACCCAACTTCCTCTAGTCAATTCCGACACCACTTCATTCAGATCAAAAACAGGTGCAGGAGCAACAAGGTTCTCATGACCTAAAAATTCATTAATCACGGCAGGGGAAAAAGTAATCCAATGACTCCGCACAAACACAGAAAAAGCATGCTCATAGGAAGCATCACACATACGCTTAGACAAGTTGGCATAAAATTCATGCACAACAGCAGCAATAAAAGGAGGAGCAGAATAAGCAGATTTCTCTAATTGGAGATCATGCAACAGAGAATCAACACCAGTTTCCTCTATATCGGACTTAACGAAACAACGCTCGGAAATCAACGAGCAACCAGAAACAATCTTGAATTGATTTTGGTGAAGGGCAGAGATAAACTTACTTGAATCAAATTCCTCAGAATCGGAATCTGATCTGTCTGGAACAGACTCAGGGACATCCTCTGCTTCTTCATCAGAGAGGGAAGGTGCTCTGGCTTGCTTCATCAGCGGGCGACGACGTCCCGACATCAACCCCATCCTCTGCTCAGACACACACTCCGTGTAATACAGCGAGCATGAACAACCTCAGACTTCTTAGGCACAACCTTTATCACAGCAGGTTTCACTGATTTTGGGGGTTTTGACGAAGGCCCCTTCTTAGCAGCAACTTTCTTGGATTTGAGGGTTTTTGAAGGAGAACCCTTCTTCGCAGCAACCTTGGCCAACACTTTGGATTTCAATTTGGAAATGGGTGTGTCATCTTCATCATCAGACACGGGAGGAGTGACTGGTTCATCTCTCAACTCTAACTTGCGTTTGGACCCACGAGTTTTGGAGGAGGTAGCCTTTGGAGGAGGGACAGAAACATCCTCACGAGCAAGAGACTCCTCATCGATGAAGGAGATATCAATGTCATCTTCTCCTTGATCATGAACAAGGGTTTCAGCAGCTGCAACGGGTGATACTTCACCAAGAGGAACTTGAACCGTGACAACGAGCGTGTCACTATACACCGGGACAGCAGCAGAAAGAGACAGAGCTTGAACAAATTTCAGGGCATCAAGAGATGCAGCAAATTCCTCAATTGAGGTGGGTTCTTCGCTAACAGCAATGACGGCAACATCATCTTCAACAGAAGCCATGGAGACTTCATTTCCTCCAACATTCTCTATAACAGCCGCAATTGAAGCATCCAAAATTTCCACAGACACCATGGGCGGAGAGGATGGCTCTTCAGAAACTCTAAGAAAGGGTTGAGCATCGAGATCTGTCTCAGACACAGATCGAGACGGAAAATCAGCAGAACGTGGCACAGAAGCTGACACAGAAGTAAAAGCTTCGAAGGAAGCAACGGATGCCTTCACAGAGACAGAGGCAATTGAAGATGAAAACACCATTGGTTGAGAAAGCTCCGCAAGCTGTCGTCACAAGTCTTTAGAAGAAATTCTGGGTTTCTTCGCTTGAGAGGGCTTAGAAGAAACAGCTTTTTCCGCCATTAGAGTTCGAACAATAAGAATTCAAACACACACCACAGAGAGAGAGAGAGAACGGCTTGGAAATTTTGCAGCGATTTTATCTCTTTTGAAAAATAAGGTTAAGACCTTAATTAGGAAATTCTAAAAGGAAATTTCCTTAACTCACTTATTCCTCACACATCACCCCGCAGCTTGATGTGGAGAAGTGGAATCGATCGTGGTGCGAAAATCAAGGCACTACTAACCGTTGAAAAGTAACCATTCCTCTAAAGTAAAAACTGTCCGAGATAGATATTGGCACACACCAAGAGAAAAATAATACCAGCAGAGACATCAGTTCTTCACTGCAAGCTTGTGAAGTATCGAGCATTGAGTCGTAGGCTTCAGACTTAGGCTAATCTGTCAGGCATATCCTCTGGCACATTTTCAGAATCATCATCAGAGGGAGAAGGAGCTTGAGCCTTCTTCATCAACGGCCGGTGAGGTCCTGAGACCAAGCCTAATATCTGCTCGGACTGACTCCGAGTAACACGATGACCAGTAGCAATAACAATAAGCAAATGAGCAGCATATGGAGATTTATCCAAATGTAAATCATGTAATAATTCCATCACACCAGTTTCCTTAACGTTAGATTGAACCAACCATCGTTCAGAAACAAGACAACGATCAACCACCAGCTTGGAAAGACCTTGATGGAAAGCAGATAAAACAAACTTGAATCAAAAGATTAATCTTCAGAAGTGGAACTGTCTGAGACATCCGCAAACACATCATCTACCACTTCAACAGAATGGGACGGAGCTCTAGCATTCTTCATCAGCAGACCAGGACATGCTCAGGTCTGCAATTGAGATATGAATCTCATCTTTATCAGAGTTCTGCTTAGCATCAGCAGAATTAACATGGTGCTCAGAGGCAGAAGGGGATTCATCTGGTTCATGGAGCAATTGAAGCTTACGCTTCATACCACGGGACTTGGAAAACATCTCTCCTTGTTCCAAAAGAGGTAGAACATATTCAGCATCAAGTGAGAAAGCATTTTCCTCAACAGCAATATCATTCTCCTTAATATCATCAACTTCAATTCTCCCTTCACAACCGGAGATGAGGAAAGAACATCAAACACCCTAAATTTAGATGAGGGTTCTGGATCTGTCACAGAAACTGACTCAGACAGAGTCGCAAACACTTCAGGAGCATCGCAGGGCACAGATGCAGAGACTTCTGCGGGCTGCAGACATAACATCACTGCTGCGAACGATGGCAGTGGGAACAGATGTGGAGAACACAAGTGATTTTTAAATTTCTTCAAGAGCCTTTCAAAATTAGGGATCACTTCCCTTATGAAATCTACTCAGCACGCCCTCGGGAAGTAGAAGCTGGGCGAGAAACTCGAAGGTCCACTAGCCAAGCACACATAGAGCCACATATGGAGCCACACATGGAGCCACACACTTGCAAATACCATAAAACACTTGGTCATTTTACAATCTCTGTACATACATCACTGACCAAGACTGTACAGAGATACTTCTCGCAAAGGAGAAGTTCAGAGAACACAAAGACCTGATGAGGATCTATGTGTTTTAAATCTTCTAATATCATGTGCCTTAGTGAAAATATCCGCGAGTTGGGCATCTGTTCCAACATACTCGATCACAAGTGATCTATCTTCAACCAATTCACGAATGAAGTGATGGCTAATATCTATATGTTTCGTCCAAGTGTGCTGAACTGAATTCTTTGAACTATTTATGTCACTTATGTTGTCACAAAGTATGGTAAGAACAAACTGTGGCACACCATAATCAACCGGCATATGCTTCATCCATAAAAGTTGTGTACACCAACTTCCAGCCGTAATATATTCTTCTTCGGTAGTAGATAACGAAATGGAATTATGTTTCTTACAAAACCAAGAGACCATGTTGTTTCTAAGGAAGAAATGTCCTCCTGAAGTACACTTCCAAAACTCGTCCACCATTCTGTTTGACACAGATCCAAAGCCAATATTGACATACCAAGCTCGTGGATCTTCTTTGAGACTGTAAAGTGCCTTTTTCAGTTTGTACACAAACTCAGGTTGGTGGCGGTCTTCAAAACCTTTGGGTTGGATAACAAACTTATTTTGTTTCTGACGCCTTACTTCAGTTAGGTCTCTGTTTTTAGAACTGTCCGGCACAGATGTAGGAATATGGACAGTACCATCAAGGCTCTCATCATCAATCTAGGCAGCAAGTTCTTCCAGATTATCAACAACTTGATGGTTTTTAAGAGCATCATTGCTCTCAGATATTAATTCAATCCGATTACAGTCTTCACTTCTGTTAGGCACAGAAACAAGCACACTTCCAGTAGTTTTTTCAAACCTGGAATAGTCATTTTTAACAAGAACAATTGACGATTCTTGATTACTGGTCTGACAAAGATTTTCATGCCACAAGTTTGCTTCATTTAGTTGAGATATGAAGCACATTTCCTTCATGTTGAGAAGATAACAATTGTCCCGTGATCTGTCCCCGACAATCAGCAGAACACTTTCTTTATTCTTGACAAGACATTTGTCTCTAGTGAAATGCACCAAGAGACCTTGGTCACACAGCTGACTGATGCTAATTAAATTAGCCTTTAGTCCTTCTACAAGCAGCACGTCCTCCAGGTTGGGCATCCCATGCACATTTAGGCATCCAAGGCCTTGCACTCTACCTTTAACACCATCTCCAAAGGTAACAGATTGATATGAGCAATCATCTTGTATGTTGCTCAGCATGCTAGCATCTTCAGTCATATGCCAAGAGCATCCGCTGTCAAAGTACCAGCTACTTTTTGCATGAATATTGAGTGCAGTGTGAACCACATAATTTTTGTGATTGTTCCTGGATCTGTTTCGGACATTTCTTTTGGGAAACTGATCAGATTCTGCAAAACCCCTTCTTTTTATCCTTCGGATGTCATTGATCAAGTTTCTGCAATGTGGTCGAATGTGACCGGGTTTCTCACAATAATGACACACAACACGTGTCTTTTGATGAGACTTCCTTCGCTGTTGCTTGTTCTTTGGCCCATCTCTCAACTTTGGAACTGTTGAATCTTTTGTTCCAGATGACTGTCCTTGACAGAATACGTCATAAGTATGAGCGTCATTATATCCGAGCCCAGAATGATCTTGATGACTCTTTCCTTTGGAAAGAATTTCATCCAGTTGAGATGATCCAGAGTTCATCATTTTGACAAGCTTCTTTAGGTGTTGGAGTTCACCATTCTGTGCTTGTGTACTATTTCTAGACTGCAACAATTCATTTTGCACCTCATTAAGGCGAGTAAAGAGATTATCTCTTTCTTTCAAGAGATTGGAATTCTCTTTTAACAGGTCTTCATTGACCTTAACCACCATGATCCAACTGGAATGCAACTTCTTATACGCCTCCATAGTTGATTCCACAGAGAATTCTTCATCTTCTTCATCATCGCTGCATTCTAAAATTTTCTCGACCTCACTGTCAGGAATAGATACAGGCACAGACTCTTTGACAGAGTGTGTCATGAAAGCAATAGGATTGGTTACACCTTCTTCATCACTTTCACTATCATCAGGATCATCACTTTCACTAAAGGTAGAACAATATGACTTGTTCTTCTTTTCTAGAGTATTAGCACACTCGACTTGATAGTGACCATAACCACCACATTCACGACACTTCGCTTCCTTATATTTGTCATCATTTGACTCATCATCCTTGGTTTTTCGAGGTTTAGAGAACCTATTCTTGGCAGAATAATTTTGAGACGATTTCTCAAATTGTCTTGTAAAGCTGGAAAAATTCTTTAAAAGTAATGCAACTGATTCTGCAAGGTCCGAACTGTCAGGAACATTACTTGGCACATCAGTACTGGAACCTGCCTAAAAAGCTATGCTTTTCTTATGCACTATTTCTTCATCTGTCAGTCCCATTTCAAAGGTTCACAAAGAACCCATCAGCTCCTGTAACTTCATCTTGCTCACGTCTTTGGCCTCTTCAATGGCCGTGACTTTATAAGCGAATCTTCTAGGCAGAGATCGCAAAACCTTTCGCACAAGTTTCTCTTCAGAGATCGCTTCTCCAAGCGCAAAACTTTCATTAGCGATGTCGCAAATCTTGGCGTTGAAATCAGCAAGTTTTTCACCTTCATCCATGCGAAGGTTCTCAAATCTGGTGGTAAGCAGTTGCATTCGAGAGGCACGAACACTGCTAGTTCTTTCAAATATGGTCTGCAAGATATCCCACGCATCCTTGGCTTTGTCACATGTGGAGATGAGTTTGAACACGTTCATGTCCACGGCAGAGAAAATAGCGTTCATGGCTTTGGCATTCAGCCCTATGATCTGATAATCAGTATCGTCAAACTCTTCTTCTGGCTTCAGCACCGCTTTGCCTTTCTCATCCTTCTTGATAGGATGCTTCCATCCTTCAGTCACCATCTTCCATCTTCCAGGCATGCTCATCAATTGAGTGAATGAAAGCTGTCATATGAGCTTTCCAATAGGCATAGTTATTGCCATCAAGGAGTGGAGGTCTCACCGTCGAGGCCCCTTCTTTCATCGAGTCCATCTCGGCAAAAACAACATAATAACACGGATTAATACCCCAAGATCAACCTTGAATACAGGCAACCCGCTCTGGTGCCAATTGAAAAATAGTAATCCGTGCTTAAACATTTTTTTGTTAACTGCTTAAAAATTGTTCTGTGATATGTGTAAGACAGATGCAAGAACATAAAAGAATAAAGCAGTAAAAACGCACGAGATGGTAACCCAGTTCGGTTCAAACAACCTACTCTGGGGGGATTGCTCCCAAACTTGAAGATTCGACTGGTACTCCTTTGAAGAGTATATTAAGGATCTTACACATACAAGCCTTCCACCTTGTGTTGCCCGTTCTTCTCCTCGAACTCTTTCGCTAGCCGAAAGTTGTAAGATCCCCTCACAACCATGACACTAGACTCCTTCTAGCTACCCACGACTTCAACTTATAATCTCTCCCGAGATTACGTACAAAACGGATATAAAAATCCCTCACGTGTTTCACTCGAAAACACTCAAAACTAGTCTATCATGTTGAACATTTTAATGAACAACTACTAGTTACAAAAATGACCACAAACTGATTCTAACACTAGAATCTAAATAAAATATCAGTGGTACCGATTGCTGCACAAATCGGTCTTCATATATAGTCTTCACTTCAGCTTGGCGTCAATCTCTTGCTTTCCGCCAACTAGGTAAGTGGTTTGTGGCCTTCCAAACGTGTGTAGATACTTCCCATGTGTAGGAGGGTTAATTCAGCACCGGATCTACACCACAAGATAGTAAAACGAATCTATCTTGACCTTCCAAACTGGTTTGGCGCAAGATCTTTCCAACAAGGAAACTGCCATAAATAGAGTGTCCTTGGTTCTGTCTGGGACATACTCTGGAACAGTTCACCAACTGTTCTTTCTTTTCTTGCACAGCGGAAAACAAATCTTCGTGGGACATACCCAAGCACACATTGTCGAACATATCTCGCCAATACAACAACACAAATACTTAGTACATGACAATGGCATTAACAATCTTCTTCATCCATCCCCAGATTATTGAATCTGGTGGTAAGTAACTGCATTCGTGAGGTAAGAACACTACTTGTCCCTTCATAAATGGTCTGCAGAATGTTCCACGCATCCTTAGCTTTGTCACATGTGGAGATAAGTTTGAAGACATTCATGTCAACAGCCAAAAAGATAGCATTCATGACTTTGGGATTCAACCCCATGATATGATAGTCATCATTGTCCCATTCTTCATCTGGCTTCTTAACAATTTTTCCTTTCTCATCTTTCTTCGTGGGAGGATTCCAGCCATCAATCACCATCTTCTAAGTACGTTGATCAATAGAGTGAATGAACACAGTCATCCTAGCCTTCCAGTAGCCATAATTATTGTCATCAAGGAGCAGGGGTCGCACTGGCGATGCTCCTTCTTTCATTGTGTCCATCTCAGAAAAATAAACACAAAACATGAATTAATAAACCCAAGATCACACCTGTGTAATTGGTCACCCACTCTAGTGCTAATTGAAAAACCACAATCCGTGCTAAGTGTGTTTTAATGATACTGCATGCAAGTATTCTTAAATATGGCAGAAACATAAGCAAAACCAATAAATAAAATGCAGTAAAAGAATGCACGAGATTAGTAACCCAGTTCAGTTAACCAACCTACTCCACGGTGACTTTGCCCAAACTTGAAAATTCATTCACTACTTCTTCATGAGGTGTATTGAGGAACTTACACATACGAGACTCCCTCCTTATGCCATACAGTATTCTTCATGAACGCTTTCACTGAACAAAGTCTGTGAGATTTCCTCATAACCATGACACTAGACTCTCTCTAGCTACCTACGACTTCAACTTACAATCTCTTCTAAGATTGCGTACAAAAAGGATTAACAAAACCCCTCATGTATTTCACTCAAAAACACTCAATGCTAGACTGTCACATTGAACAGTTTAGGGAATAACTTCTAGCTATTACAATAAATCACAAACCAACAACTTTCAAATAATTAATCTTGAGAATCAAATATGTTGGGGGCGAAACATTGATAGTTGAATGAATCGGCCTTCTTATACTATATGTTTCCTTTGTTGACTTGATCTTCAATCTTCATCAATAAGGTAAGTGATTTAAGGTTTGTGATTCTTTCCATATTACTGTAGATGCCTTCCATGATATTGATGGTCTAAATCAGCACGCTATCTACTCCAAAAATGCAATCAAATGATCAGATCTTGGCTTCCCAAACTCATCCGTACAAGATCAACCTAACATAGAAACTGTCATAAATATATTTGTACGTGAATGTGTCTGGAACATCAGAGTGAACAGTTCACCAACTGTTCGTTAACTTGCACAGTGGAATCGGCATATTACTTCAAGCACATTTCTTCAAACACTTCGTCGAACATAAATCACCAAAACAAACTTAGTGCTACAAAATGACATTAACATAGACCTTTTTTTCTTTAAGAGATCATTTTTAAGTTATCACTTAGGGTCCTCTGACATATGACCAACCTCATTTCAACTGAGCTCGACAACATATAACATAATTATATTATTGTCGAAAAGAAACTTTTATGTCATTTTTATCAAAAATGTTGGGTCAATTTGATGGAACCCAAGATCATTTAGATGTTTATTGTTTGAATGAAAATGATTTAATAAAAAATAATCCCATTATATTCTAATATCGAGCTAAATCTCATGCTCGGTGAAAAACAAAGATTATCGAATTATCTTGCATCGAAGATACACTATTGTTAAGACGTAGATATAAAATATAAAACTCCTTTGTTCTTCATGTAATCCACTCGATCTGCTGATGTATGACCCAACATCAATCCAGACATCATGTGGGTGACAATCTTCTAAACCTTGAAGAAACTTGGAGATGAAGAACCCTCCCATATAATGGGCAACAATTACATCCCTTTAGAGTATGTAATTTTTGAAAATTATATCTCTGGTTGCTTGAGTTTTCATCTCCCTTCATAAGTGATATATAAGGCTATAACAGAGATGTAGAAGGAAATTAGGGTTGGACCTCCAAGAGGCCTTAAGTTCTCCATGTCCAAGCTCATGCATAACTTAAACACATTAACCATGACTCTAATGAACCCATGAAAGAATAACGAAGGCAAACTTCAATGTAAATAATACCAGTTCAAAGGTTAACTGTTAATATGTTAGGTATGAAAAAGGTCAGACTGATGTCTGTTCAAATACATGAAGTAAAGAGATGCCAGTCTCCCGCCCATCGTGAAAGAAATATAAAGTCAAGATTTTTTCTTGACATGGAAAGCAATGTAAACCCAGACTTAGCACAGTCATCCACCATCCCGCAACTCATCCTGAAAATATTTTAAAAGATTTTGGGCGTGAGTACTAATGCACTCAGTGTACTTTTGAGAAAAAACCTTCACAATACTTTTATAAAATAAAATATCCAATCATATTTTAAGGATATCATGGAAAGCTTTCAAAACAGAAATTTTTTTAATTCCATGTATACAAAAAAAATCATTTTAGTTCTATCATTGCATGCCAATCTCCTCTAGAACGCTTACGGTGAGTCGGTTCATGTACACAACCCGACTACTTAAGGTTGGACACTGCCCTGTTTGCTTGGAGCTCAATATCGTGAACCATTGTAGTTTCGTCACCAAAAACAGTAGTAAGAATTACATGTGTCAGGAGAGCACATCAAATATAATCATGAGTTAGATATCAATCACATTCATTTTATAAGTATCCAGGCTTAATAACTCGAAATACATTTTTATATAATAAAAACCCACCTGGTAATCTGATCTAGAATAGCTAGATCTAGATTTTAATTTTGGTCTCAACTAGAAGTCTCCTTCTTCTGTGCCAACAAGATTATCCGACAACTTAATTTCGCTAAAAGTCTATCATTAGGTCAAAATCTAACCTTTCTCAGTTATGAAGTAAAAATTATAATGTCTACTATCTTAATGTGCAACACCCTGGTCATCAAAATAATTTGAATTTTAAGGAAACTTTACTCAGGACATTTTTATAAAGAAAAACTCTTTAGGGAGTTTTGACATACAGGGTGGTCAAACCCGTATCCTAAAATCAACTTGGTACAAATAAATTTATACCGCAAGATCCGCTCATTCGAAAAATATGAAATGTTAAATAAAAATATTATATTTTTACACGGAATAACTTTTGAGCTTAAAAATATGATAGGACTATCCATGACGGATAAATATGAAAAAGACGATAATTTAATATTCGGATACCCAAAATATACGCGAAATTAAAAAGTGACAATATGAAAAATGTATACGAATATACATAGAACATAAAACTCTAGAGACACTATTTGATCCGTCGAGCCAAAAGAGTCACCGGTATGAAGTGGTTGTAAAATGAATTGGTTGATAATGTTACATGGTGGGGTGGTTGGCGTTGGTTGATTGTTGGCGTGGGGAGGTGATCAATTACGGGGTTGTTGGTTGGTAAGGTGATAAGAGTGGGGCAGTGGTGGAGGTGTTCCAGCGGCTGTCACGGTGATTTTTCATCATTATTATCTGTCGAATCATCTTTTCAATTACATATTCGTGATCTACGCATTGACACCTTCAAAATGACTATTTCGGAATTGAAATATGAAACTAGGGTTGTACTTTCTTTAGAAGCTGCTCAGCATTTCGATTTTGAAAATAAATGAAAAATGAAACCGCAAGTGTACGGTGCAAATAGGAAAAGAAAATAGGATAATAACGAATAATAGAAAGACGATAATGATTGAAAAAAGATTAGGATACTATTTTGAAAAAGAAATTGGATAATGACTAATCACTATTTTATTAGCAGTAAAAATAACCGCAAGTGTACGGTGCAATTATAATATGTAGTGAGCAAGAATGTCATATCCTCAAGGATGGTGATGGCAAATAATAATGTGAGTACTAAAACATAGACACTTCATTAATATCTAGATGCTCAAATAACAAAATGGGGAAGACGTATTGATTACTTAACCTTATTTAATTTATCAATGGTGGAAAATCACTTATTGTTATCAGACTGTTCTCATGAACATATAACATAACTTAGAAATAATGAACAGGTACTTCACTTGGTCGGTTCTTCACACACGTCATTACTCACAATCAAGTACCTTGGACTTAAATTCCTATGCAACACTTGTTCAGTTGCTCGGTCCTTCCAAGCATCACATAAAATGATTAACCTATTTATCCCATTAATTAATCAGTCACAACTAGAATCTTGCAATTAATTAACTTGCATACATATGCTGCTGCAGTCAACATACACATGAGAAATTCAAATTAGGAAACTAGACACCAATGATAACCGAAAAATATATATCAAAAAATCAAACCATGAATCCAATGTACTTACAAACCAAATAATCCAATAAAATAATTACCTAGACATAATTAAATAAAAAAATAAAACATGAACACGGTAAATAAAATAATGTTCAACACAATCAAGAACCCGGAGTCTTCAGTCTTGACGTAGCCTCCAGAATCTCCGTTGTACTTCCATAATTATGTTCACCTTGATATGTCTCATTTCCTATTGTATAATCTTTTGTATGCCTCTTTTCTAATGAGTAGATAGGGTATTTATAGTGTTGGAGGGAACCCTAAGGTTAAAACAATCTCGAAGTTGTGAAAAGCCTAAAAATCTCGTGTAAGATCCATTTGGGCTAAGTGAGGACGTGTTGGGTCTACCGGTGGGTTGACCCAGAGAGTCTGTTTTACAAAGGGTTGACCCAAGGGGTGAGTCGAGTGTCAGTCGACCCAACGCACGTAGGCTCCACTAAAATAGCCTGTTCTCATTCGTTTCTCGTCCGATTGGGCTGATTCAACTTGCACAATGCTCTTAACTCGATTCTCCATCTTTCTAAGCTCTTCAATTACACATTTGAATTATGTGGAATCATTTTCATCAATTCTAGTGGGCTTTGCTCTTTAAATGCGGTCCAAGTGCCCAATTGGTCACTCATTTAGCCTCCAAGCACATACTTGATCATTTTGCATCAAATAATCATTAAATTCACCGCTACTATTGAAAAACTCAAAAACAAATCAAAAACCCTGTTAGTTCCATCGTACAACACTAAGTGTTTTTAGATTGTCATGATCTTAATGGCAATTCAAAGAACACAAAGGGTTGTTGCTACAGGGCTTCGACGATATGACTAAGGAGGGTTGAGAGGGGTGGCCGCGATGGAGTTGTTTCTGTCATAGATGAGTGCAGGCCAGCAAAGGTGAGATGAGTGCACCATTTGTTCTTCGATCGGTTTGAGGAACTGAGAAAATTGAACCATTAAACCGAACCACCGATTGATGCTCCACGGTTGGTTAAGTTCAGTACCGACCATCGCCTGATGGCTTCTCGCCACCGCACTAAATAGACCAAAACTAATTGGTTCAGTCAATCGATTTGGGTACAGTTGATGTCATGCTCACCCCTACTCGGTCCGATCTAGGAGAAAATCGACCAAAGAGACCAAATAGGTCGAACTTCTTTATTATATTATTATAATATATTTTTTTATAATTCTAAGTCTGTAAGAGTTTGAAGGAATGAGGCTTGAGTTATTATGTTGTTTCATTCTTCAATAATGTTTTGTTCTTTACTGTTAAACATTATTGTTAAAATCTTAGAAGGGGCATTACGTTGTATTAGGGAAAACATTCTACTAAAAATATATGATATGAACAAAAAAATCGTAAACAGAACCGGACTGAACTAAATTTTTTTTCATTTTGTTAGGTCCAATTCCTACCTCAAACTTAGTTCGGTCAGATCTTAAACACCTCTCAATTCAGTCCATTTTGTTTTAGGATTTTCGGATCGAAATAGACAGAATAGAGCGACTGCTCACCCTTATAAATATCATTTTTACTAAAAAGAGTCAAAATCTAGAACGAGAAGGAGTGATGCTATATGTACCTAGAAAAATAAAGGAAGAAAAGCAATGTAGAAAGGCCCATGCACAAAAACAACTTGGAAGATGACAGGTGTGTATTTTACACAATTTTTGGATATAGAAATATGATGGTTTATTGTGGAAGTTGTGTATTTTCATAGATTTTGTGCTTAATGTCGTATTATTTGGACTTTTTGATATATTTTCTAGTTTGCAGTAATTATAACATATTTGTGATTTATTTGATGCAAAATATGTTGGGGTTTTATCGAATTACGCCCCACATGATCTAATCGGATAATCTATAATTTTATAGGCATGCAAATCATGATTTTATGTGTGATGATATTTAAACATACATGTTGAATATTTCATGCAAGAACATCGAATTTAATGCAACGAAAAAATTAAATTTGAAGAACCAACTTACATAGAACATAGGGTTGATCCCGAGATTACAGGTCTAATCTTGTTGCTGTAGAAGAACTATCAAACACGGCTCTTCTTTCCACTGTGTTCGATGCCTCTTGGAGCTGCAGAGATACTCCTTGATCTTCTACTGTATTTCTGATACCCGTTTAGATGTAGAGTGGGCTACAATCTACTAAACTATATGGATAACCTAAGGGAATTAAGAGAGCAATAGAGGGGCTGATTTCTTCCACTGTATTACACGCCTCCCCTCTCTAATTAATAGAAGGGGGGGTGAAATTAGGGCTCCCATCTTAATGGGTTTGGGCCTCTCCTCTTATTCCATTCCCTCAGTCCATTAAGATATTATTTGGGCTACATTAGGGATCTAGAAGAATATTAAATTGGGCCACTAATTTATTCAATATCTAATATCCAACACTAGGATATAATTAAATAAACTAAGTGTTATTTTTATTCCACTAAAGAAATAACACTGACCTACCAATTTAATACATTTTTACTTAATGCTTTCTTCTTTAGTCCAGCCATTCCCCATGTTTAAGATATAATGTCTATTAATTAATTATGTAAGCTCTAACAGCTATAATTAATTAATACTTCCATTCCTAAAGTAGTACCACACAAGCTTTACCATGTACGGAATAAATTCCACCTGCAGGGTTTCACATGTACTTGTGTTTACTTAAGGGGACATCATCAACCTGGCGTACCAGGACATGGTGACCATACATAGTGCATGACCCATCATGTATATATTTGTTACTGTCCAAGATATCAAGATTATTGACCCTATCAAGAATCTCACTCATTGATAAATCAAAGCAATAGACACAACACACATATGTCCGCCACTGTGCATGGCTTAAGAACCTGAACTCTATGGATCTTTATTCTCTCCCTTTAGGGTCAGATCAGAGAACAGTATCCTATCGCGATCCTCCTCAATACACATGTCATTGTATCAGAATAATTAGTTTAGTCAAGACAAACTAACTATTAGATTATTCTGCGGTGTACAATGATTGGTTCAGGATCATCTAAACCGTGAGCCTTTTAATACTTTGCAAGGAATCCGATGATATGATCTTTACCGTGTGTTTACTCACACCATATCATCTATAATGCAAGTATAGTGAAATATGCATATATATATACATAAAAATAAATAAATGCACAAACAGTGACTGCAATCATAATCAATCTATATGGTCAAAAGAAAACATTGTTAATATTATACAAAGACAAGCTTTCAGTATACAATCTGATGAAGACGTGAAAAGCATTAAAAGACCAAACCTAGAACTGCAACTAAGAGTTGAATATGGAGTTAAATATAGCCATGATATTGTTACAATTGAAGATGAAGATCAAAGCCTGAAGAACAATACATGTAGATCACGTATGCATGTAGATCGACGTAAAAGGAAGATCAACGAGCATGGCGAGTTTAGAAAGCTCAAGATCAAACCTTATACTATTTTACGGTTTTGATATTTATCCATTAGTTTAGTATTTTATTAATTCAAATTTATTTTATTATTTTTATTTTTTTATTTAAGGGATTTTCTAGAAGGTCTTTTTAGTTAGGTAATTAGAGTTTTAATTATGGGAACTTCTTTCCTAGTTAGAATTCTAATTAAGGTAGGTTTCCTAGTCTAGATTAGGTAGTTTTCTTTATTATTTTCGTGCATTATTAGTCCTATAAATAGGGCATCCATGTTACATTATTGTTTAGACATTATTTGGAAAATTAAGCTTTTGCTACTCAATATTGTCTCACCCCTAAGCTCTTTTGTTAGTTTTTAGTCGAAAATCAACACTCTTAGAAAGTCAGAAACTTTTTAAGTTTTATTTCAAGGGAACGTTCTAATTCACACGAGGAATTAGGGTGAACTCACTATCGAGGAGATTCCAAGTGAAGTACATTTCATGGAGTTATCTTCACGGGGTTTGCTTTCTTGTGTCAACTCATTCGACTACAACATCAATGCCAACATCCATCCAACACCATTCACACGTCTACACCAACCTCCCACAAGATCAGATTGTGTACTACAAGAGTTCCAAGTCATTCCATCAAGTTCCAGCCATGTTCATCTACTGAAGTTCATCACTCGTAAGTTCATCCTATCGTTATCATATCATATCTACTCCAAACCACTCTTCACCCACCTCCATATCATTCTTTCCTAGCCCCTAAATATTTTTCTTGAGTTTTCCAAGTTGTTAGAGTCATTTTTCGGTTTGAGCTAAATAGCACATATAGATAAAAATCGAGCCTTTCTTTATTTTAATTCATTTTTCTTTGTTTATTTGAGTCATTTGAGTCATTTAATTTGTATTGAATCCTTCCACAGCTATCGTGTTCGTTTCTAAAGTCTTCCGTGCATTTTTGTCCGGTGTCAATCTACTGTCGAGATCACATCACAATCCTAACAAAATGAACAAATACGTGTTTTGAGAGTTGAAAAAAGATCCAAATAAAATTTGGGCTGAACTAATTACTTAATTAAAACTTTTAGACTGGATTATAATGGCATGCCAATGAAATTTTTGAAACCCAGTATGAAGGAGGCTTGGTCGACCTGATACATTCTGGTCAACCAAGGCCAATGTAATTTGTGAAAACCATAGGGTGTGACACAGCTTCCAGATGGACCAACCTTAGTGAGTTTGCGGATTTAGAGTTTTCTTCTCCAACTTGGTTACAAAAATAGAGTGGTTTGGAGTAGAGGTAAAAAAGGATGAAAATATACACAAGAGGCATAGACGGTACAGAAAGAATCTAGTTCAAAAGATAATAGAGACGAACACTATCATAAGAGGCTGGTGAATGCTGCAGAGATTAAATGGGATACTCCTGAAGATTCTCGGTGTCATCTATTCTTTAATTATGATATTCAAAAATTTGTTTAATTTACTTTTCATTATGTTTAGATAATAATTTTATTGGATTCTAAGATTTGCAAGTACATTGAATTCGATGGTTTGATTTATTAAGCTATGTTTTTTGATTATCACTAGTTATTTAAATTCTATTTTTGATTTCTCGTATGTGTGTTGGTGCCCACAACAATGTATGGGATAAAATAGGAACGTTATTTTATGAGTATTTAGAAGGACTGGGAGGAGAATAAATATTTCATAGGAATAATAATCTCAATAAGATTGATTGTGAGTAATAATATGCGTGAGGGACGTGATGGAGAAGTGCATGTTCATTATTTCTCATTTATGACCATGTTTAACTGTGCTGGTAACAGTTAAGTGATTTTCCGCCAGTGATAAATTAAATAAAGTTGAATAATCAATAAATCAACTATAAATTTCAGTGTATGAACTCTCCCTTAAAATTCACTGTTCTCATTAATAGTTTAATTAAGAATTTGCATTTATTGTGTGTGTGTGTGTGTGTGTGTTTTAATAGTTATTTAGATAATCTCCATTCTCATTAGAGGTGCCCAAACTTAACCGGACCGGTGGTTTGTAACCAGCAAACCACCGGTTAGCCGGTTTGTCACCTGTTCCGGTTGGTACAGACGGTTACGGTTTGTAAACCGTAACCGTCAACCGTAAAATTGAGGTGCGGTTCCGGTTTGGGGTGGCGGATTTTCACAAACTGCTAGTTAGAAACCGGTGGTTTTGACGGTTAACCGGCGGTTTGTATATATATATATATATTTTTTTTCAAACGGTCGAGATCACGATCCGCGTGATCTCAATCAACGGCTAGGAACGCGAGGCAGATCGGTGATGTGGAACCGCCGATTAGGAAGCACAAACAGGCGGTTTGGCCGAAAACCAACGGTTCGGCCGTTTGTTTTTCAAAAAATTTCAAATTTAAATTTTAAATTTTTCCCCCACACTCCCCAATTTTCACCTATAAATACCCCATCTCCTCCACCATTTTCACTCACACTATACTCTCAATCTCTCTCTATATGCTCTAATTCTCTCTATTCTAGCAATATCATTTTCTTATTCAAGTTTTCTTACTCTTACAAGTTAGAATCTTACGAAGTTACTCTCTCAATCCTCAATCTTAAGTTCTCAAGTCTTCATTTCTACTCATTTCTTCATTTCTACTCATTTTCTATCGTTCCTAATCATCATGTCTAGCCGAGGTAGTCGAGCCAATAAGGGTAAAGGCAAAGTTATTGCTGATAGTTCCGAAGGTCCACGTCCTTGTCGTCGTACTCATTCTGGAGTACATATTTCTGATGATGCTGATACGACGTTGCCTCAATTTCAACAACAACAACCTGAAGAATATGTGAATCCCTATGGCGTAGCCGATAACGGTTTTTACAACGATCCAAGTGGTGGCGGTTTCTACAACTACAACGATCCAAGTGGTGGCGGTTTTTACAACAATCCTACAACTCAAATGGAAGTTGACAAAGAAGTGGTAAGATGGATCCAGTTTGAAGAACTACAACGATCTCAAGAATCTTGTGCTTTCAGCAACACTGGTGAAATTCCATCTATCAATCTCGACACCGAGGAGGCGGAGGTTCCCGTTCCACCAAGAAATACGGCACTGAAATCCACTCTCTTCACTATTCATTTTTGAAAGGTGGTAAAGAAGAATGAACCGAGTATGTTTGATTTGTATTGCAACTATTGTCTGAAACAATGCAAATTTCACACCGGGGCAGGCTATGGGACGTACTGGTCACACATCACCAACAATCATTAAGTCAAACTTGGGCGTGCTCAAGCTCAATCACAACTCAACTTACAACTGGTAAGCAGTCAAAGTGTCGAAAGCTAATGAAGCCATGAGCAAGAATGAAGATCAAGACCCGGAGTTGCAATTTCGAGGACCAATTACTCGATCAAGAGCTAAGAAGCTTCAAGCATACTTGCAAGTGTTGATTCGAAGAAAGCTCGAGATTGGAGATGAAGAAGTCGAAATAAGCAGTTCCAAGATAGTTAATTTGTTAACTATTGAAGATCAAGATCACACCATGGAGAATTAAACTTGAAGAGTTGAAGATCAAGAGTTGAAGCGCACGTGTGCATGTGCATGTGATTAATTTGCATGTGTGTGCGTGTGTGTTGAAGTTTTCGGCCCTTAATGATTTAATTATAGGGTTGATTTTATTTAGACTATGGTATTTATTTTATTTAATTTGGGACTATAGTAGATCATATTTTATTTAATTTATTTTGGTTAATTTTCGGTCATGGAGTCAACAAGTCATAGCTTTGACTAGAATTTTAATTAAGGCAAGATTCCTACCTTAAATAGAATTCTAGTTTAGGTAATTTCCTAGTCTAGTTGGATCTCTTTTTGGATCCTTATTTTTCGGCTATAATAACTCTAATTTTCGGCCCTCTAGTTCTTATAAATAGGGGATCATTGTTACATTGATACTTTAGAGATTATTGAAAGAATTTTGTTTTTGCATACAATTGTGTCTCAACCTATCTTTTATTCATTTGTTGTTTTAGATACAAAACAATATTCTTAGAGCCTAGCAACTTTAAGTCTTATTCAAGGGTATTGCTTAGTCCACTTGAGGGATTAACCAATGTCTGCTACACGAAGATCAACTAGGAGATTTCAACCTTGGATATGTTCAAGATTCAAGGAGGCTATCGGGTTGTGATTCACCACAACCACACCATTCGACCAACACCATACTCGACGACATCCACCTCATCATCCACGTCCGCCGCCAAGTCAGCCCACAAGATCGAGATCATCTTTGTCCCATTCGAACCGTAAGTCCATTACAACTCTAACATATCCTACCTATTCCTAGCCCTTCTTCACAAGCCATCACACACGTTTTCATACCCATTACCCAGCCCTCATACGCCTCTTTTCAGCCCTTATTCCCTTGGTATTGTGTTACATAGTTTGTGTCATCGTCTACGTATTTTAGTTGTCTAGATCGTAGTATTTTCATTATTTTTCGAGTCGGATTGAAGCCCTTCATTTAGTTGACGTGTTTCGCATCCTAAAGTCTTCCGCTACGTCTTTTGTTCATCCTAGACTAATTGTTCGGGTCGTATCATAAATTTGGTATCAGAGCCACGTCAGCTCTGCTGGTCGTGGTTCAATCCGACGTATCATATTTTATCCTACGTGTCATCGTACGTGTCTTTTATTTTTATTTTTATTTTATTGAGCTGTAATAGCATAGCTATCCATTGAAAAAAAAAAGAGAAAAGAATCAGTTAAAACCGAATTCAAAAAAAAAAGTTGACAAAAAAAAAGTGATCGGATAAAAAAAAATCCGAAATTCAAAAAAAAAAGAGAAAGATCGACAAAAAAAAGAGGTATATTAATTGTGTTTCCAATCGAGTCTTGTTTTATTTTGGTACTTTTCTTTTAGTAATATTCTACAGTTCGTAATTACCTTGTGAGTCTTATCTTAATTTTGGTAATTCCCTTCTAGAACAATTCTATAGTTGGTACCTTCCTTTAAGAGTCTTAATTTATTTTTTGGAACTTTCATTCCAAGTTTTATTTTATTTTGGTAGTTTCCTTTTGAGTTGTAATTTATTTTTGGTTCTTTCCTTTAAAAGTCTAGTTCAATTAGGATATTTAGATTGTGTCACAATTGTGTAACACTTTCCAAATTACCTAATCTCTCTTTTCTTTTCCTTCCTACTTCTTTCCTTCTACCATTGGAGATCCATACACTACCCCACACACCACCTGACCCAAATGACCCCACCCCTTTGCTACATCATCCTACATGACAATTAGACAACCATACTCCATAGCATCCGTTGATCCTAGTTAGCAATACTTGTCAAATCTTCGTGCAATTAATCCGTACCCTCGATATTCGACAAAGAGTGCTACCTCTCACCCTCCATTTACACGACACACACACACATCATACCACATACTTGAGTGCAAAGAAGAGCGGTAAAATCAAGAGAGAAAACAAATGAGAGACGTGAGATTGTGAGGGTCCTTCCTTATTTTCCTTTACGTTTGTTCATTTTGTAGGTACCATGGACAAAGGCAAGAAAGAAGCCACCGCTTCGACCCCGCCCATAGACAAGAATGAAGCCACTGCTTCGACCCCTCCTATAGACGACCTAAAGTTGCCTACTATACCAGATGATCCATCCTACTTATCCAAAACCGATTGGGACCCGAAGTACCAGTTTGAAGCTATGGCAAAGTACTTCAGGCGCCAAAATCAATTGATGAAGGATGAGTTCAGGAACCAAGTAGCCGAGCTAACTGATCAGATCAAGAAACTCACAGCTCAGTCGACTACATCACTAGTAGTCCAATAAAAATGCGCTCCGAGGCAGCCCGTTTTTCAAGAAAATGTTGAAACAATGCATTCGGACCCGAGTTCGATGCAGTAGGTGGATATGAAGCTGACTTCAATCCACCATGGTAGGAAGGTCACCAAGATCGTCCCAGGGCACCTGTTAAACAAGAAATTCATTATGAGAGGCCCAGAAATAGAGATGGAGACGGTTTGCTCAACAACATCAAAACGAGCATTCTAGAATTTGAAGGTCTACATGACCCTGATCTTTACTTAGATTGGGAACGCAAGGTAGACAATATCTTCACATGCTACGACTTTCCAGAGATCAAGAAAGTCCAGTTAGCTTCATTAGAGTTTAGAGGCTACGCAGCCTCATGGTGGGAAATGCAACAAGAAAGGTGACGTAGAGAGAGATATCCGTCTGTTGATATATGGGAAGAGATGAAAGGCTTTCTACGAGGAAGATTCATTCCAGTGCATTATGAGAGAGAGCTTGAGAAGAAGCTCAACTGGATCTAGCAAGGCACCTGTTCTATTGAAGAATACCATAAGGAGTTGGAGACCGCCTTGAACCAAGTCGGAAAACAGGAGTCCTTAAATGCTACCATCATCAGGTACATTGAAGGCATGAATCCTGACATTTCATGTGAAGTCGAGCTCAGAGAATTCATGAGTGTAGATGACATGGTGCACTATGTATCAATTATGGAGAGACAGCTTCGAGAAGGCCGACGACAATCTCATCATACTTCAGCCCCTAATCGGCTATCTTGGAACAAAGGTATGCCTCCCACATCATCTTCTACTCCTTCTATTGATCTTACTCGACCCCGAGGCTAGTCCGGACCACCTAAACGGCGTTTTGACCGTTCTACACCACCGCCGAGCCATAGGACCGATCCTACACCTGTAGCTCCAGTTCGGAAAAGTTTCACATGGCCAAATTAGACCAATATAGCGCCAACTTCAGCCCCTAGTCGAGCCAGAGATGTTCAGTGCCATAAATGCCAATGTTGGGGACATTTTCCGAACCAGTGCCCGAACCGACGAGTTCTATTCATCACGGAGCAGAATGAACTCGAATCAGCCAATGAGGATGATAAACCTCCCAAGGCCGACACCACCACTAAAGGAGATGCCCAGATCGAGTTTGAAGAAGAGAAACCCGAGATTCCTTATGTCAGCTTGGTTTCTATACACAGTCTGAACATAAATCGAGAAGAAAAGCAACAATCACAGTGAGAAAATATCTTCTCCACAAGAGTTGCTATTCAAGACAAGACTTACGTAATGATCATAGACAGTGGCAGTGTAATTAATGCCATGAGCCAGTATGCAGTTGACAAGCTTGGATTTACCACAGTGAAGCATCCAAAGCCATACCGTTTGCAATGGCTTACAGATCGAGGCACAGTTCACATTACCGGTCAGGTACATGTATCTTTTTCCATTGGTCACTATTCTGACACTGTATTATGCGATGTTATTCCTATGGATGCAGCACATATACTTTTAGGGAGACCGTGGCAATTTGATAGATAAGTTGTACATGACGGCCTCGCGAACACATATACAGTCAAGAGAGATGGCTGAACCACCATCCTTAAGCCGTTCTCACCTAAAGCCATTCAAGAAGAGCAAGAGATAATGCGAGCAAGGTTCAAAGAGGAGTGAGAGAAGGTTGTAGCCACCACCAGCCGATCAACCACCGCGGACGGCCCCTCTACGGCCGAGAGTCCAACACCGCCGCCTCCTCCCTCTTCCATGGCCAATGCAGCCCCTTCACCACCTCTTTCTAGCCCCCCTTGATCATGGAAAAGGCGTGAATGTAGCCCCCTTACCCCAAGAAAACAACCGGCCCTTGTTTTGCACAATTAAAGGCGTTGAAAAAGCTATTAAAGTAGGTTTGCCTTTAGTTCTTTTAACTTGTAATAACAGTGCTACTAACGATGTTTCTTTGCCTAGTGTTGTGCAGCCCCTTATGAAGGAGTTCAAAGATGTCTTTCCGGATGAGATTCCAAGTGGATTACCTCCAATTCGTGGGATCGAGAACCAGATTGATTTCGTGCCCGGTGCCATCTTACCGAACCGACGCATATCGCACTTCACCTAAAGAAATAAAGAATATTGATCAACAATTTAAAGAGTTGTTGAAGAAGAAGCAAATCCGAGAGTCGATGAGCCCATGTGTAGTTTCAGTGATTCTAGTGCCCAAGAAAAACAATGAATGGAGAATGTGCATGGATTGCAGAGCCATCAACAAGATCACAGTTAAGTATCATTTTTCAATTCCTAGACTTGATGATATGCTAGATGAATTAAGTAGATCAAAAATCATTTCTAAAATCGATTTAAGATCTGGTTATTTTCAAGTTCGCATGCATGAAGAAGATGAATGGAAAACTGCTTTTAAGACTAAACATGGATTGTATGAATGGTTGATAATGTCTTTTGGTCTCACAAATGCACCGAGCACATTTATGAGATTGATGAACCATGTTTTACATGATGTTATTGGGAAATATATAGTTGTTTATTTTGATGATATCCTGATATACAGTCACAGTGCACAGGCGCACCTAGATCACCTTAGGCGCGTATTTATGCTTTTAAGAGATGCTCATTTGTATGGCAACATGTCTAAGTGTTCTTTTTGTTTGGATGAAGTAGTATTCCTAGGCTTTGTTGTTAGTGTTAGAGGTATTGAGGTTGATCGTTCCAAAATCAAGGCGATTGAGGAATGGCCAATGCCCAAAACCGTGTCTGAAGTCCGATCCTTTCACGGCCTTGCCGGATTTTATCATCGCTTTGTGCATGATTTTTCTAGCATTGCCGCGCCTCTTACTGAACTAAGTAAGAAGGATCGCAAATTTTAATGGGGTAAACAATAAGAGCATGCGTTTAATACTTTGAAGTCTTTATTGTGTTCTGCTCCTATTTTATATTTATCGGATTTTTCCAAAACCTTTGAGATCGAGTGTGATGCCTCCGAGATAGGTATTGGTGCTGTTTTGATGCAGGGAAAACGGTCCGTGGCTTACTTCAGCGAGAAGCTCAATGGCGCCGCCCTTAGGTACTCAACGTACGACAAGGAGCTTTACGCTTTAAAGCGTGCGTTGGATACATGGCATCACTATCTTTGGCCCAAGGAGTTCGTCATTCACACGGATCATGAAAAGCTTGAAACATTTGAAAGGTCAAAGCAACTTGAACAAGCGACATGCGAGATGGGTCGAGTTCATCAAGTCATTCCCGTACGTCATCAAGTACAAGAAATAAGAAGACAACGTCGTCGCTGATGCCCTCTCTCGAAGGTACACATTGCTTAACCTAATGCATGCTAAGATGCTTGGATTTGACTCAATTAAGTCTTTGTAAGAGTCGGACCCATTTTTTTCGTCCCTTTATGAGAAGTGTTCGAGTTCAACAAAGTCTTTTGATGGTTTCTATATGTATGATGGGTTCTTGTTTAAAGAGTCTAAGTTGTGCATTCCCACTTGTTCTATGCGTGAGTTAATTGTTTTAGAATCGCGTGCGGGAGGATTAATGGGACATTTTGGTGTGCATAAAACATTATCCTTATTGCATGAGCATTTCTTTTGGCCGCATATGAAACGTGATGTTGAACGCATGTGTATTAGATGTGTTACTTGTCATAAGTCTAAATCTACTTCGCATCCTTTTGGTCTTTACATGCCTTTACCTGCTCCATCTAGCCCTTGAATTGATTTATCTATGGATTTCATTTTGGGATTGCCTAAGTCTAGATCGGGTAAAGATTTTATGTTTGTTGTAGTTGATAGGTTTTCTAAAATGACGCATTTCATTGCATGTAGGAAAACCGATGATGTCGTTCACATAGCCAATTTGTTCTTTATTCATGTTGTTAGATTATATGGCATTCCTAGAACTATTGTTAGTGATAGGGATTCCGAATGCTTAGGACACTTTTGGCGAGTTTTATGGGGAAAATTAGGGACTAAGCTGTTGTTTTCTACTACATGTCATCCACAAACCGATGGTCAAACTGAGGTTGTGAATCGTACTTTAGGCACTTTGCTTAGGTCTTTAATTAAGAATAATGTGAAGTCATGGGAAGAATGTTTACCTTATGTTGAATTTGCTTACAATCGTGTTATTCATTCTTCTACTAACATGTCTCCATTTGAGGTTGTTTATAGATTTAATCCACTGACACCTAATGATTTGATTCCTTTACCCGTTGAGCATCTAACGAGTGTTAAAGGATTGAAGAGAGCTGATTTCATCAAGGAGATGCATGAGAAGGTTCGAGCCCAGATCGAACATAAAGGCACCAAGACCGTCGCCGATCACAACACATGGCGCAAGAGAGTTGTCTTCTAGCCCGGTGATCGTGTTTAGATTCATCTGAGTCCCGGCTGATTTCCCAATCTGAGGAAGTCAAAATTGTCACCTAGAGGAGATAGTCCTTTCACCGTCCTAAGCCATGTCAATGACAATGTGTATTATATTGACTTACCTGGTGAGTATAAGTGTTCTTCAACGTTTAATGTTGCTGATTTATCTCCCTTTGATGCTATGACGTCCCACATCGGTGGGAGAACAAAAGTATGACAAGTATATAAGTGGGCTCAATGGACTCTCTAGCAACTTGGGTTAACCATTTTGGCAATGCGAGGACGGATGTCAAGTAGTTGCTAGCGGGCCCATTATGCCATCATTTCATTACTGGGCCCCACCCCCGTGGGCCTGGGGCGTTACAGATGCAGATGAATTCGATCAAGATAAAGGTCCAAATTCGAGGACGAATTCTTTTCAGCAGGGGGGGAATGATGAAGCCATGAGAAACAATAAAGATCAAGACCCGGAGTTGCAATTTCGAGGACCAATTACTCGATCAATAGCTAAGAAGCTTCAAGCATACTTGCAAGTGTTGATTCGAAGAAAGCTCGAGATTGGAGATGAAGAAGTCGAAAGAAGCAATTCCAAGATAGTTAATTTATTAATTATTGAAGATCAAGATCACACCATGGAGAATTAAACTTGAAGAGTTGAAGATTAAGAGTTGAAGTGCATGTGTGCATGTGCATGTGATTAACGTGCATGTGTGTGCGTGTGTGTTGAAGTTTTCGGCCCTTAATGATTTAATTATGGGGTTGATTTTATTCAGACTATAGTAGTATTTATTTTATTTAATTTGGGACTATAGTACATCGGATTTTATTTAATTTATTTTGGTTAATTTTCGGTCATGGAGTCAACAAGTCATAGGTTTGACTAGAATTTTAATTAACGCAAGATTCCTACCTTAAATAGAATTCTAGTTTAGGCAATTTCCTAGTCTAGTTGGATCTTTTTTTGGATCCTTATTTTTCGGCCATAATAACTCTAATTCGGCCCTCTAGTTCTTATAAATAGGGGATCATTGTTACATTGATACTTTAGACATTATTGAAAGAATTTTGCTATTGCATACAATTGTGTCTCAACCTATCTTTTATTCGTTTGTCGTTTTAGATACAAAACAATATTCTTAGAGCCTAGCAACTTTAAGTCTTATTCAAGGGTGCTTAATCCACTTGAGGGATTAACCGGTATTCGCTACACGAAGATCAACTTGGAGATTTCAACCTTGGATACGTTCGAGATTCAAGGAGGCTATCGGTTGTGATTCACCACAACAACACCATTCGACCAACACCATACTCAATGACATCCACCTCATCATCCACGCCCGTCGTCAAGTCAGCCCACAAGATCGAGATCATCTTCGTCCCATTCGAACCATAAGTCCATTACAACTCTAACATATCCTACTTACTCCTAGCCCTTCTTCACAAGCCATCACACACATTTTCATACCCATTACCCAGCCCTCATACATCTCTTTTCAGTCCTTATTCCCTTGGTATTGTGTTACATAGTTTGTGTCATCGTCTACGTATTTTAGTTGTCTAGATCGTAGTATTTTCGTTATTTTTCGAGTCGGATTGAAGCCCTTTAATTAGTTGACGTGTTTCGCATCCTAAAGTCTTCCGCTACATCTTTTGTTCATCCTAGACTAATTGTCTAGGTCGTATCAAAAGCCAAGGTGAAGGTACGTCGTACTCATCTCAACTCTTTAGGTTTGACCTTCTTGTTGATAGGGAACAAATGTGTTATTTTATTTTTGAAGAATCTTTAGCACTTCAATTTGCTGATAGCATGAATTTTGAACGTCGTATAAAAGCTGCTTATAATTCTGGTGCTCAAAGAATACCTAGAATGACCATGACTGGGACTCTTGAAAGATTGCATATAAGATATAAGTCGAAGTTGAAAAGTATTGTTAGTAAAATTCCTTATATGGTTGCTATTTGTTCTGATATTTGGTCTAATAAATTTATCCGTCGTCATTATATTGCTGTTACATTGCATTGGATTGATTATTCATGGAATTTGAATAAACGTTTAATTGCTTTTCAAAGATTTAACTGTCAATATAGTGCTGTTATATTGCTAAGGCTTTTATTAAAATTTGCAATCAATTTAAAATGCTTGATAAAAAATTTTCTATTGGTTTTGATAATGTGAGTGCTAATACGACTAGTATTAGAGAATTAATTCAAGCATGTAATCCAACCTTGCATGGTAAATGTTTTCATACTCGATGTATTGCTCATATTTTAAATTTATGTTTTCAAGATGGACTTAGAATATTAAATAACTCAATTCAACCTATTCGTGATGTTGTTGAATATATTCATGGTAGGGTTAGAGTTAGACGTAGGTGGAAAAAATTCTGTAGGAAAAATGGTGTACATGCTAAAAATTTTAACTTAGATGTGCCTAATAGGTGGAACTCTACTTATGAAATGTTTTCTGAAACTTTGGAATATCGTGAATTATTATGTTCTTTTTTTGCTACACATATTGAATCATTTATTTTATTATCTTCATATTGGGATGATTGTCTTGAACTAATGGAGCTTTTACAAGTTTTCCAATATGCAACAAAAGATTTATCCGGTGTGTATTACCCTACTGTTTGTAAATTTATGTATCATTGTTGTTTAATTGCTGCAAAATTTAATTCTTTTAGTTATAAGCTCGATTTGCAAGAGATGATTCTAGCCATGGTATAAAAATGGCTTAAATATTTTGATCATGTGCCTAATATATTTTTGGTTGCAAAAATATTGGATCCTACTTTTAAACTCAGTGGTACTAACGAGATGATTGATATGTATTATAGATTTTTATCTACTATGAGTTTTACAGGATCCGATCCCGACGGCGGAGGTATGAATATATATGTGCCACCTGCTGAAGAAATTAAAAAAGATATTTATGAGTCTATACATTTACTTTATAGAGAATATGAGATAAAATATGATGATAGTATAACTCGTCAAACAAGTCGTTCTTCAAGTTCTAGTAATGCTTTTTCGTTAGGATTAAATACTTCATCTTCACGTGATAGTGTTTTACAAGAATTTCAAAAAAAATTCCAAAGTAGAGGAAGTGTTAGGCGTAGTCAAAATGAATTAGAAATGTATTTGCAAGACCCTATTGTGCCCCCCGATGATGAAAATGCAGGTCCCAACAATTTTGATGTTCTCAAGTGGTGGTCTCGAAATCAAAAGCGGTATCCTTTGCTTACAATTATGGCAATGGAGATTTTTGGAGTCCCCGCATCAACGGTTGCGGTCGAGCAAGCTTTCAGTGAATCCGGTTACATGTTGGACGAACGGAGATCAAATTTGACACCGGATCACTTTGAAGCTCAAATGATGTTGAAGGACGAGTCCAAAACCGACCTAAGAGAGCAAGAGAACCGTTGGGACAACTTGATGGATGACCCTCTCATTGAAGTTGGCTCGGAGAGTGAAGCCGAAGGAGGGAGCCAAACCGGGGATGATTGGGACGACGACTTCGAATTCTAGACTCGCCAAGAAAAAAAGGTAAAATAAACTACGAGGGCTTTGATTCCAAGGTAAGGGATACGTAGGCAGCTTCATATGAAGTGCAAGCCCAAATTTTAATTATTTCTTTTTCCCCCCCTAAATTAGTCAAATTGTTAAATGTTAATTCTAGTTTGTACTTTGTAAATTGTAATTTAGTGTTAAATTGTAACTTGTAAATTTATAAATTGTAATTTCATATTTTCATAGTTTGATTAATTTACAATTTGTAATTTGATAAATTAATTGTATTCACATTTCTCAATATTCTTGTAAGTTGTAAAGTTGTAACTTGTAAATTGTAAGATATAAATTATAAAGTTATATAATAATATCAAAATTCATATAAACTTGTGTTTAATTTGTCATACTTCTTAGTTTTTAACTTGTAAATTAGTAATTTTGTCGATTTAGTACTTTGTAGTTCGTCCAAATCCAATCGTCCGTTCGAGTTCGAACAAAAAAAAACAGAAATCGGCGGTTAACCGGGTAATCGCCGGTAACCGGCGATAACCGCCGCCGACGCTCCAAACCGGCTGTTCCGATTACAAAACCGTAACCAGCAACCGCCATGACACGGTGCGGTTCCGGTTCCGGATGGCCGGAACCGTGTAACCGGTGGTTACAAACCGGAACCGGCCAGAACGGAACCGTGGGCGCCTCTAATTCTCATAACTTGCAGTGTTTATATATTGATAAAGTACCTGTGTTTTAGTTTAGCAATATCTTTGAGATTTAATCCTTAGCAATTCCTTTGAGATTTAGTCATTGGGGGAAAATAATATTCTTGATCATTATTATGTTACAATAATACCGTGCATTTGCGATCTATTATTTGCTAATAAATAATATGGTTACGAGACAACCCACCAAAAAAAAAAGCATCCAAATGTCAGCAATAACATAGAAATCACAAAAGGGAAACATATTTTTGAAAATAAAATTTCGAAAACACTGGCCAGGTTTGAAAAAAATTTCAAATCAAATTCCCATGATCGACCAATTAGTTTTGATATTGATTCTTGCGACGACAAAATTGGTTTTGATCATAAATTGAAATTTTTTAAATCTATCGATTACTGCTACTTCATAGTGGGAGGAAATTATAGTATCATCGATTGAGAATTTGTGACAATACTCCTATCTTAGGTGATATATGTGGTGTATAGTGTATATAACAATGTGCTATATATATATATATTAATAAATTGATTAATGTATGGTCTACAGAGAGAAAAAAAAAGTTGTATTTAGAATTTCCTTCCTTTACAAATTACAAATGATCCTAAAATATGCACCCTTTGTTCATCCCTAAGATCGGCCCATAGTGTTATGCCGGGCCACGGCCGATCCAACTTCTCCACCTGATAAATTCAATGAAATCATGCATTTGAAAACGGCACGCGAATTGCAACACGCTGCATAGCATGTGCAGTTGTTGGTCTTTCCTCGTTGTTGTAGGAGAGAGAGAGAGAAGAGAGAGAAGAGAGAGAGAATCGCAAATTTGTTTGTGAAAAGGTAAAATTAGAGTCAAAGAAATGGGAATATCTTTTGGGTTCGGGGGTGCTTCGTATGTCTGGTTGGTAAGGATAAGATCCGACAGCTTTGGGATTGACACGTGTCCTAGTCGACGTGGTCGTGTCGGCTTCACCGGAGTCGGCTTGGAGCCGAATGGAGCAATGACTACTTTTGCCCTCGACCCAGATTCGTTGGGGGGGCTAAAAGCGTAAATTGAAAAGCAGGAGAAGAATCTGGACCGTTGATGAGGTTGTCGGAAATGGATGGGACAACAGGTTTTAAATCATGGGAGCCCATCACCAAAGACCTAGTGGTCCCCACCCTTATTTTTGGACCTTTTCTTAGTTAATTGCTGTTCTTCGAAATTATTAAAAGGCCGTTTGGTTTCGTTTTCAATCGCTTTTTCATGCTTCATCTCATTTTCGAAATTCATTTTTCTTTTTCACTAAAATTACATAAATTTCTGCATGCAATCATGTTAAGTATGCTTTTGTGAAATTATGGGGAAAATAATTCTAACAGGGTACATATTTAATAACTTTGATAGTGAATAAATAAGATAATAACTCTTGTTGTGTTTGATTATGTTTACCTAACTTCTTTTCATATATGCAACATATATTGGAAATCGAACTTTGGAATATCACTTTCACAATCACAAAACTTGAGCAAGTCATCTATTAATTATATTGCATATATAACTCCTAATCACACAATATCTATATATATATATATATATATATATATATGATATTGCTTAATGTAATTAACATTGCCTTGAAATTATTTATTTTACTGCAATATTTTCTCAAACTTATTTATCGGAAAATTTAAATATAATATAATGATTAATGACAAATTAATAAGTTAAAAAGGGTACTTATGATGGCATTCACTTGCTTTAAAAATGATGATATTTGTTACTTTACTTGGGATTGATTAAAATCATTATTGCCCGTATGTTATGATATGATGTAGTAAAAAATTACCATGATTAGTCGGATTGGTCGGTACGTACGAGGAAATGCAAAATAAAAGACAATGCAAAGTAGGGATGATTACGGGTAACATACTTTATAGGTACTTATAAAAATTATGTACGATAAGAACGGAAATTATCCATTTAATAGATAATTACTCGTAAATTTTGATGAGGGCAGGTGTGAGTACGAGTATTTTAGTACCCAACCTGTCTTATATATATATATATATATATATATATATATATATAGGGGTGAGGTTATATAAAAACAACCCCTTGTGTGAGAAATGAGAACACATCTCACACCACACATCCATCAAAAATCAAAGGTCTAGATTTGACGAAAAAGGCAGTGGCAATTCTGTAATATCTGAAAAGTTTTTTGCGCGGGGGTATTAACGTAATTTGGTAATTCTTATAAAAATCGCTGATAACATCATATTTTACATGTATTTTGAGATACATTTGAGTGGTATTTGATGGGCATTGCATGCATGAAGTGATAAGTTTTGCATAGTTTCCTATGTTTCGGCAATGTCACGTGTTTGTTCATTGTGAAGGGAATTAATGTCATTTTTTGTGTGCACTTCAAATGAGCTTGGAAAGACCCTAGAAAGATAGGAAATCAAGTTAGGAACGCGTTGCAAAAAGAATCGGGTCAATCGAATGAGAAATGAGTAAGAACGAAGCAAAATAGTGAGAGGCTGCCGATGCTGAAAAATACCCGCGACCGGACTCGCGACTCGGCGGGTCGCGAATCTGGTCGTGAATCACTGTTTTCCCATTTTTCTGCACGGTCACGACAGAGGCAGGGTTCTCCTTTGTTTTATTCGCGACCTGGTCACGAATTTTGAGGTTGGTCGCGAATTTTCTGCCACGTCAGCGCCACGTCATGCCACGTATTGCCACGTGGACTCGCGACCCAAGTCGCGGGCGACTGGGTCGCGAGCGAGGTCGCGAATGCAGCGAGCCTGTCCGATTTTTGACCTATTTTTGGGCTTTTCTTTACTTGGTATATAAGAGTTTCCGTGGAAGAAAATACACACAATTCCACCTACCCCAAAGTTGCCACCAGAGGTTTGCTGCAGAGAAAAACGGACGTGAAGAATAAGACCAAGGGATTCAAGAGCTTTCAAGATTAGAGACAAATTAAACCTTCCGAGTTTTATTTTCTTTGTTCTTAGAATTGTTCATGTTTTCTTTGTGGATGTTTTTTTGTTATTTATATTATTATGGATAACTAAAACCCTAGTATTCTAGGGTTGTTTATGATTCAAATTATGAAGTTTGTTTAATCTATTGATTTCTTATGCTTATGATTTTATTGTGTTTTGCTTATTCTCGTATTTATCTGTATTATTTACCTGATCAATAAATGGTACAACTTGATGTGTTAATTCATAAATCGGGAGAGGAGTTTTAATACGTGATCTGGAATAAGTAACTTTGTTAATCAATAACATTCGAGAGAGTTGAGATTAATTGAGAAAACAATCGACCCTAAGAGCCTTTAGGAGTTGCATGCTAGGTATTGAACGGAGACGTTAGTACTAGTTTTGTAATCTACAACCTAGGCACTTTGAGAAAAAGGTTTAGGATGAATTAGTGGTTGCTCTATCACAATTTAAGTCCCAATATAGGCATAAGAATGAAAGGATTAAATGAATGGATTAGTTGATGATTAAGCAATCCTAGAATACGTTTTTTATTCACTGTTTGATTTATCTGTGTTAATTTCTGCCTTGGTAATTTAGTTTATTTATTACTGTCGGTTTTTATTTAGTTCAATCCAATCATGTTTTGTAGTCTAGATAACTGCAAGACGTTAAATTAAATAACTAGCAGTTTAATTATTAAATCCCTGTGGATACGACCTTATTCATCGCTATCCTATAAGCCTCGCTGTACACTTGCAGTTTAGGTGAAAATAAATACCGAACAAGTTTTTGGCGCCGTTGCCGGGGATTTAATTTTTTATTTAATATTATTTAGATTTAATTTCTTGTGTTAATCTAGACATTTTTTTTCAATTTATTTTCGTTTAAATTTTATAATCTTCTTTTTCTTGTGATTAGGTTGTGTATGCGTACACGATCTCAGGGAGGATCTCTAGAAAAATATGATCCTGAGATTGAAGCCACCATTCGCCACAAAAACGCAAGGAGAAAAAGAGAGATGGCAGAACATGCAGCACCTGTTACAGTTGAGCAAATGCAGCAGATACAACGACAATTGGAAGAGATGCAGCGCAGAATGCAAGAAAGGAGGCCGCAAGAGAGGCAGTGCCGACACCGATCAATCAGATGTTCACACCAGTGCTCAACCATAGACAGGTTCCCGGTCCAGGCATTAATGCCAATAACTTTGAACTGAAGTCGGGATTGGTGGGCATGGTGCAGCAGCATCAGTATGGAGGCCATAAGACTGAGAATCCAAATGCACACCTGCAACAATTCTTGGAAGTCTGCAGTACAATCAAGATGAACGGGGTGTCGGATGATGCCATTCGGCTTCGTCTGTTCTCATTCTCATTGAGAGACGCTGCCAAGGATTGGTATCATTCCTTGGATCTCAGTACGATGGATAGCTGGGAGTGCTTGGCGCACAAGTTTCTACATAAATTTTTCCCTCTCGGTCTGACTCTTAAGCTCAAAGGCGAGATCACTCAGTTTCGCTAGTATGAAGATGAGAATCTATATGAAGCTTGGGAGAGGTTTCGAGAGTTGCTGAGGAAGTGCCCCAATCATGGATTTGGGGTGGATCATCAGGTCTGCATCTTCTACAACGGATGCGATATGGAGGTGAAGAGGCTTCTGGATGCCTCTGCAGGCGGGTCATTGCTGAATAAAGGACACGATCAAGCTGTGACGATTATTGAAGACATGGCTACCAACAGTTATCAGTGGATTGGGGATTGACTGGTAAGGATATTGAAGAGAGCTGCAGCAGTTGATGATAGTGATCCAATTTCCAAATTGGCCGCCCAGCTGTCTACTCTGAATGCCACGATCAACAGCAGATTTGATGCTATGGCGCGACCGGGTGTAGATAATCCCATGGGAAATACAGTTGAAGATGTCAACTACATCAATCAGAGAGGTGGCTATGATGGCAACAGTTACCGAGGTGGAAATCAATTCTATCAAGGTAATCGATCCAACCTCTCATATGGGAATCCTAACAGTGCACTGCAGCCCCCTCCTGGCTTCTCTGTAACAAATGGAGTAATCAATGAGGAAAATAAGCCAAACATGGATGATCTGTTGATGGCGTTCATGGGGAGGACCGATAAATTCATGGGGGAGTCGCAAGCTAGAGTGGAGAAGTTGGAGAATACTGTGGGTGCCATGAGTGTGCAAATGAAGATGTTCGAGAAGCAACTGGGTCAGCTGGCGACAGTTGTAGGGAATCAGCACCAACCGGGACAATTCCTTAGCAACACCACAGTGAATCCCAAAGAACAGTGCAATGCAATCCATCTGCATACTGAGATTCCTGCACCTATTGTTGCCGCTGCAGCTGTTTCCCCAAGATGGCTTCTGACAAGCCAAATTCTACCATAAAGAGTCCTCTGACGGGTCCTATAGTGCTTCCCACAGTGACCATCCCGTACCCACAGCAAACCCCGAAACAGAAGATTGATGCACAGTTCTCTCGATTTCTGGAGATTTTTAAGAAGGTGCAAATCAACATTCCTTTGGTGGAGGCACTTCAGCATATGCCTAAGTATGTAAAATTCCTCAAAGATGTTGTATCCAAGAAGAAGAAGATAGAGGAGTTCGAGACTGTATACCTCCCAGAAAACTGCAGCTCCATCATCCAAAAGAAGCTTCCGGCCAAGATGAAGGATCCGGGGAGTTTTACACTTCCGATCACTATTGGAGACAAGATAGGTGGCCGAGCACTATGTGATTTGGGGGGCGAGCATCAATTTGATGCCATTGTCATTTTTCAAGAAGCTGAACTATGTGCAACTCAAGCCCATAACCATGTGCTTGCAGATGGCCGATCGATCTGTGGTGTACCCCGAGGGAATCTTAGAGGATGTGCTGATCAAGGTACATGATTTTATATTCCCGGTGGATTTTGTGGTGCTGGACATGGAGGAAGATAAAAATGTCCCTCTCATTTTGGGACACCCATTTTTGCGCACCGGACGGGTCAATATCGATTTGGACACTGGGATTCTGACTCTCCGGTTTGAAGATGAACACCTCGAGTTCCTGTTTGATTGTGGAAGCATGGAGATGGATGCTCGGGGAAGAGAATGGGAGATACCCATTTCCCCACTTGTGGGAACTTGAGTTCCCGAATTCGTCTGGCTGTCGATGTTAAATGCAGCGCTTATTGGGAGGCAACCCAATGTGTTTTTTTAATGTTTCATTTCATTTCATTTTTTTTTATATTTTTCACTTCTTTTTCTGAGTTTTGCAGGTAAAGAACACTTGGATGTTGAATTTTGGGGGATAGCGAAGCAATCAACTTGTCTTTCGACAAGTTTGGGGGAGGAGGTTGAACCCGAATGGTCATCCACTTGATTTCTGTGAGTGGTCGACGACACCTACATGCATTCTCACAAATTTATTCCATCCTGTGGATTTGAATAAGTTTGGGGGGATGTATGCTTGTGGTGTCTAGACCTTTATTTTGTTTTACCTGCTTTACGTGTTTTGTTTTGTTTTGTTTTCCGAAAAGTTTGAAAATTTTTGAATTTTGGTCTTGAATTTTTGTGGGATTTTGATGATATATGCTTTATGGTCTATGGTTTAGTGTTTATAATTGAGATATTTGATTGGGAATGATTTGAGCACGTATAGCATGATTTGAAAGAACATGTGTTTTGGAGATTTTCGAGCTTTATTTTGGCCAATGTTGAGCTGTAAGATTTTGAGCCTATAAGACTGTTGTCTTAATTTTTGTTCTTGTGTGTTAGTTGTCTGTACACTTATTTCTCTAGAACTTGCATGTCGTCTTGCTTGAGATTGAGTTTATGTGCTTGAAAATAGGAGATGATAGTAGGCCATCTTTTCTTTAGCTATTTATCCCATACAATGTCCTAAATTCATTATATTCCTTTGCGAGCCCTCTTGTGCCTAATTGCCTTTTCTTTGGAAGCCTATTTGGGATGTCATTTGTTAATTCTTTTGGAGAAATAGGAAGAAGGGTAAGGAGTTTTGGAGTTGGAATGAAGAAGAAAAAAAAAATGGTGATAATTGGTGATTTTTGTTGGTGCACAAAAGAAAATTGAAAAGTGCTATATGAGTGTTGAAAAAAAAATTGAAAATAGCACAAAAGAAAAAATGTGAAAAGTGCCAATGAAAATAAATAAGAAAAGAGACCAAAGGTCCATGAGTAGAAAGAATATATGGATGATTTAAGGATGTGTAGGAGGAAGTTGGAAAATTCCAACTAGTGTTTGAATGTGAAAAGTAGTTGGGAGTAGAAAGTAAAAGTGGTGAATTGGTTCTACAATTGTGAGTTACTTTAGCCAAAAATTCCTAACCTTAACCTTAGCCTACATTACAACCTTAACGAAAGTCCTATTTGATCCTAGCTTTGAGCATATTCATTTGTCAGTGGAGAGCTTAGATTGCATGCAAGCTTATGGCAGTTCAAGTGTATAGTTTGACGTTTCGATGAGTGTTTAACCTTATTTTATCACACTTTGAGTGTTTGAGTGAAACACACACCGGTGAGGATCATTGGCTTAAATTTTACTTGTTGAAATCTATCGCATGTGTTCATGATTTGAGTGTTGTGCTTGTTCTTGTCATTTCCCCGATTAGATTTTCGAGATTGAAGATGTTAGATTATAAATTGTGGAGTTATGTATTGTTTGAATTCTATGTTTGGTTTTGTTCTTTGTTCGGGGACAAACAATGTTTTAAGTTTTGGGGAGTTGATAACATCATATTTTACATGTATTTTGAGATACATTTGAGTGGTATTTGATGGGCATTGCATGCATGAAGTGATAAGTTTTGCATAGTTTCCTATGTTTCGGCAATGTCACGTGTTTGTTCATTGTGAAGGGAATTAATGTCATTTTTTGTGTGGACTTCAAATGAGCTTGGAAAGACCCTAGAAATATACGAAATCAAGTTAGGAACGCGTTGCAAAAAGAATCCGGTCAATCGGATGAGAAACGAGTAAGAACGAAGCAAAACAGTGAGAGGTCGCCGATGCTGAAAAATACCCGCGACCGGACTCGCGACCCGGGGGATCGCGAATCACTGTTTTCCCATTTTTCTGCACAGTCGCGACAGAGGCAGGGTTCTCCTTTGTTTTATTCACGACCTGGTCGCGAATTTTGAGGTTGGTCGTGAATTTTCTGCCACGTCAGCGCCACGTCATGCCACGTATTGCCACGTGGACTCGCGACCCAAGTCGCGGGTGACTGGGTTGCGAGCGAGGTCGTGAATGCAGCGGGCCTGTCCGATTTTTGACCTATTTTTGGGCTTTTCTTTACTTGGTATATAAGGGTTTCCTTGGATGAAAATACACACAATTCCACCTACCCCAAAGTTGCCACCAGAGGTTTGCTGCAGAGAAAAACAGATGCGAAGAACAAGACCAAGGGATTCAAGAGCTTTCAAGATTAGAGACAAATTGAACCTTTCGGGTTTTATTTTCTTTGTTTTTAGAATTGTTCGTGTTTTCTTTGTGGATGTTTTTTTGTTATTTATATTATTATGGATAATTAAAACCCTAGTATTCTGGGGTTGTTTATGATTCAAATTATGAAGTTCGTTTAATCTATTGATTTCTTATGCTTATGATTTTATTGTGTTTTGCTTATTCTCGTATTTATCTGTATTATTTACCTGATCAATAAATGGTACAACTTGATGTGTTAATTCATAAATCGAGAGAGGAGTTTTAACACGTGATCTGGAATAAGTAACTTGTTAATCAATAACATTCAAGAGAGTTGAGATTAATTGAGAAAGCAATCGACCCTAGGAGCCTTTAGGAGTTGCATGCTAGGTATTGAACGGAGACGTTAGTACTAGTTTTATAATCTACAACTGTAGCGCTCCGATCCCGGGAGAAGGGCAGGGGACCGGTGCGCTACTTGGGGGAAAGGGGGAGGGGTTGTTGAACAGAAGTAATCAAAGAACTAGGGTTAGTGCCCCAAAAATTTGGGCAGCATAACCTCTATAAAATTGATCAATCCACACTTTTAAAGTGTATGAAATGACTCAAACCAGATACCATGACTCTTAGGATGAACCCAAGAAAGAATAACGAAGGCAAACTTCAATGTAAATAATAACAGTTCAAATGTTAACTGTTAATAGGTTAGACATGTAAAAGGCCAGACTGATGTCTGTCCAAATACTTGAAGTAAAGAGATGCCAGGCTCTCGCCTATCGTGAAAGCAATAAAGAGCCAGGCTTTTGCCTTGACATGGAAAACAACATAAAGCCAGGCTTGTGCCTGTCTGAATAAGGAAAGTAAATAAATGTCAGGCTTTTGCCTGTCAGGAACGGAAAGTAAACGGGATTCGGAGAACCGAACACTCCGTAACAGTAAAGAAAATGGGATTCGGAGAATTGAACACTCCGTAGCAGTAAAGAAAATGGGATTCAGAGAACCGATCACTCCATAACAGTAAATAAAATAGGATTCGGAGAACCGAACACTCCATAACAGTAATCAGAGTAAGCAGAAAAGAATGTAGTGCATTTATTCAGACTCAAAAGGAAGCATGTTCTCAGTTAGACTTCATAGTGGAAAAGGAAACTTATATATCAAACAATAGCCCTTCAACCTTAGCATAGTCGTCCGCCATCCCACAGTTCATCCTGAAAATATTTGAAAAGATTTTTGGGCGTGAGTACTAATGCACTCAATGGGTACTTTTGAGAAAAACCTTCACAATCATTTTATAAAACAGAATATCCAATCATATTTTAAGCATATCATGGAAAGCTTTCAAAACAGAAAATTTGTGAATTCCATGTATACAAAATCATTTTAGTTCCATCATTGCGCGCCACTCTCTCCTAGAACGCTTACGGTGAGTCGGTTCGTGTACACAACCCGGCTGCTTAAGGTTGGACACTGCCCTATTTGTTTGGGGCTCGATATTGTGAACCATTGTAGTTTCGTCTCCAAAAACAGTAGTAAGACTTACATGAGTCAGGAGAGCACATCAAATACAGTCATGAGTTGGATATTCAATCACGTTCATTTTATAAATATCAGGGCTTAATAACCCGAAATATATATTTTTATATAATAAAAACCCACCTGGAAATCTGAGCTAGATCTAGATTCTGATTCTGATCTCAACTAGAAGTCTCCTTCTTCTGTGCCTACAAGATTATCCGGCAACTTAGTTTCGATGAATGACTACCATTAGGTCAAAATCTAACCTTTCTTAGCTATGAAGTAAATATTATAAAATCTACTATCTCAATACACAGCACCCGGGTCATCAAAATATTTTGACTCTTAAGGGAACTTTACTCAGGGCATTTTTATAAAGAAAAACCCTTTTGGAAGTTTTGACATACGGGGTAGTCAAACCCGTATCCTAAAATTAACTCGGTACAAATAAATTCATACTGCAAGATCCGCCCATTGGAAAAATATGAAACTTTAAATGAAAATACTATATTTTGACACGGAACAACTTTTGAGCTTAAAAATACGATAGGGCTATCCACGAATGATAGATCTGAAAAAGACTACAATTTAATATTCGGATACCCAAAATATACCCGAAATTAAAAAGTGACAACACGAAAAATGTATATAAATATACATAGAACATGAAACCCTAAAGACACTTTTTGATCCGGCGACCCAAAAGAGTCACCGATTTGAAGGGTGATTGCGACTTTTGGCGGCGGTCACGACGTTTTTCATCATGATCGTCCGTCGTGTCATCATTTCAATCACGTATTCGTGATCTACGCGTTGACACCTTCAAAATGACTATTTCAGAATTGAAATAGGAAACTAGAGACGTACCTTCTCTAGAAGCTGCTCGGCGTTTCGATTTTGAAAATGAATGAAAAATGAAACCTTAAACTCCTATTTATAGAGGAGAAATAAATAGGATAATAACGAATAAAAGAAAGAGGATAATGATGGAATAGGATAATGATGGAAAAAGAATAGGATAATTACAAATAGGATAATATTTTGAAAAAGAAATTGGATAATGACAGATGTGCCTTAGTTATCCAAATCTATTACCTTTCACCCTAAAATTGTGCCAAGCGTTCATTTGAACTCGAAATTGAAAAATTCAAAGTTTGGCACGATGCTTGAAAATTTTTTAATCAACCCGAGAAAAATATCAGAACATATTTTTAAAGCAATTTTTGACCAAATTAAATTTAACAGATTTCCCTGGCTGCAATTTTTCTTTATTTGAGTCCTTTAAGGACCCAACTTATTTTCTAACTTACCAGAGGGTAACATAAGTCAAATAAAACCTTCTAAAATATTTTTGGGTATTACAACAACCTAGGCACTTTGAGAGAAGGTTTAGGATGAATTAGTGGTTGCTCTAGCACAATTTAAGTCCCAATATAGGCATAAGAATGAAAGGATTAAATGAATGGATCAGTTGATGATTAAGCAATCCTAGAACACGTTTTTTATTCACTGTTTGATTTATCTGTGTTAATTTCTGCCTTGGTAATTTAGTTTATTTATTACTGTCGGTTTTTATTTAGTTCAATCCAATCATGTTTTGTAGTTTAGATAACTGCAAGAGGTTAAATTGAATAACTAGCAGTTTAATTATTAAATCCCTATGGATACGACCTTGTTCACCGCTATCCTATAAGCCTCGATGTACATTTCCAGTTTAGGTGAAAATAAATACCGAACAATCGCGGAGGATTTGATAACAGATCGTTATGCTAACAAAGTATTATCATAATGCTAACGAAGCATTATAGTTATGCTAATTAAAGTTTTCAAATATTGTTAGCGAAAAAAATATTCTAAAAATTAATTATAACCTAATTTGATTTAATGAACCTTAATTAAATGGAAAAAAAACATAATTGGATGAAATAAATCTAATTAGATGAAATAAACATTGATTGGATGTGGTAAACTCTAAATGAGTTGGAATAAATAATAATGATAATATATTTGTACTACGTTAGCATTATGGTTTTGCTTCGTTAGTATTACGAATACACTATGTTAGCATATGACAACAATTTGTCAACATACGTTATAAATCATAATTGGATGGGATAAACCATAATAATCAATTAAGAACTATAAACAAAAAATTAAATTTTAAAAAAATAATGATAATTAGATGGAATAAACCATAATCGAGATTAAATAAATCATAATTGAGATTTAATAAACCCTAATAAATTAATACTACGCTAGCATTATGATAATTCTTTGTTAGCACAGCGAATACATTATGTTAGCATATGACAAATGCTTCGTTAGCATACGTTATCATATGTTATCATAATGTTGACGAAGAATTATTATATGCTAACGAAAGCATTTACAACCTGAGCATGCATAGATTTTTTTTTTCGTTCATATTTTTTCATCTAAACATAGTCTTTCGACATCTTAAATGAAAGAGCATGAAGAGAGCTTTAATTTGATATATTTTTTGTGTGCATTGGATTAAAAACGAGCAAGTTATAGTCGGTTAAAGTTTTTAAGATTTTTTTTAATTGCTGACATCATCATTTTTAATGGGTTTAGACGAAAATAACCATCCTTCCTTTATTTTTTATCCTATTATTTACGAAATTGCCACCTTAAATCTCAACCATTGAATTATTAAATTGGTTGGCGTAAGATGGGTTCTCATTTCTCACACCAACAAAGTGTTCTCATATGATCCATATCATATATATATATATATATATATATATATAGGTTGGTTATAATGAGTACTCATTATTCGTGTGAGAACTAGGAACTATGTTTATTTAATATGATTTTGGAGCTTATCTTGTTATATTTTAGTGCTTTTAACACTAGCACTAAAATACAACAAGATAGCAATAATTTTTTTAAAAAAAAAATTAGCACTAAAATACAATAAAATAAGCTATAAAATTGTACTAAATAAGCATGGTTCCTCAGTTCTCACACGAATAACTAGTAATCATTTGAACATATATATATATATATATATTATTTAAATTGTTGTTGTCATTTGTGTCTCTGTTTAATTGTATTGTGATATGATTTTTTTTTTATGATTCCATATCATTGTTCTGTTTGTAGTATTTTAATATAATGTCGCATTTTCATGAAATATCTTTGTATTATATTTTAATCTATACTATGATTTAGTTGTATCAATATTTATTAAAATTATAAATTATTTAATCTTAATTTTTAATTATTTAAAATAAATAATAATTACTAAATTAAATATTCAATAAATAGTTCGTGATAAATAAAGTTGTAGATTTATATAATTTTTTAAAAAAATATGACATTTGTCAGAAATAAAATGATAATTGAACCCCAATAAATTTGAACTACCTGAAATATTAAATTGTAACTTATATTATTTATTCACACATATATATATATTGTAAACTTGATATATAAATGCTTATTAAAATTATGTATTACATGAAATATAATTTGAATGATTAAAGAAAAAAATATCATTAAATTTGTCAGAAAAATTAGATACATACATACATATATATATTAAAATATTTATTTATTATGTATGCACAAATGTATTACATAGAAATGATCCATAATAAAGAAAAAATTGAGAATTTATAACTGAAATTTAGTCATTTTTTTCACTTTTTAAAAATAAATAGTTATATTACTTCATCATCTATATAAATTACAGGTCGTATTTAATATATTTAAGACATATATATATATATATATATATTTAACTGTGAATTTTTTTATTTGGACTTATAAATATATTTTAAAAATTATTAAATATTATAAAATATTTCTCACATATCGCATAAAAGAAATACTACTTATTTAAAGTGTAGGTACGTGTATGGGTAGTGAAGTACACGAGGATATCAGGATGAGAATAAAAATTGCTACCTGAGGGTGTCTCCAAAGGGAGATGCTAAACACTAAAATGCTATGGAATTGTGCTCCAAGGGGAGACGCATTTGGAGCGCCATTTTAGTGAAGAGAAGAGAGAAACGGTATATTTGCCGTTTCTCTCTCGTGGATGCCAAAAATTGTTATTTTATTTTTTAATTTTCTTTTATGTTATATTTTGTTTAGTGTTTTGTTTTGTATTTTGTGTATGTTATTTGTATTTTATATTATATTTTAAATAATGGGTTGTAATTAATATTAAAATTTATCATATATAATAAATTTAATTAAATAAAAATGTTAATACATAAAATTAAATTAGATAAAAAATTTGATCAACAATAAAAAAATTCTAAAATAAATAAAAAATTACACCAACAATAAAACTACATAAAAATACTAAAATAGATAAAAGTACATGAAGTAAAAACATAAAATAAAACATAAAATGTTTTAATAATTATTATGAAAATTTGAATTTAAATATAGATATCCATTAAATGAAATTTCATAAATTATTATATGTTATCAATTATAAAATAATAATTGTAAATGAAATAAAAGGAATATTCTGGAATATTCTCTTTTGGTGTAGAATTATAGTACAAACTGTTGGAGATGAAATTGAGAATCTGCTGCATTTTAGTGATAGTGATGTTGTATTATAGTGCAGACTGTTGGTGATGGGCAAAAATAGTAATTTATGACTGTCATGGGCCTTTTTAGTATAGAAAAAATATTGAAGTCTAAATCCCAGAGTATTGTGATATGATTTTTTTTAAGATTTCATATCATTGTTCTGTTTGTAGTATTTTAATATAATGTCGCATTTTCACAAAATGTCTTTGTATTATATTTTAATCTAACCGTGATTTAATTGTATCAATATTTTTTAAAATTATGAATTATTTAATCTTATTTTTAAATTATTTAAAACAAATAATAATTACTAAATTATATATTCAATAAATAGTTCGTGATAAATAAAGTTGTATGTTTAAATAATTTTTTTTAAAAATATGACATTTGTTAACAATAAAATGATAATTGAACCCGAATAAAATTTGGACTACCTGAAATATTAAATTATTACTTATACTACCTCCGTTTCAAAATGTTTGTTGTTTTGTTTTTTTATCTGGAATTAAGAATTAACTTTGTAGACAAATATACCCATCCCTCATATATGCCATAAAATCTAATTCATCTATATTTTCCTAAAAAATAACAATATTTTCTCTCTCCATATATTTTTCTCTCTTCATATATTATAGGTAAGTTAGAATCAAGAAATCTTGTAGGATTTGAGAGGGTTAAAATTGGGAGAGAGGATGTCAAATTATATAAAATAACAAACATTTTGAAACTAAAAAAAAAACTAAAATAACAAACATTTTGAAACGGATGTAGTATTATTTATTCATATATATATTGTAAACTTGATATATAAATGCTCATTAAAATTATGTATTACAAGAAATATAATTTGAATGATTAAAGAAAAAAATATCATTAAATTTGTCAGAAAAATTAGATACATACATATATATTAAAATATTTATTTATTATGTATGCACAAATGTATTACATAGAAATGATCCATAATAAAGAAAAAATTGAGAATTTATAAATGAAATTTAGTCATTTTTTTCACTTTTTAAAAATAAATAGTTATATTACTTCATCATCTATATAAATTACACGTCGTATTTAATATATTTAAGACATATATATATATATATATTTAACTGTGAATTTTTTTATTTGGACTTATAAATATATTTAAAAATTATTAAATATTATAAAATGTTTGTCGCATATCGCATAAAAGAAATGCTACTTATTTAAAGTGTGGGTACGTGTATGGGTAGTGAAGTACACGAGGGTATCAGGATGAGAATAAAAATTGCTACCTGAGGGTGTCTCCAAAGGGAGATGCTCAACACTAAAATGCTATGGAATTGTGCTCCAAGGGGAGACGCATTTGAAGCGCCATTTTAGTGAAGAGAAGAGAGAAACGGTATATTCTGGAAATAAAAAGAATATTCTGGAATATTCTCTTTTGGTGTAGAATTATAGTACAAACTGTTGGAGATGAAATTGAGAATCTGCTGCATTTTAGTAATAGTGATGCTGTATTATAGTGCAGACTGTTGGTGATGGCCAAAAATAGTAATTTATGACTGTCATGGGCCTTTTTAGTATAGAAAAAATATTGAAGTCTAAATCCCAGAGTATTGTGATATGATTTTTTTTAAGATTTCATATCATTGTTCTGTTTGCAGTATTTTAATATAATGTCGCATTTTCACAAAATGTCTTTGTATTATATTTTAATCTAACTGTGATTTAATTGTATCAATATTTTTTAAAATTATGAATTATTTAATCTTATTTTTAAATTATTTAAAACAAATAAAAATTACTAAATTATATATTCAATAAATAGTTCGTGATAAATAAAGTTGTATGTTTATATAATTTTTTTTTTAAAATATGACATTTGTTAACAATAAAATGATAATTGAACCCGAATAAAATTTGGACTACCTGAAATATTAAATTATAACTTATATTATTTATTCATATATATATTGTAAACTTGATATATAAATGCTCATTAAAATTTTGTATTAACTTGAAATATAATTTGAATGATTAAAGAAAAAAATCATTAAATTTGTCAGAAAAATTAAATGCATACATATATATGTATATATATATATATATTAAAATATTTATTTATTATGTATGCACAAATGTATTGCATAGCAATGATCCATAATAAAAAAAAAGTGAGAATTTATAACTGAAATTTAGTCCCTTTTTTCACTTTTTAAAAATAAATAGTTATATTACTTCATCTATATAAATATTTCGTATTTAATATATTTAAGACACACACATATATATATATATGTGTATATATATATATATATTTAACCGTGAATTTTTTTTATTTGGACTTATAAATATATTTTAAAAATTATTAAATGTTATAAAACGTTTCTCGCTTATCGCATAAAAGAAATACTACTTATTTAAAGTGCGGGTACGTATATGGGTAGTGAAGTACCTAGAGGTGCCCAAATGAAACCGGACTGACGGTTATAACCGTCGGTTAGCCGGTTTGGCACCGTTCTGGAACCGTACGGACGGTTACGGTTTGTAAACCGTAACCGTCAACCGTAATAGGGCGGTTCGGTTCCGGTTTGGCGGACGAATTCATACAAACCGCCGGATAGAAACCGCCGGTTTGGGCGGTTAACCGGCGGTTTGTGTATATATATATATATATATATTTTTAACAGTCGAGATCACGATCCGCGTGATCTCGATCAACGGCTAGGAACGCACGGAGGCGGATCGGTGACGTGGAACCGCCGGTTTTGGAGCCCAAACCGGCGGTTTGGCCGAAAACCGCCGGTTTGGGCTCCAAAACCGGCAGTTTGGTCGAAAACCGCCGGTTTGGGCTCCAAAACCGGCGGTTCGGCCATTTTTTTTTCAAAAATTTTCAATTTTAAATTTTTCCCCTGACTCCCCAATTTTCACCTATAAATACCCCATCTCTTCCACCATTTTCACTCACACCAAACTCTCAATCTCTCTCTATATTCTCAAATTCTCTCTATTCTAGCAATATCATTTTCTTATTCAAGTTTTCTTACAAGTTACAATCTTACGAAGTTACTCTCTCCACTCTCAGTCTCTCAATATCTCGATTTCTTCATTTCTACAATTCTACTCATTTTCTATCATCCCTAATCATTATGTCTAGCCGAGGTAGCCGAACCGATAAGGGTAAAGGCAAAGCTATTGCTGATAGTTCCGAAGCTCCACGTCGTCGTCGTCGTACTCATTCTGGAGTACATATTTCTGATAATGCTGATACGACATCGCCTCAATTTCAACAACAACCTGAAGAATATGTAAATCCCTATGGTGGAGCCGATAGCGGTTTCTACAACGATCCAAGTGGTGGCGGTTTCTACCATGATCCAACTGGTGGCGGTTTTTACAACAATCCTACTTCTCAAATGGAAGTTGACGAAGAAGTGGCAAGATGGATCCAGTTTGAAGAATTATAACGATCTAAAGAATCTCGTGCTTTCAGCGGAAATCCATCCATCGATCTCGACACGGAGGAGGCGGAGGCCGTTCCAACAAGAAATACGGCATTGAAATCTGCTCTCTTCACTATTCATTTTCGAAAGGTGCCAAGGAAGAATGAACCGGGTGTGTTTGATTTGTATTGCAACTATTGTCCGAAACAATACAAATTTCGCACTGGAGGAGGTAATGGGACGTACTGGTCACACATCACAAACAATCATCAAGTCGAACTTGGGCGTGCTCAAGCTCAATCGCAACTCAACTTCCAACCGGTAAGCAGTCAAAATATCGAAAGCCAAGGTGAAGGTATGCCGTACTCATCTCAACTCTTTAGGTTTGACCTTCTAGTTGCTAGGGAACAAATGTGTTATTTTATTTGTGAAGAATCTTTAGCACTTTAATTTGCCAATAGCATGAATTTTGAACGTCGTATGAAAGCTGCTTATAATCCTGGTGCTCAAAGAATACCTAGAATGACTATGACTAGGACCCTTGAAAGATTGCATATAAGATATAAGTCGAAATTGAAAAGTGTTATTAGTAAAATTCCTTATAGGGTTGCTATTTGTTCTGATATTTGGTCTGATAAATTTATCCGTCGTCATTATATTGCTGTTACATTGCATTGGATTGATTATTCATGGAATTTAAATAAATATTTAATTGCTTTTCGTAGATTTAACTGTCAACATAGTGCTTCTAATATTGCTAAGGCTATTATTAAAATTTGCAATCATTTTAAAATGCTTGATAAAATTTTTTCTATTGGTTTTGATAATGCGAGTGCTAATACGACTAGTATTAGAGAATTAATTCAAGCATGTAATCCAACCTTGCATGGTAAATATTTTTATACTCGATGTATTGCTCATATTTTGAATTTATGTGTTCAAGATGGACTTAGAATATTAAATAACTCAATTCAACCTATTCGTGATGCTGTAGATTATATTCATGGTAGAGTTAGAGTTAGACGTAGGTGGGAAAAATTCTGTAGGGAAGTTGGTGTGCATCCTAAAATTTTTAACTTAGATGTGCCTAATAGGTGGAGCTCTACTTATGAAATGCTTTCTGCAACTTTGAAATATCGTGAATTATTATGTTCTTTTTTTGCTACGCATATTGAATCGTTTATTTTATTATCTTCATATTGGGATGATTGTATTGAATTAATGGAGCTTTTACAAGTTTTTCAATATGCAACAAAAGATTTATCCGGTGTGTATTACCCTACTGTTTGCAAATTTATGTATCATTGTTGTTTAATTGCTGCAAAATTTAATGCTTGTAGTCATAAACCCTATTTGCAAGATATGATTCTAGCCATGGTAAAAAAATGGCTTAAATATTTTGATCTTGTGCCTAATATTTTTTTGGTTGCAAAAATATTGGATCCTACTTTTAAACTTAGTGCTACTAACGATATAATTGACATGTATTACAAGTTTCTGTCTACTATGAGTTTTACAGGTTCCGATCCCGATATATATGTGCCATCTGCCGAAGAAATTAAAACAGAAATTTATGAGTCTATATATTCACTTTACAGAGAATATGAGTTAAAATATGCTGATAGTATAACTCGTCCAATGAGTCGTTCTTCAGGTTCTAGTAGTTCTTTTTCGTTATGATTAAATACTTCATCTTCACGTGGTAGTGCTTTACAAGAATTCCAAAAAATTTTCCACAGTAGAGGAAATACTAGGCGTAGTCAAAATGAATTAGATATTTATTTGCAAGACCCTATTGTGCCCCCCGATGATGAAAATACAGGTCTCAACAATTTTCATGTTCTCAAGGTGGTGGTCCCGAAATCAAGAGCGGTATCCTTTGCTTGCAATTATGGCAAGGGAGATTTTTGGAGTCCCGGCATCAACGGTTGCAATCGAGCAAGCTTTCAGTGAATTCGGTTACATCTTGGACGAATGGAGATCAAATTTGACACCGGATCACCTCGAAGCTCAAATGATGTTGAAGGACGAGTCCAAAGCCGACCTAAGAGAGCAAGAGAACCGCTGGGACGACTTGATGGATGGCCCGCTCATTGAAGTTGGCTCGGAGAGTGAAGCCGAAGGAGGGAGCCAAACCGGAGATGATTGGGACGACGACTTCAAATTCTAGACTCGCCAAGAAAAAAAGGTAAAATGAACTACGAGGGCTTTGATTCCAAGGTAAGGGATACGTAGGCAGCTTTATATGAAGTGCAAGCCCAAATTTCAATTATTTCTTTTTCCCCCCTAATTCCTAAATTCTAAATTAGCTCAAATTATAACTTGTAAATTGTAATTTGTAAATTGTAAATTTGTAAATTGTAATTTTATATTTTCATAGTTTGATGAATTTACAATTTGTATTTTGTAACTTGTTATTTGTAAATTGTAATTTGTAAATTTGTAAATTGTAATTTCATATTTTCATAGCTTGATTAATTTACAATTTGTATTTTGTAACTTGTAATTTGATAAATTAAATTGTATTCTCAATATTCTTGTAAGTTGTAACTTGTAAGTTTTATAACTTGTAAATTGTAAGATATAAATGATAAAATTATATAATAATATCAAAATTCAAATAAACTTGTGTTCTGTCATACTTCTTAGTTTTTAACTTGTAAATTAGTAATTTTATTGATTTAGTACTTAGTAGTAGTTCGTGTTCGTCCAATCGTCAATTCGAGTTCGGAGAGAGAGAGTAAAAAAAAAAACCGGAAATCGACGGTTAACCGGATAACCGCTGGTAACCGGCCAAAACTGGCCGCGGTCAAAATCGGCAGTTCCGGTTGACAAACCATCTACGCACGGTGGGGTTCTGGTTCCGGCGTTCTGGAACCGCCTAACCGACGGTTTCTAATCGGAATCGGCCGGAACCGGAACCGTGGGCATCTCTAGAAGTACCAGAGGGTATGTGAATGAGAATAAAAATTACTACCCAACGGAGTTGGGTGGGGACATGTAAGATTATTATGTTACCTAAAATAATAAATTATGACTGTCATGGGCCTTTTTTTAGTAGAAAATATATTGAAGTCTAAATCTCGACTTCTCGTTAGTAAAACTAGCTAATAAATAATAATAATTATTTTTTTAGTTAGTTGGTTCAAATACGATGAACAATACGCAAAATTTGATTTCTAGCATGAGCTTTAAAATGTTTTATTTACAATTTTTTTTAAAATACAACATCAATTTAAAAATGAATAAAATAAATTACCACAATATATTAATCTAAATCACCAGAATACATCTTGTTTACATGTATATATATATAGTCAAAATAGGTAAAAGTCGACAAAAGCAAATAGAAATTGAGAAAAAACACCAACTTTTAAAAATAGATAGTTTTGTAGGCAATTTGTACCTCTAAACAGTCGGTCCTCACACCTAATCATTGACACAGTGTACTGTTGTCAGGTATTTATTAAAGAATGCAAAACCCTAAAACCAAAACCCTAATTCTAAATGTCTCGATTATTTTGAGCAAGTATCGATTAAATTTTAGCCTCGATTATTATCTTAAAAATATCTCGATTAATTTAGAAAAGTGTCTCGACTATTTAGTTAAAAGTAAAAGCCTCGATTATAATTTCTCCCATGTTGTAAGAAGTCGCGATTAATTTTGAAGAATCATCGGTCAATTTTTATAAAGCATCGATTATTTTTAAGAGGCATCGATTAATGTTAAAAAGCATCGATTATGTTATGAAAAATTGTCTCAATTATTATTTTAAAAGCCTCGATTATTTTATTTAAATTGTCTCAATTATTATTTTCAATGCCTCGATTAGTTTTAAGAAGCATGGATTATGTTTTAAGAGGCATCGATTATGTTTTAAGAGCATCGATTATGCTATTAAAATTGTCTCAATTATTGTTTTAAATGCATCGATTATTTTATTTAAATTGTCTCAATTATTATTTTTAATGCCTCGATTAGTTTTAAGAAGCATCGATTATGTTTTAAGATGCATCGATTAGGTTTTAAGAGCATCGATTATGTTAATAAGATTGTCTCAATTATTTTTAAAAAGGCTCGATTATTTTTTTAAAAATAGCTAGAGAAATTTCATTAATCATGGATCATGCAATTTAATCGAGGTCTTCATTAAAATGAATCGAGGCAATTTTCCCTACCTTACACAAGTGAGGTAGTTATTGAGTTTCAATAAATAAAAAGAAGGAAAGGTTACTGGCTTCATTAAATGAAAAGAAGGGGGAAGGTATGACCGAATTTAATAGTTACAGACTTCTTTTTAATAGTTATAGACTTCATTTAATGAAAAGAAGGGGAACGTAGTAGCCAATTTAATACATGCTTTTAATGTTTTGTAAGGAGGTAGGTTAAATTTTTAAATAAATAGACTGGTTCGTCGAGCTCATTGATGTCGAGCTCATTGACACTACAATACAAGGTTATTCACCTTACAATAGAAATTGACCGAGAGGAGAAAAAGTTGGAGCAATTTTTTGGAGCAAGGCGGGCGAAAGTATTTTCCGAAGAAAAAAGTAGAGCTCGAAAATTTCCACCAATTTTCAAAGGTACGTTTTGTACAGAAATACAAAGAGATTTGTACCCTTTAATCTGTAATATATTGATCATTTGCATGTTGTAGACTATAATCATTGCTATTAGATTTAATCGAGTTATATTGTAGAATTAGTAGAGGACCTTCACAATTAATCGAGGTATTCTAAATTTAATTGAGGCCTTTTTAGTATTAATCGATGATAGTTTTTAGAATGATCGAGGCTATTAGATTAATCGAGAAATAATTTAAATTTATTCTAAATGTAGTTGAGGCCTTTTAAATAGTAATCGAGGACCACTTTTAGTAGTCGAGGATATTCACCGATGCATTTTTAGAAGAATCGAGGCTATTAGATTAATGTAGGAATAATTTGAATTTATTATAAATTTAATCGAGGCCTGTTAAATAGTAATCGATGAGGCTATTAGATTAATATAGGAATAATTTGAATTTATTATAAATTTAATCGATGCCTATCAAATAGTAATCAAGGACAATTTTTAGAATAATCGAGGTTGCTACAACTAGTCGAGGACAATTTTTAGAATAATGGGTGATTTTTAGAATTAATCAAGGTTGCTACAACTAATCGATGCATTTTTTTGAAATAATCGATGCATTTTATTTAATTAATCGGGGATGACGGAAATAATTGATGCATTTTATTTATCGAGGTCCATTTTATTTTATTTATCGAGGCTGTTTTAAATTTTATTTTAAATTTAATAGTGGCTATTTGTACTAATCGATGCTATTAATCGAGGAGATCTATTTAATTTAATCGTGACTATTTCAATTAATATAATCGATTATAGTTCAAATTTTTTAATCGATGCTAATCGAATTTTTAATCGTGGCTTTTTCTAATCGAGGCATTTAAATTCTATTAACATCAATTATAGTTCAAATTTAATAATCGATGCTATTCTAATTGATGCTATTCTAATCGAGGCATTTAAAATTAATCGAGGCTATTATAATTAATTGATGCTAATCGATGCTAATTTTTAATCGTGGCTATTTGAACTATAATTTTTAATCGTGGCTATTTTATAATAGAACTAATCGATGCTACTTTAACTTAATTAAGACATATAATTAATAGAGTTAATCAATGCTATTTGATCTATTAATTGTGGCCTCTTTTTAAATTTAATCGCTGCTATTTGATCTTCTATTATATTATTCAAGTTTTTAGTTCTATTTATTTAATTGCTTTAACTAGTATAAGCCTAAATGTTACATTAAAATTGAATTGCTTTAGTAATTGCTTTAGTTAGTATAAGCCTAGTTGTTACACTTAGACAAATTTTCTTATTTTCACCTAGGATTCTAAGTTTAGGTTTTAGGGTTTAATAGGTTTTAGGTTTTAGGGTTTTTTTTTAACAAAACACCCCTAAGGGTGGGGCATTCGGCACCATGCCCAGCCTGTAAATAAATATTGAAACGTCTCGTACAATGTCATGGGTGAAATATATCCCAAAAGTGAACATATTCCTAACCAAATATGAGAACCTGATAAAAGCAATACAGACAATGGAGATGCATCCACAACTCGAATGCTAACTCCATGACTAAAGAAAACACAAACACGTGGAGCGCAACCACAAACTAACTGAGACTCCAAACAGACAAACAAACCATAAATAGAAAATAAACCAACCATGAGAACCACGAGCCTCATCAATGATACCTAAATCGAAAGTTGGGGTAACCCAACTGATCCATCCATACCAAGGAGAACAGATATGGAGGTGCTGAAACATCATCATAAAAAGTCAAAACCGAGGTCTGGGCCCCTCTACCAGCAAGGAAATCAACTGCCCGATTCCCCTCACGATAAATATGCGTGAACCGAACATGCCGACATCTACACAACAATCTGATGGAGATAAGCGTATGACGGGTCACAACTGAGCCCTGATGCCCCGACTGCAACACCGACACAACAGAAACCGTATCCATCTCGATCCAAACATGATCCGAATACTAAACTGCAAGCCGAAGACCGTGAAGAAGAGCCTGGAACTCAGCGTCGAAGCTGGAAGCCGCCCTCAGGGGCGCACAAAAACTAGCCAAAAGCGATCTTGTATGGTCCCGAACGAGTCCCCCACCATTAGCCGCCATCTGAAGATCTGTCGAGAAAGCTCCATCCGTGTTGAACTTCACCCAGGGTGCCTTCGGAGGCCGCCACGACACCATTCTAGACCGGAGAGATCTAGGAACGGGGTCAGCAACGGGCATAAAAGGAACCTGAGGGTAACAACCCAACCAATGCTGCGGAAGGAGCTTCCCAGTCGAAACTAGAAGATGAAGGTGATGTTGTACCTGCCAAATAATATGAGACACAAGGAAAGGAACGCCGCGGTGCTTGCGGCTGTTCCTCTCCATCCAAATAAACCAGAAAGCCAAGCAAGGAATCAAAAAGCTAATGTGCTTCGGAGCAGACCGTGGGAATAGCCCCCTTCAAAACCCAAAAGAATATGCAACAGTGTGTGCCTGTGGAGCTGAAATATGGAACCAATTCGCAACATCTGCCCACACCGATTTCGCAGACTCAGACCAAAGAAAAATATACTCAATGGACTCGACCTACAGAACGACACAACACTGACAATGAGACGCCAGATGAATACGACAGGACTGCAACCTAACATCAATAGGAATGTGATCATGTATGAGACGCCAAACAAAGACAGATATAGTGGGGGTGAGACAATCATGCCAAAAAGACCCAAAGATAGCACGTTCAGGCCGCCGGTATCTGACCTGATCCTAAGTAGAGGTCAAAGAGAACTCACCTGTCGAGGTCAAATTCCACCGCATGCTATTTCTTTTTCCCCACAGCACCGAAGTCCAGCTCACCGAATCAAACAGATCAACAGGCAGGGCATAATGATCATGTAACGCATGCAGATGCTCAACAGAACAAGACTCACCAGATAAATACCAATCAACATGAACATGATCAAAGCGAGAATCAGGGCAATAAGAAGATAAATGCACATTATCAGACCAAATATCATCCCAAAAACTAACCTGGCAGTCCCCAAGGGACCACCAGATATGGTCCTGAGCCTGAGCACCAACCCTAACCACTCTCTTCCAAACTCGGCTCTCATGCGGCCCCAACGGCACCCTCTCAGGATAAAATCCACCACTGCAATACTTAGCCCACATGTATCGGGCCCACAAAGAATCACGAGCTCTGAATCTCCACTAGAGCTTCTAACTGAAAGCAGTGACCAGATCACCAAACTGATGGATACCCAGACCTCCCTCAGAAACCGGCAAACAGATGGTCTCCCAACTGATCCAGTGCATCTTCCTCTGCTTACTCACAGAACCCCAAAAGAAATGAGCAATCATCTGCTCGAGCTGATGAAGGACCCCCTGAGGCGGCTCCATGACCTGAAAAATATACAAAGGAATAGAAGTAAGGGTGCTTCTGATGAGGGCCAGATGACCTCCAAAAGACAAGTGCCTGTGCGACCAACTGTGAATCCTGTCACTCAAATGCTGTCTCAAAGGGAGGAAAATTGAGCACTTCAGAAAGCCTCTATAGATCGGAACACCAAGATAAGTGAACGGAAGAGAACCCCACTGATAACCACATACGGACTGAATCTGGTGATGCCAAGTCGGAACAAACTTCTCCATAATGTAGAAGTTGCTCTTTCCCCGGTTCACCAACTGGCCCGAAATCGCAGAATAGTGCTCCAAGTAGTCCACAAGCTGACCCAAACCATCCGGAGCAGCTCTAGTAAAAATGATGATGTCATCAGCATAAGACAAGTGAGAAATGGGAAATCCCCTCTTCGCAGTCTTGTACCTCATGATCGGATCACCACAAATCAATCTGTCCAGAATCCGAGACAAGTAATCAGCCGCAAGAACAAATAAGGAGGGCGAAAGAGGGTCACCCTGTCTCAATCCTCGAGAAGAAGGAATTAAGCCAGCTGGAGCCCCGTTCACGAGGACCGAGAACCAGCAATCCTTGATACACCGACTAATCATGTCCACCCACTAATCCGGAAATCCCATGTGTGTCAAAACAGCAAGCAAGAATGACCACTGAACCCGATCATACACCTTCGCCATATCTAGCTTAAGAGCCACATTGAGAACCTCACGGCTGATGTGGAGGTCCATAATTATCTCCTAAGCAAGCAAGACGTTATCACTGAGCAAGTGACCCTTCACAAAACCACTCTGATTCGGAGCGAGCACAGCAGGCAAAAATTGAGCTAGCCGAGACGTTAGAATCTTCATGATAATCTTGTTGGTCACATTGCACAAACTGATAGGCCAATAATCGGTCCAAGCAACCAATCTTTCCTTCTTCGGCAGAATGACAGTAGTAGTAGCCGTGAAGCTGTGCGGCATGTGGGCCCCTGCAAAGAAATCCGCAACCGCCCCCATAACATCACTGCTAACAAAGTCCCAACAATGCTGAAAAAGCAGAGAAGTGAAACCATCCAGTCCCAACATACTGTCTCCACTGATACCAAAAACCGCAGCTCTGATCTCATCTATATCCGGAACCTGGCAGAGCCTATCTGTATCCATATCTGAAGGAATCCCATGCAGACAACTGAAATCCGGATCACCTAATTGAGCAATATCTGACGTGAGAAGCCTCTGAAAGAAAACCATAGCCGAAGCACGAATCCCAGCATCATCCTCAATCACAAGTCCATAATCCTCAATCGAGTGAATCCTGGACTTACACCGCTTCTGCTTTACCCAGCCTTGGAAAAATCGAGAATTCCGCTCTCCTTCAGTCACCCACCGAATCGCCGCCTTCTACTTCCAAAAATCTTCCTCCATCCTCGTCCGAAGCACATACTCAGCCACACAGTGACTGAGCTCAGCACGAGCCTTCGGAGTAGGGAAAGAATCATATAAACCTTGGGCAATAGTAATTGCAGCATTAGCCTGCCTAACCCGAGCAAAAACATCTCCAAAGACATCCCAGTTCCATTACCTCAGCCTCTTCCTAACCCGCTTCAATTTTAGCTGTAGGTTCATCATACTGCTGAATCCAGTAGGGACAATCCACTCTTGCATAACAGTCTCCCTGAAGGTGTGGTGCCGGATCCACATATTCTGAAATCTGAAGGATGATTTCGAAATCTGCTCAAGGAGCTAACACCTAACCAGCAAAGGAGCATGATCAGAGGTGTGTCTCGAAAGGTGGGTGAATCTGGTCACAGCAAAGACAGACGTCCAGAACTCTCCAAGCAAAACCCGATCTAACCTCTCTCTCAAACCGATAGAAGGCCACTCCCATGTGAACCATGATTCATCAAAACCCGGATCCAACAACTGAAAGTCTGAAATAGCGTCCTCAAAATCCATCATCTCACGATGACGATCAGACACACCATTCTCAACCTCATCAGTAGTAAAAAAAATATTGAAGTCACCTCCAACAAGCCACGGCCTCCCATCACTACTGAGAGCAATGTCTCTCAACTGATCCCAAAGCTCAAATTTGTCCTCACAAGAATGCCGACCATAAACAAGAGACAAAAACACAGTCCTGCTCAACAAAGGCAAATCCACTCTCACATGAAACAACTGGCTAAAATCCAAATCCACAGACACAGTAAAACCATGAGAACAAAAAATCCAAATATGATTAGATAAATTAGACGCCACCAAAGTTAACCCAAAACGATAACTAAAAAAATCAGAGTCAAACTGGACTTTAGGCTCAATAATCACCAAAATCGACAAACGGTGTAATCTGATCAAATTATGCAAATAACCACACTTAACCTTTGATCCCAAGCCTCGTTCGTTCCAAATTAAGAACTGAACTGACATGAGGACACAATTAAAGGTTTTAGGGTTTATGGTTTTAAGGTTTAGGGTTTAGGGTTTTATAGGTTTTAGGGTTTAGGGTTTAATCATGGCCTCATGTAGCATTGTTTATAAATTGCAGATGGTTAGACGTTGCATTATTGTACGACACAATGGACGATGGGAGAGATCAGAATATGTAGATGGGGACGAGCAACTCGTGATGATGTCATCCGATAAGCTGTGTTTTAACTCACTGGTGAGGGAAGTTCACATGTTTTTACGAACTGACCCGAACAGGATCGAGTATGAATTATTTTACCTCACCAGCACCAATACCGGCAGAAAAATCAGAGCATCTTTACAAGATGATGGAGATTTGCTCGATTTGCTTTACGAGCAGACTACTGAGATGGTCCTGTACGTGATTTCAAGACAATTGGAAGGTTTTGGAGCCGGGCCATCTATAAGGGATGACTATGTTCCCTACTTTCCACATGTCTGTGAGGGTTTGAGTAACCCTGTTGATGAAGAAGCACAAGCAGAGATGCATACTGATACTAGAGAAGAAGAGGGAGAAGGAAAAGAAGAGGAGGAAGAACACGAACAAGAAGAGGTGAATGATAGAACGAGATTGGTGGAATCACTGTTGACAGAATTCAGCGGCTGGCTTCGTTCTTCTGCTGATCATACAAACAGATTGTTGTGCTTGAAGAGAGTAGTCCCACCATCTACCACTGATAGCGGAGCTTGTGCGTGAGTTTAGCATCCATATCGATTACAGCTTCGCTCTGCGCACGAGGAACATTGCCATTCAGATGGTATATAAAGACTTTGACAAGTCCTACGCACAGTTGTCCGCATTCCTTCACACTCTGCAATTGATGAATCCGGAGACTGTAGTAGATATAGAGATCATAAGTGATGGTCGGTTCAAGCATCCATTCCTTGCTCTCAGTGCGTGTGTCAATGCATTTCTCCAGTATGCTTGTCTAGTACTTATGATCGATGGGACCCACCTGAAGGGAAAGAACAAAGGGGTTCTCTTTGTTGCTGTGACGAAGGACGGCAACGAGCAGATCTTACCTGCTGCAGTTGGGCTTGGACCGATAGAGAATGACGAATCTTGGATATGGTTTCTGGCCCACTTGCACATGGCTCTGGGTGATATAGATGATATTTTCATCATTTCAGATCAGCATCAGAGCATTAAAAATGTTGTACATGCCGTTTTCCCGAGAGCGATGCACGGACTGTGCTACTACCATTTGAAGAATAAGATGACGAAGAGAGGGAAACACATGACGACACTATTTTAGGAGGCTGCCTACACATATCGGAGAGACACCTTCCAGGAGAGTATGTTAATGTTGGAGCAGGTATGTCCAAATACCTATCAAAAGCTATGTAATATCGGCCCAGTGCATTGGTCCCGTTCACACTGTCCCGTACGGCGCTATGGGTTCATGACATCTAATGCGGCGGAGAGTCTCAATGCTCGTATGTTTTGGGTGAGGAGGTTACCTGTTTACTCACCGTTTGAGATGTTTAGATCAATTGTTGAGCAGTGGTTCATCGAGCGATGTGCAGCAGCACAGGGCTCGAATCATGTGTTGACTGATGGCATCGGGTTGAAGCTTTCGGGGAACGTCGATAAGGGACACAGCTATGCCATGCAGCCCACTACATTAGCAACTTTATGGAAAGTCGAGGTTGGGAGGGAGGTCTACATGGTCGATCTTCAGAACCGGACCTATAACTATCGTGAGTTCCAGTTGGATTTGATCCCCTGTGCTCACGCGGCAGCAGTCATCTGGTATGACATTCTCAACCTCTATTTATACTTATTTTTTTACGTGCACCTAATCAACTGTGTTTATTTTTCCTTTCGCAGTTACACTGGTGGGGCCATATGTGATTATGTGGCCAGGTATTACAGGGTGGAGAGCTTAGTGGGCATGTACAACTCGGTTATCAGGGGTCTACCTCGCCCAGAACACTAGATTGTGCCCGATACATTTGCAGAGCGAGTGGTGTTGGCACCAGAGATTAGACAACGTGCCGGGCATCTATCTATGTCCAAAGCTCGAGCACCGTTCAAGGCCTCTTGCAGTGCACGTCGGCAGTTTTGCACTAGATGCCATGGACCGGGGCACAACAGACGTGTATGCATAGCCCACTTACCTATTGGCAGTGTCGATCTAAATTCACAGCCCGAAGATGTTCCACGGAGGAGGGTGCTCAAGAAGTGCATCATTTGCGGTAGTATAGAGCACACACGTCCCACATGTCCGGTTCGATTGTCAGCCGACGACATTTAGTCGATAGCGTTATTTTAATTGAACTGTGGAAATTAGTACTGTTTATCAAGGTCAATATTATTTATCGAGGTCAATTAAACTAAATTTTACATCGATTAATGTCAATGTTGTAATGTCAGCATCTACAAGATAGGCCTCTTAATGTAAGTCAATGAATATATCCGAGCCCCTATAACCTTCCGATACGCATGTACTGCATCCTCCGGTATTCCGGACGGAGATCCTGCACCCAATAGCCGCTCCACGTACATGCAGGCATATACTCCACAGCTCGTGTCGTCCGTCTGCATGTATTGGTCCGGTATAGACTTGTCCAGGGTCATCGCAAAAGAACATCAGGGCGGCATCTGACGACCTTCCCAAAATCCGGTACATATGAGTAGGTGTGGAAGTAGGCTGAGTAGGGGTATCAAATCTCTATCTCGTCTCTCGTAGTGGACACGGTCGCTCGGATTGTCCATCTGATACAGTAATGAGTCGTACAACTCTACTACCCAGTCAGAAAAGTGGATACGAACCACTACCTAGTGCTCATCTGCGACGTCACATACCACGATCGCCTACAACATAAGATCGGGATCATATCAAGATTAATGTCATCAAATAATATATGACAATGTATTATTTTCTTGTGAAGCTCACTTACATAATCACGCCCCTTCCATGGCACATGATACCGCCCATCACTGCCCTGGATCCGATGTATCAGTGTAACAGCCTGAATTTTCAGAATATGATTAAGTGATTCCTAATTTTAATTAGGGAATATTAAGAGGAATTTTGAGCATAATAAGGATGTTTCGGTTCTAAACCGCGTTTTTAGGAGTTATTTTTCGTGAAATCGTCTTTTTCAGAATTTCGATTCCAGCTCAGTCATGACTGATTTTGGTCACATTTGGAAGGTGTTGACCCAAGGAGCATGCCGGTATTTTTAGATTTTCAATCCGAGGTCGTTTGAGGTCGCAACGACAAAAATCGTATTAAGTAAGAGCGGGAATAGTGTTTTTCCGTAGGAGCGTGATCGTTAGAAATTCACGACATCTCGTGTGTTGACCCGAGCCTTGTTTCTTCAAGCCTACCCTATAGAAAATTTCTCAAGGAATCCGTTGGCGTTCCCGGATTTTCATTCTAAGGTCAATCGAGCGCTTGGGAATTCTATTTTTCCCTTATGTGGAATAGTAACTTTATTTTTGAAAAGAGAATCTTTTCTCGTTTTTCTTCAAGATGACTTGTTCTTTATTCCGAGTCAAGTTGGTTCAATAGTACTCGAGCCAAAGAACATTCTGGTATTTTTAGATTTCATCTATGAGGTCATTTGGACCTCGACATCGAATAAAGCATCTTTTAACCGAACCCGGTGCAACTTTTGCAGTATTTCTGCACTGGAGTGGCTTCCCTGGCTTCCAAGGGAAGCCACACTTTTTCCTATAAATAGGAGAGGCCCCCTTCACAAATCCTTACTCATTTCTCATTTCTCAAACCCCCATTTCTTAAGTCGAGCGAGGAGCACTCTTCATGAGTGCACCTCCGAGACGTCGAGTTTTGTTTGGCGAGTCGAGAGCGGAGAAGTGGAGGAGGAGTTTTCACTGCCGGAAACCACCCAGGTGGTGCGGTCGCAAAGGATTCCGCGGTCGCGTGGGTGCCCTCTCGGCCCGAGTGGTGCGCGGGAGCGCGGTTGTGAGCAGGCGCGGGGCTGCTGCGGCAGTTCCGGCACGCTTTCATCCGGAGGCCATAACTTTCACCTCGGTTCGAACCATGAGGCCCATGAGTACTCAAATAGAAGCTCTTTCAAAGATCTACAGCATAGAAGTGGCCGATCATCTGAAATCTCGACCGTTCGAGTAAGATTTTCGGTCCCTTTTTTGATAATTTTGAGTGTTTAAAATTATTTAAATTCTCATATTTTAAGTTATAGTTAAGGGGTGAGCATTTAGATATCATTTCGATTTCTTGTTAGGATCTCAAATAGGGCCTCTAAGTCATTGACCGGCTTTCGTAAGAAGAGGTAAACCCCGAGGAGGCCCGAGGAAGGATTTTCAGCTCGTTGTTTCATCCACATGCTATTCGTTTTTAGTTAATCTTGAGTTGTTCCTTATTTTTTCCTATGAATGGGACATTAAGACTTATTTGATTCTGACTCATTGATGAGTCTTAGCTATTGTGACCTATGAAGAGGTCTTGTTTATCTTAAATAGTCAGTTCCTATCTGTTTGTCATTAGATTCTGTTTAAATTTCGATTGGCCTATGATTTGGCATTCCTTCAACTTGATTGAACTCTTTGACCCCTTTGATTCGTTGAGATCGCTAGTTCTTCCAAGTCATAAAGTTAAGTTGCCTAAGTTTTGAGGCGCTAACTTAGTTTAATTCTAAAAACACCCCCCTGGATTTCCAATTAATATACCTATTTTCTTTGGCTTTTATGCCTAACACCCCGTCCCCATCAAAATAACCGCCTAAGAGACCGGGCTGTTACAGATGGTATCAGAGCAGGCTTGCAACTCTGCAGACCTGTCTCTTATTAAAGTAATTGATTGAATTCTATGTGAATATTGAATTGTCAAAGGTATTAATCAACAACCCCCAGCTCACCATCACCTTCGCATCTTCAACAAAGTTAAGGTACGATCGAGTTAAATTATTTTGATTATATTTGGTATAGCATTTTGAAAGTACAGGATAAGGAGAAAAGTTTTGAGCAAAGGCAAGGTTAGTCGATTTTTAAAATCGAACATTATTTTTTATGAAATAAAATTTTTGGTGTTGCCAAAGTTTAAAGTGTAACTTGTTGAAGTAAGTTCTAGATCTATGCTTTTAAAGAATTTTGAGTCATTAAGGACTCGAGCAAGCAGCAAATCTTTTCAGAATATTATTTTCTGCAGATACTCAAACTATATCGGCCGTTTTGGATCGTCAAAAATTTTGAGTTATAAAGTTTGAAAGTTGCTTTAAAAATCTTCTTTTGATAAAAGGCTCGTCTACTGCCCATAAGGAAAGGATTTGAGGATGAATAGAGAATAAGTGAGGTATAGAGAATATAGTTAGAATATAGACTATAGCGAGCTTGAATTAAGGAGAATTCTAGAATTCCCTTTAGGTTCTCTTAAGAACCTATGTTGAGTAAGTTCCCTCTTAAGGAGTTAAGTTAAGTAGAGTTGTTCAAAAGAATAATTTTATCGCAAGGATGTTCTTGAGAAGATTAAAGGATTTCGATAGTAGAAGCGAGAGTAAGGATATGAAGTTAAAACCAGAAGCAAGAAGAGGAGCAGTCAAGATAAAGGCTAGTTATTAGATTGCGGATCTAATGCAAGTTCAAGGAATCCCTACATGAGCTTTTAACTCAAGAGAAGTCTCGTTTGAAGACCCAATCGCATTTACAAGAAATGAAGATTCGTTTCCTTCGATAGAAGCTCGTTAATTCAATGGAGGGACATTCAATGTCACATCGCGTTCAAATGCCCAGAGTTATCGCTTGCTTCAAACCAATTAATGAAGGTGAAGATTGTCGTTATGACTGTAACCAAGAGAGTTTGAAGACATATTAGTGTTCTACCGAGCTTCCAGAAGACATTGAAGTCAAGTTGTATTGAGTCCAGGAGGTTCCATATATTAAGTCGCTTAGTCGTATCCTTTTCAATTGATAGGAAAAGATCCCCGGATATCGCTTTTCCGGCCAGGCGCAGCCATTTGAGTCCAGCCGACTCGTGCTATTTCATAGCAACCTCGTAAAGAAGAAGAAGATGGATGATGACCAAGAAAGAATTTAAGAACCTGAAGAAGATGATTAAGAAGATAGACCTAGTATACGGTAGATTGAAAGTTTCAGTATGATAGAAGTTTTGTTGAGTCTATTTATTCATTCTCGTGTCAATGGAATCGATTTATTCACTCTCTTTTGGAATTGATTCATTCTCTTGTTAATTGAATCAATTGCCCTTCAATAGCTTCATATCATTTGAAATTCTTCATTTATATCTTTTGAAATTAAAATTTCTTTGATTATATCCTCTTGGATAATTTGAAATCTTTTGGATGATACTCCTTGATCATTAAGAATCAGTAATAGTACTTCCTTGTTAGGCTATATTGACGCCTTTGTGAAAATCTTTCAGCACGGTTTCTAGTTGCTAACCATTGATTTCTTCCATATCTTTGTTATATGCAAGAACCCTTCAAGTTTATAAGTCCTCTGAAAAGGCAATATTTTTTTGGCATATATAACCTATTGTTATATCTCTTCCAGTTTTTAAGCTTGTTAAAGAATTGTTGATCAAGATAAAACCCTCACTCAGAGGCATTCATTTATTTTGCTCCCACTCATAAAGCTCGAGTGTGGATCTCGGAATAGAGCAGAGAGCTAGCTATGGCAGTATTCCTTCTAGTCGGGGTTGGAGGAATAAGAGATAGTATTTCCTAGTAGAAAGTAGAATCTAAGCAAGTGCCAGATAGTATTCTCTAAGTTTAGGACACGCGTTTTCAAGAAGATTCCTCAGCTCGTTGTGTTGGAGGTGATCTAAGAAATGTCGGTAAGAAAGTTCTGAACATGCGTTAAAGTCTAGACGTGCGATTGTTACGCCTACAAGCGATAGTGAACACCAGCAGAAGCTTTCAAAGAGATGGCTACAACGAGAATTTAAGATCGAGGTGCATCACAAAGTACGCTCCGAAAAGATAAAGAAGTGGAACCTCAAAAAGTTAAAGATGAAGATAAAGCGAGTTTTCAACGTGATAGAGCGTGCAAGGAACCATCGAAGGAGGTGCTTGATTAATTTGAGATTATCGTCTAGTTCGAGTTCGTTAAAGTTTCTCAAAGCTGCGAGAAGTAAAGTTAGAAGCAAATGCAAAGCCAAGCGAAACAAAAGAAGGATGGACTCGTTGAGATCGCTCGTGCTCGAGGAGCAAGTTTAGAGAATTTTTCTTTTATCCCGTTACTTGAATAGTTTCTGGAGGTCCGCTCGAATGCAAGATCATAAGAAGCTCGTGTAAAGCGATGTTCAAGAGAGATTTCATTATGAAGAAAAGATAGAAGATGCTAAAGCTTTGAGGAAGAAAAGAAGAATGATTATAGAAGTATTAGTCCTGCGTGAGGACTAATTTAAAAAGAAGGCCTCAGGCTATTCTTAACCTTATAGTAAAGGTTTCAAACCTATGTCGCTCTAGTAAGGCTGTGAATTCTTAGAAGGAATCCAGATCTCTGTTGAGAGGAAGTAAATTTCGGGATGAATTTTTTTTTAAGGGGTGTAGACTGTAACAGTCCGGATTTTCAGAATATGATTAATTAATTCCTAATTTTAATTAGGGAATATTAAGAGGAATTTTGAGCATAATAAGGATGTTTCGGTTCTAAACCACGTTTTTAGGAGTTATTTTTCGTGAAATCGTCTTTTCGAGGATTTCGATTCCAGCTCAGTCATGACTGATTTTGGTCACGTTTGGAAGGTGTTGACCCAAGGAGCATGCCGGTATTTTTAGATTTTCAATCCGAGGTCGTTTGAGGTCCCAACGACAAAAATCGTATTAAGTAAGAGCGGGAATAGTATTTTTCCGTAGGAGCGCGATCGTTAGAAATTCACGACATCTCGTGTGTTGACCCGAGCCTTGTTTCTTCAAGCCTACCCTATAGGAAATTTCTCAAGGAATCCGTTGGCGTTTCCGGATTTTCATTCTAAGGTCAATCGAGCTCTCGGGAATTCTATTTTTCCCTTATGTGGAATAGTAACTTTATTTTTGAAAAGAGAATCTTTTCTCGTTTTCCTTCAAGATGACTCGTTCTTTATTCTGAGTCAAGTTGGTTCAATAGTACTCGAGCCAAAGAACATTCTGGTATTTTTAGATTTCGTGTATGAGGTCATTTGGACCTCGACATCGAATAAAGCATCTTTTAACCGAACCCGGTGCAACTTTTGCAGTATTTCTGCACTGGAGTGGCTTCCCTGGCTTCCAAGGGAAGCCACACTTTTTCCTATAAATAGGAGAGGCCCCCTTCACAAATCCTTGCTCATTTCTCATTTCTCAAATCCCCATTTCTTAAGTCGAGCGAGGAGCACTCTTCGTGAGTGCACCTCCGAAACGTCGAGTTTTGTTTGGCGAGTCGAGAGCGGAGGAGTGGAGGAGGAGTTTCCGCCGCCAGAAATCGCCCAGGTGGTATGGTCGCGGAGGATCCCACGGTTACGAGGGTGCCCTCTCGGCCCGAGTGGTGCGCGGGAGCGCGGTTGTGCGCGGTCGCGCAGGGCGCGCGAGCGCGGGGCTGCTGCGGTAGTTCCAGCACACTTTCGTCCGGAGGCCATAACTTTCGCCTCGGTTGGAACCACGAGGTCTATGAGTACTCAAATCAAAGCTCTTTCGAAGATCTACGGCATAGCAGTGGCTGATCATCCAAAATCTCGACCGTTAGAGTCAGATTTTCCGTCCCTTTTTCGGTAATTTTGAGTGTTTAAAATTATTTAAATTCTCGTATTTTAAGTTATAGTTAAGGGGCGAGCATTTAGATATCATTTCGATTTCTTGTTAGGATCTCAAATAGGGCCGCTAAGTCATTGATCAACTTTCATAAGAAGAGGTAAACCCCGAGAAGGCCCGAGGAAGGATTTTCAGCTCGTTGTTTCGTCCACGTGCTCGTTATCGAGGTAATCATGATCGAGGTGGGTGTTTCTAAACCAAGTATAAGGTTTGAGCTATTAAGCTCTAGAAGCATGATAGGGCAAGATGTATATCTAATTAAAATATTTTATACTCTGCCTGATTAGTCTCTGTACAAGGAAACGAAAGGAAAGAAAGGAAGTTATATGCATGATATTGTTAAATTTTTATTTGAGTTTGATAAAGTAAAGTAAGTTATTATGAGTTAAGTGAGCTCTCAAGTATGTTTAGATATGCTAGAATTGTTTATATATAATTGATGCTAGCATGAGATCTAGAATTGCTTTTAGTTGCAATCTATACTTATGCCCATTCATTTCCTAGTATTTGGTTATTGGGTTTTGCTAAGCTTAATTAGCTAAGGATATGCCAGAATTGTTTATATACAATTTATGCTAGCATGAGATGTTTAGAATTGCTTTAATTGCAATCGATATTTATCTGCGTTCATTTCCTCGTATTGGAATGTTGGATTTTGCTAAAGCTTATATAGCTAAGTATTGCCTTTTAGGGTAAGTTATAAATTCCTTATAGGCCGAGATCATGCTCAATTAAAGAATTAGCCTTAGACGATGGCTCTAGGCTTGGTATTGTTAGCTAAGTCAAGTAAGTAAGGAAGGTTAAGGAAGAAAGGTTAAGGTCAAGTAAAGAAGGAATTTAGGAAATGATATAGCTTCTGTTGTAAGCAAGTTATCGAGCTCAAAGAACAGTTTAATTGCATTATCATGTCATGACCTTCGAGTCACCGAGTTGAACATTTAAAAGTAAAGGGAGTAACTACTGGGTAATCCCCTCACATACTCAGAGGATACTTGAGGTAACCCCTCTCTTATCCTAAGGCATATCTAAGGGTGCAGTAGACAACAGGTTTGAGCCAGGAAGGCGTCAGAAAAAAAGAAAAGAAAAAGGTTTTGCGGATATGGAGAGGGCTTTTGCGTTTTGCTCTCCATATGCCGTCAGTTATTAATTAGATATTTCTAAAGTTTATCAAGAGTTTTCTCATAAAACCCCACTGAGTACATTAGTGCTCACACCCTCTTTTTCAAATGTTTTCAGGTTGAGATGCTGAGGTCGGTGATGTGCTGCTGGTGGGGTTGTCTGAGGGTTCAAGTTATTGCTTAATATGGTTACATGTTTTTCTTCCACTAAGTTTCTGCTAAGTACTCTGACGTTAGTATTAAGTCTTGATATATGTAACTTGATTCTTGATAATAGCCTATCTTAAGAGCTATGAATCCTAGTTATCAATAAAGTATTTGAAGCATGTTCTTTTGACATACCCGCTTATGCCTTTATTGATTCCAAGTTAATAGAATAGTCATACTAGTTGAGCATATTGGTATCTATTTAGTTTCAGTCGACCTATGAATGGGTCTTGCATGCTTGTTGTTGTTGTTCGCCGATGAAGGGGCTTTCCTTTCAAGCATGATTGTGCTCGTTTTTAGTTAATCTTGAGTTATTCCTTGTTTTGTCGTATGAATGGGACATTAAGACTTATTTGATTCCGACTCATTGATGAGTCTTAGTTGTTGTGACCTATGAAGAGGTCTTGTTTATCTTAAATAGTCAGTTCCTATCTGTTTGTCATTGGATTCTGTTTAAATTTCGATTGGCCTATGATTTGGCATTCCTTCAACTTGATTGAACCTTTTGACCCCTTTGATTCGTTGAGATCGCTAGTTCTTCCAAGTCATAAAGTTAAGTTGCCTAAGTTTTGAGGCGCTAACTTAGTTTAATTCTAAAAACACCCCCCTGGATTTCCAATTAATCTACCTATTTTCTTCGGCTTTTACGCCTAACACCCCGTCCCCATCAAAATGACCGCCTAAGGGACCGGGCTGTTACAATCAGTCCCTCTGCAGGTATCCACCGCCGGTAGTCATCGTCCCCGTATGCCTCTCTGCACTAAGGGTCAAGAGGATGAAGGGTCTTCCATGCTCCGACGAGGGCCTCCTGCAAAAAATGAATTACGATTAAGCGTGGGGTAAAAAAAGACTAACTAATAATGTTTTGCAAAAAAAGTTCAAACAAGTTCTTGAACTCACATATAGACCGGTATTAGCCACCATTGTCGGACAACCGTTGTCCCTCCCTACTCCTCGAGCAATCACGCTCAGAAAGTAGGTCATGTGAACATCCTTCAACTCAGTACTCGGATCCTCAAGCTCGTCAAACCAGGACTGCCGCAAGCAATCACTATTGAAGTAGAGCTGAATAACTGCATTCGGACCCTGAAGTCTAACTCGTGAGTAGGCAATCTGGAGGCTGCTATCATCAATACCATTCATGAGCTGATAGGTCGCGCTAAAACCACCATAGTGTGGAGCCGAAGTGCTAGTACCCTCCTGTACTACAGTGGGCTGTGGAGCCCTCCCGAGAGGTGGGGTTGGCGCCCGATGAGCTGCACTATGGTCGCTTAGCTCCGGGCTATGGCGGTCTCTAACCTCAGGTGTGGGTAACCTCCGAGCGCGGCTACTCAGAGCAGCTAATGCCCGATCAATAGCTCGGTCCACATACTCTTGGACACGGGGCACAATAGTCGTGTCAATAAGCTCCCTGACATGGGGCATCACAGCATCCACAACCCTCTGCAGAAAACTCTCTGAGGGCTCCCCACTGCTCTGAGATCGATCCCTTCTTGAACCCTTTTTTCCCCAAGCTCTAGGAGGGCTCTCTCAATGAATCGGATCTATTGTGTGCTCTGGTGCATCCTCAGTGGGGGGGCCGGAGACCAGGTATGTAGTCTAGATCTGGCTCATCCCTCAATGCCCGGCTCGAAGGTCGACTGGTCACCTAACGACCCTTCTGTGGTGTCCGAGCAGCTCTATTGCCTCGGGCTGATTGGGGGGGACAACCTCCTCTGCTGATGTGGTACAGCAAGATGCTGCATTTGCAAGCATCTTTTTCTTGTTCTCGGATCGAAAGGGAACAAATCTCACGCTCTGAGCTCCAGGCTCCAACTACATGCTCAGGTAATATGAAGTCTCTGTCTCCTCGGGAGATGGCACCAACATAACCACACGTGACTGCATGGAATTAATAACAATATCATTAAGATGAATTAACAAATATAGATTGAATCTTCTAAATAGATAAAGAAACCTCAAAACGTACCGCTCACTGTAATAAGGTGGCTGGGTCAGTGGTAGGGCGACTGAATGTCCACCTCAAACATCGAGGCACAGTGAGCTGTCTACTATGCACACCAGTCTCATAAGCCAACTCCGGTATCACCTCACAAGCCCATACCTGTAAAGTGGATTAATGGATTAGTTACATATTCACTTGATCTCAATATGCATCGCTAATTTAGAACAACTAAATTTAAACTAATTACCTGGAGTGCCCAGATCAGCCCGTAAAAATGATACTGCCCGGATCCTTTCCCGCCCATAGTCTGTCGAGTCCTGAGGACGAGGCCGATGAAGTGCATCAACAACTGGTAAGAATATGCACCCCATGAAAATGAGTTCCATCGCTCCACATCCTCTTCTAGCGCCCACACTCATGGATCCACGACCCGATAATGATCTAGGCACAGAATCATCCGGTATACGAACAATATGTTTGCAACCTTCACATAATCCAGAGCATCTCTGGCCATCCCAATCTTTTTGAACATGTCCTCCATCTGTTTGACGATTGTACGCTTCCCTTCGAATAAACGGTGGTACACAGATCTCGACGGAACAATATGATCGCCATTCGGATCGAATGTCGAGCCACCGAATTGTAAACCTGACACCAGGTTCTACTCACTCAGACCGAAACGCAGTTGTGAGTGATGAACATGGAACCATGCCTCCCGCCCCACCCATGCACGATCCGACACGTGCACCTCGTACGTCATCAGAGCGTATATCACCCTCTTCTGGACGTCACCACCCTGTAGTCCAAAAAATATCCGAAACAGCCGGACAACGTCGTCACCACCTATCTCCTCCAATATGGCTCTGATCAGATCAACGACCTCCGATTGGGCACACACCACAACCAAGGGCCTCAGGCTCCGTAACGGTAGTCTAAGCCAATCAATCTAACAACATTTTTAAAATTACAATTATTAAAGTAAATTCTTTTAATATTTTCACATGGTTCTATTTTTTCTTGATATAAAATAAAAGATTTTAATATTTTACATTCTGAAACATTACCTATAATCTAAAATCGTGTCTTTTATAAAGGTATTTTTAATTCATTTTTTTAAAATAATAATAGGTATTTTTTTTTAATTTGAATAATGAGCACATTGAATAAAATAATTTTACCCAAATCAGGTCTGAGTCTAATCAATGTTCGACAATTGAGCGGGTAATAATATTTTTAAAATTACAATTATTAAAGTAAATAATCGAGGTTAATTTAAAGTTAATCAAGGCTAAATTTAAATGCAATTTTAAATTAATCTCAGAAATTATAATTTTTAAAATTAGTCGAGGTACTTTTAATGATTTAAATGCATCGATTAGTTTTTTTTAGATTAAGCCTCGATTATTATTAAATTATTAATTAGTCTTGATTAGTTCCTCAATTAGTATTAAATTATTAATTAGCCTCAATTATTATTAAATTATTAATTAGCCTCGATTAGTATAAAATTATTAATTAGCCTCGATTATTATTAAATTATTAATTAGCCTCGATTAGTTCCTCGATTATTATAAAATTATTAATTAACCTCGATTAATTATAATCGATTAGTTCCTCGATTAGTTTTTTTTATTTTTTTTAGATTAAGCCTCAAATAATTTTTTAAAATTGATGAAGCCTCGATTATTATTGAATTATTAATTAGCCTCGACTAGTTCCTCGATTAATTCTAAACATGAATAATTATGAAATTATTAAGGTGCCTCGATTAATTAGCCTCGATTACATTTAAATCATTAAAACATGCCTCGATTAAACTATGAGAGCCTCGACTAAATTCAAAAGCATCATTTAACATAATACAAGCCTCAATTAACATAATTTTTCACGTTTAACATAATAAGCTACAATTCTTTTCCAAAAAGCATGCCATGCTTAACATAAATAACCACGACTACTCTCTAAACTAACCACACGACTAATTTCTAAACTAATCGATGCCTTAAATTAAACAACCAATTCGAAAAAAATCAAACAATTTGAAGAGAAGCCTACTTGAGAAGATGAGGTCTCCGATCGATCAATGGGTCCTCGCTCCATCTCTGGCGCCGTCGTCGGAGAGTCCTCAACTGGAATGAATGGTGAAGATCGTCAGTGAGAGAGAGAGAGAGAGATACCTAAAATGGATTTCAATCGTGGATTTCAATCTAGGATCTGCAACGGCTTCTTCGATCTGGATCGTGGATGTGCAGTGAATTCAAAAATAGAGAAATGGAGAGAGAGATGAGAGACGGCAGACGACGTTGTTTTTTTTTAATTCTTAATCGCCGATTAGGTTTTAATCGTGGAGCTTTTTTTGCTTTGGTTTAATCGGCGAGATAGTGAGGAGAGAGAGAGAGAGAGAGAGATAACGTGGGGAATGGTTGGAAAAAAAATTAATTCAATCGTGGTTGAGGAGTAAATTTAATCGAGAGCAGATTTTTTTTTAAATTAAGTCCAGGACGTGTGGTTGGGGGTTTCAAACCCTAACTCATTAATATTTTCTCTCTCTCTCTCTCTCTCTCTCTCTCTCTCTCTCATGTGTGGCAGGTGTACGTGGCAGTTACAAGCTATTTATAAGTACAAAAATTCTGATTTGGTGGGCTCCATTTTCTGAATATTGTATAAGGAAAGTACAAATTGCCCAAGAAACTCTCTAATTTTAAATCTTGCTTTTTTTTACCAATTTTAATATATTTTTGTCTAGATAAATTTTTTACCCATATATATATATATAAGATGTGCTCCCCAACAACATGTTTTCCTAGCTAGTATTCGTAACATTTTCTGCGTTAGCAATTCTGAACTACTGTTGTTATTGAAAAAATAAATAAATTGTAAGTTTGTGTTGTAAGGATAACATATTAAAGTTCGTGTTGGATCCCAAAATTCAAGTATAATTTGTGTTATGTTAACCAATTAACCCAATACTTTTAGTACATATAAAAATGTCCAATTTTTTATTTTAGTTATAATTACGCCTTCACCCAAAATTATCTTAATTAATCAATTTGTAGAAAATTTGACACCCTCTCGATATAAGATGTGATAAAAAAAATTCACGTGTACATATTAATTCAAATTTCAGGTGTCGAAAATGACGGGTTTTATCGTGCAATGTTAGTTTTCTAGATTTTGAAAATTTTTGGGTTGACTGTTTTGCTATAAATTAAAATATTGGTTATCATTGAAACGTGTTAAAAGTCATGTTTAAAATGTATTATAATTTTTTATATTTAATTTTTAGTTATTAATTTACTATTATAAGCATCTTCTCATGTTATTATGAACATTTTCTCATGCTATTATAAGTGTTCGTTCGTAGTAAGATGTATGAAATTATTCGAGATATGTAATAGTTCATTTGTTATTCGTTCATAGTAGCATGTATAAAACTATTTGTAATAGCAATTGTGTTGTTTGTTGATAGTAGCATGATTATATGTTCATAGCATTTATATATGTGCATAATAGCATGATTTTATATTAAGAATTGACATATTTCATATTAGTTATATGAATTAAAGATATTAGCAACCTTTTTTTTTGTTTGAAATATTAGCAACGTTGTGCATGGTATAATATTAGCAACATTGTGGTACCACAATAGTAATATTTGACACTTGCAGCTTGTATAATACAAGAAAAATATTTTTTTTTGGTATTTTTATCGGCTTTTATTTGAGTAAGCATATGCTATATGGATCTTAAATAAAAGAGTATGAATGACCTTTAATTGTGAAAATTAGATAAAAAAAAAATAGAAAGTTTTGATTGTATAAAGTTTAACAAATTTTGTGAATATGCTTGTGTTTGGGTTTCCATATTTATCCTTAATCAATTGGTGGGGTGGAATTTTCTTCTCAATTACATTTCATGCAACTGGTATTTTGACTCATCTTTCACTAATTTTGATTATTAAAATATAAAATTATGTGGTGAAGATTCATTTTCCATTTCATTTTCATTTGAACTCATCCTCACACAATATAATACACGTCACTATTACCATAAAAAAAACACAAGGTCAAAACTTCCAAATTCCAATAGCATAGGAAAACATAACATATTTCTGAATCTCGCCATAAATTTAGCCCCTCTATATATATATATATATATATATATATATATATATATATATATAATTGGGAAGAGTTCAAATGAGAATCATTCCCCCTTGTAGGAAGGTGACATAATTATCTATATAATAATATATAATAATGACTTCGCATTCAGAAATAGTAAAGATTAGTTTTCCCGCCTAAATAACATTTCCAAATCTGTAAATAAAATTCTATTTTTATGAATAATTAATTACTTATTTTAATATAAATATATTTAATATATATCCCCAAAAATCCGTCTAATAAGAATAATGTCTCAACTAAATTATTTTATAGTAATTTTTTTTATTTTTCTTAGTTAACCAGACACGTATTAGGATATAATATATTGTATCTTAATTATTGCATTAAATCCAATTTTATCCAATATATAATCTAGATTTAAATTCGTAATATATATACACACACTTCAAATTGATATGTATAAATGTTGTATATGGTTACATAGATGCATATAATCGGCCTTAGATTCGAATTCATGGTATAATATCAATTCATGTAAAAGTCTTAAATTTGTAATGACTATTTATGGAAAATATTAATTATCATTTGCATTGTATATTAGTACACGCAGCACACTTCAAATTGGTATGTATAAATATCATATCTATGTCTAATTTAATATATATTGTTAGGGATTTGTACAGCTTTAATCGCTACTAACTATTACAACCTTCCAGCAAGATACTGGAATTTACAGAGAATCACTAAACTAGATTGAAGCCGACAATGGCTCAGAACTCAAACCAAGCGATCTCCTCCAACAAGACGGAAACACCATAGAGTTGACCATGGCGGCACAGACCTCAGACCAAAGAAGTAACCTTTTTCCTTGTCTAATACAGTAGATGGAACTTCAATAATAATTTCAACCTCAAGACTCACACAAAGTAGGTCAGAGATCTCATATTATTATTGAAGCCCATCTGCCATATTAGAGAAGGACTACCTGCAAAAACAAACTAACCAGGATCAAAATTAAGAATTTTCATGCTGGAAACATGCTTTTCAAGAGGAAGACACTTAATCTCCATATCAGCAGGATTTAAATCAGTATGAATCTTTTCAAGACACACAAGTTGCTTATCTACAACATCTCTTATAAAATGAAATCTCCAATCAATATGTTTGGTTATGTCATGGAAGACAGGATTTTTGCACAACTGAATAGCAGACTAACTATCTGAATAAACAGTAACTTTACCCTTTAAGAAACCTATTTCAAACATCACACATTTAAGTCATGTAACCTCTTTCATCCATTCATTGTTAGCAACATATTCAGACTCAGTAGTAGATAAGGCAACAATGTGTTGTAACTAAGACTTCCAACTTATGCAAGATCCACACAGGGTAAACACATAGGATGTTGTAAACTTCCTATTATCCCTATCATTAGCATAGTTGGAGTCAACATAACTAGACAGAATTTCCCCTTTAACATGCTTAGAGAAACAAAGCCCCACATTAGCAGAATATTTCAAGTACCTCATTAACCATTTAAGAGCTTCTCAATAGGGCATACCAGGGTTAGACATATACCTGCTAAGACAGCTGACTGCATAAGCTATATCTAGCCTGGTACTTACCATAAGATACATCATTGATCCTATTACATTGGATTAAGACACCTTTCTCATAGCATTTATTTCAGAAATAGTTTTGGGAGACTGATCCTTACTTAAGAAAAATGGGAAGCAAGGGGAATAGAGACAAATTTAGCATCAGACATAGCAAATTTAGCCAAGATCTTTTCAACATAACTTGACTGACTCAAAAAAAGTTTGTTATTCTTCATATCCCTTATTATACTCATGCCAAGAATCTTCTTGGCATCCCCTAAATCCTTCATCTCAAAGTTATCACTAAGACATTTTTGAACATGTTTTATAGTTTCATTATAGGGACCTACTAACAGCATATCATCTACATATATCAACAGAAACATAGGCACATTATGAACATCCTTAAAGTACAAGCAATGGTCATAAGCACTTCTAGAGAACTTCAAAGATTTCATACAATTATCAAACTTAATATTCCACTGTCTAGGGGACTGCTTTAAAGCATATAAGGACTTTCTTAACAAACACATATAGTCAGGTTTAGAATAGTCAACAAACCCTTCAGGTTGATTCATGTAGATAGGTTTATCTAAATCACCATGCAGAAATGTTGTAGTAACATCCATTTATTTTAATTCCCAATTATATTGAGCAACAAGAGCAAGCATAATGCGCATAATAGTAAACTTAACAACAGGAGAAAAAATTTCAGTATAATCCACTCCCTCCCTTTGAGTGAAACCTTTAGCTACGAACCTGGCCTTAAATCTAACTGAATTCAGTTCAGATTTTACCTTGTAAAGCCCCCTACAATACACAACTGAACAATGGGGATGCTTAGGAACAAGCTCCCAAGTTACACCTATAAAGATCTCATTTCTTGTTCCATAGTAGCAAGCCACTTACCAGACTCAACACATTTCATTGCTTGTTTATAAGTCTTAGGTTCATTGCTATCTAGGGACTCATACACATTGTAAGCAAACTCAAATAAGTTGCAGTCAACATATCTTATAGGTCTTACAACAGGTCTTCTAACTCTATCCCTAGCAAGTTGATAGTTTTGCAAGTTACCATGATCAGAGGATTGAGAATCAGATTCTATTTCAGATTTAGTTTCAGATTCAGTTTCAGGCCCAGTTTCAGGCACAACATCTTGTTCAGAAGAAGAATGATCATTAGCAGACACATCATGCAAATCATCAGGAGCACAAACAGTATCATTAATGACATTCAATGGAACATGGGAAAATAAAACAGGTTAGGGCTCCACCTCAATAGGAATAGTATAAGAAGAAGAATGATCAGATACAAGCAAATTGTCATATAAATAAGGGAAATCAGATTCATTAAACACAACATCCCTACTGACAATAGTTTTAAAACCAGGTTCTTCTCTAACCCACAATCTATAGCTTTTAACTCCTTCAGGATAACCCAGGAAGACATACTTTTTAGACCTAAGTTCAAGTTCATCACCTTTTAAGTGCATATATACAGCACGACCAAACACTCTCAAATTAGAAATATCAACAATTTTTCTTATAAAGATAGATTCAGGGCATGCCCCGTTAAAGGGACAGATAGGGATATATTAATCAAATAAGCAGCAGTGCACAAGGATTCACCCCAAAACTTCTTAGAAAGCCCAGATAATTGTCTCATACTCCTCACCCTTTCTAATAAAGTTCTATTCATGAGTTCTGCAACACTATTTTGTTGAGGAGTATGTTAGTGTCATCTGCACTTAAGTGTTCGAGATTGTCATAATCTGTATGGCAATATGGAAATATCAAAAGAACACAAAAAGTTTTGGTTATTCATGTTCGAATACAATGTTTTGGACATTACTGTGAACTTTCCGCTGCCAATCTGATTGAAGATCAAGACATGTACTTAATCATGTTTAGAGACATGATCATGTACATAGTTGTCCAGACAGTTTACAAGAGACGTACCATGCTGGAATCAAAGAGCAGCAGCTGAAGATTCAAGATGGACATTTCAGAATAGAAGTTGCCTTGTTCGTGATGAAGATCAAAGAAGGAAAATGTGGAGTTCTATTCAAAAAAGGCATCTAAACTAGGAAAGTTTGATTTAATTAAGGAAAAGTTTCCTTGTTGAAATCTAGTCAAAATAGGACTTCTGATTACCTTATTTAGGCTATATCTGTTGTTTATAAATAGCCTGAGATTCAGACTAGTTGAGGTAACATGAATTTTTATAAATACACAAAAGAGTTGAGAGTTAAAAGACTTCATATTCGAAGCATATAGTATTCGGGTAGACTAGGTTTGATAGGTGAGATCATTGTGTTTCTAGTCTGTGTTTGAAACTTACTTTCATACACACTTAGAGGAGTCTCGAGAGAGATTTCCTGTGGGAACTAGAGGGATTCTAGGTTGTGAGGGGAGCTTGCAATTCAGTTTAGTGAAAGAGGTTGAATTGGGTAGGAAAGGGGTCGAGTGATGGGAGTCTTCATGTAAAAGCCTTTGTAACCATTCAATGGAGTAGTAAACTATTTCTCATGGACTTGTGAAGTTTCCCTGATGTAGATCAGTTGATCGAACAGGGTTACCAACCTCGTGTTCTTTACTTGCTTTAAGTTTTTACATTCTGACCTTACATGTTCACAACAATGTTCAAGTACATGATGATGAACATGATCGCACAGTTTAGGAGTATTTGCGTTAATTAAATGTTAACTAAACATATTCTAATTATTGAAACATCCGAATTGTATTTGATTGGTTAGTTATTAGTGATTAGTTATTAAAAAATCGTTATTATTATTTATATATATATAGAGGGAGAGAGAGAGAGAGAGAGAGAGAGAGAGAGAGAGAGAGAGAGATGTTTATAGGCAGATGAGAAATTATAGAAATTGATCTACGAACTTATGCATCAATATGGTATAATTTTTAAAAATTTAAAATTGAAAATAAGATATATATCCATAAATAGTACAAATTATTATTATTATTATTGATGATTAATTAAATTAAATTAAATTGTTACATAAAAAATAAACTTACTAAATGTAGTAAGTGATTTTGACGGGAAAATTGTACTTACTAAATAAGGCATAACTTCTTATTTTTATATATATTAAGATAAGATTAAGATTAAGATTAAGATTTCACAATAACCTGAAAGTCTTCAATTAAATAACCATAACTTCATCCATATTTAAACGTAATACTAATATGTAACGCCATGCTAAAATATCTTATACACTATGCTAATATGAGAGTAGTTTAATGCTAAAACTTCATAAGCACAATGTTTTTTCTTTTCATATAATATATCAAATTACAACCCTTTCATATTATTTCATTTAAGATCTCACATGCCTTTCTTTATCCAAAGAAATATGAATGAAAATATAAAATATCATTTTTAGGGCTTATTTATTCTAATTAGGATTCATTCTATCACAATTAGAGTTTATTTCATAATTTATATATTCTTATGCAATTTCGTCAAATGAAAGCAATATGGTGTTAATAAACATATTTGCATGCTAATATGAACACATATCTATGCTAAAATGAACGAAATTACGGGTATAGTTACATGTTATTCTCATTCATTTTCGTTATTCTAAAATGAAAGGAATATAATGCTAATATGAATATATCATAATGTTAAAATGAACGAACAACATATATAATTAATATTATGAATAAATTTAGATGTTATTCTCATACAATTTTGTCATGTTAAAATGAAATGAATAATATATCAAATTAAAGCTTTTTTCATGCTATTTTATTTAAGATATCGAATACATATGCTTATGTGAAGAAATATGAATAAAAAATGCAAAACATTAATTTTTAGGATTTATTTCATTTCAGTTAGGGTTTATTCCATTCAGTTAGTGTTTATTTCATCAAAGTAGGGTTTATTCCACCCCAATTAGGGTTTAGTTACATCTCAATTATGTATTATATATGATAATTCAATAATTGTTGTGTTTTTTTTATTCTCATGTAATTTCGTCACGCTAAAATAAAAATTAAGTGATGCTTATATGGACATACAACAATGCTAAAATGAACAAACAACACATGTTATTAAGAATAAATTTACATGTTATTCTCATTCTAAAATGTCATATACATCATGTTAATAAGATAGTAGTTTTAGACTAAAACGTTATGAACGCAATGTTTTTCATATTTTATATATATATATATATCAAATTAAAATTTTCTTCATTTTTGTTCATTTAAAATACCGCATGCCTCTGGTACTCCAAATAAAACATGGATGAAAAATATAAAATGTTCATTTTAAGGGTTTATTTCATTCCAAATATGGTTTTAGAATTTCTATGAAAAAAACCACTTTTAATACTGCAAAATACTACTTCTAATATTATTCAAGTGCACATAATACTTTCTGAAATACCATATGCACCATAGTAATATGATAGTAGTTTAATATTAAATGTCATAAACGCAATATGTTATGCAGCCGTTTCACGCTTAAAATAATATTTATGCTCATGTGCCCACAACGAGTGTAGTTAGCTATGAGTAATGGTTGATCCCATAGGGAGCCGATGCGATTTCACTTTCGGGTCACTAATCACAAAAGGGGGTTTGGGACTGCTTTGTCACTTTATGGGAATGTAAATCTACAGAAATAAACTAAAAGAGATATCAAATAACAAAAGTTTTCAGAATTTGAACTAGAATCAAATTTAGATTTTATTCACTCGATCATGGGCACACCGATCTTCCTACATGATTAAGTCACCCAGTTATGGAGATCGGATTTCTCACTACGTCTCCTAATTCATCTGTTCAGAATAGGTTTAAAAAGTGATTCCCCGTAGTGCTCGATTGCATCTCTATCCATATCAAAACACTAATTTTTGAAAATATTGGATCAAAATAGAAAAGTTTTAAACAACAATTTTCGAAAAAATTGATGCTTACATTTTCAAAACCCTTGTTGAATAAAATCTGGAAATTTGATGAACATCAAAATACCATTCCAAATATTATTACACATATATCGAAAATTACACAAAGATTAAAATCGGATTTTTCGAACTACATAAAAATATATCCGATTCAAATCTTATACATATTTGAAATTTGCATTAAATTTATAACACACAAATTCATTTACAAATTACGTGGTGGGCCTGCATGTGCTTGTGGTTCCATATATCTTTGTCTGTGATTGTAATTCTGGGCATATGGACAATTTCTCCACCTCTTTCCCCCATCAACTACATTCACGGTCTCATTCCCTTCTTGCACTTGGGGACATTGGTCTGAATAATGCCCCATCATGCTGCATACTCCACATATCCGTAAGTTGTTTGCTGAGAGTTGCGTCATCATTTTCTCCATCTTATTAAACAGCTGATTGATTTTCATCTCAGATTCAGGAGTGTATGTTGATTTGCCCATTGCAGCTGCTTGCGGTCTGTCATAGACATCTTCCCTGATTTCTTCAACCATCTCCCCGATTAGTTGAATAGATCCATCTGCTCTTTTGTTGAGTATGGATCCCCTACATACTGCATTGAGTAGGTTCCGATCCTCCACTCTTAAGCCCGAGATGAAGTACAGGACTAAATCGTGTACCGATATCTGATGATGTGGGCATTTCACGAGCATCTGCTTGAAACGCCCCCAATAGTCATAGAAGCTTTCATTCGCCCCAGCTTTGGCTGTCGAGATCTTTTTCCGCATGGCTTAAACTCGTATGGTAGGAAAATATTTCTCCAGGAATCGTTGCTGCAACTGATTCCAAGTTGTCACGCTTCCAGTTGGAATGGTGTAAAGCCATTCACGAGCTCCATCCTGCAAGGTAAAGGGAAAAGATAGTAAGCATATGTATTCAAACATATTCCCTATGTTGTTTAACTAATGTATTGCAGGCCATCTCAAAATCTTGAAGATGCCTCTACAGGTCTTCCCCATGATGGTCAAGAAATTTGGGCAAAATTGAGATAAAGTTCGATCTCAATTCCCAATTCTCAGCTGGATGCGGCAGTGTGATTTCTGATAGACGCATGTTCATAGATTGTGGAAAGATGAGTTGCCTTAGTGTAGGTTGAGGTAGCGATGGTGGAGGTGGTGGTATTCTTTCTGCCATATCCTCACCTTCAGATTCAGAAAAGAATGGGTTGTATTTTTCCTCGTGTACACTGCTGGTGTTGCTTTCTCCCTCAGATATTTGATTCCCTTCTGAGGTCTTCGCTGGTGTGTATGGGTTTATGGTCGTTTCCAGGCTTCTCCTTGCTTGTGCCCTCCTTCTCCGTGTAGTTTTCTCTATTTCTGGATCATAGACTAGTTCTCCTGCGCGGTTAGTGCGTACCATAAACAAGGCTAAATGAGAAAGAATAGCATAGAAAAAATGCGCTTACACTCCCCAGCAATGGTGCTAAATTTTGACATGCCATTGTTTAGCGTGCAAAATTACACCTGTGGACAAAGCCTGACAAGTGCTTAAATGTGCCTGGAATGGCTTAGTATAGCCAGGAGGCGGATATCGTCCCACGAGGAGTGTTTAACTCATCTATCCTAATGTGTATCCTTTTGGAATTTGAGAGAATTACTGTCACTAATTCGTTCCTGCAACTTAATGTAAACTAAACTAAATGTAAACTAGATCAAACAATAACTAAGGCATGTTCAAGTTTGACATGAATTCGGACTTAGGCAATTGTATGTAATCCTGGGCACAAACACATAATTACCTCGATAAGACCGTTTGGTTATAGGGAGCAGGTACGGTCGCCTTACACCCCCAAATTCCTTCTTGCTGTATATGCTAAGAGCGATACGGTCCGCGACTCTTAGTCTATAACTATCCAAGATCCAATGAATAGAGTCATGCAGAGGGTTTGCAAGGATAGCAGCATTCTATCGGAGGAACCAAATACTGGCATATGGGACCCCTTTGGGGTTGTGCCCATATCCATCTATACTCCAACTCCAGGCTTCGTCGACTCTAAGCTTCGTCACCTGCTTTATCACTTAGTGGCTCATCAGGGTTCAGTCGCCCTTACTTCCACCCTGACTTACAATAACAATTAGGGATATCAATTTAGCCCGAAACCAATAGGCCGGCCCAAAAAAGCCGAAAAAAAAGGTGGGTTAAGGCCACGAATTTATGGCCCGAAAATTTTTTTAACCGATTCGGCCCGAACCGAATAGGTCCGAAATCGAAATGGGTTGGCCCGATTAACATCCCTACCTATATTTCTTTAGACTAACTAGTTATTATAATTTATCATATTTTAATTTATTTAATTTATAATATTATAATATTATTATTTCTTTTAATAAATGATAAATATTTTGAAGATGGAATCAAACATGAAGTTGAAAGGGCTTCAAATATTGTTGAAGTAGAAGAAGATTGTACTTCAAATTAGATGGAAGATTAAGCTATATATAGATTTGTGGTGTAGTTTAAAATGATTATTTTTGGAAGAACAAATTATGATTGAACATTATTGTCATTTTCATGTCATTTATTTTTGTTTTCTTTCATTTGATACAGTTTGATCTTAATTAAATTTTGTATTTGTCATGTTCTTTTCATTTTATCTTATTTTTCACGTATTAATTTATTTCAAGAATAAGAGATAATGATTATTTAGGAGAATTATCAAGATATAATTTATACACGTAGAAAAAAATCATAAACATATTAGCCTGACGGGCTAGCCCGAAAATCAAAGGGTTAGGGTTAGGGCGAAGATTTTGAGCCTGAAAAAAATTTTAACCGAATAGGCCTGAATCGAATAGGACCGAAACCGAAATGGGTTAGCTCGAAACCGAACGGGTTAGCCCGATTGACATCCCTAATAACAATGGTTTGGCTACGAGTGATCAGCCACATAGCTTCGCCATTACCATGTCATCGTTCTTTCCAAATTGAAGTTGAGAATCAACTCAAGATAAATTAAACCCGATTAGCCTCATGCATACTTATTGTCATCAACCCTTATCACATTTAACTTGAACACTAATTACTTAGCCGGGAAATATATTCACAAACAAAGCAAGAATAAATAAATAACTCATGATGAAAGGAAAAATAACTAGATTAAAAGGCTGGAGCTAACTCCAGATCAGGGCAAAACAAATATGAGCATCAACTGAGGGCAAATCGCCAACAGCTATGCTGAATATCCAGAGCTAAAACACTATATGCAAGTACGAAAATAACTGGAAAATGAGATTGTATATGCATGTGTTTGAAATGAACTTCTAGTAAGTATTTATAGTAGAACTAAATTGCCACAAGCGGCCAAGCCCAGCCCACCTAGGGGCATGATCAGGTTGACTCGTTCCACTTCTCCACCATGGCACGCCTGCGGAATTCTCGGCCTCTCATTCTCTCTTCTTATCTTCTTCTTCCTTCATTCTTTCTCTTTCTCCTCTTTTCTCCACTACCGATGACTCTCCCTCGTTCCAGAATAGCTGCTGACATGGATCCAGGTTGTTAGAGTGAGTGGTGGTTGAACTTTCGCACTGAGTTTGCAACAGACTATCAAAGCTTCAACTCCCTCCTTTATGCCTTCAATGTAGATGGCATCTCAATTATACCCAAATTGGATCCTTTTGTGTCCCTTCCTCCCTGTTTCACTTTTACTCCCTACTGGACTCTTGACTTAATAAAAAAAGACTAAAAACAATTAAAAAGACATGAAAAAAATGTACAACTTGAGTCTGTATCATTTCCCAAATAGGAATACTTCAAATGCCCTGGTAATGCCTTTAGCTCTGGCATGAGAGCCTTAACAATAGAAGGCATTATCTTGTCATCATTGCTCCTTATAGGCACACCATAATCCACACATCCGTATGACATTTCTTCCAATGAATACAACATCATAATTCCATCCCTTATATCATCATCCTCCTCCTGGGCATCACAATTAGTTAGTCCATCCCATAATGCCCACTCCAGTGGCTCTCTTCTACTTACCATGGATAAAGTAAAATAGAGTGGGGGATGAAATGAATTCACAAAGCTGCAATTTTCTGTATCTGATGGGTGCTTCATGGCTTTAAAGATATCGAATGTCATCTTCTCCCCATCAAATTTACACGTCAATGTGCCCTTATCTGCATCAATCTTTGTACGAACTGTCTTCATAAAAGGCATTCTCAGTAATAGAACTGAAGATTTTGAAGTTGTTGTGCCTATATCAAGCACATAAAAATCTATAAGGAAGATAAGTTCGTCCATTTTCACCAACACATCTTCAATCAAGCCCTCGAGATATACATTTGATTGATTGGCTAGCTGAATGACCACCCGAGTCTCCTTCAAAGCCCCGATCTCCAATTCTTTAAAAATAGATAGGGGCGTTACATTTATGGATGCCCCTAAATCTAACATGGCTTTTTCTACCTTTTTATCTCCTATTATGTAGGGGATCATGAACATCCCTGGATCATCACATTTCTTCGGTAGTTTCCTTTGTATCACAGCTGATACATTCTCTCCAACTAGGAACTTAGCATCATCATTGAAGTGCACTTTTCTAGTATATTGTTTCTTTAGAAATCAAGCATACCGCAGCACCTGCTTGATTGTTTCGATCAAAGGGATATTGATCTCAACTTTGTTAAAAACCTTTAACATTTCCTTGTTTCTTCTTCTCTTCTGTTCTGGGCTAATTTCCCTAGAAATTGAGGTTTTCGTTTCTCTAGAATGAGTATTTTGGCAGGTTTCTTAACTTCCGGCATAGGCACATGGTCATTTTGTTCAATTTCTTGTGCCTCATCTTCTTCGGGTAATTCTTATACTTCTTCATTCAAGGGCACATCATCATTCTCTTCTACTAGCCTGACCACTTCCAGAAGCTCTTTTCCACTCCTCAAAGCTACTGCATTCACCTGTTCTCGTGAATTCTCTACCTGGGAATGAAGCTTCCCATTTTTCTTCTTCATCTTGTGCATGGATTGCGTCAATTGAGTAATTTATTTGCTCATATGCGAGAAACCGGCTCGAGTTTCTTGCTTAACTTTCTTATTCTCCTCAGCCATTACATACACAAGATCTTCCAGCCTCGATTTTTTATTCTCTTCTGGTGGTGGTGGTGGTCGCATAGGTGGTTCATCCTCCGGCCCCCTCCATAAAAAATTCTCATGATCTCTCCAGCTAAGATTGTATGTCTGTGAATGGGGTTATATCTCCTCGGATGCCCATTCTGACCACTTACAGCATTCACTTCTTCTACTTCGTCTTGTAGAGTTAGGCATTCATTAGTGAAATGAAGCACACTCTTGCATACTACACAAGGCCTAAGCTTCTTCACCATACTCATATCAGACAAGATCTTCTCAATTTTGTCACACAGTCTATCTATCCGACTGTCGTAGTTTGGTGCCCTCTCAGACTCACTTACTACTCATATACCCTCTTCACCGAAGTCTCGGTTGTCTTCAGTCATCTTTGTAAGAATTCTGAATGCTTCAACAGACTATTTATTCAATATATATCCTCCACATGAGGCATTTACGATTGTCCTCTCATGTGGTCTCAACTCTCCAAAAAAATACTGAATTAAATCATGTTCAATTATCTGATGCTATGGACATTTCGTCAGCATCGCCTGGAATCTTCCCTAATAATCATAGAAACTCTCGTTGGTTTCCATTTTCAGGCTTGCAATCCTTATTCTTATCTCCCGCTCTCTGGATGCTGGGAAATATTTTTCCAAGACCTTCTATTGAAGTTGTCTCCATGTGGTCACAACTCTAATTGGCAATGTGTACAGCCAGTCCCATGCCTCATCTTGTAGAGTGAAAGGGAATGAAACCAACTGCACATACTTATATGATTCAGAATATGCAGACTCAAGAATAGAACACACGATGACAGTGTAAGAGTTCAAAATAATACCGGGGATCAAAATATGACTTGAATTTCAGCAAAAGACTTGGACTGTATAAAGGTAGACTCGATTTAACTATGGATGAAGAACTTACGAATAGACAACGACTTGGTAGCTTGGAAAGATGGCGGACGGTTGGTGAAGGATGGCTGTCGTGAGAGATGGATCGACGTGATGATGTTGTAGAAGAAGTCGATCTTCAATTGAACCCCGCCTTCGGTGAGACGAAACGCAATTACTTCGATTGGACTCCGAATTTGTTTAGCACTTCTCTCTAATTCATGAAGAACTAGAAAGAAGCTTGAAATAGGACTAAAGATTCGCTAGATCGATAGAACTTGGATAATTGATCAACCAAAGGATCTTGCGACAGTTAAAAATAAACTTCAATTATCATTCAATGTCTAATTTCTAAAGTGTTCAAACAAGGCATAAATAATAGCCTAGGGTTCGAAAATTACAAGTCTTTGGGCTTGGTAATTTCGAACTGGGCTTAAAATAAAATATTGGGTCCAATATCACCTAAATAAGTTGTGATAATTGGCTATTAATTAATTAAAAAATTGAAATAAATCTTCCAGAAATCGTAGGCGAAACCGTATGCGTTTTGGAGCAGATTTTTTGAACATGAAGAGATTTGCATGAAATCGTAAGCGTAAAACCACATACGTTTTGGAGCAGATTTTTGGCCCTTGTTGCTTCTCCAATCATCAATCTTCAATACTTTTGATCATCATGTATTGCTTTTCAAATCTTGATCTCCAATCTTTAAATTTGTATAACATGACAATCTCGGGATCTTTCAATGGTAGCTTTGGAAGGGCCAATTTGATGCTTGTCATGGGCGTTCACTGACACCACCTACACAGTCTACACCATCTGTTCAGTCGGCCATTGTTACGTCAATTTAAGCATGTGACGTCCAATGCCCTATATGTCAAACCCGTGAAGACGAGTTAGAACAACCCTTAACCGACGCTACATCTGAGGAGATAGTAGCCAAAGTCGAGGAAGCTAAAATAGAGATCACTATCGCAAGTGAGGATGCCAATATAGTTGAAGAGCTAATGGAGATCCAGCCTTTTTCTAAAAGAAAGAATGACATCCATAGAGCACTGGTTGTGGGTGATAAAGAACTCGAAAAAACAAGCATGGAGGAGTTGCCGAGTTCTAATGTTATTTTCCAACCAATTTCTTATGATGTTTTCATTTTAAAGGATGTTGAAGAACTTGAATTCCAAACGTTCGACACCAGTTGGAAGTTCAAATTCCAGATTTTAAAGATGTGCCTGGTGCGAATTATTACACAAAGCTTTGATGGTCAGTTCGTGTTCATCTTTGATCCTGGAGGTTCGAATTCGAGGATAAATTCTTTTTAGCAAGGGGGGAATGATGAGACCGTGATAAAGAAGACGAGCCAAGCATAAAAAAAACCAAACCCAAGTCGTCACCTTGCTCACAAGGAAAGATCCAGACTAGAATCTGCTCCAAACCGCTAGTGGTTTAGCTTACAGTTTGTGGCAGATTTCTTCATGGAGTTCCAAACTGCCAGCGGTTTGGCTCATAGTTTTGGATAGCATCTATCGACGAATTTTATTACTTAAATTATATTGATTTAAGTAATTAGACTATTAATATACTTTATTTATTTAGTTATTTATTTAATTAATTAGTAGTCCAATTATCACAACTTGTTTAGGTGATATTGGACCCAGTATTTTGATTATAGCCCAGTTTGAAATTACCAAGCCAAAAGCCTTGATAATTTTGAACCCTAGCATGATATTTAAGGGATTTTTCGTTCATAATGAAGGCAGACATTGAATGAATAAAATTGGAGTTCTCAAATTCTCTTTGTCTAACGATCCATCGGTTGATCACTCATTGATGTTCTTTAGACCTTGCAAATCTAAAGTCCTATATCAAGTTTCTTTTTAGTTCTTCGAGAATTAGGGGGAAGTGCTAAACAATCCAGAGTTGTTCGAAGTAATTGTGTTCCGAGTTCAAGTCGATTCGGGGTTTAATTGAAGACCATCTTCTCCAATCAATCATCATCATCCTCCTCCATTCCACTGCCATTGTCGTCCAAGCCATATCTTCGCAAGTTTTCCGCTGTAAAATTGAGTCTATACCATTCCAAGTCTTCCGCTGAAATTCGAGTCATATTTTGATCCCCAGTATTAGTTTGAACCCTTACACCGTCGTCGTGTGTTCCGTTCTTGAGTCTGCGTATTCTGAATCATATCACGAGCAGCCGGTTGCGCCAGTGGGCGCGAGTTACAGCACAAGTGACGGTGCGAGTGGGACCGGTCGCGTCCGCGACATGCTGGGCTTTGGGACCGGCGCGAGTTACAGCACGACCCGAGGCGCGAGTGAACCGGTCGCGCCCGCGATATGTTTAGCTTTGGAGTGAGCACGAGCTACAGTGCGACTCGAGGCGCGACTGACCCTGTGTCGCGCCCAACTAAGGCGTGTTCCGGATTGGCGTATTTTTATGTTTTATTTCCTATTTCTTTTAGGATATTAATTATGGATTATTTATTTTTGGACCCAACTATATAAAGGTCGTTTTATTGTGTTCCAAAACAGTTCATTCATAATATTAATTTTATTTTGCAAATTATTTCTCCCTGGAGAATTCTCTCTGTTTCACGCACACACCGTGAGACTTTATCGACTTATCAAACAGCCATCCCATAACTGTTTGTGGTATCACCATTAAATTTCGGGTTCGTGTTTCCAATTGTCTGCGGATTTCGTCGAGTTCATCGTCGGGGTTCAATTCATTGTGAGGCTAGGGTTCGGGATCTTCATTCAATTCCACCGTTATAACCTGATACTTCTGGGAGGATCGCATCATCAATTTTATTTTAATTTATTTTTTTCATTTTTTCTTCAATTTTAATTTTTTTAAGTCTAGTTTAATTATACATTATTATTTAGAGTTAATTCCACCCAATCAGAATTTTATAATTATGTTTTAGTATTTAATTTTTATTTTTAGTTGATATAATTGATTATTAGACTTGAATGTTTCAAAGTCATGGTATATAATTTCTTGAATAATGTGCAATTTAAATTAAAACACGTAAATAATATTTCCCTGTTTCATTTTAATTCATGTTTTAAAATATTCCAGATGTAAATTACTATGACAAAAATCATATTAAGATATATTTTTCTTAACAGAAGCAGACCCATTTAGATAAGGGTAAAACAAATAGAAAGTATGTGAAAATATAGTAAACATCGAATATTTTGAAATCAGTTAAAAATTGTAAAACGTCAGAGAATGATATAATCAACAATTTTCCCTTAATATATTATGGGCTATTTTATCTAGAAGAAAAAAAAGGATTGATTTGTTCTTGATTACGAATTTAGTTAACGAAAGAACTAGGTTAGGACTTCTCCAAGACAAGCTATAAATGCTAAATATGACTCAAAATTTTACAAAAAATTGTTCCAAGAGAAGAGCTATATCTGGTTGGGAAATGAGGATTGCTATAATGATGTTCCATTTTTTAAGTAGCACTGTAGCACTGTTGGAAAATTATTTACTTTTTTTCTTCATTTTCTTTAGGGCAAAGGTACAAAAAAACACTTGAAGTATTTGTGAATTCCCGGTTAGACACTTAAAGTATGACTCGGTCCAGTTAGACACCTAAAGTTTTAAACTCAGAACATCCATGCCCCTCCGTCCACTGAGTTACACTGAGTTAACTCAGTCAGTTCCTCTTATTTGAATTCTGCAGAAAACTCAAAAAATCCAACCAAAAACCTTCCTGCAAATTCTCCACAAAAACCCCAAACACAGAACACACACATCCATCCATCCAACACCAGCCCTGAATCTAATCCTAGCCCAGAAACAGAACTGGCACAGATCCCTCACATTCCATTCAAAAAATCTGCAAAAATTCCTAAGAACTTTTCAATTCCAAAACCCGTCCATGAACCAGAAAACCCAAACATTCCACCACACTCTGCTTATGTTTCTGACCTTAACCCAAAAAATACCTCAGCCCAGAAACTGCAATCTGCAGATCCCCTAACCTCAGCCCCATCTCTCAGAATTCACCCATCACCCCCAACAGCCCTTGGACACCTCAACAAGGCCCTCCTTCTTTCGTCAGATCACCCCACTCCCCCCTCACTGCAAGTTTCAACCCCAGCAACCCCACTCATACCCCCTGCAACATCCCGCAGCTCTCATACACCATCCCAGCCCCCACAAGCATCAAAAACCCACCACATTTATCTCCTTTTCCCCATAGCCACAGCACCACAACAAGAAAGGGAGGAAGAAACAGATGATGGAAAAGAAACAGAAGAGGATTCATCCACTGTTGCTTCGTAAATAAACCATCTTTTAACTCATTAACGTTCGATTTTAACTCAGTGTAACTCAGTGAACGGAGGGGCATGGATGTTCTGAGTTTAAAACTTTAGGTGTCTAACTGGGCCGAGTCATACTTTAAGTGTCTAACCGGGAATTCACAAATACTTCAGGTGTTTTTTTGTACCTTTGCCCTTTTCTTTAATATTTCTTCTTTCCCTTTTACTTATTTATTTATTTTATTTGAAATATTGAAATACAAAATTGTACATCAAATTAAACTGTTGAAATTAAAATGGTATCAAATAAGAATACTCATATTGTTTTTTTAATGTAAATTTAAAATGACATTTAATAAAATTACATAATAAAATCAATAAACATAAAACCATATTGAAAATACAAATAAAGCATTAAAAATTGGGTAAATTACAATTTGATATCTACATTTTAGGTTTTTTTTTCTTTTTCAAAAATGGTCCACATTTTCAAATTTAACAAAACAAGACCTATTGTTTCAATTTTTTTTACAAATTTAGCACTTGATCAATTTTACTACTCGAAAATCGTACATAGTTCAATATTTCTATTTCTCCAGCAGTATAAAAATAAATCTTCCAATCAAAAAATCTTAGAATGCAAAATTATTTAGGATTTTCGGGCCGTAAAATGGTCAAATGTTAGATTTGTAATACTTTTTAAAGTAAGTGCTGTTTTGTTAATTTTGAAAGAAATTAACTATTTTTTTTAGAAATAATCTAAAATATAAATATCAAAGTGTAATTTATCCTTAAAAATATAAATAAAATATTGAAAATATAATTTAAGAATTTTTTTTACTCATTTTAAATTAATTGAAATTGTCGATGCTCATTTAACGCTTCGAAATGTCTTAATCGAACATTTACGAAGTATATTCTAATTTTGCAGTATAATAGTAAAACTAAGCAAAGTGTTGGATGGCCTTATATAGGAGGCAATATGCGCTTAAAGAAGTACTGCATGTAGTCAAAAATTTATATTTACATTTTTCCTAATTTATTAGAACTGAAAATGACGTGTGTTGGCATTTTCCATGCGACCGGATAAGGATTAACTCATCAGCGCGGCTAACAATATGAGCCGAGCCACGAGGACCCACCACCGGCTAAGCCGGTGAGAAACGGACAAAAGAGTTGAAGCCGCGGCCGTACAATTCACTGCAATTTAGCAGTAGCAGGTCGTTTCCATATCCACATTCACACGGCAGTTACTAAGCATTTACTGCGTGCTCTCTGCTCCCCCCCCCTCTCTCTCTCTCCCTCTCTCACACACACACACCCGCAAACACAACCCTCAAACTACGAATTTTCTCTCTCTTCCGTTACCAATGATCCCACACTAGCTACTAGCGCTTCAAATTTGATTGCTTTTGCTCTTTTCATTTTCGGGCTTATTCTCGTCTTCGTCGGCTTGCAATGTCCGTTGCTTTATCTCTCCAGAGGAGCGGATTTTTCTCCATCAATACAGAACTGGTAATGCTGGTTTTCGCGATGAGCATGTTTTACGGGGATATGTTTCATCTGTGGTGAATTTTTTTTTTCTTACTTTTGAAGTGCGAAATCGAGTTTTTTTTTTCTTTTTTGTTGTGCCTGTTGATTAATGTAGTACGATTCAATTCAATAGAAATGAAGTTTTCGAGTTCGAAATTTCAAAATTCGATGTTTAATTTTGCTATTAATTTTGTGGGAAATGAAGTCTGAATTTTTCATTATTACTTTCTTCAGAGTTGGTGCTTTGGTTTTTGTTATGTTTATTTGATCGTTTAGTTTTTCTATTAGTGCTAATCATATTAAATTATTTATGTTCTTTTTGGGGAATGATCTGTAATTTTGAAATGTAATGTCTTTGCGGGGAGATTATATCTCAAATACCGAAATACGGTTTGTGCGTGCGTGCGTGCGTGTGTGTGTGTGTGTGAGAGAGAGAGAGAGAGATGTCTTCTTTTTTAAGGAAAAAATGGTTCATTTAATGCGATCTAACTAAGCCCGTGAATCATACGAGAATGAATGCAGTACATTTAAAATCCCCACAATCTATACATGTCAATTCCGAATAAAAATTCCTCAACTTGATATCTTACTCAAAATCAAATGCAACTTGCAGATTGATAGATTGATGCTGTTTATGTATTTAATGACTTCCTCTCAAGATTGTTCTTGTAACTGTCAGGAATTTGTTCAGGGCTCGAAGTTTCTTCCTGCAATTTGCTAGCCAAGCTCTTTCTTGAAAGGGGTCGAAGATTAGTTCAATTAAAAAGAAATCCTAGTTTGGAATTGAAGAAAATTGGTTTCGTTTGCATGCAGGGCGAAATTCTTAGCTCTCTAAAACCTTCATATAAAAACAAGAGAGAAAGAAAGGTTTCAAATGATATGCAGGGTTTATGATCTGGAAGAAAAAGCGGTGCTGGTGTGTCTTGCTGCTAATTAGGCTTGTTGAGTAGTAAGATGCTGGAGACGGAGTCATGCCCTTCGCGGGTTTTATCTCCTTTCCGCGAGGAAAGTGGAGACGAAGAGCTGTCCGTTCTTCCCAGGCATACAAAGGTTATTGTCACAGGGAATAACAGAACAAAGAGTGTTTTGGTTGGTTTGCAAGGTGTGGTCAAGAAGGCTGTTGGCCTTGGTGGTTGGCATTGGCTGGTATATCTTCATCCTTGATCCTAATTTATATGTCATTCCAATAATATCAAGTTTATCTTAAACTGATATATACTAACTGTATTGATTAGCAAATTCTAGGGAAATGACATTCCAATCGTTATTTATGAATTCATATATTTGCTTAATCATAAGACCGAAGTGATGCATCTTCAAAGATTACTATCCACTTAGGAGTACGAGAATTCAAGTATTTGCTTGATGGAGAATGGTTGATATGCTCTATTCTTTAGTATTGAATTAGTAGGGAATTCGCTAGATGGAGTATGGTTGATAATTTGATATGCTCTATGCTTTTGTATTCTATTGGTTATATTTCTATACAGTAGAAGTTCTTGTGGATCTTGCAGGGGATTATTCATTATGACAATAATAAAGTTATACTGAACATATGCAAAGTCCCTATATCCAGTATACAGAGGCAAATAAACAGGTCAATTTATACCAAGCTATTCCAATAATTGTTCTCTTGTCTAACTTGCTGAAATTTTCGAGAAGTTTATTTGAGCAAAATTGGCTGCACTCACTTGTTTTTTTGATAAAAAGGAATGATGAAGAAGATATGGAATTAAAATGCCTTCATGTGAAATGGTTACATGTAATTGATTGGGCCAGAACCTTGGAGGTTTCAAATTTAGCAACTTAGCTGCTTTACTGAATTTGTGCGTGGAAAAAAGTTGGGCCTCCCTAATTGCGCTTTACTCTTCTTACATTAACTTTATCTTCATTTTTATTTTATTTTAATTCTCAAGCTATCCCCGCAACTTTTCCCTAGGTTTTCTGTGAATACATGTTTTTGCTAAAGGTCTGTGACATGATCAGGTGCTGAAGAATGGTGTTGAGGTCAAGCTTCAAAGGAATGCTTTGAGCGTATTAGAACCACCTACTGGAAATGAAGAAGACAATGATTATGACTTTGATGATTCAAGCAGTGGCTCTGAAATCGGGGATAAGCACCATCGTCGCTTCCGTACGTTGCAGCTTCAGTTCCTTGAATATCATTACAGCATCAGCATTCTGTTTTTGGTGTTAGTCTCCAATGTCTAATTAATCAAGTAGCTTAGAGTGTTTTGTGTTTTTCTTTTGAACAGCTTATGGCCTTCATTTAAGCAAGATAAGCAAGCCAAGAGTTCGGTATAATAGGCCATGGTCTCCATCCGCAGCATCTACAAAGTCAACGAACCACAACAGTTGTAGAGAAGTTCAATCCAATTTTCATGCAACACAATTAGTAAGCACAATAGCAGAAGATAGTAGTTTTGTCTACTAACAGATTTGATAAACATATATCTGCATCACTATTAGTTTTTCTACTAACAGTATTAGTTTGTTTATTGGATTTCAGAGAGTTAATCTTGGAAAGCTTGGGACTGGTTCATTATGGAGATATTGTCGAAGCTTCCACCTTGTGGGTTACATTATCATCTTCCTTTTCCTTGTAGTTTTCCTGTCAATTTCCTATATCTTAATTTGTGCTTCTGAATTTCTATATGCAGGCTAATATTAGTTCTAACCCTACTAAGGAACAACTAATTAACGCTGTCCAGCAGCATTTTTCTTCTCAGGTCTCTCCTTTTTTGCACACATTTTGTGAAAATATAGTCGGGTTAGAATTCGACTATTGTAAGGGAAAAACGATCTAATCCATTGTCTGTTTGGTTCTACAGAAAGTGGATGAGGTACAAGTGATTGTGGAGTTTATTCGTGCAGCCAAGAGACTCCAATCAGTTGGCAAAGATTGAAATTCAGAGTGGGATTTCCTGTAATATATATATATATATATATATATGTATGTATGTATGTATTTAGTAGGTAATACTTAAATTACTTATTGATCCTAACTTTTAGCTCACCTCTAATTATTCCCTGCTGATGTAGAGACCAGGTGTGTATGAGTCTGGATGTATTCCCTAATCTCGATTTCTAACCATGCATTAGGGGGTCCTTGTTCAGTCAATCTAATACCATACCCCCTCACATCTCTCTCTATATATATATTTGTGTGTGTGTGTTTGTGTGATTGTCAGTCATCTTAATATGCATCTTGTTCTTATTATGCTGAAATGCACATGGAGAAAACGCGGCAGTTTCCTAGCACGTTTTCTTCGAGGAACTATGCACTTCTTTTTTAAGGGCATCTTTTTATTTTAGTTAAACTAGTATTTTCTGCGTGTGTGATGTACGATAATTTTTTTATACATTTATAATTTAAAACTATGCATATGTATGTAGAAAAAAAAAAAGATTTATGAGCTTTATTAAATCATGACAAAACACAACGAATTTGAAAAAAAATGCACACACATATTACACCGTTTTTTCTTTTTTTTTTTTTGAAGGAGGGGTATTTGGAATTAAATCTCAATTTCCCACTAATATACACACGTGTAAGTAATCTTACTAAACTATAAAATTGATCTTTAGTAATGTTGTGAATGAAGTCTGCACTCAGTGGACAACTCAATCAAAAGAGCTGAGATTTCTCATGAAAGAAAATCAGTTTCTAAGAGGAAAGGTTGTAAGTCTGGAAATTAGACTTACCAGGAGTGATGCTGAAATCGGCAAATTAAAGAAGGAAGTGGAGGACACCTCAAGAACATTTCAGAAGTGGAATCAAGGAACGAATGTCCTAAATGAAGCCTTAATATTGGGACAGACAGATAGAGCTGGACTAGGATTCTCTAATAAATCCTCCATGTCTTTCTCAAACAACAATGTTGTTCAGTTTGTGAAAGGTAACAACTCAAGCACAACTACAAGGAACAATGTTGAAGATGATGATCAGAAGCAATGTAAGGGCTCAAAGGTGCGGAAATATGTGTGCCATTACTGTCAGGAGTCTGGACATATCAAACCACATTGCTTGAAGTTTCACGATGATGTTGCAACTGGAAGAACAACATTAGGGATCACATCTAGGAATAAGAATCCGAAGAAGTCCAAAAAGATGAAGGTTATACGCAATGTTGTGTACACATCACTGAAGGCCAACATCACCGGAACATGGTACTTCAACAGTGGATGTTCTCGACACATGATAGGCAATAAGGAGTTTCTTGAAGAATATACCACTACAAACAAAGGCAAAGTCAGTTACGGAGGAGGAGCTCAAGGAAACATTGTTGGAAAGGTACATTAAATGTCAAAAATTTTCCTAACCTTCAGAATGTCCTACATGTTGAAGGATTGACGGCCAATTTGATCAGTATTAGTCAGCTCTGTGACGATGGTATGCATGTCAAGTTTGACAAAAATACTTGTGAAGTGTTTGACAAACACGACAAATGCATAATGTTTGGGAGCCGTGCATCTGACAATTGCTACCATGCTGACAAAGATGAAACCTGCAACATGACTGTAAATGATGAAACAAAGTTGATTCATCAAAAACTCGGTCATGTGAGCATGATAAATTTGAAAAAGCTGATTGTGTCTAATGTTGTTCGTGGCCTACCAAAACTGAATGTTGATCACGATGTTGTATGTGGTGCCTACCAAAAGGAAAAACAAACCAGAATCCCTCACAAAAGCCTGGGTGGTTGTCAAACAACAAGATGTTTTCAACTCTTACACATGGACATCATGGGACCAGTCGATACAAAGAGTATGAGTGGTAAGAGTTTCATCCTTGTCATTGTTGATGATTTCTCAAGGTATACTTGGGTTGAATTTCTGCAGGAAAAATCTGAAACGTTCAAAGTCTTCAAAAGATTCTACCGCGCAATGTGTTTGCAATTTGACACTAACATTGCATGCGTAAGAACAGATCATGGAAGAGAATTTGAGAATACTGCATTCGATGACTTTTATGAAAGAAAAGGAATACTCCATGAGTATTCAGCTCCTAAAACTCCAGAACAAAATGGAGTAGTGGAGAGAAATAATCGAACTCTGCAGGAAATGTCATGTGCAATGTTACAGGCTAAAGGGCTTTCAAAGAAGATGTGGGCTGAAGCTGTTAACCCAGCCTGTCACATTGGGAATAGAGTCTATCTTCGACTAGAAAGAAATGAGACTCCTTATGAGCTTCTAAGAGAAAGAAAGCCAAATCTTAAATATTTTCATGTGTTTGGATGTGTCTGCTACATCCTGAATGACAGAGGCTATCTTGGAAAGTTGGACTCCAAGAGTGACAAAGGATTGTTTTTGGGATATGCTCAAAACAGCAGAGCATATCGTGTTCTTAACCTAAGAACTAAAGCTGTGCAAGAATCTATCAATGTTGTATTTAATGATCTTGCAGGCCTGGCAACTAGATCTGAGGAAGATGATGTGCCATTTCTTCTCCATGAGCCAGACATTGCTAATAAGGAGTCTAGTGGAACTGACAAAAGTCCTATGAGAAGTCATGATGTCAAATCTAATGCTTCCCCTCCCTCAGCAAAGGGATCAACATCACCTCGAACACCAGACTCAAACTCCTCCTCTGAAAGCGATGATGACCAACTTCCACTGGCTCAGTATGAACTAAGACGTGATCCTCCAAGGGGAATCAAAAGAGATCACCCAAATTCCCAAATCATCGGTGATGGATCTCAAGGAGTCAAAACCAGAACAAAGAGCTCAACCGATGTTGCTGAATTGGTCAAACAGGTTTGCATATCATCGGTTATTAACCTTGTGTCCATTTCATGCTTTCTATACAGTGTTGAACCTAAAAATGTCAAAGAAGCATTAAAAGATGAATTCTGGGTAGAAGCAATGTATGATGAGCTGATTCAGTTTGTTCGAAATAATGTGTGGGAATTGGTTCCAAGGCCTGAAAATAAAAATGTAATTGGAACTAAATGAATTTTTAAGAACAAGACTGATGAGTCTGGAAATGTGGTTAGAAACAAAGTCAGGCTAGTGGCACAAGGTTATACACAAGTAGAGAGAATAGACTATGATGAAACATTCGCTCCTGTTGCTAGAATAGAGTCTATCCGTCTCTTACTTGCCATTGCTTGCCACATTGGGTTTACATTGCATCAAATGGATATCAAAAGCGCCTTTCTGAATGGCATTTTGAATGAGGAAGCCTATGTTGAACAACCAAAAGACTTTGAATGTCATGAAAAACCAAACCATGTGCTGAAACTACACAAGGCTTTGTATGGGCTTAAACAAGCTCCTAGATCTTGGTATGCTCGTCTTACGGAGTTTTTAATTGACTTTGGCTTTTCAAGAGGCGTGGTTGATAAAACATTATTTATCAAAAGGATTCACAAACACATCACTGTTGCACAAATCTATGTTGATGATATTGTGTTTGGATCCACTTGTTCTAACCTCCTCAGTGAGTTTGTTGATGCAATGTGCAGCACATTTGAGATGAGTATGGTCGGTGAATTGGCCTACTTCTTTGGTCTCCAAATCAAGCAAGATAAAGATGAGATCTTTATATTCCAAAGCAAGTATGCCAAAAATCTGATCAAGCGTTTCGGACTTGAAGCTGCAAAGCCTATGAAGACACCAATGGGATCCTCTGAAAAACTGAGCAAAGACGATGTTGGAGTCAATGTTGACCCAACAATATATAGAGGAATGATTGGAAGCTTACTCTATTTGACTGCCACCAGACATGATATCATGTTCAGTGTTGGAGTATGTGCTAGATACCAAGCTCAACCCAAGGAGTCTCACTTGAAAGCTGTCAAAAGAATAATTCGATATGTTGCTGGTACAGTCGACTTTGGAATCAGGTATTGCAAAGATACAAACACCAGCCTTATTGGATACAGTGATTCAAACTGGGCAGGTGATGCTGATGATAGGAAGAGCACAAGTGGTGGTTGCTTCTTTTTGGGGAGCAATATGATTTCTTGGTCAACAAAGAAAAAAAATTGCATCTCCTTGTCAACAGCTGAATCCGAATACGTTGCAGCTGCTAGTTTTTGTGCTCAGTTGGTGTGGTTGAACCAAATGATGAAAGAATATGGCATGACAAGCTCATCACTTACCTTGCTATGTGATAATGCCAGTGCTATTGAAATTTCTAAGAATCATGTTCAACATTCACGCACTAAGCACATCGACATTCGGCATCACTTTATCAGAGACTTGGTGGAAAAAGGAGATCATAAACATCAAATATATATCCACTGAGAATCAAACAGTGAATATTTTTACCAAGCCCCTTGATTTCGAGAGATTTTCTGCTTTGAGAAAGTCTCTTGGAATGTGCTCTGTTTAATTAAATTTGTCTGTTTACTGATGTTTGTACTCGATGTGAGTTTGTTTTTATCAACATCAATTGCTTAGCTTACATTTTCTTTGTTTTAGTTATTTCTTTTAAGTATAATTCAAGGATTACTTAATGAAATTATTGTGTTTCTGCTTTTATCTAACAAAATCAACTACTTGAAATTTTACATATGTGTTTGTGAATGAAATACCCGTAAGTCTATAGGGTGAATTATAGTTGGGTTTATTCACTGTTTGTCTGTGTTGTAGCTGATGTTGTGACCAAGATTGCAGAAAAATGATATATTTCAGAAATTACATGCCTAAAAGTATATTTTTGTGTGTTTTCTTTGTTATTCCGCTTTCTTTATATAAAAAAACAGAAAATATTTTCGGGCCCACAAAGATTCACTTTTTTGAATTTTTGTGATAAGTACTCGAATTGATAAGGTGTATCCCTATCCACTAGTTCCAAAATTATTTAAATATTTTCTTAACAAAAAGTGGGTGATGTGACAATTAGTAGTTCCGATTTTTGAGGGTGAGAGCTATATCATCTCATTTTTGGAAATATTTTTTTATTTCTCTCACTCTCTATTTCTCGAAGCCCTTTCGTCTCCCACTCTTTGTCTCTCTTTTCTTCAAGCTTTTTGCAAGAATATCAATGGCGGAACCCAAGGATCTCACTGCCATGTTCGAGATGATGAAACAAATGTTCGAGAAGACCATGGGTACCCCATCTTCTACCTCGGGTCCTGCTGGAATATTTGTTATCACTCCCTCTGCCACATCCACTCCCGCAGTAACTGCAATAACCGAACTCACTCCAAAAGGACCCAAATCGGAGTCCGACAAACCCTCATCCTCTCCGACTGAACATGCAAATGCTTCTATGGTGGACACTGCTGCTCCTGACTCCATACTAGTGCTAAACCCCACTCCTCTCCAACACATAAGTCCTGGTGCATAGGAAAACCCTATCGACCCAGATCTGGAGCTACACACTCAAGCTCTTGCCGAGAAAAAGAAGAGTGGCCCTACTCGCAAGTCAAAACGACTTCATGGCCAACAAGGGTCTGTCAAGGAAGAGGCCGGTGAGGGTTCGAGCAAAAAGGCAAGAAGAACGCTGAAAATGGAAGAAAAACCAGCAAGGTCATTAAAAGATGAGTCCGAGGATGAAGAGAATCCCCCTGAAAATTCTCCAGACAAAGTTGTTAGTGATGTGGAAGTTGAGGGTGAACAACAAGAGGAGCCTCTTTTTGCGATACCAGAGGACGATGTTCCTGCTAAGCCTGCGACTTTAGGACAAACTTTGAATGGAAAGGGGAAGAAGGGCGCTACATCTGGCCTTAAGAAGAAGGAATTCACCCCCACCTCTTCACAAGAAATGGTCTCCTCCGGCACAGCCAAAGAGATAGTCTCTCAATCCCACACTCATTCTGTCGATGTCAAAGACGATACTGATTCGGCTGACTCTGAACCCGTCTATCCTCCAGGTTCCCCTTATGATGTCTTCTCTGCATTTAGTAAGACATTCTATTCTCAGCATGCTAAAATTTTTCATAAAACTATCATTCTTCACCCCATGCGAGTCGAAAAACAAATTGATGTGACTCGACGAGACGCCGAGCTAACCACATTCCTTCGACGCACCTGAGCCCATCCATTTTAGTTCGTCGGTCTCAATTCCACTTCTTTTTCGTCTTTAAATTTCCGCATTTACTTTCCGTTCTTTACATTCTTCGCGTTCTTCATTATTTCTCGTCTAAAGTTACATTTAGATTTTTATTGGAATTCCAAGATTATGACTTATGTGTTATATTTCTCATTCTAATTCCGTTATTATTATTCTAAGAAGATTAACCTCGTTATTCTGTTAAAAATCCGTTCAAGCCATATTTAATTATTTTCGGGGGATTATCGTGTTATGCCGTTATAATGCCAAAATTATTTTTAAGTTAAAGCATGTTGTTGCATGATAAATTCAAGCACGTTGTTTTTGGAAAATTTCAGGTTTTGCATTCTTCGTGTTCGTCGAGAATCGACGAACACGAAGAACCCAGTTGAAGATCGCCCAGGAGAGAGAGAAAAAGAGTCCCGCGACCGCGGGGGGTGCGCGGCCGCGCGGCGCCTCCCTCGGCCCAGGACCCCGCGGGCACGGAGGTTGCGCGGGCGCGGGACTGCACGGGCGCGCGGGGTGCCGCCGGCGCGCGACGCTCCCTCCCCGTGTTGTCCGACACTCGTCCTTCCGACTTTTCGAGTTCCTCTTCGAGTCTTGTTTTCCGAGTAATTCTCAAGCTTAAACTAAGAATATTTTTCAAGATTTCTCCGATTTATTTCGAGAAAATTATTAAAGATCTTTTCCGTCTAAAAATTTAGAAATCAAGTCGAGAAATTCCTTTAAATAAAATAAATCCTTTTCGGACCCTCATTAGGACAAAGTCGTGCTATCCATATTAAGTCCTAGCTAAGGGGTTATTAGTTGGGTGTTATTTAATATCATGTTATTAGAAATCTTCGAAGGAGGCTTCTAAGTTGATGATTCGACTCTTGTAGGAGGAATCGAGCCTCGGGGAAATACTCAGAAAGATCACCAGCTCGTTGCCTCATCTTCCGTCCCGTAATCAAGGTGGGTAAATCTATACTCATCTAAAGTTTGAGCTAATAAGCTCTAGAAGCATGTTAGGGCAAATGAGATATCCAATAAAGTATTTTTGCTCAGCCTGTTAGATCTCTGTACAAGGAAAGAAAAAGAATAGTTGGAGTTATATGCATAATTATGTTGAATTATTATTCGGGTTAAATGAAGTAAAGAAAATTAGTATAAGTTAAGCGAGCTCTCAAGTATGTTAGATATGCTAGAATTGTTTATTTACAATTTGTGCTAGCATGAGATGTGTAGAATTGCTTTATTTGCAATCGATGTTTATCCGCGTTCATTTCTTCGTATTTGAATACTTATGCTTGTTAAAAAGCTCGTATAGTTAAGGATTAATGATTGCCTTGTTAGGGTAGCTTTAACCCTTGTAGGCCAAGACCATGTAGTAATAAGGTATTAGCATTAGACATTGTTCTAAGCTTGGTATTGCTAGTAAGAATAAGAAGAGGAGGAACTTAGCTTTCACTTAAGCAGGATTTGAGCTCAGAATTATTAAGGTAGTCACTATCGGGTTTTTACCCGCAAACTCACTCGGATATTTGAGGTAACCCTTCTTCTATCCTATGGCATGCCTAAGGGTACAGTTGACGACAGGTTTGAGCCAAGTTGGGCCCAAAAGAAAAGAAAAGGTTTTACGGTTACGGAGAGGGCTTTTGCGTTTTGCTCTCCGTATACCGTCTGTTAATCATTGGATATCTTAAAAGTTATTAAAGCACTTTCATTAAAACCCACTGAGTACATTAGTGCTCATGCCCCCTCTTTTCAAATGTTTTCAGGTTGAGATGCTGAGGATGCTGGTGGCTGTGAATGTGGGTTGGCTGCCAAGACTAGTTTGCTATTATCTAATGTTTCTATGAAATCCCACTTTGTGATCCGCTACTCTGATACACTCCTTTCAATTCTGTTTAAGTCCTATTATGTTTAGCAAGACTCTATGAATAATCCCCTCAGAAACGATTTAATTCCTACAAGATGCATGTTATGTTTATCTCTGTTTTTGAGTATGATCTCCGTTCACCTGCAAGAAGCCTAACAAGTTGGTATCCGATTAATGAGTCATTTCATTCCGCTTAAACATGTTTGCCTTCAATCCAAGTAATCCCGAGCATCACCATATAACTTCTAAGGCACGTCTTGATTCTTAAACTGCTTGGTAAATCCCCCATCTTTATTCGTTAATCTCTTAATAACACCCTGTCCCCACTCATAAATCCCTATCTCGGGACCGGGCTGTTACAGATTGGGCACTCTCTCCTCCTATTTCAGGAAGTGATATAGCAAGTGCTTCCTTGTACTTGACGATAATTTTTGTGCAGGTGTTAAATTCTTATATATCACAGATGGATTCATTAATTCATCAAAGCATAGTGCTCACCAATGCAATGGTTGAGCTTCGTCAAGCACTTCGGGGAACTCTTTCTAGACAAAAAGGGGGAGTATATGTCGGTGCTGCTGCTGGTGATGTTGCTAGTGATGATGGTGCTGAAGGGGAGAAGGCTGAAAAGTCCATGGCTAAGGCAAAGAGGAAGAAGAAAATATGATATTTTCTTTATCAAAAATAATTTTATTTCATGTTTATGTATTGTGCTGGACACAATCTTATTTTGGATGTGTTTACATCCTTGTTTATTTTTGTTTATGTGATGGACACATATTTTTTGTTTTATGATGTTTTGTTAGATATCCGTGGTTGGATATCCTTGGATATTTATGTTTTAATCATCAGCATGGTTTGATAATTTTGCTATATAAATTCTGTTCGCATATTTTGTTATGTGATGTTTTTGTTAAGAATGATCTCAACATTGTGATTGTTTTCGCATGTTTTAAGATATGTGTTGTTTGCTATGTTGAGAATGTTCTCAACATTATACTTCTGTATAGGGGATAATTACCCGCCTATTTTTTCTGTACAGGGGTAAATACCTAATATGTTGTATACTGTTGTATAGGGGATTATACCCACTAATTTCTTTTCAGATAATAACTTAAGGGGGAGCAGACCTTAAGGGGGAGTTTTTTGAAACTCCAATATTTTTGATCGTATTCCGCTGCGGCTCTAATCATGTATATATTGAGCTTTATGTTTTGTGCAGAAAGGATAAGCTTAAGGGGGAGATTGTTGAGTATGACGTGTTTCAGATGATGTTATCACTTCATTTGATAACATCGCAATCAATATCGTATCTATTGATGTTCCGTCATTCTCGTCACATTGAGTATAACACTCGGATCATTAATCTTATCATTTCCTAGTATTTTGGATTAATTTATTTTAAATTAATCTGAATAAATTGTGATTTTTGTTACATATCATTTTCCACGTATTTAGGAATTTATTAGATATTCTATTTTGAATTAAATCATGGATAATGTTTGATTTTGACTTGTTCATAATCTGTTTCGGATTTCATTGGGACGTGATGTTCCCACTCCTTCTTGGACACTAACTATTGCAGGAGGTCGTGGGTCACTGGAGCAACCGCTACTATTGCACGATGTTGAAGAACGTGTACCACGCAATGCAGAAGACGGTTATCTCAAGTCCACTTCAGCCATGGGTAGTGGAAGGCGGTTGATTCAAGTCTAAGTCATCTAGGATCGTGAGGCAACTGCCAATACAAGATGGAAGAAGTATTTAAGGTCTCCTTAGATCTTAAAATTGTTCATGCAAGCAGGTTATCACCGTGGTTTGTGAGAAGCTCTGAATCTTATATCTAGTGTCATCTCAAAAATCCAAGACATCTTCCTCGACATCTGCCTAGCGTCCCAATCAGCTGGAGACTTTCATTCCAGATGTGTGTGTAGGTTAGATAGTCAACTTTGAGAAGTCTAGAATTTAGAGTGACTGTTTGTAATCTATCTATGTGTTTAGATAGGTTTGTTTTTGAGTGATTATTCGAGTGAGTGAAGCTAGGATAGTCCTCTGTATGTTTTATGTTGTGTTGTTAAGGGAGTGAACCGAGACAACATCTGCATTGTTTTTGTTTATCACTTATGATAGTGAATTTCACCTTGAGATAATCACACACCGTAAGGAGTGTGATTTAAAATTTATTTTGTGCAAAGTTCGTTTTACGTTTCCGCTGCATGTTGAAGGCAATGTTGTAACACTAGCTTCAACATTTCATTTAACTTTGCAATTTACATCCGTAATTCACATTGTTTCAGGCAACAAATTATAACAGATAGCATAGAGGACCTTTCACCACTATTGACTCTGCACTGCTCACAAGCTTCCCAAAAACAAATTCACCATAGTTGAACTTCTTGCCAGTTCCTAGGTGAAATAGAAATCTTCCTTGCGCTTGAGTGACTGCAGCCCTATGCTTGTATGGCATCCAGTTGTGAATCATGATGCAAAATAATGCACCATACTTCTGCGACAACTTTGATGATGGAATCGTCTGAGGATTAGAGGGCCACTTAGTATAGATCTTCTAATGATCTTCTGAAGATTCCTGAAGTTGATGTGTCCAAGATTTTGATGCCAGATCTCTGACTCTTCTACAGATGTTCTTTAACATGTTAAAGAACATTGTGCTGGTACATGTAGCTGATCTTTTTCCTTTCATGAATAAGTCATTGTTCTTATTCATTACCCTGTAATTCTCTTTGGTGAAGGCTACTATCATGTTATCATCACATAGCTAACTAATACTGATAAGGTTGGCTTTGAGTCCATCAACTAGCATAGCCTTTTTTTTCAGTTTAGGCATTTCTTCGACAACCAGCTCTCATTTACCCATTACTTTTCCCCATTTTCTATCTCCAAAGGTGACAAAGTCAGATGAGCAAGCCTTTAAGTTCTGCACAACTGAACAATCCCCAGTCATGTGTGTTGAACAGCCACTGTCAAAATACCAGTTGCTCTTATCTTCTACTCTCAAGGATGTGTGAGCAATCAGACTGGTCTGCTTGACAACCCATTGCTTCTTCTGTGCAGGCTTCTTCTTTTTCTGTACAGCTGGCCTTCTTTTCCTGTAGCTGGATTGCTGAACCACAAATCTTCTTCTCATCCTTTTGAGATCATGAAGATACTTTTCACAATGTGGTCAAATGTGGCCTTTCTCCTCATAATAATGGCAGATGATTCCTTTTCTGTTGCCATTATAAGCAGTCATCTTCTTGTCAATAATGTTCCTCTGGATGTACTGAACATTATCTTGTACATAGACTGGCTGGCTTGCACTTTTCTTGACAAACACTATCTTGGACTGTCCTCCACTGTATCCAAGACCTGGATAACTCTTCCCTAAATGTCTCTTTATTAGTAGGTGCAAATTCACACTTTCCTCCCTAAAAAATGATCTTTTCGGGCAAATATACCATTTTATTAACATATTTTTCATTTTTTATCCCTAAAAAATTATTTATTTATCGTATTATTTTCCTTTATTTTTTTTAACCATAGATCTAAAATTTATATACATGCATAAAATTAATATTATTTTATCATATTGAGTTTTTAATTTTGTGGATGAAATTTATTGAAATAAAAATGTGTGAAAATAAATGTAATTGGTATAACAAACTTCAGCAGCATCACCATCATCTCCCCCTTTTTGTGTAGAAAGCAAGCTAGTGAAAACTTCACGAACTTAAGAGAGAGTATGCACAGCAGAAGTGATGTGATCAATATGAGCATGAAGTGTCTCCAATGAAAGCATTACAATAGGAATGCTAGGAGAGGCTCCTGCAGGGGGATGAGGAACTGCACCCGAGAGAGAAGAGACAGGAGCAACATTAGAAGAGGAATGCTTAGAAACATCATCACCAGCTCCTCTGGAAAGATCAATAACTCTTCCATCACCTGCCTTTGGCCTGACAATAAATATTATCGAATTCTCAATAGTAAGCTTGTTCTTACTCACTATGAGACCTTAGCTTGTGAGCTAGGCATGAATCAGACAGGGAAAGAGCAAGTGATTAGAGGAGCTGGTTTTAGAGGCAGACCTAAGAATGTACTCAAATATAGAAGCACCAAGGTTAAAAGAAAAGTGAGTGCCAAATTTGTAGAGCAACATAACTTGATCTACGGTGAGGACAGAAGCATTAGAGGTGAGAAGCTAGTTACAAATTGTAAGCTTATGAAGAACTGTGTAAAAGAAGGTTAACTTGGATGAGGGCACTTTGTGCATCCATTTAGTAACAAGGCCTCCAATAATCACATTTACAACATCATCAATGAGATCCAATGAGATTACAGAGTCCTCATTATCCAATCCAAGAAACGAGTTAATCAAAGTGGGATTAAAATTATAAATTTTGTCCAGAACATACACAGTACCATAGCACAATTTATCGGGGTTCCCCAACATAAATATTGGAATAAAATTCATACACAACTGCAGGATCAAAAACCAACAATTCTGTAATAGATTTCCAAAGCCCTCACCCCTTTAAAAACTCATCCATGCCATAATGTTTGAAACTCAAAAAATCAATAATTTTTTTAATTTTGAAAGCCCTTTAAGAGAAAAGTTTGTAAGACTGTTTGGCTTCTTTGGAATAAAATGTTTTGCTATAAGCAAGAGAAACATCTAGGGCAGAACCTAAGTGAGAGGAGGAGGAAGTCTAACCTTCTTTGTTAAGACACTCTTGGGTGGAAGCAACATTTGCTTCAACATCAGCAGAAATATGAGGAGCTGGGTCGAACGAGTGGGGTTGATCAAGGGATGATTCTAATTCATCCTTCAGAGAACGCGAGATGGTAGGAGAGGTATGGGTCTGGCGTTTCACCCTTTTTGGAGGGGCCTCAGCGGTAGACACAGGAGTATTGCTATGAAGTCATTTAAACTTTCGGGTAGGAGTTAGTGGGCTAGTATGTTGAGCGAGAAACTGGGAGTGAGTAGGAAGGTCAAGATTAATGGGGTTTTTAGAATCCCTTAGGACATGAAAAGTGAGTGGTGTAGGGTTTAGAATCTCAGTTCTAGGAGAGATAAAGAGATCAGGGTGGATATATTCGGAGTGTGGTTGGGTCATCAGAGAAGAGGATTTTTGAGCGGAAGACGGAGGAATTGGGTCATCGATTTGTGAGGGAACTATCGGAGTAGTGAATGGAGTAGAAAGTGGTACGGGAGTTGGAGACTGAGAGAAAGTAGGGTTTGAAGGTTGGGCTTGAGTAGAGGCAGAAGACGGAGTACCTTGTGACATCTCCATCATTTTCTGTAAGACCATCATCATGGCCTGGTACGGATATGGCTCGGCCATTGAAGCAAGTTTGAGAATGAAGCAGAGAAAATTTGCAGAGATGAGAGGGAAGATGAACGGTTAGGGAGAAAGAGAGAGAGGAATAGAGAATGAGGCCAAAAAGGAAGTATGAAAAGGAAAGATTAAGCGGACCCACTTTTCAACTTTAAATCTTGAGATACGGAGATCCACTTATCATAACAACCCCAAATAAATTAAAAATATAATTTTTTTTATTTATACATATATATATAGCAGATTCGGTCAAATAAATGATGTTGACTAGTTATAAATTCACATGAATTAATTACTAGTCAAACAATAATTTAATTGATCAGAATCAAAACACATTTTCTTGATGTCAAGACATATAACATATATCTTAAACATCAGGACTGTAAACATTATCTAAACATTATCCAAAGTTTTAGTTAGAATATCAGCTATTTGGTTCTCTATGGAAATATAATCTATCTTGATGATTTCTCGTTCAACAAGATCTCGAATAAAATGATGTCGAATATCAATATGTTTAGTACGAGAATGTTGAACAGGATTTTTGGAAATCTCAATAGCACTGATATTGTCACATAGTAATGTCATTGATGGACTGGCCAGACCATAGTCAAGTACCATTTGATTTAACCATAATAATTGAGTACAACAACTAGCGGCAGCAACATATTCTGATTCGGTTGTAGAAAGTGAGATACAATTTTGTTTCTTACTTGACCATGAAATCAGATTGTTACCAATATAAAAACATCCACCGCTAGTGCTTTTTCTGTCATCGACATCACCTGTCCAATCAGAATCACTAAACCCTACAAGTTGAATGTTGGTGTCTTTGTAATATCGAATACCAAATTCAATAGTGCCTGAAATATATCGAATAATTCTTTTAATAGTTTTGAGATGTGATTCTTTAGACTGAGATTAATATCTCACACAAACACCAACGCTAAACAAAATGTCAGGACGACTAGCTGTTAAATACAATAAACTACCAATCATTCTTCTATACATAGTAGAATCAACATCGACACCAACATCATCTCTGCTCAACTTTTCTGAGGTTTCCATAGGAGTCTTCATTGGTTTAGCAACTTCAAGTCCGAAGCGTTTAACCAATCCCTTAGCATACTTGCTTTGAGAAATGAAGATGCCATCCTTATCTTGCTCAATTTGTAGACCAAGAAAATAGTTGAGCTCTCCAACCATGCTCATTTCGAATGTGCCGCACATTGAGTCTACAAATTCCTTGAGTAAATTAGTACAAGTGGAACCAAAAACAATATCATCAACATACACTTGAGCAATAGTTATATGTCGTTAATTTCTCTTAATGAAAAGAGTTTTATCCACTTGACCTCTTGAAAATCCAATTTCAAGTAAAAATTCAGTTAGCCTAGCGTACCAAGCTCTAGGAGCTTGTTTAAGACCGTACAAAGCTTTCTTAAGCTTAAAAACATGCAATGGTTTGTCATGACATTTCAAACCTTTAGGTTGTTCAACATAGGCTTCATCATTAAGATAACCATTCAAAAAGGCACTTTTAACATTCATTTGATGTAAAGTAAAACCAACATAGCTTGCAATGGCACACAAAAACGAATAGACTCCATCCTTGCCACAGGAGCAAATGTTTCGTCAAAGTCTACTCCTTCAACTTGAGTATAAGCTTGAGCAACTAGATGAGCTTTATTTCTAACAACATTGCCAGATTCGTCCATTTTATTTTTAAAAATCCATTTGGTTCCAATAACATTCTTATCTTTTGGACGTGGAACCAATTCCCATACATTGTTTCTAACAAACTGATTTAATTCTTCATGCATAGCATTAACCCAGAAATCATCCTTAAGAGAATCCTTGATGTTCTTGGGTTCAATGTTAGACAAAACATGTGTTAAACAATGCATCAGTGAGGGAGGACATACATACCAGTTTCACTATTTCTTTGTAGTCACTTAAATTCTTCTTTTGAGTTTGAACTCCTTCAGATTCATCACCAATGATTTGAAAATTTGGATGATTTTTCCTTATTCGACTTGGTGGGTCTCTCTTTGGTTCTCTTTCAACAGAGACAAGTTACTCATCTTCACTGTCTGATATACAGGTTGATGTTGGTGACTTGATAGGAGCTTTGTCACCTTCAGTAAAATTCTCTTCAACATTGTCTGAAGACTTGTTTTTGTCATCATGTTCAAACTTGTCTGTTGACATAACCTCAGTTTCAAGAAGATATTCAACTTCATCTTCTTCAGATTTCGAAGCAATTCATGTGTGATCATCAAAAACAACATTAATCAATTACTGGACAATTTTAGTCCTTAGATTCAACACACGGTATGCTCGACTATTTGAGGCATAACCGAGAAACACTCATTTAACACTCTTTGAATTGAACTTTCCTAAGTGATCCCTGTCATTGAGAATATAACAAACACAACTAAAAACATGAAAGTATTTCAGATTTGGCTTTTTTTTTCAGAAGTTCATAGGGGGTTTCTTTCCTTCCAGGATGAAGGATCACTCTATTTCCAATATGACAGGCAGTGTTAACAGCTTCAGCCCAAAGTTTTTTTAACAAATGCTGAGCTTGTAACATTGCTCTTGACATATCCTGTAGAGTATGATTTTTTCTTTCAACTACTCCATTTTGTTGAGGAGTTTTCGGTGCAGAGTACTCATGAATAATGCCTTTCTTATCACACAAATCATCGAACATTAAGTTCTCAAATTCGAGACCATGGTCGGTTCTTACATATTTGATGTTAGTCTCATACTGACGAGACACAGATCTGCAGAACTTTTTGAACATCTTGAAAGCTTCAGATTTTTCTTAAAGAAATTCAACCCATGTGAATCGTGAAAAATCATCTACTATAACAAGAATAAATTTTTTTCCACTCATGCTTTTTGTATCAATCGGACCCATTATGTCCATGTGAACTAAATCAAAACATTTAGTGGTTTGACATTCAGTAAGACTTTTATGAGGAGATCTTACTTGTTTGCCCTTTTGACATGCTCCACACACGACATTTAGATCGATCTTTACTTGAGGAATTCCTCTAGTAGCATCAGCATCAATCAATTTCTTTAGACTTCGTAAGCTCACATGGCCAAGTTTTTGATGTACAAGATGTGTGTCAACATTGACAGAAACATTGCATTTCACATTCTTGTCTGCATGATAATAGTTATCCAATGCACGACTCCCGAACATGATACATTTATCATCACTGTCAAACACTTCACAAGTGTCTTTTTTAAACTTGACATGCATTCCGTCATCACATAGTTGACTAATGCTTATCAAATTTTCAGTCAATCCTTCAACATAAAGAACATTACGTAATTTAGGAAAATTTTTGACATTCAAGGTTCCCTTACCAACAATATTACCTTGTGCTCCTCCTCCATAGCTTACTTTTCCTTTACTTGAGGAGGAATACTCATCAAGAAACTTGGGATTACCTGTCATGTGATGTGAGCACCCACTGTCAAAATACCATGTTCCTGCAATATTGGCTTTCAAAGAGGTGTAAACCACATTGCAAGAAACTTTAGCCTTTTTGGATCTCTTCTTCTTCTTACTGAGATTGGAAGGTGTTTCCCTAGTGATCTTCCCTGCTGCTCTATCATCATGATACTTGAAGCAGTAAGGTTTGATGTGTCCAGGTTCTTGACAGTAATGACAAATGTATTTTTTTGTTTTAGCTTTGTCTTCAACATTCTGCTTGACATTCGTAATCACATCCTCTGGAGAACTTCTTTTGACACCATTGTCAACAGTATCCGAAACACTCTTTTTGACATCATTTTTTACACCTTCTGGAACACCCTTTGAGCTTTCATCCTTCACAAATTTTACAAATTTGTTGTTAGAAACAGACATAGATGAACTAGAGGCATAGCCCAAACCTGCTCAGGTATTTTGTCCCAATGTCAGAACTTCATTTAGGGTTGATGTTCCCTGATTAAGTTGTCGAAAGATTTTCGATGCATCATCAACTTCTTTCTTCAACTTATTCATCTCAGCATCACTCCTAGTAAGACGAATCTCCAGATCCATCACTCTTCGTCTTAGAATTTGGTTTTCTTCCATGAGAATTCCAAATTCTTTCGACTGTTCAGTCCACTGGACACAAACTTCATCCACAACATTGTGCAAGTGTCGAAGAGCTTCCTTGTGATTGATGTCGGACTGATCTTCTTCAATCTGAGATACTTCAGCAGTATTGCAAAACTCATCCAGTAGCGTCATCTCATACCAATTTGTGGTGTTCAGAGGGATGTTAGCAATTTCCTGTGTAACATTGGCTGAGACATTGCTTGGAATATCTGGAATTTCACTATTAAGATTAAGATCGTAGTCGAAATCAACTCCATCAATGTCAGTCAATGTGTCAATCATCTCATCAACATCTTCATTGACTTTGACAAACAACACGGTGTGCTTTTCGGTTTCCTCATCATCTGATTCATCACTTAACACGGTTGCATTATAGTTTCGGCTCTGCTTCCTGCGTATAGTAGGACACTCATTTGCATAGTGTCCAAAACCTGAACATCCTCTGCACTGGACTGAGTCAATGTCCCTTCTGGTGTCATCAGAGGATTTAGACGACTTTGAAGATCCAGATAATGTAGGAGAAGGAGAATCAAACAACCTTCTTGGTTTGAAGTTCGGTGATCCCTTCTTCATAGAGCGAACAAGAGAGTTAAATTTCTTAGTAAGTAGAGCAACGCTCAAATTTTCATCTTCTTTGATTTCCAGGATGTTTTCAACATCATCTTGAACATTGGGAACCACCGTAGTGGATTGAAGTGCAATTCCTTTAGAAGGATTGTTAGACTTTTGGTTCTCAAGATTCATTTTAAAAGTGAGCAAAATACTCACGGCTTCACTCAGGCTCATATTTGACACATTATGAGCCTCTTCAATGGCGGATATCTTTATGTTGAACCTTTTGGGAAGGATTCGAAGAAGTTTGCTCACCACACTCTCATTCGAGATAGGACAACCAAGTGTGGTAGACTCGTTTGAAATTTCACACAGCCTTTCCGTGTACAATGTTATGGTCTCATCTTCCATCATTCGTAATATTTCAAACTTAGAAGTAAGCATTCTTAACTTTGTTTGGCGAACACTTGTTGATCCTTCACAATGTTCCTGCAAAATATTCCATGCTTGATAAGTTGATGTGCAGTTGCACACCATTTTAAAACATGGAACATCTACTGAAACAAAAATGGCATTCAATGCCCTAGAATTGAAGTTAGAAATTATTCTATCATCATTAGTCCATTGAGTTTCTGGAATAAGAATGAAATTTCCATCTGATCCTTCCATCCTTGGAGGAGTCCAAGCTTCAATTACAGCCAACCAAGCCCTTTCATCAATGGACTTGATATACATCTTCATGCGTGATTTCCACATCGCATAGTTCTTGCCATTACTATATGTTAGAATTTGTTGCCTGAAACAATGTGAATTATGGATGTAAATTGCAAAGTTAAATGAAATGTTGAAGCTAGTGTTACCACATTGCCTTCAACATGCAGCGGAAACGTAAAAAGAACTTTGCACAAAATAAGTTTTAAATCACACTCCTTATGGTGTGTGATTGCCTCAAGGCGAAATTCACTATCATAAGTGATAAACAAAAAAACAATGCAGATGTTGTCTCGATTTACTCCCTTAACAACACAGCATAAAATATAAAGAGGACTATCCTAGCTTTACTCACTCGAATAATCACTTAAAAAAAACCTATCTAAACATATAGATAGATTGCAACTAGTCACTCTAAATCCTAGACTTCTCAAAGTTGACTATCTAACCTACAAACACAACTGAGATGAAAGTCTCCAGCTGATTGGGACGCTAGGCCGATGTCTGGGAAGATGTCTTGGATTTCAGAGATGACACTAGATGCAAGATTCAGAGCTTCTCACAAACCACGGTGATAACCTGCTTGCATAAAAATTATAGATCCTAAAATCTAGAAAATGATAAGATTAGACACGTTAAATGTCACAGACAATGTCATAGTGATTCTGTATGACATTATGTTCAACATCGAACTCAATGTCATACACCACTTTATAAAGAGGAATACCTCTCTTTCTTGAGCTGATGTCTTCATCCTCCAGATTCATCTCGAACATCCTCAAAGACCCCATCAGCTCATCAAGCCTCATACTCTTGATATCTTTGGCTTCTTCAATTGCAGCCACTCTGTATACAAACTTCTTCGGAAGAGGTTTGAGAACTTTTCTTACAAATTTCTCATTATGTGCAATTTCATACTCAAAACTTAATCAGGCTACTTATAATGTTGTGTCTCAACGACCACTAAAAATGGACAACCCAATTGATGTTTTGAGTTTCAAAAAATATGGGATAAAAATTTTTATGAAAGAAGATTCTCTTTGGAAAGCTATGTCTGAACTATCATCATTTGAGGGTGATTGGATTATTAAATTTTACTCTAATGTTGTACTTGTTGTTGGCCACCTTGTAAAATGTAAGTATGTAGAAGTCCTTTTAAGAGGAAAGATTTATTCCTTTGATCTAGAAGTAATCAACAAGTTACTAGGTCTAGGTAATGTTAACACCGATATTGGGTTAGATCTGATTGATGAAGTGATAATTGTAGTCATGGGTGGCCTCGTTACTACTTGGACTAATAAGCTTTCTACATCGAAGCTTACATTTCTGTACACTGTGCTATACAAACTTATTTTGTTTAATTGGATGCTAATTACCAACACCCCAGTTATCACAATCGATCAAGCTTTTCTTCTCTACAAAAGTAGGAAGAATATTCCATTTAGCTTAGGAGGCCAGTGCATCTTTGATTACATCCTGAAGGTATCCGCCAAGACAAGTCCATCAAGTATTCTTCCTTGTCTCGGTTTAATCTATATTGTTATCAAAAGTTAAGGACTTCAAGAGAACAAGAAGAAATTGTTGTGTCAGAAGGCTCCCATATATGTGATCAAACCCAACACAAGAGATGACCGACTTATTGATTTGTCATATGTTTAATCAGGTGAGGCAATTGTAGCTTCTATTGGTGTTGGTGTTACTTCTAAACCTGGGAATGTCGATATCCTTCCTTTTGAAAGTGAGACTTCCTTAGCTAAGAAGATGGTGATAGTTCCAGCGTAGCCATTTACAACACACATTGATCATCTAGAGACTATGATCCTCACTATGACTGAGCTTCGAGATGTTCTCCAAGGAGAGCTTTTCTACACAAAAAAGAGGAGATGATGTTGCTGAGAAAGGTGTGAAGAGTGTTGCTGCAAAGAGAAAGAGGAAGTTGAAATGATTGAATCACTTTCTTTTCAAAAATTGTTATGTTTATGTGTTTGATGTGCTGGACACAGGATTTGGAATGTATCTTATTCATCCTTGATGTTTTTTTTTTGTGGATGTCGATATGATGTTCTTGGATTTTTTTATCATTCATTTTTCGAATGTTTTATGAATTTATCTTTTTATGTTCTATGTTCACATTTTTTTTATTGTAATGATGTTGAGATTTATTTTCAACAATGTATAGGGGATAATTACCTGCATACATAAATATTTATAGGTAACTTAAGGGAGAGCAGATCTTAATGGGGATAATTTGATCTCCCAATTGGGAAGATTTTAATCTCTAAAATTTTGGTCGTTTTTTCATTGCGGCTCTAAATGAATATGTAATGTGAGGTATGACATTGAGTTTAATGTTAAACATGATGTCATACTGAATCCCCGTAACACTGTCTATGACATCCGTAATCTTAATCTTTCCTAGATTTTAGGATTTTTTTTATTTCTAATAAGTTATAATTATTTTGTATATCTTAAATCATATATATCCACGAATTTCATATTTCATATTTCTAATAAGTTATCTTGTATTAACCGTTTTCTTTTTCAGAGAATGTATTGCTGGAATTATAGGAAAATGGTGAAGATCGTGGGTTATGCTTCTGGCCACACCAAGGAGACGGTTTTCTCCAAAATAGTGTAGTGGTGGCGGTTATCTACAATCCATGATCGACAAGATGAATTAACTTTCAAAACCGATTCAAGTGAAGATATTTAAAGAACTGGATTCTCATTTGAAGAGGTATTCGAGCAGAGAAGATATCACCTTGAGAGTGAGAAGATCAAGAGCTCGAGTCACCTTTTATGCAACTAGATTTCTAGGGTTCTATCATCTTCTTTACATGTTTTCTTCGTCCAATCAATTCTTATAATAGGATTGTTCGAGTTAGTTTAGATAGAAGAGATCAAAACTAGGAATCGTTGGTGCAATCACATACATGTTGTGTGTGATTTAAAATTTATCTTCGTGCAATCTTAATTTTAATCCATTGCTGTTTTTGTTAAGGCAGTAAAAATTACTATCTTTAACATTGAGTTTAACATTACAAACTGTCTTCTATTTTCAGTAAGTTGGGCAATAAATTCCAACATAATATATTGAATTTTTATGTTTTGTGCAGAAATGATAAGCTTAAGGGAGAGATTGATAAACTTATGGGGGAGATTGTTGGGAATATTATTTCAGATGATGTTATTACTTCCGTTGATAACATCGTAGTCAATGTTACATCCAATGTTTACAAGAATCTCAAATATATGAAAATTTACGTATATTTAATGTGACTCGCAACTTCCATGACCATCAGAGATTCATACATTTTGGTTGCCGATAACTTTTCCGGCCAAACAACCATCGTCCGATGTTCTGCCTATGTTGTGCCGATTATATGTAGGGTTCATTAATACATTTTACAGATACCAACATTTATTTTATATATATCAATACCTTTTACAAATACTAAGAGCATCTTTAATAAAAAGTTGTCACTTTATGTAAAGTTAGTTATACTAACCATAGTTAGAGCTTCTCCGAGAGATGCTTCAAACACTACTTTTGGAGAAAAAAGTTGAAAAAAATGGCTCCAACAGATGCTCTATACCTTGCTGTAAAATAAGGATTGTTACAATGTTGCTCCAAATTTGGAGCAGCACTGTGTAAATTACTATTCATGTTTTTTTTTTTCATTTTCTTTTATATTTCTTATTTTCTCTTCACTTATTTATTTTTTATTTGAAATATTGAAATACAAAATTGGACATCAAATTAAAATGTAGAAATTAAAATGACATCAAATAAGAAAGCTCATATTCTTTTTTTTTTAATGTTGAAATTAAAATGACATTAAATAAAATTAAATAAAAAAATTACTAAATATAAAAATATTGAAACATACGAAATGCATTAATCAAGCATTTATGGGAAGAATACTCAAATTCATAGAATTATAAAAAAATCAGTATGTAATTTGTGTTTTTCTCTTCACAATATTATTATTATTATTATTATTATTATTATTATTATTATTATTATTATTATTATTATTATTATTATTATTATTATCTCTATCTGTGTTGCAATATTAATATGTAATTTGTGTTCTTTGCTATATTTGTTTCTAAAAATTGGTTTTTTTTTTTTGCAATATTTTTTTTTCTATGTTGCAATATTGTTAAGTTTTGTAACTTTTAATTGTTTTTTTAGCAAAATAAAGATTAAATAAATACATAGAAAAATGAATATTATATAATATTCATTTCTTGAGCATAATTTAGAGCGAATTGTTGGAGATGAAATGGAAATTCTACTGTATAATAGAAATGGAGCTGCTATAAAATGAAGCAAACAGTTAGAGATGTTCTTAATTAGTCCTTTATTTAAAAAAAGGAAAAAAATATAGAGAATGCATGTCACACATTCAGAAGTGGCTTGTAATGTATGAGTTTGTAGGGTGGAATTTACCGTGGGTGGGGCCCAAGAAACTCCAAAGACTTGGGTTGTTTAACCGCCAGCTAATAAGTGGTGGATTGGTGTTCTGCCACTATCTTCGAATTCATTCATTATTCATCGACACGTCATCTTTCTAAATTCATCGTGTCACGTTACACTATTTGACCCATAATGTATCAATATACAATCATGTGTTTATCATTTACATTACTTTAAAACATCAAACTTGAATTTTACATTCTACTTCAAAATTAGGAACCATATAAACATCATATTACATAAACTGTGAAATATTAATTACGAAAAAAGTTTATGGCAAAAAAGAAATAAATAAAAAAAATTAAAGAACTCGCATTATTGTGCATATTTTAAAATATACACAATATTACCAAAATACCCTCAATAGTTCACGATTTAACTATTTTTCAACATTTTCAGACATATACCCACGTGACAGTTTAGAGTGACAAAAATTTCAACGTAAGACAATGATGAGCCTGATGAACATGACTGATATAATGTGACGAGCGTTTTTTATTGATTTCATATATAAAAATTATGAATACAAATTATGTAGTATTAAATACAATATCGTACATGTACATTCTAGTTAATTTTTTTGGTCAACTAAGTTCGAATGTGCAAGAGATTTTCACATGCCAGCTATTAAGTCATTTTTGAAGAGTTTTTACTCAAAATAGTAGTAGTAGTGTTCGTTAATAGTAGGACATTATCTGTTCATACTATCATGCATATATATTCATATTAGCATGTATATATCTTCATAATAGCATGATAGTACTCTCATTTTAGCATAGCAAAATTTATAAGAATAGACAACGATTTTAAAGTGTTGTCTGTATGATTTTCAAAAATTATGCTAAAATATTACAAGTTTACCACCCCGCCTTTGACTAAAAATTGAACAAATCTTAGCCATCTAAATCAACAATGGATGGATGAGATAAGTTTCTAGTTCACACATAAGGTTTAGGCTCTCATTTGATCCATCCTTTATATATATATATGTATATATATATATATACACACATATATATATATATACACATACACACACATATATATATATATGTTAGAATTTGTTGCCTGAAACAATGTGAATTACGGATGTAAATTGTAAAGTTAAATGAAATGTTGAAGCTAGTGTTACTACATTGCCTTCAACATGCAGCGGAAACATAAACAGAACTTTGCACAAAATAAATTTTAAATCACACTCCTTACGGTGTTTGATTGCCTCAAGGTGAAATTCACTATCAAAAGTGATAAACAAAAACAATGCAGATGTTGTCTCGGTTCACTCCCTTAACAACACAACATAAAACATACAGAGGACTATCCTAGCTTCACTCACTCGAATAATCACTCAAAAACAAACCTATCTAAACACATAGATAGATTACAATCAGTCACTCTAAATCCTAGACTTCTCAAAGTTGACTATCTAACCTACACACACAACTGGAATGAAAGTCTCCAGCTGATTGGGACGCTAGGCAGATGTCGAGGAAGATGTCTTGGATTTCAGAGATGACACTAGATGCAAGATTCAGAGCTTCTCACAAACCACGGTGATAACCTGCTTGCATAAATGATTTTAAGGTCTAAGGAGACCTTAAATACTTCCTCCATCTTGTCTTGGCAGTTGCATCACGATCCTTAATGACTTGGACTCGAATCAACTGCCTTCCACTACTCGTTGCTGAAGTGGACTTGAGATAACCGTCATCTGCATTGTGTGGCACACGTTCTTCAACATCGTGCAATAGTAGCGGTTACTCCAGTGACCCACGATCTCCTGCAACAGTTAGTGTCCAAGAAGGAGTGGGAACATCATGTCCCCATGAAATCTGGAACAGATTTTGAACAAGTCAAAATCAATCATTATCCACGTTTTAATTCAAAATAAAATATCTAATAAATCCCTAAAAATGTGGAAAATGATCTGTGACAAAAAATAACAATTTATTCAGATTAATTTAAAATAAATTAATCCAAAATATTAGGAAAGGATAAGATTAATGATCCGAGTGTTAAACTCAATGTGACGAGAATAACAGAACATCAATGGATATGACATTGATTGCGATGTTATCAAACGAAGTGATAACATCATCTGGAACACGTCATACTCAACAATCTCCGCCTTAAGCTTATCCCTTCTGCACAAAACATAAAGCTCAATATATACATGATTAGAGCCGCAGCGGAATACGATCAAAAATATTGGAGTTCAAAAACTCCCCCTTAAGGTCTGCTCCCCTTTAAGTTATTATCTGTAAAAGAAATACAATGTTAGTGGTATAATCCCCTATACAATAGTATACAACATGTTCGGTATTTACCCCTGTACAGAAAATTAGTGGGTAATTATCCCCTATACAGAAAACAATGTTGAGAGCATACTCAACATAACAATCATCACATATTTTAAAACATGTGGGCACAATCTCAATGTTGAGATTATTCCCAACATACAACATCACATATTAAAATATGCGAGAAACAAAATATCAATATTGAGAGCATACTCAACAAACACATCACACATGTAAAATATGCAACACAACTGTTTGGTGTATATTTTTCCTATCTTATCTTAGTAGTTTAGTATCTTTAGTGGGTATTTTTCCTTTGTTTTTATGTGATTTTTATGTAATTTCCTTCACTTTTGCTCTTTCGGTGAGTCGTGTAGTTTTGCACAATGTCTTGAGAAAATGGAGTATAAATGACTGTAAAATTTGAGGGATTCAATATAATGGAAAGATAGAGAATTGAATAAGGAGTACGTAGCAAGTTGAATCGGGTCAATTGGTCAAGAAACGAGGGAGGACGAAGCAAAACCGTGGAAGCTGCTGAAGACGGGCTGAGCACTGTGCGCGAGCGCGCGACCCGCACGACCGCGCGGCATCCCTCTTGGCCAAGAGGTCCCTGCGAACACGCGATCCCTACCGGTGCGCGGGGTGCCCTTTTTCGCCTCCCGGATCAGTTTTTCACCCTTTTTTTGATGCAATCCCACTCCTTATTTCCTTATTTTCACCCTTTCTCTCTCTCTTTATAAATCAAATAAAAAAGGTACTTCTCCCCATTCACTTCACTTATCACCTCTCATTTTTTTCACCCATCTCTGTCTCACTTCATATTTTCCTTCTCTCCATCTTCACCACTTCTTCTATCACTTTTCTTCACCACCACCACCGATCCAAAAGGGGAGAAAGGAGGAGGAGAAGAGGCAAGAGGGCTAGAGCTCAAGGAGAAAGGCCCGAGAAGAAGAGCCCGACATCAAGCCATCCGCAGAAGCTAAGCTTGGTGGAGGGACTCCGCTTTGATGATGGCCCGAGAAGAGGGATCCGACTTCAAGCCATCCGTGGAAGCTAAGCTTGGACGAGGAGGCTCCGATTTGGTATTTTCTTTCCTTTTAGCTTTAGCCCATTTGTGGGGATTTGTCCCAAGACTCTCGAGAAAACAAACAATATTGTATAAGTTGTATGGATTTTATCTTTTAGTTGTTGAATAAATGACTTTTATGATGTTTATGTTGTTTTGCACATGGTGTTGGGCTAATTTCTACATTAGGGGATGGATAATCGATTTGGTTTTGAATCTATGATCGTTATTGTTGGTTGTTGTTGTTGGAATTGTGCTTATCATGTTAGAGTAATTGATCACTACTTGAGCATTGCTAGGATTTAGATGAAACTGGAAGGCGATTCTAAATCCTGAACTTGGTTCCTTCAACGTTAGGTGGATGGGGTTTCTAAGCTTAATATGTTCTTCTTGCTCATTTGATTTAGCTAAAAGGGGCTTAGTTGATAGACGGTGACGGTAATTGATATTAAGCCTTTTGAGAGGGTCTATTGGATGTGTGAGATTAACATTACCAACCTTAATCGAGCTAGGAGAGAAACCAATGTGAGAATCACACCCTAATGCTCTTCTCATAATCCTATCCTCTATCTTTGTGTTTGGTGGTGCAATTAGTTAATTTTACTTGCTTTAATTAGGTAGATTAGTATAACTTTCCTTCCCCTTGTTTAGAATGTTTAGGATGTATTTCATTTTATTGTGCTTGACAACAATTATGGCATAGAAAGATAATTGCCCACATGAAGCTTTCCTCGAGAGACACGACCCGAGTTAGCTCACCACCCTACAATCGACCCCATCCTATTACGGTAGTCCGGATCAAAGTAGTCTCGCATGTGGAGTAAAATTCGGACACAACAACAACATATATATATATATATATATATATCAAAATCATCAGATCAACACTGATGATTGATACCAAAATATCCAAGGATATTCAACACTGAATACCCAAAAAATCATAAAATAAAAATATGTGTCCAGCATACAAACAAAAATAAACAAGGATGTAAACACATCCAAAATAAGATTGTGTCAAGCACAATACATAAACATGAAATAAAAAAAAATTTAATAAAGAAAATGTCATATTTTCTTCTTCAGCACCATCATCACCAGCAACATCACCAGTAGCAGCAGCGACATCTACTCCCCCTTTTGTGTAGAAAGAGTTCTCTGAAGTGCTTGACGAAGCTCAACCATTGTATTGGTGAGCACTGTGCTTTGATGAATCAATGAATCCATCTGTGATAGATAGGAATTTAACACCTGCACAGAAATTGTCGTCAAGTGCGAGGAAGCACTTGCTATATCACTTTCTGAAATAGGAGGAGAGAGTGCAAAATCTGCAGCAACATCCTGCCCAACATCCCTTGATGCAGCTGTTAAACTTCGACCGAAGGTATAACGGAGATCGATCACACGATCTTCATTTCCTTTGGGCTTGATGATAGAGATAGTTGCAGTTTCAGTAACTATTTTCTTCTTATTTGGCTTCACACCTTGGTCAACTAGGATGACATAGATTAGGCAGGGAAATGGTAAAATGTTGGTGGTGTTTGTCTTTGTAGCCGACTTCATCATGCAATAAAAAATGTAGTCTCCAAGATTGAAGGGGATTTTTGTGCCAAGTTTAAAGAGCAAGATGGCTTGATCAACAGTGAGGACTGAAATGTTGGTTGTGGGCAACCAATTACACACAATCAATTTGTGTAAAATAGAGTAGAAGAATGTGAGCTTAGAAGTGGAAATTTTATTAGTCCACTTAGTCACCAAACCACCAGTAACAATTCCTACAACATCATTAATTAAATCTAGGCTAATAACATCAGAATCATTGCCCAGACCCAAGAATTTGTTGATCAGCATGGAGTTAAAAACATAGATTTTATCTCACATATAAACCTCCCCAAATTTGCTCTTAGACTTATCGCCCATTTCAGGAGACACATTCGCATAAAATTCAGCAATAACATCAGGCTCAAAAGAAGACAATGCAGTGGTAGATTTCCAGAGACCTCTCTCTTTCAAGAAGACATCCATTCCATACTTCTTAAAACTAAGCACATCAATTTGTTTTTCGACTCGCATGGGGCGAAGAAGAATAGTTTTATGAAGTGTTTTAGCATGCAGAGAGTAGAATATCTTACTGAATGCAGAAGAAACATCATGAGGGGGACCTGGGGGATATACGAGTTCAGAATCAGCAGAATCAGCCTCATCTTTGACATCGGCTAAGTGAGTGGGAGATGGAGACACTATCTCCTTGGCTCTGCCAGAAGAGACCATCTCTTGTGAAGATGTAGGCTTTTCAGGAACATTGGCTTCTGGCATAGCAGAGATAGATTTCTCTTGTTGTTCAACATCGGCTTCCACATCACCAACAACTTTATCTGGAGAGATGTCAGGGGGATTCTCCTCTTCATCGGACTCATCCTTTAGGGACCTCGCAGGTTTCTCCTCCATCTTCAGAGTTCTCCTAGCCTTTTTACTTGAACCCCTCACCGCCCTCTTCCTTGACAGACCCTTGTTGGCCGTGCAGTCGTTTAGACTTGTGGGTAGGACAGTTTTTCTTTTTCTCGGCTAAAGCTCTAGTGTGTAACCCTAGATCTGGATCAATAGGGTTGTCTTCTTCATCTATACTGACTTGCTGGAGCGGAGTGGGGTTTAGCACCAGAGTAGAGACAGGAGCTTCGGCTTCATCCATGGCAGTGTCTGCATGTTCTGTTGGAGGAGATGAGGGTTTGTCAGACTCGGATTTTGGTCCTTTTGGAGTGATTTTGGCTATTTCCGTGACTGTGGGAGTTGATGTGGTAGAGGGAGTGATAACAGATGTTCCAGCAGGACCCGAAGCAGAAGATGGAGTACCCATGGTCTTCTCGAACATTTGTTTCATCATCTCGAACATGGCAATGAGATCCTTGGGTTCCGCCATTGATATTCTTGGAAAAAGCTTGAAGAAAGGAGAGACAAAGAGTGGGAGACGAAAGGGCTTCGAGAAATAGAGAGTGAGAGAAATAAAAAAATATTTTCAAAAATGAGATGATATAGCTCTCACCCTCAAAAATCGGAACTACTAATTGTCACATCACCCACTTTTTGTTAAAAAAATTATTTAAATAATTTTGGAACTAGTGGATAGGGATACACCTTATCAATTCGAGTACTTATCACAAAAATTCAAAAAAGTGAATCTTTGTGGGCCCGAAAATATTTTCTGTTTTTTTATATAAAGAAAACGGAATAACAAAGAAAACACACAAAAATATACTTCTAGGCATGTAATTTCTGAAATATATCATTTCTCTGCAATCTTGGTCACAACATCAGCTACAACACAGACAAACAGTGAATAAACCCAACTATAATTCACCTTATAGACTTACGGGTATTTCATTTACAAACACATATGTAGAATTTCAAGTAGCTAATTTTGTTAGGTAAAAGCAGAAACACAATAATTTCATTAAGTAATCCTTGAATTATACTTAAAAGAAATAACTAAAATAAAGAAAAGGTATGCTAAACAACTGATGTTGATAAAAACAAACTCACATCGAGTTCAACATCAGTAAACAGACGGATCTAATTAAACAGAGCACATTCCAAGAGACTTTGTCAAAGCAGAAAATCTCTCGAAATCAAGGGGCTTGGTAAAAATATCCGCTGTTTGATTCTCAGTGGATTTATATTTGATGTTTATGATCTCCTTTTCCACCAAGTCTCTGATAAAGTGATGTCGAATGTCGATGTGCTTAGTGCGTGAATGTTGAACAGGATTCTTAGAAATTTCAATAGCACTGGCATTATCACATATCAAGGTAAGTGATGAGCTTGTCATGCCATAGTCCTTCATTATTTGGTTCAACCACACCAACTGAGCACAACAACTAGCAGCTGCAACGTATTCGGATTCAGCTATTGACAAGGAGATGCAATTTTGTTTCTTGCTTGACCAAGAAACATATTGCTCCCCAAAAAGAAGCAACCACCACTTGTGTTCTTCCTATCATCAATATCGATTTGTGCAACAGTGATGTGTTTGTGAATCCTTTTGATAAATAATGTTTTATCAACCACGCCTCTTGAAAAGTCAAAGTCAATTAAAAACTCCGTAAGGCGAGCATACCAAGCTCTAGGAGCTTGTTTAAGCCCATACAAAGCCTTATGTAGTTTCAGCACATGGTTTGGTTTTTCATGACATTCAAAGCCTTTTGGTTGTTCAACGTAGGCTTCCTCATTCAAAATTCCATTCAGAAAAGTGCTTTTGACATCCATTTGATGCAATGTAAACCCAATGTGGCAAGCAATGGCAAGTAGGAGACGGATAGACTCTATTCTAGCAACACAAGCGAATGTTTCATCATAGTCTATTCCTTCTACTTGTGTATAACCTTGTGCCACTAGCCTGGCTTTGTTTCTAACCACATTCCCAGACTCATCAGTCTTGTTCTTAAAAATCCATTTAGTTCCAATTATATTTTTATTTTCAGGCCTTGGAACCAATTCCCACACATTATTTCAAACAAACTGAATCAGCTCATCATGCATTGCTTCTACCCAGAATTCATCTTTTAATGCTTCTTTGACATTTTTAGGTTCAACACTGGATAGAAAGCATGAAATGGACACAAGGTTAATAACTGATGACATGCAAACCTATTTGACCAATTCAGCAACATCGGCTGAGCTCTTTGTTCTAGTTTTGACTCCTTGAGATCCATCACCGATAATTTGAGAATTTGGGTGATCTCTTTTAATTCTCCTTGGAGGATCACGTCTTGGTTCATACTGAGCCAGTGGAAGTTGGTCATCATCGCTTTCAGAGGAGGAGTTTGAGTCTGGTGTTCGAGGTGATGTTTATCCCTTTACTGAGGGAGGAGAAGCATTGGATTTGACATCAGGACTTCTCATAGGACTTTTGTCAGTTCCACTAGACTCCTTATTAGCAATGTCTGGCTTATGGAGAAGAAATGACATACCATCTTCCTCAGATCTAGTTACTAGGCCTGCAAGATCATCAAATACAACATTGACAGATTCTTGCACAGCTTTAGTTCTTAGGTAAAGAACATGATATGCTCTGCTATTTTGAGCATATCCCAAGAACAATCCTTTATCAGTCTTGGAGTCAAACTTTTCAAGATAGTCTCTGTCGTTCAGGATGTAGCAAACACATCCAAACATATGAAAATATTTGAGATTTGGCTTTCTTTCTCTTAGAAGCTCATAAGGAGTCTCCTTTCTTCCTGGTCGAAGATAGACTATGTTCCTAATGTGACAGACTATGTTAACAGCTTCAGCCCACAGCTTCTTTGAAAGCCCTTTAGCCTACAACATTGCACATGACATTTCCTGCAGAGTTCGATTCTTTCTCTCCACTACTCCATTTTGTTCTGGAGTTTTAGGAGCTGAATACTCATGGAGTATTCATTTTCTTTCACAAAAGTCATCGAATGCAGTATTCTCAAATTCTCTTCCATGATCTGTTCTTACGCATGCAATGTTAATGTCAAATTGCAGACACATTGTGCGGCAGAATCTTTTGAAGACTTTGATCATTTCAGATTTTTCCTGGAGAAATTCAACCCAAGTATACCTTGAGAAATCATCAACAATGACAAGGATGAAACTCTTACCACTCATACTCTTTGTATCGACTGGTCCCATGATGTCCATGTGTAAGAGTTGAAAACATCTTGTTGTTTGACAACCACCCAGGCTTTTGTGAGGGATTCTGGTTTGTTTTCCCTTTTGGCAGGCACCACATACAACATCATGTTCAACATTCAGTTTTGGTAGGCCACGAACAACATCAGACACAATCAACTTTTTCAAATTTACCATGCTCAAATGACCAAGTTTTTGATGAATTAACTTTGTTTCATCATTTACAGTCATGTTACAGGTTTCATCTTTGTTAGCATGGTAGCAATTATCAGATGCACGGCTCCCAAACATTATGTATTTGTCGTGTTTGTCAAACACTTCACAAGTATTTTTGTCAAACTTGACATGCATACTATCGTCACAAAGCTGACTAATACTGATCAAATTGGCCGTCAATCCTTCAACATATAGGACATTCTGAAGTTCAGGAAAATGTTTGACATTTAATGTACCTTTTCCAACAATGTTTCCTTGAGCTCCTCCTCTGTAACTGACTTTGCCTTTGTTTGTAGTGGTATATTCTTCAATAAACTCCTTATTTCCTGTCATGTGTCGAGAACATCCACTGTCGAAGTACCATGTTCCGGTAATGTTGGCCTTCAGTGATGTGTACACAACATTGCATGTAACCTTCATCTTTTTGGACTTCTTCGAATTCTTGTTCCTAGATGTGATCCCTGATGTTGTTCTTCCAGTTGCAACATCATCGTGAAACTTCAAGCAATGTGGTTTGATATGTCCAGGCTCCTGACAATAATGGCACATATATTTCCGCACCTTTGAGCCCTTACATTACTTCTGATCATCATCTTCAACATTGTTCCTTGTAGTTGTGCTTGAATTGTTACCTTTCACAAACTGAACAACATTGTTGTTTGAGAAAGACATGGAGGATTTATTAGAGAATCCCAGTCCAGCTCTATCTGTCTGTCCCAATGTTAAGGCTTCATTTAGGACATTCATTCCTTGATTCCACTTCTGAAATGTTCTTGAGGTGTCCTCCACTTCCTTCTTTAGTTTGTTGATTTCAGCATCACTCCTGGTAAGTCTAATTTCCAGACTTACAATCTTTCCTCTTAGAAACTGATTTTCTTCCATGAGAAATCTCAGCTCTTTTGATTGAGTTGTCCACTGAGTGCAGATTTCATTCATAACATTGTTAAGTTCTTGAAGTGAGGCAGTAGGTTGTTCTTCATGTGGATCATGTTCTCTGATTTCAGAAGCCTGATTGAATTCATCCAGAAGAGTCATTTCATACCAATTCGTCGTATTGGGTGAAATCTCAGTATCTTCTGCTTCAACATCTGGAAGAACTTCATCTTCAACTTCACATTTTTCAATGTCAAGTTCATCAATATCATTCAGAGCATCAATAATCTAATCATCTTCTTCCATGACATTGATGAACAACACTCTTTGATCTGAATCATTTTCAGCATCAGAATCATCACTGAGAAAATCATTAAAATTATTTCTTTGTCTTCTTCGTGCTATTGGACATTCGTTTGAATAATGTCCATACCTAGAGCATGATCTACATTGAACTGAATCAATGTCTTTCCCAGTGTCAGCAACTTTCTTCTTGACATTTGATCTTCCAGAATTTGATGTTGATGAGGATGGAGAGTCAAACAGCCGTCGAGGTTTGATATTTAGGGGACTTTTCTTCATGGAACGAACCAGTGAGTTGAACTTCTTTGTCAAGAGTGCAACACTTAGATTCTCTTTCTCATTGATTTGCTGAAGACTGTCAACATCATCATGAACATCAGATGACACAGTTGTTGTCTAGAAAGCAATTCCCCTTGAAGTTGAGTTTGCTTTCTAATTTTGTAGGTTCATCTCAAACGTTAGCAAGATGCTGACCGCTTTACTCATACTCATGGTTCTTACATCATGTGCTTCTTCAATTGCATAAATTTTTATATTGAATCTTTCTGGGAGAGTTCGAAGCAACTTGCTAATCATGTTCTTATTAGAGATTGGACTTCCAAGAGCGGTCAATTGATTTGAGATCTCACATAATTTTTCAGTATAAGATGAAATAGTTTCATCTTCAAACATGCGCAAATTTTCAAATTTTGATATGAGTAACATCAGTTTGGTCTTTCTTACACTGGCAAACCCTTCACAATGTTCCTGAAGAATGGTCCATGCTTGATATGTAGTAACACAATTGCAAATCATCTTAAAGCATGGAACATCGACCGAAACAAAAATCGCATTCAAAGCGCGAGCATTAAAATTTGAGATTATTCTCTCATCATTTGTCCATTGAGATTCTGGAGTTAACACAAAATCTCCATTCGGACCTTCCATCCTAGGAGGGCTCCATTCTTCAATAACTGCCATCCATGCTCTTTCATCGATAGATTTGATGTAAATCTTCATTCGAGATTTCCACATGACATAGTTACCACCATTACTATCTAGAGCAGGAGGACGACATTGATTAATCTAAATATCCATCACAGATTTTAAGCAATACCGGATCGAGTACTTAGTGTGTCAAGTACCGGCTCTTGATGCCACTTGTTAGAATTTGTTGCTTGAAACAATGTGAATTACGGATGTAAATTGCAAAGTTAAATGAAATGTTGAAGCTAGTGTTACTACATTACCTTCAATATGCAGCGGAAACGTAAACAGAACTTTGCACAAAATAAATTTTAAATCACACTCCTTACGGTGTGTGATTGCCTCAAGGCGAAATTCACTATCATAAGTGATAAACAAAAACAATGTAGATGTTGTCTCGGTTCACTCCCTTAACAACACAACATAAAACATACAGAGGACTATCCTAGCTTCACTCACTCGAACAATCACTCAAAAACAAACCTATCTAAACACATAGATAGATTATAATCAGTCACTCTAAATCCTAGACTTCTCAAAGTTGACTATCTAACCTACACACACAACTGGAATGAAAGTCTCCAGCTGATTGGGACGCTAGGCAGATGTCGAGGAAGATGTCTTGGATTTCAGAGATGACACTAGATGCAAGATTCAGAGCTTCTCACAAACCACGGTGATAACCTGCTTGCATAAATGATTTTAAGGTCTAAGGAGACCTTAAATACATCCTCCATCTTGTCTTGGCAGTTGCATCACGATCCTTGATGACTTGGACTCGAATCAACCGCCTTCCACTACTCGTTGCTGAAGTGGACTTGAGATAACCGTCATCTGCATTGCGTGACACACGTTCTTCAACATCATGCAATAGTAGCGGTTACTCCAGTGACCCACGATCTCCTGCAATAGTTAGTGTCCAAGAAGGAGTGGGAACATCACGTCCCCATGAAATCCAGAACAGATTTTGAACAAGTCAAAATCAATCATTATCCACGTTTTAATTCAAAATAAAATATCTAATAAATCCTTAAAAATGTGGAAAATGATATGTGACAAAAAATCACAATTTATTCAGATTAATTTAAATTAAATTAATCCAAAATACTAGGAAAGGATAAGATTAATGATCCGAGTGTTAAACTCAATGTGACGAGAATGACGGAACATCATTGGATACGACATTGATTGCGATGTTATCAAACGAAGTGATAACATCATCTGGAACACGTCATACTCAACAATATATATATATAGGGATGGGATCTGGTGAGAACCCTACCTCAGGTAGGAACTAGGAACCAATCCCATCCACTCATTGTTCAATTTGGATGGTCAAGATTAAAAGATTTGGGCGGTGGCAAAATTGTAATTAAATGGAAAAAAATTAAACAACGTTTTTCATTAAGGGCAAAATCGAAAGAAAGTGAAAAAAATACCTTAGCTTTTAAAGAAGTAAACATACGAGAGAGAATCAACAAATCATGGTAGAAATTACAACTACAAATTCAATTCAATCCAAAACATCAACGAAACGCTGCGATTCAAACTATACAGAGAGAAGAATTTCATTGAAGATTGACGAAGCTTTGCAACAAGTTTGAATCAAACAACCATGGCAGAAAATAAAACTAGTTGCAGTTCGAATCTGTAAAAAAGGTACAAAAAAATTCGTTCGTCTAATTTTTTTGATTTCGTTTTAATCTGTAATCATGGAGTACAAAATATTATCCAAATAATTTTCACATGAATAACTGTTTGATTTCCAGATACTCATTTTAGCATGAACGAATAGAACTTTTAGCATTGATTTGTGTATTTATTAAATTGGGATAAAGTGATGTTGATGTATTTCTATTGTTGTAATCATATAAACAAGAGTAATTTTAGCATGTAAACAATACTGATTTTTATTGTGTTGAGATGTAATGATGTAGTGGTATTTCTCAGCTGGATGTGATACCAATGTCCTATTTTTTCGTTCTAATTTGTAACCATGAAATACAAAAAATTATCAGTACAGATTTTAACATGACTCATTTGTTGATTTTCAGGAAAAATGTCATTTTAGCATGAACAAATAAAATTTTTAGCATTAATCTATGCATCTATTAGATTGAGATGAAATAATGTTGAGGTGCCTGTTGTTGTAAGCTTATGAACAAGACTCATTTTTAGCACATTTCGTTCCATAATATCATGCAGAAATATTCATGTTAGCACGAAGAAATCCTCATTTAGCATGTCATAGAATACATTTAAGCATGAACAAATAAAATTTTTAGCATTAATCTGTGTATCTATTAAATTGAGATGAAATAATGTCGAGGTGTCTGTTGTAAGCTCATTAACAAAACTCATTTTTAGCATATTTTCTTCCATAATAGCATGCAGAAAAATTCTTGTTAACATGAACAAATCCTCATTTTAGCATGTTATAGAATTCATTTTAGCATGAACAAATGAAAATTTTAGCATTAATATGTTTAACTCATTTTTAGCATATATTCCTTTTCATAATTGCATGTGGAAAAATTCATGTTAGCACGAACGAACCCTCATTTTAGCATGTTATAGAATACATTATAGCATGAACAAATAAATTTTTTAGCATTAGTCTGTGTATCTATTAGATTGATATGAAATAATATAGAGGTGTTTATTGTTGTAAGCTAATAAACAAAACTCAATTTTAGTATATATTTCGTTCCATAATAGCATGCAGAAAAAATCATGTTAACACAAACAAATCCTCATTTTAGCACAAACAAATACACATTTTAGCATGTAAGACTTTTACACATGCAATTTCATGATCTATAAAAACAAGTATATTGCAGTTAATATCAGCATTTATAATCAATATCTTGCTAATATTTTTTTTATAACTAACTATAACTACTACAAAATGAAAAACAACGGATGATGAGATACACAAAGTAGGTTGAACAAGCAGAAAGAAGAACAAAGATAAAAAATGACAACAAAATGGAACTTGGAGAATGAAGAACAAAGACAATAAAAGAAGGAAATGACAAGGTGGGGATACTTGACAATTCGTCAGTGCTGGACGGTGAAGAAAGAGTCAAGTATGGTGACATCTCAGACCTCACGGTATGAACAACTCAACAATATAAATGTTTAACATCCAACAAAACACCACTAACAAGCAAAATATACAAGTCAAGTTTCTGGTAGATTTCCTGAAGAAAAATGACCAGAAGAGAATAGCGGCACAATTGTCCAAGAATTTCAAATATGATGAAAGATTAAAGATGCCCTGGAGGAATGACACCAGTAAGATTGACTGCGGTGTTTATGTGATGAGACATTTGGAAATTACAAAAGAGATGGCTTAAAGTATTGAAAAAGTGGAATCAAGCAAAATAATCTGAAGCAGTTGAAATACATGAGAGCCAAGTACTGTGCCGCAATTCTGAGTGCGGACATTAATGTACAAAGTGTAAGGAACAAAACCGAGGCAAACCTACACTACATGATCTCATGTGAAGATGGTCCGATTAATGTTGACGAATTTGTTCTGTCTAAGTAATTTGTACTCTTACTCAAATTTCTGCAACTACTACCAGTTTGAAAACAGATATGTTATGAATGTTAGTTTATAAATATTGTTAGTTTAAGCTGATGAATATTTTCTGCAAGTACTACCAGTTTGAAGACAGATGTCTTATGAATGTTAGTTTATAAATATTGTTAGTTTAAGGTGATGAATATTAGTTTTAGACATTTTGCGATGCATATTTGGAAATGTTACTGTTAGTATGTATTTTTGTTTGTACAAACATGATTTTGTTGTTTTATTTTAGCATCATACCATTTTCATATTTAGCATCATTAACCGTGTTATTTTAGCATCATATTGCCCTCATTTTCACATGATCTTCTATACCCTAATACGAACATAATGAACCCTAATGGGACAATGGAACAATGATCTAATAAACAAAAAATGGAATGTAATAAACTCTAATAGGGAACAATGAACCCTAATGGGAATCCCATAAACCCTAATTGAGAATAATGAACCTTAATTGGAATGTAATAAACCCTAATTGGGAACAATGAACCCTAATGAAAATGTCACAATAAATTTAACAGTCTACTTCTCTCATTATAGCCTGATACGTTTCTCATTTTAGCATGATCTGATAAACAAACAATGGAACAATGATCTAATTGGAATGTAATAAACATTAACTCAGATGAATAAACCCTACTTGGAATGTAATAAACTCTAATTGGGAACAATGAACCCTAATAGAAATCTCTAAATCCTAATTGGAAATAATGAACCCTAATGAGAATCTCATAAACCCTACTTGGAATGTAATAAACCCTAATTGGGAACAATGAACCCTAATGAGAATCTCATAAACCGTAATTGGGAACATGAACCTTAATGTGAGTGTGACATCAAATTTAGCATGCTGCATCCCTCATTTTAGCCTGATAATTTTCTCATTTTAGCAGGATATGAGAAATAGTAACAGGGGGATGCAATAAACCATAATGAGAATTTGACAACATATTTAGCCACATATTGCTTTGATTTTAGCATCAAATTCTAAACAGTAATTGGGATTGATAAACTTTAATAGTAAAGTAATAACGACAAAAGAAATGCCATAAACACTTTCAGAAAAAATCATATATTCTTAAAAACGAATGTGCTGAAAATAATTTACAATCATGGTAAAACATGATAATAAATGATGCTCAGTCACTATAATAACATCATTCTAAGCTGAAACAAACAAAAACAAAACAAGTCGTACTATTCCTAACATCATGATCTGACAACTTGTGGCACTTGTTGTACATTCAAAGTGGTTTGTTCTCATTTATCTTCTTTGCCTCCTTCCTAGATATCAAACGACTATGACCACCTTTTGTTTTAACCGGAATAGGTGGATAAACAACAACTTTAGAAGGGGCACGTGAGCCGTAAAATTACTCAAACATCATCTTCTTGCTATGTGAAGTAAGAGCCTCCATATCACCAGATTGAAACAATGCTTTCAAGTTACGCAGCCCAGCTAAAAATGAAAGAACAAATATCATATTATACCTATCATTAAAACAAAATAGAACACACTAAGTACTACTGGAAGAAATAAAATACATAATGGAATGAATGGCAATATATATTGCATATTATGCTAAAATATTATACATATAATGCTAAAACAATGTTATGCATAGAATGCTAAAATGAATTGAACGAGATGATCACCCCATGCGAAAATGTTATACATATAATGCTAAAACTGCAAAATATCACATACCAGTTCAAACTATATGTTGAATCGAATGAAATAACATCGCCGAAAGCAGCATAATTTCTCCGTGACAGAGCATCAACCCAAAAAATATGTGTCAGCCTATCATATTTGCCAACACAGTACTCAAAAAAGAAACCAGGATTTGAATATTAACTTAAATAAAACTTATCCAATACCATTTTGAGCATCAACCCCAAGAATGTATGTCCTCAAGTGATCACGAGAATAATTCTTGAAATAACTCCAGTGCAACCTACATCAGAATAGCTCCCAACAACTTCCTTAAAAAATATATAAGTTTTCATTGGACCTACCTATGCTTACTTTAGCACAATTCAAAGAAATTTTTTTGTGCACATCATCTAAGTTCCCCGTTTGCCTTAAGAAATCTTTTGAAACCATCTGAATTAACGGGTGAGGATGGCATTATTCAAATAATTTGACAACATATCATTTTTTAGAATAAAATCTAAACACAATACGAGCCCTACAACAAAACCTTTTAGAGACGCTATGCTTCTTTATTTTAACTACGTTGCTCGAATCACCAACCTCAACTGCTGCATTTTGCATAGATCCTATAAAATTTCTGCATAGACGAATGTCAAAACTAGATGATTCTGCATAGATCCTATAAAATTTCACACCCTCATCTAGTGTTTTAAATTTTTGTTCAAGAGTCAGCTTCAATTTACAATGTGGTATATAGTATACAGTCATTACATGAGATATCTCTACAGTCATATTACCATGGTCATTTGATATAGAATAAGCTGATACATTAAAAGCAAAAAAATTATATATTGAACAAGATAAAATGTTAATATGTACATGCATTTTAGCATGACATATGTTCCATTCTACCATCATGCAGAACACATTTTAGCATGCAACCACATCTTTAGTAATGAGAATATACATGTTGCTAAAAGGCAAAAATGATATGGACACTAGTAAATACACTCGACTATCAGCATGACATACACAACTATCTAATACTAGCATGGTGTGAATGAAATTTTAGCACCACACTATTCTAATATTTGCATGGTGTGTGTGACATTATGCAGCAGAGTCAGAAAAAATTAAAAAAAAACAAAGCATGGTGTGTATGACATGTTTCAGAGAATGACTTATAAATAAGATAAAACTAGTATGTTATCATGCTAAAAACATCATACAACCATATTAAAAATAATACTTCACATGCTAAAACATCTTATATGACACGATACTCAAATAAATAGATCAAATCAATTCATATTTTGTATGTTATCGTGCTAAAATCAACATATCAGCATGTTAAATACGTTAAACCCTAGAATTCCTAACAGTGAGAAAACAACTGATATAATATGGTATTGAAACAAACAGATCAAATCAATCACATAAAAAAACGTAAATACACAACCATAATGAACTCCAATAGAACAAACTATAAAATCAATCCACATACAATGAATTGCGAAATTAATCGCACTAAAATTTCAAACTTAATCAAACATTGCAAAAATAAATTACATACCTGGAGTCACCATAAGAACACAGATGTAGAAACTTCACGACAAAGAGGTAATGACAGAAATAAAAGGATGTTGAGCAATAAAAAACACAATCTAAAAGTAAATCTTCGCGAGAAAAGATGGAAGGATGAAGATGGAAACGATCGAAGAAGAGAAAAGGAAAGATCTCTTCGTGAGAAAAGCGGAACGATGAAGATGGAAACAAATACATAACTTGCAAAAGAATTAGTGAATTACTATATTACCTTTCCCTCCATCAAACTTGCTAAAAGTTACAATTCTGCCACCGCTCATCCACTTAATCTAATTTAATCTGAGCCGTCCAGATTGAGTCAATGAAGGGATAGGATTGGTTCCTAGTTCCCACATGGGGGAAGGGTTCTCATTTGAACCCTTCCATATATATATAAATAGGTTCAAATGGGTACTAGATATTCGCGTGAGAACTAGGTACCATGCTTATTTAGTACAATTTTATAGCTTATTTTATTGTACTTTAGTGCTAATTGTTTTTTAAAAAATTTATAGCTTATCTTGTTGTATTTTAGTGCTAGTGTAATTAGCACTAAAATACAACAAGATAAGCTACAAAATCATATTAAATAAACATGGTTCGTAAGTTCTCACGCGAATACCTAGTACCCATTATAACCAACCCCTACACACACACACACACACCCACCCACCCACCTAATAGCAACGTGACCCAACATTCTTTTTTTTTTTATCACAATTTTACTCTCCATCAAATTTTATGGAGATCAACGACCGAAATCCTTATATTTTCCGATAAAGTTTCCACCGACGTTGATTCACAACTCTCTCCAATACAATTCTTATAATTTAAATCAATTTTCGGTTGCTATAAAATTTGACAGAATGTAGAATTGCGATAAAAATAAAACATTAAGCTATTAAGTATAACTTGAGAGTATTATTATAAATAAATAATAACAGTTGAGTATGAAGTATAAGTTACCCTACTTTTAACTATTTGCACATCTATTTTTATTTTTATAATAGGAGGGGGTATGAGAATCAAACTTTGAACATTCATTCCTAAAATATCACTAAAAAAGAACGGGATGTCGGAAAATTATACGCTACCCCCCGGGTAGTGCCTTAGAGTCTAATATTTTAACAAGTGTCCCATAAAGTTGATATCCATACTTTTATTTTTCTTTAGACACTCCAAATCTCTTATTCTTTTTCTTTACTAAACTTAATACTTTTATTTTAACCTTTTTTTTGTGAGAATATGAATTAAATGGATTTCCTGTTTTATTTTGTTACGTAAAAATAAACGTAATTTTGTTAAATTTAATTATGTTTAAATTAATTAGTTGAAATGTGCAAAAATAAGGCTTTTGAAAAATAATGTTGACGTTTGAAAAATAATTTTTCCATATCGGCACATACGTCGACAACTATGTTTTAGTTATTTTTATGAAATATTCCGTATCGGAAAATTTTTTATTGTTATTAAAAAATTATGTTATGGGAAAAAATGACATCGATTATGAAATATTTTGGTTTGAAAAATAATTTTTCCATATCGGCACATACGTCGATAATTATGTTTTAGTTATTTTTATGAAATATTCCGTATAGGCAAATTTTTTATTGTTATTAAAAAATTATGTTATGGGAGAAAATGACATCGATTATGAAATATTTTAATTTGAAATATTTTTAACATTTTTTTGTGAGAATATGAATTAAATGGATTTCCTATTTTTATTTTCTTACGTAAAAATAAACGTAATTTTGTTAAATTTAATTATGTTTAAATTAATTAGTTGAAATGTGCAAAAATAAGGCGTTTGAAAAATAATTTTGGCGTTTGAAAAATAATTTTTCCATATCGGCACATACTTCGACAACTATGTTTTAGTTATTTTTATGAAATATTCCGTATCGGCAAATTTTTTATTGTTATTAAAAAATTATGTTATGGGAGAAAATGACATTGATTATGAAATATTTTAATTTGAAATAATTTTAACATTTTTTTTGTGAGAATATGAATTAAATGGATTTCCTATTTTTATTTTGTTATGTAAAAATAAACGTAATTTTCTTAAATTTAATTATGTTTAAATTAATTAGTTGAAATTTGCAAAAATAAGGTGTTTGAAAAATAATTTTGGCGTTTGAAAAATAATTTTTCCATATCGGCACATACGTCGACAATTATGTTTTAGTTATTTTTATGAAATATTCCATATCGGCAAATTTTTTATTGTTATTAAAAAATTATGTTATGGGAGAAAATGACATCGATTATGAAATATTTTAATTTGAAATATTTTTAACATTTTTTTTGTGAGAATATGAATTACATGGATTTCCTGTTTTATTTTGTTATGTAAAAATAAACGTAATTTTGTTAAATTTAATTATGTTTAAATTAATTAGTTAAAATGTGCAAAAATAAGGCGTTTGAAAAATAATTTTGGCGTTTAAAAAATTATGTTATGGGAGAAAATGATATCGGTTATGAAATATTTTAATTTGAATTCCATTATCATTTTAGAAAATGGGTGAGAGTGGAGATATAAAAAAATAGAGTGAGAGTGGAGATATGAAAAATTGGGTGGAAAAAACTTGAAAAAGGCACTGCCGGGAGTAGGTATAATTTTCCTGAGGGATGTAGTAATAGATATTAACATCTTCAAATGAAATCATTTAGTAAAACTTGTAGTTGGGCCCAAATTTGCATTATTTTGAAGTAATCGAATCCAAAGCTACAAACCACTGCAACAAAAATTGTTTTTCCGGATCTCCCTCGCTTTTCCTTTGGTCTTCACCCCAGCGGTTCTCTTCTCCACGGCTTCTCGCGTTCAGCGAAACTCTCTCTCTCTCTCTAGCCGCCGGCGAAAGATGTAAGCGTCTCTCTCTCTGTCTATATATATATATATATATTAATATATATGTATTATCTTCTACCTCCGTCTCTCTCTCTCCGCCGGCGAAATAGGTAAGGTTTCTTCCAGATTGTGATTCGAGGTTGAATTTGACTAGATTCTCTTTCTAGCTGCAGTCGACTATCTCTCTGTGGCTGCTGAAATTGTTTGGGCAATCGTGAAGCCTTGCTCCACTGTATCCTCCTAAAAGGTAGATTTCTGATGCTCGTCCACTCGAAATTATTATATGCTGTATTGAAATTATCGATATATTAGAATCTCAGTTAATCTCACTTGTCAATAAATTATTTGTATATCTCAGCAGCTGGTTCGTTAGACCCGATTTTCCTTATATTGGAGGAGTTCCATGTTTCCTGCACCTCCTCCCTAAATTTCTTCAGCTTCAGAACAAAATCTGTTGAATCTTTAATTTCACCTTTTCTTTCCAATGTGGCCTTCACATGAATGTATTTTAGGAAGAGCTTGTGAAAGAGTGATATCAGAGAATTCCTAGTGCTATGTTGTATAATACTTCTCTGTTGTGATTGCATCTTACATTATAGACTGATATGTGGTGTTAGTATGGTATTTATTCGGTTCAAACTTTCCCAAGTTTCCAGGATATTCGGCACTAATAAGGGTTTAGCATCATCTCAACTAGTTTCATTTTGGTTTCTTAGCATCTTGTTTGCAATTGCATTTTGTATCCAATAGCTGCTACAGTCAGGATATGGATTTTGTCCTGCAACTGTAACCACATGAATGAATTCCACACTTAATTTGTGTACATCATATATGCTTACTGAGTCATCTTGAAATAGACAGTTGCTGTCCTGTTAATTAGATTGTGACAAGTCTGATTCAATGTATAGGCCTGATTCAATTTTATCAAAATATAGGTTCTTGTATTCACTAAACCAAAGGGAATATAAATTTAATGATGGATGATGTGTAAATGTAGCCAGAGAGGAATGCTTCTGAGTTCTGACAAGTAATGAATTCCTTAATCCATTAATTCAAAAGTTAATTTGAGAGCCTCTTATAGATCTTTGATTGCTTCAATTTACAATTTCATATTGCTTTACTTTCTTAATTTCTTAGATATATCGCCTGATAATAACTGTGGAATGGTCCTAGGAAAGACATTCTCAAACCGACACAAACATTTATTTTTTTCATTTTTTAGGTGAGACAAAGGAAAGGGGTTCTGTATCAGTATGTATGTGCTCAAAAGTTCTAAAAAAGTAGGAAATATCAATCATCACCCGCCACCTTTGCGTGAAGTGAAACTTGTGTATAGTGCCATAGATAAATCGACTCTATATTGAAAAATCAAATGAGAATACTACCTAGTACAAAGCAGTTTTAGAAGGCAATGCTTAATTTTATATGAACTTCATCTTTATCTGTATGCGGTAATATCCCATATATGTTCCAACTGAGAGAGCAAAAGATATGGTCAAATATAGAAGCAGCATCTTCTGGTTACTGTGAATGCTGTTGGAAAGGGCAATGATGACAAGAATCAAGTGGTTATTTTTCATCTTTCAAGTGTTATGTTATGAACATGATCAATACTAAATTCAAATGGCTGGCTATTTTTCAGTTTCATCGCTTAGATGCTTTATGGAAATTTTATTGTGGCTGTGTAGACAAACTGACATTTTCTGTTCTGGACAAATATCTTTTTGGTTTGTCTTCATATGCATGCTGGTTAAGTTGCACTACTTTTAGTTTGATAATTAGTCAAAAGCTTTCATCAGTTTCCTATTTTTCAGTTGGGAAAACTGTTGTTTTTCAAGTTCTTATTGCCAAATTTCTCTCAGCTGTAAAATATTTTGAAAGAGTACACTTTTTTGTGACTGCATCTGAATGTCACTAAGTGGCTGCATGTGCTTAAAAGTGGACTGCTTGTTATTAATGCTTTATAATCTTATGATATTTGTGTAGAGAAGGGGAAGGATGAGCAAAGTGCCAGGTGGCATCAGGTGGATGACTAATATAATTAAATAGAGATGGGAGGATGCTGTTGCCGTGCATCTAAGAGCACTGAACTTAATAGGTCACCACCATTTTTTCTTGTAAGTGGTTTCTCTTTCTCCATATAAGTTGTGGTGTTGCATTAGTTAAATGGTACCTTGCTTGGTTGTGCATTTAAGGTTTCAAATATCATTTCTTTTCTTCTTGCTATCAGTATGCATGCTGCTCACTGTGAATCAGATTAACACCAACATCTTAATCATTACCAGATATTATACTTGATTATGTAAAAGATGGAATCAATATTGTTATGAAAGAACAGTTCTTTAGCTATTGTAGTTCTGTGTCTTGCTAGCTATCCATTGAATGGTAATGATAGCAGCATAAGGGAAGGTGCTTTAGCTCATTTGACAAATTCAGTTAATTTTAACCCACAAAATTCCTAGTACATTGGACCATTAAATGGTAATTTGCTGTTAATGCTTTTTACATTTTATGGAATTTGATATGAAAAAAATAATTTTTAATAACTACAAGACGCCACAGCTCTTTCGTTGAACTTCTTGTTGTATTTAGTATTTACATTCCAGAGGCTGTTTGGCACACTGATATTTGATGAGAGGAAGACTATTGTACTGATTTGATTAGCCTGAAAAGTTGGGAGGTAGGGAGGAACTATCATGAATTAGGTTTTCCATGAACAGCTCTTTGGATGCAGTAGATTGATTATAGATCTGCATCCTCCTTACTTTTGCTGGAAAACTTTGAGGTGAACTCCAGCCTTTTGGTCACAATTATTGACAAGACCATCCTGGTTTGTCTTTAGACACTTTCTTCACCAAATTTATTATAGATGAGGAGGCATCTTTATAAATGTCACCATTGAGAATGAAACTTTGCATGTTTGCTTGGGGGCATAATGATTTTTCTTTCCTAAGAATTAGAGCCAGGAAATGAGGAACCAAAATAGAGGCCAAGAGAAAGAGGGAAGAAAAGGAAGAAGGTAAAAGCACAGATACACACACACACACAAAGCTATACCATGTGAATATTTGGTAGGATATATTTTTCCATTGGGAAAAAGGCTAAGCATAAGTTGAATTATGAGAGATCAGTGGTCCTTTACAGATATTATCCTTTTGTTGAAAAGACTTGTATGGTGGTTCTTGACTTCTTACGATGTCAATGAAGGAGCAAAGATCCGCAACAGCTGGGTCCCATTGTATTCTTAAAATTTATTGAGATGCAGCTTGAGCTGTTGATGAAATAAGTCTGTTATTTCTAAGGTTAGAAGATAACACTCTTGGTATGGTTGATTCTGTCTTCTCACCTTCATTGAATGAGAACTTCTTTCCATTTTTGAGCTGAAAGACCATGATCTTCTCTTTTTACATTGGGAAGTTCATTTCAAGATGCACTCTGGTGTTTGAGTTTAATATCAATAATTGAAATATATTTCATTTTGTAATGTCTTTGATAAAAATATTTCAATTTATAGTGGCTATGATAAAAATATTTCAATATGTAGTGGCTATGATAAAATTTGGTGCTAGTGCAAATGACTCTCATAGAGTCGATAAGCATCTAATAGAATCATGTATGTTAGTGCTATGGGCATTGTTTTTTTTTCCTGTATGGTAAAATATATACTCGGGATCAGGGTCTAAGCTAAGGATGCAAGAAGCTGCTGCTTTAGACTGTAAATTACTAATTCTGTTCTCAATTAGGTAAACAAACTCTGACTAAGATCTGTCACCTATGAACAAAGTATAATATTTTGAAAGCCATGTATATTATTTGTAAACCATGCACTGATTATCTAGAATGAAGTTTTGTGCAGATGAATAAAAACCCATGCACATGGGAGGAAAACTTCTTAAGTTCTGATATTTATTTGTCTTTACCCATATATATATATATATTGACAATTAAAAGATTATCTTCATAATATAATCTGTGAAGTATGGCCTGAAACACCTAATGTAGTGTTGGCTTCTCTTGTGTCTATCTCGACATTAGGATAACTCCTGTTGTTGAGCAATCTTTCTTCATTCTTTCCAGATAGCAGACATGTACATATTGCTCTTAAATTTTCTCTGTGCTTTTGTTTCAAGCATATAGTACTGTACTTAGTTTAATTTCATGATTAATGCTCTTCTTGTGTAGTAAGGAGCCTAATTTGGGAAGTTCAACATGTTCACTGTTTTAGCTTTAGTTGCTCTGTTTAAATTGGGGATATAATTTTTGATTTGTCCTAGATGTCTGGTTTTTTCAAGAATCTCTAATTTTTGCCAAAGTCAATGCAGCAGTGCTCATTCTTGTTATTCTTGAGCATAGACCTAGAAACTTTTAACTTACCAGTAGGTTCTAAAGTAATTTTTCTTTGGAAGGATTTGATTGTTTGTTAAGCTGGTTCATGGTTGTTTGTTTGTTTGCCTCAAATGGTATATCGAATTCATTGCATGCTTCATCCTAATAAATTATTATACGTTAAGAAGTTAACTTTTGGCCTTTTGCTCCTTTTGTGTTATATTTACTGTCAAGTTCGTGAAGTGTATAATATGTCGTATACTCGTGTTATTTGATATATTTTGGAATATCATGATTATGAATGTCATTACTACATGATGCAGACATTAATTTTTCATGTTTGGCCTCTGTACATGCAATCTTGGCCCTCTGTCTATGACTCTATGGATTAAGGTGGAATATTAAATTATATATTGATTTACAAAAAAAATAAAAATAAATAAAATGTTAAAATTTGAATTATATTGGAAAGTATTTTTATCAAAATTCGTATTTTTTATTTTTCCAATTCAGCCAAAATTATACGTATCTAGTTACGTTTGTGTGTTGAACTTCAATGCCACAGCCCGTGGGTTACTTATGAATCAAGTTGCTGCTCTGCCGCCGCAATCACGCAACTTCTTCACCAGGCTCCGCTGCTTCACCGACCTGAAAAGCATCCCCAGCGGAAAATGCATCCACGCCCATCTCCTCAAAACTGCCATACTCCCAGCTTGTGCACCCTTTTCTATCAGCCTCCTCAATTTCTATGCCAAATGCCACCTCTTTTCTGACGCTCGTCGTCTCTTTGATGAAATGCCTCTGAAAGACGACGCAGTTCCATGGAACATCCTTATCAACAGCTACTCTCAACTGGGCCTCGCCCATTACTCATTTTCTGCTCTCCAACTGTTCAAAGAAATGCTTAAGAACCGTAGTCTTCCTGAATCGCATACTTTTGCCGGAATTTTCTCTGCGGCTGTTGTTCTGGAGGACGCAGTTATGGCCCAACAGGCGCACTGCTTCATGGTAAAATTGACTGGTTCTCATGATGTCATTGTGTATAGTTCTATGCTGAACGTTTACTGTAAGTTAGGTTATTTAAGTGAGGGTCATAAAGTATTCGATGAAATGACTGAGAAGAATTCGATCACCTGGTCTACTTTGATTTCTGGTTATTCGTCGCAGAGGCTGGGAAATGAGGCTTTTGGGGTTTTCAGAGTCATGGTTTCTGGGGGAGCGGCAGAGGTTAATGAGTTTGTATTAACTAGTGTTCTGAGTGCTTTTACGTCGCCAGACTCTGTATATAAGGGAAAACAAGTTCATTGTTTAGCAGTTAAGAACGGTTGCTCACAAATTGTTTCAGTAGGAAATGCAGTTGTTACTATGTACTCTAAGTGTGGAAGCATAGAGGATGCTGTTCGGGCGTTTGAGCTTTCAACGGATAAGAATGCGATCACATGGTCTGCCATGATTACAGGGCACGCACAGAGTGGGAATGGTGAGGAGGCACTGGTTTTGTTCAAGGATATGCATTCTTTTGGGATGAAACCTAGCAAGTACACCCTTGTTGGGGTGCTTAATGCCTGCAGTGATACTGAAGAAATTGTTGTAGGGAAGCAGGTGCATGCATATTTGGTGAAATTGGGATTTGAGTTTCAGATGTATATAGCAACAGCTTTGATTGATATGTATGCTAAATGTGGCTTCATAGTAGATGCCCAACAGGGGTTTGACACACTAGATGAGGCTGATCTTGTGCTGTGGACATCCATGATAGGAGGGTACGTACAAAATGGTGACAGCGAGAGTGCTTTTGGTTTGTATTGTAGAATGCAAGTGGAAGGGATTGCTCCCAATGAATTAACAATGGCAAGTGTGTTGAAGGCCTGCTCGAGCCTTTCAGCTTTGGAGCAAGGAAAACAGATACATGCTCATGTGGTTAAGAATGGCTTTACTCTTGAAGTTCCAATAGGAAGTGCCCTCTCAACTATGTATGCAAAATGTGGGAGCCTTGATGATGGGCATGCCATATTTAGGAGAATGTCTGCTAAAGATGTGGTGACGTGGAATGCAATGATTTCTGGACTTTCTCAAAATGGTCAAGGAATTGAAGCTCTTGACCTTTTCGAAGAGATGCTGCTGGAGGGTGTCAAACCTGATTATGTTAGCTTTGTAAACATTCTTTCTGCATGTAGCCACATGGGGTTGGTGGATAGAGGTTGGGTGTATTTTCAGTTGATGTCTGATAAATTTTGCATAGTTCCAAGGCTGGAGCATTATGCCTGTATGGTCGATATATTAGGTCGTGCTGGGAAGCTCCAAGAAGCCAAAGAATTTATTGAATCAGCTACTATTGATCATGGTCTCTGTTTGTGGCGCATCTTGTTAAGTGCTAGCAGAAACCATCGTAACTATGAGTTGGGTGCTTATGCTGGAGAAAAGTTGATGGAATTAGGCTCAAAAGAATCATCTGCCTACGTGTTGTTGTCAAGCATTTATTCAGCTTTGGGAAGATTGGATGATGTTGAACGTGTTAGAAGAATAATGAGCAGTAGAGGGGTCAGCAAAGAGCCTGGATGTAGCTGGATTGAGCTTAAGAGTCAGGTCCACGTGTTTGTTGTTGGGGACTTGCTGCACCCTGAGATTAAGGGCATACGTGAAGAGCTATCTAGGTTTAGCAAACTAATGATGGACAATGAACTTTACCAACTGGAATATGACCCACTTTTGGAAGAATAGAAACTGGGGAAACAATAATGATAAATGGCTGCTTACAAACAAAGGAATTTCCTTGTATGATTCTGTAAGTATGAATTGGATCACACAGTTTCATTTTCATCTAGTGCAACATGTTATGATTGCTGTGTTTTCCAAGCAGCATGATCGTTTGGAGACTAATACGATTCGAGTCTCTCTCTGCCACCATCGACGGTCTTGGGAGAATCAGGATTAGATTGTTATTTTAATTATATTAGATTAAGTAATGTTAATTATTTGATTTTATGTTATGAAGTCCTCGCATAATGGGTTCGCTATCAGCAGACTGAGATAGTATCTATTTGCTTGCTTCATCATGAGGAGGGTCAAGTTGGTAATTCTGAGTTTATCAGCTGCATTTGCTTGCAGGAGTGTTCCTCTTGTGGATTGTCGTTCTAATTTCTCTTTTGAAAGTAATGAAAGTTTTCATTCAATCATTCCTTGCAATCTCTAACTGTTTCTTGCTTGCACAAATCTCCAAGCCTCTCTCTCTCTCTCTCTCTCTCTCTCTCTCCCCCCCCCCTTCCGGTTTTAGCCTTCATTTCTCATCCACAAGACACCCCTTTTATTAATCAGGCCTCCCTCTTGGAAGGTACTATCATTTCTTCTTTCCGCCCGATGAAAATATGAGTTGCTCAAATTTCTGACCTTTTATTTTTCAGCTTTTGGATTTTTGAGAATATGTTGGGCAGTCACAAGATTAAAGTGAGAAATGATCTATAGTTTTGTTGGTTGGATTTTATGTATTACTTGTTCTGGTCGGCTGCCAAGTTGTTTTATTTGTTAGGATTGTTCTCGAATTTGTGGGGTTTTTTTGTCGTTTGAATGATCAAATTTCTTACCTTCTATTTTTTTGCTTTTGGTTTTCTAAGAATATGTAGGGCAGTCACAAGATTAAAATGAGAAATGATCTATTGTTTTGTTGATCGGATTTTGTGTATTTAATCGTTCTGGTTGGATGTGAAGCTACTGTTTTATTTGATTGAATTGTTCTCGAGTTTGTGGGGATTTTTTTAATGCAGTTTGAATTACCAAGATTGGATTGCAAATATTTAATGGAATTAATATAAGGGTAGCTACAAATGGTTAAATCAATTGAAAAGAGTACACTATTATGAAGCCTTGAGATAGAAAGTTGTGTCTTGTATTTATTTTCCGTTACGATTCAACTGGTACTGCTTGTACTACTACGGATATGTTTATCACTGACATCTTTTGACTCTACTATGGGGATGCATGTGGTTGCAGTATCCTGTATCAGAAGAACATGGACCCTTTTCATCTCAACATGCAACAGTCTCTGCTGGGCTTTTGGTAGATACCAATCTAGATACTTCAGTGCCAGACACTTATCGGGCTCCTCCGGCGCCTATACCTTATGAAACATATGCAGGACGCCCACCAACACTATCAGGGAACCGAGAAAGCTCTGGAAATAAGAGTGAAGTGGCTTTGCAAAGCTCCAACACTGAATCTGTTGAAGATGTAGACTCCGGCAACGCTTTAGAGACCAAGGTAAAAAACCTGGAGGTTGATGAAAAGGCCAAGATGGATATTGAGCTGGTGGCATCAAAAGAAATGGAAGATGAAAATGCTGATGATATTATAAAGTCTATTGAACCTATGGTTCCAGCACTGCAAGACGAGGAGGATGTTTGTCCCACTTGTCTTGAAGGTGCAACAAAAATACCCCACCTACTTTTGTTTAACTGATTACTCTTCTCCTGATGCACTTAGAGGTTGACGTACTGAACCTTCATTCTCTACCACCTCTGCAGAATACGATGCAGAGAACCCAAAAATAATCACAAAATGCGACCACCATTTTCACCTTGCTTGCATTCTTGAATGGATGGAAAGAAGTGATACCTGTCCTGTCTGTGATCAGGTTTATTTCACTGCTATAACTTTTGCAATTGTCTAGATTTGTTTCTATAACATGGTTTCTTACCTTGAAGTCATAAGATCAATATATTTTGTTACTTGGGGTGCAGGAAATGGTTTTCAGTCCAGCTATAGGAGTTTAGCTAATGGACTACTGCTCTTATTAGTCCGCTCTTATTTTGGTGGCAATTGTGATTGAAATCACTATGAATAATGGCACCTGCTCTGCAGGTGTTGTGCCCAGTTCCTGTCACAGCCTTAGCTATATTCATTTTTACTCTGAATTTGTGGAATCTTGAAGTGGGGTGGTCAAAGAAAGGGAAAAAAAGAGGAAAAAGAGTCGAGAAATCAGAATAGTAAATTTTTCGATCTCATGTATATCAATGGTGCATCAGAATGAATGTTATGGCGGGACATTGAAGATGGTGCAACGCGACATGGTTTGTTGCACAAAAAGAGCATTTGCTTTGCCGTGCTGTTGATGCCCGTCCCTTCAGCAGTTTTGTGTCGTGTAATTTGATTCATTTGCGTCTTGTGCTTGATCGAAATTAAGATTACATGTTTCTGAAAATCAGGAGTTAATATGGTTGTCCTTGTCAGTTTTGGTGTAGTAATTAGATGCAGAAGATATGTTTGTATAGGGGGTAATAAATTGGGAATTCCACTCTAGTAGAATTGTTCAATGTTTTCCTTGGGCTTATTTTGATTGACCATTTCGGGTTTCGGAATAAACCCTTCGGACATGGATTCAGATTATAGCAAAATTGCAATTCAAATATTTTTGAATATTTGTCTCTAGTTTCTCCCTTGTGGATTGATTTGGATGTTGGAATATAATAATAATTCATGCAATCATATTGTAAAAACATGGTTACAGAAAGATAGTTTTCCGTTTGCTCCGTTTACCCGGCTCAGTACTTTAAACTTTAAAGTGGGTCTGTTAGGGGTTTTGCATTTTTTGTCTCTTCGTATTTTACACGTCTCGTTTAGTGAGAAGGACGATCGTAAAAAACATTTATGCATCTTATTCCAAAAGAAGCGCCTGATTTCGGGGGAGTTCTATCACATTGTTCCATGTTAGTGTTAGGGATTTTTTTTTCTAGTAATTTTGGTTGTATATGGATGATAAAAATGTAATATATAGGGCTCGTTTGCTAGACACTATGATATAAGGTTGAATATGTTTGGCATGAAATGCGTTATACCATATAAAATATTAATATCACTAGCATTCCGCTCATGCGATGCACGGAGTATCATATTTTTCAATTTTTTTTAATAATGAGTAATTCAATAAACATGTTTGAATAAAATATTATGACGGACATATCTTTTTGTAAAATTAAAATATGTTAAAATAAAGAAGATGATCAATATTGCACATACGGGTGTTTGAACGCTAAAAACGGTAGCTTTTTAGGTTGAAATGAACTTGCTTTTCACAAATGATCCAAGTAACATTTGAAATATCTTATGTTCACAATTTCATTCCATGATTTATACAATGATTAATTAATATTATCAAATAAATTTGAGATGGACTTGGATGACCCATAAAATGGGCTTTGATCCCCCGAAATGTGAAACCCTAAAATTGAATCTCGTCGGCTCGCGCGGAGCACTTACCCAGCCCTAACGCATGACCTTGTCACCACGCTCATTACCCATTCTAATGCTTATATTATTTTTTTTCCGAAATAAATATAAACCTAAAATGAAATTAGTGAATCTTAAAATTAAAGTGAACATCGCGTGAGCTCGTGTACTGCGCTTAATAATTAATTCAGATGTGATAAACTCTAATTGAAATTAATAAATCTTAATTGTGATTAATAAATTCTAATCGGGATGAAATCATAGAAGCAAAGTAGTAAGGATGATATTTTGAGATTATGGGTGATACTTTTTCGGGTTACGATTTACATTTTTGCTTGTAATTTTTTTTATGCGGCAGGTCAGGCAACGAGGCCCACCAGTCTGATGGTCAGACGATCTGACCAGAGTATTAATCAATAAATTTTAAATTAATATTTTTTTTGTTTATTTATGAATTTATTTAATTTTTCTAATTAGTTGGTTATAATCGATAGGTTTAACATTACATTTGAAATAATTAGTCAAACTATTTTATTTTTAAAGTATGCTCACAAGAAATTTTATGACATTTCTTGATGTGTTTATAAAGGGACTTCTTCTACAGTGCAAGGGGCACGACACTACTTGATGTGTAATTTTTTAAAATAAAACTTTCTTGTTTTGTCCTCTTTGAAACATTTTTTTTGATTTTTTCTTTATTAATTGAAACATATAAATCTAAAAAATATCAAATTCAATTATAGATGATCCTAATTTTTATAATTAACTAAATAATTAAAAGTAACTACATATCATAGTCATGTAAAAAATAATCAACCGTAAATAAAAATATATTAACTAAAAACTCTTTAAAATATTAAACCCTAATCATGAAAAAAATAAATCGTAGCTAAAAACTAAAAATAAAAAAATTTAAAAATTCTAATTAAGAAATAATCAACCTAAATTAATAAATATAAACTAAAACTAATAACTTGACAAAACCAACTATTTTTGGATAATCAAACTTAATTTTTAATTATAAACTAAAATATAAAAAGAAAATTATATGCCCTATTTATGAACAATCAACACTAATTAATAATTATAAAATATATATAATTCTAGTTACACTACAAAAAAAACTCATTTTAGCGACGGAAAAATTAGTCCCTAAATCCATGATTTCCGTCGTTAAGTCTTCTAGCGACGGGCTAGCAACGGGAAAATTTCCGTAGCTAAAATTGGTGTAGCTAAGCTTCTAGCGACGGAAACTTCCGTCGCCACCTCCGTAGCCTGATATTGGTGACGGATTTAGCGACGGAAATTCCGTCGCTGTAATTATATAAATTTTAAATATAATTTATTTAAAATGAGCCATTGATCCAGCCCGATGAAAGGCCCGCGCCCAAGCCCGTCTAGAATAATCGTGTATAATATGCATCTAAGAGGATTCGAACCTGTGACCTCCTAGAAGGAAGTCCAAGCATTTATCCATTGGAGCACGTTCAATTGATGTTATATTGATATCTTAAACAATATATATACTTATACGATTTTTTCATAATTTATTTTTCTTTATCTCTATAAATTAAAAGTGTTATATTATTATTAATATATTTATATCTATTTGTGGACAAATATATATATATATATAATATTGATATTATATTGTATTATATATCTGTATATAAGAACTATAATTTAAGGTGATACTTATTAAGTATCCATGCATGCACAAATTATATCTCTAATATAAATTTAATATGGAGAAAGATTATAAAAGTATTTAATTAAATTATTTTAAAAATTATATATATATATATATGTATCATGGTGAAAATATGGTTAAATAGTCTTACTTTGTGTTTCATACTAAATATCATGATGAATTAAATTATTTTTACTTACATAATAAATAACTATAGTTTATATTTAAAAATTAAAATCCATTATATACTATATTATTTTGAATATTAATTAGAAATTATTTTTTTATCATACTGATAACTAATTTGTATGTTTATGTTATTAAGTTTTAATAAATTATTACATTATATTCTATATTAAGTGTAAAATAATATAAAATTATAATAAAATAATAATTATTATTTAAAAGTACAATTAATTATTAATTAGACAAAAATTAATTAATTAATTATGAATAATATTTAAAAATAATAAATATGAATTATTATTTATTAAATATAATGGATACTTAACTATTATATTAGTCACAAAAATTTATTATTACTAATGAGACAAAGATAAATTGAACACTTTTAAATAATTAACTAAAATTCATTAAACTTAAGAAGGTTTGGATTTTTTGACTCTTAGATATTTATTGTATATTTATGTATATATATTTTCATAGTATATTTTAGTTTGTTAATGTATAATTGATTTATCTTGTAGTAGTAACTATAATAAATATTATGTTAAATCTAATACATTTTTTTAGATATGTAATAATATACTAATTAGTTTATTTATGAGAATAGTAATAAAGCTAATTTATATAGATTTGTATTTAATAAGGAAATAATACAAATTTAAAGATGTAATATTAATAAATGTGTATAGTTGCGATATTATTTTTTCAAAAATTAAAATAAATGAATAAAAATATAAAATGATTTTAATAGGGAGAATATTTGTACTAGAATATATTGAAATCATGTTTAATTATTTTAAAAATAATTAAATAAAATTTTAAAAATAAATAAAAAATTTAAAAAAAAATAAAAAAATAAAAAAAATAAATCTAGCTACGGGGTTCCCATCGCTAGCCCCGTCGCTAAGTTGTAACTACGGGAACCCCCGTTGCTAGATTTATACAAATAATGATATATTAAAATTTTAAAATTTAGCTACGGGATTCCCCGTTGCTAGAACTAGCTACGGAGAACCCCGTTGGAAGATTTCCCGTCGCTATTCTCGTCACTAGTGGTGACCTGTGTCGGCTCCGTCACTAGTTCCCGTCGCTAGATTGACCTTTTTTTGTAGTGTTATGAAATAATGAATCCTAATTGGGAGCACAATTAATAGTGAATAAATGATTCTAAAATCTTAATAATAAATTAATTAAAAATTTACAAAACAAAAAAATTAAAATTAAAACATCTAACACAAAAAAGGTTAAAAAGTACACCGCACAATCTGGAGTGACAGGGACACAAATGTGATCCACTTCCATTGATAAACTCAAATTATAATCCCGATTTTTAATTTTCGATTACTAATGTCTATATAGATAGATATTTATAATAAATTATATTAACAATAAAAAAAATTAATTTGTTGAACGAACAAAAAGGCTTAAAATGTATTTACACGGGGTAGACGCCGCAACCTCTAAAAATTACAGAAACACCACTAAAAATGAATACAATAACAAATAATAGATAGAGAAAAAGCACATGGAAAATGTATATTTCAAGTATTCGATATAAAGAATTGTATGGATATCCTAGTCTAAATAAATTAGTCTAACCTCTCGATCATGAAAAATGCTCGTAAAAAGATGAAGCTTCAAAGCCATATGATGTTGAGATGATTTTATATCATTGACCATAACAAAAAAAAATGTTGTAAGCAAATGACAAAGCAAGATATATAATTAGTGACAAATAAAAACAACTATGTATAGAGGAATGAAAACAAACTCCATATAAAGGTCATTTTTGTATCGTAAATAGTATGTTGAACTAAAACTATAAAATGTCAATTAAAGAGTTACAAAATTATAATTTGATTGTAATATAGACAATCTTTTATATGCATTCATCAATTAATCTAATAAAAGATTAAAATTTTTAATAAAAATCAATCTTTTAATTAAGGTACAATATATACAATTTCAATCAATAAAAAAGGTCAACTATTTAGCCATATATCTATGCACACATAAACGTATATTATATAATTATGAAAACTTAGATATTTTTTTAATTGAAAATGACCATATTTTTAATTATCGTAAATATCAACCAAAATTTTAGGTGAGGATTAATAATATGATTTTATTAAATTAACATATAACAGAAATAACTAATTGTAATTAGTAATTAGCACTACATATAATAATAATTAATTCAAATTTTGGCTCCATAAGATTCGTTCAACTGAAAATTTCACCTAGTGTAATTTTAATTTAAAAGAGTCAAACATATTTTATTTCTTTAATTATGGAAATTATTTTAATTAATTTGGTATATATCTCATTTTTCGGATATGAATTAATATGCTAATAAACATACTAAATAATTATATTTTGTATGTTATATTGGATTGAGATACAATATATTATATTATACTATTAGTAAATGTACGTAATTAAGGTAAATCATAAACAAATAGAATCATAATATATATGCACTATATATGATTAATATATATGATTAATATTTTTGTTGATATCTACACACACACACACAATAATTAATAGTGCAACACAATATATATTATATATTTGCGTATTCATATAAAATTTTTATATTTATGGAAACATATTAATATTTAATCATTTACAAAGAAGAAAATTGATTTTTTAATATAAAATAGTATTATTTCTTTTTTGGAAGGTGCAAAAGGGTGGGAACCCCACATTTTTCTATTTGCGGATACGGAGTTATTATTATATATTATATAAATGTTTGTTTTAGTGTATTAAAATATATATATTAATAATATATAGTTTGCTTAGATGTATTAGATTCTATATAAAATTTCAATTCCTAAATATCCTTTAATTAGTTACCATATATTGTGTGAATATTCTATAATAAGATTTTTAATTAATATCTGCAATGTTATTTTAGTCTGTAATTTTTAATAATTATGTATGATATTATATATCACACCTGTAGAGTGTGATATGTTAGACCATATAAATGGTTAATACATATCGGCCCTCGCGTAATCATGAGCTTTATTATTACTATAGCAAACATAGTATTAGGGTGTTCATATGCATCTATCACACTCTTATACTACCTAGCAAACAAGGCCTATGAACTTTATTATTGATAGCAAAAATAGTGTTAATTTGTTTATAAGTATCTATCACACCCTTATACTACCTAGCAAGCAAGTCCTTACTGTATTAATAGACGATTGATTTGATAGAAAAGGGAGGAAATATAAAAAGAATTTAGAGGAAGTAGTTGAGACATTTTCTTTTATGTTTCATAAAACATAGAATGTGGCATTTTGACCTAAGAAAAAGTTTTGGAGGACCACATGAGCTAAAATAAAACAAACTTACAATAAACGGCAATGCTATTTGGCCACAGGTGTGGCCGGCAGTAATTTATTATTATGGTATATTTTAAATATATGATAAGTAATTAATTAAAGATTTGATTATTGATTATATGGTGTTACAATTATATTCTTGTAATTCATTTTAGAAAGTGGTTGACTTGTATCTTTTTAAATTTCAAATATTATAAAAAAAATTCTACAAAATTATATATGGATTATTAATAATAAATAATATATATAATACAATTCAAAATTGACTTCCTTCAACACAATTTACAATAATTTATTAATTTTCTATTTTAATTATATTATTTAAATAAACAATATATATAATATAGAATATACGATTTAATGTAAATTTCAGCAATTTATTCTTAAGGGAGACGTGATTTCTTCTGCATTTAAGAGTTTTTTTTTATAAATTTTGATTCATACAATAATCAAATTAATTAATAAATTAAATATATTAATTGAATTAATTTTTGTTGGTAGTCATGGAAGTTTGCATCTTATTGATTTATGTTGTTGTTCTTCTTTTTTCATAGAGGTTATCATTAATTGAGTAATGCTTAGAATTATATAATTAAACTGATATTATGTTTAATTGGTTAATTTATTCAATTTTTGATTGAGTAATTGTTTATTTTGATAAATATTTGAAAAGAAAACAAATGAATTTTCAACATAAAGAAAAAATTATAATTATTAATATATTTTGGTAATGCTATTTGGTACAATTTGCTCCAACTAAATACTGACAAATTTATAATATAAACAAACAAAATTATATTAATTGACTAAAAATCTGACAACTCTCTCTCTCTCTCTCTCTCTCTCTCTCTCTCTCTCTCTCTCTCTCTCTCTCTCCATTAGTGTGTTAATTAATTATCTATGAGCAATTTTGCATAATATTACCTCCAAAATAATAACCTATTCGAAAATTCTAAGTTATCTCCAAACTGAAGTCCAAATTGGAATTAAGGCATGCAATTGTAAATTCGATCATTATATTTAAATAGTTAAAGATTAACATTAACTAATTAATATTAAACAATGACACGTTATTATATATATAATATAAATTTTCATTTTTAAAAATATATAGATATATTGTTAGCATTACCATTAGTATGTTAAAATTAAAAATTATGCATACTCAACTACAAATTATATCATAGTTAGCATTTTATATGTTATACACTCTTTCTAGGTGTATCAATTGTAATTATAACTTAGTATATATAAGAAAAATATGAAAAATACATTATTTCATAATATATTATAGATATGATTTATTTAATACAATTATATATATAACTGTAAGTATGTATATTATTCTAGATTGGGCAATCTTTTTAATTAGAGTCATTGGTCAAATTTTAAAACATTTATTTGATTTTTATAGGAATTTTATTAACTTAGATCCTGAAAGATAAGTTATTATCGAATCGAAACATGATAAATGAAAATAATCAATTAAAAACTTAAATTATTAAATCTATCAATTTTCAATTTTGATAGAGTTTAGATTAATATATATATATATATATATATATTTAAATAGCTAAATAGCTTACAAGTTATATAATATATAGTTTTATTATAGTTAGAGACCGAAACACAAATTACTATCAGTCTAATTTTGATACTTTATATTTTAATATTTTTTAATCAAATTTAATAGGTAATTAATTAGAAATGAATTGTTCATTGAAAATTATTATAAAAATAAAAATAATAAAAATTTGCCTTAAAAAGTACATATTGCACTTTGTGTGTGTGTTTTTAGTTTCAAATTTGAAAAAAAGTGAAAAATCCTATGATAAATTGTCTCAAAATTTCTTCTATGCATGCACCTTATATGATGTTGCATTTTTTTTATGATAAAATTCATTTACTTTTTTCTAGAAATTTTTATGTGATATGTGAATCTTTAAAAGATTTAGTAAATCATTTTCTAAAATGGACTATAAGGATATAATTGAAAAATCATAATAATCAATAATCAAAACTTTAAGTGATTACCTGTCTAGAGATGTCGATAAGCTTATCAAATCCCACCCTGATATGATTTATCGCACCTCCAGGCACGGCTTTCCTGTCTCTCACTTGGCCAAGTTGGAAGCTTTGTCCCGTCTTATGGGGTTCCTCACCCATTATTCTACTGTGTCGGGACAACAAATCAATGCTAGGAAGAGCAGTTTCATCATTCACTCAAAGCATGCTCAGGCTTGGCAGTCCTTGATTAAGGAGGTCACGGGTTTTAACCCTGTCTCCCTTTCCATCTCCTATCTTGGCATCCCCCTTTACAAGGGGCTCACTAAGAAGGAGCTCTTTTTCGATCTTTGACAGAAGATCAGTGCGACCACCCACGGATGGTCGCACCGTCATTTCACATTTGGTGGCCGTCTTGTTCTTATTAATAGCAATCTTGCCGCCATTCCTCTCCATTATCTTCAGGTCATGAGACCCCCCAAGTGCATCCTACATCAGTTAGAGCAGCTCATGGCTCATTTTTTCTGGGGGTCGAATGATGAGGCCCGAAAAGCCCATTGGATCAGTTGGAAGCAGATCTGTCTTCCGACTGCTGAGAGCAGCTTGAGCATCCATCGTCTTCTGGACATTTATGATGCTTTTAGCTTCAAGCTCTGGTGGAGGTTCTGCTCTCAAAACTCACTATGGGCTTGATTCATGATGATGAAATATTGTAGTGGTCTCTTCCCAGGTCGTGTACCTGTTTCTCCATATGACAACCGTATTTGGCACCCCCTTTAGACTGAAGGCATTCATGCCCAACATCATATCTCTTGGCCTGTCGGGATGGGTGATGTTAGTTTCTGGGATAATGTGTGGTTCGGGGCTACTTCCTTGTATTTGCTGTGTCCTATTGTTTCTCGGCTTGATCATGCACATGTGAGTAGGGATGGAAGTAGGCCAGGCTTTGCACTAGACGGCTAGAGATGCCTAAAAAAAATCGGACCGGCGGTTATAACCGCCGGTTTGCCTGTTTGGGACGGTTCCGGAACCGTACGGATGGTTACGGTTTGTAAACCGTAACCGTCAACCATAATAGGGCGGTCCGGTTCCGGTTTGGCAGATGGTTTTTTTCAAACCGCCGGTTAACCGGCGGTTTTTCCTTTTTTTTTTTTAACGGTCGAGATCACGATCCGCGTGATCTCGATCAACGGCTAGGAACGCACGGAGGCGGATCGCTGACGTGGAACCACTGGTTTTGGAGCCCAAACCGCCGGTTCGGCCATTTTTTTTCAAAATTTTTCAAATTCAAATTTTAAATTTTTCCCCCCACTCCCCAATTTTCACCTATAAATACCCCATCTCCTCCACCATTTTCACTCACACCAAACTCTCAATCTCTCTCTCTATACTCAAATTCTCTCTATTCTAGCAATATCATTTTCTTATTCAAGTTTTCTTACAAGTTACAATTTTACGAAGTTACTCTCTAGTCTCTCCAGTCTCCACTCTCAATCTCTCAATATCTCCATTTCTTCATTTCTTCATTTCTACAATTCTACTCATTTTCTATCATCCATTCATCCCTAATCATCATGTCTAGCCGAGGTAGCCGAGCCGATAAGGGTAAAGGCAAAGCTATTGCTGATAGTTCCGAAGCTCCACATCGTCATCGTCGTACTCATTCTGGAGTACATATTTCTGATGATGCTGATACGACGTCGCCTCAATCTCAACAACAACAACCTGAAGAATATGTGAATCCTTATGGCGGAGCCGATAGCGATTTTTACAACGATCCAAGTGGTGGCGGTTTCTACCATGATCCAAGTGGTGGCGGTTTTTACAACAATCCTACTTCTCAAATGGAAGTTGACGAAGAAGTGGCAAGATGGATCCAGTTTGAAGAATTACAACGATCTCAAGAATCTCGTGCTTTCAACGGAAATCCATCTATCGATCTCGACACGGAAGAGGCGGAGGCCGTTCCAACAAGAAGTACGGCACTAAAATCTGCTCTCTTCACTATTCATTTCCGAAAGGTGGCAAGGAAGAATGAAGCGGGCGTGTTTGATTTGTATTGCAACTATTGTCCGAAGCAATACAAATTTCGCACTGGAGGAGGCTATGGGACGTATTGGTCACACATCACCAACAATCATCAAGTCAAACTTGGACGTGCTCAAGCTCAATCGCAACTCAACTTCCAACCGGTAAGCAGTCAAAATATCGAAAGCTAAGGTGAAGGTACGCCGTACTCATCCCAACTCTTTAGGTTTGACCTTCTAGTTGCTAGAGAACAAATGTGTTATTTTATTTGTGAAGAATCTTTAGCACTTCAATTTGCCGATAGCATGAATTTTGAACGTCGTATGAAAGCTGCTTATAATCCTGGTGCTCAAAGAATACCTAGAATGACTATGACTAGGACCCTTGAAAAATTGCATATAAGATATAAGACAAAATTGAAAAGTGTTATTAGTAAAATTCCTTATAGGGTTGCTATTTGTTCTAATATTTGGTCTGATAAATTTATCCGTCGTCATTATATTGCTGTTACATTGCATTGGATTGATTATTTATGGAATTTAAATAAACGTTTAATTGCTTTTCGTAGATTTAACTGTCAACATAGTGCTACTAATATTGATAAGGCTATTATTAAAATTTGCAATTATTTTAAAATGCTTGATAAATTTTTTTCTATTGGTTTTGATAATGCGGGTGCTAATACGGCTAGTATTAGAGAATTAATCCAAGCATGTAATCCAACCTTGCATGGTAAATATTTTCATACTCGATGTATTGCTCATATTTTGAATTTATGTGTCCAAGATGGACTTAGAATATTAAATAACTCAATTCAACCTATTCGTGATGCTGTAGATTATATTCATGGTAGAGTTAGAGTTAGACATAGGTGGGAAAAATTCTGTAGGGAAGCTGGTGTGCATCCTAAAATTTTTAACTTAGATGTGCCTAATAGGTGGAACTCTACTTATGAAATGATTTCTGCAACTTTTGAATATCGTGAAATATTATGTTCTTTTTTTGCTACGCATATTGAATCGTTTATTTTATTATCTTCGTATTGGGATGATTGTATTGAATTAATGGAGCTTTTACAAGTTTTTCAATATGCAACAAAAGATTTATCCAGTGTGTATTACCCTACTGTTTGCAAATTTATGTATCATTGTTGTTTAATTGCTGCAAAATTTAATACTTGTAGTTATAAACCCAATTTGCAAGATATGATTCTAGCCATGGTAAAAAAATGGCTAAAATATTTTGATCATGTGCCTAATATTTTTTTGGTTGCAAAAATATTAGATCCTACTTTTAAACTAAGTGGTACTAACGATATGATTGACATGTATTACAAGTTTTTGTCTACTATGAGTTTTACAGGTTCCGATCCCGATATACATGTGCCAACTGCTGAAGAAATTAAAACAGAAATTTATGAGTCTATATATTCACTTTATAGAAAATATGAGTTAAAATATGCTGATAGTATAACTCGTCCAACCAGTCATTCTTCAGGTTCTAGTAGTTCTTTTTCGTTAGGATTAAATACTTCATCTTCACGTGGTAGTGCTTTACAAGAATTCCAAAATTTTTTCCACGGTAGAGGAAATACTAGGCGTAGTCAAAATGAATTAGATATGTATTTGCAAGACCCTGTTGTGCCCCCCGATGATGAAAATGCAGGTCCCAACGATTATGATGTTCTCAAGTGGTGGTCCCGAAATCAAGAGCGGTATCCTTTGCTTGCAATTATGGCAAGGGAGATTTTTGGAGTCCCGGCATCAACGGTAGCGGTCGAGCAACCTTTCAGTGAATCCAGTTACATGTTGGACGAACGGAGATCAAATTTGACACCGGATCACCTCGAAGCTCAAATGATGTTGAAGGACGAGTCCAAAGCCGACCTAAGAGAGCAAGAGAACCGCTGGGATGACTTGATGGATGGGCCGCTCATTGAAGTTGGCTCGGAGAGTGAAGCCGAAGGAGGGAGCCAAACCGGAGATGATTGGGACGACGACTTCGAATTCTAGACTCGCCAAGGAAAAAAGGTAAAATGAACTACGAGGGCTTTGATTCCAAGGTAAGGGATACGTAGGCAGCTTCATATGAAGTGCAAGCCCAAATTTCAATTATTTCTTTTTCCCCCCTAATTCCTAAATTAGCTCAAATTGTAACTTGTAAATTGTAATTTGTAAATTTGTAATTTCATAGTTTGATTTACAATTTATAATTTTATAATGTCGTATTATTTATCAAATTAACTTGTATTCTTAATATTCTTGTAAGTTGTAAATTGTATGTTATAAGTTGTAAATTGTAAGATATAAATTGTTAAATGTTAATTCTAATTTGTAAATTGTAATTTAGTGTTAAATTGTAACTTGTAAATTTATAAATTGTAATTTCATATTTGCATAGTTTGATTAATTTATAATTTTGTAATGTCATATTATTTATCAAATTAAATTGTATTATCATTTCTCAATATTCTTGTAAGTTGTATTGTTGTAACTTGTAATTTGTAAATTGTAAGATATAAATTATAAAGTTATATAATAATATCAAAATTTAAATAAACTTGTGTTTTGTCATGCCTCTTAGTTTTTAACTTATAAATTTATAATTTTGTTGATTTAATTCGTCCAATCGTCCGTAAAAAAAAAAAAAAAAACTGGTAACCGGCGGTTAACCTGATAACCACCGGTAACCGGCCAAAACCGCCCGACGTCCAAACCGGCGGTTCCGGTTAACAAACCGGAACCGTCAACCGTAACCGCACGGTGCGGTTCCGGTTCCACCGTTCCGGAACCGCCTAACCGGCGGTTTCTAACCGGAACCGGCCGGAACCGAAACCGTGGGCATCTTTATAGACGGCCTGGGCCTGCAATATTGAGCTTCGGCCCAAGCCTGACCTATTAACTGTCAAAGGCCTTTATTTAGGCTTGGGCTTGGCCTTTTTAACTATACGAGCCAGGCCAGAGGCCTTATAAGAGCCTATTAAGGCCTGCATATAACAAAAATCTCATATTTTTCTAAATTAATAATAAAAAATTTAAGTAAAAACAACACAACATGAATGACTAACTATTGCAAAGTTCTTACAATTGCATAAACATTAAATTCAATCAAGTCAATAGCCAAGAGAAATCAAACTACAAATATCTTTTAAATTTTCCAATCATAGGGAAATGTCGTAACAAAGCACCGTCAACAAACAAAATATAATTCTTCAAGTCATCCATTGTTCTTGTTCAAACTCCAAAACAAATCTATAATAGAAATAAAACTGAACATTAATAAAATTATGAGCATTCAACTTCAAAGTTATATTTAATCAATTAACCAAAAATCTTCATAACTGAAATACTATGATAGTGAATTTTTAGCATAAACATAAGATAAACAAACTAAGGCTGAAAATTAAGTGCAAATCTATAGATCCAGACAACATAAAAAATAGTAGAGCTTCAGTTATGTTCACAATTGAAATACTGACACAATATACATTTTGCGTTCCATATAATACATCCTTTAATAATTTAATTATTTCATTTTTTTATCTGTTACGAAAGTAAAACAACAAAAGAATCAACCTTTAATTTTAATATAACTTCAAAAATGGAAAATTTATCTAGTGACATTAGAGTTTTTCTTACATATTTGGAGCTATAAACATAGGGTATAATCACATATTCAGCATTAAGAAATGGAATTTGGGCAACATACCTTCTCCATATAGGCGATGAGTTGATAATTTATGTTAGATATCCGAGCCTCTAAAGTTGAGAATAGAGATATGTCTCAGAGATTGACGAGCATCTAGCACCTGCGGTAAGAGACGGGGTGACGTCGGCCGGAAATGGGGGTCAACGTAGAGGTTGAAGGCTAAGGAGTGAGGAAAGAGTAGATGTTGAATTGTTGATGGTGAGAGCCACATAAAGCAACAGCGGGTAGTGTGAAATGAAGGCTGACTTGTTTTCATAGTTTTAGGGTTAGATTTAGATGTTTAGGAAATTTTTTTTATGTAAATATATTATTAAAATTTTAAATAGCATATTATTTATATTTTTAAGGTAAAATAATATACTATATTATAAAAAATATGAATATATTATGTAAACAGGCCGGCCTATTAGGCTTTATGGGCTTTGTTCAAGGCCTAAGCCTAGCCTTTATATCTATATAGGATTATTAGATGGCCCTGGCTCGGCCTTTTTATGAAGTAGGCCAGGCCAGCCCATAGCAGGCCAGGTCGAAGGCCCCTGTCGGGTAACCTGGCTTACTTTGATCCCTACCCATGAGCTTCTATTTACTTCATGATTCATGGCATGTAGATATGTTGCATTCATTGTGTGCATATTATGATTTGCCTGCTGAGTTTGAGGATTCCCCGAGGTCTGTGCTGATCTTGTGGGATGAGAGGGATGCCTCGAGATGGAATTTGACCCCTCACGGTTAGTTTTCTTTAACTTCTGCTTTGGAATGTATTAGGCATCGGGCTCCGAGGTGGACCGTCTTGGCTGATTTCTGGAGTGATTGCCTGACCCCTACAACGTCCATCTTCGTTTGGCAGATTCCTTTGACCATATCCCTGTCGATGCCAAGTTACTTGCTAGAGAGATCCCTCTAATTTCCAGATGTCCTTATTGTTCCGTCCCCAGTACTGAGTCTGTTCCTTATGTCTTCCTCCAGGGGGAATCTGTACATGCGATTTGGATGCATTTAGCTTCATGGTTTCACATCACACCACCACACTTCACAGATATATCACATGCACTCAACTTTTGGCGACACCTCATTCCATGTGCCACACATAGACATATCTGGTTTTTGATACCTTACCTGATATTGTGTTTTACTTGGACTGAGAGGAACGATCACAAGCACATAGGTCGTTTCTTTCGGTCTTCTCACATTATTTTTCAGGTTACTCGGCATCTTTATCAACTCGTGCTCAGTCGAAAGCTCTTGCCTCCCAGTGGGCCGGTTGTTATCTCCAGGTCCATTTCATGCCGCTGTCAAGACTATTAGGTGACCCCTCAAGTCCCGAGCAGTCATTTGGCAGCCTCCATCAGAGCCATGGGTGAAGCTGAACACAGATGGTTCATTTGATCATGCACAGCAGATTGCAGGGGGTGGTGGACTTCTCAGAGATCATCGTGGTGAGCTTATCACCTCCTACTATCTCCCGCTGCAGGCCAGTTCTAGTTTCAAGACGGAGTTTTGGTCTCTTCTCCAGGGGCTCCTCCTCCTACCTCAAACGACCTCTCACGTTTGGATCGAGCTGGATACAGTAGCTGTGGTGACTGCTATCACGTATGATACATGAGGCTCGGGTTAATTCAGAGAGGTCTTCTCCAGATTACGCCTTATCCTATGAGACCTTCATGTCCGAGTCACTCACATCCATAGAGAAGGAAATCGCCCTGCAAACTTCCTGGCCAGGCTCGGACATGAAGTGGATAGTCTTCGAGTTTTTGATGCAGTGATGGCCCCCAGGCCTCTTTCTTCCTTGGTTAGGATGGACCAGTTGGGCTATCCTAACTTTAGGTTTCGGTGTTGACACTATTACTATTTCTATGTACTTATGTTTTGGTCTTTTTTTTGTTGTTTTCCTCCTTAGGATTTTCTTTGGAGTCATTAGCTTTAGTTTGGTCTCTAGCATACTTTCTCCCTACTACAGGTTTATCCTTCACAGGTTTTATGTTTGTATTTTGGAGGGGGAGTCACTTTTAGGCCCCCTAGACGATGATGTAGTTCCATTTTGTTGATATATATAGGTCGGGGATCCGCCCCAATCCCCCACCCGTTAAGGTGTTCTTGTAAAATAAAAAAAATTTAAAAAATAAACCATGCATTAAATTGATCCATCTGAGTCCAGCACCAATAACCTGAATTCGAGTTGAATTGCTAGATGAGACGCAGGTTATTAAATAAATCCAAATCAATCTTTCCCCCTTTTTCGATTTCTTGAGTGAGCCTTAAAAATCCAATCTTTGCAAATCCTCCTTCGATTACTCCGCTACAACCTTTGATCACCTCCCCGATTCCTGACCTTTCCTTCGACTAAATTATGTTTATAACATTACTCCCGTCTTTGATAAGGATCTAATCTAACAAATTTCTTAGTGAAAGATTTCTAGTCTTCCCACCATACAAGACCCCATCCTAAACTATGGTTTTGTCTCTCCTCTAGACATCTTTTATGCCCAAAATAGTCTCAGGAAGTAGCTGGAATGAACCTTCATCATTCTGGATCAACACTCGGATAAAGGTATAACTCATTCATTAGCCATTTTCTTTAAGAGAGAGACATGAAAAATAGGATGTATCCTAGATCCTCTGGAAGTGTTAGTTTATTGGTAACTTTCCCACATTTTCTAGTATCTGATGGGACCATCATATTTTGAACTGTTTCTCCATTCTAGACTTGGCTACACAACTCCACATTTGGTTTTGTGCGCGTTATAAATGAAATTTTAGGCTTTGTGGCATACTATTTTTGTCTTAAACTTCTTGTTTGACCTCTTTATGGATAGTGTCCAACTATGTTTCCATGGTAATGTAGGGAGGGGGAGAGGATACCGGTGGAGAGTCATGTCTTCAATATCCGTTTTTATCCCAAGCTAGTAGAACACCTTCTTGGACTTCATATAAGTGCCATTGACACCAGAGTGGCCACCATAGGCTGATTCACGCATGGTGAGAAGTATCTTATCCCCTAATTGCTTGTCCGAGCCCATCAAAATCTTACCTTTGTACATTAGTAATCCATCAGTGAGAGTGAATATAGGGTAGGTAATAGGGTAAGAAAATTTGGAGCTATGATGTCTTTTAAGAATTCATCATTTTCATAACTAGCCAAAACCTTTTGTATTCAAACTGGAGCGACAGTGCTAAGGGCTTGACATCCTCATGAAGTTTTTTATACTCTGAAAAGAGCATCAACTGCTCTATTCTTAGTCCCCCTTTTAAAATGTATTTCATAATGCAATCTCTCTAGTTTTGAACTCTCCTGTTGAAATGGTTAATGCACAAAAATCACATAGAGTTCATCTATATCTCTCATGTTTCTTAAATGTATCAGTTTGAATAGTGAGTGATCTATTATGAACTGTCATAATCTAACTTAATATAAGTACATGCCTTAAGCCAGAATCCTCCTAGAATCATGTTATACCCTTCATGTTGTAGGAGCCTCAAAGAGTGCTTAAATTCAACCCCTTACATTTTTCAACTAAAATTTTCAGCCATTGATGAGCTAATTATCTCTAGCCATTGGTCATCTTGATAAGTAAAAGTGGTACTACTGACAAGTCCAAATTCTCTCATGTTTTTGTGTCTTTTTCTCGTTCTTTTGTCCTTTATTTTTTTGGTTTTTGAGTCAGAAAGAGCTAGAATGGGCACAAGGGGTAGCAGGAGGTAGGAGAATCACTTCTGGAGGGCATAAGGGTGCCAATGATACCAAAATGGGCAATAACTTCTCAGCGGAAAGCTCTCTCTCGAGCCTGGCGGAAATCACCCACCATTCCAGCAAAAGCTGAAGGAGAAGTTTGTGATCGTGCCCACAACAACCCCAGAGTGATTGAGAGGAGAAGGAAGGAGACTGGGCACAAGGGAAACTAACGCCAGCTATAGCAGGGGCAATGCACCCTAGCCACCAAAGGAAAGAGGAGCCGTGGAAGGGAAGTTGACGCTTCCAGAAGGATGCTCGGCTCTACAAGGAAAGTTGCTATGTCGGCGCAACTAGGGCACGACAAGTACAGAACATGTGACTCAGAATCTTCTAAATAAGGGAAGAATCTGCCAGATATGGAAAGTCTTGGGCATGGCGGCTGCGTGTTGGGCTGAAGATCCCCGGCCTGTCGGGGAGTTTACCTAGTGTCTTTGTACTCCTATATAAGTAGATTTGATGGCAGAAAACAAACAGGAATTCACGTACCATAGCACCAAACAATTTTATTTAGTTTTATTTTACTTTTCTGCAATAGGTCTCGGGCCTTATGCCCGTAGACACTTAGGATTTACTGTTTTATATTTTTCAATCCAGCGTTGGAGTTGGATTTATTTTGCAGTTTAATATAAGTAAGTTTTTCGTTTATATTATGTCTTGTTTTATTTCTTTTACTTATTATTATTGCTCTAAGTCTTGCATGACCAGATAGACTCGTTATTCCAGATTGAACAAGGATAAGAACTTAATGAACATGTAAGAACCGTGAGGCTTATGAGCATAAACTGTGTGAATCTGGTTCCGTCGTGTAGTCATTTTCTTTGTTGCATTATACATTAGGTTAAGCTAGCTAATCGTGGTTGATCACTCGTTAATTAGAACTATGTTCACTACCTCTATAAATGGTCAATGAATCGTAGCTGTGTGTTGGTCATAAAGGGATGGGATGCATCACGGGTACTGAGGGCATAAGAGAGATCTTTGTCTAGGTAAATCTAGGTCTATCTAGATCATAATACTGCTTTGTTACTTACAATCATATGAGAGATCGGGGTTGGGTAACAAGTTAGGGTTTAGGGGACTAGAGATCACCTCTAGGCTAAACTGAAAGGATAGACTGGGTACGTTGAGAGAGATCCAGTACCTTTAACCAGATAATTAGGTTTGCATAAGTAATCAGCGTGCCCATGATCGGTCAAGTATTTGTTAAGTTCGACATCTGAGTTATAATTCGGAATACATTACTACTAATATTTTTCTTTCCTATTTTGTTTCGTTTTATTTTACAGTCTTTAAATACAAGTAGAAGACCACAACAATCCTCAAACCTTTTGGAAAAGTGACACTGGAAGATAGAATATGCAGCTCCTCGTGGGATCGACCCTTACTCACGTAAGCTTGCTACACCTTGCTGTGGGCATAAGAATAACTCACTCTTTGGAATTATTCTGACCACGAAATGACCGCGCGTCAGCTGCCTCCACATTATAGCTCAATAACTAGTAGTAGACTCTTTAATAAAGCTCATCATTCTTCTAGAGCTAACCAAAATCTTCAGGGTATGTCCACTACAAGTCTATGTGAACCTGAGAATGGTGATAGCATCATTACCCTTGAGTGAAATTAAGGACACCTCTACCTCCTCCATAGGTAACCTTGGACCTGGATCACCTTCTATAGTGAGTAAGGGCTGGAGATATGCTAGCTCCTCTTCTTCTGACATAATCATATAGTGGTACCTATGAGTGCACCTAAGCTCGATTGTATATTTCTCTTTACAGTTGTAGTATAAGCCTTGTGCTCTCTTATTAGCCATTTGGGTAGATGTGAAAAGCTTGCATATGCTCCTTTGTTGGCTCTAAATCCTTGTTGGGAAATTATGTTGATGAGGGATGTAGTAGGAGTGAGCATCTTATCAGAGTTGTGAGGCCAATTATTGAAATTCTTGCTACCACATTTGATCTTCTTAGTAATGGCTTCAATGTTGATTGGTTGATTTTTCCCCAACTCCATAGCCTGCTTCAAAGTTGTAGGATTAAACATGAGAATAGCTACCCTTAATTTTTCACTTAGACTACTTAGGAAGTTAGCCACAAAGTAAGCCCTTGGCCTACACATTACCATGCATTTTTTTAATTCCCCAAACCTATCTACATAGTCCAAGTACTCTCTAGTGTTCTTAACCTTGTTAAATTCCACCACTATTGGGGACTTTTCTAGATTTTCAAGCCTTGTAGAAGCCACTTCAACAAATTATTCCCAATATATTTCACCATACTTGGAACTAAGTTCTGGAACGTAGCAGCTAGCAGTTCTGCCTTTAAAGTTTATAGCAACCAAGGTGACTTTTTGGTCAACCAAGATGTTACGTACCATCTTAAAGTACCCATTATAGCCAACGTCCATACTATCAAGGTACAAGAGTATAAACCATATTTCCAACAGATTCTATTATGGCTGTTAGGAAAAACTATCAAGATTTTTTTTACAAGGGGTTTTGATGAGATGTCAAAATATGAAAAGAGCCTTGAAAGAACTGAAAAGAAATCAAGCAGAAAACTAAAAGACGATCATACAAAGTCAAAGCTGTCAAAGCCAACAGATATGATCAATTCATGTGAAAGAAGAGATAAAAATAGAGAGAAAAAGAAGACTGTAGCTTGCTAGAATAATTAGCAAGACAAACTGGAAGTTGCAGGTACCCGAGAGGTATCAACTGCCACCAATCTACAGTGATGAACTGATGGAGATACCAGTTCAAGGCCAACACCAGCTGAAGAGATGTTCCAGCTGAAGTGATGAACTGATGGACATACTAGTTCTAGGCCGTCACTAGCTGAAGAGAACTGAAGCACATACCAGTTCTAGGCCATCACCAGCTGAAGAGAAGTTCCAACTAAAGAGAACTGAAGCACATACCAGTTCTAGGCCATCACCAGCTGAAGAGAAGTTCCAGCTGAAGAGAACTGAAGCAAATACTAGTTCTAGGCAGTCACCAGCTGAAGAGATGCTCCAGCTGAAGAGAACTAAAGCACATACTAGTTTTAGGTAGTCACCAGCTGAAGAGATACTCCAGCTGAAGAGAACTGAAGCACATACCAGTTCTAGGCAGTCACCAGCTGAAGAGATGCTCCACCTGAAGAGAACTAAAGCACATGTTAGTTCTTGACAGTCACCAGCTGAAGAGATGCTCCAGCTGAAGAGAACTGAAGCACATGCCAGTTCTAGGTAGTCACCAGCTGAAGAGAACTAAAGCACATACCAGTTCTAGTTCAATGTCGGCTAAAGAAATGTTCCAGTCAAAGGAAGATCCTAGCTGAAGAGAATACTAGCTGGAAGAGAAGAACTGAGGGACATACCAGTTCTAGATCATTCCTGACTGAAGAAATACCAGTTGAGAAGCACATCAGACTGAACTGATGAAAATGCTAGTCCACGGTGACATCAACTAATGAAGACTGCCAGCGGAAGAGAGGACACTCATGAACTGAAGAAAGTAGCAGCTCAAGACATTCCAGCTGAAGAAATATACCAAGTCAAAAGATCCATGCTGAAGGAAATACCAGCGTAGGACATTCCAGTTGAGGGAACATACCAACTGAAGAGAAGACTAAGGTACAAGCTGATGAAAATACCAGCTCAGGAATACAAGCTTAGACGCTGATGCGCAAAGGAGCAACCCAGTTGATACTAGTTTCAAGACTATACTCTTGAAGATCGAGCGAGATCTAAAATCATGAAAAGACAGACAATAGCACCTTATCTCTCCAGCGAGCAGTTGGGGATTGCAAGTGTGAGCTGTCGACCTACCGGCTGAGGAAGTTGAGAGTGCAGCTTCCGGGACAACAACTGTCTTCACTGTGTAACTATAATAAAGGAACTTTACACTTGTATAGTGAAATGCCCTTTTGCGAAAGGTAGAGAGGACGTAGAAGTTGAGCTTCGAACCTCTATAAATTGCTTGTGTGCTCTGCTTTAAATTTCAGTTCAATTACATGCTTTTAACTGCACACTCAGCACACACACAACACTCCGAGCTAGCAGATCTTCTCAACTGATCTCTACATAGCATGGATAATATTTACGAGTCAAAACGGGCCCTGAATATTCCGCATCTAAGTTCAGTTTTGTAATCAGTTTATTCACCCCCCTCTAAACTGATAATAACTCGTCCCGAGACCAAAAAGTGGTATCAGAGCGGTTGATTCTAAAGATCAGCCGTTTCTGCAGATCAACTGAATCAAATCTAATCATCTGTGCTAATCTGCAAGCTATGGGAAACCATAAGCTACCTATATTTTCAATTGAGAACTACGATAACTGGAGTAGGAGAATGAGGGCGCATCTCTGCTTAATCCATGAGAATATGTGGGAAGTTATAGAGGATGGTCCAATCACGATTATGATGGACAATGAAGCCCACATTGCTGATGTCAACCAATCAACAAGGATCCCGAAGCCAACTCATCTTCTCACGGGTGAAGAGAAGAAGTTAAAGAACCTAGAGTTCGTGGCCCAAGCCGCGCTGTTTCAAACTCTAGATGAAGATCGCATGAAGGACATAAAGAATTGCAAAACTACTAAAGAGATATGGGACTTACTTGCAGATCTGTGCAAAGAGTCCGAAGCTATCAAAGGAAACAAGCTCCAGCTAGCAGTCGACAAATATGAGTCCTTCAAGATGCACTCAGATGATACCATCTCCAGCCTTGAAACAAGATTTCTTGGCATCATCAGTGAGATGAACAATCTGGAAAGAACATATCCCAACAGTGAGATGAACTCCAAAATTCTGGAAAATCTCACCGATGAATGGGATATCAAGGTGATTGCTACAAAAGAGTCAAGAGATTTGACCAGCATCACCCCATGAGAACTCTTTGGTTCTCTTAAGGCTCATGAGTATAGCCTAAACCGAAAAAGAGAAGCATCCAAATCATCAGCCCAGGATGCAGCCTTCTACGGCAAAAGAAATCAGTTTAGAGAAACTCGAGGAAGAAATGTCTTCCAGCCTAGAAGTTCTCAAGCCAGAGAACAACCAAGCGGCTCAACTGACCGCAGAAGAGAAATAGTGGAGAAGAAGGAGAGCCTGACTGAAGCTATCAATGATCAAATCCAGTCAGTTGCCAAGCTACTAGAAAAGCTCAAGCGGATCAGAGATCAACCATCAGTTATACCTCAAACTGATGATGAGCCTAGAGGTGAGAGAAATCAACGGCCTGCTGATCAAGCCAGGGCAGCCAACAGAAGCATATGAGAATGCTTCCATTGCCACAAATAAGGACACTATAGGTATGAGTGTCCAGAGCTCCCTGAAGATAAAAAGGCCAAGGTGAAGAAAAACTTTTTCAAAAGAAAAGCTATGATGGCTAACTCAAAGAATGCCATTCTGGATGACTCAAATTATCCATTAGGAATCAACTCCGACGGCTATAGCTCTGAAGAAGAGGCATTGTTCTGCCTCATGGCTGATAACGAAGAAGAGGTAAACACCAGCAACTCCTCAACCTCTTCTTATCACATTCATGAATCTTCCATTACTAGTAATGAAATAAATGAACAATTAAGAATGCTAGAGGACCAGTTAGCTGCTATTACGAGCGTGTATTTACAACTGAGGGAAGAAAATGATGACCTAAAAGATGAGGTCGTAAGATTGAGAAGTGATCATGACAGAACTGAATCACTTGAGGCTCAGTCACCTAAATGTGATAAGTTGTAGCTTAGTTTTGATGAGCTAAGAGCTGAGAATGATAGGCTATGGCAAGAGTTCCATGAGAGAGATAGGGTTTCTCTCAGATTCAAAAAGAGAACTCAAACTCTTGATGAGATTCTAAGTCATCAAAGAGTTAAAACTGGTACTACAGGGTTAGGATACAACATGTATACTACCTCGGAGAAAGGAAAGGTAGTCATTCAAACAAGTCAAGAAGGAACACTTCCTGGTTTTGTCAAACCTGCATAAACCCAACCAGTTAAAGAGACCGAAGGTGAGGGAACTGAAGAAATCCCTACAGATCCGCCTAAAAAGTCCAGCCAACCCTTCCAACTGAAAGACGCAGTCCAACCATCAGTTTGGCAGAGGAAGCCATATCAAAGAAGGCCAAAGGCAAAAAATAAGCAATTCGCCTACCAGCAAAGGCCACCAGCTCAGCAAAGGCATCCAGTCTATCAACAGAGGTCACCAATTCAACCAAGACCTCCAGCTGATCAGAGACAGTTAGTTCAATAAAAATCACCAAACCTTCAAAGGCCCAAACCTCAAAACTGGCTTATGGTGAACAGAACAGACCGGCCAACTGAAGTAAGGAGAAATACTCAGTTTGGACCGCAGTCTCATCAGGATAGGACATCAGTTCAGGAGAGAACTGGTCAGCCAGCCCATCCTCGAAGACATCTAGGAAGTCAACCGGGAAGAGAAGTTGACCCAAGGAGAAACATGTCCACAATGCCATATCAAACACGTCAACATTCTCAGATCCCCCTGGAGAAGTTCACTCCAACAGACTTCGCAACATAGTATAGTGAGTATCTGGACTTAAGGAATGAACCAAGAATCTCTCACTATGACTGGACTGCCAAATGGCCATACCATAAAAGCGACAGAGCTCATGGTGACAATAGAAATTGGCCGCCGAAAGGCAGATAATTGACATCATCTTGGCGAAGCCCTTGAAGAAAAATCTGTCAAGCTATGTATCCAATTGGGGCTTTTGGAACTAGCATCACAAGATGAAGTTGATCAAGAAAATAATAGGAGAATGCAAAAGGCAACTCTGTTTTCTTTTTAAAAAAAGAAAAGGGGGAGAAAAAGAAAGAAGAAACTGAAACTGAAGGTGCATCAGTTCAGTCAGCAAGAGATGATAAAACTGCTCATATCATCAGTTAAAATAAAAAGGTAAGCTAAAAAAGTTTGCAAATTGATGAAAAGTGTGGAAGCTGAGAAATCAAAAGGTAAGAACTGTTTAGATGCTCAATCAGTTCGCAATGGTGAAAAACAGCTTGTGATCAGCTGGAGCAAGCAGCTACACCAGAAGGAGAGCTAGAAGCCAACTCAGCAAAAGGAAAGAGCTAAACGGAAAATATCCCAGTTGAAACTGCTCATGCCACCGGAGAGTGCTAGATGTAGGCGAATCATCTGATGACGTTAGCAACTCAAAGCCACGTGGAAGCACCAGAAGAAAGAACTTCAAACAGATAAGTTTGAAATTATCTTGATTAAAAGAAATGGTAAAATGATGTGTCGCACTATTTTACCGTTGGACTTTACTCTCTTGGTATTCACATCCAACGAATTTACTTCAAGAAAAGGAGACGACTTTTCAGCCAACCCCTTTGCTCCAAATCTGACCCTCCAATTCACTGAAATAAGATATTTTCAACCGTTTAATATACACCAAACTCCTTATAAACATTCAGCTAAAAAGCCCCAAATCCAAGTTGAACCCTAGCTGCCAAATCATCTCTACGAATTGCCAGGAATCTGTAAAAAAAAGGGAATCCTTTCAAAACTTTCAAATAATGGATGAAGCTTCTGATCGAACTCCTCAAAAGATCTACAACTTCAAATTAACTGAAGATGATTCATCGACATTCTGTAGCAAGCTCTACAGAGATAAATTCTTCGAACCAACTGTGTTTGTTCGCAACTGTAAAAACTCAGCACTCAGTGACGAGGTTATCTCAAAGCTATATCAATCAAATCTGAAAACCTTCATAGAGGCTTATCCTAAAAAGGTGTATCCAGAGGCAGTTGCGGAATTCTATCTCAATGCCAGAAGTTCAAAAGAGTCGAGTGAAATCTCAACTGTAGTCCGAGGAAGATGATTCACTCTCACTGCTGAAAATCTTGGAAAAGTGTTTGAATTACCCATCCGGAGACTAATTCTTGATGACACCAAGGTTGATATGAGGAAGGCATATCAACTATGGAGGAGACAAGGCTTAAGAGAAGTCTACAAGAATAGCCACTTCATCTCAAGATTCAAGGATGAATATCAAATGCTGGCCTCGATCGTGGTCAGAATGATCCTTGGAACTACAGGCAGTCACTCAGAAATGTCCAAGCCAAAATACAAAGCCTGTATTGCTATTGATGATCAACTGGACATTAACTAGGCTCAACATTTCTTCAATCAAATCAAGAAATTCATTCTACTTGTCCAGGAAAGAAAAAGTGAGAACGTGTTCCCATAAAGCATCTGCTATCTAAACAGAATCAGCCTGCTTCTAGAAAGAAAGTTCCCAGAGCTAGTTTTTGAAGAAACAAACTATGCACTAATAAATAGAGGGGACTTCATTCCAACGTCAACTTTATCTGTCAAAATTGAAGAGGCTGAGCCAATACGCAGTCAGAAAAGGATTGCAAATGCAGAAGAAAAAGGAAAACAATTGGTAAATGAAACAGCGAGGGATGACTCCTCAGCTTCTGATGAGTGCTTTATGAACTTGGATCAAATAGCTGAGGCAAAAGATCAAGCAGCTATGACTGGATCCAGAACCAGCACATCTTTCAAAGCAAGAGTCTCAACTGACCAACCAAAAACAATCTTGGTTGAGTCAAATATAGAGGATGAAGAAATACCAATTATCAGACTAGCTCTGAGAAAGAAACTAGCCCATCAAAAGAAGAAAAGAAGTTTTAGGGCAATCAAGAAAAGAGAGGGCAATTCAATAAAAGATCAGCATCTAACAATTGCACCAAACCTCTCAGCAGAAGCCATTGCTCCATGTGCAAATCCAATGGACTTACTTCCTGAAAGAGGAATACCACATGAGGAAGCACAAGCGGAGTACTTCAGATATACATGTCCACCGATGCCTCAAACGGCTGAAAACATCAGGGCCTTTTCAAAAGGAGAAGACATCAAGAAATGGGCAGAGGAGACGACCCAACAATATGCGGCACAACACTATGCTCCCAAACTCGCAGGATATGAGGAGTTGTACAAAACTCTTACCAGGTATCTTTACTGGTATCTATGGAGACATGTTTATCAAATCGAACAATTTCTATTCCTATTAGCCTTTCATGGAATGAGTTTCTGGAAAAGGGAAGAAGAATGGAGTATGTGGTGGATGAGCAGCAAAAATGCTGGAGCCAAAAAAAGTAAAGATTTGAAGAGGCAACTGAGTCTCAGGAAGATATGTGCCAATCCATCTAGGGGATCAATGGAAAATATTTTCAGCGAGATTTGTGACAAAAATGGGATCAAGACACCCACCTTCACGGTTGAAAATGAGAGCAAAAGATGGTTAAGTTTACAAAAATAGCTTCATGACAAGGTAATCAAAGGTCAATCAGGATCACAGCCTGAAACTATGACAGTAGAAGAAAAAGAGGTGTCCTTTGAAGATCTCATAGAAGAAGTGCTGGGAGATCCATACTATCCAAAGAAAGTCGATATCAACATCATTGCAGACTCCCCAGAGCGCAGAATACCTTCCACAGAAGAAACTCACAAGTACATCATTGACTTGGAGTTTGAAGAGTTGCTAAGTTCACCGGTTAGGCCAGAAGAAGGTCAAACTGAAGGGCCAACTGAGTCTGAAAATAACCAAGAGGAATCTCAAGATGCTTCTACTGCAGAGCCAATTCAAGAAGCTCAATCCAGCAAAGAAACTGAGAATGAAACTACTTCATACAGATCAAGTCAAGCCAAAATCTCAGCATAATTCTACAGTCAAAATACCTCTTGATGAAGTAATTCATAAACCAAATTCTGGAGAAACAATAACTGATCATGGTGATAAAGTGCAAAGATGTGAAACTCTAACTGATCAGTTGATTGAAGAACAGCCTTAAGGCTATACATGCTCACTAGCAATGGTGGTGTACAAAGATCTAAATCAGCAGACATCAGAAATTGTGCTGCCACCAACAGAGAAGAGCTATTGCGAAATAGAGAGCTTGGGAAATCCTGAACTAACCAAGACAATCCCCTGCGATGAGCTAAGTAAAACAGGAGATGGAGATGAAGCCATATCAAAAGATGATGAATTGCCACCTGAAGGTCTCATCCTCCATGAAAACAGAGCAGCAGAAATACAGCTCCAGGAGCTTCCAGAGAGATCCATTGCTCAGTGCACAGATCAGCACGAAGAGCAGTTTCGCAGCATTCAGGAGCAACTAAAGCTTCACTCAGAGCTCATCCAGAAGCTGCAAGATCAACTGAATGCTCAACAAGTTGCAGCCACACCATCCAGTCTCGACAAAACTGGTGAGCCACTTGCTAAAAGGCAGAAGACAGAGCACAAGAAGGATTAGAGACTGATCAAGCTTTGCTGATTAGAACCTCTAAATGTTCTTCTTGTAATTAAGCTCTATAACTCTTTTAATCAATAAAATACATATTTTATTGATAAAAATGCCAAGTCAGCAAAATCACTTCAATTCTTACCGTTGAAAATCTGACAAAGGCATTTAAAACAAACAAACAAAAGCAAGTGACACAAATTTTTGAAAGATATATGAGTATTCATTCATTACTCATAAATCAATTCAGATCTAGTCCCCCTCCCTTGCAAGAAGAGAAGAGACACACTCATTTCCCAATTTTCTTCAAAAAGTCTTTCTCTCTCATCTCTCTCAAGAATTCTAGCCAAATTTTTTTCAATGGCAGAATTACTTAGTTTCCCCAATTCTTTCAAGAAACAAATGATGAAAGATAAATTCCTTGAAAAGAAGAAATTCCAGGATATACTCCAAAATTCAAACGACCAAAACCTGCTTGTTTCTCTTCACAAGACAGGGATTCTTCACTACTTGGAAACACCACCTAGATTCTTCAAACAAAGTCAAGTGTGTGAATTTCTTCTTCAAGCACAAATTTGTGCTGATGGAAAGGAGATTACATCAGTTATCCACGACCGACCAATCAAGATAACTGAAAGAACAGTTGCTGAAGTTTTTCAACTTCCAAGAGAAGGTGCAACCATTTAAGAGTTGAGTGAAGCAGCTGAACCATACTGGAAAAGGTGGAAGAGCCCCATCTGCAGAAAGGCATTCAGTTTTTCCATAGCTAAAACTGATCTAAGATCAGAGTATGGAGTTCTGCTCGACATCACAAACAAGATGATGTTTGGAGCAATTGAAAGCCTAAGCCGGCTTACCCAGGAGAGGTACAAGGTGATGATACACCTAGCTGAAGGACGCGAGATAAACTGGGCAGAGTTTGTATTCTCACAACTCAAGGGTCAAGTCTTCAAGGCTTTCAACTCAAAGAGAACAAGGAAATTTGAGTCCATGGTAGGACTTGTTCTCAGAATGAGCAAGATGATTGAAGACATCTTAAAACTGCCAAATGATGATGCATTACCAGTCCTCATCTCAGACTAGATTCCCAAGAGAGGAAGCATTCATCTGTACTCACTTAAGAAGAAAAGGCTAAGAATTGGCAATACAAATGCCACAGCCCCAAATACCTCAACTGCCAATGTCGTCCCATCATCAGTCTCTAAAAATGGATCAACAGCGGACTTCCAAGACTGTTCCAATCCAGATGAGCTTATTCCATTCATCGAAATTCCTCATTCAAACTATGGAGCTAACTACTTTAGGAGAACTTGTCCCCCTCTTCAATTGACGGAAGAAGATATTCGCACTTTCTATAGTGGTGAATATGCAGCCAAGAATGCACAAAAAGAGGTAAAAAATTTACTTCTTACTCAGTTTGCATTTGTGGCCAAGCAAGATCAAGAGCTTTTTAAACTGCTAAACCGGTACTTCTACTGGTACAACTGGAGATACTCAATGTCCATCCAGTCTCATTTCTTGATCACTGCTTATCACGGTATGAGTTTTTGGCAAAGAGAAGAAGTTTGGAGTTTGAAATGGATAGGGTCTGCAAATGCATTCCCTCCAACTATCGTGCAAGTACAGAGGATTGAGTCATAGATTGACCAAGAAAATTCCTCCAACTGCCCTACTTGCCAAATTGGGAAGTGATATCAAGGCTCATCAAGAAGCAGGAGCTAAGTAGCAAGAGACCTGCACCACCAGCCCTGCCCATAGAAAACTGAATTTTGGAAGTCTGCCAAATCAGTTAGCTGAGCCTAGTCGACAAACTGAACTTGCAACTGCCAAGGAGCAACGAGAGTCACCTCTCACTCCAGTTGCAGTGAGTTGACTGTGTGATGATGAAGATACTGCCACATCACCGAATCTCTTATCAAAGAGATATGTCACCCCACTGATTGCTTCAAGCTACAAGACAGCCGCCCAACTGAACTTGCAGGAAGTTCATCACAAGTCATCCACAAGAAGGAAATTGAACAGAAGGTAAAGGGTCACATCTACTGAAGCTAAGCACTGGAATCCATCCATGAAGAAAGCAAGGCCAGAGAATCCTGCTGAAGTAGCTGCATCCATCTCCAAAACAAAGAGGTCAAACTGCCCTGACAAGAGCAGTGAAGAATATCCAGTTTAGCCCCTCAAAAAGGAGAAAACCAACTGAGATCTCTCATCAGTTCAGTGATGAATCAGTCTCAAGGGCCGAGAAGAAGAAATGACTAGAATTGATCGATCAGTTGTCACATCTTCAGTTCAACAAAAAGGTCATCAGTTGGACGGGGTAGCCCAACTGCCAAGGAAAGTTTAAATTAATCAGAATCTTTAAACTTATTCCTCATGAAATTAATGCCATCATGATCTAACGGGCATTATTTTCAAATGGGAGATCTCTCAAGATAGCAAGCCTTAAATGCTACTTAGCAAAGTCAATCACTAAAGTGGAAAGTGAGTCGATAGCCTGAGGGATACAAATAGCAAAATCCTGCACAAAATATTTTCTATTTATGGCAACCACCCCATGTTCAAATGAATGAGATCTCAACCACTGATCTACAAATTGAAGCTAAACTTGTTAATGGCTGAGATTCTCATCTCATTTATGCCAGCTGCAAATCAGTCAAATCTATTTAAATTGATCAGCTGATGTGTACTCAAGTATAATTCGAAGTACATGCATGCAAAGCCTTTTTAAATGCCAAGAGATATTGATCCAAGCTTCAGATAAAACTCAAACCCTCACTGCATTTGCTTTGCATATTTCTCTACTTCATTCATTCTCTCTCAAACATTCTATCACAGAATGAAATTGCCAGCTCAATATATCGACCCAGCTAGACTTGCTCTCAACCTCAAGAGAGACAAGTTCATAGAACTAGACTACATGATGGAGAGACTTAAGCCTGATTTGTTCTATCGCTTAATCTCAGCAGCGGAGGAAACTGGACTCTTTTAGTTTCTCACACGAGGTCCAAGATTTGGACAATGCTTTCCTAATGCAATTGCTGAATTCTATATCTTTTCCGATATTGCAGAAGATGGCAACATCATTTCCACAGTCAGAGGAAATCTGATCTTGTTCACCAAGGAAGTTGTGATAGAGTCACTGCATCTTCCTGGACAAGGTGAACATGCAGACGCAATAATCACGCCAAATGATACAGAATTATGGCATCAATGGACAAATCCAGGAGTCGAGCATCATGACTACTCTTACAGACTGAAAGATAGTCTTCGGCCGGAGTTAATCTAACTCCAAGATATAGTCATCCATTGTCTAAAGGAGAATCTAGACTATACTCGCTTCAGCGCCGACAATGCTCACTTGATGGCACTCATTTATCAACAATGAAGAGTTGACTGGGCATCGTATGTACTATCACAACTATGCGAGAATGTTCGCAAGGTCAAGTTTGACCATCAAACTGGAACATTAACTGAGAAACTGGGATTTCTCAACAGGATCAGCATGATTATCACTGATCAGATCCAACTTCTCAACCAGAGAGGCGAGTTACTGGATAGGAGAGATTATCTCCCCACAATCTTTGTCAAAAGGAGAAAGAATCTCAAACCTTTTAGCCCGCGATCAAGGAGGTAGCGCACTACAGAAGAAGGCCCCTCCACTCCGACTATAGATGAAGACATGACAACAGAATCAACTACGCCAGCTGTGTCTACACCAGCTGAAAACAACTATATGGATGGGGTTGAAGAAATCTTCAACAACACTCTCGCTGATCAGCTCAGCAGATTTCAGCTCATCGAGAGAGACGACTCCGATCTCTTCAATCAACTGCAAAGATATCTCAGATGGTCACTCTGGAGATATCATGTTGACGAAGCAGTTATGTTTACACTGCTTGAAAGAAAGGGATGATTTTTTTGGAGTCAAGAAGGACACTGGAGCAGAAACTGGATGAATCATCCATCGACGACCACTCCCACTCTCTCAGAGATTATAGATTAAATGATTAACAGAATCTGAAATGGAGTACCTGCCGCAGCTCCACTACCGTTTGCAGAGCCATCCAACTCATCATCCACACCTATGATGTTCAACCACTCAACTCCAACTGACGAACTACTCCCAAGGTTGGCCATGATGACCACTGAAAATCAAGTTCAGCCTCCACTGCCAGACCTACGGTAGTTCATGACAACCGAAGAAGCCTCAAACTGGCTACCCTCACCACTAAGAGAACATTCATTCCCTTCCCTATTTGAAGGTAACTTAGCTACAATCTTCAGCTTGTTACCACATGTTCTCATTCCATCCTTCAATCTACACATGCACACCCTTTTGGATAATGCCAAAAAGGGGGAAGAGATGGAAGAAATTGAGGAAAAAAATGATGGAAGACAGTTTTTGAGTCTCTGGGATGAGATCCAAAGGGAACCCTTGCAGTTTCAAGAGATTGCACAACCTCAGGGGAAAGTAGTGAGGACTGTAGAAACTGCTAGAGAAAAGAGGCACTAGCCTCAAGGGAAAAGTTGGGGAGCTGTCCAGGGACACTTATCTCGGGGGAAAGTCTGGAGAAATGCTAGTACCAGAGAAAGAGGAGAGCCTAGCAACTGGTGGAATAGGTGAAGAAGGAGATGAGATACCAACTGAAGAAGCGCAACAGCTGAAGAGCTAGAAACTCAAAGAAAAGAAAAGAAAAACAAATTGTTGTAGATTAAAAGATATCTAATCAGTTTACATAAACAGTTTCTTAGCTACAAGTTTTCTTGCTTGATTGTGTTCTTGCTACAAAGCTCAAAAATTTCTCAATCAGTTCTTCCATCATTGCTCAATTTTGCCATGTTTTGGACATCATCAAAAAGGGGGAAATTGTTAGGAAAAACTATCAAGGTTTTTCTTACAAGGGGTTTTGATGAGATGTCAAAATATGGAAAAAGCCTTGAAAGAACTGAAAAGAAATCAAGCAGGAAACTAAAAGATGATCATACAAAGTCAAAGCTGTCAAAGCCAATATATATGATCAATTTGTGTGAAAGAAGAGAGAAGAATAGAGAGAAAAAGAAGACTGTAGCTTGCTAGAATAATTAGCAAGACAAACTGGAAGTTGCAGGTACTCGAGATGCATCTACTGCAACCAGTCTACAGTGATGAACTGATGGACATACCAGTTCAAGGCCGACACCAGCTGAAGAGATGTTCCAGCTGAAGTGATGAACTGATGGACATACCAGTTCTAAGCCGTCACCAGCTGAAGAGAAGTTCCAGCTGAAGAAAACTGAAGCACATAGCAGTTCTAGGTTGTCACCAGCTAAAGAGAAGTTCCAGCTGAAGAGATTTGAAGCACATACCAGTTCTAGGCCATAACCAGCTGAAGAGAAGTTCTAGCTGAAGAGAACTGAAGCACATACCAGTTCTAGGCAGTCACCAGCTGAAGAGAACTGAAGCACATACCAGTTCTAGGTAGTCACCAGCTGAAGAGAACTGAAGCACATGCCAGTTCTAGGCAGTCACCAGCTGAAGAGATGTTCTAGCTGAAGAGAACTGAAGCACATGCCAGTTCTAGTCAGTCACCAGCTGAAGAAAACTGAAGCACATACCAGTTCTAGTTCAATGCCGGCTAAAGAAATGTTCCAGTTAAAGGAAGATCCTAGCTGAAGAGAATACCAGCTGGTAGAGAAGAATTGAGGGACATACCAGTTCTAGATCATTCCTGACTGAAGAAACACCAGTTGAGAAGCACATCAGATTGAACTGATAAAAATGCCAGTCCACGGTGACATCAACTGACGAAGACTGCCAGCCGAAGAGAGGACAATCATGAGCTGAAGAAAGTAGCAGCTCAAGACATTCCAGCTGAAGAAATATACCAAGTCTAAAGATCCATGTTGAAGAAAATACCAGCGTAGGACATTCCAGTTGAGGGAACATACCAACTGAAGAGAAGACTAAGGTACAAGCTGATGAAAATACCAGCTCAGGAATACCAGCTAAAGAATAAAGTTCCAGCTGATGAAGCACTAGTTCGAAGAACCTCTGCTGAAGACGCATCAGTTTTGAAGTCCAACTGATAAAGCGCCAGCAACCGAACTGAAGACCAGTCCATAAAAGAACTCAAAAATCAAAAGTTCCAACTAATGAGAATGAGCCTTAACGCTCTTCGAGCTAGCTGCTGAAGATTTCCAGTAAGAGCTATTCTCTCAGTCACCGTGCTTAAGTGATCAACTACCCCAGCTCAGACGCTGATGCGCAAAAGAGCAACCCAGTTGATACCAGTTTCAAGACTGTACTCTTGAAGATTGAGGGAGATCTAAAATCATGAAAAGACAGGCAATAGCACCTTATCTCTCTAGCGAGCAGTTGGGGATCGTAAGTGTGAGCTGTCGACCTACCGGCTGAGGAAGTTGAGAGTGCAGCTTCCGGGACAACAATTGTCTTCACTGTGTAACTATAATAAAGAAACTTTATACTTGCATTGTGAATTGCCCTTCTGCGGAAGGAAGAGAGGACGTAGAAGTTGAGCTTCAAACCTCTATAAATTGCTTGTGTGCTCTGCTTTAAATTTCAGTTCAGTTACATGCTTTTAACTGCACACTCAGCACACACACAGTACTCCGAGCTAGCAGATCTTCTTAACTGATCTCTACATAGCACGGATAATATTTGTGAGTCAAAACGGGCCCTGAATATTCTGCATCTAAGTTCAGTTTTTTAATCAGTTTATTCACCCCCCCTCTAAACTGATAATGACTCGCCTCGGGACCAACAATGGCTTTGCTCTTAGCTAAAGACTGAGTCCTAGACTGAGACCCTTCTTCAGTATAAGTCTATGGGGGCTCACCTAAAATAAAGACTTTATCTCTCATCCCTTTCTTTGGACCATTAATAGTTGCAATCGAAGTGCATAAATTGTTTTAGGTAAATGATCAAGCTTTCCAACCATACCTTTAGTTATAGCAGTCATTATGGTCTTGAATATTTTGTTTTGCAGCTTCCCTTTTCATGATTTCATTTTACTATATATGATGACGTTTGTTTCAACCTTCTAGTAGCTCTTTGAGGCGAGTTCTATCTGCCATGGCTGAAGATGGTTGGCTAGTGAATTGCTGTGATCTTTTTTCTAGCAATTTTGGTTGTGTTTAGATGATAAAATGTAATCTTTACTATATTAATAGCTGACTACTTTGATAGAAAGAGGACAAAGTATAGAGAGAATTTGGAGGAAGAGGTTGAGAAACTTTTTCTTATGTTTCATAAAACCTAGAATATGGCATTTTATCCTAGCATAAAGTTTTGCGGAGCACATGAACTAAAATAAAGCAAACTTACAATAAAGAATTAATAATAACTAAGCCTACAAAAGAAACCAGGTATTAAATTGATTAATTTGAGTTCAGCACCAACAACCCGAATTCGACCCGAATTGCTAGATGAGACGCAGTTTATTTAGGGTTGTGCAAAACCAAACCAAAATCAAAATACTCAACCAAAACGAGCTATTTGATTTGGTTGGTTTGGTCATTTTTTCTTTAATTTTGATTTGGTTCTGAAAATTAAAACCAAAATATAGTTTCTTTTGGTTTCGTTTTAAGCAAAAAATATTTTGGTTAAAACCGAACCAACCAAAATATATATGTACTATATTTATAATTTATAATTCTAATCCTAATTATAGCTAAATTAATAACAAAATAATATTAGTAATTCTAATATCTAGTTTTCATTTTCTAGTTTTATAATTTTTAAAACATTTACTTATTTAATGTATCGTTTGTTATCTATTAGTGCCTTTGTGACATCAGTCAGTGAAGTTGGAATAAATTGTGTCATAGCACTATGTTTGTTTAGCAAGAGCTCTACATTGCTCTTATTATAAGTGGTTGATTGTCATTCATCTTTATGGAAATTCTTAAATCATTTTAGTATTTGGTTTTTCCAAGTACATTTCTACTGTTCTGGACAACATTCATCACAATGCACGTGAACATGATTTGAACTTCCCAAAGACAACTCGAAGAAAGAAATTATTTACTCAATCTATATCATCTTAATATTGTTTAATGTATACAAAGGCAAGCTTTCCAGTATACAAAACCAACAACAACTGATAGTGTTTTGAATCAACTGAAAATAGACAAGCTACAAATTTAAACAAGTCAAGGGCCCTTAAAGTTTTTCTGCATTCATTTTCAAGTTTTTGAATTCAGTTTATTCACCTCCCCTATAAACTGAATACGACTCATCCGGGACCAACATGTTTTTTGACATGTTAAAGATTATTGTGCAGGTACATGTAACTAATAATAGTTGTCAGTTGATCTTCTTCCATCCATGAATAAGTCATTGTACTTATTCATTACCCTGCAATTCTCTTTGGTGAAGACCCCTGTCATGTTATCATCTGATGAGTCCGTGCCTAGCAACGATGAGCCAAATCCGAAGTTACAAATAAGAGACCCAATTACGAGGCTTTGAGCTAAGAGATTGCAAGATTATTTTCAAGTAATGGTTCGCAAGAAGCTCGATGAAGAACCAAGTCAAGAGACCTCGAGATTGGTGACCGTGTTGAAGTTCAAAGATGAAGAAAAATCGGCAAGACAGGGCGCGTCCGTGCAGAGGGTAGAAGGAGAAGACACGGCCGTGTAACATGAAGAACTAACATGAAGAAATCCGACCAGAGACCCACGCACGGCCCGTGCTTAAGTGGATCACGACCGCACGGCCCTGCGCAGTACTATTTTCCATGCCCGTTTCATTTTGTTTGGGTTTTTCATACCTTTGCTATAGTATTATTTTATACTATAGTATATATTTATTTTGAGTCATTTTGGGTATTTAAATTCATGTAATTTTCATTTTATTTGAGTCATAGGTTGACTAGGTTTTATTTAAGGTAATTTCCTACCTTAACTAGAATTCTTGTCTAGGTAATTTCCTAGTTCAAGTTTAATTCTTTTGGCTTGAATTTTAAGCCTTATTTAGTTAGAATTTTTGTGTTGGCTAGTGAATTGCTGTGATCTTTTTTCTAGCAATTTTGGTTGTGTTTAGATGATAAAATGTAATCTTTACTATATTAATAGCTGACTACTTTGATAGAAAGAGGACAAAGTATAGAGAGAATTTGGAGGAAGAGGTTGAGAAACTTTTTCTTATGTTTCATAAAACCTAGAATATGGCATTTTATCCTAGCATAAAGTTTTGCGGAGCACATGAACTAAAATAAAGCAAACTTACAATAAAGAATTAATAATAACTAAGCCCACAAAAGAAACCAGGTATTAAATTGATTAATTTGAGTTCAGCACCAACAACCCGAATTCGACCCGAATTGCTAGATGAGACGCAGTTTCTTTAGGGTTGTGCAAAACCAAACCAAAATCAAAATACTCAACCAAAACGAGCTATTTGGTTTGGTTGGTTTGGTCATTTTTTCTTTAATTTTGATTTGGTTCTGAAAATTAAAACCAAAATATAGTTTCTTTTGGTTTCGTTTTAAGCAAAAAATATTTTGGTTAAAACCGAACCAACCAAAATATATATGTACTATATTTATAATTTATAATTCTAATCCTAATTATAGCTAAATTAATAACAAAATAATATTAGTAATTCTAATATCTAGTTTTCATTTTCTAGTTTTATAATTTTTAAAACATTTACTTATTTAATGTATCGTTTGTTATCTATTAGTGCCTTTGTGACATCAATCAGTGAAGTTGGAATAAATTGTGTCATAGCACTATGTTTGTTTAGCAAGAGCTCTACATTGCTCTTATTATAAGTGGTTGATTGTCATTCATCTTTATGGAAATTCTTAAATCATTTTAGTATTTGGTTTTTCCAAGTACATTTCTACTGTTCTGGACAACATTCATCACAATGCACGTGAACATGATTTGAACTTCCCAAAGACAACTCGAAGAAAGCAATTATTTACTCAATCTATATCATCTTAATATTGTTTAATGTATACAAAGGCAAGCTTTCCAGTATACAAAACCAACAACAACTGATAGTGTTTTGAATCAACTGAAAATAGACAAGCTACAAATTTAAACGAGTCAAGGGCCCTTAAAGTTTTTCTGCATTCATTTTCAAGTTTTTGAATTCAGTTTATTCACCTCCCCTATAAACTGAATACGACTCATCCGGGACCAACATGTTTTTTGACATGTTAAAGATTATTGTGCAGGTACATGTAACTAATAATAGTTGTCAGTTGATCTTCTTCCATCCATGAATAAGTCATTGTACTTATTCATTACCCTGCAATTCTCTTTGGTGAAGACCCCTGTCATGTTATCATCTGATGAGTCCGTGCCTAGCAACGATGAGCCAAATCCGAAGTTACAAATAAGAGACCCAATTACGAGGCTTTGAGCTAAGAGATTGCAAGATTATTTTCAAGTAATGGTTCGCAAGAAGCTCGATGAAGAACCAAGTCAAGAGACCTCGAGATTGGTGACCGTGTTGAAGTTCAAAGATGAAGAAAAATCGGCAAGACAGGGCGCGTCCGTGCAGAGGGTAGAAGGAGAAGACACGGCCGTGTAACATGAAGAACTAACATGAAGAAATCCGACCAGAGACCCACGCACGGCCCGTGCTTAAGTGGATCACGACCGCACGGCCCTGCGCAGTACTATTTTCCATGCCCGTTTCATTTTGTTTGGGTTTTTCGTACCTATGCTATAGTATTATTTTATACTATAGTATATATTTATTTTGAGTCATTTTGGGTATTTAAATTCATGTAATTTTCATTTTATTTGAGTCATAGGTTGACTAGGTTTTATTTAAGGTAATTTCCTACCTTAACTAGAATTCTTGTCTAGGTAATTTCCTAGTTCAAGTTTAATTCTTTTGGCTTGAATTTTAAGCCTTATTTAGTTAGAATTTTTGTGCCCTATGTCTTATAAATAGGGATCCATTGTTAAACATTTTTCTTTAGACATTATTGAAGATTTTTGCCTTTGCATCCAATTATGTCTCAACCATTTAAATCATTTGTTGTTTTAGATACAAAACAATATTCTTTGAATTAGCACATCTAAGTATTATTCAAGGGTATCCCTTTTTTCCACAAGAAGGATTAACAGGTATTCGCTATCCGAAGAGAAACTTAGAGATTTTAGCTTCGAGTACGTTCGAAATTTGAAGAGACTATTGGGTTGTGATTCACATCGACGTCATCAACCATCTATACCAATTGACGACCTCCATCAAGCCACCAACATCCATCACCTTGATCAAGCCATGAATTCAAGCTCTATACCAAGTCCATTATACACATTAGTTTGTTTATTTATTTTATCGAGTTAGATTGAAGCCCTTCATTCACTGACATGTTTCGTATCCAGAAGTCTTCCTCTATGTTTTCTAGATTTAGCTATGACTTGTTCGGGTCATATCATAAATTTGGCATCAGAGCCATGTCAGTTCTGCTGGTCGTGGTTCAATCCGACATGTCAATTTTTATCCTATGTTTCTTTATTCTCCGTCTGCGTGTCAAATAATGTCATTCACATGTCAGTAGTCTATCGAGTTGTAATAGACTAGTGTGCATTGAACAAAAAAAATCGTATAAGAAAAGAGATTTTCAGATAAAAAAAAGAATCTGAATTAAAAAAAAGAAGTATATTCATTGTTTTACCTTTTGAGTCTTATTTTATTACTTTCCTTCTAGTTTTAATTCATAGTTGGTAGTTTATAATTGAGTTATAATATCTTTTGGTTATTTCTTTTTAGAGTCTAGTTCAATTAGGATATTTTAGATTGTGTCACAATTGTGTGACGCATTCCAAATTACCTAATTATTTTTCTTTTTCCTTTTTACTTCTTTCCTTCTATCTATTGGGATCTATTCCACCCCAATATCCCTATACGCCACCTCACACCTCATCTCCACGTTACACCCGAGTTGAGCCACCTCACCTACTCGACCACATAATTAATCTGAGATAGCAATCCCCGTCAATTCTTAGTGCAATTAAGTTGTACCCTCGATATTCGACCACGAGTGCTAGTTCATTCACCCATATACACGACACACACACCTCATACTACATACTTGAGTGCAAACAAGAGTGGAAAAAAATCAACAGTGAAAACAAAAGAGTGAACGTGAGATAGTGAGGATTATACCTCGTTTTCTTTTACGTTTGTTCGTTTTGTAGGTATAATAAAGATAGGAGAGTCGTCTATACCGCCTGTAGATGAGCTGAAGTCGCCCAATATTCCCGGTGACCAATCTTTTTTGTCCAACACCGTATAGGATCAAAAGTACAATTTTGATGCTATGGCCTAGTACTTAAAGCGTTAGAATCAATTACTGAAGGGCGAACTTGGCAACCAAGTAGCCGAGTTGCAAGAGGAGCTTGCGAAGATCAAGATCCAGTCGACCGCATCACAAATGGTTGAAGAAGATATCGAGAGGTGACCTAAGCCTCATGGAGATGCAGTGAGGTAACCCGCGCCTCAAGGAAACGCAGCGAGGCATACCGAGCCTCAAGGAGCCGCAGTAGTACAACATCGACCTCAAAGGACAGCACTAAGGCAACCCGTACAATAAGCCTTCGAGAGAGAAGATGATTATAGACATGAGTCCTATGGTGAGAGTGAGTACAAAGCCGATTTCATACCACAAAGAAGGGGCAATCACCGTGATCGACCCCAAGCACCCTACAGATGCGCATTCCGCATTGAGAGACCCCGATTCGAGGAAGATAACTCAATGGTGAACCACATCTAAACCACCATTCTAGAGTTTGAAGGACGACATGATCCAGACATGCACCTCGATTGGGAAAGGAATGTCGAAAAGATCTTCGAGTGTTATGATTTTCCCGAGTTGAAGAAGGTGCAACTCGCATCCCTAGCATTTAGAGGGTATGCAGCCGATTGGTGGAAGAATCAACAAAAGAGGTGACGTCGTGATCGATATCTGCTTATCGATACATGGCAAGAGATGAAAGACGTCATGCGAGGACATTTCATCCCAGTACACTATGAATGGGAACAAGAGAAGAAGTTGAACCGCATCAAGCAAGGAACCCATTCCATTGAAGAATATCACAAGGAGCTTGAGACAATACTCAACTGAGTTGGAAAAGAAGACTCCCTCGATGACACCATTATCCGATACATTGAAGGTATGAATCCGAATATTGCTTGTGAAGTCGAACTGAAGGATTTTTCTAGTGTAGAAGAGATGGTGCATTATGCCACGATTGTGGAGAGACATCTTCGAGAAGGCCAATGACATTCACATTACTCCTTCTACTGTGTCTGCATGACCCCGAGATCAATCCGGACAACACAAAAGGCGTTTCGACCGTTCCGCACCGCAGCCGAGTCGTAGGGCCGACCTTACACCCGCTGCCGCCCCTTCAAGGTTGAGTTTCACATAGCCAAGTGCACCTCAGTCGATGCCAACTTCAGCCCCAAACTGAGCCCGAGACATCCAATGCTATAAATGTCAAGGATGGGGTCATTTTCGAAATAAATGTCCGAACCGGCAAGTTTTGTTCCTCAATGATCAAAACGGGCTTGAATCCGCCAGTGAAGATGAAGAGCAGCCCCAAGGTGAGTCCACCGCTGCAGTAGACATCACCCCATCTGAGTTTGAAGAAGAGGAACCTGAGATTCCTCATGTTAGTTTGGTTTCCATCCGCAGTCTAAGTATAAATCGAGAAGAAGAGCAACAATCGCAGCGGGAGAACATCTTCTACATGAGAGTTGCAATTCAAGATAAGACTTGGGCAATGATCATTGACAGCGAAAGTGTAATCAATGCAATTAGATAATATCGATTGCAATGGCTTCGGATCGAGGCACAGTTCGAGTAAATGGTCAGGTACACGTTTCCTTTTCCATTGGTCGTTATTCTGACACTGTATCATGCGATGTTATTTCTATGGATGTAGCGTATGTACTATTAGGTAGACCATGGCAATTTAACTGCCAAGCTGTGCATGATGGAGTCATGAAAATGTATGCCGTTAAAAGAGATGGACGCACCGTAGAGCTTAAACCCTTACCCCCTAAAGCCGTTCAAGAAGACCAAGAGATAATGCGGGCAAATTTCAAAGAAGAGAAGGAAAACAGGCCACAGAGGAAGCCAGCAGCTCAGCACGGCCCGTGCAGCACCTCCCAAAACACATCGGGCAGCAAGTCCTGCACGGTCCATGCTCAAATGGTTCACAACTGCATGGTCGTGCAGCACCTCCCTCCGTCCATTCTTCACCACCGATCTTTTCCTCCACCATGTCCACTTCAAACCTGACACCTCCACTACCCGACACCCTTGATCGAGCCCAGTCTAAAGAGAAGAGTAGATCACTATTTTGCATAACCAAAGGAGTTGAAAAAGCTATTCGAGTAGGTTTATCTTTAGTTCTTTTAACTTGTAAGGACAGTACTACTAACGATGTTTCTTTACCTAGTGTTGTGCAGCCCCTTATGAAAGAGTTCGAGGACGTGTTTCCAGATGAGATTCCTAGCGGATTACCTCCAGTTCGTGGGATCGAGCACCAGATTAATTTCGTGCCCGGAGCCGTTCTACCGAATCACCCAGCATACCGCACTTCACTTGAAAAAACTAGGGAGATTGACCATCAAGTGAAGGAGTTACTCGAGAAGCAGCAAGTTCAAGAGTCGATGAGCCCGTGTGTCATTCCCGTTATTCTCATGCCCAAGAAGAACAATGAATGGAGAACGTGCATGGATTGCCGAGCCATCAACAAGATCACAGTTAAGTACCGTTTTCCCATCCCTAGACTTGATGACATGCTAGATGAGTTAAGTGGATCAAAAATCTTTTCTAAAATTGATTTAAGATCTGGATATTTTCAAGTTCGCATGTAAGAAGGTGATGAGTGGAAAACCACTTTTAAAAGAAAACATGGACTTTATGAGTGGTTAGTTATGCCTTTTGGTCTCACTAATGCACCAAGCACTTTTATGCATTTGATGAACCATGTTTTGAGAGATGTGATAGGTAAATTTGTAGTGGTTTACTTTGATGACATTTTGATATACAGTCACACTACACAGGCGCACTTAGATCACCTTAGGTGAGTATTTTTACTTTTGCGTGATGCTAAATTGTATGACAATTTGACTAAGTGTTCCTTTTGTCTAGATGAAGTCATATTCTTAGGCTTTGTCATGAGTTCTAGAGGTATTGAGGTTGACCGTTCCAAAATTAAGGTGATTGAGGAATGGCCAACACCCAAAACCGCATCTGAAGTTCGGTCCTTCCACGACCTTGCCGGATTTTATCATCGCTTTATGCACGATTTCTCTATCATTTCCAGGCCTCTTACTGAGATAAGTAAGATGGATCGCAAATTTGAATGGGGTAAACATCAAGAGAATGCGTTTAATACTTTGAAGTCTTTATTATGTTCTGCTCCTGTTTTATGTTTACCGGATTTTGCTAAGACTTTCAAGATCGAGTGTGATGCCTCCGGGATAGGTATAGGTGCTATTTTTATGCAGGAAAAATGGCCCATGGCTTACTTTAGCGAGAAGCTCAACGGTGCTGCTATGAGGTACTCAACATACGACAAGGAGCTCTACGCTTTGAAGCGTGCATTGGCGACTTGGCAGCACTGTCTCTGGCCCAAGGAGTTCGTTATCCACATGGACCATGAGAGTTTGAAATATTTAAAAGGGCAAAGCAATTTGAACAAGCGACATGCGAGACGGGTCGAGTTCATTGAGTCATTTTCGTAAATGTGAGGCAAATGTAGTCACCGATGCCCTATCTAGAAGGTATGCTCTCTTGAACATTATGCATGCCAAGATGCTTGGATTTGATTCGATTAAGTCTTTGCATGAGTCGGACCCATATTTTTCGCCCATTCATGCTAAGTGTTCAAATTTATCTAAGTCTTTTGATGGATTTTACTTGCATGATGGTTTCTTGTTTAAAGAGTTGAAATTATACATCTCTAGTTGTTCTATACGTGATTTTTTTGTAGCTAGAGTCTCATGCGGGAGGTTTAATAGGTCATTTTGGTGTCCATAAAACATTGAACTTACTGCAAGATCACTTCTTTTGGCCACACAAGCGTAGGGATGCTGAGCATGCATGTAGTCGTTGCATTACTTGTCATAAGGCTAAGTCTACATCGCATCTATTTGGTTTATACATGCGATTACCCGCACCCTCTAGCCCTTGGATTGATATTTCTATGGTTTTTATTTTAGGTTTGCCTAGGTCTAGATCGGGTAAGGATTCAGTTTTTATTGTAGTTGATCGGTTTTTGAAAAATGGAACATTTTATTGCATGTAGAAAGACCAATGATACCGTTTACATAGCCAATTTGTTCTTTATTCATGTTGTTAGATTGCATGGCATTCCTAGGACTATTGTTAGCGATAGGGATTCCAAATTTCTAGGACATTTTTAGCGAGTTCTTTGGGGAAAATTAGGGACTAAGCTGTTATTTTCCACTGCTTGGCATCCACAAATCGATGGTCAAACTGAGGTTGTGAATCGTACTCTAGGTACATTGCTTAGGTCCTTAATTAAGAACAATTTGAAGTTATGGGAAGAATGTTTACCATATGCCGAATTTGCTTATAATCGTGTTATTCATTCTTATACTAACATGTCTCCTTTTGAGGTTGTTTATGGATTTAATCCACTAACGCCCAATGATTTGATTCCTTTACCCGTTGAGCATCTAATGAGCGTTAAAGGATTAAAGAGAGCTAATTTTATCAAGAAGATGCATGAAAAAGTTCGAGCCTAGATCGAGCAACGAGGCTCCACTATAGCCGCCACCCGCAACACACAGTGAAAGAGAGTAGTCTTCCAACCTAGAGATCGAGTTTGGATTTACTTGAGTCCCGACCGATTCCCAAACTTGAGAAAGTCAAAATTGTCACCTAGAAGAGATGTTCCATTTCACCGTCTTGAGCCGTGTTAATGACAATGCATATCACATTGATCTACCTGGTGAGTACAAGTGTTCTTCCATCTTTAATGTTACTGACTTATCTCCCTTTTGTGCAGATGAATTCGATCAAGATGACGATGATCCAAATTCAAGGATGAATTCTTTTCAGCAGGGGGGGATGATGAGTTCATGCCTAGCAACGACGAGCCAAATCCGGAGTTACAAATAAGAGGCCCAATTACGAGGCTTCGAGCTAAGAGATTACAAGATTATTTTCAAGTAATGGTTCGCAAGAAGCTCGAAGAAGAACCAAGTCAAGAGACCTCAAGATTGGTGATCGTGTTGAAGTTCGATGATGAAGAAGAGTCGTCAAGGCATGGCGAGGCCGTGCAGAGGGTAGAAGGAAAAGACACGGCCATGCAACATGTAGGACCAACATGAAGAAATCTAACTAGAGATCCAAGCACGGCCCGTGTTTAAGTAGATCACGGTCGCACGGCCGTGCGCAGTACTATTTCCATGCCCATTTCATTTTGTTTGGGTTTTTCATACCTATACTAGAGTATTATTTTATACTATAGTATATAATTATTTTGAGTCATTTTTGGTATTTAAATTCATGTAATTTTCATTTTATTTGAGTCATAGGTTGACTAGGTTTTATTTAAGGTAATTTCCTATCTTAACTAGAATTCTAGTCTAAGTAATTTCCTAGTTCAAGTTTAATTCTTTTGGGCTTGAATTTTAAGCCTTCTTTAGTTAGAATTTTCATGCCCTATGTCTTATAAATAGGGATCCATTGTGAAACATTATTCTTTAGACATTATTGAAGATTTTTGTCTTTGCATCCAATTGTGTCTCAACCATTTAAATCATTTGTTGTTTTAGATACAAAACAATATTCTTAGAATTAGCACATATAAGTCTTATTCAAGGGTATCCCTTAATCCACAAGAAGGATTAATAGGTATTCGCTATGCGAAGAGCAACTTAGAGATTTTAGCTTCGAGTATATTCGAGATTCGAAGAGACTATCGGGTTGTGATTCATATCGATGTCATCAACCATCTATACCAATTGACGACCTCCATCAAGCCACCAATGTCCATCACCTTGATCAAGCCACGAATTCGAGCTCTATACCAAGACCATTACAAATATTAGTTTGTTTATTCGTTTTATCGAGTTGGATTGAAGCCCTTCATTCGCTGATGTCTTTCGTATCCAGAAATCTCCCGCTACATTCTCTAGATTCGGCTAGGACTTGTCCAGGTCATATCATCATCACATAGCTGACTGATGCTAATAAGATTGTCTTTGAGTCCATTAACTAGCATTATATTTTTCAGCCTAGGCATTCCTTCAACAACCAGCTCTCATTTTCCCATGACTTTTCCCTTTTTCCCATCTCCAAAGGTGACAAAGTCAGATGAGCAATCCTTTAAGTTATGCACAACTCAGCAATCCCCAGTCATATATCTTGAACAACCACTGTCAAAATACCAGTTACTCTCTTGTCTTCTATTCTCAAAGCTGTGTGAGAAATCAGATTGGTCTGTTTGACAACCCATTTCTTCTTCTGAGCAGGCTTTCTTTTTTCTTGTACAACTGGCCTTCTGTTCATGTTGCTGGGATGTTGAACCACAAATCTTCTTCTTATCCTTTTGAGATCATTGAGGTATTTCTCACAATGTGGTCGTATGTGGCCTTTCTCCTCATAATAATGGTAGATGATTCCTTTTTTGTAGCTATTATGAACAGTCATCTTCTTATCAATAATGTTCTTCTAGATGTGCTGAACATTATTCTACAGAGTTTCACATGCACTTGTGTTTACTCAAGGGGACATCATCAACCTGGCGCACCAGGACATGGTGACCATATATAATGCACAACCTATCATATATGTAAATGTTACTGCCTAAAATATCAAGGTTATTGATCCTATCAAGAATCTCACTCATTGATAAATCAAAGCAGTAGACATAACATATTTATGTCCGCCACTATATATGGGTTAAGAACCCGAACTCTGTGGATCTTTATTCTCTCCCTTTAGGGTCAGAACAAAGAACAGTATCCTATCGTGATCCTCCTCAATACACATGCCAGTGTATCAGAATAATCAGTTAGTCAAGATAAACTAACTATCAAATTATTCTATGGTGTCCAATGGTTGGTTCAGGGCCATCTAAACCATGAGCCTTTTAATAATTTACAAGAAATTTGATGATATGATATTTATTGTGTGTTTACCCACACCATATCATCTAAAATGCAAGTATATGGAAACATACATATAAATATATAACAATAACTAAATGCACAAACAGTGACTGCAAATAATATTCAATCTATATCGTCAAAACATTGTAAAGTGCATACAAAGACAAGCTTTTCAGTATGCAATCCTAACAATCTCCCACTTATACTCAAATCATGTCTTTCAAGTATAAAAATAAAACTGGAAAACTCTCCAACTCTATCTAAATCTAAAACACAATCTCGGGTCTGCATCTCACCCCCATCTTCTCCATGTGATGATCGAAGGTTTTAGCCGGTAAGCTTTTTGTGAATGGATTAGTCAAGTTATCCTCCGGTGCAATCTTGACCACTACCATATCTCCTCTCTTAATGATTTCTTGTATAAGATTATCATTTCTCTCTATGTGTTTACTTACCTTGGGCTCTGGGTTCTTTTGAATTTTCTATTGTACCAGAGTTGTCACAGTATATGGAATAAATTCCACCTGCAGGGTTTTACATGCACTTGTATTTACTCAAAGGAACATCATCAACCTGGTGCACCAGGACATGGTGACCATATATAATGCACGACCCATCATATATATAAATGTTACTACCAAAAATATTGAAGTTATTGATCCTATCAAGAATCTTACTCATTTATAATCAAAGCAATAGACATAAAATATATATGTCCGCCACTATATATGGTTTAAGAACCCGAACTCTATAGATCCTTATTTTCTCCCTTTAGGGTCAGAACAAAGAACAGTATCCTATCGTGATCCTCCTCAATACACATGTTAGTGTATCAAAATAATCAATTAGTCAAGATAAACTAACTATCAGATTATTCTATGATGTCCAATGGTTAGTTCAGGACTATCTACACCACGATCCTTTTAATACTTTGCAAGGAATCCGATAATATGATCTTTACTGTGTGTTTGCCCATACTATATCATCTACAATGCAAGTATATGGAAACATGCATATAAATATATAACAATAAATAAATGCACAAACAGTGACTGCAAATAATATTCAATCTATATAGTTAAAACATTGTAGAGGGTTTGAGACCCATTCTTGAGCAAGAATGTTGTGAGGGTTTCATACCAGGCTCTGGGCGCTTACTTCAGCCCATAAAGTGTTTTCTTTAACTTGAAGACTTGGTCTCCAATCTCAAATCCAGGTGGTTGCTCGACATATACGTCTTCCTTGAGCATTCCTTGTAGAAAAGAACTTTTCACGTCCATTTAATAGACCGTGAAATTGTTGTGAACCGTATAGGTGAGGAACAATCTAATAGCTTCCAATCTTGCAACTGGTGTAAATGTCTCACAAAGTTGATCCCTTCACTTTGAGAGTATCCCTTGGCTACTAGTCTTACTTTGTTCCTTGTGATGATGCCTTGTTCGTCCAGTTTGTTGCGAAAAACCCACTTGGTTCTGATGACTTTCTAGGTTTTTGGCCTATCAACAAGAAACCACACATTATTTCTTATGAACTGGTTCAGCTCTTTTTGCATGGCAATTATCCAATCTGTATCTTCAAGAGCTTCATTGATGTTTGCCGGTTCAGTTTGAGATAGAAAGCATGTGAAGAGAGCATGCTCTGTTGAACTTCTGGTTTGAACTCGACTTCTTGGATCTCCAACAATCTTATCAGCTGGGTGACTCCTGAGCCATTTGGGTAGTCCTTCCTCAGCTGGATTTTCAGTTGGATCCTCTGCATTGACATCCTACGATATCTTATCTTTAGTTTGCTCTTTATCTTCATCAGTTCTTCCCCCTGCTTCAGTTGTGGGGTTGAAGGTCTCAGCACGATCAGTTTCTTTATTGGCATGATTGCCCTCAGCTGTGCTTTTAGCTGGTCTGGTGCTGGATACATTTCCTTCATCTTCTAGACCAACTTCAAACTCTTCTGGAACTGTGTGGTTCATGTAGTCCTGTGAGTTATCAGTTTTGGCTAGGTAGCAATTGAACTGATGGATTAAGTACCTCCTTACTCTTGTACTCATTGGCAAACTCATCAAAAACAAACATGACAAGTTATTTCCACAACTAGTGTTCATTTATTGAACACTCTATCAGCTTGAGCATGTGGGGAATTGTAACCAAGAAATATTTCCTCATCAGATTTGGCACTGAAAGTCTTCAGTTGACTTTTGCCATTGTTGTGAATATAACATTTGCAGCCAAATACTTTGAAGTATGAGATAGATGGCTTACGACCCTTGTAGAGCTTGTGGGGTGTCTTGTCATATGCGCTGACGATGGTGCTTCTATTTTGAGTGTGGCACACAGTATTGACTGTCTCGGCCCAATATCCTTCTGCTATGTTGGCATCAACTATCATTGCTCGAGCTGATTCTTTGAGTGTGCGATTTCTCCTTTTAGCTACACCATTTTGCTGTGGAGTTCTAGCAGCTGAGTGCTCCTAAGTTATTCCAGTTCACTGAGAAAACTGATGATCTAGTGGTTGACGACTTCAGTTAAATTATCTGAACAAATTCGCTGAACTGATCTTTCTCTTTCAGTTTGGAGCAACATGATCATCGCTGATAGCTTGGTGTAGGTTTCATCCTTGCTTCTGAGAAACTCTACCCATGTATATCTTGAGATGGCATCGACTACTACAAGAGTAAATCTTTTTCCTTTGGGCGTTGAAGGTCTGACCGGCCCAAATAGATCTATATGTAGCAGTTAGAGGGGAGCAGTTGTCTCTGGAGGATGACTTCTATCTTTGAATGATGACTTCACTTGATTCCCTTTTTGGCATGGTCCACAGACGCTAGTTTTCTTGAAAATCTCCTTAGAAAGTTCATCTACTAGCTCCTTCTTAGCTAGATGATTGATGGTTCTGAAGTTAAGATGATTGAGTCGTTGATGCCATAGCCAGCTTGCTTCTATTGAGCCTTTCCAGAGAAAGAAAGCTTCTCCATATCCAGTTGACCAGTCAACAACATACATGTTACCTCTCCTTACACTAGTTAGAAGGATTGCCCCACTTGACTTATCTTTGATGTCACATGAGCTTCAACTGAAATCAACGGTATATCCATTGCCACATAATTGACTAATGCTGAGCAGTTTGTGCTTTAGTCCTTCCACGTGGGAGACTCCATTGACTACCACCTTTCATTTAACCACGAACCCTTCTCCAATGGTTCGGCTTCTAGAGTTGTCTCCGAATATGACTAATGGTCCTTTCACTTCCTTGTATCCTTCTAGATTCTCTTTATCTCCCGTCATGTGTTTTGAGCACCTGCTATCTAGGTACCAAACCTCCTTGGCCCTCTTCTTCGATAGAATGCCCTTTTCCTGCAAGAGAGATGATTAGTTTTTAGGAACCCGCATGATATCGGGTCCTTCTTTGCTAATCAGGTATTTAGGGATCCAGATTTGCCAAACTTTTGGATTATCAGCAGGTAGAGAGTTTTTAGACATTGATCGTCTGATCAGTTTCACTCTCTTTTCAGCTCTCCTCCTCTGAGCTGAGTCATTTGACTTATACATGCGTCAAGAGTTAGTGGGATAAAACACTTTGATCATAACTCTCTGATCTTGAGCTTGTTCAGCTCTTCTCTGTGGCTAATTTTTTTCAACTTCGTAAGCTCTCTCGCTCTTTCTGTATGGCCAGTTTGCAAACCAGTTGTTGTTGGAGCTTGTTCTTAGTTCATTCCTTGAATCTAAGTACTCATTATACTCAGTTGCAAAGTCGGAGAGAGTGAATTTCTCCAGGGGAATAGAAACGTGTTGGCGTGCTCGATACAACTTTGTATGCACGTTCCTTCTTAAGTCAACATCTCTTTTGGGTTAACTTGCTGGATGTTGGTAGAGATAGGCTGGAGGTACAGTTCTGAACTGAACTGATACCCTATCTCGATGAGACTGCGGTCCAAACTGAGTATTTTCCCTTACTCTAGCTGGCCGGTCAGTTCTGTCCATCATAGGCCTGTTCTGAGCTTTGGGCCTTGGAAAGACTGGTGACTTTTGTCGAACTGACTATCTCTGATGAGCTAAAGGTCTTTGTTGAACTGATAACCTTTGTTGGTAGGCTGGATGCCTTTGCTAACCTGGTGGCCTCTACTGATAGGCGGACTGCTTATTTCGACCTTGTGGCCTTCTCTGAGCTGGCTTCCTCCGCTGGACTGATGGCTGATATAGGCCTTTCAGTTGGAAGGATTGGCTGGACCGCTTCGACTAATCTATAGGGATGTTCTCAGTTCCCTTGCCTTCAGTCTCTCCAACTAGTTGGGTTGGTGCAGGTCTGACAAAACCAGGAAGGGTTGCTTCTTGACTGGTTTGAGCAACTGTCTTTCCTTTTTCAGCAGCAGTGTACCTGTTATATCCTAACCCTGAACTACCAGTTTCAACTCTTTGATGGCTTAGAATCTCATCAAGAGTTTGAGATCCCTTTTTGAATTTCAGAGATATCTCATCTCTTTCCTGGATCTCCTGCCTGAGCCTCTCATTCTCAGCTCTTAGCTTATCAACCTCGAGCTTCAACTTATCACATTTAGCTGACTGAGCCTCAAGTGATTCAGTTCTATCATGATCACTCCTCAGTCTTTTGACCTCATCTCTTAGGTCATCATTTTCTTACTTCAGTTGCAGATGCATACATGATATTGCAGATAACTGATCTTCTATCATTCTTAATTGTTCATTTAACTCATTGCTAGAAATGGAAGTTTCATGAATGTGATAAAAAGAGGTTAAGAAATTGCTTGTGCTAACCTCTTCTAAGTTGCCAGCCATGAGGTAGAACAACACTTCATCTTCAGAGTTGTAGCTATCGGAGTCGATTTCCGATGGATAATCTGAGTCATCCAGCACGGCATTCTCTGTGTTTGCCATCATAGCTTTTCTTTTGAAAAAGCTTCTCTGTACTTTGGCCTTCTTGTCTTCAGGGAGCTCTGCACACTCATATCTGTAGTGTCCTTGCTTGTGGCAATGAAAGCATTCTCCTATGCTTCTGTTGGCTATCTTGGGTTGTTCAGCAGACGGTTGGTTTCTCTCGCCTCTGGGCTCCTCATCAGTTTGAAGCATAACTGATTGTTGATCTTTGATCTTTTTGAGCTTCTCGAGCAGCTTGGCAACTGACTGGATCTGATCATTAATGTCTTCAGTCAAGCTCTTCTTCTTCTTCGCTACTTCTCTTCTTTAATCAGTTAAACCTCTTGGTTGTTCTCTAGCTTGAGAACTTCTTGGCCGGAAGACATTTCTTCATCGAGTTTCTCTAAACTGATTCCTTTCACTGTAGAAGGCTGCATCCTGGGCTGATGATGATGTGGATGCCTCTCTTTTTTAGTTTAGGCTATACTCATGAGCCTTAAGAGAACCGAAGAGTTCTCTTGGGGTGATGTTGTTTAAATCTCTTGACTCTTTTGTAGTAATCACCTTCATATCCCATTCCTCTGTGAGATTGTCCAAAATTTTGGAGTTCATCTCACTATTGGGATATGTTCTTCCCAGATTGTTCATCTCATAGATGATGCCTAGAAATCTTGTTTCAAGGCTAGAGATGGTTTCATTCGAGTGCATCTTGAAGGACTCATATCTGTCCACCGCCAGTTGGAGCTTATTTCATTTGATGGCCTCAGACTCTTTGCACAGATCTGCAAGTAAGTCCCATATCTCCTTGGCAGTTCTGCAGCTCTTTGTGTCCTTCATGTTATCTTCATCTAGAGTTTGGAACAACGTGGCTTGGGCCACGAACTCTAAGTTCTTCAACTTTTTCTCTTCACTTGTGAAAAGATGAGTTGGCTTCGGGATCCTTGCTGGTTGGTTGACATTAGTAATGTAGGCTTCATTGTCCATCATAATCATGATTGGACCTTCCTCGATAACTTCCCACATATTCTCGTGGATTGAGCAGAGATGCGTCTTCATTCTTCTGCTCCAGTTATCATAGTTCTCAACTGAAAAGATAGATAGCTTATGGTTTCCCATAGCTGATAGATTAGCACAGATAACAAGATCTGATTCAGTTGATCTGCAGAGATGGGTGATCTTTAGAATCAACCGCTCTGATACCACTTGTTGGTTCCGGGGTAAGTCAGAATCAGTTTAGAGGGGGGGTGAATAAACAGATCCAAAAACTGAACAATAGATGCGGAATATTTAGGGCCCGTTTTGACCCACTGAGTTACCCGTGCTCTTCGGAGATCAGTTGAGATGATCTGCTAGCTCGGAGTGTTGTGTGTGCTTGAGGTGTGCCGTTCAAAACATATAACTGAAACTAAAAAATAAAGCAGAGCACACAAGCAGTTTATAGAGGTTCGAAGCTCAACTTCTACATCCTCTCTTCCTTCCACAGAAGGGCAATTCACTATGCAAGTATAAAGTTCCTTTATTACAGTTACACAGTAAAGACAGGTGTTGGACCTGGCTAATGGTGACTTTACAAGTCACGGATTCCTTTTCAACTGGTGCTGTCCCGGAAGCGGTGGTCCAACGATAGCAGCCTCCTCAGCCGGTTTCTGGTCGACAGCTCACACTTACCGATCTAAACTGCTCGCTGACACTTTAGGTACCATTGCCCGTATTTATATGATTTTAGATCTTACTCGATCTTCAAGAAAGCAGTCTTGAAACTGGTATCAACTGATGTGCTCCTTTGCACGTGTGCGGCTTGAGCTGGGTAGTTGATCTTTGTAGAGCTTTGAAATGAGAGAGTTGCTCTGGCTGGAAATCTTCAACAGCTAGCTTGATGAGCGATCTAGCTCCTTCTCTTCAGTTAAACTTTTGCTTCTTCTGAGTTTTTGAGCGTGAGGCTTTAGTGCTTTGGCGAATGTCTTCGCTGAAAGTCTTAGCAGCTTCAAAAGTTCTCAAGTCAAAAGTCTCGGATCATCTTCTAGGTTGCTCACATTTTATAGATGAGTGACTGGTGACCGTTAATGATCACTGTGTGATCATAAATGATAAAGCCGTTGAGGGGCTTTCATTTAAAGATAGGTGTTGAGTAGCCTTTGCTCTTCTGACGAGCTTTTGTTCCAAGATCTCAGTTGCATTAACTTCAAGATCTTTTTTGGCTTATCTGAAATTTGAATTTCAGTTACAACTTCTCTCTTGATCATCAGTTCTGAGACTGTGAGTTCTGCGCCTCTCTTGGTAGTTTGGAAAGCTTCAGTTAAGATCATCTTCAGCTGGTGGTTCTGGACATGGCCTTGATGCCTCTGAGCTCTAGTTTGATTTGCTTCAACTGGTAGTTTGAACCAGTGTTCTTCAGCTGGCATTCTAGATTTGTATCCTTTTAGCTGAAACTTCCTTAGGCTAGTCTTTAGTTCGGTTGATGACGCTTTATCAGTTGGACTTCAAAACTGATGCGTCTTCAGTTGGTATTCATCGAACTAGAACTTCTTCAGCTGAGACTTCAATCTTCAACTGGGACTGCTTGAGCTGGTATTTCCTTCAGCTCAAACTGATGTAGTCTTCAGCTATTATTAATCTTCAGTTGGTATTGTCCTCTCTTTGGCTGGTGGACGTCTTCAGTTGGTGTCATCATTAACTGGCATGTTCCTCAGTTCAGACTGATGTGTTCTTCAACTGGTATTCTTCAGCTGGGAATGGTCTTTGAACTGGCATATCCTTCAGTTCTGACTTGACCTCTTCTTCAGCTGGTATTCTCCTTCAGCTGCAACTTTTCTTCAGCTGGAACTCTTCTTCAGTTGGTGTTGGGCACTTCTGAACTGGTAGCTTCAGCTGGTATTTTTCTTCACCTGGAAATGGGCACTTCTGAATTGGTGCATTCTTCAGTTCATAACTGTAGACTGATGGCATTTGGTACTTCTCTTGAAGGTACCTGCAACTTTCAGTTTTACCTTGCTAACTGATCTAGCAAGCTACAGTCTTCTTTTGCATAGCCCTTTGTAGCTGGATATTTTCTTTTTCTCTCTGTTCTTTTCTCTTTCTTTTCTTTTCTCAGCTCTTGGATGGTTTCTCTCTTTTCTCTTTTCTTTTCTCTCCTTTTTCTTTTTCTCTCCTTTTTCTTTTCTCTCTTCTCTTTTTCTCACTTGGATTGATCATTTTTTTTGGCTTTGATAGCTTAATTTTTTTATATGATCATCCTTAGTTTTCTGCTTGATATCCTTTCAGTTTTTCAAAGCTCTTTGCATATTTTGACATATTTTAATATCTCATCAAAAGCTCTTGTCAGAAAAACCTTTGATAGTTTTTCCTAACAAGACATGAACAAAATACCCAACTTTGAGTCTGTATCATGTGGCTGCTACCTCCTTCGGGTTGGGTTAAAATTAACATAGATGGCTCCTGGTAAAAATGGCTTTAGGTGGTTTTTTTGGAGTTTCAATGGCTCGGTCATGTTGTGTTTTCACTCAGATGAGGGTATTGGATTTGCTTTTATAACTGAGTTACTTGGTGTTATCTTTGCTCTTGAATGCACTGTTACTTTATCTCTTACCTTTATTTAGCTTGAGGTCGACTCTACTTATGTGGTTTTTCGTACTTTGCAGGTCCCTTAGATATTGAAGGCGCGATGGAAAAATGTGCTCACTTATTTAGGATCTATACTTTCACGAGGGTAATCAGGTTGCTGACATTCTTGCTTCACCGGCTATATCTTCGAGTGTTATGTTTCAGTCTATTCCTTGTATAGATACTGTTGTTGCTAAAGATATTTATATTTCTGGTTTCTTTCATTTTTCTTAGAGTAGTACTTTTTTCTCAATATGGTTTTTCCCACTTTGGATTTTCCATATTGGTTTTGATAAGACTCCGCTCCCAAGAGTGATCATCTTGTGATTTACGGGATATTTAGGTTTTTTGTCTCTTTTTTCCTTTATATATATAACTTATAACTTATTAGAGACAAAAGTAAATATCTTTTAAAAGATATATATCAATTTTTAATAGCCAATGAGATCGCGCCACATCAGCCCTAAATCCTTATATTCTCTATCTCTGTAACAATAAATATATATCTCCTTATTAGTTGAAAATCACACCAGAAATCAATTTTATTTCTACATATTTTGTGTTTTACTAAATTAAATACAAATTTCTGTTATAAATTTTAACACGACCAATGGGACAATCTCTACCTCTCATCTTTTTTCTTTATCAATTTCCTCAAGATTCAAGATGTTTGCAATTCAAGAAATGCAAATTGTAAATTTGACAAAGCTTGCTGAAGGACTTGATAAATGGATATAAGAACGAGATGATAAATATTGAAGCTGAAAAAAGAAAGGATTGTTGCTACGAGTGACGAGCAAGCAGATGAAGATACTGAAGCTAAGATATCTACAAAGCAGCCAACCAAAGTGGAAAATTTCTAGCTAACAAAATTGAAGAAACGATCAAATACAAGTTTGGACAGAGCGGTAAATCACTTTAGACTTACAACAAGCCATATACCCCAAGAATTGATAACTTGAAGATGTCAGATGGTTGCTACCACTAAAATTTTAACAATTTGATGGCAAGGACAATCTAAGACAACACGTGGCGCACCTTGTAGAGACATGCAATGAATCTAGGACATACGAAGATCACTTGGTGAAGCAATGCGTTTGATTGCTATACCAATTTGAAGCTAAATTCGATTGATAGTTGGGGGGTAACTAGAGAAAGAATTCATCAACCGCTTCTATGAAGGAGAGCCAGCTTGGTCGAACTTACAAACTCATGCCAGTAAAAAGAGCTTTTTGTTTAATTTAATGAAAAAAGAGAAGATAAAAGTCTCTTTCTCGCATCCATTCTCTCCTTACAAGCGTTGTTTCATTGACTACACCAATCGTTGGAGAAATTTGAGCCTAAATTGCAAAGATCGATTGTTAGAAACTTCAATAATAAGATATGTCCAAGGTATGTGTTGGAGTCCTCAATATATTTTGAAAATGATTCAATCAAAGACCTTCGAGGAGTTGACTACTAGAGCTCACAACAAGGAGTTGAGCATGATCGCAAATGGAATTGAAGGGCTACCAATACAAGACCCCAACAACTTTGAAGAAGAACAAGAAATAAATTATGTGGGTAAATCGTTTGAGGAATCTCTAAGTGAAGCAGAAAATGAATAATTGGTTACAAATCTAGCCATGGGCCTATTCAAGTCCTCCAATACATGTTGCAATCCATGAAGAGAAAAAGAAAAACTCTACTTAATAAGAGCCTAAAATATCTTCAAAAGCCCCTTGATAAGAGCCAAAATTATCTAAAGTATTCAAGAAATGCTCAGACTATCAATAAAGCTCCTAGACATGAGCCAAAACTATCTAACCTCTTTGAAGAAATGACCATAAAGACTCTTTGATATGATTATAAAATGTCTATAAATCCAAATTCAAATCAAAGACTCACGTACATGAGCATAAAAGGTCTACATATTCAAATTCAAATAAAAAACTCACGGACACAAGTACAAAAAGGTTTACAAATTAAAATTCAAATAAAAAACTCACGGATATGGATATAAAAAGTCTATAAATCCAAATTCAAGTTGAAGGCTCCTCAATATGGGCATAAGCTATCCAAGTTCAAGAAATCTCCTTGATACAACATAAACTATCAAAGTTCGAGAAAGCTCATTGATATGAGCATAAAATACCCAAGTCAAAAATATTGAAGGCTTCATAATACGAGCATAAACTATCTAAATTCAAATCCAAATTGAGGGCTCCTTAATACGAGTATAAACTATCTACTAAATTCAAATTGAAGAACTCTTGAATATGAATAGAAACTATTAACAAGTTGAAATTCAAGAACTCCTTAACACGGGTATAAATATCTAATAAATTCAAATTCTAAATTTTTTTATATGAGTTTAAACTATCTAATCAGTTTTCGATACTCATTCATTTCAAACAACAAGTCGCCTATGAACAAGTATAGAGGGGATTTGTAGGAGGCAAAAACTTGCAAAATTATATATAATATTTTTATTGATTTTTATATATTTATTTAATTTTATAATCTTATGCAATCTAAAATTAGATAAGATATTTAATTAATAAAGATATTAGTATTTAAAGATAAAGTTTTCTTTCATAATAAGTAAATATTTTTTAAAAGACATGTACAATTATAAATAGGATCTTTATATCAGTTGAAAGCCACACCAGAAATTAATTTTATTTATACACGTTTTATGTTTCACTAAATTAAATTTAAAAATTTGTGTTACACGTAGAATTTGGTGAATAATTGTTATTCTTTGAGAGTGATTCCACGGTCATGATTTATTTTCTTGAATTTGATGTAAAAAAATGTGTAATTAGTTGTTTGGAAGAGAGAGACACTTAAATTGAATATGAGAGAGTGATTCCACGGTCATGATTTATTTTCTTGAATTTGATGTAAAAAATTGTGTAATTAGTTGTTTGAAAGGGAGAGACACTTAAATTAAATATGTGTTTTTGTGTGTGTGTGAGAGAGAGAGGGGCTTAATTAATTGGAAAATGGTCATTTTGATTTCTTATATTTGATCAGTAATAATTTTTTGGTATCCTACATATTATTTCACTCAACCAAAATAATATTTTAAGGGCTTGTTTGCTAGGTAGTATAAGGTTGTAATAGATACCTATAACACCCTAATATCATGTTTGCTAGAAATAATAAAGCCCGTGATTATGCAAGAGTCCGATATGTGTTAACCATTTATATGGTATAACATATCATACACTGCAGGTGAGATATATAATACCATACATAATTATTAAAAAGTTGAAACTAAAATAACCTTGCAGATATTAATTAAAAATCTTATTTAAGAATATTTATATGAAATCTAATACATATAAGCAAACTATATATTATTAATACATATATTTTAATACACCAAAACAAACATGATATTCATATTTTATATGGTATAACACATCACATATCAAACATATTCAACCTTATACCATACTGTCTGGAAAACGAGCCCTAAGAATACTTGTTTTAACCATTTTTGTCTCAATTATATGTAATAACATGTTTTTGTGTCATTGAGTCATTTTTTATAATATTTTAAAATTCAAGGACCAAAATTAAAACTAGTAATATTATGTAATTTTAAATTTTTTATAAAAATATATAATTTAATTTATTAAAAATATATAATTAAATTATTTAAAAAATTGTAAAATTTATTTTACAAAAATTAATTTAAATTTTTTTTAAAAATTAATTTTAATTTTAATTTTTGTAAAAATTATATAATTTACCTTTAATTTAAAAAAATATATATTATTATTTTTAAAAATTTGCATTTTTTATTTTTAGAAAATTATATAAATAGCCTGGAAATCAGACTAGATTAGATGACACGAGTTTTACGTATACTCAAAAGGGCTGAGAGTCAAAAGACTTCATATTTGAAGCATATAGTATTCAGATAAACTAGGTTTGATCCACGTGATCATTGTGTTTCTAGTCTATGTTTTAAACTCACTTTCATACACACTTAGAGGAGTCTCGGGAGAGATTTCCTGTGGGAACTAGAGGGATTTTAGGTTGTGAGGGGAGTACACAATTCAGTTTAGTGAAAGAAGTTGAATCGGGTAGGAAAGGGGTCGAGTGACAGGAGTCTTCATATAATAGCCCTTGTAACCATTCAACGGAGTAGTAAACTATTTCTCACGGACTTGTGAAGTCCTCCTGACGTAGATCAGTTGATCGAACAAGGTTACCAACCCCGTGTTCTTTATTTGCTTTAAGTTTTTACATTCTGACCTTACATGTTCACAAAAATGTTCAAATACATGATGATGAACATGATCGCACAGTTTATGTAACTTCAATCATGGATAACTCAGCGAGTCAAAACGGGCCCTGAATATTCCGCATCTATTGTTCAGTTTTTAGATCAGTTTATTCACCTCCCCCTCTAAACTGATTCTGACTCATCCCGGGACCAACATGTCTTTTTAGTTGTTTTTAAATCTTTTTATAGAGTCTAGAGTCTGGTAGGGAGCTTAAGTGAAATAGGAGGGAAGAGATATAAAAGAATCCAGTATGGGCATAAATCGATGCTATCTACGACGAAGGCGTAAAGGAGGGAGCCGAAGCTTGGAGAGTCGGTTGCAAATTCAACGCAGAAGTTCAGCTCCAATCACTCCAACTAACTGGATCCACATCAACAAATGTTCCTAGATGTGGGGGATTCGACCGTTGGGTAGAGAAGATGGGGAAGAGGGAGAGAGATGAAGAGGATAAGGAGAGAGAAAGAGAGGCCGAGAAAACTGCAAACGTTGGTGGAAAGTTAAAGAAGTCAAGGCTGGATCGTGCCCCTGCGTGGGCTAAAATGGGCCGATTGTGGCAATTCTAAACTCACTATAAATACTTGTTTCCTGTTTTATTTTCACACATTCGCATTTACATTAAGGCAGGCAGATACAATTTAGTTATTTTTCATTTTTATTTTATTACTTCAATTCAGGATATTCGGTGTTACTATTGGCGATTTGCCCTCAGTCAATGCGCAAGTTGTTTTTTCCTTTTATCTGGAGTTAGTTCCAGAAGTTAATCCAATTTTATTTCCTTTCATTATGAGTTCTCAAATTTCTTTTGCTTTATTTACAATTATGTTTTCCGGCTAAGTAGATCGTGTTCGAGTTGAGTGTGATGAGGATCGAGAGCACTAAGTATGAATAAGGCTAATCAGGCATAATACACTTCGAGATGATTCCCAACTTCAACTTGAGAAGAACGATGACACTGCAATGGAGAGGCTATGTGGCTGATCACTTTTAGTCAAACCATTGCTGATGTATGTCAGGGTGGAAGTAAGGACGACCGAACCCTAATGAGCCACTAAGTGATAAACCGGGTGATGAAGCCTATAGTGGACGAAGCTCGGAGATTGAAGTATAGGTGGATATGGGCACAACGCCAAAGGGGTCCCATATACCAGCGTTGGGTTCCTCCAATCGAATGATGCTATCCTTGTAAACCCTCTGCATGACTCTCTTCATTGGGTCATGGATAGTTAGAGACTAAGAGTCACCGACCGTATCGCTCTTAGCGTACATAGTAAGAAGGAATTGGAGGGTATAAGGCGACTGTACCTGCTCCCTATAACCAAACAGTCTTATCGAGGTATCTATGTGTTTGTGCCCGGGATTGCATACATAGGCTCAGTCTGAATTCACACTCAACTTGAACATGTTTTAATTATTATTTGATTCAGTTTACATTTTAGTTTTGTTTTACATTAAGTTGCAGGAACGAATTAGTGACAGTAATTCTCTCAAAGTTCCAAAAGGATACGCATTAGAATAGAAGAGTTATCACTCCTCGTGGGACGATATCCGCCTTCTTGGCACTATACTCGCCGCTGAAGGCACATTCAAGCATCTGCCGGGCTTTGTCCATAGGTATAATTTTACACGCTAAACGAAGGCGTGCCACCACACACCCTGCAGAACCCTTGAGAGAGGAGCAACACGAGTGGTGACTCCCAATTTCCGCAAAATTAACAAATCTGAAACTGAATTACCTATGAACCCCTGCTTACACTTCATCAAAGAGGCCTTCTTCAGAGCAAGGCGAATGGAAGAGATAACAAGAAGCGGTGTAGGATGAAAATTCTCATAAAAGGCATTGTTTCTAAATGTCCAAAGAGACCAAATAGCCACTACGACTACAGTTCTCTAGAGGAATAAAATATGAGAACTAAAATCCTTTATCATAAACTGAACAACCGCTTCATGTATTAAATCTGCATGGATATCATCCAGACCAAAAATTGAAAACAACAAATCTATTCCAAATTACTATAGTGGGGATCGAAAATTACAATAATAAAATTATGGAAGTTTTGATCCTCTTCGAACACTTTTCAAAATTAAAATTCTATTTTCAAACCCATTGTGATTAGAATTGGGTAAGTTTTGATATACACAAAAAATTACCTTTCCAATTCTAACACTTCCAAATTTTCGAAAATACTATAGGACTTAGATAAGGAAATTTTGATATGGATTACAATTCTATTCCAAATCTAAGTGCTAATTTTTGAAAAAATTGAATCAAAGTTAGGGAATTATGAAATATCAATTTTCGAAAAAAAATTGATCTTCAAATTTTCGACCACTACCTCAATTAAATCTAGCAATTTTGATATCATCAAAAAACTATTCCAAACCTAATATGACATGAATCGAAAATTACATAGGACACAAAACTAGAATTTTAGACTATCATCAAGAATTTTAGACTATCATCAAAAATTAGACTAGAATTTTAGACTATCATCAAAAATTATATTCAACAATTTCAAATTAAATGAACTATTAAACCTGAAAATTTAATTACCATAAATTCATCATCAAATTTAAACATATATTTCAAATTATTCCTTGGATTAATACTAGAGCAGTGCCAAAACCCGCTCTGATACCAATTGTTGGCGTTTTTTCTAATTGAACTACCACAAGATCTATTTGGTTGCTCATTAATTCTAGCTCATGTATATCATATTTTATGCATGCTATGTAAATAATTAAATTGAGTTGAATTATCAAGTAGGTTGTATTTCGAAACTACAAAAAAATGTTGAACATAGAATTGAAAACAACTTACGAATTCGTGTCGGGTTGAGGACAAGATTAAAGGTCTAATCTTGTTGTCGAATCAAGTATGATTGGAGCCCACACCTTGCTATTCCACTTCTCGATCTTCTATTGTATTTCCGGACCGCGTTTAGATATAGAGTGGGTTGTATACTACTAAACATGTGTTAATACCGTGTGGATCAAGAGAGCATAGAAAAGGGGCTGATTTCTTACACTGTATTTTCGTCCCCCACCTCTCTCTTTTAAAGAGAGGTGGCCAAAAATACTACTCCAAACCCTAATGGATTTGGGCCTCTCACTCTTATTCCACCCAGTCCACTAAGGTTATATTAGCCTACAACAGGGATAGAGAAGAATATTAAATTGGCATGTTAATTTATTTAATATCCAATATCTAATAAATGTAGGATATAATTAAATAAATTAAGTATTATTTTTATTCCACTAAATAAATAATTAATATAGACCTACCAGTTTAATACATATTTGAGAATATGTTTTCTTCTTTAATCCAACCTTCCCCATGTTTATGATATAATGTCCATTAATTAATTATGTAAGCTTCTGAAAGTTATAATTAATTAATATCTTGTTCTTTGAGTAGTACTACACAAGCTTTATCATGCACGGGATAAATTCCACCTGCAGGATTTCACGTGAACTTTGTACTTCCTCAATGGGACATCATCAATCTGGCGCATCAGGACATAGTGGTCATATATTGCACGACCCATCATATATGTAAATGATACTGCCTAAGATATTGAGGTTGTTGAGGTTGTTGATCCTATCTGAGAATCTCACTCATTGATATGGCAAAGTAATAACATAACATATATATGTCCGCCAATATCTATGGGTTAAGAACCCGAACTCTGTGGATCTTTATTCTCTCACTTAAGGTCAGAATAGAGAATAGTATCCTATCATGATCATCATCAATACACAAACCATTATACTAGAATAATCAGCTAGTTATGATAAACTAACTATTAGATTATTCTACGGTGTACCGATGGTGGGTTCAGGACCATCTAAGTCGTGAGATTTTTAATACATTGCAAGGAATTTGATTATATAATCTTTGTAGTGTGTACACCCACACTAAAAAGTAAGATAGTCACTACAAATAGAAACAACAAGTTTTCCCGTCTAAATAAATTTTCTAATAATAGTGATATAATTATACGTGTAATAAATGTAAATAATTATGTAATTAAGTAATAAAAATTATGAAATTAAATATTTATATTACACTAATGGAATATATGTTCTCCTTCAATCAATACATACATATAGAAAGATTGCATATATCTACCTAAATTAATACATTCATAATTAATTAAGAAATATTTTTCTATTAATTCATTTGTTACATAAAAATCATCATGGACTAATTAATCCACAAATGTATATAGATGCAATCATGTATGTCCTTGTGATTCAGTAATTGATTCGGTGATCATTTAATTTTGAAACATTGAAATTTGTGAATATAATTTTTACGAGTATTTATGATAATAATTTAAAGAAACTACGTGTGAATATAACTATTGTCTATCTTTCATATATACACAAAAAATGTTTCTAAGTTCCTATAAACAATAAAGAGAAATTACATAATCTAACTCCACAGTTTGTTTGTTTTTATTATTGGAGAAAAATTCAGTAGTCTTACAATTAAGTTTTATTTTTTAGGTGTTATAAAATATTTTATGTTATGATTAAGTAATAAAAGTTCTTAAATATTTAGGCCATGTTTGGTTTGGTGGATGAGATAAATAAGATTGATTAGATATAGTAGGATTGTACCGTTTGGATAAAAATAATCATGTGTTTGTGCTTAATGGACTATTGTCTAATTTTAATTATGATTATATTGTTTCTCATTGCTTTCTGTTTATGTATATCACATCATGTTCCATATGATTCGTACCAACTCTACTTTATTACATTTATATGATGTGTTAAAATTATGTGCTTCTAGCAAACAGAATCTCCCCGTTGTCAAAAAATTTACTCACCAATACCCTAATGGTTTGGTGGAAATTAAATTTATAATAAATGTATTATATTTCTATTATACCACCAACGGCGATTATAGATCTCAGTTTGAAGGTGTTATTATTTTTATTTTATTTTTGAGTGAATGTATTGTTATTGCTATGATCCATTTGATGAAAATCGGGACAATGACGGTCTGATTTGTGCTTTGCGAGATGCATTCTAGCGACGTTACCTTTTTGATATCACAAACTTACTTCCTACTTTCTGATATATATCTTGACGCTAATATTTAATGTAATTGCAACACTTAAGATGTGTATTTTGTTCAATTAATACAATGCGTTTTGAGTGTTTTAAACATTAATAAAATATTATTACCAAATTTTAAAATGTGAAACCCGTGCATCGCACGGCAGGTTATTCTAGTTTTAGTTAAAACAATACATAAGGTACCAAAATTGACAACAGGCCAAACAAAGGGTACCAAAATTATCATTTTCCTTAAATTAAATAATTTTCTGAGCCTAAAAAAAAAGTTTACGTGATGTTTGAGAATTTATAGAGTACTTGGTTGATTGTGTTTTGTTGTTCTTTGAATTACACACTGTGAATAATATGATACAAATGGCTTATACGAAAATTTGAATAAATGAAATTTAATCAGAGAGATTATAAGGTAATGAATACAAATGCTAATTAAAAAACATGCTATTTAAGCTATGTTGGGTTACAGATTAATAATCACTCAAAAAAATAAATTAATTAAATTAAGCATACACTGATACTTTTATGATACATTGAATTGACTTTTTTAGAGTAGATAACATACTTCAGCTTGTTCTTTTAAAGGATTAAGAAAAATGTAATGATCTTTAAAAAGTTACAAAAATATCATGAACTTTGAAATGATTAACAAATATGCCATTACTTTCAAAAAATTACAAAAAATATTGACATTTTAGTATTTTCACAAATCTGGCACAAGAGTAAATTTTCAGTATCTGAAATATAACATAACTATTTAGAGCATGTGTGAATTTTTATTCCAATATGTTGATGTGGATCGTGCTATTTTTCACGTCATTTTCTTATTTCGGATTAATTTTATGTAAGATTCAAACAAACTATATCTCATTTTAGGCACCGAAAATTTATTATGGCGCTCAACTTATGAACATGATAAAATGTGAGGACGTTTTTATAAACTTTTAAGGGTTCTGCTATTTTTATTAATCACTTCAAAAATAAAGCTAAAATACGACATTTACCCCTTTTTAATAACATACTCAATATTTTCTTTTTCCAGTGTATACATTCTTTAATAGAATCCCGCCAATAACATTCGAGACAAAACCAAGCATTTCCATAAAACTTTTGCATATTAGATTAGTGTACGAAAGAAGAAAAGATAGGATATTTTAAGCAAAAGATATATTCACATAATCGAAAGGAAAATCAATTTAGTAGAAGCGTGTCATACAATACAGTTCAGTACAATATTATAATAATTATGTAGAGCTTTTAAAATAAAGGGATAGATATCAATTATACCATCATAGCAAAGCCAAAATTATTGCAAATTATTTTTTAGAAGCACCAATACAATTCCTAGAAAGTGGAAGACAAGGATGAATTTAATATTATAGCAGTAAAGGAGGACTGAGTTAGCAAATCATGAAAAGTTTTGCTATGATAATAACTGTACCTGCTGTCCCAATCACCTCTCTCTTGGGGTTTAATCAACCTCATGCCAATTTATTGCGAGAAACACTAGTTTAGAGCATCCACGCCATGTTTTCACATTTTCAGAAGAAATATGTGTACTACATCAGGGTCACATCAATATCGTTCTCTCTAATTTTTCATTTTCATTTTCATTCTAACAATACTCTATCAACATTATTTATTCATGATTCCACCACAAATAAAAGAAGAGAGAGAAGATAATAAGAGCATCTCCTATAGTGTACTATGTTTTAGGTACATAACTCTGCCACGTTACTGCCACATCAAACATTACATACGTACTTTTCTAAATATCAATTCTCCTTCATGGTGGCTGTAATGCAAAATAGAAAAAATTCAACTAATGCAAAATAGAAAAAACCCAACTTATTCACTGCACATCATTGTCACAGCAAAAGAAACTTCTACCAATCTATCTCTACAATGCTAAAGTAAAAAAAGTAACTTATACAAGATCCCACACGTGTGTGTGTGCGCGCGCACGCGTGTGTATTTCAAAACATATTTTTTATATTTTTATATACTCTCTGTATTTACAAAAGATCACTTTATATATCTAATTTAATTTAATTTCACAACATTTCATAATTTCAGCACTGTATTGTATGACATGCTTCCAATGTCTCACTGGAGTGTTAGTTGGATGATTGTTATTGTACTTCGTTGCTACTCTTATCCAGAATTAATCCATTTTTTTTATCAATTCCGACCATTGAATCTTCGCTGGTACTCACCCAACAACGTGCAAAAGTTTCATTTTCTTTTGGTGTCATCTTCTCATTCTCTACTGCACAACATTTCTTTCAACTTCAGCAACAAAATTCACTTCCATATTAATGTTCTCAAGTCCTGGTGGAGATGAATCATGTCCAAAACTCAAAGTGCTCCCTCCATTTTTACTAACCATTCTCGCCGACTTTGAAGGCACTTCTGGTGGACTTCCATAAGAAAATCCATGAAGAGGATGCATAAATAGGAGATATTGATAACAATATGGCGGATACATCATACATGAAGTAGCTTCCGGAGTATCCATTGAATTCATTTGAGAGTTTGGCTTAAAATAAAAATTTGGGGGGACATAAGTTGAAATTTTATAGGGGAATGTTGGAATTTGATGGGGGAACGTTGGGATTTTGGGAAGGATAGTTCAAATTTTCTTTTGGATTTAAAGAATTGAAGAAATTCGTCTAAGGGTTTCTATCCATTTTGAAATTTGGAGAATTTTAGATAGAGTAATCTGAAAAGATTGTTAGATAGATATTCATAAGATTATCACAAGCAAAATGATCCTACTTATAGATCTATTTTTCATAAGAAATCATTGAGATGAGCATCCACAATGACTAATAAACTGGCAAAGTTGATCATCTATAGTTGAAAAAACACATGGCTACAAACGTTGATCATTCATAGTAGAAAAGACACATGACTCCAAACTAGAAATTTTAAGTTCAAGAAAATCTAACTATATAAAATAACACAATATCTTATTAATAATAATTTATCCATTTTATATATTTCAACTCATTACTCTTCGGATATATTTCTTAGTAAATACACATTCTTCAATTTTTATTCACGTATTGTGAATATAATACCGAATTATGCGTAATATACTGTTGCTTTTACTTTTTTTCAATCTTGATTGACGATGGAATACCACCAATGGAAATCGTGAATTAATAATTTATAATTTTATGTGCACAATAAATATTTATAATGGCATTTGGTAATTAATTTGTTGGCCTGTAATTGTGCATATGTGTATATATATATATATATATGGCAACTTTTTTCAAAAATAGAAATTTGGCTTGAAACTCCCAAGAAAATATGTCATATATATATAGGGATGGCATCTGGTGAGAATCAGTCACCAGGTGGGAACTAGGAACCAATCACATCCCTCCTGTTAGGAAAAACTATCAAGGAACCTCTAGATTAGGTTTTGATGAGATGTCAAAATTATTTGTGAAAAACTGACTAAAATTCAAGTTGTAGATCGGAGCTGATTAATCCAAGGCATCATCAAAAAGGGAATCAAGCAAAGTCAAAGTCAACTAATCATAGTCTGCAAGCTGAAGGATACGTCATTCAGTCAGAAGTCAGCTGAACTGAGAAGTCAAACAGTCGAAACAAACTGACAACTAATTCAGCTAAGCTGAGGGAGAAAAGAGTCAACTAAGGGAACTGATAAGAGATCAGTTTAGACTGAAGACTGGAAGTATCCAACTGATGATCAACTGGAGCAATAGCCAAACTCAGCTAACGAGCTCAAAACTGCCAACTGGAGCAATAGCCAAACTCAGCTGACAAGCTCAAAACTGCCAACTGGAGCAATAGCCAAACTCAGCTGACAAGCTCAAAACTGCCAACTGGAGCAATAGCCAAACTCAGCTGACGAGCTCAAAACTGCCAACTAGAGCAATAGTCAAACTCAGCTGACAAGTCCAGAACTGTCAACTGAAACTCAAAGCTGCCAAGAAAACTGAAGCCAGAGAACCCTGGAGTTTATTGCTCAAACTGCCGAATCTTGGAATAAATGCTTCAACAAAGTTCCTGGAATTAAATATCCAATGAAGATCGATTGGCAGAGTAACGGCTACTTCAAACCAAAAGCTCCAAGCGATCATTCTCCATTGATGAGCCAATAGAGCCACCGATCAATGGACAATGGAACGCAACGGTCATAAAATCACTCCTCTATAAAAGACGAGTGAATCAGAGTCTAAAAAAACCGAGCAGAACCAAGAAGAATCCTTCGCCTACACAACTTTCGCATATACAAGCAAGAGCTTTTCTTTCTCCCTCCCACTCAAGCTCAAGTTTAGCATTTGATAGAAACTGCGAGAGTTCAACTGAGAAGATGAAATTCACAGAGTCAAGATAATCAGCCAGCTGTTAACAATCCAGCCAGGGCAGTCTTCTCAGTTTCAGCTATACAACGATCAACTACTCAGCTCAATTGAAGGACCACATAAGTTGATAACCCCTGTTCAAGACTAACCTGTTGAAGATCAAAAGAGATCTAAAACCTTGTAAAGACGACAATAGCACCTACCTTCCTAGCGAGCTGTTAGGGACTTCAAGTGTGAGCCATCGACCCGCTGAGGTAGCGAGCAGTTACCAGGTTCAGCCAATTGTCCTTCATTGTATAATTTGTAAAGAAACTCAAGTTATATAGTGAAGTTGCCCTTCTGTGGAAGGAAGAGAGGACGTAGAAGTTTGAGACTTCAAACCTCTATAAATTGCTTGTGTGTTGTACCATTTTGATTATTGCATATCTTTGAACTACACACAATATCACACAAGCCGCATTCTTAACTGTTCAATAAGCTTGTGCATAGATAAGTTTCATTAAGCGAGTCAAAAGGCCCTGTCATTCCGCATTTTAAGCAAAAGTTTTAATCAGTTTATTCACCCCCCTCTAAACTGATATCTACTCGCCCAAGACCAACAAGTGGTATCAGAGCGGTTGATTCTAAGGATCAACCGTTTCTGTAGATCAACTGAATCAGATCTACTTATCTGTGCTAACAATTCAGCTATAGGAAACCATAAGCTACCTTTATTTTCAGTTGAGAACTATGATAACTGGAGCAGAAGAATGAAGGCGCATCTTTGCTCAATTCATGAAAATATGTGGGAAGTCATCGAAGACAGTCCAGTCATCATCATGATGGACAATGACGCTTACATAGTTGTATCCGAATTTGACTCCACACGCGAGACTACTTTGATCCGGACTCCCGCAATAGGACGGGGTCGATTGTAGGGCGGTGAGCTAACTCGGGTTGTGTCTCTCGAGGAAAGCTTCATGTGGGCGATTATCTTTCTATGCCATAATTGTTGTCAAACACAATAAAATGAAATACATCCTAAACATTCTAAACAAAGGGAAGGAAAGTTATACTAATTTACCTAATTAAAGCAAGTAAAATTAACTAATTGCACCACCAAACACAAAGATAGATGATAGAATTATGAGAAGAACATTAGGATGTGATTCTCTCAATGGCTTATCTCTATGCTTAGTTCAAGTTGGTAATGCTAAAATTACACATTCAATAGACCCTCTCAAAAGGTTTAATTTCAATTACTGTCACCATCTATCAATTAAGCCTTTTTTAGCTATATCAAATGAGCAAGATTAACATATTATCTCACACATACAATAGACCCTCTCAAAAGGCTTAACTTCAATTACTGTCACCGTCTATCCGTTAAAGCTCTTTTAGCTATATCATACGAGCAAGATGTTGAAGGAACCAATTTCGGGATTTAGAGTCACATTCAAGTTTCCTCTAAATCCTAGCAATGTTAAAGTGGTGATCAAGTACCCTAACATGATAAGGACGATTCCAACAACAACAACCAACAAGAACAAGCATATATCAAAACCAAATCGATTATCCATTCCCTAATGTAGAAATTCGCCCAACAACATGCTCAAAACAACATAAACATCATAAAAGTCATTTATTCAACAACCTAAAGATAAAATCCATACAACTTATACAATATTGTTTGTTGTCTCGAGAGTATTGGGACAAATCCCCACAAATGGGCTAAAGCTAAAAGGAAAGGAAATACCAAATTGGAGCTCTAGCCCTTCTCGGCTCCTCTTCTCGGGCCTTCTTCCTTGAGCTCTAGCCCTCTTGCCTCTTCTCCTCCTCCTTTCTCCCTCTTTGTATCGGTGGTGGTGGTGAAGAAAAGTGAAAAAGAAGAAGTGGTGAAGATGGAGAGAAAGAAAAGATGAGAGATGGGTGTGTGTGGTGTGTAGTGAGAAGTGAATTGATGGGGAGAAAAACCTTCTTTTATTTCGAGAGAGAGAGATAGAGAGAAAGAGAGAGAGAAAGAAAGTCAAAAAGAGGAGTGGTTGGGGAAAGATCGGACAAAAACGCGTGAAAAACTGAGCTGGAACGCACCCCGCGCGCCCGCGGAGATCGAAAGCCGCGCGCCCGTGGGAGTCTCCGCGCTCGTGGAGACTCTTGGCCGAGAGGGGGATCGCGCGGTCGCGCACCTTGGCAATTTAGCTTTCGGCAGCTTCCACGGTTTTGGCTCGTTCTCCCTCGTTTCTTAGCCGATTGACCCGATTCAACTTGTCACGCGCTCCTTATTCGATTCTCTATCTTTCCATTACCTTGAATCCCTCAAATTTTGCATTCATTAATCCACCATTTTCTCAAGATCTTGCGCAAATCTACACAACTCACCGAAAGAGCAAAAGTGAAGGAAATAACATGAAAATCACACAAAAATAAGGGAAAAACACCTACAAGAGATACTAAACTCCTAAGATAAGATAGGACAAATATACACTAAACAATAGTTGATATCAATCAACCGGCAAGGATCCCGAAGCCAACTAATCTTCTCACCAGTGAAGAGAAGAAGTTAAAGAATCTAGAGTTCGTTGCTCAAGCCGCATTATTTCAAACTCTAGATAAAGATCGTATGAAGGATACAAAGAACTGCACAACTGCCAAGGAATTATGAGACCTACTCGCAGATCTTTGCAGAGAGTCCGAAGCCATAAAAGGAAACAAACTCCAACTGGCAGTTGACAGGTATGAATCTTTCAAAATGCAGGCAAAAGAGTCCATCTCAAGCCTTGAAACTAGATTTCTAGGCATCATCAGTGAGATGAACAACCTCGGGAGGATTTATCCCAATTCTGAGATGAATTCCAAGATATTGGATAATCTTACTGAAGAATGGGATATGAAAGTGATAGCTACAAAGGAATTAAGAAATCTAAATAGCATCACTCGAAGGGAACTATTTGGTTCTCTTAAAGCTCATGAGTACAGTCTAAACCGGAAAAAGGAAACATCGACATCATCAGCTCAAGACACAGCTTTCTACGGCAAAAGGACTAGGTTTAGAGACACTTGAGGAAGAAACAACTTCCGACCTAGGAGCTCACCAGCCAAAGAAAACCAAGGCGGATCTTCAACTAAATGAAAAAGAGAAGCAACTGAAAAGAAGGAGAATCTAACTAATGACATCAATGATCAGATCCAATCAGTTACCAAGTTGCTAGAAAAGTTGAAGAGAGCTCGGGATAAACAATCAGTCTCACCTCAAACTGATAAAATCCCAAAAGTTGAGAAAACCTACCAACCAGCAGAACGGGCAGCTGAACCATTCAGAAGTGGCAACCGAAATCTTGGAGAATGTTTTCATTGCCATAAACAAGGACATTACAGGTTTGAATGTCCAGAACTCCCAGAAGACAAGAAAGCCAAGGTAAAAAGGAGCTTCTTCAAAAGAAAAGCAATGGTCGCAAATCTCGAGAATGCCGTGTTGGATGATTCAGACTATCCTTCTGGAATTGATTCTGACGGCTACAGGTCAAATGATGAAGCACTATTCTGCCTTATGGCTGACAATGATGAAGATGTTAGTACAGCTGATTCTCAAACCTCTTTTTATCATATAAATGAAGTAACTGTCTCTAGTAATGAACTTGATATGAAACTTATGATGCTAGAAGACCAATTAGCTTCAATTTCATGTTTGCATGTTGAACTGAAAGATGAAAATGATGAACTGAGAAATAAGGTTAGGAAACTGAGCATTGATCATGAAAGATTAAATTATCTTGAATCTCAGCTTATAGAATTTGAGAAATTGAAACTGAGAAATGCTGATCTAGAGGCTGAAAACCAAAAACTCAAACAAGAGATCCTTGAAAAAGAAAAGGTAAATCTAAAGTTCAAAAAGGGATCTCAAACTCTAGATGAAATATTAAGCCATCAAAGAACTGGAACTGGCAGCTCAGGGCTAGGATATAGCAAGTTCACTGCGTTAGAAAAGGGAAAAGCAGTTGCCCAACCCAGTGACAAGGGAATCCTAAAAGGGTTCACTAGACCTCATGATCAACTAGCTGAGTCAACCAAAGGAAAAGGAATATTGAAAAGTCCTCAAACTCAGCCTAGACAATTTGGTTAGTTTTACCAAACAAAAATACCAAGCCAACTGAAGCCCAATTTCCAGCCAAGACCATCAGTTCACTCAAGCCAATCTACTCGTTCAAAGCCTCCAGTTCAACAAACACCATCATACCAACAAAGAATGTCCCCAAGACAAACTGATAGATCAGCCCTCTTTAGGAAGAAAAATTAGTTTGGATCTCAAGCCTATCCTACCAAGAAGTTCAATCAGAACACCTATAGGAGAGATCAAAGAAATTCATTTGAACCCTACCATCATTATAATGAGTACCTAGATTCCAGAAATAAGCCAAAAAGCTCCATTTCAATAAACTGGAAACATACAAAACACTGGTCTGATCACAGAACTCAAAGGTCTCAAGATCAAAGAGATTTAGTAGAATTGTTTTATCCAACCAACTCTCAACGCAGGTATCACTCAACTGATTCAAATCAGAATAGAAGAGTTGAGAAAAAAATCTAAACTGATCAGGCGATCCAAGTCAGTTGGATCTCTGAATGATAAGAAGCCAAAAGTTTGGCAAGTTTGGATTTCAAAAAGCTTGATCAATCAACAAGGACCCGATATAAAATGGGTCCCTAAATGCTAATCCTTATTTTTGCAGGACAAGAGCATCATATCTATGAAGAAAGTCAAAGACATTTGTTATCTAGATAGCGGGTGCTCTAAGCACATGACCGGAGACAGAGAAGATCTCGACGGTTATGAAAATGTCAAGGGTCCACTTGTCACATTTGGAGACAACTCCAAAATCCAAACCATTGGAGAAGGGTTCGTAGTCAAGGGAAAAGTAGTAGTAAATGGAGTCTCCCATGTGGATGGACTGAAGCACAAACTACTTAGCATCAGCCAGCTGTGCGACAATGGATACTCAGTTGACTTCACTAAAGACTCCTGCAGCATAAGAGACAAGTCAACTTGAGTAATTCTTCTCACTGGTATAAGAAGAGGCAACATGTACATTGTTGATTGGTCAACCGGCTACTCAGAGGCTTGCTTCCTTTCAAAAGAATCAACTGAAGCAAGCTGGCTATGGCATCGACAACTGAATCACCTCAACTTCAAAAAAATCAACTACCTAGTCAAGAAAGAGCTAGTTGAGGGGCTTTCCAAGGAAATATACAAGAAAACAGGCGTATGTGGGCCATGTCAAAAAGGAAAGCAGGTGAAACCATCATTCAAGAATAAGAGTCACCCACCAGGAACAACTGATTGTCTTCAACTGCTACATATGGATTTGTTTGGTCCAGTTAGATCACAAACTCCAAAGGGCAAAAGATTCACTCTCGTAGTAGTTGATGATTTCTTAAGATATACATGGGTAGAATTCTTGAGGAGCAAAGATGAAACTTATGACAAGCTAATAACGCTGATCAGAAGGCTACAAACTGAAAAGGAAAGATCAGTTCAAAGGATTCGCTCTGATAATGGAACTGAATTTGTGAATCAACAAATGATCAGCTTTCTTAGTCAGCTTGGAATCACACATGAACATTCAGCTGCAAGAACTCCATAACAAAATGGTATAGCCGAACGGTGTAACCGGATACTCAAAGAAGAAGCTTGAGCAATGATAGCTGATGCCAACATAGCTGAAGGGTACTGGGCTGAAGCAGTCAACACAGCTTGCCATGCTCAAAACCGAAGTACCATTGTAGCTGCACATGACAAAATACCCTCTGAGCTGTATAAGGGTCGTAAGCCTTCTATCTCATATTTTAAAATATTTGGCTGTAAATGTTATATTCACAACAATGGCAAGACTCAATTGAAAGCTTTTAGTGCTAAAGCTGATGAGGGTATATTTCTTGGGTATAACTCACCTCATACACAAGCTTACAGAGTGTACAATAAATGAACTCTTATTGTGGAAATAACATGTCATGTGGTATTTGATGAATTTGCTAATGAGTACAGGAACAAAGAAAGAATAGACACATTAGTTCAAGTACTACCTAGTGAAACTGAGAACTCGCAGGACTATATAGATTACATTGTTCCAGAGCTGTTTGAAGTTTTACTGGAAGAAGGCAATGAAACTGGCACAAAACCAGTTGAGAACAACTTGGTCAATGAAGACACAAATCACGCTGAGCCCACAAACCCCATAACTGAAATAGGGGGAAGAACTGATGAAAATGTTGAACCAGCTGATGAGAGGGCGACTGATAACGTCACCACAGAAGAGCCAACTGGGGACCCAGCTGAACCTATCTTGCCCAAATGGCTCCGAAGCCACCCAACTGACAAGATAGTTGGTGATCCAAGAAGTAGAGTCCAGACCAGAAGTTCAACTGAGCATGCATTATTCACATGCTTCATATCTCAAACTGAACCAGCAAATGTCAAAGAAGCCTTAGAAGACTCGGACTGGATCATGGCTATGCAAGAAGAACTGAACCAGTTCACAAGAAATGACGTATGGTTTCTTGTTGATAGACCAAATACCCAGAAGGAAATTGGTACAAAATGGGTCTTTCGCAACAAACTGGATGAACAATGAGTGATCACAAGGAACAAAGCTAGACTGGTAGCTAAAGGATACTCACAAAGTGAAGGGATCGACTTTGATGAGACATTTGCGTCAGTTGCAAGATTGGAAGCCATCAGACTGTTCCTAGCCTATGCAGCGCACTTCAACTTCACAGTCTACCAAATGGATGTCAAGAGTGCTTTTCTTCAAGGAATGCTTAAGGAGGACGTGTATGTCGAGCAACCTCCAAGCTTTGAAATTGGTGATCAAGTCTTCAAACTGAAGAAGGCCCTATACGGACTGAAGCAAGCTCCTAGAGTGTGGTATGAAACTCTAACAACATTTTTGCTGAAAAATGGGTTTCAAAAGGGAGTCATTGATCGAACTCTATTCCGAATAGAACGATCAACTGAGATCCTAATGGTTCAAATTTATGTGGATGACATAATTTTTGGATCAAAAAGCAAAGATCTGTGCACACGATTCGCTCAACTGATGCAAAGCGAATTTGAGATGAGCATGATGAGAGAAATGACATTCTTCCTAGGACTCCAAGTGAAGCAGCTGAAAGATGGAATCTTTATCAGCCAGACGAAGTACACCAAGGAGCTAGTCAAGAAGTTTTGAGTAAGCAAAGGAAAAACTCTCAAGATTCCTATGAACACATCAGTTCAGCTAACTCTCGACGAAGAAGGAGAATCAGTTAGCCAAACATTTTACAGAAGAATCATTGGGTCGCTACTTTACTTAACAGCTAGCCGGCCAGACATCTCTTATTCAGTCGGACTATGTGCACGGTTTCAAGCTAATCCAAAGAAGAGCCACCTCAAAGCAGCTAAGAGGATTATCAAATATCTCAAAGGAATCATAAATCTTGGACTATGGTATCCCAGATATGATAGTTTGAGCCTAATTGGTTATTCAGACTCAGACTTTGGTGGATGTAAGATCGACAGAAAAAGCACCAGTGGAACATGTCAGTTTCTTGGAAGCAAACTGATATCCTGGTTTAACAAGAAGCAGCATTCAGTTGCCACGTCAACAACTGAAGCAGAATATGTAGTTGCTGGAAGTTGTTGTGCTCAGATACTCTGGATGAAGGAACAGTTGAAGGACTACAAAGTTGAAACTGAAGAAGTGCCTATCTACTGTGACAACAACAGTGCAATTGCGATAACTCAGAATCCAGTTCTGCATTCAAGAACTAAGCACATTGACATAAGGAATCATCACTTCATTAGAGATCACATCGAGAAGAAAGACATATGCATCAAATATGTTAACACTGAGAAGCAGATAGCTGACATCTTCACCAAACCATTGCCTGAAGCAAGGTTTATGGAGGTATGCATATAGTTGGGACTGCTGGAGCTAGCATCACAAGATGAAGATGATAAACTGGAGGAAAAAGGCCAAGGAACCACTCCAGCTGAAGAGAGAAACTGAATCAAAAAGACGAGAAACTGATCAGTTGGCCACATAAGCCACCAGTTTGAAGTAAAGGCAAGAAGCTGCTAAGAGAAAAGTAAACTGGAGATGATCAGTTTACTCCATCAGTTCAACTAAATCATCAGTTCAGTCGCTCAAACTGATGATCCAGTCAGTTATGCAGAACATACAAGCTGCGAAATTGATCAAACTGATGAAGGAGTACTAGGAACTGAAGTCAAATCAAAAGGAGATGTCAATTCAAAGATCAGCTGAAGGAGAACAGCTGAACTGGGAAGCAGCTGAATAAAGGTCCATGCAGTCAAGACCAGTTCGGAACTAATGAGAAGACATCTTAGTTGAAACTGATCAACAAAAGGATCATCAGTTACAGTGGAAGCCAACTGATGACGTAATCAGTTTCAAGCCAAGGAGAAGCTACCAGAGAGAAAAGATAAGTTCAAAAAGTTTCAATATTAGAAACGGTAAAAACACGTGTCATCACAATATTACCGTTGAAACCTCTCTCTCTCTCCTCATTTATCCCCAACGGATAGAAATGAAAATCCAATCGACGGGTCGATTAAGTTAAATCTGATCATTGACTATTGGGCATATCAAGCGTCATAACCGTTGGATGAATCTCATCACATTCTATAAAAGGAATGGCTGAACTTTCATTTTCACTTTTACCGATCTCAAACACAGTAAAGAATTAAAACATCTATCATCCTTCAATCATTGAAACTGTTCTGCAAATCTTACGAAAGTGAAATCATTCAGCTCCAAAATTCAGTCAAAGCCACTTTACCATTTCTGAATCATTTATCCCAAAAACTCCATGGCTGACAGACGCGCACTAACTGTTCAATGAAAGTTCGACTTTAAAAGAACTGGTGAATCTTCACGAGGATTTTAAATGAATCTCTACATAGATAAGTTCCTGGATATAGGGGCTTATAGAGAAAAATGCTCAGATTCCGCTCTTTGCAACTCACTGATCACGAAGATAGAGGAAAGCGGCCTAAAAAGCTTCACAGAAGAGTACCCATCAAAGATTTACCTAGAGGTTGTGGTTGAGTTTTACTTAAACTTAAAAGGCTACGATGACAGAATAGAGACTGAAGTTCATGGAGTCAAACTGATCATAACTCCAGAACTGCTCGAAAGACTGTTCAAACTGCCAACTACTGGAACCAGATTGCAAGATGTTGAAGTAGATCAAGAGGAAGCCTACCGTGAGTGGAAGAGGGAGGAATGTATAGATCCATATAAGAGCAGTGCACTCATATCTCTTTTGCAAGAAGAATACAGAGTTCTAGCATCAGTTGCTGCTAGAATGATCACTGGAACAACTGGAAGCCATTCAGAAATGTCGGAGCACAAGTACAAAATATGTACAGTGATCATCAGAGGCATCAACGTCAACTGGGCTCAATACTTCTTCGAGCAAATAAAGAAGTACGTTGATATTGTGGAAAAGAACTGGTTACCAACCGAGTTCCATCAAAAGATGTGCTATCCAAGCAGAATCAGCATCATATTTGAGAACAATTTTGACTTCATGACAGAAGAAACCGACACGCTGATGATCGGCAAACTGGATTTTATACCAGCAACCGGCAGAAGGCAGCCAGCTGCAAAATCCACAAACATCAAGAGCAGTCAATCAACTACTACCATCTCAAAGAAAGCAGAGGAACCTGCAAAAAGAAAAGGCAAAGAAATTGCTGTTGAAATACCGCAAGAAGACTCCGATTCAGACAATAATCTCCTAATAAGATAAATGTTGGGAAGCTCAATTAAAGCTAAGCCACTGCGCTAAGTTTGTTGTTGATCATCTATTGATTCACTTGAAGAAAAGATCCCTACCAGGCCAGTTCAGTTCAAGGAAAGAACTGGCAAGTCAAAGAAGAAATCCGCAGCAGTTCAACCAAAGGGGAAGAAGAAGAAATCAGGGCCTCCACCCCCTCCAAAACTGTCTCCTCACAATATCAAGGTGTTTGATGTAGCACCAATCGCAGGAGATGATATTGTGCCTGAAAGGGGAATTCCACCAAAGGACACAGGAGCAGATTTCTTCAGAACTGCGTGCCCCCCGATGGGAGAGACCGAAGAAAACATAAGAGCTCTATCAAGAGCTGAAATCATCGAATGCTAGGCTGACAAACAAGTGCAGAAATTCATTACTGAAAATTTTATTGAAGATGTGATTGGTACTGCCGCTCTGTATGCAGCCTTATCAACGTATGTTTATTGGTACCTTTAGAGACATTGCTTCAACTCCGAAACCCATTTTCTCCTAACTGCTCTACATGGGATGAGCTTCTGGAGAAGGGAAGAGAGGTGGAGCATGCAATGGGCTAGACAGGAAACTCCAGAACAAAATCCAGTCATCACCTTGAAAAGAATGCTTGCCATCCGAAGGAACCATCCACACCCAGAACAACAAAAGTTGTTGGAAGTAATGAATGATCTACTAAACTGGGCCAACATCAGATTGCCACATCTGCAAACTCAAGCTGAGCAGCAACAATGGAAAAATCTTCAAGTTCAACAGCATTGGTTGCTCAATGAAGTGTTAAAACTCAGGCAGCAATAGCTTCGGGAGGTGCAGAACCAGTTCAACAAAGAAGCTCAAAGCAGTCAACAAGGGGCTGGAACTGCTGCAGCTTACAGCCCAAGGCAAACTGTCATAGCATCTGTGGCTAGGCAGTTAACATTCGAAGAATCCCCTCAACCGGATGACATCATCATTGATCTTCTTGATGATTCTCCTGAGGTGCAACCAGTTGACGAGCAAACAGCCAGTGATCAGGAGTTTGAAGAACTGCTCAAATCTCCTACTCTACCAAATCTTCCAAGTGATGAAGAGCCACAGAAGACGATTGAAGAGACTGAACTACCTGAGGAGCCAACTGAACCTCAAACTACTCCTCCTCAAGATACAACTCCAGAGCCAGCTGAGTCTGACCAGCCAACTGGACAGACTGCTCAAATGGATGAACAACCTGCCTATCAAGGTACACTAGCACTAACTGTGTACTTTGATCCAGTTCAAAGGGCCCTTCAAGCCCTAGATGCTGCACCAGAAACACCACCAGAGGCAAGCTATGATGAATCTATTAGTATGGAAAAAGCAGACCACTCCCACACAGTTCCTTGCAAGGAACTTGTTGGAACTGAAGAAGGAGAGGAAGTGGACTCTAACGCAGTACAGTTCATCGCTCAGCCAAGCAGTTCAATAGTCCACCTCCCACCGTATTATGAAGAGCTGATCCAATCCCTGCAGCAACAGGTTAAACTGCACACTGAGCAGATCAAGCAGCTGCAAGCCCATCCAAGGCTCCAGTCAGCTGAAACAGAGTCAGAAAGCAGTGATGAGGATGAAGAAGAGGATCTAATTGAACCACTGGCTAAGAAAAGGAAAAATGATCACAAGAAGGACTGGCTGATCAAGTTAAAACTGATTAGAAAAGCCCTAATTGTACTTCTTGTTAATCAGTTTGTAATTATATCTTTTGATATATTTATAAAAGTTTTTTTTCAAATAAATATTAAGCCTCACATTTATTTTGAAATTTTGACCGTTGCAAAATAATGACACGTGTGAAAGTCATTAATTGCCAACGACCAAAAGAGACCAGAGGCTAGTACCATTCTAACCATCAGATCTATAAGCCTGTCCAAACATTCCTAAACAGCCCCTCTCTTTCAAAACCTTTCAAAAAAGCCCCTTCCTTCTACAATCTCAAAAACTCTCTCTCAAAAGATCTTAAATTCCCAAAATCTCAGCCAACCCCAAAGATGGCCGAATTATCCAGATCTTCAAATTCCTTCAAAGAACAACTTATGAGAGATAAATTTCTTGATAAGAAGAAATTTCAATTGATTCTAAATGAATCAATCAACCCACTCCTTCTGTCCAATCTTCACAAGACAGAAATTCTTTACTACCTGGAAACACCACCAAAGTTCTTTAGATAATATTTGGTGAGTGAATTGTTACTTCAAGCAAAATTATCTGCAGATGGAAAGACAGTGTCATCAGTGATTCAAGGACGGCCGCTTCAAATCACTGAAGGGATAATTGCAGAAGTGTTCCAACTCCCACAGGAAGGTTCATCCATTCAAAATCTAAAGGAATCTGTAGAATTGTACTGGAGAAAATGGAAAGCTTCAACCTGCAACAAGCAATTCATTTTTACAACCGCTAAAACTGACCTTAAGCCCGAGTATGGAGTTCTACTCTACATAATGAACAAGATGATGTTCGGGGCCATTGGAAGCCTGAGTCAACTCACCCAAGAGAGATACAAGGTTATGATTCACCTTGCTGAAGGGCGACAAATGAACTGGGCAGAATTTGTCTTCCAACAATTCAAACATCAAGTCATCAAGGCCTCTGACTCAAAGAACTCTGGTAAATTTGAGTCCAAGGTTGGACTTGTTCTAAGAATAAGTAAAATGCTTGAAGACCTGCTGAAGGTTCCAAATGATGAGTCACTGCCAGTTCTTATCTCTGACTGGATTTCCAACAAAGGAACTGCTCATCTTCAGTAGCTAAAGAAAAAGAGAAAAGCCAAAGCCAAGACAGGCAACCACTCATCGAGCAACTCAACTGCCAACGCCGATCAGTCTCCAAAATTAAAGAACAGATCACTAGTTGATTTCTAGGTTTGCTCTGATCCAGATGAGCTTATTCCATTCATTGGAATCCCTCATCCAAACTACGGAGCGAACTACTTCAGAAGTACATACCCTCCACTCCAGCTGACTGAAGAGAATATTCACACTTTTTATAGTGGTGAATATGCAGTCAAAGGTGCACAAAAGGAAGTGACCAATCTCCTTCTCAATCAGTTCGCCTTTGTTGCACAACGTGACCAAGAGTTGTTCAAGCAACTCCACCGGTATTTCTATTGGTATAACTGGAGACATTCTATGTCCATCCAGTCTCATTTTCTGCTAACTGCCTTTCACGGCATGAGCTATTGGCAATGAGAAGAAACTTGAAGCATCAAATGGATAGGTTCATCAAATCCATTTCCTCCAACCATTGTGCAAGTTCAGCACAGCATGAATCACCGGCTTGTCAACAAGATTCCAGCTACCGCTTTATTAGCAGAAATCAAGACCAATATCGTGTCTCAAGAAGTTGGAACTGCAGATCAAACAGTCAACTGCCCAACTGGCTCGCTTTGTCGAAAACTGAACTTTGATAATCTATCAAGTCAGTCAGTTGAGCCATTCCGACAAACTCCATCGGTCGTTGAAAGGATAGAACCACATATATCACAAACTGAAGCTGTGGCTACCCAGAAGAATCCATGGCGTGCTGACGAGAGTGATAGTGATGATGAAGACACTGCCACATCACCAAGCCTCCTATCCAAAAGCTATGTCACTCCACTACTCACATTTAGCTCAAAAGGCATGCAATTGCCTATGAAAAATGATCAGTTTTGATCATCGCCAAAGGGAAATTCCCAATCCCTTAGCCAAAAGATGAAAAACTCGTCAGTTGCCATCCAGCTTCATCTTCACCAAGCCCGGAGAACTGCAAGGCCTGAACTACCAAAGACCACAACTGGATCCTAAGGAAATAGTGCAGCCAGTCCAGCTAGGCCCTTCAAGAAGCGGAAACTGTCTACTGAGAGCTAAGCAACTGATCAAGCCAATTGATCAATTTAGTTCAAATACAGCTTCCACTTCAGCCAGTTCTTCAGCGACAACTGAGAAGCGAGACTCAACTGATCATTCAACCGCCGAAGCCGTCAAATCAGTTGGACTGTATCCCAACTGAATCAGGATAAGTTTTTTTTATTTTTCAAAGCTTATCATAATTACATTCTTACCGTTGCGATTATGAAATTTCTTATATTATACTCAACGGTTACAATCTGAAAATAGGGTTCTTTCTCACAATGCTGCAATTAATATCTCTGCGTTGATATTAAATCAACTCTTCAATTTGAAAAAGAAAATATTTTTTTACTGAGATATAAATAGCAAGATCTGCATAAAATATTTTGCTATTTATGGCAACTACCCCATTTTCAGAGTAGCTATTTCTCAGCCACAAGATCGTAAAGTTACTTCTTCATCAAACGGCTGAGATGTAAGCACCATTTATTCAGCTAATCCTCCATCAAATCGGATGGCTTATCAGCTAAGAAAAGTAATCGAGTGTCCTCGATTCCTGCATGCAAAGCTAAATAAATATGTGCACAGACATGAAGGCTCCGATCATCTGCATATTCTTTCTCTATCTTGCTTTGATCATCTGCTGAGTGTTCTCTCTTCTCAAAAACACTTGCTCTCTAAACTAAAACAGCATCTTTTTGCAGATATGAAGCCCCCATTTTAGATGATCGATGCAAATCTACTTATTAAGAAGCTGAAGAAAGATAAAACTCTAAGTGTAGAGTATCTTAACGCACGGCTCGGCTCCGAAAACTTTCAAAGGATTTATAGGCCATTGGAGGCAACTGGGCTGCTACCATTTTTGACGATCGTGCCACTCAAGAACTTACATTCTCGTGTTACGGAGTTCTACTACAACGCAACTATCTCCGGCGACAATATCATTTCTACCGTCCGGAGTAAGGCGATCACAGTGACGAAAGAGATGATGATGTCTACCCTTCACCTTCCAGGCGACGGTCCAGACGTTATGACCCTGTAATTGCCCTGCAAATACGAACTATGGGATGCTTGGAAGCTTCCTCACGTCAACCACTATGACTGTTCACACAGGCTGAAGGAGAGTATGACAAATGATATCCTCCAACTCTTAGATATCACCGGCCATATCCTACATGGCAACTTTGAGACAGTCCACTTCTCGGACATCAAAGCCCATCTCACAGCCACTCTATACTACGGATGTAAAGCCAACTGGGCCTCTTTCATCCTTGCTCAACTGCGAGCTAATGTAGAGCGAACGGCCTATGACCCATCCACTGGCTCATTTCGCGAAAAGATCGGGTTTATGAATCACATAAGCCATATCATTCAAAGCCAATTTGATGAGGTCATCCCAAATAGCGAACTGCTCAAAAGAAGAGACATGCTTCCCACTATCTACGGCCATCCAATCCCGAAGCGTTCACGTCAACAAGGGCCTTCCAACTTAGGTCGTAGAAAGGCATCTGTGGAGGCACCCGTCAGCTCCTCTGATGAAAGAGAGCTGCTGATTGAGAGTGAACATCTTTCAAGGCTGAGTGATCGGCCTACAATATCAGCCAGCTCCCAACCTCTATCATTAGTCCAACGTGACTCCATTGAGATTGAGTTTGAAGCAGTTCTCGATCATCAGCTGAGAAGCTGTTTCGGTCTCATTGAAGACACAGACTCTTCTCTGTTCGACCAACTGCAACGGTACCTACAGTACCATATATGGCGATTTCAACTGGATGAGTTAACAATGTTCCACCTCATCCGCACCCGTGGCTCCACCTTCTAGATCAACGAAGGAACATGGAATAGAAACTGGATGAATCATCCACTCTCAGCGCTACCAACGCTTTCAGAGATAATGGATTCGATGATCAAGCGAATCCAGCTGCGCATACCAGCCGATGCTCCTCTCTCCGACAATGAACCGGTGAAATCCTCATGCACACCCGTCGTTGATGATCCACTCATCCCTTCAACAGATGAGATCTTCAACAACTTGTCCTCGATGAACTTCAGAGAGCAAGCAGTCTCTCTCACCTCTACTCCAGGTCAGTTCATGATAACTGAAGAAGCATATGCATGGCTCTCCTCACCCATGTAAATTCCTTCAGTTTCCTCAATTCATGATGACAATATGGCAACTGCGTTCACCTTCCTGCCAAACTTGTCACTACCATCATATGACCCATTCCACCTTTTGGATGATGCCAAAAAGAGGGAAGAAGAACAGATAGATGATGGATGCTTAACTCTTTGGGATCAAATTCAAAGAGAAAATTATCATGAGAGGGAAGATCAGCTTCAGGGGGAAGCATGGAGGATGCAAGGAGCTCAAGAAAAAGGAGAATCGAGCAGAAAGAAAAGGAGCAAAGAAGTAATTTTCAGGGAGTAGATTAGTAGTTTTAACTACTCTTGAAAATATAATATGCTTTAAAGTGAATATATATAATATACATTTCGACCATACTTATAATGCTCATGCTCTGTTACTTCAAGTATGATTAAGTTAAATGTTCTGATAATGCTCTGATACTTGAATGAAAAATGGTTGAATGCTCTGATGCTTGAATGAAAAATGGTCTAATACTAGAATGAAAGCATGCCCAAAGTGAAAGAATGAGAAAATGCTCTGAAACTTGAAGTCTAATTGCTCTAATACTTGAATTTCATGCATATCTTAAATGCTTTAATACCTGAATAACAGCATGAATGATAAATTCTAATGACAAATGCTCTGATACTTGAATGAAAATCATAAATCAAAATTTCTCTCAAACTTGCTCTGAATTTGCTCTGAAACTGCTTAAGCAAACTTGCTACATTTGCAGATTTTTCCATCATCATCAATAAAGTTTTGACATCATCAAAAAGGGGGAAATTGTTAGGAAAAACTATCAAGGAACCCCTAGATTGGGTTTTGATGAGATGTCAAAATTATTTGTGAAAAACTAACTAAAATTCAAGTTGCAGACGACAATAGTACCTACCTTCCTAGCGAGCTGTTAGGGACTTCAAGTGTGAGTCGTCGACCCACTGAGGTAGCGAGCAGTTACCAGGTTCAGCCAACTGTCCTTCATTATATAATTTGTAAAGAAACTCAAGTTATATAGTGAAGTTGCCCTTCTGCGGAAGGAAGAGAGGACGTAGAAGTTTGAGACTTCGAACCTCTATAAATTGCTTGTGTGCTTTACCATTTTGATTATTGCATATCTTTGAACTGCACAAAATATCACACAAGTCACACTCTTAACTGTTCAATAAGTTTGTGCATAGATAAGTTTCATTAAGCGAGTCAAAGGGCCATGTCATTCCGCATTTGAAGTAAAAGTTTTAATCAGTTTATTCACCCCCCGTTGAAGCCTGTTGAAATAGCCGTTGCTCAGGAAATCAATCTTTGTTGAGTATTTACTCCAAGATCTTCTTCATTAATTTCAAGATCTCTAGTTGAGCATTAACTGCGGGAAACTCCAGTTGGCAGATTCTTCAACTGTTCAGTTTTCAGTTCTGGACTTCAGTTGGCAGTTCTTCACCTGCACAGTTTTCAGTTCTGAACTCCAGTTAGTAGTTATGTGCTTAGCAGCTCAATTCGGCTATTGCTTCTGTTAGCTATTCTTCTGAGCTCTTTTACCAGTTTGACTGATCACAATTGTTAGCTAGTTGGTCAGTTCAGCTGATCTTATCTTGAGTTTGCTTGTCAGTTCAACTAATCACAAACTGTTGAATAGTTTGTCAGTTTCACTGGTCTTATTTTGAACTTGTCAGCAGTTGATGTTGAGCTTGAGCTTCACGCTGGCTGACTTCAGTTCTGGCCATCAGTAGTTGGTTTGAATCTTGACTTCAGTTCGGCTGATATTTGATTTTTGTCCATCAGGTTAATACTTCCAGTCTTCAGTTCAACTGACTTGTTGTCAGTTTCTTCAATCAGCTTGATTTCTCTTCTAGCTCGACTGACTCGGCTGTCAGTTTGATTAAAGCTGATTTTGTTAGGAAAAACTATCAAGGGTTTTCCCGACTGGGATTTTGATGAGATGTCAAAATATGCCAAAAATACGCAAAGAGCTTTGAAAAACTAAAAAAGAATCAAAGCAGAAAACTAAGGATGATCATATAAAAAAATCGAGCTATCAAAGCCTAAAAATGATCAATCCAAGTGAGAAAAAGAAAAGAAAAGAAAAGAGAGAAAAGAAAACAAGAGAATAAAAGAGAAAAAGAAAAAGAAAAGGAGAGAGAAAAGAAAAGAGTGTAAAAGAAAAAAAATCCAGCTATAAGAGCTGTGAAAAAGAAACTGTAGCTTGCTAGATCAGTTAGAAAGATAAACTGAAAGTTGCAGATACCATCAAGTGGAGTACCAAATACCATCAATCTACAGTTATGAAACCGAAGAAAAATACTAGTTCAAGGTACCAAGGTACCAGCCCCGAAGTGCCTAACACCAGCTGAAGAAAAGTTCCAGCTGAAGGAAAGTTTCTAGTTGAAGGAGAATACCAGCTGAAGAGAAGAACTAAAGGATATGCCAATTCAAGATAATTTCCAGCTGAAGGAGAATTCCAGCTGAAGAGAAGATCAAGTCCGAATTGAAGGATATGCTAGTTCAAGACTATTCGCGGCTGAAGAAAAGGTTCCCGCTGAAGAAGACTACCAGCCGAAGAGAGGAGAATCCCAGCTGAAGGAAAATTCCAGCTGAAGAGAAGATCAAGTCCGAACTAAAGAATATGCCAATTCAAGACTCTTCCCGACTGAAGAAAAATTTCCAGCTAAAGAAGACTACCGGCCGAAGAGAGGACAATCCCGGCTAAAGAAGAATACAAGCTGAAGACCACATCAGTTCAAGTTGATGAACATGACAGCTGAAGAAGAATACCAGCTGAAGAATGTACCAATCAAAGGTACAAATAGAAGGAGATACCAGCTCAAGAAGTTCCAGCTGAAGAATAAAGTTCCAGCTGAAAAAGTATCAGTTCGAAGGATACCAGCTGAAGACGCATCAGTTCTGAAGTTCAACTGAAAAAGCACCAGCAACCGAACTGAAGACCAGTCCAAGGAAGTTCCACCTGAAGGGACATCAGTCCAAAATGCCAGCTGAAGAACACTGGTTCAAACTGCCAGCTGAAGCAAATCAAACTAGAGCTCAGAAAGCATCAAGTCAGAGTCTAGAACTGCCAGCTTAAGATGAACTAAACTGGAGCTTTCCAAACTGCCAAGGATGTGCAGAACTGACAGACAAGGAACTATAGATTCCAACTGCTAGATAAAGCCCAGAACTGAAGATCAAGATAGAAGTTGTAACTGAAATTCAAAAAAGCCAACAAGAAGATCTTGAAGTTAATGCAACCGAGATCTTAGAACAAAAGCTCATCAGAAAAGCAAAGGCTACTCAACGGATCTCTTTAAATGAAAGCCCCTCAATGGCTTTATCATTTAATGATCAAACAGTGATCATCAACGGTCACCAGCCACTCATCTATAAATGATGAGCAACCCAGAAGATGACCGTGACTTTTGACTCTTGAAGAGAACTTTTGCTCAGACTTTCAAGTGAAGACGTTCGCCAGAGCTGTAAAGTCTCACGCTCAAACTCAGCAGTAACAAAAGTCCAACTGAAGAGAAAGAGCCTAAACGCTCATCAAGCTAGCTGTTGAAGAAGTCCAGCCAGAGCCATTCTCTCAGTTTAAGCTCTACAATGATCAACTACCCAGCTTAAGCCGCAGACGCGCAAAGGAGTACATCAGTTGATACCAGATTCAAGGCTGTCTTCTTGAAGATCAAAAGAGATCTAAAACCTTGTAAAGACGGACAATATCATCTAAAGTCTCAGTGAGCAGTTGAGATCAGTAAGTGTGAGCTGTTGACCAAGAAACCGGTTGAGGAGGCTACTTGTGTTGGTTCTTCGCTTCCAGGACAGCAACAATTGGAAAGGAATCCGTGACTCGTAAAGTCACTGATAGCCAGGTCCAACACCTGTCTTCACTGTGTAACTGTAATAAAGGAACTTTACACTTGTATAGTGAATTGCCCTTCTGCGAAAGGAAGAGATGACGTAGAAGTTGAACTTCAAACCTCTATAAAACTGCTTTTGTGCTCTGCTTTATATTTCAGTTTCAGTTGCATGTTCTTAACTGCACACTTCAAACACAAACAGCACTCCGAGCTAGCTGATATTCTCAACTGATCACCTAAGAGCACGGATAATCTAGCAAGTCAAACGGGCCCTGACTATTGCGCATATCTGTTAAGTTTTTGGATCAGTTTATTCACCCCCCCCCCCCCCCTCTAAATTGATTCTGACTCGTCCCGGGACCAACAGATTTGACTTTTGTGATTTAACCCTTAGTTGGGTTATTTTCTGACTGGTTGATGCATCGTTTCAGCTGGGTTGACCATGCTCCAATTTGGTTGACTCTTGCTTCAGCTAAGTTATTTTTGGAGCCTCCTTTTGGTCAGCTTTATATTTCCAGCTTGGAACTCCTGCAATTTTTTAACAAATATTTCTACATATTTTGACATTTCATCAAAGCCATGTTTAGGGGTTTTCTTGATAGTTTTTCCTAATAATTTCTCTCTTTTTAATGATGTCAAAACTTGTCAGTGATGATGGAAAAAACTGGACAATTAATGCACTCTACCAAGATAACTTGGAGTTCTATAAGAGTTCTGAACTTCTTATCAGAATAATACCAGAATAGCTCAGTGTCAATTTATGCTAAACTTCAATATCAGAGCTATATCAGAAAGTTCAGTATCATGAAAGTTCAGTTTGAGCTTGGTATCAGAGCTTAGTGATATTAAAAAGTTCAGTATCATGAAAGTTCAGTTTGAGCTTGGTATTAGAGCTAGCTATATCAGAGAGTAAAAAATTTCTTTCTTGAGTCATTCATGCTTCAGTTTGATCATGATTTCAGAGCAATTATGCTTGGTACTAAACTAGAGCTTGATAACATGAGAGTTCAGTCCTAGCGGTAACAGAGCTTATCAAAGCCTCTAGCTTGGTATCATAAGCATCGGAAGTTCAGTTCAAGCTTGGTATAAGAGCATAGAAGCAAGGTGCTTGAATCAATTAAGCTTTACCAGTTTGAGCTTGGTATCAAAGCTAGCTATTGTGAAATTGTATGTGCTTAAGTTTGAACTTAGAGCAATCATGAAACCATAATATCAGAGCATAATGAAATCATAATATCAGAGCATAGAGCATAATCTAAGAGCATATAGGAAAGGTAAGAAGGGTAATTATCATGAAAGGTGAGTTTCAAAAATATCAAATCTTGATATTTTAACTTCCTTCTTCATTCAGCTCTTTCAGCTTCCTTTTCGACTGCTTTTCAGCTCCTTCTTTTCTTACTCGATTCTCCTTTTTCTTTAAAACCAGGAATGACATGAATGCCCCAAGCTTGTTGCTCAAGATACACTTTCCCCTCAAACTTGGCTTCCACCTGAAGCTAAGCTTTTCTTTGGATTTGCACCCAAAGAGTTAGTTTTCCATCATCATATCTTTTATCTTTTCCCTTTTTGGCATCATCCAAAAGGGTGAACTAATGTTGACCATATGATGGAACTGACAATTTTAGCAAGATAGAGAATGCGGTTGCCAAAAATTGTTGTCATAGGTTGGGAGAGCTGGAAGATTGGGCATTGACGAAGACAACTATGCATAAGCCTCTTCTGTTGGCATGAGATGACCAATATTAGAAAGAGAAGAGTGATCATGATCTCCAAAGTTAATGGATGCCAGATTGTTGAAGAGTTCATCATCAGAGGAGAATGGAATGTCTTCAGGCAGTGGTGTAGAGGAGGAGTTGGTTGGCTCATTGTAGGGCAGAGGTTCCTCAACTGGTACTGCACACTAGATTCTTTTGATAATTGAATCCATTATCTCTGAGTGTGTGGGCGGCATGTTGAATTGATGATTCATCCAGTTCCTGCTCCAGTGTCCTTCATTTATCCAGAAGGATGCACCACGTGTCTCGATGAGATGAATCAGTGTGACATCATCTACTTGAAATCTCTATACGTGATATTGGAGATATCTCTTCAGTTTCTTAATAATGAGGAATCAAACTCCTCAATTATACCCTAGCAACTCTTCAGCTGATGATCTAAGGTTTGGTTGACGTTTTCTTCAAGAAAGTCCTTACGGACTGAGGAGAGAGGTTCTGAACTGGCTGGGGCAGTTGACTGATCACTCATATGAGTGAGTGGTTCACTCTCAGTCATCGACTGCTTTTCTCGGTAGGGGTTTTCATCTTCAATCAACGGCTTCTTTCCTTAGTTAGAGCCGTCGGCTTTAGTTGGCAGTTGCTTCTTTTGCTTTGAGCTTTCAGCTTTACCGCTATTCTTCCTGGTTGTAGAAGATGGTAGGGAGAGTATCTCTTCATCCAAGAAGTTCTCCAGTTGGGATTTGCATCTAAACTTGATTGAGAATTATATGACTGATGAGATTGACAAACCCTACTTTCTGATGGAAAGTGCCAGTTTTGCGATCAATTTCAGCTTAGCGAATGTTTCGTCGCAGTTGGGCAAGGATGAAGGATGCCTAGTCAGCTTTACATCCGTAATGCAAAGTGGCCATTAAATGAGCTTTGAGATCATTGAATTGAATTGTCTCAAAATTACCTTGTAAGATATGGCTTACGATGTCGAAGAGTTGTATAAACTCTTAAGGAAGGTTGTCCTTCAAATTATGTGAGAAATCTCGATGATGAATGTGTGGGTGCTTCTAGGCATTCCATAACTCAACCTTGTTGGGAAGGACCAGAATATACACTTTGGTCCCTCACCAGGAAGATGAAATAAGGTCATCATCATATCTTTGGTCACCGTAATGACGTGGTTGTACACAATGGAGATGATGTTGTCGTATATTATTATTTCTATGCTGTAGTAGAATTCAGCAACATGGTTGGGAATACACTTAGCGGGCACGATTCTTAGGAATGGTAGTAACCCAATGTTCTCCAATAGCCGAATGAGCTTGAGATATTTCTCTGGACCTAACCGAGCATTAAGAAGCTCTAGGTCGAGAATTTTATCCTTCTTCATCTTTTCAAGTAGTAGTTGGGTATTCATTATATGAAACGGAAGTTTCATTTCTGCAAAGAGCGATAGTGATGTTAATAGAGTAAGAGTTTAGGTAAAGATTAGTGAAGTCAAGGAGAACTTTCTACTGCCCAATGCCTGACTAACCACCATGTCCACAATATACGGGCATGATAAATGGTTGATGGATATGCCTGAGCACCAAGATGCGAGAGAGGTTGAAGAAGAGGAAGTCGAGGATGAGGAAGTTGGAGCAGCTGATTAAGAAGAAGAGCAAGAGATACTTCCACCACCTCCACGAAACATGAGGCCACACCCACATTATCATAGCTGAGAGCAGGAGGACCGTCCTGAATCCTTCCACAAGAGAGTAAGCACCTCTCAGATGCCATCTGAGCTACAGTTTGGTGAGATGCAGCATGACGTCCAGAGTCTATGAGGAGACATGGACCTGATGCGCCAAGACGTCTCCCACATAGCGGGCCAAGTGGAGTCGCAGAGCACGAGCATGGCGGAGCTCATGACGATGATGCGAGGATGGAACTCCCACTTCTATGATCCTCGATTCCAGTACCCACCTCCAGGGCCTCAATGATTTGTGAGGTAGTCTAACTTAACCCTTCCTCCTTGTAAACTTATTCTTACTGGAGTTCTGAATAAGTTTGGGAGGATGTGAGGAGGTTAAGATAGATTTATTTTTATTTGTGGCCTATATTTTATCATGATATTTTCTCTGCACTACTTTTATTTTTATTCATACTTATTTGATATTGTTGTACACATGATTTGATATTTTTCTCTGGCTCTCGTACTATTTATTTTTATTTGTTTCTTTACCTTTCTTTGCTTTCATTTTTTTAGTGTGTTTGTTTTTGTTCGAAGCAACCTTTTGTCATTTTGATTTTTGAGCTGCTTTTCATCTTCCATTCTTTCGTTGTTATGACATTTTTGATCGATGAGGAGATAGCATTGCTAAGGTTTTGATTTGGTGTGATCGGAATTGTCAATGAAGATTCATGGTTTGAGAGGTATCGAAAACTTTCTACCCATTTTTTTGATTTTTAATGTGTTGTGTGAGCATGGTTGATTGTTGATGGTGGAAATTAGTAGCATAGATTGAGGAATTGTTGGAATTATGTATGTAGACCTGTGAGAATTTTGAGCTTTGATTGCTATATTATTATTTAGCATGGTTTATTATTTTGAGTTTGTCAGATTATGCAGTTAATCCCTAGAATTTGCTCTGGTTTCTATCTCGAAATTACATGTTTACTTGAATTGAAAAATGATTTTAAGTTGTCTTTGTTACCCGTATTACAACCAACATAAGTCCTAATTGATTTTTGATTTAAGTACATGCATTTTAGTAGTAGAGAGATAGACGATTTGCAAACTTATGGTGGATTGCTGCATTTTTCTGATTTATGAGAGTTCCCTCATACACTGGAGTGTTGAGTGAAATTTTTTATTACCTGTCGAGAGGGTGTAATTCCAATGATTCTGATTTTTCTGTTATTAATTTTATTTGTCTAATCTTTCCATGTCCAGTTTAGTACATCTGAGGATGAATTCAAGGCATGTATCCTGATCATCACTTCATATCTTTTATTATTTTCTTTTCTTTTTCGTTGCTCGGGACTAGCAACAACTTAAGTTTAGGGGTTTGATAATTGTGTATTTTACACAACTTTCGGATATGAATTGATGATCTTTATTATATGAAGTTGTGTATATTATATAGTTTTAGTACATATATTATGATCTTTTGGAGTTTTTTTATGTGTTTACTAGTTTTGCAGCAATAGTTATGTTTTGACTGCATGTTTGGAGCAAAATGAGCAAATATGGTCGAAAGAAGTTAAAGAAGTGTTTAATTGGGCTCTTGAACTTAATTGGATACTCATTTGGAGTTAATGGACTGGATTAAATGATTGAAGCCTAGATAATTCCGAAGCCCAGCGAGAAAAGAGACCGGATTGACCCGGAAAGTGTCGGTCGACCAGTCCCAGTGCAATTTGCAAAGAGGTGTGTCGACCCGACCTTTCTCACCTGGGTCGACCCTGTGCAAAAACATGTCTTTGGGTCGACCTACTGGGCTCGATCGACCCACATGAGTGGGTCCGCAAGACTTAATTTTATCCACTCCAACTCAGGGTTTTTGACCTAAATATAAAAGCCTCATTTGATACACACGCAAGAGAGGATCAAAATACAGTAGAAAATCATCATATAACTTGGAAATATATTGGAAATGCCAAGATACTCGGAGGAGATGCACTAGACCTCGAGAAAGTCGACAAGATTGATAGAGACGGAGTGTCATTGCAGTGAAGACAAGACTACTGGATTACTCTACGTTTTTCAGTTTTTTTTATATTTTTTCAATGAACACTTATACTTAAGAGTCCTTTGTTTATTTTATCATGTCTAGCTAAATTTCTAGCTAGATTTTAGAGTGTGGAATATTATGGATTTTAATATATGACTAGATTACTTTTCTTCCCGCTATCTCTCGGGATTTGATTTCTATGATTTATTTAATATCTTGTATGGATGCTTGATCACCATTTATGCATGCTAGATGTTAATCTGAAGCACTGACTAGAGAAGGATTAATGATAGACAGATAGAAATCATTTTATGTGTGCTTGGAAGGACCGACCAAGTGAACAAGTATTGTATAGGGTTGAATAGATCTTTGTGTACTTGATCAGGAGTAGCAACATGTGTGAAGAACTGACCGCAGTGAAGCATGTGCTTGTTATATCTATGTTATGGTATATGCCGTTATAAGCAGCCTGATAACAACCTTGTGATTGTTGGGATTTTATCGAATTATACCCCACAGGATCTAATCGGATAATCTATAATTCTAAAGGCATGCATATTATAATGCCCCAAACTACTTTGTTTGGCCACGTCACTTAGTATACAGTTTACTTACTTACATTTCTGTGCTTATATTAAATTGAGCGGAAGCTAAGGTCAAATAGCATGATAAGGTATGACATCATAATTCTCATTATAAATTTTTCACAATTATAACATGCAACCTATCGAACCTATTTTGTCACACAACATGGTATTAAGTAGAAGCATTGTATAAGCCCAACCACGTCAATCATACAATCATCTAACCTATCGGGCTTAGGTTTACACAATCCGCCCGTCTAGCACCCTAGTTTAGCCGTCATAATTTAGGGGTTGAACGACATATATTTTCATGTAAAAGGCTCCAAGATCGAACGACCTACCTTTAAAATGTTTACACATTATATCAAGTTAAATACAACATAACTACAAAATCGGGCTAGTCCCATCCCCAATGATCATTGATCATAAACAAAAGGAGGAGGATCAATGAGATCATAATAATATGAGTATTTTAAAAAAAGAGCATGCAAGAATAAACACAAGCTTGTGGGGGTTCTCTTGTGTTCACAACGCTCCTACTCAGGCCTCAACTCCTCAACCTGAAATTCATTAAATATGAATGGGGTGAGTATTTAACAACATACTCAGTGGAGAAACACTGCAAACAGTTATAGATAATTGCACAAGTGAAAATATAACATATGGAAGTTTCTTTACATTGTCGAGACTAGCCTCAACCCCGTAGGGCCCAAACATCATGATGCCCCTGTTAATGAACGTCTTAGCCCCGTAGGGATGCCCGCAGGCTTATTATCCCCTAGGGAGGACATTAACAAGTCTATATTGATCCCGTAGGATCTCTTTATCAATCCCAAAGGATCTCTGTATTGCCCCGAAGGGTCTCATTCATAAAACCGGTCCAAAGACCCTGCATACTTATACAATCAAAGCACAACAATAACTATGACTTCATACGTGTTTACAGTTTAGAGTAACCACACCTTATGAGACGCTTTCGAAAGCCTCTCTACCTTCGAAATACTTCTTTACCGTGCACAAGTCATCTACCTCGAACCACAATACGTCACATATCACCTTTAAATCCCCTTTTTCATTTTAAACGTCGAGTTATACAATTATGCTATAATTTTAACCAAACGCATTCTATATAATACTTTAAGGCTTTCATGCATATCCACATACACAACCATGGATATACAAGCTCATACTATGGTGTTTAGACTTAAAATATACATTAAAACTCTTTGAGGCATTTAACCGAGCACGTTACGTGCAATCATTTAAACCACATGAACATGTCTCATTTTAAATCCTTTAAACTCATAATTCCCATTAATGTACTTCCATCCTAGGGCCATAACATACATGAAAATAAAATCCATACAACCATCAGAACACCTCCAACCAACTACCAATATATCAAGGGAAAATTAGAGCAAAATACCCAAACTCTAGCAACAATGAACCATAGAAATTTCAATATAACTACACATATAGCTTCAATGGGGTAAATAAACCATATGTTCAAGATATCAAGGCAAAAGGATCAATAAAATTGAAAATCCTAAGTTTTTAGATACAAACCCTTAATTCAAATCAACAAGAAATGGTGTTTAATCACCAAGAGGAAGATGGTATGAAGTTACCTTCATTGATGGATGATGATAAGAGGATCCACTTCAAGAACTTGAAGATTTTCCTTGAGAGAATATGGAGGAAAAAAATCACCAAGGTGAAAGAAGAAGTGAAGATGAATGAGTGAAGAGAAGTATTTAAAAGATGGAAATCCCGAAGCGAGGCGCGACCTAGGGTGATCGCGCCTGGAGGTCGCGTTCGAGCGAAAGAAAAATGGCTCTCTGAAGTGGAGACACACGACTCAAACTATTGTGCCTCATGGTCGCGTTGTAGACGGCTCGACACACAACTTGGAGGAGGTCGTGTCCCACAGTCATGTCTCGGCTTCACTGCGAGATGCGACTCGATACCACCCGCGATTGATGGCCGCATCAGAGATGAAGAAAAATGCGTCTCTGAAGCTGTATCACGCGACCCAAATGGTCGAGTTTGTTGCCCGCATTGCAGACTCGATCTATTGTTATTTTTCAAAGGACATTTCCAACTCCATTTAACTCTCTAATTTAAACATAACTTAAATTTTCAAAACACATTTAATACATACCGAAAAAGCAGGGGCGTTGCCCCCTAGCCCCCATCGAGACATTTCACCTCCTGAATTCCCGACTCGCTCACCGAGCAACAAGACCCCGACCGGCTCAGTGTTAGGGTGTTCAAGGTGTGCCAACAATAAAATTAACTTTAATTACATTCGTTCATTATCATATAACTCGATATTTTTGTAATAAAATCAATCTGTATTATACACTTAGTATAATATCATCGTGCTATGAGGTATCGGCTCGAGTAGGAGAATCTGCATTAGAACAATGACATAATATACAAACATACCATCATCTTACCATCATAATTAATATTCAAACAACATTAATTCATAATCATTTACCAAAATTATAATTTATGATTTAGCAAAAAGGGTCGGGGTATCACACATATCATGATTTTATGTGTGATGATATTAATAACACATGTTGAACATATCATGCAAGAACATCGAATTAATTCGAATAACCACTTACACGACAAAGTAGGGTTGCTCACGACATTACAGGTCTAATCTCGTTATTGTAGAAGACACGGTCGAACTCGATCTTTTCTCCACTGTGTTCGACCTCCACCAAGGCTGCAGAGATGCTCCTTGCTCTTCTACTATATTTCCGATACTCGTTTAGATGTAGAGTGGGCTACAATCTACTAAATTGTTTGGATAACATAGGGAATTAAGTGAGCACTGAGAGGGGCAGATTATACATGATAATTTTCGTCCCACCCTCCTCATTAAATAAGGAGGAGGACGAAAATTCACTCCTCTATCCCTAATGGGTTTGGGCCTCTCCACTTATTCCATTCCCTTAGTCTATTAAGGTATTATTTGGGCTACAGTAGGGATCTAAAAGAATATTTAATTGGCCCACTAATTTATTTAATATCCAATATCCAATACCTAGGATATAATTAAATAAATTAAGTGTTATTTTTATTCCATTAAAGAAATAACACTGACCTACCAATTTAATACATTTTACTTAATACATTCTTCTTTAGTCCAGTCATTCCCTATATTTAAGATATAATGTCCATTAATTAATTATGTAAGCTCTGATAGCTATAATTAATCAATACTTCTATTCCTAGAGTAGTACCACATAAGCTTTACCATGTACGAAATAAATTCTACATACAGACTTTCACATGTACTTGTGTTTACTCAATGGGACATCATCAACCTGGCGCACTAGGATATGGTGACCATACACAGTGCACGACCCATCATATATGTATATGTTACTACCTAAGATATCGAGATTATTGACTCTATCAAGAATCTCACTCATTGATAAATCAAAGAGTAGACATAACACACATATGTCCGCCACTGTGTAAAGCTTAAGAACCTGAACTCTATGGATCTTTATTCTCTCCTTTTAGGGTTAGATTAGAGAATAGTATCCTATCGTGATCCTCCTCAATACACGTGTTAGTGTATCAAAATAATTAGTTAGTGAAGATAAACTAACTATCAGATTATTCTACGGCGTACAATGATTGGTTCAGGATCATCAAAACCGCAAGCCTTTTAATACTTTGCAAGGAACCTGATGATATGATCTTTATCGTGTGTTTACCCATACCATATCATCTACAATACAAGTATAAGAAAACATGCATATATAAATATAACAATAAATAATATGCATAAATAATGACTGCAATAATAATCAATCTATATCGTCAAAACCATTGTTAATAGTATACAAAGGCAAGCTTTCAGTATACAATTCTAACAATCTCCCACTTATACTTAAAGCATGTCTTTTAAGTATAGCATAAAACTGACAAAACTCTCCAACTCTAACTAAATCTCAAAACACAATCTGGGTCTGCATCTATCTCCCATTTTTTCCATCTGACCATCAAAGGTCTTAGCCGGTAGGTTTTTCGTGAATGGATCAGCCAGGTTGTCCTCCGATACAATCTTGACCACTACAACATCTCCTCTCTTAATGATTTCTCGTATAAGATGATACTTTCTCTCTATGTGTTTACTTGCCTTATAGGCTCTGGATTCATTCGAATTTGCCACTGCACCAGAGTTATCATAGTATATCGTGATGCTCCTAGGCAAATCAGAAACCACGCTCAAGTCTAACAAGAAGCTCCAGAGCCAGACGGCTTCCTTTGCAGCCTCAGAGGCAACTATATATTTAGCTTCTATGGTGGAGTCAACGATCCATTTCTACTTGATACTCCTCCACGCAATGGCTTCACCTCCCAAGGTAAACACATAGCCCGGGGTAGATTTACTCTGATCTTTATCGGCTTAGAAATCTGAGTCTGTATAACCTAAAGGAATGAGACTGTCAACACAGTATACCAGTATATAATCTCTAGTCCTTTTCAGGTACTTGAGAATATTCTTTACTGTAGTCCGATGTCCTTTTCCAGGGTTAGACTGATGTCTGCTTACCATGCCAACCGCATAGCATATATCAGGCCTAGTGCATTGCATAGCATACATGAGGCTTCCCACAACCGAAGCATATGGAACCCCTTTCATCTCATCTATCTCAGTCTATGTCTTGGGACACATATCCTTGGATAGATGAATTCCATGCCTGAAAGGTATAAAACCTTTCTTGAAATCTTGCATGCTAAACCTAGCTAGCACTGTATCGATATAGGTCGCCTAGGATAGGCACAACATCCTCTTCTGGCGATCTCGAATGATCTTTATGCTAAGGACGTGTCCAGCTTCTCCCAAATCCTTCATATCGAATTGCTTGGATAGCTACACTCTTATGTTCCGATAACACCTTCTTATTGTTTTCAATAAGCAAAATATCATCAACATATAGTACTAGGAATGCCACCACATTTTCATCACTCTTTTTGTACACACAGCTCTCATCCGGACTTTGGATGAATCCATATGACTGGATAACCTCATCGAACTGAATGTTCCAAGACCGTGATGCTTGCTTAAGTCCATAAATGGATCTTTTAAGCTTGCAGACTAGGTGCTCTTGACCTTTAGCAATGAACCCCTCTGGTTGCTTTATATGGATGTTTTCTTCAAGACATCTATTCAGGAAAGTTGTCTTGACATCCATTTGCCATATCTCATAATCTAGATGAGTAGTAATAGACAAGAGAATTTGGATCGACTTAAGCATGGCAACCGGTAAAAGGTTTCCTCATAATCGATCTCTTCTTTCTGAGTATAGCCTTTCACCACCAGTCTAGATTTAGAGGTTTTAAACTTTCCATCAGATCCTCTCTTTCTTGTGTAGACACACTTGCATCCAATAGATTTTACCCCATCAGGTGGTTCTACAAGCTCTCGGACTTCATTGTGATCCAAAGATCCAATCTTAGATTCCATTGCAATTTTTCAAGAATCTATATCTTTGTCTTGTACTGCCTCGTCATAGGTCTTGGGATCTGATGAGTGTCTAAATTACACTCATTTTTTATTGTATTTAGTTATAAATACAATAAGTTTTAAGTATATGATGATATAAATAATGTAAATATCATTTTTATCTATGGTTTTAATATAAGTGGCCAATACAGGAATTTTTGGGTCAAATCAATGCAAATTAAAGTCGAATTGGGATTTTGATCAACAAAGGCCACATGAAATGAGAAAAGATGAAGAAAACTAAGTGTTAGGCTCAAACTCGACCACGGGATGCGAGTTCCCTTGGCCAGGCCTCACAACATATGCAGACACTGCATCCGGACTCGACCAAAAGGTCATGGTGCAGAGCCCTTCAGGGGCCTGAAAACATGGGGTCCGGACGCGGGCATGAGGTACGTTGCAGGCCTCTCCGAGCGCGGCCCCTGGCATGAACACATGGGGGGTCGCGCCTCAGGCCTTCTGGCGTGGAAGAAGCATCCATTCATCTTGAAGAATCAAGCCATATGATTGAAGGGGATTGTTCATCATTGGATTTTATCTTCTCCTCTACTCTTCTACACTTGTGTTTAGGATGGATATTATTATTTCTTTCCTTGTTCTTGCCTCTATTGTAAATATGGTTGGCTACCTAAGGGCTCTAGGATGTGGAAAAATAGTGTGAATCTTGTTCTTGACTAGGGTTTAATATATAGGTGTGCTTTGTCAAGGTTTTGATCCATGCTAGTTCTTGAATGGTGTTGTTTGAGTGGCCTTCATTTAATATCAAATGTATAAATCACATGACATCTTGCCCATCTTATGATCATAAGCATGTATGGATTGAATCCATGTATTTGTCCTTTTAGTTGAATGTTGAATATGTGGAAGGAAAATAGACCCTTGGTGCTTTTTGTAGTTATGATCTTGGAATGTATTAGAGATAATCATCCTCATCACATACGCACTTAAAAGATATTCGAGAGATGCTCTTATGCAATTACGTGGTCTTTCTATCATTGACGGAGCATGATTGTATTGATAACCCTTGTTGTGTGTTCAAGAGTAGCATTGTGTATCCATATCCTAGAGTCTTGCCTTTATTTGTTATCTTAAACCATTTCCTCTAAGTCTTGATTTCTTGTTTTAGATTCAATTTTGTTGTTTAAAGTTGTTGGTGTTTTGGTGTTTAATCTAGTTTATGTTTTGGTATTTGATCATTTCATTCATGCTTTGGTATTGTTGGATTGGAATCAACCTTTAACTTATTGAAGTCTAGATAATCCTTACATTTATAGTTGTGATACTTGCATTGTCGTGTTTTATCTCTCATTCTCTGTGAATCGACCTCGTTTCATCCTTGCTACATATATACTTTTATACTTGTCAGTATGACACGAGCATAATTATTAAAATGAAAAGTCATGTGAAGTAAATCTCGCTATCAAGTTTTTGGCGCCGTTGTCAGGGAATAGATAATTAATTTGAAGATATAATATTATGATGACGATTGTGTGGATTAGTTTAGACATTTTATTTTATTTTTTATAAAAGTTTGCACTAATTTGTTTATCCTTTTGATAGGTTGTGTATGCATACTCAGTCTCTAGGAGAACCTCCTATCAATTTAGACTTGGAAATAGAAGCCACGGTTCGCCACAACAACGCACATAGACAAAGGAGAATGGCGGATAATCCTCCATCGGTTCAAGATCCTATAATTGCCCAACTTCAAAGGTAATTAGAGGTTATGCAAGGGCAATTGAAAGCCCAAGAGGAGGCACAAAATAGACAACTGGAGGCTCCTATTCAGAACCTCTTCCAACCTGTGTTAAATCAAGGGGTGGCAAATGGTCCACCCATTCAAGCCAACAATTTCAAACTCAAGACGTCCCTTAACCTCATAATCCAATAACACCCGTTCCGAGGGATGGCAATAGAGGATCTAAATGAGCACATACGTAAATTTCTTAAGTATAGTGGGACCATGAAGGTGAATAGAGTCCTGGAAGATGCAATTTGACTTCGGCTCTTTCCATTTTCCTTGAGCGATGAGGCGGAAACATGGTGATTAAGCCAAGCCAAAGGCTCTTTCCAAACATGGGATGCATTGGTGATGAAATTCCTCCACAAGTTCTTCCCGCCTGAAAAAACTCTCAAACTAAAAGGTGAAGAGTGATGAACAATTCTCTCAGTTCCTCAACATCTTTAGAAAAGTGCAAATCAACATCCCACTTGTTGAAGCACTTCAACAAATGCCGAATTATGCAAAATTCTTGAAAGAAGTGATTTCAAAGAAGATAAGGTTGGGAGAATATGAGACGGTCAACTTGATCGAGAATTGTAGTGCACCACTACAGAGGAATCTACCCGCAAAGATGAAAGATTTGGGAAGCTTCAACATCTCGGTCACCATTGGAGAAAGCCATGTGGGAAAGGGTTTGTGTGATCTAGGAGCAAGCATCAACTTGATGCCTCTCTCATTCTTTTCAAAGTTAAATATGGGAGAGATCAAGTCTACCACCATTTGCCTTCAAATGGCCGACCGATCCTTGACATATCCAAAGGGGGTGGTAGAAGACGTGCTCGTGAAAGTCAACAAATTTATCTTCCCGGTTGATTTTGTGGTGCTTGATATGGAAGAAGATAAACAAGTTCCCCTCATCCTTGGACGACCGTTCTTGAACACGGTTAAGGCCTTGATTGATGTGGAGAAGAGCTTACTTTGAGAGTAAATGATGAGAATGTTACCTTCTCCCTCCAAAAAGCAATGCAACATACCAAAGATGAGGCAAAGAGCATAGAGGAGTGCAAAGTACTCCGAATGGTGGAAGAGTGTGTTGATGTGGAGGAAATGTGTAGACTGAGTGATCACTTTGAGATTTGCATTTCTAACTCTATTTTTAATTCTATACCTTATGATGATATTGGTCTTTGTGAAATCGTCTCTATGATGAATTCTTTTCAGGAAACGTACTTGAGGAAACCCAAATTCCTCTCATTGAGAGATGAGGACCAAACATCAAAGGAGGAAGAGTCGAAAGTAAAGGAGAAAACCATGGAGTTGAAATCCATACCTACACACTTAAGGTATGCGTATCTAGATGAAGACAAGTAAAAATCGATAATCGTTTATTCACTTCTATCAGATGAGAAATTGGATAAATTGCTAAGGGTTTTAAGAAAATTTTAAAGCACTATAAGGTGGTCCATTTCCGATCTTAAAGACATAAATTCTTCTATATGCATTCATAAAATTTTGTTAGAAGAAGACTATAAGCCTAAAGTGCAAAACTAACGGAGACTTAACCCTATTATGCAAGAAGTAGTTCGAAAAAAGGTCTTGAAATTGTTGGATGCCGATATAATTTTTGCTATTTCTGATAGTGAGTGGGTTAGTCCTACTCAAGTTGTTGCTAAGAAAGGAGGGATGACTATAATCGAAAATGATAACAAAGAAACGATTGCTACTAGAGTAGTAACTGGGTAGAGAATGTGTATAGATTAGAGGGCATTAAATGCTTACACTCGAAAAGATCATTTTTCTTTACCCTTCATTGATCAAATACTAGATAGGTTGGCGGGTCATGAGTTTTATTATTTCTTAGATCGATACTCCAGATACAATCAAATGATGATTGCTCCTGAGGATTAAGAAAAGACTGTCTTTACTTGTCCGTGTGGCATATTTGCATATAAGTGGATGTCATTTGGGTTGTGTAATGCACCTGCCACCTTTCAAAGGTGTATGATGTCCATTTTTCATGGATTGATTGAGAATATAATGGAGGTCTTCATGGATGATTTTTCGGTTTTTGCAGATTCATTTGATCATTGTCTTGATAATCTAACACAAGTCTTGCAGAGGTATGAAGACACCAATCTCGTGCTAAATTGGGAGAAATGCCACTTCATGGTGAGAGATGTCATTGTTCTAGGACACAAGGTGTCGAGGGAAGGTCTTGAGGTGGACTGAGCAAAGATTGTTGTAATCAAGAAACTTTCCCTTCCAATCAATGAAAAGGGAGTTAGAAGCTTTTGGGACATGCCGGTTTCTATAGGTATTTCATTAAAGATTTTTCTAAAGTCTCTAATCCTTTATGTCATCTCCTTGAAAAAGACGTTGAGTTTGATTTTGATGTTCATTGTTTGCAGGCTTTTGAGACCTTGAGGAAGGCACTAATTACAGCACCCGTGCATATCACACCAGATTCGAGTGAACTATTTGAGATGATGTGTGATGCAAGCGAGATTGCGATGGGAGCCGCTCTTGGTTAAAATAGGGACAAACTCTTCCGAGTGATCTACTATGGAAGTAGAATGTTGGATCCGGCCCAAGTCAACTACACCACCATAGAAAGGGAGCTCTTGGCAGTGGTATACGTATTTGACAAGTTTAGGCCCTATCTCATTGGGACTCGAACTATTGTGCACGCCGATCACGCCGTCTTGAGACATCTCTTTGCCAAGAAGGATACAAAGCCGAGGCTTATAATATGGATTCTCCTTCTCCAAGAATTTGATGTGGAGATCCGAGATAGAAAAGGATGCGAGAATGTGGTGGCGGATCACTTATCCCAGTTGGAACATATGAAAAAATAGGAGAAGACTACATGGCCAATTAATGAAAGCTTTCCCGATGGGAGAATCATATCGGCATCGATAAAAGTCCCATGGTTTGCGGACATTGTCAACTATCTTGTTGTCGGAGTAGTGCTCGTAGAGATGGAGAGCTACCGAAAGAAGAAATTCTTTCATGATCTTAAATTTTATATTTGGGAGGAGCCATATCTCTTTCCAAGATGTGCAGATTCCGTGCTTCAAAGATGTGTGCCGGAGGAAGAAATGAATGAAATTCTCAAGGCTTTCCACGACTCATCTTGTGGAGGCCATTTTGCATCCAATAGAACCACAAGAAAAATTCTACAAAGTGAGTTCTATTGGCCCTCTCTTTTCAAAGATTGTGGAGAGTTTGTGAAAGGTTGTGAAAGGTGCCAAAAGATGGGCTCGATTTTAAAGAAGGATGAAATGCCAATGAACACAATAATAGAAGTTGAACTGTTTGATATTTGGGGAATTGACTTCATGGGCCCCTTTGTGGCTTCCGAAGGAAATCTCTATATCTTTCTTGCGGTTGACTGTTTATCCCGGTGGATTGAGGCCATTCCCACAAAGACCAATGACTCGAGAGTTGTACTAAAATTCCTTCAAAGGAATATTTTGACAAGATTCGGAGCTCCAAGAGCTTTGATAAGTGATGGAGGCACCAATTTTTGCAATAAGTGGATGGCTAGCCTCCTAGTACGACACGGAGTAAAGCACCAAGTGACCACTCCTTACCACCCACAAGCCAATGGGTAAGCCGAGCTTGCGAATAGAGAGGTGAAACAAGTCCTCCAAAAGGTGGTAAAGACAAATGGCAAAGATTGGGCGAGCCATCTAGATGAAGTACTGTGGGCCTATTGAACGGCCTACAAGACTCCATTGGGCATGTCCCCATATCAAATGGTCTTTGGGAAATCATGTCATCTTCCGATTGAGCTCACTCATAAGGCGTACTGGGCCACCAAGAAGCTCAACCATGACTTTGAGATGGTAGGTTAGCAAAGAATTTTCTGGTTAAATGAAATCGATGAATTTAGGCTTAAGGTCTTCGAAAATTCTTCCATCTACAAAATGAGGACCAAACTCTACCACGACAAGTTCTTAAGGAAGAAAGAACTTGTACCAGGGGATGCTGTGTGGTTGTTCAACTCATAGTTGAAATTGTTTCCCAAGAATCTCAAAACTAAGTGGGGAGGCCCTTATTTGATCTCAAGGATCTTTAAGAGTGGTGCTGTGGAATTACAAGCAAAAGACGGAAATCTCTTCATTATCAATGGACAATGTGTAAAGAAGTTTTACAATGCTGAAGAACAAGCCGGAGTATTTGTACTCCATCTGCAAGATGTTTGAGGACCATATCCCGTCGAGCTCATGGAGTTAAATCAAGTGCTAGTTGGGAGGCAACCCAATGATTTTTAATTTTTGTTGGTTTCTGTCAACTTTTTAAATTTTGGTTTATTTTGTTTATTTGTCTAAGTTAATTCTGTTTTGATTGTGTGATTCCTAAATTGAGGAATTAATCTTGATAGTTGGTGTTTGTATGTTTTAAGTGAGTGAAATTTCTGCAGGAATAGAGAACTGGGCACAACAGGGGAATAAGTGTTGAAAACTGAAGTAAAAAAGACGTATTGAAAAATTCCTACTTGAAAGCGCGGGTGTCAGGCGCGAGTTTGAGAGAGGTCGCGCCCCAGACGACTCCGGACGTGAGTGAAAAATGTGAGTATGGCTCGAGGTGCAGAGCCCTTCATGGGTTGGAATTTCTTCACTCAAAATGCGAGGCATAGGCGCGAGCAATCTAGAGGTCGCGGTGCAGAAGACTCTGTTGGGATTTTTTTGAATAAAACCACCGCAGGATCATTTGGTTGTTCATTAATTCATGTTCATGCAAATCATATTTTTATGTCACATGCATATTTATCACAGTCTAACAGAATCAGCATGCACAGCAGATTCAAATCTAATAAAGCGGAAACATAGAAACGAATCTACTTACAAATCGATAGACGGTCTGTGGACAAGATTAAAGATCTAATCTTGATGTTGAATGAACACGGTAATTGGCGCCACTTATGTCAAAATCATTCACCTGCAGATTCTACTCCAAGATCTTCTATTGTATTCTCGGACTGTATCTAGATTCAGAGTGGGCTGAAATCTACTAGATAGGGTTGTGAAATATGTGGATAACTTTGAGAGACAAAGAGGGGCTGAATTCTTATGCTTAAAATTTCGCCACCCTCCCCTATTTATATAGGGAAGTGGCGAAATTCACTTCTCCAAACCCTACTTGGTTTGAGCCTCTATCTCAAGTTTAATATCCAGTCCACTATCAGTCTATTGGGCTACAACATGGATCTAGAATAATATTAAATTGGCCCACTAATTTATGTAATATCCAATATCCAATAAACTTAGGATATAATTAAATAAATTAAGTTTTACTTTTATTCCACTAAAGAAGTAAAACTGACCTACCAATTTAATACATATTTACGAATATGCTTTTTCCTTTAGTCTAGCCATTCCCCGTGTTTAAGATATAATGTTCATTAATTAATTATGTCAGCCTGTGACAGCTATAATTAATTAACATCTAAAACCTTGAGTAGTACCACACAAGCTTTACCATGTAAGGAATAAATTCCACCTGCAGGGTTTCAACATGAACTTGTGTTTCCTCAAGAGAACATCATCAACCTGGCGCATCAGGATACGGTGCTCATGCATACTACTCGAGACATCATGTATACATTGTTATTACCCAAGATATCGAATTCGATCTACGAAAATATCTCACCCATTGATAAATCAAAGTAATAAACAACGCACAAATATACTCGCCAATATCACATGAGTTCAGAACCCGAACTCTGTGGATCTTTATTCTCTCAGTAACTGGGTCAGAGACAGAGAATAGTATCCTATCGTGATCCTCCTCAATACATTAACGAGTGCACTAGAATAATCAGTTAGTCAAGATAAACTAACATATCAGATTATTCTACGGTGTACTGATGGTGTGTTCAGGACCATCTAAGCCATGAGCTCTTTAATACAATACAAGGTTCTAATGATATGATCTTACCGTGTGACTCCCCACACCATATCTTCTACAATGTAAGTATATGGAACATTGCATAGAACAATTATAGAACATAATCTAAATGCAAACAGTGACTGCAATAACTTTCATTTCATATCATCATATCATCAGAAAAGTATACAAGGACAAGTCTTCCAGTATACAAAACTAACAATCTCCCACTTATACTTGAAACATATCTTTCAAGCATAATAACTAACTGGCTAACTCTCCAATCAAAACTATCAGCTCAAACTGCGCCACCAGGTCTGCATCTCACTCCCATTTTCTCCACGTGACCATCAAAGGTCTTAGCCAAAAGGCTCTTCATGAATGGATCAATCAGGTTGTCTTCTGATGCAATCTTGACCACCGCCACGTCTCCTCTTTTAACGATTTCTCGTATAAGATGGTACTTTCTCTCTATGTGTCTAGTTACCTTGTGGGCTCTGGGTTCCTTCGAATTTGCCACTGCACCAAAGTTATCACAGTATATCGTGATAGTCTTAGGCAAATCAGGAACCACGACCAAGCCTGCTAGGAACTCACGGAGCCAGACAGCCTCTTTTTGCAGCCTCTGAGGCAGCTACATACTCAGTGTCCATGGTGGAATCCGCAATGCATTTCTGCTTAATGCTCCTCCATGCGATGGCTCCTCCACCTCCTAATGTAAACACATAGCCCGAGGTAGACTTACTCTGATCTTTATCAGATTGAAAATCTGAGTCCGTGTAACCCAAAGGTACTAGACTATCAGAGTGGAAAATCAATATGTAATCTCGAGTCCTTTTCAGGTACTTGAGAATGTTATTGACCGTAGTCCAGTGACTTTGTCTAGGGTTAGACTGATATCTGCTTACCATGCCAACGGCATAACATATATTAGGCCTAGTGCATAGCATGGCATACATCAAACTTCCCACAGCCGAAGCATATGGTACTTTCTTCATTTTCTCTATCTAAGACTGTGTTTGGGGACACATTTCCTTAGATAGATGAATTCCATGCCTGTAAGGTATAAAACCTTTCTTGGAATCTTGCATGCCAAACCTAGCTAGCACGGTATCGATATAAGTAGCCTGGGACAGATATAATAGCCTTTTCTGGTGATCTCGAATGATCTTGATGTCAAGGACATGTCCGGCTTCACCCAGATTCTTCATATCGAACTGCTCAGACAACCACACCCTAATGTTTGATAATGACTTCTTACTATTTCCAATAAGTAAGAAGTCATCAACATAAAGTACGAGGGATGCCACCACGTTTCTGTCACATTTCTTGTACACACAGCTCTCATCTGGACTTTGCACGAATCCATATGACTGGATAACATCGTCAAATCGGATATTCCAAGATCTCGATGCCTGCTTAAGTCCATAAATTGATCTCTTAAGCTTACACACCAAGTGCTCTTGGCCCTTAGCAATGAATTCCTCTGGTTGCTTCATGTGAATGTTTTCCTCAAGACTTCCGTTTAGGAAAGCTGTCTTGACATCCATCTGCCAAATCTCATAATCCAAATGAGCAGCAATAGACAAGAGAATCCGGATTGACTTAAGCATGGCTACCGGTGAAAAGGCTTCTTCATAATCGATCCTTTCTTTCTAAGTATACCCTTTTGCCACCAATCTTGCCTTGAAGGTTTCAACCTTCCCGTCAGATCCTTTCTTGCACTTGTAGATCCACTTGCATCCAATGGATTTTACCCCATCTTGTGGTTCTACAAGTTTCCAGACTTGATTGAGATCCATAGATCCAATCTCATATTTCATTGCAATTTTTCAAGAATCTGCATCTTTATCTCGAATAGGCTCGTCATAGGTCCTGAGATCCAATTCATTGAGACCCTCTAGGAAATCTGAAGCCTCTCCCACACCAATAAATCTATCAGGTTGGCGTACAACCCTCTCACTGTGACGAGGCAGTTTCTGTACTTCTGTGACACGTTGTGCAGTGTTTAGTAGTTCCTCTTCTTGTACAACTGGTGTAGGATTCGATCCTTCCCTTAACTCCTCAAAGATGATTTGACTCCTTGGTTTGTGTTTTATGACATAGTCTTCCTCTAAGAATCGAGCATTGGTGCTAACAATGATCTTCTGATCCTTAGGACTATAAAACAAACCACCTTTCGTTCCTCTATGATATCCAACAAATAGTCTTACATCAGTACGAGGAGCCATCTTATCAGCTTCCTTGTCCAACACATGTTCTGGGCTACCCCAAATCTAAATATGGTTCAAATTCGACTTTCGTCCAGTCCATAGTTCTGTGGGTGTAGCAGGAACTGATTTCGATGGAACCAAGTTAAGAATATATGCTGCTGTTTTCAGGGCATATCTCCAGAACGAAATGTGCAACTCAGAATAACTCATCATCGATCTAACCATCTCTAACAGTGTACGATTCCTTCTTTCCGCCACCCCATTCTGCTGTGGCGTTCCAAGTGCAGTCAACTAGGATGTAATCCCATTCTCTGCCATGTAATCCCTAAATTCACTTGAGAGGTACTCGCCACCATGATCAGAATGTAGTGACTTGATACTTCTGCCTGTTCGTTTCTCTGCTTCCGCCTTAAACTCTTTGAATTTCTCAAAGTATTCTGACTTGCGACGCAACAGGTAGATATAACCGTATCTAGAGTAATCATCAATTAGAGTGATGAAATACTCGAACCCTTCTCGAGCTTGAACTGACATAGGGCCGCACAGGTTAGAGTGAATCAAATCTAATAGCCCTTCGGATCTATTTCCTTTTGACTGGAAAGGACGCTTGGTCATTTTACCTTCCAAACAGGATTCATACAAAGGAAATGATTCCAGTACCAAGGAAGACAACAGTCCATCGTTTACAAGCCTTTATATCCTCTTAAGGTTAATATGACCTAGCCTTAGATGCCAAAGATAGGTTTGATTCAATTCCGAAGGTTCTTTTCTCTTGTTAGGGTTTATGATCAATGTATTCAACAGTTGTCTTTGCGTGGTGTTTTCAATTGGTTTAAGAAAGTATAGGTGTCCATCCAATGTACCAGAATAGATAAAATGTTTACACTAAAGATAACTACTTTGTTATCAAAAGAAACAGAATATCTATCCATAATCAATTTAGAAACTGAAACCAAGTTTCGCCTAAAACCATGCACATAAAGACAATCTTTCAAAACCAAAGTTCTATCACTACTGAAAGGTAAAACAACGTCTCCCACTGCAATAGCCACCACTCTCGTAGCATTGCCCATGTAGACGGTGATCTCATCCTCACTCAGCTGTCATTTTACCAGGAACCCCTGTAAAGACATGCAAACATGATCAGTAGCTCCAGTATCTACTACCCATGACTGGGTAGAACAAGTTGCTAAACATGTTTCTACAACCAGAGTGTGAGATGTACCTCTCTTCTTCTTCTTATTAGGACATGCCGCCTTTCAGTGACCTGGTTGGCCGCACTTGAAGCACTTAGTCTTAGACTTGAATTTCTCAGGAGAAATATTTGGCTTTGGCTTCTTTGCCTTAGACGCCTCATCTGCAGCCTTCTTAGGTTCATTTCTCCTCTTCCTTTTTCCACCAGAAGAAGACACCCCTTTTTCAGCTATGTGGGCCTGAGGATCACTTTTTTGGAGCAATTCAGCCGCCTGAAGATCTATGAACAGTTCAGTCAGGCTGACATCCCTTGTAATCATGTTAAAATTCAGCATGAAGATCTATGAAGAACAATGTCGATTTGAGAATCGCCATCTAGCTCTCCACCCAAGGTCTCGATCTCAGATAAATACCCCATCATCGTGAGAACGTGATCCCTAACATGTGTGGAGTCAGACATTCTCGCATCCATTAGCTTCTTCATTACCAAATGGCGTGCCGAGCGGTTCTGATGATCGAATAGCTGCCTAAGGTTGTACATGATATCATAAGCGATTTTCATAGGCTCATGCTGATGTTGCAACACACTTGACATAGATGCTAAGATGTAACAGCGCGCTATCTCATTAGACCTAACCCACTTATCATATGCAACCTTTTGGGCTTCGTCAGAACCCTCATCTGGTTGTGGAGGACAAACCTCATCAAGTACAAACTTGTGTCCCTCAGCAACAAGAACTAAGTTAAGGTTACGAAGCCAGTCATTATAGTTTTCATCGACAAGTTTGTTTTCTTTAAGGATTAAGGACAGATTGGAGAGTGTCATTGATGATATGAAATAACTGAAATTAAAACATGCAGTACAGTCACAAAAATGTTTAGGATAAACAAGATATAATCGAAAACCTCACAAAAATTATATACTTTTCCACCGACACTTTAAAAATGTCTTTTACAAGCCACGATAGTGTGGACCTTTATAAAATTCATTTTTAAATAGGTTAAACCTTTAATTTACCTCCAGTTGAGTTTCCTTACAACAAGTAAATTAATAGCCGGATAATAAACACGGTCATGTAATCGTCTAACTGATAAGCCACGATCGTGTGGACGTTTATCAATAAATTACATCTAAATGTGCACACCATTATCTTCACACCAAGAACACTATTCGAATTTAACTGCTCCAAATGAAGGAGTCAGTTAGTCCTAGTAGTGTTCTACAGCTATCCATTTAGGAGATTTAATTTCTAGAGAAAACTGTGATATGACACATCCGATATGGAGGAAGACCGATGTCAACGCACATGCCCATCACTTCTCAATTAAACCAGATTTAATGGAGACCGTATGAGATTTCTACATACTTTGGTATGAATCTCTCCCACTTAGTTATTTATGTTTGAGGTTTCATTTTATCCCATTATCGAACATGCAAACATCACATAAAATGATAAACATCTATTGCATGCTTCAACATAATAAGCAACAGTGATATTCCAAGTATCATGGCTTATATCTCATGTTGATTGATGAGATAAAACAGGGAAGTCAGCTCCGGAAACAGGGCTGGATCGCCGCCCCCTTCACCGTGCCTCGCCGAAAACCCTAGCTCTATTTTAGGGTTTCGGGACGTGAACCAGTGAACCTTCATTCTTGGTGCTGAACCACTTTCCTTCTTTAAGTTGATCTCCGATCTTTAATTATTCAATACAGACTATCTATTCCAAAAGGAAAAATCTAATATTGCTAGAATAAAAATTACAACTCAAAAACTCGGTCTAACAGCTTTATATCTATTACACTAAAACAACGTAAAATAAAACCTAGACCTAATCCATGGATTTTCTCATAGATTAAAATCACGTAGCCAAACCGGCATACGGCCAACATTCATTCAATATAAACATACATCACATTAAATAAAGGAACTATGATAGTTGGCAAATCTGCAAACAAACACAGTCTACCAAACCAACAATCATGTATTATATGATACACATAAAACAACATATGATATCTATGCATGAATATTAAATATCGAATTTTACAATTAATTAAATTAATTAATTTGATATTATCCATAAGATAAAAATTAAAAATTAAAATAATTATCCACCAATTTATATCTTGTATTTTTTGAAAATATAACTAAAATAAATCTGGAAATTAATTAAAATTATCCACCAAATTTATTTAATATTTTCAAGCCACCCTAATTAAATAATAATTGGATATCTTGATATAAATGAAAAATCTAATTCAAATATTATCCATAAGAATCTAAATCTTTAAGGATAAGATTTTAAGATTTGATCTACTTCAAAATCTGGAAATTTTGACATCCAAATTTTCGAACCTCATGAAATAAAAATCTGGAAATTTGAAGAACATAAAATATCATCCCAAATCTTTATTACAAGATGGCCGAAAATTCACATACATCAAAACTAGAATTTTCGAATGTCATCAAAAATTCATCCAAGTTTTGAACACCATAAAAATCGAAACACATGACAATTAAATCTGAAAATTTAAACACCATAAATTTATCATCAAATTTAATATGTAGTTTGAAATTTGTGCCCGAATTAATCCTAGAACAGTTCCAAAACCCTCTCTGATACCAGTTGTTGGGGTTTTTTCGAATAAAACCACCGTAGGATCATTTGGTTGTTCATTAATCCATGTTCATGCAAATCATATTTTTATGTCACATGCATGTTTATCACAGTCTAACAGAATCAGCATGCACAGCAGATTCGAATCTAATAAAGCGGAAACATAGAAACGAATCTACTTACAATTATAGTTGTGCTTTGTTAAGGTGTTGATCCATGCTAGTTCTTGAATGGTGTTGTTTGAGTGGCCTTCATTTAACATCAAATGTATGAATCACATGCATCTTGTCCATCTTGTGATCATAAGCATGTATTGATTGAATCCATTTATTTGTCCTCTTAGTTGAATGTTGAATATGTGGAAGAAAAATAGACCCTTGGTACTTTTTGTAGTTGTGATCTTGGAATGTATTAGAGATAGTCATCCTTATCACATACGCACTTAAGAGATATTCGTGAGATGCTATTATGCAATTACGTGGTCTTCCTATCATTGAACGGAGCATGATTGTATTGATAACCCTTGTTGTGTGTTCAAGAGTAGCATTGTGTATCCATGTTCTAGAGTCTTGCCTTTATTTGTTATCCTAAACCATTTCCTCTAAGTCATGATTTCTTATTTTAGATTCGATTTTGTTGTTTAAAGTTGTTCGTGTTTTAGTGTTTAATCTAGTTTATGTTTGGTATTTAATCATTTCATTTATGCTTTGGTATTGTTGGATTGGAATCAACCTTTAACTTATTGAAGTCTAGATGATCCTTGCATCTATAGTTATGGTACTTGCATTGTCGTATTTTATTTCTCATTCCCTGTGGATCGACCTCGTTTCATCCTTGCTACACATGCTTTTATACTTGTAAGCATGACACGAGCATAATTATTAAAATAAAAAGTCACGAGAACTAAATCTCGCTATTAAGATCCAATTCATTCAGTCCTTCAGGAAAATCCGAAGATTCTCCCAAACCAATGAATCTTTCAGGTTGATGAACAACCCTCCCACTGCGACAAGGCATTTTCTGTACTTTCGTGACACGTTTTGTAGTTATTAGTGGTTCTTCTTCTTGTACAAATGGTGTATGATCTGCGTTCCCACTTCAAAGCTCCTCAAGAATGATCACGCTCATGGGTTTGTGATTTATTACATAGTCTTCCTCTAAGAATCGGACATTGGTGCTGACAATAACCTTCTGATCCTTAGGAATATAAAATAAACCACCTCTCGTTCCTTTTGGATACCCAACGAACAACCTTACTTCTGAACGTGGCGCTAACTTATCAGCTTCTTTATCCAGCACGTATGCTGGACTGTCCTAAATCCGAACGTGACCTAGACTGGGTTTTTTACCAGTCCATAGTTCTAGGGGCGTGCGAGGAACTGATTTGGAAGGAACCATATTAAGAACATAGGCTGATGTTTCTAGGGCATATCCCCCGAAATGAAACATGCAATTCTAAATAGCTCATCATCGATCTAACCATCTCTAATAATGTTCTATTCCTTCTTTCATCTACGTCATTCTACTATGGAGTGCTAGACGCACTTAACTGGGATGTAATCCCATGCTCTACTAAGTAATCCCTAAATTCAGTCGAGAGGTACTCACCACTACGATCAGAACGCAGTGTCTTGATACTTTTGCCTGTCTGTTTCTCCACTTCCGCCCTAAATGTTTTGAATGTCTCAAAACACTCGGACTTGCGACACAACAGATAAATGTATCTATACCTTGAGTAATCATCAATGAACTTGATGAAATACTCGTACCCTTCCCGAGCCTGAACTGACATAGGGCCACATAAGTCAGAGTGAATCAAATCTAATACCTCTTTGGATCTATTTCCTTTAGATGAAAATGGGTGCTTAGTCATTTTGCCTTCCAAATAGGATTCACACAAAGGAAACGTTTCTAAGACTAATGAAGACAATGGTCCATCGTTTATCAGCCTTTATATCCTCTTAAGGTTAATATGACCAAGTCTCAGATGCCAAAGATAAGTTTGATTCAGTTCCGAAGGTTCTTTTCTTTTACTAGGGTTAATGATTGATATATTCAATAATTGCATTTGTGTAGTGTTTTGCATAGGATTAAGTATATAAAGATGTCCATCCAATGTGCCAGAACAGATAAAATATTTTTCACTTTTGATAACGACCTTGCTATCAAAAGTAACAGAATATCCATTCATAAATAACTTAGAAACAGAAATCAAGTTCTGCCTAAAACCAGGCACATAAAGATAATCTTTTAAAACAAGAATTCTATCACTACTAAAGGGTAAAGTAACGTCTCCCACTGCAACAGCCACCACTTTCGTAGCATTGCCCATGTAGACGGTAATCTTACCATCACTCAGCTGCCTTTTCACCAGGAACCCCTGTAAGGACATGGAAACATAATCAGTAACTCCAGTATCCACTACCCAAGACTGGGTAGAACAAGTAGCTAAACATGTTTCAACAACTAAAGAGTGAGACGTACCCTTTTTCTTTTTCTTGTTAGGACACACAGACTTCCAATGTCCCTGCTAACCGCACTTGAAACACTTTGACTTCGATTTGAAGTCCTCAGAACGTACCTTGGCTTTGCTCTTCTTATCCTTAGGGTCTTTAGGTGCCTCCTTTGCAGCCTTCTTAAGTGTGTATCTCTTCTTCTTAACCCGAAGAAGACGCTCTAGCTAAGTGCGCCTCTGAGCTTCCCTTTTGGAGATGCTCGGCTGCCTGAAGATCCATGAGCAGTTTTGATAAAGTAACATCTTTCTTTATCATATTAAAGTTCAGCCTGAACTGCTCAAACCTCGGAGACAGACTGTGAACCACAATGTCGATTTGGGACTCGACATCCAATTCGCCACCTAGGGTCTCGATCTCTGATAGGAATCCCATCATCTGGAGAATGTGATCCTATACTGGTATAGAATATGACATCTTAGTGCTCATCAGATTTCTCATAGCCAAATGTCGAGCTGAGCGATTCTGTTACCCGAAGAGCTCCTTAAGGTTGAGCATTATGTCATAAGCGGTTTTCATAGACTGGTGTTGATGTTGCAACACACTTGACATAGAGACAAGCATGTAGCAAAGTGCCATCTCATCAGCTCTAACCCACTTACCATAAGCTGCCTTTTGCTCTTTACTATAATTCTCATCCGGCTTTTGCGGACATTCTTCATCGAGTACAAACTTAAAGTTTTCAGCAGTAAGGAAAATGTTCAGATTTCTTATCTAGTCTTTATAGTTTTCACCAACTAGTTTGTTTTCTTTGAGAATTGAGGACAGGTTGGAGAGTGCCATGACGATATAGAAGTAATTGAAAATAAACATGCAGTACAGTCACAATCTGTAGGATAAAATCAGATATAATTCAAAAACCTCAAAAAAAGAAATTATATGCATATCCACCGACATTTTAAAAAATTTTCTTATAAGCCACGTAGGGTGGATGTTTATAAAATTCATTTTTAAACAGGTTAACCTAACCTTTAATCTACCTCTAGTCAAGTTTCCTTACGACAAGTAAATTAATAGTCGGATATAAAATCCGGTCATGTAATCTTCTAATTAATAAGCCACGTAGGGTGGACGTTTATTAGTAAATTATATCTAAGTGTGCTTACTATTATCTTCACTCCAAGAGCATTATTTCGAACCCACCTCCCTAGTAGTAGGGTCGATTTGTTCTTAATAATGTTCTACAGTTATCCGTTTAGGAAGTTTAATTTCTAGAGAGTCCAGTAATATGACCCCTCCGTAGGGAGGTTGCCCATCACTTCTCAATTAAACTAGATTAATGGAGACCGTTTTGAGATTTCCACATACTTTGGTATGTATCTCTCCCACTTAGTTATTTAACCTTGAGGTTTCATCTTATCCCAATTTAAACGTGCAATTAATCACATAAAATGATAAACAACCATTGCATGCAAAACAACATAATAAGCATAATAAGTGGGACCAACTATCATGGCTCATATCTCATGTTGTTAATGAGATAATCTTGGAAAATCAACTCTTGGAAACCCGGACTCCCCATGACCTCCGCCTCTCTTGTGCCTCGCCAAAACCCTAGCTCCTTTAGGGTTTCGGGACGTGTTCGGGATGTCCTTCCTTTTCAAAGCTGCTCCATTTTCCATCTTTGAGTTGATCTCCTTCCCTTATTCTATATTAAAATTCTATTTCAAAAGGAAATTCTAATATATCTAGAATAATAAAGAAAAATAAAATTACAACTCAAAACTAGGTGATTTTTGAAAATCACCTCTAATTCTAACAATTTATTTTCCTATTACATTAAACCAACGTAATAAATAAATTATTTGGACCTAATCCATGAATTTTCTCATGAATTAAAAATCTCTTAGCCAAACCGGCATACGGCTGATCATATATTCAACATTAAAATAAACATCACATTAACATAAAATTAAAGGCCATGATAATTGGTGTCACCTACAAAATAAACCATCTACAGATACAACTATCACAATTAAATATTATCCATAAAATAGCACATGATTTCCATGCATGCATAATTTTTGAAAATTACCTCTTTAATTAAATTAAAGATAATCGAAAATTGCCTCTTGATTAATTTGGAAATTAAAATAATTATCTACCAAATTAAATCAAATAATTAGAATATATCCATAAGATTCTTATTTCGAAATTAGTCAAAATTATCTACCAAATAATATCTTATATTTTGAAATTTATATCTCTCAAGATTAACTTTGGAAATTAATTAAAATTATCTACCAAAGTATATCTTAAATAGTACCGAAAATTACAATAACATAAAATTTGAAAATTGATCACAATTATCCACCAAATTTATATCTTAAATGTTCGATATACCTTAGGGAATAAAATCTAGAAATTTTCAAAAAAATAAAAAATTAATCCTCCAAATTTTAACCCTAAAATTTTTGCCCCCCCTTAATTAAATAATTAATTTAGAATTTTGTTACAAATCAAAATACTATCCAAATTATATTATTTTGTACCAAAATTGCTAGAATTAAAATTAAGGTAGTTTTGATCCTCTTCAAACACTTACCAAAATTAAAATTCTATTTTGGAACCAACTTTGATTAAAATAAGGTAACTTTTGGTAGACACAAAAAATTACCATAAATCAATTTTAATCTTTAATATTTTCGACCCCCCCCCCCCCCTAGTATAGGATATGGAAATTTTGATAACATCAAAAATCTATTCCATATCCAACACTAATAGGACCGAAAAATTAAATCAAATTAAGGGATAATTTAACATCAAAATTTTCGAAAATTAGATAACCAAATTTTTGAAAATAACACTTAATAAAATCTGGAAATTATGAAGAACATCATAATATCATTCCATATTATTATTCATGCTAGGCGAAAATTACATGCAATTAAAATTAAGAATTTTTGAATCTATCATCAAAATTCATCCAATTCTAATTGCAACAAGCTTGAAAATTAACATCATTAAATCTAAAAATTTAAGCACATAAATTTATCATCAAGATTAATGAAATTTTCGAACCAATACATAGAATTAATCCTAGATTAATGCCGATATCTGCTCTGATACCAGTTGTTGAGGTTTTATCGAATTACGCCCCACAGGATCTAATCGGATAATCTATAATTCTAAAGGCATGCATATCATGATTTTATATGTGATGATATTAATAACACATGTTGAACATATCATGCAAGAACATCGAATTAATGCATCGGAAGAAATTAATTCGAATAACCACTTACACAACAAAGTAGGGTTGCTCACGAGATTACAGGTCTAATCTCGTTGTTGTAGAAGACGCGGTCAAACTCGGCCTTTTGTCCACTATGTTCGACCTCCACCAAGGCTGTAGAGATACTCCTTGATCTTCTACTGTATTCCCGATACCCGTTTAGATGTAGAGTGGGCTACAATCTACTAAACTGTTTGGATAACCTAGGAAATTAAGTGAGCACTGAGAGGGGTTGATTACACATGATAATTTTCGTCCCCCCCCCCCTCCGTATTAAATAAGGAGGGGGACAAAAATTCACTCCCATAACCCTAATGGTTTTGGACCTCTCCACTTATTCCATTCCCTTAGTTCATTAAGATATTATTTGGGCTACAGTAGGGATCTAGAAGAATATTAAATTGGCCCACTAATTTATTTAATATCCAATATTCAATACCTAGGATATAATTAAATAAATTAAGTGTTATTTTTATTGCACTAAAGAAATAACACTGACCTACCAATTTAATACATTTTACTCAATGCATTCTTCTTTAGTCCAGCCATTCTCCATGTTTAAGATATAATGTTCATTAATTGATTATGTAAGCTCTGACAGCTATAATTAATCAATACTTTCATTCCTAGAGTAGTACCACACAAGCTTTATCATGTATGGAATAAATTCTACCTGCAGGGTTTCACATGTACGTGTGTTTACTCAAGGGGACATCATCAACCTGGCGCACCAGGACATGGTGACCATACACAGTGCACGACCCATCATGCATGTATATGTTACTGCCTAAGATATCGAGATTTATTGACTCTATCAAGAATCTCACTCATTGATAAATCAAAGCAGTAGACATAACACACATATGTCCGCCACTGTGCAAGGCTTAAGAACCTGAACTTTGTGGATCTTTATTCTCTCCTTTTAGGGTCAGATTAGAGAATAGTATCCTATCGTGATCCTTCTCAATACACGTGTCAGTGTATCAGAATAATCAGTTAGTCAAGATAAACTAACTATCAGATTATTCTACGGCGTACAATGATTGGTTCAGGATCATCTAAACCGCAAACCTTTTAATACTTTGCAAGGAACCCGGTGATATGATCTTTACTGTGTGTTTACCCACACCATATCATCTACAATGCAAGTATAAGGAAACATGCATGTATAAATATAACAATAAATAATATGAACAAATAGTGACTGCAATAATAATCAATCTATATCATCAAAACCATTGTTAATAGTATACAAAGGCAAGCTTTCAGTATACAATCCTAACAGTGATCCCCACCATTGATAGATTAAAGACAAGAAGTCGGGTTGAAAGAGTCAAAGATTATATTAATTGAGACAATAAATCTACTATCCCTAAAATCTAGATTTTTCCAATTATTTATTTCTCTGCATATTTTCGATTTCTACTGTTTTATTTTATGTTGTTTATTTTTGTTCTCTCTTTATCTGATTATTAGTGTCTAGATATTAAGTGAGTACCTGTGTGAGAGTCAGTCAATTCAGTCTCTGTGGGATACGATACTATTGCTCACCTAGGTATTACAATAGTACCGTGCACTTACGGAACGTGTTATTTTGTTAATAAATGGCGTGTCAGCAGTCACGCATTGATCTATCCAACCCAGATGACTATGTTCAACAAAATAGTTGGAATTCACGAGCGGAAAGAGAAGAGCAACTGTGCTCCATTACTCTCGCTTTATTAATAGAAAATGACAAATTAAAAAATTATGAACAATCATCAACCAATAATCCAAGGAAATGAACCTCATCTAGAAACTTTTGACTTCTGTGATGATGAAGTGAAAATTTCATTTTGTGTGTGTGTGTGTGTGTGTGTGTGTGTGAGAGAGAGAGAGAGAGAGTGGGTGTGAACATATGACGATGGATGAAGTTTATCGACAGGATCTGAAATTTTGGGTGGAGAAAGAGCACGCCAGTTGTCTGAAATTTTAGAGGAAAAAGAGCAAGAGTGATTGCGTGAGGAAGGAGAAGAAAGACACGCGCTCGATGAATGCATTCCAGAAGCGAAGGAAATAATTATTTTTTCAAAACAAGTTGCTGATGTGGAATGCCATGTCAGCATCGCCTATAGTAGGCGCTCATAAATGGTGCTCAACATATCATCCTTCTCTCTCTATATATATATATATATATATATATGTGAAGATAAATTAAAATTCTTTCATATTATCAATATGTTGCACAAAATTAGCTTATTGTGTTTTTTAAATTACATTAAATCTCCTAGTGTTTTTAAAAAGTATATGTACAACTTCTCTTTTTCAAATATTGGACCCAATACCCATTCACTTGATCTTGTGCACTTCAAATAAAAATTATGCATATTTTTTAAAAAGAGAAAGGAATCTGATGGGATCCCAAGAAATTTTAAAATATACAAAAAGTTGGTGCAAAATTTCGATAATACCAGAGAATTTGACGAGAGATAAATGAAAACACGAATCTAATATATATTTTCCTAAATTAAAAAAATTGAATAATAGATGGAACAATAGGAAATGTTTCCCTTTTTCCGTTTCCACCTAAGCTAAACATTTCCTTTGTCTTTACAACAATTTGTATTTAATATTTTTTTCATTAAATCGTCACTATGACATATTCATAGTGTCATGCATTTTATTTATACAATAAGATATATTGACTATAATATTTACGTTTCATTTGAAATATTTCAAATGAGATACACAAAATTCTTGTATTCAATTGACTTATTTGTTATAAATAAAATTTATTATTTCGTTTCAATATTTAATGTACATCGACAAATATAATATTGTACTGTCATTTATATAAATAATATATATTTATATTAAAGTAATATTTATAAGCGAAGATTTCGTAAAATAAATCTATGAAAAGAACTGAGGCGCACCACCCGTGCACATTGTTACATTATGATTATCTTTTTTGACAATGTTACTAACCTAAGAAAAAAGGTGAAAAAATTATTAAAAAAATAAATAAATTTATTTTACTGTAGTGGAGTGAAGCGGCTGCCAGGAGACAAATCTCTCGTTTTCACTTCAATTTCCACAAATTGTCCACTTGAAAAGCATATTACCATTTAAAGTTTTTATATGTTCCATATGGAATTTATTTATTTAATGAACCGACCATATTTCTTGAGGTGTAGACTGAAATTTTAGAGTGTGTGTAAAGAGAGGGGTGGGAGAGAGAGTCCTACTTGGGGGGGGGGGGGGGGGGTTTATAAGTACCACTACCCACGGAGGGTTTATATATAATATTATTTTATATTTTTGGAATACTGCCCTGGTCAAAAGTTGCAGTTTGGATTCTTCGGAATCAATGGTAGTTGGGCTCTTTTTTAATAAAATTTAATAAACATTATTTTGCATTCTGCTCTCCTTATTCAATATATATATATATATATATATATATATATATATATTGTTCTCTCTCCCTCTCTCCATTTTATTCAAACAAAATTAAGTCGCATATAATTTGTAATATTAGAGCATTAAATAATTGATAGCAAAAGGCGGACAAGAAAATAGATTTTTAAAGACGTAGAGTGAATTATAAAAAAAAAAAAAAAACAGAGAGAGAGAATAAAATCTCCGATGAAGATTGAGTATGGATCAAAAAGTGAAGCAGTTCGTACATTTGAGGAAAAAGAAAAGCTTAATTTATGCAACGAATTTAAGTAAAATGGTTTCATTTGAATTATATTATGACTCTTGGAGATGCTGATTGTTTATTTAGGGTTTGATTGCCATTTTAAATAGAAATTATGTCTGATAGGTCATAGGTGTCAACTGGTGCGAAAAGGGTTGTTTGGTAGTGTGCTTTCACTAATGAAATGAGTCATAACTTTTGAGTGAAGTGTTGAAAGAATTTAGTCAAGAACAATCGTTTTCTTCATACTTTACTCATATATCTTAAACAACCAAAATTAAACTTTTTAGTAAAGAATACAGCAATAAATCAATTCCCCCTTCCATCACAAAGTGGGCTAGCTATTTGTAAAGCTGTTTCAAGATGCTTTAGAGAGAGAGAGGCTCATATTTCTGGATTTTGTTATCAAGATTTTGCTTCGAAACAAGATTCTCTCTCTCTCTCTCTCTTAATTGTACATGCTACACACTATCGAATTCGATTCTTCTAAATTATTTATTTGTATATATCTTTAGCATGCATTATTTTGAGATAAATGTTGAAGATATATACATTTGTGTGAATTTTCATAATTTTCTGTTATTTTAATTTCATCGGTATTCGGTGGGGATACATAGGGGAAGTTGCCCCCAACTTTTTTTCTAATTTTTACGTATGGTTATTATGATTATGATTAAGATTAAGATTAAGAGAAGGCCATCCCCCCAAATTAAATTTATTTGTTTACAAAAATATAATTTATACCCCATATTAGTTGTGATTAAATGTCATTATTTTTTATTAATCTTTTTTCTATTTTCATGTAGAATATAGAGACACTTTCAAAATAAAATCGTACTGATATCTTTTCATTTATTTTTAATGAAGTTAATATTTGTTAAATATTAAATTAAAGGTTGATTATGAATTTTAAATAATATAATAGAATTGAAAGAACATGATAGAATTTTGAATTTAAATTAAGATTCTTAAATGTTACATATTAGTTTACATTATTAAAATTCGAAAAAAAAAAGTTAAAAGAGTGGATCGATGTCAACTCTTGAAATAAAAAAAAGATACGAGGGAAATTTTTAAATAGTCATTATTACTTAGTAAATAATAAATAATGTAAATAGTCATTTTTTAAAAAAGTAATGTTTCTAGCCATTATCATAAAAAAAAGTGTTATAATAACCTTAATTTCATATTTATTATTAAGAATTATTATTTATGTATATCTATATATTTATATATCAATACTATTAGGGAAAATATCTGATTTTTCTCTCTCTTCCCTCTGCAAACGCCGTTCTCTTGACTCTCTCATTTTTCAATCTTTGTTTTATTAATTGAAACAAAAATACCATTGGTGAAGATCATCAAGCTATGATTTTTGAAGATTATCACGATTCTTCCTCTCTCTAATCTCCGTTTCAACAACAAATTATCTGTTGCAATATCGAAACTTAGATATTCTTTGCGAATTTGGAATTTTATTAAAGTTTTGTTGACATCTTCATGTTGTTTTTTACCGCAATAAGGTATATGATATTTACGGATCTACACTCTTTTTATCGATCTAGATATTTGAGTTTTTTGAATCTTTCTTTGGAATAAGTGGAAAAAAAATTGAATGTTCTTTGGTACACGAATCAATTTCTTTCGGTACATGAGTATTGGTGTTTATTTGTGAAACAATTTATTTGTGAACTCGTGCAATATCTCATTTTTAATTGTTGCACGAGGGCATGAATTAACAAATTCATGTACTCGTGTATCTATGCATTTTTTAACTATTGCATGAATACACGAATATGCATACTCATGAAGTCGTATATCAGTTTAATGATCAACTATTGCACGTGTACACGAACGATCCTAATCGTGATTTCGTGTATGAGTTATTTTTGAATTGCCATATTGAACTAATCGTGTACTCATATATTAAATCATTATTGAACTAATGCACAAAATCACGACTTGGACTACTCGTGTTGTTGCACTCGTGTACTTGTGTATTCATTATGAGAATGAGATTGTTCGAAATCATCATCCATAATTGTTCAGAGATGAGGGTGTTTGAACCTTGGCAGAGACAACGGTTGAATCTTGTAATTTTCGTCTCCAGCAACATCAATGATAATTGACAAAAGACGGCAACAACAATAAGATGACAACTACAACAACAGAAAAGGACAACAAAAACCTCACAGTTATAACTTATGGGACTTTGATGTAGAACAATGGCGAAAGATATATTTTTTTTAGGATGCGAAAGATAGATTCTGAAATCATCGTCCATAATTTTTTTTTTAATATATTACTAGATTTTTATGTTAGGATATAATTAATGTTAAAAATTGTTTATATTATTAATAAGGATATTGATGCATATTCTTATCCTAAAAGGCCGGAAACATTATATTTTTAAAAATTGACTATTTACATTATTTACTAAGGCTATCCACATCAGTGACATTCATCCAACCCAACCCTCAAATAAAATATTAATTTCTCTCTCATCCACATCCACGACTCCCAACATTTTAAAATTTGCACTCCATCAGTGACACTCATCCAACTTGACATTCAATTAAAATATTAATTTGTCTTTCTTCCAATCTATATAAAATATTTATAATTTTATTTTTTAAATAAATATTATTAATAATAATTTTTACTATATTTAAAAAATCAAAATTAATTTATTAGATACATTTTGTTAATTCATAATTAAAAAAATACTCATACAATTATAAATTCATAATTTATTTGACAACAAAATGAAAATTACAAGAGTTAAAACAAAATAAAACATAATTAATTAAACTGCAATTAGAAAACTAGAAATTCTAAATTACGAGTACATGAGATGTAAATTACATATTCAACTAGTACCAAATTTTGTAAAAAGAGAAAAAAAATTGGCTCCATTTATAAAGAAAAAAAAAACTATGAATATTATTTTTTTTAATTATATAAATTATTTAAATTTTAAATTATTAATATATATATATAAAAATAAAGTGGCACCCAATCAGAGGGTGCCACGTGTACAGGGGCGTGACCCCAACCTTCAAGTCGGCCAGCCAACTCGGTTGTGAAAATTCATGACTTTTGTATTTTTTTTTTTTTAAAAGTTGGTTGTCGGCTTCTGGTGACACCCACTCGGGTGTCACCGTTGGAGGTAGTCTAAGTAATAATGACTATTTTATTATGTTAACACAAAAAATATAGTGCATTAGTGAAACAAGATTATATCCAAACTACATAAATAAATCTGCAAGTGATCCATCATTAATCAATATCGCCCTCCCAAAAAAAAAAAAAAGAGAGAGAGTCATGGATCCGCCACTGTCGCTATTATATACATAATACGTGCAATGCCATTAAACAAAAAAAAAACACGGAGAACTTGCATTTGAAGTTAAGGATTACAAAAATGGATCTTGAATCTAATATTAATAAATGCATTGGCGCTGTTAAAATGAGTTATTAGTGTTTAATTAATTTGAAATCTAATAGGCGAATTTTTTTTAATGTTGTTTATTTTATAAAATTGATATTGGTAATTAATAAACCCACTACTCTATATTAAGTAACTAAATATTATTCCCTCAAATCGAATAATCGTATCAAATCCTTCCATATAAAAAACGACACCTATGCTCGTCGGAGACAATACATATGCCATTTTTATTTAAATATGGAGTAGTGATTTTCAGCCAGCCAGATTCTGGCTAGCCAGAATCTTTTATTATTTTTAATAATTAATTAATTTAATTAATAAACACTAATTATTCAATAAATTTACATTGATGCCCTCCAAAATAATTAGAGCAACTTTATATGCGCTTCAATTTAGAAGAAATCGAAGATGGAAAAAAAATAAAGAAGTGAAGAAAAGAAAGAAGATGAAGTTGCGCCCCTTTCTTCCGATCCGTTTCTGGAGTGATTTTAATAATTAATTACAAATCACTAATTTAATGACAAAAGGATAATATAGTAAAAACATAACATTTAATAATTAACATAATTAATTTATTAATAGTACAGTTTTATTAATCATCAAAAAATTAGATTCTGGCTAGCATTATTCTTAAATATGCAAGTTCTTAAAAAAAGTAGCAATAATTAGTGAATGAACTACTCTTTCATAAGCTAAAACAGGAGGATTATTGTCGCTTTGAGGATGGCCTAGTGATGGAGTGGTGTTTCTTGAGGCCAAAGGTTTCAAGTTCGACCCACCACCAACACCACTAGGTGTGAGCCTGTCAGACCCGGCCTGTCAAGTGTGATTTACCTCCCATGTGTAGGTTTGCAGGCTGTTACACAGGGACGGGATTTACCCAATGCGCACCACAATAGCGGCTGAGGGTTACACTCAACATAAAAAAAAAAAAGGATTATTTGTCTTATTTCAACAATGTGGTGAGTGGTGACTAACATTCGGTGCTTGTGTTCATATTTTGAGCATATATATTACGTTTGGTTGGGGTGAAAACATCACCAAATCACTTAGCTCGTGAGTTTTGCTCGATATATACATACATATATATATATATATATTCTTAATCTTTAACGTTATTAATTTCTCTTTTTCATATTAATTTTATCTCAAAGTGTTTGAATGATGTTGTTATTTATTTAAATAAAAATAATAATTGAAAATTTATGCGTCTTGATCATGCAAAATTCTATAACAAATGTAGGGATATTATATGCCACTATAATATAGTATTTTCTTATTTATACAAAAAAAAAAAAAATCAAGATTGTTGAAGCATGTGCGGACTGGGCGGAATATAATATCCGTTATAAAATTTATAATCGACCCCATCTTCCAATCAATGGAGACACCCGGCCACATCTCTTTTAATTTAATAAGAGAAATCATTGGTAGAAATCATGATTAGACAGCACTGAAAAGGGTTGAAACATACATAATTGTGGAGATATTAATATTAATTAGTTCTCCTAGACTCTAGGCTTGGAAAATCTTTTGACTAAAGAAACAAAACTGCCCAGTTCGGGAAAGTAGCTAGCGGAAGAATTTATAGACAAATTGTGATTCTTTCATTTAAATTTAATGTGGTTCAAAGATGTCCAATCATGAATGGTAAAAGATTCAACTTATGAGAAGTGCACTTAATATTGATTATAAGATGAAAAGGAATGATTATTAAGATCATTATAATAATATTTTTCTTAATTAAGTGCTGCATAACATTAAAATTTGTTGCACTAGTCAAGTATGTGTCTGGATTGATTACTCCTATGACCAAGTTCAAATTCAAATTGCTCCGGTTGCATTTTATATTTACATTTTATAATATATTATCGGGTCAATGAAAATTCACCGACCCAAAACACATAATAAATCTATAATTTATGTCTTCTGTGGCAAAGATCACCACATAACAATATAATAATTTTTTTTTGTTTAAAAAAGATTATTGACGTGTCACGGTTAAGAAACATGTGTTTAGAGATGAACTCACCTAAGAGTTGGAAGAGCACCAACGTAAAATGAAAAATTGTTTTCACTAGTTAGTAGGTCCGAATATGGTGTAAAATAATAATTGTAGATAACGAATTTTTTTAAAATTATATGTAATATTTTTATTGATTTTTATATATTTATTTAGCTATAGAATCATGTAAAATTCTAAATTAGATAAAATATTTAAATAATAAAAATATTATTATATGATAAACATCAAGTTTTTTGGCAATAAATAATTATCTTTTAAAAAAAAAAAGCAAAAACTTGCATGCACTAGATGTATATAAGTTTATATCAGACGGTCAACGTTTTTAACAGGGTAAACGCGCGTTGACCCAGTCAACCTACAAAAAAAGAAAAATGGTAAAATAGGTGATACTTTTTAATGATACAGATGATACTTTTTGAATTTTGAGTGATACTTTTTAGTGTTACGGTTGATACTGATTTTGATGATTTTTTTTATTTATTTATTTTGGCCGATACATTTTAAGGATACAAGTAATATTTTTGGGTTTTTGAGTGATACTTTTTAGAGTTACAGTTAATACCGATTTTGAAGGATTTTTTTAGTTGATCGGGTCAACGAGCGTTTTCCGGTGTTGACTGGTCAACACGTTGACCCGGTGCCTGATGGTGCACCTAGTGCACACAAGTGCTTCTCTTTAAAAAATATATATCGATTTCCAATAGCAAATGAGATCGTGCCACGTCAGCTCTATATCCCATTTTCAAAAACTATAAATATGGAGTCTCCATATCACTTGAAAAACATACTAGAAGTTAGAATTGAAGAGTTCAAGAAGTTGGAAGAAAATTATCTACGAAGTTCTCTCCAACATTTAAGGTCCAAATGGTGTTATAAAGTTCTAATACCTCAAATCCAACATTCATTCCGGAATCAAGGTCGTCCAACTGATGCATTATTTTTTTATGCAATTAACTACAACTACACATGTCAATGCAATAAAGTAAGCGAATCGAGTATCGTATCCACATGGACTGCAATTGAAATTAACACTAAGTACAAAGCTAACAAGTTTCTATCATCCAGGCTACCTAATTTCTTATGTGAATTAATCTGGGCAAATAATTAAAATTAAACTACTAAATTCAATTATCAAATCGAATGTAGATCGAACGAAATTAAAAACGTAAGCTATCAAATAAATAAAATAATTAATCCTAGGGAATGCATATACATGAATTCATTATATATTAATCTAATTTCATCAAGTTCCAATTTAATCCAATTATCGATGGAGGACCATAAATCTAATTACCTATCTCCGTCAGGTCTTAAGGTAAAAGTAGATTAATAATTATCTATTACTTTCGTCTCTAGATTAATTGTTAACTCCCAATAGATCAACAAATTTAAAACCTCCTACAGATCACAAGTACGTATATCAAATCATTCAATTTAATCATACTAATTAATTATCTCCACCAAGACTCAAATTAATTAGCTAGCATACAATGAATATGGCCTTAATCATGCATGAGAAATCTAAACTTAAACATTCGAACACGATAACCAGAGGGATAGCATGCGGTGGAATTTGACCTCGACAGTTGAGTTCTCTTTGACCTCTGCTTGGGATCAGGTCAGATACCGGCGGCCTGAACGTGCTATCTTTGGGTCCTTTTGGCATGATTGCCTCATTCCCACTATATCTGTCTTTCTTTGGCGTCTCATGCATGATCGCATTCCTATAGATGTTAGGTTGCAGTCCCGTCATATTCATCTGACGTCTCGTTGTCAGTGTTGTGTCGTTCCACAGGTCGAGTCCATTAAGCATATTTTTCTTTGGTCTGAGTCTGCGAAATCGGTGTGGGCATATGTTGCAAATTGGTTCCATATTTCAGCTCCATATACACACACACTGTTGCACATGCTTTTGGGTTTTGGAGGGGGCTGTTCCCACGGTCTGCTCCGAAGCACATTAGCTTTTTGATTCCTTGCTTGGCTTTTTGGTTTATTTGGACGGAGAGGAATAGCCGCAAGCACCGCGGCGTTCCTTTCCTTGTGTCTCACATTGTTTGGCAGGTACATCATCACCTTCATCTTCTGGTTTCAGCTGGGAAGCTCTTTCCGCATCATTGGTTGGGCTGTTACCCTCAGGTGCCTTTTATGCCCGTTACTGACCCCGTTTCTAGATCTCTTCGGTCTAGAATGGTGTCGTGGCGGCCTCCGGAGGCACCCTGGGTGAAGCTCAACACGGATGGGTCTTTCTTGATAGATCTTCAGATGGCAGCTAGTGGTGGGGGACTTGTTCGAGATCATACAGGATCGCTTTTGGCCAGTTTTAGGGCGGCTTCTAGCTTCAACGCTAAGTTTTAGGCTCTACTTCACGGTCTTCGGCTTGCAGTTCAATATTCGGATCATGATTGGATCGAGATGGATGCGGCTTCTGTTGTGTTGATATTGCAGTCAGGGCGTCAGGGCTCGGCTATGACCAGGCATATGCTTACATCTATCAGATTGTTGTGTCGAGGTCGGCATGTTTGGTTCACGCACATTCATCGTGAGGGGAACCGGACGACTGATTTCCTTGCTAGTCGAGGGGCCCAGACCTCGGTTTTGACATTTTATGATGACGTTTCAGCACCTCCATATCTGCTCTCCTTGGTACGGATGGATCAGTTGGGTTACCCCAACTTTCACTTTAGGTATCATTGATGAGGCTTGCGGTTCTTTGGCTTGGATTATTCTATATTTGTGGTTTATTTTTCTGTTTGGAGTCTCAATTGGTTTGTGGCTGTGCTCCACGTGTTTGTGATTATTTTAGTTTTGGAGTTAGCATTCGAGTTGTGGATGCATCTTCAGTGTCTATTTTTCTGTTCTCAGGTTCACGTATTTGGGTAGGACTATGTTCACTTTTGGGACATATTCTGCCCATGACATTGTACGAGACGTTTCAGTATTTATTTACAGGCTGGGCATGGTGCGGAATGCCCCACCCTTAGGGGTGTTTTAAAAAAAAACTACTCACACATAACGCAATCTAAGATAAAGAAAGAAATAAAGAAATTAAAAGACATAATTGAAATTGCAAAATATTAAAGGAACCGTAGTTGAATTATGCAAAAGAAACTTCAATCTTCAAAGGTGTAGAGAAAGATCCGTCAATGAAGCTATGAAATCTAAAATAAAGCTGAAAATATAATGAAAAGAATGTTCTAATTTCGACCTAAACAACCCTATTAATACTAAGTACTGAAAATCCGGCCCAAAAGGTAAGTTCAAGGGCCAAAAATATGCAAAACACCAATTTTCAGAAAACACGGCGACCGGCGCTAAATAACTCGACGATCGGCAGGTAAAATCTGGAGATCGATGAGTTGGTCGGTGGGTGTCTCTAAACTATTTCACACTCACCGAGTCATTGTGAAGAATCCACCAATTAGTGGGTAAATCCGGAGATCGGCGAGTTGGTCGCTGGTTTCTGGCACACTCCACTGTTTTGATCTGTTCTCACTCATTTCTCATCCGATTAACCCGATTCAAGTTGGAGACTAACCCTAAATTGATCCTCTATCTTTCTAGCTTATCTTCCAACTGAATTGGATCTAAAAAATATCCCCCTTTTCTCTCAAACTTCAACAAAAAGAGCAAAATGTGAGAATGCACAATAAAAGCCGAAACTATGATTAAACACCAACTTATGCATACATAAACCATTAAATAACATGTAAATAAACACCAAAATACATATAAAATCAATGTTTATCAACCCCCCCAAACTTAAGTTATTGTTTGTACTCGAACAATTAGTAGAACACTAAGAAAAATAAACACAGAAGGGAGTACAGTAAACTCAATCATTAATGCTTCAGGAACAAAACCAAATATTTTATAAGAACAAACTCAACTTCAACTGACTCATCCAAATCTCATGCACAAATAATCTCCATAAACAAAAGCTTGAACATCACCGGCATGTGTATCACTCATCTCACAAGTGTACCAGATAAACTCTCATCGAATCAAATGCATTACAAAAGTGTTAACCATAAGCTTTCTAATCGTCTAACTCATTTATACTTGAACATGTAAGAGTAAAGATGAAAAATGTCTTTAATTTAGGATGTAATGTAGGGACATTGGTCAAAGGGTAGGAAATTTTGGCTAAGTGACTTAAAAGCAACTTCAAATCACTCAAACTTTTCTCTTTAAACCTGAGTCTGGATACAAGAATCCATCTTCTAACTTCTTCAATTCACCCAATCATCTCTAAAATTTTCCGATTTTCATGTACTTTGTACAACATTTATCATTCTCTTATGCTTTACAAAATTCAAACAATTAAGCCAACAGATGATAAAAAATCTCACATGTCATCTCTTTAAGTTTGGATTTTTCATTCTTTTTTTCTTTTTTTCTCTTTTTCTATTTTTTTTCTTTTTTTTCTTTTTTTTCAAAATATTTAAGCACCAAATATTTAAGCACCAAATCTTATTCATTCCACCACCCAAATCATCACTACTCATCAAAATGGATTCCCTTATTCACCATCCAAACCTCATATCATCCAACTTTATGAACAAAAGACAATTATGGCTCAAAATTGGCTAGCAAAGGTCGATTTTTCTAGGTTAGTGTTTAGGAAAATCATATAGCTAAGAACGGATGGCCTTAAATCATATCTAAATCCTTCACATACTCAAACAACTTGATCAGAAACCATGGCAAGTTCTAGAGACACGGATGCATACACGATAAACACTCATCAAAGAACGAACTGTGCAATAATACAACAGTTTAAAGCTCAAAATCACACAGGATTGTTCATGCTTCAATCTACTTCAATCAAAAGTGCACATTGATTCATACAACTCATAAGAAGTTAAATTTATTCAAGTTTTCACAAGTAAGCTCATTTTTCATCATCAGCATCTCACGTGTTCACAAGATACGACTCAATAAACAACTAAACACAAAAATGACGCTAAGAAATTAAAAAAATGAACTTAAACAACTAAACAAAAACAACAAAAACAAACGTGCCAAACAAATCATATCTATCCCTCTCTCCCAAACTTACTCAACTACAAAGAGAATAAGTTTGGAGAAAACCAAATAAAAGATGTGTTTGGAACGAACTCACTATGAACTAAAATGAAGGTTAGCATCTTGAAAACGGCATTTGATCATCTCAATTTATCTTTGTGCTCCAAAACTCCTTTCTATATATTAAGATACTAAAATAAAACACTAAACAAAAGAAAACAAAAATAAACAAGATAAGAAAAATGATGGGTTACCTCCCATCCAGTGTTTTATTTAACGTCTATAGCTAGACGATACCTCAACAGTCAACGAGGTCTAAAGAAGCACTCCAACCAACAATATGATCTTCCTCTTTTAGGAATGTTGTCCACTGCCACTACTTCATTTGTATGAACAACTTCAACTAGCATGGTTCCATTTACACTGTTCTTTTGAATGATCCAAAATTTTACTCTCTTCTTCTTGAGAGCCGAAGCTGTAAAAAATCTCCCATCATCTTGCAAAATCATGCACATCACAAACTGTTGTGCATTTTTTTACTTTTGGAAGATGTACTTGGGGTACCTCTATCACAAGCTCTTTGTCTTTCTCATCATCTATACAACCTATGAAGTTGTTAGCCAAGCTTACATCTTCACACTGCGGGGATTTCTTTGGTAGGAGATTTCGAAACATGACTATTTCTTTATCAACTCCCAAAGTCATCACGTATCTCTTCATGTCTAGCTCAACCTCACAAGTAGCAAGAAACGGTCTTCCCAAGATTAAAGGCATCTTAGGGTTTTTGCGCATATCCAACACCACAAAATCAGCTGAAAACACCAAATTTTCTACCTTAACAAGCACATCTTCAATGATTCCTCGTGGCTTGGTACAAGATCTATCAGCAAGCTGGATTTTCATCTCCACTTTCTTCAAATCCCCTAATTTCAGCTTTTTGTAAACATTGAACGGCATCAAATTAATGCTAGCTCCAGAATCGCATAGCACTCTCTCAAAATATGATCTCCCAATCTTCAAAGGAATGGTGAAGCTATCCGGATCCTTCATCTTTGTTGGTTCCAGTGTGAGCCTTTGTCAGTTTAGAAGGGGGTGAATAAACTGACTTCAAAAACTTTAAACAGATATGGAATAGATAGGGCCCTGACTCACTTTTGAGATTTATCTGTGTTGACTGATCAGTTGAGTGAAGCTGACAGATGCTTAGCTGGTGAGCTAATCAGTTTTCAACTGATAGCTGAAAGACGTGGCTGAAGCTTGTCAGTTCAGTCTGTGTGTGTGAATGTGTGCAGTTAAAGAACTTGCAAGACTGAAAAACAGTAAGAACAACACACACAGAGCTTTATAGAGGTTCGAAGATTCCTACTTCTACGTCCTCTCTTCATTTCGCAGAAGGGCAATCCACTATGCAAGAGTAAAGTTTCTTTATTACAATTACATAGTGAAGAATTCCTGTTGGACCTGAAAACGGCACCCTTCAACCCAAGCACGACCTCCTTTCCAACTGTTGCTGTCCCAGAAGAACGGACCCGTCGGTATACACTCTTCCTTAGTCGGTTTCTAGGTCGACAGCTCACACTTATCGATCCCAACTGCTCGCTGAGACTTTAGGTGCTATTTCCCGTCTTTACACGATTTAAGATCTCGCTCGATCTTCAAGAGAACAGTCTTGAATCTGTTATCAACCTGGAGTGCTCCTTTCTCTTGAACTGGGTGGTTGATCTTTGAAGGACTGTACTGAGAAGCTTTGTTCTTGCTGGAATTCTGCGTCAGCTTAGCAGCTTGCTTGACTTGAAGCACGCCTTCTCAGTATGAGACTTTGTTGTTGGTGATTTCTAAACATCACCATTCATAACGGTCAAAATTCACTCATCTTTTTAAAGAGGGTGAAATCAATTTTGGCCAAGACTTTCGCTAATCTAACTTTGCTATTTTGCAGAACGAGCTATTTCTTTTCTCTCTCTCTATAGCTCAAAGCTTATAACTCTCAAAGTACGGTAGCCGTTTGAAGCTCTTTTAATGAATTAGCCGTTTTGACTTTAATATTCCCTGCACTCAGATCATCAAGATCTTATAAAGATTTCCTGGTAAGATCTTCATTAATTGCTTGTCAGTAGGAGCGGGTGATTCAGCTGACGGGCTCTCAGCTATCTCAGCTTTCAGCTCTGAGATTGTTCAGTTGGCAGATCTTCAGCTGCCTTGAGATTCTATCATGATGTAGTCTAGTTCAGCTGACTTATCAGCTTTCAATTCTAGACTCATCAGTGGGCTACTGATTGAGCTTTTACCTTTTCTCTCTGAACTGATCTATGGTCAGTTGAGTGAAGGCCCAAAGCATTCAGAGCTATTTTACCAGTAAACTGGTCTTTGATCAGTTTAGGATCGGCTTTGACTGATCTCTGATCAGATCAGTTTCAGCTTTCAAGCTGACTCTGTTCATTAGTCTATCCTAGATATTTGCTAAGACTGATGATCAACTCATCTGTGGATGCCTACCATTCTCCAAAGTTCTCTTTCCCCTTTACAGCTTATCCCAAGCTCTGAAGAGTTTACTCTGACTGGTCTGATCACGGCAACCTGTAAGCTGGTTGACCATGCTTCTGAATAGCTGTCTCTCATCTCAGCTTGAAGTCTTATTTGGTCATTATCCTTGATTTCCAGCTTATCATAACCTGCAGTTTTTCATTAAATCATCACTCATATTTTGACATTTCATCAAAACCATCATTTGGGATTTTCCCAACAATTTTCCTAACAATCTTCAATAGTAATTTCTTTTTGCAGCCTATCACTGCATTCTTCCACTAAGTTCACTATCTCTACATTCTTCAACTTTTTTTCTTGTAATAGCTTCCTTCAAACTTCTAGCACAACCCGACAAATTTCTCAAAAGTATCTAGAAGAGGGATATTAATGTGTACCTTCTTGAAGATATCTAAAATATGATCGGTCTTCTCATTCTCTTGTATTTTGACTGAAGGAGTAGTAGGAGCAACAAAATTTGTAGAAGCAAGAGTAACAGATGTCGATTTTGGAGTAGAGAAAGACGTCTCTATAGCTGGTTTTACTTCAGGAATGATGTTGAACTTGCCATGTACCACTTGAATGGCATTGCAGTGTGCATTCAGGTTGACTTTAGTGTGGCTTGAGAATTATCCCGGCTTGTGCTGAGTTGCTACTTGGTTGGCTAACTGGCTCAGTTAGACCTCTAATATATTCACTTTCTTTGATAGTGCACTCACATTTCCTTCTATCTAAGTGATATTCGTGCTCATGGCACCCATGAAATTATTTTAATTTATCATTAACTGATTGAACATCTCTTCAATAGACAACTTCTTTGGCTCAGAAGGGCCTACAGCTAGAGCAACAAAACCAGGAGGCTGCAAGGCATTGTTAGAATTAGCATAGGAAAAATTTGGATGATTCCTATTATTTGGGTGGTACGCCATATTGTTCTGGAACCCCTGCTGACCTGTTGGTCCCGGACGAGTTGTATTCAGTTTAGAGAGGGGTGAATAAACTGATTTCGAAACTTATAAATAAATGCGGAATTCTTTTGGGGCCCTTGACTCGTTAGTTAGAACAGATTGTCTATTTTCAGTTTGATGGATTTCAATTGTGATATGTGCTAGTTCGTGTGAACTTTTAAAGATAGACAAGATACAAAAGTGATATAACACACAATTAGTTTTATAGAGGTTCGCAACCTTAGAGCTTCTACATCCCCTCTTCCTTCGTCAAAAGGGAAAACTTCACTATATAACTTGAGTTCACTTTACAAATTATACAATGAAATAAAAGCTAGCTGAACCTGGTAAAAATGAATTACTTTAGAGAGTTACATCAGCTGAGTCGACGGCTCACACTTACAGTCTCCGGTAGGTAGCTAGTACGGCGGCAGTTTCTTTAGCGACAGCTCACACTTAGTCGGAGAGTTAGGTGCAATTGACGTCTTTACAAGATTTTATGTCTCTTTCGATCTTCAAAGATAATTAGTCTTGAACTTGGATTATCAACTGATTGAGCTCCTTGAACTGAGCAGATGTTAATACGTTCTGGATCTTTGTTGAGAAGAACTTTAGCTGGACTTTAGTTGTGGACTAGATATGCTTGTTTATGCAGCTATTTTTCTTCTAAAGTGGACTTTTGCAGATGACTATAGAGCTTTGTCAAGCTGATGCAGGAGTTGATCTTTCTTATAATTTTCAAACTGAGAGAGCTTGATCAGTTTGTCTTATTTTGGGAATTACAGAGAAGATATTCTTTCTTACAAGAGAGGATTATATTAGCTCTTTTTGAATTTCGATAAAAGTCTCCTTCATATTTTGTTTCACTCATCTTATATAGAGGAGTTTAAAAAGACCATTGGTGATTGTTAGACTATAATTAAAGTCTAACAATTTTGTTGGTGCAGATAGTTATTCTGAGTTTAGAGCCGTTTTAGCAATTATTTCTCGGTTGACCTTTGAGATGCGTCAGCTCAATTGGCTCATGCGATCAGTAGTCTTTAATTAGGTTGATATAGTGAGCCATTCTGATCTTAGAACCATTTTATCAGTTGACGCCTCAGTTGGCTTCTGTGAATCATTCAGTTTCACATGCTCGATCGATCTTCAGTTTGAGGTAGCTCAATTTAGACATCTCATTCTTCAGTTTGCGATTATCTTCAGTTTGCAAACTTCTTTGATTGCTTCTCTTCAGTTTTGACACGAACTTCTTTGACTTAATTCAATTGGGCTTCAAACTGAATTTAGTTGATGTCTCTCCTTCATTTAAGCTCTAGGATAAGCTCAGTTTCGCCATCTTGTTTAAGACTTTGACATCGATTCAGTTTTCACTTAGCGGCTTGGCTCTATTCTGCTTGAATCTTCTTAATATCTCATCACCTCTGATTCAGTTTCGGGGTAAACTTGAACTCAATTTTTCCTTAAGAATTTTGACATTTCATCAGAACTTTTTCTTGATTGTTTTTGCCTAACATGACCTCTGTTGTAATTTCCACCATTGTAGTTCCTCTGGTTGATAAAATTGACACCTTCAACTGTGGCATTAACATCCATCTATGAGTGCCGCTCCTCAAGAACTTGTTTTTTGAAAAGCTCAACCTCAGCTATCAAATCATCCCCTCTAGAATTAGACACTACAACCTCTAGAATTAGACACTACAACGGTTGGCCTTGTTATCTTCCTTTCCATCAGCCATTGATAACTGGTAGCCGCCATCTCATCGATAATCCGTAATGCTTCAGTAGCGATTCTATTCACAAGACATCCTCCAACTGAGGTATCCACCAATCGCTTGGTGTTGTTGGTCAGACCACTATAGAAGTGCGTGATCTGTTGGTCGGAATTGAACTTGTGTTGTGGACACATCCGGAACAAATCCTTGTACCTCTCCCAAGCCTCATATATGGATTCGTCACCCATTTAAAAATTTAATGAAGAAAATAGCGACGGATTTTTCCGTCTTTCGTTAACGACGAATTTTTTCGTCGTTAAATTTTTTTAAGTTAGCGACGGAATTAACTACGAAAAATTTCATCGCTAAAATTAAATTTGATTTTTTTAATTTTTTTAAATTTTTTTATTTTTTTATTATTCAATTACTACTAATTACGAATTTGAAATTAATCTTTTTAACATTTTAATTTATTTTATTCTTTATATTTTTTTATTTTTTAATATTATATATTATTTTTAAATTAATTTTAAATTTTTTAAATTTTATTTTTTTTTATTTTTCAATTACTACTAATTACAAATTTAAAATTAATATTTTTAATAATTTATCTTATATTTGAAGATTTATTTTTCTATTTTATATTATTTTTTTTATTTTAAAATTTTATTTTTTTTAATTTAATATGTTAATTTATAATACTATAATATTTTTAAAAAATATAATTATATTAAGTCATTTATTTAATACTTTTAATTTTATTTTTCTATATATTATAAATATATAATATTTGAGAAAATATAGGAATCAAATATTTTAATTTACAATTTTTTTTAATTTTCTTTAATTTTTTAATATTTTATATTATTTTTAATATTTTTTATTTTCAATTACTGATTAATTAAGAATTTAAAATTTATTTTTTTAATATTTTACTTTTTTGATTTATTTTATTTTATAATTTTTTTATTTTTTATAATATTTCATATTATTTTTTATATTTTAATTTTTTATTTATTTCATATTATTATTTTTTTGTTTTAATAATTTTTATTACTTTATATTATAATTATTTAATTTGGTAATAAAAAATTCTATGAAAATAGGTTTCGTGTGTATATATATCTAGTATTTCTATAATTTAAAATAAACATTTGGTAGCCCACATGGTTACAGCTTCAAGGTGTAAGACCTTTCATATGCATAGGTCCCGAGTTCGATTCTCTTGGCGGACAGATTCGCTGAATTAATTCAGCCTCTATGCAATCGGCACAGGCTCGGCTTTTAAGCCTCAACTGTTGCCTTAGCTGGGCGCGACTCTTTTTTTTTATTTTTTTATTTTTTTAGTGACGGAAAAATCCGTCGCTAATTCCGTCGCGCCATTCGTGACGAAAAGTTTCTGTCGCCTGTTTTATTAGCGATTAGAAATGGGTAACGGACACATTCCGTCGCTAATAGTATTGGTGACGGAATTTCAAGTTTGGGCAACGGAATTTTCCGTCGCGAGTTTGCCATTTTCTTGTAGTGAAATATCATCATGCTAGAATTAGAAAATATTTAAAAAAAAAAATCATCCATGGATAACGGATTAACGGGTATTGGATGGCATCCTAATTTTATATATGTAATCTATTAACACTAGTAGAAAAGAGATAGAAGTATTTGCAGACTCTATGCTTGCTGTGAAACCGTGAAAGCTCTAATGGACAAAGATGGTGATCATTGTGTGAGTGATGAGCAATATAAAGAGGATATTTTATTGTAGGCGGCTTCACTTACGTTTAGAGAAGTGTTAATTGTATTGCTCATGTTTTTAGGTTTTTTGGTTAGTAGTGAGATTCAATGAACTTCATTGTTTCCACTGTGGCTTTGTAATCTTGCAGTTTTAGATTTGATGAATTAATATATTCTTTTATTTTTCTGAAAGAAAAGGAAAGAAAACAAAATAGAGAGAGAGAGATGCAAATCCACCGTTTTATTTTTTGGCAAATCTCTATTTTCAGAAAACTATACCCTGCAACCACTAATACATTTTAATAATTCTTTTTCATATATAGTTTTGGCCGTTCAAATTTCAGTTGCATTTATTTATGTTTTATTTCATATTTTACTATAAAATTTATAATTTTAATAATATATATATAATTAAATATTAATTATAACATAAATAATCATAGTCAATATATATTTGTTAATAGAAAATAAATTATGAATTGTAATTATAAAATAATCAATCATACTGATGAAGTATTAATTGAGAATAAAAATAATAATTAAATACTAAAAAATAATTATAAATCCTGACTGGATATGATGAACTTTAATTAATAATTGTAAAATTAAACTAAACCACAAAATTATTGAAATTGAAAATTAAAATATAAGAAAAACTGATAATTCGATCGAAAGTGTGTAATACAGATACACTACAAGAATTTTGCTTATTAACGACGGAATTACCGATGATAATTTTTCGGGTCGTCTTTACCGACGGACGGTCCGTCGGTATAATCTAACGACGGACTTACGATGGAACAGACGTCGTTAACACTTACAACGGACATGATCCGTCGTTATGATTTCTGAAAATATTATTTTTTAAAAATATTTTTTTCTAACAACGAACATATCCGTCGTTAATTATTTTCCGCATTTATTTTATTAAAAATATTTATACTTAACGACGGTCCGTCGTTACGTTTTTCCGCATTTATTTTTAAAAAAATTAATAATTAACGACGGACTGGACACAGTCCGTCGTTTTACGTTTTTTCGGAATAATTTTTAAAAAAATTAATAATTAACGACGGACAAAGTCCGTCGTTATGCCGTCGGTAAAAAATGATTAAACAGACAGTCTGAATCGCTTAAATTTCATTCAATCATCCGCCCTAATTTCCCCAAATTCCTCCAACCCCCCTCTACCCGGCGAACAGCGAAGACGAAGGTGGTAGGCGTCGGTGACTGGCACAACGAACGGCAGCGGAGGAGAAGGCGGCGGCGGCGGCAAGGTAATCTCTCCCTCTCGTCTCTCTCTCCCTCTGCATCTCTCTCTCACTCTGAATCTCTCTCCCTTTCGTCTCTCTCTCACTCTGAATCTCTCTCCCTCTCGTCTCTCTCTCCCTCTTCATCTCTCTCTCCCTTTGAAATTTTGTCTAGGTTGTAGAACACTTGTTACTTCTTCAGACAGGTTATAAAAATTTGTTCGAACAAAAACTTCTGATTAATTGCTTTTTTATGTATTTATGCAAATGTCTGCAGCATTAATTTTAACAAGTTTGTGTTATTTAAGCCAAAGAAAAATGAAATACTACAGTCTTCAAGTTTGAAGAATTGGGTCATGGCACTTGGTCAGCTGCTGTTAAATTGTTTATTTTCTTACTTTGGATGGTGGATATGGGAGTAATCAATTTGGAATGAATGTTATATTATGTTGTAGAAACTTTTGTTGTGCTTCAAAATTTGCTGGTGCAGGTGGAAGCAATTTGGCTGATCTTTTTTTTTACTTTCCAGTACTATCCCAAATGCTGTTTTGATGTTAAATTATTATAGATTGTTAGTGTTAAATTGTTAGGGTTTAATTTGTTATTATTTTTGTGTAGGTTCACTACAAGAATTCTTCGCTTTACACTGATACGAGGTTAGTTAGTAGCTTTACAATTAAATAAGCTAAGTATGCAATTCTGTTAAAGTTATTTTGTCAATTTATGCTAAGTATGTTATTTAGGCTAAGTATGTTATTTATGCAATTATCATGCTAAGTATGATATTTATGCATTTATATGTCAATTAATTATGTTAATTTTTTTTTTGGGCAATTTAGGCTAATTAAGCTTGTTATTTAGGCAATTATCATGCTAAGTATGTTATTTATGCATTTATTTGTCAATTAATTATGTTAAATTTATTTGGCAAATTTAGGCTAATTAAGCTTGTTATTTAGGAAATTATCATGCTAAGTATGTTATTTATGCATTTATATGTCAATTAATTATGTTAAATGGGATGAGGGCTCCTGGATCCCTCTTTATTGAATTGTTGGTTTTTGTTCGGGATGAGGGCCCCTGGATCCCTCTTTATTGAATTGTTGGTTTTTGTTTGGGATGAGGGCCCCTGGATCCCTCTTTATTGAATTGATGGTTTTTGTTGGTATTGTTGTTTTGAATCGATTAAAAGAACATAGATCAATTAGCGTAGAGTCGAGAACTTGGGACTAGGAAATTCACATATGTGCTGCCGAAATTTTTTAAAAATTCAGCGTTATTTTTTTAATGAATTATTTTATATTTAATTGAACGATAATCAGTGCGTATTTTACGATCAAAAATTCTAGAAATTAGTCTTCTACAATGAGTCTAGATCATGAATGGATGTACCGGTGATACCTTCATAACGGTGCTTTGAATCCGGACTTCCTTAATGAACTAAATTCTTTCATCGAGTCAACTGACGTCTTCATCTTATCATGGAGTGGTAAACAATCATGGTTTGATAACCATCGAAAATTCTTGCCTGCAAATCACCCTTTCTGAAGGAATAAAAAAGCATTCTTGAAAAACAAAGTGGTGAATGGAGGACCTCCAGAGATGAGATCGGGACACGAAATTCTGGCTCGCAGTGGTGAATGAAGCATTGGGTCTTCAAAAAGTCACAGAGAATAATGATAATGTGACAATTTCCAAAGGTTGCGGGTGGAAAAAGAAAAGTATCTTTTGGGATCTTCCATACTGGAGCTCACTGTTGATTCGTCATAATCTGGATGTCATGTACATTGAAAAGAATGTGTTTGACAATCTATTCAACACTGTGTTGAATGTGCAGGGGAAGACAAAAGCTACCTCCAAATCTAGAGAAGAGTTGAATATGTATTGTTCAAGACCAGAGCTGTGATACCCCGTCCCTTTTTCGAAATTATGGATTATAATTTTAGAAAATGAATTTGAATTTGAATTAATATTGTTTGAATATTAATCATGTGAGTATATTTGTATGTTATGCCGTTGTTTTATTGCAGGTTGTCTCACTCGAGCCGATACGTCATAACACATTGATGTTATACTGAGTATATAACACAGTTTGAATTTTAATACTAAAGTATCGAGTTATATGAAAAGAAATGAATGTGATTGTATTTAATAGTGTGTTTGCCATAACTTGAACACCATAAGTGTGCTTTTTCGGTGTGTATTAAAAGTGTTTCGAAAATATAAGTCGTTTTAAAATGGAGTTGGAAATGTCCGGGAGTTGAAATAGAATCGGGGGTTGAATGGGGCACGCCGTGCGCCCGCGGGGCCGTGCGCGGCCGCGGGAGGTTGCGCGCCCGCGGGGCATGGGCGAGGTGCGCGCCCGCGGGGTGTGCGCGCTCGCAGGGAGCCTGGGCCGAGAGCCCCCTCGCGCGGTGGCGGGAGGCGCGCGGTCGCGCGGGCTGGGCCGATTTTCCTACCTATAAATACCACACTTATTCATTTCATCTTCATTTCTTCTCTCTTTTTGGGCGATTCTTTCACCATATCTCTCAAGAGAATTCTTCAAGTTTTGAGTGGATCCTTTCATCATCCTCCATCAACCAAGGTAACTTCATACTCTCTTCACCTTGGTGATTAAAACACCATTTTCATGTTGATTGGAAACTAGGGTTCATACTCAAAAATTAGGGTTTTCACTTTTAATGATTCTCTTGCTTTGACATCTCAAACATATGATTTATTTACCTCCTTGAAGCTATATGTGAAGTTATATTGAATTCCTATGGTTCGTTGTTGCTAGGATTTGGATTTTTGCCTTTATTTCCCCTTGTTTTGTTGATAATTGTTTGGAGGTGTTGTGATGGTTATATGGGGTTGATTTTCATGTATGTTAGAGCCCTAGGGTGAAGATGTTTATATTTGAATTGTTGAGTTTAAAGGATTTAAAATGAGTCTTGAGCATGTGGTTTAAATGGGTGCACGTAACGTGTTCGATTAAATGTTTCAAGGAGTTTTAATGTGTATTTTGAGTCCAAAATCACAGTATGAGCTTGTTTATCCATGATTGTGTATGTGGAATATGTTTGAAGACTTTAAAGCAAAGTATATCATGAGTTTGTTCTAAATTATGATTTAATTGTATAACTCAACAACTAAAATGGAAAGAGGATTAAAAGGTGTTAGGTGACGTGTTGTGGCTCGAGGTGGACAACTTGTGGGCGGCAAAGAAGTATTTCAAAGGTTGAGAAAGATTTGAAAGCGTCTCGTGAGGTGGGGTAACTCTAAACTGTGAACACGTGTAAAGTTATAGTTATTGTTGTGCTTTGATTGTATAAGTATAAAGGGTCTTCGGACCAGAGATAAAAGAGATCCTTCGGGGTCGACAAAGAGACCCTTCGGGGCAGAGATCCTTTGAGATCGAATATAGACCTGTTAATGTCCTCCCTGGGGGGTAGTATGTCTGCGGGCATCCCTACAGGGCCAAAGATGTTCATTAACGGGGGCATCATGATGTTTAGACCCTAAGGGGTTGAGACTAGTCTCCACAAAGTAAAGAAAAGTCCATATGTTATATTTTTACTTGTGCAATTAGCTATAACTGTTTACAGTGTTCCCCACTGAGTATGTTGTTAAATACTCACCCCATTCATTCAATGAATTTCAGGTTGAGGAGTCGGAGCCCGAGTAGGAGCGTTGTGAACACAAGAGAACCCCACAAGCTTGTGTTTATCTTTTGCATGCTCTTCTTCTGAAAATACTCACATTATTATTATTATTATTATTATTACATTGATCACTCTTTTTGCTCTATGATCATTGATTATTGGGGATGGGAATAGCCCGATCTTTTGTAGGTTACGATGTATATAACTCGATATTATGCAAAACAATTTAAAGGCGGGCCACTCGAACTTAGAGCCTATTATGCATGAAGTATGTTGTTGACCTATATTATGCATGTTGATTTAGGATGCTAGACGGGCGGGTTATGACAACCTATGAGCCCGATAAGTTAGACGATTGCATGTTTTATGTGGATGGGCTTGTTCAATGCTTCCGTTTGATAATATATTGTGTGATAGTATAGATTCAATAGATTGCATGCTAATTCGCGAAAATTTTACATTGAGAATTATGACGTCATGCCTAGTCTTGCTTTTTGACCTAAGCTTCTGCTCATTTTATTATAAGTGCTTAAAATTAAGTATGTAAATGGTATGTTAAGTGACGTGGCCAAACGGAGTAGTTTGGGGCGTTACAAGAGCTAAGACGGAACGAGTCCACAGGCAAGTATCCAAAGGCTTGTTATACGTTGGACAAGAAAGAGAAAAATATCTTATTTGAATGGATTCGAGAGTTGAAATTTCTAGATGGGTACGTGTCCAACATGAGCAGATGCATGGATATGAGAAAACTGAAGATGTTTAGCATGAAAAGCCATGACTGCCACGTGTTCATGCAACGTCTTATCCCGATTGCATTTGCTGAACTTCTTCCTTCCAATGTTTGGAAGACAATCACAGAATTGAGTTTATTCTTCAAGGATTTGACAGCCAGAAATATCACTGTTGATGATGTGTGTTGGTTGCATGAAAGTATTCCGATCATATTGTGTAAACTTGAACGCATTTTTCCACCAAGTTTCTTTGACTCAATGGAGCATCTACCTGTCCACTTGGCTGATGAAGCCAGACTTGCTGGGCCTGTACAGTATCGATGGATGTATCCATTTGAACGGTACTTGAGGAAGTTGAAAAACAACGTTTGAAACAAAGCAAGAGTTGAGGGGTCAATCTGCAATGCTTACTTGGTGGAGGAAGCTTCGACCTTCTGTTCGTATTATTTTGAGGATTATGTAAAAACAAGACATAGAAACATGCCTCGTAATTATGAAGGTCTTAGAGACGCACAAAATGACAGTGCAACAAATCTATCGATTTTCAAGCAGCATGGTTGACCATCTGGAAGAATGTCAAAGAGATATTTGACAGAGAACGAGTAGGCTGCAGCACAGATTTACTAGTTGCTTAATTGTCCAGAAGTTGAACCGTACACAACGTAAGGATGTGCACTGTTTAAAATGTGTTATTGTTATTCCACCAAATTCTAATCCATGCTTAATTTTTTGAAGTGTGTTTGTTGACCAATTGAAAGTATCGTGCTTGAATATCTCAATGGAAGATATTGACAAATGAATGGATAAAGAATTTGCAAGCTGGTTCGCCAAATATGTAAGTATATGATATCCGAAAATCTTAATGTAAGTATGCCTGAGCAACTGTAACATAATATAAAGTTTTCTATTGTAACAGACACAAGATCCAACTAATAATGTCAACAAGATCATGCGTGATCTTTCAAGTGGGTCTTCTCATTCCGTTAATGTCTACCTTGTGTACTTTATTAACGGATACAAATTTCACACAATTGCCCACGGCTCACAGCGAGCTACAATGAATAGTGGAGTCTGCATTAAAGGGACACACACTGAATATTACAGGCGATTGATGTAGGTGATTGAGTTGGAATACGCTGGTCTACCTATTAAGAAGACAATGTTATTTAAATGTGAGTGGTTTGATACATCAACACAAGGAACAAATGTGCATCCTGACTACAAAATGGTTTCTATAAATCATAAGCGTAAGTATTCAGGATCTGATCCATTTGTGCTTGCTAAACAAGCAATCCAAGTGTGTTACTGTGAATACCCAACTTTAAATCGCTCTCGAAGTGATTGGTGGGCAGTCTACAAAATAAAGGCTCGATCTAATGTTGAAGTACCATCAGAGAATGATAATACAATCATAACCTCAGCATTTCAAGAGGATGAAGTTGATGGTTTGCATACCCTCACAATAGATGACGATCATATACCAAATCATCCAGATGGTGGGGTAACAGACATTCAAGAAGAAGAAGAAGATGATGAAGAAGAAGAAGATATAGAACCAGAGATTGATTTATCAGATGACAGTATCAGTGATGATGATGAAATAGATGATTAGTGTGGTTGGTTTTGTAAATTAATATTTGTTTCTTATTTGATAGATGTTTTATTATTCAAGTACTTAGTACCGTTGAAATTTCCTAACTTCATAAACTAATGTCGATATGATTTTGCAGATGCAGGGAGGCGGTAGTATTTCAGCTGGAGGTTCATCATCGTCCTCTATGGGCCTAAGTGATCCTGTTGGCGATATCTCACTGTCCGGATCGTCATTGCCCGATGTTGATGCGCAGGGTCGTCGTCGTTATTGGCTTCAGGATGGGTATGTTTCTTTAGATTCCTAAAATTTTTTTTATAGATTATTATTTATATTATTCTAATATATTCTAATATCTTTATTATTTTGTACATTTGGAAGCGAGTTGATGCCGAGTTATCCCACCTTAGCCACCATCACATCCAGCATCAAGAAGTATTTGCATCCGGAAGGCTACACCTGGAAGATGGTGCCCCTGAGAGGAGGCAGGCATATAGGGAGGTGTTTCGGGTATCTTATTATTATATATTTTATTTTAAAATGTTATATAAGTTTAGTATTTTCATATGTTTTCAATATGTTGCAGAAGGAGTGGTTTTGGGATCCCACTTTGGAGGATGACATTTGGGCAGCATGGAAGATCAGGGCTCCTCAGAGATACAAGGACATGGTCCATTACTTCAAGAAGGATAGGACCAAGGGCTGCCCTCCATTCATGCCTCCTGAGATGTGGGATAGCTTCAATGCGCATTGGGACAGTGATGCCTTCAAGAAGAAGTCGGCAATTGCATCGAAGAATCGTCTGAGTGAGCCCGATGGTCCTGGCACAAGCATTGTGAAGCATCGAGGAGGCTCTTGGAGTGCAGTTGCACATGCTGCGGCTTTGGTATGCAATTAAATTGTTGATTTATTTATTTTTTAATATGTGTGTGCTAACATGTATATCCAATAGGCTATGGAAAAGGGTGTGCAGCCCAATGACATGGCGTGGGAGACATTCAGGAGGCTGCACGACAATCCTAATGGATCTCACATAGATGGGAAGTCTACTCGTATAGCTGTAAGTTAATTTATCAATATTTATAAATTTATTAATAACATAGAAATTAAATATTTAATCATTCTTATTTGATTTTGTGAATAGGCTGATGTATTGGCTCGGGTTGAGGAGTTGAGCCAGCCGACTTCTGGCACAGATGAAGCGCCACCACCAGTGGACATGAGCGTTGTATATGTCGATGCTGCCCTCCGACACTTGAAGAATAATCGAGTGTTTGGGCTCGGCAGTCGATCACGGAGTTATTCAACTCCTAGCGTCTCATCTGCAGCTCCTCCACAGCCCGACACTCACGCTGCCATCAGGGCTCTCCAGGAGCAGATGTAGGCCCAGCAGATGGCTCTTTGCCATCAGATGGACGCGCAGGCAGCGCTTCTCGAAGCCCAGCAGGAGAAGATCGATCAGCAGGAGGAGATGCTACGCCAGCAGGCCAAGATGTTTGAGCTGATGCGGGCGTAGTTTAGGGGCCCTCCTCCATCTTGATCTCGACATTACTATTATTATTTGTATTTTATTCACTCTTTATTATATTTTATGACATTTTATGTATTTTATTGGAGATTTATATATATTATTTTACGTGTTTATTAAAGTTCTTCCATAATTTATTTACAAACAATAATCAAAATTAAAAAAATAAAAATAAATCAAAAAATATAAAAAAATAAAATTAAACTGTTTTTTTATTTATTTTTAATTTTTAACGACAGACTAGTTTCGTCGTTATATTTTTATTTAATTTTATTTTTATTTATTTTTAATTATTAACGACGGAATATTTCCGTTGTTAATAATTTTTAATGATTTTATTTTTTTTATTTTTAATTATTAACGACGGACTAGTTCCGTCGTTATATTTTAATTTAATTTAATTTTTATTTATTTTTAATTATTAACGACGGACTAGTTTCGTTGTTATTTCCCTCGTAACTCTTAACGACTGTAGATGACACAAGACTTAACGACGGCCATAATCCGTCGTTATGACCATCGTTAAGTTCAACGACTGACTTTTTCCATCGTAAAGTTGATTTGCCGACTAAAGATATAACGACGGCCACGGTCCGTCGTTAATCCGTCGATAGTTAAAAATAACGACGGAAAATTATGGCTTAACGTGGATAATTCCGTCGCAAATCGGCGATTTTTTTGCAGTGATAGAGTTAAACCCAAAGAGTGCACAGAAGCAATCTCATGTGTAATGTTGACGCAATAATGATAATGGATGATTTTATGTAACAGAATCCTTACGAGTGATTAATAAAGTGATTATTGTTTAGTTTTTTTCTTTCTTTTATTTTTAAGTTTGTGCAAAATCCTTGCGTCGAGTTAAGAGAGAGTCATTTTATGTAAATATATTTTATATAACCTTAAATTTTTTTATTTTTGTTTCTGGAGTCGATTTCTTATCATATCGATAGATGTGAATCTATAGTTTGTATTCAAGATTTTGCAAGATAGCATCTGCATTAGAAAACAGACAATAATGTTAACTTACTGATTTTGCATGTGCCCAGTATCACGGATCAGATTCTCTATTGCTATTCTTGTTCTATTAATTGGTGTTTTATAATTATATTTTATGTTTAATTTTTTTAAAAAATAATATACCATAATTGGAGATGGATAAACTCTAAATAATATATTTTTTTTAATGCGAAGACTTGAAACGGAAAATGTCATAAAAAATACTACTATAAAAGGTGATCCGGTGTGCCAGTATCATACCTTACGGCTTACGGTTTTCAAACATATATACGATAATAATTTTAAAACTCTCGAGATTCTAGGTATTATATATATTGTTGTTAATTTATATTTTATTATACTAGTACATGTTATGTATTAAATAATTTTATATCGTGCTATAAAAAATAACGTGCATTATGTTCATTTTCAGGGGGTGGTGTGTGTATGTTCCTTTCTTTTCTTTTTTCTTTTTTCCGTCGGCCAACATTTTCTTCATCCGGTTTCTCGCTTTGCGGATGAACGTGTGTTTCATCATTTGTTTCTACAATTAAATTTATGCTTTTAAATTTTATTTATTTCATTTTTTAATTTTTTATGCTTTAGTTTACTTTTACAATGGTTAATTATGATTCATTATATCAAATTGGCAGTTATAATCACATACTCCCTCCGTTTCCTTTTGATTGTTATTTTAGTTTTTTTTTTTATCTAGAATTAACAATTAATTTTATGGACTAATATACTCATCCATTATATTTATATATAACGTAAAATCCTATTCACTTTATTTTCTCATTCTCCATATATTTTTAGGATTTGGGATAGGGTTAAAATTGGAAGAGAGGGTGTGAAAATATATAAAACAACAAATATTTTGATCAAAAAAAACTATCAAAATGTAACGGATGGAGTATATTTTAGCATTTAAGTTCCAATTTTTAGTTACGAATTTATTATATGAGTTGATTATTTCAAAAATATGAATTTTTTTTAGTTTCAATTTTTATGTTGATAAATAAATGTTGACTACGGTCAATTATGTTATAATTACTTTTATTTCAAAAATAATTATTATTAAAAGGGTTGATTATTTTTAAAATCCTGAAATTTACACATTTTTTAATATGAATTTAAAATTGTGCCACAAAATACAGAAACTTAATATTTTTTTGCAAATTACATTGAATGCAATTTCGACCAAATTGAAAACTGACACAAGTTTAGGATAAAGACACGTAAACTTATTTTAAAGCAATACACCTAAAACAGTGTTATTTTTAATGATCGGACAACCGATCCATGTATATCAATCATCCATGTTAATTTTAATATCGACGAAATGAAATCTACATTACAGGGGGTGTATTGGATTGGGATTTTGATGGATTTTGTTGGATTTTAAAATATTCATGGATTTCTATGGATTTTATAAATCCATAGACTCCACGTGGAGTCTCCCAAAACTCCACATGGAGTCTCCCAACTCCACGCAGAGTCTGGCGGATTTCGTATGGATTTCGGACCGATTTTGAACGATTTCAATGGATTTCAAATCCATCTCGCCAGCGCTCGTTGGAACACAACGATCGGTGTATCTGGTAAGAAAAATTGAACCCAGCGGCCGCTGGAATCGAGCGGCCTTGATCCCAGCGACCGCTGGCACCCAGCGGTCGCTGGAGTGCCATCATCGGCAAGGCCAGCGGCCGCTGGGGTCGGGTGACGGCTGGGGTGCCCGATTTTAACTCCCCACCGACCGCTGGGACACCGCGCTCGCTGGGTTTTTCAAATCCATCGAAATCTCGTGTCTGGAGGTCGGAATTCATCCTTTGTAATTTTCACGTGAAATCCAGCTGAAATCCAACGAAATCAATGACATTTTAAAGTCCGTGGATTGTTGAATACCGCAGAATTTTAAAGGACTTTTAAAAGTCTGGATTGAATACACCAAGATTTCGTTGGACTTTTAAAAGTCTGGATTGAATACACCAAGATTTCATTGGACTTTTAAAAGTCTGGATTGAATACACCAGAATTTCGTTGGACTTTTAAAAGTCTGGATTGAATACACCCGAATTTTAAAAGTCCAACGAAATCCAATGAAATCTCAATCCAATACACCCCCTACATTTGAAAAGGGTTATTAATTAAGTTTGTGCCTTCATGGAACAACTTTAATTTCATGTTAAAAACCAAAAATGTGTGCAAAGTTTGTTATGTTAAAAATATTTAAACCTTTTTTAAATCATAAGTTCGATGGTGAGAACATGTGATTTCACACATCCTCTTTGTAAATGAAATTAATGAGCTAGGTAATCAAAATATCAAGCTTTCGAACATAAACCAAATGGTAAGGATGGAAAAAAAAGTACAAAAAGCATTTAGAACATATACTATATGAATCACTAATATTTTGAAGAAACATGGTGCAAGTATAGGAGAGCATCTAGACAATGTGGCTTATAAGATTCTCTAATATGTTTAAACATCAATTGCAAAGAATAAAAGAAATGATACTCTTGGTCCGCTACGAAAATTCTCAAATCTGCTTATTTCAATCTCCTATTTTATTTTGCCATTATGTTCGATCTAATAAAATACTCTATTTGTTTCATATTAAATGTCGTTTTATCACTTTATTTTTTATTCATAAAGAATGTCGTTCTACGCATTCGAGGCAGAAAATTAATTTTTTCTCCAATTCATCCTCATGTAATGTATTCAAACATTCTTTTGTTGACTCATTATTGTGATAGATAAAATTAAATAAGAGTGCGTATTAAGTAATTTGATATTTTATTTATATGTGTGTATTTCTCCAAAATAACACTTATTCTGAAATCGACGGAATATATATCAGTCACCATACATACATATAAAGTTGAAGGACGTAAACATGTGTGAGACCGTGCTACGGATTAAATTTCGTAAGACATGTCAAAATCCGGATTCAAACTCATATTCAGTGGCATATTTACAGTTTTATTAATGTTTGATTGTTGTTTGGATTTGAATTTTTACCCGCCTTACATATTTTGATCTGTAAAACAATGTCACGCTAGACTCCCTTCAAGTTGAAGGCATTGCTTTTCGCTGCATAATTACGCAAGGTAATTAAATTTTAATTTTTTCTTGGCCAGTAGTGTGAGATCAGATGTTTTGTTTTAGCAACAGAAGAGAATATATCTCTTTGTTGCAAAAACTTCATGCAAAATGCGTATTGGCAACTATTCTTGCAGAAATTAAAACACATATATAACTCATAAAATGGTAACCTCAACATGTTATTAATTTCATGTTTCAATATATATACAGATTGTAATGTGGTCCGAAACGACATTAAGATGCACAATGCATCATTAATCTAAATCACTACATCAACATTCAAAAGAAAAAAGAAAAAAGAAAACTGCACCTTCTGACTTACTATTACATGGAAATCTAACTTATTCAAACTCTTCCATCTTACTGAAAAATTGTAACCATTTAGTATCCATAGCTGTGATACTGAGGGCAATCGGAGACGTTGAAGAACGTTCCCTTTCGTGCAACTCGCTCATCGTCTTCTTCATACCCTTCCATCTGCAAGCACATGTAAATTGATATAACTAAGTGCAAAGCATCACTAATTGTTATGAAGTAAAAGCTGCAGAAATAGTTAACTTTTTAGGTGATGTTAACTTGTAGTCATAGTCATTTGCATTGCCTATTTATAGTAAAAAATGGTGAGGGGTGGTGGTAGGGGACCATCGCCGCCGTTGCTAGTTTTTGTAAGAATTAGGAAAGATTTGCAATTATTTAATAGTAATGGTGAAAAACTAAGTCGTGATTGTGGCAATTTTAACTTTTATGGATGCTGTCAGGGTTGGTAAGTTATAAAAGATTCGACAAAACCAAGCTTTCATCATTTAAAAAAAAAATGATGGAAAAAGAAGGTTTAATTTGAGAGGGAATATTATATATGTTACCCAAAGATCATCATCATCTTCATATCTATGAAACATTGATGCTTTTGGAATCTCTCCGGCTTCGTCGTTTCGCGCGAACCGGCCGCGTATCCTCGGACGAGTGTCGGCTAGTGTTTTCCGGCAGGCATACTGTTAAATTTTGATCACATGAAAAGTTCGAATAAGAAAAAAGAAAAGAAAAAAAGAAAATGTCAGCCACATGCTTGAAAATAAAAATACCTTAATTGTTTTGTTGAAATTTCTCTGAGTTCTTTTAGCTCTGTATCGATCGATCTTCTCCTTCCTTTCTTCGGCACTGTATCGCCCCACTTTGAAATTGGCTTCCTCCATAAACGATTTCTCCGTTGATAACGGGCTCGAAGATAATACAGTTCTTGTTTGCATGCTTATTTTCTAAAACAGAAGAAAACAGAGGAATTAAAGAAACAGACGAAAACAGAGGAAATGATGAAGGAAAGAAGAGACAACAGACCTGTAAATCGCCGGTACTGCATACGCGCCTCATTTGGCCGGAGCTACTTTCCGGCGAGGTAAAGAATTGAGTGTGCAAATTGTGAGACTCGAAAACGCTGTCGAATTGGGGGCGGAAGGAGAAGCTGCCGGTGTTGTCGAAGCTGTTGCTGCTGTAGCTCCTCTGCATTAGCTTGAATGCAGTTTCGTTGAAGCTCTGCGGCGAGAAGGAGTTGTTGTTGAAAGTGTCGAAGTTGAGGTTGCATTCCTCTGTTTTAACAGAGTGCTCTGTTCCCGCAATCTGCAAGTTTTGAAGCTGAACGCTCGGCGGCGATGATGATAACAAAGCCGATGCGATTTCATCGCTGGCAGCGGCGGCGCTGTTTTCTTGAATTTCTTGGAAGATTTCGAAGGCGGAATCGGGAAAGGGGGAGAATGGATCCGAGAAGAAGGAGTTGTCGAATAGGAAGAGCTCTGAAGACATCTGTGAGAAATGAAAAAAACTTCAAAATGCAAAGTTTTTTTTTCCTTGCAAAAAAAAAAAAAAAATTGTGTGTGTGGGTGTTTGGAGATGGTTTCTATGCAATTTGGTGGGAGAGAAGACAAAAATTATGTGCAGGAAAAACACCAAGTGAGGACAGATGGGGTGGCTGGTTTTTTCTTTATTCACAACAAGGTGACAAGAATCCCATTTTCCACTCTCTCACTAGATGTATTTTTGCTTCTCTCTCTCTCACACACACACTAGTTGGCTGCTCTCTCACTGAGATGATGATCGAGGGGCAGTGCGGTTTAGTTATTGAATATAATATGCACTAAGCCGCCGCCCCTATTCTCTCTCAGAGGCAACAGCTTCGACGACGGAGCGAGTTGAATGGTCAGTCCACTTCTCCTATATAAAGACAATCATATTTTTATATAAACCCCTTGATTGTTTGTTTATTCTTCAAATACCCCAGTCACTTTTATTATTTTATAAATGCAAATTGGTGAACTTTTTTTTTTTGGCAAATTGGTGAGCTTGATGGTAGTTCAATTTTATTTTAGGGTTAATTTTGAACACATGAACTTTGAGTCTCTCTCCCTTTTTTACGCAATTTATAATTTAGTACATTATTTTAGGAAATGTAGCCATAAATTTCGAAACATTGTAATTATCAGATACAATTTTATTGCAATTTGTTGCAAAATAGATACCATATTACAATAACAACGCGATATTTTAGATTTTAATGCGATAATGAAAATCAAATCATAATTATCGTATATAATTACAAATTTGCAATATTTTCATAGTACTACATCAATTTTTAGTTCGCCCGAAAAAAGATTAGGACTGTTTACTTCGCAACAAATTGAAAAAATAATTTTAAGGGTATTTTTAAATACACCACTATTTTTCATTATACACCACTACTAAAAAATTCAACACTAATTAATTATTAAATTATTTAAACATCCTTTTGATTTTATTTTTTCTTTTATCTTTTCATGTCTTCTCATTCACGCATAATCTAGCCACGTCCATAACTTCAAAAAGATTTAGGAAAATTGTTACTTTACCGGAAAACTACACAAAACTAAGCTCAATCATTTATTCGCCAACCTTGTACAGCTCCACTCTCAATTTTAAAAACACTAAAAAAACTTCATTTCTAAACACAAATCAAAGAAAACTTCAATGGGTCATTCTCATCTTTTGTCGTCGCCACTAATATCGATGAGTGTAATTTTAAAACTTTTCACGGGGGATAGATTTTGAACATTTTATTTTGAACATGGGATCGTGGTAAGAAAAAAATCTAATTCGAAGAAATAAATTCGAACATGGAATTATGATTTCAAAATATTTTTTTCGAAGCTCTTAATCATTTTTGGGAAAAAAATTGAACATGAATCCATAAAATTCAATTCTTGATGGTGGCGGATTGCAGCAGAGCGGAGAAGGGCGATCACAAACGAATTTCTTATTTGGGAGAGAGGGAGAAGGCGACGACGCACGAGGGATTTCTCATTTAGGGAGATAGGGAAAGACACGAGGCAGCAACTTTCTTATTACTGGAGAAGACATGACGCAGTAAAACCAATGACCATTCTTGATGGTTCTTTTTTTGTTCATTTTTTAATTGATTAAAATTGTTTCTTTTAATTAAAGGGTAAGAATGGAGAAAATGTGGTCTATAAGAAAAAATACTGATTTTTTTCTTATGGTGGTGTATATAGTAAGTGTACTTTGACATTTAATACTAACTACACAATAACTTTATCTATCTGTATATATTTATATATTGCATTGTATGCGAGTCCAAATATTTTATATTTATAATAGGTATGATTATTTTTTAAAATGGTACGATTAATTATAAAAAGCTATGATTAATTTATAAAGTTAATCATATGCTACTATTATTTATGAAAAATGCTACGAATATCTTCTAAAAAATGCATGATTAAAAAGCCACGATTAATTGTAAAAATTATACGATTAAAAAGCTACGATTAAAATTTAGGCAACTTAGAAAGCTACGATTAGTTTTACCCTTATGATTAATTTAAAAGCTACAATTATTTCTTAAAAGCTATTATTAATTTTAAAAGCTATGATTATTTTCAAAAAAATTCTTCGATTAATTTTTTAAAAGTTACGATTATTTTTTAACAAAGCTACAATTAATTTTAATAATGTACGATTAATTTTAGAAATTACTTGTACACATAGGTTTTAACTTTAAAAGTTAATTGTATAGGTACGATTAAATTACAATGAAGGTTACAATTAATTTTTAGGTGAATAGTTTCACTAGTTCACTACTTCAATTCAATGTATTTATGTCTTTTGTAAGAGAGGTAGTTACTGAGCTTCATTAAAAAAAAGCATCAGAAGGTAAATCAAGTAGAAATTGGTTGATCAAATTTTAATACATGTGTTTTATTGTTGGTAAATTTTATCAATAAATAGCTATGAACACACGACATTATCACACTACAAAAATCACAGCAAAAAACATATAGCAAAAATTTGAGCAAGGCAAGAGTAAAATTTTTGCATTTTTGGAAAGGAGTGTGCGAGATTGTTCCTCAAGAAGAAAAATTTTCAATTTGGAAAGGTATATATGTTTTGTAATGTTCCTATTTTATGAAATTATTTGCGTAAATATTCTTCATTTCTGATTATATTGCATAATTATTGTTGAGTTTTGATTTGAAAATAGGCGAGAGGAAGAGATTTGCATCTCGTAGTCTTATTTAATTAATTCTAGGGTTATTGATATTAATCATAAATTATTTCTAATTAATCGTAACTTTTATATAATGATTGTAGGGGAGAACTTTATAATCATATCATCAATAAATAAGCCTACTAATTAACCATAGCCTTATTTTTAATAATCGTAATTTTTATTAATTAATCGTGGCCTTAGTTAAAGAATCGTAAGCATTGTTTATAATTAATCGTAGCATTATTTATATTGATCATAGCCTTGTTTTAATTAATCATAGCATTTTTTGTAATAGTCGTAGCTTTTATTAGTTAATTATAGTTGCATTTTAGTTAATCATGCCTTTATAATTAATTGTAGCAAATTTTTATTTTATAAATTAATCATTTTTATATTAATCGTAGCTTTGTGTTTTAGTTAATTTATCTTATAAATTAATCATAGAAATTTTTTATATTAAACGTAGCTCTATATTATAGATAATTTATCTTAAAAATTAATCGCAGAAAATTGTTATATTAAATGTAGCTTTGTATTTACATTAATAGTAGCTTTGTATTTTAGTTAATTTATCTTATAAATTAATCGTAGGTTTATTTTTTTATTAATCGTAGCAAATTTTTATGTTAAACGTAGGTTTATGTTATATTTTAATCATAGCTTTGTATTTATATTAATCGTACATTTGTATTTTAGTTAATTTTTTTATAAATTAACCGTAGCAAATTTTTTTTTTGTCAATTGTAGCTTTTTTTTTAACTTAATCATAGATTTGTTTTTAGTTAATCGTGCCATTTTTTTAAAATGCAGATGGTTAGACGCCGTATTATTGTACGATACAACGGTTGATGGGAGAGATCATAATACATAGATAGTGACGAGAAACTTGTGGTGATGTTAGCCGATAAACTATGTTTTAACTCACTGGTGAGAGAGGTGCACAAGTTATTATAGATCCGAGCACAGTGGAGTGTCAGTTATTTAACATAACGAGCACCAACATTGGCAGACTGATTAGGGCTTCTTTACAAGACAATGTAGATTTGCTCGATCTGCTTCACGAACAGACCATAGACCGTCGAGATAGTCGTGTATGTGGTTGCAAGACATTTGAGCAGTTCCGGAGTCGGGCCGTCTAACACAGAAGTGAGAAATCCGAGTAGAGATGATTATTTCCCCTACTTCCCATAATACTATGAGGCTGCAGGTAACCCTGATGGCGGTGACTTCCTGCACGAAGAAGAAGAAGAAGAAGAAGAAGAAGAAGAAGAAGAAGTGAATGACAAAACGGCCTTGATCGAATAATTGTTGATGGAGTTTTGTGGATGGATTCGTTCTACTGGATGCATAGACAGATTGTTGGGCTTGACAAAAGTCGTATCATCATCTATTACTGGTCTTCGAGATATAGCCGAGGGGGCTTCGAGCAATTAGAGTGGTTCCCCTTGCTAATTTAGACATTACGGGTCTACTGTTCCGAGATGAGGAACTAGTGTTACAGATAGATACACTGCATGAGGAAGCCATTTTCCGTATGAAGGATGACTTGGCTCTGGTTGTGAGAATCTATCACATGCAGAATTGAGTTGAGTACGTCGTGTATCGATTAAACAAGAAACATCTAGGCTACGTATGCAAGCATGGAGGTGTCTGTCCGTTCAAGTTGTGTGCCATTGTTGAGAGACATATTTGGAGAATCTACAAGTTCAACGACACTCACATGCCATCTTGATATAAGTCAAATTGCTCCACGCCAGTTTCCTGCATGAGTGCTTGCGAAATATTTTGTGTGTAAATTGGTGAGCGATAGGGTTGTCCTGAAGCCGAAAGAGATGATGGTAGAGCTTGTACGTCAGTTTGGCATCCAGATCGATTATAGTTTTACTCTGCGCATGAGGAACATTGCCATTGAGATGATTTATGGAGACTGTGACAAGTCCTACGAGCAGCTGCCTACATTTCTCCACACTTTACAATTGCTGAATCCAGCGACTTTATGTGACATGCAGATCACTCAAGAAGATCGATTCAAACATTTGTTTCTTGCTCTCGAACTGTGTATCAGGGCCTTTCTAAATTATGCACGTCCAGTTCTCATGATTGATAGGATCTACCTTAAGGGAAAGAACATGGGGGTTCTGTTTGTTGTTGTGACGAAGGACAACAACGAACAAATCTTTCCTGTTATAGTTGGGCTCGGACCGATAGAGAATGACGAATCTTGGACATGGTTCTTGAGCTGTTTGCACATGGCTTTGGGTGAGATAAACGACTTGCTCATCGTGTTGGATCAACATCATAGCATTAAAAATGTTGTCGAGACTGTTTTCTCAAGGGCGATACATAGATTGTTCTATTATCATTTGAAGAACAAGATGTTAGAAAAATACTATAATTTTTTTTGATGAAATGTTGAAAACTCTATGACTCGAAAGACAACTCTGTAAAAGTCAAACGGAGCTCACTAACTGAATTTCGTCAACTAAGCTAACCAACTGAGGTTTGTCAACTGAGCTCACCAACTAAAATCTATCAAAATGAGCTCGCCTACTGAAGTTCATCAATAGAGCTCACCAACTGAGGTTCGTCAATTGAGCTCACCAACTAAAGTCCCTCAACTGAGCTTATGTATTGAAATTCATCAACTGAGTGCATCAAACCAACACACGCTTAATGCTAAAATAAATTGACACCTCCAACGGTCATTTTGGCTCAACTGATGCATATGCATACTTAACCTCCAATAGACATCATCAACTAACTGACCAACGGTCATACTCAAAATTGTCTCTCTATAAAAAAATTGAGTTACTCACTTCAAAAGTACGTGTGTATAGCAAATATCACGAAACTAATACAAGCATCCTAATCCTAAGAAAACATATATACACACGCTGAAAGTATTTGAACTAGATAGAGAAATTATAGCGCATCTATTTTTCGATTAGAATAGACAAATCAGTTTTTGTAAAAGCTTTCGCTTAATTATCAAGCCATCAACACCATCTTAGTAAGAGAAGCACATTTAGTTGATACCAATTCAAGAATCACTTTTGAAGATCGAAAGAGATCTAAAATCTTGAAAAGATTTCAATAGTATCTAACTCTCCGTCTGAGTGTGAGTCGCTACTAAAGAAACTGCCGCTGCAATAGCTACCTGCCAGAGACTGTAAGTGTGAGGGATCGACCCAGCTGAGGTAATCATATCGAGTAAGCCACTGTTACCAGGTTCAGCTCATGTTTTCTATATAATTTGTAAACTGTAATCTCAAGTTATATAGTGAATTTCCATTCGAGAAGAAGGAAGAGAGGACATAGAAGTTTTATCTTCGAAACTCTATAAATTCCTTGTGTGTTGTATCTCATTTTAATTTATTTACTTTCACCTGCATACAACCACATCATCACATTATGCTCAAATTGCATTCCTCAACTGAATTAAAACATAAACTAATTATCTATTAAAACGAGGCAAGGCCCCTATTTTTTCTGCACCAACGTACCTTATCTTTTTTTAAAAAAAGAGTTTATTCAACCCCCCTTCTAAACTCTATTAGACTCATCCGGGACCAACACAAGATAACTAAGAGAGAAAAACATGTGGCTGCACTGTTTCAAGATGCTGCCTACAACTATCGGACAAATGCATATCAAGAAAGTATGTTAGAGTTGGAGTTAGTCTGTCTAAACGCGTACCAGAAGCTGTGTAATATCGGCCCAGAACATTGGTCCCATTCACAGTGTCCCATACGTCGCTATAGTTTCATAATGTCTAATGTGGTGGAGAGTCTCAATGCTCATTTATTGTAGGCTAGGAGGTTGCCTACTTGCTCAATGCTTGAGGTGTTTAGATCATGTGTCGAGCAATGGTTTGTCAAGCGGCGGCTGCATAGGGTTCCAAGCTATCGAAGAATGTCGAGACGGGGTGATGCTTTGCTATCCGGACCATGGCATTATCATATTTATGGAAGATCGAGGTTGAGAGAGAAAATTATATGATCGATCTTCTACATCAAACCTGTGATTATCATGAGTTCGAGCTAGATTTGATGCCCTGTTCTCATGCTGCAGTGGCAATTTGGTATTGTATTTCATTTTTTATTTAATCTAACATTTTTTATGTATCTATTTCAGTTTTTTCACTCCATTTTTCTTTTATAGTTGCACTGGTGGGCTCATCGATGATTATGTGGATAAATGTTACAAGGTTGATAGCGTAATCGGCATTTATGACTCAGTCATCATGGGATTACCTCGTCAAGAATATTGGATTTTTCTAGATTCGAAAAGACCACTAGTGGTGATGGCACCCAAGATAGGTCGTCGTGCTGATCATCCACATATGTCGAGAGCTCGAGCACCATTTGACAGTTTTGCACTAGATGTCATGGACAGTTTTACACTAGATGTCATGGACCGGGGCACAACGGACGTGCATGCACATCCCATGTATCTATTGGTGGTGTAGACCTAAATACTCCAATAGAGGATGTGCCTGTACATAGGAGAGCACGTAAGAAATGTAGCCATCGGTTCCAGTATGGAGCATACTTGCTTGACATGTCCGGGTCGTTTGGCGATGGATATCGATTGACTATGTTAATTGTAGCAATGTTAAACAATTGATTGTAGTATCTGTTAATCGTAGCACTTGTAAACAATTGATCGTAGTATTGATAAATATAATCAGGGCATTTTTAAAGAGTCTTAGAGGCTGAGTACTCATGGCTGATTCCATTCTCATGGAAAAAATTATCAAAGTATTAATTTTCAAATTCCTTACCTTGATCACTTCTGATTCTGATGATTTGTTGGTCTTTTTCAACTGTGATCTTGCAGGCCAGTTTCTTGAATGCCATGAATGCCTCACTCGTGTCTCTGAGAAAGTTTACCCATGTGAATCTTGAGAAGTCATCTATGCAGACAAGAACATACTTCTTTTCTCCGTAGCTTTCTACAATCATTGGTCCCATTAGATCCATATGTAGAAGATCTAAAATTCTTTTGAAAGTTCTGTCCTGAACTTCTTTATGCATGGATCTTGTCTACTTTCCAATCTAGCATGGACCACACATCTTGTCTCTTCCAACCTTGATCTGAGGGATTCCTCTGATTTCTCCTTGTTGATGATCTTCTGGAGATTTCTGAAGTGAATGTGTCCAAGCTTCTGATGCCAGATCTCTGACTCTTCTACAGATGTTCTTTGACATGTTAAAGAACATTGTGCAGGTAGATGTATTTGATAATAGTTGTCAGCTGATCTTCTTCCTTCTATGAATAAGTCACTGTTCTTATTCATAACCCTGCAATTCTCTTTGGTGAAGACCATTGCCATGTCATCATCACATAGCTGACTGATGCTAATAAGATTGGCTTTAAGTCTATCAACTAGCATTGTTTTTTTCAGCTTAGGCATTCCTTCGATAACCAGCTCTCCTTTCCCCATGACTTTTCCCTTTTTACCATCTCTAAAGGTGATAAAGTCAGACAAGTAAGCCTTTAAGTTCGGCACAACTGAGCAAGTCTCAGTCATGTGTCTTGAACAACCACTATCAAAATACTAATTGCTCTTATCTTTTACTCTTAGGGATGTGTGAGCAATCAGACTGATCTGTTTGACAACCCATTGCTTCTTTTGAGCATGCTTCTTCTTTTCTTGTATAAATGGCCTTCTGTTCCTTCTCATCCTTTTGAGATCATTGAGATATTTCTCACAATGTGGTCGTATGTGGCCTTTCTTCTCACAATAATGGCAGATGATTCCTTTTCTGTAGCCATTATGAACAGTTATCTTCTTGTCAATATTGTTCTTCTTGATGTGCTAAATATTATTCTGTACATTTACTGGCTGACTTGTACTTTCTTTGACAAACACTGTCTTTGATTGTCCTCCATTGTAACCAAGGATTGAAATATCACGAAATATCATGGATTTTGATATTGCGATACGAATATGGGGAGAATATCTTTTTTTCTCGAGTATCGGCGAAATATCGCAATATATCGCAATTTTTTTTATATTTCAATAATATATTTTGATTTTTATTTAATACTATATATTTTTGTGGTCTTTTTTAGGTCTTCAACATAATTATTTGAGTTGCAATATTCTTTACTTTACAAAGACACTCACACTACAAAAAATTATAAAAAAAAAGAAGCCTGAGAAACCAACAGATGTCTTAGAAATAAAAGTGAGATGCACCAGCTTTATTTTTTCATGACGAGAGAAAAAGAATTGCTGATCATGCTGCAATTGCTTCTCAATCTACTATGGTCCCTTGTAAATCTTTTACTTAATATTTTTAAAAAGAGCTTGTTTAAATAATTTAAAATAATGTCTTCAATGAATAAATATGCATTATATATTTATTAGTGTTTGGTAATGACAGTTGAGTGGTGGATAATGTATGGTCATCGTTAGAGATTTGGTTGTGCGAATATTATCAAAATGTGCACCGAGGTCAAAATGTGCACCAACAAAGTAATTTGATCAATGGGCATTATCCAATCCATGGTGAAGCTACTGGAAGAAATTAAGAAATATATCAAGCACACATGTGCATAATTATATCCAGAATTACTCTAATGTGATGATTTAGTTCAATATTGTTCCAAAATTACTCTAATATGATGAGTTAGTACCAATATTATTTAGAATAAGATGACATTCCATCTAATATATTTGAACCTCATAGATCCTCATTTTGGTATTAATTGTACTTTATAATGTTTATTTAGTTGTTTTATATTGCATTATGTATTATTTTGTCAAATGTATTGTCTCAGACAGTATATATATAATGTATTATTCATATGTTTACTTTCAAAATACAATTTTATCAAAACTTTGAGTAGAATATGTGCATAATAATATGTTATAATAGTTCCTAAAATTTTTTGCTAAATTTTCAAGATTTTAATAGAGTTTCCGTCATTTTTTTCAATTTTCTGCGATATCGATATATCCGGCAATATATTCATTAAATTAAAGTTGCGATATATGGTGCGATAGCGATAATTTCATCCTTAATTGTAACCAAGACCTGGATGACTCTTTCCTGAGTGTCATGGAGTAGTAAGAATCTTGTCAAGATTCTTTGTTCTATTGTTCAGCATAGTGACATTCCTCTTGATGGATTTGAACTCCGCAGATAATTCAGCAATCTTCTTCTCTTGCTGCTGAATTGTATCCTTCTAATCTAATCTGAATCAGACTTAATCAGCTTCTCTTTCTCTTATAATAGATTCTTGTTTTGAGACTGAAGGGTCTTATTGATCTCCACAACTTCCAGCCACTTTGTATACATCTCCTTGTATCTTGTCACAAATTCTTCTTGGCTGAAATCTTCATTGTCTCATTCATCTTCTTTTGCATAGTCGAAGGGATCTTGGAATTCAGAGACTTTTGTTGTGAATGCAATAGTTTCTTTATCCGAATCACTACTGCTTTCTTCTGAATCATTGTCACTGAGAGATGCATTGTAATTTTTCTTGTTCCTCTTCAGTATGTTAGTATATTCATCTTGAATGTACACAAATCCATCACATTCTCTGCATTGTATTCCTCTTCTTGGATTGGACTATTGTGAACTCCTTCTAATCATTGCTTGAGTTTCTTTCTTGCAAAGAGTTACTAGTTGGCTATCTTCTTTTCAACATTCGACTGAAGTTCTTGATAATCAAGAACATAGTGTTCATTGTATCTAAATCAAATACAATTTTTTGTTTCTGTACATGTTCAGGTACATCTTTTGAAACTTCAATTTTAAGAGCAATAACTCTCTTCCTTGAGTTGTTGTCTTCATCTTCCAGATTCATCTCGAACGTTTTTAAACACCCCATTAGCTCATCAAGCATCATACTCTTGATATCCTTGGCTTCTTCAATTGTAGCAACTTTGTTAGCAAACTTCTTTGGAATAGATCTGAGAAATTTTCTTACAAGTTTCTCATTATTGATAGGCTCACTAAGAGCAAAATTCTTATTAGATATGCTTCTCAGTCTGCCATTGAACTTACCTATGGACTCAGTTTCTTCCATTCTAAGAGATTTAAACTTAGAAGTAAGATTTTGAATCCTGGATAACCTTACTGAACTAGTCCCTTCAAAGATGGTTTCCAGAATGTCCCATGCAACTTTAGCAGTCTCACAAGTTGAGATTAAACTTAATGTTTCAAGATCAACTGCAAAGAATGTAGCATTGAGAGTTTTAGAATTGACATTGTACCAGTTCTTTTACGGCACAGTCCATTCTCCTTCTTCAATCTCCACCTGATTTCCTTCCTTGGCAATAGTTGGCTTTTCCCATCCATCTGTGATGTTTTTCCATGCAAGCTCATCTATTGATCTCAGAAATGCCCTCATCCTTACTTTCTAGTAAGGATAATTGTTGCCTTCAAGTAATGGTGGTCTAGTCGTAGATCCTCCTTCCTTGATTGAACTCATAACTTGAACCTAACCAAAATCTTCATGCAGTTATACATTTTTCAGGACTCTTTTCGCTTTTAACCAAATGCGACCCGCTCTGGTACCAATTGAAGTTACATAAACTGAGCAGATATAAACACGTTCATGATCATGTGCATATACATTGCGATGAACATGTAAGGTCAGAAAGATAAATTGAAAGTAAGTAAATGGCATGAAGTTGATAACCCTGTTCGATCAACTGATCTACGTCAGGGAGACTTCATAAGTCCTTGAGAAACAATTCACTACTTTGTTGCAAGGTTATAAAGGCTATTACATGATGACCTCCCATCACTCAACCCCTTTTATATGTACTACAACCTCTTTCGATGGACTGAATTGTGAGATCCTCTCACAACCTAGACTCCCTCTAGTTCCTACAGGAAATCTCTCCTGAGACTCCTCTAAAAGTGTGTATGAAAGAATTTAAACACAGACTAGACACACAATGATCACCAGGATCAAACCTAGTCTATCCGAATACTATATGCTTCAAACTTGAAGTCTTTTAGACTCTCTAACTCTTGTGTATTTGTAAACCTCAACTGCACTCTAACTAGTCTGATTCCTAGGCTATTTATAAGCACAAGACATAGCCTAAACAAGGTAATCAGATTGTCCTAATTTGAATCAAACTTTATAAGGAAACTTTCCTAGTTTAATTCGGACTCGAACTAGTTAGAAACCTTCCTTGAATAGAACTTACCTTCTTCCTTCTTGATCTTTATCTTGAACAAGGCATCTTCTATTCTAAAACGTCCATCTTGAAAAGTCAGCTTCAACTCCTTGAAATCAGCTTGACACGTGTCTTGGAAACTCTATGGACAACCATATACACGATCATGTTCACGAACATGCTCAAGTACATTCTTCGATCTCCAATCAGGTTGGCAGCGTAATGTTCATATCATAATGTCCAGAACATGGTCTTCAAACTTGAAAAACCAAAACCTTATGTGTTCTTTGAATTGTAATAAAGATCATGATAATCTAAAATAATTAGTGCATAAAGATGACACTAACATACATAATATCATTTTATAGGATAAATCAAATCATTACCTTTGATAAAAAAATAATGTGGGACATTTGGTTTGAAAGTTGAAATGTTTGGGTTTTTCGAATTAACTAGTCACATGATCTATTTGGATGCCATTAATTTCATGCTCATATACATCATAATTTTATATATGACATTAACTATCTTATGTTAAATTAACATGCTCGTTCAATTTCAAATTTATTAACGCGGAATATAGTTATATTTGAAATTACACTTACATAAGTTGTCGAGTTGATCACGGGCCCATTGTTGATGGAGAACAGAAGGATGGTCATTTTCTTCTCCTTGGTGTTCAAAATTTCACAGCTCTAGTATTTTACTTCTCGGTCTTCTGTTGTATTCCCGGACCTCGTCTAGAGCCAGAGTGATGTTGGTTTTGTATACTAGAAGACCTATATTTTGTATACATTATTGATGATGTTTTATAATGATATAGAATGAATACAATTGCAGTCACTGTTTGCATTTAAATTGTTATATTTACATGCATGTTCACTATACTTACATTGTAGATGATATGGTGTGGGTAAACACATGGTTAGATCATGTCATTGGTTCCTTGTAATGTATTAAAGAGCTCACGGTATAGATGGCCTTGAACCCGCCATTGGTACACCGTAGAATGATCTGATAGTTAGTTTATCTAGACTAACTGATTATTCTAATACACGGGCAAGTGTATTGAGGAGGATCTACTTAGGATTCTATTCTCTATTCTGACCTTAAATGAGAGAATAAGAATCCACAGAGTTTGGGTTCTTAACCCTTATATGTTGGCGGACATATATGTGTAGTGTTTGCAGCTTTGATTTATCAAAGGGTGAGATTCTTTCATAGGATCAATAATCTCGATATCTTTGATTGTAACATTTACACTTATGATGGGTCGTGCAATATATAGAGGCACCGTGTCCTGGTGCGCCAGGTTGATGGTGTCCTCTTGAGGAAACACAAGTTCATATTGAAACCCTGCAGGTGGAATTTATTCCGTACATGAGTAAAGCTTGTGTGGTACTACTCAAGGATAAGATATTAATTAATTATAGATGTCAGAAGCTTACATATTTAATAAATGGGCATTATATCTTAAACACGGGGAATGGCTGGACTAAAGGAAAAAGCATATTCAGAAATATGTATTAATTTGGTAGGTCAATATTATTTCTTTAGTGGAACAAAAATAATACTTAATTTATTTAATAATATCCTAAGTTTATTGGATATTGGAAATTAAATAAATTAGTAGGCCAATTTAATTTCTTCTAGATCCCTATTGTAGCCTAATATGACTTTAATGGACTGGAGATGGAAAAAGAGATAAAGGACCAAGTCTAGTAAGTCTGGGACTTGTAATTTCAACCACCCCCTATAAATAGGGAGATGGGGATAAAAAATTATGGTGTTACAATTTAGCTCTCTTTTATTCTCTTTATCTCCACAGATTCCATACCGATCTAGTAGATTTTAGCCCACCCTGAATCTATATACAGTCTGTGAATACAACAGAAGATCAAGGAGTGGAATAGCATAAGGGGCGCCTATTTCATACATAAAACAACAAGATTAGACCTTTAATCTTGTCCTGAACCCGTCATTTAATTTGTAAGTCGTTTTTCGGTATTCTATGTTTCCGCTTTAGTAGAATCGAAAATCGGCTATGCAGGTTTAATTGAACTCGGTTAATTAAATCATATATGCTGCATAAAATTATGATTTACATGACATTAGGATTAATGAACATCCAATTAGATCCTGCGGTGGTTCAATTCGAAAAAACCCCAACAAGTGAGCTATAGACTATGAAACGGTTATAGAAATCCTAGAGAACAAGAGAGCACGAAAGAGGGGCTATTTTCTATGCCCTTAATTTCGTCTCCCCCCCTCTCCTACTTATAGGGAGGTGGGCGGAATTTAGGTCTCCAAACTGGGTTTGGGCCTCTCACTCTTGTTCCATCCCCAGTCTACTAAGGGCATATTGTTCTACAACAGAGATCTAAAAAGAATATTAAATTGACCTGCTAATTTATTTAATTTCTAATATCCATAACTAGTATATGATTAATTAAATTAAGTATTATATTTATTCCACTAAAGAAATAATACTGACCTACCAATTTAATACATATTTACGAATATGTTTTTCTCATTTAATTCAGTCATTCCCCATGTTTAAGATATAATGTCCATTAATTAATTATCTTTGCTTCTGATAGCTATAATTAATTAATATCTTGTTCCAGAGTAGTACCACACGATTTCTTTACCATATATGAATAAATTAATATTCTACATACAGGGCTTCCCATGATCTTTTTACTTTCTCAAGGGGACATGATCGGCCTGACACTCCAGGACATGGTTACCATATATAATACACAACCCATCATATTTGTAAATGTCACTGCCCAAAATATCGAGATTGTTGATTCTATCAAAGAATCTCACTCATTGATAAATCAAAGTAGCTCACGTGACATATATATATATATATATGTCCACTAATAATGTATGGGTTAAGAACCCAAATTCTATGGATCTTTGTTCTCTCACTTAAGGTCAGAATAGAGAACAATATCTTATCGTGATCCTCCTCAATACACACGTCGGTGTACTAGAATAATATGTTAGTCAAGATAAACTAACAGTCAGATTATTCTATGGTGTACCGATGGTTGGTTTGAGACCATCTAAGCCGTGAGCTTTTTAATACAATGTAAGAAAAACGATGATATGACCTTTACCGTGTGTTTACCATACCATATCATCTACAATGCAAGTATATGAACGTGTAGATGAATATAACAATAATTAAATACACATAGTGACTGCAATAATTATTCAATCTATATCATCTTAATAATGTTTAATGTATATAAAGACAAGCTTTCCAGCATACAAACCAACAGTTATAACTTGAAAGTTAAGAGTTGTAACATTTTTTTTGTCCAACATTGGTTTCATATCAAAGATAACGAGTTGGAATTTTCTTATAAAAGATATTAGCCTTTGGGTTATCATTTCACAAAGTTATCTTTCTAATAAAATCTCATTATGGAAATCTCATTTTATTTTGTGGATTTCTAATTTGTGGGCATTTTTATTCAAGTTTGTACAAGTTTAACATAGTGAAATTAAAAAAAAAACCTAAAAAATAGGTGGTTCGGAACCACCGATTCTAACCTCCGCTTCTCAGTTCCCATTTTTTGGAATCGGAACCACACCATCGGAAAATGGTTCCAGTTAAGGTTCAGAACTATCAGCCACAGTTTCGGTTCCGAAACTGTCGAATTCAGTTTCGGTTTTAATCGTCAGTTCCGGAACCATTTACCACCTATAACTAAAACCCGAGTTTGTTTGGTTTTTTTCTTAGAGGAAAAAACCCAATTATTAAAAAGTAGTAGAATTTTGGTGATTTCAATTAAAATTTGTCACATTTTCCGCTACGTAATTATCCTCCATCTCAATATTTTTTAAAAAAATAAAAAATTTGTTCAACTATCAAATTTACTAGAGAAAATGATTGATTAGAACTTGAACTATATGGTTGTGCTCAACTAGAATCTTGTTTTAACTTGAATTTTGGAAAATAGTTCAACTAAGACTCTGTTAACCTTCCAAATAATTATGCTCCGTTACAACACTTTCATGATTTAATTATCTACCATTGATTATTGGAAAGTCAAGTTGAGCCAACTTTAGAAAAATTCATTTGTTGGGCTTCAAAACCCCTCAAACAATTTTGAAATTCATCATCGAATTGATGTCGATAAATCTTAAATTTATTTATTTTAGTAAAAACTATTTAATAAAACTCAAATTTATCCATTTCAATAAAAATAGAGATGGGATTGGACCAAATGGGCCAAGTCACCGTACAAGTGTTTAATAGATTGTGCCAATGAACTAATATCTTAAGGGCTTGTTTGTTAGGTAGTATAAGAGTGTGATAGATATCTATCAGTATTTATATCATACCCTAATACTATGTTTGCTAGTAATATGAAAACCCATGATTATGTAAGGGTCCGACATGTATTAATCATTTATATAGTATAACATATCACACTTTGCAGGTGATATATATAATGCCATACATATTTATTAAAAAAATAAACTAAAATAGCATTGCAGATATTAATCAAAAATCTTATTATAAAACATTCACACAATATACTGTAACTAATTAAATGATATTTTAGGAATTAAAATTTTACATAGAATCTAATACATCTAAGTAAACACTATATTATTAATACATATATTTTAATACACTAAAACGAACATGATATTGAAGTCTTATACAATAAAACACGTTCAAGGTCAAACATATTTAATCTTAGACCATATTATCTAGCAAACGAGTCTAAGTATTTTTTTTTACTTTATCCGAAAAAAATATTTGAAAATACCTAAGAGATCAGTACAACATATATCTAATTCAACACTTCAAATCGTTAGGCTTGTTAAGTAGATCATTAATGGCTATAACTCTACATATGTATATCAGAATAGAAGAAATAGAAAACTACTTTGACAATTATGTATCATCAACTAGATAAACTTAATTGTGTTTCAACGGTGAAATGATGTATACTTGAACTTCAATAATTTGTGTAATTAATAGAATAAGAAGCTCAAAAATTATATACATTGTAGGAGTGTGTATATATATCTATATATAATAGATATTAGAGGTTGGAAGGGATAGCAGTAGGTTTTGAACCCGACACATCTATCCAATATGTATTGTATTTGAATAAGAGAAGCACTTGTGTGCATAAGGTTCACCATCAGACGCCTTGACAGGGTCAACGCGCGTTGACCGATCAACTCCAAAAAAGAAAAACTTTCAAAATTAGTATCAACAACAATACTAAAAAGTATTACTCAAAAGCCCAAAAGTATCACCTGTATACTTAAAAGTATCGGCCAAAGTAAATAAATAAATAAAAACTGTCAAAATCAGTATCAACCATAACACTAAAAAGTATCGCTCAAAATTCAAAAAGTATCATCTGTAATCTTAAAAAGTATCACCTGTTTTGCCATTTTTCTTTTTTTACGGGTTGACCCGGTCAACGCGGGTTGACCGGCGTTGACCCGGGTCAAAGCGGATTGACCCGCGATTTGACCCTACCCGTCTTAAATAAGTTTATTTACAACTGGTACATGGAAATTTTTGCCTTTGATTAATATTTGAATAGTGTGTACGAGTTGAAACATTTGCATCAGCTAGATGAACATCGACTAAATTTTGCGCATATCTCGTTATTTTCCGAATGGAATTGGATGTATTAGTGTAATCCACATAATTTTCCAATATTAATAATATAATAATTATGTAATTTTTGGATAGTATTAGATTAAATATATGATTAATATATTAATACTCGTTTGCTAGATAATATGGTATAATGTTGAGTATGTTTGACTAAAATATATTTTACTATATATATAAATTATCAATATTATGCTTGGTTTGATATATTGAAATATATGTATTAAATAATATGCCCATTTAACATTGATTGATTGATTATGATATAGTGTAACTTTTGTCTTAATTGAGTCGCTAGAATTATAATGGCAGGCGTATTATGATATACTACCTCCGTTTCATAATGTTTGTTGTTGTGTTTTTTTTATCTGAAATTAAGAATTAATTTTGTGGACAAATATACCCATCCATTATATATGCCATAAAATCTAATTCATCTATATTTTCCTAAAAAATAACAATATTTTCTCTCTCCATATATTTTTCTCTCTTCATATATTATAGGTAAGTTAGAATCAAAAAAATCTTGTAGGATTTGAAAGGGTTAAAATTGGGAGATAGGATGTCAAATTATATAAAACAACAAACATTTTAAAACTAAAAAAGAAACCTTAAACAACAAACATTATGAAATGGAGGTAGTAGATATTATCTATACTAGGACATTATATTCACTTATAATTAATAGATATACATTCCATCACAATTGCAACAATATATTTTCCCTAATTTAGTTTTCCTTAATTGTGGACGAATTCAAATTTGAATCGAAAGTAAAAAGGTAAGAAATTCTCAAAAAAATGAAACTAAAAATATTGGTAAAAAATAATCACGAATTTATAAACTGAGTAAAGATAGCAAATATATCTTGTACAGAAATGAAAGTCAAAATCTTAGAAGGAAAGGAAGGAGAATTGAGAGAAAAGTCATCTATAAGCCTACTTCGTAGAAACCCTCTTTCCAAAACAACGCTTCGAGTTCTTTCTTCTTAAACTTTAAAAGAAAAAGAAAAAAAAAAGAAATCAAAATTGAAGCTTAATTTAGGGTGAATTTTCATCGGTAGCAGCAGAAATGGGGTCTCAGGCGAATATGGAGAAGATGCAGCTGCGCCAGAATTATCGCAACCTCTGGCACACCGATCTTATGCGCACTATCCAGAATGATCCTCCCTGTATGTATTATTCTCTATAAATTTCTCTCTCTAGCTTGGATTTCTTCGTTTACTTTCAATGTGTTTGCGTGCGTGTGATTATTTTGTTCTGTGTGTGTCTGTGTGTTTTTTTTTAATTTATTTCCTAGCTGATTTTTTATTTTATTTTGTTTTTTTTTGGGCAGATTGTTGCTTGTCGTTTTGGTGGTAAGTGTTACGATTCTTCATTTATGATTTTTTTTTTCAGATTGTGTTTATTGCTTAGAAATCACGATTTAATTTTAGGGTTTTCTGCGGAGTGTTTATTTGGATTTTAGATCTCTATCTCGTTTTCAATGTGAGATGCCAATTCTTTTGTGCTCGGTTCAGTTGGATTGGCTTTGAGAATTTGTTGTGACTTAGGGTTGACTTGGATGAATTTAGTTTTTACATCACACATTTGTGCTTTTCTTGAGGGAAAAGTTCAAATTTATATTGCAAAAACAATTAGAGGTTCACTAACTTCCGCAACTGGAAGGGACATCGAGATACATGATGGAACGGGCCCGGTTTTGAGAGCAGGGGATGATAGAGGTAGCTTGTAATGCTTAATGATGTGCTAGGGAATTTGCTTCTCTTCCAATCCACAGGAATTGGATGGTGTATAATTTAGTCATCGCAGGTCAGATATCATACTTGATGCTCCTCAAGTATGAATGAGAAGTCATCGAGCATTCAATGATTCAATCTCTTTTGTTTTGGAAAACCTGTAATTCCTTTCCTCACAAATCATCCAGAGCAACGATCAAATCAGACATGAAATTCTTCATTCGACACATCAGACAAGGCTTCAAACCATTCATTTGACACTTTCATATCAGGGCCCCATTCTCCTTTCCTTGAATAGATCATGCATCCTGGTGTATTGTCTAGCCATTTTCCAATTACGAATTGCCTGTCCATCTCCCACTCGCTAGCAAAGGCCTCCAATGAAATGATGAAAAAGTATTAATTTTTCCACTGATGGTGATTGGCTAATCTGTGGGCATTTTGCTCATTATTGATTTAGAAACTGAAATGTGAAAACTTGTCTATGTGGGTGCATTGCGCCAATTATTTTTGCTTGATTTATCCTTCTTTGATTTTGTTGTTTTATAACCTTAATCTCTTCTTGGTCACTTACATTAGCCTAAACCTTCATTGAAAAATGTGTCCTATTCATATATTCTTAAATAGCTTAGCATATGAACAGCTAGAAAAAGTCTGAGCCCTTGGCCTAGTAGTCGTCTCTGAAAATTTGTTATTATTACGCCTGATTAAGCAGGTCTGGAAAACAAATGTGGGAATTGTTGAATATCTTTGTGATCACAGTGGACTCAGCCCCAAATATTGCTTATCAGAAAATTCAGTATCAAGGCCACATATTGATATAATGTCTAAATGGACCATTATGAACTTGACAATTATATTATATGATGAGCCCTGAAAGGTCATCAGTTTTTTTCTGGCAGTTCCTAGGACACCCTTGGCCATGGGAAAATTTTCGTTGACGCTATAACACCTTCATTGACCCCCACTGCCATCTCAACCAATTTCCACTGCACTACCTGACTGGGTTTAAAAAATCGCGCCATGGCGACCAAAATATGGAAAAAACTGAATCTGGCGCACGGCATACGTATGCCGCTGCCATGGCGAGCGCCATGGCGAGCGCCATGGGCCATGGCGCAATCTGTAAGGCGATGTATGGCGATTTTTAGGGTTTTTTTTTTCTTTTTCTTTTTTTAATTTATTATTAAATTAGACCTAAAATTAAACCTAAATAAAAGAAAGAAATTAAACGCGACTCCTCAAACCTCAACGCCGAGAAACAGAACTAGAAACTGCGACAGATAGCGGCATAGCGCCTCAAGCCCTCAATTGTGTTAATTTATGCATTTATAATTATAATTGTGTTTTGGGTATTTAAATAGGGTGTGTATGATTATAATTTATATTGCATTTTTTGTACTTCTTGTGCGCCGTACATACGTGTGGCGCGCGCCATTCGCCATGGCGATTGCCATGGCACCAAGGCCCTTTTGCGCCATGGTGCGCCATGCGCCATTTAAAACCCAGCTACCTGAATTGGTGTGCTTTCGCCCATTCCGGCCTTAAATCTTTCTCTGCTTTCAACTGCTACTGCTGTCGCTGCTGTTTTTCTTCTCCCACCCTTTAACTGGTCACGATGGCTGAATGTTTTTGAATTTGTGGGTGGTGAAGGAAGTTAGCTTGGGAGAAAGGTTAGAAGATGGATAAATTGTTTTTTCAATTGTGGTAATCATAGTTATAAAATTGCATGGGTATATTTATAATATCTTTGGGAGCAAAAACAGACTCCCTGTAAATAATATGGATATGCCTTCTTCGGATTTCATCAATCAAATTGTTTTTGCATTTCTCTTGTGTAAACTATGTGCAATTTATTTTTCTTGCTTGCTGGATAATTGGATATTTTATTAACAACTATTAAGGTGTGGGATTGAAAATTACTATCCTTAGTTCTTCAAGCATCTTTAGTGAATCACTCATTTACAATTTTTTGGTTCATCTTTTAATCATTCATAGACTCTCCAGTGTATATGCAAACACATTAAAAGAATGAGCCAACTTTCTTTCTAGCCATTTAGAACTTCATAACACTTATTTTAACCACTAAATTTTAAAACTATTTATTTAACCACTTTAGACTAAAATGCCCTTAAATATAAAATAAACATTAAAAAATTGAAAAACAAAAATTAGAAAAAAAAAAAAATAGCACACCCACTCCTGCTCTTTCTTCATCATCTTCGATCATACATTTTCCACAACCCAGACACCAATAAATATACATGCTTAACTAATCACCACTCACTACTCATTCACCCCTACCCCTGCTCTCGTCTTTGCCTTTTCTCATCGGAGTTCATCGAAGTTCGACGACGGTGAGGCGGAGGGGCGTTTTCGGGAGGAGAGGGAGGGTCAGGGATGGGGGACGTTCACGATGACTGCGTGAGGCTAGGGAATAGAGTGAGAGGACGGGGTGATGATGATAGGACGGTTGCCCGCAGTAGCTGCGTGCTTGCATGCGCATTGAGCTTGCGCGCACCATGGATACTGCGTGCAGCAGCTGCGCGCTGGGGCTTGTGTGCCCGATCTGGGGCTGTGCGCTGGCGCTGGCGTGCACGATGGGGTCTGCATGCTGTGCTTGTGCGCTGAGCCTGCGCGGGACGGGGGCGCGCAAGGATGAACCTTCACAGCGCCATTTTTTCCGGCAGCTAATGAACGGAGGGGGGGAAGTCTGCAGCTGTTTAGACGAGGAGAGAGAGAGTGGGGGAGGGAGATCGGCGACAGTGACGGCAATGGGTCTGTGTTTGGAAAGAGGGGGATGGTGTCGGATCTGTATTTGGGAGAAATGGGGTTAGAGACAGAGGCGGCGTCCGCTTAGATGAGGCAACGGAGGGGGAGGGACGGCTCCGACCGTTTAGATGAGGAGATAGAGGGAGAGGGGAGATCTACGACGGCGATAGGTCTGTGTTTGGCCGGAAAGAGGGAGGAAGGTGATCGGAAAAATTGAAAGAGGGAGGGAGGGAGGGAGGCGGCGGGTCGTGTGCTTGACAGAAGTGAGGAGAGTAAGAGAGGAATATTCTTCAGCTTTAATTTTTTATTTATTTTTAAACAAATTAAAGTAAGGGTTTTATAAATGTGGATAAAATAAATATTTTTAAAAATATATAGCTAAAAAAAGTTTTTTAAATTCTATGCGGCTAGTTTTCCATATTGGCTCTTAAAAGAATTATAGGCTCAGTTTAGGATTTAAGTAGATGACGTTAGTTCAAGTTTTTTGGCAGCCTGCTAATTGATATGTGCATTTGATGTGTGTTTTTGTTTCAAGCCCATGGCATCTTTTGTTTCAAGCCCATGGCATCTTTCAAGTATTAAAAAGCCTGGTGGAAGTAAGATTGAAAATTGAGCATTGATAAGTCCAATCATGAGATAAAGGCTGGTTTCTGTGCCATTTATCGTTCATGCTACTCAAACATGATAACAAGATTTTTGAATATCATATGACTTTGAGCATTTCAAATTGCAGTGGACCCTGTGTGTCGTATATGCTCCGCAAAAGAGCACTCTACAATGACATGTCCCGGTAATTACTGCTCTCATCTTCTAGATTGTAATCACGACTACCTCTTGTCATTATAATGGTTTTGTTGTTTCTTGTGACAGCTATGTGTGCTGTGCTGGATATATGCCTTGCAGTGGTCGATGTGGTGAAAGTCGTTGTCCTGAATTTTGCCTTGCAACTGAGGTAATTTAAAGGCTAATTTTATTAATTTCTCAGTGGTTCTCTATTTTATTAATATCCCAAGATACTTATATTCTTATAAAGATTCTTTTATGGGATGATAAAATTTCTCGAAGAAACAATCTTATTTATCCTCTAGGTATTTTGAACAATGAACATTCATGCCGGTTGGTGTGCTTGAATATTTCTATGATATCATTTGGGGAAATCCAATCAATTCCTACACGATTCCTCGGTTCTGGCTCTGATGTGAAATCTCAAGTTTGTAAATCTTAAACTTGTAGTTGAAGCCTGAAGGGCTTCCTGAGTCTTACTACCTCTTTTCCAGTGTGTATTTAGTGCATGGAGAACTTTTATAGTTCTTGTATTCTCTTATTTGTTTTTTGTGGTGTACTCCTGCTACTGATCATTGCAGATACTTAATGAAATGAAATACAATTTCAGGTTTTCCTGTGCTTTGGAAATTCTGTTGCCTCAACTCGGTTTTTGTTGCAAGATGAATTCAACATACAGACAACACAGTGTGATAATTGCATTATTGTACTCTCTCTCTCTCTCTCTCTCTCTCTCTCTCTCTCACACACACACACACACACACAACCAATCTCCTGTGCTCTTTCTATACAACCTCACTGATAATGAGTGCTCGAGCGTCATATAAGCCTGATAAACTAATTGTTCTATATCTAGGGTTTCATGTTCTGCCTCCAACAAATTGCTTGCATTTTCTCCATCGTTGCTATGATCGTTGGAAGTGAAGAGATCTCAGAGGCTTCCCAAATTCTGTCTTGCTTGTCTGATATGGTGTATTGCACGTAAGAAAATTTTGCCTTATCTAGTTTATATTAGCCTTTGTTGTGAATGTTGAATTTCAGTTTGTAACCTACTAAGTTAAATATAAATTTTGGTTTTTGCAGGGTTTGCGCTTGTATGCAGGTAAGAAAATGCGAACAGACATGTAAATTTGAAGTCTGCTAACTGCTTGTTTATCTGAATAGGATGATATGATAGCAACTTAGTTTGTATAAGCACGTAGAGAGCTTCTAATTGCATGCCTAATATCAACAACTAGTAATTTTGGTCCAGTATTTCTATATGAAAATGTTTTTCTTCTGTCTGAATATCAGACACAACACAAGATTGAGATGGACAAGCGAGATGGCAAGTTCGGTCCACAACCAATGGCTGTTCCACCGCCCCAGCAAATGTCACGCCTTGATCAGCAATATCCCCCTACTGTTGGATATCCCCCTCCTGCATATGGGCAGCCAAATTATCCTCCTCCACAGGCTGCTGGTTATCCGGCACCGCAACCCGGTAGCTATCCTCCCGCTGGTTATCCTCCTGCTGGATATCCCCCCGCAGGCTATCAGAGGTGATATTTCCGGGGTTAATATGTACGTGGAAATCAAAATTGCTTTTCTGTGTTCGCTCGTTGGTTGGAGTTCTTGCTAGTACATGATGAGGTGGTTGATATATATTCATTTTGGTGAAAAAAACCAGTTTCTGCTGCACATTGTTAGAATCTCTCTTAGTATTGCATCCATGTTTGAGTTTGTATCTATTATTTATGGGACAACATATGTGTCGAACCGACTTGTGCATTGTCAATAAACTTGGATATGAAGATCGTACTGTTACCCTGAATTGACACTAGATACCATATTTTTGTTTTTGGTTGTTTACAACATTTTTTTCTTTTTTTGACCGATTCAAGAGATTAGCAGATCACGATCTATGTTGAATTGAAATGCTAATTTGAGTAAGCAGGATTATATACCTTCTGATTTCTCTGTTTCACCGACTTGAGATAATAGCAAAAGGTTGCCCCTTCTTCGAACTCAGCAATGCGATTGGAAAAATTGAATTCAAAATACATGCCCAAAATGGAAGTAAATTGTATGCTAGTGTTCGAGTTTCATTGTTTCCCTTCCTCGATGAAACAAATTAAAAATAATTGATACACGCATGCAGAGAGAGAGAGAGAGAGAGAGGACCATGACAATCTACGAAAATCAGCATTTATCATTCATGTATATCAAGCATTCTAAGTTATAAGATGTAGAGTTATGCCATTATGAATGACCCAAAAACATAATGGGGTAAACACAACCAAGAACCACAAGGTTAATTAAAGAAAAGGGTCGTCGTGCCGCCCGTCAATAGTAGTCAACGACTACATCTTTGCGTTGTTAGTTTTATATGGTTTATTAATTTTTTATTCATTTAACTAATGACTGATTATTCAGTCGTTAAGACCCAACAACAAAATAATCCATTGTTAGATCTATCGTTAAAACTGAAAGATATATGGTTACATGATTTCAATTCCCAATCGCTTCTCCCTCAAGTCTCAAAATCAGAAGTCCAAGCCCTAGCCAAAGACGAATGTCGTATAACTCCAACCGTCGAGACTCTCTCTCTCTCTCTCTCTCTCTCTCTCTCTCACACACACACACACACACACACACACCGTGTTGAAAATACGGCTCCAGCCGCCACTAGCGAAGTGCAAAATCGCCGATGTTGCTGCTATTCTACACACACACACACACACACACACTGTGTTGAAAATACGGCTCCAGCCGCCGCTAGCGAAGTGCAAAATCGCCGATGTTGCTGCTATTCTCCGACCAACTGTAAGTCTCTCTCTACCACATATATGTATGTTTATATGTGTGTGATGTTGTGTGCCTGCACGTTGGTTTATCTTGATTAGTTGATTATTCTAGTACACCTGTATGTGTATTGAGAAGAATCACGATAGAATATTATTCTCTATTATGATCTTAAGTGAGAGAAAAAGATCCACAAAGTTCGAGTTCTTAACCCATATATCATTGGCGGACATATATATTTTACGTCGTCTGTTTTGTTTTATCAATGGGTGATATTCTTTGATAGGATCAACAATCTCAATATTTTGGCCAATGACGTTTACATATATGATGGGTCGTGCACTATATATGGGAACCGTGTCCTGGTGCGCTACCCCTTGAGGAGCACAAAGTTCATGTGACATCCTATAAGTGAAATTTATTTTCGTACATACATGATAAAACTTGTGCGGTACTACTCTAGGAATGAGATGTTAATTAATTATAGCTGTCAGAAACTTACATAATTAATTAATGAATATTATATCTTAAACATGAGGAATGCCTTAGAAAACATATTCGTAAATATGTATTAAATTGACAAGTCAGTATTATTTCTTTAGTGGAATAAAAATAATACTTAATTTATTTAATTATATCCTAAGTTATGGATATTGAAAATTAAATAAATTAGTAGGCCAATTTAATATTTTTCTAGATCCCTGTTGTAGTCCAATATGACTTTAGTGGACTAGGGATGGAACACGAGTGAGAGACCCACCCCATTAGGGTTTGGAGAAGGTCATCCCCCTCCCCATAAATTAGAGAGGGGGCAGGACAAAAATTAAGCACTTGAAATTAGCCCCTCTTTTGTGCTCTCTTGATCCTTATAGTTTAGTAGTATACAATCCACTATGTATCTAGATGAGCTTCGGGAATACAATAGAAGATCAATGAGTTGAATACTGAGAAGGGTATCGATTGTGTATTGCTCCAACAACGAGATTAGAACTTTAATCTCATGATCAACCCTACACGCAATGTAAGTTTATAATTCGATAGTTTTCAATGTTCCGCAATTATGTAATTCAAATTTAACCTTGCATGCTAATTCAACATAGGTTATAATTAATATCACACACATAAAATATGATATACACGAATTAGGATTAACAAACATCCAAATATATCCTGTGGTGGTTCAATTCGAAAAACTCCAACAACTGGTCTCAGAGTGAGTTTTGGCACTGCTCTAGATTTAATCCTAGGATAACTCGAAATTTATGATAAAATTTGTAAATGAATTTTAAGTATTTAAATTTTCAGATTTAATGGTACATGAATTTCGAGAATTATAAATTTAAAGTTGGATGAATTTTTTGATGTATTCGAAAAATTCAATTTTAATCTGTGTGATTGTTTATCTTCATAAAATAACATTTGGAATGGTATTTTGATGTTCATCAAATTTTCAGATTTTATTCTTATGATTTTCGAAAATTTGGTTATCAAATTTTGAAAATTTGATGATAAAAATTCCCTAATTTTTGTTATAATTTTCGACAACCCTAGATTTAAATTTGGATGGTTTTTGATTAATATCAAAAATTTTAGATTTAATTCTTGATAGGGACTTAAAATTTGGTGGATTATAATTGGATAAGGTAATTTTTTATGTATATCAAAAGTTAGCTAATTATATTCCAAATCGGTTTTAAAATAAAATTTTAAATTTATAAAGTGTTTGAAGTGAATTAAAATTTTCAGATTTATTTTTCTTGTAATTTTCAAAACATAGCATTATTATTTGGAATAGATTTTTGATAAATATCAAAATTTCCAGATTTAATTATTTAGAGTGTTTTCTAAAAATAAGATATTTTATTTGGAAAAGAATTTTTGATAAATATCAAAATTTTCGGATTTAATCCTTATGTTATTTTCAAAATTTTAAGATATAGTTTGGTGGATAATTATGATTCATTTCTAGATTTTATCTTATAATTATTTTTGAATTTTTAATTTTATTAAAGTTATTTTTCAAAAATAATATCATGTATGGATATCATGTGATATTTTATGTTAATCATTTAATTTTGGTAGTTGAATTTGTAGACTATTTGTTTGCATGTGGTACCAACTATCATGACATTTAAATTATGAATGTGATGTTTTAATTTTTATTTTGAATGTATGGTTAACCGTATGCCGGTTTGGCTACGTGATTTTTATTCATGATAAAATCCATTGATTAGGTATAATAAATTTATTTTATTATGTTGATAGAAAAAATAAATTGTTAGAATCTAGATGTGATTTTCTTGAGTTGTATTTTTTATTTTCTTATTATTCTAGATATATTAGATTTTTTTTTTGCTTTTAGGAATAAGGAATAGATATCTATATTGAATAAGGATAGGAAATCGACTCAAAGAAGGAAAGTGGTGCAGCCATAATTAAGGAAGAACATCCTGAATACGTCCTAAAACTCTAATTGGAGCTAGGGTTTCAGCAAGATGCTTGGTGGGAGTGGCGGCGATGTCCAAATTTACAGAGTTGACTTTCCAACTTTATCTCATGAAGCAACATGAGAAATATGCCATGATAGTTGAATTTAATTATTATGCTTATTATGTTGTTTAACATGTAATGGTTGTTTATCATTTTATGTGATGATTTGCATGCTTAAATGGGATAAAGTGAAACCTCAAGTATAAATAACTAAGTGAGAGAGATTCATACCAAATTATATAGAAATCTCAAACGGTTTCCATTAATCCGGTTTAATTGAGAAGTGACGGACATGCGCGTTGACAATAGGTCTTCCTCCATATCGGATGTGTCATATTACTAGATTCTCTAGAAATTAAACCTCTTAAAAGATAACTGTAGGACACTGTAATTTATTAATAAACGTTCACACTATCGTGGCTTGTTAATTAGATGATTACAAGAGCAGAATGGTTTCCGATTATTAATTTACTTATCATAAGGAAATTTGACCCCTTCCCTCTTTTTCTATTTCATTTTCTTTTTTTTTTATCTTGGAATTTTATGCCTTTTAACACACCAAATTTATCATTTCCTTGTGCCCATAGTCTTTTTGTGAGTTTTCAGAAAAGAACATGACCACCGCATTACACATTCTGGCTCAAAAGGGCTACAAGGATAATTTCAGGGTGGTTTCCATAAATGTGTTGTGGAGAGCAACATTGGTATTGTTTTTTGTAGAAGATCTTCTTGTAAGAAAAAAATAATTCCAATGTTTCTCTGCACAACACATCTGATAAGAGGATGATCGTCTACCATTATTGCGAGATTGTTGGGCACATTAGACCTCATTGCAAAGATTATCACAGAGATCTTAAGAGAACGAGGAGAAGGTTTGTGCCTGCTGAAGTCAAAACAGCTCCACGCCAAAATTGGAAAAAGAAGCAAAACTTACCCAAGAAACAGTGGGTAGTAAAGAAGCAACTTGTTAGCCTGATTGCACAAACTTCGCTTAGGGCTGAAAATTCAAACAGTTGGCACTTTGATAGTGGATGCTCAAGGCATATGACAGGAGATAGTGCAGTGGTAAAGAATTTGAAGACCTGTGCATCAGACTTTGTGACCTTCGGTGATGGAAAGAAGGGCAAGGTTATGGGTAAAAGAATTCTGAATGTCGAAGGGATGCCCAGTTTGAAGAAAGCTATGCTAGTAGATGGACTGAAAGCCAACCTAATTAGTATCAGTCAATTATGTGATGATGATATGTCCGTAATCTTCACCAAAGATGACTGCAAGGTCTACAATAAGGACAATGAAGTCTTTATAGAAGGAAAGAGGTCATCTGACAACTGCTACCGGTTCAACATTCCTTCAGAATGTTCAATAACTTTTCAGAGAACATCCTTGGATGAAATTGAATTATAGCATCAAAAACTCGGGCATACTCACTTTAGGAATCTTCAAAAGTTGATCAACAAAGACATGATTAAAGGAATTACTAAGATCAAGATTGACTGGGATAGAGTTTGTGGTTCCTGTCAACTAGGAAAATAAATCAGATCTCAGCACTAGGGCTGGAAAAAAATACCATCATACCGAACTTACCATACCGAAAAAAATAACGAAATACCGAAGTTTAAGGTATACCGGTATTTTTGGTAAGGTATGATACCATACCGAGATTTTTCGGTAAGTTAACGATATGAAATTTTAAAAATAAAGGTATACTGGCGTATACTGATACCGACGGTATACTGAATTTTTTCGGTATATACCGTTAGTTCGGCATATACTGTTATACCAGTATCAACCGTTGGTGCTATATATATATACTGTTAGTTCGGCATATACCATTGGTGCGGTATACCGCACCAATGGTATACACCGGTATATTTGTGATATTATATAAATATATGTATGTGTGTGTGAATTATAGATAATTGATATATAATACTTAGTAAATATGATATACATATATAAATATCTAGTAAATTTACAATATCTAATACTTATAATTAATCTTATGTTATACTTAATACATAGTAATGATAATTAAATGTGTTCTTAATTAATACTTAGTAAATAATTCTTACGATTTCTAAGTAAACAATTTAGAATTTGTAATATTTAGTAAGTTTATAATATTTTATAGAATTTATAGTAATTATAAAAATATGATTGATATGTAATACTTAGTAAATATGCTATACATTTATAAATATCTATTAAATTTATAATATCTAATGATTATAATTAATCATATGTTACACTTAATGCATAGTAATGCTAAATATGTTCTTAATTAATATATAGTAAATAGTTCTTACGATTTCTAAGTAAAAGATTTAAAATTTGTAATATTTAGTAAGTTTATAATATTTTATATAATTTATATCAATTATAAAAATATGATTGATATACTTATTAAGTATGCTATACATATATAAATATCTAGTAAATTTATAATATTTAACACTTATAATTAATCTTATGTTATACTTAATGCATAGTAATGATAAGTGTGTTCTTATTTAATGCTTAGTAAATAATTGTTACGATTTCTAAGTAAACGATTTAAAATTTGTAACATTTAGTAAGTTTATAATAATTTATACAATTTATATTAATTATATAAATACATGATTGATATATAATACTTAGTAAATATGTTATACATTTATAAATATCTAGTAAATTTACAATATCTAACACTTATAATTAATCTTATGTTATACTTAATGCATATTAATGCTAAATGTGTTCTTAATTAATACTTAATAAATAATTCTTACGATTTCTAAGTAAACGATTTAAAATTTGTAATATTTAGTAAGTTTATAATATTTTATACAATTTATATTAATAATAAAAAACATGATTGATATATAATACTTAGTAAATGCTATACATATATAAATATCTAGTAACTTTACAATATTTAAAACTTATAATTAATCTTATGTTATACTTAATGCATAGTAATGATAATTAAATGCGTTCTTAATTAATACTTAGTGAATAATTTTTACGATTTCTAAGTAAATGATTTGAAATTTGTAATATTTAGTATTTATTGGGATATCATGTGGTTATTTTTATTTTACTTATTGCATTGGAGTGTTAGATTTTAATTATTATATCTATTTTATTTTATTGGAGTTTAATTATCGTGGCATGAAAAGATTTATTTTATTTTGTTGAATTTGATCGTTGTTAGGAGTGTTTCATATTTTAGTAAATATATGAAATATATTGTAAGATGGTATTATAAGGTATACCGATATTGGTAAGGTATACCGATGTCGGTAAAGTATACCAAAATAAAGGTACGGTAAAGGTATGCCATTTGTTTCATACCGAAATTAAGGTATGCTGTATGAAGGTATACCGAACATTAAAGTAAAGTAACGGTATAAATTTTCTCCATACCGTACAAGTAAGGTAAGGTGAAAAAAGTAAGGTATACCTTACCGTCCCAACCCTACTCAGCACAAGGATGTCCAACACATCACCTCTAGTAGAGTCCTAGACCTTCTCCACATGGATTTAATGGGACCAATGGCCACTGAAAGGTATGGAGAAAAAGGTATGTGTTTGTCAACATTGATGACTTCTCTAGATTCACCTGGGTAGAATTCGTAAGAAACAAAACAGAAACATTTATAGTCTTCAAGAAATTGGCATGTAAACTATCTGTGGAAAAAGGTATTCCTATTATGAGAATCAAAAGTAATCATGGAAAGGAGTTTGAGAACAAGCAATTCGATGACTACTGTGAAGAGCTTGGAATCAATCATGAGTATTCAGCTTCGAAGACTCCTCAGCAGAATGGAGTTATGGAAAGGAAAAATAGGACACTTCAAGAAATGGCAATAGCAATGATTGCTGGGAACAATGTTTCTACATATTTTTGGGCTGAAGCCATCAACACTGCATACCATAACAACAATTGGGTTCACAACAGACCAGGTACATCTGTTACACCCTATGAATTGTGAAAAGAAATGAAGCCTACTATCAAGTACTTCCACATATGCGGGTGCATATGTTATATTCTCAATGATAGAGAATATCTGACCAAGATGGAGAATAGAAGAGTTAAAGGCATATTTCTTGGATACTCAAGAAACAATAAATCATACAGAGTCTACAACACTGAAACAAGAGCTGTTATTGAATCAACCAATGTCAAGTTTGATGATGCTCAAGAATTCAAGAGTGATGATGAAGATGTTCATCAAGATGTCTTTGAACATTCTGAAGAATGTTCAAAAATTTCAAATGAAGAATAATCTATTGTGACTCCTAAAAGGATATACAAGTAGATTTTCAAGAGCCATCCAACAACTGCAATCATTGGAGATGTGCATGACTCCTTGAAAACTAGAAATAGAGCAAATTAAAGTCCAGGAGCTAATTTCCAACCTCTATTTCACATCAAAGATTGAGACAAAGAATGTAAATGAATCTTTGCAAGATCAGTATTCGATTAAAGCCATGCATGAAGAGTTACTGCAGTTCAGGAAGAATGATGTTTGGATCTTATTCCAGCTCCAGAAGATATCAACATTGTTGGAACAAAGTGGATCTTCAGAAAAAAGATTGATGAAAAGGAAACATCACTAGGAACAAAGCAAGATTTGTTACTCAAGGCTACTCGCAGATTGAAGGAATTAATTTTGATGAAATGTTTGCTCATCTGACAAGACTAAAATCAATAAGATTGCTAATTACCATAGCCTGCCAACTGAAGTTCAAGCTACACCAGATGGATGTGAATAGTGCATTTCTCAATGGTTTTATCATCAAACATGTGTATGTTGCTCAACCTAAAGGGTTTGAAGATCCCCACTTTCCAGACTGTTTGGGTTTTCTCTAATTGTACCCCACAGGATCTATTTGGATGCCATTAATTCTAACTCATGTAAATCATAATTTTATGTGTGACATTAATAATCCTATGTTGAATAAACATGCAAGTTTCAATTTCGAATCTATTGCAGCGGAATAAAATAAAATCTATCGAAACCGGTACTTACAAACTTTGTCGGGTTGCTCATGGGATTAAAGATCTAATCCCGTTGTTGATGGAGAACACATGATCATGGTAAATCTTCATGGTGTTCGAAACACATAGCTCCAATATTCTACTTCTTGATCTTCTGCTGTATTCCCGGACCTTGTTTAGATGCAGGGTGGGCTGCAGACTACTAAACGGTTGTGGAAACTCTAGGAATCAAGAGAGCACTTAGAGGGGCTGTATTAGAGTGTATTTTTCTTATAATTTTCGTGGCCCCCCTCCCTTATTATAGGGGAGGGGGCGAAAATTAACTCTCCAAACCCTATTGGGCTTGGGCCTCCCACTCTTGTTCCATTCCCAGTCCACTTAGGTCATATTGGGCTACAACAGGGATCTAGAAGAATATTAAATTGGCCTACTAATTTATTTAATTTCTAATATCCATGACATGGATATAAATAAATAAATTAAGTATTATTTTTATTCCACTAAAGAAATAATACTGACCTACCAATTTAATACATATTTGCGAATATGTTTCTCCTTTAGTTCAGCCATTCCCCATGTTTAAGATATAATGTCCATTAATTAATTATGTAAGCTTCTGACATCTATAATTAATTAATATATTGTTCCTTGAGTAGTACCGCACGATTTCCGTATCATGGAAATAATAAAATAATATTCTGCCTGCAGGGCTTCCCATGATCTACGTGCTTCCTCAAGAGGACATCATCAACCTGGCACACCAGGACACGGTGCTCATGCATATTGCATGAAACATCATGTATACACTGTTATTACCCAAGATATCGAGTTTATTGACCCATGAAAGGATCTCACCCATTGATAAATCAAAGTAACAAACAATGCACACATATGCTCATCAATAAAACATGAGTTCAGAACCCGAACTCTATGGATCTTTATTCTCTCGCTTAAGGCCAGAATAGAGAACAGTATCCTATCGTGATCCTCCTCAATACACAAGCCAGTGTACTAGAATAATCAGTTAGTTAAGATAAACTAACTATCAGATTATTCTACGGTGTACCAATGGTGGGTTCAGGACCATCTAAGCCGTGAGCCTTTTAATACATTGCAAGGAATCCGATGATATGATCTCTACCGTATGTTGACCCACACCATATCATCTACAATGCAAGTATATGGAACCATGCATATAAATATATAATAATAAATATATACACAAACAGTGAATGCAATTATTATTCAATCTGTATTATCTTAATATTGTTTATTGTATACAAAGACAAGCTTTCCAGTATACAAAACCAAAACAGACCATTTCTCCAAGCTTAAGAAAGCTCTATATGGTCTGAAACAAGCTCCCCGTGCTTGGTATGAAAGACTTGCAAACTACTTGCTAAGAAAAGGATACAGAAGAGGACGAGAAGACAAGACATTGTCATCAGGAAAGAAAACAGTGTTGTTATCATAGTCCAAGTTTATGTTGATGATATCATATTTAGGTCAAAGTCCAAGAAGATGGTCACAAAATTTATCAAGGACATGGAGACTGAATTTGAGATGAGCTTAGTTGGAGATCTGAAATACTTCCTAGGGGATTACAGATCAAGCAAACAGAAGAAGATATATTCATATCTCAATCCAAATATGTCAAGAATCTTGTGAAGAAGTTTGGACTAGAAAGCTACAAGCATAAGAGGATTCCATTTGGGACATCAACAAAGATCATCAAAGATGATACTGGAACTAAAATAGATCAGTCTCTCTACAGAAACATGATTGGAAGCTTGCTATATCTGACTACAAGCAGGCCTGACACAACTTACAGTGTTGGAGTATGCGCTAGATATCAAGCATGTCCAAAGGAAAGTCACATGAAAACTGTCAAGAATATTATCAAATATGTCAATGGAACAACTCAGTATGGTTTGTGGTACTCCAGTCCATTGACATAAATTTAAGCATTGTGGCTTATAGTGATGCAGACTGGACAAGTTCCCTAGATGATAGAAAAAGCACATTCAGTGCTTGTTTCTTTATAGGGAACAATCTTATTTCCTGGTTTAGCAAGAAGCAGAATATCGTTTCTCTTTTAATAGCTGAAGTCGAGTATATTGTAGCAGGAAGTAGTGTACTCAAATTGTGTGGAATCTACAGATGATGAAGGACTATGGAGCAACACATGATGTTCCTATCCTATTCTATGACAACATGAGTGCCATCAATATATCAAAGAATTCAGTCTAACATTCAAGGACCAAACACATTTATATCAGAGATCACTACATCAGAAGTCTAGTTGAAAATGAAGTGCTAAAGATTGAGCATGTCAATACAGAAGATCAACTAGCAGATTTGTTCACCAATGGGTTGGATACTGTAAGGTTTAACAAGCTGAGATCCTCATTGGGTCTTTGTATCTACTATTAATCAGCCTAATGGTTTGTGAGTGTGTTTATTTCATACTCAACAGAAGAAGAAGGCTCCTGTAAAAGAATGAGCTGAATTGGAGAATCTGCGAAAGATGTTCGCTTAAGATGTTTATGAACATCTTTGTGAAGATGTTCATGTACTATGTCTGTAATGGCTAGTTCGTTTCTCTACAAATTCGAAATGCTGAATATGGATTTGGTGGGATTTCGCTCCAAAATTTGTGTCTAACGGAAACTATTCAGACGTCACTAGAGAGAGATGATCACAATATAAGGAAAATCTTCTGATCAAAATTGCATTCTCACATTCTGTATCTCTCCTCTCAATCTGTTGGTCTCTTCTCTTTGAAATTTCTTACCATTACCCTGTTCTTCTTTCTCAACTTCATTCTAAATTTCTTTAATCTCTATAATGGCTCCCAAAAGAAAAACTCCTTCCAAATCCAGAAAGAGGTCTGTTCACGTCACATATGTTGGCCGCACCATGGATGAAGACAATAGTCTTGATGACTTCGATAGACAAGTCATGGGACTTGATTCCAAAAAATGAAAAGGTGTCTAGATGTAACAGCCCGGTCCTGAGATAGGGATTAACAAATGGGGACGGGATGTTATGAGGGGATTAATGAACAAAGACGGAAGATTAACGAAGAAGTTTTAAGAATTAAGATGTACTTTTGAAAGATAGGTGACGATACTCGGGTTTACTCGATTGAGAAGGAAACATACTTTAGCAGAATAAAACGGCTAACTAATCAGATACCAACAAGCATAGACCCATTTATAGGTCAAAGCGGATAAACAGATACCAACATGAACAAGCCTCTTCATAGGCGAAAGGAAAATATACTCGAGAAGTAGGAATAAAACTTATAATGCATCTGTATATATAGATAACCATGTCTGGGGAAATATTCATAGAATTTCGATAATCATAATAGAACTTGAATGGAATTAGAAAGAGTGAATCAGAGTAGCAGAACACATAATGGAATTTCAAAAGAAACTTATATAATAGCAAAACAATCTTGGCAGCTAAGAGTGAATCTTAGCAGAGGGCGTGAGCACTAATGTACTCAGTGGGTTTTAATAAAAGCTTCTTTAATAACTCGAGAAATATCCAATAATAAACTGGCGGTATATGGAGAGCAAAACGCAAAAGCCCTCTCCATATCCGCAAAACCTTTTCTTTACTTTTGGGCCCAACCTTGGTTCAAACCTGATGTGAACTGTACTCTTAGGCATGCCATATGATAGAAGAGGGGTTACCTCAAATATCCAAAAGAGTTTGCGAGGGAATTAACCCAGCAGTGACTCCCTTAAATGATCAAGGATCATGAATTCTGAGCTCAATCCTGCTTATAAAAGCTATACTCTTCCTTTCTTAACTTAGCCTTCCTTTCTCAACCTTAATCCTTAATTCCTTAGCTTCCTTAACCTTACTAAAATTATCGAGCTTAGAACAACGTCTAAGGCTAATCCTTTATTTAAGCATGACTTCGGCCTATAAGGGGTTTAAGGCCACCCTAACAAGACAATCCTTAATCCTTAACTATACAAGCTTTAACAAGCATAATCATTCAAATACAAGGAGAAGAACGTAAATAAATACAAATTGTAAATAAAGACAATTCTAAATATCTCATGCTAAGCATAAACGCTACTTTAACATTTCTAACATTTCTAAACATGCTCAAGAGCTCAAATAAAACATAATATCTTCCTTTCCTTCCTTCTTTGTATAGATATCAATCAGGCAGAGCAAAATATTTTATTGGATATCTCATTTGCCCTATATGCTTCTAGAGCTTATTAGCTCAAACTTTAGATGAGTATAGATTTACCCACCTCGATTACTTGACAGAAGATGAAGTAACAAGTTGATGATCCTTCTCCGAATCCCTAAGAGGCTCACTTCCTCCTACAAAAGTCGAATCATCGACTTAGCGGCCTTCTTCGAAGAAATTAACTATCTATAATGAGAAATAACGATATCTAACTCAAAGACTAAAATCTAAGACTTAATTACAGATTGCACGACTTATTGACTTAATAAAATTCGAGAAAAAATTACTTGGAGAATTTATTTTTCAATACTCGAATTTTAGACAGATTTAACTTGAAAAGTTTATTTGAAATAAATCGAAAATAGCTTGAATGCTTCTCCAAAATTTAAACTTGAAAATAACTTGGAAATTACATGACTTGAAAAGCTAAAAAAAAACTCGGAAAGAGGGTACGAAAAATAGCCGGAAAATCGGTGGAAAACAACACGGGGAAGGGGGGCGCCGCGACGCACATAGGAGCCGGCGGGCAGCCCCCCACCGTGACGCAGGGGTTCGCCGGCGGGCTCCTTGAGGACCGAGTGGGGTGTGGTGCGGCGGCACATCCCCCCCCGCGGGGCTCCTTCTTTCTCTTTCTTCCGTCCAGTTTCTGGGCCATTCTTCAACTGGGTTCTTTGTGTTCATTGATTTCTTTCGACGAACACGAAGAACACTCTATAATAAAATTCTAAAACATGCTTTGATAAATTTAAATTAACATGAAACGGCATGCTTTTAACTTAAAAAGAAATTGACATTACAATGACATAAACACGATAATCCTCTTTAAATATAGCTTTGAACGTAATTTAAACGGAATAAACGAGGCTAATCTCAAGAATAATAATGACAGGAATAAAGCGAGAAATATAACGTAAACGTTATTAACTTGGAACTTCAATAAGAATCGAAATACAACTTAGACGGAAGGTAAACGAGGAATAATGAAGAACGCGAAGAACGTAAAGAACGGAAAGTAAATGCGGAATTTGAAAGACGGAAAAGAAATGAAAATCGAGACTGACGAATAAGAATGGATGGGGTTACGTGCGTCGAAGGAAGATGGCTAGCTCGGCGTCGCGTCGAGTCACAACGGTGGCAGAGCCGCCTGCTACGACCCAACGGCGCCCCTAGCACATTCCCTCACTGCATCCCTTCCACGCCACTCCGCTCGTCGTCTTGGAGAACACTCACGAAGAACGCTTTTTACTTCGATAGAACTTTCTCAGCTCTCAAAGCTTTCCCACTCTCTTGGAAGTGAGTTTGGATGGTAAATGAGAAAATGAGAGGTTAAGGGTGGCCTTGTATTTATAGGAAAAGCTTTGGCTTCCAAGGGAAGCCACTTCAGTGCAAGAATACTGCAAAAGTTACCCCGGGTTCGGTTAAAAGTTGTTTTATTCGATGTCGAGGTCCAAATAACCTCATACACGAAATCTAAAAATACCGGGAGACTCGTTGGCTCGAATACTAGTGAACTAACTTCATTCGTGAAGAAGACGGGGTCGTCTGAAGAAAGATGAGCAAAGATTCCCTTTTTGGAATTACTTTTTACTATTCACTCAGACTGACAGATTTTGCTCCCGATCGTTTGATTGACCTCAGAATGGAAATCCGTGAACGCCAACGAAATCCTTGAGTCATTTACCATAAGGGGGGCCTGACAGAACTAGACTCGGATCAATGAGGAGGATTTCATAAATTTCTCAAAACACGAAAGCACGCAAAAGTTACTATTCATTCACCTTTTAAATACGTTTTTCATCACCGGGAACTCAAATGACTTCAGAATTGAAATCCGAAAACACCAACATACTCCTTGAGTTAAAATCTTTCTAACGAGACCACGAATGGCCATAAAATAATTAAGATCAAATTTTTCAAAAAGACAATTTTCACAAAAACTGACCCCTAAAGTCGTGACTGACATCTGACCTTAATTAAATTTCTTCCCTAACTTTTTAATTATCATTAAGAATCCTGTAAACCTTAATCGAAAATTTACGGTGTTAAATCCTACCCCCCTTAAAGAAATTTCATCCCGAAATTTATTAACCATGATAAACGATATCAGGGTACTTTGAGTAGCTCGGATTCGAGCTCCCATGTTGCTTCCTTTGAACCATGATGGTTCCAGATCATCTTTACAAGATTGATCTCCTTATTTCTTAACTTCTGGATCTTTTGATCCACAATGGCCTGGGGCTTCTCTTCATATGCTAAGTCCTCATTCATGACTTCCTCTTCCCTATTAATCACGTGTTCTGGATCGAACACGTACTTCTCCACATTGGGACATGAAAGACGTCATAAACGTCACTCAGGTTGGGTGTAAGGCCAACCTGTAGGCTACTTCATTCACTTTTTCGAGAATTTCGAAAGGTCCAATAAATCTGGGCCTTAGCTTGCTTCGTTTACCAAAACGAACCACTCCTTGACAGAGACATTTTCAAGAACACTTTATCTTCAATGTCGAAACTTAGTTCCGATCTTCTTTGATCTGCGTAAGCCTTATGTCTATCTTGAATCTTCTTGTTTCGCTGACGAACAAGCTCGATTTTCTGGATCGCTTCCTGGACCATTTCAGATCCAACTATCCTTCTCTCTCTAACTTCGTCCCAATACAAGGGCGATCTATACTTCTTTCCGAACAGGGCTTGATATGGGGCCATGCCGATCGATGACTAGTAGCTATTGTAGTATGCAACCTTTACCAGTTGCAGTAGCTCCTCCCAACTGTTTCTTTGATCGATGAATACTCCTCTAGGCATGTCTTCTAGAATCTGAATAGTCCTCTCGGACTGGCTATCCGTTTGAGGATGAAATGCCGTGCTAAAATTGAGCTTTGGTCCCATTGCTTCTTGTAGACTCCTCCAAAATCTTGACGTAAATCTCGTATCACGATCTGATATAATCGAGACCGGCACATCGTGCAATCGCACAAATTTCCTAACATACATCTGGGCTAATTGATCTAGCCCATCTGTCATAATAACAGCAATGGAATGTGCTACTTTTGATAATCGATTCACGATTACCCAGATAGCGGTATTCCACCGCTTAGACTTTGGTAATCCTACCACAAAGTCCATACTACTATGATCCTACTTCTATTCAGGAATTTCTATGGGTTGGAGCAACCAGAAGATTTTTGATACAAGGCTTCACTTGCTGACAGTTCAAACACCTTTCTACGAAGGCGGCTACTTTTCTCTTCATGATATTCTGCTAGAAGTTCTTTTTGAGGTCTTGATACATCTTAGTGCTTCTAGGATGTGCTATATATGGCGTGTCATATGTTTCGCACATTATTTCATCCTTTAGTTCTTTCTTGCTCGGCACACAAAGCCTTCATTTGAATAAGAGCGCGTTATTCGCGGCTTCCGTAAAATCTTGCGAGCTATCTAATTGTGCTTCTAGTCTTTTCTTTTCGAAAAACTAGTCTCTTCTCTGGGCTTCAATTATCCTTTCTAAGCCTTAACTATCCTTTGCCTCAGGTCGGGATGAGTGACTATCACGTCGATTTGTGCTTAAATGGTTTCAGGTGGTGTTAGCACCTCGATCCTTATCTTCTTGAATTCCTATCGAAGCTTCTTCTTAACTTGAACGAGTGCTAACTCTACCTTCTCCTTCCTACTTAGGGTATCAGCTACCACATTTGCCTTACCTGGGTGGTAGTGAGTCGTGCAATTGTAATCCTTTACAAGTTCTAGCCATCTTCTCTGCCTTATGCTAAGATCCTTTTGCTTGAAGAAATACTTTAGGCTCTTGTGACTTGAAAAGATTCTCACACTTGACTCCGTAGAGATAGTGCCTCCAAATTTTCAGCGCATAAACAACCACTGCTAGCTCTAAGTTATGCGTGAGATAGTTCTGTTTGTGATTCTTAAGCTACCTCGAAGTATAAGCAATCACCTTTCCTCTCTTCATCAGCACGCATCCTAATCTTTTTCTCGATGCATTAGCGTAAACCACGAAATCTTCATTCTCTCTCTGAATGGCCCATACCGGGGCTGTGGTTAGCATATTCTTTAAAGTTTGGAAACTTTCCTCATACTCAGGCATCCACTTGAACTTGGAGTCTTTCTTTAACAGTCGCGTCATTGGCTTAGATATAGTCGAGAATCCTTCGATGAATCGACGATAATATCCTGCGAGTCCTAGGAAACTTCTTATCTCATTCACGTTCTTTAGAGAATTCCAGTTGCTTACAGCTTCAATCTTGGCTGGCTCCACCTTGATTCCTTCTACTAAAACTATATGACCTAGAAACATAACTTCCTTGAGCCAAAACTCACACTTACTAAACTTAGCGTAAAGCCTTTCTCTTCTTTAACTTCTCCAGCACCACTCTTAGGTGCTCTTGATGCTCCTCTTCGTCCTTTGAATAGATGAGGATATCATCTATGAAAACTAGCACAAACTTATCTAGATACGGGTGAAAAACCCGATTCATTAAATCCATGAACACTGCTAGGGCGTTGGTCAATCCGAATGGCATTACCACAAACTCGTAATGCCCAAGCGAGTCCTAAAAGCAGTCTTAGGAATATCCTTCTTTTGGATCTTCAGTTGATGATACCTAGATCTTAAGTCTATATTTGAGAAGACACTTGCTCCCTTAAGCTTTGATCAAAAGAGATCATCTATTCTTGGGAGAGGGTATCGATTCCTGATAGTCAGCTTATAAAGCTCTCTATAGTCGATGCACATTCTCAATGTGCCATCCTTCTTCTTTACAAACAAGACTGGAACTTCCCAATGCGACACACTAGGTTAGATAAAACCTAGGTCTAATAACTCTTACAGTTGAATCCTGAGTTCTTGCAACTCCTTATGCGCCATTCTGAAAGGGGCTCTCGAACTTATGCAGCTCCTGGTTCTAAACCGATAGCGAATTTCACCTGCCTATATGGTGGTAGTTCTGATGGCTCCTTTGAAAATATGTCTCGGAAATTTTCTTGTGCCTGAAACGCCTTCTATTGTAAACTCTTCTTCCTCTTTCTTCGTCGCATCCGCTTTTCGACGGTATTCTGACTTCATAGGTTCTGCTGGAGGTCACCATCACTTGCAGGTGTAAATATCGCATGACTGGACCTTGAACGTAAGCTCAGAACTTATCTGACGTCATTCCTTAGATTGCCTCTTAAACTTAACGAGCTGAAAAATATTACCTAGAGATGCGCGTCCTACTAGGAGGGCACTAACTAACATTACTTGGATTCTACTTCCTATTGGGACTACCTCTTCTTATTCTTCCAATAATGACAAAAAAGGAATATTACTTTATACTTTCTGCTCTATTCAAAGGGTCCACACTCGAGCTCTATGAGTGGGAGCAAAACAAAATGAATGCCTCTGAGTGAGGACTTTATCTTGATTAATAATTCTTTAACAAGTTCCAAAAGCTAGAAGAGATATAACACTAGGTTATATATATATACTAAAAACATTGCCTTTTTAGAGGACTTATAACTCAAAAGGGGTTCTTGCTCGATGCAAATGTATGGAAGGTAATCAATGATTAGCAACTAAGAACCGTACTAAATATTTTACAAAGTCTAACAAGGAAATGCTATCAATAATTCTGGATGATCGAAGAAGTGTCATCAGAAGATTACAATTTGTCCATAAGGATATAATATTGAAGAAATTCAAATGATATAAATGAAGAATTTCAATTAATATGAAGCTACTGAAAGATGATTACTTTAATTGATACGAGAATGAATGAATAGACTCATCGAAACTTCCTATCTTACTGAAACTTTTTAATCTACCACTTCTAGGTCTATCTGCTTAACGATCTTCTTCAGGTTCTCTCTCTTTCTTTCCTTGATCTTCACGCATCTTCTTCTTTACTAGGTTGCTATGAAATAGCATAAGTCGTTTGGCCTTCAATCAGCTACACCTGGCTGGAAAAGGTGACATACGGGGATCACTTTCACCTATTAGAAGGGATACGACAAAGCAACCTGATCTATACGCGTTCTCTTCTCGACTGAAACCAAAAATGTGGGGCATGCCTTGATAACTGATTGAACTCTTGATTATACTTTGACAACATCCTCTTTCCTTGCCTCTAGTTTTAGGCCTCCATCTCCTTTGTCTTATGATAGCAATCCGGGATATACTTCTGCTATAACTCGTACTCGAAGTCTTCTCAACCATACTCCGTCCATTATTCCAAGGTTATCATTCTTCGAACAGACTCTCACTAGTGGCCCGTACTATCTATGTACATAAAAGAGCACATCCTAATTCCTCATCCTTCGAACAAGCTATAAAATTGAAAATTCACTTCTAAGGAACAAACCCCTCCTTCGACTCCCATTGGGTCTCCTAAACTATTAAAACGAAGGGTTGTGTTTGAGAAACACATTCTTAGCTCTCGAGCCGCAATTTGGGACTTACTTGTTGCGACCTCGTTCCCTTGGCTTGATGTCTTCTCGTCAACATTCTAAAGAATCCTACATATAGCGACGCTCGCTCGAATTTACACAAAGCAAAACAAAATGCCTTTCAATAAGGTCTTTAGATTACGCACGATAGATCAAACAAAGCGGGAAAATTGCCTCATAAGAGGACTTTTGGCATAATAAGAAAGAGGTTCTTAGTTACATCTGAAAATAGGGCAGCCTTTTGGAGAATTACTACCGCTATCAAAATCTAAAGGGTCGGTTAATACAATTACATAATGAGATTTGGATTAAAGCGGATAAATGGACAAAGAGGTCAGCAAGGTGTTCTAATAAAACATCCTCTTTGCCTACTTCTAAAGCTTAAATATACTCTGGGTCCTCTTCTTCCTCATCTTCATCTGTCTCTTGTACCTCGAACTTGAATTTCTTCAAGCTTTCTCCGGGAAACTGATGGGGCATACGCTATCCCAAACTCTGAGAGGCAACTGGTTGATAGGCAGGGGCCCACTAGTGCATCCTGGAGGACAAGGACTCGGTGTCCTAGATGATCAAGGGTCTCGCTTCTAAGGTTCCTTCAACACGAGGGCACGGTGCTTGAAATCCAGGGGGACTGTTCAGAGTCGCCCTTAGCAGTTCTGGTTCCACTATGAGGGAGGGATTTTGCTCGGCTGGAGCATTCATATGGCCATACTTTGACTTCCAAAAAGCCATCAAGGCTGAGGAGAATTCCGTCAGGTTCTCGATTACAGCATACGTCTGGAGATCACGGGTGATTGTGCTTTGCAGGATGCGATACATTGCTGGCCTTTCAGCTGGCGGTGCTTGCTCACACATGCGAATGCATGTTTCCAAGTCGGATACACATCCCGTCATTCCTCCAAGGTCGTTCATTTCTTGAACAGGGCGGAAAAGAGGCACATTATTCCTAGCAGTCGAACGATGCTTAACCATCTAGAAACATGAAGCTTAATTAGTCTAGCTCATAAAAGGGAGACCTAAGGTTCTCCTGAGATTATGCTATCGTCTAGATTCAGACTATTTATCTTGCATGCATAGATCCTTTTTGCAGTTGACTTTTACAAAAATTTTGGTGCCCAAAGCCTTTAATCATACATCTTACCTTTTTCCTTTAAAACAAAAACTTGAGAATGAATCAACCCCTTTTCTTTAAAATCGAGAACTCTTCTTTGAAACTTTTATCTTTTCTTTAAGACATAATTTTAAAAATAAATTTTTAAACACTTTTCTTTGTAATCAAGAACTTCTTTTTTTTTTTTCACAACTTCCTTCCTTAGTAAATCATTTTACCCGGATACTTTTTACTTGGAATTTCATTCTCAAGGTTTTCCCCTTATCCATAAAAGAGGTATGCTTGCTCAAATCTTTTCATTTCCAGTATTCAAAAATTATGAATTTAAAATACAAAACTTCTATACTATCATACCTTGATTTTTGTTGAAGATACGAGAGTGATGGCGAGCTGTGGGTTGCTCCTGTAACTTATTATGAAACAATTATGCACATAAAAACTTAGCTTAACTTAAACAAAGAGACAGGTCTGCAGAGTTGCAAGCCTGCTCTGATACCATCTGTAATAGCCCGGTCCCGAGATAAGGATTAACGAATGGGGACGGAGTGTTATGAGGGGATTAATGAAGAAAGACGGAAGATTAACGAAGAAGTTTTAAGAATTAAGATGTACTTTTGAAAGATAGGTGACGATACTCGGGTTTACTCGATTATATTTTTTACTTTTGCAGTATTATTTATTTATTCTCAATTCTATTATTTGAGTATTTAGATATTAATGAGGTATCTATGTTTTAGTATTCACATTGTTATTTGCCATCACAATCCTTGTGGATATGATATTCTTGCTCACTACGTATTACAATAATACCGTGCACTTGCGGATGTTTTTACTACTACGAAAATAGTGGTCAACGGGTAGTGCTATATAGCATAATCCATGTTATTAAGGGAATGGGTCGTGATAGTGGTTGCACGGGTTGTGCTAAGGGTTAGTTATGTACACTAAAAGACTTGTTTAATAGATTATTCTTGTACACCTGCATGTGTACTGAGTAGGATCACGATAGAATATTTTTCTCTATTTCTGACCTTAAATAAGAGAACAAAGATCCACAGAATTTGGGTTCTTAACCCATATATTATTGGCGGACATATATATGTTACGTCGACTGCTTTGATTTATCAATTGGTGAGATTCTTTAATAGGATCAACAATCTTAATATTTTGGGTAGTGACGTTTACATATATAATGAGTCATGCATTATATATGGCGCTCATGTCCTAGTACGCCAGGTTGATGATGTCCTCTTTAGAAAGCACAAAGTTCATGTGAAAACTTGTAGATGGAATTTGTTAGTTTTGTATACAGGAAGACTTGTCTTTGTATACTCTTATGACGATATGATGATATAGATTGAATCTTATTGCAGTCACTGTTTGCATTTACATTATTATATAATTGTTTATGCATATTCCATATACTTACATTGTAGATGATATGGTGTGGGTGAACACACAGTAAGATCATATTATCAGATCCTTGTATTGTATTAAAAGGCTCGCAGCTTAGATGGTCATGAATACACCATCGATACACTGTAGAATAATCTGATAATTAGTTTGTCTTGACTAATTAATTATTCTAATACACGTGTTAGTGTATTGAGGAGGATCATGATAGGATACTGTTCTCTATTCTGACCCTATTAGTGAGAGAACAAAGATCTACAGAGTTCGGGTTCTTAACTTATATTTATTGACGAAGATGTATATGCTTTGTTGATTGCTTTGATTTATCAATAGGTGAGATTCTTTGATAGAATCAATAAACTCGATATCTTGGGTAATAGCATTTGCATATATGATGTGTCATGCAATATATATAAGCACCGTGTCCTGGTGCACCAGGTTGATGATGTTCCCTTGAGGAAACATAAGTTCATGTTGAAACCCCGCAGGTGGAATTTATTCCGTACATAAATACAGCTTGTGTGGTACTACTCAAGGTTTTAGATATTAATTAATTATAGCTGTCAGAGGCTTACATAATTAATTAATGAACATTAGATCTTAAACACGGGGAATGGCTGAACTAAAGGAGAAAGCATATTCAGAAATATGTATTAAATTGGTTGGTCAGTATTATTTCTTTAGTGGAATAAAAATAATACTTAATTTATTTAATTATATCCTAAGTTTATTGGATATTAGAAATTAAATAATTTAGCAGGCTAATTTAATATTCTTCTAGATCTCTGTTGTAGCCCAAATATGACTTTAATGGACTGGAGATGGAACAAGAGTTAAGAGGCCCAAGCCCAGTAGGGCTGGGACTTCTTATTTTCGCCCATCCCTCTTATAAATAAGGGAGTGGGGGACGAAAATAATGAATATAAATAATCATCCCTCTTTTGTTCTCTTGATCTCCACAGATTCCATATCGATCTAGTAGATTTCAGCCCACCATGAAGCTAGATTCAGTTCGAGAATACAACAGAAGATCGAGAAGTGGAATAGCACAAGTGGGGCACCGTTTTCATACATACAACAGCAAGATTAGACCTTTAATCTTGTCCTCAATCTGTCGTTTAATTTGTAAGTCATTTTTCGGTATTCTGTGTTTTCGCTTTTAGTAGAATCGAAAACCGGCTATGCATGTTTATTGAACTCGGTTCATTAAAACATATGAGCCGCATAAATATATGACATACATGACATTAGGATTAAAGAAAAACCAAAGAGATCCTGCGGTTGTTTAATTCGAAAAAACCCCAACAAAATTTATTTCCTGCATGATAAAGCTTGTGCGGTATTACTCTAGGAATGGAGATATTAATTAATTATAGCTGTAAAAAACTTACATAATTAATTAATGGATATTATATCTTAAATGTGGGGAATGACTAAATTAAAGGCGAAAATATATTCGTAAATATATATTAAATTGGTAGGTTAATATTATTTCTTTAGTGGAATAAGAATAATATTTTATTTATTTATATCCTAGTTATGGATATTAAAACTTAAATAAATTAGCAGACTAATTTAATATTCTTCTAGATCTTTATTCTAGCCCAATATGACCTTAGTAGATTGGGGATAAAACAAGAGTGAGAGACCCAAAGATCTATGATACGACCAATAATACGCGGAAGCAAAGATCGAAACACACGTCAACTTATAACAATGATTCAACCCAACAATATACCTACTGTAATAACACTTAAATATGATCAAATAAACTGACCTAAACCCCCAAATAAATTCGTACATGAATTGAACAAGAATTAACACAAAAACAGCACAAATCAACCCGAAAAACCAATATAAAGACGCAGATAGAAAACTATGCAAACGTACTCGGATTAAGCTGAAATTTTAGGACAAGGTACAATTATAAATCAGAAAAACATATCCAAAAATCAGCCAAAACGCACGAGTGGTTTGCGAGATGGATTGGTGGTCAAAATCGGCTATTTTAGGGTTAGGAAATCAACTATGGCTTCAATATATGAACTGTTGGGTTTGGACGACGATATGGATGATGTAGGTGATGTTGTGGATGGTATAGGATAAGTAGGGATACGTGGCGGTGGCTGGAATGAAGGTATGTGCGATGGGGATGACAAAAACGAAAGATAGATTGTGAATCGTACCCGAAACGAACCTCGAACCTACTTGGATCCGAAACGCGCCTATGGAGTAATCTTTGTGGCTGCCTAACCCGGATACTATAAGATATCACGAACGAGACGGTTGATTTCAAGTTTGAATTCGCCAAAATCAAACTCTACGCAAGAACTATTGAATTAAGACAAGTTGAGAAAGCGATACGCTGTATTTTTCATTCAAACGAGTCTGAGGAACATAGAGAATGAAAATCCCTAAATAATTAACCTACGGAACGACATTCCCATGTGTCTTGGGCTTAAAATTTGAACTGGGCTAATTTAAAAATTACTGGATCCAATATTACTTAAACTAGTTGTGATAATTAGGCATGCTAATTAAAATAAAATCCACAACTGAAATAATAACACAATTAAATAAAATAACTAATTAAAAATAACATGGACACACGTCCAACATGTATGCACGGCCGCGGCTTCACTCCTCGATTCTCAAAACAGTCACCAACTTATATTGTCTAGAATCGACCCCATCATCTTCCAACTTCTTTCCAAGATAGTACTGTAGATATCCTTGCAGCTTCTTGGCACATAAGCGCGTCACTGGACCTCTCAGCTGTAACACCAGATTTAGTTCCTCAGTGCTCGTCCCGGTCTCATCATGAGGCCTAAATTTCGCCCATCTATTTATAAATATAAGGGAGGGGACGAAAATTAGGGCATCATAAACCCGCCCATCTTTCGTGCTCTCTTGATCCCTATGGTTTCCACAACTGTATAGTAATATATAACCCACCCTACCTAGATGAGGTCCAAGAATATAGCCGAAGATCAAGAAGTGAATCTCGATCTCCATAGGGGACGCCGATCCATACTGCATCAACAACAAAATTAGACATTTAATCCCGTTATCAACCTGACTCAAATTATAAGTTGAATTTTCGATAGTATCTATGTTTCCGCAATTTTGTAGATTCAAATATTACATCTTGCATGTTAATTCAATGATGGTTTATTGTTAATGTCACGTACATAAAATAATAATTTACATGAGTTAGGATTAATGAGCATCCAAATTATTCATGTGGTGGTTAATTCAAAAAAATCTCAACACTAAGTGTCTGGAGCAATCTATATTGGCCAAAATATTAGCACACGTCATGTTATCCGACATCACCCTGGTGTGCTTCACTATTTGGTTCCGTTCTTCACTATTTGACTTGATTCATTTTACAACGCATTGTTAACTTAATTTTCCATCTTCCTAGGATCTTTGCAACTCAGAATAATTTTGGCAATAAAACCCTTCATAATGAGCAAAAAAAATGTGGCATTGCATAATCTATACTAATATAAAAAGTGTCTTATCTTACAATTTTGAGTTTACCTATTGTATCTTTAATATATATTTTTATTTAAGGGCAATAATATAATCTTGAATTTTTATATTATATTTTAAATATAATATAAAAAGTATCTTATCTTACAATTTTGAGTTTACCTATTGTATCCCTATTATATATTTTTATTTAAGGGCAATAATGTAATCTTGAATTTGCCTATTATATATTTATTATAATATATTTTAAATATAATATAATCTAATCTAATATTATATTATTATTACAATTCTAACTATATCACTTAAACTATTAATCATGATATTGATCCAACGCAATAATTTCAGAATATTTAATTTGAAAACTTAAAGTATCAAGTAAAGTCACGTGAATTATAAAATTAAAAAATAAATAAACTTTATTCCATATCCTTGATATAAAAAATTCTTAAACATTGTAAACCACAAGTAAATCAAAAGAAAATCCTACTTAAAATCACGATTTAGTTTAAAGGCAAGATTAATTGTATACCAAAATGGAGAAATCGATAAATTTCTAATTTGATACCATTTTTAATATAAAATATTTCATATTTTTAATTAATAAATTAAGTTATTCATTTAATCAAATTCACAAAATGCTATTATAATATTCTTAAAAATATAATAACAAAGACGTTAAAGACACATATTGATAGACAACATAATATAATAAGCTTGTACTTTCTTTACGTCATTTTTTTATTTTTTAAGTAATATCAGATATAATCCCAATTGATATGAGTTTATAATCTACTATATATGTATATATATAATCGATCTACTATATAAAAAGAGTTTTGCAAAGTTTGATTTGCCTATTATATCCATATAGTACATTTTATTTAAAAATAATAGAATCATATAATATATTTACATGTACATTTTATTAGGAAAAAAGTCCATATATATTTTTATTGACAATAAAAGAAACCATTTATGAGATTTTGACAAAATCGTGCTTGCATTGAATATAATATATGGCAATTTTTAAAACATTATTATTTTATCTACATTATATTAAAATATATAATTAATTTCGAATGATGTCATGTGTGTGCATATTTTTATTTCTTTCATTCACTTATTCTAATTTAATATAAAATTCTAGATAATTCATTATTATCCTTAATTCATTATATACCGATTAGATATGAAATGAATTAACCATAAATATTTTGCCCATGTATTCATGTAAAAAAAATCTTGATTTTTTATATATATGAGGAATTAAATTCTTTTAACATCAATTTGTGAATGTTGAATTTTTATATTGTGGATGTTGAACATACAAATTAAAAATGGTGATATTAATGAAATTTTTAAAAATCATGTTGAATTGCAAAATATGTCAAATATAATAATTTATTTGAAAATTATATATCCCTATAATATATTCAATGTACTTCAATCTTAATTTATACTTATAGCTTAATAATTCACATAATGTGAAATCTATAACATGAATATTGGTGAACTAAGATAGATATAAAAAAATACAAAATATATACATTTACAAATAGTAATAATTTCATTTCAAAGAGCGGAGTAGAACTCTTAAGTGAACAAAAAAATATGACTTATGTGTTTGTATTAATAACAATTTATTTAGTGAAATAGTATTTTTGCAAATTATTTATTTGTATTAAGGTGAGTTTTTTTTTTCTAAAAAAGTTATTATTGCAATTTTATGTCATGTGGGGTTCAAATCGTAAAACTATTTTTTTATGAAAATTTACTTATTTTGTGAAAATATGCTTCACAAAACTTAGGGTTAATTGGATTAAATATCATTTACTATACACGATTTTTGATACTGAAGATGAACTTTAAAATGATATACCCTACAACACAAACTTATTATTTTTTTTTTGTAATTACATCATCAATTCGAAATTTGATGCATTCGATTCTGACATGACCATCGGAAGATAATTTTGTGTTGTAAGGATATTCATGTATAGTTCGTTAACTTAAACTAATTAACCCCTAAACTTAAGAATTTTTTTTTTGGTTTGATACAATTTCAAAGTATATATAGATGTTAATATTCAAATATATAGATAAGTGAAAAGATAATTATTTCAATATTATTTATAATAGAATATATAAACTTTAAGGTTTTACACTTACAAGGTAATTTTATTATATATATAATATGTAAATCGAGAATATATATTTTTACGTTATCTTTTACAGTATATTGACAATCAATATATACTAATGATAGACACATTAATATTTCTAAATATTAATTAATTTAATTATCGATATCAATTTAAATTAGATTTTATTCAGATAAATAATTAATTTTACTTAGATGATAAACTTTCAAAGGTCCATGTAGTTTTATGTTTTGTTTGGATAGGACTTTGTACAATTTTTTTCATGAGTCCTTCTGCTTCTATATTTGATATATTATTTAACGGAACAAACATAGTTGTTAACTTTTTTAATATTATAAATAACTCTTAAGTTATTTAAATAATTTTATATTTTATATATTTTTGCATTTATATATATATTTATATGTAGTGACATATTTAAAATATAGAAAATGAGAAGTATTATATAAACTATTATTGCATTGGTATTTTTTGATATCTTCAGTCAATTTAATTGAATGAAAATTAAAAGTTTTTCAAACAAAAATATTTTAGTACCTTTGAAGTACATATATGACCACAAATGAAATATTGTGTCATTATTGAAGCGTTTGAAAAGTGGTGTCTAATTTGCAAATTGGTTGAAAGGTGGTGCATTTTTTGGCAATTAATCCAAAAATAAACATTGACGTGGCAAGTACACGTAGGAGTCCCAGTCCACGTAGGAAAACAGTAAAGCCATGTCATTTTGTCGGTGGCCGGAAAAAAAAGGGTGTCTATTTTGCTACAAAATGAAAGGTTGTGTCATTATTGAAATGTTTGAAAAGTGGTGTCTAATTTGTAAATTGGTTGAAAGGTGGTGCATTTTTTGATAATTAACCCTTAATTTTATGACAGTCTAATACTACTCTTACAGTGACATACATAATGATTCAATTAAAATGTAGACATTTATTGTACTTTTTGAAAGATGAGTACAGAACAAATCAAGAGTAATTTGTATAGTTAAATATTTGGTTTATTAGTTTTTTTAGTATCTTCTTAAATCAAATATAGAGAAATTTTAGAAAAAAAATGATATTTGATTATTTATAAGTGTAGAAAATTATAACATCATGATAAAAATAAAAGGAAATGTAACTTGCACTTATTATTATTATTGTTGTTAAGAGGCCTTTCTATACACTCTTGATTATCTTATTTCAATTGTTATAATTTAAAAAATAAATCAAACAATTGGAAATCATTAAATCAAGGTCTCTAATCATTTTATTTCAATAAAGACTAAATTATTGACCATCAATTTAAGTTTTTTCCTTTTTGTTTTATGCAAAATTACATTATATTTCACATATTATGAATTTATACCTAGAAATGTAGACAGTTCAATGTGAAATTTAACACAAAGATGAATTATTTATCATTCATTTTTATATTAAATAATTTATTTTAATATGCTTAGTATAATCTTATTTCAAATTATTAGATATGTAATTGATAATTGATAATTATAATTATAATGCACCTTCTAATTTTTCATTATACATAGTATATTATTATCTGTAAAGTTATACAAATTAGGTGCACACATCATCTATACTAGTATATAGAAAAATATGCAAAATTTATTAATTCCTCTTGTGTATCTTGCATCTATAATATCTCTGCCCTGGTGGATTTCTTTCTCATTTACTAAAAGTATGGAATCTTGGGTTATTAATTGAGCGAATATCGGCCAATCCGAAATTTTATGCATGAATTAATCATTACTTATCATCTGCCACTTTCATTTAGTTTGCAGGTTATTATAATATAGGCGCAAAATTTATTGATAATGCACTTTGAAGTTTCAGTCGCGGACTTCCCTCACCACTGAAAAAAAAGAGTTTAATCTAGCTATATATGTGTGCGTGCGCTCGTAATAATCGATTGAATCATCAATTAAACATGCTCGTATCACTTCAGATTTCATCCAATTCAAGAAATGAGTAGACCACTATGTTGAATTGAAATGTTAATTTGAGAATCAGGAATATAATTATATACTAACACAGTAATGAACCTAAACGAAATACCTCCTGATTTCATGTTAATTTATTTTCGATGCATTACCACCATGTTTGTTCTCAATGCCCACATATTGTCATTTGTCCCATCCCTATAATCCAGTAGAAGATGTAAATTGTGGCGTGTGGCACACTGAATATGTGTCAATATAGTTTGCTTGTACACTATATATTAAATCTTACAACTCTTCTCATTTGTTTCACCAACGTAAGACATGTTGCCCCTTCTCCTCCTCCAACTCAAAAATGCGAAATTCCCTATGACATGCTCTATAACATCCTTTGTGCCAATTTTTTAAATTTATTATGATTTACTTTAATTTAAAAATTTTATTTTGATTCATCATTTCCTAATAAGAGTATAATAAAAAATTAAAAAAAAAAACAAGTATGACACAGTAAATGTAACATGCATGTGAAAGCACAAAGAATCTAATCCAGAAAATACATGCCCAACCATGTAAGTACATTGTACCCAAGTTTCATACTTAATCGAAAACGCAAAGACTCCTGTACATAAGATGTACATCAGACGGTCAACGCGTTGACCGGGTCAACACGTGTTGACTCGGTCAAAGCGTTGACCAAAAAAATCGTAAAAACGGGTGATACTTTTTATGGATACAACTGATACTTTTTTTAATTTTGAATGATACTTTTTAGTGTTTCGATTGATACTAATCTTAACAATTTTTTTCTATATTTTATTTTCCAGCCAGTACTTTTTATTGATACAAATGATACTTTTGGGCCTTTGAAATGATACATTTCAGTATTACAAATAATACTAATTTTGATGAATTTTTTAGTCAAAACATTGACCCAGTCAACGCGTTGACCGTCTGATGTACATCTTATGTACAGGAGACTTGCCCAATCGAAAAACGTAAGAGTTCGATCCTCAGCAGGAATTAAAATTAATTAAAACTAGCACGCGCATGCATGCACACGTTTGCAAATTAAAGAAATAATTAATGGTGGGTTTTAGGGCAGTTTTGGAGTCTGAATGGGCGGCTGTATCAACCAAAACTAGAATTTAAATATCACAGTGACGTACACGTTTTAAGTGATAATGAAAGTGGGACAAACACGCTTTTATGAGCCATTAAATTGCAGCTTAGACGCCCTCTCATTTTCTCCAATCATTAAATATGACACCAACGTTAGGGAAAGACGAAACAAGATTCCAATATGGACAATACAATATACATGTAATTAAAATAATACTATTACTTCTTTCACTCAAAAAAAAAAAAAGAAAAGAACCTATTACGCAGTACTTCCGATAAATAAAAAGAAGTAAAATTATTATTATTATTAAAAAAAAGAAGAACCTATTACGCAGTACTTCCGATATATTATATGCATTCGTCTTGTTTTTAATGTAAGTAGGCGGACTTGATATAATTAGAAATTTGGAATAGGATGTGTCATTTAGACAAAACTAGATTAGCTAGTATCGTATGGGATAATATAGTAAAGTAGCAAGTTGAAAAAAATAATTATTACCATATTTTTTTTATGGTAAAATCTCAGATACATCATCACAGATTCAATAAGGCTCATATATTCATCAAACGGGTCGGCATCAATGCGAGTCAACCGCCATCTACCCAAAAAAAGAAAAAACTGTCAAAAAAAATATCAATTCTAACACTAAAAAGTATCATTCAAAATTCAAAAAGTATCACTTGTATCATTAAAAAGTAATTAGTCTGCCACTTATTTAATATGAGTTTATGTAGTTCAAAGTATGATTTTTTCCATTCCAAATAATGTTTAGAGTTTAGAAGTTTAGGTTTTTTTAGGGTTCATGGTTTTTTAGGGTTTTTTTTTACGGTTAAGTATTTTTTAGATTTTTTAGGGGTTTATGTTGTGTTTTTGGGAATTCATGTTTTTTTTTTAAAGTTTATTAATCTCAATTAGAGGTTATATTTATTTCAAAAAAATTAAATTTGTTAAATTTTATTTTAGAGTTCACTAATTTGATTTTAGGGTATATGTTTATTTGAAAATTAGTTTTTTATTTTATTTTCAATTACCATTTATATTTGTTTTGAAAAAAATAAATTAATTATCGAGTGCAATATCTGTTAGTGTCGGTCAAGTGCATTGCATGAGTCGCCGAATTTCAAAATAAAATTTCATTCAATATAATTTTAGGATTCATTAAATCAATTTTAGGGTATATATTTACATTTATTTCAAAACAAATTAAATTAATTCATTTCAATTTTAGGGTTCATTAGTTGTATTTTAGGGTATACAATTTTGGGGGGAAAAATAGAAAAATCGCAAAAAAAAAAAAAAATTGGAAAAAAATAATATTAAAGACCCATTACAATTGGGTCTGGACAGTCTAATGGGCCAAGACCCATACACAACTTGTATAGGAGACCACCTCTTTTTTATAGATGATAATTATATTAAAATAATATGTCTTGTTATGATATACTAAAGAAAATAAAAACGTATAGTTATGATTAAATTTTATTTATAAGTACAATCACTATACATTTTAGGTACTCAATTTAATAGATTTTCTAAATTATATAGCACTATATATATATAATAAAAATTTTATTTAATAATTGTGTTCAATTCTCTGAAATATAAAACAATATTAAAGAAGTAGCATTACACAAGAAAATAAAACAAATTTAATATACGCTTAATTCATATGTATAAACACATTCTCAAGACATTTTAAGGTGTTTAAACTCAAAATATTTTGTATGATGGCATAAAACTACCCATTTCTCTATTACAAAAACCTATTTTACCCAACATAAGAAAAACATTCAATAAATACCCACTTTGTCTAAAATGCCCTAAAAAGTGTTCGCATGTGAGTGTCTTACAGATTTCTTACACAAATGTACTTGAATTGCACAAACAAACATGTGATTGTACTATCAATGGGGTGTTTTTTTGTCTATGGCATTAAAGTCTGTATGATTAAAGTATGAGTACCGGTACGATTGATAAATCACAAGAAAGTGAAACCAATTTAAATTCTGATTGGGATTTCAAATAATACAAGCGTGATCTGAAATTTTTAGATCGGGAGTCTATCGGGATTCAATCGTGATTAAATCGGGATAGTGATTGGGATTCAGACCGGGAGTTATTTTTATCCAATCCCGATCCGGATCAGCATTGGGATACTATCGGAAATATCTTATCAGGATTCTATCTGTGTGTATTAGGGTTTGCATTTTGAGTCTATAAATATTGAAAAAAGAGGCCTTTTACATTGCATTACCAGCGTTCATCCAAAAAAAATGGCTTTACCAGCACCTATCTCACAAGATGCAGTTTTCTACACAACACTTTGGATTCGTGCAATCGACCATGTGTGTCTTGATCTTCTTCTCTACTATCACTACGGGAAAAGATGGTTCCTGGTCAAGATCAACGAAACCTCAACTGTCTTCCACGTATTAAAAAAGTTATCCAAACGTGTTTCAGAGTAGATATACGGATCTCAAAGTTTGTGAGCCGCGTTAATCATTGGTGTCATCACGAACAAGGCAATTTCTGTTCTAAAACATCCATCTTGAATCGTGGTGCGTCGTTTTTCACCAAAAATAATCCAACATACAGTCGGTATGCCCACATTGCACAAAACAGTGGTAAGTAAGATTGTCTCTCAAAGGACCGGCGAGAATTTTTCCAAAATTTCAGTCTGCAAAGTAACCCTGAACTCACCAACAAGTTTTTTTGTGATTTTTAAAAATGAAAATAATATCAAGTATCCAGAGAGTAGGTTTCTTTCAAAGATGTAAAAGCATTGGTTTTCAATTAATTCCACCATAGCTCAACTATTCCGATCATTGACGCAATGAAAACTTCAATTCATGCATGCAAACCAGTTATAACCACCGAAGACACTTCTGACGTGATTTTATTTCTCCTTAACTTTTCGATAATTGGGATGACACTTCATCAATTATTTCCCCAATCGACTGACAACCGTAAGAGACACTCTATAGATTTAATGAGCCGACAACTTTAAAAACTAGAGAAACCTGATTCCAAACTGACAAACTCTGATACAGGATTATGGAATTTAGACTATTTCTCCTTTGACTCTAAAGAGTCAATTTACCACTAATTAAACCTAAACCACAATTACGGATGACCGATTTAATTGGCTACTGATTAATCTCGGACTACTAAATATTTTGAACTACCTAATAGAACCAATACAATTAAAGACAATAAAATTAGAGAATCAAAGATGCATGCGTAGAATCAAAGTATAAAAATGAGTTAAATCTCACATAATAAATTGGCTAGGGCTTCATTAATCGCCACTGGAATAAAAAAGTTTAGCTCGAATTTATAATTGAATTCGAACTACAAAATTTGAATGATAAAAGAAATGAAAGAGAACGCTGTTGAAAGAGAAAAGAAACTGTAGAATAAAACTTAATCTTTGGAATGAATTCGTCGTCTGTCTCTCTGCTCCTTCTAGGAGTATTTAAATACAACTCATAAATTAGGAAATAAAGTTGGCAACCTTAATCTAACTAGGAAAGCAATAAAATAAAGTATAATAATAATAATAATAATAATAATAATAATAATAATAATAATAATAATAAATCTAATACTAACAGTCTAAGCTCAAAAGAACTAGGGAATCTCGTGCTCAGCCCAATTATCTCGCATAAGTTAGCCTCTAAAACGTTGCCTCTTGGCGCACATCCAGTTGGTATGGGCATACTGCTCACTTTCCAGACTCACAGAACCTGCTTCAACCAACTTGGCTGTGAAACCCCCAAAACCATGCCAATTCCTTCATATTTACGTCAATCACTTGCAACCAACCACAAAATGCGCTTCTCTCCACAAAACATGATCATGGGGCTAGTAACACAACAAAACGCACCAATAATATCCCAAAATATTTAACAAATATTTGCCCAATCAAATCGGCAGCTTCAACTCCTTGAATCTAGCTTGGCACATCTCTTGGAAACTCTCTGGACAACCATGTACATAATCATGTTCATGAACATGATCCAGTACTGTTAAGGTTTCTTCGAATTAAACCACCGCAAGATTTAATTGGATGTTCATTAATCCTAATGTCATGTATATCATAATTTTATACAACACACATGTTTTAATTAACCGAGTTTAATTAACATGCATAGCCGGTTTAATCGATTCTCCTAAAGCGGAAACATAGTGATTGAATAAACACTTACAAATTAAATGACGGGTTGTGGACAAGGTTAAAGGTCTAATCTTGCTATTGTAAGTTTGAAATCGGTGCCTCCACTATGATATTCCACTCCTTGATCTTCTGTTGTATTCCTGAACTGTATCTAGATTCAGGATGGGCTGAAATCTACTAGATAGATATGGATACTGTGGAGATAAAGAGAACACAAAGGAGCTGATTTGTGACTTATGAGTTTCAAAATCCCCACCCTCTTATTTATAAGGGGGTGGTCGAAATTCAGTGTCCCAACCCTACTGGGTTTGGACCTCTATCTCTTTTTCAATCTCCAGTCTATTAAAGTCATATTGGGCTACAACAGGGATCTAGAAGAATATTAAATTGGCATGCTAATTTATTTAATTTTTAATATCTAATAAACTTAGGATATTATTTAATAAATTAAGTATTACTTTTATTCCACTAAAGAAGTAATACTGACCTACCAATTTAATACATATTTCTAAATATGCTTTCTTCTTTAGTCCAGCCATTCACCGTGTTTAAGATATAATACCCATTAATTAATTATGTAAGCTTCGACCAGCTATAATTAATTAATATCTTATCTTTGAGTAGTACCGCACAAGCTTTAGTCAATTACGGAATAAATTCCACCTGCAGGGTTTCAACATGAACTTGTGTTTTCTCAAGAGACACCAACAACCTAGCACACCAGGACATGGTGCCCCTATATATTGCACGACCCATCATATATGTAGATGTTACAACCCAAGATATCGAAATTATTAATTCTATAAAAGAATCTCACCCTTTGATAAATTAAAGCTGCAACACTACACATATATGTCTGCCAACATATAGGGGTTAAGAACCCAAACTCTGTGGATTCTTATTCTCTCATTTAAGGTCAGAACAGAGAATAGAATCCTAAGTAGATCCTCCTCAATACACTTGCCCGTGTACTAGAATAATCAGCTAGTCTATAGAAACCAACCATCAGATTATTCTACGGTGTACCGATCGCGGGTTTAGGGCCCTCTAAGTTGTGAGCTCTTTAATACATTACAATGAACTGATGATATGATCTAACCATGTGTTTACCCACACCATATCACCTATAATGTAAGTATAGTGAACATGCATGTAAATATAACAATTTAAATGCAAACAGTGACTGCAATTGTATTCATTCTATATCATCATAAAAACATCATTATATAATGTATACAAAAGACAGGTCTTCTAGTATACAAAACCAACAATCTCCCACTTATACTTGAAGCATGTCTTTCAAATATAAAACAAACTGGCTAACTCTCCAACTCTAACTAAAATCTCAAATGGTGATTCCGGGTCTGCATCTCACTCTCATTTTCTCCACGTGACCATCAAAGGTCTTTGCTTTAAGGCTCTTCGTGAATGGATCAGCCAAATGCATTTCTGCTTTAAGCTCCTCCATGCAATGGCCCCGTCTCCTAAGGTAAACACATAGCCTAAGGTAGATTTACTCTGATCTTTAACGGATTAAAAATCTGAGTCCGTATAACCTAAAAGTACTAGATTATCAGAGTGGTATACCAACATATAATCTCGAGTCCTTTTCAGGTACTTGAGAATATTCTTAACCGCAGTCCAGTGACCTTGTCCAGGGTTGGACTGATATCTGCTTACCATGCCAACTACATAGTATATATCATCCATAGTGCATACTATATCATAGCATACATAAGGCTTCCCATAGCCGAAGAATATGGAACGCCCTTCATCTCATCTATCTCAGCCTGCGTATGGGGACACATCTCATTGGATAGATGAATCCATGCCTGAAAGGTATAAAACCTTTCTTGGAATCCTGCATATTGAATCTAGCTAGCACTGTGTCGATATATGTCGTCTGGGATAAGCACAACATCCTTTTACGATGATCTCAAATTATCTTGATGCCAAGGACGTGTTCGGCTTCTCCCAGATCTTTCATATCGAACTGTTTGGACAACCACACCTTTATGTCAGATAATACTTTCTTATTGTTTCCAATAAGTAAGATATCATCAACATATAGCACGAGGAAAGCCACCACATTTCCATCACTCTTCTTGTACACACAGCTCTCATCCAGACATTGCACGAATCTATATGACTGGATAACCTCGTCAAAATGGATGTTCCAAGACCTTGACGCCTGCTTAAGTTCATAAATGGATATCTTAAGCTTGTACACTAAGTGCTCTTGGCCTTTAGCAATGAAACCCTCTGGTTGCTTCATGTGGATGTTTTCCTCAAGACTTCCATTCAGGAAAGTTGTTTTGACATCCATCTTCCAAATCTTATAATCTAAATAAGCGGCAATCGATAAGAGAATCTGGATTGACTTAAGCATGGCTACTGGTGAAAAGGTTTCCTCATAATCGATCCCTTCTTTCTGAGTGTACCCTTTCGTCACAAGTCTTGCCTTGAAAGTTTTAACCTTCCTGTCAGGTCCTCTCTTGCATTTGTAGACCCACTTACACCGAATGAGTTTTACCCCATCTTGTGGTTCTATAAGCTCTCAGACTTGATTGTGATCCATAGATCCAATCTCAGATTCCATTACAGATTTCCAAGAATCTACATCTTTATCTCGGATCGATTCGTCATAGGTCCTGGGATCCAATTTATTTAGTCATTTAGGGAAATCTGAAGATTACCCAAACCAATGAATTTGTCAGGTTAGCGTATAACCCTCCCACTACGACGAGGCAGTTCTCATGTATCTGTGACACATTGTGCAGTAATTTGTGGTTTCTCTTCTTGTACTGTTAGTGTCAGATTCAAATTTTTCCCTCAAAGCTCCTTGAGTAATATCTCACTTCTCGTTTTGTGATTTATTACATAGTCTTTCTCTAAGAATCGAGCATTGGTACTCACAATGATCTTCTGATCCTTAGGACTATAAAATAAACCACCTTTCGTTCCTTTGGGATATCCAACAAACAATCTAACATCCGTGCATGGTGACAATTTATCAGCTTCCTTATCCAGCACATGTGCTGGACTACCCCAAATCCGAAAATGTCCAATACTGGGCTTTCGTCCAGTCCAAAGTTCTATGGGTGTAGATGGGACTGATTTTGATGGAACCACGTTAAGGATATAGGCTGCCGTTTCTGAGGAATATCCCAGAATGAATTAGGCAGATCTGAATAGCTCATCATCAATCTAACCATCTCTAACAATGTTCTGTTCCTTCTCTCCACCACGCCATTCTGCTGTGGTATGCCAGGCCCAGTTATCTGGGATGTAATCCCATTCTCTGCTAAGTATTCCCTAAATTCATTCGAGAGGTACTCACCACCACGATCAGACCGTAGTGATTTGATAATTTTACTTGTACATTTTTCCACTTCCACTCTGAATTCTTTGAATGTCTCAAAGGATTCTGACTTGCGGCATAACAGGTATATGTATCCATATCTTGAGTAATCATCAATGAATATGATGAAATACTCGTACCTTCCTCGAGCCTGAACTGACATAGGGACACATAAGTCAGAGTAAATCAAATCTAATACCTCTTCAGATCTATTCCCTTTATCCTTAAAGGGTCGTTTGGTCATTTTACCTTCCAAACAGGATTCACACAAAGAGAACGATTATAGGACCAATGAAGACAAGGGCCCATCATCTACTAGTCTTTGTATCCATTTAAGGTTAATATGGCCATGCCTAAGATGCCAAAGATAGGTTTGATTCATTTCCGAAGGTTCTTTTCGTTTGTTTGGGTTTATAATCGATGTATTCAGTAAATGCATTTGCGTAGTGCTTTGCATAGGATTAAGTAAATAAATATGTCCATCCAATGTGCCAGAATAGATAAAACATTTACCACTAAAGATAACAACCTTGTTATCAAAAGAAACAGAATATCCATCCATAAAAAGTTTAGAAACTGAAACAAGGTTTCACCTAAAACCAGGCACATAAACACAATCCTTTAAAACTAAACTCCTATCACTACTAAAAGATAAGGTGACGTCTCCCACTGCAACTGCCACCACTTTCGTAGCATTACCCATGTAGACTAAAATCTCTCCATCACTCAGCTATCTTTTTACCAGGAACCCCTGTAAAGACATGCAAACATGATCAGTAGCGCCAGTATCTACTACCCATGACTGAGTAGAACAAGTAGCTAAACATGTTTCAACAATGAGAGATTGAGACGTGCCCTTTTTCTTCTTCTTGTTAGGACACTCCGCCTTCCAGTGACCTGGCTGGCCGCACTTGATGCACTTAGTCTTTGACTTAAATTCCTCGGGAGTAATCTTTGGCGCCTCCTCTGCAGCTTTCTTTGGCGCGTTCCTTTTCTTCCTTTAGTACCAGAAGAAGACACCTTATTTTCAGCTTGGTATGCCTCCGAATTTCCCTTTTGAAGTAACTCAACCGCCTTAAGATCCATGAGCAGTTCAGATAAGGTAACATCCTTCTTTATCATGTTGAAGATCAATCTAAACTGCTCAAACTTTGGGGACAGGCTGTGAAGCACGATGTCTATCTGAGACTCGACGTCTAGCTCTCCACCCAAGGTCTCGATCTCAGCTAGATGACTAATCATTCTGAGAATGTGATCCCTAACAGGTGTGGAATGAGCCATTTTCATGTTCATCAGTTTCTTCATCGCCAAATGGCGCGCTGAGCAGTTATGGTGACCGAAAAGATGCTTAAGGTTGTACATGACATCATAAGCAGTCTTCATAGACTGATGTTGCAGTTGCAACACATTTGACATAAAAGCCAAAATGTAACAGCGTGCAATCTCATCAGAGTTGACCCACTTAGCATAGGCCAACCTTTGCTCTTCGCCAGAATTCTCATCTGGCTTCTGAGGACATTCCTCTTCAAGTACAAATTTGTGTCCTTCTACAGTGAGAACAAGGTTAAGGTTTCGAATCCAGTCATTGTAATTTTCACCGATTAACTTATTATCTTTGAGAATAGAGGACATGATGGAGAGTGCCATGATGATATAGAATAACTGGAAAAATAAACATGCAGTACAGTCACAAACTTAGGATAAACAGTATATAATTGAAAACCTCACAAAAATTATATACTTTTCCACCAACATTTTAAAAATATTTTCTATAAGCCACGTTAGTATGGACATTTGTAAAATTCATTTTTAAACAGGTAAAACCACATTTAATTTACCTCCAGTCAAATTTCCTTATAACAAGTAAATTAATAGCCGGAAATAATCACGGTCGTGTAACCTTCCAATTAATAGGCCACGTTAGTGTGGTTAATTATTAATAAATTACACCTAACTGTGAACACCATTATCTTAGCACCAAGTCCACTATTTTGAACTCCCTGCTCCAGTTGGAGGAGTCAGTTTGTTCTAGTAGTGTTATACAACTATCTTGATTAAGAAGTTTAATTTCTAGAGATAACAGTGATATGACACATCCGTTATGGAGGAAGACCTATTGTCAACTCGCATGTCAATCACATCTCAATTAAACTAGATTAATGGAGACTGTTTGAGACTTCTACATACTTTGGTATGAATCTCTCCCACTTAGTTATTTTAGGTTGATGTTTCATTTTATCCCATCGTAAAATATGCAAACATCACATAAAATTATAAAACACCATTGCATGCTCCAAACAACATAATAAACAATAATAATTATAACCAACTATCATGGCTTATATCTCATGTTGCTGAATGAAATAAAATTGGAAAGTCAGCTCCAGAACTTGGAACAAAGTCGCTGTCCCCATCACAGCGCCTTGCCGAAAAACCTAGCTCCAATTAGGGTTTCAGGATGTGAATCAGTGATACTTCCTTTCTTGAGCTGATTCATTATAGAATATCTATTCCTTAAAGGAAAAAACTAATATATCTAGAATAAAATTACAACTCAATAACTTGGTCTATACAATTTTATTCTTCATATTACATTGGAAAAACATAATAAAATAAGATTCTTAGACCTAATCCATGGATTTTCTCATGGATTAAAGTCATGTAGCCAAACCGGCATACGTCCCATCATACATCCAACATAATTAAAACATACATCACATAATTAAGGAGCCATGATAATCGGTAACCCTGCAAACAAGTCAGTCTACAAATCCAACAATCATAATTACATGATTAGCATAAAATAACATATGATATCCATACATGACATAATTTTTGAAAATTTCAATAAATTAAATTAATAATTTCGAAAATTCCTACAAGACATAATTTAGAAATTAAAATAATTATCCACCAAATTAAGACTTGTAAATCTCGAAAATCCCATAAGAATAAATCTGGAAATTTATTAAAATTATCCACCAAATTTATTTCTTAATTTTCGGATAAACCCTAATTAATTAATATTTGAAAATCTTGATATATATCAAAAATCTATCCCAAATATTTGGATAGGGTTCGAAAATTACCAAAGATAAAATTTGGAAATTTGATCCACTTCAAATTTCATCCAAATTTGAATCTTATTTTCAACCCTATCTAGATTATAATTAAGTAATTTATGATATACACCAAAAATTACTTTTCCAATTCTTATTTACAAGATTTTCGAAAATTGCAAGAATAAAATCTGAAAATTTGATCCACTTCAAACTCTTTCCAAATTTAAATTCTATTTTCAAATCCTTTTGGATTAGAATTTGATAACTAATGATATATATATCAAAAATTACCTTATCCAATTTTAATATACATAGATTTTCAAAAATAACAAGTGTATTAAATCTGGAAATTTGATCCACTTCAAATTCTTCCAAATTTAATATTCTATTTTCAAATCTATCTAGATTAGAATTAGGTAACTTTATGATAAACATAAAAAAATACCAAATTTAATTTTATTATACGAAATTTTCGAAACACATATTAGATAAATTTGAAAATTTAATTTTCATCAAAATCTTCTCCAAATTTATCTAACATGACCGAAAATTTAACACAAAAAATTAGGAAACTTAACACATCCAATTTTCAAAAATTTTGATGCTCAAAATTTCGAACACTAACCTAATCAAATCTGAAAATTTTGATACATCAAAAATATATTCCAAATCTAATATTACCATGCTCGAAAATTACATAGATTAACACAAATTCGAATTTTCGATAAAAATTAAAATTGCATCCGAATTTGAATCTACAAATTTCGAACTACTCCCAATTAAATTTGGAAATTTTGATAACATCAAAAACCATTCCAAATCTAATTAGGCATAGATACAAAATCACAATGTTCTCCAAAACTAGAATTTTCGAACTTCATAAAAAATTCATCCAAGTTTTAAACACATAAAAATCGAAATGCATACACATTTAAATCTGAAAATTTAAGCACCATAAATTTATCATCAAATTTAAACATGTATCTCGAATTTATCCTAGGATTAAATCTAGAACAGGGCCAAAACCCGCTCTGATACCAGTTGTTGGGGTTTTATCTAATTGAACCACCTGCAGAGTTTCAATAGGAACTTATGTTTCCTCAAGGGGACACCATCAACCTGGCACACCAGGACACGGTGCCCCTACATATTGCACGAACCATCATATGCGTAGATGTTACAACCCAAGATATCGAGATTATTGATTCTATAAAAGAATCTCACCCTTTGATAAATCAAAGCTGCAACACTACACATATATGTCCACCAACATATAGAGGTTAAGAACCCGAACTTTGTGGATTCTTATTCTCGCATTTAAGGTCAGAATAGAGAATAGAATCTTAAGTAGATCCTCCTCAATACACTTGCCTGTGTACTAGAATAATCAACTAATCTAGATAAACCAACTATCAGATTATTCTATGGTGTACCAATGGTGGGTTCAGGGCCATCTAAGACGTGAGCTCTTTAATACATTACAAGGAACTGATTATATGATCTAACCATATGTTTACCCACATCATATCATCTACAATGTAAGTATAGTGAACATGCATCTAAATATAACAATTTAAATGCAAACAGTGATTACAATTGTATTCATTCTATATCATCATAAAAACATCATCAATAATCTATACAAAAGAAAGGTCTTCTAGTATACAAAACCAACAATCTCCCACTTATACTTGAAGCATGTCTTTCAAATATAAAATAAATTGGCTAACTATCCAACTCTAACTAAAATCTCAAATGGCGATTTTGGTTCTGTATCTCACTCCTATTTTCTCTACGTGACCATAGAAGGTCTTAGCTGGAAGGTTCTTCATGAATGGATCGGCCAAATTATCCTCCACTGCAATCTTGACCACTGCCATATCTCCTCTCTTAATGATTTCTCATATAAGATGATACTTTCTCTCTATGTGTTTACTTGCCTTATGGGCTTTGGGTTCCTTCGATATTGCTACTGCACCCAAGTTATCACAATATACTATGATGCTCTTAGGCAAATCAAAAACCACGCTCAAGTCTAACAAGAAGCTCTTGAGCCAAACAGCCTTTTTTGCAGCCTTAGAGGCAGCTACATATTCTGCCTCCATGGTGGAATCTGCAATGCATTTCTACTTTATGCTCCTCCATGCAATGGCCCCGCCTCCCAAGGTAAACACATAGCCTGAGGTAGATTTACTTTGATATTTATCGGATTGAAAATCTGAGTCCGTATAACCCAAAGGCACTAGACTGTCAGAGTAGTATACCAACATATAATCTCTAGTCCTTTTCAGGTACTTGAGAATATTCTTAACCACAGTCCAGTGACCTTGTCCAGGGTTGGACTGATATCTACTTACCATGCTAACTGCATAGCATATATCAGGCCTAGTGCATAGCATAGCATAGCATACATAAGGCTTCCCACAACCGAAGCATATGGAACGCCCAAGGCTTCCCACAACCGAAGCATATGGAACGCCCTTCATCTCATCTATCTCAGCCTGCATATGGGGACACATCTCCTTGGATAGATGAATCTATACCTGAAAGGTATAAAACCTTTCTTGGAATCCTGCATGTTGAATCTAGCTAGCCCTGTGTCGATATATGTCGCCTGGGATAAGCACATCATTCATTTCTGGCGATCACAAATTATCTTGATGCCAAGTACGTGTCCTGCTTCTCCCAGATCTTTCATATCGAACTGTTTGGACAACCACACCCTTATGTCATATAATACTTTCTTACTGTTTCCAATAAGTAAGATATCATCAACATATAGCACGAGGAAAGCCACCACATTTCCATCACTCTTCTTGTACACACAGTTCTCATCCGAACATTGCACGAATCCATATGATTGGATAACCTCGTCAAAATGGATGTTCCAAGACCTTGACATCTGCTTAAGTCCATAAATTGATATCTTAAGCTTGGACACTAAGTTCTCTTGGCCTTTAGCAATGAAACCCTTCGGTTGCTTCATGTGGATATTTTCCTTAAGACTACCATTCAGGAAAGCTGTCTTGACATCCATCTGCCAAATCTTATAATCTAAATGAGCGGCAATCGATAAGAGAATCCATATTGACTTAAGCATGGCTACTGGTGAAAATCTTTCCTCATAATCGATCCTTTCTTTCTGAGTGTACACTTTCACCACAAGTCTTGCCTTGAATGTTTCAACCTTCCCGTCAGGTCCTCTCTTGCATTTGTAGACCCATTTACACTCAATGGATTTTACCCCATCTTGTGGTTCTACAAGCTCCCAGACTTGATTATGATCCATAGATCCAATCTCATATTGCATTTCAGATTTCCAAGAATCTGCATCTTTATCTTGGATCACTTGGTCGTAGGTTCTGGGATCCAATTCATTTAGTCTTTGAGGGAAATCCGAAGATTCACCCAAACCAATGAATCTGTCAGGTTGGCGTACAACCCTCCTACTGTGACGAGGCAGTTCTTGTGTATCTGTGACATGTTGTGCAGTAATTTATGGTTTCTCTTCTTGTAGTGTTGGTATTAGATTCAAATTTTCCCTTCGAAGCTCCTCGAGTACTATCTCACTTCTCAGTTTATGATTTATTACATAGTCTTTCTCTAAGAATCGAGCATTGGTACTCACAACGATCTTCTGATCCTTAAGACTATAAAATAAACCACCTTTCCTTTCTTTGGGATATCCAACAAAGAATCTAACATCCGTGCGTGGTGCTAGTTTATCAGCTTCCTTATCCATAACATGTGCTGGACTACCCCAAATCTGAAAATGTCCAAGACTGGGCTTTCGTCCAGTCCAAAGTTCTGTGGGTGTAGATGGGACTGATTTTGATGGAACCATGTTAAGGATATAGGCTGCCATTTCCAAGGCATATCCCCAGAATGAAATAGGCAAATTTGAATAGCTCATCATCGATCTAACCATCTCTAACAATGTTCTGTTCCTTCTCTTTGTCACACCGTTCTGTTATGGTATGCCAGATGCAGTTAACTGGGATATAATCCCATTCTCTGCAAAGTAGTCCCTAAATTTATTCGAGAGGTACTCACTACCACGATCAGACCATAGTGATTTGATATTTTTACCTGTACATTTTTGCACTTCCGCTCTGAATTCTTCGAAAGTCTCAAAGGATTCTGACTTGCGGCGTAACAGGTATATGTATCCATATCTTGAGTAATCATCAATGAACGTGATGAAATACTCTTACCCTCCTTAAGCCTGAACTGACATAAGGCCACATAAGTTAGAATGAATCAAATCTAATACCTTTTCAGATATATTCCCTTTATCCTTAAAGGGTCGCTTGGTCATTTTACCTTCCAAACAGGATTCACACAAAGAGAACGATTCTAGGACCAATGAAGATAAGGGCCCATCGTCTACTAGTCTTTGTATCCATTTAAGGTTAATATGACCGAGCCTAAGATACTAAAGATAGGTTTGATTCATTTCCAAAGGTTCTTTTCGTATGTTAGGATTTATGATCGATGTATTCAGTAAATGCATTTGCGTAGTGTTTTGCATAGGATTAAGTAAACAAAGATGTCCATCCAATGTGCCAGAACAAATAAAATGTTTACCACTAAAGATAACAACCTTGTTATCAAAAGAAACAAAATATCCATCCATAAAATGTTTAGAAACTGAAACAAGGTTTCACCTAAAACCAGACACATAATGACAATCTTTTAAAACTAAACTCCTATCACTACTAAAAGATAAGGTGACGTCTCCAACTGCAACTGCCACCACTTTCATAGCATTGCCCATGTAGACTGAAATCTCTCCATCACCCAGCTGTCTTTTTGCCAGGAACCCCAGTAATGACATGCAAACATAATCAGTAGCTCCAGTATCTACTACCCATGACTGAGTAGAACAAGTAGCTAAACATGTTTCAATGATGAGAGATTAAGACGTACCCTTTTTCTTCTTCTTATTAGGACACCCCGCCTTCTAGTGACCTGGTTGGCCGCACTTGAAACACTTAGTCTTTGACTTAAATTCCTCGGGAGGAATCTTTATCTTGGGCTTCTTCACCTTAGGCACCTCCTTTGCATCTTTCTTTGGCGCGTTCCTATTCTTCCTTTTAGTACCGGAAGAAGACGCCCTATTTTTAGCTAGGTGTGCCTCTGGATTTCCCTTCTGAAGTAACTCAGCCGCCTGAAGATCTGTGAGCAGTTCAGATAAGGTAACATCCTTCTTTATCATCTTGAAGTTCAATCTAAACTGCTCAAACTTCGGGGACAGGCTGTGAAGCATGATTTCTATCTGAGACTCGACATCTAGCTCTCCACCCAAGGTCTTGATATCAGCTAGATGACTAATTATACTGAGAATGTGATCCCTAACAGGTGTGGAATCAACCATTTTCATGTTCATTTGTCTCTTCATCACCAAATGGTGTGCCGAGCGGTTCTGGTGATCGAAGATATCCTTAAGGTTGTACATGATATCATAAGCAGTCTTTATAGACTGATGTTGCATTTGCATCACATTTGACATAGAAGCCAAAATATAACAGCGTGCAGTGTCATCAGACTTGACCCACTTAGCATAGGCCAACCTTTGCTCTTCGCCAGAATTTTCATCTGGCTTCTGAGGACATTCCTCTTCAAGTACAAATTTGTGTCCTTCCGCAGTGAGAACAAGGTTAAGGTTTCGAATCCAGTCATTGTAATTTTCATCGATTAACTTATTTCTTTGAGAATGAAAGACAGGTTGGAGAGAGCCATGATGATATAGAATAACTGAAAAAATAAACATGCAGTACAGTCACAAACTGTAGGATAAACAGTATATAATCAAAAACCTCACAAAAATTATATACTTTTCCACCGATATTTCAAAAATGTTTTCTATAAGCCACGTTAGTATGGACATTTATAAAATTCATTTTTAAACAAGTAAAACCATTAATTTAACTCCGGTCAAATTTCCTTATAAGAAGTAAATTAATAGCCAGAAATAATCACGGTCGTGTAACCTTCCAATTAATCAGCTAAGTTAGTGTAGACGTTTATTAATAAATTACACCTAAGTGTGAACACCATCATCTTAGCACCAAGTCCACTATTTCGAACTCCCTGCTCCAGTTGGAGGAGTCAGTTTGTTCTAGTAGTGTTCTACAACTATCTTGATTAAGAAGTTTAATTTCTAGAGATAACAGTGATATGACTCATCCGTTATGGAGGAAGACCTATTGTCAAATCGCATGACAATCACATTTCAATTAAACCAGATTAATGGAGACCGTTTGAGACTTCTACATACTTTGGTATGAATCTCTCCCACTTAGTTATTTAAGGTTGAGGTTTAATTTTATCCCATCGTAAAACATGCAAACATCACATAAAATGATAAAACACCATTGCATGTTCCAAACAACATAATAAGCAATAATAATTAAAACCAACTATCATGGCTTATATCTCATGTTGCTGAATGAGATAAAATTGGAAAGTCAGCTCCGGAACTTGGAACAAAGTCGTCGTCCCCATCACTGTGGCTCATTAAAAAACCTAGCTCCAATTAGGTTTTCGGGAAGTGAATCAGTGATACTTCCTTTCTTGAGTTGTACTACTCTCCTCCTTTGAGTTGTTCTTCAAACTTTATTCAATATAGAATATCTATTCCTTAAAGGAAAAAACTAATATATCTAGAATAAAATTACAACTCAATAACTTGGTCTATACAATTTTATTCTTCATATTACATTTGAACAACATAATAAAATAAGATTTTTAGACCTAATCCATGGATTTTCTCATGGATTAAAATCACTTAGCCAAACCGGCATACGGCCTATCATACATCCAACATAATTAAAATATACATCACATAATTAAAGAGCCATGATAGTCGGTAACTCTGCAAACAAGTCAGTCTACAAATCCAACAATCATAATTACATGATTAGCATAAAATAAAATATGATATCCATGCATGACATAATTTTCGAAAATTTCAATAAATTAAATTAATAATTTTGAAAATTCCTACAAGATATAATTTGAAAATTAAAATAATTATCCACTAAATTAAGACTTGTAAATCTCGAAAATCCCATAAGAATAAATCTGGAAATTTGTTAAAATTATCCATCAAATTTATTTCTTAATTTTCGGATAAACCTTAATTAATTAATATTTGAAAATCTTGATATAGATTAAAAATCTATCCCAAATATTTGGATAGGGTTCGAAAATTACCAAATATAAAATTTGGAAATTTGATCCACTTCAAATTCCATCCAAATTTAAATCTTATTTTCAACCCTATGTAGATTGTAATTAAGTAATTTATGATATACACCAAAAATTACTTTTCCAATTCTTATCTACAAGATTTTCGAAAATTGCAAGAATAAAATCTGGAAATTTGATCCATTTCAAACTCTTTCCAAATTTAAATTCTATTTTCAAATCTTTTTGGATTAGAATTTGATAACTATTGATATATATCAAAAATTACCTTATCCAATTCTAATATACATAGATTTTTGAAAATTACAAGTGTATTAAATATGGAACTTTGATCCACTTCAAATTCTTCCAAATTTAATATTCTATTTTAAAATCTATCTAGATTAGAATTAGGTAACTTTATGATAAACATAAAAAAATACTAAATCTAATTTTATTACTCCAAATTTTCGAAACACATATTAGATAAATCTGAAAATTTTATTTTCATCAAAATCTTCTCCAAATTGATCTAACATGATCGAAAATTTAACACCAAAAGTTAGGGAACTTAACACATCCAATTTTCAAAAATTTTGATGCTCAAAATTTCGAACACTAACCTAATTAAATCTGAAAATTTTGATACATAAAAAATCTATTCCAAATTTAATATTACCATGCTCGAAAATTACATAGATTAACATAAATTCGAATTTTCGATAAAAATCAAAATTGCATCCGAATTTGAATCTACAATTTTCGAACTACTCCCAATTAAATCAGGAAATTTTGATAACATAAAAAACCATTCCAAATCTAATTAGGCATAGATCGAAATTAAATCACATTGTTCTCCAAAACTAGAATTTTCGAACTTCATCAAAAATTCATCCAAGTTTTAAACACATAAAAATCGAAATACATACACATTTAAATCTGAAAATTTAAGCACCATAAATTTATCATCAAATTTAAAATTGTATCTCGAATTTATCCTAGGATTAAATCTAGAACAGTGCCAAAATCCGCTCTGATACCAGTTGTTGGGGTTTTTTTCGAATTGAATCACCGCAGGATCTAATTGGATGTTCATTAATCCTAATGTCATGTATATCATAATTTTATGCTGCTCATATGTTTTAATTAACCGATTTTGATTAACATGCATAGCCGGTTTAATCGATTCTACTAAAGCGGAAACATAGAGATCAAATAAACACTTACAAATTAAATGACGGGTCGTGGACAAGATTAAAGGTCTAATCTTGTTGTTGTAAGTTTGAAAGCGGTGCCCCCATTGTGATATTCCACTCCTTGATTTTCTGTTGTATTACCGGACTGTATCTAGATTCAGGATGGGCTGAAATATACTAGATAGGTATGGATACTGTGGAGATAAAGAGAACACAGAGGAGCTAATTTGTGACTTATGAATTTTGAAATCCCCACCCTCTTATTTATAAGGGGGTGGTCGAAATTCAGTGTCCCAACCCTACTGGGTTTGGGCCTCTATCTTGTTTTTAATCTTTAGTCCATTAAAGTCATATTGTGCTACAATAGGGATCTAGAAGAATATTAAATTAGCCTACTAATTTATTTAATTTCTAATATCCAATAAACTTAGGATATTATTAAATAAATTAAGTATTACTTTTAATCCACTAAAGAAGTAATACTTACCTACGAATTTAATACATATTTCTGAATATGTTTTTTCCTTTATTGCGGCCATTCCCTATGTTTAAGATATAATGCTCATTAATTAATTATGTAAGCTTATAACAATTATAATTAATTAATATTTTATCCTTGAGTAGCACCACACAAGCTTTACTCATGTACGGAATAAATTCCATATGCAGGGTTTCAACATGAACTTGTGTTTTCTCAAGGGGACACCATAAACCTGGCACACCAGGACACGGTGCCCCTACATATTGCACGACTCATCATATGCGTAGATGTTACAACCCGAGATATTGAAATTATTGATTCTATGAAAGAATATCACCCTTTGATAAATCAAAGATGCAACATTACTCATATATGTCCGCCAACATATAGGGGTTAAGAATCCGAATTCTGTGGATTCTTATTCTTTCATTTAAGGTCAGAACAGAGAATAGAATCCTAAGTAGATCCTCCTAAATACACTTGCCCGTGTATTAGAATAATCAGTTAGTCTAGATAAACCAACTATCAGATTATTCTACGGTGTACCGATGGCGGGTTCAGGGCCATCTAAGCCGTGAGCTCTTTAATACATTATAAGGAACCGATGATGTGATCTAACAGTGTGTTTACCCACACCATATCACCTACAGTGTAAGTATAGTGAACATGCATCTAAATATAATAATTTAAATGCAAAAAGTGACCGCAATTGTATTCATTCTATATAATCATAAAAACATCATCAATAATGTATACAAAAGACAGGTCTTCTAGTATACAAAACCAACATGCACATGTCTTGATCTTCAATCAGATTGGTAGTGGAATGTTGATTGTAATGTCCAGAACATGGTCTTCAATCTTGAACAACTAAAATCTTTGTGTTCTTTTGAAATTTCCATACAGATCATGACAATCTCGAACACCTTAGTGCAGATGGCACTAACAATCTCCCCCTTTATCTTTATCTGTTGGAAAATCAGCTCCATGTTTTTAAAGAACACAATCCTTAAACTAAAGGATCATCTACCTTAAAACATCCTTGAATGTCCTTGTGAACATTATATGATCCAGCTGTTTTTCACTCCTTTATCAGCTTGTATCTACACTGCTGTATTGCATTTTTTTTTCTTTTTATGTTTTTTTTCATAATCTGTAGTTTCAATTTTTTAGCAAAATAAGATCATATATGGGAAGATAAAAACATCTGTTCAAAATATAATATCAAAGATTTGATATTACAACAATTAAGCCCAAAAATATCTTGCAAAAATATGGATGCAAGATGAATGTAACATGAACATGAGAATTTTTTAAAAAACTATATTGCTTTATTTTGCAGATAAAAACATCTGTTCAAAATATAATATCAAATATTTGATATTACAGTAATTAAGAACAAAAATATATTGCAAAAACATGGATGTAAGATAATGTAACATGAACAGGAGAAATTTTTAAAAAAATTATATTGCTTTACTCCCCTTATTTGCCACCGAGAAAGGCAAAGGAGTTAAAAAGAAACTACTCAAATTTCTTAGATGCTTACTCTCATTCTTCTTCAACAGACCCTTCTTCAGCATCATCATAGTCTGTCTCATCACCCTCTTCAGCCTCTTGCTCCACTTCATCAGTCTCTTGCTCCTCCTCTGCAGATTCTTCCTCTTCAGCTTCAGCTTTTTCTTTCTTTTCTGCAGATTCATCATCTTGTGCTTCACTTTGCTTTGGAGCTGATGAAGATCCCTTATGAGTAGAAGCTACAGCAGTACTTGCAAGCTTGTGCAAGTTCTAAACATGTTCAAGTACATCAGCTGCTGGGGAGGCAAATTCTTCTCCAGATGAGAATTCAACTATCATTGCCTGAATCTTCATCTTCTCAGAAGTATGCAAAAAGATCAAGTGAGCATGGAACTCCAGGCTTCTTTCCAGAAACCTCAGCACAATATTCATTAGTGAAGATGCTTCAGCAGATGCATCACCTCCTTTATTTGATGCTATGAATTACTTGAACTGAAGGCGCATGTGATGATCTCCAATTTCAGGAGCAACTTTAATCACTAGAGGCTTCTTGGGTGGAATGAGTCTGGCATTATTTGTTGAGACATTCTTCTTCTATTGCTTAATGATGACATAGATCAGAAAAGGGTAGCACAGAGGTCCTTTCACCACTGTAGACTCTGGACTGCTCACAAGCTTTGCCAACACGAACTCACCATAGTTGAACTTCTTGCTAGTTCCTAGGTGATACAAAAATCTTCCCCACGCTTGTGTGACTACAACTCTTTGTAGGCATCCAATTGTGAATCAGAATTCTGAACAATGCTCAATATTTTTGTGTCAGCTTGGATGAAGGAATTGTCTGCGGATTGAAGGGCCATTTTGTATAGATGCCCTGGGTCAGTTCTCCAGCAACCATCCCACAGTCATCTATTTCTTCAAACTCCCACTCAACAGTGTATCTCAGAAACTCATTGATGAGTTCTAGTGAGAAGTTCATCATTTATCCTCTGACAAAGACTTTATGAAAGTCTTCTAATTCCAGATCACCGATCTCCTTGGTCAGGCTGCAGTAGAATTCTGATACTACCAGCAGAACATACTCGTGCACCTTTTGCACAGTTCCAAGTAATTCTGCATCCTCTAGCAATGTATATACTCCAGTAGCTAGAAGTGTATCTTTGTCCACCTTCTTCTCAAAGATCATAGACCTCTGCTTCACTTTCTCCCACAGTCCAACATGCTTTGTAGATCGGAATAAAGTATGTTTAGAGATACCTGGCAAATGGATAATCTAGTTGTGAATTTTAGCATCATGTTCACTTGAATGAGAGTGAACATCTTCAGCTATATCTCTGAGTTGAGCAGACTTCTTGGCCTTCTTGGATAGGCCGGCAGGTTCAGCAGCTTTCCTCTTCCTAGTTGATGGAATAGTGCATGGTCGAGTGGTAGATGCTCAATCTGAACAACAGTAGTGGAGGTCTTCTTTCTTGGATTTTTCTTCTTCATGTGTGATCTGGTAAACAGATCATACTGGGCTGAGGCAAGTAGCTTTTTTTGTTGTGGAACAAGAGTTTTCTCAGCAGACTCTGAAGATGAACTACAAACATCTTCTTCTTCTTCAGCAGGGTCAATAACTAAAGGTCTCTGGATGACCTTTTTCTTCCTCTTAGCAATAGCAACAGCTATGGCCTTCATCTTCAAACTCAAGGGAATATCGTCTTCCCTTGAAACATCATCACCTTCTGTAGTAGAAGATTGGTTTAATGGGTTCTTCTTCGACGTAGTACTCACAGGTGTTGTAGTACTCTTCTTAGTAGAAACATGTTCATCTGAATGAGCAGGAACATCTTTAGGCACAACTTTATCATCAGTAGTAGATCTCTTCTCTTTCTGAAGGGCTTAAGTAGCAGGTACCGTGATGACTTTTTTCGAGGAAGGAAAGTAGCCTTCTTTGATTTCTTGACTACTGAGTCCTTTGTTCTGACCTTCTTTGTAGCAGATTTTTTATTGATGTTGTATGATTGAGTTGGTTCTTTCAACAAATCTTGGAGAGTAAGACTCTGAGTCTTTGATTTCTTTGCAGAAGATGAAACTTCTGGTTCTTCTTTCTCCAAGTCTTCTTCTTCTTCTTCTCTATGGAATGTCTCAATATATTCTTTAGTGTCTTTACTAGAAGATTCATCTCGAAGTGACTTCCGAACAGGCTTTTTGTGAGAAGATTCTCCACGAACTTGTCTGTCAAACTCATCTTCTTCGGTGAACTGGTCATGAGGCTTAGAATATGTCACTTTTCAATATCTCATTCGAGGTTTTACAACATTCTTTGGTTAGACAAGTTTTCTTTTCGGCGCCATTGAAAAATATTAGAAAATTTTTGAGAAAGATCAAGGAGGAACAATGGCAGAATGAAGAGATGATCACAGAGATATCAGGAATTTTGAGAGAGAAGGCTTCAAGGTTTCAGAATTCTAGAGCGTATGAATGATCTCTCTAAATAGCTAAATGTATATATAAGAGAGAACTCCGTTCTATACCTAGACTCAGGTATCCATTAGACTAAAAAACTGGAGGAAAATCCTGAAAAAATAGAGATGATGATTGCAGGTCAGAACTAGCCATTGACAAAGATGTACAGAAGATTTTGAAAATTGTTTTTGTACATTCTGATGAACATTTAAGGGAATGTTCAGTTCTTTTGTGCAAGAATGGTTATTTCTTACTTAGTGTGAAATAAACACACTCATACCCCTCCTCTTGGTTTTACTGAATCAAGCATAACCTAAGGGATGCTCTTAGTTTCTCAAATCGAGCAGCATCCAGTCCCTTGGTGAATAGGTCAGCTAGTTGATCTTCAGTCTTCACATGTTCAATTTTTAGAACTTCTTCTTCAACTAGCTCTCTGATGAAGTGATGTCTGATGTCAATGTGCTTTGTCCTTGAATGTTGAACTGAATTCTTGGATATATTGATAGCACTCATGTTGTCGCAATATAGAATAGGTGTATCATGAGCAACCTCATAGTCCATCATCATCTGTATCATCCATATAATCTGTGTAGAGCTGCTTCTAGCTGCAATGTACTCGGCAGAATAAGGATATGCAGTTCTGCTTCTTGCTGAACCAGGAAACAACATTGTTTCCTAAAAAGAAACAAGCACCTGATGTGCTTTTTCTGTCATTTAGAGACCCTGCCCAATCAGCATCACAGTAGGCATTAAGACTTGAATTTGTATCTGAAGTATACCATAATCCATAATCTGTTGTTCCATTGAATTACTTAATGATGTTCTTCACAGCCTTCATGTGACTCTCCTTAGAACAAGATTGATATCTAGCACACACTCCCATACTATATGCTATATCTGGTCTACTAGCTGTGAGATATATAAGACTTCCAATCATGCTTCTATATAGAGTCTGATCAACTTCAACTCCTACATCATCTTTCCCAATCTTGAGGGTTGGCCTAATTGAAAATGATCGTTCATGGATTTGGTTTCTCACTCGAGTAAAGAATACATTCGGATGCAATCTAGAAACATTGATTGTCTCAAATCAACACATCAACATATCTAATTCTATTAATGAAGTTTTCCCAGGCACAACCCACAACCTTTTGCTACTTCCATTTGTTGAACAGGCTCATGCATTGGGGTGTTGGTATCACATTAATGTTCCATAGAGCAAAATATGCTTACTGAGGTTTTATATACAATAAACCAATGGAAAGTATTGAGAAAATTAGCCCAGATGGAGCTTGCCATAAGTTGCTTAATGATGGACCTGGGAGATGGGCATGCTCAAAATGCCCTGTTCGGCGCTACAGTTTCCTAACGTCAAGTGCAGTTGAATCATTCAATGCAAGATTAATATTTGCTAGATAACTTTTCATATGTTCATTAATAGAGGCTATTAGACATGTTATTGACAATGGTTTTGTAGCTTGCTCATGTTGGATGCCTGAATGCTCGACTTCCCTCAATATCCACAGACTTTCAGGGTATATCTCTCTGTCGTGACCCCCCGACTTTCCTCTATCTGTAGAGACCTTCTAAGGGGTTTTTTTCTCGAGAAGACCTCTGATTTCCTTCTATATGCAAAGACCTCTGAGCGGACTGAGAGCATTCCTGATCATGAATAGACGATTGAACCTGGCGGGATTTAGATCATTGTGAATGTGATCATCTCGAACCATGCCAGAGGGATTTAATGTACTCCTTCAACTTAGGCCGCAACACATTCTTCACAGTAGGGACCACCTCGTGTTTGATCGTGGCAAATATATTAGGAAGTAATGCGTCTTTGATCTTGGCCACTAGACCTTGGTCACGATCAACCTACTCCAAGTGTGATCACTTCTACCAATCGAAGAAGATGATCGAGTCTCTCAAATGCACTTTTCCTTTTTCCATCTCATCTGCCTGGCATCCTTATGCTCGTGCTCTTCAGGCTCAGGCTCAGTCTTAGAAGCTTGCTTCTTCTTCGTTCAAGCTTCGGAGCTACATGTAGGTACATCGTTCTTCAGAACTTTGTTCTGGTTAAATGGAGCGGGGAAAATAATACCAAGGGGTGAGGGCCTTGAACGCTAAACCAATAATCACATTCATCTTCACCATACTACAATGCTAACGTTTCTTAAGACTTGTGCTGCAATTCATTTAAAATTATGTGAAGGCCAAAACCAATTTTAAAGAATAAAATGAGATTTAATCATTTTCCTAAGCATCTAGAAAATGCATGGAAATCATCGATCTTTAGCGAATTGAAGAACCACTATTCCAGACGAGGCAATGCATTCAGATCAACCTTCATAGCAACAATATTGCCTAGATCCGGTATGGCATTGTACGCCCAAATCAGTAGTAATGACAACACAATTATATCCAGTGAGAAATTTAGAACCTCAATTAATGTAAATATAACAAAATTATACCTATAGAGCCCACACGGGGCCGTAAAAATGATAACTCTTACCGCACTATCTCCTTGTCATCGATAGTAGTGAAATGTAGTGCCTTAGTGCTGCATAGGTATAGGAGCCCCAAGAAAATCTATTCTACTCATCCAGTCCACCAACACCCAGATAAAATACTCCACAATATGTGATTGTCATATCCAAGTGAAAAGTAATATAGGGCTAAGAAATTAGCCACCTTCAGATAATCATCATGATCAGCATTAGGTACAACTCCATTCTTGAATATCTTGAACAAATCCTTTATCTTGGCATTCTTGTTGCCACCACAAAATTTCAAAAATACCCTAACGCCACTAGTGTCATGCTCCACATTTGGATCAAAATCTGAAGACCCGAACTATAATCCCATCACTAGAGCATACTCAGTATATGAAAAATGAATAGTGTTCCCATCAATAATAAACCACATATGATGGTTCGGAGCATCTCGCAAACTGATCTCATAAGCCATTAATGCATGGAGAACTTTTCCACAACTCTGTCAATCGCTCCATTTCAAAAATTGCCCAAAACACCACGTCTCAAACCTAGCCAGTAGCGGGAGATTACCGATTGCCAACAACCTCATTCTGATCTCTTGTATATTTTTTTCCTTGTAGTAAAGGCTAATCATCAGTAGCTCTTCCCTCATCTAATCATAACCACGCTGCATGAAAAAAAAGAATATCAGAATATTTCAAAAAAAATTATTATATCCCTATCGTCGATTAGGTTTTGGATCAGAATACGATCATGATGATACTATTAACACTATCAGGATAATTAGATCAAGATACAATCAAAATACGATCAAGATAAGAAAACACAATTTTGTTAAATCCTGGTCAATTATTGCTAGAAACCAAATTAGAATCCAAATTATGTTTTTCGATCGGGATATGATCGAGATGTATTCCTATCGGGATTCATGGAGTTTTTTCTCTAATTAGTATGAACATGAGTAATTTAAAGTTTAAAATAAATCATGATCAATTCCAGATGGCAAATGACCGAGATTTGATTCGCGAAACATTCATCATTTTTAATCGGTAATTTGAGATGAAATATATCGGCATTTACATACAATTAGCCAAAAATTCAAAATCACTTCTTCACTACTGTCGGCATTTACATATAATTAGCCAAAAATTCAAATTACTTCTTTACTATTATTGGGATTTACATATAATAACCCAAAATTCAAAATAACATCTGCACTACTATCGACATTTACATGAAATATATCGGTATAAAATCGGGAATTTGAGATGAAATTCGATCGAGAACCTTTCAAAATTTACTCTATAGGTGATGAGATCTTGACCCAGGACTGTATCTGGTTCCAACGAGATATCATGGAAATCCCCAACCGAACTTCACAACATTGATGAACTGAAGATCACGAACAATCTCGACCCAACGATGATTGGAAACTCGAACCACAGATTAAAATGAATATGCCACAAATAGGGATGATTATCTGTTTAATAAGTCGAAGATGAATTCAAGCAGAATTCTAATAAATTTCTCCACAGAGAAAATACAATATTCAATATCATCAAAATGCTCTCTCAAATAATTTAGAACAAGCCCTAGTATCAAATACTAATCTAAAAAGAAAATAAATAAATAAATTAGATAAATCCGTAATAGTCTAATTGGGTAGGACATGGGCCCACTCATGCCTTGGGTCGCGCTGTAACTTGCGCCCGGCCTAAAGCGAAACATTCCCAGTGTCATTGCGGCTTGCTTACGCCTCGTCTCGCGCCCTTTGGAGAGACCGATTCACTCGCACTCGTGCTCGCGCCTGTCTTTTTGGACACTCGAATTTGATCATCGGTACCCCACCTAGGATCGTATCATTCCCCTTTTCTTGAAATGGATGTTTTCTCAAATTCGAACTTCCTTCTGGATTTGTAGACGAACCTGGAACGATCATTAAACGCGATTAGAACAACTAGCAAATGACACCTCTCCAAACAGTTTAACATCCATTTAGTATCAAATCGTTACAACTTCAACTTCATAAAGTGCATGAACATGGCATCCTCGAATAAATCTTGCGGAACATCAATACCATGTGGCACATCTTTGGCAACATGTAAGATAAACACAGCAAAATAAAAGGTGTGGTCAACGATGTAAGAACACGATGGATCCTCCATGTATTCTTGTACAAGATCCTTTTGATCTACAGGCACTCCCCAATTGAACTTGTTCTCCATCTCTCGATATGGCTGTAATTCCATCACATCTCCTCCATTTTCTATTTTTAACTGCTCTCCATCTACGACCTATTGAACTTCTTTATCTTCATCCTTTGATTGCAAGCTCAAGGATTGTGGCACCTCTGACTTGGAGTCATCAACAATAATTGGAGAGGCCTCTTCCACATACTCTAAATCATCAATAGCAACCGGACCTAATCCCATTGGACTAGACTCATCCAGATCGAGTAGTTCTCGATCAATCTTTACTTTAGCAATCCTGATCTCTTTAATATCTAAGCATGGGAACGCAATTACATCAACAAAGTCAAGTATGGGTACATCTGGAATTGATCTTTCGTTGGTGGTTGTTAACATCTTTGGTATCTCAACTTTAGTCTCTACGTGAACCACCTTCTTTAACCTCAGCTCCAGCCTCACCAGCAGTTTCTCTACCCGAATGGCATACTGCACCATATCCTCCAACTCTTTATAGTACTGCAAGGCCACTCTTTCATGGATCTCCCTTTATAGACCAGCTAGAAATCTATCCATAATAGCTTCTAACAATTCTGTGAAGTATTGTTCTACGTCATTCCTCCCTTGCCTCAAATTATATAATTCCATCTTCAGCTCTCGAAGGTAGGAATAAGGCACATGACGCCTTCTCAACACTCCCTTCATCACTTTACATGTATCTATTGGTTCTCCAATATATCATCTAATGGAATAAAACTAATTCCACCAGGTGAAAACCCCATCACAAAATCCACTAGCTGCTACTTTGACCTTCTTCCACTTAGGATAATTGTGACAGTTAAACAACAGTTCCATTTTCCTCTCCCACTCTAGGTACAACTCGGGATCATCTTGACCGTGATACAATGGAACATTTGACTCCCAATAGAATAAAACATTCGCTTTTCCTCTTTTTTTCACGTTTTTTTTCACATGATTTTTTTTGTCACGACCACAATGCTCAACTCCTCCAAACACCACAATACAGATCTTCCAATAACTAATATCAATACCACTAAAGAAACCCAAAATTTTAATCGAAAAATTTGAAAATTTGGAAATTTTTTGAATTTTTTTTTATTTTTCTACGGACTATATATAAGCGTCTGGGAACAAAAATATTAATAATAGTGTAATACCCAAGATTTTTAAAGCAGAATTAGATAATTCCTTACTATGATTAGGATGCATTAGAAGATATCTGAATGATGTTTAAGGAGAATCAGATATAAGCAGAATTAGATAATTTCTTTCATTGAATCAATAATCTCAATATCTTGTGTTGTAACATTTACACTTATGATGGGTCGTGCAATATGTAGGGGCACCGTATCCTGGTGCGCCAAGTTGATGGTGTCCTCTTGAGGAAACACAAGTTCATGTTGAAACCCTGCAGGTAGAATTTATTCCGTACATGAGTAAAGCTTACGTGGTACTACTCAAGGATAAGACATTAATTTATTATAGCTGTCAGAAACTTACATAATTAATTAATGGGCATTGTATCTTAAACACAGGGAATGGCTGGACTAAAGGAGAAAGCATATTCAGAAATATGTATTAAATTGGTAGGTCAGTATTATTTCTTTAGTGGAATAAAAATAATACTTAATTTATTTAATAATATCCTAAGTTTATTGGATATTGAAAATTAAATAAATTAGCAGGCTAATTTAATATTCTTCTAGATCCCTATTGTAGCCCAATATGACTTTAATGGACTGGAGATGGAAAAAGAGATAGAGGCCCAAACCCAGTAGGGTTAGGACACTGAAATTTCACCCACCCCCTTATATATAAGACGGTGGGGGATGAAATTTTAAGGTTAGACATCAACTCCTCTTGTGTTCTCTTTAACTCCACAGATTCCATACCGATCTAATAGATTTCAGCTTACCTTGAAACTAGATTCAGTCCGGGAATACAACAGAAGATCAAGGAGTGGAATAACATAGTGGGGCGCCGATTTCATACATATAACAACAAGATTAGATCTTTAATCTTGTCTTCAACCCGTCGTTTAATTTGTAAGTCGTTTTTCGATTTCTATATTTCCGCTTTAGTAGAATCGATTAAACCGGCTATGCTTGTTAATTGAACTCGGTTAATTAAAACATATGTGCTGCATAAAATTATGATCTACATGACATTAGGATTAATGAGCATCCAATTAGATCCTGTGGTGGTTCAATTCGAAAAAACCCCAACAACTGGTATCAGAGCGGGTTTTGGCACTGTTCTAAATTTAACTCTAGGATTAATTCGAAATATATGTATAAATTTGATGAAATATTTATGTTCCTTAAATTTTTAGATTTATATGTTTATTTATTTCGAATGGTTGTGTTCAAAACTTGGATGAATTTTTGATGGTGTTTCGAAAATTCTAGTTTTGGATGAATTGTAATTTTCGATCTACACCTACTAAGATTTGGAATGTAATTTTGATAACTCAGAATTTTCAGATTTATTAAGTGTAGGTTTCAAAAATTTGAGTATCAAATTTTTCAAAAATTTGATGTTTAATTTCCCTAATTTGTTCTATGTATTTTTCGATCACATTGTATTAATTTTGAGAGGTTTTTGATTTGAAATCAAATTTCTAGATTTATTTAATGTGGTGGTTCGAAAATTATGTGTATAAAAATTAGATTTGGTATTTTTGATGTATATCTTAAAGTTACCTAATTCTAATCTAATAGATTTGAAAATAGAATATTAGATTTGGATAGAATTTGAAGTGGATCAAATTTCCAGATTTAATCTTCTTGTGATTTTCAAAATCTACAAAGATTTGAATTGGATAAGGTAATTTTTGATATATATCAATAGTTATCTAGTTCTAATCCAAAAAGGGTTTGAAAATAGAATTTAAATTTGGAAAGAATTTGAAGAGGATCAAATTTTTAGATTTAATTTTTTAGTATTTTCGAAATCCATGTAGATAAGAATTGGAAAAGTGATTTTGATGTATATCATAAATTACTTAATTCTAATCTAGATAGGATTGAAGATAAGATTTAAATTTGGATAGAATTTGAAGTGGATCAAATTTCCAAATTTTATCTTTGTAATTTTCGATCCTAACTTATCACAATATTTGGGATAGAGTTTTGATCTATATCAAGATTTTCAAATATTAATTAATTACGATGTTATTCGAAAATTAAGAAATAAATTTGGTGGATAATTTAATAAATTTCCAGATTTATTTTTTATGGTATTTTCGAAATTTACAAGTCTTAATTTGGTGGATAATTATTTTAATTTCCAAATTTTATTAATTGTAATTTTTGAAAATTATGTCATGTTTGGATATCATATGTTATTTTATGCTAATCATGTAATTGTGATTGTTGGATTTGTAGACTGACTTGTTTGCAGGGTTACCGACTATCATGGCTCCTTAATTATGTGATGTATGTTTTAATTTATGTTGGATGTATGATGGGCCGTATGCCGGTTTGGCTACGTGATTTTAATCCATGAGAAAATCCATGGATTAGGTCTAGGTTTTATTTTATGTTGTTTTGATGTAATAGAAATAAAACTGTTAGACTAAGTTATTGAGTTGTAATTTTATTCTAGATATATTAAATTTTTCCTTTAAGGAATATATATTCTATATTGGATAAAGTTTGAAGATCAACTCAAAGGAGGAAAGTAGTGCAGCTCAAGAAAGGAAGTATCACTGATTCACGTCCTGAAATCCTAACTGGAGCTAGGAGTTTCGACGAGGCCCAGTGAAAAGGGCGGCGACCATGCCCGAGGTTCCGGAGCTGACTTTTCAGTTTTATCTCATTCAGCAACATGAGATATAAGCCATGATAGTTGGTTTTTATTATTATTGCTTATTATGTTGTTTGAAGCATGCAATGGTGTTTTATCATTTTATGTGATGTTTGCATGTTTTTACAATGGGATAAAATAAAACCTCAATCTTAAATAACTAAGTGGGAGAGATTCATACCAAAGTATATAGAAATCTCAAACGGTCTCCATTAATCTGGTTTAATTGAGATGTGATTGACATGCGAGTTGACAATAGGTCTTCCTCCATAAAGGATGTGTCATATCACTGTTATCTCTAGAAATTAAACTTCTTAATCAAGATAGCTGTAGAACACTACTAGAGCAAATTGACTCCTTCAACTGGAGCAGGGAGTTCGAAATAGTGGACTTGGTGCTAAGATAATGGTATTCACACTTAGGCGAAATTTATTAATAAATATCCACACTAACGTCGCTTATTAATTGAAAGGTTACACGACCGTGGTTATTTCCGACTATTAATTTACTTGTCATAAGGAAATTTTACTAGAGGTAAATTAAAAGTGGTTTTACCTATTTAAGGATGAATTTTATAAACGTCCACACTAACATGGCTTGTAAGAAACATTTTTAAAATGTCGGTAGATTACATATATTTTTTTGAGGTATATGATTATATGTGAGTATCCTAAAGTTTGTGAATGTACTGCATGTTTATTTTTCAGTTATTCTATATCATCATGGCATTCTCCAACCTCTCCTCTATTATTAAAGAAAACAAGTTAATCGGTGAAAATTATAATGACTGGATTCGAAACCTTAATCTTGTTCTCACTGCGGAAGGACACAAATTCATACTTGAAGAGGTATGTCCTCAAAAGCCAGATGAGGGTTCTGACGAAGCCCAAAAGGTTTCATATGATAAGTGGGTTAGGTCTAATGAGATAACACGCTGTTACATTCTGGCATACATGTCGAATGTGTTGCAACATCAACATGAACCTATGAAAACCGCTTATGATATCATGTACAACCTTAGGCAGCTCTTCGGTCATCAGAACCGCTCGGCATGCCATTTGGCAATGAAGAAGTCAATGGATGCGAGAATGGCTAACTCCACACCTGTTAGGGATCACTTTCTCATGATGATGGGGTATCTGGCTGAGATTGAGACCTTGGGTGGAGAACTGAATGCCGATTCTCAAATCGACATTGTTCTTCATAGTTTGTCCTCAAAGTTTGAGCAGTTCAGGCTGAACTTTAACATGATTAAAACGGATGCAGATTTAGCTCTGTAAATGAGTCCAGAGCCATCGTCATTGCCTCCTTGTACCATTACTTGTGCAAATCTGACACACCCTCTATCCCCAGATGCAGATTTAGCTCTGTAATGGACATGATATTCTATGTGCCTTGAATCGCAAAGGTGATATCTCCAGAAGTATTCAGCAGGTACCCCTTGGTGGGTTTGAAGCTATAGGACATCAGAAATTCGCATGATAGCTCATTGTACACCTTATCGTTCCATTACAGTGCCTTTGTCCACCGAATGTTGTCAAAGTACTGCAGTACCTCACTTTTAAGACCAAGATCACTCAGGGTGTCCTCATCGAAGGCATAAAGGGGCACCAGCTTCCTTTTGTCCATAGATTTGGCCCTCTCCACTTGCTTTTTGTCTCCTTTTTTCCCTAGCTTCGCTGGAGTTATCCTGGTCGGGGCTTGAGATTTGGATGATTCCCCCTTAGCTTTGACTCCTGATGGTCCACTTACTGGCAGTGGTTTGGGGTCGTCGGATTCGCTGCTCTCTGATTCAGCTTCTTCCTCCTCAGTCTCTTCGTCGGTGGGTTCATCCTGTAGTTCTAATTTTTTTCTTGCTGAGGGCACATCAGATGTTTAGCCATTCTTTGGCTTCAGTAGAGATTTCCCAATCACCAACTTGCCGGCTTCTTCCTTCTTTTTCTACGTATTCTTCTTTATGGTCTGGCCTCTCGGAGACACCCGTCTCCTCACCTTTGCCTCAAGCTTTTGCGGTGGTTTTTGTGGTTGTGCTTTTTCAACTTCCTTCTCTGATTCCTCGGCTTATTCTTCATATTCATCCTGCCCGGATTCTTCTTCATTTTTAGTCCCTATCTCCTCTTCCACATTTTCCTGTTCCTCGACTACCTTTTCTTTTCCTTTCTCTACCTTTTTCTACTCTGCCTCTTTCACTTCTTCCTCTTCCCCTGCAGAATCTTCTGTAACCTCTGCCTCATCCTCATTTTTTTCGGTTCCTCCTCTTCCATCACCTTTTCAGGCTCCGTCACCAACTCTGGTTGTGGTCCCTCCGATAGCATAATAGGGCTTTTTGTTGGCTCTAGTTCCTTCTGCATTTCCTAGGCCAGGGCTTCTAAGATTTGTTTCTCCAGTGCGCCCGAGTCGGCCTTTGTGCCTTTAGCCTTCTTGGCTGGTGGATTTTTGGGTGCTTTCACCGGTGCTTTCCTTTTCTCCTTCACCGGAGGTTTTTCTGTTGCTAGTACGGTGGTGATTGGTTGAATATTGAGAGAAACTTCTGTATCAGGTGGTGGGCTTCTAATTCCGACAGACGGGGTCGGTGATTGGAGAGGGGTTTCTGTCAGGGTTTCATTTACGACCTTCTTCCTGCCGTGAGTGGATTTTCCGGCTGGTCAGCTTGTTTATCCTCCACTGGTTCTTGTCATGGTTGAAATTGGAAAGAATGAGAGAGTGTGTGGCTGATGGGTTCAGAGATTCAGGTGGAATTTCTTAGTTTTGAAGAGCGGGAGGTTGGGATTTTGCCAATTTTTACGGAGGAGGTTAGGGTTTTTCTCTGATTTGAATTTGAAATGCTGAGGACTTTTTCTTTTAGATATGTTTTAAACCAAAGATCCGCCTCAGATATAGGATTAAAATAACCATTTTTGAATCCTTCTCTCTCCTCCGATTTGATGTGTGCATGGGAAGCTAGAACCTCTCTCACATCCCTTTTCTCTCACTTCCGATCAGCTTTTACTTTCGCCCCCACACACTTAAGCATTTCCATACTTTTGCTTTATGCCATCTGGAAGTTAGTTCTCACTATATACTTACTAAATAAAGAAAAACTAAAACACTTTAAGATTACCAGGTTGCCTCCTGGCTAGCGCTGTTGGTTATAGTCGTTAGCTCGACTGTGCCTTTTTCCTTCATTGATAAGTGGGCTTGATGAGCATGGCTTTTTCGACCACCTCCTCCTGCATATGCTCATAAAAGGGCTCAAGCCTTTGTCCATTGACCTGGAAGATGTCATCATCTTCAGGATTGCGAATGTCCACTGCCCCACTCGGAAGCTGATTTTGAATGATGTAAGGTCCCAACCATTTTGATCTGAGCTTTCCTGCATTGATGCGCAACTTTGAGTTGAATAAAAACACCTTTTGCCCTTTTACGAATTCCTTCCTCCTTATGAGCATATTGTGTACCCTCACTGTCATTTCCTTGTACAACACTGCATTGTCGTATGTCTATGCTCTTAGCTCCTCCAATTCTTGGATCTGTAACTTTCTTTCGGCTCCATCTACATTCGGGTGTGCATTTAATTTTCAGATTGCCCAAAAATCTTTGTGTTCCATTCCCACCGGTAGATGGCATAACTTTCCATATATCAATCGATATGGGGACATCCTGATCGAAGTCTTGAATGCTGTCCTGTATGCCCATAGGGCATCCTCCAAGTAGTTACTCCAATCTTTTCTCCTCGGACTAACCACCTTCTCTAGGATGTTCTTTATTTCTTTATTGGATACTTCTCCTTGCCCATTTGCTTGTGGATGATAAGCTGTGGTGACTCTGTGCGTGACCCCATATTTCTGAAGTAGCCGTTTTATGAGCATATTGCAGAAGTGTGTTCCTTGGTCACTGATTAGCACCTTGGGAACCCTGTGCCTGCAGAATACATGGGATTTGAGGAATTCTATCACTGTTCACACATTATTGCTCGCTGTGGCCTTGGCTTCTACCCATTTTGACACGTAATCTACTGCTAAAAGGATGTACAAATTCAACCCGGACTTGGGGAAAGGGTCCCATGAAGTCAATTCCCCAGATATCAATTATTTCGACGGGCATAATGGGGATTCAGGGCATAGCCTCCCTAATAGAAAGATTTCCCGTCTTCTAACAGTTGCTGCATCCCTTGCAGTAAGCATAAGCATCCTTGAACATACTCGGCCAGTAGAAACCTCCATCTAGGATTTTTCGGGCGGTTTTTCTTGGACCAAAATGTCCGCCGCATACATCCGTGTGGTGGAATTTGAGGATGCTTCTTCCCTCATGTTCTGGCATGCAACGCCTTATGACCTGGTCTACTCCTATCTTCCAGAGAGTTGGTTTTTCCCATACGTAGAACCTGCTTTCCCTGACTAATTTCTTCTTTTGATAGTCGCTCATGCCAATCGGGCATTTTCTAGTTACTAGGTAGTTGACGATGTCAGCATACCATAGGTCTTGCCTCTTTGTACCGTCAATACGATACAGATACTTGTCCAAAAATGTTTCCATGATCTCTTCATTGCTTTCAATCATCAAACGGCTTAAGTGATCTGCCACCAGGTTCTCTGCTCCTGTCTTGTTCTTAATTTCCAGATCAAATTCCTGGAGGAGTAGAATCCACCTAATGAGTTGTGGTTTTGACTCCTTCTTCGTCAGCAAGTATTTCATGGCTGAATGGTCTGTGAACACCATCACCTTTGCTCCCAAAGGATACGATCTGAACTTCTCAAAGGAAAATACTTCCGCGAGTAGCTCCTTTTCAGTGGTCAAATAGTTACATTGGGCTGGATTCAGTGTCTTGGAGGCATAATAGATGACATACCTTTCTTTTCCTTGTTTCTGCCCCAGAATTGCTCCCACGACATACCCGCTTGCGTCACACATTACTTCAAATGGCATCCCCCAATCAGGTGGTTGGATTACTGGTGATGAAACCAGTCTTCTTTGGAGGTCATGAAATGCCTCCTTGCATTCCTCGTTGAATTCAAACACTACATCTTGCCAAAGCAGATGTGTGAGGGGTTGAGCTATCTTGGCGAAGTCTTTGATGAATCTCCTATAAAACCCTGCATGCCCAAGGAATGCTCGGACTTGGTTTACCGTGGTGGGGTAAGGCAATTTTGCAATGATGTCTACTTTTGCCTTGTCCACCTCGATTCCCCTTTCTGAAATGACATGCCCTAGAATGATCCTTTGCCGGACCATGAAGTGGCACTTTTCGTAGTTCAGTAAGAGGTTCTTTTCTATGCATCTCTTCAATACTCTTTCCAGATTCTCCAAGCATTGGTCAAAATGGTCCTCATAGATGGTGAAGTCATCCATGAAGATCTCAATACAGGATTCGAGCATATCCGAGAATATGCTCATCATGCATCTCTGGAACGTCCCTGGTGCATTATAAAGGCCGAAAGGCATCCATCGGTATGCGAAAGTACCAAAGGGGCATGTTAATATCGTCTTCTCCTGATCCTCTTGCGCAACATATATTTGCATGTATCCGGAATAACCATCTAGGAAACAAAAGTATGATTTGCCCGAAAGCCGCTCCAAAATTTGATCGATGAAGGGTAGGGGGATATGGTCCTTCCTTGTGAGCACATTAAGTTTCCTGTAGTCGATGCATACTCTCCATCCAGTCTGGAGACGGGTATGTACCAACTCCTGCTTTTCATTCTCAACCACTTGGATTCCTAATTTCTTGGGCACCAAATGTACAGAACTCACCCATTCGCTATCTGAGATGGGATAGATGATCCCCAAATCTAATAGCTTCAGGATTTCCTTCAAGACAACTTCCTTCATGATGGAGTTCAACTTTCTTTGAGGTTCCCTCACTGGTTTGGCTCCTTCTTCCAGCATGATGCGGTGCATGTACACTGATGGGCTTATGCCTTTAATGTCGGCCAGTGTCCACCCAATTGCTTCCTTGTATTTCTTCAATAGGTTCACCAATCTTGTTTCCTGGGACACAGTCAGTGCCGAATTGATGATTATTGACAGCTTCTCTCCTTCAATAAGGTAGGCATATTTCAGATGTCCCAGAAGTTTCTTCAATTCCAATTCTGGCGGCTTAATGATGGAACATATCATTCTTTTTGAAGGCTGCAATATGGGCAAATCCAGATCCTCCTTGGAATTTGCGTGGGCCTCTAGACTGTATAGCTGCATAATCTCCTTCTTGATATTCTCATCCCTCTCATCGAGAGTGTCCCAGTCTGATTGGCAGTGTTGGATTACCCACTCCAATGGATCCTTTGCCAGCATCTTCATTCCCTCAATCTGAATGAGTGACTTAATTATGTCCACCGTGCTTACACCTTCGACATCGTTAGGATGTTTCATTGCTTCGATGATATTGAAGGTGATGGTATCTCTGTCAAATTCGCACGTTAATGTGCCCTGATCGATGTCAATCTTCATATGCGTTGTTTTCATGAAAGGTCTCCCCAGGAGCATACATGAAGAATTTTTGCTGGACGAGCCCATATCCAGAACAGAGAAGTCAGCTGGAAAGATCAAATCTTTGACTTTGATCAGCACGTCTTCCAGAACACCTTCAGGGAACACATTGGATCTGTCCGCCAGTTGAATCACCGTTCTTGTCTCCTTCAGTGGTCCTAAATCCAATTCTTCAAAAATGGTTAAGGGCATAATGTTGATTGAGGCCCCAAGGTTACACATGGCTTGATTTATTTTTATGCCTCCAATCTCGCAGACAATGAAGAACATGCCCGGGTCTCTATATTTCTTTGGGGGCTTTCTCTGTATCAGCGCATATACATTTTTACTCATAATCACTTAAGCCTCCTCATTGAATCGAACCTTTTAGGTGCATAATTCCTTCATGAATCAGGCATATTGGGGTACTTGTCGGATTATGTCCAAGAGAGGGACATTAACCTCCACCTGTTTGAAAACCTGCATTAAGTTGCGGTCCTCAACCTCTTTTTTGTTTTTTCTTAGCCTTCCTGGAAATGGTCGGGGAACAATAATTCCTTCTTTTTCTGGTGTCAACTCCCCTTTCTTGGGCTCTTTCGCTTAGCCAATCTTCTCTAGTTCTTTACTGAGTTCGGTTTTCTTAGAGTCACTTCCCCCTTCTGTCTTTGATGAATCTCCTATAAAACCCTGCATGCCCAAGGAATGCTCGGACTTGGTTTACCGTGGTGGGGTAAGGCAATTTTGCAATGATGTCTACTTTTGCCTTGTCCACCTCGATTCCCCTTTCTGAAATGACATGCCCTAGAATGATCCTTTGCCGGACCATGAAGTGGCACTTTTCGTAGTTCAGTAAGAGGTTCTTTTCTATGCATCTCTTCAATACTCTTTCCAGATTCTCCAAGCATTGGTCAAAATGGTCCTCATAGATGGTGAAGTCATCCATGAAGATCTCAATACAGGATTCGAGCATATCCGAGAATATGCTCATCATGCATCTCTGGAACGTCCCTGGTGCATTATAAAGGCCGAAAGGCATCCATCGGTATGCGAAAGTACCAAAGGGGCATGTTAATATCGTCTTCTCCTGATCCTCTTGCGCAACATATATTTGCATGTATCCGGAATAACCATCTAGGAAACAAAAGTATGATTTGCCCGAAAGCCGCTCCAAAATTTGATCGATGAAGGGTAGGGGGATATGGTCCTTCCTTGTGAGCACATTAAGTTTCCTGTAGTCGATGCATACTCTCCATCCAGTCTGGAGACGGGTATGTACCAACTCCTGCTTTTCATTCTCAACCACTTGGATTCCTAATTTCTTGGGCACCAAATGTACAGAACTCACCCATTCGCTATCTGAGATGGGATAGATGATCCCCAAATCTAATAGCTTCAGGATTTCCTTCAAGACAACTTCCTTCATGATGGAGTTCAACTTTCTTTGAGGTTCCCTCACTGGTTTGGCTCCTTCTTCCAGCATGATGCGGTGCATGTACACTGATGGGCTTATGCCTTTAATGTCGGCCAGTGTCCACCCAATTGCTTCCTTGTATTTCTTCAATAGGTTCACCAATCTTGTTTCCTGGGACACAGTCAGTGCCGAATTGATGATTATTGACAGCTTCTCTCCTTCAATAAGGTAGGCATATTTTAGATGTCCCAGAAGTTTCTTCAATTCCAATTCTGGCGGCTTAATGATGGAACATATCATTCTTTTTGAAGGCTGCAATATGGGCAAATCCAGATCCTCCTTGGAATTTGCGTGGGCCTCTAGACTGTATAGCTGCATAATCTCCTTCTTGATATTCTCATCCCTCTCATCGAGAGTGTCCCAGTCTGATTGGCAGTGTTGGATTACCCACTCCAATGGATCCTTTGCCAGCATCTTCATTCCCTCAATCTGAATGAGTGACTTAATTATGTCCACCGTGCTTACACCTTCGACATCGTTAGGATGTTTCATTGCTTCGATGATATTGAAGGTGATGGTATCTCTGTCAAATTCGCACGTTAATGTGCCCTGATCGATGTCAATCTTCATATGCGTTGTTTTCATGAAAGGTCTCCCCAGGAGCATACATGAAGAATTTTTGCTGGACGAGCCCATATCCAGAACAGAGAAGTCAGCTGGAAAGATCAAATCTTTGACTTTGATCAGCACGTCTTCCAGAACACCTTCAGGGAACACATTGGATCTGTCCGCCAGTTGAATCACCGTTCTTGTCTCCTTCAGTGGTCCTAAATCCAATTCTTCAAAAATGGTTAAGGGCATAATGTTGATTGAGGCCCCAAGGTTACACATGGCTTGATTTATTTTTATGCCTCCAATCTCGCAGACAATGAAGAACATGCCCGGGTCTCTATATTTCTTTGGGGGCTTTCTCTGTATCAGCGCATATACATTTTTACTCATAATCACTTAAGCCTCCTCATTGAATCGAACCTTTTAGGTGCATAATTCCTTCATGAATCAGGCATATTGGGGTACTTGTCGGATTATGTCCAAGAGAGGGACATTAACCTCCACCTGTTTGAAAACCTGCATTAAGTTGCGGTCCTCAACCTCTTTTTTGTTTTTTCTTAGCCTTCCTGGAAATGGTCGGGGAACAATAATTCCTTCTTTTTCTGGTGTCAACTCCCCTTTCTTGGGCTCTTTCGCTTAGCCAATCTTCTCTAGTTCTTTACTGAGTTCGGTTTTCTTAGAGTCACTTCCCCCTTCTGTCTTTGATGAATCTCCTATAAAACCCTGCATGCCCAAGGAATGCTCGGACTTGGTTTACCGTGGTGGGGTAAGGCAATTTTGCAATGATGTCTACTTTTGCCTTGTCCACCTCGATTCCCCTTTCTGAAATGACATGCCCTAGAATGATCCTTTGCCGGACCATGAAGTGGCACTTTTCGTAGTTCAGTAAGAGGTTCTTTTCTATGCATCTCTTCAATACTCTTTCCAGATTCTCCAAGCATTGGTCAAAATGGTCCTCATAGATGGTGAAGTCATCCATGAAGATCTCAATACAGGATTCGAGCATATCCGAGAATATGCTCATCATGCATCTCTGGAACGTCCCTGGTGCATTATAAAGGCCGAAAGGCATCCATCGGTATGCGAAAGTACCAAAGGGGCATGTTAATATCGTCTTCTCCTGATCCTCTTGCGCAACATATATTTGCATGTATCCGGAATAACCATCTAGGAAACAAAAGTATGATTTGCCCGAAAGCCGCTCCAAAATTTGATCGATGAAGGGTAGGGGGATATGGTCCTTCCTTGTGAGCACATTAAGTTTCCTGTAGTCGATGCATACTCTCCATCCAGTCTGGAGACGGGTATGTACCAACTCCTGCTTTTCATTCTCAACCACTTGGATTCCTAATTTCTTGGGCACCAAATGTACAGAACTCACCCATTCGCTATCTGAGATGGGATAGATGATCCCCAAATCTAATAGCTTCAGGATTTCCTTCAAGACAACTTCCTTCATGATGGAGTTCAACTTTCTTTGAGGTTCCCTCACTGGTTTGGCTCCTTCTTCCAGCATGATGCGGTGCATGTACACTGATGGGCTTATGCCTTTAATGTCGGCCAGTGTCCACCCAATTGCTTCCTTGTATTTCTTCAATAGGTTCACCAATCTTGTTTCCTGGGACACAGTCAGTGCCGAATTGATGATTATTGACAGCTTCTCTCCTTCAATAAGGTAGGCATATTTCAGATGTCCCAGAAGTTTCTTCAATTCCAATTCTGGCGGCTTAATGATGGAACATATCATTCTTTTTGAAGGCTGCAATATGGGCAAATCCAGATCCTCCTTGGAATTTGCGTGGGCCTCTAGACTGTATAGCTGCATAATCTCCTTCTTGATATTCTCATCCCTCTCATCGAGAGTGTCCCAGTCTGATTGGCAGTGTTGGATTACCCACTCCAATGGATCCTTTGCCAGCATCTTCATTCCCTCAATCTGAATGAGTGACTTAATTATGTCCACCGTGCTTACACCTTCGACATCGTTAGGATGTTTCATTGCTTCGATGATATTGAAGGTGATGGTATCTCTGTCAAATTCGCACGTTAATGTGCCCTGATCGATGTCAATCTTCATATGCGTTGTTTTCATGAAAGGTCTCCCCAGGAGCATACATGAAGAATTTTTGCTGGACGAGCCCATATCCAGAACAGAGAAGTCAGCTGGAAAGATCAAATCTTTGACTTTGATCAGCACGTCTTCCAGAACACCTTCAGGGAACACATTGGATCTGTCCGCCAGTTGAATCACCGTTCTTGTCTCCTTCAGTGGTCCTAAATCCAATTCTTCAAAAATGGTTAAGGGCATAATGTTGATTGAGGCCCCAAGGTTACACATGGCTTGATTTATTTTTATGCCTCCAATCTCGCAGACAATGAAGAACATGCCCGGGTCTCTATATTTCTTTGGGGGCTTTCTCTGTATCAGCGCATATACATTTTTACTCATAATCACTTAAGCCTCCTCATTGAATCGAACCTTTTAGGTGCATAATTCCTTCATGAATCAGGCATATTGGGGTACTTGTCGGATTATGTCCAAGAGAGGGACATTAACCTCCACCTGTTTGAAAACCTGCATTAAGTTGCGGTCCTCAACCTCTTTTTTGTTTTTTCTTAGCCTTCCTGGAAATGGTCGGGGAACAATAATTCCTTCTTTTTCTGGTGTCAACTCCCCTTTCTTGGGCTCTTTCGCTTAGCCAATCTTCTCTAGTTCTTCACTGAGTTCGGTTTTCTTAGAGTCACTTCCCCCTTCTGTCTTTGATGAATCTCCTATAAAACCCTGCATGCCCAAGGAATGCTCGGACTTGGTTTACCGTGGTGGGGTAAGGCAATTTTGCAATGATGTCTACTTTTGCCTTGTCCACCTCGATTCCCCTTTCTGAAATGACATGCCCTAGAATGATCCTTTGCCGGACCATGAAGTGGCACTTTTCGTAGTTCAGTAAGAGGTTCTTTTCTATGCATCTCTTCAATACTCTTTCCAGATTCTCCAAGCATTGGTCAAAATGGTCCTCATAGATGGTGAAGTCATCCATGAAGATCTCAATACAGGATTCGAGCATATCCGAGAATATGCTCATCATGCATCTCTGGAACGTCCCTGGTGCATTATAAAGGCCGAAAGGCATCCATCGGTATGCGAAAGTACCAAAGGGGCATGTTAATATCGTCTTCTCCTGATCCTCTTGCGCAACATATATTTGCATGTATCCGGAATAACCATCTAGGAAACAAAAGTATGATTTGCCCGAAAGCCGCTCCAAAATTTGATCGATGAAGGGTAGGGGGATATGGTCCTTCCTTGTGAGCACATTAAGTTTCCTGTAGTCGATGCATACTCTCCATCCAGTCTGGAGACGGGTATGTACCAACTCCTGCTTTTCATTCTCAACCACTTGGATTCCTAATTTCTTGGGCACCAAATGTACAGAACTCACCCATTCGCTATCTGAGATGGGATAGATGATCCCCAAATCTAATAGCTTCAGGATTTCCTTCAAGACAACTTCCTTCATGATGGAGTTCAACTTTCTTTGAGGTTCCCTCACTGGTTTGGCTCCTTCTTCCAGCATGATGCGGTGCATGTACACTGATGGGCTTATGCCTTTAATGTCGGCCAGTGTCCACCCAATTGCTTCCTTGTATTTCTTCAATAGGTTCACCAATCTTGTTTCCTGGGACACAGTCAGTGCCGAATTGATGATTATTGACAGCTTCTCTCCTTCAATAAGGTAGGCATATTTCAGATGTCCCAGAAGTTTCTTCAATTCCAATTCTGGCGGCTTAATGATGGAACATATCATTCTTTTTGAAGGCTGCAATATGGGCAAATCCAGATCCTCCTTGGAATTTGCGTGGGCCTCTAGACTGTATAGCTGCATAATCTCCTTCTTGATATTCTCATCCCTCTCATCGAGAGTGTCCCAGTCTGATTGGCAGTGTTGGATTACCCACTCCAATGGATCCTTTGCCAGCATCTTCATTCCCTCAATCTGAATGAGTGACTTAATTATGTCCACCGTGCTTACACCTTCGACATCGTTAGGATGTTTCATTGCTTCGATGATATTGAAGGTGATGGTATCTCTGTCAAATTCGCACGTTAATGTGCCCTGATCGATGTCAATCTTCATATGCGTTGTTTTCATGAAAGGTCTCCCCAGGAGCATACATGAAGAATTTTTGCTGGACGAGCCCATATCCAGAACAGAGAAGTCAGCTGGAAAGATCAAATCTTTGACTTTGATCAGCACGTCTTCCAGAACACCTTCAGGGAACACATTGGATCTGTCCGCCAGTTGAATCACCGTTCTTGTCTCCTTCAGTGGTCCTAAATCCAATTCTTCAAAAATGGTTAAGGGCATAATGTTGATTGAGGCCCCAAGGTTACACATGGCTTGATTTATTTTTATGCCTCCAATCTCGCAGACAATGAAGAACATGCCCGGGTCTCTATATTTCTTTGGGGGCTTTCTCTGTATCAGCGCATATACATTTTTACTCATAATCACTTAAGCCTCCTCATTGAATCGAACCTTTTAGGTGCATAATTCCTTCATGAATCAGGCATATTGGGGTACTTGTCGGATTATGTCCAAGAGAGGGACATTAACCTCCACCTGTTTGAAAACCTGCATTAAGTTGCGGTCCTCAACCTCTTTTTTGTTTTTTCTTAGCCTTCCTGGAAATGGTCGGGGAACAATAATTCCTTCTTTTTCTGGTGTCAACTCCCCTTTCTTGGGCTCTTTCGCTTAGCCAATCTTCTCTAGTTCTTTACTGAGTTCGGTTTTCTTAGAGTCACTTCCCCCTTCTGTCTTTGATGAATCTCCTATAAAACCCTGCATGCCCAAGGAATGCTCGGACTTGGTTTACCGTGGTGGGGTAAGGCAATTTTGCAATGATGTCTACTTTTGCCTTGTCCACCTCGATTCCCCTTTCTGAAATGACATGCCCTAGAATGATCCTTTGCCGGACCATGAAGTGGCACTTTTCGTAGTTCAGTAAGAGGTTCTTTTCTATGCATCTCTTCAATACTCTTTCCAGATTCTCCAAGCATTGGTCAAAATGGTCCTCATAGATGGTGAAGTCATCCATGAAGATCTCAATACAGGATTCGAGCATATCCGAGAATATGCTCATCATGCATCTCTGGAACGTCCCTGGTGCATTATAAAGGCCGAAAGGCATCCATCGGTATGCGAAAGTACCAAAGGGGCATGTTAATATCGTCTTCTCCTGATCCTCTTGCGCAACATATATTTGCATGTATCCGGAATAACCATCTAGGAAACAAAAGTATGATTTGCCCGAAAGCCGCTCCAAAATTTGATCGATGAAGGGTAGGGGGATATGGTCCTTCCTTGTGAGCACATTAAGTTTCCTGTAGTCGATGCATACTCTCCATCCAGTCTGGAGACGGGTATGTACCAACTCCTGCTTTTCATTCTCAACCACTTGGATTCCTAATTTCTTGGGCACCAAATGTACAGAACTCACCCATTCGCTATCTGAGATGGGATAGATGATCCCCAAATCTAATAGCTTCAGGATTTCCTTCAAGACAACTTCCTTCATGATGGAGTTCAACTTTCTTTGAGGTTCCCTCACTGGTTTGGCTCCTTCTTCCAGCATGATGCGGTGCATGTACACTGATGGGCTTATGCCTTTAATGTCGGCCAGTGTCCACCCAATTGCTTCCTTGTATTTCTTCAATAGGTTCACCAATCTTGTTTCCTGGGACACAGTCAGTGCCGAATTGATGATTATTGACAGCTTCTCTCCTTCAATAAGGTAGGCATATTTCAGATGTCCCAGAAGTTTCTTCAATTCCAATTCTGGCGGCTTAATGATGGAACATATCATTCTTTTTGAAGGCTGCAATATGGGCAAATCCAGATCCTCCTTGGAATTTGCGTGGGCCTCTAGACTGTATAGCTGCATAATCTCCTTCTTGATATTCTCATCCCTCTCATCGAGAGTGTCCCAGTCTGATTGGCAGTGTTGGATTACCCACTCCAATGGATCCTTTGCCAGCATCTTCATTCCCTCAATCTGAATGAGTGACTTAATTATGTCCACCGTGCTTACACCTTCGACATCGTTAGGATGTTTCATTGCTTCGATGATATTGAAGGTGATGGTATCTCTGTCAAATTCGCACGTTAATGTGCCCTGATCGATGTCAATCTTCATATGCGTTGTTTTCATGAAAGGTCTCCCCAGGAGCATACATGAAGAATTTTTGCTGGACGAGCCCATATCCAGAACAGAGAAGTCAGCTGGAAAGATCAAATCTTTGACTTTGATCAGCACGTCTTCCAGAACACCTTCAGGGAACACATTGGATCTGTCCGCCAGTTGAATCACCGTTCTTGTCTCCTTCAGTGGTCCTAAATCCAATTCTTCAAAAATGGTTAAGGGCATAATGTTGATTGAGGCCCCAAGGTTACACATGGCTTGATTTATTTTTATGCCTCCAATCTCGCAGACAATGAAGAACATGCCCGGGTCTCTATATTTCTTTGGGGGCTTTCTCTGTATCAGCGCATATACATTTTTACTCATAATCACTTAAGCCTCCTCATTGAATCGAACCTTTTAGGTGCATAATTCCTTCATGAATCAGGCATATTGGGGTACTTGTCGGATTATGTCCAAGAGAGGGACATTAACCTCCACCTGTTTGAAAACCTGCATTAAGTTGCGGTCCTCAACCTCTTTTTTGTTTTTTCTTAGCCTTCCTGGAAATGGTCGGGGAACAATAATTCCTTCTTTTTCTGGTGTCAACTCCCCTTTCTTGGGCTCTTTCGCTTAGCCAATCTTCTCTAGTTCTTTACTGAGTTCGGTTTTCTTAGAGTCACTTCCCCCTTCTGTCTGAATTGAGGAGTTTATCAGCTCCTTTCCTGTTCTAAGTGAAATCGCATTTACATCAGCCCTTGGGTTGGGCTCGATCTGGGAAGGTAAGATCCCTTTCCCCTTCTCCATTTGTGAAATGGCCTCACTCAGCTGAGTAATCTGAGTTCCCAGATAGTTAAGACCCGCCCTTATTTCTGTTTCGAACGAAGTTGCCCGTTTCTGGCTGTTAACTGACTCAATGGCCATCTGTCTCACCATGTCTTCCAGCATGGGTCCTCCCGCTACAGGAAAATGGCAAGGTGGCCCCATATGTGCCTGTTGTTCTGGATACCTCTACCCATAATGGTAATTTTGGGCGTATTGATCATTCCGCCTCCGACTGTCCCCATCTATCATATTTATGGATTTATTCCCCTCCTGAACTTACGGGTATTGATCTGAGTAGTGTCCCATCATGTTGCATACCCCACATATCCATAAGGTATTAGAGGATAGTTGGTCATCATATTTTTCATCTTGCTAAACAGCTGCTCCATTTTTATCTCTGCCTCGGACGCATAGGTCGATTTGCCCATTGCTACCGCTTGTGGTCTATCGTAGACGTCCTCTCGTGTTTCCTCAGCCATCTCTCCGATCAGCTGCATTGACCCTCTGCATGCTGCATTGAGTAGGTTGAGATCTTCTATCCGTAATCCTGACATGAAGTACTGGACCAAGTCATGTGCTGGTATCTGATGATGTAGGCATTTAGCGAGCATTTTCTTGAAACGCCCTCAATAATCGTAGAAATTTTTGTTCGGTCCGGCCTTCGCTGTAGAGATCTTTTTTCGTATTGCCTGTACTCAAGCGGTAGGGAAATACTTCTCCAAGAATCTTTATTGAAGCTGATTCCAAGAGGTCATGCTTCCTGCTGGTATGGTATAAAACCATTCTCGTGCTCCATCCTGCAAGGTGAAAGGAAATGCTAATAAGCGAATATATTCAGGCATATTCCCTGTATTATTACGTTGCGTGCTGTAGGCCATCTCAAAATCTTGAAGATGACTTTGGGGGTCTTCTCCGGGATGGTCATGAAATTTAGGCAAAATTGAGATGAAGTTCGATCTTAATTCCCAAGTGTTAGAGGGTTGCGGTAGTGTAATCCCTGATGGTCGCATATTCATTGTTTATGGAAAGATGAGCTGCCTCAAAGTGGGCTGAGGTTCGGGTGCCGCTTCTTGAATTCTGTCCCCCATTTCTTCTAATTCAGATTCTGAGAACAGTGGGCTATATTTTTCTTCGTGTGTGCTGCTGGTATTGCTTTTTTCTTCGGATGCTTGGGTTTCTTCCGATGTTTCTGACGGTGTTCTTTGGTTTATGGTGGCTTCCAGGATTTTTCTTGCTTGTGCCCGCCTTTTCCGAGTAGTTTTCTCTATTTCTGGATCGTAGAATAGTTCTCCTGCATGGTTAGTGCATACCATAAATGAGGTCGAGCGAGGAATGATGGAATAGTGACGCACGGTCGTTTCGTGCTCAAAATGAATTTGTATGCTCCTGTACCCACAGCGAGCGTAGCTAGCTATGAGTAAGGGTCGATCCCAGAGAGAGCTGATGTAATCTTACTTTCGAGTCACCTTTCACAAAAGGGGGTTTTGGTAACGTGGTCACAACAACGGAAATTAAATCTGCAAAAATAAACTAGAGAGATATCAAATAATAAAAGATTCCGGAACTTGAACTAGAATCCAGTTTAACTTACACTCACTCGATCATGGGCACAACCATTTTCCTACACAATTAAATCACCTAGTTATGGAGACAGGATTCCTCACTACGTCTCTTTATTCATTCGTTCAGATTAGGTTTAAAAGTGATTCATTGTCTATTAAACCCCTAACCTATCACCCACCCCCCGGTTTCCCAAAGAGATGTAACTGAATAGGAAGCAGTGTGCCCTAGACGAACCCAAGTTTACTGTGTTTACTGATTCCTCGTGTGCCCATAATAACCCACCGATTTCCCGGTTACCATTTGAATTAACACACAATCACGATTCAATAATCCAATTAACCCTGGTGTGTCCTCTACAACTAAAGAGTGATCAGCCACATTAGTTATATTAAACTCACGCTCACTTGGAATAAGAACAAAAATCGGCAGAAACCTAATTGTGCAGTAATGTGCGCACATGGCCTCACGAGTATTTAAATGTTTTGTTAAACCTTCATCTTTAGTTCAAATTCCGGAATATAGATCTACCTACTCATACTATAAAGAACTGTAAATACATAAAATAAAGACATGCTAAATAGGAAAACTTACTAGAATTGAATCAAAACTCAACCAATACCAATGATGAACAACAAAATCATTAAATATAAATCCTAACCTCTGTGGGCATAAGGCCCCAGATTGTCTTGCTGTCGGAGCAACGCTAAAACTAAACTAAATTGTAGAAAATAAAAGTGCAGAAAAATTATGGTACGAATTGTTGTGCGCGTACGTCTTTTCTAACAATCAAAACTAGTATTTAAAAGAGTACAAAGATCAATTAAAATCCCCAAAAAATGGGGGTCTTCAATATCTTTCGGATTCGCTATGCCCCGCTGGAATATGCCTGGATAAGGAAACTTCCTTATCTGCTGGATCTCTGTGCCCGCTGGACTCTGACTGAATAAGGAAACCTCCTTAGGTGGTGAAATGAATCCCGATATTTTAGGAATGTCATCCTTATCTTCCAAATTGCTTCCCAAGAGTGCACCTATGAACAATATTTCCTTCTTCTATTCAGATTTCGAAATCAATTAAGTTTCCACACCAACTTTATCTTCTTTCAACAGAATCCCACTTTTTCCGGGAATGCCCTCTTCACTGCCTCCTCTGAATCTGCGCGAGTACTGTGGGCATAACATCTTCTGCTCAGGTCGATTTTCATCTGATATGTCCATTTCATCCATTTCAGTTAAATTTAAGGCCAAAATGCCTCTTTCGCCAGATTTCACTCCTGCCATGCCCAAACCACTTTCCTGATTCTTTTCCGACACAAAAGACACTAAAAAGGACATTTAGAGTGACTAAAATGCCCAGAAAAACATGAAATAAATAGACTTATCACACCCACATATTTTAGTCATGATTTTCCTCAAGCATGGGGTACGAAAAACCCAGAGAAAAAAACAAAAGGGAAATGAAAAGAAACAGACACGAAAGAAACAAAACGTGCAACCTGTTAATCCGTGTGGGCACAGCATTTCAACAACCAACTTCTCCAATTAATTGCGTAATCAGCATGCTCTAGCAAGTCAAAATTGAATTAAGCGTATAGGTCCTCCCACACTCTCTTCACACAGTGTTTAGACTTAGTGTTTAGACTCAAATTCAGTCATTCCATACTTATTCATTCCATAAGCTTGCAAGTGCTCTCTTTTTTTTTTTAATTTCATTAAGTGGAAAAATGCAAAAGTATCAAAAGGACTTTTATCGGTTGTAATGGGGCTCTTTAGGTAAGGTGGGGTTCTTTAGGTACTGAGTTAAAACTCTTAGGAGCGTTCACTGGACATAACACCATTTATTTTCAACTTACTTCCTCATGCCCTCATTTATCGTTCAGATTACAAAATTTTTCATCATGGGCATTCTGAACATTCAGACTAGGGGGAATTTATTCTTTCTTTTTCTTTTTCTTTTTCTTTTTCTTTTTTTTTGAATATTTTTTTTCATTTTTTTGTTCCCCTTATCTTTCTTCTTGCATTTTCAATTCTTCAAAACCGTTCAGAGACTCCTTCTACTTCTGGTTTTTGTAATGCCCTGGCTTTATATAGTGAGGTATATCAACAAAAATGCCAAGGCATTTTATTAGCTCAAAAGGGCTGCAAAGCTATGTAAAAGGCTCGTTTTTATTTTGCTTAGTGGGCTCAAACAAGAAAATGCCTAAATCATCTAAACATGCATTTCAAACTTTCTGATTTTAAAGTAGAGCAAAAGCAAGTTCTAGAAATTCTAAGCATAGAATGTACACACATGAAAAGAAAATGCTGGAAAATGGGCATAACAACACAGGCTCAAATCTCACCAGGTTAATGCTCAACTTATTCATCATTCCTGGTTTTAGTGTGGGCATGATGACTCGATTATCAATTTTATCAACATTCATAACCCAGAAACTAGTGCTCCCCAAATCTTAACAAATAGCATGTTGACTCAAACGACCCACCAACACACTTTGCAAGAAGCAAAGTGTTCAAACAAACTCAGCAACAAAAAACAACAACCCAACTGCCCCCACCCACACACTTTGCTTGAGGCAAAGTGGGTAGAATAAGGGTGATACCTAAAAAATATGAAAATTAAAAGAACATAAAAAGAAAAGGACTTGAACCAGGTTGGTGGATGTCGGGTAAGTGAACCCAACATATTTGAATTATGCAGTAAAGGCTTGCTCAATCTTCCTCAAGAGGGTATCAACAGTCTGATACAGGGCATTCTCCTTGCTATCCAGCCTCTTCATGGTCATTATGGCAGCATTCTCTTCTTGTTGTGCCCTTCTGCCTGGTGTCTTTCTGCTTGTCTCTATAGAAAATGAAAACAGAATGCTCGAAGGGTCTTCCCTGGACACAAAAGAAACAAGGTCGCCCTCTCCATCCTTAACTACATCTTGTATTTTTTTTCTCAGACAGATAATAGAAAACTCTCCTAGTCTAGTTTGATAAATCAGAAAAATACTTATTAAAAATAATGAAAAAGAAATAAATTGAAAACCTAGGTTGTCTCCGAGTAGCGCCCTAGTTATTGTCGTGGGCACGACACCTTCCAATTTAGATATAGATGGGCTCCACGATCCAGACCACTCTAACATCCTGGTCTGCGTGCCCTAGGTAAGGTTTCAGTCTGTGGCCATTAACCTTGAAATGCCCTCCGGTATCTGGATTCTTCAGCTCAATTGCTCCATTGGGGCATTCCGCATACACTTTAAATGGACCAGCCCACTAGGTTTTCAGATTCCCTCCCATGAGTTTGAACCTTGAATGGTACAAAAGAACTTGCTGCCCCAGAGTGAATCTCTTCCTTCTAATCACTTGATCATGGAGCCTCTTCATTTTTTCCCTGTAAAGAATAACATTGTCATTGGCCTCCATCCTCATCTCTTTCAGTTCTTGAATCTGAAATTTCCTGGCATGCCCTGCTGCATCCTTATCCATGTTCAGTCTCTGGAGTGTCTATCGAGCCTTGTGTTCCAGCTCTACCGGTAAATGGCAGTATTTTCCAAACAACATCCTATATGGGGACATCCCGATTGGAGTTTTGAAAGCAGTTCAGTATGCCCATAGGGCATCATCCAGATGTTGACTACAATCCTTTCGACTTGGGTTAACTACCTTTCCAAGAATGGCTTTAATTTCTCGATTTGAGACTTCAGCTTGGCTATTCGCTTGTGGGTGATAGGCTGTTGTAACTCGATGGTTCACCGCATATTTCTTCAATAATTTTTCCAGTGTTTAGTTGAGAAAATGTGTTCCTTGATCGCTAATGATGGACCTGGGCACACCAAACCGGCTGAAAATATGAGATTTCAGAAATGCGGCTACTACTCTTGCATCATTGGTAGGAGTAGCCTTGGCCTCCACCCATTTAGACACATAGTCCACTGCCAGGATAATGTAATGGTTCCCCCTAGAGTTTGCGAGGGGTCCCATGAAATCCATTCCCCAAACATCGAAAATCTCCACTGGCATGATGGGTGTCATAGGCATTTCGTTCCTCCTTGTGATGTTCCCAACTCTCTAACCCTGATCACATCTCCTGCATATGTTGTGGGCATCCTTAAAAATTGTAGGCCAAAAGAACCCACAGTCCAACACTCTTATTGCTGTTCGGTTTCGTCCGAAATGCCCTCCACAAGCAAAGTTGTGGCAATGCTTCAAAATATCCTCAATTTCATTGTTAGGGACACATCTTCTTATGATCTGATTAGCACACCTTCTCCATAGAATAAGACTATCCCATGCATAAAACTTGCTCTCGTGCCTCAATTTATTCTTTTGGTGTCTCGAGTACCCAATTGGCAGCTCTCCTGACTCCAAATAATTCACTATATCTGCATAACAAAGCTCTCGTGTGCCCCGTGCTTAATACAGATGCTCATCAGGGAAATGATCTGTAATTAACATTTCATCATATTTTTCATTCAGTACCCGACTCAGATGATCAGCTACCAAGTTCTGTGCCCCACTCTTATCTTTTATCTCAACATCAAACTCTTGCAAGAGCAGGATCCATCTAATTAGTCTCGACTTTGTCTCCTTCTTGGCCATCAAGTACCGTAGAGCACCGTGATCTGTGTAAACAATGCTCTTCGTGCCCAAGAGATAAGACCAAAACTTTTCGAATGCAAAAACTACTGCTAGCAGCTCCTTCTTAGTAGTGGTGTAATTACACTATGCTCCATTCAGAGTTTTGGAAGCATAGTAAATTACATGGCTTTCTTTTCCGCTTTTCTAACCCAGTACAGCGCCCACAGCGTAGCCACTGGTGTTACACATAATCTCAAAGGGTATTCCCCAATCTGGTGGTTGAATAACCGGTGCCGTGACCAGTTGCTTCTTCAGAAAGTTGAATGCCTTTTTACATTCCTCATCAAATTCAAAGCGAACATCTTACTGCAATAAGTGAGTGATAGGCTGGGCGATAACCTCCTGTAAAATCCAGCGTGCCCCAGGAATCCTCTCACTTGCTTCACCGAAGTGGGATATGGTAATTTTTCAGTTATGTCCACCTTGGCTTTATCGACCTCAATGCCCCTCTCTGAGATTACATGGCCTAGTACAATGTCCTCTCTCACCATGAAATGGCATTTTTCGTAGTTCAGCACCAGGCATTTGTTTACACAACGCTGCAACACCTTCTCCAGGTTGTCTAAACATCGATTAAAGCAGCTTCCATACACCGTGAAGTCGTTCATGAATACTTCAATATAGTTCTCGAGCAAATCAGAGAATATGCTCATCATACATCGCTGAAATGTGCCAGGAGCATTGCAGAGGCCAAAGGGCATTCTGCGATAGGCAAATGTGCCGAATGGGCACGTGAATGTTGTTTTCTCCTGGTCCTCTTAACTTACTGCAATTTGCATGTATCCTAAGTACCCATCCAAGAAACAAAAAAACTTGTTTCCTACAAGTCTCTCCAGCATCTGGTCAATGAACGGAAGTGGGAAATGATCATTCCGCGTGACCGTGTTCAGCTTCCTATAATCAATGCAAACTCTCCAGCCAGTTTGCAGTCGTGTGGGCACAAGCTCTCCCTTCTCATTTTTTACAACTTGAATGCCCGACTTCTTAGGCACAACATGGATTGGACTGACCCACTTGCTATCTGAAATAGGGTATATAATGCCCTGGTCCAGTAGCTTAATTATCTATTTTAGCACCACATCCTTCATCACCGGATTAAGCTTTCTTTGTGGATCACGAACGGGCTTTGCATCATCTTTCAACAAAATCTTGTACATGCAAACCGCTGGGCTAATGCCCTTTATGTCTGCCAATGTCCATCCGAGTTCCTCTTTGTACAGTCTCAACAATCTCAATAGGCGGTTTTCATCAGCTTGATTCAACCCCGCACTAATTATCACTGGGAGAGTCTCATTATCTCCCAAGTAGGCATACTTCAAATGCCTTGGCAATGCCTTCAGCTCCAGTGTGGGCACTTTAAGAATAGAAGGCATCATCTTGTCATCATTTCTCCGAATAGGCACACCATAGTCCACACATCCGTATAGCATTTCTTCCAATAAGTATAGCATCATGATTCCATCCCTTATGTCATCATCCTCCTCCAGGGCATCCTGGACAGTCAGTCCATCCCACAATGCCCACTCCAGCGGTTCTTTGCTGCTCACCATGGATAAAGTAGAACGGCTCGGGGAATGAAATGAGTTCACAAAATTGCAATTTTCTGTATCCGGGGGGTGCTTCATGGCTTCAAAAATGTTAAATGTCACCTTCTCCCCATCAAATTCACACGTCAGTGTGCCCTTGTCCACATCAATCTTGTTATGAGCTGTCTTCATGAATGACCTTCCCAGCAACAAAACTGAAGATTTGGAAGTCGCTGTGCCCATGTCAAGCACATAAAAATCTGTTGGGAATATAAGCTGGTCTACTTTAACCAATATATCTTCAATCAGGCCTTTTGGATAAACATTAGACCGGTCAGCTAATTGAATGACCACACGGGTCTCCTTCAAAGGTCCAATCTTCAGCTCCTTAAACACCGACAGGGGCATTACGTTGATTGATGCCCCCAAATCCAGCATGACCTTTTCAACTTTCTTATCTCCAATAATGCAGGGAATCATGAACATCCCTGGATCATCACACTTCTCAGGTAGCTTTCTTTGTATCACAGCCGATACATTCTCCCCAACTAGGAACCTTGCATCATCATTAAAGCGTACCTTTCTAGTGCAGAGTTCTTTTAGAAACTGAGCATGTCGTGGTACTTGTTTGATTGTCTCGATCAGCGGAATATTGATCTCCAGTTTAATGAATACCTTTAGCATCTCTCTAGTTTCCTCTTCTCTTCTATTTTGTGCCAATCTCCCTGGAAAAATGAGTTTTCTGCTTTTCTGAAATGGGCACTTTAGCAGGCTTCTTCACTTCTGGAATGGGCACAGTATCATCCTGTGCAGCTTTTTGTGCCTCATCCTCTGTGGGAATTTTTTCCACTTCTTCTTCAAAGGGCACATCATCCTTCTCTCCTCTTGGCCTGACCATCTCCGGAAGCACTTTTCCACTCCTTAATGCTACTGCATTCACTTGCTCTCTTGGGTTTTCAACTTGGGAAGACAGCTTCCCATTTTTCTCCTCCATCTTGTGCATGGCTTGAGCCAATTGATTGATTTGCTTGCTCATGTGCGATAGACCAGCTCGGGTTTCTTTCTTAAATTTTTCATTCTCCTCAGCCATGGAAAATACAAGATCCTCCAGCCTTTGCTTTCTCTTCTCTTCTGGCGGCGGTAATGGGCATGCAGGATACCCATCCTCTGGTCTCCTCCATCTGAACTTTTCATGGTCTCTCCAGCCAGGGTTATAAGTCTGGGAATTGGGATCATATCTTCTAGAATGCCCATTCTGGCCACCAATGGCATTTAGTACTTCTACTTCATCTTGTAGAGTGGGGCATTCATCAGTGAAATGAGATACACTTTTACATACTCCACAGGGTCTGGGCTTCTTCGCCATGCTCACACCGGACAAGATTTTTTCGATTTTGTCACATAATTTGTCAATCCTATTGTCTTGGTCTGTTGCCCTATCTGATTCACTGACAACCCGAATGCCCTTTCCACCAAAGTCTCAGTTTTCTTCAGCCATCTCCATGAGAATTTTGAATGTTTCAATAGGCTGTTTGTTTAATAGACCCTCCACATGAGGCATTCACAATCATCCTCTCATGGGGTCTCAATCCTCCAACAAAATACTGAATTAAATCGTGTTCAGTAATCTGATGCTGTGGGCATTTCACCAGCATCGTCTGGAATCTTCCCCAGTAGTCATAGAAACTCTCTATCCTTCTTCTCATTTCTTGCACTCTGGATGCTGGGAAATATTTCTCCAAAAACTTCTTCTGAAGTTATCTCCATGTGGTCACAGCGCCAGTCGGTAATGTGTACAGCCAGTCCCGTGCCCCATCCTGAAGAGTGAAAGGGAATGAGAGCAATCGCACATACTCCTCTTGTCCATGGTCGGATGGTTGAGTCTGGCAAACCATCTCAAAATCTTGCAAGTGCCTTGGTGGATCCTCTCCGGACATTCTGTGAAACTTCGGTAAGATTTGGATAAAGTTTGCGTGAATGTCCCAGTTCTGAGTTACTGTTGGGAGTGTAATGCCCATCGGTCGTAGATTCATGTTGGTCGGGAAGACCAACTACCTTAGAGTCCGGTTGTCTTCTATATTCGCTACGGCCATTTTGTGGATATGACCGTTCTCAAAATGTTCTTCCCCCTTGCACCCTGTATCTCCTTGATCTTCTGGTGGTGGTGTGGGCTCACGAGGTCTGTTTGCAGCTTGTCATGCCCTCTTCACTGTTGCCCTGTTTTTCCTCAAAGTTTTCTCTATCTCCGGATCGTACAATAGAGTTTCTTCTGAAGAGCTCCTGGGCATCAACTTCTAGGCACACCAGCTTGGAAAGTAAAATCATTGGAAATCAGTTCCCTGGCAACGGCGCCAATTTTGACACGCGGTCATTTCGCGCTCAAAATGAATTTATATGCTCTTGTGCCCACAGCGAGCGTAGCTAGCAATGAGTAAGGATCGAACCCACAAAGAGCTGATGTGATCTTACTTTCGAGTCACCAATCACAAAAGGGGGTTTTGGTATCGTGGTCACAATAACAAAAATTGAATCAGCAAAAATAAACTAGAGAGATATCAAATAATGAAAGGTTCCAGAACTTGAAATAGAATCCAGTTTAACTTACACTCACTCAATCATGGGCACAACGATTTTCCTATACAATTAAATCACCTAGTTATGGAGACCGGATTCCTCGCTACGTCTCCTTATTCATCCGTTCAGATTAGGTTTAAAAGTGAATCCTCGTTTATTAAACCCCTAACCTATCACGCACCCTCCGGTTTCCCAAAGAGATGTAAAAAAATAGGAAGCAGTGTGCCCTAGACGAACCCAAGTTTACTATGTTTACTAATTCCTCGTGTCACCATAGTAACCCACCGATTTCCCAGTTACCATTTGAATTAACACACAGTCACGATTCGCTAATCCAATTAACCCTGGTGTTCCCTCTACTAACTAAAGAGTGATCAGCCACATTAGTTATATTAAATTCACGCTCACTTGGAATAAGAACAAAAATTGGCAGAAACCTAATTGTGCAGTAATGTGCCCACGGCCTCACGAGTATTTAAGTGTTTTGTTAAACCTTCATCTTTAGTTCAAATTCCGGAATATAGATCTAGCTACTCATACTATAAAGAACTGTAAATACATAAAATAAAGACATGCTACATAGGAAAACTTACTGGAATTGAATCAAAACTCGTCCAACACCAATGATGAACAGCAACAACATTAAATATAAATCCTAACCTCTGTGGGCATAAGGCCCCAGATTGTCTTGCTGGATCTGCCTGCTGGAATCTGCCTGGATAAGGAAACTTCCTTATCTGCTGGATCTTTGTGCCCGCTGGACTCTGACTGAATAAAGAAACTTCCTTAGGTGGTGGAATGAATCCCGATATTTTAGGAATGTCATCCTTATCTTCCAAATTGCTTCCCAAGAGTCCACCTATGACCAATATTTCCTTCTTCTATTCAAATTTCAAAATAAATCAAGTTTCCATGCCAACTTTATCTTCTTTCAACAGAATTCCATTTTTTCCGGGAATGCCCTCTTCACTGCCTCCTCTGAATCTGCACGAGTACTGTAGGCATAACATCTTCTGCTCAGGTCAATTTGCATCTGATATGCCCATTTCATCTATTTTAGTTTGCAACGGTGCTAAATTTTGACACACCGTCGTTTAGTTTGCAAAATTACACCTATGGGCGTAACCCCCTTGATGCTTGAATGTGCCTCTAGCGGCTAGTGTAGTGCCGGATGGCGGATATCGATCCCACGAGGAGTGTTAACCTTTCTATCCTGGGTAAGTTTCACTGGAATCTTAGGGTAGTTACTATCACTAACTTGTTACTGCAGCTTAGTATGAAATGCGTCTAAAAATATAATCTAAATCAAATAATAACAAATATGTTCAAGTCAAGCGTAGAATCAGACCGGTGAAAGAATGCAATCCCGAGCTCATACACGTTGATACCTCGACCTGACCGGTTGGTTATAGGGAGTAGGTAACTCTTCAAGGAACTGTTATTGGGTCACTGTCACTAACTCCAGATTACTGTCACTAATTCTTTCCCCATTCATAGATATTACACCCCCCAATTCCTTCATTTGTTGTACGCTAAGAGCGATACAGTCGGCGACATCTTAGCACCTTACCATCTCAAGACCCAAAGAAGAAGGGTCCTACAGAGGGTTTGCAAGAAATGGCAGCATTTGATCAGAGGAACCCAACACTGGCATATGGGACCCCTTTGGTGTTGTGCCTATATCCACCTGGACTTCACCCTTCGGGCTTAATCGGTTGTAAGCTTCTCCACCCAGTTTGTCACTTAGTAGCTCATCAGGGAGTCGGTCACCCTTACTTCCACCCTAATGCATAGCTGAAATGGTTCAGCTAAGAGTGATCAGCCACGAAGCTTTTCCCATTGCAGTGTATTTGGATTCTCCCCAAGTGAAATTCGGAATCTTCACGAGGTGTTTTTAAGCTCGATTAGCCTCATGCATCACCATCCCCTATGTCTTCTTCTCACTCGACTTGAACACTAATTACTTAGCCTTGAAACATATTAATAAACACAACACAAATAAACAGACAATTCATAGCAAAGGAAATTATATTACGAAAGGAAGTGCTAAACAAACATGCCCACAAAAGCTGGGAACAAAGTGTTCCAGCCTATGCCGACTATATGTGTTTTCTTTACAAGAAACTGAAATGCACAAACTGAAATAAAATGCTAAACTGCTCATAATTGTCTTCGTGCTAAATAAAACAGGAATTATAGTATTTATAGTGAGTTTAACTACCACAATCGGCCCATGACCGCCCACGCAGGAGCACTATCTTAGTTGCCTCGTCCACTTCTCCTCAACGGTTCCTTGCTAGTTTTTCAGCTTTGACTCTTTCTCCCTCTCTGTTCTCTTCTCTCCCTTCTTCTCCACTCTCTAACTTCAGTAGCCAGCTCTTCCTGGATTTTCGGAACGGTTTTGACGTGGTCATCATTTGTTGGAGTGATCGGCGCTGGACTTCTGCGATGGATCTGCAACAGACTGTCTAAGCCCAATTTCCTCCATTATGCCCTTAGCAGCTCTCCCCATCTTTTATGCCCTTGCTGGAACTTTTTCTCATCATTTTCCCCTACTTTACTTTAGCTCCCAAACTGACTATAGACTCGACTTAAAAGACCCAAAAACAGCAAAACAAAAATAATAAAAACACCCCATTTTGAGTCTACATCAGTCAGCCAGTGGCTAGACCGACTTCTGACTAAGTCTGGAGGACAAGGGTGCCGTCGGATAGAAGCAGTGCGGCTCTGCCGCCACTGCAACCCGCCGGAATGCCGATGCCAGTTACCTTTTTCCGATGCACTCATTTCTGTCCATTCTTTTTCGTTCGACCCTGGCTTCCATTTTTATTTTGTATTTAATTCCATATTATCATTCTCTCACATATTATTATTCGCATTATTTTCTCATTATTCCATTGTATTGTTACTCTCGTTTGATTTTGTTCTATTCCGCTCAAATCCTGTTTTCCGTATTTAAATGTCGTTATGATATTTAAAGTATTCGAAGGATTAGTAGTTTATGCATCATTGAAATCTCTATTTTTAAATTTATGTATGTTCAAACCTCATATTTTATTTACATCGAGCTAAGGTCAAACTCCGTTAGATTTTATTTCGGTTTTAATCGATTCAAATCATTGTAAAGATATAGCTTTGAAAAAAATCATAGAGAGTATGTTATGCCTTATTTAAATTCTAAAATGTCGGGAAAGGGGAAAGACAACTGAGTATCGCCTTAACCAAACTCTCGATTGAATATTTTCAAAGTCTGTCAGAGTGCATGGACCGTGCGCTAAGGAACCCCTCATGCATGGCCCGTGCAAGATCTTCTGGGAGGCCTACCGCGAGTCGTGCACGGACAATGCGTTAAGCCACCTTTCCTGCACGGCTTGAACGGGAATTCTGGGGAGAAATTCTTCCTGAATTTATTAAGGCACGGCCCGTGCACTCCTGTCTCCTTTTTGGCACAGCCCGTACAAAGGTTGCTCGTCCCATTTAAACTTGAAATGTATTCTAATCTTGAGTCTATCAAATCCTATATTTTATCGAAATTCTAAAGTCATGCAATCTATAATAAGGTTTTAGTTAAGGGAAGAAGGGTTTAATCTCAATTTGAGTTTTTCGTTAGAGCTTATGATCTTGGAATAGATCGCTAAGTCGATGATCGACTTTTATAGGAAAAGGCGAACTCTGAAGGAACCCGGGTAAGAAGTTGCAGCTTGTTGCTTCATCAACTCACTGTGATCAAGGTGGGTAATACTATACTCATCTATTGTCTGAGCTAATGAGATCTAGAAGCATGATAGGGCAAGATGAAATATCAAATAAAATATTTTTATGCTCTACCTGATTGGTCTATGTACAAAGGAAGGAAGTTATGTTTATAAGGATTGATAATGAAGATTGTTAATTGAGCTCTTAAAGTATGATTATGATATGAATGTTTAACATGAGAATTTGTGTTATGGTTTATTGTTATGAGAAGTTAGTAAATGTATATGTGATCATAATCTTAAGTTGATATTGATGTTGATGTTTTACAAAAGTTTACTTAGATGAGTAATACCTTCTAGGGTAATGATAAAATCACTTGTAAGCTGTAAGATCATGCTATTGACTGAAGGATTGGTCCTAGATGTTATACTCTAAACTTTGATTATACTAAGCAAGTTAAGTAGGAAGGATCTTATCATTTGATAAGAAGGATTTTGAGCTCAAAGGATCGTGATTTTATATCGCCAGGATGTGATCTTTGATCACTAAGGGAGTCACTGTTGCGTAACCCCCTCGTATACTCGAGTCACTACTGGGTAACCCCCTCGCATACTCAGTAGGATATTTGAGGTAACCCCTCTCTTATCCTAAGGCATGCCTCAAGGTGTAGTAGACATCAGGTTTGAGCCAGGAAGGGCCCACAAGAAAAGAAAAATATTTTGCGGATATGGAGAGGGCTTTTACATTTTGCTGTCCATATACCGCCAGTTGTGATTGGATATTTCTAAAGTTCTTTATTAAAGAGTTTTATTAAAATCCACTGAGTACATTAGTGGTCTCGTCCTCTTTTTCAAATGTTTGCAGGTTAAGATATTGAGGTCGTTGGTGGTTGTGGATGTGGATTGGCTGCCGAGATCCTATTTTGCTAATATAGGTGGATTGGCTGCCGAGATCCTATTTTTGCCAAAAATTTTTTGAAAGAATTTTTATTTTTTTAACAGCGTTGCTCATTTCTTCTTTTGGCTGATTTCGAATTTTTTTTTTGAAATAGGTGAGAAAAAATATAAATCAAATTAAAATACGACTTTTTTTTTTAAAGAATAGCAATCACATCCACCGGGAACCCATCGGAATTTTAAGCGGTTTTTAGACATCGAGTTTATTTAATTTTCAGGAAAAAAATAATCGAAAGCAAAAAATGTAAAAATGAGATTTCTAACCTCTTCACTACTGTCGGGCGCTATTGTTGGGATGTTGAGCACTATTGTCGATTCTTCATGGGATGTGGACCTTTAGATCGATATCCCGACAATAGTTGGAAACTTACATCATTATCATGGCGAGAATTGAGAACAAGTAGGAAACTTACGATTTTTATTAAGATCGTTCTTCACTACTGGCATAATTTTTTTTATAGCGGTAAAATTAGGGATGTATTGAGGGAGTTGGTGGGAGATTAAATATTCTTCAAAAAACAAGTAATATTTAATTTTAAAATAGGTCAAACATGCTGAATGTGGTCTTGGAAATTGATAAGGTAACTTCTAGTCTTTTAAAATTCTCATGCATCACTAATTGAATGTCTCCCGCTCGCACGTAAGGGGTTCTCTAATTAAATCACGAATGGATATTGATACAGCATGAATCCCCATAGAAATTTGGATAGAACTCACGATTGAATCACGATTGGGATACAAAAAACCCAGTCGTCTTTGCGTATAAATCATGATCTAATCACGATCAAAATTACAATTGGTTTCTAGGAAACTCGATATTCTTATCCCGACATGATTACGACGATCATGATTTCATTTATTGCACATGTGTAGGGGGATTTATGGGGATATTACTTTTGAAATTAAATGCTTCTAATTCTCTTCAAAATTGCAGAACACCTGCAAAAAATCTTTCAATATTCGTACACATAAGGGACCTGTGATTTTGCATTGGAAAATGAAAAGACGAGGTTATATAAGTAAAAGTAGGTATTTATTGAATGTTTTTCTTATATTAGGTAAAAGAGATTTTTACTTCAGTGAAGTGGGTATTTTAATTTCCCTTTCAAATATTTTTCACATATTATGTTTATAACTATTAAGACATGCATATAGACATTAAATTATTATTGTATATTAGATATAGTTCTTCATAATTATATTTAAAAAAAGTCAAACATAAATTAATAATTTTTTACTGAGAAAAATTAAAATATTGTTATCGATTTATTTAAAATATTATTTGAAGTTCATTCGTCATAATTTTTTGTTTAATTTAATTTTTTTTACTCACACATCCGACCTGATGGTATTGAGGAGATTCAAATCTGTAACTTTTGATCTCCAAACAACATCACTCCACCTTTTATTCAATTTGATTTTTAAATTATAAAGTGAAATTATATTCACAGTTATATACGACATTTATTTGATCAATTATCAATACATATGTTTGATTTATAATAGTATATACAAAAAAATGTATAGTGTATAATATATAAATTGATACAATATATTAATAGTCGTGGAGTTCAAAAAGTATTGATAATATCACTTTCTTTCTATAATAAATGTATTAGTTAGGTGCGATAATAGTCCGACGTTTACTAAACGTAGACGCTTGTGTTCATACCTTCATCTTTTTTTCTTTTTATTTTGTTTCTTATGGAAGCTTCTTCTCAACATATTATAATTAATTTAGGCTGTCAAAGGTAATTTATTTTTTATTTTGTGGTTTTTTTGTTTGGACTGTGAAGGGGTACGCCATGAAGTACCAGATGAGACAAAAAACAAAAAACAAAAAACAAAAAACAAAAAATAAACAACGTTATAATATAATACGTTAATATATTAATCTCCATACAATATAAATATAAACTAGAATGAAGCCTCGTGCGATGCACGAATAATATATTTACAGTTATTATTATTTTATTAGAAATTATTTATATGAAATTAATCTTATAAAAAATATTTAAATTAAAATTTATATAATAACTTTCAAAAAACTAGGAATCTCAAAGATTTACTAGCTTTGATAGTCCCGACCCTTCGCGAAGACCCAAATAGTGGAAATCGTGTGTAAAAGTGAGACATCTCGAATCAAAATATATCAGTTCCCCGTTATCCCAGTTTGAAACCAAAAAGGAAATGATTAGTTTTATTGTATGTTTAGTTTTTCATTATAATTTTATAAAAAATATAAGTTATGTTGTCATGTTGATTTTAAACTTTTTTAGTTTTTTAATTTTATGTAAATTTAAATATCTTAAATTTATATTTATGGTAATTATTTTTAGATTAATAATAAAATATTTTCAATTCATCAATGTCAAGGTTCATTTTATTGTATATGGAATTTGTTATTTTTGCATTGATATATAATTTAATTTGTAATTTTTGACAATATTATTTATTAAAGGAAAAAATGATTCGATGTTTGATTAAATAAAAAAATATAAATACATCAAAATTATATAGAAAGATGACCAAAAAAATGTAAATTTAAACTTTTTGAAGAAATCTAAACTAACTAATAACGTGATGAAAGTAAATAAATATTCAAAAAATAATATGAAAAAGAAAAAGGTAAGTTTGTGTTACTGTCATACGTGACACCAATCATATAAGTTTGATTCAAAATGATTCAGCAGTGTCGCTGCACTATGGTTGCTTATCAAGAGCTCTACATTGCTCTTGTTATAAGTGAATGATTGTCATTCATCTTTATAGCAGTAGATAATCACTTCAGTATTTGATTTTTCCAAGTACATTAGCACTATTCTGGACAATGTTCATAACAATGTACATGAACGTGATTTTTGAACTTCTTGAAAACAGCTCAAAGCAAGGAGTTTGGATTGAGCTGAGAAGAAGACTGTTGTGCATCATGCCATAATAGAGATTGTTCAACATGCCGAGTACTGCCAGCTAGCTTGAGTGATAGCCTGAAGTCAACTTGTGAAGATACAAAGATTCCGATGTGCTACTTGATACGAAGATTCAAGATCAACAATGTAAATTGCAAAGTACATGAACATCAACAATAAAGAGAAGACTCAAAGATCAACAATGTTCATCGTAATGTTTGTGAACATTTATATGAACATTCTTTGTCCAGATTATATTTCCAACGATCGATAAAGCTGTTCGAGGTTTTCAACTAATGAGAGATTCAAAGATCTATCTAGAAGCTGCCATATTCAAACTAAAGAGATCATGACTGAAGTCAAAGTACATGAACATCTGCAACAAAGAGAAGACTTAAAGATCAACAATGTTCATCGTAACGTTCATGAACGTTTATATGAACATTCTTTGTCCAGATTATTTTACCAACGATCGATGAAGCTATTCGAGGTTTTCAACCAAGGAGAGATTCAAAGATCTATCTAGAAGCTGTCATATTCAAACTAAAGAGATCGTGACTAAAGTCAAAAGCAGATTCCTAAAGATGGCAGAAATCCTAACATGGATCAACCTTGAACTCAGTTCCAAACAAGGAAAGTTTCCTTGTTAATTTCAGAGTCGGATTGGGACATCTGTTCCCATGTTTAAGCTATCATTGTTCATCTATAAATAACATGGGATAAAGAATTGTTAGCTGGATAGACATACACCGAACATAAGCATTGCACAACAATAATTTCAAGAGCTCTTAACTGTTTTGAGCCACTTTGTTACGGGTGTGATTTAGACTAGAGATTAGGGTTTATGTCATCATGTCTTTAAACACACTTATTCATACACTGTCAAAAGAACTCTCGGGAGAGATTTTCTATGGGAACCAGATAGGATAGACATCTAGGTTGTGAGGGGATCTCATGATTCAATTCAATGAAAGAGATGTTATGATTGTATACTGAAAAGCTTGTCTTTGTATACACTCTACAATGTTTTGATGATATTGCTTGAATATTAATTGCAGTCACTGTTTGTGCATTTATTTATTGTTATATATTTTTATGCATGTTTCCATATATTTGAATTTTAGATGATATGGTGTGGGTAAACACACAGTAAAGATCATATCATCGGATTCCTTGCAAAATATTAAGGCTCACGGTTTAGATAGTCCTGAACCAACCATTGGATACCGAAGAATAATATGATATTTTATCTTCACTAACTGATTATTCTGATACACTGACATGTGTATTGAGGTTGATCACGATAGACTACTATTCTCTGTTCTGACCCTAAAGGGAGAGAATAAAGATCCACAGAGTTCGGGTTCTTAACCCATATACATTGACAGAGATATATATGTTATGTTTACTGCTTTGATTTATCAATGAGTGAGATTCTTGATAGGATCAATAACCTTGATATCATGGCCTTTAATTTTTTGTTATGTGATGTTTATTTTATGTTGAATGCATGGTTGGCCGTATGCTGGTTTGATTACGAGATTTTTTATCCATGAGAAAATCCATGGATTGGATCTAAGCAATTTATTTTATAATATTGGTTTAATGTAATAGGAAAAATTAATTTTTAGATTTAGAGATGATTTTTGAAAATCATCTAGTTTTGAGTTGTATTTTATTTTCCTTTGTTATTCTAGATATATTAGAATTTTTCTTTTGGAATAGATATTCATTATAGAATAAGAGAAGGAGATCAATTCAAAGATGGAAAATGGATCAGCTTAAACAAGAAAGAATATCCCGAACACGTTCCGAAACCTTAGAGAAGCTAGGGTTTTCGGCGAGATGCATGAGGGGCGATGACAACAGGGTTTGGATTTCCAAAGCTGATTTTCCAAGATTATCTCATGAAGCAACATGAGATATAAGCCATGATAGTTAGTCCTTATTGTTATGCTTATTGTGTTGCTTTGCATGCAATGGTTTTAATCCTTTTTATGTGATGGATTGATTGCATGTTTAAAATGGGATAAGATGAAACCACAAGTATAAAAAACTAAGTGGGAGAGATACATACCAAAGTATGTGGATATCTCAAACGATCTCCATTAATCTGGTTTAATAGATAAGTGATGGGCATGCACGTTGACAATACATCTTCCTTCATATCGGATATGTCATATCACTGAATTCTCTAGAAATTAAATCTCTCAATAGATAACTGTATGAGACTATTAGAACTAACTGACTCCTCTATCTGGAGCAGTAAAATTCGAACCAGTGCTCTTGGGGTGAAGATAATGATGTTCATACATAGATGTAATTTATTAATAAACGGCCACAATATCGTGACTTATTAATTAGATGATTACATGACCGGGTTGGTTTCCGACTATTAATTTACTTGCTATAAGAAAATTTAACTATAGGTAAATTAAAGGTTAGCTTAATCTGTTTAAAAATGAATTAGTGATCCAACCCATATTGGACCGAGTGCTTAGGTGGTTTGGCCAATAGTGGGCCAAGAAATATTGAATCGTGATATACCGACTCGCTTTCATCCTTCTCGTTCGCAGTCCAACGGAAAATTGCGAATCCTTTTGTTTAATCTTATCCTTATCAATATTGGTTGAGTATAAACGTCCACACTATCGTAGCTTATAAGAAACGTTTTTACAATGTCGGTGGATATACATATAATTCTTTTTTGAGGTATTCGAATTATATGATGATTTTATCCTAAAGGTTGTGATTGTGCTGTATGTTTATTTTCAGTTATTTCTATATCGTCATGGCACTCTCCAACTTGTCCTCAATTCTCAAATAAAACAAACTAATCGGTGAAAATTATGAAGACTGGATTTGAAACTTGAACATTATCCTAATTGATTAAGGTTTTAAGTTCATACTTGAGGAGGAATGCCCTCAAAAGCCAGATGAGCATTCTAGTGAAGCAGAAGGAGCGACTTACGTTAAGTGGGTTAGAGCTGATGAGATGGTGCGCTGCTATATTTTGGCTTCTATTTCAAATGTGTTGCAGGATCATCATTCTATGAAAACCGCTTATAACATGACGCTAAATCTCAAAGAGCTCTTCAGATACCAGAATTGGTCGGCTCATATTTAGATATGAGAAATCTAATGAACATGAAGATTTCGGATTCCACACCAGTAAGGGACCACGTTCTCTAGATGATGGGCTTTCTATCGGAGATCAAAATCCTGGGTGGCGATTTGGACGCTGAATCTCAAATTGACATTATGCTTCACAGTATGTCACTAAAGTTTAAGCAGGTCAGGCTAAACTTTAACATGATAAAGAAAGATATAACTTTATCAGAACTGCTCATGGATCTTCAGGCAGCCGAGTATATCCAGAAAGGAAGCTCGAAGGCACACCTGGCTAGGGCGTCTTCTTTGGAGACCAAGAAGAAGAGATACTCAACTAAGAAGGCTGCGAAGGAGGTGCCTAAACCTAATAAAGCCAAAGTCAAGATTCCTCCAGACGACTTCAAGCCCAAGTTAAAGTGCTTTAATTACGGTCAACAGGGACATTGGAAGTCGATATGTCCCAACAAGAAGAAGAAGGCTATGTCTCACACTTTTGTTATAGAAACATGTTTAGCTACTTGTTCTACCCGATCTTGGATAGTAGATACTGGAGCTACTGGTCATGTCTGCATGTCCTTAGAGGGATTCCTGGTGAAAAGGCAGTTGAGTGTGGGTGAGATTTGTTGGGGTTTTATCAAATTACGCCCCACAGGATCTAATTGGATAATCTATAATTCTATGAGTATGCATATCATGATTTTATGCGTGATGATATGAATAACAAATGTTGAACATATCATGCAAGATCATCGAATTAACGCAACGGAATAAAATAATTTGAATGAATCTACTTACACGACAGAGTAGGGTTGATCACGAGATTACATGTCTAATCTCATTGTTGTAGAAGAACTGTTGAACTCGGCCTTTTCTCCACTATGTTCAACCACCACCAAGGCTTCAGAGATACTCCTTGATCTTCTACTGTATTTCCGATAGCCATTTAGATGTAGAGTGGGCTACAAGCTACTAAACTGTATGGATAACCTAAGGGAATTAAGAGAGCAAAAGAGGGGCTATTTTTTTATTCAAAAATCTCACCTCCCCCTCTCTAATTAATAGGGAGAGGGACGATTTTTAGGGCTCCAAAACCTAATGGGTTTGGGCCTCTCCTCTTATTCGATTCCCTCAATCAATTAAGGTATTATTTGGGCTACATTAGGGATCTAGAAGAATATTAAATTGGCCCACTAATTTATTTAATATCTAATATCCAACACTAGGATATAATTAAATAAATTAAGTGTTATTTTTATTTCACTAAAGAAATAACACTAACCTACCAATTTAATACATTTTTACTCAATGCTTTCTTCTTTAGTCCAGCCATTCCCTATATCTAAGATATAATGTCCATTAATTAATTATATAAGCTCTGACAGCTATAATTAATTAATACTTCCATTCCTAGAGTAGTACCAACACAAGCTTTACCATGTACAGAATAAATTCCACCTGCAGGGTTTCACATGTACTTGTGTTTACTCAAGGGGACATCATCAACCTGGCACACCAGGACATGGTGACCATATATACTGCACGACCCATCATGTATGTATATGTTACTACCCAAGATATCAAGATTATTGACTCTATCAAGAATCTTACTCATTGATAAATCAAAGCAGTAGACATAACATATATATGTCTGCCACTATGCAAGGCTTAAGAACCCGAACTCTGTAGATCTTTATTCTCTCCTTTTAGGGTCAGATTAGAGAATAGTATCCTATCGTGATCCTCCTCAATACACAAGTCAATGTATCAGAATAATCAGTTAGTCAAGATAAACTAACTATCAGATTGTTCTACGGCGTACAATGATTGGTTCAGGATTATCTAAACCGCGAGCCTTTTAATACTTTCCAAGGAACCCGATGATATGATCTTTACTGTGTGTTTACCCACACCATATTATCTATAATACATGTATAAGAAAACTTGCATATATAAATATAACAATAAATAATATGCACAAATAGTGACTGCAATAATAATCAATCTATATCGTCAAAACATTGTTAATAGTATACAAAGACAAGCTTTTAGTATATAATCCTAACAATCTCCCACTTATACTTAAAGCATGTCTTTTAAGTATAGAACAAAACTGGAAATACTCTCCAACTCTAACTAAATCTCAAAATACAATCCGGGTCTGCATCTAACTCCCATTTTCTCCACGTGACCATCAAAGGTCTTAGTCGGTAGGCTCTTCGTGAATGGATCAGCCAGGTTGTCCTCTGATGCAATCTTGACCACTGAAACATCTCTTTTCTTAACAATTTCTCGTATAAGATGGTACTTTCTCTCTATATGTTTACTTGTCTTATGGGCTCTGGGTTCCTTCGAATTTGCCACTGCACCAAAGTTATCACAGTATATCGTAATACTCCTAGGAAAATCAGGAACCACACTTAAGTCCAACAAGAAGTTCCAGAGCCAGATAGCTTCCTTTGCAGCCTCAGAGACAGCTACATATTCAGCTTCCATTGGAGTCTTCATTAGTTTGGCAGCTTCAAAACCAAAGCGTTTGATCAGGTTCTTGGCGTACTTGCTTTGTGAGATAAAGATCCCATCTTTATCTTGCTTGATTTGATGTCGAAGGAAGTAAGCTAATTCTCTTACGATGCTCATTTCAAATGTCTTGTTCAATGCATCAACAAACTCTTTAAGAAGGTTAGAACAGGTAGAACCAAACACAATGTTATCAACATAGATCTGTGCAATCGTGATGTGCTTATATATATTTTTGATGAACAATGTTTTATTGACTTTACCTCTAGAAAAACCAAACTCAATTAAGAACTCGGTAAGTCTTGCATTCCAAGCTCTAGGAGCTTGCTTAAGACCATACAAAGCCTTTTTTAATTTAATAACATGCATCGGTTTTTCTTAACATTCAAAGCCTTTCGGTTATTCCACATATGCTTCCTCATTTAAGACACCATTCAAAAAGGCACTTTTTACATCCATTTGATGTAAGGTAAAACCAACATGACATGCAATCACAAATAGAAGACAAATATACTCAATTCTAGCAATGGGGCTACTATTTCATCATAGTCGAACCCTTCTACTTGGGTATATCCATGTGCCACAAGTTTAGCTTTGTTCCTGACAACATTCCCTGACTCATCGGTTTTGTTTTTAAAGATCCATTTGGTTCCTATCACATTTTTGTTTTTAGGTCTATGAACCAATTCCCAAAAATCATTTCTAACAAACTGGATGAGTTTATCACACATAGCATCTATCCAATATTCATCCTTTAAAGCTGCTTTAACATTTTTAGGTTCAATGTTGGATAGAAAACATGAAACAGACACAAGGTTACACATTGATGACATGCACACAACTTTTTCCATTTCAGCAACTTTAGCAAAGCTCTTTGTTCTAGTTTGAAAACCTTGAGACTCATCTCCAATGATCTGAGAATTTAGATTATCCTTCTTGATTCTCCTTGATGGATCATGTCTTGGTTCATTTTGGGAGAGAGTATAGAGATCATCATCACTTTCAGAGGTTAAACCAGAACTGGGTGTTTGAGGTAATGTTGTCTTCTTTCCTAATGGTGGAAAGACATCATTCTTGACATTAGGACTGCAAGAATTGCTTTTATGTGCTTCACTTGGTTCCTTTTTGGCAACTTTAGGTCTCTCAAGAAGGTATGAGACATCATCCTCTTTAGTTCTAGACACTAGCCCTACACAATCATCAAAGATAACATTAATCAATTAAGGACAGATTTGGTTCTTAAATTTAACACACGATATGATCAGCTATTTTGAGCATATCCCAAGAAAAGTCCTTTGTCATTTTTGGAGTCAAACTTTCCAAAATGTTTTCTATCATTCAGGATGTAGCACACATATCCAAACACATAGAAATATTTGAGATTCGGCTTCATTTTCTTCAAGATTTCATATGGAGTCTCTTTTCTTCTAGGACGAAGGTAGACTCTGTTTCCTATGTGACACATAGTCTTGATTGCCTTAGACCACAGTTTCTTAGAAAGACCTTTTGACTGCAACATTGTATTTGATATTTCTTGTAATGTTCGGTTCTTTCTTTCCATAACTCCATTTTACTTTGGAGTTTTGGGTGCTGAGTATTCATGAAAATCCATTTCTTTTCACACAAATCATCAAAGGCAGCATTCTTGAATTCTCTTCCATGATCAGTTCTTACATAGACAATGTTAGTGTCATATTGTAGGCACATTGTGCAGTAAAACTTTCTGAACATCTTGAATGTTTCAGATTTATCCTACAAAAATTTTACCCAAGTGTAGCATGAAAAATCATCAACAATGACAAGGATAAAAATTTTACCACTCATACTTTTTGTATCAACCGGCCCCATTAAGTCCATATGTAAGAGTTCAAAACAGCTAGTGGTGCAACATTCACTTAAACTTTTATAGGACATTTTAGTCTTTTTTCTTTTTTGACACGCACCACATACAATATTGTGATCAAATGTCAGCTTAGGTAACCCTCTAACAGCATCTGAATCAACAAGCTTTTTCAGGTTAACCAAGCTTTCATGACCAAGTTTTTGGTGCATCAAATATGTTTCATCATTCACAACCATGTTACATTTTTCATCTTTATCAGCATGGTAACAATTGTCAGAAGCACGACTTCCAAACATAATATATTTGTCATGTTTGTCAAAAACTTCACAAGTATATTTATCAAACTTAACATGCATTCCATCATCATATAGTTGGCTAATGCTGAACAAGTTAGATGTTAGACCATCAACATGCAGGACATTTTGAAGTTTGGGAAAACTCTTGACATTTAATATACCTTTACCAATAATACTTCATTATGCACCTCTACCATAGCTGACTTTGACTTTATTGGTAGTTGTATAATCTTCGAGAAATTCCTTATTGCCTATTATGTGTCAAAAAATCCACTGTTAAAGTACCATGCACCTGCAATGTTAGCCTTCAAAGAGGTGTACGCAACATTGCAAGTGTGGTTCACTTTCTTAGGTTGCTTCTGTTTTTGGGTTCTCAATGTGCTGATTGATGTTGTTCTTCCAGATGCAACGTCATCATGATATCTGAAGCAGTACGATTTGATGTGACCAAGTTCTTGGTAGTAATAGCACACATATCTCCTATTTTTTGAACTTTCGCATTACTTCTGATCAACTTCTTCTTTTACATTTTTCATCTTTGCTCTAGAGTTGTCATCTTTAACAAACTGAACAACATTTTTGTTAGAAAATGACAATGATGATTTGTTTAAGTAACACAAACCTACTTTGTCTTTTCGTCCTTATGTTAGGACTTTATTCAGAGTAGAGGTCCCTTGATTCCATTATTGAAAGGTTCTTAAGGTGTCATCCATATTTTTCTTCAATTTGCTGATCTCGGCATCACTTTTCATGAGGTAAACTTCAAGGCTCAGTATCTTCACTCTAAGGAACTGATTCTCTTCCATGAGACGTCTTAGTTCTTTAGTTTGAGTAGTCCATTAGATGCAGACTTCATTCACAATATTGTGTAGTTCTTGAAAAGATGTAGCTTGATTTTCCTCGGGAGGATCCACATCATCATATTTCATTTCCGAAACATGACTAAATTCTTCCAACAAAGTCATCTCATACCAATTTGTTGTGTTGGGAAAGATTTCAGCAACTTTATCTTCAACATTAGATACCACTTCGTCTTCAACTTCACCGTCTTCAACATTGAACTCATCAAGCTCATCAAGGTTGTCCAGAGCATCAATAATCTGATCATCTTCTTCTTCGACATTGACGAAAAAACCTTTTCATGTCTACATTTTTCTTCATCGAAGTCATCGCTCAAGATAGCATTAAAGTTGTCCCTTTGACATTTTTGTATAGTTGGACACTCATTAGAGTAATGTCCATACCCTAAACATGCTCTGCACTGAACTAAGTCGATGTTCTTATCAGAGTTAACAGCTTCTTTTCTCGAAGTTGATCTTCTCGAGCTCGATGGAGAGGGGGACGAGGAATCGAAAAACCATCGACATTTGATGTTTGATGTGTTTTTCTTCATATATTGTGTTGTGTCTGAATTTGACTCCACACACGAGACTACTTTGATCAAGACTCCCGCAATAGGACGGGGTCAATTGTAAGGCGGTGAGCTAACTCGGGTCGTGTCTCTCAAGGAAAGCTTCATGTGGGCGATTATCTTTCTATGCCATAATTGTTGTCAAATACAATAAAATGAAATACATCCTAAACATTCTAAACAAGGGGGAGGAAAGTTATACTAATCTACCTAACTAAAACAAGTAAAATTAACTAATTGCACCACCAAACACAAAGATAGATGATAGAATTATGAGAAGAGCATTAGGTTGTGATTCTCTCAGTGGTTTATCTCTATGCTTAGTTCAAGTTGGTAATGCTAATATTACACATTCAATAGACCCTCTCAAAAGGCTTAATGTCAATTACTGTCACCGCCTATGAATTTAGCCCCTTTTAGCTATATCATATGAGCAAGACGTTGAAGGAACCAATTTCGGGATTTGGAATCACATTCAAGTTTCCTCTAAATCCTAGCAATGTTAAAGTGGTGATCAAGCACCCAATATAAAAAAGCACAATTCCATCAACAACAACCAACAATAACAAGCATAGATCAAAACTAAATCGATTATCCATCCCCTAATGTAGAAATTCGCCCAACACCATGCTCAAAACAACATAAACATCATAAAAGTCATTTATTCAACAACCAAAAGATAAAATCCATACAACTTATACAATATTGTTTGTTGTCTCGAGAGTATTGGGATAAATCCCCACAAATGGGCTAAAGCTAAAAGGAAATGAAATACCAAATCGGAACCTCCTCGTCCAAGCTTAGCTTCCGAGGATGTCTTGAAGTCGGATCCCTCTTCTCGGGCCGTCATCAAAGCGGAGTCCCTCCACCAAGCTTAGCTTCCACAGATGGCTTGATGTCGGGCTCCTCTTCTCGGGCCTTCCTCCTTGAGCTCTAGCCCTCTTGCCTCTTCTCCTCCTCCTTTTTCCCTCTTTAGATCGGTGGTGGTGGTGAAGAAAAGTGATGAAGGGGAAAGTGAAGGTGAAGGTGAAAAAATGAGAGATTTGTGTGTGAAAAGTGGTAGATGATCCCCCTTTTGAAATGGGGAGAAATCCCCTTTATTTGTTGAAGAGAGAGAGAGAGAGAGAGAGAGAGAGAGAGAGATTTGGGGAGATTTGGGGATAAAATCAACAGGCTAGGAATTAGACTATAATTTCTCCCTACAATTTTAGGCCAAAGAAGTCATCCCCAACAATTAACTAGCTCCAGCTGTGAAGAATTAGGAGTGAAATGGAGGAGGATTGCATTTGAAATAGAGGAAAAAATTAGGCTAGAAAGGGAAGAAATAGCGCCCCGCGCGCCCGCCGAGGGAAGCGCGGACGGGGGGAGGGGGGGCATGCCGAGAGGCCTGGGGCATGCTGCGGGGGGCTGGGGGCGAAGGGGGCGCCGCGGGGGGGCTGGGGGCGCCGCGGGGGCGCTGTCGCATTCCAGCTTTCGGCAGCTTCCACGGTTTTGGCTCGTTCTCGCTCGTTTCTTGGCCGATTGACCCAATTCAACTTGCTACGTTCTCCTTATTCGATTCTCTATCTTCCCATTATCTTGAATCCCTCAAATATTTACAGTGATTTATCCTCCATTTTCTGAAGATCTTGTGCAAATCTACACAACTCACCAAAAGAGCAAAAGTGAATGAAATAACATAAAAAATACACAAAAACAAGGGAGAAATGCCGACTGAGGATACTAAACTCCTAAGATAAGATAGGATAAATATACACTAAATAACTCCCCCACACTTAACCTTTTGCTTGTCCTCAAGCAAACAAAATCATTCAAGATATAAAGCAAGGAGGAATTGCCCCTAAGAAGATCATGCACACTAGAACATTCCATACTATTTCAAACTAGAAAGATTATCATCAGAGAGCATGATTACATTTATTAAACAAGGCATGTGGCTCGTCCAATGAGAATAAGCAGGCAAGAATTTCTCAAGGAAAAATGCAACAACTAGCCAGGAAGACATTCCTCTTACTAACTCCCCCATACTTTATTCAAAAATAACCCGGGAATGCACCCAAAGGATGTAATTCATTAGGTGAAATCATCGGGGTAAGCCGAGCTTCCTAACGTGATTTCTCATACTCATCATGGATAGATTCAAAGAAACGACACACATGATAGCAGTAGAATCCAAAATGCAATCCCGTTTATTACAACAATTAAACAAGAGGACGTGGATCAAGCTTCACAAGGTTTATTCCTTGGGGATAAAATCCCTAGTGTCTTTGTGTGGTTTTCCATGCTCATAGTCGAATCAGATGACTAGAGGAGCAGAAATCCTTAATATCCTCACTTATTTCAACATATATTTATTCCATTCTTTTTTTCATTCATTTCCCTTTTTTTATATAAAATACATGATAGAAAGTTAGAGGAGAGAATGATTATTTTTCAAGCATAATTGGTACATTTGATAAGAGAATGAATCAAGCCTTCAAATTCTTAGAAGACGAGACCCCACAACACAAATCATGTAAATATAATCATTCTCAAGACAGCTCACGTTCTAAAATGAAATAATGGGAATGATTCATACAACATGAACATCTTAACAATAATCCCTTGAAGATTCATATTCCGAATAACCAAGTTTGACAATTAGACAAGAAAATTCATGCGAAGAGGAGGAGGGTTTAAAACAGATAAAACACAAAACAAAATAAAGAGATAATTCAAAGATAAGACTTAAAAGGACACATAACAAAATCTAAAATACAACACAAGACAAAATCACAAGTTCTCCCTCCCCCACACTTAAATCATGCATTACCCTCAACGAATGAAAAAAGATGCAAGAAGTAAAGGGAAGAGAAAATGTTACAGAATGTAGAAAACCCGCAAAAGGCACAGGTTCCTACAAAACAACACGAGCAACAAACGATAAACCAAGAAAATACTACAGAAATAGGAAAGATAATTTACAAAGAAAACAAAACACGAAATAGAAAAACAAATAAGAAAACTTCACTGCTCGGGTGGTTGAGAAGGTCGTGGAGTTGGCTATGGAAGTTGTGAGGAGTTAGGGTTGAAATTGGAGTCTTTATTTATAAGAGAAGAGGTACCGCGCCGCAAGCTTAAGCGTAGCCATGTTTCAATCAGTTCAATCTCGGCTAGGCACTCTCAACTCCTTGGTCCTACGAGACAACAACAAAAATACAAACTTAAACATAATAAATAGGTAAAACTAAAATCAAAACAATAAAGTAGTAAAATCATGGGTTACTTCCTATGCAACGCTCATTTTAATGTCCTGAGCTAGACAGAGCTTCAATAGATTATCATGGAGAATCATTGAGCACGATCGGCTCAAAGCCGTGCTCCCATAGTTGGCCTTGATTTCAAGCTTCATTACTCAAAGGGTAAACTTCACTTGAACTTTTCTCTTCCTAGTTGGGTGCTCCTCTCCTCCTTGGTCTGTGAATGTTTTTGAACACAGGGCTAGCTTCCTATTTAGACATCTTTGACCTTGCATACACAGACTTACAAGAAAAAGGATCACACGCAACTGGGGAAGAAGAGTTAAAGGCTTAAAGAAAAACACAAGAAAGTAAACAAAAAGAACAAAACAAAAACAATACAACACAAAACACACAAATACCAAAAATAAAACAAAACAACACTAAAACACTAATACTAAACAAGCACAAAAGCAAAAATACAAAAACAAAAACAAAACGATTATAACATAAAAAGATAACACGCCTAAAGCTTTCCCCGGCAACGGCGCCAAAATTGTTGTGTCCTAATTTGACTCTACACGCGAGACTACTTTGATCAGGACTCCCGCAATAGGATGGGGTCAATTGTAGGGCGGTGAGCTAACTCGGGTCGTGTCTCTCGAGGAAAGCTTTATGTGGGCGATTATCTTTCTATGCCATAATTGTTGTCAAACACAATAAAACGAAATACATCCTAAACATTCTAAACAAGGGGGAGGAAAGTTATACTAATCTACCTAATTAAAACAAGTAAAATTAACTAATTGCACCACCAAACACAAAGATAGAGGATAGAATTATGAGAAGAGCATTAGGGTATGATTATCTCAGTGGCTTATCTCTATGCTTAGTTCAAGTTGGTAATGCTAATATTACAGATTCAATAGATCCTCTCAAAAGGCTTAATTTCAATTACTGTCACCGTCTATCAATTAAGCCCCTTTTAGCTATATCAAATAAGAAAGATTAACATATTATCTCACACGTACAATAGACCCTCTCAAAAGGCTTAACTTCAATTACTGTCATCGTCTATCAGTTAAACCTCTTTTTGCTATATCATACGAGCAAGACGTTGAAGGAACTAATTTCAGGATTTGGAATCACATTCAAGTTTTCTCTAAATCCTAGCAATATTAAAGTGGTGATCAAGCACCCAACATAAACAAGCACAATTCCATCAACAACAACCAACAATAACAAGCATAGATCAAAACCAAATCGATTATCCATCCCCTCATGTAGAAATTCACCCAACACCATGCTCAAAACAACATAAACATCATAAAAGTCATTTATTCAACAAATAAAAGATAAAATCCATACAACTTATACAATATTGTTTGTTGTCTCGAGAGTCTTGGGACAAATCCCCATAAATGGGCTAAAGCTAAAAGGAAATGAAATACTAAATCGGAACCTCCTCGTCCAAGCTTAGCTTCCGCGGATGGCTTGAAGTCGGATCCCTCTTCTCGGGCCGTCATCAAAGCGGAGTCCCTCTACCAAGCTTAGCTTCCGCGGATGGCTTGATGTCGGGCTCCACTTCTCGGGCCTTCCTCCTTGAGCTCTAGCCCTCTTGCCTCTTCTCCTCCTCCTTTCTCCCTCTTTGGATCGGTGGTGGTGGTGAAGAAAAGTGATGAAGGGGAAAGTGAAGGTGAAGGTGAAGGTGAAAAAATGAGAGATTTGCGTGTGAAAAGTGGTAGATGATCCCCCTTTTGAAATGGGGAGAAGTCCCCTTTATTTGTTGAAGAGAGAGAGAGAGAGAGAGAGGGAGATTTGGGGAGATTTGGGAACAAAATCTACAGGCTAGGAATTAGACTATAATTTCTTCCTACAATTTTAGGCCAAAGAAGTCTTCCCCAACAATTAACTAGCTCTAGCTGTGAAGAATTAGGAGTGAAATGGAGGAGGATTACATTTGAAATAGAGGGAAATATTGATCCAGAAAGGGGGCAGCGTGGGCGGGGGTGGGGGGGCCATGCTGAAAGGCCTGGGGTGCTGCGGGAGGTGGGGGGGGGCTGGGGGCGCCGCGGGGGGCTGGGGGGGAAGGGGGCACCGCGGGGTGCCTGGGGGCGCCGCGGGGGCGCTGTGGCATTCCAGCTTTCGGCAGCTTCCACGGTTTTGGCTCGTTCTCGCTCGTTTCTTGGCCGATTGACCCGATTCAACTTGCCACGCACTCCTTATTCGATTATCTATCTTTCCATTGTCTTGAATCCCTCAAATTTTTCAGTTATTTATCGTCCATTTTCTGAAAATCTTGTACAAATCTACACAACTCACTAAAAGAGCAAAAGTGAAGGAAATAACATAAAAAATACACAAAAACAAGGGAGAAACACCTACTAGGGATACTAAACTCCTAAGATGATATAGGACAAATATACACTAAACAGATTGAACAAGAGAATTGAACTTTTTAGTTAACAGTGCAACACTCAGGTGTTCATCTTCATGTATTTCCTGAAGACTATCAACATCATCTTGGACATTGGTTGACATAGTTGTCATCTGAAGAGAAATTCCCTTTGACCTTGAGTTTGACTTCTGATTTTGAAGATTCAACCCATATATAGTGATAGACATATATATGTTATGTCTATTACTTTAATTTATCAATGAGTGAGATTCTTGATAGGATCAATAACTGTTTGATTTCGGTTTGTCCTACGTGACTATTTCGATCCGGACCCACAAGAGGACGGGGTCGATTGTAGGACGGAGAGCTAACTCGGGTCGTGTCTCTCGAGGAAAGCTTAATCTGGGCGATTACCTTTCTATGCTACAATTGTTAACGTATACATGAATTTAAACACACCTAAATATTCTAAACATGAATTGGATGGTTTGGCTAAACTAGTAAATTAAAGCAAGTAAAATTCACTAGAAACACCAACAATAACAAAGATAAAGGAAAAGATTATGAGAAGAGCATTAGGGTGTAGATTCTCTCATTGGTTTCTCTCTTAGTTTGATTCAAGTTGATTATGTTAATCCTGAAAATACAATAGACTCCTTCAAGAGGCTTAAATTCACTTACTGTCATCGTCGATCCATTAAACCCCCATCAGCTATATCATACGATCCATTAGGCTTATGTACCCAGTCTATCTAAAGACTAACAATTAGGCTTACGAAACCCGATTCACCTAACATTCAAGGAACCTAAGTCGGGCTCTATAATCTTCTCTTGGTCTCATCTAGAGCCTAGCAATGCTAAGTAGTGGCCAAGTACTTAACATAAACAAGCACAATTCCAACAACAAGAAACCAACCATCACAAGCATGGATCGAAACCAAATCGATTATCTACCCCCTAATGTAAGAAATTAGCCCGTTATGGTCAACATAACACAAGAATCATAAAAGTTTCCATTTCATAAATCGAAAGATAAATAAAATATAAACTTCTTCAATATCTGTTGTCTCGAGAGTTTGGAATAAATCCCCACAAATGAGCTAAAGCTAAGGAATGAAATAATAAGAAATAGAAGTCCTTGAGAAAACCTAGCTTCCGCGGACGGCTTGGAGTTGGGCTCCTCTTCTCGTGCCTCTTCCTTTTAGCTTGAGCTTTCTTGCCTCTTCTCCTCTTCTTTTCTGTCTCTCTGGAATAATGGTGTTGGTAAAGTGAATGGTGAAGTGTGGGGGTAGAAGTGTCCCCCCCAAAGTGTCTGTTGAGAAGTTAAGAGGGAAGTTGTCAATTTTCCCCTCTCCTTCCGTGTGAAAAATGAATAGAGGTGGTGGCTGATTTATTGGTTAAGAGAGAGAAAGGCAGAAGGTAGAGTTATTAGCAGGTGGTTCTCCAAACTCCTCCTACTCCTAGCTAGAACCGTATGCATTTAATTCTCTAGCTGGCTAAGTGGTGGAGAGCATTAAAGATCATAGCTGAAACTGATTGATTGGAGCTCGAACTGATCGTGGCTGAAAAACTAATCGAGAGGGAGCTGGACTGATCACCCCCGTGTCGGCAGTGTGCCCCTGCACCGGCGGGGCTAGGACACCGCACGCGCGTGGGACCTCTTGGCCGAGAGATTCATACCGTGGTTGTGGTACCCCACGCTGGTGGTGTGGTTTTGGCTCCTACTTCCGGCTTTGATTTTCAGTTTCAGTTTCAGTCTCGACCGCTCTTCATCAGTTGAGCTCATCAGTTGCAGCTTATCAGTTGAGCTCATCAGTTGGCTTCTCAGCTGGTTCTTCAGTTGTGCCTCTAGCTCAGCTTTGGGCTCTTGGCTCCATTAGTTTAGTTCATCAGTTGTGGGACTTCAACTGATCCCATCAGTTGTGGAACCAGCTCAGCTCCAAGCTCTCAACTGCAGCTTGGAATCTTCAGTTGGACCTCCAAAACTAATCAGTTTTGGGTGCAATTTGAGATCGACCATTAGTTTAGTCCATTACCGTCATGCTGGAGGCGTCTCAGCGAGTCCCCCGACCAGCTCAATGAAGTGGGTGATTTCGGACCTATCATCCTGCTGGAGCTTCAGTTGGGAGCTTTTCCTCCTAGCCACCTTTAGGCAATACAATCCTGCGTTTTGATACAAAAGCTCAAGTTTTGCACAAACCTGGCCCAACTCACCAAAAGAGTAAAAGTGAAGGAAATAATATAAAAATCACACAAAAACACAAGAAAAACACATACTAAAGATACTGAATTCCTATGATAAAATAGGACAAATAAACACCAAACAATAACCTCGATACTTTGGGTAGTAACATCTATATATATGATGGGCCATGCATTATATATGATCACCATGTCCTGGTACGCTAGGCTGATGATGTCCCCTTGAGTAAACACAAGTACATGTGAAACCCTGCAGGTGGAATTTATTTCATACATTGTAAAACTTGTGTGGTACTACTCTAGGAATGGAAATATTAATTAATTATAGCTATCAGAGCTCACATAATTAATTAATGGACATTATATCTTAAACACGGAGAATGGTTGAACTAAACAAGAACACATATAAGCAAATATGTATTAAATTTGTAGCATAGTGTTATTTCTTTAGTGGAATAAAAATAACACTTAAGTTATCTAATTGTATCTATGTATTGGATATTAGAAATTAAATGAATTAGTAGGCCAATTTAATATTATTCTAGATCCCTACTATAATCCAATTAATACCTAAGTGGACTGAGGGAATAGAACAAGTGGAAAGGCCCAACACATTAGGGTCGGGAGACATAATTTTTATCCCCCTCCTTATTAATAAGAGAGGTGGGTGAAAATAATACAACAAAATCAGTCCCTGTCTTGCTCACTTAATTCCCTAGGTTATCCACACAGTTTAGTAGTCTGTAGCCCACTTTGTATCTAAACGAGGTATGAAAATACAGTAGAAGATCAAGGAGTGTTATTTCCATCTCTGGAGAATTCGAACATCATCAAAGAAGGCCTACGCTCGATTGTCTCTCGTACAACAATGAGATTAGATCTTTTATCTCATGAGCAACCCTTCTATTTCATGTAAGTTGGTTAATCAAATTATATGTTTTCACTTTGATAGTTTCGATGTTCTTACATTATCGTATTCAACATGTTTTCATGATAAACTCATACATAAAATATGATTTACTTGTTAATAGAATTAATGAATATCCGATTAGTTCATATAGGGCATAATTCACAAAAACCACAACAAGAGGGTGTACGGGTAGAACAAGTTTCGAGTGATGGGAGGCCAACGTCATGTAAAATCCTTAGTAAATGTGACATTAGAGTAGTGAATTATTTTCCACGGACTTAACAAGTCCCCCTGATATAGATCGGTTGATCAAACATGGTTACTAAACCTCTACGTTCACAATAACATAACATTCACAATAACATTCTTGAACTTTATTGTGAACATCTCTAAATGTTAATATTTTTTCTATGAATGTTATGCCGACATATACTTCTCACATAGGTGTGCAATTTCAATTGGTACCAAAGCGGATCGTTTTGTGTTCAAAATGAAAAGATCACAGGAAGTACATCTCTGTGTGAAGTATTTGGTTTCAAAACCCATGAGTTCCATTAAAGAAGGAGGTTCCACTGCCAAACCACCTCTTCTAGAAGACAACAACTATCCCTACTGGAAAGTAAGGTTGCATGCTTTTCTCAAGTCCATTGATGATCAAGCATGGAAGAGTGTCACTGAAGGATAGATTCAAATTCTTCCAAATTTAAAAATCTATTTTCAAATCTATCTATATTAAAATTAGGTAAATTAAGATATACATCAAATAATAACCCAATCCTCCTAATTTTCGATCCTTTCATTAAATAAAACTAGAAATTTGATTTTCATCAAAATCTTCTCCAATTTAATATAATAAAATCGAAAATTACCACTATATTTCACATTTGGAAATTTTGACATTAATCAAAAAACTATTCCAAATAATATAGCTATAGGTTTCGAAAATTTCAAGAATTAAAATCTGAAAATTTTGATTCACTACAAAAATTACTATTTAGTGTTTAATTGTGCTATTTATTTTATTATGTTTAGTATTTATTTTGTGATTCTTATTTTACTTTTAGGAGTAAATTATGTGTGTTTTTGACTTTATTGCTCTAATGGTGGATAATGCCAAGTTGTACAAAAACTTGAGCTTTTTAATTGCAAATCAGGAACTTTTCGACATTATGGTGATAAGTGAAAAGGCAAAGAAATTGCACTCGGTTGGCAAGGAATTAAAATCTGGAAACAAAGGAAAAAGGAGTGAATTGGCACTGGATTGCACTTGAAATACACTTGAGTGCACTCGGAATGGACCACGGAGTGAAGGACCCGGCCCGGCCACAACCGCCCCACAGCCAAGCCCAGCAGCCTGGTGGCACCAAGCAGCCCAGCGGCGCTCCAAGGCCTTCGGCCTTTGGGCAGCCCGCCGGGGGCATGATGCCCGTCGGGGCTCTCCTCAAAATCATGGTGCCCACCGGCACTTTGCAGCCCGCCAGCGCGCGGGCTGCTATCTCCTCTTCCGAGTCCAATTTTCCCCCATTTTTGTGCAATTCCACTCCCTTCCTACTATTTTGCACTCGATATTTTGTTTAATTAGGAAACTTCTTGCATTTTTAATTCCTAGAATTTGTAGCTTATTATTACCTAAACCTTTAGAGTGGACTTTTTGGCACCAAATCTTCCACAAAATCCCCTTCATTAATTGATCCCTTACCATCACTCCTATCAACTTTTCTCTCTCACCCACTCCCATCCTACTACTCTACGTTTTTCATCACAAGAAAAGGGGGGATTTGGAATCATCAAGGATGGACCCATATACTCTCACCCATCATCTTCTCCACCAGGCTTCACCTCCATTTTCTCTCTACACCTTCACCTAAGATAAAGGAAAAAAAAAAAGAGCAAGGGGATCGAACCAAGGGAGGCGGAGAAGAGACGAGAGGACCGACAATGAGCCATCCGCGGAAGCTAAGCTCGTAGGAAGTTTATCTTGTATTTTTCTTTACATTTCTTGGATGTATTTGTGGAAATTTGTCCAAACTTGTGAATGATATACGATATTGTAGAAGTTATTTTCATTTACATTTGATTTATGAGATGATGTTCTTCTATAGTATTTGCATATTTTTTAGCAAGTTTAGTGGCTAATCTCTCTATTAAGGGGTAGAGGATCGATGTGGTTTTGATCCATACTTGTTCTTGTTGATTGTTGTGGTTGGAATCGTGTTTTTTCATGTTTAGGTACTTGATCACTACTTGAACATTGATAGGATTTAGAGGAGTCTTGATTTTGAATCTAAATCCGGAAATTGGTGAGAGTAGCATTATCAACTTGAATAAAGCATAGTGATAAAATCATTGAGAGAATCTACACCCTAATACCTTAATCCAACTTATTTCCTCCAATCTTGATTCAATTTTTGTATTTGCATTTAATTGTCTTGCTTAATTGTCTATTTTGAATTCCTAGCATAATCATCATCAAACCCCCTTGTTAGAATGTTTAGATTTTATTTTATTTGTTTTGTTGAAAGCATGTGTAGCCTTTAGATAATTCCTTCCTACAAAGTCTTCCTTGAGAGATCGACTCGGGTTAAGCTTATTGCTTCTACAATTCACCCCGTCCAATTGCGGGTGTGGTCCTAAGTAGTTGTCTAGTGAGCATAAACCGAAAATATAAGTGTAAATTTGGACCTAATCAATTACCAAATTTTAAATTCTAATTTCAAACCTATCTAGATTAAAATTAGGTAACTTTTGATATACATCAAAAATCACCTATCCTAATTCTAATCACTTCAATTTTCGAACCCTACCCAAACCAAATCTGGAAATTTTGATCGTGATCAAAAATCCATCCATATCTAATTCATAGTGACCGAAAATTCAAAACACAAAATTAGGGAATTTTAGAACATCAAAATTCGAAAATTTTGACAATCAAATTTTCGAACACTTATGAAATAAAATCTGGAAATTTGAAGATCATCAAATATCATTCCAAATCCTATTTCATGGTGGTCGAAAATTCAAGCCTACTCAAAATTATAATTATCGAATTTTACATAAAAAATTATTCCAAGTTTTGAATACCATAAAATCAAAATACATTGCCAATTAAATCTGAAAATTTAAACACCATAAATTTATCATCAAATTTAATTATGTAATTCGAATTCATGCTTGGATTAATCCTAGAACAGTGCCAAAACCCGCTCTGATACCAGTTGTTGGGGTTTTTTCAAATTAAACCACCGCAGGATCATTTGGTTGTTCATTAATCCATGTTCATGCATATCATATTTTTATGTCACATGCATATTTATCACGTCAAGCACAAAACCATGCAAAATGAATCTAATAAAGCGGAAGACATAGATTCCAATTACTTAACACCTAGCACCTCAAAATCGGCCACCACAGTATTCAACTTTAAGATCTTCTGTTGTATTCCTAGACTGTATCTAGATTCAGAGTGGGTTAACAAGCTTGTTATCTTTAGTGGTAAATGTTTTATCTGTTCTGGCACATTGGATGGACACCTTTACTTTCTTAAATCAATGCAAGACACTACACAAAGACAACTGTTGAATACATCGATCGTTAACTCTAACAAAAGAAAAGAACCTTCAAAATTGAATCAAACCTATCTTTGGCATCTAAGGTTAGGTCATATCAACCTTAAGAGGATACAAAGGCTTGTAAATGATGGACCATTGTCTTCTCTGGTACTGGAATCATTTCCTTTGTGTGAATCCTATTTGGAAGGTAAGATGACCAAGCGTCATTTCTAGTCAAAAGGAAATAGATATGAAGGGTTATTAGACTTGATTCACTCTTACCTATGAGGCCCTATGTCAGTTCAAGCTCGAAGAGGGTTCAAGTATTTCATCACTCTGATTGATGATTACTCAAGATATGGATACATCTATCTGTTACGTCATAAGTCTGAATGCTTTGAGAAATTCAAAGATTTTAAGGCGGAAGCGGAGGAACGAGTAGGCAGAAGTATCAAGTCACTGCGTTCTGATCGTCGTGGCGAGTACGTCTGAAGCGAATTTAGGGGTTACGTGGTAGAGAAAGGGATTACTTCCCAGTTGACTGTGCCAGGAACACCACAGTAGAATGGCGTGGCAGAGAGAAGCAATAGAACTCTGTTAGAGATGGTCAGATCGATGATAAGTTATTCTAAGTTGCCTGTTTTTTTCTGGGGATATGTCCTAGAAACAACAGCCTATATTCTTAACTTGGTTCCATCAAAATCAGTTCATTCTACTCCCACAGAACTATGGACTGGATGAAAGCCAAGTTTGAACCATATTCGGATTTAGGGTAGCCCAGCACACGTGTTAGATAAGGAAGATGATAAGCTGGCTCCTCGTACTGATGTAAGGTTGTTCGTTGGATATCCTAGAGGAACTAAAGGTGGTTTATTTTATAGTCTTAAGGATCAGAAGATCATTGTCAGCACCAATACTCGATTCTTAGAGGAAGACTATGCCATAAACCATAAACTAAGGAGTCAAATCATCCTTGAGGAGTTAAGAGAGAAAGGGTCGAATCTTGCACCAGTTATACAAGAAGAGGTACCACCAGACACTGCACAACGTGTCATAGAAGTACGGGAACTGTCTCGTCGCAGTGAGAGGGTTATACGCCAACCTGATAGATTCATTGGTCTGGGAGAGGCTTCGGATTTCTCAGAGGAACTAAATAAATTGGATCCCAGGACCTATGATGAGGTAATTCAAGATAAAGATGCAGATTCTTGGAAAACTGTAATGGAGTCTGAGATTGGATCTATGGATCGCAATAAAGTCAGGGAACTCATAGAACCACTTGATGGGGTAAAACCCATTGGCTGTAAGTGGGTCTACAAGCACAAGAGAGGACCTGACAGGAACGTTGAAACCTGCAAGGAAAGATTGGTGGTGAAAGGGTACACTCAGAAAGAAGGGATTGCTTATGTGAAAACCTTTTCACCGGTAGTCATGCTTAAGTCAATCCGGATTCTCTTGCCAATTACCGTTCATTTGGATTATGAGATCTGGAAAATGGATGTCAAGACAGCTTTCCTAAATGGAAGTCTTGAAGAAAACATTCACATGAAGTAACCAAAGGGATTTATTTCTAAAGGTCAAGAGCACTTGGTGTGCAAGCTTAAAAGATCCATCTATGGACTTAAGCAGGAGTCAAGATCTTGGAACATCTGATTTGATGAGGTTATCCAATCATATGGATTCATGCAAAGTCCGGATGAGAGCTGTGTATACAAGAAATGTGATGGAAATGTGGTGGTATTCCTCGTACTTTATGTTGACGACATCTTGCTTATTGGAAACAGTAAGAAGGCGTTGTTGAATATTAGAGTGTGGTTGTCCAAGCAGTTCGATATGAAGGATCTGGGTAAATCCGGACATATCTTAGCATCAAGATCATTCGAGATTGCCAGAAAAAGATGTTATGTCTGTCCCAGGCAACTTATATCGATACAGTGCTGGCTAGGTTTGGCATGTAAGATTCCAAGAAAGGTATTATACCTTACAGGCATGGAATTCATACATCGAAGGAAATGTGTCCCCAAACACAGTTTGAGATAGAAGAAATGAAGAAAGTAGCATATGCTTCGGCTGAGAGAAGTTTAATGTATGCCATGTTATGCACTAGGCCTGATATATGCTATGTTGTTAGCATGGTAAGCAGATATCAGTCTAATCTTGGACAAGGTCACTGGACTGCAGTCAAAAATATTCTCAAGTACCTTAAAAGGACTCGAGATTACATGTTGGTATTCCGCTCTGATAGTCTAGTGCCTTTAGGTTATACGAACTCAGATTTTTAATCCGACAAAGATCAGAGTAAATCTACCTCGGGTTATGTGTTTACATTAGGAGGCGGAGCCATTGCATGAAGGAGCATAAAGTAGAAATACATTGCTGATTCCACCATGAAAGTCGAGTATGTAGCTGCCTCTGAGGTTGCAAAAGAGGATTTCTGGCTCTGCAGTTTCCTGTTGGGTTTGAGCATGATTCCTGAGTTGCCTAGGACTATCATGATATACCATGATAATTCTGGTGCAGTAGCAAACTCGAAGGAACCCAGAGCCCACAAGGAAAGTAAACACATAGAGAGAAAGTATCATCGTATACAAGAAATCATTAAGAGAGGAGATGTGGTGGTGGTCAATATTGCATCAGAGGACAACCTGTCTGATCCATTCATAAAGAGCCTATCGGCTAAGACCTTTGATGGTCATATGTAGAAAATAGGAGTGAGATGCAGACCTGGTGGCACAATTTGAGTCTATAGTTTAGATTGGAGAGTTAGTCAGTTAGTTTTTATGCTTGAAAGACATGCTTCAAATATAAGTGGGAGATTGTTAGTTTTGTATACTGGAAAGACATGTCTTTGTATACTTTTCTGATGATATGATGATATGAATTGAAAGTTATTGATGTCACTATTTGCGTTTAGATTATTTTATATAATTGTTTTATGCAATGTTCAATATACTTACATTGTAGATGATATGGTGTGGGGAGACACACGATAAGATCATATCATTAGAACCTTGTATTGTATTAAAGAGCTCACGACTCAGATGGTCCTGAACACACCATTGGTACACCGTAGAATAATCTGATAAGTTAGTTTATCTTGACTAACTGATTATTCTAGTACACTTGTTAGTGTATTGAGGAGAATCACGATAGGATACTATTCTCTACTCTGACCCTGATAGTGAGAGAATAAAGATCCACAGAGTTCAGGTTCTGAACTCATGTTTGTTGGCGAGGATATATGTAGATTACTTATTGCTTTGACTTATCAATGGGTGAGATCCTTTCGTGGATCAATAAACTCGATATCTTGGGTAATAATAGTGTATACATGATGTGTCATGCAATATGCATGAGCACCGTATCCTGGTGCACGAGGTTGATGATGTTCTCTTAAGAAAACACAAGTTCATGTTGAAACCCTGCAGGTGGAATTTATTCCGTACATGATAAAGCTTGTGCGGTACTACTCAAGATTTTAGATGTTAATTAATTATAGCTGTCAGAGGCCGACATAATTAATTAACGAACATTATATCTTAAACATGAGGAATGGCTGAATTAAAGGAGAAAGCATATTCGTAAATATGTATTAAATTGGTAGGTCCGTATTACTTCTTTAGTGGAATAAAAGTAATACTTAATTTATTTAATTATATCCTAAGTTTATTGGATATTGAAAATTAAATAAATTAGTGGGTCAGTTTAATATTCGTCTAGATCTCTGTTGTAGCCCAACTTGATTGAAAGTGGACTGGATATAGGACTTGAGAAAGAGGCCCAAACCCAGTAGGGTTGGGGAGTGAATTTTTGGCCACCTCCCTATTTAATCATAGGGAGAGGGACGAAAATTATAGCATAGTAATTCAGCCCCTCTTTGTCTCTCAAGATATCCATAGATTCCACAACTCTATCAGTAGTATACAACCCACTCTGTATCTGATACTCAGTCAGGGAATATAACAGAAGATCTTGGAGTGGAATACTGTGAAGGGATGCCGATCCAGTGGAGAAGAAGGGGCGCCGATATTGTTTCATTCAACAACAAGATTAGATCTTTAATCTTGTCCTCAGACCGTCTGTCAATTGTAAATAAATTCGATTCTATGTATTCCGCTTTAATTAGATTTGAATTTGCTCTACGTGTTAATTGTGCTAGATGTGTATAAACATGCTTGAGACATAAAAATAGGCTTTGCATGAACATGGGTTAATGAACATCCAAATGATCTTGCGGTGGTTTAATTCGAAAAAACCCCAATACTCGATGCTTGAGAAGTCTCTCAGTTCGACTTCACAGGCTATATCCGGATTCATGCCCTTAATATATCGGATAATAGTAGCATTGATTGTCTCCTCCTTTCCAACTCGATTTAATGATGTCTTGAGTTCCTTTTGATTCTCCTCAATCGAATGGGCGCCCAATTTTATGCGATTCAGCTTCTTCTCTAGCTCCCACTCATAGTGCACTGGTATAAAATATCTTCGCATGACGTCTTTCATCTCTTACCATGTATCTATAGACTGATATCGATCACGGCGTCTCCTAGCTTCCTGATTCTCCCACCAAGTCGTTGCATATCCCTTAAATTCCAGGGATGCGAGTTGCACCTTTTTCAGCTCAGGAAAGTCATAACACTCGAATATCTTGTTGACTTTTCTCTCCCGATCAAGGTGTATATCAGGATCGTATAACCTCTCGAACTCTGGAATGGTGGTCTTGATGTTTTTTTACCATAGAGTCGGTGTAGTCGTTCAACGTAGAATGTGCGTTGATAGGGTACTCAGGGTCGATCACGGTGATTTTCCCTTCTCTGTGGTATGAAATCGGCTTCGTAATTACTAGCTCTATCGAACTTGTGGCTTGCATCTTCTTCTGCATGTGCTTGAGGCTCAGATTGCCTCACTGCGGCTCTTTGGGGTTGTTCTTGCCTTTGGACGTCTCCTTGAGGGTCGACTGGCCTCTCTACATCTCCTTGGATAACTTGGGACTCGATTGGCCGAGTCTGAAGCTGTGCAAGCTACTTTGTTAACTTGGTTAATTGGCTACCAAGTTCATCCTTCAGTAGGCGATTTTAATGCCCAAATAAAGATCTGTAAAGGGGAAAAATACAAACAACCAAACATAAAAAATCACATACAAACATAAAACATACTTCAGAATACAAACACAACTAATATTTGATACTATTATGCATATCAAATGGTATTAGTCAGCATGCAGAATGATACTACACCACACACAAATAAAATATAGACATATAAACCAATATCAGTAACTAAACAACTGGATTTTCACACTTACAAAAATATATCAAACTAGTACTAACCAGTATGTCAATTAATATTCAACTCACACATACACACATACACACATAAAAGCAACATAGTATGCAACACAATACTTAAAATCCAATACGTACAAGCATATCAAATGGTACCATTGAGGTTTCAATGTGATACTCAATATGCACTAGTGAAAATGCACACAAATACAAACATAAAACAAAATGACCTAAAGTCTGATACTTACAAGAATCTTATGTGGTACTAATCAGCATGAAAATTGATACTCCATGCATAAATGCACACAAAGTCAAACAATGACAGAGGCAAAACAAGTTAGATTAAATCCTAACCACATAAACATACAATGTCAAACAACATATAAGAGGCAAAAACTATGAACAATGTGATACATGTTTCCACTTCAATTGATACTCCTAAGCATCATAAATGATACTTGACATGATAATTTCCAATCAAGCATATCAAATAGTACCATTCAGTTCTAATGTGATACTCAATAGGCACAAGCAAAGTGTACACACATACAAACATAAAACAAATTCTAACCTAAGTCTAAAACTTATAAGCATCGCATTTGGTACTAATCAACATGAAAATTGATACTCCATACACAAATGCACACACATTCAAATAATGAAAGAGGCAAAACAAGCTAGACTGAATTCTAAAGACATAAACATACCATCTATAAAAACACACAAGAGACAAAAAATTATAAACAATGTGATACCTGTTTCAATTTAATTAGTACTAATGAGCATGCTCAATGATACTTAACATGATAATTCATAATAATTATATAAAATTTCAAATTAAGTAGACAAATCAACACATCATATGGTACCACTGAGTTTCTAATGTTATACTCAATATACATAAGTGAAAATGCATAGAAAAATACAAACCAAATATGTCCTAAAATTTAGATACTTACAAGTATATCATCTGGTACTAATCATTAGTAACATTGATACTTCATACACAAATATACACAATTCAAATCAAGACAAAGGCAAAACAATCTAGACTGGACCCTAACACAAAACAATCAAGCATGTCTTCCAACTTTGTAAAGAAAAGCACATGCAGTTTTAAGAATTTAATCACCACTTTAACTTCTCGGTAAGATTTCTGAAAATGAAACAACAATTAACTTAAGTTGTTGTCTTCGAATAATAATTATCAACATCAACCAAAAGGAGAATAAATAGTTGAAAAAGGAAAAAGAAAAAAAAAGATGCTTCAAGCCGTCAACTTTAGAAATTAAATTTCACGATAATTGGTAATAATGAACAATTGAAAAGAAAAATAACAGAAAATTACCTTAGAAACGTGAATGGTTCTGACCAAATAAACATCGCTGACGCTGCCGTCAATAGACAACTCGCATGTGAGCCTCACCACACTCCTCGAAAGCTCCGGCGGAAGAACTTTTCTCTTATAAGTTTTGTTCTCATTTTTAGCAAGCAGAGCCTCACGGGAGATCTTACTATTGGGAAATGTGCAAGAATACCAACACTTACCAGCCTCTCCAACATTCACAAGATCATCGACTCCGACGAGAGAGGAGTGCTTAGTGGTGTTTGCCATCTCTCCAGCGGACTTGTGGTGTGTATGCGAGAGAGGGGGATCAAAACAGAGGGCGGCTAGGGTTAGGGCTCAAATTAAAATGTGAAAAATGGAGAAACTGGGTAGGGGATATATTTAAATGCCGGATCACAGAACTAAGTCGGGATGGGGCGAGTTGGCTCAGGCCTCTGATGGGCCGACTCATGCATAAGATGTATAGGAGTTTTTGCGTGTATATATATATATATATATATATAGGATATGGATCATATGAGAATACATTGTTGGTGTGAGAAATGAGAACACATCTTACACCATCCAATTTAATGATCCAATGGTTGATATTTAAGGTGGCAATTTCGTAAATAATAGGGCAAAAATAAAGGAAGGAGGGCTATTTTCGTCCAAATCCATTAAAATGATGATGTCAGCAATTAAAAAAAATCTTAAAAACTTTAATCGACCATAACTTCCTCGTTTTTAATCCAATGCACACAAAAAATATATCAAATTAAAGCTCTCTTCATGCTCTTTCATTTAAGATGTCGAAAGGCTATGTTTGGATGAAAAAATATGAACGAAAAATAAAAAAAGAAATTTTTTTACGCGTGCCCAGGTTGTAAATGCTTTCGTTAGCATATAATAATTCTTCGTCAGCATTATGATAACATATGAACGTATGCTAATGAAGCATTTGTCATATGCTAACATAATATATTCGCTGTTCTAACAAAGAATTATCATAATGCTTACATAGTATAAATTTATTAGGGTTTATTAAATCTCAATTATGGTTTATTTAATCTCGATTATGGTTTATTCCATCTAATTATCATTATTCTTTTGAAATTTAATTTTTTGTTTATAGTTCTTAATTGATTATTATGGTTTATCCTATTCAATTATAATTTATAACTTATGTTGATAGAGTATTGTCATATGCTAACATAGTATATTCGCAATGCTGACGAACCAAAACTATAATGCTAACGTAGTACAAATATATTATTATTATGATTTCTTTCAACTCATTTAGGGTTTACCACATCCAATCAATGTTTATTTCATCTAATTAGGTTTATTTCATCCAATTATGATTTTTTCCATTTAATTAGGGTTTATTAAATCGAATTAGGTTTATAATTAATTTTTAGAATAATTTTTTCGCCAACAATATTTGAAAACTTTAATTAGCATAACTATAATGCTTCGTTAGCATTATGATAATACTTCGTTAGCATAACGATCTGTTATCAAATCCTCCGCGATTTTTATAAGAATTCCCAAATTACAGTAATACCCCCGCGCGAAAAACTTTTCAGATATTATAAAATTGCCACCGCCTTTTTCATCAAATCTGGACCTTTGATTTTTTATGGATGTGTGGTGTGAGATGTGTTCTCATTTCTCACACAAGGGGTTATTTTTATATAACCCCGCCCCTATATATATATATATATATAGGGAAGGGTTCAAATGAGAACCCTTCCCCCATGTGGGAACTGGGAACCCATCTAATCCATTAATGACTTAGATCTTGATGGCTACAATTCAGTCAAATTTTGGTCAAATGAAAGATGGCATACTTGTAATTATTTACAACCTTAAGTAAAAGAGAGTATTATAGTAATTCAATAATTCTTATCTTTTGAAACATAACTCTCTATCTCCTCTCTCATCTCTCTATTTATTTCTCTCGTACACCACCTATCTTTTTTTCATCTTTCCACTTCCTCTCTCTCTCTCATCTCTTCTCTCTCTTCCCAGTCTCTCGTCTCTCTTCTCTCTCTCATCTCTCTCTCTCTCTGTTTCTCTTTCTCTTTCTCACATATCTCCTTTCTTTGCGTGTTTTTTTGTAAATCATGCACTAAATATAATTTGAAAAATTATAATAATTATTAATCATTTATTAAAAAAATAAAATGTTTTACCTATAAATATATATAAGGTTAAAAAAGTTTTTTATGCACAAAATCAAAATTTATGTTATCAGTTCAGACATGACTTTGAATTTTTAGGTTTTCTTGATTGGTTTGAAGATACTATTATTCTTTTTGGATTAAATGCTATTTTTTGTAGAAATCATCCGAATTAAATTTTTACCTTATTTCATCTTCTTCGTATAATGATGTTAATTCACGTATTCATTTTTTAATTATCTTGTACATCGTAGTCAATTCTGATTTAAGTATTAATTTACTATTTTTTCATCAATGATTTTTTTACTAGTTATAGTTCATGCTAAAATGACATATATATCATGCTGGAATGGTTCATAGTTCATGTTAAAATGACATTAATTATGTTGATATTTATAATATCATTAAAATCTATTTCTGATATGTGTGATAAATGGTGCTGGTGTGAGTTACATGTTGGATAAATTTTCACAATAAACTGAAAGTCTTCAATTAAACAACAATAACTTCATCCACAATTAAACGTAATACTGATATATAACGTCATGCTAAAATATCTCATACACAATGCTATTATAAGAATAGTTTAATGCTAAAAAATTATAAACGCAATAATTTTTCATATAATATATCAAATTATAACTTTTTTCATACTATTTCATTTAAGGTCTCACATGACTTTATTTTTCCAAAGAAATATGAAAGAAAAATATAAAATATTCATTTTTAGGGCTTATTTTATTCTCGTTAGGGTTCGTTATATTCCAATGAGGGTTTATTTCATAATTTATGTATTAATTTATGCATTTTCGTCAAATGAAAGTAATATGATGTTAATATGGACATATTTACATGCTATTATGAACATATATTTAAGCTAAAATAAACGAACAACACAAATGTTATTACGAGTATATTTACTTGTTATTCTCATGCAATTTCATCATGCTAAAATGAAAGCAATATAATGCTAATAAGAACATATTACAATGCTAAAATGAACGAACAACACATATAATTAATATTATGAGTAAATTTACATGTTATTCTCATGTAATTTTATCATGATAAAATGAAGGGAATATAATATACCAAATTAAAGCTTTTTTATGTTCTTTTATTTAAGATCTCGAATACATATGCTTATTCAAAAAATATGGATAAAAAATACAAAACATTAATTTTTAAGGTTTTTAATTAATTTTAGTTAGAGTTTATTCCATTCAATTATGTTTATTTCATCCAGTTTAGGTTTATTCCACCCCAATTAGAGTTTAATTACAATTCAATTAGCTATTATATATGATAATTCAATAATTGTTGTGTTTTCTTATTCTCATGAAATTTCGTTATGCTAAAATGAAAATAATGTGATGCTAATATGAACATATAATCATGCTAAAATGAATAAACAACACATGTTATTAAGAGTAAATTTACATTTTATTCTCATGCTAAAATTTCATATACACCATGTTAATAAGAAATTAGTTCCAGGCTAAAACATTATGAATGCAATGTTTTTCGTATAATAGATCAAATTAAAGTTTTTAATGTTGTTTCATTTAAGATGTCACATGCCTCTAGTACTCCGAATAAAATATGGATGAAAAATATAAAATGTTCATTTTTAGGGTTTATTTCAGCCCAATTAGGTTAATGTTACCCCAACTAGGGTTTATTTTATTCCAATCAGGGTTTTAGATCTTCCATGAAAAAATTATTTTTAATACTGAAAAATATCACTTCTAATATTATATAGGTGCATATAAAATTTTCTGAAATGTCATATGCACTATACTAATATAAGAGTAGTTTAATATTAAATGTTGATGAGTTACGGATTATGTTAAAATGTCATATATATCATTCTAATATGTGAATAGTTTCATTCTAAAACTTCATAAACGCAACTATGTGAGTTATAGTTGGTCATCTTAAAATCTTATATAGGTCGTGCTAAAATATTATATACACCATGCTAATATAAATCTGGGGCTACTTTGTATAAAAAATATGCCTAAAATTTAATTTTTTTGTTTTTCATCTATGTTTTTTTTTTCAAATTAACATATGCAACATGGATTTTAAATGAAAGAGTACGAAAAGAGCTTTAATTTGATATATGTTTTACATAAATCCTATTAAAAATAAGTGAGTTATGATTGTTTAAAGTTTGTACAATATTTGTATAAATATGCTGACATCATCATAAATTTTGACGGAAATAAAATAACCCCTCACTTTTAAAGTTCAATGTATTTACCAATATGCCACCATTTTTTTTTAAATATTCAACATATTTACAAGTTTGTCACCACCTTTTTGTATTAAATCTAGACCATTGAGATAAAAATTTGTATGGTTTGGATGAGTTCCCAATATAAGGAAGGATTCTAACCAGATCCATCCCCTATATATATATATATATATATACACACACACACACACACACACACACATAGGGTTGGGTTCCAGAATGAACCACACCCTAGGTGAGAACTGAGAACCAATTTAAGCCATAGATCCGGTATATTTGGACGACCTAGATCTGCTCCAGATTTTAAAAAATATTGTGCTAATCTCGTAATAACGTCCAACTTCGTTGCTCCTGAATCTTAGTAAGGGTAAAATCGGAAAATATATGAATACTCAGAATTTACGTGCATATTTTTCAATTTAGAGTTTTAGAACTGTCATGGCCTTTTTTAGCACTGTCATGGCTTTTTTTAGCATTGACATGACTTATTTTAGCATGACTTTTTTTTAGCATTAGCATAAAAAGATGTCATCGACATTATAAAAAAACCACGAACAAACACTATTACATGTTGAATTATCAATAAATGAATACTCGGAATTTACATGAATATTTTTCAATTTAGAGTTTTAGCACTGTCATTTCCTATTTTAACACTGTCATTTCCTATTTTAGCACAGTCATGGCTTTTTTAGCATTGTCATGACTTATTTTAGCATGACTCTTTTTTAGCATTAGCATAAAAAAATGTCACCGACATTGTAAAAAACCACGAACAAACACTGTTACATGTTGAATTATCAATATATGAATACTCATAATTTACGTGTATATTTTTCAATTTAGAGTTTTAGCACTGTCATTTCCTATTTTAGCACTGTCATTTCCTATTTTAGCACACTCATGGCTTTTTTTAGCATTGACATGACTTATTTTAGCATGACTTTTTTTTAGCATTAGCATAAAAAAATGTCATCGACATTGTAAAAAAACCACGAATAAACACTGTTATATGTTGAATTATCAATATATGAATACTTAGAATTTACGTGTATATTTTTCAATTTAGAGTTTTAGCACTGTCATTTCCTATTTTAGCACTGTCATTTCCTATTTTAGCACAGTCATGTCTTTTTTTAGCATTGTCATGAATTTTTTTTTTAGCATTAGCATAAAAAAATGTCATCGACATTGTAAAAACCACGAACAAACACTGTTACATGTTGAATTATCAATATATGAATACTCAGAATTTACTTGTATATTTTTCAATTTAGAGTTTTAGCACTGTCATTTCCTATTTTAGCACTGTCATGGCCTTTTTTAGCATTGTCATAACTTATTTTAGCAGAATTTCTAAATTACAAAAATACCCTTAGTTCATTAAAAAGTCGATAATATTACAAATATGCTACCGCGTTTTTTTCAATCTTGGGACAGATCTTGGCCGTCAATATAAGAGCGATCTGTGGCTGTAGTTCTCAGTTCTCACATGGGTGTGTGGTTCTCACATGATCCGTATTAGAATAGGAAAGGAGTGTGATGAGCTTTGAAATTCAATTCTAATTACTTCAACATTTACACAACTATAATAGCACTACTAATCACAAACTTATAATTTAATTGGTATTTCTCAGAATCATAAGGATGAAAATAGTAAGTTAAATGGGGAAAAAAAGATGATAAGCTTAGAGTCATATATATATATATATATGAATAACGAATCAATATATAGTTCATTGTTTTGGAAATTTGATCTACTTGTTTTATAAAGTCAATTAAATTATTCTTTAGTTGAGGTAATTTTATAAGTACGAAGTTGAAAGAGGTCATTAATTCTGGATGGAGAATAGACATTGCAACTAATTCCCACCAAAAAAATCAAGGTATAAATAAGCATTGTTTTAATCCAAGATTGGGGGTGTCCAAATTCAACTTACAATCAAAAGCAATTTCCTCTTCACAGCTGGATTTGCTGTACGCCTATCATGACTCCGTTGAAATGAAAAAAAAAAAAAAAAAAGAAAAAAAAGGAGAAATAATATTAGAAGAAAAGAAATTAAAGGATAAAAATGGAGATGTTTCAATAGGTGCCCATTACTTCATGCCAAAGAAAAATTCAACATTTGAACATGCAAGGAGATGACGCTGTCACTCTCAATCCACATACGAAATGTCTCATTGTTTGCCTTTCTTGGCAATTTGGAATCTATTTGAGTTGGTATATATCAATATATCTTTATCCTCATAGAAAATCTAGAAAACCCAATGTTACCACAATATCATTAACTTTGATAAAATTGAATCGCCATTTTTAATCAAACAATCTACTATTTTAAGTAGGAATTAATAGTATGGAATGCTTTCAATAGAAAAGTAGGCATTTGTATACTTTGTTTAGATACATGCGCAGTTAACTTATTTAAGTATTCCTTCGGTTTCGTTTTGTTTGTTGTTATAAGTTTTTTTTTTTTTTGTAAAAATGTTTCTTGTTTTATATATTTTGACACATTCTCTCTCAAATTTAACCTTACAAATATATGGAGAGAGAAAAAAATTTCAACTTTTTAGAAAAATATAAGTGAATAGGATTATTTTATGTAATATAAAAGGGATGGATATATTAGTCCAAAAAAGTAATTGTTAATTCTAAATTAAAATTTTAAAGCAACAAACAAAACCAAATGGAGGGAGTATATGAATTTAATATATTGATATCAAAATTATCGTGCACATGGATTGTACTACAAAACATACGCAGGAAGTAATTATATTATACTACCTCCGTTTCATAATGTTTGTTGTTTTGTTTTTTTTATCTGGAATTAAGAATTAATTTTGTGGATAAATATATCCATCCCTTATATATGCTATAAAATCTAATTCATCTATATTTTCCTAAAAAATAACAATATTTTCTCTCTCCATATATTTTTCTCTCTTCATATATTATAGGTAAGTTAGAATCAAAAAATCTTGTAGGATTTGAAAGGGTTAAAATTGGGAGAGAGGATGTCAAATTATATAAAACAACAAACATTTTGAAACTAAAAAAAAAACCTTAAACAACAAACATTATGAAACGGAGGTAGTATAATACACTATTACTTAATAGGGCTAAAATCAAATCATATAACTCGACAACTCAATTTGTATTTGTTTCTTTCCTAAAAGAAAGTCGTGTCCGTTAATTTAAAATTGGTTTGAGTTCGATAAGAATATCAAACAAGTTTGATACATAATTTTGTCTTTGATAATATTTTAAATTCGGCTCGAACTTGAACTCACTAAGTAAAATTAGAGTAAACAAATCTAAAAATACTAAACTACTTGAGCTAAATCAACTCATATTCGATCAAAGTTTATTTGAGCTTGACTTAATAGATAATCAACACACACTAGTTCAAACATAAATTTTAAAATTTGATATTATTTTAAATAAGTTTAAATCAATGTATATTTAGCTCGACTTGACTCGTTTATAATTTTAATACCAAGCAGTGAAACTTTTAAGTCAATTTATTTGGGCAATTCCAACACGCAAATATTATACATTTCAATTCATTTTCATAATCCTACTATATCTAAAAGTAGGATAGTGGTTATAAGTAGAAACCACAAGTGTTCCAGCCCTAAATATATTTCCAAATATAGAAATATTTAATAAAAAAAATAGACTAAATTATTAGTAAAATAACTTATAACAAAATCTATACCATAATATACATAAATAACATGTAATCAACTAATTATTTTTGTAACTCCATAAAATATTCAATTAATTATAGAAACACCAAATATAGCAAATTTTTGTTGTATATTATATTATTATTGTATATTTTTATGTATAACAACTATTCAGTCGGCAACTTTATATTTTCATGTTACATAAATTATATTTTTCTTAAAAAAGGAAACATTTATACAATATCTATTTTTTTTAATGAGCATATATTTAGTCGAATTTGGTGTTTCTATGACTTATTTTAATGTAATTAATATTGATGTAACGGAAGTTATTATAGAAACACGTAAATATCATATATTGATTGTTTCTATAATTATGAAATTAATTTAATATAGACAATAATAATGGAATCAATTCTCATTAATCAATTCTAATCATTCATTACATTACTAAAATTAATAGGGTGTACATATTATAAGATCTCATTGATGGTATAATTGATTGTTATATATCATAACATCTAATTATGATACTTATTAACATGGAATTGATTTCAATTGTCCATCTGTTTGCTAGGATTATATTTAATTTAATTATGACTATGAAATGTAATTTATATAGATGATGGAGTAAAATAATTATTTATTTTTAAAATGAGATAAAAAATAAAGATTAAATTACGTTTATAAATTCTCACTTTTTTATTATAGATCATTTCTATATAATATATTTGTGCATATATAATAAATAAATATTTTTTAACGTACATATATTTATGAACATCGTCTTAAGCATAGTGATCATAAAATTAAAAATATCTTTTCTAATAAATTTAATGATATTTTTCTATAATCATTCATTCATACTTATATTTGTATTTTTTAATCATATACAGTTTAGAAATATATATAGTTATATTTTATGTAAGATATGATTTTTATAAGCATTTTTTTATCAAGTTTACAATATGTATATAAGAATAAATAATATAAGTTACAAATTAATAGTCCAAATTTTATTCATGTTAAATTATCTTTTTAGTTCTAACAAAGGTCATATTTTATAAAAAAAAAAATATAAACATGCAAATTTCTTTTAACACTAACTATTTATTGAATATTTAATTTAGTAATTATTATTTATAGTAAATAATTCAAAATTACAATTAAATAATTTAAAATTTTAAAAATATTGATTAAAAATAAATCATGATTCAGTTAAAATATAATACAAAGACCCTTCATGAAAATGCGACGTTACATAAAAAACTACAAACATAACAGTGCTATGAAATCTTCAAAAAATAATATCATATCATAATACAATTCAATACATACAATGTAATAATAATAATAATAATAATAATAATAATAATAATAATAATAATAATAATATATGGGTATGGGGCAGGTTGGGTACTAATGTACCCCTACCCGCACCCGTCTCCATCAAATTTTTGCGGCTAATTACTCGTGTCTGTGTCTATATCCATTAAGTGGATAATTACTCTATCAATCGTGAGTAATTTTTGCGGGTACCCATAAAATCTACTACTCATTATCATCCCTAGACATCTTAATGAGTTGTGTGTATTAAAAAAGAAAAGAGAATACAGTAACAAACCTAGTGTTTCGTCAAGATGGCACACGCAAATCCCAAACCGACCCGCTAGAGGACGGGGTTGATTGTATGGCAGTGAGTCAACCCGAGTTGTGTCTCTCGAGGAAAGCTTAACAGGGCGATTATCTTTCTATGCTACACACATGGATATATACATGAATTAAACACGAATCTAAACATTCTAAATCAAAGGTTTGAAGGATTTAAACTAAAATAAACTAAATCAAACAAACAAAAATAAGACAATAATAAACAACAATAAAGATGAATTAAACAATTGTAAACGAACATTAGGGTGTATATTCTCTCTTTGGTTTCTCTCCTAGCTCGATTCAAGTTGATTTCGTCAACCTTAAACGTATAATAGACTCTATTAAGAGGATTAACTTCATTTACTCTCATATTAATTCATTAAACCCTTACCGGCTAAATTATATGAGCAAGATTAACAATTAGGCGTATGAACCTAGTCAACCTAATGTTGAAAGAACCCTAGTCAAGCAATAGAATATTCTATCGATCTCATCTATTACCTAGCAATGTTGAATATTGGCCAAACATACAACATAAACGAGTTCAATTCAATCAACGGGGAATCAACAATAATAAGCATGGATCGAAATCAAATCGATTATCTACCCCATAATGTATGGAACTACCCCCTCATCATACAAGATACCAAACAAGAATTATAGAAGTTCTTCATCTCATAAACCAAAGATAAATGAAATACAAACTTACAGAATAATGTTTGTCTTGACAATGTTTGGGACAAATCCCTACAAATCAACTGAAACTGAAAGAGAACACAAAAGAAATGGAGATCTTCTACCAAGCCTAACTGACCAGCCCCGGCTTGAGATTTGGATCCCTTCTTCTCCATCTTCCTTCTTCGCTTCAGGCTTCTCCTTCCTTTTCTTTTGGGAACGATCGTGAATGGTGAAAGATGAATGAATGATAGATGATAAGAATGATGAAAGGTAATGACTTCCTCTCCAAGCCTCTCTCTCCGCGTGGAAATTGAAGTCTCCATGTGTAGTAGTTGGATGGTTTTAAGACCCTCAAAAGCCAAACGTGATCCACAATTGCCAAAAATAGCTTTGGAAATAGGACACCCAATGCCGGCGGATCACGGAGTGAGTGCCCCCCGCACCGGCAGAGTACCCCAGTGCTGGTTGGGCAAGGAAGCCCAGCGCCCAGTGTCCTTGTGTGGTCCCCCATGCTCATAGTCGACTTGGTCAACTAGAGGAGCAGAAATCCTTATTATCCTTATTTTTATTTATTTATTTCATTTTCATTTCTTTTTTGTTTTTTTCAATGATAGGAAGTTAGAGAAGAGAATGATGTTTCGAGCATAATGGACACGTTTGCTAAGAGAACCGAACATGCCTTCTAATTCTTAGAGGACGAGACCCCACACACAAATCATCTAAACATAATCATTCTCAAGACAATTCATATTCTAGAATGAAATAACAGGAACAATCTCATGTAGCATGATCAACTCAACAACAATCCCTTGAAGATTCATATCCTAAATCACTAAGTTTGACAGGTAGACAAGACAAAGAATGCTGAGTGCGAGTCACAACACATAAAACACAACATGATCAAGACATAATTCAAAAGATAAAGCTAAAAGACACATAACAAAATCCAAAATATAACATAAATCATAAACATAAGTTCACCCCCCCATACACACATAAATCAAGCATTATCCTTAATGTATGAAAAGGAAATGCAAGAAATAAAGGGAGAGAGAATGTCACAGATTGTAGAAGACCGACAACAGGCGCAGATTCCTACAAAACAACAATAACAAGAAACCAAAAACGAACAAAATAATCACAGAAATAGGAAAATAACTTACAACTCACACAAAATATGAAAACATAGAAAAATAATAAAAACTTCACCGCTCGGGTGGTTGGTAAGGTGGTGGAGGCAGCTGTAGATATGGGTAGGAGAAGGTCCATGCCTGCCAGCTAACCTTAAGGTTGGACATTCACTGGTCTTGCTGATCGAAGCAGTGATAGACCTCCTGCCTAAAATCCCCAAACTCATGGCGGAAGTCCCCCAACTCCTGGCAGAACTCACCCATGGTCATGTCAAAATGCTGGCGGAAAGCACCTAATGAGACATCATAGTGGTCCCTGAAAGACCTCAAATCGTCACGCAACATCTGATACCCATCAGTAAGCATCACAGTGGGGGGTAAGGCGGTGGCTGGTAGTTGTTAGAATTTTCTTGCTCTTGATCTCCCTCTTGTTCCTCCTCATGTTCCTCTTCTTCAGGCGGGGTAGAAGACGGACCGGCTTCATCATCATGGAGGAGTGCTGCAATCTGGGTATTCATGAAGTCCCTTACATAAGGGCGATTAGTGTGAGGCATAAGTCACCTCTCATCCAACATAAGTTGAGCTCCTCTGAGCTCACTCAGGTCAATAAAGTACTCCCTAATTTTCCTCTTCGTCTAGAAGTGGGCCTCTCTCATGTTGCACACCAAGGGTGAAGGCCAAAGTAGAGATGAAGGCACAAAAGGAGGCATGCTGAGTGGTGTGTCTCTGCATTTTCTGAATCGACATCCAAATGAAAGTGGACGGGCAAATCCTCATTCTGTTCTTGGCACATCACATGATAAACCTTCGTCGAGTTGACTTTTTTAGATTGCTCATTTCCAATTATTAAGTACGAGAGCAACTTATGCAGCATGGCCAATGCGGGGTCCTTGATGAACCCTCTTGGCATCCTAGATGAGCTCCAGTTACTGAATCCAGTAAGCTCTAACCAAGCAGTAGTTGCATCAAATTTCTCAGGCTTAACCCACACTCCAGAAGTTGGAAAACTAAAGAACTCTTTCATCATAGCCAACATGACCTCATATTCTCCCCTCATGAGACAAAATGTGATTTTTGTGTGCTCCTTGTTGAGCTTGTAAGTCACCAAAAACATATAGCATAGAGGGTCATAACCAACATATTGTATTTTTGCAAATTTTTTCAAATTCAATTCTTTCAAGTATTTGACAACCTTGCTATCAAGTTTCAAAGTCTTCAACAAATTCCAATCGAATTAATGAGGATTAGTAATCTCATACACATTAAATGATTGGAAATGATTACCTTCCTCGTGGGTGGAAATCGGGAATGGACAATGTTAGAGGTGTCCTAAGTCCTCCATTTCTTCAGCATTGTCATGGGCTTCCTCATGTTGTTGAGGAGAGGTGACATTCTTGGTATGAACCATGGTTGAGTGTGGGAGCTTGGTGTGAGAGAAACACAAGCAAAGAAAGAGCTGGAGCTGGAGATAAGCTCCACAGTTGGGAGATGCAGCGACGGTAATGAGTGCAGCGGCAGCTGGCTAGAGCGCAATGGTGGCTGACGGACGTGGTGGAGGCAGGACAGCACTACAGAACTGGCAGCAGCGGTTGATATGGGCGACGACGGCTGGACGACTCCGCAACAGTGGAAGGTGTGCGCAACGGCGGGGTGCGGTGTTGGCTAGGTCGAGTGAGTGAGAGGTTTTCATCAAATTGAGACAAAAATTAGGAGTAGCGACGCAAATGTGATGTGGAAATAGGGACAAAATCGGGACCCCTTTTTATAACAAGATGGGCCTGCACTCGCAATAAGGTCCAGCAGCCACTAGGAAAATGAGCCAGCGCTCACGGAGTGAACAGCGCTCACTGGGAGCATTGGAATTGGAGGGGCCAGTGCCCGCTGGCCATCCAGAGCTCGCTAGGTCACTGGGGCCGAGAGCATGAGCCAGCGTTTGCTGGCTAGCCCGTGCTCGTTGGGTATCAATTCTTCTATATTTCTCCAACGCTCGCTGCAGGGCAAGCACTCGTTGGGTCACTACTACAAAAATAGATTAAGACAACACGATATTGACAACGGTTTTCTGAAAAAACCATTGTAAAGTAAGAGATTACAACGGTTTTGAGAAAAAACGTTGAGTATGAGCGCTTTTTAAAAACAAATTACAACGGTTCTATTAAAAAACGTTGTCTGTATTGCTAAATAAACAGCGGTTCATGTAAAACCGTTGTCTATGTGCGTATTTTTCGTTACAACGTTTTTGTGAAAACCGTTGTATAAATAAAAATAATTTTTAATTAATAGAAAAATGAGATATTGAATTTAAATTTCTAATTTGAGATCGTGCCCTAGCTCTGAAAATCTTCTTCGTTCTTCTTCAATTCCACAACCATCTTCTTCGTTTTTTCTTCAATTCAACAACAATCTTCTTGGATTCTTCTTCAGTAACAACCATTTTCTTCGAATCTTCTTCAATTCGACAGCCATAGACCTTCGTCTATCTTGAATTTAAATGCACAATCGTCTCTCTTCTTCAATTTGAAAGCCCCGATTGAAAGCCCTCTTCTTCTTCTTCTTCTTCGATTCTTCAAAAGTTTCTTCAATATATTTAAATTCGTGCACAGTAGAAATCCTGGCATCACCATTTGCTTCTGCTATCAGCGATGCTATTATATATTCGACAATGGTCTAAACGCGATAGGTATTCAAATCGATAGTCCCATATTGAAGAACATCAAAATTGCTAAAGCCAGTTGTGATCTTGGTAAGCTTCTAGGCTTCTAGCTGGAATATAGAAGATTTTTTTTTATCATAACCAAAAATGGGTTGGCCACGACCATATATTTTTCCTTGATCTATTGAAATTTGTTAGCTGCTTGTTTGAGATGTGAAAGGGAAAAAAATATGATTTTGTAATTTTTTGAAAAATGAGTTGGCTCTTCGTCTATTTTGCACTATAGGGGATTTATGAGAACTAACTGATTGTTTTCCTAAATTGATTTTTGGTTGGTTTACATTTGTGCATTGATCTCTGTAGTTGAGAACTTCTGATATGATTTGTGTGTTGGTCGTGTATTGTTGAATGCTCTCTTGATACCCTGCTATGATACTGAGGTTAAGTTGTAGCTTTTATGTTTCAATCCCAAGGTAATACCTATCTGCATTGATCTCTGTTGTGTTGCACGTATGATATGCTCATTTCATTACTGAAAATGTGATAGTTTCTGTTATGATTCTTGTGTTCCTCTTTTGTTAAATACTTGTTTGATCCGCTATCATGCTACTGGGGGTTAAGTTGTAGTTTGATGTTTCTATCTCTAGGTAGTTACTTTATTAATATGTTTAAAGCTTAGAGGGCTATATTGAGTGAGTAAACAATATTGTTCTCCCTCTGGACACTGTAACTAAATCTTGCTCTTGCTTACGCTAAGTGTAGTCCATGCTTATGCTACCTTCTCTGGAGTGAAATAAGTGTATTCTAAGAGTTACAAATTTGGTGAACCTCTGTTTGGAACTTAAATTGCTAAACCCCCAGTGTAGTGGCATTCCATGATGCTCCTAATGAGCTTAGTGTTTGTTCTAGCGAAGAGATTTGTTACATTGCTCGGGCATCTTGTATTTAAAATGCTTATTTTTTTATTTTTATTTTAATTAAACTTAGGGTTGTAGCACTATTTACTATGACTCTACCAAAATGAAGTTAATAAGTAGCAGGAGGTCAGCGGATATTTTGCGGGTAAGTGTTTAATTTCAATTTTATTAACTTCTAGTTCCTCTTTGTTGTATAATATAGAATCTAATGTTGATTACTTTTTTTTCCTTTTCAGATCTTTGAGAAGTATATAAAAAGATGGATTGCTATAGCAGTACCATTTCAAGGTACTTTTATTTGGCCTCCGAATTATGGACATGCTAATAATCTTGGTACTTTCTGGGTTCCAACAGGTGCACCTGGGCATATAACTTTCATATTTTCGAATGGTGCATCATTTGTTGAAGGGTGAGAACATATTTTTTTCATTTTGAAATGGAGTATACAGTAGTTGGTATGAACTTTTTTTTAATAGAGTAGTTGGTATGAACTTAATTACTAATTCATATATTGATTGAGTTGGTGCTACTCATCACTTTATCATCTTGTGTGTTTATATCTCCTGAATTGAGTTTTAGTTGATTGATTTTTTAACGAGCTTCTAGTTTGCTGATCTTCTTGAAAATGCTGCTTTTGGGATGGAAATCTTGACCCCTACTTTCCCACATCTTTTTATTTCTATTTATGCAGTTGCTGGAGCTGGAAGATCTGCAACGGCATTAATTCAGGTGACTTTTTAAGATAATGTAAATGCTTGCAGACTATTGTTAGAATTGGTAAGAATATAAGTAATACTTATATATGTGTGCAGGGTATTATTAGAATCAGTAAGAATCAAGCCATATTTGAATCAGAGTATTGTAGAGTACATATTCTCCATATATCGGAAGATTGTGTATTTCACTAATACTGACCAGCATTAGGTTTTTTAAGCAAGTATAAAATTGTATATAAAAATAAGATTTGAACGTTGGCTTCTTTTTTAGATTGGCAAGTTAAATTAGCTAATATCTGAAATTGCCTTGGGTTTCTTTATTTGATTGAACTAGCAACATTTTTAGATTCCTCTGATTTCCTTCCTCCTAGATAATTATGTTTTTATGATCTAGAGTTCCCTGTGGTACTAGGATATTTATTTTGGCTATATGCTAGAGTAGATGGTTATTTAAACTTATTCAAATCTAAAATAAAAATAACATGAAACATGCAGCCTTTTTCCTTTTGGTCTCCACCTATCTCTATGCTTTATCCCGTGGGGCTTACTAACTAATTCAACAATAGTTTAGTTTCCTTGAAAAGACTTAAAACTATTCCATATATCTTATGTGCTTTGTATTTGAACGCTAATAGTACTTTATTATTTGATTGCTTACACTAATAATTTTGATTTGACAGACAGCTACTATGAATTGCTTCTATGTTGGGTTTGCTACTCAGGGGAACTTTGTTGAGGTATAAATGAAGGATGGGCTTGGGTATCTAAGTAAGATAATGTTGTCGAAATTCAAGAGACATTTTGACGCAAATACAAAGGGCTGAAGGATAGAGGATAGCAGTAGAGAAGGCATAAGTTGATATAAAATTTCACATATCCAAGGAGGTAGCGGTGGTTTTGTCATCGAAGAGGAGGGTTGTGCAGTACCATCACGAGCTGAAGGTGGGAAATATTTTCTTATCTTTTGATGTATTTCTTCAAAATGAGCTTGTTCAAATGAGAAGTGAATCAAAGCTGTCGATTTCTAGAATCAGTGCTGATGTCAGTACTTCAGAATTCAGATTTGTTATTTGTAAAAGCTATTCATGGCGATTTTATTATCTTAATACTTCATTTTTTTCTTCAGCTTGAGAGAATGGAATGTAGAGCTAAAAATGCAAAGAAAGAGTCAGCATTACTGAGCGAGAAGTTGGAAGAGCTCAAAAAGCAACTGGATAAGGTAACCATTTCACTGTTTAACTTATATGGAGTTTATTTATATGGAGTTTATGAACTTTACAATATATTCTAGCTCATCAGGTTGCATAGTCTATAGTCTATGGTTTTTTAATTGCAATGTTGATATTTGAATGTTTTATGGTGGATTCAACTTGTATTGATGTTGATTATTGATTAGGGAAATGTCGGTGTTTGACAATAAATCGATGCAGGTACTCGATGTTGATGGCCATAAGAGAAGAGTGCATGCTTTTTGTAATTGAACATTAGATGTGATTTTTTTTTGTTTCATATTTAGAGACTATTGAAATTTGGATGAATTTGTAACAAGATATATTGTATTTTGGATGATTAATTAATTAATATGTTTTGGATTTTATCAATGTAGCTTATTATTTATTGGTGATTTATAGGTTTTACATCATAACGAATACAATTCAGTAATATTAAAATAAAAAAAATTCACCACAAAATTTACAACATTTTTTTAAAAACTGTTGTCAAATTACAACGGTTTTTTAAAAAACTGTTGTGACAATTACAACGGTTTTGTACATAACCGTTGTGACACAACAACGGTTTTTTAAAAAACCGTTGTAATTTGACAACGGTTTTTTTAAAACCCTTGTAATTTGACAACGGTTTTTTTAAAACCGAAAAAACCGTTGTCATTCCATTTAAGAGACAACAGAAAAACATTATATAGACAACGGTTTTGAAACCGTTGTAAAATTACAAAGGTTTTCAATCCGTTGTCTATGTGCGTGCAAAATTTGCAACACCAAAAAATACAACGGTTTTCAAATGAACTACACAACGGTTAAAAACTGTTGTCTTTATGCTTTTTTGTAGTAGTGGGTCATTTGGCCGAGAGCTCCATCGCGCGGTCGCTAGGTATGCCGCGCTAGCTGGGTTGTATTTTATGAAATTCTTTCCAATGCTCATTGGACGCCAGTGCTGGTTGCCTTCAAAATACCGAGAGACACCTCGAGCATCGGCTGGGTTGGCCAGCAGCAGTTAGATTTTCACCAACTTGCAGCATTTTCTTCATCAGTTCATATGAGCCAGCTTTCACCACAAAATAATTTTCCTACGAGACAATCACCAAAAATTGAAAACACATTAAAAAGGTAAAAATTGAACAGAACATGAAAATAATAAAATCATGGGTTGCCTCCCATGTAGCGCTCATTTTAAAGTCTCGAGCTAGACATAGTTTTCGAGCGATTAAGTAGAGTTGTCGAGCGTAATAGCTTCGAGTTCAGTCTCTCGGGGTTGCCTTTCAAGGTACGATTTGACATGGTGCCCGTTCACTTAGAATGATGCGTTCATCTTAGGATTTAGCAATTTCACCACACCATACAAGAAGACTTCTTCGATTATGAATGGGACTCCAACGAGATTTGAGCTTCCCATATAGAGCTTCAAATGAGTGTTGAAAAGGAGAAACTTCATGCCCGGAGTGAGCTCTTCCTTCACAATGCATTTGTTGTGAAGTCTCTTCACTTTGTTTTTGTAAATCCTTGCATTTTCGTAGGCTTCATTTCTCAGCTCATCAAGCTCGGAAAGTTGCAAGACTCGCTCCTTTCCTGCACAAGTTAGATTAAAATTTACCGCCTTAATAGCCCAAAAGGCCTTGTTCTTGATCTCTACAGGGAGATGGCATGCTTTTCCATACACGAAGTGGTACGAGCTCATTTCTAAGATAGTCTTGTAGGTCGTCTGGTATGCCCAAAGAGCATCGATTAGCTTAACAGACAAATCTTTCCTCGACACATTCACAGTCTTCTTCAAAATATTTTGAATTTATTTGTTGTTTGTCTCAACTTGACCGGAAGTCTGGGAGTGGTATGGAGTGGCCACCTTGTGAGTGACACTATTCTTCTTCATCAACTTCTCGAAGAGCTTGTTCGTGAAATGTGATCTACCATCATTGATAATGGCTCTTGAGAATCCAAACCTAATCATAATGTGCTCCTGCACAAACTTGATCACCATGTTAGCATCACAAGTTTTAGTGGGGATAGCCTCAACCCACTTAGAAACATAATCCACAGCTAACAGGATATACTTAAAACCAAAAGAGTTGGGAAATAGACCCATGAAATCAATACCCCATACATTAAAGATTTCAACCACAAGGTTGACATTTAAAGGCATCTCATTTATTCTCCCAATATTTCCAATTCTTTGGCATTTATCACAAGACAGATAAAATTTATGAGCATCCTTAAAAATAGAAGGTCAATACAAACCGGATTGCAAGATCTTTCAGGCCGTCTTTTACCCTCCAAAGTGCCCACCGCAATGTAAGGCATGGCAAGAGATCAAGACATCTGTTTGCTCTTCTTCAGGGACATAACATCATATCACTTCTGTAAAACGATAATCCGTGCTCACAAGTGTTTAAAAAGTACTACCAACAAATATTTTACGATATAGGTGGGACAGATATAAGAACATAAAATATAAAGCAGTAAAATACGCATGAGATTGGTAACCCAGTTTGGTTAAACAACCTAATCTGGGGGATTGCTCCCAAACTTGAAGATTCATTTGTTACTCCTTCATGAAGTGTATTTGGGATCTTACACATACAGGACTCCCTCCTTATGTCGCCCATTCTTCTCCACGAACTCTTTCACTAAAAAAAGGTTGTAAGATCCTATTACAATTGTGACACTAGACTTCCTCTAGCGACCCATGACTTCAACTTACAATCTCTCCCGAGATTACGTACAAAACGGATTAATAAAACCCCTCACATATTTCACTCAAAATACTCAAATGCTAGAACATACTGTGGAACAGTTACTAGCTAATACAAAGAACACAAATGAAATGACTCTCAAATAATCTTCTAAGAGAATCTAAACATGTGTAAGTGGTACCGATTGCAAAAAGAATCAGCCTTCTTATAATCTTCTTTTCACAATTGTCACCGATCTTCATCGCCATCAATATGGTAAGTAGATTATGGTTTTTAATCTTCCCAAATATGTGTAGATACTTTCCTTGGACATGAGAGTTATTTGCAGTTCGGTATCTACTCCACAAGGCAGTCAATCGAACATATCTTGCCTTCCACAAATGGATACGCGCAACATCTTGTAAATAAGGAAACTGCCATATAAAAGTGTCCCTAGGTATGTCTGGGCCATCAGAGGTAACAGTTCACCAAATGTTCTTCTTTTCTCGCATAGCGAAATAAATGGCTTCGGGGACATACCCAAGCACACATTGTCGGACATATCTCGCCAACAACATAACACGAACACATAGTACATAATGGTGGCACTAAAATCTCCTCCTTTGTCATTTATGGTTGACAATAATCATCACAATATGCACAACACTTGAATAAACTTCGCAAATCAAAATATATCAAAACAAGCGATATATTTAAAAACTGTCTGGGACAGTTCCAAGCACACTCCCCCTGAGTCTGATCTGGGAGTGCCTTCAAACATCACGATCCTTGTTTTCACAGTTAAGACTGCATTGTCTAGTTGATCAAATATTAAGTACAGACCAACAAAAATAGGGTGGGGTAAACAAGCATCCCCAAATAAAAAAAAGTTCAACAAAATAGCAAAATAAAGGAGCATCAGCTCAGCCTTCTTCCTTCTCTCGTCCTCTCTCATCCTCTCCCCCTTAATTATTGCCAGAAACGGCAATGGCATTCAATGTGGGGTGGTATCAGCATCATCATTGGCAACGGAAGTAGTGGGCGAAACAGCATCAGTAGCTACAACAGCATGTCCAGCAGCAGCATGCAGCGCATCAAGCGATGAGGCTAAGCCAAGGGCTCTAGCACGAAGATCTAGTAATAGGGACTCCAACTCCTGCTTCCGAGTTTGAAAAGTTCGAATGGACTTCGCCAGGCACTGCACCTCTCGCTTCAGAGACTTGATGTGTCTGTCAAAGAAAACAGAAGTGACAGAAAATGTGGAGGCATATCTGTGTAAGACAGAAGGTGGCACAGATACAGGGTCTCTAACAGTATCTTTGGCAGGGAGATCATTGGCATGCTGAAAAGAAAATAGCTTCTGGCTAATGATGAGCGGAAGCTCCTCAGGCTCGAACGAATCTTCTGCAGTCACCAGAATGTGCTGAGCCATTATGATGCTGAAAATCATACCAAGAAACCCGATGGGCTGCTGACTTCTTCTAGATTCAGCATGGGCCACAATGTGCTCAAAAATAAGCTGCCCGGGTTGAACTCCAGCCAAGTTCCAACCTTGTACAGCAACAGACCCAGAGGCTTGCCAACAGTGGAATTGTTTGTGCTAGGAATTCAGTTTCAGACGACAATCTTATGAAGTATTGAATACTTCACACTCAAATCAGAGGCAAACAAGGATCTCCCTTGAGGCCAAACCAGCCTACTTCCCCCGATCAATTCAACAGCAACTTCCTTAAGATCAAACACCAGAGCAGGACCAACAACATGCTCACGACCCAAATGAGCATTGATCATAGTAGGAGAGAAAGAAATCCAATAGCCACGCACAAACACATAAAAAAAAAGCTTAGATGATTCATCTTTAATAGACTTGGACAAATTCGCATAGAATTCATGAACAACGGCAGCAATAAACATAAGAGCATGATAAGCAGATTTTTCGAACCTTAAATCATGCAACAGCTCAACAACTCTAGTACCTTCCATATCCGTCTTAACTAATCTACGCCTAGACACAAGAGAGCGACCAACAACCAGCTTATATTGACCCTGGTGAAAAGCAGATAAAAATTTACTCGAGTTGAAGGCTTCAGACTCAAAGGCAGATCTGTCAGACAGATCCTCTGGCACATCTTCAGGTACATCATCAGAGGGAGAAGGTGCTCTTGTGTTTTGCATCAGTGGCCGATAAGAACTAGATTGCAAACCCAACATCTGTTCGGACATGCTCTGAGTAACACGGCAAGGAACAGCAGCATCGGGCTTCCTAGCAGGAGCCTTTTAAGAAGCACACTTCTTTCCAGAGGGCTCTTGCAACTTGGGGGCAGAAGATGAAGATCCCTTCTTCTGCGACAGTTTTTCCATCACTCTTGACTTGAGATTGGCAATCGGAGTGTCATCATCATCCTCAGATTCTGGAGAAGTAACAAGTTCATCCCTCAATTCTAGTTTACGTTTGGTTCTGGGAGATTTTGCGGAAGATGTTTCTTGATCCGGTCTGGGTGGAACATAAGCAGACTCAAGCATGGGAAACTCGACATCCAGAAAGGAAATATCAATATCTTCTTCTCCTTACTCCTTATCAAGGGTTTCTGTAGTAGCAGGGGGTGAAGCATCACCCAATGGAACTTGAATAGTGACGATGGGCGAGTCACTAATCACAGGAGCACCTGCGAGAACTGAGAGCGCTTGAACAGCAGACATGGCATCGGAGGACGCAGCAAATTCCTCAACAGAGGGTGCAATATTAGCCACGGTGGCGACAATTGAAGCTTTTACTGCTTCAGCATTCTTCATCGGCAGCGAGGGAGGCACACTGGAAACCCCAGGAGAGGGTTGAGTGATAGGATCTGTCTCAGATATAGATCTGGGAAGAACTTCAGCAGAAGGTGCCACAAAAAAAGGCACAGAAGCATAGCCACCAGAAATAGCCTCAGATTTCTGCTCAGACACAAAGGATAAAGAACCAAAGGAAGTAAACACCAGAGGTTTAGAAAACTCTCCCAATTTTTGCCAAAAATCCTTAGTGTTGATTCTTAGTTTCTTGAACAGAGAGGGTTTGGAAGACCCAGTGTTGTCTGCCATTGATTTCAGAGGAGAAATATCTGTGGGGCAAAAGATTCGAGAGAGAGAGAGAGAGAGCTCGAGTTGTAGGAGAATTTTTAATAAAATTCAGTTGCCTTTAAAAAAACTAGATTTTGTCCTTAATTAGGAAATTTAAGAAGGCAATTTCCATATCTGTCACATCCCATAAATAGCACCCCTCTTCACATTCTCGGAAAGTGGAACTAAACTAGGCGCGGGAAACAAGGAACCACTTATCGTTGAAAAATAATTGCTCGAACTGAGCCAGCATCTGTCTGGGACATATGTTGGAACACATCTCATAGACCACATCAAACTTGGTCATTTTCCTCTCTCTGTACATACATCACTGACCAAGACCGTACAAAGAGGCTTTTCACGGAGGAGAAGTTCAGAGAACACAAAGACCCAGAGAGGATCTAAGTGTTTCAAACCTTGCACTATCATGTGTCTTAGTAAAAAAGTCCGCAAGTTGGGCATCAGTTCCAACATATTCAATCACAAGTGATCCATCTTCTACAAGTTCACGGATGAAATGGTGACGAATATCTATGTGTTTTGTTCGTGAGTGCTGGACAGGATTCTTCGAAATATTTATGGCACTCATGTTGTCACATAATATGGTAAGGACAAACTGTGGCACACCATAGTCAAGCAACATCTTCTTCATCCAGAGAAGTTGAGTACAATAACTTCCAGCTGCATTATATTTCGCTTCTGCAGTAGACAGAGAAATCGAATTTTGTTTCTTACTAAACCATGAAACCATGTGGTTTCCAAGAAGAAACATCCTCCTGAAGTACTCTTCGAATCTTCAGTACAACCAACCCAATCTGTATTACAAAACCCCACCAAACTAGGGTTTGTATCATAGGAAAACCAAATTCCTAACTCAGCAGTACATTTTATGTACTTAATTATGTTCTTGATAGACTTCAGATGACTTTCTTTAGGATCAGATTGGTACCGAGCACATACTCCCACACTGTAGCAAATGTCGGGCCTACTTGCAGTAAGGTAGGGTAGGGTATTGATATAGATCTAAACGATGATCACATCAGATTTTTCTCTCTTGATGAAGAGAGTTCTATCAACTCCACCACGAACATATTCTTTCTCCATAAGGAACTTGGTTAGCCGTTCATACCAAGCTCATGGAGCTTGTTTGAGTCCGTAAAGAGCCTTTTTCAGTTTGTACACAAACTCGGGATGGTGAGGGTCTTCAAAACCTTTGGGTTGGCTAACAAACACGTCTCCAAATAAGTACCCATTCAAGATGGCACTCTTCACGTCCATTTGGTATAATTTGAACTTTATCCAAGCAGCCATGGTGAGAAGCAACCGAACCGATTCAAGACAAGTAACTGGAGCAAAAGTTTCATCGAAATCCACTCCTTCAACTTGGGAATAACCTTGGGCAACAATTCTTGCCATATTTCTAGTAACGTTCCCTTTATCATCGGTTTTATTCTTGAAGATCCACTTTGTGCCGATCACATTAACATCTTTAGGTCGTGGAACAAGATCCCACACTTCATTTCTTTCCAATTGTAAGAGCTCGTCTTGCATGGCATGAATCCATCGGTCATCTTGCAATGCCTCCTTAACACTCTTGGGCTCTACAGTTGAGGTGTAATAAACATTGGCTATCAATTCATGATAGTTCTTTCGAACTCCTCTTGCTCGAACTTCTTCACTCATATCACCGATGATATCTGATGCAAAATGATTCTTCTGAACACCTTTCGAAGGTTTTCTAACGTCCAGTTTCTCATGTCTTGCTTCTGTCAGGTTACTGTGTTCCGAACTGTCTGGCACAGATACTGGAACATGGATAGTACCATCAATGCTTTCATCATCAATCTGGGCAGTAGATTCTTCCAGATCATCAACAACAATGTTAATGGACTCCATCACAGTCTTGGTCCTTTTGTTGAATACACAGTAGGCACGACTATTCCTCAAATACCCAAGAAAAATACATTCACCTCCTTTGGCATCAAACTTACCAAGCTGCTCTCGGTCTCTCAACATGTAACAAGTACTTCCGAAGATATGAAAGTACCTTAAGTTTGGATTTTTCCCTTTCCACAACTCCTAGGGAGTAACTCTCATCTTGGGTTTGAAGTACACCCGATTAATGACATGGCATGTTGTGTTCACCGCTTCAGCCCAGAGATTGTTAGGGACAGATTTTACCTTCATCATGACTCGGCTCATCTCTTGAAGTGTCCAATTTTTCCTCTCAACAACACCATTTTGTTGAGGTGTTTTTGGTGCAGAGAACTCTTGACCGATCCCTTTTTCTTCACAGAAACATTTGAAGAAAGAATTTTCAAACTCACGACCATGATCACTTCTTATTCTTACTACATTAGTTCATTTCTCCACTTCAAGCTTGAGACACAACTTCTCGAATGTCTCGAAGTCTCTCTCTTATCTCTTAGGAACTCCACCCTTGTAAATCTAGTGTACTGATCCACCCAAACAAATATGAACTTCTTCTGTCCAATACTTTCAGTTTGAACAGGCCCCATCAAGTCCATATGCAACAACTCCAAGGAGTTTGAAGTGGTAATTTTTTTAACAGATTTATGAGATGTGTGAATCTGTTTTCCAACTTGACAAAGTCTGCAAACTTTCCTTCGATCGATACTCAATCTTGGAACACCAATCACAGATTCAGTCTTCATGGGTCTCTGAAGGCTTCGAAAAATAATATGTCCGAGCTTTTCATGCTATAAATTTGCTTTACAAAGCTGAGATCTAAAGCAAGTCCCCTTCATGTTAAGGAGATAACAGTTGTCCCTCGATATGTCCCTGTCCATCAGAAGTACACTTTCTTTGTTCTTGACAAGACATTTGTCTCTAGTGAAATATACCAAGAGACCTTCGTCACACAACTGACTAATGCTAATTAGATTAGCTTTTAGTCCTTCTACAAGCAGCACATCCTCCAGATTGGGCATTCCATGCATATTTAGACATCCACGGCCAAGCACTCTACCTTTAACACCATCTCCAAAGGTAACAGATTGATATGAGCAATCTTTTTTAATATTGCTCAGCATGCTAGCAATTTCGGCCATATGTCGAGAACATCCACTGTCAAAGTACTAGCTACTTTTCGCATATATGTTGACAGCAGTATGAATCACATAACTTATGTGGTTGTTCCTGGATCTATTCCTCCTATTCATTCTTCCATCAGGATGTTCAGACTGAGACAATCCTCTCCTTCTCATTCTTCTGAGGTCATTGATATAGTTTCTGCAATGAGGTCGAATATGACCCGATTTCTCACAGTAGTGACACACAACACATGTCTTTTGAGAGTGCTTCTTTTGCTGTTACTTGTTTCTTGCTTTAGCTTCAAATTCTGAACCAGTTGTACCATGTGTTCCAGAGGTCTGTCCTTGACAGAATTGATCATAAATCTGACCACCATTGTATCCAAGCCCGGTATGATACTGAGGATTCTTTCTTTTAGCAAGGATTTTATCAAGATGAGATGATCCAGAATTCATCATTTTCACAAGCTTCTTCAGATGTTGAAGTTCACCGGTCTGAGAGTGATTGTTGTTTCTGGACTGCAGCAAGTCATTTTGCACTTCCTTGAGATGAGTGAAAAGATTATCTCTTTCTTTCAAGAGATCGGCATTCTCTTTCATCAGCTCTTAATTTACTTGAACCACCATGATCCAACTCGTATGAAGTTTTTTATATGCTTTCATGGCAGATTCTTCAGTGAATTCTTCATCATCACTGCATTCAGATGCCTTGTCATCCTGACTATCAAGAACAGACTCAGACATAGTTTCTTTGACAGACTGTGTCATGAAAGCAATATGATTGCTCACAGCTTCTTTATCACTTCCACTATCATCCGGATCATCACTCTCACTGAGAGTAGAACAATATGATTTGTTCTTCTTTTTAAGAGTATTGGCACACTCGGCTTGATAGTGACCAAAACCACCGCACTCTCTACACTTGACTTTCTTATGTTTGTCTTCATTTGAATCTTCATCTTTTGATCTCCGAGGTTGAAAAAACCTACTCTTGCCATGATTGATTTGTATAGATTTCTCATATCGTTTGGTAAATTTTGAGAAATTCTTAGACAGCATAGTAATTGACTCGGCAAGATCATGTTTGTCAGGGACATTGCTTAGCACATCAGTACTGGAACCTGCCTGAAAAGCTATACTTTTCTTCTGCATTGTCTCTTCATCTGTCAACCCCATTTCAAATGTTCGTAAGGACCCCAGCTCCTGTAACTTCATCTTGCTCACGTCTTTGGCCTCTTTAATGGCCGTGACTTTGTACGCGAATCTTCTGGGCAGAGATCGCAGAACTTTTCACACAAGTTTCTCTTCAGAGATCGCATCTCCAAGAGCAAGCTTTCGTTATCAATGTCACAAATCTTGGCATTGAAATCAGCAAGTTTTTCACCCTTTATCCATCCGAAAGTTCTCAAATCTGGTGGTAAGCAGTTGCATTCGAGAGGCACGAACACTGCTTGTTCCTTCAAATGTGGTCTGCAGAATGTCCCACGCATCCTTCGCTTTGTCACAAGTGGAGATGAGTTTGAAGACATTCATGTCCATAGCAGAGAAGATAACGTTCATGGCTTTAGCATTCAGCCCCATGATCTGGTAGTCGGCATCCTCCCATTCTTCTTCAGGCTTCAGCATAACTTTGTCTTTTTCATCATTCTTTGTGGGAGGCTTACATCCTTCAATCACCATTTTCCAGGCCCATTTATCAATCAAACATATGAAAGTTGTCATTCTAGCTTTCCAGTAGGCATAATTATTGCCATCAAGAAGTGGGGGTCGCACCGTCGAGGCTCCTTCTTTCATTGTGTCCATCTCGGCAAAACAACACAAAATACATGGATTAATAACCCAAGATCACACCTAAATATAGGTGACTCGCTCTGGTACCAATTGTAAAATGATAATCCGTGATCACAAGTGTTTAAAAAGTACTGCCAATAAATGTTCTACGATATGTGTGGAACAGATGTAAGAACATAAAATATAAAATAGTAAAATACGCACGAGATTGGTAACCCAGTTTGGTTAAACAACCTACTTCGGAGGGATTGCTCCCAAACTTGAAGATTCATTTGTTACTTCTTCATGAAGTGTATTTAGGATCTTACAAATGCAGGACTCCCTCTTTATGTCGTCCGTTCTTCTCCATGAACTCTTTCACTAAACGAAAGCTGTAAGATCTCCTTACAACCATGACACTAGACTCTCTCTAGCTACCCACGACTTCAACTTATAATCTCTTCTGAGATTACGTACAAAATGGATTAATAAAACCCCTCATGTGTTTCACTCAAAACATTCAAATGCTAGAACATACTGTGGAACAATTACTAGCTAATACAAAGACCACAAATGAAATGACTCTTAAATAATCTTCTAAGAGATTCTAAACATGTGTAAGTGGTACCGATTGTAAAAAAAATCAGCCTTCTTATAATATTTTTTTCACAATTGTCACCGATCTTCATCACCGTCAATATGGTAAGTAGATTATGGTTTGTGATCTTCCCAAATGTGTGTAGATACTTTTCTTGGACATGAGGGTTATTTGCAGCTCCATATCTACTCCACAAGGCAGTCAATCAAACATATCTTGCCTTCCACGAATGGATCCACGCAAGATCTTGTAAATAAGAAAACTACCATATAAAAGTGTCCCTAGGTATGTCTGGGACATCAGAGGGAATAGTTCACCAACTGTTCTTCTTTTCTCACACAGTGGAATAAATGGCTTCGGGGACATACCCAAGTACACATTGTCGAACATATCTCACCAACAACATAACATGAACACTTAGTGCATAATGGTGGCACTAACAACTTTATCTTTTCCTAGATAGAAAAGATGTAGATCGTCCCAAAAGTAGTACATGCACATTGCTAAGAATCTCTTCCTCTCTTGAAAAGTGAGGTTAAGATGTATTTTACCACAAGTGAGATAATTAGCAATATCGTCATACCATGGAAAAGAGTTAAGCTCAAGAGCATGCTCATATGGAAACGAATCAGAAATAATTCCACTCTCACGTGATGTATCTAACATTTCATCAACAAGGAGATGAGAGAGATGGTCTGCTACAATATTTTCACACCCTTTTCTATCTTTAATTTCAACATCAAATTCTTGCAAAAGAAAAATCCACCTAATGAGTCTAGTCTTAGCTTGGGGTTTGGTTAACAAATGCCTAAGAGCTGCATGATCGCTATGCACAACAACTTTAAAGCCTAAGATATAGGATCTAAATTTATCTAATGAAAAGAAAACAGCAAGCAACTCTTTTTTAGTGGTTGTGTTAGTGCTATTGTGTTGCACTAAGTGTGTTTTAGCGTGATATGTTCGACAATGTGTTCGTGGATATGTTCCTAAAGATAGTTTGTTTCGATGTGCAAGTTATAAAGAATAGTTGGTGAAATGTTCCTTCTAATGTTCCAGACATATCCAAGAACAGTTTATTTATGGCAGTTTCTATGTTAAGAAGATCTTATGCGGATGAGTTTGGGAATCCAAGATCTGATCATTTGACTATCTTTTTGGAGTAGATGGCGTGCTGATTTAGTCACTTAATATCACAGAAGACATCTACACCAATATGGAAAGAATCACAAACCCTAAATCACTTACCTTATTGATGAAGATTGAAGATCAAGTCAACAAAGGAAACGTGAAATATAAGAAGACCGATTCATTCAACAATCGGTGGCTTGCCCCATGGATATTTGATTCTCTTAGAAGATTATTTGAAAGTCATTGGTTTGTTATTCTTTGTATTAGCTAGTAACTGTTCTACAGTATATTCTATCATTTGAGTGTTTTGAGTAAAACATGTGAGGGGTTTGTTTAATCATTTTTGTATGCAATATCAGGAGAGATTATAAGTTGAAGTCGTGGATAGCTAGTGTCACGGTTGTAAGGGGATCTTATAGCTTTCGTTTAGTGAAAGAGTTCCTGGAGAAGAACGGGGGACATAAGAAGGGAGTCCTGTATGTGTAAGATCCCAAATACATTTCATGAAGCAGTAGTAAATGAATCTTTAAGTTTGGACGAAGTCCCCCAAGAGTAGGTTGGTTAACCAAACTGGGTTATCAATCTCGTGCGTGCCATTACTGATTTTTATTTATTATTCTTGCATCTATTCCCAACATATCAAAGAAGATTTGCATGCAGTAACCATAAACACATAACTGCACGGATTTAAGTTTTTTCAATTAGCACCATAGCAGGTCACCAGTTTCATTGGTGTGATCTTGGGTTTGTTAATCCATATTTTATGTTTGTGTTGGTGAGAATGAACTCATTGCACGAAGGACGTCCCCCAATTCTAGATGGAAACAACTACGCTTATTGGAAAGCAAGGATGAAGGCGTTTATTAAATCCATTGATGGTAAGGCTTGGAATGTTGTGCTAAATGGGTGGAGTCATCCAACAAAAGTGGATGAATCAGGTACTATTGTTCCAAAACCTGACGCTAGATGGACCAAATATGAGAATATGTTGGCAAACTTCAACTCATGGGATTTAAATGCTATATTTTCTGTTGTTGATGTGAATACATTCAAATTAATCTCCACTTGTGAAGTTGTTAAGGATGCTTGGGACATCCTTAAATTAATACATGAAAGAGCAGATGAAGTTCAAAGGTCCAAACTACAGTTATTAACTACAAAGTTTGAAAACCTCAAGATGTACGAGGAAGAGACCATAAGTGAGTTCAATTCACGCTTATATGGCATTGCAAATGAATGTTTTACACTTGGTGAAAAGATTTCTGATGAAAAGCTCGTGATGAAAGTGTTGAGATCTCTTCCAAAAAGATTTGCCCATAAAGTTACAGCAATTGAGGAAGCAAAAGATATCAGCAACATGAAGTTGGAAGAATTTATAGGATCATTGCTTACCTTTGAGATGTCTTTTCCTAATGATGAAAAGCCTGAAAGAACAAACTTAGGCACAAATGCTTCTTCTTTCAACATCGAACCGGAGTTGACATTCAATGATCATGATAAGGGTGCAGAATCCATGGCCTCACTAACCAAGTGTCTTGTTCAGGTTCTAATGCAAATCAGTCAGAATCTGCATGACGGTGTTCCTTGAACTGTTCATGATGATGGATGGAACAAGTATCTAAACTTTCCAAGGAAATATAGAGCTGCTGAAAGACGATCTGGTGGGAGGTGCAGAAAGATTCAATGTAAAGAATGTGGTGGGATTGGTCATATTCAATCTGAATGTACCAATACATCGGAAAAAAATGATATCCATTCAAATATATTAGATAGTAATCTTACTTATGATGGCAGTAATGAAGAAGAGTGTTGTGCCAATAATCATACTGCGTTTGTTGCAAAGGACGAGCCTTTAAATTTTGTTACACCACATGTCCCTACAAATGTTCCAACAAATGACTCTCTTCAGATTGGTGAATGCAGCGATGATGAAGATTTCTCTGAAGAAACTATTGCTGAGTCCTTCAATAAATTATATTCCGATTGGAACATGGTGGTCCAAATAAATGAAGATCTGATTCAGCAGAATGATCAACTCATTAAAGAACGTGATTTTCTTATTGCTAAAAATAAAAAGCTTCAACAGTGTGCAGGAACATATCAGTGAACTTCAGCAGTTGAAGAAGAATATCAAGATGATGAATTCAGAAACATCTCAACTAGATGAAATTTTGTCTATAGGAAAGAATTTCGGAGATAAATCTAGTATGGGATTTAACTGTCAGGAACAGTTTGCAGCACAAACCTTGGGCACTGAAGTTATTCTTGCCCCAACTATAGAAGTTGAAGAGAAAGAACATGAAAGAGATAACTTCTCAAGACAAATCACTTGTAGAAATAATGAAAAAGGATTTATTCCTATTTGTCATGATTGTGGAAAATCGGGACATATTCATCCTCATTGTAAAAGTTATATAAATGATTTGTGAAGGATGAGAAGAAAAAATATTATCTCTCAAGAACAGAAGCCATGCATGAACTCAGCTGAAAAGGGAAAAGAGAAGATTCAGATTCATGCAAGGACAGTTTCAAGAACGCATCACAGGACGACCTAGACAGATAGCAGGACAAATTCAGGAACAATTCAAAAATCTTCTCAGAAACCATTTGTCCCTATATGTCATTATTGCAACTGTGCTGGACATATTAGACCGTATTGTTTCAAGTACTTGGCTAAAGTGAAGAAGAAAAGTACCAGCCAAGTAAGCATGAAGAAAACTCGCAAAGTTTGGGTGAAAAAGGCTGAAGGAAAATGCAACTATGCCTCTAAATCTTTCAATGACAAAAAGAGTGAATGTGTTCTAGAAAATGTTCTTGATGATAAAGTTGAAGCTTCCCAGATTAAAGCAACAACAAAGGCTAACTTAGTGGTTCAAGATTCAACAAATGTTCCTACAAAAATTGAACTAGCGGAATATAAGGGAAAAATTTGTTTCAAGAAGTGTTTCTACTTTACAGGCACAGAAAGCATAGATTGGTTTTGTGATTTCTTACCACTTATTGAAATCACTAAGGGGACGAAGATGAAAGAAGAAAGACACGCAGAAAGACAATGATCAATGGTCCTTCATATGTTTGATGGTCTGGAAGTGTTATTTGACCATCATTTGTAGTTAAACTTTCCATTCCAACTGTTGTGCTCGAGACTATTCCTAACTTCCTATCGCTGACACCGTTTCTCAGCCAATTCCAGCTGCCTTTGCTACTGATACTATTTCCCAAGCTGCTCCTGCAGCTAAAGATGTTGGTGTGCCTTCCAATGCACCTCCCGTCTGAGCTTTATCATTTATGGCAGCCACTAAGGGGGAGATGACGTAAAAAGTGAAGGAGAGAAGACGTGAAGGGTTTGTTAAGGTATAGAAGAAGACTATGAAGATAGGAAGAGTGTTCACAGATACAATGTCAGTGATGTGATGAAACTCCCAGTGTCGTTCCAGGAGGAGTTCCAGTAACTGTGCCAGACAGTTATCTTTTATATATCGCTTTTTGATATATATATGTTTGATCTGTGAGTATATTCATGAGTTGTAGATCGTTGATTATTTTCTACCATAAACGCCAAAGGGGGAGATTGTTAGTGCCATTGTGTTGCACTAAGTGTGTTTTGGCATGATATGTTCCACAATGTGTTCGTGGATATGTTCCTAAAGATAGTTTGTTCCACTGTGTAAGTTATAAAGAACAGTTGGTGAACTATTCCCTCTGATGTTCCAGACATATCCAAGACGTTTATTTATGGCAGTTTCCATGTTAAGAAGATCTTATGCGAACGATTTTAGGAAGCCAAGAACTGGGTTATCAATCTCGTGCGTGCCGTTAATGATTTTTATTTATTGTTCTTGCATCTGTTCCTAACATATCGAAGAACATTTGCATACAGTAACCATAAACACATAAGTGCACGGATTAAGGTTTTTTCAGGTTGTAAAATTTACTTGAGTACTATTGAGAGTAAGGCTAGCATAGTAAATCACACAAAGAATGTTATCAATACGTTGACCTAAAATAGCACCCACAGCAGAATTAGATACATCACACATGATTTCAAAGGGCAAAGACCAATCAGAGGGAATGAAAATAGGTGCAGTGATCAATTTCTCTTTCAGAGTATTAAAAGCACGTAAGCACTCATCATCAAAAACAAAAGAAACATCTTGAGTAAGCAAATGGCATAGAGGTTAGCTAATTTTTGAGAAGTCTTTAATAAACCTACAGTAAAAATCGGCATGGCCTGAATAGCTTCTAACACCGTTAACATTCACAGGTGGGGGCAATTTTTCAATTATATCCACGTTAGCCTTATCTCCACTTATTCCTTCTCTGGACACTATGTGCCCAAGAACAATGCCACTAGTAATCATGAAATAACTCTTTTTCCAACTAAGAGTAAGGCTAATTTCAATGCATCTCTTTAAAACAAGTTCTAACTTATCCAAATAATCAAAAAATGAAAATTCAAAGACAGAAAAGTCATCCATGAATACTTCAATAAAATCCCTAATCCTTTTCAGAAAAGATAGAAAATATGCACCTTTGAAACATGTCCAGTGCATTACAAAGTCTAAACGGCATCCTTCTACACGCAAACATTATGAATGGACACGTAAATGCTATATTTGCTTGGTCCTATGGAGCGATAGCCACTTGAAAATACCCAGATAAACCGTCAAGAAAATAATAGAAACTATGTCCAGCAAGTTTATCAAGTATTTGATCAATAAAGGGATGAGAGAAGTGATCTTTTCGGGTAGCCATATTCAACTTCCTGTAATCGATACACATGTGCCATTCGGTGGTGGTTCGGGTAGCCACGTGCTCTCCTTTGTCATTCTCCGAGTGATGCGTCCCTTCTTGGGTACCACATGTACTGGGCTAACCCATTCACTGTCGGCAATAGGATAGATTATCCCCTTAGCAAGAAGTTTGAGGATCTATTTCTTTACAACCTCCATCAATACGAGATTGAGTCTCCTTTGCCCTTCTCTAATAGTCTTGGCTCCATCTTCAAGGATGATTCGATGCATACACATAGATGGGCTAATGCCTTTGATATCAGCCAAGCTCCATCCAATAGCTTTCTTGTGCTTTTTTAGCACGGCTATTAACTGCACTTTTTCTCCTTTCGTAAGTCCAGAAAAGATGATCACGGGCTTCTTTTCTTTGTCCTCCAAGTACACGTACTTGAGGTGAGTTGGGAGTTTCTTTAGCTCAAGTTTTGGTAAAGACTCGAAGTATTCTTGTTCTTTAGCTAAGATCTCCATCAAGCCTAGGCTTTCACCTAGGAGCATATCAACTTCTTCGGCTCCCAACTCATCACCCCCACACTTGGGGTCGGTTTCTTCCAAAAGAGATTCCTCGGATAAGGCTTTACTCTTAATTTGGGGGCTAATTTCCTGCAAAAAAACCTTCTCAGACAAGGCATCAATAGTATCAATGAAAGAGCAATTCTCCCCAAAAGAGGAAACGGGTATAACCTTGTTTTCATGTGCAGAAAAAGACACAATTTTCCCTAATATAAACATTTTTAAAGTTCTATTTTTAACATCAATGAGGGTGTTGGCGGTAGCCATGAAAGGTTTACCCAACACGAGTGTGTGTTCTTTCCCCATTTCTTGTACATCACCCACAACTAAAATAACAAAGTCAACAAGAATAATCAAACCACCCACTTTCACTAGAATGTCCGCTATTATTCCTCTAGGAAATCTCACAGACCTATCCACTAATTGTAGCCACATTCTAGTTAGTTTTACCTAACTCAAGTTGTTTGAAAATAGAGTAAGACATTAAATTAATTCCAGCTCCTAAATCTAGCATACCACATGCTTCTTTACCATTTCCTAAGGTAATTTTAAGAGTAAAACTATCTGGACACGGAGCTTGGGCAGTAGTTGATATTGTAGGATTACACTAGCCATCCCGGACACTACAATCTTTTCATCCACTGCAAACTTCCTTTTCTTTGAGGCTAATTCTTTGAAAAATTTCACATAAGCAGGCACATTGCGGATTACACCGAGGAAGGGAAGGTTGACATTCACCTTGGACAAGAGCTTGTAAAACTCTTGGAATTGGGTTTCTTGCTTCACGTTCCTCAATCAGCTTGGGTGAAGAATGGGCGAATTGTATGGGTTGGCGGCTTTATGGAGTGTGGGCTCCTTCTCTTTTTCATGATTTTGCTCGGGCTCTCCTTGTTCATGTTGGAGAGCCTCTCTCTCTCTTCTTCAACTTTTTTGGTTGGGTTTGGTTCCCCAACTTTGTTATTTATCACATTTCCTCTCCTAAGATCGGTAATTACTTGAGCTTGCTCTGGTTGACTCAGCAACTTGCTTGGTTTCATTTTCTTGGCCAATTTCCCAACAGTTTCGGTTATTTGACCTACTTGGTTCTCAATCCTCTTCACTGAAGCTTCAACAGATTCGAACCTTTATTGAGTAGCTTGCATAAAAGTTTGCAAGGTGTCTTGCAATGATGGCCTTGGAGGTTGAGTTGGTTGAGTCGAGTATTTTTCCGGCCTCAGATAAGGTAGAGCTTAGCCATCTCCGGTTTGTTGAGGTAGAGGTGGTTGTTGAAGAGGTTGAGATGGATGCGGTTGCCTCCAAGAGAAGTTTACATGATTTCTCCATCCCGGATTATACGTTTGAGAATAGAGATTATACTATTGTCGAGGTTGGAATCCTTGTAGAGCATGAACTTACTCTTGAAGAGCAAGAAAATGTCTTTCTTCACTGAATTCCGGTTCGGACAGCTTTTGGCACAAGTTGGCCCTATGGCCATATTCTCCACAAATCCCACAAGTCTCAACTGACATAGCTTGTTGAGGTGGTCTCTCGGCTGTCCTCAGCATCTCCACTTACCTAGTTAACACGGCTAACTGTTTAGTAACATCATAGCTAGGGTTGGCTTCATTGATTGAAGCTCGTTTCCCCTAGCACTCTTCTATTTGTTAGTTTTGTATACTGGAAGACTTGTCTTTATATATTTTTCTGATGATATGAAATGAAAGTTATTGCAGTCACTGTTTGCATTTAGATTATGTTCTATAATTGTTTTATGCAATGTTCCATATACTTACATTGTAGATGATATGGTGTGGAGAGTCACACGGTAAGATCATATCATTAGAAACTTGTATTGTATTAAAGAGCTCACGGCTTAGATGGTCCTGAAAACACCATCAGTACACCGTAGAATAAAATCTAATAAGTTAGTTTATCTTGACTAATTGATTATTCTAGTACACTCGTTAGCGTATTGAGAAGGATCATGATAACATACTATTCTCTGTCTCTAACCAGTTACTGAGAGAATAAAGATCCACAGAGTTCGGGTTCTGAACTCATGTGATATTGGCGAGCATATGTGTGCGTTGTTTATTACTTTGATTTATCAATGAGTGAGAACTTTTCGTAGATCAAATTCGATATCTTGGGTAATAACAATGTATACATGATGTCTAGAGCAGTATATATGAGCACCGTGTCCTGGTGCGCCAGGTTGATGATGTTCTCTTGAGGAAACACAAGTTCATGTTGAAACCCTGCAGGTGGAATTTATTCCTTACATGGTAAAGCTTGTGTGGTATTACTCAAGGTTTTAGATGTTAATTAATTATAGGTGTCAGAGGCTGACATAATTAATTAATGAACATTATATCTTAAACACGGGGAATGGCTGGACTAAAGGAGAAAGCATATTCGTAAATATGTATTAAATTGTTTGGTCAGTTTTACTTCTTTAGTGGAATAAAAGTAAAACTTAATTTATTTGATTATATCCTGAGTTTATTGGATATTGGATATTAAATAAATTAGTGGGCCAATTTAATATTCTTCTAGATCCTTGTTGTAGCCCAATTGACTAATAGTGGACTGGATATTGAACTTGAGATAGAGGCCCAAACCTAGTAGGGTTGGGAGACTTATTTTCGACCACCTCCCATATAAATAGAGGAGGTGGGTTCAAAAATTAGAGCATAAGAAATCAGCCCCTCTTTGTCTATCAAAGTTATCCACAGATTTCACAAACCTATCTAGTAGATTTCAGCCCACTCTCAATCTAGATACAGTCTGGGAATACCACAGAAGATCTTGGAGTGGAATTGTGCAGTGGACGAAATTTGAGGTGTAGGTGGCACATGTTTCAGTGTTCATTCAATAGCAAGATTAGATCTTTAATCTTGTCCTCAGACCGTCTGACAATTGTAAGTAATTCGGATCTATGTCTTCCGCTTTATTAGATTCGTTTTGCATGGTTTTGTGCATGATGTGATAAACATGCATGTTACATAAAAATATGATTTGCATGAACATGGATTAATGAACAACCAAATGATCCTGCGGCGGTTTAATTCGAAAAAACCACAACAACTGGTATCAAAGCGGGTTTTGGCACTGTTCTAGGATTAATCCGGGCATGATTTCGATATACATAATTAAATTTGATGATGAATTTATGGTGTTTAAATTTTCAGATTTAATTGTCTATGTATTTCGATTTTATGGTATTCAAAACTTGGAAGAATTTGAGATATAAAAAATCGAGAATTCTAGTGTTGAGGTGCAAGAATTTTCGACCATGTAATAAAAGATTTGGGATGATATTTGATGTTCTTCAAATTTTCAGATTTTTTATTTCATGGGGTTCAAAAATTTGGATGTCAAATTTTCGAATTTGATGTGTTAAAAATTCCCTAATTTGTGTTCTAAAAGCTTCGAATACCTAGAATTAAATTTGGATGGATTTTTGATCAAGATCAAAATTTCTAGATTTATTTTGGGTGGGTTTCGAAATTTTAGGTAATTAGAATTAGGATAAGTAATTTTTGGTGTATATCAAAAGTTATCTAATTCTAATCTAGATAAGTTTGAAAATAGAATTTTAAATTTGGAAAAATTTGAAGTAGATCAAAATTTCCAAATTTTTATTCTAGTAATTTTTGAAACCTATAGCTATATTATTTGGAAGGGTTTATTGATTAATGTCAAAATTTTTCAAATGTGAAATATAGTGTAATTTTCGATTTTAATGAATTAATTTGGAGAAGATTTTGATGAAAATCAAATTTCCAGATTTATTTATTGAAGTGGTTCGAAAATTTGAGTTGTTGGATTTAGATTTGATGTTATTTGATGTATATCTTAGTCTACCTAATTTTAATCTAAATAGATTTGAAAATAGAATTTTAAATTTGGAAGAATTTGAAGTAGATCAAATTTTCAGATTTTTTATTTTGGAATTTTTGAAATCTATGTATTAAAATTGGATAAGGTGATTTTTGGATATATACAAATAATTATCAAAATCCAATTGTGATAAGAATTTAATTTCGGATAGGTTTTGGAAGATTTTGAAGTGGATCAAATCTTCAAACCTTATCCTTAAAAATTTAGATTCTTATGGATAATATTTGGATTAGATTTTTTATTTATTTCAATATATCCAATTATTATTTAATTAGGGTGGCTTGAAAATATTAAATAAATTTGGTGGATAATTTTAAATAATTTTCAGATTTATTTTGTAATTATTTTCGAAAATAACAAGTTTAAAATTGGTGGATAATTATTTTAATTTCCAATTTTTATCTTGTGGATAATATCGAATTAATTAATTTAATTAATTGTAAAATTCGATATTTAATATTCATGCATAGATATCATATGTTATTTTATGTGGATCATATAATATATGATTGTTGGTTTTGTAGACTATGTTTGTTTGCAGGTTTACCAACTATCATGGCTCCTTTATTTTATGTGATGTATGTTTATGTTAAATGAATGTTGGTCGTATGCCGGTTTGGCTACTTGATTTTAATCCATGAGAAAATCTATGGATTAGGTCTAGGTTTTATTTTACGTTGTTTTAATGTAATAGATATAAAGTTGTTAGACCGAGTTTTTGAGTTGTAATTTTTATTCTAGCAATATTAGATTTTTTTCTTTTGGAATAGATAGTCTGTATTGAATAAAGATCGGAGATCAACTCAAAGAAGGAAAGTGGTTCAGCACTAAGAAGGAAGGTTCACCGGTTCACGTCCCGAAACCCTAAATGGAGCTAGGATTTTCGACGAGGCGTGGTAAAGGGGGCGGCGGCCAAAGCCCTGTTTCCGGTGCTGACTTTCCAGTTTTATCTCATCAATCAACATGAGATATAAGCCATGATAGTTGGAATATTACTGTTGCTTATTATGTTGAAGCATGGAATGGATGTTTATCATTTTATGTGATGTGTGCATGTTCGATAATGGGTTAAAATTAAACCTCAAACATAAATAACTAAGTGGGAGAGATTCGTACCAAAGTATGTAGAAATCTCATACGGTCTCCATTAAATCTGGTTTAATTGAGAAGTGATGGGCATGCGCGTTGACATCGGTCTTCCTCCATATCGGATGTGTCATATCATAGATTTCTCTAGAAATTAAATCTCCTAAATGGATAGTTGTAGAACACTATTAGAATTAACTGACTCCTCCATTTGGAGTGGTTAAATTCGAATAGTGCTCTTGGTGCGAAGATAATGGTGTGCACACTTAGATGTAATTCATTGATAAATGTCCACACGATCGTGGCTTATCAGTTAGACGATTATATGACCGTGTTAATTATCCGGCTATTAATTTGCTTGTTGTAAGGAAACTCAACTGGAGGCAAATTAAAGGTTTAACCTATTTAAAAATGAATTTTATAAACGTCCATACTATCGTGGCTTATAAAAGACATTTTTAAATTTCGGTGGAAAAGTATATAATTTTGTGAGGTTTTCGATTATATACTATTTATCCTAAACGTGTTTTGTGACTATACTGCATGTTTTAATTTTAGTTATTTCATATCATCAATGGCACTCTCCAATCTGTCCTCAATCCTCAAAGAAGACAAACTTGTCGGTGAAAACTATAATGACTGGCTTCGTAACCTTAACTTAGTTCTTGTTGCTGAGGGACACAAGTTTGTGCTTGATGAGGTTTGTCCTCCACAGCCAGATGAGGGTTCTGACGAAGCCCAAAAGGTTGCATATGATAAGTGGGTTAGGTCTAATGAGATATCGCGCTGTTACATCTTGGCATCTATGTCAAGTGTGTTGCAACATCAGCATGAGCCTATGAAAACCGCTTATGATATCATGTACAACCTTAGGCAGTTATTAATGTCATCAGAACCGCTCGGCACGCCATTTGGCAATGAAGAAACTAATGGATGCGAGAATGTCTAACTCCACACCTGTTAGAGATTACGTTCTCATGATGATGGGGTATTTATCTGAGATCGAGACCTTAGGTGGAAAGCTAGATGGCGATTCTCAAATCGACATTGTTCTTCATAGCTTGTCCTCGAAGTTTGAGCAGTTCAGGCTAAATTTTAACATGATTAAAAGGGATGTCAGCCTGACTGAACTGCTCATAGATCTTCAGGCGGCTGAATTGCTCCAAAAGAGCGATCCTCAGGCCCACATAGCTGAAAAGGGCGCATCTTCTTCTGGTGGAAAAAGGAAGAAGAGAAACGCACCTAAAAAGGCTGCAGATGAGGCGCCTAAGGCAAAGAAGCCAAAGGCAAAGATTCCTCCTGAGGAATTCAAGTCGAAGACTAAGTGCTTCAGGTGTGGCCAACCAGGTCACTGGAAGGCGGCGTGTCCTAACAAGAAGAAGAAGAGAGGTACATCTCACACTCTGGTTGTGGAAACATGTTTAGCAACTTGTTCTATCCAATCATGGATAGTAGATACTGGAGCTACTGATCATGTTTGCATGTCTTTACAGGAGTTCCTGGTAAAAAGAGAGCTGAGTGAGGATGAGATCACCGTCTACATGGGCAATGCTACGAGAGTGGCGACTGTTGCAGTGGGAGATGTTGTTTTACCTTTCTGTAGTGATAGAACTTTGGTTTTGAAAGATTGTCTTTATGTGCCTGGTTTTAGGTGAAACTTGGTTTCAGTTTCTAAATTGATTATGGATGGATATTCTGTTTCTTTTGATAACAAAGTAGTTATCTTTAGTGGTAAATATTTTATCTATTCTGGCACATTGGATTGACACTTATAGTTTCTTAAACCAATTGAAAACACTACGCAAAGACAACTATTGAATACATCAATCATAAACCCTAACAAGAGAAAAGAACCTTCGAAATTAAATCAAACCATTCTTTGGCATCTAAAGCTAGGTTATATTAACCTTAAGATGATACAAAGGCTTATAAACGATGGACCATTGTCTTCTTTGGTACTGGAATCATTTCCTTTGTGTGAATCCTATTTGGAAGGTAAAATGACCAAGCGTCCTTTCCAGACAAAAGAAAATAGATCTGAAGGGCTATTAGATTTGATTTACTCTGACCTGTGCGGCTCTATGTCAATTCAAGCTCGAGGAGGGTTCGAGTATTTCATCACTCTCATTGATGATTACTCTAGATATGATTATATCTACCTGTTGCATCGCAAGTCTGAATGCTTTGAGAAATTCAAAGAGTTTAAGGTGGAAGTGGAGAAACGAACAGGCAGAAGAATAGGATTATATCCTAGTGAACTGCGCCTGGAATGCCACAGCAGAATGGTATGGTGGAAAGAAGGAATCGTACACTGTTAGAGATGGTTAGATCGATAATGAGTTATTCTGAGTTGCCCATTTCGTTCTGAGGATATGCCTTGGAAACGGCAGCCTATATTCTTAACTTGGTTCCATCAAAATCAGTTCCTGCTACACCCACAGAACTATGGACTAGACGAAAGCCCAGTTTGAACAATATTCAGATTTGGGGTAGCCTAGCACACGTGTTGGACAAGGAAGCTGATAAGCTGGCTCCTCGTACTGATGTAATGCTATTCGTTGGATATCCTAGAGGAACAAAAGGTGGTTTATTTTATAGTCCTAAGGATCAGAAGATCATTGTTAGCACCAATGCTCGATTCTTAGAGGAAGACTATGTCATAAACCATAAACCAAGGAGTCAAATCATCCTTGAGGAGTTAAGGGGAGGATCGAATCCTACACCAGTTGTACAAGAAGAGGAACCACCAAACACTGCACAACGTATCACAGAAGTACAGGAACTGCCTCATCGCAGTGGGAGGGTTGTACGCCAACCTGATACATTCATTGGTCTGGGAGAGGCTTCAGATTTTCCAGAGGGTCTCAATGAACTGGATCCCAGGACCTATGATGAGGCAATTCGAGATAAAGATACGGATTCTTGGAAAACTGCAATGGAGTCTGAGATTAGATCTATGGATCGCAATCAAGTCTGGGAACTTGTAGAACCACAAGATGGGGTAAAACCCATTGGCTGTAAGTGGGTCTACAAGCGCAAGAGAGGATCTGACGGGAAGGTTGAAACCTTCAAGGTAAGATTGGTGGTAAAAGGGTATACTCAGAAAGAAGGGATCAATTATAAGGAAACCTTTTCACCGGTAGCCATGCTTAAGTCAATCCAGATTCTCTTATCTATTGCCGCTCATTTGGATTATAAGATCTGGCAGATGGATGTCAAGACAACTTTCCTAAATGGAAGTCTTGAAGAAAACATCCACATGAAGCAACCAGAGGGATTCATTGCTAAGGGCCAAGAGCACTTAGTGTGTAAGCTTAAGAGATTCATTTATGGACTTGAGCAGGCATCGACATCTTGGAATATCTGATTTGACAAGGTTATCCAGTCATATGGATTCGTGCAAAGTCCGGATGAGAGCTGTGTGTACAAGAAATGTGATGGAAACGTGGTGGCATTCCTCATACTTTATGTTGATGACATCTTGTTTATTGGAAACAGTAAGAAGGTGTTGTCAAACATTAGTGTGTGGTTGTCCGAGCAGTTCGATATGAAGGATCTAGGTGAAGCTGGACATGTCCTTGGCATCAAGATCATTCGAAATCGCTAGAAAAGGATGTTATGTCTGTCCCATGTGACTTATATCGATACAGTGCTAGCTAGGTATGGCATGCAAGATTCCAAGAAAGGTTTTATACCTTACAGGCATGGAATTCATCTATCCAAGGAAATGTGTCCCCAAACACAGTCTGAGATAGAGGAAATGAAGAAAGTACCATATGCTTCGGCTGTGGGAAGTTTAATGTATGTTATGCTATGCACTAGGCCTGATATATGTTATGTCGTTGGCATGGTAAGAAAATATCAGTCTAACCCTGGATAAGGTCACTAGACTATGGTCAAAAACATTCTCAAGTACCTTAAAAGGACTAGAGATTACATGTTGGTTTTTCGCTCTGATAATCTAGTACCTTTGCGTTACACAGACTCAGATTTTCAATCCGACAAAGATCAGAGTAAGTCTACCTTGGGCTATGTGTTTACATTAGGAGGTGGAGCCATCGCATAGAGGAGAATTAAGCAAAAATATATTGCGGATTCCACCATGGAAGCCGAGTATGTAGCTGCCTCTGAGGCTGCAAAAGAGGATGTCTGGCTCCGCGGGTTCCTAGTGGGCTTGGGCGTGGTTTCTGATTTGCCTAAGACTATCACAATATACTGTGATAACTCTGGTGCAGTGGCAAATTCGAAGGAATCCAGAGCCCACAAGGCAAGTAAACACATAGAGAGAAAGTACCATCTTATACGAGAAATCGTTAAGATAGGAGATGTGGCGGTGGTCAAGATTACATCGGAGGACAACCTGGCTGATCCATTCATGGTCACGTGGAGAAAATAGGAGTGAGATGAGGACCTGGTGGCGCAGTTTGAGTTGATAGTTTTGATTGGAGAGTTACCCAGTTAGTTATTATGCTTGAAAGACATGCTTCAAGTATAAGTGGGAGATTGTTAGTTTTGTATACTGGAAGACTTGTCTTTGTATACTTTTCTCATGATATAATGATATGAAATGAAAGTTATTGCAGTCACTGTTTGCATTTAGATTATGTTCTATAATTATTTTATGCAATGTTCCATATACTTACATTGTAGATGATATGGTGTAGAGAGTCACACGGTAAGATCATATCATTAGAACCTTGTATTGTATTAAAGATCTCATGGCTTAGATGGTCCTGAACACACCATCAGTACACCATAGAATAAATCTGATAAGTTAGTTTATCTTGACTAACTAATTATTCTAGTACACTCATTAGCGTATTAAGGAGGATCATGATAGGATACTATTCTCTGTCTCTGACCCAGTTACTGAGAGAATAAAGATCCACAGAGTTCAGGTTCTGAACTCATGTGATATTGGCGAGCATATGTGTGCATTGTTTATTACTTTGATTTATCAATGAGTGAGATCTTTTCGTAGATCAAATTAGATATCTTGGGTAATAACAATGTATACATGATGTCTCGAGTAGTATGCATGAGCACCGTGTCCTGGTGCACTAGGTTGATGATGTTCTCTTGAGGAAACACGAGTTCATGTTGAAACCCTGCAGATGGAATTTATTCCTTACATGGTAAAACGTGTGTGGTACTACTCAAGGTTTTAGATGTTAATTAATTATAGGTGTCAGAGGCTGACATAATTAATTAATGAATATTATATCTTAAACACGGGGAATGGCTGGACTAAAGGAGAAAGCATATTCGTAAATATGTATTAAATTGGTAGGTCAGTTTTACTTCTTTAGTGGAATAAAAGTAAAACTTAATTTATTTGATTATATCCTGAGTTTATTGGATATTGGATATTAAATAAATTAGTGGGCCAATTTAATATTCTTCTAGATCCTTGTTGTAGCCCAATTGACTAATAGTGGACTGGATATTGAACTTGAGATAGAGGCCCAAACCTAGTAGGGTTGGGAGACTTATTTTCGACCACCTCCCATATAAATAGAGGAGGTGGGTTCAAAAATTAGAGCATAAGAAATCAGCCCCTCTTTGTCTATCAAAGTTATCCACAGATTTCACAAACCTATCTAGTAGATTTCAGCCCACTCTCAATCTAGATACAGTCTGGGAATACCACAGAAGATCTTGGAGTGGAATTGTGCAGTGGACGAAATTTGAGGTGTAGGTGGCACATGTTTCAGTGTTCATTCAATAGCAAGATTAGATCTTTAATCTTGTCCTCAGACCGTCTGACAATTGTAAGTAATTCGGATCTATGTCTTCCGCTTTATTAGATTCGTTTTGCATGGTTTTGTGCATGACGTGATAAACATGCATGTTACATAAAAATGTGATTTGCATGAACATGGATTAATGAACAACCAAATGATCATGTGGCGGTTTAATTTGAAAAAACCCCAACACTATTGAGATATCGTAGCCATGGTCTCAAAGATGTTAGAGACTTCTTCTGCTGTGTGGCCACTTATATCTCCTCACGCTGCATTATCCACCATATATTAGAAATTTTATGATAACCCGTCATAGAAGAACTAGTTGAGCAACTCAGGTGCTAGATGGTGGTGCGGGCATTGTTGTTGAAGACCCCTGAAGCGATCCCATGTCTCATGAAATGCTTCTCCCGAAGATCGGGAGAAGGTAACAATCTGAGCCCTCAAGTCTTGGGTCTTCTGATTTGAGTAGTATTTTGCCATGAACTTCTCATACACGGCATTCCAACTGGCTAGTGAATTGGATAGAAGAGAAATGAACCATGTCTTAGCATGATCCTTCAAGGTTTAAGGAAAGCACCTCATCTTCAATTGATCCTTGTTCAAACCTTGCAGAGAAAAGGTCTGAAATACAGCATAGAACTCCTGAATGAAGTTTAAAGCATCTTCTGTGGGAATCCCATAGAAGGATGGAAATTAGTTGAAGTGGATGTTCTTTAACTCATAATTTCTTTCGGCTTCTCTAAGAACAATGCAAGATGTCGATGCCCCTATCACAAGACGAGTAAAATCCCTCATGTTCCTTGGTACAATAGCATTATTGAGATTATTGGTGTGATTGGCATTCATCCTTGGAGTTCGAGATTTGTCACTTAAGGAGTAGGCTTCACTCGAACTTTCTTCTTCTCAATTGATACTTCAATCCTTCTTGGTCTATGAATGTTGTTAAACACGGGGCTAGTCTAGTGTTAAGACTTCGTTGACCTAGCATACACAGACACAAACACAAAAAGGAGATCACACGCAACTGTGGAAGAATTTATAAAAACTTAAACAAAAATACAAGAAAATAAACAAGAATACCAAAAATAAAGACGGAAATAATATAACACAAAACGAAAATACACCTAAAGCTTTCCCTGGCAACGGTGCCAGAAATTTGTTTCATCAAGATTGCACACGTAAATCCTGAACCAACCAGCAAGAGGACGGGGTCGATTGTAGGGCGGTGAGTCAACCTGAGTCGTGTCTCTCGAGAAAAGCTTAACAGGATGATTATCTTTTTATACTACACACATGGATATGTATATATGAAATTAAACACGCATCTAAACATTCTAAATCAAAGGTTTGAAGGATTTAAACTAAAATCTACTAAATCAAATAAACAAAAACAAGACAATAATAAACAACAATAAAGATGAATTAAACGATTGTAAAATGAACATTAGTGTGCAGATTCTCTCTTTAGTTTCCCTCCTAGCTCAATTCAAGTTGAATTCGTCAACCTTAAACGTATAATAGACTCCATCAAGAGGATTAACTTCATTTACTCTCACATTAATCCATTAAACCCCTACCAGCTAAATTATACGAGCAAGATTAACAATTAAGCGTATGAACCCAGTCAACCTAATGTTGAAAGAACCCTAGTCGGGTAATAGAATCTTCTATCGATCTTATCTATTACCTAGCAATGTTGAATATTGGTCAGACACACAACATAAACAAGTTAAATTCAATCAACGGGAAATCAACAATCACAAGTATGGATCGAAACCAAATCGAATATCTACCCCCTAATGTATGGAACTAGCCCCTCATCATGCAAGATACCAAACAAGAATTATAGAAGTTCTTCATCTAATAAAACAAAAGATAAATGAAATACAAACTTACACAATAATGTTTGTCTTGACAATGTTTGGGACAAATCCCCACAAATGAACTGAAACTGAAAGAGAACACAAAAGAAATGGAGATCTTCTACCAAGCCTAATTGACCAGCCGCAGATTGAGCTTTGGATCCCCTCTTCTTCGTCTTCCTTCTCCACTTTAGGCTTCTGCTTCCTTTTCTTCTGGGAACGATCGTGAATGGTGAAAGATGAATGAATGATAGATGATGAAAGGTGATGACTTCCCCTCAAAGCCTTTCTCTCCGCATGGAAATTGAAGTCTCCGTGTGTAGTACTTAGATGGTTTTTAAGACCCCCAAAAGCCAAAAGTGATCCGCAATTGCCGAAAATAGCTTTGGAAACGGGACACCTAGCGCCAGCAGAGCATGAAGTGAGTTCCCCCCGCGCCGGCGAAGTACCCCATGGCCGGCTGGGCAAGGAAGCCCAGCGTCGGCGGGCACTCCGCGCTCGCGGGGTCTCTTTGGCCGAAGGCACTCCCCAGCGCCGGCTGGGCACCCCCGCGGCGGCTGGGCTCGATCTAGTGGGTGCTCCGATTTTGTCTTCAGTTCGTGTGCGGTGCGGGCTCAACTCATCAGTTGAGTGCTCAGTTCGGGACATCAGTTGGACTTCAGTTGCAGCTTTCCTCTTCTATGCCATTAAATCACTATTTTTGGAATAAAAACGTGAAGTTTGTGCATATTTTGCATAATTCACCATACAAGCGAAAGTGAAGGTAACAACATAAAAACAACACAAAAACAACGGAAACTCACACATTAAAGACACGAAATTCCTAAAATAAAAAATCACAAATAAACACTAAACACATAGGAATTCCGGAAATCACAAACTAATAACTCAAGGGACCGGAGCCTCATCAAAACTCATATGGAAAAGCCAAAAAGGAAAAAACCATATAGGAAAAAGAGTACTCCTCTAAACAAAACGCAAATAACCAGGACTACAAAAATCATGTGAAACAACATCCGAATTACAAGGTATCACAAAGGACCAAAAACCAGAAGAAACTATAGGAGGGGCTAAAATGTCAGCAACTCTATTGCCCTTTCTATAAATATGAGAAACACAAAAATGAATTTTATTTATAAAGTCGAGCACACAACGCCACTACGCTTTTAACATCCAAGGTACCTGCAAACTTCGAGAATAAAGCAGAGCAATCATATAAGTAGAGTCTGCCTCCAGCCAAATAAAGTCCAGAGACAGCCTTTGAGCCCATTCCAAAGCCACCATAGCCACTAAGGGGATGGCTGGTATGTTGGAATGGAATCAAGTGGGAATGGAATGAACTTAGTAATGGAATGGTGATAGGAATGGAATGGAATGACTATTACCATTCCTTTGGCTGGTATCACAAGTAATAAGATATGAATGAAACTTACATTGTTGAATTGTTTATTATAACAATATCTAATTAATAAATATAATACACGGATTGGCTTATTTAGTTCTAAATAATAAATTACTCTTCTTTCAAAGATACTATTATATTTTAATAACATATTGTTGAATATTATGTGATTTTTTTTTACTTTATTAACATTTGTGAAAAAATCTGAGTATACTTTAAATAAATATTTTGCTAATGATTAGCGTGTTTATATATTTTATGTAATCCTATAATATCATTAGTACTTTTGTGAAATTTTACAAAATTTTATGAATCGTTAATAAATTATTAATGATTTTTTAAGAAAAATTCATAAATTTATTTTTTTAATAAAATATTTTATAAGAATATGAGATTTCATTTGTCAATACAAAAAACAAAGTATAGTTTTGCAAAATAAAAAATAAAATTTGTTTTGATAATTAGGAATACATAATACCATGGGAACGGGGAGTAATGGCTAATCATATGTTCATGGTAATGTGATTCCTTCGAGAATGACCATTCCCAATTGAAAAAATCATACCAGCCATAGGAATGGGAATGGACGTGGGAATGTGATTTGATTCCCATTCCATTCCATCATACCAACCATACCCTAATAGTTCAGCGAAAAATGCGAATTCCGCCCCTTCATCCGTGTGAAAATAGCCAAGAACCGAATCATCATGCCTACGAAGAACTCCTCCTTTAGCCATCTTTCCTGGCGTTTCTTGAGACGAACCGTCTGAATTAATTTTAATCCATCCAACTGTGGGGGGCCTCCACATAACCGAGACGACCATCTTAGGAGTATCATCCCTAGACATCATTATCATCCCTAGACAAAATGCTAGTTACACATGTACATGTATATTCATATAAAAGTTTTCAAAAAAAAAAAATTATGTTCGATATTGATTCATCAAACGTAATATTTAGAATTATCTCCAATAGTTCATTACAGCTGGACTGCGGTATTGAAATTGGAGGGGTGACTTGTTCATCTCCATCTAACTCTAGCTCAACGTCTAGGCTTTATAGGCAATAGATTGGTGTGTCTGTAGAGGAGTGGTGTGTAAAATAAGTATATAGATTGGCGCAATCTTACTAGTAAATGATTGAGAGAGAGAGACAACAGCACCCTTCCTGACATTAATCCACATGCCCTCCTCTCCTTCCAACCTCTTTATATGTTGGCCCAAACTCTCATGCTTCGCCTACTCTTCCCTCGATTTTGCATTTTTCCAAAATCATACTAATTAATCATATTCCTACCCATTATACATTTAAGATCAAGCCTATCACAAATGATTCTCTCTCAGAATGCAAAATTACATTTACAATTTTGGGAATTAATTGACTTTTCTAAACTAAAAAAAAAAACTCCAGTTTTTCTGAAAAAATGTTAATTTAATATTTGTTCAATTTTTTGATCCAAAATTCTATCTAATTGATTGTATTTTAATATTTTTATTTCTTCAGTGACGTAAAAAAAAAAAGCTTTCAATTAATAAATTTTAAAATACAATCAATTACGTACGATTTCGGACCTTAAAATGTGTATTTTTTATTAATTTAAAAAAAATTATTTTTCAAAAAAAAATTCAAAATGTAAATATGAAAATGGAATTTACCCTTTTTATATTTGGGTCTCCCCAACCATCACACAGAATAATCTATCGCACATAATTTACTATTACGATTTACATCCTCCTCTCAATAATTTGTGAAGTATACCATAAAACGGAATTTACCCACAATGCATTTTTTTATTTTTGAATAGTAGTTGCAGATTTTTTTTTACATGGTGGTGGAAAAAAGAAACAAAGATCCTTTGCGGCATTTACCAATGTAACTAATCTAAGACTTAAGACATGATTAAGGATAGGCACAAAATAGAAAGGGATGATTGGATGAAAGAGGGGAAGACAAGATCCGGCCTAACCGCTAATCCACCAACATAGTCCTAATTAAGTAGGGCCTTGTGTGTTTACCATAGCTACGCCAACAATCTTCAAAAACAAAGACTAAATTACATTTCTTTATTCTCAACACAATATCTAACTATTCTACAAAAAAAAAAAAAGTTCTAATTAATTCACTATTACTCGTTCATGAATTTCTTTGTCTCACCTAAGTCACCAACCACGTTTCTAAATTATAATTTATAATAATGCTCATCTATGTACATAATACATGCATAAGTAATAGTTGATTTACTTGGACTAATGAGGCTAATTAGATCAAAACATCAACCTTTTCAACATATATACATACATATCTATATAATATGTATGTGTATATCTCAATCAGAAACACCTTTGCAAAATAACAATATATATCCAACTAACAAATTGCTCTATCTATACAAAAATATTTTCTTTTTTTTTCCTTTCCAATTCCCATAATCTTTCAACTTTTCTTTCTTGTAATATTTACATTTCACATATCCAATTACCAAACCCAACATCTTCCACCAATAAAAAGAGAAAAAAGAAAAAGAAAAGAAAAAAAAATTACAAAACCCTGAATCTAACCAAAAAGAAATCACTACAAACCAGTAGTAATCGGCGAGTAATCGCCGTAGAAATCGGAAATTCCGGAGGCGAGCCAGAGGCGCTCGTTGAAGGCCTCCTGCATATCTTCCGGTATGAACTGCGTGCGGCAGAGCGGGCACGTCTTCTGATCGTGGTCCATCCAACGGTCCACACAGCTCCGGTGGAAAATGTGGCGGCAGTTCGTGAGGCGGCGGATCTCATCCTCGCCGCCGAACTCGTACAAGCAGACGGCGCAGTTCTCCGGCGGGTCCAGATCCTCCTCCAAATCCGAGAACTTCACCACCGGCAGCAGCTCCCGGATCAGCGCCGCCGACACCGACCGCGGCTCCGACCCGGACTCATCCCGCGACGAGTACGACGCCGTTTCCGGCTCCAGGAAATCTCCCAGCCCCAGGAGAGAAAGTAGAGCATACACGAATTTCCGTACGAATCCCAGCACCGTCAGCAAATAAACTAGTAATTTGGGGAGGAATAAATCAGTATATCCCACCGGAAACCCCATTTTCGAAGCACGGTGAATTCGATGTGTTTGGCGTTGCAGTTAGTGTGTGTAGTATGTGTTGTAGAAACTAAAAAGTGAGGGAGGGAGTGAGAAAGAGAGAGAGAGCACGGGAGAGAGAGGAGAGGGGGGAGAAGTGGGGTTCGTTATATAGAGAAGGTGGGGTGATGGGAAATGACGAAAATGGATCTGGGGTAATGAGGTAATTGCGAGGAACGGGCGGGGGCGGGCGGGTATATTATCAGCTGTCACGCTCGTATAAGCTTGCAGGAATTGTCGTACGGTTTTGAACGTGTGGTTGGACTACACGTGTGTGCTTTTAATTTCATTTTATTTAATTTAATTTGCTTTGTGCCCAAAAATTTAATGACTTCTGCATGTGGGGATTTTAGTTACGGGACCAAAAATATTATCAAATATCTTTTGTTCTATCTATTGAATATATCATGATTGGGAAACTAGGGGATGGTTTAAATGTTAACACCCTCCTCCTATAGAAATTAGGATTCAATCTTAGCCACCGATTCACCTAATCTAGATGGTTAAAAATCAATTGGAGATTGAGGATCTAATAGCAAAAAAATTAATTTGTCATATTCCATCTAATTTCATAAGGCTAAAAATGTAACAAAAATTTTCCATATTTACACGTCCCAATATTCCACCGTAATCATGGGATGAGATCAATAAGGATTTTGATACAATCCTTCACGTAAACAACCATCACAACAAATCCTCAAATAAAGTTTTGCAGCAATAAACTCGCGCCTCTTCATTTACGAAGATTCTTCAACTAAAGAGAAAAATTCCAGAAGCATAACAATTTTTCTTTCATCAATCATCCCGAAGAATTATGTGGTTACGGGAGTTTCGCTCACCGAACGAGATGATCGGAAAGATCCAGGTGCACCGAACGCACCTGTGCCACAAATTCGACGATGTCAATCATTTTTCTAAAATTGGGAGCATTGTCGGGGTTTAATTATTGCTATTTGTTATTATGTGAATATTAACATACGCATATTTTAATTTTATACATATTCGAGATTACAAATATTACGCGGTTAGTTTTTGATGAAGTTAATGGGAGCAAATGCCTTGGTTAATGATAGCAACATGCTGCATGCTCTAAACTTGAATATTTGTTAACATATTTGTGTTTAGTAATTTCTTTTCAATAGGACAAAAGTATTCCTTTATGTTAGCAATTGGTGAAGTTGATGTGAGCTAATACTTAGTGTAATGATAGCAACTTAATTCTTCATATCATGTATATTTGCTCATATGCATGTGATTTTATTATCTTATGTAAGTTTTTGTAAAAATAGGAAATTAGCACAGCACAATTTTTTTATAGATATGCATGTGATTTTATTATCTTATGTAATTTATACTTTAGCCATTGAAGCAATATCTAGTTCATTTGGTAGCATATTAGTATGTAGATGGTAGCGAATAATAATATGGATTTTAGCATTTGTTTCGTTTTATGTTGACAGATCAGAAATAAAGGTTAATGATAACAAGAGAATGCAAAAAAGGGACTCCAATAGTGACTCAGACAACGATTTTAAGTTGTCAAACTGTGAAATTAAGTCTAAGGGCTCGTTTACTTCGGTGGATGGGATTGGGTGTGATATCCCATGAATTTAAAGTTAAATTTACAAAACATGAAATATATGGTGTGATAAAATATATAAACATATGAATAAAATGAAGGAGATGAAGGATAACTCATAACCCACTTGTTATGAAAGGATATGAATCTTTCAATTAGTCCTTATTCACAAGGAAAAATATGTAAATGTTTGTGTTATACACATTCATTTCAACAAAACTTTGTATAATTTTAGCCTTGCATTAGTGGGATATCCCTATCATCCAAAATAAACAAGGTCTAAGAGACTAAATAATGGAATTGCACCTAAACCCCTTTTAAGATTAGAACCTGCTGGCAGTTTACAAACAGTTGCCCAGATGCATTGCACAATACATATATTTTTTATCTTGCAAAAATTAATGTAAATTAACATATGCTCCCACTCATCAATCGTTGCTAATATTATAAGGTATTACTGCTAATAATATGTATCAAGGAATAACAAATAGCAATAATTTGTTCTATTACTCCTTGCTAATACTAGAAGACAGTTTTGCTAATAATCAATAAAAACTATGCTATCAAAATATGTTAACGAATTACACGTACGACCTTTGAGTTTTTAAAATTCACACATGTAGAAAATCTCTAAAAACTATTTGCAGATGAACGCAATGTCTGAAAAAATGAATAATCTTATAAAAATTTATGTAAATTAATATATTACTCTCAGCTAATACTAGAAGACCGTTTTCCTAATAATATATATACAATATGCTATCAGAAGATGTTAACGGATTAAAATGCAACCTTTCAGTTTTTAAAATTCACAGATATAAAAATCCATAGAAACTATTTGCGGATGAATGCAATATCCTAAAAAAAAAAAGAATAACAAATTAATTTATTTTAAATATTTAACTAAATCTTTCATATTGATAACAAAGACAAATATCTTGATTGTACTGATAATAATTGAGGTCTACAGTATCTTCTTCAACCAATTATTATTGCTTCAATAAGTTGGCGTCTTTTTTTTCTTGAAAGGTGAATTCTGCAATTTTTTTATATTTTGGATATACGTAGAAACTTTTTTAATGATGTATTATAAGAAAGTAAATATTCAATTATATTAAATTAAGATAATATGCCATAAAAAGTGGAATTTGATATTCCATATAAATTAAATTACTTAAATAACATAGTAGTTAGCATATTGTATTCAAAATATATTTACGTTTCAATTTTTTATGTCTCTCAAATATTATGTATCATATTAGTAGTAACACTAGCATATTTTTCTCGGAATGTTAGCAAATCGTATTGGTCATAATAGCAATGTAACTTATTAGAACAAACACAATGCATTTTGCAGTGTACATTGTCATATGCATAATAGCAAAATTATGTTACTATATAAGCTAATTATACATTACATAATAGCAAAATTTTGTTAATTTGTTAATTTTTCTTTGCTAATATGTTAACAATTTATTACAAAATTGAACAAACAAATATTATGGAGTTTATAAATCAATAAATTTTCAAAAACATGTGTCTATATAATGTCTCTATTATTTAAAGGACGTTTGCTAATGACCTTAACTTAACTTTAATGTGTTAATAAAATGTAACAAAAATTTATGGAAAAGAGAAAACTATATTTTGTACAAGTAACGAATTAATAAGAATTTAAAATCCTAAGTAAACTATATTCAAAATTATTTAATTTACTATATTTGTAAATAATATTGCTATTAATGATGCGTTCTACAGCAAATGAAATCAAATATTTTTAAGAATTAGAATCAATAAATGGTAATATATTATTCATAAACACTGTGTGATTTGACAAATGATCGAGATATGTGTAAGGGATATTTTTTCATATTTTTTTAATAAACTAAATAATTACGTATATTGTATTAAGATAAATATATCAAAAAAGGTGGGATTTGATATCCCCATATAAATTAAATTACTTCTATACCCATAACTTATATAACTCTTAATTAATTGCATATTAAACCTCATCAAATTATGATTAATCTTGACCATCAAAATTAATGAGATGACTGGTATAGATTAGATCCTAGTTTCTACAGGAGGAGTGGGTTAACATTTGAACCAAAACCTGGGAAACTATTATACATGGTAACGGATGCGATCATATATATATATATATATATAGAGAGAGAGAGAGAGAGGATATGGATCATATGAGAACACTTTATTGGTGTGAGAAATGAGAACTCATCTTACACCATCCAATTTAATGATCCAATGGTTGAGATTTAAGGTGGTAATTTCGTAAATAATAGGGCAAAAAATAAAGGAAGGAGGGCTATTTTCGTCCAAACTCATTAAAAATGATGATGTCAGCAATTAAAAAAAAAAAACTTAAAAACTTTAACCGACCATAACTTGCTCTTTTTAATCCAATGCACATAAAAAATATATCAAATTAAAGCTCTCTTCATGCTCTTTCATTTAAGATGTCGAAAGGCTATGTTTAGATGAAAAAATATGAACGAAAAAAAAAAAAAAAAAAAATTACGCGTGCCCAGGTTGTAAATGCTTTCGTTAGCATATAATAATTCTTCGTCAGCATTATGATAACATATGATAACGTATGCTAACCAAGCATTTGTCATATGCTACCATAATGTATTCGTTGTGCTAACAAAGAATTATCATAATGCTAGCGTAGTATAAATTTATTAGGGTTTATTAAATCTCAATTATGGTTTATTCCATCAAATTATCATTATTTTTTTTAAATTTAATTTTTTGTTTATAGTTCTTAATTGATTATTATTGTTTATCCCATCCAATTATGGTTTATAATGTATGTTGACAGAGTATTGTCATATGCTAACATAGTGTATTTGTAATGTTGACGAAGTAAAACCATAATGCTAACGTAGTACAAATATATTATTATTATGATTTGTTCCAACTCATTTAGGGTTTACCACATCCAATCAATGTTTATTTCATCTAATTAGGTTTATTTCATCCAATTATGATTTTTCCCATTTAATGAAGGTTTATTAAATCAAATCAGATTTATAATTAATTTTTAGAATATTTTTTTCGCTAACAATATCTGAAAACTTTAATTAGCATACTTATAATGCTTCGTTAGCATGATGATAATACTTCGTTAGCATAACGAACTGTTATCAAATCCTCCGCGATTTTTATAAGAATTACCAAATTACGTTAATACCCCCGCGCGAAAAACTTTTCAGATATTACAGAATTGCCACCGCCTTTTTGACCTTTGATTTTTGATGGATGTGTGGTGTGAGATGTGTTCTCATTTCTCACACAAGGGGTTGTTTTTATATAACCCCACCTCTATATATATATATATATATATATATATATATATTATCTACTTATACACTTGATTTGGTGGTATATATATATTTTTTTTGGTGATATATATATATATATATATATATATATATTTACTTACACACTTGATTTGGTCGTATTAAAGATATTTGAACAACTAGCATTTGGCCTCCAAACAATCTTACTCCACCACTAGACCATTTCAACCGTGACAATCCGATATTTTAATTTAATGTTTTATCTCATATTTCAATTATTAAATATATATGTCATGTGTATTTAAAAAAATTAACAATTAACCATTAAAAAATTAAATACATTTGGAATACATCCAATGATTGAGACACGAGATGAAATATCAAGTTGAAATATAGGATTCTATCCGATTATACATAGAGTTGAAACGAACTTTCAACACGTCTATTATTAATTACGGTTAATTTTATCTCATTGGAAATTATAATTATTTTCTAGTATTTCGTTTTTAGTTTTAGTTAATAGCTAAGCGTTATTTGCATTAATATCACAACTTTTAGATCATTTTATAATTATAATACGGCAATCCAATTGTTTCAAATAAAATATAACTTTTAACTTTGAATTTCTACTATAAATTTAAAACACACGCACACTCAACGACTTGTGAATTAAGTTTAAGTTGGGGGGTATGTATATCTGTGATGCCTACTGTTTATCTAAATCTTGTGTTTTAAAATTAGACAATATTATAAGTAGTTACAGTTATATAATTATCAATCTAACGCCTGGGAGATTATTATCTATCAATAATACAGATCTTGAAAGATGAATTCTATAAATTCGAGGTTTGAAAAATCTAAAATTATCAATTTAAGATTCGATAATTTAATACAGTTAAAACTCTATCCAACAGAAGCCCATGTATGGCTGTTAAATATTCATGTCATATTAACACATAATATTCTTTATAATTAAATTAATTAAATCCAAACTTACATAGACTTACATTAATTGATTGACTTAAGCAGAAAACACAGTTCAATTTTGAATTATAAAACTAATTGAATTAAGTAGGAAAATAGTTCAATTCTGAATTATAAAATGAAAAACATATATAATAACAATTTTGAAGATCTAAGTTTTTTAATCAGTTAAATATAAGAGTAGAAAACAAAAGAATTGAAAAAAAAAAAAAAAAAAACTACTAGTAGAAGGAAACACATTTCACAATTCAAAATTGAACTATTTTTTGCTTAATTTAATTAATTAATGTAATTAAATTTGTATAAGTTTGTGTTTACTTTAATTGTAAGAAATATTATGTGTGAAGTTGCTATGGATATTTAACAGTCACATCAACTTTTGTTGAATGAATGTTTAACTATGTTAAATATTGGAGTTTTAAATTGATAGTTTTAGATATATCATGAATCCTTGAATCGATAGCTAAATTAATACATCTTCTGTGATCTATATCATATCGATAGATTATCTATCATTTAGTCCTTGAATTGATAATTCTCAAAATATGGGACTATTAGGTATGATTGAGTAAAGAAAAACTTATAAAGAAACTAAAAAAATGGTTGATACAACATAATTTAAAGAGTAAAAATTTTAATTAATTAATCAAGTACTTAATTTATTGAAATAATCTAAAATGGTTTGCTTGAAATCAAAATAATCAAAACAGCTAAAAACTAAAATTCTAACTGAGTGTATATTATGGATTAATATTGCAACATAATATCATAATATATTGAATATTTAACACACACACACATATATATACATACATGTTTGTGTGTATGGTAATGCACAAGAAATTAACTTGACAATGAATTCACTAGAAAATAGTTCTCGACAAGAAAATTTTAGACGGCAAATCTTTTAACGAGAGATTAATAGGTGGTAGATGATTTATAATTTGGTATATATATTTATATAGATGTGAAGTCTGTTAAAGCTAGTAGCATAATTATACCACGTACCAAATTAAAGGTATTAATATATAAAATGACATATAATTTGATTATTAAGGAAGATGGAATTAGATAGCTATTTTTCATATTAGTGTTTAAATTATAATTTGACGAGTTGAAAGAGAATTACTTTTTTTTTGTCATATTTATCGAATTTCTTACTTTAAACAAAAAAAAAAAAAAAGGTCTTGACGTACGTAATTGGAAGAGGATTACTATAGGCGCTTTGATCGAGGATGCCCGTACAAACTTATTGTATACAGATAAATAAATTAAAGGATATATATACGGGAACATTTAAATGGATGTGTGTATGAAATTATATTTAGAAAAAAATAACTTTCTAATAAAGTTTAGGGTAACTGAGTAACTATGTGACATAGGCTTTAGTTTTAGTACCTGCTATACACCCTATACTATGATGTTTTTCATCTTTCAAAAAGGTATATGAGTATATTTTATCCTAATTAACATTCAGCAACTCAATTATAAAAATAATTAATTAGATTTAATATATTTTACAATCCATTTATCTGATATCTAAAAATAAGATAGTCACTATAAATAGTAATAATAAGTTTTCCCGTCTAAATGCATTTTCTTTAAATAAAAATATAATATTAATTAATTAATTAATTAATTAATATTTATATCATATAGTCACCCAATAATATAGAATTTCAATATTATAAAATATATATATATATTTTTATTTTGCAAAAATACTATTTTTAATCAAAAATTATTTTGTTCATAAGATGAAAAAAATATGTGGTCTTTAAATTGTTGATTTATATGTGAATTTTCTAAACACTTTTTTTTTTCATTACGATGGACCATAAGTTTATGTTGATTATCATTCTTTTAAATATTATGAGTGAATGTTATAATATATTAATTTAAAATATTTTAAATTTTTAAGTTGATTAAATATATTAAAATAATTCCAGATCCACATAAAAATTTCAATTAAATATATTTAAATTTTCAAATTAAATGTATTAATCAAGATACACATCGAGAATTTTAAATTAATTCTACTTAAAATTTTGAGTTAAATGTATTAATTGAACTTAGCAATTAATTGTTAAATATAATTATGTCATGAATATATATATATATATATATATATATATATATATATATATATTTGAGTTCAAATAGGAACACAAACCCTATGTAGGAAATAGGAATGAATATGAGCCACATGATTTAATTTGTTGGAGGTGAGGATCCATTTTTATAGTAAGGATTAGATTGCAATTATTCAGTAATTTAATTAGATAAGGGTTATAGTTGTAATTCACATTATTATGTGAAAATATAATCCCACGTTTTAGGAAAATTTCCATAATCCATGTAATTTTAGATTTTATTTATTCACTATGAAATTAATTAGTCGGACGTTTTTTTTTTCCTCAGCCGTCACGTTCTTTTTTTTTTTATTAACATGTAGTATTATTCTTCAAACGGTTCCTTGGAAGTTGAAAAAATTCATTAACTTCTGCATTATTCGCTAAATTTTTTAAAGTTTTTTCGAACGGTGATATATAAATTGAAGATTGCAACATTGATGGAAAATTCAGGTATTCAACGTGTAATTATCGTGGTCAAATTTATTTGTTAGTCGGTTCACGGTTTTGGTAGAAAAAATTATGTTTGTATATGTGAGCGGGTTTTAGTTTAAGTTTTGTATATTAATTGGATTAGGATTGTGTAAACAGAAAAAACAAATTTAAAAAATTGTGTCGAAACGTTGTACGAGAGCTTGGAGAGTAGTGATGTGTGTTATAGTTTGAGTTGTTCTGGAAAACACACGTGAATTCATGTTTTATATTGCTTATAGTTGGGGTTTCTAGTTTTGCGTGTGTTTCAGGTTAATGTAAAGATGTTGCTATCAACAACATCGGATATGCTATCTAACGCAAAAATATTTGCTAATTAAGGCACTCTACTAATGCATTGATTGTAGTTGTGTTTTTCATTTCGCCATTTTAACTCATTCGATATCAATCATATATGTTTTTCATTACGAATGTAAGTTAATTTCATAAGTCAGAATTTTATGAATGGGCGATAGTCGTATTGTGATTGTGATTTAATTAGTGTGAGTTGTTTGTTATACGTGTTTATAGTAATTCTTATTTTTTATGCATGGGTTTCACGACATATATATTTTCAGTTCAGTGTCAGAATATTGCTATCAACGGAATAAGATTGGATAACCAATGTCAAAATTTTTGCTAATTTTAATCTGTGTACAATTGATACGACCCAGACAAATAATCTAGGACGATAATAACGACGTAGCGGAAGACTTCTATGAATTGAAACACGTCAACTTAATGAAGGGGACAATCTGACACAAAATTACAGCTAATCTAGACAACTAAAATACCTAGAACTATGACACAACTAAATAACACAAATCCAAGGCTTATATGGGTTGTATTGGACGTGTATGGGGGCTGGATTTAAGATGGAATTTCGTGTGTGAAGGTTGGTGAAGAATGGCTTGGAGAAATAGGATATGATAGAGTACGATTAAACTTACGGATAAAACGGACGGAGGAAGATAACTCGAACTCGTGGCTTGGTTTGGGGCGTGCGTAGGGGCTGTATGGATGGCGTCGACGGTGTGGATGGAAGGTGTTGTTGTGGTGATTCACAACCCGATAGCCTCCTTGAATCTCGAACGTCTTCAAGGTTGAAATCTCCAAGTTGCTCCTCGATAGCGAATACCAGTCAATCCCTCAAGTGAATTGAGCAATACCCTTGAATAAGACTTGTAGTTGCTAGCTCCAAGAATGAATATTTTCGTGTGAAAAGTATTCAAAAGACAAATAGATTTGAGACACAAATTGAATGCAAAAGCAATTTAATTCAACAATGTCTAAAGTATCAATGTAACAATGATCCCCTATTTATAAGCACTAAGGGGAACGAAAATTAGCATCAAAAAAGGCTCAAAAATTGATCCAAAAGGGATCTCTAACTATACTAGGAAGTTCCCTAAGCTAGAATTCTATTCAAGGTAGGAAATTGCCTTAAATACAATTCTAGTCAAACCTATGCTTATTATGGACGAAAATTACTCCTAAATAATTAAATAAATCTGATTTGACTATAGTCTTAATTAAATAAAATAAATACTATAGTCTAAATAAAATCAACCCCATAATTAAATTACTATAGGGCCGAAAATCTTCACAAAATCGCACACACATGCACGTCGATCTCCATGCACATGCACATGTACACTTGAGCTCTTCATCTTCATCTCTTCAAGATTAATTCTCCATGGTGTGTTCTTGATCTTCAATAGTTAATAAATTAACTATCTTGGAATTGCTTCTCTTGATTTCTTCATCTCCAATCTCGAGCTTTCTTCGAATCAACACTTGCAAGTAAGCTTGCAACTTCTTAGCTCTTGATCTTGTGATTGGTCCTCTAAATTGCAACTCCGGTTCTTCATCATCTTTTTTGTCCATGGCTTCATCAACAATGAAACAATATTACATACATGGTTATAATGTTTGTTTTTAATTTTTAATTTATATAGTTTCATGAATTTTAATTTTTAAAAATGGCAGATAGTAATTTTCCTACAGAAAATCATGCGAGTGGTTTTCATATACCAGAGTGTGAAACATCGTTGAAACCGTTTGTTGGATAGAAGTTCAAAAGTATAGAGGATGGTATTATTTTTTATAGGAATTATGGTGCAGCTACTGGGTTTGATAAGCGGTCTTGATTTCTCCATATTTTGGTAGTTGTTCTCACAAATGTTATTTTACATTTGTTATTTTCGAACATCATGATGGATGCGAATTTGTGTTTAATTAAATAACTTAGGCAACAGATTTAGTTTTATTTGCTATAAACATCCATAGATTTGCTAATAAAGATCCTATATGTCTGCTACATGTGAACAAACAAAAAAACAGTGCTAACATTCAAAAACTTTAATATGTTAATGATAACCAAATAAATTGATATCCATGCATAAGAAAAGCAAGGAAAGAAAAATGCTATCAATTTCAACATCATTTGCTAACACAACAATTTAGTTTGCAAACACTGTCCAATATATTTGCAATCATTAACCAAATAAAACTGCAATATGATACTATAATTCATAATTTTGATAATTTCAACACACGAAAACAATGAAATCTCAAGCAACAATATTTGCTAAATATGACACATTAATATGCTAACGATAACCAAATTAATTGTTATCCATGCATAAGAAAAGCTAGCAAACAAGAATGCTATCAATTTCAACATCATTTGCTAATACAACAATTTAGTTTGCTATTATTGTCCAATATATTTGCAATCTTTAACCAAATAAAACTGCAATCTGCTACTAACATTCACAATTTTGATAATTTCAAAACACGAAAAAAATGAAATCTCAAGCAACAATATTTGCTAATGTAACGCTCCAAACTACTTTGTTTGGCCACGTCACTTAACATATAATTTATTTACATATTTTGTGTGCTTATATTCAATATGAGCGGAAGCTAAGGTCAAAAGCATGATAATGGCACAATAAGGTAAGGCATCATAATTATCAATATGAATTTTCGCAATTAAAGCATGCAATCTATCATGTCTATTTTGCCACACAAGATGTTATCAAACGGAAACATTGCATAAGCCCATCCACATCAACCATGCAATCATCTAACCTATCGGGCTCATAGGTCTTACTCAACCCGCCCGTCTACCATCCTAAATTTTAACATACGTATAAAGGTTCAACAACATACTTCATACATAATAGGCTCCAAGGTCGAACGACCCGCCTTTAAATTGTTTGGCATAATATCAAGTTATACACATCATAACCTACAAAAGATCGGGCTATTCCCATCCCCAATAATCATTGATCATAAGCAAAAAGAGTGATCAATGTAATGATGATAATAATGTAAGTATTTTCAAAAGAAGAGTATGCAAAAGATAAACGCAAGCTTGTGGGGTTCTCTTGTGTTCACAACGCTCCTACCCCGGCCTCGACTCCTCAACCTGAAATTCATTGAATGAATGGGGTGAGTATTTAACAACATACTCAGTAGGGAACACTGTAAACAGTTATAGCTAATTGCACAAGTGAAAATATAACATATTGACTTTTCTTTACTTTGTGGAGACCAGTCTCAACCCCGTAGGGTCTAAACATCATGATGCCCCCGTTAATGAACATCTTTGGCCCTGTAGGGATGCCCGCAGACATACTACCCCCCGGGGAGGACATTAACAGGTCTATATTCGATCCCAAAGGATCTCTGCCCCTTGTCGACCCCGAAGGATCTCTTTCATTCACCGGTCCGAAGACCCCTCATACATATACAATCAAAGCACAACAATAACTATAACCTTACACGTGTTCACAGTTTAGAGTTACCCCACCTTATGAGACGCTTTCACAATTTCTCAACCTTTGAAATACTCCTTTGCCGCCCACAAGTTGTCCACCTCGAGCCACAACACGTCACCTAGCACCCTTTTAATCATCTTTTCATTTTAGATGTCGAGTTATTCAATTAAATCATAATTTAGACCAAACTCATACTATACTTTGCTTTAAAGTCTTCAAACATTTCCACATACACAACCATGGATATACAAGCTCATACTATGATTTTGGACTCAAAATACACATTAAAACTCTTTGAAGCATTTGATCGAACACGTTACGGCCACACATTTAAACTACATGCTCATAACTCATTTTAAATCCTTTAGACCCAACATTTCAAATACAAACACCTTCACCCTAGGTCTCTAACATACATGAAACTCAACCCCATACAACCCTCATAACATCTCCATACAATTATCAACAAAATAAAGGGAAATTAGGGCAAAAATCCAAACCCTAGCAACAATGAACCATAGGAATTCGATATAACTTCACATATAGCCTCAAGGAGGTAAATAAACCATATGTTTGAGATGTCAAAGCTAGAGGATCAATAAAAGTGAAAACCCTAATTTTGGATAACAAATCCTAGGTTTGATTCAACAAGAAATGAGTGTTTAAATCACCAAGATGAAGAGGTATGAAGTTACCTTAGTTGATGGAGGATGATGGAAGGATCCACTCCAAAAGTTCAAGAATTTGTAGAGAGAAGGGGGAGGAAAATCGCCCAAAGAAAAGAAAGAAATGAGGAAGAAATGAACAAGTGTGGTATTTATAGGTAGGAAAGTCCCTGGACCCGCGCGATCGCGCGCCTCCCGCGACCGCGCGAGGGGGCTCTCGGCCCAGGCTCCCCGCAAGCGCGCACACCCCGCGGGCGCGTGCCTCGCCCATGCCCCGCGGGCGCGCAGCCTCCCGCGGCCGCGCACGGCCCCGCGGGCGCGCACCACCCCGCGGGCGCGCGGCGTGCCCCATTCAACCCCCGATTCTATTTTGACTCCCGGACATTTTCAACTCCATTTAACACAACTTAGATTTTCAAAACACTTCTAATACTTCCCAAAAAAGCAGGGGGCGTTACAAACAAAATTCAATGCAATAACGTTCATTCATTATCATATAACTCGACACTTTAGTATTAAAATTCAAACTGTGTTATACACTCAGTATAACATCACTGTGCTATGACGTATCGGCTCAAGTGGAACAACCTGCAATAAAACAACGTCATAACATACAAACATACTCACATGATTAATATTCAACAATATCAATTCGAAATCATTTACTAAAATTATAATTTATAATTTAGCAAAAGGATCGGGGTATCACAGCTAAATATAACACGAAAAGTGTATACCTATTACATCTCTTTGTTGCTTGCTCCTCGTGATGTGATCACCTGGATACCTCTCACTTACATAAATAAACAATCAAAAGATGGGAAACATGAAGAAACAAATCAACAATTTTCAAATTCTCATTTTTTGCTAACCGACACCTACATATTTTAAAACATGAAAATAATGAAATCTCAAGCAACAATATTTGCTAAATATAACATAATAATATGCTAACGAAAACCAAATTAATTGATATCCCTGTTTAAAAAAAGGTATAAAGACAAATACTCTTCTGCAGACTACTTCAAATTGTAGCACTTGTTTAATTAAGTAACTTTGGCAACAGATTCAGTTTTATTTGCTATAAACATCCATATATTTGCTAATAAAGATCCTATATGTCCGCTATATGTCATCAAACAAAAAAACAGTGCTAACATTCAAAAACTTTAATATGTTAACAATAACCAAATAAATTGCTATCCATGCATAAAAAAAAGCAAGGAAATAAGAATGCTATCAATTTCAACATCATTTGCTAATACAACAATTTAGTTTGCAAACACTGTCCAATATATTTGCAATCATTAACCAAATAAAACTGCAATATGCTACTATAATTCATAATTTTGATAATTTCAACACACGAAACGAATGAAATCTCCAATACTAATATTTGCTAAATATAACACATTAACATGCTAACGATAACCAAATTAATTGCTATCCATGCATAAGAAAAGCTAGCAAACAAGAATGCTATCAATTTCAACATCATTTGTTAATACAACAATTTAGTTTGCTATTACTGTCCAATATATTTGCAATCTTTAACCAAATAAAACTGCAATATGCTGCTAACATTCATAATTTTGATAATTTCAAAACACGAAAAGAATGAAATCTCAAGCAACAATATTTGCTAAATATAACACATTAATATGCTAACGATAACCAAATTAATTGCTATCTCTGCATATAAAAAGCTAGCAAACAAATAAGACTCAGCAGCCTTTTTCAAATTGTAGCACGTTTTGATTTAATTTGCTATTCCTGTTCGAACAAAGTAAACAAATAATTCCCTTATATGGTCTGCTTCGAATTGTAGCACTTTTTCCGCAAAGAAATTAGGAACAAATTTGAAACCATAGATCTACTACAAATCAACGAACTAAAACCATGGATTTGCTTCAAATCTCGTCACTTTCCTCTGTAAAAAACAGTGCAAAAAAAAACCCCGATGTAGAAACACACAAAAAGACAACTGTTAGCAACCAAAGTGACAGAAAAAAAAAATCGCGAACTAAAACCTGGGTTACTTCTCGTTGAACGGCTGGCGGTCATCGTCCTTTGTTGTATATGTTGCCGACACCTCCGACTGTGATTCTTGGGTTGATGAAAAATGTGGTCTTCTCACAATTTGCTCAAACTAAACCCGAGATTTTTTTACTCCTAAAGTAAGCCAATTCGAAATCTAAAAGCAATTTCATAGATTTGGGTGGTTCCCATAATTACATTGACTTGATTTGCGGGATTTTTTTTTACCCTTTTTTACCCTTTTCTATCCAGAAATAATAAAACAGAGTAAAAAAAATTGCTATTTGATCCCTAAAATCTTAATTTAATCTAGACCATTGATTTGTAGTAGATCTATGGTTTCAAATTTGTTCCTATTTCCTACATAGGGGGTGGTAAATATTTTAACCCACCTCTATACAGGGAAGGGTTCAAATGAGAACTCTTCCTCCATGTAGGAACTAGGAACCTATCTAATCCCTCCATTACTTAGATCTTAATGACCACAATTCAGTCAAAGTTCGGTCAAATGCAAAGTGGTATACTTGTAATTATTTACAACTTTAAGTAAAAGAGGGTGTTATGGTAATTCAATAATTCTTATGTTTTGAAACATGATTATACATCTCCCCTCTCCATTTATTTCTCTTTAACACTCACAATTTATTTTCTTTGTGCACTTCTCTCTCTCTCTCTCTCTCTCTCTCTCTCTCTATTTTTCACTTATTTCCTCTCCCTTCCCTCTATTTGTTTTTGTAAATAATTTACTAGATACAAATTGAAAAATTATAATAATTTAATAATTTATTAAAATAATAAAATATTATACCTATAAATATATATATGGTTAAGAGTATTTTTATGCAAAAAAAAAAATTGATGTTGTCTGTTCAGACACGATTTTGAATTCTTGATGATTTTATTTTTTTGAAGTTCACATGCACATTTTAAATATTTAGAATTTCTTGATTTGTTTGTAAACGCTATTATTCTTTTTGGATTAAATGCTATTTTTTGTCTAAATTATCCCAATTAAATTTTTACCTTGTATCATCTTTTTCATATAATGTTGTTGATTCACGTATTCATCTTTTTTTGATTATCTTGTCCAATTCTGATTTAGGTATTTATTTTTATTTTTCATCAATGATTCTGTTATTATTATAGTTCTTGATAAAATGACATACACATCATGCTGGAATGGTTCATAGTCAATGCTAAAATGACATGACTTATGTTGATATTAATAATATCATTCAAATTTATTTCTGATATGTGTGATAAATGCTGCTGATGTGAGTTACATGTTGGATAAATTTCACAATAAACTGAAAGTCTTCAATTAAACAACAATAATTTCATCCAAATATAAACGCAATACTGATATGTAACGTCATGCTAAATTATCTTATGCACTATACTAATATAAGAGTAATTTAATGCTAAAAATTCATAAACACAATGCTTTTTTTTTCATATAATATATCAAATTATAATTTTTTCATACTATTTCATTCAAGATCTCACATGGCTTTGTTTATCCGAAGAAATATGAAGAAAAATATAAAATATTCATTTTTAGGGCTTATTTTATTTTATTTTAAGAATATATGATTTTATCTCAAAGTGTTTATAACATTCCCTTTATAGTTATTACATTAATATTAAGGTTTATCAATCTCAATTATTGTTTAGAATATGATGCTAAAATCAGAGAAGTATGAGGCTAAATATGTTCCCATTACGGTTTATTGCATCCCCCCATTATTGTTTATCAAATCAAGCTAAAATTAGAAAATTATAAGGCTAAAATGAGGGATGTAGCATGCTAAACTTGATGTCACATTCTCATTAGGGTTCATTGTTCCCAACTAGGGTTTATTACCTTCCCATTAAGGTTTATTCTTCCTAATTAGGATTTATTACATTCACATTAGGGTTTATTGTTCTCAATTAGGGTTTATTGCATGACCCGTTATTGCTTATAGTATCTTGCTAAAATGAGGGATGTTTCAGATTAAAATGAGAGAAGAATAAGGCTAAATTTGATGTCCCGTTACCATTAGGGTTCATTATTCTCAATTAGGGTTTATGACATTTTCATTATGGTTCATTGTTCTCAATTAGGGTTTATGGCATTCCAATTAGGATTTAAGACATTCTCATTAGGGTTCATTATTCTCAAATATGTTTTATTACATTCGCATTATGATTTTCTAGATCCTCCATTGCTGTTTAGTAGATCATGCTAAAATGAGGTAAGTATCAGGCTAAAATGAGGGAAGTAGCATGCTAATTTTTTTTTTATCACATTCCCATTAGGATTTATGACATTTCTATTAGAGTTTATTACATCGCATTATGGTTTATTGTTTATAACATCATGTTAAAATGAAGTGAGAATGAGGTTAAATTTGATGTCCCAATTCGATTAGGGTTTATTGTATCCCTATTAGGGTATAGAAGATCATGCTAAAATGACGGAAGTATGATGCTAAAATGAAATAGTGTATGATGCTAAAATGAAATACTGTATGATGCTAATAAAACAACAATATCATGCTCGTATAAAGAAAAATTCACGCTAACAATGACATTTCTAAATATTCATAACAAATGTCTGAAACAAATATTCATCACCTTAAACTAAAATCTTTCAACTTGAACTAATATTTATCAACATAAACTAATATTCATAAGAAATATGTCTTGAAACTAATAGTACTTGCAGAAATTTCACTAATAGTACAAATCACTTCGACATAACAAATGCTTCAACATTAATTGGATCATCTTCACATGAGAGCCTGTGGTGTAGGTTTTCCTTAGCTTCATTCATTTCACTTTGTATGTTACTGTCTGCACTTAGAATTGCAGCACATATTTTGCTCTCATAAACTTTATCTCGTTTCGGAAAATATTCTCTCATTTTCCTTCTTAGTTGTCAGCCATCTCCTTCGTTGCTTCACTTTCTCATTCTTTTTTCTTCTTTATCATCAACTCATGTTTTTCATTTTGTAGTATCTGTATAGGTGTAGGTGTTTATATAAAATTGTTAGACAAATATTCATAATATAACCCGCTAAAATATATTACACAACATGCTAAAATGTGAATTTTAATAACATGCATCCAAATTAGTTCACCCCAATCTAATGAGAATATCTTTAATTTGATATATAATTTGCGTAAATTTGATTAAAATGAGCAAGTCATGAACACAATGCTGATATGAGTTACGGATTATGCTTAAATGTCATATATATATATATATATATATCATGCTATTATGCGAGTAGTTTCATGCTAAAATGCTATATAGGTCGTGCTAAAATATTATATACGCCATGCTAATATAAATATAAGGTTGTTTTGTATGAAAAATATGCCTGAAAATTGATTTTTATAATTTTCATCTATTTTTTTCAAATAAACATATGCAATATGGATCTTAAATGAAAGAATATGAAAAGAGCTTTAATTTGATATATGATTTGCGTAATTCTAATTAAAAACGAGTAAGTTATGATTGCTTAAAAATTGAAAAAAATTATTTGTGCCTAATTGGCGGATTAATCGATGTCGAGACCACCTTGGCAGCGAGGACTCTACCTTCTCGATTTTACAACCAACTTTGATGTTTGCGGCACGGGTAGAGCCGCTAAGATTGATTTCTCCAATAATGAAAAATACACAAGTAATTTATAATTCAAACGATATAATTCATATATTTATATGTGAAATTCATGATTGAATATAATTTTATTATTATACATAAATATTTTGTTAATAATATTCTTTGTGCATAAAAATAGGTGGTATACTAGTACATTTTGATTTTCAAATAAAAGAAAGCTAGTAATGTTTTATTATTAGTACTTTTTTTTGTTTCCCAAAAACTTTTATGGTGTCCTGGCTTTTTATTTTTGGGGATCAAACGTTATTGTACGCGGAGAAGGAAATCATATATATTAAAGAAACATTTCCCACCTTTTATATATTATCATCAAATTGGACCATCACTGTAATATTCCATAGCATACGGTAGCAGATCCAAAATTTTAAAATTGAGGTATGATATATAAAAATGTATAAATAAAGATTCTTGAGAGTTTAAAATCTTTAATTCAAATTATTATTCTTAATTTTAACTATCTAAGTTCAAACCTCAATTCAAAAATAAGTCCCTTTCATACTTGTAAAATTCAAACCATATGTACATACTCTCAAATTTTTAATCCAAACACAAATTCCTAGTTTAATTGAAATTTTAATTAGGCAATAAATAAATAAAAGTGTAAGCAACGTACACTAAACACAAATAAGAATTAAGAAATTTAATTAATAATATACATACAAAAAACAAGAATGAAAGAAGAAAATAAACATCAATCACTTGAGAGTATTATTTGTGCACTTCTTAATTTAAAATCTTGATGTATTTTTGAAATTATTATGAGTTGTATTTGAAGACTTGAATAATTATCCATGTCTTGTTCTTATATTTTTATATATGTATAAGATTTAAAGAGGAGTAAGATAGAGTGCCACGAATTAATGGTTTTATTATTAATGTTATTAAGGGATAGTTCACCATCTTTTTTTTTTGCGATAACATTATTCACCACGTGTCAATTAAAGTACTAAACCACTACTTTATTTTTTCATCTTTATGATCTTAGTTAATAGTCTCCAATGACAAAGTAGATAATTATATATATACATATCATGTATATATACTAAAACAAATTAAAAAAATTTTACTTGTACCCTCTTGTTCCAATGTGGTTCCACCCGCCCCCCCCCCCCCCACACGACTTGGTTAAAGTTCTTCATTATATTCTTCCAAAAAAGCATTACTCTCCATTACTGGACATATGATTCTTTTCAGAAAATTGACCACATAAAAAATATTATTAATAAAAAAGGGGATTATTTGATGAGATGCAGCTCCACTTCTAGTAACGTATATGCTGGATTATGCTTTTAATTAAGTTTTAGGGAGAGCAATATTATTGAGAAAATAAAATAATATGATAGGGGGGTGAAAATAAAAGGGCATATAATTGTGAAGGAGGAATGATGAAAGTAGAGGGACCAAAAGGGAAAAGTTATTGAAATAGCAATGACCTATGGGCATCAATGTGGGACTTATTGTTTCCACCAATCACCCCTTTTGATATGTCATAATACTTTGCAAATGTACAAAAACTTAGTGGAAAAAACCTTTCCCAATCATGCTAAGGAACTATCAAACATTTATGCACTACTAAATGTTATTATACAATACCTAGATTAATATATATATATACACACACACACACACACACACACATATATATATATATATGATAGAATATTATATATCATTGCCAAAATGCACATATATATACATAAATTATAACTATATTTTGTTTCAAAGGGTTCTTTATATATCAGTCTTCAGCACAATTCTGCGAACAACTTTTTACATTATGAGATTCATGAACTAATAATCCCAAAGAATTGAAGCTTCTGGTTTCAAATAATTGTACGAATTTCTTTAATTATGACCTTTTTTTCTTTATTATATGATAATTTTTGAATCTGGAAGACAGATGCAATATCATTTTCCTTATGAACGCGACATATCATTTGGCAACCGCTCAATAATTGGGAGTTTAGATTGCAGCCATCAAAATCTTGCATAATGGAAAAATGAAAGGAACAAGAGTAGAAAAACATTGCATATGGGAAAATTTGTTTCAACTCTAGAATCCTTATAATTAGCTTCGACATTGAGAGTTCAAGTCGTAGATGTGGATTTTAATTAGTAGTCAGCATAATTTATTTCATGTCAGATATATTAATTTGGGTGGCCCAACCATATTAATAAAGCTTTTTTTTTTCAATCTCTCTCTCTCTCAAGAAATAGTAATCTAATGTCTCAGCAACATAAAAAGTGCACACTCCCCAAATAAAAAAATATAATTGAAGATAATGAATTATGGTTAAGCTTGAAGTAATTCAAAATTAATAATTCAGTCATAATTTACGGTAGAGCAGATATGTTATTTTACGGAGGTTCAACAAATTAGTCTAATTAAAATACTAAATTTATTCTCTCAATTTAGATCGATCCAACTTGAAGTTCAATATCTCTAGAGACTAGAGAGACATTCGAATCATAAAAATACGTGTAAAATGTAGACGTTGCAAGTTCGAGACCCACCGAAACACCTATAGGCTATAACAATGAACATTAATTTCCTTGAATTGATACTTTTACTTTTAGTCCCGCTAGAATAGAGTTAAAATACTTTTGGTCTCATATCTTTTATTTTTAGTTTCATAGTTTATTAGCTCTACATTTTTTGTTCCAAATATTTTTTTTTTCAACATATTTAGTCCCAAGTGCTGTGTGTGTGTGTGTGTGTGTGTAGGAGTGAGTTCAAATAGGAACCAATCCCCCCGTGAGAACCTAGGAACCAATTAAATTCAAGGATTTTGATGACATGGCGGATAAAAAGGCGGTGACATAATTGTAAATATGTAAAATTCAAAATATAAGGGGTAATTCCAGATTTTTTTTATAAAGTGATGTCATCATCTTTTAAAAAATTCTTAAAAGCTTTAAATAATCATAACTTACTCGTTTTTTATTCAATTTACGCAAAAAATATATCAAATTAAAGATTTTTTTTCATGTTCTTTCATTTAAGATCCATAGTGCATATGTTTATTTGAGCAAAAATTGATGAAAAATACAAAAAACTTTTTTTCACGTACATTCAACTCGTAACTTTCAGACATTTGCTAATATGATATCACAATATTGCTCATATCTTGTGTTTATGTTGCTAACATGAAATTTTTTATGCACGACTTTGAATTTTAAGTTGCTTTCATGAGAAAATAGTTAAAGTATGAGCTATATATAGTTAAGTTCATAAATAATTATAATTTTATCAATGCTTAATATTATTTTGAAAACTTGTAATATTTGAGAATTTAAGTCATACTAGCATATCATTATTCACATATTAGCAACATGTTACTAACATATTAGCAAATTATTAGTCACATATTAGCAGTGTGTATATTCTCTAACATATTAGCAATATGTTGTATTTATGAATGATGTTACACATGTTACACAAGATTATTTTAAATGTGGTCCAATGTTATATGTGTGGTGTTTAATACGTGTCAATTTAATATTATGATCTTGTCAAGTTAGCAATATGAGTCTACCTCATGTTAGCAACAAAATCTGTTGATGTTAGCAATATAAATCTTTCATGTTAGCATATTAATACAACGCCAGAAAAGACAACGGTTTTAAAGCGTTGTCTATTTAATTCCGAGAATTGGGCCTAAAATCCGAAAAAACATAACCTAATTTCTAAATTACGAAAATAACCCCGCCTTCATTAAGTTCTTAAATATTACAAGTTTGTCACCTTACTTTGACTAAAACTTTGACTAAATTATGATCATTAGATCTAATCAAATCTAAGGTTAGGATTGGTTTTTAGGTTCTCACGAGAGGATTTGGTTCCTATTTTGATCATTTCCATATATATATGTATATGGAATAAAGTAGCAATTTAGTCCCTATTTTTTGCTATAAAAAAGCAAGCCGATATAATTCTTTCTTTTATTTATATAATTTGGGTCGATCATACCCTTAACCTTTCATTTTGGGTCTCATTTGACCTTTCATATTTAACAAAACTATTAAAAGTTTAAATTATCTATTAAATTTGTTATGTATCTCGAAGATGTTTGCGTGTCATGTTAATAAAAATACAATACTAGAGAATAGCTCTTTGTAATTAACATATATACCTCAGTAACGACATTTATCGTCGCTAATAATATTTTCACTAAAAATCATTTTTTTGTGGTGTATTAGGTTTTATTAAATTAATTTAACACGGCCTAAAGTTATGTTAATTAGGATCGTGATGGTCAAATGGTGTAATTAGAAAAAAAAAAGAGTTTTATGGTTTCAGGCCCGGAAGAAATATTACCTGTTAATTCACGATCCGAAAGATGAAAATTATCAATTTAGGACTCCAATAATTATATCTTTTTACTATTTTTATTTATTATTATTATATTATTTTTCATTGAAAATATCTTTATTAATTATTTATTAAATTTAATAAAGGATTTTATAAAAAAAATTAAAAATATTAAAATGAATTGGTATACATGATTTTTTTAGGTCATGAATTAATAGATAACTCATCTTCGAAAGTTTGAACTATCAATTCTTCATACAAGAAATTGCAATTTTGGCTCCACATGATATGTGGACGAGATTCTCTATTGCACCTTTTATGTTGCATTATATATATTGCACGCTCAATTTTTTTCGATTCCATTTTTTTGTGTTTTACTTTAATTTTATACTTGTTATATAGAATTCATCATACCCAAGTAAGATTCATTATAATTTTTTAATATTTAATTTTCAATAATTATTGATTAATTATTTAAAAATTAAATACTAAAAATTTATACTATACCCTAATTGGATAGGATAAATCCTAAATAATAAATGTAAAATTAAACCAAAGTATAAGAAATTAAATTTAAGAAAAAATAAAAATAAAATAAAAAATCAATTGTATAATATAAAATGCAATATAAAATGTGGAATAAACAATTTCGTGTGCTTGATATTTGTATATTGCAAAATGACTCCAATAACTTCTCTTAGTGTTTACACAAATAATCAAAACTTGCAGAAAGTGGTCTTGCTGTCATTTTGACCGTTAATTTATGTGAACCTGCAGTACCACTTAAAGCAAATGAGAGCATAGAATATTTCTATTTATAAAAAAGAATTGCTCAATAATCATCACCGACTTCATTCAATAACATAGAGTTCCAAAATCTCATATTTACCGTACAAGAATTTGTGATGCTGGAGAACACCCTTAGTAATTGATTAGTCATTATTACCTTAAAGATGACCTAATTAAAGAAATAAGTTAGAACTTATTTGGGATCATATTAGATGTAAGTCGTAAAACGTCGGAGTCATTTTAATCAGTTTAATTATTTTAAGGTCGATCACAGGGGTCACTTTAAAAAATTATCTCCATTCATTTTAAAAAAAAAAAAGAAGAAAAGAAAAAAAGAAAAAAAAATCAGATTTGGGCAAGAATTTTTTTGGGATTTGTGCCGGGGAAGTGATTTTTTTTTTTTTTTTAGATTCGGGCTAGATGGTTTTAGCAAATTAGAGTGTTGGAGGCCTGCCATGTGTGACTGCAAGTGCAATTTTCTCGAAGATGATATATATTGAGATTAAAAAATATATATGTAACATGTGTGACTACTCATGTTAACATTTGACTGACTTTATAAAAGTCGGATTTAAAAGTGCACGAATTTCATTTGTCCTACATGCTCACTTTTGCAAATAAATAAATAAATTATTGATTGAGATTAAAAGTGAAAGTATTTGAGTCATTTTGTGACAGGTGCATTTTCGGTGGAACCAAAAGTACAATTCACTCAATATATTGGCGAGCGAATTGAGAAAATCTATGCTACCCAACTGAGTATTGCCCACAATTAGAAAGATTGTGAAATTACTTCAACCAAGTATAATCTTGTTTAAAAAATAAAAATAAAAATATTTATAATTGTCAAATATTATGATCATTGTGGTTAGATAGTACCTCAGTGGAATCCATAAAAGTTTTGTCCGATGATATTTATTTACATGGCACATGGACATCTGATCCTTTATGTTTTCAAGACAAATTTAATGGATGGTTTAAAATTTGGTTAAATAATAGATCAAATTCAAACCTAAAATGAAAATGTTAGTGTATCTCTGATCAAGATGAAATTAAAGAATAGATGCCACGTGAACTTTTTGTTCAAAAGGCAGACATCCCAAATTTATATGTAAAAATATGATTCCAAATTGTTACTTAAGCAAAAAAAACCTATAATACCTACGTTGATTAGATTTTTTTACTAGAATTAAGAAAATTATTGAAAAAGATAATCAAACAAATAAACTTTCTAATATGTCCATATTTATTTTATTTGACAATGAATTAATAATTATTATAAACTTAATAATTGAATATGAATATATAAGTAAATGAGCTAAAATAAATATAGAAACTAGTCTATATATTAGGACATTGAAAAAATGTATATAAATGAGACGGAGGAATTACAAATTTCATAGGGTTGGATATTCTGTTAAAGAGAGAAAATAAGTAGGCGTCGTGCATTACTTACTAGAAAAAATAAAAATTACAAGCTACTATGGATATACCTTTAATTATTTGAGTAGTTAATGAGACATTAAAAGTGCTTTAGAAATGATTCAATTTGCAATTCATTATTCGCTGCTAGTACTAGGAGGACATGGTTTCTTTCTTTCCTTCATTTAAAAAAAAAAAAATATACATGATTAGAACCCAAAAATGTATAAAAATATAAAAATAAAAAGAATAAAAAGAAATGAGGTGGGACTTGGAGTTATAGATTACGTAAACGTCTAAATTATTAAATTATCACAGTTCTGTAAGTGGAGCTTTTAAAATTTCTAAAATATAAATCATTCATAAGATTTCTAATAGTGCGAAGGAAGCCTTAATTGCCAATTACTTGGGTTCAAATTTGGGAAGAATTAATGTAATCAAATTTTATGTTTGTTTGAACCAATTTTATATTAGTTAAAAAAAAATCGCCGATTTTTCGTGGTTATAAGTAACATTTTAAATATAATTAATGATAAAAGTATTTCAAATCGCGCTGTTCACATTTTGATCACATAACCATAAACTAGCTAGTATCACGTTCACGTACCACCACAAGTTTATTAATTGTGTGGTTCGGATTGATCCAAATTAATACTAATATTAAAAAGAAAGAAGTGGACATGGAATATCCCCTGACAGCAATAATAATAATAATAATAATAATAATAATAATAATAATAATAATAATAATGGTGAAAAATGTTAGAGATGAAAAGTTAAGATTGTCGGCGACGGGTGAGAGTGATGAACCCCGCCCAACCAGCCAAGGAGCATGGGGGTGGGTTGTGAGGGGTGTTGGCCCCCAAACCCTAATCTCGTTTCTGTCTTGATACGCCAAAGACACCCTGCCCCACCCCCCAAATACAATTTTTTTTATTTTATTTTATTTTTAACTACATATACATGTGCCTACGACTCTTATTATTTTTCCCACTTCTATAAACAATTCAAATAATTGGGGCCGTGCAAGATCTCATGTCTCTCCTGCCGTTATTATCTGCCTAAATTAAAACTGCTAATTAGAGCCAAAAAAAAAAAAAAAGACTCACAGAAATTGAAATTAATAATTAGAAGAATTGTTAATTCAAAGTCAGAAAAATGATTTATCTATCGATATAGATTGAAAAAAACGGATTTTAAATTCTAAATTTAAAGATTTAACATTATTAAAACTCTATCCAACAAAATGTAACGTGATCGTTAAATTAAAATTTTCTACTAAGAAATATAGGACAATAAATTTACCCCTAAAAAGAGGTAACAAATTTGGAATGTTAGTTCTTTATTTACTGATCATTATCTACTTTATAAATGCACATCAATAAAATAAATATGATACTTGAAGCTTTACACAATTTATTAACGAATTGAATTACAATAGAATTAATTTATATATCAAGAATTAATATAATCAATTCAAGGTCCTTTCAATGTCGGAATAGTAAGCATAAGATACATTCCATAATCAAATGCGGCAAAAGATTAGATTCTTAAAAAATATGTGAAAAACATAAGATCATCTTCATAAACAATGTTTTGTTCGTTTGTAAGAGGGAGAGATTGAATTGGCGAAATTTAATAAAATTATTTTCTTAATTTAATCAATTAATTAATGAAATTTGTGTTTGTTTTTGCTAAATTTAATTGAGGATAAAAATAACGTGTCAAGATATATGATGTAGATATTTAACAACTACATCATTTTCCGTTGGTTGAAGTTTTACTATCATTAACTCTCCAAATCTTAAATCGATAGTCTTAGATTTTTTAGACCTTCAATCGATAGAATCCATCTTTTGCGATCTATATCAATAGATAAACCATGCTTCGGGCCTTGAATTAATAATTATCCTAATAATTATTATGGTAAGACTAGTCTTGCGTACAACAATTGAATAACATTATATCAGATAGAAAAAAATCAGTTATAATGCTGAAAAGTATCACGTTTATTTTATGGGAAAGTAATGTAAAAAATATTAAAAAAATAGTGGTATTCTTGTAATTATTATTACTTTTTTTTTGGATTAAAAAATATCACTTCTTGTATTGAAAAATATTATTTCTTGCAATGAATATCTGTCAAATATAAGACTTATATTCAATTATTGTACACAAAAATTTGCTTTATTGAAATTAATAAGGTATTTAAGTATATATGCGCAATGATTATCCATTATGGTAGTTTTTTTTTTCAATAGCACGAGAGAGCAGTCAAGATTTATCTGATTTAATATGAGACTCCCTCTTTTACATATGATTCATTGCATGGATACCACCAAAAGGACAATTTGGGCAAGGGTTGGAGTTTCTAAGACAATTTGTTTAATCGTGGTGTGTACTGGGTAAATCATACTCTTATGTAATAACTCGCGAACCACACAATTTGTCTAACATAATTTGTTCGATCGTGGTGAGCACTTAGTAAACATTGCTCCTATGTAATGACCTGTAAATTAATCACACAGAAAAATCATACTTGGAGAACTAGGTGTGACGGACTAACACTTAACGATGTTCATGAAATTCAAAATTGAGACACTTAACCTCAAGCTTAAACCATTCCACCACTACGTCATTCTTAAGAGACAATATATACCCGTTTATAATTATATGTAATGATGTCTTTATTATTATTATTATTATTATTATTATTACACCCGACCTGTGGTATTGAAGAGATTCGAATCCGTGACCTTTGGTCCACAAGTAACCTCACTCCACTATTAGGTCATTCCCACACAACTGGACACTAAAACTAAATAAAAAAAATTAAAACAATAAGATGTAAAAAAAAACTACATGTAGAAAAGTGGTATTCTTGTGAAAACTATAATAATAATAATAATAATAATAATAATAATAATAATAATAATAATAATAATAATGGTCTTCTTGGACAAATAATATAAATGTATATGAAAAAAGAAAAGAAAAAATGACAAAAACACACACGCGCCACATACAATCAACTGGCCCACTCTCCTTATCCTATGCGTGGATCTGAAAATTCTTTTTCAGACTCATTTGTCCGAAATAATAAAGTGACCAAAAACATATGCATACACTTATTTTAGAATTATTTATCATTATTTTAGAACTTGAGCTAATTAATTGGTAATTAAGTTCCATGGACATTTTGAATCCCAATTATAACGAATCAAACTGTTTTCCCAAATCATGTTTAAGTTTTTGTTCCACCATCAAATTTAATAGTTTTTCTTCTATTTCTTTTTTTTTTTTCAAGTTCTTATGCTTTAGTTTAATTTTACAATTATTAAAAAATTAAAAAATTATAAATCTTAATTATACTATAATCAATTGTACATACTAAAAAATAATTATAAATCCTAATTGAATAATTAACTTGTAAAATTAAACTAAAGTACCATAAATAAAAATCAAAATAAAAATGGAATATAAACCAAATTTTTTAATAGCGAGACAGAGGATGAAACAGTATTTGGGAATATAAAGATTTCACACTATCAATTATAATAAACCTTTATGATATTATCTTCTTCGAGGCTAGGGGTAGGGGTTACGAGCCTTAATAAATTGTTTCTTTACAAATACCCTACGTACATAATTGAATTATTATTTATAATTAAATGGAAGTGGGTAATAAATTACAACTTTTATTTAATAATAATAAGTAATTGAGCTGAAACTCATGGAATTTGCTACTAAACCGAGTTGAAAAAAGAAAACTAAAACTCGACCAATCTTGAATCGAACTAAAACTTGATAGTACTCGACTCGATTAGATCCATATTTGAATCATTGGATGGATTGTGCAAGAGGGCCAGGGCGATGAGTCCCCGACAGTTTGGAGCAAAGCTCCCTCTGATGACTCATTGCTCTCCTTGTACCACATGTGGGCTTCTCAGCTCTTTTTAATGTCACCGCCACTAATTATTTCTCACCTTTTTCTTGCACTATAATGGATTTTATGCCATCATTTTTTTTAATTATTTTTTCTCTCTCATTATGTTATTATCAGAAAAGATTAAGTTCTATTCTCACTGTTTCCGTATCAACTAACACAATCATTAGAATAAATTAAATGATGATATCTAGAAAAACAATTAATGCAAACATATTTGTGTATATATATTTCTTGTCACGTTTATATTCTTTATAGTCGGCATAAATTAATGTACATCGCTCACTCACGTATTTTATGTAGTGCAGTTCAACGTATGCTCGAAGATATATTTGTTGTTCAAATGAATTCGATATTAAATGATTTGGGATCTAAGATTATGTTGGAGAAACTCATTCAAATAACTTTTAGTATATTATATATAATTCAAAGAAAAAACCTTTATTATTAAATGATTTGGAATGGTCAACTGAAATATTTGATTCAGTTTCAAATTATATAATCAGTTATGGTGTGATCAGGGATGGAGCCATAATTATTTACTTTTTCGAATTCTAAATTATAAAAACTGAATATATATATATATATATACATCAATAATATTTTGGAACAAAATATAAGAATATTTTGCTCGCAAAAATATTCAACATACGACAGAAATATATTGTAACGCCCCGGTCCCGGGAGAAGGGCAGGGGACCGGTGCGCTACTTGGGGAAAGGGGGAAAGGGGTTGTTGAACAGAAGCAATCAAAGAAATAGGGTTAGTGCCCTAAAAATATGGGCAGCATAACCTCTATAAATGGATCAATCCACGCTTTTAAAGCGTATGAAATGACTCAAACCAGATACCATGACTCTTAGGATGAACCCAAGAAAGAATAACAAAGGCAAACTTCAATGTAAATAATAACAGTTCAAAGGTTAACTGTTAATAGGTTAGGCATAAAAAAGGCCAGACTGATGTCTGTCCAAATACTTAAAGTAAAGAGATGCCAGGCTCCCGCCTGTCGTGAAAGCAATATAAAGCCAGGCTTTTGCCTTGACATGAAAAACAATGTAAAGCCAGGCTTGCGCCTGTCTGAGTAAGGAAAGTAAATAAATGCCAGGCTTTCGCCTGTCAGGAACAGAAAGTAAACGGGATTCGGAGAACCGAACACTCCGTAACAATAAAGAAAATGGGATTCGGAAAACCGAACACTCCATAACAGTAAATAAAATGGGATTCGGAGAACCGAACACTCCATAACAGTAAAGAAAATGGGATTCGGAGAACCGAACACTCCATAACCGTAAATAAAATGGGATTCGGAGAACCGAACACTCCATAACAGTAAATAAAATGGGATTCGGAGAACCGAACACTCCATAACAATAATCAGAGTAAGCGGACAAAAACGCAGTGCATTTATTCAGACACAAAAGGTAACCATGTTCTCAGTTGGACTCCACATATAAAAGAAACATATACATCAAAAGATAGCCCTTCAGCCTTAGCACAGCCGTCCACCATCCCGCAGCTCATCCTGAAAATATTTGAAAAGATTTGGGCGTGAGTACTAATGCACTCAGTGGGTACTTTTGAGAAAAACCTTCAGAATCATTTTATAAAATAGAATATCCAATCATATTGAGAGCATATCATGGAAAGCTTTCAAAACAGAAAATTTGTGAATTCCATGTATACAAAATCATTTTCGTTCCATCATTGCGCGCAACTCTCCCCTAGAACGCTTACGGTGAGTCGGTTCGTGTACACAACCCGGCTGCTTAAGGTTGGACACTGCCCTGTTTGCTTGGGGCTCGATATCGTGAACCATTGTAGTTTCGTCACCAAAAACAGTAGTAAGACTTACATGAGTCAGGAGAGCACATCAAATACAGTCATGAGTTGGATATTCAATCATATTCATTTTATAAATATCAGGGCTTAATAACCCGAAACATATTTTTATATAATAAAAACCCACCTGGTAATCTGAGCTAGATCTAGATTCTGATTCTGATCTCAACTAGAAGTCTCCTTCTTCTGTGCCTACAAGATTATCCGGCAACTTAGTTTCGATGAATGACTACCATTAGGTCAAAATCTAACCTTTCTTAGCTATGAAGTAAATATTATAATATCTACTATCTTAATACGCAGCACCCGGATCATCAAAATATTTTGACTCTTAAGGGAACTTTACTCAGGGCATTTTTATAAAGAAAAACCGTTTAGGAAGTTTTGGCATACGGGGTGGTCAAACCCGTATCCTAAAATTAATTCGGTACAAATAAATTCATACCGCAAGATCTGCCCATTGGAAAAATATGAAACTTTAAATAAAAATACTATATTTTGACACGGAACAACTTTTGAGTTTAAAAATACGATAGGGCTATCCACGAAGGATAGATCTGAAAAAGACTACAATTTAATAATCGGATACCCAAAATATACCCGAAATTAAAAAGTGACAACATGGAAAATGTATATAAATATACATAGAACATAAAACCCTAAAGACACTTTTTGATTCGATGACCCGAAAGAGTCACCGATTTGAAAGGTGGTGGCGACTTTTGGCGGCGGTCACGATGATTTTCCATCGTGATCGTCCGTCGTGTCATCATTTCAATCACGTATTCGTGATCTATGCGTTGACACCTTCAAAACGACTATTTCGGAAATGAAATAGGAAACTAGAGACGTACCTTCTCTAGAAGCTGCTCGGCGTTTCGATTTTGAAAATGAATGAAAAATGAAACCTTAACCTCCTATTTATAGAAGAAAAATAAATAGGATAATATTTCGAAAAAGAAATTGGATAATGACGGATGTGCCTTAGTTATCCAAATCTATTACCTTTCACCCTAAAATTGTGCCAAGTGTTCATTTGAACTCGAAATTGGAAAATTCAAAGTTTGGCACGATGCTTGAAAATTTTTCTATCAACCCAAGAAAAATATCAGAACATATTTTAAAGCAATTTTTGACCAAATTAAATTTTAATAGATGTCTCTGGCTGCGATTTTCCTTTATTTGAATCCGTTAAGGACCCAACTTCTTACCTAAATTACCCTCAGGTAACATAAGTTGAGTAAAACCCTCTAAAATATTTCGGGGTATTACATTCTACCCTCCTTAATAAAAATTTTTTTCGTCCCGAAATTTGCGTACCTCTATAGGGTAAATCAGGGTACAACTCCTTGATTCTGCTTTCAAGCTCCCAGGTAGCTTCCTCTCTCCCATGGTTATTCTATAGGACTTTCACCAGTGATATCTGTTTGTTCCGTAATTTTTGGACCTTTTGGTCAAGAATAGCCTCTGGTTTTTCTTCATATGATAAATCCTGATTCAGGACTATCTCTTCATTCTTTATAACGTGTGTAGTATCAAACACGTACTTTCTCAACATTGAGACATGAAAAACATTATGAACCTCAGCTAGACTTGGCGGTAAGGCTAGTCTATAAGCTACCTCTCCAACTCGTTCAAGAATTTCAAATGGTCCAATATACCGTGGTTTCAATTTTCCTCTTTTGCCAAAACGTATAATTCCTTTAGTAGGAGATATTTTGAGAAAGACCTTATCTCCAACATTAAAATACAGATCCTTTCGACGTTTATCTGCATAGGCTTTTTGTCTATCTTGGGCCTCCTTCATTCTCATTCTTATCTTATCAATTATTTCGATTGTTATCTGAACAATCTCAGGGCCTAATATCTTTCTTTCACCCACTTCATCCCAATAAAGTGGTGATCTACATCTTCGGCCATACAATGCTTCATATGGTGCCATTCCAATAGTTGCCTGATAACTGTTGTTATAGGCGAACTCTACTAAGGGTAAAACATTTTCCCAGCTTCCACCTCTATCAGTTAAAACTCCTCTGAGCATATCCTCTAGTATTTGTATTGTCCTTTCTGATTGTCCATCAGTTTGAGGATGGAAAGCTGTACTGAAATTTAGTTGTGTTCCCATGGCATCTTGGAGACTTATCCAGAATCTAGAAGTAAATCTGGTATCTCGGTCAGAGGTGATCGAGACAGGTACTCCGTGTAATCGCACAATCTCCTTCACATAGAGTTGAGCCAACTTATCTAGTCCAAGTGTCATCTTGATTGGCAAAAAGTGCGCGGATTTGGTCAATCGATCAACAACGACCCATATCGCAGTGTTTCCTCGCACTGACTTTGGTAATCCTACTATAAAATCCATGTTGATATGTTCCCATTTCCATTCTGGGATTTCAAGTGGTTGTAATAATCCTGATGGTCGTTGATGTACCGCCTTTACTTGCTGACAAGTTAAACATCGTTCAACAAATGAGGCCACTTCTCTCTTCATATTTCGCCACCAGAAGTTTCTCTTCAAATCTCTATACATCTTTGTACTTCCAGGGTGAGCGGTATATGGAGTATCATGAGCTTCCATCATGATTTCATTCTTTAACTCTTCATTGTGGGGCACACATATTCTTCTTTCGTACATGAGAGCATTATCATTTGCTTCAGCAAATCCTTTTGAATCCTCAGATCTTACTTTCAATCGCATCTTCTCCAAAAATTGATCCCCTCTTTGTGCCTCCACAATTCGTTTCCTTAAATCGGGTTTAGCTATTAAAGTAGCTATAAGTCCTTTAGTAGAGTCTGGTGGTTGAACCAACTGTAACTCTAGTCTTTGAAATTCTTCAATTAACCTTTCTTCTTGTGTTAGGAAACAACCTAACTCTGCTTTGGTTTTTCGGCTAAGGGCGTCTGCTACAACATTTGCTTTACCGGGGTGGTAGAGAATGGTACAATCATAATCCTTAACTAATTCTAGCCACCTTCTCTGCCTCATGTTTAAATCCTTCTGTTCAAAGAAGTACTTAAGACTCTTATGATCAGTATAGATTTCACATCTGACACCGTATAAATAATGCCTCCAAATTTTCAAGGCATGTACCACAGCTGCAAGCTCTAGGTCATGGGTGGGATAATTCAACTCATGTGGCCTGAGCTGGCGAGATGCATAAGCAACGACTCTCTTGTCTTGCATTAGCACACACCCTAGCCCTAGCTTAGACGCATCTGTAAAGATAACAAATCCTTCATTTCCTTCTGGTATAACCAATACTGGAGCTGTGGTCAGTCTTTTCTTAAGTTCTTGGAAATTCTTCTCACATTCCTCAGTCCAAATAAACTTAGTCTTCTTTTTCAACAATTGTGTTATTGGTCTTGCCAATTTAGAAAATCCTTCAATAAATCTTCTATAGTAGCCTGCCAACCCTAGGAAACTTCTTATCTCATGTGCACTGGAAGGTGATTTCCAGTTACTTACTGCTTCAACCTTAGCAGGATCTACTTTGATTCCTTCTGATGACACAATATGGCCAAGGAACATTACCTCATTGAGCCAAAATTCACACTTGCTAAATTTGGCATATAATTTCTCCCTCCTCAATGTTTCCAAAATTATATGTAGATGTTCTTGGTGTTGTTCCTCACTTTTGGAATAGATAAGAATATCATCTATAAACACAAGAACAAAGTTATCCAGATATTGATGAAAGACTCTGTTCATCATATCCATGAACACAGCAGGTGCATTAGTCAACCCAAATGGCATCACTAAGAATTCATAGTGGCCGTAACGTGTTCGAAATGCTGTCTTAGGCACATCTTCTTTTCTTATCTTCAATTGGTGATAACCTGAACGTAAATCAATCTTTGAAAATACGTTAGCTCCTCTTAGTTGGTCAAACAAGTCATCTATCCTTGGCAAGGGATACTTATTCTTAACTGTCACCTTATTCAACTCCCTATAGTCTATGCACATTCGCAATGTACCATCCTTCTTTTTAACAAAGAGAATAGGCGCTCCCCAAGGTGAGACACTGGGTTGTATGAAACCTAAGTCCAACAGCTCTTGTAGTTGTACCTTTAGTTCTTGCAACTCATTAGGGGCCATTCTATATGGTGCCTTAGATATTGGAGCTGCTCCTGGTTCCAAGTCAATGGTAAATTCAGTTTGCCTATCGGGCGGTAGCCCTGGTAGGTCCTGTGGAAAAACATCCTTGTATTCCCGAACGATAGGGACTTGATCTATCGTTACTCCCTCTTTCTCTTTTCCTACTAGGTTAACCAGAAAAGCATGGCAACCTTCTTTTCTCATTAGCTTTATAGCTTTCAGGGCTGAAACAACTGGTATCTTCAAACCCATTCTTGCTCCAAAGAAAATTACCTTTGGTTCTCCTGGTTTCTGGAATATAACTTCTCTCTCATGACAACGTATAGTTGCATACGTTGCAGTTAGCCAATTCATTCCCAAGATTATATCAAAATCCTTCATGTCGATTACATATAAATCCGTGATGAAAATCTTTTTGTTAATCTCGAGTTCCAAATTCAGGCATATTCTATTGGCTATCACAGTTTTTCCAGAAGGGATGCTAACTTCTAAGGCATTAGTAGCATCTACTTGTCTAAGTTTTAATCTTTGACTAGCCTTTTCTGAAATAAAAGAGTGTGTAGCTCCAGTATCAAATAAAGCGAGCACAGGTATATTAACCATGTTAATCATACCTGCCAAATTTTCTGGAGCTCGCTCTGCCTGCTGTTGCTGAAGTGCATAAGTCCTGGCTGGCTGTAGGGCACGTTGTCCTTGGTCTGGCTTAAAATTTCCTCTCTGGTTTTGCCTTAAGTTTCCACCCTGATTAGGCCTAGAATTGTTCCCTTGATTAGGCCTCTGATTTATATTCCCATCTTGTGCTGGTCTAGGAGGAAAACCTGTATTTCCTTTACTCCTAGGACAATCTCGAGCAAAATGTCCCGGTTGATGACAGAAGAAACATCCATCTGTATTCCTCATACACTTTCCTGAATGAAACTTCCGGCAGATAGGGCAGGGAGTCCTATTTCCTTGTTGATTCTGTTGCCCATAATTGGTATTTCCCTTGGCCCACTGTTGCTTATTTCCCACTGCATTTCTATCTTCCCATTTCCGCTTTCCCTTCAGATCTTGGGAAGATTGTTGTGGCTGGATTTTCTCAGCTGGCATAACAGATTCTATGTTCAAAGCCCGACGCAGTGTTTGCGCATACGACATCTCATCATGCCCCATAAGAGTCATGCTGATTTCTGGTTTAAGGCCCTTCCTAAACTTCTTAGCCTTCTTGCAGTCCGAGTCCACGAGATGTGGAGCATAACGAGAGAGTTGATTAAAGGCACGGTCATACTCAGTAACAGTAGAGCTTCCCTGTCGGAGGTTCCAGAATTCCGACTCTTTCTTTTCTCGATAGCAATCAGGAATGTATTTCTGATAAACTTCTTCCTTGAAGTCTTCCCAAGTAAATTCCTGCCATTGCTCATAAGTCATAGTTCTTTTTACAGACTCCCACCAATAGTCTGCATCGTCAATCAATTGAAACTGAGCACATGTAAGCTTTTCCTCATTCATGCAAGACATGTAATCAAATATTCGGTCCAGAGATCGAATCCATTTTTCCTGCATCTATTGGGTCACCTAGCCCGTTGAAAGTAGGTGGGTGATGTTTACGAAAAGCTTCTTCTGCTCTTGATGTCGGTATGGGAATTGGAATTGGTGCAGGTTGTCCATGGTTTTCTTGGTTCTGTGTTCTTTTCTTAGGCGGCATTCTGAAAAATTTTAGGCTTCAGAAATAACTATCACAAAATCTACTTCGTGCTAAATTAATACGAATGTGAGATATCTCCTAAACTAAATACTCAACAACATTTCTCATGCAATTCTAATCAGTCTACTTATTTGTAAAGGAAAGCACTTAGTCAGTCTACGTTCCACATGAATCTTAAGAGAGGCACTTAAAATCCAATCTATGTGTATAAGTCACAATTGGCTATGTTCATCTACATTCTCAATCAAATCATTCTATGTTCATATTTCATCTTCATAAGCATTCTCGGTTTCCCATCAATTTAACATCATCACATTTCCAATTACTTTAACATTCTCACATTTCCAATCACTTACACATTATCACATTTCTAATCATAGGGCATTAATTACTATCACCACACATTCCTTCAAATAATATCATGGACATATAGTCCCATTTAAATATAATAATTCAATACCATCTGGGCACAATGCCCCACAATTTTTTTTTTTTACCATCATGGACAATAAGTCCCTTTCATTCATAACCATCATCATATGGAAACATAGTCCAAAATGATACCATTATCCTTTCGAAACAATCATTGGCGTGACTTTTCATAAATACCATCAATGTGGAGAATGGTCCTTATCCACATTTCTTTTTTTAAAAATCAGTAAATATAATTGAATCTAAAAAAACATTTTAACTCACGTACCTTTTTTTTAAGCAAGATGAGAGCGGTGTAGGCGACGTGCTAGGGCTATCAGACAATTAATTAAGAGAATACACTGAGAACTAGACTCAATCAATAATATGACAGGCCTGCAGAGTTGCAGCCTGCTCTGATACCACTCTGTAACGCCCCGGTCCCGGGAGAAGGGCAGGGGACCGGTGCGCTACTTGGGGAAAGGGGGAAAGGGGTTGTTGAACAGAAGCAATCAAAGAAATAGGGTTAGTGCCCTAAAAATATGGGCAGCATAACCTCTATAAATGGATCAATCCACGCTTTTAAAGCGTATGAAATGACTCAAACCAGATACCATGACTCTTAGGATGAACCCAAGAAAGAATAACAAAGGCAAACTTCAATGTAAATAATAACAGTTCAAAGGTTAACTGTTAATAGGTTAGGCATAAAAAAGGCCAGACTGATGTCTGTCCAAATACTTAAAGTAAAGAGATGCCAGGCTCCCGCCTGTCGTGAAAGCAATATAAAGCCAGGCTTTTGCCTTGACATGAAAAACAATGTAAAGCCAGGCTTGCGCCTGTCTGAGTAAGGAAAGTAAATAAATGCCAGGCTTTCGCCTGTCAGGAACAGAAAGTAAACGGGATTCGGAGAACCGAACACTCCGTAACAATAAAGAAAATGGGATTCGGAAAACCGAACACTCCATAACAGTAAATAAAATGGGATTCGGAGAACCGAACACTCCATAACAGTAAAGAAAATGGGATTCGGAGAACCGAACACTCCATAACCGTAAATAAAATGGGATTCGGAGAACCGAACACTCCATAACAGTAAATAAAATGGGATTCGGAGAACCGAACACTCCATAACAATAATCAGAGTAAGCGGACAAAAACGCAGTGCATTTATTCAGACACAAAAGGTAACCATGTTCTCAGTTGGACTCCACACATAAAAGAAACATATACATCAAAAGATAGCCCTTCAGCCTTAGCACAGCCGTCCACCATCCCGCAGCTCATCCTGAAAATATTTGAAAAGATTTGGGCGTGAGTACTAATGCACTCAGTGGGTACTTTTGAGAAAAACCTTCAGAATCATTTTATAAAATAGAATATCCAATCATATTGAGAGCATATCATGGAAAGCTTTCAAAACAGAAAATTTGTGAATTCCATGTATACAAAATCATTTTCGTTCCATCATTGCGCGCAACTCTCCCCTAGAACGCTTACGGTGAGTCGGTTCGTGTACACAACCCGGCTGCTTAAGGTTGGACACTGCCCTGTTTGCTTGGGGCTCGATATCGTGAACCATTGTAGTTTCGTCACCAAAAACAGTAGTAAGACTTACATGAGTCAGGAGAGCACATCAAATACAGTCATGAGTTGGATATTCAATCATATTCATTTTATAAATATCAGGGCTTAATAACCCGAAACATATTTTTATATAATAAAAACCCACCTGGTAATCTGAGCTAGATCTAGATTCTGATTCTGATCTCAACTAGAAGTCTCCTTCTTCTGTGCCTACAAGATTATCCGGCAACTTAGTTTCGATGAATGACTACCATTAGGTCAAAATCTAACCTTTCTTAGCTATGAAGTAAATATTATAATATCTACTATCTTAATACGCAGCACCCGGATCATCAAAATATTTTGACTCTTAAGGGAACTTTACTCAGGGCATTTTTATAAAGAAAAACCGTTTAGGAAGTTTTGGCATACGGGGTGGTCAAACCCGTATCCTAAAATTAATTCGGTACAAATAAATTCATACCGCAAGATCTGCCCATTGGAAAAATATGAAACTTTAAATAAAAATACTATATTTTGACACGGAACAACTTTTGAGTTTAAAAATACGATAGGGCTATCCACGAAGGATAGATCTGAAAAAGACTACAATTTAATAATCGGATACCCAAAATATACCCGAAATTAAAAAGTGACAACATGGAAAATGTATATAAATATACATAGAACATAAAACCCTAAAGACACTTTTTGATTCGATGACCCGAAAGAGTCACCGATTTGAAAGGTGGTGGCGACTTTTGGCGGCGGTCACGATGATTTTCCATCGTGATCGTCCGTCGTGTCATCATTTCAATCACGTATTCGTGATCTATGCGTTGACACCTTCAAAACGACTATTTCGGAAATGAAATAGGAAACTAGAGACGTACCTTCTCTAGAAGCTGCTCGGCGTTTCGATTTTGAAAATGAATGAAAAATGAAACCTTAACCTCCTATTTATAGAAGAAAAATAAATAGGATAATATTTCGAAAAAGAAATTGGATAATGACGGATGTGCCTTAGTTATCCAAATCTATTACCTTTCACCCTAAAATTGTGCCAAGTGTTCATTTGAACTCGAAATTGGAAAATTCAAAGTTTGGCACGATGCTTGAAAATTTTTCTATCAACCCAAGAAAAATATCAGAACATATTTTAAAGCAATTTTTGACCAAATTAAATTTTAATAGATGTCTCTGGCTGCGATTTTCCTTTATTTGAATCCGTTAAGGACCCAACTTCTTACCTAAATTACCCTCAGGTAACATAAGTTGAGTAAAACCCTCTAAAATATTTCGGGGTATTACATATATGAATATAAATGATCATATAACAAAACCAGTCAATTATCAAAGTCTCTCATACATAGTAAAATGTTGTTCTAGTAGAATTAACTTTGCAAAATAAAAAAGAACATATTATTATATCATATCACATGTTTATCATAAAATAAAAAAAATCATAAATATTAAATAACTAAAGCAATATAAAAAAAAATGTTCACTGATCTTATTATGTTTATGCATTTTAAGTTATTCACATCACTTCTTCATGCCATAAAACTCATCAATGATTGATTAAACATAAGAAAAATAATTAGTAACTTATTTGAGTTAGCTAAAAAATCATCAATTATAAATGAGATAAAATAAACTAATTTTTTTATTTAATTAATAATCTAAGTGATAAATGGAGAATTTATTTTATTTTCATTTTAGGTTTTAGCCCAACCTACATTACTTCACTAATTAATTTTGAGGGGGCAAAATAAAACTTATTAAACAATTTATATCATATATATATATATATATATATATAGTAGACATATAAAAAAAAAATCACTCCGTCTCTGGACGTGTGATGATAAGAACAAACCTTTCTACGTCGTACGTTGATGGGAATTTGAACTCGTAATTTTCAGCAACTAGTTAATCATTTTCACCAATTAGATTCATTTTTACTATTAAAAATAATCTTTATACATTTAATTTTTCAATATAATTATCCGAAAATATGTTTTTGATTGGATCTTTTAAGTTTTAATTAGTATTGATAAGATGCTAAACGAAAGAGAATATATAAAATATCAAATGTGCATTACTGCTTCATATGAAAACGTCTGCACCATGTTTATTTATATTATAACCCAATCCTGCATATATTGATCCATTTATCCTTAACTTAAGTACCATTCCATCCATCTTGACAAGCCGTATGGTTCAAACTCTAGACCACTTCTGTATGGCTCAAACTTTAGCCTGCTTCTGTATTAGATAACTCTTTCTCGAGCTGGACGACTCATCACAGTCTGGACCGCTTCGGTATTGGGCAACCCTCTCCCACGTAGCCCTTTTCTGGGATGAATCGGCTCTAATAAAAGCACCGATGATAAGATTTCAAGCCAAATGCCCTAACTCCACCACAAAAGCTAGCTCAAGGGTGGAGAGTAGATCTTAAACTTAAGTACTCACCATAATTGTTTGTAGATCTAATGTGGGATTGTAATATATATATATATATATATATATATATATATGAGGTGGATCTGGTGGGAACCCTCCCCCATGTGGGAACTAGGAACCCATCACATCAACCCATTTCCCAATCTGGACGATCCAGATTAGGACAGATTTCTCGGTGGTAATTTTGTAATTAAAATGAAAATTTTCAATTCGCGCGTCTCATTAAGGGTAAAATAAAAAAACAAATGTACGTGAACAGTAGCATCGTTTCGCGAAGAACACATCAAAACGCTGGGAGATTGAATTTTCAAACTGCAAAACTGAAATCATAGACGAAAAACCGCGATTCAAACTGAAGAAATCGAAATCAAGACGAGGGTTCGCATCAAAATCGAACCAAACAAAGCAACAATAGAAGAAAATACGATTGATTCAAGTTCAAAACTGGAAAAAGTTAAAAGAAGAACCCTAGCTTTTTCGATTTCATTACTCTTTAATCGCAAAGTAAGAAAAAGTTGTAAAAACACATTTTTGCATGACTCATTCGTTGATTTCCAGAAAAATATACGATTTAGTATAAATATGTGTAGTACTTAGATTTCGTGAAGTGATTTCGAAGCATTTATGTTGTTTTAACTGTATAAGCAATGTTGATTTTAGCATACAAAGAACACTAATTTTCCTGTATTTGATTTGAAGGCGTGTTTCTAAAATCCTCATTTTATTAACACATTTTAGCATTCTGTATAATACATTTTAGCATGAATATGTGCATTGATGAAATTGAGTGGGATGGTGTTGAGCAATGTCTGTTGTTAAAAACACATTTTCGCATTACTGATTGATTTATTTAGCATAAAGAAATTAAAATTTTAGCAATAATCTCTTTGTAATCATTAGATTGGAGTTAACTGATTTGGAAGCATGTTCTTAAAATTCCCATTTTAGCAAGCTATATTGATCATTTTAAAACCGAAAACATTGAATTTTAGCATGAAGTTGTACATTGATTATATTGAATGGGTTTGTTTTCAGGAATCTACTGCTAAAAATGTATTTTAACATTCCATGTAATATATTATAGCATGATATGTAATACATTTTAGCATGTGATATTATGAATATCTTTCTAATAATATTATGCAGATATTATAAAACGAAAAAACACGAGTTCATGATGAAGAACCATAAAGAATAACGAAGGCAATGAATGAACAAGACTATAGACAACAACAAAAGAAAATGAGAGAAGATTTCCTCAAACGGGTTAAAAAAGACGCCGACGCAGACACAAATATTAAAAAAGAAACACCTACATCTGATCATGACTACAAACTTATTGAAGATGGCTACCCACTTCTAACAAGCAAAGCAATCCCATTTGCACTGAGTAATGCTATCAACAATATGAATAAGGCACAAAGACAAGCAGTAATCAATATGGGTTTTGGTGAATGTTGGGGTTTTTTTCAAATTAAACCATCACAAGATCATTGGATGTTCATTAATCCGTGTTCATGCAAATCATAATTTTATGTTAATTACAAGTATGAATTAATATCGCATATGCCAAATTACATGAAAAGCATATTCGAATCTAATAAAGCGGAAGAATAGATTTCGAATAACACTTACAATTTGACAGACGGGTTGAGGACAAGATTTCAGATCCAATATTGCTATTGAATGAACAGTAATCAGCACCCTCTACTATTCCACTCTAAGACCTTCTGTTATATTCCCGGACTGTGTCTCAGATTCAGGGTGGGCTGTAATCAATTGATACGGGTGTGGAATCTATGGAGAACTAGAGAGCAAAAGAGAGCTGAAAAATTACACTATAATTTTCGTCCCCCTCTTTTATTTAAATAGAGAGGGTGGCGAAAATTGATGCCCTAACCCTACTGGGTTTGGGTCTCTATTTCAAGTTCCATCTCCAGTCCACTTCAATCTAATTGGGCTACAATAGAGATCTAGAAGAATATTAAATTGGCCTGCTAATTTATTTAATTTTCAATATCCAATAAACTTAGGATATTATTAAATAAATTAAATATTACTTTTATTCCACTAAAGAAGTAATACTGACTTACCAATTTAATACATATTTATGAATATGCTTTCTCCTTTAGTTTAGCCATTCCCCGTGTTTAAGATATAATGTTCATTAATTAATTATGTAAGCCTCTGATAGTTATAATTAATTAATATCTAAAACCTTGAGTAGTACCACACAAGCTTTATCATGTACGTAATAAATTCCACCTGCAGGGTTTCACATGAACTTATATTTCCTCAAGAGAACATCATCAACCTGACGCACAAGGACACAGTGCTCATATATATTGCACGACATATCATATATGCAAATCTCATCACCCAAAATATCGAGTTTATTGATCCTATAAAAGAACCTCACCCATTAATAGATCAAAGCAATAAACAAAGCATATATATGTTCATCAATAAATACAAGTTAAGAACCCGAACTCTGTGGATCTTTGTTCTTTCACTAATAGGGTCAGAGTAGAGAACAATATCCTATCGTGATCCTCCTCAATACACCAACAAGTGTGTTAGAATAATCAATTAGTCAAGATAAACTAACTATAAGATTATTCTACGGTGTACCGATGGTGTATTCAGGACCATCTAAACCGTGAGCCTTTTAATACAATACAAGGATCTGATGATATGATCTTACCGTGTGTTTACCTACACCATATCATCTACAATGTAAGTATATTGAATATGCATAAACAATTATATAATAATTTAAATGCAAACAGTGACTGCAGTAAACTTCAATCTATATCATCATATCATCAGAAAAGTATGCAAAGACATGTCTTCCAGTATACAAAACTAACAGTGAAATCCTAAACCTACTAATTAAAGAGTTACCACACAAGCTGACATACTAGGTTATAAACAACTTCAATCCCAAAAGGTGTGAAATAGAACTTGCTGAAAATGGAGAGAGACTCCACTTAGATGAAGATGATGTGCTATTGGTTCTTGGATTACCAAATGGAAGAACCCTGATAGACAAAATGACTAGAAACAAAACATGTGAACTGATAGAAACTTGGAGGTAAAGATTTAAGCAATACAGTTACAGGATCATGCCAGCAAATGTTGTTGAGGATATGCTTGAAGATGTTGAAAGAGGAGAGTAGTTTAAAAGATAATTCATTGTGCTTCTGACATGCTGTTTGATTGAAAATGAGGGCAATGGATATATATATCCTCGCCTAATGCACTATTTAGAAGATATTGACAACAAGTCAGAACTAAATTAGTATGAGTTTGTCATCCGATGTCTGGTGGAAACTTCACTACGGTGGCAAATAAACAAAATAAGAGAATTCAGAGGACCAATACTATTTCTCACAGTAAAAATCCTTATAACTATTGTCATGCTAGCATTTTAGCATATATTTACAATCATTTTAGCGTATTTCTATAGTGAGTTTAACCTTTTCTTTCTGCATTGTTTAATATTACTGAAATTCTAACTTTAACAATAATTCAAAATGCAACAACTTCTATATGTTGATAGGGTGGTTTTGTATAACCGATATGTGTCGAGATCAGTGCCAGTTATAAGAGAATGGGATACCAACTTGTTGTTTGAGAGACAAGTTCTGGAAATTGATGCATGAGGATTTGGTTTGGGTTTTATAGAGGATGCATTCATGGACCTTGATGATGATGCTGGACAGGAGGATCAAGGAGCTGATGTTGGTATTGCAGCGAATGCAAATGCAGAGCCAAGCAATGCTGAGCCAAGCAATGCTGAGAGAGTGACAAGATCTTAATCACAAAATGTAAAAAAGATAAGCAATTAGTAGCTGAAATGATCATCCAGCATTCGAAGATAATAACTACATCAATGCAGGCAATACTTGATCTGGTTAATGATCTTCCCAACGAGATGTTGAATGACAATGTCTTCAAGATGATGGTTGATGCTGCGCTTATGGTGATGAAAGCTTATCAATCAAGTTCTCCAACACACGAGACAGAGAAAACATCTTCTCAGGTGGATGATGAATTCTGGGTTTGTCCATAACACATGAATACAATAATTGAGATGGAACAAGTTGCACTGAGGAGAGATGCCTTTAAGAAAAAGATGGATGATGCCCTAAGCTTTAACATAGGACTCACGCAAGAAGAACAGAACCAAAAGTGGAATGAGATGTTGAGAATGTCGGGACTCTATAAAGTATTGTACGCTACTGAAAATGTTGATGCAGGGAGAAATGAAGAAATGGTTGAAGGTGAAGATACTGAGACAAAAAATGAAGAGGTACATTCAATTTTAGCATCACATGTATCCCATTATATCACAATTTCAATCACACCTAAGCATGACATCTAATAATGATGTGTATCACATTATACAGTACAAGAAATGAGAATGAGTTATACTACTGGTTGATGGATAATGATGAATCAAATCTGTAAGTTCTTTATTATAATGTTTCATTATGTTAGCTATTTTACAAGCAAAATAACTTAAAAAAGAACACACCCATTTTACAGATCTCAATTTGTATACTCTGATGGTCGTGTGAATATTACAATGCAGGATATGGGAACTTTGGGTGTAGAATTATACATTTATTCATCTATCATTGATGTCTTGAGTACAATATTGAACCACAATGAAGGAGTAAAGGTTCATCATCTCATAGAAAATTCTTTGCCACAACGGTTCCAACTGTAAGTAAAAATACATATCTGGAATCATTTTATTTCATTATAAATATAAACTATAACATTTTAAACTTTGTACGAATAGTGCTTTTCCATTTCACAGCCACCCAAAAACTTTGATGTAAAGAAAAGAATGTTACAGTTCTCAGAACTGTTCTTATGGAGATAAACAACTTCAAACACATCAACATAGAAGATATAGATCTGGTAAAATAATATTCATTTTAGCATGAAGAAATTCCAAGTTTAGCATACTATGTTACATTTTAGCATCGTATCTAATTCATTTTAGCATGTTCTTTTGCAGTACTTATTCCTAATATACTACTCACAGTATTTCTTCATCATAGCCATCGATGTTGACAAACAAAAAGCAGAAATAATTGACAATTCTTCAGCCATGGATGATGATGAGAATGAAATGAACTATGGTGACAGATCTATACTTTCGCTGATTAACGGATCGAAGTTGGGAGAAGAATGCATCCCATAAACTATGGTAAGTAGATAATTACAACATGTTCACAATTCAAACCACATAATAATAATACAAAAAAATATAATACAGGTTGAATTTTTCATTAATTTCCTTTACAACAACGGTCAGAAGAGAAGAGCAACAAAACTGTTAAAAAAGATAATGCTTGCTAAAAGACTGAAGATGCCGTGGAGGAATGACACGAACAAATGTGACTGTGGGGTGTATGTGATGAGACTTATGGAGACGTACAATGAGAATGGGTTGCAGAATTGGAAGTGTGGCCTAACTGCAAACAATTTGAAACAATTGAAATACATGAGAGCTAAGTGCCGTGCTACAATACTTGGTGCAGAGAGTAACATTGAAAAGGAACGAATCAAAGCTGAGGTAGAAATCCACTACAATCCTTCAGTTGACATTGACTCCATTATTCTGAACAACAAAAATTACTTTGTAATATTTACAAGTACATGAAGTGTATTATATGTGTTTGTATGAATGTGTTTTAGCATAATGTTTGTATGGATTTAGGATTAAGTATGTAGGGATTTTATCATAATGTTTGTTTGGATTTTAGTATTTTGTGTATAGATTTTAGCACAATGTTTGTTTGGATTTTGGTGTTCGATTCTAGCATGTTATGCTATAATATATCATATCAGTTGACCAGTTTCAATTAATTTTAGCATGATACTCATTCCGTTTTAGCATCAATAAAAACTGGTTAGGCAATAACAAACCATGAACCAGAATGTCATGTATGGACTTTTTTTCACAATAAGACGTGCTTAAATTTAATATGAATTTAGCATTGTGTTGATATTGACTTTAACATTATTTTCGTGTTCGATGCTACCATCGAATATTTTATGATCATGCTTCAGGAGTCTTTTAATTAATTTTAGCATAATACTCCTCACATTTTAGCATGTTAGAAACCCTAGTTCGCCTATAATAAGCCCTGAACTATAATAATGTAATAAACATGAGTATTAGAAGGTTAACATTATGCTAAAATTAAAATAAAAATTGCTAAAAAATATTAGTAAGTGATGGAGAAATTAATCTAAAGACATAAAAGTAATTAGTATGTTAAAATAATTATTAATTAGTCTATGAAATAATAGATAATATTTCATCCCGCGTAAATCATTAAGGGCCAAAATGTAATTTTAATTAAACATAATGAGTAGTTGAGAAATTCGAATTAAAAGTTGTTTCTGATCATAAATCTTCAACTGCAATACACATATATTCATTATTTTGAAATCCCCCTTTTCAGAGAAACTCCATTCATGACAGTAAATAGAGAAGCAAAAAAAAAAAAATGCAAACTTGAAGAACAATAATAGCGGACAAGAAGAAAGTTGCAGTGTCTACCCATAAAAAAGGTACACTTTTGTTTCTCTAAAAAGAACATATGTGTGAAGTTAGGGTTCAAACACATTTTAAATTTGTTGGGTTTCTTATTTTTTCAGTAAGAAAACAAGCATAAAATAAAAAAAATGATAATTTTAGCATGATGATTGTAATGTAATACCATATATTTGACGAATTTTTAAATGCTGAATAAACTAGGACAGTAAAGTTGAAAAAAAAAACCTATTCTATTATTTATTTTCATAATATGACAGAATAAAATGAACATACATTCATAATAATTACGATCTCATGTTTAACATTACATAGCAAATTCTCACTTTAGCATGTTGTAAAACCTAGTTTTAACATCGTGCAAAATTCATTTTAGAGATATATTTAAAATCATTATTTTAGAATAATATATAATGTATGTTTAGCATGAAGAAACTCCAGTTTTAGCATGAGTCTGTGAATTGATTATATTGATTATGTTGATTGAGCAGTTGCAGAATAATTTTAGGACAAATTGATTTATAATTAACCTATGCAGATAATTTAAAGCGTAAAAATCCAAAAACAAATTTATCTAGCGAAAGTGATACTGCGAAATTTGAAAAAAGAACAAAAGCAAAGAATGACAAGGAGAGACAAAAGCAAATTAGATCAGAATTCCTTGCTTACATTCTAGGAGAACATCTTGATTCTGTTAAAGAACATGGTGAGTCATCATCATCTCAAGTTGAGGTAGTGATGGAGGTTAACACTAAAAAGCCAGATGATTACCCAATGCTGAAGAGCAGAGCAATCCCAACACCACTAACAAAAGTAATTAAATATCTGAACAAAAAGCAAAGGGAAGCTATGATTAGTCTAGGATTCGGAGATATCCTACACCTTGCGATAAAGGAAGTGCCACAAAATTTGAGTTACTAGATTCTGGATAAATTCAATCCACGACGTTACCAAACAGAATTTCCAGAAAATAGAGGTAATGTCCCAATTGATCAGGAAGATGTTAAACTGGTATTTACTTTTCCAAAAGGTCGAACATTTATTGAGAGGAAGAAAATGAACAAACTATGTAAGCTGATAGATAGTTGGAGAAGTAGAGTTCAGAAACAAAAATACAAGATCCTAACATCTGATATTATTACGAACATGCTTGAGGACACAGAAAGAGGAAGTTGGTTTAAGATACAGTTCATGGTTTTGTTTACGAGTTGTCTCATAGAAAATGGAGGCAACCGTTACTTAGCTCCAAAGATCATGCATTTGTTTGATGACATTGACAATGTGTCACAGTTCAACTGGTGTAAGTGTTGGTTTTGTATACTAGAAGACCTGTCTTTTGTATACATTATTGATGATGGTTTTATGATGATATAGAATGAATACAATTGCAGTCACTGTTTGCATTTAAATTGTTATATTTACATGCATGTTCACTATACTTACATTGTATATGACATGGTGTGGGTAAACACACGGTTAGATCATATCATCGGTTCTTTGTAATGTATTAAAAGGCTCACGGTCTAGATGGCACTGAACCTATCGGTACGCCATAGAATAATCTGATAGTTAGTTTATGTTGACTAACTGATTATTCTAATACACGGATGAGTGTATTGAGGAGGATCTACTTAGGATTCTATTCTCTATTCTGACCTTAAATGAGAGAATAAGAATCCACAGAGTTCGGGTTCTTAACCCCTATATGTTGGCGTACATATACGTGTAGTGTTTGCAGCTTTGATTTATCAAATGGTGAGATTATTTCATAGGATCAATAATCTCGATATCTTGGGTTGTGACATTTACATTTATGATGGGTCATGCAATATGTAGGGGCACCGTGTCCTGGTGCGCCAGGTTGATGGTGTCCCCTTGAGGAAATGCAAGTTCATGCTGAAACCTTGCAGGTGGAATTTATTCCGTGCATGAGTAAAGCTTGTGTGGTACTACTCAAGGAAAATATATTAATTAATTATAGTTGTCAGAAGCTTACATAATTAATTAATGGGCATTATATCTTAAACATGGGGAATGGCTGGACTAAAGGAGAAAGCATATTCAGAAATATGTATTAAATTGGTAGGTTAGTATTATTTCTTTAGTGAAATAAAAATAATACTTAATTTATTTAATTATATCCTAAGTTTATTAGATATTGGATATTAAATAAATTAATGGGCCAATTTAATATTCTTCTAGATCCCTGTTATAGCCCAAAAAGAGACTGGATTGAATTGGAGATAGAACAAGAGATAGAGATAGAATTCCAGTCCAACTGGGACACCAATTTCGTCCACCCCCTTATAAGTAAGAGGGTGGAGGCACGAAATTTAGATCATAAATATCAACCCTCTCGTGTTCTCTTGATCTCCACAGATTCCATACCGATCTAGTAGATTTCAGCCCACCCCGAAACTAGATACAGTCCGGGAATACAACAGAAGATCAAGGAGTGGAATAGCATCAAGGGGCGCCTATTATCATTCATACAACATCAAGATTAGACCTTTAATCTTGTCCTCAATCCGTCGTTTAATTTGTAAGTCATTTTTCGGTATTCTATATTTCCGCTTTAGTTGAATCGAAAACTGGTTTTGCATGTTAATTAAACTCGGTTAATTAAAATATATGAGACGCATGAATTTATGATCTACATGACATTAGGATTAATGAACATCCAATTAGATCCTACGATGGTTCAATTCGAAAAAACTCCAACAACTGGTATCAGAGCGGGTTTTGGCACTGTTCTAGATTTAATCCTGTGATTAATTTGAAAAATATGTTTAAATTTGATGAAATATTTAAGTTGCTTAAATTTTCAGATTTATGTGTTTATATTTTCGAATTGGTTGTGTTCAAAACTTGGATGAATTTTTGATGGTGTTTCAAAAATTCTAGTTTTTGGATGAATTGTAATTTTCAGATTTATTAAGTGTAGGTTTCGAAAATTTGAATGTCAATTTTTTCGAAAAATTTGATGTTTAATTTCCCTAATTTGTTCTATGTATTTTTCGATCACGTTGAATTAATTTGGAGAGGTTTTTGATTTGAAATTAAATTTCCAGATCTATTTAATGTGGTGGTTCGAAAATTATGTGTATAAAATTAGATTTGGTATTTTTGATGTTTATCTTAAAATTACCTAATTCTAATCTAGATAGATTTGAAAATAGAATATTAGATTTGGATAGAATTTGAAGTGGATCAAATTTCCAAATTTAATCTTCTTGTGATTTTCGAAATCTACAAAGATTTGAATTGGATAAGGTAATTTTTGATATATATCAATAGTTATCTAATTCTAATCCTAAAAGATTTGAAAATAGATTTTAAATTTGGAAGAATTTGAAGTGGATCAAATTTCCAGATTTATTATCTTGAAATTTTCGAAATTCTTGTAGATAAGAATTGAAAAAGTAATTTTTTGATGTATATCATAAATTACTTAATTATAATCTAGATAGGATTGAAGATAAGATTTAAATTTGGATGGAATTTGAAGTGGATCAAATTTTCAGATTTTATCTTTGTAATTTTCGATCCTAGCCTATCCAAATATTTGAGATAGATTTTTGATTTATATCAAGATTTCCAAATATTAATTAATTAGGGTGTTATCCAAAAATTAAGAAAAAAATTTGGTGGATAATTATAACAAATTTCCAGATTTATTCTTAAGGCATTTTCAAGATTTATCAAGATTAAATTTGGTGGATAATTATTTTAATTTCCAAATTAAATCTTGAAGCTATTTTCGAAATTAATTAATTAAATTAATTGTAATTTTCGAAAATCATGTCATGTGTGGATATCATATGTTATTTTATGCTAATCATATAATTGTGATTGTTGGATTTGTAGACTGACTTGTTTGCAGGGTTACCGACTATCATGGCTCCTTAATTATGTGATGTATGTTTTAATTTTGTTGGATGTATGATGGGCCATATGCCGGTTTGGCTACGTGTTTTTAATCCATGAGAAAATCCATGGATTAGGTCAAAGTTTTATTTTATGTTGTTTTAATGTAATAGAAATAAAACTGTTAAACCAAGTTATTGAGTTGTAATTTTATTCTAGATATATTAGTTTTTTCCTCTAAGGAATAGAAATTCTATATTGAATAAAGTTTGAAGATCAACTCGAAGAAGGAGAGTAGTACAACTCAAGAAAGGAAGTGTCACTGATTCACGTCCCGAAATCCTAATTGGAGCTAGGATTTTCGGCGAGGCGCAGTGATGGGGGCGGCGGTCATGCCCGAGTTTCCGGAGCTGACTTTCCAGTTTTATCTCATTCAGCAACATGAGATATAAGTCATGATAGTTGGTTTTTATTATTATTGCTTATTATGTTGTTTGAAGCATGCAATGGTGTTTTATCCTTTTATGTGATGTTTGCATGTTTTACAATGAGATAAAATGAAACCTCAATCTTAAATAACTAAGTGGGAGAGATTCATACCAAAGTATGTAGAAATCTCAAACGGTCTCCATTAATCTGGTTTAATTGAAATGTGATTGACATGCGAGTTGACAATAGGTCTTCCTCCATAACGGATGTGTCATATCACTGTTATCTCTAGAAATTAAACTTCTTTATCAAGATAGCTGTAAAACACTACTAGAACAAACTGACTCCTCCAACTGGAGCAGGGAGTTCGAAATGGTGGACTTGGTGCTAAGATAATGGTGTTCACACTTCGGTGTAATTTATTAATAAACGTCCACACTAACATGGCTTATTAATTGGAAGGTTACACGACCGTGGTTATTTCCGACTATTAATTTACTTGTCATAAAGAAATTTGACTGGAGGTAAATTAAAGGTGGTTTTACCTGTTTAAGGATGAATTTTATAAACGTCCACACTAACGTGGCTTATAAGAAACATTTTTAAAATGTCGGTGGATTACATATAATTTTTTGAGGTATACGATTATATGTGAGTATCCTAAAGTTTGTGACTGTACTGCATGTTTACTTTTCAGTTATTCTATATCATCATGGCACTCTCCAACCTGTCCTCTATTCTCAAAGAAAATAAGTTAATCGGTGAAAATTACAATGAATGGATTCAAAACCTTAATCTTGTTCTCACTGCGAAAGGACACAAATTCGTACTTGAAGAGGTATGTCCTCAAAAGCCAGATGAGGGTTCTGATGAAGCCCAAAAGGTTGCATATGATAAGTGGGTTAGGTCTAATGAGATAGCACGATGTTACATTTTGGCATCCATGTCGAATGTGTTGCAATATCAGCATGAACCTATGAAAACCGCTTATGATATCATGTACAATCTTAGGCAGCTCTTCGGTCATCAGAACCGCTCGGCACGCCATTTGGCAATGAAGAAGCTAATGGATGCAAGAATATCTGACTCCACACCTGTTAGGGATCACGTTCTCACGATGATGGGGTATCTGGCTGAGATCGAGACCTTGGGTGGAGAGCTGGATGGCGATTCTCAAATCGACATTGTTCTTCATAGCTTGTCCTCGAGGTTTGAGCAGTTCAGGCTGAACTTTAACATGATTAAAAGGGATGTCAGCCTGACTGAACTACTCATGGATCTTCAGGCGGCTGAGTTACTTCAAAAAGGAAATCCGGAGGCACACCTAGCTGAAAATAGGACGTCTTCTTCCGGTACTAAAAGGAAGAAGAAGAACGCACCCAAGAAAGCTGCAGAGGGGGCGCCCAAGGTGAAGAAGTCCAAGACTAAGATTCCTCCCGAGGAATTTAAGTCAAAGACAAAGTGTTTCAAGTGCGGCCAACCAGGTCACTGGAAGGCGGATTGTCCTAACAAGAAGAAAAATAAGGGTACGTCTCAATCTCTTATCATTGAAACATGTTTAGCTACTTGTTCTACTCAGTCATGGGTAGTAGATACTGGAGCTACTGATCATGTTTGCATGTCTTTACAGGGGTTCCTGGCAAAAAGACAACTGAGTGATGGAGAAATTTCAGTCTACATGGGCAATGCTACGAAAGTGGCGGCAGTTGCAGTGGGAGACGTAACCTTATCTTTTAGTAGTGATAGGATTTTAGTTTTAAAGGATTGTCTTTATGTGCCTAGTTTTAGGCGAAACTTGATTTCAGTTTCTAAACTTTTTATGGATGGATATTCCGTTTCTTTTTATAACAAGGTTGTTATCTTTAGTGATAAACATTTTATCTGTTTTGGCACATTGGATGTGCATCTTTATTTACTTAATCCTATGCAAAACACTACGCAAATGCATTTACTGAATACATCGGTCATAAACCCTAACAAACGAAAAGAACCTTCGGAAATGAATCAAACCTATCTTTGGCATCTTAGGCTCGGCCATATTAACCTTAAATGGATACAAAGACTAGTAAATGATGGGCCCTTGTCTTCATTGGTCCTAGAATCGTTCCCTTTGTGTGAATCCTGTTTAGAAGATAAAATGACCAAGCGACCCTTTAAGGATAAAGGGAATAGATCTGAAGAGGTACTAGATTTAGTTCACTCTAACTTATGTGGCCCTATGTCAGTTCAGGTTCGAGGAGGGTACGAGTATTTCATCACGTTCATTGATGATTACTCAAGGTATGGATACATATACCTGTTACGCCGCAAGTCATAATCCTTTGAGACTTTCAAAGAATTCAGAGCAGAAGTGGAAAAATGTACAAGTAAAAATATCAAATCACCATAGTCTGATCGTGGTGGTGAGTACCTCTCAAATGAATTTAGGGACTATTTAGCAGAGAATGTGATTACATCCCAGTTGACTGCGCCGGGAACACCATAGCAGAACGGCGTGGCGGAGAGAAGGAACAGAACATTGTTAGAGATGGTTAGATCGATGATGAGCTATTCAGATCTGCCCATTTCGTTCTGGGAATATACCTTGGAAACGACAGCCTATATTCTTAATGTGGTTCCATCAAAATCAGTCCCATCTACGCCCACAGAACTTTGGACTGAACAAAAGCCCAGTCTTGGACATTTTCAGATTTGGGGTAGTCCAGCACATGTGCTGGATAAGGAAGATAATAAGCTGGCACCACGTACAGATGTTAGACTGTTTGTTGGATATCCCAAAGGAACGAAAGGTGGTTTATTTTATAGTCCTAAGGATCAGAAGATCATTGTGAGTACCAATGCTCGATTCTAAGAGGAAGACTATGTGATAAATCACAAGCCAAGAAGTGAGATAGTACTCGAGGAACTTCGAGGGGAAAATTCGAATCTGACACCAACAGTACAAGAAGAGGAACCACAAATTACTGCACAACGTGTCACAGAAGTACAGGAACTGCCTTGTCGCAGTGGGAGGGTTGTACGCCAACCTGACAGATTCATTGGTTTGGGTGAATCTTCAGATTTCCCTGAAGGACTAAATGAATTGGATCCCAGGACCTACGACGAAGTGATCCAAGACAAAGATGCAGATTCTTGGAAAATTGCAATGGAGTCTTAGATTGGATCTATGGATCACAATCAAGTCTGGGAGCTTGTAGAACCACAAGATGGGGTAAAACCCATTGGGTGTAAGTGGGTTTACAAACGCAAGAGAGGAGCTGACGGGAAGGTTGAAACCTTCAAGACAAGATTGGTGGTGAAAAGGTACACTCAGAAAGAAGGGATCGATTATGAGGAAACCTTCTCATCAATAGCCATGCTTAAGTCAATCCGGATTCTCTTGTCTATTGCCGCTCATTTGGATTATGAGATTTGGCAGATGGATGTCAAGACGACTTTTCTGAATGGAAGTCTTGAGGAAAACATCCACATGAAGCAACCAGAGGGTTTCATTGCTAAAGGCCAAGAGCACTTAGTGTGCAAGCTTAAGAGATCCATTTATGGACTTAAGCAGGCCTCAAGGTCTTGGAACATCTGGTTTGATGAGGTTATCTAGTCATATGGATTCGTGCAATGTCCAGATGAGAGCTGTGTGTACAAGAAGAGTGACGTAAATGTGGTGGCTTTCCTCATGCTATATGTTGATGATATCTTACTTATTGGAAACAGTAAGAAAGTATTATCTAACATAAGGGTGTGGTTGTCCAAACAGTTCGATATGAAAGATCTAGGAGAAGCCGGACACGTCCTTGGCATCAAGATAATTTGAGATCGCCAGAAAAGAATGTTGTGCTTATCCCAGGCGACATATATCGACACAGTGCTAGCTAGGTTTAACATGCATGATTCCAAGAAAGGTTTTATACCTTTCAGGCATGGAATTCATCTATCTAAGGATATGTGTCCCCACACACAGGCTGAGATAGATGAGATGAAGGGCATTCCATATGCTTCAGCTATAGGAAGCTTTATGTATGCAATGCTATGCACTAGACCTGATATGTGCTATGCAGTCGGCATGGTAAGCAGATATTAGTCTAACCCTGGACAAGGTCACTGGACTACGGTTAAGAATATACTAAAGTATCTGAAAAGGACTCGAGATTATATGCTAGTATACCGCTCTAATAGTCTAGTGCCTTTAGGTTACACGGACTCAGATTTTCAATCCGATAAAGATCAGAGTAAATCTACCTCAGGCTATGTGTTTACCTTGAGAGGCGGAGCCATTTCATGGAGGAGCATAAAGCAGAAATGCATTGCGGATTCCACCATGGAGGCTGAATATGTAGCTGCCTCTGAGGCTGCAAAAGAGGCCGTCTGGCTCAAGAGCTTCTTGTTGGACTTGAGCGTGGTACCTGATTTGCCTAAGAGTATCACGGTATATTGTGATAACTCGGGTACAGTGGCAAATTCGAAGGAACCCAGAGCCATAAGGGAAGTAAACACATAGAGAGAAAATACCATCTCATACGAGAAATCGTTAAGAGAGGAGATGTGGCAGTGGTCAAGATTGTATCGGAGGACAATTTAGCTGATCCTATGGAATTATGATATTATTTAATAAAATAAAATAAAATAAAATAAAAGAGAAAATGTAGACAAAATTTTGTAACATGCTCTTCCTGATTAATGGTTAATCTTTGGTTTATATACACAACGATCTAGGGTTCGAATTTATTAGAGAGCAGATTATTATTTTAATTAATGGGTGTATATCATCACTATATTTAATTAAAAATCATGGAATTATTTTTGAAAATTGGATTTAGTTTAATGGTTGGGGATTAAGGTTTATATCAAAGAGGTTTAAGGTTCAAACCCTATTGCATGCATTTTTAGATATCTTTTATTGCAATTTATATCTTCTGTTTAAACTATAATTAATTAAAATCATGTGTTAAATTTCAAAAATTGTATCTGACTTAATGGATATGTTCAGATTTGTTAACTGAAGGTTAAGGGTTCAAATCCTATTAATGCAGTTTTAATCCATTTTAATCATTTTTATCTAAGATTAGTTCGAATCTCATTGAAGTATTATTTATGCTTTTTATCTTTTTATCATAAGACCTTTCTGGACTATATAAATTACTAATGATGGGTTATAAATTTCAAAAATGAGGTTAAGTCCAGTGGTTAGTGTTCTAATTGTGATTAAGGGGTCTAGGGTTCGAAACCCTTTGATGGAGTTTTTAATTCTTGTTTTGTGTATTTTATTCAAAGCATTTATGAAGCCATTTAATTAAAGTAGTTTATTTTATGATACATAAAATCATTTAGTATAGTGGTTAAGGTCTCATTACTTTATAAATAAGTCATGGGTTCAAATCCTTTTGACTACAATTTTATTTATTTATTTCATTTATTCCTTTTTCTATTTTGTTAAACTTTAGAATTTACTTTATTGGGATATTATTATCTTTTAAACCATTCATGTAATCATATGATTTTAATCTACGTGATTAGAATATATTTTTCTCGATCAAGTACTCGGGTATAGCTTCTTAAAGCTAGGATTACCCGTTTGATCTTGAAGCGTCATCTTTTCACGACCTTATTTTATAGATTTTCCTTTATATATCCTTATACTCGTATTTACATTATAGAATAGGTTAATGACCCTAATAAGCTTCTAAGTCTTAGTCTTTATGTGTAGGACAAAACCTGGAACATCGGAATTAGGGGACTTCTAGAAGAATCACTAAATCTTCAGCTTTAATAGCTATCAAGGTGGGCTATACTATCTTTGCAGTATCTTTCGAGGTATTAAGCTCTGGTGTATTAAAATTGCAGTGACGATCTGTGTTAGATATTTACGTGCTACTGCATATTGTCAGAGTCTCATAAACCAGTGCTGTGTCAATGTGAGTAGCTACAGTATTGCATGCATTATTCGTCATGCCCTATTCCTTGTCGAAAGACTAAAATGAACGGTTACACTTATTGGTTATATTCATGAACTTTACGCGTTGGTGATGTAGTAGGGGTCTGCTGTGTTAAAATTGTAGTGACTATCTGTGTTAATATTTACGTGCTACTGTATGTTGTCGGAGTCTCATAAACTAGCGTTGCGTCAATGTGAGTAGCTATAGTATTGCATGCATTATTTATCATGCCCTATTCCTTGACAAAAGACTAAAATGAACGGTTACACTTATTGGTTATACTCATAAACTTTATGTATTGGTGATGTAGTAGGGGTTGCGGGCAGTGACTAGTTATACTCTTAAGTGCTTCATGATAAAATATTTTGGTGAACTTAGGTTGCTTTCAACTTTAAAACCTCCTAAGCTTCACTACTTGCATGGATACAGATAGATCACTTTTAGAAAATGATTTCCATAACTTAAATTGTGAAAACTTACCCACTGAGTGTTAGAAAAAACTATCAAGGAACTTCTAGATTAGGTTTTGATGAGATGTCAAAATTATTTATGAAAAACTGACTAAAATTCAAGTTGTAGATCTGAGCTGATCAATCCAGAGCATAAAAAAGGAACTCAAGTAAAGTCAAAGTCAGCCAATCAGGAGTATGGTCTGCAAACTGAAGGATACGTCATCCAGTCAGAAGTCAACTCAACTGAGAAGTTAAGAAGTCGAATTAGTCGAAACAAACTGACAACTAAGTCAGCTGAGCTGAGGGAGAAAAGAGTCGACTAAGACTGAAGGAACTGATAAGAGATCAGTTTAGACTAAAGACTCCAAGTATTTAACTGATGGCCAAACTGAAGTAAACAAGACAGATCAGCTAAAGGCTATAACTGAAGTCAACTAGCTTATGATTAGTCAAACCGACAAGAAAGCTCAAGAGAAATCAGTCAAGCTGACAAGCTGGCCAAGAACTTGAGATCAGTCGAACTGGAGAGACAAGCTCAAAACTGCTAACTGAAGTAATGGCCAAACTGAGCTGACAAGCTCAATACTGCCAACTGAAGCAATGGCCAAACTGAGCTGACAAGCTCAAAACTGCTAATTGAAGCAATGACCAAACTGAGCTGACAAGCTCAAAACTGCTAACTGGAGTAATGGCCAAACTAACCTGACAAACTCAATACTACCAACTGGAGCAATGGCCGAACTGAACAGACAAGTTTAGTACTGGTAACTGAAACTCAAAAACTGAAGCCAGAGAATCCTGAAGTTATTGCTCAAACCGGCGAATCTTGGAATAAATGCTTCAACGAAGATCCTGGAATTAAATATCCAATGAAGATCGATTGGCATAGTAATGGCTATTTCAACCAAAAGCTCTAGCGATCAATAAAGACCATCTGCCATTAATGAGCCAATAGAGCCACCGATCAATGGAACTCAATGGTCATAAAATCACTCCTCTATAAAAGACGAGTGAATCAAAGTTTTGAAACACTCTTCGTCTCCACAACTTTCGCATATACATTCTTGAAATATTCAAGAAAGAGCTTTTCTTTCTCTCTCCCACGTAAGCTCAAGTTCAGCATTTGATAAAAACTGCGAGAGTCCAACTGAGAAGAAGAATTTACAGAGTCAAGATATTCAGCCAGCTGTTGACGATCCAGCTAGGGCAACCTTCTCAGTTTCAGTTATACAACGATCAACTACCCAACTCAATCGAAGGAGCACATCAGTTGATACCCCCTGTTCAAGACTAATCTCTTAAAGATCGAAAGAGATCTAAAACCTTGTAAAGAAGACAATAGCACCTATCTTCCTAGCGAGCAGTTAGGGACTTCAAGTGTGAGACATCGACCCGCTGAGGTAGCGAGCAGTTACCAGGTTCAGCCAACTGTCCTTCATTGTGTAATTTGTAAAGAAACTCAAGTTATATAGTGAAGTTGCCCTTCTCAGGAAGGAAGAGAGGACGTAGAAGTTTGAGACTTCGAACCTCTATAAATCACTTGTGTGCTGTATTGTTTTGACTATTGCATATCTTTAAACTATACACAAGTTCACACAATCTGCACCAAGTAGTCATAACTGATCAACCAGTTTATGCATAGATAAGTTTCACTAAAGCGAGTCAAAGGGCCCTATTATTCTGCATTTAGAGTAAAAAGTTTTGAATCAGTTTATTCACACCCCCTCTAAATTGATATCGACTCGCCCGGGACCAACAAGTGGTATCAACCATTTCTGCAGATCAACTGAATCAAATCTACTTATCTGTGCTAATATTCTAGCTATGGGAAACCATAAGCTACATTTGTTTTCAGTTGAGAATTATGATAACTGGAGCAGGAGAATGAAGGCGCATCTCTGCTCAATTCATGAGAATATGTGGGAAGTCACTGAAGATGGTCCAATCATCATCATGATGGACAATGATGCTCACATAGTTGATATCAATCAACCAGTAAGGATTCCAAAGCCAACTAATCTTTTCACCAGTGAAGAGAAGAAGTTAAAGAATCTAGAGTTTGTTGCTCAAGCTGGATTATTTCAAACTCTAGATGAAGACAGAATGAAGGACACAAATAACTGCACAACTGCCAAGAAGATATGGGACCTACTAGCAGACCTATGCAAAGAGTCCGAAGCCATCAAAGGAAACAAGCTCCAACTGGTAGTCGACAAATATGAATCCTTCCAAATGGAGCCAGAAGAGTCCATCTCAAGCCTTGAAACCAGATTTCTAGGCATCATCAGTGAGATGACCAACCTAGGGAGAAGTTATCCCAATTCCGAGATGAAATCCAAAATATTGGATAATCTCACTGAAGAATGGGACATGAAAGTGATAGCTACAAAAGAATCAAGAAATCTCAACAGTATCACTCCAAGGGAACTGTTTGGATCTCTCAAAGCTCATGAGTACAGTCTAAACCGAAAGAAGGAAGCATCAACATCGTCAGCTCAAGACGCAACTTTCTATGGTGAAAGGAACCAGTTTAGAGACACTCGGGGAAGGCACAACTTCCGACCTAGAAGCTCACCAGCCAGAGAAAATCAAGGCGGATCTTCATCTGAACGAAAAAGAGAAACAACTGAAAAGAAGGAGAACCTAACTGAAGACATCAATGATTAAATCCAATCAGTTACCAGGTTGCTAGAGAAGTTGAAGAGAGTTCGGGATAAATAATCAGTTCTACCTCAAACTGATGAAATCCCAAAAGATGAGAGAACTCAACAACCAGCTGAACGGTCAGCTGAACCATTCAGGGGTGGTAACCGAAATCAAGGAGAGTGTTTTCACTGCCATAAACAAGGACATTACAGATATGAATGTCTAGAACTTCCTGAAGATAAGAAAGCTAAAGTGAGGAGAAGCTTCTTCAAAAGGAAAGCAATGGTTACAAATTATGAGAATGCCGTGCTAGATGATTCAGACTATTCATCTGGAATTGATTCTGACGGCTACAGCTCAGACGATGAAGTGCTATTCTGCCTCATGGCTGACAATGTGAAAGAGGTTAGTACAGCTGATGCTCAAACCTTTTTCTATCATATTAATGAAGCAACTGTTTCTAGCAATGAACTTGACATGAAACTTATGATGCTAGAAGATCAATTAGTTTCAATATCTTGCTTGCATGTTGAACTGAAAGATGAAAATGATGAACTGAGAAATAAAGTTAGAAAACTGAGCATTGATCATGAAAGATTGAATTATCTTGAGTCTCAGTTTATAGAATTTGAGAAATTGAAATTGAGAACTGCTGATCTAGAGGCTAAAAATAAAAAACTCAAGCAAGAGATCCATGAGAGAGAAAAAGTAAATCAGAAGTTCAAAAAGGGATCTCAAACTTTAGATGAGATATTAAATCATCAAAGAACTGGAACTAACAACTCAGGTCTAGGATATAGCAAGTTCACTGCCTTAGAGAAAGGAAAAGCGGTTGCTCAACCCAGTGATAAAGGAATTCTAAAAGGATTCACTAGATCTCATGTTCAGCTAGCTGAGCCAACCAAAGGCAAAGGAATAGTGAAAAATCCTCAAACACAGCCCAGATAATTTGGTCAGTTCTGCCAAACAAAAACACAAGGCCAACTGAAGCCCAAATTCGAGCCAAGACCATCAGTTTAATCAAATCAATCCACTCGTTCAAAGCCTCCAGTTCAACAAAGACCACCAGCTCAACAAAGAATTCCCTAAGGCAAACTGATAGATCAGCCCTCTTTAGAAAGAAAAATCAGTTTAGATCTCAAGCCAATCCTACCAAGAAGTTCAATCAGAACACCTATAGGAGAGATCAAAGAAACTCGTTTGAACCCTACCATCACTATAATGAGTATCTGGATTCCAGAAATGAAACAAAAAGGTTCAATCCAATAAACTGGAAACATACAAAGCACTGGTCTGATCACAGAACTCAAAGGTCTCAAGACCAAAGCATTTTAGTTGAATTGTTTTATCCAACTAACTCTCAACGTAGGTATCACTCAACTAATTCAAATCAGAATAGAAGAGTTGAGAGAAAATCTAAACTGATCAGGCGATCCAAGTCAGTTGGATCTCTGAATGATAAAAAGCCAAAAGTTTGGCAAGTTTCGATTCCAAAGAACTTGATGTATCAACAAGGACCCGATATGAAATGGGTCCCTAAATGCTAATCCTTGTTTTTGCAGGACAAGAGCATCCTATCTATGAAAAAAGCCAAAGACATTTGGTATCTAGATAGCGGGTGCTCCAAGCACATGACCGAAGACAGATTAGATCTTGATGGTTATAAAAAAGTTAAAGGTCCACTTGTCATATTTGGAGACAACTCCAAAATTCGAACCATTGGAGAAGGGTTCGTGCTCAAGGGAAAAGTTGTAATAAATGGAGTCTCCCACGTGGATGGACTAAAACACAAACTACTCAGCATCAGTCAGCTGTGCGACAATGGCTACTCAGTTGACTTCACTAAAGACTCCTGCAGCATAGGAGACAAGTCAACTGGAGTAATTCTTCTCACTGTCATAAGAAGAGGCAACATGTATATTGTTGACTGGTTAACCGGCTACTCAGAAGCTTGCTTTCTTTCAAAAGGATCAACTGAAGCAAGCTGGTTATGGTATCGACGACTGAACCACCTCAACTACAAAACAATCAACTATCTAGTCAAGAAAGAGCTAATTGAGGGGCTTCCCAAGGAAATATACAAGAAAATAGGCGTATGTGGGCCATGTCAAAAGAGGAAGCAAGTGAAATCATCTTTCAAGAATAGGAGTCATCCACCAGGAACAACTGATTGCCTCCAACTGCTACATATGGATTTGTTTGGTCCAGTTAGACCACAAACCCCAAAAGGCAAAAGATTCACTCTGGTAGTAGTTGATGATTTCTCAAGATATACGTTGGTGGAATTCTTGAGGAGCAAAGATAAAACTTATAACAAGCTAACGGCGTTGATCAGAAGGCTACAAACTGAAAAAGAAAGATCAGTTCAAAGGATTCACTCCGACAATGGAACTGAATTTGTGAATCAACAAATGATCAGCTTTCTCAACCAGCTTGAAATCACTCATGAACACTCAGCTGTAAGAACTCCACAATAAAACGGTGTAGTCGAACGGTGTAACCAGACACTCAAAGAAGCAGCTCGAGCAATGATAGCTGATGCCAACATAGCTGAAGGATACTGGGCTGAAGCAGTCAACACAACTTGCCATACTAAAAACCGAAGCGCCATTATAGCCGCACATGACAAAACACCCAATGAGCTATATAAGGGTCGTAAGCCTTCTATCTCATATTTTAAAATATTTGGCTGTAAATGTTATATTCACAACAATGGAAGACTCAATTGAAAGCCTTTAGTGCCAAAGCTGATGAGGAAATATTTCTTGGGTATAACTCTCCTCATGCACAAGCTTACAGAGTGTTCAATAAACGAACTCTTGTTATGGAAATAACATGTCATGTGGTATTTGATGAATTTGATAATGAGTACATGAACAAAGAAAGAATAGACACATCAGTTCAAGTACTACCTAGTGAAACTGAGAACTCGTAGGACTATGTGGATCACATTGTTCCAGAATGGCTTGAAGTTTCATTAGAAGAAGGCAATGAAACTGGTACTAAATCAGTTGAGAATAACTTGGTCAATAAAGATACAAATCGTGCTGAGACCATAAACCCCACAAGTGAAATATGGGGAAGAACTGATGAAAATGCCGAACCAACTGATGTAAGGGCAGCTGATGACGTCACTACAGAAGAACTAGCTGAAGCTATCTTGCCCAAATAGCTCCAAAGCCATCCAACTGACAACATAGTTGGTGACCCAAGAAGTCGAGTTCAAACCAGAAGTTCAACTGAGCATGCATTGTTCACATGCTTCATATCTCAAACTGAACTGACAAACGTCAAAGAAGCCTTAGAAGATTCAGACTGGATCATGGCCATGCAAGAAGAACTGAATCAGTTCACAAGAAATGATGTATGGTTTCTTGTTGATAGACTAAAAACCGAGAAGGTCATTGGTACAAAATGAGTTTTTCGCAACAAACTGGATGAACAAGGAGTGATCACAAGGAACAAGGCTAGACTGGTAGCCAAAGGATACTCACAAAGTGAAGGGATTGACTTTGATGAGACATTCGCACCAGTTGCAAGATTGGAAGCCATCAGATTGTTCCTAGCCTATGCAACTCACTTCAATTTCACAGTTTACCAAATAGATGTCAAGAGTGCTTTTCTTCAAGGAATGCTCAAGGAGGAGGTGTATGTCGAGCAACCGCCAGGCTTTGAAATTGGTGATCAAGTCTTCAAACTGAAAAAAGCCCTCTCCGGACTGAAACAAGCTCCTAGAGCGTGGTATGATACTCTCACAACATTTTTGCTGAAAAATGGGTTTCAAAAGGGTGTCATTGATCGAACTCTATTCTGAATAGAATGATCAACTGAGATCTTAATGGTTCAAATTTATGTGGATGACATAATTTTTGGATCAAAAAGCAAAGATCTATGCACCCGATTCGCTCAACTGATGCAAAGTGAATTTGAGATGAGCATGATGGGAGAAATGACATTCTTCCTAGGACTCCAAGTGAAGCAGCTGAAAGATGGAATCTTTATCAGCCACGCCAAGTACACTAAAGAGCTAGTCAAGAAGTTTGGCGTTAGTAAAGGAAAAACTCTTAAGATTCCTATGAATACATCAGTTCAGCTAACTCTCAATGAAGAAGAAGAATCAGTTAACCAAACGTATTATAGAGGAATCATTGGGTCGCTACTTTACTTAACAGCTAGCCGTCCAGACATCTCTTATTCAGTCGGTCTATGCGCACGATTTCAAGCTAACCCAAAGAAAAGTCATCTTGAAGCAGCAAAGAGGATTATCAAATATCTCAAAGGAACCATAAGTCTTGGGTTATGGTATCCCAGAGATGACAGTTTGAGTCTAATTGGGTATTCAGATTCAGACTTTGGTGGATGCAAGATCGACAGAAAAAGCACTAGTGGAACATGTCAGTTTCTGGAAAGCAAACTGATATCCTGGTTTAGCAAGAAGCAGCACTCAGTTGCCATGTCAACAACTGAAGCAGAATATATAGCTGCTGGAAGCTGCTGTGCTCAGATACTCTGGATGAAGTAACAATTGAAGGACTACAAAGTTGAAACTAAAGAAGGACCTATCTACTGTGACAACAATAGTGCAATTGCAATATCTCAAAATCCAGTTCTACATTCAAGAACCAAGCACATTGACATAAGACATCACTTCATCAGAGATCACATCGAGAAGAAGGACATATGCATCAAATATGTCAACACTGAGAAGCAGATAGCTGACATCTTCACCAAACCATTGCCTGAAGCAAGGTTTATGGAGCTATGCATACAATTGGGATTACTTGAGCTAGCATCAAAAGATGAAGATGATCAACTGGAAGAAAAAGGCCAAGAATCCATTCCAGCTGAAGAAAGGAACTGAACAGAAAGGCTTCAAACTCCTCATGAGCAGTTCATAACTAAAAAAGTCGTTGAACTGATCAGTTGGACACATAAGTCATCAACTTGAAATAAAACAGGAATCTGTGGAGAGAAAGTAAACTGGAGCTGATCAGTTTACCCCATCAGCTCAACTAAATCATCAGTTCATTTGCTCAAACTGATGATCTAGTCAGCTATGCAGAACATACCAGCTGCAAATTGATCAAACTGATGAAGAAATTATAGGAACTGGAATCAACTCAAAAGGAGATGTCAGTTCAAGAACCAGCTGATGGAAAAACAGCTGAACTAAAAGACAGCTGAATGAAGGTCCAAGCAGTCAAGACGAGTCAGGAACTGATAAGACGACATCTCAGTTGAAGCTGATCAACAAAAAAGATCCTCAGCTATAGTCGAAGTCAACTGATGACATAATCAGTTTCAAGCCAAGGAGAAACTGCTACAGAGAAAAGATAAGTTCAAAAATTTCAATAGTGCAAACAGTAAAAACACGTGTCACTCAAATGTTACCGTTGAACTTTCTCTCTCTTCCTTCATTTATCCCCAACGGATAGAAATGAAAGGCCAATCAACAGGTCGATTGAATTAATCCGACCGTTGAACTTAGGCATACGAAACATCTCAACCGATGGATGAGCCTTATCTCAATATATAAATAAGGCGGCTGAATACACGAGATAAACTTCTCACTTTTACTGCTGACTTATATCTCTCTCTCTCATTATCTAAGCCAAAGTAAAAATCCTCAGCCCTCAAGATCAATTCGTCAGCCCTACGAATTAAGATTTTATGAAAGCATTATGGCTTAAAATCTAACTTGCCGAAGATTTAATTTCCGTCAGTCTGGAGAAGACTCTAAAGCCTTTTGTGAAAAGCTCGATAGAGACAAGTTTTTCAACCCAGCTGGATTCCTTCAAGCCTGCAAAGCTTCTCCTCTAAGTGGAATGATCATAGAAAAGCTTTCTCAGGCCAAGCTGAAGACGTTTCTGGAGGTATTTCCAGAACGCATTTACCCAGAACTGGTTGCTGAATTTTTCTTAAATTCAAACGGCTCTTCAAATCCCAAAGAGATCAGATCTGAATTGAGAGGACATGAGATCATCATGAAAGCTGAATCACTAAGCAATATGTTCGATCTACCTAGCAACGGACTCAAGATCGAAGAAGTTCAAATCAATCTTATAAAAGCAATCACCTCATCTCAAAGTTTCAAGATGAATATCAGGTGCTTGCTGCCATCACCTCAAAAATTATGGTTGGGACAACTAGCAGTCAATCTGAAATGTCAGAAAATAAAATACAAGATTTGCGCCGCCATTTACTACCGAATATAGATCAACTGGGCACAATATTTCTTTGATCAATTGAAGAGATATGTTGACATCATTGAGAGAGGCTGGGATGGCAAGAAATTCCCCCAGAGAATTAGATACATCAGTCGAGTGAGCATTATTCTGGAGAAACATTTTTCCTGGATGACTAAGGAAATAGAGTTCAAAACCATAGTGAGCAATGACTATATTTCAAAGCCACTCAAAATTGTGGAAATTGATCCTGACCAAACTGACCAGCTAAAAAGAAAGAAGCCTGCAGCTGAAGGCAAGGGAAAGAAGCAAGTTATTGATGACTCTGATGATGACATCCCTATAGCCCAGAGATTCAGGCAACAGAGCTCACTCACCATCAGAGCTGACATCATTGGACAATCAGCTAGATGAGCAGCTGTCAGATCAGCTCCAAAGAAGAGGCAAGCTGGTCCAACACAAAGGAGAAAGATCCTGCTTCCTCAATCTAAGAAGAGAAAGGAATCAAGTCCTATGCCAGATCCAACAGTTCCACCAAATTGAATCCAGAAGATATCATCCCTGCAAGAGGGATTCCTCACAATGGAGCTGGAGCAGATTACTTCCAAATGACGTGCCCACCAATGTCTCAAGTTGAAGAAAATATAAGAGCCTACTCACAAGGAGAGTCCGTGAGGAAATGGGCTGATGAAACAACACAAAAACATATAGCTCAACACTATGTCTAGGAATTAACTGGCTATGAGGAGCTCTTCCACACCCTGACCAGGTACATCCACTGGTTTTTATAGAGACATGTATATCTGTCAGAGCCTTTCATCTCATTACTCGCATTCCATGGAATGAGCTTCTGGAGGCAAGAAGAAGAATGAAGCCTATGATGGACGGACAGTGAGAATGCCAGTATCACTAAGGGCAAACATCTCATTAGGCAACTACAACTGAGGAAAAAATGCTCAAATCCATTTGAAGAATCAATGAAAGATGTGGTTGATGAACTGTGCAAGCTTCAAGGCTTAAAACTATCAGCCATCACTACAGAAAGGGAACGAGAAAGATGGACACACACCCATGTTCAACACAAATGGCTATTCAATGAGTTATTGAAGAAATCACAAAGCCATCAGTCTGGACAACCATCAATTGCAGTGAGAGATCAAACATACAACCCAGTGGATGATATCATTGATAAGGTGATAAGAGAACTTCACTCTGAGAAATCTCCTCACGAAGCTGAAGTTGAAATCAACATTATTCTTGAAGAGTCGGAAGAATCAACTAAGAAGACTCATTAGTTTGAGAAGGCAGCCGAGCCTCTGACAGCTCCCTCACAAGATCCAACTGCTGAGAAATGAATCACCTCATCTATTCCTCCAGCTGATCTAGAGCAAGCTCATACTGACAAGGCAGCTGATCAGTCAGGTCAAAGAGATGGTCAACTTGTCTACCAAATCATAATGGAGACGGACGAGATATCCCACACAGTTCCTTGCGAGGAACTAATTGGAACTGAAGTAGGAGAGGAAGCTGACTCAAGAGTAGTTCAGTTCGATGCTCAACCAAGCAGTTCAATAATTCAACTCCCTCCTTATTATGAAGAATTGATCCACACCCTGCAGCAACAGGTTAAACTGCACACTGAGCAGATCAAGCTGTTGCAAGCTCATCCAAGACTCAAGTTAGCTGAAACTGAGTCATCAAGCAGCGATGAGGATGAAGAAGATGACATCACCGAACTGCTTGCCAAAAGGAGGAAAACTGATCACAAGAAGGACTAAGTGGCTGATCAAGTTAAAACTGATTAGAAAGCCCTAAGCTTACTTCTTGCTAATCAATTTGTAATTATTTATTGATATATATATAAAAAGATTATCGTTTTGTTTTCAAATAAATGTCGAACTTCACATTTATTTTTGAAAATTTTGACCGTTGCAAGATAATGACACGTATCAAAGTCAATAAATGCCAACGACCAAAAGAGGCCAGAGGCTAGTACCATTTCAACCATCAGATCTATGAGCCTGTCCAAACACTTATAAAAAGCCTCTTCTTTCAAGCCTCTCAAAAAGCCTCCTCATACAATATCAAAACTCTCTCTCTCTCTCAAAATCTTGAAATTCCCAAAATCTCAGCCAACCCCAAAGATGGCCGAATTATCCAGATCTTTAAATTCCTGCAAATGGCAACTTATGAGAGACAAATTCCTTGATAGGAAGAAATTCCAATTGATTCTATATGAATCAAACAACCTACTCCTTTTGTCAAATCTTCACAAGACAGAAATTCTTTACTACCTGGAAACACCACCAAAGTTCTTTAGACAAAATTTGGTGAGTGAATTTTTACTTCAAGCAAAATTATCTGCAGATGGAAAGACAGTGTCATCAGTAATTCAAGGATGGCCACTCCAAATCACTAAAAGAACAATTGCAGAAGTGTTCCAACTCCCACAGGAAGGTTCATCCGTTCAAGATCTAAAGAAATTTGCAGAGTCATATTGGAGAGAATGGAAAGCTTCCACCTGTAACAAGCAATTCAATTTTACAACAGCTAAAATTGATCTGAAGCCCGAGTATGGTGTTCTACTTGACATAACGAACAAAATGTTGTTCGGGGCCATTGGAAGCCTGAGTCAACTCACCCAAGAGAGATACAAGGTTATGATTCACCTTGCTGAAGGGCGACAAACAAACTGGGCAGAATTTGTCTTTCAACAATTCAAGCATCAAGGCCTCTGACTCAAAGAAATCTGGCAAATTTGAGTCCAAGGTAGGACTTGTTCTAAGAATGAGTAAAATGCTTGAAGACCTGCTGAAATTTCCAAGTGATGAAACAGTACCAGTTCTTATCTCTGACTGGATTCCCAAGAAAGGAACTGCCCATCTTCAGTCACTAAGGAAAAAGAGAAAAGCCAAGGCCAAGACAAGCAACCACTCTTCGAGCAACTCAACTGCCAACGTCGTTCATTCTCCAAAATCAAAGAATGGATCACCAGTTGATTTCCAGGTTTGCTCTGATCCAGATGAGCTTATTCCATTCATTGGAATCCCTCATCCAAACTATGGAGCGGACTACTTCAGAAGCACTTGCCCTCCTTTACAGCTGACTGAAGAAAATATTCGCACTTTCTACAGTGGTGAATATGCAGTCAAAGATGCACATAAGGAAGTGACCAATCTCCTTCTCACTCACTTTGCTTTTGTTGCACAATGTGACCAAGAGCTGTTTAAACAACTCCACCGGTATTTTTACTAGTATAACTGGAGACATTCTATGTCTATCCAGTCTCACTGTTTGCTAACTGCCTTTCATGGCATGAGCTACTGGAAACGTGAAGAAACTTGGAGCATTAAATGGATAGGATCATCAAATCCATTTTCTCCAACTATTGTGCAAGTCCAGCACATCATGAATCACCGGCTTGTCAACAAGATCCTAGCCACCGCCTTATTAGCAGAATTCAAGACCAGCATCATGCCTCAAGCAGTTGGCATTGCAAGTCAATCAGTCAACTGCTAAACTGGCTTGCTTTGTCGAAAATTGAACTTTGATAATCTATCAAGTCAGTCAGCTGAGCCATCACGACAAACTCCAACTGCCACCGAAAGGATAGAACAACATCTATCACAAATTGAAGTTGTGGCTACTCAGAAGAATCCAAGGCGTGCTGACGAGAGCGATAGTGATGATGAAGATACTGCCACATCACCAAGCCTCCTATCCAAGAGCTATGTCACTCCACTGCTCACATCTAGCTCAAAAGGCATGCAATTGCCTATGAAAAATGACCAGTTTTGATCATCGCCGAAGGGAACTTCACAATCCCTTAGTCAAAGGATGAAAAACTCGTCAGTTGCCATCCAGCTTCACCTTCACCAAGCCAGGAGGACAGCAAGGCCTGAATTGCCAAAGAACAAAACTACCTCCAACGGAAATAGTACAGCCAGTCCAGCTAGGCCCTTCAAGAAGCGGAAACTGTCAACTGAAAGCCAAGAAACTGATCAAGCCAACTGATCAATTTAGTTCAGTTGCAGCTTCAGCTTCAGCCAGCTTTTCAGCGACAACTAAGAACCGAGACTCAACTAATCATCCAACCGCTGAGCATTCAATCAGTTGGACTGTATCCCAACTGAATCCGGATAAGTTTTTTTTTAAAAATTTTCAAAGTTTATCATAGTTACATTGTTACCGTTGAGATTATGAAATTTCATATATGATATTCAACAGCTCCAATTTGAAAAATAGGGCTCTATCTCACCAGTTGCCATTAATATCTCTGCATTGATACTACATCATCTCTTTAAAGATAAAAAGAAAATATAATTTTCTAATGAGATATAAATAGCAAGATCTACAGAAAATATTTTGCTATTTATGGCAACTACCCCATTTTCAAAATGCTTCTCCTCAGCCACACGATCATAAAGTTACCTCACGATCGAATGGCTAGGATGCATGTATCATTAATTCAGCTAATCATCCATCAAATCGGACAGCTGATCAGCTAAGAGAAGCACTAAAGTGTCCTCGATCAATGCATGCTATGCTGAATATATATTTATGCAAGGAGATGGAGACTCTGATCAGCTGCAAACTCAATCTCCTCCTTGCTTTGATTACTTGCAAACTGTCTCTTCACACTTGCATATCTAACAACACCATCTTTTTACAGAAATGAAGCCTTCATTTCAGATGGTAGATGCCAATCTGCTTATTAAGAAGCTGAAGAAAGATGAGACTCTTAATCTAGAGTATCTTAACGCACGTCTCGGCTCCGACAACTTTCATAGGCCATTAGAGGCAACTGGCCTGCTGCCATTTTTGACAATTGTGCCACTCAAGAATATACATTCCCATGTTGCGGAGTTCTATTACAATGCAACCATCTCCGACGACAACATCATCTCCACCGTCCAGAGCAAAGTGATCACAGTGACAAAAGAGACGATGATGTCTACCCTTCACCTTTCCAGCGACGGCCCAGACATAATGGACCTGGAACTGCCGTGCAAATACGCACTGTGGGGTATTTGGAAGCATCCTCACGTGCACCATTATGACTATTCACACAGGCTAAAGGAGAGTATGCCCAGCGAGATCATCCAACTCTTACATGGCAACTTTGAGACGATCCAGTTCTCTGAGCTCAAAGCACATCTCACGGCCGCTCTATATTTCGGTTGTAAAGCCGACTGGGCCTCTTTCATTCTAGCTCAACTGCGAGCAAATGTAGAGCGAGCGGAATATGATCCCTCCACTGGCTCGTTCCGAGAAAAAATTGGGTTTATGAGTCATATAAGCCACATCATTCAAAGCCAGTTTGATGAGATCATTCCAACTGGTGAACCAATCAAATGAAGGGACAACCTCCCTACCATCTACTGCAATCCAATCTCGAAGAGATCCCGCCAACTAAGAACTCCCGACTCAAGTCGTGGAAAGCAATTGGTGGTCGCCAATGCCAGCTCCTCAGAAGAACGGCAGTTGATGATTGAAAATGATCCCCTATCTAGACTGAGTGATCAGTCTACAATACCAGCCACCTCACAACCTCTACCCTTAGTCCATCGCGACTCACTTGAGGTTGAGTTTGAGTCAGTTCTAGACCATCAGCTAAGAAGCTGCTTCGGTCTCATTGAGGGCACCGACCCCTCTCTATTTGAGCAACTGAGACGGTACCTACAGTACCATATATGGCGATTCCAACTAGATGAGACAACAATGTTCCACCTCATCCGCACCCGTGGATCCACCTTTTGGATCAATGAAGGAACATGGAGTAGAAATTGGATGAATCATCCACTCTCATCGCCACCAACGCTCTTGGAGATAATGGATTCGATGATCAAGTGAGTACAGCTAAATATACCAGCCGATACTCCTCTCCCCGACAACGAACCGGCCAACTCCTCAAGCACACCATTTTTTGGAGATCTACCCATCACTTCAACTGATGAGATCTTCATAAACTTGGCCTCGATGAACTTCAGAGAGCAAGAAGTCTTTCTCACCTCTGATCAAGGTCAGTTCATGACAACTGAAGATGCCTATGCATGGCTCTCCTCACCCATGCCAATTCCTTAAGTTCACTCCCTCCATGATGACAATTTGGCAACTGCCTTCACATTCTTGCCAAACTTGTCAATACCATCATGCGATCCACCCCAGCTTTTGAATGATGCCAAAAAGGGGGAAGATGGATAGTATGATGATGGATGCTTAACTCTTTAGGATCAGATTCAAAGAGAAATTCATCATGAGGGGAAAGATCAGCTTCATGGGGAAGCATGGAGAACACAAGAAGACTTCGAAAGAGGAGAAACGAGCAAAAAGAAAAGGAGCAGTTTCAGGGAGTAAATCAGTAGCTTTAACTACTCTTGAAAATTGAAAGCCTGGATATAATATTCTTTAAGTAAAGATATAATACATACTGCAATTATTCAAATATCATGTCTTAAATCAAGTCTTGATTATGATTATAATATTCTAATACTTGAATGAAAGCATGCCGAGCTTGAATGCTTTGATACTTGAATGAAAGTATACCCAAAATGAAAGAATGCTCTGAAACTTAAAGTCTAAATGCTCTAATACTTGAATTTCATGCATACCTTAAATGCTTTGATACTTGAATGAATATCATGAATCAAATTTGCTCTGATTTCAAGAATCTGCTTAAGCAAATTATAGTAGGTATATCAAATGTACAATTGCAGTTTTTCCATCATCATCGACAAAGTTTTGACATCATTAAAAAGGGGGAAATTGTTAGGAAAAACTATCAAGGAACTTCTAGATTAGGTTTTGATGAGATGTCAAAATTATTTATGAAAAACTGACTAAAATTCAAGTTGTAGATCTGAGTTGATCGATCCAGAGCATAAAAAAGGAACTCAAGTAAAGTCAAAGTCAACCAATCAGGAGTATGGTCTGCAAACTGAAGGATACGTCATCCAGTCAGAAGTCAACTCAACTGAGAAGTCAAAAACTCGAATCAGTCAAAACAAACTGACAACTAAGTCAGCTGAGCTGAGGGAGAAAAGAGTCGACTAAGACTGAAGGAACTGATAAGAGATCAGTTTAGACTAAAGACTAGAAGTATCCAACTGATGGCCAAACTGAAGTAAACAAGACAGATCAGCTAAAGGCCAGAACTGAAGTCAGCCAGCTTATGATTAGTCAAACCGACAAGAAAGCTCAAGAGAAATCAGTCAAGCTGACAAGCTGGCCAAGAACTTGAGATCAGTCGAACTGGAGAGACAAGGTCAAAACTGCTAATTGGAGTAATGGCTAAACTGAGCTGATAAGCTTAATACTGACAACTGAAGCAATGGCCATACTGAGCTGACAAGCTCAAAACTGCCAACTGAAGCAATGACCAAACTGAGCTGACAAGCTCAAAATTGCTAACTGGAGTAACGGCCAAACTAAGCTGACAAACTCAATACTACCAACTAGAGCAATGGCCGAACTGAACAGACAAGTTCAGTACTGCTAACTGGAACTCAAAAACTGAAGCCAGAGAACCCTGGAGTTATTGCTCAAACCGGTGAATCTTGGAATAAATGCTTCAATAAAGATCGATTCGCATAGTAACGTCTATTTCAACCAAAAGCTCCAGCGATCAATAAAGACCATCTGCCATTGATGAGCCAACAGAGCCACCAATCAATGAAACTCAACGGTCATAAAATTACTCCTCTATAAAAGACGAGTGAATCAAAGTTTTTATACACTCTTCGCCTCCACAACTTTCGCATATACATTCTTGAAATATTAAAGGAAGAGATTTTCTTTCTCTCTCCCACTTAAGCTCAAGTTCAACATTTGATAAAAACTGCGAGAGTCCAACTGAGAAGAAGAATTCACAGAGTTAAGATATTCAGCCAACTATTGACGATCCAACCGGGGCAGCCTTCTCAGTTTCAGCTATACAACGATTAACTACCCAGCTCAATCGAAGGAGCACATCAGTTGATACCCCATGTTCAAGACTAATCTCTTGAAGATGGAAAGAGATCTAAAACCTTGTAAAGATGACAATAGCACCTACCTTCCTAGCGAGCAGTTAGGGACTTCAAGTGTGAGCCATCGACCCGCTGAGGTAGCGAGCAGTTACCAGCTTCAACCAACTGTCCTTCATTGTGTAATTTGTAAAGAAACTCAAGTTATATAGTGAAGTTGCCCTTCTGCGGAAGGAATAGAGGACGTAGAAGTTTGAGACTTCGAACCTCTATAAATCACTTGTGTGTTGTATTGTTTTGATTATTGCATATCTTTAAACTATACACAAGTTCACACAATCTGCACCAAGCAGTCATAACTGATCAACCAGTTTATGCATAGATAAGTTTCACTAAAGCGAGTCAAAGGGCCCTATTATTCCGCATTTAGAGTAAAAAGTTTTCAATCAGTTTATTCACCCCCCTCTAAACTGATATCGACTCGCCCGGGACCAACACTAAGTGCATTAGTACTCAGCTCAAATCTTTTAAAACATTTTTCAGATCAGTAGGCTGGAGCATGGATGTGATAATGCTGGGAAATGGACTTTTGTTATTTATGTATTTTTCCGTTGTCTCTTTTTATTAAGTATTCTGTTAAGAATTTTAGCTTCCGCACTTATGATATTCTTTTGTTAAATGCTAAGAACTCTGATCTTGGTATTACGGACAAATATATATATTAAAAAACATGTTTGGTTATTCTGAGTCTTCTCTTGAGTCATTAATTAATCACCCATTTTCTTTCCCACTTCTTAATTCCAACCCCCAGTGGCGTCCATTTCCACGATCTTTTGGGACCAGGGCGCTACAATTTGTACCTCTTGACACTCAAGATGAAGAAGAAAGAGATGAAGATGAATATGTTTCTCCAATTCATTTTGGAGAAACTATGAGTGATGAAGAGGATACAGTAAAAGATACTGAGAAAGAAGGTGAAGGGGAACATGATGAAGGAAATGAACACACTGACAACAAACATGATGTAAGTAGCATTTTACCATGACCTATAATTGATTTTGACATAAATCTTTTGCTCAAATTATTGAGATCTTAATATCAAAAGAAAAACATTGACAACATACTCCAAACTTACAGGCTGTTGAGATAAGTACTAAAAATGCTAGAAAAACTCTCAGTGAAGAGGAAGCACATCAACCTGAGAAAGAACACGATTTAAGTATTATAGTATGACATGTAACTCATTTCACATGACCGAGAGAGTAGTTTAGCATCAATCTGTAGCTCAATTTAGCATGACTTGAATAACTAATAATAACATAACAATCTAAACTTCCAGGGTGTCGATAAAAATTTAGAGAAAAAAGATAAAGCTGAGAAAGAGCACGATGTAAGTTTCATTTAAGCATGCATACACTCTATTAAAAAGCAAAACATTCATAACATAATAATCTAAACTTTCGCTATTGAGCAAAGTGTTGAGGAGAATGCAGAACAGACTCCGGATGAAGAGGAAGCAGATCACGCTGGAAAAGAAGACAATGTAAGTTATATTTTACCATGATCTGTATATGATTTTATCAAGTTGGCCAAAGCAATTTTAACATGCACTACCTTTCCAAGCAAAACATTGATAATATAGTAAACCAAACTTTCAGCGGCATGATGTTTAACAGCTACGTTTTAGCATGCACACTATTTCAAAGTAAAAATATTCAAAACATAATAATCTAAACTTTCAAGCCGTTGAGCAAACTACTGAGGAAAACGTAGAAGAGACTCCGGCTGAAGAGGAACATGTTCCAACTGCGAAAGAAAGACAATGTAAGTTACATTTTAGCATGATCTGTATATGATTTTAACAAGTTGTCTAAAGCAATTTTAGCATGCACTACATTTCTAAGCAAAACATTGATAACATATTATATCAAACTTTCAGCGGGCTCACACTGTCAAAAAAGATAAGAAGACTGTTGAGAAAGATTCTTAAACTGAGGTAAACAAAAATTAAATCATTTACATATCATTATACTTAATAAAATTTTAGCATGAAACCAATCATGGCATAACAAGTATTATGTTAGTGCCATCTGTACTAAAGTGTTCGGGATTGTCATTATCTGATTAGACATTATGGCAATTTCAAAAGAACACAAAAGGTTTTGGTTATTCATGTTCGAACACCATATTTTGGACATTACTGTGAACATTCCACTGCCAATCTGATTAAAGATCAAGACATGTACTTCATCATGTTCAGAGACATGATCATGTACATGGTTGTCCAGAAAGATTAAAAGAGACGAGCAATGCTAGATTCAAGGAGTTGAAGCTGCAGATTCAAGATGGATGTTTCAGAATAGAAGCTGCCTTGTTTGTGATGAAGATCAAGAAGGAAAGAAGGAGTTCTATTCAAGGAAGACATCTAAACTAGGAAAGTCCGATTTAATTAAAGAAATTGTTTTCTTGTTGAATCCTAGTCAAAGTAGGACTTCTGATTACCTTGTTAAGGTTATAGTTGTTGTTCATAAATAGCCTAGGAATCAGACTAGATTAGATGACATGAATTTTTTACGAACACACAAAAGGGCTGAGAGTTAAAAGACTTCATATTCGAAGCATATAGTATTCGGGTAGACTAGGTTTGAACGGTTAGATCATTGTGTTTCTAGTCTGTGTTTGAAACTCACTTTCATATACACTTAGAGGAGTCTCGGGAGAGATTTTTTGTGGGAACTAGAGGGATTCTAGGTTGTGAGGGGAGCTCACAATTCAGTTTAGTGAAAGAGATTGAACCGGGTAGGAAATGGGTCGAGTGACGGGAGTCTTCGTGTAATAACCTTTGTAACCATTCAACGGAGTAGTAAACTATTTCTCACGGACTTGATAAGTCCCTCTGATGTAGATCAGTTGATTGAATAGGGTTACCAACCTCGTGTTCTTTATTTACTTTAAGTTTTTACATTCTGACCTTGAATGTTCACAACAATGTTCAAGTATATAATGATGAACATGATCAACCAGTTTATGTAACTTCACATTATATTGTATAATTGTGTAGGGATGCACAAGGGTGGTCACAAGAAATAAATTGATGTTGAAAAAAAATTAAGAAGATGGTATCTCCTTACCAAGATAGAGCCATCACAATAAATGAAAAGATGACCAAGACTGGGAGGGAATTGTACTTCTGGTTGATGAAGAATGACGAAGCAAATGAGTAATTTTCATATATCATCCTCCAATATTATTGTATTAACTATTAAAGAAAATTACTTTCAAAACATCTCACAAAAACTCATTTTTTTCAGAGATAAGTTTGTATATTCGGATGGTTCAGTCTTCATTGGAAGGAATGAAATGAAGACATTAGCTCCTGATACATACATAAGCTATGTTGTTATTGATGTATGGAGCACCATTTTGAACCATAAGGAAAAACTACGAGGTCTATACTCTCCGAGGAGATTCTTTAGTACAACTGACACAATAGTAAGTGATTTGAAGTTCTTCAGTCCCATCCTAAACTGTGTATATATATTTGCTAATATGTGTATTCCACGGTGCTAAAATTGTTATTTGTCTGATATAATGAGGTAATTTTTGTATATTGTACAGTGAAAAACCATTTCAGAGCCTACACCAGGATGGGATGAAGGAAAAAGAAGATCAAAATTCTCTGAAACACTGCTTGGAGAGATTCAAAGGATTGAAACATTGAAAATCGCAGACATCGACATGGTAAAACAAATATATACATGAGAATTTTAATTATAGAAGAACAAAACTCACATAATCTTATTATTCATGTGCAGTACCTCTTCCCAATATACAATTCAAATCACTTCTACATTGTTTCCATCGATCTTCGAAAATACAAGGTGGAGATACTTGACAATTCGTCAGTGTTGGACGGTGAAGAAAGAGTCAAGTATGGTGATATCCCAGACCTCACGGTATGAACAACTCAACAATACAAATGTTTAACATTCAACAAAACACAACTAACAAGCAAAATATACAGGTCAAGTTTCTGGTAGATTTCCTGAAGAATAATGACCAGAAGAGAAAAGCGGCACAATTGTCCAAGAATTTGAAATCTGCTGAAAGATTGAAGATGCCCTGGAGGAATGACACCAGCAAGATTAACTGCAGGGTCTATGTGATGAGACATTTGGAAATGTACAAAAGAGATGGCTTAAAGCATTGGAAATACGGAATGAAGCAAAACAATCTCAAACAGCTGAAGTTTATGAGAGTCAAATATTGTGCTGCAATTCTGAGTGCTGACAGTAATGTACAAAGTGTAAGGAACAAAAGCTGAGGCAAACCTACACTACAAGCTCTCATATAAATATGGTCCGATTAATGTTGAAGCATTTGTTCTGTCCAAGTGATTTGTACTCTTAATCAAATTTCTGCAAGTACTACCAGTTTCAAGATAGATTTCTTATGAATGTTAGTTTGTTTTTATAAATATTAGGTTAAGCTGATGATTGTTAGTTTAAGGTTATGAATATTAGTTTCAGACGTTTTGTGATGCATATTTGCAAATGCTATTATTAGTATGTATTTTTGTTTGTACAAACATGATTTTGTTGTTTTATTTTAGCATCATACCACTTTCATGATTAGCATCATTAACTATGTTATTTTAGCATCATATTGCCCTTATTTTCGCATGATCTTCTATACCCTAGTATGGACACAATGAACCCTAATGGGACAATGGAACAATGATCTGATAAATAAAAAATAGAATGTAATAAACCCTAATAGAGAATAATGAACCCTAATGGGAATCTCATAAACCCTAATTGGGAATAATGAACCTTAATTAGAATGTAATAAACTCTAATTGGGAACAATGAACCCTAATGAAAATCTCATAAACCCTAATTAGGAATAATGAACCTTAATTGGAATGTAATAAACCCTAATTGGGAACAATGAACCCTAATGAAAATGTCACATGAAATTTAGCATTCTACTTCCCTAATTTTAGCTTGATACGTTTCTCATTTTAGCATGATCTAATTAGAATGTAATATACCTTAATTCAGATGAATAAACCCTACTTGAAATGTAATAAACCCTAATTGAGAACAATGAACCCTAATGGGAATCTCATAAACCCTAATTAGGAACAATGAACCCTAATGAGAATCTCATAAACCCTACTTGAAATGTAATAAATCCTAATTGGGAATAATGAACCCTAATGAGAATCTCATAAACCATACTTGGAATATAATAAACCCTAATTGAGAATAAAGAACCCTAATGGGAATCACATAAACCCTATTTAGAATGTAATAAGCCCTACTTGAAATGTAATAAATCATAATTGGGAACAATGAACCCTAATGGAAATGTCACATCAAATTTAGCATTCTACTTCCCTCATTTTAGCCTGATACGTTTCTCATTTTAGCATGATTTAATAAATAAAAAATGGCGGGATGCGTAAATCGTAATAGGAATCTGACAATATATTTAGCCTCATTCTTCCCTTATTTTAGCATCATATTCTAAACACAAAAGAAATGTCATAAACACTTTAAGAAAAAATCATATATTCTTAAAAATGAATGTGCTGAAAATAATTTACAAGCGTGGTAAAACATGATAATAAACTATGCCCAATCACTATAATAACATCATTTTAAGCTGAAAAAAATTAAGCTGGACAATTCTTAGCGTCATGATCTGACAACTTGTGGCAATTGTTGCACATTCTGAGTGGTTTATTCTCCTTTCTCTTCCTTGCCTTCTTCTTAGATATCAAACGACTGAGGGGCACGTGAATCGTAGAATTGCTCAAACATCATTGTCTTGCTATGTGAAGTAGAAGCCTCTATATCACCACACTAAAACAATGCTTTCAACTTATGCAGCCCAGCCAAAAATGAATTCATCTTCTCCGGATCACGCTCAACAGCACAAACAAGAATAAAACTCTAAAAACAACCGATTTAGCAAATTTCTATTATCATTTGACATAAGGGATTTACCAAAGAACTCAGCACCACCACCATGAATATGCTTAACTAATAAAGTTCTTGTCCAGCGGAAAGCAATATATTTAGGTGGTATTGAAATTGTTTTCAGATGCTTTAACAAAAGGAAAACATGAGATTACAATATGCCAAACCCCTAATAAATTTCTTACAACTACACACAACTGTATCATTATCTTTGTTGTATGTCACCATGTGAGTAATCGTACTTCCATCATCAACATCATACAACATCCTAGAATCACAATGATTAATTCTTATAACACTGGATTAAAAACACGAAGCCAAAATTTCTTCTTACACCTTCATAAACATTTCAGAAGTGTAAATACTAGCTACATGTTTTTCAATTTCCAATGGGGTCTTTGTTATTGGAATGATTGATTCGTCAAGACTCTCTTGCAGATCATATGCATGTCTCTGTGCATCAATAACACTATCAAAATGCATAAAAAATTATACTAGATTTGATCTGAAATTGATGTAGTGGTTTAATAGACTGTTGGAACTCTTTGAAATTGAAGTTGTCCTACACAGCCCATTCATTGGCAATTTTATAAAATAGGCAGGAATCCAATATTGTCGAATGTTGAAAATGGAATTGAACCAACTATCATCAGTCAAACAATAGTCCACTATAATATTATTCCATTTCAAATAAAAAATATGAAGGTTCATTGTAATCTGACCACACAACATCACTCAATCATTTCATGAAAGAATCATATTTCCTCAGCATATGAGGAGCCTTTTCAGGGACCTTCATCATGATATGACACATACAAAGCCTATGCCTAGAACCAGGAAATGATTGTTCTACTTCAACCTTCAATGTAGGGTATTGATCAGTGATTATCATACCAGGAGAATTCCCCATACAGTTCAGAAACTTCTCTAATACCCAAGAATACAGCTCATTATTTTCACCTGACAGCAAACTAGCACCAAAACATACACATTTACTGTGGTTGTCCTTCTGTAACAATCCAGATTTTTAGAATATGATTAAGAAATTTCTAATTAAAATTAGGAATTATTAAGAGGAAATTTGAGCGTAATAAAGATGTTTCGGATGTAAGTCGTGATGTTAGGTGTCTTTTATTCGAAAATCGTCTTTTAAAAATTTTCAATCTCAATTCGAAAATAGTCAATTTTAGTCTTGTTTGAAAGGTATTGACCCAAGGAGCGTGTTGGTACTTTCAGAATTTTAATCCGAGGTCATTCGAGATCCCGACGATGAAAAACATATAAAGTAAGAGTGTGAATAGTATTTTTCTGTAATGGCGTGATTTTTGAAAATTTGCGAAATCCTACTAGATGATCCGAGGATTACCTCGTCAAGCCTATTTTATAGGAATCGACCCAAGGAATCCGTTGGTGTTCATATATTTCCAATCCGAGGTCAAACGAACGCTCGTGAGTGTTATCTGTCGTCCGAAAGGAATAGTAAATCTATTTTTGAAAATGGAATCTTTCTTTATTTTTCTTCAGACGACTTCTTCATCATCCTGAGTCAGGTTCGTTTAATAGTACTCGAGCCAACGAGTCTCCCGGTATTTTCGGATTTTGTGTTGGAGGTCATTTAGACCTCGCCATTGAATAAAGCAACTTTTAATCGAGTCCGGAAATACTTTATCAGTATTTTATACCCGGAGTGGCTTACCAGGGAGCCAAGCTTTTTCCTATAAATAGGGCCTCCCCCATTCATTTGAATTGCTCATTCTCTCTTCTTTCTCTCTCTCTCTCTAGTTCGTGTTGATGAATGAGAAACTCGGGCCTGCGCCGAGTAAATCGCGCATGCGGGCCCAGGTTAAGTATTGTTGGGGGGGTGCTGTGGAAGTAGCTACCGAATGCCGGAAGGCTGCCAGAAAACCGTTGCCGCCGTCGCCGCCACCGTGCTGCCTCTTCGGATGTCTTGTTTTGGTCCATTTCTTATCCTTTTGAGCTAGAATTTTAATATGTTATGTATTTTAATTAGTGTTTCATTTCGTATGTTGAGTCCATTGTCGTTCGGTGGCCGAAACTCATCCAAATCACTAGAAAATGTGTGTAAAAAAGGGGCGCCGATCAGCTGTTCTTTTTCACTGTTTTCGACTATTTTGGGTTATAAAATCAAAAAAGTTTCTTCTGTAAAGTTGTTCCAAAAATTATTTCCTATAAGATTGCCAAGTTTCATGATCTCGTGGCGATTTTTGTGTAATTTCAATTATTTAAATTAAGCCGTTATTTTTGTATCGGGAGCATGTGATTTCAGAAAATTTTGAAAATCGTATACTTTGATTAAGATATAGGTGGGGTCGTGCCTTATTATTTTCATAATTTTTGAGCTGTTAAAGAGTGTCGTGGCACAAATCTGGTAAAGATTGAGTAAAATGGCAAGTTATGGAAAGAGGCATATGTCAAATTAGTTGATGCCATTAAATCAAGAATAACGTTTTGGAATTTATTTCCTTCTTCGTCAAAGTTATATGAGGTCTCTAGAGTCAAGCAATCTATTTTTGAAAAAAATAAAATTAAATAATAGCTCCATTTATAGTAGATTAAATCCCGAGAATATAGTGGTTGTTCTGAGTTGAAGATCGACCTTTGTAAGACTCAGTTCGCTAGGATAAATGAAGCTATTTTCGAGGTTATCATGTCGTCATGTGCTCGTCATCGAGGTGGGTGATTCTATATCTAATCTATGATTTGAGCTAGTGAGCTCTAGAAGCATGATAGGGCAAATTGAAATATCCAATAAAATATTTTATGCTCTGCCTGATAGTCTTTGTACAAGGAAGTTATTATGTGACATTATATTGTGAATTGTTGTTTGAGCTCTTGAGTTGATATTGAATGATACGATTTGATATGATGTGATATCATATAGCTGAATGATTTGAGGTATAGATGATCATGATCATAAGTTAACTTCGGTATTGATATTATTAATGAGGAAAGTTATTTAGATGAATGATGTCTTGTAGGTTGATCATAGTATCCCTAATAGGCATTAGGGTTATAGTATTGATTGAGGAATACGACCTAGATGATTCATTCTAGGTTATGATCTATGCTAGCAGGATCAAATATTGAGGTTTTGATGTTGAGAATTGAATGTTGAGATTCAATTATTTGTTAAGCAGGATTTTGAACTCATGGAACAGTTTCATTACATTATCTTGTTGTGGCCTTCGAGTCACTAAAGATGAACCATTGATGAGTTTAAGGAGAGTCACTGCTGGGTAATCTCCTCGCATACTCATTGTAACCTTCGGGTTATCAGATTGTGACCTTAGGTCACCGGGTTGTGATCTTTTGATCACCATGGAGTCACTACTAGGTAACCCCCTCGCATACTCAATAGGATATTTGAGATAACTCCTCTCTTATCCTAAGGCTTGCCTCAGGGTGCAGTAGATATCAGGTTTAAGCCAGAATGGGCCCAGAGGAAGTAAAAGGTTTTGCAGATATGGGAAGGACTTTTGCGATTTGCTTCCCATATGCTGCCAGTTAATGTTGGATATTTCTAAAATTTTACAGAGTTTTCTCATAAAACCCCACTGAGTGCATTAGTACCAATGCCCTCCTTTTCAAACATTTTTCAGGTTGAGATGGAGTGGTGGCTGAGAAAGTGGGTTGGCTGCGAGATCGTGTTTTACTACCATTATTCACACTATGTTTCTTACTACTCTGATGATTTTTGGCATTTCGTTGCTTTGAGTTTTCATAAAATTTCGCTACTCTGATTGTGAACAATTGTTGACTCCCTAGTTAGCATGTTTCGAATGCTTAACTATATAATTAATCTAAAGAGAAGCCCTATCTTTTGATTGTATATTTGTTCATTTGTCTTTTACCTAAGAAAATGCTTTACTTGTTAAGCATGTTAATTTTGCTTACTTTCAAGTTACCTATAGCGATTCTTAAGTTGTTTTCTTGCTTCTATCCTAGGAATGGGATTATGATTTATTTGCCTTTGATCTATTGATAAGTCTTAGCTTTTGAGACCTATTAAGAGGTCTTGTTTAAATAAAGAGTCAAAACCCTATTTATTAACTATTGGATTCCGTTGGCCTATGAATAGGCATTCGTTTGACTTGATTGAATCATGTGACTCCTTGATATGTTGAAAATATTAATTCCTTCCAGTATAAGGTTACGCTGCCAAAATTATTGAGGCCCTAACTTAATTCAATTCTCGAAACACCCCCCTTGGATTTCCAATTAAATTACATTTTTTCTTCTATTTTTCCACATAACAACCCTGTCCTAATTCTCCGGACCCTGTCCTAATTCTCCGGACCGGGTTGTTACACCTTCCCAGTAAAATGAGCAAATATTATGTTATACTTATCATTAAAATAAAATAGAACACACTAAGTACTATTGGAAGAAATAAAATACATCATAGAATGAATGGTAATATAATATTAAACAAAATGCCAAAATATTATACCCATAATGCTAAAATGTTATAACAATGATGCTAAAACGATGTTATACATAGCTTGAATGAATTGAACGCGATGCTCACCACATGCTTAAAAGTTATACATATAAAAAGCTGACACATCAAAATAAAAAAATTATAAATTGAATAAGATAAAATGATAATATAATTACATCAAGAGATATTTAGACATAAAATGAACACATACATTGCATTTTAGCATGCCATATGTCCCAGTCTAGCATCATGTAGTACACATTTTATCATGACGCCACATATTTCGTAATGAGAATGCACATGCTGCTAAAGGAAAAAACGATAAGCACACTAGTAAATACACTCGAGTATCAGCATGACATACACAACTAATACACCATGGTGTAAATAAAATTTTAGCACCACACTATTCTATTATTTGCATGGTGTGTATAACATTGTGTAGTCGAGTCACAGAAACACACAAAAAAGTAAATCATGGTTTGTATGACATGTTTCAGAGAGTGGATTAGAAATAAGATAAAACCAGCATGTTATAATGCTAAAATATTTATCAAACCATGCTAAAATGACTACTTTCACATGCTAAAATATCTTATATGACATGATACTCAAATAAACAGATCAAATCAATGCATATTCTGTATGTTATCATACTAAACCCTAGAATTCCTAACAATTAGAAAACAACTGATATAACATAGAACTAAAATAAACAAATCAAATCAATCATAGATAAAAATGTAAATACAGAACCAGAATGAAATCCAATAGAACAAACTGTAAAATCAATTCAAATACAACGAATTGCGAAATTAATCGACACTAAAATTCCAAACTGAATCAAACATTGCAAAATAAACAACATACCCGGAGTCGCCATAAAAACACAGATCTAGAAACTTCATGACAAATAGATAATTACAAAAATAAAAGGAGGTTGAGAAATTAAAAATGCGATCTCAAAGGAAATTAAGATAGAAGGATGAAGATGAAAAACGATCGAAGAGGAGATTTAAGGAAAGATAAAGATGGAAAACGATCTCGAGAAAAGCGGGGATAAATATGGAAACAAAAACAAAACTGAAGGAATAATTATTGAATTACTATATTACCCCCTCCATCAAACTTGCCAAAAATTAAAACTATGCCACCGTTCCATCCACTTAATTTGGACAGTCCAAATTGGACCAAAGAAGAGATAGGATTGGTTTCTAGTTCCCACATGGAGGAAGAGTTTAAACCTTTCCCTATATATATGTATATATATGTATATAACACATGCATACATACTATACTCTAGTCAATTTAATCTTAATTTAGTCGTAAGGGATCTTTGCATATGTGGTACATTTTTTTTTTTTTTTTTTTTTTGAGGAAATGCATAAGTGGTAATTGGATGTAGCAGGATCAGATCAACAGCAAATCCAGCTAGCTGCAACCTGATTAATTCCCTTGTAAATTAATTTTATTATATTAGTGAGCTAAATATTTGATCCCACTTGTCTTAATTAAATGATTATGCTTATAACCTCTGCAGTTATGTTACTATTACTGGTGGAGGGTAGTGCATGTGTGTAACTACCACCTTATTCTTCTCTCTCTCTCTCTCTATATATATATATATATATGTATATAATATAGTTAATTTCTAATATATAGAAATTAAAAACGTACGTACGGTTTAATTTGTATTCAAATAATTCCAAACATTTTGTGCGCTACATATATCGACAGTGCATCATGAGAGATTGCCTGCCATAAGTTCAATTTGTAGCATCAAAATTTGTTTAATTTGTAGTCAAGAACTCTATTCAAGCTAGCCAACCTTACTGTCAGAAGTTGTCTACTTACAGTTAATCAAGATTTGGCTGCTTCTTAATTATGTTCACTTTAATTACGAAATTAAATAAACACCTACTTGTCCTCCACGCCACTGAACACTCAAGTAAAAAACATTTAAACTGAAAAAAAAAATAAAGAAAAAAGAATATCATTCATTGGGAAATAGACAAGCTAGCTAGCTAAGTTGATGTTAGAGTTGGACTACCAGATAATACTAAACTAAATAGCTATGTTTTGTTGGCTGTGAATATTATCAATACACTTTGTTTTATATTCTTCCGATTACTGTCAGTTTTATATTCACTTTTCATATTCGACCCTTTTTATTTTTATAAATATGATTTTTTTAATCAAAATACTCGCAATCCTTGCTAGATGGGTGCACATAGAGTAATCCCACCTAGAAAAGAGGTAGTGAGAATTAAACAATATTTCCGATCATGTAAATGTGCGTCACTCCATTAATTAGACCATCCGAGAAAAGAGAGAGAAGTGTTTGCTAATTATTCCTTTTACGGTTCTTTTTTGCTATTCATGAGAATCATGAATATTAAAATCCAACTAACTTCACTCACACGACAGTTAAAATTAGTAAGATGGACCGATCTAAAATATGAGCTATGTATACTTGGAAAGTTATTCGAGCTTCGAATGAAATGTATAAATAAAGAGAAAATATAAAGAGACCAAATCCTAGAAATTCCGAAAATTACAAATTGGTAGTCGAGTCTATTCTTCAATAAAAAAAAAAAGAATTTCAAAAAAATATTAAGTATTTATAAAGTTATAATTGTTTAATTGAAGACTATCGACACATTGCGAAAATTGTAAAAAAATAGGGTTCAAATCAAACCAACATTACTCATAAGTCATATTAGCAAATAATTATTCATATATTAGCAATATGTAACTAACATATTCATATCTGTATTCCACAATCGAATTTACCACTTTAATAATAGATATTATAAAAATAAAAAGTAATTTATTAACAAAAGATTGAAATTTTAAAAAATTTAAATCATATTTTTAAAATAGTCAACCATAATAATCATTTCTTTGGAAATTAAATATTAAAAAAAATTATAAACCCTAATTGGGTGGGGTGAACCCTAAAAAATAAAAATTAAACTAAACATAATAAATTAAAACTAACAAAAGAAATGGAAGAAAATTTTATAAGTTTGATCGTGGAACATTGATTTTAATACCAAATTTGGAATAAAAGATCTCATCCGTGAGAACATATACCTTGTGTGTAAATTGTGGATGAATCATATCCATTAATTTGTTAAGATTAAATCCCGAGAATATAGTGGTTGTTCTGAGTTGAAGATCGACCTTTGTAAGACTCAGTTCGCTAGGATAAATGAAGCTATTTTCGAGGTTATCATGTCGTCATGTGCTCGTCATCGAGGTGGGTGATTCTATATCTAATCTATGATTTGAGCTAGTGAGCTCTAGAAGCATGATAGGGCAAATTGAAATATCCAATAAAATATTTTATGCTCTGCCTGATAGTCTTTGTACAAGGAAGTTATTATGTGACATTATATTGTGAATTGTTGTTTGAGCTCTTGAGTTGATATTGAATGATACGATTTGATATGATGTGATATCATATAGCTGAATGATTTGAGGTATAGATGATCATGATCATAAGTTAACTTCGGTATTGATATTATTAATGAGGAAAGTTATTTAGATGAATGATGTCTTGTAGGTTGATCATAGTATCCCTAATAGGCATTAGGGTTATAGTATTGATTGAGGAATACGACCTAGATGATTCATTCTAGGTTATGATCTATGCTAGCAGGATCAAATATTGAGGTTTTGATGTTGAGAATTGAATGTTGAGATTCAATTATTTGTTAAGCAGGATTTTGAACTCATGGAACAGTTTCATTACATTATCTTGTTGTGGCCTTCGAGTCACTAAAGATGAACCATTGATGAGTTTAAGGAGAGTCACTGCTGGGTAATCTCCTCGCATACTCATTGTAACCTTCGGGTTATCAGATTGTGACCTTAGGTCACCGGGTTGTGATCTTTTGATCACCATGGAGTCACTACTAGGTAACCCCCTCGCATACTCAATAGGATATTTGAGATAACTCCTCTCTTATCCTAAGGCTTGCCTCAGGGTGCAGTAGATATCAGGTTTAAGCCAGAATGGGCCCAGAGGAAGTAAAAGGTTTTGCAGATATGGGAAGGACTTTTGCGATTTGCTTCCCATATGCTGCCAGTTAATGTTGGATATTTCTAAAATTTTACAGAGTTTTCTCATAAAACCCCACTGAGTGCATTAGTACCAATGCCCTCCTTTTCAAACATTTTTCAGGTTGAGATGGAGTGGTGGCTGAGAAAGTGGGTTGGCTGCGAGATCGTGTTTTACTACCATTATTCACACTATGTTTCTTACTACTCTGATGATTTTTGGCATTTCGTTGCTTTGAGTTTTCATAAAATTTCGCTACTCTGATTGTGAACAATTGTTGACTCCCTAGTTAGCATGTTTCGAATGCTTAACTATATAATTAATCTAAAGAGAAGCCCTATCTTTTGATTGTATATTTGTTCATTTGTCTTTTACCTAAGAAAATGCTTTACTTGTTAAGCATGTTAATTTTGCTTACTTTCAAGTTACCTATAGCGATTCTTAAGTTGTTTTCTTGCTTCTATCCTAGGAATGGGATTATGATTTATTTGCCTTTGATCTATTGATAAGTCTTAGCTTTTGAGACCTATTAAGAGGTCTTGTTTAAATAAAGAGTCAAAACCCTATTTATTAACTATTGGATTCCGTTGGCCTATGAATAGGCATTCGTTTGACTTGATTGAATCATGTGACTCCTTGATATGTTGAAAATATTAATTCCTTCCAGTATAAGGTTACGCTGCCAAAATTATTGAGGCCCTAACTTAATTCAATTCTCGAAACACCCCCCTTGGATTTCCAATTAAATTACATTTTTTCTTCTATTTTTCCACATAACAACCCTGTCCTAATTCTCCGGACCCTGTCCTAATTCTCCGGACCGGGTTGTTACACCTTCCCAGTAAAATGAGCAAATATTATGTTATACTTATCATTAAAATAAAATAGAACACACTAAGTACTATTGGAAGAAATAAAATACATCATAGAATGAATGGTAATATAATATTAAACAAAATGCCAAAATATTATACCCATAATGCTAAAATGTTATAACAATGATGCTAAAACGATGTTATACATAGCTTGAATGAATTGAACGCGATGCTCACCACATGCTTAAAAGTTATACATATAAAAAGCTGACACATCAAAATAAAAAAATTATAAATTGAATAAGATAAAATGATAATATAATTACATCAAGAGATATTTAGACATAAAATGAACACATACATTGCATTTTAGCATGCCATATGTCCCAGTCTAGCATCATGTAGTACACATTTTATCATGACGCCACATATTTCGTAATGAGAATGCACATGCTGCTAAAGGAAAAAACGATAAGCACACTAGTAAATACACTCGAGTATCAGCATGACATACACAACTAATACACCATGGTGTAAATAAAATTTTAGCACCACACTATTCTATTATTTGCATGGTGTGTATAACATTGTGTAGTCGAGTCACAGAAACACACAAAAAAGTAAATCATGGTTTGTATGACATGTTTCAGAGAGTGGATTAGAAATAAGATAAAACCAGCATGTTATAATGCTAAAATATTTATCAAACCATGCTAAAATGACTACTTTCACATGCTAAAATATCTTATATGACATGATACTCAAATAAACAGATCAAATCAATGCATATTCTGTATGTTATCATACTAAACCCTAGAATTCCTAACAATTAGAAAACAACTGATATAACATAGAACTAAAATAAACAAATCAAATCAATCATAGATAAAAATGTAAATACAGAACCAGAATGAAATCCAATAGAACAAACTGTAAAATCAATTCAAATACAACGAATTGCGAAATTAATCGACACTAAAATTCCAAACTGAATCAAACATTGCAAAATAAACAACATACCCGGAGTCGCCATAAAAACACAGATCTAGAAACTTCATGACAAATAGATAATTACAAAAATAAAAGGAGGTTGAGAAATTAAAAATGCGATCTCAAAGGAAATTAAGATAGAAGGATGAAGATGAAAAACGATCGAAGAGGAGATTTAAGGAAAGATAAAGATGGAAAACGATCTCGAGAAAAGCGGGGATAAATATGGAAACAAAAACAAAACTGAAGGAATAATTATTGAATTACTATATTACCCCCTCCATCAAACTTGCCAAAAATTAAAACTATGCCACCGTTCCATCCACTTAATTTGGACAGTCCAAATTGGACCAAAGAAGAGATAGGATTGGTTTCTAGTTCCCACATGGAGGAAGAGTTTAAACCTTTCCCTATATATATGTATATATATGTATATAACACATGCATACATACTATACTCTAGTCAATTTAATCTTAATTTAGTCGTAAGGGATCTTTGCATATGTGGTACATTTTTTTTTTTTTTTTTTTTTGAGGAAATGCATAAGTGGTAATTGGATGTAGCAGGATCAGATCAACAGCAAATCCAGCTAGCTGCAACCTGATTAATTCCCTTGTAAATTAATTTTATTATATTAGTGAGCTAAATATTTGATCCCACTTGTCTTAATTAAATGATTATGCTTATAACCTCTGCAGTTATGTTACTATTACTGGTGGAGGGTAGTGCATGTGTGTAACTACCACCTTATTCTTCTCTCTCTCTCTCTCTCTATATATATATATATATGTATATAATATAGTTAATTTCTAATATATAGAAATTAAAAACGTACGTACGGTTTAATTTGTATTCAAATAATTCCAAACATTTTGTGCGCTACATATATCGACAGTGCATCATGAGAGATTGCCTGCCATAAGTTCAATTTGTAGCATCAAAATTTGTTTAATTTGTAGTCAAGAACTCTATTCAAGCTAGCCAACCTTACTGTCAGAAGTTGTCTACTTACAGTTAATCAAGATTTGGCTGCTTCTTAATTATGTTCACTTTAATTACGAAATTAAATAAACACCTACTTGTCCTCCACGCCACTGAACACTCAAGTAAAAAACATTTAAACTGAAAAAAAAAATAAAGAAAAAAGAATATCATTCATTGGGAAATAGACAAGCTAGCTAGCTAAGTTGATGTTAGAGTTGGACTACCAGATAATACTAAACTAAATAGCTATGTTTTGTTGGCTGTGAATATTATCAATACACTTTGTTTTATATTCTTCCGATTACTGTCAGTTTTATATTCACTTTTCATATTCGACCCTTTTTATTTTTATAAATATGATTTTTTTAATCAAAATACTCGCAATCCTTGCTAGATGGGTGCACATAGAGTAATCCCACCTAGAAAAGAGGTAGTGAGAATTAAACAATATTTCCGATCATGTAAATGTGCGTCACTCCATTAATTAGACCATCCGAGAAAAGAGAGAGAAGTGTTTGCTAATTATTCCTTTTACGGTTCTTTTTTGCTATTCATGAGAATCATGAATATTAAAATCCAACTAACTTCACTCACACGACAGTTAAAATTAGTAAGATGGACCGATCTAAAATATGAGCTATGTATACTTGGAAAGTTATTCGAGCTTCGAATGAAATGTATAAATAAAGAGAAAATATAAAGAGACCAAATCCTAGAAATTCCGAAAATTACAAATTGGTAGTCGAGTCTATTCTTCAATAAAAAAAAAAAGAATTTCAAAAAAATATTAAGTATTTATAAAGTTATAATTGTTTAATTGAAGACTATCGACACATTGCGAAAATTGTAAAAAAATAGGGTTCAAATCAAACCAACATTACTCATAAGTCATATTAGCAAATAATTATTCATATATTAGCAATATGTAACTAACATATTCATATCTGTATTCCACAATCGAATTTACCACTTTAATAATAGATATTATAAAAATAAAAAGTAATTTATTAACAAAAGATTGAAATTTTAAAAAATTTAAATCATATTTTTAAAATAGTCAACCATAATAATCATTTCTTTGGAAATTAAATATTAAAAAAAATTATAAACCCTAATTGGGTGGGGTGAACCCTAAAAAATAAAAATTAAACTAAACATAATAAATTAAAACTAACAAAAGAAATGGAAGAAAATTTTATAAGTTTGATCGTGGAACATTGATTTTAATACCAAATTTGGAATAAAAGATCTCATCCGTGAGAACATATACCTTGTGTGTAAATTGTGGATGAATCATATCCATTAATTTGTTAAGATTAATGATGATTATTAATATGGATGTAATTAAAAAAAATGTTGTTATTTTCATTGTAAATGCACTTAAGGTCATACATAACTAATCATCACTTTTTTTATGAGCATCTTCTTTGTGAAAAAAAAAATTGAGAAATAACAAATTAAGCATTTTGAAATATAAAAATAACATGACAATATATTATGTCATTCTTCTCTCCAAATTAAATTACAACCACCGTAGATATGAAAAAAAAAAACATTACAAAATAACAACTTTTAAGCATTCTGAAATGTAAAATAATATAAATAAAATAACTATAAAAGAATAATTAAAATAAAATCGATCCTAATTACCCATTTAACAAATCTAATACGTATGAATTAATCACAAATTACACACTAGACTAATATTCATAAATGAATAATTTATGTATATATATATATATATATATATATATATTTTGCAGTACCGTAAGTTGAAAATCGGAGCAATAGATCTTGATTGCAATTTTGAGATACTTTCTTCGTGGTTTAATTTATTGGACACACACACACAGACACACATAATGAATCAAATATAAACCATTCTCTAGAGTGTAATTTATAAACCAATCTCTTATTATTCATTCAAAAAAATATACGGTCACGATTTAGAGCAAAACATGATGGTAATTTTGTAATTTTCGCAGGCTATGAGGGTATTTCCGTCATATTTAAAAAAAAAAGCTGATGTTATGCTGACTCAGCATCTCAAAAAATTCTTAAAAACTTCAAACGATCACAACCCGTTCATTTTTTTATCAGATTAATGTAAATAATCTATCAAATTAAAGGTCTTTTAATCCTCTTTCATTTAAGATCAGTGAATCATATGTTCATCTGAAAAAATATAGACGAACAATACAAAAATTTTATTTTTCACGCGTATTCAAGCTCATGATATTTTGTCAGCATACAATAAATGTTTCTTTAGAATATAACAAATGTTTTGTTAGCATCAATTATATTGTTGTAAATGTTTATGCAATCACAATTACGTATGCTTCTTTAGCAAATGACAAATATTTCGTTGGCATCAATTATATTGTTATAAGTATTTATTTTATCCCAATTAAGATATGTTACATTAGTATCAATTATATTAGTATAAGAGTTTATTTCATCCCAGCTAGGATATGCTTTGTTAGCATATGGTAAACGCTTAATTAGTATCAGTTATATTGACATTAAAAATATATTAATCATTAAGATTTTTTGTATGCGAATGCTAATGCATTGCTAATGTTAACATTACCGTGTGCCAAAAATATTATAATATTAATGCTAATGTAGTGTAGTTATATCTGCTAATTAACAGAATCATGCGTGTTTAATATTACATTTGTATAATCATTGTATAATATTTATCCCAATTAGACATGATTCGTTAGCATATGCCAAATATTTCATTAGCATTGATTATATTGTTGTAAATATTTATTACATCTCAATTGAGATATGCTTTATTGACATCAATTATATAGCTATAAATATTCATTTAATCCCAATTAGGATATGTTTCATTAGCATATGACAATTTTATCAGTATCAATTATATTGACAATGAGCAATACATTAATGTATTAAAATATTTTTTATATGAGAATGCTAATGCATTGCTAACATCAGCATTGACATATGCTAACATAAATATTATAATAATGCTAATGTACTGTAATCATATCTGGTAACAGAATTATATGCGCTTAATATTACATGCGTATAATCAATGTATAACTTCCATCTCAATTAAGCATGATTCGTTAGCATAAGAAAGATGATTCACTAGCATCGTGATTAGTTATATTGCTATAACATCAATTTTAGAGTTCAACAATTTAATTTTATTGAATTTTATAATTTGCTGTCGTTTGCACTGTCATATGCCAACAGAAGAATTATGTAATACTAAAGGAATATATTACACAATGCTAAGAAAATAATAATATTGTGGATTGAAGTCAAATAATACAACAAACAACCTTCATCAAATAATCATAACTTTGTCCACGATTAATATTTTTTTAAACTTATTTTTTGTTGAGAAGTAAACTTGACTAGCTTTCCAACCATATAAAACTCATTAGTTTTTAATTTTCTAACAAAATCAATTTTGCATTTAAAGTTAGATGTTGTGAATGAAGTGATATTCCTTCATTAGCATATAATTATGTGTTCATCCATCACATGAATGTGTCTCCATTAGCTCACATGCTGGAAGTCCGCTATTTTTTTTTTCAATTTTGACCTATATGCAAAAATTACCAAAATACCACAACATTTTTTGAAGTTCCTCTGTTACAGTCATGCCACTGTCTCTTTAATCAAATCTTGACCATTGTATTTTGAAGAATATACGGTAAGAAATTGATTTATCGTTTAAACAAATATGATAGCTTACACAAGAAACACCGATATACATATGCGTGTGTGTGTGAATAAATTATTCAAAATTCACTCCACTAATTCCATTTTTCCATGGATATGAATATCTAAGATCCAAACACTACATGACGGTCATAAATGTGTGTACGTACGTACTGTATTTGGGCCCCATTTAGCAATTATGATTGTATATGAAATTTATACATATATATGTTTGTATATATACATGAGAGAGAGAGAGGGAGAGAGAGAGAGAGAGAGAGAGAGAGAGAGAGGGGTTAAGACAAATTAAGCAAATGGGGTTGAATAGAAAAGCATGTTGGCAGTGATGAAATCGAAGTGGAATTACAGTAACAGCACAAAACTTACAGCTATATAGGCAGAGGCAGTGCATGTTAAAAAAGTAGTACCTGCAGCAAAGCAAACTGTACATTTTGTTTGTGTGTCCCTCTCTTTAATCAGCATTCCCTGAAAAACTAACTCCTCCCACAATCATTAATTATTTGCTTAATTACTGCTTAATCACGTTTTGTTTCCAGAATAATGCCAATCATGTCTAGTTTCTGCTCAAAGTTCCCACTAACTAATTAATAAAGTTAAATCATAGTGATAAACAGCTTGTGAAAGTTCTCCCACCAACTAGGATTAACAAAGGAAACAAATTGTGGTGCTCGTTTTAATTTATTTTGTGGGGGCATCACATAAATAAAATAAAACAAAACAAAACATAATCTGTCTAGATTTAGAGGTCTACCAAACTAATGTTCCTATGCTAGATTTGGTAAAATCTTGGCCATTGAGTAGTTGTTCTAGCATCTAATTGTATTTTCACTTTTCTTTTAGCACGCTCACTTTCATTTTTTATTTGGTTAACAAAATATATATGTACACATAAATAATATTGAGAAACATTACACCTCATGGTCAACAAATTAACAAATGTACCCTCGTGGCCAAATTTCAATAACTGAAAATCGACGTCACTCGCAGGTAGTTGAGGAGCATATATATATATATATATATATATATATATATAGACACACACACACACATAATTTCTTTTCGATCAAAAGGACATTGTTTCATTACCCGTTGCGATGACTTTGTTTCCATGCCAGCTTACACCTCATGATCAACAACATGCTCATAACCATATCGATCGGTTTTTCAGTTGCTAGAATTTTATCCTTGAGATAAAATTATTAATAGTCCAGGACATACGGTGTAACTAGTTATAATTCAAGATATTTTCATGACTTTATTTATAGTTTAATTAGGATACATGGTGTAACTAGTCATAGTTTATGACATTTTATTACAACCTTAATAATTTGTAACATAAGGTGTATATATTCCCCTAAATATAGTCCAGTAATATAATTGTGCTCTAACTTATAAATCGATGAAATGCACGACCAAAATCCTTTTCTTTTTGGGATAATCAGCTAGTAGTGGAGTCATATAGTTTGAGACCGAAGGTTGAGTTCAGATATCTCCAACACCACTTAATGTGAGTCTGTTATATCTGATTTTCTAATTGTGTTTATGTTTTTTGTTTAATTTGCAAGCTATTATATAGGAGTAGAGTTTGTCCAATATATTGCACTCTCTCAGACAGAAATTGTAGATTACTCTCATAAAACAAAAAAATTCGAGAAGGGGAAAAATGACAACATTTACCGCCCAATTTTCAAGTCTAGTTATCCTTAACATTTGGTCGATTGATAATTAACAATCACAATATTATTAACATAATTTATTTTTTCAAATAAGATCTATATTCTCACATGTGAGTTCATTCCCCTAACTTAACTTTTGATTTCTGAAATCGATCCGTTTCCATCAATCTAAGATGATAGGATTAGGATATATCATATATGAAAAGCCACAACCAATACCAAAGTATAGAATAGTATAAATTCATACGTATACGTACACTCTACATTATTTGAGTAATGTAGAGTGTATGTATACGGATATATTTATGGATATATTTATATGTATGTATATATAGTAGGAATATATTGTGATGGGGACTGACATGATAACAAGAATGAAACTAAAGCAAAACATTATCGCTTTTGATGTGGATTTGTGGTCTCCTTCTTGACTCATGATTTGGAGTTTGTGTTAGAGGCATGTCCACATCTAATCTTGCTTTTTTTCAAGTGATGTAATAATCCAATTGGGGAGATTTGTTGTTTGTTGATGTAACCTCTTCAAAATTTTCCCTCCTTCCACACTTGCTTTAATACATTGCATCCCCCCATGGCCCTCCTTAATTATCCTCTATTTTAGATACGAAAAATCATTTTCATTTAACTTACAACAACCATTTCCACAAAATTTCAGCATAATTATAAACTCAATGGGACACACCACAAGCATGCTAGAGGTCACACGTTTTTTCTTGCTCATATTATTGCAATTTTTGTTGGTGATATATATGAACTAAAATGCAACTTCTCACTATATGTGAAATTATGGGACCATTATGTCTTTTGTTTCGATTTGGCATTATATGACCAAATTAAATTGATGTTAGCTTTCACGTCGTAAATGTATGTGTATATTATAGGTTATCTAGTATTTTATTTTATTGCGGACTTTCTACGTATGTGAGGTTTATAATGTTAACATGAGATGTAGATACAATTTTATACGTAATTTATAATTTAGGAGTGATCCTGTGTGCACATCAAACGATCAATGAGGTTAACGTGGAATCAAAACGAGCAAAAGAAAAAAAAAACATCAAAATCAATATTAACCGTAACAATAAAAAGTATTACTTAAAAGTTCAAAAGTATCATATGTATCCTTAAAAAGAATCAGCCAGAAAAATAAAAATAAAAAAAGAAACCGTCAAAATCAGTATCAATGGTAACACTAAAGAGTATTACTAAAAATTCAAAAAATGTTACATGTATCCTTAAAAAATATCAACTGTTTTGACGTATTTTTTTTCCAGGTTGACAAGGTCAATGCATTTACCGTCTGATATTCATCTAGTGCACATGAGAATTGACTTATAATTTAATATACGTATAATATTAAATTGAAAGAAATAATTTTAACTGTTTTCTGGACAATATATAAAGGATAATTTGGCAAATCAAATTAATTGATTCGGTATTGGATCGAAGATACTCTCTCTCTCTCTCTCTCTCTCATCAATTTAGTTTTAATGAAAAATTATATATATTAAGTCTAGTATAATTTTAAAAGTTTAACACATTACTTTAAAAAAATTGTTTTAATTCAATTAATTTTAAAATATTATGTTTATAAAAAATAAAATAGTTTTAGCCTACTAATTAAAAAATCCTTGATTATTTTGGATTTTTTTAGGATATTAAGTAAGAGTATGTTCATTTTAAGATCTTCAATTGAATTAAGAGTATTTTTTTAAGACTCTCCAATTGTTCATACTCTTTCAGAATCAATTATTTTCTCTATAGTAGATCAAACAATTGCATAACTAAAAAAAAAAGAAAAAGATTTGATCAATTCACTTGATATGAAAAGAACTTTGGATTTTTATTTTTTTTTATGATAAATTGAATTTCACTCGATCATACTATTTTAAAAGGAAATTGTGAAAATCTTTAAAATATTCTAAAAGATAGGAAGTTTAACGATCTTAATGGTCAAGAATTATTTCAAGAGTTAAACGCGTTGCGATATCCAAGCTAAATAGTTGTCCTAACGCATATATTGCTTATAAAATTTTATTAACCATGACTGTCACATTTTCATCTGTAGAAAAATATTTTTCAAAATTGAAGATGTTGATATTTTGTTTGTGGCAGATCATGTCACAAAAAGATTGAACGGACTTGCTCTGCTATCCATTGAATACGATTTGCTCGAAAGTATTGATTATGAAAAATTTAGAAGTTACTTTGCTTCAAAAAATACTAGAACAGGTATCTTTAAATGATATTGTTTAAATCTAGTAAATTTGTTTCTTTTGTTTCAAGGTTATTCGAAGATAATAGTGAACTCATGAAGGGTGATTTTGAAGTCTTCAACAATTTAAACATATCAAACATATTTAAGGATTTTGAACATTAAAGATAGTTTTGAGATGCAATTTGTAATCTATGATATGTATTAGAAATTTAGCCAATATGATTGTGCTACCTTTATTATGTAGTATTTTTACATTCAACAAATAAGAGCACTATTTTTAATGTTTGAACATGACACTTCAAATCTCAGGGTCGGCCTTATATGCGACATTTATTTCATAAATTACACAATTTTGTAGAGTGCTACATGGGGAATAATCAACAAAGGAACTATAGCTCTTTAATTATTTAACTAGTATTTCCCATATGCAATGTACAAACAGTTTTATTTATATCGTGGTATTTTTTCGTGAACTCGTTAAATCAAATAGAATATTGCTTTATAATAATTATTTTCCAATTGGGCAATTTGGTTACTATACTATTATGATAATTACTCATATTATTTAATGATTTTGCATTGAAAACAATCAATTAATGTGCCAATTAACCATTCTAAATTAAATAAAGTTATATAACTTATTCACAATAGATTAAGATGATATAACCATCCCTTAATGAATGCTTTAAAGCTCGATCCAAATCACAAATTGGTTTGTAATTGATTTAGGGTTAAATTTTATTTTTTTTAGTGATAAGTGTTGATCCCGGAGCGAGTCAGAATCAGTTTAGAGGGGGGTAAATAAACCGATCCCAAAATTAACAATAATTGCGGAATAGATAGGGCCCTTTGACTCGTGGAGTTATCTGTGCACTTGCTCAGCTGAGATTATCAGTTTGCTTGGAGTGCAGTTTGTGCGCTTGAGGTGTGCAGTTAATACATGCAACTGAAAGTGATAAACATAGCACATAGAGATAATTTTATAGAGGTTCGAAGCTCAACTTCTACGTCCTCTCTTCCTAACTGAATAGGGCAATTCACTATGCAAGTGTAAAGTTTTTTTATTACAGTTACACAGTGAAGACAATGTGTTGAACCTGGCTAACGGTGCCCTTCCCTCGAGCACGGTTTCCTTTTCAACTATTGCTATCCCAGAATAACGGACCCGTCGGCACGCCCTTCCTCAGCCAGTAATGGTCGACAGTCTCACACTTGTGATTCCCAACTGCTCGCTGGAGAGATAAGGTGCCATTGACCGTCTTTTCAAGGATTTAGATCTCTTTCGATCTTCAAGAATACAGTCTTGAAACTGTTATCAACTGATATGCTCCTTTACGCTTCTTTAGCTTGAGCTGGATAGTTGATCGGTGTAGAATAGAACTGAAAGACTGGCTCTGGCTGGAATTCTTCAATAGCTAGCTTGGTGAGCAGTTTGCTTCTTCTTCTCAGTTGAGACTTTTTGCTGTGGATGAATTTGAGCTTGAGACTTTTGAGAGCTTTGAAAATAGTCTTCAAAAAGTCCTCTTCACAGCCAAAGTCTTCTTCACAATCTGAATCACTCATCTTTTATAGAGGAGCGTTCTTGTGACCATTTGTGGATCAATGAATGATCATAAATGATAAAGCTGTTGAGAGGATTTTCATTTAAAGTGTCGTTGAGTTGCTTTTGTTCTTTTGACATGCTCTTGTTTCAAGATCTTGGTTGCATTAACTTCAAGATCTTCATGTAGGCAGATCTGAAATTTGAATTTCAATTTCGGCTTCTATTTTGATCATGAGTTCTGGGCTTCAGGTGGTAGTTGAGATCTTCAGTTCGGAATGTTTCCTCAGCTGTCAGTTCTGCACATCTTGTTGGTAGATTTGCAAGATCCAGTTCTGATTATCTTCAGCTGGCAGTTCTGGGCTCTGGCTTGATGCTTTCTGTGCTCCAGTTTGTTTTGCTTCAGCTAGAAGTTTTGAACCAGTGTTTCTTCAGCTGGTACTTTCGACTGATGTCCCTTCAGCTGGAACTTCTTGAACTAGTGTACCTTCAGTTTGGATGTTAAATTAGTGCCTCTTCAGCTGGTATTCTGAACTGGTATATCCTCAGCTGATAACCTCTGAACTGGTACATTTCTTCAGCTGAAACTTCGTTCTTCAGCTGGTACTTTCTTAAGTTGGCGTATCCTTCAGCTCGTACCTTGATCTGGTACATTCTTCAGCTGGAATCTCTGATCATTAATGATCAGTTGACACTTTTGAATTAGTGCCTTGAACTATGATTTTCTTCAGTTCATTACTATAGACTGAAAAACTCCTTTTGGCTTGTATACTCTGATGCCAGTTGGTACTTCGAACTTGTTAGTATCTACATTTTCAGTTTACTTTACTTGCTAACTGATCTAGCAATCAAGCAACAACTTTTTCTTTTCTCAGCCCCTTGGCTGGATTTCTTTTTTTTTTCTTTTTCTTTTTCTTTTCTTTCTTTCTCTTTTTTTTTTTATTTCCTTTTTCTTTTGGATTGGTCATTCTCAGGCTTGATAGCTCAACTTTTTGTTTTGATCAACCTCTATTTTCTGTTTGATTTCTTTTCAGTTTTTCAAGGCTCTTTGACATGTTTTGGCATCTCATCAAAACCCATTAAGGAATACTCTTGATAGTTTTTTCTAACAATTTTTCCCTTTTTGATGATGTTTAAAACATGGTAGTATTGAGCAATGATGGAAAAACTGATTTTAAGAAATTTTTTGAATTGTGTATGAGAAAACATAATCAAGCAAGAAAACTTTTTCATAGCTTAGAAACTGATTGTACGAACTGATTAGATTTCTTTCAATCTACAACAGTTTTTCTTTTTCTTTTTCTTCTTCAGTTTCTACCTCTTCTTCTTTAGCTGTTGTGCTTCTTTAGCTGTTACTCATCTCCCTTCAGCCTTTATCTTTTCCACCATTTGCTAGATCCCCCCTTTTCTCTAGCGTTTTTCAAAACATCTCCCTAGAATTCCCTCTGAGGCTGTTGTCTCCCATCTCTGGCATTTCTCCAGACTTCTTCCCAAACTTCCCCCGACGCCTAACTTTCCCCTATCGCCTTTCTTCTTCAGTAGTTTCGACAAACCTCATCTCTTCCCCCTAAGGCTGTACTTCCCCCTGAAACTGTGAGGGTTTCCCCTGAATCTCATCCCAGAGACTTAAGATTTTTCCATCATTTTTCTTAATCTCCTAATCATCTTCCTCCTTTTTGGCATCATCCAAAAGGGTATGGAGTTGCAGATTAAATGACGGTATGTGACTGTGTGGTAGTAAGCTGAAGGTATTAGCAAAGTTACCTTCATATGGGGCGGGGTATGATTGTTGTGGTGATGGTGAGGGTGTGACACCCTCAAACGGATGTAGAAGAAAAGACTAACAATGTGAGTGTGACTTGTATTTTTTTTTAATAGAAAGGAAAGGATTGGAAGACTCAGGAAAGGATAAGATTTACTTTCACACATAATTTACATAAATATATATAGAGAAGAAAGAGTACTCCGAAGTCAAAAGAGTACAACAGGGAAGATAAAAGTTTATATACAATCAAAACGGTGAACTTCAAAGAAGTTTCACACTTGAACAAAACTAGAGTCAAAAGGTGGTGCGAAAAGCTTATAAACAAAAACCATCAGGTGGACACCCATATACATAGACCCATAGGAACTTGTAGGAACTCCACAACCCGCACCATGCATTCTCATGCTTCATCTGGGTCACCTACAATGCATGAACTACATGAGCTAAAGCTTAGTAAGCAGAAATCATGGATGCGACCTCATACACACAACGCATAAAGAAGACACCACACCATGGCTAATGCTCGTGATATAAAATATTTTCATTTCGAAAGCATTTTCATTGTTAGGCACTTGGCTCCCTTCACCAGACACCAACATGAGTCATGAGCTCATAATATATTCAATATCACTTGGCCAGAATGTGATTAGTGCACTCATGTGGCTCATCCTTCTTGGACCCCAAGGGACACACCCCCTGCCTGTTCCTTTTGATCCCACATGAAAGTCATCCCACATCAGCCACTCATCACCTCAAAGGTGCAGTCGAAGTGGACCATACTCCCTAGACACCAAGGGACACGACCCCTGCCTGTTCCCTTTGATCCCACATGGAAGTCATCCCACTCGAGGCACAAATATCAACACAGCACAACACGGGCTGGTGGTGACCAATCCCAAACAAAACATTTACTCTCTCTCAAAACCATTTCATGCATGCAACTCGATAATATCTACATGACGTGCATGCATATGCTCGTGATCATGTACAAGATATTCAATGCAAATGGATAGAACGTCACAAGCATATTACACCACACATTTATGAGGTAATAAATTATAACAACACAATAGCAAATAATAATCACATATAATCAAATAATAATATATTCATACATTGTAGTTGTAAATGGATTTCTACTTACCTCGAGTTGAAAGCTTACGATATTTGGAATCTTAGAGTGTTCTTTCTCATGATAATCTAATTAAGATAAACCAAAGATTAATAGCAAATTAATATGAATTTAATTAAAATATATTAATTATCATCAACTCCAAAATTAATAACAAAATATTATTCGATTATAACAAACAATTTCACTTCTAATAAAATAATATATATATGGTAGCTTTAATCAAATTCTCGCAATCAGTTCAAACGCAATTGTGCTAAAACTCTTTTATTTATTTATTTATTTTATTTTTACCACAAAAATATTGATTCTAATTTCTCAAATTTATCAAAGAGGTGGATTAATCCAATAGGATAAATAAAATCAATTTCCGCAAGATTTTGAATTCTTCTAACTTATTAATTAATTTATATTCTTCTTTTTTTTATACAAGCATATTTAAATACTAACAATAAAATTAATTTAAGTATTTGTGTTATCAACACGGTTAAATCTTTGAAATAACAATTGATTCACTAACATATATCATAATCCAATAGTTATTCAAATATAATTAAGCTCACCATCTTAATAAAATACCTATATACAATAAAAGAAATATTATCTAATCTAATAATTTTTTTAGAGGTCACGAAAGCATTTTAGTAAAAATTCAAATTAACTTTATATATACATATATACATCAACGTTAAATTAGATCAATAAGTAACATAAATTAATTGTTTAGAAAATAAACAATCGAACACTGCTAACCTCAATGATGATTTCCCCCCTATTATTATTATTATTATTATTATTATTATTATTATTACATTCTCAATTTATAGGAGTCGGAAACCGACTTATAATGTACAAACTATCCCATCTTTTGCCAAGTATTAATGCTACGTGGAAAGCAAACTATATTACTATTTTTTTAAATCTAATTTTATGCCCATCTATCATAAACTATAATTATCCATTAGTGATACCTATCCGTAGGTGTGTGTATATATATATATATATAATATTCATTTATATAATAAATTATTTAGAGTTTGAATACACTAATTTTATTATTGACATGTATAATTTTTTTATTTATTTTTTTTTCCGGTAAGTGTTCACATAGTAAAATAAAATTGTACTATAACTTATATAACTTTCCTCTTCATTAGGCTTAATGCTATTTTTTTTTTTTTGGAAACAAAATATGAAATAATTGAATAAGCATAATCACGTTGACACATATATCTATAAAAACTCAATTGACATGCATATAAACACATAATACTTATATAAAATATATATCAAGATAACCGTTGAATAGTGAAAGGCTCGGTCACTACATCCTTCCCCCCTTATAAAAATTTCGTCCTCGAAATTTATTTACCTGAATAGTTCTGGGTACTTAGCTCTCATTTCCTCTTCTCTTTCCCATGTAGCCTCTTCCACTAACTGATTCCTCCATAACACCTTAACTAATGGGATGCTTTTATTTCTAAGTTGCTTTATCTCTCGAAGAAGAATCTTAACTGGTATCTCCTTGTAACTCAAATCTTCTTTCAATTCTACTGGTGTATCTTTGAGAACATGAGATTGATTTGCTACATATTTCCTTAGTATTGACACGTGAAATACATTGTGTATCTGGGACATGTACGTAGGTAATTGAAGTTTATACGCAACCTCTCCAACTCATTCAATAATAGGAAATGGGCCAATATATCTTGGACTGAGCTTCCCTTTCTTTCCAAATCTCATAATTCCTTTCATTGGAGCAACTTTTATAAACACTTGATCACCTATTTCAAACTCCAGCACTCTTCTTCTCCGGTCTGCATAACTCTTTTGTCGACTCTGAGCAGCTTTCATTCTCATTCTGATTTGTGACACAGCTTGAACCATTTCTTGAACAATATCGGGGCCCAAAAGTTTTCTTTCACCAACCTCATCCCAATGAACTGGTGATCTACACTTTCTTCCATACAATGCTTCATAGGGCGCTATCCCAATGGTAGATTGATAGTTGTTGTTATATGAAAATTCAATTAAAGGTAAGAGCTTGCTCCACTGACCATGAAAATCTAGAACACATGCTCTAGGCATATCTTCCAAGGTTTGTATCGTTCATTCAGATTGTCCATCAGTCTGTGGGTGATATGCAGTGCTGAAAGATAATTGTGTTCCCAATGCTCTCTGCAAACTTTTCCAAAAAGTAGATAAGAATCTTGAATCTCTATCTGAAACAATTGATAGTGGTACTCCATGAAGTCTTACTATTTCTTGTATATATGTCTGAGCCAGGCGATCCATTGGGTAGGTTGATGAGATAGGAAGAAAATGGGCTGATTTGGTTAATCGATCAATTATAACCCAAATAGCATCATGACCTTTTAATGTTATTGGCAGCCCGACCACAAAATCCATTGTGATTCTCTCCCACTTCCATTCTGGAACTAACAATGGCTGCAAAGTTCCTGCTGGTCTTTGATGTTCTGCTTTTATCTGTTGACATGATAAACATTGTTCAACATGCTGAACGACATTTCTCTTTAGACCTGGCCACCAATAGTGCATTCTCAGATCTCTATACATCTTAGTAGCTCCGGGATGGACTGAATAAGGCGTTGAATGTGCTTCCTTCAAAATTTCTTCTCGAATTTCCTTCTTATCAGGTACACAAATTCGACCTTTAAAGCGTAACATGTCATCTTCAGACAATGTAAAGTCAGAATGTACCCCTGATATAACTTTTTTTATTTCTTTATCTAAGTACTCATCATTTGGTTGACCTTCTCGTATCTTATCAATTAAGGTAGGTCGAATTGATAAGGCTATCAACCTAGCCTCAATTGATTCATGGTCCAAAATTTCTATACCAATCTTCTGCAAGCCGACTAGCTCTTGCTTTTTCATAGAACTTATGGTCGTAGTTGCCCCACCTTGAATGAATTTTCTACTCAAAGCATCAGCTACAACATTAGCTTTACCAGGATGATAATTGATCACACAGTCATAATCTTTCACCAATTCTAACCATCTCCTTTGTCTCATGTTCAATTCTTTTTGGGTGAAAAAGTATTTTAAACTCTTGTGGTCAGTATAGATTTCACACCGTTCTCCATAAAGATAATGCCTCCAAATTTTCAGTGCGAATACCACTGCGGCTAGCTCCAAATCATGCGTTGGATAATTCTTCTCATATTCTTTCAATTGTCTGGATGCGTATTCTATTACTTTTCCATTTTGCATCAATACACAACCTAGACCATTCTTTGAGGCATCACTATACACCACAAAACCTCCAGTACCAATTGGAATTGATAGAATTGGTGACGTTGTCAACCTTTTCTTCAACTCCTGAAAACTTTTCTCACAGGCTTCTGTCCATTTAAATGCCACTCTTTCTAGTTAACTGTGTCATAGGAGAGGCAATCTTTGAGAATCCTTCTACAAATCTATGATAATATCCCGCAAGGCCAAGAAAACTACGTACTTCTGAAGGATTTATTGGTTGAGGCCAATTATTTATGGCTTCGACCTTGCTTGGATCCACTGATATTCCCATACCTGATATGACATGTCCCAAGAATATTACTTAGTCTAACCAAAATTCACACTTCTTGAATTTTGTGTACAATTGTTTTGCTTTCAGCACCTCCAACACCGACCTTAAATGCACTGCATGCTCCTCTTTATTTCTAGAGTATATTAGGATGTCATCGATAAAGACTATAACGAATTTATCCAAATAGTCTTTGAATACTCTATTCATCAAATCCATGAATGCTGCAGGAGTGTTGGTTAATCCAAAAGGCATAACCAAAAACTCATAATGGCCATACCTTGTACTTAATGCTGTTTCGGGAATATCTTTCTCTTTTACCTTCAATTGATGGTACCCTGAACGTAAGTCAATCTTCGAGAACACATATGCTCTTTGGAGCTGATCAAAAAATCATCAATCCTGGGCACAGGATATTTATTCTTTATCGTAACTTTATTCAGTTCTCGATAATCTATACACATTCTTAAAGTACCATCTTTTTTTCGAACAAATAACACTGGAGCACCCCATGGTGAAAAGCTAGGCCTTATGAAACCTTTTTCAAGTAGATCTTGAAGTTGTATCTTCAATTCTTTCAACTCAGTCGGTGCCATTCTATAGGGAGTTTTAGATATTGGAGTAGTTCCTGGATGAAGGTCAATAACGAACTCTATCTCTCGATCAGGTGGTAATCCTTGAAGATCATCAGGAAACACTTCAAGATGTTCTTGAACAATTGGTACCTCACTAGGTATGGAATGACCTTGATCCTTAACATTCATAACACCCACCAAATACCCTTCACATCCTTTATTTAAAAGCTTTTGTACTTTCACCGCTGAGATTAGAGGAAATTTGAGTTTCTTTGGAATCCTAACAAAAGAAAATGGCTCCGCTCCAGGTGGTTGGAATGTTACTTCTTTCTTCTTGCAGTCTATACTCGCGTAATATTTTGATAACCAATCCATTCCCAAGATGACATCATAGTCATTCATCGCAAAAACTATCAAATCAACATATAATTCCCTATTTCCTATGGGAATAGAACAAGCCCTCAAAATTTGACTAGTTTGCTTCGACTCACCAGAAGGTATCATTATGTTATAACTAGTTGCAGTAATATCAGGTATCCTACCCAACTTCTTCACATACTCAGTGGATGCAAATGAATGTGTAGCTCCCGAATCAAACAATACAAATGTTGGAATTCCAAAGATAGAAATTTTACCTGTAACAATAGATGGGTTCATCTCTGCATCATCTTTAGTGATAGTAAATGCTCTAGCTGGCACCTTCTTCTGTGTAGTAGGATTGGACTCAAGGCAAGCTTTGACAACATGACCAGGTTTTCCACACTTGAAGCAGTTACGAGATTCTGCATAACATCTTCCTGAGTGTTGTTCACCACATGCCGGGCATGTAGGTTGCACCGCAGGTGCCTTACCCTGATCTGTTCATTGGCGTTTGTTTTGATCCCATGACTGTTGCTCTTGTCTTGATTGAAACTTCGGTCTCTGGCCCTGAGGAAAAGGTTGTGTCCTTCTTTCACCTCCAGCCCACCTTTGACCTTGCCCTTGTCCTTGCCTAAGCTGACATCGCATTTCTTGAGCACGAAAGATCCTGAGTTCAGCTTGTTCAGCAACTAGAGCTCATTCAGCAATTTGTGAGTATGTTGCTCCTTGAACTCCTGTCATACTCACATCTCGATACAGTTCTGGCTTCAGCCCTTCAAGAAATCTCTTACCTTTAAGTGCCTCAGTGTTAATCATATGCGTCGCAAACCTAGACAATTGTTCAAATTTTCAAATATAGTCTCCAATTGTCATGTTTCCCTGTCTAAGTTGTATAAACTCATTCATCTTCAGCGCACGAATAGGGGCTGTGAAATATTTATTCCTGAATAACTCCTTGAATCTTTCCCAACTTATGGCAGCAACATCTTCAATGCTTGTTATAGTATCCCACCAATTACTTGCACTCCCACGAAGCATAAAAGTGACGCATATAACTTTTTCATCTTCAGGAACTCTACTATATTTGAACATGTTCTCTAATGTTCTCAGCCAATCTTCTGCATAAGTAGGATCCAAAGCATCCTCAAAAGTTGGTGGATTTAGTTTCCTAAATCTTTCCCCAACCATTTCCACATGCTCAGCCTGGTGGCATGCCCGATTTTCATCGTTCATGTCTTGTGGATTTGCCTCCCTCTACTGGATAAGCTCCTGAATTTGTCCAGACTGCCTTTCCACAAGCTCGGTAAGTCTATTAATAATAGCATCTATATCCATCCCTGGATTAGAAGTTCCCTCACCAGGTGCTCTCTCACCACTACCACCCATACCTTGACCTCTCACCATGATTAAAGAACTTATATATGTAGTCTGATACAAACACAATAGACATAATCTTATGATATACATATAAATAATCAATTAAATAAAACTTACGGGTACGTGTTGTTCCCAAGTCCAGAGATCATGTACATGGACAGTCTACAGAAGTATGACCTGGGCTTTGATACCACTCTGTGACACCCTCAAACGGATGTAGAAGAAAAGACTAACAATATGAGTGTGACTTGTATTTTTTTTTAATAGAAAGAAAAAGATTGGAAGACTCGAGAAAGGATAAGATTTACTTTCACACATAATTTACATAAATATATTAAGAGAAGAAAGAGTACTCCGAAGTCAAAAGAGTACAACAGGGAAGATAAAAGTTTATATATAATCAAAACGGTGAACTTCAAAGAAGTTTCACACTTGAACAAAAATAGAGTCAAAAGGTGATGCGAAAAGCTTATAAACAAAAGCCCATCAGGTCGTCATCCATATACATAGACCCATAGAAACTTGTAGGAACTCCACAACCCGCACCATGCATTCTCATGCTTCATCTGGGTCACCTACAATGCATGAACCACATGAGCTAAAGCTCAGTAAGCAGAAATCATGAATGCGACCTCATACACAACGCATAAAGAAGACACCACACCATGGCTAATGCTCATGATATAAAATATTTTCATTTCAAAAGCATTTTCATTGTTTAGGAACTTGGCTCCCTTCACCAGACACAAACATGAGTCATGAGCTCATAATATATTCAATATCACTTGGCCAGAATGTGATTAGTGCACTCATGTGGCTCATCCTTCCTGGACCCCAAGGGACACACCGCCTGCTTGTTCCCTTTGATCCCACATGGAAGTCATCCCACTCGAGGTACAAATATCAACACAGCACAACACGGACTGGTGGTGACCAATCCCAAACAAAACATTTACTCTCTCTCAAAACCATTTCATGCATGCAACTCGATAATATCTACATGACGTGCATGCATATGCTCGTGATCATGTACAAGATATTCAATGCAAATGGATAGAAAATCACAAGCATATTACACCACACATTTATGAGGTAATAAATTATAACAACACAATAGCAAATAATAATCACATATAATCAAATAATAATATATTCATGCATTGAAGTTGCAAATGGATTTCTACTTACCTCGAGTTGAAAGCTTACGATATTTGGAATCTTAAAGTGTTCTTTCTCAAGATGATCTAATTAAGATAAACCAAAGATTAATAGCAAATTAATATGAATTTAATTAAAATTTATTAATTATCATCAACTCCAAAATTAATAATAAAATATTATTCGATTATAACAAACAATTTCACTTCTAATACAATAATATATATATGGTAGCTTTAATCAAATTCTCGCAATCAGTTCAAACGCAATTGTGCTAAAACTCTTTTATTTATTTATTTATTTATTTATTTTATTTTTACCACAAAAATATTGATTCTAATTTCTCAAATTTATCAAAGAGGCGGATTAATCCAATAGGATAAATAAAATCAATTTCCGCAAGATTTTGAATTCTTCTAACTTATTAATTAATTTATATTCTTCTTTTTCTTTTTTTTATACAAGCATATTTAAATACTAATAATAAAATTAATTTAAGTATTTGTGTTATCGACACGGTTTAATCTTTGAAATAACAATTGATTCACTAACATATATCATAATCCAATAGTTATTCAAATATAATTAAGCTCACCATCTTAATAAAATACCTATATACAATAAAAGAAATATTATCTAATCTAATAATTTTTTTAGAGGTCACGAAAGCATTTTAGTAAAAATTCAAATTAACTTTATATATACATATATACATCAACGTTAAATTAGATCAATAAGTAACATAAATTAATTGTTTAGAAAATAAACAATCGAACACTGCTAACCTCAATGATGATTTCCCCCTATTATTATTATTATTATTATTATTATTATTATTACATTCTCAATTTATAGGAGTCGGAAACCGACTTATAATGTACAAACTATCCCATCTTTTGCCAAGTATTAATGCTACGTGGAAAGCAAACTATATTACTATTTTTTTAAAGTTAATTTTATGCCCATCTATCATAAACTATAATTATCCATTAGTGATACCTATCCGTAGGTGTATATATATATAATATTCATTTATATAACAAATTATTTAGTGTTTGAATACACTAATTTTATTATTGACATGTATAATTTTTTTTTTTTTTTTTTCCCGGTAAGTGTTCACATGGTAAAATAAAATTGTACTATAACTTATATAACTTTCCTCTTTATTAGGCTTAATGCTATTTTTTTTTTTGAAAATAAAATATGAAATAATTGAATAAGCATAATCACGTTGACACATATATCTATAAAAACTCAATTGACATGCATATAAACACATAATACTTATATAAAATATATATCAAGATAACCGTTGAATAGTGAAAGGCTCGGTCACTACAGAGGGTAGCCAATTTGATGCCTCTTCTGTTGGCGTAAGCTGTCGTAAATTTGGGAGTGGAGACTGAACTTGAGGTTCAGTGGGCACAAAAGCCAAACTCGTGAGTAGTTCTTCTGTTTGAGGTGGGTGGCTGAATTCTATTGGAGTGGAGGATGAGTTGGATGGCTTGTTAAAAGGTAGAGCGGCTGCGGCTGGAACTTCGTGTTGGATTCTTTGAATCATTGAATCCATGATCTCCGAGATTGTTGGAGATGCTGTTATGGGGTTGTTCATCCAGTTCTGGCTCCAGATGCCTTCTTGACTCCAAAAGTATTTTCTCTTTTTGTCAAGCAGTTCGAACATAACTGCTTTATCAACTTGGAATCTCTAGATATACCATCTGAGATATCGCCTCAGTTGATTGAAGAGGGAGGAGTCATAACTCTCAATGATGTGGAAACTGCTGAAAAGCAAATGTTCGAGAGTTTGGTTGAAGCTTTCTTCAACACCATTCATGAAACTTGTGGCAGCTTGTGCAGAATCAACTGGCGTAGTTGACTCAGTTTCCATGTCATCTTCTGAAATGGGTTGCTTTCCTCGACTGATGAATGTTAGTTTAGTTAGAGTAGAGATATCTTCATCAGCAGCTGGCAGCCTTCTTGAGACTTTACCGAAGGTCTTCAGGTTCTTCTTCCTTTTGAGAAAGATTATGGGGAGAAAATCTCTCCTATCTAGCAACACGCCATAAAGTGGAAGAAGTCGGATTTGATCATTGATGATAAAGATTAGCTGATTGATGAATCCAAGCTTCTCCTTGAATATGCCTGTTTGATAATCAAATTGAGTTTTCAGAACATTCTGGTGTAGTTGTGATAGCACAAATGATACCTAGTCCACCTTGTAAATTAGTGCCATCAGGTCAGTAATCTACGCGCTGAAGTAGGTATAGTCTATGTTGCCTCGGAGGTAATGGATCACCATATCCTGGAGTTGTATAAACACTGGTCATAGACTGTCCTTCAGTCTTTGTGAAAAGTCGCGATGCTTAACACCCGATTTCGTCTAGTTGCTCCATAATTCTTTCTAGTTTGGCATGACTATTGAGTCTGTTGGTGAACTTGTGCCTATAAGATAGAGGGTTTCCATCATGGTTGCCTTCGTGATGATGATCACATGGTGGCCGATTGATGAAATGATATTGTTGTCGCCTGTAATCTGTGAGTTTATGTAAAACTCGGCAACAAGCTCTGGAAACATCATCCATTCTCTGGGGATTGAGTGAGAAACTTAAGCAGTTCAGTTTTCTCCGCTGCTTTGATTATCCGATAAAATTCTTCATGTGATAGTCTCTTTTTGAGAAAATCCAGGTTTACGAACTTGCCTCTCTTAAGATTTAGAGCAAGTATTGCTGGATCAATATATTGAGCGGGGAGTTCCATTCTGCAAAAGTAAGAAAATTTCAGAGAGTAGAATGATGCAAGGAGAGTTATGAAGAGAGATATGTGATCTTTAATCAATTTCTACTTAGCATATAAATGAAGCTTTGCATGCATGTACTACGAATTGCACTCGAGTACTATTCAACTGATCAGTTAATGGATTTGACTGATGCTCAGCTAGTTAAATGCAATGGATATATCAGCCGTCCATAAGCTTAAACTTACTTTAGATCAGTAGTTGAGATTTCATCCATTTGAAAAATGGGGAAGTTGTTATAAATAGAAAATATTTCTTGCAGGATTTTACTATCTATATCTCTCAATTGATCAACTCACTTTCCACTTTAATGGTTGATTTTGATCAGTAGCATTAATGCTAGCTATCTGTGAGAGATCTCCCATTTTGAAAAATTATACTAGTTGGATTCGGATAAAATTGTAATGAATCACAACGGTAATAATTTATTTAGAATAAGTTTAGAATAATAAATAATTCAAAAACTTATCCTATATCAGTTGGGATACAGTCCAACTAAAGACTTTGGGAACTGATGATGTGGCGGCTGATCGATCAACTCTGTTGTGTCTTCTGCTTGGCCCCTCTAACTGATTCATCACTGAACTGATGACATCAATTTCTGAACTACTAGATCAAATCTCAGTTAGTTTTCTCTTTTTGATGGGCGAACTGGATTTTCTTCACTGCTTTCCTCAGAGCAGTTTGGTCTTGTCTTCTTTGATGCAGATCCAGTTTCTTAAGTTAGCTTCTATGGCCTTATTTTTATCACGGATTAACTCCGTTGCTTAGCTTCAGCTAACGCGACTCTTCATCTTCTCTGCAAGTTCCTATTGAAGGGTGACTTGAACTGAGCTTCTTGGGAATTCAGTTAGGCGACTGTCTTTGAGCTTGAAGCTATCAATGGGGTGACATGTCTATTAGACAAGAGATTTGGTGATGTGGCAGTGTCTTCAACATCACTTTCTCGACTCACTACGATTGGGGTGAGGAGTAGATCTCTGTATATCTGCTCAATTGTAGGTTTAGTTGATCGAGGTGGCTCGGCTGACTGATTTGATAAATTGTCAAAATTCAGTTTTCGATAGGCAGGACTGGTTATGCAGTTGGCTGGTTGCGGAGCACCTGCTTCTTCTTGAGCCATAATGTCACTTCCCAGTTCAGCAAGTAGGGTAGTTGGAGGAATTTTTTTAGTCAGTCGGTGACTTATAATCCTCTGAACTTGCACGATCATTGGAGGAAATTGATTTGAAGATCCTATCTATTTTAAGCTCCAAACTTCTTCTCTTTGCCAAAAACTCATGCCATGAAAGGCAGTGATCAAGAAATGAGACTAGATAGACATTGAGTGTCTCCAGTTGTAGCAATAGAAATACCGGTGCAGTTGCTTAAAAAGCTCTTGATCTTTTATAGCTACGAATGTAAATTGAGTGAGAAGTAAATTGGTTATCTCTTACAATACATTCTTGGCTGCATAATCACCACTGTAGAAAGTACGAATATTGTCTTCCATTAGATGGAGAGGAGGGCAAGTGCTCCTGAAGTAATCAGCTCCATAGTTTGGATGAGGGATTCTGATGAATGGAATAAGCTCATCTGGATCAGAACAGACTTTGAAATCAACTGATGATCCATTCTTTGAGACTGGTGATGGAACGGCATTGGCAGTTCAGTTTCTTGAGGCTGTGGCACTTTTGGTCTTGGTCTTCCTTTTCTTCTTGAGTGACTGAAGATATATGCTTATTGTCTTGGGAATCTAGTCGGAGACAAGGACTAATAAAGCATCATCATTTTGCAGCTTCAAGATGTCTTTAATCATCTTACTCATCCTGAGAACGAGTCCCACCATAGACTTAAATTTATTTATTCTCTTTGAGTTGGAGACCTTGAGGACTTGGTGTTTGATCTGAGAAAATACAAACTCCGTCTAGTTTGTTTCTCTTCATTCAGCTAGGTAAATCATCACCTTGTACCTCTCTTGGGTAAGCTGGATCAGGCTTCGAATTGCTCCAAGCATCATCTTCAATTATCTTTATCAATTAGCCTCGGATAACTGATGATATTTCCTTACCATTTGCACTTACTCGTGCATGAAGAAGAAATCCACACACTAATTTTTATCTGAAGAACCTTGGTAGTGTTTCTAGGTAATAGAGAATTCCTGTCTTGTAAAGACTAACAAGCAGGTTTGGGCTGTTTGATTCATGGAGGATTTCCTAGAACTTCTTCCTTTCGAGGAATTTATCTCTCAACATCTAGTTTTTGAAACAATTTGGGGAACTGAGGAATTCTGCTATTGAAGAAATTTAGCTAGAATGTCTAGTCGAGAGAGAGTTGGAAAGTGATGAGACTTCTCTTGAATAATTTGAGAAATGAGTGTGTCTCTTCTAGAATAACGACTAGATCTGGATTGATTTATGAGCAATAAATGATACTCATAGATTTTTGAAAAAAATGTCCTTTGCTTTTGCTTTTGGCCTTAAATGCCTGTTGTCAGGAATTCAACGGTAAGAATTTCAAATGGTTTTGCTGACATGGCATTTTATCAATAAAATAAATATTTTATTGACCAAAAAGATTAATAGACTAGATTACAAGAAGAATACTTAAAGATCCTAATCAGCTGTACTTGATCAGTCTCTAATCCTTCTTGTGCTCAGTCTTCTGTCTTTTAGTAGCTGGCTCACCAGTTTTGTCGCTGCTTGACGGTTCAGCTTCAGTTTGCTGAGCTCTTGCTTTGCTTGCAGCTACTTGATGAGTTTACTATGTAGCTTGAGTTGCTGCTGAATGCTGCGAAACAGTTCTTCATGCTGAACTGTTTACTGAGCAGTAGAGCTTTCAGATTGTCTTGGAACTGAACTGCAAGCAGTTGTATCTTCATGGAGAATTAGAGTATTATTATCAACTAAAAGTTCATCATCTCGTGATGTGACTTCATCTCCATCTTTAGCTCTATCTAGCTTTTAACAGAGAATTGTCCTGGATTGCTCAGGATTTCCCAGGCTCTCTATTTCTTCATAGCTCTTTTCTGGTGACGCTGTGGGTTGTGATCCTTGCTGATTTGGATCCACATATACCAACACAGCTAGTGAGCCTTTGTAGCCTTGCAGTTGCTCATTCAACTGATCTGTCAGATTTTCCAAAGTTAGCTTCTCATCAACTTGATCAGTTGGAGTTTCTTCTGTGATTGGTTCATCAGTGGCTTAAGCAATTGATAATCCTACTAAGGGATCAAACTGGGAGAAAGGCTTGACAAGAGTGGCAAGCATCAGTTGGAGATCTGCCTCATCCTCAGTTTCCTCAGTAACTTGAGCTTTCTCAGTTGGCTCGACAAGCGGAGCTGCTTGGGACTCATGCTGTCACTCAGATTGCTCAGCTTGCTTGGTTGGCCCTTCAGTTGGCCCTTCAATTTGACCCTTAGTTGGTCGAACTGGTGATCTAAGCATCTCTTCGAACTCCAAGTCAGTTGTATACTTGTGAGTTGTTTCACTAATTGTCGATTGGTTGTCATGGGATTCTGTAATGAGGTCAATTACAAGTCCATCAGCTTGAGGAGATTCCTCAAATCTGAGCTGTCTTGAGACTTGATGAATTACAGTAGATCTGGATGTAGAGACCTCAGTTGTTGACGTCTGATTATGGTCTTGCTGATTTTATCTTTGAATTTCTTCAGCAATTTGTTGACGTTGTTGTACTCTGATCTTGTAAACCTCATTTAACACCCAGTGTTGATGCACTTGTGGATTGTTCCAGAGCTCTTGTTCTTCTTGGGTATGCAGCTGTGGCAGTTCAATGCTAGCCCAATTGGGTAAATCGTTCATCACTTCAGCTAGTGTTCATTCTGCTGGATTTGGGTAATTTCTTCAAAGATTTAGCATTCTCCTCATGGTATCAATTGGATTCTATTCAGGAGTTCCTTGTCCTTCCCACTGTATACTCCATTTTTCTTCCCTTCTCCAAAAACTCATCCCATGCAGGGTTGTTAGAAGAAAATGTGTTTCGGAGTTAAGATAGTGTCTCCATAGATATCAGTAGCAGTACCTTGTGAAGGCTTTGAGCAGTGGTTCTGAATCAGAAACAAGTTCTTGAAAATTCTTCTTTATAAATTCTGCAACCTTTTTGTCAGCCCTTTGCTTTCCTGCTTCAGCTTCTGATCCAGCTCTTCTAATTCCAGTTATCCTATCCATTGGAGGACAAGTCATTCTGAAGTAATCAGCTTCAGAGTTTCTTGGAGAAATTCTTCCATATGGTATTATCGAGTCTTCAGATGGTGCCATATCAAATGCTTTGACACCGAGAGGAGGCAGTTCCGGTAGAGGCAGTGGTCCTGCTCTTTTCTTCCTCTCTTTATCGTCCTTTTTGGAGTTCCTAGCTCCATTCTTCACTTGAGTTGTTCTTATCATAATTTTCTTGGAGTGATGAGATTTGTGGGCTTCAATGGATTTAGAGCATCCTGTGTTAGGAGCAACCTGCTATAGAGGTTGAGCTTGAATTGGTGTTTCTATCAAGTGACAAATTAGCATGTGATCTTTAGAATCAGAGTCGCTCTAATGAGGTTCTGTAACAACTTTCTTCTCCTTTCCCTTTCTGCAGGCTGTTTCTTCAGTTTTGCCTAAATCTTTGAGACTTAGTGCTTTTGGTCCTTGCTGTCTTTTGGTGGCTGTCGGTATATAATCAGCATTCTCTATCGATAACGTGTCAGTTTCGGTTAACATGAAACTGAGTTCTTCTTCGAGCAGTTTGCTGATTCTGCAAGGAAAGCACATGTTCTGATTGAACATTTTGTCACTCCAGTTGTCTTCAACAATATCTACGTACTTCTTGATTTGATCATAGAAGTACTGAGCCCAGTTAACTTTGATTCCCTGAAATATCACCCGGCACACTTTGTACTTTGGAACTTACATTTAGAGTGGCTTCCCATAATCCCAATAATTATTCTTGTTGTTACTGATGTTAGTATCTTGTATTCTTCTTGAAAGCACAAGATTGGAGTGGTTCTTTTGAAAGCTTCATGACAGTCAGCCTTCTTCTAACTATTGTAGACTTCCTATAGATTAACGTCTATCTCTTCCAATCTTATCCCTTCGGTTGGGAGATGAAATATCCTTCTCAGTAATTTTGGAGTGATTTTCAGTTCCACTCCTCTCACTTCAGTTATGATTTTATCACCGTGTGCTTTTGAGTTTAGATAAAACTCACAGACGGGTTCTGGGTAGATCTTGTTGGGAGCGACTTCTATGAACTCCCGTAATCCAACTTGATCGATCTTGGTGATAATGTAATCACATAGTGGAGAGTTTGAACACTTTTCTCTGAAGGCATTTTCATGTAGAAACTTTTCTCTTTATAGACTCACTTGGAATTTCTGAGTGGATTCTCCAGTTGCCCTGAAATTGAACTTTCGTCGAACAATTTTTGCGTTTTTCTTGGTCATGGTAATTTTTTGGGAATTTTGACTGAGGGCTTTGATTAATGACTGAATTTCCTGACAGAGTTCTTCAACTAGTATTTGGGGATCTAGGTTTTCTGGGTTAGAGAAGTGAGAAAAGATCTTGACTCTTGACTCAGTAGGGGTAACCTTTGTAGATTCAGCTATCTATTTCTGAATCATAACTTAAGATAATTTATGTACTCCAGCGGTTGGATAAATTAGTCAATTGATTATGCATATCTATCCATTGGTAGTAAATGAGGAGAGAGGCGGTGGGTCCAACGGTAACATTAGTTTGACATGTCATTTTACCGTTCACATAAGAGAAATAAATTTAAACTTATCTATTCAAATCTCTCTCTCCTGAGCTTCCATGTGGCTTTGAGTTGCTAACGTCATCAGATGACTCAGCTACATCTGGAAATCTCCAGTTGGCTTGACCTGCTTCAACTGAGATGACTTTTAAGTTCAGCTTTTTCTTTAGCTGAGATGGCTTCCAGCTCTTCCTTTAGTTCAGCTGCTTATTTCAGCTGATCACGAGTTATTTTTTCAGTTTGAACAGATTGATCTTTTGATCAGTTCCAGCTCCTTTGACTTCTCAGCTTCCACGCCTCTCATCAGTTTGCAAGTTTTTCAGCTTTCTTTTCCCTTGAAGTGATGGCTTGACCAGTTTTGGACACTTTTGTTGACTGAACTGATGCACCTTTTGGTTCAGTTGCAGCTTCTCCTCTTTTCTTCTCATCAGTTGAGATTATCTTTTGCATTCTGTTGATTAGTTAATCATCTTCATCTTCTGAAGCTAGTTCCAATAACCCTAGTTGGATACATAGCTCCACGAATCTTGCTTCTGGCAATGGCTTTGTGAAGATGTCAGCTATCTGCCTCTCTGTATTGTCATATTATATGCATATGTCTTTCTTCTCAATGGCATCTCTGATGAAGTGGTGCCTGATGTCAATGTGCTTTGTTCTTGAATGCAGAACTGGATTCTGAGAAATCGCAATAGCACTATTTTTGTTGTAGAAGATAAGTACTTTGTTAGTTTTGACCTTGTAATCCTTCAACTGCTGCTTCATCTAGAGTATCTGTGCACAACAGCTTCCAGCAGCTACATACTCCACTTCAGTTGTTGATATTATAACTGAGTGCTGCTTCTTGCTGAACCAGGATATCAGTTTGTGACCAAGAAATTTACAAGTTCCACTGATACTCTTCTTGTCAATTTTACATCTACCGAAGTCTGAGTCTGAATATCCAGTTAGACTCAAGTCGTCATCTCTCGGGTACCATAATCCTAGATTTATAGTTCCTCTGAGGTACTTGATCATTCTCTTTGCTGCTTCGAGATGACTCTTCTTCAGATTGGCTTGAAATCGTGAACATAAACTGACTGAATATGAGATGTCTGGTCGACTGGCAGTTAGATAGAGAAGCGAACCAATGATTCCTCTGTAATGAGTTTGGCTAACTGATTCTCCTTCTTCATCGAGAGTCAGTTGAATTGATGTGTTCATGGGAATCTTGATAGTTTTTCCTTTATCAGTTCCAAACTTCTTGACTAACTTCTTTGTGTACTTAGCTTGGCTGATGAATATCCCATCCTTGAGATACTTTACTTGGAGTCCTAGGAAAAATGTCATTCCTCCTAACATGCTCATCTCGAATTCGCTTTGCATCAGTTGAGCAAAATGAGTGCATAGATCTTTATTCTTTGATTCAAATATTATGTCATCCATATAAATTTGAACCATTAAGATCTCAGATGATCGTTCTATTTTGAATAGAGTTCGATCAATGACTCCTTTTTGAAACCTATTCTTCACCAAGAATGTTATGAGGGTTTCATACCAAGCTCGGGTGCTTGCTTCAATCAATAGAGTGCTTTTTCAGTTTGAAGACTTTATCACCAATTTTGAATCCAGGTGGTTGCGCTCAACATACACGTCTTCCTTAAGCATCCCGATGTCTTTTCTTCAGTTTTCCCTTCATCTTCAGTAGTTTTCCCCTTGCTTCAGTTGTGGGGTTGAAGGTCTCAACACACGATTTGTCTCTTCATCATATTGATTTCCTTCAGCTGTGTCTTCAGCTGGCCTTATGCTGGATACGTTGTCTTCATTTTCTAGTCTAACTTCAAACTTTTCTAAAACTGTGTGATCCACATAGTCCTGGGAGTTATCAGTTTTGCTAGGTAGTACTTGAACTGATAAATCGACTGCTTCTTTGTTCCTGAACTCATTGGCAAAATCATCAAAAACAACATGATATGTTATTCCCACAACAAGTGTTTATTTATTGAACAATCTGTAAGCTTGTGCATGAGAGGAATTGTAGCCAAGAAAGATTCCCTCATCAGCTCTGGCACTAAAAGTCTTCAGTTCACTCTTGTCATTGTTGTGAATATAATATTTACTGCCAAATACTTTGAAGTATGAGATGGATGGCTTATGACCCTTATATAGTTCATAAGGTGTCTTGTCATGTGAACTGACGATGGTGCTTCTATTTTGAGTGTGGCACACCGTGTTGACTGCTTCGGCCCAGTAACCTTCAACTATATTGGCATTAACTATCATTGCTCGAGCTGCTTTCTTGAGAGTACGGTTTCTCCGTTCAGCTACACCGTTTTGCTGTGGAGTTCTGGAAGCTGAGTGCTCATGAGTTATTACCAGTTCATTGAGAAAACTGATGATCTGCTGGTTTACGAATTCAGTTCCATTGTCTGAATGAATTCGTTAAACTGATCTTTCTCTCTCAGTTTGCAGTTTTATAATCATCATTGATAGCTTGGAATAGGTTTCGTCTTTGCTTCTGAGAAACTCTACCTATGTGTATCTTAAGAATTCGTCGACTACTACAAGAGTGAATCTTTTTCCTTTAGGAGTTGGTGGTCTCACTGGTCCAAAGAGATCCATATGTAGCAGTTGGAGAGGAGCAGTTGTCCCTGGGGGATGACTTCTGTTTTTGAATGACGACCTCACTTGCTTTCCTTTCTGGCACGGTCCGCAAACACCAGTTTTCTTAAAAATCTCCTTGAAAAGCCCATGAACTAGCTCCTTCTTGGCCAGGTGGTTGATGGTTCTGAAGTTGAGATGATTTAGTAATCGATTCCATAGCCAGCTTGCTTCGGTTGAGCCTTTTGAAAGAAAGCAAGCCTCTCCATAGCCTGTTGACCAGTCAACAACATACATGTTTCCTCTCCTTACGCTAGTTATGAGGATTGCTCCAGTTGACTTATCTCATATGTCGCATGAGCTTCAACTGAAATCAACTGTATATCCATTGTCACATAGCTGACTGATGTTGAGCAGTTTGTGCTTCAGTCCTTCTACATGGGAGACTCCATTGACTATCACCTTCCCTTTGATCATGAACCCTTCTTCAATGGCTCATCTTCTGGAGTTGTCCCCAAATGTGACTAATGGCCTTTTTATTTCCTTGTAACCTTCAAGATCCTCTCTATCTCCCATCATATGTTTTGAGCACCATCTATCAAGATACTAAACCTACTTGGTCCCCTTCTTCGATAGGATGCCCTTTTCCTGCAAGAGAGACGATTAGTTTTTAGGTACCCGTATGATATCGGGTCCTTGTTTACTAATCAAGTGTTTAAGGATCCAAATTTGCCAAATTCTCGACTTATCAGCAGGTAGAGACCTTTTGGACAATGAGCGTCTGATCAATTTTACTCTCTTTTTAGCTCTCCTTCTTTGAGCTAAGTCATTTGACTTGTACCTGGGATGAGAGTTAGTATGACAAAATACTTCGATCATAACTCTCTGATCTCGATCTTGTTTAGCTCTTTCTTATAGCCAATTTCTCTTGACTCCTTGAGCTTTGTTGCTCTTGTGATGTAGCCAGTTTGCAAACCAGTTGTAGTTGGAGTTGATTCTTGGTTCATTTTTCGAATCCAAGTACTCACTATACTGAGTTGCAAGATAAGTTGGAGTGAACTTCTCCAACGGGATTTGAATATGCTGAAGTGCTCGATATAATCTGGTGTGCACGTTTCTTCTAGAATCAGCATATCTCCCAGGTTAACTTGCTGATGGTCTGTCAAGATAGGCTGGCAGTGCAGTTCTCACCTGAACTGATGCCCTATCTCGATGAGATTGTGGTCTGAACTGAGTATTTCTCCATACTTCAGTTGGCCTGTCAGTGCTATTCATGGTAGGCCTATACTAAGCTTTGGGCCTTTGATGAACTGGTGGTTTATGTCAAGCTGACTCTCTCTGATGAGCTGGAGGTCTTGGCTGGCCTGATGACCTCTGTTGATAGGCTGGTTGCCTAGACTGAGCTGGTGGCCTCTGCTGATAAGTGGACTGCCTAGTTTGAGCTGGTGGCCTTTGCGGAGATGGCTTCCTCTGCAGAACTGATGGCTTGGACTGAAATGAGCCTTTCAGTTGAGAGGATTGGTTGGATTGCTTTGGTTGTTCTAGAGGGATTTTTAGTGTTCCCTTGCCTTTGGTCACCTCAACTAGTTGGGTTGGTGCAGATCTGACAAAACCAGGTAGAGCACCTTCTTAACTGGTTTGTGCAACTGCCTTTCCATTTTCTGCGGTAGTAAACCTGCTATATCCTAACCCCAGACTACTAGTTTCAACTCTTTGATGGCTTAGAATCTCATCAAGAGTTTAAGATCCCTTTTTGAACTTAAGAGATATCTCTTCTCTCTCAAGGATCTCTTGCTTGAGCCTCTTATTCTCAGTTTCTAGCTCGTCGATTTTCAGCTTGAATTTTTCACATTCAACTGAATGCATTTCGAAAGATCCAATTCTATCATGATCACTCCTCAATCTCTTAACCTCATTTGTTAGGTCATTGTTTTTTTTCTTCAATTCAATATGCATACATGATATTGCAGCTAACTGATCTTCTAGCATTCTCAGTTGTTCATTTAATTCATTACTAGAAATGGAAGTTTCATGAATGTGATAAAAAGAGGTTAAGGAGTCAGATGTGCTAACCTTTTCTTCTTTATCAGCCATGAGGTAGAATAATGCCTCATCTTTAGAGTTGTAGCCATCTAAATTGATTCCTAAGGGATAATCCGAATCGTCTAGCATGACATTCTCTATGTTGGCCATCATAGTTTTCCTCTTGAAAAAACCTTTCTTTACTCTGGTCTTTTTGTCTTTAGGGAGCTCTAGACACTCATATCGATAGTGTCCTTGTTTATGATAATGGAAGCATTCTCCTATACTTCTGTTGGCTACCCTAGGTTGTTCAGCAAACGAATGGTTCTTTTCGCCTCTAGGCTCTTCATCAGTTTGAAGTAGAACTGATGGTTGATCTCTAATCTTCTTAAGCTTTTCTAGCAACTTAGCAACTGATTGAATTTGCTCATTGATGTCTTTAGTCAGGCTCTCTTTCTTCTCAACTACTTCTCTTCTTCGATCAGTTGAACGTCCCGGTTGTTCTTAGGCTGGAGAACTTCTTGGTCGGAAGATGTTTTTTCCTCGAGTTTCTCTAAACTGATTTCTTTCTCCATAGAAAACTGCATCCTGAGCTGAGGATGTGGATGCCTCCCTTTTTCGATTTAAGCTATACTCGTGTGCCTTGAGAAAACTGAAGAGTTCTCTTGGGGTGATGCTGTTTAAGTCTCTCGACTCCTTTGTAGCTATCATCTTCATATCCCATTCTTCGGTGAGATTATCCAAGATCTTGGAGTTCATCTCACTATTGGGATATTTTCTTCCCAGATTATTCATCTCGCTGATGATGCCTAGAAATCTTATTTCGAAGATTGAGATAGTTTCATCTAAGTACATTTTGAAGGATTCATATCCGTCCACTGCCAGTTGGAGCTTGTTTCCTTTGATTTCTTCGGACTCCTTGCATAAATCAGTGAGCCAGTCCCATATCTCCTTGGTAGTTTGGCAGTTCTTTGTGTCCATCATTCGATCCCCGTCCAGAGTTTGAAATAATGCAGCTTGGGCTACAAACTCCAGATTCTTCAACTTCTTCTCCCCTCTTGTAAGAAGATATTGTTGGCTTCGGGATCCTGGCTGGCTGATTGACATCAACAATATGTGCCTCGTTGTCCATCATAATGGTGATTGGACCTTCTTTGATAACTTCCCACATATTTTCGTGGATTGAGCAGAGGTGCGCCTTAATTCTCTTGCTCCAGTTATCATAGTTCTCGGCTGAAAAAATAGGTAGCTTATGGTTTCCCATAGCTAGCAGATTAGTACGGATAACAAGATCTAATTCAGTTAATCTGTAGATACGGCTGATCCTTAGAATCAACCGCTTTGATACCACTTGTTGGTCCCGGGGCAAGTTAGAATTAGTTTAGAGTGGGGGGTGAATAATCTGATCCCAAAATTAACAATAATTGTGGAATAGATATGGCCCTTTGACTCGCGGAATTATCTGTGCACTTGATTAGTTGAGATGATCATTTTGCTTGGAGTGCAGCTTGTGTGCTTGAGGTGTATAGTTAATACATGCAACTGAAAGCGATAAATAGAGCACACAGAGACAATTTTATAGAGGTTCGAAGCTCAACTTCTACGTCCTCTCTTCCTAACTGAATAGGGCAATTCACTATGTAAGTGTAAAGTTTCTTTATTAAAGTTACACAGTGAAGATAATGTGTTGAACCTGGCTAACGGTGCCCTTCCCTCAAGCACAATTTCCTTTTCAACTGTTGCTGTCTTGGAATAATGGAACCGTTGGTACGCCCTTTCTCAGTCGGTAATGGTCGACAGTCTCACACTCACGATCCCCAACTGCTCGCTGGAGAGATAAGGTCCTATTGGCCGTCTTTTCAAGGTTTTAGATATATTTCGATCTTTAAGAATACAATCTTGAAACTGTTATCAACTGATGTGCTCATTTGCACTTCTTTGGCTTGAGCTGAGTAGTTGATCGATGTAGAATAGAACTGAGAGACTGGCTCTGGCTGGAATTTTTCAACATCTAGCTTGATGAGCAGTTTGCTTCTTCTTCTCAGTTGGGACTTTTTGCTCTGGATGAATTTGAGCTTGAGCCTTTTGAGAGCTTTGACAAAAGTCTTCAAAAAGTCTTCTTCACAGCCAAAGTCTTCTTCACAATCTGAATCACTCGCCTTTTATAGAGGAGTGTTCTTGTGACCGTTTGCGGATCAATGGATGATCATAAATGATAAAGTCGTTGAGAGGCTTTTAATTTAAAGAGTCGTTGAGTTGCCTTTGTTCTTCTGACATGCTTTTGCTTCAAGATCTTGGTGGCATTAACTTCAAGATCTACATGTTGGCAGATTTGAAATTTGAATTTCAGTTTCGGCTTCTGTCTTGATCATTAGTTCTGGGCTTTACCTGGTAGTTGAGATCTTCAGTTCGGAATGTTTCCTCAGCTGTCAGTTCTGCACATCTTGTTGGCAGATTTGCAAGCTCCAGTTCTGATTATCTTCAGCTAGTAGTTATGGGTCTGGCTTGAAGCTTTCTGAGCTCCAGTTTGGTTTTTTTCAACTGGCAGTTTTTAACCAGTGTTTCTTCAGCTGGTACTTTGGACTGATATATATCTCTTCAGCCGGAACTTCTTGAACTGGTGTACCTTCAGTTTGAATGTTGAACTAACGCCTCTTTATCTGGTATTCTGAACTGGTATATCTTCAGCTGATATTCTCTGAACTGGTACGTTTCTTCAGCTGGAACTTCATTCTTCAACTGGTGCTTTTTTGAACTGGCGTATCCTTCAGCTCGTACCTTGATCTGGTACATTCTTCAGCTGGTATTCTTCTTCAGTTGGAATCTCTGATCTTTGATGATCAGTTGGCACTTTTAAATTAGTGTCCTGAACTGGTATTTTCTTAAGTTCATAACTGTAGACTGAAAAGCTCCTTTTGGCTTGTATACTCTGATGCTAGTTGGTACTTCGAACTTGTCAGTACCTGCATTTTCAGTTTACTTGACTTGCTAACTGATCTAGCAATCAAGCTACAACGTTTTCTTTTCTCAGCCCTTTGGCTGGATTTCTTTTTTTTTTCTTTTTCTTATTCTTTTCTTTCTTTCTCTTTTTTTTTTTTTTTTTTATTTTCTTCTTCTTTTGGATTGATCATTCTTAGGCTTGATAGCTCAACTTTTTGTTTTGATCAACCTCTGTTTTCTGCTTGATTTCTTTTCAGTTTTTCAAGGCTCTTTGACATGTTTTGACATCTCATGAAAACCCTAATAAAGAAAACTCTTGATAGTTTTTCCTAACAATAAGTCTGCTTTTAAAATCAATATCTTTATGTATATATTTGTGTATACGTGTGTCATATATATATATATATATATATTCTTTTTTAGGAGCCAACAACCAACATTATTCTTAGAATATAAGATTATGCATGTTATGTGTGTATCATCAAACAATAACAACTTATTTTATTGTTGATTCTCTTAGTAAAATTATTTATTATTTATGATAATTTAACTGAGATATCAATACGTTAGTCAAAATTTAATTTTTAACAATTCAATAAATATAATTTATTAATTATTTAACGTTGATTAATGGTCAAAGGTTGTTAATTGTTTTCCTAAGGAATAAATTTGTAATAAAATATATATACATCAATAATTTGACAATAAAAATTTAAACCCCTCCTCTAAATCCCATGTTATAACCTACTCTAAATCCCATGATATAAATTTAAATAATTGTCTTTTTACAACAGTGATGTCAGGTGTACAAAAAAATGAAGATTAGGAGAGGTAATTTTACATCCATACCCCAAATAAAAATAAATTCACAGTCCAATATTATTTTGCACTCGTTACAACTCAAATACATTTTAGAATCGTTCACTTCTTCTAGGTTTCCAACGCTTTCAAAAAATTAAAAAATTACATTGTTTATAGCATAAATTTTGCCAAACTGAAATTTTATTGATCCACCTATATTGCAATGATTGTTCTTTGTTTTGAATTAACACAAAACTGCAAATATGAGTAAGAATAAATTGAATGAAGATGACTGCAATAGAAAATGAGTACAAAAAAATGAATATGAGAACGCTAAAACATTAAACATAAATATGATTGACATGGATATATAGAGTTGAAAATTAGAAATTAATTTTGAATTTCATAATGTATTTGAATAGAAGACAATAAATTTAACGCAATCAATCACTAGCAGAAAAACATTATTTAACGATGGATAATATTCCCTCGTTAAAATAATGACTAATTAACGACAGATTAAGATTTTTTTTGTTTAACGACGGATTTTTCCGTCTCCAAGTTAATGACAAAAAAATCTGTCGTTACATATTGTATTTTAATTTTTAATTTTTTTTTATTTTAACGACGGACTAACGACGGATTTTTCCGTCGTTAACTTGAAGACGAAAAAATCCATCGTTAAACATTATTTTTTTATTTATTTTTATTTTATCGACGGATTAGATAATAATTCCGTATATAAAATTAATTTTGATTTTTTTATTTTTTGTTAATTTTTTTAATTCTTTTATTTTTGTTATTTTCCAATTAATACTTAATTGGAAATCATTTTTTTAAAATTTTTATTTTTTATTTGTTTTATTTTTTTGGATTTATTTGATTTTTTAAAATCTTTTATAATACTTTTTTATATTTTACATTTTCAAATCTATTTTATTTATTTCATATTTTCAAATTAATTTTATTTATTTTATATTTTAATATTTTATACTTTTTCAAATATTTTATATTTTTTAATTTTCAATTACTATACGAATTTGAATCTTTCTATTTATTTTACTTTTTCCGAATTATTTTATATTATTTTTTAATATTTATTATATTTTTTTTATTTTTAAATAACTAATTAATGATTTTTTTTATAATTTTTTATTTTAATATTTTTTATCACTTTAATTTTATTTTTATAAATATTATTAATAATAAATATATAATATTTGAGAAAATTCTTTAAAATAATCTAATATTAAATAATGATATAATATAATTAAATTTTATAATAAACATATAATATTATAAATTTTAATAGATATTTAAATAAATGAATAATATATAGCAATTTAATTTAAAAATAAAAATTCAATCAAAATGGGTTTCGTGTGTGTGTGTGTGTGTGTGTGTGTATGTGTGTGTGTGTGTGTGTGTGTATTGTTCCTATGGTATAACATAAATGTTAACTAACCCACATGGTTAGAGGTGGAAGCATAAATCCAGAGGTCTTGGGTTCGATTCTCATTGATGCGCAATGATTTCAACAATTTATTCCTGGCTTGGCGCGGCTTGGCTCAAGCTAATACTTGCATTAGGCTCTTCTTTTTTAGTAATGGAAAAATTTCGTCGCTAAATTTATTATTTTTTATTATTTTTATTTTTTTGTTTTCTAATGACAAAATTTGACGATGAGTTAGCGAAGAAAAAAATCCGTCACTACTTCCGTCGGTAATGTTAATCTGTCATTAACTCATTCGTTAAAATAATTAACGATGATATTATTAATGACAGACTAAGTCCGTCATTAATCCGTCGTTAAAATGGTTTAACGACGGATTTTTGATGTTTAACGACAGAAAAATGCGGATTTTTTGTAGTGAATCTAATCAATATAAATTTAAATGGTCTTCTAAAAAAACAGTTTTAAATGGTGATTACCACAATCCAATCAAATTACCATAATTAAAAAATTATATTAACATAATAACATTATCCCCATATATAATTAAATATAATATAATCACAATTATTATTTCACCATAATCTAATGATCACCGGAATTATTTGACAAGTACAAATAATATATATACTCTATCCATCTCATAATTATAATCTTTTATTTTTGTCTACTTTTCTTTATTTGATAGGGACTACAATTATGGAATGGAGGAAGTAATATGTGTGGTTGATTTTTATTTTCATTAGTTTTAAAATTTTCAGTTAAAATTATAAATTAGGATCTTCTTTTAGTTATTGGTTATCATTAGATTTTAGTTTCAATTGTAAGTTGATAGTTTTTTTATTAGGGTTGATTTTTTTTATTGTGATATATATATTATTTTAAATTATTAATTAATAATTTTTAAAATTAAATTTTAAAGAATAGATCATAAAATGCACTTTCTCACATTTAAATCTAAGAAAATGAAATTCCGAAAAAGAAATAAGAAAAACAATGGATACCAAAATAAATAAATATATTAATTTAATTAATTAAAACTTAACGGATTCATAATATATTAAATCCAATATAAAAAAGAATATTAAATATAATAAATATAAATTATGTACTAAATTTAATTTATTAAATACGGAAGACGTATTTTGGCGAGAGATATGAGTGGTTTCTATTTTGAGATTATTGCACTTATATGTATAAAATATAATATATAATAAGATAAAGATTTTAGTACAAATGAAAAATAGACTAGTCTTTTCATTTATGGCTTTTCCATAGCAGATTAGACTTAACGTCAAGTCTTGATTACAACAAAAGTAATTAATTAAATCAGCAGCAAATTTTGGTTAAATAATTAAGTTAGGGGTAGTGACTAGAGGGCACCCTAGGAAAGTAGAATTATAGGGTTTTACTAATTGAAAACGTTGATAGCCCCACATATTTAAAGAAAGAGGTGATATATATGAGATTTATGCGATGGAATTAAAGATAACGATATTAGCAGAGAGACAATAGTCAGAAATGTGGGTCACCATGGCATGTGGGATGTTGGTTTTTCTTTGCAATAATTTTTTATATTTGTACCTAACACAATTCATAAATCCACTTGACATAAAAGTCCTTCAAAAATTTAACCTAACCAATTTTTGGAAATCTTATGACGCCGGCAAATGATTTAGAAATTTCATTCAATCTGTTATTTTGTATAAAAGGAATTTATTGAAAGAAAATTATCATACAAAGAGTTATAAATAGAATTATTGTGTTAGTTATATCCTTAATGATATTTTAATAAGAAATAATTTCATCATTGATCCAATGAGAATATGATTAAAATATTTTTAGTTTCATATCTTAGTTTTTATTCTCAAAATTTATCTACTTGACTTTTTTGTTCCTAGAATTATTCCCTCATTAGCTTTGGTATCTTCAGAGGCTTTCACATAAGATTTTCCATTATTGTGGATGTAATACTTACTATCAAATATTCAAAAGTACAACCCTTATAGATTTTATAGGTGCGTTGTCTAGCTTAATGTTGATGACACTTCTATTCTTGGTGTGATAGGTTGTGCTTATTCTAGACTCTGTCCAGAAGGTCTCTCAAATACCATCTTCATCAATCGCAGTTCGAGTTACTACTTTTAGGGTGCGATTTGTTCTATCATCTACTTCATTTTGTTGAGGTGTTCATGCGGCAGAATGTTTAAGAGTAATTTATGTTCGACACAAAAATTTGATATCGTACTGCTCATGAACTTTGTCCCATTATTTGACCGTAATCTGATCACTAAGTTGGTATTCTTAATCTAAAGTCTTATGATCAGATCAGGTACCTTCTTCAGAGCTTCTGATTTATGTTTAAGAAATTCAACCTAGGTATACTGTGAGTACGTAGTCGTCAACTACTACCAGGGCATACTCTTAGCCTCCTTTGCTTTTTGGATTGACTAGTCTAGACAACGTACGGGTGTTGTTATCTGGATGAGATAGATATACTTGAAAGAGGTCTTGGTCTTTTTTTCTTCTTGGCAAGCTTTGCTAACACTCTTTCTTGATATCACATTTGGCAGACCAATCACCAGTTCATTCTTGGCTAAGGTAGTTGATGGTTCTGAATCTAGAGTACATGTACTCCAATCTAAAATATAAATATTCTTCTTTCAAAGACCAATTAATAGTTCAAGTCCAATTGCTTTGTCTCGGATCAGGCATGCATCAATAGTAAACTCAGTCATATAACCATTGTCACATAATTCACTCATACTTATAAGAATATGCTTTAAAACTTTTACATGCGAGATACATGTTACCTTAACCTCTCATGCAGACATGGTTCCAACTCCAACTATTTAGCCTTGTGAATTGTCACCAAACGTCACCATTAGACCACTTAGCTCTTTGTAGCTGGTCTATAAACAACTAACATATCGGTAACAGTTTTGTAATTATAGATGAGCTGAATATCACTGATCAATTTTCTTCTTCTATAAAAATGTGTTATGATCATGAAGAAAAATGATCATTTGAATATCGATCATATCTCAGTTTTGGACTCTTAGTTTCTTCTACAACTATGGGAGTTACTGCAGTTGAAACAACTGTTAATTCTAGAGCTTGAACTCAGACTTTTTTGAGTTCAGTGATACTGATGATCATTTGGATGACTTAGATAGGATATGTTTCTCATTAATTGAGATTGATATCATCTTCTATTATTAGTTTGGGCTGGATGTAGTTCGTAGTTAAGACATAGGACTCCTTTAATATTCAACTAGCCTTTGCTAGTCTTTGCTGGATAGATCTCTTTCCAATAATTGACTTTCTTTATTGACACATTTCTTTGTGATAAAACTTTTACTTTGAAGAGTGATCTTGAAAGTTGAAGGTTCAACTTTAGCTAGTTTAACAGCCTTTGAGCCGGCTACAATAGTTTATGCTGGTTCAGGAATAACCACACCCTTCAGCTTAATTCCTTCAATGCTAACTTTCTTATATTTATTAGAAGAAAAATCACCAATTTGAGACAGTTCTCATTCACATCTTCAGAATGCACTATAAAAAAAGCGCGATCTAACAATGTATTCTGTCACTAGTAACGACGAACCTATCGAAAATGATTGTTGACTGAATTGACGACCGAATGTCCATTGTTAAATGTCTAATTTTGGTGTGAGCCTGTTAGTACAAGATTTTTGCACTAAGTATTTTTGATTGTCATGATCTTTATGGCAAATCAATTACACAAAGATTTTGATTTTTCATGTATTGAGAAAAATGTTCTGCACATGAACATTCCGTTGCAAATCTGATCAGAGATCAAGAATGTATTGATTCATGTTCTGCACATGATCATGTACATCGTTGTCCAGAAGCTTCCGTGGAGACAGGACTTGATGAAGACTGATACGACCTGGACTAAAGAAGAAAGCATTGAGTAAAAAATAGGGAATGACTGGACTAAAGAAGAAAGCATTGAGTAAAAATGTATTAAATTGGTAGGCCAGTGTTATTTCTTTAGTTCAATGATTGGAATAAGAGGAGAGGCCCAAACCCATTAAGTTGGGAGCCCTAATTTTCGTCCCCCCTCTCTATTAATTAGAGAGGGGAGGCGTGTATTTGTGTGTGTGAAATCAGCCCCTCTATTGCTCTCTTAATTCCCTTAGGCTATCCATACAGTTTAGTAGCTTGTAGCCCACTCTACATCTAAACGGGTATCGAAAATATAGTAGAAGATCAAGGAGTATCTTTGCAGCCTTGGTGTGCGTCGAACACAGTGGGAGGAAAGCCATGTTTGACTGTTCTTCTACAACAATGAGATTAGACTTGTAATCTCGTGAGCAACCCTACAGTTCGTGTAAGTAGTTATATCGAAATCCTTTTTCCGCTGCATTGATTTCGATTGTCTTGCATGATATGTTCAACATGTATGTTTGATTGCATCACACATAAAATCATGATTTGCATGCTAATAGAATTATCAATTAGCTGATTAGATCCTATGGGGTGTAATTCAAAAAAATCCCAACATCAACATATAATGAGAAATCCAAACTAGGTAATCAAATACTCAATAATGCACAGAAAATATAATTCAATAAATTATATCCTTCAATCCAAAGTATTTACAAATCCTAGAATCCCTAAAGTAATTTAGCTAGACATAAATGAAATGAAATAAAACAGAATTTGAAACATCATAAAATAAATATAGATGACGCTGGTATTCCTCTATGGCATCCAATCGTCTTCTACGATGAATTCTCTCTCCAACACCGTTATAATCCTTCTCTCCAATGATTCGATGTTCTCTCATAGTGTAGATTGTATTGATAGTCTCCTCCATCTCCTCGAGGTATGTAGAAGTGTATCAATGGTGTAAATGGGGTATTGGGAGTGGTTCTAGGTGTGTGTGGTGACTCTTCTTCATGTGTCTCAACTTGTTTCTATATTTTAGGTTTGGAACCCTAATTATAGATGAAAAACTCGTCAATCCATGAAGCTATTGACATGGGTCGAGTGAGAAAGTTTGGTTGACCCAGAGAGCTATTTTTACACAGAGTCAACCCAAGTGAACTGGGTTGGGTCAACCCAAGCCTTAAGAAATTGCACATGGGTGGGTCGACCGAGCCATTCCGAGTTAACCCACTTCTTTTTCGAGCTGGGCTTGGGATTTCAACAAGCTTTGATCATTTAATGCAGTCCAATATGCTTTAATTAAGTAATTAATTAAGCTCAGAGCCTAATTAAAATTTCTTATAGCTATCCATAACTTTAATTGAAAATTTTGCGCCAATTATTCAACATATTCGCCACTTTAGCTGCAAAACTCACAAACACATCAAAACACCAAATGATAGGAAATCAAGCATAAAAGCTAGTAAATCACACAACTTCTCAAGATAAAAGATATCAATTCATGTATAAAAGTATTGTAAAATACACAACTATCACCTAGCAGAATAATCAACGAATAGGAATCCAGTGTGGAGAATGTGATAGATTTGGTCATATTCAAGTTGAATGTGCTAACACACTTACGAAGAACAAGAAGAATTATAATGCCTCTCTAAGTGAAGATGACTCAGGAGATAGAAGCATTGATTCTGAAGAAGAGGCCACTGCATTCACAGTCAAAACTTCTGGTTATCAAGATCATTTTGCTCTTGCAGAAGAAGAAAAATCAAACAATGAAGAGTTCTGTCAATAGGACTTTGTAAAAACATACAAGGAAATGTATACAAAGTGGCTGGAAGTTCTAGATATTAATAAGAATCTCCAATCTCAAAATAAGAGTCTTATTAAAGAGAAAACAAAGATGATCAAGTCTGACTTAGATCAGAAAAGGATCATTTGACAACAAGAGAAGGAGATTGCAGAGCTATCTATAGAACTCAAATCCATCAAAAAGAATGTCACCATGCTAAACAATGCAACAAAGAAACTAGATAAGATTCTAACTACTCTTGGACATTGGGGAAGAAATCATCCAAGGCTTGGATATGCGGGAGAACAATCATCCGCTAAGACGGAGTTTGTTAAAGGAAGCACAAGTTATTAGTCTTATATACTGGAAGACTTGTCTTTGTATATATTCTAAAATATTTTATTTGACGATATAGATTGAATAATTATTGCAATCACTGTGTGCGTTTATTTATAGTTATATTTATCTGTCAGTTCCATATACTTGCATTGTAGATGATATAGTGTGGGTATACACACGATAAAGATTATATCATTGGATTCGTTGCAGAATATTAAAAGACTCAACACTTAGATGATCCTGAACGCACCATCTGTATACCTTAGAATAATATGAGAGTTAGTTTATCTTGACTAGCTAATTATTCTAGTACACTGGCTTGTATATTGAGATGGATTACTATAGGATACTATTCTCTATTCTGACATTAAGTGAGAGAATAAAGATCCACAGAGTTCGGGTTCTTAACCCATATATTTATTTCCAGACATATATATGTTATGTTGTTACTTTGATTTATCAATGAGTGAGATTCTTTAATAGGATCAACAACCTCGATATTTTGGACAGTAGCATTTACATTTATGATGGGTCGTGCAATATATATGGCCACTGTGTCCTGGTCCTTCAGGTTGATGATGTCCCGTTGTGAAAGCACAAAGTTCATGTGAAATCCTGCAGGTCGAATTTATTTCGTACATGATAAAGTTTGTATGGTACTACTCAAGGAACAAGATATCAATTAATAATAGCTGTCAGAAGTTTACATAATTAATTAATGGACATTATTTGTTAAACATGGGGAATGGCTGAACTAAATGAGATAGCATATTCTTAAATATGTATTAAATTGGTAGGTCAGTATTATTTCTTTAATGGAATAAAAGTAATACTTAATTTATTTAATTATATCATAAGTTCTGGATATTGGATATTAAATAAATTAGCAGACCAATTTAATATTTTTCTAGATTTCTGTTGTAGCCCAATATGACATTAGTGGACTAGAAAATGAATAAGACTGAGAGGCCCAAGCCCTTTAGGTTTGGAAGACCAAATTTTCACCCACCTCTGTATAAATAAGGGATGGGGGTCGAAAATTAGGACACACATAAATCAACCCCTCTTTTGTGCTCTCTTGATCCCCACAGTATTCATACCTGTTTAGTAGTATACATCCCACCATGTATCTAGACGCGATTCATGAATACAACAGAAGATCGAGAAGTGGAATATCAATTGTGATAGGGGACGCCGATTACATACTTCAACAACAGCAAGATTAGACCTTTAATCTTGTCATCAACCCGATGTTGAATTGTAAGTTGTTTTCGATATTCTATGATTTCGCTTTTAATTAGAATCGAAAACTATAACTTGCATGTTAATTCACTTGGTTTAATTATTTACATTAAAAGTATAAAACTGTGATATATGAGCTAGAATTAATGAGCAACCAAATAGATCATGTGGTGGTTTAATTCGAAAAAATCGTAGCACAAGTTAATCAGCACATGCGCAGCAAAATGTTCTGTACTTAGGGAAGAACATTGATATAAAAAAAGGACATAACAACAGATTTAACGGAAACAAAAAATGTATTATCTGCCATTATTATGAAGAGAAAGGCCACATATGATCACACTATGAGAAGTATCTCAGTGATCTGAGAAGAATGAGAAGAAGGTTCATGGTACAAAAACCATTCAACAAGCAGAAAGAGTCAGCTTCTCAGAAGAAGAAAGAGTCAGCTTCTCAGAAGAAGAAAGAGTCTTCTCAGAAGAAGTAATGAGTTATCGACCAGAAACATCATGACAGTCTTATTGCTCATACATCTCTGCGAGTTGAAAATAACTTCAATTGATACTTTGATAGTGGATATTCATGGTAAATAACATATGATTGTTCTGTGGTAAAGAACTTAAAGTCATGTTCCTCAGACTTTGTTACCTTTGGAGATGACAAGAAATGAAAAGTCATGGGAAAAGGTGAATTGGTTGGAATGCCTAAACTAAAAAACACAATGTGTGTAGATGGCCTGAAAGCCAATCTCCTCAATATCAGTCAACTTTGTGATGATGACATGACTATTATATTCACTAAGGAGAATTGAGGGTACTAAAGAAAGATATGGAATTGTTCATGGAAGGAAAAGATCAGCTGATAATTGCTATCAACTTTATATTCTTGCACGAACTAACATATCAGAGAACATCCTTGGATCAATCAGAAATTTGGCATCAGAAACTTGGTCAGATCCACTTCAAAAATCTCTAGAAGAATATCAATAAGGAGATGGTTAGAGGAATCCCTGAGATCAAAGTGGAATGTGACATAATTTGTGGTTCTTGTCAAGTTGGAAAGCAGATTATCTCCCAGCACTAAGAAGTACAACATGTATCTTCACAAAGGGTTTTAGATCTTCTTCGTATGGATCTAATGAGACCTATGGCAGTGGAAAGCTATGGAGAAAAAAGTGTGTCTTTGTCTTGTTGATGATTTTTCAAGGTTCACATGGGTGGAATTTCTTAGAGACAAGATTAAGGCTTTTATGGCATCCAAGAAACTGGTTTGCATGATCACAGTTGAGAAAAATCTACCAATGGTCAGAATTAGAAGTGATCATGGAAGAAAATTTGAAAACCAGTCATTTAATGACTTATGTAATGAGAATGGGATAAGCCATGAGTTTTCTGCTCCAAAGATTTCATTTCAGAATGGAATTGTTGAAAGAAAGAATAGAACCCTCCAGAAAATGACTAGAACAATGATTGTTGTTAAAGGAGTTGCCTCTATATTTTCGGTAGAAGCTATCAACACAGCTTGCCACATTAGCAATCGAATACATCCAAGGCCATGTACTTTTACTACTCCATATGAGATCTATTTGAGAAGAAGCCTACTGTGAAGTATTTCCCTATATTTGGAACCACTTGCTATGTCTTGAATGATAGAGAATATCTCACCAAGATAGAAAATCGAGGAATAGAAGATTTGTTTCTGGAGTATTCTAGAAACAATAAATCATACATAATTTACATCAAGGAGGCTAAGGCAGTGATATAGTCCATCAATGTCTGATTTGATGATCATAATCATTCTACAAGTTCTATAGAAGACGATGTATCTATTGAAGTATTCGGATATCAGAATGTACATTCAAAACCAGAAAATGAAGAAGAAACTGAGGTTGTGACTATTGGGATTTTTTTGAATTGTACACCCATAGGATCTAACCGGATGTTCATTAATTCTATAACATGTATATCATATTTTATGTGTGATTCTAATTATTGCCCATGTTGAATTAACAAGCAAGTAAATCGATTCTAACGCAGCGGAAAAGATAGAATCAATAAAGCACTTACATCGTAGACGAGATTAAAGGTCTAATCTCGTTGTTGGAGAAGACACAATCAGTGCCTCCCACTTCTTGGTGATGATGATCGAACTCTTCCAAGAATGATATTGTACTCCTTGAACATCTACTGTATTCTCGGACCTTGTTTAGATGCAGGGTGGGCTGCATACTACTAAACTGTGTGGGAACCCTAGGGAATCAAGTGAGCAAAGAGAGGGGCTGATTTCTTGTGCATCAATTTTGTGCCTCTCTCTCTAATCAATAAAGAGGTGGACGAAAATTATGTCCCCTAACTCTAATGGATTTGGGCATCTCCACTTGTTCCATTCCCCAATCCACTCAGGTCTTATTTGGTCTACAACAATGAACTAGAAGAATATTAAATTAGCCTACTAATTTATTTAATTTCTAATATCCATAATATGGATATAAATAAATAAATTAAGTATTATTTTTATTCCACTAAAGAAATAATACTAACTTACCAATTTAATACATATTTACGAATATGCTTTCTTCTTTAATTCAGCCATTCCCCATATTTAAGATATAATGTCCATTAAATAATTATGTAAGCTTCTAACATCTATAATTAATTAACATCTCCATTCCTAGAGTAGTTCCACATAAGCTGTATCATGTAGGAAATAAATTTCACCTGCACGATTTCACATGAACTTTGTGCTTCCTCAAGGGGACATCATCAACCTGACGCACCAGGATATGGTGACCATATATAATGCACGACCCATCATATATATAAACGCCACTACCTAAAATATCGAGATTGTTGATCCTATCAAAGAATCTCACCCATTGATAAATTAAAGCAGTCAACGTAACATACATTTGTCCGTCAATATATATGGGTTAAGAACCCAAATTTGTGGATCTTTATTCTCTTACTTAACGTCAGAATCAGAGAACAAAATCTTATCATGATTCTCCTCAATACACACGCTGGTGTACTAGAATAATCCATTAGCCAAGATAAGCCAATTATCAGATCATTCTAAGGTGTACCAATGGTGGGTTTAAGACCATCTATGCCATGAGTCTTTTAATATATTGCAAGAGAACGATTATATGATCTTTACCGTATGTTGACCCACACCATATCATCTACAATGCAAATATATGGAACATATAGATAAATATAACAATAATTAAATACACATAGTGACTATAATAAACATTCAATCTATATCATCAAAAACATTATTAAATGTATACAAAGACAGGTCTTCTAGTATACAAAACTAATAGTGACTCTGAGAAGGCCTTCATGAAAAATCATCAAAGATCGTCCAACTTCTGAAATTATTTATGATATCAATGAAGGAAGAATTACAAGAAGCAAAGTCAGAAAACAAGTTCAAGAGGAAAGTGCTAATGTGTGTTTCACATGCAAAGTAGTGGAACTAAAGAATGATCATGAAGCTCTCCAGGATGTCTACTGGATAGATGCAATACGGGAGGAATTACTTTAGTTTAAAAAGAATGATGTATGAGATCTTGTTCAGAAACCACATGAGATAAATATTGCGGGCACAAAATTAATTTTCAAGAATAAGACAAATGAATTTGGAAAAAGCACAAGGAATAAAGCAAAGCTAGTAGCTTAAGGATATTTGCAGATTGAAGGGATTAATTTTGATGAAACTTTTGACAGTGCATGGTCCCGCATGATGAAGTTTAAGTTATATAAGATGGATGTTAACAGTGCTTTCTTGAATGTATTTATGAAGAAAGATGTCTATGTAGCACAACCTAAAAGATTTGAAGATCCACACTATCCAGACCATATCTACAAGCTTAAAATAGCTCTATATGGTCTAAAACAGATTCCTCATGCATGGTATGAAAGACTTGCATCATACCTTGTTAGCAAAGTTTACAACAGAGAAGGAGAATATAGAATACTCTTCATTAGAATGGTTAAATCACAGGTGATTGTGGTTCAAGTTTATGTAGATGATATAATGTTTGGATCTGTGTTAGATAGCATGGTCAAGGACTTTACTAGGGACATGGAGATTGAGTTTGAGATGAGCTTCGTTGGTGATCTGAAGTACTTCCTTGGACTTCATATTGAGCAATCAAAAGAAGAAGTTTTCATCTCACAAACTAAGTATGCAAAAAACTTAGTTAAGAAATTCAAAATGTAGAATTCAAAACACAAGATAATACCAATTAGAACATCTGTGAAGATAGCTAAAGATGATGCAGAAAAAGAAGTGGATCAAACACTATATAGAAACATCATTAGAAGTTTGCTTTATCTAACTCTATGTAGACCTGATATAGCATATAGTGTAGGAGTTTGTGCAAGACATGAGACATGTCCCAAGGAAAGTCACTTGAAGGCAGTGAAGAACATTATCAAATATGTCAATGGAATTGCAAACTATGGATTGTGGTACACTAGTGACATCAACTCAAGTCTTATAGCATACTGTGATGCAGATGGCAGACTCTCCAGATGATAGGAAGAGTACATTAGGTGCTTGTTTCTTTTTAGGAAACAATGTTATTTCCTAGTTCAGCAAAAACCAGAATGCCATCTTTCTATCTACTGAAAAAGTTGAATACATTGCAGCAGGGAGTGGATGTACTCAATTAATCTGGATGATGGAGATGATTAAAGACTATGAAGTAGAACATGATACAACTATTCCTTATTGTGATAACATAAGTGTTGTCAACACATCAAAGAATCTAGTTCAACACTCGAGGACAAAATACATAGAGATCAGACATCATTACATCCATGATCTGGTTGAAGATAAAGTGTCGAAGATTGTGTTGGGTTTTTTTAATTGAACCACCACATGATCTATTTGGATGCTCATTAATCTTAGCTCATCTATATCATTATTTTATGTAAGTGTAATGTTAATTATTAATCCTAGTTGAATTAGCATGCAAGTTGTATTTTTCAAATCTACTAAAAGTAAAAACATAGAATCAATCGAAAAACAAGCTTACAATTAATGTCGGGTTGATCATGAGATTAAAGGTCTAATCTCATTATTGAAGCAGGTATAAACGGTACCTCTCAGAAAGTGCAATTCTACTCCTTGATCTTTTGCTGTATTTCCGGACCATGTCTAGATACAGGATGGACTGTATACTACTAAACAAATATGAGTACTATAGAAATCAAGAGAGCAAGTACTAAAGCTTCAATGGATCAGTAAACCGAGAAGCTCTCAATCTCATCCTCCACTTCAATGTAAGCCTCCCAATTTCAACATCAATAATTTCATAATCTTGATCAGAACATCATCCACTACACCTTGCGACTGCTTCAATGATCGATCTGCCAACTGGAGTGTTATAGATGTCAGCTTTAGCAGACTAAGTCCCAACTCCCGATAAATAGATAGGGGCATCAGATTAATGCTGGCCCCCAGATCTCATAGCACATTATCGAAATTAGCTTCTCCAATGGAACAAAGAATGGAAAAACTCCCCAAATCCTTCAACTTTTGAGGTAATTTTCTCTGAATGATATCACTGGATTCCTCAGTTAAACTCACCATCTCATAGGCTTTGATCTTTTTTTTCTTAGCCAAAATATCCTTCATGAACTTGGTGTACTTGGGAATTTTCTCCAATGCCTCCAAAAAATGAATGTTAATCGAAAGTTTCTTGAAAATTTCAAGGAACTTCTCAAACTGAGTTGCCTTTTCTTACTTCTTTTTCCTTTGGGGAAATTGTAGAGAGGAACATATGTAGGAGGAGGCACATATTTAAGTACATGAGCCTCCCTCACATCAGCTGCATTTTCCATCTTCTTAGAAGTCTCAGTCTCAGCTACCGCCTTTTCACCCCCTTTTATGCTTCCACTGCAAGCATGGATAGCATTGCATTGCTCTTTCGGGTTCACCTCGATGTTGCTAGAAAACTGTCCCTTTTGTTGTTGAATTCCCAATCCCTTGGCAATTTGACCAACCTGCATCTCTAGAGATTTCATTTGTGCTCCAATGTTGGTCGTAAATCTATTGAAAGAAATAGCCATGTTATCAACCTTGGCTACCTCTGTATCCATCCTCTATTTAGTTGCTTGCATGAAGACACCAAGTATGTTCTCTAAATCTAGCTTCTTCCCCTTATTTATAATCCATTAGTCATAGAGAACTCGGGAGGCTGCTATTGGAAATTATTGGGGTTGGAATAGGTTAGCCTATCCTGATTCCCGTACTGATTTCCACCCCGATTCTGTCCATAGTTGGTATTGTAACCTTGTCCTTTCATATAATTCACATCTTCAACTTCATCTTGGACTACAACTACTTTACAGCACATTCTCCAGTAGGGCAAAACTATTCTTCGTTAGCAAAGTAATCACCCTAGCTATAGTTGACTTCTGAGTTGTCAACTCCTTCAAATCATTAGAAAAAGATAAGATCTCTACAACTCTTCTAGCTGAATTGCTCTGAGAAGGCAACTGAGCACTGTTTGCAGCCATTATTTCTAGTAACTCCATGGCTCCATCTACAAACAACTCCAACAATGCTCCTTCTATAGCTGCATCTATCCAGTCTCTGGTGTGCTCCATCAAACTTTATAGTCCCGCAAACTTCAAGGAAATGTGCCAGATACGCATGTGGATCTTCCAGTGATCCACCACCAAATTGGTTATGTTGAACCATCGAGATCAATGCCAGCTTCAATTCAAAACTATTAGCAATTATGGTTGGCAATTGCACTCCACCAAAATTTCTAATGACTTGAGGCTCCAAAGTCTCCCGAATGGGTGGCGGGGCTACTGGTGGTTCAGGTGCACATTGTTGTGGCTGAAGTAAAGCCCACAATGCCTCTATTTCTCTACGCATAGCAGCCATTTCATCCTCTCTGTGAACTGTCATATTCTCAGCTTTGTTTCTTTCCACATTCCTGTGTTGGGCAGAGACTTTAATCTCAGGATCTAAGGGAATTAAATTTATTGTACCCTTAGACCTCAAGTTTATAAACTACCTGCAAAACACCATAACAAACAAGATACAGCAAAAAAGAAAAGAAAAGAAACTAAATAAAAAATAATACTGATAAAGTAAAAATACAATCTAAATTAAAGCTGAACAATAAAATCAAATATCAGTTGAAATTACACCAGTCCCCAGTAACGACGCCAGAAACTTGTTTGCTTGTTTATTTCACTAAAAAATGACTCGCCAGTGCACGAGGAAAATTATAGTAAAACAATGGTGAGAACATATATTGTATTCACAAGGACTGGCTATGTAATCCAACTAAGTACTCAATCGAATTATCCTACTTTATCTAGATGACCGAATTAAAAGTTTGGTGTTAAACTAAATAAAACTTAAGAACTCTAAATGAATAATAAAGCAGGAACACAAAAATCAAATAGGAACTTCAGAGAGAAAATGGATTATAGGGTCTACATGCCTATGGATTTTATGAATTCAATTAACAAACTAAACTAAGTTTAATTCCTAAATCTGGAGGAGAATCACTAAATTATCTAGACGCTCTCTCTCGAGTAAGTTCTAGAAGTAGATTAAACACCAAAAGTCATCTCTTGATCTCAAGTTGTTGTTTAACTCCAAAATACTCCTAGGATTTATTCTCCTCATGATAACCTACCAATCTCTCGATCTAGCAAGTGTTTCGGTTCAAATCGCTCTAAATTGTATTTTCCGGTTTAGACTCAACACGGTAAACTACTTCAAACCAAACCCGCAATTGGATGGGGTCAATCATAGACGCAATGAGCTAACCTGAGTCGATCTCTCAAGGAAAACTTCATGTGGGAAATTATCTTTAGGCTATGCATGCAACGTGTTTACAAACTTAACATAAAACCTAAACATTCTAATCATGGATTTGAAGGTTGATTTAAACTAAGAAATGTAAATACACAATTCAACTAATAAAATGCAAATAACGACGAGATCAAGATTGAGGAAAAGATTATGATTCGAGCATTAAGGTGTAGATTCTCTCATTGGCTTCTCACTTGGCTTGTTTCAAGTTTGTTATATTAATCTCAAACACACAATAGACCCCTCAAGAGGTTTAACTTCAATTATTATCACCGTCTATCCATTAAACCCCTATCGGCTATATCATATAATAGCAAGGTCAATATATTAGGCCTATGAACCCAATCCACCTAACGTTGAAGGAACCTTGGTCGGGATTTAGAATCTCCTTGCGGTCTCATCTAAAGCCTAGTAATGCTAAGTATGATCAAGTACTCAACATAATAATCACAATTCCAACAACAACAACCAACCATAACAAGCATGGATCAAAAACCAAATTGATCCTCTACCCCCTAATAGAGAGATTAGCCCATAACCATGCTTAAAAAAATACTAATACCATAAAAGTGCTTCATCTCATAATAAAATGAAAATAACATAAACTTCTACAATATTTAGTATCCTTCAAGAATTTGGGACAAACCCCCACAAATCATCTAAGATATAGAAAGAAAATACCAAAAGAAAGAGCTCCTAACGAGCCTAGCTTTCATGAACGGCTCGTAGTCGGATTTCTCCTTGTCTCTTCTTCTTCCACCTTAGTTTGCTTACCTATTTTCTTTCTCTTCTCCTCTTCTCTTGAATGGTGGTGGTGATGGTGAAAATGGTGTAGAAAGTGGTGAAGGTAGTGGTGATGTGTAAAGAGAAAATAGAGAGAAAAAGATGGAGAAGATGAAGTGGTGAGAGAGAGAATGGTGAATGTGAAGTGGTGAAGAATTGAGAATATGAAGTGGTGAAGGTATGTCTATGTAGGAATTGTTGATATCCCCAAAATAAAGTGGAGATATCCAAAGAGAGAGAGAGAGAGAAATCCAAAGAGAGAGAGAGAGAGAGAGGAGTGCAAACAGAGAGAGAATGAGAGGGAAGATGATGTGATGTGAGAGTGAAAGAAAAGGTGATGTGATGTGAAAGTGAGAGAAAAGGTGATGTGATGTGAGAGTGAGAGAAAAGATGATGTGATGTGAGAGGAGAGTAGGATTCCAAAGAGAGAGAGAATGAGTCCAAAGAGAGACAAAATGAGAGGGAAGAGAAAAGGTGATGGGATGTTGATGAGATGTTTGATGGAAAGTGACGCGCGGTCGTTTCATGCTCAAAATGAATTTGTATGCTCCTATGCCCACAACGAGCATAGCTAGCTATGAGTAAGAGGTCGATCCCACAGAGAGCTGATGTGATTCCACCTTCGAGTCACCAATCAAAAAAATGTGGTTTTGTGTTTTTACTGTACTGAAAGTAAATATGCAAAAATAAACTAAAAAGAATATCAAATAACAAAAGGTTCCGAGATTGAACTAGATTTCAATTTAACTCACACTCACTCGATCATGGGCACACTGATTTTCCTGTATGATTGAATCACCCAGTTATGGAGATCGGATTCCTCACTACATCTCCTTATTCATCCTTTCGGTTTAGATTTAAAAGTTATTCCTCATCAATTAAATCTGTAACACACCACCCACCTCCCGGTTCCCCTAAGAGATGTAAATGATAGGAAGAATTGTGCCTCTAGATGAACCCAAGTTTGTTGTGTTTATTGATTCTTCGTGTGCCCACAACAACCCACCAAGTTCCTAGCTACTATCGAATTAACACACAATCACGATTCATTAATTCTTTTAGCCCTAGAATGCCCAGTACGACTAAAGAGTGATCAGCCACATTAGTCATATTAAACACGCTTTTTTCTAGCATTGGAACAAAACCTGGCAGAAACCCATTCGTACAGTAAAACGCCCACACAGCCTCACCAGTTTTTAAGTGTGTGTTAAATCTTCATCTCTGTTCAACCCGGAATATAAATCTAGCTACTCATGCTAGATGGAAGTATAAAGACATAAAATAAAGACATGATAAACAATAAAAACTTACTGAAATTGAATTAAAACTCGTCCAACACCAACACCGAATGTAAACAACATTAAATATAAATCCTAACCTCTATGGGCATAAGGCCCCAGATTGTCTTGATGCCGAAGCAGCGTTGAAACTAAACTATATGCGAAAATAAAAGTGCAGAAATAATATGGTACGAAGTTCTCCTTTTCTAACTATCAAACTAGTGTTTAAAGGAGTACAAAAGATCAAATAAAAATTCCCTAAAAAGGGGTAACTTCCATATCTGCCGGATTGCTGTGCCCCGTTGGACTCTGACCGGATAAGGAAACTTCCATATCTGCTGGATATTCTATGCCCGCTGGACTCTGACTGGATAAGAAAACTTTCTTATCTGTTGGATGAATCCCGATATATAAGGAATCCCATCCTTATCTTCCAAATTGCTGCCCAAGAGTCCATCTACAAACAAACTTTCCTTCTTCTATTTAGATTTCAATTCTCATAAAGCTCCAGCGCCAAATTTTATCTTCTTTCAACAGAATCTCGCTTTTTTCGGGAATGCCCTCTTCATTGCCTCATCTAAATCTGCGAGAGTATTGTGGGCATGACATCTTCTGCTCATGCCAATTTTTATTTGATATGCCCATTTCACCCATTTCAGTTTATTTGAAGGACAAAACGCCTCTTTCACCGGATTTGACTTTCAGAATGCCCAATCCACTTTCCTGGTTTTTTTCTGACATAAAGACACTAAAAAGGACATTTTGAGCGACTAAAATGCCCAGAATAACACGAAATAAATGGACACATCAAAGGCTTGGGGGAACAAAAATTCCAATGCTAGACTTAGGGAAAATTAATCCCTATTCCCCTATTACTTAGGTGGTCAAGAAGTCTTCATCCATTTCAATTAAATAAAAAGGCTGTGAATGGAAGGGAAAATGGAGTGAGAATGCACTGAAGAAAGAGGGAAATACTGATCGGAATAGGTGAACAGGACACCCTGCGCGCCCGCGGGGTGCGGCGCACCTGCGGGGGCAGTCGAGATCCATAGGCCGCGCCCGGGTGCATATGTACGCTCGCACTTGTGCCTCCATCGAGCGTAGGGGCACCGTGCATGCTCGCACGGGTGATGGCGTGGCCGCGCGTGCTCTTTTTTCTCCGTGCTTCCCTTTCGAGTGCAATTCAACATTTCAAGTGAAATCCAATTCTTGCTTTTCCTCATCAACTTTGATCCTTTCTTGACTCGGCTACCTATCGGGTTTATTAGCTCGGGCTCAATTTTCGAGCTTGCAACCTGCCACCTAATTGCCATAAAAGATCCTGCTTTCATAGACAAAAGCTCAAGTTTTGCACAACTTGACATGATTTACCATTAGAGCAATAAGTGAAAATAAACACACAAAATCAACACATAACAACATAAAATACTAGAGAATAATTGACTAAACATTACAAACATCCTATAATAAAACAATGCAATTAGACACTAAACAGATTGCCCAGTTAGCAGTTCCTCAGCTGCCTCAAGCTTCAGTCCTGGAATGCCTCGGAGCAGCTGCCTTGGCTTTCAGCTCGAGATTTTGGCAGCTAGGCTTTAGAGCTCTCATCTCTTGATTCCAGTCGACTTTCATCTAAGCCTTTTTCTCCCAGCTGACTGATCTTTGATCAGTTCAGTTTGGTCTTGAGCTTTCAAGCTGGCTCATTCCTCATCAGTCTTTCTTGGCTTTCAGTTAGACTGATGGCTTACTCATCTGTGGATGTCTTCCAGTCTCTTTCTGGTACAGCTTATCTTAAGCTTGAAGAGTAGACTTTAACTGGACTAGTTAAGACATCCTTTTCAGCTGGTTGACCATGCTTCAAGGCGATTGACTTTTCGCTTCAGCTGAGCTGAGATTTGAAGTCTTACTTGGTCATTACTCCCGACTTCCAGCCTGAATAACCTGCAGTTTTTCACATAAATTTTCTATATGTTTTGACATTTCATCAAAACCGTCAGTTAGCTACTTTGTTAGTTTTTCCCAACAATTTCCCCCTTTTTGATGATGTCAAAACCAGTCAGTTAGATGATGGAAAACTGCATGAGGTTATCTTTCATGAATGAATATCGGAGCTTGTACCAATCTTTGGTATTAGAACTGACTTTTGTTATCATAGCTTTTAAGAGCTATTAGTTTGAGATTCATGAGAGTTTGAATTCAGATAAGTACTTAGAGCTTTACAAGTTTATCATTCAGATATTAAGGCTTTTGCTAACAGATTTTGTATCATAAATATTAAAACCTTTAATGCTAATGATACTCGTTTTGCACAACTTGAGAAAAATTTAGTTTCTTCAATTCTAACATAGCTCAATTTTGTTTAGTCCTGATTTTCATGCAGCTTTAGTTCATTATCAGAGTACGTAGAGCATGGATATTAAAGCATAATTGCATGATCAGAGTGTAAACACATAATCAGAACATATTTGTATTATCAACAAGGAGCATGTTAAGAACTGATTGAGCAAGAAGATGAAGAATTGTAAGAAAGTGGTAGAGACAGAGAATATCAAGGTCTAATATTTTGGACTTCCTTCTTCAACTGGAACTGTTCACCAATCAGTTCCGTCTTCTTTTGCTCGATTCTCCTTTCTCATATCTACAAGAAGAGATGCCAGGTATGTTGTGGATACCCCATTCTTGCTGCTGCTTCAGCTAGAGTTGCCCAAATAAAACCGGACCGGCGGTTATAACCGCCGGTTTACCGGTTTGACACGGTTCCAGAACTGTACGGACGGTTACGGTTTGTAAACCGTAACCATCAACCGTAATATGGTGGTCCGGTTCCGATTTGGTGGACGGATTTTTTCAAACCACCGGTTTGGGCGGTTAACCGGCGGTTTGTATATATTTTTTTTTTATTTTTTTATTTTTTTTTAACGGTCGAGATCACGATCCGCGTGATCTCAATCAATGGCTAGGAACGCACGGAGGTAGATCGCTGACATGGAACCACCGGTTTTGGAGCACAAACTAGCGGTTTGGGCTCCAAAACCTGCGGTTCGGCCGTTTTTTTTTTTTCAAAATTTTTCAAATTCGAATTTTGTATTTTTCCCCCCACTCCCCAATTTTCACCTATAAATACCCCATCTCCTCCACCATTTTCACTCACACCAAACTCTCAATCTCTCTCTCTATACTCAAATTCTCTCTATTTTAGCAATATCATTTTCTTATTCAAGTTTTCTTACAAGTTACAATTTTACGAACTTACTCTCTCTACTCTCAATCTCTCAATATCTCGGTTTCTTCATTTCTTCATTTCTACAATTCTACTCATTTCCTATCATCCCTAATCATCATGTGTAGCCGAGGTAGCCGAGCTGATAAGGGTAAAGGCAAAGCCATTGCTGATAGTTCCGAAGCTCCACGTCATCGTCATCGTACTCATTCTGGAGTACATATTTCTGATGATGCGGATATGACGTCGCCTCAATTTCAATAACAACAACCTGAAGAATATGTGAATCCCTATGGCGGAGCCGATGGCAGTTTCTACAACGATCCAAGTGGTGGCGGTTTCTACCATGATCCAACTGGTGGCGGTTTTTACAACAATCCTACTTCTGAAATGGAAGTTGACGAAGAAGTGGCAAGATGGATCCAGTTTGAAGAATTACAACGATCTCAAGAATCTCGTGCTTTCAGCAGAAATCCATCCATCGATCTCGACACGGAGGAGGTGGAGGAAGAGGCGGAGGCCGTTCCAACAAGAAATACGGCACTAACATCTGCTCTCTTCACTATTCATTTCCGAAAGGTGGCAAGGAAGAATGAAGCGGGTGTGTTTGATTTGTATTGTAACTATTGTCCGAAGCAATAAAAATTTCGCACTGGAGGAGGCTATGGAACGTACTGCTCACACATCACCAACAATCATCAAGTCGAACTTGCATGTGCTCAAGCTCAATCGCAACTCAACTTCCAACCGGTAAGCAGTCAAAATATCGAAAGCCAAGGTGAACGTACCCCTTACTCATCCCAACTCTTTAGGTTTGACCTTCTAGTTGCTAGGGAACAAATGTGTTATTTTATTTGTGAAGAATCTTTAGCACTTCAATTTGCCGATAGCATGAATTTTGAACGTCGTATGAAAGCTGCTTATAATCCTGGTGCTCAAAGAATACCTAGAATGACTATGACTAGGACCCTTGAAAAATTGCATATAAGATATAAGTCGAAATTGAAAAGTGTTATTAGTAAAATTCCTTATAGGGTTGCTATTTGTTCTGATATTTGGTCTGATAAATTTATCCGTCGTCATTATATTGCTGTTACATTGCATTGGATTGATTATTCATAGAATTTAAATAAACGTTTAATTACTTTTCGTAGATTTAACTGTCAACATAGTGCTACTAATATTTCTAAGGCTATTATTAAAATTTGCAATCATTTTAAAATGCTTGATAAAATTTTTTCTATTGGTTTTGATAATGCGAGTGCTAATACGGCTAGTATTAGAGAATTAATTCAAGCATGTAATCCAACCTTGCATGGTAAATATTTTCATACTCGATGTATTGCTCATATTTTGAATTTATGTGTTCAAGATGGACTTAGAATATTAAATAACTCAATTCAACATATTCGTGACGCTGCAGATTATATTCATGGTAGAGTTAGAGTTAGACGTAGGTGGGAAAAATTCTATAGGGAAGCTGGTGTGCATTCTAAAATTTTTAACTTAGATGTGCCTAATAGGTGGAACTCTACTAATGAAATGCTTTCTGCAACTTTTGAATATCGTGAATTATTATGTTCTTTTTTTGCTATGCATATTGAATCGTTTATTTTATTATCTTCGTATTGGGATGATTGTATTGAATTAATGGAGCTTTTACAAGTTTTTCAATATGCAACAAAATATTTATCCGGTGTGTATTACCCTACTGTTTGCAAATTTATGTATCATTGTTGTTTAATTGCTGCAAAATTTAATGCTTGTAGTCATAAACCTGATTTGCAAGATATGATTCTAGCCATGGTAAAAAAATGGCTTAAATATTTTGATCATGTGCCTAATATTTTTTTGGTTACAAAAATATTGGATCCTACTTTTAAACTAAGTGCTACTAATGATATGATTGACATGTATTACAAGTTTTTGTCTACTATGAGTTTTACAGGTTCCGATCCCGATATACATGTGCCAACTGCTGAAGAAATTAAAACAGAAATTTATGAGTCTATATATTCACTTTATAGAGAATATGAGTTAAAATATGCTGATAGTATAACTCGTCCAACCAGTCGTTCTTCAGGTTCTAGTAGTTCTTTTTCGTTAGGATTAAATACTTCATCTTCACATGGTAGTGCTTTACAAGAATTCCAAAATTTTTTCTACAGTAGAGGAAATACTAGGCGTAGTCAAAATGAATTAGATATGTATTTGCAAGACCCTGTTGTGCCCCCCGATGATGAAAATACAAGATGAACGGAGTCCCGGCAAGGGAGATTTTTGGAGTCCCGACATCAACGGTTGCGGTCGAGCAAGCTTTCAGTGAATCCGGTTACATGTTGGACGAACGGAGATCAAATTTGACACCGGATCACCTCGAAGCTCAAATGATGTTGAAGGACGAGTCCAAAGCCAACCTAAGAGAGCAAGAGAACCGCTGGGACGACTTGATGGATGGCCCGCTCATTGAAGTTGGCTCGGAGAGTGAAGCCGAAGGAGGGAGCCAAACCGGAGATGATTGGGACGACGACTTCGAATTCTAGACTCGCCAAGGAAAAAAGGTAAAATGAACTACGAGGGCTTTGATTCCAAGGTAAGGGATACGTAGGCAGCTTCATATGAAGTGCAAGCCCAAATTTCAATTATTTCTTTTTCCCCCCTAATTCTTAAATTCTAAATCAGCTCAAATTGTAATTTGTAAATTTTAAATTGTAAATATGTAAATTGTAATTTTATATTTTCATAGTTTGATTAATTTACAATTTGTATTTTGTAACTTGTTATTTGTAAATTGTAATTTGTAAATTTGTAAATTGTAATTTCATATTTTCATAGCTTGATTAATTTACAATTTGTATTTTGTAACTTGTAATTTGATAAATTAAATTATATTCTCAATATTCTTGTAAGTTGTAACTTGTAAGTTTTATAACGTGTAAATTGTTAGATATAAATTATAAAATTATATAATAATATCAAAATCCAAATAAACTTGTGTTTTGTCATACTTCTTAGTTTTTAACTTGTAAATTAGTAATTTTATCGATTTATTACTCAGTAGTTTTTCGTCCAATCGTCAATTCGAGTTCGGAGAGATAGAGGAAAAAAAAAAACCGGAAACCGGCGGTTAACCGGATAACCACCGGTAACCGGCCAAAACCGGCCGAGGTAAAAACCGGCGGTTCCGGTTAACAAACCGGAACCATCAACCGTCTACGCATGGTGCGGTTCCGATTCCACCGTTTTGGAACCGCCTAACCGGCAGTTTGTAACCGGAACCGGTCGGAACCAAAACCGTGGGCATCTCTAGCTTCAGCTGTACATTCTCCCAAGTCCATAACAAGTTTTGAGCTTGCCATGCTTGCTGCTAAAACTGGACCCCCCCCTCAAAAAAAAAATAGATTCCCCCTGAAAGGTAGATTCCCGCTGAAGCTGTACCTCACCTTGGATCTCATCCCAAAGAGTTAAATCACCCTTTTCAACCTTTCCATCATCATCATTCTCTTTCTCCTTTTCGGCATCATCCAAAAGGGCAAACTGAAGGAGCTCATTAGATAGCAGGGACAATTGTGGCAAAAGAGAGAAGGGGGTTGCCAGTAAATTATCGGTGATTTGGGGAGCTTGGGGTGCAGAGTTAGGAGTGGAAAACCATGAGTATGTCTCATCGGTTGGAATCAGTTGGGCAAGATCAAAGAGACAGAAGGGATCTTGCTTGTCAGTTGGTGTTGATGCAGGATTGAGAAGTGGCTCGTCCGCAATGGTGAAGAGTGCATCTTCACGAAGAGGAGTGTTGGAGGAGTTAGAGGGCTCATTGTCTGGAAGGGGTCTTTCATGAGGCACCAAGCTTTGACACCGCTTAATGATGGAATCCATGATTTTAGAAACTATTGGAGGTGAGCTGAGTGGATGATTCATCTAACTCCTGCTCCAGTTTCCTTCCGCAATCCAAAATAAGTCACCTCTTTTCCTGGCCATTTGCAGCATGGTGTCATCATCCACCTGGAATCTCCAGAAATGATATTGGAGATATTAGCTGAGCTACTAAAAAAGAAAGGGGTTAAGATCCCCAGTGAGACCAAAACAGCCTTTTAGCTGATGGTCAAGGCTTGCTGAAAAGCCTTCTTCCAGAGTGTCTGGGTTAGTGAAGCAGGGAGGCTCACTGGTTGCAGGTGCAGCGGACTTATCACTTATGTAAGTGAAGGAGTCACTATCAGTTGTAAACTGATCTGCATCAGCTGGAGGATCAGCTACAAGGAACGGCTCTTTTCCTTTAACTGGGTTGTTTGCCTCCGTAAGCTGAGGTCTCGAATTCCTTGGGCGACCAGTTTTGCCACAGTGCTTTCTGTTGACATAAACAGTTGGAAGAAAATCTCTTCTGGTGAAAAATGTTCCACCAGGAATGACTATTTTGATTTGCTCCTGGATAATGTGGCTGAGACGATCGGTGAACCCTATCTTGGCTTTGAATGAGCTAGTGTGTGGGTCAATCTTTGCAAGCTTCACATGATGTCGAAGCTGCACCAATATGAAAGATGCCCAATCAGCCTTGTATCCAAAGTATAAGATGGACGATAGGTGAGCGTTGTTGTCTGTGAACTGCGCGTTGATGATGCCTTCAAGAAGGATATGTATCACAATATCCAAGATTTGGACGATGGATGGGTAGAGACTGTCTTTCAAATTATTTGATATGTCTCGATGATTGATATGCGGCAGCTTCTAGTTATCCCAAAGTGCCATCTTGTGGGGGAGCGCTAGTTCATGCACCTGTAAGCCTTCATCAGGGAGCTGAAACAGTGTCATTAATGTATCTTTGTTGATGATGATGAGCTGATTATGGAAAACAGATGTGATGCTGTCTCTGTTTATCTCTGCATTGTAGTAGAATTCGGTTACATGCGAGAGATATCTTCTGTTGGGCCTCGTTTGTACAAACGATAGCAGCCCACATGTCTTCAGTGACTAGAAGATCATGTTGGTCTCCTCAGCACCTATGCGAGCTTGGAGAAGCTCTAGGTCAAGATACTTATCATATGAAAGGGATGATCCATGTCTGTGATGATGAACAATGTTAGTAAGAAAAGAGCCTGGATAAGTATAAGAGAAGATAAGGAGAAGAAATGTGTTGAGAATGAGTGTTGCATTCCATCTTCTCCACTGCTTATAAAGTAGTTTTTTTTATGCATTTAACCAAGGCAATCGAGTGTCTCTGGCTGATTAGCTGTGTGATTTGATAGAAAATTAGCTGAATAAATTATGCGCGTATCTCAGCCGTCCACCTGGGCGTTCACTTTTTGATCAAGCGGTTGAGATCTGAGGGTTTTAAAATCTGGGTGGTTACCATAAATAGTAAAATATTTGCTAGAAGATTTCCCATTTATATCCCTCAGAAAGTCAACTTTTTCTACATTAATGCATTGCATAGAGACTTTAATGGCAACTCAGATGAATAGTGAGCTTATTTTGAAGTGGTAATGGTAATTATTTAAAAATAAGCTTGAGGAATAGAGAAGAGAGAAGCTTATTGAGGAAGAGTGGTCATGCAACTGTTGAGAGATTGAGCTCTAGGCGTTAGTTTCCTGTTTAACTGATGATGTCGTCTTTAAACTGATGTGATCAGTTTTGTTGATCAGCTGCTGATTAACTCGTTCATCACTTTCCTCTTCTTGAGCGGTCATACTGGACTCGCTTCTCCGCTCTCTCTAGAGCTGTTTGACCTTTTTCTTTTTGAAGCTAAACTGGAGATTTTCGTTGAAGGATCAGTTCTGGCTGCATTCTCAGCCTATTGACGTTGCTTAAGTGCAACTGCGGAGTTGGTCAGTTTCAAGGTGGTCAGTTCTGGAGTTCCACTGCTGGGTGAGCTTGACTGATTGAGGATCAGTGGTGCAGATCTTGAGCTTGACTTGATAAGAAAAGTAATATAGCTTCGGGATAGGAGATCTAGTGATGTGGCAGTATGTTCAACGTCTTTCTCTACTTTTTGTCCAAGCTTTTGATTCATCAGGGTTACCACAAGTTGAGTATACGATAGATCCTAATCTATCCTCTCAGTGGTAGCTTCAGCTTGTAGGGATGCCTCTTCTGATTGAATTGATTCATTATCAAAATTCAGTCTGCGACAGTGTAGATCGGCTTGTTGATAGGTGAGTTGTTTTATAGTTGCAGCTCCTTGCAATCTCAAGCTGGCTTGAACATCAGCTAGCATGGGCTTAACTGGAATTTGATTATCAAGTCGATGCTTCATAATGTGCTGGACTTGCACAATAGTTGGAGAAAATGGATTTGAGGCTCCAATCCATTTAATACTCCAAGTTTCTTCTCGTTGCCATAAACTCATGCCATGAAAGACAGTTAGTAAGAAAAGGGACTGGATTGACATGGATTGTCTCCAGTTATACCAGTGGAAGTACCGGTGCAGTTGTTTGAACAATTGATTTTCTTGCTTGGCAACATAGCAGAAGTGAGTGAGAAGGAGATTTGTCACATCATTGTGAGCACTCTTGACTGTATATTCACCACTGTAGAAAGTGCGAATGTTGTCTTCAGTCAACTAGAGAGGAGGGCAAGTTCTTCTGAAGTAGTCAGCTTCATAGTTTGGATGAGGGATTCTAATAAATGGAATAAGCTCATCTGGATCAGAGCAGGGCTTGAAGTCGACTGATGATCCATTCTTGGATTGTGCAGAAGGAACTTCATTAGCAGTTGAGCTGCTTGAAGTTGCATTGTCGGCTCTGGCTTTGGATCTCCGCTTCTTCTTAAGTGACTGAAGATGAAATGTCCCTTTCTTGGGAATCTAGTCAGAGATGAGGACTGGTAGTGTGTCATCATTTGGAAGATGTAGCATATCTTCAAGGAGCTTTCTCATTCTTAGAACAAGTCCTATCTTGGACTCAAATTTCCTAGTCTTCTTTGAGTCGGTTGCTTTGATGACTTGATGCTTAAATTGGGAAAATATGAATTCTGCCCAATTTACTTCCAATCCTTCAACAAGGTGTATCATTACCGGTCTTGTGAAGATTGACTAGAAGAAATGGGTTGTTTGATTTCTTAAGAATAACCTGGAATTTCTTTCTCTCTAGGAATTTGTCTCTCAACATTTGCTCTTTGAAGGAAATAAGAGCTTTGGATAATTCGACCATTTTTGAAAATTTGGCTAAATTGAAATTTAAGCTTCTTGAGAGAGAAATACACTTTTTGGGAGATGAGTGATTAGAGTATTTTTGAAAAGTTGGAGCAAGGGGATTTTTATGAGTGATGAGAGAGACTCATAAATTTGTTGGTTGAAAGAATTGAATTAAATACCACATGTCATTTTTGGTCATTGGCTTTGTAATGAGTGCTAACAATCAAAAATTTAAAATAAATGCTGAGTTGTCATTTATTTTGCAAATAGAATTTTATTTCTTTAAAAAGAAATTTTGAATACACCGAATCACATGAAAATAACTAAAGAGTCTTGAATAAGCTTGATTCGTCTCTCAGTCTTTCTCGTGTTCAGTCTTTCTCCTCTTGGCAGCAGGTATAGTGGGGTTACTGCTAACTTCATCAGAGCTAGAAGACTCATCATTAGTTGATTGAAGTCATGCATTAGTTTGAAGCCTTCTGATCAGCTTCTCATGCCTCCTCACTTGCTGTTGCAGGCTCTGGATTAGCTCTTCATGTTGAGCTATTATTTGGCATGTTGGACTTCTGAACTGATCATCAGCTTGGACTCTTCTTGTTGGACTGGACTGATCAGTTGTAATGGTCAGTTGCAGGTCTTCTCCTCTGGACGATGCTTCATCACTTCCTTCAGCTGCTTCCAGTTGCTCACATGGCACTGTCTTCGATTCCTCAGCTGACTTTGCCACTAACTGATCTGCATCTTCTAGATCAATAGTGTCATTGTGGCTTGATTAAGGGAAAGTCTCAGGATCAGCTTGAGCCTGAGCCTGAAGCGCCATTTGGACGGGATCAGCAAAGATCACTATGTCCATTACTTCTGGTTGAGCTGGGGGAGCATCCAGATGGACTGCTTGATCAATTGTTTCTTCAGTAGTTAATTTCTTAGCAGCTGGTGGAGAGGAGGCTTATTTGAAGCTGCAGATCTATCCTTGGGGACAACAAAGAATTCAGCTAACTTCATAATTGATTGATCAACGACTGATTGTTGAACCAACTTCTCAAATGGCTCAACAACTTCTGCAATGTGATTTGCTTCAATGTCGGCAGTTAGAGGGGGCTCATCGAATACCAGCTGTCTTGCCACTTAGCGAATGATGGCTTGTCTTGATGTGGACGCATCATTAGTTGTGCCATGATGATGAATTTGTTGTTCTTCTTGTGTTATTTCTTCCAGAACTTTCTATTGTTGTTGCTTTCTGATCTTCTGTATTTCTCCTAATACCTAGGTTTGATGAACTTGAGGATGTTTCCAGAGTGCTTGGTCTGCTTCGGTGTGAAGCTCAGGAAGATCAATTTCAGCCCATTTGAGGAGATCATCCATAACATGAGCTAGTGTTTGTTCAGCTCACTGTCTGTGACATTGTCTGATGGCCAATATTCCTTTAAGAATGTTGATTGGATTCTGCTCTGGAGTACCTTGACCTGCCCATAGTATACTTCATTTTTCTTCTCTTCTCCAGAAACTCATTCCATAGAGAGTAGTTAGAAGAAAATGTTTCTCTGATTTAAAGAAATGTCTTCACAGATACCAGTAGCAGTATCTCACGAATGCTTTTTAGAGGACTTTAGATCCAACCAAATCTTTTGCAAAATTCCTGGTTATAAATTCTCTGACTTTGGCATCCACCCAACTTTTGATGACTTCAGCTCTTAGAAGAGCTCGGATGTTTTCACTTGTCTCTCCCAATGGAGGACATGTTATCCTAAAGTACTCGGCTCCAGTACCTCGCGGAGGAATCCCTCTAAAGGGTACGATGTCGTCCTCCTCAATTTCATCAATGTCAAATATTTTGACATTCTGAGGCGGTAGCTTTCGAAGGAGAGGCGGACCAGGCTTCTTCTTTTCTTTGTCAAGCTTCATCTTGATTGACTTCCTTGAACCTTTACTAGTTCCCTTCTTGATCAGAGTTGTCTCAATTGATTCTTTCTTTGTTTGAGCCGTTTGAACAGATGGGTTGTCTGTTGGAGCTGAAGTTGATGTGGAGCTAAGACACACTTGTTGCAGTGGCTTGGTTTTGACTGGAGTCCCTATCATCGACTGATTTGTAGGCTATCTTCAGTGTCAAAGTCTTCTTCTGGAAATTCTTTAACAGCTTCTTTGTCTTTTCTTTCAGCAGCTTTTTCACCCTTCCTTGTTGTGACACCAATTTTTATGTTTGATGCCTTTAGACCCTTTGAATGCTTTGTGAATGTTGGAAAATAATCACCCTTTTCCATCATCAATGTTTCTGTTTCATTTGACATGGAACCGAGTGTGTATTCCAGTAGTTTACTGATTGTGCTGACAAAGCACATTTTTTGGTGAAAGAGCTCCTCACTCCTGTGCTTCTCCAACACATCTATAAACTTCTTGATCTGCTCATAGAAGAATACTGCCCAATTGACTTTGATGTTTATGTCAATGGCATGACATATTTTGTATTTGAACTCAGTCATCTCTGAGTGGTTTTCTGTCACTCCAACTATCATTCTAGCAATGATACCTATTAGAAGTTTATACTCTTCTTGAAAGCAAAATGTGGATGTAGTGACTCTGTAGGATTCATGGCAGCCGGCTCTTTACCATCGATTGTAGGCGTCCAGCTGAGTAACTTCTACTTCTTCTACCTCCATCCCTTCATTTGGTAGATGAAGAGCCCTTGACAGTAGTTGATAAGTCCATTTATTTCACATTTTTCTAGGCATTTTAGTCGCTCTAAATGTCCTTTTTAGTGTCTTTTGTGTCGGAAAAGAACCAGGAAGTGGTTTGGGCATGACAGGAGTGAAATCTGGCGAAAGAGGCATTTTGGCCTTCAATTTAACTGAAATAGATGAAATGGGCATATCAGATGAGAATCGACTTGAGCAGAAGATGTTATGCCCACAGTACTCGCGCAGATTCAGAGGAGGCAGTGAAGAGGGCATTCCCGGAAAAAGTAGGATTCTGTTGAAAGAAGATAAAGTTGGTGTGGAAACTTGATTGATTTCAAAATCTGAATGGAAGGAGGGAAGGTTGTTCGTAGATGGACTCTTGGGAATCAATTTGGAAGATAAGGATGGCATTCCTAAAATATCGGGATTCATTCCACCACCTAAGGAAGTTTCCTTATTCACTCAGAGTCCAGCGGGCACAGAGATCCAGCAAATAAGGAAGTTTCCTTATCCAGGCAGATTCCAGCAGGGCATAGCGAATCCGGCAGATATTGAAGACCCCCATTTTTTAGGGATTTGAATTGATCTTTTGTACTCTTTTATACACTAGTTTGATAGTTAGAACAAAAGAACTTCGTACCATAATATTTCTGCACATTTATTTTCTGCAATTAGTTTAGTTTTAATGCTGCTCCGGCAGCAAGACAATCTAGGGCCTTATGCCCACAGAGGTTAGGATTTATATTTAATGTTGTTGTTGTTCATCGTTGGTGTTGGACGAGTTTTTATTCAATTCCAGTAAGTTTTTCCTATTTATCATGTCTTTATTTTATGTCTTTACAGTTCTATATAGTATGAGTAGCTAGATCTATATTCCAAAATTTGAACTAAAGATGAAGGTTTAACAAAACACTTAAATACTCGTGAGGCTGTGTGGGCACATTACTGCACGATTTGGTTTCTGCCGATTTTTGTTCTTATTCCAAGTGAGCGTGAGTTTAATATAACTAATGTGGCTGATCACTCTTTAGTTGTAGAGGGCACACAAGGGTTAATTGGATTAGTGAATCTTGACTGTGTGTTAATTCAAACGGTAACTGGGAAATCGGTGGGTTGCTGTGGGCACACGAGAAATCAGTAAACACAGTAAACTTGGGTTCGTCTAGGGCACACTACTTCTTATTCATTTACATCTCTTTGGGGAACTGGGGGTGGGTGATTGGTTAGTGGTTTTATGGACGAGGAATCACCTTTAAACCTAATCTGAACGGATGAATAAGGAGACGTAGCGAGGAATCCGGTCTCCATAACTGGGTGATTTAATTGCGTAGGAAAATCGCTGTGCTCATGATCGAGTGAGTATAAGTTAAACTGGATTCTAGTTCAAGTTTCGGAACCTTTTATTATTTGATATTTCTCTAGTTTCTTTTTGCAGATTTAATTTCATTGTTGTGACCACAATACCAAAACCCCCCTTTTTGTGATTGGTGACTCGAAAGTAAGATCGCATCAGCTCTCTATGGGATCGACCCTTACTCATAGCTAGCTACGCTCTCTGTGGGCATAGGAGCATTACAAATTCATTTTGAGCGCGAAGCGACCACGCGTCAAAATTGGCGCCGTTGCCGGGGAGCTGATTTCCAGTGATTTTACTTTCCAAGCTGGTGTGCCTGGAAGTTGATGCCCAGGAGCTCTTCAGAAGAAACTCTATTGTATGATCCGGAGATAGAGAAGACTTTTAGGAAAAACAGGGCAGTAGTAAAGAGGGCACGACGAGCTGCAAGCAGACCTCGTGAGCCCACACCACCACCAGAAGATTAAGGAGACACAGGGCACGAGGAGGAAGAACATTTTGAGAATAACCATATCCACAACATGGCCGCAGCAAATGTAGAAGAAGACAACCGGACTTTAAGGTTTTCCCAACCAACATGAATCTGCGCCCGATGGGCATTACACTCCCAGCAGTAACTCAGAACTGGGACATTCATGCAAACTTTATCCAAATCTTACCGAAGTTCCACGGAATGCCCGGAGAGGATCTACAAAGACATTTGCAAGACTTTGAGATGGTTTGCCAGACTCAACCATCCGACCATGGACGAGAGGAGTATGTACGGTTGGTCTCGTTCTATTTCACTATTCAAGATGGGGTACGGGACTGGCTGTACACATTGCCGACTGGCACTGTGACCACATGGAGACAACTTCAGCAGAAGTTTTTGGAAAAATATTTCCCAGCATCCAGAGTACAAGAAATGAGAAGAAGGATAGGGAGCCTGAAGATGGGAACTAACGAAAGTTTTTATGACTACTAGGGAAGATTCCAGGCGATACTAGCGAAATGCCCACAACACCAGATTACTGAACATGATCTGAATCAGTATTTTGTCGGAGGATTGAGACCACATGAGAGGACGATCGTGAATACCTCATGTGGAGGGTCTATATTGAACAAGCAGCCTGTTGAAGCATTCAGAATTCTCATGGAGATGGCTGAAGACAACCGAGACTTTGGCGGAGAGGGCATTCGGATTGTCAGTGAATCAGAGAGGGCACCAGACCAAGACAGTAGAATTAAGAAATTATGTGACAAAATCGAAAAGATCTTGTCTGGCGTGAGCATGGCGAAGAAGCCTAGACCCTATGTAATATGCAAAAGTGTATCTCATTTTACTGATGAATGCCCCACTCTACAAGATGAAGTAGAAGTAGTAAATGCCATTGGTGGCCAGAATAGGTATTACAGAAAATATGATGCCAATTCCCAGACTTATAACCCTGGCTAGAGAGACCATGAAAACTTCAGATAGAGAAGACCAGAGGATGGGCATCCTGCACGCCCATTACCGCCGCCAGAAGAAAAGAGAAAGCAAAGGCTGGAGGATCTTGTGTATGCCATGGCTGAGGAGAATGAAAAATTTAAGCAAGAAACCCGAGCTGGTCTCTCACACATGAGCAAGAAAATCAATCAATTGGCTCAAGCCATGCACAAGATGGAGGAGAAAAATGGAAAGTTGCCTTCCCAAGTTGAAAACCCACAAGAGCAGGTGAATGCAGTAGTATTGAGGAGTGGAAAAGAGCTTCCGGAGATGGCCAGGCCAAGAGAAGAGAAGGACGATGTGCCCTTGGAAGAAGAAGTGGAAAAAATTCCCACGGAGGATGAGGCACAAGAAGCTACACAGGATGATACTGTGCCCATTCCAGAAGTCAAGCAGCCTGCCAAAGTGCCCATTCCAGAAAAGCGGAAACCTTCCTTTTCAGGGAGATTGACACAAAATAGAAGAGAAGAGGAAACCAGGGAGATGCTAAAGGTGTTCAGTAAAGTGGAGATCAACATTCCACTAATTGAAGCAATCGAACAAGTGCCACGGTATGCCCGGTTTCTAAATGAACTCTGCACCAGAAAGGTGCGCTTTAATAATGATGCAAGGTTCCTAGTTGGGGAGAATGTATCGGCTGTGATACAAAAGAAGTTACCCAAGAAGTGTGATGATCCAGGGATGTTCATGATTCTCTGTATTATCGGAAATAAGAAAGTGGAGAAGGCCATGCTAGATTTGGGGGGCATCAATCTATGTAATGCCCCTATCGGTGTTTAAGTAATTGAAGATTGGACCTTTGAAGGAGACCCGTGTGGTCATTCAGCTTGCTAACAGGTCTAATGTATATCCAGAAGGCCTCATTGAAGATGTATTGGTGAAAGTGGACGAGCTTATCTTCCCAGCAGATTTTTATGTGCTTGTTATAGACACAGCGACTTCAAAATCTTCAGTTTTGTTGCTAGGAAGGCCTTTCATGAAGACAGCTCGTACCAAGATTGATGTGGACAAGGGCACACTAACGTGTGAATTTGATGGGGAGAAGGTGATATTTAACATTTTTGAAGCCATGAAGCACCCCCCGGATACAGAAAATTGCAATTTTGTTAACACATTTCATTCCCTAAGCCGTTCTACTCTATCCATGGTGAGCAGCAGAGAGCCATTGGAATGGGCATTATGGGATGGACTGACTGACCAGGATGCCCTGGAGGAAGATCATGACATAAGGGATGGAATTATGATGCTGTACTCATTGATAGAAATGCCATACGAATGTGTGGACTACGGTATGCCCATTCGAAGAAATGATGACAGGATGATGCCTTCTACTATTAGAGCGCCTACGCTGGAGCTAAAGGCATTGCCATGGCATTTGAAGTATGCCTAGTTGGGAGATAATGAGACACTCCCAGTGATAATTAGTGTAGGGTTGAATCAAGCTGATGAAAACCGCCTATTGAGATTGTTAAGATTGTACAAAGAGGCACTAGGATGGACATTGGCTGATATAAAGGGCATTAGCCCAGCGGTTTGCATGCACAAGATATTGTTGGAAGATGATGCAAAGCCCGTTCGTGATCCACAAAGAAAGCTCAATCCGGTGATGAAGGATGTGGTGCTAAAAGAGATAATTAAGCTGCTGGACCAGGGCATTATATACCCAATTTCAGACAGCAAGTGGGTCAGTCCAATCCATGTTGTGCCCAAGAAGTCGGGCATTCAAGTTGTGAAAAATGAGAAAGGAGAGCTTGTGCCTGCACGACTGCAAACTAGCTGGAGAGTTTGCATTGATTACCGTAAGCTGAACACGGTCACGTGAAAGGATCATTTCCCACTTCCGTTCATTGACTAGATGCTGGAGAGGCTCGCAGGAAACATGTTCTTTTGCTTCTTGGACGGATATTCTGGATACATGCAGATAGCAGTCAATCAAGATGATCAGGAGAAAACAACATTCACGTGCCCATTCGGTACCTTTGCCTATCGCAGAATGCCCTTTGGCCTCTGCAATGCTCCGGGCACATTTCAGCGTTGTATGATGAGCATATTCTCCGATCTACTTGAGAACTGCATTGAAGTGTTCATGGATGACTTCACGGTGTATGGAAGCTGCTTTGATCAATGTTTAGATAAATTGGAGAAGGTGTTGCAGCGGTGTGTGGACAAATGCCTCGTGCTGAATTATGAAAAATGTCATTTCATGGTCAGAGAGGGCATTGTACTGGGCCACGTGATTTCTGAGAGGGGCATTGAGGTCGATAAAGCCAAAGTGGATATAATTGAGAAATTTCCATACCCCACTTCGGTGAAATAAGTGAGAGGCTTCCTTGGGCATGCTGGATTCTACAGGAGGTTCATAAAAGATTTTGTAAAAATTGCCCAGCCCATTATTCATTTGCTGCAGCAAGATGTCCTGTTTGATTTTGATGAAGACTGCAAGACGGCATTCAATACCCTGAAAAAGCAATTGGTCACAGTACCAGTTATTCAACCACGAGATTGGGGAATGCCCTTTGAGATTATGTGTGACACCAGTGGCTACGCTGTGGGCGCTGTACTGGGTCAGAAAAGAGGAAAAGAAAGTCATGTAATTTACTATGCTTCCAAAACTCTGAATGGGGCACAGTGTAATTACACCACTACTGAGAAGGAGCTGCTAGCAGTAGTTTTTGCAATCGAGAAGTTTCGCTCCTATCTCTTGGGCACGAAGAGCATTGTTTACACAGATCACGGTGCCCTACAAGACTTGATGGCCAAGAAAGAGACAAAGCCGAGACTAATTAGATGGATCCTGCTCCTGCAAGAGTTTGATGTCGAGATAAAAGATAAGAGTGGGGCACAGAATTTGGTAGCAGATCATCTGAGCCGAGTGTTGAATGAAAAAGGTGATAAAATGCCCATTACGGATCATTTCTCTGATGAGCATCTGTACTTAGCACGGGGCACACGAGAGCCCTGGTATGCAGATATAATAAATTATTTGGAGTCAGGAGAGCTGCCAATTGGGTACTCGAGGTACTAAAAGAATAAATTGAGACACGAGAGCAAGTTTTATGCATGGGATAGTCCTATTCTATGGAGGAGATGTGCTGATCAAATCATAAGAAGATGTGTCCCTGACAATGAAATTGAGGAGATTTTGAAGCACTGCCACAACTTTGCTTGCGGAGGGCATTTCGGACCAAATCGAACAGCAAGAAGAATTCTGGACTGTGGGTTCTTTTGGCCCATTATTTTCAAGGATGCCCACAACGTATGTAGGAGATGTGATCAGTGCCTGAGAGTTGGGAACATCACAAGAAGGAACAAAATGCCCATGACACCCATCATGCCAGTGGAGATTTTCGATGTTTGGGGAATGGATTTCATGGGACCCCTCGCAAACTCTAGGGGGAACCATTACATTATCCTGGCAGTGGACTATGTGTCGAAATGGGTGGAATCCAAGGCTACTCCTACCAATGATGCAAGAGTAGTAGCCGCATTTTTGAAGTCCCACATTTTCAGCCGGTTTGGTGTGCCCAGGTCCATCTTCAGTGATCAAGGGACCCATTTTTGCAACCAAATGCTGGAAAAATTATTGAAGAAATATGGGGTGAACCATCGAGTTACAACAGCCTATCATCTACAAGTGAATGGCCAAGCTGAAGTCTCAAATCGAGAAATTAAAGCCATTCTTCAGAAGGTAGTTAACCCAAGTCGAAAGGATTGGAGTCAACATCTGGATGATGCCCTATGGGCATACCAAACTGCTTTCAAAATTCCAATCGGGATGTCCCCATATAGGATGCTGTTTGGGAAATGCTGCCATCTACCGGTAGAGCTGGAATACAAGGCACGATGGGCACTCCAGAGACTGAATATGGATAAGGATGCAGCAGGGCATGCCGGAAAATTTCAGATTCAAGAGTTGGAAGAAATGAGAATGGAAGCCTATGACAATGCTATTCTTTACAAGGAAAAAATGAAGAGGCTCCATGATCAAGTGATTAGAAGGAAAAGATTATCTCCGGGGCAGCAAGTTCTTTTGTACCATTCAAGGTTCAAACTCATGGGAGGGAATCTGAAAACCAAGTGGGTTGGTCCATTTGAAGTGTACGCAGAATGTCCCAATGGAGTAGTTGAGCTGAAGACTGAAACCTTACCTGGGGCACACAGACCAGGATATCAGAGTGGTCTGGCTGATGGAGTCCATTTATATCTGAATTGGAAGGTGTCGTGCCCACGACAGTAACTATGGCGCTACTTGGAGGCAACCCAGGTTTTTAATTTTTTTTTTTAGTAATTTTAATAAGTGTTTTTCTGATTTATTAAACTAGACTAGGAGAGTTTTCTATTATCAGTCTGAAAAAAAAATGCAAGTTGTAATTGAGGATGAGAGGAGAGCAACCCTATTTATTTTGTGCCGAAGGCAGACCCTTCGAGCATTCTGTTTTCATTTTCTATAGAGACAAAGAGCGAAGACACCAGGCGTAAGGGCACAACAAGAAGAAATGGTGCCAGAATGACCATGAAGAGGCTGGATAGCATTGAGAATGCCCTGTATCAGACTATTAATACCCTCTTGAGGAATATTGAGCAACCTTTCACTGCATATTTCAAACATGTTGGGTTCACTTACCCGACATCCACCAACCTGGTTCAATTCCTTTTCTCTTTTGTTTTTCATTCTTTTTGGTGTCACCTTTATTTTACCCACTTTTCCTCAAGCAAAGTGTGTAGGTGGGGGCATTTAGGTTGTTGTCTTTTGTTGTTGAGTCTGTTTGAACATTTAGCATCGTGCAAAGTGTGTTGGTGGGTCGCTTGAGTCAACATGCTATCTTTTAAGATTTGAGGAGCACTAGTTTCTAGGTTATGAATGTTAATAAAATTGATAATCGAGTCAACATGCCCACACTAAAAGAAGGAATGATGAATGAGTTGAGCATCAACCTGGTGAGATTTGAGCTTGTGCCGTTATGCCCATTTTACAGCATTTTCTTTTCATGTGTGTGCATTCCATGCTTAGAATTTCTAGAACTTGCTCTTGCTCTACTTTAAAATCAGAAAGTTTGAAATGCATGTGTAGATGATTTAGGCATTTTTCTTGCTTGAGCCCACTAAGCCAAATAAAAACCAGCCTTTGACATAGCTTTGCAGCCCTTTTGAGCCAATAAAATGCCTTGGCAGTTTTGTTTATATACCTCACTATATAAAGTCAGTGCATTACAAAAAAACCAAAAGTAGAAGGAGTCTCTGGACGGTTTTGAAGAATTGAAAATGCAAGAAGAAAGATAAGGGGAGCGAAAAAAAAATGAAAAAAATATATTCAAAAAAAAAAGAAAGAAAAAAGAATAAATTCCCCCTAGTCTGAATGTTCAGAATGCCCATGATGAAAAATGTTGTAATCTGAATGATAAATGAGGGCATGAGGAAGTAAGTTGAAAATAAATGGTGGTATGTCTAGTGAACGCTCTTGAGAGTTTTAGCTCAGTACCTAAAGAACCCCACCTTACCTAAAGAGCCCCATTACAACCCATAAAAGTCCTTTTGATACTTATGTATTTTTCCACTTAATGAAATTGAAGAAAGAGAACTAGCAAGCTTATGGAATGAATAAGTATGGAATGACTGAATTTGAGTGTAAACACTAAGCCTAAACACTGTGTGAAGAGAGTGTGGGAGGACCTATACGCTCAATTCAATTTTGACTTGCTAAGTGCATGCTGATTACACAATTAATTTGAAAAGTTGGTTGTTGAAACGTTGTGCCGACATGGATTAACAGATTACATGTTTTATTTCTTTCGTGTCTGTTTCTTTTCCTTTCCTTTTGTTTTTCTTTTTCTGGGTTCTTCGTACCCCATACTAGAGGACAATCATGACTAAAGTGTGTGGGTGTGATAAGTCCATTTATTTCGCATTTTTCTGGGCATTTTAGTCGTTCAAAATGTCCTTTTTAGTGTCTTTTGTGTCTGAAAAGAACCAGGAAAGTGGTTTGGGCATGACAGGAGTGAAATCTAGTGAAAGAAGCATTTTGGCCTTCAATTTAACTGAAATAGATGAAATGGGCATATCAGATGAAAATCGACTTGAGCAGAAGATGTTATGCCCACAGTACTCGCGCAGATTCAGAGGAGGCAGTGAAGAGGGCATTCCCGGAAAAAGTGGGATTCTGTTGAAAGAAGATAAAGTTGGTATGGAAACTTGATTGATTTCGAAATCTGAATGGAATGAGGGAAGGTTGTTCGTAGATGGACTCTTGGGAATCAATTTGGAAGATAAGGATGGCATTCCTAAAATATCGGGATTCATTCCACCACCTAAGGAAGTTTCCTTATTCAGTCAGAGTCGAGCGGGCACAGAGATCTAGCAAATAAGGAAGTTTCCTTATCCAGGCAGATTCCAGCGGGGCATAGCGAATCTGGCAGATATTGAAGACCCCCGTTTTTTAGGGATTTTAATTGATCTTTTGTACTCTTTTATATACTAGTTTGATAGTTAGAACAAAAGAACTTCGTACCACAATATTTCTGCACATTTATTTTCTACAATTAGTTTAATTTATGCACTGCTCCGGCAGCAAGACAATCTGGGGCCTTATGCCCACAGAGGTTAGAATTTATATTTAATATTGTTGCTGTTCATCGTTGGTGTTGGACGAGTTTTTATTCAATGCCAGTAAGTTTTTCCTATTTATTATGTCTTTAATTTATGTATTTACAGTTCTTTATATTATGAATAGCTAGATCTATATTCCGGAATTTCAACTAAAGATGAAGGTTTAACAAAACACTTAAATACTCGTGAGGATGTGTGGGCACATTACTGCACGATTAGGTTTCTGCCGATTTTTGTTCTTGTTCCAAGTGAGCGTGAGTTTATTATAACTAATGTGGCTGATCACTCTTTAGTTGTAGAGGGCACACCAGGGTTAATTGGATTAGCGAATCGTGACTGTTTGTTAATTCAAACGGTAACTGGGAAATCGGTGGGTTACTGTGGGCACACGAGGAATTAGTAAACATAGTAAACTTAGGTTCATCTAGGGCACACTGCTTCTTGTTCATTTACATCTCTTTGGGGAACCGGGGGGTGGGTGATAGGTTAGGGGTTTTATAGATAAAGAATCACATTTAAACCTAATCTGAATGCATGAATAAGGAGACGTAGCGAGGAATCCGGTCTCCATAACTAGGTGACTTAATTGTGTAGGAAAATCGCTGTGCCCATGATCGAGTGAGTGTAAGTTAAATTGGATTCTAGTTCAAGTTCCGGAACCTTTTATTATTTGATATTTCTCTAGTGTTTTTTTTGCAGATTTAATTTCATTGTTGTGACCACGATACCAAATCCCCTTTTTGTGATTGGTGACTCGAAAGTAAGATCGCATCAGCTCTCTGTGGGATCGACCCTTACTCATAGCTAGCTACGCTCGCTGTGGGCACAGGAGCATACAAATTCATTTTGATCGCGAAACGACCGTGCGTCAAAATTGGCGCCGTTCCCGGGGAGCTGATTTCTAGTGATTTTACTTTCCAAGTTGGTGTGCCTGGAAGTTGATGCCCAGGAGCTCTTTAGAAGAATCTCTATTGTACGATCCGGAGATAGAGAAGACTTTGAGGAAAAACAGGGCAGCAGTGAAGAGGGCACGATGATCTGCAAACAGACCTCGTGAGCCTACACCGCCACCTGAGAATCAAAGAGACACAGGGCACGAGGAGGAAGAACATTTTGATAATGGCCATATCCACAACATGGCCGCAGCAAATGGAGAAGAAGATAACCGGACTTTAAGGCAGTTGGTTTTCCCGACCAATATGAATCTTCGCCCGATGGGCATTACACTCCCAGATGTGACTCAGAACTGGGATATTCATGCAAACTTTATCCAAATCTTGCCGAAGTTCCACGGAATGCCTGGAGAAGATCCACAAAGATACTTGCAAGATTTTGAGATAGTTTGCCAGACTCAACCATCCACCCATGGACGAGAGGAGTATGTGCGGTTGGTCTCGTTCTCCTTCACTCTTCAGGATGGGGCACGGGACTAGTTGTACACATTACCGACTGGCGCTGTGACCACATGGAGACAACTTCAGCAGAAGTTTTTGGAAAAATATTTCCCAGCATCCAGAGTGCAAGAAATGAGAAGAAGGGTAGGGAGCCTGAAGATGGGAACTAACGAAAGTTTCTTTGACTACTAGGGAAGATTCCAGGCAATGCTGGCGAAATGCCCACAGCACCAGATTAATGAACATGACTTGATTCAGTATTTTGTCGGAGGATTGAGACCACATGAGAGGACGATCATGAATGCCTCATGTGGAGGGTCTATACTGAACAAGCAGCCTGTTGAAGCATTCAGAATTCTCATAGAGATGGCTGAAGACAACTGAGACTTTGGCGGAGAGGGCATTCGGGTTGTCAGTGAATCAAAGAGGGCACCGGACCAAGACAGCAGAATTGACAGATTATGTGACAAAATCGAAAAGATCTTGTCTGGTGTGAGCATGGCGAAGAAGCCTAGACCCTGTGGAATATGCAAAAGTGTATCTCATTTTACTGATGAATGCCCCACTCTACAAGATGAAGTAGAAGCAGTAAATGCCATTGGTGGCCAGAATGGGCATTCCAGAAGATATGATCCCAATTCCCAGACTTATAACCCTGGCTGGAGAGACCATGAAAACTTCAGATGGAGAAGACCAGAGGATGGGCATCCTGCACGCCCATTACCGCCGCCGGAAGAGAAGAGAAAACAAAGGCTGGAAGATCTTGTGTATGCCATGGCTGAAGAAAATGAAAAATTTAAGCAAGAAACTCGAGCTGGTTTCTCGCAGATGAGCAAACAAATTGCTTAACTTGCACAATCTATGCACAAGATGGAGGAGAAAAATGGGAAGTTACCTTCCCAAGTTGAAAACCCACGAGAGCAGGTGAATGCAGTAGCATTGAGGAGTGGAAAAGACCTTCCGGAGATGGTCAGGCCAAGAGAAGAGAAGGACGATGTGCCCTTGGAAGAAAAAGCAGAAAAATTACCTGAAGAGGACGAGGCACAAGAAGCTGAACAGGATGATACTGTGCCCATTCCGGAAGTCAAGCAGCCTGCCCAAGTGCCCATTCCAAAAAAGCGGAAACCTCCTTTTCCAGGGAGATTGGCACAAAATAGAAGAGAAAAGGAAACCAGGGAGATGCTGAAGGTGTTCAGTAAAGTGGATATCAATATTCCACTGATCGAAGCAATCAAGCAAGTGCCACTGTATGCCCGGTTTCTAGAGGAACTCTACACCAGAAAGGTGCGCTTCAATGATGATGCAAGGTTCCTAGTTGGGGAGAATGTATCGGCTATGATACAAAGGAAGCTACCCAAGAAGTGTGATGATCCGGGGATGTTCATGATTCCCTGCATTATCGGAGATAAAAAATTTGAAAAGACCATGCTGGATTTGGGGGCATCAATCAACGTAATGCCCCTGTCAGTGTTCAAAGAATTAAAGATTGAACATCTGAAGGAGACCCATGTGGTCATTCAGCTAGCTGACCGATCAAATGTGTGTCCAGAAGGCCTGATTGAAGATGTATTGGTCAAAGTAGACGAGCTTATATTCCCAGTAGATTTTTATGTGCTTGACATGGGCACAGTGACTACAAAATCTTCAATTTTGTTGCTGGGAAGGCCTTTCATGAAGACAGCTCGAACCAAGATTGATGTGGACAAGGGCACACTGACGTGTGAATTTGATGGGGAGAAGGTGACATTTAACATTTTTGAAGCCATGAAGCACCCCCAGATACAGAAAATTGCAATTTTGTTAACACATTTCATTCTCCAAGCCGTTCTATTTTATCCATGGTGAGCAGCAGAGAGCCGTTGGAATGGGCATTGTGGGATGGACTGACTGACCAGGATGCCCTGGAGGATGATGACATAAGGAATGGAATTATGATGTTGTACTCATTGGAAGAAATGCCATACGGATGTGTGGACTATGGTATGCCCATTCGGAGAAATGATGACAGGATGATGCCTTCTATTGTAAGAGTGCCCACGCTGGAGTTGAAGGCATTGCCAAGGCATTTGAAATATGCCTACTTGGTAGATAATGAGACACTCCCAGTGATAATTAGTGCGGGGTTGAATCAAGCTGATGAAGACCGCCTATTGAGATTGTTGAGATTGTACAAAGAGGCACTGGGATGGACATTGGCTGATATAAAGGGCATTAGCCCAGTGGTTTGCATGCACAAGATATTGTTGGAAGATGATGCAAAGCCCGTTCGTGATCCACAAAGAAAGCTCAATCCGGTGATGAAGGATGTGGTGCTAAAAGAGATAATTAAGCTGCTGGACCAGGGCATTATATACCCAATTTCAGACAGCAAGTGGGTCAGTCCAATCCATGTTGTGCCCAAGAAGTCGGGCATTCAAGTTGTGAAAAATGAGAAAGGAGAGCTTGTGCCCACACGACTGCAAACTGGCTGGAGAGTTTGCATTGATTACCGGAAGCTGAACACAGTCACGCGGAAGGATCATTTCCCACTTCCGTTCATTGACCAGATGTTGGAGAGGCTCGCAGGAAACAAGTTCTTTTGTTTCTTGGATGGATATTCTGGATATATGCAAATAGCAGTCAATCAAGAGGATCATGAGAAAACAACATTCACATGCCCATTCGGCAGATTTGCCTACCGCAGAATGCCCTTTGGCCTCTGCAATGCTCCGGGCACATTTCAGCATTGTATGATGAGCATATTCTCCGATCTACTTGAGAACTGCATTGAAGTGTTCATGGATGACTTCACGGTGTATGGGAGCTACTTTGATCGATGCTTGGACAATCTAGAGAAGGTGTTGCAGCGGTATGTGGACAAATGCCTGGTGCTGAATTACAAAAAATGCCATTTTATGGTCAAAGAGGGCATTGTACTGGGCCACGTGATTTCTGAGAGGAGCATTGAGGTCAATAAAGCCAAAGTGGATATAATTGAGAAATTGCCATACCCCACTTCGGTGAAACAAGTGAGAGGATTCCTGGGACACGCTGGATTCTACAGGAGGTTCATAAAAGATTTTGCAAAAATTGCCCAGCCCATTACTCATTTGCTGCAGCAAGATGTCCCATTTGATTTTGATGAAGACTGCAAGAGGGCATTCGATACCCTGAAAAAGCAATTGGTCACAACACCAGTTATTCAACCACCAGATTGGGGAATGCCCTTTGAGATTATGTGTGATGCCAGTGGCTACGCTGTGGGCGCTGTACTAGGTCAGAAAAGAGAAAAAGAAAGCCATATAATTTACTATGCTTCCAAAACTCTGAATGGGGCACAGTGTAATTACACCACTACTGAAAAGGAGATACTAGCAGTAGTTTTTGCATTTGAGAAGTTTCGGTCTTATCTCTTGGGCACGAAGAGCATTGTTTACACAGATCACGGTGCCTTACGGCACTTGATGGCCAAGAAGGAGACTAAGCCGAGACTAATTAGATGGATCCTACACTTGCAGGAGTTTGATGTCGAGATAAAAGATAAGAGTGGGGCACAGAACTTGGTAGCTGATCATCTAAGCCGGGTGCTGAATGAAAAAGGAGATGAAATGCCCATTACGGATCATTTCCCTGATGAGCATCTGTACTCAGCACATGGCACACGAGAACCCTGGTATGCAGATATAGTAAACTTTTTAGAGTCTGAAGAGCTGCCAATTAGGTACTCGAGGTACCAAAAGAATAAACTGAGGCATGAGAGCAAGTTTTATGCATGAGATAGCCCTATTCTATGGAGGAGATGTGCTGATCAAATCATAAGAAGATGTGTACCTGACAATGAAATTGAGGAGATTTTGAAGCACTGCCACAATTTTGCTTGCGGAGGGCATTTCGGACCCAAGTCGAAAAATTATTGAAGAAATATGGGGTGAACCATCGAGTTACAACAGCCTATCATCCACAAGCGAATGGCCAAGCTGAAGTCTCAAATTGAGAAATTAAAGCCATTCTTGGGAAGGTAGTTAACCCAAGTCGAAAGGATTGGAGTCAACATCTGGATGATGCCCTGTGGGCATACCGAACTGCTTTCAAAACTCCAATCGGGATGTCCCCATATAGGATGCTGTTTGGGAAATGCTGCCATCTACCGGTAGAGCTGGAATACAAGGCACGATGGGCACTCCAGAGACTGAATATGGATAAGGATGCAGCAGGGCATGCCAGAAAATTTCAGATTCAAGAGCTGGAAGAAATGAGAATGGAGGCCTATGATAATGTTATTCTTTACAAGGAAAAAATGAAGAGGCTCCATGATCAAGTGATTAGAAGGAAGAGCTTCACTCCAGGGCAGCAAGTTCTTTTGTACCATTCAAGATACAAACTCATGGGAGGGAATCTGAAAACCAAGTGGGTTGGTCCATTTGAAGTGTACGCGGAATGCCTCAATGGAGCAGTTGAGCTGAAGAATCCAGATACTGGAGGGCGTTTCAAGGTTAATGGCCACAGACTGAAACCTTACCTGGGGCACACAGACCAGGATGTCAGAGTAGTCTGGCTCGTGGAACCGATCTATATCTGAATTGGAAGGTGTCGTGCCCACGACAGTAACTAGGGCGCTACTGGGAGGCAACCCAGGTTTTTTTTAATTTATTTCCTTTATCAGTTTTTTTTAATAAGTTTTTTTTTCTGATTTATCAAACTACACTAGGAGAGTTTTTCTTTTATCTGCCTGAAAAAAAAGCAAGATGTAGTTGAGGATGAGAGGAGAGCAACCCTATTTATTTTGTGCCGAAAGCATACCCTTCGAGCATTCTGTTTTCATTTTCTATAGGGACAAGCAGAAAGACACCAGGCGGAAGGGCACAACAAGAAGAGAATACTGCCAGAATGACCATGAAGAGGCTGGATAGCATGGAGAATGCCCTGTATCAGACTGTTGATACCTTCTTGAGGAATATTGAGCAAACCCTCACTGCATATTTCAAATATGTTGGGTTCACTTACCCGACATCCGCCCCGAACTAACCTGGTTCAATTCCTTTTTCTTTTTTATGTTCTTTTGATTTTTTTAAGTGTCGCCCTTATTCTACCCACTTTGCCTCAAGCAAAGTGTGTGGATGGGGGCATCTGGGTTGTTGTCTTTTGTTGTTTACTTTGTTTGAACACTTTGCCTCGTGAAAAGTGTGTTGGTGGGTCGTTTGAGTCAGCATGCTATCTGTTAAGATTTTGGGAGCACTAGTTTTCGGTTTATAAATGTTGATAAAATTGCTAATCGAGTCAGTATGCCCACACTAAAAGCAGGAATGATGAATGAGTTGAGCATTAACCTGGTGAGATTTGAGCCTATGCTGTTGTGCCCATTTTACAGCATTCTCTTTTCATGTGTGTACATTCTATGCTTAGAATTTCTAGAACTTGCTTTTGCTCTACTTTAAAATCAGAAAGTTTAAAATGCATGTGTAGATGATTTAGGCATTTTCTTGCTTGAGCCCACTAAGCTAAATAAAAACCAACCTTTGACACAGCTTTGCAGCCTTTTTGAGCCAATAAAATGCCCTGGCAGTTTTGTTGATATACCTCACTATATAAAGTCAGGGCATTACAAAAACTAGAAGTAGAAGGAGTCTCTGGATGATTTTGAAGAATTGAAAAATGCAAGAAGAAAGATAGGGGGAACGAAAAAAAAAATGAAAAATATATTCAAAAGAAAAAAAGAAGAAAAAAAAAAGAAAAAAAGTTTCCCCCTAGTCTGAATGTTCAGAATGCCCACGATGAAAATTTTTGTAATCTGAACGATAAATGAGGGCATGAGGAAGTAAGTTGAAAATAAATGGTGGTATGTCCAGTGAACGCTCCTGAGAGTTTTAGCTCAATACCTAAAGAAACCCACCTTACCTAAAGAGCCCTATTACAGCCCATAAAAGTCCTTTTGATACTTATGCATTTTTTCACTTAATGAAATTAAAGAAAGAGCACTTGCAAGCTTATGGAATGAATAAGTATGGAATGACTGAATTTGAGTGTAAATACTAAGCCTAAACACTGTGTGAAGAGAGTGCGGGAGGACCTATATGCTCAATTCAATTTTGACTTGCCAAGGCATGCTGATTACGCAATTAATTGGAAAAGTTGGTTGTTGAAACGATGTGCCCACACGGATTAACAGGTTGCATGTTTTGTTTCTTTCGTGTCTGTTTCTTTTCCTTTCCCTTTCTTTTTCTTTTTCTAGGTTCTTCGTACCCCATGCTTGAGGACAATCATGACTAAAGTGTGTGGGTGTGATAAGTCCATTTATTTCATGTTTTTTTTTTGGCATTTTAGTCGCTCTAAATGTCCTTTTTAGTATCTTTTGTATCGGAAAAGAACCAGGAAAGTGGTTTGGGCATGACAGGAGTGAAATATGGCGAAAGAGGCATTTTGGCCTTCAATTTAACTGAAATCGATGAAATGGGCATTTTAGACCTGAGCAGAAGATGTCGTGCCCACAGTACTCACGCAGATTCAGAAGAGGCAGTGAAGAGGGCATTCCCGGAAAAAGCGAGATTCTGTTGAAAGAAGATGAAATCTGGCGCTGAAGCTTTATCTGAATTGAAATCTGAATAGAAGAAGGAAAGATTGTTCGTAGATGGACTCTTGGCTAGTAATTTGGAAGATAAGGATGAGATTCCTTAAATATCGGGATTCATTCCACCACCTAAGGAAGTCTCCTTATCCAGTCAGAGTCCAGTGGGCACGGAGATCCAGCAGATAAGGAAGTTTCCTTATCCAGGCAGACTCCAGCAGGGCATAGCGAATCCGGCAGATATTGAAGACCCCCGTTTTTTGGGGATTTGAATTGATCTTTTGTACTCTTTTAAATACTAGTTTGAGAGTTAGGACGTGCAAGAACTTCGTACCCTATTATTTCTGCACTTTTATTTTCTACAATTAGCGCTGCTCCAGCATCAAGACAATCTGGGGCCTTATGCCCACAGAGGTTAGGATTTATATTTAATGTTGTTGCTGTTCATCGTTGGTCTTGGACGAGTTTTTATTCAATTCCAGTAAGTTTTTCCTATTTATCATGTCTTTAATTTATGTATTTACAGTTCTTTATATTATAAATAGCTAGATCTATATTCCGTAATTTGAACTAAAGATGAAGGTTTAAGAAAACACTTAAATACTCGTGAGGCTGTGTGGGCACATTACTGCATGATTAGGTTTCTGCTGATTTTTGTTCTTGTTCCAAGTGAGTGTGAGTTTAATATAACTAATGTGGCTGATCACTCTTTAGTTGTAGAGGGCACACCAGGGTTAATTGGATTAGCGAATCATGATTGTGTGTTAATTCAAACGGTAACTGGGAAATCGGTGGGTTACTGTGGGCACACGAGGAATCAGTAAACATAATAAACTTGGGTTCGTCTAGGGCACACTGCTTCCTGTTCATTTACACCTCTTTGGGGAACCGGGGGTGGGTGATAGGTTAGGGGTTTAATGGACGAGGAATCACCTTTAAACCTAATCTGAATGGATGAATAAGGAGACGCAGTGACGAATCCGGTCTCCATAACTGGGTGATTTAATTGCGTAGGAAAATCGATGTGCCCATGATCGAGTGAGTATAAGTTAAACTGGATTCTAGTTCAAGTTCTGGAACCTTTTATTATTTGATATTTCTCTAGTTTCTTTTTGCAGATTTAATTTCATTGTTGTGACCACAATACCAAAATCCCCCTTTTTGTGATTGGTGACTCGAAAGTAAGATCGCATCAGCTCTCTATGGGATCGACCCTTACTCATAGCTAGCTAAGCTCGTTGTGGGCACAGGAGCATTACAAATTCATTTTGAGCGTGAAATGACCGTGCGTCAGTAGTTCTGGAGTGATTTCAATTTCTACCCCTCTGACTTGAGTGATAATTTTATCACTTTCTCCTGTTGAGTTCAAATAGAACTCGCAGACTGGTTCAAGATATTTCTTAGAGGGTGTTTCTTCAAGGAATTAAAATAGTTCTCTCTGAACTATTTTCTGAATAATTTCTTCACACAGTGGAGAGTTGGAGCACCTTTTTCTGTATGCATATTGAAGCAGAAACTGATCTTTAAACAAATTGACTTGAAACCTTTGTGATGATTCACCAGTTTCTCTGAAATTTAATTTTTATCGAACAACTGGTAGGTTCATTTTGGCCATGATATTTGTGAGAGGTTTTAGTTTGGGAGGGATCACAAGATGAATCAGTTGGCTGAATTATATTTTTAGAGAAAGGTAGATTGTTGAAGATTTTCTTTGAACTGATGATTTGAGGTGAATAGTTTCTCAAAAGATCGATTAGATCAAAGAAGGTGAGGGTTCAGTTCAGCTATTTCTTTTATAGCAAAAGTGTTGATCTGACGATTGAGATGGTTTGAGAACTTTATTTTCAACAGATAGATTCATTCAATGAACTCGTTGTTTCAGTTTTCAAATTTATCTGTTGAGAATTGATGAGGAGAGAGAAGGTGGGTCCAACGATAATATAGAGATGACACGTCATTTTACCGTTCAGTAAGAAATTAATTCAATTTGAACTTATCTGTTTGAAGCTCTCCTTCTCAAGTCTCCACATGGCTTAGAACTGCTGACATCATCAGTTGATGACTGCTGATCTCCTCGGCTTGGATCGATCAATTCCAGCAGGAGTCCCTTCAGCTTTGACTTCTAGTTTTTCATCAGCTTGAGCTATTCTCTCAGCTTTTGCTCCTCATAAGCTTTTCAGCTACCTTCTTTAGCTAAAGCTTCTTCTCTTCAGTCAGTTTTAAATTCAACTGCTCTCATCAGTTAATCACGACTGGTGGTAAACTGATGTCCTCAATGATTAGTTTACTCTTCTCCTTTCCCCGGACTTCCACTCCATTTCTTTAGAACTGATTTGGCTCATCAGTTTAGCTTTACAGCTTAGTGAACTGATTCCACTTTGAGTCAGTTCTCATCTTCAGCTGGAGTGTTTCTCTTCAGTCCTTCTCTTGGCTAGTCATCATCCTCCTTCTAAGCTAGTTTGAGCAATCCCAATTAGATACGTAGCTCCATAAATCTAGCTTCTGACAATGGCTTGGTGAAGATATCGACTATTTGCTTCTCCATGTTGTCATATTTGATGCATATGTCCTTCTTTTTTATGTGATCACTGATGAAGTGGTACCTAATATCAATGTCCTTCGTCCTTCAATGCAATACTGGATTTTGAGATATTGCAATAGCACTATTGGTATCACAGTAGATAGGAACTTCTTCAGTCTCCACCTTGTAATCACTCAGCTGTTGCTTCATCCAAAGAATTTTCACACAGCAGCTTCCAGCAACTACATATTCCGCTTCAGTTGTTGACGTTGCAACTAAGTGCTACTTTTTGCTAAACCAGAATATCAGTTTGTTTCCAAGAAACTGATATGTTCTACTGGTGCTTTTTTTGTCGATCTTGCATCCTCTGAAGTCTGAGTCTGAGTAGCCAGTTAGACTCAAGCTATCATCTTTGGGATGCCATAATCCAAGATTTATGGTCCCTTTGAGGTACTTCATGATCCACTTTACTGATTCGAGATGGGTTTTCTTTGGATTGGCTTGGAAACTTGTACACAGTCGACTGAATAGGAAATGTCTGGTCAGCTGGCTGTTAGGTAGAGAAGGGATCCGATGATTCCTCTATAGAACGTTTGGCTAACTGATTCTCCTTCTTCATCGAGAGTTAGTTGTACTGATGTGTTCATTAAAATCTTGAGAGTTTTTCCCTTATCGGTTTCAAATTTCTTAACAAGCTCTTTGGTATACTTAGTGTTTGGTATATATTTGTCCTATTTTATCATAGGATTTTAGTATCTTTAGTAGGTATTTCTCCCTTGTTTTTGTGTGTTTTTTATGTTATTTTCTTCAGTTTTGCTCTTTTGGTGAGTTGTGTAGATTTTCACAATATCTTGAGAAAATGGAGGATAAATTTCTGTAAAATTTGAGGGATTCAAGATAATGGGAAGATAGATAATCAAATAAGGACCGCGTAGCAAGTTGAATTGGGTCAATCGGCTAAGAAACGAGGGAGAACGAAGTAAAACCGTGGAAGCCACCGACCGGACACCCCCGCCGCAGCGCATGGCCCCGCCGTGGCGCATGGAGGCTCTCAGAAAAGAGCCCTCATGCCCGCGCCATGCACCATCATAGCGCACTCTCCCTCAGCCCCATCCGCGCAGCACCCCGCGGGCTCGCCGGTGCCCAGTTTTGCCTCCCAGATCAGTTTTTGACGCAGATTAATTTTCTCTCTCTCCATCTTCGATCAAGAATTTAATTTTCCCATCATTTCACAGTTGGATTTATTTAATTTGTAGGAGAAGAGTTTTGGAGCCTAGATTTGTAGGGGTTTAATTCCCCTAATTCCTAGCCTTTTGATTTTTGTCCCCAAATCTTCCAACAAATCTTCCCTCTTTTCTCCCATATCTTTCCATATCTTTTTGGAAATATGTCACACACTTGCTCTCACTCCATATCAATCCATCCTACTCCATCCCACTCTCTCTCACTTCACATAATAACTCTCTCTCCCTTCACCACATAAAAAGGGGATTCTTCTCCAACACACCACAACTCATTCTACCATCTCTCACTTTATTTTTCTCTCCATTCACCACTTCATCTACCACTTTTCTTCATCTTCACCACCACCACCACCATTCCAAAGAGAAAGAAAGGAAGAGGAGAAGAGGCAAGAGGGCTAGAGCTTGAGAAGGAAAGCCCGAGAAGAGGAATCTAACTCCAAGCAGACGCGGTTGCTAAGCTTGCGGAAGGAACTCCACTTTGATGACGACCCGAGAAGAGGAATCCGACTTCAAGTGGACCGTGGTTGCTAAGCTTGAATAAGGAACCTCCACTTTGGTATTTCTTTCCTTTAGCTTTAGCCCATTTGTGGGGATTAGTCCCAAAACTCTCGAGATGACAACATTATATAAGTTTGTATTGTGTTTACCATTTGATTTATGAAATAAAGAACTTGTATGATTCTTGTGTGTTCTTGAGCACGGTGTTGGGCTAATTCCTACATTAGGGGTCAGATAATTGATTTGAGTTCAATCATTACTTGTGATTGTTGATTTCATGTTGTTGGAATTGTGCTCGTTTATGTTAAGTACTTGATCACTACTTAGCATTGCTAGGCTTTAGATGAAACCGAAAGGAGATTCTATAGCCCGAACTAGATTCCTTCAATGTTAGGTGGACTGGGTTTCATAAACCTAATCATTAATCTTTCGGTGGACTGGGTTACATAAGCCTATGGGTTGGAATGAGATAGCCGATAGAGGTTTAGTGGATCGATGGTGATAGGAAGTGAAGTTAAACCAATTGAAGGGACCATTGTCCAATCGGGATTAACATAATCAACTTGAATCAAGCTAGGAGAGAAACTAATGAGAGAATCTACACCCTAATGCTCTTCTCATAATCCGATCCTCTATCTTTGTGTTTGGTGGTGTTGTTAGTTAGTTTTACTTGCTTTAATTAGGTAGTTTAGTATAAACCTTTCATCCCCTCGTTCAGAATTTTTAGGTTGTATATCATTTTAATGTGCTTGTTCACAATTATAGCATAGAAAAATCGCCCACATGAGGCTTTTCTCGAGAGACACGACCCAAGTTAGCTCACCGCCCTACAAATCAACCTCGTCCTCTTGCGGGGATATAACCGACCGGAAAGAACTACATCGTTCAAACAATTAGCGCCGTTTCCGGGGAAGACTTTAGGTTCATTGTCTTTTTGTGCTTGAATTGCTAGTGTTTGTTTGAAATTGTGAATTTGTTTTGGTTTAAGTGATTGTGTTGTGTTGTTTGTGTGATTAGGTATTCATTTTTATTTTCTTGTGTTTTTGTTAAGCTTTCACCTCTTTTTCCACAAGGTACGTGTGATCTCTGTTTTGTTTTTGATTGTGTATGCTAGAGAGATGAAGTCTCAATCAGAGATTAGCCCCCGTGTTTGACAACATTCATCGACCAAGGAGATTCAACGTGTTTGATTGGGAAGAAGAGATGGAGGCCAATCACCTCAATCCCGACAATGCCAACGCCAATGCAGCTAGGAATATGAGAGATTTTGCCCGTCTCGTGATTGGGGCGTCGACTTCTTGCATAGTCCTTGGAGAGGCCGTAAGAAATTACGAGTTGAAGAACACCCACTTTAGCTAACTTTCCTCACTCTATGGGATGCCGGTCAAAGATGCATTGAACTTCATCCGAGAGTTCTATGCCATTGTTCAAACCTTTTCTCTGTAAGGTTTGAATGAAGATCAATTGAAGATGAGGTGTTTCCCTTACACCTTGAAAGATCGAGCCAAGACATGGTTCATGTCACTTCTGGCCAACTCATTGGCCAATTGGAATACCATCTATGAGATGTTCATGGCCAAATACTACTCTAATCAAAAGACCCAAGATTTGAGAGCTCAAATTGTAACCTTTGCCCAATCTCCGGGTGAAGCGTTCCATGAAGCTTGGGATCAATTTAGAGGTCTCCAACAACAATGCCCGCACCACCATCTCGCACCCGAGTTGCTCAACCAATTCTTCTACGATGGGCTTTCTCAAAATTTCCAATACATGGTGGACAATGTTGCGGGAGAAGACATTGGAGGTTGGACCACTGAAAAAGTCTCAAATATCTATGAGACGATGGCCACGACTTCTCAACAAAAGAGTGCTAGGGGAAAGAGAGCTTCCGTCAATGAAGCCAACCCTAGTTATGATATGACAAGACAACTAGCGGAGTTGACAAGGTAAGTAGAGATGCTTCGAACCTCTGAGAGACCATCCCAACAAGCGATGACCGTTGAGACTTGTGGGATTTGTGGAGAGTATGGCCATGGGGCCAATTTGTGTCAAAAGACATCCGAGCCGGAGCTAATCGAAGAAGAACATTTCCTTGCTCTTCAAGAGCAAGTTAATGCACTACAAGGCTTCCAACCCCATCAACCATACAATCCCTACTCATAAACATACAATCTGGGGTAGTGAAATCATCCCAATTTCTCTTAGAGACAACCTCAACAACCACCTGAACCACCATAACAACCGCCTCCACCTCAACAAGTCGTAGGTGGCCAAGCTCCACCTTATCCCCGGCCGCAACAATATCCAACCAACCAAACTAACCGCCTAGGCCAACATTGCAAGACACCTTGCAATCTTTCATTCAAGCCACCCAACAAAGGTTCGAATCTGTGGAAGCTTCCGTGAAAAGGATTAAGACCCAAGTGGGACAAATAACCGGGATCATTGGAGAGTTAGCCAAGCAAGCCAAGCCGGGTAAATTGCCAAGCTAACCGGAGAAATCTCAAGCCATCACCATCCTTAGAGGAGGTAAGGTGATTGATAACAAGGTTGGAAAACCGAGCCTAACCGAAGAGATTGAGAAAGAAGGGGAGACTCATCAACAACAACAAAAGGAGCCCGAAAAAGAAAATGAAGAAGTGAAGAAGCCCACACACCACAAAGCCACCAATCCCTATAATCCTCCAATTCCATTTCCAAGCCGGTTGAGGAATGAGAAGCAAGACACCCAATTTTAAGAGTTCTACAAGCTCTTATCAAAGGTGAATGTCAACCTTCCACTCCTTGATGTCATTCGCAATGTGCCGGCCTATGTCAAGTTCTTCAAAGAACTAGCTTCCAAGAAGAGAAATTTTGCGGAGGATGAGAAGATTGTGGTGTCCGAAGTGGCACGTGCAATCTTACAACAACAACTACCACCGTGATCTAGGTAGTTTTACTCTAAAAATTGCATTAGGGAATGGTAAAGAAGCATGTGGTATGCTAGATCTAGGAGCCAGAATTAATTTGATGCCTTACTCTATTTATAAACAATTAGAGTTAGATATTTTGAAACCAACTAGAATGTGTCTACAATTGGCGGATAGGTCCGTGAGATATCCTAGAGGAATAATTTAGGACATTCTAGTTAAGGTGGGTGGATTGATAATCCTGGTTGATTTTGTTGTTTTGGATGTGGGAGATGTACAAAAAACGGGTAAAGAGCACACACTACTCCTAGGTAGACCTTTCATGGCTACAACAAACACCTTGATTGATGTTAAAAATGGAACTCTAAAAATGTCAGTGTTAGGAGAAACTGTCTTTTTCTGTCCATGAAAATAAAGCCATTCCCATCTTCTCATTTGAGGAAAATTTCACCAAAATTTCCATTGCCAAATCTCACTCTTCCCTCGCAATACACCGCCGCCGTGCACAGTGCCGCCGTGGCACCTTCTTGCCATATAAGCCATCGCCGCTGTGCTCACACGCCGTCGATGTGCACTCCTTGCTATTCCTTGCTGCAATTCTCCATCTTGCTCAAAGCTTCTACTTCATGGCGCCCAAAATGAAGCTCCCTAATCTTCTCCGAGGAAAGAGCAAAGGCAAGGCTAGCTCTAGCTCCACAAGTGAAGTGATCGACCATGCTCAACAATTTGGATCCCGCTTCCTCATCACATCTCCCGAAGAAGGTAAGCGCTACACAAACCTCCAATAACATGAAATTTCTTGTCCATGATTTATTGATTGGAAATTAATACGCTCTTTGGGGATTAACGAAGCACTCACCAAATATCTTAAGAACTTGGGTTTAGAAACATTTGGTAAAATGAAATTTGAAGCATATGATAAATTGGTTCTTGAGTTTTTGGTATCATTTGAGCATGATGAGACGGAGGGAAAGATGATTCACTTTCGGATGTTTGAGCAAAGATATGAAGTCAAGTTGGCCACAATGAATGATTATTTTGATTTCCTAACCTCGGGGATCAAAGAGAAGCCATCAAATTTTAATGTTGGGAATGCACGGTTTGAAATTTCAGGTTTTCAGAATTGGGATCCAAAAGGGCCGTCGAGCAAGTACATCAAAGACCCGACACTGTCCATTCTACATAAGTTTTTGGCTTACAATATCTGTGGGAAGGAGCAGACCAACAATGTTAATTTGACGGAGGTCTTCCTACTTTGGTGTGCTAAGAAAAAGAGGAAAATTTGCCTATCCAATTTCATTTGGTAGGCTATCAACGACTCACTCAACTACGAACTCCAGGACCCTTCTTTTTGTGCCTTCATTGCAGCCTTGTCTGTGAAGTTAGGGGCTCTTGAAAAAAAATGCCCCGGCACCCAATGGCTACACTAAGATAGCTCAATACGGCATTGACAAGGATTAGCTCAAATGAGCTGAAATTATATACAATGATCTAGAATTGAGGCGTCATGCCAAGAGGACCTGTGTACGGAATTTCAGGGACATCCAACGAGGTACAATGAAGCTCACTAGAGGAGCCGGTTCCTTGTCTGCACCACACCATGTTCCATCCAATGAGCCCGATGAAGCAAGCAACGAGAAAACTGACAAAGAGGGAGAATATGAGGGTGGCGAACACCACGAGCAGCAGGAGACGGATCAATTCCAACGGCCCCACAATTTTAGGAACCAAATGCCGAACAACGACTGGAGCGCCTTTCAAGACTCCTTTGACAATACCATGGGCCAATTCCATCAGTCCCTTTGTGACACAATGAACCGATTCGGTAATCAATTCATCGACTCGATGAACGCCTAAAGGCAAGACCACATTACCCACACTTTGCGGTAGCAAGAGAGTATTGATGCCTCATTTCAATCAATCTATGAGGAGTATGTGCCGTGCACCAAGATGTTAGGGGCCTCTACACTCATGTCGATAGGCACGACAAGCAGATTAGGACTTGTTGGTCCCGGGCAAGTCGATATCAGTTTAGAGAGGGGGTGAATAAACTGATTAAAACTTTTGCTTCAAATGTGGAATAATAGGGCCCTTTGACTCGCTTAGTAAAACATATCCATGCACAAACTTATTAATCAGTTAAAACAGTTTGAGTGCAGCTTGTGAGATATTGTGTGTAGTTCAGAGATATGCAATAATCAAAATAATACAGCACACAAGCAATTTATAGAGGTTTGAAGTCTCAAACTTTTACGTCCTCTCTTCCTTCCGCAGAAGGGCAACTTCACTATATAACTTGAGTTTCTTTACAAATTATACAATGAAGGACAGCTGGCTGAACCTCGTAACTACTCGCTACCTCAGCGGATCGATGGCTCATACTTGAAGTCCCTAACTGCTCGCTAGGAAGGTAGGTGCTATTGTCGTCTTTACAAGGTTTTAGATCTCTTTCGATCTTCAAGAGGTTAGTCTTAAACAGGGGTTATCAACTGATGTGCTCCTTCAATCAAGCTGAGTAGTTGATCGTTGTGTAGCTGAAACTGAGAAGACTGCCCTGGCTGGATTGTCAACAGCTGGCTGATTATCTTGACTCTGTGAATTTCTTCTTCTCAGTTGGACTCTCGCAGTTTCTATCAAATGCTGAACTTGAGCTTGACTGGGAGGGAGAAAGAAAAGCTATTGTTTGTATATGTGAAATTTGTGTAGGTGAAGGATTCTTCTTGGCTCTCTGTTGTGTATTTTAAACTTTGATTCACTCGTCTTTTATAGAGGAGTGATTTTATAACCGTTGAGTTCCATTGTCCATTGATCGATAGCTCTGTTGGCTCATCAATGGAAGATGATCGCTTGGAGCTTTTGGTTGAAGTAGCCGTTACTCTGCCAATCGATCTTCATTGGATATTTAATTCCAGGATCTTTGTTGAAGCATTTATTCCAAGATTCGGCAGTTTGAGCAATAAACTCCAGGGTTCTCTGGCTTCAGCTTTCTTGGCAGTTTTGAGTTCCAGTTGGCAGTACTAGACTTATCAGCTGAGTTTAACTATTGCTCCAGTTGGTAGTTTTGAGCTCGTCAGCTGAGTTTGGCTTTGCTCTAGTTCGCAGTTTTGAGCTTGTCAGCTGAGTTTGACTATTGCTCCAGTTGGCAGTTTCGAGCTCGTCAGCTGAGTTTGGCTATTACTCCAGTTGATTGATTTCTCTTGAGCTTTCTTATCAGCTTGACTAATCGCAAGCTGCCTGACTACAGTTCTGGCCTTTAGCTGATCTGTCTTGTTTACTTCAGTTTGGTCATCAGTTGGATACTTCCATTGTTCAGTCTAAACTTATCTCTTATCAGTTTCTTTAGTTGACTCTTTTCTCCCTCAGCTTAGCTGACTTAGTTGTCAGTTTGTTTCGACTGATTCAACTTCTTGACTTCTCAGTTGAGTTGACTTCTGACTGAATGATGTATCCTTTAGCTTGCAGACCATACTCTTGATTGGTTGACTTTGACTTTGCTGCATTTCCTTTCTGATGATGCCCTGGATTGATCAGCTCCGATCTACAACTTGAATTTTAGTTAGTTTTTCATAAATAATTTTGACATCTCATCAAAACCTAATATAGGGGTTCCTTGATAGTTTTTCCTAACAATTTCCCCCTTTATGATGATGACAAAACTTTGTTGATGATGATCGAAAACTGCGAGTGTAACAAGTTTGCTTAAGCAGTTTCAGAGCAAATTCAGAGCAAGTTTGAGAGAAAATTTGATTCATAATTTTCATTCAAGTATTAGAGAATTTGTCATTAGCATTTGTCATTCATGTTGTCATTCAAGTATTAAAGCATTTAAGATATGCATGAAATTCAAGTATTAGAGCAATTAGACTTCAAGTTTTAGAGCATTCTCTCATTCTTTCACTTTGGGCATGCTTTCATTCCCGTATTAGAGCATTTTTTATTCAAATATCAGAGCATTCAACCATTTTTCATTCAAGTATCAGAGCATTATCAAAGCATTCAATTTAATCAAACTTGAAGTATCTGAGCATGAGCATTATAAGCATCATCGAAATGCATATTATATATTCACTTTAAAGCATATTATATTTTCAAGAGTAGTTAAAACTACTAATCTACTCCCTAAAAATTGCTCATTTGCTCATTTTCTTTCTACTCGATTCTCCTTTTTCTTGAGCTCCTCGCATTCTCCATGCTTCCCCCTCATGATGAATTTCTCTTTGAATTTGATCCCAAAGAGTTAAGCATCCATCATCTATCTGTCCTTCTTCTCCCTTTTCGGTATCATCCAAAACGTGGAGTGGGTCGCATGATCGTAGTGACAAGTTTGGCAGGAAGGTGAACGTAGTTGCCATATTGTCATCATGAATTGAGGGAACTGAAGGAATTTGCATGGGTGAGGAGAGCCATGCATAGGCTTGTTCAGTTGTCATGAACTGACCTTGAGCAGAGGAGAGAGAGACTTCTTGTTCTCTGAAGTTCATCGAGGCCAAGTTGTTGAAGATCTCATCGGTTGAAGGGATGGGTGGATCATCAACGAAGGCTGTGCATGAGGAGTTGGCCGGTTCATTGTCGGGGAGAGGAGCATCGGCTGGTATGCTTAGCTGGAATCGATTGATCATCGAATCCATTATCTCTGAAAGCGTTGGTGGCGAGGAGAGCGGATGATTTATCCAGTTTCTACTCCATATTCCTTCGTTGATCCAGAAGGTGGAGCCATGGGTGCGGATAAGGTAGAACATTGTTGACTTATCCAGTTGAAATCGCCATATATGGTACTGCAGGTACCGCTGCAGTTGGTCGAATAGAGAGGAGTCTGTGTCCTCAACGAGACCGAAGCAGCTTCTCAGCTGGTGGTCTAGAACTACTTCAAACTCAACCTCAATGGAGTCACGTTGGACTAATGGTAGAGGTTGGGAGCTGGCTGATATTATAGGCCGATCACTCAGCCTTGAAAGAGGTTCGCTCTCAATCATCAGCTCTCTTTCGTTAGAGGAGCTGACGTGTACCTCCAAAGGTGCCTTTCCACGACCTGAGTTGGAAGGCCCTTGTCGACGTGAACGCTTCGGGATCGGATGGCAATAAATAGTGGGGAGCATGTCCCTTCTTTTGAGTTGTTCGCCAGTTGGGATGACCTCATCAAACTGGCTTTGAATGATATGGCTTATGCGACTCATAAACCCGATCTTCTCGCAAAATGAGCGAGTTGATGGGTCATATATTGCTCGCTCTACATTAGGCATCTAAGAGTTGGAGGATATCATTGGGCATACTCTCCTCCAATGGCCTATAGATGCTTTGAAATTTGTCTGAGCCGAGACGTGCGTTAAGATACTCTAGACTTAGAGTCTTATCTTTCTTCAGCTTCTTAATAAGTAGATTTGCATCGACCGTCTGAAATGGGGGCTTCATATCTGCAAAAAGTTGTTGTTTTAGTTTAGATAGCAAGTGTTTTTTGAGGAGAGAGAGAAGGCTAGCAAATGATCAAAGCAAGAGATAGAAAGAGAGTACAGATGATCGGAGCCTTCATCTTCTTGCACATATTTATTCAGCTTTTGCATGCAGGAATCAAGGGCACTCGATTGCTTTTCTTAGCTGATCAGCTATCCGATTTGATGGATGATTAGCTGAATTAATAATGCTTACATCTCAGCCGTTTGATGAAGAAGTAACTTTATGATATTATGGCTAAGAAGTAGTGACTCTGAAATTGGGGTAGTTGCCATAAATAGCAAAATATTTTCTGCAGATCTTGCTATTTATATCTCAGTAAAAAAATATTTGTTTTTTTAATTTTGAAGAGTTGATTTAATATCAACACAGAGATATTAATTGCAGCATTGTGAGATAGAACCCTATTTTCAAATTGTAACCGTTGAGTATAATATAAGAAATTTCATAATCGCAACGGTAAGAATGTAATTATGATAAGCTTTAAAAAATAAAAAGACTTATCCAGATTCAGTTGGGATACAGTCCAACTGATTGATTGCTCGGTGGTTGAATGATCAGTTGAGTCTCGGTTCTCAGTTGTCGCTGAAGAACTGGCTGAAGTTGAAGCTGTAATTGAACTGAATTGATCAGTTGGCTTGATCAGTTGCTTGGCTTTCAGTAGACAGTTTCCGCTTCTTGAAGGGCCTAGCCAGACTGGCTGCACTGCTTCTATTGGGGAGAGTTTTAGTCTTTGGCAGTTCAGGCCTTGCAGTCCTCCGGACTTGGTGAAGGTGAAGCTAGATGGCAACTGACGAGTTTTTCATCCTTTGACTAAGGGATTGTGAAGTTCCCTTTGGCAATGATCGAAACTGATCATTTTTCATAGGCAATTGCATGCCTTTTGAGCTAGATGTGAGCAATGGACTGACATAGCTCTTGGATAGGAGGCTTGGTAATGTGGCAGTGTCTTCATCATCACTATCGCTCTCGTCAGCACACCTTGGATTCTTCTGGGTAGCCACAGCTTTAGTGTGTGATAGATGTGGTTCTATCCTTTCAACGATAGGTGGAGTTTGTCGGGATGGCTCAGCAGACTGACTTGATAGATTATCAAAATTCAGTTTTCGACAAAGCGAGCCAGTTGGGCAGTTGACTGGTTGATCTTCAGTTCCAATTGATTGAGGCACGATATTGGTCTTGATTTCTGCTAATAAGGCGGTGGCTGGAATCTTGTTAACAAGCCGGTGATTCATGACGTGCTGGACTTGCACAATGGTTGGAGGGAATGTATTTGACGATCCTATCCATTTAATGCTCCATGTTTTTTCACGTTGCCAGTAGCTCATGCCATGAAAGGCAGTTAGCAGAAAGTGAGACTGGATAGACATAGAATGTCTCCAGTTATACCAATAGAAGTACCGGTGGAGTTGTTTGAAAAACTCTTGATTACGTTGTGAAACAAAAGCAAAGTGAGTGAGAAGGAGATTGGTCACTTCCTTTTGTGCACCTTTGACTATATATTCACCACTATAAAAAGTGTGAATATTCTCTTCAGTCAGCTGGAGAGGAGGGCATGTACTTCTGAAATAGTCCACTCCGTAGTTTGGATGAGGGATTCCAAAGAATGGAATGAGCTCATCTGGATCAGAGCAAACCTGGAAGTCAACTAATGATCCGTTCTTTGATTTTGGAGACTAAACGGCGTTGGCAGTTGAGTTGCTTGAAGAGGGGTTGCTTGTCTTGGCCTTGGCTTTTCTTTTTTTTCTTAATGACTGAAGAGGAGCAGTTCCTTTCTTGGGAATCCAGTCAGAGATAAGAACTGGTAGTGACTCATCATTTGGAAGCTTCAGCAGGTCTTCAAGAATTTTACTCATTCTTAGAATAAGTCTAACCTTGGACTCAAATTTACCATACCTTGATGACTTGATGCTTGAATTGTTGGAAGACAAATTCTGCCCATTTTGTTTGACGCCCTTTAGTAAGCTGAATCATAACCTTGTATCTCTCTTGGGTGAGTTGACTCAGGCTTCCAATGGCCCCGAACATCATCTTGTTCGTTATGTCAAGTAGAACTCCATACTCGGCCTTCAGGTCAGTTTTAGCGGTTGTAAAACTGAATTGCTTGTCGCAGGTTGAAGCTTTCCATTTTCTCCAGTACAACTCTGCAGATTCCTTTAGATCTTGAACGAATGAACCTTCCTGTGGGAGTTGGAACACTTCTGCAATTGTCCTTTCAGTGATTTGAAGTGGCCGTCCTTGAATCACTGATGACATTGTCTTTCCATCTGTAGATAATTTTTCTTGAAGCAAAAATTCACTCACCAAATTTTATCTAAAGAACTTTGGTGGTGTTTCGATGTAGTAAAGAATTTCTGTCTTGTGAAGATTTGACAGAAGGATTGGGTTGTTTGATTAATCTAGAATCAATTAAATTTCTTCATATCAAGGAATTTATCTCTCATAAGTTGTTTCTTGAAGGAATTTGAAGATCTGGATAATTTGGCCATCTTTGAGGTTGGCTGAGATTTTGGAAATTTTAAGATCTTTTGAGAGAGAGAGTTTTTGAGATTGTAGAAGGAGGGGGCTTTTTGAGAGGTTTGAAAGAGAGGGGCTTTTTATAAGTGTTTGGATAGGCTTGTAGATCTGATGGTTGGAATGGTACTAGCCTCTGGTCTCTTTTGGTCGTTGGCAATTAATGACTTTGACATGTGTCATTATTTTGCAATGGTCATAATTTCAAAATAAATTGAAATTAAAAAGATAAAATTTTATAGATATATCAAAAGATAATTTCAGACTGATTAACAAGAAGTACACTTAGGGCTTTTCTAATCAGTTTTAACTTGATCAGCCACTTAGTCCTTCTTGTGATCAGTTTTCCTTTTCTTGGCCAGCGGTTCACTGAGGTCCTCTTCTTAATCCTCATCACTGCTTTCTGACTCAGTTTCAGCTGGATGTAGCCTTGGATGGGCTTGCAGCTGCTTGATCTGCTCTGTGTGCAGTTTAACCTGTTGTTGTAGGGACTTGATCAGCTCTTCATAATATGGAGAGAGCTGGACTATTGAACTGTTTGGCTGAGCGTTGAACTGAACTAATCTAGAGTCCACTTCCTCTCCTACTTCAGTTCCAACAAGTTCCTCGCAAGGAACTGTGTGGGACATTTCGTCTGCTTCCATACTAGTTTGGTAGACAAGCTAATCATCCTTTTGTCCTGACTGATCAGCTGACTTGTCAGTATGAGCTGACCCTGGATCAGCTGGAGGAACAGATGATATGATTCCTTTCTCAGCAGTTAGATCTTGTGAGGGAGTTGTCTGGGTCTCCGCTGCCTTTTCAAACTGATGAGTCTTCTCAGCTAAATCTTCTGACTCTTCAGGAATAATGTTGATTTCAACTTCAGCTTTGTGAGGAGATTTCTCAGAGTAAAGTTCTCTCATCACCTTATCAATGATATCATCCTCTAGGTCGTATATTTGATCGCTCACGGCAGTTGATGGTTGTCCAGTCTGATGGCTTTGTGATTTCTTCATTAATTGATTGAATAGCCATTTGTATTGAACATGGGAGTGTGACCATCTTTCTCGTTCCATTCTGTAGTGATGACTGGCAATGTTAAGCTTTGAGTTTTGCACAGTTCATCAAACACGTCTTTCATCGATCCTTCAGATGGGTTTGAGCACTCTTTCCTTAGCTGTAGCTGCCTCATAAGGTGTTTGCCTTTAGTGATACTGGCATTCTCATTGTCCGTCCACCATAAGCTCCATTCTTCTTCTCGCCTCCAGAAGCTCATTCCATGGAATGCGAGTAATGAGAGGAATGACTCTGATGGATATACAAGTCTCCATAAAAACCAGTATATGTATCTGGTTAAGATGTGATAGAGCTCCTCATGACCAGTTAGTTCCTGGGTGAAGTGTTGAGCCATGTGCTTTTGTGTGGTTTCATCAGCCCATTTCTTCACGGACTCTCCTTGTGAGTAGGTTCTTATATTTCCTTCAACTTGGGTCATTGGTGGGCACGTCATTTGGAAGTAATCAGCTCCAGCCCCTTTGTGAGAAATTCCTCTTGCAGGGATGATATCTTCTGGATTTTCGCACAGAGCTGTATCTTCAACAGTTAAATTTGCTGGGATTGTTGGATCTTGTATAAGGCTTGATTGATTTCTCCTTCTTGATTGAGAAAGTAAGACTCTTCTCCTTTTTGGTTGACTAGCTTGTTTCTTCTTTGGAGCTGATCTGATAGCTGCTTGCCTAGCTGATTGTCCTATGATGTCAGTTCTGGTGGCAACTGAGCTTTGTTGCTTGAATCTCTGAGCCATAGGGATGTCATCATCAGAGTCATCAGTAACTAGCTTATTTCCCTTGTCTTTAGCTGCAGGCTTCTTTCTCTTTTGCTGGTCAGTTTGTTCAAGATCAATCTCCACAATTTTGAGAGGTTTCCAAATAAAGTCATTACTAACTATAGATTTAAACTCTGTATCCTCAGCTATCCAAGGAAACTGCTTTTCCAAAATGATGCTGACCCGACTGATATATCCAATTCGTTGAGGGAATTTCTTACTATCCCAGCTTCTCTCAATTATATCAACATATCTCTTCAGTTGTTCAAAGAAATATTGTGCCCAGTTGATCTCCATTCGGTTGTAGATGGCGGCGCAAATTTTGTACTTTGTTGCTGACATTTCAGACTGACTGCCAGTTGTTCCTACCATTATCTTTGAGGCGATTGCAGTGAGCAACTGGAATTCATCTTGCAGTTTTGAGATGAGATGATTGCTTTTATATGGTTGAGTTTCGCCTTCCTTTTTCTAGAAATCATAAGCTTCCTGGAAATTGACTTGAACGTCTTCCAGCTTGAGTCCGTTGTTGGGTAGATTGAACATGTTACTCAGAGACTAAGCTGTCACGATAATAACTTGTCCTCTTACTTCCGATCTGATTTCTTTGGGATTTGAAGATCGATTGGAATTTAAGTAAAATTCAGCAACTGGTTCTGTGTAAATCCGTTATGGAAATACCTCCTGGAATTTCTTCAGCTTGGCCTGAGAAAGCTTTTCGACGATCATTCTGCTGAGAGGGGAAGCTTTACAGGCTTGAAAGGAATCCGACTGGATTGAAAAACTTGTCTTTGTCGAGTTTTTTGTAGAATACTGTAGAATCTTCTCCAGACTGACGGAAATTGAATCTTCTGCGAGCTGGGTTTTGAGCCATAATTCTTTGAAGAGAGATTAATTTGAGAGGCTGAGGAATTGATCTTTCAGGGCTGAAGAGTTTTTGTTTTTTACGAGAGATAGATAGAAAAAGATAGATCTTCAGTAAAAATCGGGAAGCTTATCTCGAGTATTCAGCCGCCTTATTTATATAGAGAGATTGGGATCATCCAACGGTTGTGTCGCTTCATATACCCAAATTCAACGGTCGGATTAAATCAATCGACCCGTCGATTGGCTTTTCATTTCTATCCGTTAGGGATAAATTGTAGGAGGAGAGAGAAAGTTCAACGGTAATATTTGAGTGACACGTGTTTTTACCGTTTCTAATATTGAAATTTTTGAACTTATCTTTTCTCTCTAGCAGCTTCTTCTTGGCTTGAAACTGATTACGTCATCAGTTGGCTTCCACTGTAACTGATGATCTTTCTGTTGATCAGTTTCAACTGAGATGTCTTCTCATCAGTTTCGAGCTGGTCTTGACTACTTGGACCTTCATTCAGCTGCTTCTCAGTTCAGCTGGTTTCCTTTAGCTGGTCTATCCCCTTTTGAGTTGACTCCAGTTCCTATGGTTCCTTCATCAGTTTGATATATTTGCAGCTGGTATGTTCTGCACAGCTGACTGGATCATCAGTTTGAGCGACTGAACTGATGATTTAGTTGAGTTCATGGGGTAAACTGATCATCTCCAGTTTACTTTTCTCTCCACAGCTTATTGCTTTTATTTCAAACTGATGGCTTTTATGTTCAACCGATCAGTTCCTTGCCTTTGGTTCAGTTTCTTTCTTCAGCTGGAATGGATTCATGACCTTTTCAGTTGATCATCTTCATACTGTGACGCTAGCTCAAGTAGTTCCAGCTGTATGCATAGCTCCATAAACCTTGCTTCAGGTAATGGTTTGGTGAAGATGTCAACTATCTGCTTCTCCGTGTTGACATATTTGATGTATATGTCTTTCTTCTCGATGTGATCTCTGATGAAGTGATGTCTTATATCAATGTGCTTGGTTCTTGAATGTAGAACTGGATTTTGAGATATTGTAATTGCACTATTGTTGTCACAGAAGATAGGGACTTCTTCAGTTTCAACTTTGTAGTCCTTCAACTGTTGCTTCATCCAGAGTATCTGAGCACAGCAGGTTCCAGCAGCTACATATTCTGCTTCAATTGTTGACGTGGGAACTGAGTGTTGCTTCTTGCTAAACTAGGATATCAGTTTGCTTTCAAGAAACTGACATGTTCCACTGGTACTCTTTATGTCGATCTTGTATCCACCAAAGTCTGAATCTGAATAACCAATTAGACTCAAACTGTCATCTCTGGGATACCATAGTCCAAGATTTATGGTTCCTTTAAGATATTTGATAATTCTCTTAGCTGCTTCAAGGTGGCTTTTCTTTGGGTTGGCTTGAAACCGTGCGCATAGACCGACTGAATAAGAGATGTCTGGCCGGCTGGCTGTTAAGTAAAGTAGCGACTCAATGATTCCTCTATAATATGTTTGGCTAACTGATTCTCCTTCTTCATCGAGAGTTAGCTGAACTGATGTGTTCATAGGAATCTTGAGAGTTTTTCCTTTGCTTACTCCAAACTTCTTCACTAGCTTCTTGGTGTACTTCGTCTGGCTGATAAAGATCCCATCTTTCAGCTGCTTCACTTGGAGTCCTAGGAAGAATGTCATTTCTCCCATCATGCTCATCTCAAATTCGCTTTGCATCAGTTGAGCGAATCGGGTGCATAGATTTTTGCTTTTTGATCCAAAAATTATGTCATCCACCTAAATTTGAACCATTAAGATCTCAGTTGATCATTCTATTCAGAATAGAGTTTGATCAATGACTCCATTTTGAAACCCATTCTTCAACAAAAATGTTGTGAGAGTTTCATACCATGCTCTAGGAGCTTGTTTCAATCTATAGAGGGCTTTCTTTAGTTTGAAGACCTGATCACCAATTTCAAAGCCTGACGGTTGCTCGATATATACGTCCTCTTTGAGCGTTCCTTGAAGAAAAGTACTCTTGACATCCATTTGGTAGACTGTGAAATTGAAGTGAGCTGCATGGGCTATGAACAATCTGATGGCTTCCAATCTTGTAACTGGAGCGAATGTCTCATATAAGTCAATTCCTTAACTTTGTGAGTATCCATTGGCTACCAGTCTAGCCTTGTTCCCTGTAATCACTCCTTGTTCATCCAGTTTGTTGTGAAAAACCCATTTTGTACCAATGACCTTCTGGGTCTTTAGTCTATCCACAAGGAACCATACGTCATTCCTTGTGAATTGGTTCAGTTCTTCTTGGATGGCCATGATCCAGTCTGAATCTTCTAAGGCTTCCTTGACGTTAGGTGGTTCAGTTTGAGATATGAAGCATGTGAATAATGCATGCTCAGTTAAACTTCTGGTTTGAACTCGACTTCTTGGATCACCAACTATCTTGTCAGTTGGGTGGCTTCGGAGCCATTTGGGCAAGATAGCTTCAGATGGATCTTCAATGGTGACGTCATCAGTCGCTCTTTCATTAGTTGGTTTGGCATTTTCGTCAGTTCTTCCCCCTGTTTCAGTTGTGGGGTTTATGGTCTCAGCACGATTTGTATCTTCATTGACCATATTGTTCTCAACTGGTTTACTACCAGTTTCATTGCCTTCTTCTAGTGAAACTTCAAGCCGCTGTGGAACAATGTGATCCACATAGTCCTGCGAGTTTTCAGTTTCACTAGGTAGTTCTTGAACTGATGTGTCTATTCTTTCTTTGTTCCTGTACTCATTAGGAAATTCATCAAATACCACATGACATGTTATTTCCACAACAAGAGTTCGTTTATTGAACACTCTGTAAGCTTGTGTATGAGGAGAGCTATATCCAAGAAATATTCCCTCATCAGCTTTAGCACTAAAAGCTTTCAATTAAGTCTTGCCATTGTTGTGAATATAACATTTACAGCCAAATATTTTAAAATATGAGATAGAAGACTTACAACCCTTATACAGTTCATAGGGTGTTTTGTCATGTGCAGCTACAATGGCACTTCGGTTTTGAGTATGGCAAGCTGTGTTGACTGCTTCGGCCCAGTAACCTTCAGCTATGTTGGCATCAGCTATCATTGCTCGAACTACTTCTTTGAGTGTCCGATTATGCCCTTCGGCTATACCGTTTTGTTGTGGAGTTCTTACAGCTGAGTGTTCATATGTGATTCCAAGCTGACTAAGAAAGCTGATCATTTGTTGATTCACAAATTCAGTTCCATTATCGGAGTGAATCCTTTGAACTGAACTTTCCTTTTCAATTTGTAGCCTTCTGATCAGCGTTGTTAGCTTGTCATAAGTTTCATCTTTTCTCCTCAAGAATTCCATCCATGTATATCTTGAGAAATCATCAACTACTATGAGAGTGAATCTTTTTCCCTTTGGAGTTTGTGGTCTAACTGGACCAAACAAATCCATATGTAGCAGTTGGAGACAATCAGTTGTTCTTGGTGGGTGACTCTTATTCTTGAATGATGATTTCACCTGCTTCCCTTTTTGACATGGCCCACATACGGCTGTTTTCTTGTATATTTCCTTGGGAAGCCCCTCAACTAGCTATTTCTTGACTAGGAAGTTGATTGTTTTGAAGTTGAGGTGGTTCAGTCATCGATTCAATAGCCAGCTTGCTTCAGTTGATCCTTTTGAAAAGAAGCAAGCTTCTGAGTAGCCGGTTAACCAGTCAACAATGTACATGTTGCCTCTTCTTATGCCAGTGAGAAGAAGTACTCCAGTTGACTTGTCTCTTATGCTGCAGGAGTCTTTAGTGAAGTCAACTGAGTATCCATTATCGCACAACTGGCTGATGCTGAGTAGTTTGTGCTTCAGTCCATCCACGCGGGAGACTCCATTTACTACTACTTTTTCCTTGACTACGAACCCTTCTCCAATGGTTCGACTTTTGGAGTTGTCACCAAATGTGACAAGTAGACCCTTGACTTTTTCATAATCGTCGAGATCTTCTCTGTCTCCAGTCATGTGCTTGGAGCACCCGCTATCTAGATACCAAATGTCTCTGGCTTTCTTCATAGATAAGATACTCTTGTCCTGCAAAAACAAGGATTAGCATTTAGGGACCCATTTTATATCAGGTCATTGTTGATTCATCAAGCTTTTTGGAATCCAAACTTGCCAAACTTTTGGCTTCTTATCATTCAGAGATCCAACTGACTTAGATCGCCTGATCAGTTTAGATTTTCTCTTAACTCTTCTATTCTGATTTGAATCAGTTGAGTGATACCTGCGTTGAGAGTTAGTTGGATAAAACAATTCAACTTAAACGCTTTGGTCTTGAGACCTCTGAGTTCTATGATCAGACCAGTGTTTTGTATGTTTCTAGTTTATTGGAATGAACCTTTTTGGCTCATTTTTGGAATCTGGGTACTCATTATAATGATGGTAAGGTTCAAACGAGTTTCTTTGATCTCTCCTATAGGTGTTCTGATTGAACTTCTTGGTAGGATAGGCTTGAGGATAGGCTTGAGATCCAAACTGATTTTTCTTTCTAAAGAGGGCTGATCTATCAGTTTATCTTGGGGGCATTCTTTGTTGAGATGATGGTCTTTGTTGAACTGGAGGCTTTGAACGAGTGGATTGGCTTGAGTGAACTGATGGTCTTAGCTGGAAATTGGGCTTCAATTGGCCTGGTGTTTTTGTTTGGTAAAACTAACCAAATTTTCTAGGCTGAGTTTGAGGATTTTTTAATATTCTTTTTCCTTTGGTTGACTCAGCTAGCTGATCATGAGATCTAGTGAACCCTTTTAGGATTCCTTTATCACTGGGTTGGGCAACTGCTTTTTCCTTTTCTAGAGCAGTGAACTTGCTATATCCTAGCCCTGAGTTGCTAGTTCCAGTTCTTTGATGATTTAATATCTCATCTAAAGTTTGAGATCCCTTTTTGAACTTCAGAGTTACTTTTTCTCTTTCATGGATATCTTGCTTGAGTTTTTGATTTTCAACCTCTAGATTAGCAGTTCTCAATTTCAATTTCTCAAATTCTATAAACTGAGACTCAAGATAATTCAATCTTTCATGATTAATGCTCAGTTTTCTAACCTTATTTCTTAGTTCATCATTTTCATCTTTCAGTTCAACATGCAAGCAGGATATTGAAGCTAATTGGTCTTCTAGCATCATAAGTTTCATATCAAGTTCATTACTAGAGACAGTTGCTTCATTTATATGATAAAAAGAGGTTTGAGAATCAGCTGTACTAACCTCTTCATCATTGTCAGCCATGAGGCAGAGTAGCGCTTCATCATCTGAGCTGTAGCCATCAGAATCAATTCCAGAAGGATAGTCTGAATCATCTAGCATGACATTTTCAAGGTTTGCAACCATTGCTTTTCTTTTGAAGAAGGTTCTCCTCACCTTGGCTTTCTTGTCTTCAGGGAGTTCTGGACATTCAAATCTATAATGTCCTTGTTTGTGGCAGTGAAAGCATTCTCCAAGATTTCGATTGCCACCCCTGAATGGTTCAGCTGACCGTTCAGCTGGTTGATGAGTTCTCTCATATTTTAAGATTTCATCAGTATGAAGTGGAACTGATTGCTTATCCCGAACTCTCTTCAACTTTTCTAGCAACCTGGTAACTTATTGGATTTCATCATTGATGTCATCAGTTAGATTCTCCTTCTTTTCAGTTGCTTCTCATTTTCGTTCAGTTGAAGATCCGCCTTGATTTTCTTTGGCTGGTGAGCTCCTAGGTCGGAAGTTGTTCCTTTCTCGAGTGTCTCTAAACCGATTCCTTTTACCGTAAAAAGCTGCATCTTAAGCTGACGATGTTGATGCTTCCTTCTTTCGATTTAGTCTGTACTCATGAGCTTTGAGAGAACCAAATAGTTCCCTTGGAGTGATGTTATTTAGGTTTCTTGATTCCTTTGTAGCTATCACTTTCATATCCCATTCTTCAGTAAGATTATCCAATATTTTGGAATTCATCTCAGAATTGGGATAACTTCTCCCGAGGATGTTCATCTCACTGATGATGCCAGAAATCTAGTTTCAAGGCTTGAGATGGACTCCTCTGGCTGCATTTTGAAGGATTCATATCTGTCGACTGCCAGTTGGAGCCTGTTTCCTTTGATGACTTCGGACTCTTTGCATAGATCTGCTAGTAGGTCCCATATCTCCTTGGTAGTTGTGCAGTTCTTTGTGTCCTTCATTCTGTCTTCATTTAGAGTTTGGAATAATGCGGCTGGAGCAACGAACTATAGATTTTTTAGCTTCTTCTCTTCGCTGGTGAAAAGATTAGTTGGCTTTTGAATCCTTGCCGGTTGATTAATATGAACTATGTGAGCATCATTGTCCATCATGATGATGATTGGACCATCTTCTATGAATTTCCATATATTCTCATGAATTGAGCAGAGATGAGCCTTCATTCTCGTGCTCCAGTTATCATAATTCTCAACTGAAAACAAAGGTAGCTTATGGTTTCCCATAGCTGAAATGTTAGCACATATAAGTAGATCTGATTCAGTTGATCTGCAGAAATGGCTGATCCTTAGAATCAACCGCTCTGATACCATTTGTTGGTCCTGGACGAGTCGATATCAGTTTAGAGGGGGGGGTGAATAAACTGATTAAAACTTTTGCTTCAAATGCGGAATAACAGGGCCCTTTGACTCGCTTAGTAAAACTTATCTATGCACAAAGTTATTGATCAGTTAAGACAGTTTGAGTGCAGCTTGTGTGATATTCTGTGCAGTTCAGAGATATGTAATAATCAAAATAGCACAGCACACAAGCAATTTATAAAGGTTCGAAGTCTCAAACTTCTACGTTCTATCTTCCTTCCGCAGAAGGGCAACTTCACTATATAACTTGAGTTTCTTTACAAATTATACAGTGAAGGACAGTTGGCTGAACCTGGTAACTGCTCACTACCTCAGTGGGTCGACAACTCACACTTGAAGTCCCTAACTGCTAGCTAGGAAGGTAGGTGCTATTGTCGTCTTTATAAGGTTTTAGATCTCTTTCGATCTTCAAGAGATTAGTCTTGAACAGGGGTTATCAACTGATGTGCTCCTTCAATCGAGCTCAGTAGTTGATCGTTCTGTAGCTAAAACTGAGAAGACTGCCCTGGTTGGATTGTCAACAGCTGGCTGATTATCTTAACTCTGTGAATTTCTTCTTCTCAATTGGACTCTCGCAGTTTCTATCAAATACTGAACTTGAGCTTGAGTGGGAGGGAGAAAGAAAAGCTCTTGCTTGTATATGTGAAAGTTGTGTAGGCGAAGGATTCTTCTTGGCTCTCTGCCGTGTATTTTAAACTCTGATTCACTCGTCTTTTATAGATAAGTGATTTTATGACCGTTGAGTTCCATTGTCCATTGATCGGTGGCTCTATTGGCTCATCAATGGAAGATGATCACTTGGAGCTTTTGGTTGAAGTAGCCGTTAATCTGCCAATCGATCTTCATTGGATATTTAATTTCAGGATCTTTGTTGAAGCATTTATTCCAAGATTCGGCGGTTTGAGCAATAAACTCCAGGGTTCTCTGGCTTCAGCTTTCTTGGCAGTTTTGAGTTCCAGTTGGCAATTCTGGACTTGTCAGCTGAGTTTGACTATTGCTCCAGTTGGCAGTTTTGAGCTCGTCAGCTAAGTTTGGCTATTGCTCCAGTTGGCAGTTTTGAGCTCGTCAGCTGAGTTTGACTATTGCTCCAGTTGGCAGTTTTGAGCTCGTTAGCTGAGTTTGGCTATTGCTCCAGTTGATTGATTTCTCTTGAGCTTTCTTGTCAGCTTGACTAATCGCAAGCTGCCTGACTACAGTTCTGGCCTTAAGTTGATTTGTCTTGTTTACTTCAGTCTGGTCATCAGTTGCATACTTCCAGTCTTCAGTCTATACTGATCTCTTATCAGTTTCTTTAGTTGACTCTTTTCTCCCTCAGCTTAGCTGACTTAGTTGTCAATTTGTTTCGATTGATTCAACTTCTTGACTTCTCAGTTGAGTTGACTTCTTGACGTATCCTTCAGCTTGCAGACCATACTCTTGATTGGTTAACTTTGACTTTGCTTGATTTCCTTTCTGATGATGCCCTGGATTGATCAGCTCCGATCTACAACTTGAATTTTAGTCAGTTTTTCATAAATAATTTTGACATCTCATCAAAACCTAATTTAGGGGTTCCTTGATAGTTTTTCCTAACAGGGCCCTACAGCAAAGCTGGGATGCATGGACCCTCTCCTTCTCTTTCACGCCGCCAACTCAACCACCTTATCCACGACCAGAGTAGTGAAGTCTTTTTATATTTTGTGTTCTGATTTTATGTATTTTCGTGTTCATATGCGTGGTTTATTATTTTAGCTTGTTTGTATTTCGTATGTGTGTTTGTAGTGTTGTTTTGTAGGAATCGACATCCGCTGCCGGTCTTCTACAATCTTGTGATGTACTCTCTTCCCTTTTACTTTTATCGAGCATTGTTTTTCATACATTGAAGATAATGCATGGTTTAAGTGTGGAGGAGTCATGAGCTTGTTATTGTGATGTTTGGCTATGTTTTTATGTTAGTAGGTTGTGGGATTTTGTGTTGATTGGATTATCGGATTTTGTCTTACTTTTTGGACTTGTGATTTATTTTGTTGCATTTATATTTGATATTATCGTCTTTATTATGTTTGAATGTTGTGAACCCCCCTCTTAGCATGATATCTTTGTCCAATTGTCAAACTTGAAAAATTGGAATATGAATCTTCAAGGAATTGTTTTCAAATCAATCATAAAAAATAAATTGTTATCGTGGTTTCACTCTTGAGCATGAATTGTCTTTGAATGTGATCATAAATTGATGATTTGTATTGAGGGGTCTTGTCCTTGAAGGATTAGGAAGCATGTTTAGCTTTGTTTTATGAAAATTATCCCCGTGATCATTTATCCATATAAAAAAATATATATAAAAAAAGAAGAGTCAAGAAAAGAAAAGGGGCAATAAGAATCTCTACTCCTCTAGTTGATTTATTCAACTATGAGTATGGGAAAACCACATAAGGACACTAGGGATTTCTTCCCTATGGTTTTACCTTGTGAATTTTGATCCACACCCCAAAAATTTGTTTAAATAAAATGGATTGCATTCCGGATTCTACTCCTCTCATGTGTGTGTCAATCCGTTCACGTGTCACATGATGAGTATGGAAAACTACATTAGGAAGCTTGGTTAAGCTCGATGATTAGACCTAATGAGCCTCGTCCTATGATTGCAATCTCTTATGTTGTTGTAAGTTTCGTTTAATAAATGTGGATGTGAGTTGTGGGTAATTAATTGAATTGAATTGAGTCTAATGTTTTTCTTAATCTTGAGAGAGCAAGCAACTCACTTGATTGGATTTTGTGCCTACCTTCTTTGATGATGAATGTTTTTGCGGGAACCTGTCAAATTCATGATTGCTTTGCAAAATTTTCCTTCTTGCTTCATATTTTTAATTACTTGTTTGTTTGAGGACAAGCAAAAGGCTAAGTGTGGGGGAGTTGTTTAGTGTCTAAATGTGTTGTTTTGTTATATTAATTTTGTTACCTTTAGTAAATTATTTTCTTGTATTTTATGTTGTTAGATGTTGATTTTATGTGTTTATTTTCATTTATTGCTCTAATGGTGGATTATGCCAAGTTGTGTAAGAACTTGAGCTTTTGATTGCAAAAGCAAGATGTTTAATGGCATTTTGGTGGTAAATAGAAAAACCAAAAATTGAGATCGAGTAGTCGAAAGGAAGGATACAACGGACGGGAACAAGGAGGACTTAGAATTGGACTCAATTGCACTCGAAGATGGAACATGGAAAGGCCCGATGACCTGGCCACCCGCCGCCGCGCATGGAGACTCTCGGTGAAAAGCCCCCGCGCCTGTGCCACACACCGCTGCGGCGGCCTCTTCCTCAGCCGCGCCCGCGCAACACCCCACCGGCGCGCGGGGTGCCTTCTCCCCCTCTCCGACTGAGTTTTTCACCTATATTTGAAGTGCAATCCCACTCCATTTCACTTCTCTCTCCACAACTGCAATTATTTTAATTCTAGATGAAGACTTTTGAGCCATCTAATTTGTAGGAAAGTAGGTGTAATTATACCTCATAATCTAGGCCTTTTGATTTTTGGCTTCCTTTACCCCCAACAAATCTCCCACAAAATCCCCCTCATTAAATGCTCCCTTACAATCAACTTACCATCACCTTTTCTCTCACTTCTCACCTCACTCTCTCCCACTCGATTCTCTCTCTCTCATATATCCCCATTTTGATTTTGGGGATATTGGAGATCATCATTCATCACCACACCCCATTCACTTCATCTTCTCCACCACTCCATCTTCCATTTTCTCTCTACACACATACCACCATCTTCACCATTTTTCCCATCATCACACTACCATTCAAGGTAAGAGGAGAAAAGAAAGACAAGAGAGAAACAAGCCAAGGAGGAAGAAGAAGAGACGAGAAGAATCCGACTCCGAGCTATCCGTGGAAGCTAGGCTCGTTAGAAGGTTTTCTTTTGGGTATTTTCTTTCTATTTCTTGGATGATTTTTGGGGGTTTTCCCAAGCTCTTGAAGGATATCAAATATTGTAGAAGTCTATGCTATTTCCATTTGATTATGAGATGATGTATTTCTATGATATTTGTCTTGTTTTGAGCATGTTTATGGGCTAATCTCTCTATTAGGGGGTAGAGGATGAATTTGGTTTTGATCTTTGCTTGTTATTGTTGGTTGTTGTTGTTGGAATTGTGATTATCATGTTGAAGTAATTGATCACTACGTAAACATTGTTAGGAGTTAGATGAAACCGAAAGGATATTCTAGATCCCGAAAGTGGTTTTAGGTTGATTGGGTTCACAAGCCTAATATATTAATCTTGTTCGTATGATATAGCCAATAAGGGTTTAATGGATAGATGGTGACTGTAATTGATATTAAACCATTTGAGGGGTCTATTGTATGTGTGAGATTAATATAACCAATTTGAAACAAGTTAGTGATAAACCAATGAGAGAATCTACACCCTAATACTCTTATCATAATAATTTCTTCAATCTTGATATCATTGTTGTTATTTGCATTTACTAGTATTATTGCTTGTTTTAATTCTTAGTTTAAATCACCACCAAATCCATGATTAGAATGTCTAGGTTTTATTTTGATTGTTCAAGCACGTTGCATGCATAGTGACGCGCGGTCGTTTCGCGCTCAAAATGAATTTATGTGCTCCTGTGCCCACAGCGAGCGTAGCTAGCTATGAGTAAGGGTCAATCCCACAGATAGCTGATGCGATCTTACTTTCAAGTCACCAATCACAAAAGGGGGGTTTGGTATTGTGGTCACAACAATGAAAATTAAATCTACAAAAATAAACTAGAGAGATATCAAATAATAAAAGGTTCCGGAACTTGAACTAGAATCCAATTTAACTTACACTCACTCGATCATGGGCACAATGATTTTCCTACACAATTAGATCACCTAGTTATGGATACTGGATTCCTCGCTACGTCTCCTTATTCATGCATTCAGATTAGGTTTAAATGTGATTCTTTATCTATAAAACCCCTAACCTATCACCCACCCCCCGGTTCCCCAAAGAGATGTAAATGAACAAGAAGCAGTGTGCCCTAGATGAACCTAAGTTTACTATGTTTACTAATTCCTCGTGTGCCCACAGTAACCCACCGATTTCCCAGTTACCATTTGAATTAACACACAGTCACGATTCGCTAATCCAATTAACCCTGGTGTGCCCTCTATAACTAAAGAGTGATCAGCCACATTAGTTATATTAAACTCACGCTCACTTGGAATAAGAACAAAAATCGATAGAAACCTAATTGTGCAGTAATGTGCCCACACAGCCTCACGAGTATTTAAGTGTTTTGTTAAACCTTCATCTTTAGTTCAAATTCCGGAATATTGATCTAGCTACTCATACTATAACGAACTGTAAATACATAAAATAAAGACATGATAAATAGGAAAAACTTACTGAAATTGAATAAAAACTCATCCAACACCAACGATGAACAGCAACAACATTAAATATAAATCCTAACCTCTGTGGGCATAAGGCCCCAGATTGTCTTATTGCCGGAGCAGCGCTAAAACGAAACTAATTGCAGAAAATAAAAGTGCATAAAAAATAGGGTACGAACTGTGTTTGTTCTAACTATCAAACTAGTATATAAAAGAGTACAAAGATCAATTCAAATCCCCAAAAAATAGGGGTCTTCAATATCTGCCGGATTCGCTATGCCCTGCTAGAATCTGCTTGGATAAGGAAACTTCTTTATCTGCTGGATCTCCGTGCCCGCTGGACTCTAACTGAATAAGAAAACTTCCTTAGGTGGTGGAATGAATCCCGATATTTTAGGAATGCCATCCTTATCTTCCAAATTGCTTCCCAAGAGTTCATCTACGAACAAACTTCCCTTCATCCATTCAGATTTCGAAATCAATCAAGTTTCAACGCCAACTTTATCTTCTTTCAACAGAATCCAGCTTTTTTCGGGAATGCTCTCTACACTGCCTCCTTTGAATCTGCGTGAGTACTGTGGGCACAACATCTTCTGCTCAGGTCGATTTTCATCTGATATGCCCATTTTTGCGTGAGAAGAATATTCTATAAAATAATTGTCGCATTTTTGCTTGAGAACATCTTACCTGCTTATTCTCATTGGACGAGCCACATGCTTTGTTTTATAAATGTGTCATTCTCCTCGATGATAAGCTTTCTAGTTTGAAATAGTGTGGAATGCTCCTAGTGTGTATGATCTTCTTGGGGGCAATTCCTTCTTGCTTCATATTTTGAATGATTCTGTTTGCATGAGGACAGACAAAAGGTTAAGTGTGGGGGAGTTGTTTGGTATATATTTGTCCTACTTTATCATAGGAATTTAGTATTTTTAGTATGTGTTTCTCCCTTATTTTTGTGTGATTTTTATGTTATTTCCTTCACTTTTGCTCTTTTGGTGAGTTGTGTAGATTTGCACAATATCTTGAAAAAATAGAGGATAAATGTCTGCAAAATATGAGGGATTCAAGACAATGAGAAGATAGAGAATCGAATAAGGAGCGCGTAACAATTTTTATCGGGTTAATCGGCCAAGAAACGAGGGAGCACGAAGCAAAACCGTGGAAGCCACCGACCGGACACCCCCGCCGCGGTGCATGGCCCCGCCGTGGCGCATGGAGGCTCTCAGCAAAGAGCCCCCGCGCCCGCGCCATGCACCGCCGCGGCGTACTCTCCCTCGGCCCCGCGGGTGCGTGGGTGCGCAGTTTCGCCTCCCGGATCAGTTTTTGACACAGATTAATTTTCTCTCTCTCCATCTTCGATCAAGACTTTAATTTTGCCTCATTTCACAGCTGGATTTATTTAATTTGTAGGAGAAGATTTTTGGAGCCTAGATTTGTAGGGGTTTAATTATCCTAATTCCCAGCCTTTTGATTTTTGTCCCCAAATCTTTCAACAAATCTTTCCTCTTTTCTCCCATATCTTTCCATATCTTTTTAGAAATATCTCACACACTTGCTCTCACTCCGTCTCACTCCATCCCACTCCATATCACTCCATCCCACTCAATCCCACTCTCTCTCACTTCACACAATAACTCTCTCTCTCTCTCTCTCTCTCTCTCTTCACCGCATAAAAAGGGGATTCTTCTCCAACACACCACAACTCATTCTACCATCTCTCACTTCATTTTTCTCTCCATTCACTACATCATCTACCACTTTTCTTCACCTTCACCACCACCACTACCGTTCCAAAGAGAAAGAAAGGAGGAGGAGAACAGGCAAGAGGGCTAGAGCTTGAGGAGGAAGGCCTAAGAAGAGGAATCCAACTCCAAGAGGACGTGGTTGCTAAGCTTGCGGAAGGAACTCCACTTTGATGATGGCCCGAGAAGAAGAATCCAACTTCAAGTGGACTGCGGTTGCTAAGCTTGAACGAGGAAGCTCTACTTTGGTATTTCATTCCTTTGGCTTTAGCCCATTTGTGGGGATTTATTCTAAAACTCTCGAGACGACAACATTGTATAAGTTTGTATTGTGAATACCTTTTGATTTATGAAATAAAGAACTTGTATGATTCTTGTGTGTTCTTGAGCATGGTGTTGGGCTAATTCCTACACTAGGGGTTAGATAATCGATTTGGATTTGATCCTTACTTATGATTGTTAATTTCTTGTTGTTAGAATTGTGCTTGTTTATGTTGAGTACTTGATCACTACTTAGCATTGCTAGGCTTTAGATGAGATCAAAAAGAGATTCTATTGCCCGAACTAGGTTCCTTCAACATTAGGTGGACCGGGTTTCATAAGCTTAATCGTTAATCTTTAGGTGGACTGGGTTACATAAGCCTATGGGTTGGAATGATATAGCCGATAGAGGTTTAACGGATCGACAGTGACAAGAAGTGAATTTAAACTAATTGAAGGGACTATTATCCAACCGGGATTAACATAATCAACTTGAATCAAACTAGGAGAGAAACTAATAAGAGAATCTACACCCTAATGCTCTTCTCATAATTAGATCCTCTATCTTTGTGTTTGGTGGTGTTGTTAGTTAGTTTTACTTGCTTTAATTAGGTAGTTTACTAAAAACCATCTATCCTCTCGTTTAGAATGTTTAGGTTGTATTTCATTTTAATGTACTTGTTGACAATTATAGAATAAAAAGATAATCGACCACACGAAGCTTTCCTCGAGAGACACAACCTGAGTTAGCTCAACGCCTTACAAATCAACCCCATCCTCTTGCGGGGGTATAGCCAACCGAAAAAAACTACACCGTTCAAATACTTAGCTCGACTGATGAAGATTCCGTCCTCTAGCTGTTCACTTGGAGTCCTAGGAAGAAAGTCATTTCTCCCATCATGCTCATCTCAAATTCGCTTTGCATCAGTTGAGCGAATAGAGTGCAGAGATCTTTACTCTTTGATCTAAAAATTATGCCATCCACATAAATTTGAACCATCAAGATGTTAGATGATCGTTCTATTCTGAATAGAGTACGATCAATGACTTCTTTTTGAAACCCATTCTTCAGTAAGAATGTTGTGAGGGTTTCGTACCAAGCTCTTGGTGCTTGCTTCAATCCATATAGAGCTTTCTTCAGCTTGTAGACTTGATCTCCAATTTCAAAGCCTGGAGGTTGCTCGACATACACATCCTCCTTGAGCATACCTTGCAAGAACGCACTTCTCATGTCCATTTGATAGAATGTGAAATTGTTGTGAGCAGCATAAGCGAGGAACAGTCTGATGCCTCCAATCTTACAACTGGTGCAAATGTCTCATCAAAGTCGACCCCTTCACTTTGAGAGTATCCTTTGGCTTCCAGTCTTACCTTGTTCCTTGTAATCATGCCTTGTTCATCCAGTTTGTTGTGAAAGACCCATTTAGTCCCGATGACTTTTTAGGTTTTCATCCTATCAATAAGAAACCATACGTCGTTTCTTGTGAACTGGTTCAGCTCCTCTTGCATCATAATGATCCAGTCTGAATCTTCAAGGGTTTCCTTGATATTGGCTGGTTCTATTTACAAGATAAAGCATGTGAAGAGAGTATGCCCTATTGATTCTCTAGTTTGAATACAGCTTTTGGGATCTCCAATAATTTTATCTGCTGGATGGCTTCGAAGCCATTTAGGCATGTTGGCTTCAGTTGTGCCTTCAACTAGTTTATCAATTGCTCCTTCAGCTGGTTCTCCAGCTGCTCCTTCAACTCGTTCTTCAGCTACTGCCTTGTCTCCAGTGTGCTAAAAAAATTAACTGGTTCTTCCCCTTTTTTAGTTGTGGGGTTTGTGGTCTCAGCGCAAATCGTGTCTTCATTGACCAAGTTGTCTTCAACTAGTCTGGAGTCAGTTTCAATGCCATCTTCTAGTGAAGCTTCAAACCACTCTGGAACAATGTGATCAACATAGTCCTGCGAGTTTTCAGTTTCACTAGGCAGTGCTTGTGATGATGCATGAGTTGTCTTTTTGCTCGACCCTTGTACAGCTCGTATGGTAGTTTATCATGGGTTATGATGATGGCACTTCTATTTTGAGTATGGCAAGCTGTGTTGACTACTTCGGCCCAGTAACTTTCAGCTATGTTGGCATCTGCTATCATTGTTCGAGCTGCCTCCTTGAGCGTGCGATTTCTCCTTTCCGCTACGCCATTCTGTTGAGGAGTCCTTGCAGCAAAGTGTTCATAAGTGATTTCCAGTTCACTCAAAAAATTGATCATTTGCTTGTTGACGAACTCAGTTCCATTGTCAGATCTCATCCTTTGAACTGATTTTCCTTTGTCAGTTTGCAACCTTCTGATCAATGCTAATAGCTAGGCAAAGGTTTCATCTTTGTTTCTCAGGAACTCCACCCATGTGTACCTTGAGTAGTCATCTACTACTACAAGAGTAAATTTCTTGCTTCTGGGGGTTGGTGGCTTCACTGGTCCAAACAGGTCCATGTGTAGCAGCTGTAGAATATCAGTTGTTCCTTGAGGATGGCTCTTGTTTTTGAATAACAACTTTGCTTGCTTCCCTTTTTGGCATGGCCCATAGACTCCATCTTTCTTGTAGATTTCCTTGGGAAGCCCCTCAACTAGCTCTTTCTTGGCTAGATAGTTGATCATTTTGAAGTTGAGGTGATTTAGTCGTCGATGCCATAGACAGCTTACTTCAGTTGAGCCTTTTGAAAGAAAGCAAGCTTCTCCATATCCGGTTGACCAGTCAACAACATACATGTTGCCCTTTCTCATTCCAGTTAGGAGTATGGCTCCAGTTGACTTGTCTCTGATGTCACACGAGCTGTTGCTGAAGTCGATTGAATAAGCGTTGTCATAAAGCTGACTGATGCTTAGTAGCTTGTGCTTCAGTCCTTCAATATGTGACACTCCATTGACGATAACTTTCTCTTTTACTACGAACCCTTCTTCAATGGTTCGGCTTTTTGAGTTATCTCCAAAAGTGACTAGTGGTCCCTTACCTTCTTTATAACTATCGAGATCATTCTTGTCTCCGGTCATATGCTTGGAGCACCCACTATCCAGATACCAAGTATCTTTGCCCTTTTTTTTGGATAGGATGCTATTTTTCTGCAAAATAAAAATTAGTTTTTAGGTACCCGCATAATATCGGGTCCTGAGAGGTTAATCAAGTACTTAAGAATCCACATGCGCCACACTTTTGGCTTTCCATGGTCAAGAGATCCTTTAGAATTTGATCTCTTAATCGATTTTGGACTCCTTGTAACTCTTCGACTGAGAGTTGGGTCCATTGATCTATAGCTCCAATGAGTGTTAGGATAAAAGACTTCAACTAATATCCTCTCATCTTGTGACCTTGATGCTCCTTGTCTTAGCCAGTTTTTAATGGGCCTGTGACTTTGAGCTTTTTGGTCTTTATAAAATGGTCGTTTTCCAAATCAGTTGGGATTGATTTTTAGTTCATCCTTTGAGTTTAAATGCTCATTATACTGGGTTCCAAAGTCACTTGGAGTGAACTTCTCCAGAAGAATCTGAACTTGTTGACGTGCTCGATACAGCTTTGTATGCACGTTCCACCTTAAGTCAACATCTCTTCTCGATTGACTTGTTGGATGTCTGTAAAGATAGGATGGTGGTGCAGTTCTATACTGAACTGGTGCCCTATCTTGATGAGACTGTGGTCCAGACTGAGTATTTCTCCATACTTCAGTTGTCCGGTCAGTTCTATTTATCTCAGGCATGTACTGAGCTTCAGGCCTTAGATAGACTAACTATCTCTGATGAGCTAGAGGTCATGGCTAAAATGACGACCTCTATTGATAGGCTGGTTGTCTTTCCTGAGCTGATGGCTTATTTTGCAAACTTATCCTTGAATGAGCTCTTGATTTTGATCGAGCTGATGATCCGGGCTGATAGGTTGGTCTATGTTGAACTGACAGCATTGTCTGAGCTGCAAGCCTTTAAAAGACTGACTGTCTTCGAGTTGATTTCGTTGACTGAACAGTTTAATTTCTAGGCTCAGCTTGAGGAGTTTCCAAGATACCTTTATCTTTTGATTCATCAGCTAATGGTAACTGAGCTGGTCTTGTGAATCCTTTCAGGATTCTTATTTCATAGCTCTGAGCAACTGTCTTTCCCTTCTCCGCGGTAGTGAACTTGCTATACCCTAGCCCTGGACTCCCTGCTTCAACTCTCTGATGACTTAGAATTTCATCTAGAGTTTGTGATCCCTTCTTGAATTTGAGGGTTAATTCCTCTTTTTCAAGGATTTCAAGCTGGAATTGCTCGTTCTCAGCTTCCAGATCAGGATTTCTCAGCCTCATCTAATCAATTTTAGTTGACTGATCTTCAAGAATTCTCAGTCTTTCATGATCAATGCTCATCTATTTAACTTTGCTTCTAAGCTCATCATTTTCATTTTTCAGTTCAATATGCAGGCTTGATACCGAAGCTAACTGATCTTCTAGAATTTGTAAATGTTCATCTAATTCATTTCTAGAGATAGATGCTTTATGTATATGATAGAGAGAGGTTATGGTGTCGGTTGTACTAACCTCTTCTTCTTCATCGGCCATGAGGCAGAGCAAGGCTTCATAATCGGAGTTGTAGCCATCTGAATCGATTCCTGATGGATAGTATGAATTGTCTAGCACAGTATTTTCAGAATTGGCAATCATTGCTTTCCTTTTGAAGAAGCTTCTCCTGACCTTGTCCTTCTTGTCCTCATGGAGCTCAGGATACTCGTATCTATAGTGTCCTTGCTTGTGGCAATAGAAACATTCCTCGATGTTTCGGTTAGCCATCCTGAATTATTTAGTTGATCTCTCAGTTGGCTGCTGGATCCTTTCTCCCTTAGCAAGCTTCATCAGCTTGAGACAAAGCTGATTGTTGATCTCTGTCTTTTCTTAGCATTTCCAGCAATCTTGTAATTGACTGGATTTGCTCATTTATGTCTTCATTCAGGATCTCCTTCTTTTCAGCTGACTCTCTTCTTCGTCAGTCACCGATCCTTCTAGATTATCTCTGGTAGGTGAGCCTCTTTGTCGTAAGTTGTTTCTTCCACGAGCTTCTCTGAACTGATTTCTTTCAGCATAGAAAGAAGCATCTTGAGCTGAAGATGTGGATGCTTCTCTCTTTCGGTTCAAGCTATACTTATAAGCCTTGAGAGATCCGAACATTTCTCTGAATGTAATGCTATTTATGTCCCCTAACTCTTTAATAGCAATTACCTTCATATCCTATTCATCTGTGATTGTCAGGGATTTTTAAGTTCATCTCATAGTTGGGATAGTTTCTTCCCAGATTATTCATCTCACTTATTATGCCAAGAAATCTTATTTCTAAGCTTGAGATGCTTTCTTCCGGCTGCATTTTGAAAGACTCATATTTATCTACTGCCAGCTGGAGCTTCTTTCCTTTGATGGCCTCGGACTCTTTACATAGATCGGCAAGCAAGTCCCAAATCTCCTTTGATGTCCTGCAGTTCTTCATGTCTTTCATGCGATCCTCATCTAGAGTTTGAAACAATGCGGCTTGGGCCACAAACTATAGATTTTTCAACTTCTTTTCTTCACTTGTGAGAAGATGCGTTGGCTTCGGGATCCTGGCCAGTTGGTTGACATCAACCATGTGTGCCTCATTGTCCATCATTATAATGATTGGACCTTCTTCGATAACTTCCCACATGTTTTCATGGATTGAGCAGAGGTGAGCCTTCATTCTGCTGCTCCAGTTATCGTAATTCTCAACTGAAAAAATAGGTAGCTTATGGTTTCCCATTGCTGATAGGTTAGCACAGATAATGGGATCTGATTCAGTTGATCCGCAGAAATGGCTGATCCTTAGAATCAACTGCTCTAATACCACTTGTTGGTCCCGGTGCGAGTATATGACAGTTTAGAGGGGGGGTCAATAAACTGACTCAAAAACTTATGCTTTTGTGCAGAATGTATAGGGCCCTTGACTCGCTTTAGAAAACTTATCCGTGCACTGATCCATTGAGATAGAGAGCTTGACGATAGCTTAGCTTGTGAGCTTAATCAGTTAAGATTGATAGCTTGAGGGCTTCGCTTGTCAGTGCAGCTTATGTGCTATAGTGAGTAGTTTAAGAACATGCAAAAGCTTAGAACATAAAGTACAGTACACACAAGACTTATAGAGGTTCAAAGCTTTCTGCCTCTACGTCCTCTCTTCCTTCCGTAGAAGGGCAATCCACTATGTAAGTATAAATTTTCTTTATTACAGTTACATAGTGAAGAATTCTGTTGCACCTAAAAACGGCACCCTTCAAACCGAGCGCGACCTCCTTTCCAACTATTGTTGTCCTAGAAGAACGGACCCATCAGTACTCTCCTCCTCGGCCGGTGTTTGGTCGACAGCTCACACTTACCGATCCCAAATGCTCACTGAGACTTTAAGTGCTATTGCCCATCTTTACAAGATTTTAGATCTCTCTCGATCTTCAAGAAGGCAGTCTTGAATCAGTTATCAACTTGAAATGCTCCTTCAACTTGAGCTGAGTGGTTGATCTTTGAAGAACTGGAATTGAGAAGCTTTGCTCTGGCTGGAATTCTTCATCAGCTTGCTGCTTGCTTGGAACTTGAAGCACACCTTCTTAGTTAGGACTTTTCGCACTTAAGAGATTTCAGCTTTGAGCTGTAGGAAGGGAGAAAGAAGAGCTCGCTCTGCAAGATGTAGCAAAGGTTAGTTTTGGCTAAAGTCTTGTGTAAAGTGTCGTCTTTTTTTCAGAATGAGATTCACTCTCTTAAATGGATGTGTGATCTCAGTGATCGTTGAGATTGGTGGTTCAGTTGATTCCACCAGTGGTAGTTTAATGCTTTTAGCCATTAAAACTTGAATGAAATAGTTGTTAAATTTAATGGCTTCTGCTCCAGGATCATCAGGATCTTCCTACAATTTCCTATCAGGATCTTCAATAACTGCTTGTCAAAGAGCAGTTAATTCGGCTATCAGTTTTTGACTTCTGTTGATGGGGTCTCAGCTGTCTCGACTTTCAGCTCTGAGATCTTCTAGTTGGCAGTTCCTCAGCTGCCTCAAGCTTCAGTTCTGGAATGCCTTGGATCAGCTGCCTTGGCTTTCAGCTCGAGATTTTGGCAGCTAGGCTTTAGAGATTTCAGCTCTTGATTTTAGTCGACTTTTATCTGAGCCTTTTTCTCCTAGCAGACTGATCTTTAATTAGTTCAGTTTGGTCTTGAGCTTTCAAGCTGGCTCATTCCTCATCAGTCTTTCTTGGCTTTCAGCTAGACTGATGGCTTACTCATATGTGGATGTCTTCCAGTCTCTTTCTGGTATAGCTTTTCTTAAGCTTGAAGAGTAGACTTTGACTGGTCTCGTTGAGACATCCTTTTCAGCTGGTTGACCATGCTTCAAGGTGATTGAATTTTTGCTTCATCTGAGCTGAGATTTGAAGTCTTACTTGGTCATTACTCCCGACTTCCAGCCTGAATAACCTGCAGTTTTTCACATAACTTTTCCATATATTTTGTCATTTCATAAAAACCATTAATTGGGCTACTTTTATAGTTTTTCCCAACATCTAAGTTTTAGCTACTCATCATCAAATTACAACCAATAGAAAATAAAGTGACAATTAAAGCTGAAGTTATATAAACTATGTGAACTTGTTCAACATCATGTACATGTACATTATTATGAACATGCAAGGTCAGAATGTATAAACTGAAAACAAGTAAATGCTACATATGCTAGTCTAATTCCCAGGCTATTTATAGATGAAAGATATAGCCTTAACAAGGTAATCAGAAGTCCTAAGCTGACTTGAATTCAATAAGGAAACTTTCCTTAATTAATCCGGGCATCCCTAGTTTAGATACCTTCCTTAAATAGAACTCCTGCTTTTCTTCTTTGATCTTTATCATGAACAAGGTAGCTTCTATTCTGAAATGTCCATCTTGAATCTGCAACTTTAACTCCTTGAAACTTAGCATGACATGTCTCTTGAAACTCTCTAGACAATCATGTACATGATCATATTCATGAACATGATTAAGCACATGTCTTGATCTTCAATCAGATTGGCAGCGGAATGTTCACAGTAATATCCAGGACATGGTCTTCAAAAATGAATAACCGAAACCTTTTGTGTACTTTGATATTGCTATGCAGATCATGACAATCTCGAACACTTGAGTACAGATGGCACTAACAATCTCCCTCTTTATCTTTATCTGGTGGCAAATCAGCTCCATATTTTCAAAGAACACATCCCTTAAACTGAAGGACCATGTACCTTAAAACGTTCTTGAATGTTATTGAGAACATCATATGATCTTGCTATTTTTCATTCTTTTATCAGCTTATATCTGCTCTGCCATATTGCATTTTTTATCTTTTTATCTTTTAATAGCAGTTTCAATTTGTTTAGTAGATTAGGATCATATAAGGAAGATAGAAAATATGTTCAATATCAAAAAGATATTTCAACTATTTAGAGCAAAAACAAAATATCTTGCAAAAACATGAATGCAAGATAATCATAACAGAAAATTAAAAATTATATTGCTTTACTCTCCCTATTTACCATCGAGAAAGGCGAGGAAGTAAAATATAAAACTACTCAGATTTGTCAGAAGCTTGATCTCCTTCTTCATCAACAGATCCTTCTTCAGCATCATCATAATCTCTCTCATCACCCTCTTCAGCCTCTTGTTCTTCATCAGCCTCTTGCTCCTCTTCATCAGTCTCTTATTCCTCATTTGCAGATTCTTCTTTTTCTGCTTCAGCTTCTTTTTCCTCTTCTCTAGATTATGCTTCACCTTGCTTTGGAGCTGATGGAGATTCCTTCTAAGTAGCAGCTGCTGCAGTACTTGCAAGCTTGTGCAAGTTATAAACATTTTCAGTTACATCTACTGCTAGGGAGGTAAATTCTTCTCCTGATGAAAGTTCAGCGATCAGAGCCTGAATCTTCATCTTCTCCAAAGTATGCTCAGAAATCAAGCAAGCATGAAACTCTAGGCTTCTTTCCAGAAACATCAGCACAACATTCTTTGGTGAAGACTCTTCAGCAGTAGCATCACTTCCTTTCTTTGATACAATGAACTGCTTGAACTGAAGGCGCATGTGATGATATCCAATTTCAGGAGCAACTTTGATTATCAGAGGCTTCTTGGGTGGAATAATTCGATCATTCTTTGTAAAGACATTTTTCTTTTGTAGCTTTATTATGCTGTAAATCAGAGAAGGATAGCACAGAGGTCCTTTCACCACTGTAGACTCTGCACTGCTCACAAGCTTTCCAAAAATGAACTCACCATAATTGAACTTCTTCCCAGTTTCTAAGTGATATAGAAATCTTCCCTGAGCTTATGTGACTACAGTTGTGTGCTTAGATGACATCCAGTTATGAATCAAAATTCTGAACAAAGCTCCATATTTGTGTGATAGCTTGGATGAAGGAATTGTCTGAATATTGGAGGGTCATCTTGTGTAGATGCTCTAGGTCAGTTCTTCAGCACCATCCCCCAATCATCTATCTCTTCGAACTCCCCCTCAATGCTGCACCTCAGAAACTAATTGATGAGTTCTGGTGAGAAATTTAACATTTCTCCTCTGACAAAGACTTTATGAAAGTCTTCTGATTCCAGATCATCAACCTCCTTGGTCAAGTTACAGTAGAATTCTGAAACAACCGTTGGAACAAACTCATGCACTCTCTGCACAGTTCCAAGTAGACCAACATCCTCCAGCAGAGTATATACTCCAGTAGCTAGAAGAGTGTATTTATCCACCTTCTTCTCAGAGATCATAGACCTCTGTTTCACTTTCTCCCACAACTCAACATGCTTTGTAGATTGAAAAAGAGCATGTTTAGAGATACCTGGTAAATGAATGATTTGTTTGTGAATTTCAGAATCATGTTCACTTGAATGTGAGTGAACATCTTCAGGTACATCTCTTCTTTAGATAGATTTCTTTGCCTTCTTGGATGGGCCAGTAGGTTCAGTAGCTTTCCTCTTCTTTGTTCATGCAGCAGTGGATAGTGAAGTAGTAGATGCTTGGCTTTTGGTCACTGGTGTTCTCTGAACGATCTGTACCACAATAGTGGAGACCTTCTTTCTTGGAGTTTTCTTCTTCACTGGTGACCTGGTGAATGGATCATATTAGGCTAAGGCAAGCAACTTCTCCTGTTGTGGAACAGGAGTCTTTTCAGCAAACTATGAAGATGAACTCCGAACATCTTATTTCTCAGCAGGATCAGCAACTAAAAGTCTCTTAATGATCTTTTTCTTCCCCTTTGCAATAGCAACAACAATTATCTTCATCTTCAAACTCAAAGGAATATCGTCTTCCCTTGAAACATCATCACCTTCTACATCAGAAGGTTGGTTTGATAGCTTCTTTGAAGTATTCACATGTATTGATGTCTCTGCAGTACTCTTCTCAGTAGAAACATGTTCCTTAGCATGAACAGGAACATCTTCAGGCACAACTTTATCATCAATAGGAGATTCCTTCTTTTTCTGAAGGGCTTAGGCAACAAGTGCTGTGATTACTTTCTTCGAGGAAAGGGTTGAAGTCTTCTTCGATTTCTTGACTACTGATCCCTTTGTTCTTGCCATCTTTGCTGCAGATTTCCTATTTACATCGTACGATCATGCTGCTTACTTCAACAAATCTTAAAGAGTATGAATTTAAGTTTTTTATTTCTTTGCAGAAGAAGCAACTTTTTATTCTTCTGTATACAAATATTTTTCTTCTTCTTCTCCATGGAATGTTTCTATAAACTCTTCAGTGTCCTTATTGGATGATTCATGACGGAGAGTCCTCTGAACAGGCTTCTTGTAAGATGATTCTCCTCGAACCTGTTTATCAAACTCATCTTCTTCATAGAACTGGTCCTGAGGCTTGTAATATTTCACTTTTCCATACCTCATTCTAGGTTTCACAACTTTCTTTGGACGGATGAGTTTTCTTTTAGGAGCCATTGAAAGAATTTAGGTATATTACAAAAAAGATTAGGAGAGAACAATTGCAGGAATGAAGAGATGATTACAGAGATATCAGAAGATGTATAGAGAGAAAGCTTATAATTTCTGAAAATTGGCAGAGTATGAATGATCTCTCTAAACGGCTAAACATATATATATATATATAAGAGAGTACTCCGTACAATGTATAGGCTCAGGTTTCTGTTAGACTATGAAACTAGAGGAAAATTCTGGAAAACCAGAGATGACGTGATCGAGTCAGAACTAGAACTTGACAAAGATGTACACAAGATTTTAAAAAAATTTCATGTAGATCCTGATGAACATCTATGGGAATGTTTAATCCCTTTGTGCAGGAATGGTTCTTTCCTGCTGAGGGTGAAATAGACACACTCATACCCCTCCTCTTGGTTTTACTGAACCAAGCAAACCCTTAGGGATGCTCTAAGTTTATCAAATCGAGTAGCATCTAGTCTCTTGGTGAATAAATCAGCTAGTTGATCTTCTGTCTTCACATGTTCAATTCTTAGAACTTCTTCTTCAACTAACTCTCTAATTAAGTGATGTCTGATGTCTATGTGCTTTGTTCTTGAATGTTACATTGGATTCTTGGATATATTGATAGTACTCATGTTGTCATAGTGCAGAATTGGTGTATCATGAGCAACTTCATAGTCCTTCATCATCTGGATCATCCATATAATCTTTGTAGAGCTACTACCGACTGCAATGTATTCAGCTTCTGCGGTTGATAGTGAGATGTTGTTCTACTTTTTGCTGAACTAGGAAACAACATTTTTTCCTAAAAAGAAACAAGCACCTGATATGCTCTTTCTATCATCTAGAGATCCTGCCCAAACAGCATCACAGTAGGCAATAAGACTTGAATTTGTATATGAAGTATACCATAATCCATAGTCTATTGTTCCATTGATGTACTTGATGATGTTCTTCACAGTCTTCATGTGACTCTCCTTAGGAGAAGACTGATATCTGGCACACAATCCCATATTGTATGCTATATATGATCTGCTTGCTGTGAAGTATAGAAGACTTCCAATCATGCTTCTATATAGAGTTTGATCAACTTCAGTTCTTGCATCATCTGTCCTAATTTTGACCGTAGTGCTGATAGGAATCCTTTTATGCTTAGAATTCTCCAGTTCAAACTTTTTGACCAAGTTTCTGGCATACTTGGACTGTGAGATAAATATACCTTCTTCTGACTGCTTAATCTGAAGTCCAAGAAAGTATTTCAGATCTCCTACAAGGCTCATCTCAAACTCAGTTTCCATGTCCCTGATAAAGTCCTTGACCATCTTCTCGGACACTGAGCCAAACACTATATCATCTACATAAACTAGAACCATAATCACTTGGGCCTTCTCTTTTCTGATGAATAGTGTTTTGTCTTCTCCTCATCTATTGAATCCCTTGCTAACCAGGTATATAGCTAGTCTTTCATACCAAGTCTGAGGAGCCTGCTTTAAACCATAAAGAGCCTTCTTTAGTTTGAAAACATACTATGGATGATGTGGATCTTCAAATCCTTTAAGCTAAGCTACAAACACATCTTTCTTCAAAACTCCATTCAGGAAGGCACTCTTGACATCTATCTGATACAGCTTGAACTTTATCATGCAGGCCATTGCAAGAAGTAGTCTGACTGATTTAATTCTTGTGACTGGATCAAATGTCTCATCAAAATCAATACCTTCAATCTGTGAATATCCTTGAGAGCAACAAGTCTGGCTTTATTCCTTGTGATATTACCATATTCATCAGTCTTATTTTTGAATATCTACTTAGTTCCTGACTACATAATTGACTCCTTCTGGTTTCTGCACAAGATCCCAAATATCATTCTTTTTGAACTGTAGAAGCTCTTCCTGCATAGCTTCAATCCAGTAGTCATCTTTGAGAGCTTCTTGGACATTTTTGGGTTCAATCTTGGATGTGCAATAGACATTGGAGATTTCATCATGAATCCTCTTTCATAGTCTGCTTCTGGTCATTCTTCCTTCATGAATGTCTCCAATTACTTCTGAAGTTGGATGATCCTTAGTGATCTGTCATGAAGGCTTCCTTTGCTTCACTTCATGTTCTTCAGATTCTCTGTTTCTATCATCATGTACTTTAGAATTTCCAAAGACATCTGTGTGTACATCGTCTTCAGAGATGTTGATAGCATCATTTTGATCATCAAATCTGACATTAACTGATTCAATGACAGCCTTTGTTTTTTTGTTGTAAATCATGTATGATTTGCTATTTTTGGAGTATCCCACAAATATCCCTACAACTCCTTTGTTGTAATACCCCAGATTTCTGAATAAGGTTTAGAGAAATTTAATTAAGATTAGCTAAGGTTGGATGTCAGTCACGACTTTAGGAGTTAGATCGCCTTTTTGAGAAATGTGATTTTAACTATTTTATGACCATCCGTGGTCCCGTTAGAAAGGTATTAACTCAAGGAGTATGCCGGTGTTTTCGAATTTTAATTCTAAAGTCATTTGAGTTCCCGGTGATGAAAAACGCATTTAAAAGAAGAATGAATAGTAACTTTTGCGTGCGTTCGTGTTTTGAGAAATTTACGAAATCCTCCTCGTTAATCCAAGTCCAGTTCTGTCAGGCCCCTCTTATGGGAAATGACTCAAGAATTCTGTTGGCGTTCACGGATTGACATTCTGAGATCAATCGAACGCTCGGGAGCCAAATTTGTCAGTTTGAGTGAATAAGTAAAAGTAATTCCAAAAAGGGAATCTTTGCTCGTCTTCCTTCTGACGAACCCGTCTTCTTCATAAAACAAGTTGGTTCACTAGTATTCGAGCCAACGAGTCTCCCGGTATTTTTAGATTTCGTGTCTGAAGTCATTTGGACCTCGACATCGAATAAAACAGCTTTTAACCGAACCCGGGATAACTTTTGCAGTATTCCTGCACAGCAATGGCTTCCAAAGGAAGCCAAAGATTTTCCTATATATAGGGGACCACCCCCTTTAGTAATTCTTGCTCATTTCACATCCACTTCACTTCTAAATCGAGAGGGTGAAAAGCTTTGAAAGCCGAGAAGGTTCTGTCGAAGTAAAAATCGTTCTTCATGAGTGTTCTTCAAGGCGACGAGCAGAGTGGCGTGGAAGGGATGCGGTGAGGGAATGTGCTAGGGGCGCCGTTGAAATTGTAGCAGGCGGCTCTGCCGCCGTTACGACTCGATGAGACGCCGAGCTAGCCACATTCCTTCGACGCACCTAACCCCGTCCATTCTTGTTCGTCGATCTCGATCCTATTTCTTTTTCGTCTTTTAAATTTCGGATTTACTTTCCGTTCTTTATGTTCTTCGCGTTCTTCATTATTGCTCGTCTAAAGTAGTATTTCGATTCATATTGAAGTTCCAAAATAATAACGCTACGTTATATTTCTCGTACTATTTCTGTTATTATTATTTTAGAAGATTAGACTCGTTCATTCCGTTAAAAATCCGTTGAAAGTCATATTTATTTATTCCGGAGGATTTTCGTATTTGTGCCGTTATAATGCCAAAATTATTTTTAAGTTAAAGCATGTTGTTGCACGTTAAAATCAAGTACGATATTTTTTATAAAGAAATTTCGGGTTAATTGTTCTTCGTGTTCTTCGTGTTCGTTGAAGAAATCAACGAACACGATGAACAGTTGAAGAACACATTGAAAGGAACCCTGATGATGAGAGAGAGAAAAGAGGCAGAGAGAGAGCCCCGCGGGGGGGGTGAGCGCCGCCGCGCCACAACCCCCACGGCCGCGCCGAGCCCGCCGGGGGAAGGGGAGCCCGCCGGGGCTGGAAGCCCCGCGGCGGCGGGTGGCCCGCCGGGGCAAGGTAGCCCCGCGGCGCCCCTCCTTCCCTTTCCGTGTTGTTTTGTTTTCCGTTCTTTCCGACTATTCCCGTACCCCGTCTTTTCGATCTTTTCGAGTCTTTAAAATTATGATACTTTTAAGCCATGTTCAAGTTTAAATTATAGTAAGGTATTCAAGTTAATTTCAAATTATTTTGAATAAGATATTGAGTTATTTTCCGTCAAAAATTTAGAGATCGAGTCCAGAGGTTTCTTAAATAAATTAAACCATTCTTGATCCCCTTATTAAGTCAAAGTCGTGCTATCCATATTATGTCCTAGCTAAGGGAATATTAGTTGGGTGTTACTTAATATCATGTTATTAGAAATCTTCGAAGAAGGCTTCTAAGTCGACGATTCGACTTTTGTAGGAGGAATTGAGCCTCGGAGAAATACTAAGGAAGACCACCAGCTCGTTGCCTCGTCTTCCGTTCCGTAATCAAGGTGGGTAAATCTATACTCATCTAAAGTTTGAGCTAATAAGCTCTAGAAGCATGTTAGGGAAAATGAGATATCCAATAAAGTATTTTGCTCAACCTGTTTGATCTCTGTACAAGGAAAGGAATAAATGGAGTTATGCATGATTATGCTGAATTATTATTTGGGTTAGATAAAGTAAAGAAAGCTACTATAAGTTAAGTGAGCTCTCAAGTATGTTTAGATATGCTAGAATTGTTTATTTACAATTTATGCTATCATGAGGTGTTTAGTATTGCTCTACTTGCAATCAATGTTTGTCCGCGTTCATTTTCTCGTATTTGAATGCTTATGCTTTATTAAAGCTCGTATAGTTAAAGATTAAGGATTGCCTTGTTAGGGTATCTTTAACCCCTTGCAGGCCGAGATCAGGTAGTGATAAGGTATTAGCATTAGACATTGTTCTAAGCTTGGTAATGTTAGCAAGAATAGGAAGAGATGGAACTTAGCATCCACTTAAGCAGGACTCGAGCTCAGAACTATTAAGGTAGTCGCTGAGGGGTTTTTCCCTCGCAAACACGTTAGGATATTTGAGGTAACCCCTCTTCTATCCTATGGCATGCCTAAGGGTACAGTTGATAACAGGTTTGAGCCAAGTTAGGCCCAAAAAGAAAAGAAAAAGTTTTACGGATACGGAGAGGGCTTTTGCGTTTTGCTCTCCGTATACCGTCTATTAATCATTGGATATCTTGAAAGTTATAAAAGCATTTTCGCTAAAACCCACAGAGTACATTAGTGCTCATGCCCCCTCTTTTCAAATGTTTTCAGGTTGAGATGCTGAGGATGCTGGTGGCTGTGAATGTGGGTTGGCTGCCAAGACTATTTTGTTATTATCTAATGTTTCCATGAAATCTCACTTTGTGATCCGCTACTCTGATACACTCTCTTCAATTCTGTTTAAATCCTATTATGATTAGCAAGACTCTATGAATAATCTCCTCGGAAACGATTTAATACTTATAAGATGCATATTATGTTATCGCTGTTTTTAAGTATGATCTCCGTTCACCTGCAAAGAGGTCTAACAAGTTGGTATCTGATTAATTAGCCGTTCTTTCCGCTTAAGCATGTTTTCTTTTAATCCAAGTAAACTCGAGCATTTCCATATAAATTCTAAGGCACGTCTTGATTCTTAAAACTCTTGATAAATCCCCCATCTTTATGCATTAACCCCATAATAACACCCCGTCCCCACTCGTAAATCCCTATCTCAGGACCGGGCTGTTACATTTGTTGTTCATCTTGTTGAGATACTCTCTATCATTGAGTATGTAGCAGGTAGTGCCAAACACATGGAAGTACTTTACTGTAGGTTTCTTTTCATTCCAAATCTCATATGGTGTAGTGAAAGTATCTGGTCTAAGATAAACTCTATTGCTGATGTGGCATGCAGTATTGATGGCTTCTGTCCAGAACATAGCAGCAACTCCTTTAACAGCAATCATGGTTCTTGCCATCTCTTGAAGAGTTCTGTTCTTCCTTTCAACAACTCCATTCTGCTAAGGAGACTTGAGAGTTGAGTACTCATGACTAATTCCATTTTCATAGTAGAAATTGTTAAAGTACTGATTCTCAAACTCCTTACCATGATCATTTCTAATTCTGATAATGTGTTGATCATTTTCAACTATGATCTCGCAAGCTAGTCTCTTGAATGCCATGAAAGCTTCACTCTTATCTCTGAGAAAGTCTACCCATTTAAAGCTTGAGAAATTATCAATGCAGACAAGAACATACCTATTTCCTCCGTAGTTTTCCACAGCCATAGGCCTCATTAGATTCATATGAATAAGATCTAAAATCCTTTTAGAAGTTATGTCCTGAACTTCTTTACGATGAGATCTAGACTGCTTTCCAATCTAACATGGACCACATACTTTATCTCTGTTAATTCAAATCCGATGGAGTCCTCTGACAACCTCCTTGCTGATAATCTTCTGAAGATTCCTGAAGTTGATGTGTCCAAGTTTCTGATGCTAGATCTCTGAATCTTCAATAGATATTCTTTGACATGTTAAAGAACATTGTGCAGGAACATCTAGCTGATAGGAGTTGTCAGCTGATCTTTTTCCTTCCATAAATAAGTCATTGTTCTTATTCATTACCCTGTAATTTTCTTTGGTGAAGACAACTGTCATGTCATCATCACACAGTTGACTGATGCTAATAAGATTTACTTTGAGTCCATCAACTAGAATAGCATTCTTCAGTTTAGGCATTCCTTCGATAACCAGTTCACCTTTACCCATTACTTTTCCTCTTTTTCTATCTCCAAAGGTGACAAAGTCTGATGTGCAGGCTTTTAAGTTCTGCACAACTGAGCAATCTCCAGCCATGTGTCTTGAATAGCTACTGTCAAAGTACTAGTTGCTCTTGTCTTCAACTCTTAGAGATGTATGGGCAATCATACTAGTTTGCTTGACAACCCATTGCTTCTTCTGTGCAAACTTCTTCCTTTTCTAAGCAGCTGGTCTCTTATTGTTGTTGCTTGAATGTTGAGCCACAAATTCATTTTCTGTTGCTATTAAAATAAGTCATCTTCTTGTTAATGTTCTTCTGGATGTTCTGCACCTTATTTTGTACATGCACTGGCCGGCCTATACTTTCTTTGACAAACACTGTCTTAGACTATCCACCATTGTATCCAAGACCTGGATAACTCTTTCCTGAATGTCCTGGAGTAGTAAGAATCTTATCAAGATTCTTAGTTCCATTGTTCAGCATGTTGACATTTCTTTTGATGGATTTGAGTTCTGTAGACAATTCTTCAATCTCCTTCTTTTGTTACTGAATAGTGATCTTCTGTTCAGCATCAGATCTGATCAATTTCTCCTTTTCTTTGAGAAGATCCTTATTGTGAGATTGTAGAGTCTTGTTGATCTCTACTACTTTCAGCCATTTTTCATACATCTCTTTGTACGTCTTGACAAATTCTTCATAGCTGAAGTCTTCATTATCTGTGTCTAAGTCTTCATCTTCTGCAAGTTTTAAAGGATCCTGGAACTCTGAGACTTTTGTTGTAAAAGCAATAGTATCCTCATCTTAATCACTACTACTTTCTTCAGAATCATTGTCACTGAGAGAAACATTGTAATTCTTTTTATTTTTCTTCAAAGTATTTACACACTCGGCTTGAATGTGTCCAAAACCATCATATTCTTTGCACTGGATTCCTCTCATTGAATTTGAAGATTGAAACTCTTTCTGTTCACTGCTAGAGTTTCTATCATACTGAGAATTACCAGATGGTTGTCTTCTGTTGTTGGACCTTCCGGAAGACTGCTTATTTACTCTTTTTAACATTCTACTAAAGTTCTTGGTGATTAAAACCATATTGTTCATTATATCTGAATCAAGTATAATTTTTTATTTCTGTACATGTTCACCTACATCCTTAGAGACTTCAGTTTTAAGAGCAATACCTCTCTTCCTTGAGCTACTGTCTTCATCTTCCAGGTTCATCTTAAATGTCTTCAATGATCCCATCAGCTCATCAAGCCTCATATTCTTGATATCCTTGGCTTCTTCAATTGCAGCAACTTTGTAAGAAAACTTCCTTGGAAGAGATCTGAGAACTTTTCTTACAAGCTTCTCATTGCTGATAGGCTCAGCACGAGCAAAACTCTCATTTGATATGCTTCTCAGTTTAGCATTAAACTTACCAATGGACTCTGTATCCTTCATTCTGAGATTTTCAAACTTTGAAGTAAGATTTAGAAACCTTGACAGCGTCACTGAGCTAGTCCCTTCAAAGGTGGTTTCCAGTATATCCCATGCAGCTTTGGCAGTTTCACAAGTTGAGATCAGGCTGAATGTTTCAAGATCCACTACAGAGAATATTGCATTGAGAGTTTTAGAGTTCACATTGTACCAGTTCTTCTATGGCACAGTCCACTCTCCTTCTTCAATCTCTACATGCTTTTCTTTCATAGCAACAGCTGGATTTTCCCATCCTTCAGTGACACTTTTGCATTCAAGCTCATATATTGTTCTCAGAAATGCCCTCATCCTTGCTTTCCAATAAGGATAGTTGTTACCTTCAAGCAATGGTGGTCTGGCCGTATATCCTTCTTCTTTGATTGAACTCATGACTGAATTTCAACCAAAAACTTCACTCAGATATGTACTTTTCAGGACTCTTTTCACACTAAAACCAAAGGTGACCCGCTCTGGTACCAATTGAAGTTACATAAAATGTGCGGACATGTTCAACATCATGTATATGTACATTATTGTGAACATGCAAGGTCAGAATGTATAAACTGAAAGAAAGTAAATGGAAAAAGGTTGATAACCTTGTTCAATCAACTGATCTATGTCAGAGGGACATCACAAGTCCGTGAGAAACAATTCACTACTCCATTGTATGGTTACAAAGGATATTGCACGATGACTTTCCATCACTCGACCCCTTTCTTACCCACTACAACTTCTTTTGATGAACTGAATTGTGTGCTCCCCTCACAACCTAGAATCCATCTAGTTCCCATAAGAAATCTCTCCCGAGACACCTCTAAGTGTGTATGAAACAAATTCAAACACAGACTTGAAAAAGAACAATCAAAAGATCAACTCTAGTCTAACGATGCCGAATACCTAATGCTTCATATGTGAAGTCTTTTAGACTCTCTAAATCAGTTCTGTGTATTCGTGTATGTGCCACCTAAGCTAGTCTAATTCCCAAGCTATTTATAGATGAAAGATATAGCCTTAACAAGGTAATCAGAAGTCCTAATCTGACTTGAATTCAATAAGGAAAGTTTCCTTAATTAATTCGGACATCCCTAGTTTAGATATCTTCCTTGAATAGAACTCCTGCTTTTCTTCTTTGATCTTCATAACGAACAAGATAGTTCTGAAATATCCATCTTGAATCTGCAACTTCAACTCCTTGAAACTTAGCATGACACGTCTCTTGAAACTCTCTGGACAACCATGTAGATGATCATGTTCATGAACATGATTAAGTACATGTCTTGATCTTCAATCAGATTGCCAGCGGAATGTTCACAATAATATCCAAAATATGGTCTTCAAACATGAATAACCAAAACCTTTTGTAATCTTTGATATTGTCATACAGATCATGAAAATCTCGAACACTTGAATGCAACTTATGTCGAGTGGAATCTTTAATCTCAGTTGCTCTATGTCGTTCTCTGTCATCTCTTTCTCTTCTCTGCTTTTCTATAGGGTAAAAGTCTCATTATTTTCGTACAAAAGAAATCCTTAAATAGTAGAGGGAGTGAAAGACCACAGAAGGAAGGAGAGTCCAGTCCAAAAGGAAATTCACCGCTGATCGCCGAAATGAGCACGGTCCGTGCGCAAGGTTCTGGAATGAAAACCCTTCGCTGGAGCTGATGTCCTACACAGTCCGTGCGCTCAGCATTGTCCACCACACGGGTCATGCGTAAACTTCTGATGCCCGACACTGCTCACCATGTTGCTTGGTTCTCGCTCGTTTCTCATCCGATTGCCTTGATTATTTTTGCAACGCGCTCCTAACTGTATTCTCTATCTTAGGTATTTCCAAGGCTCAATTGAGTCTGATAGAATAATTTGCATCAAATTCCTTCAAAATGAACAAAATCATGACACTGCACAAAATAAGAAAAACTAAACGCAATTTGTCAACTTATGCAGGCATTGCTCATCTACTACCATCTAAATGACTCTCAAAAGGCATGAAAACCATAGGTTTATCAATATGTTATATATTTTTTATTATATAGATTTGTTATTTAAAAATTAAATAATAATCATTTATAATTTGAGTTGATATTTGTTATATATTTTTTTATTAGATATCTTACTTTAGTTAACTTGAAATAGGTAATAGGGCAGACTTGAGTGTAACTTTACTATAACAGGGCCTTTTAAAGTAAAGTTCTTGGGCCTGATCAAAGCTTATTTCCACTCTTAAATAGACAATATACAATTATTATGTAGATATATATACACTTCAAATTAATAACGATGTTTCACCAGTTTTACAAATTCGACACTATTGTTTAAATGTCACATTAATATCATCACCTTTTTATTTATACAAAATTAAATACCCTCAAATATTTAAGCGTTAAACAAGTTTATTTCAACAAACAAAGTCGTTTCAATGCACATAATGAATTTGTTACAAATAAAAAATGTGGTGTTATTGAACGTTTTAAAAGCACGTCGAAATGTAAAAATGATCAAATGTCTTTATTTATTTATCAAATATTCCTATCAAATTACATTTCAATCCCGCCCAAAATCAGAAGAATTCGTTATATTACACTCCAATATTGATCAAACACAATGAGGATGAATACTATGTAGTCCCCCCCCCCCCCACCCACCCCCCAATCAGCAAAGAAGAATTCGTTCTCTAGATATTTGTATTTGACTTGGGATAATTTAAAATATGTGGTCAAAACATGTGAGGAAATAATTGGTTAATTATAATGAATGGTGGAGTCAACATATATACTATACGAATGTAACTATTATTTAGATGGTAATTTCTCATTCACGTTGGATGCATACAAATTTTAAACGGGCAGATTGGGTGAGAACATGAGACGGGTCAATACTCACATGCGGGGATCATTATTTATGGGTGAAGTATCATTAACTCACATGTGAGTATCATTATTTATACCCGCATGTGAGTATCATTATTTATGGGTGAAGTATCATTAACTCACATGTATCATTATTTATGAGTGAAGTATCATTAACTCACATGTATTGATCCGTCTCATATATGAGACCGTCTCATACAAGTTTTTGTCAATTTTAAATTAGACGGGCCTACTGCTACATATCTGATTTGACCCCGACCCCAAATCGATTCGATTTACTCCAACTAGAAGTGTCTATAATATGTATTTTATTTGAAAATATTGCTAAAAAAATAAAGGAAAAAAAAATAGAGATTCTGACAGTTTTTATAATTATTACTATATTTTTTTATAGAAAAAAGTATCATTTATAATATGAAAAAAATATTACTTATAACACTGAAATGTAATATGTGCTTAATGTATGTACAGCGATCGCCCTAATATACATAACATCTTGATGTAAAGACCAAAGACATTCTCTATATAGATATCTCAACCCAATTTTGTATTATTTTTTTTCAGCAAAATAAGAAACTATTGTGAATAGAATGGCTCTCGCAAACCTTCTTCGACTTTGATGGATGGTTAAGTCCTAGCGAAAATTTGAGATACTATTCAAAATGAAGTAGCTATGGATGTAAGTATAATTTAAATGAGATTTGCTAAAAGTTCGTAGTTTATGTTCATTACTAGTTGTTAATTAACTATACTTTCTCCATTTTCTGAATAAGTGTCACTTTGGATGGATGCTCACATATTAATAAAGATATTTATTAATTAGATAATTAAATTACATTATACACCCTGACGTGAATACATTAAATGAATTAAACATGATTGTTTGAATGCATTAAATGAGGACAAACATGAGAAAAATGTGAAATTTTTCCTCGATTGTATAAAATGACACTATTTGTAAAACAAAATTAAAGTGCTGGGAGTAAGTTATTACCAATTTTATAGAAGTTGATTGATAGATTTGCTAAAAGTTTGTAGTTTATGTTCATTACTAGTTGTTAATTAATTATAAGTTATTACCAATTTTATAGCAGTAGATTGTTGACTGAAATAATTATTCATTCGCAATTGATAATGATGGTTTCAAAGAACCATTTATAATTAATTTTAGTTGTGATACACACTGATTGCGACCGTTTTTTTTTGTGACCCATATTTTTCAAGAATACATGTGATATTTTTGACTTTTGAGTGATACTTTTTAACAAGATTGATACTGATTTTGACGAGATTTTTTTGCCAACGCGTTGATCATCTGATATGCACCTAGTGCACACAAGACCTGCTCAAATCATATATATCGACTATTATTTGAGTGGTATAGTGATGAGGTAGAGTAGAAGCACATGAGATCCTCTAGTCCAAAATTTTGTGTCAACCGTATAAAAAACATCAATCTTATTAGTTTATCTTCAAATTTTTTTCTTCAATTTTAATTTCTTTTGACTTAGTATAATTTTACATTATTATTTAGGTTTTTTAATCCAACCAATTAGGGTTTATAATTATTTTTTAGTATTTAATTTTCATTTTTAATTAATATAATTGATTTTTAGGGTTAATTATTCCAAACATAGGGTATATAATCTCTAAAATTTCAATTTTTAATAATAAATATTAATTAGGATTAGTTATAATATAATAAATTTTATGTTTATGAAAAAAAATATTAAAACTACACAATTGTAATGTTGACGCATGGTTGTCACACAAAATTTTTAACTGGAGGATTTCATGTGGAGTAGAATAGTTAATAATGATTGAAGATCATAGTTTGAAATTCAATATTTCATTTGTAGATTCATAGAGACTTGTTTCCCTTTTATGAATGTCCCAATATATAAATTGATTTTTATTTTTTAGTTAGTTTATTAATATACATACCTCTATTTAATATGTTTACATTAATATTAATTCATTATCAAAGAAATAATTAAGAAGTTTACTTGTATGATAGTCTTTCTTTATTTTTATTTTTTTTTTAGTTCTAGTGAAAAATTTAATCAATTTATATGAATGGAACATACAGCGACAAAATTTTAAGTAGAACCATCTCACAGGGTGTGTTAGTGCGTATGTTCTTGTTTTTATAATTTATGAGTTGTTGCAGAAGAAAAAGATTAACGAAAGGGTACTGGGAATAATAACAACAAATTTCTCATTGTAGAGAGAGTGAGAAGAAATATCGGTTAATACATAAGGATCTTTTGTTCAAAGTCAAATGGTCTCAAATTTTGGGCCTAATTATGTTGTATACATTGGGCCACAGTTCACGTGTTGTTTACTTCTGGGGTAATTCTATTCACAGCCCTGTATTTTTCTCATCACAACCTCCAAAATTTAATATAAATATAAATATATTTTTTATAGACTAACTTACACCTACAATTCCCAAATAATTTAAAAAATAACCCTAAACAAATTCCTCTTTCATATCTAACTTCTTGATAAAAGAAAAAAAAATATCTGGGAAATAAAATGGTGAAACCTCGCCCTCTAGCTTCTTGATAAAAGAAGAAAAGAACTGGGAAATAAAATAGCATAAATTGAAAGTTTTTCAATCCTTCATGAATAACACCACCTTATTGATTAAAAAACATGATTTTTTTTTTGGCATTGAAATGCAGACTTCCACTATATCATTAAAATAAATTCATTCATAAACTATCGCTATACATGTGTGTAATTTCTTTGCTTCTTGTTCAATTTCAACGATCTTTTTTTTTCTTGATTAGTTTCTGTAATAAATAATAATAATAATAATAATAATAATAATAATAATAATATCAGTTTTTTAATGATAGGGCAAATCTTATTCAGTTTGTGCGATTTTTTCAGTTTTAGTTTATTATTATTATTATGATTATTATTATTATTAAAGAAGGGTGGGAGTTAAGGGGGGATTTAATTTTACTGGAAATTTTATGTATTTTGGGGCTGTAGGGGTAAATTAGTCTACCAAAAAATATTTATATTTGTGAAGAGAAAAATGGGGGTTGTGAATAGAATTACCCTTAATTCTATTGGTTCAAATTCGTTCTGAACTAGCTAGGCCCAAAAGGTGGTTCATAAAGAGAATGTTGTAGAGATTTGAGTTTACTGTATGATTAAGCTAAGGATAATTCTATTCAGAATTCTCATTTTACTCTTTACAATCCCTAAATTAATTAAAATATAAATATATATATATATATATTTTAGACATTTTTGCCCCTGCAATCCCCAACTAATTTAAAAATAGAAATACAACCACCTACAACTAATTTAAAGTATAGCAAAATAAAATACAACCTCCAATATATAGCCCCTACTATTTAAAATTTATAACAAATAAAACCGTATGAGAACACTAGAGAATCATTAGTTCTGAGGCTCTAAGAATTATTTGTAGGATCAAATAATCAACATTGACAATTATAACCAGACCTCCTACTGGATTAGCAATTAACCACTTCTATATTGAAAATCAAAATACATTTGTTCTTTTCTTCAAATGGTGTCTGGCATTTCGTAGGTGGGTTCTAAGGAAAATGCTTACCGTTGGATACTTCAAGCAAAGAAATCCTTTGCAAGATGCCACAACTGAAGGATTCCCTTCTTCACAATAATTATCATGAGGCTTTTCGACCTCCAATCCATTGCAATGCTCATCAAATTCATGAGGATTTTCAATCTCGACAGCTTGTGGATGCACTCATACACATCTTCAATACACCGTTCTTGTAGTACGGGACATTGAGATTCTCAAAAACTCAGATTTTCTGGAACCTTCTTTTACATGAGTTTCCATGTTTGCAGAGAAGTCGGCGACGACATTACGACAACGACAACAATGACAGCTCACTTTTTTTTCAATGTTTGTTAGTGATGTGATCTCAGCAGATGATCAACACCGGAAGAGAACGCGCAGAAGACTTAGAATCGAACACGTCTGATGAAGACACGATAAGCATCAGAGAATCAAATCCAAAGCTGCCATTAAAGGATTCCAAGATTGTTACTTTGTTAACAATTAAAGATTGCAGATTAAGATTTGAAGAATAATACATGAAGAGAAATTGAAGATGGTGTGTCAATCGTCCATATTGAAGCAATTGAAGATCAAGTCTTGGATGTTGGTACAGAAGCTAATTACACATTAGGCGTGATCACGCCTAAGCAGTTGTCCGCGACATTTGATTAAAATCGGTTCTCTTAATTTAATTATGGGACACGATTTTAACCTATGGTTTTTATTTAATTATAGACATTATTTAGATCAGATTTTAGTTATTTTATTATGTAATTTTCGTTCATAGTATAGTCATAGTTGACTAGGTTTTATTTAAGGCAATTTCATACCTTGAATAGAATTCTAGTTTAGGTAGTTTTCTAGTAGCTTTCTAGATCAGATTTTTATTATTTTTATCTCTTTATTTTCATTCCCCTTACACTATAAATAAGGGATCCATGTATTTTATTTTCTTTAGACATTATTGAAGATTTTTGCCTTTGCATCCAATTGTGTCTCAACCCCGAAGCTCTTTTGTTAATTTTTAGTTGAAAATTAATACTCTTAAAAGCCAGAAACTTCTACGTTTTAATTCAAGGTCTCATTCTAATTCACTTGTGGGATTAGGGTTGGATTTCTATCAAGGAGATTCCAAGTGAAGTACGTTTCGTGGATCAAGTGTCCACGGGGTTTGCATTCGTGTGTCAACTCATTCATCAAAAAACATCAACGCCAATCCATCAACACCAACGTCCATCCAACACCATTCACACATCTACACCAACTTCCCACAAGATCAGATTGTGTACTACAAGAGTTCCAAGTCATTCCATCAAGTTCCAGCCGTGTTCATCTACTCAAGTTCATCATCCGTAAGTTCATCCTATCATTATCATATCCTATCTACTCCAAACCATTCTTCACCCACGTCCATATCATTCCTTCCCAGCCCCTACACATTTTTCTTGAGTTTTCCAAGTTATTAGAGTCGTTTTCGAGTTAGTTCCAAATTCAGATTCTATACGTGTTCGGTTTGAGCTAAATATTACATATAGATAAAAATCGAGTCTTTCTTTGTTTTAATTCATTTTTCTTTGTTTATTTGAGTTATTTTAGTCATTTAATTTGGATTGAATCCTTCCCCGCTAACGTGTTTGATTCTAGAGTCTTCCGCACATTTCTGTCCGGTGTCGATCTTCTATCGAGATCACATCAACGTCAGCGGTAGAAGGATTCAATCCAAATTAAATGACTCAAATAAACAAAGAAATGAATTAAAGACGAGAATGACTCGATTAATTAGACTTAAATAAATTGACAACTAAGCTACCTAGATTATGACTCAACACAAGATAAAATACAACCAATATCTAGAGATAGGGGCTGTATAGGGACTTTGGTTTAAGGATGGAGGTTCGATATTTGATGAATGGTGAAGAATGGCTAGAGTAGGTAGGGTATGATAATGATGTGAATAACTTATGGATTATGGATGATGAACCATGATGAAGTCTCGGAAACTTGATGAAGACGGCCGAACCTTGATGTTTAAATGTTGAAAGCAGATTGTTGGTGAAGATTGGTGATAGCGTGCGTTGATGATCAGCGGATGAAGATAGAGATGGAGTTGGTAATGATGTGTTGATGTCGAATGAGTTGAAACCGGAGTGTGCACCTAGTGAAGATAACTCCACAAAACGAGCACCACTTGGTAATCTTCTCGATAGCAATCCAATCCTAGATCTTCAAGAGAACTAGAACGAGACTTTGAATTAAAACTTTAAAAGTTGTTAATTTTTAAAGAGTGATAGTTTTCGAGCAAAAACCAACAAAATGCTTGAGGGGGTGAGACAATATTGATGCAAAAATGCTTAATTTATCAAAAAGAGTCACCATAATAATGTCACATGGATGTCCTATTTATAGGACTAATTATGGACGAAAATAATAAGAAATAAAACTGCCTAAACTAGAATTCTAACTAGGAAAGAAGTTTCCATAATTAAATCTCTAACTACCTAACTAATGAGACCTTCTAGAAGATCCCTTAATTAAAAAAATGAAAATAACATTAAAATAAATAAAAAATCTGAATTAATAAAATACTAAACTAATGGATAAATATCAAAATCCTAAAATAGTATAAGGTTTGATCTTGAGCTTCCCAAACTCACCATGCACATTGATCTTCCTTTTACATCGATCTTCATGCATACGTGATCTGCATGTATTGTTCTTCAAACTTTGATCTTCATCTTCAATTGTAACAATATCATAGCTGCATTTAACTCCATCTTCAACTCTTAGTTGAAGCTATGGGTTTGGTCTTCTAATGCTTTTCACGTCTTCATCATTTTCCTTTTCTTGAAAAGAATTCGTCCACGAATTTGAATTACCTAGATCAAAGACTAAGACGAACCGATAATCGAACTTCTCTTGCACAAGTTGCATAAGACATGTCTTTATGATCATGAACGTGAACATTCCACCTGTGTCAATCGAACGAAACTCCAACAGCTCAATGACTTGATGATCTTTCTCCTTCGTCTTTTTGGGGCTAGTCCGGTAAGCTGGCCGATTGGGAAAGACAGCTCTGGACTGAAAGTTAATTTGATGTCCGATCCCTTGAATCGGTGACAAACCACTTAGGGTCACATCCGAAAATACGTCCTTGAACTCTTTCAATAACGACTGCAACTTCAACTTTATAGAGTGCATGGGCATGTGAACCACAAATAAGTCTAGTGGCATATCAATATCATATGACACATCTTTGTCAACTTGTAAGATAAAGACATCAAAAGAACATAGTTCACAAAAAATGTTAGAAATTGATAGATCCGCCATGTGGTTTTGCAAAGACTTCATTTGTGCTACATCCACTCCCAAAATGATGTCATCCTTTTATTGTGAACATGGTTGTAACTCCATCATCTTTTCATCTACTTCGACCTCTTCATGGTGTTGGACCTTGAGGGGTGATGGACGAGAGCTTGTTGTTTGCACGACTTGTTACGTTTGGTTTGCGGCCACTCCCCAATCGAATTCATTCTCCTTCTCAATACTCGGCTGTATGATCAACTCCTCTCTATCTCTTTTCTCTTCTTCGCTCAAAGGTTGTTCCGCTTCCATTGTAGATTCTTCATGAACTCAATCCTCTAGAGCTGACACCTCTTGTTTGAGCTCTTCCACAACCTTCTCTTCTTTTTTAATGTTTTTACAAGTGGCAACATCTATCAATTCTTCAATAGATGCTTCAACTGAAATTGTTATCTGGAGAATAGAATCTTTGGTGGTGGCATCAAACTCAGTTGGTAACTTATCATTGGCCTCCACTTGAACCTCTTCCTTTGACGTTATCTCTAGCTCCTCCAGTAACTTTTCTATTCGAATGGCGTATTCCACCATGTCCTCCAACTTGTCAAAGTACCACGATGCTACTCTTTCACGAATTACCCTTCGTAGACTAGCTAAAAATCTATCCATTCTATCTTCTGGAAATTCCTCCACATCAGCTCGTCTTATGGCTTCAATCATTTTGATGTAGTAGTCATCCACACTTCGATCTCCTTGCCTAAGCTTTTGTAGATTTTTCTCTAGTTCTCGTTGGTAGTGGACTGGAATGAAGTGTTCTCGTATCTCATCTTTCATCTCGCGCCATGTGTCGATAGGTGGGCAGCGATCTTGGCAGCGCCAGTTTTGCTAGAATCCCCACCATGTTGCTGTATAGCCTTTAAACTCCAAGGATGCTAACTGCACCTTCTTTGGCTCGAGAAAGTCGTATCACTAAAAAATCTTGTCTACTTTTCATTCCCAATCAAGGTATTCATCGGGATCGTGTAGACCTTCGAACTCGGGGATGGTTGTCTTGCTGGATGACTTAGGGGTATGGTTGTGCCTCATAGTATGGATGCAGACAAGTGGTGTAGGTGAACTAGGGCAGAAAAGTGTCCCCTTAGATGATGAGGCACACAAATTGGAGTGTAGGGGAGGGTATATGGAAGGTTTAGAAGGATTGGGGTGGAAGGAAACTAGATAAGGAAAGAAGAGAACTAGATAAAGAAGGTTGAATTTGGATGTGTTTCACCTAGTGTGGACACAATCTAAATAGCCTAAGATATCTATTAAAGATGGAAATAGTTTATACTAAGTAGAAAAGAACTAGAAAAATTGAGATAGCAATCTATTTTTTTTTTGCTATTCGACTCCTCTAAACAAGAACAACAACAAACTAAAACAAGAGACCACGAACTGAACAATAGAAGGAAGTCAGATCAGAGACTTTTTTTTGAACGATCTATTTTTTTTCAATGAACACTAGCTATTACAACTCGATAGACACGTAACAAAATTAAATCACATGTCGGATTGAACCACGACCAGCTATGCTGATGTGGCTGTGATACCAAATTTATGATGTGATCTTAGCAGATGATCAACACCGAAAGAGATCGTGTGGAAGACTTAGAATCGAACAAGTCAGCGGTAAAAGGATTCAATCTAAATTAAATGACTGAAATAACTCAAATAAACAAAGAAATGAATTAAAGACAAGAATGACTCGATTAATTAGACTCAAATAAATTGATAACTAAGCTACCTAGATTATGACTCAACACAAGATAAAACACAACCAATATTTAGAGATAGGGGTTATATAGGGACGTTGGTTTAAAGATGGAGGTTCGGTATTTGATGAATGGTGAAAAATGGCTGGAGTAGGTAGGGTATTATAATGATGTGAATAACTTACGGATTATGGATGATGAACCACGATGAAGTCTCGGATACTTGATGAAGATGGTTGGACCTTGATGTTTTAATGTTTACGACAAATTTTTGGTGAAGATTGGTGATGTCGTGCATTGATGATTGGCAGATGAAGATAGAGATGGAGTTGGCGATGATGTGTTGATGTCGAATGAGTTGAAACCAGAGTGTACACCCAGTGAAGATAACTCCACAAATCGAGCAACACTTGACAATCTTCTCGGTAGCAATCCAACCCTAGATCTTTAAGAGAACTAGAACGTCACTTTGAATTAAAACTTTAAAAGTTGCTAATTTTTAAAGAGTGATAGTTTTCGAGCAAAAACCAACAAAAGGCTTGAGGGGGTGAGACAATATTGATGCAAAAATGCTTAATTTATCAAATAGAGTCTCCATAATAATGTCACATGAATGTCCTATTTATAGGACTAATTATGGATGAAAATAATAAGAAAAAAAACTAACTAAACTAGAATTCTAGCTAGGAAAGAAGTTCCCATAATTAAAACTCTAACTACCTAACTAATGAGACCTTTTAGAAGATCCCTTAATTAAAAAAATAAAAATAATATTAAAATAAATAAGAAATCTGAATTAATAAAATACTAAATTAATGGATAAATATCAAAACCCTAAAATAATGTAAGGTTTGATCTTGATCTTCCCAAACTGGCATGCACGTTGATCTTCCTTTTACGTCGATCTTCATGCATATGTGATCTCCATGTATTGTTCTTCAAACTTTGATCTTCATCTTCAATTGTAACAATATCTTGGCTGCATTTAACTCCATCTTCAACTCTTAGTGGCAGCTATGAGTTTGGTCTTTCAATGCTTTTCATATCTTCATCATTCCCCTCCTCTTGAAAAGAATTCATCCTCGAATTCAAATCACCTGGATCAAAGACTAAGATGAACCGATCATTAAACTTCCCTTATACAAGTTTCATAAGACACGTCTTTATGATCATGAACGCAAACATTCCACTTGTGTCAATCGACCGAAACTCCAACAGCTCGATGACTTGATGATCTATCTCCTTTGTCTTTTTGGGGCTAGTCCGGTAAGCTGGCCGATTGGGAAGGACTACTCTAGGCTGAAACTCAATTTGATGTTCGATCCCTCGAATCGACGACAAACCACTTAGGATAACGTCCGGAAATACGTCCTTGAACTCTTTCAATAACGGCTGCAACTTTAACTTTATAGAGTGCATGGGCATGTGAACCACAAATAAGTCTGGTGGCACATCAATATCATATGGCACATCTATGTTAACTTGTAAGATAAAGACATCAAAAAAACACGGTTGACAAAAAATGTTAGAAATTGATAGATCCGCCACGTGCTTTCGCAAAGACTTCATTTGTGCTACATCCACTCCCAAAATGATGTCATCCTTCTGTTGTGAGCATGGTTGAAACTTCATCATCTGTTCATCTACTTCAACCTCCTAATGGTGTTGGACCTTGAGGGGTGATGGATTGTTTGAGTGTTTTTTTCCTTTTATATTTAATATTTTTTTATCGTATGGATTGTTTGAGTTTATATTTTTTTGATTTCTTCTGTATTATTTAAAATGGGGTTGTATATTATAGGGGTTGTATTTTAATTTGTTAGGGTTTTAAAATAGTGGGGTTGAGAGGATAAAAAGGTCTAAAAAATATGTATTTATATTTTAACTAATTTAAGGGGTTGTGAAGAGAAAATTGGAGGTTGCGAATAAAATCACCCTTTGAGTTAATAAAGATCATTTCCCCCCTCAACCAAAAAAAAGCTAATAAAGTTCATTAGTTTGAGATTTGCAATAAAAAAAGTCAGAGGTAACCTAATGGAGATCAATATAGTTAGCCTGTCATTAGTATTTTATTTGATTTCTTTATGTTAGTTATTGATTTATATTATTATTTATTATTATGTATTGGTATTAGTGTAGTATTTAGTTTAAATTCATAGATATAATAGGTTTTGTTAATTAGCTTTCCTAGTTTTCTAGTTTATTATTTAGTTTTATTTCAAAGTTATATTAGGATTAGAGGCATGTGTGAGACTATCTAACGGATCTCTATGTAACTCATTATATTGTCCCTCTCTGTTTTTTTAATGTTTTTTGTGGCCTCCCTTCCCTTCTCCACCCATTTTCCTTTTTTTAATTGTTTTTTCACTTTTTAATTTTTTCATTTTTTATAAATATGTATTTAATTTTTTTGAATTAATTTAAAATTTTTGAGATAAATATATATCCTAAAATGAAATTAGTAAAACATAAAATTGAATTGAATTAATTTAATTTTTGTATCCAGTGTCTCGCTCAATGCATTCGCCTGACGTTAATGTGTAGGTGACACACCGTCCTTTCACGTGCAGAATCACACCTGTGGGTAAAGCTCTGCAGATGCTTTAATTTGTCCTTAGAGACTAGTATAGCGCCCAAAGGCAGATATCGTCCCACGGGGAGCGATTAACCTTCTTATATTTTCGGTAACCTTTGGGAATTTGTATGGATTACTGTCATTAATCCTTCCCTGCACTATTCAAAACTAAATAAATAATTAAATAAACAAACGAGATTAAAGAATATATAAGAAATATTCAAGTCAAACATGAGTTCAGTTTCAGTAGATGCATGCAATCCGGGGCACAAACATATAGATACCTTAATATGACCATTTGGTTATAGAGAGCGGGTACGGTCGTCTTACACCCATCAATCCCTTCTTACTGTGTATGCTAAGAGCGATACGGTTGGTGACTCTTAGTCCTTAACTACCCAAGACCCAAAGAAGATAGTCATACAGAGGGTTTGCATGGGCAGCAACATTAAATCAGAGGAACCCAACGTTGGAAAATGGGACCCCTTCCTCCATATGCCCAGATCCAACTATACTTCATTCTTCAAGCTTCGGCGTCTACTTTATAACTTAGTGGCTCATCAGGGTACGATCGCCCTTACTTCCACCCTGACTTACATAAACAATAGTTCAATTAAGAGTAGCGACCAACCTAATCTTTCTATTGCCATGTCATCGTTCTGCCTAGAATGAAGTTGGGAATCAATCCAAGATAAATTAAGAACAATAAGCCTCATGTATAATTTCTACCTCAACATATTCACATTCGACTTGAACACTAGATACTTAGCCAGATAACATACTAATAAATAAATCAAAAGTAAATCAATAACTCATGATAAAAGGAAAACAAACTAGATTAAAATCTGGAACCAACCCCAGGTTTGGGCAAAAACAGATACGTGTATCAACTGAGGGCAAATCGCCCCCGAATGTTCAGAATATTCATAAAACGTAAATGCAGAGAATAAACTAAATTTTGCGGTTCACAAGGGTGTGTTTTTGACTGTCCTCCGAAAATGAAAGCTAACTAGTATTTATCATTGTTTGAAAGGCTACAATTTGGCCCAGCCCAACTCACGTAGATGTATGCTTTAGTTAGAGAGATCCACTTTAACCATGTTCCCTAAATTATAGGGATGAGCTGCTTTATCTCATCTTTCTTCTTTATCTTTTCTCTTTTCTCTCTTCCACGTCTTCTCTCTCATCTAGTTGAATTTCCCCAAGCTTCGGAACTGCTGTGCACATGGGCCCAGATAAGTTGAGAAGGATTCGCTGCTAAACTTCTGCGCAAAATCCGCAACAGACTATCAAAGCTTTACTGGTTGATCCTCTTTATGCCCTCGATCAAGTTGGCAGCTGGTTATGCCCATAATGAGTCCAAACGTGCTTCTTCTTTCCCATGTTACACTTTGTCCCAAACTAGACTCCAGAGACAACTTAAAGTACTAAAAATGAGTAAAAAGATAAAGTAAGAAGATGAGAAATTTAGTCTGTATCAGTGGGCTCATGCATTAGACTCGAAAATGAAGATATAAAAAAATTGAAAAAAATAAAAATGAATCAAAAATTTGGAAAAATGAAAAAAAAAATGGGGACGCTTCATAGGTAATGATACTTCATTTCATTGATAGTGATACATTACTTCATACATCAGTAGTACTTGTTGTCTGGAGCATCAATAAAACATATTCAAAAAAAGAAAAACATAAGTTAATCAACTAAATTATAAGTCTACATTATGATTATATAGAAAATAATTCATTTATTTTTTTCTTAGCATGTGAAAACACTTCATAATTGATGATACTTCAATTTATATTAAGTGATACTTCGACACATAATTAGTGATACTTTACTTCACATATAGTGGTATGTGATGTGTGGAGAATCAACAAACATATTAAAAAAAAGAAATAAATAAATCAATTGATTAAAACCCCACATTATGATTTATGCAGAAAAAGACTAATTTATTTTCTTCTTAACATGTAAAAATACTTCATAGTTGATTATACTTCAATTCATATTAAGTGATATTTCGGCATATAATTAGTGATATTTTCTTCATACATAGTGATACTTTACTTTATACATAGTGACATTTTACGGCATATAATTAATGATACTTTACTTCATACATAGTGTATTTTTTGGACAGATTTGCATCCTATTTGACCCATCTAATGCAAGAGATGTTAGGATTGCATACTAAAGAGCTTGTCTTTGTATACACTCTATAATGTTTTGACGATATAGAGATTAAACATTAATTGCAGTCACTGTTTGTGCATTTATTTATTGTTATATATTTATATGTATGTTTCCATATACTTGCATTGTAGATGATATGGTGTGGGTGAACACACAGTTAAGATCATATCATCGGATCCCTTGCAAAGTACTAAAGAGCTCGCGGTTTAGATGGTCCTGAACAACCATTGGACACCATAAAATAATCTGATATTTAATTTATCTTGACTAACTGATTATTCTGATACACTGACATGTGTATTGAGGAGGATCACGATAAGATACTGTTCTCTATTCTGACCCTAAAAGAAGAGAATAAAGATCCACAGAGTTCAGGTTCTTAATCCATATATAGTGGTGGACATATATATGTTATGTCTACTGCTTTGATTTATCAATGAGTGAGATTCTTGATAGGATCAACAACCTCGATATTTTGTGTAGTAACATTTACATATATGATGGGTCATGCATTATATATGGTCACCATGTCCTGGTGAGTCAGGTTGATGATGTCCCATTGAGTAAACACAAGTGCATGTGAAACCCTGTAGATGGAATTTATTCCGTACATGATAAACCTTGTGTGCTACTGCTCTAGGAATGGAAATGTTAATTAATTATAGCTGTGAGTGCTTACATAATTAATTAATGAACATTATATCATAAACATGGGGAATGGCCGAACTAAAGGACAAAGCATACAAGCAAATATGTATGAAATTGATAGGTCAGTGTTATTTCTTTAGTGGAATAAACATAATGCTTAATTTATTTAATTATATCCATATATTGGATATTAGAAATTAAATAAATTAGTAGGTTAATTTAATATTCTTCTAAATCCTTACTGTAGCCCAATTAACACATAAGTGGACTGAGGCAATGGAACAAGTGGAGAGGCCCAAACCCATTAGGGTTAGGAGTATGATTTTCACCCCCCCTATTACTAAGGGTGGGGGGATGAAAATTAGGTATATGAAATCATCCCCTCTCTTGCTCACTTGATTCCCTAGGTTATCCATACAGTTTAGTAGCTTGCAGCCCACTTTGCATCTAAACAAGGTACGTAAATACAGTAGAAGATCAATCAGTGATATTGCCATCTCAAGGAGGTTCAAACATTGTGTAGGAATGGCCAAGTTTGACCGGTTGTCCTATAACAGCGAGATTAGACCTTTAATTCCGTGTGCAACCTACTACATCATGTAAGTCGGTTAATCAGTTTATATTTTTTTACTGCAATATATTCGATGTTCTTACATGATCATTCAATCTGTTAGTGTTAGGAAAAACTATCAAGGAACCCCTAGATAAGGTTTTGATGAAATGTCAAAACTATTCCTGAAAAGCTGACCAAGATCCAAACTGTAGATCTGAGCTGACCAATCCAGAGCCTCAAGAAGGAACTCAACTGAAGCCAGAGTCAACCCAACTGGAGCATGGTCAACCAGCTGGAAGGATACGCCAACCAGTGAGAACTCAATCTAATTGAGGGTTAAAGGAGTCGAACCAGTCAAAACAAACTGACAGGTAAGTCAGCTGAGCTGAGAGAAAAATCAACAAGACTGAAGAAACTGATAAGAGATCAGTTTAACTAAAGACTGGAAGTATCCAGCTGATGGCCAAACTTAACTTCAGCCGAACTGAAGTAGACAGACGAATCAATCAAAGGCCAGAACTGAAGTCAGCCAGCTTGTAGGAGAAAACAAGCAAACATCTAACTAGAAAGCTCGAGAAAGATCAGTCAAACTGACAAGCTAGCCAACAACTTGTGATCAGTTAAGCTGACAAGAAAGCTCAAGAAAGACCAGTCGAACTGACAAGCTATTCAACAACTTGTGATCAGTCGAACTGCAGGAAAAAGCTCAGAACTGCCAATTGGAGTGATAGCCGAACAAAGTAGACAAGCTCAGAACTGCCAACTGGAGTGATAGCCGAACTAAGCAGACAATCTCAGAACTGCCAACTGGAACTCAAACTTGCTAAACTGGAGCTCAGAACTGCCAGCCAGAGAGTCCTGGAGTTAATGTTCAAATGAAGATCTTGGAATAAATGCTCCAGCAGAGATCTTGGAATTAAATATTCAACAGAGATCGATTAGCAAAGCAACGGCTACTGGAATTAAATATCTAATAGAGATCGATTGACAAAGCAACGGCTACTTCAACCAAAAGCTCTAATGATCATAAAGACCATCTGCCATTGATGAACCAACAGAGCCACCGATCAATGAAACTCAACGGTCACAAAATCAGTTTTCTATAAAAGACGAGTGAATCATAGTTTTCAAATGACTTTTCACGACTTTCATTCTTGAAACCTTTATTCAAGTTGTGTCAACTTATAACTGAGCTTTCTTTCACCCTCCCACATAGCTCAAGTTCAACATTTGCTAAACCTGCGAGAGTCCAACTGTGAAGAAGAACCCACAGAATCAAAGCATTCAGCTAGCTGTTGATAATCCAGCCAGGGCAACCTTCTCAGTTCCAGCAATACACCGATCAACTACCCAACTCAATTGAAGGAGCACATCAGTTGATATCCCCTGTTCAAGACTAACCTCTTGAAGATTGAAAGAATTCTAAAATCTTGTAAAGACGTCAATAGCACCTACCTCCTTAGCGAGCAGTTAGGGACTGCAAGTGTGAGCCGTCGATCCGTTGAGGTACCGAGCAGTTACCAGGTTCAGTCAACTGTCCTTCATTGTATAATTTTTAAAGAAACTCAAGTTATATAGTGGAGTTGCCGTTCTGCGAAAGGAAGAGAGGATGTAGAAGTTTGAGACTTCGAACCTCTATAAATCGTTTGTGTGCTGTACTATTTTACTTATACTCGCATATCTTTAAACTGTACACAAGCTCACACAATCTGCACCCAAGCTGTCTAAAAAGTGCTCAACTGATCTATGCATAAATAAGTTGCTACGAGTCAAGGGCCCTTATCATTCCGCATTTGAAGTAAAGTTTTTATATCAGTTTATTCACCCCCCTCTAAACTGACGTCGACTCCCCCGGGACCAACAAGTGGTATCAGAGCGGTTGATTCTAAGGATCAGCCGTTTCTACAGATCAACTGAATCAGATCTACTTATCTGTGCTAACATTTCAAGGTATGGGAAACCATAAGCTACCTTTGTTTTCAGTTGAGAATTATGATAATTGGAGCAGGAGAATGAAGACGCATCTCTGCTCGATCCATGAGAACATGTGGGAAGTTATTGAAGATGGTCCAATCATTATCATGATGGACAATGAAGCCCACATAGTTGATCTCAATCAACCAGCCAGGATCCCAAAGCCAACTCATCTTCTCACCAGCGAAGAGAAGAAGTTGAAAAATCTAGAGTTTGTTGCTCAGGCTGTACTATTTTAAACTCTAGATGAAGACAGAATGAAGGATATAAAGTACTGCACAACTACCAAGGAGATATGGGACTTCCTAGCAGATCTATGCCAAGAGTCCGAAGCCATCAAATGAAACAAGCTCCAACTAGTAGTCGACAGATATGAGTCCTTCAAAATGCAGCCAGAAGAGTCCATCTCAAGCCTTGAAACTAGATTTCTAGGCATCATTAGTGAGATGACCAACCTGGGAAGAAGCTATCCCAATTCTAAGATGAACTCCAAAATTTTGGATAATCTCACCGAAGAATGGGACATGAAAGTGATAGCTACAAAAGAATCAAGAAATCTGAACAGTATCACTCCCAGAGAACTGTTTGGCTCTCTCAAAGCTCATGGGTATAGCCTAAACCGGAAGAAGGAAGCATCAACATCATCAACTCAAGATGCAGCCTTTTATGGTGAAAGGAACCGATTTAGAGATACTCGAGGAAGGAACAACTTCCGGCCCAGAAGCTCACCAGCCAGAGAGAATCAAGGCGGATCTTCATCTGAACGAAGAAGAGACACAACCGAAAAGAAGGAAAACCTGACTGAAGACATCAATGATCAAATTCAGTCAGTTACTAGGTTGTTAGAAAAGCTGAAGAAAGTCAGGGATAAACAACCAGTTCCACTTCACACTGATGAAGTCCCAAAAGATGAGAGAACTCATCAACCAGCTGAATAACCAGCTGAACTATTCAGGGATGGCAATCGAAATCTAGGAGAATGCTTTCACTGCCACAAACAAGGACATTACAGATATGAATGTCCAGAACTCCCTGAAGATAAGAAGGCCAAAGTGAGGAGAAGCTTCTTCAAAAAGAAAGCAATGATTGCAAACTTCGAGAATGCCGTGCTAGACAATTTAGACTATCCATCTGGAATTGATTATGACGGCTACAGCTCAGACGATGAAGCGTTATTCTGCCTCATGGCTGACAATGATGAAGAGGTTAGTACAGCTGACTCTCAAACCTCTTTCTATCATATTAATGAAGCAACTATCTCTAGCAATGAACTTGACATGAAACTTATGAGGCTAGAAAATCAATTAGCTTCAATATCCTGCTTGCATGTTGAATTGAGAGATGAAAATAATGAACTGAGAAATAGAGTTAGAAAATTGAGCATTGATCATGAAAGAATGAATTATCTTGAATCACAGTTTGTGCAACTTATAAAGTTGAAATTGAGAATTGTTAATCTAGAAGCTGAGAATCAAAAACTCAAGCAAGAGATCCATGAGAGAGAAGAAGTAACTCTCAAGTTCAAAAAGGGATCTCAAATTCTAGATGAGATATTGAATCATCAGAGAACCGGAACCAGCAGCACATGTCTGGGATACAGCAAGTTCACTGCCTTAGAGAAAGGAAAGGCAGTTTCTCAACCTAGTGATAAAGGAATCCTAAAAGGATTCACTTGATCAATTCATGATCAGCCAGCTAAGACATCCAAAGGTAAAGGAATATTGAGAAATCCTCAAACTTAGCCCAGACAATTCAGACAGTTCTCCCAACCAAAAACACCAGGTCAACTAAAGCCAAAATTCGAGTCAAGACCATCAGTTCATCCAAACCAATCCTTTCATTCAAGGTCTTCAGTTCAACAGAGACCATTAGCTCATAAAAAACCACCAGCTCAACACAGAATGCCCCCAAGGCAAACTGATAGATCAGTCCACTTCAGAAAGAAAAACCAGTTTAGATCTCAAGCCTATCCTACCAAGAAGTTCAATCAGAATACCTACAAGAGAGATAAAAAAACTCATTTAAACTCTACCATCACTATAACGAGTACCTGGATTCTAGAAATGAACTGAGAGTTCATACATAAAGGTTCAATCTAGTAAAGTGGAAACATACAAGGCATTAGCTTGATCAAAGAGCTCAAAGGTCTCAAGACAAAAGCATTTTAGTTGAATTGTTTTATCCTACTAACTCTCAACGCAGGTACCATTCAACTGATTCAACTCAAAATAGAAGAGTTGAAAGAAAATCCAAACTAATCAAGCGATCCAAATCAGTCGGATCTCTGAATGATAAAAAGCCGAAAGTTTGGCAAGTTTGGATTCCAAAGAGCTTGATGTATCAACAAGGACCCGATATGAAACGGGTCCCTAAATGCTAATCCTTGTTTTTACAGGATAAGAGCATCCTATCTATGAAGAAAACTAAAGATATCTGGTATCTAGATAGTGGGTGCTTTAAGCACATGACCGGACACAGAGAAGATCTCGACGGTTATGAAGAAGTCAAAGGTCCATTTGTCACATTTGGAGACAACTCCAAAAGCCGAACTGTGGATGGACTAAAAACATAAACTACTCAGCATCAGCCAGCTGTGCGACAATGGCCACTCAGTTGACTTCAGAAAAAACTCCTGAAACATAAGATACAAGTTAACTGGAGCAATTCTTCTTACTGGCATAAGGAAAGGCAACATGTATATTGTTGACTGATCAACCGGCTACTCAGAAGCTTGCTTTCGTTCAAAAAGATCGACTGAAGCAAGTTGGTTATGGCATCGACGACTGAACCACCTCAACTTCAAAACCATCAACTACCTGGCCAAAAAAGAGCTAGTGGAGGGGCTTCCTAAGGAGATATATAAGAAAACAGACGTGTGTGGACCATGCCAAAAAGGGAAGCAAGTGAAGTCATCCTTCAAGAATAGGAGTCATCCACCAGGAACAACTGAATGCCTTCAACTGATACATATGGATCTGTTTGGTCCAGTAAGACCACAGACCCCAAAAGGAAAAAGATTCACACTCGTAGTAGTTGATGATTTCTCAAGATATACATGGGTGGAATTCTTAAGGAGTAAAGATGAAACTTACACAAAACTAACAACGCTGATCAGAAGGCTGCAAACTAAAAAAGAGAGATCAGTTCAAAGGATTCGCTCCGACAATGGAACTGAATTTGTGAATAAGCAAATGATCAGTTTTCTCAGCAAACTTGGAATCACTGACGAATACTCAGCTGCAAGAACTCCACAACAAAATGGTATAGCTGAATGGTGAAACCGGACACTCAAAGAAGCAGCTCGAGCAATGATAGCTGATGCCAACATAGTTAAAGGTTACTGGGCTGAAGCAATCAACACAGCCCGCCACACTCAAAATTGAAGTGCCATCGTCACCACATATAACAAAACACCTTATGAAATGTATAAGGGTCGTAAGTCTTCTATCTCATACTTTAAAATATTTGGCTGTAAATGTTATATTCACAACAATGGCAAGACTCAACTGAAAGCTTTCAGTGCTAAAGCTGATGAGGGAATATTTCTTGGGTATAATTCGCCTCACGCACAAGCTTACAGAGTGTTCAATAAATGAACTCTTGTTGTGGAAATAACATGTCATGTGGTATTTTATGAATTTGCTAATGAGTACATGAACAAAGAAATAATAGACACATCAGTTCAAGCACTACCTAGTGAAACTGAAAACTCGCAGGACTATGTGGATCACATTGTTCCAAAGCAGCTTGAAGCTTCACTAGAAGAAGGCAATGAAACTGGAACTAGACCAGTTGAGAACAATCTGGTCAATGAGGAAACAAATCGTATTGAGACCATAAATCCCACAACTGAAACAAGGGGAAGAACTGATGAAGATGCCAAACCAACTGATGAAAGGACGACTGATGATGTCACCATAGTAGAACAAGCTGAAGCTATCTTGCCCAAATGGCTCCAAAGCCGAGTCAAAACCAGAAGTTCAACTGAGCATCCACTATTCACATGCTTCATATCTCAGACAGAACCAGGAAACGTCAAAGAAGCCTAAGAAGATTCAGACTGGATCATGGCCATGCAAGAAGAACTGAATCAATTCACAAGAAATGACATATGGTTTCTTGTTAATAGACCAAAAACCCAGAAGGTTATTAGCACAAAATGGGTTTTTCACAACAAGCTGGACGAACAAGGTGTGATCATAAGGAACAAGGTAAGACTGGTAGCCAAAGGATACTCACAAAGTAAAGGGATCGAGTTTGATGAGACATTCGCACCAGTTGCAAGATTGGAAGCCATCAGACTGTTCCTAGCCTATGCAGCTCACTTCAACTTCACAGTCTATCAAATGGATGTCAAGAGTGTGTTTCTTCAAGGAATGCTCAAAGAGGACGTATATGTCGAGCAACCGCCAAGCTTCAAAATTGGTGATCAAGTCTTCAAGCTAAAGAAAGCTCTCTACGGACTGAAGCAAGCTCCTCGAGCATGGTATGAAACTCTCACAATCTTCTTGCTGAAGAATTGGTTTCAAAAGGGAGGCCTTGATCGAACTCTATTCCGGATAGAACGATCAACTGAGATCTTAATAGTTCAAATTTATGTGGATGACATAATTTTTGGATCAAAAGGCAATGATCTATGCACACGATTTGCTCAACTGATGCAAAACGAATTCGAGATGAGCATGATGGGAGAAATGACATTCTTCCTAGGACTCCAAGTGAAGCAGCTGAAAGACGGGATCTTTATCAGCTAGGCCAAGTACACTAAGGAGCTAGTCAAGAAGTTTGGAGCTAATAAAGGAAAAACTCTCAAGATTCCTATGAACACATCAGTTCAGCTAACTCTTGATGAAGAAGGAGAATCAGCCAGACATACTACAGAGGAATAATTGGGTCGCTACTTTACCTAATAGCTAGCTAACCAGGCATCTCTTATTTAGTCGGTCTATGCGCGCGGTTCCAAGCCAACCCGAAGAAAAGTAATCTTGAAGCGGCAAAGAGGATTATCAAATACCTCATAGGAACCATAAATCTTGGACTATGGTATCCCAGAGACGATAGTTTGAGTCTAATTAGCTATTCAGACTCAGACTTTGGTGGATGCAAGATTGACAGAAAAAGCACCAGTGGAACATGTCAGTTTCTTAGGAGCAAACTGATATCCTGGTTCAACAAGAAGCAGCACTCAGTTGCCACATCAACAACTGAAGCAAAATATGTATCTGCAGGAAACTGCTGTGCTCAGATACTCTGGATGAAGCAACAGTTGAAGGACTACAAAGTCGAAACTGAAGAAGTACTTATATTCTATGACAACAATAGTACAATTGCAATATCTCAGAATCCAGTTCTGCAATCAAGAACTAAACACATTGACATAGGGCACCACTTCATCAGAGATCACATCGAGAAGGACATATGCATCAAATACGTCAACACGGAGAAGCAGATAGCTGACATCTTCACCAAACCATTGCCTGAAGCAAGGTTTATGGAGCTATGCATACAACTGGGACTACTTGAAATAGCATCAAAGGATGAAGATAGTCAACTGGAAGAAAAAGGTCAGAAAACTATTCCAGCTGAAGAGAGGAACTGAACCGAAAGGCTTTAACTTATCAAAATGAGTAGTTCACAACTGAGAAAGTTGTTGAACTGATTAGTTGGACACATAAGCTATCAGTTCAAATTGAAGCGAGAAGCTGTGCAAAGAAAGCAAACTGAAGCTGATCACTTTACCCCATCAGCTCTACTGAATCATCAGTTCATTTGCTCCAGCTGAGGCAAGGAGCAAGGCAGAGTCAGCCAAATGGTCTCAACTGATGATCCAGCCAGTCAAGCAGAACATACCAGCTGCAAAATGCTCAAACTGATGGAGAAGTCAAAGGAACTGGAATCAACTCAACAGGAGACATCAGTTCAAAAATCGGCTGAAGGAGAGCAGCTGAACTAAAATTCCAGCAGGCAGGGCTAGGAAGGAACTGATGAGAAAACATCTCAGTTGGAGCTGATCAATCTGGAAATCATCAGCTATAGTTGAAGCTAACTGATGACGTAATCAATTTCAAGCCAAGAGGAAGCCACAAGAGAGAAACAGATAAGTTCAAAATTTTCAATAGTGGGAACGGTAAAAATACGTGTCACTCCAATATTACCGTTGGACTCACTCTCTCTCCTCATTAATCCTCAACGGATAGAATCGAAAGCCAATCGACGAGTCGATTGAATAAATCTGACTGTTTAAATAAGAGCATACAAAACGTCCCAACCGTTGGATGAGCTTCACCTCTCTATATAAATAAGTCGGCTGAATCTTCGAGATAAGCTTCACACTTTTTACTGCCGACTTACCTCTCTCTCTTCTCCGGTCGAAAGAAAAATCCTTCAGCCTTCGAGATCAATTCCTCAGTCTTCCTACTCAATCCTTTTTATCAAAAACCTCTCATCAAAGTATTATGGCTCAAAACCCAACCGGTCGCACTCGCAAGAGGTTAAATTTCCGTCAATCCGGAGAAGACTCCACAGTATTTTGTAAGAAACTTAACAGAGATAAGTTCTTCAACCCAGCCGGATTCATTCAAGCCTACAATGCTTCCCCTCTAAGTGGAATAATTTTCGAAAAGCTCTCTCAGGCAAAGCTAAAGACATTTTTAGAAGAGTTTCCAGAATGCATATATCTAGAACCAGTTGCAGAATTCTTCCTGAATTCAAATGGTTCCTCAGATCCCAAAGAAATCAGATCTGAAGTAAGAGGACAGTAGATCATCATCACAGCTGAATCTCTAAGCAACATGTTTAATCTACCTATCAAAGGACTCAAGTTGGAAGAAGTTCAACTAAGCTTTCAAGAAGCCTATGAGTTCTGGAAGAAGGAAGGCGAGACCCGACCATATAAAAACAACCATCTCATCTTAAGATTTCAAGATGAGTATCAAGTACTAGCTGCCATAGCCTCAAAAATAATGGTAGGGACAACTGGCAGCCAATCTGAAATGTCAGAACCCAAATACAAGATCTGCGCCGCCATCTACAATCGGCTGCAGATCAATTGGGCACAATACTTCTTCGATCAACAAAGAGATATGTTGATATCATTAAAAATCACTGGGATGATAAAAAGTTCCCACAAAGGATTGGGTACATTAGTCAAGTTAGCATAATTCTGGAGAAACAGTTCCCTTGGATGACTGAAGAAACAGAATTTAAGAGCATAGTCAGCAATGACTTCATCTCAAAACCGCTTAAAATCATGGAAACTGATCTTGAGCAAGCTGACCAGCCAAAGAAGAAGAAGCCTGCAGTTGAAGGCAAGGGAAAGAAGCAGGTCACTTGTACATCCCAGAATGTTTCTGATGATAACATTCCTCTAGCTCAGATATACAGGTCTTCAGTCGGTTCCTTAACACTGAGATAGCAAGCTGAGTCAAGCTCCATCGCAGCTGGAACTGGCACATCAGCTCAACTGAGATCGTCTACCAGGCAACAAAGCTCAGTCGCAACTAGAGCTGACACTGCTAGACAATCAGCCAGACGACCAGCTACCAGATCAGCTTCAAAGAAGAAGCAAGCTGGTCAAACAAAGAAGAGAGGAGTGTCACCTCCTCAACCCAAGAAGAGAAAGAAACCAAGCCCCATGCCAGATCCAACGGTTCCGCCAAATCTAACCGTTGAAGATATGGCTCCCTGTGAAAACTCAGAAGACATCATCCCTACAAGAGGAATTCCTCACGTCGAAGCTGGGGCTAATTATTTTCAAATGACATGCCTCCCAATAGCTCAAGTTGAAGGGAACATAAGAGTCTATTCAGAAGGAGAAGCCGTGAAGAAATGGGCTGATGAGACAACACATAAATATGCGGCTCAACACTACGTCCAGGAACTAACTGGCCACAAAGAACTCTTCCACACCTTGACTAGATACATCTACTAGTTTTTGTGAAGACACGTGTATATCTCAGAACCCTTCTTCTCATTTCTCACTTTCCATGGGATGAGCTTCTGGAAGCGAGAAGAAGAATGGAGTCTGTGGTGGACAGATAGTGAGAATGCTGGAATCACTCAGGGCAAACATCTAATGAGGTAGCTACAGCTTAGAAAAGAATGTCCAAATCCATCAGAAGGCTCAATAAAAGATGTTTTTGGTGAACCGTGCAAACTTCAAGGATTAAAACTGCCCGCCATCACCACAGAGAGAGAACGTGAAAGATGGAAGCACTCTCATGTTCAACACAAATGGCTATTCAATGAATTGAAGAAGAAATCACAAAGCCATCAGTCTGGACAGCCATCAGAATCAACTACAGGAAGAAATCAAGTATCCACCCCAGTGGATGATCTTATTGATGAAGTAGCAAGAGAACTCCACTCTGAGAGATCTCCTCACTTACCTAAAGATGAGATCAATCTCATTCCTGAGCAGTTAGAAGAACCAGTTGAGAAGGCTCAACAGTTTGAGGAGTCAACTGAACCCCAAATCGCTCCTCTCCAAGAGCCAACTGCTGATGAAGGAGCTCCCTCAACTATTCTTCCCACTACTCCAGTAACAGAGCCAGCTGAGTCTGATGAGCCAGCTGATCAGACAGCTCAAGAGGATGATCAACCTGCCTACCAAGGTACGCTAGCTATAATTGCGTACTTTGATCCAGTTCAAAGGTCTCTTCAAGCTGAAGCACAAGCTGCTGCATCGGAGACTCTACCAGAGCTGAGCTATGATGAATCAGTCAGTATGGAGAAGGCTGAGCAATCCCACACAGTTCCATTTGAGGAACTGAAGATGGAGAAGAGGTTGACTCGAGAGCAGCTTAGCTCGATGATCAACCAAGTAGCTTATCAGTCCAATTCCCTGCCTACTATGCAGACTTGATCCACAGTCTGCAGCAACAGGTAAAACTGAACACAGAGCAAATTCAGAAGCTGCAAGCTCACCCCAGACTCCAGTCAGCAGGAACTGAGTCTTCAAGCAGTGACGAGGATGGTGAAGGTGACTCTATCGAACCGCTTGCTAAGAGGAGGAAAACTGAGCACAAGAAGGACTAGTGGTTGATCAAGTTTAACTGATTAGAAAGACCTAAGTTTACTTCTTGATGAGGACATGCGGGTCACATCACTTCTTGTAACTCAGTTTGTCAAACATTCTTTTTTATCTATAAAAAGTTTATCTTTTTACTTCCAAATAAATGTCGACTCAGCATTTATTTTGAATATTTTGACCGTTGCAAAATAATGACACGTTTCAAAGTCATTAAATGCCAATGACCAAAATAAAAAAGGCTAGGGCCAGTACCATTCCAACCATCAGATTTATGAGCATGCCCAATCACTCATAAAAACCCCTCTCTTATAAGCATCTTAGAAATACCCCTCCTACGCTCTCAAAAGCTATCTCTTTCTCTCAAAGCTCTTGAAATTCCCCAAAATTTCAGCCAACCCCAAAGATGGCCGAATTACCCAGATCATTAAATTCCTTCAAAGAGCAACTACTGAGAGACAAATTCCTAGAAATGAAGAAATTTCAGTTGATTCTAAACGAATCAAACAACCCAACCCTTCTGTCAAATCTTCACAAGACAGGAATTCTTCACTACCTGAAAACACCACCAAAGTTCTTCAGACAAAATTTGTTGAGTGCATTTTTACTTCAAGCAAAACTGTCTACAGATGGAAAGACAGTGTCATCAGTGATTCAAGGATGACTACTCCTAATCACTGAAAGAACAATTGCAGAAGTCTTCCAACTTCCACGGAAAAGATCATCAGTTCAAGAATTGAAGGAACCTACAGAATCATATTGGAGAGAATGGAAAGCCTCCACCTGCAACAAGCAATTTAGTTTTACGACAGCTAAAACTGATCTGAAGCCTGAGTATGGCGTTCTACTCGACATAATGAACAAGATGATGTTCGGGACAATTGAAAGCCTGAGTCAACTCACCCAAGAGCGATATAAGGTTATGATTCACCTTGCTGAAGGACGACAAACAAACTGGGCAGAATTTGTCTTCTAATAATTCAAACATCAAGTCGTCAAGGCCTCTGACTCGAAGAAATCTGGCAAATTTGAGTCCAAGGTAGGACTTGTTCTAAGGATGAGCAAAATGATTGAAGACCTGCTAAATCTTCCAAGTGAAGAAGCACTACCAGTCCTCATCTCTAACTGGATTCCCAAGAAGGGAAATGCCCATCTTCAGTTACTCAGAGAGAAATGAAGAGCCAAGGAAAAGACGAGCAACATCACTTCGAGCAATTCAACTACCAATGCCGTTCATTCTCCGAAATTAAAGAACGGATCACCAGTTGATTTCCAGGTTTGCTCTGATCCAGATGAGCTTATTCCATTCATCGGAATCCCTCATTCAAATTATGGAGCTGACTACTTCAGAAGCACATGCCCTCCCCTCCAGCTGACTGAAGAAAATATTCGCACCTTCTATAGTGGTGAATATGCAGTTAAAAGTGCACAAAAGGAAGTGACTAATCTTCTTCCCACGCACTTCACTTTTGTTGCACAACATGACCAAGAGTTGTTCAAACAACTCCACCGGTATTTCTATTGGTATAATTGGAGACATTCTATATCCATCCAGTCTCATTTTCTGCTAAGTGCCTTTCATGGCATGAGCTACTGGCAACGTGAAAAAACTTGGAGCATTAAATGGATAGGATCGTCAAATCTATTCCCTCCAACCATTGTGCAAGTTCAGCACATCATGAATCACAGGCTCGCCAACAAAATTCCAGCAGCTCCCTTGTTAGCTAAATTCAAAACCAGCATCATGCCTTAAGGAGCTGTGGTCGTAAATCAATCAGTCGACTGCCCAACTGGGTCCCTCTGCCGAAAACTGAACTTTGATGATTTATCAAATCAGTTAGCTGAGCCATCACGATGAACTCCAACTGCCACAGAGAGGATAGAACCACATCTATCACATACTGAAGTCGTGGCTCCTTAGAAGGATCATAGGCATGATGATGAAAGTGATAGTGATGATGAGGATACTGCCACATCACCAAGTCTCCTATCCAAGAGCTATGTCACTCTCATACTCAAATCCAGCTCAAAAGGCGTGCAACTGATTCTGAACATTGATTAGTTCAGACAGTCACTGAAGGGAATTTCACAATCCCTTAATCAAAGGCTGAAAAACTCATCAGTTGCCATTCAATAACTTCATCAAGCCGGGAGGACAGCAAGACCCGAACTGCTAAAGAACAAAACTGGATCTGCATCGACGAGAAAGTGATCAAACTGCTCGAAAGGAAGCAGTGCAGCTAGTCCAGTTCGGCCCTTCAAGAAGAAGAAACTGACTCAAAAAAGGCCAAGTAACTGACCAAATGAACTGATCAATTCAGTTCCGTTAGAGCCTCAAAGTCAGCTCATCAGCGGCAACTGGAAAAGTGATGAAACTGATCATCCAACCGCTGAATCATCAAGCTAATCAGTTGGACTGTATCCCAACTGACTCAGGATAAGTTTTTCTTAATCCTCAAGCTTATCTTAACTTAATTGTTTCCGTTGTGATTATAAAATTCCTTATATTACATCTAACGGTTACAATTTGAAAATGGGGTCCTCTCTCACAAGTTACCATTAATATCTCTGCGTTAATATTAAATCGACTCCACAAAAGTGAACAGAAGGGAATGATTATCTATGAGATATAAATAGCAAAATCTGCAGAAAATATTTTGCTATTTATGGCAACCACCCCATTTTTAAATTTTCTCTCTCTCAGCCACATGATCATAAAGTTGCTTCACAATCAGACGGCTAGGATGCATGCATCATTTATTCAGCTAATCGTCCATCAAATCAGATAGTTGATCAGCTAAGATAGCAATCGATTGTCCTCGATCAATGCATGCAGAGCTGAATAAATATGCAAGGAGATGAAGGCTCAGATCATCTGCAAAATCTCTCTCTCTCTCCCTTTGCATTGATATCACCTAACCAGAGCACTTGCAAATCTAACGCAACCATTTCTTTGTAGAAATGAAACGCTCATTTCAGATGGTGAATGTTAAGTCGCTAGTAAGCAAGCTGAAGAAAGACAAGACTCTTAACCTAGAGCTTCTTCACGCACATCTAGGTCCAGAGAAATTCCAAAGGATCTTTCAGCCATTGGAGGAAACTGTGTTGTTGCCATTCTTAACGATCATGCCAGTCAAGAATCTACCCACCCATGTTGCGGAGTTCTACCATAATGCAACCATCTCTGGCAACAACATCATCTCCACCGTTCAGAACCAAGTCATAATGGTGACGAAAGACACTATGATGTCTACACTCCTCCTTCCCGGTGAAGGACAAGACGTGCTAGATCTAGAGCTTCTGAGCAAATCTGCACTGTGGAGTCTATGAAAACATCCGCACGTGCACCACCACGACTGCTCACACAAGTTGAAGGAAAGTCTGCCTAGTGAGATCATCCAACTCTTGGATATCGCAGGTCACATCGTGCACGGAAACTTTGAGACGGTCCAGTTCTCCAAACTCAAAGCTCATCTAATGGCCGCTCTATTCCTCAGATGCAAAGCTGACTGAGCTTCCTTCATCCTTGCTCAACTACGAAGAAATGTAGATCAAGCAGAATATGATCTGACAACTGGCACATTCCAAGAGAATATTAGGTTTATGGGTCGTATAAGCCACATCATTCTGAGTCAATTTGACGAGGTGATTCCAACCGGAGAGCCAATCGGATGAAGGAATATGCTCCCGACCATCTATTGCCATCCAGTCCTGAAGAAATCACAACAACCGGGAACTACCGACTCAAGTCGTCAAAAGAGACCATTGGTCGCAACTGCCAGCTCCTCAGACGAAAGGCAGTTGTTGATTGAGAGTGAGCATCTCTCTAAACTGAGCGATCAGTCTACAATACCCGCCAGCTCACAACCTCTCACCTCAGTCCATCGTGACTTATTTGAGGATGAGTTCGAGCAAGTTCTAGACCATCAGCTACGAAGTTGTTTCGGTCTAATTGAGGGCAGCAACCCCTCATTATTCGAGCACTTGAGAAGATACCTCCAGTATCATCTCTGGAGATTTCAAATCGATGAGGCCACTATGTTCCACCTCATCCACACTCATAGATCCTTCTTCTAGATCAACGAAGGCCACTGGAGTAGAAATTGGATGAACCATCCACTCAGCTTGCTGCCAACGCTCTCGGAAATAATGGATTCAATGATCAAACGAATCTAGTACAGCGTACCAGCCGATGCTCCTCTTCCAGACAATGAGCCAACCAACTCCTCCTGCACCCCATTTATTGAAGACCTACCAATCACCTCAAACGATGAGATCTTCGCCTATCTGGCATCCATGGACTTCAGAAAGTAAGATCTCTCTCTCACCACTGATCATGGTCAGTTCATGATGACTAAAGAAGCTTATGCATGGTTCTCTTCGCCCATGCCCATTCCTTCAGTTCCCTCAGTCTGTGATGACAACTTGGCAACTGCATTCACCTTCTTGCCAAATCTATCAATGCCATCATACGATCTACACCAGTTTATCCTTTTGGATGATGCTAAAAAGGGAGAAGATGGAAGGTATGATGATGAAAATTTAACTCTTTGGGAGCAGATCCAAAGAGAAGTACAACTTGAGGGGGAAGCTCATCTTCATGGAGAAGCTTAGAGAACACATGGAGTTAAAGAAAAATAAGAATCAAGTAGGAAAAGAAGAAGCAGCTGAGGAAGTGAAGTGGTAGTTCTATCTACTATCAAGAGCTGATATGATAGATATGATATTAAAAGCTATATGCTCTGATCTATATGCTTGCTCTGATCTATATGCTCTGATTTAATCCCTCAATATCATGCTCTGAGAATTATATATGATACATGCTTTAATCCTTCAATATCATGCTTCAATATCATATCAAGCCTTGCTCATGCTTATGCACATTCCCTAATACCTTGATAATCATGCTCTGATAGTTCAAAATGAAAGTATGTTTAAAATGAAAGTATGCTCTGATACTTGAATTCCTGCTCTAACTTGCTCTGATATCAAGCTTTGCCTATAAGCGAACTACAGCACGTCTCTCAGACAAACATTTGTAGTTTTTCCATCATCATTGACAAGGTTTTGACATCATCAAAAATGGGGGAAATTGTTAGGAAAAACTATCAAGGAACCCCTAGATAAGGTTTTGATGAAATGTTAAAACTATTCCTGAAAAACTGACTAAGATCCAAGCTGTAGAACTGAGCTAACCAATCTAGAGCCTCAAGAAAGAACTCAACTGAAGCCAGAGTAAACCCAACTGGAGCATGGTCAACTAGCTGGAAGGATACGCCAACTAGTCAAAACTCAATCCAACTGAGGATTAAAGGAGTCGAACCAGTCAAAACAAACTGACAGGTAAGTCAGCTGAGCTGAGAGAAAAATCAACAAGACTGAAGAAACTGATAAGAGATCAGTTTAACTGAAGACTTGAAGTATTCATTTGATGGACAAACTAAACTTCAGCCGAACTGAAGTAGACAAACAAATCAATCAATGGCCAGCACTGAAGTCAGCCAGCTTGTAGGAGAAAACAAGCAAACATCTGACTAGGAAGCTCAAGAAAGATCAGTCAAACTGACAAGCTAGCCAATAGATTGTGATCAGTTAAGCTGACAAGAAAGCTCAAGAAAGACCAGTCGAACTGACAAGCTATTCAACAGCTCGTGATCAGTCAAACTGGAGGAAGAAGCTTATAACTGCCAACAGGAGTGATAGCCGAACTAAGCAGACAAGATCAGAACTGCCAACTGTAACTCAAACTTGCTAAAGTGGAGCTCAGAACTGCCAGCCAGAGAGTCCTGGAGTTAATGCTCAAATGAAGATCTTAGAATAAATGCTCCAGCAGAGATTCTGGAATTAAATATTCAACAGAGATCGATTGGCAAAACAACGGCTACTGGAATTAAATATCCAACAGAGATCGATTGGCAAAGCAACGGCTACTTCAACCAAAAGCTCCAACGATCATAAAGACCATCTTCCATTGATGAACCAACAGAGCCACCGATCAATGGAACTCAACGGTCACAAAATCACTTATCTATAAAAGATGAGTGAATCAAAGTTTTCAAATGACTTTTCAAGACATTCATTCTTGAAACCTTCATTCAAGTTGTGTCAACTTACAACTGAGATTTCTTTTTCCCTCCCACATAGCTCAAGTTCAGCATTTGCTAAACCTGTGAGAGTCCAACTGAGAAGAAGAACCCACAGAATCAAAGCATTCAACTAGCTGTTGATAATCCAGCCAGAGCAACCTTCTCAGTTCCAGCAATATACCTATCAACTACCCGGCTCAATTGAAGGAGCACGTCAGTTGATATCCCCTGTTCAAGACTAACCTCTTGAAGATCGAAAGAGATCTAAAACCTTATAAAGATGTCAATAGCACCTACCTCCCTAGCGAGCAGTTAGGGATTGCAAGTGTGAGCCGTCAACCCTCTGAGGTAGCGAGCAATTACCAGGTTCAGCCAACTGTCCTTCATTGTATAATTTATAAAGAAACTCAAGTTATATAGTGGAGTTGCCCTTCTGCGGAATGAAGAGATGACGTAGAAGTTTGAGACTTCGAATCTCTATAAATCGTCTGTGTGCTATACTGTTTTGCTTATACTCGCATATCTTTGAACTGTACACAAGCTCACACAATCTGCACCTAAGTTGTCTAAAAAGTGCTCAACTGATCTGTCTAAGCGAGTCAAGGGCCCTCATCATTCCGCATTTGAAGTAAAGTTTTTATATCAGTTTATTCACCCCCCCTCTAAACTGACATCGACTCGTCCGGGACCAACAATTAGCATGATTAAATTCATGCATAAAATATGATATACATATTGTTAGAATTATTGAATATCCGATTAGATCATGTGGGGCATAATTCGAAAAAAATCCCAACAACTGGTATCAAATTAGATCATGTGGGGCATAATTCTATGTGTATGTTTGAAAATCACATTAAATTTGTAGAAGAATTTATGTGTTTAAATTTTTAGATTTAATGTGTGATATTTTCGAGCATGATTGAATTAGGGTTGGATGGATTTTTTATGTTTGGTTTGAAAATTCTATCTTAATTCATTTGTGATTTTTCGATGATCATTGTATAAATATTTGAAATGGTATTTTGATGTTCATCATAATTTCCAACTTATTTTTCACAATGATCGAAAATTTTGTGTTCAATTTTCTCAAAATTTGATGTTCACAAAATTCCCTTAATTTGTTTCATTATTTTTTAAATTTTAGGTTTTGATTTGGAATAGATTTTTGATGTTATCAAAATTTCCATATCTAAACCTAAAAGGGATATAAAATTATGGGGATTGAAATTGGTATAAGGTAATTTTTTATGTATATCAAAAGTTGCCTAATTTCAATAAAAGAAAGTAGGTTTCAAAATAAAATTTTAAATTTGGTAAGTTTTTGAAGTGGATCAAAACTACCATATTTGTAATTCTAGTAATTTTGATACCTAGTAAATAATTTGGAAAGTATTTTTACTAGTATCAAAATTCCAAATTGGTTATTTTAATTAAGGGGGGGTCGAAATATTTAGGGTGTAATTTGGAGGATTATTTTGATTAATTTCAAAATTTCCAAATTTAATCCTAGTGTTAATTTTGAAAATTTATGATATAATTTGGTAGATAATTGTGATTAATTTCTAAATTTTATCTTAAGGGAATTTTTGATTTTTATTAAGATATACTTTGGTAGAAAATTTTAATTAATTTTCAAAGTTAATTTTAAGGTAATATTTTAATTTAAGATTTTGTTTGGTAGAAATTTTTTTGGTAATTTTTCAAATATACTCGTATGGTATATTCGAAATTATTAGATTTAATTTGGTAGAAAATTATAATTAATTTTCAAATTTAATCTAAGTGAATTTTCGAAATCTTTAATCTAATTAAAGAGGAATTTTTGAAAATATTAACATGTATGGATATCATGTGATATTTTATGTCTAACATCTAATTATGATAGTTGTTTCTGTAGATGGTTTATTTTGCAGGTGACACCAACTATCATGGCCTTTAATTATTTGTTATGTGATGTTTTAATTTATGTTGAATGTATGGTTGGTTGTATGCCGGTTTGGCTATGATGTTTTTATCCATAAGAAAATCCATGGATTAGGTCTAACCAATTTATTTTACTATGTTGGTTTAATGTAATAGGAAAAATAAATTGTTAGATTTAGAGATGATTTTCGAAAATCATCTAGTTTTGAGTTGTATTTTGTTTTATTTTCCTTTGTTATTCTAGATATATTAGAATAAGGAAAGGAGATCAACCCAAAGATGAAAAATGGAGCCGCTTAAACAAGGAAGGACATCCCGAAACCCTAGAGGAGCTAAGGTTTCGGTGAGATGCTTGAGGGGCGACGACAACGGGAGTCCGGATTTCCAAAGATGATTTTCTAAGATTATCTCATGAAGCAACATGAGATATAAGCCATGATAGTTGGTCCTTATTGTTGTGCTTATTGTGTTGCTTTAGCATGCAATAGTTTTTATCATTTTATGCAATGTATTGCATGTTTAAATGAGATAAGATGAAACCTCAAGTATAAATAACTAAGTGAGAGAGATACATACCAAAGTATGTGGAAATCTCAAACGATCTCCATTAATCTGGTTTAATTGAGAAGTGATGGGCATGCTCCCTACGGATGTGTCATATCACTGGAATCTCTAGAAATTAAACCTCTTAATAAGATAATTGTAGAACACTGTTAGAATAAATTAACTTCACGAAATGGAGCAATAAAATTTGAATCAGTGTTCCTGAGTGAAGATGATGGTGCTCACACTTAGATGTAATTTATTAATAAACGTTCACCCAACGTGGCTTATTAATTAGATGATTACATGACCGGAATTACTTCCGACTATTAATTTACTTGTCATAAGGAAACTTGACTGGAGATAAATTAAAGGTTAGATAACATATTTAAAAATGAATTTTATAAGCGTCCATCCTATGTGGCTTATAAGAAATGATTTTAAGATATCGGTGGATATGCTCATAATTTCTTTTAAGGTTTTCGAATTATATGTTATTTTATCCTAAAGGTTGTGACTATACTGCAAGTTTATTTTCAGTTATTTCTATATCGTCATGGCACTCTCCAACTTGTCCTCAATTCTCAAATAAAACAAAGTAATCAGTGATAATTACAAAGATTGGATTCAAAACATGAACATTGTCCTAACTCCTGAAGGTTTTAAATTCGCACTTGAGGAGAAATGCCCTCAAAATATGGATGAGCATTCTTGTGAAACGCAGAGAGCGACTTATGATAAGTGGGTTAGAGCTGATGAGATGGTGCGCTGCTACATTTTGGCATCTATGTCAAATGTGTTGCAACATCAACATCAGTCTATGAAAATCGCTTATGACATAAAATATAATCTCAAGGAGCTCTTTGGATACCAAAATCACTCGGCTAGGCGTTTGGCTATGAAAAATCTGATGACACGAATATGTCAGATTCCACACCAATAAGGGATCACATTCTCCAGATGATGGGCTTCCTGTTAGAGATCAAAACCCTAGGTGGCGATTTGGATGCTGAGTGTCATATTGATATCATGCTTCACAGTCTATCACCGAAGTTTGAGCAGTTCAGGCTAAACTTTAACATGATAAAGAAGAATGTAACTTTATCAGAACTATTCATGGATATTCAGGTAACAAAGCATATCCAGAAAGGAAGCTCGGAGGCACACCTAGCTAGGGCATCTTCTTCGGAGACCAAGAAGAAGAGATACGTACCTAAGAAAGTTGGAAATAAGGCGCCTAAAACTAAGAAAGCCAAAGCCAAGTTTCCACCAGAGGACTTCAAGTCCAAGTCAAAGTGCTTCAAGTGCGGTTCGCAAGGACATTGGAAGTCGGTGTGTCCCAATAAGAAAAAGAAGGGCACATCTCACTCTTTTGTTATAGAAACATGCTTGGCCACCTGTTCTACCCGGTCTTGGGTAGTAGATACTGGAGCTACTGATCATGTTTGCATGTCCTTACAGGGGTTCCTCGTGAAAAGGTAGCTGAGTAAGGGTGAGATTACGGTCTACATGGGCAATGCTACGAAAGTGGTAGTTTTTGCAGTAGGAGACGTTACTTTACCTTTCAGTAGTGATAAGATTTTAGTTTTAAAGGATTGTCTTTATGTGCCAAATTTTAGGCAGAACCTTATTTATGTTTCTAAATTATTTTGAATATATATTTTGTTTCTTTTGATAGCAAGGTTGTTATCACAAGTGGAAACATTTTATCTATTCTAGCACATTGGATGGACATCTTTATATACTTAATCCTATGCAAAACACTACACAAACGCAATTACTGAATACATCGATCACAAACCCTAATAAGAGGAAAGATCCTTCAGAATTGAATCAAATCTATCTTTAGCGTCTTAGGCTAGGTCATATTAACCTTAAGAGGATACAAAGGCTGATAAATGATAGACCATTTTTTTCATTGGTCTCAGAAGCATTTCCTTTATGTGAATCCTATTTGGAAGGTAAAATGACCAAGCGACTCTTTAAGTCAAAATGGAATAGATCCGAAGAGGTATTAGATTTGATTAACTTTGACTTATATGGCCCTATGTCAGTTCAGGCTTGAGGAGTGTACAAGTATTTCATCACATTCATTGATGATTACTCAAGGTATGGATACATTTACCTGTTGTGTCGTAAGTCCGAATGCTTTGAAACATTTAAAGAATTTAGGACGGAAGCGAAGAAATAAACATGCAAAAGTATCAAGTCACTGCGTTTTGATTGTGGTAGTGAGTATCTCTCAACAGAATTTAGGGACTATTTGGCAGAAAATGGGATTACATCCCAGTTGACTACACCTAGCACACCACAACAGAATGGCATAGCAGAAAGAAGGAATAGAATATTATTAGAGATGGTTAGATCGATGATGAGCAATTTAGAGTTACCTATTTTATTCTGAGGGCTTGCCCTAGAAACTGCAATGTACATCCTTAACTTGGTTCCATTGAAATTAGCTCCTGCTACACCCATAGAACTTTGTACTGGTCCAAAGCCCAGTTTGAGTCATGTTCAGATTTGGGTTAGCCCAACACACGTGTTGGACTAGGAAGCTGATAAATTGATACCTTGTATAGATGTTAGGCTATTTATCGGGTATCCAAGGGGAACGAAAGGTGGTTTATTTTATAGTCCTAAGGATCAGAAGGTCATTGTGAGCACTAATTCCCGATTCTTAGAAGAAAACTTTGTAATAAATCACTAGCCTAGGAGCGTGATCATTCTGGATGAGCTTTAAGGTGGGAATTCGAATTCTACACCAGTTGTACAAGAAGAGGTACCGCCGATAACAGTACTATGTGTCATGGAAGTATGAAAAATGTCTCATTGCAATGGGAGAATTGTAAGCTAACCTGATAGATTCATTGGTTTGGGAGAAGCTTCGGATTTCCTAAATCGACTGAATGAATTGGATCCCAGGACCTACGATAAGGCGGTTCAAGACAAAGATGCAGATTCTTGGAAAATTGCTTCGGAATCTAAGATTAGATCTATGGATCACAATCAAGTCTGGGAACTTACAGAACCACAAGATGGGGTGAAACCCATTGGGTGTAAGTGGGTCTATAAAAGAAAGAGAGGATCTGAGGAGAAGGTTGAAACCTTCAAAGCTAGATTGATGGTGAAAGGGTACACTAACAAAGAAGGGATTGATTGTGAGGAAACCTTCTCGCTGGTTACCATGCTTAAGTCAATCCGGATTCTCTTGTCTATTGTCGCTCGTCTGTATTATGAGATTTGACAGATGGATGTCAAGACAGGTTTCCTAAATGGAAGTCTTGAAGAGAACATCCACATGAAGAAATTAGAGGGATTCATTACTAAAGGTCAAGAGCACCTAGTGTGCAAGCTTAAGAGATCCATCAATGCACTTAAATAGAGGTCGCAGTCTTGGAACATCCGGTTCAACGAGGTAATCCAGTGATATGGATTCGTCCAAAGCCCGGATGAGAGCTGTGTGTACAAAAAGTATGATGAAAACATGGTGATATTCCTCATACTGTATGTTGATGACATCTTGTTTATTGGAAACAATAAGAAGGTCTTATCAAACATAAGCGTGTGGTTGTCCAAGCAGTTCAATATGAAGGATTTGGGAGAAGTCGGACACGTCATTGGCATAAAGATCATTCAAGAACACCATAAAAGGATATTGTGTCTATCCTAGGGAACCTATATCAATACAATGCTAGCTAGGTTTAACATGCAAGATTCCAAGAAATGTTTTATACCTTTCAGGCATGGAATTCATCTATCCAAGGAGATGTGTCCCCAAGCACATGTTGAGATAGATGAGATGAAGAGGGTTCCATATGCTTCGACTGTAGGAAGCCTCATGTATGCTATGTTATGCACTAGGCCTGATATATGCTATGCGGTTGGCATGGTAAGCACATATCAGTCTAACCCTGGACAAGGATACTGGACCGCAGTAAAGAATATTCTCAAGTACTTGAAGAGGACTAGAGATTATATGCTAGTATACTTCGCTGATAGTCTCGTGCCTTTGGGTTATATAGGCTCTGATTTTCAATCTGATAAAGATCAGAGTAAATCTACTTCAGGCTATGTGTTTACCTTGGGAGGCGGAGCAATTGCATGGAGGAGCATCAAGCAAAAATGCATAGCTGACTCTACCATAGAAGCTGAATATGTAGCTACCTCTAAGGCTCCAAAGGAAGTTGTATAACGCCCCAGTCCCGGAAGAATAGTGACAAGGGACCGGTGCATTACTAGGGAAAAGGGGGAAAGGGTTGGTGCATAAAGACAATTATATAAGTAGGGTTAGTATCTTAATTATTTAGGCAGCATAACCTCTATAACTGTAATAGAACTATGCACTAAGGCGTTTCGAAAGAACCTAAATAAATTACTAATCATCAAAGAGAACTTATCCCACCAATCAATTGTAAAGGTGTTCGTTTTGTATACTGGAAGACTTGTCTTTATATACTTTTCTGATGATATGATGATATGAAATGAAAGTTATTGCAGTGACTGTTTGCATTTAGATTATGTTCTATAATTGTTCTATGCAATGTTCCATAAACTTACATTGTAGATGATATGGTGTGCGGACTCATACGGTAAGATCATATCATTAGAACCTTGGCGAGCATATGTGTGCATTGTTTGTTACTTTGATTTATCAATGGGTGAGATCTTTTCGTAGATCAATAAACTTGATATCTTGGGTAATAACAGTGTATGCATAATGTGTCGAGCAGTATGCATGAGCACCGTGTCCTGGTATGCCAGGTTGATGATGTTCTCTTGAGGAAACACAAGTTCATATTGAAACCCTACCGGTGGAATTTATTCCTTACATGGTAAAGCTTGTGTGGTACTACTCAAGATTTTAGATGTTAATTAACTATAGTTGTCAGAGGCTGACATAATTAATTAATGAACATTATATCTTAAACACGGGGAATGATTGGACTAAAGAAGAAAGCATATTCGTAAATATGTATTAAATTGGTAGGTCAGTTTTACTTCTTTAGTGGTATAAAAGTAAAACTTAATTTATTTAATTATATCCTAGGTTTATTGGATATTGGATATTAAATAAATTAGTGGACCAATTTAATATTCTTCTAGATCCCTGTTGTAGCCCAATTGACTAATAGTGGACTGGATATAGAACTTGAGATAGAGGCCCAAACCCAGTAGGGTTTGGAGAAGTAATTTTCACCCACCTCCCTATATAAAAGGGGATGTGGGGACGAAAATTTGAGCACTTGAAATCAACCTCTCTTTTGTCTCTCAAGATATCCACAGATTTCACAAACCTATTTAGTAGATTTCAGCTCACTCTAAATCTAGATACAGTCCGGAAATACAACAGAAGATCTCGGAGTTGAATACACTGTGGTCGATTTTTTTAGATCTTTAATCTTGTCCACAGACCGTCTATCAATTTGTAAGTAGATTCATTTATATTTTTCCACTTTATTAGATTCGAATCTGCTTTGCATGTTAATTCTGTTAGACTGTGATAAACATTCATGTGACATAAAAATATGATTTCCATGAACATGGATTAATGAACAACCAATAGATCCTGCGGTGGTTTAATTCGAAAAAAACCCCAACAATTGGTATCAGAGCGGGTTTTGACACTATTCTAGGATTAATCCAAGTATGAAATTCGAACTACATATTAAATTTCATGATAAATTTATGGTGTTTAAATTTTCAGATTTAATTGGCCATGTATTTCAATTTTATGGTATTCAAAACTTGGAAGAATTTTTGGATTGAATTCGAAAATTCTAGTTTTGAATTGTTGGAATTTTCGATCATGATGAGATATAGATTTGGGATGATATTTGATGGTTTTCATAATTTCCAGATTTATGTATCATAATTTTCAAAAATTTGATGTTCAAAATTTCTGAATTTTGATGTGTTAATTTTCCCTAATTTGTGTTATAATTTTCGATCACTATGAATTAAAGTTTGGATGGTTTTTTGATCAAGATCAAAATTTCCAGTTTTAATTTGAATGTGGGTCGAAAATTTGGTGGATTAGAATAAGGATAGGTATTTTTTGATGTATATCTTAATTTACCTAATTCTAATCCAGATAGGTTTGAAATTAGAATTTTAAATTTGGTAATTTTTGAAGTGGATCAAAATTTTCATATTTTTAATTCATGAAGTTTTCGAAACCTACTATATTATTTGGAATTATTTTTTGATTAATGTCAAAATTTCCAAATGTGAAATATAGTGTTAATTTTCGGTACTATGAAAATATTTTGGAGAAGATTTTAATGAAAATTAAATTTCCAGATTTATTTGATGGTGTTGGTCGAAAATTTGGTATGTTGGATTAAGATTTGATATTATTTGATGTATATCTTAATTTACCTAATTTTAATCTAGATAGATTGGAAAATAGAATTTTAAATTTGGAAAAATTTGAAATGGATGAAATTTTTAGATTTATTATTTAGTTATTTTCGAAAATCTTGATTAAAATTGGATAAGATATTTTTTGGATATACACAAATAATTATCCAAATCCAGTTGTGATAAGGATTTAATTTTGGATAGGTTTTGGAAGATTTTGAAGTGGATCAAATCTTCAAACCTTATCCTTGAAGATTTAGATTATTATGGATAATATTTGGATTAGATTTTTTATTTATATCAAGATATCCAAATATTAATTTATTAGGGTGGTTTGAAAATATTAAATAAAGTTGGTGGATAATTTTAATTAATTTTCAGATTTATTTTGTAATTATTTTCAAAAACTACAAGTTTAAATTGGTGGATAATTATTTTAATTTCCAATTTTTATCTTGTAGATAATATCGAATTAATTAATTTAATTAATTATAAAATTCGATATTTGATATTCATGCATAGATATCATATGTTATTTTATATGGATCATATAATATATGATTGTTGGATTTGTAGACTGTGTTTGTTAGGTTTACCAACTATCATGGCTCTTTTATTTATGTGATGTATGTTTATGTTGAATCAATGTTGGACGTATGCCGGATTGGCTACGTGATTCTAATCCATGAGAAAATCCATGGATTAGGTCTAGATTTTATTTTACGTTGTTTTAATGTAGTAGATATAAAGTTGTTAGACCGAGTTTTGAGTTGTAATTTTTATTCTAGCAATATTAGATTTTTCCTTTTGGAATAGATAGTATGTATTGAATAAAGATCGGAGATCAACTCAAAGAAGGAAAGTAGTTCAGCACCAAGAAGGAAGGTTCACCGGTTCACATCCCGGAACCCTAAATGGAGCTAGGGTTTTCAGCGAGGTGCGGTGAAGGGGGCGGCATCTAAGCCCTGTTCTGGAGCTGACTTTCCTGTATTATCTCATCAATCAACATGAGATATAAGTCATGATAGTTGGAATATTACTGTTGCTTATTATGTTGAATCATGCAATGGATGTTTATCTTTTTATGTGATGTTTGCATATTTGTTAATGGGATAAAATGAAACCTCAAACATAAATAACTAAGTAGTTCAGCACAAAGAAGGAAGGTTCACCGGTTCACGTCCCGGAACCCTAAATGGAGCTAGGGTTTTCAGCGAGGCGCGGTGAAGGGGGCGGCAGCCAAGCCCTGTTCTGGAGCTGACTTTCTTGTATTATCTCATCAATCAACATGAGATATAAGCCATGATAGTTGGAATATTACTGCTGCTTATTATGTTGAACCATGCAATGGATGTTTATCTTTTTATGTGATGTTTGCATGTTTGTTAATGGGATAAAATGAAACCTCAAACATAAATAACTAAGTGGGAGAGATTCATACCAAATTATGTAGAAATCTCATACGGTCTCCATTAAAATCTGGTTTAACTGAGAAGTAATGGGCATGCGCGTTGACATCAGTCTTCCTCCATATCGGATGTGTCATATCACAGATTTCTCTAGAAATTAAATCTCCTAAATGGATAGCTGTAGAACATTATTAGAACTAACTGACTCCTCTATCTGGAGCAGTTAAATTCAAAATAATGATCTTGGTGTGAAGATAATGGTGTGCACACTTAGATGTAATTTATTGATAAACGTCCACACGATCGTGGCTTATCAGTTAGACGATTACATGACCGTGTTTATTATCCGTCTATTAATTTTTTTGTTGTAAGAAAACTCAACTGGAGGCAAATTAAAGGTTTTAACCTATTTAAAAATGAATTTTAAAAACGTCCACACTATCGTGGCTTATAGAAAATGTTTTTAAAGTGTCGGTGGAAAAGTGTATAATTTTTATGAGGCTTTCGATTATATACTGTTTATCCTAAAGTTTGTGACTGTACTACATGTTTTAATTTCAGTTATTTCATATCATCAATGGCACTCTCCAATTTGTCCTCAATCCTCAAAGAAAACAAACTCCTCGGTGAAAACTAAAATGACTGGATTCATAACCTTAACCTAGTTCTTATTGCTGAGGGACACAACCTTGTACTTGAAGAGGTTTGTCCTGAGAAGCCAGATGAGGGTTTTGATGAAGCTCAAAAGGTTGTATATGATAAATGGGTTAGGTCTAATGAGATAGCGCGCTGTTACATTCTGGCATCTATGTCCAATGTGTTGCAACATCAACATGAGCCTATGAAAACCACTTATGATATCATGTACAACCTTAGACAGCTATTCGGTCATCAGAATCGCTCGGCATGCCATTTGGCAATGAAGAAGCTAATGGATGCGAGAATGTCTGACTCCACACCTATTATGGATCACGTTCTCATGATGATGGGGTATTTATTTGAGATCGAGACCTTGGGTGGAGAGCTGGATGGCGATTCTCAAATTGAGATTGTTCTTCATAGCTTGTCCTCAAAGTTTGAGCAGTTGAGGCTGAACTTTAACATGATCAAAAGGGATGTCAGCCTAACTGAACTGCTCATAGATCTTCAGGTGGCTGAATTGCTCCAAAAGGGCGATCCTCAAGCCCACATAGCTGAGAGAGGTGCGTCTTGTTCTTGTGGAAAAATGAAGAAGAGAAACGTACCTAAAAAGGCTGCAGATGAGGCACCTAAGGCAAAGAGGCCAAAGGCAAAGATTCCTCCTGAGGAGTTCAAGTCGAAGACTAAGTACTTCAAGTGCGGCCAACTAGGTCACTAGAAGGTGGTGTGCCCTAACAAGAAGAAGAAGAGAGGTACATCTCATACTCTGGTTGTAGAAACATGTTTAGCAACTTGTTCTACCCAGTCATGGGTAGTAGATACTGGAGCTACTGATCATGTTTACATTTCTTTACAGGGGTTCCTAGTAAAAAGACAGCTGAGTGAAGATGAGATCAGCATCTACATGTGCAATGCTACGAGAGTGGCGGCTGTTGCAGTGGGAGACGTTGTTTTACCTTTCAGTAGTGATAGAACTTTGATTTTGAAAAATTGTCTTTATGTGCCTGGTTTTAGGCGAAACTTAATTTCAGTTTCTAAATTGATTATGGATGGATAATCTGTTTCTTTTGATAACAAAGTAGTTATCTTTAGTGGTAAACATTTTATCTGTTCTGGCATATTGGATGGACACTTATACTTTCTTAAACCAATTGAAAACACTACGCAAAGACAACTGTTGAATACATCGATCATAAACCCTAACAAGAGAAAAGAACCTTCAGACCTGAATCAAACCTATCTTTGGCATCTAAGGCTAGGTCATATTAACCTTAAGAGGATACAAAGGCTTGCAAACAATGGACCATTGTCTTCCTTAGTACTGGAATCATTTCCTTTGTGTGAATCCTGTTTGGAAGGAAAAATGACCAAACGTCCTTTCCAGTCAAAAGGAAATAGATTCGAAGGGCTATTAGATTTGATTCACTCTGACCTGTGTGGTCCTGTGTCAGTTCAAGCTTAAGAAGGGTTCAAGTATTTCATCACTCTCATTGATGATTACTCTAGATACGGATATATCTACCTGTTGCGTCGCAAGTCTGAATGCTTTGAGAAATTCAAAAAGTTTAAGGCGGAAGCAGAGAAATGAACAGGCAGAAGTATCAAGTCACTACATTCTGATCGTAGTGGTGAGTACCTATCAAGCGAATTTAGGGATTACATGGTAGAGAATGGGATTACATCCTAGTTGACTGTGCCTGGAACGCCACAGCAGAATGGCGTAGCGGAAAGAAGGAATCGTACACTGTTAGAGATGGTTAGATTGAAGATGAGTTATTCTGAGTTGCCTATTTTATTCTGGAGATATGCCTTGGAAACGGCAATCTATATTCTTAACTTGGTTCCATCAAAATCAGTTCCTGCTGTGCCCACAGAACTATGGACTGGACGAAAGCCCAGTTTGAACCATATTCGGATTTGGGATAGCCCAGCACACATGTTGGACAAGGAAGTTGATACGCTGGCTCCTCGTACTGATGTAAGGCTATTCATTGGATATCCTAGGGGGACGAAATGTGGTTTTTTTATAGTCCTAAGGATTAGAAGATCATTGTTAGCACCAATGCTCGATTCTTAGAAGAAGACTATGTTATAAACCACAAACCAAGGAGTCAAATCATTCTTGAGGAGTTAAGGGGAGGATCGAATCCTACACCAGTTGTGTAATAGCCCGATCCTAAGATAGGGATTAACAAATGGGGACGAGGTGTTTTTAAGGGATTAATGAATAAAGATGGGAGGTTAACAAAGAGGGTTTACGAGTCAAGACATACTTTTAAAGAATAGACGATGATACTCGAGTTTACTTGATTAAAATGGAAACATGCTCTGGCGGAATAAAGCGGCTAACTAATCAGATACCAGCAAGCATAGACCCATTCATAGGTCAAAACGAATAACATATATCAACGTGAATAAACCTCTTATAGGTGAAAGGAAATCATACTCGAGAAGCGGAAATAAAACTTAATATGCATCTTATATATATATATAATCATGTATGAGGAATTTCATAGAGTCTTGATAATCATAATAGAACTTAAACGGAATTCAGAAATAGTGTATCAGAGTAGCAGAACATATAATGGGGTTTCAAAAGGACATAGATAATAGCAAAAACAATCTTGGCAGCCAACCCACATCCACAGCCACCAACATCCTCAGCATCTCAACCTGAAAACATTTGAAAAAGAGGGGGGCATGAGCACTAATGTACTTAGTGGGTTTTAATAAAAACACTTTAATAACCTCAAGATATCCACAATTAACTGACGGTATATGGAGAGCAAAATGAAAAAGCCCTCTCCATATCCGTAAAACCTTTTCTTTTCTTTTGGGCCCAACCTGGCTCAAACCTGATGTCAACTGTACCCTTATGCATGCAACAGGATAGAAGAGGGGTTACCTCAAATATCTGAATGAGTTTGCGAGGGAGTTAACCCAGCAGTGACTCCCTTAAGAGTTCTGAGCTCAAATCCTGCTTAAGCGAAATGCTAAGTTCCTTCTTTCCTTAATCTTACTAGCAAAACCAATCTTAGAGCAAAGTCTAAGGGATAATCCTTTAATATAGCGTGATCTCGACCTATAAGGTATTTAACGCTACTCTAACAAGACAATCCTTAATCCTTGACTATATGAGCGTTAATCAAAGCATAAACAATCAAATACGAAGCAGATGAACGTAAATAAATATGAATTTTAACTAAAAACAATTCTAAATATATCTGGTGCGTCGTTTTTCACCAAAAATAAATGTTCCGACTTTCATTGGCAAGCCCACACTGCAGAGTACAATGGCGAGCAAGATCATCTCCAAAAGGACCGGTGAGAATTACTCTTGACTTTCAGGCTGCGTGACCAAACTTCCAGAAACGTGTTTTGTGTGAATTATACAGCAAAATAAATTAAAGGATTAAATAAACAACCTAGCAAAAATACTTGTGCAAAAGAACGGATTTAAATCAATGACGAAAGAGTATTCCGGATCCAACAAACTCCACTCCACTTATAACACCGATCACGGATGCAAGAATTAATTAATCAAACCATGCAAATCAGTTATAGCCATCGAAGACGCTTTTGACATGACCTAATCTCTCCATACTGTTTTGATAATTAAGAAGACGCTTCATTAATTATTCTCTAATCGGTTGACAACTGTAAGAGACGCTCTTTAAGTTTAATGAACCGAAAGCAATTAGCACAAGAGAGACCCGATTCTTAACTTACAGACTCTGACGCAGGACTGTAAAAAATTAACTCTGTTATTCCCCTAGTTTTGAGCAACCGTTTTACCACTTATTAAACCTAAACCACGATTATGTATGGCCGATTTAATTGGCTAGTAATTAATCACAACCTACCAAATATTTGCAACTATTCGATAGACTTAGAATAATAACAACTCGAAATCCAAGAATAACAGATACATGCATCAATTAATTATGAACGAACAATTAGATCTCACAGTTTGTATAAGCGGAGCTTCGTTGTCATCACCGGAATACGAGTAAATTAGCTAACTTGCATGCTTGAATCGAGCAACAATAACTTGTGTGAATGCGCGATGGTGATATCAAAGAGAAGAAGAAATTAAAACTGGATTAAAACAGTTTCGCTTGCTGCGTTTCTAGTCTGGAATGTGTGTATCATAAAATAAGCTAAATACCTAATATATATTTACAATCCATAAAAGATAAGGTCTCTATTAGGAAATAATGTCTTAATCTAGGTAAATCCCATGCAAAATACTCCTAGAGGCGGTGGAGAGAGCTTTTCCGCATCTAGGTCAATTCGTGGGCCGAGATTTAGTTCAGCAAGCCCAAAACGTGTAGTGGCCCAAGCCTCCAGAAATTCGCTTCAATCATTCAGCTGCATGCCCTTGCAGCTTGATCTGCTTAGACTCGAACTCTGCACTTTTCTTCACTTATATCCTTTTACACCAAAAACGTGCCTCTTTTCTCCACTTTTGTACCACGTCCCTACACAACTCAACAACACATTATTTGTCCAAAATACACAAATAGAGGATAAATAATAAGGAGAAAAAGGCACCAAAAAGTAGTGATAAGAACAAGTAGAATACGTCCTATCAATATCATGCTAAGCATAAACAATCCTTTAACATTTCTAGACATGCTATACATGCTTGAGAGCTGAATTATAACGTAATATCTTCCTTTCCTTCCTTCCTTATACAGAGATCAATCAGGCAGAACAAAAATGCTTTATTGGATATCGCATTTGCCCTATATGCTTCTAGAGCTTATTAGCTCAAACTTTAGATGAGTATAGATTTACCCACCTCCATCACGGAGCAGCAGATGAGGGAACGAGTTGATGATCCTTCCTCGAATTCCCATGAGGCTCACTTCCTCCTACAAAAGTCGAATTATCGACTTAGCGGCCTATTTCGGAGATTTATAACTATTAACATGAAATTAAATAATACCCAACTTAAAATACCCTTAATTAGGACTTAAGCATGGATAGCACGACTTTACGACTTATTAAGGTTTTGAGAAGGATTTATTTAAAGGACATCTCGTCTTGATTTCTTAATTCTTTTAACGGAAAATAACTTGAAATTTTTACTCGAAATAAATTGGAAATAACTTGAATGCTTTTATAAAATTAACCTCGGAAATATCTCGGAAATAACACGTCTCGATAGACTCAAAAAACTCAAAAAGAGAGTACGAAAGATAACAGGAAAAATCAGCGGAAAATAATACGGGGAAGGGGGGCGCCGCGGCGCACATAGGTACCGGCGGACAGCCCCTCTCCATGGCGCAGGGGTGCGCCGGCGGGCTCCCCCCCCTCAGCCGCGGCGCCCCCTAGCGCCGACGGGCTCTTTGAGGGCTGAGGGGGGTGTGGTGCGGCGGCAAACCCCCCCCACGGGGCTTCTTCTTTCTCTCTCTTCCGCCCAGTTTCTGGACAATCTTCATCTAGGTTCTTCGTGTTCGTTTATTCCTTTGACGAACACGAAGAACACTTTACCAAAAATTTTAAAACATGCTCCAATAATTAACACGAAACGGCATGCTTTATATTAAAAAGAATTTTGGCATTATAACGGCATAAACATGATAATCCTCCTTAATATTTAGAATCACAATGTAATCTTTAAATATAGCTTGACCGGATTTTAAATGGATTAAATGAGGCTAATCTCAAGAATAATAACGACAGGAATAAAGTGGAACATATAACGTAAATGCTATTAACTTGGAGCTTTGATAAGAATTAAAATATAGCTTAGACGGAAGGTAAACGAGCAGTAATGAAGAACGTGAAGAACGTAAAGAATGAAAAGTAAATGCGGAATTTAAAAGATAGAAAAAGAAATAGAGTCGAGATCGACGAACAAGAATGGACAGGGTTAGGTGCGTCGAAGGAAGGTGGCTAGCTCGATGTATCATCGAGTTGTAACAGCTGCAGAGCCGCCTGCTACGACTCAACGGTGCCCCTAGCACATTCCCTCACCGCATCCCTTCCACGCCACTCCGCTCGTCGTCTAGCAGAACACTCACGAAGAACGCTTTTACTTCAGCAGAACTTTCTTGGCTTTCAAAGCTTCTCATTCTCTCGATTTAGAAGTGAATGGATGGTTAATGAGCAAGTGAAAGCAAAAGGGGTGGTCCCATATTTATAGGAGGGAGTTTGGCTTCCTTGAGAAGCCACTCCAGTGCGGTAACACTGCAAAAGTTACCCTAGGTTCGGTTAAAAGCTGTTTTATTCAATGTCGAGGCCCACATGACCTCAGACACGAAATCTAAAAATACCTGAAGACTCGTTAGCTCGATTACTAGTGAACTAACTTGATTCATGAAGAAGACGGGGTCGTCAGAAGAAAGACGAGCAAAGATTCCCTTTTTAGAATTACTTTTTACTATTCACTCAGACTGACAGATTTTGCTCCCGAGCGTTTGATTAACCTTAGAATGGAAATCCGTGAACACCAACGAAATCCTTGAGTCGTTTCCCATAAGAGGGACTTGATCGAACAAGACTCAGATCAACGAGAAGGATTTCGTAAATTTCTCAAAACACGAACGCACGCAAAAGTTACTATTCATTCATCCTCTTAAATACGTTTTTCATCATCAGGAACTCAGATGACTTTAGAATTAAAATCTGAAAACACCAGAATATTCCTTGAGTTAAAACCTTTCTAACGAGACCACGAATGGCCATAAAAGGATTAAGATCATATTTTCCGAAAAGGCAATTTTCACAAAACTGACCCTTAAAGTCGTGACTGACATCGGACCTCAATTAACTTATCTAAATTTCTTCCTTAACTAATTAATTAACATTAACAATCCTCTAAACCTTATTCAAAAGTCTGAGGTGTTACAAGTTGTACAAGAAGAGGAACCACTAAACACTGCACAACTTGTCACAGAAGTACAGGAACTGTCTCATTGCAGTGGAAGGGTTGTACGCCAACCTGATCAATTCATTAGTTGGGAGAGGCTTCAGATTTCCCAGAGGGACTAAATGAATTGGATTCTAGGACCAATGATGAGGCAATTCGAGATAAAGATGTGGATTCTTGGAAAACTGCAATGGAGTCTGAGATTGAATCTATGGATCGCAATCAAGTCTAGGAGCTTGTAGAACCACAAGATGGGGGTAAAACGCATTGGCTGTAAGTGGGTCTACAAGCGCAAGAGAGGATCTGACGGGAAGGTTGAAACCTTCAAGGCTAGATTGGTGGCGGAAAGGGTACACTCAGAAAGAAGGGATCGATTATAAGGAAACCTTTTTACCGGTAGCCATGCTTAAGTCAATCCAGATTCTCATGTCTATTGCCGCTCATTTATATTATGAGATCTGGCAGATGGATGTCAAGACAGCTTTCTTAAACGGAAGTCTTGAAGAAAACATTCACATGAAATAATCAGAGGGATTCATTGCTAAAGGCTAAGTGCACTTGGTGTGTAAGCTTAAGAGATCCATTTATGGACTTAAGCAGGCATCGAGATCTTGGAACATCTGATTTGACGAGGTTATCCAGTCATATGGATTCGTGCAAAGTCCGGATGAGAGCTGTGTGTACAAGAAATGTGACAGAAATGTGGTGGCATTCCTCGTACTTTTTGTTGATGACATCTTGCTTATTGGAAATAGTAAGAAGATGTTATCGAACATTAAGGTGTGGCTATCCGAGCAGTTCGATATGAAAGATATGGGTGAAGTTGAAGATGTCCTTGGTATCAAGATCATTCGAGATCGCCAGAAAATGATGTTATGTCTATCCCAGGTGACTTTTATTGATATAGTGCTTGCTAGGTTTGGCATGCAAGATTCCAAGAAAGGTTTTATACCTTACAGGCATAAAATTCATCTATTTAAGGAAATGTGTCCCCAAACACAGTCTGAGATAGAGGAAATGAAGTACCATATGCTTCGGCTGTGGAAAGTTTAATGTATGTTATGCTATGCACTAGGCCTGATATATGCTATGCCATGGGCATGGTAAGCAGATATCAGTCTAACCCTGGACAAGGTCACTGGACTGCGGTCAAAAACATTCTCAAGTACCTTAAAAGGACTCGAGATTACATGTTGGTTTTCTGCTCTGATAGTCTAGTGCCTTCGAGTTACACGGACTCAAATTTTCAATCCGACAAAGATCAGAGTAAGCCTACCTCGGGCTATGTGTTTACATTAGGAGGTGGAGCCATCGCATGGCGGAGCATAAAGTAGAAATACATTGCTGATTGCACCATGGAAGCCGAGTATGTAGCTGCTTCTGACGCTGCAAAAGAGGCTATCTGGCTCCGCAAGTTCCTAGTGGGCTTAGGCGTGGTTTCTGATTTGCCTAAGACTATCACGATATACTATGATAACTCTGGTGCAGTGGAAAATTAGAAGGAACCCAGAGCCCACAAGGCAAATAAACACATAAAGAGAAAGTACCATATTATATGAGAAATTGTTAAGAGAGGAGACATAGCGGTGGTCAAGATTGTATTAGAGGACAACCTAGCTGATCCATTCACGAAGAGCCTGCCGGCTAAGACCTTTGATGGTCGCGTGGAGAAAATGGGAGTGAGATGAAGACCTGGTGGCGCAGTTTGAGTTGATAGTTTTGATTGGAGAGTTAGCCAGTTAGTTTTTATGCTTGAAAGACATGCTTCAAGTATAAGTGGGAGATTGTTAGTTTTGTATACTAGAGGACTTGTCTTTGTATACTTTTCTGATGATATGATGATATGAAATGAAAGTTATTGCAGTCAGTGTTTGCATTTACATTATATTCTATAATTGTTCTATGCAATGTTCCATATACTTACATTGTAGATGATATGGTGTGGGGAGTCACATGGTAAGATCATATCATTAGAACCTTGTAATGTATTAAAGAGTTCACGGCTTAGATGGTCTTGAACACACCATCGATACACCGTAGAATAATCTGATAAGTTAGTTTATCTTGACCAACTGATTATTCTAGTACACTTGTTAGTGTATTGAGGAGGATCACGATAGGATACTATTCTCTGTCTCTGACATAGTTAGTGAGAGAATAAAGATCCACAGAGTTCGGGTTCTGAACTCATGTGATATTGGTGAGCATATGTGTGCATTATTTGTTACTTTGATTTATCAATGGGTGAGATCTTTTCGCAGATCAATAAACTCGATATCTTGGGTAATAACAGTGTATACATGATGTGTCGAGAAGTATACATGAGCACCGTGTCCTGGTGCGCCAGGTTGATGATGTTCTCTTGAGAAAACACAAGTTCATTTTGAAACCCTGCAGGTGGAATTTATTCCTTACATGGTAAAGCTTGTGTGGTACTACTCAAGGTTTTAGATGTTAATTAATTGTAGCTGTCAGAGGCTGACATAATTAATTAATGAACATTATATCTTAAACACGGGGAATGGCTGGACTAAAGAAGAAAACATATTCATAAATATGTATTAAATTGGTAGGTCAATTTTACTTCTTTAGTGGAATAAAAGTAAAAATTAATTTATTTAATTATATCCTAAGTTTATTGGATATTGGATATTAAATAAATTAGTGGGCCAATTTAATATTCTTCTAGATCCCTGTTGTAGCCCAATTGACTGATAGTGTACTAGATATAGAACTTAGAGTTGAATACACTGTGGTCGATTTTTGAGAGATAGGTGGCGCCAGTTCCTGCTTCATTCAAAAGCAAGATTAGATCTTTAATCTTGTCTACAGACCATCTATCAATTTGTAAGTAGATTCGTTTCTATGTTTCCGCTTTATTAGATTTAAATCTGCTTTGCATGTTAATTCTGTTAGACTGTGATAAACATGCATGTGACATAAAAATATAATTTGCATGAACATGGATTAATGAACAAACAATAGATCCTGTGGTGGTTTATTTCGAAAAAACCACAACAAATCTCAACAATAAGCACAAATCATAATATGATTCAAACAATTGAAGACAAGCTATATCAGGATCTCTAAACAACACAAAAAGAGCAAGTATATAATAAAAAGCTAGCCCTTGCCTCAGCTCCGTCATCTTCAAGTCTGCCTCTCAACCTGAAAATATTTAGAAAATATTTGGGCTGAGTACTAATGTACCCAGTTGGCAATTTTGATAAACAGTTTATAATCATTTTATAAATATGAATATCGTATCCACACAAGTATAACAATGGAGAGGTTTCAAATCTAAAAATCATTACATGTATACAAAGCTTCTTTTAACCTTACTTGCACGCTCTATCTCAACTGTCCCTTCCTACAGTGTCTTAACTTATATACACGTCCTCCAGCCCAGCTGTCTACTAAAGGATAGTGTATACGGTCCAAAAGCTTTAAGAATCTGAACTCGAATCTAGTTAAGCACTCAATGTTTTCGTAAGATACTGGCGAACACGAACAGTGAGCTAAACCATTTTGATACAGATATTCATGTTGCACAATTTATAAACAGTTGAGCTTATTAGCTAAACATAATTTGAGAAAGATATAGCCCACCTTAAGTCGGTCTTGATACCTCCCAGTCGACCAATTATGTAGAAAACCTCTAAACTGCTCAGGCTGTTGTTTAGCCTTCAAGTTAATAAAATTCCAACCCTGAGAACTTTTCCTACCATTAACTAATAGCTAAAGTTATAAATAGATTAGTAAATGTGTATTTAACAATCGAGATCCAATGAACTTTAACAAGGTTAAATGTACATAAACCAAATAATTCTCTATTTTGTATCATGATTGAACTTTCACATTAATATGTGAAGGGTTCCTGGACTAGCCAGGTAGATTATTTAGGTATTAAACACAATTTGAACAAGTAAATATAATTTTTGAAATATTGATCAAGGATTTAAATTATATTTTACTTCTTGAATTTGAAGTTATTCTTTTTCTAAAATAATCAAATGATCACCCTCACCTCATTATTAAAATATAAAATACCCTTTATATTCCATGCTTAATCAAAACAACCTCTACAAGTGCTAGCAAAGTAACCGATCAATCAAATTTATCTTCGAAAATCCAATAGATATTCAACTCATAAAGTAAAGCTTTCGATCAACCTATAACATGAACAAAAACTGTCTCATTCTCAAGCTTCAACATCTATACATTACTCAATGCTTAAAATAGCATTTGATAGATAATTTAGGATCAGATTTAAATAATAATTTGGTAACTAAATAATGAATTATTTTCAGATTTTGTTTTTAGAAATTGAGAACCCTCAACTGTAACCTATTTTTTTAAATGTCCAACATTTATAGAGAACTGTCGTCAATGCAGTAGCGACAACAACTGCCGTCATCGATCGATGTCTGACAAGGTTTTTCCATCATCTTTCGACATAAATAGGATCGACCAAACAACATCAAAATTAGAATATGATGCTATAAACGTAAGGATTGTAGGCAGAGGTTTCTAACCATGTGTGGAATGAAGGATTTTGATGGCCGAAAATGTTGTAGAAGGATCATCTTAGCAGCAGCAGCTATACACCTGATGTTGACAGCAGTTTTACGCTACCATTCAGCATGATTTCCGTGGAGCAAATGACTTCTAGTTCACAATCAGAAGCTAGATATTTGTAGCCTATAAGAAGAGCTTCGAAACGGTATAAATTGGGGAAAATCCGACGGTCGGATCAGCAGAAAATCGCACCGCAAGTTGGCTGCCGCACAAGGTGGCGGAACAACTAGTCTCAACTATTTCTTGTTGTCGTTCTTAACTTTTAGGTCACCTATTCCAGTGAAATCTTGTGTAGCTGCGATCTAACGAATGAGATGAAGATTATGGTATAATTTTTGTAATTTTTTTGTTTACAAATTGATGGTGGAAAAATAGAGAAGAAGGCGGTTGCTGTCTGAGGCGTCTCCAAAATGAAGAAAAACTGAAGCTTTGTTTTGTTTTTTTTTCCCTTTTTTTCTATCCAAAAGATTAAATCTAAAGATACACCTATATAACAATATAAATACGTGTAAGGCTTTCAAGGTACTTAGGTAGAATAGGTTGATGAATAGGTTACAAATATAATTTTTTTTTAAACATGATCCAACATATACATGCATATCCAACTTATATTTTTTATTAACCAAATATTAGTCAAATGAAACTACTTTAATAGTATGTATATACATATATATATATATGTCTTAATATATAAATTTGTGTTGCTCCGTGTATATATATTAAGATAAATATATTGATATATAATAATTAATTATATTTATTAATAATAAATATTAATATTAAGTTTTAGGATCAATTTGACTTTAGAATTTTTTTATTACGCTTACGTAATAAATATTGTTTAGTTGCATTTTATCTTTTTATTTGATAAAACAAATGTGTACTTGCAGGTTATACCAAAAAATAATAATTAATTATCTTGTAATTAATTATTTTAATCTCTAGAACATCACTACACATTATTTGAAGCATTGCTCTTCATATTTATGGAATTATAATTTTTCATATTCACACTCACTATGTAATATCCCAAACTTTTTAGTATTTAAAATAATAGCCTATGATTATCTTAAGGATAAGCTAGGGAAGAAAATGGACCCTTATAAATTTTATTTATTTATTTATTTTTAAATAGAGTGTGCCCGTTGAGTGGGATAACGATATCCGGGACATTCTCATATTTTCAGCTAGAACCCCAGCTAGGTGCGAATTTAGTTAAATTATTAGAAAATGATTTATCGAGTAAAAGGAAATATTATTAAAATTAATTTAGTGTGATTTTTAAATATAAGTATACACATATATACAGATTCAATGTATACAGAAATCACTTATAATATTTAATCAGAAAGATGTTGAATAGTATAGTAAAATAAATTAATAAATATTGTATATATATTTGGTATCATTAAGAAGATGGAGACGATACATACACACCAATGCAAATATTATTATAAATAAGATGAACGAGGTGTATAGAAGATTATTATGAAATAAGATATGTAATAATAGATATATTTACAAAATAGATCAATGTTTGACCGTAACTAACTACTATGAGTTAAATCAATTATTTATTATTGGAGGAGAGAGATTAAGAGTATTATAAAGTTGAGCTATAGGTGATGGATAGCTTTAATTTATCTTATATGCATGTATATGTTCCATGTGTATAACAGTTGGCAAATTATGGAAATAACTAAAAATATTGGGATGCTAGATAATTGAGTCATTGAGTGTGGATGTGATCAATACATATATACATATATAATTACGAATAGGAAAAAAAACAGAGAGAGAGAATAATTAGGGTTCCATTTTATGGAAAAGAAAGGGGAAATTGAGAATTCAAGTTAGTTCCTTATTTTGAAAATTTAAAAGAAATTAATTCATATTTATTACCTATCTTTGGTAGTTAAAGACTTGATCGAAATGTATATATATATATATGTATGTATATAAATATGTATTTTACATGGGAATTAGAGTTCTAAGAATTATTAATCGTCAAAATTAGGAAGGTATATGTATGTGTTGTGCATCTCGTATTTAATGTGTATTGGTATAAATTAATTAAACTCTTTGGATATTAATATTTGGTGAAGTAATTACTCCAAAAATATTAACTAATCTATGTGGTGGTTTATGCAAGGGTATGTGTAATTAATTGGGATGTAAATAAAAGGATGAATATGATTTACATTTAAATATTTATATGTTAAATTTTGTAGAATGCATGGTTTAGGGAGGTACTAATTAAATATTCATAATCTGTAGGTTTTATTTAATAGACAGATGAAAAGAATGTATTTTACTTATACATATGCTTAGTATTATTTAGGTAGTACTAAAATATTAGATTAATATTCATTGTAGTACATAACTAAATTATTATATCTAATAGCTTTGGTTTGCAAAGATAAATAAATACCAAAAATTTAATAGAAACTAAAATTAAAAAGAAAGTCCAAAGTTGAGTTTTAAGAGCGGTCATTTAGTTAAACTAAGCTAAGGCTGGTTGTTGTAGGATCAGAAGAAGTAACAGAACCTGAGCAGGACCAAACCAGAATTTAAAAGCGTTTCTGTGAGACAAATCATTTTCCAAGTAGGTTTTTATTATATAAAAATGTATTTCGGGTTATTAAGCCTTGATATTTATAAAATGAATGTGATTGAATATCCAACTCATGACTGTATTTGATGTGCTCTCCCAACTCATGTAAGTCTTACTACTGTTTTTGGTGACGAAACTACAATGGTTCACGATATCGAGCCACACGCAAACAGGGCAGTGTCCAACCTTAAGCAGCCGGGTTGTGTACACGAACCGACTCACCATAAGCGTTATAGAGGAGAGTGGCGCACAATGATGGAACTAAAATGATTTAGTATACATGGAATTCACAAATTTACTTGTTCAAATTGTGTTTAATACCTATATAATCTACCTGGCTAGTCTAGGAACCCTTCACATATTAATGTGAAAGTTCAATCATGATACGAAATAGAGAATTATTTAGTTTATGTACGTTTAACCTTGTTAAAGTTCATTAGATCTCGATTGTTAGATACACATTTACTAATCTATTTATAACTTTAGCTATTAGTTAATGGTAGGAAAAGTTCTCAGGGTTGGAATTTTGTTAACTTGAAGGCTAAACAACAGCCTGAGCAGTTTAGAGGTTTTCTACATAATTGGTCGACTGGGAGGTATCAAGACCGACTTAAGGTGGGCTATATCTTTCTCAAATTATGTTCAGCTAATAAGCTCAATTGTTTACAAATTGTGCAACATGAATATCTGTATCAAAATGGTTTAGCTCATTGTTCGCGTTCGCCAATATCCTACGAAAATATTGAGTGCTTAACTAAACTTGAGTTCGGATCTGTAAAGCTTTGGGACCGTATACACTATCCTTTATCAGACAGCTGGGCTGGAGGATGTGTATATAAGTTAAGACACTATAGGAAAGGACAGTTTCTAGGAAATGCAGTTCGCGTGTATATGTATTTGAAGAGCATGTTGGGAGAATTTAGAATGTCTATGAAGAATTGCAATAGATAGAACCGTTGTCGCTACACCTATCTCCATATGTTTCTGATCGAAGAGCAAGGACAAGTTCGAGACTGGATATCTCAAGTTCCGGGTGACATATACGATGATCGAGATAATATGCATTGATTCAAGTGGATCGATATCTATTCTCTCTCTCTCTCTCTCTCTCTCTCTCTCTCGCTCTCTCTCTCTCTCTCTCTCTTTTCTTGACTCAAATGATGATGCTAAAGTGTATACATCGTAATAAGATTTACGACTCGAGATAAATAGTGTTTTTCTTATGAATGATGAGGTAGCTTATAAACTAGTCATATTACTGATTCGAGCTAAGGTTCATAACGTGATTGATGTCTTTATGTCGAGGAAGTGTAAGTTAGATCCTAAACACACTATTAAGAATGATTAGATAATCATGAACAAGGATTTATTCTATGAGGAAAGATCTGAAATTATTCTTGACCTAAGGATCCAAGAATTATGGAACAAACATATATCACTTGTAAAAGTTCTATAGAATAACCATGGAAGTGAGGAAGCTACATGGGAGCTAGAAGATAAGATCAAGGAACAGTACCCTGACTTGCCATTTACAGGTATGTCAAATTTCGGGATGAAATTTATTTTAAGGGGGGTAGAATGTAATACCCCGAAATTTTCGGTATTAGAGAAAAATAGTCTATGCTACCTTTAATGGTAAACTATGGAAGAAAATTTACCTATGTATATCCCTTTTTGGGTAAAATGTGTCATTTAATGGGTTAGAGATATTTGAGACCATCTTATATTTTTAATCGGAACCCTAGATTCAAGCTTAATTTGATTAATTGGAGTTTATTTATATATCGAGTGTAAATAGATTAAGTGTGATCTTTATTATACACAAATACATACATACATTATATGTATATTTTTATTTTTTATTTACAAAGTTAATTATATATTTATATATGTATTATAAAAAAAACTAATTAAAAAGAAGATATCTTATTTCCCTACATGTCATGTGCTAAATAGAAGTAATATATGTCTCCTCATTATATAATAGGTAGATGGTGACTCATATTTTTTTTAATTAAAATATTAAGGAGATATACTAGTACTTTAATTAAACATTGATTTCATTAAACTCCAACCTCACAAAATATATTCGTGCAACATAAGTTTCGTATGCATTATACTGGTAATACACCCGTGCGATGCACGGGGTTAAAGATATATGAATAATTTAAAATAAATAGTTTGTATAAATAAAATAACATTATAAAATTACTGTATGTTTTTTATATTTTTAGAATTGTGCTTAATTTTAGTATTGTATATTATTTAATTATACATTCGAAAGTTCATCAATCGATCGTAGTATTTTTTAGTATAGAAATTTGAGAACAAACTTAAACAAACCTCAATCAATTGAAGTATTGTTGATAACCAAAATTTGAGAACAAACTTAAATAAACCTTTCATAAACTAATAAACTATTCAAAATCCAAAGTAACAATGTTATAGTGTGTAACGCCCCGATCCCGGAAGAAAGAGAAGGGACCGATGCGCTAGTTGGGAAAGGAGAAAGGGGTTGTTACATAAAGATAATTATAGAAATGGGGTTAGTGCCTCAATCATTTAGGCAACATAACCTCTACAACTGTAATAGAATCATGTACTAAAGCGTTCATGAAGAATTTGAATGAATTACCAGTCATCAAAGGGAACTTATCCCGCCAGATAATTATATAGGAACATCATAGCGTAAATGCCGAAATCATAACATGCTTCAAACAATTGAGGACAAACTATATCAGAGTAGGCGGAAAAGAATGTAGAGTTTTTATTCAAACTCAAAAGGAAACATGTTCTCAGTTAGACACTGTACATAAAGAAACATATATATACAGCAAAAGATAACCCCTCAGTCTTAGCACAACCGTCCACCATCCCGCAGCTCATCCTGAAAATATTTGAAAATGATTTTGGGCGTGAGTACTAATGCACTCAGTGGGTATTTTTGAGAAAAACCTTCACAATCATTTTATAAAACAGAATATCCAATAATATTTTAAGCATATCATGGAAAGCTTTTAAAACAGAAAATTTGTGAATTCCATGTATACTAAATCATTTTAGTTCCATCATTGCGCGCCACTCTCCCCTATAACGCTTACGGTGAGTCGGTTCGTGTACACAACCTGGCTGCTTAAGGTTGGACACTGCCCTGTTTGTTTGGGGCTCGATATCGTGAACCATTGTAGTTTCGTCACCAAAAACAGTAGTAAGACTTACATGAGTCGGGAGAGCACATCAAATACAGTCATGAGTTGGATATTCAATCACATTCATTTTATAAATATCAGGGCTTAATAACCCGAAATACATTTTTATATAATAAAAACCTACTTGGAAAATGATTTGTCTCACAGAAATGCTTTTAAATTCTGGTTTGGTCCTGCTCAGGTTCTGTTACTTCTTCTGATCCTACAACAACTAGCCTTAGCTTAGTTTAACTAAATGACCACTCTTAAAACTCAACTTTGGACTTTCTTTTTAATTTTAGTTTCTATTAAATTTTTGGTATTTATTTATCTTTGCAAACCAAAGCTATTAGATACAATAATTTAGTTATGTACTACAATGAATATTAATCTAATATTTTAGTACTACCTAAATAATACTAAGCATATGTATAAGTAAAATACATTCTTTTCATCTGTCTATTAAATAAAACCTACAAACTATGAATATTTAATTAGTACCTCCCTAAACCATGCATTCTACAAAATTTAACATATAAATATTTAAACGTAAATCATATTCATCCTTTTATTTACATCCCAATTAATTACACATACCCTTGCATAAACCACCACATAGATTAGTTAATATTTTTGGAGTAATTACTTCACCAAATATTAATATCCAAAGAGTTTAATTAATTTATACCAATACACATTAATTAAATACGAGATGCACAACACATACATATCCAGTCATGAACTTGTCCTTGCTCTTCAATCAGAAACATATGGAGATAGGTGTAGCGACAACGGTTCTATCTATTGCAATTCTTCATAGACATTCTAAATTCTCCCAACATGCTCTTCAAATACATATACACGCGAACTGCATTTCCTAGAAACTGTCCTTTCCTACAGTGTCTTAACTTATATATACATCCTCCAGCCCAGCTGTCTAATCAAGGATAGTGTATACGGTCCCAAAGCTTTACAGATCCGAACTCGAGTCTAGTTAAGCATTCAATATTTTCGTAGGATATTGGCGAACACGAACAATGAGCTAAACCATTTTGATACAGATATTCATGTTGCACAATTTATAAACAGTTGAGCTTATTAGCTGAACATAATTTGAGAAAGATATAGCCCACCTTAAGTCGGTCTTGATACCTCTAGTCGACCAATTATGTAGAAAACCTCTAAACTGCTCAGGCTATTGTTTAGCCTTCAAGTTAACAAAATTCCAACCCTGAGAACTTTTCCTACCATTAACTAATAGCTAAAGTTATAAATCAATTAGTAAATATGTATCTAACAATCGAGATCTAATGAACTTTAACAAGGTTAAACGTACATAAACTAAATAATTCTCTATTCCGTATCATGATTGAACTTTCACATTAATATGTGAAGGGTTCCTAGACTAGCCAGGTAGATCATTTAGGTATTAAACACAATTTGAACAAGTAAATATATTTTTTGAAATATTGATCAAGGATTTAAATTATATTTTACTTCTTGAATTTGAAGTTATTCTTTTTCTAAAATAATCAAATGATCACCCTCACCTCATTATTAAAATATAAAATACCCTTTATATTCCATGCTTAATCAAAACAGCCTCTACAAGTGCTAGCAAAGTAACCGATCAATCAAATTTATCTTCGAAAATCCAATAGATATTCAACTCATAAAGTAAAGCTTTCGATCAACCTATAACATGAACAAAAACTGTATCATTCTCAAGCTTCAACATCCATACATTACTCAATGCTTAAAATAGCATTTGATAGATACTTTAGGATCAGATTTAAACAATAATTTGGTAACTAAATAATGAATTATTTTCAGATTTTGTTTTTAGAAATTGAGAACCCTCAACTGTAACCTATTTTTTTAAATGTCCAACATTTATAGAGAATAACAACTCAATACATGGAATTGTAGATGATGAAGAGAGATTCCTACCCATGATTTATATGTAGAGTTTCAACTGGAGAAAGGTTGGAAACAAGCCGTCAATGCAGCAGCGACAACAACTACCGTCATCGATCGATGTCTGACAAGGTTTTTCTGTCATCTTTCGACATAAATACGATCGACCAAACAACATTAAAATTAGAATACAATACTATAAACGTAAGTATTGTAGGGAGAGCTTTCTAACCATGTGTGGAATGATGGATTTTGATTGCCGAAAAGGTTGTAGAAGGATCGTCTTAGCAGCAGCAGCTGCGCACCTGATGTTGACAGCAGTTTTATGCTACCTTTTAGCATGATTTCGGTGGAGCAAACGACTTCTGATTCACGATCAGAAACAAGATATGCGTAGCCTATAAGAAGAGCTTCGAAACGGTATAAAGTTGGGGCAAATCCGACGGTCGGATAAGTGAGAAATCGCACCGCAAGTTGGCTGCGGCAAAGGGTGGCGGAACAACTAGTCTCAACTATTTCTTACTATCGTTCTTAAATTTCCGGTCACCTATTCAAGTGAAATATTGTATAGCTGCAATCTAGCGAATGAGATGAAGGGTTCCTAGACCAGCCAGGTAGATTATTTAAGTATTAAAAATAATTTGAACAAGTAAATATAATTTTTGAAATATTGATCTAGGATTTAAATTATATTTTACTTCTTGAATTTGAAGCTATTCTGTTTCTAAAATAATCAAATGATCACCCTCACCTCATTATTAAAATATAAAATACCCTTTATATTTCATGCTTAATCAAAACAGCCTCTACAAGTGCTAGCAAAGCAACTGATCAATCAAATTTATCTTTAAAAATCCAATAGATATTCAACTCACAAAGTAATGCTTTTGATCAACCCATAACATGGTCAAAAACGTCCCATTCTCAATCTTGAACATCCGAAAATTACTCAATGCTTAAAATAGAATTTGATAGATAATTTAGGATCAGATTTAAATAATAATTTCGTAACTAAATAAGGAATTATTTTTAGATTTTGTTTTTAGAAATTGAGTATCCTCAACTTTAACCTATTTTTTTAATTGTCCAACATTTATAGAGAATAAGAACTCAATACATGAAATTGTAGATGATGAAGAGAGGTTCCTACCCATGATTTATATGCAGAGTTTCAGTTGGAGAAAGGTTGGAAATAAGCCGTTAATGCAGCAGCGACAACAACTGCAATCATCGATCGACGTCCGACAAGGTTTTTCCGTCATCTTTCGACATAAATATGATCGACCAAACAACATCGAAATTAGAATGCGATACTATAAACTTAAAGATTGTAGGGAGAGGTTTCTAACCATGCTTAGAAAGATGGGTTTTGATCGCCGAAAAGGTTGTAGAAGGATCATCTTAGCAGCAGCAGATGCGCACCTGATGTTGACAGCAGTTTTACGCTACCTTTCAGCATGATTTCGGTGGAACAAACGACTTCTGATTCACGATCAGAAGCTAGATATGTGTAGCCTATAATAAGAGCTTCGAAAAGGTATAAAGTTGGGGTAAATCCGATGGTTGGATAAGCGGGAAATCATACCGCAAGTTGGCTGCGGCACAAGGTGGTGGAACAACTAGTCTTGACTATTTCTTGATGTCATTTCCGATCACTTATTCTAGAGAAATCTTGTGTAGCTGCGATCTAACGAATGAGATGAATATTATGGTATAATTTTGGTAATTTTTTTGTTTACGAATTGATGATGGAAAAATAGAGAAGAAGGCGGTTGCTGTCTGCGGCGTCTCCAAAATGAAGAAGAACTGAAGCTTTGTTTTGTTTTTTTTTCATTTTTTCTATGTAGAAGCTGAAATCTAAAGATACAGGTGTATAATAATATAAATACATGTAAGGCTTTCAAGGTATTTAGGTAGAATATGTTGATGAATAGGTTTCAAATTTAATTTTAATTTTTTTTAAAACATGATCCAACATATACATGCATATCCATAATGACTCATATATATAATACATACGAAACTTATGTTGCATGGATATATTTTGTGAGGTTGGAGTCTAATGAAATCACGGTTTAATTAAAGTAATAGTATATCTCCTTAATATTTTAATTAAAAAAGTATGAGTCACTATCTACCTATTCTATAATGAGGACACATATATTACTTCTATTTAGCACATGACACGCAGGGAAATAACATATCTTCTTTTTAAATAATTTTTTTATAATACATATATATATATATATAATTAACTTTGTAAATAAAAAATAAAAATATACATATAATGTATGTATGTATTTGTGTATAATAAAGATGACACCTAATCTATTTGCACTCGATATATAAATAAACTCCAATTAATCAAATTAAGCTTGAATCTAGGGTTACGAATAAAAATATAAGATGGTCTCAAATATCTCTAACCCACTAAATGACACATTTTACCCAAAAAGCGATATACGTAGGTAAATTTTCTTCTCTAGTTTACCGTTAAAGGTAGCATAGACTATTTTTCTCTAATACTGAAAACTTCGGGGTATTACAAGTTGTCTCGCTCCGGAGCTTCTTGTTGGACTTGAGCGTGGTTCCTGAATTTCCTAAGAGCATCACGATATACTGTGATAACTCTGGTGCGGTGGCAAATTCGAAGGAACCCAAAGCCCATAATGCAAGTAAACACATAGAGAGAAAATACCATCTTATATGAGAAATCGTTGAGAGAGGAGATGTGGTAGTGGTCAAGATTGCATCGGAGGACAACTTGGATGATCCATTCACGAAGAGCCTTCCGGCTAAGATCTTTGATGGTCACGTGGAGAAAATGGGGGTGAGATGCAGACCCGGGATTGCATTTGAGATTTAGTTAGAGTTGGAGAGTTTCCCAAGCTTTGGTTTTATACTTGAAAGACATGCTTTGAGTATAAGTGAGAGATTGTTAAGATTGTATACTAAAAGTTTGTCTTTGTAAACACTCTACAATGTTTTGACGATATAGATTAAATATTAATTGCATTCACTGTTTGTGCATTTATTTATTGTTATATATTTATATGCATGTTTCCATATACTTGCATTGTAGATGATATGGTGTGGGTGAACACACAATAGAGATCATATCATCGGATACCTTGCAAAGTATTAAAGGGCACGCGGTTTATATGGTCCTAAACCAACCATTGGACAACGTAGATGTAATACCCCGAAATTTTATTATCTAAATTTAATTCGGAATATATATATATATATATATCTAATAGTTAGAATAAGTGAAATGTCCAAAACTTTTTTTGTATTAAAAATCTATATAGCATATGCTAACCATAAGGATAATCTAGGGAAGAAAACGGATCCTTCTAGGTCACATTTTTAGGTGATGTGTGCCCATTGAGTGTGTTAGAAATACCCTTAGAACATTCTCATATTTAATTTAGAACCCTAGATATAAAGTTAGTTTGATTAATTAGAATTTATTTATTAATATAACAATATTAAAATAATAATAATAAAATAAACATAAAAGAAATTGTTATTATATATATTCTTGGATTGGAATTGTTAAACTTTTTTCCCCAATATACGTGTCATGGGATGGTAATACTAGAGTGATGTGTCTCCAAAGTAGGGGTTTGTAGGTATGATGACTATTACTTAGATGATAATTAAGTGGATATCTATATTATATTTATTAAAATATAAATAAATTGAAAATCGATTATTTTCTAAATTTCTTCAAAATACATCTCTTCTATACCTAATATCAGCACTTGACCTCCTTAAGAGTTTAACCAACAATTATATTATTGAGGTAAGTTTTCTTTTTATTATTTATTTGGCTTAATCAATTAACTAGCTTCACGGTTTTTATAAATTAACAATAGAAATATCTATAAGAACTTCAATTCTAATATGAAGATTCATGATTTGCACATACAGTGTTGATTTGAAATTTTAATTTATTTAGTTTAACTAATTAGTAATCGAGCATAAGTAAAACAATTCTAATTTTTACAAATTTTAATAATATTATGCCTCAATTAGCAATTGTGCATCTAATTTTGTACACTAAACTTATTATGCATATTGTTCAATAGTATCACTACTTTCGTGGACATGGCTTTAGTTAGCTCAACATTATAAAATATGGAACTAAGTTCTAATATTTGATATAGAAACTGAGATATGACATGGTTCATGGGAATTACGTATATACACTGATATATATTCTCTAGTATATGTAAAAATTACTTTTAGAATTATGTAACTTTCAACCATATTGTTTAAATTTTTAATTAATTTTGTTAAGTTTTAATAATTTTAAACTGATCATAGTAAATAATGGTATTAACTCGAAATATTAGTATAGTATAGAAACATAAATTAAACTAAAAGGGAGTTTAGGGATTGAGCTATAATAAGGGGCTTGAATTAAACTAAGCGAATGCTGGTTGTAGTAGGCTCAGAAGAAGTAGCAGGAATCAAGTAGAATCAATCCAGAAATTTGAAACCTTATCTATTATCCAGGTAGGCTACTATATCTTCGCAAATTGTATCTTTCGAGTTATTAAGCTCTGCTTTGTTAAAATTGCATATGTGACTATCTGTGTTAAATATTTACGTGCTACTGTATGTTGTCGGACTCTCATAAACCAGCGTTGTGGCAATGTGAGTAGCTACAATATACATGCATTATTCGCCATGCCCTACTCCTTGTCGGTGAGACTAAAATGAAATACTTATTGGTTATACTCATTAGGTATACTTTGGCCATACTCAAATTTACACGTTGGTGATGTAGTATGGGTTGCGGGAAGTGACTGGTTATACTATTAAGCGCTTCACGATAAAATATTTTGGTGGACTTAGGTTGCTTCCAATTTTTAAAACCTCCTAAGCTTCACTACCTGCATGGACATAGATAGATTACTTTAACAAAATGATTTGCATAACTTGAATTATAAAAACTTACCCACTGAGTGCATTAGTACTCAGCCCAAATATTACCAAACATTTTTTAGGTCAATAGGCTGGCGCATGGATGTGATGATGCTGAGAGATGGGCTTTTGTTATTTACGTATTTTCCCATTGTCTCTTTTTGTTAAGTATTCGGTTGATAATGAAGTTTCCGCGCTTATAATATCCTTTTGTTAAACACTCAGAAATCTGATCTTGGTGTTATGAATAAATATATATTATTATAAATCATGTTTGAATATTCTGAGTTTTCTGTTGAGATTTTGTTAATCAGACTACCTATTACTTTCCCGCTTCTTAATTCCAACCCCCGTGGCGTCCATTTCCACGGTCTTTCAAGACCGGGGTGCTACAGTAGAATAATCTAATAGTTAGTTTATCTTGACTGACTGATTATTTTAATACACTAGCATATGTATTGAGGAGGATCATGATAGGATATTGTTCTTTGTTCTGACCTTAAAGGGAGAGAATAAAGATCTATAGAGTTCAGGTTCTTAATCCATATATAGTGGCGGACATATATATGTTATGTCTACTGCTTTGATTTATCAATGAGTGAGATTCTTGATAGGATCAACAACCTCAATATTTTAGGCAGTAACATTTACATATATGATGGGTCGTGCATTATATATGGTCTCCATGTCCTGGTGAGTCAGGTTGATGATATCCCCTTGAGTAAACACAAATGCATGTGAAACCATGCATGTGGAATTTATTCCATATATAATAGGCATTATATCTTCAACATGGGGATTTGTTGAACTAAAGGAGAAAGCATATAAGCAATATATGTATTAAATTGGTAGGTCAGTATTATTTAGGGGAATAGAAATAACACTTAATTTATTTAATTATATCCATGTATTGGATATTAGAAATTAAATAATTAGTAGGCCAATTTAATATTCTTCTAGATCCCTACTCTAGCTCAATTAACACCTAAGTGGACTGAGAGAATGGAACAAGTGGAGAGGCCCAAACCCATTAGGGTTGGGAGTGTGATTTTCGCTCCCCCCTCCTTATTAATAAGGGAGGGGTGGTGGTGAAATAAGCCCATCTCTTTCTCACTTGATTCCCTAGGTTATCCACACAGTTTAGTAGCTTACAAGAATACAGTAGAAGATCAAGGAGTGTTATTGTCGTCTCAAGGAGGTTTGATCATTGTGTGGGAAAGGACAAGTTCGACCGGTTCTCCTACAACAACGAGATTAGACCTTTAATCTCATGTGCAACTCTACTACAACATGTAAGTCGGTTCATCGGTTCATATTTTTTCGCTGCAATATATTCGATGTTCTTGCATGATTAAATTCACACATAAAATATGATATACATGTTGTTAGAATTAATGAATATTTGATTAGATCCTGTGGGGCATAATTCGAAAAAAATCTAATAAGAGACCCGTTAGACGGTCTCATACAAGTTTTTGTCTTAGGATTATATAAAGTTGGTAGGTTTTAATTATTCACAAGGCCTGTATAAATCTTGTAATGCACTTCATTAAGGGTAGTTGATTGAGTTTTCATTAAGTTTTTGGAGAATTACTATTACTTAAAGTTCATATAATTGTGTTTGTGCATTTTTGTTCGAGTTATAACTTCCGTGTTCTTCATAATCTCAATAGAATAAAGAAAAAGTCTATCAAATATCACAATAAGTACTCATAAATAAACATAATAGTGCTTGATATATGATCTAAATTACTAAATGAATACGTTCCACTTTTCATTGAGCTTATATAGTACCTACCTCAAAACTATTTAGTCTCTTCGTCTCATTCATATATAATTATTTTCCTTTTTTTGGGATATCCAAATATATAGATTGATTTCTATATTTATTTAGCACATTTATTAATATAACCTTATTCAATATGTTTACATTAAGCATTTATTTATCGTCAAAAGATAATAAATATGAACACATTGTGAAATGTTAAATGTAATTGTTTAACTGTCTTTTCCAATCATTTTCTCAATCCAAGTGAAATATCCAAGTGAAAAATTTGATGATGTGTAACAGGCAACATGTGATGATGCCGGTCAAATTAAAATAAAATAAATTTATATTTAGATATTATTTTTCTACAATAAATGTCTTTATATTCATATTTTCAACTGTATTTTCAAAACATGCAATATTAGTATGGATAACATGTTTTTTTTATATAAGTAAGATTTTTGGAGTGTTACAACTTGTATGTGTAATTTTCATCTTTAGTCCAACGTACTCCGAATTAATCGTACTTCACATCCATCTATCGTCTCAGCATGAGTAATATTATTTTCAATGGTGCAACTAGAATTTTTCTCTGGGGGCTGAATTATGGCACGTGGTGGGTGCATCATTGATAATCGAAAGTAAATAATGAGATATAAGGAATGAAAGGCATACAATTTGAAAATGATTTTTAAAAATGTATATTTGTGAAACATGACAAATTTGCATTAATATAATTATATAAAAATCATTAATATAAATTGAAATAAAGGTACATGTGTATGTAATAATAATATTTACCTTAAAAAACTTGAAAACTCCTTATCTGTAAATAACTAGAAACCTAAAATCCTAATTGCGGGTCACTTAAACATTAAATAAATAAAATGTCTTTACAAATTTGTAATTTAAAATAGACTAACTTAATGATTTAGGACCTTAAAAACTAATTTCTTAACTCTTAAGGGTCTACTGTTGGTCCCGATGTGAGCCTTTGTCAGTTTAGAGGAGGAGTGAATAAACTGACTTAAAAACTTTTAAAACAAATGCGGAATAGATAGGGCCCTAACTCACTTTTGAGATTTATGTGTGCTCACTGATCAGTTGAGAGAAGCTGACAGAGGCTTAGCTGGTGAGCTGATCAGTTTTCAACTGATAGCTAGAAGATGTGGCTAAAGCTTGTCAGTTCAGTCTATGTGTGTGAATGTGTGCAGTTAAGGAACTTGCAAGTGCAAGACTGAAAACAGTAAGAACGGCACACAGAGAGCTTTATAGATGTTCGAAGCTTCCTACTTCTAGGTCCTCTCTTCCTTCCACAGAAGGGCAATCCACTATGCAATAGTAAAGTTTCATTATTATAATTACACAGTGAAGAATTCCTGTTGGACCTGAAAACAGCACCCTTCAACCCGAGCGCGGCCTCTTTTCCAACTGTTGCTATCCTGGAATAACGGACCCGTTGGTACACGCTCCTCCTCAGCCGGTTTCAGGGTCAACAGCTCACACTTACCGGTCTCAACTGCTCGCTTAGACTTTAGGTGCTATTGCCCATCTTTGCACGATTTTAGATCTCGCTCGATCTTCAAGAATACAGTCTTGAATCTGTTATCAACCTGGAGTACTCCTTTCTCTTGATATGGGTGGTTGATCTTTGAGGGACTGTACTGAGAAGCTTTGCTCTTACTGGAATTCCGCGTCAGCTTAGCAGCTTGCTTGACTTGAAGAACGCCTTCTCAGCATGAGACTTTTCGCACTTTGAGAGTATTGAGCTTTGAGCTATAGGGAGAGAAAGAAGATAGCTCATTTGACAAAATACCAAAGTTAGATTGGCGAAAGTCTTGGCCAAACTTGATTTCACCCTCTTTTAAAAGATGAGTGAATTTTGACCGTTATGAATGGTGATGTTTAGAAATCACCGGCAGCATTTTAATGCTTGTAGCCGTTTAAAGCTCTTTTAATGAACTAGCCATTTTGACTTTAATATTCTCTGCTCTAAGATCATCAGGATCTTCTAAAGATTTCCTGGTGAGATCTTCATTAACTGCTTGTCAGTATGAGTAGGTGATTCAGCTATCATTTTTGGACATTCAGTTGACGGGTTCTCAGCTATCTCGGGTTTCAACTCTAAGATTGTCCAGTTGGCAGATCTTCAACTGCCTTAAGCTTCTATCATGATATAGTCTAGTTCAGGTAACTCATCAGCTAAGCTTAAAAGTTTTCATTTCTAAACTTATCAGTTGGCTACCTAATTGAGCTTTTACCTTTTCTCTTTGAACTGATCTATGGTCAGTTAAGGATCTTTGATCAGTTTAGGATCAACTCTGATAGATCTCCGATTAGATCAGTTTCAACTTTCAAGCTGACTCTATTCATCAGTCTATCCTGGCTTTTTACTAAAACTGATGATTAACTCATTTGTGGATACCTACCAATCTCCAAAGTTCTCTTTCCCTTTTACAGCTTATCTTAAGCTTTGAAGAGTTTATTCTGACTGGTCTGATCAAGGCAACCTGTAAGCTGGTTGACCAGGCTTCTAAATAGTTGTCTCTCATCTCAGCTTGAAGTCCTATTTGGTCATTATCCCTGATTTCCAGCTTTTCCTAACCTGTAGTTTTTCATTAAATCATCACATGTTTTGACATTTCATCAAATCAAATCAGCTGGTTTTGAACAAGGATAAGAACTTAATGAACATGTAAGAACCGTGAGGCTTATGGGCATAAACTATGTGAATCTGGTTCCGTCGTGTAATTATTTTCTTTGTTGCATTATACAGTGGGCGCTTAATCGTGGCTAATCACTAGTGAATTAGAATTGTGTTCACTACCTCTATAAATGGTCAATGAATCGTAGCTGTGAGTTGGTCATAAAGGCATGGGATGCATCACGGGTACTGAGGGCATAAGAGAGATCTTTGTCTAGGTAAATCTGGGTCTGTCTAGATCATAATGTTGCTTTTTTGTTTACAATCATATAAGAGATCGGGGTTGGGTAACAAGTTAGGGTTGAGGAGACGAGAGATCACGTCTGGGCTAAACTGAAAGTATAGTTTGGGTACGTTGAGAGAGATCCGGTACCTTTAATTAGATAATTAGATTCGCATAAGTAATCAACGTGCCCATGATTGGTCAAGTGTTTGTTAAGTTCGATATCTAAGTTCTAATCCAGAATACGTTACTACTAATATTTTTTTTCATGTTTTGTTTTGTTTTATTATTTTATTTTACAGGCTTTAAATACAAGCACGGAGACCACAACAATCCTCAAACCTTTTGGAAAAGTGAAACTGGAAGATAGAATTCGCAGCTCCTCATGGGATCGACCCTTACTCATATAAAGCTTGCTACGCCTTATTGTGGGCATAAGGATAACTCTCTCATGAGAATTATTCTGACCGCGAAAGGACCGTGCGTCAGAATTGGCGCCATTACCAGGGAGCTGGTTCTTGAAATTCTATTTTCCCAACTTGTTAGCCTGGCCAGTGGATGCCCAATACTTCTGAAGGGGATTGCTCGTACAATCCAGAACCTGAGAAGACTCTGAAGAGGAGGAGAGCAGAAGCACGGAGGGCACAACAAGTAAAGAGATTTGCTCGTGAAAGAAAACTAGAGCAAGGAAGAGCACAACTGGAAAGGAACGAACAAATGAGGTTAGCCCCGATGGCTGAAGAAGAAGGAAGAATCTTGAGGCAGTTAGTCTTTGCGACTAACATGAATTTACATCCCGTGGGCATAACACTCCCAGCGATTACTGGAAGCTAGGGGTTGAAGGCAAGTTTCATCCAAATCTTGCCTAAATACCATGGGACAATTGAAGAAGACCTTCAGAGGCATATTCAAGATTTCGAGATGGTGTGTCAAACTCAACCTACGGATGGGAGAAAGGAACAATATGTGCAGTTTGTCTCATTCCCGTTCACTTTCATGACGGAGCACGAGACTGGTTATACACCCCGTCAATTGGCAATATAACCACATGGGCACAACTGCAGTAGAAATTCTTGGAGAAATATTTTCCTGCATCCCGAGTCCAGGAGATGAGGCGAAGAATTGGAAGTCTGAAGATGGGCATAAATGAGAGTTTCTATGACTATTGGTGTCGATTCCAGAGCATCTTGACAAAATGCCCACCATACCAGATCACAGATCACGATCTGATCCAATACTTTATGTTTGGGTTGAGACCAAAGGACAAGGTCATTGTCAATGCCTTGTGTGGAGGATCTATCCTGAACAAGCTACCAACTGAAGCCTTCCGAATTCTAGCAGAAATGGCTGATGAAAATCGAGATGAAAGTGCCAAGGGCACAAGGACAGTTCCAGATGCTGGGAAATCAACGCACCTTGAGGTCAAACTGGAAAGAATTTTGGACCAGATGGAAAAAGTGATGAACCATACTGGAGCACCAAAGAAAAGAGTATGTGGAGTATGCAAGAGTGTGGCCCATTTTATTGATGAATGCCCAACACTGCAAGAGGGGGACGTCGCTGAAGTCAACTCTCTCGATGGGCATAACAACAATAGACGATAAGATCCCTACTCTCAAACATACAATCCTGGATGGAGGGATCATGAGAATTTCAGATGGAAGAGGAATGATGCCCACCAACAAGATTTTCCACCACCACCGCCGAGGGCACGAGAAGAACCCAACCTGGCCGAACTAGTCCATGCCCTGGCCAAGGACAATATGAAGTCACAGCAGGAGAATGAAAGGTTCAAAAAAGAGACAAGGGCTGGTCTGTAACATGTGAGCAAGCAAATTTCCCAACTAGCTCAAGACCTTGCCCAACTGAAGGAAAGGAATAGACAATTACCATCTCAGGTGGTAAATCCCCAAGAACAGGTGAACGTTGTGACCACAACAAGTGAAGAAGAAGTGATGAAAGCTGAACTAAAAGGAGACACTGAAGGCATAACGAAAAAAGAAGAGCGGACATAGGAAGAGGTTGTGGAGCTCACAAGGTAAGACGACACTTTCTACATCCGTTCTACTATTAGGGAGGCCTTTCATGAAAACTGCTCGTACCAAGATCAATGTCGATGAGGGCATGCTGACATATGAGTTCGATGGCCAGGTAGTTGTGTTCAACATTTATGAAGCCATAAAGTACCCACGAGATCCAGAGTAAGTCCATTTTGTGAACCATTGCTATGCCCAATCTCAAGCTATTCTGGGTCACATGAACAACCAAGAACCTCTAGAACGGGCATTACAAACTGGGTTAACTGACTACGATGCCCTCGATGAAGATGAAAAAATACCAAAGACGTCATCATGATGTTGTACTCTCTGGAAGAATTACCGTATGGAGTGGTGGATTTCAATTTGCTCACAATGACGCGGATAGACAGGATGCTTCCATCGGTGCAGAGGGCACCAAAGCTAGAATTGAAGAATCTTCCTAACCACTTAAAGTATGTCTATCTTAGGAAGAATGAGACATTGCTGGTTATCATAAGCAAGGGACTGAATCTTGTTGAAGAAAACTGGATGGACTTTGCATAAGTCCTACAATATGCGTGCACAGAATTCTCTTAGAGGATGATGCCAAACCTGTGCGGGATGCCCAATGTAAACTAAACTCCGCAATGAAGGAAATCGTACTAAAAGAGATACTCAAGTTGCTGGATATGAGGATCATCTACCCCATTTCAGATAGCAAGTGGGTGAGCCCGATTCATGTCGTGCCCAAGAAGTCAGGGATCCAAGTGGTTAAAAATGAGAAAAATAAGCTTGTGCCCACAAGGCTACAAACTGGATGTAGAGTCTACATAGACTACCAGAAGCTCAACACCGTCATAAGGAAGGACCACTTTCCGTTGCCGTTCATAGACCAGATGCTAGAGAGATTGGCTGGAAACAAATTCTTTTGTTTCCTTGATGGATATTCAGGCTACATGCAAATTGTAGTGGATCAAGAAGACCAAGAGAAGACTACCTTCATGTGCCCATTCGGCACATTTGCTTGTCGAAGGATGCCTTTTGGGTTATGCAATGCCCCGGGAACTTTTCAACGATGCATGATGATTATTTTCTCAGATCTTTTGGAAAATTACATCGAAGTATTCATGGATGACTTTACAGTCTATGAAAATTCATTCAACACATACCTCGACAACCTTGAAAAAGTGCTAAAAAGATGTGTGGATAAGTGCTTGGTGCTAAACTATGAAAAGTGCCATTTCATGGTTCGTGAGGGAATTGTTCTTGGGCACATTGTTTCAGAGTGAGGCATAGAGGTGGATAAAGCCAAGGTGGACATCATCGAAAAACTACCCTACTCCACTACGGTGAAGCAAGTTATTGGTTTTCTTAGACACGCTGGGTTCTACCGGCAATTCATCAAAGATTTTGCAAAGATTACTCAACCAATCATGCATCTTTTGCAAAATGATGTGCCATTTGTCTTCGACGATGCATGCAAGGAAGCCTTCAACACTCTGAAGAGGAGATTGGTCACGACACCCATTATTCAACCTCCAGACTGGGGCATGCCATTTGAAATAATGTGTGATGCCAGTGGATACGCTGTGGGCGCAGTGCTTGGACAAAAGAGAGGTAAAGAATGCCATGTGATGCTTCCAAGACATTGAATCATGCCCAAGCCAACTACACTACAACTGAAAAGGAATTGCTGGCAGTAGTATTTGCATTTGAAAAATTTCAATCCTATTTGCTCGGGGATAAGAGTGTTGTTTACACCAATCACTCTGCATTAAAACACCTACTTGTAAAAAAAGAATCGAAACTGAGGCTCATTCGGTGGATACTACTACTGCAAGAATTTGATCGGGAGATCAAAGACAAGAGTGCAGCTCAAAACTAGGTTTTCGATCATTTGAGTAGAGTACTCAATGAGGAGAAGGATGTAGTGCCCATGAAGGAGGCTTTTCTAGATGAGTATCTGTTCAGTCTCAAGGGCACAGCACCTTGGTACGTTGACTTAGTCAATTTCATGATCTCTGGAGAATTGCCGACCAGACTCTCGTCCTACCAAAGGAACAAAATCAGAAGTGAGAGTCGATACTATGTATGGGATGAGCCCATACTATGGAGAAGGTGTACAGACCAAATCATCAGACGATGCGTGCCCACAGAAGAAGCTAAGAGCATTCTAGATCACTGCCACTCCGAAGCATGTAGAGGGCACTTCGGTGCAAAAAGAACTGCAAAAAAGATCCTTGATTGCGGGTTCTTTTGGCCATCACTTCACAAAGATTCTTATGAAGTATGCTGATGATGCACACGCTGCCAGATGACTGGAAACATCTCCAAATGCAATGAAATGCCCATGGTGCATATCATGCCGGTAGAAGTCTTTGACGTTTGGGGGATTGACTTTATGGGACCCCTAACCAAATCCAATGGACATCAATACATAGTTCAAACTATAGAATATGTATCCAAGTGAGTGGAAGCAAAAGCAACTACCCATGTGGTCAAGAAGTTCCTGAAGTCTAATGTATTCAGTAGATTTGGTGTGCCCGAGGCACTGATAAGTGATCAAGGATCTCACTTCTGCAACATGATCATCAAGAATTTGCTCAAAGAATATGGAGTGAGACATAAGGTGACTACTGCATATCACCCACAAGCGAATGGACAAGCTGAGGTTTCCAACCGAGAACTCAAGTCCATACTTCAAAAGGTCGTGAACCCCAATAGCAAGAATTGGAGTTTCAAGCTGGATGATGCCTTGTGAGCATATCGTACTGCTTACAAAACACCTATTTGGATGTCTCCGTTCTGCTTAGTCTATGGGAAGAATTGTCATCTTCTAGTTGAGATTGAGCACAAGGCCTTTTGGGTAATTCAGAAGCTGAACACGAAGCTTGATAGAGCAGGGATCGAAAGAAAGCTCCAACTTCAAGAATTGGAAGAGATGAGGCTGGATGCCTATGACAATGTTGTTCTCTACAAGGAAAGAATGAAAAGAACCCATGACAAACTCATTCGCCATAAGTCGTTTGAGCGTGGGCAAAATGTTCTGCTATATAATTCCAGACTAAAACTATTAGGAGAAGGACTCAAGTTCAAATGGTCAGGACCTTATGAGATCCAGACCGTATGCCCAAATGGAGCAGTGGAATTATTTGATTCGAGTACTGGAGAGATGTTCAAGGTCAACAGCCAGCGGCTAAAGCATCTCAAGGAACCAATGGTTTCATCTATAGAGGCTCTCGGGCTCCAGCTCGTTGAGCCTATATACATGTAAACCTAAGGAGCGTCATGCCCACAACAATAACTAGGGCGCTGACTGGGAGGCAATCCAGGTTCATTTGTTTTTTTTCCTTTTATTGTTTTTCATATTTTATTTATTTCATTTTGAGTGTTTATTTTTGCCATGTTAGATTACGAATTGGATTTTACGGCTGTATTTTGTTTTTGGAGTATTTTAGAAAACAAATTCAGATGATTTTTTCATGGAAGGAAAGAATCTAGCCAATTTGGATGCTTCCAGCATGGAGGGCACCAGCAAAGGTAATTCTGGAAAATTCAGGATCTCTCTGCCCCCGTGGGCACAGCACAAGATTCCGTACAAGGAAACCCTAGAAGCCCAAAAGTCATTTGACGGGCCTGTCACATCAATTCAAATTGAGTGGCTAGGGTAAATCTAAGTATTAAACCCCAATCCCTCCTCACTAAAATTCACTCGCCATTTTCACCCAAAATTTTCAAAAAATTATAGCCCCTTCTCTCTCTAAAAAACTCTCTCTCTCAACCGTCATAACCACGATCACCATGGCCCCCAAAACTCACACTGCCAAGTCCACAAAAAAGAAGGTGGAGTTCACCCCTTCTACTTCACCGAAAAATTCCAAGGAGACCACCACCGACGCTGCTCCACCAACCAAGCCGTCGAGTACTGCCACCATGAACATTCAATCTCTCACCATCGTCAAACCACCACCTTCACCTATTTCCACCCGTGAGTCTGAGAAGGTTGATGAACCTTCTCTAAAAATTGTGAAGGAGACCGCCGACGAGATTGATGACTAAGAGGAGGCCAGTATGTAGCAAGATGTGACTCCTGAGCCGACGCTCAATCACAATCCTGAACCCTCTACAACTGAAAAATTGAAGAAGGTAAAGAAGGAGAAGGTCGCCGCCGTGAAAGCTAAGTCGCAGATCTTGAAGAGGAAGAAACAGCCGTCACCGACGCTGTCGGAGGACGAGGAAGATGATGAGGAAGCCGAGGAAGAAAAAGCTGAAAGCAGTGGGGAGTCACGAGCCCACAAGCATTTGGATGACCAGTCTCTATCTCTAAAGGAGGCTGCTGAGGGCACAATGGATGCGCCCTCTGTGTCTGCCAAGGGAAAAGGGAAAGCCTCTGCCAAGCCGTCTGCAAAGAAGGGCAAAACTGTAGTTAGCCCAACTTCTGGAAAAGTTATGTTAAAAGGAGAGGGCGTCTTGCCCACAAGAGAGATCGTGCATAGCAAGATCATCCACTTCGCCTCGCTTGCTGTCTTGGGTGTCGAACGAGAGGTAAGAGAACTCTTCTCTAACATTGGTTGGTCCTTTTTCATTGAGTGGGACTGTTTGATTTTTCCTAAATTGGTCTATGAGTTTTTCCATGATCTGTCTATGAAAAGTATGGGGGAGGGAGGCACTTCTGCAAAAATTTTCAAGTTTAAAATTTTTGGTAAAAACTTCAATCTTTCTGTTGATGAATTAACCATGGGTCTGGGAATTGTTTCATTCTTGGATCTGAATGATGATGATTATATATTTGTTGTTGTTGTGGTGCCCACGGATGAGAATGTGGAGCAGAAGTGGGCTGAGTTAGGTGACGTTTCCAAATTCAAGTATGGAACCAGCAATGGATACATGCTGAAAAGCAATGCTCTTCGCCAATCAGGAGTTGTTTATCCTCTGGTGCATGGTGCACAAGAAGAGGATAAACTTCAGAGCGGTGGCCATCGCCCACTTCAAGGACACTGTGGCTCATTCTAAGAATCGCATCTCCTGAGCCCAACTGATTACCCATCTTGCTGAAAAATTGTGTCTATTTGATCCTTCATCCACTAATCTGTATTGCAAGCATGTTGAGTTGTTTGATTTGAACTGCTTGAAATGTGTGTTGTATGTTTTTGACGATGAGGAGGGGAAACCCATGTTTGGCATAACGAAGCTAGAAACTTCGAGTAGCCTTAGTTTTCCTTTGAATGTAGGACCACGCAAGAGGCTCCCGAGGGCACAGCAGCAAGAGCCAGCAGCCACCACCATCATTGCCAAACAAGGCCGATTGGAGACCGCCCTGTTCGCCTACTTTAAGCATGTCGGATTCCGACCCCCTCTGATGCCTAAACTGGTACTCTTTCCCTTAGATTCGATTTTTTTTGTTTGTTTAGGTGTCGCCTATTTCCCACACTTTGCTTAAGACAAAGTGTGTGGGTGTGGGCATTAAGAGTCTTTTGTTTTTTATGTTTTGTTTGTTATTTTTGTGTTTTTTGTTTTGTAATTAGATGACCCCAGTACTGACCCACTTTGCTTAAGGCAAAGTGTGTGGGTAGGGGGGGCTCTAATGTTTTGTTGAGTTTGCGGTTAGTAGGATAACATTCTCGCACCCACTTTGCCGAAGGCAAAGTGTGTGGGTGGGGGTTACTCTGCCTTCTTTGTGTTTTTTAAGTGTCGAGCATGTATAAATATTTGAACTTGTAAGCATGGAATCTAGGGTCTTGTGACCATAAGGCAACATATTTTACTGTATTTTCATTTCAGCATGCCCATGCTACTGCTTATATGATGAATGAACTAAGTACCTTGTGAGGAATTGAGTCTAAATTCACAATGCATGTGCTACTTCTTTCTTGTGTGATTTTTGCATTTTTGAATTTAGGTAAACTAGAACTTGCTTTTGCTCTATTCCAAGGTCACAAGGAATTTTGGGTATGCTACTGAAAAGCTTAGGCAAATTTTCTTTCTGAGCCCACAAAGCCAAATAAAACCACATTAATATTTTCCCTTTCAGCCCTTTTTGAGCCAAAAATGAATGAAGCCCTGGTCATATTCTTTCTTGAAAACCATGAAAAGACCATGGGCATGAGGGAAGGATAAATCTGGTGTGTTACAAGGCATAAAATTCCAAGAGAAATAAAGAAAAAGAAAAAGAGAAAAAAGAAAGGGGTCAAAATGAAAAGAAAAAATGAAAAAGAAACCCCAAGAAAATAAAAGTACAAAAAGCCCACAAGATAAAAAATCTGGGACATGTGCTTAAATAAAATGGGCACGGTGGCAAAGGCCAGTAAGAGTCAAAATGAGTCTCCCGAAGGGAAAATTCGACTAAATTGTGAGCCAGATCTAAATATTTCCTACCTTAAACCTGTAGCCCCATTACAACATTTAAAGACCTTAGCATAAGTATGCCCATTATACCAACAGTGGTGGAGGAACAAGTAATTGCAAGCCCATGGTGACCCTCGGTTCAATTATGTCTTTCCTTGAGTGTAAACACTTAAACACTTGAGTGAGGAAAGCATGAACGAACTAATAACTTAGTCATTTTGATTTACAGTGGGCATTATGTATGTTTTTACTGTTTATATGTTGTTGACTGTGATCAGGTACCTAGGTCTCTGTGTCCGCAATGGATTTACTTTTACATGCTTGACTTGTCATGTCTCTGTCTAGAGTCTGTCTTTTCCTCCTTTTGTTTTCTGTTTTTTTTCTTTTGGGCACGTTGTACCCACATACTTGAGGGAAAGTATGACTAAAGTGGGTGGGTGTGACAAGTCCAAATTCTCTCGTGTTTTTGTGTCTTTTTCTCGTTCTTTTGTCCTTTTTTTCTATTTTTGAGTCGGAAAGAGCCAGAATGGGCACAAGGGGCAGCAAGGGGCAGGAGAATCACTTCTGGAGGGCACAAGGGTGCCGATAATACCAAGATGGGCAACAACTTCTCAGCAAAAAGCTCTCTCTCGAGCCTGGCAGAAATCGCCCACCATTTCAGCAAAAGTTGAAGGAGAAGTTTGTGATCGTGCCCACAACAACCCCAGAGTGATTAAGAGGAGAAAGAGAGGAGACTGGGCACAAAGGAAACTAATGCCAGCTACAGCAGAAGCAATGCACCCTAGCCACCGAAGGAAAGAGGAGCCGCGGAAGGCAAGTTGACGCTTCTAGAAGGATGCTCGGCTCTACAAGGAAAGTTGCGCAACTAGGGCACGGCAAGTACAGAATCTGCGATTCAGAATTTTCTAAATAAGGGAAGAATCTGCCAGATATAGAAAGTCTTGGGCATGACAGCTACATGTTGGGCTGGAGATCCCCGGCCTGTCGGGGAGTTTACCTAGTGTCTTTGTGCTCCTATATAAGTAGAACTCATGATAGCAAACAAACAACTTTTACAACTCTTTTAGACGGAACAACTCTCTTTACCGTTTTTATTTCTATTTACGCACAAAAAATTTATTTTTCCACACTAGTTTTATGTTCTTCAATCCAGCATTGGAGTTGGATTTATTTTGCAGTTTAATATAAGTAAGTTTTTCATTTATATTATGTTTTGTTTTATTCCTTTTACTTGTTATTGCTCTAAGTCTAGCATAAGCGGCTAGACTCGTTATTCCGGATTGAACAAGGATAAGAACTTAATGAACACGTAAGAACTGTGAGGCTTATGGGCATAAACTATGTGAATCTGGTTCCGTCGTGTAATCGTTTACTTTGTTGCATTATACAGTGGGCTAAGCTAGTTAATCGTGGTTGATCACTCGTTAATTAGAATTGTGTTCACTACCTCTATAAATGGACAATGAATCGTAGCTGTGTATTGGTCATAAAGGGATGGGATGCATCACGGGTACTGAGGGCATAAGAGAGATCTTTGCCTAGGTAAATCTGGGTCTGTCTAGATTATAATGCTGCTTTGATGTTTACAATCATATGAGAGATCGGGGTTGGGCAACAAGTTAGGGTTTAGGGGACGAGAGATCACCTCTAGGCTAAACTGAAAGGATAGATTGGGTATGTTGAGAGAGATCCGGTATCTTTAACCAGATTATTAGATTCACATAAGTAATCAGCATGCCCATGATCGGTCAAGTGTTTGTTAAGTTCAATATCTAAGTTCTAATCCGGAATATGTTACTACTAATATTTTCTTTCTAGTTTTGTTTTATTTTGTTATTTTATTTTACAATCTTTAAATACAAGCACGGAGACCACAACAATCCTCAAACCTTTTGGAAAAGTGACACTGGAAGATAGAATTCACAGCTCCTCATGGGATCAACTCTTACTCACATAAAGCTTGTTATGCCTTGCTGTGGGCATAAGGATAACTCTCTCTTGAGAATTATTCTGACCGTGAAATGACCGCGCGTCAGTAGCTTCTCCCTCATGAGTAGCTTCTCCCTAAAAGGCAGCTTGCCTTTGAAGTTGTACCTCTTTTTGGACTTCTCTTTGCATCTCATCCCAAAGAATTATATCACCTTACCAGAAATCATATGTTGGAACATATGATTTTCCATCATCAATGTATCCTTTCCCCTTTTTAGCATCATCCAAAAGGGTGAGTTGATTGAAGTCATAATGAGGCAATTTCAATTGTGGCAGAGAGAAGAAAGAAGTAGCCAGCAAGTTGTTGGTGATGAGGGGAGCTTTAGGTGCAGGTATAGGAGTGGACAGCCATAGATAAGACTCCTTTGTCGCCATCAGCTGGTCAAGATCTGAGAAGGATGGTTGATCTTGCCAAGGAGAAGAGGCTGATGTGATTTCGAGAAGTGGCTCGTCCGGAATGGTGATGATGGCATTCTCTTGAAGAGGAGTTGTGGACGAGTGGGAGGGCTCATATTTAGCAAGGGATGCATCATGAGGCACCAAGGTTTGGATCCTCTGAATCATGGAATCCATGATTTCTGAGACTGATGGAGGCCTATTAAGTGGATAGTTCGTCCAGCTTCAGCTCCATTCACCTTCTTCAATCCAATATGAGTAGCCTCGTTTGTCCGCCATCATTAACATGGTAGTATCATCCACCTGGTACCTTCAGATGTGATACTAGAGATATCTTCAAAGGTGTTCGAAGAGAAAGGGACTGTGCTCCCTTATTTGACCAAAACAACTATTCAGTTGTTGGTCAAGGTTTGCATTGAAGCCTTCTTCCAAAGATTTTGGGTCAGCAACATAAGAAGGTTTGCTGGTTGTAGGTGCAGTAGACTCGTCACTTGTATAAGAATAAGAGTCACTGTCAGTTAAGGACTGTCCTGCGTCAACTGGAGGATCAGCATAAAGGAGCGGCTGCTTTCCTTTAGCTAGGTTGTGGTCCTCCATTAGCTAAAGTCTCCACTTCCTAGGACGGCCAGTTACATTCCCATGTCTTCGGTGAATGTAGACTGTAGGAAGGAGATCTCATCTGGGGAGAGTGTATCCACTAGGAACTGTTCCGAGTTGCTCCGTGAGATCACATCTTTGTTGATGATGATAACCTGATCTCAGACAATAGAGATTATGTTGTGTCCTGAGATTTCCGCGTGATAGTAGAACTCAGCTACGAGCGAAAGATGCTTCCTTTTGGGTTATGTTGTCATAAATGACAAGAGCCTGCATGACTCCAACAAGTGGAAGATCATGCTGGTCTTCTCGTGACCAATTCAAGCTTGAAGAAAAGCTTGACCAATGAACTTATCCATTGTGAGCTTCTTTATCAGAAGTTCCATATTCATCGATTGGAATGATGAAGCCATTCTTCGATGATATAAGAGGATATGGAAGAGGCTATGGATAAGTGAGAAGACAATGAGAGGAAATGAAGAAGTTAGAAAGAGAATTTTATCTTTGTTGTATATATTTTTCTTCTTCAACTTCTTCGCTGCTTTTAAAAGCAGTAATTTTGAATGCATTAAAACCAGAGCAATTGAGTGCTTACTGGCTGATCAGCTATCTAATTTGAAAGAAAGTTAGCTGAATAAATGATGAATGCATCTCAACCGTCCACTTGGATTAATGCTTTATGATCGAGCGGCTGAGATCTGAGGATTTGAAAATCTAAGTAGTTTCCATAACTAGCACAATATTTTTCCAGAAGATTTGCTATTTATTTACATCAGAAAAATTCATCTCGTTATACTTTAATGCTAAGTATAGAGACTTAAATGGCAACTCAGATGAACAGCAAGCTTATTTTGAAATGTTAGCGATAGCTTTTTTCAAAAAATAAGCTATGAGGAATAGAGAGTTGAAAAGCTTATCGAAGAGGATTGATCAGGCAGCTGAAGAGAAGATGGACTTAGAGCTCGAGGCGTCAGTTTCCTGCTGAACTGATGATATTGCCTTTAACTGATGGAATCAGTTTTGTTGAGCAGCTACTGATTGACTCTTTGTCAATTTTCTCTTCTTGAGTGGCCGAATGGGGCTAGCTTCACTGTTCTCTTTAGAGCTATTAGACCATTTCCTTTTGGAAGCTGAACTGGAGATGTTCTGGGGGGAATCATTTTCGACTTGAGTCTCAGCATGCTGAAGAGCAACTGCTGAGGTAGTCAGCTTCAAGGAGGTCAGCTCTTTAATTCCTCTGCAGGATGAGCTGGGCTGATTTATTATCAGCTTTGCAGCTTTTGAGCAAGACTTGATAAGTGGAGTAACATAACTTCTGGACAAGAGATCTGGAGACGTAGCAGTATTTTCATCGTCTTTGACTCCACTTTGTCCAAGATGTTGACTCCTTAGGATTTCCACTACTTAAGTATGAGAGAGATCTTTGTCTATCTCTTCAGTGGTATCCGCAGCTTGTAGATATGCCTTTTCTGACTGAATTAGATCAAGATTCAGTTGCAGGCAACATAGATCGACTGGACTATTAGCATATTATTTTTCAATTGCAACTCCTTGCGATCTCAAGCTAGCTTGAACATCAGCTAGCAGGGCCTTAGCTGGAATGTTGTTATCAAGTCGATCCTTCATAATCCGCTGGACTTGCACAATATTTTGAGGAAATGAATTTGAGGCTCCAATCTATTTGATGCTCCAAGTCTCTTCACGTTGCCAAAAGCTCATGCCATTAAAGGATGTAAGCAAGAAATGTGACTGGATTGACATTGAGTGTCTCCAGTTGTACCAGTAAAAGTACCGGTGCAGCTATTTGAACAGCTGATTTTCTTGCTTAGCAACATACGTGAAGTGAGTGAGAAGGAGATTCGTTACATCCTTCTGAGCACTCTTGACTTCATATTCACCACTGTAGAAAAGTGCGAATATTATGTTCAGTCAGTTGGTGAGAAGGGCAGGCTCTCCTGAAGTACTCAGCTCTATAATTTGGATGAGGAATTCCAATGAAGAGAATAAGCTCATCTGGATCAGTGCAGAGTTTAAAATCAACTGATGATCCATTTTTGGAGTGAGCAGAGGGAACTTTATTGGCCTATGAACTGCTTGAAGTTGTATTGCCAGATTTGGCTTTAGATTCCCTCTTCTTCTTGAGTGACTGAAGATGTGTTTTCCCTTTCTTGGGAATCCAGTTGGATATAAGGATTGGCAGTGCGTCATCATTTGGAAGATTCAATATATCTTCCAGGAGCTTGCTCATTCTTAGAACAAGTCCTACTCTGGACTCAAATTTCCTAGTTCTTTTTGAGTCTGCGGCTTTGATGACTTGATGCTTAAATTGGGAGAAGATAAATTCTACCCAATTAGCTTCCAATCCTTCAACAAGGTGTATCATGTCCTTGTATCTTTCTTGAGTTAACTGACTCAAGCTTCCAATGACGCCGAACATCATCTTGTTCGTAATATCGAGCATGACCCCATACTCGGCCTTCAAGTCAGTTTTGGTTGTGGTAAAACTGAATTGCTTGGAGCAATTTGAAGCACGCCATTCTTTCCAGTATGGTTCAGCTAAATCTTTCAGATCTTGAACCCTGGAGCCTTTTCTGAGAAGTTGAAAGATTTCTGCAATCTTTCTTTCAGTGATTTGGAGTTTCTTTTCTTGAATCATTGATTGTATGACCTTCCCATCTGCAGTGATCTTTGCTTGAAGCAAGAACTCACTTACCAAGTTTTGTCTGAACAATCTTGGAGGAGTTTCTAGGTAATGCAGAATTCCGGTCTTGTGAAGATTGACCAGAAGAAAAGGATTGTTTGATTCTTGAAGAATCAATTGAAATTTCTGTCTTTCCAGAAATTTATCTCTCATCATTTGCTCTTTGAAGGAGGTAAGAGCTTTTAAAGCTTCAACCATTTTTGAAGAAATTTGGCTGAGTTTGAATTGAAGCCTTTTTTTTTGGAGAAAGAGAGAACGTTCCTTTTAAAAGAGAAGAAAATTCTCTTGATAGACTGCTTCTTTTTAAAAAAAAATACAGTGGATCTTGAATGTTTTTGGTGTATTGTGGTCTCTCAAAGTTTTGGCTAAGGGGTTTTTATGAATGAGGAAGGAGACTCATAAATATGTTGGTTGAAAGAATTAAATTCCCTTTGTCGTTTTCTTTTGGCTTTTGATTTTGAGCTTCGGACCAGCAGTCAAAATAATAAATTCTGACACAAGCATTTAATTGAGCCAAAAGAATTTTATTAAAGAAAATATTTAGAAAAATAGACTGATTTACAAGAAGTTTCCTAAGGCATCTAGTCAGCTGACTTCTGAAGCCTTCAGTTCTTCTTGCGATCAGTTTTTCTTTTTCTTTGCAGTCTGGAAGTTGTCTGGAATATTCTTACTTGAAGAGTCTTTTGAATCATCACTTTTAGAGCAAGCTTCCAGTTTTATGATGGACTCAGAGAATTGTTTTACCTGCTCCTTCATGTACTTTATCAGTGCTTTGATTGAGGCTTTCCTCGACCGCTATCTTTTTGGTTGTTGAATTCTGGGAAGAGTCTCTTCTGCAGTCAGTAGATGCTCTCCAGTTGAGCGATCAATTCTCAGCTGATGTTTGACATTTTGGTGTCCTTTAGTTGACTTGTCAACTGTTTCAGACTGTGCTGGAAAGGTAATCTTCCATTCAAATGGACTTCTTCTGGAGTTCTTTTCCTCTTTACCTTCCTCTCCTGAGGATTGATATCTAGCAACAGCATTTAGGACGTCATCAGAGTCATGAGATGACTGAACTATTGATCTGATAACCTTTGTCTTTCCTTGTCCTTTGTCTGCTTGAATGGAGGGTATGAATTTCTGCCTCAATCGTGACTATGTCTCTCGGAATGTCAGTGGAGGTAGCGCTCCTTCTGCTACTTTTGGAACAAAATCATCAGGATCCATCGACTGATAATTTTTTTCCTCCACCATTGAGTCAGGAAGTAACTTTTCTAGAATGAAACTGATTCAGTTGAGGTAGTACATCTTTTGTGGAAAGTACAGACTGCTTCTTGTTTCCTTTTCCACTATGTCTATAAACCTCCTTAGCTACTTGAAGAGGAATAATGCCCAATCTATTCCTCTTACTTCCCAGATGGCGTTGCAGATTTTGTACTTTAATTCTGACATTTCATCATGTCCTTTGCACGATCCTACCATCATCTGTGTGGCTACTACTACTAGAACTTGAAATTCCTTTTGGAATCTAGATGTTGAATGGGTCCTCTAAAAATCTTCTGTGGCTGGAGTAGTAGCCCATCTATTGTAGCAGTATCTTGCATTCACAGTTGTTTCTTCCACCCTTTCCCTTCCTTCTGGTAGCCCAAAGATGTTTCTTAGAACAGAGGGAGTGATTAGAACCTGTATCCCCCTTACTTCACTTGTGATTAACTAAGAATCTTCCTCACTCAAGGAATTGAGAAAGAATTTTGCTACCGCCTCTGGGTATACTCTTGTGGGGGCACTTTCAATGTACTTCTTCAGATGTGCGTTTCTAATTAGATTAAGTATCACTTCCCCCAACTGAGAGAAGTTAGTGAATGTTCTGGTGTTAGTTGGACTTAGTATTTTGTTATGACCTAGGTCTTCACAAAAGACTCTTGACTCATCACCAGAGATTCTGAAGTTGCGAGGTCTTCTAATAGGGTTGGAAGAGTATTGGGCCATTTCAGAGTGGTAACTCGAGGTTGTTTGTAGAGGTTGAGATGAAGAAGGGATTCTGGATGAATTTTGAGAGACTGAGTGCTTAATTTCTGTGGTCAGCTGTGTGAAGAGTTGAGGAAGCTGCTGATCTATTTATAGATTCAAGCAATTGGTGAATCCAATGGTATAAAGGAATTAAAATCGAACGGTTCCGATTAATCCACCGATTTTTATTTCAGATTTATCCATTAAGATTAATGAGGGGAGAGAAAGTGGATCCAATGGTAATATTTGAGAAACACATCATTTTACCGTTTAGTAATAAATTCAATTTGAACTTATTTGATTTTTGCTCTCCTCCAGTCTCCACGTGGCATTTGAGCTACTGACATCATCAGTTTCCTTCTTGACTGATGATCCTCTTGTCCTGGATTGATCAGTTCCAGCTGGAGTCTCTTCAGCTTTGACTCCTTGTTAGCTTAAGTTGTCCTCTTCAGCTTTGCTCAGCCTAAGCTTGTCTGCTGCTTCCCTCAGCTGAAGCTTTGTTTTCATCAGTCAGTTTTGAATTCAACTGCTCTCATTAGTTGAATATGACTGGTTGAGAACTGATGCCTTCTGCGATTAGTTTACTCATTTTCAACAGCTTTCTTGCAACCTTTTGCCACTTTTTTTAGAACTAATATGGGCTATATCAGTTTAAGCTCCAAAGCTTGGAATATTGATGCCCTTTTGAGTCAGTTCTCATCATCAGTGGGAGTGCTCCTCTTTACTCCTTCTATTGGATGATCGTCATTCTCCTTTGAAGCTAGTTCGAGCAATCCCAATTAGATGCATAACTTAACAAATCTAGCTTCTGGTAATGGCTGGTGAAGATATCGGCTATCTGTTTCTCCGTGTTGACATATCCGATGCATATGTCTTTCTTCTCGATATGATCTTTGATGAAGTGGTGCCTGATATCAATGTGCTTCATCCTTGAATGCAATACTAGATTTTAAGATATTGCAATAGCACTATTGTTATCACAGTAGATTGGCACTTCTTCAGTCTCCACCTTGTAATCCTTGAGCTATTGCTTTATCCATAAGATTTGAGCACAACAGCTTCCAGCAGCTACATATTCAGCTTCAGTTGTTAACGTGGCAACTGAGTGTTGTTTTTTTGCTAAACTAGTATATCATTTTGTTTCCAAGAAACTGACATGTTCCACTAGTGCTCTTTCGGTCGATTTTGCATCCTCCGAAGTCTGAGTCTGAATAGCCGGTTAGACTCAAGTTGTCATCTCTGGGATACCATAATCCAAGATTTATAGTTCCCTTGAGATACTTCATAATCCTCTTTGCTGCTTCAAGATGACTTTTCTTCGGATTGGCGTAGAACCTTGCACACAGTCCGACTGAGTATAAGATATCTGGTCGGTTGGCGGTCAGGTAGAGAAGGGATCCAATGATTCCTCTGTAGTGCATTCGACTGACTGATTCTCCTTCTTCATCGAGAGTCAGTTGCACTGATGTATTCATTGGAATTTTGAGAGCTTTTTCCTTATCGGTTCCAAACTTCTTGACAAGCTCCTTGGTATATTTGGCTTGGCTGATGAAGATTCCATCCTTGAGCTTCTTTACTTGGAGTCCTAGGAAGAATGTCATTTCTCCCATCATACTCATCTCGAATTCACTTTGCATTAGTTGTGCGAATCGATTGCAGAGATCTTTGCTCTTGGATCCAAATATTATGTCATCCACATAAATTTAAACCATCAAGATCTCAACTGATCGTTCTACTCTGAATAGAGTATGATCAATGACTCCTTTCTGAAACCCATTCTTCAGTAAGAATGTTCTGAGGGTTTCATACCAAGCTCTTGGTGCTTGCTTCATACCATATAGAGTTTGATTCAGCTTGTAGACTTGGTCTCCGATTTCGAAGCCTGGAGGTTGTTCTACATATACATCATCCTTGAGCATTCCTTGCAAGAATGCACTTTTCACGTCTATTTGATAGACCGTGAAACTATTGTGAGCTGCATAGGTGAGGAACAGTCTGATGGCCTCCAATCTTGCAACTGATGTGAATGTCTCATCAAAGTCGATCCCTTCACTTTGTGTGTAACCCTTGGCTACCAGTCTGGCCTTGTTCCTTGTGATCACGCCTTGTTCATCCAGTTTGTTACGAAAGACCCATTTAGATCTAATGACTTTTTGAGTTTTTGGCCTATCAATAAGAAACCATACGTCATTTCTTGTGAACTGGTTCAGCTCTTCTTGCATCGCTATAATCCACTCTGAATCATCAAGTGCTTTTTTGATGTTTGCTAGTTCCATCTGTGAGATGAAGCATGTGAAGAGTGCATGCTCTGTTGGCCCTCTGGTCTGGACTCTACTTCTTGGATCCCCAACACTTTTGTCGACTGGATGGCTTCGGAGCCATTTTGGAATGATTGCTTCTTCTGCATCTTCAGCTGCTTCATCAGTTGTTCCAGCAATTGATCCTTCGGCATCTTTATTAGTTAATTATTCGGTTGCTCCTTTAGCTGTTGTCTTGGCTCTGGCTTGTTCTTCATTTTCACTGATTCTTCACCATGTTCCAGTTATGGGGTTTGGGGTATCATGATGATTTGTATCTTCAGTGACTAAGTTATCTTCAACTGGTCTAGAATCAGTTTTTATGCCATCCTCTAGTGAAACTTCAAACTACTCTGGGACAATGTGATCGACATAGTCCAGCAGACTTTCACTAGGCAATGCTTACTCTGATCTACAGTTCTCCTTTTTGTTTCTGTACTCATTAGCAAGCTCATCAAATACCACATGACATGTTACTTCCACAACCAGTGTCCTTTTGTTGAACACTCTGTAAGCTTGAGAATAAGGGGCATTATAGCCGAGAAAGATTCCCTCATCAGCTTTGGCACTGAAGGCTTTCAGCTAGGATTTGCCATTGTTGTGGATATAACATTTGCAGCCGAATATCTTAAAGTAAGAGATAGAAGGCTTACGACCCTTGAATAGCTCATAGGGTGTTTTGTCATGGTTGATGACGATGGCACTTCTATTCTATGTGTGGCAGGATGTGTTAACTGCTTCTGCCCAATAGCATTCCGCTATGTTGGCATCTGCTACCATTGCTCTAGCTGCCTCCTTTAGCGTGCGATTCTTCCTTTATGCTATGCCATTTTGTTGAGGAGTTCTTGCAGCAGAGTGTTCATGAGTGATTCCCAGTTCACTCAGGAACTTGATCATTTGCTGATTGACAAATTCAGTTCCATTGTCGGATCTTATCCTTTGAACTGATTTTCCTTTGTCAGTCTACAATCTCCTGATCAATGTTGATAGCTTCTCAAAAGTCTCATCCTTACTTCTCAGGAACTCCACCCAGGTATACCTTGAGTAGTCATCTACTACTACAAGTGTAAACTTTTTACCTCTGGGGGTTGGTGATTTCACAGGCCTAAATAGGTCCATATGAAGTAACTGAAGTATGTCAGTTGTTCTTTGAGGATGACTTTTGTTCTTGAATGACGACTTCACCTGCTTCTCTTTCTGGCATGGTCTGCAGATACTAGTTTTCTTAAAGATCTCCTTGGGAAGCCTATCAACTAGCTCCTTCTTGGCCAAGTAGTTGATAGTTTTGAAGTTGAGATGATTCAGTCATCGATGCCATAGCCAGCTTGTTTCAGTTGATCCTTTGGAGAGAAAGCAAGCTTCTGAATAGCCGATTGACCAATTAACTACATACATATTGCCTTTTCTTACTCCAGTCAGGAGTATGGCTCCAGTTGACTTGTCTCTGATGTCACATGAGCTATTACTGAAGTCGACTGAGTACCCATTGTCACAAAGCTGACTAATGCCCAGTGATTTGTGCCTCAGTCCTTCAACATATGACAAGCCATTCACGATAACTTTTCCTTTGACCACAAACCCTTCTCCAATGGTTCGGCTCTTTGAGTTGTCTCCAAAAGTGACTAGTGGTCCCTTAACCTCTTTATATCCGTCAAGATCATTCTTGTCTCTAGTCATGTGTTTTGAGCACCCGCTATCCAGATACCAAGTATCTTTGACCTTTTTCTTAGATAGGATGCTCTTTTCCTGCAAAACAGAGATCAAGTTTTAGGTACCCGTGTAATATCGGGTCCTAAGAGGTTAAACAGATATTTAGGAATCCACATTCGCCACACTTTTGGCTTTTGTTGATTGAGAGATCCTTCAGAATTTGATCTACTGATCAATTCTGGACTTCTTATAACTCTTCGATTGAGAGTTGAGTCCATTGATCTGTATCTTCGATGAGTGTCAGGATAAGATACTTCAACTAATATCCTCTCATATTGTGACTTTGTTGCTCTTTGTCTTGGCCAGTTTCTAATAGGCCTTTGACTCTGAGCTGTTTGGCCTTTGTGGGATGGCCTTTTTCCAAGCCAGTTATGAGTGGGATTGACTGTTAGTTGATCCCTTGAGTTCAAGTACTCATCATACTGGGTTGCAAAGTCACTTGGAGTGAATTCTTCCAAAGAGATTGATTTATGCTATTTTGCATAGTACAATCTCGTGTGTATATATCTCTTGGGATTTGAGGCATTCCTAGGTTGATACACATGTGGCCTTTGAGGATAGACTTGTCTAGAAGAGGTTGTAGCTCTTGGTTGAGCTGCTGATGGCATGTTTTGAACTGATGGTCTTCTCTGATAGAATGACCTTAAGTGATCTTTAAATCTTGATTGATTTGAATATCTTGAGTGAGATAAAGGGTTTAGTTGAGAGTTTGGCCTTGGATGAGCTTTTGATCGAGCAGTAGATCTAGACTGCTGAGCTGATCTGTGTTGAACTGGTGGCTTTGACTGAAAAGCAAGCCTTTGAAAGACCGACTGTCTTCGAGTTGCCCTTCTCGATTGATCAGTCTGATCTCTAGGCTGAGTTTGAGGAGTTTTCAAGATGCCCTTATCTTTTGACTCCTCAACTAGGGGGAACTGAGCTGGTCTTGTGAATCCTCTCATGATTCCAGATTCACAGCTCTGTATAGCTGTCTTGCCCTTCTCTGCGGTAGTGTACTTATTATATCCCAGCCCTGGACTCCCAGATTCAGTTCTCTGATGACTCAAGATTTCATCAAGAGTCTGGGATCCCTTCTTGAACTTGAGACATAATTCCTCTCTTTCAAGAATTTCTTGCTTGAGTTGTTCATTCTCAGCTTCCAGTTCTGCATTTCTCAACTTCAGCTGATCCATTTCTGTTGTCTGAGCATCAAGACTTTTTAGTCTGAAAAAATCGAACTCTCGGTTTTAACAGAGTTGTGATCAAAGTTGGCTCCAAAGTTAAGACAACTTTGCATATGCAGCGGAAATTTAGAAATAGAACAACGGATTGAAATTTTCACGAGATTATATTTCTATAATCTCATGAAATGCCTCAGGGCGAAATCTTCACTATATAGAATATGTGAATTACAAAAACACTACTAGAAAAACACTAACTAAAATATTAAGACACTTTATCTCTTTCTTCACAGAAAGTTGAGACTAAAGTTGTCTTAACCAAATCTAGTAGAAAATCTGCAGAATATAAAAACTCGATCTATAATCTGAATGTATATCTCTAAATCTCCGTATAACACTATACATCTGGATCCTATATTTATACAAAACAATATACTTGCCCTCTACTCATATGACTTGCACAAAACCGCACTCCTAACAACTTTCCTTGACTTTAGCCACAAGCAAACAACCTCTCCATAGATATAGGAACAAACATATCTTTGAACGTTATCTCCAAGACTCGGTCAACTTGGCATGCTCCAACACTTCCTTAATCAACACAATAACCTACACACAATAAATCAAAGAAAGACAAAATAATAATAATAGATAAATATCAATCCTAACGGTTCCAACAATCTCCCCCTTTTTTGTCTTTCTTTCCAAAACCAAACAATCTTAAGTAAAATGCGGTTCTCCCCCTGAAACAAATAAACACAGATCATAATGCTCCCCCTGTCATCAAAAAGCAAAATAAACTTTTATGGTTAAGTATCAAAGTTGCTCTCCCTGTCAGAACAACTTCAACATAAACTGATCATCAAAAGAACATAATCAACTCTGACAGAGCATCCCACATCAGAATAGTAGCAAAAAAATAAGTTAAGTTGTTCAGGAGCAAAGCAAAAACTAATAAAAAGTTAGTTTGTTTTAGAAATTCTTCCAGCCACAAAAGAAATTTAACTGCAACAGATTGCAGCTTTCAAGCTCTTCAAGCTTTCACAACTCTCTTCAAGCTTTCACAACTTTCAGCTTCATTCCTCGTCCGCATCTTGACCTTCACCCCTTTGACAGCTTGGTCCTTCATCTCCCCCTTTTTGGAAGGAAAGAAACCTTTGTAGCACACGCCGTTGTCTTTCAAAGATAGTGATATGCTCCGACAAGAAATGAATTTGTTCCTGCAGAAGAAACACAGGAACAGAACAGAAGAGTTCTTCAGTTGGAGTATCTTTGTCAGTCACTTCAATCCAGGGGAGATCCCTTGTGCGGGTGTCAGCAAGAAAGGCTTGTTGAACAATCTGTAGAGGCAGCCGATCAGATAGAACATCCTTTTTGGTAAGCTTGAGACCTTGATCAATCAGCATGTTGAATATTAGGGAAGGAACAACGAGCTTCTTGTTGGATTTTTTCATAGCAATCTCGGATATGGCATTGAAGATCCTCTGCCCTAGGTTCACTTTCTCCCCTTTGAAAATTTTATATATCAAACACACATGATCGAATGGCACAGTAGTTGTGTTAGAGATAGGTAGCCAATTCGAAGCACAAATTTTGTGAAGGGTGGAGAATAGTGAGGTAAGAACTGAGGCAAGCCTATTCGGTTTCTTATTTGCAATCCACTGATCTACCTTCCCTCCAGTCACAACATCAGCCATATTGGCTTCAAACTCATCATCAACTTCATCATCATCCTCAACCACATTAGGCACACCTAGGAACTTGTTTATACATGAAGGAGTTATAGTAAAAACTTTCTCTCGCATATACACCTTCCCGTACAACTTTGAGGAGTGATTACTAAATTCATGAGTTAAATTTGCATAAAAATGGCGAACTACCTCAGCCACAAAGGGTTTCACATATGTCACAGACCCAAGCACTTTTCTTTTCTCCAAAAACACAACCAAATTATGAGATGCAAAATCTTTCAAATCTACAGACCGATCATTCAAAATTTCCCTACTCTTAAAGTGTTCCCAATTTCTTCTACCAACATCAGAATAAAACAAAGGAGAGAGAGCCTTTGATACCTCAATATCTGATTCTGAGTCATCCTCCGGTGCAGAACGAGTAACACCTCGCTTGGTCCTCTTGGCAACCTTGCTCCGAGATTTAGATGGCGGTGAAGGAGCAAGCTTCTGTTTTCCTTTCCTGGAGGCTACGACTTCTTCCACCTCGACATCCTCCTCGAATTCTAACTCTTGAGCCGAAGGTGTATGCTCATCCGACTCATCCTGTAGCTCCTCCGCTTCACTCTCCTCGGCTTCAGGGTCACTATCGAGATGAATAGGCTCCGATTGAGGCTTCGAAGAGCTGCCAGCGGTGTGGAGCCTCTTAGAGCGTCTCTTCGGAGGGGTTTTCTTCAATTTAGCCGTCTTTTTCTTTTGAGAGGCAATCGGCGACTTGGCAGGAGCATCAATCGGGACTCTATCTTCATCCTCCGAGAAGGGAACCTCGACCGGACCGCCATCATGAGACTCCGATTGAGTGTAGTGAGAGAGAGGATCTAGCGGCTCTTCCTCTGGAGAAGCGAGAATTGGCGTGTCAAGCATGGGCATAATTACTCCGTCAGGGGCAAGAATAATTGCCTGAGAGTTTTTCGACTGGGTGAAGGAGATCTCCGTCGAGGTTGGTGCCGGAGCCGGAAGTGGAAGAGGGGTCGATTGGACCTCTGCACAACTCCCTATCTCAGGGGATATTTCCATGGGAGCATTTCCTCTGGACGGCGAGAGGAGGACTGTCGGTCGGAGAAGAGAAGTTGTTTCTGGAGATAACAAACGGAAGGGATTTGGGATGAGTGAGCGGGGCGGTGGAGTTAGGGTTGGTTGAGGGGGAAAAGTGGCGAGTTGTCGAAGGTAAGCGGTGGCTTCTGGGTCGCTCATGAATTCTTGAAGCTGCTTGATTTTCTCAGAAGTCATGGTAGATGGCGACGGTGAGAGCTTGGAGACGATGAGGAAGAGAGATGAAAAGTTTTTGGGAAAAAAAACTTTTGAGAGAAGAGCTTGAGTGAAAATCTAATTTGATGAGATATGAAACAGAATAGAGATAGGAGAGAGACAAGGTGGAGACGGGAATTTTAAACATAAAGTGTAACAAACAGATTCGTCCCGCCACAAAAATAGGAGTCAAAATCATTAAAGATATAGTCAAAATGAGATATTAAAGGATAGAGAAGATACACTTCCAAATACATTCAACTGACGTTCAAAATTTTCCTAGTTTTTTTTTATTTAAATAATTATCCAACTATTGTCACCAAAAATATACTCATCAGCGAACTTTTGATACATCATAGAAAACTTATTTAAAAAGAGAAACAGATGATGAATAGATGAATAACCAAAAGAATCTCATAAAAATCATTTATCTAAAATCTTTGATCTAGTTATATGATTTTATAAGAACAATCATGGTTTCGCCTAAAAATAGGCTTTTTCATCCTCGAATCTGCTCAACTTCACAGTTAACTATGATATACCAAAAGTTGTGACAACAGTCGGGCTAACAAACGGTATCACATCATACATAAGCCAAGAGATTTCCTCAAAATTGAGAATCTCTCATAGCTTAAAGCTTTTGTAAATAAATCAGCCAGTTGATTATCTGTACTAATATACTCTAACTTTAATAACTTCTTTTCAACTAAATCCCTAATAAAATGATACCTTATGAATGTGCTTGGATTTGGAGTGATGAACGGAGTTCTTTGCAAGGTTGATGGCACTTGTATTATCACAGAGCATCACCAAGGAATTGCTTTCCAAGTCATAATCATCCAGCATCGACTTTAGTTATATCACTTGAGTAGAACAGCTCCCGACAGCCACATATTCGGACTCAACTGTGGACAATGAGATACAATTTTGCTTTTTGTTGTGCCAAGAGATGAGGTTGTTTCCTAAGTAACAGCATCCTCCACTTGTGCTTCTCCGATCATCAATTTCACCAGCCCAGTCGGCATCACTGTATCCAACAAGATCTGTGGTTGTGTCTTTTGTGAACCAAAGTCCCAGTTCACAAGTACTAGCAACGTATCGAATGATCCTTTTTACTGCTTTTAGATGCTCCTCCTTTGGGCATGATTGAAAACGAGCATATGCACATACGCTGTACATGATATCTGGCCGGCTTGCGGTCAGGTACAGAAGACTTCCGATCATCGATCTGTACAAAGTTGGGTCAACTTCAGGCCCAACTGCATCTTTCGAAAGTTTCTCAGTTGTGCTCATGGGGGTTCTCATGTGCTTTGCAGTTTCTAATCCAAACTTCTTCACAAGATTCTTTGCATATTTCGTCTAAGAGACGAACACTCCATTCTCCTTTTGCTTGACTTGAAGTCCGAGAAAGTTGCTAAGTTCCCCAACCATACTCATCTCGAAAGAGGTAGACATGGCTTCCACGAATTCTTTCAAGGCTTTCTCACTTGTGGACCCAAATACTATGTCATCGACATAGATTTGAGCTATCGTTAGAAAGTTGTTTTCCCTTTTTAGAAAGAGTGTCCTGTCCGCATGTCCCCTGTGAAAACCAAAATCAAGTAAAAATTCGGTTAACCGACTATACCAAGCTCTAGGAGCTTGCTTTAGTCCATAAAGGGCCTTGTGTAGCTTGTACACATGATCGGGCTTTGTTGGATCTTCGAATCCTTTGGGTTGTTCCACATACGCCTCCTCTTCTAAAACTCCATTGAGAAAAGCTGCTTTAACATCCATCTGGTGAAGAGTGATGTTGAGATAACATGCAATAGCAAATAAAAGCCTAATCGACTCTATATGTGCAACCGGAGCAAAAGTTTCATCATAGTCTATGCCTTCTACTTGAGTGTATCCTTGGGCAACTAAGCGAGCCTTATTTCTAATGATGTTTTCAAACTCATCAGTTTTATTTTTGAATATCCACTTAGTCCCGATAACATTTACTCCAAAAGGTCTAGGCACAAGTGTCCAAACTTTGTTCCTCACGAACTCAAGTAACTCGGTTTGCATTGCACTAATCCAAAATTCATCCTTTAAGGCTTCAGCAGCATTCTTAGGTTCAATCATGGACAAGAACACAATCGTGCTAACTTCATGTATGACACATGATAAACACACCATCCTTACCATTTCCTTGTAGTTGGAAATTGCTTTCCCTCTTGTTCGGACCCCTTCGTTAACATCTCCAATGACTTGGTCTATTGGATGATCTTTGTGAATTCTTTTCGGTGGGTCCCTTCTTGCACTGCCTTGTACAGGGATATCTGAACCTTCTTGCTCATGATCAAATTCAGGTTCATTAGGAGGTGTGTCTGAAGTGGGCTCAACTTCAGGGTCAACTTGTTCTGCTTCTGTAGTACTTGTACTTCCCTGTATCTCAATTACACCGTCAGTATCATCAGTAGAAGTATACAAACTAGCCATATCATCAAACCTTACATTTACACTCTCCATTACAGTTTTGGTCCTGAGGTTATACACACGATAAGCATGACTGTTGAGAGAGTAACCAATGAACACACCTTTGTCACTTTTAGGGTCAAACTTGTAAAGATAGTCCCTATCATTCAAAATATAACAAACACAACCAAATACATGTAGATATTTAAGGTTGGGTTTTTTACCATTTAGAATCTCGTATGACGTCATGGTGGTTCCGGTTCTTAAGTTAACTCGGTTACTTACATGGCATGCAGTGTTTAAAGCTTCAGCCCAAAACCGTTTGGACAACTTCTTTGAATGCAGCATCACAGTTGCCATCTCTTGTAAGGTTCTATTCTTTCGTTCGGCCACACCATTTTGCTGGGGTGTCTTTGGAGATGAGTACTCACCTTCTTTCGTGCAGAGGTTGAGGAGTTGAATATTCTCAAATTCTCTCCTATGATCTGATCTTAGTCTCTTGATACAAGCGTGGTAAAAAAATTTGATCGTAGCATACAACTCCACGAAGGAATCATATGTTTCACCCTTGTTTCTCAAAAATTTTACCCAAGTATACCTAGATAGATCATCTACAATCATAAAGGAATACCATTTACCTCCAAGTCTTTCAACTTCAGCTGGTCCCATAAGATCCATATGAAGAAGTTCGAAACAGCTTTGAGTTGAGAAAGGTCTCTCAGCGGTTGTCACAACAGGGTGTGAAGCTTTGACTTGTTTTCCCTTTTGGCAATCTCCACAAAGACTGGGACTTGAGATGTTCAACTTGGGAACTCCTAGTACAGCATTTAGCCTTTGGAGATTCTTCATGTTACGGAAATTGGTGTGTCCCAATTTTTGATGCCAAAGCTGCACCTCATTCACCTGCGCACTTAGACAACTGTTTCTGTTAGTCTCATAGATATTATTGGAAGACCTTACACCTGAGATCACATGATTTCCATTGCTATCCATCACAGTGCACCTTTCTTTATCAAAGATGACACTGAAGTTGTCATCACATAGTTGGCTGATGCTTACAAGGTTTGCAGTTAGCCCTTCAACATGTGATACGTTGGCCAGTTTTGGGAGTCCAGGGCTGTCCAAGGTACCACGTCCCACAATCTTGCCATTTGATCCTCCACCAAAGGTTACTTCGCTACCGTTGACTCTTTGATAGTTTGATAGGTAACATCTAGAACCCGTCATGTGACGTGAGCACCCGCTATCAAAGTACCAAGTTGTTGAGTTATCAACAGTTGATGCAGTGAAGACCACTTGGCAGGTAACTGTGGAGGTAACTTTTGGTCTCCATACCAATTTCTTGGACTTATTCTCTTTGCCTGCTAGAACAGGATTTGATAGTTGTTTCCTCAGATGCATCTCCTTCTGATGTTCCTGCAAGAATCTGTGACAGAATGGTTTAATGTGACCCGGAAGAAAACAGTAGTGAAAAATATACCTCCTACGTTTTCTTTTTATAGACGAGGTGGAGGTAGCTTCCGTTGCTTTTACAAATGGTTTTCCATGGGTAGACATGATTTGTGTAAAGGCGGGCTTCACACTTTTATCATAGCCTATCCCATGTGAAGTTATCTGAGTTTGAGCAAGAACCTCATCTAGCTTGGAAGTACCGGTGTTGAGTCTTTTGAAAGTCTCATTTGCATGGTTGAGCTGGATCCTCATATTGTTAATCTCAGCATTTTTCTTTGTCAGCATTACTTTCAGCTTTGCCAGTGATGCTTTCTGGATAGTGCTTTCCTCATTAAGTGATTCCACCACTTTGCACTGTTTACTCCATTTTAAATATAACTCTTTGTAGAGTCCCTGCATCTTTACTAGTAACTTCAATGTTTCTTCTTCAGACACTTCTTCCTCCTCATCTGCAGTAGTTATAACAGTGTTGAAACAAAAAAGAGTTTTGTAATAAGACTCATCATACCTTTCAGAAGTTATCTCAACTTTAGTGTGACTTGACTTATTTTCTTCAACACATACTGCAGTTAAGGCTGCGTGCTCTTTTGGTGCATCATCTGGTATCTCCTCTATATAAATCCCTGAAGTGTCTAGCTCACTGTCACTAAGAGATAGGAAATTAACTTGTTTTCCAAGTTTTCTAAAAGTGTTTGGACACTCATTTGCAAAGTGCCCATATCCTTTACACTCATAACATTGAACAGTAGAGAAGTCTTTCACTTCCTTTGGTCTGAAATGGTCTGATGCAGCACGCTTTATGATCTTTGGTTCCTTTCCAGGTGTATTCAATCTTTCATAGAGAACCAAGGATCCGGAAGAATCATTTCGAGGCTTGCGTTGTTCACCACCTCCCTTTAGTTGTTTCCCTCTACTAGCTCGAATGAGAGTGTTAAGCCTTCTGGTAAGAAGAGCATAGTCAGGATTCTTTTCATTGATTTCTTCAAGATCTTCATCCTCTTCTTCATCATAAGCTGAGGTTGACTTTGAAGTTGTCCCGACAGTCAAGGCAATTCCCTTCTTCTTATGTCCACCTTTTTCATTCAATTCCATCTCAAAGGTCTTCAAATCATTCATCAGTTTAGTAAAGTCCAAGCACCCAGTATTCGAAGCCGTATCAATTGCAACTACCTTCATGTCAAAACGAGGTGTTAGTGTCCTCAAGACTTTTGAGACTAACCTTTTGTTTGTGATCGGATCACCAAGATCAGTGCATTCGTTTGCTATCTCAAGCAGCTTGTTGCAGTAGTCTCCAACGGTTTCATCATCCTCCATTTTCATGTTTTCAAATTTCATGGTAAGAATCCGATGCCTTGATTCTTTAATTCCGACATCACCTTCGCAATGTTGCTGAAGTATATCCCACGCTTCCTTGGCCGACTCACAGTTTCTTATGAGTTTGAACATTTGAACATCTAAGGAGGATTGAATTGCGTTGAGTGCCTTATCATTGAAGGTAGCTTCTTCATTTTGTTCCCTGGTCCATTCTGACGGAGGGGTACGGTACGAATCTCCATCAGCATCCACGGTCTTAGGATGCGTCCATGTCTTTTGTACGGCATTCCATGCTCTTGCATCAATCGATTTGATGCATGATCTCATTCGAACATTCCAGAAGGAATAGTTCATGCCATCCAGAACTGGGGATTTGTTGAACAACGGGTTCGTGCAATCCATTGTGCTTTACGAAAATAGGATCACCACTTAGTGTATCAAGTGTCTGCTCTGATACCAATTGAAAAAACCGAACTCTCGGTTTTAACAGAGTTGTGATCAAAGTTGGCTCCAAAGTTGAGACAACTTTGCATATGCAGCGGAAATTTAAAAATAGAACAACGCATTGAAATTTTCACGAGATTATATTTCTATAATCTCATGAAATACCTCAGGGCGAAATCTTCACTATATAGAATATGTGAATTACAAAAACACTACTAGAAAAACACTAACTAAAATATTAAGACACTTTATCTCTTTCTTCACAGAAAGTTGAGACTAAAGTTGTCTTAACCAAATCTAGTAGAAAATCTGCAGAATATAAAAACTCGATCTATAATCTGAATGTATATCTCTAAAACTCCGTATAACACTATACATCTGGATCCTATATTTATACAAAACAATATACTTGCCCTCTACTCATATGACTTGCACAAAACCGCACTCCTAACAACTTTCCTTGACTTTAGCCACAAGCAAACAACCTCTCCATAGATATAGGAACAAACATATCTTTGAACTTTATCTCCAAGACTCGGTCAACTTGGCATGCTCCAACACTTCCTTAATCAACACAATAACCTACACACAATAAATTAAAGAAAGACAAAATAATAATCATAGATAAATATCAATCCTAACGGTTCCAACATAGTCTTTCATTTTCAGCACTTAGCTCATCAACTCTGCTTCTTAGCTCATCATTTTCACCCTTCAGTTCAATATGCATGCTTGATACATAAGCTAATTGATCTTCTAGGATTCTTAACTATTCATCCAGTTCGTTTCTAGAGATCGATGCTTCATGTATATGATAGAATGAGGTTATTGAGTCAGCTTGACTAACCTCTTCATCATTTTCGGCCATGAGGCATAGTAGAGCTTCATCATCAGAGCTGTAGCCGTCTGAGTCGATTCCAGATGGGTAGTCTGAATCGTCAGGTACAGCATTCTCAGAGTTTGTGATCATTGCTTTCCTTTTGAAGAAGCTTCTCCTCATTTTGGCCTTTTTATCTTCAAGAAGCTCTGGACACTCGTATCTATAGTGTCCTTGCTTGTGGCATTGGAAACATTCCTTTATGTTCTTGTTTGCCATCCTGAATTGTTCAGCTGGACAATCAGCTGGCTGCTAGTTCCTCTCACCTTTAGCAGCTTCATCAGCTTGGGGTTGAGCTGATTGTTGATCTCTGACTTTTCTTAGCTTTTCCAGCAATCTTATCATTGATTGGATTTGCTCATTCAAATCCTCAGTCAGCATCTCCTTTTTATCGGCTGACTCTCTTCTTCGATCAGTCACCGATCCCCTAGGATTCTCTCTGACAGGCGAGCCTCTTGGTCGGAAGTTATTTCTTCCGCGGGCTTCTCTGAATCGATTTCTTTCAGTATAGAAAGAAGCATCATGAGAAGAGGAAGTGGATGCTTCTCTCTTTCGATTCAGGCTGTACTCATGAGCTTTGAGATATCCAAATAACTCTCTAGGAGTAATGCTATTCAAGTCTCTCGAATCTTTAGTGGCAATTACTTTTATATCCCATTCATCAGTGAGATTGTCAAGAATTTTCGAGTTTATCTCACTGTTGGGATAGTTTCTTCCCAGATTGTTCATCTCGCTTATGATGCCAAGAAATCTCATTTCTAAGCTCGAGATGCTTTCTTCCGACTGCATTTTGAAGGACTCATATTTATCAACTATCAGCTGGAGCTTGTTTCATTTGATGGCTTCGGACTCTTTGCACAAATCTGCAAGAAGGTCCCAAATCTCCTTTGCTATTTTGCAGTTTTTTGTGTCTTTCATGCGATCCTCATCTAGATTCTGGAAGAGTGCTGCTTGAGCAACAAACTCTAGATTTTTCAACTTCTTCTCTTCACCCATGAGAAGATGAGTTGGTTTAAGGATCCTGGCCAGTTGGTTGACATCCATGATGTGGGCTTCATTGTCTATCATTATGATGATTAGACCGTCTTCGATCACCTCACACATATTCTCATGGATGGAGCATAGATAAGCTTTCATCCTCCTACTCCAATTGTCATAGTTCTCAACTGAAAAGAGAGGTAGCTTATAGTTTTAACTTAAAAGATTAACACAGATAAACAGATCTGATTCAAATGATCTGCAGAAACGGCTGATCCTTAGAATCAACCACTCTGATACCACTTGTTGGTCTCGGTGCGAGCCTTTGTCAGTTTAGAGGGGGTGAATAAACTGACTTCAAAACTTTTAAAACAAATGCGGAATAGATAAGCTGACAGAGGCTTAGCTGGTGAGCTGATCGGTTTTCAACTGATAGCTAGAAGACGTGGCTGAAGCTTGTCAGTTCAGTCTATGTGTGTGAATATGTGCAGTTAAGGAACTTGCAAGTGCAAGGCTGAAAACAGTAACAATAGCACACACAGAGCTTTATAGATGTTCGAAGCTTCCTGCTTCTACGTCCTCTCTTCCTTCCGCAGAAGGGTAATCCACTATGCAATAGTAACGTTTCTTTATTACAATTACATAGTGAAGAATTCCTATTGGACCTGAAAACGGCACCCTTCAACCCGATCCCGGCCTCCTTTCCAACTGTTGATGTCCTGAAAGAACAGACCCGTTAGTACACCCTCATCCTCAGCTGGTTTCTGGGTCGACAGCTCACAGTTACCGGTCTCAACTGCTCGCTGAGACTTTAGGTGCTATTGTCCGTCTTTACACGATTTTAGATCTCACTCGATCTTCAAGAATACAGTCTTGAATCTGTTATCAACCTGGAGTGCTCCTTTCTCTTGAGTTGGGTGGTTGATCTTTGAGGGACTGTACTGAGAAGCTTTTCTCTTACTGGAATGTTGCGTCAGCTTAGCAGCTTGCTTGACTTGAAACACGTCTTCTCAGTGTGAGACTTTTCGCACTTTGAGAGTATTGAGCTTTGATCTATAGGGAGAGAAAGAAGAGAGCTCGTTCTGCAAAATAGCAAAGTTAGATTGACGAAAGTCTTGGCCAAAATTGATTTCACCCTCTTTTAAAAATATGAGTGAATTTTGACCGTTATGAATGGTGATGTTTAGAAATCACTGGCAGCATTTTAATGCTTGTAGCCGTTTAAAGCTCTTTTAATGAACTAGCCATTTTGACTTTTATATTCTCCGCTCTAAGATCATCAAGATCTTCTAAATATTTCCTGGTAAGATCTTCATTAACTGCTTGTTAGTAGGAGCAGGTGATTCGGCTATCATTTTTGGACATTCAGCTGATGGGTTCTCAGCTATCTCAGCTTTCAGCTCTGAGATTGTTCAGTTGGCAGATCTTCAGCTGCCTTGAGCTTCTATCATGATATAGTCTACTTCAGCTGACTCATCAGCTAAGCTTAAAAGCTTTCATTTCTAGACTTATCAGTTGGCTACTTGATTGAGCTTTTACATTTTCTCTTTGACCTGATCTATGGTCAGTTAAGTGAAGGCTCAAAGCATTTAGAGCTATTTTACCAGTAAACTGATCTTTGATCAGTTTAGGATCAGCTCTGACTGATCTCTGATCAGATCAGTTTCAGCTTTCAAGCTGACTCTATTCATCAGTCTATCCTGGCTTTTTGCTAAGACTAATGATTAACTCATCTGTGGATGTCTACCAGTCTCCAAAGTTCTCTTTCCCTTTTACAGCTTATCTTAAGCTTTGAAGAGTTTACTCTGACTGGTCTGATCAAGGCAATCTGTAAGCTGGTTGACCATGCTTTTGAATAGTTGTCTCTCATCTCAGCTTGAAGTCTTACTTGGTCATTATCCCTGATTTCCAGTTTTTCATAACCTGCAGTTTTTCATTAAATCATCACACATGTTTTGACATTTCATCAAAACCATCATTTGGGATTTTCTCAATAATTTTCCTAACATCTACTATTTTTTTACTTACACATCCGACCTGGTGGTATTGAGGAGATTTGAACATGTGACCTGTGATCTCCAATCAACCTCACTCCACCACTAAATTATTTTCACCGAGACTCTTAAGGGTATAAAATAACAATTTAGAATTATTATTATATTTTCTCAATATATAAAAGGAATTTTTGATTTGATACGCATAATATAACTTTAAGGAGGAGGGGTAGTTTGAAATTATTAAAAGTTAATCATAATATACATACACACACACGCATATATATATATATATATATATATATATATTATCTTTTCTCTCTTCAAAGTTCGAACTCCAATCACCAAGCACTCCATTTTTCTTGTCAACCTCATTTCTTCTCACTGCTAGCACCACTTGCGCCGCCACTCTACCTGATTTCTCTTCTCTCATCCCCTCTTCTCACTCCTATCGAGAGGACCAAGCGCGAAACATCACCATAAATAGCCTCGCTTCTTCTCTCCCCAGAAATCTCTGCGGGGTTGTGCGGTGGCAGAACCATCACCACTCTATAACTTTCTGGTTATGGGGGCTCAAGCCGCCTGCAGCCCGTGGATCCATGACTGATTATTTTGATTTTTGGATCCTATTTTCATGCTTGTTGCTAGACAATAGTATTTATGGGAAGAGTTGAAATTTTTTTTTTAGGACGCACGTGATCATATTAAGGAGATGTTAATTGACAAAAACTTTTATGAGACCGTCTAACGGGTCGCTTACGTTAGACGGGTCAAATAAAACCAAAACCCATCCCAAACCCGCCCAAAAACCCGTCCCAAGCCCATTTTCACGCGCAGCCGCGTGTCTTACTCGCGCCCCCACGCGCAGCCACTCGAGTATCACTAGGTATAAAGTAAAGTATCACTATGTGTGGAGTATCACTAACTGTTAAGTAAAGCATCATTAACTATGAAGCGAAGTATCATTAGATATAAATTTGGTGAAATATCATTAACTATTAAGTGAAGTATCGTTATATATTAGATATAAATTTGACAAAATATCATTAACTATTAAGTGAAGTATCATTAGATATATATCTGGTGAGTATCATTAACTGTCTGTGAAGTATCATTAATTATTGATGAAGTATCATTAACTCGGAAGTGGAGTATAATATGATATTAGTGATAATTAAACATTAATTATCAAATCCAGAATAGATAAATGTCATTAACTATGAGTGGAGTATCATTAACTCAAGTATCATTATTTATGAGTGGAGTATCATTAACTCACATGTGAGTATCATTATTTATGGGTAAAGTGTCATTAACTCACGTGTGAGTATCATTATTTATGGGGTGAAGTATCATCACCTATGGAGTGGAGTCTCATTACTATGGAAAAAAGTATCACTGATTACAAAAGAAAGTATTACTAATTAAAAAAGAAAGTATCACTAATTAGAAAGAAAAGTGTCAGTTTAAAACATAATCTCAAATTGAGAATCAGGTCTGTGAATAGAATAAAAACTCATTCTTGAGTAAAAAATCTATTTCATTATCATAGAGAAAAACATTATTGATTAGAAAATAAAGTATCACTAATTATAAAAGAAAGTAACACTAATTACAAATAAAAGTATCACTAGAACTACACCAATTCAAGGCACATACATACAGAAACGATATTCCATTTCATTCAAAGCGGAAAAACTAAAGGGGGGCAAACAAGATGCACCGTTGCTGCTTGAGTTAAGCCATCAATATGCACCGAAATATGGTGATCCCAATCGTCCTCTGCTTTATCCTTATTCAGCCCCAATTTCATCAGCTTCTTCCATAGAGGCGATTTCATCTCCGTCCGACCCCAGCTACAATAATTATACTCTCTCTCTCTCTCTCTCTCTCTCTCTCTCTCTCTCTCTCTCTTACTCTGAAATTTAATTTCACGACTAACCAAAATCCCCTGCAAAAGCATCAATCAATCAAAAAGCCAATACATAGGAAAGGGTAAAAAAAGGGAAAAATAGTATCATATAATCAATATATTGATAGTCTGTTCAGAATTGTTCAACAACACATAAACATACTATGGAAGATAAATAATAAAAATCCATAAACCCCAATTCTTCAACTTCAACAACATAATTACAACAAATGCATTTGATGGATTCACAACTCTTGCAATTCAATTTCAACAAACATCCGATGACCTATGTCTTCACAGATCTCAATTTAATCGTGAAAATATTTTTAGTGCGCCAATGCATCAAACAAACACACAAATGCGAGAGTTTCAATTTCTTCACCGGCGGCGCTCTGCTCACGGCTTCTCCGAGGATGGCAGTTAGATCTGAATCCGACACCATTCGATTGGCGGACGATTCGAGGAAGGCGTCGAAATCCGGCATCGGATTGAGGCCGAAGATCATGGATTCAAGCCACGACGAGAGATCGGAAGGGTTGTAGTGCATGGTTTTGGACGCGAGCTGCGAGAGACCGTAGAGAAGAGGAAGAAGAATCGGTGATTGGAGAAGAGGCGATCGATTAGGGCAACTGAGAGAGAGTGAGATAAGCCCGATTTTTTTTTAATATATATATATGGTCGGGTCGGATTCGGGTCGGGTGGAGATCCGTATAACGTAAGAGACCCGTTAGACGGTCTCACACAAGTGTGTCTCATGTTAATTATGTTGGTTATTTTTTTCACAAATAATATATTAATAATGTTGGTGTGTCTTTTAAGACGATATTTATTTTAAAAAAAAATATTATTGAGATATGTATTTTGGGTGATTTTTCAGATATAAGAGCACCGTCTGTGCGGGCAGAATCGAATGTTCCGTATTTGCATGTCTTGTTGGGCTTTAAAAGGCCACTTGTAGTCCCAATGAACTTGGAACATCTGTGCAATTCATATTCTTGGCCCAATTAAACTATTAGGCCCGACTACGCTCCGGCCGTTACGGTTCTTAATGAAATGGAAATTTACAACTATGTGGAGATCCAATGAAATTTACAACTTTTGAATTACTTAGACGCCTTTCTCAAACATAATTTTTCTCTTCTAAACAAACTTAAGGGCATGTTTACTTTGATGATATATAATTTGAAGGATATATATATTAGTTGATATAATGGTGGATATAGAGATGAGATACATATCCCATAAATAAGTACTTAAAGCTCATTTTATCACGGACCTTCAGTTATTAACCATTTTAATATGATGCAAAGTAAACATAAGATAACTTATTAATTCACCTTATCCATCAAGTAAACAAGGCCTTGAATGAAAAAGAAAAAAATTAGTTTATTGAACTTATCACACCCCTTCATTATCCTCTTTCAATTAACCTTAAAATCTAATAAAATAGCGATTGCGAGTTACTCTCCACATTAAAAAAAAAAAAAAGAATTGAATCTACCTAAATTTAGTTGGTGGAGTGGGATAACTTGTGATAAAAGATCTCGTGTTCCAATTCGTTAATGTGTCATAAGTCTAGTCTATGGCACATAAATTTTTTAGTGCATGCCGTTTGTGTTCTCTTATATAGTTTGCAAGCTAAACTATTACACACAAAAGGAATTTATTCGGAGTGCGATGCATCAAAAACACAGAAAGCATGAAATAAATTGACCATTAGTAAGTAATCGGGATTTATGTAAAGTGCACCCTTAAGTTGAAAAAGACACATGAACAACCATTGCTCCATCACACGAAGGCATACACATTATTGATAATAGCCCACGTGTTCAGCTTTGCTCTAATAGTTATTCAAGACGACGGTCTTTCAAATTCATCATACATTACTTCATTGACAGGTAAGTAAATTTTAATTTATAGAAACTAAATTTGTAATATAATTATCGTATTATAACTTACTTAATTCGTAATATATGTTAAAACATGTAAGATGAAATCGACTTAAATAATTAAATCCGACAGAACCAAGTTACAACCCTGCGAAACTTTAATTGAGTTCAAAAGCCTCAGCTGAAATCGTCTATGGCATATTTGATTATGCACTTTCTATTTCACACTCGAATTTTTTAATTTTTTTTAATTTACTATGCTTTAGTTTAATTTTAGACGTATTTAGAAAGCATTATAATTGTTTAGTGTTTAATTTTCAATTTTTAGTTATTAATTGATTATTTGAAAAATTAAATATTAAAAAATTATATTAAACTCTAATTGGATAGGATAAACCTAAATAATAAGTGTAAAATTAAACTAAGGCATAATAAATTGAAATCAAAAGAAAAAAAAAACTAAAATAATTAAAAAAATTAAGTGTGCAATAGAGAATGTAACACAAAATGTTCAGTATGGAAAAAGCTACTTTAGATGTATGGATAAATGATAACCGAAAATTTATGATCCTTACCCGACAACAAAACAACTTCATCGGTAAAAATAAATGGTGCGGGCCTTCCAGTTTTCAATTGTTAAATAACGGGAATTTTATAATACTAAGGATATTAAGGATATAATTGAACTGAATATTGTCAAGTTCAAGCTTCACTTATTTATTTTCAAGTTGAGTTTCGACCTTTATTTTTTAAATAGTTTGAGACTTGCAAGTTTATTTAACCCTAAAAGAGCTCTCTAAATTTAAATTTAAATATTTAAATTTTTGTTGAATTCATTCTTTTTTTAATAAAGAAAGTTAATTTGACACTTATTACTACTCATTCAAATATGAAAACTATAAGTTTTTATCAAGTTAATAATATTATATTTTCAAATTAATTCACTTAACGAGTTTGATGAGCTAATGACCCGAGTAGTGTCAAAATCAAGCTTAACTCGTTTTAGATAACAAGCTTTACTAAATGAGTCCAAACAAACTTTTATTGAATCGAGATTCGAATAACTTACGAATAACTTGGCTCATTAGAACCCTAATAATTCTACATTCTACTGTGAAATCTACGCCACATCAATAGTGTTTCCTTATTGGAGGAAATCATTTTCTACATAATGTGCAAACATGTACGTTTAAATTTATTAATTTTATTTCATATTTTTCTTCGATTTCAATTAATTGTGCTTTAGTTTAATTTTACACTTTAATTAGGGTGCACTTTTCCTAATTAGGATGTATAATTATATTTTTAGGAAACACAACAATAAAGCCAATCTAGCGACGGGGTTTTGGGTCACCGGCACTATACAACCCCGTCGCTACAGTCGATAGCGACGGGCTAGCGACGATAACTACCATGTCACCTGATTTGGCATAGCTAAGACGCTGGTGACGGTAGCACCGTCGCTAGAGCCGTAGCCTAAACGATCTATGGCCGGACTTGGCGATGGTGCACCCCGTCGCAGGCTGGTGATGGTGCGGTCTGTCGCTAGGCCAAACCCTTTTTATTTATTATTCTTTTTTATAAATATATATATAATATATATTGCAATTATTTGTAAAACGCGATAAACAATATTACTAAAATAAAAGATAACATATAATGCACTAAATAAAGTAATGTTAAATACAAAATATAAAGTATCAATGTATAAATATCTTAAACACATAAATAAAGAGGCTATGCAAGCGGACCGTCTAGATCGTCAAGTCGGCAGTAAAGCTACTCCCACATCAGCGCCTGCCTAGCTTTGTCTTGGCAGCTCTCTTCTTTAGCTAGCCAATGCGCCTTCTGGGTCTCCTCAAGCTGCTTCCTCATTTGCTCAGCCTCTGCCTGCCTTGCCTGAGCCTCTGCACGTCGGTCCATCTAAAGTTGGTCGATCAAGGCTGTTAGTGCCATTCATGCACTAAGTGTGTTAGATTGTCACGATCTTTATGGCAATTTAAAGAACACAAAGATTTTAGTTTTTCAAGTTTGAAGACCATGTTCTGGACATTATAATATGAACATTCTGCTGTAAATCTGATTGAAGATCGAAGAATTAATGTACTTGAGCATGTTCATGAACATGATCATGTACATGGTTGTCCAGAGAGTTTCCAAGAGACGTGTCATGCTGGATTCAAGGAGTTGAAGCTGCCTTTTCAAGATGGACATTTCAGAATAGATGATGCCTTGTTCGAAGATGAAGATCAAGAAGGAAAGAGGCGAGTTCTATTCAAGGAAGGTTTCTAACTAGGAGTTGTCCGATTTAAAGAAGGAAAGTTTCCTTGTTGAGTTTGATCCAAATTTAGACAATCTGATTACCTTGTTTAGACTATGCCTTGTGTTTATAAATAACCTGGAAATCAAACTAGTTAGAGTACGAGAGAGTTTACGAATACACAAGAGCTAGAGAGTCTAAAAGACTTCAAGTTTGAAGCATATAACATTCAGGTAGACTAGGTTTGATCCTTGTGATCATTATGTGTCTAGTCTGCATTTGAAATTCTTTCTTACACACTTTTAAAGGAGTTTCGGGAGAGATTTCATGTGGAAATTAGAGGGAGTATAAATTGTAATGGGATCTTACAATTCAGTCCATCGAAAGAAGTTTTAGTGCATAGGAAAGGGGTCAAGTGACGGTAGGTCATCATGTAATAGTTTTTGTAACCTTGCAACAGAGTAGTGGATTATTTCTCACAGACTTGTGAAGTCCCCCTGACGTAGATTAGTTGATCGATTAGGGTTATCAACCTCTTGCCATTTACTTACTTTCAATTTATCTTTCTGACCTTACATGTTCATTATAATGTACATGCACATGATCATGAACATGTCTGTCCAATTTATGTAAATTTAAAGGCCCTCAACCTAACTATCTCAGCCTGCAATGCATCGCCCTCCATCTGCCTTAACTTCAGCCTCCATCTGTCTGGCTTCAAGATCGTGGACTTTCTGCAACAATTTCTCTTATTCCATCCCACTCGCCTAAAGTTGAGAAGTCAACTCCCTAACCTCTGGAAGGTTAGCAAGTACTGAGGGCGAGATGGCACTAGAATCATGACTCGCCGTCCCGACAGACAATTGGTTGCTGGAGTACAGAGACCCTAACCCGAAAATGTTAGACGAAAATTTCAGCCTCTTAGAAGAAAGCAATTTTCGAAAATTATGATCTTGGTGGCTAGGGTTTTTCATCTCCCTTTATAAGGTATATATAGGGCTACAACAGGGATAGATAAGGAGAATTAGGGTTGGGCCTCCAACAGGCCTTAAGTTCTCCACGTCAAGCCTAGACATAAATTAAGCCAATTAATATTAATTCAGTTCACTAAAGAATTAATATTGCACTACCGCCCCAATTCCATAATTACGGATATGGCTCCTTCGACTCAATTAATTCCCCGTGTTTCAGATATCGAATGTGCATTAATTAAATCGAGTATACTGACAAATTAATTTACTTAATTGCTTATCCATGAGTTATACCACTCAACCTTTATTATCATGTCGAATTAAAAATCCACTTGCAAGATTTAACATAATAATCCTTTTTTAGCTCTTCAGGGGACATCATCAACTCGGCGGACTGAGACACGGTTTTCTTCTATAATTAGTAACCCATCATATATAGAAATATCACTACCTAATCTATCGAGCTTATTGATTTCTTTAATTAGAATCTTACTCATTGATAGGTCAAAGTAATGTACATTAAAATATACATATCTACTATTATACAAGGATTAAGAATTATGAGTATTTGAGATTTATATTCTTATGTGCTGTGAGTCCATAAGAATTATCTCACTGCGATCCAGTTCAATACACTACAAAAGTGCACTAGTATGATTCCATAGCCAAGATAGACTAATTCCAAATCACACTAAAACTATACCAATTGTTCGTCTAACTCTATCTAGGTTGTGAACTATTCTCATACATTATAAGGAATCGATAATATGATCTTCTGTGTGCGTTTCACACACCATATTATCTACAATATTAAGTATATGATGATTTGCATTATTTATTATATAAAATAAATGCAAATATGTGAATCTTATTCTCATTCATAATTAAAGAGAAATAATTATATACATAAAATACATGCTTTTAGTATACAATCCCAACAATCTCCCACTTATACAAAACATTATTTTTAAGTATATTAGTGTCTATCAATTCTCCAACTTATATTTAAAACTTTGTGTTGCTTTCCAAGTATCCTCCTCCTATTTCCTCATCTGCTCGAATAACATGAATATGTGGCCCACAATTCATTTATTCTATGAGAAAATTGACTGGACAATCATACTTGAAATCTTGCCTTGTTTTACCATGCATTCAAAAATCAGCATAACGTTTACATAATAAGGGCATAACGAAACTAATAATAATAGTCATCTCTGAGCATAACGATAATGAAAGAAACTGATTTTGAAATATGATATTTTCCGTCTCTTAAAATACAATAAATACCTATCGTTATGCAAATAAACAACTATCATTATGCATTTATACAACTATCATTATGCATTTAAACACTATCGTTACCAATTTTAACAACTATCGTTACTCCAGATTTCGAAATAAATAATGGAAATTTCACAAAAAAACATGGTTTTAAGCATCCCTAACACTGTAATCTAACATTAACCAACAATATATTATCGTTAAGCGTAACGAAAGCATGATAATCTCTCCCGATCTAGACAGATTCCTCTACGCATCCTCCATCATTCGATGAACTGATTCTAACAATTAAAAAAGGCTAGTTAGATTCATAATGATAGGATAAGAGACAAGAGACAGACCTTAACCGTTCTCTTCCAGTTCATGTCTGAATGCCGACCTACTTGTGTTAAGAGAGGCGATGAAGTGAGAGGGTGAAGGGAATGACTATGGCGTTATTCGACTATAGCGTCAAGAGAAATTTTTTTTGTTTTGTTTTCTATCGCTGCTTGTAACGTTAACAATAGAAAGAAGGAACAAAAATAAGTTTTTATCCAAATTTCAAAATATTCAATATTCCTTTAATGATTTTAGGGTTGAAAGTACAAAAAGTGGTTACTTTTTTTTCTCATAATCTTTTTTTTTTAAAATTGATTTTTTGGAACCCACTACAAATAAAGGGTACATCTATCAAAACTTAGAGGGTGTATTGGATTGGGATTTCGTTTGATTTCATTGGACTTTTAAAAGTCTACGGATTTATAAAATCCATAGACTCCACATGGAGTCTCTCAACTCCACGCAGAGTCTGGCGGATTTCGGACCGATTTCGAACGATTTCAGTAGATTTGAAATCCATATTTTCAGTGGTCGATGGAACACAACGAGCGGTGGACACGTAAAAAAATCGAACTGAACGACCACTGGGAGCCAGCGGCGGCTGGGAAGCTGAGCCGAGACAACCCAACGGTCGCTCAACTCAACGGCCGTTGGCAACATAAAGAAAGAAGCAGAAACAAATTCAACTCAACTCAACGGCCGTTCGCTCAACTCAACCCAACGGTCGCTCAACTTATATGTGAATTGAACAGAAAGAAGCAGAAACAAATTCCTCAAACTCAACCAAAATAATCAGCCCATCAATGTCAAATCAGGTCTCGTGTTCTATTTCAAACCATGTTTGTCTTCTATTACAATATAAATTATATTATCTAATTACTATACTATTCTCAAAAATACAAAACATAAATGAAAAATTTGTAGTAATATACTTTGAGGAACCCAGCCGCGGCTGGCACCCAGCGGCTGCTGGGGTGTCATCATCAGCGACGCCAGCGGCCGCTGGCTTCGGGTGACCGTTGGGGTGCCAATTTCATCTACTCACCGGACGCTGGACACAACGCTCTCCGGGTTTTTCAAATCCATCGAAATCTCGTGTCTGGAGGTCGGATTTCATCCTTCGTAATTTTCACGTGAAATCCAACGAAGTCAATGACTTTTTAAAGTCCGTGGATTGTTGAATACCTCAGAATTTTAAAGGATTTTTAAAAGTCTGGATTTAATACGCCAGGATTTCATTGGACTTTTAAAAGTCTGGATTGAATAGACCAGAATTTCATTGAACTTTTAAAAGTCTGGATTGAATACACCCGAATTTTAAAAGTCCAATGAAATCCATCAAAATCCACAACCAATACACCCCTTACTCAAGTACCCAAATTTTAAATTTAAATTGCCTAAATAAATTTTTATCCCAAGAGCAGGTCTCCTGTACATAAGTCACTCGACCCAGTCCAGTTAAAAAAAAACACATTTCTGTAAGCACGTGTACCACACTCACGCGTTGACTCGTGACCCGCTCATCTGATGCGTCTGATTTCACCAATTTTTAGTTACAAAGTCTGAGAGGAGTTTTGGCGTTTTCCCAAGAGCAGGTCTCCTGTACATAAGTCACTCGATCCAGTCCAGTTAAAAAAAAAAACCCATTTCTATAAGCACGTGTACCACACTCGCGCGTTGACTCGTGACCCGCCCATCTGATGCGTCTGATTTCACCAATTTTTAGTTACAAAGTCTGATAGGAGTTTTGAGGTTTTCCCGATCAACATTTTTTACGACCCTCTGAATCACATTTGTAAACTTATCCAAACGTTATCTAATTTTAGACATCCCTCCAAATCAATATTCCAATATAATTTCATTTGATTTGATTTGATGATGTTTCATTTTTTCGGTAATAATTGGTGCCCCCCCCCCCCCCGTATCCATCGCCATCGTTAATTCGTTGTCTGTGCTGCGCATAGCAATGGAGCTCTACTGGCTATGGAAAACGGACAAACACACACACTGCACACACTGACACGCTTTCATTATTCATATTCGTATGGCAGCTACCACTACTCATCTCAACTTCCAAACCCAACCCATTAAACCCAAGCGCCGACGCTACCGCGAGACCACCATCATTACCACCCCCACCGCCGCCGTTGATTCTACCACAGACTATGCCACTCAAAATCACTATCAAAACCGCAAACTAGACACTCCCACTATAGTCTCTCCCGACAACTCCTGGTGCTGCTCCGCCGCGTCATCATCAACTTCATCTCCATCAGATCTTAAGATCCGTAACTCATCCTCCACCATGGACGCCTACAACACCAGCGTCCACGGCGGAGCAACTCTCACCCCTGCTGCCGTCGGCCAAGACAGTTTCGCGTCATCCTTTAGCAAATTCAACACCGCCCTCACCGCAGGGCTGCTGAACCCAATGTCACCGCCGCCGCCAATGGTGGACAAAACCCGCTCCAGCCCGACCCTTTTCGAGATGATGGCCAATGAGCCCGATTGCCTGCCGAGAGTCCAAAACGGCACCGTTTCAGCTCAAAGCTCGAAGCTTGCCACAACCGCAAACCCTCCGCCCCAAGACAAGCAGGCGCTGATGCAGCAGCTATTGATGGATCTTCTCGCGTCGAGGAGCCCCGGGAACCAGTTCAACGACGCCGTTTCGGGCGATGTGAAGCTCACGTTGAGCTCCAAGGATGGGATTAACGTTTCCGTGAGCGTTCACAGGCAGATCCTGGTAGCACATAGTAGATTCTTTGCTTTGAAGTTGAATGAGAAGTGGGTGAAGCAGCAGCGGAGTTCGGGGCCGTACGTTGTGGAGATTGCTGACTGTGATGATATTGAGGTTTATATTGAGAGTCTAAGGTTGATGTATTGTAAGAATCTGAGGAAAAGTCTGATGAAGGAGGATGTCTCGCGCGTGCTCGGTATTCTCAAGGTAATGCAGCAATGTGTACACGCATCTCTACTTATATTTGGTTCCATTTAAAACAGCTTCTATCTTATGAGTTGATTGATGTATGTAGGAATTTAGTGAAGCTTCAAATGCATGTTTGCACTCTCATTAGAATTGTTTGGGATATTCGACTATTGTTCCTTGCATATATTACACAAGCTGAATGGGAAAACATGATATCAACATCTGAATATCTGATTATTCTATTAGGCCGGTTGTTGTTTCTTCATGGTGCTAGATTGTGGTTGTTTGTACACTAGTTACTGAGTCCATTGTGTGTTGTCTGTTACTCACACTGTGATGTTAGCACTGTAGTTTGTCATATTTAAGTCATTTGCAAATTGCAATTGACTTCAATTTTATCTATAGGCTTATTAAGCTTGCTGGAACGATCAATAGCTGTTGTGGGAAGTTAGGAGCAACTGATGTTTGCGGTGTTGCATTAAGTTAGGTCAGATCATATCTAGCTTGGTTCAGAACATAGCCAACAAGTATGAAATCTGTAATTACCTAAGAAGAATTCATATATAGATTTTATCAGAAAGAAAAAGTTGAACGAAAAACGGTTGTTAGAAAGAAAAAGTTGAACGAAAAACGGTTGTTCACATTTCTTGCTTTTTTAACATAATAGACAAAGCTTTAAGATGTCATGTAGAATTTCACTGCATAAAATTATAGTATTGAAAGATGTGGGTTTAAGAAAGGGCTTTCAAATTGAAGGTGTAGCTGCCTACTGCACTGACAATGAAGGATTAGCAGTTGCAAACAACACATTCTGCATGCCCTGCATGCTTGTTCTCGTGAGTGCCCCCCGACTGCTTCAAATGGTCACCGTAAGCGAGCCATTTATAGCAGTTCATTAAGCTTTTCTATATTATGTATTGATGTTTGTTGATTGGTATATGCGATGATTCGCGAATACAGAACCTGTAAATCACTCAATCAAATTTATCTCGTCTATAAATCATAAAATTATTTATTCCAACACATCAAAATTTTATTTTTGTTCTCAATCTCTTAGAGTGGGAAATATTTTGAAACCTAATTTTCTAGAAGAAGAGCAGTGATTTTTCTGAACTTATTTATGCTGGGAAAACACTGAAGAGGTCTGGAAGATTCTATACCTGGGACATATGTGGACTACTAGTAATTGGTGAAATAGAAAAGAATAGATTTTCCACGTTAGAGATTAAAACAAAACTAAGTTGGCAGAAGAAGAGGTAAAACTAACTGGTAGGGCTGTGGTTGCCTCCCAGCCAAATAAAGTTCGAATAAATAACATTTGCTCGCATGCATAGAAAAGTATATTCCAATTTCATGTGATATTTCAGAGCATTCAATTTGCTAACTATGTCATCAAACATAATGCGGACAGTTGTAAAGCTGATCAATGCAATAATGCCAATATAGGTAGTCAATATTGCTAGCATATCGAGAATGCAGAAGCCGCTGTGTGTTAGGTCTTTATTGAAGGAACGCCTTCACTTGCATATAGTAAAAATTGTTACAAGTACGTCAATTTGATGAAGTACAGTCAGTTAGATTAACTATATATGCCAAGTTTTTGCAATACATAATTATGTGGGCTGAATTCATAGAATATAGTTAGAATTAGATAATTATCTTTTTAACCTACCAAATTGAATGATTTATAAATCTAATGTACCTCGCCAGTTAGAGAAGTAAATTAACATTCCAGTTTCGAGAGGTGGATAATGGATTCAACTGAAATTGCTATCTCCTCTGCACCTCTGCGTTCGAGTTCTATTTTTTAAGAAAAAGATACTGTATGCCATTCCTACACATTGATATTTCATTCTAATTTTTAACTAAGCTGTGACTAAATTTTTAGTTTTGGGAATAAATTATTAAAATGTAGTCTTCAAAATTTGTTATCTTTTAGATAGTGTAATTTTCACATCTGAATGTATGCTCTGTAATAATCTAATTGATTGCTTCTATTTTAGGTCTCAGCAGCTATTGGATTCGATGCAGGAGTGTTAACATGCTTGGAGTATCTAGAAGCCGCTCCATGGGCTGAAGATGAGGAAGAGAAAGTAGCTTCACTGTTATCGGAGCTTAGGCTTGAAGGAGTTGGAGCTGGAGAAGTTTTGAAGAGAGTTTCTGTTGATGTTACGGCAGGAGCTGAGGATGGAAAGGATAACGAAGAAGTGCTTATTAATCTTTTACAAGTGGTTCTTGAAGGAAAAGATGAGAAGGCTAGGAGAGAGATGAAAAGTTTGGTGACTAAAATGCTACGAGAGAATTCATCGCAAAATGACCTGAGGAAGGAGTCATTATACTCCGCTTGTGAAGGCTGCCTGAAATTACTCCATCATCATTTTCGACAGGCTGCAGAAGCAGATATGCAGGATGTAGGTCAGATAGCCCGACAAGCTGATAATTTGCATTGGTTATTGGATATATTGGTAGATAGACTGATTGCTGAGGACTTTCTAACGACATGGGCCTCACAGTTGGAATTATCCAAGGCACATTCTAAAGTGCCTCCCATTCATAGATACGAAATCAGCACAATTACGGCTAGGCTACTGGTTGGGATTGGAAAGGGACAGCTATTGGCTTCCAAAGAGGCAAGGCGTATGCTTCTGCAGACATGGTTAGTGCCATTTTATGAGGATTTTGGATGGATGAGAAGGACCTCGAAGGGTCTTGACCGACATTTAATCGAGGATGGCCTCAGCAACACTATTTTAACTCTGCCAATGCCCTGGCAGCAGGAAATTTTCATGTCCTGGTTTGATCGATTTTTAAACTTTGGTGATGATTGTCCCAATATCCAGAGAGGATTTGAAGTCTGGTGGCGAAGGGCATTCTGGAGGCGAAATGGTGTTCTTGAGACTACTCGTCCCATGCGAATTATGGCTCCCAGTGTAGAGAACTCTGATTTTGACAGGACAAAATGAGGTATCGAGTCTTCTGTCTTTTCTAAAGCTGAATTCAGGATTTCATTTTTTTTACGACGGAGCTTTCAAAACAACGCGATGTGGTCAAAGTTTAGTCGGCAGAAGGGCTTAGGACATAGGCTTTGGTAGAATATCTTGATTATTTTGCATCTATTTCCCTTCAATAGCTTTATTTGTTTCAGTATTCTGGAAATATTGGAAGTAATGTGGTTTGAAGGATTCATTATTTGAGAGAAACTACAATGCGAGTTGAGATTGCATTACCACCAGGAACTGTCAAAGTCAGCTAAACACAGACAGAGACAGCAGCAGCATGGCAAATGGATCGAGCTGCTACGTCTAGAATGGCACATGACTGCTAGAAAAGGCACAACTTAGTGTTCCATGCAAGCACGTTGTGCCACTGCTGATGAGCTCTCATCTGGTGTGGATCTTGGTTTTCGACTGTGGTAACGTATGTCTCTGCTCTTTGATGTTGTCGCACTTTGTTTGTCTCTAGTTCATGAATGTTCGAAATCAAACTGTGATTGTAGGATTTTTTATTTTTATTTTTAGGTGGAAGCTGTTCTATTCCTCCCTAGAGTCCTAGATATATTGGAATAGGGCTGCTACTCAGCTCTCTAACTGAAATGTAATTTTCCAGTATTAATTTGAAACGTCCAAAACTAGTAAGTTTGTCATTGATTGCTAGTTGAGTGGCAATAACAATTAACAAACGTGTTTGATTAAATTATTTGTTGACGATTATTTAGAGGGTGGCAGCTAATTTGCAATGATCCAAATTCACATCAATCATTTGTGATCAGCATATTTCAGAAGGATCTCTTGCTATTTGTTTGCTAATACTGCACAATTTCATGTTTTGTATATATGATCATGACCCCCCCCCCCTCCCCTTTTTTTACTCACGCACATGACCTGTGGTATTGAGAAGATTTGTGACCTTTGGTCTCCAAGCAATCTCACTCCACCACTAGGTCATCCCCACCGGGACCATGACCCTCTCTTTATTTCATTTCCAATTTTTATGTTTAATAATTAATTACTGTTTGAATTATTACTATTGGATTCCCACTAGCCATGTATACCTCGATTCATGAAAAAAAATTTCATAATTCAGATTAATTATTAAAAACTATATCACATATTGAATTGATTGTCTTAAATACGACATACGCACCATTTTGCAATTACAACATAACATTTATAACTTTGCAATGACAAAACAAATTTTAACGGTTTTTAAAATTACTACATCTCCAAATATTTATAGCAATAGCAAAACTTATCCTATGTCTGTCATTATTTTCACGTGTAAGAACAACAAATCCAATTCAACAATTTATTTGAATGTAATGTTCGGAAATTAGGCCAATTCATATGAATGGGATTTGTTCGGTTGTGTGAAATTTAATCTAAAACAATTAGTAAAACTACATCGTTTTAAAACGTCGGGTTCGTCAGACGGGATAATTTCACGGGTCAACCCGCCATTTCAAAAAAAAAAAACATTCATAAAAAAAAGTATCACTCATAATACTAAAATATATCAACAGTAGCCTGAAATTAATCATTCTTACTACTTCGCTTATATGAGTTTATTGCATTCCAATTAGGGTTTGTTAATCATAATTAGGCTTTATCATTGAATTTCTCAATATTACAAAATATAAAAATATGATATCTAGCATTGCATGAGAGAATTGCTAGTATAATGATAAGTACAACTTAAAATCAATTGATCAGGAGTGTATACAATCATTCTTTTCAGCATATAGCATTATAACCAGTAAGCACTTTCACTCCAAAAACATGACTATCAAGTCTTGTAATCACCAATCTACTGTGATTACATAATCCATTTGCATGATTTGTGTTTCTTAATAATATGATCGGAGGTCCCACCTTTAAATATTGTAATAGCCCGATCCCGAGAGAAAATTAATTAATGGGAACAGGGTATTAATTAAAAAAATTAATGACTTTAAGTGGAAGATTAATGAAGACGATTCCCAAGGAAAAGTGCCTTTATAAAAGATGGGCAGCATTTCTTTTGGTAGTTTATGCGAAGCATGAGTATCAAGAAGGATTCAAATACCAATAAGCCTGACAGATGGTAATAAGGAAGATCTCAACAAACAATGGACTCGTTCATAGGTTGAAACAAGTAAATAGAAACAATCATGCTCAATTAAATAAGCCTCCTCGTAGGCGGAAAGCAAAACATAAGACAGGACTCATTGAAATAATTTTATAGACATCAATAATTTAACATGTTCAAAGCATGCTAGAGAATGTATTAGTTCAGATAACAAGTCAAGTAGCAATATGTGAGGGTTATCAGAGTAGCAGGATTTATAGTGGGATTAATCACTTATATTAGCAAACCAATCTCGGCAGCCAGCCCACATCCACAGCCACTAACGACCTCTGTATCTCAACCTAAAAACATTTGAAAAAGAGGGCGTGAGCACTAATGTACTCAGTGGGGTTTTACAAATTTCTTTAATATAACACTTTAGAAATATCGAATAACAATTGGTGGTATATGGAGAGCAAAACGCAAAAGTCTTCTCCATATCCGTAAAATATTTATTTTTCCTTTGGATCCTTCCTGGCTAAAACCTTGATGTCTACTGTACCCTGAGGCATGCCTTAGGATAAGAGAGGGGTTATCTCAAATATCCCACTAAGTATGCGAGGGGGTTACCCAGCAGTGACTCCCTGGTGATCAAAAGATCACATCCTGGTGTTATGAAATCACAAATCTATGAGCTCAAAGTCCTTGCTTATCAATAACACAATCTTTCATATTCAATTTGCTAGCATATTCATCGCCTAGTGTAATTATCTAGGACTAATCCTTCAATCATCAACATGATCTTATGGCCTATATGTTGGGGTTTTTTCGAATTAAACCACTGCAGGATCATTTGGATATTCATTAACCCATGTTCATGCAAATCATATTTTTATATGTCATGCATGTTTATCACATGTCTAGCATAATTAACATGTAGAGCAAACTGACTCTAATAAAGCGGAACACATAGATTCGAATTACTTACAAATCAGTAGACGGTCTGAGGACAAGATTAAAGATCTAATCTTGTTGTTCAATGAAACAAAACTGGCGCCCCTTTTTCTCCTCTTTGGATCGACGGTCCACACACATTATTCTACTCCGAGATCTTCTGTTATATTCCTGGACTGAGTATCAGATACAGAGTGGGCTGTATTCTACTGATAGAGTTGTGAAAACTGTGGATATCTTCAGAGACAAAGAGGGGCTGAATGTTACTGTATTATTTTCGTCCCCACCTCCTTTATTAAATAGGGAGGTGGGCGAAAATATTGAGCTCCAACCCTATTGGGTTTGGACCTTTATCTCAAGTTCTATATCCAATCCACTTTCAGTCAAGTTGGGCTACAATATGGATCTAGAAGAATATTAAATTGGCCCACTAATTTATTTAATTTCCAATATCCAATAAACTTAGGATATAATTAAATAAATTAAATATTACTTTTATTCCACTAAAGAAGTAATACTGACCTACCAATTTAATACATATTTGCGAATATGATTTCTCCTTTAGTTCAGCCATTCCTCACGTTTAAGATATAATGTTCATTAATTAATTATGTCAGCCTCTGACAGCTATAATTAATTAACATCTAAAACCTTGAGTAGTACCACACAAGCTTTATCATGTACGGAATAAATTCCACTTGCAGGGTTTCAACATGAAGTTATGTTTCCTCAAGAGAACATCATCAACCTGGCCCACCAGGACACGGTGCTCATGCATATTGCACGGCACATCATGTATACATTATTAGTACCCAAGATATCTAGTTTATTGATCCACGAAAGGATCTCACCCATTGATAAGTCAAAGCAATAACTAATATACACATATGCTCACCAACAAACATGAGTTAAGAACCCAAACTCTGTGGATCTTTATTCTCACACTATCAGGGTCAGAGTAGAGAATAGTATCCTATCGTGATCCTCCTCAATAGACTAACAAGTATAATAGAATAATCAGTTAGTCAAGATAAACTAACTTATCAGATTATTCTACGGTGTACCGATGGTGTGTTCTTTAATACAATACAAGGTTCTAATGATATGATCTTTCCGTGTGTCTCCCCACACCATATCATCTAAAATGTAAGTATATTGAACATTATATAAAACAATTATATAAAATAATCTAAATGCGAATAGTGACTGCAATAACTTTCAATCCATATCATCATATCATCAGAAAAGTATATAAAGACATGTCTTTCTAGTATACAAAACTAACAATCTCCCACTTATACTTGAAGCATGTCTTTCAAGCATAAAAACTAACTGGCTAACTCTTCAATCTAAACTATAGAGTCAAACTGCGCCACCAGGTCTGCATCTCACTCTCATTTTCTCTACGTGACGATCAAAGGTCTTAGCCGGCAGGCTCTTTGTGAATGGATCAGCCAGGTTGTCCTCCGATGTAATCTTGACCACCGCCACATCTCCTCTCTTAACGATTTTTCGTATAAGATGGTACTTTCTCTCTATGTGTTTACTTACCTTGTGGTCTCTGGGTTCCTTCGAGTTTGCCACTGCACTAGAATTATCACAGTATATCGTGATAGTCTTAGGCAACTCAGGAACCACGCTCAAACCCAACAGAAAACTGCAGAGCCAGACAACCTCTTTTGCAGCCTCAGAGGCAGCTACATACTCGGTTTCCATGGTGGAATCAGCAATGCATTTCTGTTTTATGCTCCTCTATGTAATGGCTCCGCCTCCTAGTGTAACCACATAGCCAGAGGTAGATTTACTCTGATCTTTATTGGATTGAAAATCTAAGTCCGTATAACCCAAATGCACTAGAATATCAGAGCAGAATACCAACATGTAATCTCGAGTCATTTTAAGGCACTTAAGAATGTTTTTGACCGTAGTCCAGTGACCTTGTCCAGGGTTAGACTGATATCTGCTTACCATGTCGATGACATAGCATATATCAGGCCTAGTGCATAGCATGTCATACATTAAACTTCTCACAGCCGAAGCATATGGTACTTTCTTCATTTCTTCTATCTCAGACTGTGTTTGAGGACAGATGAATTCCATGCCTGTAAGGTATGAAACCTTACTTCATTTCTTCTTTCTCCTTGGAAAGATGAATTCCATGCCTGTAAGGTATGAAACCTTTATTGGAATCTTGCATGCCAAACCTAGCTAGCACTGCATCGATATAAGTCGCCTGGGACAGACACAACATCATTTTCTGACGATCTTGAATAATATTGATGCCAAGGAAATGTTCGGCTTCACCCAGATCCTTCATATCGAACTGCTCAGACAACCACAGCCTAATGTTCGACAATGCCTTTTTACTGTTTCCAATAAGCAAGATGTCGTCAATATAAAGTATGAGGAATACCACTACATTTCCATCACATTTCTTGTACACACAACTTTCATCTGGACTTTACACGAATCCATATGATTGGATAACCTCATCAAATTGGATGTTTCAAGATCTTGATGCCTGGTTAAGTCCATACATGGATCTCTTAAGCTTGCACACCAAGTGCTCTTGACCCTTAGCAATGAATCTCTCTGGTTAGTTCATATGAATGTTTTCTTCAAGACTTCCATTTAGGAAAGCTGTCTTGACATCTATTTGTCAGATCTCATAATCCAAATGAGCGGCAATTGACAAGAAAATCCGGATTAACTTAAGCATGGCTACCGGCGAAAAGGTTTTCTCATAATCGATCCCTTCTTTCTGAGTGTACCCTTTCGCCACCAATCTAGCATTGAAGATTTCAACCTTCCCGTCAGCTCTTCTCTTGCGCTTGTAGACCCACTTATAGCCAATGGGTTTTACCCTATCAAGTGGTTCTACGAGCTCCCAGACTTGATTGCGATCCATATATCCAATCTCAGACTCCATTGCAGTTTTTCAAGAATCTGCATCTTTGTCTTGAATTGCCTCATCATAGGTCCTGGGATCCAATTCATTTAGTCTCTCTGGGAAATCTGAAGCCTCTCCCAGACCAATGAATCTATCAGGTTGGCGTATAACCCTCCTACTGCGACAAGGCAGTTCCCGTACTTCTGTGACACATTGTGCCATGTCTGGTGGTACCTCTTCTTGTAAAACTGATGTAGGATTCGACCCTTCCCCTCTTAACTCCTCAAGGATGATTTGACTCCTTGGTTTGTGGTTTATGACATAGTATTCCTCTAAGAATCGAGCATTGGTGCTGATAATGATCTTCTGATCCTTAGGACTATAAAATAAACCACCTTTCGTTCCTCTAGGATATCCAACGAACAACCTTACATTAGTTTGAGGAGCCAGCTTATCACGTGTGCTGGGCTACCCCAAATCTGAATATGGTTGAAACTGGGCTTTTGTCTAGTCCATAGTCTTGTAAGCGTAGAAGGAACTGATTTTGATGGAACCAAGTTAAGAATATAGACTGCTGTTTCTAGGGCATATCCCCATAACGAAATAGGCAACTCAGAATAACTCATCATCAATCTGGCCATCTCTAACAGAGTTCTATTCCTTCTTTCCGCCACGCCATTCTGCTGTGGCATTCCTGGTATAGTCAACTATGAAGTAATCCCATTCTCTGCCATGTAATCCCTAAATTCACTTGAGAGGTACTCGCCACCATGATCAGAATGCAGTGACTGATACTTCTGCCTATTCATTTCTCCGCTTCCGAATTAAACTCTTTGAATTTCTCAAAACATTCAGACTTGCGACACAACAGGTAGATATATCCATATCTTGAGTAATCATCAATCAAAGTGATAAAATACTCGAACCCTCCTCAAGCTTAAACTGATATAGAGCCGCACAGGTAAGAGTAAATCAAGTCTAATAACCCTTCGGATCTATTTCCTTTTGACTGAAAATGACGCTTGGTCATCTTACCTTCCAAACAGGATTCACACAAAGGAAATGATTCCAGTACCAAAGAAGACAATGGTCCATCATTTACAAGCCTTTGTATCCTCTTAAGGTTTATATGACCTATCCTTAGATACGAAAGATAGGTTTGATTCAATTCTGAAGGTTCTTTTCTCTTGTTAGGGTTAATGATCGATGTATTCAACAGTTGTCTTTGTGTAGTGTTCTCAATTGGTTTAAGAAAGTATAGGTGTCCATCCAATGTGCCAGAACAGATAAAATGTTTACCACTGAAGATAACTACTTTGTTATTAAAAGAAACAGAATATCCATCCATAATCAATTTAGAAACTGAAATCAAGTTTCGCCTAAAACCAGGCACATAAAGACAATCTTTCAAAACCAAAGTTCTATCACTACTGAAAGGTAAAACAACATCTCCCACTGCAATAGCCGCCACTCCCATAGCATTGCACATGTAGACGGTGATCTCATTCTCACTCAGCTGTCTTTTTACCAGGAACCCCTGCAAATACATGCAAACATGATCAGTAGCTCTAGTAACTACCCATGACTGGGTAGAACAAGTTGCTAAACATGTTTCTACAACAAGAGTGTGAGATGTACCTCTCTTCTTCTTCTTGTTAGGGCACACCACCTTCCAGTGACCTGGTTGGCCGCACTTGAAGCACTTAGTCTTCGACTTAAACTCCTCAGGAGGAATCTTTGCCTTTGGCTTCTTCACCTTAGGCGCCGCATCTGCAGCCTTCTTGGGTGTGTATCTCTTCTTCTTTTTCACACCAGAAGAAGACGCCCCTTTCTCAGCTATGTGGGCCTCAGGATTGCTCTTTTGGAGCAATTCAGCCACCTGAAGTTCTATGAGCAATTCAGTCAAGGTAATATCTTTCTTGATCATGTTGAAGTTCAACCTGAACTGCTCAAACTTCGAGGACAAGATATGAAGAACAATGTCAATTTGAGAGTCGGCATCCAGCTCTCCATCCAAGGTCTGAATCTCAGCCAGATACCCCATCATTGTGAGAATGTGATCCCTAACAGGTGTGGAGTCAGCCATTTTTGCATCCATCAACTTTTTCATTATCAAATAGCGTGCCGAGCGGTTTTGATAATCGAAGAGCTCCCTAAGGTGGAACATGATATCATAAGCGGTCTTCATAGGCTGATGTTGATGTTGCAACACATTCGACATGGATGCCAAAATGTAACAACACGCTATCTCATCAGACTTAACCCACTTATCATATGCAACCTTTTGGGCTTCGTCAGAATCCTCATCTGGCTTCTCAGGACATACCTCTTCAAGTACGAACTTGTGTCCCTCAGTAACTAGAACGAGGTTACGGTTATGAATCCAATCATTATAGTTTTCACCGACGAGTTTGTTTTCTTTGAGAATTGAGGACAGATTGGAGAGTGCCATTGATGATATGGAATAAGTAAAATTTAAAACATGCAGTATAATCACAAATTTTAGGATAAATAGTATATAATCGAAAACCTCATAAAAAGTATATACTTTTCCACCGACACTATAAAAATGTCTTCTATAAGCCACGATAGTGTGGACGTTTATAAAATTCATTTTTAAATAGGTTATTACACCTTTAATTTGCCTCCAGTTGAATTTCCTTACAACAAGAAAATTAATAGCCAGATAATAAACATGGTCATGTAATCGTCTAACTGATAAGCCATGATCGTGTGGACGTTTATTAGTGAACACCATTATCTTCGCACCAAGATCACTATTTCGAATTTAACTGCTCCAGATGGAGGAGTCAGTTAGTTCTAATAGTGTTCTACAACTATCCTTTTAGGAGATTTAGTTTCTAGAGAAATCTGTGATATGACATATCAGAAATGGAGGAAAACCGATGTCAACACGCATGCCCATCACTTTTCAATTAAACCAGAATTAATAGAGACCGTATGAGATTTCTACATACTTTGGTATGAATCTCTCCCACTTAGTTATTTATGCTTGAGGTTTCATTTTATCCCATTAAAGAACATGCAAACAACACATAAAATGAGAAACATACATTGCATGCTTCACAATAACATAATAAGAAACAGTAATATTCCAACTATCATGACTTATATCTCATGTTGATTGATGAGATAAAACAGGAAAGTTAACTCCGGAATAGGGCTTGGCCGTCGTCCCTCCTCACCGCGCCTCGCCGAACCCTAGCTCCAATTAGGGTTTCGGGACATGAACTGGTGAACCTTCCTTCTTGGTGTTGTACTACTTTCCTTCTTTGAGTTGATCTTCGATCTTTATTCAATACAGACTATCTATTCCAAAAGGAAAAATCTACTATTTCTAGAATAAAAATTACAACTCAAAAACTTGGTCTAATAGTTTTATTTCTATTACATTAAAACAACATAAAATAAAACCTAGACCCAATACATGAATTTTCTTATGGATTAAAAAAACACGTAGCCAAACCGGTATACGGCCAATCATTCATTCAACATAAACATACATCACATAAATAAATAGAGCCATGATAGTTGGTAAACCTGCAAACAAACACAGTCTACACATCCAACAATCATATTTATATGATACACATAAAATAACATATGATATCTATGCATGAATTATAATTTTGAATTATTCTAATTAAATAAATAATAAATTCGAAAATATTACCACAAGATAAAATTTGGAAATTAAAATAATTATCCACCAAATTAAAATCTTGCAATTTTCAAAAATTACATAAATAATAAATATGAAAATTAATTAAAATTATCCACCAAATTTATAATTTAATTTTCGAACACCCTAGCTAATTAATGGAAATTTGGAAATCTTGATATAAATCAAAAATCTATTCCAAATATCCATAAGGATCGAAAATTTGCAAAGAATAAAATCTGAAAATTTGATCCACTTCAAACTCTTCCAAATTATATTCTAATTTAAATCATTATCATAATAGGACTTTGATAATTATTTATCTATATCAATAAATTACCTTATCCAATTTTAAAACACAGATTTCAAAAATTTACCAAATAATAAATCTGAAAATTTGATCCACTTCAAACTCTTTCAAGATTTAAAATTCTATTTTCAAATCTATCTAGATTAAAATTAGGTAAATCAAGATATACATAAAATAATACCACATCTAAATCCTACACTTGTAATTTTCGACCCACATCATTATATAAATCTGGAAATTTAATTTTCATCAAAATCTTTTCCAATTTTAATTTAATAAAATCGAAAATAACACAAAACAACATATTTGAAAATTTTGATATTAATCAAAAAACTATTCCAAATAAATTAACATATGTTTCGAAAATTTCAAGAAGTATAAATCTGAAAAATTTGATCCACTTCAAAAATTACCAAATTTATAATTCTAATTTCAAACCTATTTAGATTAGAATTAGGTAACTTTTGATATATACCAAAAAATTCCTAATCTCATTATAATCACCATAATTTTCAAACCACACCAAGAATTAAATCTAAAAATTTTGATATTGACAAAAAAACCATCCAAAATTTATTCCTAAGTGCCGAAAATTAAAGACAAAAATTAGGGAATTTTTATACATCAAATTTCGAAAATTTGATCTCTAAATTTTCGAACACCATGAAGATTAAATCTGAAAATTTGAAGAACATCAAATATCAATCCAAATAAATATTCATGAGGGTCGAAAATTAGCCACATCAAAACTAGGATTTTTCAAACCAAATCAAAAATCCATCCAAGTTTTGAACAACATAAAATCGACACACACACATAATTAAATCTGAAAATTTAACAAAAATAAATTTAACATCAAATTTAATTAAGTATGTTGAAAATAATCCTAGGATTAAAACTAGAACAATGCCAAAACCCGCTCTGATACCCATTGTTGGGGTTTTTTCAAATTAAACCACCGCAAGATCATTTGGATGTTCATTAACCCATGTTCATGCAAATCATATTTTTATGTTTTATGCATGTTTATCACACGTCTAGCACAATTAACATGTAGAGAAAAATGAATCTAATAAAGCGGAACACATAGATTCGAATTACTTACAAATCGGTAGACGGTCTGAGGACAAGATTAAAGATCTAATCTTGTTGAATGAAACAAAACCGGCGCCCCTTTTTCTTCTCTCTCAATCGGCAGTCCACACACAGTATTCTACTCCGAGATCTTCTGTTGTATTCCCGAACTGAGTATCAGATATAGAGTGGGCTATATTCTACTGATAGAGTTGTGAAAACTTTGGATATCCTGAGAGACAAAGATGGGCTGAATGTTACTGTATTATTTTCGTCCCCACCTCCTCTATTAAATAGAGAGGTGGGCAAAAATATTGAGCTCCAACCCTACTTGGTTTGGGCCTCTATCTCAAGTTCTATATCCAGTCCACTTTCAGTCAAGTTGGGCTACAATAAGGATCTAGAAGAATATTAAATTAGTCCATTAATTTATTTAATTTCCAATAAACTTAGGATATAATTAAATAAATTAAATATTACTTTTATTCCACTAAAGAAGTAATACTGACCTACCAATTTAATACATATTTGCGAATATGCTTTCTCCTTTAGTCCAGCCATTCCTCACGTTTAAGATATAATGTTCATTAATTAATTATGTCAGCTTCTAATAGCTATAATTAATTAACATCTAAAATCTTGAGTAGTATCACACAAGCTTTATCATGTACGGAATAAATTCCACCAGCAGGGTTTAAACATGAAGTTGTGTTTCCTCAAGAGAACATCATCAACCTGGCGCACCAGGACACGGTGCTCATGCATATTGCACGACACATCATGTATACATTATTATTATCCAAGATATTGAGTTTATTGATCCACGAAAGGATCTCACCCATTGATAAGTCAAAGCAATAAGTAATGTACACATATGTTCACCAACAAACATGAGTTCAGAACCCGAACTCTATGGATCTTTATTCTCACACTATCAGGGTCAGAGTAGAGAATAGTATCCTATCGTGATCCTCCTCAATACACTAACAAGTGTACTAGAATAATCAGTTAGCCCAGATAAACTAACTTATCAGATTATTCTACGGTGTACCGATGGTGTGTTCAGGACCATCTAAGCCGTGAGTTCTTTAATACAATACAAGGTTCTAATGATATGATCTTTCCACGTGTCTCCCCACACCATATCATCTACAATGTAAGTATATTGAACATTGCATAAAACAATTATATAAAATAATCTAAATGCGAACAGTGACTGCAATAACTTTCAATCCATATCATCATATCATCAGAAAAGTATACAAAGACATGTCTTTCCAGTATACAAAACTAACAATATAAGGGATTCTATCATTACCCTAGAAGGCATTGCTCATCTAATTAAACTTTCGTATAATATCAAGAACAATCTTAAGATCATGATGTACATGTACTTCTCATAATAATAAACCATGTCACGATATCTCATGCTATACACTCACATTATATCATACTTCATTAGCTTAATTAACAATTCTCATCATCAATCCTTTAAATATAACTTCCTTTGTACATAGATTAATCAAGTTGAGCATAAAAATATTTAATTGGATATTTTATCTTGCCTTATCATGCTTCTAGGGCCCATTATCTCAAACAATAGATGAGTATAGTATTACCCATCTCGATCACAGTGCGAAGGATGAAGCTACGAGCTGCAGTTCTTTTCCCGGGTATTCTCAGAATTCGCCTTTTTCTACAGAAGCCAATTATTGACTTAGCCACCTATTCAAAGATCCTAAGGTCTAACAGAAAATCAGATCGAGATTTAACCCCTTCTTCCCTAGACTAAGACATTACTACATATTGCATGATTTTAGAACTTCTATAAAACACAAGGATGTGATTAACTTAAGATTAGAATGCATTTTCAAAATAAATAGATAGAACACTCCCTTGCACGGTCGTACGAAAAGGAGACAAGAGTGCACGGGCCGTGCTTGATAAAATCAAAAAAATGTTCTTTCCATAAGCTCCCGCACAGACCGTGCGGTAGGGATGTCATAGTGCAAGGGCCGTGCACGACTAGTGATAAGCTCTCCAGAAGGTCTCGCACAGACCGTGCGGAAGGCATCTCCAAGCACGCAGTCCGTGCGTACAGACGAACTTCAAAATGACCCGATCGAGAGTTTAGTAGAGGCGATACTCAATCTTCTCTCCCTTTTCTCGACATTTTAGAAATTAAATAAGGCATAATATATTTTCTATGATATTTTCAAAGCTATATTTTCATAATATAACCTTACAACAATTTAAATCGATGGAAAACCGAAATAAAGTTTAACAGAATTCGATATTTGCCTAGAATTAATAAAATATGAGAAATGAACATACATGCACCTTCTTAAATTATAATACTCTAAATCAAGATTTCATCGACAGGTATACTACCAACTCTTCGAATACTTTAAATATTACAAACGTAATTTAAATAATTGATTTAAATGGGATTAACAACACGACATTCTAATGGAGAACAATAATTCGAACAACCTTTGAATATCAAATGAAATGCGGAATTAAATTACAAAATAAAAAGGAAACTGGGGTCGAATGAAAAAGAACACTTGCTCTCAACTCTCTCTACTTTTCCCTTCTCTCTCTCTAGAATGGGATTTTGGGATGTGAAAATAAAGTGGGGGAATAGGGATAGATGTAGGTGAAATTTTGGCTTCTGAGGTAAGCCACTACAGATATAAAATACTGATAAAGTGATTTCGGACTCTATTAAAAGTTGCTTTATTCGATGTCAAGGTCTAAATGACCTCCGACATGAAATCTGAAAATACTGAGAGACTCGCTGGCTTGAATACTATGGAACCAACCTCACTGGGGATGATGAGGAAGTCGACTGAAGAAAAATAGAGAAAGAAGATTCTCTTTTCAAAAATTGATTTACTATTCATTTCGAATGCCAGATTTTACTCCCGAGCATTCGATTGTCATCGGATTGGCAATCTGTGAATACGAACGGATCCTTGGGTCATATCCCATAAGATAGGCTTGACAGAATAAGTGTCGGGTCAATGAGGTCAATTTCATAAATTTTTCAAAACATGAACACACTCGGATTTTACTATTCACAGATTCGTTAAATACGTTTTTCATCACCGGGATCTCAAATGACTTTAGATTAAAATTTTGAGAGTGCCGACACGCTATTTGGGTCGATATCTTTCTAACAAGACCAAAATTGACCATAATTAATTTAGGATCAAAAATTTTAAAAAGACGATTTCACAAAAAGTGACCCATAAAGTCGTGACTTACATCAAATACACCTTAAACATTATTAAAATTTCTTCTTATACTTCCTAATACTACTTAGAAATTCTCCAATCCTATTTCAAAACCTGAGGCATTAGATCCTACCCCCTTCAAGAAATTTCATCCTGAAATTTACTAACCTTGATAAGGAACGTCAAGATAGTTTTTCAGCAGCTCTGATTCTAGTTCCCAGGTTGCCTCTTCCGAACCATGGTGTGTAACAGTCCGGTCCTGAAAGGAGGATTAATTAATGGAGATGGGGTGTTAATTAAAGGGATTAATGATTTTAAACGAAAGATTAAGGAAGATGGTTCTCAATTAGGGATGTGCATTTGAAAGATATGCAGAGATTCTTGGCAAAACTCAATGAAAAAAGGGATTCATCATTGATAAAGGAAACTGATGGGAGAAAACTAATAAAATAGATACCAACAAGCAACACACCCTTCCATAGGTCGAGACAATTAAACAAAACCAATCATGCTCAAGCATCTTCATATGCATAAAGTAAAATATGAAACAAGGAGCATAGATATAACTTAATAGGCATCAATATATATATATATATATATAATCATGCTTAATCATGTCTTAGAAGATATTCATAGGATTTCAAATAAAGATAACAAGTCTAGGAGTTATAGCTAAGATTTATCAGAGTAGCAGAATTCATAGTGGGGATAATACACTTATTAGCAAAACAAGATCTCCGCAACGAACCCACATCTACAGCCACCAACAACCTCAGCACCTTAACCTGAAAACATTTGAAAAAGAGAGCGTGAGCAATAACATACTCAGTGGATTTTAATAAATCTCTTTAAGAAAAACTTTAGAAATATCTAATCACAACTGACGGTATATAGAGAGCAAAATGCAAAAGCGCTCTCCATATCCGCAAAACATTTTTCTTATCCTGTGGCCCCTTCCTGGCTCAAACCTGATGTCTACTGCACCCTGAGGCATGTCTTAGGATAAGACATGAGTTATCTCAAATATCCTACTGAGTATGCGAGGGGGTTACCCAACAGTGACTCCCTTAGTGATCAAAAATCACATCCTGTTGAAATAAAATCACAATCCTTTGAGCTCAAAATCCTGCTTATCAAATATACAATCCTTCGTACTTAGCTTGCTAGCATAATCATGGCCCAGAGTATAACATCTAGGACTAATTCTTCAATTATCAACATGACCTTATGGCCTATAAGGGATTCTATCATTACCCTAGAAGACATTACTCATCTAAGTAACTTCCGCACAACATCAACATCATCTTGAGATCATGATCATACACATATATATATGCACTCCTCATAACAATAAACAATATCATGATATTTCATGCTAAACATTCACATCATATCATGCTTTACGAGCTCAATTAACAATTCTCATCGTCAATTCTTCTGATATAACTTTCTTCCTTCCTTTATATAGAGACTAATCAGGTAGAGCATAGAAACATTTAATTGGATATTTCATCTTGCCCTATCATGCTTCTAGAGCTCATTAGCTTAAACAATAGATGAGTATAGAATTACCCACCTCGATTACAGTGAGGAGGATGAAGCAACGAGCTGCAATTCCTTTCTCGGGTTCTCTCAAGGTTCCACTTTTCCTACAAAGGCTGATTTTCAATTTAGCGATCTATTCGAAGATCCTAAGCTCTAACTGTAACAGTCCGGTCCCGAGATAGGGATTAACGAATGGGGACGGGATCTTATTAAGGGATTAATGAATAAAGACGGAAGATTAACGAAGAAGTTTTAAGAATTAAGATGTACTTTTGAAAGATAGGCGACAATACTCGGGTTTACTTGATTAAGAAGAAAACATACTTTAGCGGAATGAAATGGCTAACTAATCAGATACCAATAAGCATAGACCCATTCATAGGTCAAAGCGAATAAACAGATATCAATGTGTACAAGCCTGTTCATAGGTGAACGGAAAATATACTCGAGAATCAGGAATAAAACTGAATATGCATCACTTATATATATATAGATAATCATGTCTTGGGGAATATTCTTAGAATATCGATAAACATCATTGAACTTGAATGAAATTAGAAAGAGTGTATCAGAGTAGCAGAAACATCATGGGATTTAAAAAGAACTTATATAATAGCAAAACAATCTTGGCAGCCAACCCACATCCACAGCCACCATCATCCTTAGCATCTCAACCTGAAAACATTTGAAAAGGAGGGCGTGAGCACTAATGTACTCAGTGGGTTTTAATAAAATTTTCTTTAATAACTCGTGAAATATTCAATAATAAACTGGCGGTATATGGAGAGCAAAACGCAAAAGCCCTCTCCATATCCGCAAAACCCTTTCTTTTCTTTTGGGCCCAACCTTAGCTCAAATATGATGTCAACTGTACCCTTAGGCATGCCATAGGATAGAAGAGGGGTTACCTCAAATATCCAAATGAGTTTGTGAGGGAATTAACCCAGCAGTGACTCCCTTAAATGATCAAAGATCATGAATACTGAGCTCAAACCTGGTTATAAAAGCTTTACTCTTCCTTTCTTAACTTAGCCTTCCTTTCTCAACCTTAATCCTTAATTTCTTAGCTTCCTTACTAGAATTATCGAGCTTAGAGCAACGTCTAAGGCTATTTCTTTACTTAAGCATGATTTCAGCCTGTAAGAGATTTAACGCCACCCTAACAAGGCAATCCTTAATCCTTAACTATACAAGCTCTAACAAACAATAAACATTCAAATACAAGGAGATGAACATAAATAAATATGAATTGTAACTAAAGACAATTCTAAATATCTCATGCTATGCATAAACAATACTTTAACATTTCTAGCATTTCTAAACATGTTCCGGAGCTCAATTATAACATAATATCTTCCTTTCCTTCCTTCTTTGTACAGAGATCAATCAGGCAGAGCAAAAATGCTTTATTGGATATTTCATTTGCCCTATATGCTTCTAGAGCTTATTAGCTCAAACTTTAGATGAGTATAGATTTACCCACCTCGATTACTTGACAGAAGATAAAGTAACAAGTTGATGATCCTTCTCCGAATTCCTACGAGGCTCACCTCCTCCTACAAAAATCGAATCATGGACTTAGCGGTCTACTTCGAAGATTTCTAGCTATTAACATAAAATTAATAATATCCAACTAAAATACCCTTGGCTAGGACTTAAACATCGATAGCACGATTTTATGACTTTATAAGGTTCTGAGAAGGATTTATTTTAAGAACATCTCGTCTTGATTTTTCTCAATTTTTAGACAGAGAATACTTGAATAGATCACTCGAAATAAATCGAGAATAACTTGATTGCTTCTCCAAAATTTAAACTTGAAAATAACATGACTTGAAAAGCTCGAAAAAAAAAACTCGGAAAGAGGGTATGAAAAATAGCCGGAAAAATCGGCAGAAAACAACACGGGGAATGGGGGGCGCCGCGGTGCACATAGGCGCTGGCAGGCAGCCTCCTGCCGTGGCGCGGGGTGCGCTGGCTAGCTCCCTCCCGCCACGGCCCCCCTAGCGCCGACGGGCTCTTTGAGGGCCGAGGGGGGTGTGGCGCGGCGGCGCACCCCTCCACGGGGCTCCTTCTTTCTATTTCTTCCGCCCAGTTTCTGGGCAATATTTAACTGGGTTTCTTCAGTGTTCGTCGATTCCTTTGACGAACACGAAGAACACTTTTAATTTTTTTTTAAAACCATGCTTCAATAATTTAAATTAACATGAAACGGCATGTTCTAACTTCAAAAGAAATCGGCATTATAATGGCATAAACACGATAATCCTCTTTAAACATTTTGAATAACGATGAAATCTTTAAATATAACTTGAACAGAATTTAAACGGGATAACGAGACTAATTACAAGAATTAATAACGGGAATCATAATGATAGGAATAAAGCGGGCAATATAACGTAAACGTTATTAACTTGGAACTTTAATAAAAATCAAAATACTAACTTTAGATGGAAATAAATGAATACTAACGAAGAACATGAAGAACGGAAAGTAAATGCGGAATTGAAAGACGGAAAAGAAATAGAAATCGAGACCGACGAACAAGAATGGACGGGGTTAGGTGCGTCGAAGGAAGGTGGCTAGCTCGGCGTCTCGTCGAGTCGCAACGGCGGCAGAGCCGCCTGCTACGACCCAATGGCGACCCTAGCATATTCCCTCACCGCATCCCTTCCACGACACTCCGCTCGTCATCTTGGAGAATACTCACGAAGAACGCTTTTTACTTCGACAGAACTTTTTCGGCTCTCACGAGCTTTCTCACTCTTTTGGAATTAAAAAGGATGGAGATGAATGAGCAAATAATGGTGAGGGGTGATGTCCTATTTATAGGAAAATCTTTGGCTTCCAAGGGAAGCCACTTCAGTGCCAGAATACTGCAAAAGTTACCCCGGGTTCGGTTAAAAGCTGCTTTATTCGATGTCGAGGTCCAAATGACTACAGACATGAAATCTAAAAATACCGGGGGACTCATTGGCTCAAATACTAGTGAACCAACTTGATTCGTGAAGAAGTCGAGGTCGTCTGAAGAAAGGTGAGCAAAGATTCCCTTTTTGGAATTACTTTTTACTATTCACTCAGACAGACAGATTTTGCTCCCGAGCGTTCGATTGACCTCAGAATGGATGTCCATGAACACCAACGGAATCCTTGAGTCATTTCCCATAAGAGGGGCCTGACAGAACTAGACTCGGATCAATAAGGAGAATTTCCTAAATTTCTCAAAACACGAACGCACGCAAAAGTTACTATTCATTCACCTTTAAAATACGTTTTTCATCATCGGGAACTCAAATAACTTCAGAATTAAAATCTGAAAACACCGGCATACTCCTTGAGTTAAAACCTTTCTAAAGAGACCACAAATGTCCACAAATGAATTAAGATCAAATTTTCTGAAAAGACGATTTCATGAAAATTGACCCCCAAAGTCGTGACTGACATCTGACCTTAATTAACCTTAATTAAATTTCTTCCTTAACTTCTTAATTATCGTTAAAAATCCTCTAAACCTTTAATCGAAAATCTGCGGTGTTACATCCTACCCCCCTTAAAGAAATTTTATCCCGAAATTTATTAACCATGATAAACGATATCAGAGTACTTTTGAATAGCTTGGATTCGAGCTCCCATCTTACTTCCTTTGAACCATGATGGTTCCAGATCATCTTTAGAAGATTGATCTCCTTGTTCCTTAACTTCTAGATCTTTTGATGCACAATGGCCTGGGGCTCCTCTTCATAGGCTAAATCCTCATTCAGGACTATCTTTTCCTTATTTATCACGTGTTCTGGATCAAACACGTACCTTCTCAAAATTGAGATATAAAAGACGTCATAAATGTCACTCAGGTTGGGTGGTAATGACAACCTGTAGGCTACTTCATTTACCTTCTCTAGAATCACAAAAAGTCTAATACATATGGGCCTTAACTTATTTCGTTTGCTAAAACGAACCACCCCTCTTAACAAAGACACCTTCAAGAACACTTTATCTCCAATGTCGAAACTGAGTTTCGTTCTTCTTTAACCTGCGTAAGCCTGCTGTCTATCTTGAGCCTCCTGGATTTGCTGACGAATAAGCTCGATCTTCTGGACAACTTTCTTGACTATTTCAGATCCATCTATCCTCCTCTCTCTCTCTCTAACTTCATCCCAAAGCAGGGATGATCTATACTTCCTTCCGAATAGGGCTTCATAAGGGGCCATGCCGATCGATGACTAGTAGCTGTTGTTGTACGCAATCTTTACCAATGACAGTAGCTCCTCCCAACTATTTTTTGATCGATGACTATTCCTCTAAGCATGTCTTCTAGAATCTGAATAGTCCTTTCGGACTGGCCATTCATTTGAGGATGAAAGGCCATGCTGAAATTGAGCTATGATCCGATATAATCGTGACCGGTACTTTATGCAATCGCACAATTCCCTAACATTCATCTGGGCTAGTTGATCTAGCTCATCAGTCATTTTAACAGCAACAAAATGTGCTGTTCCTGATAATCGATTCACGATTATCCAAATAGCGGTATTCCACCGCTTAGACTTTTGTAAACCTACCACAAAGTCCATACTACTATGATCCTACTTCCATTCAGGAATTTCTATGAGTTGTAGCAAACCAGAAGGTTTTTTATACAAGGCTTCTCTTGATGATAGTTCAAAACACCTTTCTACGAAGGCGGCTACTTCTCTCTTCATGATATTCTACTAGAAGTTTCTCTTGAGGTCTTGATGTATCTTGATGCTTCCGGGATGTACTGTATGGTGTGTCATGTGCTTCACACGTGATTTCCTCCTTTGTCCTTCCTTGCTCGGCACATAAGGCCTTCCTTTGAATAAGAGCGCGTTATCGATGGCTTCTGCGAAGTCTTGTGAGCTATCCGACCTTGCTTCCAGTCTTTTCTTCTCGAGAAACTCATCTCTTCCCTGGGCTTCAATTATCCTTTCCAAGCCTTAACTATCATTTGCCTCAGGTCAGGATGAGCGACTATCACGGCGATTTGTGCTTAAATGATTTCAGGTGGTATTAACACCTCGATCCTTAACTTCTTGAATTCCTATCGAAGCTCCTTCTTAATTTGAATGAGTTCTAATTTTACCTTTCCTTTCTACTTAGGGCGTCCAATTGAACTTGGAGTCTTTCTTTAACAGTCACGAATGGGCTTAGATATAGTCGAGAATCCTTCCATGAATCGACGATAATATCCTACGAGTCCTAAGAAACTTCTTATCTCGTTCACGTTCTTTGGAGAATTCCAGTTGCTTGCCGCTTCAATCTTGGTTGGCTCCACCTTGATTCCTTCTACTAAAACTATATGACCTAGAAACATAACTTTCTTGAGCCAAAACTCACACTTACTAAACTTAGCGTAAAGCCTCTCTCTTTTTTAACTTCTCCAGCACCACTCTTAGGTGCTCTTGATGCTCCTCTTCGTCCTTCCAAATAGATGAGGATATCTTCTATGAAAATTAGCACGAACTTATCTAGATAAAGGTGAAAAACCTGGTTCATTAAATCCATGAACGCCGCTGGGGCGTTTGGTCAATCCAAATGGCGTTACCACAAACTCGTATGTCTAAAGCGAGTCCTAAAAGCAATCTTAGAAATATCCTCCTTTCGGATCTTCAGTTGATACCCAGATCTTAAGTCTATCTTTGAGAAGACACTTGCTCCCTTAAGCTTTGATCAAAGAGATCATCTATTCTGGGGAGAGGGTATCGATTCTTCAATGGTCAACTTATAAAGCTCTCTATAGTTGATGCACATTCTCAATGTGCCATCCTTTTTCTTTACAAACAATATTGGAGCTCCCTAAGGCGACACACTAGGTTGGATAAAACCTAGGTCTAATAACTCTTGTAGGTGAACCTTGAGTTCTTGCGACTGCTTAGGCGCCATTCTGTGAGGGACTTTCGAACTAGTGCAACTCCTGGTTCTAAACCGATAGCGAATTCTACTTGCTTATATGGTGGTAGTTCTGATAGATCCTTTTGAAAATACGTCTTGGAATTTTTCTTGTGCCTGGAACGCCTTTTATTGCAAACTTCTCCTTTCTCTTTCTTCATCGCAGCCGCTTTTCGATAGAATTCTGACTTTGTAGCTTTTACTGGAGATCTCCATCACTTGCAGGCGTAAAGATCGCATGGCTGGACCTTGAACGTAAGCTCAAAACTTATCTGACGTCATTCCTCAGATCGCCTCTTAATACTTGACGAGCTGAAAAATCACTTTTAGAGATTCACGTCCTACTAGAAGGGCACTAACTATCATACTTGGATTCTTCTTCCTATTGGAACTACTCCCTCTTATTCTTCCAATAATGACAAAAAGGAATATTGCTTTATACTCTCTACTCTATTCAAGGATCCACACTCGAGCTCTATGAGTGGGAGCAAAACAAAATGATTGCCTCTGAGTGAGGACTTTATCTTGATCAATAATTCTTTAACAAGTTCCAAAAGCTGGAAGAGATATAACACTGGGTTATTTATACTAAAAATATTGCCTTTTCAGAGGCCTTATAAACTCAAAAGGGGTTTTTGCATGTAAAAAAAGGTATGGGAGACAATCGATGATTAACAACTGAGAACTGTATTGAATATTTGCAAAGGCGCTAGCATAACTTTAATAAGGGAATGCTATCACTGATTCTGGATGATTAAAGAAGTATCATCAAAAGATTATAGTTTGTCCAAAAGGATGTAATATTGAAGAAATTCAAATGATATAAATGAAGGATTTCAATTAATATGAAGCTTGTTAAAAGATGATTGATTTAATTGACACGAGAATGAATAAATAGACTCATCAAAACTTACTATCTTACTTTTAATCTACTAATTCTAGGTGTATCTGCTTAACGATCTTCTTTAGGTTCTCTCTCTTTCTTTCCTTGATCTTCACGCACCTTCTTCTTTACTAGATTGCGATGAAATAGCATGAGTCGGTTGGCCTTCAATTAGCTACACTTGGCTGGAAAAGGTGACATACGGGAATCACTTTCACCTATTAGAAGGGATACAATAATCGACTTGATCTATATGAGTTTTCTTCTCGTCTGAAACCACATACATGTGGCATGCCTTGATAAGTGATTGGACTCTTGATCGTACTTTGACAACATCCTCTTTCCTTGCCTCTAGTTCTAGATCTCCATCACTTTGTCTTATGATAGCAATTTGAGATATACTTTTGCTATAACTCGTACTCGAAGTCTTCTCAAGCATACTCCGTCCATTATTCCAAGGTTATCATTTTTCGAATGGATTCTCACTAGTGGCCCGTACTATCCATGCACATAAAAGAGCACATCCTAATTCCTCATCCTTCGAACAAGCTATAAAATTAAAAATTCATTTCTAAGGAACAAACCCATCTCTCGACTCCCATTGGGTCTCCTAAACTATTAAAAATGAAGGGTTGTGTTTGAGAAACACATTCTTGGCTCTCGAGCCGCGGTTCGGGACTTGCTTGCCTGCGGCTTCGTTCTCTCATTCGATTTTAGCTTGACGTCTTCTTAGAGATATTCTAAAGAATTCTAAACATTAGCGACGCTCGCTTGAATTTGCACAAAGCAAAATGAAATGCCTTTCGATAAGGTCTTTAGATTACGCAGGATAGGTCAAGCAAAGCGGGAAAATTGCCTCATAAGAGGATTTTTGGCATAAATAAGAAAGAGGTTCTTGGTTACATCCGAAAATAGGGCAGCCCTTGGAGAATTACTGCCACTATTGAAATCTAAGGGTTGATTAATACAATTTCAGAATAGGATCTGGATTAAAGCAGATAAACGGACAAACAAGTCAGCAAGGTGTTCTAACAAAAACACCTCATTTGCCTGCTTCTAACGCTTAACTATACGCTGGGTCCTCTTCTTTCTCATCTTCATCCGTCTCTGGTACCTCGAACTTGAATTTTCTCAAGCTTTCTTCAGGGAACTGATGGGGCATACACTGTCCCAAACTCTGAGGGGTAACTGGTTGATAGGCAGGGGTCCACTAGTGCATCCTGGAGGATAAAGACTCGGTGTTCTGTACGATCAAGGGTCTCGCTTCTAAGGTTCCTTCAGCACGAGGGCACGGTGCTTGAAATCCAGGAGGACTGTTCAGAGTCGCCTTTAGCAGTTCTGGTTCCACTATGAGGGAGGGATTTTGCTTAGCTGGAGCATTCATGTGGTCATACTTTGACTCCCAAAAAGCCATCAAGGCTGAGGAAAATTTCGTCAGGTTTCCGATTACAACATACGTCTCGGGATCACGGGTGATTGTGCTTTGCAGGATGCGATATATTGCTGGCCTTTCAGCTAGCGGTGCTTGCTCACACATGCGAATGCATGTTTCCAAGTCGGATACATTTCCTGGCGTTCCTCCAAGGTCGTTCATTTCTTGAACAAGGCGGAAAAGAGGCACATTATTCCTAGCAGTCGAACGACGCTTAACCATCTAGAAACATGAAGCTTAATCAGTCTAGCTCATAAAAGGGAGACCTAAGGTTCTCCTGAGATTATGCTATTGTCTTGATTCAGACTATTTATCTTGCATGCATAGATCCTTTTTGTAGTTGACTTTTACAAAAATTTTGGTGCCCAAAGCCTTTAATCATAAATTTTACCTTTAAACTTTAAAACAAAAACTTGAGAATGAATCAACACCTTTTCTTTTAAATCGAGAACTCTTCTTCGAAACTTTTATCTTTTCTTTAAGACATAAGTTTAAAAATAAATTTTTAAACACTTTTTCTTTGTGATCAAGAACTTCTTTCACAAACTTTCTTCCTCAGAAAATCATTTTACCCGGATACTTCTTACTTGGAATTTCATTATCAAGGTTTTCCCCTTATCCATAAAAGAGTTATGCTTGCTCAAATAATTTCATTTCCGGTATTCAAAAATTATGAATTCAAAATATAAAATCTTTATACTATCATACCTTGATTTTTGTTGAAGATACGAGGGTGATGGCGACCTGTGGGTTGCTGCTGTAACTTATTACGAAACAATTCATATGCACATAAAAACTTAGCTTAACTTAAACAAAGAGACAGGTCTGCAAAGTTGCAAGCCTGCTCTGATACCATCTATAACAGCCCGGTCCTGAGATAGGGATTAACGAATGGGGACGGGGTGTTATTAAGGGATTAATGAATAAAGACGGAAGATTAACGAAGAAGTTTTAAGAATTAAGATGTACTTTTGAAAGATAGGCGACGATACTCGGGTTTACTTGATTAAGAAGAAAACATACTTTAGCGGAATGAAATGGCTAACTAATCAGATACCAATAAGCATAGACCCATTCATAGGTCAAATCAAATAAACAGATATCAATGTGAACAAGCATCTTCATAGGCGAACAGAAAATATACTCGAGAAGCAGGAATAAAACTGAATATGCATCACTTATATAAATAGATAATCATGTCTTGGGGAATATTCTTAGAATCTCGATAAACATATTGAACTTGAATGAAATTAGAAAGAGTGTATCAGAGTAGCAGAAACATTATGGGATTTCAAAAGAACTTATATAATAGCAAAACAATCTTGGCAGCCAACCCTCATCCACAGCCGCCATCATCCTCAGCATCTCAACCTGAAAACATTTAAAAAAGAAGGCGTGAGTACTAATGTACTCAGTGGGTTTTAATAAAAGCTTCTTTAATAACTCGAGAAATATCCAATAATAAACTGGCGGTATATGGAGAGCAAAACATAAAAGCCCTCTCCATATCTGCAAAACCTTTTCTTTTCTTTTGGGCCCAACCTTGGCTCAAACCTGATGTCAACTGTACCCTTAGACATTCCATAGGATAGAAGAGGGGTTACCTCAAATATCCAAACGAGTTTGCGAGGGAATTAACCCAGCAGTGACTTCCTTAAATGATCAAAGATCATGAATACTGAGCTCAAACCTGGTTATAAAAGCTTTACTCTTCCTTTCTTAACTTAGCCTTCCTTTCTCAACCTTAATCCTTAATTTCCTAGCTTCCTTACTAGAATTATCGAGCTTAGAGCAATGTCTAAGGCTATTCCTTTACTTAAGCATGATTTCAGCCTATAAGGGATTTAACGCCACCCTAACAAGGTAATCCTTAATCCTTAACTAAACAAGCTTTAACAAAGCATAAACATCCAAATACAAGGAGATGAACATAAATAAATACGAATTGTAACTAAAGACAATTCTAAATATATCATGCTAAGCATAAACAATACTTTAACATTTCTAGCATTTCTAAACATGTTCAGGAGCTCAATTATAACATAATATCTTCCTTTCCTTCCTTCCTTGTATAGAGATCAATCTGGTAGAGCAAAAATGCTTTATTGCATATTTCATTTGCCCTATATGCTTCTAGAGCTTATTAGCTCAAACTTTAGATGAGTATAGATTTACCCACCTCGATTACTTGACAGAAGATGAAGCAACAGATTGATGATCCTTCTCCGAATTCCTATGAGGCTCACCTCCTCCTATAAAGGTCGAATCATCAACTTAGCGGCCTACTTCAAAGATTTCTAGCTATTAACATGAAATTAAATAATACCTAACTAAAATACCCTTGGCTGGGACTTAAACATGGATAGCACGACTCTATGACTTTATAAGGTTCCGAGAAGGATTTATTTAAAGAACATCTCGTCTTGATTTTTCTCAATTTTTAGACGGAGAATACTTGAATAGATCACTTAAAATAAATCGAGAATAACTTGATTTCTTCTCCAAAATTGAAACTTGAAAATAACTTGGAAATAACACGACTTGAAAAGCTCGAAAACAACACTCGGAAAGAAGGTACAAAAAATAGCCAGAAAAATCGGTGGAAAACAACACGGGGAAGGTGAGGCGCCATGGCGCACATAGGCGCCGGCGGGCAGCCCCCTGCCACGGCGCAAGGGTGCGTCGGCGGGCTCCCCCCCGCTCCCCCACGGGGATCCTTCTTTCTATTTCTTCCGCCCAGTTTCTGGGCAATCTTCAACTTGGTTTCTTCAGTGTTCGTCGATTCCTTCAACGAACACGAAGAACACTTATAATAATTTTTCTAAAAACATGCTTCAATAATTTAAATTAACATGAAACGACATGTTTTAACTTCAAAAGAAATCTGCATTATAACGGCATAAACATGATAATCCTCTTTAAACATTTGGATTAACGATGAAATCTTTAAATATAACTTGAACAGAATTTAAACGGGATAACGAGACTAATTACAAGAATTAATAACGGGAATCATAACAACAGGAATAAAGCGGGCCATATAACGTAAACGCTATTAACTTGGAACTTTAATAAAAATCGAAATATTAACTTTAGATGGAAATAAATGAATAATAACGAAGAACGTGAAGAATGAAAAGTAAATGCGGAATTGAAAGACGGAAAAGAAATTGAAATCGAGACCGACGAACAAGAATGGACGGGGTTAGGTGCGTCAAAGGAGGGTGGCTAGCTCGGCGTCTCGTCGAGTCACAATGGTGGCAGAGCTGCCTGCTACAACCCAACGGCGCCTCTAGCACATTCCCTCACCGCATCCCTTCCAAGGCACTCCGCTCGTCGTCTTTGAGAATACTCACGAAGAAGCTTTTTACTTCGACAGAACTTTCTCGGCTCTCACGAGCTTTCTCACTCTTTTGGAAGTGAAAAGAATGGAAATGAATGAACAAATAATGGTGAGGGGTGATGTCTTATTTATAGGAAAAGCTTTGGCTTCCAAGGGAAGCCACTTCAGTGCCAGAATACTGCAAAAGTTACCCCGGGTTCGGTTAAAAGCTGCTTTATTCGATGTCCAGGTCCAAATGACTCCAGAAATAAAATCTAAAAATACCGGGGGACTCGTTGGCTCAAATACTAGTGAACCAAATTGATTTGTGAAGAAGGCGGAGTCGTCTGAAGAAACACGAGCAAAGATTCCCTTTTTGGAATTACTTTTTACTATTCACTCAGACTGACAGATTTTGCTCCCGAGCGTTCGATTGACCTCATAATGGAAATCCGTGAATGCCAACGGAATCCTTGAGTCATTTTCCTTAAGAGAGGCCTGACAGAATTACACTCGAATCAACGAGGAGGATTTCGTAAATTTCTCAAAACATGAACGCACGCAAAAGTTACTATTTATTCACCTTTTAAATACGTTTTTCAACGTCGGGAACTCAAATGACTTCAAAATTAAAATCTGAAAACACCGGCATACTCCTTGAGTTAAAACCTTTCTAACGAGAGCACAAATGATCATAAACGAATTAAGATCAAATTTTCTGAGAAGACAATTTCACGAAAATTGACCCCCAAAGTCGTGACTGACATCTGACCTTAATTAACCTTAATTAAATTTCTTCCTTAACTTCTTAATTATCGTTAAGAATCCTCTAAACCTTTAATTGAAAATTTGGGGTGTTACATTAACGGAAACTCAAATTGAGATTAAACCCTTTTTCCCGTAACTAGAACCTTATTACAGATTGCACGACTTTTGAACTTCGATGAAATATGGGATTTGATAGACTCAAGATTAGAATACATTTCAAAGCTTAAATGGGTCAAGTAACCCTTGCATGGGCCGTGCTGAAAGAATACAGGAGTGCACGGGCCATGTCAGAATTAAAATTGCGACAAAACTCTTCCAAATCCTCTCGCACGGGCCGTACGGAAGAGATGCCTTCCCGCACGGGCCGTGCGCCCTAAGAAGAAATCAAGACAGAGAGTCTTGCACGAGCCATGCGAAAGGCCTCCCTTAGCGCACAGTCCGTACATAAACACGCACTTCAAGAATGACCTAATCGAGAGTTTAGTTAAGGCGATACTCGGTCATCTCTCTATTTTCTCGACATTTTAGAAATTAAACAAAGCTTAACATATCTTCTATGATTTTTCAAAGATATAAACTTTACAACAACTTAAATCGATAGAAATTGAAAATAAAATTTAACGGAGTTTGATATTTGCCCAACACTTGTAAAATATGACAATGAACATGACAATGAGGGTATATATAGGTAAAATTTTGGCTTCCGAGGTAAGCCACTACATATATAAAATACTGATAAAGTGATTTCAGACTCGATTAAAAGTTGCTTTATTCGATGTCGAGGTCCAAATGACCTCCGACATGAAATTCAAAAATACTCAAATACTATTGAACCAACCTAACTTGAGATGATGATGAAGTTGACTGAAGAAAAATGAAGAAAGATTCTCTTTTCAAAAATAGATTTACTATTCATTTTGAATGTCAGATTTCACTCCTGAACGTTCAATTGACCTCACATTAGCAATCTGTGAAAGCGAACGGATACCATGGGTCATTTCCCATAAGATTGGTTTGATAGAACAAGTCTCGAGTCAATGAGGAGGATTTCGTAAATTTTTCAAAACATGAACGCACTCGGAGTTTACTATTCAGAAATTCGTTAAATACATTTTTCATCATCGGGATGTCAAATGACTTCAGATTAAAATTCCGAGAGTACTGACACGCTCCTTGTGTCGATACTTTCTAACAAAACTAAAATTGGCCATAATTAATTTAGGATCGAAAATTTTAAAAAGACAATTTCACGAAAAATGACCCCTAAAGTCGAAACTATATCTGATACACCTTAATAAACATTATTAAAATTTCTTCTTATACTTTCTAATCCTACTTAGAAATTCTTTAATCCTATTTTAAAAATTTGGGGCATTACAAATAAAGTTCATGATTGGGCACACCAGAACATCTATGGTATACTTGGCCTTCAGCAACATTCAATGTTGTCATATATCGATTTTTAGACCCAATCACCTCAAGAGTTGGAGCAAGAATGACTCGTTTTTGTAAATAACTTGACTCATCAATGACATTATTTATGTGTTGTCAACAATAGTTGAAACATAATTTTCATAATATTTAATCAATAGATCATCAGGCAAATCAATAGTTGTTTCTCTATCATTACGCAATCTAATTGTGCCATCTCCTATACTTGCAATCAATTTTGTAAATTCTTTTAACTAAAGTTATTCAACATTTAAAATCCATATTTTGAAGTTTCATGTTCTTTATTAGCTTCAAAATCATGCAATTAACCCATAAATATGATGAGTTAATTGTTTCATGCACAATATCCTGTCTATTTACCTTAGGAATGACTAATAGAATTTGCCTTAAATCTCCATTTGCAATATTCTTATTTTTGGTGCCCCATAAATTTCTCCACAACAATTCAGAAATTGGTCAACGTACTCATCCCACAATGTACATGGTGGCTTTTTCCCCCTAAATGGAATTATAATACGTAGGGTTGTACAAAAACTGAACCGACCAAATGGACCGAACTAGACTAACATAAAAAATCTCCAGTCAGTTACTACACAACAAAGTTCGGTCTCGGTCTTAACTAAGAAGACTGAACTATTAGATTGAATAGACCGAGTGACTGAACATAGCATATGTATATCAATATTTATGTATATATGTATCATGTCATTAGTTATATGTATATAATATATATTTGATATTTTTATATCATATTTATTTACTTCATATTTTTCCTTACCTAATGGCTAATAGCCTAAAAATCAAATTCAGACTAAATGAAATAATCGTCAAGTCTGTAATATCCCAAACTTTTTAGTATGGAAATAATATCCTATAATTACCTTAAGGGTAAGCTAGTGAAGAAAATAGACCCTTATAATTTTTTTAATTTTTTTTCCTAAAAGTAGAAATTGATTTAGTATAGTTTATATACAAATATACAAATATGTATTGTACATATACAAAGTAATTAATTAAAAGACAAATGATATATATATATATATAGCCATAATTAGTTTCTTAATTTTTTTTCGGCAATCATGAATTGTGCACCTTTATATATATATTATATATACACACACATATGTATAGTGTGTTTATATACGTGTATATATATGTTGCATCTTGTAGTATTAAGTGTAGTTAATATATACTAAATTAATAACGAGGTGAGATGTCTACTATATAGCTAGCTAGACTAATAGGTGGTGACTAATCAACACAACTAGGTGATGTCTCTTGAGTATATCAATCAAGTGATGAGTCATATACTAATTAAATTACTAAGTATAACAACAAAGTTGCAATGCTTTTAGTTGATTTTCAACGTAATTAGCAAAGAAAAGAAATTCTGATCTACTTACATTAAAAATAAGTAAATTTCATCTGAGTTGAAGGTAATTTTTTTTAGATATATCGGTGATTTATTTTACTTAAACCACTTCAAGCACTCATATATCAATTACTCATATTCGTAATTTGATTTCTGAATAATAACTAATATGTATAGAAAGTTATTTTATTTGTTTGTAATTATTTTTGTACCAAAATAACCAAATTATATTTTCATTATATATAAATATGTTATATGTATTTTGTCATTTGTACATCATCGCCGAATTAAATTAATCCATAGTGTATGCTAAATCTATTTTTTTTATTAAAAACTATGCATCTAGTTTTGTATATTTAATTAATGTTTATACATGTCCATTAACAAACTTCACTAATCCAGCAAACATAAATTCAAGTTACTTTAAGCACGACAAATTGTTAGCTATCAAAACTATTGATATTAATAACTAAAATTAGATTGTATTTAATATGATTAAAAAGCATATTAGCAAATTGAGATTCCATCCTAAGATTTATAATGATTCTGAGAAAGGATTCGATTTAACCTAACTAGTTATAAAAGTTATAGATTTGTAATTTAGTTTTTAGATCATAATTTGTATTTTCTAGTAAATTAATTAATGTTCAAAATAGTTCAATATTTTAAAATTATCAGATTATTGTAATATGCATATTTTATATTTCTTTTAGTTAAAGCAGTTGATTTAATTATGTACCAATGGTATTTAGTGAATTAAAGTTTATAATTGTAAACCAATTATTATTTATTTTTGGTTTACAGATACTAGTCAAACTAAATATTGTTTAGGTGAGAATTACAATATTAAGTTTATATATATGAAGAACATTAATTATGTATTAGTATTAAGCTAGGAATATATACTGTAATGTATAAGGTACTGAGGGTGGACACGCTGTTAAAATAAAATAATAAAATTTAGCAGAAGTTTAATAGGAACTTAAATTAAAAGAGAATTTAGGTGTTGAGCTTTGATAGAGGCCTTATAGCGAAACTAAGCCGAGACTGGTTATTGTAGGCTTAGAAGAGATAGCAGAATCCGAGCAGAACCAACCCAGATTTTAAAAGCCTTTTTGAGAGACAAATCATTTATCCAGGTGGGTTTTTATTATATAAAAATGTATTTCGGGTTATTAATCCCTGATATTTATAAAATGAATGTGATTGAATATCCAACTTATGACTGTATTTGATGTGCTCTCTTGACTCGTGTAAGTGTTACTACTGTTTTTGGTGACGAAACTACAATGGTTCACGACATCGAACTCCAAGCAAACAGGCAGTGTCCAACCTTAAGCAGCCGGGTTATGTACATGAACCGATTCACCGTAAGCGTTCTAGGGAAGAGTGGCGCGCAATGATGGAACGCAAATGATTTAGTATACATGAAATTCACAAATTTTCTGCTTTAAAAGCTTTCCATGATATGCATAAAATATGATTGGATATTCTGTCTTATAAAATGATTGTTAAGTTTTTCTCAAAAGTACCCACTGAGTGCATTAGTACACATGCCCAAAATCTTTTCAAATATTTTCAGGATGAGCTGTGGGATAGTGGATGGTTGTGCTAAGGCTGAAGAACTATCTTTTGATGTATATGTTTCTTTTATGGAGTCTAACTGAGAACATGCTTCCTTTTGAGTTTGAATAAATGCACTACGTTCTTTTTTGCTTACTCTGATTATTTTTACGGAGTGTTCGTTTTTTTTAAATCCCGTTTACTTTCCATTCCTGACAGCGAAAGTCTGACATCTATTTGCTTCCTTATTCAGACAGGCACAAGTCTGACTTTACATTGCTTTTCATGTCAAGGTAAAAGCCTGGCTTTCTGTTGCATTCACGACAGACGAAAGTCTGACATCTCTTTACTTTATGTATTTGGACAGACATCAGCCTGACCTTTTTCATGCCTAACCTATTAATAGTTAAACTTTGAACTCTTATTATTTACATTGAAGTTTGCTTTCGTTATTCTTTCTTGAGTTCATCCTAAGAGTCATGATATCTAGTTTGAGTAATTATAGATGCTTTAAAAGCGTGGTTGATCCAGTTATAGAGGTTATGCTTCCCAAATTTTTGGGGCACTAACCCTAGTTCTTTGATTGTTTATGTTTAACAACCCCTTCTCCCTTCCCCCAAGTAGCGCACCGGTCCCCTGCCCTTCTCCAGGGATTGGGGCATTACAGAGTGGTATCAGAGCAGGTTGCAAGTCTGCAGGCCTGTTATATTGTTGATTAAGTCTAGTTCTCAGTGTAGTCTCTTAATTGATTGTCTGAAAGCCCTAGCACATCGCCTGCACCACACTCATCTGATTCAAAATGAAAGGTACGTGAGTTAAAATATGGTTTTTTAAGATTCAATTATGTTTACTGATTTCAAAAAGAAAATGAGGATAAGGAAAATTCTCCACATTGATGGTATTTATGAAAAGTCACGCCAATGACGATTTCGAAAGGATAATGGTATCATTTTGGGACTATGTGCCCATGTGATGATGGTTATGAATGAAAGGAACTCTTTTCCATGATGGTAAAATTGTGGGACTTTGTGCCCAGATTGTATTAAATGATTATTTTGAATGGGACTATATGTCCATTATGTTTGAAATGAAATGTGATGTTCTAAATGGGACTATATATATGTCTAAGATGTGTTCTGAAAGAAAGTGTGATGATAGTAACCAGTGCCTTACGATTAGAAATGTTATAATGTGTAAGTGATTAGAATGTAATGATGTTAAAGTGTTAAGACACCCAGAATGCTTATGGAATGATTTGATTAAGAATGTAGATGAATATAACTAGTTGTGACTTATGCACATAGATTGGATTTTAAGTTGATGATTGTTAAGATTCTTGTGTAACATAGGTTGATTAAGTATTTTTCCATGTTCAAGATTATGAGCCCACATGGATTGGTTCCACTAAAATGTGTCAATTTGTTATGATGTGAAATTTAAAAAAAAATATGTTTTGTCATGTTTGGATTGAATCCTACATGAAAGAGAGTTCATGGGAAAATCGTGGTTCGTCTATGATTTAATGGGATGTCTGGGACATTGAATTCCGGTTCAACTGAGAATCTGATAAATGATTATAAAGAGCATATTGACTCAGAAAGATGGGAACGATTATGTAGTGTCTTGTAAACTTAAATGTAGAAAGAACTTAGAATGGATAAGTATATTCTTTTAGATGGCTTGAGTTATATGGATTTCTAGGAAATGCAGTTCATTTGTATGTGTATTTGAGGAGCATGTTGGGAGAATTTTGAATGTCGATGAAGAATCGTGATAGATAGATCTGTTCTCGCTACACCTGTCTCTATGTTTCTGATCGAGGGGCAAAGACAAGTTCAAGACTGGATGTCTCAAGTTCGGGGTGACGTATACGATGATCGAGATAATATGCTTTAATTTAGGTGGATCGATATCTATTCTCTCTCTTTTCTCGACTCAAAGGATGATTGATACGACCCGAGTTGAGGAGATGTCTCATCCAATCAAAGTACCAGAAGGGCCAGTAACAAGATCAAGAACTAAGAGATTCAAGGAGAGTCTCACTGGATTTATACGAGGAGTTTGGAATCAAGAGGCATCAAGGAGACTCGTCGAAGGTGCTGAAGTCGAGCATAGTTAGAGGGCAAAGATCACATGTTGGTATGAGATGGAGAGACAGCGCGGCCCGATTATAGGCGAGGCACGACTGAGGCCCAGACAAGGCGCGATCGTGCATTGAATCAGAGGGGTCAAAAGCACTAAGGAAGGCATGGCTTAGTTACAGTCGCGGCGCGACCAGCGCACTCATGCCTCGAGATGTGACTTGACCGAACATAGCGCGGACAATTCCGTGTCGCACCTATACGGACGGTTCCAAATTTTTAAATTTTGCTTTGTTTTATTTCCTAATTTAGTTGGGACTTTACTTAGGGATTATGTTGATTTTGGCCAGCTATATAAAGCTGAATTCTATGTTCCAAAACACAACTTTCATATTATTTTTAATCTGAAAATGAGTTTTTTACTTTTTCTCTCTGAGAGATTTATCCGAGTTTCACAAAACAATGTGAGATTCAAAAATCGACTTATCAAATGGATTCATATTCCCATTTGTGGCGTCTTCACATCAATCCAAGTTTGTGTTTCCATTCGATAGCGGGTTGCAGATTCAATTAATTTGTGGTTCAACATTGTTGTGAGGCTAGGGTTTGGACAATCCACCCATTCTGTTCGTGTAACCTGATATGCCTGGGAAAACAACTGCTGTCTTTGTCGTTGTGCCGGCGAGGATCACATCAATGAAGTTAAAGAATATTCGAAGAAAGATGCAGAGAAGAATGTATGAAGAGTTATGCGCATCAAATTAAAGTGGACCAAGGCAAAGTATACGTCTTAGTAAGATTCACGACTCGAGATAAATAGTGTTTTAGCTAGGAATGATGAGGTAGCTGATAAACTAGTCATATTGCTGATACTAGCTAAGGTTCATAACGTGATTGATGTCTTAATGTTGAGGAAGTGTAAGTTAGATCCTATACACGTTGTAAAGAATTATAAGACAGTTCTAAACCAGGATTTTTCTTATGAAGAAGACCAGAGGCTATTCTTGACCAAAAGATCCAAGAATTATGAAACAAACAGATACAACTGGTGGAAGTTGTGGAGCAACCGTGGAAGCGAGGAAGCTGCATGGGAGCTAGAAAACAAGATCAATGAGCAGTACCCTGACTTGCCATTTAGAGATATGTCAAATCTCGGGACGAAATTTATTTCAAGAGGGGTAAAATGTAATATCCCAAACTTTTTAGTATTAAAATAATATCCTATAATTACCTTAAGGGTAAGCTAGTAAAGAAAATAGACCCTTATATTTTTTTTAATTTTTTTTTCCTAAAAGTAGAAATTGATATAGTATAGTTTATATACAAATATACAAATATGTATTGTACATACATATAGCAATTAATTAAAATAAAAATGATATATATATATAGCCTTAATTAGTTGCTTAATTATTTTTTTTTCGGCAATCATGAATTGTGCACCTTTATATATATGTTATATATACACACACACATATGTATAGTATGTTTATATACGTGTATATATATGTTGCATCTTGTAGTATTAGGTGCAGTTGATATATAATAAATTAATAATGAGGTGAGATGTCTAGTATATAGCTAGCTAGACTAATAGGTGGTGACTAATCAACACAACTAGGTGATGTCTCTTGAGTATATCAATCAAGTGATGAGTCATACACTAATTAAATTACTAAGTATAAAAACAAATTTGCAATGGTTTTAGTTGGTTTTCAATGTAATTAGCAGAGAAAAGAAATTCTGATCTATTTACATCAAAAATAAGTTAATTTCATCTGAGTTGAAGGTAATTTTTTTTAGTTATATCGGTGATTTATTTTACTTAAAGCACTTCAAGCACTCATATATCAATTACTCATATTCATAATTTGATTTCTGAACAAGAACTAATATGCATAGAAAGTTATTTTATTTGTTTGTAATTATTTTTGTACCAAAATAACCAAATTATATTTTCATTATATATATATATATGTTATATATATCTTGTCATTTGTACATCATCGCCGAATTAACTTATCCATAGTGTATGCTAAATCTATATTTTTTATTAAAAACTATGCATCTAGTTTTGTATATTTAATTAATGTTCATACATGTCCATTAACAAACTTCACTAATCCCGCAAACATAAATTCAAGTTTGTTTAAGCACGACAAATTGTTAGCTGTCAAAAATATTGATATTAATAACTAAAATTATATTGTATTTAATATGATTAAAAAGTATATTAGCAAATTGTGATTCCGTCCTAAGATTTATAATGATTCTAAGAAAGGATTCAATTTAACCTAACTAGTTATAAAAGTTATAGATTTGTAATTTAGTTTTTAGATCATAATTTGTATTTTCTAGTAAATTAATTAATGTTCAAAATAGTTCAATATTTTAAAATTATCAGATTATTGTAATATGCATATTTTATATTTCTTTTAGTTAAAGCAGTTTATTTAATTATGTACCAATGGTATTTAGTGAATTAAAGTTTATAATTGTAAACCAATTATTATTTATTTTTGGTTTACAGATACTAGTCAAACTAAATATTGTTTAGGTGAGAATTACAATATTAAGTTTATATATATGAAGAACATTAATTATGTATTAGTATTAAGCTAGGAATATATACTGTAATGTATAAGGTACTGAGGGTGGACACGCTGTTAAAATAAAATAATAAAATTTAGCAGAAGTTTAATAGGAACTTAAATTAAAAGAGAATTTAGGTGTTGAGCTTTGATAGAGGCCTTATAGCGAAACTAAGCCGAGACTGGTTATTGTAGGCTTAGAAGAGATAGCAGAATCCGAGCAGAACCAACCCAGATTTTAAAAGCCTTTTTGAGAGACAAATCATTTATCCAGGTGGGTTTTTATTATATAAAAATGTATTTCGGGTTATTAATCCCTGATATTTATAAAATGAATGTGATTGAATATCCAACTTATGACTGTATTTGATGTGCTCTCCTGACTCGTGTAAGTCTTACTACTGTTTTTGGTGACGAAACTACAATGGTTCACGACATCGAACCCCAAGCAAACAGGCAGTGTCCAACCTTATGCAGCCGGGTTATGTACATGAACCGATTCACCGTAAGCGTTCTAGGGAAGAGTGGCGCGCAATGATGGAACGAAAATGATTTAGTATACATGAAATTCACAAATTTTCTGCTTTAAAAGCTTTCCATGATATGCATAAAATATGATTGGATATTCTGTCTTATAAAATGATTGTTAAGTTTTTCTCTAAAGCACCCACTGAGTGCATTAGTACACATGCCCAAAATCTTTTCAAATATTTTCAGGGTGAGCTGTGGGATAGTGGATGGCTGTGCTAAGGCTGAAGAACTATCTTTTGATGTATATGTTTCTTTTATGGAGTCTAACTGAGAACATGATTCCTTTTGAGTTTGAATAAATGCACTACGTTCTTTTTCGCTTACTCTGATTATTTTTACGGAGTGTCCGTTTTTTTTTAAATCCCGTTTACTTTCCATTCCTGACAGAGAAAGTCTGACATCTATTTGCTTCCTTATTCAGACAAGCACAAGTCTGACTTTACATTACTTTCCATGTCATGGTAAAAGCCTGGCTTTCTGTTGCATTCACGACAGACGAAAGTCTGACATCTCTTTACTTTATGTATTCGGACAGACATCAGCCTGACCTTTTTCATGCCTAACCTATTAATAGTTAAACTTTGAACTGTTATTATTTACATTGAAAAGTTTGCTTTCGTTATTCTTTCTTGAGTTCATTCTAAGAGTCATGATATCTGGTATGAGTAATTATAGACTCTTGAAAAGCATGGTTGATTCAGTTTTAGAGGTTGTGCTGCCCAAATTTTTGGGGTACTAATCCTAATTCTTTGATTGCTTCTGTTCAACAACCCCTTCCCCCTTCCCCCTTCCCCCAAGTAGCGCACCGGTCCCCTGCCCTTCTCCTAGGATCGGGGCGTTACAAAGTCTGAACTCTAAAGTTTAAACCCTAGTTTTCCAATTGACAATTGAGTTATCACCACGAGCCCACAACGCTATCTGTCACCGACCGTCAGTTCAGCACTGTGCAGAGAGTCAAGTCTCAAGAGACTAGAATGGAGAGCTCCCCATGTCGGACACATCATTCCTCCAGCAATGCTTCATCTCTAGTTTATTTCAACGATATACGACCATCGCTAGCTACAACCTTAACACCATTGTTGCAATGGGAAACTATTCTCCTCACCGTATTATTGTTGTGATTCAATGAAGAATGGGACAACTAGTTTGAAGCGTCACATGACCGATTATATATTTAATCCAAATAATAAAAATCTTAAGTAATCTAATTCACTGCATCCTATAGATGAGGGGGTAGAAACCATGCATAGTCTTACTACTTGGAAATTTGATCAAGATGCATGTATATTACAATTTACTGAAATGATGATTAAGGATGAACTTTCATTTAGACTTGTGCATGGGGAAAGATTTATTAGCTTTGTTGCATCTTTACAACCTAAGTTTAAGATGCATTCACGTTGGTCCATTTCTAGGGATTGTTATCAATTATTCCTAGATGAAAAGGTGAAGTTGCGTGAGTTTTTCAAGAAATCTAGACAAACTTTTTGGATTACTACTGATACATGGATATCCATTCAAATCTTATGACTATCAATAGTGCATAAATTGATAATCTTGTTGTTCACACTCCAATATTGATCAATATAATGGGCAGTGATACATATATAGTTAAGATTTTGAATAGATGTCCATATATCAATAGTAATCCAAACAGTTTGTCTAGATTTCTTGAAAAACTTACGCAACTTCACCTTTTCATGTAGGTGTAATTGATAATAATCCCTGGAAACAGACCAAAATGAAGGCATCTTAAACTTAGGTTGTAAAGCTACAACAACGCTAATAAATCATTTCCCATACACAAGTCTAAATGAAAGTTCATCCTTAATTAAAATTCAGTAAATTGCAATCTACATGCATATTGATCAAATTTCCAAGTAGTAAGACTACGCATGGTTTCTACCCCCTCACCTACAATTGTGGATTGGAAAATTGCTAAGAGAATGATTGAGATTTTATTAGTATTTTATCATATCACACTTAGAGTTTCTGCTTCTTTGCATGTCACATCTAATGTGTTTTACCATGAGATTAGCACAGTGATGTTGTTGTTCAAGGATTGGATTTGGAGTAATGATAAAATTGTGAAATCAATAAGGCAAAAAATGAGGTTGAAGTATGATAAATATTGGGGTAATTTAAAAGAGATGAACAAGCTTATTTCTATGGCTGTTGTTCTTGATCCAAGATATAATCTTGAGTTCATTGAGTTTGTTTGGAAAAAAGAGTACGAATTTGAAGAGGGTAAAAAACTAGCAATTGATTTTAGATTTGACATGAATAAATTATTCGATAAGTATAGTACACTATATCAACCTCAAAGTGGTGTGACGAATAATGAATCATCAAGCCAAGGTTAAACTCCTAAAACAAAACCTCTATACAATGTGTGCACTATGGGAGACATGTTCAAGAGGATGAGACGTGGAAGTGGAGATACAAGAAAAAATGAGATTTATGTCTATCTCAAAGAAGATCCTCTTGATGTGGAAACAAATGATTTCGACATATTGAAGTGGTGGAAGCTTAACCACATGAGATTTGCTATTCTTTTACTTATTGTTCGAGATATTTTATCGATGCCCATATCTATAGTTGCATCTGAATTCACTTTCAGTATTGGAAGCAAGGTTCTTGATCCCTTTAGGAGTTCTTTAACTCCTAAAATTGTAGAAACTCTTTTATGTGCTCAAGATTGGTTGAGGGACTCAAACCAACCTAAATCAATTGAAGAAGATTTAGAGTGTATTCTATAACATGAAGAAAGTGTTTATTTTATTCACTTATATTTTATTATTGTAACATCTATAGTAAATGTCTAATTATATGCCTATATTTTTGTAGATATCAAAGATATTGAAGCAAGTCGTTCCAATGAAACCAGTAAAAGCATAATGACACAATGTTGATTTGAATGAATTGGTGACTCATGGCTTGTAATATTCTTTTTTTTTTGAATGACTTGTAGGTTCTTTTTCTTCAATCATGATTCATGTTATCAAACTTGAACACTTACTCTAGTTGTCTACTAGTTTTGATTTTTGGATTGTGTGTATTTGGAAATGGAATGATTTATAAATTTGTAATCATTTTAGGTTTGTACTTTTTTTATTTAAAATGGTTGGTTTATCAATGTAATCATATTGGAGGGAACAAAATTGGGAAAACAACATGAAAATAATAGATCGGATTGAATGGGCCGACGGTCGGTCTTGATTCGGTTGTAATTTTATTTCGGTCCAATTCGGGCAAAAAAATCACATGAATAGGTTGGTTCGGTCCTTCTGTTTTGGTCCGATCTTAGATCGAACCAACCGTTTGCACACCCCTACAAATATATTTAGTTTTTATTTAATGTACTGTCATAATAAGAATAAACAACATACTAGTAATCATATTTCTTACGCAATGTCTTCCAATATTAACTCAATAATCTTTGATTGATTTCCATTAGAGGACACACGCTTCTCTGGTTGTCTCCTATCTTTCACTAGTCCCACAACATTTATGAGATGAAAAAGCATTTTAGAAATATCTATTCTCTTATGATAGTAATAAAAGAAAAATTAATAAAAGAAAATATATAGTAACATTACCAAACAACACAACATCATACATGTTTTCCATAGTTGAAATTACTTTGAAGGATTTGATTGTATACACGCATCTTGGAAATACATCGTCAAATAACCTACAAATAGGTCCTGCTAAGAAATATAATCTTATACTTGTTTTCAATAATCTTGTATTTATTGGCATTTTGAGTACGATAAATTTTTTTAATTCCATACAAGCATCATTCTTCCAACATAGGCTTGAAAATTAGGATTAATTCATGTTGAATGGTTCCATGAATGTGTTCTCCTTATTGAAAAAATTATCCACCATTAATGATATAAATATTTATGGAGATTCAATATATACATACAATGTAATTTACATTTACTTTGTCATGCATATTTATACCCCAAAATCGTGAAAAACACACTCATATGTGTCTGTTTATCTTCTATTTATAGTCAATAGAACTACAAAAGCATGCACTAATCGAACCTTCAATGCCGACGTCACACTTATTGGGTTTAAATCTCTATTGAGGCAAACTGGTGTCATTGGAGCTTTAATTCAACTTGGATTCTGCAAAAGCAAAATGTAATTTTTTATTTCTAAGTTATTATTATATTACTAAGTTGTATGTGGAGATAGGTAAAGCAAATATACTAAGCACACTTAACACATACTTAACAACAATTGTTAGTGAATTATTCAACTGAACTAGTACACAATAATTGTGGGTATGAAACACAAGATATATATTGCAAAGTGGCTCCAAATATACAAATATTTAGTTGTAATATTTTAAGTTTGAATTAGAGCTAGAGTTGTAGGGTAATAGGCAACTTTAACCTAAAATCAAACATGTTAGATATTTTTAGTTTCAAATTTGGGCGCTCAAATTCTATAAATAAATCCTAGCAAATTTGAAAATTGTGAACTATAATGTAAAAAGTGGTTGGTAATTTTTTTAAGTGAATTATGTCTTAATAGATTTTATTTTTAAATATTGGTGCATATGTGGATGCAAAAGATGTGATAATATATATAGATCAGAGTTCAAATAGGAACACAAACCCTGTGTAGGAAATAGGAATGAATATCAGCCATATGATCCATTTATTTGGATGGACAAGATCCGGTTATATATGAGGGATCGGATTGCAATTATATAATATTTTAATTAAGTCAGGGTTATAGTTGTAATTCATATCTTATTATGTAAAATCTAATCCCACATTTTAGGGAATTTTTCATAATGCATACAATTGTGGATTCTATTTTAATTTATTTTTAAAATAATTATTCAGCCGTTTTTTTTACTCAGCGCAGCCGCTTGTGGTTTTTTTTGTATTAACACTGAGTGTTATTCTAGAAACTGTTCATTGGAAGTTGAAAAAATTCATTATGTTCTACAATATTTGCTAAATTTTTCATCGCTTTTTGGAACGGGTTTTACAGGATATTGCTTGTTATTTGTGCGCTATAAAATCAAGATTGCCACATCGATGGAAAATTCAGGTATTCAACGTATATTTATTGCGTTCAAAATAATTGTTAGTCAATTTATTATGTTTTTTTTTTAAAATTATATGTTTCTATATATGATTGGGTTTTAGTTTAATTTTGTATATTAATCGATTGAGGGATGTGCAAACTGAAAGAACACATTTAAAAACTTTTGTCAAAACATTGTAGGAGAAGTTGCAGAGTATTGATCTATGTCAAGTTACGAGTTATTCTAAAAAAACATACGTAATTCCATAATTTTTTTCTTCAATGTAGGGTTTTCTATTGTGTGTGTGTGTCTGTTAACTGTCAGAACATTGCTATCAACGACTTACGATTAGCTAACCAACGTAATTTTTTTGCTAATTAAGAGCCTTTATTAATATATTGGTGGGGGTGGTGTTTTAATTTGTTTCTGTTATCTTAAGTTGTGCGCTGTCAATAATATATGTTTTTCCTAACGGATGCAAGTTCATTTGATAAGTCAAATTTTTATGAATGGGCGATATTCGAGTTGTGATTGTGATTTCATTATAGCGAGTTGTTTGTTATCTGTGTTTTTATTAATTCTTAATTTTAATGCATGGTTTTAACGACATAATATTTTTCAGTTAACTGATAGAATATTGCTAACAACGACATACAATTTGCTAAATAACATAAAAATATTTGCTAATTAAGACCCTTTATGAATGCATTGATTGAAGTGGTGTTTTTTATTTCATTATCTTAAGTCGGCCGCTATCAATCATATATTTTTTTCCTAACGAATGCAAGTTAATTTGATAATTCAGAATTTTAAGAATGGGCGATATTCGAGTTGTGATTGTGATTTCATTATTGTGAGGTGTTTGGTATATGTGTTTTTTTTATTTGATTACAAATACTTTTTTGTTTGGTAATTCTTATTTTTTATGCATGGGTTTAATGTTTTTTTTGTGTATTTATTATTTTCAAACGTTTGATTTTAGTAATATTTTATTCTAAAATGTGTACAATGGAAACAATATTACTTATATGGTTCTCATGTTTGTTTTTAATTATTAATTTATATAGTTTAATGAACTTTAATTTTTAAAAATGGCAGAAAGTAATTTATCTATAGAAAATCATGCGAGTGATGATTACATACCAGAGTGTGAAGAATCGTTCAAACCGTTTGTTGGACAGAAGTTCAAAAGTGTAGAGGACGGTATTATTTTTTATAGGAATTACGGTGCAACTGCTGGATTTGACATTCATCGTGGTACGGCTAGAAGGTCTAATGATGGTGTTATTTTATGGAGGTATGTGTTATGCAGTTGTAAAGGTGAAAAGAATTCGGCTAAGGATGAAGTTGGTGATGGTGTGAAGAAGAAACGACGTAGAGTATCAAAGAAAGTGAACTGCATAGCTCGAATAACTTTGAAATTGTGCGGTCAAGATGGACCAAATTAATTTTTGTGCTAATGTAACACAAAAATTTGCTAATATTGACCAAATTAATTGCTATTCTCGCTTAAACAAATTAATCACAAAAATTCTCTTCTATATTCACCTTCAAATTGTATCAATTTTTTAACAAAAAAATTTGCTAACATATTCAGATTTATTTGCTTAATAACATTCATAAATCTGTTAATGAAGAGCATTTTCTTAGCTATATGTATTCAAACAGATAACAATTGCTATCAGTTGCATTAATATTTGCTAATATAACACATTAGTTTGCTAATATTGACCAAACTAATTGCTATCCTCGCTTAAACAAAGTATTCAAAAAAATTCTCTACTATATTCAGCTTCAAATTCTAGCAATTTTTTAGCAAAAAAAATCTGCTAACATGTTCAGATTTATTTGCTAATAACATTCATAAATTTGCTAATCAAGAGCATATTGTCTACTATATGTATTCAAATAAATAATAATTGCTATCAATTTCATTAATATTTGCTAATAGCACAAACTAATTTGCTAATATTGTCCAAATTAATTGCTATTCTCACATAAACAAATTAATCAAAAAACTGCCCTTATATATTGAGTGTCAAATTATAGCAATTTTTAACCAATTACCGCTACATTTCTATTTGCTAATATAGCACATGAACTTGCTACCAATTAACACATTAGTACACATATGCAATTATACAGAATACATTCAAATAATGTGTAGAGTATCAACAGACAACCAAATACTAAATGATAAAATCGAAAAAAATAAGACTGCTATAGTCTACATAAATTTTTGCTATTTCTAAAAATAAAATTGCTAATAATGTTCGCTATATATATTCAATCAAAGGAAAGTTAATTATAATACAAATTTTTTCAACCATGTGCGCGCCGCAAACAGAAATTGCAAAACAATCATCATGAACAAGAGTCATCAATTTTTGGTGCACGTCTCTTCCCAATTCCTGCACATAAGACCCCATATTACACGTACACTACAAGAAAATCGTTCATACACCACGGGTAATAACCGTGGTGTATGATAAATCCAAACCGTGGTCTAGGTGGGCGTCGTCTATGCACACGCTCATACACCACGAGTAATAACCGTGGTAATTTTACCACAATTTTATCAAAACCGTGGTTAATTTACGACGTTCGCATACACCACGGTGAATAACCGTGGTAATTTGACCACATTTTTCAAAAAACCGTGATAAATTTACAACGGTTATAAAAAACTGTGGTAATTTTACCACGATTTAAGTATAACCGTGGTAAAATTACCACTGTTTTCTTAAAAAACCATGGTAAAATTACCACGGTTTCGATAAAATCGTGGTAAGTTAACCACAATTTTTTAAAAATCGTGATAAATTTACCACGGTTCTCTATTAAAACCGTGGTAAAGTTACAAATGTTCTTATTAAAACCATGGTCATTATTTATTTTTGCCCTATTTTTTAAATTATTTTTATCCTGTATAAATCCCAAATTAAAAAATAATATAATTAATAATCATCCAAAATTACAAAATATCATTCAATACACAAAATATCATTCAAAATACAAAATATTATCAAAATACAAAAATCTCATCCAAAATTTTATATTAAACCATAACTATCCAAAATACAATATCTCATCCAAAATGCAAAATTCATTGTTACAAAGATCTCAATTACTTATTCCAAACTACTACATAAATTCAAAGTTCTATTACAAAGTTCTTACTAGTTTCATTAGCGAGCACCGATGATTTATTGGAGAAATAAAAAGACCACAATAACCTGCAACATGTGAAAAGACAAGTAATTAATTACAAGGCATTAATTTATCACAATATTATTTGTTCAAGCAGTACAATCAAAAATATTATCTGACAAATAAAATGATCACGAGTGGTAGTATCCATTTTCAGAAATTGTACATTATCAGTCAACATAATCAATATTTATATATCATCTATCATAAATGTTTTATAAATTTCCAAGGCACCTAAGTCAAAATTCTTCTAAGTATAAAATTTAACTTATGACTACTCACTATGGAAAGAGTTGGCACAGAAGGAGGATCGAAATCCTCACAATGTTTAAGATTAATGGGAACACAAACATGGCCCGCAAAGAAATAGAAATTGTGAAATAATATGTTTAACTTAAAAATAAGAAATTTAGCATAACAGTTATTTGAAGAGAACAATCATAAATTAGAAAGACGCAACTCAAAAAACTAGTCAAATTATCATATATAATTTATTTATTTTTTGGTTGAGTTTTTTTTCACCTGAATGAGGAAACTACCAGAACAGCATTTACATGGAAACAAAGCACAAATAATACATCCTTAAAGGAGAATCAAAGAGAATTCATGTGACTGACAAAAAAGTTTCTTACTTACAGATGGGCATTTAGATAGAGGGGGTCAATAACTAAAAGTTTTTCACTCCAAGAAGCAAATTCTCTTGAGCTTCTAATATAATATTGATACCAAAAGTCATACCTTCTGTCTCCCAGATTGCAAATGATGTTAAAGTTGACCCCATCGAACAACATCGATATCCTCACGTGAACGTTTCTTATCCTGCCACAACTCAGAGTAATGGCTGCCAGAGTTACAAGTTAGGAAGGCTATCAATTATTTTACGACAAAGGACAAACAACAATTAAAAAGCACACCAGTAAGCAAATTGGCAGATGATTTAATTACTATCACACTAAAGTCAAGACAATTTGTTTCTCTTGCTCTTTACATAGCAAGCAACATAAGATTTTTAATTATTTGATACACATATGGATTAAATTAAAATGCATTTACCAAATGGAACTTCTGAGAGCAGTTGAAAAGGATTCAAGTGCCTCTGCTGAAGAACAAAATTTCAAGAACAGTGCATATTCAAGAGATAACTGCCTCACGAGAACCAGAATTTCCTATATGGCGTCCCTGCATCCTCATCTTGCATGTGCTGCCACAAAAAATGATCATTAGACGATAGTCGAGAATTACCAACACAAGTTCCTCAGAACCCTACTCTCATAGCCCTTATCAATACGATTATAAATAAATGTACAGCACCATGCTTCCTAGATACCTACTGCACCTAATGCTCAGATCAGATTACATAAATTGTAGCAGGAGGGGGGGAGTGATAAAATTTCCTCTTTTACTAAAATAAGATAAAACAACCAGAATCATGAAAGTTCAGCTAGAAATGCAAAATGTTGCTAGTTCTTATTAAACATACACTAATGTTGAAGTGCATGGATTTATGTAGCAAAATGGTCAAACAAGGGTTAAAAGGTGACTGGGGGTATATGAGTAGAATAACAGTTGACTTAGTTCCTGCTGTCGGGAAGATAAGGAGGAAGATAATAAGACAGCATAGAATATCAACCAAATATATGCAGCAATTACCAGTCAAATGTAATTAAAAAACTTGGACAGACAGATATAGCATTTCAATCTTACATAATTAAATGTAGATCAGTTTCTAAAAACAAAACAGGAATGGTTGCAAATACCAAATACAAATGAAAAGATAAAAAAAATGGATTAGTTTTCGACACCAGAGCATCATTTCCAAAGGATGGCCATTGGTCAAGACTTGCATCATTTTAAATAACAGCACAAAAGAAATCAGAACATTTATCTTATCTTAAAAACAAATATGAGCTCATCTAACTATATTCCAAGGACAATCAGACATTAAACACCAAATGCATCAACATACAAGTACTTCCAAAATATTATAATTTAGAATTTATGGAAATGAGTCTCCTTTGGTAGAAAAATCAACAGTCATGCCCAATATTTACATCATTTTCAACTACAGACATCCACATAATTTTGTAGATTTTCTAACTCTCAATGACCATGATTACCAATTGAGTCTCTTTTGCTAACTTTAAGAACATTCACTAAACAAATTCTTTCAAGCATAAGTATAACAGCGAAGAGAGTTTTGTTGATCACCTCTTCCTCTGTCCAGTTTGTCTTGGATAATCTTCGGGTTGGACCACTAACTCTTCTTCAATTGCTGTCACAAACATGAAATTAATGAATATCTTAAACAAGCTACAACTACTTATCCATATGAAGTAGTTGTAAACATTATTAATGCCACATAGAAAATCAACTCCAAGTCTTACAGCAGCAGATTTAAAAGAACTTTAAATTGTAAAAAGAACACAAACCCATGAATAGAAGCAGGCGTATCATCATCAATAGCAGTAGCAGCACAATTATTTTTTCCGTCCTCTTTTTCTATTTCAGTCTTACAACACTTATCTTCTTCCAATTTGGGGCCACAGTTAATCAACTCTTAATCAAACTTTTTAACAAAATCCCAGAAAAATAACAAACAAGAATCAATCAAGCATCAGAATTGATCGCACCTTTGAAATTTGAGTTGAGTAATTGATGATCACTTCTAAAATGGTTCAACTCCTAGTTTAATATTCTGTAAGTATATGTTGCACAACTTCAACAGCAAGATAGATATGTTGTGATGAAGCTAATAAAGCTATTTCCTGTGGCTAAATAGGATTTCTTAACATGGTTTTAATTTTTTTAATATAATCTGATACACAATAATGAACACCAAGTTGGACAAGACATAATAGCAGATACTTGGGATATTTAATCTTACTTTGTAGGTTACAAAAGAAAAAGAGTAGTAACTTTTTAGTGAAAACAAAACTTATACACAAGTTAAAATCCTTCTAAATTAAGAATCAATGAGACTTATTTCCTTAGCAGTTATTACTTCAATTTTCTGTCAAATATCAAAATACGTGTCAGTGGAACCTTAAGCAAATACAATTGCATTGAGACCCTAGACTACTCCAGCAATTGTGCACTATATACTTCTCTTATAAACGTCTTGAAGAGGAAGCAACACCATCTCCGCAAAAATACATCCAACAGACCACATACCAATCCCAGTCGAGTAATGAGTCGATCCAAGACCTCGCACAGCGCCGTCGGTAGCACGCCTTCCTCATCCATTTCGAGGCGGGTTTCTTAGGAGTGAAACAGCAGTAAAGAGGCCGGAGAGATGCAAATCTCAGTAGTAGATGGCGATGGCGACAGAGATCGAGATAAAGACAGTGACGGAGACTTGAACAACGACGACGAAGACTGTAGGAGGATGGAGAAACGGCGGTCGGTGGGGGGTGAAAGAGAGAGAGAAATATAGAGAGAGAGAGAAGTAGTGACGGGTGTTGAAGAGTTTCGCGATTTCAATTTTTCAATTCCCTTCATATTTTTTTAAAAGTATATTTACCACGGTTTTAGAGTATCGGTCATGTTTTCATCTATATGCACCACCAAATATTTACAACCGTGGTATGTTTTCAAGTAAAACACGCTCATACACCACGGTTTTTATACACCACGGTTTTAATAAAAACCATGGTTATTAGATAAATCACCACGGATTATTGCCAAAACCGTGGTGAATCGAGGGTGGTGTATGAGCGAATTTCTTGTAGTGGTAATTAGTACATATTACATTTCTACATAACACAAATCATACTAATAATCATCAACATATATGCTGAAAATATACATACATAATCGCTAGCAGACTCATCAAAATTTGATAGTACACTCATACATAATCGCAAGCAGACTCATTAAAATTTGCAATCAGATTGTGATTTTTTTGTTAAGAATCTACAGAAAGTTGCTAATAATAGCTAACACACGCATGAACATTTTCAAACCATAAAAGTCACATAAATTGTAATGTACACCTAAATTGGCTAAAATTTCAATACATTTTTTTGCTAAGATCTTATATATAATTGCTAACTGTCACATATATCTTCACAAATTTGGTATCAGTTTCAGATTTTTTGGCTAATTAAATGAACAAATGCTGCTATTAATGTACACTAAATTGATGTCAGATTCACATAATTGCTAATACAAACATACATAATCGCTAACAGGTGCGTCAAAATTAGACACATATTAAACACAAATTTGCTAAAAATAAATAACAAAAAATTGCTAACAAAATCCTACATATTTTCTACTAATGTACAAATGATTAGCTATCAGTATGTATATGAAAATAATTGCAACTAGGAATCTAACATTTTGCCAAACCGTGAGAATAAAAAAATAGAACACCCAATAAAATACACAAATGATGAAGTTCATATTTCAAACAAACCAAAAACAATCAATAGCCAAAATTTAATTAACATTAGTTTGATGCACTCCCCCCTACATTTCATGATTTAAATTCAAATATAAAACACAAATTTGCTAAAACCAAATAACAGATAATTGCTAACACCACATACATATTTGCTAACTGACTCCTGGATATTTGTAAATATTTTATACATGATTAGCTATGCGTTCTTATTCCAGAATAACAGCAAATAGGATAATAACATTTTATAACCACGCCTGCATCACAAACAGAAAATGCAATGGAATACAAATTCAAAAACAACCAATAGCCAAACGAACACATTATGCTAAAATCAAACAAAAAAGAATTGCTATCAAATTTATATATATTTGCTAATACCATATATAAATTTGCTAATAATGTCCACATTATGCGCTATCCGTATTCATACAAAAATATTTGCAAATAGGATACTCAAACCCCACCAACATCCAAATTTTTTATTAACATTACTTTCACCTAAATTTTTTCAGTTTCAAGTTCTATCATTAAAAAAAATTGAAAATATTACACAATCCATAAACAAAAAAATCCAGAAAAGCAAAATCCCAAAACATAAACATTAGTAAGCACACAAATATTCAACTATGAAGTACACCATTCTACATATTTGAAAAAAATCGCATCGTCATCAATGAAACCAAACCAAACGAAAAAAAAAACCACCTCCTGAATACCTGGAGTTCTTCTTGATGAATGTCTCCCCATCATCTGCTACTGTAATCGACCTTCGATGTGTAGTAGAATCAAACACCGTTGCTGGTAAAGCAAAGAAATGGCCTACTGGATTGCGGAATTTTTTGGTAGAAAATGGGATAAGAATCGTCGCTTCAAATGTTCAACTGGAGTGATAAATTTTGCTATTAACTAACCCTAGATTTGAGTTTGGAAAATAATCGATATCAAATCTAATTCAATTTGGAGTCTTTTGGTGGGATTCATGCCATAATTACATGCCTAAATTATAGGGACGTGATTTTAGTGTAATATTTTTACCCTTTTTTACCCCTTGAAATTCAGATATATGAATAAAAAGGAAAACAATTGCAATTTGGTCCCTAGATGTAAAATTGAATCTATGTCGTTGATTTGGAACAAATCTATGGTTAATATTTGTTCCTATTTTCTAAAGGGGGGGTGGTCTTCATTTTAACCCACTCCAATATATATGCACACATATGTCATTATATATACACGCATATCAATATACAATATTTGTTTGGAAGTGTGCTAGAAAATTATATATACACGCATATCAATATACAATATTTGTTTGGAAGTGTGCTAGAAAAGTAAAGCAAAATTGTGATAGCTACTAACTTCTCCTTAAAGCTACAACTTTTTTGATTGCTTAATGGACCTCTATTTATAGCATTATTCATGCATGCATGAGACATGCTGATTTGGACGGGATTTAAGGTTATGAACAGTACAAGAAGATTGAGTTTTATTATATTAGATAGATGTTTTTTATTTTAATGTCATTGTTATGATTTTTCATTTATGTGTTAATGTTGAAAATTTAATTTTTATGTAAATGTGTTCTTTAATTTTTACAACTATAATTTTAATTATTCTCTTAATAAACATCATATAAAATAAATTTAAAACATATGTTGGAATTTATTGTCAAAGTTAGGAAATAAAAGTTAAATTAGGTTAATTACGCCAATATCTTCCTTGATTAGTCAGTTACCTTTTTAGTTGATTTCATTTCTTTAAAATAGGCTTCTTTCTATATATATAGACTAGATAATCATCAATGAATAGAATCTCATTTTTTTTACATGGTATCAGAACAGGTTTCTAAACTCTAGCAGCCACTTCTCACATTTTCCAAAATTCATCAATTTCTTCTCCATCAATTATCTTCTCTTCATAGTAGTTGGTCTATTTGATCAAGTATGAGATTACTTCATGACAAACATCTAATACTAATATGTCCAATCAAACATCCAATACTAATATACCCAGTCATGGAGATTTATCGCATGTGCACACAACCTCTCATAAACTGAATGGCCATAACTATCTTCAAGGGTCTCAATAAATCAAGATGTTCATTTGTGGTAAGGGTATGGATGAGTATATCTCGGGTCAAGTAGTGATGCTTGCAATCACTAATCGTGAATTCAAAAAGTGGAAAAATGGATAATAGCATGATAATGTCATGGTTGATCAATTCCATAACCAATGAAATTGGTGAAAATTTCCTTTTATTTGACACGGCACAACATATATGAGATGCAACAAATGACACTTACTCGAGCAAGAAAAATATATCAGAGCTCTTTCAAATAGAATCAGTTCTCTACGATCTTCGTCAAGGTGATCAAACAATCACTCATTACTTTAACACTCTCTCTCGTCATTAGCAACACCTTGATTTATTTGAGGTTTATACATGGAAGTGCACAACATATGCTGCTGTAAAATGCCAGAATCTCAGAATTTATTTAGAAAATTAAAGGAAATAAATGGAGCTTAAATAAAGATGTTTCGGATGTAAGTCGCCACGTTAGGTGTGTTTTATTCAAAAATCATCTATCAAAATTTTTTTATCTCAATTCAAATTTAGCCAATTTTAGTCTTGTTTAAAAGGTATTGACCCAAGGAATATGCCAGTACTTTCGAAATTTTAATCTGAGGTCATTTGAGATCCCGGCGATGAAAAAAGTATAAAGTAAGAGTGTGAATAGTGTTTTTCCGTAAGGACGTGATTTTCAGAAATTCATGAAATCTCGTGTGTTGACACGAGCCTTGTTTCATCAAGCCATCCCTATAGGAAATTTTTCAAGAAATCCGTTGGCGTTCTCGGATTTTCAATCAAAGGTCAATTGAACGCTCGGGAATTTTATTTGTCCCTTGTGTGGAATAGTAATTATATTTTTGAAAAGGGAATCTTTCTTCGTTTTTCTCCAGACATCTCCTTCGTCATCCCAAGTCAAGTTGGTTCAATAGTACTCGAGCCAACGAGTCTCCCGGCATTTTCAGATTTCGTGTTTGAGGTCATTTGGACCTCGTCATTGAATAAAAAAACTTTTAATCGAGTCCGGAATTACTTTAGCAGTATTTTTCTACTGCATTGGCTTGTGGGGGAAGCCAAGCTTTTTCCTATAAATAGGGGCCTTCCCCATTCATTTGGATTGCTCATTCCTCTCTTCTCTTATCTCTTTCTCTCGTTCATGTTGACGAATGAAAAAACCCGGGCCTGCGCCGAGTAAATCGGACATGCGGGCCCAGGTTAAATTTTGTTTGAGGGGTTGCTACGGGAGCAGCTGCCGAACGCTAGAAGGCTGCCGGAGAGCCGTCGCTCGCCGCCAACAGACTGCCGAAGCCGCTGCCGGCCAACGCCCGCTCCCGCGCAGCTGCTGTCTTCCGACACCTAATTTCGGTTCGTTTCTTCTCTTTTTAAACTGAAATTCTAGTATGTTGTGCATCTTGAAGTTCTCTACGTTTCGTATGTTGAGTCCGTCATCATCCGGCGATTGAAAACCGGTCAGATCGCCAGAAAACAGAAACTGCTACCTGCACCGATCAGTCTCGGTTTTTGGCTGTTTTTGCCTATTTCGAGTTGTCAAATTGAAAAAGTTTCTTCTGGAAAATTGTTTCAAAAATTATTTCCTATAAGCCTACCAAGTTTCATAATCTCATATTGAGTTTTGAATTATTTCGATTATTTAAATTGAGTTGTTATTTTTGTGCCAGAAGCTTGAGTTATCGAAAAATTCTTGATGCACGGTCATTTCGCGCACAAAATAAATTTGTATTGCTCCTTTTCCCACAGGGAGCGTAGCTAGCTTGTGAGTACGGGTCGATCCCACAGAGAGCTGATGTGATTCCACCTTCGAGTCACCAATCAAAAAGGGAGTTTTTGTGCTGTCACTGTACTGAAAGTAAATTTGCAAAAGAAAATTAAAGACAATATCAAATAACAAAAGGTTCTGGCATTTGAACTAGAATTTGGTTTAAGTATAAAACTGCTCGATCATAGGCACACCGATTTTCATACTCGAATAAGTCACCCAGTTATGGTGACCGGATTCCTCGCTGCATCTCCTCATTCATCCTTTCATTTTAGATTTAAAAGCGATTCCTCGTCGATTAAATCCCTAACCTACCACCCACCTCTCGGTTTCTCTAAGAGATGTAAATGATAGAAAGCATTGTGCCTCTAGATGAACCCAGATATGTTGTATTTACCGATTCCTCGTGAGTCCACAACAACCCATCGATCCCCTTATTACTATATGAATCAAGACACAGTCACGATTCATCAATTCAATTAATAGTGATGTGCCCTCTATGTCTAATGAGCGATAAGCCAAATTGGGCATTTCAGACACACACTCACGTGGAACATGTTCAAGAATCGACAGAAACCTATCATGCATTACTATGCCCATTTCGGCCTCAGGAGTTCAGATTTGTACTTAAATCATTTTCATTGTTCAAACACCAGAAATAAAGATCTAGCCAAGCAGGCTAGACATAACTAAAATTCCAGAAATTAAAGACATAAAATAAATGAAAACTTACTGAATTAATTAATTAAAAATCTCAACCCCAACAATGAGAAATATAAACATATCCTAAGTTTCAAAGGCTTAAGGCCAACTGGATTGTTCTTGCTGCCTAAGCAGCGTATGAAATAAAAGTGCAGAAAATAAATATTGTAGCAGTGTTTCTAACTTCCAAAGCTTGTTTTTCCAGCAATTAGAAATAGCTTAAATAGTTACATTTCCGATTTAGAGTTTTCTCAACAAACTGGGGTCTTCACTGGCTTCCGGATCCGGCCTGCCCCATCCTGATCTGCCTGGATAAGACTTATCTAGATCAAATCCCTATTTTTTAGGGATTATGCTTATCTCTTAGTTGCCACGCCTCTTAGGAGTTCAGCTTATCACCAACTCTTCTTCGGATATGCAGCTATTCTTCACGCCTCTAGCTTCCAACAGAATCTCGAGTTTCTCATGAAAGCCCATTCTGGCCTGTTATCGAGTCTGTACGAGCAATGTGGACATGACATCATCTGGTCAGCTCCATCCATTTCTGATATGCACATTCTATCTGCCGAATGTAGGATGGATGCTGAAGAAGTTCTCTGTGCCTCTGAATGCAATGTAAGCGATGAGATAATCATGAATAATTGGGCATAAAATGCCCCTTTCGCCAGACTCGACCTCCGAAATGCCCTTTGACCGCAACCTGGTTCTTTTCGACTCAAAACAGACTAAAAAGAACATTAATGACGAACAAAATGCCCATAAAAATATAAAATAAATGGACTTATCAATTCTCAAAGTCTCAGTATTGAGTCCTCGTATATACAAGAATATCCCGTATTATTTTCGTAATTTTTGGACAAGTAAAAAGTGCATTCGAGGTCCGCTGAATAAAATGGAAAGTTATGGAAAGAGACCTATGTCAAATTAGTTGGTGCCATTAAATCAAGAATAGCATTTTGGAATTTATTTCCTTCTGTGTCGAATTTATTCGAGGTCTCTAGAGTCGCACAATCTATTTTTGAAAGGAATAAAATTAAATAATAGCTCCATTTATAGTATATTAAATCCCGAAAATTTATGGTTGTTTTGAGTCGAAGATCAATGCTTGTAGGACTTGCAGAGCTTGTCGGGATAAATGAAGATATTTTCTGAAGTTAGCGTGCAACCACGTGCTCGTCATTGAGGTGGGTAATTCTAAACCAAATATATGGTTTGAGCTAGTAAGCTCTAGAAGCATGATAGGGCAAGGCGAAATATCCAATAAATATTTTATGCTCTACCTGATTAGTCTTTGTACAAAGGAAGGAAACGAAAGGAAAGGAGAGGAAGGAAGTTATAACATGATATTGTTTATTGTTGTTTGAGCTCTTCATTAAGTAAAGGATGTTATGATTTAATATGATATCTTATAGTTGATTTATATGAGGTGTAGACGATCATGATCATTAGTTAAGTTTTGTATCGATATTATTGTTGAGAAAGGTTGTTGAGATAAATGATGCCTTCTAGGTTGATTATTGCATCCCTTATAGAACTTAAGGCTATAGTATTAAGGAATGCAATCTAGATGTTTCAATCTAGGTTATGTTTTATGCTAGCATGATTTAGCATTGAGGCTTTGATATTAAGGATTGAATGTGAGAATTCAATTTTCAGCATTATTTATTAAGGATTCAAGGTTAAGGTTTTGATATTGAATGTTATGATTCAATTATTGCTAAGCAGGTTATTGAGCTCAAAGAACAGTTTTATTGCATTATCATGTTGTGACCTTCGTGTCACTAAAGTTAATTCTTTGATAAAGTAAAGGGAGTCACTGCTGGGTAATCCCCTCGCATACTCAGGAGAATACTTGAGGTAACCCGTCTCTTATCCTAAGGCATGCCTCAGGGTGCATTAGACATCAGGTTTGAGCCATGAAGGGCGTCGGGAAAGGAAGTAAAAGGTTTTTGCGGATAAGGAGATGGCTTTTGTGTTTTGCTCTCCATATGCCGCCAATTGTTAATTGGATATTTCTAAAGTTTATTAAAGAATTTTCTCATAAACCCCACTAAGTATATTAGTACCGACGCCCTCTTTTTTTCAAATGTTTTTTAGGTTGAGATGCTGAGGCCGGTGATGCGCTACTGGTGGGGTTGTCTAGATTGCTACTCTATTTGGTTATGTGATTTTATTCCGCTATGTTTCTACTGAATACTCTGATGTTAGTATTTAGTCTTGATATAGGAGATTTGATCCTTGATATTAGCATGCCTTAAATGATACAATTCCTAAATATTAATAAAGTTTTGAGAAGAAGAAGCATGTTCTTTTGACATACCAATTATTCCTTTATCGATTCCAAGCTACTTAAAAGTCATACTTGTTGAGCATTTTGGTATCTATTCATTTTCAGTTGATCTATGGGTTTTGCATGCTTATTATTGTTGTTCGCCTATGAAGAGGCTTTACTGTTCAAGCATGTTTCCGCTTATCTTCCAGTTAGTCTTAAGTTGATTTCTTATTTCGTCCTATAAATGGGACATCTTGATTTATTTGTCTCTGACCTATTGATGGGTATTAGTTGTTGTGACCTATGAAGAGGTCTTGTTTACTTAAAGAGTCAAATTCATATTTGCTAATCATTGGATTCTGTTTAAATTTTGATAGGCCTAGGATTAGGCATTCCTTCGACTTAACTAAACCCTTTGACTCCTTGATTCGTTGAAAATGATAAATTCTTCCAAGTCATAAAATTAATTTGCCTAGATTTTTGAGTCACTAACTTAGTTCGATTTTAGAAACACCCCCATGGATATCCAATTAAATTACCTTTTTCCTTCTATTTTTCTTCATAACAACCCTGTCCCTATTCTCAGGACCGGGCTATTGCAGATGGTATCAGAGCAGATTTGCAACTCTGCTGACCTGTCTTTTCTTGAAAAGATTGATTGAATCTTATGTGAATATTGAATTGTTTAAATGTATTAATCAGTAACCCCAGCTCACCATCACCCTCGCATCTTCAACAAAGTTAAGTTATGATCAAGTTAAAGTATTTTGATTATATTTGGTATAAGTTTTTGAAAGTACAAGATAAGGAGAAAAGTTTTGAGTAAAGGCAAGGTTAGCCGATTTTTCTTAAATGAAAATTGAACATTATTTCTTTATGAAATAAATTTTTTGGTATTACCAAATTTTAAAGTGGAACTTATTGAAGTAAGTTCTAGATCAATTATTTTGTAAAGAGTTTTGAGTCATTATGGACTCGAGCAAGCAGCAAATCTTTTCAGAATATTATTTTCTGTAGATACTCGAAATATTTCGGTCATTTTGGATCATCAAAATTTTTAAATAAGTTATAAAGTTTGAAAGGTGATTTAAAATCTCTTTTTTAAAAAGGCTTGGCTACTGCCTATAAGGAAAGGATTTAAGGATGAGTAGAGGATAAGTGAGGCATAGAGAATATAGTTAGAACATAGACTATAGCAAGCTTGAATTAAGGAGAATTCTAGGATTCCTTTTAGGTTCTCTTAAGAACCTAGATTGAATAAGTTCCCTCTCAAGGAGCTAAGTTAAATAGAACTGTTCGAAAGAACATTTCATCGCAAGGGTGTAATGAGGGAGTTAAAGGAGTCTCGAAGTTATAGTAGAATTAGGAATGAGGTTATGAAGTTAAAGCCAGAAGCAAGAAGATGAGCAGCCGAGTTAAAGGCTAGTTATTAGATTACGGATCTAACGCAAGTTCGAGAAATCCCTACGTGATCTTTCAACTCAAGAGAAGTCTTGTCTAAAGATCCAATCGTGTTACAAGGAATGAAGATTCCTTTCCTTCGATAGAAGCTCGTTGATTCAATGGAAGGATATTCAAGGTCATGTTGTGTTCAATGCCCGGGAATTATCGCTTGTTTCAAATCGATAAAGATTGTTGTTGCGACTGCAGCTAGAATAATTTGAAGATATGTCTGTTAGTGTTCTACTAAGCTTCCATGAGACGTCAAAGTCAAACTATTTTGAGTCCAGGAGATGCCATAGATCAAGTTGCTTTGTCGTATCTCTTTCGATAGATAAGAAGAGATTCCCATATGTCGCTTTTCTGGTCAAGCACATCCATTTGAGTCCCGCTGACTCGTGCTATTTCATAGCAGCCTCATAAAGAAGAAGATATGTGATGCTCAAGAAAGAAAAAGAGAACCCGAAGAAGATCGTTAAGAAGATAGACTTAGTGTTTGGTAGATCGAGAATTTTAGTATGATAGGAAGTTTTGATGAGTCTATTTATTCATTCTCAAGTCAATTGAATCAATCGCCCTTCAATAGCTTCATATCATTTGAAATTCTTCAATTATACCCTATTGGATAGTTTGTAATCTTTTTGGATGATACTCCTTGATCATCAAGAATCAGTAATAGCACTTCGTTGTTAGGCTATGCTGACACCTTTGTGAAAATATTTTAGCACGGTTCTCAGTTGCTAATCATTGGTTTTCTTCCGTTATTCTTGTTAGGTGCAAGAACACTTCAAGTTTATAAGTCCTCTGAAAAGGCAATATTTTTGGCATATTGTAAAACCTGGGTTTTATACAATTTGTGGGTAGCTAAAATTAATAATTTTTAATTTATTTATACAGAATTAATATTTCTAGGATCATGTGATATCATATAAATTAGGGTTACTAATATATACGATTTTATCATTTTTATTTATTAGAAATGCTTTTATTATAAAAAGTATTCGTGCAAGGATGGTTGCTATACTCCCCAATGTTAATTAGAAAATTAATGTGTAAATAAATATAATACAAACTATATATGTAATTTGTCTTAAATCTTTGTTGACTTTGCAATATATGATTACCTATGGATTATGTAATTTTACGAGTTATATTGTTAGATTAAATAAAACATGTTATAGATTTAGAATTGTTGGTATTTGATTATTAATTTATGTCTATATAATCATATACATTGGTGAGCATACTTTTATGAAATAAAATATAATAAAACAAAAGTGAAATAAGTAAAATAAATAAATAAATAAATAAATAAATAAAAATAATAATGGATAAGAATTAAAGATACAACATGGCACTCATACACAAAGATATGCTTATATGTTTACACATGGAGTAGGCTTGTATGCTTGGAGTGTCCAATTACAAGGTAAGAAACGTGTATATATATATTCGTATATTTATATAATTTAATTAAAGGGCATAAGAGAAATCGGGAAGGTAAGAAGTTTCTTTATCTCTTTTAATTAATACTTAATTTTGTATACAAATTCATTTGGTTGTGATATAAATAGTTGGCTACAGATTATTTATAGTTTATATATTAATTTTCGTAAGATGGTAGAAACATTAAGAATGATTAGTTTTAGAATTGATATTTAAATTTAATAATTATACTTTGATATACAAATATGTGATTAATTGGCCCAATAATAAATTGATTCATGTTCTGTACGTTTTATTAGTTGTACAGATTATTTATTTAATATGCAATGTTGAGTAATTGATTTAATAGTATATGATAAGACTAACCTAATTTTGAAACGATGTTTGTCTAAAAATTAAACACGTTTCGTTTATAATTAACTATATATTAGTTCTATTCATCATATAGTGAATTTATTGGATAAATATAATGAGAGTAAATTTATCATCATTTTGTGGTGTAATTTTATAGTAGTTCTCCAAATAAAGAAATGTGACCAACTAATTGAAATGCTATATCAAAGGAATTAAGTGATCCCAATTAAGTGGTTGGATTAATAATAAATAAAATAGATTAAATCTTGAAATGGAATAATTTATCGGTAACATGGTAATGTCCCAAGTAATTATATTACTCTCTCTTATGAAATAATAATAGTATATAAGTGAATTATAAATGATCAGTTTTCTTTTTAGAAATAATTCTCAGTTAATAGGAAAATATTAGGTTGATAGTTATTAAAGTGTATAACTTCATTATATTTTAATAGCTTTTATAAATGAAGATAGTTTAGTCAATAGAGTTAGAGACATAATTCTTATTCCATTAGCAATAATCAAGTATATTTAATCATGTATATTTAATGTGGCTAGTTGTTGTTTAGATTCAATTCAGAAGACGTGTGGTCTATTATCTCAAATGTTAGAAGAGTTCAATTCGAGATAAGTAGAAATTCATCCTCAACTACAATGCATGGACATATTATTATTTGATTATATGTGTTTATTATTTATTATTTATTATTGTGTTATATTATATGATTGTGTGATGCAATATACTTGTGGTATTGTATTTCTTTGCATTGAATATCTTGTATATGAGCACGAGCATATGCATGCACGTCATGTAGATATTGTTGAGGTTGCATGCATGAAATGGTTTTCAGAGAGAGAGAAAATGTTTTGTTTGGGATTGGTCACCACCAGCCCGTGTTGTGCTGTGTTGATATTTGTGCCTCGAGTGGCATGACTTTCATGCGGGATCAAAGGGAACAGGCAGGGGGCGTGTCCCTTGGGATCCAGGGAGGATGGTCCACTTCGATTGCACGTTTGAGGTGATGAGTGGCTGATGTGGGATGACTTTCATGTGGGATCAAAGGGAACAGGCAGAGGGCGTGTCCCTTGGGGTCCAGAAAGGATGAGCCACATGAGTGCACTAATCACATTTTGGCCAATTGATATTGATTATATTATGAGCTCATGACTCATGTTGGTGTCTGGTGAAGGAAACCAAGTTCCTAAACATTGAAAATGCTTTTGAGATGGCATTCAAGGATTTTATTCACGAGCATTTCACATTTATGGTGGTGTTGTGTGTTGCACGTGTTGTGACTGTCGGTGAACATGTATGGGCATGATTTCTGCTTACTGAGCTTTAGCTCATATAGTTCATGCATTGTAGGTGAAAGTGATAATGTGTGGTGCATCGACACATGAATACTTAAAGCTCTGACAAGTCCTGAGAAGTGTATACATGGATGACGACCTGTGAGGAGGGCAATAGCTTATATCATTATATTTTAATTTGCTGCTTAGATATCGTAGGTTCGAATTCAAATTTATCTGGATATTCTTAGAATATTTTCTACAAAGAAAGTAATAATTTCTTTACACTCTTTAGTAAATTATATTTTATAATTATCGATCATTTTAAATGCAACACATATTAATCTAAATTTTTAATGTTCAACACTTTTTAATGGAAAAGTACATGCTTATATTTTACAAAGAGGTGACTCACCCACATTTTTACATTAGTTTTTTTTTACATTTTTTTTATTTGGGCGGGTGTTACACATATATAACCTAGTGTTATATTCTTTCTAGCTTTTGATCTTGTTAAAGAATTATCAAAGCCCTCACCCAGAGGCATTTGTTTCTCTTTAATCCCACTCATAGAACTCGAGTGTAGATCTTCGAATAGAGCAGAGAGTATATAACAGTATTCATTTTAGTCATCGTTGGAATAATAAGAGATGGTAGTTCCTAATAGGAAGTAGAATCCAAGTAGTGCCAGTTAGTGCTCTCCAAGGTTGGATGGGCATTTCTAAAGTAATTTCTTAGCTCATTATGTTTGGAAGCGATCTAATGGATGTCGGAAAGTAAGTTCTGAGGTTACAGTCAAAGTCCAGACATATACAATCCTTACTCTTGCAACCGTTGGTGACCACCAGTAAAAGCTATAAAGTCAGACTACTGCTTCGAGGAAAAGAGACGACTGTGATGAGAATTTAAGATTGAGGTGCATCACGAGTACGCCCCAGGAAGATGAGGAAGTCGAACTAAAAGAAGTTAAAGATGAAGATAAAGTGAGTTTCAAACCTGATAGAATGTGCAAGAAACCATCAACGGGGGTGTCCGATAAATTCGGGTTGTCGTCTATTTTGAGTTCGTTGAAGTTTTGAATATGGGTAAAAGGAGTCAAAAGCTGCAAGGAGTATCGAATGCAAGATCATAAGAAGCTCGTATGAAGCGATATATTGAGAGAGATCTCATAAGAAAGAAGAAGATGGCAAATGCTCAAGCTTTCAGGAGGAGAAGGAGAAGAACGATTATAGAAGTATGTAATTAGGAAAAGGGATTGAACAAATATGGTTCTAATAAGGCTGTGAAGTCTTAAATAAGTATCCAGATCTCCGTTTAAGGGGAAGTAAATTTCGGGATGAATTTTTTTTTAAGGGGTGTAGTCTGTAAAACCCCAGAATCTCAGAATTTATTTGGGAAATTAAAGGAACTAAATGGAGCTTAAATAAAGATGTTTTGGATGTAAGTCGCGACGTTAGGTGTGTTTTATTCAAAAATTATCTATTAAAATTTTTCGATCTCAATTCAAATATAGACAATTTTAGTCTTGTTTGAAAGGTATTGACCCAAGGTGTATGCCAGTACTTTTGAAATTTTAATCCAAGGTCATTTGAGATCCCGGCGATGAAAAACGTATAAAGTAAGAGTGTGAATAGTGTTTTTCTATAAGCACGTGATTTTCAGAAATTCACGAAATCTCATATGTTGGCCCGAGCCTTGTTTCGTCAAGCCATCCCTATAGGAAATTTCTCAAGAAATTTGTTGGCGTTCTCAGATTTTCAATCAAAGGTCAATTGAACGCTCAGGAATTTTATTTGTCCCTTATGTGGGATAGTAATTCTATTTTTGAAAAGGGAATCTTTCTTTGTTTTTCTTCAGATGACTCCTTCTTCATTCCAAGTCGAGTTGGTTCAATAGTACGCAAGCCAACAAGTCTCCCAGCATTTTCAGATTTCGTGTTTGAGGTCATTTAGACCTCGTCATTGAATAAAACAACTTTTAATCGAGTCCGAAATTACTTTAGCAGTATTTTTCTACTGCATTAGCTTGTGGGGGAAGCCAAGATTTTTCCTATAAATAGGGGCCTCCCCCGTTCATTTGGATTACTCATTCCTCTCTTCTCTTCTCTCTTTCTCTCGTTCGTGTTGACGAACGAAAAAATCTAGGCCTGCGCCGAATAAATCTAGCATGCGGGCCTAGGTTAAATTTTGTTTGAGGGGGTGTTGTGGGAGCAGTTGCCGAACACCAGAAGGCTGCCGGAGAGCCATCATCCGCCGCCAACAGACTGTTGGAGCTGCCGCCGACAGCGCCTGCTCCCGCGCAGCTGCTGTCTTTCGAGCCTCGTTTCGGTTCGTTTCTTCTTTGTTTAAGCTGAAATTTTAGTATGTTTTGCATCTTGAAGTTCTCTACGTTTCATATGTTGAGTCTGTCATCATTCGGTGACTGAAAACCGGTCAGATCGCTGAAAAACAGAAACTGCTACCTGTGCCGATCAGTTTCGGTTTTTGGCTGTTTTCGCCTATTTTGAGTCATTAAATGGAAAAAGTTTCTTCTGAAAAGTTGCTTCAAAAATTCTTTCCTATAAGCCTACCAAGTTTCATAATCTTGTATCGAGTTTTAAATGATTTCGATTATTTAAATTGAGCTATTATTTTTGTACCGGAAGCTTGAGTTATCGAAAAATTCTCAAAGTCTCAGTATTGAGTCCTCGTATATATGAGAATATCCCGTATTATTTTTGTAATTTTCAGGCAAGTAAAAAGTGCATTTGAGGTCCGCTGAATAAAATGGCAAGTTATGGAAAGAGGCCTATGTCAAATCAGTTGGTGACATTAAATCAAGAATAGCATTTTAGAATTTATTTCCTTCTGTGTCGAATTTATTCGAGGTCTCTAGAGTCGCACAATCTATTTTTGAAAGGAATAAAATTAAATAAAATAATAGCTCCATTTATAGTATATTAAATCCCGAAAATTTAGTGGTTGTTTTGAGTCGACGATCAATGCTTATAGGACTCGCAGAGCTTGTCGAGATAAATGAAGATATTTTCTGAAGTTATCGTGCAACCACATGCTCGTCATCGAGGTGGGTAATTCTAAACCAAATATATGGTTTGAGCTAGTAAGCTCTAGAAGCATGATAGGGTAAGGCGAAATATCCAATAAATATTTTATGCTCTACCTGATTAGTCTTTGTACAAAGGAAGGAAACAAAAGGAAAGGAAAGGAAGGAAGTTATAACATGATATTGTTTATTGTTGTTTGAGCTCTTGATTAAGTAAAGGATGTTATGATTTGATATGATATCTTATAGTTGATTTATATGAGGTGTAGACGATATCATTAGTTAAGTTTTGTATCAATATTATTGTTGAGAAAGGTTGTTGAGATAAATGATGTCTTTTAGGTTGATTATTTCATCCCTTACAGGAGTTAAGGCCATAGTATTAAGGAATGCAATCTAGATGTTTCAATCTAGATTATATTTTATGCTAGCTTGATTTAGCATTGAGGCTTTGATATTAAAGATTGAATGTGAGAATTCAATGTTGAGGATTAAGTATTAAGGGTTCAAGGTTAAGGTTTTTATATTGAATGTTATGATTCAATTATTGCTAAGCAGGTTATTGAGCTCAAAGAAGAGTTTTATTGCATTATCATGTTGTGACCTTCGTGTCACTAAAGTTAAATCTTTGATAAAGTAAAGGGAGTCATTTTTGGATAATCCCTTCGCATACTCAGGAGTATACTTGAGGTAACCCGTCTCTTATCCTAAGGCATGCCTCAGGGTGCAGTAGACATCAAGTTTGAGCCATGAACGGCGCCAGAAAAGGAAGTAAAAGGTTTTTACGGATATGAAGAGGGCTTTTGCATTTTACTCTTCATATGTCGCCAGTTGATAATTGGATATTTCTAAAGTTTATTAAAGAGTTTTCTCATAAACCCCATTGAGTACATTAGTGCTCACGCCCTCTTTTTCAAATATTTTTCAGGTTGAGATGCTGAGGCCGGTAATGCGCTGCTGGTGGGGTTGTCTAGATTACTACTCTATTTGGTTATGTGATTTTTATTCCGCTATGTTTCTACTGAATACTCTGATGTTAGTATTTAGTCTTGATATAAGAGAGTTGATCCATGATATTAGCATGTTTTAAATGATACAATTCCTAAATATCAATAATGTTTTGAGAAGTAGAAGTATGTTCTTTTGAAATAACAATTATTCCTTTATCGATTCCAAGCTACTTAAAAGTCATATTTGTTGAGATTTTTGGTACTTATTCATTTTCAGTTGACCTATGAATAGGTTTTGCATGCTTATTATTGTTGTTCTCCTATGAAGGGGCTTTACTGTTTAAGCATGTTTACGCTTATGTTCCAGTTAGTCTTAAGTTTATTTCTTGTTTCGTCCTATAAATGGGACATCTTGATTTATTTGTCTCTGACCTATTGATGGGTCTTAGCTGTTGTGACCTATGAAGAGGTCTTATTTATTTAAAGAGTGAAATTCCTACTTGCTGATCATTGGATTCTGCTTAAATTTCGATTGGCCTATCATTAGGCATTCCTTCGATTTGACTAAACCCTTTGACTCCTTGATTCGTTGAAAATGATAATTCTTCCAAGTCATAAAGTTAAGTTGCCTAGATCTTTTAAGCGCTAACTTAGTTCTATTTTAGAAACACCCCGATAGATTTCTAATTAAATTATCTTTTTCCTTCTATTTTTATTCATAACAACCCTTCCCTATTCTCAGGACCGGGCTGTTACAGCTGCACAATATAAGAAAATTAGAATGGAAAAAGATAATGAGATTCTTTATTGGTCTCAAGAAGGATTTGGATAAAGTTCAAGGCCATATCATGGGAGTCAAGCCTCGTCCAAGTCTGCGTGAAGCCTTTTCTAAAGTGAGACGAGAAGAAAGTAGGAAGAAAGTGATGATGGGACAAACTAAGTTTGGTCCCTCAGCCTTGGGTGCATCTGCTCTTGTTGTTCGTGGGTCCAATAGAGCAAATCAAAATTATAATAAGAAAAAATGGGAGAGATCATGTTGTCAACATTACAACAAGATCGGGCACCTTAAAGAAACGAGCTGGAAGATTCATGGAAAAATAGTGCATTGGAAGCCACGACTTCACCAAGATCATGACAGCCATGCTTATCTGGCTACAAGTCCTAACAATGATACCATGGAGATGGCTCTATTCAGTAAGGAGCAAACAAGCTACAGAAACTCATTGGTCACATAATACAAGAGAGAGACGCTCTCACCACTCTTACAGTGAGTAAAGGAACAAATAAGCTATGGATTGTAGATACGGAAGTCTCAAATCACATGACGGGGGCCTCAAATCTTATGACTGGAAATTCGGATGTACTCCATAACTATAAAGCCAAAACTTTTGATTCATTGTTTAAAGATTGCACGTGGCTATCACTCCAAGATAGCATGGACATGTTTTCTTAAAGTGACCCCAAGTTTACACCTAGACTCTATTCTTCATTTGCTTGATTTAGATTGTAATTTACTGTCGATAAGTAAATTGACAAGGGATCTTAATTGTGTGACTAAGTTTCTTTCCAAACTTGTGTATTTTTCAAGATTTGGAATTAAGGAGGACGATTGGCAGTGCTAACCTATGGTATGGGCTCTATCTCTTCAATCATGACCAATTTTCACTATCAAGTCTGAAATTAGTTCAAACATTTTAAGGAAGTGTTCGAGTAGACCTAGGGATATTAAAAGTTTCTTAATGGTTAATATTTGGCTGATAAGGAATGTGATCAGAAGGAGTGATGCCAATGGTTTCAGAATCAAGTTCAAGTAAAGAATCCCAAGACTGTGATTTACTCGCTTCACTCATACTAACACTCTCCCCCAAAACATCAGTAGTGGAGTAGAAAGGAAGACTTTAAAAAAAGTGACATCTATAGTAATGTGGAACTGGTTTGTGATGAATGAGTAACACTTATATCCCTAGTGAGATGGTGAATATCCTAAAAATATGCAATTAAGGGCTTGGGGATCTAGTTTGCTACGATATTGAGGATAAACATGAACAAAGAACAGTACACCCAAATATTTTTGGAACTAAATCCAAGGGAGAAAGTCTAAGATGGATAAAAAAAGTTTTTAGAAAAACTTAACGAGCATAGAACTCAAGAACACAAGATGGTATACGATTTATCAAATAGGTAGATATGAGAACTGTATCTCCTCAATAGAATTTAGCAACATTGGTAGAGAACATAAGACATCGAATAACCTAAAAAAGATGACAGTTGAGCTACCCTATTTTATTGTAGAGTGTTAGCACTTGAGCTAGTGTAAGTGATACGTTGTCTTAAACAATATTCCCCGAGACACTTATTAAAGAATTATTTGGCATTTTTAGTTTTAAGACCATAGATTTTTGTTTGATACTAGGTTTAAATCATTGTATTGAAATTCTGAAAATTTTGGTTAACTCCAAATTTTTATATCATAAGAAATATCAATGGAAACCATGTGTGATCATCTACAAATGAAAAAAATCATCGATCCCCATAAATGTCTTTTATTTTTGTAGGACCCCACACATCACTATGGATTATAGAGAAATGACTTGAAGGTTTGTATTCAATCCGAGGATAAGAATTCTTTACACTTTCTCAAAGTGTCCAAACTAATTCTAGACTTGATAGTGAAAATCTTCTAACTTATATAAGGAAAAATATTGAGGAGATAGGTCCTAAAACACAACCACTGTTTTAAGTGCCTAAATCGGTGCAAAATCGAATGGAATAGTCCACAAGAAGGATATAGGTGAGCTTCATAATTCTTTAAGGACTCATGTTGATGACTTGGATCCTCCAATTGTAGTTAGAACGGGAGTCAAGAAATGTACAAGACATCATTAGGAATATGTTTCTTATGATGGTTTATCTAAATCATATTGAGCATTTGTCTCCGCTGTTGATAGTGTTAAAATTTCTACCAATATATATGGTGCTCTAAACTATCATGGTTGAAAGTAAGTAGTGCAAGATGAAATTGAAGCGCTTGAGAAAAATGGCACATGGATTGTGATGGATTTACGGTATAAGTGGATCTTCACAGTCAAGCACAAAGTTGATGGGGGTATTGACAAGTTGAAGTCCAGACTGATTCCTAGATGATTCACCCTATCTTATGGGATTGACTACTAAGAAAATTTTGCACCAGTAGCCAAGCTCAACATATTAGAATCATCCTATCTCTAGCAACTAATTTAGATTGTAATCTTCTACATATGGAAATTAAAAATGCCTTTATGAATGGAGACTTGGAGGAAGATGTGTATATAGATATTTCTCCAAGATTTGAAGGAAATATAGGGACTAAAACAGTATTCAAGCTTCGGAAGCCTTTGTATGGACTAATGTAGCAATCTTGTAATAAGGTATGCAAGCTTCATAAATCTCTTATGGGCTCAAGCAGTCTCCTCGTGCATGGTTTGAAAGACTTACCACATTTGTCGTAAGTATCGGTTGCACAAAGTGCCAATCGGATCATACTTTGTTCATTTGAAGAAGTTTAGGAGATAAAATTGCACTTTTGGTAGTGTATGTAGATGATATAATTCTTTTTTTTTCTAGGAATGATAAAGCTGAGTTATAGAGATTGAAGAATTATTTGGCCAAGGAATTTGAAGATAAGGATCTATGAATTCTCAGATATTTCCTAGCAATGGAGGTAGCGAGGTCTCATAAAGGAATTGATGTGTCACAAAGGATATATGTACTAGACCTACTTAAAGAAACTTGTATAGTTGGATGCAAGCCTGAAGCTTCTCCAATAGACTCCCAAAAGAAACTCGGCTCTAATCAAGAGAGCACGCCGATGGACAAGGAAAGATACCAACGACTCGTGCGATGTCTTATTTATCTTTCTCACACTCAACTAGATATTGGTTTTGCAGTCCACAGGGTAAGTCAGTTTATGCATAGTCCAATTGAAGCGCATATGGAAGTCGTATACATGATACTTAGGTATCTAAAGATGACTCCTGGAAAAAAGATTATTGTTTGGAAAATCAGACAAAAGAGACGTTTAAGTTTACTCTAATGTGGACTAGGCTGGAGATGTTACTTATAGAAAATCAGCCTCTTGATATTGCTCATTTATATAGGGCTATCTAGTGACAAGGAGGAGTAAAAAACAACATGTTGCGAGAAGTAGTGTTGAAGCAGAGTTCAAAGCTCTTGCTCATGGGATTTGTGAATGAATGGATCAAACGTGTTCTTACTATGTAACAGCCCGGTCCCTTAGGCGGTCATTTTTTATGGGGATGGGATGTTAGGCGTAAAAGCTGAAAGATTAAACGGAAATCCAGGAGGTGTTCTTAGAATTAAACTAAGTTAGCGCCTCAAGAACTTAGGCAACTTAACTTCATGACTCATAAGAATTATCGGATTCAACAGATCAAGGATTCAATCGAGTCAAATGAACGACATATCATGGGCCAAACATATTTAAACAGAATCCAAGGACAAGTAGATAGGAATTTGACTCTTTAAACAAACAAGATCTCTTCATGGGTCACAACGATAAGGACTCATTAATAGTCAGAGTCAAATAAATCTTACTGTCCCATTTATGGGGCAAATCAAAAGATAACTTAAGATTAACTGGAAACGAGCAGAATCATGCTTGAATAAAAAAGCCTCTTTGTAGGCGAATAATAATAACAAGCATGCGAGACTTAATCACAAGTGAACTGAAAATGAATAGATATCAAAATACTCAACAAGTATGACTATTCAAAAAACTCAGAATCAATAAAGGCATAAACGGGTATATCAAAAGAACATGCTTTAACTTCTCAAGGACTTTATAAATAATTGGAATTATAGCATTTAAGACATGCTATTATCAAGAATCAAGTTACATGTATCAAGACTAAATACCAGATTTCAGAGTACTTAGCAGAAACATAGCGGAAGAAAATTATGTAACCATAAAGCAACAACTTTGAAACTTAAACAACTAAAGCAACCCCACCAACAACACATCACTGGCATCAGCATCTCAACCTGAAAACATTTGAAAAAGAGGGCGTGAGCACTAATGTACTCAGTAGGGTTTTATGAGAAAACTCTTAAATAAGTTAGAAATATTCAATTATAAACTGATGGCATATGGAGAGCAAAAGGCAAAAGCCCTCTCCATATCCGCAAAACCTTTTACTTCCTTTCCTGGCGCCTTTCCTAGCTCAAATCTGATGTCTACTGCACCCTTAGATATGTCTTAGGATAAGAGAGGGGTTACCTCAAATACTCTACTGAGTACGCGAGGGGATTACCCAGCAGTAACTCCTTTTACTTTATCAAATAATACAACTTTAGTGACACGAATGTCACAACATAATAATGCAATAAAACTGTTCTTTGAGCTCGATAACTTGCTTAACAATAATTGAACAATAACATTCAATATCAAAATCTTATCCTTAACTCCTTAATACTTAATCCTCAACCTTTGAATTCTCACATTCAAACCTTAACATCAAGCATCAATACTAAATCATGCTTAGCATAAATCAAACATAGATTAAATCATCTAGATTACATTCCTTAATAAAGACTATAACCTTAATGCCACAAGGGAATATTAATAATCAACCTACAAGGTATTACTTACTTAAACATTCTTCCTCAATCATAATATCAACAACAACTTAACATATGATCATGATCGTCTATACTTTAAATAAATCAACTATAAGATATCACAACATATCCAATCATCCTTTACTTAATCAAGAGCTCAAATAACAATTAACATAATCATGCTATAACTTCCTTCCTTTCTTTCTTTTCCTTTCATTTCCTTGTACAGAGACTAATCAGGCAGAGCATAAAATATTTTAATTGGATATTCATATTGCCCTATCATGCTTCTAGAGCTTAATAGCTTAAACCTTATACTTGGTTTAGAACTACCCACCTTGATGACGAGCACCTTGATAACGAGCCGAAAAATCCTTCCTCGGGCCTGCTTGGGGTTCACCTCCGCTTAGGAAAGTCGATCAACAACTTGAAACCTTATTCGAGATCCTAATAAGACATCAAAACAATATCTAAACCCTCGACCCTTAACTATGACTTAAAACACGAGAATTAAAAGGATTTAGACATCTGAAATTACCGAAAATGGGGATGGAAAATATGACTAAAACGATTGAGATTCCGGATGATTGGCCACTGCAGCGACGTAGATCTTCGAAAGAGATTCGATTTGAATACTCATGGGTCTCGTGGTTCCAACTGAGTCAAACATTATGGCCTCTGGACGGAAACGTGCTGAGACATAGCTGCATAAGCCTTGCACGGGTCGTGCTAGCCTTGCATGGGCCATGCTAGGCCTTATGGCGAAGCAAAACACGTTAAAATTTTCGACATGGTCCGTGCTAAGCTAGCACGGGCCGTGCAGACCCTTGCACGGGCCATGCAAGACCTTCAGAAAACAATATCGAGAGTTCTGGGCTGCCTTGCATGGGCCGTCCAACCCTTGCAGGGTCCGTGCACTCTCACGAACCTTGAAAACTTCCGAACGAAGTATTGGTCGAGTTGTTACTCGATCGCTGCTCCCTTTTCTCGATGTTTTAAACTCTAAAACAAGGCTTAACACTTAGCCAAAACTTAGAAACAAACATACTTTAAACTTGAAAAGAAATCGACATTATAACGGTGTAAACACGACTATATCTTTAACTTGACGAAACTCTAAATACAAAACTTTAAATACGGAACTTTAAATGAAATAAATGAGCAACGAAATAACAAGAGCGATAATGAGATATGATAATGAAAGACAGAAAAGAAATGTGAAAATGAAAAAAAGGGGCTTGAATCCGATGTCAACGAAATAGAATGGACGAAGTCGAGTGCACCGTAGGAAGGTGGCTAGCTCGGCGTCTCGTCAAGTCACAACAGCGGTAGAGCCATCTGCTACAATCCGACGGTGCCCCTAGCACCTTCCCCCGAAGCATATCTTCCTCGGCACTCCACTCGTCGACTCAGAGGTGAACTCACGAAGAGACTCCTCTCGACTTTTTTCAGAGCTTTGTTACTCTCTCGATTTTGGATAAGTGAAAGAAGAAGAAATGAGCAAAGAATGTGAAGGGGACCTCTCCTATTTATAGGAAAAGGTGTGGCTTCCCTTGGAAGCCATTCTAGTGCAGAAACACTGCAAAAGTTACTCCGGATTCGGTTAAAAGCTGTTTTATTCGATGTCGAGGTCCAAATGACCTCAGACACGAAATCTAAAAATACAGGGAGACTCATTGGCTCAAGTACTATTGAACCAACTTAACTCGGGATGAAAAACAGGTCGTCAGAAGAAAGACGAGCAAGGATTCCTTTTTTTGGAATTACTTTTTACTATTCACTCAGACTGACAGAGTTTGCTCTCGAGCGTTCGATTGACCTCAGAATTGAAATCTGTGAACGCCAACGGATTTCTTGAATCATTTCCCATAAGAGGGGCCTGACAAAACAAGACTCGGATTAACGAGAAGGATTTCATAAATTTTCCAAATCACGAACGCACGCAAAAGTTACTATTGATAAATCCTTTAAATACTTTTTTCATCACCGGGACCTCAAACGACTTCAGATTTAAAATTCGAAAACACTGTCGTACTCCTTGAGTTAAAACCTTTCTAAAAAGACCAAATTGGCCATAACAAAGTTAAGATCAAAATTTCTGAAAAGACGATTTTACGAAAATTGACCCTTAAAGTCGTGACTGACATCTGACTTCACTTAAACCTTATAAAGATCTCTTCCTTAACTTCTTAATTATGATTAAAAATTCTTTAAACATGATCTGAAAATCTGGGGCGCTACATACTGAATTGGGATTTGGGAATAAGTGGTTCATCACCAGTACAGATGATGTGTGACAACACTTAATTATCTCATAAAAGGCCACTAGTCAAATGGTGCAACTCAACTATATCCCTACCAAACAACAGTTATCCCTACCAAGGCTGTACTAGTTAGACCCAACTTTGAAAATCTTGATAGCAAGTTGGGATTGTATAACATATACAACCCACCTTGAGGGTGAGTTGGAATTCATTGTCAAAGTTGGAAAATAAAAGTGAAATTAGGTTAATTAGGTCAATATCTTCCCTGATTAGTTAGTTACCATTTTTAGTTAATTATTTAAAATAGGTTTCTTCATGTGTATATAGACTAGACCTATGTATTTCTAATAATCATCAATGATTTGCACATAATATAAATCATTATAAAATACTAAAAATACACTATTACAAATTTAAAAATAAATAATTAAAGGACTAAATTACAATTAATTTTTAAAAAGATTAAATATTAGATGAGTTTATGAACAGTCCAAGTCCGAATGCATATTTGCGTTTGGAGGAAAGAGAAAACCAGTTGAAACTCATTTTGGATTTGCAGATGCAACTCGATTGGAGCAAATTTATCACTGCAAAATGCGAATCTAGTATATAATGACTTTTGCGCCAAATATGAAGGACAGTTGATACCTTGAAATGATCCATGGTGACTGAATTGTAAGTTACATAATTTCAAATCTAATAATCCAAAAATTTATAACACAATAGAAAAAACAGTCCATGTGATTATAAACACAATTCTGTTATGCACCAGTATTGTCAGGATATGTTAATCCTCATATCTACACAAGTGTTACACTGACTAAACCAAAAATTATAAATTCAGAATGAAGGATTGAGGCTTTGATTCCTCAATAATGTTTCAACTATCTTTGTAATATTAAGATGATTTTTCACTGCAGCATGTCTTCCATTTAAAACAGTTGTACTTTCAACTCAAAATGAAAATAAAAATAAAAAGGAAAAGAAAAAAGTTGGACTTGCTCATTATATGGTCAATGAGCATGCATGCATGTTTCCTTTTGTTGGTTTCTCTGATATAATGTTTCATTCATGCTCATGCATGAATGGCTTATGAAAGCTTGAATTAAAAGGCATGACTTGGGTTCTCCTAGATATGAAAAAAAAAAAAAAAAAAAAGAAAAAAAAAAGATATGGAACATAGAGCTGCTACTCAGCTCTTTAACCGACTGTAATTTTCCAAGATTTGAAACTTCCAAAAACTAGTAAGTTTGTTTGATTAAATTATTTGTTGTAAGAGACAAATTGGTTGTCGATGATTTAGAGGATGGCAGCTTTGTAATGTTTTCCAAATTCATATCAATCATTTTGTGATCAACATATTTTATTTGGATCTCTCTCTTTGTTTATTTTCCCGTCATATAATGACGAGGACACCTTCTCTATATTTTATTGCCAATTTATTTATTAATTAATTAATTACTGTTTGACGTCGATCGTTGGTCTTTCATGATCAATTTAAAAAGTATTAACAAAAAAAATTTAAATAAAGCTTTTTTGGGGAACAATAAACCACAGAAATTAAGTAGGTCGTGTGCAGGCTGTCAGGTTATAACTCATTTTGTTTCACAATCTGAGTAAATTTCACTTTTTGTTTCATAGAATAGGATCAAAATACTTTTAGTCCCCAAAAGTTATATTTTTTATCCCAAATTATATTTTTTCGATAATTTTGATCTCATAAGATATTTTTCCTACAATTTTAGTCTCATAAGATAGTTTTCCGACAATTTTAGTCACAAACTAACAGAGAAAGTGAACTACCGTTAAAGCCAAGGTCAAAACGCGTGAAATGATGATTTTGTTGGGCATTTCTTTTGTATCTATTGATATGGCTCAGTATTATATTGAAAGTACTTTGCACTTTTTTTGTTGGAATTAATTTTGATATTGTTGATGCTTGAGGATGCCATTATATTTTTTTACCTTGATTTTAACGGCTGTTAATTTTCTCTATTAGTTTGGATTAAAATTATCAGAAAAATATCTTATGAGACTAAAATTGTCGAAAAATATTTTATGGACCAAAATTGTCGAAAAAATATCTTATGAGATTAAACTTGTCGAAAAGATATCATTTGAGATCAAAAAAGTAATTTTTAGGACTAAAAGTGTTTTGACCATATATTCTAACGGAACAAAAGTGAAATTTATTCCACTAAATTTTATCATGTTTTTTTTTTTCTTTTAGAATAATTTGCATCACCTATTTGATGAAGTTAACCTTTTTTACATATTTTGTCTATACACTCGAAGCATGTAAATAGTTTTCAAATAACAAACAAACACATGACATGAATTGATAAGACATATCAAGTGGTACTGCACTTTCCTTGTAGGTGAAATCAAGAACTCAAATCTCATACCACTACCTTTATAGCTCACTAGTATTTCTCCTGTGCGATGCACAAATAATTATTTTTTTTCGATTTGTAACATTATCATTATTTTGAATTTTATGTGTTGTGTTCAATTTTTAAAAATTAATAAAATGATATGCACATACATTAATTAATTAGATAAAATATAATTTTTGTGTAGTTACAACAAACAAAGAGAAAATTAAATTTTAGGAATTAAATAAAAATTATATTGATAATCTGTAGAGTTCTAATTTTTGTCTTTCTTTTCTAAATTTAAAGAATATGTACACGACAAAGATTTGATATCAACAATAACAATTCAATTCTTGTTCATGGAAGTGTAATTAAATTTATTTAATTATTATTCAATTTGTTTTGCCTCTTTATAATCTTCCATGTTAAATATTTGTTAGTGAGGGTGAATATTAAGTGAAATTATTTAAGAATAGAATGTGTAGAGTTCTAATTTTTGTCTTTCTTTTCTTTTCCTTAAATTTAAAATATGTACAATTTTTAAAAATTTAAATTATTACAATTTTCCATAAAATTTTTGTATTATAATCATTGTAATTATTATATTATTTAAATGCATTTGAGACGCCACGAAAAAAAAAAAGAGATCAATTGAATAATAGTTTTCAAAAAAAAAGTTAAAAAAAAGAAAGAAAAACAAAAAGAGGAACAAAAAAAAGGAAAACCCAAATAAAGGCAAAAAAAGAAGGAAATAAAAAGAAGCATAGGGTTCTAATTAAATTTTAGGAATTAAATAAAAATTATATTGATAATCTGTAGAGTTCTAATTTTTGTCTTTCTTTTCTAAATTTAAAGAATATGTACACGACAAAGATTTGATATCAACAATAACAATTCAATTCTTGTTCATGGAAGTGTAATTAAATTTATTTAATTATTATTCAATTTGTTTTGCCTCTTTATAATCTTCCATGTTAAATATTTGTTAGTGAGGGTGAATATTAAGTGAAATTATTTAAGAATAGAATGTGTAGAGTTCTAATTTTTGTCTTTCTTTTCTTTTCCTTAAATTTAAAATATGTACAATTTTTAAAAATTTAAATTATTACAATTTTCCATAAAATTTTTGTATTATAATCATTGTAATTATTATATTATTTAAATGCATTTGAGACGCCACGAAAAAAAAAAAGAGATCAATTGAATAATAGTTTTCAAAAAAAAAGTTAAAAAAAAGAAAGAAAAACAAAAAGAGGAACAAAAAAAAGGAAAACCCAAATAAAGGCAAAAAAAGAAGGAAATAAAAAGAAGCATAGGGTGGAAGTTTCGAACCCAGGCTTTAAGGAAAGTCAACGGGCAATCATTTACCACTATACCAGACCACATATTGTTTATTTATTCAACGGAAATAAATTTTAAATAAACTTTTCACAGATTTTTTTTTGGACAATATTACCCCTACGATTTTACCTTAATATATGTATAGATTATATTTTTTACCATTAGATAAGTGAGTGATCAAGTCCTATTTTCAATTATTTCTCCCTCAACTGAAAAAATAAAATAATAAAAAAATTCAAACCCCAGGGCCTCCTTCAATACCTTATTTTAGAATTAAGAAAACAATAACATGTATGATGGAAAATCTTGCTAGCACTCTTAAATTGTTATTTCGCCTTGCATCTCCACGCTATCCTTGTATATATGATAATTAATTTGGAATTATAATTTGAGGCAAATACATATGGTACATAAACTTGGAAAAGCAATTTGAATTTGTCTATTTTTCCGTAACATAATTTAGCTAAAAACTCATGTGAGATCGTTTTACGGATCAAAATCCAGATTAAAACTCATGATATTCAACAACATATTTATAATTTTGTTCACAACTGATGATGTTTTGATCCATAAGATGGTCTCGTACAAAACTCCCTAACATATTTATAATTTTCCTCAAATCGAAAATCACCTCATTGTTTGTATAATAAATTATCAATTCCAAATCTATTTAAGTAGAACTCTTTATACCTTTTTCAAAATTCCTAAATAAATAATTAATGGAGGAGTCTTCTGTGAGTTGAGGCCATCTTACTAGTCAAAAAGTGTAAGACGGGTTAAGATCTGTATTCAAACACAATAAAGCACCAATGAAATTACAAATGTGTCATTAATTATGTGTTTAAATTTGAATCTTCACCCGTTTTACAGATTTTAACCCAGAACACAATTTCTCGCATGAGTTTTTGTCATATATAAATAACAATATTCTCAGTACAAGGACATAATATGATTAATATCTCATAAGATATCCAATTAGCTATAATTCTTCATATATATATATATATATATATATATATATATATATAGGAAATGGATCAGATGAGAACCAAAGCTCCATGTGAGAACAAAGAACTAATCTCCACCATTCATCCATAAAAAATGTGTGGTGTAGATCAAAAGCAATACAATGTGGCATTTTTATAATTTAAGGATTATGTTTAATGAGGTTATGGTAGTTTTGTAATTTGATAAATGTGATTAAAATACTAGGATTTTTTTCTCTCTCTGTCTCTCATTCTCTATCAGCCTCTTCATTGCTTCTTCAATGGCTTCTTTGATTTCAACGTGCAAGAGACAAATTCGCTTCTTTGATTTCTGATTACAATGAGTTTTTTCATGTAATCGAATTTCAATTCTCCGCAATCATTACTCACGAGATTGTTATAAATTTTTCAGGAGTTTTTTTTGTTCGTTGTTCTTGGATAAAGACATCGGGTAAAAATCTGATTGTTATATATTGTCCTGATATTTATTTTTTCTTGATTAAAATAATTAGATGTGTTCGTTCATGTAATGTAATTTATTTATTTTATCCGTTTTGTTTTAGATTTGTTTGATAATGTCGACGAGCTGATTTAGTTGAACTTTTGAATTTTCACGATCAACATGTGTTTTCAGTTCTGCAGATTATGGTTTCTTATTAATATGTACTTGTATCTCTGCAGATTTGTTAGCATCACAACATGACTTATTTTTTAATAGTATTAGCACTACTATTACAGGTTTTAGCACTGCTGTAGATTAGTTTTTGCACTACTGTGACCATTTTTAGCATGATCGAATAATTTTTTTTTAGCATTAACGTGATTAGTTGTATATTTTTTAATGTACAAATTGTGTTGGCTCCATTTTGGAGTTTTCTCCTGGGTATTTTGAATTTTACACATTTAACTATGAACCAATCTTTGAAGCCTACATTGGGCAAAACTTTTCTTACTTTGGATGTTGGTATAACCTTTTACAAGGTTTATGCTTCATCATGTGAATTTGATAATCGTTTGTCTACTACAAAGAGGTCTAAAGATGGTACTATAGTTTGGAAGTATGTTGTGTGTAACCGCGAAAGGAATAACGTGTTGTTTGGGTATGTTGTATCATTTGATCGATGCAACATATAGGACTAACATGTTAGTCTACTTATTATTTTGATTGTCATTCTGTGATTTTAACATTTCCATATGAAGTTTTAGCACTGGTAGTTGAAGTTTTAGCACTTTCATTTCCTTTTTTAGCATTAGTAGTTGATGTTTGAATGTTTGGTAGGTGATAATGTTAGCATTTATAGTCTTTTATTTATGATGAGAAAGACATTATAATAATAGAGATTTGTGATCTTTTATATGTTCGTAGGTATTCAATGATTTTTACACCCTTTACTGGAAAGGACAATCATGGGAGACTTGTCATCTTTGGGGCTGCTTTAATGTCGGGTGAGGATGCTGAATCTTATTCATGGGCTCTTCAGAAATTCAAGGATTGTATGGATTATTTTCTGAATTTTATGGGTTGTCTGCACCTAGTGAAATTGAGGTACTTCCACCTGACTTTGTAAAGACTAAAGGTAGTGGAAGTCGTATAAAATCAAAAGAAAATGCGAACGCCCAATGCAAAAAAGAAACTTTTAAGGACCTGCAAGAAGTGTAACAAAAAATACAGTCATGATTCTAGAAACTGTGGTGAAGTTACATAAACTGTGCGGACATGTTCAACATCATGTACATATATATTATTGTGAACATGCAAGGTCAGAATGTATAAACTGAAAGCAAGTAAATGGCACGAGGTTGATAACCCTGTTAGATCAATTGATCTACGTCAGGGGGACTTCACAAGTCCGTAAGAAATAATTTACTACTTCGTTGAATGGTTACAAAAGCTACACGATGACCTCCCGTCACTCGACCCCTTTCTTACCCACTACAACTTTTTTCGATGAACTGAATTATGAGCTCCCCTCACAACCTAGAATCTCTCCAGTTCCCACAGGAAATTTCTCCCGAGACTCCTCTAAGTGTGTGTGAAACAGATTCAAACACAAACTAGAAAAACAATAATCAAAAGATCAATTCTAGTATAACAATACCGAATACCTAATGCTTCAGATGTTAGGTCTTTTAGACTCTCTAAATCAGTTATGTGTATTCGTGTATGTGTGCCACCTAAACTAGTCTGATTCCCAGGCTATTTATAGATGAAAGATATAGCCTTACAAATATTAGAAGTCCTAATCTGAATTTGAATTCAATAAATATACATTCCTTAATTAATTCGGACAACCCTAGTTTAGATTCCTTCATTGAATAGAACTCCTGCTTTCCTTCTTTGATCTTCATCACGAACAAGGTAGCTTCTATTCTGAAATGTCCATCTTGAATCTGCAGCTTCAACTCCTTGAATCTTAGCATGGCACGTCTCTTGAAACTTCTCTGGACAACCATGTACATGATCATGTTCATGAACATGATTAAGTACATGTCTTGATCTTCAATTAGATTGGCAACGGAATGTTCACATTAATGTCCAGAACATAGTCTTCAAACATGAATAACCAAAACTTTTTGTGTTCTTTGATATTGCCATACAGATCATGACAATCTCGAACACTTGAATGCAGATGGCACTAACATGCGGGAAGAAGTAGATGCACTTTTTTTTGTACTTTTCATACTATTTTTTATATTAATGCTATTAATATTCTTTTCTGTAATACTATATGCATAGATAATATTCTTTTTTGCATTGTTAATAAAGAGTTTGATAATACTAATAAGCGTGCTTGTACTACTAATATAGTTCTTTATACTGCTAATAAGTCCTTTACTTTAATGATAATGCATAAAATTTAGTTATTAACATGATTATGAGGTTATATGTTTAGCACCAAATTGAGAAAATAATATGTCCTTCATAGAGACAAATGATAGCGTGTTTCAATTAGTACAAAATGTTGATTTCATAAAATGCTAATATACATACATCTTATATTCCTTTTTTTGTAATGCTAATAAAGGGTTTGATAATGCTAGCATGAAACTCGCCTTTCAACATGATCTTGCATGTATGACCTCTAACACTCTTTGATATCTTTCGTGGTGCTTTGGGAAAAGCAAAGATCAGAGACACATCAGAAGTTTCAATCCGTAGTCTTCTTCCGTGTTCTAATTGTATTTCTCTTGAGACTGGGTCAAAGTTTTCGAGCAACCAGTAGTTCATCTTCTCTGGCAAATGGTTTATATACGGGTGAAGAATGTTGCCAAATCCTAGTTTTATTATTGCTTCCTGTTGTGCTTTATTAAGTTGCCTAACTACTTCTGAGAGAGTTGATGGCCATGTTGTTACGTCTAATGATGGATATTTGTAAAATACACCGTTGCATCTATCATCTTCATGAGTGGAGACAGTTTTAGCTTTTGTTCTTCTTGTTGTTTCATCTTTTTCAGTTCTTTTAACACTTATAATTTTTTTATATAATACTGTTAAGAGAAAATAACAATGCTAAAAAACATAATTTAATAATAAAGATAAAAGTAATGAACAATAGTGTAAAAGATAATTCTAAGACAATTTACGCTAATGGTAAATAAAGTGTTATCGTAATGCTAAAATGAGAGATGACAATACAAAAACTCTAAAATGATAGTGCTAAAAAGTAAGAAAATGTGCAGATAAATCACAAATTGACAACAGTTGTAGGTTTACCAAAAAATAAAAAATAAAGCTACTAAATCATCATGAAATAATGCTAAAGTGGGATTTATGACATTGTTAATTCAATAAAACTGTAATAGCATTTGTTGATGATTATGTTTTATAATTTAATGATAATGCTAAAATGAGATATGATGATGCAAATACAGTTAGCAATGATGCTATCACCATAAATCACATTTGTTGGTTTGTAATGACCATGATAAATTTTTAATCACAATGTTAATAAAGAGTTATGTTAATGCTAAAAATAAGAGATTGCAATGCTAATAGTGGTTGCACTATATTGATAATTCAACAACATGTAACAGTGTTTGTTCATGGTTTTTTTACAATGTCGATGACATTTTTTTATGCTAATGCTAAAAAAGAGTCATGCTAAAATAAGTCATGACAATGCTAAAAAAAGTCATGACAGTGCTAAAATAGAAAATGACAATGCTAAAACCCTAAATTGAAAAATATACACGTAAATTTTGAGTATTCATATATTTTCAAAATTTTCGATTTTACCCTTACTACGTTTCAGGGGCACCGAATTTCGACTTTATTATAATTATGTCACCACCTCAAATTTTAAATCTGGACCATTGATGTAGAGCTTATTGGATGATAGAGATTGATTCTCGGTTCTCACACAGGGTATGATTCCTTCTGGAACCACTCCCTATACACACACACACACACACACACACACACACATATATATATATATATATATATTGTTTATTGCATTAAAACTACACATTGTACAATAATTGAACGCGTGCAAAACAAACAAAAGACGTAGGTGAGTTATAATACCCCATCAACCGAGCAAGAAAAGCATGCATAGTAATATTAGATTACGATTTTATTTTATCGATATAGGTCATCTATGCATCAATAATTAATATGTCAAAGGCTCAAATGAAACACATATGTAGTGAAATAAAGAATGTTATATAAAATTCGATTTAACATATATTAATATACTAGACGAATTGAAAATCTATCTGATCTTACAATTTTGGACAAGTCGACAGAGCAAGTGTTAAAATAAATGGACTTGATTAAGCAATTGCAGAGATTTATTCTAATCTCATTCGCAGACACACGATATAGTGTGAAAAGAAATTCAGGAGTCAGACGGTAGTTTGTTTTATTCGATATTATACAACATGATTAATTATTACCTCCCTCATAATTATCAATACGCTAAGTGACAAAACTTAATAATATTTAGTCCATATCCACCATAAATATAGGATAATGTTTGATTTAATGATTCGTAGAAAAAAAAAATATTTTAAATTTCGTCTGTTGTGCAAGAATTTCGTCACCATCTTCCAATGAAAACGCTTTGATTAACTTCTTAGAAATTGCTTTGATTTGCAATACTGTTTCATCATTTGATTAATACGCCCTAGCACATTTACCTATATTCATAAATTTAATAAATTTAAAGAAGCTAGAATAGTGTTGAAGATGGTGAAACTTATGCAATAATCGATTAATAAATAGACGTATAGGAAATGGTTCAAATGTGGATATATGAATTAGGCCAAGTTTTTACCACTCTGCATGAATATATGAATTTAAAAAAAAAATGTATGCACAGAATCAAATAATATTATTCAAAGGGCAAGTCTCCTCTATATAAGATGTACATCAGACGGTCAACGCGTTGATCGGGTTAATGCGTGTTAACCCGATCAATGCTTTGATCAAAAAATCTGTCAAAATTAGTATCATTCATAATATTGAAAAGTATCATTTCAAACGCCCAAAAGTATCATTTGTATCAATAAAAAGTATTGACCAGAAAAAAAAATAAAGAAAAAAACTGTTAAGATCAGTATCAATCGAAACACTGAAACATATCATTCAAAATTAAAAAGGTACCAGTTGTATCTCCAAAAAGTATCACCCGTTTTCACGATTTTTTGGTCAACGCTTTGATCGAGTCAACGCGCATTGACCCGATCAACGCGTTGACCGTCTGATGTACATCTTACATACAGAAATTTTTGTGATATTGAAAATATTTTCCTATCTACAAAATTCCAAAGAAAAAGATCGCAAAATAGATATCCACGGCTGTAACGCTCCCACAATAGAGGAATCTAACCTGTTTGTCTCACTAAAAAAAATGTCTATAAAACAATTCATTCTTGACAGGTAAAAAGTTAGGTTAATTAAATGTTGGAAGTTTTATCGATCTAGAACTCGAAAGATAGATTACCTATCAATTCAAGATCTCAAACATTAAAACTATCAATACAAAATTAGAACGATTATAATTAAATTATCAATATATATAGGACTCCACAGATCTTACAATTATATATTTTTTATTTTTAATTATTTTAATATTAAATTTTCATAAAAATTCATTTAATAATTATATATATTTTTTAGTAAAGAAATTATTCAAAAAATTAAAATCAATCGAAATACATGATATTTGAGATTCTGAATTGATAATTTTTATGTTTCAGGTCTTAGATTGCTAGATAACCTATCTTTCAGATTCTAAATTAACAATTATCCTCTTAAATGTTTGAATTTATTCAAGAAATACGTTCTTAATAAATTTGGCATCCATCCTAACCCGTTATCTCACTACAATAAAAATATCTACAGACAATGGCTAAGCATGCATGTAAAAAGTCGTTAGTGTTAATTAAATGTTTAAATTTATTTAACAAATATGTTAGATGAAAGTTGTTGGGTTCCATAGTTAAAGCAAAGCATGTATGATGTGCTTGTGCTTTTCCAACAAAATAAAAATTAATAAAATAAAAAACGATGAAAACCCAATTGCGAACAAATTAAACGTGCTGCAAAAAGGGTCAGAGTGAATATCAAAGACAGTTTAATATGAAACAAAAATAAAGTAAATAAAAATAGGCCAAGGAAACAAATTTCATTTGATTCAAGTATTTACACAACATTTGTCAATGACCTTTTAAGTCTTAATTCGGCAGATTTATAGCTTTGATTTTTATACTATGTGCGTATAAATCCTCCTAATTAGGTGGGATCCATAACAGTTAAATAATTATATCTTAATATTATAATAAATATTGTTATTTCATCTGGGAGTAGATAATGACTTTAGGAGAGTGGTTTGTTGTAACACGTATGATTATATAATTTATTTTAAATTTTCCCGTCGTGCAAGTTATTGTTTTATTATATCCCGTGATTTGTATTTATTTGTTATTAAATGTTTGAAAATGGTTGAATATTTTAAATTCAGAGAACCATGAATTTTTTTTATAATTATTATATGAAAATAAATTTAGATTATATTTTTATACGAGTGGGTGATATATTTTATTGAGGCACATTTGTATGAGACAATCTAATCTAACTGATCTCTTACGTTAGACGAATCTCTATTTAATCCATGAGGTGGTCCTTCATTTCTTATTTTTTTTCCTTTTCAGTATACCCTTCCCCTCTCCTCTCCTCCCCTTCTACTTTTCTTTTTTAATTTTTTTTCACTTATTAATTTCTTCATTTTTTATATTTTTTATAAATATATATTTAATTTTTTTTGAATTAATTTATTTCTTGAAATAAATATATACCTTAAAATTAAATTAGTAAACTTTAAAATTGAATTGAATTTTTTTTTATCCGGTGTCTCGCTTAGTGCATTCGTCCGATGCTAATATGTGGCACGTACACTATGCTCGATATAATATGAAGATTAAAAAAAAACAAACAAAAACAAAAAATCGAAAAAAGAGTGAGCTATCAAACTCTTCATAGGTAATGATAATTCACTTCATTGCTAGTGAAACTTCATTTCATATATAATGACACTTATATAGTATTAGTTGTTGATCGATTTTTTATTTTGAAGAAAATTATGAGCCCATGCTTTTTTGTTTTAAAAAAAATCTTTTAAAGAGTAAGATTTGGTAAAGATACAAATGGAAGTATATATGTCGTTATTAAAAATAAATAGTAAAAAAACATTGTATACTTGATGATATTTTAATTCATATTAAGTGATAATTCAACACAAAGTTAATGATATTTTACTTCATACATGGTAGTACATGCTGTCCAGATTATCAATAAACATATTCCAAAACAAAACAAAGATAAATGAATCAACTAAATTAAAAATCCACATTATGATTTATGTAAAGATAATTTATTTTTTTTCATAGTTGATGATATTTCAATTTATATTAATTGATACTTCGACATATAATTAGTGATACTTTACTTCTTACATAGTGATGTGTAATATCTAGAGAATGAACAAATATATTAAAAAAGGATATTAATGAATGAACTAAATTAAAACCCCACATTATGATTTATGTAGAAAATAATTCATTTATTTTCTCCTTAACATGTGAAAATATTTCATAGTTGATATACTTCAATTTATATTAAGTGATATTTCGACATATAATTAGTTATACTTTATTTCATACATAATGATACTTTACTTTATACATAGTGATACGTACGTGGGCGGGGCGGGTTTGAGCGGTTTTTTTTTTTGGTGAATTTGGGTTATATTTGACCCATCTAACGATAGAGACCCGTTAGATGGTCTCATATAAGCTTTTATTAATTTTTTTGTTTGTCTAATTAGTTAATTCATTATATATTATATGGGGAAAGGATTAGTATGAATATATATACATATATATATATATATTTATTTATTGTGTTTTGACAAACATTCTTTAAGTTGTAAGTACTATTGGGTGGACAAGTTGCAAATATTATAACCAGCAGTTGCGATATTAATTAATTTTCACTTAGGGAATAAATTTAGGTTCCTTTCTCAGAAAAATAAGTCTCACTTTCACATTGTACAAATGTGGAACTAATTATACTACATAGAAAAATCTCATTCAGTTTCTTTTTTATAAAAAGATATTTTTGCTTGGATGGATTGAGAATAAAACAAGATTAATGCTTCAGTACTGTTCATAAACTCAATAAAAAAAAGGAGTTGATTGAATTAATTAGCTATAAAAGCCAAGTCTAAAATTAATGCAGGAAATGTCATAAGTATTTTAATTAATGTCTACTGCTCATAAATCAAATAAAGGATAAGAGAGTTAAAATGGAGATTTAACAATATCAAAATTAGTCACTTTCTACACAGTCACTTTCACCGTTTGAATGTCACTAATAATGAATTGGAACTAGCCATACATACCTCGATTCATAAATTTCAGAAGACGAATTAATATATACCCTTTTCATTTCGAAATGTTTGTTGTTTTAGATTTTTTATTTTATTTTAAAATATTTGTTGTTTTTTATGATTTGACATCCTCCCTCTCAATTCTAACCCTCTTAAATCCTACAAGATTTCTTGATTCTAACAAAATGGAGAGAGAAAAATATATGGAGAGAGAAAATGTTGTTATTTTTCAGGAAAATATAGATGAATTAGATTTTATGGCATATATAAGGGATGTGTATATTTGTCCACAAAATTAATTGTTAATTTCAGATAAAAAAAAATCTAAAACAACAAACATTTCGAAACAGAGATAGTATATATATTGTGTGTGTGTGTGTGGAATAGATGGTGTCTTGGTGGGGCTCAACCTCATTAGCATCCTTTAGAAAAATTTGCATACCTATATAACGTGTTTTCTCAAAAATACTATTTTTTTAATGTTTAATAAACAGTTAAAAAAAAAAGATGGAATGACCCAATTATTGTAAAATTAATCACATTCTTCTCAAATACTCAACACTGTTAGTTTTAATATGATTTTCTTGTTATAACCTTTAAAAAAATACTTAGCCAAATTAAAAATTAAGAAAGATAGTTTTATTAATATATATAAATAAAATCTTAAAGAAATAAAAAATGGTTGAAAAACAATACAAAGCATATTTATATATTTATAAAAATTTTAAAATTGTCTTTTCGTATATAAATGGTCAAAAGAAAAAAAAAATAACTGAGTCACTTTCCACACCCATTCACACAAAATTACGTTTGGTGTAATTGTGTAAATGATCAATTTTGGTAAATTTATAATTAATAACTGAGGTTGTTTTTTTTTTTTTTTTTACTATTTATCAAACATATTTATTGTTTTTGTATCATAAAATTCAATTTTATTTTGAGACTACGATTTTCGTGCTGGAAATGACATGATTCTTTTCAGCTGCGGTTAGTTTAAGGAAATTAATTTCGTCAATCCAAACTCTAATTTAAGAAAGATTTACTTTTTTTATTGAGAACTTAAGACAGAGACCTTTAACCAACGTCATTTGCAAACAGACTTTGTATTTTGTCTTTGTTGATTGTTTGATAATAATCGCTTTCAAACATATTTTTGCTTTCGCATTTCCCTAATTGTTGATACCAACAATAGTTTAAGAAAGTGAGAAAATATAATCCGAAACACAGTAAGTCAGAAAAACTAAAACATAATAATGGTGTCATGTAGTCTATACATATCATGGTTTATACTCTCAATCTCTCTCTCTCTACTCTACTTAGTTACCCATCTTAACCATTCAACAAGATGACTTAAAGATTGAGAATTTATTGAAGATGAGGTGGCAATTTCATAAATACTAGAAAATTATTTGAGAAAACACAATGCTAAATTATTAAAATGAATACTCAATAACAGTGTATGCAATGTTATTGAATCAAGTTCATAAAAAAAGTTGCCACATTAGTCAAATTATTTTAGAAAATACAATGCTAAAATAAAACATATACAACACTAAAATAAAGTAGGGATAAATTTTTATCTAGACAATTAAATTTTAAAATTGGTATAGTTGGACAAGTTTTAAGGGGGTAGGAGTTTTATGCGCAATTTGTACTTTGTTTGAACTCTTTGACCAACAAAAACTGAATATTCTTTTACTTTTCTAAAAAGTATCTTCCATATTTGTACTTTCCATGCAGAAAGAATAAAAGATTTGCATGGAATAAAATCTCTCTCTCTCTCTCTCTCTCTCTCTCTCTCTCGTCTATCTGAACTCAATTTTAGTTTGAAAAAAAAAACAGACATGTGAATTAATTCCTTTAATATTGGTATTCAATTTTTGTAACTACCTCTCTCTCTCTCTCTCTCTCTCTCTCTCTCTCCCTCGCATCTCATCTCTTTCATCTGTCTCTCCCTCTCTCTCGCAAATTCTCATTTTCAAAAAAAAAAAAAAAAAAATAGTCGCCGGCTGACGAGCAGAAGATGGAAGAACAACGGGAAGATGTACGCCCATCGTCATCTGAATTGAATGAGGTTAGAAATCTTCCATAACGAATATTTTTGAACTATGCATAACGATATTCACAAAAAATTCCTCTAAGATAGTTGAACAATAGGTAGAAATCTTCCATAATGATAACCGAGTTCAAGATCCGTAACGATAGTGCATAAATATAACAATAGTTGAATTCGAAAGACCCGATCTCCCATAACGATAGCCCGCCTCCTATCATAACGGTAGTTCAAATTTGATTTTCATTATCCCGTTTGATTTTCGTTATGTTGAAAATATATTTATCATTATGCCTGTTTTATTTTCGTTATGTTAAATTTTCACTGGATTTGATTTTCGTTATGCTAAAAATTATAGCTAAATTTGATTTTCATTATACTTTTGATTTTCGTTAACTTTTCGTTATGCTTTTTTATACTAATCGTTATGCTTTTGATTTTCGTTAATGCTAAAAATTAAATTTTCGTGAATGTTATCGTGTCGTTAATGTTATCGTTATGCTTTTTATTTTCGTTATGCTAAACTTTCGTTATTGGTAAAATTATATTTTCGTTAATGGTATATTTTTATTCTCGTTAATGCTAAAATTTAAACTTTCGTTAATGTTATCGTTATGTGAAATTTAAATTTCGTTATTGTTAAAATCTAATTATCGTTATTGCTAAATTTAAATTTTGATATGTTAAAGTTAAAACTTTCGTTATTGGTAAAATTATATTTTCGTTAATGCTAAATTTTTATTATCATTATGCTAAAATTTAATTTTCGTTAATGTTATCGTTATGTGAAATTTAAATTTCGTTATTGTTAAAATCTAATTATCGTTATTGCTAAATTTAAATTTTGATATGTTAAAGTTAAAACTTTCGTTGTTGGTAAAATTATATTTTTGTTAATGCTAATTTTTTTTTTTCGTTATGCTAAAATTTAAACTTTCATTAATAATGTAAATTTCGTTATTGTTAAAATCCTACTATCGTTATTGTTAAATAAATTTTGAAATGTTAAAGTTAAAACTTTCGTTATTGGTAAAATTAGATTTTCGTTAATGTTAAATTTTTATTTTCGTTATGTTGAAACTTTAATTTTCGTTCATTTTCTGGTTATTTTAAATTTAAATTTTCGTTATAGTTAAATGTAAATGTTCGTTATCTTTAAAATTAACTTTCGTTATGTTAATTAAATAGAATGATAACTTTAATTTAATTAGAATTGATATAATCATGCTCAACCAAAGCATATTGTAATTTTTTTTAATAATAATATTAGTCTAAACAATACTATTCGTAAAAAATAAAAAAATAAAGAAAATTAATAATACAAATAATAATAATAATAATAATAACAACAACAACAACAACAACAATAATCTAAAAATAATAATAATAATAATAATAATAATATTAGTCTAATTAATACTATCAGTAAAAAATAAAAATAACAAAATCATCTCATGTAAACAATAATAATTTTAATAATAATAATAATAATAATAATAATAATAAATATTTAACACACGTAGCTAAAAATTTAATTTAATAACAGTCAAATTTTCTATTGTGAATTTTAGATCGAGTGGATTAGAAGCGCCCTCGAGAGGGTGAAGCCGACTGTGAATTTGTACATGAAGATGGAGTTACTAGAGAGGATTAGAGAGGTGTTACATCATTTCGGCGGTGAGGATATGATCCAGATGTTTAGATCTGGATGCTTAGGACATTTTGTGGATTTTAGGGGCGGTAACATAGCACGCAAGGCGATGCATGCCTTGGTCTGTCGCGAAGTGCGTGTCCAGGATCCTGCACGCGAGGGTAGAGAGTGTTGGTTCTATGTGAATGGAATGACACTACGCTTTGGGCCCTTAGAGTTCGCACTGGTGTCGGGCTTACGGTTCGGGCCGTCCAGTTTCGATTCGAATGCGGCTCATCGCATTCCGGACAGAAACATCTATCACCGGCATTTTTAGGGGAAGAAGACGACAATTCAAGTTTTGTATGATAAGTTTACGGCGAAACGTCTAGCCAATCACCCCCAGACTATGTGAAACTTGCAAACATCCTGATCGTGTATCGGATGTTATTTTGCCAGGACCCCGGACGGACGATCGATGACTGGGTGTGGGCCCTGGTGGAGGATGCTGATGGTTGGAATTTCTTTCCATGGGGGGCTACACATTTCAGATGATGATGCACTTTATCAGCATCCTCCCGAGAGCGCGACGGGATATGGGCCCATAGGGCCAAGGGGCGTATCATTGGTACGGACCTGTTTGGGCATTGCAGGTATTTAGTTTAATTTATCATGATAAATTTATGTTTTAGTTATTTGATATTATACTTACAAGATATTCTACTTTTTTAAACAGACATGGGCCTGTGAGGTTTTACCCTGGCTTGGCCGTCGTTTGGGCGTCGCTGGAGGTCAGATGACCACACCTCGCTGCTTGAGGTGGTCATTCACAGCCCCGAGCATCGACTTCTCTAGATTTTTTGATGGACATATAATCATTTTTTATATAAATAATTTTAATTATTAAATTGAAATGATATGGGTTAATGTTAACATGGTTTTCACTTTGATGCAGTTGGATGTCCAGCCGATGCTGCCATCAGCAGCAGAGCTTCTGACCCTATATTTTCAGAGCTCGGACGGAGACATTGTGCTGGGTGTGAGGTACGTGGTACCTCGACAGACCTTCAAGAAGAAGTTGCTGACTGGGATGGCCCGTCATGTGGTCCCGAGGACATGTGCAGGGACCTCTGATGTCGTGGGCCCAGCACCACTGCGTAGGAGTGCCCGGACTGCGCAGCAGCAGGCTTCACAGACGACGCACCGGTTGACTGACAAGCCGAATGAGGGCTCCGGACCCTCAACTCAGGGACTGGACCATACAGAGAGCCCTCCTCGACCATCCAGTAGTAAGCGCCTGAGGAGGAGCTATGAGGAGAGTCATGGAGAGCCCGAGATGCCCGGGCGACGTTCGGGGGAGTTGTCAGATAGCTGGTTTGATCGCTTTGTTCATGCCATTGCTGGAGTTGTAGAAGACCGCGTGATGCATCGTGTGGGAGAGATGCTCGATACATTTTCTACGCGGATAGAGAACAACATTGTAGCTCAGCTGCGTAGATCGCCCATACCTCCTCCTAGAGGGCCCATGCACCCCAGAGAGCCCACGTCGTCCCAGAGAGCCCACACCTCTTCCCAGAAGACCCACACCTCCTTCTAGAGGGGCCACACCCCCAGAGAGCCCACGTCACCCCCAGAGAGCCCATACCTCCTCCTAGAGGGCCCATAGCTCCTCCTAGAGGCCCCAAGCCTCCCAGAGAGCCCACATCGCCCCCTCCTCCTTCCCCCAGATAGGCCACGACCCCTCGTATGACCCCCTGTACGAGAGGGGGTAGAGCTAGAGGTAGATCGTCTGCTGGTCGGTCGTCTGCTAGTCCGTCGTCTCTCCATTCTTCATCTGCTTTGCCGGATCCTTCATCTGTCGCACCATCGTCTTCCCGCTCTTCGTCTTCCGCGCCGTCGTCTTCTCGAGCAACTGTCATTGACTTACTGGAGGTGCATGATCAACATATGGTAGAGGCTGGATACTCGGAGTTCAGACGGCTGGGATGTGGTGCTAGTGTCCAGATTCTGGTGAACCAGTCAGTACTCCCCCAGACAATTTTTGAGTAGGTGTATGGAGCTTCTGGAGTTAACACGTGATCCCAACTCTACGCGGTAGCCTTTCGCTCAACAAATAATTCTTCGACAACACACCTGAACACCTCAAGCATTGAGAAAATAGGCAATCTTCTAGCCCACAGTAGATGAGCATTGAGTGACTCAGCCGCATTAGATGTCATGAAGCTGAAATGCCGTGCGGGACACTGTGATCGGGACCAATGCTCTGGACCAATTCTACAAAGCTTCTGGTATGCTGGGGTGCTTACCAATTCCAATACTGACATATGCCTCTGGAATACGTCTGTACGATAGGCATAGGAAACCTCCTTAAACATGGCGATCACATGGGCATCGCGCTTCGCCATCTTGTTCTGTAAATGATAATAGCACAATCTGTGTGCCGCTCTTGGAAAAATGGTAGCGATAGCATTCTTAATGCTCTGGTGCTGATCTGACATGATCAGGAGATCTTCAGTCTCCCCCAGAGTGATATCCAATCAACTAAGGAACCACTTCTAAGAATCATCATTCTTGATCGGACCGAGACCAATTGCAATAGGTAATATTTGTTCGTTCCCTTCCTTCGTCACAGCAACAAACAAAATTCCCTTGTTCCTCCCCTTCAAGTGTGTCCCATCAATCACGACCACTAGACATGAACCCTCCTGAAAAGCCCTGATGTACGGTTCGAGTGCCAAAAATATATATTGGAACTGATCTTCAGAGGTCGTCTGAAGTTCATATAATGTCTCGGGATTCCGCAGTTGTAACGTGTGTAGAAATACAGATAATTGCACATACGACTTATCATAGTCGCCATAGATCATCTCGATCGCAATGTTCCTTGAGCGCAAAGTGAAACTGTAATTGATCTGAATCCCGTACTCACGTAAAAGCTCGGACATCATCTCTTTGGGCTTCAGAAGAACCCCCTCATCCAACAGTTTGCGTGCATAATGCTTTGCAATGACCCGTGCAGGCACCTGGCGTGGAGCAATTCAGCTCATATCCATGTGGCAAGTGTGTGTGCTGTTGAACTTGTAGATTCTCCACATAACTCCATCAACAACAGCACACAATCTGAACGGGCATACCCTGCCATGGTTGCACATATAGACCAGTCGTGTCTTGTTTGATCGATACACAGCATACTCAATTCGATTATGCATGTGATAGAGTCCCACAGCTAGCGCCAAATCATCATTCGTGCGGAAAATTGCACCCTTATGAAGTTCATCCATATTTGCTGCTGAAGGCTCATCTCAACTCAGTGGGCCTACAACGTCAATATTCGCATGTGGAACAAGCCAATTGCTCCCACCCCTCTCAGATACATCCTCAGCCCTAGTGTTCGACGATGATGCTCCTTCCGTCATGCCCATCAATCGTCCTGTACCCCCTGTAGAATGAATCCATCTCAAGAACTCTGTGAACATTGATTCCAGCAATCCCGTTCTGACGTTCTCCTCTGTTTCTTCATCAGTAGTAGGAATTTCTTCTTCTTATTCTTCTTCTTCTTCTTCTTCATACGGGAATGCATCATCGTCAAAATCATGCTCTGGAGCCTTATAGTGCTGTGTATCATCACGAACCTCCTCTCTGACCGGTTCTCTGTATTCGGGCACCGTGTCAGAGATGACCCTTGAGCTGCTGCAGCCTCTCTGAACAACATACACAACCATCTCTGAGCTCTGCTCGTGGAGCAAGTCAAGCAAATCAGCATCAGCTTTCAGTCTTGTCTTGATCTGTCTGCCACTATTGGTGCTCGACATCTATGATAACTGGAACTCGATAGTATGGGATCGGTCTCCAGTAACTCATGAATCTCTCTAATCAGTGACCTAAAACAGAAATCATCCGATGACATGATGATCAGCTCCTCGACACCATCTACATATTGAGCTCTCTCCCATCGGCCACTATGTCGTACAATAATACGACGCCTAACCATCTGTGATAACACAAAATTCAAAAATAAGCATAACAAACCATAACGAAAATTTAATTTATACAATCAACGAAAAATTATTTTTAACATAACGATAGATTAATTTTTCACATAACGAATATGAAAATTAAACAATGACGAAAATTTAATTTTCAATAACGAAAGTTAATTTTAAACATAAAGAAAATTTAAATTCAACTATAATGAAAATTCAAATTTAAAAATAACGAAAATTTAATTTCACGTAACGACATTTCAATTTTAACAATAACGATAATTTAGTTTACACAATAACGAAAATTTAATTTTAACATAACAAAAAAATTATTTTTCACATAACGAATATTAAACTTAAACAATAACGAAAATTTAATTTTCAATAACGAAAGTTAATTTTAAACATAACTAAAATTAAAATTCAACTATAAGGAAAATTAAAATTTAACAATAACGAAATTTTAACATAATGATAATTAATTTTAACACTAACGAAAGTTTTATTTATAACATAACGATAATTTAAAATTAAGCATAACGAAAATAACAATTTAACATTAACAAAAATAAAAATTTAACATAAACGAAAATCTAATTTTACCAATAACGAAAGTTTTATTTTTAACATATCGAAATTTAAATTTAACAATAACGATAACTTAATTTTAACAATAACGAAATTGAAATTTAACACAACGATAATTCAATTTTAACAATAACGAAAGTTTTATTTTTAACATAACAAATATTTAAATTCAACTATAACGAAAATTTAATTTTTAACATACCAAAATTAAAATTTAACAATAACGAAAATTTAGATTTAACATAACGATATTTCAATTTTAACAATAACGAAATTCAATTTAACCATAACGAAATTTAAATTAAAACTATAACTAACCATAACGAAAATTCAATTTGACCATTTCAATATAACCATAACGAAAATTAAACTAAAACTACAACTAACCATAACGATATTTCAATTTTACCATAACGAAAATTAAAGTATACTTTAACGATAATTGGAACTAACCACAATGACATTTAAATTAGAAACCAAGAACAATTTTCTAAGTTAACAAGGTAACAAAATAACACAAATTTTTTTTGGTAATTGTACCTTTCTAATTTTGGTAATCGTCTATTCAATTTCACGATGATGTTGTTTTGTGGACGAAGATAATTTTCTTGCTTGCAAGATCAAACTCGAATTTTTTAATTTTTTATGTGAATTCAGCGATTTTCCTTCTTCCCCAAACTCTCGAACTATTTTTTCTATTTGGATGTGGTTTGAATTGATGTACCGGTGTAGTGTAAATATACATACATTATACCAACATCTCTAACACAAAATTAAATGCATTAAATTTCATTCAATTTGAGCCAACTAATACCTACTTATACAAATATATATATTTATGTATTTTACCTACCTCAATTTGACTGACCCAAAAGAGCATAATGCATTAATGTTCATTTAATGTTGGTCAACTAACACTTAATTGGCCATAACTATCGTTATGCCCCAAAATCCTATAACGATTAAAAATGGGTCATAGTCTCGTTATGCCAATTATTACTAAAAAAAATCCTATAACGATTTTCGTTATAACGAAAATACATTTTCGTTACAGCCAACTAAAATCCTATAACGATTAATAATGGACCATAGTGTCGTTATGCCAATTATTACTAAAAAAAATCTTATGCCACTCGTTATTCATAATCACTTTTGTTAATGCATAACGGCAGTTTATAAAAGTTGTTGTTATGCTAATAGTTATTTCGTTATGAAATTTCGGATCATTTTTTATGTTAGGTCAGGTGCATTTAATGTATAGTTATTAAAAAAATATAAAAGGTACACTTCCCCAATGATTGGAGTGTGAGGACAAGTGTGTCATAGGGGTATTCAAGACATTTTAACTCCAAATTATTCATGAAACTACTATGGCCTTATATGTTGCTTTTTTTCCCGATTTTGCTTTTCTTTTGTCTATATTTGTAGATTTACACAATAAAGTATATGGTTAATTACATACCAGTACTCACTGTTTGATCTGTTTTACGTACACTTTTATCATAAATTTTTTTAAAAGTAATATATCAGTACTCAATGTTTGCACAATTAACACTTTTAGCATTATCAAATTTTTTGACAACCCAAATAATGATGTGGAATGCCGAAAATCACCTCATTTTTATTTATTAGGTGAGAGATTTATTTTTCACATAATTTTATTAAATTGGGCAAAAATCCACTTAAGATTTTCGGCACTCTACGCTAGTATTTAGTTTGCCGAAAAATTATGTTAATGCTAAAAGTATTTGTAATACCCCAAAATATTTTAGAAGGTTTTATTCGACTTATGTTACCCTCTGGTAAGTTAGAAAATAAGTTAGGTCCTTAAAGGATTCAAATAAAGGAAAATCGCAGTCAGGGAAATCTGTTAAAATTTAATTTGGTCAATTTTTTTTTTAAAAATATGTTGTGATATTTTTCTCGGGTTGATAGAAAACGTTCCAAGGATCGTGCCAAACTTTGAATTTTTCCAATTCGAGTTCAAATGAACTCTGGGCATAACTTTAAAAAAAAGGGCACATCCGTCATTATCCAATTTCTTTTTCAAAAGATTATCCTATTCGTAATTATCATATTCTTTTTCCAACATTATCCTATTCCATCATTATCCTCTTTTTTTATTCGTTATTATCCTATTTATTTTTCTTCTATAAATAGGAGGTTAAAGTTTCATTTTTCATTCATTTTCAAAATCGAAACACCGAGCAGCTTCTAGAGAAGGTAAGTCTCTAGTTTCCTATTTCATTTCTGAAATAGTCATTTTGAAGGTGTCTAAACGTAGATCACGATACGTGATTGAAAAGATAACACGACGGACGATCACGATGAAAAATCATCGTCACCGCCGCCAAAAGTTGCCACCACCCTTCAACTCGGTGACTCTTTCGGGTCGCCGGATCAAAAGGTGTCTTTAGGGTTTCATGTTCTATGTATATTTATATACAGTTTTCATGTTGTCACTTTTTAATTTCGGGTATATTTTGGGTATCCGATTATTAAATTGTAGTCTTTTTCAGATCTATCCTTTGTGGATAGCCCAATCGTATTTTTAAGCTCAAAAGTTGTTCCGTGTCAAAATATAGTATTTTTATTTAAAGTTTCATATTTTTCCAATGGGTGGATCTTGCGGTATGAATTTATTTGTACTGAATTAATTTTAGGATACAGGTTTGACCACCCCGTATGCCAAAACTTCCAAAAGGGTTTTTCATTATAAAAATGCCTTGAGTAAAGTTCCCTTAAGAGTCAAAATATTTTGATGAGCCGGGTGCTGCGTATTAAGATAGTAGATATTTTAATATTTACTTCATAGCTAAGAAATATTAGATTTTGACCTAATGGTAGTCTTTCATCGAAACTAAGTTGCTGGATAATCTTGTAGGCTCAGAAGAAGGAGACTTCTAGTTGAGACCAGAATCCGAATCTAGATCTAGCTATTCAGATTTGATTGCCAGGTGGGTTTTATTATATAAAAATGTATTTCGGGTTATTAAGCCCTGATATTTAAAAAAATGAATGTGATTGAATATCCAACTCATGACTATATTTAATGTGCTCTCCTGACTCATGTAAGTCTTACTATTGTTTTTGGTGACGAAACTAAATGGTTCACGATATCGAGCCCCAAGCAAACAGGGCAGTGTCCAACCTTAAGCAGCCAGGTTGTGTACATGAACCGACTCACCGTAAGCGTTCTAGGGGAGAGTGGCGCTCAATGATGGAACTAAAATGATTTTGTATACATGGAATTCACAAATTTTCTGTTTTGAAAGCTTTCCATGATATGCTTAAAATATGATTGGATATTCTGTTTTATAAAATGATTGTGAAGGTTTTTCTCAAAAGTACCTATTGAGTGCATTAGTACTTATGCCCAAAATCTTTTCAAATATTTTTAGGATGAGCTACGGGATGGTGGACGGCTGTGTTGAGGCTGAAGGGCTATCATTTGATGTATATGTTTCCTTTTCCGCTATGGAGTCTAACTGAGAACATGCATCCTTTTGAGTTTGAATAAATGCACTGTGTTCTTTTCTGCTTACTCTGATTACTGTTACGGAGTGTTCGGTTTTCCGAATCCCATTTTTTTTACTGCTATGGAGTGTTCGGTTCTCCGAATCCCATTTTCTTTACTGCTATGGAATGTTCGGTTCTCCGAATCCCGTTTTCTTTACTGCTACGGAGTGTGAGGGTCTCTGAATCCCGTTTTCTTTACTGTTATGGAGTGTTCGGTTCTCCGAATCCCATTTTCTTTATTGTTACGAAGTGTTCAGTTCTTCGAATCCCATTTACTTTCCGTTCCTGACAGGCAAAAGCCTGGCATTTATTTACTTTCGTTATTTAGACAGGTACAAGCCTGGCTTTACATTACTTTCCATGTCAAGGCAAAAGTCTGGCTTTATATTGCTTTCACGACAGACGAAAGTCTGGCATCTCTTTACTTCAAGTATTTGGACAGACATTCACTACAAGAAAAAAGGTCATACTCAACACGAAATACACAACGGTAATTTTAAATTACCGTTACGTATGTCAAAAGCATAACGGTTTTTGAAAAAACCATTACGTATTTACATGCGCTCAATAATAAACATAACGATAATGAGTATGCCGTTGTCTATACACTGGCTATATGTAATAGTATACAATTTACCGTTGTATAACTAATTAAAATAAAAATTGAAAAATACTATAATTATACTAGTAAAATGACTTGAAAACATTGAAGAGTTCATTTCTCACTTCTTCCGCTCGCTCAATTCCTCAAATTCATTCTCAAAACCCACTGTCCACCAGCTGTCAAAACCTTCTCGCCGGTAGCCCAACCAGTCACCAGCACTTTCTCTGGTCGGCGTCTTCTCCCCATCTTCTCTTGCTCAACCCTAATTTTTTCTCCCTCTAGCTATTTCTCCTACTGAATCCCTTTGTACGTGCCCTAGATGAATTTACCTGCTATTACATAGCTGAGCTAATCAATGGAGGTCTCATCGATATCTTACCCGGTCGTCTTCTCTCTCGCCGGTATCTTTTTTGTCATAGGGTTCTCTCTTCTGTTCTCAGCACTAGCCCTAAATTGGCTTTTCCGTAGGTCGCTGCTCGACCGCAAGGCCAAGGGCCGCGCCGCCGCGGATAAGGACAAGGGCACCAAGTTCACCGCCGAAGATATTATGCAAACTATCGATTAGGAGGTTTGTCGATTTAGATTGTGATCTTTTATTACGGTTGTTAATTTAGGATTTTTATGCTGATGAGAGGAACTCTGTTATTTTATATCGCTTTTGATGGATTTTGTTTCATTTCGACCCCTATTTTATTAGTTATGAGCCTCATATTATTCATTCAAGTATTTAACTTGTTGAAGGTAATGCTTTTATATGAATTTTGTGCTGCGATAGTGTTAAATTTGGTTTGCTGGATTGGTGTAAGAACCTACTATTCGAAAATATCAGATTGTGTTTTTTATTTTTTTTGCTTGGATTTGATTCTCCATTACTGTGCTATTGGTAATTCAAAATTGAATAAGTTTGCACATGAAAGTGTTGTTTTTTATTCTATTTCATTTTTGTGGAGCTGGTGAACTTTTATGCTTTTTTTTTCATGATGATTTACTGTGCTATTTCATTTCCTCTAGTAGTTCCTCCAGATTTATCCACATGGCTCTACAGATACTTTGCCATTTGCCACCATGGGTTTTGGATCCTTTGCTGCAATGGCTATTTTTGAATCGAAATATCGTGAAGGGCTCACTGTAAGTTCTTTAGTTCTTTAATTTTTTTGTAGAGCATCGAAACACTTAATATATGGATTTTTGGAGTTAAGATTGCAAGGGACTTTTGCAGGGGGGTGAAGAAGTAAAAATAGTGGCTGAAGCAATTTGCTCTGGAATATTTCAATGATCTGGGAAGTGGAAACAATGTTGATATCTGTGCCATAATAAAGGTTTGGAGTTGAAATTTCTCACAATTCCCCCCACTTTCTCATTGATATAATTGGTTACTTGTGATGAACTGGTTTCCATCTTACCCCTTTTTGCATTTTCTTTCAGGGAAACAAGAGTACTTGAGAAATTACATGTTGCTGAACCCTCGTACATATGTCAGTGAGAAGGAATACACTTTCTCCAAGAAGACTGGTGAGTGTCATCAGGATCGTATTATTTTTTTGCAACATAGAAATTACATTACACGTTTCCTGTAAATATCGACAATATGGTTTGCTTTACCTTAACTTTATTTCGTTAGTTGTTTGCTTTAATTTTATTTTTATTTAAATTCTCATGTTTTTCTTTATATCTGTAGAGGTGTTGCTAACAAAGATCACGCCATTGAGAGAGCTGGTGGAAGTGATTGAAGGCGGAGATGCTATGGAAGAATGAGTGTATGATTGAAATATATCATATCATGGTTCTTGGAAACATTCTTGGTCATCATGAACTATTTTCCGTGTTGTCTAGCCTCAGTGCTTTAAAGCTCTATAATGGTCAAAACTTTATCCATGTTGCAGTTTGTTAGATATTATAATCTCTACATTTTACAGGAATTGCTCTCTCCCTATTCCTCTCTCAGTAAGCATGATGGATAAAATCATAATACCTTGTTGGTATGCGAAATGGTTGTTGCTTTTGTTTCAGATAATTGATTTATGTGTTATTGTCTGGACTAGTGGCTTGATGAACTCAAATTACACAGAATTGACAAAGTTTTATGAGAAATAAAAGGATCAAGGTTTGATCACGTTTACATTTTATTTGTTTTGTTTCCTTTCGATGGGGTAATTTACTTGCTTCATTAATCTTACAATGCATAGAGGTGAAAACAAAAAAAAGGTTAGATTATGGTGTTCCAAAAGACATTGTTGCTGTTCGTGAAATCGTTCGAAGAGTGATCTGTTGTACCAACCAGTCTTGGGCCAATTGTCATCCACTGCAGGTCTGTATCCTACAGTTACATTTAATGTGATCATTGTTAGCCTAGATTGATGTGTTTTAAATAATTCTGTCATGATAGACTTAGGTTGGTGTGTTTTAAGTAATTTCAAATGATGATATTGAAGTGGTGACTAGCCTTAGCTGTCCAGAATTTAATGCAACATGTAAAACTTTTTGTTTTAAATATTTGTTTACATATTTCTTACTTATTAATCTATAGTGGAAGGCTAGATTTGCTCCCTTGTGCACTGTGATGTCATGCATGGAACACTGTCGTGGGACTATCCATTTGGAGAAATATTAATATATTTTATGGTAAATGGAATGTTATATTGTTATAGTTCATCATTTAGCTTTGAGAGGGCTTCTCTTTAATCGTAAATGGAAATTTATTATGTTTTCTTGTCTTTTATCTATCTAGAATACTTTTTTTTTAATCTTATCTTTCTGTAGAATCTACAATTGTTCTTCTGAACATGAAATCATCATTTTAGAAAAAGTCAGTTTTAACTGATGTAGGTTTGATCCTTCATAAAACTCTGAATTTTAAACAAGTTTGTAAATATATCCAGTTGGTTTTTTTTCTAATTTTATTTGTTATTCTCTACAAGATTACATTATTATTTGATCACTTACTTTAAGCAGTAGTAATGTTTTCATTTTCTTTGGGAGGAAATTTTTCTAAGAGGTTCAAATCTGGTTATGCACCACCGCCGCCGATTTCTTAAAAGATAAGCATTGGTCTTTTTTCATGCTGTGATATTTATGTTTATTTCTATATCATGATATATTTTGTATTGATTTGTGAATGTTCTAAAAGATGAATTGAGCATTGTTTATGTGAACTATAGAATAATTGGAAGTGGAGTTGACTAATAAATTATGGTTCCATATTTGGCATTTATGGTCATGTAGAGGTTGTACAGATAAGTAGAGATATTAGCTAATTAGTTGAGTTATGTCAGAGGTTTAAAAAGCATTTTCTTATCCTTATTTTGACATCAGCTACCTTATTGGAGTGAAAAGCTAGGGCTTGATGGTTGCACTCTATGTTCTCTTCTCTGGTAAATTAAGGGAATGTTCCTTGACATGAAATAAGTGTAATAATTACATTGCTTCTTCAGTAATGAGATAGAAGAATGCCCATTTTAGTGAATTCTGTTGAGAGCTTCATTTTATTTTAAAATTGTGCATTGGTTTTTTTCTGACAGAAGATGTAAATGTGAGGCTATGCAGTTGTTTGTAGTGAGTAATACTCAGCTCTCTTAAAAACTCTCACACATATTGAACTAACATGAAGTATATTAGTCTATCCATTGACTAGAAAGACTTGATTATGAAAGTCTAATAGGATAAGACATCAAATGCAATAGTTTGCATCCTTTTTTGGGTGTTCTGGTCTAATAGGATAAGACATCAAATACAATATATAAATGAGCATGGCATTTGCTGAAATCGTAATGCTCTTAGCTGCAAGCTCAGAAGGATAATCTTAGAAGTTTCAATGATTATACGATTGATGTCTATATTGCAAGTAGCTCAATAAAGATTAGTATTGACTATCTATTCGAGCATTCTTGGTATATCTTATTTTCTACCATTTCCATTAAACAACAAATTTTTTATAAGAATCTGATAGTGTATGATCATCTGGGCATGACATTTTATATTTTAATAGACCAAAATGGAAGTAACTAGTGCAAAAGAGAGATCTTCTTGACTTTAGTTCTAGTTGTGATAGGTAAAAATTAGGAAAACATATCTTTTTTCCTTCAAGGTGTAAGTTAGATAATGGTCTTGTTTTGATGATTTTAAATTGTTCTATTAGTAAACTTAATTATTACTCATTTGCTAGGTTATGTGGTGCACTAAGTTACTGCCTTCTGATGCATTCCAAACTGACTTGTATGAGTTGTATCTATTAATTTTCTATTTTATTTGTAATATTTTTTTAAAAATCATAGCTGCCTCATCAAAAGCAAATTGTGCTACTAGATGCTAAAGATATATGCTCATCAGAAGTGGCTAAGTAGTTCAACTATTTCTAGATTACTAATTCATAAGGCTTTGTTGTTGTTGACTGTTGCATTCTGCTAACTACCACCTGTTTTTCTTCGCTATTGTATTGTTGTATTATTACTGGTGATATGATAATATAGAATCTAGCTTTGCCTTTGACTCAAATGATTTTATTCGTTTCTTTAACTAAAATCGTTTTACTTTTATAATGGTCGAGTATGTACTTGCTAGTAATCAGGTGATGTTGTTATTTAGCTCTTGCTGCGGCCTCATCGCTTCTCGGAGTCATTACAAGTGCACTTGCTGGTCATGGAGGGGCAACCTTGGTATGCTTGCAATATTTTTACCCTTTAAAATCTTTTAAATTTTGATTATAGCTCTTTTGGAGCTGTTTTGTATTAGATATTAGAGATGACAGACATTTAAATGTTTTAGGTTATCTTAATATGTTTATGGATAATATTTCATAATATTGTATTTTTGAATAATATTTGACGATGTTTTGGATGATTTGTAAATTTAATTTTATTTATTACATTATGGTTCACAGGTGACGAATAACCCTAAAAATAATATACAACGGTTTTTATAATTCTTCCACAACAGTAATTGTCGTTGTCTATCATAATTATCTACAACACTAAAATATCCATTTACAACAGTAAATATCGTGGTATATGTAGAAAAAATACAACGGTAATAAAATGTCATCGTTACGTATACTATTAATATACAACGGTAAATTAAAAAAATGTTACGTATACTGTTAATATACAACGGTAAATTTCATTTTTACAACGGTAATTACCGTTGCGTATGATTACATTATACAATGGTAATAATAGAACAAACCGTTACATATAATCACTATACACAACGGTAAATTTCATGAGTACGATGGTATTTACCGTTATATATAAGTATCTTATACAACGGTAAATGAAATGTTACCATTATGTAAAGTACATATTACACAACGGTAATAATAAGAAACCGTTACATATAATGTGAATATACAACGGTATTTACGCAAAAGACAATGGAGATTCTCCGTTGTATATTAGTAGAATAGACCACGGAGATTCTCCGTCGTGTAAAAAGAGACTATAGACAACACCACTATATACAATGGTAGAAAAAATGAATAGACCACGGAGAATCTCCGTGGTGTATGGCGTTTTTTCTTGTAGTGATTAGTCTGACCATTTTCATGCCTAACCTATTAACAGTTAACCTTTGAACTGTTATTATTTGCATTAAAGTTTGCCTTCATTATTCTTTCTTGGGTTCATCCTAAGAGTCATGGTATCTGGTTTGAGTCATTTCATACGCTTTAAAAGTGTGGATTGATCCATTTATAGAGGTTACGCTGCCCAAATTTTTGGGGCACTAACCCATGTTGTTTGATTGCTTCTGTTCAACAACCCCTTCCCCCTTCCCCTAAGTAGTGCACCGGTTCCCTGCCCTTCTCCCAGGACCGGGGCGTTACAGTATTAATTATGCAAACATTGGGTGTTGATATGCTACTTTTTAAACTTCAAAATAAAAAAATAAAAATAAGCAAATGTTGAGTACTGATATTTAATTAACCCTAAAATATAATATGTACAATGCTAAAATACAATATATACAATGTTATTAATAGTAATAAAAAAATTAAAAATCTTATTCATCTGTCTGATCAATTTAAACATCAATTCACATTGGTTCCTTATACAACAAGATTTGGGCTCACATTTAATCAATTCTCTCTCTCTCTCTCTCTCTCCCTCCCTCTCTCTCTCTATATATATATATATATATATATAGGAATAGGTTCAAATGCGTACTACGTATTCGCGTGAGAACTAGGTACCATGCTTATTTAGTACAATTTTATAGTTTATTTTATTGTATTTTAGTGCTAATTTTTTTTTTTTTAAAATTATAACTTATCTTGTTATGTTTTAGTGCTAGTGTAATTAGTACTAAAATACAACAAGATAAGCTACAAAATCATATTAAATAAGTATGGTTCCTAAGTTCTCACGCGAATATCTAGTACCCTTTATAACCAACCCCTATATATATATATATATATAGATGATGCAAAATCATGTTAATTCCACTAAGTTATATAGACAATGGATGTCAGTATATTGAATAAACTCAATGTATTTATGTTCAATACGGAAAATTAGTCAAAGATAGTAAAAGGAATTATTTTAGTCAATAACTTAAAAAAAAATCACACTTACTAAAATATTCCTTAATTTTTATTTGCAAATAATTTATTTTGTATATTTTGAAAATACGCACACTAGTCTGCTCTCCCTCGATCCCGTCGCTCCACCCACTCTCTCACTCAAAAATTTCACTCTCAAACATATAAATCTAGTACTAAATAATCTCACTTTCACTCAAATATTAATCCTTGTTCGGAGTTACGTTCTTTGATACGTAGTAGAAATTTCCTACACAACATAAGACTCGACTTAGGACTGTTAGATGATTTTTTTAAGCTAAACTAAATATAATACAGACATTCTAAACTAATAAACTGGTTTTGGTCTACAATGCGGAATATTAGGGTTTAATTATCAACTCCACACTTTAGGGAAATAAATTCGGGGATTATTTTCCAGTAAAGTCGGCCTAAAATATTTGGAAAAGATGGAAGTCGACCACTTGCCAATTTACTCAGTTTTAGCTAAATAAATTCTACATGCAGTTCCGATTTTCTGAAAATTACCAAATTAAATTGACAGCATACTTCACGTAAAATAATGCTCATGCTTATGTTTCATGATTTTCAGATGATAAATGAACTCTATATGAATTTAAATACATGATTTGCAAAATCGGGTAAACACAAAATCCGCCTAGAGAAAAATGGGATCGGTAGATACATAGAGATTCCACCATAGAACAACAATGCAGAAGGAACATTTTGGATTGGGTGGCCTAAAGGGGCCACCGCTCAAGGGGGCGCATAGTAGCGGTTCACCGGCCTCCTGGCCGGAAACTGACCATCGGTTTTTGTCGAGCTTTCAGGGTACTAGGTTATATATAATTACATCTACAACATGCTTGAAAATAAAAGAAATTGAAAAAATTTCACCGGGGGAGAGGCGGCGGACGTGACAGCGGCGGCGGACGGCGGCCCGACGGCCTCGACTGTTGTGGCTCCCTCCTCCTTCGCACCCCGACTTGGCTCGACTCTCACCTGCTCGATTTTCTCATTTTGAAAATGCGATGAAATTGAAATTCTTAAGCCCTATTTATAGTTTTTCAAAGCTTGGAGCAGATATAAAATATCGGGAATTTTTATCTACGAAAAATATTTTGCACCACATTAATTCTTTTTAAAGAGCATCTTTTAACCCATTGGATTCGTTAAAACTCCAACACAAAATTCGAAAATATCAGGATGATCGATGCAATATGAGAAAATCAATTTACTGACAGAACAATGCCTTTGGAAGATGCTGATATGCAAAAAGAATTTAAATGCTCAAATGGATCGATTGAAGTTGTGTCTTACGTTCATTTTAACTCCTATGAAGCCCTAGCCTCTTCTATTAAGCTCCTAATGACAATTAGGTTCCAAGAAAAATACTATGGAGAAACGGGGCGTTACACAATGAATATAAATAAATGAAATAAAAAACATATTTACTAGAATCTACAATTTTCATAATTAAGTTCATTTTACTTATTTTGAGTTTTTATTTGTTTATTTGCTTTTATTTCAATTTCCCTCTACCTTTAAGTTTAGAGTCTAGATATTTGACTAGGTATTTGTGTTTGAGAACGTGAAAATAATAGTCTCTGTAGGATACGATACTCTCGCTCACTACGTATTGCAATAACAGCGTGTACTTATGTTCACTTATTTGTTAATTAATAGTCACAGTTGCATATTTTATAAAAATTTTGGATATGAATTAATGGTGTTTATTATATTAAGTTATGTATTTTATATAGATTTTGTGCTTTAATTGTTATCATTTGAAGTTTTTGATGTGTTTGCTAGTTTTGCAGTAATAGTTGCGCTTTTGTTGAATGATTGAAGTAAAACAGTTAAATACGGGCATGGAGAGTTGAAGAAGTATTTGATTAGGCTATTGGGCTTAATTAAATACTTAATTAAAGTGTAATGAACTGGATTAAATGATCAAAACTTCTGAAAATCTGAAGCCCGATACGAAATAAGCTTGGATCGACCTGGAAAGTGTTGGTCGACCCAAACCAGTGCAAATTGCAAAGGCCTGGGTCGATCCGATCGAAGTCACTTGGGTTGACCCTATGCTGAAATAGGCCTCTGGGTCGATTAAAACATGTGGGTTGACCCATGTCCTCGGGTCCGAGGGAATGTGATTTTTTATCTTCAATTTAGGGTTTTAAACCTACATTTAAAAGTCTCCATTTTGATACACGCCCCAGATGTTGCAAGAGAGTCTCCTATGATATAAGATGCGAGAAATACACTAGGAGACATAAGAGAGAAGAGAAAAGAGAAGAGAAAGATGGGGACTTGCCATCTACTCAGGCTACCCACAGTGGTGACCTTTGCCCAAAGGTCACCACAAGAAGACAAATTTTATAAAAATAAATAAATCAAAAGTCACCAATTTGGATGACTTAGGTTGGCTGGCAGACCTTGAGTCATGCATTGCATGACTTGACATGTGGCACCCTCTAATTGGGTGTCACATGTATATATAGTCTAATGTAAATTATAAATATTTTATATAATTATAAAAAATTAAAAAAAATAAAATTATATCAAAAATCATAAAAAAAAAATTATCTATAAATAGAGCCTAATATTGATATGTATTTACACATATGGGAAAAATTAGACACTAATTGAATATGTAATTTATGTTTTATGCACTCGTAATTTATAATTTCATGTGTCTCATTGTAGTTTATTTAATTATGTTTTCACTCTTGTAATTTTTATTTTGTTGTGAAGTAAATTATGAATTTATAATTGTATGGGTAATTTTTTGATAATTATGAATTAATTTTTTTTAAAAAAATTAATTAATATTTTTTTAAATGCAAGAGAAAAATATTATTTTAATAACATGTTCTTATTAAAAAATAGAATTAAACCTCATAGGCTGAAAACTATATTTCCACGCTTTCCTGCCGGCAGGAAAGCGTAGAACGAAATTAATTAAAACTATTTTCATATATTAGTAGAATTATAATAAATTAATTAATATTTTTTTAAATGTAAAAGAAAAATATTATTTTAATAACATGTTCCTATTAAAAAAATAAAATGATAAATATTTTATGTAGGTTGGAAGAAAAAGAAAAAATTAATATTTTATTTGAAGGTTGGGTTGGATGAAGGTCACTGATGGGAGTATAAATTATATAAAGTTGGAGGTTGTGAATGTGGAGGAGAGAGAAATTAATATTTTATTTGAAGGTTGGGTTGGATGAGGTCACTGATGTGGGTAGTCTCAAGAGGAGGTGACAAAGTTGCTAGAGACGGAGTGCTGCTGCAAAAGAGATAAGACAACTAGATTTCTTCCCGTTATTTGATTTTATTATTTATTTTGTCATGAAATCTTTTACTCTAGTTTTTATTGTTGATTTAATTATGTCCAGCTAAATTCATAGCTAGATTTTACGGATAGAATATTATAAATTTTATAAGATGATTAAATTACTTTCTTCATGCTATCTCTCGAGACTTGATTTTATGAGTTTATTTATATCTTGTATGAATGTTTAATCACTATTTTTGCATGCTAGCCAATTAATTTGATGTACTCACCGAAGAATGGTTAATTGATAGAAAGATGGATATCTATGCTATGGTATATGCCTTTAAAAGCAGTCTGATAACAAACCAGTAATTCCTCACCATTGAGAGATTAAAGACTCAAGTCAGGATGCAAGAATTAATGAATATTAATAAATGAGATAATAATCCAATTTCCCTAAAGCCTAAGTTTTTCCCTATTAATAGTTTAAGTATTTTAATTCTGCTATTTTATTTGCTGTTATTTATTTATTTCCTCTTTACCTATGAATTTACTATCTAGATATTGATTAGGTGATTGTGTTTGAGAACATAGAAGTAGCAGTCTCTGAGAAATATGATACTCTTATTTACCTGTGAATTACAATAACACCGTGCACATATGGTTATCTTTTATTAATTAATCAATAACGTGTCAAATAGCGTATCATTACTCTTGCATTTTAATCTATTCTTGACCCAAAGGTAAAGCTCAATTTTTTTTATAAGAGACTTTATCCATATGATTATCAAGTAAAGATGAATCGGAATCGTATAATCTAGTCACATGCGTCAAGCTCATCAAAGGGGGGTCACTCTAAGTCATAAACATCTAATGACAAGTGGAACAAACTCATCCTCTACTCTACGATTATGGGTATGACATCCATTTTGGATGTACACAAAGTCTCATATCAGACTTTGGAAACCCAAATCCATAAAATCAGACAATCAGATGAGCAGGTCACGCGAGTCAATGCCCGGATCAACCCTGACCCGACCCGCCTCGCCAAAAAAAAAGTTCGCCAGAAATAGTATTATTCTTAACACTTAAAAATATCAGTCTGAAGTACAAAAAGTATCACCCGTAACCATAAAAAGTATTGGGCCTGCAACTTGTCATATACGAGTTTCTTTTAATTCAAATTATGATTTTTTTCATCTCAATTCATGTTTTTTAAACGAACACCCTAACGGATGGATATATATATATATATATATATATATATATCAATAACGTAGGAATACATCATCATCGGGGTGGAGGGAGCCAAAAAGTGACTCCCCCACCGAAAAGTAAGAAATAGAGACTGTAAATGATAAACCTATGATAGGAACAAAACATGCTAAGTGTGGAACTATATCTATGGACTCCAACGGAGGAAAATAAACAAAAATAAAAATAAGACCAAATATAATAAATAAGAACATGGAAATATAAAAGTGTCAGCGCCGGAATCTAAAGTTAGGATAGCCCAGCTGGTCCATCCTAACCAAGGAAGATAGGGGCCTGGGGCCGTCTGAGCATAAAAAATGTGAAGGCCGTCAACCTCATGCCCAAGTCTGGCAAGGAAATCAGCAGGGCGATTGCCCTCTCTGTGGATGTGTGTGACTCGAACATGACGGTCTCGGAGTATGAGTCGTAGTCTGGAGAAGACTTCCCTAATCCGTCCCGAACCTTGAGCCTCAGATGTGATGACTGTGATCACAGCCGCTGCGTCGAGCTCGATCCAAACATGGGAAGCCGTCTGGGGGAGGAAGAGGAGCCCTGGGAGGAGAGACCGGAGCTTCGCCATGTTTAGAACTTAGGGGTTTGGGGTTTAGGGTTTTTTAAGGTTTAGTATTTTTTTAGGGTTTTTTAAGATTTTTTGGAGGGGTTTTTTAGGGTTAGTATTTTTTGGGATTTATTTTGTATTTTTTAGGGTGTTTTTAGGGGTTTATTTTGTATTTTTTAGTGTTTTTTTTGGGAGGGAGGGTTAGGGGTTTATTTTGTGTTTTTTAGGATTTTTTTTGGGGAGAGGGGTTTAGGGGGTTTATTAATTTCATTTTAGATTATAAATTCATATTGATTTCAAATAAATTAAATCAATTCACTTGAATTTTTAGGATTCACTAACTTTCTTTTAGGATATAAATTTTTAGTGAAAAAAAAGAAAAAACTAGAAAATCGAAAAAAAGTGCAAATTCAGCCCCAAAAAAAATTGACAGGCGCGTGTGCGTCTGACACTAAAATATGATACACTAGGTCTGATAAGAGACCTTCCCCTTGATGCATGATTCACTAAATAAATGTAGAGTTATTTTTTTTTTTGACACCTAGGATAGCAAAAAATATATGGTAACACCCCAGATTTTCGGACAAGGTTTAGAGAATTCTTAAGCGTAATTAAGAAGTTAAGGAAGAAAATTTTATAAGGTTTAAGTGAAGTCAGATGTCACTCACTACTTTAGGGTCAATTTTCGTGAAATCTTTTTTTGAAATTTTTGATCTTAATTATGTTATGTCCGATTTTGGTCTTGTTAGAAAGGTTTTAACTCAAGGAGTGTGCCGATATTTTCGGAATTTTATTCTGAAGTCATTTGAGGTCCCGATGATGAAAAATGTATTAAAAGGATTTATGAATAGTAACTTTAGCGTGCGTTCGTGATTTGAAAAATTTATGAAATCCTCCTTATTAATCCGAGTCTTGTTCTGTCAAGCCCCTCTTACGGGAAATGACTCAAGGAATCCGTTCGCATTCACAAATTTCTATTCTGAGGTCAATCGAACGCTCGAGAGCAAAATCTGTCAGTCTGATTGAATAGTAAAAAGTAATTCTGAAAAAGGAATCTTGACTCGTCTTTCTTCCGATGACCTATTCTTCATCCCGAATCAGGTTGGTTCAATAGTACTCAAGCCAACGAGTCTCCCGGCATCTTCGGAATTCGTATCTGAGGTCATTTGAACCTCGACATCAAATAAAGCAACTTTTAACACGACCCGGAGTAACTTTTGCAGTATCTTTGTACTGCAATGGCTTCCCTTGGAAGCCAAACTCTCACCTATACATACACCACCACCCCTTCACAATTTTTTACACCATTCTTCATCATTCTTCATTCTAGAGAGAGGGAAAGTGAGAGGAAAGTCGAGAGAGTTCTAATCGAGCGAGGAACATTCTTCGTGAGTGTTCTTCTGAGACGATGAGTGGAGTGGCGTAGAAGGGATGCGGTAGGGGAAGGTGCTAGGGGTGCCGTCGGGTTGTAGCAGGCGGCTCTGCCGCCGTTGCAACTCGACGAGATGCCGAGCTAGCCACCTTCCTTCGACGTACTCGACTCTGTCCATTCTTGTTCATCGACCTCAAACCTTATTGCTTTCTTATTTTTAATTCTGCATTTCATTCCGTCTTTCATTATCGTATTCTCGTTATTATGTTCCCGTTATTATTCCTTGTTATTATCCTCATTTATTTTGTTGAAGTTCTGTTTAAGTTCCGTATTTAAGATTTCATCATTATTTTTATGTGTTCAAGAGATAATCGTATTATTCCGTTATAATATCGATTTCTTTTAAAGCATGTTCGTTTCTATATTTTTACAGTGTTAAGCCTTGTTTTTAAGTTTAGAACATTGAGAAAAGGGACAGGCAACCGAGTAACACCTCGACCAACGCTTCAAGTGAAGAAAATTAGTGTTTGTGGGAGTGCACGGACCGTGCAAGGGTTGTATAGCCTGTGCAAAGCTCTCAGCAAGTTTCTAGAGAGCTAGCACGGATCGTGCAAGGATATTACGGCCCGTGCTAGGGTCTGCACGGCCCGTGTCAGAAATCTGGACATTTTGATTCTCGTCTCAATAATTAGCATGACCCGTGCTATGGTTGCACGGCCCGTGCAAGCCCTCTGCCACCATGTTTACCTCTAAGTGTATTATATTCTCGAGTATTTCAAACCGTCGTGTTTTATAAAGGTTTTAAAGTCGTGCAATCTATGATTAACTCCTAGTTAAGGGAGGAAAGGTTAGGTGTTGTTTAAATTCTCGTTAGAGGTTAGAAATCTTCGAAGAAGGCTGCTAAGTCAATGATTCAGCTTTTGTAGGAAGAGGTGAGCCTCGATAAGAACCGAGGAAGAATTTTCAACTCGTTGCTTGGTCCACGTGCTTGTTATAGATGTGCTCGTCATCGAGGTGGGTGGTTCTAAACCAAACCTATGGTTTAAGCTAATAAGCTCTAGAAGCATGATAGGGCAAGATGAATATCCAATTAAATATTTTATGCTCTGCCTGATTAGTCTCTGTACAAGGAAATAAAAGGAAAGCAAAAGAAAGAAATGAAGGAAGTTATAACATGATTATGTAAATTGTTAATTGAGCTCTTGATTAAGCAAATGATGTTTTGATATGTTGTGATATCTTATAGTTGATTTATATGAGATATAGACGATCATGATCATAAGTTGAGTTTGTTGTTGATATTATTGTTAAGGAATGTTAGGCCTTATAGGTTGATCATAGTATTCCCTTGTGGCATTAAGATTATAGTCTTTATTAAGGAATGCAATCTAGATGATTCAATCTAGGTTATGATTTATGTTAAGCATGATTAAGTATTGAGGCTTTGATATTAAGGTTTGAATGTGAAAATTCAATGTTGAGGATTGAGTATTAAGGATCTAAGGTTAAGGTTTTGATATTGAATGTTATGATTCAATTATTGCTAAGTATGTTATTGAGCTCAAAGAACAGTTTCATTGCATTATCATGTTGTGACATTAATGTCACTAAAGTTTTATTCTTTGTTAAGTAAAGAGAGTCACTGCTGGGTAATCCCCTCGCATACTCAGTAGGGTATTTGAGTTAACCCCTCTCTTATCCTAAGACATATTTAAGGGTGCAGTAGACCTCAGGTTTGAGCCAGGAAAGGAAGTAAAAGGTTTTTACGGATATGGAGAAGGCTTTTGCGTTTCGCTCTCCATATACCGCTAGTTATTAATTGGATATTTCAAGGTTTATTAAAGAGTTTTCTCGTAAAACCCCACTGAGTACATTAGTTCCCACGCTCTCTTTTTCAAATATTTTCAGGTTGAGATGCTGAGGCCGGTGATGTGCTGCTGGTGGGGTTGCCTGAGTTTTTTTAGTTTCCAAAGTTGCTGCTCTTTATAGTTACATGATTTTTCTTCCGTTATGTTTTTGCTAAGTACTCTGACATATTGTATTTGGTCTTGATACATGTAACTTGATTCTTGATAGTATCATATCTTAAACCCTGTTATTCCTAAATATTAATAAAGTCTTTGAGAAGAGGAAGCATGTGTTCTTTTGACATACCAGTTATTTCTTTATTGATTCTAAGTTATTTTAAAAGTCATACTTGTTGAGCATTTTGGTATCTATTCATTTTCAGTTGACTTGTGAATGAGTCTTGCATGCTTGTTACTGTTGTTTGCCTATGAAGAGGCTTTTCTTTCAAGCATGTTTCCGCTTATCTTTCAGTTAAACTTGAGTTGTTCCTTGTTTCGTCCTATGAACGGGACATTACGATTTTCTGACCTTTTTATGGGTCTTAGTTGTTGTGACCTATGAAGATGTCTTCTTATTTAATGAGTCGAATTCCTATATGTTTGTCATTGGATTCTGTTTAAATTTCGATTGGCATGATGTAACGTTCCTTTGACTTGATTGAATCTTTTGACTCCCCAATTCGTTGAAAATGATAATTCTTTCGAGTCATAAAGTTAAGTTGCCTAAGTTTTTGAGGCGCTAACTTAGTCCGATTCTAAAAACACCCCCTGGATTTATAATTTTCCTTGCTATTTTTACGCCTAACACCCCGTCCCCGTTAAAAATGACTGCCTAGGGACCTGGCTGTTACATATATTTTAGCGATAAACTAATAAATTTATTTAGTTTAGCCATTTGGATAAAAAAATACCTTTAGTTAAACAAAAACAAAAAAATAACTTGAATATGAATTAAAGTAATATTTGATGTGTTTGAACTCTATAAATAATTTGATCAGGAAACATATGATTTGTAATTTTTTAGGTTATGAATGAAACTTGGTAAACATGGTGTTGCACAAGTAAGAACATCATGCGTGCGTGCCTCAGGGCCTGCATGCCAGGCTTGTACTCGCATTGGGGCCTGTATGCACAACCTATACGATTATGAGTATGATATTCATTCTTGATATGCATGATCAATAAGTAAATATAGAATTAACTTTTTTACTAACTTGGGATAGTAAAAAACTTAGCCTAGCCACTGACTTAAAAGAACTATTTCTTTTAAACTCTTTGGAGAAAAATGCCCATAGATAAAAAAAATGAGAAATAAAAAAAACATCATTTTCTCTTTTTCTCTCCCTTTTTCCCTTTGCAAAAATACTAGTGCTAGTGTCGGAGCAACATCGACAGTGGCAAGATCCAACTCATTCTCCTAATCGTCATCATTTCTGAGTTTGAGTAAATTAAACTAATATTTGATGTGTTTGAACTTGATTTTGTATGTGTTTGATCTCTATAAATAATTTGAATGTGAAATGAGTTGTGATTTGCGATCATTTTGGTTAAGAATAAAAATTGGCATTTATGGTATTCATATCGGCACAACTAGACAGTTGTGTAGGTATCAAATGAATTGCATATTATTACTCTACCCAAGAAAATAAAACAAAATTACACTGAAAAATTAAAAACCCATCTAAACAGGTGGTGGAAAAACAAAAAGAACAAAAACTAAAAATTTGAAAAAATCAATCTTTATCAGAAAGCCTAAAGTTTGATGATGTGCATGACTTCAAGAGTGATGATGAAGATGTTCATCAAGATGTCTTTGAACATTTTGATGAACGTTTAGAAAACTCAAGCAGAAATGAAGAAGAACCAATTATGACTCCCAAAAGGACATAGAAGCAGATTGTCAAGAGCCATCCAACAACTGCAATAATTGGAGATGTGCATGACTCCTTAAAAACTAGAAGCAGAGCAAAAATCCAGGAGCTGATTTCCAATGTTTGCTTCACATCAAAGATTGAGCCGAAGAATATGAAGGAAGCTCTGCAAGATTAGTATTGGATTGAAGCCATGCAAGAAGAGTTACTATAGATTAGAAAGAATGATGTTTGGGATCTAGTTCCAGCTCTAGAAGATATAAATATTGTCAGAACAAAGTGGATCTTTAGAAACAAGACTGATGAAGAAGGAAACATCACCAGGAACAAAGCAAGATTGGTTGCTCAAGGCTACTATCAGATTTAAGGGATAGATTTTGATGAAACCTTTGCTCATGTGACAAGATTGGAATCTGTGAAATTGCTACTTGCCATAGTCTACCAACTAAAGTTCAAGCTATATCAGATGGATGTGAAGAATGCATTTCACAATAGTTTTCTCAACAAACCTATGTATGTTACTCAACCAAAAGGGTTTGAAGATCCTCACTTTCCAGACCATGTCTATAAGCTCAAGAAAGCTCTTTATGGTATGAAACAAGCTCCTCGTGCTTGGTATGAAAGACTTGCAAACTACTTGCTAAGAAAGGGCTACAGAAGAGGAGGAGGAGAAGATAAGATGTTGTTCATCAGAAAGAAGAATAGTGCTGTTATCATCATACAAATATATGTTGATGATATCATATTTGGTTCAAAGTCTGAGAAGATGGTCACTAACTTTATCAAGGACATGGAGATTGAATTCGAAATGAGCCTAGTTGGAGACTTGAAATACTTCCTAGGATTACAAATCAAGCAAATAGAAGAAGGAATATTCATATCTAAATCAAAATATGCAAAGAATCTTGTGAAGAAGTTTGGACAAGAAAGCTGCAAGCATAATAGGATTCCAATCGAGACATCAACAAAGATCACCAATGATGATGCTAGAACTAAAGTAGATCAGACCGTCTATAGAAGCATGATTGGAAGCTTGTTGTTTCTGACTACAAGCAGACCTGACATAGCATACAGTGTTTGAGTATGTGCTAGATATCAAGCATGTCCAAAGGAAAGTCACATGAACGCTGTCAAGAACATCATCAAGTATGTCAATGGAACAACTGAGTATGGTCTCTGGTTCTACTGATAAAAATTCAAGCATTGTGATTTATAGTGATCCAATGATGATGCTGGAACTGAAGTAGATTAGACCCTCTGCAGAAGCATGATTAGAAGCTTGTTGTATTTGACTACAAGCAGACCTGACATAGCATACCATGTTGGAGTATGTGCTAGAAATCAAGCATGTCCAAAGGAAAGTCACATGAATGTTGTCAATAATATCATCAATTATGTCAATGGAACAACTAAGTATGGTCTCTGGTACTCTACTGACAAAAATTCAAGCATTGTGATTTATAGTGATCCAAGGATGATGCTGGAACTGAAGTAGATCAGACCCTCTATACAAGCATGATTGGAAGATTGCTATATCTGACTACAAGCAAACCTGACATTGCATACATCGTTGGAGTATGTGCTAGATATCAAGCATGTCCAAAGAAAAATCACATGAACGCTGTCAAGAACATCATCAAGTATGTCAATGGTATAATTGAGTATGGTCTCTGGTACTCTACTGACAAAAAATTAAGCATTGTGATTTATAATGATGCAGACTGGTCAAGATCTCTAGATGATAGAAAAAGTACATCAGGTGTTTGTTTCTTTATAGAAAATAATATTGTTTCCTGGTTCAGTAAGAAGTAGAGTAGCATATCTCTCTCAACAGCTAAAGCAGTATATATTGTAGCAAAAAGCAGTTGTACTCAAATTGTGTAGATTCTACAGATGATGAAGGATTATGAAGTAGCACATGATGTCCCCATTCTATTAACATGAGTGCTATCAACATATTAAAGAATCCAGTTCAACATTTAAGAACTAAATATATTGATATCAGGCATCACTACATCAGAAGTCTAGTTAAAGAGGAGGTTCTGAAGATTGATCATGTCAATGCAGATGATCAACTAGCTAACTTGTTCACCAAAGGCTTGGATACTACAAGGTTTGAGAAGCTAAGATGCGCATTGGGTCTTTGCATCTACCATTAATCAGCCTAATAGTTTGTGAGTGTGTTTATTTAACACTCAGCATGATGAAGAAAGCACCTGCTAAAAATTGAACTGAATTGGAGAATCTGCAAAGGATGCTCGCTTAAGATGTTCATGAACATTGTTGTGAAGATGTTCATATACTATGATCGTGATGGCTAGTTCATGTCTCTGCGTATAGATTTGGTAGGATTTCGCTCAAAATGTGTCTAATGGAAACTATTTAGATGTGACGAGAGAGAGATGATCATAATATAAGGATAAACTTTTGATCAAAATTACATTCATATTCTGTATCTCCTCTTTCATTCTCTTACTCTCTCTTCTTCTCTGAAATTTCTTGCTGTATACAGTTTTTCTCTCACGTCTGTGTTCTAAATTCTATAATCTCCATAATGGCCCCCAAAATAAAAATTCCTTCCAAACCCAGAAAGAGGCCTAGTCACATCACTTATATTGGTCGCATCATGGATGAAGACACTGGTCTTGATAACTTTGATAGACAGGTCATGGGACTTGATTCTAAGAAATAGAAGGTTTCTAGACGTCTTAGAGATGAAGCAGAAGACTCTAGAGATTCAAAAGCTAAGTTCATTGAAGAATTCCATGAAAACAATGATGAAGAAAAACTCATAGAAGAAGAAGTAGAGACTGTCTCTTTAAAAAAGGTCAAGAAGAGCAAGCCCTTAAAACTTGATGATCTAATCAAGCATGTGACAAAGACATACAAACCAGTCTATGCTATAAAAGTAAGAACAAAAAGCAGTATCAAGAAGAAAGCTACTTTCAAGAAATAAAATAAGATTGCGGATGAAGTATTCAAGAATCTTGAGAAAGAAGCTAAAAAAGCAGATCAACCGGAGAAAGAGTTTGTTGCTGAGAAAGAAATGATGCTAGAACTAGTTCAAGAATCTACTGCAAAGGTTGTTACTGAAAAAGACATTCAAGAACATGTTTTTGAACATACTGTTGAAGATGATCATATCCCATTTGCTCAAAAGTATAAAGTTTCAAGCAAAAAGAGAGTTGCTGCTGATAAGAGAAAGACCAAGAACATTCATCGATATGTGGTCGCATAAGATTCGGATGAAGAGGTCCAAAGCTCTTCATTTTATGAGAAAGAAGCTCCTACTTCACCTAAGGAGAAGCTACTGGTAAGTGTGCAATACACCATCATGCCATTTACAGTTGGATCGCCTACTCTTGAATGATCCATGACTCGGAAGAGGAAGGTCTCTCAGAATTTAACTTAGAGAACCATCCCTATGTCTAGCAGGTCCCCGATGACCAGAAGTCAAGCTTTAGAAGAAATTTCGGCAAGCTTTCTAAAGAGTGCTTAAGCTGGAAGGGAGACTGGATCAAAGATTTTTGCCGAAAATTCACAAGAAAGTGCGTGAACATGTCGGTAGATATTCCAGGCAACTGAAAGTTATTTAAGAAGAAGGTACTTCTTTTACTAGTCTATTTAGATCTGTTTTTCATGTCTCTCTATGGGATAAAGTCAGGAAAAAGAATATTATATCTAAGATGAGGATATATATCTTTGTGTTGGTAGAGACGGGTATCTACACCTTAATTGAGGTTGTCGGTCTGTTGCAAATCGTGCTGAAGGTTGGAGAATATGTTTCTATGGTTGTTAGTGAGTTTTACTACAACCTAACTAAGGGCATGGATGATCCTACATTTGAGAACTACGAAAAGGTGTTTGTTAAAAGAGAGATGGTGGAATTCTCTCTACGTCTGATCAATCAGACGATAGGATTAAAGGTTGAGGGGAATCTTGAGGAAGTTGAGGACTGGGGTTTTATTGCTATTGAATTCATAGGAGGTGGGTATTATTTATGGTCGTCTAATCCACAAACCATTCCTACAAGTAAGCTGACTACCACTTATAAAGCTCTATTCAGAATAGCCATACATAACTGGGTTCCAACCACCCACCGGACTGAAGTAAATCAAAACCAAAGAAGGTTTCTATTTCACGTGGGAACAAGAAGGGGTTTTGATTTTGGACAGTTTGTCTTCAACATTGTTGTTGGTCTAGCTGAGAGTGAGCTGATCAAAGCTCCAATTATCTATCCCGTGCTGATCTATGTGATTATCAAAAGTCAGAAATAGAATGTTTACAACCAAAGTGGATTTTATTATCAAGCCCAAGAAGTCTCTTGGTATGAAAGTTTCTACTGATCTATCTTCTTCATCAAAAGAGCATATGTGCATCCAACTTCATAAATTTGGTAGCCCTAAAAAGGGTTCATTGCATGCATCAAAACCCTCCACTCCTACAGTCTCTGTGCACCAAAGAATAATCGCATATCTGTAAGACTGCATTGCTTTCCATGCTCAAAACACTCTGGACCATGCTGCTGAGAGGAAGAAAGTTCAGCAACTTCTGCATGAACTTCTTGAGAATGAGGAGTTTGCAAGGCCTTCTATAGAGAAAGATAAACATTTACAAACCTTGACTGATAACAACAGTCAAGGAAAGTGAAGATACTAAGAGAAAGAAAAGCTATCTCAGTATATCAGCCTGGACTGAAGATCAAGACAATGAAGATGGGGTTGCGCATGAAAAAGACTATGCAAAGGAAGAAGATGAGAACAAGGAAGATAAATAAATAGAAAAAGCTGAAGCTGGTGCAGATACGGATAACGAGGAAGAAGAAGAAGAAGAAGAAGAAGAAGCTGAATTTAGAGAATACATCAAGGAAAATAAAAGTTTATATATAATCAAAATAGGGAACTTAGAAGAAGTTTCACAATTGAGCAAAATAGAGTCAAAGAGGTGTGAAATCTCATAAAAAAAGCCTATCAGGTCATCATCCATGTACATAAACCCACAAGAACTTATAGAAACTTCACATCTCGCACCATGCATTTTCATGCCTTATCAGAGTCACCTATAATGTGTGAACTACATAAGCTAAAGCTCAACAAGCATAAATAATGCATGAGATATGCTATATACAATATACCAAATAGACACGATACCATGTCGGATGCTCATGATCAAAATCACTTCATCTCAAAAGTATTTTCATTGTTTAGGAACTTGGTTCCCTTCACTAAATACCAACATCAGTTAGGAGTTCATAATATCATCAATATCAATTTGGCCAATATATCGATTAATACAATCGAGTGGACCACCCTTCCTAGACCCCAAGAGACACGCCCCTTACTAGTCAACTTTGGTCTAACATGAAAGTCATCCAACCCACCGCATTAATCATCATTAGAGTACAGTCGAGTATGTTAGTGTTGTGCTTAGCACTAAACGGAGATACACTGTTAAGGAGGAATGTGAGTGCCATGCTGTGCTATACTTTGCACTTGCTATAGTGATTGATTGTCATAAATGTGTATGGAATTGAATAACCACTAAGTATTTGGTTTTTCTAAGTACATGTTTGTTGTTCTGGAAAATGTTCATAAAGATATACATGAACGTGATCTGTACTTCTTGAAAACAGCTTGTTGGGAAAAATTATCAAGATGACCCAACTGTTGGTTTTGATGAAATGTCAAAACACATGGAAAAACTATTTGAAAAACTGCAGGTTATTCAGGCTGGAAGTTGGGAGCAATGACTAAATAAGACTTCAAATCTCAGCTCAGCTAAAGCGAAAATATAATCACCTTGAAGCATGGTCAACCAGCTTGAAAGGATGTCGCATCCAGACCAGTCAAGGTTCACTCTTCAAAGCTCAAGAGAAGCTGTAATCAGAAGAGACTGGGAGGCATCAAAAGATGAGTAAGCCATCATTCCAGCTGAAAGCCAAGAGAGACTGATGAGGAAAGAGTGATTGGTCCTAAATCTTCTATGTTTTAAGGGTGATTTTTAGTGTATATTGTGTTAGACTAACTACCATTTGGATATATTTTGTGGATAGTTTTGTGCCTTGAGTTTTTGCAGGTAGTTAGTCTCAATTAAAGGAAAAGAGGTGCATTTTGCAAAGTATGGATCAGTGGTAAGGGAATACTGCGGAGAAAGCATGCCGTAAGGGCATACCAGTGAAACCGAATTTTTGCTGAACAGATCAAATGGGCCGAGAAGTGTTTTTGATGGATTGAGCCCATGTTTTGAAGTCTCCAGCGGGCCCAGCGAGATTTTTATAACTTTGAAGATGCTGGAGGCGGTTTAGAGTGTCCAAATACAACTAGGATTCTATTTTGTTAATTACCTAGTTTAGATAAGATTTTAATATTTGTTTCCTAGTTGGAGTAGAACTCTATTTTGGTAACTAGATATATTAGGACTTATTCTATTATTCATCGACGTGAACAGTAGATCGTGAACAGTAACGCCGCTGCAACAGCGCATAGACGCAGTATTATTCAATTTCTATTCAGCTTATTTTCGATTCATGGTGTTCGGTTTTTACAATTCTATGCGATCATACTACTTCATGAAGTCTAGCTAATTTACTCGTATATCTCGGACGCGAATCAACGAAGCTCTAGCAACCGACTGTGAGATCGAACTGCTCTCTAATTCCTTTGAATGCATGTGTCTGCTATATCTCGTTTTTATTGTTGTTAATTGTTTCGTGTTTTCTAAGTAGTTGCAAATATTTAGGAACGCGAGATTAATTAGTAGCCAATTAAACCGACCATAAGTAAACGTGGTTTAAGTTTAATCTGTGGTAAAACGGTTCTTGAAACCAGGGGAGTAGCAGTCTAATTTTATCCTTCCTGTGTCAGAGTTGGGTAGATTAGAATCGGGTTTCTCTAGATCACAAGGCTGTCGACTCATTAAAACCATAAGAGTGTCTCTTTACGTTTGTCAGTCGATTAGGGAATTAATCGGTGAAGTGTCTTCCTGGTTAACGATAAAATACGGAGAAATAAGGACGTGTCAGTAAGTGTCTTCGGCGTCTATAACTGGTTGCATGATTTATTTGAATTCATCTTTGCATCTGTGATCGGTTCGTTAGCTAGAGTGGAGTTATTTGCAGTCCGGGATATTTTCTTCATCATTGTCAATTTCGTTTATTGCCTAATTATTTTACTTGATTTAGTTCTTTTATTTTGCTGTTCCAGTTAGTTCATAAATTTCGAATTTCCCTTGTTAAAGTTGGTTATACAGATTGGAAAATAAAAGTGAAACTCGCCGGTCCTTTGGGAGACGATCCTGCTCGCCGCTGTACTCTGCAGTAAGGGCATACCGACAGACCAGTCGGAACATTTTATTTTTGGTGTAAAACGACGCACCAAATTTTGGCGCCGTTGCCGGGGATCGGTTTTTAAGCAGTAATTATTCTTATATTTTCAGTTTGTATTTTTTCTAGGGAAACATGGCTAACAACGGGAATCAAGCTCTCGTAAATGCTCCCGAACCTGAACCTCTCATAAAAGAGCTTGGTCGCCACAGAAACAATAGACCCATTTGCATCGTACTACCTACCATTGCAGCCAATTCGGAGATCAGACCTGAATTCATTCAAGTGTTGCCAAAGTTTAGTAATTTGCCAGGAGAGAGTGCGCACAAGCACTTGTCTGAATTCGACCTCATCTGCTCCACTCTGAGGCCGCAAGGTTTTACCGCCGATAATCTGAGGTTACTAACTTTTTCTCATACGTTGCAGGGAAACGCGAGAGACTGGTTGTTTGATCTTCCACCCAGGTCGATCACTACCTGGAATGAGCTAGAGGGACAATTCCTACGCAAGTTTTTTCCGGAGTCCCGAGCAGCAAACCTGAGGATGGCAATTAGTAGCATCAAACAAAAGCAGAATGAGAGCTTAGCCGAGTATTGGGAGCGGTTCCAGCAGCTATGTCGCAAGTGTCCAGACCATGGGTTCACAGATTATCAATTGCTAACAAATTACTTTTACCGTGGCATGTCTACTTTTGACAGGAAAATTGTTGATGCTGCGAGTGGAGGATCTCTCACAAATAAGACACTGGCCGAGGCAAAACAACTTATCATCGACATGGTCTCTGGAGGTCAACAATATGAAGAAGAGGACGATGACTGGTATGGACCTGTGAAGAGGATTGATCGAGCTGAACACTCCAGTGTCAATGAGAAGATCGATGCTCTAACTTCTCTAGTTAGAGATCTAGCTGTGGCGCAAACTCAAAATATTCGCTGTGGAGTCCGCTCGGAGAATGGCCATTCCACTGATGCTTGTCCTGCCTTGCACGATCCTCGTACTGAGCAAGCCCACTATAGGTACGGTGATGCACAATTTGATTCCCAAAGACGGAGGAATTATGATCCATACTCAAACACAATCAATCCAGATTGGATGGACCATCCGAACCTCGACTGGAGACAGCCACAGGGCAGTCAGTATGCCCATACTGACAAGCCTATTCCCAGTATGAGTGATATTATGAAGTGCCTCGAGCAGAGCAGTACCTTGGTGAACAATTTGGCACAAAGTCAGAAGGCGTTCCAGCAGGAAACTCAGGCTGCCCTCGGCAGTATGGGCACACAGATCACCCAGCTTGCCACTCAAATGAACAAAATGCAGGTGAATCAAGGCACACTCCCTTCCCAAACTGAAATGAATCCAAGAGCGCATGTTTGCGCTATCACTTTGAGAAGTACGGAGGAGTTGGATGACGTGGAGGCTAAGAAGGAAAAGAACCCGCAGTATGGGCATACTGCACAGACTGAAAACAAATCCAGTGCAGAAGGAGAACAGCCAGCTTTTGAGTCTGCCCCTACTAAGGTGAAATCTAAAACTACAGTTCCTAACTCTCTGATTGCAGCCTCTTTTCCTTTCAGGTTGGTTCGAAACAAGAAGGAAGATGATGAGAAAGAGATTATCGAGCTATTCAAAAAGGTACTCGTTGGTAGGCTGACTGAAACCGCTGCAATAACAGATGAAGACGAGGAGATTCGAGATGTCATCATGCAGCTGTACCCCACCAATGAATTTCCAACTCAGAGTCTGACGGGCCGTCTGCCCTTCCCGACCAACTCAGAACCTATTTTACTAGCTCCTGTGAAGACCCCAGTGTTGGAGCTGAACGGGCAAGAAGTAAGGATGGTCGAGCTTTTGAGAAAGCATAAAGGTGTGAGGATAGAGACGATTCCTTTCGACAGGGGTAGAACTGCTACCTCTGAAATTGTCTCATGATCGAGTTCTACATGCGTCGAGCCCACGACGTTAACTAACGGCGCTTCTCGGGAGGCAACCCGACGTTTTCTTATTTTATTTTGCTTTTTAGTATTTGCTTTCTTTTTTCTTTTCCTATCGGTTACAACACAAAAAAAAAAAAAAAAAAAAAAACATTATTTTGATGAGGTGTGTGTTGGGGTCGAATTTCTCTAAGTATAGAGATATCTTGCTGCTTTAAAGGTTTTTTGTATTAAGCTTGAAGGGAAAAAGGGGTTTTGGGGCAATCTAGTTTTGGGAAGGGCCTCCTTGCAATATTCCCTCATTTAATTTGGGGGATCTCTTTTTCCACTTAGCCCTAAATTTTTTTACTCTAATCTGCCACTTACGAATTTTACTCTTTCTTTTCAAGTTTTTACCGCCTTTTCGCCTCCCGCGCTTACTTCCGCCATGGCTCGCAGCAAAGGCAAGAAACCAGCCGGCTCCACCGCCTCGCCTCCGCCACCTCGCCCACCACGGATTCGCGGCCGAGCAAGAACCGCCACTCCACCGCCTCGAACCCTGGTCGACGAGCCCACACCCTCTCCAACTCGGGACCCATCGCCTACCCCTACTCCCGCACTCTCGCCGCCAATGTCGCCCGAACCAGCGCCCTCATCTTCCCCTTCGCCAAGGGTTCGATCCAAGTCTACAGCGGGAGGCTTCCAGAAACGGAAGGCCCCCGCTACTGCCGCCGAGACATCCAAGAAACGCCGCACTCCCAAACAACCCCTGCGGCCTGTCACTCCACCACCATCTCCACCGAAATCTCCAGTCGTTGCGTCGTCTGCTCCGCCGAAGTCACCGCCGCCATCCGCTGATCCATCTTCCTCTCAACGCCCTCGTGGTCGCCGGCCTCGTTTCCGCCTGGAGGCCGACTTCGAGCGACGTTTCCAGAAGTTCACCACCCGGACACTCCTTGGACTGCGACTCTTTGATTGGGAGGATATTGCTTCCCTCGAGGTAAATTCTTCTATCCGTGAATATTTCAAGGGAATCGGTTGGGAACCCTTTTTGGACATTGATCGTCCTGTTTTCGATATGTTAACTGTTGAATTTCTGGCTTCTTTTGTGTTCATCTCTTCGAGTTCTTTATCGGATTCACATGCTATTCTATTTCGTATGGGTGGTCGTAATTTTAACTTTTCTGTGAATGAATTGAATGTACTCCTTGGGTTTGAGTCGGATGAGTCTTTACTTGGTGTTGAGTATGATTGTGCTTGGTGTGATGCCCCTGAGGAGACTGAGTCTGCCTTAACTGTACAGTGGCGTGCATTGTCGATTGAGCGTGAGTATGTGCAAAGATTGGCAAAAAACGTGTCTATCCGTGATGCTGCTATGCGTCTTTGTCATCGGTTCTTGGTTATCAATTTCTTTGGTCGTATTGATATGCTCACTGTAGTCACCAAACATGAGGTCTTTTTGCTCACTTGCATGCTAAAGAAAGAAAAGGTGAATTTTGGTTTTTGGTTGGCTTCCCAGTTTGCTTTTAGCGCTTCTCGGCCGAAAGGCAAGGTGCCATTGGGTCATTTTATCACACTCTTAGCTGAGCGTCTTACTGTTCCTTTGGATGGCTATGCCACTATTCCTCGCACTTTGATTACTATGTCTGAGTTGAACAAGATGCGTTTGTTATTGGTTGACGCCTCCGGGCACTTTCAGTTTTCTCCACCGGGTGCTCTTGCCCCGAGTGTTTCTTCTGCAGGTTTTTGACCCCACCGCTCTCCTCACCGCTTTCGAGGCCTTACTCCAGCCAATCCGGCGCAGCTTGGCAGATATTGATACACGGATTGCAGCCCTGGAGCAGGCGGTCCGACACCTTGCATCCCACCCTTGAGCTTTGCGATTTTGGTCCACTCTTCTACCCCTACTTTGTTTTTGCTTTATGCATTTTTTTTTCAGTTTTCTGTTTGTTTTCTTTTCTTTTGACCTGTGAGGACACGGTCTTTTTCTAAGTGTGGGGTGGGGAAACCCAAGAATTCCCATCCTTGGTTTATGATTGTGTAGTGTTTTCATGATTTTGCTGTGTGTGTATGTTTGTTTTTGAAATTTGTTGCAAATATGACTGTTTGACACTAGAGATAGAAGGAGTATGGGCTGTTATGAGGATTGATGGATTGGTTGTGTTGTTGTTTTGTGGAATACTATATGCTGTATGTGCATGATTTCGAGGATGATGGAATGTGCAGTTTGATCACATCTTCTATGCCACATATATGTGAGTTTTGAGCCTGAGCAGTAACATTTTACATTAAGGAAGCTCGTTTTCTTTGATTAAGAGTGAAAGATTGTTGTGTTGGATATTTTGAATTGCCTAATTGCCACGGTTGCCTATCTTTGAATTATGTTGAAACATGATAAAGGCATTTAGGTTTAACCTCTGTTTTTGCTCCCTAAATTGACCAACCTGTGCATTTTCCCCTAGTGAACCCATTTGAGCCATTCTACCTTCATTTCTTTTTGTGCAAACCAAGAAACACTCAGCCAAACCCTTTTCATTCTACAAACCAGTTTTGCACACCTAAGGGAACATGTAAGTGTTATCTGTTGAAGCTGTACGAAACATTTGTTCAGTGCATGAAGAAAAAAATTGAAACCTCTGTCCTATTTCCAAAAAAAAAAAAAAAAAAAAAAAAGAGAAACAAAAAGGAAAAAAAAAACGAAGCAAAGCTTCAGAAAAAGAAAAAAAAAAGGAAAAATATATAATAAAGAGAAGAGGACAGAAGGGGGAAGAAAAGAAAAGGAGAAACAAGCAGATTGTTGATGAAACCTGAGCACTGGTGTTGAACAAATTTTTTAAACAGTTGCAACTAGCTATGAAGCGAAAGCACTTGCATGATTTCCCTCATTTTGCCTACTTAAGCCATAATTATCCTACCTTTCACCCTAGCCCCGTTACAACCCTGATTAAAAGACCTTTTGATTCACACATGGTTTAAATGATAAATGCAACTGTGACAAGAAAGTCAATTCTATGATTGAAAGCACACAATCTTTACTGAGAGAATTTTTCCTATTCCCATTTGTTTTCGAGTGAATTTGAGTGATCTCCAGTGAGGCTGGATTGAAATGCATTTTCTTAACTCGAATGATGAATACATGCATGATTATGAAGCAAAATGGGTTGTGTTCTGTGGAATGTAACATGACAGCCTTTACTCATTTTTATGCTCGAAATTGAACGGTCAATATTTGCAAGCCTTTGTGTTTTCGAAAGTTGTGTGTTTTAGTTGTTTTTGCATGTGCTCGAGGACGAGCAACGTTCAAGTGTGGGGTAGTTTGATTGGTCCTAAATCTTCTATGTTTTAAGGGTGATTTTTAGTGTATATTGTGTTAGACTAACTACCATTTGGATATATTTTGTGGATAGTTTTGTGCCTTGAGTTTTTGCAGGTAGTTAGTCTCAATTAAAGGAAAAGAGGTGCATTTTGCAAAGTATGGATCAGTGGTAAGGGAATACTGCGGAGAAAGCATGCCGTAAGGGCATACCAGTGAAACCGAATTTTTGCTGAACAGATCAAATGGGCCGAGAAGTGTTTTTGATGGATTGAGCCCATGTTTTGAAGTCTCCAGCGGGCCCAGCGAGATTTTTATAACTTTGAAGATGCTGGAGGCGGTTTAGAGTGTCCAAATACAACTAGGATTCTATTTTGTTAATTACCTAGTTTAGATAAGATTTTAATATTTGTTTCCTAGTTGGAGTAGAACTCTATTTTGGTAACTAGATATATTAGGACTTATTCTATTATTCATCGACGTGAACAGTAGATCGTGAACAGTAACGCCGCTGCAACAGCGCATAGACGCAGTATTATTCAATTTCTATTCAGCTTATTTTCGATTCATGGTGTTCGGTTTTTACAATTCTATGCGATCATACTACTTCATGAAGTCTAGCTAATTTACTCGTATATCTCGGACGCGAATCAACGAAGCTCTAGCAACCGACTGTGAGATCGAACTGCTCTCTAATTCCTTTGAATGCATGTGTCTGCTATATCTCGTTTTTATTGTTGTTAATTGTTTCGTGTTTTCTAAGTAGTTGCAAATATTTAGGAACGCGAGATTAATTAGTAGCCAATTAAACCGACCATAAGTAAACGTGGTTTAAGTTTAATCTGTGGTAAAACGGTTCTTGAAACCAGGGGAGTAGCAGTCTAATTTTATCCTTCCTGTGTCAGAGTTGGGTAGATTAGAATCGGGTTTCTCTAGATCACAAGGCTGTCGACTCATTAAAACCATAAGAGTGTCTCTTTACGTTTGTCAGTCGATTAGGGAATTAATCGGTGAAGTGTCTTCCTGGTTAACGATAAAATACGGAGAAATAAGGACGTGTCAGTAAGTGTCTTCGGCGTCTATAACTGGTTGCATGATTTATTTGAATTCATCTTTGCATCTGTGATCGGTTCGTTAGCTAGAGTGGAGTTATTTGCAGTCCGGGATATTTTCTTCATCATTGTCAATTTCGTTTATTGCCTAATTATTTTACTTGATTTAGTTCTTTTATTTTGCTGTTCCAGTTAGTTCATAAATTTCGAATTTCCCTTGTTAAAGTTGGTTATACAGATTGGAAAATAAAAGTGAAACTCGCCGGTCCTTTGGGAGACGATCCTGCTCGCCGCTGTACTCTGCAGTAAGGGCATACCGACAGACCAGTCGGAACATTTTATTTTTGGTGTAAAACGACGCACCAAAGAGCCAGCTTGAAAGCTTAAGACCAAACTGAACTGATCAAGATCAGACAATTAGGGAGAAGAAAACTCAATTGAAAGCTGACTGGAAACTAGAGCTGAAAGCTCTAAAGCCCAGCTGCCAAAAAGTCTCAAGCTAAAAGCTAAAGCAGTTGATCCAAAGCACTCCAGGACTGAAGCATAATGCAGATGAGGAACTGCCAACTGGGTAATCTTAGAGGTGAAAGCTGAGAAAGCTGAGACCCCATCAGCTGAAGTCCAGAACTGATAGCCGTAATAACTGCTCTCTGACAAGCAGTTATTAGAGAATCCTGACAGGAAATCACATGAAGATCCTGACAATCCTGGAGCAGAAGCCATTAAATTCAATAGCTAAGTCCATTCAAACTTCAACGGCTACAGATATTAAACCGTCGCTGGCGGAATCAACTAATCTACCAATCTCAACGGTCACTAAGATCACTCAACTATATAAGAGAGTGAATCTCATTTAAACACAAGACTTTTTATGCACAAGACATTCGCAAAACTAACTCATGCTATTTTGCAGAATGAGCTCTACTTTCTCCCTCCCCACAGCTCAAATCTTAAATCTCTTAAGTGAGAAAAGTCCCAACTGAGAAGGCGTACTTCAAGTTCCAAGCAAGCAGCTAGCTGACGTAGAATTCCAGACAGAGCAAAACTTTTCAGTTCAGTTCTTCAAAGATCAACCATCCAGCTCAAGTTGAAGTAGCACTCCAGGTTGATAACAGATTTAAGACTGCTTTCTTGAAGATCGAGAGAGATCTAAAATCTTATAAAGACGGGTAATAGCACCTAAAGTCTTAGCGAGCAGTTGGGACCCGTAAGTGTGAGCTGTTGTCCCAAAAACCGGCTGAGAAGGACGTGTACCGACGGGTCTGTTCTTCCGGGACAACAATAGTTGGAAAGGAGGCCGCGCTCGGTTTGAAGGATGCTATTTTCAGGTCCACAGAATTCTTCACTGTGTAACTGTAATAAAGAAACATGACACTTGCATAGTGGATTTTCCTTTTGCGGAAGAAAGAAAGGACGTAGAAGCAGGAAGCTTCGAACCTCTATAAATCTTGTGTGTGTTGTACTTTATGCTCTAAGTCTTTGCATGTTTTTAAACTGCACACTATAAGCATACAAGCTGCACTGACAAGCTAAGTCTTCAAGCTATTAGTCTTAACTAATCAGCTCACAAGCTAGGCTCTAGTCAAGCTTTCTTACTTAACTGATTGGTGCACAGATAAATTGTCTAAAATGAGTCAGGGCCCTATATATTCCGCAATCAGCTTAAATTATTTGAGTAAGTTTATTTACCCCTCCCATTCTAAACTGACATATACTCGCATCGGGCCAACAAGTGGTATCAGAGCGGTTGATTCTAAGGATCAGCCGTTTCTGTAGATCATTTAAATCAGATCTGTTTATCTGTGCTAATGCTTCAAGATGTGAGAAACCATAAGCTACCTCTTTCTTCAGTTGAGAATTATGACAATTGGAGAAGAAGGATGAAAGCTCATCTGTGCTCAATCCACAAGAACATGTGGGAAGTCATTGAAGATGGTCCAATCATCTTCTCATGAGTGAAGAGAAGAAGTTGAAGAATCTAGAGTTTGTTGCTCAAGCAGCACTATTTCACACTCTAGATAATGATCGCATGAAAGACACGAAGAACTGCAGAACAACAAAGGAGATTTGGGACTTGCTAGCCGATCTGTGCAAGGAGTCCGAGACCATCAAAGGAAACAAGCTCCAACTAGCAGTGGACAAGTATGAGTCTTTCAAAATGCAGCCGGAAGAAAGCATCTCAAGCCTAGAAACAAGATTTCTTGACATAATAAGCAAGATGAAAAATCTGGGAAGAAACTATCCCAACAGTGAGATGAACTCAAAAGTTCTTAACAGTCTCACATACAAGCTGGATATGAAAGTAATTGCTATTAAAGAGTCAAGCGACTTAAATAGCATTACACCTAGAGAGTTGTTTGGATCTCTCAAGGCTCATGAATACAGTCTAAACCGAAAGAGAGAAGCATCCACTTCTTCATCTCATGATGTTTCTTTCTACGTTGAAAGAAATCAGTTCAGAGGAGCTCGTGGAAGAAATAACTTCCGACCAAGAGGCTCACCTGCCAGAGAGAATCCAGAGGGATCGGTGACTGATCGAAGAAGAGAGTCAGTCAATAAGAAGGAGATCCTGACTGAAGATATAAATGAGCAAATCCAATCAATGACGAGATTGCTGGAAAAGTTGAGGACAATCAGAGATCAACAATGAGCTTTACCTTAAGCTGATAAAGCTGCTAAGGGAGAAAAGAACCAGCAGCCAGCTGAACAATTCAGGGTGGCAAATAGAAACATAGAAGAATGTTTTCACTCCCACAAGAAAGGACACTATAGATACGAGTATCCTGAGCTTCCTAAAAACAAGAAGGCCAAGGTCCGGAGAAGCTTCTTCAAAAGGAAAGTAATAATTGCTAACTCTAAAAATGCAGTGCTAGACGATTCAGACTACCCATCAAAAATCGACTCAGACGGTTACAACTCCGACGATGAAGCCTTACTCTATCTTATGGCCAATGAAGAAGAAGAGGTTAGTACTACAGACTCCATAGCCTCTTTCTATCATATACATGAAGCTTCAATCTCTAGGAATGAACTAGATAAACAGTTAAAAATCCTGGAAGATCAGATAGCTTATGTATCGAGCATGCATATTGAACTGAAAAGTGAAAATGGTGAGCTCAAAAGAAAAGTTGAAGAGCTAAGGGTTGAGAATGAAAGACTAAATGGTCTTGAAGCTTAATCAACTGAAATTGATCAGCTGAGGCTGAGAAATGCTGACCTAGAAGCTGAGAATGAACAACTCAAGCTTGAAAACCTTGAAAAGGAGGAATTAACCCTCAAATTCAAGAAGGGATCCCAGACTCTAGATGAAATTCTGAGTTATCAGAGAGTCGAAGCTGGGAGTCCAGGGCTAGGGTATAGCAAGTTCACTGCTGCCGAAAAAAGAAAGGCAATTGCTCAGAGCTGTGAGACAGGAATCCTGAAAAGGTTCACAAGACCAGCTCAATCATCCCCAGTTGAGGAATTAAAAGACAAAGGTATATTGGTGACTCCTCAAACTCAGCCCAAAGATCAAACTGATCAGTCGAGAAAGTCAACTCAAAGACAATCAGTCTTTCAAAGGCTTGCTGCTCAGCCAAAGCCACCAGTTCAACATAAACCAACTATCAGCCCAGATCCTCAGCTCGATCAAAATCAATAGTTCATTCAAGGCCAACCTTTCAGCAAAGGCCTTCATTCCACTCCAGGTCATTAGCTCAACCGAGACCTGAAGTTCACCCAAGGCCAACCTATCAGAAAAGGCCATCAGTTCAAAATAGATCTTTAGCTCAACAGAGAGCTGCAACTTCCTCAAGTCAGGCCTACCATCAAAGGCCAACTGTGCATCAACCTGGGAGTTCCACTAATCCCAAGAGAAATATGCACACAAGATTGTATTATGCACGACAGCATAATCCAATCTCATTGGAAGAATTCACTCCAAGTGACCTTGCAACCCAGTATGATGGGTATTTAAACTCAAGGGATGAACTAAAAATCAATCCTAATTATAACTGGCTTGTAAAATGGCCATTTCACAAAGGCTAAAAAGCTCAAAGTCACAGGCCCATAAAAAACTGGCCAAGACAAAGAGCAACAAGGTCACAAGATGAGAGGATATTATTTGAAGTCTTTTATCCTAACACTTATCGGAGGTATAGATCAATGAACCCAACTCTCAGTCGAAGTGTTACAAGGAGTCTAAAATTGATCAAGAGATCAAACTCTGAAGGATCTCTTAACCATGGAAAGGTAAAAGTGTGGCGTATGTGGATTCCCAAGCACTTGATTAACCTCTCAGGACCCGATATTATGCGGGTACCTAAAAACTAATTTTTATTTTGCAGGGAAAGAGCATCCTATCCAAGAAAAAGGGTAAAGATACTTGGTATCTGGTTAGTGGGTGCTCCAAGCATATGACCAGAGATAAAAATGATCTCAATGGTTATAGAGAGGTTAAGGGACCACTAGTCACTTTTGGAGACAACTCAAAGAGCCGAACCATTGGAGAAGGGTTCATAGTCAAAGGAAAAGTTGTCGTCAATGGAGTGTCACATGTTGAAGGACTGAAGCACAAGCTGCTAAGCATCAACCAGCTTTGTCACAATGGGTACTCAGTTGACTTCAGCAACAGCTCGTGTGATATCAGAGACAAGTTAACTGGAGCCAGACTCTCAACTGGAGTGAGAAATGGCAACATGTATGTAGTTGACTGGTCAACTGGCTATGGAGAAGCTTGCTTTCTCTCAAAAGACTCAACTGAAGTAAGCTAGCTATGGCATCAACGATTGAATCATCTCAACTTTAAAACAATCAACTATTTGGCCAAGAAAGAGTTAGTTGAGGGGCTCCCCAAGGAGATCTACAAGAAAGCTGGAGTCTGCAGACCATGCCAAAAAGGGAAACAAATGAAGTCGTCATTCAAGAAATAAAGCCATCCTTAAGGAGCAACTGACATTCTCCAGTTACTACACATGGACTTGTTCAGACCAGTGAAGCCACCAACCTCAGAGGCAAGAAATTTACTCCTGAAAAGTAAGGATGAGACTTTTGAAATGCTATCAACGTTGATCAGAAGGTTGCAAACTGATAAAGGAAAATCAGTTCAAAGAATAAGATTCGACAATGGAACTGAGTTTGTCAACCAGCAAGTGATCAATTTTCTGAGTGAACTCAGAATCACTCATGAGCACTCCGATGCAAGGACTCCTCAACAGAATGGCATAGCCAAAAGGAGAAATCGCACGCTCAAGGAGGAAGCTCGAGCAATGATAGCAGATGCCAACATAGTTGAAAGTTACTGGATCGAAGCAGTCAACACAGCTTGCCACACTCGGAATAGAAGTGCCATAGTCACAACCCATGACAAAATGCTCTACGAGCTGTACAAGTGTCGTAAGCCTTCTATCTTCTATTTTAAAGTATTTGGCTGCAAATGTTACATCGACAACAATGGTGAGATTCAACTGAAAGCTTTCAATGCCAAGGCTGATGAGGGGATCTTTCTCGGCTATAATGCCCATCACTCACAAACCTATAGAGTGTTCAACAAGCGAACACTAGTTGTGGAAGTAACATGTCATGTGGTATTTGATGAACTTGCTGATAAGTACATGAATAAGGAGAAGAATTGTAGATCAGTACAAGAATTGCCTAGTGAATCTGAGAACTCGCAGGACTATGTAGATCACATTGTTCCAGAGTGATTCGAAGCTTCACTAGAAGATGGCATTGAAACTGATTCTAGACTAGTTGAAGACACCTTGGTCAATGAGGACACAAATTGTGTTGAGACCTCAAACCCCATAACTGAGACAGATGGAAGAATCAGTGAAGTTGATGAGCAAATCGGAGCCAAGATAGCAGCTGAAGAACCAGCTGATGGAGCAGCTGAAGGACCAGTTGAAGGAGCAACTAAAGAACCAGCTGAAGGCATAGCAGAAGCCACTATACCCAAATGGCTCCGATGTCATCCAGTCGACAAAATTGTTGGCAACCCAAGAAGTAGAGTCCAAACCAGAGGATCAACTGAGCATGCTCTCTTCACATGCTTTATCTCATAAATGGAACCAGCCAACATCAAGAAAGCTCTTGAAGATTCAGACTGGATCATTGCGATGTAAGAGGAGCTAAACTAGTTCACAAAAAATGACGTATGGTTTCTTATCGACAGGTCAAAAACCTAAAAGGTCATTGGGACAAAGTAGGTCTTTCACAACAAAATGGATGAACAAGGCATGATCACAATGAACAAGGCCAGACTGGTAGTCAAGGGGTACCCTCAAAGTGAAAGAATCGACTTTGATGAGACATTTGCACCAGTTGCAAGATTGGAGGCCATCAGATTATTCCTCGCCTATACAGCTCACAATAATTTCACAGTCTTCAAATGGACATGAAAAACGCATTCTTACAAGGGATGCTCAAAGAGGATGTTTATGTCGAGCAACCTCCAGGCTTTGAAATTGGAGATCAAGTCTACAAGCTGAGAAATGATCTATATGGCTTAAAGTAGGTGCCAAGAACTTGGTATGAATCCCTTACAACAGTCTTGCTAGAGAATAGGTTTCAGAAATGAGTCATTGATTGTACTTTATTTAGAATAGAATGATCAACTGAGATCTTGATGGTCCAAATCTATGTGGATGACATAATTTTTAGATCAAAGAGTAAAGATCTCTACACTCGATTCGCTCAACTGATGCAAAGCGAATTCGAGATGAGCATGCTGGGAGAAATGACTTTCTTCCTAGGACTCCAAGTGAAGTAGCTGGAAGACGGAATCTTCATTAGTCAAGCTAAGTATACCGAAGAGCTTGTCAAGAAGTTTGGAACTGATAAGGGAAAAACTCTCAAGATTCCAATGAACACATTAGTCCAACTAACCCTCGATGAAGAAGGAGAATCAGTTAGCCAGACGCACTACATAGGAAACATTAGATCTCTTCTCTACCTAACTGCCAGCCGACCAGACATCTTCTATTCAGTCGAACTGTGTGCAAGGTTCTAGGCCAATCCGAAGAAAAGCCATCTCGAAGCAGCAAAGAAGATCATGAAGTACCTCAAAGGAACCATAAATCTTTGATTATGGTATCCCAGAGATGATAGATTGAGTCTAACTGGATATTCAGACTCAAAATTCGGAGGATGCAAGATCGACAGAAAAAGCACCAGTGGAACATGTCAGTTTCTTGGAAATAAACAGATATCCTGGTTTAGCAAGAAGCAACATTCAATTGCCACATCAACAACTGAAGCTGAGTATGTAGCTGCTGGAAGCTGTTGTGTGCAGATCCTTTGGATGAAGCAACAGCTAAAGGATTATAAGGTGGAGACTGAAGAAGTACCAATCTACTGTGATAATAATAGTGCTATTACAATATCTCAAAATCCAGTATTGCATTCAAGAACAAAGCACATTGATATCAGGCACCACTTCATCAGAGATCATATCGAAAAGAAAGATATCTGCATCAAATATATCAATACGGAGGAGCAGATAGCCGATATCTTCACCAAGCCATTGCCAGAAGCTAGATTTGTGGAGTTATGCATCCAGTTGGGTTTGCTAGAACTAGCTTCAAAGGAGGATGATGATCAGCCAAGAGAAGGAGTGAAGAGAAACACTCCAGCTAAAGACTAGAAGTGAATCAAAATGGCATCAGTTTGCTAAGCTATGAAGCTTAAACTGAAAAGCCCAAATTAGTTTTGAAGAAATGGCAAAGGCCAAATAGAAACTGAAGAAAGAAGATGAGTAAACTGATCGCAAAAGGCATCAGTTCTCTACCAGTTCTGTTCAACTGATAGGAGCAGTTGAATCCAAAACTGACTAAAGAGAAAAAGCTTCAGCTGAATGAAGTAGCTAAAAAGTTAATGCGGAGCAAAGCTGAGAGGACAACTCAAGTTGATGAAAAGACAGAAGTCAAAACTGAAGGGACTCCAGCTGGACGAGGCCAACTAATGACGTCAGTAGCTCAACGCCACGCGGAGACTAAAGGAGAGCTACAATCCGATAAGTTTAACTTGAATTAATTATTAAAACGGTAAAATGACATGTCATCTCAATATTACCGTTTGACCTATCTTCTCTCTCCTCATTAATTAAGAACGAATAGATTTTGAATGACCCTTCAGCCTACCCTTTAGCACCAGCTTATCAAAATCGTTCAAACCAATAGGGATTAAACTTCCCTAACCATTGGATTGAAATCATCTCATATCATAAATAGCCTAACTGAGTTCTTAAGAGAAATCCTCACTATCTCTCATTAACCCTCCTCCTTCAAAGTTTCTCTTTTGTACAAAAATCAAATCCTCCAATGCTCTTAAGCTCTATCTCTCTCTTAAAAGGTTTCCAACAAAAACACATGGCCCAAAACCTAGGTCATCGTGTTCGCAGAGAATTCAACTTCCGTTCAACAGGAGAAGACTCATCTATCTTCTGTGATAAGCTGATCAACGATAGGATTTTCGAGCTAACTATATTCTCCAAAAATTGCCAGAACTCAGAGCTTAGCGGAGAAATTATTACTAGGCTGTATGATGCTCAGCTGCAAGTATACCTCGAAGTTGCACCATCTCGCCTCTATCCGGAAGCCGTAGCTGAGTTCTACCTCAACTCAGATGGCTAGGACATAGTAGACTCATTCACCACCAAAGTGAGAGGACAGGAGTTTACTGTGACGGCTAAGACACTCGGAGAAATGTTCAAGCTTCCAACCAGTGGGCCAAATCATGAAGATATTCTCTCCGATTCTGAGAGTGACTACAAACTATGGAAATGAGAGGACGTAACTACCCAGTTCAAAAAGAATCACTACATCTCTCAGTTTAAAGAAGGATACCAAGTATTGGAATCAATAGCTTCCAAAATGGTAGTTGGAACTGTTGGAAGCTGGTCATAAATGTCAGAGCCCAAGTATCAAATCTGTGCTGCGATTATATACCTGATAAAAATGAACTGGGCAAAGTTCTTCTTTGGGCAACAAAAGAGATTTGTTGACTCATGGGAAAAGAACGAAGATGATCTAACATTCCCTCATGGAATGTGCTATCTTCACCGAATCAGCGTCATCCTGGAGAAACAACTCCCAGAACTGATAAAGGAAGAGACAGGCTTCACAACTGTCACAAAGCTTGACTACATTCCAAAACGGCGAGCCAAGTTAATCTCAATCAAAGAGTCTGCATCTCAGTAGACTGCACAATCCAAAATGAAAGCTGCTCCTGAAGGAAAAGGAAATAAAGCAATGACTGAAAATCTAAAAGAAATGTCTACAGACTCTGAGGATGACATTCCTATAGCGCAAAAATTTGGCACACCACTGAATGTTCAGCCTCTCAGGACAGTTGATGCCAGATTGATATTCCGGTCAACTGAAGCCGAATCATCAGCTCAGCCATCAGTCAGAAGAACAAGCAGAGTCATGACGAAAACCAGCTCATCAGCTCATGCTGAATCATCAGCAAATCAAGTCAGAGAAAACATAGCTGCAGAAGAATCATCAAAGCAGGAGACATCAACAAGAAGACATATCACTACATTAGTTTAAAAGTCAATTGATCAAATCAGGAAGAAAAAGGCTAAACTATCACAGATAAGGAGCAAAAGAGCTCAGAATCCAGTCCCAGACCCCTCAATTCTGACAAAAGCCACTATTGAGGATCTCGAACACACATCTCTTGCAGACCTTGGATTATGTGCAAATCCAAGGGACATCATCCCTGCTTGTGGAATACCGCACAAAGAAGCAGATGCAAACTACTTCTAGTTTAGATGCCCTCCCTGCCACGAACTGAAGGAAACATTAATGCTTACTCAAAAGGATAAAGCATCCAGAATTGGGCAGAAGAACAAACCAGTCAATACACAACTTAACATTTCGGTGAAGAGATGATTGAATATGAAGAGCTTTACAATACTTTACTAAGGTACATCTACTGGTTCATCTGGAGGCATATTTACTCAGCTGACTCATTTCTTATGCTCATGGCATTTCATGGGATGAGCTTCTGGATGCGAGAAGAAGAATGGAGCTCATAGTGGACAAGCACCAAGTATGCGTGGGCAACAAAAAGGAATGAACTTAAACAGCAGCTCCATCTTCGTAAGTTATGCTCAGATCCATCAGACGGATCAATGTTCGATGTTGTCGAAGAAGTAAGCAAGCTGAAAGGAATTCAGCTTCCTAATTATCCTGATGAGGATGAAGAGAAGAAGTGGAAGAACATCAGGACAAAGCAAAAATTGCGTTTCGATGAACTGATGAAAAATCAATCAAGAGATCAAGCTGGAAGCTCATTTCACAGAGAAGAAGAAACTTCAATGGATGAAATCATCGAAGAAACAACAAGAGAGTTGTAGTCTGAAAAAGTTCAACAAACTGAAGAACGTGAAATCAATATCATACTCGATTCTCTAGACAAGCAAGAAGAAGCAAGAACTACTGAAGCCATAACTGCAAGTGATGATATAACACCCGTTCCAATAAAATAAATAAAAAAATATAAAGTAATGTAAAAATACGGGTGAGATGTCTCTTTTAAAAATATATATATATGTATTATCTATTAAAAAGTGTTCACATTGAAAGATTTAGGTTAACATGTGGTGCATTTAAAGTGATCGATAATTATAAATGTATAATTTACTAAAGTGTATAAAGAAATTATTGCTTTCTTTGTAGAAAATATTCTAAGAATATCTAGATAAATTTGAATTCAAACCTACGACATCTAAGCAACAAATTAAAATATAATAATATAAGTCCTTGCCCTCCTCACAGGTCGTCATCCTTGTATACATTTCTTAGGACTTGTCAGAGCTCCAAGCATTTATGCATCGATGCACCACACGTTATCACTTTCACCTACAATGCATGAACTAAATGTGCTAAAGGTCAGTAAGCAAAAATCATGCGCATGCATGTTCACTGGCAGTCGCAACACGTGCAAGACACAACACACCACAAATAAGAAATGCTCGTGTATAAAATCCTTTCATGCCATCTCAAAAGCATTTTTCAACGTTTAGGAACTTGGCTCCCTTCACCAGACACCAACATGAGTCATGAGCTCATAATATAATCAATATAAATTGGCCAAAATGTGATTAGTGCACTCATGTGGCTCATCCTTCCTGGACCCCAAGGGACACGCCCCCTGCCTGTTCCCTTTGATCCCACATGAAAGTCATCCCACATCAACCACTCATCACCTCAAACATGCAGTCAAAGTAGACCATCCTTCATGGACCCCAAGGAACACGCCCCCTGCCTGTTCTCTTTGAACCCACATGGAAGTCATTCCACTCGAGGCACAAATATCAACACAGCACAACACGGGCTGGTGGTGACCAATCCCAAACAAAACATTTTCTTTCACTCAAAATCATTTCACGCATGCAACCTCGATCCTATCTACATGACGTGCACGTATATGTTTGTGCTCATGTACAAGATATCCAACGCAACATAATGCAATATCACAAGTGTATTATATCACACAATTATACAATATAACACAATAATAAATAATAAATTATAAATAATAATAAACACATATAATCAGATAATAATATGTTCATGCATTGTAGTTGCAGATGGATTTCTACTTACCTCGAGTCCAAGCTTACAATACTTGAGATTCTAAATCGGATGCTTCCTCGGTCAATTCTAACTGGTAATAGATTACTAATTACAAATTGATCATAGAATTGTATAATTTCTGCTTAACTCAACAATATTCTTAGTTTAACACTACACCTATTTAATTACCTATCTTTGTTCCTTTATAAGTTTTATTACCCAAACCATAAAAACTATATATATATATATATATAAGATAAATTTAGAAAAGTAATTCATTAACATATATATGAGACCATTTAATTTACGTAAATCATACTTAATTTATATTAATTGTCAACTCTATATTAATACATACGAACAATACATCATTAAAATATTAATTTACCAAAACTTCTTGAGGTTATATGTCAATACTACAGAAATTTGATTTCCCTGATTACCAATATTATTTACCCTTTAATAAACCAGCATTATTTAATGAAATGATACCCACACAAGTCACGTCATTTGAGTAAGGGTTGATCTTGCTTAATGTAAACTTACAATAACTATAATTAATCCATAATTTAATAGGATAATAAATCCAGAACAACCATAAATATATAATTTATAATATATTACACCCACAACCAATTATGCATAAGTAATCATATTTAAATACAAATAACTCTAAATCTAGCTAAGAATTCATACTCTTTGTATTTATATTAAATATCAAAACTTGGTTTGAATAATTAATTAAGGATCGCTAGTGATAATCATTTTCTCTAGCAATCAAAAGAATAAAATAATTACAATTACATACCTGACATAAATTTGAAACCTTCACTATTTTGAGCTTTCTGAATTCTTCCTTTTTTTATTTTCATCTCAAATTCATTTTATGAGGTTATATATACAGAGATATATATATATAGATGTGGATATACATGTATAATTCTTAACCCACAATCATGATATGATATGCCTTTACAAACATCAATTAGTCACACCATCAAAACTCAATTCCTGCTACCTCAAATTTATATCTTTTCCACCTCTCCAAATGTTATATACGTGGAAGTCTACTACGTATATTACATAATGTATTATATTGATTTATATAAATATACTACAAAGATAATTACATATATAATTTAATTTTCCTTTGTACTTATATAATCCTCTAGTTAACTATTAAATTGGTGGGTTATGATTACCAATGATCACCAAAATTCTTACACGTGTGCACATAACAACTCCTATATGATATAATATTATTCTAGTTATATTTATAGTTTCTTGTTGTTCAAATCGTAGCCATAATGAGATCATTGTTCAAATTCTCAATATTCGATCGACATAAAATTAGTGATTTTTTTCTTATGTTGTATAACTTTTAAAGGCTTATAAAACATTAATTATATCTACACATAAATAAATGTAGAAGCACAGTTATTACAGATGAGGAGTTTGATGAGTCACTCAAGTCACCAGTTCGACCAGTCATGGAACATGTTAAACAAACAGATGTTGATCAACTAGCTGAGGAATCGGTTGAACCCTCAGCTCTCCCTGAAGAAACTATTGTTGCCGCAGTTGAGCCCACCTCTCCACCAGCTGAAGATGAGATCACTGCTAAAGATCCAACTGATCAAGCAGTTCAGCTGGAAGCTCAACTAGAAGTAAGGGACATAGTGATCTTTATCGATCCTGTCCAGATAGCACTCCAAGCTCAGGCTTAAGCTGATCCTGAGACTCCCCTTGAATCAAGCCACAACGATACTATTGATTTGGGAGATATAGATCAACTGGTGGCTAAAATAGAAGAGCAGTCCAAGACAGTTTCATGTGAGGAATTATCTGAAGGAGGTGATGAAGTATCATCTAGAGGAGAAGACCTGGAACTGACCATTGCAACTGATCAGTCCAGTCTAGCAGGAAGAATTCTAGCTGATGATCAGTTAAGAAGTCCAGAAGGTCAAATCATAGCTCAACATGAAGAGCTAATCCTGAGCCTGCAACAACAAGTGAAGAGACACGAGAAGTTGATCAGAAAGCTTTAAACTCATGCAGAACTTCAATCAACAAATGGTGAGTTTTCTAGCTCTGATGAAGAGGGCTGCAGCCACACTGTGCCTACTGCTAAGAGGAGAAGAAATGAATACAAGAAAGACTAAGAGCCGGATCAAGCCAAACTGATTCAAAACTCTTTAGTTATTATCTTGTGATTCAGTGTCTTCAAAATTTCTTTTTAAGAAAATAAAATCTTATTTGCAAAATAAATGACAAATCAACATTTATTTTGAATTTTTGACCGTTGGTACTCATTACAAAACCAACAACCACAAACGACAAGGGGCATTAAATTCTTTCAACCAACAAATTTATGAGCCTCTCTTCTCACTCATAAAAACCCCCTTTCTCCAAATTTTCAAAAATACTCTACTCACTCATCTTTCAAAAGAGTATTTTATTTCTCTCAAACTTTAATTCCAATTCTGCCAAGAATTTCTAAAAGAATGGCCAAATTATCAAAAGCTCTACCTTCTTTCAAAGAGCAAATGTTGAGAGATGAATTCCTGGAGAGAGAAATTCCAGGTGATTCTTAAGGAATCAAACAACCCATTTCTTCTGGTCAATCTTCATAAGACCAGAATCCTGCATTATCTTGAAACTCCACTAAGATTCTTTAGACAAGACTTGGTGAGTGAATTTTTTACTTCAAGCAAAGATATCTGCAGATGGGAAAGTCATATCGTCAGTGGTTCAAGGGCATAAACTTGAAATCACTGAAAGAAAGATTGCAGAAATATTTTAACTTCCTAGAAAAGGGTCCAAGGTTCAAGATTTGAAAGATTCAGCTGAACTATACTGGAAAGAATGGCGAGCTTCAACCTGTAGCAAGCAATTCAATTTTACCACAACCAAAACTGACCAGAAGCCCGAGTATGGAGTAATACTCGATATCACGAACAAAATTATGATACACCTTGTTAAAGGATTGGAAGCAAATTGGGCAGAATTTGTGTTCTCCTAATCCAAAGCCAGAGTCGGCAATGCAACTTCAAGCAGCTCAACTGCCAATGAAGTTCATTCTCCACAATCAAAGAATGGATTATCAATTGACTTCAAGCCCTGCTCTGATCCAGATGAGCTCATTCCATTCATTGAATCCCTCATCCAAACTACGGAGCTGACTACTTCAGAAAAACTTGCCCTCCTCTCCACCTAACTGAAGACAACATTCGTACTTTCTATAGTGGCGAATATGCAGTCAAGAGTGCTTAGAAGGATGTGACAAATCTCCTTCTCACTCACTTCTGCTATGTTGCCAAGCATGATAATCAGTTGTTTAAACAACTGCACCGGTACTTCTACTGGTACAACTGGAGACATTTAATGTCAATCTAGTCCCATTTCTTTCTAACTACTTTTCATGGCATGAGCTTTTGGCAACGAGAAGAAACTTGGAGTATTAAATGGATTGGAGCCTCACATCCATTTTCTCCAACCATTGTGCAAGTCCAGCGCATTATGAAGCATCGACTTGATAATCAAATTCCAGCTAAGGCCATGCTAGCTGAAATTCAAGCCAGCTTGAGATCACAAGGAGCTGAAAATGCTAAATAGCTCAACAATCAACAAGCCAATCTACGATGCCGTAAACTGAATTTTGATAATGAATTAATTCAGTCAGATGAGGCATCCTTACAAGCTGATGCTGCCACTAAGAGGATAGATGAGGATCTATCACATACTCAACTTGTGGTAACCCTGAGGAATCAATAGCTTAGACAAAGAAAACACAAAGACGTTGAAGATATTTCCACGTCACCAGCTCTCTTATCCAAAATCTATGTTACTCCTCTTATCAAGTCAAGCTCAAGAGCTGCAACACTGATTCTCAATCAATCCAGCTCACCGAGCAGAGGAATTCCAGAGCTGACCACTTTGAAGCTGACTCCCTCAACAGTTGCTTTTAAGCAACTTTAGCAGACTAAGAATACCGCCATACATGATCCTTTAATGGACATTTCTAGTTCAGCTTCAAAAAGAAAAAGCTCAACCAACTCTAGAGAAGATGGAGAAGCTAGTCCAGTGCGACCGCTTAAGAAGAGGAAAGTGATGACAGAATCAATCAACAACTGATAAACAAAATTGATCACTCAGTTTAATCACGACATCATCAGTTCTATAGAAAACTGACGCCCAGAGCTCAATCTCTCAACAACTGCATGCCACTTCTCATCGATAAGCTTCTCTTCTCTCTATTGCTCAAAGATTATTTTTGAATAGTTACCATAGACATTTCAAAATAAGCCCACTATTCATCTGAGTTGCCATTAAATTCTCCATGTTTTGCATTAAAATAGAAAAATATGACTTTTTGAGGGATATAAATAGCAAATCTTCTGCCAAATATTTTGCTATTTATGGCAACTACCCAGATTTCAAAATCTCTCAGATCTAAGCCACTAGATCAAAAGTGAAAATCAAAGAGGAGGGCTGAGATACATGCATCATTTATTCAGCTGATTTTCTGTCAAATCACATAGCTGATCAGCTAGAGGCACTCGATTGACATTGTTCAATACATGTAAAAATACTGCTTTATAAGCAGTGGAGAAGATGGAGTGAAATGCTCATTAAAAAAAACCATCTTTCTCCCTATCTTCTCTTGTACTTATCCACGTTCCTTTCTTAACCAACATTATTCATCCTTATAGAAATGGCTCATCAATTCCACATGATGAACTTACAACTTGTTCTAAAGAAGCTCAGAAAGGATAAGTATCTTGACCAAGTGATAAGGACGTGCAAGGCAATGAAGAAGATGATCCGGAGCTACAGTTTAAAGATTCAATGACGCGTTTACGAGCTAAGAAGTTGCAAGCTTATTTACAAGCTTCTATTCATCGCAAATTCGAAATGCATGAAGATGAAGTCAAGGGCAGCTCGAGATTGATCACCATGCTATCCATTGATGATGAAGAAGATAGCATGAAGATGTGAGAAGAAGAATGATGCATTTGGACGTGTGCGTGAAGAGTTATACGCGTTTGCATGGGAAATCGGGAGATGCTGTTTTTCATGCAAAGGTGGCAAGATTAATTAAGACATGGGCCACGAATTAATTCATGGATTTCAGCCCCATGGTCGATTATTTTAGGTCCAAATAGGCGTGGATTTGAAGGCCCAAAATCACTTTGGGATTTATCCTTATCTAGTTAGATTTAGATAGATTTTTCTTATCTTATTTTTGGTATCTTTTGATTTTATCATAGATTGATTAGGATTAGTTTTGGAACGATTTTTATCACTTATTTAGGTCTAAAATTCGTCCCCTATGTCACCTATAAATAGGGATACCATGTGACACTTTAAAAGGAGACAATTGCAAGAAATAAACAAGTTATTCTCAATCTGTCTCAAGATCTTTTGTTGATCGAAATTTTATCTTCAAAATTCTATTGTTTTAGCAACTCAATAGTCTTAATCAAGTTCTTTAGGGTGCATTCAAGTACTTGGGAGAATTTCTATCTGGAGAAGTTAGACGTGCGCGTTCGAGTTATCAACCCGGGTTCGTTCAATTTAGCCTATCCACAACACTACTCCACCACCGCCATTCCGCCGACCACCGCCGCCATCCTAGCCATCACCGCCGTGGTTCCAGCCCCTTCAGTTGTACCAAGTGTGTCCATCGAGTCCTCATTCCTTGTTCGAGTTTTCTAGTCAGTTTTATCATTTAATTCGTGTCAGGTTGAGTGCTTCTTTAGCTGACGTAGTTCCAGTCCTTCTTAAGTCTTCTGCCTGCGTTTCTTTCGTGTCTTGGATTCATTGTCCGGGTCACATCACCAAGAGTTTCTTGAAGTTCGCATAGGTACAGAGGAGACATACATGATCTTCTAGTCCCTGGAGACATGTGGGCTGCTATCGTTTGCACAAATGAAGCCCCACAGAAGATATCTCTCGTACGTAACAGAATTCTACTACAATGTATAGATACATGGAGATAGCATCATGTCTGTTGTCCACCATCAGCGCATCTTCATCAACAAAACTACATTGATGACACTGTTTCAACTCCCTGGTGAAGGCCTACAGGTGGATGAACTAGTGCTCGCCAACAAGATGGCACTTTGGAATAGCTGGAAGCTACCAAAGATAAATCATAGAGACATGTAAAGTAATCTGAAAGATAGTCTCTATCCCGTCATCGTCCGAATCTTGGACATTGTGGTACATATCCTTCGAGGAAGTATCACCAACGCACAGTTCACTTAGGACAATGCCCATCTATCAGCAGCCTTATACTTTGGATGCAAGGTTGACTGGGCATCCTTCATATTGGCGCAACTTTGACATCATGTGAAGCTTGCTAAGATCAACCCGCACACTGGCTCTTTCAAGGCCAAAGTAGGGTTTGCCAATCACCTCAGCCACCTCATCCAGGAGCAAATTGAAGTAGTCCTTCCTGGAGGAACATTCTTAGCCAGAAGTGATCTCCTTCTAACTGTTTATGTAAACAGAAAGTAGTGCAGCTGATAAGTCCATTTATTTCATATTTTTCTGGGCATTTTAGTCGCTCTAAATGTTCTTTTTAGTGTCTTTTGTGTCGGAAAAGAACCAGGAAAGTGGTTTGGGCATGGCAGGAGTAAAATCTGGCGAAAGAGGTATTTTGGCCTTCAATTTAACTGAAATGGATGAAATGGGCATCTCAGATGAAAATCGACCTAAGAAGAAGATGTTATGCCCACAGTACTCGCGCAGATTCAGAGGAGGCAGTGAAGAGGACATTCCTGGAAAAAGCGGGATTCAGTTGAAAGAAGATAAAGTTGGCGTGGAAACTTGATTGATTTCGAAATCTGAATGGAAGGAGGGAAGGTTGTTCGTAGATGGACTCTTGGGAAGCAATTTGGAAGATAAGGATGGCATTCCTAAAATATTGGGATTAATTCCACCACCTAAGGAAGTTTCCTTATTCAGTCAGAGTCCAGCGGGCACAGAGATCTAGCAATAAGGAAGTTTCCTTATCCAGGCAGATTCCAGCGGGGCATAGCAAATCCGGCAGATATTGAAGACCCCCGTTTTTTGGGGATTTGAATTGATCTTTTGTACTCTTTTATATACTAGTTTGATAGTTAGAACAAGAGAACTTCGGTACCATATTGTTTCTGCACTTTTACTTTCGCCATTAGTTTAGTTTTAATGTTGCACGGGCAGTAAGACAATCTGGGGCCTTATGCCCATAGAGGTTAGGATTTATCTTTAATGTTGTTTACGTTCGGCGTTGGGGTTGGACGAGTTTTTATTTAATTCCAGTAAGTTTTTTCTATTTATCATGTCTTTAATTTATGTATTTACAGTTCTTTATAATATGAGTAGCTAGATCTATATTTCAGAATTTGAACTAAAGATGAATGTTTAACAAAACACTTAAATACTCGCGAGGCTGTGTGGGCACATTACTGCACGATTAGGTTTCTGCTGATTTTTGTTCTTATTCCTAGTGAGCGTGAGTTTAATATAACTAATGTGGCTGATCACTCTTTAGTTGTAGAGGGCACACCAGGGTTAATCGGATTAGCGAATCGTGACTGTGTGTTAATTCAAACAGTAACTGGGAATCGGTGGGTTGCTGTGGGCACACGAGGAATCAATAAACACAGTAAACTTGGGTTCGTCTAGGGCACACTACTTCCTGTTCTTCTACATCTCTTTGGGGAACCGGGGGGTGGGTGATAGGTTAGGGGTTTAATGGAAGAGGAATCACCTTTAAACTTAATCTGAACGGATGAATAAGGAGACGCAGCGAGGAATCCGGTCTCCATAACTGGGTGATTTAATTGCGTAGGAAAATCGCTGTGCCCATGATCGAGTGAGTATAAGTTAAACTGGATTCTAGTTCAAGTTCCGGAACCTTTTATTATTTGATATTTCTCTAGTTTCTTTCTGCAGATTTAATTTCATTGTTGTGACCACAATACCAAAACCCCCATTTTTGTGATTGGTGACTCAAAAGTAAGATCGCATCAGCTCTCTATGGGATCGACCCTTACTCATAGATAGCTACGCTCGCTGTGGGCACAGGAGCATTATAAATTCATTTTGAGCGCGAAACTACCGCGCATCAGCGGCAAATCTGGTCACCCAAGAAAGTCGAGACCTCAACTTATGGAGGACTACATCTTAGTTAGAGGAAAAGAGTTGCTCCTTGTAGCTGATCCTCCAGCAGAAGCCGATCAGTTTATAACTGATAGTGACTCCTTTACTTACATAAGTGATCAGTCGATTGCACCTGCAAACAATGAGCCTCCTTACATCGCTAACCCAGACGTTCTGGAAGAAGGCTTCTCCGCAAGCCTTTACCATCAGCTGAAAGGCTACTTTGGTCTCATTGGAGAACTTAACCCTGATCTTTTTATGCAGCTCAGCCGATATCTGCAATATCATTTCTGGAGATTCCAGGTGGATGACGCCACCATGCTGCAAATGGCCAGGAAGAAAGGGGACTCATTTTGGATTGAGAAAGGCAACTGGAGCAGAAGTTGGATGAATCATCCACTCAACACCCCTCCAACAGTTTCTAAAATCATGGATTCCATGATTAAGCAGTGTCAAAGCTCGGTGCCTTATGACGCACCCCTTCCGGACAATGAGCCCTCCAATTCCTCTAATACTCCTCTCCATGAGGATGTACTCTTCACCAGTGTGGACGAGCCACTCCTCCATCATGTATCAGCTTTTTCTTATATGCAAGATCCCTTCTTCTCCCTAATCTTGCCCAACTGATGCCACCAGAGGAGACCTTTTCATGGCTTTCCACTCCTATCTCTGCACCCCAAGCTCCCCAAATCAATGACAATTTGTTGGCAACTTCTTTCTCTATTTTGCCACAATTGTCCCTGCCATCTCATAAATTTCTTCAGCTTGTCCTTTTGGATGATGCTAAAAAGGGAGAAGAGAAAGCTGATGATGGAAAGCATGGCAAGGGTGATATGACTCTTTGGGATGAGATCCAAAGAGAGGTACAACTTCAGAGGGAAGCTACCTATCAGGGGGAAGCTGCAATTGAGGGGAAAGTCTAAGTTGAGCCGCAAGCATGTCAAGCTCAAACTTTATTCTGGACTTAGGAGAATGCCTAGCTAGAGCAGCAGCAACAATGGGGTATCCACATCATATCCGACATTTCTCCCTGCAGATATGAAAAAGGAGAATCGAGCAAAATAAGACGGAACTGATTGGTGAACAGTTTCTGCTGAAGAAGGAAGTCTAAAATATCAGTTCTTGATATTTTTTTCTCTCTCTTACTTCCATTTAATTCTTTATCTTTTTTACTCGTCAATTCTTAACATGCTCTTTGTTAATAATACATACATGTTCTGATTATGTGATTATGCTCTTATCATGGCTTTAATATCCATGCTATGCGCACTCTGAAAATAAACTAAAGATGTATGAAAATCAGAATTGAGCTATGCTAGAACTGAAGAAACTAAAGCTTTCTCAAGTCGTGCAAAATGAGTTTCATTATCTTAAAGCCCTCAATATTCTTGATAGCAAAAGCCTTGTTTTCTGAAAGATAAGCTCTTTAAGCTCTAAATACTCATCTAAATTCAAAAACTCATGAACATCAATAAATAACTCTGAAATGCTCTAATACCAAAGATTGGTACATATGCTCTGATACCAAAGATTGGAACAAGCTCTAATGTTTATGAAAGATAACTTTATACAGTTTTTGCATCATCAAACTAACTGGTTTTGACATCATCAAAAAGGGGAAGATTGTTGGGAAAAATTATCAAGATGACCCAACTGATGGTTTTGATGAAATGTCAAAACACATGGAAAAGCTATTTGAAAAACTGTAGGTTATTCAGGTTGGAAGTCGAGAGCAATGACTAAATAAGACTTCAAATCTCAACTCAGCTAAAGCAAAAATATAATCGCCTTGAAGCATGGTTAACCAACTTGAAAGAATGTCACATCCAGACCAGTCAAGATTCACTCTTCAAAGCTTAAGAGAAGCTATAATAGGAAGAGACTGGGAGGCATCAACAGATGAGTAAGCCATCAGCCCAGCTGAAAGTCGAGAGAGACTGACGAGGAAAGAGCCAGCTTGAAAGCTCAAGACCAAACTGAACTGATCAAGATCAGTCAGTTGGGGAGAAGAAAGCTCAATTTAAAGCCGACTGAAAACTAGAGCTGAAGCATAAAGCAGCTAAGGAACTGCCAACTGAATAATCTCAGAGCTGAAAGCCGAGACAGTTGAGAACCCTTCAGCTAAAGTCCAGAACTGATAGCTGTAATAACTGCTCTCCGACAAGCAGTTATTAGAGAATTCTGACAGGAAATCGCAGGAAGATCCTAACGATCCTGGAGCAGAAGCCCTTAAATTCAACGATTAAGTCCATTCAAGCTTTAACGGCTATAAGCATTAAATCGTCGCTGGTGGAATCAACTATTCCACCAATCTCAACTATCACTCATCTATATAAGAGAGTGAATCTCATTCAAATACAAGACTTTTCACGCACAAGACATTCACAAAACTAACTCTTGCTATTTTGCAGAATGAACTCTTCTTTCTCGCTTCCCACAGCTCAAAGCTTAAATCTCTTAAGTGCGAAAAGTCCCAACTGAGAAAGCGTTCTTCAAGGTCTAAGCAAGTAGCTAGCTGACGCAGAATTCCAGCCAGAGCAAAACTTCTCAGTTCAGTTCTTCAAAGACCAACCATCCAGCTCAAGTTGAAGGAGCACTCCAAGTTGATAACAGATTTAAGACTGCCTTCTTGAAGATCGAGATAGATCTAAAATCTTGTAAAGACAGGCAATAGCACCTAAAGTCTCAGCGAGCAGTTGGGACCTGTAAGTGTGAGTTGTCGACCTTGAAAGTGGCTGAGGAGGGATACGTACCGATGGATCCGTTCTTCCAGGACAGCAACAATTGGAAAGGAGGCCGAGTTCGATTTGAAGTGTAACGCCCCGATCTCGGGGGAGGGGTAGGGGACCGGTGCGCTACTTGGGGGAAGGGAAAAAGGGTTGTTGAACAGAAGCAATCAAATAAATAGGGTTAGTGCCCTAAAAATTTGGGCAGCATAACCTCTATAAATGGATCAATCCACGCTTTTAAAGCGTATGGAATGACTCAAACCAGATACCATGACTCTTAGAATAAACCCAAGAAAGCAAACTTCAATGTAAATAATAACAGTTCAAAAGTTAACTGTTAATAGGTTAGGCATGAAAAAGGCCAGACGGATGTCTGTCCAAATACATGAAGTAAAGAGATGCCAGACTTTCGTCTGTCATGAAAGCAATATAAAGCTAGGCTTTCACCTTGAGATGGAAAGTAATGTAAAGCCAGGCTTGTGCCTGTCTGAATAAGGAAAGTAAATAAATGCCAGGCTTTTGCCTGTCAGGAACGGAAAGTAAACGGGATTCGGAGAACCGAACACTCCATAACAGTAAAGAAAATGGAATTCAGAGAACCGAACACTCAATAACAGTAAAGAAAATGGGATTCGGAGAACCGAACACTCCATAACCGTAAATAAAATGGGATTCGGAGAACCAAACACTCCATAACAGTAAATAAAATGGGATTCGGAGAACCGAACACTCCATAACAGTAAATAAAATGGGATTCGGAGAACCGAACACTCCATAACAATAATCAGAGTAAGCGGACAAAAACGCAGTGCATTTATTCAGACATAAAAGGCAACCATGTTCTCAGTTGGACTCCACACATAAAAGAAACATATACATCAAAAGATAGCCCTTCAGCCTTAGCACAGCCGTCCACCATCCCGCAACTTATCCTGAAATTTTTTTAAAAGATTTGGGCGTGAGTACTAATGCACTCAGTGGGTACTTTTGAGAAAAACCTTCACAATCATTTTATAAAACAGAATATCTAATCATATTTTAAGCATATCATGCAATGATTTTAAATTAGAAAATTCATGAATTCCATGTATACTAAATCATTTTAGTTCCATCATTGCGCGCCACTCTCCCCTAGAACGCTTACGGTGAGTCGGTTCGTGTACACAACCCGGCTGCTTAAGGTTGGACACTGCCCTGTTTGCTTGGGGCTCGATATCGTGAACCATTGTAGTTTCACCACCAAAAACAGTAGTAAGACTTACATGAGTCAGGAGAGCACATCAAATACAGTCATGAGTTGGATATTCAATCACGTTCATTTTATAAATATCAAGGCTTAATTACCCGAAATATATATTTTTTATTTAATAAAAACCCACCTGGTAATCTGAGCTAGATCTAGATTCTGATTCTGATCTCAACTAGAAGTCTCCTTCTTCTGTGCCTACAAGATTATCCGGCAACTTAGTTTCGATAAATGACTACCATTAGGTCAAAATCTAACCTTTCTTAGTTATGAAGTAAATATTATAATATCTACTATCTTAATACGCAGCACCCGGATCATCAAAATATTTTGACTCTTAAGGGAACTTTACTGAGGGCATTTTTATAAAGAAAAACCGTTTAGGAAGTTTTGGCATACGGGGTGGTCAAACCCGTATCCTAAAATTAATTCGGTACAAATAAATTCATACCGCAAGATCCCCCCATTGAAAAATATGAAACTTTAAATAAAAATACTATATTTTGAGATGGAACAACTTTTGAGACTAAGAATACGATAGGGCTAACCATGAAGGATAGATCTGAAAAAGACTACAATTTAAAATTTGGATACCCAAAATATACCCGAAATTAAAAAGTGACAACATGGAAAATGTATATAAATATATATAGAACATAAAATTATAAAGGCACATTTTTATCAGATGACCCGAAAGAAGTCACAGATTTAAAGAGACTATGAGCGGTGGTGTGGAAATTAGTGGCGGTGATGGTGTTGATTAATTCGGTGGGGGAAGGTTGTGATAATTAACATGGGGTGGGGTGGTTATTTATGATGGTTGGCAGTGGGGTAATTAATTATGGTGATGATGGTGGCGTGAGGTGGGGGTTAGCGGTGGTGATTGAATGGGGCGGCGATGGTTGGTTAACCAAATTGACGGTGATCACACGTATTTTCCGTCGTGATCGTCCGTCGAACTATCTATTCAATCATGTATTCATGATCTACACAATGACACCCTCAAAATGACTATTTCAGAATTGAAATAGGATACTAGGGACATACCTCCTCAGGAAGCTGCTCGGCGTTTCAATTTTGAAAAAGAATGAAAAATGAAACGTTAACCTCCTATTTATAGAGGAAAAATAAATAAGATAATAACGAATAAGAAAGAGAGGATAATGATGGAAAAAGAATAGGATAATTACGAATAGGATAATCTTTGGAAAAAGAAATTGGATAATGACGAATGTGCCCTTTCTATTCAAATCTATTACTTTTCAGCTTAAAATTGTGCCAAGTGTTCATTTGAACTCGAAATTTGAAAATTCAAATTTTGGCATGATGCTTGAAAATTTTTCTATCAACCCGAGAAAAAATCAAAACATTTTTTTTTGGCAATTTTTTTGACCAAATTAAATTTAACAGATTTTCCTGGCTGCGATTTTCCTTTATTTGAGTCCTTTAAGGACCCAACTTCTTACCTAAATTAACCTCAGGTAACATAAGTTGAGTAAAACCCTCTAAAATATTTTGGTGTATTACATGAAGGGTGCCGTTTTCAGGTCTAATAGAATTCTTCACTGTGTAACTGTAATAAAGAAACTTTATATTTGCATAATGGATTGCTCTTCTGTAGAAGAAAGAGAGAACATAGAAGCAGAAAGTTTTGAACCTCTATAAATCTTGCGTGTGTTGTACTTTATGCTCTAAGTCTTTTCATGTTTCTAAACTGCACACTATAAGCACACAAGCTGCACTAACAAGCTAAGTCTTCAAGCCATCAGTCTTAACTGATCAGTTCATAAGCTAAGCTCTCATCAAGCTCTCTTACACAACTGATCGGTGCACAAATAAATTGTCTAAAGTGAGTCCAAGCCATATATATGCCGCAATTAGTTTAAAGTTTTTGAGTCAGTTTATTCATCCCCCCTCTAAACTGACATATACTCACACCGAGACCAACACAACTCAAGTAAGGAGTTTGATTGAGCTGAAGATAAAGATAGTTGTGCATCGTGCCACAATTGAGAATGTTCAACATGTTGAATACTATCAGCTAGCTTGAGTGATAGCCATATGTCAATTTGTGAACATATAACACATTCCGATGTGCTACTTGATGTGAAGGTTCAGAGATCAATAATGTTCATTGCAACATTCATGAACGTTTGCATGAACTTCCTTTGTCCATATTGTTCTTCCAAAGATCATTGAAGTTGTTTGAAGTTTCTAACTAAGAGTAGATTCAAGATAGTTCTAGAAGATGAAAAAAGTTCTAACATAGAAAGTCCTAGGGTTTAGTTTCTATAAAGAAAGTTTCCTTATCATATTCAGATTTGGATTAAGACTTATGTTTCTTTGTTAAGGCTATGTTGTTAATCTATAAATAGCCTGGGGTACAGACTTGTAAGAAGAACACACCAAAACACCAAAAGAACTAAAGAGAATGATTATGCACAAGATTACTGATGTGAGCTCAAGGGAATAAGATCACAACATGACAAAGTATGCAAGGAATGTAACACACGATGACTTGTAAGGGAACAATACAGAATTATCAAAGTGCATAATTAAACAAGGAATTTGACTCATAGGATACCTAGATTGCGACACAAATAAGCAAAACACAAATACCAAATAAATATAAAGAACATAGCTAGGGCAGATTGTAGGGCTGGTGAATTGTGGAGTTTATAACTAAGGTTTTTGGCTGAATATGGATCGGACTTACTTGATAAATTATGAAGATGATTTATGTGAGGATGATAATGAAGTGAACGTTAATGAATGGCTGGTGGATGAAGATGGTTGTGGACAGGTGGTTGTTGAAGACGGTGACGTGACTTGTTGATGTATAATATACACAATCAAACCCCGTTGTATCATGAATAAAATTCAATAGTTGAATACTCCGACTTAGCAATTTACCTTAGTCCTTAGATGAACTAGAACAAACCTTGATAGGACTTAAAGATGCTACACCTGAAGAACATGAATTAGAAACCAACGCTGATTTATGAGACAAAGTGAAATTCAATTCTAATATTCAAGCAATGTCTGAATGATAAAAAACATAGTTGATTATCTATATATATTAGGATAGGGACGAAAATAAACTAAAGCAAATATTAAGTCTTGACCGAAAATCCACTAAGTGATTTACCTTAACTAAAACTCTATTTAAGGTAAATCTAGATGGACCAAAAATTAAATTCCTAATTAAATTGGGCCTTCTAATTGGCATGTGGACTTCAAATAATGGGCTGCAATTCTCGCCAATTATCAAGCTTCAATCTTCTTGGGCTTTTTCATCAATTGTCAACAAAATGATAATTCTCGAGCTGCACTTGAATTCTTCTTCTGCAACTTCAAGCTTCCTTCTAATTAATACTTGCAAATATCCTTGAAGCTTTTTGGCTTTTAGACGTGTCACAGGTCCTCTAAGTTGTAGCTCTGGGTCTTTATCTTTAATGCCATGCACGGCCTCATCATTCCCCCCCTGCTGAAAAGAATTCATCCTCGAATTCTTGGCATCCTCTTGTTCGAACTCATCTGCACAATAGGGAGATAAATCAGCCACATTGAAGGTCGAAGAATACTTATACTCACTAGGGAGATAAATCAGCCACATCTCCTCGCGGCATAAGCTTCGATTTTCTTAGATTGGAAAATCGACCAGGACTCATATGAATCCAGACACAATCTCCAAGCTGAAAAATCATAGGCTTGCGGTGTTGGTTATGGGCGGCGGCCATTTGCTTCCCACATTGCTCGATCCGAGCTCGCACCTTCTCGTGCATTTCTTTCACTTTCTCAACTCTTTTTATACATTTAACACTTATTAGATGCTCAACAGGTAAAGACAAAAGATCAGTAGGGGTCAACAAATTAAAGCTATAAACAACCTCAAATGGAGACATATTAGTAGATGAATGCACGACTCAATTGTATGCAAACTCAGGAAAAGATAAACAATATTCCCACGATTTCAAGTTATTTTTGACTAAAGAACGCAACAAAGTGCCAAGTGTGCGATTGACAAGTTCAGTTTGACCATTCGTCTGCGGATGACAAATAATAGAGAAAAGCAACTTGGTACCTAATTTACCCCAAAGTACACGCCAGAAATGTACCAAAAAATTGGAATCCCTATCGCTAACAATAGTTCTAGAAATACCATGTAGACGTACAACATGAACAAAAAACAAATTGGTAATATACACAGCATCATCGGTTTTATGGCATTAATGAAGTGTGCCATCTTGGAGAACCGATCAACCACAACAAATATAGAATCATTACCCGACCTAGACCTAGGTTATTCCAAAATAAAATCCATCGATAGATCAATCAATGGGGAAGAAAGGGCGGGTAAAGGGGTGTACAGACCAAATGGGTGTGTTGAGTATGATGTATTCCAGATGATGTTATCACTTCATTTGAGAACATCACAATCAATGCCATATCTAATGTTGTTCCGTCATTCTCGTCACATCGAGTATAACACTCGGAACATTAATCTTATCACTTCCAAGTATTTTGGATTAATTTATTTTAAATTAATCTGAATAAATTGTCATTTTTTCACATATCATTTTCCACGTTTTTAAGGATTTATTAGATATTTTATTTTGATTTAAAACATGGATAATGTTTGATTTTGATTTGTTCAAAATCTGTTCCGGATTTCCTGGGGACGTGATGTTCCCACTCATTCTTGGACACTAATTGTTGCAGGAGATCGTGGGTTACTGGAGTAACCGCTACTATTACACGATGTTGAAGAACGTGTGTCATGCAATGCAGAAGATGGTTACCTCAAGTCCACTTCAGCAATGGGTAGTGGAAGGCGGTTGATTCAAGTCCAAGTCATCTAGAATCGTGAGGCAACTGCGAAGACAAGATTGAGGAAGTATTTAAGGTCTTCTTAGACCTTAAAATCATTTATGCAAGCAGGTTATCACCGTGGTTTGTGAGAAGCTCTGAATCTTGCATCTAGTGTCATCTCTGAAATCCAAGACATCTTCCCAGACATCGGCCTAGCGTCCCAATCAGCTAGAGACTTCCATTCCAGTTGTGCGTGTAGGTTAGATAGTCAACTTTGAGAAGTCTAGGATTTAGAGTGACTGATTGTAATATATCTATGTGTTTAGATATGTTTGTTTTTGAGTGATTATTCGAGTGAGTGAAGCTAGGATAGTCCTCTGTATGTTTTATGCTGTGTTGTTAAGGGAGTGAACCGAGACAACATCTGCATTATTTTTGTTTATCACTTATGATAGGGAATTTCACCTTGAGGCAATCACACACCGTAAGGAGTGTGATTCAAAATTTATTTTGTGCAAAGTTCTGTTTACGTTTCCGCTGCATGTTGAAGGCAATGTGGTAATACCAGCTTCAACATTTTATTAAACTTTGCAATTTACATCCATAAATCACATTGTTTCAGGCAACAAATTCTAACAAGTGGCATCAAGAGCCGGTACTTGACACACTAAGTACTCGATCTGGTGTTGCTTGAAATCTGTGATGGATATTCAGATTAATTTATATCGTCCTCCTGCTCTAGATAGCAATGGTGGTAACTATGTCATGTGGAAATCTCGAATGAAGATTTACATCAAATCTATCGATGAAAGAGCATGGATGGAAGTCATTGAAGAATGGATTCCTCCCAGGATAGAATGTCTAAATAATGATTTTGTGTTAACACCAGAATCCCAATGGACAAATGATGAGAGAACAATCTCAAATTTTAATGCTCGCGCTCTGAATGCGATTTTTGTTTCAGTTGATGTTTCATGCTTCAAGATGATTTGCAACTGTGTTACAGCATATCAAGCATTGTAGCGCCCCGGTCCCGAAAGACCGTGGAAATGGACGCCACGGGGGTGGGAATTAAGAAGCGGGAAAGAAATGGGGTAGTTTAATTAACAACGGGGTGATAATCCAAAAAAAATTAATGTATAGAATAAAATTTAACAACTGAGTATGCCAAAGATAGGTTATGCCTTTCGAAAAAAATAGACAGCATAACCTCTGTAACTAGAGCGAATCCCCGTTTATAACGGCTTATAAGAGAAGAATGGAAGCTGTAACAATTCAATAAGCCCTTTCATAGGCCAAACGGAAACAAATAACCAGATACCAACAATTAATAGACCCATTCATAGGTCGACAAAAGAAACAGACACCAATATGCTGAACAAATGAAGCCCTTCCATAGGCCAAAATGAATGATCAAATAGACATAACGAAAGACGGACTTCCTCCCCTTGAAATAATTATGTAGCTAAGCATATGATACATGTTAACTAGGAAGTCAACAAATGTTCAGAATCAGAGAAGCAGAATCATATCAACAAAATACCAAGATCAGAGTTCTTAGTATTTAGCAAAAGAATACCATAAGTGCGAAAGCTCAATTCTTAACAGAATACTAACAAAAAGGGACAACGGAAAAATATCTAAATCATAATAGCCCATATCTCAGCCTCGTCACATCCACGCTCCAGCCTACTGACCTGAAAATGTTTAAAAAGATTTGGGCTGAGTACTAATGCACTCAGTGGGCAAGTTTTACAATACAAGTTATGCAAATCATTTTATTAAAGTAATCTATCTGTGTTCATGCAGATAGTGAAACTTAGGAGGTTTAAAGGTTGGAAGCAACCTAAGTTCACCAAAACATTTTATCGTGAAGCGCTTAAGAGTATAACCCGTCACTGCCCGCAACCCGTACTACATCACCACGCGTAAAGTTGAGTATGGCCATAGTATACCCAAAGAGTATAATCAATACGTGTTTCATTTTAGTCTCACCGACAGGGAGTAGGGCAGGACAAACAATGCATGCATACTGTAGCTACTCACATTGACACAGCGCTGGTATATGAGACTCCGACAACATACAGTAGCACGTAAATATTTAACACAGATAGTCACATATGCAATTTTAACAAAGCAGAGCTTAATAACTCGAAAGATACAATTTGCAAAGATATAGTAGTATAACCCACCTTATACATACAGAAGTCCTTCCCTGGTTCCCCTAGGCTAAGATGCTCTAACCATCTCGAGATTCAATCCTTCACCTTCCTTGTAAGTCACGCAAATCCTACAAGGATCGATCTTCAGCTCAGAACGACTACTATATTTTCGGAAATTAATCTACTATAATCCGAGCTATTATTTAATTTTATTCTTTTTAGAAATAGATTGCGCGACTCTAGAGACCTCGAATAATTCCGACAAAGAAGGAAATAAATTCCAAAATATTATTCTTGATTTATTGGGACCAACCGATTTGACAGGGGTCTCTTTTCAAAACTTGTCATTTTAATCGATTTTTATCAGATTTGTGCCACGGCACTTTCTAACCGTTCAAAAATTATGAAAATATTCAAGGACCATCCTATATATGCCAAGACTATAGTTTGAGAGTTTTAGAATTTTTCGATAACACATGACTACAGTATAAAAATAACTGCTTATATTAAATAATCGATATTATTCAAAACTCATCCGAAAATTACGAAATTCGACGGGAGCATAGGAAATATTATTTCGAGCAACTTTCGAGAAGAAACTTTTTTGATTTGACGACCCAAAATGGGTGAAACGGGAGTTTCGGTAAGAATATTCACAGATTTTAGCTGAAAATGTATCGGTCTCGATCGAGCTCGATACTCGTTGGATTTTCGCTCGAAAGTACAATTTTTGATAGTGCAGAAAATAAGGAATTTAATGGTGTAATCAGATCAAAGATCGAACGGCTAGATCATAAATTCGAAACTGGCAGATTTATAATGTAATATTCGGATCCGGATTTCAAACGACAAGAAATCAAAAATCTATTCCGGTTAACTACAAGATCCAAATGATCAAAGACTATTTATAAAAAGAAGATTTCTAATACGACTATCCAGGAAGAGTAGATCTGAGATTTACATAAAATGAAAACGGGGAAAAATTCCGAAAACTCACAACATCAAAAATCGGAATCGGTAGAATTAAAGATAATCGAAATATAAGCATATTTAGAACTTGAAATTTCTAAATTCATCGGTCCGAATGACCAGAATCGGAGAAAGTACCTTCTCCGAGGAATTGGCAGCGGTCACGATGATTTTTCATCGTGATCATCCTTCGTGTCATCATTTCAATCATGTATTCGTGATCTACGCGTTGACACCTTCAAAATGACTATTTCAGAATTGAAATAGGAAACTAGAGTTGTATATTCTCTGGAAGCTGCTCGGCGTTTCGATTTTGAAAATGAATGAAAAATGAAACCTTAAGCTCCTATTTATAGAGGAAAAATAAATAGGATAATAACGAATAAAAGAAAGAGGATAATGATAGAAAAAGAATAGGATAATTAAGAATAAGATAATCTTTTAAAAAAGAAATTGGATAATGACGGATGTGCCTTTTTCTATTAAATTTATTATTTTTCAACTTAAAGTTGTGCCAAGAGTTCTTTTGAACTCGAAATTTGAAATTTCAAAGGTTGGCACGATTCTTGAAATATTTTCTATCAACCTGAGAAAAATATCATAACATATTTTTAAGGCAATTTTTGACCAAATTAGATTTAACAGATTTCCCTGGCTGCGATTTTCCTTTATTTGAGTCCTTTAAGGACCCAGCTTATTTTCTAACTTACCAAAGGTAACATAAGTTGATTAAAATCTTCTAAAATATTTTGGGGTATTACATTCTACCCCCCTTAAATAAATTTCGTCCCGAAATTTCCATATCTTGAGAAGAAGTATCAAAGTACATCCTCAGGGTTCAAAACCTGAATTTTTGTACTTGCAGCCTAGAACTGATATGGGTTTCCTATTCTTTAGGTTGATTCTCAACCTTTATCCCTCTTTCCGCTTTCTTCTAGGTCAAATACTTCTTTGAAGAGTCTATACTCGCTCTTCTTTTCCACGCAAATTTATCTTTCTGAAAGCCTAAACGTTTGCCATCTTTCTCTATCCTTTGTGAAAGCTATCACGATGCACCGACTTTATATAATCTCCCCATGATTTGAATGAGAACGCCTTTGGAGGGTTGGATTACACATTCTATCAGGTTCGAAGTGTGTTTTATCTCCTTCCTTAAAATCTTGAGATTCGACGTTTACGTCTTCTTGAAGCGTGCTTGAATCGTATTTCCGATACAAATTAGTCTTATTTTCCTTATCATACTCTTCTCTTTTCTTTAAAGTGGTAATCCGACTGTCTGGCTCCCGCTAGTGATCACCTTCGCTTGCATGCATAATAAGAATCGCATGTCTAGACTTTAACTGTAAGCTCGAAACTTGCTTGTTGACATCCATTGATCATCTTAAATGTTACGAACTGAGAAATTACTTTAGAAATGTACTTTCGACTTTGGAGAACACTAACTGATATTTTTTCGGTTCCATTCATCATTATGGAATACTATCATTCGCTCTCCTGGCAATATACTTAAATGAATACTTCTATAAGCTCTCTCTTCTATTTGAAGACTCACACTTAAGTACTATGAGTGAGATTAAAATAAATCAAACACCTCTGAGTGAGAACCTTATCTGATCAACAACAGCTGGAAGAGAGGTAACACTAGGTTATTTATATAAAAAATATTACCTTTTTAGAGGATTTATAACTCGAAGGGTTCTCACATTTTACAAAGATATAGGAGAATAACAAAAGAAAATCAACACTTAAGAGCTGAGAACCGTGCTGAAATATTTTCATAAAGGCGTCAGCATAGCCTAACAAGTAAATGCCATTGCTGATTCTTGATAATCAAAGAAGTACCATCCAAAAGATTTCAAATTATCCAAGAGGATAAAATCAACGAATCCCAAGTGGTATAAATGGAGAATTTCAAATGATATGAAGCTGTTGAAGGGAAATTGATTCAATTAACAAGAGAATAAATCGATTTCAAAAGAGAATGAATAAATCGATTCTATTGACATGAGAATGAATAAATAGACTCATCAAAACTTCCTATCATAATGAAACTCTCAATCTATCGAACACTAGGTCTATCTTCTTAATGATCTTCTTCGGGTTCTCCTTCCTTCTTTCTTGAGCTTCACCCATCTTGTTTTTTTTTACGAGGTTGCTATGATAAAGCACGAATCGGCTAGACTTTGTACTAGCTGGAAAAGCGACATCTCGGGAATCATTTTCTACCCATCGGAAGGATACAAGAGAACGACTTGATCTATGATACCTCCTAGACTCAAAATAGTTTGACTTAACTTCTCTTGGAAGCTGAGTAGAACACCGGCAAACATATCTTTAAATTAATTTGGCTGCAATTGTGACGACCATCTTTACCCTCATTCTAAAAATTGATCTAAAACAAGCTACAAATCTTGGGAATGAAACACGCCAGGGCCTCGATTAGCCATCCACTGAGGTGAAGAGCTTTCTCTTGGAGGAACGAATCTTTATTCCCTGTAATCGCAACAGGATCGTTAAACGTGACTCCTGAGTTGAAAGCTTGCGTAGGGATTTCTTGAACGTGTAATAGATCTACAATCTGATAACTGGCCTATAAATCGATTACTCGTTTCTTTGCTTCTAGTTCAAAGTTAAAGCTTTATAACCTCATCTCCACATGGAGGTATAAAAGACGGTGATCGGTCTATTTCAATATTTCGCTCAGGTGACAATTCTGATGTTGAACCTTGTTTGTAGTAGCCATCATCGTCTAACATATCTACCCACAAAAATTCACAGTCTCCACATAGATCGTCGACTTATGTTTTTGTTTTCAAAATATTTTATTCCTTACTGTCTCCATCTTCCTAGTAACAACGCAAATTCTTGGTCAACTTTAACACAGCTCAATCTGAAAGACTTCTTCTAACCGAATGTTGACCCCCATAGAGTAGGTTATTTCCCCAATGAACTCAAACACCGAATCGATCTCTTTCTTGGTATATGTACAAAATCTCATAATCCGCTCATCGTGATATACATGTGGCAATTCTTTTGAGCCATAAATTTTTGTTAAGGCATCCAAAATGAAACATTTCCTCAGTCAAACTATGTTCTTAGCAATCTCATATGTGTTTACAAGTTCAGCCTAAGTTCAGCAACTATAGGCTAAGTTAATCTTACATTCTCCCACTTTCAAGTTCTTGTACTCATTCAGGAGTATAAATAATAAACACATTCCGGCTATCAATGTTTACAGTATGCATTCCGCACGTTTCCAACATCACAAGTATGCACAAGGCATATATAAACAAGTTCATACATATATGTAATCAACATAGTTTTTCGACAGAAACCAGTATGCTCACAGACATATTTCAAAACCAGTATGCTATCACCATAGCAACAGAGTACGCAATCAGTGTAGTTAATCAGAGTATGCTATCCGCATAATAATCAATCTTTCGAGGAATTCCCGTCAACACGGCGAATCTTAATCTTTCATTTTTAGACAGACTTAACATTTTAACAGTTAATGTAAACTTTTAAATACTAAAAACCGCATAAAAACATGCGTACCTTTTAAGCTGTTGCGTGAGTGACGAGCTGAGGGCTTATATGATATCACACGGAATTTCAATGAAAAACGAAATAAGACCCAACAGGTCTGCAGAGTTGCAAACCTGCTCTGATACCACTTTGTAGCGCCCCGGTCCCGAAAGACCGTGGAAATGGACGCCACGGGGGTGGGAATTAAGAAGCGGGAAAGAAATGGGGTAGTTTAATTAACAACGGGGTGATAATCCAAAAAAAATTAATGTATAGAATAAAATTTAACAACTGAGTATGCCAAAGATAGGTTATGCCTTTCGAAAAAAATAGACAGCATAACCTCTGTAACTAGAGCGAATCCCCGTTTATAACGGCTTATAAGAGAAGAATGGAAGCTGTAACAATTCAATAAGCCCTTTCATAGGCCAAACGGAAACAAATAACCAGATACCAACAATTAATAGACCCATTCATAGGTCGACAAAAGAAACAGACACCAATATGCTGAACAAATGAAGCCCTTCCATAGGCCAAAATGAATGATCAAATAGACATAACGAAAGACGGACTTCCTCCCCTTGAAATAATTATGTAGCTAAGCATATGATACATGTTAACTAGGAAGTCAACAAATGTTCAGAATCAGAGAAGCAGAATCATATCAACAAAATACCAAGATCAGAGTTCTTAGTATTTAGCAAAAGAATACCATAAGTGCGAAAGCTCAATTCTTAACAGAATACTAACAAAAAGGGACAACGGAAAAATATCTAAATCATAATAGCCCATATCTCAGCCTCGTCACATCCACGCTCCAGCCTACTGACCTGAAAATGTTTAAAAAGATTTGGGCTGAGTACTAATGCACTCAGTGGGCAAGTTTTACAATACAAGTTATGCAAATCATTTTATTAAAGTAATCTATCTGTGTTCATGCAGATAGTGAAACTTAGGAGGTTTAAAGGTTGGAAGCAACCTAAGTTCACCAAAACATTTTATCGTGAAGCGCTTAAGAGTATAACCCGTCACTGCCCGCAACCCGTACTACATCACCACGCGTAAAGTTGAGTATGGCCATAGTATACCCAAAGAGTATAATCAATACGTGTTTCATTTTAGTCTCACCGACAGGGAGTAGGGCAGGACAAACAATGCATGCATACTGTAGCTACTCACATTGACACAGCGCTGGTATATGAGACTCCGACAACATACAGTAGCACGTAAATATTTAACACAGATAGTCACATATGCAATTTTAACAAAGCAGAGCTTAATAACTCGAAAGATACAATTTGCAAAGATATAGTAGTATAACCCACCTTATACATACAGAAGTCCTTCCCTGGTTCCCCTAGGCTAAGATGCTCTAACCATCTCGAGATTCAATCCTTCACCTTCCTTGTAAGTCACGCAAATCCTACAAGGATCGATCTTCAGCTCAGAACGACTACTATATTTTCGGAAATTAATCTACTATAATCCGAGCTATTATTTAATTTTATTCTTTTTAGAAATAGATTGCGCGACTCTAGAGACCTCGAATAATTCCGACAAAGAAGGAAATAAATTCCAAAATATTATTCTTGATTTATTGGGACCAACCGATTTGACAGGGGTCTCTTTTCAAAACTTGTCATTTTAATCGATTTTTATCAGATTTGTGCCACGGCACTTTCTAACCGTTCAAAAATTATGAAAATATTCAAGGACCATCCTATATATGCCAAGACTATAGTTTGAGAGTTTTAGAATTTTTCGATAACACATGACTACAGTATAAAAATAACTGCTTATATTAAATAATCGATATTATTCAAAACTCATCCGAAAATTACGAAATTCGACGGGAGCATAGGAAATATTATTTCGAGCAACTTTCGAGAAGAAACTTTTTTGATTTGACGACCCAAAATGGGTGAAACGGGAGTTTCGGTAAGAATATTCACAGATTTTAGCTGAAAATGTATCGGTCTCGATCGAGCTCGATACTCGTTGGATTTTCGCTCGAAAGTACAATTTTTGATAGTGCAGAAAATAAGGAATTTAATGGTGTAATCAGATCAAAGATCGAACGGCTAGATCATAAATTCGAAACTGGCAGATTTATAATGTAATATTCGGATCCGGATTTCAAACGACAAGAAATCAAAAATCTATTCCGGTTAACTACAAGATCCAAATGATCAAAGACTATTTATAAAAAGAAGATTTCTAATACGACTATCCAGGAAGAGTAGATCTGAGATTTACATAAAATGAAAACGGGGAAAAATTCCGAAAACTCACAACATCAAAAATCGGAATCGGTAGAATTAAAGATAATCGAAATATAAGCATATTTAGAACTTGAAATTTCTAAATTCATCGGTCCGAATGACCAGAATCGGAGAAAGTACCTTCTCCGAGGAATTGGCAGCGGTCACGATGATTTTTCATCGTGATCATCCTTCGTGTCATCATTTCAATCATGTATTCGTGATCTACGCGTTGACACCTTCAAAATGACTATTTCAGAATTGAAATAGGAAACTAGAGTTGTATATTCTCTGGAAGCTGCTCGGCGTTTCGATTTTGAAAATGAATGAAAAATGAAACCTTAAGCTCCTATTTATAGAGGAAAAATAAATAGGATAATAACGAATAAAAGAAAGAGGATAATGATAGAAAAAGAATAGGATAATTAAGAATAAGATAATCTTTTAAAAAAGAAATTGGATAATGACGGATGTGCCTTTTTCTATTAAATTTATTATTTTTCAACTTAAAGTTGTGCCAAGAGTTCTTTTGAACTCGAAATTTGAAATTTCAAAGGTTGGCACGATTCTTGAAATATTTTCTATCAACCTGAGAAAAATATCATAACATATTTTTAAGGCAATTTTTGACCAAATTAGATTTAACAGATTTCCCTGGCTGCGATTTTCCTTTATTTGAGTCCTTTAAGGACCCAGCTTATTTTCTAACTTACCAAAGGTAACATAAGTTGATTAAAATCTTCTAAAATATTTTGGGGTATTACAAGCATGAACCATTCTTCAGGAACATTGTGAAGGGTCTGCCAGTGTGAGGAAGACCAAACTAAGGCTGCTCACATCCAAGTTTGAAAATCTACGCATGCTTGAAGATAAAACTATTTCATCTTATGCTGAAAAATTGTGCGAGATCTCAAATCAATCGACCGCTCTTGGGAGTCCAATTTCCAATGAGAACATAGTTAGCAAGCTACTTCGAACTCTCCCAGAAAGATTAAATATGAAAATTTCTGCAATTGAGGAAACACATGATGTGGGAACCATGAGGATGAGTGAAGCGGTCAGCATTCTTCTAACATTTGAGATGAACCTGCAAAACTAGAAAGCAAACTCAACTTCAAGGGAAATTGCTCTCCAGATAACAACTGTATCATCTGATGTTCATGATGATGTTGACGGTCTTCAAGAAATCAATGAGGAAGAAAAGTTGAGTGTCACACTCTTAACAAGGAAATTCAACTCACTTGTCTGGTCCATGAAGAAAAGCCCTCCAAATATTAAAACTCGGCGGCTGTTTGACACTTTATTCTCACCAATATCAAATTCTGGAAGATCAAATGTCAAAAAGGAAGTTGCTGACACTGGGAAAGACATTGATTCAGTTCAAAGTAGAGCATGCTCTGGGTATGGACATTATTCAAATGAATGTCCAGCAGCACGAAGAAGACAAAGAAATAATTTTAATGTTGTTCTCAGTGATGATTCTGATGCTGAAAATGATTCAGATCAGAGTGTTTTGTTTATCAATGTCATGGATGAAGATGAATAGATTATTGATGCTCTGAATGATATTGATGAATTTGACGAACTTGATATTGAAAAGTGTGAAGTTGAAGTTAAAGTTCTTCCAGATGTTGAAGCAGAAGCTACTGAGATTTCACCCAATACGATGAATTGGTATGAAATGACTCTTCTGGATGAATTCAATCATGCTTCCGAAATTAGAGAACATGATCCACATGAAGAACAACTCACTACCTCACTTCAAGAGCTCAACGATGTTGTGAATGAAGTCTGCACTCAATAGACAACTCAAACAAAAGAACTAAGAGGAAAGGTTGTAAGTCTGGAAATTAGACTTAACAGGAGTGATGCTGAAATCAGCAAACTAAAGAAGGAAGTGGAAGACACCTCAAGAACATTTTAGAATTAGGGAACAAATGTCCTAAATGAAGCCCTAACATTGGGACAGATAGACAGAGCTGGACTGGGATTCTCTAATAAATCCTCCATGTCTTTCTCAAACAACAATGATGTTCAGTTTTTGAAAGGTAACAATTCAAGAACAACTACAAGGAACACTATTGAAGATGATGAGCAGAAGCAATGTAAGGGCTCAAAGGTGCGGAAATATGTGTGCCATTAATGTCAGGAGCCTGGCCATATCAAACCACATTGCTTCAAGTTTCACGATGATGTTGCAACTGGGAGAACAACATCAGAGATCACATCCAGGAACAAGAATCTGAAGAAGTCCAAAAAGATGAAGGTTACATGCAATGTTGTGTATACATCACTGAATGCCAACATTGCCAGAACATGATGCTTCGATAGTGGATGTTCTCGACACATGACTGGCAATAAGGAGTTTCTTGAGGATTATGCCACTACAAAGGCAAAGTCAGTTATGGAGGAGGAGCTCAAGGAAACATTGTTGGAAAAGGTACATTAAATGTCAAACATTTCCCTAAGCTTCAGAATGTCCTACATGTTGAAGCATTGACGGCCAATTTGATCAGTATTAGTCAGCTGTGTGACGATGGTATGCATGTCAAGTTTGATAAAAATACTTTTGAAGTGTTTGACAAACACAACAAACGCATAATGTTTGGGAGTCCTGCATCTGACAATTGCTACCATGCTCAATAAGATGAAACCTGCAACATGACTGTAAATGATGAAACAAAGCTGATTCATCAAAAACTTGATCATGTGAGCATGGTAAATTTGAAAAAGCTGATCGTGTCCGATGCTATTCGTGGCCTACCAAAACTGAATGTTGATCATGATGTTGTATGTGGTGCCTGCCAGAAGCGAAAAGAAACCAGAATCCCTCACAAAAGCCTGGCTGGTTGTCAAACAACAAGATGTTTTCAATTCTTACACATGGACATCATGGGACCAGTCGATACAAAGAGTATGAGTGGTAAGAGTTTCATCATTGTCATTGTTGATGCTTTCTCAAGGTATATACTTGGGTTGAATTTCTTCAGGAAAAATCTGAAATATTCAAAGTCTTAATGAAGCCATGCAAGGCATTGAAGGCATTGAAACTGAGCTGCAATTCAAAGGTCGAATGACGCGACTTCGAGCTAAAAAATTATAAGGATATTTACAAGCGTTGATTCGCAAGAAGTTCGAGGAATTAGAAGATGCAAAGTGCAGCCATATTTTAGTTAATTTATTAACTAATGAAGATCAAGATCATACCATAGAGAATATAAATTGAAGAGTTGAATATGAAGATCCAAAGTGGACGTGTGCAAGTGTGAAGAAATCGGCCCTTGATTTATTTAATTAGGGGTTGAATTTTATCTAGACTATAGTATTTATTTTATTCAATTTAAGACTATAGTGGATCAGATTTATTTAATATTTTGATGATAATTTTCGTTCATAATAGCATAGGTTTGACTAGAATTGTATTTAAGGCAATTTCCTACCTTGAATAGAATTCTAGTTTAGGTATTTTTCTAGTATAGTTAGAAATCCTTTTTGGATCAGATTTTTAGGGCTTTTATTTCATTATTTTCGTGCTCCTTATGTCCTATAAATAGGGGAACCATGTTACTTTGATATTTCAGACATTATTGATTAAAATTGCTTTTGCACCATAAACCGTAAGTCCTTTTTATCCTTAACATATCCTATCTTCCCTATCCATTCTTAACCCATAAATCACATCCCAAATACCATCAATTTCCAGCCTATTAATCATCCAAAATAGCTCCCTCACCTTTGGATTTGTGTGTTATTTTTGTGTCATAGTTTAAGTATCGTATTTAGGTCTAGATTCGTTTGTCCTTTGTGTTCGAGTTCCTATTGGTTTAATTCAGTTTTATTTACATTTATTTTAGTCTAAGAGTAGGGTTGAATCCTTCCTTAGTTGGCGTGTTCGATTTTAGAAGTCTTCCGCGCGTTCTCGTATCCTGTACAAATTGTCCGGGTTATACTATAAATTTGGCATTAGAGCCACGTCAGCTCTGCTGGTCATGGTTCAATCCTACGTGTCAATTTATTGCTTACGTGTCAGTCGACGTGTCTATCGAGTTGTAATAGACTAGTGTTCATTGTTTGAAAAAAAAAGAGCTTTCCTTTTAGTTCTAGTCATAGTTGGTAACTCCCTTGTGAGCCTTATTTTAGTTTTGGGAACTTTCCTGATAGTATAGTTCTTTAGTTGGTAATTTCCAATTGAGTTACATTTTAATTTGGTAGCTCCCATTTAGAGTCTAGTCTAATTAAGGTATTTAGATTGTGTCACACTAGTGGTACATATATCCAAATCCTTTTCTTCATTCCTATTTCTTTTCTTTCCTTCCCTTCCTTCCTTTTGCGTAAAACACCCGGTTTTCCGGTTTTCCATCTTCTCTTTACTATTTCTGCTCTTGAGATCTGATTTTTCTCCACCATACCATTCCGTAAATGTCTCAACGAGACAAACCAAACTCACTACTTTGCTGTGACATAAGGGCTTTTGTTGGAATTTGTTGCCACAAATACTGAAATTAGGCATAGATTCGTAATGTCAAACTCAATATTAAAGACAATTAACACAACTTATCTTAACACAAATGTGCTGAAAATAAAATGCATAAGAATACACGATATAATTTTAAATCATACACAACATGTGTATGATTCCCACAGGGCGAAATTATACTATTAAGAGTACAAAATTTTCAAGCTGTTAATGTTAGATGGGAAGGCTCTTAACACTACAGCAAAATTACAAGTTCTAATCTACACAATCACTAAAAAGAAATAAAACATATAAATTGACATCTCGTCAATTCATATACAAACAACAACATACAAATTGACATCCCGTCAGTTCATATGAAAACTACAACATACAGATTGACATCCCGTCAATTCATATGCAAACTACAACATACAGATTGACATCTCGTCAATTCATATGCAAACTAGATAATACAAGTTAACATCCCGTCGACTTGTATACAAACTAAAACATACAAATTGACATCTCGTCAACTTGTATACAAACTAGTAAAGGTTTCACAACCTTGCTATCTATCCTAACTTGTACAATCTATTCTGTGAAAGGATTGAACAACAATAAACATTAAGATAGAAGAAGGAACGAAGAACGAAACCTAAACTAAGTTTGTGACTCAAGCTTTCTTCAATCTTCACGTAGTGGAAAATGGATTGGGCTTGAATGAGTGTTCATGTAACGCCCCAAACTACTCTGTTTGGCCACGACACTTAACATACAATTTACATACATATTTTGTGTTTATTTTAATATGAGCGGAAGCTTAGGTCAAATATGATAATATACATAGCATGATGAGGTAAGGCATCATAATTTTTCAATATAAATTTTGTCCTATTAAGCATGCAATCACCTAACCTATCGGGCTCATAGGTTTACGCAACCCGCCCGTCTAGCACCCTAAATTAACAAACATAATAAAGGGGTTCATCAACATAATTCGCACATAGAAGGCTCCAAGGTCAAACGACCCGCCTTTAAGTTGTTCTACATAATATCAAGTTATATATACATCATGGCCTACAAAAGATCGGGCTATTCCCATCCCCAATAATCATCGATCATAAGGCAAAAGAGTGATCAATGTAATAATAAAAATAATAATATGAGTGTTATCAAAAGAAGAGCATGCAAAAGATAAACACAAGCTTGTGGGGTTCTCTTGTGTTCACAACGCTCCTACTCCGGCCTCGACTCCTCAACCTGAAATTCATTGAATGAATGGGGTGAGTATTTAACAACATACTCAGTGGGGAACACTGTAAACAGTTATAGCTAATTGTACAAGTGAAAATATAACATATGGACTTTTCATTACATTGTGGAGACTAGTCTCAACCCCGTAGGGTCTAAACATCATGATGCCCCCGTTAATGAACATCTTTATCCCTGTAGGGATGCCCGCAGACATCCTACCCCCCAGGGAGGACATTAACGAGTCTATTATCGATCCCAAAGGATCTCTACCCCGAAGGGTCTCTTTGTCGACCCCGAAGGATCTCTTTCATTCATCGGTCCGAAGACCCTTCATACATATACAATCATAGTACAACAATAACTATAACCTTACACGTGTTCATAGTTTAGAGTTACCCCATCTTAAAAGACGCTTTTGAATCCTTTTAACCTTGAATACTCCTTTCCCGTGCACAAGTTGTCCACCTCGAGCCACAACATATCACCTAACACCTTTTAATCCTCTTTTCATTTTATACGTCGAGTTATACAATTAAATCATATTTTGACCAAACACATGTTATACATTGCTTTAAGGATTTCATACATCTTCATATGCATAATCATGGATATACCAACTCATAATATGATTTTGGACTCAAAATATACATTAAAACTCTTTGAAGCATTTAATCGAACACGTTATGTGCACACATTTAAGCCACATGATCATGACTCAATTTAAATCTTTTAAACCCAATATTTCAAATACAAACACCTTCATTCTAGGGCTCTAACATACATGAAAATCAACTTCATAAAGACATCACAACTCCTCCAATCAAACATCAACAAACAAGGGGGAAATTAGGGCAAAAATCCAAACCCTAGTAACAATGAACCATGGAGATTTCAATTTAACAACACATATAGCTTCAATGGAGTAAATAAACCATATGTTTGAGATATCAAAGCATGGATATCAATAGAATTGAAAAACCCTAATTTTTGGAAACAAATCCTAGGTTTGATTCAACAAGAAATTGGTGTTTAATCCCCAAGTAGAAGAGATATAGGGGTTACCTTAGTTGATGGATGGTGATGGGAGATTCCACTCCAAAACTAGAAGAACTCCTTGAGAGAAGTTGGGAAGAAATCGTCCAAGAGTGAAGAGAATGGAAGAAATGGGTGAAGTGTGGTATTTATAGGGTAGAATTTCTGAAACAGGGCGCGACCAAAGGTGGTCGCGTTTTGGGGTCGGGTTTTAGCCAAAGAAAACTGGCTCTCTGAAGCTGGTGACACGCGACCGAGGGGGTCGCGTTTCATGGTCGCGCTGTAGACCCCTCAGAACGCGACTCGAATGGGCTCGCGCTTTTTGGTCACGTTCAGACTGTAGATTTTTGAAAGAGCTTCGATTTGAGTACTTATGGGCCTCGTGGTTCCAACCGAGTCAAAAGTTATGACTTCCGGATGAAACCCTACCAAAACTCAGCGAGACCCTCGATTTATACTATTTTCGAAAATACGTACAATACACAACTTAAATTTTTAAAACATCATCACTACTTATTTAATGCACATACCAAAATTATATAAAATTGAGGTATGTCAAATCAAAATTAAATATAAACACACTCATTTATTATCATATAACTCGACAATTTAAATGTTAAAATTCAAATTCCATTATGCACTCAGCATAGTGTAACCGTGCTATGACGTATCAGCTCGAGTGGAACAACCTGCATTAAAACAACGGCATAATATACAAACATACTCACATGATCAATATTCAAACAATATTAATTCAAATTCATTTACTAAAATTATAATTTATAATTTAGCAAAAGGGTCGGGGTATCACAATCTCCCCAACTTTTAAAAATTTCGTCCTCGAAATTAGCCTAACATTTCTGTTACATTTGGATATCGAGCTAAGATATCAACTTCTTTCTCCCATTTGGTCCGTGCCGACTCCACTGCACTTTTATTAAAGGAACCTCACGGGTTCGAAGAGTATGAACTCTTCTATCTAACACAGCAACTGGGACTTCTTTATACGTCAAGTCCTTAGAAACTTGCACCATGCCATATGAAATGACATGACTAGGGTCAGACACATATCGTCTTAGCAACGACACATGGAAAACATCGTGCACACCCGCCAAATCCGGGGGTAGTGCTAGGCGATAGACAACATCACCTACTTTCTCTAGAATCTCGAACGGTCCCACATAACGTGGCTGCAACTTACCCTTCTTCCCAAATCTAACCACTCCTCTCATGGGTGCAATCTTCAAGAACACTTTATCACCAATCTCAAAGCTCACATCCTTTCTCTTTACGTCAGCATAGGATTTCTGACGATCTTGAGCTACCTTGATTCTTCTTCTTACCTTCTCAATTACTTCCACCGTCTTCTCAATGATCTCGGGGCCTAAGAGTCGACGCTCTCCCACTTCATCCCAAAGAATAGGGGATCTGCACTTTCTCCCATATAAAGCCTCGTACGGGGCCATTCCAATCGATGCTTGAAAACTATTATTGTAAGCAAACTCCACGAGTGGCAAGTGGCTCTCCCAGCTTCCACCAAAATCGAGAACACATGCACGAAGCATGTCTTCCAACGTCTGAATGGTCCGCTCAGACTGACCATCGGATTGAGGATGATACGCTGTGCTAAACTTCAACTGAGTTCCCATAGCTTCTTGCAGACTTTGCCAAAATTTGGACGTAAACCTTGTGTCACGATCTGACACTATCGACACAGGAATGCCGTGAAGACGTACTATCTCATCGATATATATCTGAGCTAATCAATCCATGCTAAACGTCATCTTCACCGGAAGAAAATGAGCAGACTTGGTCAACCTATCGACAACAACCCAGATTACATGATGACCTTTGACTGACGGAGGTAACCCTACCACAAAGTCCATTGCAATGTGTTCCCACTTCCACTCGGGAATCTCGAGTGGGTTCAACAATCCAGAAGGGCGTTGATGCTCGGCTTTCACTTGCTGACAAGTGATACACTTCGATACGAATTGGCCAATCGACCTCTTCATATTTCTCCACCAGAAAACCATCTTCAAGTCCTTGAACATCTTCGTGCCTCCTGGGTGTACAGAATACGGAGTATTATGTGCTTCTTCAAGAATCTCCTTTCTGAGCTCCTCGTTCTTCGGCACACACAACCTTCCCTCGAAGAGTATCGTGCCATCACTTGTAACGGTAAATCCCTGAATAGAACCATCTAATGCTCTTTTCTTCATTTTGCATAAGAAAGGATCGTCGACTTGAGCTTCACGAATTCGATCACGAATTAGTGGTCGAACCACTAAGGCTGCTAAAATCCCTTGAGTGGTGTTGGAAGGATCCACCACCTCTAGGTTCATCTTCTGAAACTCCTTGATCAGCTGCTCTTGCCTGGTTGGAAGATAGATCTTTCGGCTTAAGGCATCAGCTACGACATTCGCCTTTCCAGGATGATATAAGATCGTACAGTCGTAATCCTTCACCAACTCTAACCATCTCCTTTGACGTAAATTCAGCTCCTTTTGGGTGAAGAAGTACTTCAAACTTTTGTGGTCGGTGTAGATCTCGCACTTGCTTCCATAGAGGTAATGCCTCCAAATCTTCAATGCATAAACCACGGCTGCTAACTCAAGATCATGCATTGGATAATTATGCTCATGCACCTTCAACTGTCTCGATGCATACGCTACTACCTTTCCATGCTGTATCAAAACATAACCAAGTCCTTGCTTCGAGGCGTCACTATAGATGACAAAGCTTTCTGTCCCATCAGGAATAATCAACACTGGGGCTGACACGAGACGTCGCTTCAATTCTTGAAAACTCTGCTCACACTTTTCACTCCATTGGAACTTCTCATCCTTCTTTGTTAATCTTGTCAAAGGACTTGCTATCTTGGAAAACCCCTCGATAAATCTTCTATAGTAACCCGCTAGTCCTAAGAAGCTTCGGACTTCATTAACATTTGATGGCGTCTTCCAATTGCTAACAGCTTCCACTTTCGACGGGTCTACTTCGATTCCATTTGATGTTACCATGGGCCAAGGAATGCCACTCGTTCCAACCAAAACTCGCATTTTGAAAATTTCGCATACAACTCTTCTTTCCGTAGCGTCTCCAATACGATTCTGAGATGCTCTGCGTGTTGCTCCTTACTTCTTGAATAAATCAAGATATCATCGATGAAGACTATTACGAACTGGTCGAGGTACGGATGGAACACTCGATTCATCAAGTCCATGAAGACTCCAGGCGCGTTGGTCAATCCAAAAGGTACCACCGTGAACTCATAGTGACCATACCGCGTTCTAAATGCCGTCTTTGGAATGTCACTCTCCTTGATCTTCAATTGATGATAACCAGACTTCAAGTCAATCTTTGAAAACACACCGGCTCCCCTCAGTTGATCAAACAAATCTTCAATTCTTGGCAGCGGGTACTTGTTCTTGATCGTTAACCGGTTCAACTCTCTATAATCAATGCACATCCACATCGATCCATCCTTTTTCTTCACGAATAGCACAGGTGCTCCCCATGGTGAAACACTTGGCCGGATTAGCTTGTTGTCAAGTAACTCCTGAAGTTGAACTTTGAGCTCTTGCAACTCCTTTGGCGCCATTCTATACGGAGCTTTAGATATTGGTGCCGCACCTGGCACTAGATCGATGGTGAACTTGATCTGACGGTCAGGAGGAATCCCTGGCAACTCGTCTGGAAATACGTCGGGAAATTCATTCACCACTGGCACATCTGACACTTGGGCTTTAGTAGACGTTGACTCCACAATGCTAACGAGAAATCCCTGACACCCTCTTTTCTTCAACAACTTCATTGCCTTCATTGCTATAATGATCCTCTTAGTTGACCTCGTTCTTGCACCATAGAAGATGAGCTTAGGCTCACATGGAAAATTAAATTCGACCTCACGATCACGACATCGAATCGTGGCATGATTTCCACTCAACCAATCCATACCTAGGATTACATCGAAATCACGCATCTCCAAGACATGGAGATCTGCTCTCAGCACCCTATCATTGATTTCTTGTTTCAGGCCATACGCCATCTTACTAGACGAAACTCTCTTCCCCGAAGGAATACTGATCTCTAACAATTCACCACTATCCTTGCATATAACACCAAGCTTGGAACAGAAACTTACAGATATAAAGGAATGAGATGCACCGGAATCGAATAATACTAGAGCTGGAACATCTGATACTCGAAGAATACCTGACATAGTATCCTCACCTGACTTAGGGTCCTTTTCCTCGCCCTCCAAGGCAAACAGTCGAGGCTTCACCTTTCGTTCTTGCTTCTTCTTCTTCTTCGGGCAATCATAGGACAGGTGGCTCGGGTCCCCACATGTAAAGCAAACCCTCTGTCCCGCACGGCACTCTCCTAGATGGAACTTTTGGCATTTAGGGTAAGGAGCCCTATCATTGTTTCCTCTCTGTGGGACAGGCCTCTGCTGCCATGGCTTGTTTTGCATAGGAGCTTTTCCTTTTCCTTTGTCCTGCGGCTCCCATTTCCTCTTGCCAAAGGCCTCACGCTGCCTTTGGTCCTTCAAGTCCAGCTGGAGCCCGTGAGAAATGGCTTGGGCTCTCTCAATCACTTCACCATAGGTTCTCAACCTTTGGCCTAACAGGATCCCTGCAATTTCAGGACGCAAACCACGCTCAAAACGTTGAGCTTTCTTTTCATCCGTATCCACAACGTTTGGAGCATATCGGGAGAGACGATTGAATCGTCTTTCATATTCGATCACAGTCATTCCTCCTTGCCTTAGATTGAGAAATTCAGTCTCCATCTTAGTCTTGAAAGACTCAGGGAAGTATCGAGTGAGGATCAACTCTTTCAAGTCGGTCCACACCAAAGCTTGGCGTTGCTCGGGCGTCATAGTTCGGGAATGGGTTTCCCACCAAAAGCTCGCCTCTTCTGCAAATTGGAAGATAGCACATGAGGCTTTCTGCACTTCGGTGCACTGAATATGCTCGAAGATCCGCTCCATTTCCCGTATCCACTCCTCAGTCGCTTCAGGACCTTCACTTCCTTTGAGCCTAGACGGCCCCATTCTTCTAAACTGCTCGACTACGTCGAACGCCTCTCTTTGGAGCCTTTCTCCTTCATTCACTCCTCCTCGCCCCATTTGTTGGGCCATGAGACCCCGGAGCGTCTCTAGGAAACCTCGGGCAAAATCGGGCCCGTTCTCTCATGGTGGAGGATCATGAAGACCACCCCTTTCATTACTTGATTCTTCTGCCTCTTGAGGAGCAGGAGCACGACGCGGAGGCATCCTAAAGCCTTTATAATTCGTTTACTAAAATTATAATTTATAATTTAGCAAAAGGGTCGGGGTATCACAGTTCAAGTGTCGAACACATCCCTTATATGCTTCTTCACTTGAATCCAACACGGTCCACAATTTCTCTTTCTTGAACATGGGTTGACGATAACCGCTTCACTCCATGAATTCACTGTAGATGGAAGAAACCGCCTCCAAGGCGTGGTTGATAGCTTCCCCACGTTCATGCTCTTTTTCTAAATATCCAGCAATTAAAATTTTCTGAAAAAGAAAAAGAATTAAATAGAGAAACCACTAGACCTAAAAAATAGGAGATAGAGTTTTGACTTTGTCAAACTCTATTTTAAATAATATATCTAATATGTATATAACCAATTATTTGAAATATTAATTTTGTGGATATACACATATATTTTAAGATACATAAAGTTATTTTATTTATTAAAATAATAAATAAAACTCGAAAATGATAAAATTAGTTACGACTATGTCACAGACAATGTCGCAGGAAGTCTGTCTGACATCGAGTGCAACATTGAACATCAATGTCATACAGCACTCAACACTCTTCCCCTTAATCTTAGCCTTTCTACACAAAACATACAACTCAATGTATTTTGTACAATTAGAGTCGCAGCGGAAAATGGAGATCTTAAAATCTCCCCCTTAAGTGTAACTCCCCCTTTATTAAACCATCATATAATAGGAACTTGTCCTATTATAAAATCAATGTTGAACAGAACATTCAACACATAATTTCAATGTTGAACTCATCGTTCAACACATAATAATCAAGACATATTGATCATTCAATATCTCAAAACAAATTCAATATGCCTAATCATAATGATATATCACAAATATCAAAAACTGAATAAGCATATAAAAACAAGAACACAATCATAAATTTCATTCAACAACAAAAACCAAGATATGCATGAAATGCATATCAAAAACCATGTGTCCAACACATATGGAAACAGAAAACATAAAACATTTTTTTTAACAAAAAAGTTTTAAATTTCAGAAGCTTAAACATTAAGCTTCATATCATCTTCCTTTTTCCTTTGGCTGCACCTTTTCTCCCCTTTGCTTTACCAGCAACACTCGGTCCAGCATCCATGTCTTCAGCATCTGCATCATCACCATCAGCATCATCATCCACTCCCCCTTTTTGTGTAGAAAGGAGAGTCAGAAAAGAATCTCGAGCCTTAGTGAGTTGACCAATCACATGATCAAGCAAAGCAATTTGATGTTGAAGAGACTCCAGCGGCATCATGACAATGGGAATGGAAGGCGTGGAGGCAACATCAGGATAGACATCAGATTGGGAAGGAGCAGGGGTACCTTTGGTAGAACGAGGCACTGGATTTACAGCATCATAAGGATAGGGAAGATCAATGATCCTGTCATCATTCCCCTTGGGCTTCATTATGGAGAAGGTGGTTTGCTCAGACAGCACACTCTTCTTGCATTCCTTTAACCCTTGGCTCTTAACGATCCCATAGATCAAACATGGGAAAGGAAGCAAGTTCGAGGAACTGGACTTAGAGGCAGCCTTCAATGTTGCATCAAAGATGTATGTACCAAGGTTGAAAGGAAGATGAGTTCCTATCTTATACAGGAGAATGGCCTGATCAACTGTGATGACAGAGGCATTCGATGTGGGCAGCCAATTGCACACTGCAAGCTTGTATAACACTGAGTAAAAGAATGTTAACCTGGAAGCAGGCACTTTGTTGAGCCATTTCGAAACCAAACCTCCAGTAATAACATTCACCACATTATCAATCAGATCTAAAGACATGATTGTATCCTCATTGCCCAACTCAAGAAACGTGTTAATAACATTAGGGGAAAACTTATAGAATTTATCCCTAACAAACACAGTTCCAAAACGCAGTTTAGAGGGATGTCCCATATCAGAAATGATGTTAGCATAAAATTCATGAATAACATCAGGATCATATGACACTAGTGACGTAACAGATTTCCATAAACTCCTCTCCTTAAGAAACACATCCATCCCATATTTTTTAAAGCTAAGAACATCAATCATTTTCTCAACCTTAAGAGTTCTCTTAACATAAAGAGCATGGGATTTCTTAGCCTCTTCAGAATAGAAAGTCTTACTGAAGGCTTGTGTGACATCAAGTGAAGAGTCCTCATCTGTACTGGAATCCTCATCCACGGGCTCAGCAGAAGGACTGACATTCCGTGTAACATCAGCAGGAGGAGAAGTAGGAACTTGTTCACTAGTGGAGTCGGACTCATCTTTCAGTGACTTGGAGGTAGCCTTAGACCCTTCCTTCTTCACCTTCTTGGAGGAGACGACATCAGGTTTTTCAGTGTCATCACTGTGAAGTCGCTTCGATATCCTTTTCGGAGGAGAAGTCTTCACCATTTTTGACAAAGATTGCAGGTGTGAAGTGGCTTCTGGGTCGATTGGATTTGTGGAATCTCCAAGCACATTCATCCTAATCGGCTTAGGGTTTAGAATCTCGGTTCCAGGAGGAATAATGAGATCGGGATGAACTTCAGCTTCAGTTTGCATCGCCTTTGATGTTGAAGGCTCAGTGACATTCGCTGTAGTTAGTTCAGCTTGAGTAGTTGGAGGTGCAATGTCAGGGGTCTGAGTTGATGTTGCAGAGCGTGGGGGTTGTACTGCAGCAGCCGGAGTTGAGGCCGATGATAGGGATCCTTTTGTGAGCTCCATCATTTACTGCAACATCATCATCATGGCTTGTAGATGATTAGGGTTTTGGTCCGCCATGGATGAAAAATGAGAGAAAATCTCTTTGAGAAGATGGAGAAGATGAATCGTTTGGAGAGAGAAAATTGAATCAGATATGGAGAGAGAGGGGGTTTTGAATTAAAAAAGAGATAAGGACAAAACACTTTATTATATTAAATTAATGAAAGTGATATCTCTCATTCTCTCTCTCTCTCTCTCTTATCATATCAAAAGATATGCAGATAAGTATATCTGCTTATTAACAAAAATTCACTTATTTATTATTTAAACACTGAATAATAAATAAAAAATAATAAAAAAACAAATTCTGAAAATAAATAAAACTAATGGAGATGAGTCATGATTGAATAAATTCTCATGAATTGATTCATAAAAAAATCATATCATCGTACCATAGTTTTTATTAATTTCAGAATTACAGAATCTGATGTCAAAAATCATAACATTGACTTTAACATCAGAATGTCAACATCGACTAATAGACACACATTCCAAGAGATTTCCTTAGAGAAGAAAATCTCTCAAAATCCAAAGATTTAGTAAAAATATCAGCAATTTGATTCTCTGTAGGAATGTATTCCAATTTAATGATATCTCATTCCACAAGATGACGGATAAAGTGATGTCTGATGTCAATGTGTTTGGTGCGAGAATGTTGGACTGGGTTCTTCGAAATTTCAATTGCACTAACATTGTCACATAACAATGTCAAAGAAGGACTATCCAAACCATAATCTAACACCATTTGATTTAACCACAACAATTGAGAGCAACAACTAGCGGCAGCAACATACTCTGATTCGGCCGTGGAGAGTGAGATACAATTTTGTTTCTTACTTGACCAAGAAATCAGATTCTTGCCAAAATAAAAACAACCTCCGCTAGTGCTTTTTCTATCATCAACATCACCTGCCCAATCGAAATCACTATAACCTACAAGATGAATGTTAGAACTCTTGCAGTATTTAACACCAAACCTAATTGTGCCAGAGACATAGCGAATGATACGTTTAACAACTTTAAGATGAGATTCTTTAGGCTGAGATTGATATCTCGCACAAACACCAACACTAAACATAATGTCAGGACGACTAGCTGTTAAATACAATAAGCTACCTATCATTCCTCTATACATGGTAGAATCAACATTGCTACCAACATCATCTCTGCTCAACTTTTCAGAAGATCCCATGGGTGTCTTCATAGGTTTAACATTTTCTAATCCGAAACACTTGACCAGTCCTCTAGCATATTTGCTTTGAGAGATGAAGATTCCATCTTTATCTTGCTTGATTTGTAGACCAAGGAAATAGTTGAGCTCTCCAACCATGCTCATTTCAAATGTGTTGCACATTGAGTCTACAAAATCTTTGAGCAGATTAGTACACGTTGAACCAAAAATAATGTCATCAACATAGATTTGAGCAACAGTAATATGTTTTTGATTCTTCTTAATAAACAATGTTTTATCGACTTGACCTCTTTCAAAACCAAATTGGAGTAGGAATTCGGTCAATCTAGCATACCATGCTCTAGGGGCTTGTTTAAGACCATAAAAAGCCTTTTTAAGCTTAAACACGTGCAATGGTTTCTCATGACATTCGAACCCCTTAGGTTGTTCGACATATGCTTCTTTATTGAGAAAGCCATTCAAGAAAGCACTTTTAACATCCATTTGATGTAAAGTAAAACCCACATAACATGCAATTGCACATAAAAGACGAATATATTCAATCCTTGCAACAGGAGCAAATGTTTCGTCAAAGTCTACCCCTTCAACTTGGGTGTAGCCTTGAGCGACTAGATGAGCTTTATTTCTGACAACATTGCCAGACTCATCTGTTTTATTTTTGAAAATCCATTTTGTCCCAATCACATTTTTATCTTTGGGGCGTGGAACTAATTCCCAAACATTGTTCCTTACGAACTGGTTTAGTTCCTCATGCATAGCATTGATCCAAAAATCATCATTAAGTGCATCCTTAATGTTTTTCCGTTCAATGTTAGACAGAAATCATGTGTTTGACATACAAACATTTAAAGAAGACATGCATACCAGTTTCAACATTTCTTTGTATTCCTCTGAGTTCTTGCTTCTAGTTTAAACTCCTTCGGATTGCTCACCAATGATTTGTGAATCTGGATGATTCTTCTGAATTGGACTTGGAAGATCCCTTCTTGGTTCATCTTCGGCAGTCACCACCTGATCATCTTCACTGTCTGAAGTGAATGTTGGTGTTGATGTTTTGACTGAAGCATCATCACTCTATGGAACATTGACGTTGAAATTCTCAGTGGATGTCTTGTTCTCACAATCACTTTCAGCCTGATCACTTGACATTTCACCTGTGTCAATGAGATCAATTACATCATCTTCTTCAGATTTTGAAGCAATACCTGTGTGGTCATCAAAAACAATGTTAATTGATTCTTGGACTGTTTTTGTCCGAAGATTAAGAACACGATAAGCACAACTGTCAGATGTGTACTTCAAATTGGGCTTCTTTCCCTTTAGAAGTTCATACGGTGTCACAGTTCTGCCTGGGCGAAGAATCACTCTATTCCCGATGTGACAAGCAGTGTTAACTACTTCAGCCCACAGCTTCTTGGACAAACGTTGAGCTTGTAGCATTGCTCTTGACATCTCCTAAAGAGTTCAATTTTTTATCTCAACCACCCCATTTTGTTGAGGTGTATTCGAAGCAGAAAACTCATGGATGATGCCTCATTTTTCACAAAACTCTTCAAACATTGAGTTTTCAAATTCGAGCCCATGATCTGTTCGAATGCATTTGATGATGGACTCATGTTATCTTGAAACCAACCTGTAGAACTTCTTGAACATCCTGAAAGCTTCAGATTTTTCTTGAAGAAATTCAACCCATGTGAATCTCGAAAAATCATCAACTATCACCAGAATGAATCTTTTTCCACTCATGCTTTTGGTGTCGACGGGACCCATGATATCCATGTAAATCAGATTGAAGCACTTCGTGGTTTGACAAGCTGAGGAACTTTTGTATGAAGCTCTTACTTGTTCGCCTTTTTGACATGCACTGCAAACAACATCGAGATTGTTCTTCACAGGTGGAATACCTAGAACAGCATCAGCTTCAATTAGTTTCTTTAAACATCGAAAGCTGAGATGACCCAGTTTTTGATGTACGAGTTGAGTGTCAACATTGACTGAAACATTGCATTTTTCGTTCTTGTCAGCATGATAGCAATTATCCAATGCCCGACTTCAGAACATAATGCATTTATTCTCGCTATCAAAAACCTCACAAGTGTTCTTATTGAATCTAACATGCATGCCGTCATCACATAGCTGACTTATGCTGATCAGATTCACTGTTAAACCTTCGACATGAAGCACATTTCTTAACTTGGGAAAGTTCTTGACATTCAAGGTTCCTTTTCCTACTATGTTGCCTTGTGCTCCTCCACCATAACTAGCTTTTTCTTTGCTTGTCGTGGTATAGTCATCGAGAAACTTAGAATTTTCTTTCATATACCGTGAGCACCCACTGTCAAAGTACCACATACCAGCAATGTTGGCTTTCAAAGATGTGTAGACAACATTACACTAGATCTTTGCCTTCTTTGAGGGTTTCTTCTTTTTGATAGATTTAGAAGAATTTTCCACAACAATCTTACCTGTTGCTATATCATCATGATATTTGAAGCAATAAGGTTTGATATGTCTAGGATTTTGGCAATAATGACAAACAAATTTCTTCTCCTTGGACTTGTCATTGACATTCGGTTTGACATTTCCGTCAACATTGACTGGACATTCTTTGGAGTTTTCTTCTTTGACAAACTTGATAGGATTTGAGATAGACATTGATGAACTCAATGTATATCCCAAGCCTGCTTTTGTGGTCTGTCCCAATGTCAGAACCTCATTCAGAGTAGATGTTCCTTGATTGAGTTGTCGAAAGGTTTTTGAGGTAGCTTCTACTTCCTTTCTCAACTTGTTCAGCTCAAGATCACTTCTAGTGAGTCGAATCTCAAGGTTCAGTACTCGTTGCTTTAGAGTTTGGTTTTCTTCAACAAGAATCCCAAATTCTTTTGATTGTTCGGTCCATTGGACACAAACTTCACCTACAACCTTGTGCAATTGTTATAGAGCTTCTTGGTGGCTGTCTTCGAACTTGTCTTCTTCCACCTGAGACACTTCAGCGGTGTTGCAAAATTCATCCAACAATGTCATTTCATATCAGTTAGTGGTATTTGGAGGAATGTTAGAGACTTCTTGTGTAACATTCTCCACAACATTGTTTGGAACATCTGGAGTCACATGATCAAGACTAGCATCATAGTCATAATCAACACTCTCCATGTAAGTTAAAGCGCCAATCATTTCATCTAAGTCATCATTGACTTTTACAAACAATACAATTTGTTTTTCAGCTTCTTCATCATCGGATTCGTCGCTTAACATGGCAGCACTGTAATTTCTCCTCTGCTTCCTTTGGACAGTACGACATTCATTGGCATAGTGTCCAAAACCAGAACATCCCCTACATTGAACTAAGTCAATGTCCCTTACTGCAACATCTGGAGATTTTGAAGATTTTGTCGATCCAGATGATGTTGAAGAGGGATAATCAAACAATCTCCGTGGTTTAAAGTTTGGGGAACCTTACTTCATTGACTGCACAAGGGTATTGAACTTCTTGGTAAGCAGTGCAACACTCAGGGGTTCATCTTCAGTAATCTCCTGAATGTTCTCGACATCAAGTTCAACATTTGAACTTGATGTTACTGATTGAAGTGAAATTCCTTTGGAGGAGATGTTTGATTTCTGATTTTCAAGATTCATCTCAAATGTGAGTAGAATGCTCACTCCTTCACTCAAACTCATGTTTGATACATTGTGAGCTTCTTCAATTGCTGAGATTTTCATGTTGAATCTCTCTGGAAGTGTGCGAAGAAGTTTGCTAACCATGTTTTCGTTCGAGATCGGACATCCGAGAGCTGTGGATTCGTTTGACACTTCAGTGTACATTAAGATACTCTCATCTTCTAACATTCGCAGAGTTTCGAATTTGGAAGTGAGTAGCCTAAGCTTTGTTTGTCGTACATTGATCGATCCTTCACAATGTTCCTGCAGTATGCTCCATGCTTGATATGTCGTGGTGCAATTACACACCATTTTAAAGCATGGAACATCAACCGAAACAAAAATAGCATTGAGTGCCCTCGAATTGATGTTGGAAATGATTCGATCATCATTAGTCCATTGTGTCTCCGGAGTAAGAATGTACACTCCATTTGGTCCTTCCATCCTCGGTGGAGACCATTCTTCAATTACAGCCAACCAAGCCCTCTCATCGATGGACTTGATATACATCTTCATGCGCGATTTCCACATAGCATAATTCTTACCATTATTATCCAATGCCGGAGGACGGCATTGATTGATCTGAATATCCATCTTTCAGTGAGTCAACAAACCAATGATCGAATACTTAGTTTGTTAAGTACCGGCTTTGATAACACTTATTGGAATTTGTTGCCACAAACACTGAAATTAGACACAGACTCGTAATGTCAAACTCAATGTTAAACACAGTTAACACAACTTATCTTAACACAAATATGCTGAAAATAAAATACACAAGAATACACAATATAATTTTAAATCATACACAACATGTGTATGATTGCCACATGGCGAAATTATACTATTAAGAGTACAAAATTTTCAAGCTGTTAATGTTAGATGCGAAGGCTCTTAACACTACATCAAAATTACAAGTTCTAATCTAGATAATCACTAAAAAGAACTAAAACATATAAATTGAGATCTTGTCAATTCATATACAAACAACAACATACAAATTGACATCCCGTCAGTTCATATGCAAACTACAACATACAGATTGACATCCCGTGAATTCATATGCAAACTACAACATACAGATTAACATCCTGTCAATTCATATGCAAACTAGATAATACAAGTTGACATCTCATCGACTTGTATACAAACTAAAACATACAAATTGACATCCCGTCAACTTGTATACAAACTAGTAAAGGTTTCACAACCTTGCTATCTATCTTAACTTGTACAATCTATTCCGTGAAAGGATTGAACAACAATAAACATTAAGATAGAAGAAGGAACGAAGAATGAAACCTAAACTAAGTTTGTGACTCAAGCTTTCTTCAATCTTCACGTAGCGGAAAATGGATTGGGCTTGAATGAGTCTACAAGTGTTGAACACATCCCTTATATGCTTCTTCACTTGAATCCAACACGGTCCACAATTTCTCTTTCTTGAACATGGGTTGATGATAACCACTTCACTCCATGACTTCACCGTAGATGGAAGAAACCGCCTCCAAGGCGTGGTTGATAGTTTCCTCACGTTCATGCTCTTTTTCTAAAAAGAAAAAGAATTAAATAGAGAAACCGCTAGACCTAAAAAATAGGAGATAGAGTTTTGACTTTGTTAAACTCTATTTTAAATAATATATCTAATATGTATATATCCAATTATTTGAAATATTAATTTTGTGGATATACACATATATTTTAAGATACATAAATTTATTTTATTTATTAAAATAATAAATAAAACTCGGAAATGATAAGATTAGTTACAACTATGTCACACACAATATCGTAGGAAGTCTGTCTGACATCGAGTGCAACATTGAACATCAATGTCATACAGCACTCAACAGCTTTTTTGGCCAAATTCCATCAGCTTCAAGGTGAAATCTCCCCAGAAGTTGGAGAGAAGCTGATCTCAAGCAATGGAAGAGTCGATTCGCACCACCATATACACACCTCTCTCACGAGCACCACCACATACTTGAGAGACATACACAAGGGGTAAAATACAGAGAGAAAACACGAGTGATTGTGAGGAATTGTGAGCTCCTACACCCTGTTTTCCTTTCACATTTGTTCATTGTTTGCAGGTACACATGGAGTCCAGAGACGGGTATAACAAAACACATGATAAGGTACCTGCTTCGTCTAGTTCTCATACAGACGCGGCTTCATCGATGCCACAACCATGGGATGCCCAGTACCACCATCAAGAACTACAGCATAAGCTAGATAGTTCGTTGGCCAAGATGATGGCACAACTCGAGCTTATTGCTTCTCGAATTCATGTACCACCACCAGTTCAAGAATAACCTGTACAACCAGAAAGAGCAGCTTGTCTACCTGAAGTAGCTCAATAGCCAGAAGGAGTTCAGCAGCCTGAAGCAGCTCGATAGCTAGAAGTTCAAGTAGTCGAGCCAGCCAGTGTGAATGCTAGAGCACCACAAGCTCAGCGTCACCAACAACAAGTGCAGTTTAACGATCCCTATGATCGACATGCTGAAGAAGACTATGGTTACTATGCAGAGGAGTTAGAGGCTGAGTATGATCCATATCAGAGACGTGACCGACCACGTCTGCCCTGCGGACAAGCACCCCGACGTGAAAATACCGACAACTTGCTGAACAACATCAAAACAAGCATCCCAGAGTTTGAAGGCCTTCACGATCCTGATGTGTACTTAGATTGGGAATGTAAGGTTGAGAAGATTTTTGACTGCTATGACTTTCCTGAGCAGAAGAAGGTCAAGTTAGCATCATTAGAGTTTAGAGGCTACGCAGCCTCATTATGGGAGATGCAGCAGGAATGACGCCGATGTGAGAGATATCCACCCATCGATACTTAGGAAGAGATGAAAAGATTTGAACGTGGCAGGTTCATTCCTGTGCACTATGAGAGAGAGCTCGAGAAGAAGCTCAACGGGATCAAGCAAGGTATACGATCAGTTGAAGAGTACCACAAGGAGCTTGAGACCGCCCTGAACCGAGTTGGAAAACAAGAGACCTTGAATGCTACCATCATCCGGTACATTGAAGGCTTGAATACCGATATCATTTGTGAAGTTAAACTCAAGAATTTCACAAGTATAGAGGAGATGGTGCATTACGCATCAATTGTGGAGAGACAGCTCAGAGAGGGCTGATAGAGATCGCACCACAGTTCAGCCCCTGTTCGACCCCCATGGAAGAAAGGTACGAACTCCACATCATCTTCTACCCCTTCTACTGAGCCTACTCGACCCCGAGGTCAGTCCGGACTGCCCGAGCGGCGTTTCAATTATTCTACACCGCAGCCCAGTCGTAGACCCGAGTCTACACCAGCACTACCATCCAGGCCAGCCTATACACAGCCCAATCTACCCAGCCCAACACCTAGTGCCAACCAGAATCGAGCTAGAGATATCCAGTGACATAAGTGCCAAGGTTGGGGCCACTTTCAGAACTAGTGTCCGAACCGACGTGTTCTGTTCATTACCGAATAGAATGAGATTGAGTCATCTAGTGAGGACGAGGACCAGCCTGCAGTTGATGCCAAGAAGGAGCTAGAGATGCCTCCAGTCAACTCGGATGAAGAGGAACCCAAGCTTCCACATGTTAGTCTTGTGTCTATACGCAGTTTGAGCATCAATCGTGAAGAAGAGCAGCCGGATCAACGTGAGAATATTTTTTTCACACGTGTTACTATTAAAGACCAGACCTGCTCGATGATAATAGACAGTGAGAGTGTGATCAACACCATGAGCCAGTATGTAATTGACAAATTGGCGTTGACCACCATCAAGCATCCGAAGCCATACAAGTTGCAGTGGCTTACGGATCGAGGAGAGATCAAAGTAACGTCTCAGGTAAGTGTCTCATTCTCTATTGGTCGATTTTCTGACTCTGTTGTTTGTGATGTTATTTCTATGGATGCAGCACATATATTGTTAGGTAGACCATGACAGTTTGACAGACAGACGGTTCATGATGGCTTTGCAAACATGTACATCATGAAGAGAGATAGACAGACTACTATACTAAAGCCACTGTCCCCTAAAGCCATTGTAGAGGATCAGAGAATTATGCAAGAGAGGTTTAGAGCTGAGAGAGCAAAAGAGGCCGCTGCCGCAGCCTGGATTACCGCCAACGGCACCCAATCGACTGAGACCCCCAAGAAGGCTGCCACTCCTACTTCTTCAGGCCCTAAACCATCTTCCAATTATTCCCTTGTGCATGGGAATTTGTCTGGATCAGCTGCAAAGAAAGATCAAAATCGCAGCCTGTTTGTTTCGGTAAAAGGCGTAGAAAAAGCATTAAAAACAGGTTTACCTTTTGTTCTTCTATCTTATAAGAGCAGTGCTATTAATGATGTTTCTTTGCCTAGTATTGTGCAGCCACTTATGGAGGAGTTTGCGGATGTGTTCCCGGAAGAGATTCCAAGTGGATTACCTCCAGTTCGTGGGATCGAGCACCAGATCGATTTCTAGCCCAGCGCCGTCTTGCCAAATCAGCTAGCATACCGGACGTCCCCTGAAGAGACCAAGGAAATTGATAGATAAGTGAAAGAGCTGCTTGAGAAGAAGTAGATTCGAGAGTCGATGAGCCCCTGTGCAGTTCCAGTCATTCTAGTGCGAAAGAAGAACAACGAGTAGAGAACGTGCATGGATTGCCGCACTGTCAACAAAATAACAGTGAAGTATCGATTCTCTATCCCTAGATTAGATGATATGCTTGATGAATTATCCGGTTCTAAAGTCTTTTCCAAAATTGATTTACGTTCTGGTTATTTTCAAGTTAGAATGCATGAAGGGGATGAGTAGAAAACAACTTTTAAGACTAAGCATGGTTTATATGAGTGGTTAGTTATGCCTTTTGGTCTCACTAATGCACCAAGCACTTTTATGAGATTAATGAACCATGTTTTGCGTGATGTGATTGGGAAATTTGTAGTGAGTATACGTGGTATTGAGGTTGACCGTTCTAAAATTAAAGCGATTGAAGAATGACCAACACCCAAATCAGCCACGGAGGTTCGATCCTTTCACGGCCTTTCTCGATTTTATCATCGCTTTGTGCGTGATTTTTCTAGCATTGCCGCGCCTCTTACTGAGCTAAGTAAGAAGGATCGTAAGTTTGAGTGGGGTAAAGCACAACATGAAGCATTTACACGTTTGAAGCATCTTTTATGTCATGCACCTGTTTTGTGTTTACCTGATTTTGATAAGGTTTTTAAGATTGAATGTGATGCCTCCGGGATCGGTATTAGTGCTGTTTTGATGCAGGAAGGGCATCCAGTTGCCTACTTTAGTGAGAAATTAAATGGTGCAGCTCTGCGTTATTCCACCTATGACAAAGAATTGTACGCATTGAAGAGATCATTGGAGACGTGGCAGCATTATCTGTGGCCAAAGGAGTTCGTGATTCACATGGACCATGAGAGCTTAAAGCATTTGAAAGGGCCGCAAAATCTGAACGAGATGCATGCGAGATGGATCGAGTTCATCGAGTCCTTCCCGTACGTCATGAAATACAAGAAAGAAGAAAACAATGTTGTAGCCGATGCCCTGTCTAGACGGTACACGTTGCTGAATTTGATGCATGCTAGAATGCTTGGTTTTGAGTCGATTAAGAGACTGTATGCATGTGATCCATTCTTTGCTTCGATTTTTGATGATAGTTCAAAGAAGTCTAAGTCTTTTGATGGGTTTTTCGTGCATGATGGATTTTTATTTCGTGGTTCTCAGTTATGCATTCGTAGTTGTTCTCTGCGTGAGCTACTTGTGTTAGCATCGCATGAGGGGGGTTTAATAGGTCACTTTGGTGTGAATTTTTACATTAAGCATGCTGCATGAGCATTTTTATTGGCCGCATATGAGAAAAGATATTGAGCATGTGTGTAGTAGATGTGTTACTTGCCATAGGTCTAAGTCTACTTCACATCCATTTGGTTTATACACGCCCCTAGTTCACCTTAGATTGATTTGTCTATGGATTTTATCTTACGTTTACCTAGGTCTAGATCAGGTAAGGATTCTGTTTTTGTTATTGTTGATCTTTTTCTAAAATAGCGCATTTCATTGCATGTAGAAAAATTGATGATGCTGTGCATATTGCCAGTCTGTTCTTTGTGCATGTAGTTAGATTGCATGGTATTCCTAAAACTATTGTTAGTGATAGGGATTCCATGTTCTTAGCACATTTTTGGAGAGTTTTGTGGGGACTATTAGGGACTAAGTTGTTGTTTTCTACTGCATGTCATCCACAAACCGATGGTCAAACTGAGGTTGTGAATCGCACTTTAGGCACGCTACTTAGGTCTTTAATTAAAAATAATCTGAAGTCTTAGGAAGATTGTTTACCTTACGCTGAATTTGCATATAATCGTTTGGTACATTCTGTCTACTAATATGGATTTAATCCGTTAACGCCTACTGATTTGCTACCTTTACCTGTTGAGCATCTAACAAGTGTTAAAGGTTTGAGAAGAGCTGAGCAAGTTAAGGAGATGCATGAGAGAGTGCGTGCTTGCATTGAGCACAAAGGGAAGCACACGGCCGAATCCAGAAACGTGCGATGCAAGAAAGTTATATTTCAGCCCAGAGATCGCATTTGGATTCATCTGAGCCCCGGACAGTTTCCAAATCTGAGAAAGTCTAAGTTGTCACCACGTGGAGATGGTCCTTTAACAGTTCTGAGTCGTGTAAATGACAATGCTTACCGCATTGATCTTCCCAGTGAGTATAAATGTTCTTCAACTTTCAATGTTGTTGATTTATCTCCATTTGTGGCAGATGAGTTCGATCAAGATGATGATCCAAATTCGAGGACGAATTTTCTTCAGAAGGGGGGGAATGATGAAGCCATGCAAGGCATTGAAGGCCTTGAACCCGAGCTGTAATTCAAAGGTCCAATGACGCGACTTTGAGCGAAGAAATTACAAGGATATTTACAAGTGTTGATTCGCAAGAAGTTCGAGAAATTAGAAGATGCAAAGTGCAGCCATATTTTAGTTAATTTATTAACTAATGAAGATCAAGATCATACCATGGATAACATAACTTGAAGAGTTGAAGATGAAGATCCAAAGTGGACGTGTGCAAGTGTGAAGAAATCGGCCCTTGATTTATTTAATTAGGGGTTGAATTTTATCTAGACTACAGTAGTTATTTTATTTAATTTAAGACTATAGTGGATCAGATTTACTTAATATTTTGATGATAATTTTCGTTCATAATAGCATAGGTTTGACTAGAATCGTATGTAAGGCAATTTTCTACCTTCAATAGAATTCTAGTTTAGGTATTTTTCTAGTATAGTTAGAAATCCATTTTGGATCAGATTTTTAGGGCTTTTATTTCATTATTTTCGTGCTCCCTATGTCCTATAAATAGGGGAACCATGTTACTTTGATATTTCAGACATTATTGATTAAAATTGCTTTTTGCATTCAATTTGTGTCTCAACCGTTTATAGCTTTTGATTGTTTTCCTCGAAAATACTCATTCTTGAAGCCTAGCAAACTTTGAGTCTTATATCAAGGGAACATTCTAATTCATATGAAGAATTAGGGTGAACTCGCTACGAAGAACAACTTGAAGATTCATTTTCGTCGTATAAGATACGCCGGAGATTAATCGGGTTGTAATTCAACAACACTATCATCAACACCTCCATCTTCGACATCCTCCATCATCCTCAAGTTGTCCATATCACCTTCAAACATTCAAATTCGTTCATACTTGGGTTCAAGTTCATTTGAGTCCAATTCCAGATCCGTTCGCCGTATTCTGCACTATAAATCGTAAGTCATTTTCATCCTTAACATATCCTATCTTCCCTAGCCATTCTTAACCCATAAATCACATTCCAAATACCGTCAATTTCCAGCCTATTAATCGTCCAAAATAGCCCCCTCATCTTTGGATTTGTGTGTTATTTTTGTGTCATAGTTTAAGTATCGTATTTAGGTCTAGATTCGTTTGTCCTTTGTGTTCGTGTTCATATTGATTTAATTCAGTTTTATTTACATTTATTTGAGTCTTAGAGTAAGGTTGAATCCTTCCTTATTTGGCATGTTCGATTCTAGAAGTCTTCAGTGCATTCTCGTATCCTGTACAAATTGTCCGGGGTTACACCAAGTCTTCAAAAGATTATGCCGCACAATGTGTTTGCAATTTGACACCAACATTGCATGTGTCAGAACAGATCATGGAAGAGAATTTGAGAATGCTACATTTGATGACTTTTGTGAAAGGAAAGGAATACTCCATGAGTATTCAGCTCCATGGAGTAGTGGAGAGAAAAAATCGAACTTTGCAGAAAATGTCATGTGCAATGTTACAGGCTAAAGGGCTTTCAAAGAAGCTGTGGGCTGAAGCTGTTAACACAACTTGTCACATCGGAAATAGAGTCTATCTTCGACCAGGAAGAAATGAGACACCTTATGAGCTTCTAAGAGAAAGAAAGCCAAATCTTAAATATTTTCATGTGTTTGGATGTGTCTACTACATCCTGAATGACAGAGACTATCTTGGAAAGTTTGACTCTAAAAGTGACAAAGGATTGTTCTTAGGATATGCTCAAAACAGCAGAGCATATCGTGTTCTTAACCTAAGAACTAAAGTTCTACAAGAATCTGTCAATGTTGTATTTGATGATCTTATAGGCCTGGCAACTAGATCTAAGGAAGATGATATGTCATTTCTCCTCCATAAACCAGACGTTGCTGATAAGGAGCCTAGTAGAACTGCTAAAAGTCCTATGAGAAGTCCTAATGTCAAATCCAATGCTTCATTTCCCTCAGCAAAGGAATCAATATCACCTCGAACACTAGACTCAAACTCCTCCTCTGAAAGCGATGATGACCAACTTCCACTAGCTTAGTATGAACCAAGACGTGATCCTCCAAGGAGAATCAAAAGAGATTACCCAAATTCCCAAATCACTGGTGATGGATCTCAAGGAGTCAAAACCAGAACAAAGAACTCAGCCGATGTTGCTGAATTAGTTAAACAGATTTGTATGTCATCAGTCATTAACCTTGTGTCCATTTCATACTTTCTATCTAATGTTGAACCTAAAAATGTCAAAGAAGCTCTAAAAGATGAATTCTGGATAGAAGCAATGCACGATGAGTTGATTCAGTTTGTTCGAAATAATGTTTGGGAATTGGTTCCAAGGCCTAAAAATAAAAATATAATTGGAACCAAATGGATTTTTAAGAACAAGACTGATGAGTCTGGTAATGTGGTAAAAAACAAAGCCAGGCTAGTGGCTCAAGGTTATACTCAAGTAGAAGGCATAGACTATGATGAAACATTTGCTCCTGTTGTTAGAATAGAGTCTATCCATCTCCTACTTGCCATTGCTTGCCACATTGGGTTTACATTGCATCAAATGGATGTCAAAAGCACCTTTCTGAATGGCATTTTGAATGAGGAAGCCTATGTTGAACAACCAAAAGGCTTGAATGTCACAAAAAACCAAACTATGTGCTGAAACTACACAAAGCTTTGTATGGGCTTAAACAAGCTCCTAGAGCTTGGTATGCTCGCCTTACAGAGTTTTTAATTGACTTTGTCTTTTTAAGAGGCGTGGTTGATAAAACATTGTTTATCAAAAGGATTGACAAACACATCACTGTCGCACAAATCTATGTTGATGATATTGTGTTTGGATCCACTTGTTCTAACCTCCTCAGGGAGTTTGTTGATGCAATGTGCAGCATATTTGAGATGAGTATGGTCGATGAATTGGCCTACTTCCTTGGTCTCCAAATCAAGCAAGATAAAGATGAGATTTTTATATCCCAAAGCAAGTATGCCAAAAATCTGATCAAGCGCTTCGGACTTGAAGCTGCAAAGCCTATGAAGACACCAATGGGATCCTCTGAAAAACTGAGCAAAGACGATGTTGGAGTTAATGTTGACCCAAAAATGTATAGAGAAATGATTGAAAGTTTTCTCTACTTGACTGCCAGCAGACCTGATATCATGTTCAGTATTGGAGTATGTGCTAGATACCAAGCTTAACCCAAGGAGTCTCACTTGAAAGTTGTCAAAAGAATAATTCGATATGTTGCTGGTACAGTCGACTTTAGAATCAGGTATTGTAAAGATACAAACACCAGCCTTATTGGATACAGTGATTCAGTCTGGGTAGATGATTTTGATGAAAGGAAGAGCACAAGTGGTGGTTGCTTCTTTTTGGGGAGCAATATGGTTTCTTGGTCAGGCAAGAAACAAAATTGCATTTCCTTGTTAACAGCTGAATCTGAATATGTTGCAGCAGCTAGTTGTTGTGCTCATTTGGCGTGGTTGAACCAAATGATGAAGGACTATGGCATGACAAGCTCATCACTTACCTTGCTGTGCAATAATGCCAGTGCTATTGAAATTTCTAAGAATCCTGTTCAACATTCACGCACTAACCACATCGACATTCGGCATCACTTTATCAGAGACCTGGTGGAAAAGAAAATCATAAACATCAAGTATATCTCCACTGAGAATCAAACAGTGAATATTTTTACCAAGCCCCTTCATTTCGAGAGATTTTCTGCTTTGAGAAAGTCTTTTGGAACATGCTCTGTTTAATTAGATCTTTATGTTTACTGATGTTGGACTCAATGTGAGTTTGTTTTTATCAACATCAGTTGTTTATCTTGTTAGTTTTTTTTATTTTTCCTTTTAATTAAAGTTCAAGGTTTACTTAATGAAATCATGGTTTATTATGCTCGTATTTTAACAAAATCAGCTACTTGATATTATGTATTTGTGTTTGTGAATGAAATGCCCTTGACCTTAAAAAGGTAAACTATAAAAATTTTGGGTTTATTTCATTCATTGTTTGTAAATGTTGTAGCTAATGTTGTGGGTAAGATTGCAGAGAAACCATTTTCTTCAGGAAATATATGCCTAGAATTATATTTTTTTTTTGTATGTGGTTTCCGTCTTTTTATTCATTTATATATATAAAAAATAGAAACTATTTCGGGGCCATAAAGATTCACTTTTTGATTTTTTGTGATAAATACACGTTTTAATATGGTATATCCCTATCCACTAGTTTTGTTTTATTTAAATATTTTCTTTGATAAAGAAAATAGAAAAAGTGGGTGATGTAACAGGATGCTGTTTCGATTTTTGAGGGTGAGAAAGTATATCAACCCTTATTTGGAATTTTGTTTATTTTATTTCTCTCACTCTTCCCTTTTCGAAAAACCCTTTCGTCTCCCAGTTCTGCTTTTCTCTTCACAAAATATTTTAGCTCATCAATGGAGGATCCCAAAGATTTAACTGCAATGTATGAGATGATGAAGCAATTGCTCGAGAAAACCATGGGCACTCCATCCTCCGCCTCTGGTCCTGCTGGAACATTAGCTATCACTCCTTCTACCACATCCACTCCCACAGCAACTGCAACAGCCGAACTCACTCCAGAAGGACCCAAATCGGAGTCCGACAAACCCTCATCTCCCCCGGCTAAACATGTAGATGCTTCTATGGAGGACATTGCTGCTCCTGACTCCACATTGGTGCTAAATCGCACTCCTCTCCAACACGTAAGTCCTGGTGCAGAGGAAAACCCTATCGACCCAAATCTGGAGCTACGCACTCAAGCTCTTGCCGAGAAGAAGAAGAGTGGCCCTACTTGAAAGTCAAAACTACTTCATAGCCAACAAAAGTCTGTCAAGGAAGAGGCTGGTGGGGGTTCGAGCAAAAAGGCAAGGATAACGCTGAAAATGGAAGAAAAACCAGCAAGGTCATTAAAAGATGAGTCTGAAGATGAAGAGAATGCCCCTGAAAACTCTCCAGAAAAAGTTGTTGAGGATGTGGAAGTTGATGTTGAACAACAATAGGAGCCTCTTTCTGCTATACCAGAGGACGATGTTCATGTCAAGCCTGTGACCTCATTACAAACATTGAAAGGGAAAGGGAAAAAGGGAGCTACATCTGGCCCTAAGAAAAATGATCTCTTCCCCACCTCTTCACAAGAAATGGTCTCCTTCGGCATTGCCAAAGAAATAGTCTCTCCATCCCCCACTCATTCAGCCAATGTTAAAGATGATGCTGATTCTGTTGATTCTGAACCTGTCTATCTTCCAGGTTCCCCTCATGATGTCTCATGTGCATTCAGTAAGACATTCTATTCTCAGCAGACTAAAAATCTTTATAAAACTGTCATTCTTCACTCCATGCGAGTCGAAAAACAAATTGATGTGCTTGGTTTTAAGAAGTATGAAATGGATGTTTTCTTGAAAGAGAGGGGTCTCTGGAAATCTATCACTGCATTGTCTTCTTTTGAGCCTGATATTATTGCTGAATTTTATGCAAATGTGTCTCCTGAGATGGGTGATAAGTCTAAGAGCAAATTTGGGGAGGTTTTTCTGCGAGATAAAATCTATACTTTTAACCCCATGTCGATCAACAAATTTTTCAGTCTGGGCAATGATTCTGATGTTATTAGCCTAGATTTAATTGATGATGTTGTAGGAACTGTTACTAGTGGTTTGGTGACTAAGTGGACTAACAAAATTTCCACTTCTAAGCTCACATTTTTCTACTCTGTTTTACACAAATTGATTGTGTGTAATTTGTTGCCCACCACCAACACTTCAATCCTCACTGTTGATCAAGCTATCTTGCTCTTTAAACTTGGCACAAAAATCCCCTTCAATCTCGGAGACTACATTTTTGATTGTATGATGAAGTCGGCTGCAAAGACAAACAACACCAGCATTTTACCATTTCCCTGCCTAATCTATGTCATCCTAGTTGACTAAGGTGTGAAGCCAAATAAGAAGAAGATAGTTACTGAAACTGCAACTATCTCTATCATCAAGCCCAAAGGAAATGAAGATCGTGTGATCGATCTCCCTTATACCTTCGGTCGAAGTTCAACATCTGCATTAAGGGATATTGGGCTGGATGTTGCTGCAGATTGTGCACTCTCTCCTCCTATTACAGGAAGTGATATAGCAAGTGCTTTCTCATACTTGATGACAATTTTTGTGCAGGTGTTAAATTTCTATATATCACAGATGGATTCATTGATTCATCAAAGCATAATGCTCACCAATGAAATGGTTGAGCTTCATCAAGCACTTCGGGGAACTCTTTCTACACAAAAAGGGGGAGTGGATGTCGCTGCTGCAACTGGTGATGTTGCTGGTGATGATGGTGCTAAAGGGGAAAAGGCTGGAAAGTCCGTGACTAAGGAAAAAGGGAAGAAGAAAATATGATATTTTCTTTATCAAAAATAATTTTATTTCATGTTTATGTATTTTGCTAGACACAATCTTATTTTTGATGTGTTTACATCCTTGTTTATTTTTGTTTGTGTGCTGGACACATATGTTTGTTTTATGATGTTTTGGGCATTGAAGTGTTGAATATCCTTGGATATTTTGGTATTAATCATCAGTGTTGATCTGATGATTTTGATATATATATGTTGTGTTACATATTTTATATGTGTGATATTTTTGTGGGGAATGATTTCAACATTGATATTCTGTTTATCAAATAATTTATGGATTCTGTTTATCACATAATTTATAGTTTGTCATGGTTTGTGTTGAAAATGTTTTCAACATTGTGAAGGTGTTTACATGTTTTTAATATGTGATGATTGTTAGGTTGAGTATGCTCTCAACATTGAGTGTCTGTACAGGGGTAAATACCCACTAACCTTGTATATAATGTGTAGGGGATTATACTCACTAACTTTGTATATTATTTTATAGATAATAACTTAAGGGGGAGCGGACCTTAAGGGGGAGTTTTTGAATTCCAATATTTTTGATCGTATTCCACTGCGGCTCTAATCATGTATATATTGAGCTTTATGTTTTGTGCAGAAAGGATAAGCTTAAGTGGGAGACTGTTGAGTATGACGTATTCCAGATGATGTTATCACTTCGTTTGATAATATCGCAATCAATGTCGTATCTAATGTTGTTCCGTCATTCTCGTCACATCGAGTATAATACTCGGAACATTAATCTTATCCTTTCCTAGTATTTTGGATTAATTTATTTTAAATTATTCTGAATAAATTGTGATTTTTGTCACATATCATTTTCCACGTTTTTAGGGCTTTATTAGATATTTTATTTTGATTTAAAATGTGGATAATGTTTGATTTTGACTTGTTCAAAATCTGTTCCGGATTTCTTGGGGACGTGATGTTCCCACTCCTTCTTGGACACTAACTGTTGCAGGAGATCGTGGGTCACCTGAGTAACAGCTACTATTGTATCTAGTGTCATCTCTGAAATCCAAGACATCTTCTCAGACATCGGCCTAGCGTCCCAATCAGCTGTAGACTTTCATTCCAGTTGCGTGCGTAGGTTAGATAGTTAACTTTGAGAAGTCTAGGATTTAGAGTGACTGATTGTAATCTATCTATGTGTTTAAATAGGTTTGTTTTTGAGTTATTATTCGAGTGAGTGAAGCTAGGATAGTCCTCTGTATGTTTTATGCTGTGTTGTTAAGGGACTAAACCGAGACAACATCTGCATTATTTTTGTTTATCACTTATGATAGTGAATTTCGCCTTGAGGCAATCATGCACTATAAGGAGTGTGATTTAAAATTTATTGTGTGCAAAGTTCTGTTTAGGTTTCCGCTGCATGTTGAAGGCAATGTGGTAGCACTAGGTTCAATATTTTATTTAACTTTGCAATTTACATCTGTAATTCACATTATTTCAGGTAACAAATTCTAACAAGGTGCGATGTAGACTTAGACTTATGATATGTAATGTATCTGCTACATACACTCTTAACATCCCTACAGATATGCGGCCAAAAAAATGCTCATGAAGTAAGTTCAATGTCTTAGACACACCAAAGTGACACATCAAACCCTCTGCATGCTATTCTAGAGCAAGTAACTCGCGCATAGAACACATAGGAATGCACAGTTTCGACTTCTGAAACAAAAATCCATCATGCATGAAATAACCATCATAAGCACGAGACTTGGATGAACAAGTAGCATATATGGATGAAATATCATGATCAGACTCATACAAACTCTTGACCGATTCAAATCCTAACATTTTAGCATATATAAGGTTTAGGAGTACATACCTTCGAGATAAGACATCTGCGACGACATTCTCCTCCCCTTTCTTGTACTTGATGACATATGGAAAGGATTCAATGAACTCGACCCATCGTGCATGTCTTTTGTTCAAATTCTGTTGGCATTTCAGGTGCTTCAAGCTCTCATGGTATGTATGAATCACGAACTCTTTTGCCCACAAGTAGTGCTGCCATGTATCCAAAGCTCTCTTTAATGCATACAGCTCCTTATCATACGTCGAGTATTTGAGGGCTGCATCATTGAGCTTCTCACTGAAATATGTCATTGGGCGCCGTTCCTATATTAAAACATCTCTAATTCCCTTGCCCGATGCATCACACTCAATCTCAAATGTTTTGTTAAAGTCTGAAAGACAAAGAACATGCGCATTACACAATAAAGATTTCAAGGTATTAAATGTCCTTTTTAGTGTGTTTTGAGTAAAAAAGAATCAGGATGAGGTCATAGGGCATTGCGGAGGTCAAGTCTAGCGAAAGGGGCATTTTATGCCTAGTTATTCAAGTAAAATCCAAGCTAAATATTCAGTCAGAGGCACAGGGGACTTCTTTTAGCACTCATCCTATATTCGGATGGCGGAATGGGCATATCAGAGATGGATGAGGCTGACTGTATGATGTCGTGCCCACTTTGCTCGTGCAGACTTGACAATAATGGGCTGGGCTAGGACGATTGCTAGAAACCTGGATTTAGTTGAAGAAGAGAGATGAGAAAGATAGCTACATTATCCGAAGAAGAGTTGGAGGTGGACTAGACTCTTAGAGGCGTTGCAAAGAAGAGATAAGCCCAATCCTAAAAAATAGGGATTTGGTCAACTTATGCTTATCTAGTCAGATCAGAGAGGGCACGCTAGTTCTGGAAATCCAGTAAAGACCCCAGCTTGTTGGGGGATCTCTAATTCGGAAATGTAACTATTTAAGCTATTTTAATTTCTGGAAACACAAGTTTGGATAGTCAGAAAACAATTGCTACATTTTTTAATTTTTGCATTTTACTTTCCCGCATGCTGCATAGCAGCAAAAACAATTCCAATAGGCCTTAAGCCTTTGGACTTAGGAGTATGTTCATAAACTCAACGTTTATATTTAGTCATTTTGCTTATTGAATTCCGTATGTTCTCTTTATAATCATGTCTTTTATTTCTGTTATTTTAATTATGTCTCGCATGCTTAGCTAGACACCTTATTCTGGTATTTGAACAATGAAAATGGTTTGAATATAAATCTGGAATCGTGAAGCCAAAATGGGCATAGTAATGCATGATAAGTTTCTATTGATTCTTGTGCCTTGTTCCATGTGAGTGTGTGTCTGAAATGCCCAATGTGGCTGATCAAGATATCGAAAGATTTCACAACTCTATCAGTAGCATACAGCCCACTCTGTATCTGATACTCAGTCTGGAAATACAAAAGAAGATCTCGGAGTGGAATACTTGGAGGAGACGCTGATCCAGCATCAGAGAAGGGGGCGCCGATCCTGTCTTCATTCAACAACAAGATTAGATCTTTAATCTTGTCCTTAGACCGTCGACCGATTTGTAAGTAATTCGACTCTATGTGTTCCGCTTTAATTAGATTCAATTTGCTCTACATGTTAATTGTGCTAGACGTGTGATAAACATGCTTGAGACATAAAAATATGATTTGCATGAACATGGGTAATGAACATCCAAATGATCCTGCGGTGGTTTAATTTGAAAAAACCCTAACAACTAGTATCAGAGTGGGTTTTGGCACTGTTCTAGGATTAATCCGAGCATAATCTCGACATATATATTTAAATTTGATGATAGATTTATAGTTCTTAAATTTTCATATTTAAATATGCATGTGTGTTGATTTTATGGTGTTCAAAACTTGGATGAATTTTTGATGTAATTCGAAAATTCTAGTTTTGAGATTTATTGAATTTTCGTCCATCATGTAATAAAGATTAGGGATGATATTTGATGTTCTTCAAATTTTCAGATTTTTATTTCATGTAGTTCGAAAATTTGAAGATCAATTTTTTTGAAAATTGATTTTTATGAATTCCCTAATTTGTGTTGTAAATTTTCGGCGCCTTGGAATTAAATTTGGATGGATTTTTGATCAAGATCAAAATTTCTAAGGATAGGTAATTTTTGGTGTATATGAAAAGTTACCTAATTCTAATCTAAATAGGTTTGAACTTAGAATTGTAAATTTGGTAATTTTTTAAGTGGATCAAAATTTCCAGATTTATTCTCCTTGTAATTTTCGAAACCTATGCTATATTATTTGGAATAGTTTTTTGATTAATGTCAAAATTTTCAAATATGAAATATAGTGTTAATTTTCAATTTTGATAAATTAATTTGAGGAAGATTTTGATGAAAATGAAATTTTCAGATTTATTTTATTAAGGGTTCGAAAATTATGGATATTGGATTGAGATTTGATGTTATTTTATGTATATCTTGATTTATCTAATTTTAATCTAGATAGATTTGAAAATAGAATCTTAAATCTTGGAGTATTTGGACTGGACTAAATTTCCAAATTTATTATTTGGTTATTTTCAAAATCTATGTATTTTAAAATTGGATTAGGTAATTTTTGATATAGATAAATAATTATCAAAGCCTAATTGTGATAAGGATTTGAATTAGAATATAATTTGGAAGAATTTGAAGTGGATCAAATTTTCAGATTTTATTCTTAAGATTTTCGGTCCTTATGTGTTGTATTTGGATTAGATTTTTGATTTATATCAAGATATCCAAATATTATTTAATTAGGTTGTGTCGAAAATATTAAATAAATTTGGTGGATAATTTTAATTAATTTCCAGATTTATTTTGGGCTATTTTCAAAAAAGACAAGATTTTAAATTGGTGGATAATTATTTTAATTTTTAATTTTTATCTTGTGGATAATTTTGAATTTATTAATTTATTTAATTGGAATAATTCGAAATTATAATTCATGCATTGTTATCATATGTTATTTTATGTGCATCATATAATTGTGATTGTTGGATTTGTAGACTGTGTTTGTTTGCAGGATTACCAACTATCATGGCTTCATTATTTTATGTGATGAATGTTTATTTTTTGTTGAATGAATGATTGGCCATATGCCGGTTTAGCTACGTGTTTTTAAATCTATGAGAAAATCCATGGATTAGGTCTAGGTTTTATTTTATGTTGTTTTAATGTAATAGAAATAAAATTGTTAGACCAAGTTTTTTAGTTGTAATTTTTATTCTAGAAATAGTAGATATTTCCTTTGGGAATAGATAGTCTGTATTGAATAAAGATCGGAGATCAACTTAAAGAAGGAAAGTAGTAAAATACCAAGAAGGAAGGTTCACTGATTCACGCCCCGAAATCCTAATTGGAGCTAGGGTTCCGGTGAGGTGCGGTGAGGAGGGGCGATGATCAATCCCTGTTCCGGAGATGACTTTCCTGTTTTATCTCATCAATCAACATGAGATATAAGTCATGATAGTTAGAATATTATTGTTGCTTATTATGTTATTGTGAAGCATGCAATGTATGTTTATCATTTTATGTGATGTTTGCATGTTCTTAAAAATGGGATAAAATGAAACCTCAAGCATAAATAACTAAGTAGGAGAGATTCATACCAAAGTATGTAGAAATCTCATACGGTCTCCATTAATTCTGGTTTAATTGAGAAGTGATGGGAATGCGCATTGACATCGGTCTTCCTCCATATCGGATGTGTCATATTACAGATTTCTCTAGAAATTAAATCTCCTAAAAGGATAGCTGTAGAACACTATCAGAACTAACTGACTCCTCTATCTGGAGCAGTTAAATTCGAAATAGTAATCTTGGTGCAAAGATAATGGTATTCACACTTAGATGTAATTTATTGATAAACATCCACACGATCGTGGCTTATCAGTTAGACAATTACATGACCGTGTTTATTATCCGACTATTAATTTACTTGTTGTAAGGAAATTCGACTGGAGGCAAATTAAAGGTTTAATAACCTATTTAAAAATAAATTTTATAAACGTCCACACTATCGTGGCTTATAGAAAACATTTTTAAAGTGTCGGTGGAAAAGTATATAATTTTTATGAGTCTTTCGATTATATACTGTTTATCCTAAAGTTTGTGACTGTACTGCATGTTTTAAATTTCAGCTATTTCATATCATCAAAGGCACTCTCCAATCTGTCCTCAATCCTCAATGAAAACAAACTTGTCGGTGAAATCTACAATGATTAGATTCGTAACCTTAACCTCGTTCTAGTTGCTAAGGGACAAAAGTTTGTACTTGGAGAGCTATGTCCTGAGAAGCAATATAAGGGTTCTTACGAAGCCCAAAAGGTTGCATATGATAAGTGGGTCAAGTCTGATGAGATAGCGCGCTGCTACATTCTAGCATCCATGTCGAATGTGTTACAACATCAGCATCAGCCTATGAAGACCGCTTATGATATCATGTTCAACTGTAATACCCCAAACCTTTATTATTAAATTTTAATTAGATTCTCAACTTAATTTTTATCTTAGTGTCTTATGTCAATTTAAGTATAGAGGATCTTTAGAAATCAATTTAATTTAGTTGGTAATTATATTATTATAGCTTGAGTGGGTATGGGAATAATTATTTTAGCCAACAATTTATCTATGGGTTGTCTAGATTTTATTTAAAGGAAGCCCAACAGTTATTTAATTTAACCCAAAGGCCTTAGCCCATTTAAGATTAATCTTTTTTTGGTGGGCTTTAAGCCCAAGTGAGTAAATATAAACACATTTTAGTTAGGGATTTAGTCATTTCCCTCATTCTCAATTCTAAGGTCAGCCGCTCTCACCCTCTTCTTCCCTCTCCTGTAATTTTCTGGCAAGCTGACCGGAGGCGGAGCGCCACCGTCGATCCACCATCCGCCGCCGCCATAAAATGCAGATCCCAGCCATTCTTTTTATTTATTTTAGATTTCAAACCCTTTCTTCATTTCTAGATCGATTGAACCATTTTGGTGAGGAGATGAAGGCTAGAATTCTGGAAAATATTCAACAAGGCCGCACCTTAGTGTGTCGCCGGCAAGTTTTCCGGTGGCCGGATCCAACATGTACTTGCATCAATCTCTTCTTCTCTTCTTCCTCTATATTTTCCTTTATTTACTTTATGATTCAGGGTGTTTTACATATTTAATTTTGAGTTTAAATTCTATTTAACCCCAATATTTTTAAAATCCTCAAAATGCAATATTTTTATTTATTTTCATGTTTTTTTTGGAAGTTTTCTTTATTTTTTTAAAAATCATAACATATATGTATCTCAGTTTACATATATAAGAGATGTTGCATGTGTAGGAAAATATTAAAAGAAATACAAATTAAATGTGCTAGTGTATGATCTGTAAGGGGATCGATTTTTCTTATTGGAGAGAAGGATTTTTGTGGTGATGTTTTGGGTGGTGTGTGTACTGTAGTCCAGAGAGAGATGGAGGAGGAGACGGAAGTAAATTGACTTCTATTTTTGTTGGTTTGTTTTTGCTTGAATTGCAATAAAAAAGGGGGTGTGTTGTTGTAGACAAAGAAACAGAAATTATTGATTTTGAAAAATTGTTAAGGGGTGTGCATGTGTGTAGTGAACGAAAAATATCAAAGATAGAGAGAGAGATTATATTAGTTGGTCTCATTCTGTAAATTGATTGTCCAGTAAAAGGAGAGAGAGAGAGAGAGAGAGAGAGGTTTGATTGGAAGCACAAATATTTTGTTAGGTTTATTCTTTTAAAGAAAAATATACTTAAAATGATTTTGGAATGTGTATGCATGTGCATAAAATATGAATGTTGTCCTTTTATCAATGTTGCTTTTTACAGAAGAAAGAGAAAAAAAAGTTGAGTGAGAGAAAGAACAAAGAAAAGAAAATGGTTGACTTTAGTGTGGTGTGTGTGTTACGATTTTGGAAAGAGGAAGTGAAAAAGGAAAATTTGACTTTATCTTTAATCTGTTAAGGGGTTTTAGTGTGTGAGTAATGCAGAGACGGTGCAAGTATTAGTTTTAATTAATTCATGTTTACATTCTGATTTATTTAAACAAGAATCACAAATTATATTTTACAAAAATTAGTATATTTTAATGGTTAAAAATTGAATTCTATAATCAATTGACTATGGCTCGAAATCTTTGAAGAATCTACCTTAATTCAATTTGCCTTATTAAATACTAAATCAGTTTTAATTTTGAAAATCGAGTTTAGCCAAGTGGTTAATATATACTTTAAATAATCTTAGGTCTTAGGTTCAATTCCCCTTATTCTCATTTTTACATCCTTTATATCTACATTTTCTGCATTAAATGATCTGTCTTAATTAATAATTAATCTGCATTAATTTTTTCAAATTGGTCTTTAGCCTAAGTTGTTAAGGCTTGTGTTAATCCATTAGAGGTTAAGGGTTCAAATCTCCTTAACTTCATTTTTATTTATCATCCTTAAATTATTTTATTTTATTTTATTTACATATATATATGTATTAAAAATTCGAAAATTTATTATGTAATTACATTATAACTTTAGATTATTCTATGATTTCTTAAATTCTTATATCATCAATTTCATCAACTAATTCCATGGGCATAAAACCTTGTACTTTAGAATTTTAACTAGTTAGCTCATGATCTAGGATTTGACCTTATACGCTTCTAAGACTTAGTCTTTATGTGTAGGACAAAATCCGGATCATCAGGCTTAGGGTACTCTTAAAAGAATCGTAAAAGCTTCAGCTACTATTAGCTAACCAGGTGGGCTATTCTATCTTTTTAAACTTTACATTTCGAGTTATTAAGCTCTGCTCTGTTTAAATTGCATATGTGATTATCTGTGTTAAAAATATTTACGTGCTACTGTATGTTGTCGGAGTCTCATATACCAGCGCCGTGTCAATGTGAGTAGCTACAGTACGCATGCTTTATTTGTCATGCCCTATTCCTTGTCGTGAAGACTAAAATGAATGGTTATACTTATTGGTGATACTCTTAAGACTTACGCGTTGATGATGTAGTAGAGGTTGCGGGCAGTGACTGGTTATACACTTAGCGCTTCATGATAAAATATTTTGGTGAACTTAGGTTACTTTATATTCTAAAAACCTCCTAAGCTTCACTACATGCATAAATACAGATATATCACTTTTAGAAAATGATTTACATAAAATTCATTGTGAAAACTTGACCACTGAGTGCATTAGTACTCAGCCCAAATCTTTCAAAATATTTTCAGGTCAGTAGACTGGCACGTGGAAGTGACGATGCTGAGGAACGGGCTTTTGTTAATTATGTGTTTTTCCCGTTGACTTCTCTTTTGTTCAAAGTCTTGCTTCCGCACTTTCGTTGTTATTGTTGTTAAAATATTCTATAACACTAATCTTTGTATTATCGTTAAACTAGGATTTTATAATTATAATGCATGTTTGGTTTCTGAATTTTCTGTTAAGATTACCCCTTTCTTTCCCTCTTCTTATTTCCAACCCCCGTGGCGTTTATTTCCACGGTCTTTTGGGACCAGGGCGCTACAAAGTGGTATCAGAGCAGGACTGCAACTCTGCAGACCTGCTGGGTTAATTTAATTCGTGTTTTCTTAAAAATTTCCGTGTGATATTATAAGCCCTAAGCTCGTCACTCACGCAATAGTAAAAAAGGTACGCATGTTTTTATGCGGTTTTAAAATATTTGAAGTTTTTATTTTATTTTATTATATTGCTGAAATATTGAATTTGTTTCAGAACGAAATATGCCGTGAGCATATTGGAAGTTGTTTCGAAAATTATGACTATCTGATTGTATACATGTGAGAAACTCATTTATTTATGCTACGTGCATACTTGTGAATGTTGTGGATATGCTGATTGCATATTATGATTGTTGAACTGTGTATGATGTTATGCTCTAGATGAGTACTTAAACTTGGAACTTGAGAACATAAGATGAACTTAATCTATAGTTGCTGAACTTAGGCTGAACTTGTAGAAACTTGTGGGAATATTTGAATGTAATCTAATTAAAAAAAATGTGCTAATTAGATGGCGTCATTCCGAGTGACTCCTCGTAAGAAACCCCGATCTCATATTATGTTGAAAGAGCAGATTGAGAAGCTACGTGCTTGCACATGTCGACCAATAGAGAACGTGCCAAAGTTCACTGCACGTTTCATGAATTTGTGGTATGATATCACTGATAGAGGTGTTATCACCGAGGTGGAGGCCATGTCGAGATATATAATCGGACTACCACGTGATTGGGGACTTTGGGCTGCGAGAGCCGCAGTTGATTTCTCAGATAGAGATCGGACCACTTTTGCTGAGAGAGTCTATTTCTCGAGATTCTTCACTTATGTCCTACGAGTTCCTCACTTATGATTTTGACACCTGCGATTGATGAAGCTGCAGATTCAGTTATACTTAGTGTGTCTTTCTCACCGATCTTGGCTGTTGAGAGGACGATTGAGATGGATCGATCAGCTCCACTAGTACCAGAGCCACTGCATATGAGGGCGAGACCACACGATGATGAGGCAGGTCCATCTAGGACCCAGTTAGAGCCGATCATCGAGGACGACCCAGATGAGGACCCGGAGGAGACTCCGTAGGGGGAGCCAATGGTTGAGCGTTTTAGCTACTAGTTTGTTTTTACAGTACTATTTTGGGTAGTCTAGTATATACTGAAGTTGATATTTTATTGTTCATCAGCTCGGTAGCTTTTGTAGGTTGGAAATGTTGTCAGCTTTATAAGACCGTTCCGACAAGAGGCATTCGATAGCTAGCCTCCTTTTGATTTACTAGACTAGACATATATATATTTTCGACGGATGTATAGATTGCTTGTATAGCATTCATCCCCTTTTGTACAAAAGTCCTATTTCAAGGCATCTATTCGGATATATACAAGTTATTATTTTTCTTAGTATATACTTTATTTGTTTACGTTTCATTTCTTTGCGAGATGGTTGTTTATTATTTGTGTTTCTTTTACAAGAATTCATATGTAAGTGTTGAACGATTAGGAATCTAAATTGTTGCAGAATGCCAAGAGAAAGACCGAGAATTGTGAATTTGGCTATGCCTGAGGTGCCCAATAATCCGCAAGTTCAGGGGCCAAGAATTGAGGTGGAGTTCATGCGCCATAATCCCCCGCGCGACATTCAATAGGGAAGGTGATCCACTCACAGCCGAAAGATGGATTCGAGCTCTAGAGAAAATTTTTGGGTTTTTGCAATGCACAGATAAAGAGATGGTGAAATGTGGTCTATACCAGCTTGTTGATGACGCTGATTTCTAGTGGGAGTCTATTCGGAGGACAATATCCGAGGCAGATTGGGAGTTGTTCACCTGGGAGGATTTCAAGATAATCCTGTATTAGAAATATATACCTGCACATTATCAGCATCAAAAGGTGAATGAATTTTGGAATTTGAAACAGGGAAATAAGTCAGTAGCAGATTATGATTTGCAGTTCAATAGATTGTCTCGGTATGCGCCACAGACCATTGATACAGAAGAGAAGAGGATCGAGAAGTTTCATATGGGTTTGAAACCAGAGATAGACACAACACTAATCGGGAAGGATGACACAAGCTATGGTCAGATACTGAGTTGGGCACTAAGCATCGAGGCAATGCAGGGAATGTCAAAAGCTTCAGCATCCCAGCCAGCAGTGGGGGATCAAAAAGGAAAATGGAAGTGGGAAGGTCTGCAACAAGGTTATCGGGGGAAAAACTTTCAACATAACTATCAGGGAGGAAGGAACTTTGGAACAAGGCCTGTAGGACAGGGAAATGTTGCACCAAAATACTAGGGCTATCTAGGAAATTCACCGCAGTGTGCAATCTGTAGCAGACATCATTTTGGGCCATGTGTCCAATGTTATCGGTGTGGTCGACAGGGTCATTATGCTAATGCCTGCTCACAGAATTATGGCATGCAAGGGCAACAACAGCAGCAACAGAGGCCACAGTTCAGACAGACGATGAGAAATGTGGGGCCGCAAGGTGGAGGTGGTCGAGGGAATAATAACAACAACAGAGGTAACCCCAGGCCTCAACAGAATCAGAATCAAGGTCCCCGGGCACCACAACAAGCCAGAGCGTATGCTCTGAACCAGCAAGAGGCAGCTAGAAACCTCAGGAATTTGGCAGGTATGATTAGTTTGAGCAATATACATGTGCTTGCTTTATTTGATACTGGAGCTTCACATTCTTTTATATCTAAAGATGCATGTAAACGTCTCAATCTAGAGCTAGAATTAGCAAAAGAAGCCTTAGCAGTAAGCATTCCCTCAGGACGAACACTCTTAGCTGATTGTGTTTGTAAGAACTTAGACTTGGTCGTAGGTGAAAAGAATTTTACAACTGATCTATATGCTCTTGAGATACGGGACTTTGACATTATATTCGGGATGGACTGGCTAACAAAAGAGGGTGCAATAATAAGATGCCACGAGAGAGAGATAATATTTCAGAAGCTAAGTGAAAATGAGGTGAAGTTCTATGGAGCAAAAATGAGAAATGTAATTCCAATCATTTCAGTGTTGAAGGCTGTAAAGTTGTTGCAGAAAGGAGATTGTCAAGCATTTCTAGTAAACCTTACACGTAAGAAAGAAGAAGATATAACAGTGGATCAGGTACCAGTGGTGCAAGAATACAATGACGTATTTCCAAATGATTTGCCAGGTTTACCGCCAGATAGACAAGTAGAATTCACAATAGACTTGGAACCAGGAGCAGTACCGGTATCCAAAGCCCCATATCGTTTAGCGCCGAAGGAGTTGCAAGAATTGAAGGTTCAACTAGAGGAATTGTTGGAATTAGGCTTTATAAGACCTAGTGTATCGCCTTGGGGAGCACCGATCTTGTTTGTTAAAAATAAGGATGGTACTATGAGAATGTGCATCGATTATCGGGAGTTAAACAAGATAACAGTGAAGAGCAAGTATCCACTTCCGGGGATAGATGATCTCTTAGATCAGTTGTCAGGTGCAAAAGTCTTTTCCAAAATTGATCTACGATCTGGGTATCACCAAGTTCAAGTAAGAGAAGATGACATACCCAAGACTGCATTCCGAACAAGATATGGCCACTATGAGTTTCTAGTGTGGTTTGGATTAACAAATGCACCTGTAGTTTTTATGGATTTAATGAATTGTGTTTTCCATGAATATTTGGATAAGTTTGTATTGGTCTTTATTGATGACATACTAATTTACTCAAGAAGTGAAGAAGAACACGATGAACATTTGAGACTAGTGTTAGAAACACTACGGAGAGAAAAGTTATATGCCAAATTCAGTAAATGTGAATTTTGGTTAAGTGAAGTAATGTTTCTCGGGCACATTGTGTCAGCAGAAGGAATCAAGGTAGATCCTGCAAAGGTTGAGACAGTGAAGAAATAGAAATCACCGACCAATGTTAATGAGATAAGAAGTTTTCTCAGTTTGGCAGGTTATTACTGGAAGTTTATCAAGGATTTCTCAAAATTAGCAAGACCATTGACACAGCTTTTGAGAAAGAAAGTCAAATTTGTATGGACTGATGAATGCGAGAAAAGTTTTAAAGAACTGAAGACAAGATTGACAACTGCACCGGTCTTAACTCTCCCAGAAGGAGTGGAAGGATTTGTAATTTACACCGATGCATCTAAATTGGGTTTGGGATGCGTGTTGATGCAAAATGGGAATGTAGTAGCTTATGCTTCACATCAATTGAGACCTCATGAACTGAACTACCCAACCCATGATTTGGAGCTCACTGCCGTGGTACACGCACTTAAAATTTGGAGGCATTATCTTTATGGGGTGAAATGCGAGATTTACACTGACCATAAAAGCTTAAAGTACATTTTTGAGCAGAAAGAGCTTAATATGAGGCAGAGAAGATGGTTGGAGCTGGTGAAAGATTATGACTGCACGATACACTATCATCCCGAAAAAGTAAATGTAGTAGCAGATGCTTTGAGTACAAAGAGACAAGGAGTACTGGGATATCTTTTAACGGACAAGGAGGGACTTGTCAAAGAGATAGAAAAGATGGAGTTAGAGTTGGTGTTTCCACCAAGCTCTACAACAAGTGTGGTAGCTGCAGTGATAGCTAAACCAGAATTACGACCGAGAATCATAGAAGCTCAGATAAAGGATGAACGATTGGAGAAGATAAGACAGAGAGTCAAAGCGGGTGAACCAAAAGAATTCAGTGAGGCAAATGACGGAGCCCTAATGTTCCGTGACAGACTATGTGTTCCGAGTGATGACGCACTGAAACAGGAAATTATGAAAGAAGCTCATAATACCCCCTATGTTGCTCATCCAGGCAGTACGAAGCTATACAAAGACTTGAAGCAATATTTTTGGTGGAACAATATGAAAAGAGAGATAGCAGCATTTGTGGAGAGATGTTTAACATGCCAACAAGTGAAAGCCATACATCAACGACCTTCTGGATTATTGCAGCCGTTGGAAATTCCAGAGTGGAAATGGGAGCATATAACGATGGATTTCGTGGTAGGCTTACCACGATCAGTGAGAGGAAACTCAACAGTATGGGTGATTATTGATCGATTGACTAAATCAGCACACTTCGTGCCGATCAAAACAACAACAGAGTTAAGCAAGTTAGCACAGATTTATGTAAAAGAAATTGTTCGTCTTCACGGAATTCTAGTTTCCATCACGTCGGATCGTGATACACGTTTCACATCAAGATTCTGGAAAAGTCTTCAAGAAGCTATGGGAACAAAGCTGAACTTCAGTACCGCTTTCCATCCTCAAACAGGTGGCCAATCAGAAAGAACGATACAGATTTTGGAAGATATGCTCCGGGGAGTTGTATTGGATGGAAATACAAGTTGGGAAGATGTTTTACCCTTAGTGTAGTTTGCATATAATAACAACTACCAGTCAACGATAAAGATGGCACCATATGAAGCCTTATACGGTCGCAAATGCAGATCACCATTGTATTGGGATGAAGTTGGAGAAAGAAAAAATTTAGGTCCAGAGATTGTGCAGACCACCGTCAAGATAATTGATCAAATTCGAGCCAGAATGAAAGAAGCACAGGATCGATAGAAAGCTTATGCAGATAAGCTCAGAAAAGATCTACAATTTCAAGTTGGTGAAAAAGTTTTCTTAAAGGTATATCCAACACGGGGTGTTGTGAGATTCGGCAAACAAGGTAAATTGAGACCAAGATATGTTGGGCCGTTCGAGATACTTGAAATAATTGGTAAGGTTGCCTACCGATTAGCTCTACCACCGGACCTAGCACAAGTTCATGATGTGTATCACGTGTCAATGCTCAGAAAGTACGTGTTTGATCCAGAACACATTGTCAAAGAAAGTGAAATAATTCTACATACTGACATGACGTACGAAGAAAAACCTCATGAGAGTCTTGATAGAAAAGTTCAGGCCCTTAGAAACAAATAAATTCCATTGGTGCTTGTGCAATGGAACCACCATGATCGAACTGAAGCAACCTGGGAACTTGAAAGCAGGATGAGACAACAATATCCCAAGATATTCTAAGGTACGTGAATTTCGGGACGAAATTCTTTCAAGGGGGGAGGAATATAATACCCCAAACCTTTATTATTAAATTTTAATTAGATTCTCAACTTAATTTTTATCTTAGTGTCTTATGTCAATTTAAGTATAGAGGATCTTTAGAAATTAATTTAATTTACTTGGTAATTATATTATTATAGCTTGAGTGGGTATGGGAATAATTATTTTAGCCAACAATTTATCTATGGGTTGTCTAGATTTTATTTAAAGGAAGCCCAGCAGTTATTTAATTTAACCCAAAGGCCTTAGCCCATTTAAGTTTAATCTCTTTTTGGTGGCCTTTAAGCCCAAGTGAGTAAATATAAACACATTTTAGTTAGGAATTTAGTAATTTCCCTCATTCTCAATTCTAAGGTCAGTCGCTCTCACCCTCTTCTTCCCTCTCTTGCGATTTTCTGGCAAGGTGACCGGAGGCGGAGCGCCACCGCTGGTCCACCATCCACCGCCACCATAAAATGCAGATTCCAGCCATTCTTTTTATTTATTTTAGATTTCAAACCCTTTCTTCATTTCTAGTTCGATTCAACCATTTTGGTGAGGAGATGAAGGCTAGAATTCTGGAAAATATTCAACAAGGCCGCACCTTAGTGTGTCGCCGACAAGTTTTCCGGTGGCCGGATCCCACAAGCACTTGCATCAATCTCTTCTTCTCTTCTTCCTCTATATTTTCCTTTATTTACTTTATGATTCAGGGTGTTTTACATATTTAATTTTGAGTTTAAATTCTATTTAACCCCAATATTTTTAAAATCCTCAAAATGCAACATTTTTATTTATTTTCATGTTTTTTTTGGAAGTTTTCTTTATTTTTTTTTAAATCATAACATATCTGTATCTCAGTTTACATATATAAGAGATGTTTCATGTGTAGGAAAATATTAAAAGAAATACAAATTAAATGTGCTAGTGCATGGTTTGTAAGGGGATCGATTTTTCTTATTGGAGAGAAGGATTTTTGTGGTGATGTTTTGGGTGGTGTGTGTACTGTAGTCCAGAGAGAGAGGGAGGAGAAGATGGAAGTAAATTGACTTCTATTTTTGTTGGTTTGTTTTTGCTTGAATTGTAATAAAAAAGGGGGTGTGTTGTTATAGACAAAGAAAGAGAAATTATTGATTTTGAAAAATTGTTAAGGGGTGTGCATGTGTGCAGTGAATGAAAAATAGCAAAGATAGAGAGAGAGATTATATTAGTTGGTCTCATTCTGTAAATTGATTGTGCAGTAAAAGGAGAGACATAGAGAGAGAGGTTTGATTGGAAGCACAAATATTTTGTTGGGTTTATTCTTTTAAAGAAAAATATACTTAAAATGATTTTGGAATGTGTATGCATGTGCATAAAATATGAATGTTGTCCTTTTATCAATGTTGCTTTTTCCAGAAGAAAGAGAAAAAAAAGTTGAGTGAGAGAAAGAACAAAGAAAAGAAAATGGTTGACTTTAGTGTGGTGTGTGTGTTACGATTTTGGAAAGAGGAAGTGAAAAAGGAAAATTTGACTTTATCTTTAATCTGTTAAGGGGTTTTAGTGTGTGAGTAATGCAGAGACGGTGCAAGTATTAGTTTTAATTAATTCATGTTTACATTATGATTTATTTAAACAAGAATCACAAATTATATTTTACAAAAATTAGTATATTTTAATGGTTAAAAATTGAAGTCTATAATCAATTGACTGTGGCTCGAAATCTTCGAAGAATCTACCTTAATTCAATTTTCCTTATTAAATACTAAATCAGTTTTAATTTTGAAAATCGAGTTTAGCCAAGTGGTTAATTTATACTTTAAATAATCTTAGGTCTTAGGTTCAATTCCCCTTATTCTCATTTTTACATCCTTTATATCTACATTTTCTGCATTAAATGATCTGTCTTAATTAATAATTAATCTGCATTAATTTTTTCAAATTGGTCTTTAGCCTAAGTTGTTAAGGCTTGTTTAATCCATTAGAGGTTAAGGGTTCAAATCTCCTTAACTTCATTTTTATTTATCATCCTTAAATTATTTTATTTTATTTTATTTACATATATATATGTATTAAAAATTTGAAAATTTATTATGTAATTACATTATAACTTTAGATTATTCTATGATTTCTTAAATTCTTATATCATCAATTTCATCAACTAATTCCATGGGCATAAAACCTTGCACTTTAGAATTTTAACTAGTTAGCTCATGATCTAGGATTTGACCTTATACGCTTCTAAGACTTAGTCTTTATGTGTAGGACAAAATCCGGATCATCAGGCTTAGGGGACTCTTAAAAGAATCGTAAAAGCTTCAGCTACTATTAGCTAACCAGGTGGGCTATTCTATCTTTTTAAACTTTACATTTCGAGTTATTAAGCTCTGCTCTGTTTAAATTGCATATGTGATTATCTGTGTTAAAAATATTTACGTGCTACTGTATGTTATCGGAGTCTCATATACCAGCGCTGTGTCAATGTGAGTAGCTACAGTACGCATGCTTTATTTGTCATGCCCTATTCCTTGTCGTGAAGACTAAAATGAACGGTTATACTCATTGGTGATACTCTTAAGACTTACGCGTTGATGATGTAGTAGAGGTTGCGAACAGTGACTGGTTATACACTTAGCGCTTCATGATAAAATATTTTGGTGAACTTAGGTTACTTTATATTCTAAAAACCTCCTAAGCTTGACTACATGCATAAATACAGATATATCACTTTTAGAAAACGATTTACATAAAATTCATTGTGAAAATTTGCCCACTGAGTGCATTAGTACTCAGCCTAAATCTTTCAAAATATTTTCAGGTCAGTAGACTGGCGCGTGGAAGTGACGATGCTGAGGAATGGGCTTTTGTTAATTATGTGTTTTTCCCGTTGACTTCTCTTTTGTTCAATGTCTTGCTTCCGCACTTTCGTTGTTATTGTTGTTAAATTATTCTATAACATTGATCTTCGTATTATCGTTAAACTAGGATTTTATAATTATAATGCATGTTTGGTTTCTGAATTTTCTGTTAAGATTACCCCTTTCTTTCCCTCTTCTTATTTCCAACCCCCGTGGTGTTCATTTCCACGGTCTTTCGGGACCGGGGCGCTATATCAACCTTAAGGAGCTCTTCGGTTATCAAAAGCGCTTGCCACGCCATTAGGCAATGAAGAAGTTGATGGATGCAAGAATGGCTGACTCTACACCTGTTAGGGATCACGTTCTCATGATGATGGGGTATCTGGCTGAGATCCAGACCTTTGGTGGAGAGCTGGACGGTGAATCTCAAATCGACATCGTTCTTCATAGCTTGTCCTCGAAGTTTGAGCAATTCAGGTTGAACTTCAACATGATAAAGAAAGATGTTACCACTGAACTACTCATGGTCCTTCAGGCGGCTGAATTGCTCCAAAAGGGCAATCCTGAGGCCCACATAGCTGAGAATAGGGTGTATTCTTTGGGTGTGAAAAAGAAGTAGAGATACGCAACTAAGAAGGCCGCAGATGCAGCGCCTAAGGTGAAGAAGCCGAAGGCGAAGATTCCTCTTGAGGAGTTCAAGTCGAAGACTAAGTGCTTCAAGTGCGGCCAAGCAGGTCACTGAAAGACGGTGTGCCCTAACAAGAAGAAAAAGAGAGTTATATCTCACACTCTTGTTGTAGAAACATGTTAAGAAACTTGTTCTACCCAGTCATGGGTAGTAGATACTGAAGCTACTGATCATGTTTGCATGCCTTTGTAGGGGTTCTTGGTAAAAAGATAGCTGAGTGAGAATGAGATCACTATCTACATGGGCAATGCTACAAGAGTGGCGTCTATTGCAGTGGGAGATGTTGTTTTACCTTTCAGTAGTAATAGAACTTTGGTTTTGAAAGATTATCTTTATGTACCGAATTTTAGGCGAAACCTTATTTCAGTTTCTAAATTGATTATGAATGGATATTATGTTTCTTTTGATAACAAGGTTGTTATCTTTATTGGTAAACATTTTATCTGTTCTGGCACATTGGATGGACACCTTTACTTTCTTAAACCAATGCAAGACACTATACAAAGATAACTGCTAAATACATCGATCATTAACTCTAACAAAAGAAAAGAACCTTCAGACTTGAATCAAATTTATCTTTGGCATCTGAGGCTAGGTCATATCAACCTTAAGAGGATACAGAGGCTTGTAAACGATGGACCATTTTCTTCTTTGGTATTGGAATCGTTTCATTTGTGTGAATCCTATTTGGAAGGTAAGATGACCAAGCTTCTTTTTGGCAGTCAAAAGGAAATAGATTCGAAGAGTTATTAGACTTTATTCACTCTGACCTGTGCGGCCCTTTGTCAGATCAAGATCGAGGAGGGTTTGAGTATTTCATCACTCTGATTGACGATTACTCAAGATATGGATATATCTAGCTATTGCGTTGCAAGTCTAAATGCTTTGAGATATTCAAAGAGTTTAAGGTAGAAGTGGAGAAACGAACAGGCAGAAGTATCAAGTCACTGCATTCTGATTATAGTGGTGAGTACCTCTCAAATGAATTTAGGGATTACATGGCAGAGAATGGGATTACTTCCCAGTTGACTGTGCCAGAAACTCCACGGCAGAATGGCGTGGTGGAGAGAAGGAACAGAACTCTGTTAGAGATGGTCAGATCGATAATGAGTTATTTTGAGTTGCCTATTTCATTTTGAGGATATGCCCTAGAAATGGCAGCCTACATACTTAACTTAGTTCCATCAAAATCAGTTCATTCTACGCCCACAGAACTATGGACTGGACGAAAGCCCAGTTTGAACCATATTTGGATCACAATCAAGTCTGGGAGCTCGTATAACCACTTGATGGGGTAAAACCCATTGGTTGTAAGTGGGTCTACAAGTGCAAGAGAGGAGTTGACGGGAAGACTGAAACCTTCAAGGCTAGATTGGTGGTGAAATGGTACACTTAGAAATAAGGGATCGATTATGAGGAAACCTTTTCACCGGTAGCCATGCTTAAGTCAATTCGGATTCTCTTGTCAATTGCCACTCATTTAGATTATCAGATCTGGAAAATGGATGTCAAGATAACTTTTCTAAATGAAAGTCTTGGAATATTCGATTTGATGACATCTTGCTTATTGGAAACAGTAAGAAGACATTGTCGAACATTAGCGTGTGGTTGTCTGAGCAGTTCGATATGAAGGATCTGGATGAAGCCGAACATTTCCTTAGCATCAAGATCATTCGAGATCGCCAGAAAATGATGTTATGTCTGCCCAGGTGACTTATATCGATACATTGCTGGCTAGGTTTGGCATGCAAGATTCCAAGAAAGGTTTTATACCTTACATACATGGAATTCATCTATCCAAGAAAATGTGTCTCCAAATACAATCTGAGATAGAAGAAATGAAGAAAGTACCATATGCTTCGGCTGTGAAAATTTTAATGTATGCCATGCTATGCACTAGGCCTGATATATGCTATGCCGTCGGCATGGTAAGCAGATATCAGTCTAACCTTGGACAAGGTCACTAGATTGCGGTAAAAAACATTCTCAAGTACCTTAAAAGGACTCGAGATTACATGTTGGTATTCCTCTCTGATAGTCTAGTGCATTTAGGTTATACGGATTCATATTTTCAATCTGATTAAGATCAGAGTAAATCTACCTCAGGCTATGTGTTTACACTAGGAGGCGGAGCCATTGCATGGAGGAGCATAAAGCAGAAATGCATTGCTGATTCCACCATGGAAGCCGAGTATGTAGCTGTCTCTGAGGGTGCAAAACAGGTTGTCTGGCTCCGCAGTTTCCTGTTGGGTTTGAGCGTGGTTCCTGAGTTGCCTAAGACTATCATGATATACTTTGATAATTTTAGTGCAGTGGCAAACTCGAAAGAACCCAGAGCCCACAAGGCAAGTAAGCACGGAGAGAGAAAGTACCATCTTATATGAGAAATCATTAAGAGAGGAGATGTGATGGTGGTCAAGATTGCATCGGAGGACAACCTGGATGATCCATTCACAAAGAGCTTGCCGGCTAAGACCTTTGATGGTCACGTAGAGAAAATGGGAGTGAGATGCAGATCTGGTGGCGCAGTTTGAGTCTGTAGTTTAGATTGGAGAGTTTGCCAGTTAGTTTTTATGCTTGAAAGACATGCTTCAAGTATAAGTGGGAGATTGTTAGTTTTGTATACTGGATAGACATGTCTTTGTATACTTTTCTGATGATATGATGATATGAATTGAAAGTTATTGCAGTCACTGTTTACATTTAGATTATTTTATATAATTATTTTATGCAATGTTCAATATACTTACATTGTAGATAATATCGTATGGGGAGACACACGATAAGATCATATCATTAGAACTTTGTATTGTATTAAAAAACTCACGTCTTAGATCGTCTTGAACACACCATCGGTGCACCGTAGAATAATCTAATAAGTTAGTTTATCTTGACTAATTGATTATTCTAGTACACTTGTTAGTGTATTGAGGAGGATCACGATAGGATACTATTCTCTACTATGACCCTGATAGTGAGAGAACAAAGATCCGCAGAGTTTCGGTTCTGAACTCATGTTTGTTGGCGAGCATATGTGTACATTACTTATTGCTTTGACTTATCAATGGATGAGATCCTTTTGTGGATCAATAAACTCGATATCTTGGGTAATGATAGTGTATACATCATATGTCGTGCAATATGCATGGGCATCGTGTCCTGGTACGCCAGGTTGATGATGTTCTCTTGATGAAACACAAGTTCATGTTGAAACTCTGCAGGTGGAATTTATTCTGTACATGATAAAGCTTGTGTGGTACTACTCAATGTTTTAGATGTTAATTAAATATAGTTGTCAGAGGCTGACATAATTAATTAACGAACATTATATCTTAAACACGGAAAATGGCTGAACTAAAGGAGAAAGCATATTCATAAATATTTATTAAATTGGTAGGTCAGTATTACTTCTTTAGTGGAATAAAAGTAATACTTTATTTATTTAATTATACCTTAAGTTTATTGGATATTGGAAATTTAATAAATTAGTGGGCCAGTTTAATATTCTTCTAGATCCCTGTTGTAGCCCAAATAGACTGTTAGTGGACTGGATATGGAACTTGAGAAAGAGGCCTAAACCTAGTAGGGCTGGGAAGTGCATTTTCTGCCACCTCCCAATTTAATCATATGGAGGGTTCAAAAATCACACACATAAACACACACAATATTCAGACCCTCTTTGTCTCTCAAGATATCCACACACTTCACAACTCTATTAGTAGCATACATCCTACTCTGTATCTGATACTCAGTCCAAGAATACAACAGAAGATCTCAGAGTTGAATACTTGGAGAAGATGCCGATCTAGCATCAGAAAAGAGGGCGTCGATCTTGTCTTCATTCAACAATAAGATTAGATCTTTAATCTTGTCCTCAGACTGTCTACCGATTTATAAGTAATACAATTCTATTTGTTCCGCTTTAATTAGATTCGATTTGCTCTACATGTTAATTGTGCTAGACGTGTGATAAACATGCTTGAGACATAAAAATATGATTTGCATGAACATGGGTTAATGAACATCCAAATGATCTTGCGATAGTTTAATTCGAAAAAACCCAACATAAAAACATTTGAAAAAGAGGGAGTGAGCACTAATGTACATAGTGGGTTTTTAAAGAAAAATCCTTAATGAAACTTTAGAAATATTCAATCAACAACTAACGGTATATGGAGAGCAAAACGCAAAAGCCCTCTCCATATCCGCAAAACCTTTTCTTTTTCCTTTGTGCCCTTCCTGGGTCAAACCTGATGTCTACTGTACCCTTAGGCATGCTTTAGGATAAGAGATGGGTTACATCAAATATCTTACTAAGTATGCGAGGGGGTTACCCAGCAGTGACTCGAGTATGCGAGGGGGGTTACCTAGTAGTGACTCCCTTAGTGATCAAGGATCACATCCTGGTGATATAAAATCACAATCCTTTTGAGCTCAAATCCTGCTTAATCAAAAGATACGATCCTTTCTTCTTTAACTTCACTAGCATAATCAAGCATATAGCATAATATCTAGGACTAATCATTCAATCATCGATGTGATCTCATAGCATATAAGGGATCAAATAACATAATTCTTCATTTCTTAGGTTTGCTAACATAATCAGGCCTAGAGTATAAATCTAGGACTAATTCTTTAAATCAAGCATGATTTCAAAACCCATAAGGGATTTCAATACCCTAAAAGGGCAATACTTATCTATACAATCTTTAAGAAAAATAACAACATCAATCTCAAGATCATGATCACGTATGTATAAACTTATTGCAACGAATAAGCAATTCTCAATATTTCATGCTAAGCATTTATAACATATCTAATCATGCTTAAGAGCTCAATTAACAACAATCCTTCAAAATAACTTCCTTCTTTTCTTTGCACAGAGATCAATCATGTAGAGTAAAACATTTAATTGGATATTTCATCTTACCGTATCATGCTTCTAAATAGATGAGTATAGAATTATCCACCTTGATCACGGAATGGAGGACGAAGCAATGAGTTGTAAATCCTTTCCCGGGTGTCCACAGGGTTCGCCTTTTCCCACAAAATCTGATTATCGACTTATGGACCTATTCAAAGATCTTAAGCTCTAAAATAAACTTAAATCGAAATAAACCCTTCTATCCTTAACTAAGACTTTAATACAGATTGAACGACTTTAGAACTTTGATAAAATACAAGGACTAAAGGTTGGAAGAACCCAAAAATTTTCCAAAACATACTTGAAAATGGGACACCAGCGCCGATGGAGGGGGGCCAATGCCGGCGGCCTACAAAACAACGCTTCTCGCACCGCCGGAGGACCCAGCATCAGCGGGGCAAAGGGTATCCCACATTGGCTTGGGAAACTCCGTGACCGTGGGGTGTCCTTGGCCGTAGGGGTACCCTAGCACTGGCTAAGTTCACAGCCACGGCGGACCTGGACTTCTGCGACTTTCTTTCTGGGTTTCGAAGAACTGGAAGAACATTTCAACGAACACTGAAGAACACTTCAACATTTAAAAATAAAACAAGCATGCTTGATTAATTGAAATCGACACTAAAACAACATCCAGCTATTAACTCAGAAAATAACGATGAGAATTGAAATACCAAACTTAAATGGATTTGAACAGAATTAATGATAACAACCCCAAATAATAACAATAACGAAGAACGTAACTGAAATGTGGAATTAAAAGAATGAAAAGAAATAGAATTTGGGGCTGATGAAAAAAAATGGATGGAGTCGAGTGTGTTGAAGGGGGTGGCTAGCGTCGGCATCTCGTCGAGTCATTGTTGCGGCAGAGCCGCTTACTGTTTCCTGACGGTGTCTTGCCCTTCAGCATAAGCCGAAAGTCAGTCCGGCCACTAGCCATCCGAAAACACCTTCCTTCATCGCCTTTCTTACCCGCCATCCCACTCGTCACCTCGGAGGAACAGTCACGAAGAATGTTCCTTGCTCGACTCAAAGCTTTCAGTCGTCTTTCTCTCTCACTTTCCCTCTCTCTAGGAAATGAAGAATGGTGAAGAATGGTGTGAAGAAAGTGGAGGGAGGGCTTTTATTTATAGGGAAAATGGGTGGATTCCGGGGGATGCCAATGTAGTAGAAAAATACTGCTAAAGTAATTCCAAGCTCGATTAAAAGTTACTTTATTCGATGTCGAGGTCCAAACGACCTCAAACATGAAATCTAAAAATACCGAAAGACTCATTGGTTCGAGTACTATTGAACCAACTTGACTCGGGCTGAAGAAGAGGTGGTCTGAAGAAAAACAAGAAAAGATTCTCTTTTCTAAAATTACTTTTACTATTCAATCAGACTGGCAGATTTTGCTCCCGAGCGTTCGATTGACCTCGGATTGGCAATCCGTGAACACGAACAGATTCCTTGGGTCATTTCCCATCAGATAGGCTTGACAGAATAAGACTCCGATCAATGAAGAGGATTTCATAAATTTCTCAAAACACGAACGTACACAGAAATTACTATTCATTTACTTTATTAATACCATTTTCATCACCGGAACCTCAAATAATCTTGGATTAAAATTTTGAAAATACCAACACACTCCTTAGGTCTAAACCTTTCTAATAAGACCAAAATGGGTCATAACAGACTTAGGATTAAAATTTTCAAAAAGACAATTTCATGAAAAATGACCCTTATCTGACTTCCCTTAATCCTTAATAAAATCTCTTCCGTAACCTCTTAATCATCATTCAAAAATTTAGGTTATTACATCCTACCCCACTTAAAGAAATTTCATCCCGAAATTTACTAATCTTGATAAGGAACACCCAGATACTTTTGTAACAGCTCTGTTTCTAGTTCCCAGGTTGCTTCCTCTGAACCATGATGGTTCCAGATCACCTTAATCAGGCTAATCTCCTTATTTCTTTGCTTATGGATCTTTCGATCCACAATGGCTTGAGGCTTCTCCTCATATGCTAAGTCCTCGTTCAGGACTATCTCTTCCTTACTAATCACATGTTTTGGATCAAACACGTATTTTTTCAATATTGAGACATGGAAGATGTCATGAACATCACTCCGGTTGGGCGGTAGGGCCAATCTATAAGCTACCTCATTAACCTTTTCTAAGATTTCAAAAGGTCTAATGAATATGAACCTTAACTTGTTCCGTTTGCTAAAACGGATCACTCCTTTAGTTGGAGATACTTATAAAAACACTTTTATCTCCAACGTTGAAACTCAGCTCTATCCTTCTTTAGTCTGCATATGCCTTTTGCCTATCTTGAGCTTCCTGAATTTGTTGATGAATTAAATCGATCTTTTGGACTGCTTTCTGGACCATCTCGGGTCCGAGTATACTGCTTTCTCCAATCTCATCCCAATACAGAGACGACCTACACTTCTTTCTGTACATGGCTTCATACCGAGCTATTCCAATTGATGATTGGCAGCTGTTGTTGTACGAAAACTCTACCAACGGGAGTAGCTCCTCCTAATTGCTTCCTTAGTCAATGACCATTCCTCTAAGCATGTTATCTAAAATCTGAATAGTCCTTTCGGACTAGCCATCCGTCTGAGGATAAAAGTCATACTGAAATTAAGCTTCGTTCCCATGGCTTCTTGTAAACTCTTCAAATATCTTGACGTAAATCTTGTCTCACGATTAGACATGATCGAGACCGGCACTCCGTGCAATTGCACAATTTCCTTTACATACGTCTAGGCTAATTGATCTAGCTCATCCGTCATCATAACAGTGATAAAATGAGCTGCTTTTGATAATCAATCCACGATTACCCAAATAGCGGTATTGCCCCACTTAGACTTTGGCAATCCTACCACAAAGTCCATATTGAGGGTTGGAGCATTCCAGAGGGTTTCTAATGTAGAGCTTTCACTTGCTGGCAATTGAAGCACCTTTCTGTGAAGGCGACTACCTCTCTTTTCATGTTATTCCACCAAAAGTTTCTCTTTAGATCTTGATACATCCTGGTGCTTCCGGGATATACTGTATACGGCGTTTTATGCACTTCACGCATAATCTCTTCCTTCTTTTTCTCCTTATCTAGTACAGATAACCTTCCTTTGAAAAAGAGAGCAGCGTCCGCTGCTTCCGTGAAGACTTGCGAATTATTGAACTACACTTCCAGACTTTTCTTCTCGAGGAATTCGTCTCCTCTTTGAGCTTCGACTATCCTTTGCCTAAGGTCAGGCTGAGCGACTATCATGGCAATCTGAACTTCAATAGATTTAGGTGGTGTGAGAACCTCTATTCTTAACTTCTCGAATTCCTTGCGAAGATCTTCCTTGACTTGAACGAGTCCAAATTCTGCCCTCTTCTTTCGACTTAAGGCGTCAACTACCACATTGGCCTTGCCAAGAAGGTAGTGAATGGTGCAGTCATAATCCTTTAGGAGTTCCAACCACCTTCCTTGCCTCATGTGAAGATCCTTTTGTTTGAAGAAATACTTCAAACTCTTGTGATCTGAATAGATCTCGCACTTAGCTCCATAGAGAAAGTGCCACCAAATCTTCAGCGCGTGAACAACTGCTGCTAACTCCAAATCATGCGTGGGGTAATTTTACTCGTGATTCTTAAGCTATCGTGAAGCATAAGCAATCATCTTTCCTCTTTGCATCAGCACGCATCCTAATCCTTCCTTTGACACATCCGCGTAGACCACAAAATCTTCATTCCCTTCTGGAATGGCTAACACTAGGGCTGAGGTCAACTTCCTCTTCAAAGTTTGCAAACTTTCTTCCCACTTTTGCGTCTATTTGAACTTGGAATCCTTCTTTAGAAGACGCGTCATGGGCTTAGATATCGTCGTGAATCCTTCAATGAATCTACGATAATATCCAGTGACTCCTAAGAAACTCCTTATCTCATTCATGCTCTTTGGAGATTTCTAATTACTTATCGCTTCGATCTTGGTTGAATCCACCTTGATTTCTTCAGTTGACACTATGAGTCCTAAAAACATAACTTTTTTAAACCAAAACTCGCATTTGCTACACTAAGCGTAAATTCTTTCTTTCCTTAATATCTCCAGCACCACTCTTAGGTGCTCTTAGTGCTGCAACTTGTCGTTTGAATAGATGAGGATGTCATCTATGAAGACGAGCACAAACTTATCAAAATATGGGTGAAATACCCGGTTCATTCGATCCATGAACACTGTTGGGGCATTTTTTAATACAAAATACATCACTATAAATTTATAGTGCCCAGAGCGAGTCCTAAAAGCAGTTTTAGGAATATTCTTTCTTTCGGATATTCAGCTGATGATACCCAGATCTCAAATCTATCTTAGAGAAAACACTTGCTCCTTTAAGTTGATCGAAAAGATCATCTATTCTTGGGAGAGGGTATCAATTCTTTATGGTCAACTTATTCAACTGTCTATAATTGATGTACATTCTCAATGTGCCATCTTTTTTCTTTACGAACAAAATTGGAGCTCCCCAAGGTGACACATTAGGTTGGATAAAACCTCGGTCTAATAACTCTTGCAATGAAACCTTGAGCTCTTGCAAGTCCTTAGGTGCTATTCTGTAGGGGGTTTTCAATATTAGCGCCACTCCTGGCTCCAAATCGATAGTGAACTCCACTTGCCTATCCGGGGAATGTCCTGGTAGATCCTTTAGAAATACGTCTGGGTATTCTCTTATGACTGGAACGTTATCAATGGCAAGCTCTCCTTCTTCTTTCCTTACTAGATTAACCAGAAACGCTTGACAATTATTCTTCCTCATCATCTTGGCGGCCTTCAAAGCGGAGATCACTAAAACTTTAGTTCCCAGCCTTGATCCGTAGATCTTCACCTTGGGTTTCCCAGGTGATCGTGTAATGCCCCAATCCCGAGAATTAGGATGGGGACACTACAGGATAAATAGAAGGAAAAATGTAGCATAATGAAAAATCCAGGGGGTCCTCTCTAATGTGCCGATCCCAAAAGAAATAATAAATGAAGGTCAGAGTGTTACTAAAATAGGAAGTACTATTTAGAATAATCAAATGAACTGGCTTTAGAACAAGAATAGGTTATATTCCCCAGAAATTTGGGTAGCATAACCTCTATAGCTGGAAGAAATTCACGTCTTTCAATGTATCAACGAAGTCAAATGATTCAATCAAGTCAAAACAATGCTTATTCATAGGCCAATCAAATTCAAACAGAATCCAACAATTAATAAATAGGATTCTGACTCTTCAAACAAATAGGACCTCTTCATAGGTCACAACAACTAAGACCCATCAATAGATCAGAGGCAAATAAACTATTTTATGTCTCTTTCATATGACAGAAGCAATTAGTCAAGATAAGAACTATTCATAGGTTAATTGAAAAATAAACAGAATCCAAGACTTATCCTAATATGACCTACCCAAAGGTCGAAAACTGTAAAGAGACATGCTTGGATCTATGGAAAAGAAATGGGACTTTATTTATCATGATTCAGATAAGGTATACAATTCAGACAAGCCCAAAAATAAAACATATCATGCAATCATACTATGGGGTAACTGTATCAGAGTTTAAGCGGAAAAACATTGGAGTAATATTGTATCAAATAACAACATACTCATAAGTAATAATTTAGTCTGAACAAGACAGCAAGGCATGATCAACCCACAATAGTACATCAAGCCATCATATCCAGCATCTCAACCTCTGAAAAATATTTGAAAAAGAAAGTGTGAGCACTAATGTACTCAGTGGGTTAAACTTTTAACTCAATCTTTAATAAAAACTGCAACAGAATATCCAAAATATAAATACAGATAATGGAAAGAAAAATGCGAAAGCCCTTCCCATTTCTGTAAACCTTTACTTCTCTTTGATACCTTATAGCTCCTTTTGTCATCTACTACACTCTATGACATGTCGCTGATAGGAAAAGGGAGGGGTTACCTCGCTAATCCGGAAAGAGTGTACTAGGGATCACCTAGTATTAACCCTAAGTATACTAGGGGTTACCTAGCATTGACTCCTATAGTGATGCTTTGATCACGTGTATGTGCGGGGGTTACCTCAAAGTGACACCTTTAGTGATTAACATCACAATTGCAAGAATCATAGTTCCTTTCTATCATTTATTCTATGTTCTCTATAAAGCGCATAATATGACATAAGCACAAAAAAACTATGTCATCCTCTTAATATAGCAACTATACTAACCTTTAATTCCTCTAGCAAACTTAGTTAAATTATGTTTCATTTTCCTTAAACGGAAACCATTCTTTAACTTGAGTTTAATACTAAAAGCACAGGCTAAAAAGTACAACTCATTATACACAAGTATAATCAATACACAATAAATATTTAATATACTGTAATTTTAAACTATGACTTTAGACTTTAAATATAAACTCTAACCTTAATTTATAAACTATGAACTTTAAACTCTAACCTTAACTTTTAACCCACAAACTTTAATTATGATCAGGCATAATCTATTCTATTTAATTATGTCAAAGAATAATCTATATTCGTTTATTGTGATAAATCATAATCAATATTCTCAATAATTATGATAAAGCATAATCTATGTTCTTAGTAATTATAACAAAGCATAATCTATGTTCTCAATAATTATACATCAATATAATACTATTATTCTAGTAGAGACTTGAGCAGATAATTCCTCAAATATTTTATTTGGATATTCTAACTATGACTATCACATTTATGAGTTAATAACTCAAATATAGATAGGTTTTGCAAATAAACCCACCTTGATTAGATCAACTCAGGTGATCAAACTTCTCAATATTCATCCGTCAGCTCTTTTGACTGGCTCAACAGGTCCTACAAGATCAAACCTTATTTTAGGACTGTTATTCTAATTTTCAGAACTCGACTTTAATTTAATTGGAGCATTTATGCACTTTAATTATATTTCAACTGAGAATGCTCGACTATAGAGATCTCGTACAACTTCCATACAGAAGAAAATAAATTCTAAAATATAATTTTCAATTTGATGGGATCAAAAGATTTGACAGAGGTTACTTTCCGTAACTTGCCATTTTAATCAATTTTTACTCAGCTAACCTCGATTGCACTTTTCACTTGTCCAAAATTATGAAAATAATTAGACATGACCCCACATATATCTTTATTAAACTATACAATTTTTGGAATTTTCTGAAATCACATGCTCTAGTTATAAAAATAATCACCTGATTAAAATAATCGACTTTAATCAAAACTTATCGGAAAATTACGAAGCTTGGCAGTCCTATAGGAAATAATATTTTGATAAACTTTCTAGTTCAAACTTTTCGATTTGACGACTCAAAATGGGAAAAAATAGGTAAAAACTTATGAAAGAACGATAAGCATCAAAAAGTCAAATGAAGACCTGCCATTTAAGGGTCCTAATATTGTTACTTTGTTAGCAATAGAAGATGGAGATCAAAGCTTGAAGATCAATACATGTCGATCACGTATGCATAAAGATCGAGGTAAAAGGAAGATCAACGTGCATGGTGAGTTTGGGAAGCTCAAGATCGGACGTTGTACTATTTCAAAACCGTGGTTCGAAGTTAGAAGCTTAATACCCGTCCAGGAGCTGATTAAGAATAAGCCATGACCATGCCTTAGTTCCAGTCAAGAATTTACAAGAAGAGTGAAGCCCAAAAGTGATGAGCATGCATGGACGCCCCAAATCAAGCCCACACGTCCATTAAGGAGTTCAAGTCCACAAAATTGAAGGCCTAAAGTTGTTGGGTTTATTTTATCCTAGTTTAGATTTTTATTATTTTATTTTTGGTCGTTTTGGATTTACCTTAATTCGAGTTCTAGTTATAGTAGGATTCCCAGTTTAGTTTAGGTAGTTTCCTAGTAACTTTCTAGATCAGATTTTCTTTATTTTTGTATCTCTTAATTTTGTCTATCCCTTCACCTATATAAGGGGATTCATTGTTTTATTATTATTCAGACATTGCATGAATAAATTGAACTTGTATTCACAATTGTCTGGCGATCATTTGGTTGATCACCCATTTATCAAGTTCTATTAATCTAGCAAATCAATTAGTCCTATCCAAGCTTCTTTTTTTAGTTCCATCGAGTTCTAAAGGGGAAGTGCTAACCAATCCAGAGAAGATCGACGTAATTACATTTTATCTCGTGAAGACGGGGTTCAATTGAAGACCGAGTCCATTCTACCTATCACCATACTTCGCCGATGCGACAACCAACATCCACAAGCCACAACTCATACGCCTCATTCTTTCCAAGTAAGTTCGATCATTCATCTATCCTTCTTAGCCTCCATCAAAGCCATCCACGTCCCAAACTAAAATTTGTCGTTCATATCTTTCCTTCATTTATTTGTATTGTGTTTTGTCTTAGTTTGCTCACGTTCTAGGTGTCTTAAGTTGTTTAAATTATTGAGTCTAATTCAGCATAGAACCGAGTCTTGTTCATTATGTTTCAATCAAGTATCTAGTATAGTTAGTCGGGTTGAATCCGTTATTCTGCGGACGTTGTTCGAGTCCTTTAAAGTCTTCCTCTACATTCTCAAGATTTGTCTTATATTAATTATCTGGGTCACATCAAAAACTAAAACTGATCGGCACCCCTTTATTTTTCATGTTTTCTAGCATTTTCACCGGTTTTCGGCCATCGAGCAATGACGCACTCAACATACGAATTGAAGTACTATTTAAAATACACAACATATTAAAATTTCAACTATAAAGGATGAGAAATGGACTGAAATGAGACATACGAAGCGGCTATACGATGATGGCACGACAACGGTGATTTCCGGACATCCACGACAGCAACGGTGGCGGCGGCTCTCTAACAACCTTTCCACACTCGACAGCTGCTCCCGCAGCAGCACGCCCCCCAACAAAATTTAACCTGGGCCCGCATGCGCGATTTACTCAGCGCAGGCCCGGGTTTCTCTCATTCATCAACACAAATGAGAGAGAAAGAGAAAGAAGAGAGAGAAATGAGCAAGGAATAATGAATTCCCCTCTCCCCTATCTATAGGAAAAGCTGAGGCGGAGCGAATATAACTTTTTTGAATATACAATACTGATAAAGCTTTTTTCGGATTTAATTAAAGTTGCTTTATTCAATGGCGAGGTCCAAATGACCTCTAATAAAAAATCTGAAAATACCGGGAGACTCGTTGGCTTGAGTACTATTGAACCAAATCATCATTGAAAAATGAGGAGGTCGTCTGAAGAAAAATGAGATAAGATTCTCTATCAAAAATTACTTTTACTATTCATTTCGACTGACAGATTTTGCTCATGAGCGTTCGATTGACCTCGAATTAGCAATCCGTGAATGCGAACAGATTCCTTGGGTCATTTCCCATAAGATAGGCTTGATAGAACAAGTCTCAGATTAATGAGGAGGATTTCATAAATTTTTCAAATCACGAATGCACATATAAATTACTATTCACAGGTTTTGCCTTTACAATTTTCAATTTCAGGAGTCCTATAGAGGTCATATTAAAATTCTGAAAGAACCAACAGCTTCCTTTAGGTCGTTACATTCTAGAAAAGACTAATATTGACTATCTTCCGGAGGCAAATACAAACTCTTATCATCGATTTTCACATAAAAGACACAAAAAGTCGCGACTTACATCTATTTTACTTTATTCTAGCTCCAATTATTTTCTTTAGTCTTCTAAATAAATTTAGAAAACCTCTTAAGATATTCTGAAATTTCTGGAATGGTATAGATCGAAACACCACTTCTCTTTCAGGTCAGTTTATGGCAGCATACGATGAGGTTAACCAATCCATTCCTAGAGTAGACATCCATTAAAAATTTTTGGTGCCCATAATCTTCTTAAATAGAAATATTTACTTTTCTTTAAACAAAATTTGAGAATGAATTAAACTTTAGATTGAGTAAGAACACTTTTTCACAAACTTTTCATTTCAGAAAATCATCTTACCCGAATACCTTTTACTCTGAATTTCATTCTCACGGATTTTCCCTTATCCATACAAGGATATGAAAGTAAGTTCCTTAGCTTGCTCAAATCTTTCCTTTTCTGTGTTCAAAAATCATGAATCCAAAATCCAGAATCTCTACACTATCATACCTTAATTTTTGGTTGAAGATACGAGGGTTATGGCGAGCTGTGGGTTGTTGCTTTAATATCATAGAACAATTTATACACACATAAGCACTTACCTTATCTAACAAATAGACATGTTTGTAGAGTTGCAAGCTTGCTCTGATACCATCTATAACAGCTCGGTCCTGAGAGTGGGATTAATTAATGAGGACATGGTGTTAATTAAGGAGATTAATGATCAAAGAAGGGTTTAAACATTTTTAAGTGAAACGAACGGATTAAGGCCAATTAATCAGATACCAACAAATATAGACCCATTCATAGGTCAAAATGAATAAACAGAACCAATCATGCTTAAGCCTCTTCATATGCGGAAAGTAAATCATGAATCGAAGAGCAAAGATGTAACTTAAATAGGAATCATAATATATAATCATGTTCGGTCATGTCTTTGAGATGTTCATAGGAATTCAAATACGAATAATAATACTAAGAGCTATAGATGTGGTTTATCAGAGTAGCAGAATTCATATTGGGTATTCGAATACTTAAATAACAAATAAGAATTCAGAAGCCAAACTCACATCCATAGCCACCAACATCCTCGGCATCTTAACTTGAAAAATATTTGAAAAAAAGAGCGTTAGCACTAATGTACTCAGTGGGTTTTTAAAGAAAACTCCTTAATAAAACTTTAAAAATATCCTATCAATAACTGACGGTATATGTAGAGCAAAACGGAAAAGCCCTCTCCATATCCATAAAAACTTTTCTTTTTCATTTGGGCCCTTCCTGGCTCAAACCTGATGTCTACTGTACCCTTAGGCATGCCTTAGGATATGAGAGGGGTTACCTCAAATACCCTACTGAGTATGCGAGGGGGTTACCCAGCAATAACTCGAGTATGTTAGGGGGGTTACCCAGTAGTGACTCCCTTAGTGATCAGGATCACATCCTGCGGATATAAAATTACAATTATTTTGAGCTCAAATTATGCTTAATCAAAAGATACGATTCTTCCTTCCTTAACATCGCTAGCATAATCAAGCCTAGTGTACAATATCTAGGACTAATCCTTCAATCATCAACGTGATCTCATAACTTATAAGGGATCAAATAACATAATTCTTCCTTTCTTAGCCTTGTTATCATAATCAAGCATGATTTCAAAACCCACAAGGGATTTGAATACTACCCTAAAAGGTCAATATTTATCTATACAATCTTTAAGCAAAATAACAACATCAATCTCAAGATCATGATCATGTATATATAAACTTATTGCAATGAATAAGTAATTCTTAATATTCTATGCTAAGCATTTATAACATATCGAATCATGCTTAAGAGCTCAACAAACAGCAATCCCTCAAAATAACTTCCTTCCTTTCATTCCACAAAGATCAATCGGACAGAGCAAAACATTTAATTGGATATTTCATCTTGCCCTATCATGCTTCTAGAGCTTATTAGCTCAATCAATAAATGAGTATAGAATTACCCACCTTGATCATGGAATAAAGGATGAAGCAATGAGCTGTAAGTCCTTTCTCGGGTCTCTATGGGGTTCGCCTTTCCTACAAAAGTCAATTATCGACTTGGCAAACTATTCGAAGATCCTAAGCTCTAACAGAAACTTAAATCGAAATAAACCCTTCTATCCTTAACTAAGACTTTACTACAGATTGCACGACTTTAGAACTTCAATAAAATATGAGGATTTAAGGTTGTGAGAACCCAAAACTTTTTTGAAACTGACTTGAAAATGGGACACTGGCACCGGCGGCCCACAAAACAACGCTCCCTGCCCTGGCAGAGGATCCAGCACTAATGGGGCAAAGGGTACCCCATGCTGGAGGGACACTCCGTGACCGCGGGGTGTCCCTAGCCGTGGGGCTATCCCAACACCGGCTGGGTTTTCCGTCGCGACGGACCTGGACTTCTTTGACTTTCTTTCAAGGTTTCGAAGTACTGGAAGAATATTTCAACAAACACTAAAGAACACTTCAACATTTAAAAATAAAAAGAGCATGCTTGATTAATTGAAATCGACACTAAAATGATATGCATGCTATTAACTCGGAAATAACGATGACAACCGAAATACAAATAATGAAGAATGAAAATGAAATATGGAATTAAAAGAATGAAAAGAAATAGGATCCGGGGTCGATGAAAAAGAATGGATAGAGTCTAGTATGTCAAAGAAAGGTGGCTAGCGTCGGCGTCTTGTCGAATCGCAGCTGCGGTAGAGCCGCTTACTGCTTCCCAACAGTGCCCTTGCCCTCCGACATAAGCCGAAGGTCGGACCAACTACTGGCCATCTGATAGCACCTTCCTCTACCGCCTCTCTTTCCCACCACCCCGTTCGTCACCTCGAAGGAACACTCACGAAGATTGTCCCTCACTCGACTCAAAGCCTTCACTCGACTTTCTCTCTCTCTGGGAAATTAAGAATGGTGAAGAATGGTGTGAAGAAAGTGAAGGGGGGCTTCTATTTATAAGAAAAAAGGGTAGCTTCTGGGGGACGCCAATGCAGTAGAAAAATACTGCTAAAGTAATTCCGGGCTCGGTTAAAAGTTGCTTTATTCGATGTCGAGGTCCAAACAACCTCAGAGACGAAATCTGAAAATACCAGGAGACTCATTGGCCCGAGTAATATTGAACCAACCCGACTCCGGATGAAGAAGAGTTCATCTCAAGAAGAACGAGAATAGATTCTCTTTTCAAAAATTACTTTTACTATTCAATCAGATTGACAGATTTTACTCCAGAGCGTTCGATTGACCTCAGATTAGCAATCCATGAATGCAAACGGATTTCTTGGGTCATTTCCCATAAAATAGGCTTGATAGAACAAGTCTCGGATCAACGAGAAGGATTTTGTAATTTTCTCAAAACACGAACGCACGCGGAAATTACTATTCATTTACTTTCTTAATACCATTTTCATCACCGGGATCTCAAATGACCTCGGATTAAAATTCCAAAAATATTGAGACACTCCTTAGGTCTAAACCTTTCTAACAAGACCAAAATCGATCATAATAGAGTTAGGATCAAAATTTTTGAAAAGACAATTTCATGAAAAATGACCCCTAAAGTCATGACTTACATCTGACTTCCCTTAATCCTTAATAAAATCTCTTCCTTAACCTCTTAATTGTGCTTAAGAATTCTTTAATCATTATTTGAAAACCTGGGTATTACTGTTGGGGTTTTTTCGAATTGAACCACCGCAGGATCTAATTGGATGTTCATTAATCCTAATGTCATGTAGATCATAAATTCATACATCTCATATGTTTTAATTAACCGAGTTCAATTAACATGCAAAATCGATTTTCGATTCTACTAAAGCGGAAATATAGAAAACCGAAAAACGACTTACAAAATAAACGACGGGTTGAGGACAAGATTAAAGGTCTAATCTTGCTGTTATATGAATGATAATAGGCGTCTCTTGATGTTATTCCACTTCTTGATCTTCTGTTGTATTCCTGGACTGAATCTAGTTTCAGGGTGAGCTAAAATCTACTAGATCGGTATGGAATTTGTGGAGGTCAAGAGAACACGAGATGGCTGATATTTTATGATGTTAAGTTCATGCCCTCCATCCTCTTATTTATAAGGAGGTGGATGAAATTAGTGTCCCAGTTGGACTGGAATTCTATCTCTATCTCTTGTTCTATCTCCAATCCAATTCAGTCTCTTTTTGGACTACAACATGGATCTAGAAGAATATTAAATTGGCCCATTAATTTATTTAATATCCAATATCCAATAAACTTAGGATATAATTAAATAAATTAAGTATTATTTTTATTCCACTGAAGAAATAATACTGACCTACCAATTTAATACATATTTCGGAATATGCTTTCTCTTTTAGTCCAACCATTCCCCATGTTTAACATATAATGCCCATTAATTAATTATGTAAGCTTCTGACAACTATAATTAATTAATATCTTTTCCTTGAGTAGTACCACACAAGCTTTACTCATGCACGAAATAAATTCCACCTGCAGGGTTTCAACATGAACTTGCATTTCCTCAAAGGGACACCATCAACCTGGCGCACCAGGACACGGTGCCCCTACATATTGCATGACCCATCATAAGTGTAAGTGTCACAACCCAAGATATCAAGATTGTTGATCCTATGAAAGAATCTCACCCTTTGATAAATCAAAGCTGCAAACACTACACGTATATGTCCGCCAACATATAGGGGTTAAGAACCCTAACTCTGTGGATTCTTATTCTCTCATTTAAGGTCAGAATAGAGAATATAATCCTAAGTAGATCCTCCTCAATACACTTGTCCGTGTATTAGAATAATCAGTTAGTCAAGACAAACTAACTATCAGATTATTCTACGGCGTACCGATAGCAGGTTCAGTGCCATCTAGACCGTGAGCCTTTTAATACATTACAAGAAACCAATGATATGATCTAACTGTGTGTTTACCAACACCATGTCATCTAAAATGTAAGTATAGTGAACATGCATGTAAATATAACAATTTAAATGCAAATAGTGACTGCAATTGTATTCATTCTATATCATCATAAAACCATCATCAATAATGTATATAAAAGACAGGTCTTCTAGTATATAAAACTAACAATCTCCCACTTATACTTGAAGCATGTCTTTCAAATATAAAATAAACTGGCTAACTCTCCAACTCTAACTAAAATCTCAAACGGCAACCCCAGGTCTGCATCTCACTCCCATTTTCTCCACGTGACCGTAGAAGGTCTTTACTGGAAGGCTCTTCATGAATGGATCAACTAAATTGTCCTCCGATGCAATCCTGACCACTGCCACATCTCCTCTCTTAAAGATTTCTTGTATAAGATGGTACTTTCTCTCTATGTGCTTACTTTTCTTATGGGCTCTGGGTTCCTTCGAATTTGCCACTACACCCGAGTTATCACAATATACTGTGATACTCTTAGGCAAATCAGGTACCACGCTCAAGTCCAACAAGAACCTCTTAAGCCAGACGGCCTCTTTTGCAGCCTCAGAGGCAGCTACATATTCTGCCTCCATGGTGGAATCCGCAATGCATTTCTGCTTTATGCTCCTCCATGCAATGGCTCCGCCTCCCAAGGTAAACACATAGCCTGAGGTAGATTTACTCTGATCTTTATCGGATTAAAAATCTGAGTCCGTGTAACCCAAAGGCATTAGACTATCAGAGCGGTATACCAGCATATAATCTCGAGTCCTTTTCAAGTACTTGAGTATATTCTTAACCACAGTCCGGTGACCTTGTCCAGGGTTAGACTGATATCTGCTTACCATGCCGACTGCATTGCATATATCAGGTCTAGTGCATAGCATAGCACACATAAGGCTTCCCACAGCCGAAGCATATGGAATGCCCTTCATCTCATCTATCTCAGCCTGTGTGTGGGGACACCTATCTTTGGATAGATGAGTTCCATGCCTGAAAGGTATAAAACCTTTCTTGGAATCCTGCATGTTAAATCTAGCTAGCACTGTGTCGATATATGTCACTTGGGATAAGCACAACATCATTTTCTGGCAATCTCGAATTATCTCGATGCCAATGACGTGTCCGGCTTCTCCTAGATCTTTCATATCGAACTGCTTGGAAAACCACACCCTTATGTTAGATAATACTTTCTTACTGTTTCCAATAAGTAAGATATCATCAACATATAGCACGAGGAAAGCCACCACATTTCTGTCACTCTTCTTGTACACATAGCTCTCATCCGGACATTGCACGAAACCAGATGTTCCAAGACCTTGACGTCTACTTAAGTCCATAAATGGATCTCTTAAGCTTGCACACTAAGTGCTCTTGGCCTTTAGTAATGAAACCCTCTGGTTGCTTTATATGGATGTTTTCCTCAAGACTTCCATTCAGGAAAGCCGTCTTGACATCCATCTGCCAAATCTCATAATCCAAATGAGCGGCAATAGACAAGAGAATCCGGATTGACTTAAGCATGGCTACCGGTGAGAAGATTTTCTCATAATCGATCCCTTCTTTCTAAGTGTACCCTTTCACCACCAATCTTGCCTTGAAGGTTTCAACCTTCCCGTCAGCTCCTCTCTTGCGTTTGTAAACCCACTTACACCCAATGGATTTTACCCCATCTTGTGGTTCTACAAGCTCCCATACTTGATTGTAATCCATAGATCCAATCTCAGACTCCATTGCAATTTTCCAAGAATCTGCATTTTTGTCTTGGATCGCTTCATCGTAGGTCCTGGTATCTAATTCATTTAGTCCTTCAGGGAAATCTGAAGATTCACCCAAACTAATGAATCTGTCAGGTTGGCGTACAACCCTCCCACTGCAACGAGGCAATTCATGTACTTCTGTGATACGTTGTGCAGTAATTTGTGGTTCCTCTTCTTGTAGTGTTGGTGTCATATTCAAATTTTCCCCTCGAAGTTCCTCGAGTACTGTCTCACTTCTTGGCCTGTGATTTATCACATAGTCTTCCTCTAAGAATCGAGCATTGGTACTCACAATGATCTTATGATCCTTAGGACTATAAAATAAACCACATTTCGTTCCTTTGGGATATCCAACAAATAGTCTAACATCCGTACGTGGTGCCAGCTTATCAGCTTCCTTATCCAGCACATGTGCTGGACTACCCCAAATTCAAAAATGTCCAAGACTGGGCTTTCGTCCAGTCCAAAGTTCTGTGGGCGTAGATGAGACTGATTTTGATGGAACCACGTTAAGAATATAGGTTTCCGTTTCCAAGGCATATCCCCAGAACGAAATGGGCAGATCTGAATAGCTCATCATCGATCTAACCATCTCTAACAATGTTCTGTTCTTTCTCTCCGCTACGCCGTTCTACTGTGGCGTTCCCGGCGCAGTCAACTGAGATGTAATCCCATTCTCTGCTAAGTAGTCCCTAAATTCATTCGAGAGATACTCACCACCACGATCAGACCGTAGTGATTTGATACTCTTTCCTGTACGTTTTTCCACTTCCGCTCTGAATTCTTTGAAAGTCTCAAAGGATTCTGACTTGCGGCGTAACAGGTATATGTATCCATACCTTCAGTAATCATCAATGAACGTGATGAAATACTCGCACCCTTCTCAATTCTGAACTGACATAGGGCCACATAAGTTAGAGTGAATCAAATCTAGTACCTCTTCAGATCTTTTCCCTTTATCCTTAAAGGGTCGCTTGGTCATTTTACCTTCCAAACAAGATTCACACAAAGGAAACGATTCTAGGACCAATGAAAACAAGGGCCCATCATTTACTAGTCTTTGTATCCGTTTAAGGTTAATATAGTCGAGCCTAAGATGCCAAAGATAGGTTTGATTCATTTCCGAAGGTTCTTTTCATTTGTTAAGGTTTATGACCAATTTATTCAGTAAATGCATTTGTGTAGTGTTTTGCATAGGATTAAGTAAATAAAGATGCCCATCCAATGTGCCAGAACAGATAAAATGTTTATCACTAAAGATAACAACCTTGTTATCAAAAGAAACAGAATATCCATCCATAAAAAGTTTAGAAACTGAAATCAAGTTTCACCTAAAACAAGGCATATAAAGACAATCCTTTAAAACTAAAATCCTATCACTACTAAAAGATAAGATTATGTCTCCTACTGCAACGGCCGCCACTTTCGTAGCATTGCCCATGTAGACTGAAATCTCTCCATCACTTAGCTGTCTTTTTACCAGGAACCCCTGTAAAGACATGCAAACATGATCAGTAGCTCCAGTATCTACTACCCATGACTGAGTAGAACAAGTAGCTAAACATGTTTCAACGATAAGAGATTGAGACATACCCTTTTTCTTCTTTTTGTTAGGACAATCCGCCTTCCAGTAACCTGGCTGGCCGCACTTGAAACACTTTGTCTTTGACTTAAATTCCTCGGGAGGAATCTTAGTCTTAGACTTCTTCACCTTAGGCGCCCCCTCTGCAGCTTTCTTGGGTGCGTTCTTCTTCTTCTTTTTAGTACCGGAAGAAGACGTCCTATTTTCAGCTAGGTGTGCCTCCGGATTTCCTTTTTGAAGTAACTCAGCCGCCTGAAGATCCATGAGTAGTTCAGTTAGGCTGACATCCCTTTTAATCATGTTAAAGTTCAGCCTGAACTGCTTAAACCTCGAGGACAAGCTATGAAGGACAATGTCGATTTGAGAATCGCCATCCAGCTCTCCACCCAAGGTCTCGATCTCAGCCAGATACCCCATCATCATGAGAACGTGATCCCTAACAGTTGTGGAGTCATACATTCTCACATCCATTAGCTTCTTCATTGCTAAATGGCGTGCCGAGCGGTTCTAATGACCGAAGAGCTGCCTAAGGTTGTACATGATATCATAAGCGGTTTTCATAGGTTCATGCTGATGTTGCAACACATTCGACATGGATGCCAGAATATAACAGTGTGCTATCTCATTAGACCTAACCCACTTATCATATACAACATTTTGGGCTTCCTCAAAACCCTCATCTGGCTTCTGAGGGCATACCTCTTCAAGTACAAATTTGGGTCCTTCCACAGTGAGAACAAGATTAAGGTTTTGAATCCAATCATTGTAATTTTTACCGATTAACTTGTTTCCTTTGAGAATAATGGACATGTTGGAGAGTGTCATAATGATACAGAATAACTGAAAAGTAAACATGCAGTACAGTCACAAACTTTAGGATACTGGCATATAATCGTATATCTCAAAAAACTTATATGTAATCCACCGACATTTTAAAAATGTTTCTTATAAGCCACATTAGTGTGGACGTTTATAAAATTCATCCTTAAACAGGTAAAACCACCTTTAATTTACCTCCAGTCAAATTTCCTTATGACAAGTAAATTAATAGTCGGAAATAACCACGGTCATGTAACCTTCCAATTAATAAGCCACGTTAGTGTGGACGTTTATTAATAAATTACAACTAAGTGTGAACGCCATCATCTTAGCACCAAGTCCACTATTTTGAACTCCGTGCTCCGGTTGGAGGAGTCAGTTTGTTCTAGTAGTGTTCTACAGCTATCTTGATAAAGAAGTTTAATTTCTAGAAATAACAGTGATATGACACATCCGTTATGGAGGAAGACCTATAGTCAACTCGCATGTCTATCACATCTCAATTAAACCAGATTAATGGAGACCGTTTGAGATTTCTACATATTTTGGTATGAATCTCTCCCACTTAGTTATTTAAGATTGATGTTTCATTTTATCCCATTGTAAAACATGCAAACATCACATAAAAAGATAAAACACCATTGCATACTTCAAACAACATAATAAGCAATAATAATAAAAACCAACTATCATGGCTTATATCTCATGTTGCTGAATGAGATAAAATGGAAAAGTCAGCTCCGGAACCTCGGGCATGGCCGCCCCCCTTATCACTGCGCCTCGCCGAAAATCCTAGCTCCAATTAGGATTTCGGGATGTGAATCAGTGATACTTCCTTTCTTGAGCTGTACTACTCTCCTTCTTTGAGTTGATCTTCAAACTTTATTCAATATAGAATTTCTATTCCTTAAAGGAAAAAACTAATATATCTAGAATAAAATTACAACTCAATAACTTGGTCTAACAGTTTTATTTCTATTACATTAAAACAACATAAAATAAAACCTAGACCGAATCCATGGATTTTCTCATGGATTAAAATCACGTAGCCAAACCAGCATACGACCCATCATATATCCAGTATAAATTCAAACATACATCACATAATTAAGGAGCCATGATAGTCGGTAACCCTGCAAACAAGTCAGTCTACAAATCCAACAATCACAATTACATGATTAGCATAAAATAACATATGATATCCACACATGACATTATTAAAAAAATATTCGAATTTCACAATTAATAAAATTAATTAATTCGATATTATCCACAAGATAAAAATTAAAAATTAATATAATTATCCACCAATTTTAAACTTGTTATTTTCAAAAATATAACTAAAATAAATCTGGAAATTATTTAAAATTATCCACCAAATTTATTTAATATTTTCAAACAACCCTAATTAATTAATATTTTGATATCTTGATATAAATCAAAATTCTAATCCGAATATTATCCATAAGAATCTAAATCTTTAAGGATAAGGTTTGAAGATTTGATCCACTTCAAAATCTTCCAAATCCTATCCAAAATTAAATTCTTATCACAATTGGATTTTGATAGTTATTCATATATATCTAAAATCACCTTATCCAATTCTAATAGATAGATTTTCGAAAATTACTAGATTAATAAATCTGAAAATTTGATACACTTTAAATTCTTCCAAATTTAAAAATCTATTTTCAAATCTATCTATATTAAAATTAGGTAAATTAAGATATACATCAAACAATATCAAATCTAAATACAACATTCCAAATTTTTGAAACACACCATTAAATAAATTTGGAAATTTAATTTTCATCAAAATCTTCTCCAATTTTATTTAACAATGACCGAAAATTTAACACCAAAAATTAGGGAAATTAAACATCAAATTTTTGAAAATTTGATGCTCCAATATTCGAAACACACATCTAATTAAATTTGGAAATTTTGATAAATCAAAAATCTATTCCAAATCTAATTAAGATATGACCGAAAATTACAATCCATCCAGAACTAGAATTTTTGAAACACCATCAAAAATTCATCCAAGTTTTGAACACAACTAATTCGAAAATATGAACATATAAATCTGAAAATTTAAGCAACATAAATATTTCATCAAATTTATACATATTTTCTGAATTAATCCTAGGATTAAATCTAGAACAGTGCCAAAACTCGCTCTGATACCAGTTGTTGGGGTTTTTTCGAATTGAACCATCGCAGGAACTAATTGGATGTTCATTAATCCTAATGTCATGTAGATCATAAATTCATGCATCTCATATGTTTTAATTAACCGAGTTCAATTAACATGCAAAACCGGTTTTTGATTCTACTAAAGCGGAAACATAGAAAACCGAAAAACGACTTATAAAATAAATGATGGTTTGAGGACAAGATTAATGGTCTAATCTTTTTGTTGTATGAATGATAATAGGCGCCTCTTGATGCTATTCCACTCCTTGATCTTCTGTTGTATTCCCGGACCGAATCTAGTTTCTGGGTGGGCTGAAATCTACTAGATCGGTATGGAATATGTAGAGGTCAAGAGAACACGAGAGGGCTGATATTTTATGATGTTATTTTCGTGCCATCCACCCTCTTATTTATAAGGGGGTGGACGAAATTAGTGTCCCTGTTGGACTGGAATTCTATCTCTATCTCTTGTTCTATCTCCAATCCAATTCAGTCTCTTTTTGGGCTACAACAGGGATCTAGAAGAATATTAAATTGGCCCATTAATTTATTTAATATCCAATATCCAATAAAATTAGGATATAATTAAATAAATTAAGTATTATTTTTATTCCACTAGAGAAATAATACTGACCTACCAATTTAATACATATTTCGGAATATGCTTTCTCCTTTAGTCCAGCCATTCCCCATGTTTAGAATATAATGCCCATTAATTAATTATGTAAGCTTCTGACAACTATAATTAATTAATATCTTTTTCTTGAGTAGTACCACACAAGCTTTACTCATGCACGAAATAAATTCCACCTACAGGGTTTCAGCATGAACTTGCATTTTCTCAAAGAGACACCATCAACCTGGCACACCAGGACACGGTGCCCCTACATATTGCATGACCCATCATAAGTGTAAATTTCACAACCCAAGATATCAAGATTATTGATCCTATGAAAGAATCTCACCTTTTGATAAATTAAATCTGTAAACACTACACGTATATGTCCATCAACATATAGGGGTTAAGAACCCTAACTCTGTGGATTCTTATTCTCTCATTTAAGGTCAGAATAGAGAATAGAATCCTAAGTAGATCCTCCTCAATACACTTGCCCATGTATTAGAATAATCAGTTAGTCAAGACAAACTAACTATCAGATTATTCTACAGCGTACCGATAGCAGGTTCAGTGCCATCTAGTCCGTGGGCCTTTTAATACATTACAAGAAACTGATGATATGATCTAACTGTGTGTTTACCCACACCATGTCATCTACAATGTAAGTATAGTGAACATGCATGTAAATATAATAATTTAAATGCAAACAGTGACTGCGATTGTATTCATTCTATATCGTCATAAAACCATCATCAATAATGTATACAAAAGACAGGTCTTCTAGTATACAAAACTAACAATTACAGCTTCTGTTCAACAACCCTTCCACTTCCCCCAAGTAGCGCACCAGTCCCCTGCCCTTCTCCCAGGATCGGGGCATTACAGAGTGGTATCAGAGCAGACTGCAACTCTACAGGCCTGTTATATTATTTATTGAGTCTAGTTCTCAGTGTAGTCTCTTAATTAGTTGTCTAATATCCCTAGCACATCGCATGCACCACACTCATCTGCTTCAAATTGAAAGGTACGCGAGTTAAAATGATTTTTAGATTCAGTAATATTTACTGATTTAAAAAAATGGGGATAAGGACCATTCTCCATATTGATGGTATTTATGAAAAGTCATGCAAATAACGGTTTCGAAAAGATAATGGTATCATTTTGGGACTATGTGTCCATATGATGATGGTTATGAATGGAAGGGACTCACTGTCCATGATGGTAAAATTTGTAGGACTTTGTGCCAAGATAGTATTGAATGATTATTTTGAATGTGACTATATTTCCATTATGTTTGAAATGAAATATGATGTTTTAAATGGGACTATATGTGTGTCATATGTTTTGAAAGAAAGTGTGATTATAGCAATCAATGCCCAATGATTAGAAATGTTATAATGTATAAGTGATTGGAATGTGAGAATGTTAAAGTGATGTGAACCTAGAATGCTTATGCGGATGGAATGTGAACATAGAATGATTTGATTGAGAATGTAGATGAACATAGCTAGTTGTGACTTATTTACATAGATTGGATTTTAAGTTGATGATTGTTAAGATTCTTGTGGAACATAGGTTGATTTTTAAGTGTTTTTCCACGTTCAAGATTATGTGGGAATGTGTTTATTTGTTATAATGTGAAGTTTCAAAACAATTTGTTATGTCATGTTTGGATTGAATCCTACATAAAAGAGGGTTGACGGCAAGGCCGCGATTTGGCTATGATTTAATGGGATTTCTAGGACATCTGGATTCCAGTTCAACCGAGAATTTGATGAATGATTATAAAGAACAGATTGACTAAGAAAGATGTGAATGATTATGTAATGTTGGTGCGTCGTTTTTCACCAAAAATAAATGTTCCGACTTTCGTCGGCAAGCCCACACTGCAGAGTACAGTGGCAAGCAGGATCGTCTCCCAAAGGACCGGTGAGAATTACTCTTGACCTTCAGTCTGCGTGACCAAACTCCAGAAGGGGTTTTGTGTGATTTTATACAGCAAAATAAATTAAATAATTAAATAAACAACTAGCGAAAATTGATGAGCAGAGAGAACAAATTTTCAATCAATAAAGAAAGGTATTCCGGATCCAACAAACTCCACTCCACTTATAAAGACCGATCACAGATGCAAGAATTAATTAATCAAACCATGCAAATTAGTTATAGTCACTGAAGACGCTTCTAACATGACCTAATTTCTCCATAAATTCTCGATAATTAAGAAGACGCTTCATTAATTATTCCCCTAATCGACTGACAACTGTAAGAGACGCTCTATGAGTTTAATGAGCCGACATCAATGAGCACAAGAGAAATCCGATTCTTAACTTCACAGACTCTGACGCAGGACTATTAAATTAATTTTGTTATTCCCCTAGTTTTGGACAACCGTTTTACCACTTATTATACCCAATCCACAATTACGTATGGTTGATTTAATTGGCTAGTAACTATTCTCAACCTATTTAATATTTGCAACTACCCAATAGACTTAGAACAATTAACTACTCGAAAATCCAAGAATAACAGATACATGCAATAATTAATTATGAATGAACAAATTAGATCTCGCAGTTATATAAGTGGAGCTTCGTCGTCGTCACCGGACTAAGAAAAGAACTTAGCTTGAACTCATATTAAAGTCGAACCGCAATAAGAAATAATTAGGCACCATAAAATAACGAAGAAGATGAATTAAAAATCTGGTGGAACACGTCTCTCTACTGCTGCATTTTTTCATGAATGAATGGAATCAATAATAAAGAAATAAATCCTAATCTATATATAATATCCTTAATTAAAACATTAAATAAGGAAATAAAATCCTAAATCAACCTAAACTAGGTAATTGCCAAGATAAGGACTCTTGAGGCGATGGAGAGGGTGATTTCCGCGTCCAGGTTCGCGTGTGGGCCGAGAATCGTTCTTTTGCAAGCCCAAAACATGTAGTGGCCCAAGCCTCCAGAAATTCGCTTCAATATTCATGCTGCATGCCCTTGCAGCTAGATTTGCTCCGACTCGAACTTTGCCCATTTTCTTCACTTATATCCTTTTACACCAAAACCTACCATTTTATCCAACTTTGTACTACATCCCTACACAACTCAACAAACACATCATTCTTCCAAAATAGACAAATATAAGGCAATTAATTAGGAGAAATGACACCAAAAGATAACAATAAAAGCATGTAAAATATGTCCTATCAAATGCCCCCACACTTAAACCTTGCTCGTCCTCGAACATATCTAAACACACAACACAGATTTGAAAACAAAACAAGCATCGGCTGCCCTAAACTGAAAAATACTCAAAGTCAGAATCAAAAAAACCATCCACAGTCCACTAACCCTTCTCTTGTTTCATGAAATAAACACATGCTCTTCATTCAAGTCAAAAATGTGCAACTTAATCCAGCCTCACCAAGGTTCGCTCAATTTCTCTCAAAAGAAGGTAGTGACATATTTAAATTCACTCAAGTCGTGATTTGATGCCTTCAAACATAGATTCGCCCATATGTCAAAACCACAACCAAGCAAGTAAGAACTATGCACAAATCAAAAGGTCTTTTCAATGGGTTGTAATGGGGCTAGAGTGCTTAGGTAGGATAATTTGGATAAGTGGCTTAAATAAGATGAAAGCATGTAAGCATATCAGAACACATTAATCAAGTTCGGCTGCAACTTCTCAAATATCGCACGAATTCTAAGTTAAGTGCTGGTCTTCAAAGCTATACAGGGCAACAAAATTTAACTTCAATTGGGTACAACCCTATTTACTCCACGTCCAGTATGGGCATACGGACCATTTTTTTTCTTTTTTTATTCTTTTTTTTTCAAAGCTTTACTTCTTTCTCTCTCTTTTTTTTCTAGGAGTAGGAAGTTTCCTTCAATTTCCAGTACTAACTATTCTTTCAAGTAAATTTCGAACTCATTTCAACACAATCCAATATAACTCACATGCTTTCAAGAGACAGGAGCAGGCCAAAAAGGGCTAAGGCTTAATTATTTAGTGGCTATTAATCAAAAAAGAAAGGATTCAGGCACAAACGAGCTCACTAAGGGATAGTGTCAGGTATGGATAATTTATTCAGGCCAAAGCAATGGTTAATCCTATATGCCTTTATCATTTTCATGCAAAAGGAAACTCACAAGCAATATGACCATGGCAACAAGGCAAATCAGAAATTCAACATTAAATCCGACACACTCATCAACAAAAATTGAGCTTCATATATAATGTTCATGCTTAATAGGCTCAAATCTCACATTTATAAGCTTATCAAAAGTTGATCAAGTTGCACATTTCGTCTTCCAAGAATACATACGAGCAATAGCATAATTTCATCACAAGAGAATTAATCAAACAAACTAAGATAATCCATGCTATAACTCTTCCTCCTTGTATTGTTCAATCTCAAGCAGCCAATACTCAACAAAAACAAGTAAACATAAAATTTTTTTTGTTTTTTTTTTAGAAAAGAATCCAGACATAAAAACAACAACTTCCTCCCCCCACACTTAGACAACACAGTGTCCTCACTGTGTAGGAAAGAGAGTCAACACTAATGGACACAAAATAAAAGAAAAAAATAAATAAATAAAAACAAAGGGAGAGAGAGGACAAACTCGCAATCAAGAGGAGAGATGGTCAGTAAGGGCATAGAGACGGCTCCAGTGAGTATAACGCTCGGATATCTCGTGGATCTCAGCAAGGGTCGGGGCAGCTCTCTGATGAGAGGCTCATGTTCGGGCTCAGGATCAGCCTCGTTGGTATTGAGGTGGGCTCGTCCTGCGGCAAGGTCTTGCGGGTTCGGTAGATTTTCATTATTGGCCATTTCAAAAAGTTGATCAATACCAAGAGTGCTTCGTTCAGATTCGAGAGTCCCCTTAGACTCCTTAGCAGCTCTCCTCAATCGATGTAACGTTCTCTCTGGCTCTGGATCAAACACTAAATCTTTTTCTGCAGAGGAACGGGTCATGTACTAGAAAAAATCAAAAATAAAGCAGAGTAAATAACAAACTGAAAATTTCGAGTAATCACTGCTTGAAACCGATCTCCGGCAACGGCACCAAAATTTGGTGCGTCGTTTTTCACCAAAAATAAATGTTCCGACTTTCGTCGGCAAGCCCACACTGCAGAGTACAGTGGTGAGCAGGATCGTCTCCCAAAGGATCGGCAAGAATTACTCTTGACCTTCAGTCTGCGTGACCAAACTCCAGAAGGGGTTTTGTGTGATTTTATACAGCAAAATAAATTATATAATTAAATAAACAACTAGCGAAAATAGATGAGCATAGAGAACAAATTTTAAATCAATAAAGAAAGGTATTCCGGATCCAACAAACTCCACTCCACTTCTAAAGACAGATCACAGATGCAAGAATTAATTAATCAAACCATCCAAATCAGTTATAGTCACTGAAGACGCTTCTAACATGACCTAATTTCTCCATAAATTCTCGATAATTAAGAAGACACTTCATTAATTATTCCCCTAATCGACTGACAACTGTAAGAGACGCTCTATGAGTTTAATGAGCCGACAACAATGAGCACAAGAGAAACCTGATTCTTAACTTCACAGACTCTGACGCAGGACTGTTAAATTAATTATGTTATTCTCCTAGTTTTGGACAACCATTTTACCACTTATTAAACCCAATCCACAATTACGTATGGTTGATTTAATTGGCTAGTAACTATTCTCAACCTATTGAATTTTTCAACTACCCAACAGACTTAGAACAATTAACTACTCGAAAATCCAAGAACAACAGATACATGCAATAATTAATTATGAATGAACAAATTAGATCTCACAGTTATATAAGTGGAGCTTCGTCGTCGTCTCCGGAATAAGAAGAGAACTTAGCTTGAACTCATATTAAAGTCGAACGACAATAAGAAATAATTGAGCACCATAAAATAACGAAGAAGATGAATTAAAAATCTGGAGGAACACGTCTCTCTGCTGCTGCGTTTTATCATGAATTAATGGAATTAATAATAAAGAAATAAGTCCTAAACTATATATAATATCCTTAATTAAAACATTAGATAAGGAAATAAAATCCTAAATCAATCTAAACTAGCTAATTGCCAAGATGAGGACTCTTGAGGCGGTGGAGAGGGTGATTTCCGCGTCCAGGTTCGCGTGTGGGCCGAGAGTCGTGCTTTTGCAAGCCCAAAACGTGTAGTGGCCCAAGCCTCCAGAAACTCACTTCAATCTTCATGCTGCATGCCCTTGCAGATGGATTTGCTCCGACTCGAACTTTGCCCCTTTTCTTCACTTATATCCTTTTACACCAAAACCTGCCATTTTCTCCAACTTTGTACTACATCCCTACACAACTCAACAAACACATCATTATTCCAAAATACACAAGTATAGGGCAATTAATTAGGAGAAATGACACCAAAAGATAACAATAAAAGCAAGTAAAATATGTCCTATCAAATGTCTTGTAAACTTGAATGTGGAAAGAACTTAGAATGGATAAGTATATTCTTTTAGATGGCTTGAGTTATATAGATTCGTATGAAATACAGTTTGCATGTATATGTATTTGAGGAGCATGTTGGGAGAATTTCAAATGTCTATGAGGAATCGCGATAGATCGAACCGTTGTCGCTAAACCTGCCTCTATAAGTTTCTGATTGAGGAGTAAGGACAAGTTTGAGACTGGATGTATCAAGTTTAGGGTGACATATACGATGACCGAGATAATAAGCTTTGATTCAGGTGGATCAATATTTATTCTCTTTCTCTCTCTCGTCTTGACTCAAAGGATGATGTAAAGAATATTCAAAGAAAGATACAGAGAAGAACATATGAAGAGTTATGTGCATCAAGTTAAAGTGGACCAAAGTAGAGTATACGTCTTAGTAAGATTTACGACTCGAGAGAAATAGAATTTTAGCTAGGAATGATGAGATAGCTTATAAACTAGACATATTGCTGATTGTAGCTAAGGTTCATAATGTCATTGGTGCCTTAATGTTGATGAAGTGTAAGTTGGATCCTAAACACATTATAAAGAATGAGGAGATAGTCCTGAATCATGATTGTTTTATGAAGAAACACCAGAGGCTATACTTGACCGAAGGGTCCAAGAATTACAGAACAAACAGAAAGTTGTATGGAATAACCATGGAAGAGAGAAAGCTACCAAGGAGCTTGAAACCAGAATGAAGAAGTTGTACCCTGATTTACCCTATAGAGGCATGCAAATTTCGGGATGAAATTTTTATTAAGAAGGGTAGAATGTAATACCCTGAAATATTTTAGAAAGTTTTATTCAACTTATATTGCCCTGTAGTAAGTTAGAAAATGAGTTGGGAACTTAAATGATTCAAATAAAGGAAAATCGCAGCCAGAGAAATTTGGTAAATTTCATTTGGTCAAAAAATTTCTTTAAGAATATGTTCTGATATTTTTCTCAGGTTGATAGAAAATGTTTCAAGCATCGTGCCAAACTTTAAATTTTCCAATTCTGAGTTCAAATGAACGCTTGACACAATTTTAAGATGAAAGGTAATAGATTTCGATAACATAAGGCACATCCCTCATTATCCAATTTCGTTTTCAAAGTATTATCCTATTCGTTAATTATCCTATTCTTTTTCCATCATTATCCTATTCCATCATTATCCCCTTTCTTTTATTCGTTATTATCCAATTTATATCTCCTCTATAGATAGGAGTTTAAGATTTCATTTTTCATTCTTTTTCAAAATCAAAATGACGAGCAGCTTCCTGAGATGGTACATCCCTAATTTCTTATTTCAATTTCGAAATATTCATTTTAAATGTGTCAATGCGTAGATCTCGAATACGTGATTGAAAAGATGATTTAACAGATGATTACGATGAAAAATCACCGTGACCGCCGCCAAAAAACATCACCACTGCCACCATCACTTTCTCCAATCACCAACACCTTACCCCACCCACGCCAACCACCCCCCAACTAATCACGACCACACCACCATGCCAAAAATCACCAACAAACACAACAGCCACCAATTCTCACACCACCGCATCACAATCATCGTAAACCGACGATCTCTTCTGGGCCCTCGGATCAAAAAGTATCTTTAGGATTTTATGTTCTATATATATTTGTATGCATTTTCCATGCTGCCACTTTTTTATTTCGGGTATATTTTTGGTATCCGAATATTAAATTGTAATCTTTTCCAGATCTCTCCTTCATGGATAGCCCGATTGTACTTTTAGGCTCAAAAGTTGTTCCGTGTCAAAATATAGTATTTTTATTTAAAGTCTCATATTTTTCGAATGGGCGGATCTTGCGGTATGAATTTATTTGTACCGTGTTAATTTCAGGGTACGAGTTTGACCACCCCGTGTGCCAAAACTCTCTAAAGAGTTTTTCTTTATAAAAATAGCCTAAGTAAAGTTTCCTTAAGAGTCAAACTATTTTTATGACCCGGGTGCTGCTTATTAAGATAGTTGATCGTATAATATTTACTCCATAGTTAAGAAAGGTTAGATTTTGACGTAATCATAGTCTTTTATCAAAATTAAGTTGCCGGATAATCTTGTAGGCACAGAAGAAGGAGACTTCTAGTTGAGACCAGAATCAGAATCTAGATCTCGCTATCCTAGATCAGATTACTAGGTGGGTTTTTATTATATAAAAATGTATTTCGGGTTATTAAGCCCTAATAATTATAAAATGAATGTGATTGAATATCCAACTCATAACTGTATTTGATGTGCTCTCCTGACTCATGTAAGTCTTACAACACATTTTGGTGAGGAAACGACAATGGTTCACGATATCGAGCACCAAGCAGATTGACCAGTATCCAACTTTAAGCAACCAAGTTCTGTACATGAACTAACTCACCATAAGTGTTCTAGAGAAGAGTGGTGCGCAATGATGGAACTAAAATGATTTTGTATGCATGGAATTCACAAATTTTCTGTTTTAAAAGCTTTCCATAATATGCTTGAAATGTGATTGGATATTCTGTTTTATAAAATGATTATGAAGGTTTTTCTCAAAAGTACCCACAAAGTGCATTATTACTCATGCCCAAAATCTTTTCAAATATTTTAAGGATGAGCTGTGGGATGCTGGAAGGTTGTGCTAAGGCTGAAGGGCTATCTTTTGATATATATGTTTCTTTTATGTATGGAGTCTAACTGAGAACATGTTTCCTTTTGAGTCTAATAAATGAACTAAGTTCTTTTCTGCTTACTTTGATTATTGTTACGGAGTGTTCGGTTCTCCGAATCCTATTTTCTCTATTGTTATGGAGTTTTCGGTTCTTTAAATCCCATTTTCTTTACTATTACGAAGTGTTTGGTTTTTCCAAATCCTGTTTACTTTCCGTTCCTGACAGACGAAAGCCTGCCATATATTTCATTTCCTTATTAAGATAGGCACTAGCCTGACTTTACATTGGTTTCCATGTCAAGGCAAAAGCCTGACTTTATATTACTTTCACGACAAGCGGGAGCCTGGCATCTCTTTACTTCATATATTTGGACAAATATCAGTCTGGCCTTTTTCATGCCTAACCTATTAATAGTTAATCTTGGAATTGTTATTATTTACATTAAAATTTGCCTTCATTAATCTTTTATGGATTCATCCAAAGAGTCATGGTATTTGGTTTGAGTCATTTTAGACGCTTTAAAAGTGTGGATTGATACAGTTTTAGAGGTTATTTTGCCCGAATTTTTGGGGGAACTAACCCTTGTTATTTGATTACTTTTGTTTAACAACCCCTTCCCTCAAGTAACGCACCGGTGCCCTGCCTATCTCCCGGGATCGGGGCGTTACACCTCAATTTGGAACAAAGTGAGGAAAATGAATGTAATTCATGAGATGAGGGTAGATACATCTCTTTTGGTGGAGTCTAGTATCTACACTTTGATTGAGGTTATCGGTTTGTGATGAGATCGAGACAAGCACTGAGGATTTGAATCTGGAGTTGTAGCTGAGAGGTCCAGTGACGAGATTCTGAGCCAAGAAGCTGCAAGGTTACTTCTAGTGCTATGTTGGAAAGAAATTGGAAGATGATGGAACTGATTTCAAGCAGTCCAAGTTGGTGACTTTATTAAGCATCGAAGAGCTCGATTGAAGCCATGGAAAAGTCGTTCCTTGCTATTTATTTTAGTTATTTTATTTATTATGGGCTATTATTATTAGTTGTGGATTTATTTAATTAGCAGTCCAATTTATCACAACTTGTTTAGGTGATATTGGACCCAGTAGTAGTTTTAATTAGCCCAGTTTGAATTCTAGGCCCAAGACACTTTAATTTTCATTCCTTAGGTTTATTATTTAGGGTATTTTCATTCCCTTTGTGAATCAGACTTGATTAAATGAAAAACAGCGCTTTTACTCTATTCTCTTGTCTCACACAACATTGGTTCTTCTGGTAGAGTTTGGTTCTGGTGATTCCGGACTTGAAATCTTTTGTCTTATTCATAATATCTCGTAGTATCCGGGTTAGACATCCATTGAAGATTTCTCCATAGGCACGTTCCGAGTTCTCATCAATTCGGGGTTCGTTTCAGGTAAGATTCGCTTCTATCTTTCATTTCCATCGTTCCACTTTGTTCCAGCCACCATCACACCTCCAAACACCCTCCAAATCATCCATAATCATCACCATACACGTTCCGTTAGCCACCAAGCCCAGATTCCATCCATACAAGCCCTAGGTCCATTTATAAGCTAAAAATAGTCTGAAATTTGACTACAAATCCATGTCCCAATTTACTCATGCGTTTCCTCTAAATTTTGGGTATGTTGTTCATGACTTCTGATTGTACCTTGTGTTAAAATTTGAGCTTAATCTGAGTTGTTTAGCATTACTTTCCGTTCTCATCTTTCTTAGGGTTTTTAGGGCTTTAATTTGGGATTTTTCTATTTAATTCTTGATTGAATTTAATTGAGTATTTAGGATAGTTTATTTATTCATATTTAAGTGTTATTACATTAGATATCTTGGAAAAGTTGACATTGTTCGATCTTTGCTTCCGCCTTATTGTTAGTCGTATCATAATTTTGGTATTAATCAACCGCTACATTGAGGTAATGAATCTAGACATCACCTGTGAAGTCGAGTTGAGGAACTTCACCAGTATTGAGGCCATGGTCCATTATGCCTCAATAGTAGAGCGGCAGCTCAGAGATGGCCGCAGGAAACCATCACAGTCGACGCCAGCCCAGAGACAGTGGGGTCGAGATGAGTCTTCTATGCCTAGGACAGCCCCTACTAGTCATCAAGACCAGCAGTCCCAGCCCGTTCACCATTTTGAGCAGTCTGCACCGCAGCCGAGCCGTAGACCTGAGTACAATTCACCTGTACCGAACAGAGGCAATCCAACTCGCACAGTGCAGACCAGTCAGTCTTCGAATAGTACTCTAGGGAGAGCACGTGATGTTCAATGTCACAAGTGCAGAGGATGGGGACACTTCCAAGCCCAGGGTCCGAACTGCCGAGTTTTTTTCCTTACCGAGCAGAATGAGCTGGAGTCAGCAAGTGAGGAAGAGCTCGATGAAGCAGAAGTGGAAGGAGGTGCCGAGCAGCCCCTTGACCGTCTATCTATGGATGAGGTTGAAGATGAGAAGCCGAAGTAAGTCTATGTCAGTCTTGTTTCGATCCGATCACTGAGCCTGATTCGAGAGGAGGATCAGAATGATCAGTGTGAGAACATCTTCTACGCGCGCTATGACATCCAAGATAAGAAATGCTCGCTCATCATTGACAGTGGCAGCATCGTGAACACGATCAGCCAGTATGCAGTAGGGAAGTTGAACCTGATTCCACAAAAGCACCCTAAGCCGTACCATTTGCAGTGGCTGACTGATCAAGGAGAAATCCCCGTCGGATATCAAGTAAGTGTTACTTTCTCCATTGGTCAATTTACTGATACTATTCTTTGGGACGTCATCCCTATGGAGACGTCGCATATATTGCTTGGTTGTTTGTGGCAGTTTGATAGGAAGGCGATTCATGATGGATTCCCCAACACTTATACTGTGACCTGAGACGGACGGACCACCAGATTATGGCCATTAATGCCCAAGGACATCAAAGAAGATCAGCAGAGGATGCAGCAGAGATTTCAGGAGGAGAAGACGAAACGGGCCGAGAGCAAGCAGACCATTCAACCCGGATAGCTAGCGGCTGCGACTTAGAATGCCAAGGGAACCATGCCCATCCCCAAGGATCCTATTAAGGCCGCCCTTTGTGCAGCCCCTTCTCCTTCCAGTGCAGCTAGTCCGGAGCCTGTACATTGGAACTTGTTTATCAGTGCAAAAGGAGTACAAAAGGTCGTTAAAGCTGGTACGCCTATCATTCTTCTTACTTTTAAGGCTAATGATACTTCTGATATTGTTGTTCCTCCTATTTTGCAGCCTCTGATGGATGAATTTAAAGATGTGTTCCTAGAGGAGATACCGAGTGATCTGCCGCCAATTCCTGGAATTGAGCACCAGATCGACTTTCAGCCGGGAGCAGTCCTCCCAACCCAACCAGCTTACCGTACCAGCTCTGAGGAGACAAAAGAGATAGATCGTCAAGTCAAAGAGTTGATGGAGAAGAAGCAGATTAGAGAGAGCCTGTCACCATGTGCCATGCCCGTGATACTCGTGCCCAAGAAGAACAACGAGTGGTGTATGTGCATGGACTATCGGGCCATCAATAAGATAACGGTAAAGTATTACTTCTCTATTCCCCGGTTAGATGATATGTTAGATGAGTTATCTAGAGCCTCTGTATTTTCTAAGATTGATTTGCGCTCTAGTTACTTTCAAGTTCGCATGAGTGAGGGGGATGAATGGAAGACTGCGTTCAAGACGAACCATGGACTATACGAATGGCTTGTCATGCCATTTGCGCTTACCAAAGCCCCTAATACTTCCATGCATCTCATGAACCACGTCTTGAGGGATGTGATTGGGAAGTATGTGGTTGTGTATTTTGATGACATCCTCATTTACAGTACTTGCACTTCTGAGCATGTTAGACATCTTAGGCGAGTTTTTGAATTACTGCGTGATGCGAAGTTGTATGCCAATTTGTCTAAATGTACTCTCTGCATGAATGAGGTTGTGTTTATGGGATTTGTTGTGAGTAGTCGAGGTGTTGAGGTTGATAGATCGAAGGTTAAGGCCATTGAGGAGTGGCCCACGCCTAAGACCTGTGCTGATGTTTGGTTTTTTCATGCTTTGGCTGGATTTTATCGCCGTTTTATGCAGGATTTTTCCACTATAGCTGCCCCATTAACCGGACTCAGTAAGAAAGATAGGAAGTTTGAGTGGGGCAAAGCCCAAGAGCATGCTTTTAATTTGCTGAAGTTGAAATTGTGTAATGCTCCTGTGTTGGTTTTGCCTGATTTTAATAAGATGTTCGAGATTGAGTGTGATGCCTCTGGTATAGGCATTGGTGTTGTTTTGATACAGGATAGGAAGCTGGTCGCCTACTTCAGCAAGAGGTTGAATGGCACAGCTCTTAGGTATTCTACGTACGACAAGGAGTTATATGCACTGAAGAGGTCTTTGGAGACTTAGCAGCACTACCTGCGCCTGAAAGAGTTCATGATTCACACTGATCACGAGTCACTAAAGCACATGAAGTGACAGTAGAGCTTAAACTTGCTCCATGCTCGATGGGTAGAGTTCATTGAGTCGTTCCCATATGTGATCAAGTATAAGAAGGGAGAGGAGAATGTGGTTGCTGATGCAATCTCCCGCAGGTATGCTTTGATTTTCTTGAGCATGTTAAGAGCTTTTATGCTTCTGATCCATTCTTTGGACCTACTTTTGCATCTTGTGTTTGTAAATCTCGTGTTGTGGATTCATATTATGTGGTTGAGGGATTTCTATTTAAGGATGCGAAGTTGTGTGTGCCTGATTATTCTATGCCAGAGTTGTTTATTTTGAAGTCACATGCAGGGGGTCTCATTATTCATTTTGGTGTCAATAAGACGTTAGATCTTTTGGATGAGCATTTTTATTGGCCTCCTATGAAAAGAGATGTTTAGAGAGTCTGTGCTAGATGTATTACATATAGGAAGGCTAAATCTACTTCGAGTCCATTTGGTCTTTATATGCCTTTGCCGGCGCCATCTGCTCCTTGGGTAGATATTTCCATGGATTTTATTTTGGGTTTTCCTCATTCAAAATCTGGTAAAGAATCTGTGTTTGTGGATGTTGATCGTTTCTCAAAAATCTCTCATTTTATTGCATGCAAAAAGACTGATGATGCTGTTAATATTGCCAATCTGTTCTTTCGTGAAGTAGTCCGTTTGTATGGCATCCCTAGGACCATTATTTCTAATAGGGACTCAAAATTTTTGGGGCATTTTTGGAGAATTTTGTGGGGAAAGTTAGATACTAAACTGTTATTTTCTACTGCATGTCATCCACAGACAGATGGTCAGACTATCTGAAATCGTGGGAAGAATGTTTACCATTTTCTGAGTTTGCATATAATCGGGTCGTGCATTCTTCTACATATATGTCACCTTTTGAGGTAGTTTATGGTTTCAATCCGTTGACTCCAACGGATCTTATTCCTTTACCCATTGATCATCTTTCGAGTTTGCAAGGTATTCGTAGGGCTGAACAGGTTCGAGAGATGCATGAAAAGGTGAAGACGAGGATCGAGCTTCAGGGAGTTTGAAATGCAGCTAAAGTGAATACGCACCACAAGCAAGTGTTATTCAAACCCGGTGATAAGGTTTGGGTTCACTTCAGCCCGGGACGTTTCCCTAACTTGAGGAAGCTGAAGATGATGCTTCGTGGAGATGGACCGTTTATTGTGGTTGCTCGAGTCAATGACAATGCTTACTGGCTTGATCTGCCTGGTGAGTACAAATGTTCTTCCACATTTTATGTCTCTGACTTATCTGTTGTCCTGTAGATGATGTCGACGCCAAGGAGGAGCTGAATTCGAGATCAAATTCTTTTGAGGAGGAGGGGAATGATGAGATCGAGACAAACACTGAGGATTTGAATCCAGAGTTGCAGCTGAGAGGTTCGGTGACAAGAGTAAGAGCCAAGAAGCAGTAAGGTTACTTCCAGTGCTATGTTGGAAAGAAGTTGGAAGATGATGGAACTGATTTCAAGCAGTCCAAGTTGGTGACTTTATTAAGCATCGAGGAGCTCGATTGAAGCCTTGGAAATGTCATTCCTTGCTATTTATTTTAGTTATTTTATTTATTTTGGGCTATTATTATTAGTTTTGGATTTATTTAATTAGCAGTCCAATTTATCACAACTTGTTTAGGTGATATTGGACCCAGTACTAGTTTTAATTAGCCCAGTTTGAATTCTAGGCCCAATACACTTTAAATTTCATTCCTTAGGTTTATTATTTAGGGGATTTTCGTTCCCTTTGTGAATCAGACTTGATTGAATGAAAAACAACGCTTTTACGTTATTCTCTTGTCTCACATATCATCGGTTCTTCTGGTAGAGTTTGGTTCTGGCGATTCCAGACTTGAAATCTTTTGTCTCAATCGTGATATCTCATAGTATCCGTGTAACACCCCGGAAAAGTATAGTATTTAAATTTATTTTATAAGTTAGAAATTTCATGAAATTAGAATCCAAATTTTTGAGCTAGTCGATCATAGTTCTAGACACATTATAAGACCAAGAAAAGTTTCAACATTAGTTGAGTTTTCTAATTAATATTAGAAATCATATTATAAAAAATAGATATTAATGGAATCGTTTTGGCACCAAGATCATCCAACTCGGACTTCATTTGACCACCCAATAGAATTTATTTCATTAAACACTTTGAAATCAATTTATTTCACCAAACCCAATCTCATAAATTCAAGTTCAATTTTTCAATTTATTTTCGGCCCAATATCGACTCATTTGCAGCTTATTTACTCAAGCCCACATTCAACAAGACTTTAATTAATATACTATTAGTGAGTCTTTTTATTTGGAGTATAATTGAAATAACAAATTATCATTCAAAGATTATTCACCAATAAAATTTAGTGATGTGGAAGATTTCTTGATTGACCAAGTGTACTTAGTAGTACATGTGTCTATGTATATATAAATGTATGAATAAAGATAAAGTATAGTATAAGTGTGATTATATATATAGATATAAGTATGGATAAAATTGAGAGACCAAAAAGGAAAAAAAAAATAATAAAATAAAATATTAGACCAATTGAAATTGGCCATTTGGAAGAGCATTTTAAAGGAATTAGTGTATTCATAGCATAGCACACGTGTCCTACTATACATAATCATATGTTGTATGTGTATATATATTTAATATGAGGGATTTGGCTAGGTTATTAAAACAAAAAAGAGAAGTGAAAATCAAAAGAAACAAAAGAAGAAAAGAAGTCAGACGCACAAAGGAAGAAAAAAAATTGAAGAAGAAAAATAGGGAGAAAATAAAAATAAAAGAAAGGTAAGTTTTTATTTTTCGATGTTTCTTTAATTTTAGTCCAATATTATTTGGTCTATTTGATCTCGGATTTGGCTGTAGAATATTAAATGAATCTATTTTTTTTTAAAAAAATTAATTATATTTTTCTAGTCCTAGTTTAATATTTGGGATTTAAATTAGGATTTTTAGAAAATATTATTTAGTTCTATAATTTCCAAATGTTATATTTTGCTTTAAAAGAAATTCTAAATATTATAATTCACTCCTAGGTATTAAACCAAGCTTCCTGCTAGTCATTGAATTCCAATTCATCTTTTGTATTTATTCAATTTAACCGAGAAAGTTTGATAAATTCTCAAATATAATCACTAACTTGATTCAATCCGTCAAATGCGCATTATTCGCTCATTTGACCCTATTTCAATTCCAAATGATCCCAAGCAATAGGAAATTCTTATTTAAGTTATTTAGGATCTAAGTTATTACCTTTTTTGACCTATTTGAGGATTCTAAGTTAGAAATTTATTTTTATAGGTCGAGACGAGCTGAAAGCATAGTAGCATCTCACGCATAAATTGCACTGTTTATTGAGATCATTCAGGTGGGTTTTTCTATAACTCACAACTATGTTTTAAATTTGTCCATGAAAAGTATGCTAAATGTTTTAATAACATTGTTTACGCAATGATTGGATGTGTTGAGACTTCATGCATAGAGGAATTCCGACTTACAAGCAAGACGGTTTACTTTGTGACTAAATGTCTAGATAAGTAACCGTAAAGTATCATGTGATCACATTGGGTCTCTCATCCAATAAATAAGAGTAAACTATGTTAGAAAGTATGTTATTATTGATTTTTAAGCATGAAAGTATGACTTGGATGAATAGTAATGCCCACTGAGTGTTTTCTGGCACTCAACCCAAATATTTTCAAATGTTTTCAGGTCCTGGAGATCGAGCTGGTTGATGACGTGTTGCTGGATTGGGTTTTGATGGTTGACCCTTATGTGGTTTTTGCTTAAAACCATCTTTAAACTTATGTTTATATGTTAAATATTAAATGCTTCCATTGATCTCTGCAAAACTTTTGAGTTTAAAAGATGTTGACCCAAGTGGTCAATTTTTGATTGTATATACATATTTTGAATGTATATAAGGGTTGATCGTGGTGTTTTTAAATGTGTGGCCTGTTTGACTATATATATTTCTTGTTAACAGGTCATTTGGTTATGTGTGAGTTTGTGATTTCGAAAAACCTTGTTGAAAGTTGACTTTGAAAGCACCTGAGTGTGTGGTTCGAATATTTTTAAGTTGAGGTGCTGTCCGTTTATAAATTATTTATAAAGTTAATTTAATTTCTTGAAAAATATTTATCACGTAAGCATGTACGTACGTCTTTTCGTGACGTTTTGGTCCTAGTGGGACTGGGGCGTTACAGGTGGTATCATAGCAGGTCTACGTGATTGTAGGCCTATGATGATTCAAAATTAAAATATTTTGAGTACTGTGTTATTGAAATGGTTACCCATAACCCAGCAGCTATCGTCTTAACGGAGCTTACTCTCGGAAGGTACTAAAGCTCATGTTTTGAATTTCTTTAGTGCTCGTATAAAAAGTATATGTATATAATTGTATGCATGTTATACAAATGCAAATGATCTCAATGTGTGATTTAAAGCATGGTGAATAGTATGATTTAAAGCATTGTGAAAGTGTTAGGGATCCGACAGAAAGTTATGTTTTACAGAGCATGGTTACAAGTGTTTTCATGTCAAATCCACTTGATGCATAAACATCTTTTGAGCTAGTTTTAGATCAGAACTTAGCTGGATTTGAACATAGATCCACTGAACACAAGTACACAGTATGACGTTAAAGCTTCTTCAGCTCACTGAAATTCTATGATCCATATGAATCTAAGTTCACTGTATCATTGTCTTAGACTTCTTTAAGTATATTTGACGATCATAGAATTCGATATATAAAGTATGTATATAAGATACCACCATGACATCAAAATTATCAGTCATAAAATCCACCACAAGAAGATACGTCACATGTTATTTCTCAACTCCGAATGTACCACCCCCCGATCTTTAATGGTCAAGGTGAATCGGCTGAGGTAGAAGAATGGCTGCGAATGATGGAACGCACATTCGCATACATGGTGTGTACCGACTCTTAGCGCATTGCATGTACAATCTTCCAGCTCATTGGTGATTTTGATCATTGGTGGGAAACGCATAGGGGGTCGATGATGCCTGAACAATTTGCAAATATGACTTGGGAAGATTTCAAGCAAGTTGTTATGCGGAAGTTTATTCTAATGTGTTATCGGGATCAAAAAGAAACTGAGTTATTATAATTAACTCAGGGAAATATGACCGTGAACGATTATGAATGAAAGTTCAATCGGCTATCTAGGTATACTCCACACCTGATAGATACTGATGAGAAGAAAGCTCATAGATTCAAAAGAGGCTTACGAGCTGAGATTAGCAGTATCATAGCTGGGCGCGGCATAGCCACGTATGCTAAAATTCTCGAACGAGCTCAAGATGTGGAATCCTCACTTCGCAAGAATGAGAACAAGGTTGATGAGCTGAATAAGAAAAGAAAGTGGAATGATAACAAGAATAAGGGTCGTAGTTTCGATAAAAAGGCTAGGATAAGAGGAGGATCAAATCCTAAAACACAACAAGAAAAACCATTATGTTAAACTTGTGGAAAGAAACATAATGGTGAATGTATGAAGGGAAGAAATGTGTGTTATAGGTGCTGGCAATCAGGACATATGGTATATAATTGTCCAATGAATAAGGGGAAAGAAGTGGCTAGACCAGATCAACCTCCGGCAAGAAATGCTCGAGCCTTTGCTCTCAATCGACAAGATGCTGCATGGGAGCCTGGGAATATGACAGGTATGATTAGTATATCAAATATGCCTGTACTTGCATTATTCGACACTGGAGCTTCACATTCATTTATATCTACCACACTATGCTCTAAGCTAAAATTGACTAAGGAAAAACTTAGTGAGGCCTTAGAAGTAAGTATACCTTCAGGGAGGATCTTAATTGCTGATCAAATATGCAAAAATATAGATTTGAACATTGGGTATAGATCACTAAGTGCAGATCTATATGTTTTAGACTTAAGAGACTTTGATATTATCCTTGGAATGGATTGCCTAGAAGCTAACCATGCCATAATTAAGTGTCTAGAAAAAGAACTAACCTTCTAAAGACCGGAAGAGCCGGAATTCACTTTTGATGGATCAAAGTTGGGAGCTAGAGTAAGAGTTATTTCTGCAATGAAAGCAATGAAGATTCTTAGAAGAGAAGGATGTGAATCGTTCTTAGTAAGTTTGATAATGAACAAGTCAGAGAAGGTGAGAATGGATGATGTACCTGTGGTGCGGGATTATAAGGACGTGTTTCCAGAGGACTTACCAGGTCTACCTCTAGACAGACAGGTTGACTTTACGATAGACTTGCTTCTAGGAGCTGCTCCAGTATCAAAAGCGCCATATCGCATGGTGCCAAAGGAGTTAGAGGAGTTAGAAACTTAGCTACAAGAACTTTTAGACAATGGCTACATTCAACCCGGCGTCTCACCATGGAGAGCATATTACTATAGATTTTGTGGTTGGTCTGCTCGAAAAACTATTATTTCTTTGGTGTAGGATTTTGCTGAATGACTGGCTTTCTGTTCTTTTTGCTGAAATGCTAAGCCACATATCTCATTCTCATTCTTTTGAGATCATAAAGGTACTTCTCACAATGTGGTCAAATGTGACCTTTCCTCTAACAATAATGGCAGATGATTCTCTGTTTGTTGCTATTATAAGTATTCATCTTCTTGTCAGTAATGTTCTTCCGGATATGCTAAATATTCTCTTGTACATGCATTGGTTTGCTTATACTTTCTTTGACAAACACTCTCTTGGACTGTCCACCACTGTATCCAAGGCTTGGATGACTCTTTCCTGAATGTCCTTGAGTTATGGAAATCTTATCAAGATTATTTGTACTATTGTTCAGCATGTTAACATTCTTTTGATGGATTTGAGCTCCACAGACAATTCAACAATCTCCTTCTTTTGCTGCTAAATAGTATTCTTCTGTTCAACATCAGATTTGATCAGCTTATCTTTCTCATTAAGAAAATCTTTGTTATGAGATTGAAGAGTTTTGTTGATCTCCATTACTTCCAACCATCTTTCACACATCTCATTGTATGTCTTGACAAGTTTTTCTTGACTGAAGTCTTCATTGTCTGACTCATCATCTTCTGCATTGTTGAAGAGATCCTTGAATTCTGAGATTTTTGCTGTAAAGGCAATAGTTTCTTCATCTAAATCACTGCTGCTTTCGTCAGAGTCATTATCACTAAGAGAAACATTATAATTCTTTTTATTTCTCTTCAGTGTGTTTGCACACTCAGCTTGAATGTGTCCAAATTCATCACATTCTCTGCACCGAATCCCTCTTCTAAAATTTAAAGTCTGAAACTCTTTCTGCTCACTACTTGAGTTTCTATCTTGTTGAGAATTATCATGTGGTTGTCTTCTATTGTTGGCCCTTCTAGAAGACTATTTATTGACTCTTTTTAATATACGACTGAAGTTCTTAATGATTAAGACCATATTATTCATTGTATCTGAATCAAGTACAGTTTTGCTTCTGTACATGTTCAGGTACATCTTCTGAGACTTCAGTTTTAAGAGTAATACCTCTCTTCTTTGAGCTACTATCTTCATCTTCTAAGTTCATCTCGAATGTTCTTAATGATCCCATTAGCTCATCAAGCCTCATATTCTTGATATCCTTGGCTTTTTCAATTGCAGCAACTTTGTATGTAAACTTCTTTAGAAGAGATCTGAGAACCTTTCTTACAAGCTTCTCATTGTTGATAGGCTCACCAAGAGCAAAACACTCATTGGATATGCTTCTCAGTCTGGCATTAAACTCACCTATGGACTCATTATCCTCAATTCTGAGGGTTTCAAACTTAGAAGTATGGTTTTGAAGCCTTGACAACCTTACTGAACTAGTCCCTTCAAAGGTGGTTTCCAGAATATCCCATACAGCATTAGTAGTCTCAGAAGTTGAGATTAGACTGAATATTTCAAGATCAACTACAGAGAATATAACATAGAGAGTTTTAGAGTTGACATTGTACCAGTTCTTTTGCGGCACAGTCCACTCTCCTTCTTCCATCTCCACCTGTTTTCCTTTCTTGGCAACGGTTGGTTTTTTCCATCCTTCAGTGATGTTTTTCCATGCAAGCTCATCTATTGATCTTAGAAATGCCCTCATTCTTGCGTTCCAGTAAGGATAGTTATTGCTTTCAAGCAATGGTGGTCTGATCGTAGATTCTCATTCTTTGATTGAACTCATAGCTTGAACTCAACCAAAACCCTTGTGTTCTTTGATATTGCCATATAGATCATGACAATCTCAAACACTTTAGTGTTAATGGCACTAACAAAAGAAATTGTGAAACTTCATGGTGCACCTATGCAAGTGACATTAGATCATGATATTCTGTTCACATCTAAATTTTGGTAAAGCTTACAAAATGCAATGAGCACGAAGTTGAATTTCAGTACAACTTTTCACCCACCGACTAATGGACAGTCTGAAAGAACAATACAGACCCTAAAGGGTATGCTCAGGGCTATGGTCATGGATCAAGGAGGAAGTGGGTGGAATATTTACCCTTAGTTGAATTTGCTTCAACAACAGTTTCCAAGCGATCATTGGAATGACACCTTATGAGGTTCTATACGGTCAAAAGTACACATCGCCACTTTACTAGGATGAAGTTGGTGAAAGAAAAATTTTGGGCCCTGAAATTATATAGAAAATTGTTGAGGTTATTGATAAAGTAAGACAAAGAATGAAGGAGGCTTAAGATCAACAGAAAAAGTATGCAGATAAAAAAAAGAAAAGATTTACAGTTTCAGGTAAGAGATAAGGTATTCTTGGAAATGTCTTCTACAAGAGGCATCATGCGATTCGGAAAGGAATGAAAGTTGCGGCCTAGATATATTGGACCGTACAAATTCTTGAACGAATCAGGGAAGTTGCCTACAAGTTGGTGTTACCGCCAAAGTTAGGAGAAATTTATGACGTGTTCCATGTTTTAATGCTTCGAAAATATATTTTCGATCCAAGCCACGTCGTAAATTAGGAAGAAATAGAAGTAAATCTAGATCTGACATACGACGAGTTTCCTATAGCTATTCTCGACAGAAAAGTCCAAAAGCTGCGGAATAAAGAGCTAATGATTGTGAAAGTTCAATGGAGCAGACACGGACAAGAGAAAGCTACATGGGAACTTGAAGATCAGATCCTGGCAAAGTATCCAACCCTCGTCATAGCAGGTATATTCAATTTCGGGGATCAAATTTTTTTTTAGGACGGGAGGATGTAACACTCCGGAAAAGTATAGTATTTAAATTTATTTTATAAGTTAGAAATTTCATGAAATTAGAATCCAAATTTTTGGGCTAGTCGATCATAGTCCTAGACACATTATAAGACCAAGAAAAGTTTCAACCTTAGTTGAGTTTTCTAATTAATATTAGAAATCATATTATAAAAAATAGATATTAATGGCATCGTTTTGCCACCAAGATCATCCAACTCGGACTTCGTTTGACCACCCAATAGAATTTATTTCATTAAACACTTTGAAATCAATTTATTTCACCAAACCCAATCTCATAAATTAAAGTTCAATTTTTCAATTCATTTTCGGCCCAATATCAACTCATTTGCAACCCATTTACTCAAGCTCACAGTCAACAAGATCTTAATTAATATACTATTAGTAAGTCTTTTTATTTGGAGGATAATTGAAATAAGAAATTATCATTCAAAGATTATTCACCAATAAAATTTAGTAATGTGGAAGATTTCTTGATTGACCAAGTGTACTTAGTAGTACATGTGTCTATATATATATAAATGTAAGAATAAAGATAAAGTATAGTATAAGTGTGGTTATATATATAGATATAAGTATGGATAAAATTGAGAGACCAAAAAGGAAAAAAAATAATAATAATAAAATAAAATATTAGACCAATTGAAATTGGCCATTTGGAAGAGCATTTTAAAGGGATTAGTGTATTCATAGCATAGCACACGTGTCCTACTATACATAATCATATGTTGTATGTGTATATATATATAATATGGGGGATTTGGCTAGGCTATTAAAAACAAAAAACAAAAAAGAGAAGTGAAAATCAAAAGAAACAAAAGAAGAAAAGAAGTCATACGCACAAAGGAAGAAAAAAAATTGAAGAAGAAAAATAGGGAGAAAATAAAAATAAAAGAAAGGTAAGTTTTTATTTTTCGACGTTTCTTTCATTTTAGTCCAATATTATTTGATCTATTTGATCTCGGATTTGGCCGTAGAATATTAAATGAATCTATTTTTTTTTAAAAAAAATTAATTATATTTTTCTAGTTCTAGTTTAATATTTGGGAGTTAAATTAGGATTTTTAGAAAATATTATTTAGTTCTATAATTTCCAAATGTTATATTTTTCTTAAAAAGAAATTCTAAATATTATAATTCACTCCTAGGTATTAAACCAAGCTGCCTGCTAGTCATTGAATTCCAATTCATCTTTTGTATTTATTCAATTCAACCCAGAAAGTTTGATAAATTCTCAAATAGAATCAATAACTTCATTCAATCCATCAAATGCGCATTATTCGCTCATTTGACCCTATTTCAATTCCAAATGATCTCAAGCAATAGGAAATTCTTATTTAAGTTATTTAGGATCTAAGTTATTACCTTTGTTGACCTATTTGAGGATTCTAAGTTAGAATTTTAATTTTATAGGTCGAGACGAGCTGAAAGCATAGTAGCATCTCACGCATAAATTGCACTGTTTATTGATATCATTCAGGTGTGTTTTTCTATAACTCACAACTATGTTTTAAATTCGTCCATGAAAAGTATGTTAAATGTTTTAATAACATTGTTTACGCAATGATTGGATGTGTTGAGACTTCATGCATAGAGGAATTCCGACTTACAAGCAAGATGGTTTACTTTGTGACTAAATGTCTAGATAAGTAACCGTAAAGTGTCATGTGATCACATTGGGTCTCTCATCCAATAAATAAGAGTAATCTATGTTATAAAGTATGTTATTATTGATTTTTAAGCATGAAAGTATGACTTGGACGAATAATAATGCCCACTGAGTGTTTTCTGGTACTCAACCCAAATATTTTCAAATGTGTTCAGGTCCTGGAGATCGAGCTGGTTGATGACGTGTTGCTGGATTGGGTTTTGATGGTTGACCCTTATGTAGTTTTTGCTTAAAATCATCTTTAAACTTATGTGTATATGTTAAATATTAAATGCTTCCGTTGATCTCTGCAAAACTTTTAAGTTTAAAAGATGTTGACCCAAGTGGTCAATTTTTGATTGTATATACATATTTTGAATGCATATAAGGGTTGATCGTGGTGTTTTTAAATGTGTGGCTTGTTTGGCTATATATATTTCTTGTTAAAAGGTCATTTGGTTATGTGTAGGGATGTTAAACGGGCCAGCACATCGGTTTCGGGCCAACCCTATCAGGTTATCGGGCTATTCGGGTCGGGCCATTTCGGGCTGAAATTTTTTCGGGCTAAAAAATCTTGGTCCTAACCCTAAAACTTCGGTTTTCAGGCTAGCCCATTGGGCTAACATGTTTACGAAAAAAGTTAAGTGTAGGGAGAATACTCTTTCAAATAGTAAGTTTTCATGTCCTATATTAGATCCAAAACTATAACAGAGATACCATATGTTTATACAAGCAACATATAATTACAAGCAAAGTGGATACACGAGAATTTAAGCAGCACAGTCTGTATAGATGCATAGGTTAAAATCCTCACATAATCTACAGTTCTATATTACGATGCATTACAATTTATTCATTGAGAAATTTCGTCAAACAGTGGAACTGCGCATTGTTCAGTGTCAAATTGATTGCAAGTTGTGTTATATTTTTTTCACTATATTCTGTAGAAGAGTTTCCAAAACATATATTCTAATTTATTTCATTGGATTTATCTCTTCCGCAACAGTGACCATTTCTTCAACAGTGAGAATTTTTTTTTTTGAGAAATTTAGATAATAGATAGTCGACTGAGAGTATAATCTAACTATTTTATAATAATTCATTTGTTTATTATAAAAAATTAAAATTCAAGTTCAACAGAAGGAAAGAAGAACAAAGAATGGTGAGTTACCAGTGGAAAGCATAATCTAACTATTTTCTAGTATCCATTTATTTCTTATCAAATAATAATAAGAGCAGATTAAAAAACAAATTCAGCCCTACGGGCCAACCCGCGGACCTAGCGGGCTGGCCCGTTTTGCCCGTCGATTCGTTCAAGCGGGCCCATTCGGTTAAAATTTATTTCGGGCCTAAAAAATATGACCTTAACCCGCCTTTTTTTCGGACGGTTCAGGCCAGCCCATCGGTTTCGGGCTAGTTTGACATCCCTAGTTATGTGTAAGTTTGTGATTTCGAAAAACCTTGTTGAAAGTTGACTTTGAAAGCACCTGAGTGTGTGGTTCGAATATTTTTAAGTTGGGGTGCTACCCGTTTATAAATTATTTATAAAGTTAATTTAATATCTTGAAAAATATTTATCACGTAAGCATGTACGTATGTCTTTTGGTGACATTTTTGTCCTAGTGGGACTGGGGCATTACAATCCGGGTTAGACAACCATTGAAGATTGTTCCATAGGCGCGTTCCGAGTTCTCATCGATTCGGGGTTCGTTTCGGGTAAAATTCACTTCTATCTTTCGTTTCCATCGTTCCACTTCGTTCCAGCCACCATAAAACCTCCAAACACCCTCCAAATCATCCATAATCTTCACCATACACGTTCCGTTAGCCACCAAGCCCAGATTCCATCCATACGAGCCCTAGGTCCATTTATAAGACGAAAACAGTCCGAAATTTGACCACCAAGCCATCTCCCAATTTACTAGTGCGTTTCTTCTGAATTTTGGATATGTTGTTCATGACTTCTGATCATACCTTGTGTTAAAATTTGAACTTAATCCAAGTAGCGTAGCATCAGTTTCTGTTCACGTCTTTTTTAGGGTTTTTAGGGCTTTAATTTGGGTTTTTGCTATTTAATTCTTGTTCGAATTTGATTAAGTGTTTAGGACAGTTTATTTATTCATATTTAAGTGTTATTACAGTAGATATCTTGGATTGAATCCTTTCGTAAACTTGACGTTGTTCGATCTTTGCTTCCGCCTTATTGTTGGTCGTATCAGTTTGCCACAACCCGTGCTAAAGATCGGAGAATATGTTTCTATGGTTGTCAGTGAGTTTTATTGCAATCTGATAAAGGAGATGAATGATCCTTCTTATGAGAACTATCAAAAGATTTTAATGAGAGGAAAGATGATTGTGTTCTCTCCTAGCTTGGTTAATGCTCATATTGGGTTTACTATTGAGGGTGAGTTTGAAGAAGTTAAAGATTGAGGTGATGTAGCTGCTGAACTCATAGGGGGTGAGTTTGATTTTTCCCTGACGAACCCTCAGCCCATCCTCACAAGCAAGCTGACTACCACATGCAAAGCTCTATTCAGAATAGCCATTCACAACTGGGTTCCAACAATCTACCGTACTGGAGTGAACAAAATCAAGGAAGGTTCCTGTTTCATGAAGAGGATTTAATTTCGGGGAGTTTGTCTACAAAAAAATATTGAGTTTGGCTGAGAGTGAGTTGATCAAAGCTCCCATTGTCTGTACCATGCTAAATTATGAGATTATTAAGAATCAAAAGAAGGATGTTACTACTAGAATAGATTCATTAGTAAATCCTGAGAAATCTTTAGGCATGAAAATCTCCTGTGACCTACCTTTTTCTCAAACGAGCATATTCGAGCTCAATTTCAGAAAATCACAAGCTCGAAGAAGGCTTCAAGTCAAACAGCATCTCCTGCTCCCACAACCTCTATTCACCAAGAGATCATATCTTATCTAAAGGATTGTGTTGCCTTATATGCTCAAAAAGTTATAGAGCATGTTGCTGAAAGAAAGACAGTTCAAGAACTTCTTCATGAACTTTTTCAATCTGAAGAGTTCTGTAATACCCCAAATTTTCAAATGAGGATTAAAGAATTCTTAAGCATAATTAATAGGTTAAGGAAGAGATTTTAATAAGGTTTAGGGAAGTCAGATGTAAGTCACGACTTTAGGGGTCATCTTTCGTGAAATCGTCTTTTCGAAAATTTTGATCATAACTCTGTTATGACCGATTTTGGTCTTGTTGGAAAGGTATCGACCTAAGGAGTGTGTTAGTATTTTTAAAATTTTAATCTGAGGTCATTTGAGGTTCCGGTGATGAAAATGGTATTAAGAAAGTAAATGAATAGTAATTTTCATGTGCGTTCATGTTTTGAAAAATTTATAAAATCCTCCTTGATGATCCGAGACTTGTTCTGTTGAGCCTATCTTATGGGAAATGACCCAAGTAATCTGTTCGTGTTCAGTCTGATTAAATAGTAGAAGTATGTTAGAAAAAACTATCAACAAAACCCCTAATGTTGGTTTTGATGAAATGTCAAAACACGTAGAAATCTCTTCTAAAAAATTGCAGGAGTTCTAAGCTGGAAAAAGTAAACTGATCAAAAAGAGACTCCAAAAATAGCTCATCTGAAGATAGAAGTCAACCGCATTGGAACATTGTCAACCTAGCTAAAGGGATGCATCAACCAGTCAGGAAATAACCCAAATTGAAGGTTAAAGCTCAAAAGTCAATTCAGCTTGAATCAAATTGACAGCGAGTCAGTCAAGATGGAAGAGAAATCAGACTAATTGAAGAAACTAAGAACAAGTCAATTAAAACTAAAGACGAAAAGCATTTAACTGACGTCTAAAAGTCAAACAGCAGTCGAACTAAAGTCAAAAGTCAAACAACCTGATGATCGCCAGAACTAGAGTCAGCCAGCTCAAAGCTCAAATATGACATCAACTGCTGACCAAGTTCAGAATAAGACTAGTCAAGCTCACAAACTATTAATCTATTTGTGAACAATTAAACTGGCAAATAAACTTAAGATAAGACCAGCCGAACTAACCAACCAGTCAGAAAGTTGTAATCAGTTGAACTGGCAAAAGAGCTCAGAAGAACAGTCAACTGAAGTTGTAGCCGAAACAAGCTGCTAAGAACAGAACTGCCAACTGGACCAGTCCAGAACTGAAAGATAAGTAGCTGGAAAACTGCGAACTGGACCAATCCTGAAATGGAAGGTGAGCAACTGATGAGTCTGCCAACTTAAGCTTCCTGCAGTTAATGCTCAACTAGAGATCTTGATATTAATGAAGAAGATCTTGGAGTAAATATTCTTCAGAGATCGATTGGCTGAGCAATAGCTAATTCAAATAAGCTTCAATAGCTACAAGAATCAACTACCATTGATAAATCAATAGAATCAATGATCGGAGAAACCCAACGGTCACATAGATAACTCCTCTATATAAGAAGAGTGAATCTCATTCAATTCAAGACTTTCGCCATTCTAATTCTTGCTATATTGCAGATACAAACAATCGAGCTTTCTTTCTCTCCCCCCCCCACAGCTCAAGTTCAACCACTGTCAAGCTGCGAAAGACACAACTGAGAAGAAGACCTGAAAGAGTCAATTAGCTAGCTATTGAAGAAGTCCAGTAAGAGCAAGCTTCTTAGTTCAAGATATTCAAGGATCAACTACTCAGCTTAACTCAAGGAGCACATTAGTTGATACCCGTTTCAAGACTGTATTCTTGAAGATTGAAAGAGATCTAAAATCTTGTAAATACAGACAATAGCACTTAACTCCCAGTGAGCAGTTGGGGACTACAAGTCTGAGCTGTCGAAATCAGCTGAAAAGTTGTCGCTCTATGAGAACTGCCGTTTTCAGGACAGCGATAGTTAAAAAAATGACCGTAGCTCTACGAGAGTTGCCATTTGCAGGTTCAACTCTTGTCTGCATTCTGTAATTGTAATAAAGGCACTTTACCATTATATAGTGAATTGCCCTTTCCAATAAGGAAGGGAGGTCATAGAAGTTTAAGCTTCGAACCTTTATAAATTGCTTGTGTGCTGGCCTTATCACTCTCTGTTTGCATATCTTTAACTGCACACTTTAATCACACAAGCGGCACCTTTGAGTCAATTAATCATCTCAACTGACTGTGTGCATTGATAAGATTTATACGCAAGTCAAGGGCCCTATCTATTCCGCATTCAAGTCAAAAGTTTTTGAGTTAGTTTATTCACCCCCCCCTCTAAACTAACTTCGACTCGCCCAGGACCAATAAATGGTATTAGAGTGGTTGATTCTAAAGATCAGTCATTTCTGCAGATCAACTAAGTCATATCTACTTATTTGTGCTAACATTTCAAGCTATGGGAAACCATAAGCTACCTCTATTTTCAGTTGAGATTTATGATAATTAGAGCAGGAGAATGAAGACGCATCTTTGCTCAATTCATGAGAACATGTGGCAAGTTATTGAAGAAAGTCTAATCACCATTATGATGGATAATGAAGCCCACATTGTTGATATTAATCAACCAACAAGGATCCCGAAGCCAACTCACCTTCTCACCGGTGAAGAGAAGAAGTTGAAGAATCTAGAGTTTGTTGCACAAACCACACTCTTCGAAACTCTAGATGAAGACAGAATGAAGGACACCAAAAACTACCGAATTGCCAAGGAGATATGGGACCTGCTAGCAGATCTCTGCCAGGAGTCCGAAGCCATCAAGGAAAACAAGCTCCAACTGGCGGTCGACAAATATGAATCCTTCAAGATGTAATTTGAAAAGACCATCTTGAGTCTTGAAACAAGATTTCTATGCATTATAAACGAGATGACCAACCTGGGAAAAACCTATCCCATGTATGAGATGAATTCCAAAATCCTAGATAATCTTACAGAAGAATGTAATATGAAGGTGATAGCTACCAAGGAGTCAAGAAACCTGAATAACATCACCCTCAGAGAACTTTTTATCTCTCTCAAGGTTCATGAGTACAGCCTAAACTGAAAAAGAAAAGCATCCACATCATCAGCTCAAGATGTAACTTTTTATGGAGAAATGAATCAGTTTAAGGAAGCTCGAGAAAGAAATAGCTTCCGACCGAGGAGCTCACCAGCCACAGAGAATCTAGGAGGATCAGCAATTGATCAAAGGAGGGAAGCAACCGAAAAGAAGGAAAACCTGACTGAATACATCAATGATCAAATCCAGTTAGTAACAAGGTTGCTTGAAAAGCTGAAGAAAATCAATGATCAATAATAAGTTTCACCTCAAACTGATGAAGTCCCAAAAGGAGAAAGAAACCAGCAACTAGCTAAATGATCAGCTGAACAGTCCAGGATAGCTAGCCGAAGCATTGGTGAATGCTTTCACTAGCATAAACAAGGACACTACATATATGAGTGTCCAGAGCTCCTTGAAGATAAAAAGGCCAGAGTAAAGAGAATCTTTTTAAAAAGAAAAGCGATGATGGCCAACTCAGAGAACGCTATACTAGATGACTTAGACTACCTATCTGGGATCGACTCGGATAGCTACAGCTTAGACAATGAGGCACTATTCCGTCTTATGGCAGAAAATGAAAAAGAGATTAGTACAACTGTTTCTCTAACCTCATTCTATCATATTCATGAAGCTTCTATCTCTAACAATGAACTAAATGAACAACTAAAAATGTTAGAAGAAGAGTTAGATTCCATATACTGTATGCATGTAGAACTAAAGGAAGAAAATGATGAACTAATGGATAATGTTAGAAGACTGAGCATTGATCATGAAAGAATGCAATTCCTTAAAGATTAGTCATTTAAATTTAAAAATGAAAGCTGAGAAATGTTGAACTAGAAGTTGAGAATGAAAAGCTCAAGCAAGAGATCCTTGAGAAAGAAGAAGTGTGTCTTAAATTCAATAAAGGATCTCAGACTCTAGATGAAATCTTGAGTCATCAAAGAGTTGAATCTGGCAGTCCAGGGCTAGGGTACAGCAAGTTCACTGCCGCAGAGAAAGGAAAGGCAGTTGCCCAGAGCAATGACAAAGGAATCATAAAAGGATTCATTAGACCAGCATAATCATCTCCAGCTAAGGTATCTAAAGGCAAATGAATCTTGAGAACCCCTCAAATTCAACCCAGGGAACTCATCCAATCCTTTCAGCCAAGACCACCAGCTCAAAAGAAACCAACCCATCACCCAAGACCATCAGTTCGGTCTAAACTATCAACTTATCCAAGGACATAACTTTTCAGCAAAGGCCACCGGTTTATGCTAGGTCATCCATTCAAATGAGACCTGTAACTCACTCAAGGCCAGCCTACCAGCAAAGGCTACCTGTAAATCAAGCTGGGAGATCAGTTAACCCCAGAACAAACATTCAACCCAGACCATATCACCTTCATAAGCCTGGTCAGAGCTCCCTTGGAAGAAAATTTGAAAGCTCCTTTGCAAGCCACTATGATGAATACCTAAATTACAGAAGTGATCCCAGGTAATATCCAAGCAGGAGTAACACCAGAGTTGTAAAGAATACAAGGAACTGGCTAGAGCAAAGAGCACGAAAGGCTAAAAATGAAAGAATATTGGTTAAAGTATTTTATCCTAACGTACATCGTAGGTACCGATCAACGGACTTAACTCAAAGCAGAAGAGTCAACAAAAGTCCAAAGTTGATCAAAAGATCTAAATCTGATGGATCATTGAATCATAAAAAGCCAAAAGTTTGGCAAATGTGGATCCTTAAACACCTGATTAACCATCCAGGACCTGATATTATACGGGGACCTAAGAACTAATCTTTGTTTTGTAGGAAAGTCAAAGGTCCACTTATTATATTTGGAGACAACTCCAATAGCCAAACCATTGGAGAAGGGTTCATGGTCAAGGAAAAAGTTGTAGTCAATGAAGTGTCTCATGTGGACAGATTGAAGCACAAATTGTTGAGTATCAGTCAACTATGTGACAATGGCTATTCAGTAAACTTCAGTAAAAGCTCATGTGACATTAGTGAAAAGTCAACTGGAGCAATCCTCATAACTGGCGTAAGAACAAACAATATGTACATTATTGACTTGTCAACCGGCTACTCAGAAGCTTGTTTTCTCTCAAAGTGTTCGATTGGAGCAAGCTAGCTATAGCATCGACAACTGAACCATCTCAACTTCAAAACTATCAACTATCTAGCAATGAAAGAGCTAGTTGAGGGGCTTCCCATTGAGATATACAAGAAAACTAGTGTTTGCGGACCATGCCAAAAAGGGAAGCAAGTGAAGTCATCCTTCAAGGACAAAAGCCATCCTCCAGGAACAACTACAAGCCTACAACTGCTACATATGGATCTGTTTAGGCCAGTCAAGCCACCGACTCCAAGAGGTAAAAGATTCACACTTGTAGTAGTTGATGATTTCTCAAGATATACTTGGGTGGCGTTTCTGAGAAGCAAAGATGAAACTTATGCCAAGCTATCAGCATTGATCAAAGGGCTGCAGACTGAAAAAGGAAAATCAATTCAAAGGATTCGATCCGATAATAGAACTGAATTTGTCAACCAGTAAGTGATCAACTTTCTCAGTGAACTGGGCATCACACATGAACACTCAACTGCAAGAACTCCACAACAGAATGGTGTAGCTGAACAAACAAAATGAAAACTCAAAGAAGCAGCTCGAGCAATGGTAGCCGATGCCAAAATAGTTGAAAGCTATTGGGCCAAAATAGTCAACACAGCCTGCCACACTCAAAATCGGAGTGCCATCATCAGTACACATGATAAAACATCTTATGAGCTGTATAAGGGATGTAAGCCTTCTATCTTATACTTTAAAGTGTTTGGTTGCAAATGTTATATTCACAACAATGGCAACACTCAACTAAAAACCTTCAGTGCCAAAGCTGATGAGGGAATATTTCTTGGATATAATTCCCCTAATTCACAAGCTTATTGAGTGTTTAATAAATAAACCCTTGTTGTGGAAATAACATGTCATATGGTATTTAATAAATTTGTTGATGAGTACAGAAACAAGGAATTAAATGATACATCATTTCAAGTACTACCTAGTGAAACAGAAAAACTCACAGGACTATATTGATCACATTATTCCAGAGTGGTTTGAAGCTTCACTAGAAGAAAGCAATGAAACTGGCACTAGACCAGCTAAAAGTAATCTGGTTAATGAGGACACAAATCGTGTTGAGACCACAAACCCCATAACAGAAGCAGGGGGAAGAACTGATGAAAATGATGAGTCAACTGAAGAACCAACTAGAAGATCAACTGAAGGAAAAGTTGAAGAAGTAGCAGAGGATCCAGCTGAAGCTAACTTTCCTAAATGGCTTCAAAGCCATCCAACTGACAAGATTGTTGGCAATCCAAGAAGCCGAGTTCAAACTAGGAGTTCAACTGAGCATGCACTAGTCACATACATTATATCACAGACTGAACCGAAAAACATCAAGGAAGCCCTTGAAGATTCAGACTGAATCATGGCGATGCAAGAAAAGCTCAACCAATTCACAAGAAATGATGTATGATTTCTTATCGATAGGCGAAAAACCCAGAAGTTAATTAGCACAAAGTGGGTTTTTCATAACAAACTCGATGAATAATGTGTGATAACAAGGAACAAGGCAATACTGATAGCCAATGGATACTCTCAAAGTGAAGGGATCGACTTTGATGAGACATTTGCACCAGTTAGAAGATTAGAAGCTATCAGATTGTTCCTCACCTATGCAGGTCACAACAATTTCACAGTTTGTCAAATGGATGTCAAGAGTGCATTCTTGCAAGGAAGGTGTATATGTCGAGCAACCACCAGGATTTGAAATTGGTGATCAAGTCTTCAAGCTGAAGAAAGCTCTCTATAGACTAAAGCAAGCTCCTAGAGCACGGTATGATACTCTCACAACATTCTTACTGAAGAATGGGTTTCAGAAAGGAGTCATTGATCGAACTCTATTCAGAATAGAACAATCAGATGAGATCTTAATAGTTCGAATTTATATGGATGGCATAATTGTTGGTTCAAATAGTAAACATCTATGCACTCGATTCGCTCAACTGATGCAAAGCGAATTTAAGATGAGCATGATGGGAGAAATGACATTCTTCTTAGGACTCCAAGTGAAGCAGCTAAAAGATGGAACCTTCATTAGTCATGTCAAGTACACCAAGGAACTGCAAAAGAAGTTTGGAACTGATAAGGAAAAAACTCTCAAGATTACAATGAACACATCAGTTCAGCTAACTCTTGATGAAAAAGGAGAATCGGTTAGCTAAACATACTATAGAGGAACCATTGGGTCATTACTCTGCTAGTTTTGTATACTGGAAGACTTGTCTTTATATACTTTACTGATGATATGATGATATAGATTGAATCTTATTGCAGTCACTGTGCATTTACATTATTATATGATTGTTTATGCATATTTCATATACTTACATTGTAGATGATATTGTGTGGGTGAACACATGGTAAGATCATATCATCAGATCATTGTATTGTATTAAAAGGCTCACGGCTTAGATGGTCATGAATACACCATTGATACACCGTAGAATAATCTGATAATTAGTTTGTCTTGACTAATTAATTATTCTAATACATGGGTTAGTGTATTAAAGAGGATCACGATAGGATATTGTTCTCTACTCTGACCCTATTAGTGAGAGAATAAAGATCTACAGAGTTTGGGTTCTTAACTTATATTTATTGGCGAACATATATATGTTTTGTTGATTGCTTTGATTTATCAATGGATGAGATTCTTTGATAGAATCAATAAACACGATATATTAGGTAATAGCATTTGCATATATGATGTCTCGTGTAATATATATAAGCATTGTGTCCTAATGCGGCAGGTGGAATTTATTCCGTACATGAATAAATCTTGTGTGGTACTACTCAAGGTTTTAGATGTTACTTAATTATAACTGTCAGAGGCTTACATAATTAATTAATGAACATTAGATCTTAAACACGGGGAATGACTGAACTAAAGGAGAAAGCATATTCAGAAATATGTATTAAATTGGTAGGTCAGTATTACTTTTTTAGTGGAATAAAAGTAATACTTAATTTATTTAATAATATCCTAATTTTATTGGATATTGGGAATTAAATAAATTAGTAGGCCAATTTAATATTCTTCTAGATCCCTCTTGTAGCCCAATATGACATTAATGGACTGGAGATGGAAAACAGGTAGAGGCCCAAACCCAGTAGGGTTGGGACACTGAAATTTCGACCACCTCCTTATTTATAAGGAGGTGAGGGGATGAAATTTAGATGATAAGAAATCAGCTCCTCTTGTGTTCTCTTTATCTCCACAGATTCCATACCAATCTAGTAGATTTCAGCCCAACCTGAATCTAGATACAGTCCGGAAAATACAACAGAAGATCAAGGAGTCGAATTGCACTAAGGGGTGCCATTTACATCATACACAACAACAATATTAGACCTTTAATCTTGTCTTCAACCCGACATTCATTTGTAAGTGTTTTTCGGTATTCTATGTTTCCGTTTTCAGTAGAACCCAAAATCGTATTACATATTTTATTGAACTCGGTTTATTAAAACATGTGAGATGCATAAATATATGACATACATGACATTAGGATTATAGAACAACCAAAAAGATCATGCGGTGGTTAAATTCAAAAAAACCCCAATAACTGGTATCTGAGCGGATTTTGGCACTGTTCTGGATTTAATCCTATGATGAATTTGAAATATGTGCTTAAATTTGATGATAAATTCATGTTGGTTAAATTTTCATATTTAAATGTTCATATATTCCGATTTTTTTTGTGTTCAAACTTGGATGAATTTTTGATCAAGATTGATAATTCTAGTTTTGAAGATCCCAATAATTTTCAATTATATCCTATTAGATTTGGAATAGATTTTTGATAATATCAAAACTTTCATATTTAATTAGATAGGTATTCAAAAATTATTGTATCAAAATTTTCAAAATTTTGATGTGTTAAATTCCCTGATTTAGCATGTGTAATTTTCGATCCTATTATATTAATTTGGAGAACTTGTTGATGAAAATCAAATTTTCAGATTTATTTAATAGGTGTTTTCAAAAATTAAGTGTATTAGAATTGGAGATGATAATTTTTTATGTATATCATAAATTATCTAATTCTAATCTAAATAGATTTGAAAATAAAATATTAAAATTCGAACAGTTTGAAGTGGATCAAATTTCCAGATTTAATGTTCTTGAAATTTTTGAAGATTTACAAAGATTAGAATTGGATAAGGTAATTTTTGATATATATCAATACTTATCAAATTCTAATCCAAAAATATTTGAAAATAGAATTTAAATTTGAAAAGAGTTTGAAGTCAAATTTTCAGATTTTTATTCTAGTAATTTTTAAAAATCTATGTAGATAAGAATTGGAAAAGTAATTTTTGGTGTATATCATTAATTACTTAATTCTAATCTAGATAGGGTTGAAAATAAAATTTAAATTTGGAAAGAGTTTGAAGTGGATCAAACTTTCAGATTTTAATTTTGGTAGATTTCGATCCTAGCCTATATATTTGGAATAGATTTTTGATTTACATCAAGATTTCCAAATATTAATTAATTAGGGTTTATCCGAAAATTAAGAAATAAATTTGGTGGATAATTTTAACAAATTTCCAAATTTATTCTTAAGATAATTTTAGTATATCAAGATTTAATTTGGTGGACAATTATATAATTTCCAAATTATATCTTGCATGTATTTTTGAAATATTTAATTTAATTAAATGTTAATTTTGAAAATTATGTCACGTATGGATATCATATGTTGTTTTATGCTAATTATGTAATTATGATTGTTTGTTTTGTAGACTGGCATGTTTGCAGGGTTACCGACTATCATGGCTCCTTAATTATGTGATGTATATTTTAATTATGTTGGATGTATGATGGGTCGTATGCCGGTTTGGCTACATGATTTTATCATTTACATGGGCCGTATGCTGGTATAAAGACAGCTGAGTGATGGAGACATCATCGTCTACATGGGCAATGCTATGAAAGTGGCGGCTGTTGCAGTGGGAGACGTTACCTTATCTTTTAGTAGTGATAGGAGTTTAGTTTTAAAGGATTGTCTTTATGTGCCTGGTTTTAGGTGAAACTTGATTTCAGTTTCTAAACTATTCATGGATGGATATTCAGTTTCTTTTGATAACAAGGTTATTATCTTTAGTGGTAAACGTTTTATCTATTTTGGCACATTGGATGGACATCTTTATTTACTTAATCCTATGCAAAACACTACGCAAAAGCAATTACTGAATACATCGATCACAAACCCTAATAAAAGGAAAGAACTTTCAGAATTGAATCAAACTTATCTTTGGCATCTAAAGGCTAGGCCATATTAATCTTAAGAGGATACAAAGTCAAGTAAATGATGGACCTCTGTCTTCATTGGTCCTAGAATAGTTCCATTTGTTTGAATCCTGTTTGGAAGGGGAAATGACCAAGCGTCCTTTTAAATCAAAAGGAAATCGATCCAAAGGGCTATTAGATTTGATTCACTCTGACATGTGTGGCCCTATGTCAGTTCAAGCTCGAGGAGGGTACGAGTATTTCATCACACTCATTGATGATTACTCTAGATATGGATATATCTACCTATTACATTGCGAGTCTGAATGCTTTGATAAATTCAAAGAATTTAGGACGGAAGCAGAGAAACCTACGAGTAGAAATATCAAGTCGCTGTGTTCTGATCGTAGGGGCGAGTACCTCTCAAGTGAATTTAGGGACTACTTAGCAGATAATAAGATTACATCCCAGTTAACTGCACTGGGAACACCACAGCAGAATGGCGTGGCGGAGAGAAGTAACAGAACCTTATTGGAGATGGTTAGATCGATGATGAGTTATTTGGAGTTTCCTATTTTGTTCTGGGGATATGCCCTAGAAACAGCAGCCTAAATTCTTAACTTGGTTCCATCAAAAGTATTTCCTTCTACGCCCATGGAACTTTGGACTGGATGAAAACCCAGTTTAGGACATGTTCGGATTTGGGGTAGCCCAGCACACATGCTAGACAAGGAAGCTGATAAGCTGGCACCTCGTACTGATGTGAGGGTTTTTGTTGGATATCCTAAGGGAACGAAAGGTGGTCTATTTTATAGTCCTAAGGATCAGAAGATCATTGTTAGCACCAATGCTCAATTCTTAGAAGAAGACAATGTGATAAACCACAAACTAAGGAGTGAAATCAACCTTGAGAAGCTAATAGAGAAAGGATCAAATCCTACACCAGTAGTACAACAAGAGGTACCATAAGACAGTGCACAACGTGTCACAGATACACGAGAATTGCCTCATCGCAATGGGAGGGTTGTACGCCAACCTGATAGATTCATTGGTTTGGGTGAATCTTCGGATTTCCCTGAAGGACTCAATGAATTGGATCCCAGGACCTATGATGAAGCGGTCCAAGTCAAAGATACAGATTCTTGGAAATCTACAATGGAATTTGAGATTGGATCTATGGATCACAATCAAGTTTGGGAGCTTGTAGAACCACAAGATGGGGTAAAACCCATTAGGTGTAAGTGGGTCTACAAACACAAGAGAGGACCTGACGGGAAGGTTGAAACCTTCAAAGCAAGACTTGTGATGAAAGGGTACACTTAGAAAGAAGGGATCGATTATGAGGAAACCTTTTCGCCAGCCATGCTTAAGTCAATCCAGATTCTCTTATCGATTGCCGCTCATTTAGATTATGAGATTTGGCAGATGGATGTCAAGACAGCTTTCCTAAATGGAAGTCTTGAGGAAAAAATCCACATGAAGCAACCAGAGGGTTTCATTGCTAAAGGCTAAGAGCACTTAGTGTGCAAGCTTAAGAGATCCATTTATGGACTTAAGCAGGTGTTGAGATCTTGGAACATCCATTTTGATGAGATTATCCAATCATATGGATTCATGCAAAGTCCAGATGTGAGTTGCGTGTACAAGAAATGTGACGAAAATATGGTAGTTTTCCTCGTACTATATGTTGATGATATCTTGCTCATTGGAAATAATAAGAAGACATTATAAAAAATAAGAGTGTGGTTGTCCAAGCAGTTCGATATGAAGGATCTGGGAGAAGTCGGACACGTCCTTTACATTAAGATCATTCGAGATCGCCAGAAAAGGATGCTCTGTCTATCTCAGACAACCTATATCAATACTGCGCTAGCTAGGTTTAGCATGCAAAATTCCAAGAAAGGTTTTATACCTTTTAGGCATGGAATTCATCTATCCAAGGAAATGTGTCCCCAAACACAGTCTGAGATAGATGAGATGAAGAAGGTCTCATATGCCTCGGCTGTAGGAAGTTTGATGTATGTTATACTATACACTAGGCCTGATATATGCTATGTTGTCGGCATAGTAAGCAGATATCAGTCTAACCCTAGACAAGGTCACTGGACTGTGGTTAAGAATATTCTCAAGTAACTGAAAAAGACTCGAGATTATATGTTGGTATATCGCTCTGATAGTCTCGTACCTTTGGGTTACACAGACTCATATTTTCAATTCGATAAAGATCAGAGAAAGTCTACCTCAGGCTATTTGTTTATATTAGGAGGTGGAGCCTTTGCATGGAGAAGCATCAAGCAGAAATGCATTGCTGATTCTACCATGAAAGCTAAATATGTAGCTGCCTCTGAGGCTGCAAAAGAAGCTATCTGGCTCCGGAGCTTCCTATTGAACTTGAGCATGGTTCCTAATTTGCCTAAGAGGGTCATGATATACTATGATAACTCTGGTACAGTGAGAAACTCGAAGGAACCCAGAGACCATAAGGCAAGTAAACACATAGAAAGGAAGTACCATATTATATGAGAAATCGTTAGGAGAGGGGATGTGGCAGTGGTCAAGATTGTATCGGAGGACAATCTACCTAATCCATTCATGAAGAGCCTTCCGGCTAAGACCTTTGATGGTCACATGGAGAAAATGGGAGTGAGATGCAGACCCGAGAGCGAAGTTTGAGTTTATTGTTTTGATTTGAGAGTTTTGCCAGTTTCTTATTATGCTTGTAAGACATGCTTCAAGTATAAGTGGGAGATTGTTAGTTTTGTATACTGAAAGACTTGTCTTTGTATACTTTACTGATGATATGATGATATAAATTGAATCTTATTGCAGTCACTATTTGCATTTGCATTATTACATAATTATTTATGCATATTCCATATACTTACATTATAGATGATATGGTGTGGGTGAACACACGGTAAGATCATATCATCAGATCCTTATATTGTATTAAAAGACTCACAGCTTAGATGGTCATAAATACACCATCGGTACACTGTAGAATAATCTGATAATTAGTTTGTCTTAACTAATTAATGATTCTAATACACGGCTTAGTGTATTGAGGAGGATCACGATTGGATATTGTTCTCTACTCTGACCCTATTAGTGAGAGAACAAAGATCCACAGAGTTTGGGTTCTTAACTTATATTTATTGGCGAACATATATATGCTTTGTTGATTGTTTCGATTTATCAATGGGTGAAATTCTTTGATAGAATCAATAAACTTGATATGCTTTGCTCAAATTCTTTAGATGAAGCAGCAGCTAAAAGATTATAAAGTCGAAACTGAAGAAGTGCCTATATAATGCGACAACAATAGTGCTATTACAATATCCCAAAATCTAGTATTGCATTCAAGGACAAAGCACATTGATATAAGGCATCACTTCATCAGAGATCATATTCAGAAGAAAGACATATGCATCAAATATGTTAGCACAGAATATTAGATAGTTGACATCTTCACAAAGCCACTGCCAGAAACTAGATTTGTGGTGTTGTGCATTCAGCTGGGATTGCTTGAACTAGCTTCCAAGGATGAGGATGATCAGTTGGAAGAAGGAGTGCAGAAGATCACTCTAGCTGAAGAAAGGAACTGAGAAGAAGAGAAGAACTAAACCAACTACATCAGTACAATCAGTTCAGAAGGCCAAACTTATGATTCAATCAGTTCAGCAGAATTGGCTAATGCAGAGACTGCAAAGTGAGAGAAAAGAAGTTGAAACTGGCCAATCAGTTCAAACTAATCACTGGAGATATCAGTTGATCACTGGAGATATCAGTTGATCACCAGATGATGAGAGTAGCTGAACCAAATAAGGAGCTGACTAAAAGAGTAAAACTCCAGCTGACGAGAAGTGAAGAAGCAGAACTGAAAATATTTCAGTTGGAACTGATTAGTCCAGCTAGAAATTATCAGCTCAACTGGGGAACCAACTGATGACGTCAGCAGCTCAAGGCCACGCGGAAGCCAAAGAGAGAGAAATAGATAAGTTCAAATATATTAAAGTGGAATGGTAAAAATGATGTGTTGAGGAAATATTACCGTTAGACCCGCTCTCTCTCTCTCCTCATCAATTCCCAACAGATAGATTTGGAAAATCAATCGAAGGATTTATTAAATAAAATTGACCATTGAAACTAGGGCACCTAAATCATCCCAACCATTAGATTTTTATCTCCTCCCTCTATATAAAAGAAATGGCTAAATTCGAGTCTCACTCTTACCAATCCCAAACTCAGTCAAGTTCGTGAAAAATTACCTCCTCAACTCTCACGTTCAGAGAACCAGTCTCTATTTAGTTTTCTTCTCAAATTCGTGATCATGAAATTGAACCACAAAAATCTCCAAAAAATCTCTCACTCAAAAAGATACATCCTTATGGCTCAAATCTCAATCAATCCCCACCGAAAGGAGTTGAAATTTAGGTTAACTGGTGAAGACTCAACTATATATACTATGCGAAACTCTATAGAGATAAGTTCTTCGATCCAGCTGCCTTCAGAGAAGTCAGCAAAAACTCTAAATTAAGTGAGACAATCATAACAATGAAGGAGAAGCCAAAGCTCAAAATCTTCACTAAAACTCCTCCTTCAAGAGTCTACCCGGAAGCTATTGCAGAGTTCTTCCTAAATTCTGATGGACATTCTGATCCAACAGAAATAAGAACTAAAATCAGAGTGCAGAAGTTCACAGTCACACCATAGACTCTGAGCAAAATGTTTAGATTGCCAAACAACGAGTACGAACTTGAAGAAACAGAAGTCAATCTCGAAGAAAGCTATGCGTCCAGGAAGAAAGAGAGTACGTCGCAGCTCTATCAAAACAACTATCTGATATTAAGATTTCAGAAAGAGTATCAGATGTTGGCTAATATTGCTGCCAGAATGATCGTGGGGGCAACCGGAAGCCACTCTGAAATGTCAGAGACCAAGTACAAAATCTATAATGCTATCTGCAATAGAGTAAAAGTGTTCTGGTCCAAATTCTTCTTCGACCAACTGAAGAATGTGGATATCATGGAAGGGAAAACAAAGAGTGTCAAGGAGTTTCCACAAAAGATGTGCTACCTTTATCGAGTCGGCATAATTCTGGAAAAATAGTTTCCAGATTGATGAAGGAAGAAACGGAATCAGTGCCAGTGAATCGGAATGATTTCATTCCAAGAATCACAATGCCTAGATCAACCCAACCGGTGAAAATCAAAGAGCCCCAACTGCAGCAAACCAAAAAGAAAGCGTCAGTAGCAGAAGGAAAAGGAAAGACTTAAGTAACTGAATCAATCAAAGAAAAGTCATCTGATTCAAAGGATGAAGTTCCTAGATTCTTACCGCCAACTAGAAGTCAAAGGAGAAAAGGACAAGCTGGAACAAGCTCAACTGCGACTAGAACTGGCATACCAACTCATCCGGAATCGAAAGCAAATGAAGCTCAAGCATGATCAACCGGAGCTGGATTATCAGCCAAACTGGAAACTTCAGTAAGGAGACCTACAACCAGGTCAGCATAGAAAATGAAGCTGACTGATCAGGTCAAGAAGAAAGCTGAAGCAAAAGGCTGAGCACAAAAGAACTGAAGGCTCAGATGCTACCACTCAGTTCGGAGAACAGCCAAGCAGCTCAGCAGTGCAGTTTACAAGCTATCACAAAGAACTGATCCACAACCTACAGCTACAGGTAAATTACTTAGTGAGCTTGTCAAAAAGCTACAGACTCAAGCTGCATTCCAGCCAGTTGAAGCTGAGTCATCAAGAGACGATGGAGGAGAAGGTAACTCTGGTGAACCAGTTGCCAAAAGAAGAAAAATTGAACACAAGAAAGACTAAGAGCATGATCAAGCGCAGCTGATTAGATACTCTAAGTTTACTTCTTGTAATTTAGTTTGCTAAAATTTCCTTTTGATAAATAAAAAGGTTTATTTTATTTCCAAAATAAATGATGAGTCAGCATTTATTTTGAAAATTTATGATCGTTGGAAAATAATGACACATTTCATAGTCATTAAAAGCCGACGACCAAAAGGAGAAAGACAAGGGGTCATTACTTTTCTCAACCAAAAAAATTTATGAGTCTCCTTCCTTACTCATAAAAACCTCTTAGCTCTTAGCCTCTCAGAAATACTCATTACATATTCATCCCAAAAGTATTTCTCTCTCTCTCTCTTCAGAACTTTAAGTTCTTATTAATTCAGCCAACCTCAAAGCTGGCAGAATTATCCAGTTCTCTAAATTCCTTCAAAGAGCAAATGTTGAGAGACAAATTCCTGCGAAGGGTGAAATTCTAATTGATTCTTAAAGAATCGAACAATCCAACCCTTCTAGAGAATCTTAACAAAACAGAAATAATTCACTACTTGGAAACCCCACCAAGATTTTTCAGACAAAACTTGGTGAGTGAGTTTTTACTACAGGAAAAACTGACTACAGATGGACAAAGCATATCGTCAGTGATTCAAGGACGACCGATTCAAATGACTGAGAGAAAATTTGCAGAGATCTTTCAACTCCCGAGAAAAGGGTCAATCATTTAAGACTTGAAGGAATCTGTAGAATCATACTGGAACGAGTGAAAAGCTCCCACCTACAGCAAGTACAGTAGCTAAAATTGATCTGAAGCCTAAGTACGGAGTTTTACTTGATATCACTAACAAGATGATATTCAGGGTAATAGGAAAGCTTGATTCAACTTACTCAAGAGAGATACAAGGTAATGATTCACCTTATTGAAGGACGTGAAACAAATTGGGCAGAGTTTGTTTTCTCTCAACTCAAGCATCAAGTCATCAAAGCTTCTGACTTAAAGAAGACTGGAAAATTTGAGTCCAAGGTAGGATTTGTTCTAAGAATGAGCAAGCTACTTGAAGATATGTTGAATTTACCAAATGAAGATGCCCTACCAGTCCTTATCTCTGACTAGATTCCCAAGAAAGGAATTGCTCACCTTCAGTCACTCAAGAAGAAAAGGAGATCCAAGGCGAAGGTAAGTAACACTACATCGAGCAACTCAACTGCCAATACCGTTCCATCACCAAACTCCAAGAACAGATCATTAGTTGATTTCAAGGTTTGCTCGGATCTAGATAAGCTCATTCCATTCATTGGAATCCCTCATCCAAACTATGGAGCTTATTATTTTAGAGGTACTTGTCCTCCACTTCAACTAACTGAAGAAAATATTCGCACTTTTTATAGTGGTGAATATGCAATCAAGAGGGAACAAAAGGAAGTGACCAATCTTCTTCTCACTCACTATACTTTTGTTGCAAAGAAAGACTATCAGTTGTTTAACCAACTGCATCGATACTTCTATTGATTCAACTGGAGACATTCAATGTCTATCCAGTCACATTTTCTGCTAACTGCCTTTCATGGCATGAGTTTTTGGCAGCGTGAAGAAACTTGAAGCATCAAATGGATGAGAGCCTCAAATCCATTTCCTTCAACTATTGTGCAAATTCAGCACATTATGAACCAATGGATTGACAACAAAATACTAGCTAATGCAATGCTAGCTGATGAACAAGCCAACTGCTCTACTGGCTCCCACTGCCGTAGACTGAACTTTGATAACCTATCAATTCAGTCAGCTGAGCCATCACAAAGAGCTGAAACTACAACTAAAAGAATAGATCCAGATCTATCACGTACTCAAGTTGTGGCAACCCAAAGGAGTCAAGAGTATGATAATCAAGGAGACAGGGATGATGAAAACACTGCCATATCACTGAATCTTCTACCCAAAAGCTATGTTAGTCCTCTACTCAAATCAAGCTCAAAGGCAGCTCAACTAATGATCAACATTGATCAGTTTAGATCACCCCGCAAAGGAACGTCACAATTTATCCACTTGAAGCTCAATACTCATCAATTGTACTTCAGCAACTCCAGCAAACTGTCAAAACTGCTAGGACTGCACAGCTAAAGAACACAACTGGCTCAGCTTCAAAAAAGAAGAGATCAAACTGCTCAAAAGAAAGTAGTGAAGTTAGTCCAGTTCAGCCACTCAAGAAGAGAAAATTGACTCCAACTGACAACTGATAAATTCAGTTCAGTTGAAACATCAGTCAGTTCGATGCAGAGACAGAAGAAGATATCAAACTGCTCACCAGCTGCCACACCAATTCACTTCAATCAATTAGGTGGCAGTATCACAACTAATCCAGGATAAGCTTTTTCTTTCTCACTATTGACAAAGCATGTATCTGAATAATTATCGTTGAGATCATTAATTTCTCAATTTCATATCCAATGGTCTCAATTTCAAAATGGGTTCACTATTCACTAGTTGCCATTAATGTCTCTGTGCTAAGCAATAAATTAACAACTACAAAAGTAGAAATGAGAGACGGAAATCTATGGGATATAAATAGCAAATCCGTAAGAAAATATTTTGCTATTTATAACAACTACCCATTTTTGAAATTTATCAGCTGTCAGCCACTTGATCATAAAGTGATGAAACAAGTGGACGGCTGAGATGCATGCATCATTTACTCAGCTGATCACCCATCAAATCAGATAGTTGATAAGATACAGAGCAATCGAGTGCACTCGATAAATGTATCCAAAGTTGACTATATATATATATGCAAAGGAGATAAAAGATAACATCACTTCAAAAATTCTCTATCCTTCTCCTTTGTCATCTCTCATCTTTATTCAAGTTCTTACTCTTCTAACATCATCATCTACATCTGCAGACATGAAAATGCCATTTCACATAATGAATATAGAACTTCTAGTTGAAAAGATGAAGAAAGACAAAATCCTCGACCTGGAGCTTCTCAATGCTTGAATAGGTATTGAGAGATTTCTCAAGATCATTCAACCACTAAAGAACACTGGGCTACTATCATTCTTGTAGAAAGTGCCTGACATGTGCATCTCCAACCACGTTGTTGAATTCTACTACAATGTTGAGATCCACGAAGATAATATCATCTCAGTCGTGTACAACCGTGTTATCATGGTAACCAAAGACACGATGATGATAGTATTTCATTTTCCCGATAAAGGACTGAAAGTGCAAGAACTGGTCCTCCTCAACAAGCTAAAATTGTGGAATTCATGGAAGCTTCCACATATTGCTCATCGGAATAGTTCATCCAACTATTGGACATAGTTGGGCATATTCTACACAGTAACTTTGAAACCGTGCAGTTCAACAAAGCCATGGCTCACTTAATGGCCACTTTACACTTTGGATGTAAAGCTGACTGGGCCTCATTCATACTCTTGCAACTGCGCTAACATGTTCAGCGCGTGGAAATAGATCGAAAGACCAGCACCTTTCGTGCAAAAGTCAAATTTCTCATTTGCTTCAGCCACATCATTCTCAAACAAATCACGGTGACAGTTCCTAGTGGATTACCTCTTGGAAGAAGAGATCTCATCCCCACCATTTTTCACAACTGAAAGAATAGCGGCAAAATCGGAAGACCAAGACCAATGATGTAGCCGCTCACAGAAAATAATGGCTCTGATAAAGGGAAAAAACCATTACTCGAAGGTGACAGCCCCATTAAAGGCAAGTGGTCCATGATTGAGAGTGAACCGCTCACTCACATGAGTGATCAATCGACTGCCCCAGCAAGCTCAGAGCTCCCCTCTTCAGTCCCCAAGGACTTTCTTGAAGACAACTTCAATCACTCCCTATATCATCAGCTGAAAAGATATTTTAGTCTCATTTAGGAGTTTGACTCCTCCCTATTTGAGCAACTTAAGATATATCTCCGATACCATCTGTAGAGATTTCAAGTAGATGATCTCATGATGCTTTATATGATCGAGACACGAGGTGCAACCTTCTAGATAAATGAAGGCCACTGGAGTAAAATTTGGATGAATTATCCATTCAGCATACCACCTAAGCTCCCGGAGATCATGGATTCTATGATAAAAAGAATCCAGTGCTCAGTTCCAGCTCAAGCATCTCTACCGAACAATGAGCCAACCAACTCCTCATCCACACCTATGCCTGAAAACATGCTATTCTCTTCTGAAGATGAACTTTTCAACAACACAGCATCCATCCCTTTTGGATATCAAGATCCTTCATTTCTCCCTGATCTTGGTCACTTGATGTCAACTGAAAAGGCATATGCATGGTTGACTTCACCAATGCCCAATCCTCTAGCTCTCCCTGTCTTTGACAATTCTCTGGCAACAATATTCTCTATCTTTCCACATCTGTCAATACCATCATTGGAGCAACAACATCTCATCCTCTTGGATGATGCCAAAAAGGGAGAAGATATATATGATGATGGAAATTTAACTCTTTAGGAGCAGATCCAAAGTACGCACAGCTTCAGGGGGAAGCTAACTTTGAGGGGGAAGTGCATCTTGAGCAACAAGGTTGGGGCATTCATAGCATCCCCGGTATGAGAGAGAAAAGAGAATTAAGTAAAAAAAGAAGGAACTGAAAGGAACAGATGAAAAATCAGCTGAAGGAGCTGAGTGAAGAAGAAAGTCAAAAATATCAAGATTTGATATTTTTCTTAAGCTTATTCTTTCGATTAATTTCCCTTCTCTCAGATTATGCTCTATGATCCAATATCATGTTTGCTCCTCTCAATGCTCTGATATCATGATTTAATTTATTTTTCATGCTCTGATATCATGATTTTTATGCCTTCATACTCTATAACTACATGATAGCTCTAAGCTTGAATTGAACCTCCAATGCTCACAATAGCAAATTTAGTGGCTTAGTGGCTGGAATATCAAGCATGAACATTACTCTGATACCAAGCATAGTGCTCTAAAATCATGATATTCTAATACCAAGCATGATCATTCCAACATGAATACAGTTCTAATATCAAACATGGTTGTTCTGATATTATGACCATATAGCTGAATGAATTATGAAAGAAAGTGTTTATAACTCTGATGCTAAATTCAAAATAAATACTCATGAAGCTGAACTCTCTGATTTCACCAAGCTATGTATCAATATTATGCTCTAATACAAGTTCAGGAATAATAATAGAATATGCTTTGATACATGCTTGAACTAAAAGGCTCTGATATATGCTTAAACTGAACTTCAAGTCTTATGCTCTGATATAAGCTTAAACTGAACTGTCATGATACAAGTTCAGAACCCTCATACATATTTGAACCTTCAGTTTCATTCTCTGATACATGCTTAAAGTTCAGTTATATTGACATGCTTTGATACTCGCTTGAATTGAACTCCAAGCAATATTAATATCATGGATTAATTACTCAATTTTTCCATCATCACTGACAAGTTTTGACATCATAAAAAAGGGAGAAATTGTTAGGAAAAACTATCAAGAAAACCCCTAATCTTGGTTTTGATGAAATATCAAAATATATAGAAATCTCTTCTGAAAAACTGCAGCAATTCTAAGCTGGAAAAAGTTAATTGACTAAAAAGAGACTAAAAATAGCTTATTTGAAGCTAGAAGTCAACCGCATTGGAGCATGGTCAACCCAACTAAAGAGATGCATCAGCCAATCCGGAATTAACCCAACTGAGGGTTAGAGGTCAAAAGTCAATTCAACTTGAATCAAACTGACAGCCGAGTCAGTCAAGCTGGAAAAGAAATTAAGTTGATTGAAGAAACTGACAACAAGTCAGTTATAACTGAAGACTGGAAGCATTCAACTGATAGCCAAAAGTTAAACAACAGTCGAACTAAAGTCAAAAGTCAAACCAACTATTGATGGCCAAAACTAGAGTCAGCCAGCTCAAAGCTCAAATATTACATCAACTGCTGACCAAGTTCAAAATAAGACCAGTCAAGCTGACAAAAACTATTAATCAGTTTGTGAACAGTTGAACTAGCAAATAAGCTCAAGATAAGACCAGCCGAACTGACCAACGTGTCGGACAGTTGTGATCAGTCGAACTGGCAAAAGAGCTCAGAAGAACAGCCAACTGAAGCTGTAGCCGAACCAAGATGCCAAGAACAGAACTGCCAACTGGACTAGTCCAGAACTGAAAGATGAGTAGCTGGAGAACTGCCAACTGGACCAGTCCTGAAGCTTCCCGCAGTTAATGCTCAACCAGAGATCTTGATATTAATGAAGAAGATCTTGGAGTAAATACTCTACAGAGATCGATTGGCTAAGCAACGGCTAATTCAAACAAGCTTCAACAGCGACAAGAATCAACTACCATCAATAAATTAATAGAATCAATGATCGGTAGAACCCAACGGTCACATAGCTCACTCATCTATATAAGTAGAGTGAATCTCATTCAATTCAAGACTTTCACCATTCCAATTATTGCTATATTGCAGATACAAAAAACTATGCTTTCTTTTTCTTTCCCCACAACTCAAGTTCAACCACTGTCAAGCTGCGAAAGTCACAACTGAGAAGAAGACCTTAAAGAGTCAATCAGCTAGCTGTTGAAGTAATCCAACAAGAGCAAGCTTCTCAGTTCAAGATATTCAACAATCAACTACTCAGCTTAACTCAAGGAGCACATCAAGTGATACCAGTTTCATGACTGTATTCTTGAAGATCGAAAGAGATCTAAAATCTTGTAAAGATGGGCAATAATACCTAACTCCCAGTGAGCAGTTGAGGACTGCAAGTGTGAGCTGTCGAAACCAGCTAAGGAGACCGTAGCTCTGTGAGAACTGCTTTTTCCAGGACAGCAACAGTTGAAAAGGCGACCGAGACTCTGCGAGAGTTGTCATTTCCAGGTTCAACCCCTGTCTTCATTGTGTAATTGTAATAAAGGAACTTTACCATTACATAGTGAATTGCCATTTTCAGTAAAGAAGAGAGGACGTAGAAGTTTAAGCTTCGAACCTCTATAAATTTCTTGTGTGTTGTACTTATCGCTCTCTGTTTGCTTATCTTTAACTACATACTTTACTCACATAAGCTGCACCTTTGATTCAACTGATCATCTCAACTGACTGTGTTCATTGATAAGTTTTATACGCGAGTCAAGGGCCCTATCTATTCTGCATTCAAGTCAAAAGTTTTTGAGTTAGTTTATTCACCCCTCCCTCTAAACTAACTTCGACTCGCTCGAGACCAACAAAATAATTTTTGAAAAGAGAATCTCTTCTCATGCTTCTTCAAACAACCTCTTTTTCATCCTGAGTCGGGTTAGTTCAATAGTACTCGAGTGAATGAGTCTCCCGGTATTTTTAGATTTCGTGCCTGAGATTGTTTAGACCTTGACATCGAATAAAGAAATTTTTAACCAAGCCTGAAATTTTTTTAGCAGTGTTTTTCTACTATAGAAACTTCTTGGGGATGCTAATTCCACACCTATAAATACGCCCCACCCCTTAACCATTTCCCATATCATTTCTTCATTCCTTATCTATTCTAGAGAGAGAGGGGGAGAGAAAAGTTAGGAAAGTTTTGAGTCGAGCGAGGAACATTCTTCGAGTGTATTCCCCCAAGGTGACGAGCGGAGTGGCGGGAAAGGGAGGTGGTGGAGGAAGGTGCTATCGTACGGCCAGTGGCCGGAAGCAATAGACGGCTCTGCCGCAGCTGCAGCCCGTCAAGACGCTGATGCTAGCCACCTTCTTTCGACGCACTCGACTCCATCCATTTTTTTTACCGACCCTGATTTCTAGCTCATTTTCGTATTTTAATTCCACATTTCATTCCATCTTTCATTATTGTCGTATTTAAATTCCCATTATAATGTTGTGTATTATCGTTTAAATTTCATTCAAATCCCGTTTAAGTTCATATTTGAATTTTCATTGTATTTTCCAAATGTTCGAAAGAGTTAATAGCAGTGTGTCATTATAATGTCAATTCTAAATGTTAAAGCATGCCCGTTTTATAAGTGTTGGGTGAATATGGATCTTTGTTAAAAATCATTTTTGGAATAAAAATCGGAACCATAGCTGAACAGGGTCCAGCCGCCACGGGGAACCCAGCAGGCACTGGGGTACCCTCTCAGCCAATGACTCCCTGCACGCACGGGGTACTCTTGCCCCGCCGGCGCTGGGTACTCCGCCGGTGTGGGGGCATTTGGTTCGAGCCCCACCGGCGCTGGGTGTCTTGTTTCCAAGTCTGTTTTCGAGAATTTTAGATTTTTAAAATCCACCCAACCTTTAATTCTCATATATTATTGAAGCTCTAAAGTCGTGCAATCTGTAATAAAGTCTTAGTTAAGGGTAGAAGGGTTTAATCTCAATTTCAGTTTCCGTTAAAACTTAGGATCTTGAAATAGATCGCTAAGTTAATAATCGGCTTTTGTAGGAAAAGGTGAACCTCGTGGAGACCCGGGAAAGGATTTATAGCTCGTTGCTTCATCCTCCGCTCCATGATTAAGGTGGATAATTCTATACTCATCTATTGTTTGAGCTAATAAGCTCTAGAAGCATGATAGGGCAAGATGAAATATCCAATTAAATATTTTGCTCTACCTGATTGATCTATGTACAAAGGAATGAAGAAAGAAAGTTATTTTGAAGAATTATTGTTAATTGAGACCTTAAGCATGTTTAGATATGTTATAAATGCTTAGCATGATATATTTATTGTATAATAAATGTAATAATATTTAATAATATAAGTAAGGCTTTAAAGTAAAAGTGAAAAGTGTTGTTTTGAATAGCGTTCTTTTGCGGAAAGAAGCAACCTTTTCGAAAAATAAAACTATAAAAAAAAATTAAAAGTTCCATTTGAAATTAAAAATTAATTTCCAAACTTTCATTATTTTTGCTCTGTTTAGTCAATCTCTAATCGGTGTAGTTGGTCTTCCAACTTCCAAATTTCTCAAATATTTTTTTATTTTCTTTAATAATATTATTTTTTTCTATACCTATAATATTAATATTTTTGTTACTATTTTGCAACTTTTTTCCTAGATGTTAAAATTTTAGAGATTCAATATTTGTGGATTGTGGTGCTCATTTCATTCAAGTACTTATATGAGGTCAATTTACTATTTCATTGTATAAAATTTGTTAGATATATCATATTATTATATATATTTTGATGGTTTAAGTTCAATTTATATTTTTTTTTAAATACGTGCTTAAATTAGGATTTAAGTTCATATTTTAAATTGGAAATTTTATAGAATATAATTATATTTGAAAAATTAAAAGATTTGACATTATATTGCTGCTATAATTTTACATATTAATTTATATTGAATTTTGTATTATGTATATTATGTAGCGATTATAAAAGACTTTATAATGGTGCCTCTTCACCTTCTTCTTCAAATGAACATAATATTGTTATTGAATCAATGGAAAATAGTCCTCGAGTTCAGATGGAGGTGGAATTAATACTAGTTGATATCAGTTGTCACCACTTTAGCATTAGGCACAACTACAAGTCATTAAAATGTGAGATATCATGCTTACATGTTGTTTCTTCACAACCCACTGTTTTTTTAGTGAGTGTTGATTCTTCACAACCCACTGTTTGTACCTCTCTGGTAGGAATAAACCTTCTCCTCATTCTTTTAAGATCTGTGAGATAATCTTTATAATGAGATCTCATGTGATCTACAACCTCACAATAGTGGCAGATGATCTTCATTTTATCGGATGTGTTGTGAAAAGCAACGTTGTAGTTGTTTCTATTGAAGATCTTCTTATGAGATACATTTGGGGGTTGAACATTCTTTCCAAATTTCAAAACATTCTTCTAGACTTTCTCCTTTTTCTCAGGTTCCTTCTTTGATTTGACAAACTTGGTTTCTCTTAAGCTTTGTCCAGAATATCCAAGACCATGTCTAACCTTTATGGTTTATCTTGAGTTCAGAATCTCATCCGTATTCTTAGTACCATTGTTGAGCATTCTTATGCTTCTCAGAAACACCTTCAGATCTTCATTAGATTGCTCAAGCTCCTTCTGCTGGTCACATATCTTTTCTTGTAGAGATTTTTTTTGATGATCAGTTGATTATTCTCTTATCTGATCATCTGATTTTGTTCAACAAGTTGTTTGTTGATCTCCACAACCTGCAGCCACTTGTTGAACATATCTTGATAGGTTTTCTCAATATCTGAGTTACTAACCTCATCATCATCATCATCATCATCATTATCATCTGATTCCTGGTTGATGGCAAACGAATCAGGATGAGAAGCTTGATTATCTTTAGCTATGAAGGCATTTGTTTCATCCTCTGAATTAGATTCACTAGAGCTTGATTCTTCATCACTCATCGAGGTATTGTAGTTTTTCTTCTTCTTCAAAGTATTGGTACATTCTCTCTGAATGTGTCCATAGCCTTCACATTCTCTGCACTCGATTCCTTTACCTGGATCTTCATCTTGATCAGGGATGTTCTTGTTGGAAGACCTTCGAGGAAATTGTTTCCTGTTGTTGTTCCTGTTGATACCTTGACTTCCAACTCTCCTCAGCAACTTTCTGAAATTCTTAGTAATCAGTACCATAGAATTCATCAGATCTTCATCAGGAACATCTTTGAGAACTTTTTCAGGAACTTTCTCTGATGATTTAGCTTTTAAGGTAACTCATCTGCCTTTCTCCATGAATTTGTCTTCTTCAAGATTTATCTCAAAGGTTCCAAGAGATCCCATCAGTTCATCCAGTCTCATGCTTCTAACATCCTTAGCTTCCTCTATGGCAGCAACTTTGTAGGAAAATCTTCTTAGTAAAGACCTCAAGACATTCTTTACCAACTTTTCATTTGACATGACTTCTTCTAATGCAAAACTTTCATTAGATATACTCCTCAGACTTGCATTGAATTCTCTAATAGTTTAAGAATCTATCATTCTCAAATTTTCAAATTGAGAGGCAATATTCTGAAGTCTTGAAAGTCTGACAGCACGGGTTCCTTCAAAAGTTGTCTCCAATACATTCCATGTAGCTTTTAGCAGTCTCACAAATTGAGATTAGACTAAATGACTCGAAATCCACAGTGGAGAATATGGCGTTGAGAGCTTTGGGGTTGGCATTGAACCATCTCTTCTGTGGTTCAGTCCAGTCTTTTTCTCCAATGGGAGTGTACTTGTCATCCTTGGCAACTGTGGGTTGAGTCCATCCTTCAGTAACACTCTTCTATACTTGATCATCGATGGACCTGAGGAAAGCACACATCCTTACTTTCTAGTTGGGATAGTTGTTGCCTTCGAGAAGAGGTGGTCTGGAAGTAGAACCTCCTTCTTTGATAGAACTCATGGATGAAAAACCAAATACTTCAGACAGAGATGTACTTCCCTTGATCTTTTCATTTTAAACCTAAAATGACATTCTCTGGTGCTAATTGAAATTGTACACCCATGTGAGAAGTATCTGTCTGCACAAAGTTCAAAGAAAAGTTGCTGAACATTATAGATATTGACGCGCGGTCGTTTCGCGCTCAAAATGAATTTGTATGCTCCTGTGCCCACAGCGAGCGTAGCTAGCTATGAATAAGGGTCAATCCCATAGAGAGCTGATACGATCTTACTTTCGAGTCACTAATCACAAAAGGGGGTTTGGTATTGTGGTCACAACAATGAAATTAAATCTGCAAAAAAGAAACTAGAGAAATATCAAACAATAAAATGTTCCGAAACTTGAACTAGAATCCAGTTTAACTCACACTCACTCGATCATGGGCACAGTGATTTTCCTACACAATTAAGTCACCTAGTTATGGAGACCGGATTCCTCGCTACGTCTCCTTATTCATCCGTTCAGATTAGGTTTAAAGGTGATTCCTCGTCCATTAAACCCCTAACCTATCACCCACCCCCCGGTTCCCCAAAGAGATGTAAATGAATAGGAAGCAGTGTGCCCTAGATGAACCCAAGTTTACTGTGTTTACTGATTCCTCGTGTGCCCACAACAACCCACCGATTTCCCAGTTACCGTTTGAATTAACACACAGTCACGATTCGCTAATCCAATTACCCTGGTGTGCCTTCTACAGCTAAAGAGTGATCAGCCACATTAGTTATATTAAACTCACGTTCACTTGGAATAAGAACAAAAATCGGCAGAAACCAAATCGTGCAGTAATGTGCCCACACAGCCTCATGAGTATTTAAGTGTTTTGTTAAACCTTCATCTTTAGTTCAAATTCTGGAATATAGATCTAGCTACTCATACTATATAGAACTGTAAAGACATAAAATAAAGACATGATAAATAGGAAAAACATACTGGAATTGAATAAAAACTCGTCCAACACCAACGATGAACAACAACAACATTAAATATAAATCCTAACCTCTGTGGGCATAAGGCCCTAGATTGTCTTGCTGCCGGAGTAGCGCTAAAACTAAACTAATTGCAGAAATATTATGGTACCGAAGTTCTTCTTGTTCTAACTATCAAACTAGTATATAAAAGAGTACAGAAGATCAATTAAAATCCCTCAAAAAATGGGGGTCTTCAATATCTGCCGGATTCGCTATGCCCCGCTGGAATCTTCCTGGATAAGGAAACTTCCTTATTTGCTGGATCTCTGTGCTCGCTAGACTCTGACTGAATAAGGAAACTTCCTTAGCTGGTGGAATGAATCCCGATATTTCAGAGATGCCATCCTTATCTTCTAAATGACTTCCCAAGAGTCCATCTATGAACAACTTTCCCTCCTTTCATTCAGATTTTGAAATCAATCAAGTTTCCACGCCAACTTTATCTTCTTTCAACAGAATCCCACCTTTTCCGGGAATGCTCTCTTCACTGCCTCCTCTGAATCTGCGCGAGTACTGTGGGCATAACATATTCTGCTCAAGTCGATTTTCATCTGATATGCCCATTTCATCCATTTCAGTTCAATTGAAGTCCAAAATGCCTCTTTCGCCAGATTTCACTCCTGTCATGCCCAAACCACTTTCCTGGTTCTTTTCCGACACAAAAGACACTAAAAAGGACATTTAGAGCGACTAAAATGCCCAGAAAAACATGAAATAAATGGACTTATCAATATGTTCACAATAAAGTTCAAGAATGTTATTTTGAACGTTATGACAATTTATAGAAAATAAAGAACGCAGAGGTTTGGTAACCCTGTTCGATCAACTGATCTAGGTCAGGGGGACTTGTCACATCTTTAGAAAACAATTCACTACTCAGGTGTCACATTTACTGAGGATTTTACACGCAGCTGACCTCCCGTCACTCGCTACCCTTTCTACCCGTACACCCTCTTTCACCGAATTGAATTGTGAGATCCCCTCACAATCTAGATGACAAACCTATCTAGCTCTCATAGAAAATCTCTCTCGAGACTCCTTTTGACAATGTATAAACAAGTGTGTTTCAATACACGAAGACTAGAACACTAATCTCTAGTCTACGATACTACTGAAACTATGTGGCTCAAAATAGATAGAGCTCTTAAAATAATAATGTGCAATTCTTGGTTACGGTGTGTTCTCTGCATTTCTGCACTCCGTAACATGTTTGATCCCTTAGCTATTTATAGAAGAAAGAAATAGCCTTAACAAGGGAACAGAAGTCCGAATTTGATTTAGAAATAAAGAAGGAAACTTTCCTTATTTAGAACCGAGATCAAACTCGAACCATGTTAGGAATTCTTCCATGTATAGAAATCTACATTTGACTTCAGTCTTGAACTCTTCTTGTAGCTTATGGAAAGATCTCTGAATCTTCTCTTGATTGTAAACCTTAAACAGCTCTATCTATCTTTGGAAGAATAATCTGGACAAGGATGTTCCTATAAACGGTCAAGAACATTACAGTGAACATTGTTGATCTTTGAGTATTCTCTTCAGATGCAGACATCCATGTACTTTGTAATGTACATTGTTGATCTTGAATCTTCACATCAGGTAGCACAGCAGAATCTTTTATATGTTCACATACTGTCTTAAGGCTATCATTCAAGCTAGTTGGCACTACACAACATGTTGAACAATCTGTGTTGTGGCACGATGCACAACAGTCTTCTTCTCATCTCAATCTAAACTCGTTACTTTAAACTATCTTTAGGAAGTTTAAATCACGTTCACGGATATTGTGATGAATGTTGTCCAGAACAGTGGAAATGTACTTGGAAAAACCAAATACAAAAGTGATTTATGAATTGCCGTAAAGATGAATGACAAGCAACCACTTATAACAAAGAGCAATGTAGAGTTCTTGATAAACAAACATAGTGCTTGTGACACCGTGGATTTCTTCTTAATAGATTGATGTCACAAAGGCACTAACAAAGGTATTCATAAGGAAAAAAAGGTCATCTTAAGAAAGAGCATGCAGCAACTGAAGAGGATCATAAGGAAGAAATGGAAGAAGAGACAGAAACAAAAGCTGATAAGAAAGAAGATGAGATAGAAGAAGAAGAAGAAGAAGAAGAAGAAGAAGAAGAAGAAGAAGAAGAAGAAGAAGAAGAAGAAGATGATGATGATGATGATGATGATGATGATGATGATGATGATGAATTTGAGTCTGTAAATGAAGATGACTAATTTGATACAGACAAATCTGACTGAGGATGGCTCGACACAATGCTCATTTGCTTTAAATCTGCAAGCAAATAGATGAAGTATTCATTTTAAAAAATTTCTCTCACGATCAATATTTGATATCAATTTTTTTTGCTCTGATTTTTTATAAGGCTCTTTACTTTGAGTATTAGTTTTTGTGAAGCACTTTACTTTGAGTTTCATTATGATGTAATCAAGTTGTAACCGGCTCATCACATTCATTACATCATTCTGCACTCCTCCACCCAGTTACTTATGTATTTACTGCTCAGATAACATGATTGTTAATGATCTTTGTTACTCTTATAAAAATATAAAAGAAAAAACATAAAAGAAAAGGCAAAGTAAAGATAAGAAAAGAAAAGAAAATAGCGTTAAAGTTCTTAACAAAATTCGTAATGATCTAGGTAAATGTCTCTGCTACTGACGGAGTCGCACTTAGAAAAATGAAAGAGCTGATTTGCTAACAGATAAAGACAAAGGGGGAGATTGTTAGTGCTATGCCTTGTACTAAGCATAGATATACCTCTAAGGGTGAGATTGTTAGTGATATGTTTTGCACTAAAATTTTTATCTAGTGCTCTATTTTGCACTTCCTGTAGTGATTGATTGTCATTGATCTTTATGAAAAAGAATCATCACTAAGTATTTGTTTTTTCCAAGTACAGATATTGTTCTGGACAATGTTCATAAGAATGTACATGAACATGATATGAACCTCAATGAAGACACCTTAAGCAGTACGATTGAATTGATCTGAAGATGAAGATGGTTGTGCATCGAGACTCAATTGAGATTGTTCAACATATTGAGTACTTACAGCTAGCTTGAGTGATAGCCATAGTCAGTTTGTGAACATATGTTCTGACGTGCTACCTGATGTGAAGGTTTAGAGATCAACAATGTTCATTGCAACGTTCATGAATGTTTGCATGAACATTCTTTGTCCAGATTATTTTTCTAAGATCGATAAAGTTGATCAAAGTTGCCAATCAATAAGAGATTTAAGATCGCTCTAAAAGATGTCTTATTCAGCTTGGAGAGCACGTGATTGAAGACAAGGTAAAATTCTAAAGATGGAAAAGTTCTAATATGGTATGTCCTCAGTTTTAGTTTCAATAAGGAAAGTTTCCTTATTAGATTTCTAATAGGATTAGGACTTATGTTTTATTGTAAAGGCTATGCTTTGATCTATAAATAGTTTGAGATCAGAACCTATTAGACGTGAACTGAATGCATTGAATAGATAGATTCTGCATAGAGTTCTTAAGAGCTCTAATTATTTAAAGACCCACATAGTTTCTATCGTGAGTTTAGACTAGAGATTAGTGTTCTAGTCATTGTGTAATGAAACACTTTTTATACACTGTCAAAGGTTTCTTGGGAGATAACACCTGTGGGAACTAGGTAGAAAGAGTCTAGGCTGTGAGGGGATCTTATAGTTCAATTTTTCAAAAGATGGTACACGGGTAGAATGGGTGTCGAGTGACGAGAGGTCAGCTGCATGTAATATCCTAAGTAAACGTTGCATCGGAGTAGTGAATTATTTTCTACGAACCTGACAAGTCCCCCCAGACATGGATCGATTGATCGAACATGGTTACCAACTTGTTGTGTGTTTTACATTGTACATTTACTGTTAAGTTCATAATAACGTTCGTATACTTTATTGTGAACTTTATCATACACGTTCAAGAACATTACTATGAACGTTTGCAGAACAGATACCTCACACTGTGTGTAGTATTAATAGATCATTGTACTATTTTTTTTTTCAATAAGTCCTTATACTTCTAAATTTATCTCAAAAAGTTCTTTTTTAAATTATTTAAAACACCAATATTAATTATTAAAAGAGAACATGCTTAAACAGAAAAAGTATATAACCAAAACCGTCAATAGTATAGGAACCTAATCACCTAATATAATTGAATTACTAATACAGATTGTTAATTCAATTTATATAAATGGCATACTCACATAGAAAATGTGTGGAAAAAAGTTTAGAGCTATAATATTATACTATTAGAAAATTCAAATTCAGTTAAATTTAATTAAATTAAAACTGGTGGCATTTTCCAGTAATACGTGAATTAATTTGAATATTACGTGAAAAATGTTGATGGAATGATTAATTTATACTCTAACTGCACAAATTCTTTATACTCTTTTTTATATATTTTGAATTTGAAATAGAGAATATTTACTTCAACTTTTTTACGACAAAAGATTTTCTAGGACAAATATTTAATTAAATAAGTTTTTTTTTAATAATAACATTGATGGTTTAAATAAATTTGTTAAAAAAATGACCTATTGTGTTCAAATATAGAAGTATAGGGATTTATTGAAATAAAAAAAAAAATAGTACAATGGCCTATTAAGATAAAATTCAATAATACAAGGACCTGAAGATGCATTTTTTCAAAGTATAATGATCTATTAAAATGAAAAAATTATATAAAGACTTAGTGAAACAAAATACAAAAGTATAAGAATCTAAGAATGTATTTTTTCAATTATATTTAAAGACATTATAAGATAACATAATTTCAAATTAACTTTTTCAAATACAGATCGACATCGAATGAGTCAATTAATTGGAGCACTATGTTAGTTACTAATTCAAACCGTTTCGAAAAATTGAGTTATCCATTGTATAAATATATACGCACACAAACTAATAACATGATAAATATTAAATTAAGTTTAAAAATATATAAAAAAAGATTGCCAATGCAAAATTAATAGAAATGATTTATCGATCCATATATAATATAACACATTAAGCATATAAAAGTATATACCCATAAAAAATAATAGATACTATAAGTGTTAATAACTAACAAGTACAAGAGATTTTTAGGGAGCAAATAAAACATTTATTAGAGCTGGTCTTGAATGCACCAAAGCTTAATTTTTAGGGAGCAAATAAAAGATTTAGACTAGGCCCAAGCTCAAAAACCGAAGAAATTAACCGTCAAAAATGTTGACCACTGCTGGCGCGTGCCGTACATCTTAATTTATTTTTATTTTTTTATTTCATTTTTCTTTTTTACTTTTTCCAAATATATATATATACCTTAAATTGAAATTAGTGAACCATAACATTAAAGTGAATTAATTTAATTTTTTCAAATAAATATAAATATATATGTCATAAAATATAATTAGTGAACCTTAAAATTAAATTAAGTTATTATAATTTTTTTAGAAATAAATATATATCCTAAAATGGAATTAGTGAATCTTAAAATTAAAGTTAATCAATTAAAGTTTTTAAAAATCCGGCGATTCATGCAATGCAATCGTCAGACACTAACACGCGGGCTCCTACATTACGCCCAACAATTAATTTTTTCAAAATAAATATAAACTCACCCTTATTGGAAAAAAGAAACCATAACTTTGAAATAAATATATACTTTAAAATTAAATTAGTGAATCCTCAAAATTAAAGTGAATTAATTTAAATTTTTGAAACCCGGCGACTCGCGCAATGCACTCGCCCAATGATAACGTGCGGGCTGGTGCATTGTGCTTGACAATTAACTTTTTTGTAACAAATATAAACCCTAAATGAGAATAAGAACCCTGATTTTTAAATAAATATATACCGTAAAATGGAATTACCGAAGTTAAAAAATTAAAGTGAAACAATTTAAATCATAATTAGTGATAAAAGAACTCTAATTTAGAATAAAAGCCTAATTGGGAATAAGAAATCTCAATTTACATGTACTAAATCAAAATTTGCATGCAATTAACTTGTATAATTAACGAGCAGGGTGATACTTACGATTGATTTTTTTATTGAAATGAGTAATTTTTTTCTAGCACAATTTGTTTTTTCCTGGATCTGAGCAGGGTAGAACAGGCCAACCCGACCCAACCCACACGCAACCCACCCATCTGATGGTTTTATAGGTCTAATTTTGGGCCCTGAAGATGTATGGACTAGAATTATAATAGTTACGAGTTGCTTCAATTGTCCAGTACACTTAGTTTTTGATATGTCCAGTCCAAGTTAACTATCATCTATGATATAAATTACTCCCTTCATCTCATAATTATAGTCCATTATTCCTTTTACATCCATCCCAAAATTATACTCCACTTTGCTTATGTATATGCATTAAATTTTCATTTTTTTAACATATCCCTAGTGAATGTTCTTTGAAATTAAAATTTGTTATCCTTTGAATCAATAAATAAGGGTATAATAGGAAATATATATATATATATATATATATATATTTAATTTTACTTTTTCAAGTACATTATGTGTAAAAAGGAGAATGTGACTACATTTCTGGGACAGATGGATTATATTTATAACCAGACCGAGACTATTGATGGGTTCACAATTAACCCAATTGAACCGATCGATCTGATTTTAACTTTGGTTTAAATGTATTTTACTTTGATGTAATCCGGATTGTTAATATGTTATGTATACATACTTTCAGCTTGATTCACTTACTAGTACTCTATCACTATTTGCATGTACAAGTGAACTTCATTTTCGTGGAGTCATATACAAATTATAAATTAGAGAAATAAACTCTGCATGGTCAACACAGATGAAAGAATAAGTCAACCAGTCAGAAATTAATCCAACTCAGGGTTAAATCAACAGGAGTCAAAGGTTTGACTACTAAAATGACAGCTGAGTCAGTTGAACTGAAGGTCTAAGTCAACCCATCTATTGAACCAAATGACAAGACAGTCAAACTGATGACTGGAAGCACTCAACTAATGGCTAAAATTGAAATCAGCCGAATTGAAGCTCCAGTCGAGCCAACTGATGGCCAAGTTGAAGATGAGACCAGTCGAACTGATAGTCAAATCAAACCAATCAACGGTTTGTAATCAGTTGAACTAAAGAGGAAGTTCAAAAAAGTAGTCGAACTGAAGTATTAGTTAAACTGAGCAGCCAAGTCCAAGTCTAGGACAACTAACTAAAGAATCAAAGGAATTAATGCTCAATAAAGGTCGAATGGCAAAGTAACGGCTACATCAACAGCAGCAACGGCTATGAGAACCAACAAACCATTGATGAACCAATAGATCTCTAATCGTTCAAAGGAACCTAATGGTCACAAATTCACTCCTCTACAAAAGATGAGTGAAATGAAAATTAAAATGACTTTCACTTTAGACTCAAAAAAACTTAGCTTTTGCACGTATTCACAACTAAGATTTCTTTCTCATGCCACTACTTAGTTCAAAGCATTGTTTCGAGCTATGAAAGTCAAGATTGAGAAGAAGAACTCCACAAGCCATAAGCATTCAGTTCGTTGCTGAAAGTCTAGACGAAGAAGTCTTCTCAGTTCACGCTCTACAAAGATCAACTACTTCAGCTCAAGTCAAGGAGCAAAATCAGTTTATACCCCTTTTCAAGACTAAAATCGAAAGAGATCTAAAATCTTGTAAAGACGACAATAGCACCTAACTCTCTAGCTAAGTGTGAGCCGCAGCTAAAAAAACTGCCGCCGCAATAGCTAACTGCTGGGGACTGCAAGTGTGAGTCGTCGACCCTGCTGAGGTGATTTTGTAAAGTAACTCACTGTTACCAGGTTCTGCAAGTTTTCATTTATTATATAATTTGTACAGTTAACTCAAGTTATATAGTGGATTTTCCCTTCTACGGAAGGAAGAGAGGACGTAGAAGTTTGAGACTTCAAACCTCTATAAATCGATTGTGTGATATACTGCTTTTCTTAAATTGTTTATTCTTGAAACAGCACACAAGTTCACACAAGCTGCACTCATCATATGCAAACTGAAAATAGACAAACTGACTAGTGCACCGATAAGTTCAAAAATAAGTCAAAGAACCCTTAATATTTTCCGCATTTCAGTTCAAAGTTTTTGAATCAGTTTATTCACCCCTCTCTAAACTAATACTGACTCATCCGGGACCTCAAACTTGAAACCTCCTACTCAATATAAAAAAATACTACATCCCTTGAATTAGTCTGTGGGATAAAATTAGTTTATTTGGGCTTTTTAGATGTTAGTTTTCTCATAATCAACTTCACATCACGGAATAAAAGAGAGTAAAAAGAACTTAATTTATTAAATATTTTCATTATTTTTTGGAATGGAATGAGATTCACTGATCCGATCATTGGTATAATTGGAATAAAAAAGGAGGATATTGGTGCGTCGTTTTACACCAAAAATAAATAACTCAACAGCAGTCGGTATGCCCTTACTGCACAGTACAGCGATGAGCGAGATCGTCTCCCAAAGGACCGGCGAGAATTACTCTAAACTTCCAATCTGCAGAAACCACACTTTCCCAATGAGTTTTTGTTGTATAATATCAAGAACGAAAATAAATAATAAAACAGAGAGTAGATTTGTAACAGATTATAAAAGGTATTCTGGAATCCAATTAACTCCACCCTAGCTTAATTATACTGATCCTCGATGCAAAGATAATTTCAGTTAACAGATGCAAACCAGTTATAGCCACCGCAGACGCTTACTGACGCAGCCTAATTTCTCCTTAGTTTCTTGATAATCAGGAAGACGCTTCACCAATTATTTCCCTAATTGACTGACAGCCGTAAGAGATGCTCTATAGATTTAATGAGCCGAAAGCATTAAGAACTAGAAAAACCCAATTCAAAACCAACAGACTCTGACGCAGGACCGTTAAATTAAGACTGTTATTCCCCTGGTTCTGAAGAACCGTTTTACCACTAATTAAACTTAAATCACAATTACGGATGGCCGATTTAATTGGCTACTAATTAATTTCGATCTACTAAATATGTGCACCTATCTAGCAATATCGAAACAATTAACGACTCGAATTACAGAGAATTACATATACATGCAATTAATCAAAATAAAAAGAACAATTAGATCTCACAGTATAATTACGCCAGGGATTCATTAATCTTCACCGAAATAAAAGCGAGTCTTGCTCGAACTCATAACTGGATTCGAACTACAATAATTGTTTGAGGAAAAATAGCGATGAAAATGAATGAAATAGAAGAATAAAAAATCTGCTCTACCGCCTCTCTGCTCTGCTGCGTGAATTCTGGTATATATACTTTCTAATCTATCTTAATATCCTTAAATAAAAATCCTTAATTATGGAAAATAGAATCCTAGATCAACTCCAACTAGGAAAGTGATAAAATAAAGACTCCAAAGGCGGCGGAACAGCTGCTGGGCGTGTCCAAATCATAACTTAGGTAAAAATCCCGCTCAAGCCTAATATTCCGCAGGTACAGGCCCAACAGCTTGGTGTCTCGGTATTCCTGTCACTCGATATGCCGATACGGCATGGTTTCTAGGCTCTACAGATTTACTTCACTTTTCTCAACTGCAAACTCTCCACAATCTTAGCCAATCCCTTCATATATGTGTTAATCACCTGCAATCATTCCCAAAACATATTTTCTTCCACAAAACACGATCGTGAAGCAATTAACATATCAAAACAATACCAAAAAAGGCCCAAAAGAATATGGTAAAAATACCCCAATCAAATCCTCCCACACTTAGACAATGCTCATCCTCGAGCATATGTAAACAAAGAACAGACTCTAAAATAAAAACAGAAAATGACAAGTCAAAGACCGGCTGCCTTAAACTGAAAACACTCAAAGTTAGGATTACCACACAACCATCCACAATCCACTAACCCTTCTCTTGTTTCATGAAATAGTAAATATGCTCTTCATTCAAGTCAAAAATATGCAAACCAAACCTGCCTCACCAAGGTTCGCTCAATTTCTCTCAGAAGAAGGTAAGGACAAATTTAAATTCACTCAAGTCATAACTTGATACCTTCATACATAGATTCACCCATATGTCAAAACCATTACCAACAAGTGAGAGCTATGCACAAATCAAAAGGTCTTTGAAACAGGTTGTAATGGGGCTAGGGTGCTTAGGTAGGATAATTTGGATAAGTAGCTCAAATAAGTGAAAACATGTAAGCATATTATAACACAATCACAGAGTTCTTCATCTACTTCTTCAGATATTGCAATATTTCCCAAGTTGTGTGCTAATCTGCAACAGTACAGGGCACCAAAAGAAAAATTAACTAAGTACAGCCCCTTATTTCCTCCATGTCATTCCTACTCCAGTATGGGCATACGGACCATTTTTTTCTGAAGCTTTGCTTCTTTCTCTTTTTTTTGTTCTAGTTCTAGGAATAGGACAGAAGTTTTTCACAAGTTTTCTTCAATTTCCAACACCAACTGTTCTTTCAAGTAAATTTCGAACTCATCTCAACACAATCCAATATAACTCACATGCTTTCAAGGGACAAGAGCAGGCCAAAAAGGGCTAAGGATTAATTATTTAGTGGCCATTAATCAAGAAAGAAAGGATTCAGGCACAAATGAGCTCACTAAGGGATAGTGTCGGGTATGAATAATTTATTCAGGCCAAAGCAGTGGTTAATCCTATATGCCTTTATCATTTTCATGCAAAAGGAAACTCACAAGCAGTATGATCATGGCAACAAGGCAAATCAGAAATTCGGCATTCAAGTCCGACACACTCATCAAAAGAATGAAATTGAGCTTTCTATATATATATGACATGCTCAACATGCTCAAATCTCACAATTTAGAGAGCTTCAACAGATTTGATCAATTTGCATATTTCATCTTCCAAGAACACATACGAGCAATAACACAATTCCAATCACAAGAGATAACATCCAAACGAGACCAATTCTATAGCATAATCCTTCCTTTTCATGTAATCCAGTCTCAAGTAGCCAATGACTCGACAAAAACCAACAAATAAATTTTATTTTATTTTTTTGAGATAATAAAATGTGTAAAAATAAAAAAAATAAAAAAAAAACAATAACTCTCCCCCCCACACTTAGACAACACAGTGTCCTCACTGTGCAGGAAAGAGAGCCAACAAATGGACACAACATGAATGAAAGAAAATAAAAAAACAAAGGGATAGAGAGGGCAAACTGGCAATCAAGGTGAGAGACGGTCAGTAAGGGCATACAGATGACGCTCAAGTGCAGTAGCCCAGCTTGGTGTGTAATGGTCAAACAACTCCATGATCTTGGCAAGGGTAGGGGCAACGCTAGAAGAGGTACCTGCATGAAAAAACTGGACTAGATTTATTTTTTTTTGTTTTTTTTTTGCAGAACAAGTAAGCAACTAACTGAAATAAGAGAAACGAAATAAAGCAAGAAAAGTGATAAAAGCTCGGGTTGCCTCCCGAGAAGCGCCCTTATTTAAAGTCCGAGGCTCGACACAAGTAGAACTCGATCATGAGACAATTTCAGAGGTAGCAGATCTACCCTTGTTGAAAGGAATTATCTCCATCCTCACACCTTTATGCTTCCTCAAAAGCTCGACCATCCTTGCTTCTTGCCCTTTCAGCTCCAACACTGGGGTCTTCACATGAGCTGGTAAAATTGTTCCGAGTTGGTCGGTAAGGGCATACGGCCCGTCAGATTCCAAGTTGGAAATTCACTAGTGGCATATAGCTGCATGATGACATCTCGAATCTCCTTATCTTCTTCTATTATTGCAGCAGTTTCGGTCAGCTCACCAAAGAGTACCTTCTTGAACAGCTCGAGATTCTCTTTCTCATCATCCTTCTTCTTGTTTCGAACCAACCTAGAAGGAAAAGGTGTTGCAACTAGAGGGTTAGAAACTTTTGATTCAGCACTTACTTGAGAGAGAAGAGACATATCAGGTTGTTCATTCCTTTCGCCAGATTCTTTTTTCGGCCCTTTAGTATGCCCTTCCAGCTCATTTTCTTTCTTCTTAGCCTCCAACTCAGCTAACTCCTCTGCACTTCTCAAAGTGACAGCGCAAACATACGCTCTTGGATTCATTTCAGTTGGAGATGGGAGTTTGCCTCAATTCCCCCGCAGTTCGTTCATCTGAGTGGCAAGTTGGGTGATATGTATTCCCATACTCCCCAAAGCGGCTTGCGTCTCTTGCTGGAAAGCTTTCTGGCTCTGTGCCAAACTGTTGACAAGGGTACTGCTCTGCTCCAAACACTTCATAATTTTACTCATGCTGGGCGCAGGCTTTTCGGTATGCCCATATGGGCCACCCTATGGTGACCTCTGAAGGAAAACTCCGGGTGCCTTTTGATCGGGCTATCTCGAGCCGAAATTTGGGTGGTCCCTCCAGTCTGAGTTGTATGTGTTCAAGTATGGATCATAATTCCTCCGTCTTTGGGCATCATATTGTGCATCACCGTACCCATAGTAGGGTTGCTCGGTTGGAGACTCTTGCAAGGTAGGACAAGCATCAGTGAAATGGCCGTTCTCTGAGCAGACTCCACAGCAGATATTTTGAGCTTGCCCCACTGCTAGACTTCGAACCAGAGAAGTCAGAGCATCGATCTTCTCATTAACACCGGAGTTGTCTGCTCACTCAACAGGTTGATATCGGTCATCGTCCTCATCCTCATACTGCTGATCTCCATAAACCATGTCGATGATAAGTTGCTTAGCCTCGGCCAGCGTCTTGTTGGTAAGAGATCCTCCACTAGCAGCATCTACAATTTTTCTGTCAAAGGTAGACATACCACGGTAAAAATAGTTAGTGAATAACTGATATTCGGAGAAATCGTGGTCTGGACATTTACGACATAACTGTTGGAATCTCTCTCAGTAGTCTGCTAGACTCTCATTTTGCTTTTGCTTTATGCTGCTAATCGCCATCCTCAAGTTTGCAGCTCTTGATTCAGGAAAGAACTTGCGTAGGAATTGTTCCTCCAACTCATTCCAAGTGGAAATAGAGCTCGATGGGAGATCAAACAGCCAATCTCTAGCCTTGCCCTGCAAAGTATGAGAACAAGTCAGTATTCTCAAATTATCAGAATAAAAACCTTGAGGGCTTAAAGTAGAGCAAACTAAATCAAATTCGGCTAAGTACTTATGTGCACTTTCTCCAGGTAAATCGCTAAACTTGGGTAAAACTTGAATGAAACCAGGTCGTAGAATTATTTGCAATAATGGGAAGCACGATGCAAATCGGTCGATTGTTTCTATGGCGACCCAACTCCCTGATTTGAAGTTCTTGCTCGGGTACTTTATTGAGAGCCATGTCTTCTCCAAAAAGCTGAGTGATATCAAAACACGCTGGTGCAAATGTAGATGCTTCCTTAGACTCTCTTGTAATCTTTCTCAAGCTTCGTAAAGTCCTCTCAGATTCTGGATCAAACACTAGATTTCTTTTTTTTTGGAAAGATTGAGTGATGCACTAAAAAAAATAAAACAAAATAAAAAGAAACAGCAAACTGAAAATATTAGAATAATCACTACCTAAAAACCGATCCCCGGCAACGGCGCTGAAATTTGGTGCGTCATTTTACACCAAAAATAAATAACTCGACAGCAGTCGGTATGGCCTTACTGCACAGTACAACGATGAGCGAGATCATCTCCCAAAGGACCGGCGAGAATTACTCTAAACTTCCAACCTGCAGAAACCACACTTTCCCAATGAGTTTTTGTTATATAATATATAGAACGAAAATAAATAATAAAACAAAGAGTAGATTTGTAACAGATTATAAAAGGTATTCCGGATTCCAATTAACTCCACCCTAGCTTAATTATACCGATCCTCGATGCAAAGATAATTTCAGTTAACACATGCAGACTAGTTATAGCCACCGAAGACGCTTACTGACGTAGCCTAATTTCTCCTTAGTTTCTCGATAATCAGGAAGACGCTTCACCAATTATTTCCCTAATTGACTAACAACCGTAAGAGATGCTCTATAAATTTAATGAGCCGACAGCATTAAGAACTAGAGAAACCCAATTCAAGACCAACAGACTCTGACGCAGGACCATTGAATTAAGACTATTATTCCCCTGGTTCTGAAGAACTGTTTTACCACTAATTAAACTTAAACCACAATTACGGATGGTCGGTTTAATTGGCTACTAATTAATTCCGATCTACTAAATATGTGCACCTATCTAGTAATATCGAAACAATTAACGACTCGAATTACAGAGAATAACAGATACATGCAATTAATCAAAATAAAAAGAACAATTAGATCTCACAGTATAATTATGCCAGAGCTTCGTTAATCTTCACCGGAAAAATAGCGATGAAAAGGAATGAAATAGAAGAATAAAAATCTGCTCTACCGCCTCTTTGCTCTGCTGCGTGAATTCTGGTATATATATTTCCTAATCTATCTTAATATCCTTAAATACAAATCCTTAATTATGGAAAATAGAATCCTAGATCAACTCCAACTACGAAAATGGTAAAATAAAGACTCCAAAGGCGGCGGAACAACTGCTGGGCACGTCCAAATCATAAGTTAGGTAAAAATCCCGCTGAAGCCCAATATTCCGCGCGTACAGGCCCAACAGCTTGGTGTCTCGGTATTCCTGTCACTCGGTATGCCCATACGGCATGGTTTCCAGGCTCTCCAGATTTACTTCACTTTTCTCAACTGCAATCTCTCCACAATCTTGGTCAATCCCTTCATATATGTGTTAATCACCTGCAATCATTCCCAAAACACATTTTCTTCCACAAAACACGATCGTGAGGCAATTAACATATCAAAACAATACAAAAAAAGGCCCAAAAGAAGATGGTAAAAATACTCCAATCAGATATTTAATAAGACAAATGTGTAAATACACAATCTTTAATGAATGATGTAGTATGCTTGTGAACAAAATGACAACAGTTTCAAGCATACAACATCATTCATTAAAGATTGTGTATTTACACATTTGTCCTATTAAATATCCTTCTTTTTTTATTCAAATTATATGAATGATCGAATCAGTGGATCTCATTCCTTTCCAAACGGATTGTATACTCTAGGAAAACAATGACAAAAGGAAATATTACTTAGTTGTCGGTTTTTTTTTAGACTTTTCTTTACGGGGAGATTTTCTGTGAAATGTCTAATTGTAATACCCTGAAATATTTAGAAGGTTTTATTCGACATATGTTACCTGAGGGTAATCTAAGAAATAAGTTGGGTCCTTAACGGATTCAAATAAAGGAAATTCGCAGCCAGGGACATCTATTAAAATTTAATTTGGTCAAAAATTGGTTTAAAAATATGTTCTGATATTTTTTTCGGGTTGATAGAAAAATTTTCAAGCATCATGCCAAACTTTGAATTTTCCAATTTCGAGTTCAAATGAACACTTGGCACAATTTTAGAGTGAAAGGTAATAGATTTGGATAACTAAGGCACATCCGTCATTATCCAATTTCTTTTTCGAAACATTATCCTATTCGTAATTATCCTATTCTTTTTCCATCATTATCCTATTCCATCATTATCCTCTTTCTTTTATTCGTTATTATCCTATTTATTTTTCTTCTATAAATAGGAGGTTAAGGTTTCATTTTTCATTCATTTTCAAAATCGAAACACCGAGCAGCTTCTAGAGAAGGTACGACTCTAGTTTCATATTTCATTTCCAAAATAGTCATTTTGAAGGTGTCAACACATAGATCACGAATATGTGATTGAAATGATGACACAACGGACGATCACGATGGAAAATCGTCGTGACTGCCGCCAAAAGTCGCAACCACCCTCTCAAATTGGTGACTCTTTCGGGTCGCCGGATCAAAAAATGTCTCTAGGGTTTCATGTTCTATGTATATTTATATACATTTTCCATGTTGTCACTTTTTAATTTCGGGTATATTTTAGGTATCCGATTATTAAATTGTAGTCTTTTTCAGATCTATCCTTCGTGGATAGCCCTATCGTATTTTTAAGCTCAAAAGTTGTTCCGTGTCAAAATATAGTATTTTTATTTAAAGTTTCATATTTTTCCAATGGGCAGATCTTGCGGTATGAATTTATTTGTACCGAGTTAATTTTAGGATAGAGGTTTGACCACCCCGTATGTCAAAACTTCCAAAATAGTTTTTCTTTATAAAAATGCCCTGAATAAAGTTCCCTTAAGAGTCAAAATATTTTGATGACCCAGATGCTGCATATCAAGATAGTAGATATTATAATATTTACTTCATAGCTAAGAAATGTTAGATTTTGACCTAATTATAGTCTTTTATCGAAATTAAGTTGCCGGATAATCTTGTAGGCTCAGAAGAAGGAGACTTTTAGTTGAGACCAGGATCAGGATCTAGATCTAGCTTTTCAGATCGGATTGCCAGGTGGGTTTTTATTATATAAAAATATATTTCGGGTTATTAAGCACTGATATTTATAAAATGAATGTGATTGAATATCCAACTCATGACTGTATTTGATGTGCTCTCTTGACTCATGTAAGTCTTACTACTGTTTTTGGTGACGAAACTACAATGGTTCACGATATCGAGCCCCAAGCAAACAGGACAGTGTCCAACCTTAAGCACCCAGATTGTGTACACGAACCGACTCACCGTAAGCGTTCTAGGGGAGAGTGGCGCGCAATGATGGAACTAAAATGATTTAGTATACATGGAATTCCTAAATTTTTTGTTTTGAAAGCTTTCCATGATATGCTTAAAATATGATTGGATATTCTGTTTTATAAAATGATTGTGAAGGTTTTTCTCAAAAGTACCCACTGAGTGCATTAGTACTCATGCCCAAAAATTTTTTCAGGATGACCTGCGGGATGGCGGATGACTATGCTAAGGCTGAAGGGCTATCGTTTGATGTATATGTTTCATTTTCCAGTATGGAGTCTAACTGAGAACATGCTTCCTTTTGAGTCTGAATAAATGCACTGCATTCTTTTCCTCTTACTCTGATTACTGTTACAGAGTGTTCGGTTATCCGAATCCCATTTTCTTTACTGCTTCGGAGTGTTCAGTTCTCTGAATCCTATTTTCTTTACTGTTATGGAGTGTTCGGTTCTCCGAATCCCATTTTCTTTATTGTTATGGAGTGTTCGGTTCTCCTGATTCCCGTTTACTTTTCGTTCCTGACAAGCAAAAGCCTGGCATTTATTTACTTCGTTATTCAAAGTGGCAGAAGCCTGGCTTTACGCTGTTTTCCATGTCAAGGCAAAAGCCTGGCTTTATATTGCTTTCACGACAGGCGGGAGCCTGACATCTCTTTACTTTAAGTATTTGGACAGACATCAGTCTGGCCTTTTTCATGCCTAACCTATTAACAGTTAACCTTTGAACTGTTATTATTTACATTGATGTTTGCCTTCGTTATTCTTTTCTTGGGTTCATCCTAAGAGTCATGATATCTGGTTTGAGTCATTTTATACGCTTTAAAAACGTGGATCAATCCATTTATAGAGGTTATACTGCCCAAATTTTTAGGGCACTAACCCTATTTCTTTGATTGCTTCTGTTCAACAACCCCTTCCTCCTTCCCCCAAGTAGCGCACCGGTCCCCTGCCCTTCTCCCGGGATCGGGGCGTTACACTAATAGTATTAGACGGATTTTATTTCATCAAGTAAGATTGTCCTTCTCTATTTTTTTATTGTTTTTTTCAGTATTCCCCCCTTCCTTTTTTCCTATTTTTCAGTTTTTTTCAATTTTTAATTTTTATCTTGTTTTGTTTTGTTATAAATATATATTTAATTTTTTTAATCCAGCATCTTATGCAATGCACTGGCCCGACACTAACATGTGAACTTGTGCACTGCGCTCGATAGTTATTTTTTGAAATAAATATATACCCTAAATTGAATTAGTAAATTCAAAAATTAAATTAAATTAATTTAATTTTTTTTATCTGACGTCTTCACAATGCACTTGTCCAATGCTAAAGCGTGGGCTTGTGCACTGTGCTTGATATAAAATAAAGGTTTAAAAAATTCAAAAAAAAAACAAAAAAGGGAAAAACGTAAAACAACACAAAGAAATTAAAAAATATATACGGTGCCAGGCGCATGAGCTTCACGTGCCGAGTATGGGAGCGCGTCTAGCTCATGGGCCTAGGTGGGAAATCACGGGTTTGGGTTTATTTAATTTGACCCATCTAATAAATTTTGACCCGTTAGACGATCTATCGCAAGTTTTTATCTTCTTTTTTTAGATGTAAAAATGCCAGTGTTTGTACTAAAATATCTTCACAAAAATTAAAAAAATAGAATTATAAATAAAATAAAAAAAATTATTTCAAATGTATCATTAAGTAGTAATTTAAAAATAAAAATATCAAAATTAAATTTAGCAACAGTAAAAATAAAAAATTAAAAAATTAAATGTTTAACGATAGATTTTTCCATCTCTAAATTTCTGACGGATATCCTTTGTTACGTCGTTGCTAATATAAAAAATCAAAAATTAAAATTCATCATTTAATGACGAATTTTTTCATCACTAAATTAGAGATGAAAAAAGCCATCGTTAAATGTTTGAATATTAATCCATCGTAAATTTATCAGTAGTGGCGGAACCAAGATTTTTTTCTGAAGGGGCTATTTTGTTTATAGTATATATTTTTTTCGCACAGTCAAATAAATATATATATTTAAATACAAAATATTATGATATAAAAAACACAATTTTAATATCAATACAAATGTTTAAATATTTCATTCATTAAAACTAACTAAAAATTGACACCAGGTAAGGTGATAGATGTGGTCATTTGAGAAAGTGGTGGCAACTGGTATCTGCATGTGTCTATCGATTGAGAGCACTGCAATATCTGCTCGTTATCAATTGTTGAAAAAATATCATTTTCAATGTAAGCAATCAAAAATTACCATTCATACATTCATCTCCCATTCGATAACACAAATCAGTTTTGACAATTTTCATTGCAGAAAATGCTCTTTCAATAGAGGTTGTAGCACCAGGTAAAACTAATGCCAACTCAACGATAAATCAATGGAAAAACTGAATGCTTACCAGTTCTAACCATTTCCCGATCAAGACTTTCCAAATTGGTAATTGAAGAAAATTGAGAATCATACCGAACATTGTTGTTAAGGAAGATATAAACAATCGCTTTGTGCGAAGTCCTTAGGATATAAATCAACAAATCTAGTCAGTCGATCAATGTTGAATTGAATAAAAGAATTTTTTAGATCAGAACATGTCATGCAACCTAGTAGTTCGGTACTAACCTCTGAAAATCGATTATCCATCTCTTGTATAGTTGTATAGTTAGATGAACAACCTGCAGGCATTGAAATCATGATAGAAGAATTTATTTCTTTCACAAACAAAATTAATCAAAATACTTCAAATTTATTAAAAATGTCTGATAAAAAATATCAGCACGATAATCATGTAAATTTGTGATGACTTGACCTCCGTATCTTTTATGACCATGCTTTGTTATACTATCTTCTATATCAATGAAAGAGATATTATTCACTTTACAAAATTTGTTCACTTCTTACAAAATGATCTCCTACCTACCTTGCCTAAAACTTTGCAATTGACATTTCACACTTTTGATCAATGACGACATGGCTTGAATAATATTTTGATCTTTTTGTTGCAAAGAAATAGACAAGTCATTTGTGATTCCTAATATATATTTCATCAAGTACAACAGAAACACAAACTCATAAGTATCCATTTTTTCAATCAAACCTTTCAGCAGTAATTCTGTTTTCAAAAGAAGTAGCTTCATCTCGTACATGTTGCGGTTTTTTCAAATTGAACCACCGCAGGATCTAATTGGATATTCATTAATCCTAATGTCATGTAGATCATAATTTTATGAAGCTCATATGATATAATAAACCGAGTTCAATTAAACATGCATAGCCAGGTTTTGATTCTATTAAAGTGGAAACATAGAATACCGAAATATAACTTACAAATTAAACGACCGGTTGAGGACAAGATTAAAGGTCTAATCTTGTTGTTGTATGTATGAAATTGGGGCCCCTTATGCTATTCCACTCTTTGATCTTCTGATGTATTCCTGGACTGTATCTAGATTCAGAGTGGGCTGAAATATACTAGATCGGTATGGAATCTGTAGAGATAAAGAAAATAAAAGAGAGCTGAATTATAACACTCAAATTTTCATCCCCACCTCCCTTATTTATAAGGGGGTGGGCGAAAATATCAAGTCCCAGACTTACTGGGCTTGGGCCTCTATTTTCTTTTCCATCTCCAGTCCATTAAAGTCATATCGGGCTACAATAGGGATCTAGAAGAATATTAAATTGGCCTGATAATTTATTTAATTTCCAATATCCAATAAACTTAGGATATTATTAAATAAATTAAGTATTATTTTTATTCCACTAAAGAAATAATACTGACCTACCAATTTAATACATATTTCTGAATATGTTTTCTCCTTTAGTCCAGTCATTCCCCGTGTTTAAGATATAATGCCCATTAATTTATCATGTAAGCTTCTGACAGCTATAATTAATTAATATCTTATCCTTGAGTAGTACCAAACAAGCTTTACTCATGTATGGAATAAATTCCACATGCAGGGTTTCAACATGAACATGTGTTTCCTCAAGAGGACACCATCAACCTGGCGCACCAAGACACGGTGCCCCTACATATTACACGACCCATCATAAGTGTAAATGTTACAACCCAAGATATCGAGATTATTAATTCTATGAAAGAATCTCACCCTTTGATAAATCAAAGCTGCAAACACTACACGTATATGTCCGCCAACATATAGGGGTTAAGAACCTGAATTCTGTGGATTCTTATTCTCTCATTTAAGGTTAGAATAGAGAATAGAATCCTAAGTAGATCATCCTCAATACACTTGCCCGTGTATTAGAATAATCATTTAGTCAAGACAAACTAACTATCAGATTATTCTATGACATACCGATAGCGGGTTCAGTGCCATCTAGACCGTGAGCCTTTTAATACGATATAAGGAACCAATGATATGATATAACTATGTGTTTACCCACACCATATCATCTACAATGTAAGTATAGTGAACATGCATGTAAATATAACAATTTAAATGCAAATAGTGACTGCAATTGTATTCATTCTATATCATCATAAAACATCATTAGTAATGTATACAAAAGACAAGTCTTCTAGTATACAAAACCAACAGTACATTTTGCAACACTTGCTCCACTGAAGTCCACATTTTACATAGCCAAAATTATGTAAAATAATGCGAACCCCATCAAGTATCTCCAAGCCTTACCAAATTGGTTTCTTGGTTTCTACCTCTTCCACTTTGCCTTTCTCCACTATCGAGTTCACTAACTATCCTGTCATGTTCTATCTATCTTAGTTCATCTTTTCTTTTAAAAAATGTTCCTATCGTATTTACAATCATGGAAACATAGCTAAAAATGTATTTCACGCCTCCGATTCCCTCAGCAACAGCAGAAACAATAACAACAACAATTAATTGGAGTTGATTAGAAAAATAATAAACATACATGGCATGAAGATTTTCTTGCAATATTAAATATTTCAACCTATTGAACTCACTCGCATATTAGAAGTGCCATCATATCTTTGACTCTGATCTTGAATAATGATAGATAATGATTGGAAAATAGAGCATCCATAGCACCTTTGAAAGATTGAGACCTTGTGTCAGTCACATGTATAATTGCAAAAAATCTCAAGCACGTATCCTTCTTAGTTAACATATCTTAAAAAACAACTCCCATTTGCTCTTTCATTGAACTGTCTTGAGCCTCATCAACTAAAAGAGTAAAAACTTTATCCCCGACATCATTGATTATCGCAAGTGTGATCTCTGAAGCACATGCATATGCTAATTCTTTCTGAATATTTGGGAAGTCATTTGATTATTTACAGGAGCATTTTGATCCAAAACATTGAAAATGATTATATTTCATTGACTATACCATTCAACCTGTTAGTGCATTCGTTATGCACTAATGTTTGTTTCGAGTTTATTTTGGCAAGATATAGAAGAGAATGTGTTCTTGGGTATGTGCTTGAAGACAAAAGTTCCATTGTGCAAGTTTTGAAGAACAGTTGGTGAACTATTCACTCTAATGTTCCTGACATAGCCAGGAATAGTTTATATATGCTAGTTTCCATAATATGAAGATCTTCATCGATCCAGTTTGGAAGGTCAAGCTATGATCGATTGACTGCCTTGTGGTATAGATATCATGCGGAAATTAACCCTACTACACATGGAAAACATCTACACACATTTGGGAAGATCACATGACAATATTCACTTACCTATACCGGCGGAAAGAGACCAATGGTATCATTAAAGTGAAGTCTATATGAAGGCCGATTCATTATGCAATCGGTGGATGACTTGTTTAGATTCTCTTAGCATATTATTTGAGATTCATTATCGTTTGTGTCACATGTATTAACTAGTAGTTGTTCCATAAACAGTTCAACGTGATAGACTAGTTTTTTAGTGTTTTGAATGAAACACGTGGGGGGTTATTTTAATCCATATTGTATGCAATCTCAGAAGAGATTGTAAGTTGAAGTCGTGGGTAGCTAGGGGGAGTCTAGTGTCACGATTGTGAGGGGATCTCACAGCTTTCTTTTAGCGAAGGAGCTCTTAAAGAAGAATGGGTGACATAAGGAGAGAGTCTTGTATGTGTAAAATCCTAAATACACTTCATGAAGGAGTAGCAAACGAATCTTCAAGTTTGGACGAAGTCCCCCCAGAGTAGGTTAATTAACCGAACTGGGTTATCAATCTCATGAGTTATTTACTGCTTTATATTTACTATTCTTATGTCTATTCCAAATATATCGTAGAACACTTGTCAAGCAATTATCATAAAACACCATTGCACGGATTATTATTTTTCAATTGGTATCAGAGCATGTCACTAGTTATACAGTTGTGATCTTGGGATTTTAACCCATGTGTTTATGTTTCTTTTGCCGAGATGGATACGATGAAAGAATGAGCATCGACGGTTCGACCTCCGCTCCTTGATGGCAATAATTATGCCTGCTGGAAGGCCAGAATGTCTGCGTTCATTCGTTCAATTGATGAACATGTCTGGAAGATGGTGACTGAAGGATGGAAGCCTCCCATAAAGAAAGATGACAAAGGGAAAATTGTGATGAAGCCTGGAGAAGAGTGGGACAATGATGACTACTAAGTGATGGGGCTGAATGCAAAAGCCATGAATGTTAACTTCTCAGCTGTAGATATGAATGTCTTCAAACTTATCTCCACCTATGACAAAGCTAAGAATGCGTGGGACATACTGCAGACCACTTATGAAGGAACAAGCAGTGTTTGTGCCTTACGGATGCAGTTACTTACTACCAGATTTGAGAATCTCTGAATGGACGAGGCTAAAAAACTTACCGATTTCAATGTTAAGATTTGCGAAATTGCAAATGAAAGCTTTGCTCTTGAAGATGCCATATCTAAATAAAAACTTATCCTAAAAGTTCTTCACTCCCTACATAGAAGATTTGCCTACAAAGTCACGGCTATTGAAGAAGCCAAAGACATGAGTAAAATGAAGCTGCAAGAACTGATTGGGTTGTTGCGAACCTTTGAAATGGGCCTGACAGAAGAAGAAACTGTGCAGAAGAAAAGCACTGCGTTTCAGACTGGTTCCAGTGATGATGTTCCCAGCAATGTTCCTGACAAAGTTGACCTGGCAGAGTCAATTACTATGTTGTCAAAGGATTTCTCAAAGTTTGCAAAACGCTATAAGAAGTCTTCTTAAAATAATACTGGCAAGAACAGGTTCTCTAAACCTCAAAGAACCAAGGATGATGAGTCAAATGAAGACATATATAAGGAAGTGAAGTGTCAAGAATGTGGTGGTTATGGTCACTATCAAGCCGAGTGTGTTAACACTCTCAAAAAGAAGAACAAGTCATATTGTTCTACCTTCAGTGAAAGTGATGATCCTGATAATAGTGGAAGTGATGATGAATGTGCAAGCAATCATATTGCTTTAATGACACACTCTATTAAAGAATCTGTGCCTGCATCAGTTCCTAACAATGAGGTTGGAAAAACTTCTGAATGCAGTGATGATGAAGAGTTTAATGAGGAATCAGCTATGGAGGTGTATAAAAAGCTGCATTCCAGTTGGATCATGGTGGTTAAAGTCAATGAAGACCTGTTGAAAGAGAATTCCAATCTCTTGAAAGAAAAAATAATCTCTCTACTCGCCTTAATGAGTTACAGAATGAATTGTTGCAGTCTAGAAACAGTACTCAAGCTCGGAATGGTGAATTCCAACACCTAAAAAATCTTATGAAAATGATAAACTCAGGATCATCTCAACTGGATGAAATTCTCTCCAAGGGAAAAAGCCCTCAGGATCATACTGGGCTTGGATTTAATTGAAGTCAGACTTATGACAAATTCTGTCAAGGAAAGACATCTGGAACAAAAGATTCAACAGTTCCAGAATCAAAAGTTGAGCCAAAGAACAAGCTGCAGTGAAGGAAGTCTCTTCAAAAGATACGTGTTGTGTGTCATTACTGTGAAAAACCTGGTCACATTCGACCACATTCCAGAAACTATATCAATGACCTCAGAAGGATGAAAAGAAAGGGTTTTTCACAATCTGATCAGTTTCCCAGGAGAAATAAAAATAGGAACAGATCAAGGAACAACTACAGAAACTATGTGGTTCATACTGCTCTCAACATTCATACAAAGAGCAGTTGGTATTTTGATAGCGGATGTTCGCATCATATGACTAGAGATGCTAGCATGCTAAACAATATTCAAAAAAATTATTCTTATCAATATGTTACCTTTGGAGATGGTGTCAAAGGAAGAGTTCTTGGGCATGGCCAATTGAATATTGATGGAATGCCCAAATTGGAGGATGTTCTGCTTGTGGAAGGACTAAAAGCTAATTTAATTAGCATTAATCAGCTGTGCGATCAAGGTCTCTTTGTGTATTTTACAAGAAATAAGTGTCTGGTCAAAGATGAAGAAAGTGTTCTCCTGATGGATGGGAACAGATCGCATGACAATTGTTACATTCTTAACATGAAGGAAACCTGCTTCAGATCTCACCTCTGTAAAGTTAATCCATGGCATGAAAAGCTTGGCCACATCAATTATCGAAATCTTCAAAGACTTATGAACACTGAGGCTGTGATTGGTGTTCCAAGGATGAATATTGATCGAGAAAAGGTATGCGTTCCATTTTAAGTTGGAAAATAGATTCATACCTCTCAAAATTCTGTAAAGAAGATCACCACTTCAAATGTGTTGGATCTATTACACATGGACTTGATGGGACCTGTTTAAACCGAAAGCATTGGATGGAAGAAATTTATCTTTGTCTGTGTAGATGACTACACCAGATTCACATGGGTTGAGTTCCTAAGAGATAAGGCAGAGACTTTTGAGACATTCAAAAAACTTTGTCTCAAGCTTGAAGTGGAGAAAGAAACTAACGTGGTGAGAATAAGAAGTGACCATGGACGTGATTTTGACAATGCCTTCTTCAAATTATTCTGTGAAGAAAAATGTATTGGTCAGGAGTATTCTGCACCGAAAACACCTCAATAAAATGGTGTTGTTGAGAGGAAAAATCAAAATATTCAAGAAATGAGTATAGTAATGATGAATGCCAAATCTGTTCCTGACAACCTTTGGGCCGAGGTGGTGAACATGGCTTGCCATGTTATTAATCGGGTGTATTTCAGACACAAGATAAGGATTACTCCTTATGAGTTGTGGAAAGGGAAGAAGCTGTTAGTTTTGTAGACTGGAAGACTTGTCTTTGTATACTCTTCTGACAATATGATGATATAAATTGAATCTTATTACAGTCACTATTTGCATTTACATTATTATATAATTGTTTATACATATTCCATATACTTACATTGTAGATGATATGGTGTGGGTGAACACACCATAAGATCATATCATCAAATCTTTGTATTGTATTAAAAGGCTCATGGCTTAGATGGTCATGAATACACCATCGGTACACCGTAGAATAATCTGATAATTAGTTTGTCTTGATTAATTGATTATTCTTATACACATGTTAGTGTATTGAGGGGGATCACGATAGGATATTGTTCTCTACTCTGACGCTATTAGTGAGAGAATAAAGATCCATAGAGTTCGGGTTCTTAACTTATATTTATTGGCGAACATGTATATGCTTTGTTGATTGCATTGATTTATCAATGGGTGAGATTCTTTGATAAAATCAATAAACTCGATATCTTGGGTAATAGCATTTGTATATATGATGTGCCATGCAATATATATAAGCACCGTGTCCTGGTGCGTTAGGTTGATGATGTTCCTTTGAGGAAACACAAGTTCATGTTGAAACCCTGCAGGTGAAATTTATTCCGTATATGAATAAAGCTTGTGTGGTATTACTCAAGGTTTTAGATATTAATTAATTATAGCTGTCAGAGGCTTATATAATTAATTAATGAACATTAGATCTTAAACACAGGGAATGGCAGAACTAAAGGAGAAAGCATATTCAGAAATATGTATGAAATTGGTAGGTCAGTATTATTTCTTTATTGGAATAAAAATAATACTTAATTTATTTAATTGTATCCTAAGTTTATTGGATATTGGAAATTAAATAAATTAGCAAGCTAATTTAATATTCTTCTAGATCCCTATTGTAGTCCAATATGTCTTTAATGGACTGGAGATGGAACAAGAGTTAAGAGGCCCAAGCCTAGTAGGGCTGGGACTTATTATTTTCGCCCACTGCCTTATAAATAAGGGAGTGGGGGATGAAAATAATGACCATAATAATCAGCCCTCTTTTGTTCTCTTGATCTCCACAGATTCCATACCGATCTAGTAGATTTTAGTCCGGGAATACAACAGAAGATCGAGAATTGGAATAGCACAAGCGGGGCACCGTTTTCATACATAAAACATCAAGATTATACCTTTAATCTTATCCTCAACCCGTCATTTAATTTGTAAGTTATTTTTCGGTATTCTATATTTTCACTTTTAGTAGAATCGAAAACCGGTTATGCATGTTTATTGAACTTGGTTTATTAAAACATATGAGATGCATAAATATATGACATACATGACATTAGGATTAAAGAACAATCAAAAAGATCATGCGTTGGTTTAATTAGAAAAAACCCTAACAACTGGTATCAGAGCGGGTTTTGACACTATTCTAGATTTAATCCTAGGATGAATTCAAAATACATGTTTAAATTTTATGATAAATTTATGGTGTTTAAATTTTCAGATTTAAATATGTAAGTATTTCGATTTTTATGTGTTTAAAACTTGGATGAATTTTTGACGTCGTTCAAAAATTCTAGTTTTGAAGAACACTGTGATTTTCGATCCATACCATATTAGATTTCGAATGGTTTTTGATGTTGTCAAAATTTCCAGATTTAATTAGGTGTAGGTTCGAAAATCATAGATTCAAATTCGGATGTAATTTTGATTTTTTATCGAAAATTCAAATTTGTGACAATCTATGTAATTTTCGATCATATCTTATTAGTTTTGGAATAGAATTTTGATGTATCAAAATTTCCATATTTAATAAGGTGGGTGTTTGAAAATTGTAGCATCAGAATCTTCAAAATTTTGATGTTCAAGTTCCCTAATTTTGTTCTTGCAATTTTCGATCCTATTGGATAAATTTGGAGAAGTTTTTTATGAAAATTAAATTTTCTGATTTTTTTTAATTGGTAGTTTCGAAAATTAGGTGTGTTAGAATTGGATATGGTATTTCTGATGTATATCATAAAGTTACCTAATTCTAATCTAGATAGATTTGAAAATAGAATATTATATTTGGAAGAATTTGAAGTGGATCAAATTTCCAGATTTAATCTTCTTGTAATTTTCGAATTCTATGTGTATTAGAATTGGATAAGGTAATTTTTTATATATATCAATAGTTATCAAATTCTAATCCAAAAAGATTTGAAAATAGATTTTAAATTTGGAAGAGTTTGAAGTGGATCAAATTTCTAGATTTATTATCTTGTAATTTTCGAAAATCTTTGTAGATAAGAATTGGTAAAGTAATTTTTGAGGTGTATATCATTAATTACATAACTCTAATCTAGATAGGGTTGAAAATAAAATTTAAATTTGAAAAGAGTTTGAAGTGGATCAAACTTCCAGATTTTAATTTTGGTAGATTTTGATCCTAGTATATATATTTGGAATTGATTTTTAATTTATATCAAGATTTTCAAATATTAATTAATTAATTAGGGTTTATCCGATAATTAAGAAATAAATTTGGTGGATAATTTTAACAAATTTCCAGATTTATTCTTAAGATATTTTAGAGATATTCAAGATTAAATTTGGTAGATAATTATTTTAATTTCCAAATTATATCTTGTAGGATATTTTCGAAATATTTAATTTAATTAAATGATAATTTCGAAAATTATGTCATGTATGGATATTATATGTTATTTTATGCTAATCATGTAATTATGATTGTTGGATTTGTAGACTGACATGTTTGTAGGGTTACCAACTATCATGGCTCCTTAATTATGTGATGTATGTTTTAATTATGTTGGATATATGATGGGTCATATGCCGGTTTAGCTACGTGTTTTTAATCCATGATAAAATCCATGGATTAGGTCTAAGAATTTTATTTTATTATGTTGTTACAATGTAATAGGATATATAAAATTGTATAGACCAAGTTATTAAGTTGTAATTTTATTCTAGATATATTAGATTTTTCCTTTAAGGAATAGATATTCTATATTGAATAAAGTTTGAAGATCAACTCAAAGGAGGAAAGTAGTGTAGCTCAAGAAAGGAAGTATCACTGATTCACGTCCCGAAACCCTAATTAGAGCTAGGGTTTTCGGCGAGGCACAGTGATGGGAACGGCGACATTGTCCAGTTCCGGAGCTGACTTTTCAGTTTTTTATCTCATTCAGCAATATGAGATATAAGCCATGATAGTTGGTTTTATTATTGCTTATTATGTTGTTTGAAGCATGCAATGGTGTTTTATCATTTTATGTGATGTTTGCATATTTTATAATGGGATAAAATGAAACCTCAATCATAAATAACTAACTGAGAGAGATTCATACCAAAGTATGTAGAAATCTCATAAGGTCTCCATTAATCTGGTTTAAGTGAGATATGATGGGTATGCGCGTTGACAATAGGTCTTCCTCCATATCGGATGTGTCATATCATATAATTCTCAAGAAATTAAACCTCTTTAAAAGATAGATATAGAACACTGTTAGAACTAACTGACTCCTCCATCTGGAACAGTTAAATTCAACATAGAGGTCTTAGGGCAAAGATGATGGTATTCACACTTAGATGTAATTTATTAATAAACATCCACACAATCGTTGCTTATTAATTAGAAGATTACATGACCATGTTGTTTTCTGGCTATTAATTTGCTTGTTGTAAGGAAATTCAACTGGAGGCAAATTAAAGGTTTAATAATCTATTTAGAAATGAATTTTATAAACGTCCACACTATCGTGGCTTATAGAAAACATTTTTAAAATGTCAGTGGAAAAGTATATAATTTTTGTGAGGTTTTCGATTATATACTATTTATCCTAAAGTTTGTGACTGTACTGCATGTTTACTTTTCAGTTACTCTATATCATCATCGCACTCTCAAACCTGTCCTCAATACTCAAAGAAAACAAGTTAATCAGTGAAAACTACAATGACTGGATTCGTAACCTTAACCTCATCCTAACTGCTGAAGGACATAAATTCGTACTTGAAGAGGAATGTCCTCAGAAGCCAGATGAGAATTCTAGTGAAGAGCAAAGGTTGGCCTATGCTAAGTGGGTCAAGTCTGATGAGATTGCATGTTTTTAGGTAGGTAGCCTATTGAGCAATCCTTGTACCGAAGTACGATAGGTAGCCTGCTCTACCTAACTGCAAGTGGGTCAAGTCTGATGAGATTGCACGCTGTTACATTTTGGCTTCTATATTAAATGTGCTACAACTGCAACATCAGTCTATGAAGACTGCTTATAATGTAATGTACAACCTTAAGGATCTCTTCGGTCACCAGAACCGCTCGGTGTGCCATTTGGTGATGAAGAAACTGATGAATATGAAAATGGTTGATTCCACACCTATTAGGGATCACGTTCTTAGTATAATGAGTTATCTAGCTAAGATTGAGACCTTGGGTGGAAATCTAGACTCAGAGTCTCAGATATACATCGTGCTTCAGAGTCTGTCCCTGAAGTTTGAGCAGTTTAGATTGAACTTGCAGTTAGGTAGAGTAGGCTACCTATCATACTTCGGTACAAGTTTTGCTCAATAGGCTACCTACCTAACAGCGTGCAATCTCAATAGACTTGAGTACAAGGTTTGCTTCACAGCCTGTTTATTAAGCAAACCTTGTACCGAAGTATGATAGGTAGCCTCTCAAGTCTAATGAGATTGCATGCTGTTACATTTTGACTTCTATGTCAAATGTACTGCAACTGCAACATCAGTCTGATGAGTTATCTAGCTGAGATCAAGACCTTAGATAGAGATCTAGACGTCTAGTCTCAGATAGACATCGTGCTTCACAGCCTGTCCTCGAAGTTTAAGAAGTTTAGATTGAACTTCAACATGATAAAGAAGGACGTTACCTTATCTTAACTGCTCATGGATCTTCAGGCAGCTGAGTTACTTCAAAAGGAAAATTCGGAGGCACACCTAGCTGAAAATAAGGCGTCTTCTTCCGGTACTAAAAGGAAGAAGAGAAAAACGCCTAAGACAGCTGAAGAGGGGGCGCCTAAAGTGAAGAAGCCCAAGACAAAGATTCCTCCTGAGGAATTTAAGTCAAAAACAAAGTTCTTCAAGTGCGGCCAGCCAAGTCACTAGAAGGCAGTATGTCCAAACAAGAAGAAGAAGGATATGTCCCATACTCTTGTTGTTGAAACATGTTTAGCAACTTGTTCTACTCAGTCATGGGTAGTAGATACTGGAGCTACTAATCATGTTTGCATGTCTTTATAGGGGTTCATGGTAAAAAGACAGCTAAGTGATGGGGAGATCATCATCTACATGGGCAATGCTATGAAAGTAGCGGCTATTGCAGTGGGAGACATTACCTTATCTTTTAGTAGTGATCGGAGTTTAGTTTTAAAGGATTGTCTTTATGTGTCTGGTTTTAAGCGAAACTTGATTTCAGTTTCTAAACTTTTTATGAATGGATATTCTATTTTTCTTTTGATAACAAGGTTGTTATCTTTAGTGGCAAACATTTTATCTGTTCTGGCACATTGAATGGACATCTTTATTTACTTAATCCAATGCAAAACACTACGCAAAAGCAATTACTGGATACATCCATCACAAACCCTAATAAAAGGAAAGAACCTTCATAATTGAATCAAACCTATCTTTAACATTTGAGGCTAGGACATATTAACCTTAAGAGGATACAAAGGCTAGTAAATGATGGACCTGTATCTTTATTGGTCCTAGAATCGTTCCCTTTGTGTGAATCCTGTTTGGAAGGGAAAATAACCAAGCGTCCTTTCGAATCAAAAGGAAATCGATCCAAAGGGCTATTAGATTTGATTCACTCTGACTTATGTGGCCCTATATCAGTTCAAGATCGAGGAGGGTACGAGTATTTCATCACACTCATTGATGATCACTCAAGATATGGATATATCTACCTATTACATCGTAAGTCCGAATGCTTTGATAAATTCAAGGAATTTAGAGCGGAAGCGGAGAAACAAACAGGTAGAAGTATCAAGTCACTGTATTCTAGTCACGGAGGCAAGTATCTCTCAAGTGAATTTAGGGACTACTTAGCAGAGAATAGGATTACATCCCAGTTGACTGCGCTGGGAACTCCACAACAGAATGGCGTGGTGGAGAAAAGGAACAAAACCTTATTGGAGGTGGTTAGATCGATGATGAGTTATTCGGAGTTGCCTATTTCATTCTGGGGATATTCCCTAAAAACAGCAGCCTATATTCTTAACTTGGTTTCATCAAAATCAGTTCATTCTACGCCCATAGAACTTTGGACTAGACGAAAGCCCAGTTTAGGACATGTTCGGATTTGGGGTAGCCATGCACACGTGCTGGACAAGGAAGCTGCTAAGCTGGTGCCTTGTACTGATGTGAGGTTGTTTGTTGGACATCCTAAGAGAACGAAAGGTGGTCTATTTTATAGTCCTAAGGATCAGAAGATCATTGTTAGCACCAACGCCCGATTCTTAGAAGAAAACTATGTCATAAACCACAAACCAATAAGTGAAATCATCCTTGAGGAGCTAAGAGGAGAAGGATCGAATCCTACACCAGTAGTATAAGAAGAGGTACCACAAGACACTACACAACGTGTCACAGATACACAAGAACTGCCTCATCGCAGTAGGAGGGTTGTACGCCAACCTGATAGATTCATTGGTTTGGGTAAATCTTTGGATTTCCCTAAAGGACTCAATAAATTAGATCCCAGGACCATGACGAAGCGGTCCAAGATAAAGATGCAGATTCTTGGAAATCTGCAATAGAATCTGAGATTGGATCAATGGATCACAATCAAGTCTAGGAGCTTGTAGAACCACAAAATGGGGTAAAACCTATTAGGTGTAAGTAGGTCTACAAATGCAAGAGAGGACCTGACAGGAAGGTTGAAACCTTCAAAGCAAGACTTGTGGCGAAAGGGTATACTCAGAAAGAAGGGATCAATTATGAGGAAACCTTTTCGCCAGTAGCCATGCTTAAGTTAATCCGGATTCTCTTATCTATTGCCGCTTATTTGGATTATGAGATTTGGCAGATAGATGTCAAGACAGCTTTCCTGAATGGAAGTCTTGAGGAAAACATCCACATAAAGCAACCATAGGGTTTCATTACTAAATGCCAAGAGCACTTAGTGTGCAAGCTTAAGAGATCCATTTATGGACTTAAGTAGGCATCAAGGTCTTGGAACATTCGATTTGATGAGGTTATCCAGTCATATGGATTCGTGTAAAGTCCGGATGAGAGTTGCATGTACAAGAAATGTGATTGAAATGTGGTGGTTTTTCTCGTACTATATGTTGATGATATCTTTTTTATTGGAAACAATAAGAAGACATTATCAAACATAAGGGTGTGGTTGTCTAAGCATTTCAATATGAAGAATCTGGGAGAAGCCGGACACGTCTTTGGCATAAAGATCATTCGAGATCGATAGAAAAGGATGCTCTGCCTATCTCAGACGACCTATATCGATACGGTGCTAGCTAGGTTTAGCATATAAAATTCCAAGAAAGGTTTTATACCTTTTAAGCATAGAATTCATCTATCCAAGGAAATGTGTCCCCAAATACAATCTGAGATAGATGAGATGAAGAAGGTCTCATATGGCTCGGTTGTGGGAAGTTTGATATATGCTATTGATAAGTCCATTTATTTCGTATTTTTATGGGCATTTTGTTAGCCATAAATGTCTTTTTTAGTCTGTTTTGAGTTGAAAAGAACCAGGTTGCGGTCAAAGGGCGTTTCAGAAGTCAAGTCTGGCGAAAGGGGCATTTTATGCCAAATTATTCATGATTATCTCATTGCCATAAACTGCATTCAGAGGCACATGGAACTTCTTCAGCATTCATCCTACATTCGAGAGGTAGAATAGGCACAACAAAAATGGATGGAGCTAACCAGATGATGACATGCCCACATTGCTCGTACAGACTCGACAACAGGCCAGAATGGACATTCGTGGGAAACTCGGGATTCTGTTGGAAGCTAGAGGCGTGAAGAATAGATGCATATCCGAAAAAGAGTTGGTGATAAGCTAGACTCCTAAGAAGCGTGGCAACTAAGAGATAAGCATAATCCCTAAAAAACAAGGATTTGATTGATATAAGGCTTATCCAGACAGATCAAGATGGGGCACGCCAGATTTGAAAGCCAGTGAAGACCTCAGTTTATTGGAGAAACTCTAAATTGGAAATGTAACTATTTAAGCTAGTTTTATTTTTTGGAAATGCAACTTTGAAAGTCAGAAACATTGCTACAATTTTACTTTTCTACATTTCATTTTTGTACGCTGCTTAGACAGTCACAAACAACCCAATAGGACTGTTTAACCCATTGGGACTTAGGATTATGTTTATGTTTCTCATCGTTGGAGTTTAGAATTTTTATCTAATAAATTTATAAGTTTTCATTTATATTATGTCTTTCGTTTCTGCAATTTTAGTTATGTCTAGCCTGCTTAGCTAGATCTTTATTTCTGGTGTTTGAACAATGAAAATGGTTTAAGTACAAATCTGGACTCGTGTGGCCGAAATGGGCATAGTAATGCATGATAGGTTTCTGTCGATTCTTCAACCTGTTCCACATGAGTGTGTGTCTGAAATGCCCAATATGGCTGATCACTCGTTAGGTGTAGAGGGCACACTACTATTAATTGAATTGGCGAATCGTGACTGTGTGTTGATTCATATAGTAATAAGGGAATTGATGGGTTGTTGTCGTCACATAAAGAATCAGTAAACACAATAGATCTAGGTTCATCTAGAGGCAGAATGCTTCCTATCATTTACATCTCTTAGGGGAATCGGGGGGTGGATGATAGGTTAGGGGTTTACTTGACGAGGAATTACTTTTAAGCCTAAAATGAAAGGATGAATAAGGGGATGCAGAGAGGAATCCGGTCCCCATAACTGGGTGACTTATTCATGTATGAAAATCGGTGTGCCCATGATCGAGCAGTTTTATACTTAAACCAAATTCTATTTCAAATGCCAAAACCTTTTGTTATTTGATATTGTCTTTAATTTCCTTTTGCAGATTTACTTTCAGTACAGTGATAACATAAAACCCTGCTTTTTTTTATTGGTGACTCGAAGGTAGAATCACATCAGCTCTCTGTGGGATCAACTCGTACTCACAAGCTAGCTACACTCGTTGTGGGCACAGGAGCATACAAATTTATTTTGAGCGTGAAACAACCGCGCATCACTATGCTATGCACTAGGCCTGATATATGTTATGCTGTCAGCATGGTAAGTAGATATCAGTATAATCCTGGACAAGGTCACTGGACTGTTGTTAAGAATATTCTCAAGTACCTGAAAAGGACTCTAGATTACATGCTGGTATACCGCTCTGATAGTCTCATGCCTTTGGGTTACACGGACTCAGATTTTCAATCCGATAAAGATCAAAGTAAGTCTACCTCAGGCTATGTGTTTACCTTAGAAGGTGGAGCCATTGCATGGAGAAGCATCAATCAGAAATGCATTGCTGATTCTACCATGGAAGCTAAATATGTGACTACCTCTGAGGCTGCAAAAAAAGTTGTCTGGCTTTGGAGCTTCCTATTGGACTTGAGCGTGGTTCCTGATTTGCCTAGGAGTATCACGATATACTGTGATAACTCTGGTGCAGTGGCAAATTTGAAGGAACCCAAGCCCATAAGGTAAGTAAACACATAGAAAGGAAGTACCATCTTATATGAGAAATCGTTAAGAGAGGAGATGTGGCGGTGGTCAAGATTGCATCGGAGGAAAATCTAGCTGATCCATTCATGAAGAGCCTTCCGACTAAGACCTTTGATGGTCACGTGGAGAAAATGGGAGAGAGATGCAGACCAGGGGGCGCAGTTTGAGTTTATTGTTTTGATTTGAGAGTTTTCCAGTTAGTTATTATGCTTGAAAGACATTCTTCAAGTATAAGTGGGAGATTGTTAGTTTTGTATACTGGAAGACTTGTCTTTGTATACTCTTCTGACGATATGATGATATAGATTGAATCTTATTGCAGTCACTATTTGCATTTACATTATTATATAATTGTTTATACATATTCCATATACTTACATTGTAGATGATATGGTGTGGGTGAACACACGGTAAGATCATATCATCGGATCTTTGTATTGTATTAAAAGGCTCATGGCTTAGATGGTCATGAATACACCATCGGTACACCGTAGAATAATCTGATAATTAGTTTGTCTTGACTAATTGATTATTCTAATACACGTGTTACTGTATTGAGGGAGATCACAATAGGATACTGTTCTCTACTCTAACCCTATTAGTGAGAGAATAAAGATCCATATAGTTCAGGTTCTTAACTTATATTTATTGGTGAACATGTATATGCTTTGTTTATTGCTTTGATTTATCAATGGGTGAGATTCTTTGATAGAATCAATAAACTCGATATCTTGGGTAATAGCATTTGCATATATGATGTGCCATGCAATATATATATGATGTGTCTTGATGATGTTCCCTTGAGGAAACACAAGTTCATGTTGAAACCATGCAGGTGGAATTTATTCCGTACATGAATAAAGCTTCTATGGTACTACTCAGGGTTTTGGATATTAATTAATTATAGCTATCAGAGGCTTACATAATTAATTAATGAACATTAGATCTTAAACACGGGGAATTGCAGAACTAAAGGAGAAAGCATATTCAGAAATATGTATTAAATTGGTAGGTCAGTATTATTTTTCTTTAGTGGAATAAAAATAATACTTAATTTATTTAATTATATCCTAAGTTTATTGGTATTGGAAATTAAATAAATTAGCATGCCAATTTAATATTCTTCTAGATCCCTATTGTAGCCCAATATGATTTTAATGGATTGGAGATGGAACAAGAGTTAAGAGGCCCAAGCCCAGTAGGTCTTGGACTTATTATTTTCGCCCACTCCCTTATAAATAAGGGAGTGGGGGATGAAAATAATTACCATAATAATCAGCCCTCTTTTGTTCTCTTAATCTCCACAGATTCCATACCGATCTAGTAGATTTCAGCCCACCATGAAGCTAGATTCAGTCTGGGAATATAACAGAAGATCGAGAAATGGAATAGCACAAGCGGGGTGCCGTTTTCATACATACAACAGCAAGATTAGACCTTTAATCTTGTCCTCAATCTATCATTTAATTTGTAAGTCATTTTTCGGTATTCTATGTTTCCACTTTTAGTAGAATCAAAAACCGGCTATGCATGTTTATTGAACTCGATTTATTAAAACATATGAGCTGCATAAATATATGATATATATAACATTAGGATTAAAGAACAACCAAAAAGATCCTACGGTGGTATAATTCGAAAAAACCCCAATAGAAGCTAAATGTAAAATACTTTCACATCTTTGGAAATATTTGTTACATGTTGAGAGATCGAAAGTATCTTGGTAAGTTTGATGCCAAAGGAGATGAATGCATTTTTGTTAGATATTCAAGAAATAGTCGTGTCTACCGTGTTTTCAACAAAAGAACTAAAATTGTCATGGAATCAATCAATATCGTTGTTGATGATCTGGAAGAATCTATTGCCCAGATAGATAACGAAAGCCTTGATGTTACTATTCATGTTCCTGCATCTGTGCCTGACAGTTTTGAAAATAGAGACCTGACTGAAGTAAGACCTGAGAAACAAGATGTCTACAAACTTTCAAAAGGTGTCCAGAAGAATCGTTCTACTTCAGACATCCTTGGTGAAATACGTGAAAGGGTCCGAACAAAAAGAGTTCGTAAGAACTATAGTGAGCTGATAGCTAATGTGTACTACACATCTACTGTTGAGCCAAGAATGTTAAAGAGGCTTTGAAGGATGACCGATGGATTCAAGAAGAACACTTACAACTTGAAAGAAATAAAGTGTGGGATCATGTTCCATGACCTAAAGATGCCAATGTGATAGACACAAAATGGATCTTCAAAAACAAGATTGATGAGGAGGGAAACATAACGAGGAACAAGGCAAGATTGGTTGGCCAAGGTTATTCCCAAGTTGAAATAATTGATTTCAATGAAATGTTTGCTCCCGTTACTCGTCTTGAATCAGTCCATTTACTTCTTGCCATGGTTGCATGGATGAAGTTCAAGTTGTTCCAAATGGACGTGAAAAGTGTCTTCTTGAATGGGTACTTAACTGGAGATGTGTTTGTTAGTCAACCCAAAGGGTTAGAAGCCCTCACCATCCCGAGTTCATATACAAACTGAAAAAGGCACTGTACGGTCTCAAACAAGCTCCATGAGCTTGGTATGAATGTCTAACTAAGTTCCTTCTGGAGAAAAGCTGTGTTTATGGTGGAGCTGATAGAACACTCTTTGTTAAAAGAGAAAAATCTGATGTGATCATCATTCAGATTTATGTCAATGATATTATCTTTGGATCTGTGTCAGACAGAATGGTGAATGAGTTTGTCAAGTTCATGACATCTGAATTTGAAATGAGTTTAGTAGAAGAACTAACCTACTTTCTGGGGCTTCAAGTGAAGCAAAAAGATGATGGGATCTTTGTTTCTCAAACAAAGTATGCAAGGAACTTGATCAGCAAGTTTGTCTTGGCAAGCTACAGCACGAAGAGAACACCTATGGAAACATCTTTGAAAATGTTAAAAGATGAAGCTTGTGTGTCTATTAAGCAAACCTTGTACCGAAGTATGATAGGTAGCCTGCTCTACCTAACTGCAAGTAGGCCAGATATTTGTTATAGTGTTGAAGTGTGTGCTCGGTACCAATCTGATCCCAAAGAAAGTCATTTGAAAGCTGTCAAGAACATAATTAAGTACATAAAAGGTACTGCTGAGTTAGGATTATGGTTTTCCTATGATACCAACCCTTGTTTGGTAGGGTTTTGTGATGCCGACTGGGCAGGTTGTACTGAAGATCGGAAGAGTGCTTTAGGAGGATGTTTCTTCCTTGGAAACAACATGGTTTCATGGTTCAGCAAGAAACAGAACTCTATTTCACTGTCTACTGCGGAAGCAGAATATATTGCAGCTGGTAGTTGTTGTACACAACTCTTATGGATGAAGTAGATGCTACTTGACTATGGTGTGCCACAATCTGTGCTTGCCATATTCTGTGACAACATGAGCGCCATAAATACTTCAAAGAATCATGTTCAGCACTCTTGAACAAAACATATAGATATCCGCCACCACTTCATTCATGAACTGGTTGAAGATGGATCACTCATGATTGAGTATGTTGGAACAGATGCCAAACTTGTGGATATTTTCACTAAGGCACTTGAAAATGGAAGGTTTGAAACACTTAGATCCTCATTGGGTCATTGAGTTCTCTAAACTTCTCCTTTGTGAGAATTATCTCTGTACAGTCTTGGTCAGTGATGTATGTACAGAGAACGTAAAATGACCAAGTGGTTTATGGTCTATTCAAGTGTGTGCTTGAAAGTGTGCTTGACAAATGCAAGCACTGTTTGAGCTGTTTCTGCAATGGCTAGTGGGCCCTTAATTTTTGCACCCAGCTCGCTTCCACTTCTTGAGGACGTGCAGAGTGGATTTGACAAGGGAAATGATCCCTAATTATGGAAATTAATCTAATTATTTCTTTATTCAAATTGTGATTATAGAAGGCTCTTAGAGAACTATAAAAATCCCTTGTGTTCTCCACATCTGTTCCCGTTGCCGTTGTTCCCAGCAGTGATGTTGTATATGTGCCCGCAGTAGTCCCTGCATCTGTGCCTTGCGATGCTCCTAAGTTGTCTGCGACTCTATCTGAGTCAGTTTCTATAACAGTTCTGGAACCTCCTTCTCAATCTATGGTTTCCGTTGAACCTTTCTCGCCTCCTATGGTGGAGCCTGAATCTCTTGATTCCATATTTTTTATCATCGCTGTCTATCTTGATCCCTTTTCAATTGAAGAGTTTGCTGCATCAATTGACGCCATAACTTTTAAATTTGTGCCAGCGTCTGTCGCTGACGTAACCGCCTCTATAGATACACCGGTGGTTATAATTCTAGTTTTGTTTGGGAGAAGCCTTTCCGAAGGCTGCTTTTGCTCCCGCTCTCACTCAGCCTGAAGAGGTGAGAATTGAAGATGTTATGATAAAAGATGACATTGCTGTTGAGGAAGATGTTTTCTCACTTGATGCTGGATTTGTTCCATCTATTTTGGAACAAGGATGGACATCTTCCAAGTCCCGTGGTGTGAAGTGCAAGCTTCAATTGCTTGATGAACCAGAGGAACCCCCTACTATCTCTGAGTACCGCCCTGATGAAGATAAGATTCCTATATCTCAGTTGCGAACCCGAGCAAAGTCCAAGTCTGCTCGATGAAAAGCTAAGGCCAAAAAAGCCTCTACCTTTACTTCTACTCTTCGTGTGACAAGAACCGTGTCTTAATGTCTCCTAGGCCTGGCCTCATCTTCTCACCAGCTACTGTTGAAGAATGCTAGAGCTCCGATTCCTTCCGTTGAAGAGGCTGATGATGTGCCAGAGGATGTGTCAAACAGTGCAGACTTTGAATCAGCTTGAAAAATCTGTCTATGATGTGCCTTTGTTTGTAAAGGCTATGGTGCATGAATTTTATGTCGATCTATCCAAGTCCATCTGTGATGTGAATTATACACATGCTTTTTTATTTATGTACATGGACATTGGTTTTCTTTTTTCCTTACTGTGGTTAATGAGTATCTGGACCGAGAGCATTCTACTGCTCCTGAGTCTGTGTCAGACATAAATGATGTGGCAGATGAATTGACTGAAGGAAGTCGTTTGGTGTAGCCAAAAGGAAGGTCCTTATTAGTATCTGACTTGAGCGTGAAGTATTCAATACTTCACAAGATTGCAGAGAAGAATTGGCTTCCCATCCGGCATTGTTCTTCTATTGGTAAGACGTTGAGCGTCTTGTTGTTTAAGGTTGGATCACTTGCAGTGTTCAACCTTGCCCAGCTGATCTTTGATCATGTGTGTGCCCATGTTGAGTCCAAGAGGAACCATCTATAAGTTGTTTTCTGCGCAGCATACTCGTGATATCCCAACTGCTGCTCCAGAAGCCAGTACTGCTAAAGATGTGCCACCATCTGTGCCTACCAGACCTGCGCCCAGATCCTCTGTCAATGCCATATACTTTGAACGGCACTTTCCGTCCTTGGAATGAGAAGTTTAATTTCTGGAGAAGACTATCAGGACTACCAGGACTCACAAATAGGAGCTTGAGTCATTGATGATGGACCTAAAGGCTTGTGCCTTTAGTTTTGCCTCTCCGCTGGATACACCAGGTCCTTCTTGTGCTGAGTTTAATTTTCCAGGTCCAAGTGCTATAGCCACTCCTCGACCAGCTTCTGCTGGTGCTGTGTCAGGGACTGTTCCAGCTGTTGTTGCTGCTGAAGTGCCTCTCGCCTGAAGCTTTGTCTTTTATACCAGCCACTAAAGGGAAGAATTGATAGCATGGGAGAGAAGTGATAGCATGGGAGAGAAGATCATGGAGAAGATGATGGGAGATGAAGATGAAGAGAAGCTTCCCCGAGTTTGCAGCTTATGATGTTTTTAAACTTGTTTAAGTTTGTTTTGGACAATTGTTACGGGGGAGTTATGTTTTTATTACTCCATTTATTTTGTTGGTCTGTTCCTAATATTTGATCAACCGACTGAGCAGTTGAGACTGCAAAACAATGTTCGTGATGTGGTGGAGAAACTCCCGGCATTGGTTCAGGGGGAGTTCCAGTATCTGTGTAGGACAGATATTTGTATATATCACATTTTGATATATATTTAATCTGCGAAGTTTATTCATGTGTTGTGCAGATTAAAGAGTTATTATCTTCCATAAATGCCAAATGGGGGATTTTTAGTGCCTTCATTATGCACTAATGTTTGTTTTGGCGAGATATAGAAGACAATGTGTTCTTGGGTATGTGTTTGAAGACAAAGTTCTGTTGTGCAAGTTTTGAAGAACAGTTGTTAAACTGTTTGCTTTGATGTTCCTGACATACCCAGGAACATTTTATATATGGCAGTTTTCATAATATGAAGATCTTCACCGATCCAGTTTGGAAGGTCAAGCTATGATCGATTGACTGCCTTGTGGTGTAGATACCGTGTTGAAATTAACCCTACTACACATGGAAAGCATCTACACACATTTGGGAAGATCACAAGACAATATTCACTTACCTATACTGGCAGAAAGAGACCAACGGTACCATTGAAGTGAAGGCTATATGAAGGCCGATTCATTGTGCAATCGGTGGACGAGTTGTTTAGATTCTCTTAGCATATTATTTGAGAATCATTATCGTTTATGTCCCATGTATTAACTAGTAGTTGTTCCATAAATATTTCAACATGATAGACTAGTTTTTGAGTATTTTGAGTGAAACACGTGAGGGATTATTTTAATCCATATTGTACACAATCTTGGGAGAGATTATAAGTTGAAGTCGTGGGTAGCTAGAGGGAGTCTAGTGTCATGATTGTGAGGGGATCTCACAGCTTTCATTTAGCAAAGGAGCTCTTGAAGAAGAATGGGTGACATAAGGAGGGAGTCTTGTATGTGTAAAATCCTAAATACAGTTCATGAAGGAGTAGCAAATGAATCTTCAAGTTTGGGTGAAGTCCTCCCAGAGTAGGTTGATTAACCAAACTGGATTACCAATCTCGTGAGTTATTTACTGCTTTCTATTTACTGTTCTTACGTCTGTTCCAAACATATCGTAGAACACTTGTCAAGTAGTTATCATAAAACACTATTGCGCGGATTGTTATTTTTCACAACCAATTCTAGAAAATTGCCTCTATTTAAAGAACTGGCTGACTCATCATGTCCACGAAAAGGCAATCCTTGCTTCAAAAGAAAACGGGTTACATCTAACACAGTCGTCGAACGAGTGCGATAACCTATATTCATTTCACGACTATTTGAACGGAACATATATGCCACACTATACATTTGATCTTTAAAAGACTCAAACTTTATTCTAGAATTATTGTGACAACTGTTTACAGTCCTACCATGATCTTTAAATTTATCTTTTTCCTTTTTCCAATTATTGAATCCTGATTTTATAAAGGCATCCTCTACATATCAACCTCCTTTATTTTATTTTATTTTTTAAAAGATAAAACTAAAAAACAAAAAGCTACATCTTTCGATATGTTATACTCTAGCCATACGAACTATTTATATCAATCCTTTCTAAAATATCTTGTCCGCATATTGTCTATTGTTTTCGGATAATTATGATCCATTGGTTGACAAGGCCCTCTTGTCAAGTACTCCCTACGTACTTGATCTCGAATAGTAATATCAAACTCCTCAATTGGTTTTTGTAATCATGAATTACTAACAATCTCATTTAACTTCAATTCTACTTCTATCCGAGGTTGATTTTCCACAAAAATATTGATATTAGGTTCATTGGAAGAAGAAGAACATGGACCACTACGATATCTTTTTAAAAATCACTTCATATTCTACATAAAAGAAAATTTCAAAATAAATTAATTCAAATAATGAAATTTATTGATAATTCATAGTTAAATTCATAACAATGAACTGCCCAATTTCAACTACTCCAATATCCTAATTCAAACCCTAATTTTATTCCGAGTTAAAAATAAATAAATATAAATTCAATTCAATTAAACACCCACAATTGATTTAATAATCTACAAATATAACTATATGAACTAATGAACATGAAACTTAACAATTTTAAACGGCCAGCCTCAAACAATACCAAAGAAAAAGACCAAAAATCTTAAAATATAATTGTAAAAAATAACCAAAAAAATAAGAAACAAATAAGATAACCTAAATATTTAGTATTTAAAAATAAAATTTCAAAAAAATTACCGCAAATTTATTTTTTAGCTGCGACTGCGAAGAAAATCCAGAGAAAGAAGAAAATTGCTGCAAAAATCATTTAAGCAAATAATTTTGACATCTCTAAAAAATAATCATCCATATTAGAAAAATAGTACTCGTATGTTAGTAAAGAATGATAACGATACTATCCAATATAGAAAGTGGATTAATTAGTTGTTTATAACAAGTAAAAAGATGCAGGCGGCCATACATTTGGGATAGAGATTATTTCTTCAAAAAAAAAAAAAATGGGATAGAGATTATCTGTTTCAGAAAAGTAGAAATTAAACAAGTTTCTTCAAATAAATTCAATATAATTTTAAATTTTAAATTTTAAATTTTTTTTATACATCAATATATGGCAAATAAGTTTTTTTTGGTATTATGTTACTCATTTTGTTTGATTTTTTGTAACGAGAGAAATCAATCATGTACATTTTTGTACATTAACCTATAAATTAACTAGGGGTGGATCGGTATACCACCCGGTACGGTATACCAAAAATTTCACGTCGTACCGTATACCGTACCGAAATTTTGATATCGAAAAAATTCATACCGTTCTCGTACCGTAACTTTCGGTATACCGAAGTCTCGGTATATGCCGAAACAGATATTGATATCGTACCGATATTTTTGGTATACTGTACCGTACCGATATTATATGGTATACCGAATATATCGAACTTCCAAGGTATACCGAACTTTCACAGTATATCGAAAATACCGAAATTTTAAGGTATATCGAAAATCCGAATTTTACATGTCGTACCGATCCGAATTCTACAAATAACAACATAAAAATTTGTTAGGAAAAACTATCAAGGAAGCTCTAGATTAGGTTTTGATGAGATGTCAAAATTATTTGTGAAAAACTGACTAAAATTCAAGTTGCAGATCGGAGCTGATTAATCTAGGGCATCATCAAAAAGGAAATCAAGCAAAGTCAAAGTCAACCAATCAAGAGTATGGTCTGCAAGCTGAAGGATACGTTATTCAGTCAAAAGTCAACTGAACTGAGAATTCAAGAAGTTGAATCAGTTGAAACAAACTGACAACTAAGTCAGCTAAGCTGAGGGAGAAAAGAGTCAACTAAAGGAACTGATAAGAGATCAGTTTAGACTGAAGACTGAAAGTATCCAACTGATGACCAAACTGGAGTAAAACAAGACAGATCAGCTGAAGGCCAGAACTGTAGTCAGGTAGCTTGCGATTAGTCAAGCTGACATGAAAGCTCAGAGAAATCAGCCAACTGAAGCAATGGCCAAACTCAGCTGACGAGCTCAAAACTGCCAACTGGAGCAATAGCCAAACTCAGCTGACAAGCTCAAAGCTGCCAACTGGAGCAATAGCCAAACTCAGCTGACGAGCTTAAAACTGTCAACTGGAGCAATAGTCAAACTCAGATGACAAGTCCAGAACTGTCAACTGGAACTCAAAGCTGCCAAGAAAACTGAAGCCAGAGAACCCTGGAGTTTATTGCTCAAACCGCCGAATCTTGGAATAAATGCTTCAACAAAGATCCTGGAATTAAATATTCAATGAAGATCGATTGGCAGAGTAACGGCTACTTCAAACCAAAAGCTCCAAGCTATCATCCTCCATTGATGAGCCAACAGAGCCACCGATCAATGGACAATGGAACTCAACGGTCATAAAATTACTCCTCTATAAAAGACGAGTGAATCAGAGTTTAAAAATAACTCTTGAGCAGAACAAAGAAGAATCCTTCTCCTACACAACTTTCGCATATACAAGCAAGAGCTTTTCTTCCTCCCTCCCGCTCAAGCTCAAGTTCAGCGTTTGATAGAAACTGCGAGAGTTCAACTGAGAAGAAGAAATTCACAGAGTCAAGATAATCGGCCAGCTGTTGACAATCCAGCCAGGGCAGTCTTCTTCTCAGTTTCAGCTATACAATGATCAACTACTCAGCTCAATTGAAGGAGCACATCAGTTGATAACCCCTGTTCAAGACTAACCTCTTGAAGATCGACAGAGATCTAAAACCTTGTAAAGACGACAATAGCACCTACCTTCCTAGCGAGCAGTTAGGGACTTCAAGTGTGAGCCGTCGACTCGCTGAGGTAGCGAGCAGTTACCAGGTTCAGCCAACTGTCCTTCATTGTATAATTTGTAAACAAACTCAAGTTATATAGTGAAGTTGCCCTTCTGCGGAAGGAAGAGAGGACGTAGAAGTTTGAGACTTCGAACCTCTATAAATTGCTTGTGTGTTGTACCATTTTGATTATTGCATATCTTTGAACTGCACATAATATCACACAAGCCGCACTTAAACTGTCTTAACTGTTCAATAAGTTTGTGCATAGATAAATTTCATTAAGCGAGTCAAAGGGCCCTGTCATTCCGCATTTGAAGCAAAAGTTTTAATCAGTTTATTCACCCCCCTCTAAACTGATATCGACTCGTCCGGGACCAACAAAATTCATGTCTCAATAATCAAAATACCAACACCAAACAGGTTTGATAGTCCATTTCTTAACAACCAAAATTCAAATATAATATTATTAAATTAAATAACATAGTAACTTGATAGATCTCGGTAATTTTTAGATATACTTAATATTTGTATATTATAGTATAGAAGAATCAAATATAGTCTTGATGATGAGAGTTATTCACTTTAGATGAAACTTATGTAATGAGATTTTTTATGTAAACAATTATTGATTATGATTTATTAAAATAAATATTCACTAAAAAGATTTAATTATTAGTATTACATGATGATTAATTTTTTAGTTATAGATATAAATATAATTTTATATAGTTTAAAATTTTTTATGCAATATAGTGAAAAACTAATTAATGGACAAATAAAGTTTTGTTTCATCATTCATATACACAGATCTCGGTAATTTTCAGATATACTTAATATTTGTATATTATAGTATAGAAGAATCAAATATAGTCTTGATGATGAGAGTTATTCACTTCAGATGAAACTTATATAATGAGATTTTTCATATAAGCAATTCTTTATTATGATTTATTAAATTAAATATTCACTAATCTGCATTGAATTTATTTACTAAAGATTTAATTATTAATATTACATGATAATTAATTTTTGGGTAAATTGCTAAAAAATTCACGACCTTTGAACGAATTTGCGATTTAAACATCACTTTTAAAACATTGCAATAATAACCTAATCTTTTGATTTGTAGCAAAATAGACATATAAAAAAAGAATTCAACGACTAGAAAATTGACATTGTACAATAATAACTCTCTTATTTAACACTCCAAATCTGAATTAATATGAATACGTCGAAAAATATTGTTACATCTCAAATCTGATCATCGGAAAAAAAAATTGAGGGTGTTGAATTTGCTACAAATCAAAAGGTTAGGTTATTATTGCAACGTTTTAAAAGTCATGTTTAAATTACAAATTCGTTCAAAGGTCGTGATTTTTTTTTTGCAATTAACCCTTAATTTTTTAGTTATAGATATAAATATAATTTTATATAGTTTATAATTTTTTATGCAATAGAGTGAATAACTAATTAATGGACAAATAAAGTTTTATTTCATCATTCTTATACACAGATCTCGGTAATTTTAGATATACTTAATATTTGTATATTATAGTATAAAAGAATCAAATATAATCAAGATTAACATTTAAATTTTCAACGGAAAGTGTCATTTATCTAAGCTTAGCTTAATTTTAGATTAGTAAGTTTTGATTCAACTTTTCAATGGAACATCTTATATTATTGCATTGTATTTCAATTTCTAATATATATATATATATATATATATATATATATATTTGATTAAATACTTGAGTTTTTGTATTTTCATCATCATCACAAAGATATATAAATTATTTATCATTCATATATACGTACATTAGTCATGTTCAAAAGTCATTATATTAATATTAAAGTTTTTTTTTGTATGATAAAATTATTAAATGTTATATTATTGCATTGTGTATTATTCTTTCTGATTTTGAATATTTGATATATTTGATTAAATATTTGAGTTATAATTATGAATCCAAATTTTAAATAAATGTTACAATATTGTAGAATCAAATGAATTCAAATATAATTATATGATTAACTATTTCTTATTTTATTTTATTTTATTTTATTTTCCTTATTAATTATTTTATTCATAATTATAATCCACATTAGTTAAGTAGTTCATTCTTATTAGTTTATTATTTTTCAATATGAGTCATATTCAAAAATCAATATATAAATAGCGAAGTGTTTTTCTTATATCTCATATATATTTATTAATTTTCAAATATTGTATTTTTGCTAAATTTTTATAAAAAAAATTACTAAATATTATTTTATTGCATTGTATTTCTTTTTTCTTTCTTTTTTCATATTATAAATCTAAATTTTAAATATATGTTGCAATATTATAATTACAATATTGAATTATAGATGTGATTTTTTTTTTAAAAAGACGGTATGTATCGGTATATCAATATACCGTACCGAGACATCAATATACCGTCTGCATACCGGTATACCGTGGAATTTCGTTATATACTGAAGATATATACCGAAATACCGGTATATACCGAAATTCACGGTATACCGAAATCTCAAAATACCGCGGTATACCGTAATTTTTAAAAGTTCATATCGTTACCGTATCGAAAATTCTACCGAAAATCTCGATATATCGAAAATTCGATATTTTCGATACGATAAGTGCGGTATTTCGATATTTCGGTATATTTTCCCACCCCTAAAATTAACCACTCAAAGTAGGTCAAATGTACAATTAAACTTGTAATTGTACCACGAATTTTAAATAGTATTGGTGAAATTCGAATTAGAGATCTTTAACTATAATCTCTAGCCTACTAGCTATATCACCGGGCCATCAGGTGTGAATTTTTTTTTTTTAATGGTAAAAAATTTCATAAACTTAAACAGAATCAGTCAAAACAAGGCCTATCAACCAATCTGGGAAGTTATCTTTCCACACAAGTTGATCAGATAAAAAAGTAGAGTATTGCACTGAAGTATGAGCTGCTCTACTAGCGGTTCTATAAGCATGAAAAATGCCCAAAACAAACTCGTTACGAACCATCCCCATCATCTCTTGAACATTTTCAGACAATAAATCTTCACCATCCGGATCACCCACCATAATGCGAACTGCAGTGATAGTAAATAAAAATAGCATTGAACTGCTCTTCAATACAAAGAATGATGTCATAAATCACAACAATAATTTCTGCCATAACAATTGAGCCTTTCGAAGAAATAGGTCTCGCCAAAGTTGCTAATATATATATATATATATATATATATATATATATATATATATATAGGGAAGGGATCAAATGAGAACCCTTTCCCCATGTGGGAACTAGGAACCCATCTAAACCTTCCATTACTTAGATCTTAATGGGCACAATTTAGTCAAAGTGTGGTCAAATTCAAGGTGGCATACTTGTAATTATTTACAACTTTAAGTAAAAGAGGGTATTATGGTAATTCAATAATTCTTATGTTTTGAAACATGATATTCTCCACTCTTCAACATTCACGATTTTTTTTTCTTTGTGCACTTTTCTCTCTCTCTTCCCACTCTTTCTCTCTCTATTTTCCATCTATTTCATCTCCCCTCTATCTGTTTGTTTTGTAAACCATTTACTAAATACAAATTGAAATATTATGATAATTTAATAATTTATTAAACTAATAAAATATTATAACTATAAATATATATGTGGTTAAGAGAAATTTTTTTATGCAAAAACTCAAAATTGATGTTGTCGGTTCGGACATGATTTTGAATTCTTGATATATATATATATATATATTTTGACATTCACATGCACATTATAAATTTTTAGGATTTCTTAATTTGTTTGTAAACGTTATTATTCTTTTTGGATTAAATGCTATTTTTTCTAAATTATCCCAATTAAATTTTTACCTTGTTTCATCTTTTTTCATATAATGTTGTTGATTCATGTATTTATCTTTTTAATTATCTCGTCCAATTCTGATTCCTGTATTTATTTTCATTTTTTCGTCAATGATTCTGTTATTATTATAGTTCGTGCTAAAATGACATATACATCATGCTGGAATGGTTCATAGTCCATGCTAAAATGGCATGACTTATGTTGATATTTATAATATCATTCAATTTTCTGATATGTGATAAATGTTGCTGATGTAAGTTACATGTTGGATAAATTTCACAATAAATTGAAAGTTTCAATTAAACAACAATAACTTCATCCACATATAAACGTAATACTGATATGTAACGTCATGCTAAAATCTCTTATACACTATGCTAATATGAGAGTAATTTAATGCTAAAAATTCATAAACGCAATATTTTTTCATATAATATATCACATTATAATTTTTTTCATACTATTTCATTTAAGATCTCGCATGGTTTTGTTTATCCGAAGAAATATGAAGAAAAATATAAAATATTCATTTTTAGGACTTATTTTATTTTATTTTATTTCAAGAATATATGATTTTTTTTCAAAAAATTTATGACATTCCCTTTGTGGTTATTACATTAATATTAAGGTTTGTCAATCTCAATTACTGTTTAGAATATGATGCTAAAATCAAAGAGGTATGAGGCTAAATATGTTCTCATTATGATTTATTGCATCCCCCATTATTGTTTATCAAATCATGCTAAAATTAGAAAATTATCAGGCTAAAATGAGGGATGTAGCATGCTAACCTTGATGTCACATTCTCATTAGGGTTCATTATTCTCAATTAGGATTTATTCTTCCCAATTAGAATTTATTACATTCGCATTAGGGTTCATTGTTCTCAATTAGAATTTATTGCATGACCTGTTACTGTTTATAGTATCTTGCTAAAATGGAGGATGTATCAGGTTAAAATGAGGGCAGAATAAGGCTAAATTTTATGTCTCGTTATCATTATGGTTCATTATTCTCAATTAGGGTTTATGACATTCCCATTAGGGTTCATTATTCTCAATTAGGGTTTATAACATTCTCATTAGGGTTCATTATTCCCAAGTAGGGTTTATTATATTCGCATTACGATTTTCTAGATCCTCCATTGTTGTTTAGTAGATCAGGCTAAAATGGGGTAATTAAGTATCAGGCTAAAATGAGGGAAGTAGCATGCTAATTTTTTTGTCATATTCCCATTAGAATGTATGACATTTCCATTAGAGTTTATTACATCGCATTATGATTTATTGTTTATAACATCAAGTTAAAATGAAGTGAGAATGGGGTTAAATTAAGTGTACCTAGTTCGATTAGAGTTTATTGTGTTCCTCATAGGGTATAGAACATCATGCTAAAATCACGGAAGTGTGATGCTAAAATGAAATATTGTATGATGCTAAAATGAAATACTATATGATGTTAATAAAACAATAATATCATGCTCGTATAAAGAAAAATTCACGCTAACAATGACATTTCCAAATATTAATAACAAATGTCTGAAACTAATATTCATCACCTTAAACTAATATTCTTCAACTTGAACTAATATTTATCAACATAAATTAATATTCATAAGAAATATGTCTTCAAATTAATAGTACTTGTAGAAATTTTATTAACAGTATAAATCACTTCGACATAACAAATGCTTTAACATTAATTGGACCATCTTCACATGAGAGCCTGTAGTGTAGGTTTTCCCCAACTTTGTTCCTTTCACTTTGTATGTTACTCTCTGTACTTAGAATTGTAACACATATTTTATTCTCATAAACTATATCTCGTTTCGGAAAATATTTTCTCATTTTCTTTCTTAGTTGTCAGTCATCTCCTTCGTTGTTTCATTTTCTCATCCTTTTTCTTCCTTATCATCAACTTGTGTTTTTCATTTTATAGTATATGTATAGGTGTAGGTGTTTATATAAAATTGTTAGAAAAATATTCATAATATCACCCGCTAAAATGTATTACACACCATGCTTAAATACATTACACAACATGCTAAAATGTATTACACAATATGCTAAAATGAGAATTTTAATAACATGCCTCTAAATGAGTTCACCCCAATCTAATGAGAATATCTTTATTTTAATATATAATTTGCATAAATTTAATTAAAACGAGCAAGTCATGAACAAAATGCTGATATAAGTTACGGATTATGCTCAAATATCCTATATATATCATGTCATTATACGAGTAGTTTCATGCTAAAATGTTATATAGATCGTGCTAAAATATTATATAAGTCGTGCTAATATAAATTTGGGGCTGTTTTGTATGAAAAATATGCCTGAAAATTGATTTTTTTCATCTATTTTTTTAAATAAACATATGCAATATGGATCTTAAATGAAAGAGTATGAAAAGAGCTTTAATTTGATATATGATTTGCGTAAATCCGATTAAAAATGAGCAAGTTATGATTGATTAAAGTTTCTACAATATTTGTACAAATATGATGACATCATCATCGTATTTTGACGGAAAGAAATTAACCCCCACTTTTAAAGTTCAATTTATTTACTAATATGCCACCGCCTTTTTTAAAAAGTTCAATATAATTACAAGTTTACCACCGATAATTTGTTTTAATCTTAGCCATCCAAATCTATAAATGGGTGGATGGGATGGGTTCCTTATTCCCACCCGGGGAAGAGTTCCCACCAGATCTCATCCTTATATATATATATATATATATATATATATATATATATATATATATATATATATATATATATATATCTTACACCCATAATCTAGAAGGATAGCACCAACTCTATACTTACTCTTCTCTGTTAAACATTGCATCAACATAAAAAAATGATAAAGGGATAAGGCAAAAATTCCTATCAGACTTTGTAAATCAAAATTCATGAAATCAGATCTATCAGACGGGCGGGTCACGCGGATCAACTCTGACCCGACCTGCCCCACACCCCCCCCCCCCCCAAAAAAAAGTTCACCAGATATATATAGTATTATTCTTAACACTAAAACGTATCATTTCGAAGTACAAAAAGTATGTGCATGCAACTTGTCCTATACGCGAGTTTCTTTAATTCAAATTATGATTTATTTCATCTCAATTAATGTTTAGAGTTTAAGGGTTTAGGGTTTAAGTTAGTTTTTTTAAGTTTTTTTTAGGGTTTTTTTTTGGGGGGGGGGGGGGGTTAAGGTTTAGTATTTTTTTGGGGTGTTTTTAGAGATTTATTTTGTGTTTTTTAGGATTTTTTTTTTGTGTTTTTAGGGGTTTATTGTGTATTTTTTGGGGGTTTTTTGGGAGGGGAGAGGATTAGGGGTTTATTTTGTGTTTTTTAGTATTTTTTATGGGTTTTGGTTGTGTTTTTTTAGGATTTATGTTTTTTTTCAATTACCATTTATATTTATTTTGAAAAATTAAATTAATTATCGAGCACAATGCACAAGCCCACGCGATAGCGTTGAGCGAGTGCATTGCGCGAGTCGCCGAATTAAAAAGAAATCATTCACTTTAATTTTAAGGTCCATTAAATCAATTTTAGGATATATATTTACATTTATTTTTAAAAATTAAATAAATTCATTTCAATTTTGGGGTTACTAATTGTATTTTAGGGTATACAATTTGGGGAGGAGGGGACAAAAAAAACTATAAAAATCGAAAAAAAATAAAAAAAAATATGAAAAAAAAAATCGAAAAAATAATAAAAAAATCAAAAAAATAAATAAATACAGACGCTTGTACTCCACGCGTCGGGCGTGGGCGCGCGTGAGATACACGCGCCTGTATGAATGGTTTTTTTTAAGTATTGAACCGATCCGGGTAATGCGCCGGATTGTCTGATGGGCCGACCCATCAAACTGGTAAGAGTCCCTCAATGGATAAGTATGTTCATGACCTATTTTTTTTTTTTTTTTGGTATGGTAGGAGGGAAATGAAAACTAAAAAGATGTAACAACAAATTGTAAACTAAAATCTTAAGTAAACAATTGTATTTAAGTGTATAAAATAAATAAATTTGATATTATATATATGCTACGATTTAGCAAAGCAATGTGAAAATTGGATACTTAATACTTAATGAGTGGACTAAAATTAATCTTATAATTCTTTTATATTAGATAAAATATGCTTTCCACATTTTCAATTTATTTTAGTTCTATTTCAATATCAGTTTTAATTTAGAAAAAGATTATTAATTAAAGAACTTGTACGGCCCCCAAAAAATAATGCATAAAAAAATATGAACTAAGATATATATGATCACATTTTATAAAGCAAAGTTTTAGAAGCAAATTAATTATTGCTTTTGGTGGAGTTGGATTTTCTATCTTGTTGAGTCCATTATAAGAGGATCTTGATGAACGAAGAGGGGGGGTGGGGGGGTCGGACTTTTTAGAATAGCCTAATCATCATGAATGATGAAAATATTTATAATTGTGGAATGACTGGAATCTGGTAAAATCCTATCGATTTTGAGGAAATTAATTTATTTCCTACCCCTGGGTTAGATATACAAAACACAAAATAAAATTATTGAGTTTATTAAGATCACCTTAGGTTGTATAGCCTTTAGCCAGGTATCACAAAAGGTGTAAAAGCTATATTGGCTACTAAATTAGGGCATTTCAACAGCCCCCACTTACCACAAAAATGAATTTTAATTTGACATACAGAAGTAGAAATCATTGGAATTGATTCAAAATGGTCCAAACATACACCAAATTTTTATTTATTATTTATAAAGAAACATTATAAAAGTTGATTTAACAGAGAATTGAAACAATTTCTTCGAACTCACTAATGGCAGTTTTTGGAGATCGAAGAGAGGGGGTCCATTTTGAAAAGAATGGGATGGACTAGTCTATATTATAGGGATGTAAGTTTTAAAGGCAGAATCTGCTTAATTATAGTGGCTAACTGGCTGTGCAATTAAAATTCCAAGTTTCAATGAAATTTCTATAATTAGTGTTTATTGATATCATATGCTCCTACTTTTCAGGATGATCATGATCACCATAAATAATACGTATCTCATTTAGACTCTATCTCCTTCTAGACCAGCTACTATTTTAACTGCATCACATAAATACATGAGAGAGAGAGAGAGAGAGAGAGAGAGAGAGAGGTGAATCAAATTAAATGTGTTTGGATTGTAAAAGAGAGGTCATGCAGGCAATTAATTACTTAAATTTTATATATATTGTGCTTTGGAGAAAATTGTGGTGTCATCATCAATTATTAGAGAATCTTCGAGGAATTTGGGTGACTTTATAATTATTTTTGAGAATATTTTATGAGATGATTGAAAACTACAACATGTTCTAAAATGTTTGGTAAATTTTTTAAAGATATGTTTGCAAAATTCCAAAATAAGATACTTTCGTTTTCAACATATTAACAAACTTCTTTATTTGTTTTGAGTATTTAGTTAATTTTATTGCAAACTATATACTATTGACATCTTATAAGTCCCGAAATCTAATCTTACGTAAGTACTTAAAATTTTATTTCTAGAATAGGATATAACATTTTATCATGTGTTAATTTCCAAAGTATATGAAACTCTTGTTTTAAATAAAATAATACACATTTCAGTTTCTGAAAATAGATACAAAGAAAAACTATTTTTGTGTGTATGTTACACTATTGGCATAGTACATGTGTGCGCGCGCGCGGTAGTCTTTTTCCTCTATTCTAGTTGAATTTAGTTAATTTTTCTCTTTTATTTTAACTTAAAACTATTATACCCCTTAATTTAGCTATAATTAAGTAAATTCTACATCCCTTTGAACTTCCTTTAGAACCAATTTACCCCTGACCCATTTCACAACAATAATTTGTCATTTTCTTATTCATCATTCTTGCAAATATTAATTACTCTATGATGCAAAAGTTGGCAATTAAAAACAAAAAATAGAAGTTAAGTGCAGAAGACAACAAAAAATGGGTATTTAGAAATATGTACGATCGAGATGATAATCTTCTATTAAATTTTCATATGCGTATATGGTAAGTGAGAGCCTTGCAATTTTGATCCATATATATAACAAGCCTCCATTGTTAAATAGTCTCAATACTTTTTATTTAACCACAAACATTATAAAACTTGATTCACACCAGCCTGCCTAGGTTGAGAACTACTAGCAAGTGCGGATCTTTTTTTAGCCTAAATATTTAGATAGTAAATAAAGTGAAACCTTGAAAAAAATCAGTAAACTGCATATATGTAACTCACAAGCTCCTTTCTCCCCTGCAAAGTTGTTGGTCTGGTGCTGCAGTGTGTATACTGATCTATAAATTCATCTAAGGCAGCATCTTCTTCATCTTCTTGTGTCAAGGGATAGTCAGGTTGTGTCATGTCCTGCACATTAGCTTGTGTAGTGGTTTTTTCAGCAGTCTAAGGAACATATATATACAACAGATTATAGTTAGTGTACTGCATAACAATATGAAAACATAAATTCAACTTAATATGAATAACTAACATTTCTTACTCCACATCCAAGGCGATTGTGACCTTTTTCTCCACAGATCTAACAGGTGACCTTGAAACATTATTTTCCCATTTTTTGCAGGTTACTTGCACACACTTTTCTCTGATTCTTCTTTAGACTTTTACTCAACCCAATTTTCCTTGTCTTTTCAGGGCTACCCTTTTTCTTTTTGAGAAATGTAGGTGGCAATGGTGGTATGTAGCCTATCTTCTGCCACAGTTCTTCTCCATTCATTAGGTTTATAGCATGACTGTAAATTGCATTATATGTTTCAACAGAGTAACAAGTAGCAACAAAATCCTCTGGATCTCCCCCTTCTGTACAAATTGCACTTATGGCATTCTTACAAGGTATGCCAGACAGCTCCCACCTCCTACAATCACAAGTATGGTGCTCTAAGTGCACATCATACCTTGAACCATCATAGCTTGAAACCTCATATGTTTGTTCCCTTGATTTTATGGGAATACAATCACCAGAGCCTCCGTATTCTTTCCCACAATCCCCTTAATCTTGCCACAAAGTGTTTTGCTTTCCCACTTAAGCTCACACCTCTCTCTATATCTCTGGAGCTTGGACATCATATACTCTCTTATCCATTCTAGCATAGTCAAGATTGGTTTGTCCCTAGCATCCACTAAACAAACATTAAATTGCTCACACATATTATTCACCAACGTATCACACTTTCCAAAAGTGGAGAAGTGTGATTTTGATCATTCTGTTGGTGATTTAGATTGCAGTCACTCGAGACACTTCTTACCCAGCTTCTCTATCTCAAGCATTGCATTGTTAAATGCAGGAATGGTAGTTGCATTGGTTGCTTTCCATAACAGTGTTTTGAAGTTTTTCCCCCTAAACCCAGCCCTCTTCATGTTTCCATGTATATGCCTCACATAGAATCTATTCTCCACATATGGCAGAACCTTCTCAAACGCTCCAATCAGCCCTTTTTGCTTGTCTGACATAAATGTATAAACATCTTCCCTTTTTGTCAACAAATCCTTCTTCAACAGTTGCAAGAAACCACTCCCAAGATTCTTTGTTCTCTACTGAAACTACTGCATATGCTAAAGGATATGGATCATTATTAGGATCTATACACACTGCAGTCAGTAGCACACCTGAATTAAGCCCACTTAAGTGGCAACCATCTACACCTATCGATGGCCTATATCATGCTCTGAAGCCTTTCTTTACATCATTGAGACATACATAGAATCTCTTAAATTTGTTGGTAGTAGAGGTAACCTCACAGTGTAGAATCACAGTGGAACCTGGATTCTTTTCTCTCAAACACTTTGCATAATCCCACAGCCTAGAGTATTGGTCAGTGTTAGACCCTTCAATGAGCTTGAGTACCTTCTGTCTTGCCCTAATATCTTGTTGATGTGACACATAAATTCCAAGTTCAGATATTGCTGATTTCCTAAAGTTCTTTATACTCTTCTTTGGATCACATCTGAAAGATCTTTCAAACCTCTTTGTCAACCATCCTGACTTAGCATTAGACCCATGAAACTGTCTTGCACAGGTGTGTACCAAATTCATCTCTCTAATCTGAAATGATTCTTCATCCTTCACCTTTAAGTGCATTGATATACTATGCACACCCTTCATTTGCCTTTTTGCACCTTGCATATATTCTTCTGGTATCATTTTTAATAAACTTTGTGGATCTTCCTATCTCAACTAAGTGGTTGTTGACAGCCTCCTTGAACTCTATCTTGGTACTGAACATTTGCCCCAGGTAAAATGTAGAATTTTGTGATCTTGATCCAATTTCAGCATCAACCCTCATACTCACATTACTTTCCCCCTCTTCATTTTCAGATGCTAGACTTTCAAACTCACTCATCCCATTCTCATTCCCATCATCTGAGGCATTAATACTCTCTGAGTTAGCAACATCAATATCCCCTTCTCTTGTACCTACCCACTCAACATCATTATCTATATTCTCATTGTAAATAATGTCATCCATCAGTTCATCACAACTATCCTCATTATATGTGAAATATTCATCATCACTTTCATTGTTAGTATCTAAACCCTCTTCCATCAAGGCCTTTCCCTTCCCAACAACAACTAAGCCATCCTCCATTAAAGTCTTTCCCTTCTCAGCAGCAACTAAACCCTCTTCTATTAAGTTTATTCCCTTCCCAACAGTAACTAACTGTTGGAATTTTTTCGAATTGAATCACCCCATGATCTAATTGGATGTTCATTAATCCTAATGTCATGTAAATTATAATTTTATGTAGCACATATGTTGTAATTAACCGAGTTCAATTAACAAGTATAGCCGGTTTAAACGATTCTACTAAAGTGGAAACATAGAAATTGAAAAATGACTTACAAATTAAACGACGGGTTGTAGACAAGATTAAAGATTGATACGACCCAAGCCAATGAAATGTCCGATCCGATCAAAGTGCCGGAAGGGCCAGTTACACGATCAAGAGCTAAGAGATTCAAGGAGAGTCTCAGTGGATTTATACAAGGAGTCTGGACCCAAGAGGCGTCAAAGAGACCCGTTGAAGGAGTTGAAGCCGAGCGTCATTGGAAGATGAAGATCACATGCGAGTGCGGGACGACAGAAGGACGCGGCCCGAGCACAAAGGAGGCGCGACCCGGGGACAGACACGGCGCGACCGGGCGTCGATGCAGAGGGGTGAAAAGTACCCATGGAGGCGCGGCCCGGTGACAGACGCGGCGCGACCTCACTCGCGCCCACCGAGGCGCGACCCGACCGAAGGCGGCGCGACCGAGCCCGTGTCGCGCCTGTACGGGCGGTTCCGAATTTTGGCTTATTTTGTTTCCTAGTTTGTGTAGGATTTTATTTTGGGACTTGATGTCTTGGACCAACTATATAAGACCTTGTGTCTCATTATTTTCATTAGACAACTTTGATATTAATTTTAAACGTGAGTTTTCACTTTTCTCTTTCAGAGAATTTATCCGAGTTTCACAACACTACGTGAGATTCAATTGACTTATCAAACGGATTCACATCCCCGTTTGTGGCATCTTCCATACATTCCGAGTTCGTGTTTCCAATTGATCGAGGGTCGCGGATTCCATCAATTCGTGGTTCAAATTCATTGTGAGGCTAGGGTTTGGATTTTCATCTCCAATTGATCGTGTAACCTGATACTCCTGGGAAAACAACGCCTTCGTCGTCGTCTTGCCGGCGGGGATCGCATCAAGTGGTATCAAAGCTTCGGCTTTGTATCAGGTTCCAATTTATCCCTTTAATTTCCGTAATTTAATTTCTTGCCTATTGTTATAAAAAAAAAAGAGAAAAGTCGAATTTCAGCAAAAAAAAAAAACGCTGAAAGTTTAAAAAAAAAAAAAAGTAAAAAGGCGGGAAAATATTTTGGTGTTTTCGTTATATTTGATTGTGATATTTGGGTTGTTGGAGACGCGTATATTTCCTGGGGAGAAGTCGAAATTTTTTTCGAAAATTTTCCGGCACATATTTTAGTGAATTGTGATTGGTCTTTTGAGATCTCATTGTTGTGATTGTGTTCTAGTTTGATTTTCTTTGGAGAGAAAAACGAGTGGTAAAAGGCAAGAGTGTGTGAGATTGTTAGAGTGAAAAGAGCCGATTGTGTGATACACGAGAGTAAACACGTGAGTTGAGAGTTAGATTTTATAGGATTCTTGTTTTTGTTGCTCATTTTATTTAATTTGCGTCATTGTTTAATTTTATTTATTGTTTTGTTTATTGAGTAAAAAAAAAAAGTCGATCTAAAAAAAGAAAAAAGAAAAAAGAAAGTCGACATGTCTAACAAAGGTGCAGGTACCAAGGATAAAGCCGCAGGAACGAGTGATGAGACGCTCACTACATTTGATCCGAAGAATACAGTGGAGGCCATTCAACAATATCTGACGAAGTTGTTCAAGACTGAGATGGCAACGTTGAATGAGAGACTCAACAAGGTGGAGACGTCATTACAGGAGCAATCCCAACAAGTTCCACAAGAGAACCGTGGCGGAAGAGGTGGAAGAGGCGGACGAGGGGCCCGGATAGAGGCTCGACGCTACCCACACGTGGAGAGACAAAGAGCGGAATACTACGACACTGAGGTTGGGGATTCAGAGGGGGAGGATAGATATTCAACTACTGGAGGGAGGAAACATGGAAAAGCAAAGAATCGAGAAGATGACGACCTCGGCAACATCAAAATGAATGTGCCTTCATTCCAAGGTAAAAATGATCCAGCTTTGTACCTTGAATGGGAGCGCAAGATCGAGATGATGTTCGACTGTCACAACTATTCCGAGCTCAAGAAAGTGAAGTTGGCAGCAGTAGAGTTCTCAGACTATGCCATAATATGGTGGGATCAGTTGATTTCCAACAGACAGCGTAATCTGGAACACCCAATAGAGACATGGGGAGAGATGAAGGCGGTGATGAGGAAGAGATTCGTGCCAAGCTATTACTACCGGGAGCTATACAACAAGTTACAAAATTTGAGACAAGGTACGAATAGTGTTGATGAATACTTCAAGGAGATGGAGGTTTCAATGATCCGAGCAAATGTGGAGGAAGATAGGGAGGCCACAATGGCTCGATTTTTAGCCGGTTTACATAGAGAGATCCGAGAAGTGGTGGAGTTGCAGCATTATGTGGAAATGGAGGACATGGTGCAAATGGCTATAAAGATAGAGAACCAACTCAAGAGGAGGGGTAACAACAATCGAACGAGTTCTTCTACATGGAAGTCGAACTCAAATTCCAATGCAACCCCGTGGAAGGCTACAAATCAAGGGAAGAAGAAAGAGAAGCAACTGTTTACTAAGCCGAAGGCCGAGGCGCCTACAGTGACGGGACCAAGTAATAAAGACTCGTCGGGTAACCGAAACCGAGACATTAAGTGTTTTAAATGTCAATGTAGAGGTCACATAGCCAACTAATGCCCAAACCGACGTGTGATGATCTTGAAGGACAATGGTGAGATCGTGACGAATGAAGAAGAAGTTGATCTGGAGATACCGGGATTGTTCGAGTCGAGTGAAGACGAGGAGTACGCAACACCCAACGCTCTCATTTTGGTTGCACGCAAGTCACTTAGCTTGCACACCAAGAGCGTCGATGAGGAACAAAGGGAGAACATATTCCATACCCGATGCCACATCAAGGACAAGGTATGTAGTATGATTATTGATGGAGGTAGTTGTACTAATGTCGCAAGTGTTGTGATGGTGACAAAATTAGGATTGCCGGTTCTCAAGCATCCTAAGCCATACAAGCTGCAGTGGTTGAACGACAGTGGAGAAACCAAGGTGAACAAGCAAGTTCGAGTGCCATTTCGGATTGGCAAGTATGAAGATGAAGTGTTGTGTGACGTTGTGCCTATGCAAGCGGGACACATTTTACTAGGACGTCCATGGTAATTCGATAGGAGGGTGAAGCATGATGGCTTCACAAATAAGTACTCTTTCGTACTTAACAAAAAGACGGTGACACTAGCTCCTCTAACACCATCCCAAGTGTATGAGGACCAAGTGAAGCTACAAGAGGAGGCCGATACCATGAGGAAGAAAGGAAAGGAGGCCAACGTTGGAAAGGAGGTGATCCAACACGCTTGTTTTGCCACAGCAAGTGATGTCAAATGGGCGGTGCAAAATGAGAAGCCAATGTACTTGATGATCCGCAGAGATGTCTTAATGAGTACTAACCAATTTGACCCATCTTTGCCTAGTTCTATTATATCTCTTTTGCAGGAATTCAAGGACGTGTTTCCCGAAGAGATGCCACCGGGTTTGCCACCAATTAGAGGAATCGAGCACCAGATTGACTTTGTGCCCGGCGCCACATTGCCAAATCGACCGGCCTATCGGAGCAACCCCGAGGAGACAAAAGAGCTAGAACGTCAAATACAAGAGCTATTGGAGAAAGGACAAGTGAGGGAGAGTTTGAGTCCATGTGCGAGTCCAGTTTTGCTCGTGCCAAAGAAAGATTCTTCTCTACGGATGTGTGTCGACTGCCGAGCCGTCAACAACATTACGGTAAAGTATCGACATCCCATTCCCCGTTTAGATGACATGTTAGATGAATTACATGGTGCACGCATATTTTCTAAGATAGACTTAAGAAGTGGGTACCATCAAATTCGCATCAAGGAAGGGGATGAGTGGAAAATGGCATTCATTACAAAATTAGGATTGTATGAGTGGTTAGTTATGCCGTTTGGTTTGACAAATGCTCCTAGTACATTTATGCGTCTTATGAACCATGTTTTACGTTCTTTTATAGGTAGATTCGTTGTGGTTTATTTTGATGACATATTGATTTATAGTAAGAGTGAAGAGGATCATGTAGAGCATTTGAAATTTGTTTTGCAAGCTTTGAGGAAAGAACAGTTGTATGCTAACTTAAAGAAATGCACCTTTTGTACGGATAAGGTTATGTTTCTCGGCTTTGTTGTTAGCGCAGATGGAGTACAGGTGGACGAAGAGAAGGTTCGAGCCATCCAAGAATGGCCGACGCCAACAAATGCGGGAGAGGTTCGAAGTTTTCATGGACTTGCGAGCTTCTATCGTCGTTTTGTTCCACACTTCAGTAGTATTGCAGCACCCATGACTGAAGTGATCAAGAAGAATGTGGAATTCCAATGGGGAGAAGCGCAAGAAAGAGCATTTCAGACGCTTAAGGAGAAATTGACACATCCACCAGTACTATCTCTTCCAAACTTTGCTAAAACTTTTGAGATAGAATGTGATGCTTCTGGTGTTGGAATTGGTGCAGTGTTGATGCAAGAGATTCGACCCATTGCCTACTTCAGTGAGAAGCTTGGCGGTGCCACCGCAAACTACCCGACGTATGACAAGGAGTTGTATGCACTAGTGCGGGCATTGCAAACGTGGCAACATTATCTATGGCCTAAAGAGTTCGTGATCCACACCGACCATGAATCATTGAAGCATTTGAAGGGACAACACAAGTTGAACAAAAGACATGCCCGTTGGATGGAGTTTGTTAAGACGTTTCCATACGTCATCAAGTATAAGCAAGGGAAGGAAAATGTAGTAGCCGACGCACTATCGAGGAGGTACGCTTTACTATCCACTTTAGATGCTAAGTTACTTGGTTTTGAGTGCATTAAGAGCATGTACATTGATGATGATGATTTTAAGGATGTATATGTTGCATGTGAAGAATCTGGAGATGGAAAGTTTTATAGGCATGATGGATATTTGTTTAGAGAAAATAGGTTATGTGTGCCTAATTGTTCCATGCGTGAGCTTTTATTATTGGAATCACATGGTGGTGGTTTAATGGGGCATTTTGGGGTAGCTAAGACCTTAGCTGTTTTGAATGAACATTTCTTCTGGCCTCATATGAAACGTGATGTGGAACGTTTGTGTGCTAAGTGTGTTACATGTAGACAAGCCAAGTCTAGAGTCCAACCACATGGTTTATACATGCCTTTGCCTATTTCTACATCACCTTGGATAGATATATCTATGGATTTTGTGTTAGGATTGCCTAGGAGTAAACGTGGTCATGATTCCATTTTTGTGGTTGTGGATAGATTTTCTAAGATGGCACATTTTATTGCATGTTCTAAAACAAATGATGCTTCCTACATTGCTGATTTGTTCTTTAGGGAAGTTGTGCGTCTACATGGTATGCCTAAGACAATTATTTCTGATAGAGATGCTAAGTTCTTGAGTTATTTCTGGAAGACATTGTGGTGTAAGTTAGGAACTAAGTTATTATTTTCTACTACTTGTCACCCACAAACAGATGGTCAAACAGAAGTAGTAAATAGGACTTTATCTACTTTGTTAAGGGCTCTAATTAAAAAGAACATAAAAACTTGGGAGGAATGTTTGCCGCATGTTGAATTTGCATATAATAGGTCTGTGCATTCTGCATCTTAGTTTTCACCATTTGAAGTTGCATATGGGTTTAATCCTTTAACTCCATTGGATTTAATTCCTTTGCCTGTGCATGAATATACTAATCTTGATTGGAAAAAGAAAGCTGATTTTGTGAGACAGATTCATGAAAGAGCTAGAGCAAACATTGAGAGACGGACTGAGCAGTATGCCGAGAAAGCCAATAAGGGGCGCAAGAGAGTAGTGTTCGAACCTGGTGAATGGGTTTGGTTACACATGAGAAAAGAGAGATTTCCGGCTCAAAAGCGTTCTAAGTTACTTCCTAGAGGGGACGGACCATTCCAAGTTGTAGAACGCATCAGTGATAATGCATACAAGTTGGACTTACCAGGTGAGTATAAAGTAAGTTCATCATTTAATGTTGCTGATTTAAGTCCTTTTGATGTAGGCGACGAGTTGGATTTGAGGACAAATCCTTTTCAAGAGGAGGGGAATGATACGACCCAAGCCAAGGAAATGTCCGATCCGATCAAAGTGCCGGAAGGGCCAGTTACACGATCAAGAGCTAAGAGATTCAAGGAGAGTCTCAGTGGATTTATACAAGGAGTCTGGACCCAAGAGGCGTCAAAGAGAACCGTTGAAGGAGCTGAAGCCGAGCGTCGTTGGAAGATGAAGATCACATGCGAGTGCGGGACGACAGAAGGACGCGGCCCGAGCACAAAGGAGGCGCGACCTGGGCGCGACCCAGGGACAGACACGGCGCGACCGGGCGTCGATGCAGAGGGGTGAAAAGTACCCATGGAGGCGCGGCCCGGTGACAGACGCGGCGCGACCTCACTCACACCCACCGAGGCGCGACCCGACCGAAGGCGGCGCGACCGAGCCCGTGTCGCGCCTGTACGGGCGGTTCCGAATTTTGGCTTATTTTGTTTCCTAGTTTGTGTAGGATTTTATTTTGGGACTTGATGTCTTGGACCAACTATATAAGACCTTGTGTCTCATTATTTTCATTAGACAACTTTGATATTAATTTTAAACGTGAGTTTTCACTTTTCTCTTTCAGAGAATTTATCCGAGTTTCACAACACTACGTGAGATTCAATTGACTTATCAAACGGATTCACATCCCCGTTTGTGGCATCTTCCATACATTCCGAGTTCGTGTTTCCAATTGATCGAGGGTCGCGGATTCCATCAATTCGTGGTTCAAATTCATTGTGAGGCTAGGGTTTGGATTTTCATCTCCAATTGATCGTGTAACCTGATACTCCTGGGAAAACAACGCCTTCGTCGTCGTCTTGCCGGCGGGGATCGCATCAAGTGGTATCAAAGCTTCGGCTTTGTATCAGGTTCCAATTTATCCCTTTAATTTCCGTAATTTAATTTCTTGCCTATTGTTATAAAAAAAAAAGAGAAAAGTCGAATTTCAGCAAAAAAAAAAAACGCTGAAAGTTTAAAAAAAAAAAAAAGTAAAAAGGCGGGAAAATATTTTGGTGTTTTCGTTATATTTGATTGTGATATTTGGGTTGTTGGAGACGCGTATATTTCCTGGGGAGAAGTCGAAATTTTTTTCGAAAATTTTCCGGCACATATTTTAGTGAATTGTGATTGGTCTTTTGAGATCTCATTGTTGTGATTGTGTTCTAGTTTGATTTTCTTTGGAGAGAAAAACGAGTGGTAAAAGGCAAGAGTGTGTGAGATTGTTAGAGTGAAAAGAGCCGATTGTGTGATACACGAGAGTAAACACGTGAGTTGAGAGTTAGATTTTATAGGATTCTTGTTTTTGTTGCTCATTTTATTTAATTTGCGTCATTGTTTAATTTTATTTATTGTTTTGTTTATTGAGTAAAAAAAAAAAGTCGATCTAAAAAAAGAAAAAAGAAAAAAGAAAGTCGACATGTCTAACAAAGGTGCAGGTACCAAGGATAAAGCCGCAGGAACGAGTGATGAGACGCTCACTACATTTGATCCGAAGAATACAGTGGAGGCCATTCAACAATATCTGACGAAGTTGTTCAAGACTGAGATGGCAACGTTGAATGAGAGACTCAACAAGGTGGAGACGTCATTACAGGAGCAATCCCAACAAGCTCCACAAGAGAACCGTGGCGGAAGAGGTGGAAGAGGCGGACGAGGGGCCCGGATAGAGGCTCGACGCTACCCACACGTGGAGAGACAAAGAGCGGAATACTACGACACTGAGGTTGGGGATTCAGAGGGGGAGGATAGATATTCAACTACTGGAGGGAGGAAACATGGAAAAGCAAAGAATCGAGAAGATGACGACCTCGGCAACATCAAAATGAATGTGCCTTCATTCCAAGGTAAAAATGATCCAGCTTTGTACCTTGAATGGGAGCGCAAGATCGAGATGATGTTCGACTGTCACAACTATTCCGAGCTCAAGAAAGTGAAGTTGGCAGCAGTAGAGTTCTCAGACTATGCCATAATATGGTGGGATCAGTTGATTTCCAACAGACAGCGTAATCTGGAACACCCAATAGAGACATGGGGAGAGATGAAGGCGGTGATGAGGAAGAGATTCGTGCCAAGCTATTACTACCGGGAGCTATACAACAAGTTACAAAATTTGAGACAAGGTACGAATAGTGTTGATGAATACTTCAAGGAGATGGAGGTTTCAATGATCCGAGCAAATGTGGAGGAAGATAGGGAGGCCACAATGGCTCGATTTTTAGCCGGTTTACATAGAGAGATCCGAGAAGTGGTGGAGTTGCAGCATTATGTGGAAATGGAGGACATGGTGCAAATGGCTATAAAGATAGAGAACCAACTCAAGAGGAGGGGTAACAACAATCGAACGAGTTCTTCTACATGGAAGTCGAACTCAAATTCCAATGCAACCCCGTGGAAGGCTACAAATCAAGGGAAGAAGAAAGAGAAGCAACTGTTTACTAAGCCGAAGGCCGAGGCGCCTACAGTGACGGGACCAAGTAATAAAGACTCGTCGGGTAACCGAAACCGAGACATTAAGTGTTTTAAATGTCAATGTAGAGGTCACATAGCCAACTAATGCCCAAACCGACGTGTGATGATCTTGAAGGACAATGGTGAGATCGTGACGAATGAAGAAGAAGTTGATCTGGAGATACCGGGATTGTTCGAGTCGAGTGAAGACGAGGAGTACGCAACACCCAACGCTCTCATTTTGGTTGCACGCAAGTCACTTAGCTTGCACACCAAGAGCGTCGATGAGGAACAAAGGGAGAACATATTCCATACCCGATGCCACATCAAGGACAAGGTATGTAGTATGATTATTGATGGAGGTAGTTGTACTAATGTCGCAAGTGTTGTGATGGTGACAAAATTAGGATTGCCGGTTCTCAAGCATCCTAAGCCATACAAGCTGCAGTGGTTGAACGACAGTGGAGAAACCAAGGTGAACAAGCAAGTTCGAGTGCCATTTCGGATTGGCAAGTATGAAGATGAAGTGTTGTGTGACGTTGTGCCTATGCAAGCGGGACACATTTTACTAGGACGTCCATGGTAATTCGATAGGAGGGTGAAGCATGATGGCTTCACAAATAAGTACTCTTTCGTACTTAACAAAAAGACGGTGACACTAGCTCCTCTAACACCATCCCAAGTGTATGAGGACCAAGTGAAGCTACAAGAGGAGGCCGATACCATGAGGAAGAAAGGAAAGGAGGCCAACGTTGGAAAGGAGGTGATCCATACATTCCGAGTTCGTGTTTCCAATTGATCGAGGGTCGCAGATTCCATCAATTCGTGGTTCAAATTCATTGTGAGGCTAGGGTTTGGATTTTCATCTCCAATTGATCGTGTAACCTGATACTCCTGGGAAAACAACGCCTTCGTCGTCGTCTTGCCGGCGGGGATCGCATCAAAGATCTAATCTTGTTGTTGTATATATGAAATTGGCACCCCACTGTGATATTCCACTCCTTGATCTTCTGTTGTATTCCCGGACTGAATCTAGTTTTAGGGTGGGCTGAAATCTACTAGATCGGTATGGAATCTGTGGAGATAAAGAAAACACAAGAGGAGCTGATGTCTTACCTTAAAATTTTGTCCCCCACCCTCTTATATATAAGGGGGTGGGCGAAATTTCAGTGTCCTAACCCTACTGGGTTTGGGCCCCTATCTCTTTTTCCATCTCCAGTCCATTAAAGTCATATTGGGCTACAACAGGGATCTAGAAGAATATTAAATTGGTCTGCTAATTTATTTAATTTCCAATATCCAATAAACTTAGGATATTATTAAATAAATTAAGTATTATTTTTATTCCACTAAAGAAATAATATTGACCTACCAATTTAATACATATTTCTGAATATGCTTTCTCCTTTAGTCTAGCCATTCCCCGTGTTTAAGATATAATGCCCATTAATTAATTATGTAAGCTTCTGACATCTATAATTAATTAATATCTTATCCTTGAGTAGTATCACACAAGCTTTACTCATGTACGGAATAAATTCCACCTGCAGGGTTTCAACATGAACTTGTGTTTCCTCAAGAGGACACCATCAACCTGGCGCACCAGGATACGGTGCCCCTACATATTGCACGACCCATCATAAGTGTAAATGTTACAACCTAAGATATCGAGATTATTGATCCTATGAAAGAATCTCACCCTTTGATAAATCAAAGCTGCAAACACTACACGTATATATCCGTCAACATATAGGGGTTAAGAACCTGAACTCTGTGGATTCTTATTCTCTCATTTAAGGTCAGAATAGAGAATCGAATCCTAAGTAGATCCTCCTCAATACACTTGACCGTGTATTAGAATAATCAGTTAGTCAAGATAAACTAACTATCAGATTATTCTATGGCGTACCGATAGCAGGTTCAGTGCCGTCTAGACCGTGAGCCTTTTAATACATTACAAAGAACCGATGATATGATCTAACCGTGTGTTTACCCACATCATATCCACTACAATGCAAGTATAGTGAATATGCATGTAAATATAACAATTTAAATGCAAACAGTGACTGCAATTGTATTTATTCTATATCATCATAAAACCATCATCAATAATGTATACAAAAGACAGGTCTTCTAGTATACAAAACCAACACTAACACCCTCTCATCTTCAATTAATTCATTCCTCTTCCCAGCATCATGTTCTAGACCCTCTGCATCTAAAACCAAACCTTTAGATGATTTTTCAATATCTACATAGGCTCGCATATATCTCCTTTTTCCTCTTCTCAGTCTCAATTTCCTGCTCAACATTACCCCGTGGTTCGTCATCTACATACTCCACCTCTCCTTCAACCATTAATCGAACAAAAATTGCATTGATTCTTTCACTCTCCAAATATATACTGAACTCTCTGCTTTTATCAGCCTCCCTTATCAACAACTAACTATCAGCCTCACAACACAATAGCCTTCAAAATACGATTTTCATCATTCCCATAAAATTTCTTAGAACCTGTATACCCTAACTGTTCACATAAGTCTTCTAAATATTTCCAACACCAATTACGAGTGTCGATAAAATCAAATGCACTAATTGTGCCTTCTAAATACTCAAGCTTACCTGAATCAGAAATTGTCATTCCTCCATGCTTGAGCTTCATAGTGTACCAAAACCGACACCCACCTAAGAAAAATAAAATGAGAAACAACAAAACTTTCAGAAATTGGATGAAACTTACTAGAGAAATTGGACGAAACTTTGGAGAAATTGGATGAAACTTACTGTAGTTTGGGTGTGGCATTTCCAGAAAAACCTTCCTTCGTATCATCACGTCCCAATATTGCTTGTGAATTTTGGAATTTCTTGCGAATTTGTGAAGGGAGTTGAAATTAGGGCAGAGTTCTTACAAGCTATGACTGTCTTCTATTTTCTGTTCAATTAAGGATTTAGGTCTAATTCCCCCTCCCCCCAAAAAAAAAAGACAAGCACGTGAGTCGTGTGTGATGTTTCCGTCACTTGTTAAAACAACCGTTAAATTTGTGGGATCAAAATCGATGATAATAAACCTACGGGACTGGTTTTAAGTAATATTTTTGAAAAAGGACCAAAAGTGATAATATCGGGACCAAAATCGAAGAATCCGATGTCCTATGGGACCAAAATCGAAATTATCTCCCCATTTTCACTCCTTACTTACCAAGATCGGTCTCTTTCCCAGAACTTCGTCTTGTGAGGGCATGATAGATGATCGTGTCTGATCTTGTATATATTATTTACTTGTTTGTATCTTTAATTAATGCCAATATTTATTTTTTATTATTTCCTAGGTTAGATTGTGCTGTAATTTTTTCCTAGTTAAACGGTCTCCTTGTAACTATTTATATGTTGTAACACTCGCTCATGATAATTACAAGTGTGAGAAAATTTATTTCCAATCCCTATCTTCATAAAATATACACATGTAAGTATTATGAAACAAGGGGCAAAAACTGTAGTCATCCGAGTAATGGTGAAATACAAAATTTTAATAGCAGTTTATTATCTCATCTAAATGGGATTAATTAATATCTTACCAATTACGGGGAAGTGAGTCAAACCTAATACAGTTCCAAATTCGACTAATGAGCTCTTGAATCGATTGATATATCAACTTTTGTAGTACTTAATTCGTAAAATAGCTAGCTAGCTAGTAAGTCAACTCGATATAAATTAACTTGCAATCTCATTTTAATAGCTACAAATTAATTAAAACAATAATTTATGTTGTAATCTTTTATATACGCATGCTTAGTTATATAAAGTATAAACAGATCAATTTCAATAAATTATTTACATTTTCATAAATTTTATTATAACTTTTATACAAATTAATATTCCACACTAAGACATCATTATTTAACTTATGAGGTCATATTTACTATCATATTTTGAAACTCAACTGATTAAACTCGTTTAGATTCAACATTCAATTTTGAGCTTTATAATCCTCAATTTAATAACAAGTAACTCAATCTTGAGCTTATCATGCTCCATTCAACTTGATTTATTTATGCCCGTAACTTACCAACTAGAACCTCCAAATTGCGGACTAATTAATCTTTCAAAGACTAAAATCATGAATTTGTTACTCTATGTTATTAATTTATCATCTCAACACTATATATTTAAAAAATATTATACAATTTAATCTTAGTAATCATCCGAACATTCATGTTAGTTTATATATATATATATATATATATAATGAGCTAAAAGAAAATGATTTCATAAACGTCATTGTTCGATTCGTGTAGAATTACCAAGAAGAAAATGCCAAAAAAATATTTGGGTTGACATCAGCAGAGGGCAGAGGGGGGTGGTGGTGGTGGTAGCGGCGGAGAAAGCGTCCGGGGGTGGAGGACCACCTCTCCTTTACCAGACAAAATTAAAAGTTGTATGGATTCAACTTCTAAAAGGTCCCTTCACGTGACTTGCGCGTGATCCCATCACCACCTTTCTTTCTTGCTATTGCCCCCCTACCCCAGTACCCCTACTACGTCTCTCTCTCTCTCTCTCTCTCTCTCTCTCTCTCTCTATATATATATATATATATATATATATATATATATATAAGTGACTGACAACTTGACAAGATCAATGTAAAGGTCTCACTAATCTAGTTTATTACATATGTTGAGTATGTAACATTTTTAAACTAGATATTAGTTGTCAACAATTAACTCATTATTCAGTTGTATCAACATGTGTGTGTGTAATGTGTGTAATGTGTGTAATGAATATGAAATAAAAGAAATGATTGGAAGTGTTGCTGCAAACTTGTGAACTCAATGACACACAATTATTAATTAAATGAAGTCCAAATGTAGACGAAATGACTTGATAGACGAACAACGAAAGCAAGGTGATTTTATGGGGTGCTGACAAATAACACTACAACATGTGAATTTTCTTTAGGGGCATTGGCACATTTGAGAAAATTAAAAATATTATTATAGAAGAAAAAAAAAAGGTACTGGTCCCATGAAAAATTGTAGCTAGGGAAAATAAAAGGGAAAAAAAAGATTGGTGGAGGGCTTTAATAGAGGTGGTTTCAATTAGAATTAGTTGGAAAACATGGACCACCTCATCTCATCACCTCAACAGGGCCTAATCTAGGGAACATTTTCCACAACACAGAATTGGCATCTAATTCCTATAAATCCCCCTCTCTCTCTCTCTCTCTCTCTCTCTCTAAGATTTCAGTAACTACTGTTGTATTGTATGTTTTGATCAGCAAAGATGAGTTGAACCCCACAAACAGAGCACACAGTAAAGAAGCCTCTGAAAAAGGCTGCTGAAACCCCAGTTTAGCTTCAGTTGTTGGGATTCACAGTCACAGCTGCATGCCTCCTGTGATAACTTTTGAACAAATGAATCTACTATTTTTTCTCTTCTTACAAAAATTTACCTTAAAATTTGATGTGGTGAGAGATGGGCTAACGTTGTAAAGCTTGAAATACTATCCTGTCGTGCAAGAAAACACAGCATGTGGCGGCTTGTACTAGGCAAATTAAAGGACCATCATATATATATATACACACACACACACACACACGCCCCATAGTACTATCGAGATTAATTAGTGTGTTTCTTTAGTAGTACTACTCAAGGATGAAAATATCGCGAAATATCGCGGATATATCGCAGATATATCGCGGATATTGACATTGCGATACGGATATTGAGGAGAATATCTTTTTTCCCGAGTATCGACGAGAAATCGCAATATATCGCAAGATATCGCAAAATATCGCAAGATATCGCAATATATCGCGATTTTTTTAATATTTCTATAATATATTTTGATTTTTATTTAATACTATATATTTTTGTGATCTTTTTTAGGTCTTCAATGTAATTATTTGAGTTCCAATATTCTTTGCTTTATAAAGACATTTCACTTTGCAAAAAAAATATAAGAGAAAGAAGATCAGGAAATCAACGGATGTCTTAGAAAGAATAGTGAGATTCATCCAATATAATCAAGGATCATAAGTATATATATGGTTTGCTAAAGGATGTGGTGCTGGAGGTTGGTTCTAAGAATGTTGTACATATTGTTACTGATAATGGTTCCGCTTTTTTGAAAGCATGAAAAAAACTCATGAGTAAGTATGATCTGTATTGGACACCATGTGCTGCTCACTGTATCGACTTAATATTTGAAGATATTAGAAAAAAAGAGACTGTTGCAGAGATAATTGCAAAGGCTAGACAATTAACCAATTACATTTATAACCATGGTTGGCTACTTGCACTCATGCGGGAGATGTGTCGAGGAGATATTGTACGCCCAGGAGCTACACGTTTTGCAACAAATTATAAGGTTGCAGAGTAAGAATATCTAGATCTGGTAGATATAACAGATGATGAAAATGATGAAAAAGGAAATTCACTTTTTCAATGGGTTCGCCCTGCACACTTAGATGATAATGAGGGAAATTCTGATCCAAAAATAGCTGCTATGACTCGTGATTATGGCATTAATGTGAATCAAGTATTACAAAAAGAAGTGGGTAATACTTTTCGTGATTCAAAAATAGATAGCTCAACAGCGGATGGGGGAAATAGTGATGGAGAAAATGATGGAAGTGGTAGAAATGATGATGGTGGTGGAAATGGTGGGAAAAATCAAGACGATTATGGTTTAAGCCATACGTTATTGAGTCCATTCAGTTGTGAGGCCAACTTCACTCATGCAACACAAGATATGGACCACGGAAATAGAGGTAGAGGTTCTGGAATAGGTGCAATAGGAAAGGAATACATAAGGAGACATGCATGGACTCAAGAAGAAAGTCCACGGACTGATATTGAAGAACTTTCTGCCAATCTTGATTCTACGAATATAGGTAGCAATGATCATAGTGATATGTCCCAAGATTCATATGCTTCTTACACATATGGGAGTTCACAAATTGATTGGACTACTCAAAATGTGTATCAACAAAATAATTGGGTCAATGGACATTATTCAATTCATGGTGAAGCTGTTGGAATAAATCAAGAAACATATCAAGCGCATGTGCATAATTATATCCATAATTACTCAAACGTGATAAGTTGGTACCCATATTGTTTAGAACAAGATGACATTCCATCTACTATATTTGAACCTCATAGATCCTCATTTTGGTATTAATTGTACTTTATAATGTTTATTTAGTCATTTTATGTTGTATTATGTATTATTTTGTCAAATGTATTGTCTCAGGCGGTATTTATATAATGTATTATTCATATATTTGCTTTCAAAATACAATTCTATCAAAAAAATTAATGGAATATGTGCATAATAATATGTCATAATAGTTCCTAAAATTTCATGCTAAATTTCCAAGATTTTAATATGATTTCCGTCATTTTTTTCAATTTTCTGCGATATCGATATGCGATATCGATATATCCGTCGATATATCCGTAAAATTAAAGTTGCGATATATGTTGCGATAGCGATATTTTCATCCTTGGTACTACTACTATTTGGAAGTAATAATTAGTACATAATAAATTATAATAGTATCATGAGGTGAAAACGTCAATTAAAGAATTGTTAAAGTCTTTGGATGGTTCTAATTAGTATTTTAATGGGTGGGACTATGAAATAATTGAGGGGGTTGGGCCCCTGGGGGTGGGATATCTAGGAAACCTATTTTGTATGCATGTGGTGTATTATATATAACAGTTCGCATTGACCCACTTCTCCTTTTAGAGAGAGAAGAATAGAGAGGAGAACAGAGAAAAATATCAAATGATGAATGTGGGTTGCAGGTCATGATCAAAAGCCTATCTGCTGATTTTATTTTATTTTTGTATTGGAGAGAGAGAGAGAGCATACACTATCTTCCTTCCTAGGTTTGGTTTCATAGCTTGCAGTTTGTTGTTGGGTTATTAAGAGAACACTTCTCAGAAACAACAGTGAAAGCAAGCCCCAGTTGCTTCCTCTCTCTCTCCCCACCAAATATCTCTCTCCTTTCCCCTTTTTACACCACCCCCAAACCTACTTAACTCTTCCATACCTAGTAACTCTCTCTCTCTCTCTCTCTCTCAACACACTGATGCACGTAATAAGCAATAAAGATTCAAACTTTTGAGGTTAAAAGGTCACGCACACACAAAAAGGGACACGCTTTCTTGTTTGGTTGATTAAAATTTATATATCTTTGCTCCTTTGATTGTTTTTTGATTGATGGAGTTGGATCTTGCCTGGTTTTTCAGTCCAAGAGTGATGATTCTTGAAGAAGAAACAACACAAGAGAGATAGCCAGCAAGAAGAAGATCTGCATACACACACCCACACACACACACATATATATATATATAATTCCTTGGATACATATATATATATATGGCTGGTAGAAGTGGCGAGGAGAAACCAAGAGACATGGTGGCATCGGCCGGATATTGCTACTCCGATGTCGCTTCTTCAACCGGAAATCATTTACTCAGCCACCTGCAAACCTTCCAACCGACGCCGGAGATCTACAACCTAACCGCCGCCGTCGACATGATAGGGTTTCCGCCGAAGAATCTACACCAACAGCCGGAAACGGCAGCCTCCGCTTTATGGAAAGGGTTCTTCGCCAAGCCGGGAAACCATCACCACCACCAAGAAGGAGGCGCCCCGTCGTCTTCTTCCATGGAAATGAATGAACCGACATCGAGTGAGTTCTACCACCACGAGTTCAACAAGAAACACGACCTAACAGCCATTTCGGATGGAACAAATGAGACCTTGATGGTTTCGCCGGACTCATCATCAGCTTGGAATCACCACCACCATCCAAACAGATTGATCGTCGATGATCCCTCTTTGAGATGCGTTTTCACCTGCGAAGGGAACGAGAGGCCGAGCCAAGGCCTTTCTCTCTCTCTCTCCTCCTCTAATCCTTCGAGTATCGGACTGCAGTCCTTCGAACTCCGACAGCACGACGATTTAAGGTTCGGACCGTCGAGTTCGAGGTCGGTAAATATCGAGCCGCCACCGCCGCCGTTGCAGGTCATGCCGGGATACAATCACGTCAAGAACTCTAAATATTTGAGCCCCGCGCAGGAGCTGCTCCATGAATTCTGCAATCTTCGAATCAACCAAAACGATACAATTTCGAAGACGAAGGCGCAGAAGAACAGCGAATTAGAAGACGACAGCGCAGTGAAAAAGCAACCGTTATACTCTCTTGACCTCATCGAATTGCAGAGAAGAAAAACGAAGCTACTTCAAATGTTGGAAGAGGTAATCTTATTCATATATATGAGAGATTATTATTGTTTGTTTTGATGGAGTACGTTATAATAAATAAATAAATAAATATTATGGTGGTGGTGCAGGTGGAGAGAAGGTACAAGCACTACTGCGATCAGATGAAGGGGGTGACATCGTCGTTCGAGGCGGTGGCCGGCAACGGAGCGGCGACGGTGTATTCGTTGCTGGCGTCGAAGGCGATGTCGCGGCATTTCAGAAGCCTGAGAGATGGGATATGTAGAGAGATAAAGGCGACGAAGAAAGCCATGGGAGAGAAAGACGTAGCAGCACCAGGCAGTGTGAAAGGGGAGACCCCAAGATTACGACTGCTTGATCAGACGCTAAGGCAGCAAAAGGCACTGCAGCAGATGACTATGATGGAGAACCATCCATGGCGGCCCCAGCGTGGCCTACCTGAGAGATCCGTCTCTGTGCTCCGAGCTTGGCTTTTCGAGCACTTCCTCCACCCGTACTCTCTCTCTCTCTCTCTCTCTCTCTCTCTCGTACTCAATCATTAGTCTGCAGAGATGAATGAGCCTGCTGTGTTTTTTTTTTTTTGTTTTTTTTTTCTTTTCTGGTTGGAGTATTTTGTGTGGATTTGATTCTCTTGCAATAGGGGTCCATTAATTCGATTAAAATTTGCAGTAGAATTGAATATTGTTAAACTGGTGTACGTACGTAGGTATCCGAGCGATGTGGATAAACACATTTTAGCCCGCCAAACGGGTCTTTCAAGAAGCCAGGCGAGTCCCTTTCTTTCTTCCTCAGCTCCTATACATGTATTATTTTAAACAAGAAAGATTAGTGTTAAATTAATATATATTTACACAACCAAGGTGTGACATTAGAAATATTAAAGATTATAGTATGACATCAATCTCTTGTCATTTTCGATGGATTTGTTGAGCAGGTTTCCAATTGGTTCATCAACGCCAGAGTGAGGCTGTGGAAGCCCATGGTGGAGGAGATGTACGTAGAAGAGCAGAAAGAGAGCGGCGGCGGCGGCGATGAAAACGACGTCAGGCTGCGGGATCAGAATCAGAATCAGAATCCTTCGAGAAACGAAGATCAGAAGCCAACCCACGACCAACTAGTCCGAATAGATTCCGAGTGCCTCTCTTCCATAATCAACAATCGAGATAATAAAAACGACGACGCAGCAAAGAAGACCAGAACCGCCCTTCAAAACGACAGTTTCGGTAGGGCGGTGGGAGATCACTCTCACTCCTATGGAGCGATGGAGCTCGACTTCGGCGGCGGAGCATCCGTCTCCTACGGCAACGGCGGCAGCGGAGGCGGCGGCGTTTCGTTGACGCTGGGGTTGCATCAGCACGGGGAGGGTGGTGGTGTCAGCTTAGCATTCTCGGCGCCATCACAGAGCTCGCTTTTCTACGGTAGAGATCAAATGGAAGATTGCCAGACGGTGCAGTATTCGCTGTTGGAGAGTGAGAATCAGACATTGCAGTACAGGAATTTGATGGGAGCGCAGCTGCTTCATGATTTGGCTGGTTGAACGATGATCATCATAGTTTTGGTCGAAGAAAATTAAGGTTGTTAATTTTGTTGTGGTGAAAAAAGAAATTGTCGGTGAAGTTAAAAATTGGGATGGAAAAACATATATATTGTGACATGTGGTATACATAAAATACTGGGATAGGAAACATTTATCTGCAATTTGGTGTTAGGTACACAATCCAGATATTTGCTTTTATTTATATATTAATATATATATATATATGTGGTTTTGCATATTACTTTATTTTTATATTTTTTGGAACTGCAAGAATTGATATTTTCAGTCATAATTGCCCATCAAATTATGATCACATCTTCTGCAAATGGTGTTCGCTTTCGGATTTTATAGCATGCGTTTAAATTATGTGCATAAAAATATTATTTTTAATAAAGAAATTTCATACAATTAATGTTTGCTTTCATGTTATTTCTTCCTTTGCATTTTGCTTATATCCATACATTACAATTTAATTACAACTGAACAGAATTAATATACTTCCTCTGCCGACCCTACTACACGACCCAAGAAGTTTATATATGGAGATTCGGCAATGAATTTAAATGCTTCTCACTCTCAACATTTTAAAATGTAAAAATAACTTTGGGGAAAAATATTTACAAAGGGAAAATTGGTTAGAATATTAGTCTAGCAAAATTTTGTCAGTGCCAAATGAATACTTAAATTTCTGTCAAGTCTAAATAGACCCTAGAACTTTTAAAATTAACTTAATTGGACCTTCTGTTGGCTATTTCTTAACGGATATGATTTCCATCATACAATCGTCCGCCCCTGATTCGGAATAGGCCATATCTTGAGCTTCAAAATCCTCAATTGTCAATTTTGAGATTCGTCGTGGAATTGCTGATAAAATCTTGAATCAAAGTTTATTAGTTGAAAAGCTGATGGAAGGGGGCTGATAAAATCTTGAATCAAAGTTTATTAGTTGAAAAGCTGATGGAAGGGGTCCAGTTGAGCTGATTTTGAAAGTTCAAGGATTTAATTAACTTATCAAGAAAGTTGAAGATTTCAATTGGACCTATCAAGAACTTTGATGATCTAATTGAACCTGATAAAAAGTTTAAACGTCTAACTGAACCCGAGAATAATACATTTAGAGCAATTTCAGTGTTGGACTAAAATATTAATTTGGGTCAGAAATTCACTCCAATGTTGTTCCAATCTTGCTCTAAATTGGTGTTGATGGGTTTCACAACATTTAATGAACTATTTTATTATTTAAAATCATTATTAAATGGATTGTCCAATAAATTAATTTAATTTATAAATTATATATTCACTTAATTTAAATTATGAATCATCTGAATAAATAAATAAATAATTTCAATAAAACCACAATTAATTTAGTGTTCAGCTCAATGAATTTCTAGCTCGATATAGAGAAATCAAGAGCAAAGATGCTCATGCATATTGCGTTTCAAAATACATTAGTGGAACATGTGTGGCAAAAATATAGTATATTTTTCTGAGCATGATGAGGCCAAAATATATGTATATTTCATAAGTGTTGTAGTCTCGTAATATTTTTCACTAATTGTAAGAGTTTGATGATCATTTAAAGTACTTTTATTATTCCAAGTACATCATTTGTTATAATTTTTTAATAATATATATTTTTTAATATTTCATTTTTTTAAAGTATATAACTAATAGTAATTAATTTTGAATAATTATTATTTTAAAAAAATATTGAATCATTAAACATATTCATATTTTAATTATAAGACAAAATAAAATTTTTAAGAGAATAATCTTATTTGGTGCAGACGCATTAGAGTTGCCAAAAAATTTAGTAATGCAATTGCACCTATTTGATACATAATCAATACCAAATAAGTACTTTGCATTTAAATTGCTCTTAGAATTTGATGAAATAGTTTAGGATCTTGTTTTGACATTTTTCACATTTTCCCTTTTTATGTATGCAGTCAATTTTGGCTTATCTAGATTCTCCAACTATTAAAGATGAGCAATAAAGTCGCTCTTTTAGATCAACCATTAATTGTGCAAGAGACCTCTTTACCCCATTTTTAATTATTCAAGTGTCTAGATGTACTGAAATTTTTTAAGTTACAAATTTTAGATGTATTTTGTTTAGTTTATAAAAAAGAAATTTTATGAGTAACAAATTTCAAATGTTACTGGTTGCAAGAATAATAAATAATAGTATTTCTCCTGTGCGATGCATAAATAATTATTATTTTTATTTGTAATAGTATGATTATATATTCTAAATTATATATGTTGTGCTCAATTTTTTAAAATTAATAAAATGATATGACTACATGCATTAATTAATTAGATAAGAAGATAATTTTTTGGGTAGTTACTACAAATAAAAAGAAAATTAAATTTTAGGAAATAAATTAAAATCCATATTAGAAAGATCAATTTGGAATATTCAGTGAGAGTATTGAGGGGGAGAATCTGTAGAGTTCTAATTTTTGTCTTTCTTTTCTAAATTTAAAGAATATGTACACGATAAATATTTGATATATAGCAGCAGTAACAGTTCAATTCTTGTTCATAGAAGTGTAATTAAATTTATTTAATTATTATTTAGTTTGTTTTGTCTCTTCATAATCTTCCATGTTAAATAGTTGTTAGTTGAGGTGAATATTAAGCGAGAGTATTTAAGAAGAGAATATATAGAGTTCTATTTTTTTTGTTTTTCTTTCCCTTCTAAATTTAGAAAATGTTTATAGCTTTTAAAATTTTAAATTATTACAATTTTCCATAACCTTTTTCGTATTATAATCATTGCAATAATTATATTTTTTAAATACATTTGAGAAGCCACAGACAAAAAAGATCAATTGAATTTTAATTTTTGAAAAAATAAATAAATAAAATGAAAAACCCAAACAAGAAAATAAGAAAGAACTGAGGGGGGGCGGGAAGAGGTTCGCAAAACTTCAAACCCAAGCCAATGAAAGTTTTGTGCAAACCATTCACCAGTATGCCAAACACCATTTTGCTTAGTGACTGAACAAAAATAATTTTTAAATAACTTTTCACATATTTTTTCTGAACAATTTTACCCCTAAAATTTTATTTTAATATAATAAATATTTTATTTACGTACACTCAACAAATAAATTTTATAACACACAAAAAATGAATTTGGCATGATTAATTCATTACACTAATCTAATTAATCTTTTTATTTGTTGTAATATTATAGATAGTATATACGCAACTTTTTATAACACCCAAAAAATGAATTTTGCATGATTAATTCATTACACTAATCTAATTAATCTATTTATTTGTTGTGATATTATAGATAGTACAGTATATACGCAACTTGACTAAAGTTTTACTTAATAAAACAGTAATTAATTGTTGAGGGTACATTAATAAGCTTCTCTCTCTCTCTCTCTCTCTCTCTCTCTATAAACAGTAATTAATTGTTGAGGGTACAAGTAATAAGCCTCTCTCTCTCTCTCTCTATATACTATATATATATATATATATATATATATATATATATATATATATATAAAACAGTAATTAATTGTTGAGGGTACAGTAATAAGCTTCTCTCTCTCTCTCTCTATATATATATATACTAGAGTATCTGACATGCCATGCACGAACGAGACATATGTATACTTTTATTTGTTAGAATTTATAATCATGGAAAAATTAAGAAACTATCTTAACTAAACAAAATTAATTTACAACTATTGTGAATTATATAATTTTTTTTATGTTTATTATTAATGGTCATTGAGATTAAGCTCAACTAAAAAATGAGAAAAATGATTATTTAAATCTAATTTTGAAATTCAAAATAGGCTCGAAGTATGAAGAAATTACATGAATTGCTATACTATGTAACATTATTTTTTATTTTCAAAGCATACATGTAATGATTTTACTGAAATGATTCATAATTTATAATAAAATATTTTTCTTATTGGATTGGTATTAGTAATAAAAAATTAGTTTCCAAAATTGGAAATGACTTTTGGTGGGAAATCTAATTTTAGCAATGACTTTGTTATTAGATAGATAAAGATAAAGATGTATATATATTATTAAATGGGAAATTTACACTTTGATACCTACATTTTGGACACTTTTTCAAAAATGACCAACTTTATTAATATTACCAGAACAATACCCACTTTTTCAAAATTTTTGCAAATCTGACCTCGATCAAATTTTCAGCCTAGAATATCTATGTGGCATGCCCAACAAATTTATTTTATTTTTAGTTCATAATTGACATGGAATATCCAGGTAATATTTTTTATTGGAGCAAAAAAGTCACGCAAGAATTCCGGCGTGCCACATAGATATTCTAGGCTGGAAATTTGATGGAGGTCAGATTTGCAAAAATTTTGAAAAAGTGGGTACTGTTTTACTAATAGTAATAAAGTGGGGTCATTTTTAAAAAAGTGTCCAAAATGTAGATATCAAAGTGTAAATTTCCCTTATTAAATTGAGAATAAAGCCTATAAATTTACCTCTACTAGTTAAGATGCCAAGAGTAAAGGGTAAAATTATTGGTATTTCATTCATTTAGCAGTTTTTTTATTTCGAGGTAGCCCGCAACCGCTACAGAGGTGCACATTGGATGAACTTTGTCCCTGTGTAATTACCTGTAAACTACACAGGGGAGGTAAACCACACTTGACAAGCCAGATGTGACAAGCTCACACTTAGTAGTGTTGGTGATGAGATTCGAACTTGAGACATTTGATCTCAAGATAACACCACTGCACCACTAGGTTATACTCAAGGGGACTCATTTAGCAGTTTTTTTTTTTGTATGTAGAGGGTAACCCACAGCCGCTACCGTAGTGCGCACTGGGTAAACCCTGCCCCTATGTAATAGCCTGCAAACCTACACAGGGGAGGTAAACCACATTTGGCATGACAAGTGTGACAGGCTCACACCTAGTGGTGTTAGTGGTGGGTCGAACTTGAGACCTTTGACCTCAAAAAACACTACTCTACCACTAGGTCATCTCCAAGGGGACCCATTTATCAATTTTCATTGCATGATTATATTGTGTGTATACTATATATCGCATGATGGGTAAAATGCGTCAAACTTATTTGTGTCATTGAAATATTGTATAAAATCTTGTCTTTAATTACATCAAATCCCCTCGTGTTCTTAAAAAGTACAATTTTTTTTTCTTTCTAAATTTTGGAACAAAATACTTTATTAGCTTCGTCGCAATTCAATTTTATTTGCAATTGTGACTATTTCGGGTAAAAATTTAAAAACTTAAATTTATGTATATTTTGTAAAAAATAAAAAAGTTTTACGCTTTTACCGGATGCATGATTGTTGAAATACAAGTCAAATGAAGAATCAACAATAATGTTGGATCAAATACTTAAAGAACAAAATAATGTGGCATTGTATGCAAGAAATAAAAATGCACTTTTATTCTGCTTTTGATGGGACACTGCAGTTCCAATTCTGTAGTACAAAACTTGTCGTAGCACTTACATATTGAATAGGGAAAACAGTGAAAAATGTCAGCTACATAAAATTATTATTATTATTTTAAATTTTTTTTTGTGGTGGCTTAATTGCAGCTCCTACTTTTTTTTATCTTATTCCGTAGATTCTATGTGACATATTTTACCCCGTCATGCACATTTTAATAATTTTTAAATAATACACACGCATTTAAAATAAAATAAATAGATTCATTATTTAAAAATTATTAAAATTTATGTGATGGGTGTAATGTGTCGTACGTGACAGTGCATGGAATTTCCTGTGATTCCGGCCACCTAAACTTTCAAAAGCAATTCACGTAGGCCGTTTCTTTTAATTGTAGGTTGTGATTCCCACATGAAATGACAAAATTGACGGAGGGCTTTGAAGACTCGAACCGTGGGGTCGATTTAGCCGACGGACAATCGGCGCGGATGGAAAATTGGAATTTATTTATGCAGCATATATCAAAACTTTAAATTTGAACATTCCATTTCTCAGAAACCCATTGACAGGGCAAGGTAACTGATAGCTGCATCTGTGGCTGTGATATAAATCAAGGTTCCAGTTTTGTTGGGGCACATAAAGATTTTTCTTGTTTTATGTCATAGCGACTTGGACACTTACACGATACATAAGCTACAAATGAAGTTAGTTATAAAGCTTCAGCTTAGGATTAAGACTTTCCATCTAAATATCATCATCAATTAATATATTTCATGATTTGTGGTCCTTCTTTTCCCTCCAAAATTAAGAGATGACAATTTTTCACTACCCATGAAAATGAATTTGGGTTGCCTTTTGTGATAGTCAACAGAAGTGTTAGTAATTGCTACCACTTTCTCCAAGCCAAACGTGCATGCCTTCTCCATTATCCATTTTGCTTTCAAAATTATTGGAATATATATATATATATATATATATATCAAAGAAGATGATGAATCATATGATAATCAAAATTTCATGTGAGAACAAGGAACTAATTCCATCATTCATCCTCAAAAAATGTGTGATCTAGAATCTAGATCAAAAGCAACACAAGGTAGCATTTTTGTAATTTAAGGGTTATTTTAATGAGACTATGATAGTTTTGTAATTTGAAAAATATAATTAAAGTACTAGGGTTTTTTTTCTCTCTCTCTCTCTCTCTCATTCTCTATCTCTACTTTTCATCGCTTCTTCTTCGCTGATTCTTTGATTTCAATGTGCAGTAGACAAATTCACGAAGAAAAAGAGAAGACTATCACCCAGATCGAATTCAAATTGAAGATCACCTAAATCGAATTCAAAGTAATATTTATTCATCTTCCTTCACAGTTTGTTCTCTCTCTCTCTCTCTCTCTCTCTCTTTTTTGAGTTTGCTCTATCTTTCTCGATCTTTTATCACTTTGTGTGTGTGTGTGTTTTCTTACTCTGATACTTCTTCTTATTTTACCCTCTCTCCCCATTATTATTAGTTGTTCAAAATTTGTGTAATATGCAGTTGATTAAGTTGATCTTTTCAATTTTCATGATTAATAGATATTTTCAGTTCTTTGTATTGTTGTTGATGTATGTGAGTATCTAAAACATATTATTAGAGGTTTAAAAATTATATTTTCCGTCTATTGATTTTCTGTAGATTTTATTTTTTCATTACTATACACATGTGTTATTTGTCATAATTTATTAACATTACAGTACGTCACATTAGCATTACAAAAGTTGTTATATTAACATTACAAAATGAAATATTAGCATTATAAAAACAGTCTGTCAACATTATAATAAAAAACATCTTGTTATTAGAGTATCGGCATGATAAACGATTTATTAGCATAAATATGACTAGTTTTAGCACTATCAAAAAAGATATTGACATTACTATGATTAGTAATTTATCAGAATTAATATTGTTAGCATTACAGTACGTCTCATTAGCATTATAAAAGTTCTTATTAGCATTACAAAATGAATTATTAGCATTATAAAAACAGTCTGTAATCAGCATAATAAAAATAGCTTGTTTTCAAATTATTAACATGATGAATGATTTATTACTATTACTATAATTAGTTTTAGCATTATCAAAGAAAATATTAGCATTACTATGATTAATTTTAGCATTACCACTGTTTTTATATTTCAATTTTTTGTCTTATTTAATTTGCAGATTATGTTGGCACCACTGCAGAGATTTCTCCTGAGTTGTCTATATTTCAATTATATGTATTAAATTTCTAACTTTTTGAACAATTGTCACTTTTTTTAGACTTGTCATAATGCTTCTCAATTGACACGATTATTTCAATAGCATGTAATTGAAATATTAATATATGTCAAATTCATGTATTTTCATTAAAAGTGAATGCTTTTGATGCTCTACTTTAGTAGTATATAAATGATATGCTATGATAATATTACCATTTAAAAATTCAACTGCTAAAGTTTGCATATGTCAGTACTAACCATAATTTTCACCTCCGTTATTACTTTCACCTTATGTGTAACATATATTTTCTAATGTTAACAAGGGCAATGATAATGCTAACATGATCGAATACTGATACTAATGCAATAAAATTCTAACAACATTGTTCATGGTTGGTTTATAATGTTTATGGTAAGTTTTTCTACTAATGCTAACATTAGTTATAATAATGCTAAAATGAGCAATGATAATGTTAACACTACCGAACAATAATGACAATACAACAAAATCCTAACAGAATTGTTCATTGTTGATTTATAATATTCATGACAAGTTTTTCTGTTAATGTTAACGCTAGTCATGATAATGCTAGAATAAGCTATGATAATGATAAAACTGTTGAACAATAATGCTAATGATACAAAATGTATGGCTAAATCAGACAATGCCAATATCATTGTTAATGGGCTAGGTTTTACATGTTTATGGAACGTACCATGCTTATTTACTACGATTTTATTGTTTATCTTATTATATTTTAGTGTTAATTTTTTTAAAAAAAACTTATTTCTTATCTTAATATTGTATTTTAGTGTTAATAAGTACTAAAATACAATAAAATAAGTAATAAAATTGTAGTAATTTAGTATTTTAGTATAGTACCTGTTAGTGCTATGCTTGACACTAAACGAAGATACACCATGAAGGAGGAGATTGTTAGTGCCATGCACTAAATTTTTTTTATCAAGTGCTCTACTTTGCACTTGTTATAGTGATTGATTGTCATTAGTCTATATGACATAGAATCATCACTAAGTATTTGGTTTTTTCAAGTACAACAACATTTATGAATATGTACATAAACGTGACCTGAACTTACTGAATACAGCTCAAGCAAGGAGTTTGGATTGAGCTGAAGATGAAGACGGTTGTGCATCATGCCACAACTGAGATTATTCAACATGATGAGTACTGCCAGCTAGCTTGACTGATAACCAGAAGTCAATTTGTGAACATACAAGACATATCACTGTGCTACCTGATATGAAGGTTCAAAGATCAACAATGTTCATTGCAACGTTTGTGAACATTTGCATGAACATTCTTTGTCCAAATTGTTCTTCCAAAGATCGATTGAAGCTGTTCGAAGTTGCCAACCAAGAGAAGATTCAAGATCATTCTAGAAGATGCCTTATTTACCTTAAAGGAGCACATGATTGAAGATAAGGTAGAAGTCTAAAGATGGAAGAATTCTAACAAGGCATGTCCTTGGTTTTGAAGCTATTTAAAGAAGTTTCCTTATCAAATTTCGAATATGATTAGGACTTATTTTTTTTCATGTTAAGGCTATGTTGTAATCAATAAATAGTCTGGATTCAGACTTCTTAGACACACACTGAATACACTGAATAGATACATTCTGCACAAGAGCTCTAAATTGTTTAAGAGTCACATATGTTCTAGTTGTCATTGTTAGGCTAGAGATTAGTGTTCTAGTCAAAGTGTTTTGAAATTTCTTTCATACACTGTCAAAGAATTCTCGGGAGAGAATACCTGTGGGAACTAGATAGGTAGAAATCTAGGTTGTGAGGAGAGCTCATAGTTCAATCTATTAAAAGAGGGTGTTCAAGTAGAACGGATTTTGAGTGACGAGAGATCAGCTGCATGTAGGATCCCTAGTAAACGATACATTAGAGTATTAGATTATTTCTCACGGACTTGACAAATCCCCCTAACGTAGATCAGTTGATTGAACAGGGTTACTAATCTCTTTCCTGCTTTACTTTCTGCAATTTACATTAAGTTCATAATAATGTTCATGACCATTATTATGAACATTATCTAACAATGTTCTAGAACATTTTTTAGAATGTTTACAAAATAGATACTTTGTACAAGGTGTGCACTTTCAATTGGCACCAGAGCAGGTCGTTTTGTGTTCAAAATGAAAAGATTACTGAAAGTACATCTCTGTATGAAGTATTTGGTTTTAAAGCCATGTATTCCATCAAGGAAGGAGGTTCCACAGCCAGGCCACCCCTTCTAGAAGACAACAATTATCCGTATTGGAAGGCAAGAATGCATGCCTTTCTCAGATCCATCGATGATCAAGCATGGAAGAATATTACAGAAGGATGGATACAACCTACTGTTGCCAAGGATGAAAAGTATACTCCCATTCCAAAGAAAGACTAGACTGAACCACAAAAGAGGTGGTTTAATGTAAACTCCAAAGCTCTCAATGCTATATTTTTTTATATGGACATGGAGTCATTCAGCCTAATCTCAATCTGTGAGACGACTGCCAAGGCTGCATGGTATATGCTGGAGATAACCTTTGAATGAACCAACACTGTCAGACTTTTAAGGCTTCAATATTACCTCTAAATTTGAAAATTTGAGGATGGCAGACTCTGAAATCATTGGAAAATTCAACGCCCGCTTAAGGAGTATATCTAATGAAAATTTTTCATTACGAGAAGTAATGACAGATGAAAAACTATTTAGGAAAGTTGTGAGATCTCTACCAAAGAGGTTTAGTTACAATGTTGCTGCCATTAAAGAAGCAAATGGCATCAGAAGTATGAGACTGGATGAGCTGATGCGATCTCTCAGGACTTTTGAGATGAATCTTGAAGAAGATAAGCACATGGATAAAGGAAAATAAAGTTTCTTGAAAACTGAAACTTCAAAGAAAGTTCCTGAAAAAGTTCATAAAGATGTTCCTGATAAAAACATGTTGAATTCTATGGTTTTAATCACCAAGAATTTTAGAAAGATGTTGAAAAGGGTAGGAAACCAATCCGTATTCAAGTTCAACAATAGGAAGCAATTCTCTCGTAGGTCTTCTAATAGGAACAACTCTGATCAAGTTGAAGATCAAAATAAAGGAATAAGGTGCAGAGAATGTGAAGGCTTTGGACAACTTAAAAAAATATGCTAATACTCTGAAGAAAAAGAAGAGCAACAATGCCTCCATGAGTGAAGAAGAAACAAGCTCCAGTGGTTCGGATTCAGAAGATGAACATATAGCCTTCATAGCAAGAAACAATGAAGAGTCACACACTGATCCTTTTGCTTTCCAACAGAAATCAGATGATAATGAAATCAGTGACATCAATCTTGAAAACATTTATCAAGAGATGTTCAACAAGTGACTAGAGGTTATTGAAATTAATAAACAGCTTGTTGTACAGAATCAAAAAATCAACTAAGAGAAGAGTCAACTGATAAACAAGGAAGCAGCTCTGCAAAAGACCATCTGTGATCAGAAGAAAGAGATTGAGCAAGTCAATGAAGATCTGAAAGTGTTTATGAGAAATATCAAAATTCTTAATAATGGTACTAAGAATCTAGATGAGATACTTAACTCAAGATAGATTGTTAAGGTACGCTATGGTCTTGGATACTCGGGACAAAGCTCTGGAAAGATAGAGTTTGTCAAATCAAATGAGGAATTTGATCCAAGCAAAGATGTTTAAATGAACGTTCAGAACGTTTTCAAGAACGTTTCTCCCTAGAATGTTCCTCACAAGAAGATCTTCTACAAAAATAATGCCAACGTTACTCTCCACAACATATCTAATAGGAAGAAGATCATCTACCGTTATTGTGAGGATGTTGGACATATAAGACCTCATTGTAAAGAATATCTTAGAGATCTAAAGAGAATGAGGAGAAGGTTTGTGCCTACAAAAGCGAAAGCTACAACTCTACGGTAGAATTGGAAGAAAAAGGAAATCACACCTAAAAAGCAGTGGGTGGTGACACGCCATTGTTTTGTGTGCAAAATTACACCTGTGGGCAAAGCCCAAGAAATGCTTTAATTTGCCTCAGAGGCTAGTATAGCACCCAAAGGAAGATATCGTCCCACGATGAGTGATTATCCTTTCTATCTTGTAAGTAACTTTTGGGTTTGTGTAGATTTGGGTTTGTGTAGAATTACTATCACTAATCCCTCCCTTAACTATTAAAAACTAATCAAACAATAAAAATAACACAAGACGAAGATAATTAATATAAAACAAATGTTCAAGTCAAATGTAAATTCAGTTTTGGTAGATGCATGCAATCCTGGGCACAACTACGTAGGTACCCTAATTTGATCGGTCAGTTATAGGAAGCAGTTATGAGCGACTTACACTCCCCAATCCCTTCTTATTGTTTACGCTAAGAGTGATATGGGCAACAACTCTTAGTCCCTAACTACCCAATCACCAATGAAGAGATGCATACAGAGGTGTTACAAGGGCAACATCATTTAATCGGAGAGACCCAATACTAGAACATAGACACATCCTCGGTGTGCCCACAAGATCTACCCATACTTTGTTATCCAAGGTCCGGCGTCTATTTTATCACTTAGTGGCTCATCAGGACATGAGTATCCCTGCTTCCACCCTGACTTACATAAATAATAGTTCGATTAAGACTGGTCAACTACCTAATCTTGCTACTACCATGTCATCATTCTTCCCAGAATGAAGTTTGGAACCGTTTCAAGGTAAATTAAGAACACTAAGCGTCATGCATATTTTCTACCTTAACCTATTCACATTCAACTTGAACACTGGATACCTATCCAGAAAACATATTAATAAACAAAGAAAAAGTAAATAAACAACTCATGATAAAAGGAAAATGTACAAAATTAAGGACCAGATCCAACTCCAATTTGGGAAAAAATAAGTACGTGCATCAGCTGAGGGCAAACCGCCCTCTGCTGTGCAGAATATCCAGAAAACTTAAAGTGCAGAAAATAAAATATATCTTGCGGTTGAAAAGGGGTGTTAACTGACCTATGCAAATGAAAATAACCTACTATTTATAATTATTCTGAATAGCCACAATCCGGCCCAGTCCAGCCCACGTAGGGGCATAAATTAGTTGAAGGAGTTCCACTTCAAACATGTTCCCTAAATTATAGGGATGTGCTGCTCCATCTATTCTCTCTCATTTATCTCTTCTCTTCTCTCTGTTCCACATCTTCTCTCTCCTATAGCTGAACTTTTCCAAGCTTCGGAACTGCTATGCACATAGACCCATATTAGTTTGGAAGGAGTTGCTACTGCACTTCCACACTAAATCCGCAATAGACTATCAAAGCTTTAGCGGTTGATCCTCTTTATGCCCTCAGTCAAGTTGGCATCTTGGTTATGCCCATAATGGATCCAAAACGTGCTTCTTTCCTCCCCTATTACACTTTGTCCCAAACTAGACTCTAGACACTCCTAAAACTACTAAAAATAAGTGAAAAGACAGAATAAAACTACACGAAATTGAGTCTGTATCAAGTGGTGAAGAAGAAATATGTCAGCATGATCATATATCGCTTATAGCTGAAAGTTCAAATAGTTGGTAATTTGACAATGGATGTTCAAGGCACATGACAGGTGACAAAGAAATGGTGAAAAATCTAAAGACCTGTTTATCTGACTTTGTGACTTTCAGAGATAGAAAGAAAGGTAAAGTCATGGGAAAATGAGTTCTAGATATGGAAGAGATGTCAAATCTGAAAAAAACTATGCTTGTGATGGTCTAAAGGCCAATCTGATCAGTATAAGTCAAATGTGCGATGACAATATGACTGCAGTCTTCACTAAAGATGATTACTAGGTCTACAAGAAAGACAATGAAGTCTTCATGGAAGGAAAAAGATCATTTGGCAACTACTATCATTTAAACGTTCATCCAGAATGTTCCATAACCTGTCAGAGAACATCCTTGGAAGAAACTCAGTTATGGCACTAGAAGCTTGGCCATACTCACTTTAGGAATCTACGGAAGCTGATTAACAAAGACATGATTAATAAAGGGATTCCAAAGAAAAAGGTTGACCGTGATAGAGTATGCGGCCCCTGTCTGTTAGTTTTGTATACTAGAAGACTTATCTTTGTATACAATTTTGATGATATTTTATGATTATATAGATTGAATACTATTATTGTCACTATTTGCATTTAAATTGTTATATTTTCATGCATGTTCATTATACTTACATTGTGGATGATATGGTGTGGGAGAACACATGGCAAGATTATATCATTGGATCATTGTAATGTATTAAAAGACTCACGGCTTAGATGGTCCTGAACTCACCATTGGTACACCGTAGAATAATTTGATAGTTAGTTTGGCTTGACTAGCTGATTATTATAGTACACCAACTCATGTACTGAGGAGGATCACGATAGGATACTATTCTCTACTCTGACCTTAAGTAAGAGAATAAAGATCCACAGAGTTCTGGTTCTCAACTCATATATATTGGCGGACATATATATGTTGTGTTTATTACTTTGATATATCAATGAGTGAGGTTCTTTGATAGAATCAATAATCTCAATATTTTGAGTGATAACATTTACATATATGATGGGTCGTGTAATATATATGGGCACTGTGTCCTGGTGCGCCAAGTTGATGATGTCTTCTTGAGGAAACACAAAGTTCATGTGAAACCTTGCAGGTGGAATTTATTCCGTACATGAGAAAGCTTGTGTGGTACTACTCAAGGAATAAGATATTAATTAATTATAGCTTTCAGAAGCTTACATAATTAATTAATGGACATTATATTTTTTTAAACGTGGGGAATGGCTAAAGTAAAGGAGAAAGCATATTCGCAAATATGTATTAAATTGGTAGGTCAGTATTATTTCTTTAGTGGAATAAAAATAATACTTAATTTATTTAATTATATCCTAAGTTTACTGGATATTACAAATTAAATAAATTAGCAGGCCGATATAATATTCTTCTAGATCTCTGTTGTAGCCCAATATGACTGAAGTGGACTGGAGATAGAACGAGAGCTAGAGGCCCAATCCCAGTAGGGTTGGGACTGTTAATTTTCACCCACCTCCCTATAAATATAAGGGAGGGGGATGAAAATACAAGCATAAGAAATCAGCCCTCTTTTGTTCTCTTGATTTCCACAGAATTCACACCCGTTTCAATAGATTACATCCCACCCTGTATCTGAACACAATCTGGGAATACATCAGAAGATCAAGAAGTGGAATTGCTCAGTAGGGGACGCCGATCATAGTGTATTCACCATCAAGATTAGACCTTTAATCTTGTCATCAACCGGAGTTCAAATTGTAAGTTGATTTTCGGTTTCTATGTTTCTGCTTTAATTAGAATCGAAAATTGTCTTGTATGTTTTTAAACTCGGTTAATTAAATTCATACAAGATACATGAAAATATGATTTACATGATACGTGGATTAATGAACAACCAAAAAGATCTTGCGGTGGTTTAATTCGAAAAAACCCCAACAACTGGTATCAGAGCGGGTTTTGGCATTGTTCTAGTTTTAATCCTAAGATGAATTCGATGTATATATTTTCATTTGATGATAAATTTATGGTGTTTAAATTTTCAAATTTAAATATACATGTATTTCGATTTTTGATGTGTTCTAAACTTGGATGAATTTTTTATGAGAATCGAAAACTCTAGTTTTGAACACTCCATAATTTTTAATCCATGTCCTATTAGATTTGGAATAGTTTTTTGATGATATCAAAATTTTCAGATTTAATTAGATGAGTGTTTGAAAATTAGACCATCAAAATTTGTGAAATTTTGATGATTTAATTTCCCTAATTTTTCCTATTTAATTTTCGATCCTAATAAATTAATTTGGAAATGTTTTTGATGAAAATCAAATTTCTAGATTTATTTAGTGGGAGGCTTCGAAAATTAGGTATTTTAGAATTGGATATGGCAATGTTTGCTGTATATCATAATTAGTTACCTAATTCTAATCTAAATAAATTTGGAAATAGAATTTTAAATTTAGAAAAGTTTGAAGAGGATCAAATTTCCAAATTTATTTTTCTTGTAATTTTTGAAATCTAGTAGATTAGAATTGGATAATGTAATTTTTGATGTATGTCAATAGTTATCAAATTCTAATCCAAAAAAATTTGAAAATAGATTTTAAATTTGAAAAGAGTTTAAAGTGAATCAAAATTTTCAGATTTATTTTCTTGTTATTTTCGAAAATCTTGTAGTTTAGAATTGGATAAGTAATTTTTGATGTAAATCATAAATTGCGTAATTCTAATCTAGATAAGATTGAAAATAGAATTTAAATTTGGAAAGAGTTTGAAGTAGATCAAATTTCCAGATTTTAATTCTTGGAATTTTTTATCCTAGCCATATATATTTGGAATAGATTTTTGATATATATCAAGATTTTCAAATATTATTTAATTAGGGTTTTATTCGAAAATTAAGTATTAAATTTGGTGGATAATTTTAATAAATTTTTAGATTTATTCTTATGTTATTTTTTACTAATACAATATTTAATTTGGTAAATAATTATTTTAATTTTCAAATATTATCTTGTAGATATTTTTGAAATTTTTAATTTAATTAATTGTAATTTTTGAAAATCATGTATCATGTGTGGATATCATATGAAATTTTATGTTTATCATATAATAATGATGGTTGGATGTGTAGACTATTTTATTTGCAGGTTATACCAACTATCATGACTCCTTATTATGCGATGTATGTTTTAATTTAATGCTGAATGTATGATTGGTTGTATGTCGGTTTGGCTACATGATTTTTATCCATGAGAAAATCCATAGATTAGGTTTAGGCATTTTATTTTATTATGTTGTTTAATGTAATAGGAAAAATAAAATTGTTAGACCTAGTAGTGACTTCCAAAATCACTAAGTTTTTTAGATATATTTTTATTCTAGAAATATTAGGATTTTCCTTTTAGGGATAGATATTCTGTATTGAATAAAGATTGAAGATTGACTCAAAGAAGGAAAGTAATGTAGCCCATTAAAGAAAAGATATCCCGATTCATGTCCTGAAACCTTAATCGGAGCTAGGGTTGGCGAGGCGCGACGATGAAGGGCGGCGGCCATGCCCGAGATTCCGGAGCTGACTTAGTTTTATCTCATCAAGCAACATGAGATATAAGCCATGATAGTTGGTTTTATTTTTCTGCTTATTATGTTGTTTGAAGCATGCAGTGAATGTTTATCATTTTATGTGATGTTTGCATGTTTTAAAATGGGATAAAATGAAACCTCAAACATAAATAACTAAGTGGGAGAGATTCATACCAAAGTATGTAGAAATCTCAAACAGTCTCCATTAATCTAGTTTAATTGAGAAGTGATGGGCATGCGCGTTGACAATAGGTGTTCCTCCATATCAGATGTGTCATATCACAGAATTCTCTAGAAACTAAACCTCTTAATAAAGATAGCTGTAGGACACTGCTAGAACTAACTGACTCCTCCATCTGGAGTAGTAAAATTCAAAACAGTGCCCTTGGGGCAAAGATGATGGTGTTCACACTTAGGTGTAATTTATTAATAAACGTCCATACTATCGTGGCTTATTAATTAGATGATTACATGATCGTGATGGTTTCCAAATATTAATTTACTTGTCATAAAGAAATTTGACTGGAGGTAATTTAAAGTTTTAATAACCTGTTTAAAAATGAATTTTTTAAACGTCCACACTATCGTGACTTATGAGAAACATTTTTAAAATGTCGGTGGATTGGCATATAATTTTTAGAGGTTTTCAATTATATGCTATTTTCTTAAAGTTTGTGACTGTACTGCATGTTTATTTTTTAGTTATTCTATATCATCATGGCACTCTCCAACTTGTCCTCAATTCTCAAAGAAAATAAGTGAATCGGTGAAAACTATAATGACTTGATTCGTAACCTTAACCTCGTCCTAACTGCTGAGGGACACAAATACGTACTTAAAGAGGAATGTCCTCATAAGCCGGATGAGAATTCTGGTGAAGCGCAAAGGTTGGATTATGATAAGTGGGTTAAGTCTGACGAGATGGCGCGATGTTATATCTTGGCTTCTATGTCAAATGTGCTGCAACATCAACATCAGTCGATGAAGTCTGCTTATGATATAATGCTCAATCTTAAGGAGCTCTTCGAATACTAGAATCGCTTAGCTCGGCAGTTAGCCATGAAGAACTTGATGAGCATGGGAATGGCTGACTCTACAGCAGTAAGGGATCACATTCTCATGATGATGGGTTATCTGTCGGAGATCGAAACCCTGGGTGGAGAGGTAGATGTTGAATCTCAAATAGATATTGAGCTCCATAGTCTTTCGCCGAAGTTTGAGCAGTTCAGATTGAACTTCAATATGATAAAGAAAGATGTTACTTTATTTGAATTGCTCATGGATCTTTAAGTAGCTGAGTTACTTCAAAAGGGAAATTTAGAAGCTCAGATAACTGAAAACAGGGCGTCTTCTTCGGGGGGTCAAAAAGAAGAAGAGGAACGGACTGAGAAAGGCTGCAAATACGGTGCCTAAGGCTAAGAAGGTCAATGCAAAGATTCCTCTAGTGGAATTCAAGTCCAAGATAAAGTTCTTCAAGTGTGGCCAGATGGGTCACTGGAAGGTGGCGTGTCCCAACAAGAAGAAGAAGGGTATGTCTCACGCTCTTGTTGTTGAAACATGTTTAGCTACTTGTTGAACTCAATCATGGGTAGTAGATACTGGGGCTACTAATCATGTTTGTATGTCATTATAGGGGTTCCTGGTAAAAATGCAACTAAGTGATGGCGAGATCACCGTCTACATAGGCAATGCTATGAAAGTGGTGGCAGTTGCAGTGGGAGACGTTACTTTATCTATTAGTAGTGATAGGATTTTAGTTTTGAAAGACTGTCTTTATATGCCAAATTTTAGGCGAAACCTTAATTCAGTTTCTAAATTGTTTTTGAATGGATATTCAGTTTCTTTTGATAGCAAAGTCGTTATCACAATTGGTAAATGTTTTATCTATTCTGGCACATTGGATGGACATCTTTATTTATTTAATCCAATGCAAAATACTACACAAATGCAATTACTGATTACATCGATCACAAAACCCTAATAAACGAAAAGAACTTTCGGAACTGAATCAAACCTATCTTTGGCATCTCAGGCTCGACCTGTAATACCCCGTAAAATACTTACTGTTTAATTACAGTTAAGTGTGTGATTACTGTACGAGTACAGTAATTTCACGTCAGATTAGGGTCGAAAGTATCCGTTATATTCCATCGAATTCAAGGTCAATTAAAATTCCGTGGGTGGATTAAATATTTCTGTTAGGGTTTATCTCCTTTTCTGTATGGAAAGCCGGAATCGTAATTTCAGATAAATTCGATTCCTATTTTATTTACGGTGCGTGATTATCGTGAATCAGATATTCCGATAATTAATTTCAGGACTGGGAGACTCAGATATTCTCCAGTCATGCAATTGTTTAAATTCAGATAATTTAAACGAGATGTTCAAGTCAAGAGAATCAGATATTCTCTAGGTTTCGGATGTTTTAAATTGTTGAGGATTTAAAACCAGTATTTTAAAGCAGTGTTTTAAAATCAATAATTTCAAATAAACTATTGTTTTAAAATAAGTGAATTATTTTAGCAATATCGGTTTAATTCGGGATTTTTCCGAAGACGGAAAATATCACGATAATCGAGCAATTGGTATTTAAAATGAATATTTTTTTTTATTAACCGAGGCATGGGAGGCCATGCCTTTCCCCTCACCTCTCCCATGCCTCTCACGTTTCTTGTCCCCCAAATCAAAGAAAAATATAGATACATAAGTATAGTGCATAGAGAGAGAGAGTGCTTGCCATTTCTTGCTCACATTTTCGAGAGAAAGAGAGATAGAGGCAGCTGCAATTTCCTTTCTTCTTCTTCTTCTTCATCTTCTTCTTCTTCTTCTTCTTCTTCTTCTTCTTCTTCTTCTTCATTTGCGTAAAAGTTGTGAGAAAGAAAAGGGCAAGACAACCATTCATCTTCCATTCCATCTTCTTTCATTTTCTACACAAAAGTTGAGAGAGAGAAAAGGGCAAAGCATCTCTCATTTCATCATCTTCTCCATTTCTTCTTCTCCACACCATCTTCTTGCTTCTATTTTCTTTGATCGAGAGAGAGAGTGAGAGAAACAAGAAGTTGTAGCCATTGTTGGGAAGAGCTCATACATGTTCAAGCCGTTCTTCACCATCGTTGTGTTTCCGGCGTCGTCATTGGAAGCTTCGTTTCCATCGATCCATCTTCTTCTAAGTTCTTCCAACATTTCCCCATTGTTGTTTGAAAGGTATTTCGAAAACTATGGTTATGTAGTTATGTTTTCAAGCTTTCGGTACCAATATATATATATATATATATATATATATATTTGGGTTGTGTTTTGAAGCATGTTTGATGAATATTGAGTTGATTAATGTATAGGCATGTTTGAGATGAGGATGATGTGTTAAAGTGCATGATTTCAATGATATTGAAAGGTTTGTGAAGATTGGTGTCGAGTTTATGGTGTTGTGTATTTGTGTATCGAGTTCCATAGCTTCTGTCGTCGTTCATACGACTCTCGGCCTCAGTCTCGTGCGACCGCGGGGACGAGCACGAGCGCGCATAGGCCGCGCGAGCGCGCACAGGTCGCGCGCCCGCGCAAGTCGTGCGCCCGCGCACTTCGCTTTCGGCAGACTTGCCACCCTTCGGTTAAACGAGCATAACTCCCTCGTTTTACATCCGATTGAGACACCGTAAATTTTTCCAAAAACTAGACTTAAGAGGCTTTCCAATGGTATAGGTCTCATTCCCTAATTCATTCTGTGGAATTTGTGAAAAATCGACGAAGTGGGATCATGTTTCGGTTTTCATGAAATCATGGCAGTTCTGCCACCTTTTGGTAAAACGGGTATATCCGTTTCATTTGTTATCATCTTAAGCCACTATAAATTTTTAAAAATTCTAGACTTCCGTGGCTTTCTAATGGTATATATCTCAGTCCATAACTCTTCCTGAATCAGTCGTGAAAAATCTCCAAAGTCAGGACACGAGTTGTTTTCGGAAATTCGGGCAATTCTGCCACCTTCTAGTAAATCGGCTATAACTTCTTCGTTAGTTATCGCCTTGAGTCACTGTAAATTGTGTAAAATTCTACATTTCTGTGGCTTTCCAACGGTATAGGGCACGTTCCCTGCACCCTAGCGTGTCAAAACAGAAAATTCCGCAAAGTTGATCGTTGTGCAGAATGTTGTTTGATCTAAGTTTAATGATTGATCTTGTTTTTTTAGAAAATCGAATTGCGATGATGTTAAGGTACTGTTGATACCTTAAATGATGATGATATATGCCTTAATATGTCTAATAGCTAGGGTTGAGAATAACCCTTAAGCTAAGAGAATTTAGAACGGATACTAGACCCTAATAGGCCTTCGTTTCGTGTTGAGTCCTATCGGATTTGGATCAACATGCTAAGTGCATTTTTATATATTGAAGGCTAGCAGATCCGCAAGGGATAAGATCAGTGAGGAACTAGCTGCTGCAGTAATTAAAAACGTCGGTGAAAGGTGGGCTTTCTTTTCAACGGACTCTTAGTCCAAATAATGATTTGAGTTTTTACTCATCTGCAGTTAATTATTTCTGATGCAAATAAATTATTATCATGCATAAAATGATTGTTTTGTATAATATCTTATCCGTATTTAGTTAGCTCGCAAGGGGCTTTCTAACTGTTAAATCGATCGGGCCTCGTGCTAACTTAGCGTGTTAACCGAGGTTAGTGTACACTTGGGTCGGTGATATTAGGAAGAGAGAAAGACTGAGCGGAGCTATTCTTGACTAAGACATCGACGATGCTAAACGTGCGATGGAAAAGGCTGAGCGGAGCTATTCCTTGATCGGCGTTTAGTAATGGTATGTAGAGTGCGGAAAAGGCTGAGCGGAGCTATTCCTTGGCACTCGAGTGCGGAAAGAACTATTCCTTGGCACTCCGTTTGGATATGGATGATCATACAACAGAAAGGCGTACGCAAAGACAGAAAATGATTTAGTAAAACATAGGGCCTTTTCAAATAAAACCCCTATGTGTTTACTCAGAATGCATGATAATAAAACAGATTTGATAAATATTCATAATATCAGGTATATATTATGATATATATTTTGGCAATGTGTTCACTGAGTATACTTGTACTCAGCCCTGCATATTTGTTTTGAAATGTGCAGGTTGAGTGTTGATGGTGCAGGGTGAAGTGCTGAGAGAGAGAGACAGTTGTTGAGTACAGGACTCAGAATATTTTCCTGTACTTTGATGTGCTATATTGCTTCCGCTACTTTTGTATAACCGAGTCAAGTCTTCAGTATGTCTTGAACTCGATGATACCTTTTTGCTACTCTGAGGTATTTATTTATTCAGTTATATTTTGTGAATTGAAACTCAATTCTGAATTAGAGTTCACTGCAAATATCGTTCCTGGATTGCAGTGGTTTATTCCTTTATTTAATTATTTCCAGTTCGCATCTTGATCCATCCTTCATTGGGATCGAGTCGTGCCAATCACACGTCGCATTAATTGGATATTAATGTGGGGTCGTGACACGACCATATCAACCTTAAAAGGATACAAAGACTAGTAAATGATGGACCTTTATCTTCACTAGTCCTAGAATTGTTCTCTTTGTATGAATCTTGTTTGGAAGGTAAAATGATCAAGCGTTCTTTTAAATTTAAAGGGAATAGATATGAAGAGTTGTTCGATTTGATTCATTCTGACTTGTGTGGCCCTATGTTAGTTCAAGCTCGAGGAGGGTATGAGTATTTCATCACACTCATTGATGATTACTTAAGATATGGATACATATACCTATTACGCCGTAAGTCTGAATGCTTTGAGAAATTTAAGAAATTCGAGGTGGAAGCGGAGAAATGAACAGGTAGAAGTATCAAATCACTACGTTATGATCGTGTTGATGAGTACCTCTCAGGCAAATTTAGGGACTACTTGGCAGAGAATGGGATTACATCCCAGTTGACTGTGCTTGGCACACCACAGTAGAACGGCGTAGGAGAAAGAAAGAATAGAACCTTATTAGAGATGGTTAGATCGATGATGAGCTATTTAAAGTTACCCATTTCATTCTGGAGATATGCTCTAGAAGTATCAGCTTACATTCTTAACTTGGTTCTATCGAAATCAGTTCCCTCTACACCTACAGAACTTTGGACTAGACAAAAGCCCAATTTAGGTCATGTTCGGATTTGGGATAGTTTTGGACACATGCTAGATAAGAAAACTAATAAACTGGCACCTTATACTGATGTAAGGTTGTTTGTTGGATATCCAAGAGGAACGAAAGATGGTTTATTCCATAGTCTTAGGGATCAGAAGATCATTGTTAGCACTAAACACCAAACAAGAAGATGTATCACCAAACACTGCACAACGTGTCATAGATATACGTGAATTGCCTTGTCACAGTGGGAGGGTTGTACGCCAACCTAATAGATTTATTAGTTTGAGTAAATCTTTGGATTTCCTTGAAGGACTAAATAAATTGGATCCCGGGAACTATGACAAAGCAGTCTAAGACAAAGATGCAGATTCTTGGAAATCTGCAATGGAATCTGAGATTAGATCTATGAATCACAATCAAGTCTAGGAGCTTGTAGAACCACCTGATGGGGTAAAACCCATTGGATACAAGTGGGTCTACAAACACAAGAGAGGACCTGACGGGAAGGTTGACACCTTCAAAGCTAGACTAGTGGCGAAAGGGTATACTCAGAAAGAAGGGATCGATTATGAGGAAACCTTCTCACCGATTGCCATGCTTAAGTCAATTTGGATTCTCTTGTCCATCACCACTCATCTAGATTGTGAGATCTGACAGATGGATGTCAAGACGGTATTCCTTAATGGAAGTCTTGAAGAAAACATCCACATGAAGCAACCAGAGGGTTACATTGCTGAAGGCCAATAGCACCTAATGTGCAAGCTTAAGAGATCCATTTATGCACTTAAGCAGGCATCAAGGTCTTAGAACATTAATTTTGACGAGGTTATCCACTTATGTGGATTCGTGCAAAGTCCAGATGAGAGCTGTGTGTACAAAAAGAGTGACGGAAATGTGGTGGCTTTTCTCGTGCTATATGTTGATGATATCTTGCTTATTGGAAACAATAAGAAGGACTTATCAAACATAAGGGTGTGGTTGTCCAAGCAGTTCGATATGAAGGATCTGGGAGAAGCCGGACATGTCCTTGGCATCAAGATCATTCGAGATCGCTAGAAAAGGATGTTGTGCCTATCCCATGCGACCTATATCGATACAATGCTAGCTAGGTATAACATGCAAGATTCCAAGAAAGGTTTTATACCTTTCAGTCATGAAATTCATCTATCTAAGGAAATGTGTCCCCAAACACAGTCTAAGATAGATGAGATGAAAGGAGTTCCATATGCTTCAGCTGTGGGAAGCCTGGTGTATGTTATGCTATGCACTATGCCTGATATATGTTATGCCGTTGGCATGGTAATTAGATATCAGTCTAACCCTGGACAAGGACACTGGACTGTGGTTAACTATATTCTCAAGTACCTGAAGAGGACTCGAGATTATATGTTAGTATACCGCTCTGATAGTCTCATGCCTTTAGGTTATATGAACTCAGATTTTCATTCCGATAAAGATCAAAGTGAGTATACCTCAGGCTATGTGTTTACATTGGGAGGCGGAGCCATTGCATAGAGGAGCATCAAGCAGAAATGCATTGCTGACTCCACGATGGAAGCTGAATATGTAGCTGCCTCTAAGAGCATCTCTAATGCTAAGCACCTATTTGGTGCAGATTCTACACCAAATTTTTTTGCAGCTCCAATGCTCAGCACCAAATTTTACACAAAATAAAATATTCTCTTAAAGATTTCATTTTATTTTATAATTGAAATATGATTATGCTTAATGAATTTTTTTTAAATGATGATCATCCAAAACTAATAACTTTTAATTATATACTTTCAAAAAAAATAAAAAAATATACTATTAAAAAATTATGTACTAATAAAAATCATTCTATCCATCTTGTTTAATTAATTGTGTTTTTATTAAAATATTTATTTATTTAGATGATTTATAATTTAAATTAAGTGAATATATAGTTTATAAATTAAATTAAATTTATTAAATAATCTATTTAATAATGGTTTTAAATAATAAAATAATCCATCAAATATTGTGGGACTCATCAACACCAATTTGGGGCAGGATTTGGGACAATATTGGAGTGAATTTCTGCACCAAATTGGTGTTTTAGTCCAGTATTGAAGTTGACCTAAGGCAGCAAAGGAAGTTGTTTGACTCCGGTGCTTCTTAATGGACTTGAGCGTGGTTCCTGATTTACCAAAGAGTATCACGATATACTGTGATAATTTTGGTGCAGTGGTCTATTTGTGTAAACTTTAGCCTCGAGTTCAAACATATTTGCATTACTTAGTTGAGTTCATCACATGAAGCTATTCTTTTGTGAGGTGTCCTTGTCATTTGTTTTGTGGACAACACACGGGAAAGGTTTGTCCACTTCACATCTTCATAGTAGCCTAGTAGATATAGCCTACAGATTCTCCTCTCCCAATCGAACACCTAGTTTAATTCTTTTCATGGCACATTTTAATTAACTATAATATTCACAGATAATCATTAAACAAAAATGTGAGAAGAAAATAACTAATGCTTTTATACATATTTCCTTTTTTACCTGGATATATAATCAGGGCCACTCCTTGTATGAGGCAAGTGAGTTGGTCGCCTCAGGCCTCGAAAAATACGAAAAAATTAGGGGCCCCAAATTTTTCATAGCATATGTATATATGTATATAATAGTTGTGAAAATAGTTTAAAGCTGAAGTTAGCCTAGTGGTTAGAATGTTTGAAATAGCGCAGAAGGCCCGATATCGAAACCTGCGCAAATTCTAAGGGGTGCCTTTTAACAGTTCAATTTTTTTAATTTTTTTTAAATTTATTCCCATGAGCCACAGCTAACAACCGCAAGTTTCAATTTTTTTTTTAATTTAATCCTATTGAAAGGGCAGCAACCTAACAATAACCCACATTTCTTTTTAATTTCTAATCCTAAATCTAAATATATATTATAATATTAAAATCAAAAAGAAAAAAATAGAAAGAAAAATAATGAGACAGAACAATTCATTTTTTTCCAATTTATAATCATAAATCTAAATATATATTATAATATTAAAAATAACATCCCAAAACAAAATAGGAAGAAACATTAGGAAAAACTTGACTATAACAATTTAATTAACAATTTTGTTGCTAAAATTATTAGGCAAGTCGTATTTAAACTATATAATATAATTTTTTGTCTATGGTGTGTTGTTTAATTTACTTATTTAATTATAAGAAAAAAAATAGGGCCTCATTTTGTACCCCGACTCAGGCCACCAAAACATTAGGTCGGCCCTGTATATAATTCAAGTGTTAATAATCATCCAATTAATTTTCATGTCATTTGGATTAATCTGATTGCACAAGTTAGACATATAATTTGTTTTCTTGGGACTGTCTAATGTCGAAGTGATGAATTTATGATTTAGTAGTTAGTAGGAATATCTTTAATTAAGGAAACTAAGGATTAAAATATGGCGATATATAGCGGATATATCGCAAATTTTGATATTGTGATACAAATATGGGGGAGAATGTATTTTTTTCCAAATATCGGCGAAATATTGCAGTATATCACTATTTTTATTTTTATTTTTATTTTTATAATATATTTAGATTTTTATTTAATACTAATTATTTTGTGATCTTTATGATACTCTAAGTCTCTAACAATCTTTTATAATTTTTCAGCTTATTATTTAAATCTGCGATTTCAATATCAGTCAGGAGTTGGTGATGATCCAAAATTAATTAAAGTAGTTCATGAAGTTTTTAACAAGTTTTCAAATAGAGCTTGTTTAAATAATTCAAGATTATGTCTTCAATGAATAAATATGCATTTTATATTTATTGGTGCTCGGTAATGGAAGGTGAGTGGTGGGTTATGTATGATCATTCATCACCTACAGTTAGAGATTTGACAATGCGAATATTATCACAGACAGCATACACACAAAGCAAAGAAATCGTCTTACGAATCCAAAACTTCAACAATTGGTCTTTTGCTATTATAATATGAAGTTAAGGATACAGGATATGGAAGTTGAAAATGATAAGGTTGCAAAACAAGATCTAGTAGATATGACAGCTGATGAAAATGACGAGGAAGGAAATCCGCTTTTTCAATGGGTTCGCCCTGCACACTTAGATGATGAGTTGGTACCAATATTATTTGGAACAAGATGACATTCCATCTACTATGTTCAAACCTCATAGATCCTCATTTTGGTATTAATTGTATTAATTTGAAATGAGCTCCAACTATGGAGAGGGTTCGTAGTTGGGGCCATTGTGGCCCTCTATTTTGTGTGTTGTATAGGGAGGAAGAAGAAGACTTTGACTATATGCTATGGGGTTGTTCGGTGGTTCGTAAGGCTTGGGAGTGGTTATTCCAAATGTTTCAGATTCAAATTTGCCGCTTCTTTTCATTTATGGAGCTCATTTCCTTCTGCTTGCAACAGCAGTTTAGTTCACAATTATCTATCCTTTGGCGCATTGGGGTAATTACTTTGGTATGGGGAATATGGCATGTCCGTAATAGAGCTATGTATGATGATTTATAGCCCTCGACTTATGGATTAATTGGATTTGTAACAGCCCAATCCCTTAGGCGGTCATTTTTAATGGAGACGGGGTGTTAGGCGTAAAAGCCAAAAGATTAATCGGAAATCCAGGGGGGTGTTTCTAGAATTAAACTAAGTTAGCACCTCAAAAACTTAGGCAACTTAACTTCATGACTTGGAAGAACTATCATCTTCAACGAGTTAAAGGGGTCAAAGGATTCAATCGAGTCAAAGGAACGCCATATCATAGGCTAATCAAGATTTAAACAAAATCTAATGACAAGCAGATAGAAATTCGACTCTTTAAATAAACAAGACCCCTTCGTGGGTCACAATGACAAGGACTCATTAATAAGTCGGAGTCAAATAAATCATACTGTCCCATTCATGAGACGAAATAAAAAGATAACTTAAGATTAACTGGAAACGAGCGGAATCATGCTTGAAAGAAAACGCCTCTTTGTAGGCGAACAACAATAGCAAGCATGCAAGAATCATTCACAAGTCAAATGAGAATGAATAGATACCGAAATGCTCAACAAGTATGACTACTCAAATAACTCGGAGTTAATAAAGGTATAAACGGGTATGACAAAAGAACATGCTTCAACTTCTCAAGACTTTATTACTATTTAGGAATTATAGCATTTAAGACATGCTACTATCAAGAATCAAGTTACATATATCAAGAATAAATACTAGATGTCAGAGTACTTAGCAGAAACATAGCGGAAGAAAATCATGTAACCATTAAGTAACAACTTTGGAAACTTAAACAACTCAGGCAACCCCACTAACAGCACATCACCGGCCTCAGCATCTCAACCTGAAAATATTTGAAAACGAAGGCATGAGTACTAATGTACTCAGTGGGGTTTTACGAGAAAACTCCTTAATAAACCTTGAAATGTCCAATTATAAACTGGTGGCATATGGAGAGCAAAACGCAAAAGCCCTCTACATATCCGCAAAACCTTTTACTTCCTTTCCTGGCGCCTTTCCTGGCTCAAACCTAATGTCTACTGCACCGTTAGATATGCCTTAGGATAAGAGGGGGCTACCTCAAATACCCTACTGAGTATGCGAGGGGATTACCCAGCAGTGACTCCTTTTACTTTATCAAATAATACAATATTGGTGACACGAATGTCACAACATGATAATGCAATAAAACTGTTCTTTGAGCTCGATAACTTTTTTAACAATAATTGAATAGTAAAATTCAATATCAAAATCTCAACCTTAAATCCTTAATACTTAATCCTCAACCTTGAATTCTCACATTCAAACCTTAATATCAAAGCCTAAAAACTTAACCATGCTTAGCATAAATCACAACCTAGATCGAACCACCTAGATTGCACTCCTTAATAAAGACTATAACCTTAATGCCATAAGGGAATAATATAATCAACCTACAAGGCATTACTTACTTAAAAAACATTGCTCAATCATAATATCAATAATAACTTAACTTATGATCATGATCGTCTATACCTTTAAATAAATCAACTATAAGATATTACAACATATCAAAACATACATCCTTTACTTAATCAAGAGCTCAAACAACAATAAACAATACCATGTTATAACTTTCTTCCTTTCGTTTCCTTCCTCTTGTATAGAGACTAATCAGACAGAGCATAAAATATTTTAATTGGATATTCATCTTGCCCTATTATGCTTCTAGAGCTTAATAGCTCAAACCTTATACTTGGTTTAGAACCACCCACCTCGATAATGAGAACCTCGATGACGAGCACGTGGATGAAGCAACGAGCTAAAAATCCTTCCTTGGTTCTATTCGGGGCTCACATCTTCCTACAAAAGCCAAATCATCGACTTAGCGGCCTTTTTCGAAGATTTCTAACATCTAACGAGAAATCAAATGACACCTAGCCTTTCCTCCCTTAACTAGGACTAAAACACATATTGCACGACTCTAGAACCTTTATAAAACACGAGGGTTTGAAAGACTTGAGTTTAGAACAAGCTTGAAGTAAAAACTTGGCTGCAGAAGCCTTGCACGGGCCGTGCTAGCCTTGCACGGGCCGTGCTAGGCCTTAAGGCGAAGCAAAACATGCCAAAATTTCTGACATGGCCCGTGCTAAGCTAGCACGGGCCATGCTATCTGCCCAGAAACTTTCAGTGATTTCACCGAGAGCTCTGCACGGGCCGTGCTATGCCTTGCACGGTCCGTGCTATCTCACGACCTTCAAAAACTCTCGATCGAGGTATTGGTCAAGGTGTTACTCGATCACCTCTCCCTTTCTTATCGTTTTGAACATAAAACAAGGCTTAACACTTAGCCAAAACTTAGAAACGAGCATGCTTTAAACTTGAAAATAAATTGACATTATAACGGCGTAAATACGACTATATCTTAAACTCGACAAAACTTTAAATGCGGAACTTTAAATACGGGATTTAAATACGGAAATTAAATATAGACTTAAATGAAATAAACGAGAACAAAATAATGAGAGTGATAATGAAATACAATAATGAAAGACAGAAAAGAAATGCTAAAAAGAAAAGGGCTTGAATCCGACGTCGATGAAATAAAATGGACGAAGTCGAGTGCGCCGAAGGAAGGTGGCTAGCTTGGCGTCTCGTCGAGTCATAACAACGGTAGAGCCACCTTCTACAATCTGATGGCACCCCTAGCACCTTCTCCCGAAGCACATCTTCTTCGCCACTCCGCTTGTCGACTCGGAGGTGAACTCACGAAGAGACTCCTCTCGACTTTTTCTCAGAGCTTTGCTACTCTCTCAATTTTGGAGAAGTGGAAGAATGGAAATGAGCAAAGAATTGTGAAGGAGGCCTCTCCTATATATAGAAAAAGGTGTGGCTTCCCTTGGAAGCCATTCCAGTGCAAAAACACTGCAAAAGTTACTTCGGGTTCGGTTAAAAGTTGTTTTATTCGATGTCGAGGTCCAAATGACCTCAGACACGAAATCTGAAAATATTGGAAGACTCGTTGGCTCGAGCACTATTGAACTAACCTGACTCGGGATGAAAAATATGTCGTTAGAAGAAAGACGGGTACATATTTCCTTTTTAGAATTACTTTTTATTATTCACTCAGACTGACAGATTTTGCTCTGGAGCGTTCGATTGACCTCAGAATGGAAATCCGTGAACGCCAATGGATTTCTTGAGTCATTTCCCATAAGAGAGGCCTGACAGAACAAGACTTAGATCAACGAAAAAGATTTCGTAAATTTCTCAAATCACGAACGCACGCAAAAGTTTCTATTCATAAATCCTTTAAATACGTTTTCCATCACTGGGACCTCAAACAACCTCAGATTTAAAATCTGAAAACACCGACATACTCCTTGAGTTAAAAACTTTCTAAAAAGACCAAAATCGGCCATCACAGAGTTAAGATCAAAATTTCTGAAAAGATGATTTTATGAAAATTGACCCCTAAAGTCGTGACTGACATCTGACTTCACTTAAACCTTATAAAGATCTCTTCCTTAACTTCTTAATTTTGATTAAGAATTCTCTAAACCTGATCTGAAAATCTGGGGTGTTACATCCTACCACACTTAAAGAAATTTTGTCCCGAAATTTACTTCTCCTCAAGCGAAAGCCTGGATACTTCTTCAAGAACTCAAAGTCTTACTGAAACCATACTGGTTCGAAACCTTTACTAGGCTTACAACTATAAACCACTCTAGCCTTTGATTTGTTTTACCTTTCTTTAAAACTTTATCGATCTCGAAAATAAACGACGAACCCTAGCTAATCGGGCACTTTCTTGGATGGATCCTTCGCACGCTTTATTGGATTCGAACTCGCTTTACCTTCATCTTTAACTTCTTGATGCTTAACTTTCTCTTCTTCTTGGGGGCGTACTTCGCGATGCACCTCTAACTTAAATTCTCAACGCAACTTAAATCTAAACTTCTTCGTCGCTATCGTCTCTTTTTCTTGAAGCAGTCGTCTGACTTCATGGCTCTTGTTGGTGATCACTATCACTTGCAGGCATAAGGATTGCGTGTCTAGACTTTGATTACACGTTCGGAACTTTACTTGCCGACATTCCTTAGATCGCCTTCAAACGCAACGAGCCGAGAAATTATCTTAGAAACGCGCATCCTAACCTTGGAGGATACTAACTAGCGCTACTTGGATTCTACTTCCTACTTAGGAAATACCACTGCTTGCTCATTCAACGATGACTAAAGAATACTGTTATATACTCTTTGCTTTATTCCAAGATCCACACTCGAGTTCTATGAGTGGGATAAAAGGGAAACAAATGCCTCTGAGCGAGGGCTTTATCAACAATTCTTAACAAGATCAAAAGCTAGAAAGGATATAATACTAGGTTATATATGCTAAATATTTTACTTTTTCAGAGGACTTATAACTCGAAGGGTTCTTGCACATAACAAAAATATGGAAGAAATCAACGGTTAGCAACTGAGAACCGTGCTGAAATATTTTCACAAAAGTGTCAGCATAGCCTAACAAGAAAGTCTTATTACTGATTCTTGATGATCAAGGAGTATCATCCAAAATGATTACAAGTTATCCAAGAGGATATGATCGAAGAAATTTCAAATGATATAAATGAAGAATTTTAAATGATATGAAGCTATTGAAGGAAAATCGATTCAATTGACACGAGAATGAATAAATCGATTCTATCGATAAGAAAATGAATAAATAAACTCATAAAAAATTCTATCATAATGAAAATTTCAATCTATCGAACACTAGGTCTACCTTCTTAAATATCTTCCTCAGGTTCTTTCTTTCTTTCTTGAGCGAAACACATCTTCTTCTTCATTACGAGGCTGCTTTGAAATAGCACGAGTCGGCTGGACTTAAATGGATGCACTTAGTCGGGAAAGTGACATCCAGGGATGACTTCCTATCTAATGAAAGGGATACAACAAGCGACTTAATCTATGGCATCTCCTAGACTCAAAACAGCTTGACTTCAACGTCTTTTAGAAGCTTGGTAGAATACCGACATATCTTTAAACTATCTTGGCTGCAGTCGTGACGACAATCTTCATCTTTATTAATCGGCTTGAAACAAGTGACGAATTTGGGCATTGAACGCGGCGTGACCTTGAATGTCCTTCATTTGAATCGAGCTTCTATCGAAGGAAACGAATCTTCATTTCTTGCAAATGCGATTGGATCTTCAGACGAGACTTCTCTTGAGTTAAAAACTCACGTGGGGATTCCTCGAACTTGCATTAGACCCGCAATCTGATAACTCATCTTTAACTTGACTGCTCCTCTTCTTGCTTCTGGCTTTAACTTCATAACCTCACTCTCGCTTCCGCTATCGGAATCTTTTAATCTTTACACAAACATCCTTGCGATAAAAATGTTCTTTCGAACAGCTCTACTTAACTTAACTCTTTGAGAGGGAACTTACTCAATATAGGTTCTTAAGAGAACCTAAAGGGAATCCTAGAACTAAGTTAGCGCCTCAAAAACTTAGGACATTCAAGGTCACACCGATTTTTTAAAAATCTTCTAAAATTAAACTAAGTTAGCGCCTCAAAAACTTAGGCAACTTAACTTCATGACTTGGAAGAACTATCATCTTCAACGAGTTAAATGGGTTAAATGATTCAATCGAGTCAAAAGAACACCATATCATAGGCCAATCAAGATTTAAACAGAATCTAATGACAAGCAGATAGAAATTGAACTCTTTAAATAAACAAGACCCCTTCGTGGGTCACAACGACAAGGACTCATTAATAAGTCAGAGTCAAATAAATCATATTGTCCCATTCATGGGATGAAACAAAAAGATAACTTAAGATTAACTGGAAACGAGCGGAATCATGCTTGAAAGAAAAAGCCTCTTCGTAGGAGAATAACAATAACAAGCATGCAAGATTCATTCACAAGTCAACTGAGAATGAATAGATACCGAAATGCTCAACAAGTATGACTACTCAAATAACTCAGAGTCAATAAAGACATAAACGGGTATGACAAAAGAACATGCTTCAACTTCTCAAGACTTTATTACTATTTAGGAATCATAGCATTTAAGACATGCTACTATCAAGAATCAAGTTACATATATCAAGAATAAATACTAGATGTCAGAGTACTTAGCAGAAACATAGCGGAAGAAAATCATGTAACCATTAAGCAACAACTTTGGAAACTTAAACAACTCAGGCAACCCCACTAACAGCACATCACCGGCCTCATTATCTCAACCTGAAAATATTTGAAAAAGAGGGCGTGAGCACTAATGTACTCAGTGGGATTTTACGAGAAAACTCTTTAATAAACCTTGAAATATCCAATTATAAATTGGCGGCATATGGAGAGCAAAACGCAAAAGCCCTCTCCATATCCGCAAAACCTTTTGCTTCCTTTCCTGGCGCCTTTCCTAGCTCAAACCTGATGTCTACTGCACACATAGATATGCCTTAGGATAAGAGAGGGGCTATCTCAAATACCCTACTGAGTATGCAAGTTAATTACCCATCAGTGACTCCCTTTACTTTATCAAATAATACAACATTAGTGACACGAATGTCACAACATGATAATGCAATAAAACTGTTCTTTGAGCTCGATAACTTGCTTAACAATAATTGAATAATAAAATTCAATATCAAAATCTCAACCTTAAATCCTTAATACTTAATCCTCAACCTTGAATTCTCACATTCAAACCTTAATATCAAAGCCTTAAAACTTAACCATGCTTAGTATAAATCACAACCTAGATCGAACCACCTAGATTGCATTCCTTAATAAAGACTATAACCTTAATGACACAAGGGAATGATATAATCAACCTACAAGGCATTACTTATTTAAAAAACATTCCCCAATCATAATATCAATAATAACTTAACTTATGATCATGATCGTCTATACCTTTAAATAAATCAACTATAAGATATTACAACATATCAAAACATACATCCTTTACTTAATCAAGAGCTCAAACAACAATAAATAATACCATGCTATAACTTTCTTCCTTTCTTTTCCTTCCTTTTGTACAGAGACTAATCAGGCAGAGTAGAAAATATTTTAATTGGATATTCATCTTGCCCTATTATGCTTCTAGAGCTTAATAGCTCAAACCTTATACTGGATTTAGAACCACCCACCTCGATGATGAGCACGTGGACGAAGTAACAAGCTGAAAATCCTTCTCTGGTTCTATTTGGGGCTCACATCTTCCTACAAAAGCCGAATCATCGACTTAGCGGCCTTCTTCGAAGATTTTTAACATCTAACGAGAAATCAAATGACACCTAGCCTTTCCTCCCTTAACTAGGACTGAAACACATATTGCACGACTCTAGAACCTTTATAAAACACGAGGGTTTGAAAGACTCGAGTTTAGAACAAGTTTGAAGTAAAAACTTAGCTGTGGAAGCCTTGCACAGGCCGTTCTAGCCTTGCACGGGCCGTACTAGGCCTTAAGGTGAAGCAAAACATGCTAAACTTTCCGACATGGTCTATGCTAAGCTAGCACGGTCCGTGCAGACTTTAGCATGGGCCGTGCTACCTTAGCACGGGCCATGCTATCCGCCCAGAAACTTTCGGTGATTTCCCCGAGAGCTCTGCACGGGCCGTGCTATGAGCTTGCACGGTCCATGCTATCTCACGGCCTTCAAAAACTCTCAATCGAGGTATTGGTCAAGGCGTTACTTGATCGCCTCTCCCTTTCTCATCGTTTTGAACATGAAACAAGGCTTAACACTTAGCCAAAACTTAGAAATGAGCATGCTTTAAACTTGAAAAGAAATCGTCATTAGAATGGCGTAAACACGACTATATCTTTAACTCGACAAAACCTTAAATGTGGAACTTTCAATACGGGATTTAAATACAGAACTTAAATGAAATAAACGAGAATGAAATAACGAGAGTGATAATGAAATATGATAATGAAAGATAGAAAAGAAATGCGGAAAAGAAAAGGGCTTGAATCTAACGTGGATGAAATAGAATGGATGAAGTCGAGTGCGCCGAAGAAAAGTGTCTAGCTCGGCGTCTCGTCGAGTCCCAACGGCGGCAGAGCCGCCTGCTACAATCCGATGGCACCCCTAGCACCTTTCTCCGAAGAATATCTTTCTCGCCACTCCGCTCGTCGACTCGGAGGTGAACTCACAAAGAGACTCCTCTCGACTTTTTCTTAGAGCTTTGCTAATCTCTCGATTTTGGAGAAGTGGAAGAATGGAAATGAGAAAAGAATTGTGAAGGGGGCCTTTCCTATTTATAGGAAAAGGTGTGGCTTCATGTTGGTCCCGAGCGAGTCGATATCAGTTTAGAGGGGGGTGAATAAACTGATTAAAACTTTTTACTTTAAATGCGGAATAACAGGGCCCTTTGACTCGTTTAATGAAACTTATCTATGTACAAACTTATTGAACAGTTAAGACAGTTTAAGTGCAGCTTTTGTGATATTGTGTACAGTTCAAAGATATGCAATAACCAAAATAGTACAACACATAAGCAATTTATAGAGGTTCGAAGTCTCAAACTTCTACGCCCTCTCTTCCTTCCGCAGAAGGGCAACTTCACTATATAACTTGAGTTTCTTTACAAATTATACAATGAAGGATAGTTGACTGAACCTGGTAACTACTCGCTACCTCAGCGGATCGACGGCTCACACTTGAAGTCCCTAACTGCTTGCTAGGAAGGTAGGTGCTGTTGTTGTCTTTACAAGGTTTTAGATCTCTTTCGATCTTCAAGAGGTTAGTCTTGAACAAGGGTTATCAACTGATGTGCTTCTTCAATTGAGCTGAGTAGTTGATCGTTGTGTAGCTGAAACTGAGAAGACTGCCTTGGCTGGATTGTCAACAGCTGGCTGATCATCTTGACTCTGTGAATTTCTTCTTCTCAGTTGAACTCTTGCAGTTTCTATCAAACGCTGAACTTGAGCTTGAGTGGGAGGGAGAAAGAAAAGCTCTTGCTTGTATATGCGAAAGTTGTGTAAGCGAAGGATTCTTCTTGGCTCTTCTTGAGAGAGTTCAGTGTTGAGAGTTATTTTAAACTCTGATTCACTCGCCTTTTATAGATGAGTGATTTTATGACCGTTGAGTTCCATTGTCCATTGATCGGTGGGCCTGTTGGCTCATTAATGGAGAATGATCGCTTGGAGCTTTTGGTTTGAAGTAGCCGTTACTCTGCCAATTGATCTTCATTGGATATTTAATTCCAGGATCTTTGTTGAAGCATTTATTCCAAGATTCGGCAGTTTGAGCAATAACCTCCAAGGTTCTCTGGTTTCAGTTTTCTTGGCAGCTTTGAGTTCCAGTTGACAGTTCTGGACTTGTCAGCTGAGTTTGACTATTGCTCCAGTTGGCAGTTTTGAGCTTGTCAGTTGAGTTTGGCTATTGCTCCAGTTGGCAGTTTTGAGCTCATCAGCTGAGTTTGGCTATTGCTCCAGTTGGCAGTTTTTGAGCTCATCAGCTGAGTTTGGCTATTGCTCCAGTTGGCAGTTTTAAGCTTGTCAGCTGAGTTTGGCTATTGCTCTAGTTGGCAGTTTTGAGCTCATCAGCTGAGTTTGGCTATTGCTCCAGTTGGCAGTTTTGAGCTTGTCAGCTGAGTTTGGCTATTGCTCCAGTTGGCAGTTTTGAGCTCATCAGCTGAGTTTGGTTATTGCTCCAGTTGGCAGCTTTTGAGCTCATCAGCTAAGTTTGGTTGTTGCTCCAGTTGGTCATCAGTTGGATACTTCCTGTCTTCAGTCTAAACTGATCTCTTATCAATTCCCTTAGTTGACTCTTTTCTCCCTCAACTTAGCTGACTTAGTTGTCAGTTTGTTTCGACTGTTCAACTTCTTGACTTCTTAGTTCAGTTGACTTCTGACGTATCCTTCAGCTTGCAGACCATACTTTTGATTGGTTGACTTTGACTTTGCTTGATATCCTTTTTGATGATGCCTTGGATTAATCAGCTCCGATATGCAACTTGAATTTCAGTCAGTTTTTCACAAATAATTTTGACATCTCATCAAAACCTAATCTAGGGGTTCCTTGATAGTTTTTCCTAACAATTTCTCCCTTATTGATGATGTCAAAACTTTGTTGATGATGATAGAAAAAGCTGCAAATGTAGCAAGTTTGCTTAAGCAGTTTCAGAGCAAATTCAGAGCAAGTTTGAGAGAAAATTTGATTTATGATTTTCATTCAAGTATCATAGCATTTGTCATTCATGTTGTTATTCTGGCATTAAAGCATTTAAGATATGCATGAAATTCAAGTATTAGAGCAATTAGACTTCAAGTTTCAGAGCATTTTCTCATTCTTTCACTTGGGGCATGCTTTTATTCCAGTATTAGAGCATTTTTCATTCAAGCATCAGAGTATTCAACCATTTTTCATTCAAGTAACAGAGCATTATCAGAGCATTTAAGTTAATCATACTTAAAATAACAGAGCATAAGCATTATAAGCATGGTCGAAATGTATATTATATATATTCACTTTAAAGCATGTTTTATTTTCAAGAGTAGTTAAAACTACTAATCTACTCCCTGAAAATTGCTTCTTTGCTCCTTTTCTTTCTGCTCGACTCTCCTTTTTCTTGAGCTCCTTGCATCCTCCGTGCTTCCTCCTAAAGCTGATCTTCCCCCTCATGATGAATTTCTCTTTGAATTTGATCCCAAAGAGTTAAGCATCCATCATCTATCTGTTCTTCTTCCCCCTTTTTAGCATCATCCAAAAGGTGGAATGGGTCGCATGATGGTAGGGACAAGTTTGGCAAGAAGGTGAACACAGTTGCCGTATTATCATCATGAATTGAGGGAACTGAAGGAATTTGCATGGGTGAGGAGAGCCATGCATATGCTTCTTCAGTTGTCATGAACTGACCTGGAGCAGAGGTGAGAGAGACTGCTTGCTCTCTGAAGTTCATCGAGGCCAAGTTGTTGAAGATCTCATCGGTTGAAGGGATGGGTGGATCATCAACGAAGGGTGAGTATGAGGAGTTGGCCAGTTCATTGTCGGGGAGAGGAGCATCGGCTGGTATGCTCAGCTAGATTCGCTTGATCATCGAATCCATTATCTCTGAAAGCGTAGGTGGCGAGGAGAGTGGATGATTCATCCAGTTTCTACTCCATGTTTCTTCGTTGATCCAGAAGGTGCAGCCACGGGTGTGGATGAGGTGGAACATTGTTGACTCATCTAGTTGATATCGCTATATGTTGTACTGCAGGTACTGCCGTAGTTGGTCGAACAGAGAGGAGTCTGTGTCTTCAACAAGACCGAAACAGCTTCTCAGCTGATGGTTTAGAACTTCTTCAAACTCAACCTCAATGGAGTCACGTTGGACTAACGGTAGAGGTTGGGAGCTGGCTGATATTGTAGGTCGATCACTCAGGCTTGAAACAGGTTCGCTCTCAATCATCAGCTCTCTTTCGTCAGAGGAGCTGATGCGTGCCTCCAAAGGTGCCTTTCTACGATCTGAGTTGGAAGGCCCTTGTCGACGTGAACGCTTCGGGATCGAATGGCCGTAGATAGTGGGGAGCATGTCCCTTCTTTTGAGCGGTTCGCCATTTAGGATGACCTCATCAAACTGGCTTTGAATGATATGGCTTATGCAACTCATAAACTCGATCTTTTCGCGAAATGAGCCAGTAGATAGGTTATAGGTCGTTCGCTCTACATTAGCTCTCAGTTGAGCAAGGATGAAAGAGGCCCAGTTGGCTTTACATCCATAGTATAGAGCGGCTTTGAGATGTGCTTTGATGTCCGAGAAGTGGACTGTCTCAAAGTTGCCATGTAGGATATGGCCAGCGATATCCAAAAGTTGGAGGATATCATTTGGCATACTCTCCTTCAGCCGATGTGAACAGTCATAGTGGTTGATGTGAGGAAGCTTCCGAGCATCCCATAGTGCGTATTTGCAGGGCAATTTTCTGGACCGTCGCTTGGAAGGTGAAGAGTAGACATCATCATCTCTTTCGTCACTGTGATCGTCTTGCTCCGGACGGTAGAAATGATGTTGTCGCCAGAGATCGTTGCATTGTAGTAGAATTCTGCAACATAAGAAGGTAAGTTCTTGAGTGGCACGATCGTCAAAAATGGTAGCAGTCTAGTTGCCTCCAATGGCCTATAAATCCTTTGAAAGCTTTCGGAGCCGAGGCGTGCATTAAGATACTCTAGACTTAGAGTTTTATCTTTCTTCAGCTTCTTAAGAAGTAGATTTGCGTCGACCGTCTGAAATGGGGGCTTCATATCTGCAAAAAGATATTGTTTTAGTTTAGAGAGCAAGTGTTTAGGAGAGAGAAGACTTAACAGATGATCAAAGCAAGAGAGAGAAAGGATTTGTAGATTATCGGAGCCTTCATCTCTGTACACATATTTATTTAGCTTTGCATGCAGGAATCGAGGGCACTCGATTGCTTTTCTTAGCTGATCAGCCATCCGATTTGATGGAGGATTAGCTGAATAAATGGTGCTTACATCTCAGCCGTTTAATGAAGAAATAACTTTATGATCTTGTGGCTGAGAAGTAGCGACTCTGAAAATGGGATAGTTGCCATAAATAGCAAAATATTTTCTGCAGATCTTACTATTTATATATCAGTAAGAAAGTATTTTATTTTTCAAGTTTGAAGAGTTGATTTAATATCAACGCAGAGATATTAATTGCAGTATTGTGAGATAGAACCCTATTTTCAAATTGTAATCGTTTGAGTATAATATAAGAAATTTCATAATCACAACGGTAAGAATGTAATTATGATAAGCTTTAAAAATAAAAAAAACTTATCCTGATTCAGTTGGGATACAGTCCAACTGATTTGACGGCTTCAGCGGTTGATTGATCAGTTGAGTCTCGCTTCTCTGTTGTTGCTGAAGAACTGGCTGAAGTTGAAGCTGTATTTGAACTGAATTGATCATTAGGCTTGATCAGTTGCTTGGCTCTCAGTAGACAGTTTCCACTTCTTGAAGGGCTTAGCTGGACTAGCTGCACTGCTTCCTCGGGATGTAGTTGTGGTCTTTGGCAGTTCAGGCCTTGCAGTTCTCCGGGCTTGGTGAAGATGAATTTGGATGGCAACTAACGAGTTTTTCATCCTTTGACTAAGGGATTGGGAAGTTCCCTTTGGTGATGATCGAAACTGATCATTTTCATAGACAGTTGCATGCCTTTTGAGCTTGATGTGAGCAGTGGAGTGACATAGCTCTTAGATAGAAGGCTTGGTGATGTGGCAGTGTCTTCATCATCACTATCGCTCTCGTCAGCACACCTTGGAATCTTCTAGGTAGCCACGGCTTCAGTTTGTGATAGAAATGGTTCTATCCTTTCAACGACCAGTGGAGTTTGTCGTGAGGGCTCAGCTGACTGACTTGATAGATTATCAAAGTTCAGTTTTCGATAAAGCGAGCCAGCTGGGCAGTTGACTGGTTGATCTATAGTTCTAACTACTTGAGGTACGATGTTGGTCTTGATTTCTGCTAATAAGGCGGTGGCTGGAATCTTGTTGACAATCCGGTGACTCATGATGTGCTGGACTTGCACAATGGTTGGAGGAAATGGATTTGATAAACCTATCTATTTGATGTTCCAAGTTTCTTCTCGCTGCCAATAGCTCATACCATGAAAGGCAGTTAGCAGAAAATGAGACTGGATGGACATTGAATGTCTCCAGTTATACCAATAGAAATATCGATGGAGTTGCTTGAACAACTCTTGGTCACGATGTGCAACAAAGGCAAAGTGATTGAGAAGGAGATTGGTCACTTCCTTTTGTGCACCTTTGACCGCATATTCACCACTATAAAAGGTGTGAATATTTTCTTCAGTTAGCTAGAGAGGAGGGCATGTACTTCTGAAGTAGTCCGCTCCGTAGTTTGGATGAGGGATTCCAATGAATAGAATAAGCTCATCTGGATCAGAGCAAACCTGGAAATCAACTAGTGATCCGTTCTTTGATTTTGGAGACTGAACGACGTTGGTAGTTGAGTTGCTCGATGAGTGATTGCCTGTCTTGGCTTTGTCTTTTCTCTTTTTCTTTAGCGACTGAAGATGAGCAGTTCCTTTCTTGGGAATCCAGTCAGAGATAAGAACTAGCAGTGACTCATCATTTGGAAGCTTCAGCAGGTCTTCAAGCATTTTACTCATTCTTAGAACAAGTCCAACCTTGGACTCAAATTTACCAGAGTTCTTTGAGTCAGAGGCCTTGATGCTTGAATTGTTGGAAGACAAATTCTGCCCAGTTCATTTATCGCCCTTTAGCAAGGTGAATCATAACCTTGTATCTCTCTTAGGTGAGTTGACTCAGGCTTCCAATGGCACCGAACATCATCTTGTTCGTTATGTTGAGTAGAACCCCATACTCTGGCTTCAGGTCAGTTTTAGCGGTTGTAAAACTGAATTGCTTGTCGCAGGTTGAAGCTTTCCATTTTCGCCAGTACAATTCTACAGATTCCTTTAGATCTTGAACGGATGAACCTTCCTGTGGCAGTTGGAACACTTCTGCAATTGTCCTTTCAGTGATTTGAAGTGGTCGTCCTTGAATCACTGATGACACTATCTTTCCATCTGTGGATAATTTTGCTTGCAGGAAAAATTCACTCACCAAATATTGTCTAAAGAACTTTGGTGGTGTTTCCAGGTAGTAAAGAATTTCTGTCTTGTGAAGATTGGACAGAAGGATTGGGTTGTTTGATTCATTTAGAATCAATTGAAATTTCTTCCTATCAAGAAATTTATCTCTCATAAGTTGTTCTTTGAAGGAATTTGAAGATCTGGATAATTCGGCCATCTTTGAGGTTGGCTGAGATTTTGGGAATTTAAGATCTTTTAAGAGATAGTTTTTGAGATTACAGAATGAGGGGGCTTTTTGAGAGGTTTTGAAAGAGATCGGCTGTTTATGAGTGTTTGGACAGGCTTATAGATCTGATGGTTGGAATGGTACTAGCCTCTGGTCTCTTTTGGTCGTTGGCAATTAATGACTTTCACATGTGTCATTGTTTTGCAACGGTCAAAATTTCAAAATAAATGTGAGGCTTAACATTTATTTGAAATAAAAACTTTTATAAATATATCAAAAGATATAATTACAAACTGATTAACAAGAAGTACACTTAGGGCTTTTCTAATCAGTTTTAACTTGATCAGCCACTTAGTCCTTCTTGTGATCAGTTTTCCTTTTCTTAGCCTTTCTGGATCTGTCTGGCATGTCCTCATTGGAGGAGACTTCCTCTGAGCTTTCTGTTCCAGTGTGTGCTTCCAGCTGTAGAATTGATTCAGAGAGCAGCTTTACCTGGACTTTCATGTTTTCGATCACTTTCTTGAATTGTTTTGACGCCCTGCTTGATTGCTGCTTCATTGTTTGTTTGATATATCGTTGAGTCTTTTCTGCATTTAGCTGATGCTCTCCAATCTCTTGATCTGCGTCCAGCTGATGCTCTCCAATCTCTTGATCTGCGTCCAGCTGATGCTCTCCAATCTCTTGATCTGTATCTAGCTGATGCTCTCCAATCTCTTGATCTGCATCCAGCTGATGCTCTCCACTTTGATATTTAGCAGCTGGTTTCTCAACTGTCTCAGATTGAGTTGGTGAAGCTGCTATCTGCTCAGTTTGACCCTTTCTAGAGTTCTTTTTATCATTATCTCCTTCGGTTGATGACTTGTATCCCTGAATCATGCGAAGGATATCATCTGATTCGGAGTTTGATTGAACCTCTGACTCCACCATTGTAGCTTTTCTTTTACCCCTTATCATTGGAGTGGATGGGATTAGCTTCTGCCTCAATTTTGGTTGTGATTTCCTGATCGTTAGTGGAGGTAGAGCAGTTGTATTTATTCTGGGGATAAAGTCGTCAGGATCAATCTGTTGAGGATGAGTCTCTTTAATCATCTCATCAGGAAGAAGATACTCCAGAATGGAGCTTACTCTGTTGAGAAAGTTTATCTTTTGTAGAAAGCGCCCTGAGCCTTTGGTTCCAGTTTCCACATTGTCTACAAGCTTCTTTAACTGTCGAAAGAAGTATAGAGACCAGTTGACTCTCTTTTCTTCCCAAATTGCATTGCAGATTCTGTACTTTATTTCTGACATGCTAGATTGATCTTCACATGATGCTATCATCATCCTCGCAGCTACTGCTGCTAGTACTTGAAATTCTTTTCCAAAGTTGAACACAGAATGGTTGATGTGATATCTTCCCTCAAAGTGAATCGTTGCCCATCTGTTGTAGCAGTCTTTAGCATCAACTTCTATTTCTTCAACATTATCTCCTTCATCTGGGAGATCAAATACCCTTTTTAACACTGATGGAGTGATTGTGATTTCTCGCCCTCGAACCTCTGTTTTAAATTCCAGAGAGTTCTCTGTGCTCATTGAGTTGAGGAAAAACTCGGCAACTGCCTCCGGATATGTCTGAGCGGGTATACCCTCAGTAAATGTCTTCAGCCCAAAATTTTCAATTGACTGAATAATTCCTTCACAATAGCTGGGAATGTTGGAGAATTTCTTGAAGTTGTCTCTGCTGAGTATCTTGTCATGATATAGATCTTTGCAGAAGATTGTGGAGTCTTCTCTGGTGACTTTGAAATTAAACCTCCTTCGATGAGGATTGGTTGATAGAAGAGTCATGATTTACGAAGATGTTATTTTAGGGATGGGGAGATAATCTGGAAGGCTTTGAGCTCTGGAAGGAGATGAGATATAGATAGAAAAGGATATATCTTCAGTAAAAATCGAGAAGCTTATCTTGAGAATTCAGCCACCTTCTTTATATAGAGAAATTGGGCTCATCCAACGGTTGTGACGCTTGGTATGCCCAATATTCAACGGTCAGATTAATTCAATCGACCCGTCGATTGGCCTTTTGATTCTGTCCATTGGGGATAAATGAAGGAGGAGAGAGAAAGTTCAACGGTAATATTTGAGTGACACTTGTTTTTACCATTTCTAATATTGAAATTTGAACTTATCTTTTCTCTTTCGCAGCTTCTCCTTTGGCTTGAAACTGATTACATCATCAGTTGGCTTCCACTGTAACTGATGATCCTTTTGTTGATCAGTTTCAACTGAGATGTCTTTTCATCAGTTCAAAGTTGGTCTTGACCGCTTAGACTTTTATTCAGCTGCTTGCCAGTTCAGCTGTTCTCCTTTAGTTGGTCTTTGAACTGACATCTCCTTTTGATTTGACTTCAGTTCCTAGTACTCCTTCATCAGTTTGATCAATTTGCAGCTTGTGTGTTCTGCGTAACTGATTGGATCATCAGTTTGAGCGACTGAACTGATGATTTAGTTGAACTGATGGAGTAAACTGATCATCTCCAGTTTATTTTTCTTTTAGCAGCTTCTTGCCTTTTTGATTCAGTTTCTCTCTTTAGCTGGAGTGGTCCCTTGGCCTTTTTCCTCCAGTTTATCATCTTCATCCTGTGATGCTAGCTCCAGCAGTCCCAACTGTATGCATAGCTCCATAAACCTTGCTTCAGGCAATGGTTTGGTGAAGATGTCAGCTATCTGCTTCTCAGTGTTGACATATTTGATGCATATGTCTTTCTTCTCGATGTGATCTCTGATGAAGTGATGTCTTATGTCAATGTGCTTAGTTCTTAATGCAGAACAGGATTTTGAGATATCGCAATTGCACTATTGTTGTCACAGTAGATAGGCACTTCTTCAGTTTCAACTTTGCAGTCCTTCAACTGTTGCTTCATCCAGAGTATCTGAGCACGGCAACTTCCAGCAGCTACATATTCTGCTTTAGTTGTTGACGTGGCAACTGAGTGCTGCTTCTTGCTAAACCAGGATATCAGTTTATTTCCCAGAAACTGACATGTTCCACTGGTACTTTTTCTGTCGATTTTGCATCCACCAAAGTCTGAGTCTGAATAACCAATTAGGCTCAAACTGTCATCTATAGGATACTATAGTCCAAGATTTATGGTTCCTTTGAGATATTTGATAATCCTCTTAGCTGCTTCGAGGTGGCTCTTCTTTGGATTAGCTTGAAACCGTGTGCATAGTCCGACTGAATAAGAGATGTCTGGCCGGTTAGCTGTTAAGTAAAGTAGTGACCCAATGATTCCTCTGTAATATGTTAGGCTAACTGATTCTCCTTCTTCGTCGAGAGTTAGCTGAACTGATGTGTTCATAGGAATCTTGAGAGTTTTTCCTTTGCTTACTCCAAACTTCTTGACTAGCTCCTTGGTATACTTCGCCTGGCTGATAAAGATTCCATTTTTCAGCTGCTTCACTTGGAGTTCTAGAAAGAATGTCATTTCTCCCATCATGCTCATCTCAAATTCGCTTTGCATCAGTTGAGCGAATCGTGTGCATAGATATTTACTTTTTGATCCAAAAATTATGTCATCCATATAAATTTGAACCATTAAGATCTCAGTTGATCGCTCTATTCGGAATAGAGTTCGATCAATGACCCCCTTTTGAAACCCATTTTTCAGCAAAACTGTTGTTAGAGTTTCATACCACGCTCTAGGAGCTTGCTTCAGTCCATATAGGGCTTTCTTCAGTTTCAAGACTTGATCACCAATTTCAAAGCCTGGCGGTTGCTCGACATATACGTCCTCCTTGAGCATTCCTTGAAGAAAAGCACTCTTGACATCCATCTGGTAGACTGTGAAGTTGAAGTGCGCTGCATAGGCTAGGAACAGTCTGATGGCTTCCAATCTTGCAACTGGAGCGAATGTCTAATCAAAGTCGATCCCTTTACTTTGTGAGTATCCTTTGGCTATCAGTCTAGCCTTGTTCCTTGTGATCACTCCTTGTTCATCCAGTTTGTTGCGAAAGACCCATTTTGTACCAATGACCTTCTAGGTTTTGGCCTATCAACAAGAAACCATACGTCATTTCTTGTGAACTGGTTCAGTTCTTCTTGCATAGCTATGATCCAGTTCGAGTCTTCTAAGGCTTCTTTGACATTTGCTGGTTCAGTTTGAGATATGAAGTATGTGAATAATGCATGCTCAGTTGAACTTCTGGTCTGGACTCTACTTCTTGGATCACCAACTATCTTGTCAGTTGGGTGGCTTTGGAGCTATTTGGGCAAGGTAGCTTCAGCTGGGTCCTCAGCTAGCTCTTCTGTGGTGACGTCATCAGTCGCTCTTTCATCAGCTGGTTCAGCATTTTCATCAGTTCTTCCCCATGTTTCAGTTGTGGGGTTTGTGGTCTCAGCACGATTTGTGTCTTCATTGACCAAGTTGTTCTCAACTAGTTTTGTGCCAGTTTCATTGCCTTCTTCTAGTAAAACTTCAAACCGCTCTGGAACAATATGATCCACATAGTCCTGCGAGTTCTCAGTTTCACTAGGTAGTACTTGAACTGATGTGTTTATTCTTTCTTTGTTCATGTACTCATTAGAAAATTCATCAAATACCACATTACATGCTATTTGCACAACAAGAGTTTGTTTGTTGAACACTCTATAGGCTTGTGCATGAGGTGAGTTATACCCAAGAAATATACCCTCATCAGCTTTAGCACTAAAAACTTTCAATTGAGTCTTGCCATTGTTGTGAATATAACATTTACAGCCAAATATTTTAAAGTATGAGATAGAAAGCTTACGACCCTTGTACAGTTCATAAGGTGTCTTGTCATGGGCTGCTACAATGACACTTCAATTTTGAGTGTGGCAAGCTGTGTTGACTGCTTCAGCCCAGTACCCTTCGGCTATATTAGCATCAATTATCATTACTTGAGCTGCTTCTTTGAGTGTCCGGTTACACCGTTCGGCTACACCATTTTGTTGTGGAGTTCTTGCAGCTGAGTGTTCATGAATGATTCCAAGCTGGTTGAGAAAGTTGATCATGTGTTGATTCACAAATTCAGTTCCATTGTCGGAACGAATCCTTTGAACTGATCTTTCCTTCTCAGTTTGTAGCCTTCTGATCAGCGCCATTAGCTTGTCATAAGTTTCATCTTTGCTCCTCAAGAATTCCACCCATGTATATCTTCAGAAATCATCAACTACTACGAGAGTGAATCTTTTACCCTTTGGAGTTTGTGGTCTAACTGGACCAAACAAATCCATATGTAGCAGTTGAAGACAATCAATTGTTCCTGGTGGGTGACTCTTATTCTTGAAGGATAACTTCACCTATTTCCCTTTTTGACATGGTCCACATACACATATCTTCTTGTATATTTCCTTGAGAAGCCCCTCAACTAACTCTTTCTTGGCTAAGTAGTTGATTGTTTTGAAGTTGAGGTGATTCAGTCATCGATGCCATAGCGAGCTTGCTTCAGTTGATCCTTTTGAAAGGAAGCAAGCTTCTAAGTAGTCGGTTGACCAGTCAACAATATACATGTTGCCTCTTCTGATGTCAGTTAGCAGAATTACTCCAGTTGACTTGTCTCTTATGTTGCAGGAGTTTTTGGTGAAGTCAACTGAGTAGCCATTATCACACAACTGGCTGATGCTTAGTAGTTTGTGTTTCAGTCCATCCACGTGGGAGACTCCATTCACTACTACTTTTCCTTTGACTACGAACCCTTCTCCAATGGTTCGGCTTTTGGAGTTGTCTCCAAATGTGACAAGTGGGCCTTTGATTTCTTCATAACCATCGAGATCTTCTCTGTCTCCGGTCATGTGCTTGGAGCACCCGCTATCTAGATACCAAATGTCTTTAGTTTTCTTCAAAGATAGGATGCTCTTGTCCTGCAAGGAAAGGATTATCATTTAGGGACCCATTTTATATCGGGTCCTTATTGATTCATCAAGCTTTTTGGAATCCAAACTTGCCAAACTTTTGGCTTCTTATCATTCAGAGATCCAACTGACTTGGATCGTCTGATCTGTTTATATTTCTTCTCAACTCTTCTATTCTGATTTGAATCAGTTAAGTGATACCTGCGTTGAGAGTTAGTTGGATAAAACAATTCAACTAAAACGCTTTGGTCTTGAGACCTTTGAGTTCTGTGATCAGACCAGTGTTTTGTATGTTTCCAGTTTATTGGATTGAACCTTTTTTGCTCATTTCTAGAATCTAGGTAATCATTATAATGATGGTAAGGTTCAAACTGGTTCCTTTGATCTCTCCTATAAGTGTTCTGATTGAACTTCTTGGTAGGATAGGTTTGAGATCCAAACTGATTTTTCTTTCTAAAGAGGGCTGATCTATCAGTTTATCTTGGGGACAATCTTTATTGATATGATGGTCTTTGTTGAACTGGAGGTTTAGAACAAGTAGATTGGCTTGAGTGAACTGATGATCTTGACCGGAAGTTGGGCTTCAGTTGGCCTGGTGTTTTTATTTGGTAAAACTGAGCAGATTGTCTAGGCTGAGTTTGAGGATTTTTCAATATCCCTTTTCCTTTGGTTGACTCAGCTAGCTGATCATGAGATCTAGTGAACCCTTTTAGGATTCCCTTATCACTGGATTGGGCAACTGCTTTTCCCTTTTCTAAAGCAATGAACTTGCTATATCCTAGCCCTGAGCTGCCAATTCCAGTTCTTTGATGGCTTAATATTTCATCTAGAGTTTGAGATCCCTTTTTGAACTTCAGATTTACCTTTTCTTTTTCAAGGATCTCTTGCTTGAGTTTTTAGTTTTCAGCCTCTAGATCAGCATTTCTCAGTTTCAATTTCTCAAATTCTATAAGCTGAGATTCAAGATAATTTAATCTTTCATGATCAATGCTTAGTTTCCTAACCTTATTTCTCAGTTTATCATTTTCATCTTTCAGTTCAACATGCAAACATGAAATTGAAGCTAATTGGTCTTCTAGCATCATAAGTTTCATATCAAGTTCATTACTAGAGACAGTTGCTTCATTTATATGATAAAAACAAGTTTGAGAATCAGCTGTACTAACCTCTTCATCATTGTCAGCCATAAGGCAGAATAGTGCTTCATCATCTGAGCTGTAGCCGTCAGAATCGATTCCAGAAGGATAGTCTGAATCATCCAGCACGGCATTCTCGAGATTTGCGACCAATGCTTTTCTTTTGAAAAAGCTTCTTTTTACCTTGGCTTTCTTATCTTCTGGGAATTCTGGACCTTCAAATCTATAATGTCCTTGTTTGTGGCAGTGAAAGCATTCTCCAAGATTTCGATTGTCTCCCCTGAATGGTTCAGCTGCCCGTTCAGCTGGTTGGTAAGTTTTCTCAACTTTTGAGATTTCATCAGTTTGAGGTGGAACTGACTATTTATCCCGAACTCTCTTCAACTTTTCTAGCAACCTAGTAACTGATTGGATTTGATCATTGATGTCATCAGTTAGGTTCTCCTTCTTTTCTGTTGCTTCTATTTTTCGTTTAGTTGAAGATCCGCCTTGGTTTTCTTTGGCTGGTGAGCTCCTAGGTCGGAAGTTGTTTCTTCCTCGAGTGTCTCTGAACCTGGTCCTTTCACCATAGAAAGCTGCGTCTTAAGCAGACGATGTCGATGCTTCCTTTTTCAGGTTTAGACTATACTCATGAGCTTTAAGAGAACCAAATAGTTCCCTTGGAGTGATGCTATTTAGATTTCTTGATTCCTTTGTAGTTATCACTTTCATATCCCATTCTTCAGTAAGATTATCCAATATATTGGAATTCATCTCAAAATTGGGATAAATCCTCCCGAGGTTGTTCATCTTACTGATGATGCCTAGAAATCTAGTTTCAAGGCTCGAGATGGACTCTTCTGCCTGCATTTTGAAAGATTCATACCTGTCAACTGCCAGTTGGAGTTTGTTTCCTTTTATGGCTTCGGACTCTCTGTAAAGATCTGCGAGTAGGTCCCATATTTTCTTGGCAGTTGTGCAGTTCTTTGTATCCTTCATGCGATCTTCATCTAGAATTTGAAATAATGCGGCTTGAGCAACGAACTCTAGATTCTTTAACTTCTTCTCTTCACTGGTGAGAAGATTAGTTGGCTTCGGGATCCTTGTCGGTTGATTGATATCAACTATGTGAGCGTCATTGTCCATTATGATGATGATTGGACCGTCTTCGATGACTTCCCACATATTTTCATGAATTAAGCAGAGATGCGCCTTCATTCTTCTGCTCCAGTTATCATAGTTCGCAACTGAAAACAAAGGTAGCTTATGGTTTGCCATAGCTGAATTGTTAGCACAGATAAGTAGATCTGATTCAGTTGATCTGCAGAAATGGATGATCCTTAGAATCAACCGCTCTGATACCACTTGTTGGTCCCGGGCGAGTCGATATCAGTTTAGAGGGGGGGTGAATAAACTGATTAAAACTTTTTACTTTAAATGCGGAATAACAGGGCTCTTTGACTCGCTTAATGAAACTTATCTATGCACAAACTTATTGAACAGTTAAGACAGTTTAAGTGTAGCTTTTGTGATATTGTGTGTAGTTCAAAGATATGCAATAACCAAAATAGTACAACACACAAGCAATTTATAGAGGTTCGAAGTCTCAAACTTCTACGTCCTCTCTTCCTTCCGCAGAAGGGCAACTTCACTATATAACTTAAGTTTCTTTACAAATTATACAATGAAGGACAGTTGGCTGAACCTGGTAACTACTCGCTACCTCAGTGGGTCGATGACTCACACTTGAAGTCCCTAACTGCTCGCTAGGAAGGTAGGTGTTGTTGTCATCTTTACAAGGTTTTAGATCTCTTTCGATCTTCAAGAGGTTAGTCTTGAACAGGGGTTATCAACTGATGTGTTCCTTCAATTGAGCTGAGTAGTTGATCGTTGTGTAGCTGAAACTGAGAAGACTGCCCTGGCTGGATTGTCAACAGCTAGCTGATTATCTTGACTCTGTGAATTTCTTCTTCTCAGTTGAACTCTCGCAGTTTCTATCAAACGCTGAACTTGAGCTTTAGTGGGAGGGAGAAAGAAAAGCTCTTGCTTGTATATGCGAAAGTTGTGTAGGCGAAGGATTCTTCTTGGCTCTTCTTAAGAGAGTTCAGTGTTGAGAGTTATTTTAAACTCTGATTCACTCGCCTTTTATAGAGGAGTGATTTTATGACCGTCGAGTTCCATTGTCCATTGATCGGTGGCCCTGTTGGCTCATCAATGGAGAATGATCGCTTGGAGCTTTTAGTTTGAAGTAGCCGTTACTCTGCCAATCGATCTTCATTGGATATTTAATTCCAGGATCTTTGTTGAAGCATTTATTCCAAGGTTCTATGGCTTCAGTTTTCTTAGCAGCTTTGAGTTCCAGTTGACAGTTCTGGACTTGTCGGCTGAGTTTGACTATTGCTCCAGTTGGCAGTTTTGAGCTCGTCAGCTGAGTTTGGTTGTTGCTCCAGTTGGCAGTTTTGAGCTCATCAGCTGAGTTTGGCTATTGCTCCAGTTGGCAGTATTTGAGCTCATCAGCTGAGTTTGGCTATTGCTCCAGTTGGCAGTTTTGAGCTTGTCAGCTGAGTTTGGCTATTGCTCCAGTTGGCAGTTTTGAGCTCATCAGCTGAGTTTGGCTATTGCTCCAGTTGGCAGTTTTTGTGCTCATCAGCTAAGTTTGGCTATTGCTCCAGTTGGTCATCAGTTGGATACTTCCTGTCTTCAGTCTAAACTGATCTCTTATCAGTTCCCTTAGTTGACTCTTTTCTCCCTCAGCTTAGCTGACTTAGTTGTCAGTTTGTTTTGACTGTTCAACTTCTTGACTTCTTAGTTCAGTTGACTTCTGACGTATCCTTCAGCTTGCAGACCATACTTTTGATTGGTTGACTTTGACTTTGCTTGATATCCTTTTTGATTATGCCCTGGATTAATCAGCTCCGATCTGCAACTTGAATTTCAGTCAGTTTTTCACAAATAATTTTGACATCTCATCAAAACCTAATCTAGGGGTTCCTTGATAGTTTTTCCTAACACTTCCCCTTGGAAGCCATTCCAGTGCAAAAACACTGCAAAAGTTACTCCGGGTTCGATTAAAAGCTACTTTATTCGATGTCGAGGTCCAAATGACCTCAAACACGAAATCTGAAAATACCGAAAGACTCATTGGCTCGAGTACTATTAAACCAACCTAACTCAGGATGAAAAATAGGTCGTGAGAAGAAAGACGAGTAAAGATTCCTTTTTTGGAATTACTTTTTACTATTCACTCAGACTGACAGATTTTGCTCTCGAGCGTTCGATTGACCTCAGAATGGAAATTCATGAACGCCAATGAATTCCTTGAGTCATTTCCCATAAGTGGAGCCTGACAGAACAAGACTCGGATCAACGGGGAGAATTTCATAAATTTCTTAAATCACGAATGCACGCAAAAGTTACTATTCATAAATCCTTTAAATACGTTTTCCATCACCGGGACCTCAAACGACCTCAGATTTAAAATCCAAAAACACTGGCATACTCCTTGAGTTAAAACCTTTCTAAAAAGATCAAAATCGGCCATAACAGAGTTAAGATCAAAATTTCTGAAAAGATGATTTTATGAAAATTGACCCCTAAAGTCGTGACTGACATCTGACTTCACTTAAACCTTATAAAGATCTCTTCCTTAACTTCTTAATTATGATTAAGAATTCTCTAAACCTGATCTGAAAATCTGGGGTGTTATAACATTAGTGAAGACCGCTTTCAGGGAATCCTCTTCGGTTTCGGGAAAACTTGGTTCCATGCAAAATTCAGTGCATGATCTTTTGATCCTGCGAAATCTGGGGGTCCGATGTCAGGTGGCTCAATCGAGAGCTGTGATTTTGATTATTTGGAGACTGTCGCCTAGATGGTGGGTTAAAAAAAATACGGATGGTTCGACAATGGGATCCCCGAGCAGTTTGTCTTGTGGCGGGGTTTATAGAAATCATATGGGCTCTGTGTTGGCTTGTTTTCACGAGGTTTTAGGAGTTGGATTTTCATTTGAGGCTGAGTTGTGGGGTGCTATTTTGGCGTTCGAGTTTGCCCTCGCTAAGGGATGGGATTATATTTGGTTAGAGGTTGATTCTACTTTTGTTGTTGGAATATTAGGCCGATCCATTCACCAGATACCGTGGCGGGCTAAAGCCCATTTGTTGTGTATTTTTCGCCTTTTTCAATGCATTCAGTTCAGAATCTCTCATATTTATAGAGAAGGAAATCAAGTGGCAGATAAACTAGCAGGACCTTTGGTGCGAAAGGGCTGGTGGCAACATTCTCTTCCTGAGATTACCTCTTTGGTGGATTCTGATTTTTTCGGCAGAGGCTATTTCAGCTTGTCGAAGAATGATTGAAGCTTTGTTTTTTATTTTATTCTTGTTTTTCATTTTTTGGTTTTAGTACCCATGTTTGTTGGGTTTTAGCTTGTATGAATATTTTTTCTTTTTCTTTGGTGCTCTAATAATAATCAGTTCATTAGATTTAGTTATTTATATTGTAGTAGTATTATTTTGTCAAATGTATTATTTCGGATAATATTTATATAATCTATTATTCATATATTTACTTTCAAAATACAATTCTATCAAAATTTTGAGTAGAATATGTGCGTAATAATATGCTATTATAATTCATAAAATTTCTTGTTAAATTTTCAAGATTTTTTTTAATATAGTTTCCGTCATTTTTTTAAATTTTCTGCGATATCAATACTTCCTGCGATATATCCGTAAAATTAAAATTGTGATATTTGGTGTCATATGGATACTTTCATCCTTGAAAACACAAACATACATATATTTAATATGAAAATTCAAAATCCAACCATGATAGGAGTGCGTTATTTCCAAGAGAAACGTCTTTCCAACCAGGGGCGGAACTGGGGGGAGCCAGGGGGTGCCTTGGCCCCCCCAACCCCCAAAAAAATAAAAAAAAATACATGTAAATTTTTTTTTAAAAAAAAATTATATAGAAATATTAGTGGAGAATAATTCGACCCCCCCGATAAAAAATTTCTGGTTCCGCCCCTGTTTCCAACATTGACGACTTTTAGACATATTTCGCTCATTCATTTACTACGTTGGATGTAGCATTCGTACATTGACAATCTATGTCCCTAATCTAGATTCCAGCCATAGGCAATATATTTACAAATTTTGAATATCTACCAAAAGAAATTAAGAGAGAGAGAGAGAGAGAGAGAGAGAGAGAGAGTAGAGAGAGAGAGAGTAAAAAAGGACTTGGTAGTTGTAGTTGAAAGAAATAGAGATTGTGATGGGCTGCATTTATGCCCACTCACAACACTAGCCTTGGACCAACACCATTACTCATTCCCCTTTTCCCCACCCCACTAATTATGGCCCATAGCATACTCGCTCATTACGCTCATTAGTCAAATCACTTGCAAAATATTACGCTTTCATTACATTAATCAACTTCTAATATTTAATATCATTGTTTTGATTCATCATCAATTTATTAAACTTTTTTTTAGCTGGGACGGGGAATTATGATTCGTATTCAGTCTCGCATTCTTAACAAAAGAGAGGAATACCAATAAACTACTAGTAAATTCATTTATCTTTGGTTTATCTAGTAGGAGCTTTTGAATTAGGCAGAATGTATTATATAAAAATTAATACCAAACTGTCTGATAAGTTAAAATTCATTAGACGAGATAAAATTATGATCAAAACTCATACATAGTTTCTTCTTCTTTTTTTTTTTGTGCTTTGGTAGTTTAATTCAAATTTTGACCCGAGATGATTTGATTACACTCCAATTAAGTTTCGATATCTAATTCCCGAAAAGAAAAGGAACAGAAAAAAGATGTGAATATGATGTGGTTGGGCTGATCCGGGAGAGCTCATAGATTGTGTTCTTATTTATTTTGGGCTAATTGATTATGATCCGGCCCATATAAGACGCGCACTCTCTCTCTCTCTCGTTCTCTCTCTCTTCGATTCCTTTCACAGAATCATCACAGGTACCATTTACGATTCTTTGTGTTTAGGGATCGATGTAATGCCAACCAACTCCTATGAAATCGAAGATTGATTTCTGTCTGTTGATTATCGATTAGACCTTATGATCTGTTAATTTTCTAATGCATTGCGGAAATTGTTGCGGAAATTGAAGAAGTTTGGTTGATTCGGCGGTGCAGAATGGATTTTGTATCTAAATACCAGGTATTTTCCAGTTTTTTTCGTTGCTAAATCTACTTTATCAGCTCTACTGCTTGGAGGAGATTGAAAATTTAGTTTGGTGCGTCTTTGATTTTAGTTTGACACTTATGTTTGTCGACTTATACTTGATCGTTGGCTAAAGAAGCAATATGTTCAAATGGCCTTTCCTGCAGGGCGTTGTCGGGCGTGTTTTCAGAAACGAAAATTCGAGCTCGAGTGAAGATAGGTAATTGTTTAAGAATAAATTATGTAATGCACTTCAATGAGCGGAATGGCCGCGTTCAACTATATTCATTTCCGAACAATCATCGATATAGAAGATTGTTAATTAAATTTAAATTGGACAATCGGTTTAAATGGTGGTGATTACTGAAATTTTTTATTTGGTAATGAATACTAGTAGCAACTGCTCTTCTCCGATTTAATTTTTGGAGGCTTGCATACATGTCCTCTATGATTCAGCCTCTTTTCTTTTATTTTCCATTGATTGGAGTCAATATTTGGATTCTCTTATTGGAAGTGCAACCCGGCCGATTTTACTATTTTTTCATTAAAAATGTAACTCATTTAATATATTGGAATTCAGAATCAGATGTGATAAAGTAGTCTCGTTATTTGTTATTGGTTACATATGAATTGCTGAGGTAGTTTGCTGCATGCAAGATCTGTTATTTGGTAGTTCTCTCATTTGAGTTCACTCTTTTTGTGGTTCATTGAAATATCTTGAGTTTAATATCCCCAAGGGACAAGATCAAAAAGGGTAGCTGTATGACTTGTGCTTTTCATTTGTCAATAGTGTGATACTTTGCATATAAAAAAAATTAATTTATTAATTTTTTTGGAGAAAGGGATCTTATTCTGTATACAATGTGAATAATTAGATGGAAATGAAATTAAATACATCATTATCTAGATGAAACTTAAAGAACATTTCATATTTGTGCTACCTGAATAATCCTCTAGTTAGCGAGTCTGATCTTGTTGTATTCTACTATGTTTGATATTTACTGAAAACATAATTTATTTCATGTGTATCAGTTGTGTTGAGCGTTTGCTGGATCGAATTAGCAACGGCGTCCTGGCTGATGACAGGAGGAATGGCATGGCTGAGCTTCAGGCTGTTGTAGCTGAAAGTCAGGCTGCACAGTTAGCCTTTGGGGCAATGGGTCAGTTTTCTAATTAATGATACTGCAGCTCATTCTACTTAATGTAATTTTCATGATATTGTGATTTCTCATATTCCCTCCACTGAATTGTATTGCAGGCTTTCCCACACTACTGAATGTCTTAAAGGAAGGGCGTGACGATGTAGAAATGGTTTGAGGCCTTTGATGTCTTATTTTAAGAAAAAAACTTTTTTCATTTTTTAGCTAGTTCCCTTAAAGGATATGTCTTGTCCAAAAATATTTTATGACAACTTGATGGCTAGGGACTAATCAAAGAGTTGGAATATGTGGATGTGAATGGTTCAGGAAGTCAGATTCAGTTCAGATTTTCAGTTTTGTGACTTCTTTCTTTTCTACATCAGTCAATATATAGCATCTCATATAGCTGAGCTGAACCCTTCCATTTCTGAATAGAGATAATTGTGTCCTTGGGTAACATTTTAGCGTGTTGTTGGTATCAGGTTATAAATATCTTTTACATGCAAATCAAGTACCTGCATATCCACATAGTAATTAAAGGATTCTAGGCATCAGTGTGTTATAATTGAGGTTGCGTCTAGTTATTAGCTTATAACTGACTTTCTTTCTGTCCGGTTATCGCCGATTAGCTTTTGATTGTCTGTGGTTTCACATTCATCTGATTTTGCTTGATGCGGAAAATTTTCTATGGAGGTATAAAGGTTCGTGGGGCTCTAGAAACTCTTGTGAGTGCCTTAACTCCTATTGAATATGGAAAAACGTCAAAGAACGGGGTTCAACCAGCTCTGATGAACAGTGATTTACTTTCAAGAGAAGTGGAAAACATTTCACTTCTTTTGAGCTTGCTGGTAATAACTTTAAGCTAATTGTTATAGAAGTTCTTCAGCTTGGGTATTGTCTGTTTATGATTTGCTAATTAGTGCCTCTGCAGTCAGAGGAGGATTTCTACATCCGATATTATACATTGCAGTTGTTGACAGCACTTCTTACAAATTCTCCAAATCAGTAAGACTTATATAAATTCCATCCCATTCTCTTCATCCATTTAAATAAACACTAAGCATATGTATTTGGAGCTCCTTACAGGCTCCAAGAAGCTATTCTTACTATTCCGCGTGGTACTACAAGGCTTATGGATATGCTCATGGATCGTGAGGTATCTTGCTGATATTTACTGGGATTAGATTTGTTTCCTTCTTTTCTACTGCTGTAAATTGATGAATGTGCATCTATTTTTTCCTTTTCGTTTTATTTTCCCTCATCGTTTATCTATTTATTTATATTTTGGTGTAGGTCATACGCAACGAGGCATTATTACTTCTCACATACTTGACTCGGGAAGCTGAGGTGATTGTCCCCTTTAAAAGCAATTGTTGATCATAGAACTCCTGTTATATTACCTTTATCCTCATGGTTTTGTCGTGATCTTTACCATTCAGGAAATCCAAAAAATTGTGGTCTTTGAAGGTGCTTTTGAGAAGATTTTTGGCATCATCAAAGAGGAAGGAGGCTCTGAAGGTGGTGTTGTTGTACAGGTGTTTAAATACCTAGACTACATTTTATGACAATTTGCTCTCATCATTGTGTAAAGGCTTTTTTCACTGCATTCTTCTTGATTGGTTTTATGACAAGTGCCACAGTATTACGGCCAATATTACTTCTTGTCAAGAGTGCTTTCTGGTGAGCACTATATTTAGTTTGCTGATAGTATTGTTAATCTTTCTGCTCCTTGGTGCTGTAAACAGGACTGTCTGGAACTGTTGAACAATCTTCTCCGAAGTAATTCTTCAAATCAGGTTTTGACTCATTTTTTTATTTACTCATAGTTACAACATTTTATATGGAAGCTCTGAACTGCTTATAAGCTGATAGGAAAGTGGTGTAGGTATTGCTTAGGGAGACAGTGGGCTTTGATCCTCTTATATCTATTTTGAAGCTCAGAGGAAGTACCTATAAATTCACTCAGCAGAAGGTGAAACAGAATATGATTTGTTTGTTGATGCAGGCTGAAATTTGTTCTCTTTGAAGTATGTTCTAATGCATTCAGTGCTAACTTTTTTCCTTCTCTGATTTAACTGAATGCCAGTAGACAATAAATCTACTCAGTGCATTGGACACAATCAAGTTGCTACTTCATGGTGGTCAACGAAATGATCCTGGAAAAGACACCAATGGTTTGGCAAATAAAACACTGCTGGTTCAGGTTTATTTTCAAATCTTTAACTTCTCTGAGCTGTAAAAATAATAATTAAGAAACCTGCAATATTTCTCTTTCCAATATTTTTTTTCATTATAGAAAAAGGTGTTGGACCATCTTTTAATGCTGGGAGTTGAGAGCCAATGGGCCCCTGTTGCTGTCCGTTGTATGGTAAGATAACTGTTCCTATCTGGTGAATTTTTGTTAAATCATCTTCCTTCTTGTTCACTCTGTGATAGTCCTTCACCAATGTGGAGATTAATGGGAAGTTGGGAACTTTTTAACTAAAACACTTATCTTTGCTTGGAGTGTGTTTGGGTAAGTTTCATACAAAGATCTTAAAATATATATTTTTTAGGGATAAGGGCCAAATAGGCCACTAAACTAATTTGGGGGGCTCAATTGAGCCACCGTAACTTTTTTTGGCTCAATTGGGCCACCGTGTTTTTAAAATCGTGTCAATTGAGCCATTCTACAACCGAGCCCTAACGGAGGACGTTAACTCGTCTCGAAACGACGTCGTTTTCTTTAAGTTTTTACCCTGAGCCCTAACCCGACCCACCCCTAACCCGACCCACTCATCCAAACTACACAAAATCGAATTTGGGGATTTAGCTAAAAAATTTTCTCTGTTCTCTCACACACTATCTCACACTTTTATCACACACAACTATGAAGATCATCCAAGTTCATGTCATCCCCCCCCCCCCCCTAGATCCCCTTTGGTGTCCTTTTCCTTTTAATATTTTGTTTTTTCCAGTTTTTTTCTTTTATTTTTATTTTTCTGTTCATCATGTTCTTCAGTCCAAACCCATCTTTCCAGCCCATGTTTTGGCCTTCATCTCCATAATTATGTGTTATGGGTCGAAAAAAGGAACTGCTGGGCAAGCTGCCCAGATTCCAGCTTCGTTGTCCAGTCCCAGCTCCAAAAAAACTCAGAAAAAACTGGCCAAAATTGCCTTCTGATCAGCCAAGAAACCTGCCCAAAAATCAACCAACACCTCTGAATCAGATCCCTGCTATATTCCAAAAAACAAAAAAAAAATCAAAAAAACATGTCCCTGTTTCTTGTTCATACCCAGAAACTCAAAACACTTCAACAAATCTTATCAACCCTGCCCAGCCACAATCTGAACAACCTATCCCATCTGCCATCACAACTCCATTCCTAGACCCTCACCCATCTTCCCACTCTCTCACTGCTCAACCACAACACCCTCTGCCCCAAGCCACGAGTGCCTCGGCACTATCCTCAAACCCAGCTGGGATACAAACTCACTCCAGAGCCGCTCAACTCAACTCCCAGCCCCAACATACACCTCCTCGCCGTTCCCCTAACCCAACATACAGATTCAGAGCTAGAAGGTGAAGGATTACCTAACATCGCTTCGCTGGATCTACTTTCTTCTACGTCTGCCTGAAATCCCCAAATTCAATTTTGTATAGTTTGGACGAGTGGGTCGGGTTAGGGGTTAGGGGTGGGTCGGGTTAGGGGTTAGGGTAAAAAACTTAAAGAAAACGACGTCGTTTCGAGAAGAGTTAACGTCCTCCGTTAGGGCTCGGTTGTAGAATGGCTCAATTGACACGATTTTAAAAACACGGTGGCCCAATTGAGCCAAAAAAAGTTACAGTGGCTTAATTGAGCCCCCAAATTAGTTTAGTGGCCTATTTGGCCCTTATCCCTATTTTTTATAATGTGATTGATCTTATTTGGAAGGACTTCACTTCTGAAACTAAATATGTAATCAAAAGTAGTAAGCTGTTGGGTCCAAATCAGTAAATTTGAACGAGATTACTAGACGAATTTGAAACTTATTACTGTACCGAGAAACAAGGAGTTGGATTTTCTGCTTTTGTTTTTCCTTAATGAGCTTAGTTAGTTATTGACAGCTCACTGTTTGGAGCTTATGCAGTTTATTTATGCTGCTGACTATACAATGGATTGTATTATTCATAAGAGTATATTTTTAGTATATGTCTAGTCAATCATCTTTTTTCCCTGAATATGTGTAATTACTCATCTAAAAAATCACACCAATCTATCTGGTCGAGGCAGCCTTTAAAGAGTTTTCCGAGGTTCACTTTTTATGTTCAAACTTTCAGGCATTTCAGTGCATTGGTGATCTGGTTGTCAATCATCCTCAGAATCGCGATGCCCTTGCGAAAAAAGTACTTGGGGAGGAGCCTCATTTTGAACCGGCCTTAAATTCTATCCTTAGAATTATTTTGCGAACTTCAAGCACACAAGAATTCATCGCGTCAAACTATGTTTTTAAGAGCTATTGTGAGGTTTGTGTACTAGTTTTATCTTGGAGCAAAAAGTTATGTTTGTGAGCAAATAGGGAAAATGTATGCTCTATTAGAGTTTAGCCAATTGAAACTAGTTTTTCTTCATAAGTGTGTTTTTCTTTATTCTTTTCATTAATTTAATTGATTGTTATTTTCGATATTTGTGATGTGAATACAAACAGTAGCGACTTTGGCTGCCCTTTTTTGTGTGTTTCTGTTTGTCTTTGCTTGTGATTATTTATTCCCTTGAGCTGCTATTTTGGAACAGAATAATCCTGATGGTCAAACTATGTTGGCTTCGACTTTAATTCCTCAACCACATGCAATGGTCAATGCACCGCATGAAGAAGATGTACACATGTCATTTGGAAGGTCATATTAAGCTTTCAGGTCTTAGGGAGACTTCTATTCAGAACATTGCTAAATTGTCCTGAAAGTTCTTTTTCTTGCAGTATGCTATTGCATGGGCTGATACTGAGTGAAAGTGATGGTGATCTTGAGGTATGTTTTTATGTGATATTTATTTTGGACAAGCTTCTCTGTTAAGCCAAAATGAGGCGTCTTACAACTTTTAAACCCAATTTTTCTCGGTACCTTTTCTTTGGTTAAAAAAAGATTAAAAAACTCCTTCCTAGTAGGGAATATATGACTTTTCATCTGATGCTTTTTTTCTGCTTTAAAGAGGGAAATATCTGAGTAACAAGAGGATATAGCATATATGGTAAACATATTGTATTCAGGTTGTCAGTTGTTTTCTCTTAGCAAATTTCACAATGCTCATATTCAGACCTTGTGATGAAGCTTATTAATTCATCTCTACAAAAATTGCTGTTCATCCTTTCTTTTGCTGGGGATTAGTTGAATTTGCTCTTTCATTTGTGTAGACTTGTTGCAGAGCTGCTGGTGTCCTATCTCATATTCTGAAGGATAACATACAGTGCAAGGAGAGGGTATGCAATCCTTTCCATATTTATATTCTGTATATGATGTTTCTAACATCAACATACCCTCTTCAATAAAGCAAGTCTGAATATTCTTCTTTTAGTTTTTGCATCTTTCATGGATTTAAAAGTCCCGCACGCACCTCTTTTCTTAGTATATGATATAAAAGCTGCTGCAGATTCTTAAAATTGAACTTGAAGCGCCTACACCCACATTGGGGGGTCCAGAGCCTTTACTGCACCGCATGGTGAAGTACCTGGCACTTGCCTCGTCTATTAGTAAAGATGGAAAAGCTAGCCTATCAGAGGCTATGTATGTTCAGCCAATTATTTTAAAACTACTACTTCTTTGGCTCTTTGATTGTCCAAGTGCTGTACAGTCCTTCCTTGGATCACGTCCTCATCTCACATACTTTCTGGAGTTAATTTCAAGTCAAACCACGACTGTATGTGTAAGGGGATTGGCTGCTGTACTCTTAGGAGTGTGTGTAATATGTAACAAAGCCACTGACAGTGGACAGGATGCATTTAGTATCATTGATGCCATAAGCCAAAAAGTTGGACTTACCTCATACCTTCTTAAGTTTGATGAAATGCAGAGGAGCTCGCTTTTTACATCTGAGAAGCCCGCTCTTTCCCATAAACCATTAACTCGATCTATTGCTGCTAGTATGTCTGATATTGTAGAAGTTTATGATGACGAAAATACTGATCAGAGGAATGAGGATCATCCAATGCTTGTTATGGTGCTTGATCCTCAGTTTGTTTTCTTTCTGAATGAGTTAGAGGTAAAAATTAGAGACCAAATGGTAGAAATTTACAGTCGTCCAAAGAGCCAGGTGGCAGTGGTCCCGGCTGACCTAGAACAGCAGGGTGGAGAAAATGACAAGGAGTACATCAAACGATTAAAAAGATTTGTGGAGAAGCAATGCCTTGAGATACAGGTACTTCTGTTTTGTCTTACCTATTACCTATATAATATATCTATTGCAAAAATAGTTAGTTATATTGCATAACCTCCTCTAGATCTGTAAACTGGGAAGATGTTTGGATCCCAGGAAGGTGAGAGTAGGCAAAGCAAAGTATATAATGACTTTTTATGTCATTTGATATTTTTTTAACTATTAGATGCTTAGCATACATTCAATCCTCTCTGCTTTATCCATTCGGAGGCTTCTTTTCTAATTACAGAGAGCATGCTGCAACTTTGACAGGACATTTCTAGGAAGAAATTGTTCAGTGTTTCTAATATTTTTTTCTTACTGATTGATGTCTACATGCTCTAATATGACAATATCGCTTGAACTTGCCAACCTATTATGAAGAGCAACGGTTGCAGTTCCAGTTTTTTAAGTCTTCATTTTATCTGTTTTTCGTTTTTACTTTTGGAAGGACCTTTTGAGTCGGAATGCTACACTTGCTGAGGACCTTGCGAGGACTGGGGAGAGTGGTTCATCCCAGCTTGAACATAGGGTTAGCAGTGGATCAGAGAGAATCCTGGTCGAAACTCTCCGTAGGGATCTTCATGAGATTTTCCAACGGTTGGAAGCCCTCAAGGCAGAAAAAACTAGAATTGAAGCCGAGTCTTCAGCGCACCAAAATTTTGCAGCTAAACTCGAATCTGATCTGAAAAGCTTGTCTGATGCATACAATAGCCTGGAGCAGGTTAACCTTCAGCTAGAACGTGAAATAAAGGCGTTGAAGAGTGGTGGAGCTGTACCTGTTCCAGACATTGAGGAAATTAAGGCAGAAGCAAGGGAAGAAGCTCAAAAGGAGAGTGAAGCTGAGTTGAATGATTTGCTCGTGTGTCTTGGGCAAGAGCAGAGCAGGGTGGAGAAGCTCAGTACAAGGCTAGCAGAGTTGGGGGTGGATGTTGATAATCTGCTGAAAGGAATCGGAGATGATGTGGGACTGCAGGGAGACGACGAAGACGACGAACAAGAGTGAGGGGTTCCTTCATTTGTAGGTCCATTCTAATTATTTGGCTTCCCACATCTTTCATTAATCTTTACGAATTATGACCAGTCGTTGTGCTTGTACATTGTTTAGTTATAAACTGTACATTGTTTAGTTATTTATCTCCATATATTTCACTTCACCAATTCGCATGAATATTGAATACGATCAATTTTTATTGTTTGGGTTTGTTGGTTGTGGGTGGAGGGCGAAAGATGGGATTGCCTTATGCCCATGCATTATTTATATACATTTTGGGATTTTCATTATATTCTGTTCGACTTTATCTCCTAATTCTCAAAGTGCTTATAGTAGAAACTACCAACTTTTGATAATAAAAACTTACATTATCCACTTTGTACTGTGCATTAAAAAAACACAACTTTAGTGCAAATTGTCCAAAAAAAATCCTTCAAATGCTTGATTGCTAACATGTGAAAATTTCTTACAATTTGTACTTGGTTGATAAAAAGTCCAAATAAAAGTGTACTCAATTATAAATTAATATTAGAGAATTTGTAATCGTATTTTTATGTATAAAGTCAATTGAAAATGCTCGTCAAGCTCATAAGGTTAGATCTATCATTTTTGGACAAAAATTTGTATGAGACCGTTTAAACGGGTCTCTTACGTTAGACGGATCTCTCCTGACCCGATCCGGATCCGACCTGACCCGGTATATATATATATTAAAAAAAACACGTGTTTGAATCCCTCCAGCTCCCTCTCTCTCGATCCAAAACTACCGGCGAATCTTCGTCGTAACTGCCGTTTATCCTCACAACCGCACTCATTCTCCATATTAGTCACAACTGCACCATTCACAACCATCAACATCCTTGTTCTTCCGCACCATTCGAGGCAACTGTTAGCGAAATTTTTGCGATCACCACCACCGTGAGCAACTTTCCGACCACCGGCGTTCCAGTCACAACCTAAACCGGTTCTGCGAGGTCAACATCTCCGGTGCCGACTTGAAGTTGATACTGTAAGTTTATTTAGGGCTTTTTGTAATTTAGGGATTTTATTTTTTTCGTTGAATTAGAAGTTTCAAAAATGGTTAGAGATATCTTGTGATTTCAGATTTGTAATTTAGGAATTTGATTTTAGTCGTTTGTAGTAGTTTGAAAAATGTTCTGTTCCATTAGTTTTAAGAAATTTGTATGTTTGAAATTTCACCAAGTCATCATTCTATCCAAGTAAACACATAATCTACAAAAGATACTGCACTTTACTAGAGCTTATTTCGATTAGGTTGTAAATGATAAGTTGTATCCATATACTTCACATTGTTGAGGCAAATATGAATTGTGCTGGAGGCATGATTCATGAATGTTTCTTGTTAATGTTTTTCTGATTGATGATTGTTGAATCATCCATAGGAGTATTGGATGCATTTATATTACGGAGTCTGAAACTAGTGGATATATTATACAATATGTGCATGCTTACATTTATTTAGTGATACTTAACCGCATAATTGTTGATCTATTTATCTTGTGCAATGTAAACAGATGGGTATTTTCCTTAATCAGATCAAACATCCAAAATGTGCAGATTTCCAGTCATATGGGGTTGAATTCCCAGCTTTCAATTGGAGCAGAACTGGATGAAATATTGATTCTGCAATTTATATCATGCACCAAATGGAAAATTTTGTTGGTGCTCCTTATGAGAGTTTAGATTTGTCTAAGGTATTGAATGTTGTAATTGAAATTTTAATGGACTTTTAATATTTTTTGTTGTAATCTGATACATTATTTTCTATTGCAACTTGATGGAAGAAAGAGATTAAGAGCCCAATATTGTGCAAGGATTTTGCTTTCACCACTAAATGGGTTGAGAGCAAAGATTCAGCATGATGCTCTTGAAATCATCAAGAATTCTAAGAAATATAAACAGTTAGTAGCTGCTAGTGTATGTTGATAGTGGAGATGTGAGGTGTATATTTGTTGGGAGATACGTCGTGGGATAGTCATTCTATGTTTGTTTGGAGATAGAATGTTGGCTGTGTTGGTTAGTTTTTGTAATGAATGTTTGTTGGGGGGATTTTCACATGGTTTGGTACATCCAATGATGAAAATATCGCTATCGCAACATATATTGCAACTTTAATTTTACGGATATATCGACGGATATATCGATATCGCATATCGATATCGCAGAAAATTGAAAAAAATGACGGAAATCATATTAAAATCTTGGAAATTTAGCATGAAATTTTAGGAACTATTATGACATATTATTATGCACATGTTCCACTAATTTTTTTGATAGAATTGTATTTTGAAAGCAAATATATGAATAATACATTATATAAATACCGTCTGAGACAATACATTTGACAAAATAGTACATAATACAACATAAAATGACTAAATAAACATTATAAAGTACAATTAATACCAAAATGAGGATCTATGAGGTTCAAATATAGTAGATGGAATGTCATCTTGTTCTAAACAATATCGGTACCAACTTATCACGTTCGAGTAATTATGCACATGCGCTTGATATGTTTCTTGATTTCTTTCAACAGCTTCACCATGAATTGGATTATGTCCATTGACCCAATTATTTTGTTGATACACATTTTTAGTCCAATCAATTTGTGAGCTCCCATATGTGTAAGAAGCATATGAATCTTGGACATATCACTATGATCAGTGCCACCCATATTCATAGAATCAAGATTTGGCAAATAATTTATATTCAATCTTAGATTTCAATTTCGTGTGATATATGGGGAGAAAAATTTTAGTGATTTATCCATCATGTCCTCTAACTGAAAAATGAAAAAATAAAGTCGCTGCACATGCATCTCGCTTTTCTTTCTAAGACATCCGTTGATTTCCCGATCTTCTTTCTCTTATATTTTTTTGCAAAGTGAATGTCTTTATAAAGCAAAGAATATTGCAACTCAAATAATTACATTGAAGACCTAAAAAAGATCACAAAAATATATAGTATTAAATAAAAATCAAAATATATTATTGAAGTATTAAAAAAATCACGATATATTGCGATATCTTGCGATATTTTGCGATATATTGCGATTTCTCATCGATACTCGGGAAAAAAGATATTCCCCCAATATCCGTATTGCAATGTCAATATCCGCGATATTTCGCGATATTTTCATCCTTGGGTACAGCTACTATGAACAATTAGCTTTTCTGCAAATGTTTTGAAAATGTTTTCTTTTGTGTATGCTGTGTGTAGTGATGTTTTTGAAGATACAAATTTTCTTGCTAATGAAATATGTTTTGAATATATATAGTTTGTTCATCTTCTAGATTATATGTATCACTATTTATACAGGAAGTATTATTATGTTTGCTGGGAAGTAACAGTATTATATTGCATGAATAATTTAATAGAACATTTTTTATTCCTATTTTTCCATATTTGATATCAATAATAATGTAACAAGTATCAATAACATAAGAACGAAATCATAGTTATCATTATTGTATCAATACTTACGAGGAAAGTATCGTTATCTATGCTGTGGAGTAACACTATTTACTGCATGAATAATTTAATGCAAATCATTTTGTTACAAAAATGTATCAAGAATTTTTTTTTCATATTTTCATATCAATAATAATGTAACAAGTATTAAAATTAAGAAATTGATAAATTATATATACAATATCATTAGTGATGAATAAAGTATCACTATATAATGCTTACCATTAAGTTACACTATTTATTGCACGAATAATTTAAGGCATAACATTTTGTTTCTTTTTTTTTAAGTAACATGTTATAATAATAATGTAACATGTTATATGATTTTAACAATCATATAATAAGAAAAACACAAGTCATATGATGAAGAAAATCACAGTATCAATAATGATGAATAAAGTATCACTGTGCATGCTGTGGAGTAACACTATTTATTGCATGAATAATTTAACGCATAGCATTTTGTTACAACAATTTATCAAGAAATAATATAACATGTTTTATGATTTAACAATAATATAATAAAAAAATCACACGTTATATGATGAAGAAAATCAGAGTATCAATACTGATGAATAAAGTATCACTAAGCATACCGTGAAGTAACACTATTTGATAATCAAAGTATCAATAATATAATCTAGGATACATTCTCAAAACAATCTGAATGCATTCTCAAAACAATCTGGGATTAGGGATTTTGGAACAAAACTCCTTTGAAATTGAAGTGCCACTTGTATTCTTCTTCTTGTTTTTTTTAAGGTGCCCTTTGATTCTTTTTCTCCTACCCTTTATGGTTGAACGTGCAGGATCAAAATTTGAATAGAAGAGCTTGAAACATCCGTATCCCCACGGAAGGCACTGTACTTAGCAACTCTTCAACATATGCTACAACCTTGTTATGCTCTTCTTCAAGTATCTTTCTTCCCTCTTCATTATCTTTGACTTTCATAACAGTAGCATAGTACTTTCTCACCATCTAATTTCTCCAAGAAATAGAATCTGTATTCTGGTCAGGTTGCTCACTTCCACTTCTAAATTTATCCCACAAATGAGCTTTCACCATTTTTGTCCATCTTTTATTAATATAAAGTTCACGTATCTCTACTATTGAATGCATATGAAGTATTCTAAGGATATGACAACATAACAACCCACAAGCTTCAAATCTTTTACACGAGCAGAGTATGAATTTATCAACTTCATTAAAACTGACGTTATGAACGTAATGCCCCCATCATCCTTGACATTATAGAATTGTAGTCTTTCATCAGAGTGAATGAGTTCACAATTCAAGGATATATACTTCAAAAATTCAGAAGCAAAAGTGATTCATAATTGGTAATAAGTGAAATAATATGCAACATATCACTAAGAAATAAAATATTGTCAATAAATACTTTTGAAGTATCACAAAATACTTTTGAAGTATCATTACTATCCGGTGAGTTATAATTATATTTTTATGTTAAAACAGTTGCAACATATGAATAATAGCTAGCGAAGGACTACTATAATGTGAGCACATATCACTAGATACCATAGAAGTATTACTATTGTATATAATATAATATACAATAGTTTATATTTACTAGGTTATTCTTTACTCTTGACTTGGTGATTGTTGGCTTTTTTATGAGTAGTGATACTTTATTTTTTTAAATAGTGGTACTTGACAGTTTTTAGTGATACTTTTATGTTACTTAGTGCTACTTGCATTAGTTCGTGATAATTATTTTTATCTAGTACATTTTTCTCAAATAGTGATACCTAACAGTTTTTTGTAGTAATACTTTTCTGTTACTTAGTGATACTTACATTATTTCGTGATACTTATTTTTAATGATACTTTATGATACTTTATGTTTATTTAATGATACTTTTACATTCACTAGGTGATTCTTAGCTTTTATAAGTAGTGATGCTTTATTTTTTAAATAGTGATAGTGAAACAGGTGCAATTTATCAATAATACGTAGCGAAGGATTACTATCATGAGAGCAAGTATCACTAAATACCATATAAGTATCACTAGTGTACAAAATCCAATATATGCGTGACACTTGTTGATTTATTCAGACAGATTTAACTACTGGTGAAGTATCATTACTATCTAGCGAATCGTAATTACGTTTTAAGGGAAGGATTACTATCACGATAGAAAGTATCACTAAATACCATAGAAGTATCATTAATTTACAAATAACATTTTGCATTTGATTGGTTACAAAATCAAAGAATAGAAGCAAAGTACTACTTACTCTCAATTTGTAACATAACAGATTCATCCTCGTTAATAGATGTTGTTTCTACATCTTCAACATTGTCTTCATTATCAAGTATAACAATATCTGAAATTTAAAAAATTTAAATCACTTTTAGAATTACTATAATACTAATAGATTACTAAATCAAAAGTTCAATGAATCAGTTCTTACAAGCATATTATCAAACAGTTTGAATGCAAAATTTGATATACCTAATAATTTGTGAAAAATTGAAACAAAATTACAAATCTTCTAAAATAAGAACACATACCTGTCGTTGACGTTGTTTGTTTGCCGGATTTGACCGAAATTCCACCGGAAGGAACCTTAGTTACTTTTCCCAAATTATCCATTGAATAGTTGACAAATCGCCGAAGGATTAATCGCCAGTGGTTTTAATCTCGATTAGCTAGAGTTCAGATGGAATTTGTGGTGTTGAATTGTCGGAAATTGCGAGCTGCCAGAGATTTGCGCGGCGAGCTGGAGGGCGAAAACCTAGTCGCCGCCGCGAGCTAGACGGGGAAAACCTAGGCGGCGCGGCGATCTGGACGGGGAAAACCTAGGTGGTGCGGCGAGCTGGACGGGGAAGACCTAGGCGGCGCGGGGAGGTGGACGAAGACACCCTAGACAACGCGGCGAGCTGGAGGGAGAAAACGTAGTTGACCGAGAGCTGAGGGAGGAAAATTAGGTTTTTTTTATATAGATATTACGGGTCAAGTCGGAATCGGGTCGGATCAGGGGAGATCCATCTAACGTAAGCGACCCGTTAAACGGTATCACACAAGTCTGCCCCTCATTTTTGTCATGTTGAAAAATTGTTGTCACGTTGGAAAACTATAGTGACGCCGAAATTTTTTTGACACACGCTAGTTCAATCTCTGACAAATGGCTAAGAAAATTAAGTCCCAAACGTTAAGATTTAACTCTCTCTCTCTCTCTCTCTCTCTCTCTCTTCAGGGTTATTTTCTCTCTACAATTTTTGAAAGAAAAAGAATTATACACCGACCGTGTTGACAATATCCGTTGGATTAGAATAATAATGGCCCTAATTAAGTTAGTGAACTTGCTATATCGGAGTTCATTTTGCAATACGTTTATCTTTATATTTTCTCTCAATAAATGTAGTCCAAGTGCAGGTTGGCTTAAATTCTTAAGTTCGAATTTAGGTTCCTTTTTCGGATGCAAATAAGCCAAATATATCGATATACTCTAAATTATATAGATTTTATTTTAAAATGTCTCTTACTATCAACAATCTATAAAAAGTGCTTTGAATTTGTTATATTAAAATATCGCCATCTAAATTTTCATCCACAATTACTGCAAGACTGATAGAATCAAACATGAACATGCAACAGCGAAAATCAAAATGAGTTGGCAAATACACCTAAACAAAATGACGTAGTTTTGCAATTCAGATGGCCGATATTTTTACATAATAAATTCATAGTTATGTATTTTTTGCAATTTACCAATAGTACAAGACATGTTAAATAAAATTTATAATTTGGGGTGTATCGATATTTTTGGCAATACAAATAAATTACACTTGGTTTCTCTTCAAGCTAACCGCCCAGTGAAAAACTAATGTGTGTAGAATCAAAATGATTCCGAACGTTTTTTTCCGACAAATTCTATGCTACTACTTTGGGAATTTGGGTATATATGTTGTAAGCAATTGGACTGTGACATCAATGAACAGTTACATTCAATAATTTAGGACACACCACACTTCAATGTGGTACCATCAGTGTTTTGAAAACTGGACCGGACCGACCGGTTTAACCGCGATCCGGCCATTAGTCCGGTCCGGTTGTTTGTTTATTACGGGTCAGGTCTGACCCAGTGTGACCCGATCAAAACCGGTGAACTGGTCCTCTTTTTTTTTTTTTTTTTTTTTTTTTTAATTCTGCAAAATTTAATTCAACTCCTTCAATATGTGGCTGAAAGGATTCGAACTCAAGACCTCCAAAAATTCTATAATTTTCAACAATGTACTTAATCAACTGGGCCAACACACTCTTATGTTATTATTTAAGAATATAATATATATATATATATATATGTGCAAAAATTTAAAATAAATCATTTTAAATAAAATCAATGTTTACCATATAATTAAAATTAATATTTAACAATATCTAATTTAATATATTTTAAATGAAAAGAAGATCTAATATCTAAAGTAGTGGGTTGTGAAATAATAATTAGCAATATTTTTTATTGTTATCGTGTATTACTATATGTAATTAAAATCAATATTTAATTATTTGACATTTAATTATATATTTTCTAAAAATCTAGTATTTGATGTTCAATATTTATTTTTATAAATTTATACTTTTAATTGTTTAACTTATGCAATAAATTAAATATTTTATTTCTTTGCATTGATATAAGTTGTGTATTTTTAAACTTATTTAATATATTTATAATGATACTAATTTATATATATATATATATATACCGAGTTATTCGGTTTTTTCAGAACGGTTCGACCAGTCGAATCAGTAACCCAGTAACCCAGTAAATTCACCGATTCGATGTCCGGTCCGATTTTAAGAACATTGGGTACCATGGACTCACTCTCTCCCTCTCCGTCTCTCTTTATGATTTATACACTGAAATAGAAGATAGCACAAATTGGGTTAGGAACACACCTAACCCCAGTAGCATTGAACAAATAAATTGACTTTAATTGATGACTAACCCCCTTACGTTTAACACCTTATAAATTAGGTTACCCAATTAAATTGAGTGGGCGTTTACAAGGAAATTTAGGCAATTTCAATAAGTTCTTCTTAAGTCACGTGTGTTTTTCTAGTATGTCTAATTATTCATTAATTTAATTAATGCCGTGATTAATACGTGTATTATCATCATAAATACTCAAATTAATCTGGAAATTTCTATTTTGTGTCATAAAAAAAACCTGTACCGAAAGAGCTGGATGGGCCTAGTTTGTGTGGTGTATGTATATGTATATTTATTTATTTTATTTTTTAGAGGGGATAATTGAAAAAAGGTTTGGTGTGGGGAAAAGTGCGTGATGGGAGGTATCAAACCCTACCACCACCATACGCCATGCTCATATCCATCCCCTTAAAATTACCAAGGACCCACCCATTTAACGTTTACTACGGTAAAAACTTCTATACATAAATGTTGTTGGACCATGAGATTTTATTAACTTTTAGAGTATTAATGGACCCATAAATTGGTATTAATTAATTTAAAGAGTATATCTAACTAATTTATGTATAATATTTATTGAATTAATAAAAATAAATAAATTCATTGTAAATAATATTAGTAAAAACTAATATGCAATACCATTGGTTCTTAATAATTAAATATTTTTCATTGTATTTTTAATAAAAGACATTCAATGTACGATGGTGAGAAATACACCATATAAACAATATAAAGTCCCGGTGGAGATGGTCTAGTGGTGGAGTGAGGTTGCTTGGAGATCAAATATCACGAGTTCGAATCTCCTTAATTCCACAGGTTGGGTGTATGAGTAAAAAAAACAATGTAAAAAATTTCGTGAAAAAAGTATATACAAAACTTTGTGATACGGTAAGAAAAGTTAAAGATGAACTCCAATTATATTTAAAAAATTTTAAGGAAAAAGAAACAACACTAGAATTATATTTCATGGACTAAATCATCTTAGTTAGGTTCATAATTTTAAAGAATTTTTAATTTATTATATTAAAAGGACCGTGAATTTATACAGGAGTCTTCCGAAAATATATTATCTTATTAAAATTTGTAAATTTCTCAACGAAGTTACAACCGATGAAAAATATTATCTTAAAAAATTTATTAATATATTGAATATTAATTTAAAGAGATTGCAGTGTACTATAAATTATACTATTAGAAGGGTGCATTTCATTTCTACTATTTTTTAAAACAAAAAGTAGGATGGAAACACGTGTCATGTGATCATGTTATTTGTGTAAAAATGTGTAAAAGTTGAAGTATTTCAAGATAATATCCCAATTATTATTATTATTAAATAAAAGGGTAGATGTTAGATTAGTCTTGGCCCACTTATTAGGAGGCCCCCCACCCCACCGCCACAGACAACATAACATATTTTAACTATTTCAGTCGTATTCACTGACTATCTATTTTTCAACATATATATCTTCAAAAAGTATTTGACAAAAGACCAACAAAAATGGGACAAAAACCACTACAATCTTAACTCAATTACACCCCAGATCATTATAACGTTGAACCAAATATTTATTTACAATCACCACTTGTAATTCAATTGACCTACATTTTTCATCACCCATCAAAATTTTCGATAAAAACAAAGTCCCAAATCAAATTTCTTGATTCTAGGAATACTAACAATCTTTAGGATTTTAGTCTAGTTTGAAACTGGTGTAGGTGCACAACAGATCAAAAAATTGGGCTGCTGCTGCATTTTACTCAGCTGGAGAAATAGTGCCTCACTAAACATGTACTTAGACAACACTACTAGTGTTACATTTAACATTTGATTTCTCCCTAAGTCAGCCCTTCTTCAAGAAATGCCAAGGCTGAATCCAACGAATCAAGAAATATGGCCAAGAAAAGAGCAAACATTAGTACATGATACCGAGCCCGAGATTGAGCCCGAGCCATCGTCATACTTCACTGATTTCACCTTCTCCGCATACACCCACATCTATCACCATGCGTTTCAATTTCGAGCTTATCACCCTGCAACAGTTTCTTCTCGGAGACTGCCAAGAAAACAACTTACAAATCAACTCCTCTAACCAATCTAGTTCACATCAGACGACTTATTTTAAGTATCACAAAAACTTGTGTTGGACTCATATTATGTCAGACCATTTGACGGGCCAAGTACTCATTATATCATACCATTTGACAGGTCAAGATCAGTAGTCTACCCTTTATATATTAGTTCATCACTCTTAACTAAGGTCTTCGATTTCTAGTGTTGGTAATAGCAACTCTTGACAATGAAATTTATAGTTGGGAGGTCAACTTTCACACTATTTTTTCTTGGAGTTAGGTACCTTAGTACCCTTGTCCACATGCTGGTCATTTCATGAAATAAATTACTCCAACAAGAGTAAGAAGAACAGCTAATTTCAGCATATATGGGAGTTTGAAAACAATGTAGAATTACTAAAGTAGAATTTTCACTTACCCTATCCCATAGATTTGGATCAGGCCTCTTGTAAACTTCAACCGTGTCTACTTCACCCGGGCTAGCCATCTTCCATCTGCATTCCGGTTGAGGAAGGCGATGGTGCGTGTACTTGGTCAGCGTTTGGTTCGTACTCAACTCGGTTCTTGCCCTCAAGAAGTAGAAAACAAATGGCTTCTGGCACGGATTCCTCATAACCGGTCGCGTGTTGAATGCATAAGCTGTGTAATCGGCTCGTCTGTACCAATTCAAGAAAGTCCTTGACGGCATCTCTATCTCCCGAGGCGACAACACCCCACGAAACACCTGAATAGCAAAGCCCCAAGACACTGATACAGTCCAATCATTCCTCTTGTCATAGCAGATGGATTGCTGCATCAGGCCAGCTGAATCGAGCTGCATTGGGATTTTCAGCCTACGTAGAGCTTCCACTCGAGTCACATTTGGAAATATCGGTTCCACCACATCCAAGTGGTGCAACGACACCAACGGCGTCACCGGGTGAGCAGCAAGAAGCCCAAATAGATTGCCATAAACATCATACTGCATTTTCATTAACCAAAGTAGACTTTGTTAGATTTTTTCTTTGCCACTTTTTTAAAAAAATTATTCAAAATGGGACCAAAGCAACTGTAACACCAACCACGACCCACTATCAACTTTCCCACACCAAAAACACTTGTCAAATAGGAAATGTAGATCAACTAAAGATTGTGGGTTTGGGGAAGAAAATGATACAACATAGTTTTGTACAAAAAAACACATGACCCCCACAAATCAACACCATGATTGAATAAGTGGGACCATCATCATTTTCCTCCATTTTCACTTCATTGGAATCTGTTTCTTTCCCCTCAGACCGATGGTAAAAAAAGTCTTAAAATTTAGAAGTTCAACACATCAAAACTCGTGAGCTCGCTCAGCTCGGCTATGGTCTATTATCAACATTAATCTAATCATGTTAAATTTCCTAAAACAAATCCATAAAACTTCCAAGAGTTTGAGAATGCAAACAGCAAATTTTCAATATTCTTTGAGACAAGAAGTCATTTCAGAAACAAGGTACAATGTAGGAAAAACTCGATCTTTACAGTGAATAATTCCTAGTCTCCTCCAAAAACATCAAACAAAATGTATAGATGGTAAAAAATAAAAAATCAATTCCAACGATTTGTAGCAGTATCCAACAAATGCATGTTAACAACCCCCCCCCCCCCCCAAATTAGGCAAATCGAAACAGAGCACATGCCATGTACTAAAAATAATACCAGATAAAAGGGAAGAGAGAGAAAGTACCAAGTAGTAACTCAGTAACTCACCTGGTGAAAGCCGAGTTCTTTGGTGAGTGGAACCCCGAGTTCAGCCATACAAGCCTGCATCCGATCATCGGAGCCGTACAAGCCGGGATAGCGCTGAATGCAGCGGTCCTGCACCTTCTCGAGCGCCACCGCCAACGGATAGCTAATGGCGAAGCCTCCGCCGCCGTAAGCCATGCCGTAGCTGAAATATATGTTCTGCAAATGGCTTTCGCTCAAGCTCCCAATGTAGTAATATTGATTGTGATCGTATTTATTCAAAATCCTCAACAAATTATCGGTAACGAAAACGGTGTCGTCGTCGCCCATCACGAACCACCGCACATTTTCCATCCCTCCCAACCTCACCGTCTCCGCCACAATCCTCGATATCCTGATGGCGGAGCGGTGCCCCTGCTTGTTCCTGTACGCGAACCGCGACGTGTCGCCGGAGATTCTCAGCTCCGGCAGCCGCCCGCTCTCGTTCCGCCGGGTCTTCACCGGGCTGTCCAGCCACACGATTCCCCGCATTTTCTTCTCCGGCCGCCACCACAGCTTAATGTACTCCTTCCGCTTCTCCCACAGCTTCGCCGACGCCGCAATGCCGAACACTATGTGCTGCACCCCCGTTTTCTCCGGCTGCGGCGGAGCCTTTTCGAATGTCGGTAGAATAGTGGCGTTGGCCGCCGCCGCGGCGACGAGATGGAGGGTCTGGCGTCGATTGGAGAAGACGTCCTCGTCGCAGGCCGCGCCGCCGCCGCCGCCATGGGAAGACGAAACGAGCTTGAGTGTGTAGACGACGTAGGTGGCGGAGACGAAGAGCATTAGCCACACCATAAGCTTGGGCAAGATTTTAGCTTGAGACGCCGCCGCCGCCGCAATCGGATTTCCGGCGGGGCCCCTCATCGAATCCCAGAGGAATTTCTCGGCGTTATTTTGAGCCACTTTCATTTTTTTTTTTTGCCAACTTTACCAAAAACCCCAAATCCAAAATGTTAATGAGTTGCAATGCAAAATGGGGGAAAAATTGAATCTTGCAGTGTGTAGCTGAAGAAGTGGGGCGTGGATGGAAGACAGATCTAGAGAGAGAATGCAGATGAAGAAGGGGAAAGAAGGAGCATGCACAGGTGGCAGGCTGCACACTCTCCTCTGCCTGCAAGATAGAAGATACAGCCTCCACTATTTTACATATATATATATATATATATGTGTGTGTGTGTGAATTATCGTTGTATGTATATGTTGGCACCCTATACGATGACAAAGCACTCACTTTTTCAAATAATATTATATAATGAAATGTATGTAGAATTGTAGATGGAGATAGATACAACAACTATTGTATGTATAAATCTAGTAGAAAATTGCAATAAAGAAAGCGCGTGATGCAATAGAAATTTGACGGACAAATATTGAATACAGAAAGTGTAGCGTAGGTAACCGGACGCCGAAGGTCGGCTGTAATCACTTATTAATTTTCCAAAAAAATAAATCTAATCTATTTTTATATAAGGTTATTTGCATTAAATATCAAATAATTTTGGAATTATAATATGAATTTGTAATTATGACAGATAAAACATAATTTTTAATAATTTTTTTGTAATTATAATATTTCTATGTTTTTTCGAGTGAATTCGATATCTAAATCCAAATTTATATCAGTATATTTATATTTGTTAAATATGTTTGCACCCATGTAAATTTGGTAGGCCATATCAAATTGAATTAGTCATAAAAAATTGTAGGAATTCTAGTTGTAAAATTGATTAAAAGGGTATATATAATTGTAAAATGACCCAAAAATTATGATTTTTAATGCAAATAACATTTTTGTATAAATAGAAAGATAAATTGCACTTTTTAAGCCCTTTTGGTAGATTTTTTTAAAAAATAATTGAAGCGAACCATTAACAAGCTACATGAAAGTTCAAGTCTAATAAATATTTAATCTTATGCCGAACCAAAATAACGTTATTTTTTTAAACTTTTAAATCGAAACGGTATCATTTTAATCCGACGTGTAATTATTTATTGTCAACTACTTTCGTTTATTGGATTGAGAACTAACTTGACATATAAATCATCATAAGCTAGATTTGTAGTAAATTTGAAAATTTATGTAATATTTTATGGGATTAATTGTTGTTAGAAAAAACATAAATTTTGAGCTTATTTCAAATTTTACATGAATTTTAAAAGTAACCAATTAAAATATTAAATTTGAATTTATGTGTTATTCAACATTCTTAAATTTTTATAAAATGCAACCGAAATATATGACTTAAAATGAAGTTTGCCCTAAAAAGAAAGTGCTTGAAGCAGAATATCTAATGAGAATGAAATTACTTTTATTCTATTAAATTTATTTTATCCCATGCAAACTCAACACTAAGTCATTCTATATTTGACTCTAGCTCAAGTAGTTTTCATATTTCCGATTTAAATTCCGATAGACACGAGATATTGATAGTTAACATGGTCAAAGATTTATTTTTATAATTTTATATCTCTTATTTTTATTTATTGAATTATTCCGTTTCTCGTCTATGAGAAATGATGATTATATATCTATCGGAAAATGAAATTGGAGTTCTTCCTTTTGTTGCATTTAATCTCAAAATCACAAATTTTGGAACTTCAGAAAGACATTAATTTCAATCAACATGAAGATGTGTGAAAATTTGAAGAAGAAGAGGAGGAGGAGGAGGAGGAGGAGGAGGAGGAGGAGGAAATTATGTTATTGAGCCAAAACACTTGCATAGTAGTGTTTAGTGTATTTTTATAATACTATGCCAGACATACAAGTTGGTTGTATTACATTCATGGTATATATATAATATAATAATCAAATAAATGTAAATTGGCAAAACACATTCATAGTTTCCTGTATTTTTTGCTTTTTATTTTGATAGGTTCTTGTAGAATTTATTTTTTTATCAGGTCCTTCTACTTATGTATTTTATTTTAATAGGTCCTTCTATTTTCTTTACTTGATATCATTCAATCCTTATTTGACGGAACTAACGGGTTATTAACTTTTTTGTTATATAACCTGTATTCCAATTATTAAAAGTAACAAATTAAATTTCTATAATAAAATTAAGGAAAATAAAAAACATAAAAGAGAAACTAAATGGGAAAAAATAAGTTATAATCAATTAAGTAATGAGGTTATTTGTTCTTTTTTTTCAATTTGAAAAATAGAACTGGAAAATTAAAATGCTTAAAGTTTTGATTGACAATGATGACGACGAAGAGAAAGCTCTTTCCCGACGTTCATGACAGGGAGTCGGAATTCCCACAAATTTGCAAGTTTTTTCCTATTAAAAAAATATTAAAACCTTTTCTTTTCAGTGTTTTTTATTAAAAAACAAGACGATAGATTACAAAAATTTTCCGTTTAATTTCTCTTTTAGTTTTTTTTTTCTTTAATTTTCTTATTGAGGTTTGAAAAAAGGACGACAGATTACAAAATATTCCCTTTGATTTCTAGTTTAGTTTTTTTTCCTTTAATTTTATTACTGAGGTTCAATTTTCTATTTTTAATAAATGGGTTATAAGTTAAATAGCGGTAAAATTAACAATTCCGTTAGTTCGGTTAAATAAGAATTGAATAATATCATTAATTATAGAAGTAGAATGATTTATTAAAATAAAATATAAAAGTAGAAGCATTTATTAATATATATATATATATATATATATATAAACCTATCGGAATAAAAATTAAAAATATAAGGATCCATGAATGTATTTTGACTATTTTCCGATGTAAAGTGATAATAAATTTTGCCAAATAAGGGGCTCGACATTAATTTTTTGTAACGTTAGGGTCCATCCACAGGGTGCGGGGGGATATGTACTAAATAGGTGCAATTTTAATTCTGAAAAAAAGAATATGTACTAAATAGGTGCAATTTTATTCTAAATTTTTTGATAATTTTAACCTTTTACATCAAATATTATATTAAATAAAAATATTCTTGAAAAGATTTTATTTTAGTTTATAATTGAAATATAAATGTGTTTAATGACTTAATATTATTTTAAATGATAATTATTCAAAACTAAATACTTTTAATTATATACTTTAAAAAATTTGTAAGAAAAATTAAATACTATTAAAAAATTATAATGATTATCAAATTCTTACAAATAGTGAAAAATATTACGAAACTACAAGACTTATGAAAATACATATATTTTGCTCTTGATGCTTAGTATTAGTATATTTTTCCCACATTTGTTCCACTAATGCATTTTGAAGTGCAGTGTGAGCATCTTTTTTTTTCTCTATATCGAGCAATGTGAGGATTGAATGTAAACAATTCTCTGGTGTGTAAACTGTAATACCATTGTAGGTGGTAAAAATTAAGAAATTATATAATATATTTATTGATTTTTATATATTTATTTAATTCTGAAATTTTATAAAATTCAAAATTAGATAAGATATTTAATTAATAAAGATATTATATGATACAGATAAAGTTTTCTTTGACAACAAGTAAATATCTTTTAAAAGTTTTATATCAATATTTAAGAGTCAATGAGATCGTATCACGTCAGTCCTAAATCCTCATATTCTCTCTCCCTACAAATATAAATAGGGATTTCCATATCAAATAAAAATCACACCAGAAGTTAGAGTTGAATAGCTCGAAAATTGGAGAAAAATTATCTACAAAGTTCTCTCCAGCATTCAAGGTGTTTCAACGAGATTCAAGTCATTCTTCATCAGAATCATCTCAAATCTAGAGTCTGATCTGGAATCAAGATTCTCAACCCTCCAGACAGCGTAATAAAGTCCTAGTACCCAAGGTGTTCTAACAAGATTTAAGTCATTCTTCGTGAAAGCAACGCGTTCTTCATCAAAATCATATCAAAACCAGTGTTCAACTAAAATCAAGGTCATCAACCCCTAGTTAACTTATCAAAGTTCAAACAATAAGTTCGAGAAGATCAAAAAGATAAATTTACTCTGAAGATTTCAAAGATGTATCAATTGAAGATCAAGTTTTGAAGATAAAAATCAGTGGAAGAATAAAGATTAGATCTATAAAAAAATACATTTTGATCTATAAATCATTTTATTTGTACACATTTTGTGTTTTAATAAATTGAATGCAAAAAATTGCATTACTAATTTATATATTAGCTTCAGTATCTTCATCCATTTTGTTGAACACTTGTATCAATAATCTTTTCTTTTTTCAACTTCAAAATTTCAGCATCTCGTTCTTGAATTTGCTTGGCAAGTCCTTCCACAAGCTTCTTCAAATTTGTGATTTACTTTTCCGAAATTGGAGACATCTTGATGCTTGAGGAAATTGGTAAAGAGAAGATATGAAAGGTTATGATAGTCCCAGTTTGTTTGATATAAATTTGTAACACATTTTTTTGTATTTAATTTAGTTAAACACAAAATATGTACAAATAAAATGATTTTCGGATAAAAATGTATTTTTTATGAATTTAATCTCTATTCTTCTACTGATTCTTCTATTCAAAACTTGATCTTCAAACGGTCTTTGAAAAGTTCAGAGTAAATTTGCCTCTTTGATCTTCTCGGACTTATTGTTTGAACTTTGATAACTATAACCGGGACCCGACAACCTTGATTCCGTATTGAACGCTGGATTTGATGTGATTTTGACGAAGAACGCTTTGCTTCCACGCAGAATGACTTGAATCTTACTAGAACACCTTAGGCACTGGGACATTATTATGCCGTATAGATGATTGATAATTTTGATTCTGGATTGGTCGCTGGATTTGTTATGATTCTGATGAAGAACGGATTGAATCTCGTTGGAACATCTTGAATGTTGGAGAGAACTTCGTAGAGAATTTAACTCCAACTTCTTGAGCTCTTAAATTCTAACTTTTGGTGTAATTTTTGTTTGATATGAAGACCTCTATTTATGATTGTAAGGAGAGCGAATGTGAGGATTTAGAGTTGACGTAGCGCGATCTCATTGACTCTTAAATAATAATATTGTTGGTCCCGGTGCGAGTTTATGTCAGTTTAGAGGGGGGGGTGAATAAACTGACTTTAAAAACTTAAACTGATTGCGGAATGTTTAGGGCCCTGACTCGCTTTCGATATTTTATTTGTGCACTATTCAGTTGAGAGGGAGAGCTTGACTTAGAGCTTAGCTGATGAGTTGATCAGTTAGGACTGATAGCTTGAGAAGTCAGCTTAGCTTGTTAGTGCAGCTTGTGTGCTAGAGTATGCAGTTGAAGAACATGCAAAGCTTAAAGCAATAAGTACAGCACACACAAGACTTATAGAATTTCGAAGGTTCCTGCTTCTACGTCCTCTCTTCCTTTAGCAGAAGGGCAATCCACTATGCAAGAGTCAAGTTTCTTTATTACAATTACACAGTGAAGAAATTATGTTTGACCTGAAAACGGCACCCTTCAAACCGAGCACGACCTCCTTTCCAACTGTTGCTGTCCCGGAAGAATGGACCCGTCGGTACACATTCCTCCTCAGCCGGTTTCTGGGTTGACATCTTACACTTATCGGTCCTAATTGCTCATTGAGACTTTAGGTGCTATTTTCCATCTTTTCATGATTTTAGATCTCGCTCGATCTTCAAGAATACAGTCTTGAAACTGGTATCAACTGAAATGCTCCTTTGCGCGTCTGGGTTTGAGTTGGGTAGTTGATCTCTGAAGGACTGAACTGAGAAGCTTTGCTCTGGCTAGAGTTCTTCGTCAGCTAGTTGCTTGCTTGAGACTTGAAGCACGCCTTCTCAGTTGGGACTTTTCACACTTAAGAGGTTTAAGCTTTGAGCTGTAGGGAGGGAGAAAGAAGAGCTCAATATCTGCAAGATAGCAAAAGTTAGATTGGCAAAAGTCTTGATCAAAATTGTGTTCACTCTCTTTTTATAGATGAGTGATATTTTGACCGTTGTGATTGGTGAATCTGTTAAATTTATCAGCGGCAGTTTAATGCTTGTAGCCGTTTGAAGCTTTAATGAACTAGTCGTTTGACTTTAATGACTTCTGCTCAAAGATCATCAGGATCTTTTCAAGATTTCATGTCAAGATCTTCATTGACTGCTTGTCAGAGAGAGTAGGTATTTCGGCTATCAGTTTTGGACATTCAGCTGATGGGCTTTTAGCTATCTTGGCTTTCAGCTCTGAGATTGTCCAGTTTGCAGTTCCCCAGCTGCCTTAAGCTTCAGTTCTGGATTAGTCCAGCAAAGCTGCCTTGCCAACTTAGCTTTAAAAGCTTTCAGTTTTGGACTGTCAGTCGGCTGATCATTTGAGCTTTTCTTTCATTGAACTGATCATATGTCAGTTTAGTATTGGCTCAAAGCTCTTTGAGCTTTTTCCCAGTCAAACTGATCTTTGATCAGTTTTAGGATTGGCTCACTGATTCTTGATCAGTTCAGCTTCAACTTTTCAAGATGGCCCTGCTCTCATCAGTCTTTCTTGGCTTTTAGCTAGACTGATGGTTACGCATCTATGGATGCCTACCAGTCTCTAGAGTTCTCTTCCCCTTCTAGCTTTTTAAGCTTTGAAGAGTTGACTCTGACTGGTCTGACCAAGACAACCTTTAAGCTGGTTGATCATGCTTCAGTACAACTGACTCTCATTTCAGCTTGACTTTGTCTGAAGTCTTACTTGATCATTACCCCTGGTTTCCAGCTTCAAATAACCTGCTATTTTTTATAGGATCATCAAATATGTTTTGACATTTCATCAAAACCATCAGTTGGATCTTTCCAATAATTTTCCTAACAATTTCTCCCTTTTTGATGATGTCAAAACCAGTTGGTTTGATGATGGAAAACCGTATGAAGTTATCTTTCATGAATGACCATCTCAACTTGTACCAGTATTTGGTATCAAAGCTAATATTAGACCATGTTCCTAAGAACAGTCTTAGATGCTTATAGCTTTTAAAAGCTTATAAGTTTCGACATTCATGAGTATCAAGGCTTTGACATAAGTATCAGAGCCAAAAAAATAGATGAGTATCAGAGCTTTAAACAGAATTAACATTTGAGCTTAACGAGTTTTATCTTTTAGGCATTAGGGTTTTTGCTGTTAAAAGTTGCAGCTAAAGTGGCCTTAAGATATTTTAATACTCGTTTGCACAGCTTGAAGAAGCTTCAAATGTTTCACTTCTAAAGTAGCTCAATTCTGATTATCATACAGATTTTGTTTAATTTCAGAGCACATTGAAAGCACTAAGCTATTCAGAAGGATATATCAGCATGATCAGAATGTATTTGTATTATTAACAAGGAACATGTTTAGAAACTGATTGAGCAAAGAAGATGAAGAAATTTAAGGAAGTAACAGAGAGAGAGAATATCAAGAATTGATATTTTAACTTCCTTCTTCAGTTGGAACTGTTCACCATTCAGTTCCTTCTTCTTTTGCTCGATTCTCCCTTCTCCCACTTGCAGGAAGAGATGCCCGATATACTGTGGATACCCCAAAGTTACTGTTGTTCTAGCTGGGCATTCTTCCATGTCCAAATGCCACTTTGAGCTTGCCATTGCTCAATTTGGACTTCCCCCTGAAAGGTAGCTATAACTCCCCTTTCAAAGATAACTTCCCTCTGAAGTTGTACCTCTCTTTGTACTTCTCTTTGGATCTCATCCCAAAGAGTTAGATCACCTTGCCAGTTTCCATCATGTGTTCCACATGCTTTTCCATCATCAGCATACCCTTCCTCCTTTTTGGAATTATCCAAAAGGGCAAGCTGATGGAAATCATGGTTTGGCAGTGACAACTGTAGGAGAAGAGAGAAAGAAGTGGCTACCAAGTTGTCGGTGATGTGGGGAGCTTGGGGTGCATGCATGGGAGTGGACAACCATGCACAAGACTCCTCAGTCGGCATCAGTTGGTTAAGATCAGGTAGAAAGAAGAGATCTTGGCCGGTGGTAGAAGCTGATGCGAGTTCGAGAAGTGGCTCGTCCAGAAGGGTAAAGAGGGGATCATCTTGAAAAGGAGTTGTAGATGAATTTGAGGGCTCATGGTTTGGATGGGGTGCATTATGAGGCACCAAGGTTTGAAATCTCTTAATCATGGAATCCATGATTTCAGAAAGAGATGGAGGTGAATTGAGTGGATAGTTCATCCAGCTCCGACTCCATTGTCCCTCCTTTATCCAATATGAGTAGCCTCGCTTGTCCGTCATGTGCAACATGGTGGAATCATCCACTTAGAATCTCCATAAGTGATACTGGAGATATCTTCGAAGATGCTCGAAGAGAAAGGGACTGAGATCCCTAATTTGACCAAAACAGCTCTGCAGCTGATAGTCAAGGCTTGCATTGAAGCCTTCTTCCAGAAGTTCTGGGGCAGTGATGTAGGGAGGCTCGCTGGTTGCAGGTACAGTTGACTCATCACTGATAGAAGTGAAAGAGTCACTGTCAATCGTAGACTAATCTACATCAGCTGGAGGTTCAACATCAAGGAGCGACTGTTTTCTTCTTACTGAGCTGGGGTCCTCTGTCAGCTGAAGTCTCGACTTTCTAGGATGGCCAATTATTCCACGGTGATTTCTGTGGATATAAACTGTAGGAATGAGATCTCTTTTGGTGAGATTGACAAATCCTAACTTAGCTTTAAAGGTGCTAGAGGTTAGATCGATCTCAGCACGCCTCACATACCGGTGAAGCTGAGCCAATATAAAGGATGCCCAATTAGCTTTGCATCCATAATATATGGCGGCCATGAGGTGAGCGGTGTTATCGTTGAACTGCGCGTTTGTTATGCTGCTAAGAAAAGTATGCATCACAATTTCCATGATCTGGACTATTGTTGGAGGGAGACTACCTTTCAAATTATTTAAAAAGTCTCTGTGATTGACATATGGAAGCTTCCAGCCATTCCACAGCTCCAACTTAGAAGGGAGTGCGAGTTCATACACCTGCTGACCTTCATCAGTGAGCTGGAACAGATCGGCTAACATATCTTTATCGATGGTGATAACCTGATCGTAGACAACAGAGATTATGTTGTCTCCTTTGATCTCCACATTGTAGTAGAACTCAACTACAAGCAAGAGATGCGTCCTCTTAGGCTCAGTTGTCATGAACAAAAAGAGCCCGCATGTCTTCAACAAGTGAAAGATCATGTTAGTCTTCTCTGGACCTATTCGAGCTTGAAGATACTCTTGGTCCAGAAACTTATCCTTTTTGAGCTTCTGTATGAGAAGCTCAATCTTCATGAAGTGAAATAGAAGAGCCATTTTTCGATGACAGAAGATATGAGCTAGAGGATAACTTTGGATAAGTAAGAGAAGACAAGGAGAAGGAATGTGTTGAAAGTTCTATATTTCATCTCAACTTCTCCGCTGCTTATAAAGCAATAATTTTGCATGCATTAACCATAGCAATCGAGTACTTCTGGCTGATCAGCTATCTGATTTGATAGAAACTTAGCTGAGTTAATGATGTATGTATCTCAGCCGTCAACTTGGACTATTGCTTTTTGATCAAGCGGCTGAGATCTGAGGGTTTTGAAAATCTGGGTAGTTGCCATAAATAGCAAAATATTTGCCAGAAGATTTGCTATTTATATCCCTCAGAAAAATTCATCTCTTTTTACTTTAATGCTCAGTATAGAGACTTTAATGGCAACTTAGATGAATAGTAAGCTTATTTTGAAGTTATAATGGCAACTATTCAAAAATAAGCTTTGAGGAATAGAGAGTAAAGAAGCTTATCAAGGAGGATTGATCATGCAGCTGATGAGAGGCTGAAGCTTGCTTAAGGCGTCAGTTTCCTGCTTAACTGATGATACGCCTTTTGAACTGATTTGATCAATTTTGTTGATCAGCTGCAGATTGACTTTTTGACAATTTCCTCTTCTTGAGTGGTCGGATGGGGCTAGCTTCTCTACATTCTCTGGATTTGTTTAACATTTTTCTTTTGGAAGCTGAACTGAGGTTGTCCTTAAAAGGATCAGTTCTGGTTGCAGTCTCAGCTTGCTCAAGTTGCTTAAGAGCAACTGCTGAGGTGGTCAGCTTCAAGGTGGTTAGCTCTTTAATTCCTCTGCAGGATGAGCTGGACTGATGTTTATTAGTTTTATATCTTGAGCAAGACTTGATAAGTGGAGTAATATAGCCTCGAGACAGGAGATCTGGTGATGTGGCAGTATCTTCATCGCTATTGGCTCATTTTTGTCCACGGTGTTGACTTCTAGGGGTCGCCACGATTTCAGTATGAGATAGAGCTTGATCTATCTTTTTTTTTTGGCCCCCACAGCTTGTAGTGATGCCTCTTCTGACTAAATTGGATCAAAATTCAGTTTTAGGCAACATTGATCAACTGAATTGTTAACAAACTACTCTTCAGTTGCAACTTCTTGCGATCTCAAGCTGGCTTGAACATCATCTAGCATTGCCTTAGTTGGAATGTTATTATCAAGTTGATGCTTCATAATCCGCTGGACTTGCACAATAGTTGGAGGAAATGGATTTGAAGCCCCAATCCATTTAATGCTCCAAGTCTCTTCACGTTGCCAAAAGCTCATGCCATGAAAGGTAGTTAGCAAGAAGTGTGAATGGATTGACATAGAATATCTCTAGTTATACCAGTAGAAGTACCGGTACAGTTGTTTGAACAACTGATTATCTTGCTTGGCAACATAAGTGAAGTGAGTGAGAAGGAGATTTGTTACATCCTTCTGTAGCCGATAAGACTCAAGCTATCATCTCTGGGATACCATAACCCAAGATTTATGGTTCCTTTGAGGTATTTCATAATTCTCTTTGCTGCTTCGAGATGACTTTTCTTCGGGTTGGCTTGGAACCTTTCACACAGTCCGACTGAGTAGGAGATGTCTGGTCGGCTGGCGGTAAGATACAGAAGGGATCTAATGATTCCTCTGTAGTGTGTCTGGCTGACTAATTCTCCTTCTTCATCAAGGGTCAGCTACACTGATGTATTCATTGAAATTTTGAGAGTTTTTCCCTTATCAGTTCCAAACTTTTTGACAAGCTCTTTGGTATATTTAGCTTGACTTATGAAGATTTCATCTTCCAACTGCATCACTTGAAGTCCTAGGAAGAATGTCATTTCTCTCATCATGCTCATCTCGAATTCACTTTGCATCAGTTGAACGAATCGAGTGCAGAGATCTTTACTCTTTGATCCAAAAATTATATCATCCATATAAATTTGGACCATTAATATCTCCGCTGATCGTTCTATTCTGAATAGAGTACAATCGATGACTCATTTCTGAAACTCATTCTTTAGTAAGAATGTTGTAAGGGTTTCATACCAAACTTTTGGCGCCTGCTTCAAGCTATATAGAGCTTTCTTCAGCTTGTAGACTTGATCTCCAATTTCGAATCCTGGAGGTTGCTCGACATACACATCCTCCTTGAGCATTTCTTGTAAGAATGCACTTTTCACGTCCATCTGATAGACCGTGAAATTATTATGAGCTGCATGGGCGATGAACAATCTGATGGCCTCCAATCTTGCAACTGGTGTGAATGTCTCATCAAAGTTGATTCCTTCACTTTGAGAGTATCCCTTGGCTACCAGTCGGGCCTTGTTTCTTGTGATCACGCCTTGTTTATCCAGCTTATTGTGAAAGACCCATTTAGTCCCAATGATTTTTTGGGTTTTCGGTCTGTTAACAAGAAACCAAATGTCGTTTCTTGTGAATTGGTTCAGCTCTTCTTGCATCGCAATAATCCAGTCTGAATCTTCTAGTGCTTCCTTGACGTTGGCTGGTTCCATTTGCGATATGAAACATGTGAAGAGAGCATGCTCAGTTGAACCTCTGGTCTGGACTCTGCTTCTTAGATTGCCAATAATTTTGTCGACTGGATGGCTTTGGAGCCATTTGGGTATGATGGCTTCTGCTGTGCCCTCAGCTGGTTTATCAGTTGCTCTTTCAACTGATTCTTTGGCTACTCCATCAGCTGATTCTTCGGCTAGTCTGTCAGCTACTGCCTTGTCTCCGACTTGTTCATCGTCTTCACTGATTCTTCCCCCTGTTTCAGTTATGGGGTTTGAGGTTTCACCACAATTTGTGTCCTTATTGACCAAGTTGTCTTCAACTGGTCTAGAATCAGTTTCAATGCCATCTTCTAGTAAAGCTTCAAACTACTCTGGGACAATGTGATCAACATAATCCAGCAGACTTTCACTAGGCAAGGCTTGTACTGATGTATAGTTTTTTTCCTTGTTCCTGTACTCATCAGTAACCTCATTAAATACTACATGACATGTTATTTCCACAATCAGTGTTCTCTTGTTGAACACTCTATAAGCTTGTGAATGAGGGGCATTATAGCCGAGAAAGATCCCCTCATCAGCTTTAGCACTGAAGGCTTTTAGCTGAGATTTGCCATTGTTGTGGATATAACATATGAAACCAAATACCTTAAAGTAAGAGATAGAAGGCTTACGACCCTTGAACAGCTCGTAGGGTGTTTTGTAATGTGTGATAACTATGGCACTTCTATTCTGTATATGGCAGGCTGTGTTAACTACCTCTACCCAATAGCATTCAACTATGTTGGCATCTGCTATCATTGCTCTAGCTGCCTCCTTTAGCATGTAATTTCTCCTTTTAGCTACGCCGTTCTGTTGAGGAGTCCTTGCAGCTGAGTGTTCGTGAGTGATTCCCAGTTCACTCAGGAAATTGATCATTTGCTGATTGACAAACTCAGTTCCATTGTCGGATCTTATCCTTTGAACTGATTTTCCCTTGTCAGTCTGCAGTCTTCTGATCAACGTTGATAACTTATCAAAAGTCTCATCCTTACTTCTCAGGAACTCCACCCAGGTATATCTTGAGTAGTCATCTACTACTACAAGAGTAAACTTCTTGTCTCTGGGGGTTGATGGCTTCACTGGTCCAAACAGGTCCATGTGTAGCAACTGAAGAATGTCAGTTGTTCCTTGAGGATGACTTTTGTTCACTGGTCCAGTTTTCTTGTAGCTCTCTTTGAGAAGCCCATCAGCTAGCTCTTTCTTGGCCAGGTAGTTGATAGTTTTGTAGTTAAGATGGTTCAATCGTCGATGCCACAACCAGCTTGCTTCAGTTGATCCTTTGGAGAGAAAGCAAGCTTCTGAATAGCCAGTTGACCAGTCAACAACGTATATGTTCACATTTCTTACTTCAGTCAGGAGTATAGCTCCAGTTGACTTGTCTCTTATGTCACACGAACTGTTGCTGAAGTCGACTGAGTACCCATTGTCACAAAGTTGGCTGATGCTTAGTAGCTTGTGCTTCAGTCCTTTAACATGTGACACACCATTTATGACAACTTTCCCTTTGACCACGAACCCTTCTGCAATAGTTCGGCTCTTTGAGTTGTCTCCGAAAGTGACTAGTTGTCCCTTAACCTCTTTGTAACCGTCGAGATCGTTCTTATCTCCGGTTATATATTTTGAGCACCCGCTATCCAGATACCAAGTATCTTTGACCTTTTTCTTGGATAGGATGCTCTTTCGCTGCAAAACAAAGGTCAGGTTTTAGGTACCCGCATAATATTGGGTCCTAAGAGGTTAATCAAATATTTAGGAATCCATATTCGCCACACTTTGGGCTTTTCTTGATTAAGAGATCCTTCAGAATTAGATCTCCTGATCAATCTTGGACTCCTTGTAACTCTTCGACTGAGAGTTGGGTCCATTGATGTATACCTCTGATGAGTGTTAGGATAAAAGACTTCAACTAATATCCTCTCATCTTGTGACTTTGTTGCTCTTTGTCTTGGCTAGTTTTTGATAGACCTTTGACTTTGAGCTTTTTGGCCTTTGAGAGATGGCCTATTTCCAAACCAGTTATGATTGGGATTGACTGTCAGTTGATCCCTTGAGTTCAAATACTCATCATACTGGGTTGCAAAGTCACTTGGAGTAAATTCTTCCAGAGAGATTGGATTATGCTGTCGCGCATAGTACAATCTTGTGTGCACATTTCTCTTGGGATTTGAAGAACTCCCAGGTTGATACACAGCTGACCTTTGAGAATAGGCTTGTCTGGAAGAGGTTATGGCTCTTTGCTGAGCTGATGGCATGTTTTGAACTGATGGTGTTCTCTGATGGGATGGCCTTGAGTAGGCTTCAGGTCTTGATTGAGTTGAAGACCTAGAGTGAGCTGTAGGCCTTTGTTGAGAGTTTGGCCTTAGATGAGCTTTTGATCGAGCAGTAGATCTGGGCTGATTAGCTGATCTGTGTTGAACTGGTGGCTTTGACTGAGTACCAAGCCTTTGAAAGACTGACTGTCTTCGAGTTGCCCTACTCGACTGATCAGTCTGATTTCTAGGCTGAGCTTGAGAAATTTCCAAGATGCCCTTGTCTTTGGATTCCTCAACTGGGGGGGAGGAATAAGCTGGTCTTGTGAACCCTTTTAGGATTCCAGATTCACAGCTCTGAGCTACTGCCTTGCCCTTTTCGGCGGCAGTGTACTTGCTATATCCCAGCCTTGGACTCCCAGCTTCGACTCTCTGATGACTTAGAATTTCATCTAGAGTCTGGGATCCCTTCTTGAATTTGAGGGTTAGTTCCTTTTTTTCAAGAATTTCTAGCTTGAGCTGCTCATTCTCAACTTCCAGTTCAGCATTTCTCAGCTTCAGCTGATCCATTTCAGTCGACTGAGTTTCGAGACTTTTCAGTTTCTCATTTTCAACACTTAGCTCATCAACTCTGCTTCTTAGCTCATCATTCTCACTTTTCAGTTCAATATACATGCTTGATACATAAGCTAGCTGATCTTCTAGAATTCTTAATTGTTCATCAAGTTCATTCCTAGATATTGAAGCTTCATGTATGTGATAGAAAGAGGTTATTAAATCAGACATACTAACCTCTTCATCTTTGTCGGCCATGAGGCAAAGTAGGGCTTCATCTTCTGAGCTATATCCGTCTGAGTCGATTCCAGATGGGTAGTCTGAGTCATTGAGGATGACATTTTCGGAGTTAGCAATCATAGTTTTCCTTTTGAAGAATCTCCTTCTCACTTTGTCCTTCTTATCTTCAGGAAGCTCGGGACACTCAAATCTGTAGTGCCCTTGCTTGTGGCAGTGGAAACATTTCTCTATATTTCGGTTAGCCACCCTCAATTATTCAGCTGATCTTTCAGCTGGCTGCTGGCTTCTTTCTCCTTTAGCAGCATCGTCAGCTTGGGGTTGAGCTGATTGTTGATCTCTGACCTTCCTCAGATTTTCCAGCAATCTTGTCATTTACTGGATTTTCTCATTTATGTCCTCAGTCAGGATCTCCTTTTTATCGGTTGACTCTCTTCTTTGATCAGTCATCGATCCCCATAGATTCTCTCTGGCAGGTGAGCCTCTTAGTCAGAAATTATTTCTTCCGTGGGCTTCTCTGAACCGATTTCTTTCAGCATAGAAAGAAGCATCATGAGAAGAGAAAGTGGAAGCTTCTCTCTTTCAGTTCAGGCTGTATTCATGAGCCTTGAGAGATCCAAACAACTCTCTGGGAGTAATGCTATTTAAGTCTCTTGACTCTTTAATAGCAATTACTTTCATATCCCATTCATCTGTGAGATTGTCAAGAACTTTTGAGTTCATCTCACTATTGGGATAGTTTCTTCCCAGGTTGTTCATCTCGCTTAATATGCCAAGAAATCTTATTTCTAGGCTCGAGATGCTTTCTTCCGGTTGCATTTTGAAAGACTCATATTTTTCGTCTGCGAGCTGGAGCTTGTTTCCTTTGATAGCCTCGGACTCTTTGCATAGATCTGCAAGCAAGTCCCAAATCTCATTCGTTGTTCTGCAGTTCTTTGTGTCTTTCATGCGATCCTCATCTAGAGCTTGGAAAAGTGTTGCTTGAGCAACAAACTCAAGATTCTTCAACTTCTTCTCTTCACCCGTGAGAAGATGTGTTAGTTTTAGGACCCTGGCCAGTTGGTTGACGTCCATGATGTGGGCTTCATTGTCCATCATAATGATGATTGGACCATCTTCAATCACCTTCCACATATACTTATGGATGGAGCATAGATGAGCTTTCATCCTTCTGCTCTAGCTGTCATAATTCTCAACTGAAAATAGAGATAGCTTGTGATTTCCCATAGCTTGAAACGTTAGCACAGATAAACAGATCTAATTCAAATGATCTGCAGAAACGGCTGATCCTTAGAATCAACCGCTCTGATATCACTTGTTGATCCCGATGTGAGTTTATGTCAGTTTAGAGGGGGGGTGAATAAACTGACTTTAAAAACTTAAACTGATTGCGGAATGTTTAAGGCCCTGACTCGCTTTCGATATTTTATCTGTGCACTATTCAGTTGAGAGGGAGAGCTTGACTTAGAGCTTAGCTGATGAGCTGATCAGTTAGGACTAATAGCTTGAGAAGTCAGCTTAGCTTGTCAGTGCAGCTTGTGTGCTAGAGTATGTAGTTGAAGAACATGCAAAGCTTAAAGCAATAAGTACATCACACACAAGACTTATAGAGGTTCGAAGCCTCCTGCTTCTACGTCCTCTCTTCCTTCAGTAGAAGGGCAATCCACTATGCAAGAGTAAATTTTCTTTATTACAATTACACAGTGAAGAAATTCTGTTGGATCTAAAAATGGCACCTTTCAAACCGAGCGCGGCCTCCTTTCCAACTGTTACTATCCCGGAAGAACGGACCCGTCAGTACACGTTTCTCCTCAGCCAGTTTTTGGGTCGACAACTCACACTTACTAGTCCCAACTGCTCACTGAGACTTTAGGTGCTATTGCCCGTCTTTTCATGATTTTAGATCTCGCTCGATCTTCAAGAATACAGTCTTGAAAATGGTATCAACTGAAATGCTCCTTTGCGCGTCTGCGCCTGAGCCGGGTAGTTGATCTCTAAAGAACTAAACTGAGAAGCTTTGGTTTGGCTAGAATTCTTTGTCAGCTAGCTGCTTGCTTGAGACTTGAAGCATGCCTTCTCAGTTGGGACTTTTCACACTTAAGAGGTTTAAGCTTTGAGTTGTGGGGAGGGAGAAAGAAGAGCTCAATATCTGCAAGATAGCAAAAGTTAGATTGGTGAAAGTCTTGATCAAAATTGTGTTCACTCTCTTTTTATAGATGAGTGATATTTTGATCGTTATGATTGGTGAATCTGTTGAATTTATCGGCGGCAGTTTAATGCTTATAGGCATTTGAAGCTTTAATGAACTAGCCGTTTGACTTTAATGACTTCTGCTCAAAGATCATCAGGATCTTTTCAAGATTTCATGTTAAGATATTCATCGACTGCTTGTCAGAGAGAGTAGGTATTTCGGCTATCAGTTTTGGACATTCAGCTGATGGGCTTTCAGTTATCTCAGATTTGAGTTCTGAGATTGTCGAGTTGGCAGTTCCTCAGCCGCCTTAAGCTTCAGTTCTGGATCAGTCCAGTAAAGCTGCCTTGGTAACTTAGCTTTAAAAGCTTTCAGTTTTGGACTGCCAGTCGGCTGATCGTTTGAGCTTTTGTTTCATTGAACTGATCATAGGTTAGTTCAGTATTGGCTTAAAGCTTTTTGAGCTTTCTTCTAGGATTGAGCTTTCAGTTTTCTTTTAGGATTGGCAGACTGATTCTTGATCAGTTCAGCTTCAACTTTTCAAGCTGGCCCTACTCTCATGAGTCTTTCTTGGCTTTCAGCTAGACTGATGGTTACTCATCTGTGGATGCCTACCAGTCTCCAGAGTTCTCTTTCCCCTCTAGCTTTTTAAGCTTTGAAGAGTTGACTCTGACTGGTCTGACCAAGGCAACCTTTAAGCTGGTTGATCATGCTTCACTACAACTGACTCTCATTTTAGCTTGACTTTGTCTGAAGTCTTACTTGATTATTACCCCTGATTTCCATCTTCAAATAACCTGCAGTTTTTCATAGGATCATCAAATATGTTTTGACATTTCATCGAAATCATCAGTTGGATCTTTCCAACAATTTTCCCAACAAATATATATCTCTTAAAAGATATTTACTTGTTCTCAAAGAAAAATTTATCTTTATCATATAATATCTTTATTAATTAAATATCTAATTTTGGATTTCATAATATTCCAAAACTAAATAAATATATTATATATAATTTCTTCATTTTCACCACCTACACCTATCTTTCACCATTCATCCTTTGAAAATAGGTGGTTCAAACTAAATCTAATTTAAGGGGGATAAGGTCCAATTTGGCCACTGAACTTATTTGGAGGGCTCAATTGGGTCACTACAACTTTTTTGGGCTCAATTGGGCCACCGCGTGACGGAGCCCTAACGGTCTCCGTTAAGTGTTGCAAAAATGATGTCGTTTTGCACGTTTTTTTACCCGACCCAATACTAACCCATACCCCGACCCATTCACAATCCAAAACCCGACCCAACACTCTAAAATCCACATAATTGAAAATTTAGGGATTTCAAATCCCCAATTCTGAAGCTAGGGTTCTTAGAAAACCCTGATATTGTAAGTGAACTTTGAGAAATGAGATTAACTTTGTTGATGGAGATTGAAAAGAGGAAGCAAGCTGAAGAGAACCTAAATAATCTACAAAGTTAATGGCAGAGGATCCGTGAACAGTTATCTCTTGTGGGGCTGAATCTTTCTGCTAATCCAACTGTTTTTGGGGAGGGTGAAGAACCCGCGGATCCAGTAGCTGACGTATGCCAACAAGTCTATCTTGCCCGTTTTGTCTCTACTTCAATCGGGAGGGGAATGGCAAAGGCTGAGGTTGAGATGGAGACGGAGGCACAAATCGAGCAAAAGAATTCTGAAATTGCTCGTTTATGGGGTAGGTTTCGTTACTATGATTACAACGCTGGTGATTTGGGATGGTAAGGGATTTGTGGAATTTTTTATTTTGGGGATTTTCCTAAGAACCCTAACTTCAGAATTGGGGATTTGAAATCCCCAAATTTTCAATTCTGTGGATTTTAGAGTGTTGGGTCGGGTTTTGGATTGTGAATGGGTCGGGGTATGGGTTAGTATTGGATTGGGTAAAAAAACCTGCAAAACGACGTCGTTTTTGCAACACTTAACGGAGGCCGTTAGGGCTCCGTCACGTGGTGGGCTAATTGAGCCAATTTTAACAATGTAGTGACCCAATTGAGCCCAAAAAAGTTGTAGTAACCTAATTGAGCCCCCCAAATAAGTTCAGTGGCCAAATTGGACCTTATCCCAATTTAAGGTGATATTTTTGTAATATTTAACTCATTTTATGGATGCAAGGTTATTTATGTAATTTTGTAATTCTAATTAGGGTTTGAGATTTGTTCTCTGTTCTCTTCTCCATTCCCCCGTAATTAGATTCACGCTCTCTCTCTCTCTACCATCATCACCACCACCATCACCGCCACTTCCACCCACACGTGGATATCTAACAATAGTAGCAATAATTGCTTTGTATTATCTAACTCTCTCTCCACTGCCGCCATTACCGTCTCTTCCACACATGAGAAAATCCAAAAATGGTAGAGGTGATGAAGATCTGAATAAGAGGAAAAACGCTGATGATTGAAGCTCATTCGGAGCTGTATTTTTTGTATTTTAGAACCCCTCACACAATCACGCTCAATTTAGTATTCTTTTCCTAATTCATCCATGCGTATATAATCATTTTTTAGTATTTCAGTTTTGGTGGATTTGATTAATTCAACATGTATTTTTTTTATAAAATTTGATAGTCATCTGAATTTCTTTTAGTTTTTTTTGTCGTGTATGTATTATTTTTTCAGAGATGATGGTTTTTTATGATTTATGTTTTTAGATTTGACATTGATTAATTATTAGTTGAAGAATTAGTATATATATTTTGGTATTTTATTCGTGTAGTATGATGTTAGCTTAATAAAGTTTATCTATTAGTATCATTATGTTTTGGTGTTAGCATTATATTTTTTGTTGTATATATTAATATTTGTGCTAATGAATATTTTCACGTGTGTTAAGTAAGATGTTTTTAAATACTGGTGTTATGATATTATGATGACTGGTACCAACTCAAGTTTCTGATGATTTAGGAACTAGAAAAGATATATCAAGATGTGAGTATTCTCTAAAGCCATTGAAATATTTACGAGGCATCCGTACATTCTTTTTTCAGATGAAAAATCTAGGCTTTAAATCTGCTAAATTGACTTGTATTTTTTAGTTCTTAATTTGTCATAGTTTTTTTTTCTTTTGCTTCTGGTGTTTCTGGTACTTTGTATCTTTAATGTGGCATGAACTAATATTCATTTTCGTTAGCATATTGTTTGAATTACGTTATAGATATATTATATGTTGTATTCGTCTGACATAATTATTCAATGCTAACATCTTCTTATTAAAATACTATTGAACTAATAACGCATTACTAACAAAGAATAATATATTGATAAAGAACAATATACATTAATGTATTAAGAATTTTTAACGTTGGTGTTCTAATGCTAATATCTTATTAATATGATGTTAACAAAAAAATAACATAGTCTTAACAAATGGCAATATATTGACAACGAACAATACATTAATACACTAAGATATTTTTTTTGTATGAGAATATTAATGCATTGTTGACGTTATCATTATCATATGCTAATGAAAATATTATAATAATGTTAACAAAATCACATGCCCAAAATATTACATGTGATGATAATATAAATGAAATTAATGATAACGAATACTAAAATATTTGTTAACATAAATGAATGTTAATGTTATTGTTAGCATTGTCATATGACACTGTTAGCATATGACAATGCTAACAATAGAATTATGTAATGTGTATGACATTAGCATTATAATGTTAGTATTGTCAATGCTAACAGTAGCATTACATAATACTATTTTTAGCAGATGCTACTGTTAGCATTGTCAAATGATATCGTTAGCATTAGCATGTGCTAACAAAATCATTATAGATTATTATAAACATTTATCAAATTAATTTTAGGATTTAATCATTCAATTTTATTAAATTACATCATTTGCTTCTGATAGCAATGTCGTATGCTAGCGTGAGAATTATGTAATACTAAAATAATGTATTACATAATGCTAACGAAGCAATAGTATAGTAGATTGAAGCTAATAATGCAATTAACAATTTTCAATCAAACTACCATAATTTTGTCCACGATTAATATTTTTTTTATTATTATTATTTTGTTGAAAAGTAGGTTTGACTAGTTTTCCAACAATATAAAACCTACTATTTAATTATTTCCCAACAAAATCAGTTTTGTGTTTAAAGTTAGGTGTTGTGCATGAAGTAATACAACTTCATTAGCAGTTGAGTATGTGTTCGCCAATATATGATTGTATTTCCGTTAGTATGCGTCTTGAAAGTCAGTTTTTTTTTAAATTTTGACCTTGACGCAAAAATTATCAAAATATCACCATGTTTTTTTAAGTTCATTTTATTTATTGTAATGCTACCGCCCTTTGACCAAATCTGGACCATTTAATTTTGAAGAATGCATGGTGTGAGATTGATCTAAATGTATAATCTGTTAGTTTTGTATACTGGAAGACTTGTCTTTGTATACTTTTCTGATGATATGATGATATGAAATGAAAGTTATTGCAGTCACTGTTTGCATTTAGATTATGTTCTATAATTGTTCTATGCAATGTTCCATATACTTACATTGTAGATGATATGGTGTGGGGAGTCACACGGTAAGATCATATCATTAGAACCTTGTAATGTATTAAAGAGCTCACGGCTTATATAGTCCTGAACACACCATCGGTACACCGTAGAATAATCTGATAAGTTAGTTTATCTTGACTAACTGATTATTCTAGTACACTAGTTAGTGTACTGAGGAGGATCATGATAGGATACTATTCTCTGTCTCTGACCCAATTACTGAGAGAATAAAGATCCACAGAGTTCGGGTTCTGAACTCATGTGATATTGGCGAGCTTATGTGTGTGTTGTTTATTACTTTCATTTATCAATGGGTGAGATCTTTTCGTAGATCGAATTCGATGTCTTGGGTAATAACAATGTATACATGATGTCTCGAGCAGTATGCATGAGCACTGTGTCCTGGTGCGCCAGGTTGATGATGTTCTCTTGAGGAAACACAAGTTCATGTTGAAACCCTGCAGGTGGAATTTATTCCGTACATGAATAAAGCTTGTGTGGTACTACTCAAGGTTTTAGATGTTGATTAATTATAGCTGTCAGAGGCTTACATAATTAATTAATGAGTATTATATCTTAAACACGGGGAATGGCTGGACTAAAGGAGAAAGCATATTCGTAAATATGTATTAAATTGGTAGGTCAGTTTTACTTCTTTAGTGGAATAAAAGTAAAACTTAATTTATTTAATTATATCCTAAGTTTATTGGATATTGGATATTGAATAAATTAGTGGGCCAATTTAATATTCTTCTAGATCCCTGTTGTAGCCCAATTGACTGATAGTGGACTGGATATTGAACTTGAGATAGAGGCCCAAACCCAGTAGGGTTTGGAGATCTAATTTTCGCCCCCTCCCTATAAATAGGGGAAGGGGGGGGGGGGGGGCGAAATTTACACACTATTATTCAGCTCCTCTTTGTCTCTCAAAGTTATCCACAGATTTCACAACTCTATCTAGTAGATTTCACCCCACTCTGAATCTAGATACAGTCCAGGAATACAACAGAAGATCTTGGAGTAGAATTTGTGGTGGTCGAAATTTTGAGCTAGGTGGCGCCTGTTACAGTATTCATTCAACAGGAAGATTAGATCTTTAATCTTGTCCACAGACCGTCTATCGATTTGTAAGTAGATTCGTTTCTATGTCTTCCACTTTATTAGATTCGAATTTGCTTTGCATGCTTTTTGTTTAGACTGTGATAAACATGTATGTTACATAAAATTATGATTTGCATGAATATGGATTTATGAACAACCAAATGGTCCTGCGGTGGTTTAATTCGAAAAAACCCCAACAACTGGTATCAGAGTGGGTTTTGGCACTGTTCTAGGATTAATCCGGGCATAATTTCGAATTGCATATTAAATTTGATGATAAATTTATGGTGTTTAAATTTTCAGATTTAATTGGATATGTATTTCGATTTGATGGTATACAAAACTTGGAAGAATTTTTAGATTGAATTCGAAAATTCTAGTTTTGAATTGTTGGAATTTTCGATCATGATGTGATATAGATTTGGAATGATATTTGATGATCTTCAAATTTCCAGATTTATATCTCATTATTTTCGAAAATTTGGTGTTCAAAATTTTCGAATTTTGATGTATTAAATTCCCTAATTTTTGTCTAAATTTTCGGTCACTATAATTAAAGTTTGGATGATGTTTTGATCAAGATCAAATTTCCAGATTTAATTTGGATGTGGTTCGAAAATTTGGAGTGATTAGAATTGGATTTGGTGATTTTTGATGTATATCAAAAGTTGCAAAATTCTAATCTAGATAGGTTTGAAATTAGAATTTTAAATTTGGTAATTTTTGAAGTGGATCAAAATTTTCAGATTTTAATTCTAGAAAATTTTGAAACCTAGGTATTTTATTTGGAATAGTTTTTGATTAATGTCAAAATTTCCAAATATGTTAATTTAATGTAATTTTCAATTTTATTAATTAAATTTGGAGGAAACTTTAATGAAAATTAAATTTTCAGATTTATTTAATAATGGTGGTCGAAAATTATGAAGATTGGATTAAGATTTGATGTTATTTAATGTATATCTTAATTTACCTAATTTTAATCTAAATGGATTTGAAAATAGAATTTTAAATTTGGAAGAATTTGAAGTAGATCAAATTTTCAGATTTATTAATCTAGTAATTTTCGAAATCTATGGGTTAAAAATTAGATAAGGTGATTTTGGATATATATATAAATAATTATCAAAATCCAATTGTGATAAGAATTTGATTTTGGATAGGTTTTGGAAGATTTTGGATTGGAATCAAATCTCCAAACTTTATCCTTAAAGATTTAGATTCTTATGGATAATATTTGGATTAGATTTTTGATTTATATCAATATATCCAATTATTATTTAATTAGGGTGGTTAGAAAATATTAAATAAATTTGGTGGATAATTATAAATAATTTCCAGATTTATTTTAAGATATATTTTCGAAATTTAACAAGATTTAAATTGGTGGATAATTATTTTAATTTCCAATTTTTATCTTATGGATAATATCGAATTAATTAATTTAATTAATTGTAAAATTCAATTATTATTTAATATTCATGCATAGATATCATATGTTATTTTATGTGGATCATATAATACATAATTGTTGATTTTGTAGACTGTGTTTGTTTGCAGGTTTACCAACTATCATGGCTCCTTTATTTTATGTGATGTATGTTTATGTTGAATGGATGTTGGCCGTATGCCGATTTGGCTACGTGATTTTAATCCATGAGAAAATCCATGGATTAGGTCTATGTTTTATTTTACGTTGTTTTAATGTAATAGATATAAAGTTGTTAGACGAGTTTTTGAGTTGTAATTTTTATTCTAGCAATATTAGATTTTTCCTTTTGGAATAGATAGTCTGTATTGAATAAAGATCGGAGATCAACTCAAAAGAAGGAAAGTGGTTCAGCACCAAAAAGGAAGGTTCACCGGTTCACGTCCCGAAACCCTAAATGGAGCTAGGATTTTCGGCGAGGCGCGGTGAAGGGGCGGCGGTTCCTAGCCTGTTCCGGAGCTGACTTTCCAGTTTTATCTCATCAATCAACATGAGATATAAGCCATGATAGTTGGAATATTACTGTTGCTTATTATGTTGAAGCATGCAATGGATGTTTATCATTTTATGTGATGTTTGCATGTTCGATAATGGGATAAAATGAAACCTCAAACATAAATAACTAAGTGGGAGAGATTCATACCAAAGTATGTAGAAATCTCATACGGTCTCCATTAAAATCTGGTTTAATTGAGAAATGATGGGCATGCGCGTTGACATCGGTCTTCCTCTATATCGGATGTGTCATATCACAGATTTCTCTAGAAATTAAATCTCCTAAAAGGATAGTTGTAGAACACTATTAGAACTAACTGACTCCTCCATCTGGAGCGGTTAAATTCGAGTAGTGATCTTGGTGCGAAGATAATGGTGTGCACACTTATGTAATTTATTGATAAACATCCACACGATCGTGGCTTATCAGTTAGACGATTACATGACCGTGTTAATTATCCGGCTATTAATTTGCTTGTTGTAAGGAAACTCAACTGGAGGCAAATTAAAGGTTTAACCTATTTAAAGATGTTTTTTATAAACGTCTACACTATCGTGGCTTATAAAAGATGTTTTTAAAGTGTCGGTGGAAAAGTATATAATTTTTATGAGGCTTTCGATTATATACTGTTTATCCTAAACTTGTTATGTGACTGTACTGCATGTTTAATTTCAGTTATTTCATATCATCAATGGCACTCTCCAATCTGTCCTCAATCCTCAAAGAAAACAAACTTGTCGGTGAAAACTACAATGACTGGATTCGTAACCTTAACTTAGTTCTTGTTGCTGAGGGACACAAGTTTGTACTTGAAGAGGTTTGTCCTCAGACGCTAGATGAGGGTTCTGACGAAGCCCAAAAGGTTGCATATGATAAGTGGCTTAGGTCTAATGAGATAGCGTGCTGTTACATCTTGGCATCTATGTCAAGTGTGTTGCAACATTAGCATGAGCCTATGAAAACCGCTTATGATATCATGTACAATCTTAGGCAGCTATTCGGTCATCAGAACCGCTCGGCACGCCATTTGGCAATGAAGAAGCTAATGGATGCGAGAATGTCTGACTCCACACCTGTTAGGGATCACGTTCTCATGATGATGGGGTATTTATCTGAGATCGAGACCTTGGGTGGAGAGCTAGATGGCGATTCTCAAATCGACATTGTTCTTCATAGCTTGTCTTCGAAGTTTGAGCAGTTCAGGCTGAATTTTAACATGATTAAAAGAGATGTCAGCTTGACTGAACTGCTCATAGACCTTCAGGCGGCTGAATTGCTCCAAAAGAGCAATCCTGAGGCCCACATAGCTGAAAAAGGAGCGTCTTCTTCTGGTGGAAAAAGGAAGAAGAGAAACGCACCTAAGAAGGCTGCAGATGAGGCGCCTAAGGTGAATAAGCCAAAGGCAAAGATTCCTCCCGAGGAATTCAAGTCGAAGACTAAGTGCTTCAAGTGCGGCCAACCAGGTCACTGGAAGGCGACGTGTCCTAACAAGAAGAAGAAGAGAGGTACATCTCACACTCTGGTTGTGGAAACATGTTTAGCAACTTGTTCTACCCAGTCATGGGTAGTAGATACTGGAGCTACTGATCATGTTTGCATGTCTTTACAGGGGTTCCTGGTAAAAAGACAGCTGAGTGAGGATGAGATCACCGTCTACATGGGCAATGCTACGAGAGTGGCAGCTGTTGCAGTGGGAGACGTTGTTTTACCTTTCAGTAGTGATAGAACTTTGGTTTTGAAAGATTATCTTTATGTGCCTGGTTTTAGGCGAAACTTGATTTCAGTTTCTAAATTGATTATGGATGGATATTCTGTTTCTTTTGATAACAAAGTAGTTATCTTTAGTGGTAAACATTTTATCTATTCTGGCACAGTGGATGGACACTTATGCTTTCTTAAACCAACTGAAAACACTACACAAAGACAACTGTTGAATACATCGATCATAAACCCTAACAAGAGAAAAGAACCTTCGGAATTGAATCAAACCTATCTTTGGCATCTAAGGCTAGGTCACATTAACCTTAAGAGGATACAAAGGCTTGTAAACGATAGACCATTGTCTTCTTTGGTACTGGAATCGTTTCCTTTGTGTGAATCCTGTTTGGAAGGTAAAATGACCAAGCGTCCTTTCCAGTCAAAAGGAAATAGATCCGAAGGGCTATTAGATTTGATTCACTCTGACCTATGCAGCCCTATGTCAGTTCAAGCTCGAGGAGGGTTCGAGTATTTCATCACTCTCATTGATGATTACTCTAGATACGGTTATATCTACCTGTTACGTCGCAAGTCTGAATGCTTTGAGAAATTCAAAGAGTTTAAGGTGGAAGCGGAGAAACGAATAGGCAAAAGTATCAAGTCACTACGTTCCGATCATGGTGGCGAGTACCTCTCAAGTGAATTTAGGTATTACATGGCAGAGAGTGGGATTATATCCCAGTTGACTGCGCCTGGAACGCCACAATAGAATGGCGTGGCAGAAAGAAGGAATCGTACATTGTTAGAGATGGTTAGATCGATGATGAGTTATTCTGAGTTGCCTATTTTGTTCTGGGGATATGCCCTGGAAACAGCAGCTTATATTCTTAACTTGGTTCCATCGAAATCAGTTCCTGCTACACCCACAGAACTATGGACTAGACGAAAGCCCAGTTTGAACCATATTCAGATTTGGGGTAGCCCAACACACGTGTTGGACAAGGAAACTGATAAGCTGGCTCCTCGTACTGATGTAAGGCTGTTCGTTGGATATCCTAGAAAAACGGGAGGTGGTTTGTTTTATAGTCCTAAGGATCAGAAGATCATTGTTATCACCAATGCTCGATTCTTAGAGGAAGACTATGTCATAAACCACAAATCAAGGAGTCACATCATCCTTGAAGAGTTAAGGGGAGGATCGAATCCTACACCGGTTGTACAAGAAGAGGAACTACCAAACACTGCACAACGTGTCACAGAAGTATAGGAACTGCCTCGTCGCAGTGGGAGGGTTGTACGCCAACCTGATAGATTCATTGGTCTGGGAGAGGCTTCAGATTTCCCAGAGGGTCTCAATGAATTGGATCCCAGGACCTATGACGAGGCAATTCGAGATACAGATGCAGATTCTTGGAAAACTGCAATGGAGTCTGAGATTGGATCTATGGATCACAATCAAGTCTGGGAACTTGTAGAACCACTAGATGGGGTAAAACCCATTGGCTGTAAGTGGGTCTACAAGCGCAAGAGAGGATCTGATGGGAAGGTTGAAACCTTCAAAGCTAGATTGGTGGCAAAAGGGTATACTCAGAAAGAATGGATCGATTATGAGGAAACCTTTTCACCGGTAGCCATGCTTAAGTCAATCCGGATTCTCTTGTCTATTGCCGCTCATTTGGATTATGAGATCTGGCAGATGGATGTCAAGACGGCTTTCCTAAACGGAAGTCTTGAGGAAAACATTCACATGAAACAACCAGAGGGATTCATTGCTAAGGGCCAAGAGCACTTGGTGTGTAAGCTTAAGAGATCCATTTATGGACTTAAGCAGGCATCGAGGTCTTGGAACATCCGATTTGATGAGGTTATCCAGTCATATGGATTCGTGCAAAGTCCGGATGAGAGCTGTGTGTACAAGAAATGTGACGGAAACGTGGTGGCATTCCTCGTACTTTATGTTGATGACATCTTGCTTATTGGAAACAGTAAGAAGGCGTTGTCAAACATTAGGGTGTGGCTGTCCGAGCAGTTCGATATGAAGGATCTGGGTGAAGCTGGACATGTCCTTGGCATCAAGATCATTCGTGATCGCCAGAAAAGGATGTTATGTCTGTCCCAGGTGACTTATATCGATACAGTGCTAGCTAGATTTGGCATGCAAGATTCCAAGAAAGGTTTTATACCTTACAGGCATTGAATTCATCTATCCAAGGAAATGTGTCCCCAAACACAGTCTGAGATAGAGGAAATGAAGAAAGTACCATATGCTTCGGCTGTGGGAAGTTTGATGTATGCTATGCTATGCACTAGGCCTGATATATGCTATGCCGTTGGCATGGTAAGCAGATATCAGTCTAACCCTGGACAAGGTCACTGGACTGCGGTCAAAAACATTCTCAAGTACCTTAAACGGACTCGAGACTACATGTTGGTTTTCCGCTCTGATAGTCTAGTACCTTTAGGTTACACGGACTCAGATTTTCAATCCGACAAAGATCAGAGTAAGTCTACCTCGGGCTATGTGTTTACATTAGGTGGTGGAGCCATCGCATGGAGGAGCATTAAGCAGAAATGCATTGCGGATTCCACCATGGAAGCTGAGTATGTAGCTGCCTCTGAGGCTGCAAAAGAGGCTGTCTGGCTCCGCGGGTTCCTAGTGGGCTTGGGCGTGGTTTCTGATTTGCCTAAGACTATCACGATATACTGTGATAATTCTGGTGCAGTGGCAAATTCGAAGGAACCCAGAGCCCACAAGGCAAGTAAACACATAGAGAGAAAGTATCATCTTATACGAGAAATCATTAAGAGAGGAGACGTGGCGGTGGTCAAGATTGCATCTGAGGACAACCTGACTGATCCATTCATGAAGAGCCTGGCGGCTAAGACCTTTGATGGTCACGTGGAGAAAATGGGAGTGAGATGCAGACCCGGTAGCGCAGTTTGAGTTGATAGTTTTAGATTGGAGAGTTTGCCAGTTAGTTATTATGCTTGAAAGACATGCTTCAAGTATAAGTGGGAGATTGTTAGTTTTGTATACTGGAAGACTTGTCTTTGTATACTTTTCTGATGATATGAAATGAAAGTTATTGCAGTCACTGTTTGCATTTAGATTATGTTCTATAATTGTTCTATGCAATGTTCCATATACTTACATTGTAGATGATATGGTGTGGGGAGTCACACGGTAAGATCATATCATTAGAACCTTGTAATGTATTAAAGAGCTCACGGCTTAGATGGTCCTGAACACACCATCGGTACACCGTAGAATAATCTGATAAGTTAGTTTATCTTGACTAACTGATTATTCTAGTACACTAGTTAGTGTACTGAGGAGGATCATGATAGAATACTATTCTCTGTCTCTGATCCAGTTACTGAGAGAATAAAGATCCACAGAGTTCGGGTTCTGAACTCATGTGATATTGGCGAGCATATGTGTGTGTTGTTTATTACTTTGATTTATCAATGGGTGAGATCTTTTTGTAGATCGAATTCAATGTCTTGGGTAATAACAATGTATACATGATGTCTCGAGCAGTATGCATGAGCACTGTGTCCTGGTGCGCCAGGTTGATGATGTTCTCTTGAGGAAACACAAGTTCATGTTGAAAACCTGCAGGTGGAATTTATTCCGTACATGAATAAAGCTTGTTTGGTACTACTCAAGGTTTTAGATGTTGATTAATTATAGCTGTCAGAGGCTTACATAATTAATTAATGAGTATTATATCTTAAACACGGGGAATGACTGGACTAAAGGAGAAAGCATATTCGTAAATATGTATTAAATTGGTAGGTCAGTTTTACTTCTTTAGTGGAATAAAAGTAAAACTTAATTTATTTAATTATATCCTAAGTTTATTGGATATTGGATATTGAATAAATTAGTGGGCCAATTTAATATTCTTCTAGATCCCTATTGTAGCCCAATTGACTGATAGTGGACTGGATATTGAACTTGAGATAGAGGCCTAAACCCAGTAGGGTTTGGAGATCTAATTTTCGCCCCCTCCCTATAAATAGGGGAAGGGGGGGGGGGCGAAATTTACACACTATTATTCAGCCCCTCTTTGTCTCTCAAAGTTATCCACAGATTTCACAACTCTATCTAGTAGATTTCACCCCACTCTGAATCTAGATACAGTCCGGGAATACAACAGAAGATCTTGGAGTAGAATTTGTGGTGGTCGAAATTTTGAGCTAGGTGGCGCCTGTTACAGTATTCATTCAACAGGAAGATTAGATCTTTAATCTTGTCCACAGACCGTCTATCAATTTGTAAGTAGATTCGTTTCTATGTCTTCCGCTTTATTAGATTCGAATCTGTTTTGCATGCTTTTTGTTTAGACTGTGATAAACATGCATGTTACATAAAATTATGATTTGCATGAACATGGATTTATGAACAACCAAATGGTCCTGCAGTGGTTTAATTCGAAAAAACCCCAACATAATCTACTTCTCGAGGAGAATATAATTCAACACGCCGTAATAATAGACTTTTATATTTATGACAATCTATCCTAAATTATTAAAATCGCGATTAAGCAATCCAAATAAATTATTATTTTTATCCGAACAGTGCAATTATATCATGTATAATTATCAATCTTATTTATCACATCAGTCAAACTAAACGGGTCTTGAATAACTGAACGGGTGATAAGTATATGGGCCCTTAATCTATCCCGGGCCCAATCATCCTATATCCCAAAAACCAAACATTCCCTAAGGCCCCGTTTCGTTCATTGGATGTGATAAATAAGATTGAGATATTAATTAGATATATTTTTAACCAAAAAATAAACACGCATGGGCGTGTGAGTTATAATGTGCACCATGTTTAGTATGAGAACTGTCCATATGCTTATTTATTATAATTTTATCACTTATCTTAGTGTATTTTAGTGCTAATTAGCAATAAAAATAAAATAAATAATTAGCACTTAAACACAATAAACTTATAATAAAATGAGCATATATAGTGTACACGTTCTCACACAAAAATGAGTGCTCATTTAAATCAAATTATATATATATATATATATATATATATGATTTGGTTCAAATGAGAACTAGTGATTGTGTGTAAACGTAAAAACAAACTTGTTTATTATATTTTTAGTGTTTTTATTACTGTATTCTGGTGCTATTTTCTTAATATTTTTCTCATTGTATTTTGGTGCTAATTATTAATTTAGCACAAAAATACAATAAAAAATCATTAAAATTACATTAAATAAACTGATTTTTATGTTTACACGGAAAGCGCAGTCGCTATTATAACCCCATATATACACACACACATATAATTAGCTCATATTAATTAATTATGTATATATGTTTATTTAGGTAAATATATAATTAATTCTCATTCAATGGACGGGACTAAATAGTTTGAAAAATAGCACATAAATTGATACACTAGTGAATAGGCGATCATTTTGATGATTGATCTATTCAATAACTACCGTCATAAATGATGTGACGATTGAGCTAATTAGTTAGTATTGTAGATGAAAGAAGAACCAAATTAGAGATATATTAATGCGAATGAGTTATAATCATGTGTTAAACCTAGGAATTGATTACGTGGGGAAAGTTTTGACCAAATTTCTTGAGAATATAATACAAAATTATTTGTGTAGCCAATAATTTTGTCCTTACTCCTTAATGAAGTGAAGTGTGTGTATATATATATATATGTGAACATAATTACATAAATGTATGGACAATTGCCCTAGTTACATCTTAAAATTTTCCCCTCTATTGCGAATTGATTTTCAATTTCTTATGGTGTTAGATCAGAACGAATATATGAAATGTATGTATAAATAAATGATTTTATTTCACAGATGGTTATGTTTTTTATGAAATAAAATAGATAAACATTGTATTTGTATCGATAATTCATCTATAGTGATGATGTTATCAATTAGTACTGACAATTGAGTAAATTTGAAAAATGATAATATAATTAAGTCTAAATTGCATCACCAAATTTTGTGGTGGATGATGCTCAAGAAGGCTTTAAATTTGACAGGTGTTACTAGAATGTCAATTTTACTGCCTCCGACCACCACAGTTGGATAGCCCATGCACTCCCACGAATTTCAACTCCCTATTTTAATTTTCGAAATTTTGATTGTAAATATATTAGGGCAACATATTACTCATCCCTTTCAAAATCTAATTCATTGACGCTGTCACGTAATTTGCATATTATTGTACATGTATCTCAATTAAGGGTATCCAAAATAGCTCTACATGCTCTCTATGCAACACCAGCGGGCAGCGGGGCGTGCTCGGATGTGCCTCGTGTAGGGAAATTTTCTCAGGCTCATGCTTCGGCTCCAACACGGATAGACGGTTGCGAGGCAAATAGATGGGGTGCTTGCGTGGACGATGAATTATGTCGCGTGCATTCGATGTTAGTTGTTGTTAGTTGTCTCGACGGTGTTTGTCAAATGTGAGGGTGTCCCGTACGTTGGCGCGGTGAGCTCTAGTTATGAGTGTTGGTCGTTGCTAACACTGGCTCGTCATTTCTCTATTTCCCAATTAAAACAAAAGTCATTTTTAATTGTATTATAATTTTCTAAATAATTTGAACTGGGTTCTAGGATGGCCTAATGGTGGAATGAGGTTGTTTGAAGATCAAAATTCACGAGTCAGAATCTCCTCAATACCACTAATTGGATGTGTGAGTAAAAAAAAGTATATTTTCTAAAAGATAAATATAAATTACACAATATTACAAAAAACTTGTTTGAAAGTAAATAAATTCACAACAAATTAACTCGCATGTCTATGAACTTAAATTCGTTCCACTCAATATCGATCGATTGAAATAATTGATTTGACAGTAACACCTTTTCTTTTAGCATAAACTTTTGGTGGTCTTTTTTTGGTAAAGTGACTGAATTATTGAACATTAGGTGAATGAATATCATCATATATTATGATAAATAATGCTGCAAATAATGTATAAACGTTGTCAAATATATACAGCATAAGACTGTAGCTGCATCTTTTATGTTATTTTTACTTCATCTACCGACACAAAGAGGAAAAATTAATTGATCACAGGTAGACAATGTGAAAATTAAATATTAGAATGGTCCTATAGCGGTCAAGATCTACGACATAGGTCTTAATTATTGAAGGACATAAATATTAATCTATTATATATTACTGTTAATAAAGGGTGCATATTTTTTATATCACACGCAAAGCCTCCAAAATCCAAGTCTAGATTCCCAAATATAATTCTCTCTCTCTCTCTCTCTCTCTCTCTCTCTCTTATATAAGAACTTTTTTTTTTATTTGAAGGACTCTCTTATATAAGAACTTAAGCATACACCAAACCTTGATACAGATAATTAAAATATAAATTCGATGTTAAAATTTAACAATGTTGGATTGAAACCCAAGACTTCTTTCTTTCTTTCTTTTTAGCCTAAACCCAAAGACTTCAATACCATACATTTTTTTTTCTCTTATGGGTTGGAGAAGAGGGAATTTGGAATCAAACCCTAATTAAAGGGATAACAATTAATGGGATATTATGATTAGAGATGTGCGAAATCGAACTAAACTGAGCTATTTGGTTCGGTTAATTTGGTCATTTTTTCTTTAATTTTGATTTTGAAAATTAAAATCAAAACATAGTTTGGTTCGATTTCGGTTTAAGTAAAAAATAATTTGGTTAAAACCAAACCAACCAAAATCTATATGTACTATATTTATAATTTATAATTCTAATACTAATTATACCTAAATTAATATATTTAAAATGTATTATATACCTAAATAATATTAGTAATTCTAATATTTAGTTTCAATTTTCTAGTTTTATAATTTTTAAAATATTTACTTATTTAATGTATCGTTTGTTATCTATTGAGTGCATATTATTTTCTTTAAATATAATTATTTCGGAAATATAAAAATAATCATTGAATATTCGGTTAAACCGAAAACCAAATCAAACTAACTAAAGAATTATGATTTGGTTTGGTTCGTTAATATATATTATTTTGGTTGGTTCGATCAGATTGAATTTTATTAAGAAATTTTTTATTTAATTTTATTAATTTGGCTCAGTTTTACAACAAACCAACTATTTGCACACCCCTAATTATGATAGTCGTGTTAAAAAAAAAATTGATCCCTCGTGAATAACAACATATCTTGTGGATAGGTAATCATACTTGTACCCGTTATCTGCAGTTTAGCTAACTTTGAAAATTTTTATAAATTTAAAAATATTAATTAAACCTAAAATCATGATTCGATTAAATATAATCCAAAATTTATTCACCAACATTGCAATGTATAAAAAAACAACCAGCATAACAATATTATGAATCTTAAAAAAAATACAACATGACAATTCAATTCCACACTACCGATGTACTCCCTCCGTCCCATAATTATAGTCCACTTCCCATTTTCACACATATTAAGAAATCACATTTAATATGTATTGGAAATATACAATTTACAATAATTATCCTATATTGCCCTTATTTTTTACTATATTAATTGCATTCATACTATATTAAATAGGGTTATATTTGTAAAAGAATATTTAAATACAATCCCAATTTAGAATAGGACTATAATTTTGGGACATCTCAAAAAGGAATAATGGACTATAATTATGGGACGGAGGGAGTAATTAATAATACTAATAATAATGTTCAATCATTTATATAACTAGCATTACCCCGCACGGATAAAAAATATAAATATAAAAACACTATTTTATAGCAATATTTTAACAATAATTCATAGAAATAACTATAAAATAAATTTAGATGATATTAAATTTATTTTGTTAGTAACATTGTAATAATTTGAACCAAAAATTCAAATAATATATAATTGTAAATTTTAAAGTATTTCTACACACACATGTATAATAAGAGAGATCTATGTAAAAAAAATCATAATTCTAATGGTGATGAAGTTATGATTTAATGCATCCATGTACATATATAGATATATTTTTTTGGGTTCTTTTACGTAATTGTTTTAATTTTTCATTGATCTATTTTATGTGACTAATGTATAGCCACACCTTTTCAATTAGATTCAAAAGGTTGAATTGTTTCGAACTACAAAAAATAAGAATCTCTAATTCTTTTAAATATCAATGGTAGTTTGATTAAATTATAACATAATACATGCCGATTATATAATCTTTGAAAAACTTACAATTATTATATTGATACATGACACAAGAAGAAATTATAAATAACAAAATTTGATACCAAATTATAGCCTACACTTAAACTAATTTTGTATGCTAAATTTAAATGCTAGGAAAATGGGCGAATCTTGATATTTTTTTTCCAACTTCGTCCACCGCTAAAAAGGTAAAAAAGAAGAAAAATATAAAAATATACTTTCCTCCACTATCTCCACCGTCTTCAATCTCCTATACCCAACTATACTAATTTTGGTCATATCTATTCATCCTAAAAAAGTGAGATTTATATTTTCGTAGTCCGAAAATAAATTGATAAGATGTCTATAAAAATGCATAAGATAAATTAAAACTAATCACTTATCATTGTAATGCAAATAAGAAAGATTGAAAAAATAAAATTACAAAAAAAAAATATTTAATTAAAAACTAAGAATCCCATTTTTTACTGACATTGCCAAAAGAGAGAGAGAGAGAGAGAGAGAGAGAGACATTGGTACATTATAAAATATCTACAATAAAAAATAAAAAATCATGGCCTAGTACGTAAAAATGAAATTGACAAAATAAATTTAAAGAAATTGTGATAGCTCATATGAAGTCTAATGTATGACTACTTTGAACCTCAATAGACATTGAATATAGGGTGATTATCTTCTTTTTCTCTCATGATTCTTCCATCACTCAATAATTTTAGCATCAATGTTACATGAATCGTCTCTCTCCTTCCTTGTCTTTGCTATCTCAACCAAATTCTCGTCAAATTCTGTTCAGTGTTTGAAGAGTCAAACAACATATAAAAAAATAAAAAAAATTGTAGGCTTATTTTAATATATATGTAACAACCCGGATTTTCAGAATCTATTTAGAAAATTAAAGAAAATAATTGGAGTCCAGGTAAAGATGTTTCGGTTGTAAACCGCTATTTTAGGGTCATTTTTCATAAAATTGTCTTTTCGAGAAGTTTGAATCCAGCTCAGTCATGATCGATTTTGGTCACGTTTGGACGGTGTTGACCCAAGGAGCGTGACGATACTTTCGAATTTGCAATCTAAGGTCGTTTGTGGTCCCGGCGCCGAAAAGCGTATAGAGTAAGAGCGGGAATAGTATTTTTTCGTAAAGGCGTGGTCTTTAGAAATTCACGAAATCTTGTGTGTTGACCCGAGCCTTGTTTCTTCAAGCCAACCCTATAGAAAATTTCTCAAGGAATCCGTTGGCGTTCATGGATTTTTATTCTGAGGTCAATCGAATGCTCGGGAATTTTATTTGTCCCTTGTGTGGAATAGTAATTCTATTTTTGGAAAGAGAATCTTTTCTCGTTTTCCTTTAAGACAACTCGTGCTTCATCCCGAGTCAAGTTAGTTCAATAGTACTCGTGCCAATGAACCTCCCGGAATTTTCAGATTTCGTATTGGAGGTCATTTGGACCTCGCCATTGAATAAACCACCTTTTAACCAAACTCAGAATTTCTTTAGCAGTATTGTTGCACTGCAGTAGCTTATAGGGGAAGCCATTCCCACCCCTATAAATAGATCTCTCCCTTCCCGTCATTCTTGCTCATTTTCATTTCCTCATCCTCCATTTCTTGAGAGTCGAGAGTCAAGTGAGCATCGAAGTCGAGCGAGGGACATTCTTCGTGAGTGTTCCTCTGAGACGACGAGCAGAGAGGGTGATGGAGAGGGAAGATCTTCCGAAAGAGAAGCAGTCCCGTCGGCGTGGGGGACCCCGCTGCCGCTGGGGTACCCTCTCGGCCAGAGGAGTCCGCGGGCGTGGAGGCTCCCGCTGGCGTGGGGCATAAGCAATTTGAACAAGAGACATGCGAGATAGGTCGAGTTCATCGAGTCATTTCCGTATGTTATCAAGTACAAGAAAGGTGAAGAAAATGTAGTCGTCAATGCCCTGTCTAGAAGGTACGCTCTCTTGAATATTATGCATGCTAAGATGCTTGGATTTGATTCGATTAAGTCTTTGTATGAGTCGGACCTGTATTCTTCGATAGAATGCGTGCCTTGCTTGATGCGGGTGAGCTTCTTTTTGAGCTCTCTCTCATAATGCATAGGAATGAATTGTCCTCGCATTAAACCTTTCATCTCCTCCCATGTATCAACGGGTGGATATCTCTCACGATAGTGTCGTTCCTGCTGCATTTCCCACCATGAGGCTGCATAGCCTCAAAACTCCAATGATGCTAACTCGACCTTTTTAAGCTCTGGGAAGTCGTAGCATGTGAAGATCTTGTCTACCTTGCATTCCCAATCCAAGTAAAGATCAGGATCATGTAGACCTTCGAATTCCGAAATGCTTATTTTAATGTTGTTGAGCAAACCATCTCCATTACCGTATCGGTGTGGCTCGGCGCAGGCTGCATATCTTGGAGGACCTTATGGACAGCCATGATCTCATCGTGGAGGCTCATACTTGGTTTCTGAGCTCTCCTCTGCATAGGACTCTTCTACGGGTTCTTCTTGACGTTCTTCATATCGAGCTGGGCCTCGGTAGGCCTGTGTGATCGTTGGACATGTTTTGACTTGCTCCAACTGTTGAGCCAAGCTCGCAATTTGGTCGGACATGGCTCATTGTTGCTTTAGGAAGAACTGAGACATCGCGTCGAAGTGGTACTTAGGATCCCACTTTGGAGTAGTGTCGGATGCCTCAACATGTGCCTTGGTTGACTTCGGATCGACGGGGGGCGGAATGGACGAACTAGGAGGATCGTCGCCTTTCTTCATGATACCTAGAAAATGAACAAACGTAAAAGAAAATAAGAAAAGATCCTCACTATCTCACTTTTCTCTTGTTTGTTATCTCTCTTGCTTTTACCTCTCGTGTTTGCACTCAAATATATGGTGCACAGTATGTGTGTGGTCGTGTGTATATGGGTGAGAACTAGCACTCATGGTCGAATATCGAGGGTACAACTTAATTGCACTAAGAATCGATAGAAATTGCTATTCTAGGATCAATAGCGGTGATCGGCTATGAGGTGGCCGAATGGGTAGTGAAACAATAGTGGTGTGATGTGGCAAGGGTGGTGATGTGGCGTGTGGGGTTGGATGAGGTGGATTGGGGTGGAATGGATCCCCAATGGATAGAAGGAAAGAAATAGAAGGGAAGAAGGAAAAAGGGATTAGGTATTTTGGAATGTATTATACAATTGTGACACAATCTAAATATCCTAATTGATCTAGACTCTATAAAGAAATTACAACTCAAATAGAAATTACCAACTATGGAATAAAGAAAAAGGAAAGTACTAAAAATAAAATAGATCTCAAAAGGAAACAATGAATATTCCTATTTTTTTTGTCAATTTTCTCTTTTGTTTTTTTGATTTTTGGATCTCTCTTTTTTTATCCGATTTTTTTTTACTTTTTTTTAATAGAATAGTTATTCTATTACAACTCGATAGACACGTAAGAAAATAAAAATACACGTACGATGACACGTAGGATAAAACTTGACACGTCGGATTGAACCACGACCAGCAGAGCTGACGTGGCTCTGATGCCAAATTTATGATGTGATCCGGACAATTAATCTAGGACAAATCTAGAGAACGTAGCGGAAGAATTCTGGATACAAAACACGTCAACTAAAGAAGGGCTTCAATCCGACTCACAAATTAAACACAAAATAATGAACTAATCTAGACAAATACGACACTTAAACTATGACACGAACTATGAACACAAAACCAAATACCAAGGGTGATAGGATGGAGGTATAAGAATGGTTATGATGGTATGAATCGTGTATGACATTATGTACAAGGGCTTGGAGTAGATAGGGTAGATATGGATAGAATAAACTTACGGTATGATGGAACGGATGATGAATTTGAACGTGTCTTGATGTGGAGGCTCGAACTCAACCTTGTGGCTTGTACGAAGGCGGATGTTGGTGGTTTGATGAGTGTCGTCGATGGTGGGGATAGTTGATGACATCGATGTGAATCTCAACCCGATAGTCTCTTCGAATCTCGAACGTACTAGAATGATAGTAATGTCATCAACCTTGAGCTATCTTGACTTGGTTCTTCCTCGAGCTTCTTGCGAATCATTCCTTGAAGATAATCTTGTAATCTCTTAGCTCGAAGCCTCATAACTGGACTTCTCATTTGTAACTCCGGATTTGGTTCTTCGTTGCTAGACACGGTCTCATCATTTCCCCCTGCTGAAAAGAATTCATCCTTGAATTTGGATCATCATCATCTCGATCGAATTCATCTGCATAAAAGGGAGATAAATCAGCAACATTAAAGGTGGAAGAACACTTGTACTCACCAGGTAGATCAATGCGATTTGCTGTCATTAACATGACCCAAAACGGTGAATGGACCATCTCCTCTAGGTGATAACTTCGACTTCCTTAAGTTTAGGAATCGCCCGGGACTTAAGTGAATCCAAACACGATCTCCTGGTTAGAAAACTACTCTTTTGCGCCGTGTATTGCGAGTGGCGGCGACTTGGGAACCCTTTTGCTCGATCCAGGTTCGAACTTTCTCATGCATCTCCTTGATAAAATCATCTCTCTTCAATCCTTTAACACTCGTTGGATGCTCAATGGGTAAATGAATCAAATCATTAGGTGTTAACAGATTAAATCCATAAACAACCTCAAAAGGAGACATGTTAACAGAAGAATGAATAACACGATTGTAAGCAAATTTGGCACACGATAAACATTCTTCCCCTGACTTCAAATTATTCTTAATTAAAGACCTAAGAAATGTACCTAATGTACGATTCACAACCTCAATTTGACCAAAGGTTTATGGGTGACAAGCGGTAGAAAATAAAAGCTTAGTCCCTAATTTTCCTGAAAGAACTCGCCAAAAATGTCCTAAAAACTTGGAATCCCTATCACTAACAATAGTTCTAGGAATACCATGCAATCTAAAAACATGAATAAAGAACAAATTGGCTATGTGAACCACATCATCGGTCTTCCTACATGCAATAAAATGCACCATTTTTGAAAATCTATCAACAACAACAAAAACCGAATCTTTACCCGATCTAGACCTAGGCAAACCCAAAATAAAGTCCATAGAAATATCAATCCAAGGGCTAGATGGTACGGGTAATGGTGTATATAAACCAAATGGATGCGATGTAGACTTAGCCTTATGACAAGTAATGCAACGACTACATGCATGCTCAACATTCCTACACATATGTGGCCAAAAGAAGTGTTCTTGCAGCAAGTTTAATGTTTTATGGACACCAAAATGACCCATTAAACCTCCCGCATGAGACTCTAAAACCAACAAATCACACATAGAACAACTAGGGATGCATAATTTCGACTCCTTGAACAAGAAACCATCATGCAAATAAAAACCATCAAATAACTTAGACAAATTCGAACACCTAGCATGAATGGATGAAAAATACGGGTCCGAATCATACAAAAACTTAATCGAATAAAATCCAAGCATCTTGGCATGATGATGTTCAAGAGAGCGTACCTTCTAGACAGGGCATCGGTGAATACATTCTCTTCGCCTTTCTTGTACTTGATAACATACGAAAATGACTCGATGAACTCGACCCATCTCACATGTCTCTTGTTCAAATTGTTTTGCCCTTTCAAATGCTTCAAACTTTCATGGTCTGTGTGGATGACGAACTCCTTGGGCCATAGGTAATGTTGCCAAGTCTCCAACGCACGCTTCAAAGCATAAAGCTCCTTATCATAGGTGGAGTATCGAATGACGGTGCCGTTAAGCTTCTCGCTAAAGTAAGCTATGAGCCATTTTTCCTGCATCAAAACAACACCTATACCTATCCCGAAGGCATCACACTCGATCTCAAAAGTTTTGGAAAAATTAGGTAAACATAAAACAGAAGCAGAACATAATAAAGACTTCAAAGTATTAAAAGCATGCTCTTGTGGTTTACCCCATTCAAATTTTCGATCCTTCTTACTTAGCTCAGTAAGAGGCGCGACTATGCTAGAGAAATTGCGCACAAAGAAATGATAAAATCCGGCAAGACCATGAAAAGATCGGACCTCAGACGCGGTTTTGGGCGTTGGCTATTCCTCAATCGCCTTGATTTTGGAACTGTCAACCTCAATACCTCTAGAACTCACGAAAAAGCCTAAAAATATGACTTCATCTAGACAAAAGGAACACTTAGACAAATTGCCATACAATTTAGCATCACGAAAAAGTAAAAACACTCGCCTAAGGTGATCTAAATGCGCCTGTGTAGTGTGACTGTATATCAAAATATCATCAAAGTAAACCACTACAAATTTACCTATCACATCTCTCAAAACATGGTTCATCAAACGCATAAAAGTGCTCGGTGCATTAGTGAGACCAAAAGGCATAACTAACCACTCATAAAGTCCATGTTTTATTTTAAAAATAGTTTTCCACTCATCACCTTCTTGCATGCGAACTTGAAAATATCCAGATCACAAATCAATTTTAGAAAAGATTTTTGATCTGCTTAATTCATCTAGCATGTCATCAAGTTTAGGGATGGGAAAATGATAATTAACTGTTATCTTGTTGATGGCTCGGCAATCCTTGCACATTCTCTATTTATTGTTCTTCTTGGGCACGAGAATGACTAGAACCGCGCAAGGGCTTATCAACTCCCGAACTTGCTTCTTCTCAAGTAACTCCTTCACTTGACGATCTATCTCATTGGTTTCTTCAGGTGAAGGGCGGTATGCTGGGTGATTTGGTAGAATGGCTCCGGGCACAAAAATAATCTGGTACTCGATCCCACGAACTGGAGGTAATCTGCTGGGAATCTCATTCGGAAAGACGTCCTCGAACTCCTTCATGAGGGGCTGCACAACACTAGGCAAAGAAACGTCGTTAGTAGCACTGTCCTTACAAGTTAAAAGAACTAAAGGCAAACCTGTCCTAATAGATTTTTCAACTCCTTTAATTGTACAAAATAGTGATTTATTTTTCTCTTTGGATGGCGGGGCTCGATCATGGGAGCCGGGAAGTAGAGGTGTCAGGGCTGAAGTGGACACGGTGAAGGAAAGGGTCGAGTATGAAGAATGGGTGATGGAGGGGTTGCACGGTCCATGCGCTCGTTGATCTAGGTTGCACGGTCCATGCGGGACCTTCTGGATGCCATTCTGTTGGTCTTGCATGGTCCGTGCGGTCGTGCAGGTGCTTTGTACGGTTCGTGCGGGACTGGCGGACTCCGTGGCCGTTCGTGTTGTGGTCTTCTCTCGTTCCTCTTTGAACTTTGCCCGCATTATCTCTTGATCTTCTTGAACGGCTTTAGAACTCAAGGGTTTTAGCATGGTGGTCTGTCCATCTCTCTTAACGACATACGTGTTCGTAACTCCATCATGCACAGATTGTCGATCAAATTACTATGGTCTTCCCAATAATATATGTGCTGCATCCATAGGAATAACATCACATAATATAGTGTCAGAATAACGACCAATGGAAAAAGAAACGTGTACCTGACCATTTACTCGAACTGTGCCTCGATCCGTAAGCCATTACTATCTGTATGACTTTGGATGCTTCACGGTGGTGAGGTTCAACTTATCAATGGCATATTGGCTAATTGCATTGATCACACTACCGCTATCAATGATCATCACACAAGTCTTGTCTTGGATTGCAACTCTCGTGTAAAAGATGTTCTCTCGCTGCGATTGTTGCTCTTCTTCTCGATTTATACTTAGACTGCGGATGGAAACCAGACTAACATGAGGAATCTCAGGTTCCTCTCTTCAAACTCAGTCGGGGCGACATCTACTGCAGGTGTGGGCTCGCCTTGGGGCTACTCTTCATCTTCACTGGCGGATTCAAGTCCGTTTTGATCATTGAGGAACAAAACTCACCGGTTTGGACATTGGTTTTGAAAGTGACCCTAACCTTGACATTTATGGCATTGGATGTCTCGGGCTCAATTTAGGGCTATATTGGGTGTTGAATTGGGCTGGTTTGGCAGTGTAAGACTCGGCCTAACAGGTACGGCGGGTATAGGATCGGTCCTATGACTCGATGGTGGTCCGGAATGATCAAAATGTCGTTCGGGTAGTTCGGATTGACCTCTGGGTCGAATAGCATCAGTAGAAGGGGTAGAAGATGACGTGGGAGGAGTTTCTTTATTCTATGATGGCCGAGTAGATGTGGACGTGTGATGGGATCGTCGTCGGCCTTCTCGAAGCTGTCTCTCTATAATCGATGCGTAGTGCACCATCTCTTCTACAATCGTAAAGTCTTTAAGCTCGAATTTACATGCAATATCGGGATTCATGCCTTCAATGTACCTGATGATGGTAGCATTTAAGGACTCTTGCTTTCTAATTCGGTTCAAGACGGTCTCCAACTCCTTGTGGTATTCTTCGATAGAACGCGTACCTTGCTTGATCCGGATGAGCTTCTTTTCAAGCTCTCTCTCATAATACACAGGAATGAATTGTCCTTGCATTAAACCTTTCATCTCCTCCCATGTATCAACGGGTGGATATCTCTCACGATGGCATCGTTCCTGCTGTATTTTCCACCATGAGGCTGCATAGCCTCAAAACTCTAACGATGCTAACTCGGCCTTTTTTAAGCTCTGGAAAGTCGTAGCATGTGAAGATCTTGTCTACCTTGCATTCCCAATCCAAGTAAAGATCAGGATCATGTAGACTTTCAAATTTCATAATGCTCATTTTAATGTTGTTGAGCAAACTGTCTCTATCGCCGTATCGGTGTGGCTCGGCATGGGCTGCATGCCTTGGAGGACCTCATGGACGGCCATGATCTCTTCGTGGAGGCTCATACTCGGCTTCAAAGCTCTCCTCTGCATAGGACTCTTCTATAGATTCTTCTTGACGTTTTTCACGTCGAGCTGGGCCTCGGTAGGCCTGTGTGATCATTGGATATGTTTTGACTTGCTCTAACTGTTGAGCTAAGCTCGCAATTTGGTCGGACATGGCTCTTTATTGCTTTAGGAAGAACTGAGACATCGCGTCGAAGTGGTACTTAGCATCCCACTCTGGAGTAGTGTCGGATGCCTCAACATGTGCCTTGGTCGACTTCGGGTCGACGGGAGGCGGAATGGACGAACCAGGAGGATCGTCACCTTTCTTCATAATACCTACAACACGAACAAACATAAAAGAAAATAAGAAAGAATCCTCACTATCTCACTTTTCTCTCGTTTGTTTTCTCTCTTGCTCTTACCTCTCGTGCTTACACTTAAATATATGGTGCACAGTGTGTGTGGTCGTGTGTATATGGGTGAGAACTAGTACTCACGGTCGAATATCGAGGGTACAACTTAATTACACTAAGAATCGACAGGAATTGTTATTCTAGGATCAATGGTGGTGATCGGCTATGAGGTGGCCGAATGGGTAGTGAAACAATAGTGGTGTGATGTGGCAAGGGTGGTGATGTGGCGTGTGGGGTTGGATGAGGTGGATTGAGGTAGAATGGATGCCCAATGAATTGAAGGAAATAAATAGAAGAGAAGAAGGAAAAAGGAATTAGGTATTTTGGAATGTATTACACAATTGTGACACAATCTAAATATCCTAATTGATCTAGACTCTATAAAGAAATAACCAAAAAGAAATTACAACTCAAATAGAAATTACCAACTATGGAATACGCAAAAAGGAAAGTACTAAAAATAAAATAGAACTCAAAAGGAAACAATGAATATTCCTAATTTTTTTGTCGATTTTCTCATTTTTTTAATAGAATAGCTATGCTATTACAACTTGATAGATACGTAAGAAAATAAAAAGACACGTATGATGACACGTAGGATAAAATTTGACACGTCGGATTGAACCACGACCAGAAGAGCTGACGTGGCTCTGATGCCAAATTTATGATGCGACCTAGACAATTAATCTAGGATGAATCTAGAGAACGTAGCAGAAGACTTCTGGATATGAAATACGTCTACTAAAGAAGGGCTTCAATCCGACTCACAAATTAAACACAAAATAATGAACTAATCTAGAAAAATACGACACTTAAACTATGACACGAACTATGAACACAAAACTAAATACCAAGGGTAATAGGATGGAGATATAAGGATGGTTATGATGGTAGGAATCGTGTATGGTATTATGTAGAAGGGCTTGGAGTAGATAGGGTACGATATGGATAGAACAAACTTACGGTATGATGGAACGGATGATGAATTCGAACGTGTCTTGATGTGGAGGCTCGAACTCAACCTTGTGGCTTGAACGAAGGCGGACGTTGGTGATTTGATGAGTGTTGTTGATGGTGGGGATGGTTGATGGTGTCGATGTGAATCTCAATCCGATAGTCTCTTCGAATCTCGAACGTACTCGAAGCTAAAATCTCTAAGTTGATCTTCGGATAGCGAATACATATTAATCCTTCTTATGGATTAAGGGATACCTTGAATAAGAATTAAAGTTGCTAGGCTCTAAGAATATTGCTTTGTATCTAAAACAACAAACGAATAAAAGATAGGTTGAGACACAATTGTATGCAAAGACAAATTTTAATCAATAATGTCTAAAGAATAATGTTCAACAATGATCCCTATTTATACTATAGGGTAGCACGAAATTAATAGCCTTATGGGCTTAAAAATCTGATCCAAATAGATCTCCAACTTAGCTAGGATATTACCTAAGTTAGAATTCTATTCAAGGTAGGAAATTACCTTAAATAAAACTTAGTCAACATTGACTCCAATAAATTCGGAATTTACATGAAATAAATACCAAAAATGACTCAAAATAATTAAATACTATAGTATAAAATAATATTATAGCATAGGTATGAAAATCCCGATCAAAATAAAATGGGTCTTGAAATCGTCAAGACCGCACGGTCCGTGCGCTTGACAGGGCATGACCGCATGGTCCGTGCGGGACTTTTTTTAATCCTAATTAATTTATTTTGAATGTGGGCATGACTTATGTCTTCATCCTAGACCTTTGCACTGTCCGTGTGGGTCTATAGCTCTTGAACTTCATCTTCCAATGATAGTAATGTCATCAACCTTGAGCTATCTTGACTTTGTTCTTCCTCGAACTTCTTGCGAAACATTCCTTGAAGATAATCTTGTAATCTCTTAGCTCGAAACCTCATAACTGGACCTCTCATTTGTAACTCCAGATTTGGTTCTTCGTTGCTAGAGACGGTCTCATCATTTATGCTCTGCCTGATTAGTCTCTATACAATAAAAGAAAAGGAAAGTAAGGAAGAAAGGAAATTATAACATGATTATATTAATTGTTTTTTGAGCTCTTAAATGAAGTAAAGGATGTTTTGATATGTTGTGATATCATACAGTTGATTTATATAAGGTATAGACGATCATGATCATAAGTTAAGTTGTTATCGATATTATTGTTGATGAAGGTTATTTAAGTGAGTAATGCCTTGCAGATTGATTATAGTATCCCTTAGGGCATTAAGGCTATAGTATTGATTGAGGAATGTAATCTAGATGATTCAATTTAAGCTATGATTTATGCTAACTATGATTTAACATTAAGGCTTTGATATTAAAAATTGAGTGTGAGAATTCAATGCTAAGGATTAAGTATTAAGGATTCAAGGTTAAGGTTTTGATATTGAATGTTATGATTCAATTATTGTTAGACAGGTTATTGAGCTCAAAGAACAATTTCATTATATTCATATTGTGACCTTGTCACTAAAGTTGATCATTGGTTAAGTAAACAGAGTCACTGCTGGGTAATCCTCTCGCATACTCAGGAGGATACTTGAGGTAACCCCTCTTCTATCCGAAAGCAAGTCTAAGGGTGCAGTAGACATCAGGTTTGAGTCAGGAATGGCGCCAGGAAAGGAAGTAAAAGGATTTTGCGGATATGGAGAGGGCTTTTACGTTTTGCTCTCCATATACCGCCAATTATGAATTAGATGTTTCTAAAGTTTATTAAAGAGTTTTCTAATAAATCCCACTGAGTACATTAGTGCTCATGCCCTCTTTTTCAAATGTTTTCAGGTTGAGATGGTGAGGCCATTGATGTGCTGCTGGTGGGGTTGTCTGAGTTGTCCGGATTGCTGCTCTATTTGGTTATGTGATTTTCTTTCGCTAAGTTTCTGCTGAATACTCTGATGTTAGTATTTAGTATTGATATATGAGATTTGATTCTTAATAGTAGTATGTCTTAAATGCTATGATTCCTAAATATCCATAAAGCCTTTGAGAAGAAGAAGCATGTGTTCTTTTGACATACCCATTTATTCCTTCATTGATTCCGAGTTATTTAAGCATGATGATGTCTATTCACTTTCAGTTGACCTGTGAATGAGCCTTGCATGCTTGTTATTGTTGTTCGCCTATGAAGAGGCTTTTCTTTCAAGCATGATTCTGCTCATTTCCAGTTAATCTTAAGTTGTTTTCCTGTTTCGTCCTATGAATGAGATATTATGATTTATTTGCCTCTGACCTATTGATGGATCTTAGTTGTTGTGACCTATGAAGAGGTCTTGTTTACTTAAAGAGTCAGATTCTTATCTGTTAGTCATTGGATTCTGTTTAAATTTTGATTGGCCTATGATTAGGCATTCCTTCGACTTAATTGAACCCTTTGACTCCTTGATTCAATGAAAATGAAAATTCTTCCAAGTCATAAAGTTAATTTGCCTAAATTTTTGAGACGCTAACGTAGTTCGATTCTAGGAACACCCCCCTGGATTTCCGATTAATCTACTTTTTTCCTTCGATTTTTATACCTAACACCCCGTCCCCATTAAAAATGATTGCCTAGAGACCGAGCTATTACAGATGGTATTAGAGCAGGCTTGCAACTCTGCAGACCTATCTCTTCTTGAATTGATTTATTGAACTCTTATGTGAATATTGAATTGTTCAAAGGTATTAATCAGCAACCCCTAGCTCACCATCACCCTCGCATCTTCAGCAAAGTTAAGGTATGATTGAGTTAAAGTATTTTTATCATATTTGGTATAACTTTTGAAAGTACAGGATAAGGACAAAACTTTTGAGCAAGGCAAGGTTAGTCGATTTTTCTTAAACGAAAGAATTACGTATTAAGGATTCAAGGTTAAGGTTTTGATATTGAATGTTATGATTCAATTATTGTTAGGTAGGTTATTGAGCTCAAAGAACATTTTCATTATATTTATGTTGTGACCTTCGTGTCACTAAAGTTGATCATTGGTTAAGTAAAGGGAGTCACTGCTGGGTAATCCCTTCGCATACTCAGGAGGATACTTGAGGTAACCCCTCTTCTATCCGTAAGTAGGCCTAAGGGTGCAGTAGACATCATGTTTGAGTCAGGAAGGGCGCCAGAAACGGAAGCAAAAGGTTTTTGCGGATATGGAGAGGGCGCGTTTTGCTCTCCATATACCGCCAGTTATGAATTAGATATTTCTAAAGTTTATTAAAAGGTTTTCTGATAAACCCCACTGAGTACATTAGTGCTCATGCCCTCTTTTTCAAATATTTTCAGGTTGAGATGCTGAGGCCATTGATGTGTTGCTGGTGGGTTGTCTAAGTTGTTTGGATTGCTGCTCTATTTGGTTATGTGATTTTCTTTCGCTAAGTTTCTGCTCAATACTCTGATGTTAGTATTTAGTCTTCATATAGGAGATTTGATTCTTTATAGTAGCATGTCTTAAATGCTATGATGCCTAAATATCCATAAAGCCTTTGAAAAGAAGAAGCATGTGTTCTTTTGACATACCCATTTATTCCTTCATTGATTCCGAGTTATTTAAGCATGATGATATCTATTCATTTCCAGTTGACCTGTGAATGAGTCTTGCATGCTTGTTATTGTTGTTCGCCTATGAAGAGGTTTTTCTTTCAAGCATGATTCTGCTCGTTTCTAGTTAATCTTAAGTTTTTTCTTGTTTCGTCCTATGAATGGGATATTATGATTTATTTGCCTCTAACCTATTGATGGGTCTTAGTTGTTGTGACCTATGAAGAGGTCTTGTTTATTTAAAGAGTCAGATTCCTATTTGTTATCTATTGGATTCTGTTTAAATTTCGATTGGCCTATGATTAGGCATTCCTTCAACTCGATTGAACCCTTTGACTCCTTGATTCATTGAAAATGATGATTCTTCCAAGTCATAAAGTTAAGTTGCCTAAATTTTTGAGGTGCTAACTTAGTTCGATTCTAGGAACACCCCTGGATTTCCAATTAATCTACCTTTTTCCTTCAATTTTTACGCCTAACAACCCGTCCCCATTAAAAATGACTGCCTAGGGACCGGGCTATTACAATATACCTCATCAATCCAACCAAAATTGTTGAGTTAGATCAGAGTACTTCAATGTCATAGAGATATTGGTTCACAAATTTACCACCAAAAAACATGACTATTATAATTCACAAATCTGGATGCAAAGAATAGTACCCACCAACATTTATATACAAGCTAAGTGATTAGTAGAGTAAAATGGAGCAGTTAACAACAAAATCAACACAATTTATTATAATTTATATAATCTACATAATTAACGTAGACTATGTAATTGGTGATAGACTGATCGACATGTAACAAATTAAGCATGATTATTAGGTTGATTGGTAGTGGTTAGTTAAGGAGTTAATTATAAGGTAAATATATATATATATATATATATATATTAGACTCAAGTTTCCCTAAGACACTACCCTCCGTGGCTCTGATACCAGGAACAATCCGAGGATCTCAGGGGGACTGGAGGACACTGGAAGAGGATAAGAGAATGGGAGAAACGGGGAAGGATAAGGTGACAACAGGAAAGTATCAAGAACAAAAGTGAAAGAAATAAATAAAAATGCAAAGAAATTAAATAAACAAGAACATGAAATAAAACTTACAGAAAAGAAGTAAAAGAGTTAGATGATCGAGATCACAGAGTGGATCCACAAATCATAAAAGATATTTGCAGAAATTAAATTTGCAGAAATTTAAATAGTCAGTTGACTGTGTGACCTCAGAGAGAGTCCACAAATCATAAGTTAGTTTGCAGAAATGTAAAGAACATGAAATTAAAGTACAAGATTGTGAGACCTCAAATGGAGTCCACAAATATATATATGTGTGTGTGTGTGTGTGTGTGTGGACGATTGCATATTACATGTACGTAATGGTACATTAAAAATAATTACACTAAAATATAAAGAACTGTATTTAATAATTAATGATGTATTATATATTTATGTATTCACATGGTTAAATTTATCAAATGTTTAATTGAATAAATTTATATTAAATGATATATAATTTAAATTATGAATGTATGTATTAATTTATAAATACAAAGTTATTAATTAATTTAGGTAGGTCTATGATATTTATCTAGATATCTATATATACCTAATATAGCACTTTGTATATATTTTTTACCGAATTAATTGTCATATCTCATTGTTTAGAATGAAGATAAATTATTACTACCTATAATATCCGACATTTCCCTATTTGCTAAATTGAGCTGTAACTATATAAAAATAAAAATAAGAGATAAAAATATGAAATTTCACCAAGTCAACTAATTCATACATAGAAAGGTTGAATTATATATAAAAAAATATATATTACATTAATTATCAAAATTTTCTTGATTTGGTTGGTAGGGTGGTTTTGGCGGGAAAATTAGATTACTTCTTTTTTTTTTTTACCCGAAACTATTTTACTTTTAGATGTAGTAAGATTGACATTAATTTATGCAATCTAAGTGGATACTTGTAGTGTATGTATAAAATAATTAATAGTCAATACATATATTCTGAATATTACACTAAAGTCTTTATTATTATTATTATTATTATTATTATTATTATTATTAAATGAATAATTAATTTAAATAATGAATTGTGTATTAATTGTGGATTTTATAGATCGAATTGATATGATAATAATATATTAAATTCTAGTATTTTAACAACTAATTAAGATAAACTAATTTAGGCAAGATAGTTTTGGCGGGAAAAATAAATTATGATTTTAACATACACTATCCTATTTTTAGATATAGTAGGATTTAACATAATTTGACTTCCCAATAATCAAAATTCTAAAAATAGGTCGGGAGTCTAGTTCATAAATGAAATTGGACAAACACTTTATTTCCATTTGTAGTTAGACGAATTAGAACTCTAAAAAATCCCAAATCATGAATCAAAGTGTTGACATATGTGATTAAGACAACATAATAAAATCATAATGTATCTCTACATTAAAATTAAAATTACAAATATTAAAATATTGTATTAGGACAATATATTTAAAATTCAAAAGAAACTCTAGTAAATTAAATAAAAAAATAATCCAATACACGTGATTTGAAAATATAAGTTGGTAAATCAAGCAAATTATTTATAATCGAGAAATATTCACCCAAAGACCAATTTCAAAGCAAGAAAATGATTCAAACTACAAATAACAAATGACAAATATAAACCACTACTAAAAGTGGCTACAATATAATAGATGATTACAATACAATCGTTCTAGCTATAAAATGTTTTGATGAATACAAAGCTATTTTATTTTTACAATAACTCAAAATTAAATTGTCTCGATCTCTTCCAATCGATGTGTAGATAGATGATAACTCTTGATCAAATGAACTTCAAAGCTCTCAACCAAGGATGAATAGTGACATCTCCTCAAGATTTTGAAGTAATTATGATATTCTCTACAACATGGTATTAATTAAAAAAAATGAAAATCAAATTACAAAATAAGAATATTGGAAATAAATAAATCAAATCATAAAAAATTCATGAGCACACAAATTGGAGTTAAGAAATTGTGATACAACAATTTGATATTTATAGGCATCAAAGATACACACATTTTGAATTGAACGTGTACATAAGTATGGTAATTAATAAAATATGCACAAATTTATTGATCAAAATTTATTGTAATCAATAATAATAAGTGCAATTCAATTGTATTCAAAGAAAACAATGCATCTAATATAAATTAGGGTATTTGATTTCTAATCACAATAATTGATATTGATTTATAATTTGCAAACTATGTGGTAATATATAAAAATAGACATAAATTATGAAACATCATTTAGGCAATGTGATATATGTGTATTGATGAACATTCAGATATATATAATTTATTCAAAAAATAGTAATTAATTATAATTATTTGATAGAAATTAGACACTAATTTTCGGATAGAAATTATTTTTTGATATGACAAAATATTGACTACCAATAAAAATTATGATACTATAATGATCATATTATATTATATTACCATATATATGCATATATGTATTATGTATATTACATTGTATTATATTATTATAGGAGTTTATGATTATGAAATGTCTCTATATAGTATAATCTCTTATGTGATAATTATTTATTATATAGATATTGTGCATATTATATTATATTATATTATATTATATTATATTATATTATATTATATTACATTAGTTTAAAAAATGACCATGGTATTATTACATTATTTGTATATATGTATAATATAAATCAATATATATATATAAATTATTAAATTATTGTATATTATATATACTATACATGTAGATATTTAGTTTGATATATTATATTAGTTTATGTGTGTGTAAATTTTTATATATGTATAATATAAATTAATATATAGATATAAATTATTAAATTATTTTATATTATAATTTATATGTTCAATCATTTATATAACTAGTATTACATCCCATGCAATGCACGGGGAGAGATTTATAAATGATTTATAACAAATAGTTTGTACAAATAAAATAATTAAATTACATTTAAATAATTAATATAAACAATTATAACATGTATAAATAATATAATATTAAATTAGAGTTCATTCACTATTTTATTGATAGACAATCCATATCCATAAATAATCTTACATTTCTCATTCATTGTTTCTAATTAAAAAAATAACATAATCGATTTGCCTACAATCCATTAGAAACATAATTGAAAATATTTATAATTTTAGGTGTAATGAGAAAAATTAAGAAAAATTATACACCATCATAGATACATTTAAAAAAATTATTATGTATGCATCCTCGTCCTCCCTCCATACTATGTGAAGTGGATATATAGGATATCATCAAAAGGCAATTGTCACAGTGCTTCCACAATTTGATTAATGCTTCATCGTCATCTCTTTTATTGTTGAGAACATTTCAAATTCCATCTTAGGCATCATATCATTTTATATCTCCTTACACATGGATATGAATGTATTAAATTATATATATTACTGTAAAAATATTGGTCTATATATATGTAGTGTGAAATTAAATATCTAACTATTAAAGAATTTGAAATTTGTAGTATAAATAATTTTTTGGATTGAATAAGGTAGAAGAGAATTTTCAAACACGTGTCTCACGTATTTGAAGCTCATTATAATATAATTTTGCTAAATAAAAAAATTGTTCATTTTCAACATAATTTAGCATAATTTGACTACCCAGCAATGAAAATTCTAAAAATAGGCCAGAAGTCTCGTTTATAAGTGAAATTAAAATAGGATTTGAGACTTACAAACCACTTCAGGAAATAATATCAATAAGAGAAATTATTTGTCTAAAATGAATCATTATTATATGATAATATAAAAATAATAAAAAACATAAATAAGAAATTAATTACTTATGCTAAATAAAATTATTATGAATTTTGTATACAACATTAAATTAATCACATTTAACTTCACTAATGAAATACGTTAAAAAAGTTTTATTTGTTCAGTGGGTCAAAGTTTAACTCAAAAATACATTTATTTCAACGGTGAAACATGTGGAATACACTGGACAAAAATTTGAACCTAATAAATTTAAAAAATATTAAAAAATGAATACAATAATGAAATTATATCCAAATATGAAAAATTAAACCCTTAAAATATCTTCAATGCTATAGGTTTGTCTTTCTTAGATTTTTCATTCTTAATTTTTCTTGGCATTTGCAACTAATTAAAACTACTGTGTTAATTTCATCTTCACCTTCCAGTGTATTTTTAATCTTGTGAAGAACATACTTTTAAGTATAAATTTTATATTATTTTTATGCCATTTGTTTCCATTACCTACTATATTGCACAATATATATATATATATATATATATATATATATATATATATAATAGTGTATATTATTATAAAATAGATAATCACTTGGTAATTGTGCATGAAATTTGAAAGGTAAAATTATATATATTAAGCACCTTTAGTGTCAATAGCATCTCATCGTGTATTTTTCAATATATATCAATGAAATGTGATCTAGCTAGTTTATATTTTAAATTAGTAAATGAATAAGTTATTAATGTTTTATAAAATATCCATTAATAGGTGAAAATTTGATATATTTCATTAACTTAAAAAATTTAATTTTTAAATTTATAAATATAAAATATATTTGATATTTATATTAAACTTATATTAATTTAATATTTATGAATCCTTCGAGGCGGTTTTTTCAAAAATTAAAATATATAAATTTTATCTATTGAATATATGTAATATACATAATGATAATTAAATATTTTAGTCTTACAATTTTAAAAATATTTAGAATTAAGTTGATAAAATCAATTAATTCATTTAATTCAAATAATTAAATATATTAAATTTAAATTTTTGGATATGACTGGATATCTTTTAATAGTTTTAGCTAACTCAAAACATAAAAAATATTTTCAATTAACACATTTAAAATATTTTATTTGAAATCTTTAATATATTTAATTCTAAATTTAAATTTTAAAATTTTGAAATCATACAAGCTTAAAATATATTTAATATTTAATATTAAATTATATAAAGTCAAATATTACAATTGATCTCAACAGAAAATCTGAGAAATATGGATTGATCATTTTCAAGTTTCACAATTTATACTTTGTTCACGCACATCAATATATGTAAATTCTTTGATGCAGAATACATTTAATTTAAAAGATTAAAATTATATAAGTTTTAACCATTTAAAATACATTTAAACTTGATAACATTAATATTTAACTTCAAAATTTTAAAAATATTTACATTAATTTGATAAGATCAATTAATAAACATCAAATTTGTTAGTGCTACCTTGTTCGTGATGAAGATTAAGAAGGAAGTAAGGAGTTCTATTCAAGGGTGACATCTAAACTAGGAAAATCCGATTTAATTAAGGAAATTATTTCCTTGTTGAATCCTACTCAAAATAGGACTTCTGATTACCTTATTAAGGCTATAACTGTTGTTTATAAATAGCCTGAGAATCAGACTAGATTAGATGATACGAGTTTTACGAATACACAAAAGGGCTGTGAGTTAAAAGACTTCATATTCAAAGCATATAGTATTCAGGTAGACTAGGTTTGATCAGTTAGATCATTGTGTTTCTAGTATGTGTTTGAAACTCATTTTCATACACACTTAGAGGAGTCTCGGGAGAGATTTTCTGTGGGAACTAGAGGGATTCTAGGTTGTGAGAGGAGCTCGCAATTCAGTTTAGTGAAAGAAGTTGAATTGGGTAGGAAATGGGTCGAGTGACGGGAGTCTTCGTGTAATAACCTTTGTAACCATTCAACGGAGTAGTATACCGTTTCTCACGGACTTGTGAAGTCTCCCTGACGTAGATCAGTTGATCGAACAGGGTTACTAACCTCGTGTTCTTTACTTGTATTATTTCATTACATTTTGACCTTACATGTTCACAACAATGTTCAAGTACATGATGATGAACATGATCGCATAGTTTATGTAACTTCAATTGGTACCAGAGCGGGTCGCCTTTGGTGTTAATGCGAAAAGAGTCCTGAAAGCTACATATCTGCGTGAAGGTTTTGGTTGCAGTCCAACCATGAGTGCTATCAAAGATGGAGGATCTACAGTCAAACCACCTCTGCTAGAAGACAACAACTATCCCTACTGGAAAGCAAGGATGAGGGCGTTCCTCAGAGCAATTGATGAACTCGCATGGAAGAGTGTCATTGAAGGATGGAAAAAGCCAACTGTTGCTAAAGAAGAAAAGCATGTGGATATTGAAGGAGAGTGGACTGGGCCGCAGAAGAACTGGTACAATGTCAACTCCAAAACTCTCAATGCAATATTCTCCATAGTGGATCTTGAGACATTCAGTCTAATCTCAACCTGTGAAACCGGAAAAGCTGCATGGGATATTCTGTAAACTTCCTTTGAAGGAACTAGCTCTATGAGGCTGTCAAGACTTCAAAATTTGACTTCAAAATTTGAAAGTCTCAGAATGGAAGAATCTGAATCCATTGGAGAGTTTAATGTCGGACTAAGAAGTATATCAAATGAGAGTTTTTCTCTTGGAGAGCCTATCAGCAATGAGAAGCTTGTGAGAAAGGTTCTCAGATCTCTTCCAAGGAAGTTTGCCTACAAAGTTGCTGCTATTGAAGAAGCCAAGAACATCAAGAGTATGAAGCTTGATGAACTGATGGGGTCGCTGAGGACGTTCGAGATGAATCTGGATGATGAAGACAACAACTCAAGAAAGAGAGGTATTGCTCTTAAAACTGAAGTCTTTGAAGATGTACCTGAACATGTACAGAAACAGAAACCTGTACTTGATCCATATACAATGAACAATATGGTCCTTATCACCAAGAACTTCAGTCGAATGCTGAAAAGAGTGAACAAGCAGTCTTTCAGAAGGTCCAACAATAGAAGACAATCTTCTAGTTATCCCCAGCAAGATAGAAATTCTAATAGTGAGCAGAAAGAAGTTCAACCATCAAATATAAAGAAAAGAATTCAGTGCAGAGAGTGTGATGATTTTGGACACATTCAAGCTGAATGTGCCAACACTCTGAAGAAGAATAAAAAGAACTACAATGCCTCTCTTAGTGACAATGATTCTGAAGAAAGTAGCAGTGAATCAGAAAAAGAGACTTATGCATTTACAGCAAAAGTCTCAGAGTTCCAGGATCCATTCAAACTTTCAGAAGATGAAGACTCAGACAATGAAGATGTCAGCCATGAGGAGCTTGTTCACACCTACAAAGAGATGTATGAAAAATGGCTTTAAGCTAAGATCACCAAACTCTGCAATCTCACAACAAAGATCTTCTCAAAGAAAAGGAGGAATTAATCAAATTTGATGGAGAACAGAAGGTCAATATCCAACAGCAGAAAAAGGAGATTGAAGAGCTATCTGCAGAACTGAAGTCCATTAAAAGGAATGTCAACATGCTAAACAATGGATCTGAGAATCTTGATAAGATTCTTACTACCCCAGGACATTTTGGGAAGAGTCATCCAGGTCTCGGATATAATGGTGGACAATCCAAGATAGTGTTTGTCAAAGCAAGTACAAGCTAGCCAATGCATGTATAAAATAATGTTCAGCACATTCCGAAGAACATTATCAAGAAGATGACTGCAAATAATGGCAACAGAAAAGGAATCATCTCTCATTATTGTGAAGAAAAAGGCCACATTCACCCTCACTATGAAAAATATCTCTTTGATCTAAGGAGAATGAGAAGAAGATTTGTGGTTCAGCATTTCAGCAATCCCCAGAAGAAATCAACTACTGAGAAAAGGAAGAAGCCTGCACAGAAGAAGCAATGGTTTGTAAAGCAGACCAGTCTGATTCCCCATACTTCTCTAAGAGTCGAAGATAAAAAGAGTTGGTACTTTGATAGCGACTGCTCAAGACACATGACTGGAGACTGCTCTGTGGTGCAGAATCTGAAAGCTTGCTCATCAGACTTTGTTACTTTTGGAGATGGAAAAATGGGCAAAGTAATGGGAAAAGGAGAGGTGATTGTTGAAGGAATGCCCAAACTGAAGAAGGCTATGCTAGTTGATGTAGTCAAAGCTAATCTGATAAATATCAGTCAACTATGTGATGATGACATGACTGTAGTCTTCACCAAGGAAAGCTGCAAAGTTATGAATAAGAACAATGACTTATTCATGGAAGGGAAGAGATCAACTGACAACAGTTATCAGCTTCATGTTGCTTCATTGTCACAACCCCAAATTAATATCTGATTAATATGAAGTGTGACTGGCATGACTCGATCCCAATGAAGGATGGATCAATGCGTGAACTGAAAATAATTAAATAAAGGAATGAACTACTGTATTCCAAGAATGATATTTTCTATGAACTCAAATTCTGGACTGACTTTCATTTCTTAAAATATAACTGAATATATATATATACCTCAGAATAACAAAAAGGTATCAACGAGTTCAAGACATACTGAAGACTTGACTCGGTTAGACTTAATTAGCGGAAGCAATATAGCATAACAAAATACAGGAAATATTCTGAGTCCCGCACAAAACAACTTTCTTTCTCAGCACTTCACCCTGTACCATCAACACTCAACCTGCACATTTAAAAACAAACATGCAGGGCTGAGTACAAGTATACTCAGTGAACACATTGCCAAAAATATCATAATATATCTGATATTATGAACATTTCTTAAAACTAGTTTTATTGTCATGCATCTGAGTAAACACACAGGGGTTTTATCTGAAAAGGCCCTATGTTTTACTAAATCATTTTTATCTTTGCGCGCGCTTTTCTGTTATATGTTCATCCGTATCCAAACTGAATGCCGAGGAATAGCTCCGCTCAGCATTTTCCAAGGACGTCGAGGAATAGCTCCGCTAAAGCCTTTTCCACGAATACTTATCTGAACTAAACACCGAGAAATAGCTCCGCTCAGCCTTTTCCATAAACGTTTAGCATCGTCGATGTCTTAGTCAGGAATAGCTCTGCTCAGCCTTTCCCTCTTCCTAATATCACCGACCTTATGTGTACACTAACCTCGGTTAACATGCTAAGTTAGTATGAGCCCCGATTGATTTAAGAGTTAGAAAGCCCCTTGCAAGCTAACTAAAAATAGATAAGGATATCATATAAAACAAAACATTTTATACATGACAATAACTTATTTGCGTCAGAAATAAATAACTTGAGGTGAGTAAAAACTCAAATTATTATTTGGACTAAGAGTCCGTTGAAAAGAAAGCCCACCTTTCACCGATGTTTTAGTATTACATCTGCTAGTTCCTCACGGTTTTATCCCTTGCGGATCTTGTAGCCTTCAATAGATAAAAATATACTTAGCATGTTGATCCTAAATCTGACAGGACTCAACACGACACGAAGGCCTATTAGGGTCTAGTATTCGTTCTAAATTTTCTCTTAGCTTAAGTGTTAATCTCAACCCTAGCTTTTAAACATCTTAAGGCATACATTATCATCATTTAAGGTATCAAAAATACCTTAACATCATCACAACTAGATTCTAGGAACAAATGCATCACTAAGTTCGCAGACTAAACAACGTTCTGCACAACGTCTATCTTTGCAAAATTTTATGTTTTGACTCACTAAGGTGTAGGGAATATGCCATATACCAATGGAAAGCCACGAAATTCTAGTTTCTGAAAAAATCTACGGCAACTCAATATGATAACTAACGAAAACGTTATAACCGATTTACTCAAAGGTAGCAAATCTGTCACGAATTTCCGAAAGAAAAACACGTGACCAGACTTTGACGATTTTTCATAATTTACTCAGAACGAATTAGAGATTAAGAAATATACCATTGAAAATCCACGGAAGTCTATTTTTCGGCAAAATTTACAGTGACTCAATCTGACGTCTAACGAGGGAGTTATGCTCATTTTACCGAAGGGTGGTGAATCTGCCGAACGTGAAGTGCGCGGGCACGCGGACTTGCACGACCGCACTACCTATGCATGCTCGCGCGATGCCCTGCGGCCGCGCTGCCTATGCGCGCGCTCGCGCTCGATCCCGCGCTCGCTTAGAACTGAGCCGAGAACACAATAATGATGATAGACGTCATGAAACTCGATACACAAGTTCACAACATCCATGAAAACACATATCAAAACTTCAACTAAACATGCTTGCACATAACCAACTCATTTCTAAATCATCACACATCATTTGAACACCAAGAATTTATATAACAACTTCTTAAGTTTAAAATCCAGAATGCATGCTTATATATATATATATATATCTATTTCTCTACCATTATCGAAATACCTCAGATCAACAATGGAAGGGAGCTCGAATGGGGTTGAAGATGGTAGAAGAAGGCTGGAACAAGTGACTGAACTCTCCTTCTCTCTTCCTTTGAAAAATGAAAATGGAGGTGGTTGTTCTTGTTGCTCTCTCTTTCTCTCTCTATGTGATGCTTGCGTGAGATGAATAGTTGTTTTTCTCTTTTCTTTCTCTCAACTATTACGTAAATGAAGAAGATGGAATGAAGAAGAAGAAGAAGAAGAAGAAGAAGAAGATGGAATGAAGAATAAGAAAGGAGAGGTGTTGCTGTTTTCCTCTCTCTCTCTCTCTCTCAATTGTTACGTAAAAATGAAGGTGAAATGGAGAAGCTCTCTCTCTCTCTCTCTCTCTCTCTCTCTCTCTCTCTCTCTCTTTTACTTTGCTTCATTTTGGGAAAAAGGGGCGTGGGAAAGGCATGGGAGAGGTGAGGCGAGGTATGGCTTCCCATGCCTTGGTTGACTAAAAAAAATAATTTCTGTTTTAAATACCGATTGTTCGGTTATCGTGATATTTTCCGTCTCCGGAAAAATTCCGAACTAAACCAATATTGCTAAAATAATTCACTTATTTTAAAACAATAGTTTATTTGAAATTATTGATTTTTAAAACACTGCTTTAAAATACAGGTTTTAAATCCTCAATAATTAAAACATCCGAACTAGAGAATATCTAATTCTCTTGGCTTTTAAATCGCCATGTTTAAATTATTTGAATTTAAACACTAAATGACTGGAGAATATGAGATTCTCCCAGTCCTAAAAATATTTATCAGAATATCTAAGTCATGATAAACACACACTATAATTCAAAAGAACAGGAATTGAATTTATCTGAAATTACAATTCCGGCTTTCCATAACTAAAAAGGGGATTAAACCCTAACTGGAATAATTAACCCACCTACGGGGATTAATTAACCTTGAATTTTATGGAACTTAACGGATACTTTCGACCCTAATCTGACAGGAAATTATTATACTAAATAGTAATTGCAACAATTTACTGCAATTAAGCAGTAATTAATTTACGGGGTATTACATTCCACCCCCCTTAAAATAAATTTCGTCTCGAAATTTACATACCTTAGAAAAAAAATTCTGGGTATTTTGCGTTCATCTTATCCTCGAGTTCCCATGTCGCTTCTTCCTGACTATGGTGACTCCAAAGGGTCTTAACTAGAGGAATAGACTTGCTTCTCAACTCCTGGACCTTTCGATCCAAAATGGCTTCTGGTCTCTCTTCATAAGTTAGATCTGGATCTAACTTGATCTCATTGTGTTGGATTACATGCTTGAGATCATACATTTATTTTCTTAACTGAGAAACATGAAATACGTTATGAACATTACCAAAACTGGGTGGTAATGCCAATCTGTACGCCACTGCGCCTATTCGCTCAAGGATCTCGTAAGGTTCTATAAAACGTGGTCGTAACTTTCCTTTTAAGCCGAATCTTATTATCCTCTTGGAAGGATATACTTTCAGAAAGACCTTGTCTCCTTCTGCAAATTGTAAATCTGTATAGCGATTATCCGCATACGACTTCTGCCGACTCTGGGCTTCTTGAATCCTCTGAAGGATTTTTCTGACAATTTCAATCATTTCTGACACTGTGTCTGGCCCAAGAATCCTTCGTTCACCCACTTCATCCTAATAAAGTGGTGATCGACACTTTCGCCCATACAACGCTTCGTAAGGCGCCATATTGATGGTTGCTTGATAACTATTGTTATAGGCGAACTCAATCAACGCTAATATTTCCTCCCAGCTTTCACCCCTATCTAGGACCACTGTTCTGAACATGTCCTCTAATGTTTGGATGATCCTTTCGGACAGTCCATCCGTTTGTGGGTGAAACGCTGTACTGAAATTGAGTTGAGTTCCCAACTCCTTCTGTAAACTAATCCAAAATCTTGAGGTAAACTTTGAATCTCTGTCCGATCTTATCGACACCGGAACACCATGAAGGCATACAATCTCTCTGACATAAATCTGAGCTAGCTTATTCGATCCATCCGTAACTCGGATCAGAAGGAAATGAGCTGACTTTGTGAGCCTATCAATAATGACCCATATGGCCGTATTCCCTCGTCTTGACTTGGGTAGGCCTGTCACAAAATCCATCACTATGTGTTCCCACTTCTACTCGGAAATCTCTAACGGTTGTAGTGCACCGTAAGGCCTTTGGTGCAACGCCTTAACTTCTTGACATGACAAGCATCGCTCAACATAGGAAGCTATATCCTGTCTCATTCCTTCCCACCAGAATTTCTGCTTCAAATCCTGATACATTTTCGTACTTTCCGGGTGTGCTGTATATGGAGTATCATGAGCCTCGCTCATAATCTCATTTCGGAGCTCAACATAGGGTGGAACACATATCCTGTCTTCATAAAGGATAGCATTATTTGGTGCTTCCTTGAAACTTTCTATTTTTCCCGATCTGATCTTCAAACGCATCTCTTCCATGGCTTGATCTTTTCTTTGTGCCTCAATTATTCTTTCTCGAAGATCTGGTACTGCTACTAAAGTTGCAATACAACATACAATCATCTCAGGCGGGTAAAACACCTCTAACTGTAAGCTTTCAAAATCATTGATGAGTTTCTCCTCCTGAGTGAGAAGAAAACCTAACTTACTTGTTTTACGACTCAAGGCATCTGCTACCACATTAGCCTTACCTGGGTGGTAATTGATTCCACAGTCATAGTCCTTTACTAATTCAAGCTATCTGTGATGTCTCATATTCAAATCCTTATGCTCGAAAAAGTACTTTAGACTCTTGTGATCTGTGAAAATCTCACACCTAACTCCGTATAGATGGTGTCTCGAGATTTTCAAGGCATGTACTATTGCTGCCAACTCTAAGTCATGCGTATGATAATTCAACTCATGAATTTTTAACTTTTTGGACGCATACGCTATGATTTTCCTTCTTGCATTAGGACACAACCTAATCCATTTCTTGAAGCATCCGTGTAAATAAAAAATTCTTTATCACTCACTAGAATAGCTAACACTATGTAACAGCCCGGTCCCGAGATAGAGATTTACGAGTGGGGACGGGGTGTTATTATGGGATTAACGGATAAAGATGGGGGATTTACCAAGAGTTTTAAGAATCAAGACGTGCCTTAGAAGTTATATGGAGATGCTCGGGTTTACTTGGATTAAAAGAAAACATGCTTAAGCGGAATGAATGGCTAATTAATCAGATACCAAATTGTTAGACCTCTTTGCAGGTGAACGGAGATCATACTCAAAAAAAGAGATAAATATAATATGCATCTTATAAGTATTAAATCGTTTCGAGGAGATTATTCATAGAGTCTTGCTAAACATAATAGGACTTGAACAGAATTGAAAGGAGTGTATCAGAGTAGCGGATCACAAAGTGGGATTTCATGGAAACATTAGATAATAGCAAAATAGTCTTGACAGCCAACCCACATTCACAGCCACCAGCATCCTCAGCATCTCAACCTGAAAACATTTGAAAAGAGGGGGCATGAGCACTAATGTACTCAGTGGGTTTTAGCGAAAATGCTTTTATAACTTTCAAGATATCCAATGATTAATAGACGGTATACGGAGAGCAAAACGCAAAAGCCCTCTCCGTATCCGTAAAACCTTTTCTTTTCTTTTGGGCCCAACTTGGCTCAAACCTATCGTTAACTGTACCCTTAGGTATGCCATAGGATAGAGGAGGGGTTACCTCAAATATCCGAACGTGTTTGCGAGGAAAAAACCCTGCAGTGACTACCTTAATAGTTCTGAGCTCGAGTCCTGCTTAAGTGGATGCTAAGTTCCATCTCTTCCTATTCTTGCTAACATTACCAAGCTTAGAACAATGTCTAATGCTAATACCTTATCACTACCTGATCTCGGCCTACAAAGGGTTAAAGATACCCTAACAAGGCAATCCTTAATCTTTAACTCTACGAGCTCTAACAAAGCATAAGCATTCAAATACGAGGAAATGAACGCGGATAAACATCGATTGCAAGTAGAGCAATACTAAACACCTCATGATAGCATAAATTGTAAATAAACAATTCTAGCATATCTAAACATACTTGAGAGCTCACTTAACTTATACTAGCTTCCTTTACTTTATCTAACCCAAATGATAATTCAGCATAATCATGCTTATAACTACATTTATTCCTTTCCTTGTACAGAGATCAAACAGGTTGAGCAAAATACTTTATTGGATATCTCATTTGCCCTAACATGCTTCTAGAGCTTATTAGCTCAAACTTTAGATGAGTATAGATTTACCCACCTTGATTACGGAACGGAAGACGAGGCAACGAGCTGGTGGTCTTCCTTAGTATTTCTTCGAGGCTCAATTCCTCCTACAAAAGTCGAATCGTCGACTTCGAAGCCTTCTTCGAAGATTTCTAATAACATGATATTAAGTAATACCAAACTAATATTCCCTTAGCTAGGACTTAACATGGATAGCACGACTTTGACTTAATAAGGGGATCGAGAATGGTTTAATTTATTTAAGAAACCTCTGGACTCGATCTCTAAATTTTTGACGGAAAATAACTCAATATCTTATTCGAAATAATTTGAAATTAACTTGAATACATTACTATAATTTAAACTTGAACATGGCTTAAAAGTATCATAATTTTAAAGACTAAAAAAGATCGGAAAGAAGGGGTACAGGAATAGCCGGAAAGGACGGAAAACAAAACAATACGGAAAGGGAGGGGGGGCACCGCGGGGCTACCTTGCCCCGGCGGGCCACCCGCCGCCGCGGGGCTTCCAGCCCCGGCGGGCTCCCCTGCCCCCGGCGGGCTCGGCGCGGCCATGGGGGGTGTGGTGCGACGGCGCTCACCCCCCCCACGGGGCTCTCTCTCTCCCTCTTTTCTCTCTCTCATCATCTGGGTTCCTTTCAACGTGTTCTTCAACTGTTCTTTGTGTTCGTTGATTTCTTTGACGAACACGAAGAACACGAAGAACAATTAACCTGAAATTTCTTTATAAAAATATCGTACTTGATTTTAACGTGCAACAACATGCTTTAACTTAAGAATAATTTTGGCATTATAATGGGATAAACACGATAATCCTCCGGAATAAATAAATATGACTTTGAACGGATTTTTTAACGGAATGAACGGGGCTAATCTTCTAGAATAATAATAACGGAAATAAAACGAGAAATATAACGTAAACGTTATTATTTGGAACTTCAATAAGAATCGAAATACTACTTTAGACGAGTAATAATGAAGAACGCGAAGAACGTAAAGAACGGAAAGTAAATGCGGAATTTCAAAGACGGAAAATAAATAGAATCGAGATCGACGAACAAGAATGGACGGGGTTAGGTGCGTCGAAGGAATGTGGCTAGCTCGGCGTCTTGTCGAGTCGCAACGGCGGCAGAGCCGCCTGCAACGATTTCAATGGCGCCCCTAGCACATTCCCTCACCGCATCCCTTCCACGCCACTCTGCTCGTCGTCTTGAAGAATACTCACGAAGAACGATTTTTACTTCGACAGAACCTTCTCGGCTTTCAAAGCTTTTCACCCTCTCGATTTAGAAGTGAAGTGGATGTGAAATGAGCAAGAATTACTAAAGGGGTGGTCCCCTATATATAGGAAAAGATTTGGCTTCCCTTGGAAGCCATTGCTGTGCGGGAATACTGCAAAAGTTACCCCGAGTTCGGTTAAAAGCTGCTTTATTCGATGTCGAGGTCCAAATGACTTCAGACACGAAATCTAAAAATACCGGGAGACTCGTTGGCTCGAATACTAGTGAACCAACTTGTTTCGTGAAGAAGACAGGTTCGTCAGAAGGAAGACGAGCAAAGATTCCCTTTTTGGAATTACTTTTACTATTCACTCAGACTGACAGATTTGGCTCCCGAGCGTTCGATTGATCTCAGAATGTCAATTCGTGAACGTCAACGGAATCCTTGAGTCATTTCCCATAAGAGGGGCCTGATAAAACTGGACTTGGATTAACGAGGAGGATTTCATAAATTTCTCAAAACACGAACGCACGCAAAAGTTACTATTCATTCTTCTTTTAAATGCGTTTTTCATTCTTGTACCACCTTTACTTTAGAGGGGTCCACTTTTATGCCTTCTGCTGACACAATGTGTCCAAGGAACATTACTTCCTTCAGCCAAAATTTGCACTTACTGAATTTGGCGTAAAGGCTTTCTTTTCTTAGTGTTTCTAACACTGTCCTCAGATGCTCTGCATGATCTTATTCATTCTTGGAATAGATGAGAATATCATCTATGAACACAAGGACAAATTTATCTAAAAATAGATGAAACACCTTATTCATGAGATCCATGAATACTGCTGGGGCATTTGTCAATCCGAACGGCATTACCGTAAACTCGTAATGACCATACCGGGTTCGAAAAGTTGTCTTGGGTATATCTTCTGACTTGATCTTTAACTGATGATACCCAGACCTTATGTCAATTTTTAAGAATACACTTGCCCCCTTGAGCTGATAAAAAAGATCATCAATCCTTAGCAACGGATACTTGTTCTTCAATGTCAGTTTATTCAGCTCACGGTAATCTATGCACATCCTCAATATGCCATCCTTCTTCTTCACAAACAGGACTGGTGCTCCCCATGGTTATGCACTAGGTCAGATAAAACCTAGGTCTAATAACTCTTGAAGTTGAATCTTGAGTTCTTGCAACTCTTTTGGGGCCATCCTGTACGGAGCTTTTGAAATCAAAACTGCTCTCGGTTCCAAATCTATTGCAAACTCGACTTGCCAATTCGGTGGCAATCTTGGCAATTCTTCTGGAAAAATGTCTGCAAACTCTTGCACAACTGGAACATCTTCCATTGTCATATCTATATCCTCTATCTTGTTTAGATAAACCAGGAAAGCTTGATTTCCTCTCTTGATCATCTTCTTGGCCTGCAGTGCTGAAATCATTGGAGTGAACTTTCCCATCTCTATGCCGTGAAAACTTGTTGGCTCTTCTCCTGGAACTTGGAATGATTTATTCCTTTCGCTGCATAAGATCGTGGCATGGTTTTCGGACAACCAATCCATTCCTAAGATTATGTCGGTATCCCACATCGGTAAGACGTTTAGATTATCAGTCTTAATCCTAGTTGATCTTAGGTCTATTTCTATGTTCGAGCAAACGTGAGTCGTAATCATAGTTCCGCCATTTGGTTTTAAAATCTTCATCTTATGACTAGTTTGTCCAGTTTTAAGCTCTAACTTATCACAACATGCAGATGAAATAAAGGAGTGTGATGCTCCAGTATCAAATAAAATAACTACAGGCATGCCGTGAAGTTTGCCCATACCTGCAAGGTTACTTTTATGCTTCCCTTTCCCGGAGGAACTGGAATTCATTACGTAAGACCTGGAATTCCCTTACTGTGTCTGCCTCTGCTGTTGTTGCTGATACTAATGTTGTTGACTCTGTTGCCCCGATGCCTACAAGGCCTTAAGATGCTGAGGGTTCCGTCCTTATTGTGCTTTCGGGCAATTCCTTGCATAGTGAACCTCCTGGCCACAGTTATAGCAACCTAAACTGCCCACCAGGCAGTTTCCCTTGTGCGGATTATTGCACTTTGGGCATAATGGATAGTTGGTTTGTGCTTGCACATATCTTTCTTAGGCAGGGGCATTCTGCTGGCCTTATTACCTATTTCTTTACTAAAGCTTCCTGTAGCCTTGGTTCCTGTTCTGGTTACCTCCATCATTCTACTTTATCTTCCCTTGAAAGTTCTGTGATGGAGTTTGGGTTGATGCTGGTGCTTGAGTTGGTACTGGAGCTGACACTGGAGCCTTTCTTTCTTCAAGCATTACTGCCTCGATGTCCAATACCCTATTCAATGACTCGGCATAGGTTAGGTCTTCCCGTCTTGCCAAAGACATGGCAATCTCATGCCTCAGTCCTGATCTGAACTTAGATGTCATCTTCTCATCAGTATCTATCTGAAGAGGTGCATATCGTGACAACTTACAGAATACTCACTCGTACTCTGTGATAGATATCTTTCCTTATTTCAGAGTATCAAAATCTTCTTTCTTTTTAACTCTGAATGACTTAGGAATATATTTGTCGTAGAATCCAGTTTTGAACTAATCCCACATGTAAGCATTAAGTTGCTCCGGAGTCATGGTCCTTCGGTGAAACTCCTACTAAAAATCTACTGATCTATTTCACTAGAATGCTACATAAGAGAGTCGCTGCTGGTTGTCGCATTAGAGGAAATTAAAAATCCTCACTATGGATCGTATCCATTTTCGGCATCCGATCGATTTTCTGTTCCATCAAAAGTTGGAGGGTTCTGCCGCAGAAAAAGCTCATCTACTCTGCGCTGTGGAGGTGGGGAAGGTGTCTGCTCTCGTTCTTTCTTGTGTCTTTCTTGTTGTTCTTCCTCCACTCTTTCATGTCTTTCTTACCTTGGAGGTCTTTCTCTAGGCCTATTCTGTCTTACGGGATTCACATTCGCATTTCTTCCTTGTGCGGCTCCGGGTGGTACCATTCTTGGAACTCTGAAGCATAAATCAATAGCCCTTCTAGTCTTAAATATATATATCAGGGAAATCACCTCAAACGAGGTCTTTTGAGTACATTTCTGCTGCATGGGTGTTGCAAAAACTAGCCTTACCTGGACGATAGAATGCTTACAAGCTAACAAATTCCTGTCTCAAAAAGTGGGAATGCCTAAGTCCCAAGAATGGTCCTCTAGGGAACACATTCAACTACTGAATTGTACATAACAAAATAGATCATCCTGATACAAAATACACTGATATAGCACAAAACCTAAACTAGTCAGATGAGCTACTGGCCGACTGATCATCATATGGATCTTCTAAGGGGTCTTCTCCTTCATCTGACTATGAATCCTCCGAGGGATCTTCCTCTGACTCATCCTCAATTGCTAGTACCAGACGTTCTGCAGCTGATGTACCTCTCTCCTTAGCTCTCTAGCGGTGCACCTCGTGCACAACCTCTATGGTCCTTGATAAGTGCATTTATTTCATGTTTTTCTGGGTATTCTAGTCACTCTAAATGTCCTTTTTAGTGTCTTTTGTGTCGGAAAAGAACCAGGAAAGTGGTTTGGGCATGGAATGAGTGAAATCTGGCGAAAGAGGCATTTTAGCCTTCTATTTAACTGAAATGGATGAAATGAGCATATCAGATGAAAATGGACCTGAGCAGAAGATATTGTACCCACAGTACTCGCGCAGATTCAGAGGAGGCAGTGAAGAGGGCATTCCCGGAAAAAGTGGGATTATGTTAAAAGAAGATAAAGTTGGCATGGAAACGTGATTGATTTTGAAATCTGAATAGAAGAAGGAAATGTTGTTCGTAGATGGACTCTTGGGAAGCAATTTGGAAGATAAGGATGGCATTCCTAAAATATAGGGATTCATTCCACCACCTAAGGAAGTTTCCTTATTCAGTCAGAGTCCAGCGGGCACAGAGATCCAGCAAATAAGGAAGTTTCCTTATCCAGACAGATTCCAGTTGGGCATAGCGAATCCGGCAGATATTGAAGACCCCCATTTTTTGGGGATTTTAATTGATCTTTATACTCTTTTAAATACTAGTTTTGATTGTTAGAAAAGACGTACGCGCAAAACACTTCGTACAATAATATTTCTTCACTTTTATTTTCTGCAATTAGTTTAGTTTTAACGCTGCTCCGGCAGCAAGACGATCTGGGGCCTTATGCCCACAGAGGTTAGGATTTATATATAATGTTGTTGCTGTTCATCGTTGGTCTTGGATGAGTTTTGATTCAATTCCAGTAAGTTTTCGTATTTATCATGTCTTTATTTTATGTATTTACAGTTCTTTATAGTATGAGTAGCTAGATCTATATTTCGGAATTTGAACTAAAGATGAAGGTTTAACAAAACACTTAAATACTCTTGAGGCCATGTGGGCACATTACTGCACGATTAGGTTTCTGCCGATTTTTGTTCTTGTTCCAAGTGAGCATGAGTTTAATATAACTAATGTGGCTGATCACTCTTTAGTTGTAGAGGGCACACCAGGGTTAATTGGATTAGCGAATCATGACTGTGTGTTAATTCAAACGGTAACTGAGAAATCGGTGGGTTACTGTGGGCACACGAGGAATCAGTAAACACAGTAAACTTGGGTTCGTCTAGGGCACACTGCTTCCTGTTCATCTACATCTCTTTGGGGAATCGGGGGGTGGGTGATAGGTTGGGGGTTTAATAGACGAGGAATCACTTTTAAACCTACTCTGAAGGGATGAATAAGGAGACGTAGTGAAGAATCCGGTCTCCATAACTAGGTAACTTAACCGTGTAGGAAAATCGCTGTGCCCATGATCGATTGAGTATGAGTTAAACTGGATTCTAGTTCAAGTTCCGGAAGCTTTTATTATTTGATATTTCTCTAGTTTCTTTTTGCAGATTTAATTTCATTGTTGTGACCACGATACCAAAACCCCCTTTTTGTGATTGGTGACTCGAAAGTAAGATCGCATCAGCTCTCTGTGGGATCGACTTTTACTCATAGCTAGCTACGCTCGCTGTGGGCACACGAGCATTACAAATTCATTTTGAGCGCGAAATGACCGCGCGCTAAAATTGGCACCGTTGCCGGGGAGCTGATTTCCAGTGATTTTACTTTCTAAGCTGGTGTGCCTGGAAGTTGATGCACAGGAGCTCTTCAGAAGAAACTCTATTGTACGATCCGGAGATAGAGAAGACTTTGAGAAAAAATAGGGCAGCAGTGAAGAGGCCACGACGAGCTGCAGATAGACTTTGTGAGCCCACACCACCACCGAAAGATCAAGGAGACGCAGGGCATGAGGAGGAAGGACAGTTTGAGAACGACCACAATATCAACATGGCCGCAGCAAACAGAAATGCCGCAAATGAAAATGCGGATGGCAACAGGACTCTAAGGTAGTTAGTCTTCCCGACCAACATAAATCTACGCCCCATGGGCATTACACTCCCAGCAGTGACCCAGAATTGGGATATTCATGCAAATTTCATCTAAATCTTGCCAAAGTTCCACGGAATGCCTGGAGAGGATCCACAAAGACACTTGCAAGATTTTGCAATGGTTTGCCAGACTCAACCATCTGACCATGGACGAGAGGAGTATGTGCGGTTGGTCTCGTTCCTTTTCACTCTTCAGGATGGGGCACGGGACTGGCTATACACATTACCGACTGGCGCTGTGATCACATGGAGACAACTTCAGCGGAAGTTTTTGGAAAAATATTTTTCAGCATCTAGAGTGCAAGAAATGAGAAGGAGGATAGAGAGCCTGAAGATGGGAACCAATGAGAGTTTCTATGACTATTGGGGAAGATTCCAGGCGATGCTGGCGAAATGTCCACACCACCAGATTACTGAACATGATCTGATTCAGTATTTGGTCGGAGGATTGAGACCACATGAGAGGACGATCGTGAATGCCTCATGTGGAGGGTCTATACTGAACAAGCAGCCTGTTCAAGCATTCAGAATTCTCATGGAGATGGCTGAAGACAACCGAGACTTCGACAGATAGGGCATTCGGGTTGTCAGTGAATCAGAGAGGGCACCGGACCAAGACAGCAAGATTGACAGATTGTGTGACAAAATTGAAAAAATCTTATCCGATGTGAGAATGGCGAAGAAGCCCAGACCCTGTGGAGTATACAAAAGTGTATCTCATTTCACTGATGAATGCCCCACTCTACAAAATGAAGTAGAAGTAGTAAATGCCATTGGTGGCTAGAATGAGCATTCCAGAAGATATGATACCAATTCCCAGACTTATAACCCTGGCTGGAGAGACCATGAAAACTTCAGATGGAGAAGGCCAGAGGATGGGCATCCTGCACGCCCATTACCGCCGCCAGAAGAGAAGTGAAAACAAAGGCTGGAGGATCTTGTGTATGCCATGGCTGAGGAGAATGAGAAATTTAAGCAAGAGACTCGAGCTGGTCTCTCACACATGAGCAAGCAAATCAATCAATTAGCTTAAGCCATGCACAAGATGGAAGAGAAAAATGGGAAATTGCCTTCCTAGGTTGAAAACTCGAGAGAGCAGGTGAATGCAGTGGCTCTAAGGAGTGGAAAAGAGCTTCTGGAGATGGTCAGACCAGTAGAAGAAAAGGTTGATATGCCATTGGAAGAAGAAAAGAAAAAAATTCCCACGGAGGACGAGACACAAGAAGCTGAACAGGAGAATACTGTGCCCATTCCGGACGTCAAGCAGCCTACCAGAGTGCCCATTCCAGAAAAGCGAAAACCTCCATTTCCATGGAGATTGTCATAAAATAGAAGAGAAGAGGAAACCAGAGAGATGCTAAAGGTATTCAGAAAAGTGGAGATCAATATTCCACTGATCGAGGTAATCAAGCAAGTGCCACGGTATGCCCGGTTTCTAAAAGAACTCTGCACCAGAAAGGTGCGCTTTAATGATGATGCAAGGTTCCTAGTTGGGGAGAATGTATCAGCTGTGATACAGAGGAAGCTACCTATTTCACGATCCAAATTTACTATTTATAATTACGGTTTATGCTCAACACTATAACTACTAGGACCGTACCCGCAATTGGATGGGGTCAATCGTAGACGTGATGAGCTTAACCCGAGTCGATCTCTCAAGGAAGACTTTTTTAAAGAAATTGTCTAAAGGACTATGCATGCAACACATTTGAACAACCAAAATAAAACCTAAACATTCTAAACAAGGGATTGATGATGATTTCTACTAAGAATTAAAATAGACAATTAAACAAGACAATAAAATGCAACCAACATAAATTAAAACAAGATATCAGGAAATAAGATAGATTAAGGTATTAGGGTGTAGATTCTCTCAATAGTTTCTCACTATGCTTTGTTCAAGTTGGTAATGCTAATCTCACACATACAATAGACCCTCTCAATCGGTTTAACTTCAATTACTGTCACCGTCTATCCATTAAACCTCTTTTAGCTATATCATACAAGCGAGATTAACATATTAGGCTTAGGAACCCCATTTACCTAACATCGAAAGAACCAAATTTGGGATTTAGAATCACAATCTAGACTCCTCTAAATCCTAACAATGCTCAAGTAGTGATCAAGTACTCTCACATGAAAAGGCACGATTCCAACAACAACAACCAACAAGAATAAGCATAGATCAAAACCACATCGATCCTCTACCCCCTAATAGAGGGATAAGCCACTAAACATGCTTAAAACAGCAAAAATACCATAGAAGGTTGTCATCTCATAAATCAAATACAAATAACATAAACTTCTACAATATTAGATATCCTTCAAGAGTTTGGGACAAATCCCCATAAATCATCCAAGAAATACAAAGAAAATACAAAGGGGAAACCTTGTAATAAGCGTAGCTTCCGCGGATGGCTCGAAGTCGGTTTCTTCTCGTATCTCCCTCGTCTTACTTGGCTTGGTTCTCTCCTTTTTCCTTTTCTCCTCTTTTCTTTGGTGATAGTGTTGATGGTGAAAAATGGTGGTGATGGCGTAGAGAAAATGAAAGAGAAGTGTTGGAGAAGATGAAGTGGTGTGTGTGTAGTGAGAAGTCTGAGAGATGATGAAAGTGAGTGATGATGAATGATCCAGCCGTCCCCACTATGATTGTTTTCTCCTCCTTCTTATATACAAAATATTTTTGGGGATTTTTCAAGATAATAGCTTCCAGAGGAAGAGTGGAGTTTAGTGGGGTTGAGATTGAAGACGTGGTGAAAGCTGGACCGAGGAAGAGGGAGCGCGCCGGCGGGGTGACCGCCGCGGGGTTTAGGTGGTGAGGGGAGCCACGGCGCTAGGGGTGCGCCGCGGCGCTGGTGCTGGTGGAGAGGGGAGGGGGCGCCGCGGCGCTGGTGTGTTTGGGCTAAGAGGGGCGCCGCGGCGCTGTGGGTGTCACGACATTTTTGATGCCCGTCCGCGCTCCCTAGCCTGCCCGCGCGGTGCTTTTTCTCATTTTTTCTTCAAAATCTTGAAACCTCCAATTAGCCAATCGAGCTCAATTATTCGACTTTCCACTTGCCACCTAATTGCCGTAAAATACGTGCTTTTGTAATTAAAAGCTCAAGTTTTTGCACAACTTGGCAAAATCCATCATTATAGCAATAAATATAAATAAGCATATAAAATCAACATCTAACAACATAACATTCTATAAAATAATTTACAAATCATAACAACATAACTATAATAAAATAACACATTTAGACACTAAACAACTCCCCCACACTTAGCCTTTTGCTTGTTCTCAAGCAAACAAGAAATTTAAAAACATGAATCAAGAAGGAAGAATTTGCAAAGCAATCAAATATTTTGATCAAGCCTCATGGTTCCCACAAAAACATTCATTATCCAAGAAAATGAACACAAAATCCTATCAAGTGAGATGCCCGTCCTTTTAAGATAAAGAAGTTCACGTTAGACTCCATTCTATCCAATTATCTCCCCATAAATTACTTCCAAATTTATTCACAAGAAAAAAAAAATTTCAACAACGAAAGGGGGTTGCAATCAAAGGACAAAGTTCATTAGGTTTAATCATCGAAATTAATCGAGCTTCCTAATGTGGTTTCCCATACTCATCATGCAAAATACGAAAATCTTTTGACACACATGAGATGAGTAGAGTCCGAAATGCAATCCCAATTATTTATACAAATTTTTGTTGGGGTGTGGATCAAAATTCACAAGGTGAAATCTATAGGGAGGAGATCCCTAGTTTTCTTGTGTGGTTTTCCATACTCATAGTCGAATAAATCGACTAGAGGAGTAGAGATCATAATTGCCCCTTTTTCTTTTCTTTTCTCTATTTTTTTTATATCATATATATACAAATAAATATACATGAGGAAAAGAGATATGGGGATAATTATGAAGAACAAAGCTAACAATGCTTCCTAATCCTTCGAGGCTAAGACTCTCAATAAAATTTATCAATTATGAACACCTTCAAAGACAATTCATGCTTACGAGTGAAGCCACGATAACATTTCATTTTTCATGATTGATTCGAAAATAATTCCTTGAAGATTCATATTCCAATTTTTAATTTTTTGACAATTGGACAAAACATCATGCTAAGCAAGGGGATAACAAAATACACAACATAATCAAGACGATAAAATGAACACAATACAATCAAAACAAATGCAACATAATATAACAAAAACCAACAACTAAAAACATAGTCCAACAATACAAAATCCAACATAACTAAAATCATAACAAAACATACAACTAAAATCATAACTCCCCCACACTGAAACCATGAATTGTCCTCAATGTATGAAAAACGAATGCAAGATAAAAATAAAAGGGAGTAGAGTACGTCACAAGATTGTAGAAAACCGGCAACGAGCACGGGCTCCTACAAAGAAAAATAGGCGATATCTAGCATAATGAACAACGCACACAAAACACGACAATACATATATAGAAAAACACAAAACATAAGATTTACTGCTCCGAAGGTGGTGGTGGTGGAAAGGATGAAGCAAGCGTCCAAGCATCCTAACTCGTCTGCAGGGCTCGAATTTGCTCATCATGCGTGTTGAGGTGAGTGTTGATGCCGCGAACATCTTGGTGCATAGCCCCAATCGCATCATGGATCAATCCAAAGAGGTATCCCAACGCTCCTGTTGTTGCAACATACGGGCATTTTGTTCTTGCCAATAGGACGTCATGGAATCCCTGAATGTGCCCATGGAGTCGGCAATAGAGTGCTGGAATTGATCCAGTCGAGTGTCCATGTATCCTTGAAACGAGCCCCAGTCATTGACAGACATGTGGTACCCTTGATGGCTTGCATGTGCTCCTTGTTGCCGTCCGGCTTCATGTGCTTCCTCGTGGCCTGCTTCAGTGGGCTCTTGTGGTGCTGCCGAGGACCCTCCAGTGTGCTCCATGGTGTTGCTTTGGATCCTCTTCAAGGTACCGACACAAGTCCTCTTGGCATGAGGGCGCACCTCTCTTTCATTGTAGATCACTTCGGCTCGTTTGAGCTCACATTTATCAATCGTGTAGGTGTCAAGCCTCCTGTTGCCACTAGGAGCCGGGGCATCCTCATTAAGCACTCCAATTTTGACACAAAGGGCAGAGATGAATGTACAAAAGGAGAGGTGCTGCGTTTTTCGCTTGTTTGCTTCATTGATAGCGCTCCAAATGAAGGTAGACGGGCAAACCTTCCTGCCTTGCTTTGCACACCAAAGGAGATAGACCTCCGTAGAGTTCACCTTGTTCACTTGCTCCTTCCCAGAAATGTTGTAGGCTAAGAACTTGTGGATAATTGACAAGGCCGGGTTCTCTTTATATTTGCTCGGTATGCCCTTTGTCACCCAATTCTAGAACCCTGAAATTTCATTCCATGCACCCGCAACATTAAAATCAGATGGCATGCTTTTGATCCCCACAGTTGGGAAATCAAAGTAATCCCTCAAGTTAGCCAAGGTGACCTCATATATTTCCCCGAACATCCGAAAAGCACAGTTCTTCCCCTCCTTCTCATTATGTTCAAAAGACACCAAGAACTCAAGCAAGACATCATCATAAGCATAATATGGCATTCTAGCAAAGGTTTCCAAATTCAACACCTTAAAGTACTCTATTATTTGTTCTTCCATATTCAAATCCCTCACCAATTTCCAATCAATAATGCGAGGACAAGAAATATCAAGGTTACAGAGTGTGAGGTAACGATTACCTTCTTTGGGTGTGGTGATGAGGAATGGAGCTCCAAATTGTTGGGAGAGGTCCGACACCATTCTTGTGGAGGTCGTGGCTTCCTTTCCTTTGCCCTTGTCTGTGATTTTCTCATTGTTTGGGTTCTTGCCCGTGTCTTTACTTTTATCTTTGCCTTTTTCTCCAAGGATTTTGGGCAATTTCATCTTTGGAGCCATTGGGAGGATTTTGGAACTTTCCAGCAACAAGGAAGGGAGGTAGGAGTTGAGGCTTGGCAGCACCAATAGTGCTTGGCGGCGCTAGATAAGCAGCGCGGAGGCGGGGTTATGGTGCGCAGCGGCGCAAGAAGAGGGGTGCGGCAGCGCGGCGGTTTGAAGAGAGGGTGAAGTTTCACAGAATTGTGAAGAGGTAATTTGGGGGAAATGGGAGAACCGGCGCAAAAGATGGGGAATTACGGATTTTAGCTGTTGGGTGAATTTATAGTGGGGAAATAGAGTGTAGAATTGGAAAAGGGGCGCCGCGGGTGTGGGTAGCACCGCGGCGCTAAGCTTGGGCGGGGAAGGAGGGTGCGCCGCGGTGCTAGGGACGCGCGGTGGGGCTGTGAAGGATGGGTAGCGCTGCGGGGCTTTGGGGCGCGTGGTGGGGGGCTTGGCGAGAGGGAGCACCGCGGGGGCGTGTAGCGCCGCATCGCTGTGCGTGTTGAGCGGTGTAGCGCAGCGGCGCTGTACGGGTTGGCGGATGAAGGGATGCCACGGGGCTGTCTAGCGCGGCGGTGCTGAGGAGCTCTCGGCTTTTTAGTAGCCCGCCCGCGCAGTGTAGCCCTCCCGTGCAGTGCAACTTCCACACTTAGTCCATTTTCTCCAATTCTTTCTCTATTTCTATCCACTTCTGCAGAAATCATTCAAATATTAAAAATTTTTAACAACTAAAAATGCATCAAATAAATTGAAATAAGGTAAATGGAAAGAAAACTAGACAATAAAAATCATGGGTTGCCTCCCATGCAGTGTTCATTTTAATGTCTCGAGCTAGACGAAGCTTTTGGAGAATTAATTGGAATTAACGAGCTTCAATTTCTCCATATTGGCTTCTTGAGAAAGTCCTTCAAAGTATGGCTTGACCCGGTGACCATTCACTTGGAATGTAATGTTGGTTCCCGGATTTTTCAATGTGACAACTCTGTAGGGGAACACTTCTTCTATGATGAACGGTCCACTCTATCGTGACTTGAGTTTTCCGGGAAAGAGCAGCAAACGTGTATTGAAAAGGAGAACCTTCATGCCCGGAGTGAGCTCCTTCTTGACGATGCGCCTATCATGAAGCCGCTTCACTTTGTCCTTGTAGATCTTGGCATTGTCATAAGCGTCGTTCCTCAATTCATCGAGCTCGGACAACTGCAAGGCTCGTTCATTTCCTGCACACGTTAGATCAAAATTCACCGCTTTAATGGCCCAATAGGCCTTGTGCTCAATCTCAACAGGGAGATGGCATGCTTTTCCATAAATGAGGTGGTACGGGCTCATTCTTATGATGGTCTTGTAAGCCGTCCGGTATGCCCAAAGAGCATCTGTTAGCCTTGTAGATCAATCTTTCCTTGTCACATTCACGGTCTTCTTCAAAATGTTTTGGATTTGTTTTTTGCTCGTCTCCACTTGACCGGAAGTTTGAGGGTGATATGGAGTCGCCACCTTATGAGTCACTCCATTCTTCTTCATCAATTTATCAAAGAATTTATTGGTGAAGTGCGTTCCACCATCGCTTATGATTGCTCGAGGGAATCCAAACCTACTCAAAATGTGCTCCTGCACAAACTTAATAACCACATTAGCGTCACAAGACCTAGTGGGGATAGCCTCAACCCACTTAGAAACATAATCAACGGCTAATAGGATATATTCAAAACCAAATGAGTTAGGAAATGGTCCCATAAAATCAATACCCCAAACATAAAAAATTTCAACAACTAGATTGATATTTAGGGGTATTTCATTTCTCCTCCCAATATTACCAAGTCTTTGGCATTTATCGCATGAAATGGAATAGGCATGAGCATCCTTAAAAATGGAAGGCTAATACAAACCGGATTGCAAGATCTTTCTAGCCGTCTTTTGCCCTCCAAAGTGGCTACCACAATGAGAAGAGTGGCAAAAGGCTAGAACATCAGTTTGTTCCTCCTTCGGGACACATCTTCGAATCACCTCGTCCTTTTCTAAATGGAAAAGGTATGGATCGTCCCAAAAGTAATACCTACATATTGCCAAAAATCTTTTCCTTTCTTGGAAAAAAAGGTTAGGCCTCATTTTGGCACAAGTAAGATAATTAACAATGTCGGCATACCAAGGAGAGGAATTAAGCGAAAGAGCATGCTCATATGGAAATGTATCACAATCAACTCTTTTCTCATGCAATAAATCGAAATTTTCATCAACGGGGAGGTGAGATAGATGATCCGCAACCACATTTTCACATCCCTTCCTATCTTTGATTTCAACATCAAATTCTTACACAAGCAAGATCCACCTAATGAGTCTAGGTTTAGCTTGGGGCTTGGTCAACAAATTCCTTAGAGCCGCATGATCGCTATGCACAATGACTTTAGAACCTAAGATGTAGGATCTAAATTTATTTAATCAAAACACAACTGCAATCAATTCTTTTTTGGTTGTGGTGTAAATTACTTGAGCACTATTCAAAGTAAGGCTAGCATAGTAAATTACATGAAGAATTTTATCAATACGTTGATCCAAAACAGCGCCCACGGCGGAATTTGATGCATCACACATTATTTCAAAAGGTAAAGACCAATTAGGGGGAATAAGAATGGGTGCGGTGATCAATTTCTCCTTAAGAGTGTTAAAAGCATGCAAGCATTTTTCATCAAACTCAAAAGGAACATCTTGAGCAAGAAAATGGCATAGAGGTTGGCTAATTTTTGAGAAGTCTTTTATAAAGCGACGGTAAAAATCGGCATGGCCTAGAAAACTTCTAATTCCTTTCACCAGTAAAAATCGGCATGACCAAGGACTATGCCATCAGTAACCATGAAATAAATCTTTTCCCAACTAAGAGTTAGGCTACTTTCTATACATCTCTTCAAAACAAGTTCTAACTTCTCTAAACAATCGGAAAATGAAGATCCAAAGACCGAAAAGTCATCCATGAATACCTCAATGAAATCTCCAATCATTTCGGAGAAGATAGAAAACATGCACCTTTGAAACGTGCCCAGTGCATTGCATAGTCCGAATGGCATCCTTCTACAAGCAAATGTGCCAAAGGGGCACGTGAAGGCGGTCTTGGCTTGGTCCTCGGGTGCGATAGCAACCTAAAAATACCCCGATAAACCATCAAGAAAATAATAAAAGCTATGACTGACAAATTTATCAAGTATTTGATCATTGAAAGGAAGGGGAAAATGGTCTTTTCTAGTGGCGGCATTGAGCTTTCGGTAGTCAATGCACATTCTCCATCCGGTGGTCGTTCGAGTAGCCACATGCTCTCTTATGTTATTTTCCACCACCGTGATTCCTCCTTTCTTGGGCACCACGTGGACCGGGCTCATCCATTCTTTATCGGCTATCGGATAGATAATTCCTTCCATAAGAAGCTTGAGAATCTCCTTTTTGATATCCTCCATCAATATGGGGTTGAGCCGCCTTTGTCCTTCTCTAACCGGCTTAGCCCCTTCCTCAAGAATGATGCGATGCATGCACGTCGATGGGCTAATGCCTTTTATGTCGGAAAGGCTCCATCTAATAGCTTGCTTGTTTCTCTTGAGTACGGCTACCAAGAGATCTTCTTCATCTTTCTCAAGCCCGAAAAAGATAATCACGGGCTTCTTCTCTTCTTCGTCTAGATAGACATACTTAAGGTGAGATGGGAGCTCCTTGAGCTCAAGCTCGGGAGTAGACTTCACTTCATCTTCGGTTGAGGCAAGAACTTCCATCAAGCTTACCCCTTCTCCCAACAAAATCTCCATCTCTTCGGCATCCAATTCATCTCCCCCACACTTGAGGTAAGCTTCTTCCATAGTAAGCTCCTCGGATAAGGCTTCACTCCTCCAATGGGAGCCTATTTCCTGCAAGAAAACCTCCTCGGCCAAGACATCAATAGCATCTATGTAAGAATAATTTTCCTCAAATGAGGAGATGAGAATGGCCTTGTTTTCATGTATGGAAAATGACATAGTTTCTTCTAACACCGACATTTTTAAAGTTCCATTTTTAACATCAATCAAGGTGTTTGTTGTGGCCATAAAAGGTCTACCTAGGAGAAGTGTGTGCTCTTTACCCGTTTCTTTTACATCACCCACATCCAAAACAACAAAATCCACCGGGATAATCAAACCACCAACTTTAACTAGAATGTCTTCAATTATTCCTCTAGGGTACCTCACGGATCTATCCGTCAATTGTAAACACATTCTAGTTGGTTTTAAATCACCTAACTCTAATTACTTGTAAATTGAGTAAGGCATCAAATTAATTCTGGTTCCTAGATCTAGCATACCACATGCTTCTTTACCATTTCCCAAGGCAATTTTAAGAGTGAAACTGCCTGGATTACGGAGCTTGGGTGGTAGTTGATGTTGTAAGATTGCACTTGCCACTTCGGATACTTCTATCTTCTCGTCCCCCACAAACTTTCTCTTCTTGGAAGCTAGTTCTTTGAAGAACTTGACATAGGCTGACACATTTCGAATGACATCAAGGATTGGAAGGTTGGCATTCACGTTGGATAGGAGTTTGTAGAACTCTTGGAATTGGGTGTCTTGCTTCTCATTCCTCAACCGGCTTGGAAATGGAATAGGAGGGTTGTAGGGGTTGGTAGCCTTGTCGAGTGTGGGCTTCTTCACTTCTTCAATTTCTTTATCGGGCTCCTTTTGTTGTTGTTAAGGAGCTTCCTCATCTTTCTCGACCTCTTCCGTTGGGCTCGACTCTCCAACCTTGTTATCAATCACTTTGCCTCCTCTAAGGACGGTAATTGCTTGAGCTTGCTCCGGTTGGCTTGGCAACTTGCCTGGCTTGGCTTGCTTGGCCAATTCTCCAACGGTCCCGACTATTTGGCCCACTTGAGTTTAAATCCTCTTCACAGAAGCTTCAACGGATTCGAACCTTTGTGGGGTAGCTTGAATGAAGGATTGCAAGGTGTCTTGCAATGATAGCCTAGGCAGTTGGTTGGGTTGTGCCGGATATTGTTGCGGCCTCGGATAAGGTGGAGCTTGGCCACCTACGGCTTACTGAGGTGGAGGTGGTTGTTGTGGCGGTTGAGGTGGTTATTGAGGTTGTCGCCAAGAGAAATTTGGATGATTTCTCCATCCCGGATTGTATGATTGAGAGTATGGGTTGTAAGGTTGGCGTGGTTGGAATCCTTGAAGGGCATGCACTTGCTCTTGAAGAGCATGGAAATTAGCATCTTCACTTAACTCCGGCTCGATCGACTTATGGCACAAGTTGACCCTATGGCCATACTCTCCACAAATCCCACAAGTCTCGACGGTCATCGCTTGTTGGGGTGGCCTCTCGGAGGTTCGAAGCATCCCTACTTACCTTGTCAACTCGGAAAGTTGTTTTGTCACATCATAACTAGGGTTGGCTTCATTGACGGAAGCTCTCTTTCCTCTAGCACTCTTTTGTTGAGAAGTAGTGGCCATGGTCTCATAGATGTTTGAGACCTCTTCGGCGCGAGATGGTGGTGCGGGCATTGTTGTTGGAGACTTCTAAATCGATCCCAAGCTTCATGAAATGATTCACCTTGAGATTGAATAAAGGTAACAATTTGAGATCTCAAATCTTGGGTCTTTTGATTGGAGTAGTACTTGGCCATGAACTTCTCATAGACGGCATCCCAATTGGCCAATGAGTTAGCCGGTAGTGACGTGAACCACGTCTTGGCTCGATCTTTCAAGGTGTAAGGGAAACACCTCATCTTCAATTGATCTTCATTTAAACCTTGTAGAGGAAAGGTTTGAACAATGGCATAGAACTCCCAGATGAAGTTCAAAGCATCTTCGGCCGGCATCCCATAGAATGAGGGAAGTTGGCTAAAATGAATGTTCTTCAACTCATAGTTCCTTGCGGCTTCACCAAGAACTATGCAAGAAGTCGACGTCCCAATCACGGGATGAGCAAATTCTCTCATATTCCTAGCCACATTGGCATTGGCATTATCGGGATTGTTGAGGGGGTTAGCATCCATCTCTCTTTCCCACTCGAACACGTTGAATCTCTTTGGTCGATGGATGTTGTCAAACACGGGGGCTAATCTCTGATTGAGACTTCGTCTCCCTAGCATACACAACCAAAAACAAATGGAGATCACACGTAACTTGCGGAAAGAGATATAAAACTAGATGACAACACAAGGAAATAAACACGAAACCAATATTTAAACAAACAACACAAACACTTAAACAATGACAAATTCACAATTTCAAAGCAACACAAAAGTAAGTATAGCACCAAAAGACAATTACTTTAAAAAGCATTCCCCGACAACAGTGCCAAAATTTGTTTCACGATCCAAATTTACTATTTATAATTACGGTTTATGCTCAACACTACAACTACTAGGACCGTACCCACAATTGGACGAGGTCAATCGTAGACGTGATGAGCTTAACCCGAGTCGATCTCTCAAGGAAGACTTTTGTGAAGAAATTGTCTAAAGGACTATGCATGCAACACATTTGAACAACCAAAATAAAACCTAAACATTCTAAACAAGGGATTGATGATGATTTCTACTAAGAATTAAAATAGACAATTAAACAAGACAATAAAATGCAAACAACATAAATTAAAACAATATATCAGGAAATAAGATAGATTAAGGTATTAGGGTGTAAATTCTCTCAATGGTTTCTCACTATGCTTTATTCAAGTTGGTAATGCTAATATCACACATACAATAGACCCTCTCAATCGGTTTAACTTCAATTACTGTCACCGTCTATCCATTAAACCTCTTTTAGCTATATCATACAAGCGAGATTAACATATTAGGCTTAGGAACCCCATCCACCTAATGTCGAAGGAACCAAATTCGGGATTTAGAATCACAATCAAGACTCCTCTAAATCCTAACAATGCTCAAGTAGTGATCAAGTATTCTCACATGAAAAGGCATGATTCCAACAACAACAACCAACAAGAATAAGCATAGAACAAAACCACATCGATCCTCTACCCCCTAATAGAGGGATTAACCACTAAACATGCTTAAAGCAGCACAAATACCATAGAAGGTTGTCATCTCATAAATCAAATACAAATAACATAAACTTCTACAATATTAGATATCCTTCAAGAGTTTGGGATAAACCCCCACAAATTATCCAAGAAATACAAATAAAATACAAAGGGAAAACCTCCTAACGAGCATAGCTTCTGCGGATGGCTCGAAGTCAGTTTCTTCTCGTGTCTCCCTCGTCTTACTTGGCTTGGCTCCCCCCTTTTTCCTTTTCTTCTCTTCTCTTTGGTGATGGTGTTGATGGTGAAAAATGGTGAGAAATGGTGGTGATGGCGTAGAGAAAATGAAAGAGAAGTGTTGGAGAAGATGAAGTGGTGTGTGTGTAGTGAGAAGTCTGAGAGATGATGAAAGTGAGTGATGATGAATGATCCAGCCGTCCCCACTATGATCGTTCTCTCCTCCTTCTTATATACAAAATATTTTTGGGGATTTTTCAAGATAATAGCTTCCAGAGGAAGAGTGGAGTTTAGTGGGGTTGAGATTGAAGACGTGGTGAAAGCTGGACCGAGGAAGAGGGAGCGCGTCGGCGGGGTGACCGCCGCGGGGTTTAGGTGGTGAGGGGAGCCACGACGCTAGGGGTGCGCCGCGGCGCTGGTGCTGGTGGAGAGGGGAGGGGGCGCCACGGCGCTGGTGTGTTTGGGCTAAGAGGGGCGTCGCGGCGCTGTGGGTGTCACGACATTTTTTATGCCCGTCCGCGCTCCCTAGCCTGCCCGCGCGGTGCTTTTTCTCATTTTTTCTTCAAAATCTTGAAACCTCCAATTAGCCAATCGAGCTCAATTATTCGACTTTCCACTTGCCACCTAATTGCTGTAAAATACGTGCTTTTGTAATTAAAAGTTTAAGTTTTTACACAACTTGGTAAAATCCACCATTATAGCAATAAATATAAATAAACATATAAAATCAACATCTAACAACATAACATTCTATAAAATAATTTACAAATCATAACAACATAACTATAATAAAATAACACATTTAGACACTAAACACTAACCAAGAAGTGTGATGATCCAGGGATGTTCATGATTTCCTATATGATTGGAGACAAGAAAGTTGAAAAGCCCATGTTGGATTTGGGGGCATCAATAAATGTAATACCCGTGTCGGTGTTCAATGAGTTGAAGATTGGACCTTTGAAGGAGACCCGTGTGGTCATTTAGCTAGTTGATCGATCTAATATTTATCAAGAAGGCCTGATTGAAGATGTATTGGTTATAGTGGACGAGCTTATCTTCCCAGTAGATTTTCATGTGCTTGACATGGGCACATCGACTTCAAAATCTTCAGTTTTGTTGCTAGGAAGACCTTTCGTGAAGACAGCTCGAACCAAGATTGATGTGGACAAGGGCACACTGACGTGTGAATTTGATGGGGAGAAGGTGACATTTCACATTTTTGAAGCTATGAAGCACCCCCGGATACAGAAAATTGCAAGTTTGTTAACACATTTCATCACCCGAGTCAATCTACCATATCCATGGTGAGCAGCAGAGAGCTATTGGAATGGGCATTGTGGGATGGACTGACTGACCAGGATGCCCTGGAGGAAGATGATGACATAAGGGATGGAATTATGATGTTGTACTCATTGGAAGAAATGCCATATGGGTGTGTGGACTATGGTGTGCCCATTTGGAGAAATGATGATAGGATGATGCCTTCTACTGTTAGAGCGTCCACGCTGGAGCTGAAGGCATTGCCAAGGCATTTGAAGTATGCCTACTTGGGAGATAATGAGACACTCCCAGTGATAATTAGTGCGGGGTTGAATCAAGCTGATGAAGACTACCTTTTGAGATTGTTTAGACTGTACAAAGAGGCACTCGGATGGACATTGGCATACATAAAGGGAATTAGCCTAGCAGTGTGTATACACAAGATATTGTTGGAAGATGATGCAAAGCCCGTTCGTGATCCACAAAGAAAGCTCAATCTGGTGATGAAGGATGTGGTGCTAAAAGAGATAATTAAGCTATTAGGCCAGGGCATTATATACCCAATTTCAGATAACAAGTGGATCAGTCCAATCCATGTTCTGTCCAAGAAGTCGAGCATTCAAGTTGTGGAAAATGAGAAATGAGAGTTTGTGCCCACACGACTGCAAACTGGCTGGAGAGTTTGCATTGATTACCGGAAGCTGAACATGGTCACGCAGAAGGATCATTTCCCACTTTCGTTCATTGACCAAATGCTGGAGAGACTTGCAGGAAACAATTCTTTTATTTCTTGGATGGATATTCTAGATACATGCAGATAGCAGTCAATCAAGAGGATCAGGAGAAAATAACATTCACGTGCCCATTAAGCTCATTTACCTACCGCAGAATGCCCTTTGGCCTCTGCAATACTCCGGGCACATTTCAGTGTTGTATGATGAGCATATTCTCTGACCTACTTGAGAACTGCATTGAAGTGTTCATGGATGACTTCACAGTGTATGGGAGCTATTTTGATCGATGCTTGGACAATCTAGAGAAGGTGTTGCAGTGGTGTGTTGACAAATGCCTAGTGCTGAATTACGAAAAATGCCATTTTATGGTCAGAGAGGGCATTGTACTAGGCCATGTGATTTCCGAGAGAGACATTGAGGTCGATAAAGTAAAAGTGGACATAATCGAGAAATTGCCATACCCTACTTCGATGAAGCAAGTGAGAGGATTCCTGGGGCACGCTGAATTTTACAGGAGATTTATAAAAGATTTTGCAAAAATTGCCCAGCCTATTACTCATTTCTTTCAGAAAGATGTCCCGTTTAATTTTGATGAAAACGGCAAGATGGCATTCGATACCCTGAAAAAGCAACTGGTCACAGGACCAGTTATTCAACCACCAAATTGGGGAATGCCCTTTGAGATTATGTGTGACGCCAGTGGCTACATTGTGGGCGCTATACTGGGTCAGAAAAGAGGAAAAGAAAGTCATGTAATTTATTATGCTTCCAAAACTCTGAAGGGGCACAGTGTAATTACACCACTACTGAGAAGGAGCTACTAGCAGTAGTTTTTGCATTCGAGAAGTTTCGGTCCTAACTCTTGGGAATAAAGAGCATTGTCTACACAGATCATGGTGCCCTGCGGCACTTGGTGGCCAAGAAGGAGACAAAGCTGAGACTAATTAGATGGATCCTGCTCTTGCAGGAGTTTGATGTTGAGATAAAAGATAAGAGTGAGGCACAGAGTTTGGTAGTTGATCATTTGAGCTGAGTGCTGAATGAAAAAGGTGATGAAATGCCCATTACGGATCATTTCCCTGATGAGCATCTGTACTCAGCACAGGGCACACGAGAGCCTTGGTATGCAAATATAGTAAATTATTTGGAGTCAGGAGAGCTGCTAATTGGGTACTCGAGGTACCAAAAGAATAAATTGAGACACGAGAGTAAGTTTTATGCATGGGATAGTCCTATTCTATGGAGGAGATGTGCTAATCAGATCATAAGAAGATGTGTCCCTGACAATGAAATTGAGGATATTTTGAAGCATTGCCACAACTTTGCTTGCGGAGGGTATTTTGGACCGAACCGAACAGTAAGAAGAATTCTAGATTGTAGGTTCTTTTGGCCCACAATTTTCAAGGATGCCCACAACGTATGCAGAAGATGTGATCAGTGCCAGAGAGTTGGGAACATCACAAGGAGGAACGAAATGCCCATGACACCCATTATGCCAGTGGAGATTTTTTATGTTTGGGGAATGGATTTCATGGGTCCCCTCACAAACTCTAGGGGGAACCACTACATCATCTTGGCAGTAGATTATGTGTCCAAATGGGTGAAGGCAAAGGCTACTCCTACCAATGATACAAGAGTAGTAGCCGCATTTCTGAAATCTCATATTTTCAGTCGGTTTGGTGTGCCCAGGTCCATCATCAGCGATCAAGGAACACATTTTTGCAACCAACTTCTGGAAAAATTATTGAAGAAATATGGGTTGAATCACCGTGTGACAAAAGCCTATCACCGACAAGCGAATGGCCAAGCTAAAGTCTCAAATCGAGAAATTAAAGTCATTCTTGGGAAGGTAGTTAATCCAAGTCGAAAGGATTAGAGTCAACATATGGATGATGCCCTATGGGCATACCGAACTACTTTCAAAACTCCAATCGGGATGTCTCCATATAGGATGCTATTCAGGAAATACTGTCATCCACCGGTAGAGCTGGAACACAAGGTACGATGGGACACTCCAGAGACTGAACATGGATAAGGATAGAGTAGGGCATGCCAGAAAATTTCAGATTCAAGAGCTGGAAGAAATGAGGATGGAGGCCTATGACAATGCTGTTCTTTACAAGGAAAAAGTGAAGAGGCTCCATGATCAAGTGATTAGAAGGAAGAGATTCTCTCTGGGCAGCAAGTTCTTTTGTACCATTCAAGGTTCAAACTCATGGGAGAGAATCTGAAAACCAAGTAAATTGGTCAATTTGAAGTGTACGCAGAATGCCCTAATGGAGCAGTTGAGTTGTAGAATCCAGATACTGGAGGGCGTTTCAAGGTTAATGGCCATAGACTGAAACCTTACCTGGGGCACGCAGACCAGGATATTAGAGTGGTCTGGCTCGTGGAGCCCATCTATATCTGAATTGGAAGGTGTCATGCCCACGACAGTAACTAGGGCGCTACTGGGAGGCAACCCAGGTTTTTAATTTATTTTTTTAGTAATTTTAATAAGTTTTTTTTTCTGATTTATCAAACTAGACTAGGTGAGTTTTCTATTATCTGTCTGAATAAAAATGCAAGATGTAATTGAGGATGAGAGGATAGCAATCCTATTTATTTTGTGCCGAAGGCAGACCTTTCAAGAATTCTGTTTTCATTTTCTATAGGGACAAAGAGCGAAGACACCAGGCGGAATGGCACAACAAGAAGAAAATGGTTCCAGAATGACCATAACGATGTTGGATAGCATGGAGAATGCCCTCTATCAGACTGTTGATACCCTCTTGAGGAAGATTGAGCAAACCCTCACTGCATACTTCAATATATTGGATTTACTTACCCGACATCTACCCCGAACTAACCTGGTTCAATTCCTTTTCTTTTTATATTTTTATTTTCTTTAATTTTCATTTTTTTAGGTGTCGCACTTATTCTACCCACTTTGCCTAAAGCAAAGTGTGTGGGTGGGGGCATTTTGGGTTGTTGTCTTTTGTTGTTAAGTCTATTTGAACACTTTGCCTCACGCAAAGTGTGTTGGTAGGTCGTTTGAGTCAACATGCTATCTGTTAAGATTTGGGGAGCACTAGTTTCTGGATTATGAATGTTGATAAAATTGATAATCGAGTCAGCATGCCCACACTAAAAGCAGGAATGATGAATGAGTTGAGCATTAACCTGGTGAGATTTGAGCTTATGCTGTTATGCCCATTTTACAGCATTCTCTTTTCATGTGTGTACATTCTATGCTTAGAATTTCTAGAACTTGTTCTTGCTCTACTTTAAAATCAGAAAGTTTGAAATGCATGTGTAGATGATTTAGGCATTTTTCTTGCTTGAGCCCACTAAGCAAAATAAAAAACAAACCTTTGACACAACTTTGCAGCCCTTTTGAGCCAATAAAATGCCCATGACAGTTTTGTTAATATACCTCACTATATAAAGCTAGGGCATTACAAAATGCAGAAGTAGAAGAAGTCTCTGGACGGTTTTGAAGAATTTAAAATGCAAGAAGAAAGATAGGAGGAACGAAAAAAAATGAAAAATATATCTAAAAAAAAGAAAAAAAATAGAATAAGTTTCCCCCTAGTCTGAATATTCAGAATGCCCATGATGAAGAATTTTGTAATCTAAACGATAAATGAGGGCATGAGGAAGTAAGTTGAAAATAAATGGTGGTATGTCCAGTGAACGCTCCTGAGAGTTTTTAGCTCAGTAACTAAAGAACCCTATCTTACCTAAAGAGCCCCATTGTGGTCCATGAAAGTCCTTTTGATACTTATGCCTTTTCCATTTAATGAAATTGAAGAAAGAGCACTAGCAAGCTTATGGAATGAATAAGTATGGAATGACTGAATTTGAGTATAAACACTCAGCCTAAACACTGTGTGAAGAGAGTGTGGGATGACCTATATGCTCAATTCAATTTTAACTTGCTAGAGCATGCTGATTACGTAATTAATTGGAAAAGTTTGGCTGTGAAAACGTTGTGCCCACACAGATTAACAGGTTGCATGTTTGTTTCTTTCGTCTCTGTTTCTTTTCCTTTCCCTTTTGATTTTTTTCTGGATTCTTCGTACCCCATGCTTGAGGACAATCATGACTAAAGTGTGTGGGTATCATAAGTCCATTTATTTCATGTTTTTCTGGGCATTTTAGTCGCTCTAAATGTCCTTTTTAGTTTCTTTTGTGTCGGAAAAGAACCGGGAAAGTGGTTTGGGCATGGAAGGAGTGAAATCTAGCGAAAGAGGCATTTTGGCCTTCAATTTAACTGAAATGGATGAAATGGGCATATCAGATGAAAATGGACCTGAGCAGAAGATGTTGTGCCCACAGTACTCGCGCAGATTCAGAGGAGGCAGTGAAGAGGGCATTCCTAGAAAAAGCGGGATTCTGTTGAAAGAAGATAAAGTTGGCGTGGAAACTTGATTGATTTTGAAATCTGAATAGAAGAAGGAAAGGCTGTTTGTAGGTGGACTCTTGGGAAGCAATTTGGAAGATAAGGATGGCATTCCTAAAATATCAGGATTCATTCCACCACCTAAGGAAGTTTCCTTATTCGGTCAGAGTCCAGCGGGTACAGAGATCCAGCAAATAAGGAAGTTTCCTTATCCAGGAAGATTCCAGTTGGGCATAGCGAATCCGGCAGATATTGAAGACCCCCATTTTTTGGGGATTTTAATTGATCTTTGTACTCTTTTAAATACTAGTTTTGATTGTTAGAAAAGACGTACGCGCAAAACACTTCATACAATAATATTTCTTTACTTTTATTTTCTGCAATTAGTTTAGTTTTAACGCCACTCCGGCAGCAAGACGATCTGGGGCCTTATGCCCACAGAAGTTAGGATTTATATTTAATGTTGTTGATGTTCATTGTTGGTGTTGGACAAGTTTTGATTCAATTCCAGTAAGTTTTCCTATTTATCATGTCTTTATTTTATGTATTTACAGTTCTTTATAATATGAGTAGCTAGATCTATATTCCGGAATTTGAACTAAAGATGAAGGTTTAACAAAACACTTAAATACTAGTGAGGTCGTGTGGGCACATTACTGCACGATTAGGTTTCTACCGATTTTTATTCTTGTTCCAAGTGAGCGTGAGTTTAATATAACTAATGTGGCTGATCACTCTTTAGTTGTAGAGGGCACACCAGGGTTAATTGGATTAGCGAATTATGACTGTGTGTTAATTCAAACGGTAACTGGGAAATCAGTGGGTTACTGTGGGCACATGAGGAATCAGTAAACACTATAAACTTGGGTTCGTTTAGGGCACACTGCTTCATGTTCATTTACATCTCTTTGGGGAACCGGGGGGTGGATGATAGGTTTGGGGTTTAATAGACGAGGAATCACTTTTAAACCTACTCTGAAAGAATGAATAAGGAGACGTAGTGAGGAATCCGGTCTCCATAACTAGGTAACTTAACCATGTAGGAAAATCGTTGTGCCCATGATCGAGTGAGTGTGAGTTAAACTGGATTCTAGTTCAAGTTCCGGAACCTTTTATTATTTGATATTTCTCTAGTTTTTTTTGTAGATTTAATTTCATTACTGTGACCACGATACCAAAACCCCCCTTTTGTGATTGGTGACTCGAAAGTATTATCGCATCAGCTCTCTGTGGGATCGACCCTTACTCATAGCTAGCTACGCTCGCTGTGGGCACATAAGCATTACAAATTTATTTTGAGCGCGAAACGACCGCGAGTCAGTCCTCTCCGGAGAACCTGCCACTGTCTGGCATTTCCTCGGAGGAAGCTTGTCATCTGAGTCTCTTGAGACTGCTCACCTCACTCGCGAGGGTCCCGTCTCTTGATCATTCCTACATCTCTGACGGGGCAGGAGATCAGTATTTATTCATACTGCTGGCTTTGGATGTAGTGTTGCCCATACTGCTAAAATGGGAGGGGTACAATGGTCGTAAACTCCCTTGGGTGGCTCATCTTTAAGAAGATAGCCGTGTATCTGAGCATATGGGTCTGGAGGAGGTACACGCTGAGTAAGGTACTGGTGCATGAGTAGGGCCATAAACTCAGGAAAATTCACCATCAACTCAAAAGTCTGTGAGTGCTAGCATATGTAAAACTATGAAGCCTCTGTCGCCCATCCACGCCACTGCTGTAGAAGTACTCTAAGAAGGTGCTGAATACCCTCCACATCTTTGAGTTCCGCACGTACCCATAGATCATGAAAGCGTGATAAGAACCTTGCTAAGATATCCCCGCTCTATGGCTCACATGTCCTGAGCCATAAGATATATGGTGCTATCAATATCGGATAAGACACACTCTTCCGTGTCGTACATCTCTGTCTCACTATCTATAATATAAAGGAGATTTCTCACGAGAAACTCATTTATATAGGCTGAAATGAGTTCTTACTGACGAACTCTTTGACTTAGAACATTTCTAAGTTTATTTCAGAGATGCTGACTCGAATATTCTTAACTGCTTTTGAACATCCCTGACCGACTTTAAAAACTTTTGCTGGAAAATCTTGAACTCTTAACCTCTATTTCAAGACGCTAACTTGAAATAGAAATCTCCTGGCTACTTTTTAAGTTTCTAATTTGAAAACTCTGAACTTACTATTTAAGACATTGACTCAAATACTGAAGTTTTACCTCGAGACGCTAACTCAAGATAAAAATTTTGAGGTTACCCTTTTCGAGACGCTGACTCGAAAAGAAAAATCTTTGAAGGATCTAGTTCGAGACGCTGACTCGAACTAAAATTTTCAAAATTCTATCTTGAAGGTTCCTGGACTGATTTATTTTGAGACGCTGACTCAAAATAAAATCGGCTCGAAGTTTTGAAATGCTAATTCACAAACCTTACTGAAACAAGGACTTGATACATCAGCTACTGGAACTGGAATCGCTGATCATCATGCCTCCTGAAACTGGATCTGATTCGGAAACTTGTGTTTTTTTTCCTTCAAGTTCTTGAACTTGCTGAATTTTTTGATCAGGTTCCCCTGGGTGAGTCTTTACTTAGTGAAAGCCAACTTAAAGGGAACTAAGGCAATCTAGATTCCTCTAAATTCCTCTACGTTCTCTGAGGCTTAAATTCATGAAACAACCTGACTTATCTGAAGTCTAATCGTACAAAAGCTCGACTTATCTAAAGTCTGACTCAATTGACTTTGCAATTATCTAAACTGCACTGCTACAATCTGGCAACCTTGGGTGCCTACTTAACTGTTACATCGTGAGCTTGCCTCAATGAAACAAAAATAACTGAAACTCTTTTAAACATAAAGGGCTTTCAAAAAAAACTTTTTCTGATGCAAAACTTTTGCCAATATCTGATTGGTCTTACCATGCCATTATTTGAATGGTCTTACTGAAAATTTTGCAGACATCTGAATGGCCTGATCTGAATACTTTTATAAAAATCTCACCAATTATCTAAATGGCTTAACTGAAAAATTTTACAACTTTGCTATTATCTGAATAGCTTGAACTGAAAGATTTTCAAAATCTCGCCATTATCTGAATGGCCTGTACTGAAAGATTTTCAAAATCTTGCCATTATCTGAATCGCCTGCTTGAATACTGTAATTTTGACAATCACATACCTTTATTTCTTTGGTTAAGGCTGATGTGAGGGGGTGCTGAGAGTTGTTAACTGATCACTGAATAGTTTAAGGAACAATCTTAGACTTCACTGAAAGAACTTAGAGCACAGAGCAACCTCACTCTGATACCACTCTGTCACGACCCCAAATTAATATCTGATTAATATGAAGTGTGATTGGCACGACTCGATCCCAATGAAGGATGGATCAATGCGCGAACTGAAAATAATTAAATAAAGGAATGAACTACTGTATTCCAGGAATGATATTTGATGTGAACTCAAATTCTGGACTGACTTTCATTTCTCAAAATATAACTGAATAAATATATATATATATACCTCAGAATAACAAAAAGGTATCAGCAAGTTCAACACATACTGAAGACTTGACTCGGTTAGACTTAATTAGCGGAAGCAATATAGCATAACAAAATACAGAAAATATTCTGAGTCCTGCACAAAACAACTTTCTTTCTCAGCACTTCACCCTGCACCATCAACACTCAACCTGCACATTTAAAAACAAACATGCAGGGCTGAGTACAAGTATACTCAGTGAACACATTGCCAAAAATATCATAATATATCTGATATTATGAACATTTCTTAAAACTTGTTTTATTGTCATGCATATGAGTAAACACACAAGGGTTTTATCTGAAAAGGCCCTATGTTTTACTAAATCATTTTCTGTCTTTGTGCGCGCTTTTCTGTTGTATGATCATCCATATCCAAATTGAATGCCGAGGAATAGCTCCGCTTAGCCTTTTCCAAGGACATCGAGGAATAGCTCTGCTAAAGCCTTTTCCATGAATACTTATCTGAACTAAATAACGAGGAATAGCTCCGCTCAGCCTTTTCTATAAACGTTTAGCATCGTTAATGTCTTCGTCAGGAATAGCTCCGCTCAGCCTTTCTCTCTTCCTAATATCACCAACTTTTAGTGTACACTAACCTCGGTTAACACGCTAAGTTAGCATGATGCCCGATCGATTTAAGAGTTAGAAAGCCCCTTGCGAGCCAACTAAAAATAGATAAGGATATCATACAAAACACAACATTTTATGCATGACAATAACTTATTTGCATCAGAAATAAATAACTTCAGGTGCGTAAAAACTCCAATCATTATTTGGACTAAGAGTCCGTTGAAAAGAAAACCCACCTTTCATCGATGTTTTAATATTGCAGCTGCTAGTTCCTCACGGTTTTATCCCTTGCGGATCTGCTAGCCTTCAATAGATAAAAATATACTTAGCATGTTGATCCTAAATCTGACAAGACTCAACAAGACACGAAGGCCTATTAGAGACTAGTATCCGTTCTAAATTTTTTCTTAGCTTAAGGCTTAATCTCAACCCTAGCTTTTAAACATCTTAAGGCATACATCATCATCGTTTAAGGTATCAAAAATACCTTAACATCATCACAACTAGATTCTAGGAACAAAGTCATCACTAAGTTCGTAGACTAAACAACGTTCTGCACAACGTCTATCTTTGTAAAATTTTCTATTTTGACTCACTAAGGTGTAGGGAATGTGCCATATACCAATGAAAAGACACGGAAGTCTAGTTTCCGAAAAAATTTACGGCGACTCAATACGATAACTAACGAAAAAGTTATAGCCGATTTACTCAAAGGTAGCAAATCGTCACGAATTTCCGAAAGAAAAACACGTGACCTGACTTTGATGATTTTTCATAATTTACTCAGAACGAATTAGAGACTTAGAAATATAACATTGGAAAGCCATGGAAGTCTAGTTTCCGGCAAAAATTACGGTGACGCAATCCGACATCTAATGAGGGAATTATACTCATTTTACCGAAGGGTGGCGAATATGCCGAACGCGAAGTGCGCGACTGAGCGGACTTGCACGGGCACGCTCACGCTCGACCCCGCACTCGCGTGGAACTGAGCCGAGAACGCAATAACGACGATAGACGTCATGAAACTCGATACACAACTTCACAACATCCATGAAAACACATCTCAAAACTTCAACTGTACATACTTGCACATAACCAACTCATTTCTAAATCATCACACATCATTTGAACACCAAGAATTCATATAAGAACTTCTTAAGTTTAAAATCCAGAATGCATGCATATATATATATATATATATATATATATATTTCTCTACCATTATTGAAATACCTCGGATCAACAATGGAAGGGAGCTCGAATGGGGTTGAAGATGGTAGAAGAAGGCTGGAACAAGTGACTGCAACTTCACTCTCCTTCTCTCTTCCTTTAAAAAATGAAAATGGAGGTGGTTGTTCTTGTTGCTCTCTATGTGATGCTTGCGTGAAATGGAATGAAGATGAATGGCTATTTTGCCCTTTTCTTTCTCTCAACTATTACGTAAATGAAGAAGATGGAATGAAGAAGAAGAAGAAGAAAGGAGAGCTGCTGCTGTTTTCCTCTCTCTCTCTCTCTCAATTGTTACGTAAAAATGAAGGTGAAATGGAGAAGTTCTCTCTCTCTCTCTCTCTCTCTCTCTCTCTCTCTCTCTCTTTTACTTTGCTTCATTTGGGGAAAAAGGGGCGTGGGAAAGGCTTCAGAGAGGTGAGGCGAGGTATGGCCTTCCATGCCTTGGTTGACTAAAAAAAATATTACCCGTTTTAAATACCGATTGTTTAGTTGTCGTGATATTTTCCGTCTCCGGAAAAATTCCGAACTAAACCAATATTGCTAAAATAATTCACTTACTTTAAAACAATAGTTTATTTGAAATTATTGATTTTTAAAACACTGCTTTAAAATACTGGTTTTAAATCCTCAATAATTAAAACATCCGAACTAGAGAATATCTAATTCTCTCGGCTTTGAAATCGCCCTGTTTAAATTATCTGAATTTAAACACTAAATGACCGGAGAATATCTGATTCTCTCAGTCCTAAAAATATTTATCAGAATATCTGAGTCACGATAAACACACACTGTAATTTAAAAGAACAGGAATTGAATTTATCTGAAATTACAATTTCAGCTTTCCATAACTAAAAAGGGTATTAAACCCTAACTGGAATAATTAACCCACCTACGGGGATTAATTGACCTTGAATTTCATGGAACTTAACGGATACTTTCGACCCTAATCTGACAGAAAATTACTATACTAAATAGTAATTGCAACAATTTACTGTAATTAAGCAGTAATTAATTTACGGGGTATTACATTCATGTTCTGACACAATGTACTTTCACATGTCAAAGAACATCTATAGAAGAGTCAGAGATCTGGCATCAGAAACTTGGACACATCAACTTCAGAAATCTCCAGAAGATCATCAGCAAAGAGATTGTCAGAGGGCTACCTCAGATCAGAATTGACAGAGACAAGAGTGAAGCCTTCACAGCATTTAAGAGATTAGCCTGCAAGATCACAGTTGAAAAGAATGATCAGATCATCAGAATCAAAAGTGATCATGGCAAGGAATCTGAGAACCAATACTTTGATACATTCTGCAGTGAGAATGGTATTAATCATGAGCACTCAGTCCCCAAAACTCCTCAGCAGAATGGAGTTGTTGAAAGGAAGAACAGAACTCTTCAGGAGATGGCCAGAACCATGATTGCTGCTAAAGGAGTTGCTGCTATGTTCTAGGCAGAAGCCATCAACACTGCTTGTCACATCAGCAACAGATTTCATCTCAGAACATGTACTTTCACTACTCCATATGAGATTTGGAATGAGAAGAAACCAACAGTGAAGTACTTTCATGTGTTTGGGACCACATGTTATATACTCAACGACAGAGAGTATCTCAGCAAGATGAACAACAAAGGTTTAGAAGGGATGTTTGTTGGATACTCCAGGAATAGTAAATCATACAGGATTTACAACAAAGAGACAAAGGCTGTGATTGAGATAGTCAATGTTAGATTTGATGATCAGGACAGTACTGTCAATACCTCTGAAGATGATGTTCACTTAGATGTCTTTGAACATCCTAAAGTTCATGATGATATAAACAAAGAAGCTGAAGAACAAATAGTAAGGCACAGAAAGCCTTCGAAGCAGATCATCAAGAATCATCCTACTTCAGAAGTACTTGGAGATATTCATGAAGGAAGGATGACTACAAGTAGACTAAGAAAGAGGATGCATGATGAGATATCCTATGTCTGTGTCACCTCCAAAATTGAACCCAAAAACATCCAAGAAGCTCTCAAAGATGATTACTAGATTGAGGCCATGCAGGAAGAACTTCTTCAGTTCAAGAAGAATGATGTATGGGATTTGGTTCAGAAACCTGAAGGAGTTAACATTGTTGGAACCAAGTGGATATTCAAAAAAAGACTGATGAAGCTGGAAATATTACAAGAAATAAGGCCACACTAGTTGCTCAAGGTTATTCACATATTGAAGGCATTGATTTTGATGAAACCTTTGCTCCAGTTACAAGGATTGAATCAGTCAAACTTCTTCTAGTCATGGCATGCATCATGAAGTTCAAACTGTACCAGATGGATGTCGAGAGTACTTTTTTGAATGGGTTTCTGAAGAAGGATGTGTTTGTTGCACAACCTAAAGAATTTGAAGATCCACATCATCCAGAGTTTGTGTTCAAACTAAAGAAGACATTATATGGCTTGAAGCAAGCTCCTGGGGCATGGTATGAAAGATTGGCTACATACCTAGTAAGCAATGGATATAACAGAGGAGGAGAAGACAGAACTCCATTTATCAAAAAGGAAAAATCATAAGTAATTACGGTTCAAGTATTGTGGATGATATAGTGTTTGGATCAGTGTCTGATACGATGGTCAAGGACTTCATCAAAGACATGGAAAATGAATTTGAGATGAGTGTAGTTGGAGATCTGAAATACTTCCTAGGGCTTCAGATAAAACAGTTAGAAGAAGGGATATTGATCTCTCAATCCAAGTATGCCAGAAACTTGGTGAAGAAGTTTGAGCTTGAAAATTCTAAGCACAAACGAACTCCTATCAGCACCACAGTCAAGATTAGTAAAGATGATGCAGGAGCTGAAGTGGATCAAACTCTATACAAAAGTATGATGGGAAGTTTTCTTTATCTCACTACAAACAGACCAGATATAGCATACAGTGTGGGAGTGTGTGCTAGGTATCAGTCCTATCCCAAGGAGAGTCACATGAAGGCTGTTAAGAACATCATCAAGTACATCAATGGAACATCTGATTATGGATTGTGGTATACTTCTGATACAAATGTAAGTATTACTGTATACTGTGATGCTGATTGGGCTGGATTCCCATATGATAGAAAAAACACTTCAGGTGCTTGTTTCTTTTTAGAAAATAATGTTGTTTCCTGGTTCACTAAGAAGCAGAACTGCATATCTCTATCTACAGCAGAAACAGAATATATTGCAGCAGGGAACAGCTCTACTCAGATCATCTGTATGATGCAGATGATGAAAGACTATAAAGTTAGTCATGATACTCCTATTTTGTATTGTGATAATATAAGTGCTATCAACATCTCAAAGAATCCAGTGCATCATTCGATGACCAAACATATAGACATCAGACATCACTTCATCAGAGAGCTGGTTGAAGGAGAAGTGCTAAGGATTGAACACATGAAGACATAAGATCAACTAGCAGATTTTTTCACCAAGAGATTAGATGCAACTCGATTTGAGAAACTCAGAGCATCCCTTGGGGTGTGCTTGGTTCAGTAAAACCAAAAAGAGGGGTATGAGTGTGTCTATTTCACACTCAGTAGGAAACAACCATTCCTGCACAGAGGGTTTGAACATTCCCATAAAATGTTCTTCAGGATATACATGAACAATATTCAAAATCCAGTGTACATCATTGTCAACGTCTAGTTCTAACGAGCAAACGTTATCTTTAATTTTTCGGGATTTTCATCTGGTTTCTTAGTCTAACGGAAACTTGAGCCTATACTATGAACAAAATACTCTCTTATAAATATATTTAGCTATTTAGAGAGAATGTTCACTTTTCAAATTTTTAAAATCAAAAACCCCTTCTCTCTTGATAAATCCTCTGTGTTTTCTGAGTTTCTTCAATTATTTACCATTATTTTTCTTGCTAATCATTTCTATCAATCACCCATATATTATCAATAGCTCCAAAATGTAAACTTGTCTGTCCCAAGAAAGTCGTGAAACCCAGAATGAGGTGTGGAAAAGTCACATATTCCAAACCTCAAGATCAGTTCTACGAGGAGAATGAGTTCGACAGGCAGGTTCAAAGTGAATCAACATACAAGAAGCCTGTACAGAGGACACTTCATGATGAATCTTAAAGCAAAGATATAGATGAATTGATTGAAAAGTTCCATGGAGATGAAGAGGAAGAAAACTTGGAAGCAGAAGAGCAAGAAATTGCTTCTTCTGCAAAGAAATAAAAAACCCAAAGTCTTTCAATCGATGATTTGTTGAAGGAAGTTGCACGCTCATATGACATAAACAAGAAGGTTACTGTAAAGAAGGCAAGTACTAAGGGAACTAGAGTCAAGAGAACCAAGAAGACTACAACCCCTTCATCAAAGAAGATCGTCACAACACCTGCTGCTCAAACCCTTTAGAAAGAGAAGAGATCTGCTGTTGATTATCAAGTTAAGCCTACTGATGTGCATGAACATGTCAAGGTACATGTTGTAGAGAAGAGCACTGCTGAGACATCTACTTCAGTTAGTGTTGTGCAGAAGTCGCCGACTCAACCTTCTACTGCAGAAGGTGATAATGAAGACAGAGAAAATGATATTCCATTAAGCCTGAAGATGAAAGCCATAGCAGCTGCTCTTGCGAAAGGAAAGAAAAAGGTCATTCAGAGACCTTTAATTGCTGATCTAACAGAGAAAGAAGCCATTCAGAGTTCATCCTCTGAATCCACTGAGAAGACTCATGTTCCACAACAGGAGAAGTTGCTTGCATCAGCACAATATGATCCGTTTGCCAGATCACCTGTACAGAAGAAAACCCCCAGAAATAAGGCCTCTATTGTTGTAGTGCAGTTAGTGCCCAAAACTCCTGTGACTTGAAGCCGAGCTTCCACCACTCCACCATCCACTACTGTGTTTATTAAGAAAAGGAAAGCTGTTGAAACAACTGGTCCTTCCAAGAAAGCTGCCCAACCGGAAGATGTACCTGAAGATGTTCACTCACAGTCAAGTGAACATGAGACTGAAGCTCACAAATAGATTGTTCATGTTCCAGGTACTTCAAGTCAATCTATCTTTTGTTCTTCAAAGCATGCTGATTTGTGGGAGAGAGTGAAGCAGAGGTTAATGATCTCTAAGAAAAAGGTTGACAAGGATACACTGTTGGCAACTGGTGTGTATACCTTGTTAAAGAAAGCTGGTCTTTTAGGAACCGTGCAGAAGTTGCAAGAGTTTGTGCCCAAGGTTATGTCTGTGTTCTACTGTAATTTAACTAAAGAGATTGATGATCTGAAGTCTGAAGATTTTTAGAAAGTCTTTGTAAGAGGAGAGATGCTACAGTTTTCTCCAGATCTCATTAATGAATACCTGAGATGTGCATCTGAGGGGGAGTACAAGGAGATCGATGACTGGGGGGATGGTTGCTGAGGAACTGAGCCAGGGCATCTACAATAAATGGTCATTACATCCGCAGACTATTCCAACTTCCAAGCTGACTCACAAGTATGGTGCTCTGTTCAGGATTCTGATCCACAATTGGCTACCCACGAAGCACAGAGCAGTAGTTCTTAAGAAAAGTTTCTGTATCACCTCAGAACTGGAAAGCAGTTTCATTATGATGAGTTTGTGTTCGGCAAGATCATCTATAGTGCTGAATCTACAATGTTCAAGGGACTTCTATGCCATCCTTTGTTGATCTACAGCATAATGAAGCAACAAAAGAAGAATGTCTCTTCAAAGAAAGATAAAGTTGTTTCTCTAAATAAACATCTTGTGATCAAGGTTGCTTCTGAGATAGGAGATCCTCACCTTCGCCTTCAGTTCAAGCACTACATGTCATTCAAGAAAGGAATGGATGATACTGTTGAAGAATCCTCCCCTAAGAGTGTTGTGCTAAAGTTTATAGAAAGAAGCTTGGAGTTTCATGCTCGTCTGATTTCTGAGCATACTTCTGAGAAGATGAAGATTCAAGCAATGATTGCTGATCTTTCATTAGGAGAAGATTTTCCCTCCTCAGCAGCAGATGTTCCTGAGAATGTTCATAACTTGCACAAGCTTGCAAGTACTGCTGAAGCTGCTGCTCAGAAGAAGTCTACTCTAGCATCAAAGCAAGGGAAAGAACAGACCGAAGCAAAAGAGAAGGAAGATGAAGCTATCCCAGAAAAGACTACAGAAGAGGCTCATGAAGAAGAGCAAGAGGCTGCTGAAGAAAAAGTTGATGAGGAAGAGGAAGCTGAGACCGAAGAAGAGACTGATGAAGAGACAGAAGCTGAAGATGAAGAAGAAGGTTCTGAAGCAGAAGGAGGATCTGAACAAGATGATGCTGATCAAGACCCTGACAAATCCGAGTAGTTGCTGGTGTTTACTCTTTTGCCTTTCTCGGTGGTAAATAGGGGGAGTAATACAATATTTTAAAATGTTTTTTTTTTCTTTTCTACATATCTTGCATCATGTTTTGCAAGATATTTTATTTTTGCTCTAATAGCTTGTAATAGCTATTTTATTATGGAAGAGATTTTTCTTCCCTATATGATTTATATCTGCTAAAAAAATTGAAACTACTATCAAAAGATAAAGATGTAAAGAAAAAAAATCAATATAGCAGAGCAGGTACAAGCTGATAAGAAAGTGAAACACAGCTGAATCATATGATGTTCTTCACAACATCCAAGTATGTTTATAAGTACATGATCCTACAGTTGAAGGGTTGTGTTCTTTTAAAATATGGAGCTGATTTGCAACCAGATAAAGACAAAGGGGGAGATTATTAGTACCATCTGCACTAAAGTGTTCGGAATTGTCATTATCTATTTAGATATTATGGAAATTTCAATAGAACACAAAAGGTTTTGGTTATTCATGTTCGAATAACATGTTCTGGACAATTCTGTGAACATAATCTGATTGAAGATCAAGACATGTACTTAGTCATATTCAGGAACATGATCATGTACATGGTTGTCCAGAGAATTTACAAGAGACATATCATGCTGGAATCAAAGAGCTGATGCTGCAGATTCAAGATGGACGTTTCAGAATAGAAGGTACCTTGTTCGTGATGAAGATCAAGAAGGAAAAAAAGGAGTTCTATTCAAGGATGACATCTAAACTAGGAAAGTCCAATTTAATTAAGAAAATTATTTCCTTGTTGAATCCTAGTCAAAATAGGACTTCTGATTACCTTGTTAAGGCTATAGCTGTTGTTTATAAATAGCTTGGGAATCAGACTAGATTATATGACACGGGTTTTACGAATACACAAAAGGGCTGTGAGTTAAAAGACTTCATATTCAAAGCATATCGTATTTGGGTAGACTAGGTTTGATCGGTTAGATCATTGTGTTTCTAGTCTGTGTTTGAAACTCACTTTCATACACACTTAGAAGAGTCTCGGGAGAGATTTTCTGTGGGAACTAGAGGGATTCTAGGTTGTGAGGGGAGCTCGCAATTCAGTTTAGTGAAAGAAGTTGAATCGGGTAGGAAAGGGGTCGAGTGACGGGAGTCTTTGTGTAATAACCTTTGTAACCATTCAACGGAGTAGTAAACTGTTTCTCACGGACTTGTGAAGTGCCCCTGATGTAGATCAGTTGATCGAATAGGGTTATCAACCTCGTGTTCTTTACTTGCATTAATTCTTTACATTCTGACCTTACATGTTCACAACAATGTTCAAGTACAGATGATGAACATGATCACACAGTTTATGTAACTTCAAAATTCTTAAATTTAAATAAATTTACTCTATAATTTTTTTATGTGGATCTTGATTTTTAATATAATTAATAAACTATTTTTTTTATAAAAATCTCAATCAATATATATTTAAAGTATTTTATTAGAAAATATAATAAATTTAATTAAATATTTTAATTTTCTAATATTTAAATTTTATAAATTTTAGATGTATTTAATATATAATATTAAATTAATTAAATCAAATATCAAAATATTACATTTGATCTCAACTTAAAGAAAAAAATCCATTGTGGGGACTTACAATTTATAGTTTGTTCGTTTACACAAATATTTGTCAGATTTCAATATGGGGTAAATATTATTTGAAAAATTAAATATATATAAATTAAAGTTGATAAGTTAAGTATTCAACAAATTATATTTAATGATATATTTAGAATGTGTTAAAACATATTTTATATTTGTTTGCTCTTCGATGTAGATTAAATTTAGATGTCAGTATTGAGTTTTTTAATATATATGATTCTTTAAATGAACTAAACATATTTTGAAGAATTCTATATCGGTATCCAAGATTAAATAATTTCAAAGTTAACATATTTAAAAAAGGTAAAAAATAGTTATGTTAATCATTATTTTTAATTATTTGAACAAAATCCATGTGGAATTATTCAAATACTGTATTTTTAATTTTTATAGCATGTAATTGTACAATGGGTATGAAAATTGATAGTTACTTTTACATTACTTTGAGCACAAAAATTCAATAAAAGAAATAATTAAAATAATGACAATAAAGAGAATAATTGAGCTGATAACTATTATATGATAAGCAAGACATGAGGTTTCAATAATTAAAATGTAATAATTATTTTACACAAACATGTGAAATGAATTGGACAAATTGAAGAACTAAAAAAACACTACTTCATTGCCATTTGTAGTTAGACAAAATAGAACTCTAAAACCTCCCAAATCATGAATCAAAGTGTTGGCATATTAGGACAATATATTTAAAATTCAAAAGAAAATCGAGTAAATTAAATAAAAAATAATCCAATACACGAATATGAAAATATATATATAGGTTGCTAAATCAAGCAAAGTCATTATAACCGAGCAGTATCCACCCAAAGATCAACTTCAAAGCAAGAAAATGATTGAAACTACAAATTAGAAATTACAAATATAAAACACTACTAAAAATAACTGCAATAGATGATTATGATACAATCATTCTAGCTACAAAAATGTTTAGATTGTCTTTCTTTATGTCGATGTGTTGATGGATGATAAATCTTGATCAAATGAACTTCAAAGCTCTCAACCAAGGATGAACGTTGACATCTTCTCAAGAATTTAAAGTAATTGTGTTATTCTCTACAACATAGTATTAATTAAATAAAATGAAAAATCAAATTACAAAATAAGAATATGGAAGAAATAAATAAAGCAGATCATAAAAAATGCATGATAACAAAATTGGAGTTAAGAAATTGAGATATAACAATTCATTATTTATAGACATCAAAGATCCATCACAATGCATAACTTTGAAATAAACGTGCACAAAAATATGGTAATTAATTAAATATGCACAAATTTGTTAATCAAAATTTATTATAATCAATAATAATAAGTGTAATTCAATTGTATTCAAGGAAAATGATATATTAAATATAAATTAGGTGTATTTATAGTATTTATTTTTATATCATTATTTGCATGGTATTAGTATAAAGAATATAATATCTATTAGCTATTATGGAAACGTAAATCTAAATTATTATATTCAAAATAAAAAATTTGTAAATTTAAATTGATTTTCATATATATATATATATATATATATATTTAAGCTATATCTATTATTCACAAATTGTGGAAAAATATGTAAAAATAAATTATCTAAGCGTGTATCGATGTATTGACTAACAATGTAATTATGATAATATATTGGTCATATTATATTATAAAATACATGTTCATTACACTGAATTTGCTTTTATATATAAATATTAAGATTAAGATTGGGAGATGCATGACAACAAATTTGTGTTTAATATTAGCTTAATTTTGTTATATTATTAATGATGATTATTGTTTACCTTTTTTTTATTCCATCATAAGTTTGCATTGATTATTAATTACCAATTTTTTGTTATTTCCGAGTAAGTTAGTTGGCATGTTATATTATTGATTCCCATTTTTCTATTGTTCTTCCATTTCTTGTTTTTTTGTTAGTCTTCCATTTTTTTATGATTTTGATAAGTGGGATAGTTTTGACGAGAAAAAAATCAAGACTATCCTAGTTTTAGATATAGTAGGATTTGTATATACAGTATATACATACCCATATATACTTACACAGTTACACCAATCAAAATTATCAGGCGATTAAAGTTTATTTTCTGATTTTACATTTATTATTTGGGAAAATAGTCTTCTTGGTACTATACCTTTCGGCTTTTTTCAATTTTGGTACCTACCGTATGTTCATCACATTGGTGTAGATGGTATCCTAAGAATACATTTTGTTTTATTTCAGTCCATGTTACTGTAGACAAATGAATTTTAATGGCCAATTAACTTATTCCATGTAAATAATTAAATATTAAATAATATTATTTATTTGTATTTTAGGAATTAATTTAATTAATTCTTAATTTAAATAAAGAGTAAAAATCTAAAATACCCACTTTTATAAAGACAAAATCTATTTTGGGAGAAATTTATATATAAGAAAAAATATAGTGAAAATTAGAGTAGACAAGCAAGATTTAAAACTAGAGAGTTATTTGGGCAATCTGTACTTACTTTACACAATGTTCAGAAAATAGAGCCCACCAAATTAGAATTTTTGTACTTATATTCTGACAAAAGTGGATTGTAACTGCCAAATGGGATAATATTAATGAGCTAGGGTTTGAATTTATTACCCCAACCTGTGTCTTGTTCTTTCCTCTCTTCACTATCGGCGACTCAATTTAAAAAAAAAAACCACTCCGTAATTGAAATTAATCTGCAAATCCATATCTCCACGATTGAAAAAAAAATACCTTCTCTCTTGCCTCTCTCTCTCTCTCTCTCTCTCTTCATATCTCCATTTTGAAAATAATTTGCAAATCCGCAATTGAATAGAAGAGATCGAAAAATCCTATGACTCCACGATTGAATCTCTCTCGCCATTCAGGTTGCTCTCTCTCTCTCTCTCTATATATATATATATATATATATCTCCCCAACTCATGGTCTTCATCTCTCTCATCCTTCATGGTAGTTGATGAGTCACTGAAGCCGGTGCTGAAGATGGAGCGAGGACCCGGAGAACCACCGGAGACGTCATCTTCTCAAGTAGGCTTCTTTTTAAATTTGTTGAATTAGTTGTTAAATTTGTTGATTGTGTTGTATTTAGTGTTAAATTTGTTGATTGTTTTTGAATTGGTAGTTTAATTTTGGCATCGATTAGTTTAGAAAGTTACCGTGACCCTAATTTATGTTAATCGTTGCTTGTTTTCAAATTAATTGAGAATTATTATGTTAATCTTCGCTTATTATGTTAATAGAGGCTTATATTATGTTAATCGTAGCTTTTGAAAATAATTGATGCTTAAATTATGTTAATTGTGATTTTTGAAATTAATTGAGGGTATGTTTAAATTAATTGAGTATATGTTTAATAAATTAATCGAGGGTTTGTTTAGATATTAATTGAGGATATTAATCGTGACTCAATAAATTAATCGAGTCTGATTTCATATTAATCGAGGCTTGTTTAGAAATAATTGTGGATTTTTGTAAAATTAATCGTGACTTTTTTTAACTTAATCGAGGAAATGTTTAAAATTAATCGTGAGTTATGAAATTAATCATGGATAATTTAGAATTAATTGAGGCTCATTTTATATTAATCGTGGCTCTTTGTAAAATTAATTGAGGCTCTCTTAAACTAATCGAGGAAACTTTTAAATTAATCGAGGATCATTTTAAAATTAATCGAGGCTCGATTAATTTAAATGAGCCTCGATTAATTTAAGAGAGTGTCGATTAATTTTAATGATCTACGATTAATTTATTACACGACCTTGATTAATTACAAATGATCCACGATTACTTTTAAGTATTATCTCGATTAATTTGAGCCTCGATTAATTTGCATTTCCTCGATTAAAACATTGATGAGATTAATTTAAATTTTTAAGATTTTCAATTTATATGAAATATTAAAAGTATTTATTTTAATTGTAATTTTGAAAATGTTGTTAGATTAATTGGCCTAGACAGCCGCTGCAGCGCGTGAGGCCTTCAGTCATAGTGTATGCCAAACCGGAGGTACTTGAGAAGATTAGAGCCACGCTACATACGATATGTGGTAATGACATTGTGCGATTGTTCAGATATGGATGCTTCGGACATTTTTTGGACTGCAGGGACGGTGAGGTCTAGAAGAGGGTCATTCATGCTTTGATGACTCACGAGGTGCGTGTGTCGGATTGTGCACTGGTTGGACGAGAGGCATGGTTCCAGATTCATCGCTCTGAGCTGCGTTTTGGTCTGAGTGAGTACAGCCTGGTGTCAAGTTTACGATTCGGCGGCTCGACATTCGATCCGAATGGCCAGCATGTTGTTCTGCCGAGAGCTGTCTATCATCATTTATTTTAAGGGCAGCGCACGACCATCTGTCAGATGGAGGAGAGGTTCGAATTGATGATGATGGCAAGAGATGCTCTGGACAATGTGAAGGTTGCGAATATATTGTTCGCATACCGGATGACTTTATGTCTAGATCAGAATTGATATATGGATCCATGGGTGTGGGCTCTGGTGGAGGATGTGGAGCGGTGGAATTCATTTCTGTGGGAGGCATATTCGTGCCAGATGCTGATGCACTTCATCAGCCTCCTCCTCAGAAATCGAGAGGCTATAGGCGAGAAATGAGCCGGGTAATATTATTTTTATAGGCCGATCTGGCGACTCCAGGTAGTTAGTTTAAATTTTGTTGATCTAAATTGGTGATGCATAGTTAAATCAAGTCAGAATGTAAGTAATCTATTAATCTATTTTACAGGTATGGGCTTGTGAGGTGATACCGGAGTTGGCCCGTGAGACTGGTGTGCATAGTGGATAGCTCACTCTGCCTCGATGTTTGAGGTGGACCTTCAGTCACCCTACCATTGACCTAGCCACCTTATTCCAGCGATCGATATGTTTTGAGGTTTCTTTCTCTAATTAGAAAATCAAATCTACATTTGGTAATTAATCTTAAGGATATTATTAATTTATGCAGTCACGGGTGGTTTCGTTGGTATCATCTTCAGAGGAGACAGGGACTCCATATTACCTGAGCTTGCAGTTGGATACCGGTGCTCAGAGAGTGATATTTGTTCCCCCTCGAAAGGGGAACAAGAAGAAGATGCTTGCAAATGTAGCATCCTGGAGTTCCAGTTCAGGAGTGGAGGTTATGGGGCTACAGCCCGAGGCACTAGAGCTGCTCGGATACCAAAGAAGGGTCGATAAGTGAGCCGAACATTGAGGAGCGAGTCAAATGATGAGATATCGGTCTCTGCCCCCCTAACGAGATACCCAGTCTTCAATCCCCTATGACGAGATGGTCGAGCACAGAGTAGACCCAAATTGTAGATTGAGCCCTCTTCGAGTATGGGGGCAAAGCGTTCGAAGAGGGATCGATCTCAGAGTAGTGGGGAGCACGAGCGGTCTAGATGAGGTACAAAAGAGCCCTCGGAAAGTTTTATGGAGCGCTGACTTCAGAGGGTTGTGGCAGCTGTGAGGTTGGATATGATGCCCCGTATTCAGGAGGTTGTGGACTAGGCTGTTGAGAGGGCGTTCACCAGACTACATAGAGAGAAAGGTCCCAGTCGTAGATCACCCACGCCTGATATGGGTCACCACAGCTCGGAGCCAAACGATTAGAATGCCCGTCGGGCGCACACTCCACCTACCTAGAGTGCTCGGGCGCCTACTTCACCTGCCCAGAGTGCTCTACAATCCACTTTACAATAGGAGGGTACCAGCACATTGGCTCCATACCCCATTGAACGCCCTGCTGGATATAGCTCGATCGTGTAGCTCATGAATGCTCATGATGATGTGATGAAGACACGACCAAGCCTGAAGAGTTGAATCCGAAGTTGCAAATGCGAGGGCCAATTACAAAGTTGAGAGCTAAGCAACTACAAGGATATACTTTCAAGCATTTGTTCGAAAGAAGCTTGAAGTTGAAGACAATGTTTAAATCAGTCCCATTGTCACGTTAATGATAATTGAAGATTAAACTTTGAAAGATTGATATATAGCCGACGTATGCATGGCCGGAAGTTATTTCAAGAGTGCAGCTAGGAGGAATCATCGAATTCATGATCTAATGTTGAGCTTCGAATTATTATCATAGTTATTTTATTTATTTAGTTGTTATGATGCGACCAATACGTTGCGGAAGATAGGGAAAGAACAACACCAACTATATATGTAATTCAACCCAAAAATAAACTGAACAATACTGAATAAATTACCTAAATAAGCTGATAAATTCAATAGAACACGAATTGAACAAGAATTGAACTGGAAACAACCTAAATAACCCGTAAAATCCTAAATAAAGACTCGATCAGAAACCTATACAAAAGACCTCGTATTAAGTTCAAATTTTAACACAAGGTACAATCAGAAGTCATGAATAACATATCCAAAATTCAGCAAAAACACACGAGTAAATTATGAGATGGCTCGGTGGTCAAATTTCAGACTATTTTCGGCTTATGAATGGACCTAAGGCTTGTATGGATGGAATCTGGACTTGGGATGCTATAGGTATGAATATAGTGATACTAGGATGGATATGGAATATGTATGGTGGTGTAGTGGTGGCTGGAATGGAGTTGGAACAGTGGAAAATGAAAATAGAGATGAATCTTACCCGAAAAGAACCCCGAATCTACTTGAATTCGGAACGCACCTATGGAGCAATCTTCGTGGCTGTCTAACCCGTACACTACTAGATGCATGAACGAGAGGGTTGATTTCAAGTTTAAATTTTCCAAAATCGAACTCTACCAAGAACTATCGATTTACTGTGTGAGACAAGAGAATAACGTAAAAAGTTGTTTTCATTCATTCAAGTCTGAGAAACATCAAGAACAAAAATCCCCTAAATAATTAAACTAGGGAACGAAAATCCCATGTATCTTGGGCTTTGAATTCAAATTGGGCTAATAAAATAACTATTGGGTCCAATATAACCTAAACAAGTTGTGATAAATTGGACTGCTAATTAAATAAAATCACAACTAAACTAATAGCCCAAATAAATAGCATAACTAATTAAAAAAAGCAAACATAAATAATTAAAACAGCAAGACACGTCCACATTGACTTAGTCGAGCTCTTCGATGTTCAACACAGTCACCAGCTTGCACTGCCTGAAATCAGCTACATCATCTTCCAACTTCTTTGTCATGTAGCACTGCAGATATCCTTGCAACTTCTTGGCACGTAAACGCATCACTGGACCTCGTAGCTGCAACTCTGAATTTAATTCCTCAGTGCTCATCCCAGCTGTTGGGGTTTTTTCGAATTAAACCACCGCAGGACCATTTGGTTGTTCATAAATCTATGTTCATGCAAATCATAATTTTATGTAACATGCATGTTTATCACAGTCTAAACAAAAAGCATGCAAAGCAGATTCGAATCTAATAAAGCGGAAGACATAGAAACGAATCTACTTACAAATCGATAGACGGTCTGTGGACAAGATTAAAGATCTAATCTTGCTATTAAATGAATACTGTAAAAGGCACCACCTAGCTCAAAATTTCGACCACCATAAATTCTACTCTAAGATCTTCTGTTGTATTCCCGGACTGTATCTAGATTCAAAGTGGGCTGAAATCTACTAGATAGAGTTGTGAAATCTGTGGATAACTTTGAGAGACAAAGAGCGGCTGAATAATAGTGTGTAAATTTCGCCCCCCCTTCCCCTATTTATAGGGAGGGGGGCGAAAATTAGATCTCCAAACCCTACTGGGTTTGGGCCTCTATCTCAAGTTCAATATCCATTCCACTATCAGTCAATTGGGCTACAACAGGGATCTAGAAGAATATTAAATTGGCCCACTAATTTATTCAATATCCAATATCCAATAAACTTAGGATATAATTAAATAAATTAAGTTTTACTTTTATTCCACTAAAGAAGTAAAACTGACCTACCAATTTAATACATATTTACGAATATGCTTTCTCCTTTAGTCCAGCCATTCCCCGTGTTTAAGATATAATGTTTATTAATTAATTATGTAAGCCTCTGATAGCTATAATTAATCAACATCTAAAACCTTGAGTAGTACCACACAAGCTTTATTCATGTACGGAATAAATTCCACCTGCAGGGTTTCAACATGAACTTGTGTTTCCTCAAGAGAACATCATCAACCTGGCGCACCAGGACACAGTGCTCATGCATACTGCTCGAGATATCATGTATACATTGTTATTACCCAAGATATCGAATTCAATCTACGAAAAGATCTCACCCATTGATAAATCAAAGTAATAAACAACACACACATATGCTCGTCAATATCACATGAGTTCAGAACCCAAACTCTGTGGATCTTTATTCTCTTAGTAACTGGGTCAGAGACAGAGAATAGTATCCTATCGTGATCCTCCTCAGTACACTAACTAGTGTACTAGAATAATCAGTTAGTCAAGATAAACTAACTTATCAGATTATTCTACGGTGTACCGATGGTGTGTTCAGGACCATTTAAGCCGTGAGCTCTTTAATACATTACAAGGTTCTAATGATATGATCTTACCGTGTGACTCCCCACACCATATCATCTACAATGTAAGTATATGGAACATTGCATAGAACAATTATAGAACATAATCTAAATGCAAACAGTGACTGCAATAACTTTCATTTCATATCATCATATCATCAGAAAAGTACATAAAGACAAGTCTTCCAGTATACAAAACTAACAATCTCTCACTTATACTTGAAGCATGTCTTTCAAGCATAATAACTAACTGGCAAACTCTCCAATCTAAAACTATCAACTCAAACTGCGCTACCGGGTCTGCATCTCACTCCCATTTTCTCCACGTGACCATCAAAGGTCTTAGCCGCCAGGCTCTTCGTAAATGGATCAGCCAGGTTGTCCTCAGATGCAATCTTGACCACCGCCACGTCTCCTCTCTTAATGATTTCTCGTATAAGATGGTACTTTCTCTCTATGTGTTTACTTGCCTTGTGGGCTCTGGGTTCCTTCGAATTTGCCACTGCACCAGAGTTATCACAGTATATTGTGATAGTCTTAGGCAAATCAGAAACCACATCCAAGCCCACTAGGAACCCGCGGAGCCAGACAACCTCTTTTGCAGCCTCAGAGGCAGCTACATACTCAACTTCCATAGTGGAATCCGCAATGCATTTCTGCTTAATGCTCCTCCATGCGATGGCTCCACCTCCTAATGTAAACACATAGCCCGAGGTAGACTTACTCTGATCTTTGTCGGATTGAAAATCTAAATCCGTGTAACCCAAAGGTACTAGACTATCAGAGTGGAAAACCAACATGTAGTCTCGAGTCCGTTTAAGGTACTTGAGAATTTTTTGACCGTAGTCCAGTGACCTTGTCCAAGGTTAGACTGATATCTGCTTACCATGCCAACAGCATAGCATATATCAGGCCTAGTGCATAGCATAGCATACATCAAACTTCCCACAGCCAAAGCATATGGTACTTTCTTCATTTTCTCTATCCCAGACTGTGTTTGGGGACACATTTCCTTGGATAGATGAATTCCATGCCTGTAAGGTATAAAACCTTTCTTGGAATCTTGCATGCCAAATCTAGCTAGCACTGTATCGATATAAGTCGCCTGGGACAGACATAACATCCTTTTCTGGCGATCACGAATGATCTTGATGCCAAGGACATGTCCAGCTTCACCCAGATCCTTCATATTGAACTGCTCGGACAGCCATTCCCTAATGTTTGACAACGTCTTCTTACTGTTTCCAATAAGCAAGATGTCATCAAAATAAAGTACGAGGAATACCACCACGTTTCCGTCACATTTCTTGTACACACAGCTCTCATCAGGACTTTGCACGAATCCATATGACTGGATAACCTCATCAAATCGGATGTTCCAAGACCTCGATGCCTGCTTAAGTCCATAAATGGATCTCTTAAGCTTACACACCAAGTGCTCTTGGCCCTTAGCAATGAATCCCTCTGGTTGTTTCATGTGAATGTTTTCCTCAAGACTTCCGTTTAGGAAAGCCGTCTTGACATCCATCTGCCAGATCTCATAATCCAAATGAGCGGATATAGACAAGAGAATCCGGATTGACTTAAGCATGGCTACCGGCGAAAAGGTTTCCTAATAATCGATCCCTTCTTTCTGAGTATACCCTTTTGCCACCAATCTAGTTTTGAAGGTTTCAACCTTCCCATCAGATCCTCTCTTGCACTTGTAGACCCACTTACAGCCAATGGGTTTTACCCCATCTAGTGGTTCTACAAGTTCCCAGACTTGATTGTGATCCATAGATCCAATCTCAGACTCCATTGCAGTTTTCCAAGAATCTGCATCTTTATCTCGAATTGCCTCATCATAGGTCCTAGGATCCAATTCATTGAGACCTTCTGGGAAATCTGAAGCCTCTCCCAGACCAATGAATCTATCAGGTTGGCGTACAACCCTCCCACTGCGACGAGGCAGTTCCTGTACTTCTGTGACACGTTGTGCAGTGTTTGGTGGTTCCTCTTCTTGTACAACTGGTGTAGGATTCGATCCACCCCTTAACTCCTCAAGGATGATGTGACTCCTTGGTTTGTGGTTTATGACATAGTCTTCCTCTAAGAATCGAGCATTGGTGCTAACAATGATCTTCTGATCCTTAGGACTATAAAACAAACCACCTTTCATTCCTCTAGGATATCCAACGAACAGCCTTACATCAGTACGAGGAGCCAGCTTATCAGCTTCCTTGTCCAACACGTGTGCTGGGCTACCCCTAATCCGAATATGGTTCAAACTGGGCTTTCGTCCAGTCCATAGTTCTGTAGGTATAGCAGGAACTGATTTTGATGGAACCAAGTTAAGAATATAGGCCGCTGTTTCCAGGGCATATCCCCAGAATGAAATAGGCAACTCAGAATAACTCATCATAGATCTAACCATCTCTAACAATGTACGATTCCTTCTTTCCACCACGCCATTCTGCTTTGGCGTTCCAAGCGCAGTCAACCGGGATGTAATCCTACTCTCTGCTATGTAATCCCTAAATTCGCTTGAGAGGTACTCGCCACCATGATCGGAACGTAGTGACTTGATACTTCTGCCTATTCGTTTCTCCGCTTCCGCCTTAAACTCTTTGAATTTCTCAAAGCATTCAGACTTGCGACGTAACAGGTAGATATAACCGTATCTAGAGTAATCATCAATGAGAGTGATGAAATACTCGAACCCTCCTCGAGCTTGAACTGACATAGGGCTGCATAGGTTAGAGTGAATCAAATCTAATAGCCCTTCGGATCTATTTCCTTTTGACTGGAAAGGACGCTTGGTCATTTTACCTTCCAAACAGGATTCACACAAAGGAAATGATTCCAGTACCAAAGAAGACAATGGTCCATTGTTTACAAGCCTTTGTATCCTCTTAAGGTTAATGTGACCTAGCCTTAGATGTCAAAGATAGGTTTGATTCAATTCCGAAGGTTCTTTTCTCTTGTTAGGGTTTATGATCGATGTATTCAACAGTTGTCCTTGTGTAGTGTTTTCAATTGGTTTAAGAAAGTATAAGTGTCCATCCAATGTGCCAGAACAGATAAAATGTTTACCACTAAAGATAACTACTTTGTTATCAAAAGAAACAGAATATCCATCCATAATCAATTTAGAAACTGAAATCAAGTTTCGCCTAAAACCAGGCACATAAAGACAATCTTTCAAAACCAAAGTTCTATCACTACTGAAAGGTAAAACAACGTCTCCCACTGCAACAGCCACCACTCTCGTAGCATTGCCCATGCAGACGGTGATCTCGTCCTCACTCAGCTGTCTTTTTACCAGGAATCCCTGTAAAGACATGCAAACATGATCAGTAGCTCCAGTATCTACTACCCATGACTGGGTAGAACAAGTTGCAAAACATGTTTCCACAACCAGAGTGTGAGATGTACCTCTCTTCTTCTTCTTGTTAGGACACGCCGTCTTCCAGTGACCTAGTTGGCCGCACTTGAAGCACTTAGTCTTCAACTTGAATTCCTCGGGAGGAATCTTTGCCTTTGGCTTCTTCACCTTAGGCGCCTCATCTGCAGCCTTCTTAGGTGCGTTTCTCTTCTTCCTTTTTCCACCAGAAGAAGACGCTCATTTTTCAGCTATGTGGGCCTCAGGATTGCTCTTTTGGAGCAATTCAGCCGCCTGAAGATCTATAAGCAGTTCAGTCAGGCTGACATCCCTTTTAATCATGTTAAAATTCAGCCTGAACTGCTCAAACTTCGAAGACAAGCTATGAAGAACAATGTCGATTTGAGAGTCGCCATCTAGCTCTCCACCCAAGGTCTCGATCTCAGATAAATACCCCATCATCATGAGAACGTGATCCCTAACAGGTGTGGAGTCAGACATTCTTGCATCCATTAGCTTATTCATTGCCAAATGGCGTGTCGAGCGGTTCTGATGACCGAATAGCTGCCTAAGGTTGTACATGATATCATAAGCAGTTTTCATAGGCTCATGCTGATGTTGCAACACACTTGACATAGTTGCTAAGATGTAACAGCGCGCTATCTCATTAGACCTAAGCCACTTATCATATGCAACATTTTGGGCTTCGTCAGAACCCTCATCTAGCGTTTGAGGACAAACCTCTTCAAGCACAAACTTGTGTCCCTCAGCAACAAGAACTAAGTTAAGGTTACGAATCCAGTCATTGTAGTTTTCACCGACAAATTTGTTTTCTTTGAGGATTGAGGACAGATTGGAGAGTGCCATTGATGATATGAAATAACTGAAATTAAACATGCAGTACAGTCACATAACAAGTTTAGGATAAATAGTATATAATCGAAAGCCTCATAAAAATTATATACTTTTACACCGACACTTTAAAAACATCTTTTATAAGCCACGATAGTGTGGACGTTTATAAAAAACATCTTTAAATAGGTTAAACCTTTAATTTGCCTCCAGTTGAGTTTCCTTACAACAAGCAAATTAATAGCTGGATAATTAACACGGTCATGTAATCGTCTAACTGATAAGCCACAATCGTGTGGACGTTTATCAATAAATTACATCTAAGTGTGCACACCATTATCTTCGCACCAAGATCACTACTCGAATTTAACCGCTCCAGATGGAGGAGTCAGTTAGTTCTAATAGTGTTCTACAACTATCCTTTTAGGGGATTGAATTTCTAGAGAAATCTGTGATATGACACATCCGATATGGAGGAAGACCGATGTCAACGCGCATGCCCATCACTTCTCTATTAAACCAGATTTTAATGGAGACCGTATGAGATTTCTACATACTTTGGTATGAATCTCTCCCACTTAGTTATTTATGTTTGAGGTTTCATTTTATCCCATTATCGAATATGCAAACATCATATAAAATTATAAACATCCATTACATGCTTCAACATAATAAGCAACAGTAATATTCCAACTATCATGGCTTATATCTCATGTTGATTGATGAGATAAAACTGGAAAGTCAGCTCCGGAACAGGCTAGGAACCGCCGCCCCTTCACCGCGCCTCGCCGAAAATCCTAGCTCCATTTAGGGTTTCGGGACGTGAACCGGTGAACCTTCCTTTTTGGTGTTGAACCACTTTCCTTCTTTTGAGTTGATCTCCGATCTTTATTCAATACAGACTATCTATTCCAAAAGGAAAAATCTAATATTGCTAGAATAAAAATTACAACTCAAAAACTCGTCTAACAACTTTATATCTATTACATTAAAACAACGTAAAATAAAACCTAGACCTAATCCATGGATTTTCTCATGGATTAAAATCACGTAGCCAAACCGGCATACGACCAACATCCATTTAACATAAACATACATCACATAAAATAAAGGAGCCATGATAGTTGGTAAACCTGCAAACAAACACAGTCTACAAAACCAACAATCATGTATTATATGATCCACATAAAATAACATATGATATCTATGCATGAATATTAAATAATAATCGAATTTTACAATTAATTAAATTAATTAATTCGATATTATCCACAAGATAAAAATTGGAAATTAAAATAATTATCCACCAATTTAAATCTTGTTAAATTTCGAAAATATATCTTAAAATAAATCTGGAAATTATTTATAATTATCCACCAAATTTATTTAATATTTTCTAACCACCCTAATTAAATAATAATTGGATATATTGATATAAATCAAAAATCTAATCCAAATATTATCCATAAGAATCTAAATCTTTAAGGATAAAGTTTGGAGATTTGATTCCAATCCAAAATCTTCCAAAACCTATCCAAAATCAAATTCTTATCACAATTGGATTTTGATAATTATTTATATATATATCCAAAATCACCTTATCTAATTTTTAACCCATAGATTTCGAAAATTACTAGATTAATAAATCTGAAAATTTGATCCACTTCAAATTCTTCCAAATTTAAAATTCTATTTTCAAATCCATTTAGATTAAAATTAGGTAAATTAAGATATACATTAAATAACATCAAATCTTAATCCAATCTTCATAATTTTCGACCACCATTATTAAATAAATCTGAAAATTTAATTTTCATTAAAGTTTCCTCCAAATTTAATTAATAAAATTGAAAATTACATTAAATTAACATATTTGGAAATTTTGACATTAATCAAAAACTATTCCAAATAAAATACCTAGGTTTCGAAATTTTCTAGAATTAAAATCTGGAAATTTTGATCCACTTCAAAAATTACCAAATTTAAAATTCTAATTTCAAACCTATCTAGATTAGAATTTTGCAACTTTTGATATACATCAAAAATCACCAAATCCAATTCTAATCACTCCAAATTTTCGAACCACATCCAAATTAAATCTGGAAATTTGACCTTGATCAAAACATCATCCAAACTTTAATTATAGTGAACGAAAATTTAGACAAAAATTAGGGAATTTAATACATCAAAATTCGAAAATTTTGAACACCAATTTTTCGAAAATAATGAGATAGAAATCTGGAAATTTGAAGATCATCAAATATCATTCCAAATCTATATCACATCATGATCGAAAATTCCAACAATTCAAAACTAGAATTTTCGAATTCAATCCAAAAATTCTTCCAAGTTTTGAATACCATAAAATCGAAATACATATCCAATTAAATCTGAAAATTTAAACACCATAAATTTATCATCAAATTTAATATGCAATTCGAAATTATGCCCGGATTAATCCTAGAACAGTGCCAAAACCCGCTCTGATACCAGTTGTTGGGGTTTTTTCGAATTAAACCACCGCAGGACCATTTGGTTGTTCATAAATCCATGTTCATGCAAATCATAATTTTATGTAACATGCATGTTTATCACAGTCTAAACAAAAAGCATGCAAAGCATATTCGAATCTAATAAAGTGGAAGACATAGAAACGAATCTACTTACAAATCGATAGACGGTCTGTGGACAAGATTAAAGATCTAATCTTGCTGTTGAATGAATACTGTAAAAGGCGCCACCTAGCTAAAAATTTCGACCACCACAAATTCTACTCCAAGATCTTCTATTGTATTCCCGGACTGTATCTAGATTCAGAGTGGGCTGAAATCTACTAGATAGAGTTGTGAAATCTGTGGATAACTTTGAGAGACAAAGAGGGGCTGAATAATAGTGTGTAAATTTCTCCCCCCCTTCCCCTATTTATAGGGAGGGGGGCGAAAATTAGATCTCCAAACCCTACTGGGTTTTGGCCTCTATCTCAAGTTCAATATCCATTCCACTATCAGTCAATTGGGCTACAACAGGGATCTAGAAGAATATTAAATTGGCCCACTAATTTATTCTATATCCAATATCCAATAAACTTAGGATATAATTAAATAAATTAAGTTTTACTTTTATTCCATTAAAGAAGTAAAACTGACCTACCAATTTAATACATATTTACGAATATGCTTTCTCCTTTAGTCCAGCCATTCCCCGTGTTTAAGATATAATGTTTATTAATTAATTATGTAAGCCTCTGACAGCTATAATTAATCAACATCTAAAACCTTGAGTAGTACCACACAAGCTTTATTCATGTACGGAATAAATTCCACCTGCAGGGTTTCAACATGAACTTGTGTTTCCTCAAGAGAACATCATCAACCTGGCGCACCAGGACACAGTGCTCATGCATACTGCTCGAGACATCATGTATACATTGTTATTACCCAAGATATCGAATTCGATCTACGAAAAGATCTCACCCATTGATAAATCAAAGTAATAAACAACACACAGATATGCTCGCCAATATCACATGAGTTCAGAACCCGAACTCTGTGGATCTTAATTCTCTCAGTAACTGGGTCAGAGACAGAGAATAGTATCCTATCGTGATCCTCCTCAGTACACTAGCTAGTGTACTAGAATAATCAGTTAGTCAAGATAAACTAACTTATCAGATTATTCTACGGTGTACCGATGGTGTGTTCAGGACCATCTAAGTCGTGAGCTCTTTAATACATTACAAGGTTCTAATGATATGATCTTACCGTATGACTCCCCACACCATATCATCTACAATGTAAGTATATGGAACATTGCATAGAACAATTATAGAACATAATCTAAATGCAAACAGTGACTGCAATAACTTTCATTTCATATCATCATATCATCAGAAAAGTATACAAAGACAAGTCTTCCAGTATACAAAACTAACACCGGCCTCATCATTCCCCCTTCCTCAAAAGAATTCGACCTCAAATTCAGGTCCTCCTCATCAACATCATCTAAAGGAAAAGGAGATAGATCAGAAAAATTAAAGGTGGAAGAGCATTTATACTCACCAGACAGATCAAGTCTGTAAGCATTATCATTCACTCGGGCAATAACAGTGAACGGCCCATCTCCACGAGGCATCAACTTCGACTTCCTCAAATTAGGGAATCGCCCTGGGCTGAAGTGAACCCAAATCTTATCACCGAGTTTGAATAACACTTGCTTGTGGTGCTTATTTGCCTTAGCTGCATTTCGAACTCCCTGAAGCTCAATCCTCATCTTCACCTTTTCATGCATCTCTCAAACCTGTTTAGCCCTACGAATACCTTGTAAACTCGAAAGATGATCAATAGGTAAAGGAATAAGATCCGTTGGAGTCAACGGATTGAAACCATAAACTACCTCAAAAGGCGACATATGTGTAGAAGAATGCACGACTCTATTATATGCAAACTCAGCAAATGGTAAACATTCTTCCCACGATTTCAGATTATTTTTCACTAATGCACGTAGAAGAGCACCTAACATCCTATTTACTACCTTAGTCTGACCATCTGTCTGTGGATGACATGCAGTAGAAAATAATAGCTTAGTACCCAACTTCCCCCACAAAACTCTCCAAAAATGTCCCAAAAATTTCGAGTCCCTATCAGAAACAATAGTCCTAGTGATGCCATGCAAACGAACTACTTCACAAAAGAACAGATTGGCAATATTAACAGCATCATCAGTCTTTTTACATGCAATAAAATGAGACATTTTCGAGAAACGATCAACAACCACAAACACAGAATCTTTGCCAGACTTTGAACGAGGCAAACCCAGAATAAAATCTATGGAAATATCTACCCAAGGAGCAGATGGTGCCGGCAAAGGCGTATAAAGACCAAACGGACTCGAAGTGGATTTAGCCTTCCTACATGTAATACATCTAGCACAGACTCTTTCAACATCTCTTTTTATGCGAGGCCAATAAAAATGCTCATGCAAAAGATCTAATGTCTTATTGACACCAAAATGACCCATAAGACCCTCTGCATGCGACTCTAGAATAAACAACTCTTGCATAGAACAATCAGGCATACACAATTTTGCATCCTTAAACAAAAATCCATCAACTACATAAAAAAAATCAACAGCACGAGATTTCCCAACACATGATGCAAAAATAGGTCCAAAGAACGGATCAAAAGCATAAAAAATCTTAACATGCTCAAGACCTAGACACTGTGCATGCATAACAGAAATTAAAGCATACCTGCAGGAGAGTGCATCAGCAACCACATTATTCTCTCCCTTCTTATACTTGATCACATAATGGAACGACTCAATGAAGTCCACCCAGCGAGCATGGCGCAAGTTCAAGCTCTGTTGTCCCTTCAAGTGCTTAAGTTACTCGTGATCAGTGTGAATCACAAACTGTTTCGGGCGCAGGTAGTGCTGCCAAGTCTCTAAAGACCTGTTCAGTGCATACAACTCCTTGTCGTATGTAGAATACCTCAGAGCTGTGCCATTCAACTTCTCGCTAAAGTAGGTGACCGGCTTCCTATCCTGCATCAAAACAACACCAATGCCTATACCAGAGGCATCACACTCAATCTTGAACATCTTATTAAAATCAGGTAAAACCAACACAGGAGCATTACACAATTTTGACTTCAGCAAGTTAAAAGCATGCTCTTGGGCCTTGCCCCACTCAAACTTCCTATCTTTTCGACTAAGTTCGGTTAAGGGGGCTGCTATAGTGGAAAAATCCCATACAAAATGGCAATAGAATCTAGCTAAACCATGGAATGATCGAACTTCAACACATGACTTAGGCGTTGGCCACTCCTCTATGGCCTTCACCTTCATCCTATCAACCTCAACTCCACGAGTACTCACCACAAAACAAAGAAAAACAACCTCATCCATGCAAAAGGTACACTTAGACAAATTAGCATATAATTTCACATCACACAACAACTCAAAAACACGCCTAAGATGTCTAACATACTAAAAAATGCAGGTACTGTAAATGAGGATGACATCAAAGTAAACCATAACAAACTTCATAATCACATCTCTCAAGACATGGTTCATGAGATGCATGAATGTACTAGCGACATTGGTAAGCCCAAATGGCATGACAAGCCATTCGTACAATCCATGTTTCGTCTTGAATGCAGTCTTCCATTCATCCCTCTCACTCATTCTCACTTGAAAATATCCAAAACGCAAATCAATTTTCGAAAAGATAGATGCTCCAGACAACTCATCTAACATATCATCCAAACGGGGAATAGGGAAGTGATACTTTACCATTATCTTATTAATGGCCCGACAATCCATGCACATATGACACTCGTTATTCTTCTTGGGGATGAGTATGACGGGCACTGCACACGGTGACAGACTCTCTCTGATCTGCTTCTTCTCCAGCAACTCCTTGACCTGGCGGTCAATCTCTTTAGTCTCCTCGGGACTAGTACGGTAAGCTGGCCGGTTTGGAAGGACCTTCAGGCTGGAAGTCGATCTAGTGCTCAATTCCTCAAATTGGCGACAGACCACTCGAAATCTCTTCAGAAAATGCGTCCTAGAACTCCTCCATCAGCAGCTGCAAAACAGAAGGAACAACAACATCAGGAGTATCATAAGCCTTAAAATTAACTAGAACAATAGGTTTACCAGCTTTGATGGGTTTTTGGACTCCCTTTGCACTAATGAAGAAATTTCTGTGCACTATATCTGAACTGACTGCACTAGAAGAATCTGTAATGGCCACATGGGCTGCCTTAGTCGCACTCTTGGAAACTGACGCTGTTTTCTTGGACGTCTTGGGATCGGCCGTCGATTGGCCAGCTAGACCCGGGAACTTGCTCTCGGGCTATTTCTCCTTCATCTTCTTCTCCTTAAATTTCTCTTGCATTCTCATTTGATCTTCATTAGTTTCCTTAGGCATTAATGGCCACAATCTGGTGGTCCGTCCACCTCGGGTCACAGTATAAGTGTTGGCGAATCCATCATGAATCACCTTCCTGTCAAATCGCCATGGATGACCAAGCAATATATGTAAAGAACATAGGGATGATGTCACCAAGAACAATATCAGTAAATCGACCAATGGAGAAAGTAACACTTACATAATATCCAATGTGGATTTCTCCTCGGTCAGTTAGCCACTGCAAACGATACGACTTGGGGTGCTTTTGTGGAACCAGATTCAACTTTCCCACTACGTACTAGCTGAACACGTTCACGACACTACCACTGTCAATGATGAGTGAGCACGTCTTATCTTGGATTTCACAATGCGCATAGAAGATGTTCTCACACTGGTCATTCTGATCCTCCTCTCGAATCAGGCTCAGTGCTCGGATCGAAACAAGAATGACATGGGCTTGCTTCGGCTTCTGATCTTCAATCTCTTCCACAAATGGATGGTCAAGGGGCTGTTCGGTCCTCCTTCCACTTCTTCTTTATTGAGCTCTTCCTCACTTGCTGACTAAAGTTCATTCTGCTCGGTAAGGAAAAGAACTCGACGGTTCAGACACTGGGCTTGGAAGTGTTCCCATCCTATACACTTGTGACATTGAACGTCATGTGTTCTTCCTAGAGTACTATTCGAAGACTGATTGGGCTACACTGTTCAATTTGGATTACCTCTGTTCGGTGCATGCGAATTATACTCAGGTCTGCGGCTCAGCTGTGGTGCAGACTACTCAAAACGGTGAACGGGCTGTGACTGCTGATCTTGAGGATGTGTAGGGGCTGTCCTAGGCGTGGAAGACTCGCCTCGACCCCACTGTGTCCGTGCTGGCGTCGACTATGATGGTCTCTTGTGGCCATCTCTGAGCTGCCGCTCTACTATTGAGGCATAATGGACCATGGCCTCAATACTGGTGAAGTCCCTCAACTCGACTTCACAAGTGATGCCTGGGTTCATTCCCTTAATGCATCAGTTGATTGTGGCAACCATTCTCTTCTTTCCCAACTCGATTAAGGGCTGTCTCGAGTTCCTTGTGCTACTCCTCTATAGAATGTGTACCTTGTCTGATTCGGTTCAGTTTCTTCTCGAGGTCACGCTCATAATGTACCGGAATGAAATGTCCTCTCATGAAGTCCTTCATCTCATGCCACGAATCAATAGACGGGTGGCGCTCTCGGCATCGCCGGTTCTGCTGGAACTCCCACCAGGTGGCTGCACATCCTCTGAACTCTAACGAGGTTAACTGGACCTTCTTCTGCTCAGGAAAATCATAGCAGTCGAAAATATTGTCAACCTTTCTCTCCCAGTGGAGATAAAGGTCTGGATCATGTAGTGCCTCAAACTCCGGGATGCTTGTCTTAATGTTATTCAACAAGCTATCGGGATCCGCACGTCGGGCTGTATGTTGGTGGTAAGGCTGACGTGGTCGGTCACGTCTCTGAAATGGATCATACTCAGCCTCAAATTCCTATGCAAATTCACCAAAAGCTTCTTCAGCAGCACGATCATAGGGCTCGTTAAACTGCACTTGAGGTTGGTGACGCTGAGCTTGTAGTACTCAAGCATTTGCTCTAGCTGGCTCAGCTGCATGTATTTCTGGCAGATGAGCTACTTCAGACGGTTGAGCTGCTGCTGGCTGTAAAGGTTGGCCTTGAACTGATGGTGGTGTAGGAATTCGAGCAGCAATAAGCTCGAGCTGTGCCATCATTTTAGCTAATGAACTATCCAGCTTATGCTCCAATTCCTGATGGTGGTACTGGGCATCCCATGGTTGCGGCATCGATGAAGCCGCATCTGTAAGAGTACTAGGTTAAGGGGTGCCTTATCATTCGTCTTGTTATAACCATCTCTGGACTCCATTGGTACCTACAAAACAAATAAAATAAAGAAAACAAAAGAAAACAAAAGAACAGGACCTCACTTTTTTTTAACTCTCGTGTATATCACTCAACTCTAAGCTTCAAATCCTTAGTAGAACTAATGCTAGCTCGTCCAACTCTAGTCAAGAGCTCGAACGTGACTTCCAAAGTACCATGGGGTATCCAAAACACCACGAGATAGGCTGCAATGGGTATTGGTCGGCTGTATGGGTGAATAGATAAAGAATTTTGAAGAAACCGAAAAACCAGAAAATATTCACTGGGCAGTTTCACCTAGAAGATGATAGAATTCGGCCAAAAGTACAGTATTATGGAATGGTATTATGGAGAAAAATCGGAGTTCTAGAGCAAATTTGGCAAAAAACCAATTTTCGGCTGTAGAGTGATCGGTGGATGAATTTTCAGTGGTTATGTATGGGAGGTAAGGATGAGAATTAAGGCTGTGAATGTGAATGAATATGTATTGGATTATGGAGCGAGATTGTACCAAGTGTAAACACGAGCTCAACAAGGGAAAAGAATAAATCCTAAACTAACTAGAAAACAAAACCAAACCCAAATAGGAAAAAAAAAAATCAACTCCTATAACTACTAGACACAAATTTTCAACCCCTCTAGATAATCAGTCCTAGGATCGAAAATCAAGCTTCCAAACAAGACTATAACCCGCTGCAAATTGGCGTCCCAATCGCTATTCGACGAAGATGACGAATCAAACAAGAACTTCAAGAATGAATTCAAGATCCTCAAAAAACATGGCAAATACAGTAGGGCTCGACCAACTCCTCTTTTTTTTCTTCTTTGTTTTTTATATGATTTTTTTATAACTGATCGATCCTTTTTCCCCTACTATGTCACACACGAATTTAGATTGAACCACGACCAACCTAAGTTGACGTGGCTCTGATACCAAAAACTATGATGCGACCAATACATTGCGGAAGATAAGGAAAGAACAATTCCAACTATATATGTGATTCAACCCAACAATAAGCTGAACAATACTGAATAAATAACCTAAATAAGCTGATAAATTCAATAGAACACGAATTGAACAAGAATTGAACTTGAATCAACCTAAATAACCCGTAAAACCCTAAATAAAGACTCGATCAGAAACCTATGCAAACAACATCTGATTAAGCTCAAATTTTAACATAAGGTACAATCAGAAGTCATAAACAACATATCCAAATTTTAGAAAAAACGCACAAGTATATTATGAGATGGCTCGATGGTCAAATTTCAGACTGTTTTTGGCTTATGAATCGACCTAGGGCTTGTATGGATGGAATCTAGACTTGGGATGCTATAGAGACAAATATAATGATACTAGGATGGATATGGAATGTGTATGGTGGTGTGGTAGTGGCTGGAATGGAGTTGGAACAGTGGAAAATGAAAATAGAGATGAATCTTACCCGAAACGAGTCCCGAATCTACTTGAATCCGGAACGCGCCTATGGAGCAATCTTCGTGGCTGTCTAACCCGTACACTACTGAAAGCACGAACGAGATGGTTAATTTCAAGTTTGAATTTTTCAAAATCAAGCTCTACCAAGAACTATCAATTTACTGCGTGAGAGAAGAGAATAGCGTAAAAAGCTATTTTCATTCATTCAAGTCTGAGAAACATCATGAATGAAAATCCCCTAAATAATTAACCTAGGGAACGAAAATCCCATGTATCTTGGGCCTAGAATTCAAATTGGTCTAATAAAATAACTACTGGGTCCAATATCACCTAAACAAGTTGTGATAAATTGGACTGCTAATTAAATAAAACCACAACTAAACTAATATCCCAAATAAATAACAGAACTAATTAAAAATAGCAAAAATAAATAATTAAAATAGTAAGAAACGTCCACATTGACTTAATCTAGCTCTTCGATGTTCAACACAGTCACCAGCTTGCACTGCCTGAAATCGGCTCCATCATCTTCCAACTTCTTTGTCATTTAGCACTGCAGATATCCTTGCAACTTCTTGGCACGTAAACGCATCACTGGACCTCGTAGCTGCAACTCCGAATTTAATTCCTCAGTGCTCATCCCAGCCTCATCATGTTACTTTCAGATTTTAATAAGGGATTTTCTAGAACGTTTCATTTGTTAGGTGATTAGAGTTTTAATCACGAAAACTTCTTTTCTAGTTAGAATTCTAGTTATGGTAATTTTATTTCCATAAGTTTTGAACACCACTAGTATAAATAGGACATCATTGTATCCTATTTTTCCTTAGACATTGTTTGATCTTTGAATTTAATTCACTTTGTCTCCTACCTTTAAAGTTTCGAAAATTATAGTCTTAGAGTTTGACATCACTAAAGTTTTTTCAAGAGCATCGTTCTAGTTCATCAAAGATCTAGGGTGGTCTTGCCCTATCTGAGAAGTTACTTCAAGATACGTGTTTTGTTTCACCAAAAGGAATGAGGTTCGTATTGGGTTGCATCTCAACACCATCATCACCATCGATCATCATCCAACATTCATCTTCATTCATTCACCATCATTCAAGTGAAAGTTCTTCATCAACCTATCAGTCGTGAGTTCATCAACCAAGTCGTGGGAATCCTACATCAACGTCGTGCAAATACGTCAACTCCATTCCATCATTCCAAAGTAGATTGTTTAATCCGTAAGATTGTTAAATTATTTCTATTTTCATCCATGTTCGATAGTCACCAAGTTAGGATCGAATCCTTACTAGGTGTCATGTGTTCTTTTCCGAGCTTCCGCATATTTGTATCGGAATAAGAAGTTTCGATAAAAAAAAAGAAAAAAAGAAGTTCGATTTTTTTTGCATTGTTCTATTCTTGTTCAATTTTATTTTTGTACTTTTCTTCTCTACTTGGACGTTTCCTTATTTATTCCTAGATTGATTAGGTTGTTTTGATTTCCACTTTCATTGTTTATTATTCCACCCTTTTATTCACATCATAAGTTTCCTTCGTTTTCTATCTTAATTTTGGAAATTTCATTCTTTTTCCTTTGGGATTTAATTTTATTCCTACTCCACTTAGGAATTTAAATTATATTCTACTTCTACTCCATCTACCCTAATCCCACACGCCTAATGGTGCGTCGTTTTTCACCAAAAATAAATGTCCCGACAATCAGTCGGTAAGCCCTTACTGCAGAGTACAGCGGCGAGCAGGATCGTCTCCCAAGGAACTGGCGAGGATTACTCCTTATTTCCAATCTGTATAACCAAACTTCAAACGGGGGTTTTGAGATGTTTAAACTGAATTTAACGAAAGCAATAATTAAATTAAATAAACAAATACGCAGATAACGGATTCTAACAGTTATAAAAGAAATATCCCGGATTCCAACTAACTCCACTCTAGCTCAATTAACCGATCCTTGATGCAAAGATTAATTTAATCAACTCATGCAAACCAGTTATAGTCGCCGAAGACACTTACTGACACGACCTAATTTCTCCATAACTCCTCGATAACCAGGAAGACACTTCACCAATTATTTCCCTAATCGACTGACAACCGTAAGAGACACTCTATAGGTTTAATGAGCCGACAGCATTTAATTCGAGAGAAACCCGATTCAAACCTAACTGACTCTGACACAGGACAGTTGAGACTCGACTGTTATTCCCCTGGCTCTGAAGCACCATTTTACCACTAATTAAACTTAAACCACAATTACGGATGGCCGGTTTAATTGGCTACTAATTAATTCTGGATTACTAAATATTTGCAACTACCTAGTAAAACCAAAACAATTAAACGACACGAAAATTAAGAACAACAGATACATGCAATCGATTAAATGATAAAACAGTTAGATCTCACGATTTAGTTGGCTAGAGCTTCGTTAAGTTGTCACCCGAGATATAATTGAACTTAGCCGGAACTCATAATTGAACTGTATCGCATAGGATTATTGAAAGCTTGAACACGATGAAGTCGAAAAGAAAGAAATATGAAACTGAATAAAATCACGTCTCTGGTCCCGCGTGCGTTCTCTTTTCTGAATTCCGAATTCTTCCATTCTAATTAAAAGAGATCCTAATATATCTAATATCCATAAAAGAGTTTGTCCTAACAAGGAAACAAAAATCTAGATATATCTAAACAAGGTAAGTTGACCAAAAAGAGTCCTTAGGGTTGTGGACTTCTTTGTAGCCGCCTCCAAGCAATTCCCGAGCTGTAATTCACGTTTGGGCCCACTGGAAATCTCAAAACATATGGATTGGCCCAGTTCCAATCGTCAAAGCCCACGAACTGCGCCCAGAATTCCTTAACTCCTGTAGTATGCCCTTACTGACTGCGACTTCAAATCTCTTCACATCAAAATGCGCAGCTTTAGTCTAGAATCTCGGCTCTTTCTTCACTATGAGGCTAGCTACCTGCATTCAACTCAAAAGCCACTTCTTCCCACAAAATAGAGCAATAGGGTAATTACATAGCAATAATAGACATGAAATAAACCTCCAAAACCTAGGAAAATATGGTCCAATCAAACTACCCCACACTAAGACATTGCTCGTCCTCGAGCACACTTAAACACAAAACACACACAAAAAGGTTTTAAAGACACAAATGCAATGAGTGACTGCTCTTGATCAGAAATAGTAGAAGCCCAGGCTGTCATGTAACCAACCACATACCACAAACCAATTTGTTTCATTAACCAGTGTATACTCTTCATTCGAGTTAAGATTGTGCACCTCGATCCAGCCTCACCCAAGATTCTCTCAAAATTCACTCAAAACAAGGGTAACATGGAAAGAATTCACTCAGTCAAGATTAGACACTTTCAACATAGAATTGCCCTCATGTCAAAACATGCATCAAATTAATCAAGTTATTCACAAATCAAAAGGACTTTTCATTTTGGTTGTAATGGGGTTGGGGTCAGAGGTAGGAAACTTTAGGATAAGTGGCTATAATTTGGAAAAACTGTGCAAGTGTATCAAAATTCATAAACAGCTGCAATGTTCAGCAATCGGGCTCAAGTGTTTCAATTTATCTCATATATAGCTTTGCTATACCTCTTTCCCTACAGCTCTCTCATTTTTTTCCTTTTTCATTTTTTTCATTTTTTTTAATAAACATAACAGTAGGGCAAGGACTTTTCTTTTTGCACCTTTTAATCCTTTCTGCAGCTCCAAAAAAATATAGAAACACTGGCATAATTTTCCAAAAGGTGACAAAAAACAAGCTGTGGGAATAAAAGGCTACAGCTCATTGAGTTATGGTTTTCAAAAGAACTAGGAATTGTGGCTCAAAAGGGCTTACTAGGGGATAATGTAAGGGAAGGATAATTTCAAGCCAAAATGAGGTGAGTTCCTAGCTGCCTTTTTCATTTTCATGAATATACTTAATCAATCAAACAAGCATGGCATTTAGGCAATTCAAGTATCAAGCAAACCTAATCTGACACACACATATCCAAGGAACTTCGAGCTGTAATAAAGATATTTCAATTTTTTTTTTTATATGTTCAAGGCTCAAAACTCACGTATATGAGCTATCAAAGGTGATCAAAATGCACATCCATCATTCTCAAATATATCCAAGCAACACATGATTTAATTCCACAAAAACAACCACCAAACAATCCAGTCAAACCAACATAACAGCCCGTTCTCTTTCTACATCTATTCTCAAACAATCACACACTTGCATTCAAAACAAAAATAAAAATACAGACAGACTTAGTACAAACTAAGCATGTAAAATGAGTGTCTCCACCCCACACTTAGAATAGTACAGTGTCCGCACTGTAAAAGGAAACAACACACAAGCACTCAAAATAGAAACAAATCACACACAAAGAACACAAACAAACGACAGCAAAAAGAGGTAGAAGTGGACCAATACTCGCGCAGTCAAGGGTTATCGCTCATATGAATCACCACTTACTCCAAGGTGGTGAGTCTCCCATCAATTTCTCGAGGCGGTGGAGGATCTGTTGAGTGGCCTGGGCGATCAAGGTCTCAATGGCTGGTAGCAGAGAAACGGAGGGGGCGGAAGGACCTGCAACCACAGAAGGACTCAGGGTCGAAACACCCGGTCGAGCTAACTGATACTGCCCGGAGGCGTTAATGAAAAGCAGGCGCATGTTGTTCAATTCAGTCAAAGTGAGAGTAGTGAGGGAAATGGACTCTAAATTAGGGACATCCACTTCCAATTTCTCAGCCAGCAATGTAATGAGATGCCCAAGAGGGACTTTACCGTGTGGGTGATTTGCGATGTACCGCCACTGTAAAGCTAACCAAAAACCAAAGTTGACCCTTTCTTGCTTAATCATACAAGTTAATAAAAAGACCTCCTGCTTTGTGACAATACTAAGCATGTCAACCCGACCAAAGAAATTGAGAGTCAAGAAACAATGACACAAACGTAAAGCATCATCACGGATAGTAGCACTCTTAGACAAACGCGGCATATAATGTTCCTCCACAGATAACTCACGCCAATGATCCGAAATAGCTAGAGCATGCTCATCAGGTATATCACACCAAGCAGAGTCATATGCATCCTCAGTCACAGAAAGAGCAGACTCCAATCCCAAGAACACATTCAACGTGTTCACAGACATATGAAATTCCCACCCCCGCAATCGAAATAGAATAACATGCGAATGAGTTAAAGAACTAGAAGCTTTAAACACAAAGGATGACAGAAATTCAACAGTCAAAACATCATAAACTGGGCGAGAAGTATCTAGCAAGATCTCCCACCCGATCGATCGAAAATTAGTACGGATAGGATCATTTACCTCAAGCGGTGCGATGCTATCCCAATCGAAAATTCAAGGGCCAAGAAGAAGGCGGGTCATGTTCTGGCGAAGACGGCGGTTGATCTCATCCACTGGGCAAAAATGGGGGCGATGGCCGGTGCGGCGGCGGGAGGAGGATGGTCCGGCAGATGGTGAAGTGGCCATTCGAGCAGGGGAAGATGGCGGTGGGGAAACTGTAGACGCCGGAGCGGGATTAGCGGCGGATGGAGAGGGTTAAATGTCGGCCTACGTGGTCTGGGAAGAGTCGGTGGCGACGACACGGTGATTAGGGCGGCCGGCGGTTGATTTGCTGCGAATCCGGCGTGGTGGTGATGAGGATGACGATCGCGGTGGCGACGAGGCACGAGGGGGTGTTGCGGTGGCAGAAGGTAGAGGAGAAGGGGTAATAGTCGGTCCGGCAGGCTCTGGCGGCGGCGAGGGGGCTCGAGTGGAAGTAGAAGGACCGGCGGAAAGTTTGCGCCTCTTGGTGGCGACAGCGAGGGCTCGGCCGCGAGTACGAGGCGGGAAAGAGATGCCGGCAGTGTGGGCTTCAGGCGGGGGCGGCGGTGGTGTGGCGGCGGGCTTGGAGGCTTTTCGCTTGGCCATGATGGGATGTCCGGTGGTAGGCGGTTGGGGAGTTGAAGAGACGCGGGAGTTCTACAAGCAGTAAAAAAATAGGATAAGTGCTGTAACAATTCAAATAGGGGGGAAAATGGGTGAAATTATATCAAATTAGGGCTAAGGGCAACATCCCCCAAACATAATTATGGAAATTGCAACTTAGCCCCTCCTTACTTAGGAAATTAACGGATGCCCCTTACCCCACACTTAGAAGCAAAATGACTAACACTGAGATGAATTAGCATAAATCTGCCGAGCTCCCTTTTTTTTGTTGTATATATATAAAACGAAAAGCAACTAAAAGGATAAAAATAAAAATAGGAAAGAAAGGAAAGAAAGGAAAGAAATAAACAGTAAATAAATGGGAAAAGGGAAAGAAATCGGGTTGCCTCCCGAGAAGCGCCGTTGGTTAATGTCGTAGGCTCGACAGGAGGAAAGTGATCATGAAGTGATTTTCGGGGTACCCAAGTCGACCCCATCAAATGGCTGTGAATCTAATCCAGCAAGAAATGGCTTTAACAACTGTCCATTGACTGTGAGAATTTTATCCGTAGACAAGCTGCGAATCTCCACTGCGCCGTAAGGGCTTACTCGAACAACTTCATATGGGCCTGTCCAACGGGACTTCAACTTGCCCGGCATGAGTCGGAGACGAGCATTAAACAACAGGACTTGCTGGCCAACTTCGAAACTTTTCCTCTGAATATATTTGTCATGCAAGAATTTTGTGCGCTCTTTGTAGGACCGAGCGTGATCATAAGCTTCCAAACGAATTTCCTCAAGTTCTTGCAATTGGTACTTTCTCTCGAACCCGGCTAATTGTGGATCAAGGCAGCACTGTTTTACTGCCCAGAAGGCTCGGTGTTCCAATTCTACAGGAAGATGGCACTGCTTGCCAAAAATTAAGCGGTAAGGGGACATGCCAATCGGTGACTTGTATGCTGTGCGGTATGCCCATACTGCATCATCCAGACGCAGGCTCCAGTCCTTCCTGTTAGGACTGACGGTTTTCTCCAAAATATTCTTGATTTCTCGATTCGAAACTTCGGCCTGTCCATTAGACTGAGGGTGATAAGCTGTAGCAACTCGATGATGGACCCCATATTTCTTGAACAAGGCTTCCAATGTTCGATTGCAGAAGTGAGTGCCTTGGTCACTAATTACGGCGCGAGGCACACCAAATCGTTGGAAGATTTGAGTTGTCAGAAACTTAGCCACCACTTTGGAATCATTGGTCGGAGTAGCTTGAACTTCAACCCATTTGGAGACATAATCGACGGCCAAAAGAATGTATGATTTGCCGAAGGAGCTCGGAAAAGGACCCATGAAGTCCATGCCCCATACATCAAAAATCTCACACACCAAGATCGGCACTTAAGGCATCTCGTTTCTGGAGAAAATATTACCAAGACGTTGGCAACGATCACAAGTCTTGCAAAACAGGTAAGCATCTTTGAAAATCGATTCCTAATAAAACCCACAGTCGAGGATTTTACGAGCTGTCCGCTTTGGTCCAAAGTGTCCTCCGCAGGCATGAGCATGGCAAAACTCGAGAATCGACTGGATCTCATCATCCGGAATGCAGCGTCGAATGACTTGATCGACACAGGTTTTCCATAAGTAAGGCTCGTCCCAAATGAAGTACTTAGCTTGGCTTTTCAACTTATTTTTCTTTGCTGTTTCAGTTCCCTTGGGAAACATCCCAGTTGCGAGGTAGTTCACCAAATCAGCATACCAAGGGGTTGCACTGGCTGCGGCCAGTAATAGCTCGTCTGGGAAGTCATCCGGTATGGGCATACCGTCGGACTGTGTAATCAGTCTGCTCAGATGGTCAGCAACATTATTTTCAGCGCCCTTTTTGTCCTTTATTTCCAGATCAAATTCTTGCAAAAGAAGTATCCAACGAATCAGACGAGGCTTGGACTCCTTTTTGGACAGCAAATACTTCAAAGCGGCATGATCTGTATATACCATAACTTTGGATCCCACAATATACGACCGAAACTTTTCGCATGCGAAAACGACAGCTAAAAGCTCTTTCTCTGTGGTAGTGTAATTGCATTGGGCTGAGTTAAGAGTCTTGGAGGCATAATAGATGACATGGCTCTGCTTCCCACTCTTTTGTCCAAGTACGGCTCCAACCGCGAAGTCACTAGCGTCGCACATGAGCTCAAAAGGAAGGCCCCATTGGGGTGGTTGGATGATCGGTGCAGAAATAAGTTTTGCCTTCAAAATATCGAATGCCTCCTTGCATTGGTCATCAAAGAGGAATGGCGCATCTTTTTGTAGCAACTTGGTCATCGGCTGGGCGATTTTGGAAAAGTCTTGAATGAAGCGCCGGTAGAATCCGGCATGCCCTAGAAAGGCACGGATCTCTTTCTCATTAGAAGGGTAAGGAAACTTCACGATTAAATCAACTTTTGCTCGATCGACTTCGATCCCTTTTGCAGAAATAACATGGCCAAGCACGATGCCTTGTTGCACCATAAAATGACATTTCTCGAAATTCAACACCAAATCCGTCTCGACACACCTTTGAAGAACCTTATCCAGGTGCTCGATGCATTGCTCGAAAGAATCTCCATGAACTGTGAAATCATCCATAAAAATCTCGATGCAGCTCTCGATCAAGTCGGAAAAAATGCTCATCATGCACCGTTGGAAAGTGCCGGGAGCGTTACACAATCCAAATGGCATCTTGCGGCAGGCAAACGTTCCAAATGGGCAAGTGAAAGTCGTCTTTTCTTGGTCCTCTTGGGCGACAAAAATCTGGAAGTAGCCCGAGTATCCGTCGAGGAAGCAAAAGAACGATTTTTCTGCTAAACGTTCCAGCACCTCATCGATGAACGGCAAAGGGAAATGATCTTTGCGTGTAGCATCATTTAGTTTCCTAAAATCGATGCACATGTGCCACCCAGTTTGCAACTGTATCGGAATCAACTCATTGTTCTCATTCTTTACAAGCTGGAAACCGGATTTTTTAGGGACAACGTGCACTGGATTGACCCATTCACTGTCAGAAATTGGGTAAATGATCCCAAGTTGGAGCAGTTTGAGAATCTCTTTGAGAACCACTTCTTTCATCACCGGGTTTAATTTTCTCTGTGGATCCCGAGAAGGCTTCCAATCTGGCTCAAGGAATATCCGGTGCATGCAAATGTCTGGACTAATCCCCTTGATATCAGCTAATGTCCAACCTATGGCGCCTTAATGTTTTTTCAGAAGTTCGACCAATCGGTTTTCTTGGTCGGAGGAAAGATCCTTGCTGATGATGACGGGCAGTGTGTCGTCCTTTCCCAGATAAGCATATTTCAAATGCTCAGGCAGAACCTTCAACTCTAGAACTGGGGCTTTCACGTGTGATGGCAATATCGGCTCTGTGGCCGTCGGGAAGGGCATACGACTTGGTATGTTCCGTGCAGGAAATTCCTCGGTGGCATACAACTGCTGGATAATCTCTCGAATTGCTTCTTCTTCTTCCGAACCTGCAATTGTGTCAGAAACTCCACCAAAAAGTACCTGCTCAAGTGGGTCCGCCCTGAAATTACACTCAACAAACTCGTCAACTAAAGAATCAACAACATCAAACATATACAAAGCTTCTGGGTCCTCGACATGTTTCATAGCTTCAAAAATGTTAAATGTGACTATGTCTCCATCAAATTCAAAACTCAACATGCCTTTATCAACATCTATCTTAGTTCTTGCTGTTTTCATAAATGGACGACCTAACAAAATCAAAGGCCTATGAGCAGACAGAGAATCATTCATATCAACAATATAAAAATCCACAGGAAAGATTAAATCATTGACCTTAACAAGAACATCCTCTTCAACACCTTGGGGATAAGCATTAGATCTATCGGCCAATTGAATTATGACTCGGGTATCCTTCATGGGACCTAACTGCAGATCTTTGTATGTAGACAGAGGCATGACATTTATGGATGCACCTAAGTCTAACATAACACTATCGACCTTCTTGCTCCCAATGATGCAAGGGATAGTGAACATACCTGGGTCTCGGCATTTCTGTGGTAACTTTCGTTGAATAACGGCAGACACATTCTCACCAACTGTAATTCTTGCGTCCTTCCCATACCTTATCTTCTTTGCACAGAGCTCTTTCAAGAATTTGGCGTATCTGGGAACTTAATTGATAGCATCGAGCAATGGGAGATTGATCTCCACTTTCTTGAACAACTCTAGGATCTCCTTGTCATTATCATCCTTCTTATGCTTCGCCAACCTGGAAGGAAAAGGAGCTGCATGAATAGGATTAGGAATTTTAGATGGTGTACGTACCTCAGTAGGGGCATCCTGAGCAACAGCTTGCTTATTGTCAGCTTCCATACTGCCGTCAGCATCGGTAGTATGCCCATACTGCTGACTGTTCTGCTTCTTTGGCTCAACTACAACTAACTCTTTTCCACTCCTAAGTGTGACTGCACTGACATTGCCTCTGGGATTCTGTTCAATCTGGGATGGGAGCTTGCCTTGATTTCCTTGCATCTTGTTCATCTGTGTGGCAAGTTGGGTAATTTGTGTGCCCATACTACCTAGAGATGCTTAGGTTTCTTGCTGGAACGCCTTCTGACTTTGTGCCAAATTGTTCACCAGAGCACTGCTTTGCTCGAGACATTTCATGATATCGCTCATACTGGGAACAGCCTTGTCAGTATGGGCATACGGACTATCTCTCGGGGGTCTCGGTGGTAAATCTCCAGTTACAGGTTGATCGCCAGGTTGTTTCCATCGGAAATTGGGGTGATCTCTCCAACCCGGATTGTAAGTGTTGGAGTAAGGATCATTGTTCCTTCTTCTCCTAAAATTATCTCCTCGTGGAGCATCATAGTACATCCCCTTGAGCGCATCTTGTTATGCATCACCCGAACCATATCAAGCTTGTTCGGTGGCCGACTTGTGTAATGTGGGACACTCATCAGAAAAGTGTCCATCATCTGAACAGACTCCACAGAAAGAGCCCTTTGCAACAGCTAGGCCACGAACCAAAGAGGTGAGTGCATCAATTTTCTCAGTTACTCCAGAACTTTCGGCTCGGTCAATGGCTTTCACTGGTCTGTGTCGCCCCTCATCTTCATCATCATACTGCTGTCCTCCGGACACCATGTCCATGATCAATTGTTTTGCCTCTGCCAAAGTTTTGTTAGTGAGTGAGCCTCCGCTAGCAACATCAACAATCTTTCTATCAAACGTCGACATGCCATGATAGAAATAATTGGTGAATAACTGATAGTCTGTGAAACCATGGTCTGGACATATTCGGCACAATTGCTGAAATCTCGCCCAATAATCGGCCAAACTTTCATTCGGCTTCTGCTTGATACTACTAATGGCTATTCGAAGATTTGCAGCTCTAGTTTCCGGAAAGAATTTGTGCAGAAACTGCTCTTCCATCTCATCCCAAGTGGTGATCGAACCTGGTGGAAGATCAAAAAAGCATTCCCTTGCCCGTCCATGCAACGTGTGTGAAAAAGTTAACAGGCGAAGGTTGTTGGGCGTGAAGCCTTGAGGACGCAAGGTAGAGCAAACCCAATCGAACTTAGCTAAGTGCGTGTGAGTACTTTCTCCAGGGGCATCGCTAAACTTAGGTAATACTTGGATGAAACCTGGTCGGATTTCCGCATTATGAGCGATGGTAGGCAGAACTATGCAGATAGGGCGATTGTTCCGATGATGACCAAGTTCTCGAATCAAAGAAGCCGGCTCAGCTACATCAGCCCTGATTAAGGCTCTGTTCTCTTCGTGGTTGGCAGGAGGCTCTTGATTGTTACGTGGATTTGGATTGTCTGCCATGTTGAACAGCTGTGGAAGATCGAGGTCGCTTTCAGATTCGAAAGCCTCCTTAGCTTTTCGAGCAGCCTTTCTCAAACGGTGTATCCTTCTTTCTGGTTCGGGATCGTACTCTAGCTTTTTGTCTGCAAAGGAACGGGTCATGTACCAGAATAATAAAAAATAAACAAAGTAAAAACACAAACTGAAAAGTAAGAGTAATCGCTGCTTAGAACCAATCCCCGGCAACGGCGCCAAAATTTGGTGCGTCGATTTTCACCAAAAATAAATGTCCCGACAATCAGTCGGTAAGCCCTTACTGCAGAGTACATCGGCGAGCAGGATCGTCTCCCAAGGGACTGGCGAGGATTACTCCTTATTTCCAATCTGTATAACCAAACTTCAAACGGGGGTTTTGAGATGTTTAAACTGAATTTAACGAAAGCAATAATTAAATTAAATAAACAAATACGCAGATAACGGATTCTAACAGTTATAAAAGAAATATCCCGGATTCCAACTAACTCCACTCTAGCTCAATTAACCGATCCTTGATGCAAAGATTAATTTAATCAACTCATGCAAACCAGTTATAGTCGCCGAAGACACTTACTGACACGACCTAATTTCTCCATAACTCCTCGATAACCAGGAAGACACTTCACCAATTATTTCCCTAATCGACTAACAACCGTAAGAGACACTCTATAGGTTTAATGAGCCGACAACATTTAATTCGAGAGAAACCCGATTCAAACCTAACTGACTCTGACACAGGACAGTTAAGACTCGACTGTTATTCCCCTGGCTCTGAAGAACCGTTTTACCACTAATTAAACTTAAACCACAATTACGGATGGTCGGTTTAATTGGCTACTAATTAATTCTGGATTACTAAATATTTGCAACTACCTAGTAAAACCAAAACAGTTAAACGACACGAAAATTAAGAACAACAGATACATGCAATCGATTAAATGATAAAACAGTTAGATCTCATGATTTAGTTGGCTAGAGCTTCGTTAAGTTGTCACCCGAGATATAATTGAACTTAGCTGGAACTCATAATTGAACTGTATCGCATAGGATTATTGAAAGCTTGAACACGATGAAGTCGAAAAGAAAGAAATATGAAACTGAATAAAATCACGTCTGTGGTCTCGCGTGCGTTCTCTGTTCTGAATTCTGAATTCTTCCATTCTAATTAAAAGAGATCCTAATATATCTAATATCCATAAAAGAGTTTGTCCTAACAAGGAAACAAAAATCTAGATATATCTAAACAAGGTAAGTTGACCAAAAAGACTCCTTAGGGTTGTGGACTTCTTTGTAGCCGCCTCTAAGCAATTCCCGAGCTGTAATTCACGTCTGGGCCCACTGGAAATCTCAAAACGTATGGATCGGAAAGCGATGATGAACAACTACCACTGGCTCAGTATGAACCAAGATGTGATCCTCCAAGGAGAATCAAAAGAGATCACCCAAATTCCCAAATCATCAGTGATGGATCTCAAGGAGTCCAAAAAAGAACAAAGAGCTCAGCCGATGTTGCTGAATTGGTCAAACAGGTTTGCATGTCATCAGTTATTAACCTTGTGTCCATTTCATGCTTTATGTCCAGTGTTGAACCTAAAAATGTCAAAGAAGCATTAAAAGATGAATTCTGGATAGAAGCAATGCATGATGAGCTGATTCAGTTTGTTTGAAATAATGTATGGGAATTGGTTCCAAGGCCTGAAAATAAAAATGTAATTGGAACTAAATGGATTTTAAGAACAAGACTGATGAGTCTGGGAATGTGGTTAGAAACAAAGTCAGGCTAATGGCACAAGGTTATACGCAAGTAGAAGGAACAGACTATGATGAAACATTCGCTCCTGTTGCTAGAATAAAGTCTATCCGTCTCCTACTTGCCATTGCTTGCCACATTGGATTTACATTGCATCAAATGGATGTCAAAAGTGCCTTTCTGAATGGCATTTTGAATGAGGAAGCCTGTGTTGAACAACCAAAAGACTTTGAATGTCATGAAAAACCAAACCATGTGCTGAAACTACACAAGGCTTTGTATGGGCTTAAACAAGCTCCTAGAGCTTGGTATGCTCGCCTTACGGAGTTTTTAATTGACTTTGGCTTTTCAAGAGGAGTGGTTGATAAAACATTATTTATCAAAAGGATTCACAAACACATCACTGTTGCACAAATCTATGTTGATGATATTGTGTTTGGATCCACTTGTTCTAATCTCCTCGGTGAGTTTGTTGATGCAATGTGCAACATATTTGAGATGAGCATGGTCGGTGAATTGGCCTACCTTCTTGGTCTCCAAATCAAGCAAGATAAAGATATCATTTTTATATCCCAAAGCAAGTATGCCAAAAATCTGATCAAACGCTTCGGACTTGAAGCTGCAAAGCCCATGAAGACACCAATGGGATCCTCTGAAAAATTGAGCAAAGACGATGTTGGAGTCATTGTTGACCCAACAATGTATAGAGGAATGATTGGAAGCTTGCTCTACTTGACTGCCAGCAGACCTGACATCATGTTCAGTGTTGGACTATGTGCTAGATACCAAGCTCAACCCAAGGAGTCTCACTTGAAAGCTGTCAAAAGAATAATTCGATACGTTGCTGGTATAGTCAACCTTGGAATCAGGTATTGTAAAGATACAAACACCAGCCTTATTAGATACAGTGATTCAAACTGGGCAGGCGATGTTGATGATAGGAAGAGCACAAGTGGTGGTTCCTTCCTTTTGGGGAGCAATATGGTTTCTTGGTCAAGCAAGAAACAAAATTGCATCTCCTTGTCAAGAGCTGAATTTGAATACATTGCAACTGCAAGTTGTTGTGCTCAGTTGGTCTGGTTGAACCAAATAATGAAGGACTATGGCATGACAAGCTCATCACTTACCTTACTATGTGATAATGCCACTGCTATTGAAATTTCTAAGAATCATGTTCAACATTCAAGCACTAAGCACATCGACATTCGCCATCACTTTATTAGAGACTTGGTGGAAAAGGAGATCATAAACATCAGTATATATCCACTGAAAATCAAACAGCATATATTTTTACCAAGCCCCTTGATTTCGAGAGATTTTCTGCTTTGAGAAAGTCTCTTAGAATGTGCTCTGTTTAATCAGATCTTTGTGTTTACTGATGTGGAACTCGATGTGAGTATGTTTTTATCAACATCAGTTGTCTATCTTGTTAGCTTTTATTTTTTTTCTTTTAGTAAAGTTCAAAGTTTATTTAATGAAATTATGGTTGATCTGCTCGTAATTTAACAAAATCAACTACTTGAAATTTTGTATCTGTGTTTGTTAATGAAATGCCCTTGATCTTAAAAAGGTAAACTATAAAAATTTTGGGTTTAGTTCAATCATTGTTCGTAAATGTTGTAGCTGATGTTGTGTGCAAGATTGCAGAGAAACCATATTATTCAAAAAATATATGCCTAGAATTATGGTTTTGTGTGGTTTCCGTCTTTTTATTCTTTTATATATATATATAAAAGAAACAGAAACTATTTTGGGACCCATAAAGATTCACTTTTTGAATTTTTGTGATAAATACACGTTTTGATATGGTGTATCCCTATCCACTAATTCTGTTTTATTTAATTACTTTTCTTGATAAGGAAAATCGAAAAAGTGGGTGATGTGACAGGGTTCTGTTCCGATTTTTGAGGGTGAAGAGATATATCAACCCATTTCTGAAATTTTTTTTTTTATTACTCTCACTCTCTCTCTCTCTCTCAAAGCCTCTTCGTCTCCCACTCTTGTTTTCTCGTTTCTTCAAGTTTATTGCAGAATATCAATGGTGGAACCTAAGGATCTCTCTGCCATGTTTGAAATGATGAAACAAATGTTTGAGAAGACTATAGGCACTCCATCTTCTACCTCTGGTGCTGCTGGAACATCAGCTATCACACCCTCCACCACATCCACTCCCGCAGTAACTGCAACAGTCGAACTCACTCCAGCGGAACCTAAATCGAAGTCCGACAAACCCTTATCTCCTCCAACAGAACATGTAGACACTACCATGGAAGAAGTCGAAGTTCCTGACTCTATACTGGTGCTAAACTCCACTCCTCTCTAACACATAAGTCCTGGTGCTACAGAAAACCCTATCAACCCAGATCTGGAGCTCCACACTCAAGCTCTTGCCGAGAGAAAGAAGAGTGGCCCTACTCGCAAGTCAAAATGACATCATGGCTAACAAGGGTCTATCAAGGAAGAGGCCGGTGAGGGTTCGAGCAAAAAGGCAAGAAGAACTCTGAAATTGGAAGAAAAACCAGCAAGGTCTTTGAAAGATGAGTCCGAGGATGAAGAGAATCCCCCTGAAAATTCTCCAGACAAAGTTGTTGGTGATGTGGAAGTTGAAGGTAAACAACAAGAGGAGCCCCTTCTGCGATACCAAAGGACGATGTGTCTGCCAAGCCTGCGACTTCAGGACAAACTTTGAAAGGAAAAGGGAAAAAGGGCGCCACATCTGGCCCTAAGAAGAAGGAACTCTCTCCCACTTCTTCACAAGAAATCATCTCCTCCGACATAGCCAATGAAATAGTCTCTCCATCTCCCACTCATTCAGCCGATGTCAAAGATGATGCTGATTCTGCTGACTCTGAACCCATACATCCTCCAGGTTCCCCACATGATGTCTCCTCTGCATTCAGTAAGACATTCTATTCTCATAATGCTAAAAATCTTCATAAAAATATCATTATTCGCCCCATGTGAGTCGAAAAACAAATTGACATTCTTAGTTTTAACCCTATACTGATCAACAAATTCTTGGGTCTGGGTAATGATTCTGATGTAGTTAGCCTAAATTTAATTGATGATGTTGTTGGGACTGTTACTGGTGGTCTGGTGACTAAGTGGACCAACAAAATTTCCACTTCTAAGCTCACATTTTTCTACTCTGTTTTACACAAATTGATTGTGTGTAATTGGTTACCCACCACCAACACTTCAGTCCTCACTGTTGATCAAGCCATCTTGCTCTTTAAACTTGGCACAAAAATCCCCTTGAATCTCAGAGAATACATCTTTGATTGCATGTTGAAGTCGGCTGCAAAGACAAACACTGCCAGCATTCTACCATTTCCCTGCCTCATCTATGCCCTCCTAGTTGACCAAGGTGTAAAGCCAAATAAGAAGAAGATAGTTACTGAAACTGCAACTATCTCCATCATCAAGCCCAAAGGGAATGAAGATCGTGTGATCGATCTCCCCTATACCTTTGGTCGAAGTTCAACAGCTGCTTCAAGGGATGTTGGGCAGGATGTTGCTGCAGATTGTGCACTCTCTCCTCCTATTTCAGAAAGTGATATAGCAAGTGCTTCCTCGCACTTGACGACAATTTCTGTGCAGGTGTTAAATTCTTATATATCACAGATGGATTCCTTGATTCATCAAAGCACAGTGCTCACCAATGCAATGGTTGAACTTCGTCAAGCCCTTCGGGGAACTCTTTCTACACAAAAAGGGGGAGTAGATATCGCTGCTGCTGCTGGTGATATTGCTGGTGATGATGGTGCTGTAGGGGAGAAGGCTGGAAAGTCCGTGGCTAAGGCAAAGGGGAAGAAGAAAATATGATAATTTCTTTATCAAAAACAATTTTATTTCAAGTTTATGTATTGTGCTGGACACAATCTTGTTTTGGATGTGTTTACATCCTTGTTTATTTTTGTTTATGTGCTAGACACATAATTTTTGTTTTATGATGTTTTGTTGGGTATCCGTGGTTGGATATCCTTGGATATTTATGTTTTAATCATCAGCATGGTTTGATGATTTTGCTATATGAATTTTGTTCGCATATTTGGTTATGTGATGTTTTTGTTGAGTATGATCTCAACATTGTAACTATTTTCGCATGTTTTAAGATATGTGTTGTTTGTTGTGTTGAGAATGTTCTCAACATTATCTTCTGAATATGGGATAATTACACACATATTTATTTGTACAATGATAAATACCCAACGTTGTTCTATACTATTATATAGGGAATTATACCCACTAACATTGTATTTTTTACAGATAATAACTTAAGGGGGGAGCAGACCTTAAGGGGGAGTTTTTGAACTCCAATATTTTTGATCATATTCGGCTGCGGCTTTAATCACATATATATTGAGCTTTATGTTTTGTGCAGAAATGATAAGCTTAAGGGGGAGATTGTTGAGTATGACGTGTTTCAGATGATGTTATCACTTTGTTTGATAACATCACAATCAATGTCGTATCTAATGATGTTCCGTCATTCTCGTCACATTGAGTATAACACTCGGATCATTAATCTTATCCTTTTCTAGTATTTTGGATTAATTTATTTTAAATTAATCTGAATAAATTATGATTTTTGTCACATCATTTTCCACGTTTTTAGGAATTTATTAGATATTTTATTTTGATTTAAAATGTGGATAATGATTGATTTTGACTTGTTCAAAATCTGTTCCGGATTTCATGGGGACGTGATGTTCCCACTCCTTCTTGGACACTAACTGTTGCAGGAGATCGTGGGTCACTGGAGTAACCGCTACTATTGCACGATATTGAAGAACGTGTGCCACGCAATGCATATGACGGTTATCTCAAGTCCACTTCAGCAACGAGTAATGGAAGGCGGTTGATTCGATTCCAAGTCATCAAGGATCGTGATGCAACTGCCAAGACAAGATGGATGAAGTTTTTAAGGTGTCCTTAGACCTTAAAATCATTTATGCAAGCAGGTTATCACCGTGCTTTGTGAGAAGCTCTGAATCTTGCATCTAGTGTCATCTCTAAAATCCAAGACATCTTTCTCGACATCTGCCTAGCGTCCCAATCAGCTGGAGACTTTCATTCCAGTTGTGTGTATAGGTTAGATAGTCAACTTAGAGAAGTCTAGGATTTAGAGTGACTCATTGTAATCTATCTATGTGTTTAGATAGGTTTGGTTTTTAGTGATTATTCGAGTGAGTGAAGCTAGGATAGTCCTCTGTATGTTTTATGCTGTGTTGTCAAGAGAGTGAACCAAGACTACATCAGCATTGTTTTTGTATTTCACTTGTGATAGTGAATTTCACCTTGAGGTAATCACATACCGTAAGAAGTATGATTTAAAACTTATTTTGTGCAAAGTTCTGTTTACGTTTCCACTGTATGTTGAAGGTAATGTGGTAACACTAGCTTCAACATTACATTTAACTTTACAATTTACATTCGTAATTCACATTATTTCAGGCAACAAATTTTAACAGTGCTGTTTAGATGTAGGAACGTCGACCAGTCACATATTTTAGTGAAAAATTAAATGGTGCAACCCTTAGGTATTCTACATACGATAAGAAGTTGTACGCGTTGAAGAGGTCATTGGAAATATGGCAGCACTATCTCTGGCTAAAAGAGTTCATGATTCACACGGATCACGAGTCCTTGAAGTACTTGAAAGGTCAAAAAAGTTTGAACAAGAGGCATGCACGTTGGGTTGAGTTTATCGAGTCTTTTCTGTACGTTATCAAGTATAAGAAAGGAGGAGAAAATGTCATCGCTGATGCCCTATCTCGAAGGTATGCACTTCTAAACCTAATGTTGCTAAGATGTTAGGTTTCGAGTCCATCAAAGTGTTGTACAAATTTGATCCGTACTTTGGCACGATTTTCACATTGTGTGCGTCCAAACCGAAGTCAATTGATGGATTTTATGTGCATGAAGGGTTCTTGTTTAGAGGGTCTTAATTGTGTATTCCGTCTTGTTCTATACGTGAGCTACTTGTTTTAAAATCGCATGTGGGGGTTTAATGGGTCACTTTTATTGGGATTGTATACTTAAAGCATGTCTTTTATGTATGTATATTATTTCTCTTTAATTTTGAATGAGAATGACATTCATATATTTTGCATTTATTTTAATAAATAATGCAAATCGTCCTATACTTAGTATTGAAGATAATATAGTTTGTGGAATGCGCACAAAAGATCATATTATCGGTTTGTTATAAATTAATAGAAGAGTTCACAACCTAGATGGAGTTAGACAAACCATCAGTATAGTTGTAGTGTGATTTGGAATTAGTCTATATTAGCTATGAAATCATACTAGTGTACTTTTGTAGTGTATTGAACTGATCTCAGCGAGATAATTCTTATGGACTGACAGCACATAAGAATATAAATCCAGATATTCATAATTCTTAATCATTGTATAATAGTAGACATGTATATTTTAATGCGCATTACTTTGACCTATCAATGGGTGAGATTCTAATTAAAGAATTAATGATCCCGATAGATTGGGTAGTGGCATTTCTATATATGATGGGTTACTATTTAAATAAGGAAACTTTGTCTCGGTGCGCCGAGTTGATGATGTCCCCTGAGGAGCTCAAAAAGGATATTATCATGTTAAATATCGCAAGTGGATTATTTTTAATCCAACATGATAATAAAGGTTGAGTGGTACGACTCAAGGATAATCAACTAATTAAATTGAGTTATCAATATACTCGATTTAATAAATGGACATTCGATATCTTAAACATGGGGAATTAATTGAGTTGGAGAAGCCATATCTATAAATATGGAATTAGGGTGGTAGTGCAATATTAATTCTTTAGTGGATTGAATTAATATTAATCAGCTTAAGTTATGTCTGGGCTAGACATGGGAACTTAAGGCCCGTTGGAGTCCCAACTCTAATTTTCTTCTAGATCCCTGTTGTAACCCTATATATACCTTATGGAGGGTGAAGAAAAACCCTAGCCACATAGATGGAATTTTCAAAATTCCTCTCCCCTAAAGAAAGAAAATATCAAAAATTCTATTGTAAGGGTTCTTCATCTCCAAGCTTCTACAAAGTCTGGAGGATCGTCGCCCACATGACGTCTGAATCAAGGTTGGGTCATACAACAGAAGATCATGGAGTGAATAACATGAAGAATGGAGTGAATATATATATCTTCTCAATGGCGTCTCTCCGATTGCAAGGTAATCAATAATCTCAATTTTCCGCTGCACATGAGATTTAGATTCGGTTTTAGCATGCAATGGAATGTTGGATCGTTTGATAAAAAATCTTTTATTCAATCAATACACATCCAAAAGATCCTCAGTTCCATCAATTGGTATCACAGCTGGATTTTGGCTCTGTGTGGTGATCGAATTCTCATGCGTATTTTTCAAAAATTTACATATTTTGTGGTTAGAGATATAAAATTGCATAACTTGGTTTTGCAGGGTAATTATTCCAACTATCATGGTGTGCATGTATGTTTATTTTTATGAATTTTATGGTGCATGATTGGTTTTTGATCGGTTTGATTAGTTTTTTCTCTATGAGAAAATCCATGGATAGATTAGATTTATTTTTGTATCAAAATTGTATCTAGTCTATTGTTTTGAGCTGTATCCATAGTTTAGATCTAGTTGTAGATCTATTTTTGTTGTAATCTTATTATGGAGGAGGATTTTCGTCCATATGGAAGAGGTACAAAGTAGATGGCAACTAAGTGTCCTAAACAAGGAAAAAAATCACTCAAAAGATGGAATTTCTTTGAAAGATCTACATCAATGAAGAGGACAAACACGAAAAACTAGTGCCATGATAGTTGTGATTTTGTATTATTTTTTGTGGTTATGTTTTTTGTTTGTCTAACAGGTTGTGGATGATTTAATTTTATTTTGAGCATGTTGTGGATGCCTTAATAACCTCGTATTAAATGACTAAGTGGGTAATAAGATTTCATTAAAGATTTTATCTCAATTATTCATAAACATTAGTTTATATGTGAAGTAATCAACATGCGCGTTGGTAATGGGCAAACCTCCATAACGGATGTGTTGCATTATAAGTTCACTATTTTAAACTAAATAAATGAGATTTAATCTTAAAATTATAGATATCTTGGTGGTCTCCATAACTAGTTTGTATGTGAAGTAGTTGACATGCATGTTGTTAATGGGCCAACCTCCATAACGGATGTGTCAGTTATAAGTTCACTAGATCAAACTTCTAAATGATGAAAATTAATAATGGATGTGTCAGTTATTAACGGATGTTGTTAATAATGTGCATTGGTAATGAGGCAATCTCTATAATGGATGTGTTGTATTTCAAGTTCACTAAGTATTAATTTAATAAGTTATGGTATATACTTAGATGCAATTAATAAACAAATTTCCCAATGAATCAAGTTGTTATATTAATTGTAGGACCTGTTTAAAGGGTGCCAACTATTAATTTCACTTGTCATAAGGTTAAGTTGACTAGATGGTGAAATTAAACGTTTAGAACCTACTTGAAAAATGTAAGTGTGTAAACGTCCACACTAACGTGGCTTACATTTATGTGATTCAAGGTGTTGGAGGATGCATTTATATATGAGGTTACAATATATTTATGTCATCAAGAATGTGATTGAATGTATGTTTACATAGTTTATTCTCTGTTTTCAAAATGTTCTTTCAACCCAGTTACTTTATTACTTAAAGATATTTACTTGTATGTCCTAATTATAATAATTGGAATTGGTTTGGATGATTGTTCGGATTGCAAAGGAGTATTCAAATACTCAGTGATTAAAGAATGACATGGAATATCAAGTAGCTGTGAAAAAAGTCTAAATGGTTAAAGCTTTTAAAAGTGCAATCAGTGAAGAACAATTGGAAGACATACTGTCTCTTCTCAAAAGGAAGAACATTAGTTGTGTATCCTATTCACTAGTAGTCAAGAGTTGTTTAGTGGAGTATACTACCAATTCCTGATGGGTAGATATTAAGATTACTAATCATGAACGCATTAACATGCAGTGGTTTCGGGAAAACCAGTTGACTAAGTGATGGATTACAAGTCTTCATGGGCAATGTTACGAAAATAGTGGCCATTACAATGGGAGTTTTAATGGAAGAAATATGATTTGGTTTTATCCCTTGGGCAACTTTCTTCCCCGGAGTGCCTTTGTCAGGGAACTTCTTCACTTTATCCCTCTCAATCTCCTTGAACTCAATCCCCAGGCGAGCTTTTTCACTTTATCCCTCTCGGGCCCGGCATCAATATTATCAATGGGAGAGCAATTATTGATCAAGGGGTTAATAGGCGTATGACCATCAAACATCAAGAAAGATACAGTTCCCCCAAAATAGACATTTGCAATGTTCCATGCTTAACATCAAAGAGGGTATTTGTGGTAGCCATGAAAGATCTATCCAAAAGCAATATGTATTCTTTCCCAGTCTCATGGACATCTCCTACATCTAAGACAACAAAGTCCACAGGTACTATCAACCTACCTACTTTCACAAGGATATCCTCAACAATTCCCTTGGGATACCTAATGGATTTATCAGCAAATTGGAAACACATTGTAGCAGGTTTCAAGTTCCCTAACTCTAATTACTTAAATGTAGAGTAAGGCATTAAACTTATTCCTGCCCCCAAATCTAACATTCCACATGCTCCCTTACTATTCTCCAAAGCAATTTTTAGAGTGAAACAACCTGGATCACCAAGCTTGGGAGGTAATTGATGCTGCAGGATCGCACTTGCCACTTCGAACATCATAATTTGCTCATCTTACCCGAAACTTCTTTTCTTCGACACCGGCTCCTAGAAAAATTTCACATAGGCCATCTCATTTTGGATGATGCTCAAGAGAGGAAGATTGACGTCCACTTTTGAGAAGAGTTTGTAAAACTCTTGCAACTGTTGCTCCCACTTTTCATCTTTCAGCCGGCCCGGGTAAGGAATAAGAGACCTATAGGGGTTCTCGGCCCTATAGAGAGCAAGCTTCTCCCCTCGAGCTTCTATTTTTTCATCCTCTCTCTTCTTGTGTTGAGGAGCCCCTTCATTCTAAAATTTAACTTCATTCAAGTTGGACTCTCCAACCTTGTTCTCAATTATGTCGCCACTTCTGAGCACAGTTATGGCATGCACTTGCTTGGGCTGACTAGGCAATTTTCTGCTGTTGATCCACCTCGATAGGTCACTCACAATATCTGCAACTTGACTAAATTCAGTCTGAATCCGCTTAATCGAAGCTTCCACAGACTCGAATCTTTGTTGAGTGGCCTGCATGAAGGTTTGCAATGTATCTTCCAAAGATAGCCTTACGGGCTAGTTTAGTTGAGCCAGATATTGTGGAGCATGGCCACCCCCAATTTGTTGAGGTGGAGGTGATTGATGAAATGGCTGAGGCTGCTTAGGTTGCTTCCAAAAGAAATTTGGATGATTTTTCCACCCCGGGTTATATGTTTAGAAGTAAGGATCATATTGCTGTCAAGGTTGAAATCTTTGCAAGACATTAACTTGCTCTTGAAGATCAAGAAAATGTGTTTCCTCGCTGAAACTGGACTCCACCTGTTTTTGACACACATTTGCCCCATGGCCATACTCTCCGCATACTCCACATGTCTCCATAGCCATAGCTTGTTGAGACAAGCTTCTAGATGATCTCAGTATCTCAACTTGCCTAGTCAGCTCGGCTAACTGTTTGGTCACATCATAGCTAGGGTTAGCTTTATTGACAGAAGCTCATTTCCTCCTAGCAGTCTTCTGTTGAGATGTGCTGGCCATGGTCTCAAAGAAGTTAGAGACCTCCTTAGCGGTTCGGCCAGCAATGTCCTCTCCTGCAGCATTATCCACCATATATTAAAAATAGTATGACAACCCGTTATAGAAGAACTGGTTGAGCAACTCGGGTGCTATATAGTGGTGCGGGTATTGTTGTTGAAGACCCCTGAAGTGATCCCACGCTTCATGAAATGCTTCACCCAGAGATTGGGAGAAGGTGATAATTTGAGCTCTCAAGTCTTGGGTCTTTTGGTTGGAGTAATATTTGGCCATGAACTTCTCGTACACGGCATTCTAGCTAGCTAGTGAATTAGATGGAAGAGACATGAACCATGTCTTAGCACGATCCTTCAAGGTGTAAGGAAAGCACCTCATCTTCAATTGATCCTCATTCACACCTTGTAAATGAAAGGTCTAAACCACAACATAGAACTCCCGAATGAAGTTCAAGGCATCTTCTAAGGGCATCCCATAGAAGGATGGCAACTGGTTGAAGTGGATGTTCTTCAACTCGTAATTTCTTGTGGCTTCTCCAAGAATGATGCAAGAAGTTGAGGCCCGTATCATGGGATGAGAAAAATCCCTCATGTTCCTTACCGCATTAACATTATTCTCATTATTATGGTGATTGGCTTCCATCTCTTCCTTCCAATTGAGCACTTCAATCCTTCTCGGTCGATGGATGTTGTTGAACACGGAGGCTAATCTTTGATTGAGACTTCGTCTCCCTAGCATACACAACTACAAACAAGAAAAAGAGATCACACGCAACTGTGGAAAAATGATGAAAGCTTAAACACAAATACAAGAAAACAAACACAAGTACAAAACAAACACAAAAACACAAATACGAAAACAAATACGAAAATAATTATAACACAAAAAGACAATACGCCTAAAACGTTCCCTGAAAACGGTGCCAGTTGATTGATTTCCGATTTAGACTACACACGCACAAAACTACTACTGACCAGACCCGTAAGAGGATGGGGTCAATTGTAAAGTGGTGAGCTAACCTGAGTCATGTCTCTCAAGGAAAGCTTAACAGGGCGGTTATGTTTCTATGCTACGCATGCAAACATATACAAGAATTCAAATACAACCTAAACATTCTAAACAAGGGTTGGATGGCTTTTACTAATCTAAAAGATTTAAACAAGCAAAATTAACTAGCAACCTCAACAATAATAAAGACGAATGAAAAGATTATGAGAAGAGCATTAGGGTGTAGATTCTCTCATTGGTTTCTCTTCCAGCTTGCTTCAAGTTGATTATGTTAATCCTAGACATACAATAGACCCCTTCAAGTGGCTTAACTTCATTTACTGTCACCGTCAATCCATTAAACTCCCAACGACTATATTATACGAACAAGATTAACAATTAGGCTTATATACCCAGTCCACCTAATGTTGATAGAACCTAATTCGAGCTATAGAATCTCCCCTCGGTCTCATCTAAAGCCCAGCAATGCCAAGTAGTGATCAAGTACTCAACATAAACAAGCACAATTCAATCAACAAGAAATTAACAAACATAAGCATGGATCGAAACCAAATCAATTATCTACCTCCTAATGTGAGGAATTAGCCCATCATGCTCAAAACAACACAAGAATCATAAAAGTTCTCCATTTCATAAATCAAAAGATAAATAAAATATAGACTTCTACAATATTTACTGTCTCGAGAGTTTTGGGATGAATCCCCACAAATGAGCTAAGCTAAGAAAAGAAATATCAAAAGTGGAGATCCTCGAGAAAGCCTAGCTTCCGCGGATGGCTTGGAGTTGGAGTTCTCTTTTCGTGCCTCCTTCCTTAAGCTTAAGCTCCCTTGCCTCTTCTCCTCCTCCTTTCTCTTTCTCTGGAACCGTGGTGTTGGTTGGTGAAGTGGGAAATGGGAATGTGTAGAGAAAAGTGAATGAATGATAATGATCGATGAATGGGGTGATGGTGATTTATTGGTTGATGAGAGAGGGAAAGCAAAAGGTGGAGTTATTAGGGGCTTTTAATCCGAAACTCCTCCTACTCCTAGGCTTCCAAAAAATCTTTGCTCATTTAATCCTTCCAGCTAGCCAAGTGGTGGGAGGTATTTAAAGGTTAAAGCTCTCAGACACAGCTGAAACTGATCGAGGGGAGCCAAAACTGACCGCCTCGCATCGGCGGAGTGCCCCGTGCCGGCGGGGTGCCGCGCGCATATGGGGACATTTTTCCATAGCCATTTCTCCGCGGTCACAGGGGTCCCACGCCAGCGGGGCTGCTTCTGCTCCAGCTTCCGGCTTTTCTCTTCAGTTTTGGCACTTTTCAGTTTTGTCTTCAGTTTAGCACAACAGTTGTTTCTCTAGCTGGGAAACTTTAGCTTGTCTCTTCAGTTGGGCCTCCAGCTCAGCTCTCGGTTCTTCAGCTGCAGCTCCAAGCTCATGGCTCCAGCTTTGACTCTTCAGCTAGGCTCCTTCAGTTTTTGTGCTTCAGCTAGGTTTCTTTAGTTAGGCTTCCAGCTCAGCTCCGCACTCTTGGCTTCAACTTGAATTCAAAGCTCTTCAGTTGCAGCTCCAGTTCAGCTCCAAGTCCTCTGCTCCAGCTTGAAGTCTTCAGTTTGACCCCAAAACTTATCGATTTGGGGTGCAACTATGGCTCGACCATCAATTTGGTCCATTATCGTTGGAAACCCCCGACCAGCTTAGCGAAGCGGAAGATTCAAAACATATCAACAAGTTAAAGCTTCAGTTTGAAGCTTCAGCTCTTTGCCACCTTTGTACCATAAAATTTCTATTTTTAGGATAAAAGCTCTAATTCTACACAATTCTAGCACAACTCACCATAAGAGCAAAAGTGAAGAGAATAACATAAAAATAACACGAAAAGACTGAAAAAATACATACTAAAGACACCAAATTCCTATAATAAAATAGCACAAATAAACACTAAACAAATGCCTAAGTTGAAAAAGGTTATGCTAGTTGATGGACTCAAAGCCAATCTTATTAGCATCAATCAACTATATGATGATGACATGACAGTAGTCTTTGCCAAAGTGAATTGTAGGGTAATGAATAAGAACAATGACTTATTCATAAAAGGAAGAAGATCAGCTGACAACTGCTATCAGCTACATGTTCCTACATAATGTTCTTTAATATGTCAAAAAACATATGTAGAAGAGTCAGAAATCTGGCATCAGAAGCTTGGACACATTCACTTCAGGAATCTCTTGAAGATCATCAACAAAGATATAGTCAGAGAAATTTCTCAGATCAAAGTTGAAAGAGACAAAATATGTTGTTCATGCCAGATTGAAAAGCAGACAAGATCTCAACATAAAGAAGTTCAGGACAGAACTTCTAAAAGAATTATAGATCTTATTCATATGGATGTAATGGGGCCAATGGCTGTGGAGAGCTACAGAGGAAAGAAATATATTCTTCTCTGCATAGATGATTTTCCAATATTCACATGGGTAAAATTTCTCAGAGATAAGAGTGAGGCATTCATGGTGTTCAAGAAACTTGCTTACAAGATCTCAGTTGAAAAGGAGCACCTGATCATCAGAATCAGAAGTGATCATGGCAAGGAATTTAAAAATCAATATTTTGATAATTTCTGTCATGAGAATGGGATCAGCCATGACTCCTCAGCAGAATGTAGTAGTTGAAAAGAAGAATAGAACTCTTCAGGAGATGGCTAGAACTATGATTGTTGCAAAAGGAGTTGCCTCTATGTTCTGGGCTGAAGCCATCAACACTGCTTTCCATATCAGCAATAGAGTTCATCTTAGACCTGGTACCTTCACTACACTATCTGAGATTTGGTATGAAAAGAAACCTACAGTGAAGTATTTTCATATGTTTGGCACTACTTGCTATATACTCAATGATAGAGCGTATCTCAGTAAGATGAATAATAAAGGAGTAGAAGGGATGTTTGTTGGATACTCTAGAAATAGTAAATCATACATGATTCACAATAAAGAAACCAAGGTAGTAGTAGAGTCAGTCAATGTCAGATTTGATGATCAGAATGATGTTGTCAACCCCACAGAAGATGATGTTCACTCAGATGTATTTGGACATTCTGATGTACATCATGATACGGAAAGTGATTCTGAAGATTAGGGAGCTAAGCAAAGGAAGCCTTCACTGTAGATTATTAAAGATCATCCTACTACTGAAGTCATAGCAGATATCTATGAAGGGAGAATGACCAGAAGCAGACTAAGAAATAGATTAGATGAGTAGATATCCAATGTCTGCTTCACATCCAAGATAGAGCCCAAAAATATTCAAGAAGCTCTTAAAGATGTCTACTGGATTGAAACAATGCAAGTAGAATGATGTCTGTTTCTACGATCCTCATTTCCAGTATCTATCTCCCAGCCTCAGTGATGGAGATGTATCCTATCTTAACCCTTCCTCCTGGCAAACTTATTCATACTGGAGTTTTGAAGAAGTTTGTGGGGATGTGAGGAGGTTAAGATAGCTATTTTTATTCATTTGTATTCGAGGCCTTTACTTTTATGATGATTCTGCTGTACTTCTATTTTTATTTTCTCCTCCCCACTCACACTAATTCAATATGATTGTACACATATTTACATATTTTCTTTAGATCATGTAATATTTATTTTCTTTTGTTCATTTGCTTTGCTTTTCAATTTTGTGTGTGTGTTTTCTTTATAGAATAACTTTTTTGTTGATTTGTTGTTCGAGAGCAGCTTTTTTGTCATCAATTCTTTCAGTATTGACGTATCTTGATCGATAAAGAGATGAAATTGGTAAGGTTATGATTTGGTGTGAGTGGATTTGTCGATGAGGATTCATGGAAATTTCAAGGTATCAAAATTTTTCTTCGAATTTTTCAATTTTTGATGTGTTGTTTGAGCATGTTAGATTGTTGATGGTGGCAATTAATAGCATAGATAGATGATTTGTTGGAATTATGCGCAATAAGCCTGTGAGATTTTTTAGCCTTGATTGCTATTTTATATTCTAGCATGGTTTATTATTTTGAGTGTGTCAGTTAATACAGTTAATCCCTAGAACTTTCTTTGGTTTCTGTCTCGAGACTACACAGTTTACTTAAATTGGAAAACTGATTCTAGGGCATCTTTGTTACCCATGATTTTTATATATTTTTTCCTATCTCTAAATGATTCCATAGTTAGCTCGTTTGAGCTTGTTAGCCTATTCTTATAATAAGCCCTGTTGAAAAAAAAAAATTTGGAATATGTATATATGCATATTTTTGAAAATAATGAGAAGGAAAAGTGCATGAAAGACCTATCCATCACTTGTTCTATTTATCTGTGAATTCTTAGCATGCATTGTTGGTTATATGTATTTTGATGTTGGAAAGGGAGAATGGAACTAATAAAATTAGTTCTACTGAGATTTGTTATTAGTTGGTGATCTTTGGGAGAATAATTGAGAGTAGCTAACTCGAGAGTTTTCTGGGATAAGTCACTTGACCATATTACGCCTTCCTGTCCAAAGAGCCGATGTTACAACCAACACAATTCCTAGACAATATGCAAGCTTATGGTGGATTACAGTATTTTTCTGATATTTGAGAGTTCCCTTTAGACACTTGAGTATGGAGAGAATTTTTCTATCTATCTTTTGAGAGGTTCGTAGTTCCAATAAGTTTTGATTCATCTACTATTAGTTTTATATGTCTAATCTTTCCATGTTCAGTGTAGCGCATCTGTGGTGAATCCGAGGCAAGTATGTTGATCATCACTTCATATCCTTTCTTTTCTTTTCTTTCTTTTTTGTTGCTCGGGACTAGTGACAGTTTAAGTTTGGGGGTTTGATAGTTTTGTATTTTACACAACTTTTGGATATGAATTGATGCAGTTTGTTGTGTGAAGTTGTGTATTTTATATAGCTTTTGCGCTTATTTTATTATCATTTGGAGTTTTTGATGTATTTGCAAGTGTTGAAGTAATTGTTGTGATTTCATTGCATATTTGGAGCAAAAATAATGAATATGGATAAGAGGAATTGAATGGGTGTTTAATTAAGCTCTTGGGATTAATTAAATACTTAAAGGAAGCCTAATGCACCGGATAAAGTTATCAAAACCTGAATAAATCCAAAGTCCAACTCGAAGCAAGGGAGGGTCGACCTAGCAGAGCTCGATCGACCCGACCCAGTGTAATTTGTGAAGGGTTGGGTTGACCTGGCTCAGCTGGCCTAGGTTGACCCTATCCAAAAATAGGGCTGGTTGACCTGGATAGCTTGGTTGACCTGTGTGCAATGGATCCGCGGGAACATGATTTTCTCACTCTCATTCAGGGTTTCTAACATACATATAAAAGCCTCCATTTTGATACATGCATAAACACGTTGGATACAAGAGAGAGATGCCCTAACACAATGGAATACATGTCTCCAACAAGAGAAGAGAGAAGAAAGAGTTGTATTCTACTCGAGAGGAGACGTCAAGGTTGTTAGAGATAAAGTATCATTACAAAGAAGACGAAGTCACTGGATTACATCTTGTTCTTCAGTTTTCTTTATCTTTTCTATCATGAATATTGAAACCCTATCATTGTCTATTTATTTTATTATGTCTAGCTAAATTTGTAGCTAGATTTTAGGGATTGGAACCTATGGATTTTAATATATGAATTGTTTACTTTTTTCTTCCTGCCATCTCTTGGAGTTTGATTTCTATGATTTATTTCATATCTTATATAAATGCTTGATCACTATTTATGCATGCTAGTTGTTAATCTGAAGCACTGACTAGAGAATAATTAATGATAGAAAGATAGAAATTAGATTATGTGTGCTTGGAAGGACCGACCAAGTGAACAAGTATCACATAGGGTTGAATAGATCTTCAAGTACTTGATTAGGAGTAATGCCATATGTGAAGAACTGGCCTCAGTGAAGTTCATGCTCATTATATATATGTTATAGCATATACCTTAAAACAGCAGCCTGATAACAGTCTAGTGATCCCCACCATTGATGGATTAAAGACAATTAGTCGAGTTGAGAGAATCAATAAATATTGTTAAATGATGTAGTAAATCCATGTTCCCTGAAACCTAGTGTTTTCACTTATTTAATTTATTACAGTATTATATTGTTTTGTGTCTTTATTTTATGCTTGTTATTTTTGTTTCCTTTTATCTGAGTGTTTTGTGTCTAGATATTAATTGTGTACATGTGAATCAGAACGAGTAAATACAGTCTCTGTGGGATACGGTACTCTTGCTCACCTAGATATTACAATAACACTATGCACTTGTGGTATGATTATTTGTTAATAAATAGTGTGTCAAGATGATTATCTCTAATACAATTCAAGATTACATTTACGAAAAGTACAAACGGTCTATTTTTCTTCCACATGCTCAACATTTCTAAAAAACACAAGTATATGGATGTGATCCCTACATGTTCACATGATCACTAAATCTATCAAATAATGTGAATTAAAACATTTGATGCCAAATGAAGATCACTCAAACAACATCATAGACAATAGAGTAGGAATCAAAATCTTGAACAAAGCAAAAATATAGATAAACCCATAGATGAGAACAAGATTCACAATGTTCACCACATCCTAGAGCCTAGAGCTCTAGCCAACCATATTTACATCCATAGATTGAACAAATGAGAAGGTAACAAAAATCGTCATAAATAAACAAATACAAGAGAGTGATGAAGAGATAAATCCTAATGAAAACAACTTCTCTTCAATCTCTTAGCTTGAATCTTCAAGATGGATGGATGTCCTTCCCTTTTGCTTGGTTTTCTCTTGTTCTCCAAAAAATTATAAGTTTTGTAATGTGAAGAAGCGTTTTTTTTCTTCTCCCAAAATCAAACATAATAAGAGAGGTCAATAATTGAGTTTTTAAAGTCAAATAGAGCAAAAAGTCAGATCCTTTCACCTGAAATGCGACCATAGGGGGTCGCACTTCACACTTGAGTTTGTCCATGCAATAGGGCGCGACTTGAGAATGTCACGCTTCAAGGTCACATTTCATGTATACAAAATCTGCTGTCTGAAGGACCAAAGCGTGACCTTTTGGTTGCGTTTGACACTCGTTCTATAATGTATTACAAGACATGACCTTGGGTCAGTTGCGCTTGATGGTCGCGTTTAGCAATAGACGGAAATGGGACTTGGAGATGCTCACTCTTGAAGGCTGAGTTTGGCAATTCTCTGAGGTGCGACCTCAAGTGATCAAGCTTGATGGTCGCCTTTCACACAAAGAATTTCATGCCCCTGAAGCTCTTATAGTGCGACATTTTGGTCGCGTTTGTAGGTCGCTTTTGGCATTGAAATCAAGCACGACCCGAGGAACTCGCGTTCCAGGGTCGCGTTTGAGCTTTGCAGTTGTATTTCTTCCTTTTCTTCATCTTTTCTCGACTCTCGCGCCCCTCGTTGGTCAAGTCTCCATTTTTTGCTTTAATTTTATATATTAAGATCGAAATTCCTGTATTGGCTACTCCTAATAAAAAAAGACCATTTAAACCATATTTACAATATTTATAGTATAATTTACATTAAAACATGTTACATTTAAAACTAAATGCAACCAAAAAGAGCGTAATAAAAACACTCATCATCCACAACCATTCTCGTATGAGAAAAAGGGCTGCTATGTGTTTTCATTATATAGGAAAAGAAGAAAAAAGTAAAGCATGGCCCATTTTCTCTCTCTCTCTCTATCTCTCTCTCTCTCTCTCTAAATCTTAATGGTCGCTGCAATTGGAATTTCATTAAAAAAAATATGGAAAAATAAGCGGGCCAGCCTTCCAACCCTCGGGCATATGTGGAGGGGGAGGGTAGGACCTTATTTTTTCAGACCCGCCCCTCTAGCGAGCTTTCCGAGCCTGCCGCCCGTCCCGCTCTACCGGCCCATTTTGACAACTATACTCCTAAGTCCTAAATATATGTATGATGCTCAAAAGAGGAAAATGAAACAAAAAAGGCTAAAGCAAAAGCAGGCTAAAGTAATTATAAGTCAAGCAGGAATTTCAAGTAATTCCAAATGCTTATATTTCTTACAAGCTTTTATTAACCATACCAGTTACGATTGCATCAGTTGATAGATTAGACTTATCTATGATCAACTACATCGTAGGAGAGGTTGAAGGGATTGACTATGTTATCAATTGAAAGAAAAATGATTGATCAGTTAGGTTACACTTTCTTGATAAATATTGTTATCTCTAAAACTGCAAGACTCATTTTATTTAGATGACATATCATTTTCCTCTTTTAAACTAATAAATATTATTATCTTGTCAACATATTAATTTGTATTTTTATCTTTATTTAGACTTTTTTTTCTATAAGGGCCCATTTCTAAATTTTTTCTTAAGGCCTTCTAACACAAATGACCGGTCATGCATATCGATAATTACTGTAAAAAATACTTTTCGTTTCATTTTTTCATTAAATCTACCCTCCAACCCAAATTTCTTCATCTTCTTTCCTCTTACAGTCCTAGCACTTCTAAATAATGTTGTCTTTATAATGTAGAAAGTAGGTCATTTTTCTGGTAAAACTCCAGCGAGCCTATTCTTACTTCATCACCAAATTTTGGGTAGAAGGGTAGGTGTGATTTGAAAAAAAATGAAAGGATATATGTTGGTCCTGGGGCAAGTCAGAATCAATTTAGAGGGGGGGGTGAATAAACTGATCCAAAAACTGAACAATTGATGCGGAATATTTAGGGCCCGTTTTGACTCTCTGAGTTATCTGTGCTCTTAGGAGATCAGTTGAGATGATCTGCTAGCTCGGAGTGCAGTGTGTGCTTGAGGTGTGCAGTTTAAAACATATAATTTAAACTGAAAAGTAAAGCAGAGCACACAAGCAGTTTATAGAGGTTCGAAGCTCAACTTCTACGTCCTCTCTTCCTTCCGCAGAAGGGCAATTCACTGTGCAAGTGTAAAGTTCCTTTATTACAGTTACACAATGAAGATAGGTGTTGGACCTGGCTGATGGTGACTTTACGAGTCACGGATTCCTTTCCAACTGGTGTTGTCCCAGAAATGGTGATCCAACGATAGCAGCCTCCTCAGTCAGTTTCTGGTCGATAGCTCACACTTACCGATCTCAACTACTCACTGAGACTTTAGGTGCTATTGCCCATCTTTACACGATTTTAGATCTCATTCAATATTCAAGAAAGCAGTCTTGAAACTGGTATCAACTGATGTGCTCCTTTGCGCGTCTGCGGCTTGAGCTGGGTAGTTGATCTTTGTAGAGCTTTGAACTGAGAAAGTTGCTCTGGCTAGAAATCTTCAACTGCTAGCCTGGTGAGCGGTCTGGCTCCTTCTCTTCAGTTGGACTTTTGCTTCTTCTGAGTTTTTGAGCGTGAGGCTTTAGTGCTTTGGCGAACGTCTTCGCTGAAAGTCTTAGTGGCATCAAAAGTTCTCAAATCAAGATCTCTCTGTTAAAAGTCACGGATCACCTTCTGGGTTGCTCACCTTTTATATATGAGTAGCTGGTGACCATTCATGATCACCGTGTGATCATACATGATAAAGCCATTGAGGGGCTTTCATTTAAAGATAGCTATCTGAGCTAGAGGTTGATTTGCTTCAGATGGTAGTTTGAACCAGTGTTCTTTAGTTAGCTTTCTGGATTTGTATCCCTTCAGCTGGAACTTCCTTGGACTGTTCTTCAGTTCAGTTGCTGGCGCTTTATCAGTTGGACTTCAAAACTGATGTGTCTTCAGCTGGTATCCTTTGAACTAGTACTTCTTCAGCTGGGACTTCAATCTTCAGTTGGGACTGCTTGAGCTGGTATTCCCTTCAGCTCAAACTGATGTGGTCTTTTAGCTGGTATTATCCTTCAGCTGCTATTATCCTCTCTTTGGTTGATAGACTTCTTCAGTTGGTATTATCATGAACTGGCATGTTCATCAGTTCAGATTGATGTGTTCTTCAACTGGTATTCTTTACCTAGGAATGGTCTTTGAACTGGTATAACCTTCCGTTCTGACTTGACCTCTTCTTCAGCTGGTATTCTCCTTCAGCTGGAATTTTTCTTCAGCTGGAACTCTTCTTTAGCTGGTGTTAGGCATTTCTTAACTGGTGCCTTCTTCAGTTTACAACTATAGATTGATGGCATTTGGTACTTCTCTTGATCGTACCTGCAACTTTTAGTTTTATCTTGCTAACAAATCTAGCAAGCTACAGTTTCTTTCTCATAGCCCTTTTGTGGCTGGATATTTTTCTTTTTCTCTCTATTCTTTTCTCTCTCTTTTCTTTTCTCAGCTCTTAGCTAGTTTCTCTCTTTTCTCTTTTCTTTTCTCTCCTTTTTCTTTTCTCTCTTTTCTTTTCTTTTTCTCACTTGGATTGATCATTTCTTTTAGCTTTAATAGCTCGATTTTTTTTATATGATCATCCTTAGTTTTCTGCTTGAAATCCTTTCAGTTTTTCAAGGCTCTTTGCATATTTTGACATCTCATCAAAACCCCTTGTCAGAAAAACCCTTGATAGTTTTTCCTAACAATTTCCACCTTTTTGATGATGTCCAAAACATGGCAAAATTGAGCAATGATGGAGAAACTGATTTAATAATTTTGAGTTGTGTAACAAGGACACAATCAAGCAAGAAAACTTAAGTAGCTAAGAAACTGATTATGTCAAACTGATTAGATCTTTTTCAATCTACAACATTTTCTCTTTCTTTTTCTTCTTTTTTAGTTTCTAGCTCTTCAGCTGCTGCGCTTCTTCAACCGGTACTTCATCTTCTTCTTTATCTGTTCCACCAATTGCTAGGCTCTCCTCTTTCTCTAGCACTAGCATTCCTCCACATTTCTCTCCAAACTTCTCCCTGAGACATATGTCTCTCATCCCTGACACCTCTTCTCCAAACAGCACCCCAACCTTTCCCCTTAGGCTGATGCATCTCTTCAATTTCTACAGTCCTCAATACTTCTCCCTGGGGCTGTACTTCCCTTTGAAACTGCAAAGGTTCCCCTTGAGTCTCATCCCAGAGACTCAAAAACTTCCTTCCATCATCCTTCTCAATCTCAATTTTATTTTTCTCTTCCCCCTTTTTGGCATCATCCAAAAGGGTATGCATGTGTAGATCAAAGGATGGAATAGGAACATATGGCAACAAGCTAAATACAGTAGCTAAGTTTCCTTCAAATAGGGAGGGGTGTGGTTGTTCTCTTGACGGTGAGGGTAGCCAGTTAGATGCTTCTTCTGTTGGCATGAACTGTCTTAGATCTGGCAGTGGAGACTGAACTTGAAGTTCAGTTGTCATCATGGCCATACTCGGGAGGAGTTCTTCAGTTAGAGGTGGGTAGTTGAACTCAATCGGTGTGGAAGATGAGTTGGATAGCTCTGCAAACGATAGTGGAGCTGCGGTGGGTACTCCATGTCGAATTTGGTTGATCATTGAATACATAATCTCAGAGAGAGTGGGACTAGCCGTTAATGGATTATTCATCCAGTTTCTGCTCTAGATACCTTCTTGACTCCATAAGTGGCGTCCCTTCCTTTCTAGTAGTTCAAACATAACTGTTTCATCAACTTGATATCTCCAGAGTGACCATCTGAGATATCTCCTTAGTTGATTGAAGAGATCAGAGTCACAACTCTCGATGAGATAAAATCTGCTTAACAGATTATTGAGATTTTCATTAAAGCTTTCTTTAACACCATCCATGAAGTTGTTTTCAGCTGAAGCAGACTCAGCTGGCGCAGTTGATTCTGTTGTCATGTCATGTTCTGACATGATCTGCTTTCCTTGACTAATGAAAGATGATTCAGTCGGATTGGAGGGGCCTTCTTCCGCAGTGCGCTGCCTCCTTGATCGCTTGGCAAAAGGCTTCAGGTTCTTTCTTCTTTTGATATAAATTGTGGAGAGATAATCTCTCCTGTCCAACAACTCACCTCTTTGATGAATAATTTAGATCTGATCAGTTATGATCACGCTGATCCGCTTGAGAAATCCCAACTTCTTCGTGAATGTTCCAACCTGATGATCAAAACTGACCTTGCGAACATTCAGGCGCAGTTGTGATAGCACATACGATGCCCAGTCAATTCTGTATCAATTGTAGATGAGTACCATCAGATGAGCATGTTCGGCGTTGAAACATGTATAGTCTAGATTGCCTCTCATGAAGTGGATGACTATATTAAGGACTTAGATGAACTCCGGCCGAAGAATATCTTTCAGTCTGTGTGAGAAGTCATTGTGCTCAACTCCTGGTTTCATCCAGAGACTCCACAATTCTACTTGGTTAGGTATGGCAACTGAGCCTGCCTGTTCACCTGCTCTTAGAAGATGGAGGGACTCCATCAAAGTTTCTTGGGTGATCACGATCGGATGTCCTCTAACTGTTGAAATAATGTTGCCATTCTTTGCGACTTGAGAAAAGATTTGGAACTCGGCAACTAATTCAGGAAAGCATTGTCCAAATCTTGGAGCACTTGTGAGAAACTGAAAGAGTTCAGTTTCCTCAGCTGCTGAGACTAAGTGATGAAATTTATCAGCTTTAAGTCTTTCCATCATGAAGTCCAGGTCAACGAACTTGTCTCTTTTCAAGTTGAGAACAAGCCTAGCCGGATCGATGTATTGAGCAGGTAATTCCATTCTGTAAAGAAAGAGAGTATTTCATAGAGATTGAATGGCTTAGAGAGAGATGCTGTAACAGCCCAGTCCCGAGATAGGGATTAACGAATAAGACGGAAGATTGACAAAGAAGGTTTGGAAATAAAGATATACATTTGAAAGATAGGCAATGATACTCGGGTTTACTTAATTAAGAAGGAAACATGCTTTAGCGGGATAAAACGGCTAACTAATCAGATACCAACAAGCTTAGACCCATTCATAGGTCAAAGCGGATAAACAGATACAAACATGAACAAGCCTCTTCATAGGCGAAAGGAAAATATACTCGAGAAGCAGGAATAAAACATATAATGCATCTTTATATATAGATAACCATGTCTGGGGAAATATTCATAGGGTCTCGATAAATATAATTGAACTTGAACGGAATTAGAAAAAGTGTATTAGAGTAGCAGAAACATCATGAGATTTCAAAAGAAACTTATATAATAGCAAAACAATCTTGGTAGCCAACCCACATCCACAACCACCATCATACTCAGCATCTCAACCTGAAAACATTTGAAAAAAGAGGGCGTGAGCACTAATGTACTTAGTGGATTTTAATAAAAGCTTCTTTAATAACTCGAGAAATATCCAATAATAAACTGGCGGCATATGGAGAGCAAAATGCAAAAGCCCTCTCCATATCCGCGAAACCTTTTATTTACTTTTGGGCTCAACCTTGGCTCAAACCTGATGTCAACTGCACCCTTGGGCATGCCATATGATAGAAGAGGGGTTACCTCAAATATCCAAACGAGTTTGTGAGGGAATTAACCCAGCAGTGACTCACTTTAATGATCAAAGATCATGAATTCTGAGCTCAATCCTGGTTATAGAAGCTATATTCTTCCTTTCTTAACTTAGATTTCCTTTCTCAACCTTAATCCTTAATTCCTTAGGTTCCTTAACCTTACTAGAATTATCAAGCTTAGAGCAACGTCTAAGGCTAATCCTTTACTTAAGCATGACTTCGGCCTATAAGGGATTTATCACTACCCTAAAAGGCAATGCTTAATTAGCTAAATAAACTTTAGTAAAAACCAACATTCAGATACGAGGAAATTAACGTGCATAAACATAAATTGCAATTAAAGCAATTCTAATTATCTCATACTAGCATAAACAATACTTAATCATTTATAGCATATCTAAACATGATTGAGAGCTCACTTAACATATTATAACTTTCTTTCCTTCCATCCTTGTACATAGATCAATCAGGCAGAGCAAAAATGTTTTATTGTATAACTCATTTGCCCTATCATGCTTCTAGAGCTTATTAGCTCAAACTTTAGATGAGTATAGATTTATCCACCTCGACTACTGGATAGAAGGTGAAACAACGAGTTGATGATCTTTCTTCGAGTTCCCACGAGGCTCACTACATCCTAAAAAGTCGAATTATCGACTTAGCGGCCTCCTTTGAAGATTTCTAATGTCTAACACGAATTTAAACAATATCCAACTAAACTACCTTTAACTAGGACTTAAACATAGAGTGCAAGACTTTAGCAAAACGCGAAGATTAAATCCTAAAAAAAAACCTTTTGAAAACATCCGAAACGAATTACTAATTTTTCGGGATTTAATCTATTATAAATGGAACTATTATTTTATTTTATTCAGCGGACCTCGAATACCCTTTTTACTTGCCTGAAAATTACGAAAATAATACGGGATACTCTTATATATACGAAGACTCAATACTGTGACTTTGATAATTTTTCCATAACACATGCTTCCGGAATAAAAATAATTGTCTACTTTTAAAAATGGAGATTCAACAAAACTCGTCCAAAAATTACAAAATTTGGCAGATTTATAGAGAATAATTTTTCGAGCAACTTTGTAGAAGAAACGTTTTCAATTTGATGACTCAAAATAGGTGAAAACAGCCAAAAATCGAACTGACCGATGCCGGTAGCAGTTTCTATTTTCCGGCGATCTGACCGGTTTTCGGTCACTGGATGACGACGGACTCAACATACGAAACGTAGAAAACTTCAAGATGCACAACATACTAAAATTTCAGCTTAAACAGAGAAGAAACGAACTTGAAAAATAACGATAAGAATCGAAATACTAAACTTAGACGGAATTTAACAAAATAACGACGGAATTTAAATACGGAACTTAAGTGGAACTTAAACGAAATAAATCGAAAATATCAACGAGAAATAATAACGGAAATACTATAACAGAAATACGATATTGAAAGACGGAAAGAAATACGGAGTTAAAGACAATAAAGAAATAGATTCGAGGCCGACGAACAAGAATGGACGGAGTCGGGTGCATCGAAGGAAGCTGGCTAGCTTGGCATCTCGTCGAGTCACAACGGCGGTAGAGCCGCCTACTACAATCCAACAGCACCCCTAGAACCTTCCATCACCACATCCCTTCCACGCCACTCCGCTCGTCGTCTCGGAGGAGAACTCACGAAGAGACTCCTCACTTGACAAGAGCTTTTCTCTCAACTCTCAAGCTTTTCCCCACTCTCTAGAATTTGAGAAATGAAGAGTGAATGGTGCAAAAAGAGTGAAGGGGTGGTGTCCTATTTATAGGAAAAGCTTTGGCTTCTAGAAGAAGCCATTACAGTGCAAGGATACTGTAAAAGTTATCCCGGGTTCGGTTAAAAGCTGATTTATTCGATGTTAAGGACCAAATGACCTCAGACACGAAATTTAAAAATATCGGGAGACTCGTTGGCTCGAATACTAGTGAACCAACTTGATTTCTGATGAAGACGGGGTCGTCAGAAGAAAGACGAGCAAAGATTCCCTTTTGGAATTACTTTTTACTATCCACTCAGACTGACAGATTTTGTTCACGAGCGTTCGATTGACCTCAGAATGGAAATCCATGAACGCCAACGGAATCCTTGAGTTATTTCCCATAAGAGGGGCCTGACAGAATTAGACTCAGATCAACAAGGAGGATTTCGTAAATTTCTCAAAACACGAATGCATGCAAAAGTTACTACTCATTCATCCTTTAATTATGTTTTTCATCACTGGGAACTCAAATGACTTCAAAATAAAATTCTGGGAATACCAGCACACTCCTTGAGTTAAAGCCTTTCCAACAAGACCACAAATGGCCAAAACAGAGTTCAGATCAAAATTTCCGAGAAGACAATTTCACGAAAATTGACCTCTAAAGTCGTGACTAACATTTGACCTTGATTAACCTTAATTAAATTTCTTTCTTAACTAATTAATTACCATTAACAATCCTCTAAACCTTATTCAAAAATCTGGGGTGTTACATCTTCCCCCCCTTAAAGAAATTTCGTTCCAAAATTTACTAACCATGATAAGCGATATCAGGGTACTTCTTGAGCAGCTCGGATTCAACCTCCCAGGTTGCCTCTTCTGAACCATGGTGGTTCCAGATTACTTTTACAAAATTGATCTCCTTGTTCCTCAACTTCTGGATTTTTTGATCCATAATGGCCTGGGCTTTTCTTCATATGCTAAGTCCTCATTCAGGACTATCTCTTCCCTATTAATCACGTGTTCTGGATCAAACACGTACTTTCTCAACAATGAGACATGAAAGACGTCATGAACGTCACTCAGGTTGGGTGGTAAGGCTAACCAGTAGGCTACTTCATTCACCTTCTCTAGAATCTCAAAAGGTTCAATAAATCTGGGCCTTAACTTGTTTCGTTTTCCGAAATGAACCACTCTTCTGACGGAGACACCTTCAAGAACACATTATCTCCAATGTCGAAACTGAGTTCCGTTCTTCTTTAATCTACATAAGCCTTCTGTCTATCTTGAGCCTCCTTGATTCGCTGACGAATAAGCTCGATCTTCTGGACCGCTTCCTGGACCATTTCAGGTCCAAGTATCCTTCTCTTTCCAACTTCGTCCTAATATAAGGGCGATCTATACTTCCTTCTGAACAGGGCTTCATAAGAGGCCATGCCGATCAATGACTGGTAGCTGTTGTTGTACGCAAACTCTACCAATGGCAGTAACTCCTCCCAACTGCTTCCTTGATCTATGACTACTCCTCTAAGCATGTCTTCTAGAATCTGGATAGTCCCTTCGGATTGGCCATCCATTTGAGGATGAAAGGCCGTGCTGAAATTGAGCTTTGATCATATGGCTTCTTGTAGGCTCCTCCAGATTTTGACGTAAATCTCATATCACAATCCGATATAATCGAGACCGGCACTTTCTGCAATCACACAAATTCTCTAACATACATCTGGGCTAGTTGATCTAGCCCATCTGTCATAACAACAGCAATGAAATATGTTGCTTTTGATAATCGATTCACGATTATCCAAATAGCAGTATTCCACCGCTTAGACTTCGGTAAACCTACCACAAAGTCCATACTACTATGATCCTACTTCCATTTAGGAATTTCTATAGGTTGGAGCAAACCAGAAGGTTTTTGATTGAAGGCTTTCACCTGCTGACAGTTCAAACACCTTTCTATGAAGGCGGCTACTTCTCTCTTCATGTTTTTCTACTAGAAGTTCCTCTTGAGGTCTTGATATATCTTGATACTTCCGGGATGTGCTGTGTATGGCATGTAATGTGCTTCGCACATGATTTTCTCTTTTAGTCCTTCTTTGCTTGGCACACAAAGTCTTTCTTTGAATAAGGGTGCCATATCGGCGGCTTCTGCGAAGTCTTGCGACCTATTCGACCTTGCTTCTAGTCTTTTCTTCTCGAGAAACTCATTTCCTTTCTAAGCCTTAACTATCCTTTACCTCAGGTCGAGATGAGCGACTATCATGACGATTTGGCTCGATTGGTCTCAGGTGGTGTTAGCACCTCAATTCTTAACTTCTTGAATTCCTATCGAAGCTCCTTCTTGACTTGAACGAGTCCTAATTCTGCCTTCTCCTTCCTACTTAGGACATCAGCTACCGCACATGCCTTGCCTGGGTGGTAGTGAGTCGTGCAGTCGTAATCCTTTATGAGTTCTAGCCATCTGCCTCATGTTAAGATCCTTTTGCTCAAAGAAATACTTCCGGCTCTTGTGATCTGAGAAGATCTCACACTAGGCTCCGTAGAGATAGTACCTCCAGATCTTCAGTTCATAAACAACCGCTGCTAGCTCTGAGTCATGTTTGAGATAGTTCTACTCGTGATTCTTAAGCTGCCTCGAAGAATAAGCAATCACCTTTCCTCTCTTCATCAGCACGCATCCTAATCCTTTTCTCGACGCATCAACGTAAACCATGAAATCTTCATTTTATTCTGGAATGGCTAACACCGGGCTTGGGGTTAACATCTTCCTTCTGAAAACTTTTCTCGCACTCGGGCGTCCCTTTAAACTTGGAGTCCTTCTTCAATAATCGCATCATAACCTTTGATAATGATGAGAATCCTTTAATGAATCTACGATAGTACCCCGTGAGTCCTAGAAAACTTCTTATTCTCATTCACATTCCTTGCAGACTTTGAGTTGCTTGCAGCTTCAATCTTAGCTGGATCCACCTTGATTCCTTCTACTGAAACTATATGACCTAGAAACATAACTTCCTTGAGCAAAAACTCACACTTACTAAACTTAGCGTAAAGTCTTTCTCTTCTTAACGTCTCCAACACCACTCTTAGGTGATCTTGATGCTCTTCTTCATCTTTCGAATAAATAAGGATATAATCTATGAAAACTAGCACAAACTTATCTACATACGGGTAAAGAACCCGGTTTATTAAAGCCATGAACACTGTTAGGGCATTGGTCAATCCAAATGGCATTACTAGAAACTCGTAATTTCCATAGCGAGTTCTAAATGCAGTATTAGGAATATCCTCCTTTCGGATCTTCAGTTGATGATACCCAGATCTTGAGTCTATCTTTGAGAAGACACTTGCTTCCTTAAGCTTGATCAAAGAGATCATCTATTGTTAGGAGAGGCTATCGATTCTTGATGGTCAGCTTATTCAGCTCTATATAGTTGATGCACATTCTCAATGTGCCATCCTTCTTCTTCACGAACAAGATTGGAGCTCCCCAAGGCAACACACTAGGTTGGAGAAAACCTAGGTCTAATAACACTTGCAGTTGAACCTTAAGTTCTTGCAACTCCTTAGGCGCCATTCTGTAAGGGGCTTTCAAATTGGTGCAGCTCCTGGTTCTAAACCGATAGCGAATTCCATTTGCCTATATGGTGGTAGTTCTGATAGCTCCCTTGGAAATATGTCTTGAAAATTTTCTTGTGCCTGAAACGCCTTCTATTGCGAACTCTCCTCCTTCTTTCTTCGTCGCAGCCGTTTTTCGATGGAATTCTGACTTTATAGCTTCTACTGGAGATCACCATCACTTGCAGGCGTAATGATCGCATGATTAGACCTTAAACGTAAGCTTAGAACTTATCTGACGTCATTCCTTAGATTGCCTCTTAAACTTAACGAGCTGAAAAATTACTTTAGAGATGTGAGTCCTACCAGAATGGCACTAACTAGCATTACTTGGATTCTTCTTCCTATTGGGACTACTTCCTCTTATTCTTCCAATAATGACTAAAAGGAATATTTCTTTATACTCTTTGCTCTATTCAAGGGTCCACACTCGAGCTCTATGAGTGGGAACAAAACAAAACGAATACCTCTGAGTGAGGACTCTATCTTGATCAATAATTCTTTAACAAGTTCTAAAAGCTGAAAGAGATATAACACTGGGTTATCTATACTAAAAACATTGTCTTTTTAGAGGACTTATAACTCGAAAGGGGGTTCTTGCATGTAGCAAAGGTATGGAAGATAATCAATGATTAGCAACTGAGAATTGTACTGAATATTTGCAAAGGCATCAGCATATCCTAACAAGGGAATGCTATCACTAATTCTGGATGATCAAAGAAGTATAATCAGAAGATTATAATTTGTCCAAGAGGATAATATTAAAGAATTTTAAATGATATGAATGAAGAATTTCAATTGATATGAAGCTGTTGAAAGATGATTGATTTAATTGACACGAGAATGAATGAATAGACTCATCAAAACTTCCTATCTTACTGAAACTTTTAATCTACCAATTCTAGGTTTATCTGCTTAACGATCTTCTTCGAGTTCTCTCTCTTTCTTTCTTTGAGCATTACGCATCTTCTTCTTTACTAGGTTGTTACGAAACAACATGAGTCGGTTGGCCTTCTTGGCCAGAGAAGCGACATTCGGGGATCATTTTCACATATTAGAAGGAATACGACAAAGCGACCTGATCTATACATGTTTTCTTCATGTCTGAAACCACAAATGTGGGGCATGCTTTGATAACTATTTGAACTCTTGATCGTATTTTAACAACGTCCTCTTTCCTTGCCTCTAGTTCCAGATCTCCATCACCTCTGCCTTCCAGATCTTCCCAACCATACTCTGTCCATTACTCCAAAGTTATCATTCTTCGAACGGACTTTCACTAGTAGTCCGTACCATCCATGCGCATAAAAGAGCACAACCTAATTCCTCATCCTTCGAACAAGCTATAAAAACAAATATTCACTTCTAAGGAACAAACCCATTTCTCGACTCCCATTGGGTCTCTTAAACTATTAAATGACGGAAGGTTATGTTTGAGAAACACACTCTTGGCTCTCGAGCCGCGGTTTGGGACTTACTTGTTGCGTCCTCATTTTCTTCTTCGATTGACATCTTCTCGGTGATATTCTAAAGAATCCTAAATATTAGCGACGCTCGCTCGAATTTGCACAAAGTAAAATGAAATGCCTTTCGATAAAGTCTTTAGATTACGCAGGATAGATCAAGCAAAGTGGGAAAATTGCCTCATAAGAGGACTTTTTGGCATTAATAAGAAAGACGTTCTTGGTTACATCCAAAAATAGGGCAGCCTTTGGAGGATTATTGCCACTATTAAAATCTAAAGGGGTTGATTAATACATTTACAGAATAAGATCTAGATTAAAGTGGACAGACAGATCAGCAAGATGTTCTAACAACAATACCTCATTTACCTACTTCTAAAGCTTAACTATATGTTGGGCCCTTTCCTTTCATTTTGCATGATGATTCCACCTCTTTCTCGCTTTCCTTCTTTGGGTCCTCTTCTTCCTCATCTTCATCTGTCTTTGGTAACTCAAACTTGAATTTCCTCATGCTTCCTTCGGGGAACTGATGGGGCATACACTGTCTCAGACTCTGAGGGGCAAACATTGATAGACAGGGGCCTACTGGTGCATTCTGAAGGACAAAGACTCGGTATAATTCACGACCCGGACGTTCAAGGATCCCGCTCTTAAGGTTCCTTCAGCACAGGGGCGCGGTGCTTGAAATCCAGGGGGATTGTTGAGAGTCACCCTTAGCAGTTCTGGTTCCACCATGGAGGAGGGATTTTGCTCAGCTAGAGCATTCATGTGGCCATACTTTGACTCCCAAAGAGCCATCAAGGCTGAGGAGAATTCTGTTAGATTCCCGATTACAGCATACCTCTCGGGATCACGGGTGATGGTGCTTTGCAGGATGGGATACATTGTTGGCTTCTCAACAGGCGGTGCTTGCTCACACATATGGATGCATGTTTCCAAGTCGGATACATTTCTTGGCGTTCCTCCAAAGTCGTTCCTTTCTTGAACAGGGCGGAAAAGAGACACATTATTCCTAGTAGTGGAACGACACTTAACCATCTAGAAACATGAAGCTTAATCAGTCTAGCTCATAAAAGGGAGACCTAAGGTTCTCCTAAGATTATGCTATCGTCTAGATTCAGACTATTTATCTTGCATGCATAGCTCCTTTTAGCAGTTGACTTTTACAAAAATTTTGGTGCCCAAAATCTTTAAGCAGAAATTTTACTTTTTCCTTTAAAACAAAACTTTGAGAATGAACTAAAGATTTTCTTTCTGATCGAGGATTCTTTTCAAAAAACTTTTTACCTCAGTAAATCATCTTACTTGAATACTTTTTACTCGAAATTTTATTCTTAAGGTTTTTCCTTTATCCTTAAAAGAGGTATGTCTGCTAAAATCTTTTCCTTTCCTGAATCACAAAATCCATGAATCTAAAATCTAAAATCTTTATACTATCATACCTTGATTTTTGGTTGAGGATGCGAGGGTGACAGCGAGCTTGTTGGGGGTTTTTTGAATTGAACCACCGTAGGATCTAATTGGATGTCCATTCATCCTAATGTCATGTAGATCATAAATTCATGCATCTCATATGTTTTAATTAACCGAGTTCAATTAGTATGCAAATCCGGTTTCAACGATTCTACTAAAGCGGAAACATAGAAATCGAAAAACAACTTACAAATTAAACGACGGCTTGAGGACAAGATTAAAGATCTAATCTTGTTGTTGTGTATGATGAAATCGGCGCCCACTAATGATATTTCACTCCTTGATCTTTTGTTGTATTCCCGGACTGAATCTAGTTTCAGGGTGGGCTGAAATCTACTAGATCGGTATGGAATCTGTGGAGATAAAGAGAATACAAGAGGAGCTGATCTATTTCTTCAAAATTTCGTCCCCCACCCTCTTATATATAAGGGGATGGGCGAAATTTCAGTATCCCAACCCTACTGGGTTTGGACCTCTATCCCTTTTTCTATCTCCAGTCCATTAAAGTCATTTTGGGCTACAACAGGGATCTAGAAGAATATTAAATTGGTCTGCTAACTTATTTAATTTCCAATATCCAATAAACTTAGGATATTATTAAATAAATTAAGTATTATTTTTATTCCACTAAAGAAATAATACTAACCTACCAATTTAATACATATTTCTGAATATGTTTTCTCCTTTAGTCCAGCCATTCCCCGTGTTTAAGATATAATACCCATTAATTAATTATGTAAGATTTTGACAGCTATAATTAATTAATATCTTATCCTTGAGTAGTACCACACAAGCTTTACTCATGCACGGAATAAATTCCACCTGCAGGGTTTCAGCATGAACTTGCATTTCCTCAAGGGGACACCATCAACCTGGCGCACCAGGACACGGTGCCCCTACATATTGCACGACCCATCATAAGTGTAAATGTCAAAATCTAATATATCGAGATTATTGATCCTATGAAAGAATCTCACTATTTGATAAATCAAAGCTGCAAACACTACACGTATATGTCCGCCAACATATAGGGGTTAAGAACCCGAACTCTGTGGATTCTTATTCTCTCATTTAAGGTCAGAATAGAGAATAGAATCCTAAGTAGATCCTCCTCAATACACTTAACCATGTATTAGAATAATCAGTTAGTCAAGACAAACTAACTATCAGATTATTCTACGGCGTACCGATAGCAGGTTCAGTGCCATCTAAACCGTGAGCCTTTTAATACATTACAAGGAACCAATGATATGATCTAACCGTGTGTTTATCAACACCATATCATCTACAATGCAAGTATAGTGAACATGCATGCAAATATAACAATTTAAATGCAAACAGTGACTGCAATTGTATTCATTCTATATCATCATAAAACCATTATCAATAAAGTATAAAAAAGACAGGTCTTCTAGTATACAAAACCAACAGAGCTGTGGGTTGCTGCTGTAACTTATCACGAAGCAATTCATATGCACGTAAACACTTAGCTTAACTTAAACAAAGAGACAGGTCTGCAGAGTTGCAAGCCTGCTCTGATACCATCTGTAACAGCCCAGTCCCGAGATAGGGATTAACGAATAAGACGGAAGATTAACAAAGAAGGTTTGGGAATAAAGATATACTTTTGAAAGATAGGCGATGATACTCGGGTTTACTTAATTAAGAAGGAAATATGCTTTAGCAGAATAAAACGACTAACTAATCAGATACCAACAAGCATAGACCCATTCATAGGTCAAAATGGAGAAACAGATACAAACATGAACAAGCCTCTTCATAGGTGAAAAGAAAATATAATCGAGAAGCAGAAATAAAACTTATAATGCATCTTTATATATAGATAATCATGTCTGGGGAAATATTCATAGGGTCTCGATAAATATAATTGAACTTGAACAGAATTAGAAAGAGTGTATTAGAGTAGCAGAAACATTATGGGATTTCAAAAGAAACTTATATAATAGCAAAACAATCTTGGCAGCCAACGCACATCCACAGCCACCATCATCCTCAGCATCTCAACCTGAAAACATTTGAAAAAATGGGGCGTGAGCACTAATGTACTCAGTGGGTTTTAATAAAAGCTTCTTTAATAACTCGAGAAATATCCAACAATAAACTGGCGGTATATGGAGAGCAAAACGCAAAAGCCCTCTCCATATCCGCAAAACCTTTTCTTTACTTTTGGGCCCAACCTTGGCTCAAACCGGATGTCAACTGCACTCTTAGGCATGTCATATGATAGAAGAGGGGTTACCTCAAATATCTAAACGAGTTTGCGAGGGAATCAACCCAGTAGTGACTCACTTTAATGATCAAAGATCATGAATTCTGAGCTCAATCCTGGTTATAAAAGCTATATTTTTCCTTTCTTAACTTAGCTTTCCTTTCTCAATCTTAATCCTTAATTCCTTAGCTTCCTTAACCTTACTAGAATTATCAAGCTTAGAGCAACGTCTAAGGCTAATCCTTTACTTAAGCATGACTTTGGCCTATAAGAGATTTATCACTACCCTAAAAGAAAATGCTTAATTAGCTAAATAAACTTTAGCAAAAACCAACATTCAGATACGAGGAAATGAACGTGCATAAACATAAATTGCAATTAAAGCAATTATAATTATCTCATACTAGCATAAACAATACTTAATCATTTATAGCATATCTAAACATGTTTGAGAGCTCACTTAACATATAATAACATTCTTTCCTTCATTCCTTATACAGAGATCACTCAGGCAAAGCAAAAATATTTTATTTGATATCTTATTTGCCCTATCATGCTTCTAGAGCTTATTAACTCAAACTTTAGATGAATATAGATTTAGCCACCTCGAATACTGGACAGAAGGTAAAACAACAAGTTGACGATCTTTCTCCAAGTTCCCACGAGGCTCACCACCTCCTACAAAAGTCGAATCATCAACTTAGCGGCCTCCTTTAAAGATTTTTAATGTCTAACACGAATTTAAACAATGTCCAACTAAACCACCTTTAACTAGGACTTAAACATAGATTGCACGACTTTAGCAAGACGCGAAGATTAAATCCTGAAGAAACACCCTTTGAAAACATCCGAAACGAACCACTAATTTTTCGGGATTTAATCTATTATAGATGGAGCTATTATTTAATTTTATTCAGCGAACCTCGAATACACTTTTTACTTGCCGGAAAATTACGAAAATAATATGGGATACTCTTATATATACGAGGACTTAATACTGAGACTTTAATAATTTTTTGATAACACGTACTTCCGGAATAAAAATAACTGTCTACTTTTAAAAATTGAGATTCAACAAAACCTGTCCAAAAATTACGAAATTTGGCAGATTTATAGAGAATAATTTTTTGAGCAACTTTGTATAAGAAACTTTTTTGATTTGATGACTCAAAATAGGTGAAAATAGCCAAAAACCGAACTGATCGGCGCCGGTAGCAGTTTCTGTTTTCCGGCGATCTGACTAGTTTTCGGTCACCGGATGATGACGGACTCAACATACGAAACGTAGAGAACCTCAAGATGCACAACATACTAAAATTTCAGCTTAAACAGAGAAGAAAAGAACTTTGAAAATAACGATAAGAATCGAAATACTAAACTTAGAAGGAATTTAACGAAATAACGATGAAATTTAAATACGGAACATAAGTGGAACTTAAACGAAATAAATCGAGAATATCAACGAGAAATAATAACGGAAATACTATAACAGAAATACGATAATGAAAGACGGAAAGAAATGCGGAATTAAAGACAAGAAAGAAATAGATTCGAGGCCGACGAACAAGAATGGACGGAGTGGGGTGCGTCGAAGAAAGCTGGCTAGCTTGGCGTCGAGTCGAGTCGCAACGGCGGCAGAGCTGCCTGCTACAACCGAACATATAATACCCCAGATTTTTGAATAAGGTTTAGAGGATTGTTAATGATAAGTTAATTAATTAAAGAATGAATTTAATTAAGATTAGCTAAGGTTGGATGTCAGTCACGACTTTAGGAGTCAGATCGCCTTTTTGAGAAATGTGATTTTAACTATTTTATGACCATCCGTGGTCCCGTTAGAAAGGTTTTAACTCAAGGAGTATGCCGGTGTTTTCGGATATTAATTCTGAAGTCATTTGAGTTCCCGGTGATGAAAAACGCATTTAAAAGAAGAATGAATAGTAACTTTTGCGTGCGTTCGTGTTTTGAGAAATTTACGAAATCCTCCTCGTTAATCCAAGTCCAGTTCTGTCAGGCCCCTCTTATGGGAAATGACTCAAGGATTCCGTTGGCGTTCACGGATTGACATTCTGAGATCAATCGAACGCTCGGGAGCCAAATTTGTCAGTTTGAGTGAATAGTAAAAGTAATTCTAAAAATGGAATCTTTGCTCGTCTTCCTTCTGACGAACCCGTCTTCTTCACAAAACAAGTTGGTTCACTATTATTCGAGCCAACGAGTCTCCCGATATTTTTAGATTTCGTGTCTGAAGTCATTTGGACCTCGACATCGAATAAAGCAGCTTTTAACCGAACCCGGGGTAACTTTTGCAGTATTCCTGCACAGCAATGGCTTCCAAGGGAAGCCAAAGCTTTTCCTATATATAGGGGACCACCCCCTTTAGTAATTCTTGCTCATTTCACATCCACTTCACTTCTAAATCGAGAGTGTGAAAAGCTTTGAAAGCCGAGAAGGTTCTGTCGAAGTAAAAATCGTTCTTCGTGAGTGTTCTTCAAGGCGACGAGCGGAGTGGCGTGGAAGGGATGCGGTGAGGGAATGTGCTAGGGGCGCCGTTGAAATCATAGTAGGCGGCTCTGCCGCCGTTGTGACTCGACGAGACGCCAAGCTAGCCACATTCCTTCGACGCACCTAACCCCGTCCATTCTTGTTCGTCGATCTCGATCCTATTTCTTTTCCGTCTTTTAAATTTCGCATTTACTTTCCGTTCTTTATGTTCTTCGCGTTCTTCATTATTGCTCGTCTAAATTAGTATTTCGATTCATATTGAAGTTCCAAAATAATAACGCTACGTTAGATTTCTCGTTCTATTTCCGTTATTATTATTCTTCTAAGAAGATTAGACTCGTTCATTCCGTTAAAAATCCGTTCAATGTCATATTTATTTATTCCGGAGGATTATCGTGTTTGGGTTAGATAAAGTAAAGAAAGCTAGTATAAGTTAAGTGAGCTCTCAAGTATGTTTAGATATGCTAGAATTGTTTATTTACAATTTATGCTATCATGAGGTGTTTAGTATTGCTCTACTTGCAATCAATGTTTATCCGCATTCATTTTCTCGTATTTGAATGCTTATGCTTTATTAAAGCTCGTATAGTTAAAGATTAAGGATTGCCTTGTTAGGGTATCTTTAACCCATTGTAGGCCGAGATTAGGTAGTGATAAGGTATTAGCATTAGACATTGTTCTAAGCTTGGTAATGTTAGTAAGAATAGGAAGAGATGGAACTTAGCATCCACTTAAGCAGGACTCGAGCTCAGAACTATTAAGGTAGTCGCTGGGGGTTTTTCCCTCGCAAACACGTTCGGATATTTGAGGTAACCCCTCTTCTATCCTATGGCATGCCTAAGGGTACAGTTGACGACAGGTTTGAGCCAAGTTGGGCCCAAAAAGAAAAGAAAAGGTTTTACGGATACGGAGAGGGCTTTTGCGTTTTGCTCTCCGTATACCGTCTATTAATCATTGGATATCTTGAAAGTTATAAAAGCATTTTCACTAAAACCCACTGAGTACATTAGTGCTCATGCCCCCTATTTTCAAATGTTTTCAGGTTGAGATGCTGAGGATGCTGGTGGCTGTGAATGTGGGTTGGCTGCCAAGACTATTTTGTTATTATCTAATGTTTCCATAAAATCCCACTTTGTGATCCGCTACTCTGATACACTCTCTTCAATTCTGTTTAAATCCTATTATGATTAGCAAGACTCTATGAATAATCTCCTCGGAAACGATTTAATACTTATAAGATGCATATTATGCTATCTCTGTTTTTAAGTATGATCTCCGTTCACCTGCAAAGAGGTCTAACAAGTTGGTATCTTATTAATTAGTCGTTCTTTCCGCTTAAGCATGTTTTCTTTTAATCCAAGTAAATCCGAGCATTTCCATATAACTTCTAAGGCACGTCTTGATTCTTAAAACTCTTGATAAATCTCCCATCTTTACGCATTAACCCCATAATAACACCCCGTCCCCACTCATAAATCCCTATCTCGGGACTGGGCTGTTACAGAACGGCACCCTTAGCACCTTCCATCACCGCATCCCTTCCACGCCACTCCGCTCGTCGTCTCATAGGAGAACTCATGAAGAGATTCCTCACTTTACAAGAGCTTTTCTCTCAACTCTCAAGCTTTTCCCACTTTCTAGAATTTGAGAAATGAAGAGTGAATGATGCAAAAAGAGTGAAAGGGTGGTGTCCTATTTATAGGAAATTCTTTGGCTTCTAGAAGAAGCCATTACAGTGCAAGGATACCGTAAATGTTACCCCGGGTTCGGTTAAAAGCTGCTTTATTCGATGTTAAGGTCCAAATGACCTCAGACACGAAATCTAAATATACCGGGAGACTTGTTGGCTCGAATACTAGTGAACCAACTTGATTCGTGATGAAGACAGGGTCATCAGAAGAAAGACGAGCAAAGATTCCCATTTGGAATTACTTTTTACTATCCACTCAGACTGACAGATTTTGCTCACGAGTGTTCGATTGACCTCGGAATGGAAATCCATGAACACCAATGAAATCCTTGAGTTATTTTCCATAAGAGGGGCCTGACAGAACTAGACTCAGATCAACAAGGAGGATTTCGTAAATTTCTCAAAACACGAACGCACGCAAAAGTTACTATTCATTCATCCTTTAAATACGTTTTTGATCACTGGGAACTCAAATGACTTCAGAATAAAATTTCGGGAACACCGGAACACTCCTTGGGTTAAAACCTTTCCAACGAGACCACAAATCGCCAAAGCAGAGTTAAGATCAAAATTTCCGAGAAGACGATTTCACGAAAATTGACCCCTAAAGTCGTGACTGACATCTGACCTTGATTAACCTTAATTAAATTTCTTTCATAACTAATTAATTACCATTAACAATCCTCTATATCTTATTCAAAAATCTGGGGTGTTACAGATGCAAAGCAAATGCAGAGAGTGTTTAGAAAGATATGTGATCTTTGATTGATATCTCCCTAGCATTTAAAAGAAGTTTTGTATGCCTGTACTTCGAGTTACACTCGAGTACTCCTCAGTTGATCAGTTAATGGATTTAACTGATGTGCAGCTGGCTTAAATGAGATGATCATCTCAGCCGTCCATAAGTTTAGCTTAACTTTTAGATCAACAGTTGAGATTTCATCTATTTGAAAATGGGGTAGTTGCCATAAATAGCAAATATTTTCTTGCAGGATTTTGTTATTTATATCTCTCAAGCCATCAACTCATTTTCTACTTTAGTGGTTGAGTTTGCGCAGTAGCATTAAAAATTCGCTATCTTGAGAGATCTCCCATTTGAAAATTATACCCGTTAGATTATCAAAAATGAATCACAATGGCAATAATTTTATTAAGAATAAGCTTAATAAATAATCAATGTAAAACTTATCCTTGGTCATTTGGGATACAGTCCAACTGATGACCTTTGGTGAACTGACGATGTGACAACTGATTGGTGTGTCGTTTTTCACCAAAAATAAATATTCCGACTTTCGTCAGCAAGCCCACACTGCAGAGTACAGTGACGAGCAGGATCATCGCCCAAAGGACCGGCGAGAATTACTCTTGACTTTCAGTCTGCGTGCCCAAACTTCCAGAAACTTGTTTTGTGTGAATTATGTAACAAAATAAATCGAAGAATTAAATAACCAACTAACGAAAATGCGTGTGCAAATGAACTGAATTAAATCAATAACAAAAGAGTATTCCGGATCCAACAAACTCCACTCCACTTATAACACCGATCACAGATACAAGAATTAATTAATCAAACCATGCAAATCAGTTATAGTCATCGAAGACGCTTCTCATATGACCTAATCTCTCCATACTGTTTCGATAATTAAGAAGACACTTCATTAATTATTCTCCTAATCGACTGACAACTATAAAACACGCTATATGAGTTTAATGAGCTGACAGCAAAGTGCACAAGAAAGACCCGATTCTTAACTTACAGACTCTGACGCAGGACTGCAAAATTAACTCTGTTATTCCCCTAGTTATTTGAGCAACCGTTTTACCACTTATTAAACCTAAACCACGATTACGTATGGCCGATTTAATTGGCTAGTAATTAATCACACCCTACCAAATATTTGCAACTATTCAATAGACTTAGAATAATTACGACCCGAAATCCAAGAATAATAGATACATGCATCAATTAATTATGAACAAACAATTAGATCTCACAGTTATATAAGCAGAGCTTCGTCGTCGTCACCGAAATACGAATAAATTAGCTACTTTGCATGCTGGAATCGATCAACAAGAAATTGTATAATTGCGCTATGATGATCTCGAAGAGAAGAGAAAATAAAACTGAATTAAAATTGATCGCTGCCTTCGTTTCTCGTTCCAAGCGTGTGTGATGATTGAAAATAAACTAAATACCTAATATATATTTACAATCCATAAAAGATAGAGTTCTCAATAGAAATAACATCCTAATCTAGGTAAATCCCATGCAAAATACTTTTAGAGGCGGTGGAGATAAATTTCCGCGTCCAGGTCTGGAATTAGGCCGAGAAATGGGCTTAGCAAGCCCAAAACGTATTCTGGGCCGGGCCTCCAGAAACTTGTCTCGATCATTCAGCTGCATGCCCTTGCAGCTTGCTCTATTCGATCTTCTCCCTTTTCTTCACTTGTATCTTTTCTTGTACTAAAACGTGCCTCTCTTCTTCATTTTTATACTATGTCCCTACACAACTTAACACCATATCAAAGCACCAAAATACACAAATATGGGATAGATAATAGGGAGAAAGGTCAACAAAAAGTCGTGATAATAACAAGTAGAATAAGTCCTATCACTGATCAATCAGTTCTTGTCATATCTTCTTCTTGGCCGCTGGAACTGATTCATCACTGAACTGATGACATCGGTTGCTGAACTGCTGGATTAGATCTCAATCAGTTTTCTCTTCTTGATGGGCCGAACTGGATTTTCTTCAGTGCTCTCATCAGGGCAGTTTGGTTTCTTCCTCTTGGAGGCTGATCTATTTTCTTCAGCAGGCTTCTCTGGCCTTGCTTTCTTCACGGATTGGCTCCGGTGCTTGGCTTCAGCTAATGTGACCCTTCGCCTATTCTGCAAGTTCCTTCGCGAGGGTGACTTGAACTGAACTTCCTGCAGGTTTAGTTGGGCGGCTATCTTTGAACTTGAAGTGATCAGTGGGGTGACATATCTCTTAGACAAGAGATTGGGTGATGTGGCAGTATCTTCATCATCACACCGTCGACTCACTGCAACTGGGGTAAGAGATGGCTCTCGGTGATTCTGAGCAGTTGTAGGTTCAATTGGTCGAGTTAGCTCAGCTAACTGATTTGATAGAATATCAAAATTCAGTTTTCGGCAGGCAGGGGTGGTTGTGCAGATCACTTGCTGCTGTGCTCCTGCTTCTTCTTGAGCCTTGATGTCACTTCTTATTTCGGTAACTAGGGCAGTTGGAGGGATTTTGTTGGTCAATCTATAACTCATACTCCTCTGTACTTGCACGATGGTTGGAGAAAATGGATTTAAAGACCCTATGCATTTTAAACTCCAAACTTCTTCTCTTTACCAAAAACTCATGCCGTGAAAAGTAGTGATCAAGAAATGAGAATAAATAGACATTGAGTGTCTCCAATTGTACCAGTAGAAATACCGGTGTAGAAACTTGAAAAGCTATTGATCTTGCTTAGCCACAAATGCAAATTGAGTAAGAAGTAAGTTGGTTACCTCTTTTTGTGCATTCTTGGCTGCATATTCACCACTGTAGAAAGTGCGGATATTTTCTTCCGTCAGTTGTAGAGGAGGGCAAGTTCTCTTGAAGTAGTCAGCTCCGAAGTCTGAGTGAGTAATTCCAATGAATGGAATAAGCTCATCTGGATTTGAACAGTCTTGGAGGTCAGCTGTTGATCCATTCTTTGAGACTGGTGACAGAACAGCATTGGCAGTTGAGGTGGTTGAGGCTGTGGAACTTATATTGCCTTTTGTTAGCCTTTTGTTCTTGAGTGAGTGAAGATGGATGCTTCCTCTCTTGGGAAATCCAGTCGGAAATGAGGATTGGTAGTGCATCATCATTTGGCAGCTTTAAGATGTCTTCAATCATCTTGCTCATCCTGAGAACGAGTCCAACCATAGACTCAAACTTCCTTGTTTTCTTTGAGTTGGAGGCCTTTATGACTTGACGCTTGATCTGTGAGAATACAAACTCTGCCCATTTTGTCTCGCATCCTTCAGTTAGGTGGATCATCACCTTGTACCTTTGCTGGGTAAGCTGTCTTTAGCTTCCAATTGCTCCAAACATCATCTTGTTTGTGATGTCGAGCAGAACTGTAACATCCCAGAATTTCAGAATATCTTAGTGAGTTTTCTAAATTTATTTAGAAGACTAAAGAAAATAATTGGAGCTAAAATAAAGTTAAACAGATGTAAGCCGCGACTTTTTGACTATTTTATGTGAAAATCGATTTATGAGAATTTGCATTTGTCTCTGGAAGATAATCAATATTGGTCTTTTCTGGAATTTAACAACCTAAAGAAAATTGTTGATGCTTTCAGAATTTTATTCTGACCTCTAAAGGAGTCCCGTAATTGAAAATCGTAAAGGGAAAACCTGTGAATAGTAATTTCTGCGTGCGTTCGTGATTTGAAAAATTAACGAAATCCTCCTCATTGATCTGAGATTTGTTCTATCAAGCCTATCTTAGAGAAAATGACCCAAGGAATCCGTTCGTGTTCACAGATTGCCAATCTGAGGTTAATCGAACGCTCAGGAGCAAAATCTGTCAGTCAAAATGAATAGTAAAAGTAATTTTTTAAAGAGAATCTTTTCTTGTTTCTCTTCAGACGACTTCCTCGTCATCCCAAGTTAGGTTGGTTCAGTAGTACTCAAGCCAACGAGTCTGTCGGTATTTTCAGATTTTGTGTCTGAGGTCGGTTGGACCTCGCCATTTAATAAAACAACTTTAATTGAATCCGAAAATCACTTTATCAGTATTTTATATCCGAAAAAGTTATACCTGCCCCAGAGCCCTTTTCCTATAAATAGGGGGCTTGGGCTCATTTGCTGATTGCTCATTCTCTCTCTTCTCTCTCTTTCTCTCTCTTTCTCTCTCGTTCGTGTTGACGAACGAGAGAAAGTCGGGCCTACGTCGAGTAAATCGCGTATGCAGGCCCAGGTTAAGTTTTGTTGGGGAGGTGCTGCTGCGAGAGCAGTTCTCGAGCGCCGGAAGCCTGCCGGAGAGCCGCCGCCGCCGTAGCTGCCGTGGATGGCCGGAAATCGCCATTGTCGTGCCGCCGTCGCGCCGCCGCTTCGGATGTCTCATTTCAGTCCATTTCTTATCCTTTATAGTTGAATTTTTAATATGTTGTGTGGTTTAAATAGTGCTTCATTTCGTATGTTGAGTGCATCGTCGTCCGATGGACGGAAACCGGTGAAAATGCCGGAAAATGTGAAAAATAAAGGGGCGCCGATCAGTTTTGGTTTTTGCCCGTTCTCGCCCATTTCAGTTCATCAAATCAAAAAACGTTTGAACTAGAAAGTTGCTCGAAATTTTATTTTCTATAGGACTGCCAAGTTTCATAATTTTCCGGTAAGTTTTGATTAAAGTCGATTATTTTAATCGGGCGGTTATTTTTATAACTAGAGCATGTGATTTCAGAAAATTTCGAAAATTGTATAGTTTAATAAAGATATATGTGGGGTCATGCTTGATTATTTTATAATTTTTGGACTAGTAAAAAGTGCAATCGAGGTTAGCTGTGTAAAATTTGATTAAAATGGCAAGTTACGGAAAGTGACCTCTGTCATATCTTTTGGTCCCATTAAATCGGAAATTATATTTTGGAATTTATGTTCTTCTGTGTTGAAATTGTACGAGGTATCTAGAGTCACTCATTCTTTGTTGGAATATAATTAAAGTAAATAAAAGCTCCAATTAAATTAAAGTCGAGTTCTAAAAATTAGAGCAACAGTCCTAAAATAAGGTTTAACCTTGTAGGATCTGTTGAGCTAGTCAGAGAAGCTTACGGATGAGTATCGAGAAGTTTGATCACCTGAGTTGATCTAATCGAGGTGGGTTTATTTGCAAAACCTATCTATATTTGAGTTATTAAATCATAAATGTAATAGTCATAGTTAGAATATCCAAATAAAATATTTGAGAAATTATCTGCTCAAGTCTCTGCTAGAGTAATAGTGTTATACTGTTGTATAATTATTGAGAACATAGATTATGCTTCATCATAATTATTGAGAATATAGATTATGATTTATCACAATAAGAGAATATATATTATGCTCCGACATAATTAAATAGAATAGATTATGCCTTGTCATAACTAAAGTTTATGGGTTAAAAGTTAAGGTGTAGAGTTTAAAGTTCATAGTATATAGATTAAGGTTAGAGTTTATATTTAAAGTCTAAAAGTCATAGTTTAGAGTTACAGTATATTAAATGTTTATTGTGTATTGATTATACTCGTGTATAATGAGCTGTACTTTTTAGCTTATGCTTTTAGTATTAAACTCGAGTTAAAGAATGGTTTCCATTTAAGGAATATGAAGCATAATTGAACTAAGTTTGATAGAGGACTTAAAGGTTATCATAGTTTCTATATTAAGAGGATGACATAGTTTTTGTGCTTATGTCATATTATGCGCTTTATAAGAGAACATAGAACAAAGGATAGGCAGGAACTGTGATTCTTGCAGTTGTGATGTTAATCACTAAAGGTGTCACTGTGAGGTAACCCCTGCACATACACGTGATCTGGGCATCACTATAGGAGTCAATGCTAGGTGCCCCTAGTATAGTCAGGGTCAATGCTAGGTGATCCCGGGTATACTCTTCTCGGATTAGCGAGGTAACCCCTCCCTTTTCCTATCAACGACATGTCATAGAGTGCAGTAGACGATATAAAGAGTTACAGGGTACCAAAGACAAGTAAAGGTTTGCAGAAATGGGAAGGACTTTCGCGTTTTGCTTTCCATTATCTGTATCTATATTTTGGATATTCTGTTACAGTTTTTACTAAAGATTGAGTTAAAAGTTTAACCCACTGAGTGCTTTAGTACTCACGCCCAAAATATTTTCAAAATATTTTTCACAGATTGAGATGATGGAGGTGATGGCTCGATATACTGTTGTGGGTTGATCGTGCCTTGCTGTCTCATTCAGAATAAATTATTACTCGTGAGTATGTTGTTATGTGATACAATATTACTCCATTATTTTCCGCTTAAACTCTGATATAGTTGTCCCATTTCTTTACCATAGATCCAAGCGTGTCTCTTTACAGTTTTCGACCTATGAGTTGGTCATATTTGGTTGAGTCTTGGATTCTATTTATTTTCAAGTTGACCTATGAATGGGTCTTATCTTGATTAATTGTTTATGTCCTATGAATGGACATAAAATAGTTTATTTGCCTCTGACCTATTGATGGGTCTTAGTTATTGTGACCTATGGAGAGGTCTTGTTTATTTGAAGAGTCAGAATCCTATCTATTAATTGTTGGATTTTGTTTGAATTTGACTGGCCTATCAATAGGCATTCTTTTGACTTGATTGAATCATTTGACTTCGTTGATACGTTGAAAGACGTGGATTTTTTCTAATTACAGAGGTTATGTTGCCCAAATTTCTGGGAAATATAACATATTCTTGTTCTAAAGCCATTTCATTTGATTATCATAAATAGTACTTCCTTTTTGAGTAAAACCCCGACCCTCATTTATTATTCCTTTTGGGACCGAGACATTACAGAGGACCCCCTGGATTTTGGATCAAGCTACATTTTTCCTTGTATTTTTCCCGTAATATCCCCGTCCTAATCCTCGGGACCGGGGTGTTATAGAATGGTATCAGAGCAGGTTGCAACTCTACGACCTGTCTCTTAAGTTGTTTGCTTAACGTGATTATGTGAATTTGAGTTATATTTTTAAAGGATTTCTAAATAGCAACCCACAATATATCATCACCTCGCATCCTCAACAGAGTTAAAAGGTATGAAAGTTTTAAAAGCTTTGGTTATATTGTGTTATAACTTTTTAAAGTACGGGTAAATGGTAAGTCATTCATAAGTGAGCTTTGAGTAAGGCAAGGAAAATTAAAAGAATGTTGATTTCAAGTGAGTCATAGATCTAAAAGTTTAAAGAGTGAAAGTAATTTTGGATGAATTCAAAAGATAGTCTAAAGTTATTTTAAAAGACAAAAGTTAATTTATAGTTATTCTTTTCAAAAAGTATTTTAAAGATATAATCATTTCGATATCAAAATCTTTTAGTTGTTATTTAAACCTGAATTTTGATTTAAAAGTCTTCTCTTTGGGAAAAAGGACTATCTACTGCTAGAAAGTATTGTGACTCTGAGGATAGAGAATGATTAAGATAAAGAATCGAGGATAGATAATTTAAAGATAGATCTTAGTCGAGAACATAGACTGTAGATGCTTGAACTTAGAAGAATTCTAAGTTCTTCATGTATGATTAAAAAGACTTTATGAATTAAGTTCCATAGCTAGAGAATTTAAGAGACGTGTGGTTGGGCGAACCCTTCATACTGCGTGGGAATCATGCTAGAGAGAAGAAGCTTCGTCGTTTGAAAAAAGTCCTACAAATTGTAAAGATTGATCGCAAAAGGTCAGCCCATCAGACCAGAAGAGTATAGTCCTCCCCGGCAAGCCGGTACAATGAAGAAAGTAACCATTGAAGGTGCATCATTGCAATCTCAGGTCCTCTGGGCCTGTTGACACAAGGAGGGTCCTGGGCGACCCGGAAGAAGATGAAGAGTTTCACTATAGACAAGTACCTAGAGCTAAAAAAGTTCCAAGCGGCGGGAGAATGCTTGGAAAAATCATGAATCATCAAAGAAGCATTATAGAAGTCAAGACGTCACAACCAGCCGATGAATGCCCAACAAAAATCCCCGATCACCTAAGGAAATATTATAGAAGTTAAATACCTTTCTAGGCTTTGAACTTAGAAAGAACATAGATAATAGAAGCTTTAACATAGGGTGAACTTTAAGTTGTCCTTTGTTAAGAATCACTTTAAACATAGATTATTTAAGTAATCCCATAGTTGTGAGTCATTCAAGCAGCAATGAAGCACGAGTTTCAAAAGAAGTGACAAGGAGTCTCATGCTACTAGTTAAAGTGAAGAAGTATGAAATAAAGCTAGTACGAGAAAAGTTGAGAGCTACCGATCAATTAAGGCATAGGCAAAGTTCGATCAAGATAGATAAATACTCGGAACTTATAGTATGCCGGCAAAAGACGGTTATATGTATGATTGCAAGTAAAAAAAAGTTGAGCCAAGATAAAAGATCGACCAAAGTTCATCAAGATAGCTCGGCTATTAAGAAAAGACTTGAAAGATCGAATGAATGATTAGCAGTTCCAGGTGGAAGACATGGTCTTCTCAAAGGTATCTCCAACCAATGGAAGAGTTCGTTTCGCTAAGAGATTAAAGCTGAAGGTTGGATGAACATATTGGAAATCCTCGAAGAGGATAAAGATATAGATCTGAGGTCGGCTTTGACGCCTGACCTTAGTGTTGTGCATGACGTGTCTCACGTCCTAATACTATGAAAATATGTATTTGAGATAAGTATATGTTGCCAAAGAAAAAGAGATAGTTCTGAGTTAGAACTAATCCATAAAGAAAAGCCTCAGGCTATTCTTGGCAGTAAAGTCTAGGCGTACTGTTATTCCTGAGTTGGGGGTACAAGTATCACGTTATCAAACCATAAGAGTGAAAAACAAAAGCCCTAAAACTCATACAAAGATATATCAATTATCAATATTCAAAGCTATGGGATTATGCAGAAACTTTGAGGGAAAAGAACCCAGGCTCTACGGTCATTCTACAACTTGAGGACACACTCACCGGGAAAACCTTCAAGAGAATGTATGTATGCATGGATGCTTTGAAGAGGGGATTTAAGGTAGGTTGTAGATCATGGATAGGTGTTGATGGCTGCCATCTTAAGGGACCAACTCCAAGTATTCTTTTGACTTCTGTGTGTATGGATCCTAAAAATGATCCATACCCTTTAGCATATGCAATTGTTGATGTAGAAAATAAAGATTCTTGAGAGCGGTTTCTGCAGCACTTGAAGGATGATTTGATGACTGAGAGTGAACATACATACACTATCATGTCAGATAAACAAAAGGGGTTGATAGTGGCCTTTGAGAAGATATTGCCAACTGTCGAGAATAGATTCTATGTAAGATACCTACATGGAAAAATGAAGAGAGCTGGTTTCAAGGGAGAACACTTTAGGAAATTATTGTGGAAAGCTGTATATGCCACAATAGTGTCTGCATTCAATAGTGTTATAGGAAAAATAGAGCAGATGGACAAGAGATGTGTTGAGTGGTTACAACGTAAAAAATCAGCCCATGAATGGTCAAAATCACATTTTTCTACATTTGGGAAGTGTGACACTTTAGTAAATAACATGTGTGAGTGATACAGACTCAATTTTGCATCTTTTTAGTTTGTCTTTTTATTCATTTTTTTAGTACTTTTAGGTGTGTCTAAAGTCTAGTTTGGGACAAAGTGTAACAAGGGAGAGAGGAGCACCTTTTGATCCATTATGGGCCTAATAAGGTGCCAACTTGATTAAGGGCATAAAGAGGATCAACCACTGAAGCTTTGACAGTCTTGTGGATTTTACGCGGAAGTTCAGCAGCAAATTCTTCTCAACTAACGTGGGCCCACGTGCATAGCAGTTTCATAGCTTAGGAAAGTCAGCTGGAGGAAAGAGAAAAGAAGAGATAAAAGAGAGAGAAGAGATAGAGCAGCTCATCCTTAAAATTTAGAGAACATGGTTGAAGTGGATCTCTCCAATTAACTTTATGCCTCTACATGGGCTGGGCTGGGCCGAATTGTGGCTTTTCAAACAGCTATAAATACTAGTTATCTTTCATTTTCGGAGAACAACAAGAACAAACTAGAAACGCACCTTTTTGAATAGCAAGATTCAGTTTATTTTTTGTATTTAAGTGTTCTGAAAATTCTGCACAGTCGAGGGCGATTTGCCCTCGACTGATGCATGTACCCGTTTTGCCCAAATCTGGAGTTGGTTCTAGATTTTAATATAGTTTATTTTCCTTCTATCATGAGTTGTTTTTGCTTTATTTATTACTATGTTATCTGGCTAAGTATCCAGTGTTCAAGTTAAATGTGTTGAAAGATGAAGGTGATCCGTATGCATGAGGCTAATCGAGCTTAATTTATTTCGAGTTGATTCCCAATTTCAATCTGAGAAGAATGATGACATGGCAATGGCGAGGCTATGTGGCTGGCCACTCATAGTTAAACCATTGTTTTTGTTAGTCAGTGTGGAAGTAAGGATGACCAAATCCTTGATGAGCCACTAAATGATAAACCGGGTAAAGAAGCCAAAAGACAACTAAGCCTGGAGATTGGAGTATAGGTGGATATGGGCACAATGCCAAAGGGGTCCCATATACCATTGTTAGGTTCCTCTGATTGAATGCTGCTATCCTTGCAAACCCTCTGCATGACTCTCTTTGTTGGGTCTTGGATAGTTAGGGACTAAGAGTCGCAATCGTATCGCTCTTAGCATACACAGTAAGAAGGAATTGGGGGTGTAATTGAAGTTAGTGGGGAGGGATTAGTGACAGTAATCCATACAAATTCCTGAAGAGTTACCTACTCCCTATAACCAAACGGTCTTATCGAGGTATCTATGTGTTTGTGCCCGGGATTGCATGCATCTACCAAAATTGAATTTATATTTGACTTGAACATTTATTTTATATTTATTTTTGTTTTGTTATTTAATTGTTTGTTTAGTTTGAAGTGTGCAGGGACGGATTAGTGATAGTAATCTATACAAATCCCGAAAGGTTATTGAAAAGATAGAAAGGTTAACCACTCCCCGTGGGACGATATCTGCCTTCGGGCACTATACTCGCCTCTGAGGGCAAATTAAAGCATCTGTTGGGTTTTGCCCACAGGTGTGATTCTGCATGCTAAACGACGGTGTGCATAATCCTTTTTAAGAGGATTCTCTTCAAGTCTTGTATGTGCGTCTTTGATCCTGGAGGACTGGATTCGAGGGCAAATCCTTTTCAAGAGGAGGGCAATGATGAAACCATGACAAGCTTCAAATCAAACCTCATCAAGTTTTGCATGCATGGCAGATTCACGTTGCATAGACGAGTTTCTTGGAGTTTTCGTCCCCCTTAGTTAATTTAATTAAGGGACTGATTTTATTAAACTATAGTATTATTTTAGACTATAGTATTTATTTATTTAGATCAGTATTTATTATTTAATTTGATGTAATTTTCGTTCTGATTAAATTAGGTGTGACTAGAATTTTATTTAAGGTAATTTCCTACCTTGTATAGAATTCTAGTTTAGGCAGTTCTTTTCGTCCAATTTGGACAAACTTTTTTATTATTTTCCAGGTAGAAATTTTGTTTCCCCTTATGTATAAATAAGGGATCCATGTATTTTATTTTCTTTAGAGGTTGCATGAAATAAAGAGTTCTTTTCTCAATTGTCTCATGATCCTTAGGTTGATCAAACAAACATTTTTGTTGTTTTAGTTCAAAAACATCATTCTTAAAGCTAGCAACTTTAGGTCTTATATCAAGGGAACTTCTTAATCCACATCAAGGGATTATTGGGAACTCGCTATCGAAGAACAACTTGAAGATTCGTTTTCGTCATATAAGATACGCCGGGGATTAATTGGGTTGCAATCCATCCTACCAACACCTATGCCAATTCGTCCAACACCAACATCCACAAGCCATCATCGTTCATTTCACCATCAATTATCACCGTCCATGCCATAATATTGTAAGTCTTCTGCTGTAATTCGAGTCTTATTTTTTATTCTTGATATTAGTTTGAACCCTTACACCATCGTCGTGCATTTGTTTCTGTAGTCTGCATCTTCTGTTATTCTTTCATGTTTTCGAGCATGATGGAATCACATCAGTGACCACAATCCGTGATTCACCACCAAAAACCTCAGAACAGAGACTGAAAACTTATTATGAGCACATGGAGGTGAAGGCTGTCTATAGGATTGAACTTGCTGAGCCCTTATACTATTTAGATGCTCGAGAAGTCGAGCTAATGACTTAAAAGAATAGTGCTAGTCGGGAGGCAACCCGGTATTTTACTGCTTTCATTTCAATTTCTCGTTAAGTATTTGTTGTTGTTGATTAACCACACAAGGCCACATCAAGGAAATCTCATCGATTTGGGCACATAGAGAAAAATCAGAATTTAGAAAAAGCTAAGTGTGTCAGAGAAATGGCAGTTAGAGCTAATCTCTTGTCGGAGTCAATTCCGAGCAGATCTACCTTTAACAGGATTGACAGAACCGATGAAGCCCCTAAAGAAGACAGTACCTCAGCTGAGGGCATAATGAACTGAGCAAGAAAGTTAATAGAATGGAGAAAGCCCTGGGGAAGTTGATGAAGACATATGGGTTAGAGTACCCATCCTCCCCCTAAATACTTTGTCCTTTCTTGTAGTGGTCTAGGATTTTTGGTCGTTTGAGTCTTGTATTGTCTGTAAAGTTGTGTTGGTCTTTTCTATTTTTCTTTTTCTTTAGTTGCGGGCAAATATTATTCACACACTGATTGTGCCCTCAAAGGCACACTGTCAAGCAAGTGTGTGGGTAGATTACCCTTGTCTGTTGTTATATCATAAGCATGCTAGTTGGTACTGTTTACGGGCATAATAGGGTCTGATGTGATTAATTAATTTTTGAAGTTAAACCCGCATATGAGAATGATAGATAAGGATAGGAAAACCATGCGAGTTTTGAGAATGCATTTCATATGTTATTTTTTCTTCTGTGAGATTAAGATTCTGTAATCATAATTAGACCTATGTTCGCCTTTGCCCTCTGTGAAACTGACCGTTAATTTAAAGCATGCTTAGATGATTAAGGACATTTTCTTTCTCTCTTGGCCGCGACTGCGTAAAAATACTTCCATTTGCTGCCATCTTTGAGCTTGATTTATTTATCTTCTAGCCCTTGTGTTTAAAATCTCTCTTTAAAGAGTCATCTAAATATGGGTCTGGAATATGTGCGTAGCATTGAAAATGATAGCATGATTAAGGCCACAATAAGAGCATGACCTGAAAAAGGGCAGATCTGTTGCCTCGCCCATATAAGAAAAGAAAGAAAAAAAAAGATGAGCAGAACAAAGGAAAGAAAAAGAAAAATATATTTGATATCTTGTCTGCTAGAAAAATCAAGAAATTATATGCTCTGCCTAATATGGATAATATATGTTATGCATATTTTTCTGCTTGAATAGGAGCACAATGGGTGCCAGTCCTGAATATGCACATATCTGCTTATTTGAAGCTAAGTCCAAATTCTTCCTACCTTTATGCCGCATGCCCCATTACAAACTGAACAAGACCTTTTGATGAGCATGCTTGTGGATTTATTTGGTTGGTTAACTTAGGTCTTATGCAAACACTATGGTCTATTGTAGTTATTGGAATTCTGAGCGTAAACAGGTCCCTACACATACACAGAGAGAAAGTGAGCAGAGTGAACCCTACTTGCCATTTATCTATTGTGACCATGTGCATTTTTAATTTCAAACATTGTTATCATGTATAGACCTCGTTATGCCCATTATCAGGCTGCTACCTGTATGCTAGTTGTGTCTTGTCCTTTTAATTGAGTCTGTAATTTATCTTTTTGAGTTCTAAATTATAGTCATACTTGAGAACAAGTATGGTCCAAGTGTGTGGGTATGATACAGACTCAATTTTGCATCTTTTTAGTTTGTCTTTTTATTAGTTTTTTAGTACTTTTAGGTGTGCTAGAGTCTAGTTTGGGACAAAGTGTAACAGGGGAGAGGGGAGCACGTATTGATCCATTATGGGCATAATAAGGTGCCAACTTGATTAAGGGCATAAAGAGGATCAACCACTGAAGCTTTGATAGTCTGTTGCGGATTTTGCGAGGAAGTTCAGCAACAAATTCTTCTCAACTGACATGAGCCCACGTGTACAACAGTTCCGTAGCTTGGGGAAGTCGGCTGGAGGAAAGAGAAAAGAAGAGATAAAGGAGAGAGAAGAGATGGAGCAGCTCATCCCTAAAATTTAGGGAACATGGTTAAAGTGTGTAACACCCCAGACTTTTGGATAAGGTTTAAGAGAATTATTAATGTTAATTAATCAATTAAGGAAGAAATTTAAATAAGTTAATTAAGGTCGGATGTCAGTCACGACTTTAGGAGTCAGTTTTCGTGAAAATCATCTTTTTGGAAAATATGATCTTAATTCTTTTATGGTCATTCATGGTCTCGTTAGAAAGGTTTTAACTCAAGAAGTATGTCAGTGTTTTTGGATTTTAAATCTGAAGTCATTTGAGTTCCCGGTGATCAAAAACGAATTTAAAAGGCGAATGAATATTAACTTTTGTGTGCATTCGTGTTTTGAGAAATTTATGAAATCCTCCTCGTTGATCCGAGTCTAGTTCTGTTAGGCCCCTCTTATGGGAAATGACTCAAGGATTCCGTTGGCATTTACGGATTTCCATTCTGAGGTCAATCGAACGCTTGGGAGCAAAATCTGTCAGTTTGAGTGAATAGTAAAAAGTAATTCCAAAAAGGAAATATTTGCTCGTCTTTCTTCTGACGACCCCGTCTTCTTCACGAATCAAGTTGGTTCACTAGTATTCAAGCCAACCAGTCTCTCATCATTTTTAGATTTCGTGTTTGAGGTCATTTGGACCTCGACATCGAATAAAGTAGCTTTTAACCGAACCCGGGGTAACTTTCGCAGTATTTCCGCACTACAATGGCTTCCAAGGGAAGCCAAAGCTTCTCCTATAAATAAGGGACCACTCATTTACCTTTCATTTTCTCATTTACCATCCATTCACTTCTAAATCGAGAGGGAGAGAAGCTTTGAAAGCCGAGAAAGTTCTGTCGAAGTAAAAAGCATTCTTCGTGAGTGTTCTGCAAGACAACGAGCGGAGTGGCGTGGAAGGGATGCGGTGAAGGAATGTGCTAAGGATACCGTTGAGACTCGACGAGACACCAAGCTAGCCACATTCCTTCGATGCACCTAACCCCGTCCATTCTTGTTCATCGGTCTCGACTCCATTTCTTTTCCGTCTTATAAATTCCGCATTTATCTTCGGTTCTTTACGTTCTTTGCGTTCTTTATTATTGCTCGTTTACCTTCCGTTTAAGTTGTATTTTGATTTTTATTGAAGTTACAAGTTAATAATGTTTACGTTATATTTCTCGCTTTACTCTCATCATTATTATTCTAGAGATTAGCCTCGTTTATTCCGTTAAATTCCGTTCAAGCTATATTTAAAGATTTCGTCGTTATTCTAAATATTAAGGAGGATTATCATATTTATGTCGTTATAATGCCAAAATTCTTTTTAAAATTAAAGTATGTTGTAGCATGTTAATTTCAAGTATGTTAATTTTAAGAAATTTTGGGTTAAGTGTTCTTCGTGTTCGTCGAAAGAATCAATGAACACGAAGAACCTAGTTGAAGATCGCCCAGAACTGGATGGAAGAGAGAGAAAGGGAGAGAACCCCGCGGGGGGTGCGCCGCCGCGCCATACTCCCCTCGACCCTCATAGCCCGCCGAGGCTAGGGTGCCCGCCGGCGCACCCCTGCGCCGCGGCGGGGGCTGCCCGCAGGCGACCATGTGCGCCGCGGCGCCCCCCCCTTCTCCGTGTTGTTTTCTGCCGTTTTTTCTTCCGGCTATTTTTCGTACCCTCTTCCCGAACTTTTCGAGCTTTTCAAATCATGTTATTTCCAAGCTATTTTCAAGTTTAAATTTTAGAGAAGCATTCAAGTTATTTTCGATTTATTTCGAATAAGCTATTCAATTAATTTTCCGTCTAAAAATTTAGAAACCAAGACGAGAATTTTCTTAAATAAAATATATCCTTCTCGGATCCTTATAAAGTCATAAAATCGTGCTATCCATGCTCAATTCCTAATTAGGGATGTTTAAGATGGATATTATTTAGTTTCATGTTATTAATTAGAAAACTTTGAAGTAGGCTGTTAAATCGATAATTCAACTTTTGTAGGAGGAAGTGAGCCTCGTGGGAATTCGAGGAGGGATCATCAACTCATTGCCTCATCTTCTACTCCGTGATCGAGGTGGGTAAATCTATACTCCTTTAAAGTTTGAGCTAATAAGCTCTAGAAGCATATAGGGCAAATGAGATATCCAATAAAGCATTTTTGCTCTGCCTGATTGATCTCTGTACAAGAAAGGAAGGAAAGGAAGATATTATATTATAATTAAGTTCTCAAGCATGTTTAGAATGTTTAGAAATGCTAGAAATGTTAAAGTATTATTTATACTTAGCATGAGATATTTAGAATTGTCTTTAGTTACAATTCGTATTTATTTACATTCATCTCTCGTATTCGAATGTTTATACTTTGTTAAAGCCTATATAGTGAAGGATTAAGGACTACCCTATTAAGGTAGCATAAAATCCCTTATAGGCCGAGATCATGTTATATCAAAGGATTATTACCTAGACGTGCTCTAGGATTGGTTTTGATAGCAAGGTTAAGAAAGGAAGGAACTTAGCATTTCACTTAAGCAGGATTTAAGCTCAGAACTTTTAAGGGAGTCACTGCTTGGTGTTTTCCCTCATAAACTCATTTGGATATTCGAGGTAACCCCTCTTCTATCCTATGGCGTGCCTAAGGGTGCAGTTGATATCAGGTTTGAGCCAGATTGAGCCCAAAAGAAAAGAAAAAGGTTTTACGGATATGAAGAGGGCCTTTGCGTTTTGCTCTCCATATACCGTCAGTTAATTATTGGATATCTTGAAGTTTTTAAAGTATTTTTGCTAAAATCCATTGAGTACATTAGTGCTCACGCCCCTCTTTTTCAAATGTTTTCAGGTTGAGATGCTGAGGATGTTGGTGGCTGTGGATGTGGGTTGGCTGCCAAGATTATTTTGCTATTATCTCAATCTCTTTTGATATCCCATAATGTTTCTGCTACTCTGATACACTCTTTCTAATTCCGTTTAAGTACTATTATGATTGTCAAACTCTAAAAATATTCCCGGACATGATCATATATATATAAGACGCATATTAAGTTTACTCTGCCTTCTGAATATGTTTTCCTTTTGCCTAAAAAGGGCTTATGTTTAATGGTATCTGATTAGTTAGCCGTTTTATTTCGTTAAAGCATGCTTCCTTCTTAATCAAGTAAACCCAAGTATTATTATCTATCTTCAGAGCATACCTTTATTCCTAAACTTCTTCGTTAATCTCTCATCCTTATTCATTAATCCCTTAATAACACCCCATCCCCATTCGTTAATCCCTATCTCAGGATCGGGCTATTACAGATGGTATCAGAGCAGGCTTGCAACTCTGTAGACCTGTCTCTTTGTTTAAGATAAGCTAAGTATTTATGTAAATATAAGTTGTTCTTTGATGAGTTAAAGTAGCAACCCACAGCTCGCCATCACCCTCGCATCCTCAACCAAAAATGAAGGTATGATTGTATAGAAATTTGGATGTTGGATTCATGATTTTTGGAATACAGAAAGGGAAAAGATTTGAGTAAGCATACTTGTTTTATGGATAAGAGAAAAACTGTGAGAATGAAATTCCAAGTAAAAGGTGTTCGGGTAAGACGATTTCCAAGATGGAAAGTATGTGAAAAGATTTTTTGATCCCAGAAGGCTTAAATTCATTTCTCGAAAATTTTGACTTAAAGAAAAGGTAAACATGTATGTTTAAAGACTTTGGGCACCAAAATTTTTATAAAATTGTCAACTGCTTATTAAAAAGGAGCTATGCATGCAAGATTAATCTAGACATTAGTATGATCTCAGGAGGACCTTAGGTCTCCCTTTTATAATCTAGACTGATTAAGTTATTCTTTTCTAGATGGTTAAGTGTCGCTCGACAGCTAGGAAAAGTGTGCCTCTTTTTCACCCTGTGCAAGAGAGGGTCGAGAGGTTCAGAAGGGAGACATGGAATGGAAACGAGCAGTTTCTGTCTTATATGGCAAGGTACCTTGAAAGATGGGCTTGGGCAAATGGCTACGGAGGGGAGCCGGGAAGCGTATCCGATTTGGAAACATACATCCGTATGTGTGAGCATGCGCCACCAGCTTGGAGGCCTACGATGTACTGTATCCTGCAAAGCACGATCACCCGTGATCCCGAGACATACGCCAAGATCGGAAATCTGACGGAGCTTTCATCAGCCTTGATGGCTCGTTGGGTGTCAGAGTATGGCCACATACACGCTTTAGCCGAGCAGCAAGCAGACGAACAAAACCCCTCTCTCGTGGTAGAGTTAGAACTGCAAAGGGCGACTCTCAACAGTCCCCTTGGATTTCAGGTGCCACGCCTTCATGACGAAGGAGCCTCAGGAGCAGGAGCCTCAAATGTCTGGATTGTGAACCATACTGAGTCCCTATTTTCCTGCACTCCTTAAATGAACCAGTGGACTCCTGTGTCCGCTTCTCAGGGTCTGGGACAATGTATGCCCCATCAGTATCCCGAAGGGAGCATCCACATGAGAACGTTCAAGTTCAGCGTCCCAGAGACAGTTGAAGTTGGAGACGAGGAAGAAGAAGATGAGGACCCGGAGGAGGGCGAAGAGGAAGTAGGATCGCAATGCAAGGAAAAAGGGAAGGGCCTGACTTATGATTGAGCGTTAGTAGGAAATGTAGGAGGTGTTGCTATTAAAACACCTAGTTGTCTGATCTATCTGTTGTCTATCTGAATTTCTGATGTCCGTTTAATCCGCTTTAACCAAAACTCTAATATGTAATACATGCTTTAACCTCTCTAGACTGTAATAGTGGCAGTGAATTTTCCAAGAGACTGCCCTACTCCTTTTGTAACTCGTAACTTCCGTTATGATATCGATGCCAAAGTCCTCTTAATGAGGCAATTTTCCCCATTATGCTTGAATATCGTTTAAAATTCCATTTTGCTTGATCTATCTTGCGTAAATTAAGGACCTTATTGAAAGGCATCCTTCCAATTGTGTGAATTAAATCAACATCGCTAATATCTAGTTCTTTAGATGCCGCCCCGATGACGTCAAGCCAAGAATGAAGATGAGAACGAACCTGAGCAAGTCCCAAACCCTGGTCCAAGAGCCGAAAGTGTGTTTCTCAAGCATAACCCTCTATCGTTTAATGTTTTAGGAGATCCAATGGATGCCAAGAAATGGGTTCGCTCCTTAGAGCGAATTTTCGATTTCATAGCTTGTTCAGAAGAAGAAAAGTTAAGTTGCGACCTTTTTATGCTAACGGATGATGCGGACTACTGGTGGGAGTCCGTTCGAAGGACCATAACCCCAGAGGAATGGGAGGACTATAGTTGGGAAGACTTTAAGCATGACTTATATCAGAAGTACATCCCGACTGTTATCGAGAGGCAAAAGAGATGGAATTCTGGAACCTAAAGTAAGGAAATAAGACAGTGTCAGAATACGACAGAGAATTCAATCAGTTGTCAAGGCATGCTCCACACCTAGTGGACACAGACGGGAAGAAAGCACGCAAGTTCAAGAAAGGACTTAGATCCGAGATTGGCATAGCCCTCACTGGGCAAGAAGACATGTCTTATTATCGAACCTTAGCCAAAGCCTTAAGCATAGAAGCTATTCTTCCTTGATAGAAAGTTCAACCCCCTCAGTCAACTAATGATCCAAAGAGAAAAAGAAAGTGGGAAGGAGGAAGAAGAGATGACAGAGGAAAGAAACCCGACTGGCAAAGCCGAGAATCAGGAGTGCCTCGCAGTCAGCCTAGCAACACCCCTAGCTTTAAGCCATCTTAAAGGTGCGGAAGGATGCATCCTGGAGTCTACCGAGCAAATCAAACTGGATGCTAGAACTGTGGTGAAGAGGGGCACTTTAAGAGGGAGTGTCCGAAAGGAATCAACAGATGATCTCAAACACCACAACAATCCATGTACCCGCAGCCGCTTCAGCAACTTCCTGGAAATCAGCCAAGGCTGTAGCAAGGAGGACCTCAGGATCAAAGGCCGGGGATGAATCCAAGACCAAACCAAGTATGAGATCAAAGGTAGAATCAAGGACAAAGGCCGCCTCAGCCAGCTCGTACTTATGCTCTCAATCAGCAGCAAGCTGCTAAAGCCCCAGGTAATCTGGCATGTATGATTACCCTCCTCGAGACACCGGTTTTAGCTCTCTTCGATACTGGAGCATCGCATTCGTTTATAGCTGAGTTTGTTTGTAAGAAACTGGAGATAAAACCCGAAAATGCTGAGAATGCTCTTGAGATAAGTATCCCCTCTAGAAAGAGAATGATGTCTAGGAAGGTCTGCTCTAACCTAGAATTGAATATAGAAGGGGAAACCTTTAAGTCAAATCTTTATGTGATAAAGATTCAGGACTTTGATATAATCCTAGGAATGGATTGGTTAGCCTCAGCTTATGCCTCCATAAACTGCCCCGATAGGAAAGTAGTGTTTCGACCACCCGAGAAACCCGAAGTGAAGATCTACGGATCAAGGCTGGGAACTAGAGTCCCAGTGATATCCGCCCTGAAGGCCACTAAGATGATAAGGAAGAATAGCTGCCAAGCCTTTTTAGTTAATCTAAATAAGAGAGAGAAATGAGAGCTTTCCATCGAAGACGTTCCAATCGTAAGAGAATACCCCGATGTATTTCTAAAGGAACTGTCAGGACTGCCTCCAGACAGGCAGGTAGAGTTCACCATTAAGTTGGAACCAGGAGCCACCCCATTTTTGAAAGCCCCCTACAGAATGGCACCTAAGGAGTTGCAAGAACACAAGGTTCAACTGCAAGAGTTATTAGACCTAGGTTTTATCCAACCTAGTGTGTCGCGTTGGGGAGCTCCAATCTTGTTCGTAAAGAAGAAGGATGGTACATTGAGAATGTCCATCGATTATAGAGAGCTTAATAAGTTGACCATCAAGAATCGATACACTCTCCCAAGAATAGACGATCTCTTAGATCAGCTCAAGGGAGCAAGCGTCTTCTACAAGATAGACTTAAGATCTGGGTACCATCAGTTGAAGATCTGAAAGGAGTACATTTCTAAGACTGCTTTTAGGACTCGCTATGGGCATTATGAGTTTGTGGTAATGCCATTCGGATTGATCAATGCCCCAGCGGTGTTCATGGATTTAATGAACCGGGTTTTTCACCCGTATCTAGATAAGTTTGTTCTAGTTTTTATAGATGATATCCTCATCTATTCCAAGGATGAAAAGGAGCATCAAGAGCACCTAAGAGTAGTGTTGGAGACGTTAAAAAGAGAAAGACTGTATGCTAAGTTTAGTAAGTGTGAGTTTTGGCTCAAGGAAGTTATGTTTTTAGGTCATATAGTTTCGGTGGAAGGAATTAAGGTAGATCCAGCCAAGATTGAAGCTGTAAGCAACTGGAAGTCTCCAAGAAATGTGAACGAGATAAGAAGTTTTCTAGGACTCGCAGGATATTATCGTAGATTCATCGAAGGATTCTTGACTATATCCAAGCTCATGACGCGATTGCTAAAGAAGGACTCCAAGTTCAAGTGGATGCCTGAGTGCGAGGAAAGTTTCCAAACTTTGAAGAAGATACTAACCACAGCCCCAGTGTTGGTCATTCCGGAAGGGAGTGAAGATTTTGTGGTTTACGCAGATACATCGAAGAAAGGATTAGGATGCATACTAATGCAGAGGGGAAAGGTGATTGCTTATGCTTCAAGGCAGCTTAAGAATCACGAGTAGAACTACCCTACGCATGACTTAGAGCTAGCAGCAATCGTTCATGCGCTGAAGATCTGGAGGCACTATCTCTATGGAGCTAAGTGTGAGATCTTCTCAGATCACAAGAGCTTGAAGTATTTCTTTGAGCAAAAAGATCTTAACATGAGGCAGAGAAGATGGCTAGAACTTGTAAAGGATTACGACTGCACGATTCACTACTACCCAGGCAAGGCAAATGTGGTAGCAGATGCCCTAAGTAGGAAAGAGAAGGCAGAGTTAGGACTCATTTTAGTCCAAGAGGATCTTCGCAAGGAGTTCGAGAAGTTAAAGATCGAAGTGCTAACACCACCCGAGACCATTCAAGCTCAAGTCACCATGATAGTCGCTCAACCCGACCTAAGGCAAAGGATAATTGAAGCCCAGAGAGGAGACAAGTTTCTTGAAAAGAAAAGGCTAGAAGCACGATCTGATAGCTTGCAATATTTCACGGAAGCCGCCGATAACGCACTCTTATTCAAAGGAAGGCTTTGTGTGCCGAGCAAGGAAGAACTAAAGGAGGAAATCATGTGCGAAGCACATGACATGCCATATACAGCACATCCCGAAAGCACCAAGATGTACCAAGATCTCAAGAGGAACTTCTGGTGGAATAACATGAAGAGAGAAATAGCCACCTTCGTGGAAAGGTGTTTAAACTGTCAACAAGTGAAAGCTTTGCATCAAAAATCTTTTGGTTTGCTTCAACCCTTAGAAATTCCTGAATGGAAGTGGGATCACATCAATATGGACTTTTTCGTAGGTTTGCCAAAGTCTAAGCGGGGAAATACCGCTATTTGGGTAATCGTTGATCGATTATCTAAATCAGCACATTTTGTTGCTATTAAGATGACGGATGGGCTAGATCAACTAGCCCAGCTATATGTTAAGGAATTTATGCATTTGCACAGAGTGCCGGTCTCGATTACATCAGATCATGATACAAGATTTATATCAAGATTCTGGAGGAGCCTACAGGATGCAATGGGATCAAAGCTCAACTTCAGCATGGCATTCCATCCTCAAATGGATGGCCAGTCCGAAAGGACTATCCAGATTATAGAAGACATGCTTAGAGGAGTAGTCATCGATCAAGGAAGCGGTTGGGAGGAATTACTGTCTTTGGTAGAGTTTGCGTATAACAACAGCTACCAGTCATCGATCGGCATGACTCCTTATGAAGCCTTGTACGAAAAAAGTATAGATCGCCCTTGTATTGGGATGAAGTAGGGGAGAGAAGGATACTTGGACCTGAAATGGTCCAAGAAGCTGTCCAGAAGAACGAGCTTATTCGTCAACGAATCAAAGAGGCTCAGGATAGACAGAAGGCTTATACGAATGAGAGAAGGATGGAACTCAGTTTCAACGTTGGAGATAAAGTGTTCTTGAAGGTGTCTCCGTCAAGAGGAATAGTTCATTTTGGCAAACGATGCAAGTTAAGGCCTAGATTTATCAGACCTTTTGAGATTTTAGAGAAGGTAAATGAAGTAGCCTACAGGTTGGCCTTACCACCCAACCTGAGTAACATTCATGACGTCTTTCATATCTCGATGCTAAGGAAATACGTGTTTGATCCAAAACACGTGATTAGCAAAGAAGAAATAGTCCTGAATGAGGACTTAGCCTATGAAGAAAAGCCCCAGGCCATTGTGGATCGAAAGATCCAGAAGTTGAGGAATAAGGAGATCAACCTCGTGAAAGTAATCTAGAACCATCATGGTTCAGAGGAGGCAACCTGGGAGCTTGCATCCGAGCTTCTCAAGAAGTACCCTAATATCGTTCATCATGGTTAGTATATTTCGGGATGAAATTTTCTTTAAGGGGGTAGGATGTAAAACCCCAGATTTTTGGATAAGGTTTAAGAGAATTGTTAATATTAATTAATCAATTAAGGAAGCAATTTAAATAAGTTAATTAAGGTCAGATGTCAATCACGACTTTAGGAGTCAGTTTTCGTGAAAATCGTCTTTTCGGAAAATATGATCTTAATTCTTTTATGGCCATTCATGGTCTCGTTAGAAAGTTTTTAACTCAAGGAGTATGCCGGTGTTTTAGGATTTTAAATTTGAAGTCATTTGAGTTCTCGGTGATGAAAAACGTATTTAAAAGGCGAATGAATAGTAACTTTTGCGTGCGTTCGTGTTTTGAGAAATTTATGAAATCCTCCTCGTTGATCCGAGTCTAGTTCTATCAGCCCCTCTTATGGGAAATGACTCAAGGATTCCGTTGGCGTTCACGGATTTCCATTCTGAGGTCAATCGAACGCTCGGGAGCAAAATCTGTCAGTCTGAGTGAATAGTAAAAAGTAATTCCAAAAAGGGAATCTTTGCTCGTCTTTCTTCTGATGACCCCGTCTTCTTCACGAATCAAGTTGGTTCACTATTATTCGATCCAACGAGTCTCTCCGTATTTTTTAGATTTCGTGTCTGAGGGCATTTACCATCCATTCACTTCTAAATCGAGAGGGTGAGAAGCTTTGAAAGCCGAGAAAGTTCTGTAGAAGTAAAAAGCGTTCTTCGTGTGTGTTCTGCAAGACGACGAGTGGAGTGGCGTGGAAGGGATGCGGTGAGGGGCTGTTGGGTCGTACGCCAAGCTAGCCACATTCCTTCGACGCACCTAACCCCGTCCATTCTTGTTCATCGGTCTCGACTCCATTCTTTTCCGTCTTTTAAATTCCGCATTTACCTTCCGTTCTCTACGTTCTTCGTGTTCTTTATTATTGCTGTTTACCTTCCGTTTAAGTTGTATTTCAATTTTTATTGAAGTTCCAAGTTAATAACGTTTACAATATATTTCTCGCTTTACTCCCATCATTATTATTCTAGAGATTAGCCTCATTTATTCCGTTAAATTCCGTTCACGCTATATTTAAAGATTTTGTCGTTATTCTAAATATTAAGGAGGATCATCGTATTTATGCCATTATAATGCCAAAATTCTTTTTAAAATTAAAGCATGTTGTTGCATGTTAATTTCAAGTATGTTGTTTTTAAGAAATTTTGGGTTAAGTGTTCTTCGTGTTCGTCGAAAGAATAAACAAACACGAAGAACCCAGTTGAAGATCGCCCAGAACTGGCGGAAGAGAGAGAAAGGGAGAGAGCCCCGCCGCCGCGCCACACCTCCCTCGGCTCTCATAGCCCGCCGGCACTAGGGTGCCCGCCGGCGCACCCCTGCCCCGCGACAGGGGGCTGCCCGCCGGCACCCATGTTCGCCGCGGTGCCCCCTTCTCCGTGTTGTTTTCCACCGTTTTTTCTTCTGGCTATTTTTTGTACCGTCTTCCCGAACTTTTCGAGCTTTTCAAATTGTGTTATTTCCAAGCTATTTTCAAGTTTAAATTTTAGAGAAGCATTCAAGTTATTTTAGATTTATTTCGAATAAGCTATTCAAGTTATTTTCCGTCTAAAAATTTATAAACCAAGACGAGAATTTTCTTAAATAAAATATATCCTTCTCGGATCCTCATAAAGTCATAAAGTCGTGCTATCCATGTTCAAGTCCTAATTAAGGATGTTTAAGATGGGTATTATTTAGTTTCATGTTATTAATTAGAAAACTTCGAAGTAGGCCGCTAAGTCGATAATTCGACTTTTGTAGGAGGAAGTGAGCCTCTTGGGAATTCGAGGAGGGATCATCAACTCATTGCCTCATCTTTTGTTCCGTGATCGAGGTGGGTAAATCTATACTCATCTAAAGTTTGAGCTAATAAGTTCTAGAAGCATATAGGGCAAATGAGATATCCAATAAAGCATTTTTGCTCTGGCTGATTGATCTCTGTACAAGAAAGGAAGGAAAGGAAGATATTATATTATAATTAAGTTCTTAAGCATGTTTAGAATGTTTCGAAATGCTAGAAATGTTAAAGTATTGTTTATACTTAGCATGAGATATTTAGAATTGTCTTTAGTTACAATTCGTATTTATTTACGTTCATCTCTCGTATTCGAATGTTTATGCTTTGTTAAAGCTTGTATAGTTAAGGATTAAGGACTACCCTGTTAAGGTAGCATAAAATCCCTTATAGTCCGAGATCATGTTATATCAAAGGATTAGTACCTAGATGTGCTCTAAGATTAGTTTTGATAGCAAGGTTAAGGAAGGAAGGAACTTAGCATTTCACTTAAGTAGGATTTAAGCTCAGAACTTTTAAGGGAGTCACTGCTGGGTGTTTTCCCTCGCAAAATCATTTGGTTATTCGAGGTAACCCCTTTTCTATCCTATGGCATGCCTAAGGGTGCAATTGACATCATGTTTGAGCCAGATTGGGCCCAAAAGAAAAGAAAAAGGTTTTACGGATATGGAGAGGGCCTTTGAATTTTGCTCTCCATATACCGTCAGTTAATTATTGGATATCTTGAAGTTATTAAAGTGTTTTTGCTAAAACTCACTGAGTACATTAGTGCTCACGCCCCTCTTTTTCAAATGTTTTCAGGTTGAGATGCTGAGGATGTTGGTGGCTGTGGATGTGGGTTGGCTGCCAAGATTGTTTTGCTATTATCTGAATCTCTTTTGAAATCTCATGATGTTTCTGCTACTCTGATACATTCTTTCTAATTCCGTTTAAGTACTATTATGATTGTCAAACTCTAAGAATATTCCCGAACATGATCATATATATATAAGATGCATATTAAGTTTACTCCGCTTTCCGAATATGTTTTCCTTTCGCCTAAAAAGGGCTTATGTTTAATGGTATCTGATTAGTTAGCCATTTTATTTCGTTAAAGCATGCTTCCTTCTTAATCAAGTAAACCCAAGTATCATTATCTATCTTCAGAGCGTACATTTATTCCTAAACTTCTTCGTTAATCTCCCATCCTTATTCATTAATCCCTTAATATCACCCCGTCCCCATTCGTTAATCCCTATCTCGGGACTGGGCTGTTACAAAGTGGATCTCTCCAACTAACGTCATGCCTCTATATGGGCTAGGCTTGGCCGAATTGTGAGTTTTCAAACAGCTATAAATACTAGTTATCTTTCATTTTCGGAGAACAACAAGAACAAACCAGAAACACACCCTTTTGAATAGCAAGATTCAGTTTATTTTCTGTATTTAAGTGTTTTGGAAATTCTACACAGTCAAGGGTGATTTTGCCCTCGACTGATGCATATACCCGTTTTGCCCAAATCTGGAGTTGGTTCTAGATTTTAATATAGTTTATTTTCCTTCTATCATGAGTTTTTTTTTGCTTTATTTATTAGTATTTTATCTGGCTTAGTATCCAGTGTTCAAGTTGAATGTGTTGAAGGATAAAGGTGATGCGTATGCATAAGGCTAATCAGGCTTAATTTACCTCGAGTTGATTCCCAATTTCAATCTGGGAAGAATGATGACATGGAAATGGTGAGGCTATGTGGTTGGCTAATCATAGTTAAACCATTGTTATTGTAAGTCCGGGTGGAAGTAAGGGTGACCAAATCCCTGATGAGTCACTGAGTGATAAACTGGGTGAAGAATCCAAAAGACGACTAAGCCTAGAGATTGGAGTATAGGTGGATATGGGCACAATGCCAAAGGGGTCCCATATATCAGTGTTGAGTTCCTCCGATTGAATGTTGCTATCCTTGCAAACCCTCTGCATGACTCTCTTCGTTGGGTCTTGGATAGTTAGAGACTAAGAGTCATCGACCATATCGCTCTTAGCATACACAGTAAGAAGGAATTGAGGGGTGTAATTGAAGTGAGTGGGGAGGGATTAGTGACATTAATCCATACAAATTCCCGAAGAGTTACCTAATCCCTATAACCAAATGGTCTTATCGAGGTATCTATGTGTTTGTGCCCGAGATTGCATGCATCTACCAAAACTGAATTTATATTTAACTTGAACATTTATTTTATATTTATTTCTGTTTTGTTATTTAATTGTTTGTTTAGTTTGAAGTGTGCAGGGATAGATTAGTGACAGTAATCCATACAAATCCTGAAACGTTACTGAAAAGATAGAAAGGTTAACCACTCCCCGTGGGACGATATCTGCCTTCGGGCGCTATACTAACCTTTGAGAGCAAATTAAAGCATCTGGCGGGTTTTTCCCACAAGTGTGATTCTACACGCTAAACAACAGTGTGCCAGTGAGCAGTTTAATTCATGTCTTCTAGATGCTAGGGAGATGCCTATTCTAACTATGTTAGAATGGATAAGAGAGTATCTGATGTCAAGGCTTCAGAAAAATAGTGAAAAGGTTGAGAAGAAGTGGGAAGGGAGGCTCATATGTGGAAGAATAAGGATGATACTTAAGAATAATCATGAAGCTGCTGCAAACTATATTGCTATGAAGTCATCTCACAAAATTTATGAAGTGTCAAGCTTTGATGGGAGATATGTAGTTAACCTTGTGGCTCTTACATGTGATTGTAGAAGGTGGAATTTATCTGGGATTCCATGTAAGCATGCCATCAGTGCTATAACTGCTGAAAATGAGGAACCAGAGGAATATGTCGATAAATGTTACTTAGTTGACACTTATCAGGATGTGTATGCTCATGCTATCAATCCAATGAATGGAAAGGAGTTGTGGCAAAGAACAAGATATATCCCACCACTTCCACCTATCTTTGGTAAGAAGAAAAAAGGTAGGCCTCAAAAGGAGAGAAGATTTGGGCCAAATGAAAATCCAAAAAAGAAGAAAATCAGTAGCTCTGTTGAGAAGTTGCCAAGAAAAAAATTCAAGGTCAATTGTAGATACTATGGATACGAGGGGCACAACCGTGTTGGATGCAAGAAGAGAAAGGTATAAAATATCAATATTGTTCTCATTCAACTAATTATCTAGTAATTAACAATTTTATATAATTTTTTAGGAATCTGAAAAAGTTCAACAATCAGATAAACAACCTCAACAAGAACCTAAAAAAGATAATCAAGAACAAGTTGTTTGCATATTTTGCATCGATGTCGGACATACATCGGATGAGTGCAACTTGAAAATGTACTATCATTATAAGAACTTTGTGCATATTACTTTGTAATTGTGCTAACTTTGTGCATATTTTTTAGATTTTTGAGGATGAAGAGGTTGGTTATGATAAACAAGCCACAAGTGATGTTCAGCTTGATGTTATAACACAACCAGATTTGACTTCACAACCTAATGTGATCACACAGCCAGAGATTTCTACTACGGCCATAGAATTTGTATGTTGTAATTTATTCATGGATTCTTTTCACAATTATTTAGTTTAATTTTGATAGTACACAACAAAGCTTAAAAATTTGATACTACATAATTATTTAGTTCAATTTTCACAACATAAAGTGTCACTTTTGCTTCATTTGACATTATTTTTATTTGTCTTTTTTAGGCAAATAAAAAAGCTTCAATGAACTTCCATGCAAGAAATCTAGTTGGTACCCCGGTAACTCCAAATCATGGAGATTTATTGAAAATCTTCACTCAAGGTGGTAAGAATTTTGTCCATTTGTCTGGTTTGCAAGCTGCTGCATCAAAGAAAAGAAAATATGGGAAGGAAGTTGATGCTATTAACAAGGAGAATGAGTAAATTTATCTAGATTCTAAAATAGAAATTGAGTTCTGGTAGTATATTTATGACTGGAATGTCATTGACTACTGTCTTTTGGACTAAATGAGTTTACATCACAAAACATTAAATATGCTTTCTTTTGGAACTGAATTACAGAGCATTAAATATGCTTGTAAGCTCTGTTTTTCTCTTATGACTTGAATATCATTCACTGATGTCTTTTGGAACTAAATGAATTAACAACCCAAAGCTCTATTTTTCTCTTATGACTTGATTGTCCAAATATTCGTAATGTTTTTTAATGTTGTTTGCATGATTACGTAGGACTTGGTGTATTTTTTAGTGTATAAAACATTTTTCCCCAAAGGGCTGTATTTTTTTCCTACCAAAATAGTTTTTTTTTTTTAATTTATAGTCAAAAAAAGTGCTGAACCAAATTTGCACCGTTAAACTAACGGATTCCGTTAACTGGTAGACCACTTTTGCCAAGAAAAAAAAAGATAGTGGACCAAAAGTGAAACGTGATGGACCATTTTCACACAGGGGTGCATCTTACTGGACCAAAAATACAATTTCCTCCCCATCAGCCGCCCGACTAGCACCTACGCCTTCTGCAACCATGGTCAAGATTATCAAGTCAATAGTACTTTCATAAAAATAACTAATTCATTAAGTAACCAATTGAAAACTTACTCTAAAAAAGTAGTTCTGAATCACCGGTTCCCTATGGAACTGCAGTGTGTGGTGTAGTAATCCGGATGGGAACTGCCCGATACGATTCAACCAGTTCCGAAGGTTCACAAGGAACCCTAATCCCAAATGATAATTATCACTAAAAATTAAAATTGAAAATAAAAAGATAATTATAAATTTGATCGTATATAATTAATCTTAATTAATAATTCTCAAATAAAACTAAAAATAAAAAAAAAAGGATATCGAAGAAATAAAAAAAGTAGAATATAGGTGAGTTCGGTTATGATTTGCTCGCATGTTTGTATTATATATAATGTTTGGTCGATTGGATTGAATTCTTAGTTGTTTTAATTGTTTAATTTCATACATGGTGCTATTTTTTAGTAAAAATACACACAACTATCAAGCAACATCTACCGATCTTAGAATTCTCAAAATTAGTTATAAGCTGCACACATTTAATTGTTTAAGATTGCATAGATATTTGTCAAATATTAAATTCTAGTTATTTCAGTCGCTCGGTATATATGTAAAATTCGCGTTAATGTGCCATTTATTATTTGGAATATATGTATGTTGCAAGTGAATGTCCAATAATATTGCCATATTGGTTTTTTCGGGAATATTCAATCAGTGAAAACGTACGTCTATGTAAAATGGATATGTCTCGATTTCAAGACCCACACACACATTTTTATCCAAATTCAAATTCAACAAGGTTGCATTGACTTACCTCCTTGAAGCATATGGAAACTATTAATTCATCGTGAAGCTAAATTAATATCTCATTTGAAGGCGATTATGAAGTGATGATTTTTGGTGAAGATGATCAGCATTTGTACAATGATATGATGATTTTGTTTTATTCTCATCTATAATATAACAATTAAAAGCTACTCGTTATAACAAATGCAAATTTGGAGTGTAAGCTAAGATTTTTTCATATATATATATATATATATATATATATATATAGGGATGGGATCTGGTGAGAACCAGTCACCAGGTGGGAACTGGGAACCAATCTCATCACTCCATTCCAAAATTTGAACGATCCAAATTAATCCAGATTTTAGGTGGTAATTTTGTAATTAAAATGAAAATCTTCAATTCGCGCGTGTCATTAATGGCAAAATCGGAAAAAATTACCCAGATTCAATTTTAGCCTCCTAATTCGCTCATTTTAGCCTCATGCATTTCTCATTTTAGCATGTGTTGATAAGCAAAAATGGAACGATGATTTCATTGGAATGAAATGCAATACACCCTATTTGGGGACAGTGAACCCTAATGGGAATCTCATAATTACTAGTTGAGATCAGATGAGCCCTAATCGGAACGTAATAAACCCTAATTGGGAACGGTGAACCCTAGTGGAAAATGTCACATCAATTTTAGCCTCATACTTCGATCATTTTAGCCTCATGCGATTCTCATTTTAGCCTCAGAACAAAAGGGAAGAATTATTAAATTACTATATTACCCCCCCCCCCACAAAGTTGATGAAAATTACAGGAATGCCACCGCCTATCCACTTAAATCTGATTTAATCTGGGCCGTCCAGATTGAGTCAAACAAGGGTTAGGATTGGTTCCTAGTTCCTACCTGGGAGAAGAGTTCTCATTTGATCTTTTCCCCATATATATATATAGGAGGGTTATAATGCAAACTCTACCTAGTGTAGGAACTAGGAACCCATCTCACAACATACAATCAATAAAGATCTATGGTCCAGATTTGATTAAAAGGAGTGGTGGCAATCCTGTAATATTTGAAAAAAAATTCGCGCGAGGGTATTAACGTAATTTGGTAATTCTTATAAAAATCGCGGAGGATATTTGATAACATATCGTCATGCTAACGAAGTATGATCATCATGCTAACGAAGCGTTATATTTATGCTAACAAAATTTGTTCTCATATTGTTAACGAAAAATTAAATTCTAAAGTGTAATTATAAATTCTAATAGGATGAAATAAACCATAATTCAGATATAATAAACTTCAATGATCTAAAAATATAATTAAATTCTAAAAATTAATTATAAACCCCAATTGGATGGAATAAATCATAATAACAATATAAATATAACACATTAGTATAATGATATTATTTTATCAGCATTGCGAATAAACTATATTAGCATATGACAATTCATCGTTAACATAAGTTATAAACCATAAATGGATGAAGAAAACTCTAACTAATATATTCTAATTTGATGAAATAAATAATATATAGTATTCAATTAGTAACTAAAGCATAAAAATTAAATCATAAAAAATAATTATAAGTCATAATTGAAATGTAATAAATCATAATAATAATATAAGTATGTGTAGTACGTTAACATTATGATGATCATTCATTAGCACAATAAATGCAATATGTTAGCATATAACAAATGCTTCGTCAGCATACGTAATCAACTTATCATAATGCTGACAAACCATTATTTAAAAGTTAACGAAAGCATTTTCGCGCTGGACACGAGTAAAAATTTATATTTTTTATTTTTTGTCTATATTTATTTGAACAAACATATCCATAACTGATCTTAAATTAAAGAGCATGAAAAGATCTTTAATTTAGTATATTATTTGCGTTGATCCGATTTGAAACGAGTGAGTTATGGTCGTTCAAAATTTTTAGGATTTTTTTAAAAAGTGATGGCATCAGCTTTTTTATTGAGATTTAACAATCATACCCCTGCCTCCTTCTTTTTTGCCTTGACTTGGACATTTAATCTGAGCCATTAGATCATCTAGGTGGACGGTATAAGATGGGTTCCTAGTTCCTACACCAGGAAAATGTGTATTTTTCATCCAACCCCTATATATATATATATATATATATATATATATATATATATATATATAGGGTTGGGTTCCAGAAGGAACCATACCCCATATGAGAACCGAGAACTAATCTCAGCCACAGATTGATCCGATTTGGACGGCCAAGATCAGATCAAAATTAAAAAAAAAAGCGGTGGCATTATTGTAATAAATTAGAACTTCGGTGCCCCTGAAACTCGGTGAGGGTAAAATCATAAATTTGAACGTATTCAAATTCTAAAGCCATTTTTCAGAGAAAACATTTCTCATTCCTACTATAGCACGAACTCACGCAAAACCAAAACACTAAAAATTTGAAGATAAACTGAAAATCCTCATAAATCAACCGTCAAAAACTCCCAAACAATCAATAAAATCCTCAGAAAAACATGAGCATTCAAGGTAATATGTATTTCATTTTTATTTTTAAGAAATTTCGTTTGCTTTTTTAGCGATTATACTATGTTGATTTATCAGTTTACGTTTCCTATAAACATCCATTTAGTGTTATATTATGATAATTTAACAATGTATTTCGTATTTTTCTAAGCACAACAAGTACAAAAATCTAATCTTGAACAAACTATATTTATTTTTATTGCATGAAGTTTTATTAGTTTCATTTTCATTCTCCTCATGACGAAAAATGTATATAAAAGTGTTAACCCTACCCAGTGTTGGTAATTTATGTGTATATTTTTCAATTTGGTATATTAGCATTATCATTTTCTATTTTAGCACTCTCATGTATTACTTTAGCACTATCATGGCTTATTTTAGCATCGCACTTCTTTGGCATTAGCATGAAAAATGCTTTCGGCATTTTAATAAACCAATGAATAAACAGTGTTACAAGTTCAAAAATTGTCATTTCCTATTTTTTAACTTGTGATTTTTTATTTTAGCACCCTCGTGGCTTATTTTAGCACTATTATGACTTATTTTAGCACTCTTGAGACTTATTTTAGCATGGCACTTGTTTTTAGCATTAGCATGAAAAAAAATGCCATCAGCATTTCAAAAAATTCATCAACAAACTGTCATTTTAGACTTATGTTTCACACTATTGTTCATCTCCCTTTATCTTAGCATGACTTCTATTTTAGCAGAGGACCAACAAGGGAGAAACACACGCGCTAAAATTGCCCCAACAAATGAAGATAATAAAAGAAGAGATATATTTCAGAAATATCCCTACTTAGAAGTCACAATAAGCCCAGAATGTCTATCAGAAGTCGTTAGTATGCTTAATACAGCACAACATGATGCTATTAAAAAACTTGGATTTGGCAGCATCCTACACATTGATATCATCCGTTTGCCAGAGAGGATGAACTACTGGCTTCTGGAAAACTTCGATCCAGTGTCGAGAGAAATACAATTGCAACACGGGAGGAGGATAAGGATTGAAGCTTCTGATGTCTCTGTAATATATGATTTTCCCAGAGGACGACACAAAATAGGGAAGAGTGTTAGAAACCAGAAATGTATTATAGATTTTGAATTCTACTTTAGCACTAAAAGTTTTTATTTTAGCACCAAAGTTTTATACTTTAGCACTAGTAAAGCATTTTTTAGTTTTCAGCAGTCTATGTATTTTATCATTAAAATTAGACATATAACCTCATAATAGCTGGTATTTTGTGTTTTAGCAATTACAGTTCTTTTTTTAGCATTGCTATTTAAAGACAGACTACCATCTTACTCTACTTATTAAAATATAACTGAAAGTTTGATCAATTTGAATAATACATAGTAAGCATAATTTGTCATTTTAGACTCGTTTTTCTTCCATACATACATATATATATAGCATTTTTGGACATTCTAGCATTGTTAATATAAATGTAATGCTCCTCCTAAAGTTAGAGGGGGAGCAACCAGTAAATGGAATAGTTCAGCAGTTTTAGCACTTGCATATGATTTTTTAGCACTTGTCATTTCTTTTTTAGCACAAGTATTTGAACTCTAGATTTCGCATTCTACTTTAGCACTGAAAGTTTTAATTTTAGCACTGAAGATTTATACTTTAGCACTTACGTTTCCTTGTTTAGCACTGATGTTACACACCTACTAGAAATATTAAAATATTTATTACCAATGCAAAAAATGAAATATCAGATATGCCTATTTACAATTAAAAGAAAGAATATTACTATCATTAATAAAAAAATAAAATATAATGTATCTACTTCTTCTTGCTACAGTTCCTAGAATCATGATTGGCTTTCTTCCCACACATCTTGCAGGTTCTACGAGGTTTCTTTGCGCGTTCAGCTCTCGCCTCTTCTTTTGATTTTTTACAACTCGCACTGCCTTTAGTTTTCACGAATTCAGGTGGATGCACCTCAACTTCACTAGGTGCACACAAATCATAAAAATCAGAAAAACATTAATATATAATGCATAAAAAACATATTCTAAGATCATGTAAAAATAATTTCACAGCAGTGCTAAACTAGGTTAAAATAGCGCTAAAATAGTTCACAGAAATGCTAAACTAGTTTACAATAGTGCTAAAAAACTTCAAAGTAGTGCTAAAGTACACACACACAAACATATGCATATATAAAGTTTGCTGAATGATTTCTTAAATTGAATCTGGATATTTTATCAATTCACAAACTAAAATCACATTAATGCATATAAAACATATTCTAAGATCATGTAAAAACAATTTCACAGCAGTGCTAAACTAGGATACAATAGTGCTAAAATAGTTCACAAAAATGCTAAACTAGTTTACAATAGTGCTAAAATACTTCATAGTAGTGCTAAAGTACACACACACAAACATATGCATATATAAAAGTTTGCTGCATGATTTCTTAACTGAATCTGGATATTTTATCAAATTATGAAGTACAAGGATGAAACTCTGATATCAAGCAACTGCTACTTCAAGAAATGCACAACTCCTCTTATGGAGGGCATTCAGGCATCTATGGGACTTATGTCAGGTTAAATAGGCTCTTCTACTGTCCACACTTGAAGGATGATGTGACTATATCACACCTTTACAGAAGAAGGGTGCAATTTTAGTGGTGGTGGACAGGCTAACAAAGTATGGGCATTTTATCCCTATATCACACCCTTACACAGCTCAAAACTGTTGCTAAGGTGTTCTTATACTTATTCTACAGCTTGCATGGTCAGCCCCTAAGCCCTAAGCATTGTGACAGACAACAATAAAGTTTTCACAATAGTTTACAATACTGCTAAAATAGATCACAGCAGTGCTAAACTAGTTTACAATAGTGCTAAAATACTTCACAATAGTACTAAAGTACACACACACAAACATATGCATATATAAAGTTTCCTGAATGATTTCTTAAATTGAATCTGGATATTTTATCAAACTATAAAGTACAATGCTTTATTTGAACTGAGAGGTTTTTTGTCATAAGATTTATTACAGAAGCATAAAAATGTTACAGTAGATTTTGCAATGATAACAACAGTGCTAAATATAGTTTACAGTAGTGCTAAAAATACTTCACAGCAAAGAACAGCTTATCAGCTTCACATAATTCACATAAGTGCTAAAATAGATTACAGAAGTGCTAAAATAGATTCAAGAAGTGCTAAAATAGTTCACATAGTGCTAAAGAACATGTTAACAAAATGATTTTCATAATACTCATTTCTTAACACAATGCTGCATTCATTGTGAAAAATACTCTATTAACGAGACATTATTATGATACTCAATCTGTTAACTAAATTCACAATGCTAATAATTTATATTGTGATGCTAATAAGATCTACATATATACAGAAAACCAAAAATACACAATATGAAGCATAAAAACGCATGCTAATCATGAGAAACTCAAAATAACAGCTTAATCAGCTTCCCCAATCTTGTCGGACAAGTCTAAAATAAACGGATAAAAAAAATCGCATCAAAACTACAGAATAAAGTTTTTTACCCGACATGTTCGTCAAATAACAGCGAAGAACAAAAACTCCAGCAAAAAATCGCGTGAACACCGATTAGGTTGAATAAATTTCAAAGAGAATCAACTGATATATACATGGAATTTGATATATACAAGGAAAACGAACTATAGATCGAGAAGAGATTCATTCCAAATATAACATAATTCCTGAATTACTAAAATACCCTTGCTTCATTAAAAAGTCTAAAATATTACAATAATGCCACCGCTTTTTTTAAAATTTAGATCTGATTGTGGCCGTCCAAATCAGATCAATCTGTGGTTGAGATTGGTTCTCGGTTCTCACATGGAGGTGTGGTTCTCACATGATTCCATCTATATATATATATATATATATATATATATAGGGAAGGGATCAAATGATAACCCTTCCCCCATGTGGGAACTAGGAACTCATCTAAACCTTCCATTACTTAGATCTTAATGGCCACAATTTAGTCAAAGTTTGGTCAAATGTAAGGTGGCATACTTGTAATTATTTACAACTTTAAGTAAAAGAGGGTATTATGGTAATTCAATAATTCTTATGTTTTGAAACATGATTTTCTCCACTCTTCAACATTCACGATTTTTTTTTCTTTGTGCACTTTTCTCTCTCTCTTCGCACTCTTTCTCTCTCTATTTTCCATCTATTTCCTCACCCCTCTCTCTGTTTGTTTTGTAAACCATTTACTAAATACAAATTGAAACATTATGATAATTTAATAATTTATTAAAATAATAAAATATTATAACTATAAATATATATGTGGTTAAGAGGATTTTTTTTTATGCAAAAACTCAAAATTGATGTTGTCGGTTCAGACATGATTTTGAATTCTTGATATATATTTTTTTACATTCACATGCACATTTTAAATTCTTAGGATTTCATGATTTGTTTGTAAACGTCATTATTCTTTTTGGATTAAATGCTATTTTTTTCTAAATTATCCCAATTAAATTTTTACCTTGTTTCATCTTTTTTCATATAATGTTGTTGATTCATTTATTTATCTTTTTTAATTATCTCGTTCAATTCTGATTCCTGTATTTATTTTCATTTTTTCGTCAATGATTCTGTTATTATTATAGTTCGTGCTAAAATGACATATACATCATGCTGGAATGGTTCATAGTCCATGCTAAAATGACATGACTTATGTTGATATTTATAATATCATTCAAATTTATTTCTGATATGTGATAAATGCTGCTGATGTAAGTTACATGTTGGATAAATTTCACAATAAATTGAAAGTTTCAATTAAACAATAATAACTTCATCCACATATAAACATAATACTGATATGTAACGTTATGCTAAAATCTCTTATACACTATGCTAATATGAGAGTAATTTAATGCTAAAAATTAATAAACGCAACGTTTTTTCATATAATATATCAAATTATAATTTTTTTTCATACTATTTCATTCAAGATCTCACATGGCTTTGTTTATCCGAAGAAATATGAAGAAAAATATAAAATATTCATTTTTAGGACTTATTTTATTTTATTTCAAGAATATATGATTTTTTTTCAAAAATTTTATGACATTCCCTTTGTGGTTACTATATTAATATTAAGATTTGTCAATCTCAATTACTGTTTAGAATATGATGCTAAAATCAAAGAAGTATGAGGCTAAATATGTTCCCATTATGGTTTATTGCATCCCCCCCCAATTATTGTTTATCAGATCATGCTAAAATTAGAAAATTATCAGGCTAAAATGAGGGATGTAGCATGCTAAACTTCATGCCACATTCTCATTAGGGTTCATTGTTCTCAATTAGGATTTATTCTTCCTAATTAGGATTTATTACATTCGCATTAGGGTTCATTGTTCTCAATTAGGGTTTATTGCATGACCCGTTACTGTTTATAGTATCTTGCTAAAATGGGAGATGTATCAGGTTAAAATGAGGGCAGAATAAGGCTAAATTTGAGGTCCCGTTACCATTAGGGTTCATTATTCCCAATTAAGGTTTATGACATTCCCATTAGGGTTCATTATTCTCAATTAAGGTTTATAATATTCTCATTGGGGTTCATTATTCCCAAATAGAGTTTATTATATTCGCATTACGATTTTCTAGATCCTTCATTGTTGTTTAGTAGATCAGGCTAAAATGAGGTAATTAAGTATCAGGTTAAAATGAGGGAAGTAGCATGCTAATTTTTTTGTCACATTCCTATTAGGATGTATGGCATTTCTATTAGAGTTTATTACATCGCATTATGGTTTATTGTTTATAACATCAAGTTAAAATGAAGTGAGAATGGGGTTAAATTACGTGTACTCAGTTCGATTAGGGTTTATTGTGTTCCTATTAGGGTATAGAACATCATGCTAAAATCACATAAGTATGATGCTAAAATGAAATATTGTATGATGCTAAAATGAAATACTATATGATGCTAATAAAACAACAATATCATGCTCGTATAAAGAAAAATTCACGCTAACAATGACATTTCCAAATATTAATAACAAATGTCTGAAACTAATATTCATCACCTTAAACTAATATTCTTCAACTTGAACTAATATTTATCAACATAAACTAATATTCATAAGAAATATGTCTTGAAATTAATGGTACTTGTAGAAATTTTATTAACAGTATCAATCACTTCGACATAACAAATGTTTCAACATTAATTGGACCATCTTCACATGAGAGCCTGTAGTGTAGATTTTCCTCAACTTTGTTCCTTTCACTTTGTATGTTACTCTCTCTACTTAGAATTGTAGCACATATTTTGTTCTCATAAACTTTATCTCGTTTCGGGAAATATTCTCTCATTTTCTTTCTTAGTTGTCAGTCATCTCCTTCGTTGCTTCACTTTCTCATTCTTTTTCTTCTTTATCATCAACTCGTGTTTTTCATTTTATAGTATCTGTATAGATGTAGGTGTTTATATAAAATTGTTAGAAAAATATTCATAATATCACCCACTAAAATGTATTACATACCATGCTTAAATATATTACACAACATGCTAAAATGTATTACACAACATGCTAAAATGAGAATTTTAATAACATGCCTCCAAATGAGTTCACCACAATCTAATGAGAATATCTTTATTTTGATATATAATTTGCATAAATTTAATTAAAACGAGCAAGTCATGAATAAAATGTTGATATAAGTTACGGACTATGCTCGGGGAAGTTGATGGATTAGCTTTCGTGACCATAAGCGCAGCATCAACCATCCTCTTGAAGACACTGTCATTCAACATCTCATTGGGAACATCATTAACTAGATCAAGTATTGCCTGCATTGATGTGATTATTGTCTTTGAATGTTGGATGATCATTTCAGCTACTGATTGCTTATCTTTTACAGTTGGTGATTGACATCTTGACAGTCTCTCAGCATTGCTTGGCTCTGCATATCTTATTGCTGCAATACCAACATCAGCTCCCTGATCCTCCCATCCAGCATCATCATTGAGGTCCATGAATACATCCTCTATAAAACCCAAACCAAATCCTCCTGCATCAATTTCCAAAACTTGTCTCTCAAACAACAAGTTGGTATCCCATTCTTTAATAACTGGCACTGATCTTGGCACATATCGGTTGTACAAAACCACCCTATCAACATATAAAAGCTGTTGCATTTCCAATTATTGTTAGAATTTGAATTTCAGTAATATGAAACAATCGGTATATAAATATGCTAAAATGATTGTAAATATATGCTAAAATGATAACATGACAATAGTTGTGAGGATTTTTACTGTGAGGAATAGTATTGGTCCTCTGAATTCCTTTGCTTTGTTTATTTGCCACCGTAGCGAAGTTTCCACCAGACATCGGATTACAAACTCACACCAATTTAGTTCTGACACGTTGTCAATATCTTCTAAATGGTGCATTATGTTAGGATATATGCATCCATTGCCGCCATTTTCAACCAAGCAACATGTCAGAAGCACAATGAATTGTCTTTTGAACCATTCTCCTCCTTTAACATCTTCAAGCATATCCTTCACAACATTTGATGTCACAATCCTATATTTGTGCTTATTAAATGTTTTCCTCCAAGTTTCAGTCAGTTCACATGTTCTGTTTCTAGTCTTTTTGTTTATCAGGGTTCTGCCCTTCGGCAATCCAAGAACCAATAGGACATCATCTTCATCTAAGTGCAGTCTCCCTCCATTGTTAGCAAGTTCTATTTCACACCTTCTGGGATTGAAGTTGTTTAAAACCCAGTATGTCAACTTGCGTGGTAACTCTTTAACTCGTAGGTTTAGGATTTCACCAAAACCCATATTCATTACTGCTTCTCTTTGTGCCTCATTCAAATTTTTGATTGCGTTAGTAAGTGCAGATGGGATTGCTCTGCTTGTCAGATGTGGGTAGCCATCTTCAACAAGCCTGTAGTCGTGTTCACATGTAGGTGTTTCTTTTTTAATATCTTGCTCATTCCTTGCATTTGTTATTCTTTCTTGATCTTCATCATCAACTTGCGCTTTTCTTTTTCTTGTATCTGCATAATATGACATGCTAAGAAGTATTACACAGAATGCTAAAATTTATTACGATTTTAGCAACAGAGTCCTCAAAACAATGCTCAACCCCATCCCACTCAATTAAAACAATGCAAAAGTGTATTACACAGAATGCTAAAATGTATTACACGGAATGCTAAAATGTATTGCAGGGAATGCTAAAATACAATTTTGGCAACAGATTCCTCAAAACAATGTTGAAGACCATTCCACTCAATTTAAACAACGCTAAAATGTATTACACGGAATACTAAAATGTATTACACAGAAAGATAAAATGTATTACATAAAAGGCTAAAATGTGTTACACAAAAGGCTAAAATGTATTATACAAAAGGCTAAAATGAGGATTTTGGAAACACGTTTCGAAATCAAATACAGGAAAATTCGTGCTCTTTGTATGCTAAAATCACGATTCTTATACAATTTAAACAACATAAATGCTTCGAAATCACTTCACTGAATCTAACTACTACACATATTCATCTTATATCTTGTATTTTTATGGAATCAACGAATCAGTCATGGAAAAATTTGTTTTTACAACTTTTTCTTACTTTGCAATTCAAGAGTAATGAAATCGAAAAAGCTAGGGTTGTTTTTTTACCTTTTTCCAATTTTGAACTTGAATCGATCTTATTTTCCGCCATTGTTGCTTCGCTCGGTTCGATTTTGATGCAAAGCGTCGTCTTATTTTGATTTCTTCAGTTTGAATCGTGTTTTTTCGTTGGTGATTTCAGTTTTGAAGCTTGAAAATTGAATCTCGCAGTTTTTGAGTTCAGTTCTTCGCGAAACGATGCTACTGTTAACATAAATTTTTTTTTCCGATTCTACCCTTAATGAGACGCGCAAATTGAAGATTTTCATTTTAATTACAAAACTGCCACCGAAAATTTGAATTGATCTGGGGCGTCGATTTTGCAAGATGGACAGATGGGATCGGTTCCCGGTTCCCACCTGGTGACTGGTTCTCACCAGATCCCATCCCTATATATATATATATAGGGGTGGGATCTGGTGGGAACCCTCCCCCAGGTGGGAACAAGGAACCCATCCCATCCACCCATTTATAGATTTGGATGGCTAAGATTAAAATAAATTATCGGTGACAAATTTTAAAATTAAAGGAGTATCATGCTAAAATTAATTGAGACTGCTCAATTTGTACAATATAGTATAAGATAGCATGCTAGAATCAAACACCAAAATCCAAACAAAGATTGTGCTGCTAAAACATATTCATACAAAAACACATAATACACTTCAGAATAATATTATTACAAGCTAATTTTTCTTGTTCAGAATAATGGAGTCAATGTCAACTGAAGGATTGTAGTGAATTTTTGCCTCAGCTCTGATTCGTTCCTTTTCAATGTTACTATCTTCACTAAGTATTGCGGCGCAGTACTTGGCTCTCATGTATTTCAACTGCTTCAAATTGTTTGCAGTCAGACCACAATTCCAATTCTGCCACCCATTCTCATTGTACATCTCCATATGTCTCATCAGATATACCCCACAGTCAGATTTGTTTGTATCATCCCTCCATGGCATCTTCAATCTTTCAGCAGGCATCATCTTCTTTGACATTTTTGTTGCTCTTCTCTTCTGGCCGTTGTTGTAGAGGAAATCAATTAAAAATTCAACCTGTATTTGATTTCTTCATATTAGTTTTATATGGTTTGTATTGTACACATGTTGTAATTATGTGCTTGCCAAAGTTTATGGGATGTCGCCATATTTCACTTCATTCTCATCAGCATGCATGGCTGAAGAATTGTCAATTATTTCTGCTTTTTGTTTGTCAACGTCAATGGCTATCATGAAGAAATGCTGTGAGTAGTATATTGGGAATAGGTACTGCAAAAGAACATGCTATAATGTATTAGATAAGATGATAAAATATATTACATAAGATGCTAAAATGAATTAGATAAGATGTTAAAATGTCAGATGGTATGATCAACTTGGAATTTCTTCATGCTAGAATGAGTATAATTTTACCAGATCTATATCATCTATGTTCATGTGTTTGAAGCTCTTTATCTCCATAAGAAGCAGTTCTGAGAATTGTATCATTCTTCTCCTTACATCAAAGTGTTTTGGTGGCTGTGAAATGGAGAAGCACTGTTCGTACAAAGTTTAAAAAGTTATAATTTATATTTATAATGAAATAATATGAATGCAGATATGTATTTTTACTTACAGTGGGAACCGTTGTGGCAAAGAATTTTCTGCAACATGATGGACCTCTTACTCCTTCATTGTGGTTCAATATTGTACTCCAGACATCAATGACAGATGAATAAATATAGGATTCTGCAGTCAACGTCCCCATGTCCTGCATTGTAATACTCACATGACCATTGGAGTATACAAATTGAGATCTGTAAAATGAATGTGTTCTTTTTTTAGTCATTTCACATGTGAGATAGCAAACATAATCAAACATTATCAGAAAGAACTTACAAATTTGATTCATCATTATCCATCAACCAGTAGTATAACTCCTTCTAATTTCTTGTAAGCTTACACATTGTCCGTTGAATCTGTTGTGTAATGTGATTCACATTATTATCAGATGCCATGTCATGTCTAGGTGTGATTTGAACTGTACTAGAATCGGATACATGTGATGCTAAAATTGAACGTACCTTTTCATTTTCTCTTTCAGTATCTTCACCTTCAGCCATTTCTTCATTTATTCCATCATCAATGTTTTCAGTATCATACAATACTTCATAGAGTCCCGACACTCTCAACATCTCATTCCACTTTTGGTTCTGTTCTTCTTGCGTGAGTCCTCTGCTAAAGCTTGGGGCATCATCCATCATTTTCTTAAAAGCATCTCTCCTCAGTGCAGCTTCTTCCATTTCAATTATTGCATTGATGTGTTCAGGGCATGCCCAGAATTCATCATCCGTCTGAGAAGATGTTTTCTGTGTATTGTGTGGATATATTGAACTTTTTAAAAAAGGCGGTGGCAAATTGGTAAATAAATTGAACTTCAAAAGTGGGGGTTAATTTCTTTCCGTCAAAATACGATGATGATGTCATCATATTTGTACAAATATTGTAGAAACTTTAATCAATCATAACTTGCTCATTTTTAATCGGATTTACGCAAATCATATATCAAATTAAAGCTCTTTTCATACTCTTTCATTTAAGATCCATATTGCATATGTTTATTTGAAAAAAATAGATGAAAAATACAAAAATCAATTTTCAGGCATATTTTTCATACAAAACAACCCCAGATCTATATTAGCACGACTTATATAATATTTTAGCACAATCTATATAACATTTTAGCACGAAACTACTGGCATAATAACATGATATATATAGGACAATCAATATAAAATGATTGACATATAAGAAATCATGAAACAATGTCATCTTGAGCAGTCCCATCTAATTTTATCATCAATATAAAACGATTGGCATATAAGAAATCATGAAACAATGTCATCTTGAGCAGTCCTATCTAATTTTAGCATCATAGTCCTTCAATTTTAGCATGATAGTAGTTCCATTTTAGCATCACTAAAAACCGATTGGGATATAAGAAATCATGAACGAGAATGTCATGTTGAGCAGTCTCAACTAGATTTAGCATCATCGTCCTTCAAGTTTAGCATGTTAGAAATGATAGTTAACCTGTAATAAACTCTGAACTGTAATAATGTAATAAACACTAGTATTAGAAGGTTCAGATTATGCTAATATTAAAAATAAAAATTCCTAAAAATATTAATACATGACGGAGAAATTAATCTGAAGAAATAAAAAATACTTATGAATTATCCAATGAAATAATAGATAATATTCCAGAAATAAATAGGTAATAATATTCTATCCCGCATAAAATACTTAAGGACAAAAATGTAATTTTAATTAAATATAATAAACAGTTAGATATATTCAATTCAAATTAAATAAAACTTGTGTCTGATCAGAAACCTTCAACCGCAACACGCATATATTCATTCTTTTGAAATCCCCATTTTCACAGAAACGAAAAATCTAAAATAAAAAAAAACGCAAACGAGAGCAAACATAGAAACGAAAAATATAAAACAAAAAAAAAACCGCAACCTCTAATCACAACAATGGCAGACAAGAAGAAAGTTGCAGCCTCTACCAACAAAAAAGGTACACTTTCATTTCTGTAAAAAGAACATACATATAATCTGAACATATATGTACTTACTATGTTGTCAGAGATGAAGTTAGGGTTCAATCATATTTTATATTTGTTGAGTTTTTTTTTCAGTAGGAAAACGAGCATAAAATTTGTTGATAATTTTAGCATGATGCTCGTAATATAATACTATATGTACCGATTTTTTAGTATGATACTCGTAAGACAGTAAAATTGAAAAAAAAAACTTTTCTATTATTTATTTTCATAATATGGAAGAATAATGACAATGCCATGTTTAACATTGCATAGCGAATCCACAATTTTAGCATTTTCTAAAACCTAGTTTTAACATCGTGTAAAATGCAGTTGAGATATATTTAAAATCATTGTTTTAGCAAAGTGTATAATGTTGTTTAAGCATGTTCTAAAACCTAGTTTTAGCATCGTATAAAATACACTTTACAGATATATTTAAAATCATTGATTTAGCGTAGTCTATAATGTATTTTTAGCATGACTAAACTCCAGTTTTAGCATCTGTTTGTGAATGTTTTATATTGACCATGTTGATTGACCGGCTGTTATGTAAATGTATGCAGATAATTTAAAGCGTAAAAATCCAGAAAAAGATTCATCTGGAGAAAGTGAAGGAACAAAATATGAGAGAAGAACGAAAGCGAGAAATGACAAAGAGAGGCAAAAACAAACTAAAGCTGAATTTCTCGCTCGCATTCTTGGAGAACATCTTGATTCTGAGAAAGAAAGTGCTCAGTCTTCATCATCTAAAGTTGAGGTTGTGATGGAGGTAAAGACGAAGAAGCCAGATGATTGGCCAACACTGAAGGGAAGAGCAATCTCAGCACCTCTGTCAAAAGCAATTAAAGATCTCAACTATAAGCAGAGGCAAGCTATCATTAGTATGGGATTTGGACATATCCTACACTTGAAAGTGTTGGAATTTCCTCAAAAGTTGACCTATTGGGTTTTAGATAATTTCAATCCAAGGCGCTGCCAGATTCAACTTTCAGAAAATGGAGGTAGTGTTCCAATTACTGAAGATGATGTTGCACTCGTGTTTGGCTTTCCACAAGGTCGAACACTTATGGAGATGAAGAAAATGAATCATCCATGCAAGTTGATAGAAAGCTGGAGACAAAGGGTGCAGAAACAAAAATACAAAATCCTAGCATCTGATATCATTACAAACATGCTTGAGGACATTGAAGGAGGAAGATGGTTCAAAATACAATTTATGGTCTTGCTTACTAGTTGTCTGATAGAAAATTGAGGCAACGGGTATTTAGCTCTGAAGATCATGCATCTATTTGATGATATTGACAATGTTTCACAGTTGAACTGGTGTGAGTTCACGATTAGAGCCTTGATTGAGCATGCAACTGACTGGCACAGAAACAAAGTGAAAGACTTCACGGGCCCCATCTTGTTTTTGACTGTAAGACTCCATATCCATATTTCATTTTAGCAAATATTTGTATAAATTTTAGACTCTTTTTTCCTGATTACCAGTATTAATTAGTACAATAATTGAACAATGCAACAGCTTGTGTATGTCGATAGGGTAGTCCTGTTCAGCAGGTATATACCCAGATCTGTACCAGTCATAGAACAATGGGCAAGTGCTCAATTATTTGAGAGACAAGAACTTGAAGTGAGTGCAGGTGCATTTGGTTTAGGGTCAGTGTCTGGACCCTATTATGGTGAGGAGGATGAGATGGAAGAAGACGAAGATCAGGGTGATGGAGCTGAGGCAAGAGATAAAGATAATGTGCCTTCCTATTCTGATCCCAGCCTGAGCTGCTCCCAGAAACCTATTGAGCAGATTTGGAAAGGGATAATGGAGAACGCAAAGATAGCAGTTACAGCTGTCGAAAAAATAATTTCTATTGTCAATGAAGTTTCAGATGAGATGGTGAGAAACAAAAATTTCAAGAGAATGGTGGAAGCAGCACTTCTGGTGACGAAGGCAGAATCATCTGAGCAAAATATAAACATAACACCAGAACTTGATGATGATTTCTGGTCCTGTCCAGAACACATTGCTGTGATTATGGAGTTGGAGAAAGTTGCACTGAAAAGAGATGATTTGAAAAGAAAGTTAGATGCTTTGCCTACTCTGAGCCTAGGTGATGACAATGAGAGATGAGACACGGTCCTTAGAGTTGTGGAAGAGAATGATAGAATGATGATGTATGAAGAGGAAGAAGTGATTGCTAGAGAGAATGAGCCATTGGTGCCTCTTGACACTCAACATGAAGATGATTATGTTTCTCCTATTCGTTTTGGAGAAACTATGAGTGATAAAGAGGGTAAAGAGGAAACTACTGCTAAGAATGAAGGTGAAAAGCAACAGACTGGGAACAAAAATGATGTAAGTAACACTCTGCCATGACCTGTAATTTATTTTGCCATAAATCTACTGCTCAGATTATTGTAATCTTAATATCAAAAGCATACTCCAAGCTTACAGGGTTTTGAAAAAAATACTAAGAATGCTGGAAAAGATGTCAGTCACGAGGAAGAACAAGAACATGAGAAAGAGCACGATGTAAGAATTCTAGAATGACATGTAACTTATTTTCGCATGACCAAGTATATATTTTAGCATCGACCTATAGCTCAATTTAGCATTACCTGAATAACTAACAATAGCACGACAATCCAAACTTGCAGGGTGTTGATCAAAACACAGAGAAGAAAGATCAAGCTGAGAAAGAGGATGTTGATGAAAACCAAGAGAAAGAAGATCAAGCTAACAAACAGCATGATGTAAGTTTCATTTAAGCATGCATACACTCTATTTCAAATCAAAACATTCTTAACATAATAATCTAAACTTTCAGGATGTTGAGCAAACTGCTGACACTCCACATGAAGAGAAACAAGTTTCAACTGCTGAAGAACCTGTAAGTTACATTTTAGCATGCTCTATATATGATTTTAGCAATTTGTCAAAATTTATTTTAGCAGCACTACCTTTCCAAGCAAAACATTGATAACATATGATATCAAATTTTTAGTGTCGTCAAGCTATGAAAAAAGATAAGAAGAAGATTGTAGAGAAGGATTCTCAGGCTGAGGTAAACAATATTAAATCATTTACATATCATTATACTTCATAAAAATTTTATCATGATAACCAATCCTGGCATAACAACTACAATATTGTATAATTGTATAGGGATGCACAGAGGTGGTCACACGAAATAAATTATCTTTGAAAAAAACTGAGAAGATGGTGTCTCCTTATCAAGACAGAACAATAACAACGAATGAAAAGTTGAGCAAGAGTGAGAGGGATTTGTTCTTCTGGTTGATGAAGAACGATGAAGCAAATGAGTAATTTTCATATATCATCTTTCAATATTATTTCACATTATAAAACAAAATTACTTTGAAAACATCTCACAAAGAACTAATTTTTGCAGTGATGATTTTGTTTATTCGGATGGAGAGGTCTTCATTGCAAGGAATGAAATGAAGACATTAGCTCCTGGCACGTACATTAGCTATGCCGTTATCGATGTGTGGAGCACCATCCTGAATCATAATGAAAAATTGAGAGGTCCGAATTCCCCGAGAAGATTCTTCACTTCAACAGACACGACTGTAAGTGATTTGGAGTTCTTCAGTCTCATGTTAAAATGTGTATATATTTATGCTAATACGTGCATAAATAATTTTATGTATATTGTACAGTGGAAAACAATTTCAGAGCCTGCTGTAGCATGGGATGAGGAAAGAAGAATGTCAAAATTCTGTGAAACACTGCTCGGAGAGATTCAGAGGATGAAAACACTGAAAATCGCAAATATTGATATGGTAAAACAAATATATACATGAGAATTTCAATTATAGAATAACAAAACTCACATAATCTTATTATTCATGTGCAGTACCTCTTCCCCATATACAATGCAAACCATTTCTATGTTGTGTCCATCGACCTTCGCAAATACAAGGTGGAGATACTTGACAACTCCTCAGTGCTGGATGGTGAAGAAAGTGTCAAGTATGGTGACATCCCCAACCTCAGGTATGAGCAACTAAACAATACAAATGTTTAACATTCAACAGAACACCTCTAACAATAAAAAATATACAGGTTAAGTTTCTGGTAGAATTCCTAAAGAATAATGACCAGAAGAAAAAATCGGCACAATTGTTGAAGAATTTCAAATCTGCTGAAAGATTGAAGATACCGTGGAGGAAAATGACACCAACAAAATTGACTGCAGGGCCTTTGCAATGAGGCACTTGGAAACTTACAAAGGAGATGGGCTAAAGAATTGGAAATCTGGAATCAAGCCAAACAATCTCAAACAACTCAAGTTTATGAGAGCCAAATACTGTGCTACGATTCTCAGTGCAGACAGTAATGTATATGGTGCAAGGTACAAAGCGGAGGCAAATTTATTCTACAGGATGTCATGTGAAGATGGTCTGATCAGTGTTGAAGATTTCCTTCTCTCTCTCTGAATGATTTGTAATCTTAACCAAATTTCTGCAAATACTACCATTTTGAAGACAGATTTATCATGAATATTATTTTTATAAATATTAGGTTAAGCTGATAATTGTTAGTTTAGGTTGATGAATATTAGTATGTATTCATGTTTGTACCAACATGGTATTGTTCTTTAGATTTTAGCATCATACCATTTCTCCTCCAATTTAGCCTCCCACTTCGCTCATTTTAGCCTCATAAAGTTCTCATTTTAGTATGCGTTGATAAACAAAATATGGAACGGCGATTTCATTGGAATGAAATGCAATACACCCTATTTGGGAACACTGAACCCTAATAGGAATCTCACAATTACTAATTGGGATCACATGAGCCCGAATTGGGAGGTAATAAACCCTAATTGGGAACGGTGAACCCTAATGGAAAATGTCACATCAAATTTAGCCTCCCATTTCTATGACCATGCTTCACCAGTCTCTGAATTAATTTTAGCATGATACTACTATCATTTTAGCATCGTAGAAACACTAGTTCGTCTATAATAAACTGTGAACTGTAATAACGTAATAAACACGAATATGAGAAGGTTAAGATTATGATAAAATTAAAAATAAAAGTTCCTAATTAAAAACATTAGTACGTGATGGAAAAAATTAATCTAAATACATAAATAATAATTAGTATGTTAAAATAATTATGACTTTTATTCTATGAAATAATATATCATATTTCGTCTCGCGTAAATCATTAGATACAAAAATGTAATTAAAATTAAATTTAATGAACAATTGAGATATTCAAATTAAAAGTTGTGTGTGCTCAGAAACCTACAACGAGCATATATTCATTATTTACCTGCAACAAATCCCCCTTTTCACAGAAACTCCATTCACGACAATAAGAGAAAAAAAAAGCGCAAAGACGAAGAACAATAATGGCGGACAAAAAAGTTGTAGCCTCTACCAACAAAAAAGGTACACTTTTGTTTCTGTAAAAAGAACATACATACGAAGGTCTGAACATATATGTACTTATTGTGTTGTTAGAGATGAAATTAGGGTTCAAACATATTTTAAATTTGTTGAGTTTCATTTTTTTTTCCAGTGGGAAAGAAATCATAAAATTTGTTGATAATGTTAGCATAATCATTGTAGCGTAATAACATATATGTGACGAATTTTGAAAAACTATGAGAGTAAAGTTGTTTATTTTGAAAAAAAAAACATTTTCTATTATTTATTTGAAATCATTGTTTTAGCATGATGTACAATATAATTTGAGCATGAATAAACTCCAGTTTTAGCATGAATAGATTATATTAGCCATGTTGATTGAGCTGTTGCAGAATTAGTTTAGGACAAATTGATTTATAATTAACCTATGCAAATAATTTGAAGCGTAAAAATCCAGAACCAAATTCATCTGGATCAGAATTCCTTCATCGAATTCGAGGAGAACATATTGATTCTTTCCAAGAACATGTTGAGTCATCATCATCTCAAGTTGAGGTAGTGATGCAGGAGAATACGCTGAAGAGCACAGCAATCCCAGCACCTCTGACGAAAGTAATTAAAGATCTCAACTATAAGCAGAGGGAAGCTGTCATTAGTATAGGATTCAGAAATATCTTGTACCTCAATATAAGGAAAATACCATAAAAGTTGAGCTATTGGGTTCTAGATAATTTCAATCCACGACGCTGTCAGATAGAACTTCCAGAAAATGGAGGTAGTGTTCCAATTACTGAAGATGATGTTGCACTCGTGTTTGGCTTTCCAAAAGGTCGAACACTTATGGAGAGGAAGAAAATGAATCACCGATGTGAGCTGATATATACCTGGAGACAAAGGGTGGAGAAAGAAAAATACAAGATCGAAGCATCTGATATTATTACAAACATGCTTGAAAACACTGAAGGAGGGAGATGGTTCAAGATACAATTTATGGCCTTGCTTACAAGTTGTCTTATAGAAAATTAAGGCAACGGTTATTTACCTCCGAAGATCATGCATCTCTTCGATAATATTGACAATGTGTCATAGTTCAACTGGTGTGACTTCACTGTTAAATGCTTGGTCGAGCATGCAACATCCTGGCATAGAAACAAGACGAAAGACTTCATGGGCCCCATCTTGTTCTTGACTGTAAGACTCCATATCCATATTTCATTTTAGCAAATATTTGCATACATTTTGGACTCTTTTATCCTGATTACCAGTACTAATTATTACAATAATTGAACAATGGAACATCTTCTGTATGTCGATAGGGTAGTCTTGTTCACTAGGTATATACCCAGGACTGTACCTATGATACAAGAATGGAATACAATTCTGTTAATTGATAGAGAAGAGTTTGAAATGAGTGCAAGTGGATTTGGGTTAGGGTCAGTGTATGGACCCTATAAAGGTGAGGAGGATGAGACAGAAGAAGAAACTATGAGCGAGGAAGTTGATTCAGAGGGACATGAAGGGGAATACGATGTAAGTAACATTTTAATATGGCCTGTAATTGATTTTGTCATGAATATCTTGCTTAGATTATTGTGATCTTAATATCAAAAGAAAAAAAGATTGACAAAATACTCCAAACTTACAGGATATTGATAAGGAGGATGAGAGAGAAGAAGAAACCATGAGTGAGGAAAATGATTCAGAGGAAGGTGAAGGGGAACACGATGTAAGTAACATTTTACTATGACCTGTAACTGATTTTGGCATGAAGCTCTTGCTCAGATTATTGTGATCTTAATATCAAAAGCAAAAGATTGACAAAATACTCCAAACTTACAGGGTGTTGACATAAGTACTGAGAATGCTAGAAAAGCTCTCAGTGAAGATGAAGCACATAACAATCTAAACTTGCAGGATGTCAATGAGAAAGAAGATAAAGCTGAGACAGAGCACGACGTAAGTTTCATTTAAGCATGCATACACTATTAAGCAAAACATTGATAACATAATAATGTAAACTTTCAGGCTGTTGAGCAAAGTGCTCAGGAAAATGCAAAAGAGGCTCCTGCTGAAGAGGAACAGGTTCCAGTTTTATTTTAGCATGATCTATATATGATTTAAGCATGTTGGATAAATCCATTTTAGCATGCATACCTTTCCAGGTAAAACATTAATAGCATATGATATCAAACTTTCAGCAGGCTCGCGCTGCCAAAAAAGGAAAGAAGATTGTTGAGAATGATTCTGAAACTAACGTAAACAAAAATTAAATCATTTACATACAATTATACTTAGTAAAATTTAATCATGATAACCAATCATGGCATAACAACTATGATATTGTAAAATTGTGTAGGGATATACAGGGGTGGTCACGAGAAATAAATTATCATTGAAAAACACTCAGAAGATGGTATCTCCTTTGCAAGAGAGATTTATCACAACAAGTGAAAAGTTGAGCATGACTGAGAGGGAATTATACTTCTGGTTGATGAAGAATGATAAAGCGAATGAGTAATTTTCATATATCATCCTGCAATATTATTGTATCAACTATTAAACAAATTTACTTTGAAAAGAACTCACAAAAACTCATTTTTTCAGAGATGATTTTGTATATTCGGATGGTACAGTCTTCATTACAAGGAATGAAATGAAGACATTAGCTCCCGACACCTACATAAGCTATGCCGTTATTGACGTGTGGAGCACCATCTTGAACCATAAAGAAAAACTGCGAGGTCCATACTCTCCAAAGAGATTCTTCAGCACAACTGGCACAACAGTAAGTGATTTAAATTTCTTCAGTCACATCATAAACTGTGTATATATATATGCTAATATCTGTATTCCACGGTGCTAAAATTGGTATTTGTACAGTGGAAAACCATTTCAGAGCCTGCAGCAGCATGGGATGAAGGAAAAAGAAGATCAAAATTCTCTGAAACACTGCTTGGAGAAATTCAGAGGATGCAAACACTGAAAATCGCAGACATTGACATGGTAAAATAAATATATATATGAGAATTTTAATTATAGAAGAACAAAATTCACATAATCTTATCGTTCATGTGCAGTACCTCTTCCCAATATACAATTCAAATCACTTCTACATTATTTCCATCGATCTTCGGAAGTACAAGGTGGAGATACTTGACAATTCGTCAGTCCTGGATGGTGAAAAAAGAGTCAAGTATGGTGACATCCCAGACCTCACGCTATGAACAATTCAACAATACAAATGTTTAACATTCAATAAAACACCACTAACAAGCAAAACATACAGGTCAACTTTCTGGTAGATTTCCTGAAGAATAATAACCAAAAGAAAAAAGCGGCACAATTGTCAAACAATTTTAAATCTGCTGAAAGATTAAAGATGCCCTGGAGGAATGACACCAAGAAGATTGACTGTGGGGTCTATGTGATGAGACATTTGGAAACGTACGAAGGAGATGGCTTGAAGTATTGGAAAAGCGGAATCAAGCCAGACAATCTGAAACAGCTGAAATATATGAGAGCAAAATACTGTGCTGCAATTCTGAGTGCAGACAGTAATCTAGAAAGTGTAAGGAACAAAGCCAATGCAAACCTACACTACAAGCTCTCATGTCAAGATGGTCCAATTAATGTTGAACAATTTGCCCTGTCCAAATGATTTGTACTCTTAATCAAATTTCATGATTTGTACAATTAATTAAATTTCTGCAAGTAGTACCATTTTGAAGACAGATATATCATGAATATTTTCTGCAAGTACTAACAGTTTGTAGAAACATATCTTAGGAATGTTAATTTATAAATATTGTTAGCTTAAGCTGATGAATATTAGATTCAGACGTTTTATAATGCATATTTGGAAATGTTACTGTTAGTATATATTCATGTTTGTACCAACATGGTATTGTTCTTTTGATTTTAGCATCATACCATTTCTCCTCAAATTTAGCCTCCCACTTCGCTCATTTTAGCCTCATGAAGTTATCATTTTAGCATGCGTTGATAAACAAAATATACCCTATTTGGGAACACTGAACCCTGATGGGAATTTCTCAATTACGAATTGGGATCAGATGAGCCATAATTGGAACGTAATATACCCTAATTAGGAAATGTGAACCCTAGTGGGAAATTGTTGTCACAACAATTTTAGTCTCCCACTTCGCTCATTTTAGCCTTATGAATGAAATGCAATAAACCCTATTTCAGAACAATGAACCCTGATTGGAACGGTGAACCCTAATTGGTATCTCATAGACCCTAAATGGGAGTAATGAGCCCTAATTGGAACGTAATAAACCCTAATTGGGAATGGTGAACCCTAGTGGAAAATGTCACAACAATTTTAGCCTCCTACTTCGCTCATTTTAGCCTCATGAATGAAATACAATAAACCCTATTTTGTAACAATGAACGCTGATTGGAACGGTGAACCCTAATTGGTATCTCATAGACCCTAAATGGGAGCAATGAGCCCTAATTGGAATGTAATAAACCCTAATTGGGAACGGTGAACCCTAGTGGAAACTGTCACATCAAATTTAGCCTCCTACTATGCTTATTTTAACCTCATTCATTTCTAATTTTAGCATGTGCTGATTAACAAAAAATGCAATGGGAATCTAACAACGTATATAATCTCATGCTTCCAATATTTTAGCATTATATTCTAAACGGTAATTATGGTTAATAAAAATCAATAGTAATATAATTACCGCAAAGAAAATGTCATAAACACTTTGATTAAAAATCATATATATTCTTAAAAATGAATGTGCTGAAAACAATTCACAAGCACTGGAAAATATGATGATAAACTATGCTCAATCACTGTAATAACATCAAGCTGGACAATTTCTAGCGTCATGATCTGACAACTTGTGGCAATTGCCGCACATTCTAAGTGGTTTGTTCTCCTTTCTCTTCCTTGCCTCCTTCTTAGATATCAAACGACTGCCGCTACCCTTTGTTTTGACCGGAATAGGTGGATGAACATGAATTTCAGAAGGCACACATGAACCATAGAATTGCTCAAACATCATTGTCTTGCAGGGTGTTGAAGTAGAACCCTCCATATCACCACACTGAAACAATGCTTTCAACTTCTGCAGGCCAGCTAAAAATGAATTCATCTTCTCCAGATCACGCTCAACATAGCCCAAACAAGAATAAAATTCTGAAAACAACTTATTTAGCAAACTCCTAGTATCATCCGACACAAGAGATTTACCAAATAACTCAATACCAGCACCATGAATATGCTTAACTAATGCAGTTCTTGTCCAGCGGACCGCAATATATTTAGATGGTATTGAAACAATTTTCAGATGCTTTAACAAAAGAAAAACATGAGAACACAATATGGCATCCCTAATGAATTTCTTACAGCTACATACAACAGTATCATCTTCTTTGTTGTACGTCACCGTGTGAGTAATCTTACTGCCATCATCAACATCATACAGCAGCCCAAAATCACAGCTGCATGTTTTTCAATTTCCAATGGAGTCTTTGTTATTGGAATGGTTGATTCATCAAGACTCTCTTGCAGATCATATGCATGTCTCTGTGTATCAATAGCACTATCAAAATGCATAAAAAATTCAACTAGATTTGATCTGAAATTGATGTAGCGGTTGAATAGGCTGTTAGAACTCTCTGAAATTGAAGTTGTTCTACAGAGACCACTCATTGGTAGTTCCCTAAAATAGGCAGGAATCCAATATTCTCGAATGCTGAAAATAGAATTGAACCAACTATCATTAGTCAAACAATAGTCCACCATGATATTATTCCATTTCAAATCAAAATCTGAAGGTTCATTGTAATCTGACCAAACAGCATCACTTAATCTCTTCATGAACGATTCATCTTTCCTCAGCGTACGAGGAGCCTTTTCAGGAACCTTCATCATGATATGCCACATACAGAGCCTATGCCTAGAATCAGGAAAAGATTGTTCTACTGCAATCTTCAATGCAGGGTCTTGATCAGTGATTATCATACCAGGAGAATTCCCCATACATTTTAGAAACTTCTCAAATACCCAAGAATACGACTCATTATCTTCACCTGACAGCAAACTAGCACCAAAACATACACATTTACCATGGTTGTCCTTCCCAGTAAAAGGAGCAAATATCATGTTATACCTACCATTAAAACAAAAGAGAAAACACTAAGTACTACTGAAAGAAATAAAATACATCATGGAATCAATGGTAATGTATATGCAACAGAATGCTAAAATGTTATATGTATCATGCTAAAACTTTATACCCAAGATGCTAAAACTATGTTATACATCAATTTATACATATAATGTTAAAATTACAAAACATCACATACATGTTCAAACTATATGTTGAATCGAACGAAACAACATCACCGAAAGCAGCATAATTTCTCCTTGACAGAGCATCAGCCCAAAAAATGCGTGTCAGTCTTTCCTCTTTGCCAACACAATACTCAAAAAAGAACCCAGCATGTGACTGTTGCTTTAAATGAAACTTATCCAATACCATTTGAGCATCAGCCCCATGAATGTATGCTCTCAAGTCACGGGCATAATTCTTGAAATCAGCTCCAGTGCAACCTACATCAGAATAGCTCCCAACACCTTCCTTAAAAAGCCTATAACATCTCATTGGACCTATGTTTGCTCTAACACAATTCAAAACAAAATTCTTGTGCACATTATCTAAATTCCTGTTCACCTTGAGAAATCTTTTGAAATCATCTGAAACTAATGGGTGAGAATGACGTTCTTCAAACAATTTGACAATGTATCATTTCTCAGAAGAAAACCTGAACACAATACGAGCCCTACAATTAGATCTCTTAGAGACTCTACGCTTCTTTGTTTTAACTACATCGCTTGAATCACCAACCTCAACTAAAGCATTCTTCTCACCCTCTCGACTATAGTAAACATATTTCCACATAATTGTACCATCTTTAGATTTCTTCTCTGATCCAAGACGAATGTCAAAACTAGATGATTCTGCATAGATCCTATAAAATTTCACACCCTCATCCAGAGTTTTAAAACTTTGTTCAAGAGTTGGCTTCAATTTACAATGTGGTATATAGTATTCTGTCATGCCAGGAGATATCTCTACAGTCATATTACTACGGTCACTTGAAACAGAAGAAGCTGACACATTAAAATAAAAAAATTATAAACTGAACAAGGTAAAATAATAATATAATCACATTGAGATATGTTCAGACATACAATCAACACATAAATTGATTTTTAGCATGAGATATGTACAATTATAGCATCATGAAACACATATTTTAGCACCACAATATTCTAACGTTTGCATGGTGTATGTAACATTGTGTAGCCGACTCACAAAAACACACACACAAAGCATGGTCTATATGACATGTTTCACAGAGTGCAGTAGAAATAACTTAAAACCAGCATATTATCATGCGAAAACATATGTCACGAGATGCTAAAATGAATACATTAACATGCTAAAACATCTTATATGACGTACTCAAATAAACAGATCAAAATAATGCATATTCTGTATATTATCGTACTAAACCCCAGGATTTGTAACAATTAGAAAACAACTGATAAAACACAGAACTGAACGAAATATATCAAATCCATTAAACATAAAAACATAAATACTAAATCAATGCAGATACAACGAACTCCAATAGAACGAACTGTAAAATTAATCCAGATACAACGAATTGCGAAATTAATCGACATTAAAATTTCAAAACTAAATCAAATAATGCAAAATAAAAACCATACCTAGAGTCGCCATGGAATCACAGATGTATTTACTTTACGAAAAATTAGGAACGATGAAATAGATATCTACAGAAATAAAAGAATGTTGAGAAATCAAAAAACGCGATGCAAACGAAAATTAGTTACGATGAAGGCCGAACGCGATCGAAGATGAGATTTAAGGAAAATTTATCGCGAGCGAGATGGGCGGAAGGATGAAGATGGAAACAAAAACAGAACAAAAGGAAACAATTATTGAATTACTATATTACCCCCCCTCCAAAAAAGTTGCCGAAAATTACAGTAATGCCACCGCTCATCCACTTAAATGTGATTTAATCTGGACCGTTCAGATTGAATGAAACAAGGGCTAGGATTGGTTCTCAGTTCTCACCTGGGGAAGGGTTCTCATTTGAACTCTTCCCTATATATATATATATATATATATTCTCTTTATTTATATCCTTTAAAGTTGAAAAGCTGAGCCTGCAAATCGAACCTTTAAAGTGACTAACTTGGGTTTTCATGTTTTTGGCCCAGCTAGATTTAATTTGGCCCAACTTAAAAGTTTTTTGTGGTCCGTTAACTTCTTTATTTTAAAGGAAATTGCAAGTTATCCAAAAGCTACGAGTTTGAATCCCCTCAATATCACAGGTCGAGTGTTTGAATTAAAAAAAATAAAAAAAAATTGAGAGTTATATCACCTAAAAACAAAGCCAGTTATAAGAGAGATTCACTTTATATTAATAAATGGGCTAAATATATATTTCCATAAATATTTATGACTTAGGGTCATTTGTACTGGACTTCTCATCTCAAAATTTATAATGTATTTAGTAAAATATATTAAAAGTATAATTGAATATTCACCAGTCATCACGATACCTAAAAGTATACAAAATGTCATGAATGATAACTAATTTTTTTTTTTTTTATGAGCTAGCTCATGAGCCTATTGACGAACTTTTTCACGAACTATAACAAAATGAATATTACTACAAATATTGAATTTTGGTTCATTGGTTTATTGAACTCACTAAACGAACTCAAATACTTATATAGAACCCATTTTTCAAATATTTTTTTAATAAACGACTCACTCACAACTTTTAACACATTGTAATCAAACAAAAATACCAAAATAAAAATCCCCTTCTATAAATTTTTAATGCGAGCATGACTTACTCGTTCGAGTTTGTGGTACAAATTAAGAGTACGTTGTGTATATATATTTGAAACTACCAAGAAAATTTGAACTCCTCGTGAGAAATATGTAACACTTGGGTGTTATTTTCCATTGTGACAGATTTCTCCCAAGAGGAACATATTTTTTGTTACTTTGGAAAAGACTTGTGGGATCCATACGTCTTACATAGGGCAATTCTGCTGAAAGTGATAAAAAAATAGATATTTGGATTTTCAAACCTAATTAAGTTTGCCGAGTGTGGTTTTTGTTCTATTTACTTAGAAAATAAAACGTTACATTATGAACTATTTAACCAAAGATAGTATCAAATTTGGGTTCAATAAAAAATTGTAGCTATTAATAGAATTCCCCACCACTAAAGTGTGGCCCGTGAATGGGCCAAGGCGAGTAACGGAGGGAATTGGAATTTGGAAATTGTGGAGAGAGAGAGAGAGAGAGAGGTCACGGGATGTGCAACCAATTTAAGCATGAACTCTCTGACAACTCACAACAACAACCACTGTGCTTTGCAGACCCCACTTGATCTCTTAAACTATGGGGATGGCACATTCTTTTCTCCAAAATTAAGCCAAATAAATACAGCAATTTTTTTAATAATTCAAATAAAAACTATTAATAAAAGACTTCGTATAATTTAATTCTCAACATTTTGATATTTTAACAAAAAGATATCAAACATTTTAATATTACAATTAATTCTCAACGTTTGGACATTTTAACATAAATGACCTAATGTTTTATAAAAAAAAATATCATTTTGATTGTTTTTTCAAAAAGTGTCATATTGTTAAATAGGTTATCTAATTTATATGACAGTAAAGTTGTTTAAATCGACTAGAAGAGCATTTTTGCTACCAATGGCCATTTATGTTAAAATTTCAAACATTGAGAATGAAATTATAATATTAAAACATTTGGTTATTTTTGTTAAAATATCAAAATATTGGGAATCAAATTGTAATAATTAAAATGTTAGATTATTTGTGTTGAAATGTTCAAATGTTGGGAATTAAATTGTAATTTGCCTTTAATAAAATAATACCTATTTTTTTATAAAGTTTTTGCAAATTTAAATTTTTATTTTCATCGCCATATAAAATAATTCCACCAACTAATAAATCTTAAAATACAATCAATTACATAAAATTTTCAAGCCGTATAATTATTCGAATGTTAGATACTAAATCTTTGATTTGTTTTTAAGCTTTCTTATTTTTCTTTGGTATTTCTCTAAAACTTCATATTTTCTTTATTTTGTAGTTTACTCCATTCAATTTATTTGAGGTTAGTTAAAAAAATTGTTAACCAAATTTTATTGTATAATTATATTTATAGATTTTTAAACCAATTAATTAAAAAATTTAGTAAAATGATGTCGTACGACTAACCCATCTATGAAAAAAGTTAAATATTAAATAGTTAGTGGCTCTCAACATGTAACACCGGCAATCTAGCTATCACACAATGGCCTGCAACCCCACTCAAAATATTTTCAGGTTCAGCCACTAATTTATCAAAATCTTTAAAAAAAAATTATATTGTTTTAATTTGTTAATAATTTTCATTTGAGTTATATATATATATATATATATATATATATATATATTAAATGAGCTCAAAATAAAGGTATTAAAGTGTAATTTTTGAATATTTAACAAAATTTTAAAAATATTCTGAACTTGGAGTAATTGCATTATAGTATTTCGAACTGTGAAATTTTTTATAATAAATCTAGGATGAGACATGCATCAGAGTTGAACACAATGACCAAAAAATGAGGTGGTTTTTTCCCCCACATCCTATCAAAACAACCTCACTTTTCGGTCGCACGAATATTGACTCTAATCCTATATTGTTATAATTTTTCATAATTACTTAAACTTCGTGATATTTCCAAAATTTCGCTAAAAGTTCATGTTAGGAAGTGTAATTAACCTTATAATTTTCTATTTTTATCAGATTATATATATATACATATATGTATGTGTATATATAGAGGGAGTGGTTCCAGAGAGAACCAACATTGGTGTGAGAACTAAGAACCAATCATTCAATCAACACTCTTCAATTTTAAGATCGAATAGTCTAGATTTAGTCAAAGTGGCATAGCTGTAAATAAAATGAACATAAGAAAAACACGATGGCATTTTTTTAATTTTGTCAGTATTAAGGTCAAAATAAAGAAAATGAATTTTCTGGGCGCGTGCTAACATAGCTAGAATCATATGCTAACAAAGACATTGACGATGCTAATATAAAGCATTGATAATGCTAATATTAATATTGATAATGCTAACGTTATAAAACTTATTTAGCATTTTTTCATGATGAATTAGTAGTTTCGTTTTGTTTTGTTAGCATCATAAATTTCCAGGAACATATAAAACTTAACCCATGAATAACGATATTGGAACTATTTGATTTAGTTGTACATTTTGTATTATTAGCATTACCATAGCTCATTTTAGCATTATATTACCATTAGTAGAAAAACTTATCATGAACATTATAAATCAACCATGAATAATTTTTGTTAGAATTTTATTGTATTAGCATTATTGTTCGATAGCGTTGGTTTTATCATTGCTCGTTTTTACATTATCATAACTAATGTTAGGATCAACGAAAAAACTTACCAGGAACATTATAAAACAACCATGAACAACGTTGTTAGAATTTTGTTGTATTCACATTATCATTCAATAGTGTTAACATTATCATTGCTTCTGTTAATGTTAGCATTAGAAAAATATGATACACATAAGGTGAAATTATGTTTAACATTGACATATGCAAATTTTAGCAGTCGAATTTTTAAAGGGTAGTATTATCATACCGTATCATTTATATATATACTGCTAAAGTAGAGCACCACAAAGCATTCACTTTTAACAAAATCATGGATTTGACATGTATTAAGATTTTAGTGTGCTATTGAAATAATAATGTCAATTAATAAACATTACGAAAATTCAAAAAAAAGTGACAATTGTTCAAAAAGTTAGAAATTTGATACATATAATAATTGTTCCATTCATCATCATTTTCAATGTAAAGGGCTTCAACAATGATTGAAGTGTCTTTAGAATATGATTGGAAATAGATGTTTGCTTCTGAAATGTTCATATCCTTGTGGGTGTTGCTTCAAAGATGATTCACAATTAGGTATATATAATTTAGACAACCATGAGAAATCTATACAATGGTGTTAACACAATCTACAGATTAAATAAAATAAAAAAATGAAAATATAAAAATAGTGGTAATGCTAAATTTAATCATAGTAATGCTAATATCTTCTTTGATAATACTAAAACTAATCATGGTAATGCTAATAAACCGTTCATCATGTCAATACTCTGATAACAAACTATTTTTATAATGGTAACATGTTGTTTTATAATGCTAATAATTTATTTTGTAATGCTAATAAGAACTTTTGGAATGCTAATGAGACGCATTGTAATGCTAAGAAATTTGGACAAATTATTAATCATAGTAATGCTAATATCTTATTTGATAGTGCTAAAACTAGTCATAGTAATGTTAATAAATTGCCCATCATGCAATACTATGATAACAAGCTATTTTCATAATGATGACAGAATATTTTTATAATACTAATAATTCATTTTATAATGCTAATAATAACTTTAATAGTGCTAATTAAACGTACTGTAATGCTAACAAATTCTGACAAATAACACATGTATATCAAAAACACAATTTATAGAAAATCAACAGACAAAAAACAAAAATTCTAAACCTCTAATAATATGTTTTAGACACTCAAATACGCCAACAACAATACAAAGAACTCAAAACATATGTTATTCATGAAAGTTGAAAAGATCAAGTTAATTAACTACATATAACACAAATTCTGAACCGCTAATAATAATAATATATAGAGAGAGAGGGAGAGAGTAAAAGAAGAAGAAGAAAACATGCACACACAAAGTGACAAAAGATCGAGAATGATAGAACAAACCCAGAAGAGAGAGAGAGAGAGAGAGAGAGAGAGAGAGAGAACAAACCGTGAAGGAATACGAACAAATATTACTTTGAATTCGATTTAGGTGATCTTCAATTTAAATTTGATCTAGATGATATTCTTCTTTTTTTTTTTCTTCGTGAAATTGTCTACTGCATGTTAAAATCAAAGAAATGGGAAACAAGAAGCGATGAATAGTAGAAATAGAGAGTGAGAGAGAAAAAAATCATAGTAATTTAATTAAATTTGCTAAATTATAAAACTTTTCAGCCTCATTAAAATAACCCTTAAATTACAAAAATGTCACCTTATGTTGCTTTTAATATGGACCACATGTTTTTTTATGGATGAATGGTGGAGATCGGTTTCTAATTATCACACCAGAATTTAGTTTTCATTTGATTACGGCTGTGAAATAAGTTATGAAGTGCAGATTTTTGAACATGTAACAATGAACATACATGCCATGAACTGATGAAAGTTGAATCCATTGTGTAAGCACAACATGAAAGCTTGTAATATGTTGTCTCCCTTTCTCTCTCCCTATCCCTCTCATAACATTTACTCACTCCGTTGTTTTTATTAGTGAATACTTCCTCCATTCTAGGAGGACTCATATGTATAGTATTTTGCTCGTTTTAATAAGGTAAAACCATTTTCCAAATTGAATATGTAATTTCATTCATTTATATCTTAGTAGAACTCTATATGAACTAATTAATAAGACGCAAGAGTTTATGTATAGTATTATGTTTTATTTACACTAATTTATATAAGCAATCGGGAATATGTAATTTATGTGAAATTTATGAATTGAAAATGTTATGATTTATGTGTACAAAATATATTGTGTTATATGATAAGAGGTTGCGTGATACTACTCTTGGAAATGAGATGTTAATTAATTATAATTTTCAGAAGCAGAGATAATTAATTAATTGACGTTATATCTTAATCATGGAGAATGACTGAATTATAGAAAAAAATCATATTCATAAATATGTATTAAATTGGTAGGTCAATATTATTTCTTTAGTAGAATGAAAATAATACTTAATTTATTTAATTATATTCGGGAGATGGATATAGACAATTAAATAAATTAGTAGGTCAATTTAATATTCTTTTGAATCCCTGTAATATTAATGGACTAGGAATGGAACAAGAGTTTGGATGCCCAAACTCATTAATTAGGATTTTGGAGATCTATTTTTGAAAAACTCCTTAGTTAAATGAGGGATGTATTTTCAAATATTAACACAAGTATTGCACCCCCTTCTTTCTTTCACGCTCTCTTAATTCTTAAGGTTTCCATTTAGTTTGGTAGTTTGTAGTCTACCTTACATTCAAACGAGTTGGAGAATACAACAGAAGATTGAGAAGTAGAATTGTGGCTATAGAAACTTTCTAACACCATCAAAAAAAGAATTCATCAGATTGTGTTCTTCATCAACAATGAGATTAGATCTTTAATCTCGTGAACATAAAGATAATTAATTTCACACATAAAATTAAGAATTCAACATGAAGATAATTAATTTCACAAATAAAATTATGATTTACATGAGTATAAAATTAATTAAAACAACAAAATAGATCACGCGAGGGTTAATTAAAATAAAAACCCCACCAGATGATGATGAGACCACAATCACTCAATTATTGTAAATCCCAAGCTCATGATGATGATAATATTAGATTCTCGGTTGGTTTCAATTTAAACTTCTTTGCTTGGTTTTCTCATGTTGTTTCCAAAATGCCATTGCCACTTTGTCACATATCAACTTGTTATATAATTAAATTGATATATTTAACATACGTTTGCGATCATACTATAGAAAAAAGTGGATTTATAATAAAATATAAATATTTTGTAAATCATAACAAATATCCTACTTATCTTTATTATGACGATTTTGGATTAATTTTTTTTTTCATACATGAATAATAATTTCAGCCCAACAAGTGTTTTCAGTTTCCTTCTTGCAATTCAAGTTATTGTGGATCCAACTGGTCATGGCAAAATACATGATGATGAGTAGATAGTTGTCTTCAATGGTGTTCAAGTAGATTTAGTGTGGTGTGTTTTTGTCACATATATAAAAGTGCGGATGTGATTATTCATTCTCTTGCTCTTCATATATACTTTTTATCTTTCTTAGCTTCTTGTCGTTGGTTGTTGAATTTTGTGTACTAGTTTGTTACCTCGGCTGCTACAGATGATTTGAATTAACCTATTACTAATTTTTCTTTTAGAAAAAACGTATATAATACCAACTAAAATAATATATATAGTAAATACAATATATATATATATATATATATATATATTTATTAACAGATATAGTAAATACAATATTAAAATAATGGACAAACAATAAAAGATCCAATCTGCAAATTTTGGACCCCTCTTTTTAAGTGGATGAATTTATATAATAATAATGCTATCTACGAAGTAGTAAACCTAATAAAAAGACGTACTAAAAAAAAACCTCAATAAAAAGACACTACAATAATTATTCAGGTACGTAATGGTGGAATATAAGCGAAATGAGACAGTGGCCCAAATTCGGGATAACACATCATATTTTGGTAGTGGAGCTCCACGACGCGATCACTTGGGGAATTAAATTTAAATTCTTTTTCTTCATCTTATTATTCTTCTTATTATTTTTTATTTAAAAGAAAAAAAAATCTAATTTAGTTATACATTGTTTGTTACTAAAAATTTTAAGATATTCCAGCAGTATCTTTGCCTTCGGGTTCTGTCTATCTTTGAAATCTGATTGAGAAATTAAATTCTGCCACTCACTTAAGTGTGACACACAAATCAGATTTTAAAATCAATTTCAAATATCTAGATCGGTTGTCTTCTTAATCAAACGGCAGAATTCATTTTCATTTCAAAAGCTATATTATTTGACAAAAACTTGTCTTAAACCATTTAATGAGTCATAATCCATTAGACGGATCAAATAAGCCTAAATTCACCCTAAAAACCGACCCCACTACCTCATTGTGTGCGTGGGCACTAGAAGCCCATGAGCCTAGTGATGTGATCTCAACAGTAAATCGATACTGACGATTATGTGGAACCTCAAGAACGAAACACACGACAACAATGTAAGGATTCAATCCAACTAATCTAGGCTCGAATTATATTGATGTGGAAGACTCAATTAGAACGTTTGAATGACTCGATTAATATACAAATAACTAGACAACTAGATTACCTAGACTATTCTCCACACGAAGAAATAAACAACCAAATCTTGTAAGGGTTAGGATTAATGGTCATGGACGTGGTGAAGAAAGACTTGGAGTAGATAGGGTATGTGGAATGGTATTGAAGAACTTACGGGTTTGATGGATAAATGACCGAATGGATGATGACTTGATGATGAATTCACGTTGGTGAAAATCTTGCTTTGATGAAGATAAATTCACGGCAGCTTGTGTTGTTGAAGAACGGCGGATGGTTGATGAACGAACGGTGATGAATGTTTATCAATGGTGATGTTGAAGTTAAGACGCAACCTAGTACGAACCCCGTTATTTAAGTATAACGAAACGCGTATCTTGAAGTAGCTTCTCGATTGATTGGCGAGACCACCCTAGAGCTTGATGAACTAGAACGATACCAAATATGTATTGGAGACAATGTGAATTAAATTAAAATATCAAACAATGTCTAAAGAATAATATGTCACAAGGTAGTCCTATATATACTATTAAGGATCGGCTATACTAGGAAACAATTTACCATAACTAGAATTCTAACTAGGAAAGAAGTTTCCATGATTAAAATTCTAATTACCTAACTAATAAAAATTAAAATAAAATCTGAATTAACAACCAAATAATTAAAATAACTATAGGATAAAATCGAGACCCATAATTAAATCAAGGGTCCAATTTCTTCATGCTTCAACTCGACACTTGTCCTCGGCCATGCATGCACATGCAGACGTCGACCTCCATGCATTAATCCACCAAGTCTTGATCTTCAAGTGTTAACAACGTAACAATATTGTTGCATTTAACACCATCTTCAACTTCAAGTTTCTTTCGCACAAATGCTTGGAAATATCCTTGTAGTTGCTTGACTCGTAATCTTGTAATTGGTCCTTTTAATTATAATAAACATGAATTTTAATGTATTTTGGTGTTTATTTGGATGGTATTTAATCATCAATGCATGCATAAGTTGACAAGTTGCGCATAGTTTTTCATAATTTGTGCAGTGTCACATTTTTGCTCATTTTGAAGGGATTTAATGCCAATTATTTTATGAGACTCAAATGAGTTTGGAAATTACCTAAAAATATATAGGATTGAGTTAGGAGCGCGCTGCAACTTGAATCGGGTCAATTGGATGAGAAACGAGCGAGAACGGAGCAAAACGGTGAGAAGTGTCGGGCGGCAGATTTTCGTGCACAGCCCGTGCGGGAAGCCACCTTAGTGCACGGCCTGTGTGCGATTAAGGCAAAATCGTCCAGTTTCTGGTGCACGGCCCGTGCGCTAGAACCACCTTAGTACACGGCCCATGCGTGAAGTGTCGGTTTTGGGCGGATTTCTATCTCTTTCCTTATTTGACTCCAAAACCCATCCAAACTTGTCCCAACTATTTAAGGCTCTTACTTGGACAAAAATACACACACTTTTACCCTATATTTTAGCAGAGAAGAGCTATGAAGATGGAGGAACACGAAGATTGAAGATTCATTCGGCATAAGTGTTTCATGTTTTTAGTTTAATTTCATCATGACTTTTGTAATTCATATTTTATTAGATTGTAGTTTTACTCTGAGCGGCTAGAACTCTATTAATTCTAGGGTTTGCAAACATGTTGAAGTTATGAATTGATTTTAATTATGTTACTTTTCCCTTCTGATTATTGTGTTCAAACATTAAAGTTTAGATTTCTCATGCATGAGTAAGGCCATAGTCATTGTATGCTAGCTAATTGATTTGAGTCCCGGTGGAGATAATTAATTAGTAGGATTAAATTGAATGATTTAATACACATTCTGTGGAATCTATATGAGATTTTAAATATGTTGATCTATTATGAGTTAACAATTAATCTAGAGACGAGAGTGATAGTTAATTTGTTAATCCACAACTATGTACCTTGAGACCTAGCGGAGATAGGTAGCGATATTTCTGATCCTCCACCAATAATCGGATTAAAAGTGGGAATTATTAGGATTGAATTAATACATGGCAGATACACGTGCATTGCATCCCTATGATTAATATTTTAATTGATTGTCTAATTCTTTTAAGTATTTTAGTTTTATTATTTCATTTTATCTCTTTCTTAATTATTTATTTTAGTTTGATTTATATTTTTATCTAGGATTAACTCACTCCAAGAATTAGGTAGCCTAAATAATAGAAATCTGTTAGCTTAGTACTTAGTGTGGTCGAATTTATAGTCCATGTGGATACGATACTCGATTCACTTACTATATTGCAGTCACATGTGTTAGTTGCAGATAATTGGATAATAATTAGTGCATCAAATTGCAGCTCCAGATTTAATTCTTCGGGATTGATCATGGCTTCATCACCCCTCCTGCTAAAAAGAATTCGTCCTCGAATTTACATCCTCTTGGTCGAACTCATCTACAGAAAAATGAGATAAATCAGCAACATTAAATGTAGAAGAACACTTATACTCACCTGTAAGATCAATGCGGTATGCATTGTCATTGACAGGGCTAAGAATAGTGAACGGGCTATCTCCTCGCGGCATAAGCTTTAATTTTCACAGGTTAAGAAATCCATCGGGACTCAGATGAATCCAAACACGATCTCCAGACTGGAAAATAACCCGTTTTCGTGTTGGATTAACTCCAGCCGTGCGTGCACCACTGAGCTCAATTCACGTATGTACTTTCTCATGTATCTCTCGCACTTTTTCAACTCGTTTCATACCTTTAACACTCGTTAAATGTTCAACAGATAAAGGTATTAAATTTGATGGTGTAATGGGGTTAACACCATAAACAACTTCGAAAGGAGACATGTTAGTAGAAGAATGAACCACACGATTATAAGCAAATTCAACATAAGGTAAACATTCTTCCCATAATTTCAAATTGTTTTTAATCAATGCACGCAAGAAAGTGCCTAAAGTGCGATTAACTACTTCAGTTTGTCCATCAGTTTGTGGATAATATGCAGTAGAAAATAACAGTTTGATACCAAGTTTTCCCCAAAGAACACGCCAAAAATATCGCAAAAACTTTAAATCCCTATTACTAACAATAGTTCTAGATATTCCATGCAAACGGACGACTTCTCTAAAGAACAAGTTAGCGACATTGACGGCATCATCAACTTTCTTACACTCAATAAAGTGTACCATTTTAGAAAACCTATCGACAATGACAAAAACAGAATCCTTACCCTATCTAAACCTAGGTAAACCAAGTATAAAATCCATGAAAATATCAACCCAAGGTGAACTAGGTGCGGGTAGTGGCGTGTACAAACCAAACGGGTGTGATGTAGACTTAGCTCTACGACAAGTAATGCATTAACTACACACTTTCTTGACATCTTTCTTCATATGCGGCCAATAAAAACAAGTAATGCATTGACTACACACTCTCTTGACATCTTTCTTCATATTGTTTTAGACACACCAAAGTGACCCATTAAACATTCCCGCATGCAATTCTAAAACAAGTAGCTCACACATAGAACATGTAGGAATGCAGAACTAAGACTCTTTAAACAAGAACCCCTCATGCACATAAAAACCATCAAAAACTTAGGTTTGGACAAACGCGAAGCATAAATAGATGCAAAGAATGGATCAGATTCGTACAACCATTTAATAGACTCAAAACCTAACATCTTAGCATGCATAAAGTTTAAGAGTATGTACCTTCTCGACAATGCGTTGGCCACAACATTCTGCTCGCCCTTTTTATACTTGATGACGTATAGAAATGACTCGATAAACTCGACCCAACGTGCATGCCTCTTATTTAAACTTTTTTATCCTTTCAAATACTTCAAGGACTCGTGATCGGTGTGAATCATAAACTCTTTTGGCCAAAGGTAGTGTTGCCACGTCTCCAACGATCTCTTCAACGCGTACAACTCCTTATCGTATGTAGAATACCTAAAGGCTGCACCGTTTAATATCTCACTGAAATAAGCAACTGGACAGCATTCCTACATCAAAACAGCACCAATCCCTATGCCTGAGGCATCACACTCGATCTAGAAAGTCTTAGAAAAATTGGGTAAAATAAGAACATGTGCATTACACATTTTGGATTTCAACACTTTAAACGCACGCTCTTGTTTTTCTCCCCACTCAAATTTTCATTCCTTCTTACTTAACTCAGTAAGAGGCGTGGCTATGCTAGAAAAATCATGTACAAAATGACGATAAAACCCAGCAAGGCCATGAAAAGAATGAACATCACTCGCATTTTTTGGGGTTGGCCAATCTTTGATTGCTTTAATCTTAGATCGGTCGACCTGTATTCCACGTTTACTCACAATGAAGCCTAAAAGCATGACTTCTTCTAGACAGAACGAACATTTAGATAAATTTTCATACAATTTTGACTCTCTCAACAACATAAAAACGTGTCTAAGGTGCTCAACATGCTCATGTGTGGTGCGACTGTAAATCAGAATCATCAAAGTAAACAACCATAAATTTTCCAATAACATCTCGCAAAACATGATTCATTAAGCGCATAAATGTGCTCGGTGCATTAGTGAGACCAAAAGTCATAACAAGCCACTCATATAAACCATGCTTTATTTTAAATGTTGTTTTCCATTCATCCCTTTCATGCATTCTAACTTGGAAATAACCAGATCTCAAATCAATCTTAGAAAACACGGACGATCAAGATAACTCATCAAGCATGTCATCTAATCTACGGATGAGAAAGTGATACTTTATCGTGATCTTGTTGATGGCGCAACAATCCATGCACATTCTGCATTCGTTGTTTTTTTTAGGTACTAGAATGACTGGAATGGTACATGGGCTCATAGATTCACGGATTTGTTTCTTCTCCAACAGCTCCTTTACTTGGTGATCGATCTTCTTCATTTCTTTGGGGCTGGTGTGGTACGCCGGTCGGTTCGGTAAGACGGCTCCGGACTGAAAGTCGATTTGATGCTCAACTCCTCGAATTGGCAGCAAACCACTTGGGATCTCGTCTGGGAATATATCCTTGAACTCGTCCATAATAATAGGCTACACAACACTAGGTAACAAAGAATCATTAGTAGCACTGCTCTTAAAAGATAAGAGTACAAAGGGCTTACCAGCCTTAATTGCTTTCTCGACTCCTTTAACTGTAATAAACAAGCTATGATTCTTGGCTTTATCTACCACTGTATCGAATGATTTAGCATGAGCTAAGGGGTCGTGTGAGGGCTTGGTGATGTTGGAAGGTGGCCGGTGGAATGGTGGTGCGGCCGAAGCAACGACGGTGACGGTGGCTTTCTTTTCGGCAGTTGAGGCCTCTTTCTCTCTCTCTCTCTTCTTTAAATCTCTCTTGCATCCTTTGTTGATCCTTGGAAATGGCTTTAGGGGACAGTGTCTTGAGGATGGTCATTTGGCCATTACGGGCAATGATGTAAATGTTTACACATTTATTGTGAACAACTTGGTGATCAAATTGCCATGGTCTACCTAAAAGAATATGCACTGCATCCATTGTTGGTTTTGTATACTGGAAAGCTTGTCTTTGTATACAATAAACAATATTAAGATAATATAGATTGAATAATGATTGCAGTCACTGTTTATGTATATATTTATATGCATGGTTCCATATACTTGCATTGTAGATGATATGGTATGGGTCAACACACGGTGGAGATCATATCATCGGATTTCTTACAATGTATTAAAAGGCTCACGGCTTAGATGGTCCTGAACCCACCATTGGTATACCGTAGAATAATCTGATAGTTAGTTTATCTTGACTAACTGATTATTCTAGTACACTGACTTGTGTATTGAGGAGGATCATGATAGGATACTGTTCTCTATTCTGACCTTAAGTGAGAGAATAAAGATTCACAGAGTTTGGGTTCTTAACCTATATATATTGGCGGACATGTATATGTTATGTCGACTGCTTTGATTTATCAATGAGTGAGATTCTTTGATATGATCAACAACCTCGATATTTTGGGTTGTGGCATTTACATATATGATGGGTCGTGCATTATATATGGTCACCATGTCCTGGTGCGCCAGGTTGATGATGTCCTCTTGAGGAAGCACGTAGATCATGGGAAGCCCTGCAGGCAGAATATTAATTTATTCTTTACATGATACGAAAATCGTGCGGTACTACTCAAGGAACAAGATATTAATTAATTATAGTTGTCAGAAGCTTACATAATTAATTAATGGACATTATATCTTAAACATGGGGAATGGCTGAACTAAAGAAGAAACCTTATTCGTAAATATGTATTAAATTGGTAGGTAATATTATTTCTTTAGTGGAATAAAAATAATACTTAATTTATTTATTTATATCCATGTCATGGATATTAGAAATTAAATAAATTAGTAGGTCAATTTAATATTCTTCTAGATCCCTGTTGTAGCCCAATATGACCTAAGTAGACTGGGAATGGAATAAGAGTTGGAGGCCCAAGCCCAATAGGGTTTGGAGAATTAATTTTCGTCCCCTCCCCTATAATAAGGGAGGGGGGCCATGAAATTTATGATGAAAAATACACTCTAATACAGCCCCTCTAAGTGCTCTCTTGATTCCTAGAGTTTCCACAACCGTTTAGTAGTCTGCAGCCCACCCTGCATCTAAACAAGGTCCGGAAATACAGCAGAAGATCAAGAAGTAGAATATTGGAGCTGTGTGTTTCAAACACCATGAAGATTCACCATGATCATGTGTTCTCCATCAACAACGGGATTAGATCTTTAATCCCTTGAGCAATCCGGCAAAGTTTGTAAGTACCGATTTCGATAGATTCTATTTTATTCCGCTGCAATAGATTCGAAATTGAAACTTGCATGTTAATTCAACATAGGATAATTAATGTCACACATAAAATTATGATTTACATGAGTTAGAATTAATGGCATCCAAATAGATCCTATGGGGTACAATTCGAGAAAACCCCAACATCCATAGGGATAACGCCTCACAAAATAGTGTCAGAATATTTACCAATAGTAAAGTCGACACTTACCTGGCCATTTACTCGAATTTCATCTCTATATGTAAGACATTGCAGTCGGTATGGCTTTAGATGCTTCATCGGTGTTAGTTTTATATACTGGAAGACTTGTCTTTGTATACTTTTCAGATGATATGATGATATGAAATGAAAGTTATTGCAGTCACTATTTACATTTAGATTATGTTCTATAATTGTTCTATGCAATGTTCCATATACTTACATTGTAGATGATATGGTGCGGAGAGTCACACGGTAAGATCATATCATTAGAACCTTGTAATGTATTAAAGAGCTCACGGCTTAAATGGTCCTGAACACACCATCGGTACACCGTGGAATAATTTGATAAGTTAGTTTATCTTGACTAACTGATTATTCTAGTACACTCGTTAGTGTATTGAGGAGGATCACGATAGGATACTATTCTCTGTCTCTGACCCAGTTACTGAGAGAATAAAGATCCACAGAGTTCGGGTTCTGAACTCATGTGATATTGGCGAGCATATGTGTGCATTGTTTATTACTTTGATTTATCAATGAGTGAGATATTTTCATAGATCAAACTCGATATCTTGGGTAATAATAATGTATACATGATGTCTCGAGCAGTATGCATGAGCACCGTGTCCTGGTGTGCCAGGTTGATGATATTCTCTTGAGAAAACACAAGTTCATGTTGAAACCCTGCAGGTGGAATTTATTCCTTACATGGTAAAGCTTGTGTGGTACTACTCAAGATTTTAGATGTTAATTAATTATAGCTGTCAGAGGCTAACATAATTAATTAATGAACATTATATCTTAAACACGGGGAATGGTTGGACTAAAGAAGAAAGTATATTCGTAAATATGTATTAAATTGGTAGGTCAGTTTTACTTCTTTAGTGGAATAAAAGTAAAACTTAATTTATTTAATTATATCCTAAGTTTATTGGATATTGGATATTAAATAAATTAGTGGGCCAATTTAATATTCGTCTAGATCCCTGTTGTAGCCCAATTGACTATCAGTGGACTGGATATTAAACTTGAGATAGAGACCCAAACCTAGTAGGGTTGGGAGTTGAATTTTCGGCCACCTCCCCTATAAATAGAGGAGGTGGGTTCGGAAATTTGAAGCATAATAAATCAGCCCCTCTTTGTCTCTCAAAGTTATCCACAGATTTCACAAACCTATCTCATAGATTTCAGCCCACTCTGAATCTAGATACAGTCCGGGAATACAACAGAAGATGTTGGAGTAGAATATCTATGTGGCTGATTTTTGTGGAGATACGGGACGCCAATTCTGTGTTCATTCAACAGCAAGATTAGATCTTTAATCTTGTCCTCAGACCGTCTGACAATTGTAAGTAATTCGAATCTATATATTCTGCTTCGTTAGATTCGTTTTGCATGGTTTTGTGCTTGACGTGATAAACATGCATGTGATATAAAAAATATGATTTGCATGAACATGGATTAATGAACAACCAAATGATCCTGCGGTGGTTTAATTCGAAAAAACCCCAACAATTGGGACTAAGGCGAGCTTGTCTACTGCATATTGACTGATGGTATTTATGACACTGCCACTATCAACGATCATTGAGCATGTTTTATCCTTGATGGCCACACAGGTGTAGAAGATGTTCTCCCGTTGACTTTGTTGATCTTCTTCTCGAATAATGCTCAAACTCCGGATGGAAATAAGACTTACATGATTCAGCAACGGCTCTTCTTCCTCGACTTCGAGTGTCTTTTTCTCTGCTTTGGCATCGGCTAGGGGCTGCTCTAACTTATCTTCACTGCCTTGTTCGAGTTCATTTTGTTCGGTGATGAATATAACTCGTCAGTTTGGACATTGAGCTTAGAAGTGACCCCAACCTTGATATTTATGGCATTGGATGTCTCTTGCTCAGTTTGGGGTAGCAATTGGTTGCTGAATTGAAGGATTTGGCTGTGTAGGTGGCAGCCGTGTAGGCTCAGGCCTACGACTGGACTGTGGTGTAGAACGATCAAAATGACTTACGGGCTGCCCGAGTTATGCTTGAGGTTGAGTAAGATCTGAATGGGATGGGGAAGACTCGGATTGAGCCCATGGAGGCCTCGAACTCGGTGTGTGGATGGCTGATCGGCAGCGGCCCTTGTGTAGCTGTTGTTCTACAATTGATGCGTAGTGCACCATCTCTTCTATGCTAGTGAAGTTCCTCAGCTCAACTTCACATGCAATCTTAGGATTCATTCCCTCAATGTATCGAATAACGGTGGCATTCATCATTTTCTCTTTTCCAACTTGATTTAGGGTTGTTTCGAGCTCTTTATGGTATTCTTCGATTGAACGCACTCCTTGCTCGATCTTGCTTAGCTTCTTTTCCAATTCTCACTCGTAGTGGACTGGAATGAAACGCCCTCGCATCACATCTTTCATTTCTTGCCACGAATCAATGGGTGGATGGCGATCACGGCATCGCTGGTTCTGCTGGAACTCCCACTAAGTTGCTGCGTAGCCTCTTAACTCCAATGATGCTAACTGCACCTTCTTTGGTTCGGGAAAGTCATAACACTCAAAAATCTTGTCAACTTTCTGTTCCCAATCAAGATACATGTCTGGATCATGTAAACCTTCAAACTCGAGGATGGTCATCTTGATATTGCTGAGTAGACTATTTGCATCTCCGAATCTGTTTTGATTGGTGTGGACTGCACACCTAAGAGGACCTCTGGGATGATTTCATCCTCTTTTTGGTGGCATATACTTGGCTTCGAACTCGCTTTGCTCATGGTCTTCTTCTTCATTGTTTTCAGGTTCTTCTTCTTGAGTTACGGGTTGACAACGTCGAGCTATAATTGGTGGTGGTGGAGCTCGAGTACTTAGCTTCTCCAATTGACCCACGAGTTAGGCCAGACCCTCATCTATCGTCTGTGTATGTTTCTACATTTGTTTGGATAGTGCCTCAAAATGGTATTTTACGTCCCAGGTGGGGGACTTGCTGGATGATTCAGGTGTATCGTCTGGATTCATCTTAACCTGCACAAGAAACAAACATAAAGAAATAAAAAGGACCTCACAATCCTCACTTTTCTCTCGATTGTTTTTGCTCTCTTTTTTTTTCCTCTCGTGTATTACTCAATATGTGGTGCAAAGTGTGTGTATGTAAATATGGTGATAGAATCAAAAATTGAGTATGTTGAATTCAGCTCTCTTGTGACTTCTCACAAGCTCGAACTAGGTAATTAAGGATCCACGGTGTTGCTTTCTTCACGGATGTCGGACTACTACATTTGAAGATAGAGTACGGAGGGTATGTGTATAAGGGTGTACATGGGCGTGTGTTATGGTATAAGAATCAAGTATGGTAGGCGTGAGTGTTTAAGGTGGGATTAGGATAGAATTTTAAATTCCCAAATAAAGTAGGAACCAAAATTAAATCTTAATAGATAAACAAGGTAAGTAAGGGTGGATAAGAATGGAAAGAACTAATAAGGAAAAACAATGGGGTAGATAAGGAAAGTTTGACATGGATGTATATCACAAGTGTGAACACAATCATAATAACCTAATCAACCTAGGAATTAGACAAGGAAAGAAACAACTAAAATAGAACAATACCAAAAATCAAAATAGAACAATGCAAGAAATAAAAACAAAAAATTCGATCCTTTTTTTTGATCGAACACTTCTCTTTTTTTATCTTGTACTTTTTTTAACAATATGTTCTCTTTTTTAAGTAAAAGAATTACAACTCGAACAATGGACTCTAAACAAAATAATACGACACAATGGACTGAACCACGAATAGCGAGGCTGTCGTGGCTCTGATATCAATTTTATAATGTGATCTCAACAGAAGATCGACACTGACGATTATGCTGAACCTCAAGAACGAAACACACGACATCAATATAAGGATTCAATCCAACTAATCTAAACTCGAATTATATTGATACGGAAGACTCAATTAGAACGTTTGAATGACTCAATTAATATGCAAATAACTAGACAACTAGATTACCTAGACTATGCTCAACACGAAGAAATAAATAACTAAATCTTGTACGGGTTGGGATTAATGGTCATGGACATAGTGAAGAAGGGCTTGGAGTAGATAGGGTAGGTGGAATGGTATTGAAGAACTTACGGGTTTGATGGATAAAGGACCGAATGGATGATGACTTGATGATGGATTCACGTTGGTGAAGATCTTGCTTTGATGAAGATAAATTCACGGCAGCTTGTGTTATTGAAGAACAGAGGATGGTTAATGAATGAACGGTGAAGAATGTTGATCGATGGTGATGTTGAAGTTGAGACGTAACCTGGTATGAAGCCCGTTATTTAAGTATATCGAAACACGTATCTTGAAGTAGTTTATCGATTGATTGGCGAGACCGCCCTAGAGCTTGATGAACTAGAACGATACTCTTGATAAGACTTAGAGATGCCAAACTCAAAGAATGTAATTTTCGAACCAAATATGTGTTGGAGACAATGTGAATTAAATCAAAATATCAAACAATGTCTAAAGAATAATATGTCACAAGGTAGTCATATATATACTATTAAGGATTGGCTTTACAAGGAAACAATTTATCATAACTAGAATTCTAACTAGGAAAGAAGTTTCCATGATTAAAATTCTAATTACCTAACTAATAAAAATTAAAATAAAATATGAATTAACAACCAAATAATTAAAATAACTATAGTATAAAATCGAGACCCATAATTAAATCAAGGGTCCGGTTTCTTCATGCTTCAACTCAACACTCGTCCTCGGCCATGCATGTACATGCACACATCGACCTCCATGCATCAATCCACCAAGTCTTGATCTTCAATTGTTAACAACGTAACAATATGGCTGCATTTATTACCATCTTCAACTTCAAGTTTCTTTCGCACAAATGCTTGGAAATATCCTTGTAGTTGCTTGGCTCGTAATCTTGTAATTGATCCTTTTAATTGCAGCTCCGAATTTAATTCTTCAGGATTGGTCATGACTTCATCACCTAGGCACCTAATTTTTAAAAAAAAAAAATTCTATTTTTTCAGATTTTTTTAATCAATATTTTATATCGAGTGCAGTGCATAACCCCACACATTAGTGTCCGGTGAATGAACTACGCGAGATGCTTGATAAAAAAAATGAATTAATTAGTCGTTAAACAATGTCACAGAAGGCCTCCTCATATTATTTATATCTTATATGCAAATAAAATAAAATAGGAAACCACGTAAACACTACAGGTAAGGAAAATCTAAAGGAATCATATTGAGGTGCTCAAGAAAATGTTGAATTCTGAAACCCAATGCTAAGTTTATGTTACTGGAGTACTGTGGCTACATTGAAGTTTCAATTTCTTTCATTTTTCATATTTTATGCTCTCTTCGTTTCTCAATAATTGTCATTCTGGATGAATGCACACATATTAATAAATATATTAATTAGATAATCAAATTACCTTACGCACCCTTATGTGAATACATTAAATGAGTTAAATATGATTTGTTTAATTGAATGCATTAAATGAGGGCAAATATGAAAAAAATGTGAAATTTTTTACTTCGATTTTGTAAAATGATATTTTCTGTGAAACAAAATTAAAGTGCTAGAATGACACTTATTATGAAACGGGTGGAGTATTGATTTAATGAGTGGCATTCACAATTTGATTTTTTTTTTACGTATTTTATCATCTATTCAAATGCCTAAAATGAAAATTGGACTAATAAAAAAAATAAAATAAAGTGCCAAATTAATGTGAAAGATTTATTATTTTTTTTCTTTTTCTTTCTCGATGGTCATCGATATTGGACTTTAACGACTCCACAAGTTAGGTAATTGAATTGAATTTTTGGGCACGTTTTATACTATAATACGGCTCAATTTGCTGCCGGAATGACATGGTTAGTAGTTACCTAATAGTTAGGTAATGAAATTCCTACTTGTTCAATGTATGAATTCCAAAAACGATTGTCACATGCAAGTTTGTCTATTATCGATGAAGGTTTATACTAATAAAACCAATTTTCTATTTAGAGGTATAAAATTTGCCGTTGGATTGGTCCAAAAGCACTTATACTAGAGGAACGCAGATGAGCCAATAAATTGAATCAACCACTATAATTACTTTATACAATGTCTGTTTTTGAAGGTTGAAATGCAAGAGAGAAATCATTTTTTTATTTTCTTTTTAAATTTCTTATATCATTTAAATTTTGTGGCGTGGAAAGAAAAATCAACAGTACATTGAAGTAAAAAAGGATATTTTAGTAATCTCAAAAATATTTATTTTTGCATTATTTTTTTTATTGTGTGAAAAAAAAAAGCATGGTGTAAATAGAAACACTCCTCCACTGATGAAGGAACTGTGTTTAAATTCCTAATAGCATTTTCTCCATTTCTTTCTACTTCTGATCATAAGGAGAAAAAAATAATTCGATACTAGTGGAAGAATTGAAATTGAATACATGACGAGGATCGAAATAGTATATAACATTAAATTTAATATCATTGTGGAATAGACGATTTTGTTTGATATTAGAGTTAGCGTAAAAGAATCGAGTTAGGAACCTTTTAAGTTTAAACTTGTTCCAACTGTGAAGTGTGTATTTCATTAATTTTATTTTGTCATCATTAGGTATATGCTAGTATTGATGTGACTTCAATAATCTTGAGAAATAAAACAAATGAAGATATTGCGAGACAAACTAAAGGTGGAATCATGGAAAAGTTATGAAACGCCAAAATCATTATCTTTCCATTTGATCCACAGATCAGCAACCACATCGATATATATATTATTTTTTTGAAAGAGAAAAAAAAATAAAAATAAGAAAAAAAGCACATCGAAGGCTACTCAAAGTTGCCCATATATATACACGGTCTCTCTCAAACACCACCCACTCCCACACACGTCTCCCAACCGTAACAAACTCATTTTCTCCAAAAATGCCCAGAAATATCCTGGCATTTTTTCAGGTAATTAAATTAAATTAAATCAAAGCATCCCTTTTCATTCCTCCATGAAAACCATAAACGCATATAATCATTTTACTATTTTACTGGAGTTGCAATGTTGTTTGTTCGTGAACTCTGCAGGCAATTCACGTAATCCTGTTACTTGCTGCCGCGATCCCGCTGAGATTAAATGCTCGGCAGTTAGGCCGACATGATAAGTTCGACTACTGCGCCGTGAGCTGCCGTGCTCACGGCGCGTCGCTGACGGATTTCGGAGGCGTAGGTGACGGAACGACCTCGAACACTAAAGCTTTTCAGGCGGCCGTCGATTACCTCAGCCAGTTCGCGGCGTTTGGTGGGTCCATGCTCTTTGTTCCGCCGGGAAAGTGGCTGACGGGAAGCTTCAATCTCACCAGCCATTTCACTCTCTTTCTAGATAAAGATGCCGTTCTTCTTGCTTCTCAGGTTATTAATCCATCCATTTCCATTCACTTTCAGTTTTTCTTTAGCAAATTCTTTGTGTTTTTTTTTTTTAATGTTTTTTTAAGTTATGAATATTTATTTCATAGTTTGCGTGATTCTAGGCGCAGAATATTTCAACTGCCGTGGGATCCCCGTGACAAACCTGGTCACATTCCATGTCCCGTATCAATTTCTTTTAATTAGTTTAGTCTCCATTTTATCTTTGATTTCAATTTTCTTAAGTTTAATTTTATCTCTATCCAATTACAATTTATTATAATATTTTACTATTTAATTTTGAAACCGATGACGCATCCCTGTGACAAACCATGTCATTCTCTCTTCAACTATCAATTTTTTTTTTAGTTTTTCTCTGTTTCTTTCTTAATTTCTATTTCTTATAATTTAATTTAATTATATATTTATTAACTAGGGTTCATTTTACCTAATTTGGCTTTGTTATAATTTTTACTATTTAATTTCCAAATAACCAATTAATAATAAAAAATTGAAAATTAAATAGTAAAAATAATTATAATAAAGCCAAATTTGGTAAAAGGAACTCCAGTAAACAAGCGTAAAATTAAATTAAATCACACGAAATTGAAATTAAAATTGGAAAAGAAATTAATGAAAAAAAGTAAAAATAAAAAATAAAAAATTGATAGTGAAATAGGGAAGGTGACATGGTTTGTCAGTGGGGGACTCATCGGTTTCAAATGCAATCTGTGTGGTTGGAGGAATTTGACTTGATTTTGTGGTTAATAGTAAAATGAAATAGTAGGATTACAATCTTAACCATGTGGAGAGTATAAGATAAAGGTTGTCATTTTGTGAAGCATAATGTTGTGATGTAGGATGAAAGTGAATGGGCTGTAATAGAACCACTTCCATCGTACGGTCGAGGAAGGGACACCGAGGGGGGAAGATACATCAGTCTAATCTTTGGTACCAACCTAACGGATGTAATTATAACAGGTAAAGTAGACAGATCGTAGAGTTGATGGGTCTCGACCCTAGATGGTTCGACACAAGTTTTTGTGCTACAAATAGGATAGTCATAGACTCGTAGTGATTGATATTCGATTCGATTTTTCAGGGGATAATGGCACCATTGATGGTCAGGGGGAGTCCTGGTGGAACAAGTTTCACAAGGGAGAACTGCAGTACACTAGGCCTTACCTGATTGAGATCATGTTCTCGGAGAATATCCAGATATCGAACTTGACACTACTCAATTCGCCTTCGTGGAATGTTCATCCTATCTATAGCAGGTGATCAAAATTCTGGAGTATGTCTGTTTTGATTATGATGTGTTAATGAAATTTGGTTGAGTACTTTTGTGATATGCGTATATGCAGCAATGTGATTGTGCAAGGACTCACAATTCTTGCTCCTGTTACATCTCCAAACACTGATGGTATCAATCCAGGTATGTAATGTAAGAGAAATCCCACCTCAAAAAGGTTAGTGCATTGTTCATCCCCCTCTTTTTTGCATGAAAATTTTCAGATTCTTGCACAAATACGCGGATTGAGGACTGCTACATCGTGTCTGGAGACGACTGCATTGCTGTCAAGAGTGGTTGGGACGAGTATGGAATCGCCTTTGGGATGCCAACGAAGCAGCTTGTGATCAGAAGGCTCACCTGCATCTCTCCGTTCAGTGCTGTGATCGCGTTAGGAAGTGAGATGTCAGGAGGAATTGAGGATGTTCGAGCTGAAGACATTCTTGCCATCAATTCTGAGTCGGGAGTTCGGATCAAGACTGCAGTTGGAAGAGGAGGATATGTTAAGGATATATATGTGAGAGGGATGACAATGAAAACTATGAAGTGGGCATTCTGGATGACAGGAAACTACGGTTCTCATCCAGACAACAACTATGATCCCAACGCACTTCCTGTAATTCAGAACATCAACTACCGCGACATGGTTGCTGAAAACGTGACCATGGCAGCTAGGTTAGAGGGAATCCCGGGTGATCCGTTCACCGGGATTTGCATATCCAACGTGACCATTGAGCTGGCCAAGAAGGCGAAGAAGGTCATCTGGAATTGCACCGACATTGAAGGGGTTTCAAGTGGTGTGGTTCCACAGCCCTGTGCTGCGCTTCCAGACCAGGGTTCAGGGTACATTACAGCCTGTAATTTTCCAGAAGAAAGTTTAGCTATCGATAACGTGGAAATCCAGACATGTTCTTACAGAAGGAAGTATCCATTAAGCAATCATGTAGTAAACCATTTGTAGTTTGACATTGTCCAAACTTAGAGCATTACGATAAACCCCACCATTTGCTGTTGTTTGACGATAAACCTACCTGATATCATCTTGATGTAACAGCTGCTCATGATGTTATCAGATTATAAAAATTTAAGGATCTTCAGTACTGATCATGTCTAGTTCCAACTTTCAAAGTCTTTCCACTACAACAAATTTCATCAACTTGGAGAGAGAGAGAGAGAGAGAGAGAGAGAGAGAGAGAGAGAGAGAGAGAGAGAGAGAGAACAACTTCAACAGGCTATGATATCTTCATGACAAACATTTTGCTACAAAAGTAATAAGTAACTCATCATGGTTACTCCGTTTTACATTGCAATAGGGGGGCAGATACAGAGTCATCAAAATTACAACAATTGTATTTCTAGTACCACAATCTTCAGCTGTCTTACATCTCCTGAGGCATAACTTACACAAGTAACTGTGGAAAAGAAGACTGATTTCGTGTAATCAATCAAAATTCCGAGATTATCTCAGGACTGGAACAACTAGTTGGATAAGAAGTGTTCTCTAACCAAATGGCGAATGAAATCTTCCAAGTTGAGTAGAGAGAACGCAACACAATTTTATTTTTTTTATACAGACAGCATGAAATGATCTTAATACACAGAAACTAGACAATGTGTAAATGCACATAACTAACTGACTGGATCTGGATTGTAAGCAAGTGCTTCCCTGCATATTAGATCCTTAACATTTTCTTCAGTTATTGATGGCAGCTCGAAATCAAAATTGAAAGGCGTGGAGCAAATTGGCTCATCATTTAGATCGTGCAGAGTGGATATATACGGATGACAGAGAGCATCATCAACTGTGTGTGATCCAGAAATTTGATGTCAGCAGAATGTATAAGCATTAATTTGGAAATTAAACCACAAATAACTGCTAAAATGAGAACTGCCTTTTACCAGTTATACGTTGGTCTGGATCAAAGACTAGCATCTTTCCTAGCAAATCCAGAGCCAGCGGTGACATATTTGGAAATCTTGCAGCAAGATTTTGTTTTGGGAATGTGGGCAACTGTTTCACATATCTTCGTGCATTATCACTTCGTAGAAATTTAAGGCTTGATTCATCAGGTGTGCCTAATAGCTTCAAAGCAAATGAGGAAGTGCATGTTAAAATAATATAGAGTACACGAACGAATAAAGGTGCAGTTCTTCTTATCTATTTCACCAACAAAAAAAAAAGCAGGCATGGATTCACATAATATTCATATTTAACTCTTTGAATACTAGACAAAGTATGACATCAAACGAACTGCTTGGGAAATATATTGATACCTTCATTTTATATGAGATTGCAGAAACCACATCGGACACAGTTTTCATATAAGGTGATCCGCTTATGCAGAAACAAGTGGATGTTTTTATCAATGACAGTTTACAAACTCAAACAAACTTAAAGGTACTAAGCAAAGCATCTCTTAAATTGTATTGAGCATACTTTAGATACAGAATATTACATAAGATGAATATGAATATTCTTAGTTTCCTCTTTCCTCTATTGCTATGAGATATTTGAAACAAGATAACTAAAGATATTCAATAATACATAATACAACAGCTTGAGCATAACTTTACCAACCTTAAAAATTGGGATTTACAAAAGTTCTTATTTAAAATTTTAGAAAGAAAGAATTTACAATTAAAATACACAATTACTTAACAGAGAAATGGAATTCACAGTCACAAAATATTACCTCAGTAATGAGCCTCAGCTGATGAACATAGTCTTTTCCAGGGAATATGGGTTCTCGGGTCATTATCTCAGCAAAAATGCAACCAACGGACCATACATCAATTGCAGCAGTATACGCAGAGCAATTAAGGAGCAACTCAGGTGCTCGATACCAAGGAGTGACAACATATTCAGTCATGAAATCCGTTTCAGACGTCGTCCTTGCCAACCCAAAATCTCCTATCTTAAGGTCACAGTTTGCATTCAGAAATAAATTGCTAGGTTTAAGGTCACGATGCAAAACATTTGCTGAGTGTACATATCTCAATCCTCTTAACAGCTGATACAGGAAGTACTGCAAATATTAACATAAAAAATTAGCTAATTCCGAAACAATCATAGGGAACAAAATTGGAACTTGATATAGGAGCAATCTTAAACGGCGAACTTTGACTTCTCTGTTTAACAATTGGGGAAGATTAATATGAAAAGGAAAGAAAAAAAAAAGAAAGAAAGGAGTGCATAATATATCAAGACAGGGACTTGAACTTTTTCTAGTGAACAAAATCTTATTCAACTGATTTACTTAGCATGTCAGACAGTCTTTCAAAATTATATTCACTGACAAAACACATTAAAAGGAAGAACGAGGCCTCATTACAGCAATTATATACCACACACAGTCAACTCTTTGGTCTTTGCAATATGCCAAGTTTCTTTTTTGCTGATGCTGCCCATAGAGAAATTAAATCCGTGTTTTCTGGCCACTCTTACTCTGCATAATCTCATCCTCTTTTAATTGCATAAATAGAAAAATCGAACTGGCATCCAAAATGCAATAAGAAACAACCTAAATAACTCAATTCAAAATCTACTATAGAAAGCAATCAGACCTGACAATGATCATCTGTTAACGCTTGATCCGACCGTATTATCTGGTGCAAGTCTGTATCCATCAGTTCATAGACAATGTACACATCATTAAAAGCCTCCCTCTTTGGTGGCCTTATAATATCCTTGATAGCAATAAGCTGAGTTCAACATACCAACAAAAACCAAAAATCAAACTCGAGAAATCTAAAAAAACAAAACAAAATCTTGAAGCACTACATCAAAAGCATGAATTCGATCTTACGTTTTCGTGATCCAAATGGCGCAAGAGCTTAATCTCCCTCAGAGTCCTTTTCGCATCAATTCTGTTATCAAACGCATTCCCAATTTTCTTAATCGCAACCTCCTCCTTAGTCTCTTTATTCACAGCCGCACTACATCAATAATTAAACCGAAACGAATACGATCAGTGATCAATCAATATGATTTCATCCCAACGACAATAAATCAAACCTAAGAAACACTTAAATCTCTATCCGATTCCTAAAAATAAAATATGAATTCATGTCCATAAAAGCTCATATCGACAGAATTTAACATTGGTTGAATTGAACTAACCAGACAAGGCCGTAGGCGCCGCGGCCGAGAGGGCGGAGCGGCGGAATGTATTTGCTCGACACCTCAAAAAGGTTACCGTACAGATTGTAGCGAACGTACTTCCCGCCGTGCGTCAGCACTCCGGTGATGTTAGAGTTGCTCGAACCGGAGCTGCTCTCTGCAGCCATTAAGAGTATGAAAGAGGATAGTTCACCGGCGGCGGCGGCGGCGGAGATGAGTTACGGAACTGAGATTGGTTGAGATTTTTCTTGGAAGTTGGAAGTTTGAACGGGAAGTAAAACGAAGTTTGAAATTGGGACTCCGTAAACAATTTATTTAATTCTTTCTTTATTTAATTTCAAAATTTGTCTTTTTCGTTTTTTCTCAAACAAATAAATAATTATTTTTCGTTGTTTGAATCAATACAGCATATCTTAATTACGAAGATGGGATATATCACTCCTTCCATAATTAGGCTTCAAATATGTTTAGGTAATATCTTCATTTAGGATGAAGCCATCTAATATCCCCTAGTCCCAATTTATGTGTGTGAATTGTATATCGAATTTTAAAATTATTATTTTTTCTTTCATTTTTTTCTTCTATTTTAATTTCTTTTGATTTATTATAACTTTACATTATTATTTAGGATTTATTTCACCCAATTAGAATTTTAATACTTTATTTTTATTTTTTAATTAATATAATTGATTTTTGGCGTTGATTATTCCTAACTTGGGGTATATATTTTTAAATTTTTTAATTTTTAACAATAGATATTAATTATGATTTGTTATAATATAATAAATTTTATTATTATAAAAAATATTATTAACAATATATAACTTTAATATTAACATACGGTTGACACACATAAGGTGGGACCAGAAAATCTCTACTTGGATGGAGCGGTTGCTAAATTAATGTCATACTAAGGGGTAAGGAAACAAAGTAAAACAACGCTTAAATATAAAAAACATAAAATAAAAATGGCTATTTCAATCTTCTATCTAAGATTTCCTTTCCTTCGTTAATTAAATATATGTTCCAAATGTTAATTTAATTTGTGATACTTTTTTGTTCATGATATTATGTTTAAATGTTCTAAGTTTGTCTTGACATAATATTCTATGGCTCTGCTCTTAAAGAAAATATGATGCATAATACCAAATCACACATCTCATTTTGTGTATCAATACTAATGTTTTTCTTTTAATTGAGGATGGAGAGTTGGGATCCAACCTCGAATTTGAAAATCATCACTTATCACAATAAAAAATTTCATAAATTTCGATCTATCTAAGGCTATGTCATATACGGAGTAGAGATCCTCTAGTCCCACTTGTGTGTGCCACCATTAAAATTATATATTGTTAATAATATTTTTTATAAAAATAAAATTTATTTTATCATAACTAAACATAATTAATATTTATTGTAAAAAAATTAAAATTTTAAAAAATTATATACCCTAAGTTTGGAATAATCAACCCCAAAAATCAATTATATTAACTAAAAAATGAAAATTAAATATTAAAAAAATAATTATAAACTCTAATTGGGTGGAATAAACCCTAAATAATAATGTAAAATTATACTAAATCAAAAGAAATTAAAATTGAAGAAAAAAATAAAAGAAAAAGTAATAATTTTAAGGTGTGACACACGGTTGACACACACAAGTTGGGAGTAGAGGATCTCAAATGTCATATACGTGGGAAGTTGTCAATAGACTAATAGGTTGGAAGGATTCCAAAAAATTGGCAAGGCCAATGCTATGAATTTCGTAACAGGTGTTTTCAAATACATTACAAAAATTTCTTTAGATACCACATATTTTGTTAAATTTCTTTCACTTTTTTCTTTACGCACTACAGTTGATTTACCCTTCCATTTAAAAGAAATAAAATTTTAATCTTTTAGTTATTAATTAAAAAAAGAAGAGGGAGAGAAATCAGAACTAAAACTGCCCTCTTCCTCCATGGTTCCACCCAATTGACTGCCACCATTCTTCCTCCTTCCTCCATTATCAGCCACCAATATTCCACATTCCTTATTCACCATCATTCTTGTTTCTTACACCCATCATCAGAGAATATAAATTATTATTGCACTCCACCCCACCTTCTCTGACCACAACATCGATGAAATAACATGAAGGTGGTTCAGAATCTTGACAAAATTGGACACTCATAAAGGGGTTTGGAAAACATTTTCCAAACCCGAAGAAGGGGGGTCAAAAAATATTTTTCGAACCTAAAAAGAAATGGATTTGAACTGTAAAATTCAAACGAGAGTCGATGACTGTGGATTTTTTGAGGAGAAGGGAGCTTCACCATGGTCATCGTGGTAGAAGGGGCAGGCGAGCAGTGAAGAAGAGCGAAGACGTGCAATTTTTTTTGTCTTTTCTTTTAATTTTTTAATTGATTTTTAAATAAAATGTTTTTAATTAAAAAGAATATATAAATTATTTAATAATTTTTATTTTTTAGTCAAATTTAACAGTGGTGTGTACAAAAAATTGAGTGGTATATTTATAAACATCCTTTCGTACAAAGTAAAAAATTATCAAATTTTTTAGCATAAAAAATTATCATTGTTTGTTTTACTTAAAAACCTTCACAAGATTAAGTCTGTTCACTGTTTTGACTGATTCGGTGTGTTACTTCATGTAAACGTTTACTAAATTTAATTATTTACGTGATAATCCGTGCCAACTAACATCTTCTAGATTAGGTTACGTTTAATAAATTTTGTCCCACATGTCCCTATCATACTCCATGATATTATAATGTAATAATATATGCAATTTTATATTATTTCCTTTTATTTTATTTTTAGTTAAATTTTATGATATTTTGATATTAGTATAAAAAAAATTTAATCCTTGTTGGGTATCTAGCCTAGCCGGGGGGTTCACCGCTTGATTCCCAACCTCTTCGGTTCGCTCTCACAGTTGCTCAAACAACTTAAGATCGCAACTTTCATAGGGTCAGCCTCAGAGTCTCAGATAGAAGCTTCCTCACAGACTCATGGTTTGTTTTATCAAGAGATGCAATCTGCAACACAGTAGGGTTAGATATCGAGCAGTGGAACCAATAATAAGAGTAGAAACATGAAAACACAGAGTACAGTAACATAAAAATAGAAATAATGAAAATGGTGAGTTGAGAAGTTGGGAAAGATGTGTCTTGAAGACACTAGGATCAGATCTTTCCCGTCGGGGGCACTGCAACTTCCGGCGACACAGACTCAAGCCACAAAGGGAGTTGGACAGTGGGATTGGTGGCTTTGAAGCCCTCTAAATCACTCTCACGGGTAGGGCTCACACTTGTTCTCACAACACAGCCACTCAGGGATCCAAAATGCATGATTCCGGCCAAAGAACGGAGAAGAAGGCTTTACAGAGCTTAAGGAGTGTAGAGATCAGAGGTAGGGCTTGAGGGAGATGAAGAGTCACGAGTGATTAAGTAGAGAGAGGGAGAGATCAGATTAGGAAAAGTAGGGTTAGGGAATTATATATAGTAATTTAGGTTAAACAGTAAGCGGGCCAGCAACTGGGCCAGGATAAATAAAGGAAATGGGCCGAGAGAGATAAAAGGGCAATGGACTTATCTCCACATATCCACCTTTGACACATTGGTCTTTTGTGTCACCAAGGAAGTGTTTGCCATTTTTGGAGTTGATAATCATAGCCTTTTTACTCATACTCATCACAAAGACAAAGTATGAAAGGGAGAGATAAATACTATGCGTATTTATCTCAGTCTCACCACTAGAGACCAACCCGTCAATTCATCTCCTGCCATTCACTGGCTATCCTTGATTGAATTGTACTTAGCTTTATACCAACAAAGAAAAAATAACCAAGTATCAGACTGCCCTTAGAGGCAGGTTAGATATTCAGGCACTAGGTCTGAAATACCATTAGATCCTTATAGGTCAACCCAGATCCATATTCAGGGATCTCTTGCAGACCTCCAGCTTTGCAACTGGAAGACACTTAGTGCTCATATCTGCACGGTTGAACTCTGGAGGAATCTTATCAAGCAGCACATCACCCTTTTCCACAATGTCTCTGATGAAGTGGAATCTCACATCCATGTGTTTTATGCTGTCATGAAACACTGGGTTTTTGCATAGTTGTATAGTAGATTGGTTGTCACAGTATAACAGAGGTCAAAATTGAATATGAACGAAAGTTAAAATTAGATGTCAAAAAAGTAAAAGATAAAAGATCTTAAAATTAGAAAATAAAAGAATATCAACATAAAACAAGCCCGGCATAATAATTTTGATTTAAAAAAAAAACAATGTGAGTGGCTGCTGAAAAATTATAAATCCCAAGCATAAAAAAAAATTTAAATAACTAATAAATAATTGAAAATACTTTATGCCACACATGATTAATTAAATGTCAACAAATTCTCAAAAAGTTAAACATGGTTGAGATTGTTGGAAAAATGTCAATCCATTCTTACTTTTTGTATTAATCATCAATTTGAAATATGTAGGGGGGACTCATATACACTATAAGAAAAACGCGATTTAGCGACAGATAATATTAGGTCGTTAAAATACCGAAAAATTAACGAAGTATTAAGATTACAATATTTAACGACAGATTAACGATGGATTTTTCCGTCTCTAACTTAACGACGGAAAAATCCGTCGTTAAACGTCGTATTTTAATTTTTATATTTGATTTTTTTATGTTAACGATGGATTTTTCCGTCGTAAAATTAGAGACTGAAAAATCCGCCATTAAAAATTATTTTTTTTAGTTTTTTAATTTTTTTTTAAATCTTAGCTAAAATTAATTTTTATTTTTTTATTTTTTTTTATTTTTTCAATTTTTCCTTTTTTTAATTTTTAATTTTCCACTTAATTCTTAACTGCGAATTTGAAATTAATTTTTTTAAAATTTGATTTATTTATTTATTTTATTTTTTTGGATTTATTTGATTTTTTTATTTTTTATTTTTAATTTTTCACTTAATTCTTATTTACGAATTTGAAAGTAATTTTTTTATAATTTTATTTTTTTATTTGTTTTATTTTTTTTTTGGATTTATTTGATTTTTTTAAATATTTTATATTATTTTTTAATATTTTTTATTTTTAATTAATAATTAATTACGAATTTGAAATTAATATAATTTTTTTATTTTACAAATTCAAATTTATTTTTTTTATTATTTTTCATATTTTATACTATTTTTTTATTTTTAAATTACTAATTAACTTGCCCGGAAATAAGCAATGTCACCCAATATTTCCCAGAAACCTAAAATCCCTAGAAAAACCTTGAAATCACCACAAATCCTCCAAAAATCCCAAAAATCGCCAAATATACCAGGGGATTCTAAGGGATGTTACTTAATATCCTCGAAGATTCTTTAAAACCTATGAAATGAACCAGAACTACGCATCCATTGTACAAAATGATCAAGGGGAGAAAAGAACGAGAAGTTAACCTAGAAACCGTGCGGCAACAAGAGTCTGGAAAGATGGTAGCAACCGTAGCAAGGGCTCTCAAACAGCATGATAAGCGTAAGGATGACGGCAGGAAAAGCGGAGCTGAATTCTTTTAGAAAAAGATTTTTCGGTAGGAAAGATTCTTTCTAGCGAAGAGATTTGGTTGAAGAAGGAGACTTTTAGAATTCTGAAGAATGAATAAAGAAGGAACTATTTCCTCAATTTTTGAAATTACGGGGGAGGAGAGACAGTGTAATCTAGGCACACGTGTCTTGATCTAACAACGAGGGTTATCTTAGGGAATGGGAAAAGTAAATTCCATACCTAAGGACCTGCTCCCCTGAGACCTGCCTTCAGGTCTGGAGCTCCACGAGGTCTGCTATCACGATCTCTTAAGCTCCCCCAGGACCTGCCTTCAGGTCTGGAGCTCTACGAGGTCTGCTCTCATGACCTCAGAAGCTCCTCCAGGACTTACCTTCAGGTCTGGAGCTCCACCAGGTCTGCTCTCGTGACCTCAGAAGCTCCCTCGGAACCTATCTTCAAAACCAAAGCTCATGAAATGAGATTTCGGAATACAAAACCCTTCCAGGGACTTATCCCTAGACATTATTCAAAAGTCAATAAAAGTTCGGTATCTAAACGAAGAGTTGAATCGAAATAATGACTGAAGAAAGCACCGACATTCATTACCCGATCCTTGAAATACAAGAATCAAGTAATGAAGAGCTAACTATAGAGGCCCTATTTCTGCATAGGCCCAAAGACTGGGCCCATAGCCACTTAAAGGTCTAAAGAACTAGGTCGACACAACCAAAGAGGTCGATACCTCGAGGTCAAAACCTCGAGGTCAATGCCTCAATAATCAAGGTTCAGAGGTCTAACGGGAGAGTCCAAGATCGATCAGACCCCTGAAAGAGACCAAGTCAAAATATCCGTTGAAGGATAAGAGAAGACCACGTCAAAACCCTAAAAGGGATAGAAAGTATCCCCTGAAATCCGAAAATTTGGTTAAAACTCACCGATATATATTTATACTCTTCATAATCGAGGGGGGAATGGAGAAATCAACTAACGCACACGCAACACTTATTTTTAGATTCATTTAGAAGCTTTCATCATGCAATTCTTCAAGCAACATGCTCATAAGGGCTCACAACAGTGGAGCTCGACCCCCTAATCTTTATTTATTCTTTACCATTTAATCTGTCATTTATTATTCACTTTTTATCTCTATTAATCCGATTCTGACTTGAGCGTCGGAGTCCGTTCGATCGTCAACCCCTCGACGGTCCTTTGGCTTCACGTGTTTTTTATCTTATAGATCGCTGGAGCCCGAACTCGAAGATCGAATGATTAATAGTAGAGTTTCTGACTTCTACAATATTAAAAAAAAACAAAATTAAACTAATGATTTTCACCCTTAGTTAGAAGAGATGTACATGTGTATCCTTGTATATGAGTTTTATAAAGCAGGAAATTTAAATTTATCTATATATAAAAAAAAGAAGTTAAAAATTTGATTCTCATGGATAGAAATTATTTGAAAATTATGAATAATTTGACTATGGTTTGAAATTATTTGAACTTTTGGATTAAAATTATATATATATATATATATATTAAGTTCAAAAAGTAATTTAATTAATTTTGGCCTTGCATGGCAGTGCTACTAGGGATGTAAACTTTACCCGTAGAGTAAAATTATCCGCGGGTAAACGGGTTATAGGGGCGGGTAGTACCCGTAGATTCGGGTAACGGGTAGGGTATTATCCGTACCCGCTAAATTTTATTAGGGTAAGGGTAGGGTATGGGATTAAGGTTTTACCCGATTACGTACCCTGCCCCGATTACCCTAACATATTAAATAAATAAATAAATATGTATACATATACTTTTTCAATTAATCTTCTTGTTTTGTTGTTATGGTGGAATCACAAGAATTTGATTTGTTTGTATTGGTTATATTTTGATAAAAGAACTCATCTATTATTTTTTTAGTATTTTTGGGAATCTTTTTATTGTAATATATTATTAAATAAATCTAAACGGGTAACCCGTTTTACACGCGAGTATCCGATTATCCGTAGGATAATACCCGCACCCTACCTGCTATAAATAATAGGGTAATAGGGTAGAGTATGGGTAGGATATTTTATGTTAGGATAGGGTATGGGGAAGACATACCTGTACCCTACCTTACCCATTGACATCCCTAAGTGCCACAAGTAAAATCTTCTAGAATTAGCAATTGGCCAATTGATAACAAAATAATTATTTATGTGTGAGAAATTTTCTTATTTCATTATTTTTTTCTCGTAGCATATAATTGTATCATCTATACATATATTGAGGCAAAATCATGTGATAGACAACGATTCTGAAATAAATTGTTGTCTATAACACAATTTAACATTTATATTTTAGACATCACTTTGTATGTAATAGACAACAGTTCTAAGTTAATAGACAACAGTTATGAGTTAATAGACAACAGTAATGGCATTTATTGTTGTAAATTTTCTTCTTTTTTTGCATTTTTCATGACGATTTAGATTATATTTGTTGTATTTTCACAAATTTTTGCGATCTTATTTATTATTATTTTATTTGAAAATTTAAGATTTACAACATTTTTTATTTTATTTTTGTATGCATAGGTGGATGATTTGTACAATAACTCTACATTCGTAGCCTAAAAAAAGATTTCATCTGTGTTGCAATAATAATAATAATAATAATAATAATAATAATAATAATAATAATGATAATAATAATAATAATTTGCAATATAATTTATTATTTTTCTATTTCAATTTCATCATTTAAGATAATTAAATAGTTATATTTTTTTGCATGGATTGGAATTGAATGAATAGATAAAGAGGGTCACAAAGTTGTTGATTGCTGGAAAGGAAAACATCCTCGCGTCGTCTAAATGTCTAAAAATTTTTGTTGCTGAGAGCCTGAGAGAAAATGGAGAAGAAAAGAGATATGGATGAAGAACGACGCCTATATAGCTAACTACAGTAAAACCTCTATATAAAAATACTCTATATAAGAATAACCTCTCTATAGTAATAAAAAGTTATGGTCCCAACTCGGGACCAGTTATAAATAAGAATAACCTCCACATTGTAATATTCCGATGTTTTTTCAGGACCATCCTCAAGAAATTTGCCTCCATATAGTAATAAAATGACATTAAATTTTAAATATATTTAAATATATATATATATATATATAATATCTAGAACTATTTAACTACATATGTTATATTAAACTTAAGATTGTATGAAATACTTACTTAAAGTTGCTTGTGATAATGCTTTAATTTTTTGGGTTAATACGACATCATTTAACTTGTGTTCGAAGTAACTTATCAACACAACACCTTCTTATTGAATCCAAAATATTTACAGCTTATCCAACATATATGCTTGAAGCTTCTTGACATGAGACATTTTCTATTTCTACACTGATTATCACCTTATGTTTCTTGCTTGATTCATGTAATGATATCTTCTTTGTTTAAAGCATACACTACTTGTTGTTCATTTGGATAATCGAGAAAAATATCAATATCCATTTTGTTATTGTAATGAAGTTCTTTTATCTAATTTCTCAAATTCGCAACTATTCTTTGATCATCTTTATCTAATTTTTTTTTGTAATTTCTAAGTTATTGGCACCATCAGTTTTTTTTTCCATTTCCTAGATACGTATATGCATTAGCACATGAATGAATCTTATATACCTTTTAAAATCATATTTTTAAAATATGAAGGGACACATTTTCAAGTGTTGTACAATATATATATATATTAATATTTTTTTCAAAAAAAATATTTTTTATATGTAAACTCTATATAAGAATAACCTCCCTATAGTAATATTTTTCTCCGGTCCCAACAATATTACAGTATAGAGATTTTACTGTAAAAGGAAACGCGATATGTAGTGGGAAATTCTTATCTACATGTTGGGGTAGTATAATATCCCAACATGTAATACACTATTTAAAAAATATTAAAATTATATATAATAAGTAATAAATAATTATTAAAATGTATTACATGTTGGGAACTTGGAGTAGTACCCGACATGTAGGTAAGAATTTCTCATGTATAGTCTAGCTACTCAAAGGAAACGCAAACATTAATTGTCACAGATAAGTAAGGTATATACTTGGACGCACAACACAACCGACACACACTCTTTATCACGATTCACGAGCTCCCAATATATATATGTTTGTGGACAACTTTAGTGATTATATTCTTTGCTCCTAATATCAACTTCAATACTATACGTCTATAGTTTAATAGTATTTATTTATTCTGCCACTGATGATGATCATCAATTTAATTATCACATATCAAATTAATAAATTAATTAATCTTTACCAGTTGGTTTTGTTTTACAAAAAAGTTTAAGGTACACTCTCGACCCCTTAATTTATTGGCTGCCAATTCTACAAGATCTTATGCTTTGCTTCATCACGACCAAAACGTCGAAAATGTACGAGTGTGTCTGTGAGAAGCGGGTAGATGAGTTCACGGCAACGATCAAGATATGCGACTGCGACTGCAACTGCGACTGCGGCTGCTGCATTGAGCTCTTCTACTCTACCATCGAAGATGATCCGAAGCTGTTACAGAAGATGGACAAGATCCAGTTCGTGCAGACTCCGCTGCACCAAGCAGCCGCATCGGGGAAGACCACTCTGGCCGTTGAGGTCATGAATTTGATGCCGTCGCTCGGCAAGAAACTCAACCCGCAGGGGCTCAGCCCTCTTCACCTCGCCGTAGTGAACGGGAAAGCTGACACCGCCCTCGCGCTCGTGAACCTCGACAAACAGCTCGTCCGCATCAAAGGCAAGGGCGGCCTAACTCCGCTGCATTATGCGGCGGCGGGTAACCTGATAGGATCATCCGACGGTGGCAGCTCTCAGCTGGAGCTCTTAGCGGGGCTTTTAGTTGAATGCCCGGATTCCATCGGCGTGTTGAATAACAGGCTGCAGTCAGCGGTGCACGTGGCGCTCGAGAGTCGGAATGTCGAAGCTGCGCGGCTGCTCGTGAATTGGCTGGTGATTGTGGCTAGAGAAACCGATCTTTCCACCAAGGACAATCACGGCAACACCACCCTTCACGTTGCAGCTCGATATTGTCATCACAAGGTTTGGTTTTTATTATGATTCAAAACATCATTTTCTTCATCCATCACGTGTCGGGTCAAATTTTATTAGATGATCCCATTCGGATCTTGAAATTAATAGTCCATATATTTATAAAATTATATGTGAAATGCAAAGTGCACCGTCTAATTAATTTTGACATGTTAAATGGTCTCACACATTTTATGTGGTCTAATAAATTAAATAAAGGTTAACCACAAAAAGAAAGTTCGCATCACCTTTGAGCGAAGTTATCTTGTATATTCAACACGTTAGCCTAACATTTTGATTTGTAGTAAAATAGATATGCGTAAATATTTTTGGCTACCGAAAAATTGAAGTACTGTCACAAAACGGTGTCCTTTATGGTGTTGCCGGAGAGATTGAGTTTCAAAATATTGGGGAAGTGTTTCGAGATGGATGTGAATCATGTGATCTTCTATGATAAACCATGTTACATTCCATGTTTCACTATCAATTTTTTAGTTTTTTCTACATTTTTTTCATCAATTTTATATTTGTTATTTAGAGTTTATTCTAGCTAATTAAGGATTATTATGATTTTTTTACAATTTATTTTTTAAATAATCAATTAATTTAACTGAAATATGAAAATTAAATAGTAAAAAGTTATAATAAAACATAAAGGGTATAATGAACGATAATTAAGAATTGTAAAATTAAACTAAAGTACAAAAACTGATAGTGGAATATAAAATATAAAACGATTTGTCCCATGTGATGTCATCCTGTTTCGAGAACTTGAGGTGCCCGTGAACTCGAGCTCTCTTGCATTTGAAAATATTTTTTGAGAATGTTAAAATGACATTGTTATGAGTTGAATATGAGTCAGATGGATTGAAATGTTTGAACTCCGGTCCGAATGATGTTTTGTTTCGACTTTTGGTTTTGAATAATTTGAATATTTTATATTAATTCCTTGTTTTGAATTTCGAATGGTTTGAACTTCGAATGTTGTTCTATTTTCAATTTTTAATGATTTGAACTTAGGATATTTGATTTGAAATGTTATGTTTTATAAATTTATAGATGAAAATTTTAAAAATGTTAAATTAAGAATAAATACATTAATTAAAAATTATAAAACGCCTAGGCAGTCTAGGAAGCAGGCGCACCCGGCCTAGCTCGCCGCAACCTTGATTTTTATGTTGCCTCAATTTATAAGGTGGCCAAAAAAAATTGGATGTATATATTGTGCTTATAAGAATCTAAATATATATCGAGTTATTATTGAAATATTTTAAAAATTGTGCTGAAAAATCTTGATATTTTGTATATTAGATATACATATTGGTTGACTGGTGCAGGAGCTACTGCAACTATTGACCAAGTTAGTTAAAATCAACAAAGCGAACAAGTATGGGGAGACACCTCTGGACATTGCTAAGGAGCACAGAAACGACGAAGCCATCAAAATGCTAGAAAACGCCGGAGCCAAGACGCGGAAGCTGTCGACAGCCGAAGAAGATAACAATCTCCCCCGCGGCCGTAAAACATCAAGAACCGTTCGATATTTGCTGGGAAAGCACGCAGATAAATGCGCAGAAATGCTAACGCGGGCCTACTACTTCATCACCAAGGAACTTACCATGGAAATGCGCAACACCATCTTAGTGGTGGCGGCGCTGATCGCAACCGCCACCTACCAAGGCGTCCTCCAGCCTCCCGGCGGAGTCTACTCCGCGGAGGGCAGCGGCATCGCCACCAGCCGCCTGGGGCGGAGGCGGCTGGGGGACCACCCGCCGGGGCGGATGGTGATGGGGACGACGAAATACAGCTACTTCATGCCGACGAACACGTTGGCCTTCATATCGTCGACGCTGATCATCATCTTCGTGCTACCCGATCGTGCGTACGTGATGATTCTTCAAGCCTGCTTGATTTTCATGTGCATCGGGTATCTTCTGGCGTTGAATTTCATCTCCTATTACAATAACTTCTCGAGAATCCTAGATATCGTGTGCTGCTGCACGCTCGGCATCGCCTTCTCGTTGAAGCTGGGCTACTACTTCGTGAAGGCCTACTACAACGAGGATGAGTGGTTGCTGCGGCGACTCGGCGTCATGATCAGCAACAATAAGCCTCGCTTTCTTTGGAAGGATGCTTTGGTGCCCAAGACAGTGCCCAAGACAGAGGAGTTGTCGGTTTTAGGAAGGATGAGGAAGCAGTACAAACTCATTTGTAAACGAGTTGGTTAGATATCTTCTTTTCATATACAGGACTCCAGGGGACATCTCTCACTTTAAAATGAACTAGCTTTTTCCCACGTCGATGCACCAAAATTATTTTATATTTATAATTTTTAAATAATATATTGTTAAGATTTTTATATTTATTTTTAATTGGAAATATTTTACTTTACTTGAATGACAAAAAGTCATGTAAGATTCTCTTATGGATTGAAAATCATAAGATTTGGATCCAAACTCATATTCATTGGTATATTTATACTTTTATTCATATTTGATTGTATGTAGATCCAAATTTAAGCTCGTCTTACGAATTTTAATTTGTTCTATAAGGCTATTTCACATAAAATTCTTTTTAATTTAGTTTGACCTGTATGTTTCTTACACTTTTGTACCTACATCGATATTAGATTGAAAGAAATAATTGATAACAGTTATGTAAAATATAGATAATGGATAATGTTGGTCCCGGTGCGAGTATATGTCAGTTTAGAGGGGGGTGAATAACCTGACTCAAAAACTTATGCTTTTCTACGGAATATACGGGGCCCTTGACGCGCTTTAGAAAACTTATTCGTGCACTGATCAATTGAAATAGATAGCTTAGCTTGTGAGCTTATCAGTGCATCTTGTGTGCTATGGTATGCAGTTTAAGAACATGCAGGATATTTAAGCAGAAAGTACAACACACACAAGACTTATAGAGGTTCGAAGCTTCTTGCTTCTACGTCCTCTCTTCCTTCTGCAGAAGGGCAATCCACTATGCAAGTATAAAGTTTCTTTATTACAGTTACACAGTGAAGAATTCTGTTGAACCTGAAAACGACACCCTTCAAACCGAGCGCGACCTCCTTTTCAACTATTGTTGTCCCGGAATAACGGACTTGTCAGTACGTCCCTCCTCAGCCGGTTTCTAGTCGACAGCTCACACTTACCAGTCTCAACTGCTCGCTGAGACTTTAGGTGATATTGCTCATCTTTACAAGATTTTAGATTTCTCTCCATCTTCAAGAAGACAGTCTTGAATATGTTATCAACCTAGAATGCTCCTTTAATTGAGTTGAGTGGTTGATCTTTAAAGAGCTTGAACTGAGAAGCTTTGCTATGGCTGGAATTCTTCGTCAGCTAGCTGCTTACTTGGAACTTGAAGCAAGCCTTCTCAGTTGGGACTTTTCGCAGTTAAGAGATTTAAGCTTTGAGCTGTGGGGAGGGAGAAAGAAAGCTCATTCTGCAAAATATAGCAAAAGTTAGTTTAGCAAAAGTCTCTCTTGATCATAATGAGATTTACCCTCTTATATAGATGAGAGATCTCAGTGATCGTTGAGATTGGTGGTTCAGTTGATTCCACCGATGGTAGTTAATGCTTGTAGCCTTTGAAGCTTTGATTGAACTAGCCGTTGAATTTAATGGCTTCTGTACCAAGATCATCAGGATCTTTCCAAGATTTCCTGTGAGGATCTTCAATAACTGTCTGTCAGGTGGCAGTTGCTTCGGCTATCAGTTTTGCACTTCAGCTGATAAGTCCTCAGCTATCTCAACTTTCAGTTCTGAGATTGTCCAGTTGGCACTTTCTTGACTGCCTTAAGCTTCAGTCCTGGAATGCTTCAGATCAGCTGCCTTAGCCTTTAGCTCAGGATCTTGACAGCTAGGCTTTAGAGCTTTCAGCTCTTAATTCCAGTTGGCTCTTTCTCATGTGTTTTTCTCCCAGCTGATTGATCCTTGATCAGTTCAGTTTGGCTTTGAGCCTTCAAGCTGGCTCTTTTTCTCATCAGTTTTCCTTTAGCTTTCAGCTAGACTGATGGTTACTCATCTATGGATGCTTTCCGGCCTTTATTGTTCTCTTCTCCCTTAGCTTGAGCTCTGGAGGTAAGGCTTTGACAGCTAAGCTTTGTAGGCTAAGCTTTAACTTGTCTGCTTGAAGCATCCTCTTAAGCTGGTTGACCATGCTTCATTGCGATTGACTTTCGCTTCAGCTGAGCTGAATTTTGAAGTCTTACTTGGTCATCGGTTCGACTTCCAGCTTGACTAACCTGCAGTTTTTCATTGGAACTATTGCACATGTTTTGAAATTTCATCAAAACCATCAGTTGGGCTACCTTGATAGTTTTTCTGAACATATAAGTAGTATAATTACAACTCCAACATATAGATAAGAAAAAATCCTAAACTTTTTTTAATACTTTTTTTCATAAGCAATCTCATTGTGTTCAGAAATTTATTTATTCTTCTTCTACAAACTTTTCACCATATCATCTTCTCTCATAAACATCTATTTTTGTAAAAAATATGCTGAAAGTTGTCATTGTCGAATTAACACTTGAAATAACATATATATATATATATTTTCACACTAATTTGTGGCAAGTATCAGATTGTATAATTCCAAAAATATCTTGAGCAATAACTTTATAACCTCATACTGTTTTATATTTACGTTGTATGTACATCTAACAAACCATGTAAATCTTGGAATATTGAATAACTTTTTCTTAAAAAGAATAAGACAATAATACTAAAAGACAATGAATAACTACATGAGTTGATGGGCATGTTTGAGATGTTTTAAATTATTTTATAAAATAATATAAAAATTTACTACATTATCATAGAAAAAAACATTGTCCAACAAAATTATCTTGCAACAATGTAAATAAAAATTGGTGCAAACAAAATACATCATATCCCTATAACAACGTACAAAAACAATACATTACTTCATCAGTCATCACTATAGATTAAAGTTTCATTTACTATACATTGAAGTTCCATTTTTTTTTTGCATAGCTTTCTAGCTTCCGAATTTTCAAAGTTCTCCCTCGTTGACCAAGCAAGTGAGCACTAATAGTAGATGACGACAAATATTCACAAGTCAAATCATCAAGATCGATGATGCAAGGGAGCAATAGGGAAGGACACCATAACCTTGAACAATCACATTCATATACTTTTCCACATAATTTTTTATAGATGTATTTATATGTGATATATAAGAAGAAAATTAGGTAGTTAAATTAGAATCGGTGTCATAAAGATTTTAGTTAAATTGGGATGGTGAATTGAGTGCTATTAATTCGTGATTTTAATAACAATAATAAAAATGCCAACTAATTGACACCTTATTTGTGGATTCATTAATGATAATTGACAATTAGCATAATTATCATTCATATCAAATGGGCAAAAAAAAAATAATTTAAAATTTTGTTATTATATAAATATATATAGACTATATAAATAAATTGACGTGATTGCTGATAAAGTTAAAAATGCATTAATAAATTGAAATAAATTAATTAATGTATAGTTACTGATAATTTTATGATAACAAATTGATATATATTCCAATCTATATTTAAACTAGACATCTACCCGTGCGATGCACAGATCGCACCTAGTTATTTACGATCGCAAACTCAATTATTATGTTATTAAATGTAAGTGTCACATTTTCATGATAATATTTTAATTATTAAGTTGGTACCGCATTTTATTTTTTAGATTCTTTTTATTATATCAAATAATTATTTTTTTGAATTTGAAAATACTAAAGTTAATAATGGATTAAAACAAATTGCTTGAATATACATACATATACATTTGTAATTATATTTATAATATAGTATTTAAATTGTACTATCAATAATTAATTTATTTTGTCACGATATAAGCAGATAAATAAAATATATTAAAAAATATTCTAAATTATAACATAGTGATAAATGATAAAAAAATAAAAAATTCAGGAAATGTTACTTGATTGTTTGAATAAAGCCCAATTAATAATAAAGCCCAACAACCTAATAGAATTGCTAGGGTACACAGATAGAATTGTCGAAATCTTATTTCCACCAAACTCCAAAACACTCTTTCTCAATGGGTAGGGTATGAGTATGCCTTCCCCATACCTTACCCTAACATAAAATATTCTATCCATATCCTACCCTATTATCCTATTTTTTATAAATGGTAGGGTAGGGTATTATCCTACAGATAATCGAATACTCGCGGGTAAAATGAGTTACCCGTTAAGATTTTTTTTAATAATATATCACAATAAAAAAATTTCCAAAAATAAGGAAAAAAATTAATAGATGAGTTCTTTTATCAAAATATAACCAATACAAACAAATCAAATTCTTGTGATGCCACCATAACAATAAAACTAGAAGATTAATTCAAAAAGTTTATATATATATACATATTATATTTATATATTTATTTATTTTTAATATGTTAGGGTAATCGGGCAAGGTAATCAGGTAGGGTAATCGGGTAAAATTTTAATCCCATACCCTACCCTTACCCTATCAAAATTTAGCGGGTACTGGTAGTACCCTACCCGTTACCCGAATCTACGGGTAATACCCGCCCCTATAACCCGTTTACCCGCAAGTAATTTTACCCTACGGGTAAAGTTGACATCCCTACTCACACTCTCATTCTTTCATTAGCATGTTTGGTGCTCCACTTGTCTTCTCATTCATAGAATACCTCTCTCTCTCTACCGAGCAGTTGCAGCTCCTTGGAACAATGTCAATTGATTGCGAGGAAGAAACCCACAACCGTAATTCATGAGACTCACGCCTCCACCTAGACCACCGACCTCCATCACCACAATCATATTGAGATCTACCATTTAATGTGCCATCAAAGATCTTAACTTCAGATTTTTGAGGTGAACTTTGAAGCATCAATATATTTGTGTATTTTAGATTTGAAATATTCAATTTTGGCAGTTATTAACTACTATTTACTGCAATCTAGAAATTATAGTGGTTTAAAGATGGGGATAATAGAAGAAATTGGAGCTGCAATCATTTTGTTCTGTGTGGAAGGTTTTCTCTATATTTCTTATATATCCATTGTGTCCATCTTGTGTCTTATTGTTATCAAAAAAGGAAGATGTTATTTGCACTATTAAATTTACTCTTTGCACCACAAAATAAATTAATTCACTAATAATTAATTATAAAATTACTTAAATATTCTTATTATATATAAAATAAAAATAACTAATAAAAAAAATTTAAAAAAATTAAAAAGAAAAAAAAAGAGTATGTCTTTCTTCTCCGGCGGACTGCCGCGCATCTTCTTCTTCGGTCTTCTTTTCTGGCCATGCCTATTGTCCGTCACTGACGACCACCGTTCATCCCGAGTTGACGCGACGGCAATCACTACAAGATTGAACAACACCATCACCATAAAATGAAATCAAGAACACTACCACCACCACCACCAAAAAAATGAAACAACCAACGCCAAAAAATCGAACTTACAGGCCCATTCGAACTGGATTGTTCGAACATGAATATACACGTTCAATTTCTAGTGAGGTGGTCGACGATGACCTGGTCTCCAATTTGCAGGTTGCAGTGAGGGAAATGAGGGAGGAAGACTGCTCTCCAATTTGCAGAAATGGGGATGGAGATGAGAGAGAAAGTGTGGTGGGGAAGAAAGAAGGAGGCTACGGGTGATTGTCGTCACTTTGATTTGGGATGGATGGTAGTCATCGATGAAGGGCAGTAGGCATAGCCGGAGAAAAAGACGCAAGCGACAGCTCTCCACCGGAGAAGAAAGGTAGCGATTCTTTTTTTTCCTTTATTTTTTAATTTAATTCTTGAATTTTATATTTTATTTTTTACTAAAACAAATATTTTTAATTAAAAGGGTATTAATGTAAATGTGTGTGGTACAAAGAGTAAAATTAGTGGTATATTGAGTAACCGAAGTGCAAAAAGTAAAATCAGTAGTGCAAATAGAAATTCCCATAAAAAAATTGATGATGTAATATTTAGTGAAATGTAAAATTAACATGAAAATTGTATATTTTGTTATTTTTTCTGTAAAACTGTATATTTTATATATTGAGATAAAATGGTATATATGAACCTAAATAATCCATTCCGGTACATTGTGAAACTATGTATATAATTATATGTTTTGACATAAAACTGTATATTTTTCTACCTAAAACAGTGCACCTGATTTTGTATGTAAAACAGGGGTTCCTGGTAAAAAGACAGCTGAGTGAGAATGAGATCACCGTCTACATGGGCAATGCTATGAGAGTGGCGGCTGTTGCAATGGGAGACGTTTTACATTTCAGTAGTAATAGAACTTTGGTTTTGAAAGATTGTCTTTATGTACCTGGTTTTAGGCGAAACTTGATTTCAGTTTCTAAATTGATTATGGATGGATATTCTGTTTCTTTTGATAACAAAGTAGTTATCTTCAGTGGTAAACATTTTATCTATTCTGGCACATTGGATGGACACTTATACTTTCTTAAATCAATTGAAAACACTCCATAAAGACAACTATTGAATACATCGATCATAAACCCTAATAAGAGAAAAGAACCTTCAGACCTGAATTAAACCTATCTTTGACATCTAAGGCTAGGTCATATTAACCTTAAGAGGATACAAAAGCTTGTAAACAATGGACCATTGTCTTCTTTGGTACTAGAATCATTTCCTTTGTGTGAATCCTGTTTGGAAGGTAAGATGACCAAGTGTCCTTTCCAGTCAAAAGGAAATAAATCCGAAGGGCTATTAGATTTGATTCACTCTGACCTGTGCGGCCCTATGTCAGTTCAAGCTCGAGGAGGGTTTGAGTATTTCATCACTCTCATTTATGATTAATCTAGATATGGTTATATCTACCTGTTGCATCGCAAGTCTGAATGCTTTGAGAAATTCAAAGAGTTTAAGGCGGAAGCGGAGAAACAAACATGTAGAAGTATCAAGTCACTACGTTCTGATCGTGGTAGCGAGTACATCTCAATCAAATTTAGGGATTACATGGCAGAGAATAGGATTACCTCCCAATTGACTACGCCTGGAACGCCACATCAGAATGGCGTGTCAGAAAGAAGGAAGAGAACTCTGTTAGAGATGGTCAGATCGATGATAAGTTATTCTGAGTTGCCTATTTCATTCTGGGGATAAGCCCTAGAAACAGCAGCCTATATTCTTAACTTGGTTCCATCAAAATCAGTTCCTTATACGTCCACAGAACTATGGACTTGACGAAAGCCCAGTTTGAACCATATTCGGATTTGGGTAGCCCAGCACACGTGTTGGATAAGGAAGCTGATAAGCTGACTCCTCATACTAATGTAAGGCTGTTCGTTAGATATCCTATGGGAATGAAAGGTGGTTTGTTTCATAGTCCTAAGGATCAGAAGATCATTGTCAGCACCAATGCTCGATTCTTAGAAGAAGACTATGTTATAAACCACAAACCAATGAGTCAAATCATCTTTGAAGAGTTAAGAGGGGAAGGATCAAATCCTACACTAGTTGTACAGGAAGAGATACCACCAGACACTGCACAATGTGTCACAGAAGTAGAGGAACTGCCTCGTCGCAGTGGAAGGGTTGTACGCCAATCTGATAGATTCATTGGTCTGGGAGAGACTTCAGATTTCCTAGAGGGACTAAATGAATTGGATCCTAGGACCTATGACGAGGCAATTCAAGATAAAGATGCAGATTCTTGGAAAACTGTAATGAAATCTGAGATAGGATCTATGGATCGCAATCAAGTCTGGGAGCTCGTGGAACCACTTAATGGGGTAAAACCCATTGGCTGTAAGTGGGTCTACAAGCACAAGAGAGGAGCTGACGGGAAGGTTGAAACCTTCTAATCTAGATTGGTGGTGAAAGGGTATAATCAGAAAGAAGGGATCGATTATGAGGAAACCTTTTCATCGGTAGCCATGCTTAAGTTAATCCGTATTCTCTTATTAATTGCCGCTCATTTAGATTATGAGATCTGGCAAATGGATGTCAAGATAGCTTTCTTAAATGGAAGTCTTGAAAAAAACATTCACATGAAGCAACCAGAGGAATTTATTGCTAAGGGCCAAGAGCACTTGGTGTGTAAGCTTATGAGATCCATTTATGGACTTAAGTAGACATCGAGATCTTGGAACATTCAATTTGATGAGGTTATCCAATCATATGGATTCGTGTAAAGTCCAGATGAGAGCTGTGTGTACAAGAAATGTGACAGAAACGTGGTGGTTATCCTCGTACTTTATGTGGACGACATCTTGCTTATTGGAAATAGTAAGAAGGCATTGTCGAACATTAGGGTGTGGTTGTCCGAGCAATTTGATATGAAGGATCTGGGTGAAGCCGGACATGTCCTCGGCATCAAGATCATTCGAGATCGTCAGAAAATAATGTTATGTCTGTCCCAGGTGACTTATATCGATACAGGCATGGAATTCATCTATCCAAGGAAATGTGTCCCCAAACACAGTCTGAGATAGAGGAAATGAAGAAAGTACCATATGCTTCGACTGTGGGAAGTTTAATGTATGCTATGTTATGCACTAGGCTTGATATATGTTATGCCGTCGGCATAGTAAGTAGATATCAGTCTAACCCTGGACAAGGTCACTGGACTGCGGTCAAAAATATTCTCAAGTACCTTAAAAGGACTCGAGATTGCATGTTGGTATTTCGCTCTAATAGTCTAGTGCCTTTGGGTTATACAGACTCCGATTTTCAATCCGACAAAGATCAGAATAAATCTACCTCGGGATATGTGTTTACATTAGGAGGTGAAGCCATCACATGGAGGAGCATAAAGCAGAAATGCATTGTTGATTCCACCATGGAAGCCGAGTATTGATGAAGCCACGAAAAGCCTTGAAGAACTTAATCCGGAGCTGCAAATACATGGTCCAATTACACGATTTCGAGCAATACAATTGCAAGGATTTTTCCAAGCATTTGTATGTAAGAAATTCGAAGATGACAAAGATGTTGAGAGCAACTCCAAAATTGTTACTTTGCTAGTAATTAAAGATTGGAGATCAAGGTTTGAAGAAGAGAACATGAAGAACTCGTCGAGTTGTGCATGCGTGCACGAGATCAAATTTTTGGCCCTTTAATTAATTTAATTATGGGGTTGATTTTATTTAGACTATAGTATTTATTTTATTTAATTAAGACTATAGTCAAATCAGATTTATTTAATTATTTGGGAGTAATTTTCGTCCATAATAAGCATAGGTTTGACTAGAATTGTATTTAAGGCAATTTCCTACCTTGAATAGAATTCTAGCTTAGGGAACTTCCTAGTATAGTTAGAGATCCCTTTTGGATCAATTTTTAAGCCTTTTTGATGCTAAATTTCGTCCCCCATAGTATTATAAATAGGGGATCATTGTTACATTGATACTTTAGACTATATTTGATTAATTAAGCTTTGCTTTCAATATTGTCTCAACCCCCTTTTAAATCTTTGTGAGTTTTGATTTAAAATTCATATTCTTGGAGCTAGCAACTTTAAGTCTTATTCAAGGGTATTGCTTAATCCACTTAAGGGATTAACCGGTATTCGCTATCCGAAGATCAACTTGGAGATTTCATCATTGGGTACGTTCGAGATTCAAGGAGGCTATCGGGTTGTGATTCACATCAACGAATCATCATCCATCAACCATAATCGACGCCATCCATACTCCATCAACGCACGCTTCAATTCAGCCCACAAGTTCGTGTTCGAAGTCCTACACCGTTCCGTTTTATCCGTAAGTTCGTTTCATCCCTAACATATCCTATCTACTCCAAGCCTTTCTTCACCATCATAATCACACGATTTTCCCTACAAATTCAGCCCTCAAAACCATCCTTATTCAGCCCTTTAACCTTTGGTATTGTGTTACATAGTTTGTGTCATTTTTCTAGGTATTTTAGTTGTCTAGATTGTCTATTTTCCGTTGTTTATCGAGTCGGATTGAAGCCCTTCATTCGCTGACGTGTTTCATATCCAGAAGTCTTCCGCTACGTCTTTTATTCATCCTAGATTAATTGTCCGGGTCGTATCATAAATTTGGCATCAGAGCCACGTCAGCTCTGCTGGTCGTGGTTCAATCCGACGTGTCATTTTTATCCTACGTGTCGTCTTACGTGTCTTCTTTATTTTTATTTTATCGAGTTGTAATAGTATAGTTGTTCATTGAATTAAAAAAAAAAACGGTAAAAAAAAAAAGAGACCGAAAAAAAAAATCAGATAAAAAGAAAAGAAAATCCGAAAATTAAAAAAAAAAAAGAGAGCAATATTCATAGTGTTACCAATTGAGTCTTGATTTATTTTGGTAATTTCCTTTTGGTATTTCATCTTATTTGGTAGTTACCTTGTGAGTCTATTTTATTTTTGGAACTTTCCTTCTAAGTTCTATTTTAATTTTGGTAGTTTCCTTCTAGGATAATTCCTTAGTTGGTAACTTCCTTTTGAGTCTTTTTTTTTATTTTTGGAACTTTTCTTCCAAGTTTTAATTCTTTTTGGTAGTTTCCTTTTGAGTTGTATTTTAATTTTGGTTCATGCCTTTTAGAGTCTAGTCCAATTAGGATATTTAGAATTGTGTCACAATTGTGTAACACTTTCCAAATAACCTATTCCTTCCTTCCTTTTCCTTCCTATTTCTTTCCTTCTACCTTTGGGATTTATTTTTAGATTCCTATTCTATTTGGGAACTTCAAAAATACATCTAATTCTTTCCTTTTCTAGCTTTCTTCCATCCAAATCCTTCCAAACCTTCCATATACACTTCCTCCCTTCAAATTTTCGTCCACCATCATCAAGGGGATCGAAAATTCATCATATTCCACATATATCATCTGTTCACACTCATATACACCATCCGGACCATACACATATGCACCCATGTACCATCCGGTCCATACACCATACACCAATCATACTCCGTATACCCATACACCCTATATACCAAATTCTCACCATCTCTACCGCAGCAACAACATGATCATACCTGAGTTTGAAGGTCTATACTATCCCGACATCTATTTGTATTGGGAACGCAAAGTAGAAAAACTTTTTGAGTGCTATGACTTTCCCGAGAAAAAGAAAGTGCAGCTAGTTTCGTCAAAGTTTAAAGGCTACGCAACAACATGGTGGGAATTCCAGCAGAATCAGTGCCACAGAGATCACCTTCCACCTATCGACACATGGCGTGAGTTGAAAGATTTGATGCGGAAACGCTTTATTCCAGACCACTACCAATGGGAGTTGGAGGAAAAGCTATACAAGCTTAGACAAAGAGATCGAAGTGTAAATGACTACTACAACAAAATGATTGAAGCCATGAGATGAGCTGATGTAGAAGAATATCCAGAAGACACCATGGATAGATTTCTAGCTAGTCTACGAAGGGCAATCCGTGAAAGAGTAGCATTGTACCGCTTCGATGAGTTGGAAGACATGGTGGAATACGCCATTCAGATAGAAAAGTGGCTAGAGGAACTAGAGATGAAGTCAAAAGAGGAGGTTCAAGTAGAGTCGAGCATTGCCACCCATGATGTTTCTATTTCCAAGGTACCAATTCTAGACTTCGTTGAAGTACCTTTTATCTCATTACCGTCTGTTTCTATGTGCTTAGAAGATGAGATAGTTGAAGAATCTAAGCCGGAAGTAGACATGATAGAAACATCGAATGAGGAGATGCCAGTTTTGGAGGAGTTAGTTCAAGACGATTGTAATCAAGAGGAGTCGGTTTCCATTCATGTCGATGAAGAGGTGCCCATTCTCGAAATTACTAATCCGGAGAAGACAAGTATAGAAGATTGTAGTTTGGATATTTTGTCCATGGAGTTGACAAGTCCTGAAGATTGTATGGATAATAAACTACAAATTGTGAATTTGGAGATCCATGATGCAGTTGAGGAAGCCGAAGAAGTTGAAGAGTTGTTGGAGATACAACCTTGTAATGAAAAGGAAAATGACATCTGTGAGACAATGGTTGAAGATCTTGAAGAGCTCGAACAAGCTAGCATGGCAGATCCATCGATTTCTAACATTTTTTGTCAACCGTTTTCTTGTGATATCTTTATTCTACAGATTGTTGAAGAAATTCCATTGGAAGTTGATGTACCACCAGATTTGATCATGAATGCCATGTCAAGGCAATCTATGGAGCTTGAGTTTTGGATGATTAACACAAGTGGAATGTTCTCGTTCATGTTTATGAAGATGTGTTTTATGCAGCTTGTGCAAAAAGAATTTGATGGCCAGTTCGTCTTCGTATTTGATCCCGGAGCTTTGAATTCGAGGACGAATTCTTTTCAAGAGGAGGGGAATGATGAAGCCACGAAAAGCCTTGAAGAACTTAATCCGGAGCTGCAAATACATGGTCCAATTACACGATTTCGAGCAATACAATTGCAAGGATTTTTCCAAGCATTTGTATGTAAGAAATTCGAAGATGACAAAGATGTTGAGAGCAACTCCAAAATTGTTACTTTGCTAGTAATTAAAGATTGGAGATCAAGGTTTGAAGAAGAGAACATGAAGAACTCGTCGAGTTGTGCATGCGTGCACGAGATCAGATTTTTGGCCCTTTAATTAATTTAATTATGAGGTTGATTTTATTTAGACTATAGTATTTATTTTATTTAATTAAGACTATAGTCAAATCAGATTTATTTAATTATTTGGGAGTAATTTTCGTCCATAATAAGCATAGGTTTGACTAGAATTGTATTTAAGGCAATTTCCTACCTTGAATAGAATTCTAGCTTAGGGAACTTCCTAGTATAGTTAGAGATCCCTTTTGGATCAATTTTTAAGCCTTTTTGATGCTAAATTTCGTCCCCCATAGTATTATAAATAGGGGATCATTGTTACATTGATACTTTAGACTATATTTGATTAATTAAGCTTTGCTTTCAATATTGTCTCAACCCCCTTTTAAATCTTTGTGAGTTTTGATTTAAAATTCATATTCTTGGAGCTAGCAACTTTAAGTCTTATTCAAGGGTATTGCTTAATCCACTTAAGGGATTAACCGGTATTCGCTATCCGAAGATCAACTTGGAGATTTCATCATTGGGTACGTTCGAGATTCAAGGAGGCTATCGGGTTGTGATTCACATCAACGAATCATCATCCATCAACCATAATCGACGCCATCCATACTCCATCAACGCACGCTTCAATTCAGCCCACAAGTTCGTGTTCGAAGTCCTACACCGTTCCGTTTTATCCGTAAGTTCGTTTCATCCCTAACATATCCTATCTACTCCAAGCCTTTCTTCACCATCATAATCACACGATTTTCCCTACAAATTCAGCCCTCAAAACCATCCTTATTCAGCCCTTTAACCTTTGGTATTGTGTTACATAGTTTGTGTCATTTTTCTAGGTATTTTAGTTGTCTAGATTGTCTATTTTCCGTTGTTTATCGAGTCGGATTGAAGCCCTTCATTCGCTGACGTGTTTCATATCCAGACGTCTTCCGCTACATCTTTTATTCATCCTAGAGTAATTGTCCGGGTCGTATCAAGTATGTAGCTACCTCTGAGGCTGTAAAAGAGGCTGTCTGGCTCCGCGGGTTCCTAGTGGGCTTGGGCATGGTTACTGAGTTGCCTAAGAGTATCACGATATACTGTGATAATTCTGGTGCAGTGGCGAACTCGAAGGAACCTAGAGCCCACAAGGCAAGTAAACACATAGAGAGAAAGTACCATCTTATACGAGAAATCATTAAGAGAGGAGATGTGACGGTCGTCAAGATTGCATCGGAGGACAACCTGGCTGATCCATTCATGAAGAGCCTGCCGGCTAAGACCTTTGATGGTCACGTGGAGAAAATGAGAGTGAGATGCAGACCTGGTAGCGCAGTTTGAGTTGATAGTTTTGATTGGAGAGATAGCCAGTTAGTTTTTATGCTTGAAAGACATACTTCAAGTATAAGTGGGAGATTGTTAGTTTTTGTATACTGGAAAGACATGTCTTTGTATACTTTTCTAATGATATGATGATATGAATTGAAAGTTATTGCAGTCACTGTTTGCATTTAGATTATTTTATATAATTGTTCTATGCAATGTTCCATATACTTACATTGTAGATGATATGGTGTAGGGAGTCACACGGTAAGATCATGTCATCAGAACCTTGTATTGTATTAAAGAGCTCACGGCTTAGATGATCCTAAACACACCATCAATACGCCGTTGAATAATATGATAAGTTAGTTTATTTTGACTAACTGATTATTCTAGTATACTTGTTAGTGTATTGAGGAGGATCATGATAGGATACTGTTCTCTGTCTTTAACCCAGATAGTGAGAGAATAAAGATCCACATAGTTCGGGTTCTGAACTCATGTTTGTTGGCGAGCATATGTGTACATTACTTATTGCTTTGATTTATCAATGGGTGATATTCTTTCGTGAGTCAATAAACTGGATATATCTTGGGTAATAATGATGTATACATGATGTGTCGTGCAATATACATGAACACCATGTCCTGGTGCGCCAGGTTGATGATGTTCTCTTGAGGAAACACAAGTTCATATTGAAACCCTGCAGGTGGAATTTTCCGTACATGAGTAAAGCTTGTATGGTACCACTCAAGGTTTTAGATATTAATTAATTATAGCTGTCAGAGGCTGACATAATTAATTAATGAACATTATATCTTAAACACGGGGAATGGCTGAACTAAAGGAGAAAGCATATTCGCAAATATGTATTAAATTGGTAGGTCAATTTTACTTTTTTAATGGAATAAAAGTAAAACTTAATTTATGTAATTATATCCTAAGTTTATTGAATATTGGATATTAAATAAATTAGTGAGCCAATTTAATATTCTTTTAGATCCCCGTTGTAGCCCATTATGACTTTAATGGACTGGAGATAGAAAAAGAGATAGAGGCCCAAACCTAGTAGGGTTGGGACACTGGATTTCGACCATCCCTCTATAAATAAGAGGGTGGGGAGTTCGAAATCCACTACTGCAAAATCAGCCCCTCTTGTGTTCTCTTTATCTCCACAGATTCCATACCAATCTAGTAGATTTCAGCCCACCCTAAATCTAGATACAGTCTGGGAATACAACAGAAGATCTCGGAGTAGAATATCAGTGGAGGCCACCGTTTTAAGAAGAGAGAAAAGGGGCACCATTTTTATTTCATTCAACAGCAAGATTAGTCCTGTAATCTTGTCCTCAGACTGTCTGACAATTGTAAGTAATTCGAATCTATGTATTCCGCTTTGTTAGATTCGTTTTGCATGGTTTTGTGTTTGACGTGTATAAACATGCATGGACATAAAAATATGATTTGCATGAACATGGGATTAATGAACATCCAATAGATCCTGTGGTGGTTTAATTCGAAAAAATCCCAACAGTATTTGTTTCTCGCTCTCGGACCGTGTATTAGTGCTTTTTTGAATTATGCACTCCCAGTGCTTGTGATTGATGGGACCCACATTAAGGGAAAAAATATAGGGGTTCTGTTTGTTGCTGTGACGAAGGACGACAATGAACAAATCTTCTCTGTTGCAGTTGGGCTCGGACCGATAGAGAACGACGAATCTTGGATATGGTTCTTGAGCCATTTACAGATGACTTTGGGTGAGATAGACGACCTTCTCATCATGTCGGATCAACATTAGAGCATTAAAAATGTTGTAGAAGCCATTTTCCCGAGGGCAACACACATATTGTGCTATTATCATTTGAAGAAGAAAATGATGAAGAAAGGAAAACATGTGACTGCACTGTTTCAGGATGCTGCCTACAGCTATCGGAAAACATGTGACTTGAGCTATGATTAATATGATAATTGCTCCGATTATTTTTTGCAGTTCTCTGATTAAAATTCAAGTGCCACGATTAATATAATAATATCTAAGATTAATTTCTAACAATAATCTTAGGGGTGCGATTATGAATTAAGTGCTATGATTAATTTTAAGTTGACCTATGATTAATTTCTAACACTAATCATAGGGCTACAAATTTTTATTTAATAGCTATGATTATTATAAAACAAAACCAACTATTGCAAAAATTAACAAAATCAACCATTGCAAAATTAAACAAACAATTTAACATCCGTAGCCTATATACGTTATATATGAATTTTTATTAAAAAAAAGGTCGGAAACCTACTTGAGAAGATGAAGCCATGTTCGGTCTCGTTAGTTGCTCCATCATCGCAGAGAGAGAGAGAGAGAGAGAGAGAGTTGCAGTCATTCTCTTCTTGATTTTTTGAAAGAGACATGAGAGAGATAGGTTGTGGTGGTTGGATTTTCAAACCATAATCATAAATATTTAGGAATATGGCAGTTATAGTGTATTTATTCCCTTGTGGCAGTTAGAAAAAAAAAGGTGTATTTATTCCCTTTATTCCTTATGCATGTAAAGTACAAAAGTATCATACCTTCTCAAATTTTGCGGGTCCAAGACAATGGGTGTTGTGTAAGATAAGTACATGTTACCCAAATAATTCCCTAGTTTTAAATCTTGCTTGCCTATCCCAATTTTAATATAATTTTACCTATATATAAATTTCACCCATTAAATTATCTGTTACATTTTGTGCAATATTTAGTGCTTCACAATTAACTTTATTAATTTAGATTAAATTTCAATTTATTATAATTTATTTTAATTCTACATTTATTAATTAGAGTTCATCCTACCCAATTAGAGTATATAATTAATTTTTCAATATTAAATTTCATTTTCTAATTAGTAATTAATTATTTCATAAAAAATAATTAATCACCCTAATTGGATAGGATGAAACATAATTAATGAGTGTAAAATTAAATTAAAGCACAATATATTAAAATTGAATGAAAAAATTGAAGAAAAACTAATAAATTTAATTGTGTAGCACAAAGTATAACAGATGATTTCATCTGGTATTTTAAAAATCGTACTTTATTCTCACCTCTGTTATTTCATAGGCGATGAATTTATTAGATCTAATCTCTATTTTTTTAATGTGGATTATTGAAGCCCCGGTTCAAAATATGTTTATTCCAAGACCAAACAATTTTCAGAATAATACATCGTCGATGATCGATATCGATATAATAAATATCGATCATAATATATGGAATTACAAATAGAAATAAAAAGTGATGTTTTAGCATGGCTCACGTTGGGGTTAATAAAGCTTATAATTCTGATTCTATGCAGTCGACTCAAAGGAAACACCAATCATTTAATTGTCCCAAATAAGTAAGGTATATACTTGTACGGCACAACTCAAATGGCAACACTCCTTGTATTATTCTACGCGTATGTGGCCTTTTAATTTATTTTAGGCGTTTGTTAATTAACATGTGATTATATAGTTGATAACTTCATTAATCATGGTTCTCATTCTTTGATATTATATACTCCATCCATCCCAATAAAATAGACTGATTGAGATTTTTTTTTTTTTTCACAAAGAATTAAGAAAAGATTGATAAAGACAATTAATCAAAAATATTTTAATATGCCCCTGTTTATTTCATTGACAATGAATTGAGACTTAATGTAAACATATAAAATAAGGGTAATATATTAATAAATCAGCTAAATATATATAGAAATCAACATATATGTTGACACATAAAAAAAGTAAAACAAAACTATAAATGGGAAGGAGCAACCAGAATTCTATATTGGACATTTGGTGTTACATTCCGTATTGTACACTCGATTATTTTCTTCGATTTCAATTTCTTATATTTTAGTTTCATTTTACGCTCAGTATTTAGGATTCATCATACCCAATTAGAATGCATTATACTTTTCTTTTTATATTTAATTTTCAATTTTTAGTTATTAATTGATTATTTGAAAAATTAAATACTAAAAATATATATCAAACCATAATTAGGTAGGATGAACCCTAAATTAATAACAAGTGTAAAATTAAACTAAAGCATAATAAATTAAATAAAAAAAATTGAAAAAGAGAAATTAAATATGCAATAGGTAATACAACACGAATTATGCAATAGACTATTCCGTACAAGGAATGAGGGACTATAACATATGTCAAATTACTAATTGATTAGTTCTAACTAGGATCACACCAGAAAAACGTAAAGGCATATATGATATACTTTTTTTTTGGGATCTTATGATATACAATTCTTCCCTCAGTAGCTATCAATTCTACAAAATCCTATGCTTTGCTTCATCACAACCATACATATACGCAGCAAAAGAAAAAAAAAAAAAACCGAGTGTGAGTGTGAGTGTGAGAAGATGGAAGAAACAATGGCGTCGGCGTTTACGATAAAAATCTGCGACTGCGAGTGCGAGTGCGACTGTGGGTGCTGCATCGATAAATTATACGCGGACATTAAAAAAACTCCAAATCTGTTGCAGGAGATGGAGAAACACCAATTCGTGCAGACTCCGCTGCACGATGCAGCGGCGGCGGGGCACACCGCCTTGGCCATGGAGATCATGAATTTGATGCCTTCGCTCGGCAGGAAACTGAACATGGAGGGGTTCACCCCACTTCACCTCGCCGTCGGAAACTGGCAAGGCGACACCGCCCTCGCCCTCCTCAAGCTCGACAAACAGCTCCTCCGTGTGAAAGGCAGGTGCGGCCTAACTTCGCTGCATCGCGCGGCCGCCACCGCTCAGACGCTGCCGCAGCTGGAGCTCCTGGCGGCTCTTCTAGCTGAATGCCCGGAAGCCATGGGAGAGATGAACAACAGGCTGCAGTCGGCGGTCCACGTGGCGCTCGAGAATGATAATGAGAAAGCTGCGGGGTTGATCGTGAATTGGCTGGTCATTGTGGCCAGAGAATCTGATCTTTCAACCAGGGATGCTCATGGAAACACCACCCTTCATGTTGCAGCTCGCTATTGTCGTGACCCGGTTTGATCTTTTTTTCTTTTATTCTTCTTTTTTTTGAAGGTTTAATTAGATTTTATCAATTTATAATTCCGATATGACTTTTAAAATAATTTAATAATGAACCATCGGTTTGATTTGTAGTAAAATTGACACGTCCAAATATTTTTGGCTACCAAAAAATTGACATGTCGCGAAACAATGTCATTATGTGATGTTGTCGGTAAGCTTGATTCTTCAAATATTGTAAATTACACTTTGATACTTATATTTTGAGCTATTTGTAAAAAACTAACTCATCTTTTAAAAATTAACAAAACAATACACACTTCTTCTATTTTGTTACAAATCTAACATTTGATCAATTTTACATACATAGTTTGTTGTATTTGTAATATTTTTATTTCTCTAGCCCCGTAAAAACAAATTGTCGAATTAAATTTTTTTAAAATACAATAAATTATGTATCATTTTCGAACCATAAAATTAATCAAATGTTATATTAATTGTAAATTTTTTGAAAAAGTGATTACTGTTTTGTTAATTTTAAAAAGTAAGTTATTTTAAAAAATGAGCATAAAATGTGAATATTAAAATGTGATTTACCTCTTCAAATAACGGGGAAGTGTTTTAGGACCATTAGCTTGCCTATAAAGACTAGAGAACTAGGTTTTGGAACCTAAAACTCTAATGAAAATCCAAGATACACGGAACTTAAGAAATAAAAGCTCAAAAAATAAATAAAAAATCGAACCCAACATAATATATAGTGAGATCTGGCCGTGAGTATTGTTCAAGACATCCTAATAGTTTTAAAAGTTATATTGAAATTACAAATTTGCGATCAATTTTTTTTAGGAGTACACTTGCAGGTAATTATAACCAACACGCCAATATCAATTTTTTGGTGCAGGAGTTACTGAAAAAATTGTGCAAGTTCGTCAAAGTGAACAAAAGGAACAATTATGGGGAGACAGCTCGAGACATTGCAGTTCACCACCGCAACTGCGCCGCCGTCGATATCCTAAAAAACGCCGGAGCCACGACGTGGAGAGGGGAAGAACACTCTCTCCCCCGGGCACCCAAAACAACAACGACTGTTCAATACCTGTGTGAAAAACACGCAGATAAATGCGCGGAAAAGCTGATGCGCGCCTACTACTTCCTCACCAAAGAACTCACCATGGAGATGCGCAACGCCATCTTAGTGGTGGCGGTGCTGATCGCCACCGCCACCTACCAGGGCGTCCTCCAGCCCCCCGGCGGAGTCTACTCCGCCGAAGGCAACAACAACGCCCTCAGCCGCCTCACGGCGGCACCGCCACCGCGGAGCGAGCATCCGCCGGGGCGGATGGTGATGGGGACGACGAAATACAGCTACTTCATGCCGACGAACACGCTGGCATTCATCTCGTCGACGCTGATCATCATCTACGTGCTCCCAAACCGCGCCTTCGTCATGATTCTTCAAGCCTGCTTGATTTTCATGTGCATCAGCTACCTTCTAGCTCTCAACTTCATCTCCTACTACAACAGCTTCTCCAGAATCCTCGACATCGTGTGCGGCTGCACCCTCGGCGTCGCCTTCTTATCGAAGCTCGCCTACTACTTCGTGAAGGCGTACTACAACAAGGATGAATGGCTGCTGCGGGGTCTTGGCGTCATCCTCAGCAACGGCAGGGCTTGGTTTAGGGGTCCGGCATTCAAGAAAGATGGAGAAAAATTGTCGTTTATAACAAGGATGAGGAAGCAGTATAAACTCATTAGTAGAAGAGTTGATTGAAAGTTGAAGCATCTCTCCGCCGGCGTAATCATCGATCACTTTTAGATTCTCTTCGTCTTTTTTTTTTTTGATGAATAAACTGTGTTTGAACCTTTTCTATTTTGAAAAATAAAATCATTGTTAATGATATAAAATGGATTTGTTGTAGTTGGGTATTTTTTGGTCAAGACGCTTGGTATGTGTTAGATTTAAAAACGAGGCATGTATAGTTTGGAATATAATATTGTATTTATGTTTATTCTAACTTAACAAAATAAGGTAACAACGTAACAACAATAATAATTGAAGATCAAAATAATATTAGTTTGAAATAAACTAATATAAATAAGAATAAATGAAACGCGAGACTTGTGGAGATCACAGTTTCTTTAAATTAAATTCGCCCTGTACTTATGATCGTTTGATTCTCAGGATACAACAGATAGACGGGAACTTCTTCCGGTGAACTGAACACTGTTAGAATTTGTTGCCTAAAACAATGTGAATTACGGATGTAAATTGCAAAGTTAAATGTAATGTTGAAGCTAGTGTTACCACATTGCCTTCAACATGCAGCGGAAACGTAAATAGAACTTTGCACAAAACATGTTTTAAATCACACTCCTTACGGTGTGTGATTGCCTCAAGACGAAATTCACTATCACAAGTGAAACACAAAAACAATGCTGATGTTGTCTCGGTTCACTCCCTTGACAACACTGCATAAAACATATAGAGGACTATCCTAGCTTCACTCACTCGAATAATCACTCAAAAACAAACCTATCTAAACACATAGATAGATTACAATCAGTCACTCTAAATCCTAGACTTCTCTAAGTTGACTATCTAACCTACACACACAACTGGAATGAAAGTCTCCAGTTGATTGGGACGCTAGGCAGATGTCGAGGAAGATGTCTTGGACTTCAGAGATGACACTAGATGCAAGATTCAGAGCTTCTCACAAACCACGGTGATAACCTGCTTGCATAAATGATTTTAAGATCTAAGGAGACCTTAAATACTTCCTCCATCTCGGCTGAGTAGTTTCCACACGATCCTTGATGAGTTGGATGCAAAACTACCGCCTTCCACTACCCTTGCTGAACTGGACTCGAGATAATCGTCCTCTGCACTGCGTTGCACACGTTCTTCAACATCGTGTAACAATGGCGGTTACTCCAGCGACCCACATTCTTTGCAACGGTTAGTATCTAAGATGAAGTGGGGAACATCACGTCCCTTGAAACTCGAAACAGATTCTGATGACCTAATCAAAATCAAGCATAATCCACGTTTTAAATTAAAATAAAATATCTAATAAATCCCTTAAATCGTGGAAAATGATATGTGACAAAACTCACAATTTATTCAGATTAATTTAAAATAAATTAATCCAAAATACTAGGAAAGGATAAGGTTAGAGATCCGAGTGTTATACTCGGTGTGCTGAGAATGACGGGCAACATTAGTTACAACATTGATCGCGATATTATCAGCGAAGTGATAACATCATCTGGAACACGTCATACTTAACAATCTCCTCCTTAAGCTTATCCTTTCTGCACAAAACATAAAGCTCAATATATACATGATTAGAGCCGCAGCGGAATACGATCAAAAATATTAGAGTTCAAAAAAACTCCCCCTTAAGGTCTGCTCCCCCTTAAGTTATTATCTGTAAAATAATATACAAAGTTAGTGGGTATAATCCCCTATACATGATATACAAGGTTAGTGGGTATTTTACCCCTGTACAGAAAAATTAGTGGGTAATGATCCCCTATACAGAAATAATGTTGAGAACATTCTCAACATAAAACATCACATACTATAAGTTATGTGAAAAATAAAATATCAATGTTCAAAGCATTCTCAACATAAAAACATCACATATTAAAATATGTAACACAACATATATATATCAAAATCATCAGATCAACACTGATGATTAATACCAAAATATCCAAGGATATTCAACACTTGAATACCCAAAACATCATAAAACAAAAATATGTGTCCAGCACACAAACAAAAATAAACAAGGATGTAAACACATCCAAAATAAGATTGTGTCCAGCACAATACATAAACATGAAATAAAATTGTTTTTGAAAAAAAAAAATTCATATTTTCTTCTTCCCTTTTGCCTTAGCCACGGACTTTCCAGTCTTCTCCCCTTCAGCACCATCATCACTAGCATCTTCACCAGCAATCTCAGCAGCAGCAGCAACATCTACTCCCCCTTTTTGTGTAGAAAGAATTCCCCGAAGTGCTTGGCGAAGCTCAACCATTGCATTGGTGAGCACTGTGCTTTGATGGATTAATGAATCCATCTGTGAGACATATGAATTCAAAACCTGCATAGAAATTGTAGTCAAGTGCGAGGAAGCACTCGCTATATCACTTCCTGAAATGAGAGGAGAGAGTGCACAATCTGCAGCAACATCCTGCCCAACATCCCTTGATGCAGCTGTTGAACTTCGACCGAAGGTGTAAGGAAGATCAATTACACAATCTTCATTCCCTTTAGGCTTGGTGATAGAGATAGTTGCAGTTTCAGTAACTATCTTCTTCTTATTTGGCTTCACACCTTGGTCAACTAGGAGGGCATAGATGAGACAGGAAAATGGTAAAATGCTGGCGGTGTTTGTCTTTGCAGCCGACTTCATCATGCAATCAAAAATGTATTCTCCGAGATTGAAGGGAATTTTTGTGCCAAGTTTAAAGAGCAAGATGGCTTGATCAACTGTGAGGACTGAAGTGTTGGTGGTGGGTAACCAATTACACACAATCAATTTGTGTAAAACAGAGTAGAAAAATGTGAGCTTAGAAGTGGAAATTTTATTTGTCCACTTAGTCACCAACCCACCAGTAACAGTTCCAACAACATCATCAATTAAGTCTAGGCTAACAACATCAGAATCATTACCCAGACCCAAGAATTTGTTGATCATCATGGGGTTAAAAACATAGATTTTATCTCGCATATAAACCTCCCCAAATTTGCTCTTAGACTTATCACCCATCTCAGGAGACACATTTGCATAAAATTCAGCAATAACATCAGGCTCAAAAGAAGACAAAGTAGTGACAGATTTCCAGAGACCCCTCTCCTTCAAGAAAACATCCATTCCATACTTCTTAAAACTAAGCATGTCAATTTGTTTTTCGACTCGCGTAGGGTGAATAATGATAGTTTTATGAAGAGTTTTAGCATGCTGAGAATAGAACGTCTTACTGAATGCAGAGGAGACATCATGACGAGAACTTGGGGGATAGATAGGTTCAGAGTCAGCAGACTCAACATCATCTTTGACATCGGCTGAATGAGTAGGAGTCGGAGAGACTATCTCCTTAGCTGTTCCAGAAGAGACCATATCTTGTGAAGATGTGGGGGAGAATTCCTTCTTTGTAGGACCAGTTGTAGTACCCTTTTTCCCTTTTCCTTTCAAAGTGTGTCCTGAAGTCGCAGGCATAGCAGAAACATCGTCCTCTGGTATCGCAGATAGAGGTTCCTCTTATTTTTCAGCATTAACTTCCACATCAGCTACAACTTTGTCTGGAGAATTTTCAAGGGGGGTTTTCTTCATCCTCGGACTCATTTTTCAATGACCTTGCTGATTTTTCTTCCATTTTCAGCGTTCTTCTTGCCTTTTTGCTCGAACCTTCACTGGCCTCTTCCTTGACAGACTCTTGTTAGCCGTGTAGTCATTTTGACTTACGAGTAGGGCCACTCTTCATTTTCTCGGCAAGAGCTTGAGTGTGTAGCTCCAAATCTGGGTCAATAGGATTTTCCTCTGCACCAGGACTTATGTGTTGGAGAGGAGTGGGGTTTAGTACCATTATGAAGTCAGGAGCAACAGTATCCACCATAGAAGCATCTGCATGGTCAATCGGAGAAGATGAGGGTTTGTTGGACTCCGATTTGGGTCCTTCTGGAGTGAGTTCGGCTGTTGCAGTGACGGCAGAAGTTGATGTGGCAGAGGGAGTGATAGCTCATGTTCCAGCAGGACCAAAGGCAGAGGATGGAGTGCCCATAGTCTTCTCGAACATTTGTTTCATCATCTCAACATGACAGAGATATCCTTGGGTTCCGCCATTGATATTCAAGAAAAAAACTTGAAGAAGCAGAAAAAATAGTGGGAGACGAAGAGGCTTCGAGAGAGAGAGAGAGAGAGAGAGTGAGAGTAATAAAGAATGATTTCAGAAATGGGTTGATATATCTCCTCACCCTCAAAAATCGGAACAGACCTCTGTCACATCACCCACTTTTTCTATTTTCCTTATCAAGGAAAATATTTAAATAAAACAGAATTAGTGGATAGGGATACACCATATCAAAACGTGTATTTATCACACAAATTCAAAAAGTGGATCTTTATGGGTCCCAAAATAGTTTCTGTTTCCCTTTTTTTATATATATAAAAGAATAAGAAGACGGAAATTACAGCAAAAATATAATTCTAGACATTTTCTGACGATTATCGTTTTTTCTGCAATCTTGGTCACAACATCAGCTACAACACAGACAAACAGTGAACAAACCCAACTATAATTCACCTTATAGAATTACGGGTATTTCATTCACAAACACAGACATAGAATTTCAAGTAGCTGATTTTGTTAAATAAATGCAGAAATACAATAATTTCATTAAGTCAGCCTTGAATAATGCTTAAAAGAAATAACTAACATAAATAAATGCAACCGAGGTAAACAACTGATGTTTGAAAAAAAACTCACACCGAGTTCAACATCAGTAAATAAAATGAACTAATTAAATAGAACACATTCCAAGAGACTTTCTCAAGGTAGAAAATCTCTCGAAATCAAGAGGCTTGGTGAAAATATCCGCTGTTTGATTTTCAGTGGATATGTATTTGATGTTTATGATCTCCTTTTCCACCAAGTCTTTGATAAAGTGATGTCGAATGTCGATATGCTTAGTGCGTGAATGTTGAACGGGGTTCTTGGAAATTTCAATAGCACTAGCATTATCACATAGCAGGGTTAGTGATGAGCTTGTCATGCCATAGTCCTTCAGCATTTGATTCAGCCATACCAACTGAGCACAGCAACTAGCAGCTGCAACATATTTGGATTCAGCTATTGACAAAGAGATGCAATTTTGTTTCTTGCTTGACCAAGAAACAATATTGCTCCCCAAAAAGAAGCAACCACCACTTGTGCTCTTCCTATCATCAACATCACTTGCCCAATCTGAATCACTATATCCAATGAAGCTGGTGTTGGTGTCTTTGCAGTATCTGATTCCAAAGTCGACTGTGCCAGCAACATATCGAATTATTCTTTTAACAGCCTTCAAGTGTGACTCCTTGGGTTGAGTTTGGTATCTAGCACAAACTCCAACACTGAACATGATATCAGGTCTGCTGGCAGTCAAGTAGAGCAAGCTACCAATTATTCCTCTGTACATTGTTGGATCAACACTGACTCCAACATCGTCTTTGCTCAGTTTTTCAGAGGATCCCATTGGTGTTTTCATGGGCTTTGCAGCTTCAAGTCCATAGCGCTTGATCAAACTTTTGGCATACTTAATTTGGGATATGAAAATCCCATCTTTGTCTTGCTTGATTTGGAGACCAAGAAAGTAAGCCAATTCGCCGACCATGCTCATCTCAAATGTGCTGCACATTGCATCAACAAACTCCCTAAGGAGATTAGAGCAGGTGGATCCAAACACAATATCATCAACATAGATTTGTGCAACAGTGATGTGTTTGTGAATCCTTTTGATAAACAATGTTTTATCTACCACGCCTCTTGAAAAACCAAAGTCAATTAAAAACTCGGTAAGTCGAGCATACCAAGCTCTAGGAGCTTGTTTAAGCCCTTACAAGGCCTTGTGTAGTTTCAGTACATGGTTTGGTTTTTCATGGCATTCAAAGCCTTTTGGTTGTTCAACATAGGCTTCCTCATTCAAAATGCCATTCAGAAAGGCACTTTTAACATCCATTTGATGCATTGTAAACCCGATGTGGCAAGCAATGGCAAGTAGGAGACGGATAGACTCTATTCTAGCAACAGGAGTGAATGTTTCATTATAGTCTATTCCTTCTACTTGTGTATAACCTTGTGCCACTAGCCTGGCTTTGTTTCTAACCACATTCCCAGACTCATCAGTCTTGTTCTTAAAGATCCATTTAGTTCCAATTATATTTTTATTTTCAGGCCTTGGAACTAACTCCCACACATTATTCCAAACAAACTGAATCAGCTCATCATGCATTGCTTCTACCCAGAACTTATCTTTTAATGCTTCTTTGACATTTTTAGGTTCAACACTGGATAGAAAACATGAAATGGACACAAGGTTAATAACTGATGACATGCAAACCTGTTTGACCAATTCAGCAACATCGGCTGAGCTCTTTGTTCTGGTTTTGACTCCTTAAGATCCATCACCAATGATTTGGGAATTTGGGTGATCTCTTTTCATTCTCCTTGGAGGATCACGTCTTGGTTCATACTGAGCCAGTGGAAGATGGTCATCATCACTTTTAGAGGAGGATTCTGAGTCTGGTGTTCGAGGTGATGTTGATCCCTTTGCTGAGGGAGAAGAAGCATTGGATTTGACATCAGGACTTCTCGTAGGACTTTTGGTAGTTCCACTAGGCTCCTTATCAGTAACATCTGGTTCATGGAGGAGAAAAGACACATCATCTTCCTCAGATCTAGTTGCCAGGCCTGCAAGATCATCAAACACAACATTGACAGATTCTTGCACAGCTTTGGTTCTTAGGTTAAGAACACGATATGCTCTGATGTTTTGAGCATATCCTAAGAACAATCCTTTATCACTTTTAGAGTCAAACTTTCCAAGGTAGTCTCTGTCGTTCAGGATGTAGCAGACACATCCAAACACATAGAAATATTTGAGATTTGACTTTCTTTCTCTTAGAAGCTCATAAGGTGTCTCTTTTATTCCTGGTCGAAGATAGACTTTGTTCCCAATGTGACAGGCTGTGTTGACAGCTTCAGCCCACAGCTTCTTCGAAAGCCTTTTATCCTGTAACATTGCACATGCCATTTCATGCAGAGTTCGATTCTTTCTCTCCATTACACCATTTTGTTCAGGAGTTTTGGGAGCTAAATACTCATGTAGTATTCCTTTCCTTTCACAAAAGTCATTGAATGCAGCATTCTCAAATTCTCTTCCATGATCTGTTCTGATGCATGCAATGTTGGTGTCAAATTACAAACATATTGTGCGGTAGAATCTTTTGAAGACTTTGAATGTTTCAGATTTTTCTTGCAGGAATTCAACCCAAGTGTACCTTGAGAAATCATCAACCATGACAAGTATGAAACTCTTACCACTCATACTCTTTGTATCGACTGGTCCCATAATATCCATGTGTAAGAGTTGAAAACATCTTGTTGTTTGACAACCACCCAAGCTTTTGTGAGGAATTCTGGTTTGTTTTCCTTTTTGGTAGGCACCACATACAACATCGTGATCAACATTCAGCTTTGGTAGGCCACGGACAACATCCGACATAATCAGTTTCTTCAAATTTACCATGCTCATATGACCGAGCTTTTGATGAATCAACTTGGTTTCATCATTAACAGTCATGTTGCACGTTTCATCTTTGTCAGCATGGTAGCAATTATCAGATGCACGACTACCAAACATTATACATTTGTCATGTTTGTCAAACACTTCACAAGTGTTTTTATCAAACTTGACATACATACCATCATCACAAAGCTGACTAATACTGATCAAATTTTCTGTCAGTCCTTCAACATGTAGAACATTCTGAAGCTTAGGAAAATGTTTAACATTCAATGTACCTTTTCCAACAATGTTTCCTTGAGCTCCTCCTCCGTAACTGACTTTACCTTTGTTTGAAGTGGTATATTCTTCAAGAAACTCCTTATTTCTGGTCATGTGTTGAGAACATCCACTGTCGAAGTACCATGTTTCGACAATGTTAGCCTTTAGTGATGTGTACACAACATTGCATGCAACCTTCATCTTTTTGGACTTCATCTGGTTCTTGTTCTTTGATGTGATCCCTGATGTTGTTCTCCCGGTCGCAACATCATCGTGAAACTTAAAGCAATGTGGTTTGATGTGTCCCGGCTCCTGACAGTAATGGTACACATATTTTCGAACCTTTGAGCCCTTACATTTCTTCTGATCATCATCTTCAACATTGCTCCCTGTAGACATGTTTGGGTTGTTCTCCTTCACAAATTTCACAACATTGTGATTTGAGGGAGTCATGGAAACTTTGTTTGAGAATCCCAGTCCAGCCCTGTCTGTCTGTCCCAATGTTAAGGCTTCATTTAGGACATTCGTTCCTTGATTCCATTTCTGAAATGTTCTTGAGGTGATCTCCACTTCCCTCTTTAGTTTAGTGATTTCAGTATCACTTCTGGTGAGTCTAATTTCCAGTCCCACAATCTTTTCTCTAAGACATCGATTTTCTTCCATAAGAAATTTCAGTTCTTTGGATTGAGCTGTCCATTGATTGCAAACTTCATTCACAACATCACTGAGCTCTTCAAGAGAGGCAGATGGGCGTTTTTCCTATGGATTAACCTCTCTGATCTCAGAAGTATGATTAAACTCATCCAGTAGAGTCATTTCATACCAATTAGTAGTGTTGGGAGAGATCTTAGTGGCTTCATCTTCAACATCTGGGATAACCTCATTTTCAATTTCACATTCTTCAATGTCCAGACAATCAAGTTCATCAATACCATTCAAGGCATCAATAATCTGGTCGTCTTCCTCTATGATATTGATGAACAACACTCTGATCTGAATCATTTTCAGTATCAGACTCATCACTGATAACAACATTAAAATTATTTCTTTGTCTTCTTCGTGCTGTTGGACATTCATTTGAATAATGTCCATACCCAGAGCATGCTCTACATTGAACTGAATCAATGTCTTTCCAGTGTTAGTGACTTCCTTCTTGACATTTGATCTTCCAGAATTTGATGTTGATGAGGATGGAGAGTCAAATAGCCACCGAGGTTTGATGTTTGGGGGGCTTTTCTTCATGGAACGAACCAGTGAGTTGAACTTCTTTGTCAAGAGTGCAACACTTAGATTTTCTTCCTCATTGATTTTCTGAAGACTGTCAACATCATCATGAACATCAGATAACACAGTTGTTGTCTTAAGAGCAATTCCCTTTGAAGTTGAGTTTGCTTTCTGATTTTGCAGGTTCATCTCAAATATTAGCAAGATGCTGACGGCTTCACTCATACTCATGGTTCCTACATCATGTGCTTCTTCAATTGCAGAAATTTTCATATTGAATCTTTCTGGGAGAGTTCGAAGCAACTTGCTAACCATGTTCTCATTAGAGATTGGACTCCCAAGAGCGGTAGATTGATTTGAGATCTCACATAATTTTTCAGCATAAGATGAAATAGTTTCATCTTCAAACATGCGCAAATTTTCAAATTTTGATGTGAGCAACCTCAGTTTGGTCTTCCTAACACTGGCAGACACTTCATAATGTTCCTAAAGAATGGTCCATGCTTGATATGTAGTAACACAATTGCAAATCATTTTGAAGCATGGAAAATCGACTGAAACAAAAATTACATTCAGAGCGCGAGCATTAAAATTTGAGATTATTCTCTCATCATTTGTCCATTGAGATTCTGGAGTTAACACAAAATCTCCATTCGAACCTTCCATCCTAGGAGGGCTCCATTCTTCAATAACTGCCATCCATGCTCTTTCATCGATAGATTTGATGTAGATTTTCATTCGAGATTTCCACATGACATAGTTACCACAATTGCTATCTAGAGAAGGAGGACGACATTGATTAATTTGAATATCCATCACAGATTTAAGAAACACTGGATCGAGTACTTAGTGTGTCAAGTACCGGCTCTGATACCACTTGTTAGAATTTGTTGCCTGAAACAATGTGAATTACGGATGTAAATTGCCACATTACCTTCAACATGCAGCGGAAATGTAAATAGAACTTTGCACAAAACAAGTTTTAAATCACACTCCTTACGGTGTGTGATTGCCTCAAGGTGAAATTCACTATCACAAGTGAAACACAAAAACAATGCTGATGTTGTCTCGGTTCACTCCCTTGACAACACTGCATAAAACATATAGAGGACTATCCTAGCTTCACTCACTCGAATAATCACTAAAAAACAAACCTATTTAAACACATAGATAGATTACAATCAGTCACTCTAAATCCTAGACTTCTCTAAGTTGACTATCTAACCTACACACACAACTGGAATGAAAGTCTCCAGCTGATTGGGACGCTAGGCAGATGTTGAGGAAGATGTCTTGGACTTCAGAGATGACACTAGATGTAAGATTCAGAGCTTCTTACAAACCACGGTGATAACCTGCTTGCATAAATGATTTTAAGGTCTAAGGAGACCTTAAATACTTCCTCCATCTCGGCTGAGTAGTTTCCACACGATCCTTGATGAGTTGGATGCAAAACTACCACCTTCCACTACCCTTGCTGAACTGGACTCGAGATAACCGTCCTCTGCACTGCGTGGCACATGTTCTTCAACATGGTGTAACAATGGCGGTTACTCCAGCGACCCACGTTCTCTGCAACAGTTAGTATCTAAGATGAAGTGGGGAACATCACGTCCCTTGAAACTCGGAACAGATTCTGACCTAGTCAAAATCAAGCATAATCCACATTTTAAATTAAAATAAAATATCTAATAAATCCCTTAAATCGTGGAAAATGATATGTGACAAAAATCACAATTTATTCAGTTTAATTTAAAATAAATTAATCCAAAATACTAGGAAAGGATAAGGTTAGAGATCTGAGTGTTATACTCGGTGTGCTGAGAATGACGGGCAACATTAGATACGACATTGATCGCGATGTTATTAGCGAAGTGATAACATCATCTGGAACACGTCATACTTAACAAACATTATATATGCTCGAACTTGATCAAATAGAGCTACAACTCAAAACTTGGACCACCAAATAGAGCACAAGCTTAACTCGAAACTAGAGAGCAAGATCGAGAAAAGAGAGAAGAGAAGAGAATGAAATTTTGATGTGTTCACAAATGATGATTGATAGCTCTTTTTATATGCACCAAAAGACCTTCTCAAGTGTTCCATCATTAAACCACAAAGTGTAACTCCTAAAACTCAAAGGTTGCCATTAGTTGCGAACCTTTGATATCTAGGGTTCAATTCACTTCAATTTTCATCATCCCATCATATTTTCAAATTAACAATGTCCCACGAGAGGGAAATTAATGAAGATTTTATCAATCAACAGTTAAATCCGGCATAGGATAGATAGGTGTAACCTTTCGAATCTTTCTTTATAAAATATATCAACTTTATTAGCTCTCAGTTGACGCGATGTCTTTAAACGGGTATGTTGTTTGTGTAAACGATGATATATCTTACACATGATTCTCCCTAATATATTTTAGTTTTCATTATTATGTCCATTCATGGTCCTGAATATATATACGACTGGTTCTATAGAAAGGGCTTAAAAATTGAGCCTCACACAATTCCCTTCGAAGGGGCCCCAGTCCTCTCTTACATAGGTGGTTCTTTTAAATAGCCTATACTATCTTACTCAATTTATTGATGCATAAGAATCATTAAAAGTCAAATGCTTATCCTACTCCATTCGGGTATCACTTAACAAGGGATAGTAAGCCCCCACAGTGATTTTACGAGCCTTTTAGGTTGTCCCATTGAACCTATATCTTAGGATCTCCAGTCAACTAGGTTGTGCTTCCATTGTATCAACTCTTTTCTAGAGACATTAGACCCATTCTTCTGGTCGATTGTGCAACTAACTCCATATTTAACCCTTTTGTTAACGAATCCGTCAAGTTATCTTTTAACTTCACATAGTGAATAGAGATAACACCAGTTAAGTGTAGTTATTTAATGGTATTGTGTCTTCGATGTATATGTCTAGACTTACCATTATACATATTGCTCTATGCCCTGTCAATTGCAGATGGACTGTCATACACCACTCTTGTCCAACGCCATAAACTCAAAAATTTCATAGTAGATCTGGCTATAACAGTTTGCTTAGAAGATTTACATGATATGGTTGCACCTCCCAAAGTAAATACATATCCACTTGTGGACTTAGAGTCATTCATATCAGATATTTAGTTAACATCACAATATCCTTCAACAACAGCAAGATATGTCCCGTAGTGCAGTCCATAATCACGAGTGTATCTTAAGTATCTAAGTAGTCTCACTATACTTTTCCAATGTGCATCAGCTGGATTCAGGGTTGTAGAAATCGGCCTAGGGGGCGCCTAAGCGCTAGTCGTTACCTAGCTATGGTGAAAACAATGTAGTCGGTCAATTAATCGGTCATTTTATATTTCTGAAGTTTAAGCATTTAGAACACTAACTTAGCGTAGCGCAGTTGGAGCCCAGTCTTTACGCACTTCAATTCTTCACCAGATTGCGAATTCAATCCTTGAAGACAACTTTTTTTATACAAATATGAAAAATGATTGTCTTACAAAAATAAGTATGAATTTGTAAACTCCATCAATTGATCCTGGGCCACTCACATGATTAACAATGCGCCTAAGCACAGGGGCAAATTTAAATTCATGATTTTAATTGGTATTTTTAATAAAAATACACATATATAATAATTTTATAATAAAAGTAAAAACGCCTAGGCTCCCGCCTAAGCCCCGACTAGGCGCCCTAGGTGCTAGGCGCCTCTTGGCTACCCGACCAGTACCTAGTGAGTTCTCCAACCTTAGCTGGATTACTATTATATCTACTTAACTTGCTCACTGCATAGGTAATGTTTGAACGTGTACAACTAGGGGTGTAATCGAGCCGAGTCGAGTTGAGTAATAGCCTTATCGAGCTCAAGCTCGATAAGAAAAACTCAAAGCTCGACTCAACTCGAGCTCGGTTGAGCTTTAATTTTTTGAGCTCGAGCTCGACTCAACTTGATTATGTATAAATATTAAATTAAAAATTATATTTATTTAATTTTAAATAAATATAATTTAATTATTAATGATATATGTAAATAATTAAATTATTAAGGGTAAATTTATAATTGCACTAAAGCTTGATTAAGCTCGATAAGGCTCACGAGCTAGTCGAGCTCACTATGATGGAGCTCGAGCTCGAGCTCAGTAACTACTCGAGTAGCTCGAACTAAAGCTCGACTCGACACACCTCGAGTCAATTTTGAGCTTTCATCGAGTCAATCCTGAGTAGCTCACGAGTAGGTTCGACTCACTTACACCCCTATGTACAACTCATTAAGTACATCAGACTTCCTATGACTCAAATATTCTACTTAAGAAACAATTTCACATTTATTTTTCTATAGATGTTGACTAGTTTCTATTGGGTTCTACCAATACTGGAGTCATTCTTGATAAATTTCTCAAGAATTTTGTCCACATAATGTTACCGACTCAGCACAATCCCTTGTGATGTTCGAAGAATTTTCATTCCAAGTATTACATCACCTAGACCAATGTCTTTCATGTCAAATCTTGTATTCAACATATCTTTTATGGATTTATTCATTTTAGCATTGCTTCCAACGATAAGCATGTCATTTACATAAATACATAAGATTACAAAACCATTTTGCTGTATTTTTAACATAGACACATTTGTCACATTGATTGATTTTGAATCCACATTCCATCATGGCATTATCAAATTTCTCATGCCATTGCTTTGGTGCTTTGTAACGCCTCAATAATTAATACTCATAAATTAAAGAAACCTTAACCATGTTTATTCATTAAGTTATCCCATAAAATAGTGTCCTTAATAAAACTGTTACAATAATTGCAACATCAAAGTTTAGAAAAATAAATGTGGAACAACATAGAAATAATAATGTCTCAAATATTTATTCTTGCTTCATTTAATAAACTAAAGACTATTGTCATCGCATCTTGCCCGCTTACACATCGTCCGAACCATTTTCTAAAAGGAATTAAAAGATTAGGGTGAGTTCATTTAAACTCAGTGGGGAAAATCTTTGTTATCTAAACTATAAATTCAACAAGTAAATATGTGAAAAGATAAAATCTTTGGTTCAAAGACCAAATCCTGTAATCTGTATTTTTTGATTCAGCCCTTAGGCTTGGTACTTTATAGTATAAAAGACATCGTACTTTATAGTCTGGAAGACTCGGTACTTTTTAGTTTAGAAGACTCGGTACTGCATTTTCACATAACTTGTACAAAAAAATAGAAGAGATAACAGTAAATGTTCCAACATATAATCCCCATCTTGACATTAACTTGAAAATTAATTATTTATGCCCCAATGCGCCTTGCCTATAAATAATTATTTATTAATTCATAACATGTATAACATCAAAATGAAATGCATATGTCATGAATTTATTCTTTAAAACATAGGTTTAAAGTTTTAGACAAAACTTATTAAATTTCAACTAAATAAAGCATGCCTTAAGTGGACGCAAATACACGTATATGCATAGATCCAAATATGCATTATAGTCTCTACTTTTAAAAATTAATGATCATTTCTTTCTCGAAAATATAAGCCCATATAATTAATACTTAATGCCTGCCAAAACATGTGACTAATGTATATATCTTGGAATGCCAAACAAAGATAACGTGTTTAAGAAAGAAATTGATAATATTACTATGGCCCACATGAAAAGTAATTAAAGTAAAATCCAAAATATGTACACATACATACACACACACGCACGCACGCGCGAGCACACATACATACACACATAAATACATATATATATATATATATATATATCTTACGTAAAAATAAACTAGAGGAGTGGTTGAAATTGTGACCTTGGTCCCACTATTCTTAAAGAATGATTTCCTTTTTATTTATTGGGAATGCATGCTAAAAGAAATTGTCGTTTTCTTAAGCAAATACAAACAGAAGCAGGAAAGGTTGCAAAGTTTTAAAAAGAAATGATAGAAGGTATAACTCAAGCCAAAATATCATACTTCCGAATACCAATTACTAGAAGACATAAATCTTTTCTTTTCAATTATTCTTTGTTTTGGTTGTAGAAGAATGGTGAAAGGTAGTCTTGTTAGTTTTGTATGCTAGAAGACTTGTCTTTGTATACGTTTCTAATGATATTATATGATGATATAGAATGAATACTATTGCAGTCAATGTTTGCATTTAAATTGTTATATTTTCATGTGTATTCATTATACTTACCTTGTAGATGATATGGTGTGAGAGAATACACGGTAAGATCATATAATCAGATCCTTATATTGTATTGAAAGGTCCACGGTTTAGATGGTCCTGAACTCACCATCTACTACAAGAAAACACATAGCGACGGAAATTGCGACTGAAAACATTCCTTCAACACGGATGACGGAAAGGCAACGGACTTGTCCGTTGCCACCTGGGATGATGGAATTAGCAACGGAATCACCGTCACCACATAAGGCGATGGACGTTTCGTCGCCTTTTATTTTTTTATTTTTAATTCCAGGAAAATAAGGGGGCGGAACTATTCTGTCGCTTTATTTTATTTTTATATTTTTTTTACTGAATAATAAGGCGGCGAAACTATTCTTTCGCCTTATTTGTTTTTATTTTAAAATTTAATTTAATAATACCGGGCGACGAAATGGTCCGTCGCCAATTCCGTCGTCCGGTTTCGTAATATTCAGGCGCAGAATCCTTCTTCCCCATTTTCTCTCCCAATTCACCCTAAACCCTAATCAAGCGATTTTCGGCGTCAATCCCCGCACCGCCGACTGCGAACACCGATCCCTCCAACACCGACTCCATCCCTCTCTCTCCTTCTCCCTCTCCCTCCGCCTCCCTCTCTCACGCCGGACTGCAGTACCGCCGCCCAACCCGCCTCCGCCCAGCCTGACATCGCCGCCTGCCGCCGCCTCCACCGACCCGGTAAGTTGAATCTGCTTTTCTATTTTTTTTATTTTTAATTAGTTTGATAAATCTTCCAGTATTATGTTCGGATTTTTATTATGCTTTAGTGTTTTTAAAATCTAGCATAGTTTGGTTGTTGAATGAGTGTGTGATGTGCTTGTGTCAATATTCGAAATGTGATCACATCTTGAATATTGTAAATATTGTGTTTGTATGTTTTTTCTTTCAATAAATAATGAATAATTATATGAAAAAGAAAAGGAAAACAGGTACATGGTAGGAAAAAATAAATCCTAAAGCTCAAAAATGATTCATTTGGTCCATTAAAATTTAAAGCCTCCTTCAATTCGGTAAAAATATAAGAAGTAAAAATATTTTTATTGACAAGAAGAACAACAATCTTAACTTAATTCAACTTTAGATTAGTCTATGTGTTCTCTTCATGATAGATGTTATGTTTTTACTTGCATTGATGATAGAATGTCCTTCAATCATGGGATATAGCTTAGACATAAAACTAATTTTATGTAGAAAAAAAATTAGTTTCTCTTCATCGTCCATTGTCCAATAAACAAATTATGATCAAAATTTTCAATATCGCCGCAATTTAACATAAAAACAAACACATATTGATGAGATAACCCTTTTTTGGTATATTTGATATAGATTTAATTTGAATTTGGAGCGAGAGGCAACTACGTACTATAGTTTGAATAAAAGTGGTGCATAAATTTTAACAACAATTTGATTGAACTGTGGTAAAGTTCTTGAAACTCTCTAGTTTCAAATTTAAACTTTGGTTTGAATAAAATATAAAAAAAATTTGAATTAAATGAAATAGAATAAACAAACGGAAGAAGCAAAAAAAAAAATATAAGGTAACTTTCCAGTAGCATTTTCTAACAATAAATGAGTAAGGGTGGACCACATTCCCTCTTCTTTAATTTCCTATTAAAAAAATGAACATAAGGTAAAATTAATGATAAAAATATTCCGTATTAGTCATTATTAATAAAAATAAATGTGTTCAAAGAGCATGTCAATTTGAATTTATGAAAGCATGTTAGTTGAATTTTTGAAAGCATGTTAGTTGAATTTATTTAAGCATGTTAGTTGAAATTATTAAAGCATGTTAATTTGAATTTATGAAAGCATGTTAGTGAACTGGGACGAGGGCCCCTGGATCCCTCTATATTAATTGTACGTAGTTAGATTGGGACGAGGGCCTCTGGATCCCTCTATTTTAATTGTACGTATTTATATTGGGATGAGGGCCCCTAGATCTCTCTAGTGTTTGTTATCTGCTAGTTAATGAACCTAATTAAGTTACGTCGATGACTTGGTCAAAATATAGGTTTCACGGCGTTATGCTGCTGAATTTTTTTCCTAATTAATTTTATAATTTAGGCAAGTATGAATCGAGTTCTTAGTCGAGCTTGGATGTATCAACGGAGTCACGACGGATCTGATTTGTTAGAATTTGCACATAAGATCGAAAGTTTGATAGACTTTGCCACTAGCCATCCAACATTTTTAGATGGGGAAAGTATGAAGTGTCCATGTGCAAAGTGCAAGATCAGCCTTATAGAAATCCTTTTGAGGTCCGAATGCACATTTGTCAGCACGGTTTTGTGCTGAATTATTACACATGGACCTTTCATGGAGAGATGAGTCTGGCTGAAATTTAGTTGACACGTATGAACCGAATACGTATCACACGATGGTGATGGATGCTGTTGGGCTGGAGTTTGTTTATGATGAGATGAATGGTGTTGAAGAAGCTCCCAATCCTGTAACTCAATGCTTTTATGATATGTTTGCTGCTGCGGATAACGTATTGTGGCCGGACTGTGAGAATCACACACAATTGTCTCTCGTGGCCCGTTTGATAGCCTTGAAGTCTGAGCACCAACTTCTTAGATAGGTAGTTTGACCAATTTACAAGTCTTCCGAAAGAGGTTGTGCCTAAAAATAATATGGTCACCAGTAACTTTTATAGTACAAAGAAACTTCTGCATGGTATGGGGTTACCGATGGAGAAGATCGATTGTTGTGCAGATAATTACATGTTGTATTGAAAGGATGACGCTGACTTGATGAGATGCAAACACCGCAATAAATAATGTTACCACACTGTAAGACGATCTAACCAGAACAGGCAGGTGAAGAAAGTAGCTCAGAAAAAGATGTACCACTTCTCTCTTACTCCAAGATTGAAGAGGTTGTACGCATCGAAAGCTACCGCTGAAGAGATGTGTTGGCATACAACATCAGTTAATGATGGGGTTATGCATTATCCAGCCGAGTCACCTATGTGGAAGCACCTAGACATGACATTTCCTAGCTTTGCAGCTGAAAGCTAAAATGTTAGATCGGGTCTTTCCACTGATGGTTTCCAGCTATTTGGACAAACAGACAAACAATATTTCTCTTGACCTATGATAGCTACACCATATAATTTGCCATCTTGGTTGTGTATGAAAGAACAACACATGTTTCTTACGATTCTTGTGCCTGGGCCAAGGAATCCAAAGGAGAAGATTGATGTGTTCTTACAACCACTGATCGATGAACTTATACAACTGTGGGACGAAGGTGTGCCAATATATGATATCTCATTGAAGTAGAACTTCCAGATGCGTGCAGCTTTGCTCTGGACTATTAGTGATTTTCCTGCGTATTCAATGTTATCTAGTTGGAGTACAGTAGGAAGGTTGACTTGTCCACACTGTATGGATGAGACAGATGCCTTCACACTTTCTTGTGCTGGTAAGGAATCATGGTTTGACAACCATCAAAAGTTCTTGCCTAGTGATCAACAATTCTGTAAAAATAGAATTGCATTCATGAAGAACAAGACGTGTTGGACAGAGCCTCCACAAGGGAAGTCCAGAGTTGAAATTTTGAGAGAAATAGAGCGATTGGGGTTGAAGAAGGTGACTGAGTTGAATGACAATGCTGCAATATGTAAATCTACAGGGTGTGGCTGAAAAAAAAAACATATTCTGGGATTTTCCATATTGGAGTTCATTGTTGATTCATCACAATTTAGATGTCATGCACATTGAAAGAATGTATTTGACAATATCTTCAACACCATGCTGAATATCAAGGACAAAATAAAAGATATTTCAAAGTCCAAACAAGAATTGAACTTGTATTGTAACAGATATGTTCTAAATCTTGATCAGCGCACAAGAAAGTACCCGAAAGTGAGTTACACTCTGGATAAGAAGGAGATAAATGTTCTGTTTGAATAGGTAAAAGAACTAAAATTCCCGGATGGCTATGTATCGAACATGAGCAGGTGTATGGATATGAGTAAACTGAAGATGTTTGGGATGAAGAGTCATGATTGTTATGTCTTCATGCAACGAATTTTACATTATTGACTGATCAACCGGCTACTTAGAAGCTTGCTTCCTTTCAAAAGGATCAACTGAAGCAAGCTGGCTATGGCATCGACAACTGAATCACCTCAACTTTAAAACAATCAACTACCTAGCCCAGAAAGAGTTAGTTGAGGGGCTTCCCAAGGAAATATACAAGAAGACAGGTGTATGTGGACCATGTCAAAAAGGGAAGTAGGTCAAGTCATCCTTCAAGAATAAGAGTCACCCACCAGGAACAACTGATTGTCTTCAACTGCTACATATGCATTTGTTTGGTCCAGTTAGACCACAAACTCCAAAGGGCAAAAGATTCACTCTCGTAGTAGTTGATAATTTCTCAAGATATACATGGGTGGAATTCTTGAGGAGCAAAGATGAAACTTATGACAAGCTAACGACACTGATTAGAAGATTACAAACTGAGAAGGAAAGATTACTTCAAAGGATTCGCTCCGACAATGGAACTAAATTTGTGAATCAACATATGATCAGTTTTCTCAACCAGCTTGGAATCATTCATGAACACTCAGCTACAAGAACTCCACAACAGAACGGTGTAGCCGAACGGCGTAACCGAACACTCAAAGAAGCAGCTCGAGAAATGATAGCTGATGCCAACATAGCTGAAGGGTACTGGGCTGAAGCAGTCAACACAGCTTGCCACACTCAAAATCGAAGTGCCATTGTAGCAGCCCATGACAAGACACTTTATGTTCTGTACAAGGGTCGTAAGCCTTCTATCTCATACTTTAAAATATTTGGCTGTAAATGTTACATTCACAACAATGGCAAGACTCAATTGAAAGCGTTTAGTTCTAAAGCTGATGAGGGTATATTTCTTGGGTATAACTCACCTCACGCACAAGGTTACAAAGTGTTCAATAAACAAACTCTTGTTGTGGAAATAACATGTCATGTGGTATTTGATGAATTTACTAATGAGTACAGGAACAAAGAAAGAATAGACACATCAGTTCAAGTACTACCTAGTGAAACTGAGAACTCGCAGGACTATGTAGATCACATTTTTCTAGAACGGTTTGAAGTTTTACTAGAAGAAGGCAATGAAACTGGCACAATACCAGTTGAGAACAACTTGGTCAATGAAGACTCAAATCGTGCTGAGACCACAAACCCCACAACTGAAACAGGGGTAAGAACTGATGAAAATGCTGAACCAGCTGATAAAAGGGCGACTGATGACATCACCACAGAAGAGCCAGTTGAAGCTACCTTGCCCAAATGGTTCCGAAGCCACCCATCTGACAAGATAGTTGGTGATCCAAGAAGTAGAGTCCAGACCAGAAGTTCAACTGAGCATGCATTATTCACATGCTTTATATCTAAAACTGAACCAGAAAATGTCAAAGAAGCCTTAGAAGACTCGGACTGGATCATAGCTATGCAAGAAGAACTGAACCAGTTCACAAGAAATGATGTATGGTTTCTCATTGATCGGCCAAAAACCCAGAAGGTCATTGGTACAAAATGGGTCTTTCGCAACAAACTGGATGAACAAGGAGTGATCACAAGGAACAAGGCTAGACTGGTATCCAAAGGATACTCACAAAGTGAAGGGATCGACTTTGATGAGACATTCGCGCTAGTTGCAAGATTGGAAGCCATCAGACTGTTCCTAGCCTATGTAGCGCACTTCAGCTTCACAGTCTACCAAATGGATGTCAAGAGTGCTTTTCTTCAAGGAATGCTCAAGGAGGACGTATATGTCGAGCAACCACCAGGATTTGAAATTGGTGATCAAGTCTTCAAACTGAAGAAAGCCCTATATGGACTGAAGCAAGCTCCTAGAGCGTGGTATGAAACTCTAACAACATTTTTGCTGAAAAATGGGTTTCAAAAAGGAGTCATTGATCGAACTCTATTCTGAATAGAATGATCAACTGAGATCTTAATGGTTCAAATTTATGTGGATGACATAATTTTTGGATCAAAAAGCAAAGACCTATGCACACGATTCGCTCAACTGATGCAAAGCGAATTTTAGATGAGCATGATGGGAGAAATGACATTCTTCCTAGGACTCCAAGTGAAGCAGCTGAAAGATGGAATCTTCATCAGCCAGGCGAAGTACACCAAGGAGCTAGTCAAGAAGTTTGGAGTAAGCAAAGGAAAAACTCTCAAGATTCCTATGAACACATCAGTTCAGCTAACTCTTGATGAAGAAGGAGAATCAGTTAGCCAAACATATTACAGAGGAATCATTGGGTCGCTACTTTACTTAACAGCTAGTCGGCCAGACATCTCTTATTCAGTCAGACTATGCGCACGGTTTCAAGCTAATCCAAAGAAGAGCCACCTTGAAGAAGCTATGAGGATTATCAAGTATCTCAAAGAAACCATAAATCTTGGACTATGGTCTCCCAGAGATGACAGTTTGAGCCTAATTGGTTATTCAGACTCAGACTTTGGTGGATACAAAATCGGCAAAAAAGTACCAGTGGAACATATCAGTTTCTGGGAAGCAAACTGATATCCTGGTTTAGCAAGAAGCAGCACTCAGTTGCCACGTCAACAACTGAAGCAGAATATGTAGTTGCTGTGCTCAGATACTCTAGATGAAGCAACAGTTGAAGGACTACAAAGTTGAAACTGAAGAAGTGTCTATCTATTGTGACAACAATAGTGCAATTGCGATATCTCAGAATCCAGTTCTGCATTCAAGAACCAAGCACATTGACATAAGGCATCACTTCATCAGAGATGACATCGAGAAGAAAGACATATGCATCAAATATGTCAACACTGAGAAGCAGATAGCTGACATCTTCACCAAACCATTACCTGAAGCAAGGTTTATGGAGCTATGCATACAGTTGGGACTGCTGGAGCTAGCATCCCAGGATGAAGATAATAAACTGGAAGAAACAGGCCAAGGGACCACTCCAGCTGTAGAGAGAAACTGAATCAAAAAGGCGAGAAACTGATCAGTTGGCCACAAAAGCCATCAGTTTGAAGTAAAGGCAAGAAGCTGCTAAGAGAAAAGTAAACTGGAGATGATCAGTTTACTCCATCAGTTCAACTAAATCATTAGTTCAGTCGCTCAAACTGATAATCCAGTCAATTATGCAGAACACACAAGCTGCAAATTGATCAAACTGATGAAGGAGTACTAGGAACTAAAGTCAAATCAAAAGGAGATGTCAGTTCAAAGACCAGCTGAAGGAGAACAGCTGAACTGGGAAGCAGCTGAATAAACGTCTACGCTATCAAGACCAATTCTGAACTGATGAAAAGACATCTCAGTTGAAACTGATCAAAAGGATCATCAGTTACCGTGGAAGCCAACTGATGACGCAATCAGTTTCCAGCCAAGGAGAAGCTGCTAGAAAGAAAAGATAAGTTCAAATTTCAATATTAGAAATGGTAAAAAAACGTGTCACTCAAATATTACCGTTGAAATTTCTCTCTCCTCCTTTATTTATCCCCAACGGACAGAATCAAAAGGCCAGTCGATGGGTCAATTGAGTTAATCCGACCGTTGAATATTGGGCATACAAAGTGTCACAACCATTGGATGAATCTCATCATTTTCTATAAAAGGGATGGCTGAACTTTCATTTTCACTTTTACCAATCTCAAACACAGTAAAGAATTAAAGCATCTCTCATCCTTCAATTCTTGAAACTGTTCTGCAAATTTTACGAAAGTGAAATCATTCAGTTCCTAAACTCAGTCAAAGCCAATTTACCCTTCCTGAATCATTTATCCAAAAAAAACTCCATGCTGATAGACGCACACCAACTGTTCGATGAAAGTTAGACTTTAAAACAACTGGTGAATCTTCATGAGGATTCCAAATGAATCTCTATAGAGATAAGTTCCTAGATATAGGGGCTTATAGAGAAAAATGTTCAGATTCCGATCTTTGCAACTCACTGATCACGAAGATAGAGCGAAGCGGCCTGAAAAGCTTCACAGAAGAGTACCCATTAAAGATTTACCCAGAGGTTGTGGTTGAGTTTTACTTAAACTCAAAAGGCTACGATGACAGAATAGAGACTGAAGTTCGTGGAGTCGAACTGATCATAACTCCAGAACTGCTCGAAAGACTATTCAAACTGCCATTTACTGGAACAAGATTGCAAGATGTTGAAGTGGATCAAGAGGAAGCCTACCATCAGTGGAAGAGGGAGGAATGTGCAGATCCATATAAGAGTAGTACAATCATGTCTCTTTTTCAAGAAGAATACAGGGTTCTAGCATCAGTTGCTGCTAAAATGATCACTGGAACAACTAGAAGCCACTCAGAAATGTCAGAGCACAAGTACAAAATATGTGCAGCGATCATTAGAGGCATCAACAGCAACTGGGCTCAATACTTCTTCGAGAAAATAAAGAAGTACGTTGATATTATGGAGAAGAACTGGTCACCAATAGAATTCCATCTAAAGATGTGTTATCCAAGTAGAATCAGCATCATATTGGAAAGCAGTTTTGACTACATGATAGAAGAAACCGACACGCTGATGATCGGCAAACTGGATTTTATACCAGCAACAACCAGAAGGCAGCCAGCTGCAAAATCCATAAACATCAAGAGCAGTCAGTCAACTGCTGCCATCTCAAAGAAAGCAGAGGAGCCTGCAAAAAGAAAAGGCAAAGAAATTGCTGTTGAGATGCCGAAGAAGACTCCGATTCAGACGATAATCTCCCAATAAACCAAATGTTGGGAAGCTCAATTAAAGCTAAGCCACTACGCCATGTTCGCTGTGGATCATCTATTGATTCACCTGAAGAAAAGATCTCTACAAAGCCAGTTCAGTTCAAGGAAAGAACTGGCAAGTCAAAGAAGAAATCCGCAGCAGTTCTACCAAAAGGGAAGAAGAAGAAATCAGGGCCTCCACCCCCTCCAAAACTGCCTCCTCACAATATCAAGGTGTTTGATATAGCACCAATCGAAGGAGATGATATTGTGCCTGACAGGGGAATTCCTCTAAAGGACTCAGGGGCAGATTTCTTCAGAACTGAGTGCCTTCCGATGGGAGAGACCGAAGAAAACTAGGTAGTTAACATTCGAAGAACCCCCTCAACCGGATGACATCATCATTGATCTTCTTGATGATTTTCCTGAGGTGCAAACCACTTGACGAGCAAACAGCCAGCGATCAGGAGTTTGAAGAACTGCTCAAATCTCCTACTCTACCAGATCTTCCAAGTGATGAAGAGCTAAGGAAGATGACTGAAGAGACTGAACTGTCTGAGGAGCCAACTGAACCTCAAACTACTCCTCCTCAAGATACAACTCCAGAGCCAGCTGAGTCTGACCAGCCAACTGGACAGACTGCTCAAATGGATGAACAACCTGCCTATCAAGGTACACTAGCACTAATGTGTACTTTGATCCAGTTCAAAGGGCCCTTCAATCTGAAGCCCTAGCTACCGCACCAAACACACCACCAGAGGCAAGCTATGATGAATCTATCAGTATGGAGAAAGCAGACCACTCCCACACAGTTCCTTGCGAGGAACTTGTTGGAACTGAAGCAGGAGAGGAAGTGGACTCCAGAGCAGTACAGTTCATCGCTCATCCAAGCAGTTCAATAGTCCAGCTCCCTCCATATTATGAAGATCTGATCCACTCCCTGCAGCAACTGGTTACACTACACACTGAGTAGATCAAGTAGCTGCAAGCCCATCCAAGGCTCCAGTCAGCTGAAATGGAGTCAGAAAGCAGTGATGAGGATGGAGAAGAAGATCCCCCTGAACCAATGGCTAAGAAAAGGAAAACTGATCACAAGAAGGACTAAATGGCTGATCAAGTTAAAACCTGATTAGAAAAGCCCTAAGTGTACTTCTTGTTAATCAGTTTGCAATTATATCTTTTGATATATTTATAAAAGTTCTTTTTATTTCAAATAAATGTTAAGCACCACATTTATTTTGAAATTTTGACCGTTGCAAAACAATGACACGTGTGAAAGTCATTAATTACAAACAACCAAAAGAGACCAGAGGCTATTACCATTCCAACCAACAGATCTATGAGCCTGTCCCAACACTCATAAACAACATCTCTCTTTCAAACCTCTCAAAAAGCCCCCTCCTTCAACAATCTCAAAAACTCTCTCTTAAAAGATCTTAAATTCCCAAAATCTCAGCCAAGCCCAAAGATGGCTGAATTATCTAGATCTTCAAATTCCATCAAAGAACAACTTATGAGAGATAAATTTCTTGATATGAAGAAATTTCAATTGATTCTAAATGAATCATATAACCCAATTCTTCTATCCAATCTTCATAAGACAGAAATTCTTTACTACCTGGAAACACCACCAAAGTTCTTTAGACAATATTTGGTGAGTGAATTTTTGCTTCAAGCAAAATTATCTGCAGATGGAAAGAAAATGTCATCAGTGATTCAAGGACGACCGCTTCAAATCACTGAAAGGACAATTGCAGAAGTGTTCCAACTCCCACAGGAAGGTTCATCCGTTCAAGATCTAAAGGAATCTGCAGAATTGTACTGGCGAAAATGGAAAGCTTCAACCTGCGACAAGCAATTCAGTTTTACAACCGCTAAAACTGACCTGAAGCCCGAGTATGAAGTTCTACTTGACATAACGAACAAGATGATGTTCGGGGCCATTGGAAGCCTGAGTCAACTCACCCAAGAGAGATACAAGGTTATGATTCACCTTGCTGAAGGGCGACAAATGAACTGGGCAGAATTTGTCTTCCAACAATTCAAGCATCAAGTCATCAAGGCCTCTGACTCAAAGAACTCTGGTAAATTTGAGTCCAAGGTTGGACTTGTTCTAAGAATGAGTAAAATACTTGAAGACCTGCTGAAGCTTCCAAATGATGAGTCACTACCAGTTCTTATCTCTGACTGGATTCTCAAGAAAGGAACTGCTCATCTTCAGTCGCTAAAGAAAAAAAGAAAAGCCAAAGCCAAGATAGGCAACCACTCATCGAGCAACTCAACTGCCAACGTTGTTCAGTCTCCAAAATCAAAGAACGGATCACCAGTTGATTTCCAGGTTTGCTCTGATCCAGATGAGCTTATTCCATTCATTGGAATTCCTCATCCAAACTACGGAGCGGACTACTTCAGAAGTACATGCCCTCTTCTCCAGCTGACTGAAGAGAATATTTGCACTTTTTATAGTGGTGAATATGCAGTCAAAGTTGCACAAAAGGAAGTGACCAATCTCCTTCTCAATCACTTTGCCTTTATTGCACAACGTGACTAAGAGTTGTTCAAACAACTCCACCAGTATTTCTATTGGTATAACTGGAGACATTCTATGTCCATCCAGTCTCATTTTCTGCTAACTGCCTTTCACGGCATGAGCTATTGGCAGCGAGAAGAAACTTGAAGCATCAAATAGATAGGTTCATCAAATCCTTATCCTCCAACCATTGTGCAAGTCCAGCACATCATGCGTCACTGGATTGTCAACAAGATTCCAGCCACCGTCTTATTAGCAGAAATCAAGACCAGCATCGTGCCTTAAGCAGTTGGAACTGCAGATCAACAAGTCAACTGCCCAACTGGCTCGCTTTGTTGAAAACTGAACTTTGATAATCTATCAAGTCAGTCGGCTGAGCCCTCACGACAAACTCCACCGGTTGTTAAAAGGATAGAACCACATCTATCACAAACTGAAGCTATGGCTACCCAGAAGAATCCAAGGCATGCTGACGAGAGCGATAGTCATGATGAAGACACTGCCACATCACTAAGCCTTCTATCTAAGAGCTATGTCACTCCACTGCTCACATCAAGCTCAAAAGGAATGCAACTGCCGGTGAAAAATGATCAGTTTCGATCATCGCCAAAGGGAACTTCCCAATCCCTTAGTCAAAGGATGAAAAACTCATCAGTTGCTATCCAGCTTCAGCTTTGCCAAGCCTGGAGGACTGCAAGGCCTAAACTGCCAAAGATCACAACTGCATCCTAAGGAAGCATTGCAGCTAGTCAAGCTAAGCCCTTCAAGAAGCGGAAACTGTCTATTGAGAGCCAAGTAACTGATCAAGCCTAATGATCAATTCAGTTCAAATACAGCTTCAACTTCAGCCAGTTCTTCATCGACAACTGGGAAGCGAGACTTAACTGATCATTCAACCACCAAAGCCATCAAATCAGTTGGACTGTATCCCAATTGAATCAGGATAAGTTTTTATTTTTAAAAGCTTATGATAATTACATTCTTACCGTTGCGATTATAAAATTTCTTATACTATACTCAAACGGTTACAATTTGAAAATAGGGTTCTATCTCCCAATACTGTAATTAATATCTCTACGTTGATATTAAATCAACTCTTCAAACTTGAAAAAGAACATACTTTCCTACTGAGATATAAATAGCAAGATCTGCAGAAAATATTTTGCTATTTATGGCAACTACCCCATTCTCAGAGAAGCTACTTCTCAGCCACAAGATCATAAAAATACTTCTTCATCAAACAGCTGAGATGTAATCTTCATTAATTCAGCTAATCCTCCATCAAATCGGATGGCTGATCAGCTAAGAAAAGCAATCGAGTGCCTTCGATTCCTGCATGCAAAGCTAAATAAATATGTTCACAGAGATGAAAGCTCCGATCATCTACAAATCCTTTCTCTCTCTTCCTTTGATCATCTGCTAAGTCTTCTCTCTCCTAAACACTAACTCTCTAAACAAAAACAACATCTTTTTGCAGATATGAAGTCCCTATTTCAGACGGTCGACACAAATCTACTTCTTAAGAAGCTGAAGAAAGACAAAACTCTAAGTCTAGAGTATCTTAACGCACGCCTCGGTTCCAAAAGATTTAAAAGGATTTATAAGCCATTGGAGGCAACTGGGCTGCTACCATTTTTGACGATCGTGCCACTCAAGAACTTACCTTCTCATGTTGTGGAATTCTACTACAATGCAACGATCTCTGGTGACAACATTATTTCTACCGTCCGGAGCAAGACGATCATAGTGATGAAAGAGACGATGATGTCTACTCTTCACCTTCCAGGTGACGGTCCAGATGTTATGACCCTGCAATTGCCCTGCAAATACGCATTATGGGATGCTTGGAAGCTTCCTCACGTCAACCACTATGATTGTTCACATCGGCTGAAGGAGAGTATACCAAATGATATCCTCCAACTCTTGGATATCGCCGGCCATATCCTACATGGCAACTTTCAGACAGTCCACTTCTCGGACATCAAAGCCCATTTCACAGCCGCTCTATACTATGGATGTAAATCTGACTAGGCCTCTTTCATCCTTGCTCAACTGCGAGCTAATGTAGAACGAACGACCTATAACCCATCCACTGGCTCATTTCGCGAAAAGATCGGGTTTATGAGTCGCATAAGCCCATATCATTCAAAGCCAGTTTGATGAGGTCATCCCAAATGGCAAACAGCTTAAAAGAAGGGACATGCTCCCCACTATCTATGGTCATCTGATCCCGAAGCGTTCACGTCGACAAGGGCCTTCCAACTCAGATCATGGAAAGGCACCTTTGGAGGCACCCGTCAGCTCCTCTGACAAAAGAGAGCTAATGACTGAGAGCGAACCTGTTTCAAGGCTGAGTAATCGGCCTACAATATCAGCCAACTCCCAACCTCTACCGTCAGTCCAATGTGACTCCATTGAGGTTGAGTTTGAAGCAGTTCTAGACCATCAGCTGAGAAGCTGTTCCGGTCTTGTTTAAAGCACATACTCCTCTCTGTTCGACCAATTGTGACGGTATCTGCAGTACCACATATGGCAATATCAACTGGATGAGTCAACAATGTTCCATCTCATCCACACCCGTGGCTCCAATTTCTGGATCAACGAAGGAACATGGAGTAGAAACTGGATGAATCATCCACTCTCCTCGCCACCTACGCTTTCAGAGATAATGGATTCGATGATCAAGCGAATCCAGCTAAGCATACCAGCCGATGCTCCTCTCTCTGACAATGAACCGGCCAACTCCTCATGCTCACCCTTCGTTGATAATCCACTCATCCATTCAACCGATGAGATCTTCAACAACTTGGCCTCGATGAACTTCAGAGAGCAAACAGTCTCTCTCACCTCTACTCCAGTCAGTTCATGACAACTGAAGAAGTATATGCATGGCTCTCTTCACCCATGAAAATTCCTTCAGTTCCCTTAATTCATGATGACAATATGGCAACTGCGTTCACCTTTCTGCCAAGCTTGCCACTACCATCATGCGATCCATTCCACCTTTTGGATGATGCCAAAAAGGGGGAAGAAGAATATATAGATGATGGATGCATAACTCTTTGGGATCAAATTCAAAGAGAAATTCATCATGAGGGGGAAGAACAACTGTTCAGTGTTTAATTGTGTTATTTTAATTTATTTATTTTATTGTGTTTAGTATTTATTTTGTTTAATTTTATATTATTTTGTGTTGATTTTATGTGTTTATTTGTGTTTATTGCTCTAATTGTGGATTGTGCCAAGTATTGCAAAAACTTGAGCTTTTAATCATAAAAGTAGGTATTTTACGGCAATTAGGTGGCAAGTGTAAATCGAGTAATTGAGCTGGGTTGTTTAATTAAGAAGATCAAGATGTTAAAAGGAATTGATGAAAAACACTCGCACGGGCGGGCATCACAGCGCGGGCGGGGCGCGAAAAGGCCGAGAGCCTCTCACCCACACCGCGCATAACACCCCCGCCGCACCAGCCGCCCCCGCGGGGCTGCACCCCGCGGCGCCAGCCGCCCCCGCCGCGCTGCTAGCCGCGGCGTCCTGCAGCCCGTCGGCGCGGGCTGCTCCCTCTTCCTCTCGGTCCAGTTTTTTCCCATGATCGTTGCAACTCCGCTCCTTTTCACTCCAATTCCAACTGATTCTAATCAGTTAAGGACTCTTTTGAGCTGCATTTTTAATTCCTAGAATTTATAGCTTTTTATTACCTAAACTTTTAGAGTGGACTTTTGGGCACAAATCTTCCACAAAAATCCCCTTCATTAATTGATCTCTTACCATCAATCTCACATCACATTCTCTCTCTCTCTCTTTCTCTCTCGTATCTCTCTTCTCTCTCATATCTATATTAGATTTGGGGGGATTCATCATTCAGGATCTCTCATTCACTTCACTCTCACCATCTCATACTCCATTCACTCCATTCTCTCCATTCTCTCTCTTTCTTTTCACACACACTACACACACAAAATCTCTACACCATTTCTTCACCATTTTTCACACCCTCACCTTCACCAAAGAGACGAGGAGAAAAGGGAAGAGCAAGGGGATCAACCTAGGGAGATGAATAAGAGACGACACGGATGACGATGAGCCATCCGCAGAAGCTAAGCTCGGAGGAGGTTTATCTTGTATTTTTCTTTACATTTCTAGGATGTTTGTGAGGATTTGTCCTAAAACTGTTGAAGGATATACAATATTGTAGAAGTTATCTTCATTTACATTTGATTTATGAGATGATGTTCTTCTATAGTGTTTGCATATTTTTGAGCATGTTTAGTGGCTAATCTCTCTATCAGGGGGTAGAGGATCGATGTGGTTTTGATCTATGCTTATTCTTGTTGATTGTTGTTGTTGGAATCGTGTCTTTTCATGTTTAGGTACTTGATCACTACTTGAACATTGATAGGATTTATAGGAGTCCTGATTGTGAATCTAAATCTGGAAATTGGTTCCTTCGACGTTAGGTGGAAGGGGTTCTTAAGCCTAATATGTTAATCTTGCTTGTATGATATAGCTAAGAGAGGTTTAACGGATAGACGGTGACAGTAATTGAAGTTAAACTAATTGGAAGGGTCTATCATATTTGTGAGAATAGCATTATCAACTTGACTTAAGCATAGTGACAAAACCATTGAGAGAATCTACACCCTAATACCTTAATCAACTTATTTCCTCTAATCTTAATTTAATTTGTGTAATTGCATTTATTTGTCTTGCTTTATTGTCTATTTTGAATTCCTAGCATAATCATCATCAAACCCCCTTTGTTAGAATGTTTAGATTTTATTTTAGTTACTTAGTTGAAAGCATGTGTAGCCTTTAGATAATTCTTTCATATAAAGTCTTCCTTGAGAGATCGACTCGGGTTAAGCTTATTGCTTCTACAATTGACCCCGTCCAATTGCGGGTGTGGTCCTTAGTAGTTACCTAGTGAGCATAAATCGGAAAATATAAATAGTAAATTTGGACCCCGAATCAAATTTTGGCACCGTTGCCGGGGAAGGCTTTTAAGAATTGTCTTATTGGTGCTATATTGCTTTTGAGTTATTTGTTTATATTTGTGAAAGTGATCTTGTTTAAGTATCGTGTTTGTGTTATTGTTGTTTTATTTTTATTTTTTCTTGTGTTGATTGTTTGGTCTCACCCCTCTTTCCGCAAGGTACGTTTGATCTCCATTTTGTTTGTGTTTGTGTATGCTAGGGAGGCGAAGCCTCAATCGGAGACTAGCCCCCGTGTTTGACAACATCCATCGACTGAGGAGATTCGATGTGTTCGAGTGGGAAAGAGAGATGGAAGCTAACCATTTCAACAACCCCGACAATGCCAATGCGGCTAGGAACATGAGAGATTTTGCTCATCCCGTGATTGGGGCATCGACTTCTTGCATAGTTCTTGGTGAAGCTGCGAGGAATTACGAGTTGAAGAACATCCATTTTAGCCAACTTCCCTTATTCTATGGGATGCCGGCCGAAGATGCTTTGAACTTCATCCGGGAGTTCTATTCCGTTGTTCAAACCTTCCCTTTACAAGGTTTGAACGAAGATCAATTGAAGATGAGGTGTTTTCCTTACACCTTGAAAGATCGAGCTAAGACGTGGTTCATGTCTCTTCCGGTCAATTCATTGGCCAATTGGAATGCCGTCTATGAGAAGTTCATGGCCAAGTACTACTCCAATCAAAAGACCCAAGACTTGAGAGCCCAAATTGTTACCTTTACCCAATCTCCGGGTGAAGCATTTCATGAAGCTTGGGATCGATTTCGAGGTCTCCAACAACAATCCCTTACCACCATCTCGCACCCGAGTTGCTCAACCAATTCTTCTACGACGGGCTATCACAAAATTTCCAATATATGATGGATAATGCATCGGGAGGAGACATTGGAGGACGGACCGCTGAAGAGGTCTCAAACATCTATGAGACCATGGCCACTACTTCGCAACAAAAGAGTATTAGGAGGAAGAGAGCTTCCGTCAATGAAGCCAACCCTAGTTATGATGTGACGAAACAACTTGCCGAGTTGACAAGGCAAGTAGAGATGCTTCGAACTTCCAAGAGACCACCCCAACAAGTGATGACCATTGAGACTTGTGGGATATATGGAGAGTATGGCCATGGAGCCAATTTGTGCCAAAGGTCGATCGAGCCGGAGTAAAGTGAAGAGGCTCATTTCCATGCTCTTCAAGAGTAAGTGCATGCCCTTTAAGGATTCCAACCACACCAACCTTACAACCCATACTCTCAATCATACAATCCGGGGTGGAGAAATCATCCGAATTTCTCTTGGAGGCAACCCCAACAACGACCTCAACATCAACAACCACCTCTCCCTCAAGTTGCACAATATGCAAGACCTCCCCAATTTCCAAATCAACCAAACCTTCCCACAAGGCCGCCCTTTAGAAGAAACACTACAAGATTTCATGCAGGCCACTCAACAAAGATTCGAGTCCGTGGAAGCCTCTGTCAAGCGGATTGAAGTCCAAGTAGGCCAAGTTACAGATATGGTGAGTGACCTGTCCAAGTGGCTAAAGAGCGGAAAATTGTCAAACCAGCCCGAGCAAGTGAACGCTATAACTGTGCTCAAAAGTGGTGGCATTGAGGAGAACGAGTTTAGAGAGCCCAACTTGAAGGAAGTCACCTTTGAAAAAGAAGATGAGGCTATTCAACAACAACAAAAAGAGCCCGAAAAAGAAAAAGAAGAAGTGAAGAAGCCCACACTCCATAAGGCCACAAATCCCTACACTCCTCCAATTCCATTTCCAAGCCGGTTGAGGAATGAGAAGCAAGACGCCCAATTTCAAGAGTTCTACAAACTCTTATCAAAGGTAAATGTCAACCTTCCACTCCTTGATATCATTCGAAAGGTGCCAGCCTATGTCAAATTCTTCAAAGAACTAGCTTCCAAAAAAAGAAAGTTTGTGGAGGATGAAAAGATTGTGGTGTCCGAAGTGACGAGTGCAATTCTACAACAACAACTACCACCAAAGCTTCGTGACCCAGGTAGTTTTACTCTTAAACTTGCTTTGGGGAATGGTAAGGAAGTATGTGGGATGTTAGATCTGGGAGCAGGAATAAACTTGATGCCTTACTCCTTATTTAAGCAAATAGAGTTAGGGAACTTGAAACCCACTACAATGTGCCTACAATTTGCTGATAAATCTATTAGATATCCCAAGGGAATTGTTGAGGATATCCTTGTGAGAGTGGGTGGGCTGATAGTCCCCATTGACTAGGTTGTCTTAGATATAGGGGAAGCCCAAGAAAATGAGAAAGAATACACGTTGCTTTTGGGTAGATCTTTCATGGCTACCACAAACACCCTCATTGATGTTAAAAATGGAACATTGAAAATGTCCATTTTTGGAGAAACTGTATCTTTCTCTATGTTTGATCCTCTTATGCCTGCTAACCCCATAATCAATAATTGCTCTTGCCTTGATGATATTGATACTGGGCCCGAGGAAGTTTTTGTGCAGGAAGGAAGTTCGAAAAGCGAGTGCAAGGAGATTGAGAGGGAAAAAGTGAAGAAAGTTCCTGATAAATGCACCTCGAGGAAGAAGTTTTGCCCAAGAGCTTCAAAAGCTTGTATCCAATACCCACAAGAGGTTGTTCCCGGGAAAATCTAAGTCTAAATGGAGTAGGGAGTCGATGACTAAAGAAGCATTTTCTTGTGGAGAACTCGAGCTTTTCAGCCCATGGACGAAATGTTCCATCCAAGTCAAGGAGCACAAGTCATCGCGCTCCACGAACCCCCATAACCTCTAGCCAAGGACTTCGTCTAGCTCGAGACATTAAAATGAGCACTGCATGGGAGGCAACCCATGATTATCTTATGTTTATTTATGCTATTTCACCTTTTTTAGTGTTTGTGTGTTTTTTGTATTTTTTGTGTTTGTTTTGCAGGAACAAGTCGGAGTGATGCCTTGCGCCACTTTTATACCTTTCTCTTAGCCGTACCCGCAGCCTCCTCCGCCACCTTATGATCCACCTCAGCAGTGAAGTTCTTTCGTGTTTCTTGTGTACTTTTTCTTTTTGTGATCGTGTGCGTGTTTTTATTGTTTCAATTCACTCTTTTTGTGGTTCGTTGGTTGTATTTGTCGTGTGTTTTGTAGGAACCAGCGCCTGTTGCCGATCTTCTACGATTTGTAATGTGTTTCTCTTCCCTTTTCTCTTATTTCATCTTGTTTTCATACATTGAGGACAATGCATGTTTTAAGTGTGGGGGAGAGCTTGTTATGTTATGTAGTGAATTGTGTTGTTTTTGCTTAAATATGTTGGTATGGATGGTGTTATGTTAATTATGTTGGTTTTGATATGCATGATTTTTTTTTTGTTTTAGTTATCTAAGTATGGTGTAATTCTCCCACTTAGTATTTTGACTTGCCCGATAGTCAAATTTGAACAATTTTTCATATGAATCTTCAAGGAATTACTTTCAAGTTGATCATGAATGAAGGAATTATTTCGTGGTGTCACTCTTTAGCATGAATTATTTTTGAATGTGATCACAATTTGATGATCGACATTGAAGGTCTTGCTCCTGAAAGAATAGGAAACATGCTTGGCCTTGTTCTTGAAAAATTCTCCCCTTAATCATTCATCCTAGTGTTTATGATATATAAAAAATAATAATAATAATTAAAAAAAAGGGGAAATAAGGATCTCTACTCCTCTAGTTGATTTATTCGATTATGAGTATGTGAAACCACGCAAGGCCACTAGGGATGTCCTCCCTATGGTTGTACCTTGTGATTTTTGATCCATACCCCCATGAATGTGTTTAAATAAATGGGATTTCATTTTGGATTCTACTCCTCTCATGTGTGTGTCAATCCATTCACGTGTTGCATGATGAGTATGGGAAACCACATTAGGAAGCTTGGGTATGCTCGATGATTTGACCTAATGATCCTTATCCTGTGTTTGCAATCCCCTTTTTGGCTTAATGAGGTATCTTAATAAATGTGGATGTGATTTGTGGGGATGTAAATTAATTGAATTTGGGCTACCGTGTTTCTCCTAGACTTGGGAAGGTAAGCAATTCACTTGATAAGCAATTGTGTTCACATTCTTGAATAATGAATGCTTTTGTGGGAACCATGCAAATTGACGATTACATGATCACCTTGTGAATATTTCCTTCTTGCTTCATAATTTTAATTTCTTATTTACTTGAGGACAAGCAAAGAGTTAAGTATGGGGGAGTTGTTCAGTGTCTAATTGTGTTATTTTAATTTATTTATTTTATTATGTTTAGTATTTATTTTGTTTAATTTTATATTATTTTGTGTTGATTTTATGTGTTTATTTGTGTTTATTGCTCTAATGGTGGATTGTGCCAAGTATTGCAAAAACTTCAGCTTTTAATCATAAAAGCAGGTATTTTACGGCAATTAGGTGGCAAGTGCAAATCGAGTAATTGAGTTGGGTTGTTTAATTAAGAAGATCAAGATGTTAAAAGGAATTAAGAAAAAGCACCCGCACATGCGGGCATCATAGCGCGGGCGGGGCGCGAAAAGGCCGAGAGCCTCATGCCTCCGTCGCGCGCCCGCAAGGGCCCCGCCACGCCAGCCACCCCCGCGGGGCTAGCCCCGGCGGCGGCACCCACCCCCACGAGCCTGGCCCCCGCGGCACCAACCGCCCCCGATGCGCTGCCCGCCGCGGCGCCCTGCAGCCCGCCGGCGTGGGCTGCTCCCTCTTCCTCTCGGTCCAATCTTTTCCCATGATCGTTGCAACTCCGCTCCTTTTCACTCCAGTTCCAACTGATTCTAATCAGTTAAGGACTCTTTTGAGCTGCATTTATAGACTTTTGGGCACAAATCTTCCACAAAAATCCCCTTCATTAATTGATCTCTTACCATCAATCTCACATCACCGTTTCTCTCTATCTCTCTCTCTCTCTCTCGTATCTCTCTTCTCTCTCATATCTATATTAGATTTGGGGGGGATTCATCATTCAGGATCTCTCATTCACTTCACTCTCACCATCTCATACTCCATTTACTCCATTCTCTCCATTCTCTCTCTCTTTTCACACACACTACACACACAAAATCTCTACACCATTTCTTCACCATTTTTCACACCCTCACCTTCACCAAAGAGAAGAGGAGAAAAGGAAAGATCAAGGGGATAAACCAAGGGAGACGAAGAAGAAACAAGACGGACGACGACGAGCCATCTGCCAAAGCTAAGCTCGGAGGAGGTTTATCTTATATTTTTCTTTACATTTCTTGGATGTTTGTGGGGATTTGTCCAAAAACTCTTGAAGGATATACAATATTGTAGAAGTTATCTTCATTTATATTTGATTTATGAGATGATGTTCTTCTATAGTGTTTGCATATTTTTGAGCATGTTTAGTGGCTAATCTCTCTATTAGGGGGTAGAGGATCGATGTGATTTTGATCTATGCTTATTCTTGTTGATTGTTGTTGTTGGAATCGTGCCTTTTCATGTTTAGGTACTTGATCACTACTTGAACATTGATAGGATTTAGAGGAGTCTTGATTGTGAATCTAAATCCGGAAATTGGTTCCTTCGACGTTAGGTGGATGGGGTTCCTAAGCCTAATATGTTAATCTTTCTTGCATGATATAACTAAGAGAGGTTTAATGGATAGACGGTGACAGTAATTGAAGTTAAACTAATTGGAAGGGTCTATCATATTTGTGAGAATAGCATTATCAACTTGACTTAAGCATACTGACAAAACCATTGAGAGAATTTGCACCCTAATACCTTAATCAACTTATTTCCTCTAATCTTAATTTAATTTGTGTAATTGCATTTATTTTTCTTACTTTATTGTCTATTTTGAATTCCTAGCATAATCATCATCAAACCCCCTTTGTTAGAATGTTTAGATTTTATTTTAGTTGCTTAGTTGAAAGCATGTGTAGCCGTTAGATAATTCTTTCATATAAAGTCTTCCTTGAGAGATCGACTCGGGTTAAGCTTATTGCTTCTACAATTGACCCCGTCCAATTGCGGGTGTGGTCCTTAGTAGTTACCTAGTGAGCATAAACCGAAAAATATAAATAGTAAATTTGGACCCCGAATCAACAGCTTCAGGGGGAAGCATGGAGGATGCAAGGAGCTCAAGAAAAAAGAGAGTCGAGCAGAAAGAAAAGGAGCAAAGAAGCAATTTTCAGGGAGTAGATTAGTAGTTTTAACTACTCTTGAAAATACAACATGGTTTAAAGTGAATATATATAATATACATTTTGACCATGCTTATAATGCTCATGCTCTGTTACTTCAAGTATGATTAACTTAAATGCTCTGATAATGCTCTGTTACTTGAATGAAAAATGGTTGAATACTCTGATGCTTGAATGAAAAATGCTCTTATAAAGGAATGAAAGCATGCCCAAAGTGAAAGAATAAGAACATGCTCTGAAATTTGAAGTCTAAATTGCTCTAATACTTGAATCTCATGCATATCTTAAATGTGTTAATTCCTGAATAACAGCATGAATGACAAATGCTAATGACAAATGCTATGATACTTGAATGAAAATCATAAATCAAATTTTCTCTCAAACTTGCTCTGAATTTGCTCTGAAACTGCTTAAGCAAACTTGCTACATTTGCAGCTTTTTCCATCATCATCAACAAAGTTTTGACATCATCAAAAAGGAGGAAATTGTTAGGAAAAACTATCAAGGAACCCCTAGATTAGGTTTTGATGAGATGTCAAAATTATTTGTGAAAAACTGACTGAAATTCAAGCTGCAGATCGGAGCTTATTAATCCAGGGCATCATCAAAAAGGATATCAAGCAAAGTCAAAGTCAACCAATCAAGAGTAGGGTCAGCAAGATGAAGGATACGTCAGAAGTCAACTGAACTGAGAAGTCAAGAAGTTGAACAGTTGAAACAAACTGACAACTAAGTCAGCTAAGCTAATGGAGAAAAGAGTCAACTAAGGGAACTGATAAGAGATCAGTTTAGACTGAAGACAGGAAGTATCCAACTGATGACCAACTGGAGCAATAGCCAAACTCAGCTGATGAGCTTAAAACTGCCAACTGGAGCAATAGCCAAACTCAGCTGATGAGCTTAAAACTGCCAACTGGAGCAACAACCAAACTCAGCTGACGAGCTCAAAACTGCCAACTGGAGCAATAGCCAAACTCAGCTGATGAGCTTAAAACTGCCAACTGGAGCAACAACCAAACTTAGCTGACAAGCTAAAAACTGTCAACTGGAGCAATAGTCAAACTCAGCTGACAAGTCCAGAACTGTCAACTGGAACTCAAAGCTGGCAAGAAAATTGAAGCCAGAGAACCTTTGAGGTTATTGCTCAAACTGCCGAATCTTGGAATAAATTCTTCAACAAAGATCCTGGAATTAAATATCCAATGAAGATCGATTGGCAGAGTAACGGCTACTTCAAACCAAAAGCTCCAAGCGATCATTCTCCATTGATGAGCCAACAGGGCCACCGATCAATGGAAAATGGAACTCAAAGGTCATAAAATCACTCCTCTATAAAAGGCGAGTGAATCAGAGTTTAAAAAATGTTGAACGCTAAGAACTCTCAACTCTCTCAAGAAGAACCAAGAAGAATCCTTCGTCTACACAACTTTCGCATATACAAGCAAGAGCTTTTCTTTCTCTCTCTCACTGAAGCTCAAGTTCAGCATTTAATAGAAACTGTGAGAGTTTAACTGAGAAGAAGAAATTCACAGAGTCAAGATAATCAGCCAGCTGTTGACAATCTAGCCAGGGCAGTCTTCTCAGTTTCAGGTACACAACAATCAACTACTCAGCTCAATTGAAGGAGCACATCAGTTGATAACCCTTGTTCAAGACTAACCTCTTGAAGATCGAAAGAGATCTAAAACCTTGTAAAGACGACAATAGCACCTACCTTCCTAGCAAGCAGTTAGGAACTTCAAGTGTGAGCCGTCGACCCGCTTAGGTAGCAAGCAGTTACCAGGTTCAGCCAACTGTTCTTCATTGTATATTTTTTAAAGAAACTCAAGTTATATAGTGAAGTTGCCCTTCTGCGGAAGGAAGAGAGGACGTAGAAGTTTGAGACTTCGAACCTCTATAAATTGCTTATGTGATGTACTATTTTGGTTATTGCATATCTTTGAACTGCACACAATCTCACACAAGCTGCACTTAAATTGTCTTAATTGTTCAATAAGTTTGTGCATAGATAAGTTTCATTAAGTGAGTCAAAGGGCCCTGTTATTCCGCACTTAAAGTAAAAAAGTTTTAATCAGTTTATTCACCTCCCCGCTAAACTGATATCTACTCGCTCGGGACCAACAACCTCGTCAAATCAAATGTTCCAAGATCTTGACGTCTGCTTAAGTCCATAAATAGATCTCCTGAGCTTGCACACTAGGTGCTCTTGGCCTTTAGCAATGAAACCCTTTGGTTGCTTCATGTGGATGTTTTCTTCAAGACTTCCATTAAAAATATAGACAAACTTACAAAATTGGCAAACCAATCTAGAAATGCTTGATCTATTTCCTTATCGATGTCAAATATTGAGATATTCATATTACGAGCCGTCAATTATGAAACAAACAACATTCAACAAGAAAATATATGAATATTAGAATTAATTATATAGTATACGAAATATCTTTATAAAGTTTGGGTTATTATAACTTACGAAACATATTGATCAGTCACTTCTTGACAGTTAAGCAATATGTAGATTCGTACAGCCTTATATTCACCATCTGTCAACCACCTTCTTGACACTTTGCCAAAAGCTCATCCTGGAAATGTAAAGATTGACATATTATCTTTAAGATCATTGATATTATCACCTCCATCATCATAATTCTGAGGCACGCTCTTGTGCCTCATCATAACATGCTCCTCAAAATAATATGAACAGAATGATGATGCTTCTTCAACTAAATAAGCATTAGAAATTGATCCTTCAACTCTTACTTTATTACTCACGTTGTTTTTTAACTTTCTTAAGTGTCAATGAAATGGATACATCCATCGATATTGTACTGGTCCAACAATTTGAGCTTTGTCAGCCAAATAGACTGGCAAATGCTCCATTGAGTTGAAAAAACTTGGAGAGAATATGCGTTCAAGCTTACACAATATGATGGGAATGTTCTTGTGCAAGCGACACATATCATTCATCTTAATATTTCTGGAGCACAAATCTTTGAAAAATAGACTCAGTTATGTGATGGCCCTCCAAACATTAGGCGGGAGAAGTTCCTGAAAAGTAATGGGTACATGTTGCCTCTCCTGATGCCAGTTAGCAGAATTACTCCAGTTGACTTATCTCTTATGTTGCAAGAGTTTTTGGTGAAGTCAACTGAGTAGCCAGTATCACACAGCTGGCTGATGCTTAGTAGTTTATGTTTCAGTCCATCCACGTGGGAGACTCCATTCACTACTACTTTTTTCTTGACTATGAACCCTTCTCCAATAGTTTGGCTTTAGGAATTGTCTCCAAATGTGACAAGTGGGCCTTTGATTTCTTCAAAACCGTCGAGATCTTCTCTGTCTCCGGTCATGTGCTTGGAGCACCCGCTATCTAGATACCAAATGTCTTTAGCTTTCTTCATAGATAGGATGCTCTTGTCCTACAAATAAAGGATTAGCATTTAGGGACCTATTTTATATCGGGTCCTTATTGATTCATCAAGATTTTTGGAATCCAGACTTGCCAAACTTTTGGCTTTTTATCATTCAGAGATCCAACTGACTTGGATCGCCTGATCTGTTTATATTTTTTCTCAACTCTTTTATTCTGATTTGAATCAGTTGAGTGATACCTGCATAGAGAGTTAGTTGGATAAAACAATTCAACTAAAACGCTTTGGTCTTGAGACCTTTGAGTTCTGTGATCAGACCAGTGTTTTGTATGTTTTTAGTTTATTGGAATGAACCTTTTTGGCTCATTTATGGAATCTAGGTAATCATTATAATGATGGTAGGGTTCAAATTGATTTCTTTGATATCTCCTATAAGTGTTCTGATTGAACTTCTTGGTAGGATAGGCTTCAGATCCAAACTGATTTTTCTTTCTAAAGAGGGCTGATCTATCAGTTTGTCTTGGGGACAATCTTTGTTGATATGATGGTCTTTGTTGAACTGGAGGTTTAGAACAAGTAGATTGGCTTGAGTGAACTGATGATCTTGGCTGGAAGTTGGGCTTCAGTTGGCCTGGTGTTTTTGTTTGGTAAAACTGACTAGATTGTCTAGGATGAGTTTGAGGATTTTTCAATATCCTTTTTCCTTTGGTTGACTCAGCTAGCTGATCATGAGATCTAGTAAACCCTTTTAGGATTCCCTTATCACTGGGTTGGGCAACTGCTTTTCCCTTTTCTAAAGCAGTGAACTTGCTATATCCTAGCCCTGAGCTGCCAGTTCCAGTTCTTTGATGGCTTAATATTTCATCTAGAGTTTGAGATCCCTTTTTAAACTTCAGATTTACCTTTTCTTTTTCAAGGATCTCTTGCTTGAGTTTTTGGTTTTCAGCCTCTAGATCAGCATTTCTCAGTTTCAATTTCTCAAATTCTATAAGCTAAGATTCAAGATAATTTAATCTTTCATGATGAATGCTTAGTTTCCTAACCTTATTTCTTAGTTCATCATTTTCATCTTTCAGTTCAATATGTAAACATGAAATTGAAGCTAATTGGTCTTCTAGCATCATAAGTTTCATATCAAGTTCATTACTAGAGACAGCTGCTTCATTTATATGATAAAAAGAGGTTTGGGAATCAGCTGTACTAACCTCTTCATCATTGTAAGCCATGAGGCAGAATAGCGCTTCATCATCTGAGCTGTAGCCGTCATAATCGATTCCAGAAGGATAGTCTGAATCATCAAGCACGACATTCTCGAGATTTCCGACGATTGCTTTTCTTTTGAAGAAGTTTCTTTTTACCTTGGCTTTCTTATCTTCTGGGAGTTCTGGACATTCAAACCTGTAATGTCCTTGTTTATGGCACTGAAAACATTCTCCAAGATTTTGGTTGCCACTTCTGAATGGTTCAGCTGCCCGTTCAGCTAGTTGGTAAGTTTTCTCAACTTTTAGAATTTCATCAGTTTGAGGTAGAACTAACTGTTTATCCCGAACTCTCTTCAATTTTTCTAGCAACCCGGTAACTCATTGGATTTGATCATTGATGTCATCAGTTAGGTTCTCCTTCTTTTCTGTTGCTTCTCTTTTTCATTCAGTTGAAGATCCGCCTTGGTTTTCTTTGGCTGGTGAGCTCCTAGATCGGAAGTTGTTTCTTCCTCGAGTGTCTCTAAACCTGGTCCTTTCACCGTAGAAAGTTCCGTCTTGAGCTGACGATGTCGATGCTTCCTTTTTTCAGTTTACACCGTACTCATGAGCTTTAAGAGAACCAAATAGTTCCCTTGGAGTGATGTTATTTAGATTTCTTGATTCCTTTGTAGCTATCACTTTCATATCCCATTCTTCAGTAAGATTATCCAATATCTTGGAATTCATCTCAGAATTGGGATAAATCCTTCCGAGGTTGTTCATCTCACTGATGATGCCTTGAAATCTAGTTTCAAGGCTTGAGATGGACTCTTCTGCCTACATTTTGAAAGATTCATACATGTCAACTGCCAGTTGGAGTTTGTTTCCTTTTATGGTTTCGGACTCTCTGCAAAGATCTGCGAGTAGGTCCCATATTTCCTTGGCAGTTGTGCAGTTCTTTGTATCCTTCATACGATCTTCATCTAGAGTTTGAAATAGTGCGGCTTGAGCAACGAACTCTAGATTTTTTAACTTTTTCTCTTCACTGGTGAGAAGATTAGTTGGCTTCAGGATCCTTGTCGGTTGATTGATATCAACTATGTGAGTGTCATTGTCCATCATGATGATGATTAGACCGTCTTCGATTACTTCCCACATATTTTCATGAATTGAGCAGAGATGCGCCTTCATTCTCCTGCTCCAGTTATCATAATTCTCAACTGAAAACAAAGGTAGCTTATGGTTTCCCATAGCTGAAATGTTAGCATAGATAAGTAGATCTGATTCAGTTGATCTGCAGAAATGGCTGATCCTTAGAATCAACCACTCTGATACCACTTGTTGGTCCCGGGCGAGTAGATATCAGTTTAGAGGGGGTGAATAAACTGATTAAAACTTTTTACTTTAAGTGCGGAATAACAGGGCTCTTTGACTCGCTTAATGAAACTTATCTATGCACAAACTTATTGAACAATTAAGACAATTTAAGTGTAGCTTGCGTGAGATTGTGTCCAGTTCAAAGATATTGCAATAACCAAAATAGTACAGCACACAAGCAATTTATAGAGGTTCGAAGTCTCAAACTTCTACGTCCTCTCTTCCTTCCGCAGAAGGGCAAATTCACTATATAACTTGAGTTTCTTTATAAATTATACAATGAAGGACAGTTGGCTGAACCTGGTAATTGCTCGCTACCTCAGCGGATCGACGGCTCACACTTGAAGTTCCTAACTGCTCGCTAGGAAAATAGGTGCTATTGTCGTCTTTATAAGGTTTTAGATCTCTTTCGATCTTCAAGAGGTTAGTCTTAAATAAGGGTTATCAACTGATGTGCTCCTTCAATTGAGCTGAGTAGTTGATTGTTGTATAGCTGAAACTGAGAAGACTGCCCTGGCTGGATTGTCAACAGCTGGCTGATTATCTTGACTCTGTGAATTTCTTCTTCTCAGTTAAACTCTTGCAGTTTCTATTAAATGCTGAACTTGAGCTTGAGTGGGAGAGAGAAAGAAAAGCTCTTGCTTATATATGCGAAAGTTATGCAAGCGAAGGATTCTTCTTGGTTCTGCTTGAGAGAGTTGAGAGTTCTTAGCGTTCAGTATTTTTTAAACTCCGATTCACTCACCTTTTATAGAGGAGTGATTTTATGAACGTTGAGTTCCATTGTCCATTGATCGGTGGCCCTGTTGGCTCATCAATGGAGAATGATTGCTTGGAGCTTTTGGTTTAAAGTATGCCTTAACTCTGCCAATCGATCTTCATTGGATATTAAATTTCAGGATCTTTGTTGAAGTATTTATTCCAAGATTCGGCAGTTTGAGCAATAACCTCCAAGGTTCTCTGGCTTCAGTTTTCTTGGCAGCTTTGAGTTCCAGTTGACAGTTCTGGACTTGTCAGCTGAGTTTGACTATTGCTCCAGTTAGCAGTTTTGAGCTCGTCAGCTGAGTTTGGCTGTTGCTCCAGTTGGCAGTTTTAAGCTCATCAGCTGAGTTTGGCTATTGCTCCAGTTGGTAGCTTTGAGCTCGTCAGCTGAGTTTGGCTGTTGCTCCAGTTGGCAGTTTTAAGCTCATCAACTGAGTTTGGCTATTGCTCCAGTTGACAGTTTTAAGCTCATCAGCTGAGTTTGGCTATTGCTCCAATTGGTCATCAGTTGGATACTTCCTATCTTCAATCTAAACTGATCTCTTATCAGTTCCCTTAGTTGACTCTTTTCTCCCTTAGCTTAGCTGACTTAGTTGTCATTTTGTTTCAACTGTTCAACTTCTTGACTTCTCAGTTTAGTTGACTTTTGACGTATCCTTCAGCTTGCTGACCATACTCTTTATTGGTTGACTTTGACTTTGCTTGATATCCTTTTTGATGATGCCCTGGATTAATTAGCTCCGATCTGCAACTTGAATTTCAGTCAGTTTTTCACAAATAATTTTGACATCTCATCAAAACCTAATCTAGGGGTTCCTTGATAGTTTTTCCTAACAACAAGGTTATCTAGTGATATGGATTCATGCAAAGTCCCGATGAGAGCTGTGTGTACAAAATGAGTGATGAAAAAGTGGTGGTTTTCCTTATATTTTATGTTGATGATATCTTACTTATTGGAAATAATAAGAAGGTGTTATCAAACATAAGGGTGTGGCTATCCAAGCAGTTTGATACGAAGGATCTGGGAGAAGTCGGACACGTCCTTGGTATCAAGATCATCCGAGATCACCAGAAAATGATGATGTGCTTATCTCAGGCAACTTATAACAATACAGTGCTAGCTAGGTTTAGCATGCAAAATTCTAAGAGAGGTTTTATACCTTTTAGGCATCAAATTCATCTATCCAAGGATATGTGTCCCCAAACACAGTTCGAGATAGATTAGATGAAAGGAGTTTCATATGCTTCGACTGTGAGAAGCCTAATATATGCTATGTTATGCACTAGGCATGATATCTGTTATGCAGTGGGCATGGTAAGTAGATACCAGTCTAACCCTGGTCAAGGACACTGGACTGCAGTAAAGAATATTCTCAAATACCTGAAGAGGACTTGAGACTATATGCTGGTATGATGCGCTGATAGCCTTGTACTATTGGGTTACACGGACTCAAATTTTCAACCCGACAAAGATCATAGTAAGACTATCTCAGGCTATGTGTTTACTTTAGGAGGCGGAGCCATTGTATGGAGGAGTATAAAGCATAAATGCATTGTTGATTCCACCATGGAAGTTGAATATGTAGCTGCCTCTGAGGCTGCAAAGAAAGCTAGCTCCGAAGCTTCTTATTGGACTTGAGTGTGGTTCCTAATTTGCCAAAGAGCATCATGATATACTGTGATAACTCTGGTGCAGTGGAAAATTTGAAGGAACCCAGAGCCCATAAGGTGAGTAAACATATAGAAAGGAAGTACCATCTTATACGAGAAATTGTTAAGAGAGTTCATATGGCAGTGATCAAGATTACATCGGAGGACAACCTGGTTGATTCATTCACGAAGAGCCCGGCGGCCAAGACCTTCATTGGTCACATGGAGAAAATAGGAGTGAGATGCAGACCCGGGATTCCATTTTGAGATTTAGTTTAATTGGAGAGTTTAAGCTAGTTTTTGTTTTTATATTTGAAAGGTGTTAGGAAAAACTATCAAGGAACCCCTAGATCAGGTTTTGATGTGATTTCAAAATTATTTGTTAAAAACTGACCAAAGCTCAAGCTGCAGATCGAAGCTGACCAGCCCAGGTGGGCATCATCAAAGAAGAACTCTAGAAGAGTCAATGTCAACCGATCTGAAGGATGACCCAAATTGAAAGACACGTCATCCAGTTTGAAGTTCAACTTGGCTGAGTAATCATACCAGTCAAAGCAAGCTGACAACCGAGTCAGCTGAACTGAGGGAGAAAGGAGTTGACCAAAGACTGAAGAAACTGATAGAATGTCAGTTTATGCCAGAGACTAGCAGTATCCAACTGGAGCAATGGCCAATCTCAGCTAACAAGCCTAGAAATGCCAACTGGAACAACGACCAATCTCAGCTGACAAACTAAGAACTGACAACTGGAGCAATGGCCAATCTCAGCTCACAAGCCCAGAACTGCCAACTGGAGCAATGGTCAATCTCAGCTGACAAGCCCAGAACTGCCAACTGGAGCAATAGCTAGACTTAACTGACAAAGCTCAGAACTGCTAGCTAGGACGATAATGTTACTGAGCTGAGAAATCCAAAACTGCCAGCTGAAATTCCGAACTGCCAAGAGAGCTGAAGCCAGAAGACTCCTAGAGTATATTTGCTTAAATCAGCGTATCTTGGAATAAATGCTCCTTCAAGGATCCTGGAATTTAATGAAGATCGAGTGGCAGAGTAACGGCTACTTCAACCAAATGATCCAAGCAATCATTAATAACCACCTTCCATTGATGAGCTAACAGAGCCTCTGATCAAATGGACAATGGAGCTCAATGGTCATAAAATCACTCCTCTATAAAAGATGGGTGAATCAGAGTTCTAAATACTTTTCGCATACTCTTCGCAACTATAATCTCTTACCAACCTTCGAGCTTTTCTTTCTCCCTCCCACTCAAGCTCAAGAGAAACATTTGATAGAAACTACGAAAGTCAAACTGAGAAGAAAAATTCACTAAATCAAGACTCCAGCCAGCTGTTGACGATCCAGCCAGGGCAACCTTCTCAGTTCCAGCTATTTAACGATCAACTACTCAGCTCAATCAAAGGAGCACATCAGTTGATACTGTAACATCCGAGATTTTCAGAGTTCATTAAGAAAATTAAAGAAATTAATTAGAGCCTAGTTAAGGATGTTTTGGCCCTAAATTGCGATTTTAGAAATTATTTTTCGTAAAATCGTATTTTTGAGAATTTTGATTCCAGCTCAGTCGTAGCCAATTTTGGTCACGTTTGAAAGATGTTGACCCAAGGAGCATGCCGGTGCTTTCGGATTTTAAATCTGAAGTCGTTTGAACTTCCGGTGAATTAAATCGTGTTTAAAGGAGTTATGAATAGTGTTTTTCCGTAGAAGCGCGTTCGTTAGAAATTTGTGAAATCCCATGTGTTGACCTGAGCCTTGATTTTTCCAGCCTATCCTATAGGAAATTTCTCAAGGAATCCGTTGGCATTCCCGGATTTTTATTCTGAGGTCAATTGAACGCTCGGGAATTTTATTTGTCCCTTGCGTGGAATAATAACTTTATTTTTGAAAAGAGATTAATTTTTCGTTTTCCTTCAAAATGACTAGTTCTTTATTCTGAGTCAATTTGGTGCAACAGTACTCGAGCCAATGAACCTGCCGGTATTTTCGGATTTAATAAATGAGGTCATTTGGACCTCGCCATTGAATAAAGCGCCTTTTCTCCGAACCCGATATTTTTAAAGCAGTATTGTTGCACTGCTGAAGCTTCCTGAGGAAGTCATTTATTTTTCTATAAATAGAGCCCCTCACCTTTCATTTTTCCTCGCTCATTTCTCATTCTTAAATCCCCATTTCTGTAGTAGAGAGAGAGAGAGTAGATGGAGCCCTCTTCGTGAGGGCACCCCAGTGAGAGAGAGAGCGAAGTGGGGGCACCGCGGGGTTGGGCAAGGAGCCCCGTGGGGGTAAGAGAGCCTCGCGGGGGCGCAAGGAGCGCCGCGGGGGCAAGGGAGCCCCGCGTGGGCAAGGGCGCGGGGGCGCGTTCGGCAGCTCCGGCACGTTTTCGTGCGGAGGCCATAACTTTCGCCTTGGTTGGAGTTACGAGGCCCATGAGTACTCAAATCGAAGATCTTTCGATGATCTACAAGGTAGTAGTGGCCGATCATCCGGAATCTCGATTGGTAGAATCGGATTTTCCGTCCCCTTTTGTGGTAATTTCGAATGCTTTAATCTTTTAATTCTCGTGTTTTAAGTTATAGTTAAGGGTCAAGGGTTTAGATATCATTTTGATGTCTTATTAGGAGCTCAAATAAGGTTTTAAGTTGTTGATCGACTTTCGTAAAGATGAGGTGAAGCCCGAGGAGGCCCGAGGAAGGATTTTCGACTCGTTGCTTCGTCTACGTGCTCGTTATCGAGATGTTCGTCATCGAGGTGGGTGGTTCTAAACCAAGTATAAGGTTTGAGCTATTAAGCTCTAGAAGAATTATAGGGCAAGATGAATATCCAATTAAAATATTTTATGCTCTGTTTGTTTAGTCTCTGTACAAGGAAAGGAAAGCAATAAAGGAAGTTATATGCATGATATTGTTGAATTGTTATTTGAGTTTGATAAGATAAAGGAAGTTGTCATAAGTTAAGTGAGCTCTCAAGTATGTTTAGATATGCTAGAATTGTTTAAATACGATTGATGCTAGCCTGAGATCTAGAATTGCTTTATTGCAATCGATGTTTATCCGTGTTCATTTCCTCGTATTTGAATGTTTATGCTTTGTTAAAGCTCGTATAGTTAAGGATTAAGAATTACCTTGTTAAGTGTAACGTTAAATCCCTTGTAGGCTGAGATCATGCTCAATTAAGAATTAGCTTTAGATGATTGCTCTAGGCTTGGTATTGCGAGCTAAGTCAAGTAAGTAAGGAAGGTTAAAGTTAAGGTTAAGGTTAAGAAAGGAGGAATTTAAGGAAAGATATAGTTTCTGTTGTAAGTAGGTTATCGAGTTCAAAGAACAGTTTATTTGCATTATCATGCCGTGACCTTCGTGTCACTAATGTTGAACATTTGAAAGTAAAGAGAGTCACTGCTGGGTAATCCCCTCGCATACTCAGAGGAAACTTGAGGTAACCCCTCTCTCATCCTAAGACATAAGGGTGCAGTAGACAACAGGTTTGAGCCAGGAAAGGCGCCAAAAAAAGAAGTAAAAGGTTTTGCGGGTATGGAGAGGGCTTTTGCAATTTGCTCTCCATATGCCGTCAATTTATAATTGGATATTCCAAAGTTTATTAAAGAGTTTTCTCGTAAAACCTCACTAAGTACATTAGTGCTCACATCCTCTTTTTCAAATGTTTTCAGGTTGAGATGCTGAGGCCAGTGATGTGCTGCTGGTGGGGTTGTCTGAGGTTTCGAGTTTGTTGCTCTATATAGTTACATGTTTTTCTTCCACTAAGTTTCTGCTAAGTACTCTGATATTAGTATCTAGTCTTGATTAATGTAACTTGATTCTTGAGAATAGCATGTCTTAAATGCTATGAATTCTAGTTATCAATAAAGTATTTGAAGCATGTTCTTTTGACATACCCGTCTATGCCTTTATTGATTCCGAGTTATTTGAATAGTCATACCTGTTGAGCATTCTAGTATCTATTCATTTTCAGTTGACTTGTAAATAAGTCTCGCATGCTTGTTATCATTGTCTGCCTACGAAGAGGTTTTTTCTTCCAAACATGATTCTGTTCATTCAAGTTAAGTTTTAAGTTAGTTCCTGGTTTGGTCCTATGAATGGGACAGTATGATTTATTTGACTCCGACCTTTTTATGGGTCTTAGCCATTGTGGCTTGCGAGGAAGTTTTGCTTAGTTATAAAGTCAAATTCCTATCTGTTTATATTTGGATTCTGTTTAAATTTCGGTTGGCCTATGACTTGGCATTCATTTGACTCGATTAAATCCTTTGACCCCCCCTTCGACTTGTTTGAACCCTTTGACCCCGTTGATTCGTCAAAATCGATAGTTCTTCCAAGTCATAAAGTTAAGTTGCCTAGTTCTTGAGGTGCTAACTTAGTTTAATTCTAAAAACACCCCCCTGGATTTCTGATTTTTCGTGCTATTTTACGCACAAAAACCCCGTCCCCATCCTCGGGACCGGGCTGTTATAGTTGGTATCAAAGCAGGTTTGCAAACACTGCAGGCCTGTCTCTCCTTGAAGTAATTGATTGAACTCTTATATGAATATTGAATTGTTCAAAAGTATTAATCAACAACCCCAAGTTCACCACCTCTCTCGCATCTTCAACAAAGCTAAGGTATGATTGAGTTAAAGTATATTGATTATATTTGGTATAACTTTTTGAAAGTACAGGATAAGGAGAAGAGTTTTGAGCAAGACAAGGTTAGTCGATTTTGAAATCGAACATTATTTCTTTAGAAATAAAATTTTTGGTTATACCAAAGTTTAAAGTGGAACTTATTAAAGTAAGTTCTAGATCAATGTTTTAAGAGTTTTTAGTCATTAAGGACTCAATCAAGAAGCAAATCTTTTCAGAATAATATTTTCTGCAGATACTCGAATTATTTCGGTCATTTTAGACCGTTAAAATTTTTGAGTAAAGTTATAAGATTTGAAAGTTGATGTAAAAATATTCTTTTGATAAAGGCTTGTCTACTGCCCATAAGGAAAGGATTTAAGGATGAATGAGGCATAGAGAATATAGTTAGAACATAGACTATAGCGAGCTTGAATTAGGGAGAATTCTAGAATTCCCTTTAGGTTCTCTTATGAACCTAGATTGAGTAAGTTCCTTCTCAAGGAGCTAGAGTTAAGTAGGGTTGTTCAAAAGAATATTTATAGAGCGCTCATAAGAAGGATAAATGATTTCGAGATTTTAGTAGAATCGAGAAGAAGGTCATGAAGTTCAGTTTCGAGCGATAAGCAAGAAGAGGAGCAGTCAAGTTAAAGGCAAATTATCAGAGTGGCGCAGTGGAAGCGTGGTGGGCCCATAATTTCTTTAGCTTGAAGACTTGATCCCCAATTTCAAAGCCTGGCAGTTGCTCGACATACATGTCCTCCTTGAACATTCCTTGAAGAAAAGCACTCTTAACATCCATTTGGTAGACTTTGAAGTTGAAGTGGGCTGCATAGGCTAGGAACAGTCTGATGGCTTCTAATCTTGCAACTGGTGCAAATGTCTCATCAAAGTCGATCCCTTCACTTTGTGAGTATCCTTTGGCTACCAGTCTTGCCTTGTTCCTTGTGATCACACCTTGTTCATCCAGCTTGTTGCGAAAAACCCATTTTGTACCAATGACCTTCTGAGTTTTTGGTCTATCGACAAGAAACTATACGTCATTTCTTGTGAACTGATTCAATTCTTCTTGCATGGCCATGATCTAGTCTGAATCTTCTAAGGCTTCTTTGACGTTTGTTGGTTCTGTTTGAGATATGAAGCATGTGAATAATGCATGCTCAGTTGAACTTCTGGTTTGAACTCTACTTCTTGGATCACCAACTATCTTGTCAGTTGGATGGCTTCGGAGCGATTTGGGCAAGATAGCTTCAGCTGGTTCTACTGTGGTGAAGTCATCAGTCACCCTTTCATCAGTTGGTTCGGCATCTTCATCAGTTTTTCCCCCTATTTCAGTTGTGGGGTTTATGGTCTCAGCACGATTTTTGTATTCATTGGCCATATTGCTCTCAACTGGTTTAGTACCAGTTTCATTTCTTTCTTCTAGTGAAACTTCAAGCCGCTCTGAAACAATGTGATCCACATAGTCCTGCGAGTTCTCAGTTTCACTAGGTAGTACTTGAACCGATGTGTCTATTGTATCTTTGTTCCTGTACTCATTAGCAAATTCATCAAATACCACATGACCTGTTATTTCTATAACAAGAGTTCGTTTATTGAACACTCTGTAAGCTTGTGCGTGAGGCGAATTATACCCAAGGAATATTCCCTCATCAGCTTTAGCACTGAAAGCTTTCAGTTGAGTCTTGCCATTGTTGTGAATATAACATTTACAGCCGAATACTTTAAAGTATGAGTTGGAAGGCTTACGACCCTTATACAGTTCATACGGTGTTTTGTCATGTGCGATGACGATGGCACTTCGATTTTGAGTATGGAAAGCTGTGTTGACTGCTTCAGCCCAGTAACTTTCAGCTATGTTGGCATCAACTATCATTGCTCGAGCTGCTTCTTTAAGTTTCCGGTTTCACCTTTCAACTACACCGTTTTGTTGTAGAGTCCTTGCAGCTGAGTGTTCATGAGTGATTTTAGTTTGTTGAGAAAACTGATCATTTGCTGATTCACAAATTCAGTTTCATTGTCGGAGCGAATCCTTTGAACTGATCTCTCTTTTTCTGTTTGTAGCCTTCTAATCAGCGCCGTTAACTTATCGTAAGTTTCATCTTTGCTTCTCAAGAATTCCACCCACGCATATCTTGAGAAATCATCAACTACTACAAGAGTGAATCTTTTTCCTTTTGGGGTCTGTGGTCTGACTGGACCAAACAGATCCATATGTAGCAGTTGGAGGTAATCAGTTGTTCTTGGTGGATGACTCATATTCTTGATGTTGGGGTTTTTTCGAATTAAACCACCGCATGATCATTTGGATGTTCATTAATCCGTGTTCATGCAAATCATAATTTTATGTAACATGCATGTTTATCACAATCTAATCAAAAAGCATACAAAGCAGATTTGAATCTAATAAAGCGGAAGACATAGAAACGAATCTACTTACAAATCGATAGACGGTCTGTGGACAAGATTAAAGATCAAATCTTGCTGTTGAATGAATACAGGGATGGCGCCACCTAGCTCAAAATTCAACCACCACAAATTCTACTCCAAGATCTTCTGTTGTATTCCCGGACTGTATCTAGATTCAGAGTGGGCTGAAATCTACTAGATAGAGTTGTGAAATCTGTGGATAACTTTGAGAGACATAGAGGGGCTGATTTCCTATGAATAAATTCATGAAAATTTCGTGCCCCCCCTCCCCTTATATATAGGGAGGGGTGAAATTTCATGTTCCAGCCCTATTGGGCTGGGCCTCTATCTCAAGTTCAATATCCAGTCCACTTTCAGTCAATTGGGCTACAACAGGGATCTAGAAGAATATTAAATTGGCCCACTAATTTATTTAATATCCAATATCCAATAAACCTAGGATATAATTAAATAAATTAAGTTTTACTTTTATTCCACTAAAGAAGTAAAACTGACCTACCAATTTAATACATATTTACGAATATGCTTTCTCCTTTAGTCCAGCCATTCCCCGTGTTTAAGATATAATGTTCATTAATTAATTATGTAAGCCTCTGACAGCTATAATTAATTAACATCTAAAACCTTGAGTAGTACCACACAAGCTTTATTCGTGTACGGAATAAATTCCACCTGCAGGGTTTCAACATGAACTTGTGCTTCCTCAAGAGAACATCATCAACCTGGCGCACCAGGACACAGCGCTCATGCATACTGCTCGAGACATCATGTATACATTGTTATTACCCAAGATATCGAATTTGATCTATGAAAAGATCTCACTCATTGATAAATCAAAGTAATAAATAAGGCACACATATGCTCGCCAATATCACATGAGTTCAGAACCCGAACTCTGTGGATCTTTATTCTCTCAGTAACTGGGTCAGAGACAGAGAATAGTATCCTATTGTGATCCTCCTCAATACACTAACCAGTGTACTAGAATAATCAGTTAGCCAAGATAAACTAACTTATCAGATTATTCTACGGTGTACCGATGGTGTGTTCAGGACCATCTAAGCCGTGAGCTCTTTAATACATTACAAGGTTCTAATGATACGATCTTACCGTGAGACTCCCCACACCATATCATCTACAATGTAAGTATATGGAACATTGCATAAAACAATTATAGAACATAATCTAAATGCAAACAGTGACTGCAATAACTTTCATTTCATATCATCATATCATCAGGAAAGTATACAAAGACAAGTCTTCCAGTATACAAAACTAACAATCTCCCACTTATACTTGAAGCATGTCTTTCAAGCATAATAACTAATTGGCAAACTCTCCAATCTAAAACTATGAACTCAAACTGCGCTACCGGGTCTGCATCTCACTCCCATTTTCTCCACGTGACCATCAAAGGTCTTAGCTGCCAGGCTCTTCGTGAATGGATCAGCCAGGTTGTCCTCAGATGCAATCTTGACCACCGCCACGTCTCCTCTCTTAACGATTTCTCGTATAAGATGGTACTTTCTCTCTATGTGTTTACTTGCTTTGTGAGCTCTGGGTTCCTTCGAATTTACCACTGCACCAGAATTATCACAGTATATCGTGATAGTCTTAGGCAAATCAGGAACCACACCCAAGCCCACTAGGAACCCGCGGAGCCAGACAGCCTCTTTTGCAGCCTCAGAGGCAGCTACATACTCAGCTTCCATGGTGGAATCCGCAATGCATTTCTGCTTAATGCTTCTCCATGCGATGGCTCCACCTCCTAGTGTAAACACATAGCCCGAGGTAGACTTACTCTGATCTTTGTCGGATTGAAAATCTGAGTCCGTGTAACCTAAAGGTACTAGGCTATCAGAGCGGAAAACTAACATGTAGTCTCGAGTCCGTTTAAGGTACTTGAGAATGTTTTTGACCGCAGTCCAGTGACCTTGTCCAGGGTTAGACTGATATCTGCTTACCATGCCAACGGCATAGCATATATCAGGCCTAGTGCATAGCATAGCATACATCAAACTTCCCACAGCCGAAGCATATGGTACTTTCTTCATTTCCTCTATCTCAGACTGTGTTTGGGGACACATTTCCTTGGATAGATGAATTCCATGCCTGTAAGGTATAAAACCTTTCTTGGAATCTTGCATGCCAAATCTAGCTAGCACTGTATCGATATAAGTCACCTGGGACAGACATAACATCCTTTTCTGGCGATCACGAATGATCTTGATGCCAAGGACATGTCCGGCTTCACCCAGATCCTTCATATCGAACTGCTCGGACAACCACACCCTAATGTTTGACAACGCCTTCTTACTATTTCCAATAAGCAAGATGTCATCAACATAAAGTACGAGGAATGCCACCACGTTTCCATCACATTTCTTGTACACACAGCTCTCATCCGGACTTTGCACGAATCCATATGACTGGATAACCTTGTCAAATCGGATGTTCCAAGACCTTGATGCCTGCTTAAGTCCATAAATGGATCTCTTAAGCTTACACACCAAGTGCTCTTGGCCCTTAGCAATGAATCCCTCTGGTTGTTTCATGTGAATGTTTTCCTCAAGACTTCCATTTAGGAAATCCGTCTTGACATCCATCTGCCAGATCTCATAATCCAAATGAGCGGCAATAGACAAGAGAATCCGGATTGACTTAAGCATGGCTACCGGTGAAAAGGTTTCCTCATAATCGATCCCTTCTTTCTGAGTATACCTTTTTGCCACCAATCTAGCTTTGAAGGTTTCAACCTTTCCATCAGATCCTCTCTTGCGCTTGTAGACCCACTTACAGCCAATGGGTTTTACCCCATCTAGTGGTTCTACAAGTTCCCAGACTTGATTGTGATCCATAGATCCAATCTCAGACTCCATTGCAGTTTTCCAAGAATCTGCATCTTTATCTCGAATTGCCTCGTCATAGGTCCTGGGATCCAATTCATTGAGACCATCTGGGAAATCTGAAGCCTCTCCCAGACCAATGAATCTATCAGGTTGGCGTACAACCCTCCCACTGCGACGAGGCAGTTCATGTACTTCTGTGACACGTTGTGCAGTGTTTGGTGGTTCCTCTTCTTGTACAACCGGTGTAGGATTCGATCCTCCCCTTAACTCCTCAAGGATGATGTGACTCCTTGGTTTGTGGTTTATAACATAGTCTTCCTCTAAGAATCGAGCATTGGTGCTAACAGTGATCTTCTGATCCTTAAGACTATAAAACAAACCACCTTTCGTTCCTCTAGGATATCCAACGAATAGCCTTACATCAGTACGAGGAGCCAGCTTATCAGCTTCCTTGTCCAACACGTGTGTTGGGCTACCTTAAATCCGAATATGGTTCAAACTGGGCTTTCGTCCAGTCCATAGTTCTGTAGGTGTAGCAGGAACTGATTTCGAAGGAACCAAGTTAAGAATATAGGCTGCTGTTTCCAGGGCATATCCCCAGAATGAAATAGGCAACTCAGAATAACTCATCATCGATCTAACCATCTCTAACAATGTACGATTCCTTCTTTCCGCCACGCCATTCTGCTGTGGCGTTCCAGGTGCAGTCAACTGGGATGTAATCCCACTCTCTGCCATGTAATCCCTAAATTCGCTTGAGAGGTACTCGCCACCATGATCGGAACGTAGTGACTTGATACTTCTGCTTGTTCGTTTCTCCACTTCCGCCTTAAACTCTTTGAATTTCTCAAAGCATTCAGACTTACGACGTAAGAGGTAGATATAACCGTATCTAGAGTAATCATCAATAAGAGTGATGAAATACTCGAACCCTCCTCGAGCTTGAACTGACATAGGGCCGCATAGGTCAGAGTTAATCAAATCTAATAGCCCTTCGAATTTATTTCCTTTTGACTGGAAAGGACGCTTGGTCATTTTACCTTCCAAACAGGATTCACACAAAGGAAACGATTCTAGTACCAAAGAAGACAATGGTCCATCGTTTACAAGCCTTTGTATCCTCTTAAGGTTAATGTGACCTAGCCTTAGATGCCAAAGATAGGTTTGATTCAATTCCGAAGGTTCTTTTCTCTTGTTAAGGTTTATGATCTTTGTATTCAACAGTTGTCTATGCGTAGTGTTTTCAGTTGGTTTAAGAAAGTATAAGTGTCCATCCAATGTGCCAGAACAGATAAAATGTTTACCATTAAAGATAACTACTTTGTTATCAAAAGAAACAGAATATCCATCCATAATCAATTTAGAAACTGAAATCAAGTTTCGCCTAAAACCAGGCACATAAAGACAATCTTTCAAAACCAAAGTTCTATCACTACTGAAAGGTAAAACAACGTCTCCCACTGCAACAACCGCCACTCTCGTAGCATTGCCCATGTAGACGGTGATCTCGTCCTCACTCAGCTGTCTTTTTACCAGGAACCCTTGTAAAGACATGCAAACATGATCAGTAGCTCCAGTATCTACTACCCACGACTGGGTAGAACAAGTTGCTAAACATGTTTCCACAACCAGAGTGTGAGATGTACCTCTCTTCTTCATTGCTAAGTGGCGAGCCGAGCGGTTCTGATAACCGAAGAGCTCCTTAAGGTTGAGCATGACATCATAAGCAGTCTTCATAGTCTGATGCTGATGTTGCAACACATTCGACATGGAAGCCATAATGTAGCAGCGCGCTATCTTATCAGACTTGACCCACTTGTCATACACAGCCCTTTGGGCTTCGTCAGAACCCTCATCTGGCTTGTCAGGACATACCTCTTCAAGTACAAACTTGTGTCCCTCAGCAACAAGAACTAAGTTAAGGTTACGAATCCAGTCATTGTAGTTTGCACCGACAAGTTTGTTTTCTTTGAGGATTGAGGACAGATTGGAGAGTGCCATTGATGATATGAAATAACTGAAATTAAACATGCAGTACAGTCACATAACAAGTTTAGGATAAACAGTATATAATTGAAAGCCTCATAAAAATTATATAATTTTCCACCGACACTTTAAAAACATCTTTTATAAGCCACGATAGTGTGGACATTTATAAAAAACATCTTTAAATAGGTTAAACCTTTAATTTGCCTCCAGTTGAGTTTCCTTACAACAAGCAAATTAATAGTCGGATAATTAACACGGTCATGTAATCGTCTAACTGATAAGCCACGATCGTGTGGACGTTTATCAATAAATTACATCTAAGTGTGCATACCATTATCTTCGTACCAAGAGCACTATTCGAATTTAACTGCTCCAGATGGAGGAGTCAGTTAGTCCTAACAGTGTTCTACAGCTATCCATTTAGGAGATTTAATTTCTAGAGAAATCTGTGATATAACACATCCGATATGGAGGAAGACCGATGTCAACGCGCATGCCCATCACTTCTCAATTAAACCAGATATTAATGGAGACCGTATGAGATTTCTACATACTTTGGTATGAATCTCTCCCACTTAGTTATTTATCTTTGAGGTTTCATTTTATCCCATTATCGAACATGCAAACATCACATAAAATGATAAACATCCATTGCATGCTTCAACATAATAAGCAACAGTAATATTCCAACTATCATGGCTTATATCTCATGTTGATTGATGAGATAAAACTGGAAAGTCAGCTCCGGAAACAGGCTTTGAACCGCCGCCCCTTCACCGCGCCTCGCCGAAAATCCTAGCTCCATTTAGGGTTTCGGGACGTGAACCGGTGAACCTTCCTTTTTGGTGCTGAACCACTTTCCTTCTTTTGAGTTGATCTCCGATCTTTATTCAATACAGACTATCTATTCCAAAAGGAAAAATCTAATATTGCTAGAATAAAAATTACAACTCAAAAACTCGTCTAACAGCTTTATATCTATTACATTAAAACAACGTAAAATAAAACCTAGACCTAATCCATGGATTTTCTCATGGATTAAAATCACGTAGCCAAACCGGCATACGGCCAAACATTCATTCAACATAAACATACATCACATAAAATAAAGGAGCCATGATAGTTGGTAAACCTGCAAACAAACACAGTCTACAAAACCAACAATCATGTATTATATGATCCACATAAAATAACATATGATATCTATGCATGAATATTAAATAATAGTCGAATTTTACAATTAATTAAATTAATTAATTCGATATTATCCACAAGATAAAAATTGGAAATTAAAATAATTATCCACCAATTTTAAACTTGTATATTTCGAAAATAATTACAAAATAAATCTGGAAATTATTAATAATTATCCACCAAATTTATTTAATATTTTCTAACCACCCTAATTAAATAATAATTGGATATATTGATATAAATCAAAAATCTAATCCAAATATTATCCATAAGAATCTAAATCTTTAAGGATAAAGTTTGGAGATTTGATTCCAATCCAAAATCTTCCAAAACTTATCCAAATTTAAAATCTTATCACAATTGGATTTTGATAATTATTTGTATATATCCAAAATCACCTTATCCAATATTTAATCAAGATTTTCGAAAATAATACCAATAATAAATCTGGAAATTTGATCCACTTCAAATTCTTCCAAATTTAAAATTCTATTTTCAAATCTATCTAGATTAAAATTAGGTAAATTAAGATATACATCAAATAATATCAAATCTAAATCCAACACATCCAAATTTTCAATCCACATTAATTAATAAATCTAGAAATTTGATTTTCATCAAAATCTTCTCCAAATTAATTTATTAAAATCGAAAATTACACTATATTTCACATTTGGAAATTTTGACATTAATCAAATAACTATTCCAAATAATATAGCTATAGGTTTCGAAATTTTCAAGAATAAAAATCTGGAAATTTTGATCCACTTCAAAAATTACCAAATTTAAAATTCTAATTTCAAACCTATCTAGATTAGAATTAGGCAATCTTTGATATACATCAAAAATCACCAAATCCAAATCTAATCATCATAATTTTCGAACCACACTAGGAAATAAATCTGAAAATTTGATCTTGATCAAAACATCATCCAAACTTAATTCCAAAAGTGCCGAAAATTACTACACCAAATTAGGAAATTTTATACACATCAAAAATCGAAATTTTTGACATCCAAATTTTCGAACCATGTGAAATAAAATCTGAAAAATTTGAAGATCATCAAATATCATCCCAAATCTTTATTCCACAGTGGCCGAAAACTCATATACCTCAAAACTAAAATTTTCGATTTTTTACATCTCAAATTCTTCCAAGTTTTGAATACCATAAAATCGAAACACATGCCAATTAAATCTGAAAATTTAAACACCATAAATTTATCAAAAAATTTAATTATGCAATTCGAATTCATGCCCGGATTAATCCTAGAACAGTGCCAAAACCCGCTCTGATACCAGTTGTTGGGGTTTTTTCGAATTAAACCACCGCATGATCATTTGGATATTCATTAATCCGTGTTCATGCAAATCATAATTTTATGTAACATGCATGTTTATCACAATCTAATCAAAAAGCATACAAAGCAGATTTGAATCTAATAAAGCGGAAGACATAGAAACGAATCTACTTACAAATCGATAGACGGTCTGTGGACAAGATTAAAGATCAAATCTTGCTGTTGAATGAATACAGGGATGGCGCCACCTAGCTCAAAATTCGACCACCACAAATTCTACTCCAAGATCTTCTGTTGTATTCCCGGACTGTATCTAGATTCAGAGTGGGCTGAAATCTACTAGATAGAGTTGTGAAATCTGTGGATAACTTTGAGAGACATAGAGGGACTGATTTCCTATGAATAAATTCATGAAAATTTCGTGCCCCCCCTCCCCTTATATATAGGGAGGGGTGAAATTTCATGTTCCAACCCTATTGGGCTGGGCCTCTATCTCAAGTTCAATATCCAGTCCACTTTCAGTCAATTGGGCTACAACAGGGATCTAGAAGAATATTAAATTGGCCCACTAATTTATTTAATATCCAATATCCAATAAACCTAGGATATAATTAAATAAATTAAGTTTTACTTTTATTCCACTAAAGAAGTAAAACTGACCTACCAATTTAATACATATTTACGAATATGCTTTCTCCTTTAATCCAGCCATTCCCCGTGTTTAAGATATAATGTTCATTAATTAATTATGTAAGCCTCTGACAGCTATAATTAATTAACATCTAAAACCTTGAGTAGTATCACACAAGCTTTATTCATGTACGGAATAAATTCCACCTGCAGGGTTTCAACATGAACTTGTGCTTCCTCAAGAGAACATCATCAACCTGGCGCACCAGGACACAGTGCTCATGCATACTGCTCGAGACATCATGTATACATTGTTATTACCCAAGATATCGAATTCGATCTATGAAAAGATCTCACCCATTGATAAATCAAAGTAATAAATAAGGCACACATATGCTCGCCAATATCACATGAGTTCAGAACCCGAACTCTGTGGATCTTTATTCTCTCAGTAACTGGGTCAGAGACAGAGAATAGTATCCTATTGTGATCCTCCTCAATACACTAACCAGTGTACTAGAATAATCAGTTAGCCAAGATAAACTAACTTATCAGATTATTCTACGGTGTACCGATGGTGTGTTCAGGACCATCTAAGCCGTGAGCTCTTTAATACATTACAAGGTTCTAATGATACGATCTTACCGTGTGACTCCCCACACCATATCATCTACAATGTAAGTATATGGAACATTGCATAAAACAATTATAGAACATAATCTAAATGCAAACAGTGACTGCAATAACTTTCATTTCATATCATCATATCATCAGAAAAGTATACAAAGATAAGTCTTCCAGTATACAAAACTAACACTTGAAAGATGACTTCACTTGCTTCCCTTTTTGGCATGGTCCACACACACCTGTTTTCTTATATATCTCCTTGAGAAGCCCCTCAACTAGCTCTTTCTTGGCTAGGTAGTTGATTATTTTGAAGTTGAGGTGGTTCAGTCATCGATGCCATAGCCAGCTTGCTTCAGTTGATCCCTCTGAAAGAAAGCAAGCTTCTGAGTAGCCGGTTGACCAGTCAACAATATACATGTTGCCTCTCCTTATGCCAGTGAGAAGAATTACACCAGTTGACTTGTCTCTTATGTTGAAGGAGTTTTTGGTGAAGTCAACTGAGTAGCCATTGTCGCACAGCTGGCTGATGCTGAGTAGTTTGTGTTTTAGTCCGTCCACATGGGAGACTCCATTTACTACAACTTTTCCTTTGACCATGAATCCTTCTCCAATGGTTTTGCTTTTGGAGTTGTTTCCAAATATGACAAGTGGACCTTTGACTTCTTCATAACCGTTGAGATCTTCTCTGTCTCCAGTCATATGCTTGGAGCACCCGCTATCTAGATACCAGATATCTTTGGTTTTCTTCATAGATAGGATGCTCTTATCCTGTAAAAATAAGGATTAGCATTTAGGGACCCGTTTCATATCGGGTCTTTGTTGATACATCAAGTTCTTTGGAATCCAAACTTGCTAAACTTTCGGTTTTTTATCATTCAGAGATCTGACTGATTTGGATTCCCTGATCAGTTTAGATTTTCTCTCAACTCTTCTATTTTGAGTTGAATCAGTTGAATGGTACCTGCATTGAGAGTTAGTTGGATAGAACAATTCAACTAAAATGCTTTGGTCTTGAGACTTCTATGATCAGGCCAGTGTCTTGTATGTTTCCAGTTTATTGGATTGAACCCTTTTGGTTCATTTCTGGAATCCAGGTACTCTTTATAGTGATGGTAGGGTTCAAAGGAGTTTCTTTGATCTCTCCTAAAGGTGTTCTGATTGAACTTCTTGGTAGGATAAACTTGAGATCTAAACTGGTTTTTCTTTCTAAAGTGAGCTGATCTATCAGTTTACCTTGAAGGCATTATGTGCTGAGCTGATGGTCTCTATTGAACTGAAGGTTTTGAATGAATAGATTGGTTTGAGTGAACTGATGGTCTTGGCTGGAATTTTGGCTTTAGTTGACCAGGTGTTTTTGGTTGGGAGAACTGACTGAATTGTCTAGGCTGATTTTGAGGGTTTCTCAATATTCCTTTGCCTTTGGTTAGTTCAGCTAGCTCATCATGAGTTGACCTGGTGAATCCTTTTAGGATTTCTTTATCATTCGGTTGAGCAATTGCCTTTTCTTTCTCTAAGGCAGTGAACCTGCTATATCCTAGCCCTGTGCTGCTGGTTCCAGTTCTCTGATGATTTAATATCTCATCTAGAGTTTGAGATCCCTTTTTGAACTTGAGAGTTACTTTTTCTCTCTCATGGATCTCTTGCTTGAGTTTTTGATTCTCAGCTTCTAGGTCAACAGTTCTTAGTTTCAACTTTTCAAATTCCATAAACTAAGACTCAAGATAATTCATTCTTTCATGATCAATGCTCAGTTTTCTAACTCTATTTCTCAGTTCATCATTTTCATCTTTCAGTTCAACATGCAAGCAGGATATTGAAGCTAATTGATCTTCTAGCATCATAAGTTTCATATCAAGTTCATTGCTAGAGACAGTTGCTTCATTCATATAATAGAAGGAGGTTTGAGACTCAGCTGAACTAACCTCTTCATCATTGTCAGCCATGAGGCAAAATAGAGCTTCATCATCTGATCTGTAGCCATCAGAATCAATTCCAGATGGATAGTCTGAATCGTCTAGCACGGTATTCTCGTAGTTTGCAACCATTACTTTCCTTTTGAAGAAGCTCCTCCTCACTTTAACTTTCTTGTCTTCAGGGACTTCTGGACATTCATATCTGTAATGTCCTTATTGGTGGCAGTGAAAACATTCTCCTAGATTTCGATTTCCACCCCTAAGCGGTTCAGTTGATCGTTCAGCTGGTTGATGAGTTCTCTCATCTTTTCGGATCTCAGAGGTGGAACTAATTGTTTATCCCAGACTCTCTTCAGTTTTTCTAACAACCTGGTAACTAACTAAATTTGATCATTGATATCTTCAGTCAAGTTTTCCTTCTATTCGATTGTTTCTCTTTTTCGTTCGGATGAAGATCCGCCTTGATTTTCTTTGGCTGGTGAGCTCCTGGGCCGGAAGTTGTTCCTTTCTTGAGTATTTCTAAACCGGTTCCTTTCACCATGAAAAGCTGCGTCTTGAGCTGATGATGTTGATGCTTCCTTCTTCCGGTTTAGGCTGTACTCATGAGCTTTGAGAGAGCCAAACAATTCTCTGGGAGTGATGCTATTTAGATTTCTTGATTCTTTTGTAGCTATCACTTTCATGTCCCATTCTTCAGTGAGATTATCCAAAACTTTGGAATTCATCTTAGAATTGGGATAACTTCTCCCTAGGTTGGTCATCTGACTGATTATGCCTAGAAATCTGGTTTCAAGGCTTGAGATGGATTCTTCTGACTGCATTTTGAAGGATTCATATCTGTCAACTGCTAGTTAGAGCTTGTTTCCCTTGATGGCTTCGGATTCTTGGCATAGATCAGCTAGTAAATCCCATATCTCCTTGGCAGTTATGCAGTTCTTTATGTCCTTCATTCCGTCCTCATCTAGAGTTTGAAATAGTGCAGCTTGAGCAACGAACTCTAGATTCTTCAACTTCTTCTCTTCACTGGTGAGAAGATTAGTTGGCTTTGGGATCCTTGCTGGTTTATTGATATCAACTATGTGAGCATCATTGTCCATCATGATGCTGATTGGACCATCTTCAATAACTTCCCATATATTCTCATGGATCGAGCAGAGATGCACCTTCATTCGCCTGCTCCAATTATCATAATTCTCAACTGAAAATAAAGGTAGCTTATGGTTTCCCATAGCTTGAAATGTTAGCACAGATAAGTAGATCTGATTCAGTTGATCTGCAGAAACGGCTGATCCTTAGAATCAACCGCTCTAATACCACTTGTTGGTCCCGGGCGAGTCGATATCAGTTTAGAGGGAGGGTGAATAAACTGATTAAAACTTTTACCTTAATTGCGGAATAATAAGGGCCCTTAACTCGCTTAGAAACTTATCTATGCACAATTCAAATAAGTACTTTGGACAGCTTGAGTGCAGATTGTGTGAGCTTGTGTACAGTTCAAAGATATGTAATTAATCAAAATAGTACAGCACATAAATGATTTATAGAGGTTCGAAGTCTCAAACTCCTACATCCTCTCTTCCTTCCGCAGAAGGGAAACTTCATTATATAACTTGAGTTTCTTTACAAATTACACAATGAAGGACAGTTGGCTGAACCTGGTAACTGCTCGCTACCTTAGCGAGTCGACGGCTCACACTTGAAGTCCCTAACTGCTCGCTAGGAAGGTAGGTGCTATTGACGTCTTTACAAGATTTTAGATCTCTTTCGATCTTCAAGAGGTTAGTCTTGAACAGGGGGTATCAACTGATGTGCTCCTTCAATTGATCTGGATAGTTGATCGTTGTATTGCTGAAACTGAGAAGGCTGCCCTGGCTGGTTAATCAACAGCTGGCTGAATGTTTTGACTCTTTGAATTCTTCTTCTCAGTTGGACTCTTGCAGTTTTTAGCAAATGCTGAACTTGAGCTATGTGGGAGGGAGAAAGAAAGCTCTGCTTGAATGAAGGTTTCAAGAATAAGTATTGCTAAAAGTCTCGGAGGCAAGAGTTATTTAAAACTTTGATTCACTCGTCATTTATAGAGGAGTGATTTTATGACCGTTGAGTTCCATTGATCGGTGGCTCTGTTGGTTCATCAATGGCTCTGTTGGTCTTTATTGCCAATCGATCTCCATTGGATATTTAATTCCAGGATCTCCGTTGAGGCATTTATTCCAAGATTCGCCGGTTGAGCTATAACTCCAGGGTTCTCTGGCTAGCAATTCTGAGCTTCAGTTTTAGCAACTTGAGTTCCAGTTGGCAGTTCTGAACTTGTCTGTTTAGTTCGGCTATTACTCCAGCTGGCAGTCCTAAGCTTGTATGCTTAGTTTGGCTATTGCTCCATTTGGGAGTACTGAGCTTGTCAGCTCAGTTTGACTACTGCTCCAGTTGGCAGTTCTGAGCTTGTCAGCTCAGTTTGGCTATTGCTCCAGTTGGCAGTTCTGAGCTTGTCAGCTCAGTTTGACTATTGCTCCAGTTGGCAGTTCTGAACTTGTCAGCTCAGTTCGGCTATTGCTCCAGTTGGCAGTTTTGAGCTTGTCAGCTCAGTTTGACTATTGCTTCAGTTGGCAGTTCTGAACTTGTCAGCTCAGTTTGGCTATTACTCCAGTTGGCAGTTCTGAGCTTGTCAGCTCAGTTTGATTATCATTCTCAAGCTCTATTGTCAGCTTGACTGATCATAAGCTGGCTGACTTCAGTTCTGGCCTTTAGCTGATTTGTCTGTTCACTTCAGTTTGGCCATCAGTTGGATACTTCCAGTCTTTCAGTTTAAATTGATCTCGTATCAGTTTCTTCAGTCTAGTCGATTATTTTCTCCTTCAGCTCAGCTGACTTAGCTGTCAGTTTGGGTCGACTGGTTCGTCTCTTAGAATCCATAGCTGAATTGAGTTCTGACTGGTTGGCGTATCCTCATAGCTGGTAGACCATACTCCAGTTTGGTTGACTTCAGCTTTGATTGAGTTCCTTTTTTCTGCTTCTGGATTGGTCAACTCAGATCTACAGCTTGAATTTTAGTCAGTTTTTCATAAATAGTTTTGACATCTCATCAAAACCTTATCTAGAGGTTCCTTGATAGTTTTTCCTAACGGATACTAAATTGAAAAAATTGAATCGTGTAATTTAAAAAATAAAACTATCATCAACAACTATATTAATGCAAAAATAAACAAGCAAACGAAAAAACTCTTTAAGCCTCGGAAAATATCAAGAATACAATGAGAAAATGACAATCCTATTTCAATTTATCGACAAAATTAATGACTTTTATTTTTAAATAAACCATGATTCATATATATACATATGATAATTTTTAAAATTTGTTTCAAAGCAAATCAATTAAATGATTGACCTAGTTATTGGTAAGTTAAAAATTAATTAACAAATTTATATGAAATTGTTGGTGATTTTATGGAAATAAATCAATTTAATCATAGAAACATATAATTAATATAATTATATTAGATTTTCAAATATTATGTGTACTTTTTGTTATTAGATGAATAATATTTATTAGTGTATAGTATTTTGAAATCTATGCAATTATGATAGATTAATGTTTTATTATGGAAATTCTCGATTATATGAAAAATTACAATCGTCTAAATATTTTTATAAATCAATAATCGATTAAATCTAATTAGATATATATACTTGTACACTCTATTATCAAAATTAAATTATTTCACCGATTTGTATAGATATTATTAGTTGTTATTTGTTAAATATGGGCATATGCAAAATTAACAAATGAATAATTCTTGTCAAACCCCTTCTGAAAGATATACGCACAAATTTATGGTAAATATCTAGATTACATACCATAGAAAATAATGTATATTCTATTATTTGTGTAATATAATTAATTCATAATTTTTATTACTTAATTGCATACTATTTACATGTATATATAATTATATCACTATTAAAATGATTTAGGCGGAAAATTTTATTCTTTCTATTTGAAATGACTATTTTACTTTTAGATATAATATAGATTCATGGCAAGATAATTTAAATAATTAGCATTTCTCACCTAGTTGGTACTTTCGTATACAAAAATCATTTTGTTGAAATATAGATAATTAATATATAAGAATATTTTCCAAAATTTATTTAATGGTGAATTATAAAGAGATATCAAACTATAAAAATTAGAATTACATGAATCAAACTATAGTATAATATGTGTGTGTGTGTGTGTGTGTGTGTGTATATATATATATATATATATATTGAAAAGATGCCACGCAAAATATTTTATAATACTATATTTATTAGAATTTATTTACATGTTATATTAACAAATTAGCAAAGATTGCTATGTTCAATTATTCATCACGATATATATGATAGCTAGATTGATAGTTTTATTCCACACATATATATTCCTTATATAAATAAAGGATTAATTCGGTAGAAATTAATACCATTAAATTGGTTGAATTTAATATTAATAGATATATAATTAATTAATCAAAATATTGAGATAGTTATGTTAATTATATTACTCCCCTTTTCTCAAATATGATTTGTGATTGCGAGCTGAAAGATTGTATCCAACAGGGGAGGGGGAGAGAGATATTATATATTACAATGTATTGCAAAAAAAAAAGGGTCTTAAAAGTGTTGGAAAATACTACAATGCATGAAAACGTAATTAATCAAACATATAAAATCCAAGCATGACAACCAAAAAAATAAATAAACTACATAAAAACAAACAAAATCAAATATATTTTATCTGGTAGTTGACTACGACTATTGCAACACATAATATGGAAAAAAAATTCTAAAGATGTAGGGTTAAAATATGGAGTTCATGATAGAACGACCATCATTTAAAAATTTAGGATAATTTGAATGATGCGCGGGTTCCTTTTCTTGGACAAAATATGTCGTGTCCTTCTGCCTCCTCATTCGTTGTCCCGTTTTGCATCGCGATATCAATATACTTCTTATGGGGCACTTAGGAGCTGAATGGTATGGTGGAATGGAATGACCATTCTCATGTTTATTTTCATTCCTGTGATTGATATGCCTTAATATCGGGAATCACCATTCCCGAAGGAATCGCTATTCCCAAAAGTAAGGGAATAGTCATTCCACTCACCCCCATGGGTTTAGCTATTCCTAATGAACCAAAAAATTAATATATTGTATATTTACACATAATTATGTCTTATAATATCATTTGATCATATTTAGAAAAATAATTCGACAATTATATTAAATAATTTATTATCATCATCATCATCATCATCATCATCATCATTATTATTATTATTATTTCATAATTATTTTTATATTATATATTTATATTTAAAAAAAATAAAATATATATATTAAAATAAAATTTTGATATTTTTAAAATTGTATTGAAGAAAAATGAAAGTGGTACCAAAATAAATGTAACATATAAATATATTCTAATAAAAAATAAAGTAATTATAATTTAATATATTCAGATAAAAAACTGAAATGATAAACTATTTTTCTATGGAGTAAAAATATTTTTATTAAGGTATACAAATTATTATGTGTATTAATTAAATACTTTCGAATAAAGTTTTTAATAAATTAAATAAATTATTTTTTTCTAAAATATTAGAAAAAAATCACTTACTATAAAAGAAATGCAATTTAGAAATATAAGAAAAAAAATTACAACACGTGTTAATAATATTAGTTACTGCACTTTGTTCAATTATAAAGAAATTTAAAAGTATTAAAAATATTCATTTTATAATATAAAAAGTAAAATAGTATTCCATTCCGTTCTTCATTCCGGTGACATACCAATCATAAGAATTGTCATTCCATTCAGACCTTCATTCCATTCCTAAGTTCGTTCCATTCATACCTAATTCCATTCTTTCATACCAATTACCTCCTTAGTGTTCCGAAATATTGCAATTGAGTAGAAGTCAATGTTAGTGTTATAGAATTATGACAAGAAAGCGGCAAATATGAAGAAACAAAACAACACAAAGATTTACGTGGAAAACCCAAGACGGAAAAAATCACGAGTAGAGGATGATTTCACTATGGATCGAAAAACGGGTACAAAGATTGTTCAATAATCAACCAACCAAAATCTTAGGCGAACTGGATATATATAGGTCCCGGCCCAATTCCTCAAGCCCCAACTACGTTGCGAAAAAATCTAAATTTATCGCACCGTGAGCCTCTCGGGTTCAACCCAAATAAATTCGAGTCACCAAACATCAACAGTTAGCATAGGATCACAACTCGAATGTTTTGCTCGAGAAATCTGTATTCAAGAGTTTAGTCCTGCCATGCCATTTCCATGTCAATGTTTCGCAGTTTTTATAGTCATTTGCCTCTAATTTAACTAAATTGACAGTGGATTTTCTTCTCCTTGATTGGCAGTTTTCTACACAAATTTGGGCTCACTTAATTGTGTACCAATTGGACATGCCAATTCTTCCATAAAATCAAGATTTGCAGATTTCATGTACTGAATTAATACTATAATTGTTTACGACCATAATTAAATTGATATTGACAATCAAAATTCTTATCTATTCTATATATAAAATTTTCATATTACCAAAATTTGTATTGAATACTACCTCCGTTTCAAAATGTTTGTTGTTTTATTTTTTTTATCTGGAATTAAGAATTAATTTCATGGACAAATATACTCATCTCTTATATATGCCATAAAATCTAATTCATCTATATTTTCCTAAAAAATAACAATATTTTCTCTCTCCACATATTTTTCTCTCTTCATATATTATAGGTAAGTTAGAATAAAAAAATCTTGTAGGATTTGAGAGGGTTAAAATTGGGAGAGAGGATGTCAAATTATATAAAACAACAAACATTTTGAAACTAAAAAAAAAACCTTAAACAACAAACATTATGAAACGGAGGTAGTATTAGCTTAATTTTGTTATATTATTAATGATGATTGTTGATTTCCTTTTTTTTAATCCTACTTTAGATATAGTAGGATTAGTAGATTTTCTAGACGAATATTTAATTAGATTAGTTTCATTGTATGTGCACATTATGTTAATCCTCAATCTAATATTAGGTCCTAGATACCATTCTCATTTAATATCTCATATATTAATTTCTAATATAAATAGATATGGTGTGTGTATTTGTGTGTGTATATATATATATATACTAAGTCTCAATCCTAAAAGAATATTATGTGTAGATATGCAATATATTCGTCCTTAATATAAATATATGTAGTATATATTGACATATTTAATAGGGTAATATATATAGTATATATTGGCATGTTTAATAATATAGTATGTCGCAATATGATTTTCGCATTTTATATATTGATTACCTAGACGAATATTTAATTAGATTAGTTTAAAATAGATATCATTAGTAGATTAGTAGATATATTTTCGCATTTTATATATTGATTACCTAGACGAATATTTAATATGATATGATTTTCGCATTTTATATATTGATTAACTAATTGCTAATTATTTTCATGTACAATTATTTATATATCACTATTCATATAGATGATTTAGGATGGAAATTTTTATATTGCTAGACTATCCTGTTTTTAGATATAATATAGATTACCTAGACGAATATTTAATATGATATGATTTTCACATTTTATATATTGATTACCTAATTGCTAATTATTTCCATGTATAATTATTTATATATCACTATTCATATAGTTGATTTAGGTAGGAAATTTTTATATTGCTAGACTATCCTGTTTTTAGATATAATATAGATGAAAGGAACAAACATAGTCACCACCACATAACAGAGCAAAGATATTCGCCAAAAACATAGTTAGGAGAAAATGAAATAACAAAACAATGACAAAAACCAAAACGAGTTGCCCATTTCATCAAATTTCCAGCATCAACTAAAAATTGGATTCATTCATCTACTTTATCTTCATAAAAACTTAATTATCATCTATCCCTCAACTGCTGCAAATTCTACAACACAAGCTAATGAATCCAATCCCATTTTACATCGATACATCTTCTTTTTCCCTAATTTTCATTCAGGAGTGTGAAGGGGAGAACTCGTATTCCACAACATAATTGTATTGAAAAGCTTCAACCTTTTCATCTTCTTTAAAAAGTAAAAACATGAGTTTTTGGCCACAATTGACTGTTCTCGAATGACCTAGATTTATTTTTTAAAAAACAAGTCAGAAGTCTTTGACAAATTTACCCATTTTTTTGCCCTTGTCAAAACTCAGTTCCAAACGTCTATTCAGGTTCTTCGTTCTGACAATGGGGGGAATATGTTAATTCTCAAATGACACAGTTCTGCACTACACAAGGAATTATTCATCAAACCACTTGTCCTTACACCCCTGAACAAAATGGTGTTGCAGAACGGAAAAATAGAATCCTTCTTGAAATGGTCGGAGCTATGTTGCTCGAATCCGGCACCCCTACAACTTTTTGGCCAGAAGTGCTTGCCACTTCAGTCTACCTTATAAACCGGCTTCCTACTAAATCATTACAGCTCCAAACACCTCTCCAAGCCTTGTCCACCCAAGCTCAAATCCCTGTGGCACTTACCCTGAAACCGAGAGTCTTTGGTTGCTCGGTTTTCGTTCATCTACCTAAAAATAACCGTCACAAATTCTCTCCTTATGCAGTTAAGTGTGTCTTCATTGGCTACGGTGTTCATCAAAAAGGATACCGATGCTACGATCCCAAATCTCGTCATATGTTCACTACTATGAACTGTGATTTTCTGGAAAATGAATATTTTTTCCACTATCTTAAGAGTCAGGGGGAGAGTATGGGAACTAGTGACTCTTTAAGCTGGTTGACGGTGCCAAACTCTAAGCCTATACCGGAAACTGGTCCAACAGATGAAGTTAACAATACCACGGAGATATCCTCAGATACAGTTTGTTGGTCCCGGGTGAGTCGATAGCAGTTTAGAAGGGGGGTGAATAAACTGATTCAAAAACTTTTACTTTAGATGCGGAAAACAGGGCCCTATGACTCGCTTGATGAAACTTATTTATGCACAAATTTGATAGTCAGTTGGGACAGTTTAAGTGCAGCTTGTGTGATATTGTGTGCAGTTAGAGATATGCAATGAACAATATAGTACAGCACACAAGAGATTTATAGAGGTTCGAAGTCTCAAACTTCTACGTCCTCTATTCCTTCCGCAGAAAGGCAACTTCACTATATAACTTGAGTTTCTTTACAAATTACACAATGAAGGACAGTTGGCTAAACCTGGTAACTGCTCGCTACCTCAGCTGGTCGACGGCTCACACTTGAAGTCCCTAACTGCTTGCTAGAAAGGTAGGTACTATTGTCGTCTTTACAAGGTTTTAGATCTCTTTCAATCTTCAAGAGGTTAGTCTTGAACAAGGGGGTATCAATTGATGTGCTCCTTTGATTGAGCAGAGTAGTTAATCGTTGAATAGCTGAAACTGAGAAGGTTGCCCTGGCTGGATCGTCAACAGCTGGTTGGATGTCTTGATTCAATGAATTCTTCTTCTCAGTTTGACTTTCGTAGTTTCTATCAAACGTTGCACTTGAGCTTGAGTGGGAGGGAGAAAGAAAAGCTCTTAGCTTGTATGTGCGAAGCTTAGCAAGAAGTTATAGTTGCGAAGAGTATTTAAAACTCTAATTCACCCGTCTTTTATAGATGAGTGATTTTATGACCGTTGAGCTCCATTGTCCATTTGATCAGTGGCTCTGTTGGCTCATCAATGGCAGGTGGTCTTTAATGATCGCTTGGATTATTTGGTTGAAGTAGCCATTACTCTGCCAATCGATCTTCATTAAATTCCAGGATCTTTGAAGGAACATTTATTCCTACGCTGATTTAAGCAATATACTCCAGGAGTCTTTTGGCTTAAGCTCTCTTGGCAGTTTGGAATTTCAGTTGGCAGTTTTGGATTTCTCAGCTCAGTTACATTATCATCCCAGCTGGCAGTTATGAGCTTTGTCAGCTGAGTCTGGCTATCGCTCCAGTTGGCAGTTCTGGGCTTGTAAGTTGAGATTGGCCATCGCTCCAGTTAGCAGTTCTGGGCTTGTCAGCTGAGATTGGCCATCGCTCCAGTTGGCAGTTCTGGGCTTGTCAGCTGAGATTGGCCATTGCTCCAGTTGGCAGTTCTGGGCTTGTCAGCTGAGATTGGCCATCGCTCCAGTTGGCAGTTCTGGGCTTGTCAACTGAGATTGGCCATCGCTCCAGTTGGCAGTTCTGGGCTTGTCAGCTGAGATTGGCCATCGCTCCAGCTGAATACTGCCAGTCTCTGGCATAAACTGACATTCTATCAGTTTCTTCAGTCTTTGTTCAACTCCTTTCTCCGTCAGTTCAGCTGACTCGGTTGTCAGCTTGCTTTGACTGGTATGATTCCTCAGCCAAGTTGAACTTTAGACTGGATGACGTGTCTTTCAATTTGGGACATTCTTCAGATCGGTTGACTTTGACTCTTCTAGAGTTCTTCTTTGATGATGCCCTCCAAGGCTGGTCAGCTTCGATCTACAGCTTGAGCTTTGGTTAGTTTTTTACAATTAATTTTTACATCTCATCAAAACCTGATCTAGGGGTTCCTTGATAGTTTTTCCTAAGAATTTCTCCCTTTTTGATGATGTCAAAACTTTGTTGATGATGATGATGGAAAAACTGCAAGTGTAGCAAATGCTTTAAACAGAATCTTTCAGACAGTGCACATTCGTAGCATATTGAGACAAATTGGCTCATGATTTTCACTCATTTATTAGAGCATTTGTCATTCATGCTTATCTTTCAAATATCAGAGCATGTCATATTCATAGCATATTGTGACACATTGACTCATGATTTTCATTTAATTATTGGAGCAATTGTCATTCATGCTTATCATTCATATATCAGAGCATGTCAATTTTGAGAGCAATTTTGGGCTTATTCATGCTTATCTTTCAAATATCAGAGCATGGCTGAAGTATTAGAGCATGAAGAATTATGTCAAGGCATTCAAGCTTGAAGTAAAATGATGATCAAAACTTGTATTCTATATTCATTTTATTGGCATGATTTCAAGAGATTCAAGAGCTAGTAGTTAAGACTACTAGTCTACTTCCTCAATGTTGCTTCGATTGCTTCGATTGCTCTTTTTCCTTCTGCTCCATTCTCCTCTTTCTTGGACTCCTTGTAGTGTCCATGCTTCCCCCTGAAGCTGATCTTCCCCCTCAATGATGAATTTCTCTTTGAAGTTCTCTTTGAATTTGATCCCAAAGAGTCATGCATCCATTATACTGTCCATCATCATTCTGTCCATCTTTCCCCTTTTTGGCATCATCCAAAAGGTAAAGAGGATCACATGAAGGTAATGACAAATTTGGCAGAAAAGTGAAGGCGGTTGCCAAATTGTCATCATGAGCTGGAGGAACTGAAAGGATTTGCATGGGCGGAGAAAGCCATGCATAGGCATTTTCAATTGGCATGAACTGACCTGGATCAGAGATGTCTTGCTCTCTGAAGCTCATGTTGTCCAAGCTGGTGAAGATCTCATCAGATGAAGGGAGTGGTGGATCACCAACGAAGGGTGCGCAGGAGAAGTTGGCTGGTTCATTGTCGGGGAGAGAGGCATCAGCGGATATACCAAGCTGGAGTTGCTTGATCATCAAATCCATGATCTCCGAGAGAGTTGGAGGCGATGAGAGTGGATGATTCATCCAGTTTCGACTCCATGTGCCCTCGTTGATCCAGAAGGCTGAGCCACGGATGTGGATGAGGTGAAACATAGTCGACTCATCCAGTTGAAATTTCCAGATATGGTACTGCAAGTACCGCCACAGTTGCGCGAAGAGGGAGTAGTCGGTGTCCTCAATGAGACCGAAGCAGCTTCGGAGCTGGTGGTCTAGAACCGCTTCAAAATTAACCTCAATATAGTCGCTATTGACTGAAGGTGGAGGTTGGGAGCTGGCTGATATCGTGGGCTGATCACTCAGCCTTAAAAGAGATGCATTCTCCAGCATCAGCTCTCTTTCGTCAGTGAAGCTGACAGTGTCCTCCAAAGGCGCTGTTCCATGATCTCAGCTGGAAGGCCCTTGTGAGTGTGGACGCTTTGGGGTCGGATGGCAGTATATTGTGGAGAGCATGTCCCATCTTTCAAGTAGTTCGCCAGTTGGTATGATCTCGTCAAACTGGCTTTGTATGATGTGGCTTAGTCGGTCCATAAAGCCAACTTTTTCTCAGAATGTGCCAGTTGACGGAAAAAACGTTGCTCACTCGATGTTGGCTCTCAGTTGCGCCAGGATGTAGAAAGCCCAGTCGGCTTGACATCCAAAGTAGAGGGCGGCTGTGATATGAGCCTTGATCTCGGAGAGATGAACGATCTCAAAGTTTCCATGGACAATATGGCTGGTGATATCCAGAAGTTGGATGATATCACTTTGCAATCTCTCCTTTAATCTGTGCGAACTGTCGTTGTGGTGCACATGAGGAAGCTTCCAAATTTTCCATAAATCATGTTTGGATGGCAGATTTAGGTTCATCACGTCTGGACCTTTGCCGGGAAGGTGTAGAGTGGACATCATCGTGTCCTTGGTGACTATGATCACTTGATTCTTTACGGTGGAGATGATGTTGTCGCCGTTGATAGTTGCATTGTAGTAGAACTCGGCGACATAGTCAGGTATGTTCTTAATCGGCAACTGTGTCAAGAAAGAAAGCAATCCAGTCACTACCAATAGCGAAATATTTTCTGCAGATCTTTCTATTTATAGCGCAATAAAATATATTTTCTTCGTCTGTTTTAAGGGTAGGTTTTAAGATCCATGCAGAGATATTAATGACAACTTTGTGAAATAGAGCCCGATTTTCAAATTGTAACCGTTGACAGATAATATAAGATATTTCATAATCACAACGGTAACAATATAATTGAGATAAGTTTTTGAAGGAAATGAAGACTTATCCTAAGTCAATTAGGATACAGTCCAACTGATTGATGACGTGGTGGTTGGTTGAGCAGTTGAGTTTTGACGCTCATTTGTCATGGCTGAACTGGTTGCAGTTAAGGCTGTAACTGAATTAATCAGCCTGTTTGTTTAGTTGCTCGGCTTTTCTGTAGACAATTTCCGCTTCTTGAATAGCCTAGCTGGACTAGCTGCATTGCTTTCTTTATATGCAGTTTCTTGCTTTGATAGTCCAGGCCTTTCCGTCTTCTTGGCTTTGCGAAGATGAAGCTAGATCTCAACTGACGAGCTCTTCATCCTTTGACTAAGAGAGTGTGAGATTCCCTTTGGCGATGATCGAAACTGATCATGTTTCTTGGTCAACTGCGCATCTTTTGAACCTGATGTGAGCAGTGGAGTCACATAGCCTTTGGATAGGAGATTTGGTGACGTGGCCGTATCTTCATCATCACTGTCTCTTGCATCATTATGCCTTATTTTCCTTTGAGAAGCTATGACTACAGTGTGGGATAGGTGGGGTTCTATCCTCTGAACAGCAGGTGGAGTTCGTCGAGATGGCTCAGCTGACTGACTTGATAGATTATCAAAGCTCAGTTGTCGACAAAGTGAGTTAGTTGGGCAGTTGACTGGTTGACCCGCAGTTCCAACTGGTTAAAACATGAATCTGGATGTAAATTTGGCCAGTAAGGCAGTTGCTGGAATCTTGTTCATCATCCGGTGATTCATAATGTGCTGAACTTGCACAATGGTTGGAGGGAATGGATTTGATGATCCTATTCATTTGACGCTCCAGGTTTCTTCTCTTTGCCAGAAGGTCATGCCATGAAAGGCAGTTAGCAAGAAGTGTGACTGGATAGACATAGAATGTCTCCAGTTGTACCAATAGAAATGTCGGTGAAGTTGTTTGTACAACTCTTGATCTCATTGTGCAACAACTGTGAAGTGCGTGAGAAGGAGATTGGTCAGTTCCTTTTGTGCACTTTTGACTGCATATTCACCACTATAGAAAGTGCGAATATTCTCTTCAGTCAGCTGGAGCGGAGGGCATGTGCCTCTGAAGTAGTCTACTCCATAGTTTGGATGGGGTATTCCAATAAATGGAATAAGCTCGTCTGGATCAGAGCAAACTTGAAAATCAACTGGTGATCCGTTCTTTGATTTTGGAGAGTGAACGGCATTGGCAGTTGAGTTGCTCGAACTTTGGTTGCTCATCTTGGCCTTTCCTTTTCTCTTCCTCTTTAGGGACTGTAGATGAGCAGTTCCTTTCTTGGGGATCCAGTCGGAGATCAGAACTGGTAGTGATTCATCACTTGTGAGCTTCAGCAGTTCTTCAAGCATTTTGCTCATCCTTAGAACAAGTCCGACCTTGGACTCAAATTTGCCAGACTTCTTTGAGTCTGCAGCCTTGATGACTTGATGCTTGAATTGTTGAAAGACAAATTCTGCCCAGTTTGTTTGTCTTCCTTCAGCAAGGTGAATCATGACTTTGTATCTCTCTTGGGTGAGTTGGCTTAGACTTCCAATCGCTCCGAACATCATCTTGTTCGTTATGTCAAGTAGAATTCCATACTCATGCTTGATATCAGTTTTAGCGGTGGTAAAACTGAATTATTTTTTGCAGGTTAAGGCTTTCCAGTCTTTCCAGTGTGACTCTGCAGATTCCTTTAGAGCTTGAACGGATAAGCCTTCTTGTGGGAGTTGGAATACTTTAGCAATCGTTTTCTCATGGATGTGTAACATCCTTCCTTGAGCCACTGAAGATATCATCTTCCCATCTGCAGATAATTTTGCTTGAAGCAAAAACTCACTCACCAAATGTTGTCTAAAGAATTTTGGTGGTGTTTCCAGGTAGTGAAGAACTCCTGTTTTGTGAAGATTTGACAGAAGGGTTGGACTCTTTGACTCATCAAGAATCAATTGAAATTTTTGTCTGTCAAGGAATTTATCTCTCATAAGTTGGCTTTTGAAGAAGTTTGACGATCTAGATAATTCGGCCATCTTTGAGGTTGGCTGAAATTTTTGAAAATTCAAGATTGTTTGAGAGAGAGAGAGGGGGGGTTTTGAGATCTTTTTGGAGGAGGAGGCTTTTTGAGAGGTTTGAGAGAAAGAGAGGCTTTTATGAGTTTTGGGACAGGCTCATAGATATGATGGTTGGAATGGTACTATCCTCTGGTCTATTTTGGTCGTTGGCAATTAATGACTTTCACACGTGTCATTGTTTTGCAATGGTCAAAATTTCAAAATAAAAAGAACTGTTATAAATATATCAAAAGATATAATTACAAACTGATTAACAAGAAGTACACTTAGGGCTTTTCTAATCAGGTTTTAACTTGATCAGGCACTTAGTCCTTCTTGTGATCAGTTTTCCTTTTTTTAGCCATTCTGGATCTGTCTGGCATGTCCTCATTGGAGGAAACTTCATCTGAGCTTTATGTTCCAGTGTGTGCTTCCAGCTGTAGAATTGATTCAGAGAGCAGCTTTACCTGGGCTTTCATGTTTTCAATCACTTTTTTGAATTGTTTTGATGCCTTGCTTGATTGCTGCTTCATTGTTTGTTTGATACTTCGTTGAGTCTTTTCTGCCTTTAGCTGATGCTCTCCAATCTCTTGATCTACATTCAGCTGATGCTCTCCAATCTCTTGATCTGCATCCAGCTGATGCTCTCCAATCTCTTGATCTTCATCCAGCTGATGTTCTCCAATCTTTTGATCATAAGCAGCTGGTTTATCAACTGTTTCAGATTGAGTTGGTGAAGCTGCTTTCTGCTCAGTTTGACCCTTTCTAGAGTCCTTTTTATTATCTCCTTCGGTTGATGACTTGTATCCCTGAATCATGCGAAAGATATCATCTGAGTCGGAGTTTGATTGAACTTCTGAATCCACCATTGTAGCTTTTCCTTTACCCCTTGTTATTGGAGTAGATGTGATTAGCTTCTTCCTCAATTTTGGTTATGATTCTCTGATTGTTAGTGGAGGTAGAGCAATTGTATTTATTCTGGGGATAAAGTCGTCAGGATCAATCTGTTGAGGATAGGTCTCCTTAATCATCTCATCTGGAAGAAGATGCTCCAGGATGGAGCTTACTCTGTTGAGAAAGTTCATCTTTTGTGGAAAGCGCCCTGAGCCTCCGGTTCCAGTTTCCACAGTGTCTACAAGCTCCTTTAACTGTTGAAAGAAGTATAGAAACCAGTTGACTTTCTTTTCTTCCCAGATTGCATTGCTGATTCTGTACTTTATTTCTGACATACTGGATTGATCTTCATATGATGCTATCATCATCCTCGCAGCCACTGCTGCTAGTACTTGAAACTCTTTTCCAAAATTGAACACAAAATGGTTGATGTAATATCTTCCTTCAAACTGAATTGTTGCCCATCTGTCGTAGCAGTCTTTCGCATCAAATTCTATTTCTTCAACATTATCTCCTTCATCTGGGAGATCAAATACCCTTTTTAACATTGATGGAGTGATTGTGATTTCTCACCCTCGAACCTCTGTTTTAAATTCCAGAGAGTTCTCTGTGCTCGTTGAGTTGAGAAAAAACTCGGCAACTGTCTCCGGGTATGTCTGAGCGGGTATACCCTCAGTGAATGTCTTCAACCCAGAATTTTCAATTGACTAAATGATTCCTTCACAATAGCTAGGAATGTTGGAGAATTTCCTGAAGTTGTCTCTGCTGAGTATCTTGTCATGATATAGATCTTTGCAGAATATCATTGAGTCTTCTCTGGTGATTTTGAAATTGAACTTCCTTCGATGAGGATTGTTTGAGAGAATAGTCATGATTTATGAAGATGTTATTTTGGGGTTGGGAAGATAATCTGGAAGGCTTTGAGCTCTGGAAGGAGATGATATATGAATAGAAAAGGATAGATCTTCAGTAAAAATCGGAAAGCTTATCTTGAGACTTCAGCCGCCTTCTTTATATAGAAAAATTAGGATTCATCCAACGGTTGTGACGTTTGGTCTCCCCAAATTCAACGGTCGAATTGGATTAATCGACCCATCGATTGGCTTTTCAATTCTATCCGTTGGGGAGTGAAGAGGAGAGAGAAAGACGATTAAATGGTAACATTTGGATGACACGTGTTTTTACCGTTTCCACTATTGAGATTTTCGAACTTATCTCTTCTCTTCAACAGTTTCTCCTTGGCTTGAGAACTGATTACGTCATCAGTTGGGTATGACCGTAACTTATGGTTTTTCTGTTGATCAATTCCAACTGGGATATCTTCTCATCAGTTTCTGACTGATCTTAACTGCTCAGATCTTCATTTAGCTGCTTCTCAGTTCAGTTGTTCTCCTTCAGCTGCTCCTTGAACTGATATCTCCTTTTGAGTTTACTTCAGTTCCTATGACTTCTTCGTCAGTTCGATCAGTTTGCAACTTGTAGGTTCTGCATAACTGACTGGATCATCAGTCTAAGCGACCAAACTGATGATTCAGTTGAACTGAAGGCGTAAACTGATCATTTCCAGTTTGCTTATTTCTCAGCAACTTCTTGCATATACTTCAAACTGATGGATTAAGTGGCGAACTGATCAGTTTTTTCATCTTTTTGACTCAGTTTCTCTCTTCAGCTGGAGTGGTTCCTTGGCCTTTTTCTTCTAGTTCATCATCTTCATCATGTGATGCTAGCTCCAGCAGTCCCAACTGTAAGCATAGCTCTATAAACCTTGCTTCAGGCAACGGTTTGGTGAAGATGTCGGCTATCTGCTTCTCAGTATTGACATATTTGATGCATATGTCTTTCTTCTCGATGTGATCTCTGATGAAGTGGTGCCTTATGTCAATGTGCTTAGTTCTTGAATGTAGAACTGGATTCTGAGATATCGCGATTGCACTATTGTTGTCACAGTAGATAGGCACTTCTTCAGTTTCAACTTTGTAATCCTTCAACTGTTGCTTCATCCAGAGTATTTGAGCACAGCAGCTTCTAGCAACTACATACTCTGCTTCAGTTGTTGATGTGGCAATTGAGTGCTGCTTCTTGCTAAACCAGGATATCAGTTTGCTTCCAAGAAACTGACATGTTCCACTAGTGCTTTTTCTGTCAATCTTGTATCCACCAAAGTCTGAGTCTGAATATCCAATTAAACTCAAAATGTCATCTCTCGGATACCATAATCCAAGATTTATGGTTCCTTTGAGATATTTGACGATTCTCTTAGCTGCTTCAAGATGACTTTTCTTTGGATTGGCTTGAAACCGTGTACATAGACCGACTGAATATGAGATGTCTGGTCGGCTGGCTGTTAAGTAAAGTAAGGACCCAATGATTCCTCTGTAGTAAGTTTGGCTAACTGATTCTCCTTCTGCATCAAGAGTTAGTTGAACTGATGTGTTCATTGGAACCTTGAGAGTTTTTCCTTTACTTACTCCAAACTTCTTGACTAGTTCCTTGGTGTACTTCACCTGGCTGATATGAATTCCATCTTTTAGCTGCTTCACTTGGAGTCCTAGGAAGAATGTCATTTCTCCCATCATGCTCATCTCGAATTCGCTTTGCATCAGTTGAGCGAACCGTGTGCATAGATCTTTGCTTTTTGATCCAAAGATTATGTCATCCACATAAATTTGAACCATTAAGATCTCAGTTGATCGTTCTATTCTGAATAGAGTTCGATCAATGACTCCTTTTTGAAACCCGTTTTTCAGCAAGAATGTTGTTAGAGTTTCATACCACGCTCTTGGAGCTTGCTTCAGTCCGTAGATAGCCTTTTTCAGTTTGAAGACTTGATCACCAATTTCAAAGCCTGGTGGTTGCTCGACATATGCGTCCTCTTTGAGCATTCCTTGAAGAAAAGCACTCTTGACATCCATTTGGTAGACTGTGAAGTTAAAGTGAGCTGCATAGGCTAGGAACAGTCTGATGGCTTCCAATCTTGCAACTGGCACAAATGTCTCATCAAAGTCGATCCCTTCACTTTGTGAGTAACCTTTGGCTACCAGTCTAACCTTGTTCCTTGTGATCATTCCTTGTTCATCCAGCTTGTTGCGAAAAACCCATTTTGTGCCAATGACCTTCTGGGTTTTTGGCCTGTCAACAAGAAACCATACGTCATTCCGTGTGAACTGGTTCAGTTCTTCCTACATAGCCATGATCCAGTTTGAATCTACTAAGGCTTCCTTGACGTTTGTTGGTTCAGTTTGAGAGATGAAGCATGTGAATAAGGCATGCTCGGTTGATCCTCTAGTTTGAACTCGAAATCTTGGATCACCAACTATCTTGTCAGTTGGATGGCTTCGGAGCCATTTGGGCAATATGGCTTCAGCTGAGTCTCCAGCTGGTTCTTCTGTGATGACGTCGTCAGTTCTTTGTTCATCAGTAGGTTCGGCATTCTCATCATTTCTTCCCCCTGCTTCATTTGTGGGGTTTGCGGTCTCAGCACGATTTGTGTCTTCATTGACCAAGTTGTTCTCAACTGGCTTAGTACCAGTTTCATTGCCTTCTTCTAATGAAACTTCAAATTGTTCTAGAACAATGTGATCTACATAGTCCTGCGAATTTTCACAACAAGAGCTCATTTATTGAACACTCTATAAGCTTGTGCATGAGGAGAGTTATACCCAAGAAATATTCCCTCATCAGCTTTAGCACTAAAAGCTTTCAATTGAGTTTTGCCATTGTTGTGAATATAACATTTACAGCCAAATATTTTAAAATATGAGATAGAAGGCTTACGACCCTTGTACAGTTCATAAGGTGTCTTGTCATGGGCTGCTACAATGGCACTTCGATTTTGAGTATGGCAAGTTGTGTTGACTGCTTCAGCCCAGTACCTTTCAGCTATGTTGGCATCAGCTATCAACACTCGAGCTGCTTCCTTTAGTGTTCGGTTGTGCCTTTCAGCTACACCATTTTGTTGTGGAGTTCTTACAGCTGAATGTTCATGAGTAATCCCAAGCTGGTTGAGGAAGCTAATCATGTGTTGATTCACAAATTCAGTTCCTTTGTCGGAACGAATCCTTTGAACTGATCTTTCCTTTTCAGTTTGTAGTCTTCTGATCAGCGCCGTGAGCTTGTCATATGTTTTATCTTTGCTCCTCAAAAATTCCACCCAAGTATATCTTGAGTAATCATCAACTACTACAAGAGTGAATCTTTTGCCTTTTGGAGTTTGAGGTCTAACTGGACCAAACAAATCCATGTGCAGCAGTTGAAGACAGTCAGTTGTTCCTGGTGGATGATTCTTATTCTTGAAGGATGACTTCACTTGCTTCCCTTTTTGACATGGTCTGCATACACCTGTTTTCTTGTATATCTCCTTGGGAAGCCCCTCAACTAACTCTTTCTTTGCTAGGTAGTTGATTATTTTGAAGTTGAGGTGGTTCAGTCGTCGATGCCATAGCCAGCTTGCTTCAATTGATCCTTTTGAGAGAAAGCAAGCTTCTGAGTAGCCGGTTGACCAGTCAACATGTTGCCGGTTAGCAAGATTACTCCAGTTGACTTGTCTCTTATGTTGCAGGAGTTTTTGGTGAAGTCAACTGAGTAGCCATTGTCGCACAGCTGGCTGATGCTGAGTAATTTGTGCTTTAGTCCATCCACGTGGGAGACTCCATTCACTACTACTTTTCCTTTGACAACGAACCCTTCTCCAATGGTTTAACTTTTGGAATTGTCTCCAAATGTGACGAGTGGACCTTTGATTTCTTCATAACCATCGAGATCTTCTATATCTCCGGTCATGTGCTTGGAGCACCCGCTATCTAGATACCAAATGTCTATAATTTTCTTCATAGATAGGATGCTCTTGTCCTGCAGAGAAAATGATTAGCATTTAGGGATCCGTTTCATATCGGGTCCTCTTTGATACATTAAGTCTTTTGGAATCTAGACTTGCCAAACTTTTGGCTTCTTATCATTCAAGGAGTTAACAGATTTAGATTGTTTCATCAGTTTCGACTCTCTTTCAACTCTCCTTGAGTCGGTTGAATGGTACATGCGTTGAAAGTTAGTGGGATAAAATAATTCAACTAGCACACAATTGTGTTGAGATTTTTGGGCTCTTCTATCAGGCCAATGCCTTGTGTGTTTCCAGTTTATTGGAATGAACCTTTTTGGCTCATTTGTGGAATCTAGATAATCATTATAATGATGATAAGGTTCAAACTGGTTTACTTGATCTCTCCTATAAGTGTTCTGATTGAACTTTTTGGTAGGATAGGCTTGAGATCTAAACGGGTCTTTCTTTTCATAGTGAACTGATCTGCCAGTTTTCCTTGAGGGCATTTTATACTGAACTGGTGGCCTTTGTTGAACTGGAGGCTTTGGACGAGTGGATTGACTTGAGTGAACTGAAGGTCTTGACTGGGAACTGGGTTTTAGCTGACCGGGTGTTTTAGATTGGTAGAACTAACCAAACTTTTTAGATTGGGTCTGGGGATTTTTCAATATTCCCTTTCCTTTGTTTGACTCAGCTGGCTAATCCTGAGATCTCGTGAACCCTTTTAGGATACCCTTGTCACTAGGTTAAGCAACTGCTTTTCCCTTTTCTAGGGCAGTGAACTTGCTATATCCTAGTCTTGAGCTGCCAGTTCCAGTTCTTTGATGACTGAGTATTTCATCTAGAGTCTGAGATCCCTTTTTGAAATTTAGGTTTACCTTTTCTTTTTCAAGGATCTCTTGCTTGAGTTTTTGATTTTCTTCCTCTAGATCAGCAGTTCTCAGTTTCAATTTCTTAAATTCTATAAGCTGAGATTCAAGATAATATAATCTTTCATGATCAATGCTCAGTTTCCTGACTTTGTTCCTCAGTTCATCATTTTCATCTTTCAGTTCAACATGCAAACAGGAGATTGAAGCTAATTGGTCTTCTAACATCATGAGTTTCATATCAAGTTCATTACTAGAGACAGTTGCTTCATTTATATGATAAAAAGAAGTTTGAGAGTCAGCTGTACTAACCTCTTCATCATGGTCAGCCATGAGGCAGAATAATGCTTCATCATCATCTGAGTTGTAGCCACCAGAATCGATTCCAGATAGATAGTCTGAATCATCCAGCACGGTATTCTCAAGATTTGCAACTATTGCTTTTCTTTTGAAGAAGCTTCTCCTCACCTTGGCTTTCTTGTCTTCAGGAAGTTCTAGACATTCAAACTTGTAATGTCCTTGTTTATGGCAATGAAAACATTCTCCAAGATTTTGGTTGCCGCTTCTGAATGGTTCAGCTGCTCGTTCAGCTGGTTGGTAGGTTTTTTCAACTTTTGGGACTTCATCAGTTTGAGGTGAAACTGATTGTTTATCCCGAGCTCTCTTCAACTTTTCTAACAACTTGGTAACTGATTGGATCTGATCATTGATGTCATCAGTTAGGTTCTCCTTCTTTTCGGTTGCCTCCCTTTTTCGTTCAGTTGAAGATCCGCCTTGGTTTTCTTTGGTTGGTGAGCTCCTAGGTCGGAAGTTGTTTCTTCCTCGAGCATCTCTAAACCTGGTCCTTTCACCATAGAAAGCTGCGTCTTGAGCTGACGATGTGCACGCTTCTCTTTTTCGGTTTAGACTGTACTCATGAGCTTTAAGAGAACTAAATAATTCCCTTGGAGTGATGCTGTTTAGGTTTCTTGACTCCTTAGTAGCGATCACTTTCATATCCCATTCGTCAGTGAGATTATCCAGTATTTTGGAATTCATCTCTAAATTGGGATAGCTTCTCCCGAGGTTGTTCATCTCACTGATGATGCCTAGAAATCTAGTTTCAAGGCTTGAGATGGACTCTTCTGCCTGCATTTTGAAGGATTCATACCTGTCAACTGCCAATTGGAGCTTATTTCCTTTTATGGCTTCGGACTCTCTACAAAGATCTGCTAGTAAGTCCCATATCTCTTTGGCAGTTGTGCAATTCTTGGTATCCTTCATACGATCTTCATCTAGAGTTTGGAATAATGCAGCTTGAGCAACGAACTCTAGATTATTCAACTTTTTCTCTTCACTGGTGAGAAGATTAGTTGGCTTCGGAATCCTTTCCGGTTGATTGATATCAACTATGTGAGCATCATTGTCCATCATGATGATGATTGGGCCTTCTTCAATGACTTCCCACATATTCTCATGAATTGAGCAGAGATGTGCCTTCATTCTCCTGCTCCAATTATCATAGTTCTCAACTGAAAATATAGGTAGCTTATGGTTTCCCATAGCTGGAATGTTAGCACAGATAAGTAGATCTAATTCAGTTGATCTGCAGAAACAGTTGATCCTTAGAATCAACCGTACTGATACCACTTGATGGTTCCGGGCGAGTCGATATCAGTTTAGAGGGGGGGTGAATAAACTGATTCAAAAACTTTTACTTTAGATGCAGAAAACAGGGCCCTATGACTCGCTTGATGAAACTTATTTATGCACAAATTTGATAGTCAGTTGATACAGTTTAAGTGCAGCTTGTGTGATGTTGTGTGCAGTTAGAGATATGCAATGAACAATATAGTACAGCACACAAGAGATTTATAGAGGTTCGAAGTCTCAAACTTCTACGTCCTCTCTTTCTTCCGCAGAAGGGCAACTTCACTATATAACTTGAGTTTCTTTACAAATTACACAATGAATGACAGTTGGCTGAACCTGGTAACTGCTCGCTACCTCAGCTGGTCGACGGCTCATACTTGAAGCCCCTAACTGCTCGCTAGGAAACTAGGTGCTATTGTCGTCTTTACAAGGTTTTAGATCTCTTTCGATCTTCAAGAGGTTAGTCTTGAACAAGGGGGTATCAACTGATGTGCTCCTTTGATTGGGCTGAGTAGTGTTGGGGTTTTTTCCAATTGAACCACCACAGGATCTAATTGGATGTTCATTAATCCTAATGTCATGTAGATCATAAATTCATGCATCTCATATGTTTTAATTAACCGAGTTTAATTAAAATGCAAATCCGGTTTAAACGATTCTACTAAAGCGGAAACATAGAATCGAAAAACGACTTACAAATTAAATGACGGGTGGAGGACAAGATTAAAGATCTAATCTTGTTGTTGTGTATGATGATGATTGGCGCCCCACAATGATATTCCACTCCTTGATCTTCTGTTGTATTTCCGGACTGAATCTAGTTTCAGGGTGGGCTGAAATCTACTAGATCGGTATGGAATCTGTGGAGATAAAGAGAACACAAGAGGGGCTGATTATTCTTCTTAAAATTTCGTCCCCCACCTCCTATTTATAGGGGAGGTGGTTGAAATTTCAGTGTCCCAACCCTACTGGGTTTGGGCCTCTATCCCTTTTTCTATCTCCAGTCCATTAAAGTCATATTGGGCTACAACAGGGATCTAGAAGAATATTAAATTGGCCTGCTAATTTATTTAATTTCCAATATCCAATAAACTTAGGATATTATTAAATAAATTAAGTATTATTTTTATTCCACTAAAGAAATAATACTGACCTACCAATTTAATACATATTTCTGAATATGCTTTCTCCTTTAGTCCAGCCATTCCCCGCGTTTAAGATATAATGCCCATTAATTAATTATGTAAGCTTCTGACAGCTATAATTAATTAATATCTTATCCTTGAGTAGTACCACACAAGCTTTACTCATGCACGGAATAAATTCCACCTGCAGGGTTTCAGCATGAACTTGCATTTCCTCAAGGGGACACCATCAAACTGGCGCACCAGGACACGGTGCCCCTACATATTGCACAACCCATCATAAGTGTAAATGTCATAACCCAAGATATCGAGATTATTGATCCTTATGAAAGAATCTCACCCTTTGATAAATCAAAGCTGCAAACACTACACGTATATGTCTGCCAACACATAGGGGTTAAGAACCCGAACTCTGTGGATTCTTATTCTCTCATTTAAGGTCAGAATAGAGAATAGAATCCTAAGTAGATCCACCTCAATACACTTGCCCGTGTATTAGAATAATCAGTTAGTCAAGACAAACTAACTATCAGATTATTCTACGGCGTACCGATAGCAGGTTCAGTGCCATCTAAACCGTGAGCCTTTTAATACATTTCAAGGAACCGATGATATGATCTAACCATGTGTTTACCCACACCATATCATCTACAATGTAAGTATAGTGAACATGCATATAAATATAACAATTTAAATGCAAACAGTGACTGCAATAGTATTCATTCTATATCATCATAAAACCATTATTAATAATGTATACAAAAGACAGGTCTTCTAGTATACAAAACCAACAATGTCCCACTTATACTTGAAGCATGTCTTTCAAATATAAAACAAACTGGCAAACTCTCCAACTCTAACTAAAATCTCAAACGGCAACCCCGGGTCTGCATCTCACTCCCATTTTCTCCACGTGACCGTAGAAGGTCTTAGCCGGAAGGCTCTTCGTGAATGGATCAGCTAAATTGTCTACTGATGCAATCTTGACCACTGCCACATCTCCTCTCTTAACGATTTCTCGTATAAGATGGTACTTTCTCTCTATGTGCTTACTTGCCTTATGGGCTCTGGGTTCCTTTGAATTTACCACTGCACCCGAGTTATCACAATATACCGTGATACTCTTAGGCAAATCAGGAACCACGCTCAAGTCCAACAAGAAGCTCTTGAGCCAGACGGCCTCTTTTGCAGCCTCAGAGGCAGCTACATATTCAGCCTCCATGGTGGAATCCGCAATGCATTTCTACTTTATGCTCCTCCATGCAATGGCTCCGCCTCCCAAGGTAAACACATAGCTTGAGGTAGATTTACTCTGATCTTTATCGGATTGAAAATCTGAGTCCGTGTAACCTAAAGGCACTAGACTATCAGAGCGGTACACCAGCATATAATCTCGAGTCCTTTTTAGGTACTTGAGTATATTCTTAACCGTAGTCCAGTGATCTTGTCCAGGGTTAGACTGATATCTGCTTACCATGCCGACTGCATAGCATATATCAGGTCTAGCGCATAGCATAGCATACATAAGGCTTCCCACAGCCGAAGCATATCGAACGCCCTTCATCTCATCTATCTCAACCTGTGTGTGGGGACACATATCCTTAGATAGATGAATTTCATGCCTGAAAGGTATAAAACCTTTCTTGGAATCCTGCATGTTAAACCTAGCTAGCACTGTGTCGATATATGTCGCCTGAGATAAGCACAACATCCTTTTCTGGCGATCTCGAATTATCTTGATGCCAAGGACGTGTCCAGTTTCTTCCAGATCTTTCATATCGAACTGCTTGGACAACCACACCCTTATGTTAGATAATACTTTCTTACTGTTTCCAATAAGTAGGATATCATCAACATATAGCACGAGGAAAGCCACCACGTTTCCGTCACTCTTCTTGTACACACAGCTCTCATCCGGACATTGCACGAATCCATATGACTAGATAACCTCGTCAAACCGGATGTTCCAAGACCTTGACGCCTGCTTAAGTCCATAAATGGATCTCTTAAGCTTGCACACTAAGTGCTCTTGGCCTTTAGCAATGAAACCCTCTGGTTGCTTCATGTGGATGTTTTCCTTAAGACTTCCATTCAGGAAAGCCGTCTTGACATCCATCTGCCAAATCTCATAATCTAAATGAGCGGCAATAGATAAAAGAATTCGGATTGACTTAAGCATGGCTACCGGCGAAAAGGTTTCCTCATAATCGATCCCTTCTTTCTAAGTGTACCCTTTTGCCACCAATCTTGCCTTGAAGGTTACAACCTTCCCGTCAGCTCCTCTCTTGCATTTGTAAACCCACTTACACCCAATGGGTTTTACCCCATCTTGTGGTTCTACAAGCTCCCAGACTTGATTGTGATCCATAGATCCAATCTCAGACTCCATTGCAATTTTCCAAGAGTCTGCATCTTTGTCTTGGATTGCTTCGTCGTAGGTCCTGGGATCCAATTCATTTAGTCCTTTAGGGAAATCCGAAGATTCACCCAAACTAATGAATCTGTCAGGTTGGCGTACAACACTCCCACTGCAACGAAGCAGTTCCTGTACTTCTGTGACACGTTGTGCAGTAATTTGTGGTTCCTCTTCTTGTACTATTGGTGTTAGATTTGAATTTTCCCCTCGAAGTTCCTCGAGTACTATCTCACTTATTGGCTTGTGATTTATTACATAGTCTTCCTCTAAGAATCGAGCATTGGTACTCACAATGATCTTCTGATCCTTAGGACTATAAAATAAACCACCTTTCGTTCCTTTTGGATATCCAACAAACAATCTAACATCCGTACGTGGTGCCAGCTTATCAGCTTCCTTATCCAGCACATGTGCTGGACTACCCCAAATCTGAAAATGTCCAAGACTGGGCTTTCGTCCAGTCTAAAGTTCTGTGGGCGTAGATGGGACTGATTTTCATGGAACCACATTCAGAATATAGGCTGCCGTTTCCAGGGCATATCCCCAGAACGAAATAGGCAGGTCTGAATAGCTCATCATCGATCTAACCATCTCTAACAATGTTCTGTTCCTTCTCTCCGCCACGCCGTTCTGCTGTGGTGTTCCCGGCGCAGTCAACTGGGATGTAATCCCATTCTCTGCTAAGTAGTCCCTAAATTCATTCGAGAGGTACTCACCACCACAATCAGACCGTAGTGATTTGATACTTTTACCTGTACGTTTTTCCACTTCCGCTCTGAATTCTTTGAAAGTCTCAAAGGATTCTGACTTGCGGCGTAACAGGTATATGTATCCATACCTTGAGTAATCATCAATGAACGTGATAAAATACTCGTACCCTCCTCGAGCCTAAACTGACATAGGGCCACATAAGTCAGAGTGAATCAAATCTAGTACCTCTTCAGATCTATTCCCTTTATCCTTAAAGGGTCGCTTGGTCATTTTACCTTCCAAACAGGATTCACACAAAGGGAACGATTCTAGGACCAATGAAGACAAGGGCCCATCGTTTACTAGTCTTTGTATCCGTTTAAGGCTAATATGGCCGAGCCTAAGATGCCAAAGATAAGTTTGATTCATTTCCGAAGGTTCTTTTCGTTTGTTAGGGTTTATGACCGATGTATTCAGTAAATGCATTTGCGTAGCGTTTTGCATAGGATTAAGTAAATAAAGATGTCCATCCAATGTGCCTGAACAGATAAAACGTTTATCACTAAAGATAACAACCTTGTTATCAAAAGAAATAGAATATCCATCCATAAAAAGTTTAGAAACTGAAATCAAGTTTCGCCTAAAACCAGGCACATAAAGACAATTCTTTAAAACTAAAATCCTATCACTACTAAAAGATAAGGTTACGTCTCCCACTGCAACTGCCGCCACTTTCGTAGCATTGCCCATGTAGACTGAAATCTCTCTATCACTCAGCCGTCTTTTTGCCAGGAACCCCTGTAAAGACATGCAAACATGATCAGTAGCTCCAGTATCTACTACCCATGACTGAGTAGAACAAGTAGCTAAACATGTTTCAACGAAGAGAGATTGAGACGTACCCTTTTTCTTCTTCTTGTTAGGACAATCCGCCTTCCAGTGACCTGGCTGGCCGCACTTGAAACACTTTGTCTTTGACTTAAATTCCTCGGGAGGAATCTTAGTCTTAGACTTCTTCACCTTAGGCGCCCCCTCTGCAGCTTTCTTGGGTGCGTTCTTCTTCTTCTTTTTAGTACCGGAAGAAGACGCCCTATTTTCAGCTAGGTGTGCCTCCGGATTTCCTTTTTGAAGTAACTCAGCCGCCTGAAGATCCATGAGCAGTTCAGTCAGGCTGACATCCCTTTTAATCATGTTAAAGTTCAGCCTGAACTGCTCAAACCTCGAGGACAGGCTATGAAGAACAATGTCGATTTGAGAATCGCCATCCAGCTCTCCACCCAAGGTCTCGATCTCAGCCAGATACCCCATCATCGTGAGAACATGATCCCTAACAGGTGTGGAGTCAGACATTCTCGCATCCATTAGCTTCTTCATCGCCAAATGGCGTGCCGAGCGGTTCTGATGACCGAAGAGCTGCCTAAGATTGTACATGATATCATAAGCGATTTTCATAGGTTCATGCTGATGTTGCAACACATTCAACATAGATGCCAGAATGTAACAGCGCGCCACCTCATTGGACCTAACCCACTTATCATATGCAACCTTTTGGGCTTCGTCAGAACCCTCATCTGGCTTCTGAGGACATACTTCTTCAAGTACGAATTTGTGTCCTTCCGCAGTGAGAACAAGATTAAGGTTTCGAATCCAGTCATTGTAATTTTCACCGATTAAGTTGTTTTCTTTAAGAATAGTGGACAGGTTGGAGAGTGCCATGATGATATAGAATAACTGAAAAGTAAACATGCAGTACAGTCACAAACTTTAGGATACTCACATATAATCGTATACCTCAAAAAATTATATGTAATCCACCGACATTTTAAAAATGTTTCTTATAAGCCACGCTAGTGTGGACGTTTATAAAATTCATCCTTAAACAGGTAAAACCACCTTTAATTTACCTCCAGTCAAATTTCCTTATGACAAGTAAATTAATAGTCGGAAATAACCACGGTCGTGTAACCTTCCAATTAATAAGCCACGTTAGTGTGGACGTTTATTAATAAATTACACCTATGTGTGAACACCATCATCTTAGCACCAAGTCCACTATTTCGAACTCCCTGCTCCAGTTGGAGGAGTCAATTTGTTCTAGTAGTGTTCTACAGCTATCTTGATAAAGAAGTTTAATTTCTAGAGATAACAATGATATAACACATCCGTTATGGAGGAAGACCTATTGTCAACTCGCATGTTTATCACATCTCAATTAAACCAGATTAATGGAGACCGTTTGAGATTTCTACATACTTTGGTATAAATCTCTCCCACTTAGTTATTTAAGATTGAGGTTTCATTTTATCCCATTGTAAAACATGCAAACATCACATAAAATGATAAAACACCATTGCATGCTTCAAACAACATAATAAGCAATAATAATAAGAACCAACTATCATGGCTTATATCTCATATTGCTGAATGAGATAAAACTGGAAAGTCAGCTCCGGAAACTCGGGCATGGCCGCCGCCCTTATCACTGCGCCTCGCCGAAAACCTAGCTCCAATTAGGATTTCGGGACGTGAATCAGTGATACTTCCTTTCTTGAGCTGTGCCACTCTCCTTCTTTGAGTTGATCTTCAAACTTTATTCAATATAGAATATCTATTCCTTAGAGGAAAAAACTAATATATCTAGAATAAAATTACAACTCAATAACTTGGTCTAACAGTTTTATTTCTATTACATTAAAACAACATAAAATAAAACCTAGACCTAATCCATGGATTTTCTCATGGATTAAAATCACGTAGCCAAACCGGCATACGGCCCATCATACATCCAACATAAATTAAAACATACATCACATAATTAAGGAGCCATGATAGTCGGTAACCCTGCAAACAAGTCAGTCTACAAATCCAACAATCACAATTACATGATTAGCATAAAATAACATATGATATCCAAACATGACATATTAAATAATATTCGAATTTTACAATTAATTAAATTAATTAATTCGATATTATCCACAAGATAAAAATTGGAAATTAAAATAATTATCCACCAATTTAAATCTTGTTAAATTTCGAAAATATATCTTAAAATAAATCTGGAAATTATTTATAATTATCCACCAAATTTATTTAATATTTTCTAACCACCCTAATTAAATAATAATTGGATATATTGATATAAATCAAAAATCTAATCCAAATATTATCCATAAGAATCTAAATCTTCAAAGATAAGATTTGGAGATTTGATTCCAATCCAAAATCTTCCAAAACTTATCCAAATTTAAAATCTTATCACAATTGGATTTTGATAATTATTTGTATATATCCAAAATCACCTTATCCAATTTTAATCCATAGATTTCGAAATTATCCAAAAAATAAATTGGAGATTTGATTCCACTTCAAATTCTTCCAAATTTAAAATTCTATTTTCAAATCTATCTAGATTAAAATTAGGTAAATTAAGATATACATCAAATAACATCAAATCTTTAATCCAACAACCAAATTTTCGAAAACATCATTAAATAAATCTGGAATTTTGATTTTCATTAAAATCTTCTCCAAATTAATTTAACAAATTCGAAAATTACCACTATATTTCACATTTGGAAATTTTGACATTAATCAAAAAACTATTCCAAATAATATAGCTATAGGTTTCGAAATTTTCAAGAATTAAAAATCTGGAAATTTTGATCCATTGCAAAAATTACCAAATTTAAAATTCTAATTTCAAACCTATCTAGATTAGAATTAGGCAATCTTTGATATACATCAAAAATCACCAAATCCAATTCTAATCACCATGATTTTTGAACCACACTAGAATTAAATCTGGAAATTTTAATGTTGATTAAAAATCCATCCAAAATTTAATACATAGTATCGAAAATTTCAAATAACAAATTAGGGAATTTAATACATCAAAATTCGAAAATTTTGAACTCAAATTTTCAAATCCTACACTTAATAAATCTGAAAATTTTGAGTTATCAAAATTACATTCCAAATCCTATTAGGTGTAGATCGAAAATTACAATTCATCCAAAACTAGAATTTTCGAAACACCATCAAAAATTCATCCAAGTTTTGAACACAACCAATTCGAAAATATGAACACATAAATCTGAAAATTTAAGTAACATAAATATTTCATCAAATTTATACATATTTTTTGAATTAATCCTAGGATTAAATCTAGAACAGTGCCAAAACCCGCTCTGATACCAGTTGTTGGGGTTTTTTCGAATTGAACCACCGCAGGATCTAATTGGATGTTCATTAATCCTAATGTCATGTAGATCATAAATTCATGGATCTCATATGTTTTAATTAACCGAGTTTAATTAACATGCAAATCCGGTGTAAACGATTCTACTAAAGCGGAAACATAGAATTGAAAAACGACTTACAAATTAAATGACGGGTGGAGGACAAGATTAAAGATCTAATCTTGTTGTTGTGTATGATGATGATTGGCGCCCCACAATGATATTCAACTCCTTGATCTTCTGTTGTATTTCCGGACTGAATCTAGTTTCAGGGTGGGCTGAAATCTACTAGATCGGTATGGAATCTGTGGAGATAAAGAGAACACAAGAGGGGCTGATTATTCTTCTTAAAATTTCGTCCCCCACCTCCTTATTTATAGGGGAGGTGGTCGAAATTTCAGTGTCCCAACCCTACTGGGTTTGGGCCTCTATCCCTTTTTCTATCTCCAGTCCATTAAAGTCATATTGGGCTACAACATGGATCTAGAAGAATATTAAATTGGCCTGCTAATTTATTTAATTTCCAATATCCAATAAACTTAGGATATTATTAAATAAATTAAGTATTATTTTTATTCCACTAAAGAAATAATACTGACCTACCAATTTAATACATATTTCTGAATATGCTTTCTCCTTTAGTCCAGCCATTCCCCGCGTTTAAGATATAATGCCCATTAATTAATTATGTAAGCTTCTGACAGCTATAATTAATTAATATCTTATCCTTGAGTAGTACCACACAAGATTTACTCATGCACGGAATAAATTCCACCTGCAGGGTTTCAGCATGAACTTGCATTTCCTCAAAGGGACACCATCAAACTGGCGCATCAGGACACGGTGCCCCTACATATTGCACAACCCATCATAAGTGTAAATGTCACAACCCAAGATATCGAGATTATTGATCCTTATGAAAGAATCTCACCCTTTGATAAATCAAAGCTGCAAACACTACACATATATGTCTGCCAACACATAGGGGTTAAGAACCCGAACTCTATGGATTCTTATTCTCTCATTTAAGGTCAGAATAGAGAATAGAATCCTAAGTAGATCCACCTCAATACACTTGTCCGTGTATTAGAATAATCAGTTAGTTAAGACAAACTAACTATCAGATTATTCTACGGCGTACCGATAGCAGGTTCAGTGCCATCTAAACCGTGAGCCTTTTAATACATTTCAAGGAACCGATGATATGATCTAACCATGTGTTTACCCACACCATATCATCTACAATGTAAGTATAGTGAACATGCATATAATTATAATAATTTAAATGCAAACAGTGACTGCAATAGTATTCATTCTATATCATCATAAAATCATTATTAATAATGTATACAAAAGACAGATCTTCTAGTATACAAAACCAACAAGTAGTTGATCGTTGAATAGCTGGAACTGAGAAGGCTGCCCTGGCTAGATCGTTAACAGCTGGCTGGATGTCTTGATTCAGTGAATTCTTCTTCTCAGTTTGACTTTCGCAGTTTCTATCAAACGTTGCACTTGAGCTTGAGTGGGAGGGAGAAAGAAAAGCTCTTAGCTTGTATGTGCGAAGCTTAGCAAGAAGTTATAGTTTCGAAGAGTATTTAAAACTCTGATTCACCCGTCTTTTATAGAGGAGTGATTTTATGACCGTTGAGCTCCATTGTCCATTTGATCAGTGGCTCTATTGGCTCATCAACGGCAGGTGATCTTTAATGATCGCTTGGATCATTTGGTTGAAGTAGCCGTTACTCTGCCAATCAATCTTCATTAAATTCCAGGATCTTTGAAGGAGCATTTATTCCAAGATACGCTGATTTAAGCAATATACTTCAGGAGTCTTCTGGCTTCAGCTCTCTTGGCAGTTTGGAATTTCAATTGGCAGTTTTGGATTTCTCAGCTCAGTTACATTATCGTCCCAGCTGGCAGTTCTGAGCTTTGTCAGCTGAGTCTGGCTATCGCTCCAGTTGATAGTTCTGGGCTTGTAAGCTGAGATTGGCCATCACTCCAGTTGGCAGTTCTGGGCTTGTCAGCTGAGATTGGCCATCGCTCCAGTTGGCAGTTCTGGGCTTGTCAACTGAGATTGGCCATCGCTCCAGTTGGCAGTTCTGGGCTTGTCAGCTGAGATTGGCCATCGCTCCAGCTGAATACTGCCAATCTCTGGCATAAACTGACATTCTATCAGTTTCTTCAGTCTTTGGTCAACTCTTTTCTCCCTCAGTTCAGTTGACTCGGTTGTCAGCTTGCTTTGACTGGTATGATTCCTCAGCCAAGTTGAACTTTAGACTGGATGGCGTGTCTTTCAATTTGGGCCATTCTTCATATCGGTTGACTTTGACTCTTCTAGAGTTCTTCTTTGATGATGCCCTCCAGGGCTTGTCAGCTTCGATCTACAGCTTGAGCTTTGGTCAGTTTTTCACAATTAATTTTGACATCTCATCAAAACCTGATCTAGGGGTTCCTTGATAGTTTTTCCTAACACAGTTCAATCCATTGTTGTTAGTGACCATGCTTCTGAGACATCCCCCAAATGATACCTGAGGTACGAGCTTCTAATGACATTAGTAACTCTAGTTCTTTCTTGGAAGATAATACTACTGATAATGGGAAGGATGTTGTAAGTAAAGAGACAGGTATTGAAGATGTCCTTGATAGTGAATGCTTGGAGAACAGTGCAGATACTAGAAGGTATGTATTACCACCAAGAAGCAATAGGGGGGTCCCACCCAAGAGATATTCTCCTGAACACCCTAGACGAAAGTCTCAACATGCTATTGGAGTAGACCGAACACCCTAGACGATTGTCTTACTGAATCAACATGAGCTTTCGAGGCTGTACTTTTGAGAGAAGAAGGTGTTCCGTCATCAGTCGAAGAGGCTATGGAATATGAACATTGGAGAGAAGCAATTAAAAAAGAAATTGATACATTGGCGAGAAATCAAACTTGGGAGAAATGTAAGCTGCCAAAAGGGAAGAAGCCCGTTGGATGCCGATGGGTCTTCACCATCAAACGACGGCCAGATGGTACAATTGAGAGATACAAAGCAAGACTGGTAGCAAAAGGATATACTCAGACATATGGGATTGATTATTCCGAGACTTTTTCTCCAGTTGCAAAAATGAATACTATAAGAGTGTTGTTGTCTATTACAGCTAATCAAGATTGGTCTCTACATCAATTCGATGTAACTAATGCCTCCTTCACGGAGAGTTAAAAAAAGAAGTGTATATGGAAGCACCTCCAGGTTTTTTAGAGGAATTTGAACAAAGTGAAGGATGTCGGCTGAGAAAAACGTTGTATGGCCTAAAATAGTCACCTAGAGCTTGGTTTGGAAAGTTTACAGATGCCATGATAAAATACGGATACAAACAGAGTAATTCTGATCATACTCTGTTTTTGAAGCGAAGAGAGAACAAGGTAACGTGCCTAATCATCTATGTGGATGATATGATCATTACAGGAGATGGCATTGAAGAAATCTCAAGATTGAGAAAGAACTTGTTCCAGGAATTCGAAATGAAAGATTTGGGGAGTCTGAAATACTTTCTTGGAATCGAAGTGCTGAGGTCACATAAAGGCATATTTCTGCGACAGAAAAAATACATTTTGGATTTATTGGCTAAGACTGGTTTACTTGAATGCAATCCAGCTGATACACCAATTGTTGTTAACCATGGACTGCAGATTCTTGAAGGGGCTGCGTTAACTGATCGAGGAAGATACCAACGTCTAGTTGGGAAACTGATTTATTTATCCCACACTAGACCTGACATTGCCTATGCGGTTGGGGTTGTCAGTCAATTCATGCACAAGCCTCAATTAGAACATACGGAAGCCGCTCTACGAATTGTTCACTATCTTAAGGGAACTGTTGGCTATGGTGTTCTGCTTGAGAAAAACGGACATCTGGAAGTTCATGGTTACACAGATGCAGATTGGGCAGAAAATCTTGTGGACAGAAGGTCTATAGGGGATATTTTACATTTGTTGGAGGAAATCTTGTCACGTGGAGAATTAAGAAGCAAAAGGTTGTGGCCTTATCAAGTGCTGAGGCAGAATTTCGAGGAATCAAAAGTGGGCTCACAGAGATCTTGTGGCTAAGAAAACTATTGACCGAGATTGGCTTCCCTCCATCACAGAAGAGTCAGTTGTTCTGTGATAATAAGGCTGCGATCAGCATTTCAGAAAATCCGGTTCAACACGACAGGACTAAACATGTTGAAGTAGACCGACATTTTATCAAAGAGAAAATCGAGAGTGGCATTATTGAGTTACCATTTGTGCAGTCTGAGGATCAATTAGCAGATATCCTGACAAAGGCTGTGAATTCCAAAAGTTTTGCTGAAGTTCTTCACAAGTTAAGTATTAGAGACCTCACTACTTAACTTGAGGGGGAGTGTTGGAAAGAAAATCAAACAAAAAGAAGTCAAGATTGAGACCGAGAATTTAGGGATTTATATTGATTTGTTTCTTTTTATTGTACAAACAAATACTCTTTAAAAGAGAGCTGTAATGAGTCTATTGAATATACAAAACAATTACTTCTCTTTTCTATCATCTAAATCTCTTCCAATGGCGTCTGTACCATTTAATACACTCTCTGATGTACAAATTTGGTTGGTTTCGGTAGGAGACATAAATGAGGAGCTAATATTTGAAGTGATTGACGGCAACAATGGAGATGTAGAATTGTAGAAAATAAAATAAAATGTCGAGACAGAAAAAGAATAGGAAATAAAGCATATAAGGAAACAAAAATGAAATTCAGACTATGAGAACGTCAAGCAAACAAAAATTCAGAAAAATTCAGACTATGAGAACGTCAATCAAACAAAAATGAAATTTGTGGAAATATAAAATGATTTAAAGAAACGACAGAGAAAAAAGAAAAATTATGTGGAAGAAAGGCGGGTCGCGGGCACACATCGAGAACAACGAATAATAATCAGAACGAAAATAAATAATTTGAAAACTAGGAAAATAAAATAAAAATTAAGATTGTTGATGTGGAGTGAGCGCTCCCGCGCTTACCATATCATTTCAGCATATGTATAAAGTTGCTAGACATTATGCTTATTTATTATAAGTATATCACTTACTTTAGTGTAGTTTAGTATTAATTAGCACTAAAATATAATAAAATAAGTAATAAAACTAAAATAAAAATTATCACTAAAATACAATAACATAAACAATAAAATTATACTTCCTCCGTCCCGATTATAGTCTCTTTTCTACTCGCACGTAGATTAAAATATTCATGAAAATAAGAAACAAAAGCTAAACTTCCAACTTTAACCTTATTTAATGAAAATTAATAAAACTTAAATTTTAGCTCAACTTTAATGTATTAATTTTTTGAAATAAAGAAAATATACAATTAATGAAGTACAAATACAATGAATATCAATAGAATTGATCAAATTTAAGTACATGCAAATTAATTACGTTGGCCAATTTTAATTAATGTTTCTCTTTTTTTTGAAAAAATAACATTTAAGATTTATAACTTTCACAAACTTAAATGTTTAATTTTTTTAATTTTCAAAACCTAATAAGGGTATAATTGTACATTCCTATTAAAAATAATACTACTTATAGTAATGGAACTATATAATCGGGACACCTCAAAATAAAATTGTGGACTATATAATCGAGACGGAGGGAGTACTAAATAAGCATAATGTCTTCATTCAGATACAAAGATGAGTGCTTATTTGAACCAAATATTATATATAAAAGAGTGTACACATCACTTTTGCTCAAGGTCTCTTGTTATATTGAACAAAGATGAGTGCTTATTTGAACCAAATATTATATATAAAAGAGTGTACACATCACTTTTGCTCAAGGTCTCTTGTTATATTGTACTTTCATGTGCAGTACATACGCATTGGCATACGCTGTTGAAACAGAATACGAGATTAAAATACGACAACGATTAGCTAGTTACTATGCGCAACAGCTTCTTGCCTCTTTTATGCATTTTCAAAACTTCTACACTCCATGTATCATCTACAGCAAATGCTATGGTTAAGAGATTTTTGAGCAACAACATGAACATCAAATGCTATTGTTTACTGCAACTTATCACGAATTTCCAAACAAAAGTATAGCAGCAAATATTTGAAGTCAAACTGACAAAGGGCCTAATACAAAGAATCTACAACGCATTTCAAAGAAATTCAACAAACTCACCTCTTATACTCATATATTCTCACTTTCTGTTGAAGTTTACATCAGGGATTTCTGATCTGTTTCAGCCACATATCAGCCATAATACGCGATGAGATGCTCCAAAGAACAATTGATCCCTTTGAAACGAGTTTTCCTTTGTTCCCTTCCTTCCCTATTCCACATATGGAACCAGCCATTGCAATGCAGTCAGCTTCTGCTTCTCTGTATCCGATCCTGTTTTAATTCCTGCAGTTCTCACTTTTAGCCCTCCTAACCACAATCTAGCCATGATTGGTGCATGATCGGGTTAGGCGGGCTGTGCTGATTAGAAAAAAGAAAAATAAATCGGAGTCCCTTAAGAATCATCCAACGGCTAAAACGAAGAATATACGAAAATTACATAACTACAAAGTGTAAGGGTTAAAATTGAAGAAAAAATGAATGCTAAAAGTTTTTAGCATAAGCTGGAAGAGCCAATTTCATGATCAAACCCAAGATTGCATCATTCCCCTACAAAAGCCGGTATCCATATCAACTAATTTTCAAACTTTTCCATGCCGTAACATGATGCTTAGAGAAATGTATGATACAGGTGCAATGATTCTGTGGAATTACACTGCACAAAGCTGCTTGGACGGCGCGGCACTACCATCCATGTCAGCATGGAGAAACGGGCCGGCCGAGCTTTCTCGCCATTACTCGTTTTTCACAGCTCCTTGTTTGGCGCCGACGGAGAAGAACTCTGTGATGACTTCCAATGGCATGCCCTTGGTTTCTGGAACCCTCAAGAAAACAAATATCCATGAGATGACACAGACTATAGCATAAATTCCGAACACACCGGCTAAACCAATCGAGCTCAGCATCACGGGGAGCGTGTAAGTGACAATGACGTCGCATATCCAGAAAACTAATGCGCAAATAGCAATGCAAATGCCTCGGACCCTTGTTGGAAAGATCTCTGAACAGAGGATGTTCGGGATCGGACCATAGCCCATCACGAATGTGCAAAAATAGATTACCACACAGGTAGTTGAGATCACTGCGTGAACGACTTCTCCAAAATTGATAACGTTTCCAATAACCAGGGCTATGAGAGATATTACTAAAACGGGTATAGTTGTCAGCAGCAGTGACCTGAAAAGAAATTGTAGTTAGCTTAGCTTCGACTACGTGCTAGAATCCGTTACTTGAACGAACAAAACTTCAACTCAACAAGGACATGGATACAATTAGAACCAAAATCAATTTAATTGAATTTAAACAAAGAGAAAAGCTATTTTACAAGGGTTTAGCTTATAGCTCAATGACTGTCTATTCTAGATAGAGACCATCTAAGAGAACTAAACGGAAAGACACATTTTTAAAAATGCAAGAACTAAGAAATTTGAATTTGAAATGGTTGTAAATGAGATAAGCAGATAAGTGGATTTAAATTGTACCTTCGACCAACAACATCCATGAACCTCATAGCAACGGCAATGCTTGGTAGCATCAACAAATTTGTGAATGCACTAATGAGGAAAGATGCAGAGTCGGATCCAATGCCAAGATTAGAGAGAAGAACATCCACGCCTGCCTGCTGAAGGATTTGAGGAGTGTAGTAGAGAACACCATTGATACCAGAAAACTGCATTCAACAATGATTTATCAGCTAAAAAATCCAAATCATCGTAAAAGAAGCTTAGTTATATGACAAAAGGCAATCTATACAAGCTTTTTTAAGGAATATGCAGAAACAATCATGGCATAGTAATAGTATTGCAAGATTCAATCACGAGTATCGGATTTGGCAAGCATGAAATAAATGATTGTGATTTAACATGGTGGGTAAACTTGTTACATGTGAACTATACATTTTAGTCGACTGATTAGAGATGTTATGCTTTAATGAGTCTACAAGACAAAATGTTTAACTACGATACCTGCTGCAGTATTTGAATCCCAATCCCAACAACCAATGCTCGTTTAACCCCGGGTTCAAGAAGAGCAGCCAAAACCGAGTCTCCAGCAATCTGTGATGGATGTGCCATTGCAGGTCCGGCTGGACGCTGATTCATTAGATCTTTTGAAAAAAGAGCTGGTTGGCTCACTAAAGCCGCAGCCTGAATATAATCTCCCTCAGCATGAACATGATCACCTCCTGGGAGTGAGACGAGAGAACCACGTACAGAGCCAGGTACACCCTCTTGGTGCAAATAAATCCTCTTAAAACCTCCTTCTTTCTTGCCATCTTCACCTTCTCGTTCAGACCATTTCCACGCCAACTGCCAACCACCACCAATGCCCATGCTATTTGCCTCTCCTGCATTCCCTTGCATGAGACTACTATGACGTCTCATAGTCAAGATACTGTCGTGGGATTGAGGGACCATGTCTTTCTCCATACTTGTAGTTTGACGTGAAATCAACGGGCTGTGCAAATTATCATCGGATTCTGCATCTCCAGCTTCTGATGCATAGCCTTCACCTTCTCTCTGCAAGCTCTCCTCGTCCCAGTCTTCATTCTTCATATTAGGTTCCACAGTGCTAAACATGCTGCCAAAATTAGGGAATAACATGCTTCGCATACTTCCCATCTCCGGAAGCTTCTCATGGACACTACCAAATAGAGTCACTAGAGGATCCATAAGAGGCACACTTGGAGTTACCAAGCTTCCTTGGCGGGAGACTAGGCTAAGACGACTCTGCCCAGTGACTGGCTTCGCAACCCAAGAGAGTCCCTCCTCAGGTCCATAAAGTTTGATAGCATCTGCGGTTGGTTCCTGCTCTTCACCTAATTCATTTGAAGGACCGATGATGTACTCTTCTATGCAAGTTTCACCACCAATAGCTAGACCCTCGACCAATAAAGCCATTTCACCTGTAGATGGAAATAATGAGCAAAGCAATATGACAAGTATGATTTGACCTAACTGCTAGCATTGTTGCTTGATTTACACAAGTAATAAATAAATTCAAATAATGTGCACATCTTATTGCTTAGATGGCAATTATGGAATTTACGATTATACATGTAGATAGAGCTTTGATTCTTATAGGAAAATGATTTTTCATATTGAACTAATTATGCTCGCCTTAAGATTTCTAGTGTGATGTATGGCATTACAACTTCCTAAAGTCTTCAACTAGTGATAAGCATTTTGCAGAAAGAAAATGCAATTTTCACAATAAAGTTGTCCTATTAATTTCTAGCATATTGTAATATTCACTTAGATTAATGGACAAATTCTGAAAATGCAGATAAGAATGCCTTCACGAATAACGAAATATAGGACTTGTATCATTTGTATCTAGATGTGCCAATTAATCAATAGAAAGATCAAGTATATGTCATTGCCAAAATGTTCATGGGTATGATAGTGAATTACCAAATAAGTGGTTATTATGATCACTTGGATCTTAAACAGTGTTTCAGTTGCTCTGTTCACCTAATTGAGCATCATAGTTCTTTATTTACGAGTACGAAAAGCCAGCTTATCTTCCTACACATATAGAGCTGGTCTAAGGAGGAACCCCCCCCCCCCTTGCCCAACCACCATAGAAAACACAGTACAAAGAAAATCAAGTTTATAAGTAGGTTGTCAATTTGTCATGAACAAATTGCAATCAGGCATCATATTCATAGGACAATTAATTAAATGATCACTATCAAGACAAATCAGCTATACCATACATTAGAAAACGACAAGATCAACAATCTGAATGATTTCATTCTATTCACAGTGTGCCAATGAACAAGAGAGTGAAAATGAGATAGATCGATCATTCCCTTATCAGTTCTACAGGATGTTACAAACATTAATGCCCATGATCATTCACTAATTGGTCTACTTCAGAAACGAGAGTTCATAAGTTCAAGGACTTGAGTATTGAAGAAAAAGGGGAAGAAATCGGATGAACTTGAATAATGATAAATCATCTTGTTTTCTGAGGCACATATTTGACGTTAAGAAAACAACATCAGAATGTTCGAATTTTTAGAAAAATAGCATGAAAACCATCTAAAACTACCTAATAAACACATAAAGATCTGTAGTGAAGCATAACAATCAGTTTGTTACTTCACCAAATACAAAATAGTAAGTTAAAGTGAGAAAAAGTACCAGATACATCCTCCCTGCCACGAAGTCTCTGCAAAACTCGTTTTGCCTCAAGCATTTTCCCTTTACTCACTAGCCATCGAGGAGATTCAGGCAAGTAAAATACAGTCAAAGCAAAATATAGAAGAGATGGAATCGAAAGAACTCCTAGCATCAATCGCCAACTAGGCGATGCTAGTAACGACATTCCAAAAATCATACAATATGCTAAAAACATTCCACCAGAACCGGTGAACTGTGGAAGTGTATTTAACAACCCTCTTATTTCTGAAGGTGCAGTCTCAGATATGTAGAGAGGAACTAGAGTAACAGCAAGTCCAATACCAAACCCATCCAAAAGCCTTGCTAGGAGTAGGACATAGACATTAGGGGACCATAACATAATCAAGCCACTTAGGAAATAGAACATAGATGACAGAATAAGCATAGGACGGCGACCAATCCAGTCTGATATTGTTCCCGAGCAAGTGGTGATAAGTGTGGCTCCAATGAGTGACATTGCCACAACAAGCCCTTCTATGGCAGCTCCCAACTCAAGCTCTTTTTTAATGTAAACGACAGCACCTAGGTGTATGAGTATCAAAACTAATCAGATACACAAACAATCTCAATAATGTAACTTGAATAGAATGCAACTAAAGAGCATAATTGATGCCATGAATTGACATTACAAGCTAGGTTTTCCAAATTAAATTAATCTATTTGTCGTAATCATATAGAGGAACAATCCCAAGAATAAGCATAAAAATGGAAAAAGTGGAACTTCTCGCCCTAAACTTGAAGAGAATGTAACTGAAGATCAGAATTGTTGTCAACAATCAACAATACAAGTTTGATTTTCCAAATTATCGTCTACCATACTTACATTTAGCTACTTTATTCATACTCAGTTACTCACTAAACAGAATCAAAGATAAAATAACCTGCAATGGTTGCATTATCCCATCCCTGCAAAAAGTTTCCAATTGTGGCAGCAATTGCTACCAATGCAGCTCCGTTCATCTCTTCGAAATAATTGATCTCCAATCGTTAGACCTGTCTCAAGGAATTTAAGATCAATAAAATAGTAAGAATCAAGAAAGAAAATGTAAAACATATATCCTCCCACAACCAGGCTCAAAGTTTTGATTCATTGTGGTTGCAAAAATTGGAACAAATATGAAAGTGGATTCGTAAGAGACATCGACATCAAAAATGTTAGAAACGGAGAGAAATTGAGAGATCTGCAAGCGAGAGAGGGAGAGTACCTTTTGATAAGCTAAAAAGAGCAAACTGCAGGGAGCGAGAGCAATTTGGGGGGAGGGGGAGTATAAAGAAAGTAAAGTGGCTGATGTGCTCAATGCTCTATCTGGTAGAAAAACTTTCCTTGTGAAGCAAATTTGACATAATTATCCGCAAAAATGGGATGAAATTCATGAGTGAAATTTAACTGACAAATAAATGCCTCAAAAAACTCTCTTTTAAGATAAAACTGAATCTAGGATGACAGAATAGTAGAAACTAAATAAACTCTCTCACTATCCAAGTGAGAGAAAACACACACACACACACACAGTTTAGTTCACTTAAAGAAAACTCCCTTTTGCAAGAAAATAAGAGATCTTGAAAAATAACAAACGGGGTGAAGTAAAAAATAGAATCTTTAGATAGAAGTTTGAGAGAGAGTGCGATAATTATCTCTCAACAACATTAGATACTCTATGGAGCCTTGTCGTCTTCCCTAATTAGGCCCCATCATTTTCCAATTCTTTATACCAGCTTTATTGTGATTGATGACCAAATTTCACTCTATTATAATTTCTTTCTTTAACTGTTTGGTTATTAGGACTTAGGAGTACTACTTTTTGCTTCTGTCTAAACACATGTAGAAACAAGTCTCTTTCCCTTCTATTCAATTTTCCTAGTCAGTTTCTTAATTGTGTGAATTATCTGGTATTGTGTCCTTTATTCATTTGTTTGTTTTTTAATGATGGAAAAAATATAGCATTTTTCTTTTTTAATCTAAAAATTCCATAATCTTTTTTCAAATCTACACGTTTGTTAAAATAATAAGATTATATCCGGATTGACCATGTAAACACATTTAATATTGTTTTTAGATATCATTTGTAGTAATCAAATTACAATTACATTGATTGGATTGGAATCTAATAGTAATTAAATTAACAATAGGAAAATAGGGCAGCTGCGAGATAGGACTAGCCATAATCTGGTTGAACTTCCATATCCCACTATCAAATTTATTATTTTAATAATATTTGTTATAGAAAAATATTATAACATAATTAGGGATGGAAGTAGGTCAAGTGGGGCTTTGCACTAAATGGCCAGGGCCCACCATATTTAACTTAGGCCCAAGCCGGGGCCTTTTACTAGTCAAAGGCTTTTATTTAGGCCGAGGTATGGCCTTTTTAACTATACGAGAAGGCCCTTGTATATAATAAAGCCTCATATTTTTTCTAAAGTAAAATTGAAATTAGCAAATCATCAAATATAACTTATCTAAACAAAAATAATAACAAATGTGAGTCAAAACAACACGACACATAAATGATAAACCATCACAAAATTCGTACAAGTACATAACTATCAAATCCGATCAAGAAAGTCAATAACAAAGAGAATTCAAACTACAAATATTATATAAATACTCCAAATCTTAAGAAATGCCATAAAAAAGTACAATCAACGAACAATATTCTCAACATTCTCAAGAAGACATAATTCATATACAAACATAAATAATTGTGATAAAATATATAGTTGCAAACAATCAAACATAAATAATCTGCCATAGAAATAAATTGTGAATTTTAAGCATAAACAAGAAGATAGGCAAGCTAAGCCTGAACATTAAGTACCAATCCATAGATGCAGTCAACACCAAAAAAAAAAAAGGTGGAGGTTTAGTTATGTTCACAACTATCTGAATTTCTGACACACGATACATTTTTCATTACTTATAATAAAACCCATTAATTATTTATTCATATATCAGTGCTGCGCAAATCCCAAATGATGATGCAAACATAAATGATGCACCATTCCCTAAATAAATTACAATCCCCAAAATAAGTTGCCTTTTTTTTCCTATTGTTCTCTGCTAAGAAAGTGAAACATCAAAATTCAAAAGAAAACTTTAATTTTAATTTTAATGCAAGACTAAGCAGAAAGGGAAAAAAAAATTATAAACATAAGGTATAATCACATTTTCAGCCTTAGGAAGCAGAATTGGGGCAACATACCTTGTGTGTGTAGATGACTTATGTCAGAACTCAGAATTCCAGGTGAGAGTGATCCAGAGGGGTTATTCTGTGCTCAATACTGCGACTGGAAGATCATTTCGAGATGTTCGAACATATATGAGGGAAGAAATGGTAGATGATGGTGAGGGGCGCAGACAGCAGCGGCCAGCAAGAGATGGGGGCAGCGTGGAGGTTGAACTGGCAGATGATGGTGAGCGTCGCAGACAGCACCGGCGGATTTGTCAGTTCTGAGAATTGATAGATGAGTTCATTAGGTTTCGAAAAGTGTATCGTGAAGGCAGTTTATTTGCACGGGCTTGATCCGACCGTCCGTGGCAGACTGGCAGGCTAATTTATTTATGTTTAAAGAAATTGAAAATTGCACTTATACGGGTAGGGCCCCCCTCATACCTATTGAGACACTTTAACTAACACATTACATCTACTCTCTCTCTATTTCCTCATTCGCTGCTTTGATTTTTCTTAATTGAGGAATCAACCCAGCGTTGGTATCCTTTAAGCATGAAATGAATTGTATTTGCTTTAGAGTTGGTATCCTTTAAGCATGAGGGAACTGGAACCGTACATGCTCTTAGACATGACTTTATATGCTAGATTCCATGTTTGTTAATTGCTTCTTACAATGCTTCCTACTGTGATTGCTGTGTGGTTTTTCCGTACAAAATCTAAATGCATATTTATGGTTGGAGACTGATTTATCTGAAATTGGGGCTGCTCTGAATATGACTAAAAACAGCTAACTCCTACTTGTAAGCTGAAACTAAGTCCCCTGCTGCTCTGCTTATTTAATTGCCTAAGTTCATCCGCTCTGAAATGAGTCTTTTTGGTTTGAGTTGGTATCTTTTTAATAAAGAGAAATCTTAAACCATGCCTGCTCTTGACTGAACCTATTGAATTCTTTAGGAACGTTGCTGCTACTCTGCCCATTCTCAAGCGTATTAAACCGTATGAGTTCTTTAAATGCAGTACACAAGCAGGTGACCACCGACTAAGTACTGCATTAGGGCTTGCAGTATACAAGCAGTTGGTGAAAAATGTGTGAAATATCTGCTATTCTTCGAAGCTAGGCTCCTTAAATATGCTCTTAAGTTTGTAGGTGTTCTTTCAGTCAAAATACCTGTTCTTAAGTGTCTCAAATGCATGAAAGGCAGCAGAACTGTGATCAATATATTGTTGGAATGCACTTATTGTTAGCCGCAGCTATTAAGTGTTGGTTTCTGTTTTTAGGCATGAGAAACCTTAAGTTTCAATGTTTCAATATTTCTGCAGCAATAATAAAAATAAAAAAAAGAGATGCAATGATATATGCAGTTTGCTCATAAGCTCTCTCATTGAGTATGATTTATCTTGTGAGGCTTTAAGCTCACAACCTTGCTGTCTAATGATTTATTCTAAATGCATAAATGCATGACTGTCTGCTCTTAACTGAGTTTCTGTTGTTCAGAATAGAGGGCTGTGTTAATTGAGTTTGAACTATAATTCCCAGATGCGATTGAGAACCCATTTAACCCCTCCAATGTTATTCTTTCTGTACAGGGTTTATGTTGTTAATAACTGCCCATCACATTGCATACAGTTAATGTAATCTGCCCTACAGCCTTCTCGGGCCAAAGCATGTTAATGTGTATGTTTTATCTTGATGTATTTATTGCCCACCTGGTCTTAACCCTTCCAATATGAAGTGGAAGTGAAGTACAGTGTTGCATTGTCTGCTCAATTAATCCCCTGCATAACTGCTGCTGCTATAACATGCTTCCTATGTTCTTAATGCTGCATTAGTTACATGAAAACCAATGTGTTAAGGCAGCAGCCTTGAGCTACTGATTTCCTTTCCAATTGGAGATGGGATAGTGTTGTTCATTTGTCTGCGCGAATGCAATCTGAAATCTTTTCTGCTCTTATAAGCTACATGCATTAAGAGGGTTTCTGCTCAATTGCTGTACACATGATAAGTTAATAAACCTCATATGCTGGGATATGAACACATTCTTTGACAGGGTTTCCTTGAGGTTTCTATCTTTTGCAGCATAAAAATAAAAATAAAAGAGAGGGGCTGCAAAGAAGACTGTTGTAGTGTTGTTTACCTACATGCCCTCTCACTATGCATGATTACCTTGTGAGGCTTTATGATCATATTCTTGCTGCCTACAGTTCTGTTCTAAATAAATTATCTGTTAGTCCTAGTCGTTAGCATGCTAATTGCTCTACTGTACTACTTCTGCTAACCTGCTGCTGCTGCTGTAATATTGACTCCTATGCTATTAATGTTACAGAAGTTATACGAAACCAAATGTGTAAAGGCAGCAGCCTTGGATTACTGATTTCCTCTTCAAATGTGTTTGGTTTGAATATGTCATATTACCTGTATGTTGAGATTTACTCTTGTTCGTTCTTTAAAAATAATGAGAATTTGGCCCTTCATCATTCCCCTAAGATATGAAAAAGATAGTTCATGCACGCAAACCCGGTCTTGGAGAATGGTTCAGTGATCCATGGTGTTAAGAGTTTCGAATTTCGAAGAATTTCCCAATCTACATTGTCGGCTGCTGAAAGGTAGAGATTGAAGGTTTACACAGAAGTTTTGAGAGTAGTTCAGAGGTTTGCAGCCTCCGCTATATATATATATATATATATATATATATATATATATATATGGTGGATTTTTGTAGAGAGGTGGTGAAGACAAGATGGCTTTTTTCTTTTCTTTCTTTTCTCAACACCACCCTTCATATTTTTCTTAGATTTTTTGGGAGGGGGGTCTAAACTTTTAGACCCTTTAATTTTATGTATTGTTGATTCACAATCTTTCTTTTATAGAGCAATACAATGCAATCTCTAATAATAATGTTCATGTATTAATTTTTCCAAAACATATTGGAGTTGCATAAAGTATAGGTACGCACATTTTCTTTTTTACTTATTTATTTTGGGTTATTCGAGACACTTACTTGACCAACTAAAATCAGCATCTTCAATTCATTACGTAAATACAACTATAAGACTTAAGAACCATATTAGATGTTATAATCACAATTTACCTAAGTCAGAAAGTAACACATGAGAACGGAAATTTGTATTTGAGAATGTGTTGCGCAAGAATTTGGTGTCTAGGATAATAGTACACAAACTTAACTTGTGAAATAGAAGCATACAAGTGATTTTGTCTTATTGTCTAAATACAAAAGAGCAGATAAGACTAAACAAAATCCATGTCAGTTACAGCACTCTGCATTAACAATAAAAATTATTGGAAAATTAGACATTCATACTTGAGAACATTTCTCATTCTAGAATATAGAAAAATGAGAGAGACCACTATACAATGGATTCATAATGAAATCAGAGCTTGTGTAATCACAATAGTCATCCAATCAACACAATAACAATTTAAATATTTATTATTGAGTGAGAGGATTCTGGTCAAAGACCCCAGGAAAAATAAATTGTGATTCTGCCGTAATAATTGTTCCTAGATTAAATATGGCTAGAAAATGAATGGGAAAAAAGTTTAGGAAGAAGCTCAAGTTCACTAGCGGGAGAGGTCCATTTGATAGAATTTGAAGCACATTTTTTGGAGATTTTTTGTTATTTTTTCTTTTTTAATAGAAATTCGTCAATAATTTTGTAAGTTTTTTATATTGGCAACTTATCATAATATTAAATAAATGGATGAATATATGTTTTGACTTCTCCTTGATCATGTCAATTATTAATTTAAACATTGGCCAATTTGATTGGCAAAAAAATAAAGTGATTTAGGAATATAATTTATAGGGATGCAATTTTGAGGAAAATAAATACAAGTTGATCCTTGAAATATTATCAGATATTTCAATTTGATTCAAATTAAGCAAGTAGCAAATTTAATGTCTAAAATATTTTTAATTATTTTCTTACTATCAATAATTTTATAATTTTTAAGGTATAAACAACATAGTTTAAAATTTCGCAGAACTCAATTTAAATTTATTAAGATAAATCGAGTTGCTCCTCGTCTAGAGATTATACGTCATTCCCCTACCATCTATTGCAAAAAATTGTGAATTCAAAATTTAATAATATCTATCTATATATCTATATATATATATATATAATAAAATAAAATAAATTGATGAAAAAATGAAAAATGAAATGGTATTGATTCTCAGAGACCTTAAATTAGAATACATACATGAGTTAGGTAATCAGAATTCAAGAAATTGCATCATCTTTTTTTTTTTTTTTTTATGAATCAAATTACTTTCCAAAATCTATTAAATTGAACCAAACATGAGATTATTTTCCCAGGCATCATTCCATATCAGCAAAATGAGCCCTCAAAGTCCCCTTAAGGATGGCCTAATGGTAGAGTGGTGTTTCTTGAGGTCAAAGGTCTCAAGTTCGACTCACCACCAACACCACTGGGTGTGAGCCTGTCACACTGGGCCTGCCAAGTATGGTTTACCTCCCTATGTAGGTTTGCAGGCTATTACACCGGGCGCGGGATTTACCCAGTACGCACCACGGTAGCGGCTACGGGTTACCCTCAACATAAAAAAAAAAAAAAGCCCTCAAAGTATTGATGCAAATTCACGATTAGACACATATGGTGAAATGTGATGTTCATTTATATATTCATTCTCATTCATATGATTGATATAGTTTAAAATCATGAATCAACATTCCCAAATGAAGTACAATTCCAAAAAATAAATGGATAGCTATTCCACTCACCCAACCAGTTTAGTTATTCCCAGTTGATAAAAAAAAATTAATATATGATATATTTACACTGTTACATGTGAGCGCGCCTTATAATATTATTTTATCATATTTAGAAAATAATTTTAAAAGTAGATTAAATAATTTATTATTATTATCATTATTTTGTAATTATTTGTATATTATTTATTTACTTTCAAAAATAATTTAAAAACATATAATAAAATTGAATTTTGATAGATTTAAAAATTTTATTGAAGAAAAAAAGATAGTGGAGCAAAAAAAAACATCAATTCTAACTCTAAACAATAATACCTTTCAAAATGATCGTATACATAATCAAGCACACAATTTGCTCATTCAACATGAACTTCATCAATCTTGTTTACAAAATATGGCTCTTTTTTAAAAACAGTATAAGATAGAATATATTGGTAAAACTATAAGAAATGGGGTTCAGTTATGAAGTTGCAGTATCTTTTTCAATTCAACCTTTGGTAGTGGTCCCTCGGGAAATTCTATGTCACTGTGGCGAGAAAATTGCAGTCTCATAGGACATGACCCTCTCCGATTTTAGTCTCATACAAACTAATCTGGTCCCATTCAACCAGAATATACAAAAATGATCCTAACATTACGTTTTCCGTTAAATTGAGATGCAATTTTAGTTCCAAACAAAATGCAATTTTAGTCCCATAAGAAACATTATTCTTTGGAGCAAATTTTTAGTTTTATTCCTCGGCTCATAGCTTCCTCCTCTCTAGCAAACAAAAACCTTGGTTGACCGCCACTATTCTGAGTTTTCCAGGAACTTGGTACTCCAAAAGACCAATGTCATCTATTAGTTTCATCTGACAACTCAGACATATTCTGAGGCGAAGTTAGAGACTCATCTCGGCCATGAGTCAAAGTTCATTAACAAAATATTTGATATTATGTTGCTCTCTCCCAATCAATAGCACGCCTACCTACTTTAGTTTAGTATCTCCATGTTTAGACATTTTCTCCTTTCTCAGAAACTAATTAGAATCCTCTGCGCCATTGTTGAACATATTCTTAACATGCATGCTCGGAATATTAGAAGTTGAAACCAACAAATTACTATTTTTATCTACAATCTGCCTGTCAAAACCAATATTTGGAACTTACAAAGAAAACTGCAAAGAGAACAAAGAGAATATTCTCAAATATTTTCTTTTCCCCAAAAATAAAAGGAGTCCAAAATACAGATTATGTCAAAATGAATTAACTGTCGGCTCCATCTTTCTTTCAAGCATTTCATTGAACACCTTCTTCGCCATTTCCCAATCACTGTTCTCCAACCAAATTTTGATCATAACATTAAATGAAACCGGATTCAACCTAAATCCCATATTCGGGCCCTTCTCAAACAACTCAATCGCATTAGAAATGCGCCCCGCCATCAACCAATTATTTAGATCAAAGTATTTTCAAGAAATAGTATGAAGAAAGAAAGAAAGTACCTTCTGGGAGAACGACAATCAACACTGATTCCAAAACATTTCAAACTCAGTGTATTCAATACATGACAAACCATACACCCATTTTCCATCAAGTAGAACATGAATGCCTTCTGTTGGCCCGGAATTTCATTTACACGATTCAAATCCTAAACTATTTCCCAAGGAGCATCTTGACCCTTAAATTAAATTCAGTCCCAATTAGCCCCTTGAACTATTGAACTCAACTCAATTAGCCCCTTGGACTATTGAATTTGACCCAATTAGCCCCCTCGAACGTAAATAATTTTATTTCACTTATTTCTAAATAAATAAAAAATATGAAAAAAATAAATATATACATAACAGTAATAAAAAAAAATGAAATATTTTCTTATAAATAATTTTAAGGGTACATAAATTGTCATTATATTTATCACACTTTAAAACATTAAGCCACTACAATTGAAAATAACAACATAGAATTGACCATAATTATGATTATATATATATATATATAATGATGGTCTATATTAAATTGATTAATTATAGACGTTAATAATCTATTATAATATAATCAACGTTATACCTATATTATATATAATTTATTTAATATAATATATTTGATTGGGCTATTTTTGCATATATCTTTTGGGACATTTTTGGTATGGTTTGGTCATGTTAAGTGCCTTGTAATCGTATTTTGTGGAAGAAAGTGTGTTTTGTAAGTGATTGCAGGTGATTAACACGAATGTGAAGGAATTGGCCTGCTTTTGGGAGCGTGCAGTCGAGTTTGAATGGAGCAAAAGCTGGAAGAGTTCGCAAGGCGGTCAGTATGGGCATACCGAGTGAAAGGAGTACCGAGATTACAGATTTTGGGCCTGTGCGCGCGCGGAAGTTGGGCTGGAGCGCGGATTACTTGAGATCTCGGGCCTGGACGCGAGTTTCTAGAGTTTTACAACTTTTGGACTCTTTATTTTATCTCTTTCCTAGTTTGATTAGATTTGGGATTCTATTTCCTTAATTAAACAATTGTATTTAAGGATATAGAGAGAGATTAGGATCGATATTCCAGACTCACACAAACAGTACAGAGACGTGTTCTAGCAAATTTTATTCATCTTCTTCGTTGATTCCATCGTGTTCTGCTCTATAATGTTTTGGAGTTCTAATTTAATTATGCAATCAAGCTAAATTCGATCTTATTCCGGTGAAGATTAACGAAGCCCTGACGTAATTATACTGTGAGATCTAATTGTTCTTTCTATTTTAATTAATTGCATGTATTTGTGATTCTCAGTGTTTAAAGTCGTTAATTGTTTCGACTCTACTAGGTAGTTGCAAATATTTAGTAGATCGGAATTAATTAGTAGTCAATTAAACCGGCCATCCGTAATTGTGGTTTAAGTTTAATTAGTGGTACAACGATTCTTCAGAATCGAGGGAAGAACAGTCTTAATTCGACAGTCCTGTGTCAGAGTCTGTTGGTTTTGAATCGGGTTTCTCTAGTGTCTAATGATGTCGGCTCATTAAATCTATAGAGTGTCTTTTACGGTTGTCAGTCGATTAGGGAAATAACTGATGAAGTGTCTTCTTGATTATCGAGAAACTAAGGAGAAATTAGGCTGCCTCAGAAGTGTCTTCGGTGGCTATAACTGGTTTGCATGCATTAATTGGAATTATCTTTGTATCAAGGATCGGTATAATTAAGCTAGGGTGGAGTTAATATGAAATCGGAATACTTTTTATAACCTGTTAAACAACTCTCTCTCATTTGCTGTTTAATTTTCGTTTTTTACTTTACAATAATAAAATTCGTGTGGAAAATCTGGTTGTTGCAAACTGAAAGTGTGGAATAATTCTCGTCGATCCTTTAGGAGACGATCTTGCTCGCCACTGCTCTGGGTAGTGTGGGCATACCGACTGTCAGTCGGATTATTTTTGGTGTAAAACGACGCACCAATATTTATTAGAATATATGGACTTTCATTTTTGAAATCCATACATAATGATTTCATACATACATACATACATACATAAGAAATGAAGTATTTTCCGGATTGTATTTATAGTGAATTAATTTATGATAATGTGATTTCAATTAATTCATTAATTTATATTTTCTTCAAATTATGCTAGCTTATATATATTTGGACATGCTGAATTAGAAATGCCCGTATATTCATAATTTTTTTGGGGGAACAATAGTTACGGATTTTCCTATATTTTTTTATTTTATTTTATTTTATTTAAAACAACCAAAACAAAACTTTTTATCTTTAAGCGGCTAACTGGGCCAAGTTCAAAAGTTCAAGAGGTTAATTGAGCTGAGTTTGAAAGTTCAAGGGGCTAATTGGGACCAAATTTAGTTTAAGGGTCAGAATGCTCATTAGAAAATAGTTTAGGGGGTCAAATTAGACCTTATCCCTTTCTGAAAAGAGAAAAGAAAGAAATGCATCTTAATGTTGATTTGTAAAAGATATCCTGCTCCCTCCTACCTTAGATATCTGTAGTCGCCACCCCAATCAACGCCCCCGCCAACTCCGACGCCTTCACGGCGCCAGACAACTACCTCTTCGACTGCGGCAATCCCTCCAAGCCGCCCAGCCGCAGCCCAATCCTACAGTCACCTCCAACGTATTCTAGAGCGGCGCCACCTACACCTTCCACATGATCCGACCTGGTTGGCACTCGATCCGGATCCAATTCTCGCCCTTGCAGATTGACGAGCAACATCATCATCTTGTTTTACTGATTCTTGCCGACATAGGTCCGATGATGGGATTTGGGGATTTTTTTTTTCAATTAGTATATGTTTAATCGTGAAATTGAAAATAAATTTGGGAAATGTAGTGATGATTTGGGGAATTTTTCCAATTAGGTTTAATAAAAGTCATGTGTGCATCACCCGCTAATTTTTCGTCAAATTTTAACAAGCCCGTCAAAACACTTGGGACTATATTGGCATATCACAGTCTTTTGGGATCATTTTAGCTTCACAAAATCGAAAATGACTAAATTAGTTCGTATGGGACCAAAACCGGAGAGTGTCATATGGACTGAAAATGCAATTTTCTCTCACTGTGGCATGTAGTATGCCCACTATCACAATAGATCTAATATGACACCCCCATCATCTGTCACAATACCTATTGTGACAGATGATGGGGGTGTCATATTAGATCTATTGTGACAGTACATACAATGCATATGGGTGTGCCATAGAATTTCTCGTTGTTCAAATTTTATATCTATTATACTGCAAAACTAATGGAAAAATTTTAGAGTTATAAATTTTGTTGATGAAAAATCATATTTTACAATTACTTTTGCACTTCAATTTCTCTTTATTTTTATTTGATTATGAAACTTTTGATGAAAGAATCTATGAACTCTTGGTTTCTTTTAAACTAAAATGTGAAATATAATTTTGAGCTTCTAAATATAAAAATGAATCGAATAATTAACTTCCACTAGATTCGTACTTGCAGTCCCTTGTGTGTGTGTGTATTGTATATTTGTTTATTTAATTTGATATGGTTGCTTCTTTGCTTTTGTTTTCCAAAGATATAAATTATTCTTTTTTTTGCATGAGAAATTGTTTGTATTGCAATTTGCATGGGATGACTGAGTTTTCCCTTCCTTAATGGTTGTTGAATGTAACCATCAAAGATAATCAGCCAGTCGACAACTTTTTATAAATATTTTTTTTAAAGCAATTATCGTTTGAAGAAAAAAAAAAAAGAGAACATTTAGCAACCCAACAATTTTTATTTTTTTTTAAGTTGACACCGTGATTTCACTGATTTGACAACTTCTACAAATTTCCAAATTACTATCAATTAGTCTAATATTATGTGTTTTTTTCATTATTAAAATACCATATTGCATTATTGAACCAAATTAATTTTCTGTCGGCTATGTCTTGTTGCCCTAATTATTTTCTACAAAACTTAAATGAAACATTGAGGACTGCAAGTCCGAATCTAGTGAAGTTATTTTATCCAATGAGAACTTGTGTTGATTTTTTTTTTTTTTTTTCAGTTTCTTGAATTTAAATGTAGATATTTTTTAGTAGTTTCCTACATTTTACTTTCAAATCGAATTCACCTGTCAACCATGTTTCTTTGAATAAACGATTCGTGACCAGATTTCCGATCAAGTTCGTCGCATATAACTTGCCTAGCTAATATATTATTTATTTCTCTTTTTACGATTTACAAATTATTGTATATATAGGGAGTATATACGGTTAATCAAAATGGCTCAATTACTGATTTCTCCTCGTCACACAAAAGAAAATTGTTGATGGTGTGGTGTGCGGAAGAGAAATGAAATACAACACACACAAACTTTAATCATTCATTTAAGATGTGTTCCTTTTGGCTTTAAGCCATGTCTTCGATGTTTGGATCTACTTGATTAAGGAATCAAGGAAAAGACAACTTGATTGCAACATTAATTAGCCATGCCATTTGAAAATATATTTTGAAGCAAAAATTTGTGTTTGACTATTCTACGGATCAAAAATTCATAAATCGAGTCATGATCAAAATTAAAACTTACATTCAATGATACTATTATAATTAAAGTCAATGGCAAGATTATCCACCTCCATACCAATTCTATTAATGAGCAGTGTAGTGGTGGATCCTATATTTTTTTAGGGGGGGCGAAATTATTATATAACGGAGGTATTTTTTTTTAAAGGTGACACTAATATATGACGGAGTGACCGACTTTCGGGTTTATTTACATAATTGCGACATAATGTTGTTTCACTAATGCACTATATATATTTTTTTATTCTAAGAGTTGGCAATAGTCCACACTTTTAACTTTTTTTTTAATTTTAATAATGTAAACTAATAGGTAATATTTGTCCCGGTGGGGATGGCCTAGTGGTGGAGTGAGATTGCTTAGAGACCAAAAGTCACGGGTTCGAATCTCCTCAATACCACAGGCCGGGTGTGTGAGTAAAAAAAAAAAAAAAACTAATATGTAACATTTAAGAGTCGGAACTTTAAGTTCAAAATTCGATCCTATTTTTTCGATTCTATTATAATTCTTAAAAAAAAGATACCGGTACAATTTTATTCTAAAACATCTCTATATTCTACATAAAAATAGAAAAAATTAATAAAAAACAATTGACATTTAATCACAATTAATACGGAGTATAAATTAAAAATAAATTAAAATAAATAAACAATATGTATTCCGTATAAATAAATATGTAACAAGCTCAACACAATTTTATACTTTAGTAAAAAAAATAATAATTGAAGAAGTAAAATATAAACTTCCCAATCTTATTTATTAACCATAAGTAAAAATTGCAAAAAATAAAACTATATATAAAAAAAAATTGAAAAAAGCTGCCCCCAGTATCCGCCCGTGAGCGTTTGTGAATATTTGAGGTAAATGTTTTAAATTTGAATTTGGCGTATGTGGTGACATGAATTTGAATCTACCAAATATTAGTTGCATGATTAGATAACCATGTGCACACATCTCCAACAGATTTTATTTGTCAATAAATAAATAAAAAACCAATAAAATATCACACAAAATAGATGTCCAAACCCCCACCTTACCCCACAACATAAAAAATCGTACCTTTTATTATTTGATAATTCATCATCACAAATAAAATTATTGGTTCAATTCAGGAAGACAGAGATTTTCATTTATTGTGTCTTGTTGTCCTTTTTCATCAGTATATGCTTTTTAATTAAATCTATATAATATATAATAACGACTCCGCATCCGCAAATAGAAAACTTTTATTTTCCCGCCCATTTTAATCATCCAAAATAGAAATGTAATCTTATATATTATTTAATTATTTTTTTTTTATGTAAAAACCGTGGATATTAATATATTAATTACTCTAGATATTCAATCATATCCCACTAAATATTGCAAATCTAAATCTTCGCCCATTTTCAATATTGCAAATCTAAAGTTTCAATCATATTCATATCATATTTAGAGTAATATATAATTAATCTAAATATTCAATCACATCCCACCAATTTTCAAAAGTATAATTATACATAATTAATCCAAACCTTCAATCATATCCCATTAATTATATATAATTGTATAATTATATGCCCACATTTTAGGTTGATTATTTAACTATAAATAAATATATTAAATTTAGGAAAGTCAATAAACTCCGATATACAGCCATTTTAGCTCACCCAAATTTAATATCTTTAGTTATTGGTTGTGTCATTATAAAATTATGCTTACATTTCTTATTATATAATAATAAGATCGTGATCGTAAATAGAAATATTCATTTTCCTGCTCATTTGTACCTTCCGAAAATAACATTTGAAAATTATATATATTTAGCTATTTATTTTTCGTATAAATATTTGGAGATACATATGTTGTAAATCTATGATTATTTATTTCTTCAAATAACGGATTATGCTCATTAGTGCTAGACAGATAAACAATTATGTGCAATGAGTGTAATTAAACCATAGGTGATTTAATTGTACGTTGCTATAAATAAAATAATTATTCATACGTTCCTAAATAAACCATTGATTTGGTAATTTTTTGGCACTTTATATATGATTCAAAATTTCAAATATCTTAATCTTAATCTTAATATATATATAATAGTAAATAAATATATTTTAATTATTAACTATTTTTTTCCTTTTTTTTTATAAATTTCATTCCCTAATTTAATAAAGATGTGATCAGAATTAAAATTAATGATGTTATGAATTTCTTTTCCATTATATAAAATAGAATAATTACTTCAATTCTGACCAATATATTTATTCCTTAAGAACACGTAAAGATCGAAAAGGCCTCAAAATACTAATTTAGAAAAAAACAAATAATATCTATTACAGAAATATCTTACATTATATGTAGCTTTAAATTGAGAAAAGAATGTTAAGGGGGTACAAATTTTCTATGCATATAAATCAGCAAAGATGTATAATTCAAATACTTTAATGCATATTTTACATGTTAACTATTTTAAAGAGAAATTAAAATATATAAATATTAATTTCAGATGTCATATGAAAAACATAATGTATACATATATAGATGAATATTGTTATAAATAGAGCTAATAAAATTTTCAATTTCCCCCATAAATCAAATAATTTATTTATAAATATCAATATGTCTAATGTATATATCAAATCATTTAATTTAGGTAATATTAACAAAAAAATTAATCTACTGGCCTAAACAATTTATAGCAATCCGCCAATATCTGAACGCACTCAATTTAGTCTAACATACCTTTTATTGGTATTGAAAAATATTATTAGTTAATTAACATATCACGAATTTATTTTGATTGTTTCAATCCAACCCCAAATCTGCCATGTATATTTATGAATTATAGAATATATTAAATTTGGCATCCCCGAAATCAAATATCCTTGCAAATCAACAAATGAAAGTTTCCATACTTGAAAAAATAATCACATAAATTATGGTGAGGGGTGATGTTATAAACCCGACTATCACCTCTTCTCCATTTGCTTTCATCCAATTCCAAATCCTAAACCTTAAAATCTAAATTCCGAACTGGTCAAGCGCATAAATTAATTAGAAGCAAATAGCAAAAAGTGTTCAATTTCACCTGGATAATTAATAATTGAGTTTGGTTTCATTCTCGCTTTTCTTCAACATCTATTTTTTTTTTGAGCAGTGATTTTCAGCCAGATTCTGGTTAGCCAGAATCTTTTATTATTTTTAATAATTAATTAATTTAATTAATAAAACACTAATTATTCAATAAATTTACATTGATGCCCTCCATAATAATTAGGGCAACTCTATATGCGCTTCAATTCAGAAGAAATCGAAGATGGAAAAAAAATAAAGGAGTGAAGAAAAGAAAGAAGATGAAGCTGCGCCTCTTTCTTCCGATCCACTTCTGGAGTGATTTTAATAATTAATTACAAATCACTAATTTCATGACAGAAGGATAATATAGTAAAAACATAACATTTAATAATTAACATAATTAATTTATTAATAATACAGTTTTAATAATCATCAAAAAATTAGATTCTGGCTAGCCAGAATCTGGCTGCCTAGCATTATTCTTTTTTTTTTTTTATCAGATTCAAGCGCAATATTGATTGATCAAATATTCATGTCTTCACATTAGTATTGATTTTTCTTTCTTTCAATTTTGTTCGAGTTCCATAATGAGAATTACTTATATATATAGCTTTATCTTTTCATCAGATTTAGTAGAAAGGTATTAATTATGTTATATTATCTTGATAAATCCTTGAGTGGAGAAGAAGGCCAATTGAATGATGAGTTGCATTTGTGTATATCGAGGTATACTCTTCTTTGACTATCGCATTGCTGCAGATTTTGTAAATGAGTAGTAAAATCAAAATTCACGCATATATTTTTCGGTGTATATTTTATGTGTGGAATAATATAATGACCAAATAGCGTTAAAGACTATTTGTTTGTCCTGATCGTAAATTTTATGTTTCTTAACTAAATAGGTCCAGCTTCAACTGTGGATCTGTACCTTTGCAAGCCAACCTTCATTTTCTATTAATTATTAATGTTTTTCTCTTATCTAATTTGTGTGTTATTCCATTTTCATTTCTTTGTATAATGTTTTTGTATCTCTTGGTCTAATTACTGGATTGATCATTTGCTTAATTTGAAATATATTATTATTATTATTATTATTATTATTATTATTATTATTATTATTATTATTATTATACATTTGTAATTAAAATGATGTTATTAAATACATACACCTATGCATATGTATATATAATATACTAAACAAGATTTTATCTCAAACCCGAGATGCAGTTCATTTTCCTCAGCTCTAAGCATGTAGTATTCCCATTAGATTTTATTTTATTATGTTGTTGAAGTATTGGATGATAAATATAAGCGTATAGTTATCCAAGTGTTTGTTAGTATAATTGTAGATGTTTGATTGTTCAATGAGGTGTATATTTTCTTATATTTTGTTGCCATGGAAGAAGATTATGATGTTGCATTTTAATCTTAAGTTGAAGGACCAGTGAAGTTCTTTTTTTTTTTTTTAAATTTCTTACTTCATTACCCCAATGCTGACAAATTTAATGAAATAATGTAGTTTTTATTTTTTTGACAGAATCTTCTCGAAATCTTCAGTAGAAGTTAGTGGTTTAATTGATCATGGATGAAGAGTGGGGGATGACATATCAACACAGAGTGATAGTACAGTTGAAGATTTTTTTTTTACTCACATACCCGACTTGTGGTCTTGAGGAGATTCGAACCCGTGACCTTTGGTCTCCAAGCAACCTCACTCCACCACTAGGCCATCCCCACCGGGACTGATAGTACAATTGAGTTAAAATATTAAAATGTAAATGTAATATCTTTTTTTAAATTATATCTATGTACACATACAAAGTGTGTACACACACAAACATCGTAAGCATGTCTACAAAAAAAATAAAAAAAAAATAAATTCATACGTACGTGCGACTTATTTGATTATATCTATACAAATTAATGTCTCTATAAAGTGAATGCATTTTAATTGTATAATGAAGTACATAAATTTAATTTTAATTGTACAATGAAGTACATAAATTTAAAAATTATCTGTGTTCATGAAAAATCAGTTATTTATACTAATTAAAAATATTGAATGTCCAAATTTTAACTCCCAATTTCACTATTTTTGCTACACCTTTTCCTTTTCAATTTATTTTCTACATTTAATAACCAACTATTTATACACTACATATATACTCTGATCATAATCATTTCGACCGCCTCACGTTTCTTTCCAGAATAGTGAACAAAAGACAAAAAATATTCGGATTAAGTTGTGCAAGTAGAGCGCGCTTGAATGATAATCTTAGTAGGTGCTTAATATGCTTCTTGGTAGTTGATGGATTATTTTATGCACCTTATCCTATTTAATACTAATCTTAACACTATGTTTTTATCATGTTAATACATTTTTAAAAAATTGAGAAAACATTTCTCAGATATTTCATGATTATGTTTTTAAAAAAGTTACATTAAAAACTAATATTTAAGATCCGTAGTACTTTTAAAGTTGTTATGCAAACTTTGTTTAGTTTTTTTATTATTTTTATTTCATACTTACAATTTCTAACATAAATATAAATATATATGTGTGTGTGTGAGCGCATTTTTATAATCCGTGCATCGCACGGTGGGTCATGCTAGTATAGTTAGAGTTCAAGTACGAATCTAATGAATTTGTTTAAACGAGTTAATTAAATGTCATGTTAACTTCGTCTGATTTCTTATAAATGTAATCTAAGTTTATGTAGGTTCATTATTAAACCGATTTATTGTTCCCAATAAAAATCTTAATAATACTCATTTAGTATCATTTTACTTTTACATTGTATTGTGAAAAATCAATTATTAACAGTAATTTATGATCATCCCAAAAATATTCTATAGAATATTCAATCAACCTGGCCCCATTGAAGGAAGGGCATAATTTAATTGGAGATGAAATTGGAGGTAATAAATGTGGTTTAGCATCAGCAATCAGCATACAAGAGAGAGAGAGAGAGATGGACTATTGTTTCTGATGAATTATCAGTTTGGGCCTGACAAAAAATTATTCATTGAAAAACTTCAAACACTTCATTTTTTTTGAGGGAAAACTTCAAGATCTTTGTTATTAAAGCCTAAAGGTACGTAGTTTCAAGTAGCTTGACGATTGTTAATACGATAAGATAACACGATACAAAATAATAGATTTAGAGCTGCACTTGCGTACAACACAACTTTCCATGCAGTTATTTCAGGCGGGCGCATGGCCCCAGGCGCGCGGCCCACGCGCGGCGCGTGAGGCTTACGCGCCCGTCTTTTTTTTTTTTGCGATTTTTTTTTATACCTGTTTTTATCATACCTTGATACCTTTTTTCTTACCACATGGTACTTTTTATTGTAGTTGGAATTATGATAGTATTAATCTCAGGTTGATACATGTCTTTATCGTACTTGATACTTTTTTTCTTACCACATGGTACTTTTTATTTTACAGAACTCGTGTTTTGCTTTCCTTTGCAAATTCTTGGAATGATGATTGTTTTAGATTAATCTCAACACATGCAATATAAAAACTGAAAAAAAATCAGAATTTGAACTAAATAAACTAGCATAAAATAACTAGCAGACCCCTTATTTTTTTAATGATACAGATGATACTTTTTGAATGTTTTGTGATACTTTTTAATAGGAAGGTTGGTACTCACTTTGGACAGTTTTTTTTTACGGGTTGATCGGGTCAAAGCGCGGGTTGACCCGCATTGACCGGGTCAAAGCGCGGGTTGACCCGCGTTGACTGGGTCAAAAACGGGTTTGACCGACCCGTCTCATATAGTGTTATTTGCATCATGATACATGCAAGTTTTTACCTAGATTTATGTTTAAGCTTAACTTATTGGTATTGTTATCATGTTTATATGATGACAATAATAAATTTTTATGTCGTATCACATGAGAATCTATACATATTTATTAAGAGGTGCACTTGCATGCAGCATCTCTTATTTCCAGCAATTTCAGGTGGGCGCGTGGTCCCACGCGGGCGTGCCACGTGGCGCCCACGCGCGGCGCGTGAGGCCCACGCACCCGTCTGAGGTTGATACTGTCTTTATCGTACTTGATACTTTTCTTCTTACCCCATGGTACTTTTTATTTTACCAAACTCGTGTTTTGCTTTTCTTTGCAAATTCTTGGAATGATGATTGTTTTAGATTAATCTTAACACATACAATATAAAAACTAAGAAAAAAAAATCAGAATTTGAACTAAATAAACTAGTATAAAATAACTATCAAACCCCTTACTTTTTAATGATACAGATGGTACTTTTCGAATGTGTTGTGATACTTTTTAATAGGAAGATTGATACTCACTTTGGAGAGTTTTTTTTTATGTGTTGACCCAGTCAAAGCGGGTTGACCCGCGTTAACCGGGTCAAAGCGCGGATTGACTTGCGTTGACCGGGTCAAAAGCGGGTTTGACCGACCCATCTCATATAGTGTTATTTGCATCATGATACATGTAAGTGTTTGCCATTTATTAATATTATTAATACTAAAAATTCTAAAATTAATATTTTTATAACCATTTCTTGTTTAATATCCTAATGTGATGTTATCGTGTAGATACCAATATTTTCGAATTCATATAGTGTTGACACAAAAATTTTGTATTCTTAATCATGTTGTGCAAATACGAAATTTTTCGTACGTGTTGATGTCCAGACATATGTTTATTATGTGGGGATGATTACAATTATTTTACTAATTGGGGGGGGGGGGGAGGGGGATTTAATGTTGGAATGTAATATAAAAGTGTCTTAAATTGAAATATCAAAATGAACCATTCTCATTCTTTACATATAAATAAAAAAAAAAGTGTTCTCATCACTTTGCTCAAGGTCTATTGTTGTTATACAGTATTTTCATGTCCATGATTTTATCAATATACATACATTGCATATACATAAGCATACGCAGTTGAAATAGAATACGATATTATAATACGACAACGACTAGCTAGATATTACTACGTGCAACAGCTTCTTACCTAGTACTGAACCAAAAATAGAATCTTGTTGCAGCATTATATATATATGACTCCTTTTATACCTTTTCAACATCTCTATAATCTACACATCATCTACATCAAATGTTGTAGCTAAGAGATTTTTGAGCAAGAACATGAACAATCTTGTTTACAGATGCAACTTATTACAAATTTCCAAACAAAAAGTATAGCAGCAAAGGGCCTAATACAAAGAATCTACAACACATTTCAAAGAAATTATACTCAACAAACTCCCTCTAACACAAATTTTTGTATTTAATTTAATAAAACACAAAACAGTGTACAAATGAAATATTTTCGAATCAAGTTTGTATTTTTCGGATCCAATCTCTATTTCTCCTCTGATTAACCACTCTATGAACGATCTTCAAACAGTTTTCGAAGTTTTCGGGGAAGATTTATTTCCTCGATCTTCTTTGACTTGGTCTTTGATTTTGACAACGTTAATTCGGAGGGTTGATGCCTTGTTTCCGGATCAAACACCGATTTTTTGGGTTGAATTTGGTGTGGAACGCTTTAATGTCTTGCTTGTGGATCAAACGCCGTCTTCGAGATGATCTTGGTGAAGAACGCCGTTGAATACCGCTTGAATTTGGGGCAAAACGTTTTAAACCGTCTCGCTTGTGGATCAAACGCCGTCTTCGGGATGGCTTTGGTGAAGAACGCCTTTGAATGCCGCAAGAACGCCTTGAATATCTGAGAGAACTTCACTTGTGGAACTTCTTCTCAAATTCTTGAACTCTTCAAATGAATTCTGGTGTGATTTTCATTTTCCATATGGCCTCTATTTATAGGTGTGAGGAGAGAGAAATTTGGAGATTTAGGGCTGAGGTGGCGCGATTTGATTGGCTCCTCAATATTTTGGATTTATCTTTATCAAATCCTTGATTTCTGCACAGATTTGACACGTGTCGACTCCTGATTGGCCGAGATTATCCACATATTTAAATATCAACATTTATTTATTTAATTTAGGAATTAATTCATGTAAATCCCTAAAATATAAATAAATGATATACTTTGATATTTAAATCTTTATCTCCATTTATTAAATATCAATATCTATTTATTTAATTTAGGAATTAATTTAATTAAATTCCTAGAACATAAATAAATGATATAATTTGATATTTAATTATTTACATTGCATAATTTAATTTAGCCATTAAAATTTATCCGTCTACAAATGCCCCCTTGAGACTTGTTCATAGACAATTCGCCTTGGAAATGAATTAGTCTCAAGATTTAAAATTAGATAGTTTTAACTCGTATCAAGGAGCCTTCATTTTTAATTTGCTGGATAGTTTCAACTCGTATCAAGGAGCCTTCATTTTTGGGACTTGCATTTATAGACATTTTATACTCGTGTCTATGAGTTCTTGAATTTAAAATTAGAGAAATAAATAATTTGTTAATTTCTCAAGAAAGGGTAAAGTAAATTGGGCTTTCCAAAATTTTTTATCCAATTACCTCCCAAAGCTCACGGGAGTAGTTAATGGGCTATGTCCCTATTATTTAATTTATTTTGTAATAGGGGCCCATATTTAATGAAATTCTTTCACTTCATGAATTGGATTGTAGATTTCTTTCCAGAGAGTCACGAAGCACTTAATACGGTGATTCAAATGGAATCCTTTCTTAAATCGAATTCAGAAGACATAGTTGTAACTTCCACGAAGCCGAGATTTGCTATCTTGATGAACTCCTGCTGTCAAGGGATCTTCATGATATATATCTGAATATGAAATTAATTCTTATCCATTGCACCGATCAACCATCTTGTTCCACAAAATAAATTTTCTGGTATATATCAAGTGTCCAAACTCATCAAAATTTTATGCGATAACTCCAGGTTTCATCTCCTTTATTGATTAGAACACCTACATAAAGGCCTATAAATACCCCATTCTCTTGGTTATTTCTTCACAACACAAATTTGCAGAAAGGTTGAGTAATGATCTTTAGGCCAACATATAGAGGTGTTGCCGTTAACGAATAGAAGTAGAAACAGAAGCTACATTCTTCCTCCCATTGTTGGTATTTTGCTCGGTTACGGTAAATTATCTGCCCCCATATTCTTCAAGTTTTGTTCATACTATTCTGTCTTCCATGCATTCGACAGATTGTCTGAGAGAGAATTTTCTTGTTTCCTCTATATTTGCTCAATGAAATCTGACGTACTCCATTTTTCTTCTTTTTTTAGGCCTTTTGACAATTTCAACAAAGAAGTCGTCACACCAGGTAATCTGTCACATGCTTGGTAAAGTGTCCTAAAGATGATTTTTTTTTTTACTTTGTATTTCAATTTCCGGAAAATATCAAACAAATATCAAAGTATGTTCCAAGCATGCATTAAGAGCTCTTGCTGTAAAACCAACTTGACCAGTCGTTCCTCATAATTGCATTTTGGCATTCCTCAAAGCTTTCTCCTTCACTGCATGCGCATACATGTATATATATGCATTGATTTTTTCGTGCAGCTAGTAATTTGTTGGTCCGCATTAAATTCAATACTCTTCCTACCCCTTCGGCTTCAATCAAAAGGCTACAAATCAAGATGTGAGTTCTCTAGAAAATGATCCATTTTGATTTTGATCAAAAGGTGATTTTTCTAGAGAGCGATCCATCTGTGATTCCGATCAAGATGTTACTTCAATCGAGATGCTTTAAATCAAGAGGTGAGTTCTTTAGAAAATGATCCATTTTGATTTTGATCAAAAGGTGATTTCTCTAGAGAACGATCCATCTGTGATTCTGATCAAGACATCGACTTTACTCAAAAAGCTTCAAATCAAGAGGTGAGTTCTCTAGAAAATGATCCATTTTGATTTCGATCAAAAGGTGATTTCTCTAGAGAACAATCCATCTTGGATTTTGACAAGACTTCAATTCTGATCAAGCTGCTATAAATCAAGAGGTGCGTCCTCTAAGAGAATGATCCATCTTTGATTTCGATCAAAAGGTGATTTCTCTAGAGAACAATCCATCTTGGATTTTGACAAGACTTCAACTTTGACCAGGGGACTGCAAACTAAGAGATATAATTTTCTTGGTGTTATGGATGCATGTGTTTTGAAAGAAGCTTGTTTTCATGTTGACTCCTTTTATCTCTATATACATGTATATATCTGTTTCATGCCCCTTTTCTTTTTTATTGCAGTTCCAACATGGTTTTCTTCAAAGATATCACTTTCTCCGGAAGAAGACATTTGGTGATTTTGGATCACGAAGATCAGCGGACTCAGGATGGGACACTTCGAAGGGTTCATGAACCTCTTACCAGCAAGTTCGCAAACGCTTGGCCTAAGCTTACCAATCCTGTTTATCAGAAGGGGTGGTCACGCCAGATTGAAGTGTCCAAGACACCTACAGTGTGGACTTTGCAATCTACTCACCATCGTTTGATAAATGACACCAACATATTACCGACTCTGAGATATCGCCTTGCTACTGAGAATATCAAGTGGGGAAATGACGTAGAATTTGTCGGAGAATGCCGCTATTTCAGTGGATACTGGGAATGGAGTGAAGATATCCTTAGTCGATGTACCGATGATCTTCGGAAAGCTGGGATTTATGATGCTGTCTTTGCCTCTCTTTTTACGTACGATCGGAACACCGAAATTGTCAAGGCATTTTCTGAAGCTTGGTGTCCAAAAATAAACACTTTGTTAACCTCAGTAGGCGAGATGTCGATCTCCTTATGGGATGTGCATGTGCTATCCGGACTCCCGATGAATGGAGGACTTTATGATGAAGTGATACCTTCTACGAAGGAACTTACCGGTGCTGATCAAAATAACAAATTATATGTTCCTGCTAGCTGTAAATATCTTTTCCATGCTTATCACATTCTTCGGGGCCAGTCCTCTTCAGTTTCCATCGAGGAATGGATAAAATTTTGGTCAAAGAACAAGAAAAAGTATCAAAGGCCTCCTCCACGTAAAGAAAAGAAGACGGTGCGTTCTAAGTCAACTCATAATCCTAATGGCAAGATCGAAGTTCATCAACCGTGGACTGCTGCGGAAAAGGTCTCATTTGAGAAACTTGAAGTGAAGGACAAGCATATGCACCAAACGTATCTAGCTGCTTATCTTACCTGTTGGCTATGCAACTTTGTTCTTCCAGAAGGTGATGCTCGTTCAATTCGTCTGGAGACATTTAAAATGGCGAGCATGATGGCGTTTCAAAAAGAAATAGCCCTTACTATACCAGTTTTGGCGAGTATTTATAGAGGTTTAAACGACCTTTCATCTTCTCCAGAGCCTATCTGCGTCCAGGAAGCATTCCCGATCCACTTTGTTTATAGCTGGTTGGGACATTACTTCAAAACTCATTTTCCTCTTAGCCTACAAGTGCAAACTCCCCGAATGATCAACTATTCAGGCGAGGGAGGGGCGATATATTATGATCCTGCTCAGGCTCGTGCTCGACTCCGAAATTGGGATCAGATTTCTTGGAATTGTATGATGCTTCCCGAGACTAAGGCTCAGAATATCTGGTATACTGATGACGGTAAAGCGCCAGAATCCCATCAGTGCTTCTTTATGGCTATCCGCTCTAATTACCTGATGAAGAGGCTTGGTGATAGTTTTATCATTGAACCTTACAGCCCGCATCGATTCAGCCGCCAATTTGGGTATTACCAGGTTTTACCTGGAGTTCTTGATCCAGATATTCGAGATGCTTCCTTAGACGTGGGTCTTAAATACTGGAGACTTTGCTTGTTAGATGATTCTACATCACGTGCTTATTTTCCAAGTCGAACTTTAAGTGCAAAGAATCTTTCATCCAAGGATTACAAAGATTGGTGGGATTTAGTATACAAAAACTCTTCCCAAGAGGATGTCACTACCCTGATTCATCCCCAAATGGAGGTTGTTATGATTCAGCCCCAAAGGGATGTTGTTGAAGGCCAAACACAAGCTGACAAGGTTGATTCTCTTTCTGAAAAGAGAAAAACACATTTGAACACTGGTGATGACTCTGTCAGCAGCAATGCCGAGCGTCATTGGAAGAGACAGAAAAGGCATGAACAACCTATTGAACAATATGCTGAGAGCGGTCCTGCTGCTGTAGCTGGAGATGAGGTTTTCTTTCTTCTTTATCATTTGGTATATTTTGGCATTCCATATTGCCTCGATTTTTTACCCATCGTTTTTTTTAGGTGACGAAAGAGTGTGTTGGAGGTCATGATTTGGAAGACAATCAGGATTCAGCTAAGCGTAAACCATCTCCAGATAAGCCGACTAAGATCAAATCGACACCTCATCTTGACGATGTTTCTGAGTTTAATGGCCAGGATCTTTATGATTCACATCGTAAGATATTTCTCACAGGTTTCTGCGGTGATCTTAAAAGAAAGATACTGAAGACTCCGGCTGAGTTCATATCATCCATTAAAGAAGATGTTCTTGGTGGGGTTTCAAGTATACAAAATCTTTCCTCTGATTTTGACTTATCTTATTTGAAGAATAGCTTAACTACTCTCTTCTCCCAAGCTGCTGCTTATGATGAGGCAAGATCGACATCCTTTGAATCCGTAGAGGTCTCTTCACAACGTTTGAAAGAAGTCAAGCAAAGTATTCGTGACACCAAGGCCAAAAAGAAGGACGATGCCAATCAAATTAAATCCTTGAAAGATGAGTTGGCCGAGTTGGAGAAATAGAAAGAGCACCTATCCAATTCTTTAAAAGAGCGTCAGGCTTCGCAAAAGGCTCTCCGGAACAAGATTAAAGAACTTGAGGGTGAGCTTGCTGAGTAGAAAAACAACTTTGGAGTGGAAGCGGCTAAAATGTGGATAATTTGAGATCTCTCTTGGAGTCTGCCAGAGCGGCTTTAGAAGACCAGAACCCTTTTGCTTAGTTCTTGTCTAGTTTCGTGCATTTTTGTCGCACTTTTATCCTTTTTTTTTAATGACACTGTTATGCAATTCATTTAAATCAATGCATTGATTCTTTTCCGCTTTTGAGAATTTATGATCTTTCAACTGAAATGGCAAAACACAAATCATGACTGAACTTAGAAATTATCTAAGCTGCCTACGTACCCTTTTGAAAGGGATCAAGTCAATACGTAGTTCAAACGATCAATTTGTATTTTGTTTTGGGGGGGTGCCGTACACAGTTTATACTCATGCGGGCCAGGAGTGAATATTCTTTAACCACTATAGACAAAGTGGGTGTTTTATATTTTAACCACATAGAACACATTTGGTGGGATAAATAATAGTTTAACCACATAAATTTAACTTTTGGTAGGATAAATAATAGTTTAACCACATAAATTTAACTTTTGGTGGGATAAATAATAGTTTAACCACATAAATTTAACTTTTGGTGGGATAAATAATAGTTTAACCACATAAATTTAACTTTTGGTGGGATAAATAATAGTTTAACCACATAAATTTAACTTTTGGTGGGAACGTTAGCAGTTTAGCCACGTGCACATTCTTTGGTGGTTACCGTACGCAGTTTATACTCATGCGGGCCAGGAGTTCCCTTCATATCTTCTCCTTTCAAGGATAATAACGCTTCAAGAACTTCCCATTTATCGGGCCAATTCTTACGTTATCTTCAGAGATCAATTTGTAGGCACCATTTGTGTAGACTTCTTTAACAACGTATGGACCATCCCATCTTGACACAAATTTATTTCCGACACGATGAGTGGTGATAATTGGTCTTCTCACAGCAAGGACCAGATCTCCAACTTGGAAAGAACGTGATCGTACTTTTTTATTGAAAGCTTTTGAGAGCTGAGCTTGATAGCATTCCAACCTTTGTTGTGCCTCCAATCGCTTTTCATCCAAAGATTCCAACTCTTGAAGACGTAACTGTGCATTTTCTTCTTCAGTTAATCCCTCTTGGATAGCAATTCTGAGAGATGGAATTTGTTGCTCAAGCGGGATGACAGCTTCCACTCCATATACCAATGAATAGGGAGTTGCTTGTGTAGGCGTCCTGTGAGTTGTTCTGTACGCCCATAATGCTTCACCAATTCGCTCATGCCAATCACGTTTTGATTTTGCAACTACCTCCTTCAATAAGTTGCACAACGTCTTGTTAAAAGCTTTAGCTAGTCTATTTGCAGCTGCATTATACATGGAGGATTTTCTTTGCTTGAAATTGAATTTCTCGCAGAGTTTATCTATCAAAGCATTATGAAAGGGCTTCCCATTATCAGTGATGATGTATCGAGGGACCCCATAGCGATAGATAATATTGGACTTGATGAATTCGGCCACATTCTCCTTCTTCACTTCTTTCAAAGGTACCGCTTCAGCCCACTTTGAGAAATAATCTGTTGCAGCCAAGATGTATAAGTGCCCTCAAGAAGATTTTGTCATTGGCCCCACAACATCCATGCCCCAAGCATCAAAAGGCCAAGAAACAACTGTTGGATGTAATGGCTCGGGCGGTTGATGGATAAGGTTTGCATGGAATTAACAAGGTTGACATCTCTGTGCATAATCCAAGCAATCTTTCACCATGGTCGGCCAGTAGTAGCCCATTCTCTTAATTCGAAAGTGCAGTTTTGGGCCGGATTGGTGAGCACCACAAACACCGGAATGTGCTTCTTCCATAGCTTTTGCAGCTTCTTCATCGTTTAAACATCTAAAAAAGATACCATCAAAAGATCATCTATACAGTGTGCCTTTGAAGTATATGAAGCGAGCAGCACAACGGCGAACATCAATTCTTCGACGTGGATCATCCGGTAACCTTTCATACTTCAAGTAATCAACAAACACTTGTCTCCAGTCTTCATGTTCAATTTCAAACACTTCTACGACATCATTCTCATCTTCTTCACAATCTTCGTCTTCGAAGATAGGTGGTATAACCCAACTCTTACAAACGGGTATGAGAATTTTACCATCGGCCATGGCTATTGTGGATGCGAGCTTAGCCAGTGCATCTGCTTGTTTATTTTCTTTTCTTGGCACATGTTCAATTTCCACATTTCCGAGCCATCCAATCATTCGTCGAGCATACTCGACGTATGGTAGTAATTTGGGCTTTTTTACTTCATATTCCCCATTGATTTGATTGATCACCAACTTAGAATCTCCATACACTTTCATGTGTAACCTTTTCGTATCTACTGCCATTTCCAATCCGAGGATAAGCGCTTGATACTCAGCCATGTTATTAGAGCAATTCTTTGTCAGGGTAAAGGAATAAGGCAGTACTTCTCCATCAGGGGTTATGAACACAACTCCGGCACCAGCTCCTTCTCTATGGGCCGCACCATCAAAATACATAAGCCAAGGAGGAGAAATTTCAACTGCAAGTGCATCTTCATCTGGGAGATCGTCGGTGAGTTCCCATTCGGCGGGGATTGGATGATCAGCCAGAAAGTCCGCCAGAACTTGTCCCTTCACAGCCTTTTGGGGAACGTATATGATCTCAAACTATTGTAGTTGGAGATACCACCGTGCAAGCCTATCTGACAGAACAGGTCTTGACATTACATACTTTAAGGGATTTGCTTTAGAGATGAGGCGGACAGTATGAGCTTGGAAGTAATGTTTTAATTTCTGGATGGAGAATATCAAAGCTAAACATAACTTCTCAATTGGAGAGTACTTCAATTCATTTGGCGTCATCATTCTACTGAGATAGTATAGAGCACTCTCTTTGCCGTTCTCATTTTCTTGGGCTAGTAATACCCCCATGGATCTCTCTTGAGCAGCAATGTATAAAATCAACGGGCGACCTGTCATTGGTGCCACCAACATAGGAGATCTCATAAGATAGTCTTTAATGCTTTTGAAAACATAACTACACGACTTATCCCATTCGAAAGGCACACCATTTTTCATGATCCGGCTGAATGGTTGACACCGACCTGCTAGATTTGAGATAAATCTTCGAAGATATGCTAACTGTCCTTGTAGACTCTTTAACTCGTGAAGGTTACGAGGCTCAGACATCTTCATTATTGCATCGATCTTAGCTTGTTCAATTTCTATTCCTTGGTGGCGAACAATAAATCCAAGGAATTTTCCAGACTTCACTCCAAATGCGCATTTCAGAGGATTCATCTTTAGTTGATATTTTCTGAGTCGCTCAAAGATCATCCTCAAGTCTTCTAAATGGTCAATTTGCCGTTTTGACTTCACTACCACATCATCCATATAACATTCAATGTTTTTGTGGAGTATATCATCAAATATCTTTTGCATAGCCCTTTGATAAGTAGCACCAGCATTCTTCAATCCAAATGGCATGACTGTGTAGCAGTATATCCCTTTAGGGGTACGAAATGCTGTAAGCTCTTCATCTTCTGGAGACATACGAATTTGGTTATAACCAGAAGATCCATCCATAAAAGACAGTGCTTCATGTCCAGTGGTAGCATCGATCATCAGTTCGATGATCGGCAATGGAAAGTCGTCTTTTGGGCATGCTTCATTTAAATCTCTGAAATCGACACAAACTCGAATTTGCCCATTTTTCTTTCTCACAGGGACGATGCTGGATATCCAAGTCGGATATTTAACTTCTCTGATGAATCCAACTTCAATGAGTTTGTTTACTTCAGTTTCAATGAGTGGGATCAAGTCTGGACGAAACCGCCATTGGGCTTGCTTGACAGGCCGTATCTCCTTCTTCACTGCTAGATGATGTACATCTATCTTTGGATTTAATCCAGACATCTCTTTGTATGACCAAGCGAATATATCTTTGAACTCTTTTAGCAGTTCAATATATGAGCGTTCTTCATCAGCAGTCAAAAGCGCACTTATGTAGGTGGGCCTTGGGTCATTTTCATTGCCCAAATTGATTTCTTTCAATTTGTCGATAGTGGACTTGACACCTTCTTCGAACTAAGGAGGGGCTATCTCTGCATCTTCCTCTTCGACAGTCATTTCTTCACTTGAGGTAATGTGATGTGATGAGGTAATCTCTTCATTCATTTCTTCGGGACTTTTGAACTCTATGCATTTTCTCATTGTTCCATCCCTTCATCTCACCCAAATTATGTGTGCTACATTATTTGTCTTGATCACACCCCTTCTAACCAGGCGGGAGATGTCTCGATGCAACTGGTTTTGAACATCACGAGGGATCGCGTTTTGAACACCACTGGCAGCATAGTAAGATGAAGCTACACTTTCTCTGTCATCTTCCTCTTTAATGTGTTGTGTAAAGATGACAGTCTTCATCTTGGCTTTCAGTTCTCTTCCACATGACACAGTTAATGTAGTGCATCTCTTCATACGGGAAGGGATCAAACTCCTTACTTTTTGAGTTACTCGAGGCTTATAAAATCCATCTGATCTTTCAAATTTTGTGATCTTGCCGCCACATTTTCTACTAAGCCTCTTAAAGACAGACACCCTTGGAGACTTACCAAGTCTCTTGAAAACAAATGTTCTTGGAGTTTTCTTTTCGTATTTGCCAACTGCATCTTCTGTTGATGAAAATTCTCCTTCAAAGACATGGTTTGTTGTAGCCCTTTTGATGGTGATGCGAACGGGATTTTGTGGAACGAATCCCAAACCTGCTTTGGTGCTTGGAACAGCATGTCCGTTCTTCTTCAACATTCTTTGTGTGGCATTAAGTCCATAGTTCTGTTGATCTACAACTTTTGGATGGGACTTCGTCACAGGGCTTTCTTGCGGACTATATCCAGCTTTAACAAGAAGTTTAAATGCTTTTGGGCCGAAATGCTGAGTGGCATCACCATTAATATTTTCTCCATGTTCAATAGCACCGCCTTGTGTTGGTCGAACGAATCCTTTGAGTGGTGGTGGGATAGGCATCTTTGCATCAATTTTGGTGAGAGGCATGGTAAGTCCTTCCAGCGATTCTGTTCCAGATGCTTCTTTCTTAATCTTTTGGCCACTTCCAAGTTTTTTCTGATGAACTTCTGCCCCCTTTGTTGCTTTTGTATTAGATAGATAGTACTTTGAGTCAGCAAAGTATGATTCAGCTTCCGTAAAAGGCTTGTGGTCACTAACTACTGTCTTTACAACTCCATCCCGACAATACTTGAAGCATTGATGCCATGTTGAGGGGATAACTCCATTCTTATGTAGCCATGGTCGTCCAAGGAGCATGTTATATGAAGTTTTGGCATCAATCACATGGAACATTGCGGTTGATTGCATATCATCCATTAGTAAATCCAACCTTATGGCACCAAGAGCTCTTTGTCCTTCATGGTTGAATCCTTGAATCATCAACCGGCTACCTGAAAGATCCTCCGTAGAAATTTCCAATTCTTTCAATGTTCTCAAAGGCAAGATATTTACTGCAGATCCTCCATCAATAAGTATTCTATTGACTCATTTTTCACATGCATAGCCATTCATGAACAAAGGCCTATTGTGAGGATCAGATCCAAGCTGCAAATCTTCATTGGTGAATGTTATTGCAGATATGCAGTCATTATCAGCTACATGAGTCTCTTGCTTATCATCTTCTTCATCATTCACAACATTACTAGACTCAGTGATGATAATATTTGCAGTGGCATCATCTTCTTCAAGTGATATTTTCCCTTGACGAGCTAGTTGCATAATCTTATCTTTGAATATGAAGCAGTCATGAATGGCATGTCCAACCAATCGATGATATTTGCAGTACTTCGGGTCATCAGTTTTCCCTGCTTCGTTGGGACGCTTCATTTCTGGCAATTCAATGAGTCCTTCTTTGAGTAAGTCATCGAAAATCCCCGAGACATCTGAATCCAGGAATGGATATTGTTTTTGTTACATCTCTTTCAGAGTCATCCTCTTTTCTTGCTGATCATTCTGCTTTGTATCTTTGTCAGCATCCTTTCTGATGAACTTGATGGATGTCACTTTTGTTGCCATAGACTCTTTCTTTGTTACTTTGTCGAAAGACTTGGCACTCCTCTTGAAATCTTGCATTTCTTTGAACTTGCGAGGTTCTTGCATTGGTGGTCCATCAATTCCGCTTGCTGCCATACTTAGCTCCATATCATGAGCTCTGGTAGCTAGTTCTTCAAAAGTTCTTGGTTGAATTCCTCGCAGGATGTATTGAAGGCCCCAATGCATTCCTTGAATACACATTTCTATGGCAGATGCTTCAGACAAACGATCTTTGTAGTTGAGACAAAGATTTCTCCACCGATTGATATAATCAATCACATGCTCTTCTTTCCATTGGCGAGAACTTGTGAGTTCCACCATACTGACTGTTCTTCTGGTACTGTAAAAGCGATTGAGAAACTCATGCTCCAGCTGCTCCCAATTGCCAATTGAGTTAGGCTCCAAGTCTGTATACCAGTCGAATGCATTTCCTTTCAGAGAGCGAACAAACTGCTTGACCAAATAATCTCCATAGGTTCCAGCATTATTGCACGTTTCAACAAAATGGGCTACATGTTGTCTTGGATTGTCCTTTCCATCGAACTGTTGAAACTTCGGGGGTTGATAACCTACAGGCATCTTCAAGCTATCGATCCTTCGAGTGTAAGGCTTAGAATAGACCGCCATTGACTTAGAACTTTCACCGAACCTATCTTTTATGGTTCCTTTAATGAACTCCTTGAGTTGGTTGATTGGAATAGAACTATCAGTTGAAACATTCAACTCTTTAGCAGATGATTTTGCATCATCATTCATTTCCGACTTCTCAGGTGTTTCGTCGCCATTATTTTCACCATTTTCTTCATGATTCTCTTGACTTACGACTTCTTTCCCTTTCAAGAGCCTCGCAATTTGGTCGTCTTGCTTTCTGATATGGGCATACATTTGCTCCATCATCTTTGTCAAATTTGCAATTTGTTCATTAGTAGTCGATCCGTCTGCCATCATGACAGACTCCTCAAGTGGGTAACTTGCAGATGAATGAGTGTTCGATGGTGCAGCACCAGTATCTGCTTCATCACTTTTCTTGTTCTTGTCAGCCAGTTGTAGTTCCATTTCTGCAGGATTAATTGACTGAGAAGTCTCTCTTGCTTGTTTAGCCATTCTCCGTGTAATGACACCGACACTTTTTAAAGAGTTATCTGGAACAGCCGTGGATGAAATTTTAGTTTTCATCGCACTCTTTTCAGTAGTTAAGGTTTTTGAAGTAGGTGCAGTTGAAGATTTTGTTTTCATTGCACTACTTTGAGCGGACATCGTTCACGAATTTGGTAGAGTGAAAAGATGAGAGGTGGAGATTGTCCCACTGGGTGTGCCAAAATTTGTAACATAAATTTTTATATTTAATTTAATATAACACAAAACAGTGTACAAATGAAATATTTTCGAATCAAGTTTGTATTTTTCGGATCCAATCTCTATTTCTCCTCTGATTAACCACTCTATGAACGATCTTCAAACAGTCTTCGAAGTTTTCGGGGAAGATTTATTTCCTCGATCTTCTTTAACTTGGTCTTTGATTTTGACAACGTTAATTCGGAGGGTTGATGCCTTGTTTCCGGATCAAACACCGATTTTTTGGGTTGAATTTGGTGTGGAACACTTTAATGTCTTGCTTGTGGATCAAACGCCGTCTTCGAGATGATCTTGGTGAAGAACGCCGTTGAATACCGCTTGAATTTGGGGCAAAACGTTTTAAACCGTCTCGCTTGTGGATCAAACGCCGTCTTCGGGATGGCTTTGGTGAAGAACGCCTTTGAATGCCGCAAGAACGCCTTGAATATCTGAGAGAACTTCACTTGTGGAACTTCTTCTCAAATTCTTGAACTCTTCAAATGAATTCTGGTGTGATTTTCATTCTCCATATGGCCTCTATTTATAGGTGTGAGGAGAGAGAAATTTGGAGATTTAGGGCTGAGGTGGCGCGATTTGATTGGCTCCTCAATATTTTGGATTTATCTTTATCAAATCCTTGATTTCTGCACAGATTTGACACGTGTCGACTCCTGATTGGCCGAGATTATCCACATATTTAAATATCAACATTTATTTATTTAATTTAGGAATTAATTCATGTAAATCCCTAAAATATAAATAAATGATATACTTTGATATTTAAATCTTTATCTCCATTTATTAAATATCAATATCTATTTATTTAATTTAGGAATTAATTTAATTAAATTCCTAGAACATAAATAAATGATATAATTTGATATTTAATTATTTACATGGCATAATTTAATTTAGCCATTAAAATTTATCCGTCTACAAATGCCCCCTTGAGACTTGTTCATAGACAATTCGCCTTGGAAATGAATTAGTCTCAAGATTTAAAATTAGATAGTTTTAACTCGTATCAAGGAGCCTTCATTTTTAATTTGCTGGATAGTTTCAACTCGTATCAAGGAGCCTTCATTTTTGGGACTTGCATTTATAGACATTTTATACTCGTGTCTATGAGTTCTTGAATTTAAAATTAGAGAAATAAATAATTTGTTAATTTCTCAAGAAAGGGTAAAGTAAATTGGGCTATGTCCCTATTATTTAATTTATTTTGTAATAGGGGCCCATATTCTACACTCCCTGCAGACGGATAAATTTTAATGGCTAAATTAAATTATGCCATGTAAATAATTAAATATCAAATTATGCCATTTATTTATATTTTATGAATATAATTAAATTAATTCTTAAATTAAATAAATAGATATTGGTATTTAATAAATGGAGATAAAGATTCAAATATCAAAGTATATCATTTATTTATATTTTAGGGATTTACATGAATTAATTCCTAAATTAAATAAATAAATATTGATATTTAAATATGTGGATAATCTCGACCAATCAGAAGTTGACACGTGTCAAATCTGTGCAGAAATCAAGGATTTGATAAAGATAAGTTCAAAATATTGAGGATCCAATCATATCGCGCCACCTCGGCCCTAATTCTCTAAATTTCTCTCTTCTCACACCTATAAATAGAGGCCATATGGAGGATTAAAAGACACCAGAAATCATTTGATGAGTTCAAGAATTTGAGAAGAACTTCCATAAGTGAAATTCTCTCAGATATTCAAGGAGTTCTTGTGACATTCAAATGCGTTCTTCACTAAAATCATCACGAAGACAGCGTTTCATCCACAAGCAAGTCAGTCAAAAGCGTTCTTCGTCAAATTAAACCCAAAATTAGCGTTTGATCCGAAAATAAGGCGCCAGCCCTCTGAATTAACGATTTCATAGACCAAAGACCAAGTCAAAGAAGATTAAGGAAATAAATCTTCCCTGAAAACTTCGAATATCATTTGAAGATCGTTCAAAGAGTGATTAATCAGAGGAGAAAACGAGATTGGATCCAAAAAATACAATTTGATCCTGAAATTATTTTATTTGTACACTGTTTTGTGTTTTATTAAATTAAATACGGTGAATGATGACAAAATTACGGGAACTCTGTTGAATACAGATACTGAAATCTTTATTGATGGTGCCACTTATATCGCCACACGTTGAGTTAAGGAGGTTCATTATGCATTAAGCATATCCCAATAGCATTATTTGTCGTGCGTGCTAATTGACCAACAAAATTATGTTATGGTTCACCTCCTATTTGATAAAACCCTTGATGAACATGTCAAACATCTTAAAGATGAAGAGAAAATTATACCCGTGAAGAGTTTTAATTTCTCTTAAATGCCACATTGCATATGAAAAATGTATTGCATAAAGTTGTCATATTTTTCAATTTTATTTATTTATTTTTAATAACTTCATTTTCATTTTATTTTCCCAAAGTACCACTTTGCAATATTTTAGGACATGTAGGCATTGCACACATAGGCTTGAAAGAACTTTACGGTGAATGATGAAAAAACTACGGGAACTCTGTGGGATACAGCAACTGATATCTTTATTGATGGTGTCACTTATATCACCACACGTTGTGTTGAGGACGTTCATTATGCATTAAGCATATCCCATTAGCACTATCTGTCGTGCATGCTGATTGACCAACAAAATTATGTTATGGTTCACCTCCTATTTGATAAAACAATTGATAAACATGTCAAATATCTTAAAGATTAAGAGAAATTGTACATGTGATGAGTTTGAATTACCTTAAATGCCACATTGCAAATGAAAAATTTATTGCATAAAGCTGTCATTTTTTCAATTTCATTTATTTATTTTTAATACCTTCATTTTCCTTTTATTTTCCCAAAGTGCCACCTGGCAACATTTTAGGACATGTAGGCATTGTGCACATAGGCTGGGTAGAACTTTAATAGTGAATGATCATAAAATTACAGGAACTCTGTTGGATACAAATACTAAAATCTTTATTGATGGTGTCATTTATATCACCACACGTTGTATTAAGGAGGTTCATTATGCATTAAACATATTCCACATGCACTATTTATCGTGCGTGCTGATTGCAAACCAAATTATGTTATGGTTAACCTTCTATTTGATAAAACTCTTGATGAACATGTCAAATATCTTAAAGATGAAGAGAAAACTGTACCCGTGGAGAGTTTTAATTTCCCTTAAATGCCACATTGCAAATGAATAATGTATTGCATAAAGCTGTCATTTTTTCAATTTTATTTGTTTATTTTTAATACCTTCATTTTCCTTTTGTTTTCCCAAAGTGCCACCTCGCAACATTTAAAGACATGTAGGCATTGTCCACATAGACTCGGTAGAACTTTACGGTGAATGATGATAAATTATGGAAACTCTTTTGGATACAGATACTGAAATCTTTATTGATGGTGCCACTTATATCGACACACGTTGTGTTGATGAGGTTCATTATGCATTAAACATATCCCACAAGCATATTTGTCGTACATGTTGATTGACCAATCAAATTATGTTATGGTTCATCTCCTATTTGATAAAACATTTGATGAACATGTCAAATATCTTAAAGATGAAGAGAAAATTGTTCACGTGAAGAGTTTTAATTTTCCTTAAATGCCACATTACAAATGAAAAATGTATTGTATAAAGTTATCATTTTTTTCAATTTTATTTATTTATTTTAAATATCTTCATTTTCCTTTTATTTTCCATAAGTGCCACTTGGCAACATTTTAGGACATGTAGGGATTGCCCTTATGGACTCGGTAGAACTTTACGATGAATGTTGATAAAATTTTGGGAACTCTTTTCGATTCAGATACTGAAATCTTTATTAATGGTGCCACTTTTATCGCCACATGTTTTGTTGAGGAGGTTCATTATGCATTAATCATATTCCACAAGTACTATTTATCGTGCGTGCTGATTGACCAACTAAATTATGTTATGGTTTACCTCCTATTTGATAAAACCCTTGATGAACATGTTAAATATCTTAAAGATGAAGAGAAAATTGTACCCGTCAAGAGTTTTAATTTCCCTTAAATGCCACATTGCAAATGAAAAATGTATTGCATAAAGTTGTCATTTTTTCAATTTCTCAATGTGCCACTTGGCAACATTTCAGGATATGTAGGCATTGCACACATAGGCTCGGTAGAACTTTACGGTGAATGATGACAAAATTACGGGAACTCTGTTTGATACATATACTGAAATATTTATTGATGGTACCACTTATATTACCACACGTTGTGTTGAGGAGGTTCATTATACATTAAGCATATCCCACAAGCACTATTTGTCGTGCGTGCTGATTGACCAACCAAATTATGTTATGGTTCACCACCAATTTGATAAACCCTTGGTGAAAATGTCAAATATCTTAAAGATTAAGAGAAAATTGTATCCGTGAATAGTGTTAGTTTCCCTTAAATGACACATTGCAAATGAAAAATGTATTGCATAAAGTTATCATTTTTTTTAATTTTATTTAGTTATTTTTAATATCTTCATTTTCCTTTCATTTTCCCAAAGTGTCACTTGGCAACATTTTAGGACATGTAGGCATTGCACACATAGGCTCGGTAGAACTTTTCCGTGAATGATGACAAAATTACGGGAACTCTGTCTGATACATATACTAAAATCTTTATTGATGGTGCCACTTATATCGCCACACATTGTGTTGAGGAGGTTTATTATGCATTAAGCATATCCCACAAACACTATTTGTCGTGCGTGCTCATTTACCAACCAAATTATGTTAGAGTTCGCCTCCTATTTCATAAAACCCTTGATAACATGTCAAATGTCTTAAAGATGAAAAGAAAATTTTACCCGTGCTGAGTCTTAATTTCCCTTAAATGCCACATTGCAAATGTAAAATGTATTGCATAAAGCTTTCATTTTTTTCAATTTTATTTATTTATTTTTAATACGTTCATTTTCCTTTTATTTTGCCAAAGTGCCACCTGGCAACATTTTAGGACATGTAGACATTGTCCACATAAGCACGGTAGAACTTTACAGTGAAAGATGTTAAAATTACGGGCATTCTGCTGTATATAGATACTGAAATCTTTATTGATGGTGTCATTTATATCACCACACGTTGTGTTGAAGAGGTTCATTGTGTATTAATCATATTCCACAAACACTATTTGTCGTGCGTGCTGATTGACCAACCAAATTATGTTATGGTTCACTTTCAATTTGCTAAAACTCTTGACGAACATGTCAAATATCTTAAAGATGAAGAGAAAATTGTACACATGATGAGTTTTAATTTCCCTTAAATGCCACATTGCAAATGAAAAATGTATTGTATAAAATTGTCATTTTTTTCAATTTTTTTTATTTATTTTTAATACCTTCATTTTCCTTTTATTCTTCCAAAGTGCCATTTGCCAACATTTTAGGACATGTAGGTATTGTCCACATAGGCTCGGTAGATCTTTACGGTAAATGTTGATAAAATTATGGGAACAATGTTGGATACAAATACTGAAATCTTTATTAATGGTGTCATTTATATCACCACACGTTGTGTTGAGGAGGTTCATTATGTATTAAACATATTCCACAAACACTATTTGTCGTGCGTGCTGATTGACCAACCAAATTATGTTATAGTTCACTTTTTATTTGATAAAACTCTTGATGAACATTTTAAATATCTTAAAGATGAAGATAAAATTGTACCCAAGATGAGTTTTAATTTCCCTTAAATGCCACATTACATATGAAAAATGTATTGCATAAAGTTGTCATTTTTAAATTTTATTTATTTATTTTTAATACATTCATTTTCCTTTTATTATCTTTAAGTGCCTCTTGGCAACATTTTAGGACATGTAGGCATTGTACACATAGGCTCGGAAGAACTTTACAGTGAATGATGAAAAAACTACGGGAACTCTATTGGATAAAGATACTGAAATATTTATTGATGGTACCACTTATATCGCCACACGTTGTATGAGTAGGTTCATTATGCATTAAACATTTCTCATTAGCACTATTTGTTGTGCGTACTGATTGACCAACCAAATTATGTTATGGTTCTCCTCCTATTTGATAAAACCCTTGATGAACAAGTCAAATATTTTAAAGATGAAGAGTAAATTGTACCCGTGATGAGTTTTAATTTTCCTTAAATGCCACATTGCAAATGAAAATGTATTGTATAAAGCTGTCATTTTTTTCAATTTTATTTATTTATTTGTAATACCTTCATTTTTTTTTATTTTGCCGAAGTGCGCTCTGGCAACATTGTACGATATGTAGGCATTGTCCTCATAGGCTCGGTAGAACTTTACAAAAAGTGATGATAAAATTATGGGAACTCTGTTGGATACAGATACTGAAATCCTTATTGATGGTGTCATTTATATCACTACATGTTGTGTTGAGGAGGTACACTATGCATTAAACATATTCCAAACTAACTATTTATTGTGCGTACTGATTGACCAACCAAATTAAAGACGAAGAGAAAATTGTACTCATGAAAAGTTTTAATTTTCCTTAAATGCCACATTGCATATGAAAAATGTATTCCATAAAGTAGTCATTTTTTTTTAATTTTATTTATTTATTTTTAATACCATCATTTTCTTTTTATTTTCCCAAAGTGCCACTTGGCAACATTTTAGGAAATGTAGGCATTGCACACATAGGCTTGGAAGAACTTTACGGTTAATGATGACAAAATTACTGGAACTCTGTTGGATACAGATACTGAAATATTTATTGATGGTGCCACTTATATCACCACACGTTGTGTTGAGGAGGTTCATTTTGGATTAAGCATATCCGATTAGCACTATTTGTCATGCGTGCTGATTGAGTAACCAAATTATGTTATGAGTCACCTCCTATTTGATAAAACCCTTGATAAACATGTCAAATATATTAAAGATGAACAAAAAATTGTACCCATAATGAGTTTTAATTTCCCTTAAATGCCACATTGCAAATGAAAAATGTATTGCATAAAGTTGTCATTTTATTCAATTTTATTTATTTATTTTTAATACCTTCATTTTTCTTTTATTTCCCTAAAGTGCCACCTGACAACATTTTAAGACATGTAGACATTGTCCACATAAGCTCGGTAGAACTTTACAGTGAATGATGATAAAATTACGGGAACTCTGTTGGATATAGATACTGAAATCTTTTATTGATGGTGACATTTATATCACCACATGTTGTGGTGAGGAGGTTCATTATGCATTAACCATATTCCACAAGCACTATTTGTCGTGCGTGCTGATTGACCAACCAAATTATGTTATAGTTCACCTTTTATTTGATGAAACTTTTGATGAACATGTCAAATATCTTAAAGATGAAGAGAAAACTGTACCCGTGGAGAGGTTTAATTTCCCTTAAATGCCATATTGCAAATGAATAATGTATTGCATAAAGATGTCATTTTTTTCAATTTTATTTATTTATTTTTAATAACTTCATTTTCATTTAATTTTCCCAAAGTGCCACTTTGCAATATTTTAGGACATGTAGGCATTGCACACATAGGCTCGAAAGAACTTTATGGTGAATGATGAAAAATTATGGGAACTCTGTTGGATATAGATACTGATATATTTATTGATGGTGTCACTTATATCACCACACGTTGTGTTGAGGACGTTCATTATTGATGAAGCCATGGACAACAAAGATGATGAAGAACCGGAGTTGCAATTTAGAGGACCAATCACAAGATCAAGAGCTAAGAAGTTGCAAGCTTACTTGCAAGTGTTGATTCGAAGAAAGCTCGAGATTGGAGATGAAGAAATCAAGAGAAGCAATTCCAAGATAATTAATTTATTAACTATTGAAGATCAAGAACACACCATGGAGAATTAATCTTGAAGAGATGATCTTGAAGAGATGAAGATGAAGAGCCCAAGTGCATGTGTGCATGTGCATGAAATTGTCGTGCATGTGTGTGTGGTTTTTAGTGAAGAAATCGGTCCCATAGAAATTAATTATGGGGTTGATTTTATCTAGACTATAGTATTTAATTTATTTAATTATAAACTATAGTAGATCAGATTTATTTAATTATTTTGGTAGTAATTTTCGGTCACATTAAGTCCAAGTCATAGGTTTGACTAGAATTTTAATTAAGGGAAGAAACTACCTAAAATATAATTCTAGTTTAAGAATTTTTCTAGTCCAATTGGAGATCAATTTGGACTCCAATTTTCAGTCCCCTTTAGTTAGATTTTCGGCCCTATTGTGCTTATAAATAGGTGCCTCTTGTCACATTGTTACTTTAGACATTGTTGAATTAAATTGCTTTTGCATTCAATTTGTGTCTCAAATCTATTTATCTTTTGAATACTTTTCACACGAAAATATTCATTCTTGGAGCTAGCAACTACAAGTCTTATTCAAGGGTATTGCTCAATTCACTTGAGGGATTGACCGGTATTCGCTACGAGGAACAACTTGGAGATTTCAACCTTGAAGACGTTCGAGATTCAAGGAGGCTATCGAGTTGTGAATCACTTCATCAACACCACACGTCCATCTTCATCATCGACGACCTCCAAATCAGCCATCAATGACCATACTCACGGCTGCCACCACGTCAAGTTCTACGCCCATTCGTTATATCCGTAAGTCCGTTCAAACACTATCATATCCTACCTTCTCCAAACCCTTCTTCACCAACCTTCACACACGAATTCCATCCAATTTCCAGCCCTACAAACCGTCCAATTCAGCCCCTTGACCCTTGGATTTGTGTTATTTAACTTGTATCATAGTTCTAGGTATTTTAGTTGTCTAGATTAGCCGTATTTTGTGTCGGATTGTTCCCTTCAATTAGTTGACGTGTTTCGTATCCTAAAGTCTTCCGCTACGTCGTTATTATCGTCCTAGTTCGTGTCTGGATCGTATCTATTATGCATTAAGCAAATCCCATTAGCACTATCTGTTGTGCGTGCTGATTGACTAACAAAATTAAGTTATGGTTGACCTCCTATTTGATAAAACACTTGATAAACATGTCAAATATCTTAAAGATTAAGAGAAAATTGTACCTGTGATGAGTTTGAATTTCCCTTAAATGCCACATTGCAAATGAAAAATGTATTGCATAAAGCTGTCATTTTTTTCAATTTCATTTATTTATTTTTAATAACTTCATTTTACTTTTATTTTCCCAAAGTGCCACCTAACAACATTTTAGGACATGTAGGCATTCTGCACATAAGTTGGGTAGAACTTTAATAGTGAACGATCATAAAATTACAGGAACTCTGTTGGATACAAATACTGAAATCTTTATTGATGGTGTCATTTATATCACCACATGTTGTATTAAAGAGGTTCATTATGCATTAAACATATTCCACATGCACTATTTATCGTGTGTGCTGATTGACAAACCAAATTATGTTATGGTTCACATTCTATTTGATAAAACTCTTGATGAACATGTCAAATATCTTAAAGATGAAGAGAACACTGTACCTGTGGAGAGTTTTAATTTCTCTTAAATGCCACATTGCAAATGAATAATGTATTGCATAAAGTTATCATTTTTTACAATTTTATTTAATTATTTTTAATACCTTCATTTTCCTTTTATTTTCCCAAAGTGCCACCTGGTAAATTTTAAGACATGTAGGCATTGTCCACATAGACTCGATAGAACTTTACGGTGAATGATGATAAAATTACGGGAACTCTTTTGGATACAGATACTGAAATCTTTATTGATGGTACCACTTATATCGACGCACGTTGTGCTGATGAGGTTCATTATGCATTAAACAAATCCCACAAGCACTATTTGTCGTGCGTGTTGATTGACCAATCAAATTATGTTATGGTTCACCTCCTATTTGATAAAACATTTGATGAACATGTCAAATATCTTAAAGATGAAGAGAAAATATTTCACTTGAAGAGTTTACTTTTCCTTAAATGCCACATTACAAATGAAAAATGTATTGTATAAAGTTGTCATTTTTTCCAATTTTATTCATTTATTTCAAATATCTTCATTTTCCTTTTATTTTCCAAAAGTGCCACTTGGCAACATTTTAGCACATGTAGGGATTGCCCACATGGGCTCGATAGAACTTTACGATGAATGTTGATAAAATTATGGGAACTCTTTTTGATACAGATACTGAAAATTTATTTATGGTTCCAGTTATATTGCACCATGTTTTGTTGAGAAGGTTCATTATGCATTAAGCATATCCTATAAGCACTATTTATCGTGCGTGCTGATTGACTAACTAAATTATGTTATGGTTCACCTCCTATTTGATAAAACCCTTAATGAACATGTTAAATATCTTAAAGATCAAGAGAAAATTGTACCCGTCAAGAGTTTTAATTTCTCTTAAATGCCACATTGCAAATGAAAAATGTATTGCATAAAGTTGTCATTTTTTCAATTTCTCAATGTGCCACTTGGCAAGATTTTAGGATATGTAGGCATTGCACACATAGGCTTGGTAGAACTTTATGGTGAATGATGACAAAATTACGGGAACTCTGTTTGATACATATACTGAAATCTTTATTGATGGTGCCACTTATATCACCACATGTTGTGTTGAGGAGGTTCATTATGCATTAAGCATATTCCACAAGCACTATTTGTCGTGCGTGTTGATTGACCAACCAAATTATGTTATGGCTCACCACCAATTTGATAAAAGCCTTGGTGAACATGTCAAATATATTAAAGATTAAGAGAAAATTGTATCAGTGAATAGTTTTAGTTTCCCTTAAATGACACATTGCAAATGAAAAATGTATTGAATAAAGTTATAATTTTTTTCAATTTTCCTTTCATTTTCCCAAAGTGCCACTTGGCAACATTTTAGGACATCTAGGCATTGCACACATAGGCTCGGTAGACCTTTTCAGTAAATGATGACAAAATTACGGGAACTCTGTTTGATACATATACTGAAATCTTTATTGATGGTGCCACTTATATCACCACACGTTGTGTTGATGAGGTTCATTATGCATTAAGCATATTCCACAAGCACTATTTGTCGTGCGTGTTGATTGACCAACCAAATTATGTTATGGTTCACCACCAATTTGATAAAACCCTTGGTGAACATGTCAAATATCTTAAAGATTAAGAGAAAATTGTATCCCTGAATAGTTTTAGTTTCCCTTAAACGACACATTGAAAATGAAAAATGTATTGAATAAAGTTATAATTTTTTTCAATTTTCCTTTCATTTTCCCAAAGTGCCACTTGGCAACATTTTAGGACATGTGGGCATTGCACACATAGGCTCGGTAGAACTTTTCGGTAAATGATAACAAAATTACGGGAACTCTGTTTGATACATATACTGAAATCTTTATTGATGGTGACACTTATATCGCCACACACTGTGTTTAGGATGTTTATTATGCATTAAGCATATCCCACAAACACTATTTGTCGTGCGTGCTAATTTACTAACTAAATTATGTTATAGTTCACCTCCTATTTCATAATACCCTTGATAACATGTCAAATATCTTAAAGATGAAAAGAAAATTTACCCGTGATGAGTTTTAATTTCCCTTTAATGCCACATTGCAAATGAAAAATGTATTGCATAAAGCTATCATTTTTTTCAATTTTATTTATTTATTTTTAATACCTTCATTTTCCTTTTATTTTGCCAAAGTGCCACCTGGCAAAATTTTAGGACATGTAGACATTGTCCACATAAGCACGGTAGAACTTTATAGTGAATGATGTTAAAATTACGGGAACTCTGCTGTATACAGATACTAAAATCTTTATTGATGGTGTCATTTATATCACTACACGTTGTATTGAAGAGGTTCATTGTGTATTAATCATATTCCACAAACTCTATTTGTCATGCGTGCTGATTGACCTACCAAATTATGTTATGGTTCACTTTCTATTTGATAAAAACTCTTGACGAAGATGTCAAATATCTTAAAGATGAAGAGAAAATTGTACACGTGATGAGTTTTAATTTCCCTTAAAGGCCACATTGCAAATGAAAAATGTATTGCATAAAGTTGTCATTTTTTTCAATTTTATTTATTTATTTATTTTTAATACCTTCATTTTCCTTTTATTTCCTTAAAGTGTCACCTGGCAACATTTTAGGACATGTAGGCATTGTCCACATAAGCTTGGTAGAACTTTACAGTGAATAATGATAAAATTACGGGAACTCTGTTGGATATAGATACTGAAATCTTTTATTGATGGTGTCATTTATATCACAGGAGGTTCATTATACATTAACCATATTCCACAAACACTATTTATCGTGCGTACTGATTGACCAACCAAATTATGCTGTGGTTCACCTTCAATTTGATAAAACTCTTGATGAACATGTCCAATATCTTAAAGATGAAGAGAAAATTATATCCGTGAAGAGTTTTAATTTCCCTTAAATGTCACATTGCATATAAAAATGTATTGCATAAAGTTGTCATTTTTTTCAATTTTATTTATTTATTTTTAATAACTTCATTTTCATTTAATTTTCCCAAAGTGCCACTTTGTAATATTTTAGGACATGTAGGCATTGCACACATAGGTTCGAAAGAACTTTATGGTGAATGATGAAAAAATTACAGGAACTTTGTTGGATACAGATACTGATATCTTTATTGATGGTGTCACTTATATCACCACACGTTGTGTTGAGGACGTTCATTATACATTAAGCATATCCCATTAGCACTATCTATCGTGCGTGCTGATTGACCAATAAAATTATGTTATGGTTCACTTCCTATTTGATAAAAACCTTGATGGACATATCAAATATTTTAAAGATTAAGAGAAAATTGTACTCGTGATGAGTTTTAATTTCCCTAAAATGCCACATTGCAAATGAAAAATGTATTGCATAAAGATGTCATTTTTTCCAATTTTATTTACTTATTTTTAATACCTTCAGTTTCCTTTTAGTTTTCCAAAGTGCCACTTTGCAACATTTTTGGACATGTAGGCATTTCCCATATATTGGCTTGGTAGAATTTCACGGTGAATGATGATAAAATTACGGGAACTCTGTTGGATATAGATACTGAAATCTTTATTGATGGTGTCATTTATATCACCACACGTTGTGTTGAGGAGGCTCATTATACATTAAACATATTCCACAAGAACTATTTGTCATGCGTGCGAATTAACCAATCAAATTATGTTATGGTTCACCTTCTATTTGATAAAACTCTTGATGAACATGTCAAATATCTTAAAGATGAAGAGAAAATTGTACCCGTGAATAGTTTTAATTTCCCTTAAATGCCACATTGTATATGAAAATTGTTTTGCATAGAGTTGTCATTTTTTTCAATTTTATTTATTTATTTTTAATAACTTCATTTTTCTTTTATTATGTCAAAGTGCCACTTGGTAACATTTTAGGACATGTAGGCATTGCACACATAGGCTCGGTAGAACTTTACGGGGAATGATCACAAAATTACAGGAACTCTATTTGATACATATACTGAAATCTTTATTGATGGTGCCACTTATATCACCACACGTTGTGTTGAGGAGGTTCATTATGCATTAAGCATATCCCATTAGCACTATTTGTCGTGCGTACTGATTGACCAATCAAATTATGTTATGGTTCACCTCCTATTTCATAAAACCCTCTATGAACATGTAAAATATTTTAAAGATTAGGAGAATATCATACCCATGATGAGTTTTAATTTTCCTTAAATGCCACATTGCATATGTAAAATGTGTTGCATAAAGTTGTCATTTTATTCAATTTTATTTATTTATTTTTAATATCTCCATTTTCCTTTTATTTTCCCAATGTGCCAGTTGGCAACATTTTAGGACATGTGGGCATTGCACAAATAGGCTCGGTAGAACTTTACGGTGAATGATGACTAAATTACGGGAACTCTGTTGGATACAGATACTGAAATCTTTATTAATGATGCCACTTATATCGCCTCACGTTGTGTTGAGGAGGTTCATTATGCATTAAGCATATCCCATTAGTACTATTTGTCGTGCGTGCTGATTGACCAACCAAATTATGTTATGGTTCATCTCCTATTTGATAAAACCCTTGATGAACATGTCAAATATCTTAAAGATGAATGGAAAATTGTACCCGTGAAGAGTTTTAATTTCCCTTAAATGCCACATTGCAAATAAAAAATGTATTGCATTAATCTGTAATTTTTTTCAATTTTATTTATTTATTTTTAATACCTTTATTTTCCTTTTATTTTCCCAAAGTGCCACCTGCCAACATTTTAGGACATCTAGACGTTGTCCACATAGGCTCGGTAGAACTTTACAGTGAATAATGACAAAATTACGGGAACTCTGTTTGATACTCATACTGAAATCTTTATTGATGGTGCCACTTATATCTCCACACGTTATGTTGAGGAGGTTTATTATGCATTAAATATATCCCACAAGCACTATTTGTCGTGCGTGCTGATTGATCGACCAAATTATGTTATGGTTCACCTTTTATTTGATAAAACCATTGATGAACATGTCAAATATCTTAAAGATAAAGAGAAAATTGTACCCGTGATGAGTTTTAATTTCCCTTAAATGCCACATTGTAAATGAAAAATGTATTGCATAAAGCTATCATTCTTTTCAATTTTATTTATTTATTTTTACTACCTTCATTTTCCTTTTATTTTCTCAAAGTGCCACTTGGCAACATTTTAGGACATGTAGGCATTGTCCATATAGCCTCGGTAGAACTTTACGATGAATGATGATAAAATTACAGGAACTCTGTTGGATACAAATACTGAAATCTTTATTGATGGTGCCACCTATATCTCCACATGTTGTGTTGAGGAGGTTCATTATGCATTAAACATATTCCAAAAGCACTATTTTTCGTTCGTGCTGATTGACCAACCAAATTATGTTATGGTTGACATTTTATTTGATAAAACCTTTGATGAACATGTCAAATATCTTAAAGATGAAGAGAAAATTGTACCCGTGATGAGTTTTAATTTCCCTTGCAAAGAGAATACAAATCCACTTGCTTTTGAATGTCTCGATCGAATATACTAGCATAATAAAAGCTTTATATGATTGAATTTAACATCTTCTTGCACAAAAAGAGATGTTCAATAAGTAAATTCACTAAGGTCAATTTATTTATTAAATATAGACTTTTGAAGTTCGCTAAATTATGTTTCCCAGAAGCCACTGACCACTCTAAAAGGATTCATTACGGATGCATTTGTAGTGTGATTGATGCACTACTTGGAGATCACAAGTGTCCACCACTTTTGGGCAAACATGGTGATATGCTATTTGGTTTTGATAAGACTGTTTCGGTAGCTACGTACGTAATTATTATTACTATTATTATTATTATTATTATTATTATTATTATTATTATTATTATTATTATTATTATTATTATTATTATGTGGAAAATGGTCAAATAAGTCATTTATATTTAACCTCTATGCTGGCTTATATTGATATATATGCCCTCTTTGATTCTAGTCTAATTTTCTATTAAGTTAGTAGTTAAGTTTAAGCATCTCCGATCCATTACACTAGGCTATACACTATTCCTCTCATTTTGACAATCATTGCCTTTAATTTCTTCACTCACATAAATTTTTTCACTTATTTCTAGGTGGATATATTAGATTTTGAATGGTTTGTTCTAGATTATCTTTATTAATGTTGTTTCATGGTAATCAATCAGCATCTCAAATTTTATAATACACGTATTTTCATTTTTCTGTATTTGAATCACTTGAGCTTCAGATATTTCTTTGGTATCTAGCTTAAGTTACTATTTAGTTGTTGTTATAGAGAGTGGCATACCATTCTTGATTGATGGAAAGGCCTGATAATTTTACAAAATATTATATTAGAGTTAGAGAGGGCATAGATATCCTGGGGTAAACATCAAGGGCTTAATATGACCTTTCTCTTTAATATTTATTAATTTTTTTATCCAATTTTGACATGTTTTCTTCTTTTTTTTTTCTTTGTAGCTATAATAATGAAATGTTTATTTTGGATCACATCTCTTTAATGACACATGTTGAACGAGCCGTATTTGTCAGAATAGGTGATGATAGGAGATTTTCATTTTTCCATGCTAATGCTGACTTGGAGTTGACTTATTTTCACGCAATTGATGTGACGTCGGAGATTGATAAATGTGACTACAATATTTCAACGAATTCATATTTATACGGTCTTGTGACTAAATGTCTAGCTCATTTTGATTATCATTGGAGCACCAACAAGTATCTACTGAGGTTTGGTCAGAACCTCACTTCACATCTACTAAAATATTCAAATCAGTATGAAATCCGTACATTACATCTTCATCGACTTTTTAGAGTTTTGTATTTTGATTGACTGGCTTGATTGCATTATGGCCTCATTGGTGTCTGCAAAATTAATTTAATGATCATGGTTATATTTGATGTGTGGTACGCGGCTTTCCAAGAAACAATTGTATAATTTTGAGATTCTTAGCAAGATTATGCAGGTTAGTTGTGCTTGTTTTTATAAGTTGCCACATATATTGCTTGTGATTTATTAAATTCGTTGATTATTGTAGGATCCAAATTAAAGAGATTGAAGTTCTGAAGTCATGGTAAATTGTAGAGTTGAAACGATGAAATATAAATGGTTAAGTTAGAAAGTGCAGAATTAAGATAGAGTTTTGAAATAATCTATATTTCTTTCATACAAGTTGGTATTTCTATTTGGTAGCGAATTCAATGAGCATTTCTCTCTTGTTCATTGTTAACAACCATGATTGTTGGACTGTTATGAAATTTATCCATTTTTTCCTTTTTCTATTCTATAATTAAGTTTATGCATTGGTATTTGTAAGGAATAAATGTATTTTATGTGTCAACTTTTTATGATATTAAATAGGGTAATTCTATTCACAACCCCCCTTTCTCCTCTCTTCACAACCCCCAATACTAATTAAATTATAAATATTATTTATATTATTTTACTAGTGCTCACAACCCCTTCCACTTATAAACTAAGTATAAAATTAATTCTTAGTGTATAGCCCCACAACCCCCTAAATAACTTGTATATTATAAAATATTTTGCACTACATTTACACATACCCCAATAGCCTCTACGCTTTCATAAGAGAGAAAAAAAGGAAAAAAAAACTTCAATGTTTTCCCGTAGGTTCAAAATCTGCATTGTATATTTCGTTTCAAAATATTTATTTACTCGTGACGTATAATCCTTTTTTATTTTTTCTTTTTGAATTCTAATTGAGCCAACATATCATGAATAATAAGATTATCATGGAAAAGTTTCAAAAGAATTGAAATCAAAGAGATTTTTATTTAAAGTGTTGTTAATGCAGTAAAAACGGTACTTGCCAGATACAATATATACAATTGACTTCATTATTTCATTTCTATTTGTAAAAACTTTCTTGTCTCAAAAATAGACCGGCGACAATGAAATTCATGGATTAGTCCAAGTTTTTATGAAGCATTTTTATTTTGGGCTTATATATATGGTGTTGTACTATTGAAGAAAATATTAGATTCATACAAATGAAAATGAATGGTATTATAAGGGCACAATTGATATTTAAAAATAATTTTTTTTACTAAAATTGGTATCAGGGGTTGGAAAGAAAAATACTGGTGATATGAATAGAATCACCCTATTAGATAACTAGAAATAATATGTACATAATACCGAGAATTTTTAAAAAAGTGTATGAAATAATATTTGTAAACTACAGGGTTTTCGAATAATAATAATAAATTAGGCTTAGGTTTCAAACTGTTCCAATCTAAACGGGAAACTTGGGCTTTGAATTTTTAAGAATAATTATATTCACGATCTCCTTTTTCTTTTTACAACTTCTAAATTAAATAAAAAAAAATCTTAGTAGATATTGTTTCCCTTGTAACCCCCCATTACTTAAAAATCATAATAACATTAAATAAAGTCCTCAATCTAATAGTCCCAACTGTTGGTTGAAACAGACACCATAGAAAGGGATAGACAGAGAATAAATTGTAATCTTTTGTTATGTATTTGATAGATTGATTACAGCCTCTTTAAAAGGGAGGAAGAAGCATAATAAAAAAGGAAATAAATCAATACAGTTATTGGTATCAATCTTGATTCGGATTTCCTCCAGATTTCTTGGACTTTCCTTTCAAGTGGATTGATGAACTAGGCCGTGTGCGGAAAAGAAGTGAGACATCCGAGAATTAACATATTGGCCTCCATTATCAGAACGAAGAATCTGGATAGTTTTCTGGAATTGAGTCTTAACAAGAGCATAAAACTGAGTAAATTTGTCAAAGACCTCAGATTTATTTTTTAGGAAATAAATCCATGTCATACGAGAACAATCATCAATAAACAATAGAAAATATTGATACCCGGGACCCCCAACAATCGGTGTAGGCCCCCAAATATCAGAGTGTACCAAGGAAAAAATAGAATCAACACGGGTATTATTAAATTTAAAAGACTGTCTGTGGCTTTTGGCCAAAAAACAAGTATCACAGTGCATGTCCCGAGAAGCAACAAGATTAGGAAATAAAAGTTTTAGGTAACTAGTAGAGGAATGTCCTAACCGATGGTGCCAAAGCCAAGCCTCCCGGTTACCCGGACCGTGAGTCAGCATCACAACACCTTTTTGAGATATGTCATCCACATAGTATAATCCCCGTTTTTCAGTGCCACGCCCAATAATCTCCCCCGTCCTGATATCCTGCAACAGACAAAAGTGAGGGTGCATGAGCAGTGTGCAATTTAGTTCTTTAGTAACATGGCTAATAGATAACAGTTTATGGGACAGTGTCGGAACAAACAAACAGTTCTCAAATTGAAGTGTAGGGGAAAGGTTAATTGTCCCAACTCCTTGAATGGGAGCTAGTTCACCATTTGCTGTCTGTACATGAGATTTTAAAGGTGCCATGGGATTTATGATATCCGAAGCCTCAAAAGTCATCGTATCTGTGGCTCCGCAGTAAAAAATCCATTTATGATTTTTGGTACTCCTTAAATCTAACACTGCACAAGCTTTTGACCCTTCCACTATATGAGGCAAAATTGAGGGACTAATTTGCAAATTTGCATCATTATTACCTTGTGGGTTTAAAACCCTAGTCGCCTCCCCTGCATTAGCTTCCGCGATACCAACCTGTTCTCTCGTTCCGAGATTTGTCGCGCCGAAGTTGTCCGCTCCGGCGAAGGTAGCCCGGTTGGCGGTCGCCGTGATAGTGGCAACAGTTCCTCCTTGACTCCGACTGTGATTTGGTTGCTGCTTCGGTCTTTTGGTCTCATCCCACCAGTCCGGAAATCCCACCAAATGAAAACACGATTCTTTGGTGTGTCTCTTGAGGCCACAGTGTTCGTACACCAATCGGTTCTTATCATCCTCAGTGTGGCGAGTCTTACCTTTGAACGTCGGTTGCCCCTTTTGTGGTCGATTCCGAGCCCCGAGTCCAACCCCAACACCCAATGATGTGTCTCTCTCTTCGGTGACTACCGGTCGAAGTATTCGAACCCTGGCAGTCTCCCGGCGTACTATCGCATACGCTGTCTCCACTGAGGGTAGGGGTTCTTTTTTTAGAATCTCCTTCTTAACATGTTCGTATTTTTCCCCTAATGCCATGAGAAATTGATACACCTTTTGTGTCTGTATGATGCGGTTGTACGTTTCAATGTCTTTGGGGCACTCCATGGGATTAGGCTCCTTTCTGTCTATTGTCATCCACACCTCTTGAAGTTTTGCCCAGAGTTCTTCTAGCGTTTTACTATCCTGTCTTATTGAATTTGCTGTTCTGTGTAAGTCAAATACTTGGAGAGAATTAGCACCACTCCCATATGTGAGAGCTAGACTGTCCCAAACAGCTTTTGATGCTGAGTGTTTTGACACTGCATTCACCAGGTTTGGTTTAATATTTTGGATAAGCCACGTAAACACGCACTGATCTTCCTATTCCCACCTGTTGTAGGTAGGGTCGGTTGGAGATGGAGAAAAGATAGTCCTAGTGATATACGAGACCTTGCCCCTGCCCGTGATTGTCTTCTTCATCAACACTGGCCAAAGGGGATAATTATCTCCATTGAGTTTGAATCTAATACTCAATGACTCTGTGTTCTGTATTTGATGCAGACTGAGACCGTTGCATAGGATAGTTGCGAGTTGGAGGGTTAATTCATCCGGAATACTTCCGGAGTTTTGGTTTTCTATTGTTTCTGTTGGTTCTGACATTTTTGGGTTTGGTTATGGTGCAGATTGAATATCTTGGCTATTGGGTTTGAGAAAGGTTTTAGAGACGATGGCGAACTCTGTTCTGAGTCCCTAGTTTAATGGCCTGCTTTGATACCATGTTGGTTGAAACAGACACCATAGAAAGGGATAGACAGAGAATAAATTGTAATCTTTTGTTATGTATTTGATAGATCGATTACAGTCTCCTTAAAAGGGAGGAAGAATCATAATAAAAAAGGAAATAAATCAATACAGTTATTGGTATCAATCTTGATCCGGATTTCCTCCAGATTTCTTGGACTTTCCTTTCAACGCCAACCTCTCTCATAATAATTAAAAATTAAATAGAAAATCAAAAGAATACGTCTTTTTCGAAGGAATGGATTGGAAATTGTTAGTCAAAGATGATTGGTAGAAAAATCAGCATTTCTCTTGGCGTCGAGATCATGACGACGAATTAGGTTTTATGGTGAATATTCTGCTACATGAACGTGGTGAACACAGTGGTGTTGCTGATACACGATGATCCATGGATAATCCTGATGGTGATAATCGAAGGAGCGTTGTGGATTCTGCTGCTGAATCAACTACACCATTGATGATGAACAATCATCCAAATCGCGGCGATGGCTATCAAATTGGCTACACACGAAATGACATCAATGCCAGCCGTGTTCAAGCCAATTATGAGCTCTACATCACTCCTATAGAGCATCCTGGTATGCTTCTTACCATAGATGTGTTTGATGGATCCAACTTCCATAATTGGTATAGGGCGGTTAAGAGAGGACTTGTATCTAGAAATAAGTTGGCTATCATAGATGGTAGTATGTCTGCTCCTAGTTTAGAGTCAATTGATTACAAGCAATGGTTAAAGGTTGATTACCTTGTCTTCAATTGGATTGCTAATTCTATGACTACGGAAATTGCAAGGGGCTTCCAAAATTTAGACACCTCACGATAATTTTGGGAAGAACTTCATAAAAGATTTGGCACTAGAAATGGTCCACGCATATACAAACTGCATAGAGAGATAGCGACTTATGTACATAACAATCAGACTGTGATGATTTATTTTAATAATCTCACAAGTTTGTGGGATGATTTGGCTTTGCTGAAAACTTCTAGAGTTTGTACTTGTGCTGCATTAGATGATGCAAAAAGAGATCTTGAAGAGGAACATTTAATGCAGTTTTTGATGGGCTTAAATGATTGCTACGATGCCATAAGACAACAGATATTGATCCTGACTCCACTACAACAGTGAGCCAAGCATATGCCATGGTTCTCCAGGTAGAGGAGCAGATCAATGTTTCTAATCAGTTGTCAGAAGGGGTAGACCACAATGTTATATATAATACTCAACAGAGAGGAGGTTTTAGAAATGACAATTATAAAAGGAGGTTGAGTAAAGAGGAGAAAGCAAGATTAAAGTGTGAGTATTGTGGTGGCTCATGACATGTTAAATCTGAATGTTTTGATCTCATAGGTGTACCAGATTGGTACATAAAGTTTAAATCAGAAAAGGATAAAGGGAAGAGTAGAGCACATTGTGCTATGCAACAGGAAGAAGACACTATTGCAGGAAGAAAGAAAGGGCCTGTTGGTGAACTACCAGAGGAGGCAATCACTGGAATGAATAAACTCATACAGATGCAGTCAGAATTGGCTAAACATTTAAGCAACTATTTCTCAACAAAAGGTGGAAAAGAAGAAGGCACATCAAGTGATTCTTCACAGAACTTGGTTAATCTAGCTGAAATTGATTTGGGAAATTCTCCTATTGATTTTAAAGGTCACTATGCCTTTGGGGCATCTTCTAATATCACAAAGGATGAATGGATAGTTGATTCCTGGGCAAGCAACCATATGTGTTGCAATATAAGTTTACTCACCAATCTGAAAAGGTTGAAGCATCCTATTCAAGTATTCTTACCAGATGGTAGTAGTTTATGGGTTTTCTTGGCAGGACAAACACAACTTAATCAAGCCATGCTGCTGCAAAATATGTTATTTGCACCTCACTTCACCCATAACCCGCTATCAGTTGGGCAGTTAGCTAAAGAATTGGATGGGAGAGTTTCTTTCTTAGCTTCACACTGTCTTGTACAGAAGAGGCACTCAGATGAAATGCTTGGAATTTGTAAGATGAAGAGATCCTTGTATGTTTACCCTCAACAAGGTATTGATCTAAGCACTGTTCTTGCAGTTCACAGTGACTCAGACATATTTCAGCTTCATAGGCTTCTGGGCCATCCCTCTATCACAGCTATGCAACACTTGAATTCAGGAAAGAAAAGGTGGAGTACTTCTGATCTGGAAATCCTTAGTTCTTGTGATATTTGTCATCAAGCAAAGGAACAAAGAACACCATTCCCTATTTTGTGTGGAAGAAGTGAAGTTTCGTTTGGACTGGTACATTTGGACGTATGGGGTCTTTGCCATGATCAGAACCTAACTGATACACCATATTTCTTGACTGTGGTGGAAGATTATACTAGAGCTACCTGAACCTATCTGTTTAAAAGTAAAAGCCAAGTGTGGAATATTATCAGGAGCTTCCTTGCCATGGTGAGCACTCAATTTAAAAAAAAAAATCAAGGTGATTAGATTAGATGATGGTAGTGAGTTTATCAACTCACATGTTCAATCTTTATTTCAGGAACAAGGGATACAACATTAGAGATCTTGCCCTTACTCTCCACAACAGAATGTAGGAGTAGTGGAGAGGAAACATAGACACCTCTTGCAAGTAGCAAGAGCTCTCATGTTTGATAGTAGACTTCCTTCACAATTCTGGCCTTATTCTATCTTACATACAACTTGGCTCATCAACAGGTTGCCAACAACAGTTCTGGGGTGGATTTCACATTATAAAGTTTTACTTGAGAAGGCACCCATGCTGGATTCTTTATAGCCTTTTGGTTGTCTTGCTTACAGAGCAAAAGTTCTGCTATCTAAATCCAAGTTTGAGGTAAGAAGTAATAGATGCATTTTCCTTAGGTGTTCTTAACAGCATAAAGGTTACGTACTATATGATTTGGTGAGCTCCCAAATCTGTATTAGCAGAGATGTTCAATTTTACCCTACTCAATTTTCTTTACAAGAAGTGGTATTGCCATTACTTCATTTTCACAGTTTTCATGATACTGTCTCTACTCATGCACAACCATATGTTGATCTTCCTACTATCCCTTCTCAGATACCTATTGATCTCTTGCAACCTTCCCCTTCCTCATCAGATTACATATTGATGAGATTTTTCTTTCACAAAGATATGATAAAAAACTAAGCTCAAAATACCAATCTCATTATGCAAGCAGACACGTATAGCATAATAGACCGGGTCGAACACGGGGAACTAATTACACAAATGAGAATACAAGTACCATCACATCGAACTTTTCACTAGTCAAACCATTCAGAATTTGAGTTGGATTTTTAACTAGAATAATAAAATTTTGCAAAGATTAAACAAAATTAGTAACACACAAGAAATAGACGGGAATTAAACTCAAGTAAAATTCACTTAAAAGAAATTGGCTCTAGGGAATTGATCTTTGGCAAGGATACACTCATCAATTAGGGGGATCATGCACAAATTTCCCAATTAAACAACACTTGATCACAAATATAGCCTAAGTCCTTTCTCAAGCAACCAAGACATTTTAAATTAAACACAACTCCCCTATCTCTAGGGCTCAATTGTAATTTAATCTAAATTAAGCTCAATCAAGTTGACAAACACCAATTTAACACTAATTTCTCAATTTCATGCCAAATTGGGATCATAAATCAAATACCCATGCACAATTAGTTTTCTCAAACCTAATCATACACAAATTTCTATCCTAAGATGGCCAATCCAAGCATAGATTCAAGCATAACATTGATTTATGATAGAAAATTGGAAAATCAAGCACAAACCCCTATTTGATTCACATATCCAAAACCAAATCTCAAAACCCTAGGTGCCTAGAAATTTAGCTATCCATAACCAAAATAGAGAAATAAATCACATAAAAGAAAAACATAAAAGAGGAGGAGAAAAAACCCAAAAACTTGTATTAGAATTCTTCAAGAAACTTCTTGTTCTTCAATATCCAAAGCTCCAAAGCATAAACACCATTTCTCTCTCTAAAAATGGAAAAATATCAAGTGGAATACCTCAATTTCGAACTAAGGTTGGTATTTATACAAAGTGGGAAAAATTGGGATGAAAAATAAAGTAAAATCCGGAAATCCAGAAAATGTGACACAGAGGTGCGACACGGGGCCGGTCACGCCCCGTGGCTCGCGCCGGATGAGAGGAGACGCGACCCGAGTGGCTCCGGCCCTGGGTCGCGCCGCGTTGCAGGCGCCAGAAAAAGGGCCGCGGACACCGGGCCGTGGGTCTCGGCTTGTGGCTCCGATCGCGCCGCGTTACAGGCCCTGCCCGATGTCCTGGCTCTGACTCGGTCCTCGTGCTCTCTCACCTGTCCGGTTCGGCTTCCCAGTCCCTTCCACTACATGCTTCAATTCTCAGGCCTTGGATTGCTCATTTTAACCCTGTTTTCTAAATTAACTGTGTTAGCAACACTTTTTATAGAAAGAAACTAATATTACCCTAAACAACGATTAAGCATACTAAAACATGAAAGAAACATAAGAAATAATGCTCGGATTAGGACTAAAATACGAGCATATCAACTCCCCCAAACTTCAACTCTTGTTTGTCCTCAAACAAGCATTTGGATACAACAAAAGGAGATCAAGACAAAAAGGAAATCATAGCCACTAATGCCTTAGTTTTTCAAACAAAGATCCACATGCAAAGAACGAGATCAAAGCTTCATATCATAAGAGCAAAAGCGTGAGAAAAATGACCACTCTCTTTGAAAGGTAATTCATATCACAATGATCTTCACACATGGAGATAAGGGGCACATTTTCACTCAACATCAAGTAATAGAAGCATACCACCATAAGCTTGCAAAATAACTCAACATGATTCATCAATGTGCTCTAAACAAGAATCACATAGGTCTTGAGGGTTGTAGCGTTCAGCTCTTTGGACGGGTAGGAACTTTTAGGCAAGAGTGACTCCAAGTCCTTTCCCAGATCCTACTAGCATTCCAAACCTAATAACACTAAAAAGTTTCTTCTACCCTTGTCACATAAAATAAGCAAGCTTAACCAAAAGACGGATGATCCTTAGCCTCTTTTTTTTCTTCTAATTCATTCCCCCTAAGACATTGGTTCACAAGGAACTAGAGTCGGCATTAAATTCATTTTTTTTCTTTTTTTTCTTCAATTTAATTCTATATCACAACTCTAATCATTCTAATTTTTTTTTCATTTCAAGGGGAGACTTTGAGCTTCACAATTCAAGGCTTAAACATGTTTCACATTTTTTCTATCCGAATTTTGCTACCCACGGTTTTCGACACGACAATTTCTTTACTTCCAAAACTCCCTCTACCCCGGCTTTTCAAGAGAAATCAATCACCAAAGGCTCAACGGGGCTAACAAGGATAAATTTCAAAGGAAGGAATAAATAAGGCTCAAAATTTATGACAAAACCCACCTTAGGTCATCTTCAAGTTCTAAGCACATATAGAATACATTAAAGTTATGAAGCAAGTTCTAGAGATGCAAATATCATTGACGGATCACACATGAAAGAACAAAATAGGCCCAAATCTCACAAGTGGCTAGAAATCAAGCCAAATTTCCACAATTTTGGCTCGAGTGATACTTCAGCTTATCACTCTATCTCATGCATGCATTTTTCAACATTTTTGCACAATCACAAAAAAAATCATCATAGGCTTGGCATGATTTCCTATATCTATCATTCCCTGTTTCTTTTACCAAATCATTCAAAACAAATGTAAGCTCAAGCTAAGAAAATCATCATACCCGATTAAAGCCTAGTCCAAGCATTTATTATTACAGACCCAAATATAAAAATAAAAACGATCCTAGAGATCAAATATATCCATTCAAACCAACATAAAGTACTAAATCCGAATATCAAATCCTAAATAATTAACAGTCATCCCAAATATCAAAATAAACTAAAATAAAAGTTCATAAAAAGCAGATAGAGGGCGATTACCGGTCACCACTTCATACCCCCTCATCTAAACTTGTTCCATTCCAAGGGAAGAACAAGTTTGAGTGGAAAGATAGTGGGACCAAAATCGAGGAGCAGACTCTGTCAATCTTCAATGGGAGGACGGCGTGGGGTGGAGTCAGACAGTGGCTACTATGGTAGATTTGGGTATGGAGGATACAGGTAGGGAGGGTAGTGTTGATACTGTGGCATCTGTGGTGGTTGTTGATGAGTCATTCCTTGTCCATGCCATTGACCTATCATATTCTCCATGGTAGACTGGAAGGTATTGAAGCTTCCCTGTAGGCCCTGAATCTCAGCACTAATACCCAAGAAATGGGTCCCGATCTTCTCCTCCAAGCCGGTGAATTGAGCATCGAACCTCTCTTGCATACCTGTCAAACGTATATCAACCTCAGAATGCATATCTCCAAATCGGAAATTCATGTCCACCCTCATATTTCCCATGTTAGTCGCCATGTCATTCATCAAGTTCTCCAAAAGTGCCAAAATGGTCCTCCTAGACATCCTCCCTATTTTGTCGACTTCCCCTCGGTTGAGCTTGCGAGATGGAGCCCCTGCGTCATCCGCCCTAGGTGCCCTCCGTGGTGTGTCTTCAGACGTGGTTATCAGGGCTAGATGGGCTGGAGTATCCATCAACCAATTCTCAGTCTCATTAAAAGTAGATACATTAGTCAAAGCCGGATTTGGAAGAGGGAATTGACGCTTGTTCGTCATTATGAAGTCGAATGATGCGGAGGTGGAGTTGACAAACTTTGCATTTCAGAGATGCTCCATATTAAGAGATCGAGGGCCGTGCACACTTTGATAGTTGGACAAGTCGATGTCCAACATTGCGATAATTGGGGTGATCAAGCCCCCAATACAAATAGTGCCCGTTCGGGAAACTATTTGCCTCTGACACTGAAGAAGGAAGTGAGCAGCAAAGTTCACCGGGATAGCATTTAGCATGCACCACATCATGTAAAGCTCCTGTGTTCTGAGGCCACTGTTTTCATGACGTGCTAGTACAGTGGAGAAAAAGAGCTTCTGCATGTACCGAAAGACAGGGTTAGGCAAATGAGAGGCCTTGCTCTTGTTGGAGTCATACTGTAGAAGATTTGGATTCACCTCCACAATACGATCATGAAAGGCATTAAAGTGGAAAGACGGATGAGAATGGTAGGTCCCATTAGTCAGAGTTTGAAACATTGTATTGAGACGATCCATATTGAACCTCCAATCACGGTTTCCAAGCCGGAATGTGCAAGAAATAGGCCCCTTTGATGGAGTGGACTTCACGTTCAAAGTGGCGAGGAACTCACGAACTAGCAAGGGGTAAGTCTTCCAATCATTTCCTCCTAGGACATGTGTCCACCCAATGCGTCGTAGGAGTCCCATCACACTCTCATGAATGCCCAATTTTCTTGTTGTATTAACGTCCATGAACCGAGTAGCCACAACTTGGAAGCTTTTAGCTAGCTTCAACCACTTCTTCTTATGCTCATAATCCTCTAAATAAATGTTCACCAGTGCGGGGTCATTGGCCCTCATGTTGAGAGGGGGTAAAAGTGCACGATTGTTGTTTGGCTCCTCATCTTCTTGGTCTTTTTCCTCCTCATCTTCTTGTTCTTCGTCATCCTCTTGTTCCTCCTCTTGTTCTTCCTCTTCCGATAGATCTAACACCTCCTCTTCTTGAAATTCTTCTTCATCAATGAGCCATCTTTGGGCTCCTCCCACTTGTATCCCTTGTCTAGTTTGCACCATTGTTGTGGAAGGAGCTTCGGCTTAAGTACTTTATAAAAAAAATTAAGGGGCATCAAAATTTCATAACAAAAGCAAGAGATAGACGGTGGTATTTTGCAAGAGTATTTTGACAAAATAGAGCACAATGTTCGAATTTCAAGCCCTATGCAAACATACCACTTCACAAAGATAACACAAACATGATTTGTTGCAAGATCTCATATATTTTCTATGTGAACACAATTGCAAAACAAAGGTTGGCTTATATTAGACAAATATCCATGAATGGGGCAATAAAACAAGCATATTCATGATTGATGCCAAAAACACAAAAAGAAGCATAACAAAATCCCCATGACAAAGCTCAACCTTGTTCATTATTGTCATAAAACTTCCATTCAAGCATAATATGCTATATCAAGGAAAATGGAACAAGAAATTTTGCCTAAGTAAAGAAAATGTCTCCAAAATGATTAAACAAATCCCATAACATACCCATTCTTCCAAATGAACCACATAAAAACATTTAAGGGGCACGAAATTGCATAAATCGAAGATGATATAGCAAGAATTTCTCATCTACAAGATTTTTCCCAAATTTTGACCTTAGAACCCTAGATCTAGACAAAAAATAAGAAATCTCAACAAAACCTCCATAGATATACAAATTGAAAGCACACCCAAGGTTCATAAGGTAAGAAGTGTATAATGGAAGGAAGAAAAATGAAAATAATCCATACAAAATGATTTCACCATGAATACCCCCATTTGGAAGCTTAAGAAGCTATGAACTTGGTGCCATGGAGAAGAAGAAGAAAATGGGATGTAGATTCATACCTTGAAGAGATTGGAGCTTGAAATGGAGTGTAGAAACACTATGAAAGGTGCACAAGTGTGTGAATGTGGAGTGGGGAGTGAAAGGGGTGTGAAATGGAATGAGAGGGCTGAAGAAGGGTTAAAAACCCGTTCAGCCCGATGGCGCGACCCGGGCCGCATGAGCGCCGGGTCGGGCCATGCCCAGCCACCGCGACCCGGGCCGCGAGCCACCGGTCGCGCCGCGTTGCAGGCGGCCATTTTTCGGCCGCGTACGCAGGGCCGCCCGGTCGCACCTCCGACTCTGGGTCGCGCCGCATGGCAGGCCCTCTCGGTGCTTTGGCTCGTTTCGGCCTTTGTCGACACTTTAACCATTCATGTATCGCTCCTATGCTCCATTCTTATCCAATTATGGACAAAACTCCCCTGTTTCATAACAACAAAACCAAGAAAACAAAACTACAAGAAAACACAACGAAACCAAAAACTAATAAAAGAAAAACAAGCAAAGCACTAATATTAACAAAGAAAAACGAAATGAAAGTAAAATATTGGGTTGCCTCCCAACAAGCGCTAAGTTTAACATCGCTAGTTCGATGGAGTACCATTGTATTTAGGCATCATCAAGGTAGCAAACGAACATCACTTCTTTTTTCCTCAGGCTTGTAGAACTTTTTGACTCGGTGCCCATTTACCACAAACAAGCTTCCATTCTTGCCTTTGAGCTCAATTACCCCTCCATCAAAAATTCGGGCTATGGTAAACAGACCACTCCATTTGGTCTTAAGTTTTCCAGGAAATAACTTGAATCTTAAATTGAACAAAAGAACTTCGTCTCCCAGTGTGAGATCTTTTTGTCTCAAGAGCTTGTCATGGTAGACTTTGGCTCTCATCTTGTGAATAGCCGAATTTTCAAAAGCCTCCATCCGAAATTCCTCTAACTCATTCAACTTGAAGATTCGCTCTCCCACGGATGACACGGGATCAAGGTTCAACTTCTTGGTAGCCCAAAACGCTTTATGCGAAAGCTCAACGGGAAAATGACAAGATTTCCCAAACACGAGTTGATAGAGAGACATTCCTAGCGGGGTCTTGTAAGCCGTGTGATAAGCCCATAGCGCTTCATCCAAAAGTGAAGACCAATCCTTTCCATTTGTTCGGACTATCTTTTGAAGGATTTACTTTACTTCCCGATTTGCCAACTCAGCTTGTCCGTTTGCTTGAGGGTGATAGGGTGTTGTTACCTTATGCTTGACTCCATGTTTAGCAAGCAATGCTCCCATCCATTTGTTACAAAAATGCGAGCCACCATCGCTCACAATAGCTCTAGGGGCCCCAAACCTTGTCAAGATATTCTTTTTGAGAAATTTGAGAACAACTTTTGTATCACTTGTCTTTGTTAGAATAGCTTCAATCCACCTTGACACATAGTCTATGGCTAGCAAAATGTATATGTTCCCTTCCGATGCAACAAATGGTCCCATGAAGTCCATCGAAAAGCAATGGTATTCTTCATAGGCATTTCATCCTTCTTGGAGATAGAGCCCATACGTTGACATTTATCACAACTTTTGACGAACTCTCTTGCATCTTTGAAAATGCTTGGCCAATAAAATCCATTTTGGTAAATCTTCCTAGCGGTTCGATTGGCTACAAAGTGTCATCTACTTAACCTGTCATGGCATGCTTCTAGAATGTGTCCCCACTCCTCTTCGGGCACACACCTCCTCAAAACTAGATCCGCACATCTTCTAAACAAAAACGGTTCATCCCACACAAAGAATCTCAAGTTATGGAAGAATTTCTTCTTTTGATACCCTTCTAGCTCTTTAGGTGCGATTCCCGCCACCAAGTAATTCACTATATCCGCAAACCATGGCACCTTCATTGTTCCCACAACTAGGATCCTCTCATCCGGGAAGCAATCATCGATCTCCATTTTATCATCTTGATCTTCCTTAGTATGCTCCAAACGAGATAGGTGGTCGGCCACCGCATTCTCACACCCTCTTCGGTCTCTAATTTCCACATCAAATTCTTGTAGGAGAAGGATCCATCGTATGAGTCGGGGCTTGACATCCTTCTTGGAAAAAAGATGCCTCAACGCGGCATGATCCGTGTGGATAATCATTCGGGCCCCAATAAGGTAGGACCGGAACTTGTCAAAGGCGTATACGACCGTCAACAACTCCCTCTCCGTGGTTGTGTTGTTTGTTTGTGTCGGGTCTAGAGTTTTACTTCCATAGTAGATCATCCGGAACAACTTTTCTCTCTTTTGCCCTAATACGGCCCCCACAGCTACCTCACTTGCATCACACATGAGTTCAAATGGCTCGCTCCAATCCGAGGCAATGAGGACCGGGGCCGTCATAAGGGCTTTCTTCAGGGTCTCAAACGCCTGCACACATTCATCATCAAAAATAAAGTCATTAGATTTTTCAAGCAATTTACACATAGGTTTAGAAATCTTTGAAAAATCCTTAATGAAACGCCGATAGAATCCGGCATGGCCAAGGAAACTTCGGACTCCCTTTTCATTTGTGGGGGGTGGAAGCTTCTCGATGGCTACTATCTTGGCTCGATCCACCTCCAATCCCGCAGCGGACACTTTGTGGCTGATGAGTGCATAAATTACACTCATTTGGACTCATTTTGAGTGCTTTTGCACTTGGTTATCATGTATATATGTTGTATATATTGTTTATTTTTGTTTAATCTTTTGTTTAATAAAATGTGGCTAATATAGGGAATTTTTGGGATCTAAAGAGCAAAAACAAAGTCAAATTGATAATCGGATCAACAAGGAATACACAAGGCATGGAAAAATGAAGAAACGAGCAAGAAAATGACCAACACTTGAAAACGCGACTTCAGGGGGTCGCGCTTCAAACGCATTGCGACACGCGACATACAAACGCGACTTACTGGGGTCGCGCCTCGGCCTTGAGCCAAAATGCGACCCCCAAACGTGACGAAATGCTCGCTTTGCAGACACTTCAGAGAGCTGATTTTCTTCAGGCAAAGCGCGGGTGCTAAGCGCGACTCACTGGGGTCGTACCTCGGCCTTCAGTAGAAACGTGACCCCGAAACACGACCTACATCCCATGTTGCAGAGCCTTCAGAGACCTGATTTCCTTTGTTCCAAACTCGACCCTCAAACGTGAGTTCCTGGGGTCGAGTTCCGCACAGACGAAAATAAAAAGTGACTTTTGGCATTCAATTATTGGTCCATTCATATATATATCTTTTGGGCATTTCAAAACATAACAACACACACCCAAAGGAACGAAAATCACTTGGAGAATTAGCAAGAGAAGGGGTTTTGAAGATCAAGAGAAAGGAATAAGATTCAACATCCATTTGAGCATCCAAGCCATAGGATTGAAGAAGGAGTATCCTACATTGAGTTTTATCACTTCTTCTCTCTTCTTCAACTTGTATTTAGAATGGGTTATTGTGTTTCTCTTCATGTAATCTTGATTTTATGGTGAATATGGTTGGCTAGAGCCTTAGGGCTCTAGGATGTGGTGAAACAATGTGAATATTGAACTATGATTTGGGATATATATGTGTGTTATTACTTTGTCAAGATTTTGATCTATGCTAGGGCTTGAATGATGTTGTTTGGTTGGCCATCTCACTAACATCACATGTATGAATCACTTGCATCTAGTCAATCCCATGATCATAAGCATGCTTGGATCGAATCTACATATTTGTCTTCTTAGTCGAATGTCATTATGTGGAAGAGAATGTGACCCTTAGAGCCTTTTGTAGGTGCGACCTTAGAATGCGCTAGAGATAGCCATCTTTGTCGCATTCGCAATTTAAGAGATATTCGAGAGATGCTCTTACTATATTTGTGGTCTTCCTATCTATGAACTTTGCATAAATGTATGTGTAATCCCACATTGTAGGTCAATATGAGTGTTGTGTAGCCATGTCCTAGAGTTTCGCCTTATTTATCATCTTCAAAGCTCTCCCTTGTTTGGTATTGTCTCTTGAGTGCAAAATTTATTGATAATTCTTGTTGATTATAGGTTTATGTTATTTTGTTCTTGTTTGGCATTTTAAGTTTGAGAAAACGCACCCTCTCCTTATTGTTCGTCTAGATATTTCGCTCTCTTCACGTCATGGTATTTGTGTTGTCTAAATTTTATTCCATTTTCCTGAGGATCGACCTCGTATCATCTTATCTACAATCACATGCTTGTACACTTGTAGGAATTGACACGAGTTATAAATATTGAAACACATCACAGTAGGTTTGAAAGTAAAGTAAACCGTTTGTCAGTGGCCAAGGACTATTCCGTCTCTTACCATAAAATAACATTTTTCCCAATTCAAAACAAGGTTTGTCTCCTCACAATGCTACAAAACTCGGGTTAAGTTATCCAAGTAATTATCAAAAGAGTCCCCAAAAATCGAGAAATCATCCATAAAGATGTCCATTATCTTTTCAATCAAATCATGAAAAATTGACATCATACATCTTTGGAAAGTAGCCGGAGCATTACACAAACCAAAGGACATTCTTCTAAAAGCAAAGATTCCATAAGGGCAAGTAAAAGCGAATTTATGTTGGTCCTCGGGTGCAATCAAAATTTGGTTATACCCGGAATAACCATCTAGAAAATAGTAGAACTCATACCCGGCTAACCTATCAAGCATTTGGTCAATGAAAGGTAATGGAAAGTGATCCTTTCTAGTGGCCGCATTTAATGCACGGTAATCAATACACACTCGCCAACCATTCACAATCCTAGTAGCTATCAATTCATTACTTTCAACCTTCACTACGGTCATTCCTCCCTTTTCGGCTACTACTTGGGTGGGACTCACCCACTCACTATCGAAAATAGCATAGACTATACCTGCATCAAGCCATTTAAGAACTTCCTTCCTAACTACTTCTTGCATTATGGGATGCAATCTATGTTGGGGTTGGACACGAGGTTTGTAATCGTCTTCTAACAAGATCCTATGCATGCAAACTGTGGGGCTAATCCCGTTCAAATCCCCAATGGACCAACCTAACGCGGATTTATGCTTTCTCAAGACCCTTAGTAATTTATCAAGCTCACAAGAAGATAAATAAGCCGTCACAATTACAGGATATGTTTCATTTACACCCACGTAAGCATACCTTAAGTGTTTCGGTAGGGGCTTCAATTTTTTCCTCTTGTCTTTCTCCTCACCTCTTTCTTTCTTCAATGCTTCCTCTTTTTCATCCCTTAATGACAAAAAATGATTTCCTCTTTTTGGGATTTCCTGTGGGGAATCAAGAGTAAACACATAATCCACAATATCGGTGTTATCATCAAAATCATCAAAATAAGAAGAAGAGTAAAGAGATGCAAACAAGATAGTTTCCAAGGGATCTTGAGAGGTGTAGTGCTCCATCATTGTTTCTTCGACACATTCTTCTACAATCTTCATCACTTTACAATTCTCCACTCTCATAGACTCCTCGTTATCATCATAAAACTTCATTGCATTATATATTGAAAATGTACTACTTTCATCATTCAAACGGAGTGTAAGCTCTCCTTTTGATACATCAATGAGTGCCTTTCCTGTTGCAAAGAACGACCTTCCCAAGATGAGTGGCACGTTCTTGTCCTCCTCCATATCGAGGACAACGAAATCAACAGGAAAAATGAAGTCATTCACCTTCACAAGAACATCTTCCACAACTCCTTTTGGATAAGTCAAGGACCTATCCGCCATTTGCAAGTAAATTTTTGTCGGCTTGATTTCTCCAACATTAAACTTCAAGAAGAATGACAATGGCATGAGGTTTATACTTGCTCCTAAATCACAAAGGGCTTTCTTCTCACGGTAATCTCCAATAGTGACGGTAATATTGAAACTCCCGGGATCCTTCATCTTAGCGGGTAGCTTCTTTTGAATTAAAGCACTAAAATTCTCCGTTAGACTCACGGTCTCAAAGTTGCCCAATTTTCTCTTCCTTGTCACCACATCTTTGAGAAATTTGGCATAACTTGGCATTTGTTGAAGGGCCTCCACAAGAGGGAGGTTGATTTGAATCTTTCGAAATATATCAAGGAATTTGGAAAATTGCTCCCCATTCTTGGATTTTTGAAGCCTTTGAGGGTAAGGCACCTTCACATGTGGTTCATCTACCTTCTTTGGTTGAGGTCTTACCTTATCTTCAATTGGTTCATCTTCTTTGGCATTCACTTCCTCTTCTACCACTTCTTTATCTTTTCCTTCTTCAATGGTTACCTCATTATCTTGTTTTGGCATTGCGAGACCCTTGTATGCGGTCCCACTCTGTAAGGTAATGGCTTTGCAATCCTTTGGGTTTACCTTTGTATTAGAGGGAAAGTGTCTCGGTTGATGTTGACCTCCCACGGCGGTAGCTAGTTGCCCCATTTATTTCTCAAGCATTTTGATTCACCCATGTTTACCGCCTCTTGATTGCTCTCAAGCTTCTCAAATCTTGTTTGGGATTCACCCATATACTTGTCGGTCTTGTTCAATAGAGTCATGAGAAGTTCTTCCATTTTTGGTTTCTTTTCCTCATTGATGACCCCATTTGTAACCGAGAAACTCGGTGGTCGTTGAAGAGCAGTGTTCGGGTTCCCATAGGATAGATTTGGATGTGGTGGTCGGTGTTGATAATGGTTCCCCGGTCCACTGTGTTGACCTTGGAAGTGTGGTTTGAACCCTTGGATGTATGGTCTTTGGTGGTTCCTATAACCACTTTGGTTCACATAATTGGCTTCCTCAAGATGAGATAGAGTAGAAGCCTCGGTCCTTTGCATCGCCATAGTTTCGATCTTGGAATTCAAAGTCGACATTTGGGTGGCTAGGAGGGCTATTGACTCCGTGGTTGCATTAGAGTCCACCGTCTTCAACATTTGAATTCCATCTCTTTCACTCGGCCATTGGTAGGTGTTGGAAGCCATCTCATCAATGATAGCTAATGCTTCTTCCGGCCCCCTTCCTAGTAAAGATACACCGGCGGCGGCATCCAAGATTCTCCTCACCTCGGGTGTTGACCTAGAGTACAAAAGGCACACTTGATGGTCCGTGCCAAAGCCATGGCCCGGACACTTCCTCAACATCTCACGGAATCGCTCCCAAGCCTCATACATAGACTCATCTTTCCTTTGTCTAAATTTGGTGATCTCTCCTTTGAGCTTTAATGTCTTCCCCGGTGGAAAGAACTTTTGTAGAAACTTTGAGATCATAGTGTTCCAAGACTCAAATGTTGATGGGGGTTGGTTCGACCACCATGCCCTAGCTCTATCACGAAGGGAAAAGTAAAATAGCCTAAGTCTCACAGCGTCCTCCGGTACTCCATTCATTTTCACCGTCCAGCTAATCTCAAGAAATTGGTTGACGTGCTCATGAGGATCTTCAATTGCGGAACCCCCAAATTGATTTTGGGAAACTATTTCTATTAATCCCGGCTTGAGCTCAAAATTATTAGCATGAATAGCCGGTCCATTCCTTGCTCCTTCATTAACAACGGGGTGAAACATATTCCGGATTGGAGCCTCTTCTTGGGCTCTTGCTTCCTCTTGAGCCCTCAATTGTGCCCTCAACTCCTCCATTTGTGCTTGCATCTCAAGAATTAAGGGGTCTTGAATTGGGGGATTAGGAGGTTGAATTGGGGGGTTGGGAATTTGGTTGTTGTTATCCCCCATCGTCCTTCGTCACCTAGCCGCGTTACGATGATGACTTGTAGCTTCTATTTCGGGGTCGACTTCAAACAAAGGTTCCCCATGCGACCTTGTTCGCATACACCACCTACAAAAGCACAAGGTAAGTTTGGAACTTAAAAGAAAACAAAACATTTAATCTAGCAAGCAATTCTTGAAATGATATTGCATATACTCAAATAAACAAATTAACTCCCCGGCAACGGCGCCAAAAGCTTGATGAGATTTTTCTTTCACAAAGATATGATCAAAAACCAAGCTCAAAATACCAATCTCATTATGCAAGTGGACACATATAGCATAATAGACCGGGTCGAACATGGGGAACTAATTGCACAAATGAGAATACAAGTACCATCACATCGAACTTTTCACTAGTCAAACCATTCGGAATTTGGGTTGGATTTTTAACTAGAATAATAAAATTTTGCAAAGATTAAATAAAATTAGCAACACACAAGAAATAGATGGGAATTAAACTCAAGTAAAATTCACTTAAAAGAAATTGGCTCTAGGGAATTGATCTTTGGCAATGATACAATCATCAATTAGGGGGATCATGCACAAATTTTCCAATTAAACAACACTTGATCACAAATATAGCCTAAGTCCTTTCTCAAGCAACCAAGACATTTTAAATTAAACACAACTCCCCTATCTCTAGGGCTCAATTGCAATTTAATCTAAATTAAGCTCAATCAAGTTGACAAACACCAATTTAACACTAATTTCTCAATCTCATACCAAATTGGGACCATAAATCAAATACCCATGCACAATTAGTTTTTTCAAACCTAATCATACATAAATTTCTATCCTAGGATGGCCAATCCAAGCATAGATTCAAGCATAATATTGATTTATGATAGAAAATTGGAAAATCAAGCACAAACCCCTATTTGATTCACATATCCAAAACCAAATATCAAAACTCTAGGTGTCTAGAAATTTAGCTATCCATAAACAAAATAGAGAAATAAATCACATAAAAGAAAAACATAAGAGAAGAGGAGAAAAAACCCAAAAACTTGTATTAAAATTCTTCAAGAAACTTCTTGTTCTTCAATATCCAAAGGTTGGTATTTATACAAAGTGGGAAAAATTGGGGTCAAAAATAAAGTAAAATCCGAAAATCTTGAAAATGTGACACAGGGGTGCGACATGGGGCCAGTTGCGCCCCGTGGCTCGCGTCGGGTGAGAGGAGGTGCGACCCGGGTGGCTCCGGTCCTGGGTCGTGCCGCGTTGTAGGCGCCGGAAAAAGGGCTGCGGACACCGGGCCGAGGGCCGCGGCCTATGGCTCCGGTCACGCCGCGTTGCAGGCCGTGCCCGGCGTCCCGGCTCCGACTCGGTCCTCACACTCTCTCGCTTGTCCAGTTCAGCTTTTCGGTCCCTTTCGCTACGTGCTTCGATTCTCGGGCCTTGGATTGCTCATTTTAACCCTGTTTTCATAATTAACTGTGTTAGCAACACTTATTATAGAAAGAAACTAATATTACCCTAAACAACGATTAAACATACTAAAACATGAAAGAAACATAAGAAATAATGCTCGGATTATGTTGTTGTCTGAATTTGACTCTACACGCGAGACTACTTTGATCCGGACTCCCGCAATAGGACGTGGTCGATTGTAGGGCGGTGAGCTAACTCGGGTCGTGTCTCTCGAGGAAAGCTTCATATGGGCGATTATCTTTCTATGCCATAATTGTTGTCAAGCACAATAAAAATAAATACATCCTAAACACTCTAAACAGGAGTTGAGGAAATTAAACTAAAATCTATTAAATTAAAGCAAGAGAAAGACAAGAAAGTAAATAAGCAACAAATAAACTAAACTAATATATATGATCATTAGGGTGTAGATTCTCTCCTTGGTTCTTTCCTAGCTTGATTCAAGTTGATAATGCTACTCTCATAAATACGATAGACCCTTCCAATTAGTTTAACTTCACTTACTGTCACCGTCGATCCATTTAACCTCTCTTAGCTATATCATACAAGCAAGATTAACATGTTAGGTTTAGGAACCCCATCCACCTAACGTCGAAGGAACCAATTTCCGGATTTAGATTCACAATCAAGACTCTTCTAAATCCTATCAATTTTCAAGTAGTGATCAAGTACCTAAACATGAAAAAGCACGATTCCAACAACAAAAATTCAACTATCACAATCATGGATCGAAACCAAATCGATTATTTACTCCATAATGTGTGGAATTAGCCCCTCATCATGTGAGAAAACAAACAAGAATCACATGAGTTCTTTATTAAAAATACCAAAGCTAAAATACAAACTTATATAAGTCTTGTTTATCTCGACAAGGTTTGGGACAAATCCCCAAAAGAAACTGAAACTAAAAGGGAAATACCAAAGAAATGGGGATCTTCGAGCAAGCCTAGCTTCCGCGGATGGCTTGAGCTTCGACCCCTCTTCTTCTTCTTCCTCTTTAGCTTCAGCTCCTCTCCAGCTGGTGACCCATGGTGCCAAGCTCTCCAACTAGCTGCCAACTTCCTCTTCTCTCAACGGATCAGTTTGAGGGTGTCACATCCCCCAAACTGATCCTCTCTCTTTCTTATGTGGTGGAGATGATGGAGTGAATGGATAGGACCCTCCCAACTGGTCTGAGGGTGTCACGTCCCTCAAACTAGTTGGGATGTCCTCCCTCTGGAGTCTTCTTTTTCCCTCTGGGAGCTTTCCTCTTTTTACTTTTCTCTGCTCCATAAATAGAGAAACATTCTCTCACTCTCTCCGCATGAATTGAATGTGGTAGTTGAGAGTTGATGGAGAGCAAAAGCAAAATGTGAAGTTATTGGTAGATGGTAGATTGTTCCCCAAACTCCTCCTACTCCTAGTCTAGCACTGCGTCCATTTAATTCCCCCAACTGGCCAAGTGGGTGTTGAGCATTAAAGAGCAAAACTCCAAAAACATAGCTTTTGGTTTAGTCAACTGATTCACTTCAGTTCAGATCCAATTCCTTGGCTCCAGCTTGAAGTCTTCAGTTTGATGCTTCAACTTCTGCTCAGTTTAGCTCGGCTTGTGATCAGTTCAACTGACATCAGTTTGATCATCAGTTTGATCATCAGTTTGGCCATCAGTTGGGCCATCAAGTTGCCATTAGTTGGGCATCAGTTTAGCCATCAGTTGGGCCATCAGTTGGCTATCCAGTTGGGTTTTCAGCTGGACTTTCCAGCTGGCTCTTCAGTTGGACTTTTCAGCTGGTTTCTTCAGTTGGGCACTAGTTGGCCACCAGTTTGACATCTTGGCCATCAGTTGGAACCAGTTAGCCATCAGTTTGGCATTCTGGCTACTAGTTCGACACCAGTTGGCCATCAGTTTCGAGCTTTAGTTTGGGTATGTCCTCAGTTGTTTCCTTCAGTTTGCCCTGCCTTCAGCTGGGCTTCCAGCTTATTCACCTTTTGTGCCATAAAATACCACAAAGTAGAGCCACAAAAATCTAGTTTCATGATTGATCGAGCTGTGAAAAATTAGGAGTGAAATGGAGAAGGATTGCTCTTGAAATAGAGGGAGAAATTAGTCCAGAAAGGGAAGAAATAGTACCCCGCGCGGGCGGGGGGAAGCAGCGTGGGCGGGGGGTGCATTCCGAGAGGCCTGGGGCGCCATGGGGACCTGGGGGTGCCGCAGAGGGGGGGGGGTTGGGGGCGCCGCGGGGGGCTGGGGGTGAAGGGGGCGCCGCGGGGGCGGTTGGGCGCCGCGGGGGCGCTGGGCCATTCCAGCTTTCGGCAGCTTCCACGGTTTTGACTCGTTCTCGCTCGTTTCTTGGCCGATTGACCCGATTCAACTTGCCACGCGCTCCTTATTTGATTCTCTATATTCCCATTGTCTTGAATCCCTCAAATGTTGCAGTAATTTATCCTCCATTTTCTGAAGATCTTGTGCAAATCTACACAACTCACCAATAAGAGCAAAAGTGAAGGAAATAACATAAAAAACACATAAAAACAACGGGGAAACACATACTAGGGATACTAAATTCCTAAGATAAGAAAGGACAAATTTGACTCCACACGCGAGTCTACTTTGATCCAGACTCCCGCAATAGGACGGGGTCGATTGTAGGGCGGTGAGCTAACTCGGGTCGTGTCTCTCGAGGAAAGCTTCATGTGGGTGATTATCTTTCTATGCCATAATTGTTAACAAGTACAATAAAAGAAAATACATCCTAAACATTCTAAACAAGGAAAAGGAAGGTTAAACTAATCTACCTAATTAAAGCAAGTAACATTAACTAATTACACCACCAAACACAAAGATAGAGGATAGAATTATGAGAAGAGCATTAATGTGTGATTCTCTCAATGGTTTCATCACTATGTTTTATTCAAGTTGATAATGCTACTCTCACAAATATAATAGACCCTTCCGATTAGTTTAACTTCAATTACTGTCACCGTCTATCCGTTAAACCTCTCTTAGCTATATCATACAAGCAAGATTAACATGTTAGGCTTAGGAACCCTATCCACCTAACATCGAAGGAACCAATTTCCGGATTTAGATTCACAATCAAGACTCCTCTAAATCCTATCAATGTTCAAGTAGTGATCAAGTACCTAAACATGAAAAAGCACGATTTCAACAACAACAACCAACAAGAACAAGCATAGATCAAAACCAAATCAATTATCCATCCCTTAATGTAGAAATTCGCCCAACACCATGCTCAAAACAACATAAACATCATAAAAGTCATTTATTCAACAACCAAAAGATAAAATCCATACAACTTATACAATATTGTTTGTTGTCTCGAGAGTCTTGGGACAAATCCCCACAAATGGGCTAAAGCTAAAAGGAAAGGAAATACCAAATCGGAGCCTCCTCATCCAAGCTTAGCTTCAGCGGATGGCTTGAAGTCGGATCCCTCTTCTCGGGCCGTCATCAAAGCGGAGTCCCTCCACCAAGCTTAGCTTCCGCGGATGGCTTGATGTCGGGCTCCTCTTTTCGGGCCTTCCTCCTTGAGCTCTAGCCCCTTGCCTCTTCTCCTTCTCCTTTCTCTTTCTTTAGCTCGGTGGTGGTGGTGAAAAAAGTGATGGAAGAAGTGGTGAAGATGGAGAGAAAAAAAATGTAGTGAGAGAGGGGTGTGTGATGTGTTGTGAATGGATGATGTGTGGGGAGAATTCCCCTTTATTTGTTGAAGGGAGAGAGAGAGAAAATTGACTGGGAGAGAGTGATGGGAGTTGGTGAGAAGAGTTAATGAGAGAGATTTGAGGAAGATATGTTGGGGAAATGAAGCAAAAAAATCCAAAAAGCAATTTTAGGGGAAATTAATCCCTATAATCCTACCACAAAATAGAGCCACAAAAGTCCACTTTCATGATTGATTGAGCTGTGAAGAATTAGGAGTGAAATGGAGAAGGATTGCATTTGAAATAGAGGGAAAAATTGGTCCGGAAATGGAAGAAATAGCACTTGCGCGGGCGGGGAGGGGGCATGCCGAGATGCTTGGGACACCGCGGGGGAGGTGGGGCACCGCGGGGGGGGGGGGGGAGGGGGCTGGGGCGCCGCAGGGGGGCTGGAGGTGAAGGGAGCCCCGCGGGGGGGGGGGGGGGGGGGCTTGGGCGCCGCGGGGGCGCCATGCTATTCCGGGTTTCGGCAGCTTTCACGGTTTTGGCTCGTTCTCGCTCGTTTATTAGCCGATTGACCTGATTCAACTTGCCAAAAAATCACACAAAAATAAGGGAGAAACACCTACTAGAGATACTAAATGCATAAGATAAAATAGGATAAATATACACTAAACAGATTAGGACTAAAATACGAGCCTGTCACATATCTGGTTCCCTAGATCCTTTACCTCTCACAGATAGTCATTCTCTTCCTAATTCCTCTCTGCAGTCACCACTTATTGTTCCTATACTCAGAAGGAGTACTAGACCATCAAAGCCTCATTAGTATTTAAATAACTATGTCTGTAATCTAACTGATCTTGGTTTGCCTAACCACGATTTATCTAGTACCACTCCATCTACTTTCCATTACCATATTTCTCCTATTCTTTCCACTGATTATACCACTTTTTTTATGAATGTTCAGCATATTAAAGAACCTGCTAGCTATCAGGAAGCATGTACTTCACCTGAATGGGTGGAGGCTATGCAGAAAAATGATGGATGCTTAACACTTTGGGATCAAATTCAAAGAGAAATTCATCATGAGGGGAAAGAACAACTTCAGGGGGAAGCATGGAGGATATAAGGAGCTCAAGAAAAAGGAGAGTCGAGCAGAAAGAAAAGGAGCAAGGAAGCACCCTTCAGGGAGTAGATTAGTAGTTTTAACTACTCTTGAAAATACAACATGCTTTAAAGTGAATATATATAATATACATTTTGACCATGCTTATAATGCTCATGCTCTGTTACTTCAAGTATGATTAACTTAAATGCTCTGATGCTTAAATGAAAAATGCTCTAATACTGAAATGAAAACATGTCCAAAATAAAAGAATGAAAACATGCGCTGAAATTTGAAGTCTAAATTGCTCTAATACTTGAATTTCATGCATATCTTAAATGCGTTAATACCTGAATAACAGCATAAATGACAAAAGCTAATGGCAAATGCTATGATACTTGAATGAAAAAGACATATCAAATGTTTTCTCTAAATTGCACTGAATTTGCTCTGAAACTGCTTAAGCAAACTTGCTACATTTGCAGCTTTTCCCATCATCATCAACAAAGTTTTGACATCATCAAAAAGGGGAAAATTGTTAGGAAAAACTATCAAGGAACCCCTAGATTAGGTTTTGATGAGATGTCAAAATTATTTGTGAAAAACTGACTGAAAGTCAAGCTGCAGATCGGAGCTGATCAATCCAAGGCATCATCAAAAAGGATATCAAGCAAAGTCAAAGTCAACCAATCAAGAGTATGGTCAGCAAGCTGAATGATACTTCAGAAGTCAACTGAATTGAGAAGTCAAGATGTTGAACAGTTGAAATAAACTGACAACTAAGTCAGTTAAGCTGAGGAAGAAAAGAGTCAACTAAGAAAATTGATAAGAGATCAGTTTAGACTGAAGACAGAAAGTATCCAACTATTGACCAAGTGGAGCAACAACCAAACTCCGCTGATGAGCTTAAAACTACCAATTGGAGCAAAAGCCAAACTCAGTTGATGAGCTTAAAACTGCCAACTGGAGCAACAATCAGCTGACGAGCTTAAAACTACCAACTGGAGTAATAGTCAAACTCAGCTGACAAGTCCAGAACTGTCAACTGGAACTCAAAACTGCTAAGAAAACTGAAGCCAGAGAACCTTGGAGGTTATTGGTCAAACTGTCAAATCTTGGAGTAAATGCTTCAACAAAGATCCTGGAATTAAATATCCAATAAAGATCGATTGGCAGAGTAACGGCTACTGCAAACCAAAAGCTCCAAGCGATCATTCTCCATTGATGAGACAACAGGGCCACCGATCAATGGACAATGGAACCCAACGGTCATAAAATCACTCCTCTATAAAAGGCGAGTGAATCAGAGTTTAAAAAGAAGAAGAAGAACACCAAGAACTCTCAACTCTCTCAAGCAGAACCAAGAAGAATCCTTCGCCTGCACAACTTACGCATATACAAGCAAGAGCTTTTCTTTCTCTCTCTCACTCAAGCTCAAGTTCAGCATTCAATAGAAACTGCGAGAGTTCTACTAAGAAGAAGAAATTCACGAGAGTCAAGATAATTAGCCAGCTGTTGACAATCCAGCCAGGGCAGTCTTCTCAGTCTCAGCTACATAACGATCAACTACTCAGCTCAATTGAAGGAGCACACTAGTTGATAAGCCCTGTTCAAGACTAACCTCTTGAAGATCGAACGAGATCTAAAACCTTGTAAACACGACAATAGCACCTACCTTCCTAGCGAGCGGTTAGGAACTTCAAGTGTGAGCCGTCGACCCGCTGAGGTAGCGAGCAGTTACCAGGTTCAGCGAACTGTCCTTCATTGTATAATTTGTAAAGAAACTTAAGTTATAGAGTGAAGTTGCCCTTCTGCGGAAGGAAGAGAGGACGTAGAAGTTTGAGACTTCGAACCTCTATAAATTGCGTGTGTGCTGTACTATCTTGGTTATTGCATATCTTTGAACTGCACACAATCTCACAGAAGCTGCACTTAAACTATCTTAATTGTTCATTAAGTCTGTGCATAGATAAGTATCATCAAGCAAGTCAAAGGGCCCTGTTATTCCGCACTTAAAGTAAAAAGTTTTAATCATTTTATTCACCCCCCCTCTAAACTGATATCGACTCACCCGGGACCAACAAGTGGTATCAGAGCGGTTGATTCTAAGGATCATCTATTTCTGCAGATCAACTGAATCAGATCTACTTATCTGTGCTAAGATTTCAGCTATGGGAAACCATAAGCTACCTTTGTTTTCAGTTGAAAATTATGATAACTGGAGCAGGAGAATGAAGGTGCATCTCTGCTCAATTCATGAAAATATGTGGGAAGTCATCGAAGACGGTCCAATCATCATCATGATGGACAATGATGCTCACATAGTTGATATCAATCAACCAGCAAGGATTCCGAAGCCAACTAATCTTCTCACTAGTGAAGAGAAGAAGTTAAAAAATCTAGAGTTCGTTGCTCAAGCCGCACTATTTCAAACTCTAGATGAAGATCGTATGAAGGATATAAAGAACTGCACAACTGCCAAGGAAATATGGGACCTACTCGCAGATCTTTGCAGAGAGTCCGAAGCCATAAAAGGAAACAAACTCCAACTGGCAGTTGACAGGTATGAATCTTTCAAAATCCAGGCAGAAGAGTCCATCTCAAGCCTCGAAACTAGATTTCTAGGCATCATCAGTGAGATGAACAACCTCAGAAGGATTTATCCCAATTCTGAGATGAATTCCAAGATATTGGATAATCTTACTGAAGAATGGGATATGAAAGTGATAGCTACAAAGGAATCAAGAAATCTAAATAGCATCACTCCTAGGGAACTATTTTTCTCTCAAAGCTCATGAGTACAGTCTAAACCGGAAAAAGGAAGCATCGACATCGTCAGCTCAAGACGCAGCTTTCTACGGTGAGAGGACCAGGTTTAGAGACACTCGAGGAAGAAACAACTTCCGACCTAGGAGCTCACCAGCCAAAGAATACGAAGGCGGATCTTCAACTGAACGAAAAAGAGAAGCAACAGAAAAGAAGGAGAACCTAACTGATGACATCAATGAGCAAATCCAATCAGTCACCAGGTTACTAGAAAAATTGAAGAGAGTTCGGGATAAGCAATCAGTCTCACCTCAAACTGATGAAATCCCAAAAGTTGAGAAAACCTACCAACCAGCTGAACGAGCAGCTGAACCATTCAGAAGTGGCAACTGAAATCTTGAAGAATGTTTTCATTGCCATAAACAAGGATATTACAGGTTTGAATGTCCAGAACTTCCTGAAGATAAGAAATCCAAGGTGAGGAGAAGCTTCTTCAAAAGAAAAGTAATGGTTGCAAATCTTGAAAATGCCGTGCTGGATGATTCAGACTATCCATCTGGAATCGATTCTGACAGCTACAGCTCAGATGATGAAGCGCTATTCTGCCTCATGGCTGACAATGATGAAGAGGTTAGTACAGCTGATTCTCAAACCTCCTTCTATCATATAAATGAAGCAACTGTCTCTAGTAATGAACTTGATATGAAACTTATGATGCTAGAAGACCAATTAGCTTCAATTTCATGTTTGCATGTTGAACTGAAAGATGAAAATGATGAACTGAGAAATAAGGTTAGGAAACTGAGCATTGATCATGAAAGATTATATTATCTTGAATCTCAGCTTATCAAATTTGAGAAATTGAAACTGAGAAATAATAATCTAGAGGCTGAAAACCAAAAACTCAAGCAAGAGATCATTGAAAAAGAAAAGGTAAATCTAAAGTTCAAAAATGGTTCTCAAACTCTAGATGAAATATTAAGCCATCAAAGAACTGGAACTGGCAGCTCAGGGCTAGGATATAGCAAATTCACTGCTTTAGAAAAGGGAAAAGTAGTTGCTCAACCCAGTGACAAGGGAATCCTAAAAGGGTTCACTAGATCTCATGATCGGCTAGCTGAGTCAACTAAAGGAAAGGAAATATTGAAAAGTCCTCAAACTCAGCCTAGACAATTTGGTCAATTTCACCAAACAAAAACACCATGCCAACTGAAGTCCAATTTCCAGCCAAGATCATCAGTTCACTCAAGCCAATCTACTCGTCCAAAACCTCTAGTTCAACAAAGATCAGCATACCAACAAAGAATGTCCCGAAGACAAACTGATAGATCAGTCCCCTTTAGAAAGAAAGATCAGTTTAGATCTCAAGCCTATCCTACCAAGAAGTTCAATCAGAACACCTATAGGAGAGATCAAATAAACCAGTTTGAGCCTTATAATCATTATAATGATTATCTAGATTCTAGAAATGAGCAAAAAATGTTCATTCCAATAAACTGGAAACATACAAAGCACTGGTCTGATCACAAAACTCAAAGGTCTCAAGACCAAAGCGTTTTAGTTGAATTGTTTTATCCAACTAACTCTCAACGCAGGTATCACTTAACTGATTCAAATCAAAATAGAAGAGTTGAGAAAAAATATAAACAGATCAGGCGATCCAAGTCAGTTGGATCTCTAAATGATAAGAAGCTAAAAGTTTGGCAAGTCTGGATTCCAAAAAGCTTGATGAATCAACAAGGACCCGATATAAAACGGGTCCCTAAATGTTAATCCTTTCCTTGTAGGATAACAGCATCCTATCTACAAAGAAAGCCAAAGACATCTGGTATCTAGATAGCGGGTGCTCCAAGCACATGACTGGAGACAGAGAAGATCTCGACGGTTATGAAGAAATCAAAGGTCCACTTGTCACATTTGGAGACAACTCCAAAAGCTAAACCATTGGAGAAGGGTTCGTAGTCAAGGGAAAAGTAGTAGTGAATGGAGTCTCCCACGTGGATGGACTGAAACACAAACTACTAAGCATCAGCCAACTGTGTGATAATGGCTACTCAATTGACTTCACTAAAAACTCCTGCAACATAAGAGACAAGTCAACTGGAGTAATTTTGCTAACTGGCATCAGGATAGGCAATATGTACATTGTTGACTGGTCAACCGGCTACTCAGAAGCTTGCTTCCTTTCAAAAGGATCAACTGAAGCAAGCTGGCTATGGCATCGACGACTGAATCACCTCAACTTCAAAACAATCAACTACCTAGCCAAGAAAGAGTTAGTTGAGGGGCTTTCCAAGGAAATATACAAGAAGACAGGTGCATGTGGACCATGTTAAAAAGGGAAGCAGGTGAAGTCATCCTTCAAGAATAAGAGTCACCCACCAGGAACAACTGATCATCTTCAACTGCTACATATGGATTTGTTTGGTCCAGTTAGACTACAAACTCCAAAGGGCAAAAGATTCACTCTTGTAGTAGTTGATGATTTCTCAAGATATACATGGGCGGAATTCTTGAGAAGCAAAGATGAAACTTATGACAAGCTAACGGCGCTGATCAGAAGATTACAAACTGAGAAGGAAAGACCAGTTCAAAGGATTCGCTCCGACAATGGAACTGAATTTGTGAATCAACACATGATCAGTTTTCTCAACCAGCTTGGAATCATTCATGAACATTCAGCTGCAAGAACTCAGTTGGGGTTTTTTCGAATTAAACCACCGCAGGACCATTTGGTTGTTCATTAATCCGTGTTCATGCAAATCATAATTTTATGTAACATGCATGTTTATCACAGTCTATTCAAAAAGCATGCAAAGCAGATTCGAATCTAATAAAGCGGAAGACATAGAAACGAATCTACTTACAAATCGATAGACGGTCTGTGGACAAGATTAAAGATCTAATCTTGCTGTTGAATGAACTGTAGTTGGCGCCACCTAGCACTCAAAATTTCGACGACCACAATATTCTACTCCAAGATCTTCTGTTGTATTCCCGGACTGTATCTAGATTCAGAGTGGGCTGAAATCTACTAGATAGAGTTGTGAAATCTGTGGATAAGTTTGAGAGACAAAGAGGGGCTGATTTTCTATGAATTTCATCATCAAATTTCGTGCCCCCTCCCCTTATATATAGAGAGGGGCGAAATTTCATGTTCCAGCCCTACTGGGTTGGGCCTCTATCTCAAGTTCAATATCCAGTCCACTATCAGTCAATTGGGCTACAACAGGGATCTAGAAGAATATTAAATTGGCCCACTAATTTATTTAATATCCAATATCCAATAAACTTAAGATATAATTAAATAAATTAAGTTTTACTTTTATTCCACTAAAGAAGTAAAACTGACCTACCAATTTAATATATATTTACGAATATGCTTTCTTCTTTAGTCCAGCCATTCTCCGTGTTTAAGATATAATGTTCATTAATTAATTATGTAAGCCTCTGACAGATATAATTAATCAACATCTAAAACCTTGAGTAGTACCACACAAGCTTTATTCATGTACGGAATAAATTCCACCTGCAGGGTTTCAACATGAACTTGTGCTTCCTCAAGAGAACATCATCAACCTGGCGCACCAGGACATAGTGCTCATGCATACTGCTCGAGACATCATGTATACATTGTTATTACCCAAGATATCAAATTCGATCTACGAAAAGATCTCACCCATTGATAAATCAAAGTAATAAACAACACACACATATGCTCGCCAATATCACATAAGTTCAGAACCCGAACTCTATGGATCTTTATTCTCTCAGTAACTAGGTCAGAGACAGAGAATAGTATCCTATCGTGATCCTCCTCAATACACTAACTAGTGTACTAGAAGAATCAGTTAGTCAAGATAAACTAACTTATCAGATTATTCTACGGTGTACCGATGGTGTGTTCAGGACCATCTAAGCCGTGAGCTCTTTAATACATTACAAGGTTCTAATGATATGATCTTACCGTGTGACTCCCCACACCATATCATCTACAATGTAAGTATATGGAACATTGCATAAAATAATTATAGAACATAATCTAAATGCAAACAGTGACTGCAATAACTTTCATTTCATATCATCATATCATCAGAAAAGTATACAAAGACGAGTCTTCGACTATACAAAACTAACAATCTCCCACTTATACTTGAAGCATGTCTTTCAAGGATAATAACTAACTGGCAAACTCTCCAATCTAAAACTATCAACTCAAACTGCGCTACGGGGTCTGCATCTCACTCCCATTTTCTCCACGTGACCATCAAAGGTGTTAGCCGTCAGGCTCTTCGTGAATGGATTAGCCAGGTTGTCCTCAGATGCAATCTTGACCACTGCCACGTCTCCTCTCTTAACGATTTCTCGTATAAGATGGTACTTTCTCTCTATGTGTTTACTTGCCTTGTGGGCTCTGGGTTCCTTCGAATTTGCCACTGTACCAGAGTTATCATAGTATATCGTGATAGTCTTAGGCAAATCAGAAACCACGTCCAAGCTCACTAGGAACCCGCGGAGCCAGACAACCTCTTTTGCAGCCTCAGAGGCAGCTACATACTCAGCTTCCATGGTGGAATCCGCAAGGCATTTCTGCTTAATGCTCCTCCATGCGATGGCTCCACCTCCTAATGTAAACACATAGCCCGAGGTAGACTTACTCTGATCTTTGTCAGATTGAAAATCTGAGTCCGTGTAACCTAAAGGTACTAGGCTATCAGAGCGGAAAACCAACATGTAGTCTCGAGTCCGTTTAAGGTACTTGAGAATGTTTTTGACCGCAGTCCAGTGACCTTATCCAGGGTTAGACTGATATCTGCTTACCATGCCTACGGCATAGCATATATCAGGCCTAGTGCATAGCATAGCATACATCAAACTTCCCACATCCAAAGCATATGGTACTTTCTTCATTTCCTCTATCTCAGACTGTGTTTGGGGACACATTTCCTTGGATAGATGAATTCCATGCCTGTAAGGTATAAAACCTTTCTTGGAATCTTGCATGCCAAATCTAGCTAGCACTGTATCGATATAACTCGCCTGGGACAGACATAACATCCTTTTCTGGCGATCTCGAATGATCTTGATGCCAAGGACATGTCCGACTTCACCCAGATCCTTCATATCGAACTGCTCGGACAACCACACCCTAATGCTTGACAACGCCTTCTTACTGTTTCCAATAAGCAAGATGTCATAAACATAAAGTACGAGGAATGCCACCACGTTTCCGTCACATTTCTTGTACACACAGCTCTTATCCGGACTTTGCACGAATCCATATGACTGGATAACCTCGTCAAATCGGATGTTCCAAGAACTCGATGCCTGCTTAAGTCCATAAATGGATCTCTTAAGCTTACACACCAAGTGCTATTGACCCTTAGCAATGAATCCCTCTGGTTGTTTCATGTGAATGTTTTCCTCAAGACTTCCGTTTAGGAAAGCCGTCTTGACATCCATCTGCCAGATCTCATAATCCAAATGAGCGGCAATAGATAAGAAAATCCGGATTGACTTAAGCATGGCTACCGGTGAAAAGGTTTCCTCATAATTGATCCCTTCTTTCTGAGTATACCCTTTTACCACCAATCTAGCTTTGAAGGTTTCAACCTTCCCATCAGATCCTCTCTTGCGCTTGTAGACCCACTTACAGCCAATGGGTTTTACCCCATCTAGTGATTCTATAAGTTCCCAGACTTGATTGTGATCCATAGATCCAATCTCAGACTCCATTGCAGTTTTCCAAGAATCTGCATCTTTATCTCGAATTGCCTCGTCATAGGTCCTGGGATCCAATTCATTGATACCCTCTAGGAAATCTGAAGCCTCTCCCAGACCAATGAATCTATCAGGTTGGCGTACAACCCTCCCACTGCGACGAGGCAGTTTCTGTACTTCTGTGACACGTTGTACAGTGTTTGGTGGTTCCTCTTCTTGTACAACCGGTGTAGGATTCGATCTACCCCTTAACTCCTCAAGGATGATGTGATTCCTTGGTTTGTGGTTTATGACATAGTTTTTCTCTAAAAATCGAGCATTGGTGCTAACAATGATCTTCTGATCCTTAGGACTATAAAACAAACCACCTTTCGTTCCTCTAGGATATCCAACGAACAGCCTTACATCAGTACGAAGAGCCAGCTTATCAGCTTCCTTGTCTAACACGTGTGCTGGGCTACCCTAAATCCGAATATGGTTCAAACTGGGCTTTCGTCCAATCCATAGTTCTGTAGGTGTAGCAGGAACTGATTTCGATGGAACCAAGTTAAGAATATAGGCTGCTGTTTCCAGGGCATATCCCTAGAACGAAATAGGCAACTCAGAATAACTCATCATCGATCTAACCATCTCTAACAATGTATGATTCCTTCTTTCTGCCACGCCATTCTGCTGTGGCGTTCCAGGCGCAGTCAACTGGGATGTAATCCCACTCTCTGCCATGTAATCCCTAAATTCGCTTGAGAGGTACTCGCCACCACGATCAGAACGTAGTGACTTAATACTTCTGCTTGTTCGTTTCTCCGCTTCCGCCTTAAACTCTTTGAATTTCTCAAAGCATTCAGACTTGCGACGTAACAGGTAGATATAACCGTATCTAGAGTAATCATCAATGAGAGTGATGAAATACTCGAACCCTCCTCGAGCTTGAACTGACATAGGGCTGCATAGGTCAGAGTGAATCAAATCTAATAACCCTTCGGATCTATTTCCTTTTAACTGGAAAGGACGTTTGGTCATTTTACCTTCCAAATAGGATTCACACAAAGGAAACGATTCCAGTACCAAAGAAGACAATGGTCCATCGTTTACAAGCCTTTGTATCCTCTTAAGGTTAATATGTCCTAGCCTTAGATGCCAAAGATAGGTTTGATTCAATCCCGAAGGTTCTTTTCTTTTGTTAGGATTTATGATCGATGTATTCAACAGTTGTCTATGCATAGTGTTTTCAGTCGGTTTAAGAAAGTATAAGTGTCCATCCAATGTGCCAGAACAGATAAAATGTTTACCACTAAAGATAACTACTTTGTTATCAAAAGAAACAGAATATCCATCCATAATCAATTTAGAAACTGAAATCAAGTTTTGCCTAAAACCAGGCACATAAAGACAATTTTTCAAAACCAAAGTTCTATCACTACTGAAAGGTAAAACAATGTCTCCCACTGCAATAGCCGCCACTCTCATAGCATTGCCCATGTAGATGGTGATCTCGTTCTCACTCAGCTGTCTTTTTACCAGAAACCCCTACAAAGACAGGCAAACATGATAAGTAGCTCCAGTATCTACTACCCATGACTGGGTAGAACAAGTTGCTAAACATATTTCCACAACCAGAGTGTGAGATGTACCTCTCTTCTTCTTCTTGTTAGGACACACCGCCTTCCAGTGACTTGGTTGGCCGCACTTGAAGCACTTAGTCTTCGACTTGAACTCCTCAGGAGGAATCTTTGCCTTTGGCTTCTTCACCTTAGGCGCCTTATCTGCAGCCTTCTTAGGTGCGTTTCTTTTCTTCCTTTTTCCACCAGAAGAAGATGCTCCTTTTTCAGCTATGTGGGCCTCAGGATTGCTCTTTTAGAGCAATTCAGCCGCCTGAAGATCTATGAGCAGTTCAGTCAGGCCGACATCCCTTTTAATCATGTTAAAATTCAGCCTGAACTACTCAAACTTCGAGGACAAGCTATGAAGAACAATGTCGATTTGAGAATCACTATCTAGCTCTCCACCCAAGGTCTCGATCTCAGATAAATACCCCATCATCATGAGAACGTGATCCCTAACAGGTGTGGAGTCAGACATTCTCGCATCCATTAGTTTCTTCATTGCCAAATGGCGTGCCGAGCGATTCTGATGACCGAATAGCTACCTAAGGTTGTACATGATATCATAAGCGGTTTTCATAGGCTCATGCTGATGTTGCAACACACTTGACATAGATGCCAAGATGTAACAGCGTGCTATCTCATTAGACCTAACCCACTTATCATATGCAACCTTTTGGGCTTCGTCAGAATCCTCATCTGGCATCTGAGGACAAACCTCTTCAAGTACAAACTTGTGTCCCTCAGCAACAAGAACTAAGTTAAGGTTACGAATCCAGTCATTGTAGTTTTCACCGACAAGTTTGTTTTCTTTGAGGATTGAGGACAGATTGGAGAGTGCCATTGATGATATGAAATAACTGAAATTAAACATGCAGTACAGTCACATAACACGTTTAGGATAAACAGTATATAATCGAAAGCCTCATAAAAATTATATACTTTTCCACCGACACTTTAAAAACGTCTTTTATAAGCCACGATAGTGTGGACGTTTATAAAATTCATTTTTAAATAGGTTAAACCTTTAATTTGCCTCTAGTTGAGTTTCCTTACAACAAGCAAATTAATAGCCGGATAATTAACACGGTCATGTAATCGTCTAACTGATAAGCCATGATCGTGTGGACGTTTATCAATAAATTACATCTAAGTGTGCATACCATTATCTTTGCACCAAGATCACTACTCGAATTTAACTGCTCCAGATGGAGGAGTCAGTTAGTCCTAATAGTGTTCTACAGCTATCCTTTTAGGAGATTTAATTTCTAGAGAAATCTGTGATATGACACATCCGATATGGAGAAAGACTGATGTCAACGCGCATTGCCCATCATTTCTCAATTAAACCAGATTTTAATGGAGACCGAATGAGATTTCTACATACTTTGGTATGAATCTCTCCCACTTAGTTATTTATGTTTGAGGTTTCATTTTATCCCATTATCGAACATGTAAACATTACATAAAATGATAAACATCCATTGCATGCTTCAACATAATAAGCAACAGTAATATTCAAACTATCATGGCTTATATCTCATGTTGATTGATGAGATAAAACTGGAAAGTCAGCTCCGGAACAGTCTAGGAACCGCCGCCCCCTTCACCGCGCCTCGCTGAAAAACCTAGCTCCATTTAGGATTTCGGGACGTGAACCGGTGAACCTTCCTTTTTGGTGCTGAACCACTTTCCTTCTTTTGAGTTGATCTCCGATCTTTATTCAATACAGACTATCCATTCCAAAAGGAAAAATCTAATATTGCTAGAATAAAAATTACAACTCAAAAACTCGGCCTAATACATTAAACCAACGTAAAATAAAACCTAGACCTAATCCATGGATTTTCTCATGGATTATAATCAGGTAGCCAAACCTGCATACGGCCAACATTCATTCAACATAAACATACATCACATAAAATAAAGGAGCCATGATAGTTGGTAAACCTGCAAACAAACACAGTCTACAAATCCAACAATCATGTATTATATGATCCACATAAAATAACATATGATATCTATGCATGAATATTAAATAATAATCGAATTTTACAATTAATTAAATTAATTAATTCGATATTATCCACAAGATAAAAATTGGAAATTAAAATAATTATCCACCAATTTAAATCTTGTATATTTTTGAAAATATCACTTAAATAAATATGGAAATTAATTATAATTATCCACCAAATTTATTTAATATTTTCAAGCCACCCTAATTAAATAATAATTGGATATCTTGATATAAATCAAGAATCTAATCCAAATATTATCTATAAGAATCTAAATCTTCAAGGATAAAGTTTGGAGATTTGATTCCAATCCAAAATCTTCCAAAACTTATCCAAATTTAAAATCTTATCACAATTGGATTTTAATAATTATTTGTATATATCCAAAATCACCTTTTCCAATTTTAATTACATAGATTTCGAAAATTATCCAAATAATAAATTGGAGATTTGATCCAATCCAAAATCTTCCAAATTTACAATTCTATTTTCAAATCTATCTAGATTAAAATTAGGTAAATTAAGATATACATGAAATAATATCAAATCTTAATCCAACACATATAATTTTCGATCCACATCAATAAACAAATCTGGAAATTTGATTTTTTTCAAAGTCTTCTCCAAATCATTTTATTAATTTCAAAAATTACATAAAGTTAACACATTTGGAAATTTTGACATTAATCAAAAAACTATTCCAAATAAATACCATAGGTTTCGAAATTTACCAAATAATAAATCTGGAAATTTTGATCCACTTCAAAAATTACCAAATTTAAAATTCTAATTTCAAACCTATCTAGATTAGAATTAGGTAATTTTATACACATCAAAAATCAAAATTTTTGACATCCAAATTTTCGAACCATGTGAAATAAAATCTGGAAATTTGAAGATCATCAAATATCATACCAAATCTTTATTCCACAGTGGCCGAAAATTCATATACCTCAAAACTAGAATTTTCAATTTTTACATCTCAAATTCTTCCAAGTTTTGAATACCATAAAATCGAAACACATGCCAATTAAATCTGAAAATTTAAACACCATAAATTTATCATCAAATTTAATATGTAGTTTGAATTCATGCATGAATTAATTCCAGAACAGTGCCAAAACCCGCTCTGATACTAGTTGTTGGGGTTTTTTCGAATTAAACCACCGCAGGACCATTTGGTTGTTCATTAATCCGTGTTCATGCAAATCATAATTTTATGTAACATGCATGTTTATCACAGTCTATTCAAAAAGCATGCAAAGCAGATTCGAATCTAATAAAGCGGAAGACATAGAAATGAATCTACTTACAAATCGATAGACGGTCTGTGGACAAGATTAAAGATCTAATCTTGCTGTTGAATGAACTGTAGTTGGCACCACCTAGCACTCAAAATTTCGACCACCACAGTATTCTACTCCAAGATCTTCTGTTGTATTCTCGGACTGTATCTAGATTCAGAGTGGGCTGAAATCTACTAGATAGAGTTGTGAAATCTGTGGATAACTTTGAGAGACAAAGAGGGACTGATTTCCTATGAATTTCATCATCAAATTTCGTGCCCCCTCCCCTTATATATAGGGAGGGGCGAAATTTCATGTTCCAGCCCTACTGGGCTTGGGCCTCTATCTCAAGTTCAATATCCAGTCCACTATCAGTCAATTGGGCTACAACAGGGATCTAGAAGAATATGAAATTGGCCCACTAATTTATTTAATATCCAATATCCAATAAACTTAGGATATAATTAAATAAATTAAGTTTTACTTTTATTCCACTAAAGAAGTAAAACTGACCTACCAATTTAATACATATTTACGAATATGCTTTCTACTTTATTCCAGCCATTCCCCGTGTTTAAGATATAATGTTCATTAATTAATTATGTAAGCCTCTGACAGCTATAATTAATCAACATCTAAAACCTTGAGTAGTACCACACAAGCTTTATTCATGTACGAAATAAATTCCACCTGCAGGGTTTCAACATGAACTTGTGCTTCTTCAAGAGAACATCATCAACCTGGCGCACCAGGACACAGTGCTCATGCATACTGCTCGAGACATCATGTATACATTGTTATTACCCAAGATATCGAATTCGATCTAAGAAAAGATCTCACCCATTGATAAATCAAAGTAATAAACAACACACACATATGCTCGCCAATATCACATGAGTTCAGAACCCGAACTCTGTGGATCTTTATTCTCTCAGTAACTGGGTCAGAGACAGAGAATAGTATCCTATCATGATCCTCGTCAATACACTAACTAGTGTACTAGAATAATCAGTTAGTCAAGATAAACTAACTTATCAGATTATTCTACGGTGTACCGATGGTGTGTTCAGGACCATCTAAGCCGTGAGCTCTTTAATACATTACAAGGTTCTAATGATATGATCTTACCGTGTGACTCCCCACACCATATCATCTACAATGTAAGTATATGGAATATTATATAAAATAATTATAGAACATAAACTAAATGCAAACAGTGACTGCAATAACTTTCATTTCATATCATCATATCATCAGAAAAGTATACAAAGATGAGTCTTCTAGTATACAAAACTAACAAACTCCACAACAGAATGGTGTAGCCGAACGGCGTAACTAAACACTCAAAGAAGTAGCTCGAGCAATGATAGTTGATGCCAACATAGCTGAAGGGTACTGGGCTGAAGCAGTCAACACAGCTTGCCATACTCAAAATCGAAGTGCCACTGTAGCAGCCCATGACAAGACACCTTATGAACTATACAAGGGTCGTAAGCCTTCTATCTCATACTTTAAAATATTTGGCTGTAAATGTTATATTCACAACAATGGCAAGACTCAATTAAAAGCTTTTAGTGCTAAAGCTAATGAGGGTATATTTCTGGGGTATAACTCACCTCACGCATAAGCTTACAGAGTGTTTAATAAATGAACTCTTGTTGTGGAAATAATATGTCATGTGGTATTTGATGAATTTGCTAATGAGTACAGGAACAAAGAAAGAATAGACACATCAGTTCAAGTAATACCTAGTGAAACTGAGAACTCACAGGACTATGTAGATCACATAGTTCCAGAGCGGTTTGAAGTTTTACTAGAAGAAGGCAATGAAACTGGCACAATACCAGTTGAGAACAACTTGGTCAATGAAGACACAAATCGTGCTGAGACCATAAACCCCACAACTAAAACAGGGGGAAGAACTGATGAAAATGCTGAACCAGCTGATGAAAGAGCGACTGATGACGTCACCACAGAAGAGCCAACTGAGGACCCAGCTGAAGCTACCTTGCCCAAATGGCTCCAAAGCCACCCAACTGACAAGATAGATGGTGATCCAAGAAGTAGAGTCCAGACCAGAAGTTCAACTGAGCATGCATTATTCACATGCTTCATATCTCAAACTGAACCTGCAAATATCAAAGAAGCCTTAGAAGACTCTAACTGGATCATAGCTATGCAAGAAGAACTGAACCAGTTCACAAGAAATGACGTATGGTTTCTTGTTGATAGGCCAAAAACCCAAAAGGTAATGGTACAAAATGGGTTTTTCGCAACAAACTGGATGAACAAGGAGTGATCACAAGGAACAAGGCTAGACTGGTAGCCAAAGGATACTCACAAAGTGAAAGGATCGACTTTGATGAGACATTCGCGCCAGTTGCAAGATTGGAAGCCATCAGACTGTTCCTAGCCTATGCAGCGCACTTCAACTTCACAGTCTACCAGATGGATGTCAAGAGTGCTTTTCTTCACAGAATGCTCAAGGAGGACGTATATGTCGAGCAACCGCCAGGATTTGAAATTGGTGATCAAGTCTTCAAACTAAAGAAAGCCCTATATGGACTGAAACAAGCTCCTAGAGCGTGGTATGAAACTCTAACAACATTTTTGCTGAAAAATGGGTTTCAAAAGGGAGTTATTGATCGAACTCTATTCCGAATAGAACGATCAACTGAGATCTTAATGGTTCAAATTTATGTGGATGACATAATTTTTGGATCAAAAAGAAAATATCTATGCACACGATTCGCTCAACTAATGCAAAGCGAATTTGAGATGAGCATGATAGGAGAAATGACATTCTTCCTAGGACTCCAAGTGAAGCAGCGGAAAGATGGAATCTTTATCAGCCAGGCGAAGTACACCAAGGAGCTAGTCAAAAAGTTTGGAGTAAGCAAAGGAAAAACTCTCAAGATTCCTACGAACACATCAGTTCAGCTAACTCTCGATAAAGAAGGAGAATCAGTTAGCCAAATGTAATACAGAGGAATCATTAGGTCGTTACTCTATTTAACAGCTAGCCGGCCAGACATCTCTTATTCAGTCGGACTATGCGCACAGTGTCAAGCTAATCCAAAGAAAAGCCATCTCGAAGCAGCTAAGAAGATCATCAAATATCTCAAAGGAACCATAAATCTTGGACTATGGTATCCCAGAGATGACAGTTTGAGTCTAATTGGTTATTCAGACTCAGACTTCGGTGGATGCAAAATCGATAGAAAAAGTACCAGTGGAACATGTCAGTTTCTAGGAAGCAAACTGATATCCTAGGTTAGCAAGAAGCAGCACTCAGTTGCCACGTCAAAAACTGAAGCAGAATATGTAGCTGCTGGAAGCTGCTGTGCGCAGATACTCTGGATGAAGCAACAATTGAAGGACTACAAAGTTGAAACTGAAGAAGTGTCTATCTACTGTGACAACAATAGTGTAATTGCGATATCTCAGAATCCAGTTCTGCATTCAAGAACCAAACACATTGACATGAGGCATCACTTCATCAGACATCACATCGAGAAGAAAGACATATGCATCAAATATATCAACACTGAGAAGCAGATAGCTGACATCTTCACCAAACCATTACCTAAAGCAAGGTTTATGGAGCTATGCATACAGTTGGGACTGCTGGAGCTAGCATCACAAGATGAAGATGATAAACTGAAGGAAGAAGGCCAAGGGACCACTCCAGCTAAAGAAAGAAACTGAATCAAAAAGGCGAGAAACTGATCAGTTGGTCACAAAAGTCATCAGTTTGAAGTAAAGGCAAGAAGCTGCTAAGAGAAAAGTAAACTGGAGATGATCATTTTACTCCATCAGTTTAACTAAATCATCAGTTCAGTCATTCAAACTGATGATCCAGTCAGTTATGCAGAACACACAAGCTGAAAATTGATCAAACTAACGAAGGAGTACTAGGAACTGGAGTCAAATCAAAAGGAAATGTCAGTTCAAAGACCAATTGAAGGAGAACAGCTGAACTGGGAAGCAGCTGAACAAAGGTTTAAACGGTCAAGACCAATTCCGAACTGATGAAAAGACATCTCAGCTGAAACTGATCAACAAAAGGATCATCAGTTACAGTGGAAGCCAACTGATGACATAATCAGTTTCAAGCCAATGAGAAGCTGCTAGAGAGAAAAGATAAGTTTAAATTTCAATATTAGAAACGGTAAAAACACGTGTCACTCAAATATTACCGTTGAACTTTTTCTCTCTCCTTCATTTATCCGAACGGACAGAATCGAAAGGCCAATCGACGGGTCGATTGAGTTAATCCGACCGTTGAATATTGGGTATACCAAGCGTCACAACCGTTGGATGAATCCCAATTTTTCTATATAAATAGGGCGGTTGAATACTCGAGATAATCTTCCCAATTTTTACCGGAGATCTATCCTTTTCTATCATAGATAAAAACTCTTCAGCTCTGAAAGATCAACTTCTCAGTCTCCCAAATTACTCTCTCCTCAAAGGATTATGGCTCAAAACCTAATTCGCAGAAGATTCAATTTACGTCAGTCCGGAGAAGATTCTACAGTATTCTGCGAAAAACTCGACAGAGACAAATTTTTCAATCCAGCCAGATTCCTTCAAGTCTGTAAAGCTTCCCCTCTCAGCAGAATGATCATCGAAAAGATTTCTCAGGCCAAGTTGAAGAAATTCCTGGAGGTATTTCCAGAAAGGATTTTCACTGAGCCAGTTGCTGAATTTTACCTAAATTCAAATGGATATTCAAATCCCAAAGAAATCTGATCAGAAGTAAAAGGACAAGTCATCATCATGACAGCTGAGTCTCTGAGTAACATGTTCGATCTACCCAACAACGGGCTCAAGCTGGAAGACATTAAAGTCAATCTCCAAGAAGCTTATGAATTCTGGAAAAAGGAAGGCGAAACTCAACCATACAAGAGCAATCATCTCATCTCAAAATTACAAGATGAATTCCAGGTGCTCGCTGCCATTGTCTCAAAGATAATGGTAGGAACAACTGGCAGTCAGTCTGAAATGTCAGCGACAAATTACAAAATCTGCGCCAACAACCAAAAGAGACCAGATGCTAGTACCATTCCAACCAACAAATCCATAAGCCTGTCCTAACACTCATAAACAACCCCCTCCTTCTACAATCTCTAAAACTCTCTCCCAAAAGATCTTAAACTCCTAAAGTCTCAGCCAACCTCAACGATGGCCGAATTATCCAGATCTTCAAATTCCTTCAAAGAACAACTTATGAGAGATAAATTTCTTGATAGAAAGAAATTTCAATTGATTCTAAATGAATCAAATAACCCACTGCTTCTGTCTAATCTTCACAAGACAGAAATTCTTTACTACCTGGAAACACCACCAAAGTTCTTTAGATAATATTTGGTGAGTGAATTTTTGCTTCAAGCAAAATTATCTGCAGATGGAAAGATAGTGTCATCAGTGATTCAAGGACGACCACTTCAAATCACTGAAAGGAAAATTGCAGAAGTGTTCCAACTCCCACAGGAAGGTTCATCCGTTCAAGATCTAAAGGAATCTGCAGAATTGTACTGGCGAAAATGGAAAGCTTCAACTTGCGGCAAGCAATTCAGTTTTAGAACCGCTAAAACTGACCTGAAGCCCGAGTATGGAGTTCTACTTGACATAACGAACAAGATGATGTTCGGGGCCATTGAAAGCCTGAGTCAACTCACCCAAGAGAGATACAAGGTTATGATTCACCTTGCTGAAGGGCGACAAATGAACTGGGCAGAATTTGTCTTCCAACAATTCAAGCATCAAGTCATCAAGGCCTCTGACTCAAAGAACTCTGGTAAATTTGAGTCCAACGTTGGACTTGTTCTAAGAATGAGTAAAATGCTTGAAGACCTGCTGAAGCTTCCAAATCATGAGTCACTACCAGTTCTTATCTTTGATTGGATTCCCAAGAAAGGAACTGCTCATCTTCAATCGCTAAAGAAAAAGAGAAAAGCCAAAGCCAAGCCAGGTAATCACTCATCGAGCAACTCAACTGCCAACGCCGTTCAGTCTCCAAAATCAAAGAACGGATCGCCAGTTGATTTCCAGGTTTGCTTTGATCCAGATGAACTTATTCCATTCATTGGAATCCCTCATCCAAACTATGGAGCGGACTACTTCAGAAGTACATGTCCTCCTCTCCAGCTGGCTAAAGAGAATATTCGCACTTTTTATAGTGGTGAATATGCAGTCAAAGGTGCACAAAAGGAAGTGACCAATCTACTTCTCAATCACTTTGCTTTTGTTGCACAACGTGACCAAGAGTTGTTCAAACAACTCCATCGGTATTTCTATTGGTTTAACTTGAGACATTCTATGTCCATCCAGTCTCATTTTCTGCTTACTGCCTTTCACGGTATGAGCTATTGGCAGCGAGAAGAAACTTGGAGCATCAAATGGATAGGTTCATCAAATCCATTTCTTCCAATCATTGTGCAAGTCCAGCACATCATGTGTCACCGGATTAACAACAAGATTTCAGCCACCGCCTTATTAGCAGAAATCAAGACCAGCATCGTGCCTCAAGCAGTTGGAACTGCATATAGACCAGTCAACTGCCCAACTGGCTCGCTTAGTCGAAAACTAAACTTTGATAATTTATCAAGTCAGTCGGCTGAGCCCTCACGACAAACTCCACCGGTCGTTGAAAAGATAGAACCATATCTATCACAAACTAAAGATGTGGTTACCTAGAAGAATCCAAGGGGTGCTGACGAGAGCGATAGTGATGATGAAGACACTGCCACATCACCAAGCCTCCTCTCCAAAAGCTATGTCACTCCACTGCTCACATCTAGCTCAAAAGGCAAGCAGTTGCCTATGAAAAATGACCAGTTTCGATCATCGTCAAAAGGAACTTCCCAATCCCTTAGTCAAAGGATGAAAAAGTCATCAGTTGCCATCCAGCTTCATCTTCAACAAGCCCGGAGAACTGCATGGCCTGAATTGCCAAAGACCACAACTGCATCCCAAGGAAATAGTGCAGCGAGTCCAGCTAGGCCCTTCAAGAAGCGGAAACTGTCTACTAAGAGCCAAGCAACTGATCGAACCAACTGATCAATTCAGTTAAAATACAGCTTCCACTTCAGCCAGTTCTTCAGTGACAACTGAGAAGCAAGCCTCAACTGATCATCCAATCATCAAAGCCATCAAATCAGTTGGACTGTATCCCAACTGAATCAGGATAAGTTTTTATTCTTCAAAGATTATCATAATTACATTTCTTTACCGTTGCAATTATAAAATTTCTTATATTATACTCAAATGGTCACAATTTGAAAATAGGATTCTATCTCACAATGATGCAATTAATATCTCTGCGTTGATATTACATCAACTCTTCAAACTTGAAAAAGAAAATACTTTCTTACTGAGATATAAATAACAAGATCTGCAGAAAATATTTTGCTATTTATGGCAACTACCCCATTCTCAGAGAAGCTACTTCTCAGTCACAAGATTATAAAGTTACTTCTTCATCAAACGACTGAGATGTAATTCTCATTAATTCAGCTAATCCTCTATCAAATCGGATGGCTGGTCAGCTAAGAAAAGCAATCGAGTACCCTCGATTCCTGCATGCTAAGCTAAATAAATAAATGTACAGAGATGAAGGCTCCGATCATCTGCAAATCCCATCTCTTTCTTGCTCTGATCATCTGATAAGTCTTCTCTCTCCTAAACACTTGCTCTCTAAACTAAAACAACATCTTTTTGCAGATATGAAGCCCCCATTTCAGACGGTCGACGTCAATCTACTTCTTAAGAAGCTGAAGAAAGATAAAACTCTAAGTCTAGAGTATCTTAACGGCCGCCTCGGCTCAGAAAATTTTCAAAGGATTTATAGGCCACTGGAGGCAACTGGGCTGTTACCATTTTTGATGATCGTTCCACTCAAGAACTTACCTTCTCATGTTGCGTAATTCTACTACAAAGCAACAATCTCTGGCGACAACATCATTTCTACCGTCCGGAGCAAGACGATCACAGTGACGAAAGAGACGATGATGTTTACTCTTCACCTTCCAGGTGATGGTCCAGATGTGATGGCCCTGCAATTGCCCTGCAAATACGCACTATGGGATGCTTGGAAGTTTTCTCACATCAATCACTATGACTGTCCACATCGGCTGAAGGAGAGTATACCAAATGATATCCTCCAACTCTTGGATATCGCCGGCCATATCCTACATGGCAACTTTGAGACAGTCCACTTCTCAGACATCAAAGCCCATCTCACAGCCACTCTATACTACGGATGTAAAGCCGACTGTGCCTCTTTCATCCTTGCTCAACTGCGAGCTAATGTAGAGCGAACAGCCTATAACCCATCCACTGGCTCTTTTCGCGAAAAGATCGAGTTTATGAGTCGCATAAGCTATATCATTCAAAGACAGTGTGATGAGGTTATCCCTAATGGTGAACAACTCAAAAGAAGGGACATGCTTCCCACTATCTACGGTCATCCAATCTCGAAGTGTTCACGTCGACAAAGGCCCTCCAACTCAGATCGTGGAAAAGCACCTTTGGAGGCACCAGTCAGCTCCTCTGACGAAAGAGAGCTGATGATTGAGAGCAAATCTGTTTCAAGGCTAAGTGATCGTCCTACAATATCAGCCAGCTCCCAACCTCTACCGTCAGTTCAACTTGACCCCATTGAAGTTGAGTTTGAAGCAGTTCTAGACCACCAGCTGAGAAGCTGTTTCGGTCTCGTTGAAAGCACAGACTCCTCTCTGTTCGACCAACTGCGACGGTAGCTGCAGTACCATATATGGTGATATCAATTGGATGAGTCAACAATGTTCCACCTCATCCACACCCGTGGCTCCACCTTCTGGATCAACGAAGGAACATGGAGTCGAACCTGGATGAATCATCCACTCTTCTCGCCACCTACGCTTTCAGAAATAATGGATTCGATGATCAAGCGAATCCAGCTGAGCATACCAGCCGATGCTCCTCTCTCTGACAATGAACCGGCCAAATCCTCATGCTCACCCTTCGTTGCTGATCCACCCATTCCTTCAAAAGATGAGATCTTCAACAACTTGGCCTCGATGAACTTCAGAGAGCACGCAGTCTCTCTCACCTCTGCTCCAGGTCAGTTCGTGATAACTGAAGAAGCATATGCATGGCTCTCCTCACCCATGAAAATTACTTCAGTTCCCTTAAATCATGATGACAATATGGCAACTGCGTTCACCTTTCTACCAAGCTTGCCACTACCATCATACGATCCATTCCACCTTTTAGATGATGCCAAAAAGGGGGAAGAAGAACAGATAGATGATGGATGCTTAACTCTTTGGGATCAAATTCAAAGAGAAATTCATCATGAGGGGGAAAAACAGCTTCAGGGGGAAGCATGGAGGATACAAGGAGCTCAAGAAAAAGGAGAGTCGAGCAGAAAGAAAAGAAGCAATGAAGCAACCTTCAGGGAGTAGATTAGTAGTTTTAACTACTCTTGAAAATACAACATGCTTTAAAGTGAATATATATAATATACATTTTGACCATGCTTATAATGCTCATGCTCTGTTACTTCAAGTATGATTAACTTAAATGCTCTGATGCTTAAATGAAAAATGCTCTAATACTGGAATGAAAGCATGTCCAAAATAAAAGAATGAGAACATGCACTGAAATTTGAAGTCTAAATTGCTCTAATACTTGAATTTCATGCATATCTTAAATGCATTAATACCTGAATAACAGCATGAATGACAAAAGCTAATGGCAAATGCTATGATACTTGAATGAAAAACACATATCAAATGTTTTCTCTAAATTGCTCTGAATTTGCTCTGAAACTGCTTAAGCAAACTTGCTACATTTGCAGCTTTTCCCATCATCATCAACAAAGTTTTGACATCATCAAAAATGGGGAAATTGTTAGGAAAAACTATCAAGGAACCCCTATATTAGGTTTTGATGAGATGTCAAAATTATTTGTGAAAAACTGACTGAAAGTCAAGCTGCAGATCGGAGCTGATCAATCCAGGGCATCATCAAAAAGGATATCAAGAAAAGTCAAAGTCAACCAATCAAGAGTATGGTCAGCAAGCTGAAGGATACGTCAGAAGTCAACTGAACTGAGAAATCAAGATGTTGAACAGTTGAAACAAACTGACAACTGAGTCAGTTAAGCTGAGGAAGAAAATAGTCAACTAAGGAAACTGATAAGAGATCAGTTTAGACTGAAGATAAAAAGTATCCAACTGATGACCAACTGGAGCAACAGCCAAACTCAGCTGATGAGCTTAAAACTGCCAACTGGAGCAAAAGCCAAACTCAGCTGATGAGCTTAAAACTGCCAACTGGAGCAACAGCCAAACTCAACTGATGAGCTTAAAACTGCCAACTGGAGCAATAGTCAAACTCAGTTGACAAGTCCAGAACTGTCAACTGGAATTCAAAACTGCCAAGAAAACTGAAGCCAGAGAACCTTAGAGGTTATTGCTCAAACTGCCGAATCTTGGAGTAAATGCTTCAACAAAGATCCTGGCATTAAATATCCAATGAAGATCGATTGGCAGAGTAACGGCAACTTCAAACCAAAAGCTCGAAGCGATCATTCTCCATTGATGAGCCAACAGGGCCATCGATCAATGGACAATGGAACCCAACGGTCATAAAATCACTCCTCTATAAAAGGCAAGTAAATCAGAGTTTAAAAAGAAGAAGAAGAACACTAAGAACTCTCAACTCTCTCAAGCAGAACCAAGAAGAATCCTTCGCCTGCACAACTTTCGCATATACAAACAAGAGCTTTTCTTTCTCTCTCTCACTCAAGCTCAAGTTCAGCATTCAATAAAAACTGTGAGAGTTCTACTGAGAAGAAGCAATTCACGAGAGTCAAGATAATCAGCCAGCTGTTGACAATCCAGCCAGGGCAGTCTTCTCAGTCTCAGCTACACAACGATCAACTACTCAGCTCAATTGAAGGAGCACACCAGTTGATAACCCCTGTTCAAGACTAACCTCTTGAAGATCGAAAGAGATCTAAAACCTTGTAAAGACGATAATAGAACCTACCTTCCTAGCGAGCAGTTAGGAACTTCAAGTGTGAGCCGTCGACCCGCTGAGGTAGCGAGCAGTTACCAGGTTCCGCCAACTGTCCTTCATTGTATAATTTGTAAAGAAACTCAAGTTATAGAGTGAAGTTGCCCTTCTGCGGAAGGAAGAGAGGACGTAGAAGTTTGAGGCTTCGAACCTCTATAAATTGCTTGTGTGCTGTACTATCTTGGTTATTGCATATCTTTGAACTGCACACAATCTCACTCAAGCCGCACTTAAACTTTCTTAATTGTTCATTAAGTCTGTGCATAGATAAGTTTCATCGAGCGAGTTAAAGGGCCCTGTTATTCCGCACTTAAAGTAAAAAATTTTAATCAGTTTATTCACCCCCCCTCTAAACTGATATCGACTCGCCCGGGACCAACACTTTGCTTTTGCTATACAATTTGATTGGCATCTTCATCAGATAGATATTAACAATGCCTTCCTTCATGGGCATCTCTCTAATGACATTTATATGCAGTTGCCTTAAGGTTATCTAGGAGGAAAACCTGGCACTGTGTGCAAGTTAATCAAAAGTCTTTATGGCTTGAAGCAAGTGTCTAGGGAGTGGAGTCAAGAGCTCAGTAAGCATCTACATTCTCTTGGTTTTGTTCAATCCTCTAGTGATCATTGCTTGTTTCTGCGTGATGTTGGATCTACTTTTCTGGCTTTACTAGTCTATGTTGATGATATATTATTCCTAGGGCCTTCTCTCAACATGATCACTGAGGTTAAGGAGTCTCTTCATTCTAAGTTCACTATAAAGGACTTAGGGTCTGTCAAATACTTCCTTGGCATGGAGATTGCAAGATCTCCTTCTGGTCTCTTTCTTTGTCAAAGAAAATACACCCTAGACCTTATTGAGTCTGCAGGTTTGATTGGTTGCAAACTTGTGCATACACCTTTCCCTCCTAGGCTCACTCTTCATGAGGGGGTATTCTCTTTCCTTCTGCAGATTCTTATAGAAGAATTGTGGGCAAATTGTTATATCTCAATCTTACAGGGCCAGATCTTTCTTATGTTGTACAACAATTGAGCCAATTCATCAATTCTCGTACTCATCAACATTGGGAAGCTGCCTTGCATGTTTTGAGATATTTAAAGGGAACACCATCACTTGGTCTCCATTATTCTTCATCTGTTGATTTCAATTTTAAGGTGCATTGTGATGCCGACTGGGGTTCTTGCCAAGATACCCGCAAGTCTCTTTCTGGTTACTGTGTGTCATTAGGATCATGCTAGGTATCATGGAAGTGCAAGAAACAAGACACAGTTTCTTTATCCACCACCAAAGCTGAATATAGATGTCTCAGCTACACAACTAGGGAGCTTCTATGGTTATCATACATTCTGAAGGATTTTGCTATTCCTATACATCTCCCTATTCGTATACACTGCGACAACAAAACGGCTATTCAAATAACTCAAAACCAAGTCTTCCATAAGCAGACAAAACATTTAGACATTGCTTGTCATTTTGCCTGCTCGTATTTTCAATCTGGTTTCATTGAGCCTTGCTATGTGCCCTCAGTTGATCAACTAGCGGATGTGTTTACTAAATCCTTACCAGCTGCTCGTTTCAGGAATCTTTTATACAACCTTCATCTTGGTGACATTCACTGATCTCAGGCTGAGGGGGAGTGTTGAAGTTCATGCAGCTAAATAAAGGGTTTGGACGTGTGCATGTGTCCACGTGGAAGCTAATATGCAACTAATCTGTATGGACCACAAAGATTGTATCCAAGCCGTAGATTTCAGCTCACGTGGATCCTAGATCCTAGCCGTTGATTCATTGTTAGTTTGTTAGTTCCAGTAGCTTAATATGCAAGCTATTAGTGTGTATAAATAAGAAGAAGCACGCTCTCTCTGTAAATTGCACACTTTTCTATATATAACTTATAAAATAAAAAAGAAACAATGTGACATAAAATACAATCATCTTCCATCCTCATTCAGCTTTTATAACTAAGAAAAGCAAGGGACCTGAGAAAAAATATATGAAAAAGAAAAAAAAACTGGAGAAGAAACTGTAATCATAGCCTTTTTTATTTAGTCCAAATAGGTAAAGATGTGCCATGTTGAAACCTATAACGTCGTTAAACTTTTACTACATGGCACATACAAAAGCGTTGAAATAAAACAAGAAAACACACTAATACGATCAGAAAAATAATTATTTTTATATTTTCTCGAAATGGAGGTGCACGCAGATGCATAACGCCTTAGATTAATATAAAGAAGACAACATCATCTCAAAATAGAACGGAAGTGTATAATTAGATATATATGCATATAAGGCGGCAATACTATCAATTAAATAACATGGATGATAAAAGCACGGAATTGTGACTTTTATGAGGAATTAAGTGATAACATGAAAAATCATAAAAAAAGGCTATATATAGGAAGTGGGTCTAGATTTCTGTACTTCATCTTCATCTTCTCCTTTTGTTTGTTCTCTCACCTTTGTAATTAAGTTATATAAAATGGGTGAAGGTGAGTGATGGGTGGAAAGAAAATATGATTATATGTCATAGTTACTATTTTTCTAATTATAGAAAAGCGCAGGGGCTATATAGTGTAAGGTTATTATATGATTTTTGGGGTTAGGGCTAAGTGTAAAATTATTTTATCATAACTAGTATTACTCCAAGCGTTGCGTGGTGAAATATCACACAAATTAAAAATACATTTTTTAAGTCATGCAAAATTCTAATAAATACATAAGATTAGAAAAACTTTCAAAAAATATGTTCTTACATTTAATTCTTAAATATTAAATAATAGAAGTTAATAAAATAAATACTCAAGTATACACACATTTAAAGTATTGTATTTAAGATTCCACTAAAAAACTATATATTGTATCTAAGAAACAACATATTATTTAGATAATAAACATTGTTAAGAACTATCACCAATTCCGTAAACCTCATATGTGACATGTTGGTTGCTAGCATTAAGAACTATCTTTGATACCAAAATATAGACTATACTTTAACAAATTGTCTACAATAATTAGCTTATATATTAGGAAAAAGGGGCATCAATTATAATAATATATCAAAATAATTAAAAACCGTCCGTTTTAACATTTAGAGTCCAAATCAAATTGAATCAATAGGAGGAAAATTTAAAATATTGGAGTCCCAATAAAATAACCTACTGACCAATCTAAAATAATTATTTGGGGCCAAATTCATGAATTGTTGATAACAAATTACAAAGAACAATTCCAATATATTTACAAAATCTGAATTTAAAATAATAAAACAACATTGACCATCATCGAGAAGCATCATCCAATTTACACAACAGTACATCTACTTGGCCATATTAATTATATGGCTAACCGTATTTGTAAATTAGGTAAGTTCCACTACATATTAATTAATAAATTAATACTGCAAAGGGTGCTGCTAAATAAATAAATATTAATTTACTTAAAAACCTTTTTAAAGTAAAAAAAATCTAAATTCTTACCTTCTTCAGTGAGTTTCTCGTATCTTCCTCATCAGATTTACCGCTAAATAAAAAGCTATGACCTTTGCTCGATTTGGCTCAAACCTTGTTGCTGCCACTCAAGCATTGCTCGATTAATGGGCAAGGCTCACAGAAATACTCAAATAACCACAATATACACCATTACTGATCGGAAAATAAATTATAGTCATTTCCACAAATTCCCAGTAGCTCAATTCACCAACCCTTCTCCCACTCCAGCATTGTGGAAAAATGAAAATAGTGGCGGTGGTGGAGAAGGGCGGCGACGGCGCCAGTGGAGAGGGTTAGCAGCGGCACTGGGATAACACATTTTATTTTCCTACTCCAAGAAAATTTTGCTGCCCAAGAAAATGTTTTCCGCAAAGAGATTTAATGAGCTTTGTAATGAATTACAATTTTGCAAGTTGTGAGCTGAGGTAGAGGGAGGGTTCTAAAATGGAGGAGGATCGTCTGAGAAGGTGGCCGTGGCGACGAGATCTGGAAATGGTCAGAGAAAGCATTGGTGCTGCTGGATCGAAGCTTTCTCCCTTTTTTTTTTTCCCTTCTTATTTGATGGGGGCAAAAATGGTAAAAGATGTGGCGTACGAAGAAAAAATATTGAAAAAAATGTATAATGGTTGTATAAGTAGTAAATGTGGTGTATAATGAAAATTTAGTTATATATATAATAACACCCTACTGCAAATTATAAGCAGTTAATGTACTTTTGCACATCTACTCTTTCCGCATATTTTAGAGAGAGATTAGGGTAAAAAAATTCAAATTTTCAATTTCAAAAAAGTATATCTCAACAAAAATTATGGATTTTAATTTCCAATTAAAAATAGTATTTATCCCACTGATTTATTAATTTATTTATGGAACCAACATATGAATTAATTTCTTAATTTGGATGGTTTATTTTGGAATTAGAATTTAGAGGTTTTTCAACTACCAGTTAATCCCTTTTATAGGGTTATTTTTTTTCATAATTAGCCTTTTTATTCCATATTAAGTTTTTTATGAATAAGTTATCATTAGTATTTCGTAAAAAAAATAAATATGTGCGCACATCATATACTTTTGTATTTTTTTTCATACATCTTATTTTTGTTATTGATTATAATGACTTTCATAAGATCAATCCATTGCTGATTTCTTTGGAAATATTTATTTTCACACAATTAAAATCTGATGAGTACGAGCCAAGCATCGAGCAAGAAAATGAAGAGGTACAATTCAAAGGACCAATCACGAGACTTCGAGCCAAGAGATTGCAAGCTTATTTACAATTGATTGTGAGAAAGAAGCTTGAAGAAGAAGACTTGATGAAGAGTAGCCCAAGATGAATCACAATGCTATCCATTGAAGATGAAGAACAAGGAGAAACTATCTCACACGGACCGTGCATAGGAGCAACACCAACACATGGCCCATACAATCCAAGAGAAGCCAAGTCAAAAATCCATCCAGAAAGTCCCGCACGGACCGTGCGGTCATGCCCTGTCGAGCGCACGGACCGTGCGGCCATGCCGTTTTCAAGATGCGTTTTGCTTTGATTGGGATTTTCGTTCCTATGCTATAGTATTATTTTATACTATATTATTTATTTATTTTGAGTCATTTTTAGTATTTAATTGATGTAATTTTAGATTTAATTGAGTCCTAGGTTGAATAGGTTTTATTTAAGGTAATTTCCTACTTTGAATAGAATTCCAACTTAGGTAATTTCCTAGTCTAATTTGAACTCTTTTTGGATCAACTTTTTGATCCCTTTTAGATCTAGATTTCGTGTGCCCTACTAGTATAAATAGGGGATCCTTGTGAACATTATTCTTTAGACATTGATTAATATTTTGAGTTTTCTATCTCTTTATCTCCCGATCCTTTGGTTGATCAAACAAACACTTTTATGGCTTTAGTTCAAAAGTAATACTTTTTAGGTCTAGCAAATCTAAAGTTTTATCAAGCCTCATTAGTTCGTTTCGTTCTGAGGGAGTTGCTACAAGTGAAGATCAAAGGAGCTGCGTTTTGTCTTTTGAGCCAGGGTTCAGCTGAAGATTGGAACTACCTCAACTACACCTACCACACGATGCCAACACCATCATCCACAAGCCATCCTTCATCTGCCACTTATCTTTTAAGTAAGTCTCGAATTCCATCCTTCCATCAAATCATAGCCGATTCCTTTCCGTCCCAAAATCTCTCCAACCGTTCATTCCCTTTTCTTATCGTGTTTGAGTTGTGTTTTGCATAGTTGTTGGTCATTGTCTAGGTGTCTTAGTTTATTTAATTCATAGAGTCTAATTCCACCATTAATTGAGCCCTTTATCCTAGTTTAGTCAGATTGAATCCTTCTTAATCTGAGGTTGTTCGAGTCCTTAAGTCTTCCTCTACGTTTTCTCTAGATTTGGCTTAGACATATCGTCCGGGTCACATCATAAATTTGGCATCAGAGCCACGTCAGCTCTGCTGGTCGTGGTTCAATCCGACGTGTCAGATTTCTATCTTACGTGTCATACACGTGTCTTTTATTTTGCTTTCGTGTCATTGAGTTGTAATACGTATATTCATTGAAAAAAAAAAGAGAGAGAAAAGAGCAGAGGGTCGAAAACCCTACAACACAAAAAAAATCGTCAAAAAAAAATTCCATATTTAATTTTGAATTTTATTATTCTTTTTCTCATTATTTTAGACACCTACCATATAGTTAGATACTCTAGGATATTTAGATTGTGTCCACACTAGGTGAAACACATCAAAATCCCTCCTACCTTATTTAACTAATTTCTTGCCTTATCTTTCTTTTCTTTTTCCTAATTCTTTTCCACCACCCTTAATCCTTTTCCTTAGCCATAATTTCGAATCCTACAGCCCTTAGGATCGAAAATTACATCCCACACCCGTACCTCACTTCTTCGATTTTATTCTCTTTCACTGTCGCATTCTACCGAGGTTCATAATCTACTATTTGGAGCTTGCATAAAGACCCAGAGGAGCTGATCAAGGAGCCATCAATTTTCGATTAACCCACCCCCATACACACGTGCACCCAGATATTGAGTGCAAACACGAGTGGTAAATTTTTGACAGAACATCAAATTGAGTGATTGTGAGAAATTATGATGTCCTATACCTTGTTTTTCTTTCACGTTTGTTCGTTTTGCAGGTACCATAAAGAAGAGCAACAAGAACGAGTTGCCCAAGATCAGTGACGATGACCTGAAGTCGCCCATCACACCGGGAGAAGAGGCATTTTTTTTCCAATACACAAGTATGGGACGCCAAGTACCATTTTGACGCACTGACCTCATATATCAATCGTCAAAATCATGAGATGGAAAATAGACTTGGCGATCAACTAGCCAAGTTAGCTGAGTAGATTAGGAACCTCAAAACCCAGTCTACTGAAGCTCAAACAGTTCAAGGACCTCCCGAGAGGCCCGATGAACCCCCATGCACAGTTGAGAGGCAAGTTGAGCCTCAAAGAACCGCAGCTGGAGCCGCAGCACAGGGCAGAGCCACCGTCCGACGCCCCCAGCCACCACCTGAGCTTGAAGACGATGATTTCGGACCCGAGTCCGATAATCGTGAGGAGTTCGAAGACAATTTCGAATGTCCAGGAAGAGGAGACCGCCGGGATCATCCCAGAGCTCCTTACAGACGTGCATTCTGCGTCGATAGACCTCGATTTGAGGAAGACAACTCTATGGTCAACAACTTCAAGACCACCATTCCGGAGTTCGAAGGACGTCATGATCCAGATGCCTACCTAGATTGGGAAATGAAGGTCTATAAAATCTTCGAATACTTCCGGAGTTGAAGAAAGTGCAGTTAGCTTCCCTTGAGTTTAAGGGATACGCAGCCGATTGGTGGGAAAATCAACAGAAAAGAAGATGTCGTGATCGATACCCTTTGATTGACACATGTCAAGAGATGAAGGACGTTCTAATAGGACGGTTTATTCCGGTACACTACGAGCGGGAGTTAGAGAAGAAATTAAATCGAATCAAGCAAAGCACCCGTTCCGTCGAAGAGTACCACAATGAGTTGGAGACGATGTTAAATCATGTTGGAAAGGAAAAGTCCCTTGACGCCATCCTAATTCGGTACATCAAAGGTATGAACCCGGATATTGCTTGTGAAGTTGAATTAAAGGATTTTAGAAGCATTGAGGAGATGGTACACTATGCGACCATTGTTGAGAGACAATTAAGAGATGGCCAACACTGATCTATGCATAGTTCGACCTCCACACGCCAACCTTGGGGTCGGAACACTCCATCCACGCTGTCCAATGAAGCCACACGACCAAGAGTTGCTCCCGAGTAGCCCGTTCATCATTTTGATCGCACTACTGTACCACCAAGCTATAGACTCGAGTCTACACCACCCGCACAATCAAGGCCCCCACCTATACGACCTGCTCATGAAGCCCAACCGCCTAATACAGCCCCTCCACGATCCCGTGATGTTCAATATCACAAGTGCTAAGGATGGGGCCACTTTGAAGCCCAATGCCCAAACTGGTGCATTCTATTCCTGTTCGAGAACAACGAATTAAAATCAGCCAGTGAGGAGGAATTGAAGACTATAGACGATACCAAGAATGAAGAAGTAAAGGAAGATGATGCCGAGCCTGAAGAAGTTCGCCCGAATGCGCCAACTGTGAGTCTAGTGATAATTCGGAGCCTTAGTATCATTCGAGATGAGGACCAATATCATCAATGGGAAAACATTTTCTACACCCGTGCAATGATCCAAGGGAAATCGTGCTCCATGATTATTGACAGTGGTAGTGTTATCAATGCCATTAGTCAATATGTCGTAGACAAGCTCGCCATGACCATGCAAAAGCATCCAAAGCCATATCGACTACAATGGCTTACTGAAAGAGGCAAAGTTCTCGTTCTCCACCAGGTTAGTGTCAAATTTTTTATTAGTACCTTTTCTGACACTGTTTTGTGTGGCGTCATCCCTATGGATGCAGCACATTTGTTGTTAGGGAGATCGTGGCAATTTGATAGGTGTGCAGTCTATGATGGACGTCTGAACACATACACCGTGAAACACAATAGCTGTATATGTATTTTAAAGCCATTAGCCCCAAAAGACATTGCCGAGGATTAGCAATGCATGCAAGAAAGGTTCAAAGAAGAGAGGGAGAAACAGGTCTCGATTATAGCTGCAAAATAGGCTGAGGAATGGAACAACTCTGCACGGACCGTGCAGAACCCACCTCAGACCACACGGCCCGTGCAACCCTTTGAGAAAATCAACCAGAAAGTCCCACACAGACCGTGTGGTCAGCCTGCACAAGCGCACGAACCGTGCGGCCTCTCACCTGCCTCCCATCAGTCCGTCGTTCCTTCTACTTCCACTTCACTTTCTTTTGACCCTTCCAAGAAGGATTTGACACCTGGAAAAGCTGTAAAAACACCTAAACAACGCAGCTTCTTTATTTCTATCAAAGGAGTTCAAAAAGGTGTGAATGCAGGTTTGTCTCTCGTCTTACTTACATTTAAGGGCAGTGCTACTAACGATTCTATTATTTCTAGTGATGTGCAGCCCCTACTCGATGAGTTCAAGGATGTGTTTCCGGAGGAGATACCAAGTGGTTTGCCGCCAATTCGAGGAATTGAGCATCAAATAGACTTCATACCCGGAGTCGTGCTACCAAACCACCCCACCTATCGAACATCCCTGGATGAGATAAAGGAAATTGATAGGCATGTCAAAGAGTTGTTGGAGAAGCAACAAATCTGTGAATCGCTCAGCCCCTGCGCCGTCCCGATTATTTTGGTGCCAAAGAAGAACAATGAATGGCGCATGTGCATGGATTGCTGAGCAATCAATAAGATCACGGTAAAGTATCATTTTCCTATTCTTCGCCTTGATGATATGCTAGATGAGTTGTCCGGTTCAAAAATTTTCTGTAAGATAGATTTACATTCCGGTTATTTTCAAGTACGCATGCAAGAGGGTAATGAATGGAAAACTGCTTTTAAGATAAAACATGGTTTATATGAATGGCTTGTTATGCCTTTTGATCTCACAAATGCACCGAGCATATTTATGCGCTTAATGAATCATGTTTTGCGTGAAGTAATTGGAAAATATGTTGTTGTGTACTTTGATGATATCTTGATCTACAGTGAGTCAACATACATACATATGCAACACCTTAGGCATGTTTTTGAGCTTCTTAGGAAGTTGAAATTGTAGGGTAATTTGTCTAAGTGTGATTTTTTCTTGAGTGAAGTCGTATTTCTCGGCTTCGTTGTTAGCGAACGCAGTTTAGAAGTAGACCGTTCCAAAATCAAAGCGATTGAAGAATGGCCAATTCCTACATCAGCGTCAGAGGTCTGATCTTTCCACAGACTTGCTCGCTTTTATCATCGCTTCATGCGCGATTTCTCCAGCATAGCCACGCCACTCACGGAATTGAGTAAGAAAGATCGTAAGTTTGAATGGGGTCCAGCTCAAGAGCATGCATTTAACTTGTTGGAACATTGTTTATGTAATGCACTTGTTTTATGCTTGTCGGACTTTAACAAAGCCTTTGAGATCGAGTGTGACGCCTTGGGCAAAGGTATTGGAGCTGTTTTGATGCAGGAAAAGCGTCATGTTGCCTACTTCAGTGAGAAGCTACACGATGCAGCCCTTTGATACTCGACGTACGATAAGGAGCTGTGCGCACTCAAGAGAGCTCTCGAGACATGGCAACACTACTTATGGCTGAAAGAATTTGTGATTCACACGGATCACGAGAGTTTGAAGCACCTCAAAGGCTAACAAAATCTGAATAAGCGCCACGCCCGTTGGGTCGAGTTTATAGAATACTTTCCGTATGTCATCAGTATAAGAAAGGTGAAGAAAATGTGGTAGCTGATATGTTATCAAGAAGATACGTACTCCTTAACCTTATGCATGCCAACATGTTAGGTTTTGAGTCGATTAAGAGTTTATATGAGCATGATTTAGACTTTTCGTCTATTTATACTTCATGTTCAACTCGTTCTCATACTATTGATGGTTTCTAAATGCATGATGGTTTTCTTTTCAAGGGGTCGATATTATGTATGCCTAGATGTCCTATGCGTGAGTTACTTGTGCTAGAATCACATACATGAGGCCTAATGGGTCACTTTGGTGTGTCTAAGACGATATCCTTGTTGCATGAGCATTTTTATTGGCCTCGCATGAGACATGATGTTGAAAAGGTGTGTGAGAGATGTGTTATATGCAAGAAGTCGAAATCCACCACTCACCCATTTGGTTTGTACACGCCCCTTCCAGCCCCTTCATCCCCGTGGATTTATTTATCTATGGACTTTGTGTTGGGATTGCCTAGGTCTAGGTCGGGTCGTGATTCTATATTTGTTGTTGTTGATTAATTTTTTAAGATGGCACATTTTATTGCGTGTCGGAAACTGATGATGCCGTTCAAATTGCCAATGTTTTCTTTGTGCATGTTGTGCGTTTATATGGTATTCCTAGAATTATTGTTAGTGATAAGGATTCTAAGTTTCTTGCACATATTTGGCACGTTTTGTGGGGAAAGCTAGGTACCAAGTTGTTGTTTTCAACCACTTGTCATCCTCAAACGGATGGTCAAACCGAAGTTGTAAATCAAACTCTTGGTACATTACTTCATTCTTTAGTGAGAAACAACTTGAAATCGTGGGAAGATTGTTTGCCTTATGCCGAATTTGCTTACAATCGTGTTGTGCATTCATCTACTAATATGTCTCTGTTTGAGGTTGTTTATGGTTTTAATCTGCTTAATCCTAATGATTTAATGTCTTTACCTGTTGAGCATCTAACAAGTGTAAAAGGTACAAAGAGAGCTGAGCAAATTAGGGAGATGCATGAGAAGGTAAGAGCTCGAATTGAGCAAAAAGGGAGCTCGACAGCCGCCACCCGTAACCTTCATCATCGACCTATGATTTTCAAGCCGGGAACTGAGTTTGGATTCATTTGAGTCCGGGCCATTTTCCTAACTTGCGAAAATCTAAGTTGATGCATAAAGGAGATGGACCATTCACCGTTTTGAGTCGAGTCAACGACAATGCATATCGCATTGATCTTCCAGGTGAGTACAAGTGTTCATCTACATTCAATGTTTCTAATCTTTCTCCCTATTCTGCAGATGAAGAGGTCGAGTATGAAGAATTCGAGAATTTGAGGATGAATTCTTTTCAGCAAGGGGAGAATGATGAGTACGAGCCAAGCATCGAGCAAGAAAATAAAGAGCTACAATTCAAAGGACCAATCACGAGACTTCGAGCTAAGAGATTGCAAGCTTATTTACAATTGATTGTGAGAAAGAAGCTTGGAGAAGAAGAGTTGATGAAGAGTAGCCCAAGATGGATCACTATGTTATCCATTGAAGATGAAGAACAAGGAGGAACTATCTCACACGGACCGTGCATAGGAGCAATACCTACACACGGCCCGTGCAATCCAAGAGAAGCCAAGTGAAAAATCCATCCAGAGAGTCCCGCACAGACCATGCGGTCAAGCCCTATCGAGTGCACGGACCGTGCGGCCATGCCGTTTTCAAGATCCGGTTTGCTTTGATCGGGATTTCATTCCTATGCTATAGTATTATTTTATACTATAGTATTTATTTATTTTGAGTCATTTTTGGTATTTAATTGATGTAATTTTTGATTTAATTGAGTCCTAGGTTGACTAGGTTTTATTTAAGATAATTTCCTACTTTGAATATAATTCTAGCTTAGGTAATTTCCTAATCTAGTTTGAACTCTTTTTGGATCAACTTTTTGATCCCTTTTAGCTCTAGATTTCGTGCTCCCTACTAGTATAAATAGGGGATCCTTATGAACATTATTATTTAGACATTGATTGATATTTTGAGTCTTCTATCTCTTTGTCTCCCGATCCTTTGGTTGATCAAACAAACACTTTTATTGCTTTAGTTCAAAAGTAATACTCTTTAGGTCCAGCAAATCTAAAGTTTTATCAAGCCTCATTAGTTCGTTTCGTTCTAAGGGAGTTGCTACAAGTGAAGATCGAAGGAGCTGTGTTTCGTCTTTTGAGCCGGGGTTCAGCTGAAGATTGGAACTACCTCAACTACACCTACCACACGATGCCAACACCATCATCCACAAGCCATCCTTCGTCTGCCACTTATCTTACAAGTAAGTCTCGAATTCCATCCTTCTATCAAACTATAACCGATTCCTTTCCGTCCCAAAATCCCTCCAACCGTTCGTTCCCTTTTCTTATCTTGTTTGAGTTGTGTTTTGCATAGTTGTTGGTGATTGTCTAGGTATCTTAGTTTATTTAATTCATAGAGTCTAATTCCACCATTAATCGAGCCTTTGTCTAGTTTAGTCAGATTGAATCCTTCTTAATTTGACGTTGTTCGAGTCCTTAAGTCTTCCGCTACATTTTCTATAGATTTGGCTTAGACACATCGTCTGGGTCACATCAAAATCAGCAAAGAATGAGTTGCCGATTTATGGGATTTCTTAGGAGTGAATCTATACAAAAAGATTTATCTACATAACTAAATTTCCAAATAATGAGAGAGAATGCGTCTAATTAGGAGGGAGATCGAGGTAAAAAATTAGAGGGACTGTATTAACTATTAAGGGCGTGAAAAGTAAAATTAATTATTAACACATACTATCTCCATTTCACACTAAGTGTCATTATAGCACTTTAATTTTATTTTACAAAAAGAGTCATTCTACACAATCAAGGTAAAAATTTTACATTTTTCTTATATTTGTCCCCATTTAATGCATTCAAACAATAATCTTTAACTTAACTCATTTAATGTGTTCACATACGGGTATATAAGGTAATTTGATTATCTAATTAATATCATTATTAATATGTGCTATTCATCCAGAATGACACTTATTTAGAAACGGAGAGAGTACAAGTGAACGGTGAAATGGATATTAATTAAAATATTAAACTAAAAAATTGACTTTAATTTACCACTAAATAGAACAGATTATGTAACGACCCGGCTACAGAACTGACAATTGTCCCTACAAATCAATACGAGTCTTTTTAGCGTGCTTTGTCCTCATTCGCACGCTTACTTAGAAACTTCTCAGGGGGTCACCCATCCCACCATTGTCCCAGGTCAAACACGCTTAACTTTGGAGTTCTAGTGGAACGATCGTCAAAAAAGAAGATGCTCTTTGTCTGTGCCTGAGCACCGGCGATCAATCCATGCCTTGTCCATGAGCGTCATATGCTCATCACTTTCTGCTTGGTTTGTCCTCGAAGCATACCTTACTGTGAGAGGTTCGGCTCTGATAACACCTGTAACTAGCCGGCTATCGGATTGACGATTGTCCCTACAAACTAACACGGGTCTTTTTAGCGTGTTTTGTCCTCACTCGTAAGCTACCTGAGAAACTTTCCAAGGGGGCACCCATCCCACCATTACCCTAGGTCAAGCACGCTAAACTTTGGAGTTCTGGTAGAACGAGCGCCATAAAAGAATATGCACCTTGTGGCATGAGTAGCATCTATCAAATCTTTTAAGCTCTTCTCGACTATACAGTCGCATTCTTATATGGCCTCAAAATCTCTCTTTTTTGGGTGGATTCAGTTCATTCATGTGCCCCTTCGCTTAAATGTCTGATAGGAGCCGCTCTTCGTCCGTGCTACAGACGATCACTCCATGCTTCGACTTCAGGTGTCACGGATTATGACTAGCCATATTATGGCCATTAATCATTACTCTAATACATAATGTGAGGAATAGTGAAGTCAATTGTATATATTATATCGGGCAAGATACAATATACAAGATTATCGCTAAATGCATCACACTCTGAACTAACTGGTAATTCAATTTCTACTACCTTTGTCTACTATGAGATTATAGAAGATAAATAATCATTAAGAGATATGAGCAATATCATATTCAAATATTTTAATTAGATCCTTCAAATCTTCGATTGAGTCTTTAAGGATGTGCTAATGGGCAGATAATGTTTGTTTTTTTTAACTTACACACCCGACCTGTGATATTGAGGAGATTCTGAATTTGTGACCTTTGATTTTCAAGCAATCTCACTCCACCACTACGCCATCCCCACCAAGACAGGCATATAATATTTGTTTATAATTAGAAAGATACATATATTAAAAAATAATTGAAGTATATATCGCAATTAAAAATATTATATTTTTCTCAAACATTTGATTTCTGATTGCTAGGTGAACGCTTGAATGGCGAAGAGAGGGGGGGTGATATATATCAGCAACAATCTATGTTAAATGTATTGCACAACAATCTATGTTAAATGTATTGCACAAAAAAAAACATATTCAAAGTGTTGAATAAGACTAAAATGCCATATGACATAAAAATTAATAATACCAGACTATTTCTAAAAAGATAATACATACTGATTGAAGTCTAATAAATATAATTGGCTAAATTCACATATAATAGCTTAATGGATACAAATGAATGAAATGATTGATAAAACTAAACCTTATACTTTATATGTTAGTGCTACAAAGATTTGCACCATCGTGAATTTTGTACAAACCAAATAATATCAAACATATTACATATAGACTCGAAAAATGAAAGCAACAAATAAATAAATTACATAAAATCAAACAAAATCCAATATATTTTATCTAATAATTAATGGGCTATAACTATTGCAACACATCTAAAAAAAAACCCCCAAAGATCTGGGTTAACACATGGATTTTATAGAACTACCATCATTTTAGAATTAAAGACAATTTGAATGATGCACCAGCTCCTTCTCTAGGAAAATTTACCTTCCACCTTCTCATTCTGAAATCGACCAGTGTTTCCCATTCATTTTTTGATGTTGCTAGGAATTTGCCTCCAATTTAAATACATTCACAAAGGCTTTTATTTTTTTCATCTTAATTGACAGTTTTCATCACAAATTTAGGCTTACCTAATTGTCCACTAATAGGGTGTGCCAATTCTACTATAAAATCAAGATTTGTATATTTCATTGACCAAATTAATGATATGATAATTGTTTTACAAAATTAAATTGATTCACAATCAAAATTCATATCCATTCCATTCTAGTCTATATATATGAATATGTATATTGTGAGATTAGATCAAATGAGAATCACACCCCCTTGTGAGAACAGATAATCAATCTGAACCATAGATCTGGTATACTTGGACGGCCAAGATATGTTGCAAAATTAAAAAATCGCGATGGTATTCTCATAATATTATCGACTTTTTAATGAACTGGGGGTATTTTTGTAATTTAGGAATTCTCTTTATTTTTGGAATGAAATCTCTTTCCATCGTCATTTGTTTTCCATTCGAAATATATTACCTTTTTCATATCGATTTTGTGTATGTTTATATAATCCATATTCTAATCGATTCTCTTCGAAATTTATTTATCTTAATCATTGTTGATGTGATTTTCTTTGAAATTTTTATTGTTCGTTGTTCTTGGATGAAGACACCGGGTAAAAATATGATTGTTATATTTTTCCTGCAATTTTTTTATTTAATTTAGATTTGTTGGATAATTTGTTATATATATTTTTTTTCAGATTTAAATGATAGATGTGTTCGTTCATGTAATGTACTATATTTTTGGAAGTTGATTAATTTGAATGAATTTCTTTTTAGATTTAAATGAATTTTTAAATTTTCACGATAAATAGATGTTTTCAGGTAATGCAGATTATGTTTTCTTATTACTATGTACGTGTATTTCTACAAATGTTAGTCCAGCATTTGTTAGTATTACAAGATGTCTCATTAGCATTAGAAACGTTATTATTAGCACTACGAAACTAGTTATTAGCATTGTAAAAAAATAAATGAGTATTATAAAAATATCTTGTTAACAGAGTATTTGCACGATGAATGCAGTATTAGCACTACTATTACAAGTTTTAGCACTGCTGTGATTAGTTTTAGCATTACTTTGATCATCTTTAGCATGATCGAAGAATATATATTTTTAGCATTAACGTGATTAGTTGTGTATTAAATTGTGCAAATTGTGTTGGCTCCATTTTGGAGATTTCTCCTGGGTTTTCTGAATTTTACACACCTGACTGTGAACTATATTTGAAGCGTACAATAGGCAAAATTTTTCTTACTTTAGATGATGGTATAACCTTTTACAAGGTACATGCTTCATCATGTGGATTTGATATTCGTTTGTCTACTACAAGGATGTCTAAAGATGGTACTATAGTTTAGAAGTATGTTCTATGCAACCGCGAGGGATCTAAAAACACATCGATTGATTTTGGTGAAACTTCAAAGAAAAAAGATGTCCTGTATTTAAGAGGACTTGTTGTATGGCTAGGATATGGTTGAAGTATATTGGTTCTGATGGGTACAGTGTTGGACTATTTGAAGAAAGACATTCACATTCTCTTGTTTTGGATACACACAAAGAGGGGGTGAGAATTAAGAAACGGGAAAAAAAGGGGATAACCTGATCAAAGAGAACTCAACAGAAGACTCAGAACAACCAAACATGCTTTATAATATAACATATACTTATGCATAACACTAGGACTAGAGTTCTTAGAGCTTAACAAAAGAATATTATAAGTAATCTATGCAAATCATTTTGTTAAAGTAATCTATCTGTGTTGATGCAGGTAGTGAACCTTAGGAGGTTTTAAAATTAAAAGCAACCTAAGTTCACCAAAATATTTTATCGTGAAGCGCTTTAGAGTATAACCAGTCACTGCCCGCAACCCGTACTACATCACCAACGCGTAAAGTTAAGTATGGCCATAGTATACCCAATGAGTATAACCAATAAGTGTTTCATTTTAGTCTCACCGACAAGGAGTAGGGCATGACGAATAATGCATGCATACTGTAGCTACTCACATTGACACAGCGCTGGTATATGAGACTCCGACAACATACAGTAGCACATAAATATTTAACACAGATAGTCACATATGCAATTTTAACAAAGCAGAGCTTAATAACTTGAAAGATACAATTTGCAAAGATATAGTAACCCACCGGGATAGAAGATAAGCTTTCAAATTCTGGGTTAGTTTTGCTCAAGTTCTGCTAGCTCTTTTAGGCCTACAAGAACCAGTCCTTGCTTAGTTAACTAAAATGACCCAGTCAAAACTCAAGCCCTAAACTCTACTTGAATTTAAGTTCCTATCTATTTTATTATAAATTCTTAATTTGATCTACCATATTCGTATCCATCCTTCAAGTAATAATATATTCTTGAAATTAATAGATATATTACAACCGTATACTATTATTTCCAATTAATACCCTTAGTGACTATTTAAAATTTCAATTATTAGAGCATGATAAACTTAATAAAAAATATTTTGCAAAGCTCGCCTAAAATTCTTAAAATTTGTAAAATTAATTTACGTGTATACAAAAGCTTATATATTAATTTTTTTTTCAATGTCCTACAGTGATATTAAATTTATTAAATAATGAACATATAAATATTAATTAAAGTCACGGAACTGGATTACAACTTCTAAAACTCTACTATTAAATTCCAATTCCCAATTTTTTTCCCAAAATGATTTAGTATGCATTTGAAAGTCGTTCTGCATAAAATTTAATTAGAGATATATGTGCATTTTTATGAGTGGTTTAAATTTTAATGAGAAAATAAAGGATTCGAAAATCATTATATATCATAACCATATTCCTATGTGCAAAATCATGAATAATATTTCAATTGATGATACAAGAGATTTATTCATAAAATATAATAAATTATCAAAACACCATAAAAATTTACCTTATTTAATAAATTATTTCAATCTCATGAATGATTTGGATTTCTACAGATATGCGTGAGAGGAAATGGTTTTACAATAAGTTTATAATTTGATCATTCCATTAATTATATATATATATATATTAATTTAAGAGAAAAGATGAGAGAAACACCTAACTTTAGCTACTAATTCTACATGATGACACGTGGGTGATGATTCACCTAAAAGTTACAACTAATTATAAGTGATATGTATAGATTATATATATAAATATACATAAAAAAACTATATATCTATATATTCCATGATTGTATACGTGCATGCATTAGATAAAACAATCACGGCTTAATTGAAATTATGCATCATTATATGTTAAATTTGTAAATAAATTATATATATACTAATTAAATTTGTAAATAAATAAAATAGATATACATATAATGTGTGTATATTATTTGTGTGAAATAAAGATCACACTAAAAAAATTGCACTTGATAAATCAACTCCAATTAATCAAACTAAGTTCATATTTAGGGTTCCGAATAAAAATAGAAGAGGATCTCGGGTATCTTTAACCCACTAAATGACTCACTTCACCTAGAAAATAATTTACAATGGTCTATTTCCTTCCCTAGCTTACTCTTAAGGGTAACATAGACTACTATTTTAATACATAAAAATTTTGGATGTTTCACTTATTCTAACTAGTAGATATAATATTCCTAATTAAATTTAGATAATAAAATTTTGGGGTATTACATAAACTTAGTTTTTAACTAATTTAAATTCAAAAAAAAATAACAAACCAACCTACCAGTTAATTTGTTTACAATGCTTCAACGATTCCTAGTTTTGATCTCTTCTATCTAAACTAATTCGAACAATCCAATCATGAGAATTGAACGAAAGAAAATATGCATAGAAGAAGATAGTATCCTAGAAATCTAGTTGCACAAAAGGGGGACTCGAGCTTTTGATCTTCTCACTCTCATGGTGATATATTCTCTGCTCGAATGTCCTCTTTAAATGAGAATCAACCCCTTTAAATATCTTCACTTGAATCGGCTTGAAATCCAAGTTATCTTCTTGAACGTGTGTTGTGGATAACCGCCATTACTCCACTATTTTGTAGAAAACCATCTTCATGGTGTGGCTAGAAACACAACTCATGTTCTCTTCCATTTCTCTTGAGTTCCAGCACGTTAATCTCTGAAAAGAAACGGTTAAATTGAAGATAACAGGATACCTAAATAATAGGAGATAAAGTTTGAGTAAATCAAACTTTATTAAAAAAAAATAATATCTCAATCATATATATCCATTTATTTGAGATAAAGATTTCGTGGAATTATATGATTTAAGATATACAAATATAAAATATTTTATTAAAGATTATAAATCCTAAAAACTAGGAAAGGATAAGATTAGACATTATAAATGTCACAGACAGTGTCATAGGGATTCTGTATGACATTATGTTCAACATTGAACAAAATATCATTCATCACTTTACAATCACCCCCTGAATCTTAGCCTTTCTGCACAAAAACATACAACTCAATATATTATATACACTTAGAGTCGCAGTGGAAAATGGAGACATAAATCTCCCTCTTAAGGGTAACTCCCCCGTAAGCTAATCAACATACAACGGGTAATAATCCCATAAACAACTTTATGTTGAATTGAAATCCAACATAAACAAATAAAGCAAGTTGAGAAACTAGGTTAACCTAATTGTTCAATCATGCCAAAACTTTACAATGCTCAACAACCCACATTAACAACGGTATACAACACATACCAAGACAAACCATCAATAAAAGATACATTGTATCGTCAAAAAAAACTTGTTCATGACATAACCATACAAAAAAAAAATATGCACAAAGCATCTTAAAAACTGTGTCCAGCACAAAAAAAAAAAAACATAATAAGCATTATTTTTGAAACATAACAAAACATTGTTTATGAAATCAGAAGCTTCATATAAGCTTCTCATTCCCCTTGGCAGCACTCTTTCTCCCCCTTGCTTTAGCAGCCACTCCAACATCAATATCAGTCTCACCCTTAGCTTTGCCATCCCCATCACCAACATCTCCAGCAGCAGCATCATCATCTCCACCTTTTTTGTGTAGAAATGAGGGATAGAAAAGAATCTCGAGCTGAAGAGAGATGTTGAATGACCATATCCAGGTTAGCAATATGTTGTTGTAGAGACTCCAGAGGCAATATCACAATAGGGATGTTGGGAGTAGAGGTCGTGTCATGAGCAACATCAGAATGACTGTGCACCAGAGGGGCCTCGGAGGGGGCATTCTCTGCATTAGTAGTAGAGGAGTGGTAAGGCAGATCAATGACCCGGTCATCAGTTGACTTGGGCTTCATAATGGAAAGAGTTAGAGGCTCTACTATGAGCTTCTTCTTGCTCTCCTTCAGACCTTGACTCTTAAGAAGAGCAAAGATCAAACAAGGAAAGGGGAGCATGTTGGAAGAGCTGGTTTTGGACGCAGCCTTCATAGTAGCATCAAAAATTGAAGCACCAAGATTGAAAGGGAGCTAGGTGCCTAGTTTATACAGGAGAATAGCCTGATCAACTGTGAGGACAGAAGCATTGGATGTGGGAAGCCAGTTACAAATAATTAACTTGTGAAGCACTGAGTAGAAAAATGTCAACTTAGAGGCTAGGACTTTATTCATCCATTTTGACACCAGACCTCCAGTAATAACATTTATCACATCATCAATCAAATCTAGGGAAATGATTATGTCCTCATTACCAACGCCAAGAAATGTGTTAATCAGAGTAGGGAAAAATTATAGATTTTATCCCTAACATACACAGTTCCATATGAACATTTGGTGGAATCTCCCATATCAGGAACTATATTAGCATAGAACTCAAATAACACAACAGGATCATATGACATGAATGACGTCACAGATTTCCACAAACCCCTCTCCTTTAGGAATAAATCTATACCATGCTTCTTAAAACTAAGAACATCTATCATTTTCTCAACTCTAAAAGATCTCTTAACAATTTGTTGATGAGATATTTTTGCTTCTTCAGAATAGAAAACCTTACTATATGCTGAAGAGACATCTAGATGAGAATTAGAGTCAATGTCCGTACCTTGGTTCAGGTCAATGGGTTCAGTGGAGTGAGCCACTTCCTGATCAACATCAGCAGAGCTGGGATTTTTTCTTTTGGGAGAGGAGGCATGTTCGGCAGAGGAGTCGGACTCATCTTGAAGAGTGCGAGTATCACTCTTGGAGCGTTGAGTCTTAGCCCGTTTTGAAGAGACTTCTTCTAATTTTATAGATGACTCACTGTGCAGACGTTTTGACTTCCGAGTGGGTGAGATAGGGTTTGAGGAGCGAGCTAATGCTTCATTGTGAGATTTGAGGTCTGGATCGATAGGATTAGAAGAATCCCCAAAAACATGAAATTTAAGAGATTGGGGATTTAGGATCTTCATTCCCGGAGGAATAACAAGATCAGGGTGAATGGCTTCGGTCGTGGGTGGTGCGGTTGGTGATGAGGGTTTCAGTGAGGAGAGTGGAGAAATGGTGGGTTCAGTTTTTTCAAGAACTATCGGACCAGCGGAATGAGTGGGATCGGGAACGGTCGGAGCAGCGGATTGAGTGGTGAAGGGAACGGGAGAAGGTGTTTTTGATGGAGTAGGGTTTGAAGTTGAGGCTGGAGCAGAGGAAGAGGATGGAGTGCCTTGGGACAGCTCCATCATCTTTTGTAGCACCATCATCATAGCCTGATAGGGGTTAGGATTGGCAATGGATGCAAAGCTTCAAAAAAAATTTGTAGAAACGAGAAGAAAGATGAACGGTTAGGGAGAGAGAGAGAGAGAGAGAGAGAGAGAGAGAGAGAGTTGAAAAAGGAATAAGGCCAAAAGGAAGTATGAAAAAGGGAGATTATGCGGACCCACTTTTCAACTTCTAATCTTGAGATACGGAGATTCACTTATCATAACAACCCCAAATAAAGTATTTTTTTTATATATATTTAAACTAGGCAGATTCGGTCAAATAAAATAATGTTAACTAGTTATGGATTCACATGAATTAATTACGAGTCAAAAAATACTTTAATTGATCAGAATCAAAACACACTTTCCCGCTGTCGAGACACACAACATATATCTTAAACATCAGGATTGTAAACATTATCTAAACAACAAACATGCCAAGAGATTTTCTTAATGAAGAAAACCTCTCAAAATCCAAAGATTTTGTAAGAATATCAGCGATTTGGTTCTCTGTGGAAATATAATCTATCTTGATGATTTTTCATTCAACAAGATCTCGAATAAAATGATGTCGAATGTCAATATGTTTAGTGCGTGAATGTTGAACTGGATTTTTGGAAATCTCAATAGCACTAATATTGTCACACAGTAATGTTATTGATGGACTGACCAGACCATAATCAAGTACCATTTGATTTAACCATAATAATTGAGCACAATAACTAGCGGCAGCAACATATTCTGATTCGGTTGTAGAAAGTGAGATACAATTTTGTTTCTTACTTGACCATGAAATCAGATTATTGCCAAAATAAAAACATCCACCACTAGTGCTTTTTCTGTCATCAACATCATCTGCCCAATCAGAATCACTAAACCCTACAAGTTGAATGTTGGTGTCGTTGCAATATCGAATACCAAAATCAATAGTGCCTAAAATATATCCAATAATTCTTTTAACAGCTTTGAGATATGATTCTTTAGGTTGAGATTGATATCTCGCACAAACACCAACGCTAAACAAAATGTCAGAATGACTGGCTGTTAAATACAATAAGCTACCAATCATTCCTCTATACATAGTAGAATCAACATCGACACCAACATGATCTCTGCTCAACTTTTCTGAGGTTCCCATAGGAGTCTTCATTGGTTTAGTATCTTCAAGTCCGAAGCGTTTAACCAATCCCTTAGCATACTTTCTTTGAGAAATAAAGATGCCATCCTTATCTTGCTTAATTTGTATACCAAGAAAATAGTTGAGCTCTCCAACCATGCTCATTTTGAATGTGCCGCACATTGAGTCTACAAATTCCTTGAGCAAATTAATACAAGTGGAACCAAAAACAATATCATCAACATAAACTTGAGCAACAGTTATATGTCATTGAGTTCTCTTAATGAAAAGGGTTTTATCCACTTGACCTCTTGAAAATCCAATTTCAAGTAAAAATTCAGTTAGTCTAGCGTACCAAGCTCTAGGAGCTTGTTTAAGACCGTACAAAGCTTTTTTAAGCTTAAACACATGGAATGGTTTCTCATGACATTCGAATCCTTTAGGTTGTTCAACATAGGCTTCATCATTAAGATAACCATTCAAAAAGACACTTTTAACATCCATTTGATGTAAAGTAAAACCAATATAGCTTGCAATGGCACACAAAAGATGAATAGACTCCATCCTTACCACAAGAGCAAAGGTTTCGTCAAAGTCTACTCCTTCAACTTGAGTATAACCTTGAGCAACTAGAGGAGCTTTGTTTCTGACAACATTACCAGATTTGTCCATTTAAAAATATCCATTTGGTTCCAATAACATTCTTATCTTTTGGACGTGGAACCAATTCCCACACATTGTTTCTAACAAACTGATTTAATTCTTCATGTATAGCATTAACCTATAAATCATCCTTAAGAGCATCTTTGATGTTCTTGGGTTCAATGTTAAACAGAAAACATATGTTAAACAACGCATCAGTGAGGGAGGACATACATACCAGTTTTGAAATTTCTTTGTAGTCACTTGAATTCTTCTTTCGAGTACTCATTCAGATTCATCACCGACGATTTGAGAATTTGGATGATTTTTCCTTATTCGACTTGGTGGGTCTCTCTTTGGTTCATTTTCAACAGAGACAAGTTGTTCATCTTCACTGTCTGATGTACAGGTTGATGTTGGTGACTTGATAGGAGCTTCGTCACCTTCAGTAACATTGTCTTCAATATTGTCTGAAGACTTGTTTTAACATCATGTTCAAACTTGTTTGTTGACATAACCTCGGTTTCAAGAAGATATTCAACTTCATCTTTTTCAGATTTCGAAGCAATTCCTGTGTGATCATCAAAAACAACATTAATTGATTCTTGGACAGTTTTAGTCCTTAGATTCAACACACGGTATGCTGGACTATTTGAGGCATAATCGAGAAACACTCCTTTATCACTCTTTGAATCAAATTTTTCTAAGTGATCCCTGTCATTGAGAATATAATAAACACAACTAAAAACATGAAAGTATTTTAGATTTGGTTTTTTGTTTTTCATGAGTTCATAGGGGGTTTCTTTCCTTCCAGGACGAAAGATCATCCTATTTCCAATGTGACAGGCAGTGTTATAACAGCTTCAGCCCAAAGTTTTTTTGACAAACGCTGAGCTTGTAACATTGCTCTTGACATATCCTGTAGAGTACGATTTTTCCTTTCAACCACTCTATTTTGTTGAGGAGTTTTCAGTGCAGAATACTCATGAATAATGCCTTGCTTGTCACACAAATCATCGAACATTGAATTCTCAAATTTGAGACCATGGTCGGTTCTTACACATTTGATGTTAGTCTCATACTGACGAGACACGGATTTGCAGAACTTTTTGAACATCTTGAAAGCTTCAGATTTTTCTTGAAGAAATTCAACCCATGTGAATCGTGAAAAATCATCTACTATAACAAGAATAAATCTTTTTCCACTCATGCTTTTTGTATCAACCAGCCATTATGTCCATGTGAATTAAAGCTTCAGACTTGTTTGCCCTTTTGACATGCTCCACACACGACATTGAGATCGATCTTTACTGGAGGAATCCCTCTAGCAGCATCAGCATCAATCAATTTCTTCAGGCTTCGGAAGCTCACATAGCCATGTTTTTTATGTACAAGCTGTGTGTCAACATTGACAGAAACATTGCATTTCACATTCTTATCTGCATGATAATAGTTATCCAATGCACGACTCCCAAACATGATACATTTATCATCACTATCAAACACTTCACACGTGTCTTTGTTAAACCTGATATGCATTCTGTCATCACACAGTTGACTAATGCATATTAAATTTGCAGTCAATCCTTCAACATGAAGAACATTACATAATTCAGGGAAATTTTTGACATTCAAGGTTCCCTTACCAACAATATTACCTTGTGCTCCTCCTCCATAGCTTACTTTTCCTTTACTTAAGGAGGAATGCTCATCAAGAAACTTGGGATTGCCTGTCATGTGACGTGAGCATCCACTGTCAAAGTACCATGTACTTGCAATGTTGGTTTTTAAAGAGGTGTAAACCATATTGCAAGAAACTTTGGTCTTTTTAGACCTCTTCTTCTTTTTACTGAGATTGGAAGATGTTTCCCCAGTGATCTTCCCTGCCGCTATATTATCATGATACTTGAAGCAGTAAGGTTTAATGTGTCCAAGTTCTTGGCAGTAATGGCAAATGTATTTTTTTGTTTTAGCTTTGTCATCAACATTCTGCTTGACATCCGTAATCACATCCTCTGGGGAACTTCTCTTGACTCCATTGTCAACAGTATCTGGTACATTCTTTTTTATATCAATTTTTACACCTTCTAGGACACCCTTCGAGCTTTCACCCTTCACAAAATTTACAAATTTGTTGTTAGAAACAGACATCGATGAACTAGAGGCATAGCCCAAACCTGTTTGGGTATTTTGTCCCAGTGTCAAAACTTCATTTAGGGTTGATATTCCCTGATTAAGTTGTCGAAAGATTTTTGATGCATCATCAACTTCTTTCTTCAACTTATTCATCTCAGTATCACTCCTAGTAAGACGAATCTCCAGATCCATCACTCTTCCTCTTAGAATTTGGTTTTCTTCCATGAGAATTCTAAATTCTTTTGATTGTTCAGTCCACTGGACACAAACTTCATCCACAACATTGTGTAGGTGTCGAAGAGCTTCCTTGTGGTTGATGTCGGACTTATCTTCTTCAATCTGAGATACTTCAACAGTATTACAAAACTCATCCAGCAGTGTCATCTCATACCAATTTGTGATGTTTGGAGGGATGTTAGCAATTTCTTGTGTAACATCGGCTGAGACATTGCTTGCAATATCTGAAATTTTACTATCAAGATTAAGATCATAGTCGAAATCAATTTCCTCAATGTCAGTCAATGCTTCAATCATTTCATCAACATCTTCATTGACTCTGATAAACAAAACGGTTTGTTTTTTGGTTTCCTCATCATCTGATTCATCACTTGATACGGCTGCATTATAGTTTCTACTTTGCTTTTTGTGAACAGTAGGACACTCATTTGCATAGTGTCCAAAACCTGAACAGCCTTTGCACTGGACTGAGTCAATGTCCCTTCTGGTGTCATCAGATGATTTAGACGATTTTGAAGATCCAGATGATACAAGAGAAGGAGAATCAAACAACCTTCTTGGTTTGAAGTTCGGTGATCCCTTCTTCATAGAGCGAATAAGAGAGTTAAACTTCTTAGTGAGTAGAGAAACACTCAAATTTTCATCTTCTTTGATTTCCAGGATGTTTTCAACATCATCTTGAACATTTGGAACCACCGTAGTGGGTTGTAGTACAATTCCTTTAGAAGAATTGTTAGACTTCTGGTTCTCAAGATGTAGCGCCCCAGTCCCAGAAGACCGTGGAAATGAACACCACGGGGGTTGGAATTAAGAAGCGGGAAAGAAATGGGGTAACCTGATTAATGAAAATTTCAACAGAAGACCCAGAATAACCAAACATGGTTTATTATAATATATACCTATTTACATCACCAAGATCAGAGTTCCTAGTGTTTAACAAAAGGATATTACAAGCGCGAAGACTTAATTATCAACAGAATACTTAACAAAAAGAGACAATGGTAAAATAAGTAAATAACAAAAACCCATCTCTCAGCATCGTCACCTCCACGCGCCAGCCTACTGACCTGAAAAATATTTGAAAATATTTGAGCTGAGTACTGGTGCACTCAGTGGGTAAGTTTTTACAATTCAAGTTATGCAAATCATTTTATTAAAGTAATCTATCTGTGTTCATGCAGGTAGTGAAGCTTAGGAGGTTTCAAAATTTAAAGCAACCTAAGTTCACCAAAACATTTTATCGTGAAGCGCTTAAGAGTGTAACCAGTCATTGCCCGCAACCCGTACTACATCACCACGCGTAAAGTTGAGTATGGCCAAGTATACCCAATGGGTGTAACCCATATGTGTTTCATTTTAGTCTCACCGACAAGGAGTATGGCATGACAAATAATGCATGCATACTGTAGCTACTCACATTGACACAGCGCTGGTATATGAGACTCCGACAACATACAGTAGCACGTAAATATTTAACACAGATAGTCACATATGTAATTTTAACAAAGCAGAGCTTAATAACTCGAAAGATACAATTTGCAAATATATAATAGCCCACCTGGATAGAAGATAAACTTTCAAATCCTGGGTTGGTCTAGTACAGGTTCTGCTACTTCTTTTGAGCCTACAATAACAAGTCTTGGCTTAGCTTTGCTAAAGGATGCTATCAGAACTTAGCCCCTAATTTTCCTTTTAGTCTTATTTAAACTTTGGTATTTATTCAGTAGCTCTTGGATTTCAAACTTAACTGGATTCTTTTAAAATGTATATACATATTTATATATTTGTAATTCCCGTAACCAAACTATATTTGAATTTTCATCACAAACATTAGACCCCAGTTCTAAATCTTTATGTTAAGATATTGGAATTCATGCTTACAACACTAGATGTTTTGCTGAGGAATATGCATAGCAAATTTAGTTTACAAAATTCTACCCAAATGTTATTATAAGCCTAATATTCTAAAATTTTATATTTGATTTGTCTTATTTATGCTTGATAATTAGTTAATTAAGTAAATGAATTCAATATTTTAATTAAAGTTAAAACCGAGCTTTGGGGAATCTCAAATTAGAACTAAAGTTATAATATATATTATTCTTTTTAATTGTAAAAAGAAAACATGAGACATAGCTAATTCTTTTTTTTTTTTTACCAAATAGATAATTAAGAGAACTCACCTTAATGATATATTAACTACTGGGAATCCTAGGATAGCAACTAGTTGACCAGAGACACATTATAAATTTTGGAAGCTATAATTTTAACTACAGCTGGAGATTTTAATTTGTAATCCATACTCTAGATTGCATGAAATACAACTAATTGAATAATAAAAGATTACCTTGATAACAAGTTTGGTCGGCTAGCACTTATGATTCTTTTAGAATTTTCCCTTTTTTTTTCTTTTTATTTAAGGTATCATGAGAATAAATAACATGGCAACTAAATCAATTCATTACCAATCTGTATTATATATCTACAATATATTAATGACTCACCACTTGATTAATCCTATTTTGCCACATCAATTGGCTAAAGTAAGGTAGTGACACGTAGGGAACTAAATGTGATGACAAATAAATCCTATTAACCCACACACTTGTACACAAATGTATATATGTGTGTAACGGTTATATATATATATATATATATAAATAGTATTTATTTCTTTTTTTTTCAAAACCTATATAAATGTATATGTGTAAAAATAAAAATCACACTTAATATATTTGTGCTCAATAATTAAATTTCCAATTATTAAAACTAAGTTTGAACCTAGGATTCCGAATAAAGTTATAAGAATATCTTGGGTATCTCTAATTTACTTAACGGGCACACTTCACCTGAAAAATAAGATTTACAGGGGTCTATTATTTTTTTTCTAGCTCATTCTTAAGTTAGCATATACTATTTCTTAAAGACCAAAAAAAAAATTATAGATATTACACTTGTTCTAACCATTAGATTTATATTCCTAATTAAATTTAGGAAATAAAATTTTGGGCTATTACACTCCTTCCCCCTTAAAAGAATTTCGTCCTGAAATTCACGTACCTTCGAATAATTCAGGATATTGCTGTCTCATTTTGCTTTCAGTTCGATCATGATGATTCCATTGCACAAGCAACAATGAAATTTGCTTGTTTCTTAGGACTTGAACTTTTCTATCAAGAATTTCGTGGGGTTTCTCCTCATACGTCATATCGGAACGTAGAACTAACTCACTTTCTTTGACAACGTGTTCTGGGTCAAACACGTATTTTCTGGGCATTGAGACATGATACACATCATGAACTTGTGACAGGTCTGGCGGTAGAGCTAATCAGTAAGCTACCTCACCAATTCTTTCTAATATCTCGAATGGACCAATAAATCTTGGTCTCAGTTTGCCTTGTTTTTCGAATCTCACAACACCCCGTGTTGGAGATACCTTTAAGAAAACCTTTTCACCAACTTGGAACTGTAGGTTTGTCCTGCGCTTATCTGCATAAGCCTTCTGTCTGTCTTGTGCTTTTTTCATTCTTGCTCGAATTTGGTCGATCATTTTGACAGTGGTTTGCACGATCTCTGGACCCAAAATTTTTCTTTCTCCAACTTCATCCCAGTATAGGGGCGATCTGCATTTGCGACCATACAAGGCTTCATATGGTGCCATTTTTATAGTTGATTGATAGCTGTTGTTATAAGCGAACTCCACCAAGGGTAAAACATTTTCCCAACTTGTGTTTCCGTCCAACACAACTCCTCGTAGCATGTCCTCCAGAATTTGTATCGTCCTCTTTGATTGACCATCTGTTTGAGGATGAAAAGTAGTGCTGAAGTTCAACTTCGTTCCCATTGCTTCTTGAAGACTCTTCCAAAACCTTGATGTGAAGCGAGTATCACGATCTGACGTGATAGAAACTGGAATTCCATGTAGTCGAACAATGTCCTTCATATAAATTTGCGCCAACTTGCTTAATTCCGTTGTTGTTTTGATTGGCACGAAATGTGCTGATTTGGTCAATCGATCTACGATGACCCAGACTGATGAGTTTCCTTTCGCTGATCGCGGTAAGCCTACCACAAAATCCATCGCTATATGCTCTCATTTCCATTCTGGAATTTCCAACGGCTGCAATAACCCCGAAGGTCGTTGATGTACCACTTTCACTTGCTGGCATGTTAAACATCTTTCCACAAATGTGGCTATCTCCCTTTTCATATTATTCCACCAGAAATATTGCTTCAGGTCCTTGTATAGCTTTGTGCTGCCTGGATGAGCCATGTAGGGAGTATTATGAGCCTCTCTCATAATTTCTTGCTTCAATTTGTCATCACTAGGAACGCATAATCTGTCACGGAACATTAAAGCTCTGTCATTATCTTCCCTAAATTCTTTCGGTTCGCCCACTTTGACTCTTTGTCTTATCTTTTCTAATCGTTCATCTTTCTGCTGAGCTTCTATGATTATCGACCGTAGTTCTGGTTTGGCTAACACTGCGGCTATCACACTTGCTGTAGAGCTTGGTGAAAACACCAACTCTAATTTCATCTTTTCTATTTCTCTCACAAGTTCTTCTTTATTTGTAAGCAGACATCCCATCACTCCTTGTTTCTTTCTGCTCAATGCGTCAGCTACTACATTTGCTTTCCCGAGATGGTAGTTTATCGTGCAGTCATAATCTTTCACTAATTCTAACCATCTTCTCTGCCTCATATTAAGCTCTCTCTGTTCGAAGATATACTTCAAACTCTTATGGTTGGTGTAAATCTCGTATTTTACCCCATAAAGATAATGTCTCCAAATCTTGAGTGCATGTATGACGGCGGCAAGCTCCAAATCATGGGTTGGGTAGTTCAGTTTATGAGGTCTTAATTGTCGTGAAGCATATGCTACCACCTTCCTATTTTGCATCAGCACGCATCCTAAACCCAATTTAGACGCGTCAGTGTATATCACGAATCCTTCCACTCCTTCTGGCAAAGTTAAGACTGGTGCAGTTGTTAATCTTGTCTTTAGTTCCTGAAAACTCTGTTCACATGCATCAGTCCACTCAAACTTGACCTTATTTCTCAAAAGTTGTGTCATTGGCCTTGCTATCTTTGAAAAATCTTTAATGAACTTCCAGTAATATCCTGCTAAACCGAGAAAACTTCTTATCTCATGAATGTTGGTTGGTGAATTCCACTTCTTCACTGCCTCAAGCTTTGCAGGATCCACCTTGATGTCTTCTGCTGACACAATGTGCCCGAGAAACATTACTTCATTTAGCCAAAATTCACACTTGCTGAATTTGGCATATAACTTTTCTCTCCTTAGTGTTTCTAGCACTAGTCTCAAGTGTTTCTCGTGTTCTTCTTTATTTCTTAAGTAGATCAGTATGTCGTCAATAAAGATCAACACAAACTTATCCAAATATTTATGGAAAACTCGATTCATTAAATCCATAAAGACTGCAGGTGCATTGGTTAACCCAAAGGGTAACATTAGAAATTCGTAGTGACCATATCTTGTTCGAAACGGCAGTCTTAGGTATGTCATCTTTTCTTACTTTAACTTGGTGATACCCAGATCGTAGATCAATCTTGGAAAAGATTTTTGCACCTGATAATTGATCGAAGAGATCATCTATCCTCGGAAGTGGATACTTATTCTTCACTGTCAACTTGTTTAACTCCCGATAGTCGATGCACATTCTCATAGTACCATCCTTCTTTTTTATGAATAGAATCGGTGCTCCCCAAGGTGATACACTGGGTCTTATAAAACCTAATTCCAATAATTCCTCCAGTTTCACTTTTAACTCTTGTAACTCATTCGGTGCTAACCGATATGGGGCTTTAGATACCGGTGCTGCTTCCGGTTCTAGGTCTATGGTGAACTCTACTTGTCTGTCTAGCGGTAGACCTGATAAATCGTTTGGAAATACATCTTCATATTTCCATACCACCGGTACCTGACCCACTGTTAAACCTTCTTCTTTCTTGCTTACAAGGTTTACTAGAAATGCCTGACAGTCTCCTTTTTGTAACAACTTTACAGCCTTTAATGCTGAAATGATGGGAATTATATTTCCCATTTTTGCTCCATAAAACTTGACTTCTTCCTTGCCTAGCTTCTGAAATATTATCTCTCTCTCGTGGCAGCGTATTGTTGCACTCTCCTTTGTTAGCCAATCCATTCCAAATATAATGTCAAAGTCTCGCATCTCAAGAGCATAGAGATCAGTTGTGAAATTCTTTTCACCTACTACACAGTCTAAGTTCTTACAAACACAATCGGCTAAAAGTGTTTGCCCTGAAGGAATGCTTACTGCTAGGGCTTCTCATGCTAATTCTAGCTCTAGATTAAGACATTTACATACATCTCTAGATATAAAGGAATGTGAAGCTCCAGTATCAAATAAAGCAAGCACATGTATATCACACAAACTAATCATACCTGCCAAATTTCCAGGGTTTCCAGCTGCCTCTTGCTGGTTGAGAGCATACGCTCTGGCTTGTTGTGGTGCATGAGAACCTTGATTCTGATTTTGCTGAGGTTTGGGATTGTCTCTATTGTTGTTGTTATTCCCTCGAACACCTCCACCTTGTGGTCTCATATTTCTCATGCCCTGTCTGAACTGTGGCCTTTGCTGCTGCTGATCTTGCATTCCAAAATTTTGTTGACATTTATTAGCATAATGCCCTGTCGACCACATCGATAGCATTGGACACATGGTCCAAAGTGATATCTGTTACAAGTTGCACACAACGGTGAATTCCCTTGATAGCCCTGAGATTTTGGTGCAACATTCACTTGCCCTGCAGGCCTTGGTCCAAAGTTCCTTCCTCCTTGATAGTTATGCTGAAAATTCTTCCCTTGATAACCTCGTTGTGGTCCATCCCACTTCCGTTTTCCCTTCTGATCCCCAGTTACTGGTTTGGATGCTGAAGTCTTTGATGTTCCTTGCATTGCCTCAATACTAAGTGCCCAACTCAGTATTTGACCATAGTTTACTTCATCCTTTCCAATCAATGTAGTGCCTATTTCCGGTTTCAAACCCATGCAAAAATTTTCAATCCTCTTTGCTTCTGTGTCTACGGTCTGTGGTGCGTATCGAGATAACCTATTAAACTGCAAATCATATTCTGCCACTGATCTGTTTTCCTGTTTGAGATTCCAGAACTCATTAGCCTTCTGATGCTGATAATGAGCCGGTATGTACTTTTGATATAAGATCGTCTTAAACTTATCCCAGGTGAACACTTCCCAATCTACATCAGATATTGTCCTTCGAACTGACTCCCACCAGAAATCTGCATCATCCACAAGTTGATACAGGGCACAGGCCACCATTTCTTTATCACTACAATGCAAAAACCCAAATATCTTTTCAAGTGCTCGAACCCAACGTCCGGCTGTGAGTGGATCCCCTTCTCCATTGAAAGTTGGGGGATTATGGCGTCTGAACTCCATTTCAATTTTTGGTCCCTGACCCTGCGGAATATTCGGTACTTCTGGTACCGCCAAGTTCACATTTCTTGGTCTTCCTCTTGGCATTCTGCAACTAGTCAAATCTCCAATCGATCAACACTTACGTAAAGATTCGAAAAGAAAATAAAGATAATAACCACACATCTCGTAAAGAAAATGAAATGTATATATGCAAAGCCTTCTAAAAATATATACACAATATAAATATATAAATCTAAAAGATATCCTGAAACGGAACTTTTATATAAAAGAGTGGAGTACCACACATACATCATCTATACATCAAAAAAATAATATACTGTCTAGTCCACTAAGTCAAAAGGAAGCTAACTACCAAGTGCCTCATGTCGGAATGGTCTTATAACAACGACAACAAAAGCTACTAAGCTAATGATACAACAAAATGTCAGCGTCAGTATATACTAAACTACTCAAACTACTACAACTATACATCTATCTATGGAGACGACGGAATATACCAGTGCCCAGGACGCCCCTCCGCATCGAAATCACGTCGAAAGTGGAGCGTCGTACTTCCATCAGTTACTTCCATTGGCTCCTCATCGGGATCCTCCTCCGGGTCCTCCTCTGCAATGGCCTCTAACTGGGTCCCAGATCGACCAGCCTCATCATCATGTGATGCTATCGTGATAAGTGGCGGCTTTGGTGCAGGTGGTGCCGAACGATCTATCTCGATCGTCCTCTCCTCTGGTAAGACCGATGTAAATAGTACTCTAAACATATCCATATCCTCCTCCACTATGGGTAATTGTGGAGCCACACATCATCTATCTGCCCAAGTCCGTAGCACATACGTGAAGAATCTCGAGAAATAGACTTTCTCTGCAAAAGTAGGCGGAGATCTCTTTGAGAAAATATCAGCAACTCTTGCAGCCCATGGTCTCCAAGCTTGAGGTAGTCCAATAATATATCTCGCCGTAGCCTCTACCTCTGTAATACCACCGATACCCGAGACAGTCATCCATAAAGTCACAAAACGTGCAGTGAACTCTGGCACATCCTCTCCTGGTCTACTAATACATGCACGGAACCTCTCAATTCGCTCATCCATCGTAACACGAGTACGACACCTCTTTTGAGGTCTCACCTGCCATCCCGCCATCTAATTAGCACAATTTCTCAATCAGTCTATGTTCAGACATTTTCACAAATTCTTACAAGTTTAGCCTAAGTTCAACAACTACAGGCTAAATTCATCTTAAGTTCTCAAATTCCAAGTCAAAGTACTCATCTAGAGCACAAACATCAAATACAAATCAACTATCAATGTGTGCAATCAACATATGTCGATCATTCATAAGTATGCCCAAAACATAGATAAACAAATTCCTCACAGGTATATAATAGAATTAGCATGGTTTAACACAAAATCCTGTACGCCCACAGGCATATTTCATTCTCAAACCAGTAAGTAATCAGTGTAAGACTCAATCTTTCAAGGCATTCCTGCCAGCATGGAAAATCACAATCTTTCTTTTCCAAACCAACTTAACATTTCACCAATTAATGTAAACTTTTAAAATCTAAAAACCGCATAAAAACATGCGTACTTTTTGGCTGTTGCGTGAGTGACGAGCTGAGGGCTTATATAATATCACACGGGAATTTAATGAAAAAGAAAAACAAAATAAATTGACCCAACAGGTTTGCAGAGTTGCAAGACCTGCTCTGATACCACTCTGTAGTGCCCCGGTCCCAGAAGACCATGGAAATGAACGCCACGGGGGTTGGAATTAAGAAGCGGGAAAGAAATAGGGTAACCTGATTATTGAAAATCTCAACAGAAGACCCAGAATAACCAAACATGCTTTATTATAATATATACCTATTTACAACACCAAGATCAGAGTTCCTAGTGTTTAACAAAAGGATATTACAAGCGCGAAGACTTAATTATCAACAGAATACTTAACAAAAAGAGACAATAGGAAAATAAGTAAATAACAAAAACCCATCTCTCAGCATCGTCACCTCCACGCGCCAGCCTACTGATCTGAAAAATATTTGAAAATATTTGGGCTGAGTACTAGTGCACTCAGTGGGCAAGTTTTTACAATTCAAGTTATGCAAATCATTTTATTAAAGTAATCTATCTGTGTTCATGCAGGTAGTGAAGCTTAGGAGGTTTCAAAATTTAAAGCAACCTAAGTTCACCAAAACATTTTATCGTGAAGCGCTTAAGAGTGTAACCAGTCATTGCCCGCAACCCGTACTACATCACCACGCGTAAAGTTGAGTATGGCCAAGTATACCCAATGGGTGTAACCCATATGTGTTTCATTTTAGTCTCACCGACAAGGAGTAGGGCATGACAAATAATGCATGCATACTGTAGCTATTCACATTGACACAGCGCTGGTATATGAGACTCCGACAACATACAGTAGCACGTAAATATTTAACACATATAGTCACATATACAATTTTAACAAAGCAGAGCTTAATAACTCGAAAGATACAATTTGTAAATATATAATAGCCCACCTTGATAGAAGATAAACTTTCAAATCCTGGGTTGGTCTAGTATAGGTTCTGCTACTTCTTTTGAGCCTACAATAACAAGTCTTGGCTTAGCTTTGCTAAAGGATGCTATCAGAACTTAGCCCTTAATTTTCCTTTTAGTCTTATTTTAAACTTTGGTATTTATATATATGTAATTCCCGTAACCAAACTATATTTGAATTTTCATCACAAACATTAGACCCCAGTTCTAAATCTTTATGTTAAGATATTTGAATTCATGCTTACAACACTAGATGTTTTGCTGAGGAATATGCATAGCAAATTTAGTTTACAAAATTCTACCCAAATGTTATTATAAGCCTAATATTCTAAAACTTTATATTTGATTTGTCTTATTTATGCTTGATAATTAGTTAATTAAGTAAATGAATTCAATATTTTAATTAAAGTTAAAACCGAGCTTTGGGGAATCTCAAATTAGAACTAAAGTTATAATATATATTATTCTTTTTAATTGTAAAAAGAAAACATGAGACATAGCTAATTGTTTTTTTTTTACCAAATAGATAATTAAGAGAACTCACCTTAATGATATATGAACTACTGGGAATCCTAGGATAGCAACTAGTTGACGAGAGACACATTATAAATTTTGGAAGCTATAATTTTAACTACAGCTGGAGATTTTAATTTGTAATTCATACTCTAGATTGCATGAAATACAACTAATTGAATAATAAAAGATTACCTTGATAACAAGTTTGGTCGGCTAGCACTTATGATTCTTTTAGAATTTTCCCTTTTTTTTCTTTTTATTTAAGTTATCATGAGAATAAATAACATGGCAACTAAATCAATTCATTACCAATCTGTATTCTATATCTACAATATATTAATGACTCACCACTTGATTAATCCTATTTTGCCACATCAATTGGCTAAAGTAAGGTAGTGACACGTAGGGAACTAAATGTGATGACAAATAAATCCTATTAACCCACACACTTGTACACAAATGTATATATGTGTGTAACGGTTATATATATATATATAAATAGTATTTATTTCTTTTTTTTTTCAAAACCTATATGAATGTATATGTGTAAAAATAAAAATCACACTTAATATATTTGTGCTCAATAATTAAATTTTCAATTATTAAAACTAAGTTTGAACCTAGGGTTCCGAATAAAGTTATAAGAATATCTTGGGTATCTCTAATTTACTTAACGGGCACACTTCACCTGAAAAATAAGATTTACAGGGGTCTATTATTTTTTTTCTAGCTCATTCTTAAGTTAGCATATACTATTTCTTAAAGACCAAAAAAAAAATTATAGATATTACACTTGTTCTAACCATTAGATTTATATTCCTAATTAAATTTAGGAAATAAAATTTTGGGCTATTACACAAGATTCATTTCAAAAGTGAGCAAAATACTCACTACTTCACTCAGGCTCATATTTAACACATTATGAGCATCTTTAATGGCGGAGATCTTCATGTTGAACCTTTCGGAAAGCATTCGAAGAAGTTTGCTCACCATACTCTCATTCGAGATAGGACAACCAAGTGCGATAGACTCATTTAAAATTTCACACAGTCTTTCCGTGTACAAGGTTATGGTCTCATCTTCCATCATTCACAACATTTCGAACTTGGAAGTAAGCATTCTTAACTTTGTTTGGCGAACACTTGTTGATCCTTCACAATGTTCCTGCAAAATATTCCAAGCTTGATAAGTCGATGTGCAATTGCACACCATTTTAAAATATTGAACATCCACTGAAATAAAAATGGTATTCAAAGCCCTAGAATTGAAGTTAGAAATTATTCTATCGTCATTAGTCCATTGAGCATCTGGAGTAAGAATAAAATTTTCGTTTGGGCCCTCCATCCTTGGAGGAGTCCAAGCTTCAATTACAGCCAACCAAGCCCTTTCATAAATGGACTTGATATACATCTTCATGCGTGATTTCCACATTGCATAGTTTTTGCCATTACTATCCAATGCCGGAGGACGACACTGATTTATCTGAATATCCATTTTAGTAAATTAGCAACTAACGATCGAATACTTAGTATATCAAGTACCGGCTCTTGATACCACTTGTTATAATTTGTTACCCAAATTACTGAAAATCGAATACAGTTTGTAATGTCAAACTCAATGTTAAAGATAGTAATTTTTACTACCTTAACAAAATAGCAACGAATTAGAAATAAGTTTGCACGAGAACAAATTTTAAATCACACACAACATGTATGTGATTGCCATATGGCGAAATTATGCTTTCACAAGCATAAACAATATAGTTGATTATGTTGAACAAATGTTCTAAACACATCAACAAATCTACATGAACCTAAACCTAGTTTTCGACTAATTTAAATTCAAAAAAAAATAACAAACCAACCTACCAGTAAATTTGTTTACAGTGCTTCAACGATTCCTAGTTTTGATCTCTTCTATATAAACTAATTCGAACAATCCAATCATGAGAATTGAACGAAGGAAAATATGTATAGAAGAAGATAGTATCCTAGAAATCTAGTTGCACAAAGGGGGACTTGAGCTTTTGATCTTCTCACTCTCATGGTGATATATTCTCTGCTCGAATATCCTCTTCAAATGAGAATCAACTCCTTTAAATATCTTCACTTGAATCGACTTGAAATCCAAGTTATCTTCTTGAACGTGTGTTGTGGATAACCGCCATTACTCCACTATTTTGTAGAAAACCGTCTTCTTGGTGTGGCTAGAAACACAACTCACGTTCTCCTCCATTTCTCTTGAGTTCCAGTACATTAATCTCTGAAAAGAAACGGTCAAATTGAAGATAACAAGATACCTAAATAATAGGAGATAAAGTTTGACTAAATCAAACTTTATTAAAAAAAATAATATCTAAATCATATATATCCATTTATTTGAAATAAAGATTTCGTGGAATTATATGATTTAAGATATACGAATATAAAATATTTTATTAAAAATTATAAATCCTAAAAACTAGGAAATGATAAGATTAGACATTATAAATGTCACAGACAATGTCATAGGAATTTTGTATGACATTATGTTCAACATTAAACACAATGTCATTCATCACTTTACAAATATGATTTGTGAATATCATTCTCTTTTAGGCCTTGTTTACTTCAAGTATCAAATGATAAGTGAATAGATTAAATCGACAATAATTCGTGTGACAGGTGTATCCACAAGTTTTAATCGAAAAGAATTATTGGAAAATGTGATCGGCTACTACTACTAGCTTGTTTGTCAAAAAAGAAATAGATGCTAATTGATTGTTGGAGTAGCTGGTCTGGGGCTTGAAAATTTGAATTAAAGAATGAGAAAATTTAAACACAGTTCTATTTTTCTTTTCATAGCTTCAAATTAATTAAAATGTATTTTTTTTATTAGACATAATTGTCCTTATTGTCTCCTACAACTCTAAAAATTAAATCCTAACAAAATTAATAATGTATAGCCCCCCACACTCTTCCATGTATATATTTCATTGAAAAAGTCACCCACCAAAAATGAGTAAACACCTTTTCGCAAAAAAATTATTCACCATCAAGTTCTTTAATTTGTTTTCTTTTCCTGTAATTTTTTCTTCTCTCCATCAATATTAACAAGATAAATAATTGTAGAAACCCAGGATGATACTTGTAAAGTAAAATTTTATTTTCACAAAATCAAAATATACATTGTGTCTTTCTTGTATTTATACTAGCAGATACAATAGTGAAGCAGAAAACTAACTAGCTAGCTAATATCACATCAACGGTGAAGATATGAATCTTGTGTATATTAAAGAGCAGCTAGGATTTAGTAATCAAGAATGACATGGATTGTTGAGTTGTCATGAGCTGTTCTCCTTTCTCCTATTGCCAAATTAGTCAATCACATGAGCATACTCCTCTGCAGTAGGATTCTCTACACCCCCCTCAAGATAGAATGAAATCCACCAAACCAATCTTGGACTGTAAAAAATGAAATGGAGGTCCGGAAAGGCTCTTTGTAAACATATCGGCCAACTGAAGATGAGAATTCATAAACTGAGGCAAGACAAAACCAGCCTTATAGTGATCTCGAACAAGGTGACAGTCAATATCCAAATGCTTTGTGCGTTCATGAAATACCAGATTTTTGGTGATATGAATAGCAGCTTGATTGTCGCAGAATAGGGAAATGGGAAGTGAAGAATGAAGACTGAAATCCTGCAGTAGATTAGTAAGCCAAACAAGCTCACGAACGGTTGAGCTAAGAGCGTGATACTCAGCCTCGGTGCTTGAAGTAGAGACCGTTGGCTGTTTCTTACAGCGCTAAGAAACAAGTGAACCCTCGTAGAAAATATAATATCCAGTGAGAGAGCGTCACGTGTCCACGCAAGCACCCCAATCTGCATCACAGTAAGCATCAAGACGCAAAGTACTCGAGCAAGAAAAGAAAAGACCCGTAGAGGGGCAACTCTTCAAATAGCGAAGAACATGGAGAGCTGCATCCCAATGCTGAGTAGTGGGACAAGCAACGAACTGACTTAATTATTGGACAACATAAGAAAGATCGGGGCGGCTGAGGTTTAAATAAAGAAGCTGACCAACCAAGCAACAATACTGCTGTGCATCAAGAAGAGGGTCACCCTTATCTGCACAGAGCTGCAAACCAAGAGGGAAGGGAGTGGAGGCCGATCGACAACCAAGAAGCCCAACACCTTGTAACATATCATGAATATACTTACGTTGGCTGATGTAAGTACCCGAAGCGCCCCATGCAATTTCCATACCCAAGAAGAAACGAGCAGCACCAAGGTCTTTAATGGTAAAAGCATTATCAAGATGTTGCTTGAGTCTACTGATTTCACACTCCGAAGGCCCAATGATGAGAACATCATCAACGTAGACTAAGAGTGCTATGAAAGTGTCCCCAGAACCACGCAAGAATAGGCAAGGATCATCAATAGATTGGCGGAAGCCATAGGCAGAAAGGCAGCGGCAAAACTCCAAGTTCCATTCGCGCGAGGCTTGTTTCAACCCGTAAAGGCTACGAACCAATTTACAGACTTGACCTGGAGAAGCTTTAGAATATCCAGGTGGTGGGAGCATGTAAATATCATCGGTGAGATACCCATGTAAAAATGCATTATTGATGTCAAGTTGCTCAAGACACCACTGATGTGAAGTAGCCAACGCGATGAGCAACCAAACACTGACAAGCTTAGCAACAGGTGAAAAAACATCATTGTAGTCAATTCCAAATTCTGGCTTATATCCTTTAGCCACAAGTCTGGCCTTAAAGCGCTCAACGGAGCCATCAACTTTAGTTTTCACCTTGTACACCCATTTACAACTGATAACTTGCTTCCCAGAAGGGAGAGTAGTAAGATCCCAAGTATGATTGCATTCAAGAGCATCTAACTCTTCCGTCATGGCGTCAACCCACTCAATATATTGACTAGCATCTTTATAAGACGTGGGTTCACGATGATCACTAACATTCACAAGGAAGGCCACAAAACGTATGGAAAATAAAGGAGAAGAAACATACGGATAAGTAGGAGTTAAAATGCCATCGACTGATTGTAATGGGACATGATCCATAGTAAGGTGAGCAATGTAGTCCTGCATCCAGACAGGTGGCTCTTTCAAATGATCACTGCGTCGTGGTAAAGTAGGTTGCGGCGAAGACACCGGTGACAGCTCAATAGCTTGCTGTAGAGGTAGAGAACAAGGGGCATCATCAATGAACATATCATCTTGAACCTGTGGTGGTTTAACTGAATCAATATATGGAAGAGCAGTAGAAGGAAGGAAAGGATAGACAGAGAGATGAAAACTCACATCTCGTGATGTGAAAACCTTGTGAGTATCCAAACTATATAAGGAATAACCCTTATGGTTTGCAGAAATCCCCAAGTAAACACACTTAAAACTTCTAGAATCAAATTTGGAACGGTGAGGAGAAGTATTCACTGCATATGCTAAACAAGCAAAAGGTTGCATAAAATCCAAATGATCACTTTTACCAGTTAAGATTTCATAAGAAATAGCCCAACTCAACACACTATTAGGCAGCCGATTAATCAACCATGTAGCTGCAAGAATAGAGTATGGCCAAAAATGGAGTGGCATGCCTGCCTGAAACATTAATGCTCTAGCAATCTCTAACAATGTCATGTGCTTCCGTTCCACAATTCCATTTTGTTGTGGAGAGTACACGCATGTAGAAACCATGTAGAAACCCAGGATGATACTTGTAAAGTAAAATTTTATTTTCAAAAAATCAAAATATATATTGTGTGTTTCTTGTATTTATACTAGCAGATACAATAGTGAAGCAGAAAACTAACTAGCTAGCTAATATCACATCAATGGTGAAGATATGAATCTTGTGTATATTAAAAAGCGGCTAGGATTTAGTAATCAAGAATGACATGGATTGTTGAGTTGTCATGAGCTGTTCTCCTTTCTCCTATTGCCAAATTAGTCAATCACACGAGCATGCTCCTCTGCAGTAATCTTGGCATGCTCTGCAGTAGGATTCTCTACAATAATCAACCGAATTCAGATCGCATGACCTTTTACCCCAAAATTTCTTCCTAGAATTCCTTTGCATAATTCTTTTAATTCTCCTATTAATGGTTGGCAAAAGTTGGCAAAAGCATTCACAAAAAAAAGCAAGCATCCTTGAAGAATGTGGAAAAATGGGAAGAAATTGATGGAGGCCAGGCGATGTATAAAGTTTTTTTTTTTATAAAAAAAATAAATATGAAAGAAAGTAGGGCTATACAATAATTAGTTTTACTTCCATTTTTTAACTGATAAGGATTATAAAGATAAACATGTTTAATAAAATAAAAAATTTATTTAAATTAATTTGAAGGTTATTAAAAAAAATGGGGTTGTATTTAGAAATTTCATTGCACTGAATTAATCTGTGCTGGGAAGATTCGATGGTGCCCTTATGCGCACCATCCCCCAATTTGTTTGAAATTTTAATTAATTTTTTTTAAATATTTTTGTGGGGATATATCTCACTCATAAGTAGATGTTAGTTATGTTTGTCTTGTTTTCTTTTTACGCCCCCAGATATGTTAATGACAATGTTGTGAGATTTTTTTACACGATATTGTTAAAAAAAATCAATGTCGTTTATATAGCAAGAGGTGAAAACTCTGGAACGACATAATTAACATTTACTAATATGCCATTATTATCCTCAAAAAATTATTTATAATAATATTTACAAATAATTTTTAAATGAAAATTAAGAATTGGAATATAGTGCCCATAAGGGTACCATCGAATCTTTTGTCTATGTAGTATGTATTAAAATTTGGGCCCTTTATACTGGTCCGAGCTTAATTAATGTATAAAAGTGAACCCCTAAATTTATCGTTACATCCACCACTACTTTTTAAAAATATAAATATGAATAATTTAAATTCTTTTGCCCTTTAAAATGTCCTTAAATAAAAAAACCCAATAACCCCTCCTTATAACCCCAACTTATTTTATAACTAAATCCATTTTGTAATGGTTGTTGAAACATATATGACAAAGCAAATGAAAATATGTTAGAAAAATACCATAAAAGTTTTGATGAAATTTCGAAAACTCTAAGAATTGAAAAATGTCTCTGTAAAAATCAAAAGAACTCAACAACTGAAGTTTGTCAAATGAGCTCACCAACTGAAGTTCATCAAAAGAACTCAGCAACTGTAGTTCCACTCCAAGGCTATTTAAGAGCACACAACACACAAAGAAGTTGTTATTGCCATGCTTGCTACTCTATTTACTAAATCTGCCAAGATCAAGCCTAGTCTCTCCTATGGTAGTGTTCCAGCTTGTGCCTCGCCCTGACTGAAATAGTAGACTCTTGTCGATCTTACTCAGACAACTACTGAGGATCAAGCTCAAGATAAGGAAGGATGAGATGAGTCTGCTGATGCTGCCTCATCAAAGAAGCATTAGTTTCTCCATTTGTCTTTTAGCTGACAAATAGGAGGAGTGGTAAAAACTTAGTTAGCTGCTGAAGTTTATGCTAGCAAGTTTTTAAGTATATTTGTTTTTGGTAATGTACAAGATTTTCCATTCACCATCTTCATCAGTAAAAATTTCATTACCATTCTCCATTCACTTCCATTCTTTCATATACTCTGATACGTTCTGATACGCAAACATTGAGGGGAGAGAATTTAGAGAGTTCATTTAGGTGTTCCATGTTCACTTTAGGGAACACTTAATTTGTTTCTTTGTTAATTTCAAAGTATCTATCTCACCGAACATAAGTTGATGATGTAAGGGTTGTGCAAAAACATCAATGATCAACATGGAAGATTTGCCAGCCATAAAGCTAAATGAGGAGATTGTTAGTTCAGATGCACATGCCTTAGAAATTATCAATATGTTAATGGCACAACTTTATGTTTTAGCTAGGTGTTCAATACAATGTATCGGTTAATATTCAAACTACAATGTGCAAAATAATAAGGTTGAAGTCAGGAGAATTCAGTACTTAGTGTTCACACCAGTGTCAGCACATCAAATAAAGACGGGAGACTTTGGATGTTGTTCTATAAGGTGTTCAACCGTATGTACATCTATGAACTACAACAACCAGATCACAGAGTGATCGAGAAGAAGTTCTGCGATGGATTTTGATGTGTTGTAGGTTGCTGAAAACTTGTCTTGCGTTGCAGTCGAGAAGATTCTAAGTTCATGTATGGAAAGAAGTAGATCAAAGATAAAAAAAAAAAGGAATGATTCTAGAAGATGGGATCAATAAGAAAACTCTTACTTATTCGATCCGCGATAGAAAATGAAACTGACATTCCTTTCTTAACGATAAGTCAATTTATCTTGTCTATAAAAGAAGAGGTAAAAGATCAGTTTAATGTATCAACAAATGAGTTCAAAGGTTCCAAAGATTAAATTACATTTGAAGCTCTATGTGTTTTGAGCAGTTGGGGTTTGTCAGCTAGATTTGTTCATCCAGGTGTTCAACGTGAAGTCTAGTGTCCTAGTGTTTAGATTCTTTATGTAACACTTAGGTTTTGTTCTTTTGGATGAAAGTAGGCTCGGGAGAGTTTACTTGTGAGAACTAGAGAGATTGTAGAGTATGAGGGAATCTCATAGTTTAATTCATGAAAGAGGGTACAAATTAGTGAGTGGGTGTGGAGTGAAGGGAGTTCAGTCATGTAAAAATCTTAGTAAATATTCGTACTAGATTAGTGGATTATTTCTCACTGAACTATGTCTCCCAGAGTAGGTATTTACTGAACTGGGTCATCACATCAGGCATTCTTTAATATTATATGTCTTGTTTAATTTACAATCAATCTGTGTGAACACCGCATTGAACACTAGGAAAAAACACCTTAAGTTCTGCGCAACGTCTACAATTTCACATATTTTCCTTGAGTTTCTGCATTCATAAAGGTTGAGGGAGGATGCAATCAACTGCGTTGGAGAGTCTTTCATCGGAGGCTGAGTTAGTTTCAAGGGCGGCGTTCGGGTGTGAGAGAGATAAAAGGAGATAAAGAACATTATTTTTTGTTTGGAATTCGTTTGGACTTTTTTGTGAAAAAAGATTCATTTTTAAAGACACTAAAGGTCGCGATTTATATTTGTTTTACTATTTTTTTGCTCTAATTTCTTTCTGTAGTCTTGTAAATTTAATTAGAATGTTCCTAATTAATGTATTCTAAAAATCCGGACGGTTACACAATCTTTTATGCCATTGTTTGACCTTCAAATAGCTACTAGCAACAGAAAAGTCATAGCAACCCTGTCGTTACAAATGATAGAACTTTTTCCGTCATTATATATATTCGTAGTTAGAACTCATGTTTTTTATAGTGATAAATATATATAAAATAATACTTCGTAAAGGTTTATGGTTAAGGAAGTCGACTACTTTGCCAAGGTGACATCATCACATCAGCAGTGGACATGCCCACAGTGAGTAAGCGTGTGGTGTTTTATTATTATTATTTGAACTTTGAATTCTTGATGAATCCCATGCTAAAATCGATTCTAGTGATTTTGAATAAAATATATCCATAATTTAAGCATGAGTTTAGGACTTTGCTCAAGTTAATTAGTTATGATTATTTTAAAAATATTATTAAACAATTGTAACATTTGGAGAAGATGAAAACTAAACCATAAAAAAAATACTAAACTATATATGAGACGTAGTTTTAAATATTAAATTTATAAAACTTAATTTTCCAATTTTCATCTAAAAAGCACTTACTGATACTTGTTCTATTTTGTCCGTATTACAGAAGTGCATATACTAATATCCATATTATATAGGTGCATGCTAATATTCTAATTGGATTTAATTAATTGGTTTTGTGTTTGTTACTTTCGTTTTTATTTGAGTTACGTACAAAATTATTTTACTTAATATAATTCGAACAATACAATCATCCTATTATATAAACACATTTTATTTTTTAAATTATAATCTCACAATGTATGTACATATGTACATGCATAGGGCTTGTGCGCTCTATAATTGTGAAATAGTGCACAACTATTTCACAATTGGGATGAATGTGAAATATATTAATGTACACAAATGTCATTTTGGATGAATGCATACAAATTAATAAATTGATTAAATACCTAATATATTATTGTGTGAATATATTAAATGAGTTAAATATAAATATTTGAATGCATTAAATGAGGGTAAATTTGTGAAAAATGTGAATTTTCTGTCTCGAATTTGTAGAATAACACTTTTTTTGAAACAAAATTAAAATGCTAAAATGACACTTATTTAGAAATGGAGGGAGTATCATATAAGAGAGATCAATTATACTAAGATTAACTTTAATTTGTGTGACTGATTCAACTTAGTTAGGAGGTCTCCATGTTAAACCATCCAGATGTGGTTCAAATTCTCTGTTGTATTTCTTCGTGTTTCACTCCGTATTTTCTTATTAAATTTATAATTTAAATAATATTTATTAAGAAATAAAAATTAATTATAACATATATCATCACAGTCAACATTTATCAATAAATAAATAAATAAATAATTATAAAATTAAATTTTGAAATAATCAACCATAATAATAAATTATCAATTAAAAGATGAAATTTAAAAACTTAAAAATAATTATATACCCTAATTGGGTGTGGTGAACCCCAAAAATAAATCGTAAAATTAAATTAAATCACAAAAAAAAAATTAAAGAAAAAAATATAAAAAAAAAATCACACTTTAATAATACAATACGGAGTATATATACAAGTTAATTTGGTTGTGTGACTTTTTTTTTTTTTTTTTTTGAGGAAATTGTTTGTGTGACTACCTGATTCTTTGAGTAGTAGCAGAAATGTTTCCATGCATTACACGTTGGGAAATAAAACTTTTTATATTCTAAACCCAAACACGGAGGAAATTAAAGTCACGTTGCAAAAATGATATTGTGTAATACGTAACATTGAAATGCCGTACGAGTTGGTGGCACTATTGGTAAGTTATTTAGGGGTTAATTGATTAAAAAGCATCACTTTTGGGCATAGTTATAAATTTAATATGAATTTTAAAAGTAAATGTTTAAAATATTATTTTTTTAATTTGAGTGTTATTCAAAATCCTCAATTTTTTTATAAAATAAATTGACATCCGATTTAACCATTAATTTGCTCGTCTCTTCGAATTCATCATGATTTGACCATCAATTTTCTAAAAAAGATGTCGTTGTAGCTGAATTTAACAATGCCAAATTTTTTTTCATTGATGCTAGTATAAAATTCGGCCATTTTGACATTATTTTGAAAATTGGATGGTTGAGCCACAACGAATTTGAAAAGACAAGCAAATTGTGTATTGAATTGGAGGTTAATTAATTAAAAAAAATGAAAATTTTGAATAACACATAAGTTCAAAGTTGGTGTTTTAATTGTCTAGCTACTTTTAAAGTTCATATTAAATTACATCTATGCTCAACAACAACAACAACAACAACAACAACAACAACAACAACAATAATAATAATAATAATAATAATAATAATAATAATAATAATAATAATTGACATTTTTGTATGTTTTGCATTTATTATTTTATTATTATTTTATGTTGTAATGTGATGCGATCCTCGCCGGCACAATGACAAAGATAGCAGTTGTTTTCCTATGAGTATCAGGTTACACGAACGGAATGGATGAATCGTCCAAACCCTAGCCTCACAACGATGTTGAACCACGAATTATTGAATCCGCAACCAGCTATTGAATGGAAACACAAACTTGAATTGAATGTTGAAGATGCCACAAACGAGGATGGTAAACCCGTTTGATAAGTCAGATTGAATCTCACGATGTATTGTGAAAATCGGATAAATCTCTTAGAGAGAAAAGATGAAACTCATGTTTTTGTATATGAATAATCTGAATTCCCTCAAATAATGTTTTCCACCTTTAAATAGGTTGGATCGATAATAAATAAACCCTATTAGAGTTCTAAACCAACTAGGAAACTAGAATAAGCCCCAAAACAGTTCTAAACCAACTAGGAAACTAGAATAACAATAAAATCCGAAAATTAATTAAATATTCCAAAAACACGCGAATTGTCTTGGTACTTCACGTGGTGCCATGTCAGCACGAGCTAATCAGCCCGCTCCTCTGCAGCAATCATCATCTTCCACGTGGGCTCGGGTTTAGCTCCCTCAACTGGTTTTCTTGATGTTTCTTGATACCATACTTCTTCGATAAATCCGTTGAAGACTTTCTTGAACTTCTTGGCCCTCAATCGAGTCACGGGACCTTCTGACACTCTAATGGGATCTGGCACGTCCTCAACACGATTTGCATCATTCCCCTCCTCTTGAAAAAGATTTGTCCTCAAATCCAAACCACCTGGATTAAAGACTAATACGAACCGATTATCAAATCTTTTCGCACGAGTTGAATATGACACCTCTTCATGAACATGGACATCCAGTCTGTGTCATACGGTTGCAACTCCACCACTCCACCATGGTTTGGGAAGTGCATCAAGAATAGGTCTGGTGGCACATCTATGTCGAGTGGTACATCTTCGTCAACCTGTAAGATAAACACATCAAAATAAACTTGTTGATGACAAATGTTAGAAATCAGCTGCTCGGCCACGTTTGCTTGTACGAGCTCCTTTTGATCTTCAGTCACTTCCCAACTCAACTTGCTCTCGATCTCCAGACATTGCTTTAATTCCATCACATCTCCTCCACCATCTACTTCTAACTTCCCTCCATCATCTTTCTCTTGGACTGCCTCTTCATCTTCATTTAATTTCGAGCTCAAGGATTGACTATCTTCCATTGTAAATTCTACATGAACTGTGTCTTCTAAACTCATCATCTCTAGATTAGCAGCTTCTAGAGTGGGCACCTCTAGGATAATTTTATCAATATGAATGGGAACGGACTCTTCTTCATTACAATCTTCTAGAATTAGTTCCTCAAGTTTGGACTCTCCAACGTCTTCATATGTGGAAACAACTATCAATTCATTTGTAGGTGTATCAACTGAGAATGGTACCTTGGAAATAGAATCTTCGTTGGTGGCTATTAACACAGTTGGTATCTCAACATTGGAATCCACTTGAACCACCTCCTTTGACCTCATCTCCAACCTCTCCAGCCGTTTTTCCACCCAAATGGCGTATTGCACCATGTCCTCGAACTCTTCATAGTGCCGCAATGCTACTCTTTCACAGATTGCCCTTCGTAGACCAGATAGAAATCTGTCCATTTTATCTTTTAGATATTCCTCCACATCAGCTCGTCTCATGGCTTCCATCAATTCCGTGAAGTAGTCATGTACGCCACTTCTCCCTTGTTTCAGCTTCTCTAGCTTCATCTCCAGCTCTTGAAGGTAGTAATAAGACACATGATGCCTTCTCAACACCCTCTTCATTGCTTTCCATGTATCTATTGGCTCCCTAATATGCCGCCTAACGAAATAAAATTGATTCTACAAGGTGAAAACTTCATCACAAAATCCACTAGCTGCAACTTTGACCTTTTTCCGCTCAGGATAACAATGGCAGTCAAATGTTAACTCCATTTGTCTCTCCCAATCCAGATAAAGCTCAGGGTCACTCCTTCTATGGAAAGAAGAAATATCGGACTCCCAAGTCTCCCTCGGACCAGCTAGAACCATTCCCACCACTGTATCCTCCATACATTTTTTTAACTCTTTTTTTTTCGTCCCCATTTTTTTGGAACTTTCTCTCTTTTTTTTTTTTGCACTTTTCTCTCAAATACAAGTAATAACAACTAGAATAATACTAAAAGAAAGATTAAATACAAAATTGAACAGAGAAAAATAGTAGATTTTTTTTCTGTCAACTTTTTTTTTTACTCTACTACAAGTAGTAACAACTTAAATAACACTAAAAGAAGATCAAATACGAAATTCAATGAAAAAAACAGATATAACTTTTTTTTCAAATCAGTTTTTTTTTTGTTGATTCCTCTTTTTTTTCATTTTATTCAGCTCTTTTGTTTTTTTTTTTTTTTGGTCAGCCTCTCTTCTCTCTTTTTTTGTTGCTGATTTCATTTATTTTTTTATTTGTGAAACTAAATACAGAAAATTAAGATAGATAGATGGGAACCTGATATAAAATCGTTGCTTTAATACCACTTGATGCGATCCTCGTCGGCACAACGACAAAGACAGCAGTTATTTTTCCAGGAATATCAATTTACATGAACAGAATAAATGGATCGTCCAAACCCTAGCCTCACAACGATGTTGAACCACGAATTATTGAATCTGCAACCCGCTATCGAATGGAAACACGAACATTGATTGAATGTTGAAGACGCCACAAACGAGGATCGTAAACCCATTTGATAAGTCAGATTGAATCTTACGATGTATTGTGAAACTTGGATAAATCTCTTAGAGAGAAAAGATGAAACTCACGTTTTTGTATATGAATAATCTGAATTCCCCCAAATAATGTTTTCCAACTTTAAATAGGTTGGATCAATAATAAATAAACCCTATTAGAGTTCTAAACCAACTAGGAAACTAGAATAACAATAAAATCTGAAAATTAATTAAATATTCCAAAAACACGCGAATTGGCTTGCTACTCCATATGGCGCCATGTCAGCACGAGCTAATCAGCCTGCTCCTCTGCAGCAATCATCATCTTCCACGTGGGCTTGGGTTTAGCTCTCTCAAGTGGTTTTCTTGATATGCTTCTTGATACCATACTTCTTGGATAAATCCGTTGAAGACTTCCTTGAACTTCTTGACCCTCGATCGAGTCACAGGACCTTCCAGCACTCTAATGGAATCCGGCACGTCCTCAGCACGATTCGAATCATAATGTACTTGAAGAAAGAATAAAAAAGGAAGATAAAGTGGGAATCATCATATATTTCCTTTATTGAGAATCAATTCCCGATGCCTTGCTTCAATAATTAATTCAACCACATTTCACATGTATCTTTATATAACCATTAGTTTAATAATCATGCACTATGTGTGCATGCTTAAACAACAGTAACAATAAATTAATCTGTACGTATTCTTGTTGAGGGGAAAAAAAATTAAAAAATGGTAGAAGCAGTGACAACGATTAATATATGCGAGCGTGAGTGCTCCTGCTGCATCGATCGCATATATACCAACGAGTGGAAGGAGATGGACGGAATGAAATTCACCGAAACTCCACTTCACTGCGCAGCGGCGGCGGGGAACACGGCGGTGGTTTTAGAAATTCTGAGCCTGATGCCGTGTCTGGGCAAGAAGCTGAACCCAGAGGGGCTGAGCCCCCTTCATGTCGCCATCAAGGCAGGGCATAGAGACATGGCACGAACGCTGTCGCTATTCGACAGTCAGCTCGTGCGTGTGAAGGGGAAGGGAGGGATGACTCCGTTGATGCAGTGCGCTGCCGGAGCTGGCGATGACGAAGGCCGCAAACTTCTTGCTAAGTTCTTGCTTTCATGCCCGCAATCGGTCGCCGACGTGAACAACAGGGGTCAAACTGTTGTTCACGTCGCTCTGGAAAACCAGCAATGCGATGCTGTTTGCGTGCTTGTGGATTGGCTGACGAGGAGGGATCAAATCTCGTCGGTTCTCAACGTCAAGGATTTCAACGGCAACACAGTCCTTCACGCTGCTGCTCAATTTGGCTGTGTCAAGGTAAGTTATACTTTATATGTGTACAGAGGTGGACTATAACGAGCATTGTGTTTGGTACGAGAACTAGCTAGGCACTATGTTTATTTATTACAATTTTATTGCTTATGTTAATGTATTTTAGTGCTAATGAATGTCAAATACAATTAGGAGTAAAACACAAGCAAAAAAAAAATTAAAATAAAAAATTAGGACTAAAACACAATAACATAAGTAATAAAATTATACTACCTTCGTCCCAATAGCAAGGTCCACTTGCTATTGGGCATGGAGATTAAGGAGAAATGGATTAGTTGATTAAGTAGTGGGTAAAGTAGGTGTGGTCAATTTCTTTAAGTAGTATTATAATAAAAAGTAATATAAAGTAAGTGGGGTCCACTTTGATGTTGACATTAATTATTTTCATATTTGGAAGTGAACCTTGTTATTGGGACAGCCAAATAAGGCAAGGTGGACCTTGCTATTGGGACGGAGGTAGTAGTAAATAAGTATAGTGCTAATGTTTTCAGATTAAGAAGAGTACCCATTTAAACCAAATTATATATATATATATATATATAGAGGATGGATCAAATGAGAACCTAAACCCCATGTGAGAACTAAGAACTCATCTCATTCATCCATTGTTTTAATTTAGATGACTAAGATTTGGTCAATTTTTTGTCAAAGACGAGGTGGCAAACTTGTAATATTTGAGCATAATTTTCGGAAATCATATAGACAACACTTTAGAACCGTTGTCTATTCTTATAAATTTTGCTATGCTAAAATGAAAGTACTATCATGCTATTATGAACATATATATATGCTAATATGAATATATATGCATGCTAGTATGAACAGATAATGTCCTACTATTAACGAATACTACTACTGCTATTATGAGTAAAATTTATGTGTTTTATGAATATTTTTTCATGATGTTATGAATAGTTTTTCATGCTATTATGTGTATACTTCCATGTTATCGTTAATATTTTGTCATGCTATTCTGAGTTTAACATCACGCTATTATGGATGAAAAAATATATTATCGAATAAACATATGAACAATAGATCTTAAATGAAAGAGCACGAAAAGAGCTTTAATTTGATGTATGATTTGCGCTAATCTAATGAAAAATGAACAAGTTATGGATGTTCAAATTTTAAATAAATTTTGTGTAAGGATGCTGATGTCAGCTTTGACCAGGGGTAAGTTTGACTTCCTCTTATTTACCATTATGCCACTGTCTTTTTATTTAAATCTGGACCACTGAAATCAAAGCATTGTACAGTTGAGATTAGTTCTTAGTTCCCACATGGGCATTGGTTATCATGTAAACCCTACCCTATATATATATGTGTGTGTGTGTGTGTGTGTGTGTGTGTAGGAAAGGATTTGGTTTAAATGTGGAGTTGTACTTCATATATGAATGTGAGAACAATGCTTGTTTATTATAATTTTAGTGTTTTTCTTACTGTATTTTGATGTATTTTTTTTAACGTTTTTCTTATTGAAGACAAAAATTTAATAAAAACTCGTAATCTGAAAATGTAACACTAGTGAAACATAAAAAATACAACGGTTAATTACACTTCAGTACCCAATGTGTTAGGTAATTTTGCACTTATATCCCAAACTTTTAAAAACTACTTATTAATATTCAATATTTTAAAAAATTAACAGTTATACTATATCAATTTTCTGACCTTACAAATGTTGACATGGACTGCCGCACATATAATTGCATTTTTGGAATCTTCTCCACCTATGCTCCACAATTTAAATCAAATATTAATGCACGCAAGATTTTCTAGTGGTGTACATGAACATTTGGAAGGCCGAAAAATTATTTTCATGCTATAATTGTTGATTTGTACAAGTTCAGACGTTCAGATATTAGGTATTGAAATTATTTTAATGATTAAGATAAAAGTGTAAAAACGTTCAAACATTGAGTATTGAAATATAATTTACCTTTTTTTTGTGATAAATTTTATGTACTTAATTTGGTTAAAAGATTAATGAAAGTTAATTGTTTTTTGAAAAATATGAATTCTATTCGCTTTACCGGTTAGGGCAATATCCTACAGGGTTGCTAAAATTTAATAGGACACTATTGAATTATGGGTTAATTGTCAAATAAATTATCACATTTCCATCCTTTTGTAAATTAGACATCACATTTAAATTTAGTCAATTACAACACCACGTTTTAATTTGCATGAGATTAAACATCCCCAATTTTTCTGACGAGTTAAGTATGATGTATTTGGCCTAAAAAACACGTTGGCAACCACGTCAACATACACGTGTAACAATTGATGCCGTTTTTGTTACTTGCTCTTCTTTTTTTGTTGAAAAAATCATTTTTTATATAATTATTTATTTCGAAAATAGAAAATATATTGAGAAAACTAATAAAATCGACGTTGTTTGTTATGTGTGTGTTGATGTGGCTGCCAATGTGGTGTTTAGACTAAATACGTCATACTTAACTCTCCGGAAAAATCAGAATGTTTAATTCCACACAAATTAAAATGTGGTGTTGGAATTAACTAAATTTAAACATGGTGTCTAATTTGCAAAAATGTGTAAACGTAGTGATTTATTTATCAATTAACTCATTGAATTAATATCCTATCGATTGTCTTGTTCTATAAAAATAAACTATGCTTTCATTGAAAGCTACATTTGTTACAAAAGTCATATGATATATACTATTTTCGTTATCTCGTTATCAATAATGCTAGGCAGCCAGATTCTGGCTAGCCAGAATCTTTTATTATTTTTAATAATTAATTAATTAAATTAATAAAACATTAATTATTCAATAAATTTACATTGATGCCTCCATAATAATTAGGGCTAATCCTCTAATTAATTTCCACTTCTAATGTGTGCTAAGAAAAATCTGCTTCTAATGTCTGCTCAAAAACAAATCCGCTTCTAATGAATATTACTGATCAAATATTTCCCAAAAAATTAGCAATATTATTTGGGACAATATTTTCCAAAAACAAAAAAATCAACATTTAATAATTAACATAATTAATCTACTAATAATACAATTTTATTAATTATTAAAAAATCAGATTGTAACTAGCCAGAATCTGGCTGCCTAGCATTATTGTTCCTTGTGTCATGCACGAATTTAGTTATACATAAATTTATTATTTTAATATTAATTTATTTGAATAATGTTATGTTCTATTTTTATATATGAAAATAATGTGCAAAGGAAATTGGACAATAATAAAATAAGATGTACATACTTAGGAAAAAGGAAAAAATAAAAATATATTTTTAATAAAAATGATTAATGTTGAAATTAGTATCAGTACAGAAAAAAACTTAGCTAATTAATATAAATTCGTCAGCCAATCCAGATAATCAACCATAAATTTAAAATCATTATCTATTAAATTGATTAGCAAGACCGTATGAGGTTACTAATACTTCTATTTCAAAATTTAAAAAATTACATATATATTGATACCTAATATTTAGAATTTTCGTGCATTTCAAATCTGATCTGCTTTGCCAAAATCAAAGAGATTGCTTACTTACATCAATCTCATTGATTAATATGGCAAGACATGTAAGATTTGGGATGCCGAAAATTTGCCGAGGCTTATCTTTATATTTCAATGGTTGTATGGGGCGAGAAAACTAGTGGATCTAGTTAAATTAAACAGACTCAACTCCAATAAGGAAACCGCTGTGGACGTTGCCGAAGAGTTTAACCAAAAAGAGGTGTTGGAAGTGTTAAGAAACAAAGGAGCTAGGTCAAGAAGTGAATCATCCCCCACTACAACTACCACCGAATATGTGCTTACCAAACCAACATTCTTCGAAGCCATTTCCCGCAAATACCACTATCTCACGCAAGAACTCACCCTCGACATGCGCAGCGCCATCTTAGTGGTTGCGGCGCTCATCGTCACCGCCACCTACCAAGGCGTACTCCAGCCTCCCGGCGGAGTTTATCCTCCAGCCGACGCCCCCTCCCCCGCCCCCGCCCCCGCCCCCGCCGCTCTACTCCATACGCGGCTGCCGCGGCGACTGGTGAGCGAGATTGAGGTGCCGCCGCCGCACACGGCGGGGCAGATGGTGATGAAGGAGAACCAATTCCGCTACTTCATACCGTCGAACTCGTTCGCCTTCGCGTTGTCGGCGGTGATAATAATATTCGTGGTCCCGGGGTCGCCGGTGTTCCTGATCCTCCACCTCTGCTTGGTGTTCATGTGTTTCAGTTATCTTCTCGCCCTCGACGCCATCTCCGCTTACACCAGCATCTCCAACATGATCTACATCATGGCCTCGTACGCCATTGTCGGAGCCTTCCTCGTCAAGCTCTTTTATTATCCGGTGAAGGCGCTCCTCGTCGACGAGGATTGGTGGCTGCGCGGATTCGGCGTCAAGGTCTCCAACTGCTGGAGCAAAATCACAACCAAAGATTCAAAGGTCATAACGGTTGCGGAATCCATGAAAAAGCAGCACCGTGTGCTGGATCTTAAATAAAATTCATTTGCTACACAAATATATATCATTAACATTCTTATTTGATGGGACAATAATTACTGTAAAGGTAATGGATGTAATATATATGTGACAATAGGGCTTTTTAGCCACTTCAAAGTTTAAAAAACTTTTTTTAGCCACCAAATTTTAAATATTATTTTTTTAGCCAAAATTACTACAATACCCTTATTTTAAAAAAAAAGGTAAAAAAAATTCAAATTAGTTTCTCTCTCCAAAACACTCTCTTTCCTCTCTCTGCTATTCTGCACAGATGGAACTTTGCACCGGTCACCCCCTCCCATTTTTTAATCTGAAAATTGCAAAACTCATCACCACCACCACCGCGACAAATACAACCGCCGTCGCTCTCTCCCCTCTCGGTTTAATTAATTAGAGACAATAGGGCTTATTTTCTCCTCTTCATAAATATGTATTTTCTTAAACAAAAAAAAAAGATCTGCATTTGTCATCGCCGCCTCCGACGCTCTCGTCGCTGCCTTCGCCGCCTCCACAAGCACCTCCCCTCTCTATCGCAGTCGCCGTCGCCCCTCCCCCTTCCATTCTTATTTGAACTTTGTAAATTTGTATTGCTTATGAATAATGTTGATTTTGTAATTTGAGTTTGAATTTTGGTTTGGAAAAGAAATAGCAAATGGAGAAGAACATTACGAAGAAAATCCGATTAACGTTTTTTTATTTTTGCGGTTCTGCAAATTTTTGGACTTCTGCATAAAAAATCTGAAAATGTCTTCTTACCTACGCACTGAGCTCAGCGTGCTGCCCCGCGCGCAGCGTCCCCTGGGCGCCGTGGCCCGGCGCGCGCGCGGTCCCTGGCGCGCTGGCCCCGTTGCGCGGGCGGTCCCCGGGCGCGTTGGCCCCGGCGCGCGCGCGATCCCCGGGAGCGCAAGCCCGTTCCGCGGCGTCCCCCGGGCGCCCTGGCCCCTGTTGCGCGGGCGGTCCCCGGGCGCGTTGGCCCTAGCGCGCGCGCGATCCCTGGGCGCGCAGGCCCTGGCGCGCAGCGTCCCCCGGACACGTTGGCCCCGGCGCGCGCGCGGTCCCCGGGCACGCTGGCCCAGCGCGCGTACTGTCCCCGGGAGCGCAGGCCCCGGCGCGCGCACCTGCGCGCCGAACTCGGCGCGCATATCAAATGCGCAGGTAAGAACACTGATTTTTTTTTTTTTTCACGAAATGATTTTTTCAATTTTTTTCATTTTTCAAATGCACAAGGAAGGGAAGAGAGAAATGGTTTTTTTTTTTTAATGGAGGGAAAGGGTATTTTAGTCCAAAGTGGCTAAAATAATAATGTTTAAAAATAGGTGGCTAAAATAAGTTTTTTAAAGTTCTAAGTGGCTAAAAAAAAAGTTGACCCTGATATATATTGTGTGTGTAGACAAAATAAGGTGAGTGTGTAATGTAAATGTCTGATATATGTGATTATCTTTTATGATCAGGTGTAGGTATATAGATTTCTAGGGAGGATCCTAACCATATCGAGAGATTAACCTAATAAAAGTCGAGCCGATTTTCTATATGCTTATTCTTTCTCCGATTTTCATTACTTATTAGTTTTGCAGTGTTGTAGGGCTTCTCTAATTAGTATCTCGATCTGCAACGATTCTGCAATTAAGCCCGGCTTAAAAAATACTACCTCCATTTCATAATGTTTGTTGTTTAAGGTTTTTTTTTTTAGTTTCAAAATGTTTGTTGTTTTATATAATTTGACATCCTCTCTCCCAATTTTAACCCTTTCAAATCCTACAAGATTTTTTGATTCTAACTTACCTATAATATATGAAGAGAGAAAAATATATGGAGAGAGAAAATATTGTTATTTTTTAGGAAAATATAGATGAATTAGATTTTATGGCATATATAAGGGATGGGTATATTTATCCACAAAATTAATTCTTAATTCCAGATAAAAAAAACAAAACAACAAACATTATGAAACGGAGGTAGTATATCTTCAAATTTCCTATTGCACTTCTTCGTGTTTACTCCGTGTTTCACATGCAAATTTATGATTTTAACAATATTTATTATAAATAAAAATTAATTATAACACAAAAAATCATAGTCAATATTTATCAACAAAAAAATGAATTATAAAATTATAAAATTAAAATTTGAAATAATTAACCATAAATTTAATAATAAATTATTAATTAAAAACTGAAAATCAATTACTAAAAAATAATTATATATCCTAATTTGATCGGGTGAACCCTAAGAAATAATCTTAAAATTAGAATAAAAAAAAATTGAAAATACAATGCAAGAAAAACTTATAATTTGAAAGTGTAATAAGAAGTGTAACACTGAGAGTGAAACAAGGAAATCTCATGTGAAAAAATATATACTATATTTCCTTAATAGCATGTGTGGCTAGGAATCTAATTAAGGGGTAGAGCATTATTAATAGTTCACTAATTTAATTTTAATGTATATATTATTTCAAAATTATGATTTTTATTTTCAATTACAGTTTATATTTCTTTCAAAAAAATTAATTGTTGAGCGCAATGCACGAGTCCATGCATTAACGTCAGGTGAATGTATTGCGTGAGTCGCCTGATTTTAAAAAAATTAAATTAATTTACTTTAATATTAGGTTTCATTAATTCCATTTTATGGTATATATTAATATTTATTTCAAAAAAAATTAAATCAATTCACTCTAATTTTAGGTTCACTAATTTTATTTTATAATATATAATTTTAGGGAGAGTGCATTGCGCGAGTCGATAGATTTCAAAAATATTAAATTAATTCATTTTAATTTTAGGTTTCATTAGTTCCATTCTAGGGTATATACTTATATTTATTTCAAAAAAATTAAATCAATTCATTTTTATTTTAGGGTCACTAATTTTATTTTAGGATATATAATTTTTTGGAAGAAAAAACTAAAAAAAAAAATAAAAAAATAAAAAATAAAAAAATTTAAAAATTTTAAAAAAATAATGATGGCGCGTGTACCTCACACACCACGTGTGGGCTCGCGTGGCCCACTTGCATGTGGTACACACATGACACGCCTGACAAAATGTAATTTTTGGACCCTTTTTTTCTTTCTTAATGGTTCTGAACCGATCTAATGGGCTCAGACCCATATACTAAGTACACAAGAGACCTCCTCTATTTGGAATAACCATGTGTAAAAAATTGAGTATATAAAATTGGAGTTTTAAAAAATAATTTTTCATTTATGCCTACATAATATTATTTATATATAAATAAATTAATTAAATCAAATAGATAACTGTAGAATTATTAAATTGAAGTAATTATGTATATCTGTTAAATATTACAACTCAAATATTTTGTGAGCCTAATTACATATTTTATCTACAAAAATTAACTTCAAGTATTAATAGTCTCCAAAAAATATTTACAGATCGGTCAAAAAAACCTGAACTCATTACTTCGTAAAACTATAAACCATTTCGCTGAAAATACAATCTCAAACATAACTATTTATGAGTTCTACTATGAAATTATTCTATATTTTATATATCTAGTCAACTATTCGTAGGCAGACCAAATCCTCTGTGTCAATTTCGCGTTTCATCTTTTAATCCGACCATGAATTTCTGCCATGTGTATTTAAATTCTTTTAGTAGACAATTGTTAATTAATTTTTAAAATACACATGACATGAATTCAATATAATGGTTGGAATACAAGTTGAAACATCAAACTGGAATAGAGGATCCCATCCGATCGAGGAGAAACGGAGTGAGTAAATCTTTTACGTTTTCTTTTGAAAATGTTAATATAAGGGTATTTTTTGTTAGAAAGTAGATTTGAATCTCATATATTATGGGATTATATTAGAAGATCTCGTGTAATTAGGAAATAGATAAATACCTTATATACGCTTGTTTAGCTATATAATGGTGATTGTATTCAGTTTTCAATTACAACAACAATAATACAGCAACATCAAACACATTACAATGAATTCCTACACCATGATTTATTCCTACGCATATTTGATACCACAGTCTAACTTGGTATCAGAGCAGGTTGCTCTGGTATAAGCCGGACTCAGAAAAACATCATCGTCCATACCTTCTACGAACCAATTAAGCCACAGACCAAACACAAAACATCAATTCCTGCAAAACCGATCTCAATGTTAGAAAACAGTCAGAGATCAACCAAAAAACCCATCAACCAAACCAAATTAACCCAACAAATTGCAAATCTGTTTAGGAGAACAGAGAACATCAGACTCAAGCTCGACGGCACAAACTATCCCCTATGGTCCCAACTCATGAGAGTCGCGATCGGGAGTCGAGGGAAGTCAAGCCACATCACCGGAGCCCCTTCCCATCCATCAACAGATGACCCAAAATACTTCCAGTGGGAAGAAAGTGACCTAACAGTGTTTTCTTGGATAATTCAGAACATGGAAACCAAATTAGTTCACACTTTTGCACAACACTACCAAACCTCGAAAGCTTTGTGGGACAATTTAGCCATCACCTATGGGAGTGGAGCCGATCCCGTGCAAATCTATGATCTAGAGATACGAGCAAACAAAGTAGTACAGGGTGGAAATACCTTAGAAGATTTCTGGAACGAGCTACAAGGGCTATGGATAAATATTGATAGGCGACAGCCAGACCCGTTAGGGTGTTGTGAAAAGGGCATAAATCAGTATCGGAAACTTACAGAGACTCATCGACTCTACCAATTCTTGGCCAGATTAAATGACCAATTTGATAGTATCCGGCAAGACATTGTAAAAATGAGCCCTCCACCCTCAGCCGAGGCTGTCTTCGCCACGGTAAAACGAAAAGCTACCCGGCTTCAGATTCTAATGTCGGCAACTATCACCGGCGTTGGCGCGCGACACCTCTTCATCATCAGGGGCCGGCATAGGGGCCGGCCTCGCAGCTCGCACATCTGGGCAACAATAGTGGACAAAGCCGAAGACCTCCAGAGATAAAGAAAATAAGGATCTGCTCATATGTAGTCACTATGGGATGAAACGCCACACTAAGGAATAGTGTTTTCATATTGTTGGATTCCCAGATTGGTGGGAAGACAATCACAAGAAACCACAAGCTCCAAAAGGGAAGGCTACCATCATCGGCGCCGCCGTGGTGGTGGGTGGCTCAGGGGCCACTGGCACCCCATGCGGCGATGCGGTCCACTCGGTGGTGATGCAGCCGGAGGTGGTGAAGATTCAGAATGAAGATGCAGAGGCGGCTAGGGCTGTGAATGAGGGCGACTCTTCTAAAATAGGTAAAGGGCTCAATTTACAATTGAGCCCTTCTATTCCCTCCTTATTGCATTTCCCCCCTTGCAATTTAAAATATCTCCAATATGATCCTGCTGAGTCTGATATACTAAAGGAATAGTCCTTTATCTATACAAAAAGTGGCAATATGTCGACAACATGTACTGCTCAAACCAGAAATGACAGTAAAATTGATCAGTGGATTTTTGATTGTGGTGCAACTGACACTATGACTTTTGAGGCCTCTGATATTATACAATCTTCAGTACCCCTTAAAACACATGTTCAGACTGCTAATGGTGTGATCACGCCTGTCCATGGTGCTGGGACAATTGAAATTTCCCTGACTTTGAAGATCTCAAACTGCTTATATGTTCCGTCTTTGTCTCATAAATTTCTCTCTATCAGTTATGTCACCAAAGAGTTGAATTGTACAGTTCTAATGCATCCTCATTTCTGTCTCTTACAGGATATCAAGACGGGGAAGATTATTAGACGTGGCACTAAAAAACGGGGATTGTACTATGTGGATGAAATTGCTCAACAAGGGATTGTGATGCTGGCTCACGGATCTCAAAATGGGACGCTTGGTTTTGGCATAGACGTCTTGGACATCTCTCTTCGGGTTATTTAAAGCTTCTCTTTCCTAGTTTAGATTTTTCTCAGCATTTGTTTTGTCAGACATGTGTTTTAGCCAAAAATCATTGGCAATCTTTTAAACCAAATAATACTAAAGTAGATTCGATATTTGCTTTAGTGCATTCGGATGTTTGGGGTCCTGCACCTATTTTAGGGGGCCAGGATTTTAAGTATTTCTTAATCTTTGTTGATGATTGCACACGTATGCCTTAGATTTATTTTTTAAAAAACAAGTCTGAGGTTTTTTCTACATTTGTTCAGTTTTACACCATGATCCAAATCCAGTTCCAAACAACCATCAATACTCTTCGTTCTGACAATGGTGCCGAATTTGTTAACACTGCTATGACCCAATTCTTTTGTGACAAAAGCTTAGTTCACCAAACCACGTGCCCATATACCCTGAGCAAAATGGAGTAGCCGAACGGAAAAACAGAATCCTTCTTGAAATAACCCGAGGCTCTCCTCCTTGAATCTCAGGTTCCCACACACTTCTGGCCTGAAGGTTTAGCAACCGCCACCTACCTCCTCAATCACTTACATACAAAAATCAATAAACTCCAAACCCCACTCCATGTCCTATCTACCCATTCTCACGTTCCACCCGCCTTACACCTTTCGCCTCGGGTTTTTGGTTGTTCCATCTTCATTCATATTCCTAAACACGAATGGACCAAGCTTCCCCTTGTGCCATTAAATGTGTGTTTGTCGGATACGGGATCAATCTAAAGGGTTATCGTTGCTATGACCCTAAATCCGGTCGCATCTTTACTACACTGAACTGTGACTTTCTGGAAACTGAGCACTTTTACCATCACCACCTTAGTAGTCAGGGGGAGAGGGAACAAGGTTCTATTTCTGACCCACTAAGTTGGTGTTTGATGCCTATGCCAAATTCAAATCCAAACCCGGTCATGGATCCAACAGAGACAGTTAACAGTTCCGCTGCGCAGACCTCAGAAACAGAAATACAAACCCCAATTCTCAGTGATGCGGTCTCAATGTCTTTACCACTTCTGATACCCGATGTAAGTGATATTGTTGAGGATGATGTTACAGAGAATACTGATATATTTCTAATGTGTACTCTGATTTACCTATAGTGCCTGAAATAAGAGAACAAGAGAAAAGTACAGCAATTGATGGGGATACAGGGCAATATGTACTGCCGCCAAGGAGTAACAGAGGGGTCCCACCTAAGCGGTATACCCCGAAAAGGAATACGATGAAGAATAGATATTCGGTAGCCAACATAGTCAGAGGGAGTCTGTTTGAAACAGTCAAGGCCTTTGAAACAACCTTATATGAAGAAAAATATCTTCCAAGGAATGTCAGAGAGGCTATGGAATCTAAACAATGGAAGAATGCAATGAAGAAAGAAATGGAAGCAATGGCAAGAAATAACACCTGGGAAAAATGTAAGCTACCCCAAGAGAAAAGACCAGTTGGATGTCGGTGGGTCTTCACTATAAAAAGGAAACCTGATGGAACAATTGATAGATACAAGGCTCGATTAGTGGAAAAATGGTACACTCAAACTTATGGGGTAGACTATTCAGAGACATTTTCACCTGTGGCAAAGATGAATATCGTAAGGGTATTACTCTCAATAGCAGCAAATCAGGATTGGTCACTTCATTAGTTTGATGTCACTAATGCATTCTTACATGGTGACCTGAACAAGGAAGTTTATATGGAGACGCCACCTGGTTTTCAAGATGAATTTGGAAATGGGGAAGTTTGCAAGTCGAAAAAGACATTGTATGTGCTTAAGTAGTCACCAAGAGCGTGGTTTGGGAGGTTCACCACCGCTATGAAGAGCTATGGGTACCGTCAAAGTAATTCCGATCATACACTATTCTTGAAGAATAGAGGAAAGCTGATTACTTGTTTAATCATCTATGTTGACGACATGATTATCACCGGCAGAGATGTTGAAGAAATCAAAAGGCTCAAGGAAAATCTGTTCATTGAGTTTGAAATGAAGGATTTGGGTGCTCTCAATTATTTCCTCGACATTGAAGTTCTTAGGTCAGCTAAAGGAATCTTCATCTACAAGAAAAAGTACACTCTAGATCTTCTTGCAGAAACTGAGATGGCGGACTGTAAACCTGCTGACACACCCATAGATGTAAATCATGGCTTACAGATAGTTGAAGGTGCTGAATTGGCAGACCAGGGACGATATCAGCGTCTAGTGGGAAAACTCATATATTTATCTCACACCAGACCTGATATCGCATATGCAATTGGGGTAGTAAGTCAATTCATGCACAATCCATAAGTTGGTCATCTGAAGACAGCTATTAGGATTGTGCGATATCTTAAGGGTACATTTGCACATGGGTTGTTGTTTGAGAAATACGGCCATTCAGAGATTTAAGGATATACAGATGCCCATTGGGCAAGTAACTTAACAGATAGACGGTCTACAAGTGGATACTTTACCTTTGTTGGTGGAAATCTTGTTACTTGAAGAAGCAAGAAACAGAAGGTAGTAGCTCTCTCCAGTGCAGAAGCAGAGTTCAAAGGCATCAAGAGTGGATTAACAGAAATTCTATGGTTGTGGAAATTGTTGAAAGAAATAGGTTTTTGTTCTACCCAAACATGTCAGTTGTTTTGTGACAATAAAGCAGCGATAAGTATTTCTGAAAATCCTGTTCAGCATGATCGTACCAAACATGTGGAAATTGACAGACTTTATCAAGGAGAAGCTAGAAGCTGGTACTGTGGAGTTGCCTTTTATTCGGTCAGAAGACCAATTAGCAGATATTTTAACTAAGACTGTCAATTCCAAGATCTTCAAGGAAGTTCTGAGCAAGTTAAGTTTCGGTGATCCGGTAACTTAACTTGAGGGGGAGTGTTAGAAAGTAGATTTGAATCCCATATATTATGGGATTAGATTAGAAAATCTCGTGTAATTAGGAAATAGATAAATGCCTTATATACGCTTGTTTAGCTATATAATGGTGATTGTATTCAGTTTTCAATTACAACAATAATACAACAACATCAAGCACATAAATTACAATGAATTCCTACACCATGATTTATTTCTACGCATATTTGATACTACAGTCTAACTTTTTTTTGGTTCTTTATTAATAAACATCTCATTTAATAGGGGTATTTTGTTAGGTGTGGGTTAAATAAATATATATTCAAAGGTTGGTCGGAAAATAAGGTTTTTAAACTTTATGTTCATAATTTTCCGCATTCACACGACTTTATATAAGATTTTAAACGCAAATATTCCACCATTCACATTTTGAAAAACAATTAAGCTGAGGTAGAATAAAGATCATATTTTTTTAAACGAATATTCAATTTTATGGGGGATTAATTGACTAAAAAAAAAAAGCAATGTGCAAACTGCGTAGTTGAGAAACAAAATTGTATTATTAACAAACCTTGTCTGAAATAATCAACCTATTACTAGGTGTTGGTGGAATTTAAATATAGAGTACGATCAGTCAAAAACTTGTCTGCGATGTGATTAGGTCATCCCAAATTACTAATTAAGAAACTCATAACTTTTTCTTTTATTTTTTTACTGTCATGAAAGCTTCTACTTGATTCTTTGATTAGTTGCAGAAGTCATGTCCCCATGCATCGCACGTTGGCAAATAAATTAAAGCATGTTATATTCTATACCCAAACACAAAGGAAACACACATCCCAAAATCAAATTTGGATGTATTTATGGTATCTATGCGCAACAAAAAATGATATTAAGGGTCCGGTGGGGATGGCCTAGTGGTGGAGTGAGGTTGCTTGGAGGTCAAAGGTCACGGATTCAAACCTCCTCAATACTACAGGTCGGGTGTGTGAGTGAAAAAAAAAATTGATATTAAGGAACATAAAAATATTACACAACCGGTATATATGTACTTGGAATACTATTATATTCTACGCTAAGAAAAAATAAAAAAATAAAATGATAATATAATATGAGCTGTACAACATGTTCTTAAAAAGATATTAAAATAAATTAAAGGAAGAAAGAAGAAAAAGAGAAAGAGCGGCCAGGGAACTATAGCTGAAATCTGAATGCCTTGCTTCAATTAATTCTTTTTTTTCATTTTTTTTCTTTTTACTTGAGACGAACTTTCTGCTCGATTCTTTGATTATTAGTGCAGAAGTCATGTCCCATGCATTACACGTTGGGGAATAAAGCTTATTATATTTCTTTTATCTTTAATTTCAATTTTTAGTACTTTAATCTAATTTTATAATGATTAATTAGAGTTCATTATACCCAATTTTGATATATAATTATTTGTTATTATTTAATTTTTAATCAATAACAGGTAATCATATTTTGCAATATTATAATTTATACATTTTTATTTTTTTATTTTTGTGATAAATGTTGATTATGATTGATTATATTATAATTAATTTTTAATTTTATGATAACTATTATTCTACCCAATGCGCCGGCTGTCACTCAATGTTTTAGCCTTAGGCGTCATAAATAATAATAATAATAATAATAATAATAATAATAATAATAATAATAATAATAATAATAATAATAATAATAATATGTGAGCTGTAAACACATATTCTTAAAAGGACATTAGATTAGTTACTAGTTACAAAGATGATGAAAGGCTAAAATAAAGCACATGAAATCTTCTATTGTACTAGTGGTGTGACATCTCAGTGTTACAATATATGTTAAATTTATAATTTTATAATACAGTAGTTTTTTTTTGGGTTCATCTTCCCAATTACGGTGCATAATTATTTTTTAGCATTTAATTATCAATTTCAAACTAATAATTCACTATGGTTAATTATTTCATAATTAAAGTTATAACTTTCTAATCATTTTTTTAGAATATGTGTTGATTATGCATGGTTCATTATATTATAATTGATTTTTATTTTTACAAAAATTATTATAAACTTAAAAATCTAATAGTGTAATAGGTATATGTTACACTTACTACAATCACTGGTGTAATAGACGATTTGGAAGAAAGATAAAGCAGGGGCCGGGGCCGGGACCGGAATCATGATTTTCATAATTGAGAGTGAATTTACTATTGCGTAATGCTTTGCTTCAATTAATTTTTATTCCAGTCTCACAATTCACATGTACATATATAAGACAGTACTTAGTATTAGAGAAATGTATATATGCATCGATCCTTAATTAGAAAGAGTTAATTTTTTGTCGAAAATGGTAGAAGCAGTGACGAACATGAAAATATGTGAGAGTGAGTGCGACTGCTGCATCGATAAAATATATTCATCGATGGAAAATGATGCGAAACTGTGGAAGGAGATGGATGAAATGAGAGTGGCAACAACTCCTCTACACCAAGCAGCGGCGGCGGGGAAGACGGCGTTGGCCGTTGAAATCATGAATTTGATGCCGTCTCTGGGAAGGAAGCTCAACAGCAAGGGGCAGAGCCCCATTCATGTTGCCATAGAAGAAGGAAAGATAGAGACTGCAGCAACACTGGCGAAACTAGACAAGCAGCTGGTGCGCGTGAAGGGCAAGGGTGGCCTAACTCCATTGATGCACTGTGTTTCCAATCATGAAGATCTCAAACTTGTTGCTAATCTGTTGCTTGCATGCCCGCAATCCGTAACCGACGTCGACAACAGTGGTCAAACTGTTGTTCACATAGCTCTTGGAAACGGGAACTGCAAGGCTGCTTGCTTGCTGGTGGATTGGCTGAGGAGGAGGGATCAAATCTCGTCGGTTCTTTCCGTCAAGGATCACGATGGAAACACCGTCCTTCACGCTGCAGCTAAATTTGGCTGTGTCCAGGTAAATTTTATCACCTTGGCATTCACTATAACATCCTCTGTCAAATCTATATATATTTTTTTATAATTTTATTTTATTATGATTTTGTTTAATTTAAAAAAAAAAAAAAAAAATAGTTATGACACAAGGATGTAATATGGGAGAGCATCCGGGATCTGATCTAAAATTTTATGTAGTTGTGTTGGGACCAAATTAAAGAGTCGAGAAAATAATATTTGATACAAAATATATGAAATTTGGGACTACGGTGTGCTTAGAGACCAAAGGTGAAATTAATATTTTTTATATACATTTAATTCATCTATTTGATATATATTTAATTCAGTTTATCAATATATACAAACTATGTCTAAACTTTTGATGCCATTCAATATAATGATATAACATTAAGAACAGGTGGCCTGGTAAAAAATTTATATCATGATGAGATTGTGTAAGTTCCTGGGAATATATATATATATATATATATATATAATCTTATTAGGAGGATTAATTATTGAAGGTTTACATTCAACGTTTGAAATTTATAAAAATATAATATTCCAACATTTATTTTCACATAAATTTAACATCCAACGCATTTCAGTTTTGTAACAATTCTCTCTTTAATAATTTTTTCGACAACTGAAATTTGAGTCACTGACATATGTTGAGGGCCGTATATAAAGATATTGAGATTCTTAATGTTGATGACTTAATGGCGAGGAGACACAACTTTTAGTTGCTGAAAAATATATGGAGAGTAGAATTGTAATAAAAATGAAATGTTGGAGGTAAATTAAAATTGCTATGAACTATACAATGGTGTATTATTATTATAAATTGCAAATGTAGGAGTAATAATTAAGTATATATATTTTAGCCATAGTTAAAATGTACGTTGAAGCATACATGCACAATTTAAATTTCATGTTGCACTTCTTAGTATTTCACTATCAAATTTATAATTTTAATAAAATTTATTATTAAATAAAAATTAATTATAACATAAATAATCATAGTCAACATTTATCAATGCAAAATAAATTAAAAATTATAAAATTTCATTATGAAATAATCTACCATAATAATAAATTATTAATTGAAAACTGAAAATTTAAATAGTAAAAAATGATTATAAACCCTAATTGGATTGGGATGAACACTGATAGGCAATTATAAAATTAAACTAAATCGTAAAAAAATAAAATTGAAGAAAAAATTAAAAGAAAAGTCATAATTTTAAAATACAACACTGAGTGAAACACATATTGTGTAATAAGATCTCATGTGATGCATGTTCAAATTTACCATTGTAGTTCTTTATGTTCCACTCGGTGCTTTTTGGCTCTTTTAAGTTTGTTTGTTTTTTTTTGTTTTTTTTTTTGAAGTATAGGATGAGATTTTCTTTTTGCATGCATGCATAGTTTGTTGCACTTGAGATCCTCTAGTTCCAACTTACGTGTATCAACTGTGTGCCAAACCTCAAAATTATTAGTTGTGTTTTCATTTTTTCGTCAATTTTAATTTCTTTTGATTTATTATAATTTTACATTATTATTTACGATTTATTCCATCCAATTATAGTTTATAATTATTTTTAAATATTTAATTTTCATTTTTGAGACTGATTATTTCAAACTTAGGGTATATAAATTTTACGAATTTCAATTTTTAGCAATAAATATTAATTATGGTTAGTTATAATATAATAAATTTTATTTTTATAGAAAACATTATTAATAATATAAAATTTTAATGTTGGCACAAGGTTATCATACACAAATTGGGACCAGAGAATATGTACTCTAGCTAGTTTGTGGTGCGTGATTCTTGTGCGACGTAGTTGAAAAATAAGTGATTCTATTAATATTAATATATTTTGTTATATTAATTACACTGGTTTTGGTTGTAGGGGGCAAAAAAAATAGTGGGTCTAGTGAAATTAAACAGAGTGAATTCCTCGGGTAAGACCGCTCTAGACGTTGCTATCGATTATGACCAAAAAGAGGTGGAGCAAGTGTTGAGACATAAAGGAGCCAAGAGAAGTGGTGACATTACCCCAGCTACAAAAACCATCGACTACCTGCTCTCCCCACCAACTTGTGCTGAAGCCATTTCCCGGGCATTCAACTATCTCACACAAGACTTGACCCTCGAAATACGAGGTGCTATGTTAGTGGTGGCGACGTTGATCGTTGCCGCCACCTATCAGGGGGTGCACCAGCCTCCCGGCGGAATTTATCCGCCGGAAGAAGACACCACTACACGACGACTCCTTATCACTAGTCCATACCAATACCAACACCAATACTACCGCCGACTCGCGGAGGTGCCGCGGCCTCACCAGCCGGGGCAAATGGTGATGTCCAAGAATCGATACCGCTACTTCATGCCGTCGAACACGTTCGCCTTCGCGCTGTCGGCGGTGATAATCATATTCGTGGTGCCGGGCTCGCCGATATTCCTAATCCTGCATTTATGCTTAGTGTTCATGTGCATCAGCTATCTTCTCGCTCTTGACACCATATCCTATTACACCGGCATCTCCGACATGATCTATGTCATGGCCTTGTACGCCATTATCGGAGCTTTCCTCGTCAAGCTCTTGTATTATCCATTCAAGGCGCTCCTCGTCGACGAGGATTGGTGGCTGCGCCGCCTCAGCGTCAGGTTCGACAACTGCTCCCGCAAACTCAGTGGCGGTTTCGCAGTAGCTGCCATCACTACGGCGGATAGGATGAAAAAGCAGCACCAGATCCTCAGTCTTAAATAATAATAGTATATCTCACTATATATTAATTAATGTATATCATGGTGCATTTGTGGCTGAAATTAATAATATCTGTGCATGATTTAATTATTTTAATCAATATTGACTGAGGTTGAGATTATCTTTTGTGTATTAACTTATGTAATTTAGTAGCACTCTCCAGATTTTTATGTAAAATCCGTTCTTCGTGAAGTTATATATTAATTTGTGGCGTTTTGTTGTTGATTTAATTATTTTAATAAATGATTAAGGTTACATGTGGATCTTGAATTTTCTTCTACTATTGTCCTCATTATCATAAGCCTTGAAAATAAAAATCAATTGCGATCACAATCTATAAACATAAAAAACAAATATAATAATAGTAAGTATAGAAATAATTTAAATCTTCAATCATTTTGAGAAGCAAAATCATTAATAAGATCATCAAAATCAAGTTTTTTCAATGCTTATAATTGATAGCCCATTTAACATTCCTTAACATAGTTGAAAGCAAATATGTTTTAATAAATTTTAATTTTGAAAAACTTCTTCATATTGATTCTATTATAACACAAATAGTCAATAATGTTCTATATGCAATAGAAATATTAGAAAAGTTTAACAAACTCGAGAGCTTCAAAGATTGAATTTATTTTTGTTAAGAAACATGTTTATAGCACTTGTAATTCAAAATATAAATCATCAGTCTCTATGTCAAATTTATCATTATATTTTGGGGCATCATGAAGTTTATGTAACGCCCCAAAATTTAATTCGAGCCCAATTTTATTTATTTAAGCCCAATTATTATTTGAATGAGAATGAATTAAGATTCGATGATAATTCTTGTCGAAATCCGATTTTCGGCCCAATTGCTTCCCCATTTCAAGATTTATGTCGAGTCAATTTTTATTCTAATTAAAGCCCTTTTATTGAGCCCAAATTAATTTTATTATGAGGCCCAAAATAATAGCCCATGACATCTCTATAATTTTTTTTAAAACCAAGCCCAATAGATATAAATATATGTATGCATATGAGTGTATATATATATATATGTATATATTATCTCCATCCCTAGGATATATCTATCGAGAGAGAGAAATCAGAAAAGAAAAGAATAGGGGGAAAAGAAGAGAGATAGGGCAGAGATCGAAGGTGAGAGAAGCGAGAGAGAAAAGAAAGAGGGGGAGGAGGAAAGAGAGAGAGAGGGCAGAAATTAGAAATCAAGAAAGAGAGAAGAGAGGAGAGAAGAGAGAAAGGGGGAAAGAAAGAAAGAAAGAAAGAAAGAAAGAAGGGAAAGAGAGAGCCAAGGGTTAAGAGAGGAGGGGGAAGCAGCTGGGCAGGTGGCCGGACTCCCACCGGTGCCGGAGAAGCAGCAGCAGGTCGCCGGAACGCAGCTGCAGCAACCATGAAACTCGCTGCGGTCAGCCATCTTCGTCATCATCGTATGGAATTTTACCAAGACGACAAGCCTAGGACGAGTTGAGCTCGAGAAATCAGATGAACGAGCCCTAAGTCGCTGCTCTACCCCAGGATTTTAAATGAGGTGGGTAATTCTATACTCTTCTATGTGCAAATAGAATGTTAATATATGAAATCATCTATGGAATGACTTTTGAATATGAATTGATATTATGATATGAAATCATTGTCTCGATATATGATATCATACGAGATAGATACAGTAACCTTTATAAGCAATGATGCTATGTTATTAATTAATGAAGGAATGAGATCTAGACGATTCATTCTAGGTTGTAACCTATGCTAGTGGACCATAAGTTAAGATTATTGTTCGATTGTCTAGCATTTTCATCTATGTTATTAATTTAAGAAATCGGGCGCTTGACCCTTATGCTATGACCTATGATCAATACTTAAGCGTGCTATTACGATATGATCTTACAAAAAATCTTATTCGAGACGATAGGCTTAGAACGAATATAGTACGATCAAAGTTTTAGCTACTATAGTTATAAGGTGGGTGATATCTATCTAATACGCGACTTATATTTCAAAATTATGTTATGCTTATGATGAAATATGTTTATGATAAGACATTGCCTCAAAATACTTTTATGCTCAATGATATCTATTCAAAACGTGACTTGTGTTTCAAAAACGTATTCTATTTATGATAATATATATATTTATGATAAAGTACGCTTCAAAGTACTTTTATGGCTCTACGATTTATAGTCGACAGTGACTTATGTTCGAAAGCGTGATCTATTTATGATTGCATATGTTTAGTTTAAGCATGCTTCAGATTACTCTTATGGTTCAATGATTTCAAATTAACACGTGGTTTTATGTTTCAAAATCGCGTTATGTTTACGAGGAAAATATGTTTGTATAAAAGCATGCTTCAAAGTTCAAAATATTCTTTTTATGACTTATCGGAAGTTGCTAAACTCTATGGTTCCTGGTATGAGCACTTGGTGCAGTATGTAGCACTCCGGTGCGGTATGATATGAGCACTTCGGTGTGGTATGAGCACTTAGTGCAGTATGTAGCACTTCGGTGCGGTATGAGCACTCCGGTGCGGTATGATATATCACTTCGGTACGGTATGAGCACTCCGATGCGGTATGACATAGCACTTCGGTGCGGTATGGCACAATTGTGCAATTATGGTACTACGGTACAAATATGTCACTTCGGTGAAATTTATATGATAGAGAACCATATTGAGTTAATCTTCCGTATGTTAATGATCAGATATTTTTTTATGGGCATAACAGTAAATACGTTAATATGCAAACTATTTATTGAATTATCAAGAATAATTCAGAAATTAAAAATCCCACTGAGTGTTTTCTGGCACTCAACCCATCTATTCTTCATAATATTTTCAGGTATTGGATGACGGCTGGCAGCTGACGTGGACCAATGTGGATTTCTTATTTTGTTGACCCTTTTATTATTTTTAATTATCGATTATGTATATTTGTGGTCAATAAATATAAATTTTTTATGCTTCCGCTTCATGATTTGAGAATAATTAATTATTTTGTGGACATTTGTGAATGTTGTGGTTTTTGGGCACATTTTAAATGTCGAGAGTTGAATTTTGACTAGTTTTGGTCATACAGGTTTGAATAGTAAACGCCTGTGAGCGTGGGTATTTAAATATTTTAAACGGAATGCTGCCCAAATTTTTAAGATCCAAAGAAAATGTTTATTTAGAATTGCGAAAAATTTTATGGTCTATTGTTTTGGTGTGTGTTTCGTTAGCACTTGGGCCTTCGGGTTCAGGTCGCTACAGTTTAATACAACATTCCTACAATGTATGCTCATTCAATCAAAAAAACTTCTCATAATAAAATAAAATACCGAAAATATCTTCAAAAACTTTCAATTGCTCAAATTTACTCTTTAAAGATGAAACCGCAATAACAACCGCAATAACAAAATAATCTATCCTAAAAGATTCCTCATTAAATAATGAAATTTGTTCATGGCAATTTTCATCATAATATTTCTATTTATGACTGTTAGGTTTTTTTTAGGAAAAATAGGATATATTTCCAATTTAGATGCAAGTTATTTAATTAGCTAATGTCAAGATCAATTCAAAACGTTCTTGCCTATATTTTTCAAAATAAGAAATCAAGCATTTAAAAATAATTATTGCATCATTTGGACCAATGGATTTAGACTCTAAATATGGTTATATTTAGGCTATCTTTAATTCTATTGATTCCGATTTTTGATGTTGTGAGTTTTCGGTATTTTTTCCCGTTTCCATTTAATATAAATATTAGATTTACTCTTACTAGATAGTCATATTAGAAATCTCTTTTTTTATTAAATAGTCTTTGATCATTTGGATCTTATAGTTAACCGGAATAGATTTTTTATTCTTCGTCGTTTGAAATCTGGATCCAAATATAATATTATTTTATGCCCAGTTCGTACTTTACATTCTAGCAGACCGATCAATGAACTGATTACACCATTAAATTCCTTACTTTTTGAACTGTAAAGAAATTGTACTTTTCAGCGAAAATCGAACGAGTATCAAGCTTAAAAGAGCCTGAAATATTTCAGATTTAAATATATTCCAGGATTTATCGCCTATTAGATTTCTGACCGATTTCCTATCGTTGTAGCTTGAGTTAGCCTTTGATCCCCTCTGATTGATTGGAGTACTCGTCGTGATGGACGCGTGGCCATAGACGGTGCCCCGTTTCATGTTGAAATGAATTTATTATCATTTTTCGAACTTTATGTCTCAATTTCAAAAATTACATTTTTGTTGGAACTGATTCAAAATAACTGTTCAACCTGTCCTAGTAAAAAGGTTCCTTCTGGAATTGTTTTCTATGGTGGATTCTCTACTTAACTACCGATCCTGTTTTTGTTAAGCGGATTTTCTGCGTTACCCGATTATTTTAAATCGTATATTGGTCGTGTGTTGTGGGAAAATCATAAAACTTTTGCACTTGCACTACTACAAAAATAGATTAAGACAACACAATATTGACAATGGTTTTCCGAAAAAACTGTTGTAAAGTACGAGATTACAATGGTTTTGGATAAAACGTTGAGCATGAGCACTTTTTTTAAAAAAATTATAACGGTTCTATTCAAAAACATTGTCTATATTGCTAAATAAATAGTGGTTCACGTCAAATCTGTCTATGTGCATATTTTTCATTACAATGTTTTTGTGAAAACCGTTGTATAGATAAAAAATAATTTCTAATTAATAGAAAAATGAGATATTGAATTTAAATTTCTAATTTGAATCATGCCCTAGCTGAAAATCTTCTTCATTCTTCTTCAATTCCACATCCATCTTCTTCATTTCTTCTTCAATTGAACAACAATCTTCTTCGATTCTTCTTCAAAAACAACAAATATCTTCGAATCTTCTTCAATTCAACAACCATGGGCCTTCGTTTATCTTGAATTTAAAAGCACATTCGTCTCTCTTCTTCAATTCGAAAGCCCCAGTTGAAATTCCTCTTTTTCTTCTTCTTCTTCTTCTTCTTCTTCTTCTTCTTCTTCTTCTTTGATTCTTCAAAAGCTTCTTCAATATATTTAAATTCATACATAGTAGCAATCCTGGAATTACCACTTGCTTATGCTATCAGCGATGTTGTTATATATTTGTCAATGGTCTAAAGGCGATAGGTATTTGTGACGCCCGAGGCCGAAGCATGGAGTGATCACTGGTGCATAGGCATGAACAAAGAACGGCTCCTGTCAGACCTCCAAGTGAATGGACACGTGAATGAACTGAATCCACTCGAAAGAGAGAGATCCAGAGGTTATACAAGAATGATATTGTATAGCCAATGAGAGCTTAAATGATTTGATTGATGCTACTCATACCACAAGGTGCATCTTCTTTTCTGGCGCTCGTTTCACCAGAATTTCAAAGTTAAGCGTGCTTGATCTGGGACAATGGTGGGATGGGTGACCCTAGGAAGTTTCTTAGGAAGCAAGTGAGTGAGGACAAAGTACGCTGGAAAGACTGGTGTTGGTTTGTAGGGACAACTGTCAGTCCAGTAGCCGGATCGTTACAGGTGGTATCAGAGCCGAACCTCTCACAGTCCCGGTTATAGGTAGTATCAGAGCCGAACCTCTCACAGTCCCGGTCTAGCAGTAAGGTATGGTTTGGGGATGAACCAAGCGGAAGCTGGTGGGCATGTGACACCCAGGACCGAAGCATGGAGTGATCACCGGTGCATAGGCACGGACAAAGAGTGGCTCCTGTCAGCTTCCAAGCAAAGAACATGAATGAATTGAATCCACCCAGAAGAGAGGGTTCTGAGGCTATATAGGAATGGGACTGTATAGTCGAGTGAATCCACCCAGAAGAGAGGGTTCTGAGGCTATATAGGAATGGGACTGTATAGTCGAGTAAGGTTAAAGGATTGGATTGATGCTAGTCATACCACAAGGTACATCTTCTTTTATGGTGCTCGTTCCACCAGAATTCCAAAGTTAAGCATGCTTGACCTGGGACAATGGTGGGATGGGTGACCTATTGCGAAGTTTCTCAGGCAGCGTGTGAGTAAGTAGAAAGTACGCTGGAAAGACTCATGTTGGTTTGTGGGGACAGCCGTCAGTCTGGTAGCTGGATCATTACAATAGTCAAATCGATAGTCCCATATTGAAGAACATCAAAATTCCTAAAGCCAGTTGTGATCTTGGTAAGCTTCTAAGCTTCTAGCTGGAATATAGAGGATTTTTTTTATCATAACAAAAAATGGGTAGGCCACGACCATCTATTTTTCCTTGATCTATAGAAATTTATTATTAGCTACTTGTACCTTATGTAAGAGATTGAAAGAGTTGAAGTTCTCTCTGTCTTCACTACTTGTTTGGGATGTGAAAGGGCAAAAAATAGGAATTTATAATTTTTTGCAAAATGAGTTAGCTCTTCGTCTATTTTGCACTATGGGGGATTTATGAGAACTAACTGATTGTTTTCCTAAATTGATTTTGGTTAGTTTACATTTGTGCATTGGTCTCTGTAGTTGAGAAATTTCTGATATGATTTGTGTGTTCGTCGTGTATTGTTGAATGCTCTCTTGATCCCCTACTATGATACTGGGGTTAAGGTATAGCTTTTATATTTCAATCCCTAGGTAATACCTATCTGCATTGATCTCGATTGTGTTAAACATATGATATGCTCATTTTATTACTAAAAATGTGAGAATTTCTATTATGATTCATGTGTTCGTGTTTTATTAAATGCTCACTTGATCCATTGCCATGCTACTGAGGGTTAAGTTGTACTTTGATGTTTCTATCCCTAGGTAGTTACTTTATTAATATGTTTAAAGCTTAAAGGGCTATATTGAGTGAGTAAAGTGTGCTCTCCCTCTGGAAACTGTAACTAAATCTTGTTCTTGCTTATGTTGTATAGTCCATGCTTATGCTACCTTCTCTGGAGTGAAATAAGTGCGTTCTAAGAGTTACAAATTTGGTAAACCTATGTTTAGAACTTAAATTGCTAAACCCCTAGTGTAGTCGCATTCCATGATGCTCCTACTGAGCTTAATGTTTGTTGTAGCTAAGAGATTTGTTATATTGCTAGGGCATCTTGTATTTAAAATGTTTATTTTTTTATTTTTATTTTAATTAAACTTAGGGTTGTAGCACTATTTACTATGACTCTGGCTCATATTAAAACTAAAATGAAGTCAATAAGTAGTAGGAGGTCAGTTGATATTTTATGGGATGTTATTAAGGAAATACCTAGAAACTAGATTTCGATAATAGTGGAATCAATATTATGCCAATGATTAATACTTTGTTTACATGTTCTTTGTATAGATTGATTGGCCACAAATGTAGCTTGATAGGGCCTACAGTAGCCAGGGAAGGGAAGGGAATGGTAGATAAATAGAAAGTTAGGATCTACATTTAAGTCTGTAAGCTTCAAGCATGCTATTTTTCAGTTCTCTATGATAAGTGTTTAATTTCAATTTTATTAACTTCTAGTTCCTCTTTGTTGTATAATATAGAATCTAATGTTGGTTACATTGTTTTTTCTTTTCACGTCTTTGAGAAGTATATACGAAGATGGATTGCTATAACAACACCATTTCAATGTACTTTTATTTGGCCTCCGAATTATAGACATACTAATAATCTTGGTACTTTCTGGGTTCCAACGGGTGCATCTGGGTTCCAACGGGTGCATCTGGGCATATAACTTCCATATTTTCGAATGGTGCATCATTTGTTGAAGGGCAAGAACATATATTTTTTTTCATTTTGAAATGGAGTGTGCAGTAGTTGGTATGGACTTTTTTTTAATAGAGTAGTTGGTATGAACTTAATTACTAATTCATATATCGATTGAGTTGGTACAACTCATCACCTTATCATTTTGTGTGTTTATATCTCCTGAATTAAGTTTTAGTTGATTGATTTCTTAATGAGCTTCTAGTTTGCTGATCTTCTTGAAAATGCTGCTTTTCGGATGGAAATCTTGACCTCTGCTTTCTCGTATCTTTTCATTCTTATTGACGCAGTTGATGGAGCTAGAAGATCTGCACTGGCATTAATTCAGGTGAATTTTTAAGATAATGTAAATGCTTGCAGATTATTGTTAGAATCGGTAAGAATATAAGTAATACTTATATATGTGCGGGGTATTATTAGAATCAGTAAGAATCAAGTCATATTTGAATCAGAGTATTGCAGAGTACATATTCCTCATATATCAGAAGATTGTGTATTTCACTAATACTAACAAACTTTAGTTTTTTAAGCAAGTATAAAATTGTATATCAAAATAAGATATGAACGTTGGCTTCTTTTTTAGATTGGCAAGTTAAATTAGTTCATATCTGAAATTGCCTTAGGTTTCTTTATTTGGTTGAACTAACAACATTTTTAGATTCCTCTGAGAAGTGAATCAAAGTTGTCGGTTTCTAGAATCAGTGTTGATGTTAGTACTTCTTAATTCAAATTTGTAATTTGTAAAAGCTATTCATGGCGATTTTATTATCTTAATACTTCATCATGTAGAGCTAAAAATGTAGAGAAAGAGTCGACATTACTAAGCGAGCAGCTGGAAGAGCTCAAAAAGCAACTGGATGAGGTAACTATTTCAATGTTTAACTTATATGAAGTTTATGAACTTTACAATATATTCTAGCTCATCAGGTTGTATAGTCTATAGTTCTTTTACTTCAAATTACTTACCAAATACCATGTATCATGGCTGAGCTTCATTCAGTTTTGGGCTTTTCATGCTATGCATTAGACAGTTTCAGCTTATCAAAAAATGTCATTGGTTTGCATTAGATAGTTCTACGCAAAGATCTTAAATTGATCTTGTTAGAATTTGTTGCCTCAAATTTGTGGAAATCTAATGTAAACACCAAAGTTGTAAGTAATGTCAAATCTAGTGTTTCCACTATGCCTTCGACATGCAGTGGAATAATAAATAACACTTTGCACAAAATATATTTTAAATCACACACCTTCAGTATGTAATTGCCTCAGGGCGAAATTTACTAACATAAGTGAAATACAAAACAATACAAGTGTTGTCTCAATTCACTCTCTTGACAACATGGCATACAGCATACAAGAGATCTATTGTAGCTTCACTCACTTGAACAATCTCTCAAACAAAATACTATCTAAACATATAAATAGAGAAAACACGTCAATCTAAATCCTAGACACCCAATATTTGACTATCTAACCTACACACACAACTGAAACAAATCTTCAGTTGATTGAGATGCTAGGCAGATGTCAGGGAGGATGTCTTGGATCTTCGAGACGACACTAGATGCAAGTTTCAGAGCTTCTCACAAACCACAGTGATAACCTGCTTGCACAAATGATTTTAAGGTCTAAGGAGACCTTAAATACTTCATCCATCTTGTATTAGCAGTTGCTTCACGATCACAAGAGGCGTGGACTTGAATCAACCACATTCTACTTTCCATTGTTGTAGTGGACTTGAATAACTACTTTCTGCATTACGAAGCACATGTTCTTCAACATTGTATAATTATGGTGGTAGTTACTCCAGCGACCCACATTCACCTGCAACGGTTGTCCAAGAGAGAGTGGGAACATCACGTCCCCTACAAATCCAGAATAGATTTTAAACAAGTCAAAATCAATCATTATCCCCGATTTAATTCATAATAAAATAATTAATAAATCCCTAAAACGTGAAAAATAAAATGTGACATAAATCACAAAATAATCAGATTAATTTAAAATAAATTAATCCTAAATACTAGGAAAGGATAAGGTTAGCTTTGAGAGAGTTGTACTCGATGTTACGAGAATGCCGGAACACATCAGATATGACATTGACTTCGATATTATCAGACGAAGTGATAACATCATCTGAAACACATCATTCTCAATAGATCTCTTGGGGATTTTAATGCTCTAAGAGTATGTCAAAATGCAGAGTGCGTTAATTTGAAATTGGAAAATAACATAGAGACTACACTAAATCACATTTCTCAGTTCAATAATATACTTGATAGATGAGAAAGAATTTACGATGAAACTGAAAAATTTCTTGATTTCTTTTAAATGCTTCTTTTCTGACTGATGTGTAGATTTGATGTGGCATGTTCCTCTGATGTCATTACCTTCATGAAATGCAAAAAGTTGTGACATGATTTTCCACTTTATGAATTGTATATATCATCATATGATTTATTTTTAGTTGCACTGTTGTTTAAATTCTTCATAACTTCTCTGTAATTATCTCACAATTGTAGAATGATGTGGATATCTTTCTTTACCGGTCCATGCAGGAGAAATTTGAGTTGCAAAAAAAAAAACTTCTATCGAATCTCCAAAAGCTCCTTCTAGGGATAATAGTTTGTTGGTGAAGCATTTGCGAGAAGAACTGAGGAACTATGTAAGGATCTTTTATTCCCCATTAGGTATTAATACATTTATGTGGTTTAATTATAGAAACTACAGAGAAATTTTGTTTATAGAAATAAAATATGGGAGATGCAAAAATAATAAGGGGAATCGAAACTGAGATTGGCGCAGGGGATACGAAAACAACCTTTTTGAGCATTAAAGCCTTCTGTTTAAGCATTGAGTTTGTTTTCTTAGACTTAAAAAGCTGCATGCATTTTTGTTTAGATTTAGAACTGTAACATCCCAGAATTTCAGAGAGTTTTCTAAATTTATTTAGAAGACAAAAGAAAATAATTGGAGCTAAAATAAAGTAAAACAGATATAAGTCGCGATCTTTTTGTGTCTTTTATGTGAAAATTAATTATGAGATTTTGCGTTTGCCGCAGGAAGATAGTCAATATTGGTCTTTTTTGGAATGTAACGACCTTAAGAAAGCTGTTGGTGCTTTCAGAATTTTATTCTGACCTCTACAAGAGTCCCGTAATTGAAAATCGTAAAGGAAAAATGTAGCGCCCTGATCCCGAAAGATCGTGGAAATGGACGCCACGGGGGTTGGAATTAAGAAGCGGGAAAGAAATGGGATAATTTAAGTTACGAAACCTCAACAGAATACTAACAAAAAGAGATAACGGAAAAATATGTAAATTACAATAGCCCATCTCAGCCTCGTCACCTCCACGCTCCAGCCTACTGACCTGAAAATGTTTGAAAATATTTGGGCTGAGTACTAATGCACTCAGTGGGCAAGTTTTCATAATTTAAGTTATGCAAATCATTTTCTAAAAGTAATCTATCTGTGTCCATGCATGTAGTGAAACTTAGGAGGTTTTAAAGTTTAAAGCGACCTAAGTTCAACAAAATATTTTATCGTGAAGCGCTTAAGAGTATAACCAGTTACTGCCCGCAACCCGTACTACATCACCAACGCGTAAAGTTGAGTATGGCCATAGTATACCTAATGAGTGTAACCAATAAGTGTTTCATTTTAGTCTTACCGACAAGGAGTAGGGCATGACGAATAATGCATGCATACTGTAGCTACTCACATTGACACAGCGCTGGTTTATGAGACTCCGAAAACATACAATAGCACGTAAATATTTAACATAGATAGTCACATATGCAATTTTAATAAAGTAGAGCTTAATAACTCGAAAGATACAATTTGCAAAGATAGTATAGTAGCTCACCTGGATAGAAGATAAACTCTCAAATTCCGGATTGGTTCTCCTAAAATTCTGCTACTTCTTCTAGCTCTACAACAACCAACATTGACTAAGTTTAGCTAAAAGGTTCCTATATCTAAAACTCAACACCTAAATTCCCTTATAATTTAAGTTTCCATTAAATTTCTGTATTTATTTAATTAAAATTTTACTACCCTTATCACTTTATATTTCTAGCCTAGTGTTACATAATTAACGTTCAGCATACATGTTTATATATGAATTTATTTGATATTGTGATTCTAACCTAATATTTTTTTTTAAATCACATAATCTGGCTCATATACATCTATTAATCCTAGAATTAGGAATATAATTGTTCTCACTTTTAATCAATATTTTATATTGTTATTAATATTTTAATATGAGGACATATCATCTCTTGCCGAATAGTGTAGAATTATGCTTTGATCATTATGTTCAATTTAAGGTAACATGATAGTTTCATATTCCACACACACATATTTATAAATCACATCTCATATTCTTCACTAAATTGATAATTTTTTTTTTATAAATGAATTTTCTTTATAACAACAACAATAATATGGGTAATTTCTATTCTACTAAGTTTGTATTAAAAAGGAAACATGCCACAAATAATAGCTAATATATTAAAATTTTGATTCTCTATATTTGTTCCGAAATAGTATCAAAACCTTTACATCAAATATAAATTTTCCACCATAATATCTGTAAAATACAATTAAAATAAATTTAGAAACTAACCTTATATTTATTCTATCTTTATTTCACCAACACGACTATATTTTTCTTCGTCCAGTTCTTTATTTATGAGTACAAGAGTAATACATGAAAGAAAGAAATGATGCTGCTTTTAAAATTAAAATCTCTAGTGAATCAACCTTTAACTATTAGTCATCATTCTTCTAATCTTCTAGTCAGACACGTCTCCTAATTCATTGATTAGTGACCATCTTTTATTTAGCTATATAGGTGACACCTCACTATATTTTATTTTAATAAACATCAAGTAGACCTAATTTTACAAGATACAAACATATATATAAACCTACTATATACACACACACACACACACACGTACACAATTCATGCAAAATGTAATTAAGCTACTAAAGTTATATGTAAGTATATATATATAATTTGTTTTTTTCATAATTAAATGATATGTATATATACAATGTATATGTGTATTTGTATATATAAATCTCACTAAATCAATTTGTACTTGATAAATCAATTCCTAATAATCAAACTAAATTCGTATCTAACTAGGCTCTAAATAAAAATACAAGAATATCCCGGGCATCGCTATCCCATCCAACGACACACCTTACCTAAAGTAAAAATTTTAAGGGTCTATTTTCTTTTCTAGAATATCCTTGAGATTAGCCCAGGGTATTCTTTCAATACTGAAAAGTTTCCGATATTACACTTATTCTAACTATTCAATTTATATTCCTAATTAAATTTAGATAATAAAATTTTGGGGTATTACACAGAACCTGTGAATAGTAATTTATGCGAGCGTTCGTTATTCGAAAAATTTACGAAATCCTCCTCATTGATCTGAGACTTGTTCTATCAAGCCTATATTATGGGAAATGACCCAAGAAATCCGTTCGCGTTCACGGATTGCCAATCTAAGGTCAATCGAACGCTCAGGAGCAAAATTTGTCAGTAGAAAAGAATAGTAAAAGTAATTTTTGAAAATGAATCTTTCTTCGATTTCCCTCAGACGACTTTCTCATCATCCAGAGTCAGGTTGGTTCAATAGTACTAGAGCCAACGAGTCTCCCGATATTTTTAGATTTTGTGTTGGAGGTCATTTGGACCTCGCCATTGAATAAAGCGACTTTAATTGAATCCAGAAATCACTTTATCAGTATTTTATATCCGAAAAAGTTATACCCGTCCCAGAGCCACTTTTCCTATAAATAGGGAGCTTGGGGCTCATTGTTCATTACACCTTTCTATCTCTTCTCTCTCTTTCTCTCTCGTTCGTGTAGACGAACGAGAGAAACCCGGGCCTGCGCCGAGTAAATCACGCATGCGGGCCCAGGTTTAGTTTTGTTGGAGGGGTGCTGCTACGAGAGTAGCAACATGGATTATGTTGTGCCATAATTATTTAGAACATAGATTATGCTTTGCCATAATTACTGAGAACATAGATTATGCTTTATCATAATTAATGAGAATATAGAATATGATTTATCACAATAAACTAATATAGATTATGCTTCGACATAATTAAATAGAATAGATTATGCTTTGTCATAACTAAAGTCTATGGGTTAAAAGTTAAGGTGTAGAGTTTATAGTTCATAGTATATAAATTAAGGCTAGAGGTTATATTTAATGTGTAATAGTCATAGTTTATATTTATAGTAAATTAAATGTTTATTGTATATTGATTATACTTGTGTATAATGAGTTATCATTTTTAGCTTGTGCATTTATTATTAAACTCAAGGTATAGAATGATTTCCATTTAAGGAATAAGAAACACAATTGAACTAAGTTGCTAGAGGAATTAAAGGTTAGCATAGTTGATATATTAAGAGGATGACATAGTTTTTGTGCTTATGTCATATTACGCACTTTATAGAGAACATAGATAAAAGGATAGGCAGGAACTGCGATTCTTGCAGTTGTAATGTTAATCACTAAAGGTGTCACTGTGAGGTAACCCCAGCACATACACGTGATTTGGGCATCACTATAAGGAGTCAATGCTAGGTAACCCTTGGTAAACTCAAGGTCAATGCCAGGTGACATGTCATAGAGTGCAGTAGACGATAGAAGGAGCTATAGGGTACCAAAGAGAAGTAATGGTTTGCAAAAATGGGGAGGGCTTTCGCGTTTTGCTTTCCATTGTCTGTATTTATATTTTGTATATTCTGTTACAATTTTTATTAAAGATTGAGTTAAAAGTTTAACCCACTGAGTGCTATAGTATTCGCGCCCAAAATCTTTTCAAAATGTTTTTTATAGGTTGAGATGCTGGAGGCGATGGCTCGATGTACTGTTGTAGGTTGATCATGCCTTGCTGTCTCGTTCAGACTAAATTATTTCTCATGAGTATGTTGTTATGTGATATAATATTACTCCATCATTTGCCACTTAAACTTTGATATAGCTGCCCCATAGTGTGACTGCATGTTATGTTTTATTATTGGACTTATCTAAATTGTATACCTTAATTGAATTATGATAAATAAAGTCCCACTTCTTTTCATAAATCCAAGCATGTTTCATTACAGTTTTTGACCTATGAGTTGGTCATATTTGGTTGAGTCTTGGATTCTGTTTATTTCCAGTTGACCTATGAATGGGTCTTATCTTGATTAATTGCTTTTATCCTATGAATGGGACATAATATAGTTTATTTGCCTATGACCTATTGATGATTCTTAGTTGTTGTGAACTATGAAGAGGTCCTGTTTATTTGAAGAGTCAGAATCCTATTTGTTAATTGTTGGATTCTGTTTAAATTCGATTGGCCTATGAATAGGCATTCTTTTGAATTGATTGAATCTGTTGACTTCATTGATATATTGAAAGACGTGGATTTCTTCCCGTTATAGAGGTTATGCTGCCCAAATTTCTGGAGATTATAACATATTCTTGTTCTAAAGCCATTTCTTTTGATTATCCTAAATAATACCTCTTTTTTTAGTAATATCCCGTCCGTCATTTATTTTTCTTTTGGGACCGAGATATTACTGAGGACCCCCTAGATTTTGATTTTGTTACCTTTTTCCTTCTATTATTCCCGTAATATCCCTGCCCTAATCCTCAGGACCGGGGCGTTACAGAATGGTATCGGAGTAGGTTGCAACTCTGCGACCTGGATCTTAAGTTGTTTTCTTAAAGTAATTGTGTGAATTCGAGTTATATTCTTAAAGGATTCCTACAGAGCAACCCACAGTACATCATCACCCCACATCTTCAACAAAGTTCGAAGGTATGAATGTTTTAAAAGTTTTGGTTATATTGTTTTATAACTTTTTTTTAAAGTACATGTGAATGGTAAGTCATTCATAAGTGAGCTTTGAGCAAGGCAAGGAAAATTAAGGAATGTTGATTTCAGGTAAGTCATAGATCTAAAAGTTTAAAGAGTGAAAGTAATTTTGAATAAATCCAAAAGATAGTCTAGAGTTGTTTTAAAAGACAAAAGTTAATTTATAGTCATTCTTTTCAAAAAGGATTTTAAAGATATAATTATTTTGATATCAAAATATTTTGGTTATTGTTAAAACCTGAATTTTGATTTAAAAGTCTTCTCTTTCGGAAAAAGGACTATCTACTGCTATAAAGTATTGTTATTTTGAGGATAGAGAATGACTAAGATAAAGGATCGAGGATAGATAATTTAAAGATAGTGCTTTGTCAAGAACATAGACTACAGATGCATGAACTTAGAAGAATTCTAAGTTTTCCTTATAGATTAAAAAGGCTTTATTAATTAAGTTCCATAGCTATAGAGTTTAAGAGGCGTGTGGTTGGGTGAGCCCTTCATACTGTGTGGGAATCATGCTAGAGTGAAGAAACTTCGTCGTTTGAAGAAATCCCTACAAATTGTAAAGCTTGATCGCAAGAGTTCAACCCATCTGACCAGAAGAGTATAGTCATCTCAAGCAAGCTGGTACAATAAAGGAAGCAACCATCAAGGGTGCATCATTGCAGTTTCAGGTCTTCTAAGCCTGTTGACACAAGACGAGTCATGTGCAACACGAAAGAAAAGAAAGAGTTTCACTACAGACAAGTACCTAGAGCTAAATAAGTTCCAAGTAGTGAGGGATGCTCAGCTTAATCGTGAATAATCAAAGAAGCATTATAGAAGTCAAGACATCACAACAAGCTGATGAATGAATGCCAGAATTTCGGAAGACTCGATGAAGCGTTATAGAAGTTAAATGCATTTCTAGGCTTTGAACTTAGAAAGAACATAGACAATAGAAGCTTTAAACATAGGGTGAACTTTAAGTTGTCCTTTGTTAAGAATCACTTTGAACATAGACTAAATAAGTAATCCCCTTTCTTATAGTTGCAAGTCGTTTGAGCAGCAATGAAGCACGAGTTTCAAAACACGTGATAAGGAGTCTTATGCGACCGTTAAAGTGAAGAAGTACGAGATAAAGCTAGTATGAGAAAAGTTGAGAGCTAGTGATCAATCAAGGCATAAGCAAAGTTCCATCAAGGTGAATAAAGACTCGGAACATATAGTATGCGGGTAAAAGATGATTATATATATGATTGCAAGTAAAGAAATTTGAGCCAAGATAAAAGATCGACCAAAGTTCATCAAGATAGATCGACTACCAAGAAAAGACTCGAAAGATCGAAGAAATGATTAGCAGTTCCAGGTGGAAGACATGGTCTTCTCAAAGGTAACTTCAACCAATGAAAGAGTTCATTTTGCTAAGAGGTTAAAGCTATAGGTTCGATGAACCTATTGGAAATCCTCGAAGAGGATAAAGACATAGACCGTAGGTCAGCTTTGATACCAGACCTTATTGTTGCGTTTGTCGTGTCTCACGTCCTAATTCTATGGAAATATGTATTTGAGATAAATACATGTTAGCAAAGGAAAAATTGTATAGTTTAATAAAGATATATTGTGGGGTCATGTCTGATTATTTTCATAATTTTTGGACTAGTAAAAAGTGCAATCGAGGTTAGTTGTGTAGAATTTGATTAAAATGGCAAGTTACGGAAAGGGACCTCTGTCAAATCTTTTAGTCCCATTAAATCAGAAATTATATTTTGGAATTTATTTCCTTCTGTGTGGAAGTTGTACGAGGTCTCTAGAGTCACGCATTTTTAATTGAAATATAATTAAAGTAAATAAAAGCTCCAATTAAATTAAAGTCGAGTTCTGTAAATTAGAGCAGCAATCCTAAAATAAGGTTTAACCTTGTAGGACTTGTTAAGCCAGTCAAAGAAGCCGACAGATGAATATCGAGAAGTTTGATCACCTAAGTTGATATAATTAAGGTGTGTTTATTTGCAAAACCTATCTATATTTGAGTTATTAACTCATATATGTGATAGTCATAGTTAGAGTATCCAAATAAAATATTTGAGAAATTATCTGCTCAAGTCTCTGCTAGAGTCATAGTATTATATTGTTGTATAATTAATGAGAACATAGTATTATACTAATGTATAATTATTCAGAACATAGATTATGATGTGCCATAATTATTAAGAACATAGATTATGATTTGCCATAGTTACTGAGAACATAGATTATGCTTTATCATAATTAATCAGAATATAGATTATGATTTATCACAATAAACTAATATAGATTATGCTTCGACATAATTAAATAAAATAGATTATGATTTGTCATAACTAAAGTCTATGGGTTAAAAGTTAAGGTGTAGAGTTTATAGTTCATAGTATATAAATTAAGGTTAGAGGTTATATTTAAAGTATAATAGTCATAGTTTATATTTATAGTAAATTAAATGTTTATTGTATATTGATTATACTTGTGTATAATGAGTTATCATTTTTAGCTTGTGCATTTATTATTAAACTCAAGTTATAGAATAAGTTCCATTTAAGGAGTAAGAAACATAATTGAACTAAGTTACTAGAAGAATTAAAGATTAGCATAGTTGATATATTAAGAGGATGATATAGTTTTTGTGCTTATGTCATATTACGCACTTTATAGAGAACATAGATCAAAGGATAGGCAGGAACTGCGATTCTTGCAGTTGTGATGTTAATCACTAAAGGTGTCACTGTGAGGTAACCCCAGCACATACACGTGATTTGGGCATCACTATAAGGAGTCAATGCTAGGTAACCCCTGGTAAACTCTGGGTCAATGCCAGGTGATCCCTGGTACACTCTTCTCGGATTAGGGAGGTAACCCCTCTCTTTTCCTATCAGCGACATGTTATAGAGTGCAGTAGACGACAGAAGTAGCTACAGGGTACCAAAGAGAAGTAATGGTTTGCAGAAATGGGAAGGGCTTTCGCGTTTTGCTTTCCACTGTCTGTATTTATATTTTGGATATTCTGTTACAATTTTTATTAAAGATTGAGTTAAAAGTTTAACCCACTGAGTGCTATAGTATTCACGCCCAAAATCTTTTCAAAATGTTTTTTTACAGGTTGGGATGCTGGAGGTGATGGCTCGATGTACTGTTGTGGGTTGATCACGCCTTGCCGTCTCGTTCAGACTAAATTATTTCTCATGAGTATGTTGTTATGTGATATAATATTACTCCATCGTTTGCCACTTAAACTTTGATATAGCTGCCCCATAGTATGACTGCATGTTATGTTTTATTATTGGGCTTATCTAAATTGTATACCTTAATTGAATTATGATAAATAAAGTCCCACTTCTTTTCATAAATCCAAGCATGTTTCATTACAATTTTTGACCTATGAGTTGGTCATATTTGGTTGAGTCTTGGATTCTGTTTATTTCCAGTTGACCTATGAATGGGTCTTATCTTGATTAATTGCTTTTATCCTATGAATGGGACATAAAATAGTTTATTTGCCTCTGACGTATTGATGGTTCTTAGTTGTTGTGACCTATGAAGAGATTCTGTTTATTTGAAGAGTCAGAATCCTATTTGTTAATTGTTGGATTCTGTTTAAATTCGATTGGCCTATGAATAGGCATTCTTTTGACTTGATTGAATCTGTTGACTTCGTTGATACATTGAAAGACGTGGATTTCTTCCCGTTATAGAGTTTATGCTACCGAAATTTCTGGAGATTATAGCATATTCTTGTTCTAAAGCCATTTCATTTGATTATCCTAAATAGTACCTTTTTTTTTAGTAATATCCCGTCCCTCATTTATTTTTCTTTCGGGACCAGGATATTACTGAGGACCCCCTGGATTTTGATTATGTTACATTTTTCCTTCTATTATTCCCGTAATATCCCCGTCCTAATCCTCGGGACCGGGGCGTTACTGAATGGTATCGGAGTAGGTTGCAACTCTACGACCTGGATCTTAAGTTGTTTTCTTAAAGTGATTGTGTGAATTCGAGTTATATTCTTAAAGGATTCCTACAGAGCAACCCACAGTACATCATCACCCCATATCTTCAACAAAGTTCGAAGGTATGAATGTTTTAAAAGTTTTGGTTATATTGTGTTATAACTTTTTTTTAAAGTACATGTGAATGGTAAGTCATTCATAAGTGAGCTTTGAGCAAGGCAAGGAAAATTAAGGAATGTTGATTTCAGGTAAGTCATAGATCTAAAAGTTTAAAGAGTGAAAATAATTTTGGATAAATCCAAAAGATAGTTTAGAGTTGTTTTAAAAGACAAAAGTTAATTTATAGTCATTCTTTTCAAAAAGGATTTTAAAGATATAATTATTTTGATATCAAAATCTTTTGGTTATTGTTAAAACCTGAATTTTGATTTGAAAGTCTTCTCTTTGGGAAAAAGGACTATCTACTGCTATAAAGTATTGTTATTTTGAGGATAGAGAATGACTAAGATAAAGGATCGAGGATAGATAATTTAAAGATAGAGCTTTGTCAAGAACATAGACTACAGATGCATGAACTTAGAAGAATTCTAAGTTTTCCTTGTAGATTAAAAGGGCTTTATGAATTAAGTTCCATAGCTATAGAGTTTAAGAGGTGTGTGGTTTGGTGAGCCCTTCATACTGTGTGGGAATCATGCTAGAGAGAAGAAGCTTCGTCGTTTGAAGAAAGCCCTAGAAATTGTAAAGCTTGGTCACAAGAGTTCAACCCATCTGACCAGAAGAGTATAGTCATCTTAAGCAAGCTGGTACAATAAAGGAAGCAACCATCAAAGGTGCATCATTGCAATTTCAGGTCTTCTAAGCATGTTGACACAAGACGAGTCATGTGCAACACGAAAGAAAAGAAAGAGTTTCACTACAGAAAAATACGTAGAGCTAAATAAGTTCCAAGTAGTGAGGGATGCTCAGCTTAATCGTGAATAATCAAAGAAGCATTATAGAAGTCAAGACATCACAACAAGCTGATGAATGAATGCCAGAATTTCGGAAGACTCGATGAAGCGTTATAGAAGTTAAATGCATTTCTAGGCTTTGAACTTAGAAAGAACATAGACAATAGAAGCTTTAAACATAGGGTGAACTTTAAGTTATCCTTCGTTAAGAATCACTTTGAACATAGACTAAATAAGTAATCCCCTTTCTTATAGTTGCAAGTCGTTCGAGCAGCAATGAAGCACGAGTTTCAAAACACGTGATAAGGAATCTTATGCGACAGTTAAAGTGAAGAAGTACGAGATAAAGCTAGTATGAGAAAAGCTGAGAGCTACCGATCAATCAAGACATAAGCAAAGTTCGATCAAGGCGAATAAAGACTCGGAATGTATAGTATGCGGGTAAAAGATGATTATATATATGATTGCAATTAAAGAAAGTTGAGCCAAGATAAAAGATCCACCAAAGTTCATAAAGATAGTTCGGCTACCAAGAAAAGACTCGAAAGATCGAAGGAATGATTAGCAGTTCCAGGTGGAAGACATGGTCTTCTCAAAGATAACTTCAACCAATGAAAGAGTTCGTTTCGCTAAGAGGTTAAAGCTAAAGGTTCGATGAACCTATTGGAAATCCTCGACGAGGATAAAGACATAGACCGTAGGTTAGCTTTCATGCCAGACCTTATTGTTGTGCATGTCGTGTCTCACGTCCTAATGCTATGGAAATATGTGTTTGAGATAAATTCATGTTACCAAAGGAAAAAAGGATAGTTCTGAGTGGGAACTAATCTGTAAAGAAAAGCCTCAGGCTATTCTTGGTTGTAAGATCTATGGTTGTAAACCTAGTAAAGGTTTTGAACCAATATGGTTCTAGTAAGGCTGTGGATTCTTGAAAAAGTATCCAGATCTCCGTTTGAGGGGAAGTAAATTTCGGGACAAAATTTTTTTTAAGGGGTATAGTTTGTAACATCCTAGAATTTCAAAGAGTTTTCTAAATTTATTTAGAAGACAAAAGAAAATAATTGGAGCTAAAATAAAGTAAAACAAATGTAAGTCGCGACCTTTTTGTGTCTTTTATGTGAAAATCGATTATGAGATTTTGCATTTGCTGCCGGAAGATAGTCAATATTGGTCTTTTCTAGAGTGTAACGACCTTAAGGAAGTTGATGGTGCTTTCAGAATTTTATTCAAACCTCTACAGAAGTCCCATAATTGAAAATCGTAAAGGGAAAAACCTATGAATAGTAATTTATGCGAGCGTTCGTGATTCGAAAAATTTACGAAATCCTCCTCATTGATCTAAGACTTATTCTATCAAGCCTATCTTATGGGAAATGGCCTAAAGAATCCGTTCGCTTTCACGAATTGCCAATCTGAGGTCAATCGAACGCTCGGCAGCAAAATCTGTCAGTTGAGAGGAATTGTAAAAGTAATTTTTGAAAAGGAATCTTTCTTTGATTTCCCTCAGACGACTTCCTTATCATCTAGAGTCGGGTTAGTTTAATAGTACTTGAGCCAACGAGTCTCCCGCTATTTTTGAATTTTATGTTGGAGGTCATTTGGACCTTACTATTGAATAGAGCGACTTTAATTGAATCCAGAAATCATTTTATCAGTATTTTATATCTGAAAAAGTTATACCCGCCCCAGAGCCACTTTTCCTATAAATAGGGGGCTTGGGGCTCATTGTTCATTTCACCTTTCTCTTTCTTTTCTCTCTTTCTCTCTCATTCGTGTTGACGAACGAGAGAAACCCGAGCCTGCGCCGAGTAAATCGCGCATGCTGGCCCAGGTTAAGTTTTGTTGGGGGGTGATGTAGCGAGAGCAGCTGTCGAGCACCGGAAGGCTGCCGGAGAGCCACCGCTGCCGTGAATCACTGAAAATCGCCGTCGTCATGCCACCGTCGCGCCGCTGCTACGGACGTCTTGTTACGATCCGTTTCTTATTCTTTATAGTTGAAATTTTAATATGTTTTGTATTTTAAATAGTGTTTCATTTCATATGTTGAGTGTGCCGTCGTCCAGTGGCCGAAAACCGGTAAAAACTCCGGAAATCGTGAAAAATAAAGGGGCGCCGATCAGTTTCGGTTTTTACCCATTTTCACCCGTTTTGGATTGTCAAATCGAAAAATTTTCTTCTATAAAGTTGCTTGAAAAATTATTTCCTATAGAACTGCCAAGTTTCGTAATTTTCCGATAAGTTTTGATTAAAGTCGATTATTTTAATCAAACGGTTATTTTTATAACTAGAGCTTGTAATTTTAGAAAATTTCAAAAATTGTATAGTTTAATAAAGATATATGTGGGGTCATGTCTCATTATTTTCATAATTTTTGGACTAGTAAAAAGTGCAATCGAGGTTAACTGTATAAAATTTGATTAAAATGTCAAGTTACGGAAAGTGACCTCTATCAAATCTTTTGGTCTCATTAAATCGAAAATTATATTTTGGAGTTTATTTCCTTCTGTGTGGAAGTTGTACGAGGTCTCTAGAGTCGTGCATTCTTAATCGAAATATAATTAAATTAAATAAAAGTTCCAATTAAATTAAAGTCGAGTTCTAAAAATTAGAGCAGCAATCCTAAAATAAGGTTTAACCTCGTAGGACTTGTTGAGCCAGTCAGAGAAACTGACAGATGAATATCGAGAAGTTTGATCATCTGAGTTGATCTAATCGAGGTGGGTTTATTTGCAAAACATATCTATATTTGAGTTATTAACTCATAAATGTGATAGTCATAGTTAAAATATCCAAATAAAATATTTGAAAAATTATATGCTCAAGTATTTGCTAGAGTAATAGTATTATACTGTTGTATAATTAATGAGAACATAGTATTATACTGATGTATAATTATTGCAAATATAGATTATGTTGTGCCATAATTATTGAGAACATAGATTATGATTTGCCATAGTTACTGAGAACATAGATTATGCTTTATCATAACTATTGAAAATATAGATTATGATTTATCACAATAAACTAATATAGATTATGCTTTGACATAATTAAATAGAATAGATTATACTTTGTCATAACTAAAGTCTATGGGTTAAAAGTTAAGGTGTAGAGTTTATAGTTCATAGTATATAGATTAAGGTTAGAGGTTATATTTAAAGTCTGATAGTCATAGTTTATATTTACAGTAAATTAAATGTTTATTGTATATTGATTATACTTGTATATAATGAGTTATCATTTTTAGCTTGTGCATTTATTATTAAACTCAAGTTATAGAATGATTTCCATTTAAGGAGTAAGAAACATAATTGAACTAAGTTGCTAGAGGAATTAAAGGTTAGCATAGTTGCTATATTAAGAGGATGACATATTTTTGTGCTTATGTCATATTATGCACTTTATAGAGAACATAGATCAAAGAATAGGCAGAAACTGCGATTCTTGCAGTTATGATGTTAATCACTAAAGGTGTCACTGTGAGGTAGCCCCTGCACATACACGTGATTTGGGCATCACTATAAGGAGTCAATGCTAGGTAACCCCTAGTATACTCAGGGTCAATGCCAGGTGATCCTTGGTACACTCTTCTCGGATTAGCGAGGTAACCCCTCCCTTTTCCTATCAGCAACAAGTAATAGAGTGCAGTAGACTATAGAAGGAGCTACAGAGTACCAAAGAGAAGTAAATGTTTGTAGAAATGGGAAGGGCTTTCGTGTTTTGCTTTCCATTGTCTGTATTTATATTTTGGATATTATGTTACAGTTTTTATTAAAGATTGAGTTAAAAGTTTAACCCACTGAGTGCTTTAGTACTCACGCCCAAAATCTTTTCAAAATGTTTTTTACAGGTTGAGATACTGGAGGTGATGGTTCGATGTACTGTTGTGGGTTGATCACGCCTTGCTGTCTCGTTCAGACTAAATTATTACTCATGAGTATATTGTTATGTGATATAATATTACTCCATTGTTTTCTGCTTAAACTCTGATACAGTTGCCCCACAATATGACTGCATGCTATGTTTTATTATTGGGGTTATCTGAATTGCATACCTTAATTGAATTATGATAAATAAAGTCCCACTTCTTTTCATAAATCCAAGCATGTTTCATTACAGTTTTCGACCTATGAGTTGGTCATAATGGGTCTTATCTTGATTAATTGCTTCTGTCCTATGAATGTGACATAAAATAGTATATTTATCTCTGACCTATTGATGGGTCTTAGTTGTTGTGACCTATGAAGATGTCATGTTGATTTGAAGAGTCTGAATCCTATTGTTGGATTCTGTTTAAATTCGATTCGCCTATGAATAGACGTTCTTTTGACTTGATTGAATCTGTTAACTTCGTTAATATGTTGAAAGACGTGGATTTCTTCCCGTTATAGAGGTTATGCTGCCCAAATTTCTGTGGATTATAACATATTCTTGTTATAAAGTTATTTCATTTGATTATCCTAAATAGTACCTCCTTTTTTAGTAACACCCCGTCCCTCATTTATTTTCCTTTCGAGATCGGGATATTACTGAGGACCCCCTGAATTTTGATTATGTTACCTTTTTCCTTCTATTATTCCCGTAGTATCCTCGTCCTAATCCTCGTACTGGGGCGTTACAAGAACTGATGGTTTTTTAATTGTAATATTGATATTTGAATGTTTTATGGTGGATTCAACTTGTATTCATGTTGATTATTGATTTGGGAAATATCGGTGTTTGATATTAAATCAATGCAGGTACTCGATGTTGATGACCATAAGAGAAGAGTGCATGCTTTTTGTAATTAAACATTAGATGTGATTTTTTTTTCGTCCTATTGAAATTTGGATGAATTTGTATAAGATATATTGTATTTTGTATAAATTTGTATCACGATATTTATTTTGGTAGGCTTTACTCGAAGGCATTCACTCAATTTAATTGCCTAAAGTGTTGAGTTCATAATGAAAGCCTAATTATGTTGCGTATTATTGCTCGAAGACATTTTTATTAGGCTAGAATATTCGTATAATATTTAGTTTAACTTTGAAAAATTCTTGAGCAGTCCTAAGTTGAAGCTTGCCTTGTGTAGTACCAACTGAGCTAGAGAAAGAGAATCAGGGTTGATCCTTCATGAGTTAGCTTTTCAGAATCCCGAGAAAGATGGATTATTTTCGTATTATAAAACTGTATCATTTGAGTTATTAAACTATGTTTATGCAATTCAAAGTTATATCAATATGAAGAAAATATTTTAGCTCTTATCTGTGTCTCCAACAAGTTAAGACAATTTGACGCCCTTGCCCAAGTTGGCTCGTGAGTTTTGTACAGTAGATGATACGTTGTACAGTTTAATAAGAAGATCTATATCCAGTTGTATGAGAAAGATTAGAACTAACTTCAGATAAGATAGTGCGCACAAGAAGAAAATAAGCTTTGGCATACGTAGAATTAGTTTTATCTTTTAAACATTATGTTATGTGTTGTTAACAGTTGATTGAATATGTTTGTTAAAATGACTTATCAAATGTTTTATAAAACCATTGACCCACTGAGTGCATTAGTACTCATACCCAAATCTTTTCAAATATTTATCACAAGTTAAGTTGCAGTCTGAGGTGGACGGTGCTGAGGCTAAGGACTAGCTTTTGTATTAATTGTTTTTTCTTCTATGATATCAATATCTTGTATTCTTGTTTCAGATTCAAACAACAAACTATGTTTCCTCACTCTGAATATATAAGTCACTTAGGATGAGGTATGTTATGATTTCTTGTTGGGCTTGTTTATTAAAATATTGATGGATCGAGCCCTTTTTGTGTCCATCTCTCATGATTAATGATAGGTTAATCCATTCATTGTCTATTACTTGCACTGCTGGATTCTGTTTATCTCCATTGTTGGATTCTGAGTTCCAATCACTTCTTATAATATGTTAAAATATGTGGATTTGCTCTAGTTACAGAGGTTGTGCTGCCCAAATTTCTGGAATGCATAATCTATTACCCCTATATCTATAATTAGGATCACTTATTGCGCCAGCTCAATAGTAACAACCCATTATCCCTCCATCCAGTAATGCACCGGTTCCCTAATCCTTGTTCTCCTGGGATTGGGGCCTTACAATTTCAACTTCGATTGAGGCATGGTCAAAGGCCACATGCACGCCCATCTCCAACGGCCTATAATCGATTTGAAGACCTTTAAAACTAATTTCAATGAGAATGATCGAAAAATAACATGTTATTCACTGTGTGTTAGTGCCATACGTGACATCAATCATAGAACTTTGCTTCAGAATGATTCAGTAGTGTCACTGCACTGTGGCTATTTATCAAGAGCTTTACATTGCTCTTGTAATAAGTGATTAATTGTCCTTCATCTTTATGGTAATTGATAATCACTTCAGTATTTGGTTTTTTCAAGTGCATTATCACTATTATGGACAATGTTCATAACAATGTACATGGACATGATTTGAACTTTCTGAAGACAACTCAAAGCAAGGAGTTTGAAATGAGCTGAGAAGAAGACTGTTGTGCATCATACCACAACAGAGATTGTTCAACATGATGAGTACCTTGAGTGATAGCCTACTGACAGCCTGTGAACATACAAAAGATTCCGCTGTGCTATCTGATGCAAAGATTCAAGATCAACAATGTATATTGCAAAGTACATGAACATCTACAACGAACAGAAGACTCAAAGATCAACAATGTTCATAGTAATGTTCGTGAATATTTACATGAACATTCTTCATCCAGATTATTCTTCCAAGATCAATGAAGCTATTCAAGGTTTATTACCAAAGAGAGATTCAGAGATCTAGAAGCTACCATATTCAAACTGAAGAGATCAAGACTGAAGTCAAAGGTAGATTCCTAAATATGGAAGAAATCCTAACATGAATCAATCTTGGTCTTGGTTCCAAACAAGGAAATTTTTTTATTAGTTTCCGAATCAGATTAGGCCTTTTTTCCCATGTTTAGGCTATCATTGTTCTTCTATAAATAGCCTGTGATACAGACTTGTTAGGATGACTAACACACACCGAACAGAAGCACTATACAAGAATAATTTTAAGAGCTCTAACTGTTTTGAGCCACATAGTTATGATTGTGTCTTAGACTAGAAATTAGTGTTCTAGTCATTGTGTATTGAAACACTCTTGTTCATACACTACCAAAAGGAATCTCAGGAGAGATTTTCCGTGGGAACTAGATAGGATAGACATCTAGGTTGTGAGATGATCTCACGATTCAATTTAGGGAAAAAGAGTGTACGGGTAGAACATATTTCAAGTGACAGGAGGTCAGCGTTGTGTAAAATTCTAAGTAAACGTGACACCGGAGTAGTGAATTGTTTCTTACAGACTTGACAAGTCCCCATGACGTAGATCGATTGATCGAACATGATTACCAAAACTCTGCGTGCTTTACTTTGTGCAAACAACATAATGTTCACAATAACGTTCTTGAACGTTAATGTGAACATCTTTATAACGTTCAACAACTTTTGTATGAACGTTATGCAGACAGATACTTCTCACACGGGTGTGCAATTTCACTGTGCAAAAATGACATCAAATTCGAAAGTGTTGTTCTCTCGATCGGACTGCATATTTCACATATTCTTACAATATTATACATTTTTATTATGTGCAGAAAATATGGAATTTAATGGTGTAGTTTATTTTGGGATCCAGTAGTTGGATCAAAAGTCATGTTTAAACGATCCACATTTTTGACAATCCAGCAATTCACGCTTAAGAACTTCAATTGCATCCATAAGCTTCATTATGACCATTTTCTAGATAAAACCAAACACCTTAAACAATTTACTGAGTCATGGCTTGAATCAAGAGGAATTTAAGTTTAAAATTTCGATTTTTACAAGTTTTAAAGAAATAAATGTTCATGACTTATAACTCCAAATCAACTCAAAATTCAAATTGAAAAAATATATACAATCCTTATGATATGTAGAACATATTAATATTTTGAATTGATCAGAACAGTACAAGAATTTCGTGACATAACGACGGAAAATTTCGTCGTTAAATATATATATCCCGTCGTTAATTAAATATAACAACGGATTCTCCATGGAAAAATATATAAAATCCGTTGTTATTTAAAGCGTCGGTAATACATTAACGACGGAAAATTATAGTCGTTAAGTTAACGACGGCCATATCTGTCGTTATATTTATTATATATATATATATATATAGTTATAAATATATTTTTTTGTTAACGACAGAAAATTCCGTCTTTATAATTTCGCATATTAATTTATTTCTAAAGACGGCGATTTCTGTTGTTAAAATTTTTAGGATAATTTGGTTTGTGATTTTTTTATATTATTTTATTTTAACTAAGGAAATATCCGTCTTTATAATATTTTAGAAATATATTTTAATAACTATTTTAAAATTCTAACGACAGAAAATTCAGGTTCTTCACGCAGACGTTGATTGTGTGATAGAGAAAATAGTTTGGAAAAGTAAAACACGATTTTAAAATAAACTTACTAAAAGATATATGTATAAATAATTCATATTCTTTATAGAAATTGGTTTTTTTTAAGTAAATATAAAAATAGATTTCACCTGCAAATCAACAAATATTTCGTTGTTACTTTATTAAACAAATAATAACCTTAATTGCTGAAAACATAAAGACATAACAGTCCGTCATGGAAATTAAAAAATTATTTCAATCTTAATTGCTGAAAATATAAAGACAGAGTCTTCCGTTGTTGGAATTAAAAACTATTTTAACCTTAATTGTTGAAAATATAAAGACATAATATTTTCTCATTAGAATTAAAATTATTTAACCTTAATTACAGAAAATATAAAGACGGAACAGTCCGTCACCGGAATAAAAAAAAATTATTTTAGCCTTAATTGCTGAAAATATATATAAAGACAAAGTATTCTGTCATTAGAATTAAAATTATTTAATCTTAATTACTGAAAATATAAAGACGAAACAGTCCGTCGTGGGAATTAAAAAATTATTTTAACCTTAATTTCTGAAAATATGAAGACAAAATATTCTGTCATTAGAATTAAAATCATTTAACCTTAATTGTGGAAAATATAAAGACGGAACAGTCCGTCGTGGGAATTAAAAAATTATTTTAACCTTAATTGCTGAAAATATACACATAGAATATTCTGTCATTAGAATTAAAATTATTTAACCTTAATTGCTGAAAATATAAAGACAGAATAGTCCGTCGTGGGAATTAAAAAAATATTTTAACCTTAATTGCTGAAAATATATATAAAGACAGAATATTCTGTAATTAGAATTAAAATTATTTAACCTTAATTGATGAAAATATAAAGACGGAACAGTCCGTCGTGGGAATTAACAAATTATTTTAACCTAATTGCTGAAAATATATATAAAGATTGAATATTCTGTCATTAGAATTAAAATTATTTAACCTTAATTGCTGAAAATATAAAGACGGAACAGACTGTCGTGGGAATTAAAAAATTATTTTAATCTTAATTGCTGAAAATATAAAGACGGAATATTCCGTTGTTTGAAATAAAAAATATTTTGAGCTTTATTGCTGAAAACATAAAGAAGGAATATTCCGTCGTTGGAATTAAAAATCAGTTTAACCTTCATTGCTGAAAATATACAGACAGTCGTTGGAATTAAAAATATTTCAACCTTGCTTGTATTATTTTCCGTCGATTTTCCGTAATTAATACCAACAGATTCGAATCAGAATTTCCGACGGATGTCGACGTCGTTAAATACGTCGTAAGAAAGAACGATTGTAGACGACACAAGTGTTAACGACGGAACGATTCCGTTGTTACGGCCGCCGTTAAGGTCAACGACTGACATTTTCCGTCGTTATCTCAGTTAGTCAACCAGAGACTTACCAACGGACGATTTCCGTCGTTAATCCGTCAGTAGCTACAACTAACGACGGAAAATCGAGGTTTACCGACGGAATATTCTGTCGCTAAACAGCAAATTTTTTGCAGTGTTCGCATCCGTCGCCAAATTCAGTCGCTATTTCGCGTTTTTGTTGTAGCGGAAGGAGCTTGGTAATATGAGAAATTGACCGATGAACACCGGCTGTCCCAGTTGGATCCCAAATTTTTCCAAAGATTGGACCTGAATGTTAAGGCCTAAACATCAATGTAACATGAAATCGAGAATATATTTGGATTCCTTGCAAAAACTGAATAAAATTGAATACTTGCATGTGGATATTCGAACGCAAATGAGAGAAATTGAGTGTAAAAGTTTGGGTTTTCACTGTTAGAATATATTATATGAAGCTTCTTATTAGTTTGTTATTTGTAAGGGTACTCGTGTTATTTACTAGATAAACCCTAGTTCTCCTCTTTCCCTTTTTAGTTGCATCTTTGCCTTGGAGAAAGATATTTTTGTATTTTCAACCTTTGTAGCCTTCTTGGAGATTTTCCAATATATCAAGTTCTCCTCTCTTTTCTTCAATGGCTTCTACCTTGAATTACTTCTTAGTTTAACATTCACTACCTTATTTAAAATTAAAATTTTAAAATTTTTAATTAGATAAAAATCGAAGGCCTAAATGACGTCTTTTCGAAAAACTTTCAACATGAAAGTTCCTCATATTGTCATGAGAATTATGAAAATGTACTTGCATGTAAAAAATTATGCCAGAAAAGTTTTACGGCAGTGGTGGCCGGTGACGGTGAAGGAGGCGGAAAAGAGGTGGGATAGGACGAAGTAGGGGTCTGATCCTATTTTATTTTATTTTTCTAGCTAGTTTTCTTTGATGACATAATCGCATGGTGGATAAGTCCGGGTGATCATAAATTCCACAGATAGCTTCGAATAAGTTCCCCTTTTCTTTTTTTCTTTTTTTTTATTTGTTCTTTTTTTTTTCGTTTTTCGTTTTTACTTGTGACGAAACTTTCTGCTGGATTCTTTGATTATTAGTGCAGAAGTCATGTCCCCATGCATTATACGTTGGAAAATAAAGACTTATTATATTCTATACCCAAACACAAAGAAAATCCACACTTCCCAAAATCAAATTGGCATGGGCATAGAATATATGCTCAACAAATAAAAATGTTATTTTGGGACATTGAAATATTATACCACTTGGTGCAATATTCTCCGATGTGGTTTTCTAAACATTATGTGATGTACTCCTTGTTTGTTACAATATTGAATTCTATTTTTTTTCTTATATTTCTTTTATCTTCAATTTCAATGTTTAGTACTTTAGTTTAATTTTATAATTATTAATTAGAATGGATTCTACCCAGTTTTGATATATAATTATTTGTTATTATTTAATTTTTTAATCAATAACAGATAATTATATTGCAATATTATAATATATACTTTTTTATTTATTTATTTTTTGTGATAAATGTTGATTATGATTGATTATATTATAATTAGTTTTTAATTTTTATGATAACTATTATTCAACCCAATGCGCCGACTATCACTCAATGCTTCGGGATCAGGCGTCACAAATAATAATAATAATAATAATAATAATAATAATAATAATAATAATAATAATAATAATAATAATAATAATAATAATAATAATAATAATATGTGAGTTGTAAGCACATATTCTTAAAAAAGACATTAGATTAATTACTAGTTACAAAGATGAAGAAAGGCTAAAATAAATTACAGGAAATCGTCTATTGCACTAGTGGTGTGATATCCACTACAAGAAAACATCAATTGGGTGATGGAATACATTCTGTCAACACAGGTGACTGACGTGGCGACGGAACTAGCGACGGAACCTCCTCGCCACATGGGGCGACGGATGGTTTCCATCACGTTTTGTTTTTTTTAATTCTCAAAAAATAAGTTCTGTCACTTTATTTTTTTTATTTTTTTTCGAATAATAAGGTGAGGGATCCGTTCCGTGGCCTTATTTTAAAAAAAATATTTTTTTTCCCGGAAAAAAGGCGACAGACATATTCCGTCGCTGGATTTTTTATTTTATTTTCACATTTAATTTTATAATATGGTGAAGAAAATATTCTGTTGCCTTCATTTGTTTTTATTTTTCTTTCCAATTTCGATTTTGATTGGTTCTTTTAATTTTTTTAATTAATCATTTTTTACATTTTAAGTCACACGGTATTTTTTGGAATAAATTAAATAATATTTTATTTTTTAATTTACAAAATTAATAAGAGTATATGTTAATTGTTAATTACATAAAAGAATAATTTAATATAAATATAATTTGTTATAATTTGTTGCCTGAAATAATGTGAATTATGGATGTAAATTGCAAAGTTGAAAATAATGTTGAAACTAGTGTTACCACATTCCCTTCAACATGCATCGGAAACGTAAATAGAACTTTGCACAAAACAAGTTTTAAATCACACTCCTTACGGTGTGTGATTGCCTCAAGGTGAAATTCACTATCACAAGTGAAACACAAAAACAATGCTGATATTGTCTCGGTTCACTCCCTTGACAATACTGCATAAAACATACAGAGGACTATCCTAGCTTCACTCACTCGAATAATCACTCAAAAACAAACCTATCTAAACACATAGATAGATTATAATCAGTCACTCTAAATCCTAGACTTCTCAAAGTTGGCTATCTAACCTACACACACAACTGGAATGAAAGTCTCCAGCTGATTGGGACACTAGGCAGATGTCGAGGAAGATGTCTTGGATTTCAGAGATAATACTAGATGCAAGATTCAGAGCTTTTCACAAATGACGGTGATAACCTACTTGCATAAATGACTTTAAGGTCTAAGGAGACCTTATATACTTCCTCCATCTCGGCTGGGTAGTTTCTCCACGATCCTTGATGAGTTGGATGCAAAACTACCGCCTTCCACTACCCTTGCTGAACTGGACTCGAGATAACCGTCCTCTGCACTGTGTGGCACACGTTCTTCAACATCATGTAACAATGGCGGTTACTCCAGCTACCCACGTTCTCTGCACGGTTAGTGTCAAAGATGAAGTGGGGAACATCACGTCCCTTGAAACTCGGAACAGATTCTGACCTAGTCAAAATCAAGCATAATCCACATTTTAATTCGAAATAAAATATCTAATAAATCCCTTAAATCGTGAAGAATGATATGTGATAAAAATTACAATTTATTAAGATTAATTTAAAATAAATTAATCCAAAATATTAGGAAAAGATAAGGTTAGAGATCCGAGTGTTATACTCGGTGTGACGAGAATGACGGGCAACATGAGATACGACATTGATTGCGATGTTATCAGCGAAGTGATAACATCATCTGGAACACGTCATACTCAACAATCTCCCCCTTAAGCTTATCCTTTCTGCACAAAACATAAAGCTCAATATATACATGATTAAAGCCGCAGCGGAATACGATCAAAAATATCGGAGTTCAAAAACTCCTCCTTAAGGTCTGTTCCCCCTTAAGTTATAATCTGTAAAATAATATACAAAGTTAGTGGGTATAATCCCCTATTCATGATATACAAGGTTAGTGGCTATTTACCCCTATACAGACAATTGGTGGGTAATTATCCCCTATACAGAAAAACAATGTTGAGAACATTCTCAACATAAACAACACATATCTTTAAAACATGCGAAAACAATCACAATATTAAGATCATTCCCAACATAAAAGATCACATACTATAAGTTATGTGAAAAACAACATAACAATGTTGAAAACATTCTCAACATAAAAACATCACATATTGTACAATATGCGAACAATAAGGCAACAATACTGAGATTATCACCAGATAAACAGTATGCAAAAATCAAGCATATATAGATATCAAAAGCATCAGACTAAACTGATGATTAAAATCAACTATTCAAGGATATTCAGAACTTGAATACCCAAAATATCTAAACATTAAAAATGAAACATGTGTCCAGCACATAGAGCAAAAATATAGATATGTCCAGCACATAACAGACTAACAAGGATGTGAACACATCCAAAATAAAATTGTGTCCAGCACAATACATACCCAAAAAAAAAATTGTTTTTGACAAGGAAAATTCATATTTTCTTCTTGCCCTTTGCCTGAGCCACAGACTTTCTAGCCTTCTTTCCTTCAGCACCATCAGCACCATCATCATCACCAGTGACAGCAGCATCATCTACTCCCCCTTTTTGTGTAGAAAGTGCACTTCGCAGAGCTTGGCGATGTTCAACCATAACATTGGTGAGAACTGTGCTTTGATGGATCATAGAATCCATCTACTTGATAAAAGAATTTAATACCTGCACAGAAAATGTCACCAAATATGAAGATGCACTAGCTAATTCACTTTCAGATCGTGGAGGAGAGAGAGCTGTCTCTATGCCAACATCCTGATCAACATCTCTGGAGGCAGCTGTGGAACTTAGAGCAAGGTTGTAAGGGAGATCCATCACTCGATCATCATTCCCTTTTGGTTTGACAATTGTGATAGTCGATGTTTCAGTGACTATCTTCTTCTTGTTTGGCTTCACGCCTTGCTTAACCATAACTGCATAGATGAGGCAGAGAAAAGGAAGAATGCTGGTGTTGCTGGTCTTTATAGAAGCCTTCATCACATAGTCAAATATGTAGTCTCCGAGGCTGAAGGGGATCTTAGTGCCAAGTTTAAAGAGCAAAAATGCTTGATCAACAGTGAGGACTGAAGTGTTAGTGGTAGGTAACCAATTACATACAATAATCTTGTGTAAAACAGAGTATAAAAATGTAAGCTTAGAAGTGAAAATTTTGTTTGTCCACTTGGTTACCAATCCACCAGTTATAGTCGACACAACATCATCAATAAGATCTAGACTAACAGCATCATTGTCATTGCCTAGACCCAAGAACTTGTTGATCACTATCGGATTAAACTTAAACACATGATCACGCATATAAATTTCCCCATATTTGCTCCTTGTATGGTCACCCATATCCAGAGACACATTGGCATAGAATTCAACAATCACATCAGGCTCAAAAGTCGACAGAGATGAAACAGCTTTCCACAGACCCCTCTCTTTCAAAAACACATCCATGCCATATTTCTTAAAGCTTAAGACATCAATTTTTTTCTCAACACGCACAGGACGGTTGCACATAATTTTGTATTGAGCCTTAGCATGCTTAAAGTAGAAAGTTTTACTAAAGGCAGAAGTAACGTCATGAGGGGAACCTGGTGGATAGACTGGTTCAGAATCTTCAGACTCAGCATCATCTTTGACATTGCCTGACTGAGTAGGGGAGAGAACATCTCGAGCAGTGCCGGAAGAGACTAGATCATGAGAAGAGGTAGGAGAGGTTGCTTTCTTCACAGCCTCAGAAGAAACTTCTTTCTTGACAACTTCAGGAATCTCTGAAGCAGTTTCTTGTTCAACATCCACTTAAACATCCGCAGGGGCTTTAATGAGAAAGTTCTCGGGAAGATTTTCTTCATCATCAGACTCATCCTATAAAGACCTCACCAGTTTGGTCTCCATCTTCAGAGTTCTCCTAGCCTTCTTGCTAGTTCCTTCAATCTCTTCCTTTTCAGTGTCTTGAGAACTGTGAAGCCTCTTAGATTTACGGGTTGGCCCGACCTTCTTCTTCTTGCTGGCAATAGCTTGAATGTACACCCCAAGATCAGGATCTATGGGATTTTCTTCTTCTCCTAAGAGTACTCGTTGAAGTGGTGTTGGATTTAACACTTGAACCCCTTCGGGAATTTCAGCTTCCTTTATCGGAGTATCAATTTGTTCGGTCAGAGGGGATGAAGGCTTTTCCGACTCAGATTTTGCACCTTCCTCACGCACTCCAGGTGTTATAGTGACTGTGGGGGTTGATGTTGAAGTTCCAGCAGGAACTGAAGTTGAAGATGGAGTACCCATGAATTTCTCTAACATTTGTTTCATCATTTGAAACATAACAGCTAATTCATTAGGATCCGCCATGGATGTTCTTAAAAAGCTTGAGAGAAAACAGAAGAAAACGAGATAGACAGAATGAAGGGAAACTGAAATGACTCGGTGGGGAGAGAATGAGTGAGAGATTTGAATTTTAATTCAAGATATGGATGTCAAGATCCCTCAATTCTCGGAACTCCCTAAAACCGTCACATCAAGAATAAAAAATTAAAAATTAAAAATGGATTAGTGGATAGGGATAACCGAAGGTGTACTTATCACTAGAGTACAATTAGAGATATTCATGGGCCCCCTAAATAAATCTGTTCTTTTTTTTGCTATTTTTTAAATAAAATAATAAACAGATGGAATACAATTACATGACAAATATAATTTTAGGCATATAATTTCTGAAGATTATCATTTCTTCTGCAATCTTGGTCACAACATCAACTACAACACAGATAAACAGTGAACAAACCCAACTATAATTCACCTTATAGAATTACGGGTATTTCATTCACAAACACAGACATAGGATTTCAAGTAGCTGGTTTTGTTAAATAAATGCAGAAACACAATAATTTCATTAAGTTATCCTTGAATAATACTTAAAAGAAATGACTAACATAAATAAATGCAAACGAGGTAAACAACTGATGTTTAAAAAAAAACTCACATCGAGTTCAACATTAGTAAACAAAATGAACTAATTAAATAGAACACATTCCAAGAGACTTTCTCAAGGCAGAAAATCTCTTGAAATCAAGAGGCTTGGTGAAAATATCCGCTGTTTGATTTTCAGTGGATATGTATTTGATGTTTATGATCTCCTTTTCCACTAAGTCTCTGATAAAGTGATGTCGAATGTCGATATGCTTAGTGCGTGAATGTTGAACGGGGTTCTTGGAAATTTCAATAGCACTAGCATTATCACACAGCAGGGTTAGTGATGATTTTGTCATGCCATAGTCCTTCAGCATTTGATTCAGCCATACCAACTGAGCACAACAACTAGCAGCTGCAACATATTCGGATTAAGCTGTTGACAAAGAGATGCAATTTTGTTTCTTGCTTGACCAAGAAACAATATTGCTTCCCAAAAAGAAACAACCACCACTTGTACTCTTCCTATCATCAACATCACCTACCCAATCTAAATCACTGTATCCAATGAGGCTGGTGTTGGTGTCTTTGCAGTATCTGATTCCAAAGTCGACTGTGCCAGCAACATATCGAATTATTCTTTTGACATCCTTCAAGTGTGACTCCTTGGGTTGAGCTTGGTATCTAGCACAAACTCCAACACTGAACATGATATCAGGTCTGCTGGCAGTCAAGTAGAGCAAGCTGCCAATTATTTCTCTCTACATTGTTGGATCAATAATGACTCCAACATCGTCTTTGCTCAGTTTTTCAGAGGATCCCATTGGTGTTTTCATGGGCTTTACAGCTTCAAGTCCATAGTGCTTGATCAAACTTTTGGCATACTTACTTTGGGATATGAAAATCCCATCTTTGTCTTGCTTGATTTGGAGACCAAGAAAGTAAGCCAATTCGCCGACCATGCTCATCTCAAATGTGCTGCACATTGCATCCACAAACTCCCTAAGGAGATTAGGACACGTGGATCCAAACACAATATCATCAACATAGATTTGTGCAACAGTGATGTGTTTGTGAATCCTTTTGATAAACAATGTTTTATCTACCACGCCTCTTGAAAAACCAAAGTCAATTAAAAACTCGGTAAGTCAAGCATACCAAGCTCTAGGAGCTTGTTTAAGCCCATACAAGGCCTTGTGTAGTTTCAGCATATGGTTTGGTTTTTCATGGCATTCAAAGCCTTTTGGTTGTTCAACATAGGCTTCCTCATTCAAAATGCCATTCAGAAAGGCACTTTTGACATCCATTTGATACAGTGTAAACCCGATGTGGCAAGCAATAGCAAGTAGGAGACGAATAGACTCTATTCTAGCAACAGGAGCGAATGTTTCATCATAGTCTATGCCTTCTACTTGAGTATAACCTTGAGCCACTAGCCTGACTTTGTTTCTGACCACATTACCAGACTCATCAGTCTTGTTCTTAAAAATCCATTTAGTTCCAATTACATTTTTATTTTCAGGCCTTGGAACTAACTCCTATACATTATTCCGAACAAACTGAATCAGCTCATCATGCATTGCTTCTACCCAGAATTCATCTTTTAATGCTTCTTTGACATTTTTAGGTTCAACACTAGATAGAAAGTATGAAATGGACACAAGGTTAATAACTGATGACATGCAAACCTGTTTGACCAATTCAGCAACATCGGCTGAGCTCTTTGTTCTGGTTTTAACTCCTTGAGATCCATCACCGATGATTTAGGAATTTGGGTGATCTCTTTTGATTCTCCTTGGAGGATCACGTCTTAGTTCATACTGAGCCAGTGGAAGTTGTTCATCATCGCTTTCAGATGAGAAGTCTGAATCTAGTGTCTGGGGTGATGTTGATTCCTTCACTGACGGAGAAGAAACATTGGTTTTAACATCAGGACTTTTCATAGGGCTTTTGTTATTGTCACTGGACTCCTTGTCAGCAGCATCTGGTTCATGTAAGAGGAATGACACATCATCTTCTTCAGTTCTTGTTGCCAGACTTGCAAGATCATCAAACACAACATTGACAGATTCTTGTACGGCCTTAGTTCTTAGGTTAAGAACACGATATTCTCTACTGTTTTCAGCATATCCCAAGAACAATCCTTTATCACGTTTAGAGTCAAACTTTCCAAGGTAGTCTCTGTCGTTCAGGATGTAGCAGACACATCCAAACACATGGAAATATTTGAGATTCGGCTTTCTTTCTCTTAGAAGCTCATAAGGTGTCTCCTTTCTTTCTGGTCGAAGATAGACTCTGTTCCCGATGTGACAGGCTGTGTTGACAGCTTCATCCCACAGCTTCTTTGAAAGCCCTTTAGCCTGTAACATTGCACATGACATTTCCTACAGAGTTCGATTCTTTCTCTTCACTACTCCATTTTGTTCAGGAGTTTTGGGAGCTGAATACTCATGGAGTATTCCTTTCCTTTCACAAAAGTCATTGAATGCAGCATTCTCAAATTCTCTTCCATGATCTGTTCTGATGCATGCAATGTTGGTGTCAAATTGCAAACACATTGTGCGGCAGAATCTTTTGAAGACTTTGAATGTTTCAGATTTTTCCTGCAGAAATTCAACCTAAGTGTACATTGAGAAATCATCAATAATGACAAGTATGAAACTCTTACCACTCATACTCTTTGTATCGACTGGTCCTATAATGTCCATGTGTAAGAGTTGAAAACATCTTGTTGTTTGACAACCACCCAGGCTTTTGTGAGGAATTCTGGTTTGTTTTCCTTTTTGGCAGGCACCACATACAACATCGTGATCAACATTCAGCTTTGGTAGGCCACAGACAGCATCCGACACAATCAGTTTCTTCGAATTTACCATGCTCATATGATCGAGCTTTTGATGAATCAACTTGGTTTCATCATTAACAGTCATGTTGAACGTTTCATCTTTGTCAGCATGGTAGCAATTATCAGATGCACGGCTTCCAAACATTATACATTTGTTATGTTTGTCAAACACTTCACAAGTATTTTTATCAAACTTGACATACATACCATCATCACAAAGCTGACTAATACTGATCAAATTTGTTGTCAGTCCTTCAACATGTAGAACATTCTGAAGTTTAGGAAAATATTTAACATTCAATGTACCTTTTCCGACAATGTTTCCTTAAGCTCCTCCTCCGTAACTGACTTTGCCTTTGTTTGAAGTGGTATATTCTTCAAGAAACTCCTTATTGCCGGTCATGTGTCGAGAACATCCACTGTCGAAGTACCATGTTCCCGCAATGTTAGCCTTCAGTGATGTGTACACAACATTGCATGTAACCTTCATCTTTTTGGACTTCATCTGGTTCTTGTTCTTTGATGTGATCCCTGATGTTGTTCTCCTGGTCGCAACATCATCGTGAAACTTAAAGTAATGTGGTTTGATGTGTCCCGGCTCCTGACAGTAATGGCACACATATTTTCGAACCTTTGTGCCCTTACATTTCTTCTGATCATCATCTTCAACATTGTTCCTAGTAGACATGTTTGGGGTGTTTTAACCTTTACAAATTTCACAACATTGTGATTTGAGGAAGTCATGGAAACTTTGTTTGAGAATCCCAGTCCAGCTCTGTCTGTTTACCCCAATGTTAAGGCTTTATTTAGGACATTCGTTCCTTGATTCCATTTCTGAAATGTTCTTAAGGTGCTCTCCACTTCCTTCTTTAGTTTACTGATTTCAGCATCACTCCTGGTGAGTTTAATTTCCAGTCGCACAATCTTCTCTCTAAGACACCGATTTTCTTCCATAAGAAATTTCAGTTCTTTGGATTGAGTTGTCCATTGACTGCAAACTTCATTCACAGCATCACTGAGTTCTTCAAGAGAGGCAAAGGGGCGTTCTTCCTGTGGATTAACCTCTCTGATCTCAGAAGTATGATTAAACTCATCCAGTAGAGTCATTTCATACCAATTAGTAGTGCTGGGAGAGATGTCAGTGAATTCATCTTCAACATCTGGGAGAACCTCATCTTCAATTTCACATTCTTCAATGTCCAGACCATCAAGTTCATCAATACCATTCAAGGCATCAATAATCAGGTCGTCTTCCTCCATGACATTGATGAACAACACTCTCTGATCTGAATCAGTATCAGACTCATCACTGAGAATAACATTAGAATTATTTCTTTGTCTTCTTCGTGCTGTTGGACATTCATTTGAATAATGTCCATACCCAGAGCATGCTCTACATTGAACTCAATCAATGTCTTTCCCAGTGTCAGTGACTTCCTTCTTGACATTGGATCTTCCAGAATTTGATGTTGATGAGGATGGAGAGTCAAACAGCCGTCGAGGTTTGATATTTGGGGGGCTTTTCTTGATGGAACGAACCAGTGAGTTGAACTTCTTTGTCAGTAGTGCAACACTTAGATTCTCTTCCTCATTGATTTCCTGAAGACTGCCAACATCATCATGAATATCAGATGACACAATTGTTGTCTGGAGTGCAATTCCCTTTGAGGTTGAGTTTGCTTTCTGATTTTGCAGATTCATCTCAAATGTTAACAAGATGCTGACCGCTTCACTCATACTTATGGTTCTAACATCGTATGCTTCTTTGATTGCAGAAATTTTCATATTGAATCTTTCAGGCAGAGTTTGAAGTAACTTGCTCACCATGTTCTCATTAGAAATTGGACTTCCAAGAATGGTAGATTGGTTTGAGATCTCACATAATTTTTCAGCATAAGATGAAATAGTTTCATCTTCAAACATGCGCAAATTTTTAAATTTTGATGTGAGTAACCTCAGTTTGGTCTTCCTTACATTGGCAGACCCTTCACAATGTTCCTGAAGAATGGTCCATGCTTGATATGCAGTAACACAATTGCAAATCATCTTGAAACATGGAACATTGACAAAAACAAAAATTGCATTCAGAGCGCAAGCATTAAAATTTGAGATAATTCTCTTATCATTTGTCCATTGAGATTCCGGAGTTAACACAAAATCTCCATTTGGGCCTTCCATCCGAGGAGGGCTTCATTCTTCAATCACTGCCATCCATGCTCTTTCATCGATAGATTTGATGTGAATCTTCATTCGAGATTTCCACATGACATAGTTACCACCATTGCTATCTAGAGCAGGAGGACGACATTGATTAATATGAATATCCATCAAAGATTTCAAGCAACACCGGATCGAGTACTTAGTGTGTCAAGTACCGGCTCTTGATGCCACTTGTTAAAATTTGTTGCCTGAAATAATGTGAATTACGGATGTAAATTGCAAAGTTGAAAATAATGTTGAAGCTAGTGTTACCACATTGCCTTCAACATACAGCAGAAACGTAAAAAGAACTTTGCACAAAACAAGTTTTAAATCACACTCCTTACGGTGTATGATTGCCTCAAGGCGAAATTCACTATCACAAGTGAAACACAAAAACAATGCTGATGTTGTCTCGGTTCACTCCCTTGACAACACTGCATAAAACATACAGAGGACTATCCTAGCTTCACTCACTCGAATAATCACTCAAAAACAAACCTATCTAAACACATAAATAGATTACAATCAGTCACTCTAAATCCTAGACTTCTCAAAGTTGACTATCTAACCTACACACACAACTGGAATGAAAGTCTCCAGCTGATTGGGACGCTAGGCAGATGTCAAGGAAGATATCTTGGATTTCAAAGATGACACTAGATGCAAGATTCAAAGCTTCTCACAGACCACGGTGATAACCTGCTTGCATAAATGACTTTAAGGTCTAAGTAGACCTTATATACTTCCTCCATCTCGGCTGGGTAGTTTCTCCACGATCCTTGATGAGTTGGATGCAAAACTACCGCCTTCCACTACCCTTGCTGAACTGGACTCGAGATAACCATCCTCTGCACTGTGTGGCACACGTTCTTCAACATCATGTAACAATGGTGGTTACTCCAGCTACCCACATTCTCTGCAACGATTAGTGTCAAATATGAAGTGGGGAACATCACGTCCCTTGAAACTCGGAACAGATTCTGACCTAGTCAAAATCAAGCATAATCCGCGTTTTAATTCGAAATAAAATATCTAATAAATCCCTTAAATCGTGGAAAATGATATGTGACAAAAATCACAATTTATTAAGATTAATTTAAAATAAATTAATCCAAAATATTAGGAAAGGATAAGGTTAGAGATCCGAGTGTTATACTCGGTGTGATGAGAATGACGGGCAACATGAGATACAACATTGATCGCGATGTTATCAGTAAAGTGATAACATCATCTGGAACATGTTATACTCAATATAATTTTTTTATAAATTCTATAAATCAAGTATTAGATGTGAAATTATACGTATGAATTGAAATGATCAACGCATGATTAAGGTTATATTACAATTGGTTGTAGAGTATGGTGTAGTTAGTGCATGTGAAGTGTTTCAAGGGTTTAATTAGGGTATATGGTTTATATTAAGGGTTAGGGTCTAGGGTTTATTATACAATTGTGTAGAATTTGATGCAATTGATCGATTACGTTGAAATTTAAATTCACATTACTATAATATATATAAATTGTTGATTATAACTACCATAAACCTAGTTAATTAATTAGTTACATTATATATATATTATTCAAATTTGATAAAACGATGACCACGTACATGATATATATACTCAATCGATTGGTTTTATATTAAAAATTACAATAGAATTAATTTTGAATTTATAATAATTTATTATATTGAATTATATTATTAAAAGTATATGGTTTTTACAATTTCACGTTGTTGTGCTGTCGAATTTTTTTCCTAATTAATTTTATAATTTAGGCAAGTAAGAATCGAGTTCCTAGTCGAGATTGGATGTATCGACGGAGTCGCGATGGGCCTACTTTATTAGAACTTGCAAATAAGATCAAAACTTTTATTGCGTTTGCCACTTGCCATCCAACATTTTTAGATGGGGAAAAATGAAGTGTCCATATGCAAAGTGTAAAAATAGGCCTTATAGAAATCCATTTGAGGTTCGAATGCACATTTATCAGTACGGTTTTGTGCCGAATTATTATGTATGGACCTTTCATGGAGAGATGAGTCCTGATGAAAATTTAGTTGACACGTATGAACTGAATACATATCACACGATGGTGATGGATGCTGCTGGCCCAGAGTTTATTTATGATGAGATAAATGGCGTTGAAGAAGCTCCCAATCCTGATGCTCAACGCTTTTATGATATATTGGCTACTACGGACAATGACTTGTGACCATGTTATGAGAATCACACATAATTATCTCTTGTGACCCATTTGATGGCTTTGAATTCTGAGCACCACTTTTCAGAGAGGTGTTTTGACCAATTTACAAGTCTTCTAAAAGAGATTGTTGTTGGTTTTGTATACTAGAAGACATGTCTTTTGTATACATTATTGATGATATTTTATGATGATATAGAATGAATACAATTGCGGTAACTATTTGCATTTAAATTGTTATATTTACATGCATGTTCACTACACTTACATTGTAGATGATATGGTGTGGGTAAACACACAGTTAGATTATATTATCGGTTCCTTGTAAATGTATTAAAGAACTCACGGCTTAGATGGCACTGAACCCGCCATTGGTATACCGTAGAATAATCTGATAGTTGGTTTATCTGGACTAGCTAATTATTCTAGTACACGTGTAAGTGTATTAAGGAGGATCACTATAGGATTCTATTCTCTATTCTGACCTTAAATGTGAGAATAAGAATCCATAGAGTTCAGGTTCTTAACCCCTATATGTTGGCGGGCATATACGTGTAGTGTTTGCAGCTTTTATTTATCAAATGGTGAGATTCTTTCATAGGATCAATAATCTCGATATCTTGGATTGTGACATTTACACTTATGAAGGGTCGTGCAATATGTAGGGGCACCGTGTCCTGGTGAGCCAGGTTGATGGTGTCCCCTTGAGGAAATGCAAGTTCATGTTGAAACCCTACAGGTAGAATTTATTCCGTACATGAGTAAAGTTTGTGTGGTACTACTCAAGGATAAGATATTAATTAATTATAGCTGACAGAAGCTTATATAATTAATTAATGGGCATTATATCTTAAACATGGGGATGGCTGGACTAAAGAAGAAAGCATATTCGCAATATGTATTAAATTGGTATGTCAGTATTATTTCTTTAGTGGAATAAAAATAATACTTAATTTATTTAATTATATCCTAAGTTTATTGGATATTAGAAATTAAATAAATTGGCAGACCAATTTAATATTCTTCTAGATCCCTATTGTAGCCTAATATGACTTTAATGGACTGGAGTTGGAAAAAGAGATAGAGGCCCAAGCCCAGTAGGTCTGGGGCTTGATAATTTCAACCACCCCCTTATAAATAGAGAGGTGGGGATGGAAATTTTCAAGTGTTACAAATCAGCTCTCTTATGTTCTCTTTATCTCCACAGTATCCATACCTATCTAGTAGATTTCAGTCCACCTTGAATCTAGATACAGTCCGGAAATATAACAGAAAATTGAGAAGTGGAATAGCATAAGGGGCACCAATTTTCATACCTACAACAACAAGATTAGACTTTTAATCTGGTCCTTAACCCATTGTTTAATTTGTAAGTATTTATTCGATCTCTATGTTTCCGCTTTAGTAGAATCGATTAAACCGGCTTTGCATGTTTATTAAACACGGTTATTAAAACATATGAGCTACATAAAATTATGATCTACATGATAATAGGATTAATGAACATCCAATTAGATTCTGTCGTGGTTCAATTCGAAAAAACCCCAACAGTTGTGCTAAAAAAATATATGGTCACTAGTAACTTCTACAATACAAAGAAACTTCTACGTGGTATGGGGTTACTGGTGGAGAAGATCGATTATTGTGCAGATAATTGCATGCTTTATTAGAAGGATGGCATTGACTTGATTAAATGCATACAACTTTACTTTGGACTATTAGTGATTTTTCTACGTATTCGATGTTATCTGGGTGGAGTATAGTAGGAAGGTTGGCTTGTCCACACTTTATGGATGACACATATGCTTTCATACTAGCTTGTTCTGGTAAGCAATCATGGTTTAACAACTATCGAAAGTTCTTGCCTGGTGATCACCAATTCCGTAAAAATAAAACATTCATGAATTATAAGACATGTTGGAAAGAGTCCCCACAAGGGAAATCAGAAGTAGAAATTCTGAGGGAAATAGAGTAATTGGGGTTGAAAAAGGTGACTGAGTTCAATGATAATGCTGCAATATGTAAATCTACAGGGTGTGGATGAAAAAAAAAACATATTCTAAGATTTACCATATTAGAGTTCATTGTTGATTCATCACAATTTAGACGTCATGCACATAGAAAAGAATGTATTTGACAATATCTTGAACACTGTGTTGAATGTGAAGGGCAAAACAAAAGATACTTTAAAGTTCAAACAAGAATTGAACTTGTACTGTAACAGATATGTTATAAAGCTTGATCAGCGCACATGAAAGTACCCGAAAGCGAGTAACACTCTGGACAAGAAGGAGATAAATGTTTTCTTTGAATTGGTGAAAGAACTTAAATTCCCGGATGCTTTGTATTGAACATGAGTAGATGGGTGGATATGAGTAAGCTCAAGATGTTTGGGATGAAGAGTCATGATTGCCACGTGTTCATGCAACGAATTTTACCTATTACTTTTCATGAACTTCTCCCGTCTAATGTTTGGAAGGCAATCACAGAATTGAGTCTATTTTTCAAACATTTGTGCTCAAGAAACATTAAGATGGATAATATTTGTTCTTTGCATGAGAATATTCCCATCATATTGTGTAAGTTTGAACACAAATTTCCTCCAAGTTTCTTCGATTCGATGGAGCATTTGCCAGTCCATTTGGCCGATAAAGCTTGAATTGTTGGACCAGTGAAATATCGATGGATGTATCCATTTGAAAGGTACTTGAGAAAGTTAAAGAACAACATGAGGAATAAAGTAAGAGTTAAAGGTTCAATTTTCAATGCTTACTTAGTTGAAGAAGCATGATCCTTCTACTCCTACTATTTTGAGGATCATGTTATAATGAGGCACAGGAGTGTGCCTCAAAATTATGATGGTGTATGTGATAATAGCAATGATCCTGAAGATAATCTGTCAATTTTGAAACTTCCAGGATAAGTCTTTGGCAAAGTGTTAAGAAGATGGTTGACGAATGGTGAATATAAAGCTATACGAATCTACATATTGCTTAACTTTCATGAAGTTACTGATCAATATGTTTCGTAAGTTAAAATAGTCCAATCTTCAGAAATATGTTTCATATAAAATATAATTAATTCTAATAATCATTTATTTTCTTGTTAAAGGTTGTTTGTTAAAGGATTGATGACTTGTAATGCAAATATCTCAACATCTGACATTGATAAGAAAATAGATCAAGAATTTCCAGATTGGTTTGCCAATTTTGTAAGTTTATCCTTTTTCTATAATCACAAATAATTGAAATGAAATATTAATTTGTCCTACTTTTTATGTTTTCATAGGCCCAGGATCCTTCAAACAACGTTAATAAGTTATTAGTACATCTCTCGATTAGTCCATCTCATCAGATTAATACTTGTCACAGTTATTTCGTGAATGGGTATAAGTTTCATATGGTGTCACATGGGTCACAAAGAGCCACAATTAACAGTGGAGTGTGTGTTAAAGGCACTAATTACACCACTGATGAAAGTGATTACTACGAGAGATTATTGGAGGTTGTGGAGGTTCAATATCCTAGTCTTCCAATTAAGAAGACAACTTTGTTCAAGTGTGAATGGTTTGATACGTCAACACGGGGGATAATTGTCCATGTTGATTACAAAATTATATCCATTCACCAAGGATGTAGATATGCGGGAGATGATGCATCTGTGTTGGCTACATAGACAACTCAAGTCTTCTATTACTCATACCCGAGTTTGAATTAGTTTAATAGTGATTAGTTGGTAGTTTGTAAGATAAATGCCAGATCGAACGTAGATGTTCCCTCCAACGCACCAAATTCAAGTATATCTCCATCATTTCAAGATAATGAACATTTTGAGTCGCACTCCCATTGTAGATGTTGATGATGATCTATTACCTATTCACCCAGCGGATGGTTTGGTGGATATTGAGGAAATCAATCTTGATAAATCTGCTACTGATGATGAAGATATCAGTTTATCTGATGAAAAGCTTAATGATGAAGAGATAGATGATGATATTTGATAGTGTTAATTATGTTTGATGTCTAAAATAATTAATTATTTAGTATTGAAGAATTGATCGTTTTGAATATGTCTTCATGAATTTCCTGCTTTGAAATTTTATGTTTTGTTATTGATCATGTGCATATATATATATATATATGAATTGTTCTTGTCAGATGACTAGAGGTAATGGATCTCACTGTGGTAGGTCCCGAGCCATGTCATCCATGGCATCTGCCGGCGGTACCGTTGATGATACCGTCGGTCATGATATATGGGATTGATGCTACGTGAGAGGAGTCTCGTATAGTTGATTTAAGACAGGATGCATGGCTCGAGACAGTGGGCAGAGAGAAGTATGTGGATATATATGTTCAATTAATTTACTTAATAAAATTATAATTCACTATAATTTACATTTTCAAGATCTTGGCGCCCTCGAACACCACTTCGAGGGCAATTACAACTAACTTCAAGAGTTACCTTCATCATACAGGCTTTGTTTGGAAGAAGGTGCCCCTGGAAATGAGATGCTATACTTGACCGAGTTCAAGGTATTTATTGATTTATATGTATGTGTGTTATCTAATAGTGTTACTGATGATGTTGTTTATTTATGTGTTAATACAGAAGGAGTTTAGGTGGGCCCACACAGATGAGGAGGTCCAGTTGCTCTTTTGGAAGAAATGTGCCGATCGGTACATGGACATGGTCTACCACACGAAAAAGGATGAATATGTTACAGGAAAGAATCCTGATTTTGTTAGGCTTGAAGACTGGTCTGCATGGGTAGCATACTGGCAGACGGAGGAGACTGAGGAGAAGTCTCGATTGGCCAAGAGGAATCGCCTTACCGAGCCTGATTGCCCAGGGTTGTCCAGCCAGACTCATCATGGAGGTGCCAGATGTGCCGTGGATCATATGCACATAATAATTATTTTAGTTTATATCATTATAAATTAACACTTATTTATGGATTTTGTTTTATTTTGTTTAATCAGGCTAAAGAACAGAATATGTCCGAATGGGAGGCATGCTATTATACCTATATAAAGCTTCACTACGTAGATGGTCATTGGACCACCGCCAAGACCAAAGAAAGCAAAGTAAGTTTTTACTAAGATTTTAATATATATACGTACATATATATATATATAAACAACTAATATTGAAAAATGAATTATAATTATCCTAATAAATACAGGATAAGTGTGACGCCTTGGTTGCGGAGTAGAGAGCTGAGGGTAGAGAGGTGGACATGAGCGAGATTTTTCACCAGGTGCTGACGCCTAATAGGAAGGGGCACGCTATCGGGATAGGGAACATGGCCCCTATTATTCATCACTTTTCTGGAGCTGGAGGATCCTCATCACGGAACCAGGGATTAGGTTCGCTGTACATCCAAGCAGAGCTCGATGTGAAATTGGCTGAGATGCAGGCGCAAATGTAGGAATAGATGGATGAGAAGCTTAGTGCCCAACAAGCTACTGTGCAACAGGTGCTGGAGAAACCTAGCAGCCAAGATGGAGTTTTTGCTTGAGAGGCTTTTCAGTGTAGTATTGGTGACGGATCTAGAGGGCCTGATGGCTGGTTGGAATGACTTTTTTATGTGACTCATGATGGGATACATTATTACTATTATCATGTTATACTTTTACTATATATATGTATATATTATATGTTTGTATTAAATTATATGTTGTGATGTACAATTATCTATATATATATATATTTAAGTTTTATGATCTTTTATTATATTTGGGTACCTACAAATTTTAAAAATAAGGAATTAAAATTTTAAAAAAAATTATAAAAAAATGGTGACGAACTGTTTCCGCCGCTAGTTTTTCCCTTTTTTAATTAAATTCAAAAAAAATTTTGCGACAGAACTTGTCCATCGCCATTTCCACCGCCCTTGAAATTGGTGATCATTTCACATGATAAATTATGGCGACAGAATTTTCCGTCTCTATATGTGGTGACGGAAAAATTCTGTCGCCTTCTTTTTTAGCGATTTGAAAGCGGAGATGGACATTTTTCTATCGCCAGTTTGACATTTTTTTTGTAGTCATCTCCATGTTACAATACATGTTAAATTTATAATTTTATAATTATTTTTGTGTAAAAATAGAAATTATTTAATTTTTAATTATGGTACATCTTCCAAATTACGGCGCATAATTATTTTTTAGCATTTAATTATCAATTTCAAACTAATAAAAACTATTACACTTACTACCTTCACTAGTGTAATAGACGATTTGTAAGAAAGATAAAGAAGGGGCGGGGACGGGAATCATGATTTTCTTAATTGAGAGTGAACCTACTATTGTGTAATGCGTTGCTTTGATTGCTTAAGGTTGAAAAAGTAAAGATTCATTAATCGATGAAGATGGTTCCTCCACAGTCGGTCGTATTTTACTATAAAAGCATTTCATTTATCTAAAAATGAATAAAGCTTAATGATAAACATGGAATTTTCATGCATTTGAGTGTTTATATATATCATATTTGAAGATTTATGCATGTTTAAGTTGAGGTTTTGTGGTCGTTTCGGTTTTTCTCGTGCACATTCATGTTTCGCTATTTTTATTGAAGTTTGAGCTAGAAAGGAGGATACTTACAAGATCCAATTCAGTTAGAAGATAATCTAGAAAGATAGAGAATCGAGTTGGAGTCATTCTGCAACTTGAATCGGGCCAATCGGATAAGAAACGAGCGAGAACGGAGCAAAACGGTGGAGCGTATCGGAGGCATGCACGCTGGCACGGACCGTGCTGTCCAACAGCATGACACGTGCCATGAAGTAAGCAATTTTGGAGTCTCGGTAGCCACGGCACGGACTGTGCCCCATAACGTCGATCTTGAAGCATGTTTTGACGCACGGCAAGGCCCGTGCCGCCTGTTTCCTGAAAATTGGGCCTCTTTCCTTTCCTCACCTATAAAAGGCTCTGCTTTGCACGATTTTTAAAAAACCTTTTCACCCTATATTGAAGCAGAGAAGTGCTGTGAAGACGGAGAAAGACGTAGATTGAAGATTTAAACATCCGGCATAAGTGTTTCATGTTTATAGTTTAATTTCATCATGACTTTTGTAATTTATATTTTATTAGATTTCTATTTTGCCATGAGCGGATAAACGCATATTAATTCTAGGGTTTACGTACATGTGGATGTTATGTTATTAATTTAATTATGTTATTTTTCCCTTCTAATTATTGTGTTCAATTGTTTGAGTGTTGTTATTCTCATGCATATATTAGTTGCCATAATTGATCCATGCTAGCTAGTTAATTTGAGACCTGGCGGAGATAATTAACTGGTGGGATTAATTGAGCATTTTGATACACGTTCTACGGACTCTGTAGGGGGTTTAATACTTTGATCTATCGGGAGTTAGTAAATTATCCTAGAGACGAAAGTGATAGGTAATTTATTAATCTACATCTACCTTGACACTTGGCGGAGATAGGTAGGTATATTTCTGATCCTCCACCAATAATCGGATTAAAGTGGGAATTATTAGGGTTGAATTAATACATAGACAATACATGTGTAATGCATTCCCTAGGATTAATCTTTATTAATTGATTGAGTTTGTTAATTTGATTTAATTGATTTTCTTTGGATAATTAATTTAATTGTTCTTATTTAATTGTTCCGATTCTGTTTTTAATTGGTTTGATTTGTGTCTAGCTTTAGAAAACTCATATAAAATTTAGGTAGCCTGGATAATAGAAACGTGTTAGCTTAGTACTCAGTGTGGTCATATTTTCAGTCCTTGTGGATACGATACTTGATTCACTACTATATTGCATTGTTCTGTGTTAGTTGTAGATTAGTGCATAAAAATTAGTGCATCAACTTTTTGGTGCCGTTGTCGGGGACTGATTTTGATTTTACATTGATATTATTACTAACATCGATTTATTACTTCTGGTAGTGTATGAAAATAAGGTCTACACAGCCACATGTAGATCTTGTTCCAGGTTCCCCTGATCGAGCTCATAGACAGAGAAATAAGGAGTGCAGACGACAAGAAGCAAAAATGGCGGCCAACAATGAGAATATTGATATAGAAGCATTGGCTAGAAGGCTCCGAGAGTTGGATCAGAGATTGGCTAGACAAGCTGCGCCCGAGCACGAAGCAGCACCTCTAAATCAGCTGTATCGGGCACCGACTGACAGATACTTGGGCACCGGATGGGGTGGCGACATAGCCGTAAACAACATCGAACTTCATCCTGCATTGATCAACATGGTAGTTGCAGAGCAGTTTAACGGAAAGGCTACTGAGAATCCAAATGCTCATCTGGATGCATTTTTGGATATTTGTGACACCATCAAGATGAATGGTGTGAGTGACGACATCATTCACATGAGGATGTTCATTTTCTCTCTGAGGGATCGAGCCAAGGAGTGGTTCAAGACTCTAGATAAGGAATCCATCACCATGTGGGATCAAATGTGCCAAGCTTTCCTCGCTAAATACTTTCCTCCATCGAAAGCTCAAAAAATAATTATGGAGATTACTCATTTTTCACAGATGGGAGATGAGTCAATTTATGAAGCATGGGAGAGGTACAGAGATTTGCTACGATCTTGCCCATAACATGTATTCAGCGCTGATCAACAAATCACTCACTTCTACAGTGGTTTGACCAACAACACCAAAAGATTGGTGGATGCATCAACTGGAGGATGCCTGGTGAATAGAACTGCAGTTGAAGCACTGCGGATTATAGAGGATAGCCACCACCAGTTACTAATGGCCAATAGAGAGATGACAAACAAGGCCTGCAGCTGCAGTATCTGATTCTGGAATGGATGATCTGAGGGCCGAGATCGAGGAATTGAAGAAACAAGTTCTTGAGGAGCGACGTGCGCACATGGATATGAATGCAGTACAACAGCAAGGTTCTGAATCCTCTGTGGTGGAAGGTGTGAATTTTGTCAATCAGAGAAACTACGACAAAGGTCAGTAAGGATTCCAAAGCAACAATATGACGTATCACTGGAATAATAGGAATCATCCGAATTTTTTCTATGCTAACCCTAACAACGCCCTGCAACCTCCGGGTTTTGCTGCTTCCAGTGCAGGTCCTTCTGAGATAAAGAAACATTCACTTGAAGAGATGATGAGCCAGCTAATTGCTAATCAAAACAGTTTCATCGGGGCCACTTGTACAAAAATTACACAGATCGAAGGGACAGTGAGCGCTCTGTCTAAGCAAGTGAATATGTTAGAGGTCTAAGTGAGCCAATTAGCCAATCAAGTCACAATGCAGCACAAGCCGGGATAATTCCCAAGCCACACTGAAGTCAACCCGAATGCGCATTGCAATGCCATTCAAGTGGTGCATGGCGAGATCAAGCGCAATCCTGTAGTGGAACTAGCTAAAGCCAAGCCTTCTTTAACTCAAAAAGTGGCGCCATCTGTGCCTTCCGCTTCTACAAATTTTGTTGTTTCCACTACTCCTTCCGGCAAAATGCAAGAGGATGAGAAGACTGATCATCTGCTAGATACCTTCAAGAAGGTACACATCAATATCCCTTTTCTAGATACTTTGAGATGGTTGCCGGTTGGAGCTCGAAATTTGAAAGAAGTTGTCTCAAGAAAGAAGAAGGTGGAGGATGTGGAGATGGTCCATTTGGTGGAAGAATGCAGTGATTAGCTGCAAAAGAAGTTACCATTGAAGATGAAGGATCCGGACAGCTTCACCATTCCATTGAAGATTGAGAGATCTTATTTTGAGAGAGTGCTATGCGATTCTGGAGCTAGCATAAATTTGATGCCCTTCACTGTCTACAAGAAGCTGAAACTCGGGGATTTGAAGGAGGTAAAGATGAAAATCCAACTTGCGGATAGATCGTGCACCAAGCTACGAGGAATCATTGAAGTTTTGCTTGTCAAAGTGGATAATTTGGTGCTTCTTGCTGACTTTGTGGTGGTAGATATTCCTAAAGATCCTAAGACACCTTTAATCTTAGGAAGGTCGTTTCTTGCTACCTGTGAGGCGGAGCTAGACATGAAGAGAGGCCTGATGACTTTGGGGATTGATAGAAAAAGAGTTATATTTCAAAATCCTCCACCAAAGGAAGCCCCGCAGTGTGATGAGGTGAGTCTGGCCAACACTTTCATGGATGATATGGATGACAAGCTAGACGAAAAGCCTATGATAGAGGCACCCCAAATACATACTCCTAAAGCTCAAAAAGCACAGTTGTTTGAGATGTGCATGGTTTTGCAAGATGGTGGGGGATTTTCTGCAGCTCCAGCTCCCAAGAAGACGAGAGTAAAATTTCATGTCTTCCGAAAAAAGAATGTGAAGGGGGCTATGCTAGTTGAAGTGGTACCGGTAAAGCAAGCAGTGGCAGCGGACAATAGTCCTCAAAAGGGACGATCATTTTTTTGGTTGAAGTGTTGCTTTCGACCTCGTTGACTGTTGAGGTATCATCTAGTTAAAGACGTTAAATAAAGCACTGGATGGGAGGTAACCCATCATTTTACTTGCTTTGTTTTTCTTTATTTTCTTTTGTTTAGTGTCTTGTTTTAGTGTGCTAATATGTAGAAAGGAGTTTTGGAGCACAAAGCTAATTTGAGATCATCCATGCCGGTTTCAAGGTCCTTTTCTCCATGTTTGTATACGGTGAGTTCATTTCAAACACATCCTTTATTTGGTTTCCTCCAAACTTATTCTCTTTACATTTGAATAAGTTTGGGGGAGGGGGATAGATATAGATGTGATATGTTAGGCACGTGTTTTTTTTAATTATTTCTTAGCATCTGTTTTTTTTGTGTTTATTTGTTTATAGAGTCATGTCTTGTGAACTCGCGAGATGTTGATGATGAAAAATGAGCTTATTTGTGAAAACTTGAATGAATTCGACTTCTTATGAGTTATATAAATCAATGTGCACTTCTGATTTATGTATCATTGCACAGTTCGTTCTTTGATGAGTGTTTGTCATGCATGCATTTGTGTCTCTAGAACTTGCCATGGTTTCTGATCGAGTTACTTGAGTATGTAAAAGATTTAGATATGATTTAAGGCCATCGATTCTTAGCCACATAATTTTCCTAAAGACTAACCCAGAAAAATTGACCTTTGCTAGCCAATTGTGAGCCATAATTACCTTTTGTTCATAAACTTGGATGATAGAAGGTTTGGATGGTAAATAAGGGTATCCATTGTGATGAATAGTGATGATTTGGATGGAGGAATGGATATGATTTGGTGCATAAATATATGTCATTCTCATAAGCTAAAAAGAAAAAGAAAAAAGAAAAAAAAAGAAAAGAAAAAAAAATAGAAAAGAAAAAAAAAAGAATGAAACTAAGCCAAACTTAAATAGATGGCAATTGAGAATTTTTGTCATTTGTTGGCTTAATTGTGTGAATTTTGTAAAGCATAAGAGAATGATGATGTGTGTACAAAGTACATGAAAATCGGGAGATTTTGGAGATAATTGGGTAAATTGGAGAAGTTCGAAGGTGGATTTTTGTATTCTTACTCGGGTTTGGAGTAGAAAGAAGGTTGTTAGTGGGTTGAAATTTTTGAGTCACTAAGCGAAATTTCCAAACCTAACCAATGTCCCTACATTACATCCTAAATTAAAGACCTTTTTGATCTTTATTCTTACATGTTTGAGTATAAATGAGTTAGACGGTTAGCAAGCATATGGTTGATACTTTTGCATTGCATTTTATTCGATGAGAGCACATCTTGCACACTTGAGAGATGAGTGATACAATTATCGGTGAGGTTCATGTTTAGATCTATTGAGATTGGTTGTGTACATGATTTTATGAGTTATAGGAGTTGGATTTGTTCTTGAAAATATATTTGAATTTATTCTTGAGGCATTAATTATCGAGTTTGCTACGCTCTTCCATGTTTATTCTCTTAGTGTTCTTCTCATTGTTCGAGAACGAACAATGGTTCAAGTTTGGGAGAATGATAAACATGGCTTTTGCATGCATTTGAGTGTTTGTGTAGATCATATTTGAAGATTAATGCATGTTTAAGTTGAGGTTTTGTGGTCGTTTCGGTTTTTCTCGTGCACATTCATGTTTTGATGTTTTTATTGATGTTTGAGCTAGAAAATAGGATACTTACAAGATCCAATTCAGTTGGAAGATAAGCTAGAAAGATAGAGGATCGAGTTAGAGACATTCTGCAACTTGAATTGGGTCAATCGGATAAGAAACGAGCGAGAACGGAGCAAAATGGTGGAGCGTATCGGAGGCATGCACGCTGGCACGGACCGTGATGTCCAACAGCACGGCCCGTGCCATGAAGCAAGCAATTTTGGAGTCTCGGTAGCCACGTCACGGACCGTGCCGTCCAACGGCACGGACCGTGCCCCATAATGTCGATCTTGAAACGTGTTTTGTCTCACGGCACGACCTCTGTTTTCAGAAAATTGGGCCTCTTTCCTTACTTGGACTCTATATTCCTCACCTATAAAAGGCTCTGTTTTGTACGATTTTTAAAAACCTTTTTCACCGTATATTGAAGCAGAGAAGTGCTGTGAAGACAGAGGAAGACGGAGATTGAATATTTAAACATCTGACATAAGTGTTTCATGTTTATAGTTTAATTTCATCATGACTTTTGTAATTTATATTTTATTAGATTTCTATTTTGCCACGAGCGGCTAAACACATATTAATTCTAGGGTTTGCGTACATGTGGATGCTATGTTATTAATTTAATTCTGTTATTTTTCCCTTCTAATTATTGTGTTCAATTGTTCGAGTGTTGTTATTCTCATGTATAGATTAGTGGCCATAATTGATACATGCTAGCTAGTTAATTTGAGGCCTGACGGAGATAATTAACTGGTGGGATTAATTGAGCATTTTGATACACGTTCTACGAAATTTATAGGGGGTTTAATCTGTTGATCTATCGGGAGTTAGTAAATTATCCTAGAGACGAAAGTGATAGGTAATTTATTAATCTACATCTACCTTGAGACCTGGCGGAGATACGTAGGTATATTTCTGATCCTCCACCAATAATCAGATTAAAGTGGGAATTATTAGGGTGGAATTAATACATAGACGATACATGTGTAATGCATTCCTTAGGATTAATCTTTATTAATTGATTGAGTTTGTTAATTTGATTTAATTGATTTTCTTTGGATAATTAGTTTAATTGTTCTTATTTAATTGTTCTGATTCTGTTTTTGATTGGTTTGATTTGTGTCTAGCTTTAGAAAACTCATATAAACTTTAGGTAGCATGGATAATAGAAACGTGTTAGCTTAGTACTCAGTGTGGTCATATTTTCAGTTCCTGTGGATACGATACTCGATTCACTACTATATTTCATTATCCTGTGTTAGTTGCAGATTAGTGCATAAAAATTAGTGCATCACTTCACTTAAGTTAATAACTAATTAACAACAAATTTTTTACATTTGATACATCATTTTAATCTACACAATACAAACATATTGAATTATAATTATCTAACCTTTCATTTTAATTTATGTATGTAACAAATTAGAAAATAAAAAATATATGTAAGAAAAATAAAATAAATTAGATAAATAACCAAACAACAAATTATTATCATTAATTATGAATATTCAATCAAACTATTATCTATTATGTTCTAATCAATCTTACCAATTGATAATTGACAAATATAATGAAAAAGAACTTAACACAAGCAATTCACAATATAAAATTAAAACAATTCAATACTGAACTAAATTTACGTACCTTAATCAAGATAAATTTTACTACTCCAATCTACAAGTCTCCAATAAATTCTAGGTTTGGAATTGGGGAGGGGACCGCAAGATATGAGAATTTGTGAATAAAGAAATTTGGGAGGGGGGACCACAGAGAAGAATAGGGACTTTTGGAAGGGGGCGCAAGAGAGGAATTTGTGAAGAAAGAAATTGGGAGGGGAAGATGGTAACAGATGAAATCCTCTACAACAGTTTGTGCAATACTTGGTGTTACATAATTTAATTTATTAATTTTTCTTTAATTTTTTAATTCAATTTCAATTGATTATGCTTTATTTTAATTTTACACTTATTATTTAGGGTTCATCCTACCAATTAGGGTATATAATTTTTCTTACGACCGTATAAAAAAATTATATACCCTAATTGTGTAGCACTAAGTGTTGCATAAAATGTTGCAGAGGATTTCATGGGGGACGGTAGAGAAGGATATGGATTTAACAGGTAAGTATTTTTTATTTTATTTTTTAGATGTAAATTTGAAAAGACATATATATCCTTGAACTATTTTTAAATTTCAGGGGACCTAGTGCCCCTTGGCCCATAGTGTGTCTATCTGTGTATATAATACAGTACTTCTTAGTATTAGACAAATGTATATATGCATCGATCCTTAATTAGAAAAAGTTAATTTTGTCGAAAATGGTAGAAGCAGTGACGAGCATGAAAATATGTGAGAGTGAGTGCGACTGCTGCATCGATAAAATATATTCGTCGATGGAAAAGGATGCGAAAGTGTGGAAGGAGGTAGACGAAATGAGAGTGGCGACAACTCCTCTACACGGAGCAGCAGCGGCGGGGAAGACCGCGGTGGCGGTTGAAATCATGAATTTAATGCCGTCTATGGGCAGGAAGCTCAACGGCAAGGGGCAGAGCCCCCTCCATGTTGCCATAGAAGCAAGAAAGAGAGAGACTGCAGCCACACTCGCCAGACTCGATAAGCAGCTGGTCCGCGTTAAGGGCAAGGGCGGCCTAACTCCATTGATGCACTGTGTTTCCAGTCATAATGATCTCGAACTTCTTGCTCAGCTCTTGCTTGCATGCCCGGAGTCTGTGACCGACGTCAACAACAGTCGTCAAACTGTTGTTTACATAGCACTTGGAAGCGGGAACTGCAAGGCTGCTTGCGTGCTGGTGGATTGGCTGAGAAGGAGGGATCAAATCTCGTCGGTTCTCACCCTCAAGGATGACGATGGAAACACGGCCCTTCACGCTGCAGCTCAATTTGGCTGTGTCAAGGTAATTATACATTATCATATATATAAATAGAGGTTAATTGCACCTAAAATCGATCGAACGCCAAATCTCCCCTACCGGTCAAGGCGCTTTATGTATGTGTGTGCGAGTCAAAATGACGACGTGGTCGCTGATGTTGTAATTGCAAAAATATGTTATAATTCTTTATAGTTAATCTTCACTTTTTATCTTACAATTGATTATTTTTTGAAAAAATAATTATATACCATACTTGGGTGTAATCGACTCTAATTTATAATTATAAAATTAAACTTAACCATAAGGAATTGAAGTTGAAAAAAAAAAAAGAATGTAAAATTAGTATTTTTAATTGTGTAGCTTGGATTGTTGCATAAAGTGTACAAAAGATAAGATTGCAAATATGCGGTGTGGCATCAAATGCATGTATCATGAAATTGTGTCTTCTTCTACTAGGGATAATCTTAGGATGAAATCTGTTTGTTTACTTATGTTTAGTTTTTTTTACCGTATTTTGATGTTATTTTTTTAAAATGTTTCTTTATGCTTTTCTTATTGTATGTCATCATTCTTGTGTTATGTAGTAGAAAAATATATGATTCTATTATTAATTAATTGAATTGGCCTTGCTTGTAGGGAGCAGAAAAAATAGTAGGTCTAATGAAGTTAAACCGAGTAAATTCTTCGGGTAAGACCGCTCTAGACATTGCTATCGATTACGGCCAAAAAGAGGTGGAGCAAGTGTTAAGACATAAAGGAGCCAAGAGAAGTGATGACATTACCCCTGCTACAAACAAGACCGAGTACGTGCTCTCCCCACAAACTTCTGCCGAAGCCGTTGCCCGGGCATACTACTATCTCACACGAGACTTAACCCTCGAAATCCGAGGCGCCATCTTAGTGGTGGCGACGTTAATCGTAGCCGCCACCTACCAAGGGGTGCACCAGCCTCCCGGCGGAATTTATCCGCCGGAAGAAGACACCACTACACGACGACTCCTCATCACTAGTCCATACCAATACCAATACCAATACTACCGCCAACTCGCGGAGGTGCCGCGGCCCCACCAGCCGGGGCAAATGGTGATGTCCAAGAATCGATACCGCTACTTCATGCCGTCGAACACGTTGGCCTTCGCGCTGTCGGCGGTGATAATCATATTCGTGGTGCCGGGCACACCGATATTCCTAATCCTGCATTTATGCTTGGTGTTCATGTGCATCAGCTATCTTCTTGCTCTAGAAACCATATCCTATTACACTGGCATCTCCCACATGATCTACTTCATGGCCTTGTACACCATTGTCGGAGCTTTCCTCGTCAAGCTCTTGTATTATCCGTTCAAGGCGCTACTCGTTGACGAGGATTGGTGGCTGCGCCGCCTCAGCGTCAAGTTCGACAACTTCTCTCGCAAATTCCGTGGTCGTTACGCAGCTGCCACCATGACTACCGGCGATAGGATAAAGAAGCAGCACCAGATCCTCAATCTTAAATAAAATCACATTTCAAATCTCACTATGTAGTAATACTGTAATATAGCACGTTGTGTGGCTTAAATTAATTATATGTGTGCATGGTTTAATTATTTTAAAAAATGAATGAGGTCGTGATTTTTTTGTGCATTAGCTTTTGTAATGTAATTAGCAGCACTCTCCAAATATTTATATAATATCCGTTCTTCCTTATATATTAATTTGTGGCGTTCGATCTACTTGGTTTAATTTCTTAATATTACATATTATATTTCACCCCATATCAGCAAAGGTATAAAATTTATGTTGCACTATTTCTATTTCACTTCGATTTACACTTTCAAAATCCTAGTATATTTTTATATTCTTTTTAATTTTTTTTTACTTTAGTTTTAATTAATTTATATATGTTAATTCTGATTCGTCGACGAGGATTGGTGGCCATGCCTAGTGAGGGACCTAGAAATTTTGCTCGACGGCCCATTTAATAATCCTATAAAATAAAATAATCTATTTGATTACAAAATATAATGATAAAATAAATTGATAACAATGCTATATGAATATATACATAAAATATTTTGGTTAGGAGATGCAATTGATAATATTATAACGGAAAACACATAAAAGTATCTATTCTTATCACGAAAAAAATCTCTTTTACTCGCTGTAAGAAAAGCATTCAATAAATATCCAATTTTACTCTTATAGTCCTGTTTTTTCATTTTCCAATATGAAAGGACATGGACCCATATGTGTAAGAAGTGTGGAAGGCTTTTTGCAGGTTTTCAAGAGAGTTAGAAGTATTTAATTTTAAAAGTAATATCCCAACAACCCTGCACACGTGCATTAAAGTCGATCGTGATTCTCTAAAATCACGATCGGGTTTTATATATCGGGTTTCCTGCATTTCTATCGTAATTTGATCGTTAATCGATCGGGTTTTGAATCAGGTTTTCGTGAATGATATCGTAATTTCGATCGTGAAATGATCGGGGTTGCATCGGGTTTTATATATAGGGATTCGTGGAATCCTATCCTAATTTCGATCGATAACCGATCGTGATTTATTTTTTACATAAAAAACAGTCGAGTTTTCTATATTCGACCGTGATTCGATCGTGATTTAATTCGGGTTTTACATCGGGATTCACACTGCATGAATATCTATTTTGAGATATTTTGCGATTTTCCTTACGTGCGAGCGGGAGAAAGCGTGGGAATCTGGAAGGTACTTTTTCAACTTCTAAGACCACATACGACGTGTTTTGACCCATTATATCCACTATTTTATTTTTACATCTCTCATAAAAATGCCTAAATCTAATTAATTATTCATTTATTACTCTCTCACCAACTCCTTCACTCAAACATATCCATCTAAATCCCTAAATCTATTACATTAAAGAAAAAATAGTACGAGCTCTCAACAAAGAACGGTCGTAATAGCATTTTCTTAGTTTCTATTGGATTTCAATTCTCGTCAGGATAACGATCAGCGGTCTAAAGCTCCACCAGCCCAACAATGGCGTCCCAGAGTAGTCAAGAGTCCCACGGTAATGAAGAGGCTAGTACTCGATACCCATCTGATTTTTGACCATTTATTTCCTCGATAGTTAGCATGTGAATTTTTGTTTAATTGTCAATTGAAGAAGTAAATTTGAATTTCCTGGGAATGCTGATAGTTAGGATGAGATTTTTTATTTAATTGTTGATTGAATTTTTGTTTAATTGTATAGAAAATTACTTTGCTAATTAGATAGAATCCCGATAGGCCTAATTAGTTTAATTACTAATAAGTTGAAAGTTCGATGAATCCCGATAAGCCTAAATTGCGACAGATTAATGCTGGAATCACGATATGTCTAAATCCCGATGTGTTCATGATCATATTCCGATCATGAACTATAGAATATTATTTTTTATGTTATTTCTGAATTTTCGGTTTATTGTATGTGAGTGCGGACAACAGTGAATTACTCTCGATTATCTGGATAGAGAATACATCAATATTGTGTTTTATTTTTAATTACTCATTGTTCATGCTAATTAGTAGAAAAATCGATGAATCCCGATGGAGTTGAATATCGATGTAATAATTCCAATCGTGAAAGCGTGAATAATTCTCGTTAGGGTAATTATTCTATCACGGTCGTGTACCGATCGCGATTAAAAATCTTTTATCGGGATATAGGCAAACATTATGAAATAAATTCTAAAATTATTTCTTCTTTTTTTTTCGTGCAACTTGGTTATGATTGGGTGAGGGTAGAGCTACAGTCCCTGTATAGGACGATTGGCCTTTATTACAAGGCAAAATATGTACAGGATATCAGAATGCGGTTGTCGGCAATCAGTGGAGTCGATCTAAATGATTAATGATCCATTTTAAAATTAAATTCTTACATTTCTGGCTTTCCACCAGGGTTGAGCCCCATCTCGGTCTTTCCCTACTGCTGCCGCTAGCAGACCAAATAGAGGTTCCCACCAGTAACAATCAGTGTCGTATCCTGTGTGGCGCTTCAGACAATCTGGGAGATCAACTTTTGTACGCCATTCCTTTTCGATAGAAATCTAATTAATATAATATAAATTAGGAGTGATGGTTGATTATACTAATTGTGATAATAATAATTGAGTAAAAAACATTAATTGTTATCAAATTAGAAGACTTACAAAGAATTCGGTATCCAAAATGCGCGTGTTCTCTGTAGTGACGCCATGGAGTAAGGAATTTCCTTCTTCCAATTAGGTTCTCATAAAATCCAAGAACATATCAATAGCCTATATTTTATTGCCTTGGTAAGTAAAAAAAACTCGTAAAGGCAGTCAAAATTAAATTACTGAACCAGTCATATCTTGATTCATCTTCTCAATGCGTTCGAAGAACTGTTTTGTTATTGGGAAGTCACTCTTTATGGTCACTAGCCCAGAGTTTTTTTAGAAGCCTTCATAAAGTCAATGTAAGCAGCAAGAGTTGCTTCCTTCGAACGGGATTTTACAGGTGCAGAACTCTCCTCGACTTGTTTCCCTTTCGAACTGCACAACATTACATGTGGACTAGCTTGTACCTCTTCAACAACCACTCTAGGGCCAAAACATACACCCTGAGCAAATAAGAAAGACAATAAATCCCGATCGTCATTAATTTTGAAAACCCGATAGTGATTTAGGATCGGGATCCCGATCGTGATTTAGGATCGGGATCCCGTTAGTTATCGGAATCGGGATTCGCAAATGAGAAAGATAAAAAAAATAGATAATTCAGTAATTTTGAAAACCCCGATAGTGATTTTGGATCGGGATACCGACCGTGATTTTGGATCGGGATCCCGATCGTGATTTTTGGATCGGGCTCCCGATCGGATCTCGATCGTGATTTTGGATCGGGATTCTCAAAAGAGAAAGATAAAAAATAAATAATTAAAAATTAGAGCAGAAATACCTGGTCAGGTTCTAGATGCGGGATTCGTAGATGCTCGAAATATTGCGGCACATAGGCCTGGTCAGGTTCTGGATGTGGGATTCCTAGATGCTCGAAAAATTGCAGCCCATAGACATGGCTGTGTGGAGACCCGATTCTTCCCTCAAGCTCAACCTCCTTTCGATCGAGGTGCATCTCTATGTCGAGACCCTCGACTACCCTCAATCTGTCGAGACCCCCGACTTCTCTCCACCTGTAGAGACCTTCTAGGGGGGTCTCTTTCTTGATGAGAGTTTTGACTGCCTTCTACATGCACAGACCTTCGAGGGGGCTGAGAGCATTTCTCCTGATCATCCATAGGAGGTAGACCCTCATTATGTCTAGATCACTGTGAACTTGATCTATTCGAATCACACCAAAGGGATTTAATGTACTCTTTCAAGTCTGGTAGCAATGCATCCTTAATGGTAGGGACAAACTCGCATTTGATCGCGACAAATATATCGGGAAGCAAGGCCTCTTTGAACTTGGACACTAGACCTTGGTGACGATCACGCCTACTGAGATGGTGATCACTTCTGCCACTCGAAAAGGATGATCTAGTCTCTCGAGTGCGCTTTCCCTTTTCCCGCCTCGACTGTCTGGCATCCTCACGCTTGTGCTCTTCAGGCTCGTGCTCAGACTCAGGCTCAGGCGCACACTCAGGAGCTTTTTTTTTGCTCTTTCGAGATTCGGAGCGTGGACGTGAAGTTCCCTCGGCCGTCAAAGATTTCTTCAGGTTAAATGGGGCAGGGAATCTAACACCAAGGGGTTATGTAATTGAGTGCTAATCCAATAATCACGTCCATCTTCATCCTCCTCCAACGCCAATGTTTCCTGACACTCGTGCTTGAATCCATTTAAATTTGTGTGACGACCATAATCAATTTTAAAGAATAAAATGAGGTTTAATCATGTTTACCTCTTCATCTAGAAAACCATGAAAATCATCGATGTTTGGGGTACACATGAGCCACCACGCCAGTCGAGGCAATGCATTCGGATTAATTTTCACATCAGCATTCCTCGCTAGATCCGGTATGGCCTCAAACGCCTAAACCTGTAATGATAATGACGATGCAGTTAAGTGTAGTGAGAAATATAGAACCTAAATAAACGTAAATATAAGAAAATGAGAGCTATATATACCTGTAAAGCCCATACGGGGCCGTAAAAATGATAACTCTTTTTCAGCTTGTTCCTTGTCGAGGGGCAGCAGTGAGATGTGGTGCCTTAGTTCTGAGTAGGTGTAGGACCCCTAAGGAAATTTGTTCCACTCATCCAGATTACCCACTAACACCCACGCAAAGGACTCCACGACTCTATGATCATCGTATCCAAGTGAAAAATAATAGAGGGCTAATATATTAGCCACCTTCAGATAGTCGTCATGATTAGCATCCACAACTCCATCCTTGAACCTCTTCAACAAATCCATGATCCTTGGCTTCTCGTTTCCAGGACAAAATCGTGTTAATACCCTAATTTCACTCGTGTCATATTCCATATTTGGATCAAAATTTGAAGACCCGAAGTTTAATCCCGTTACTAGAGCATACTCGGGATATAAAAAATGAATATTGTTTCTGTCGTATTTTTCATCCATTTATGTTAGATGTTCGAACATGTCGAAGTCATTTGAGGGTTTTTATGTGCATGATAGTTTCTTGTTTAAAGAGTCGAAGTTATGCATCCCTAGTTGTTTCATGCGTGATTTGTTGGTTTTAGAGTCTCATGCAGGAGGTTTGATGGGTCATTTTGGTGACCATAAAACATTAAACTTGTTGCAAGAACACTTCTTTTGGCCACATATGCATAGGGATGTTGAGCATGCATGTAATCGTTGCATTACTTGTCATAAGGCTAAGTCTACATCGCATCCTTTTAGTTTGTACACACCATTACCCGCACCGTCTAGTCCTTGGATAGATATTTCTTTGGATTTTATTTTGGGTTTGCCTAGGTCTAGATCGGGTAAAGATTCGGTTTTTGTTGTAGTTGATAGGTTTTCAAAAATGGCACATTTTATTGCATGTAGAAAAACCGATGATGCCATCCACATAGCCAATTTGTTCTTTATTCATGTTGTTCGATTGCATGGCATTCCTAGAACTATTGTTAGTGATAGGGATTCTAAGTTTTTAGGACATTTTTGGCGAGTTCTATGGGGAAAATTAGGAACTAAGTTGTTGTTCTCTACCGCTTGTCATCCACAAACCCATGGTCAAACCGAGGTTGTGAATCACACATTAGGCATACTACTTAGGTCTTTAATTAAAAATAATTTGAAATCATGGGAAGGATGTTTACCATATGCCGAATTTTTGCTTATAACCATGTTATCTACTCTTCTACTAACATGTCTCCATTTGAGGTTGTTTATGGATTTAATCCATTAACTTCTAATGATTTGATTCTTTTACCCGTTGAGCATCTAACGAGTGTTAAAGGATTGAAGAGAGCCGATTTTATCAAGGAGATGCATGAGAAAGTTAGAGCCCGGATCGAGCAACAAAGATCCAAGATCACTGCCAATCGCAACACACGGCGAAAGAGAGTAGTCTTCCAACCCGGAGAATGTATTTGGATTCACTTGAGTCCTAGCCGATTCCCAAACTTGAGGAAGTCGAAGTTATCACCTAGAGGAGATGGTCCATTCACTGTCTTGGGTCATGTTAATGACAATGCATATCGCATTGATCTACCTGGTGAGTATAAATGTTCTTCGACTTTCAATGTAGCTGACTTATCTCCCTTTTGTGCAGATGAATTCGATCGAGATGATGAAGATCCAAATTCAAGGATGAATTCTTTTCAGCACGGGGGAATGATGAGTCCATGCATAGCAATGAAGAGCTCAACCCGAAGTTACAAATGAGAGGTCCAATTATGAGGCTTCGAGCTAAGAGATTACAAGAGTATCTTCAATTATTGGTTCGTAAAATGTTCGAGGAAGAACCAAGTCAAGAGACCTTGAGATTGGTGACCGTGTTGAAGTTTGAAGATGAAGAAGAGTCGCCAGAGCATGACACAGCCGTGCGTAGGCAACAAGAGAAGACGCGGTCGTGCAGACTCAAGGCAACATGAAGCAAATCTGAACAGAGGACCACGCATGGCCCGTGAGTTGATGGGCCAAGAAGGCACGACCGTGCGCCGTGTAGATTTCTACACCCGTTTTATTTTATTCAGGTTTTTCGTACCTATGCTATAGTATTATTTTATACTATAGTATATATTTATTTTGAATCATTTTTGGTATTTAAATAATGTAATTTTCGAATTGATTCTACTTTGTTTGTGTTGTATTCTTTCTTTTTCTAGCTATTTTCTGTTGGTTTTGTAATTAAAAATGCAATCTTGGTGAGTTTCGTGTATTTAAGAAAGGGAGGAAGAAATAGAAGAAATGGAGGAAAGCAGGGACTAATTTCTCTCTTGTCCTTTCATTCATAGTAGGGTTTCTTATATATATAACAAAGGTGGGCTTAGTAACTGGCCCAGACTAGAAAAAGTAAAGAAACACTATTGGGCTCAATTTAGGCCCTATTACAACTTAATATTAAAATACTAGTATCCACCTTTGACTTCCACTCCATCCATTTCTGCTTTCCAATTGAACGATCAATAATATGCCCTTTTCCCCAAATTCTCAATTCAAGCCAGAAACTTAAAAATAGAGTCTTGCTCGATTAGCTCCTTCTCTGTCTTCTCTCCGTTGACTAGGTTTTATTTAAGGTAATTTCCTATCTTAATTAGAATTCTAGTCTAGGTAATTTCCTAGTTCAAGTTTGATTCTTTTGGGCTTGAATTTTAAGCCTTTTTAGCTTAGAAATTTGGTGCCCTATAACATTATAAATAGGGATCCATTGTTGACATTATTCTTTAGACATTATTGATTAAAATTTGCCTTTGCATACAATTGTGTCTCAACCTATCTTTAAATCATTTGTTGTTTTAGATACAAAGCAATATTCTTAGAGCCTAGCAACTTTAAGTCTTATTCAAGGGTATCCCTTAATCCACAAGAAGGATTAACAGGTATTCGCTATCCAAAGAGCAACTTAGAGATTTTAGCTTCGAGTACGTTCGAGATTCGAAGAGACTATCGGGTTGTGATTCACATCGACATATCCATCTTCCGCATCAACATCCACGATGTCAACCTTCCTACACAAGTTGTCCGCCATCTTGTTCCTTCGCCAAGTTCGAGTTCTACACGAGATTCATATACACGTAAGTTCGTTCTATCATTATCATATTCTATCTACTCCAAACCCTTCTTCACCAAACCATACACGATCCTTCACCTTCCCTTAAGCCATATACCTTCATTCCATCATCCTTGGTATTTGGTATTGTGTTCCATAATTCATGTCATTGTTTAAGTATTTTAGTTGTCTAGATTAGCTTGTTTTATTCATTTAGTCGAGTCGGATTGAAACCCTTCATTCGCTGACATGTTTCGTATCCAGAAGTCTTCCGCTACATTCTCTAGATTCATTCTAGATTAATTGTCTGGGTTGTATCAGAGAGGGAGAGTGAGAGACTAAGACGAGAGAGAAGGCAGCGGTGTCGGGGCTAGCTCGGCGGTGAACGGTGGGGAGGAAAGCTGTGGTTTTGTATTGGGAAAAATGAGAAAAAAGAAGCCCGTAATCTAATACTAAATCAATTTTTACCGACGGATATAATGACGGACCGTCGTTAGTTTTATATTTTAAATTTTTATTAAATCAAAAAATACTAACGACGGACAGTTCGTTGTTAGTTTAATATTTTTAAATAATTATTAAATCAGAAAATACTAACGACGAACCCGTTAGTTTTATATTTTAAAATTATTATTAGATCGAAAAATACTAATGACGGAATGGTCCGTCGTTAGTTTTTTATTCTTAAATAATTATTAAATCGGAAACTACTAACAATGGAATGGTCCGTCTTTAGTTTTTTATTTTTAAATAAATATTAAATCGAAAAATACTAATGACGGACTAGTCCATCGTTAGTTTTATATATTTTTAAATAAAAAATATATAATTGCTTTAACGACGGATTATCCATCTCCAGTCAGTCATTAATTTTTAGCGGGAAACACTCCTGCCGACTTTAATAGCTGAAAAAGGTAACGACGGACTATCCGTCGTTAAGCCGTCATAATTATCGACAGATTCCAGTGCATGCGTCGTTAATATCTATCGCCAAAACGCGAATTTTTTATAGTATTAATTACCCTCACAAAAGAAAAACATATCATCACTTCAGTGAAACTTAAACGAACACTTATAATACTTGAATATACGAAAAATAGATAAGTAATTAATAAAAATTAATTATAACATAATCAACCTAGTCACATCTATCAACAAAAAATTGAAATTTTAAAAATTATAAATCATATTTTTAAAATAATCAACCATAATAATCATTTCTTTGAAAATTAAATACTAAAAAATGATTATAAACCCTAATTGGGTGGGGTGAACCCTAAAAACAATCATAAAATTAAACTAAAACATAATAAATTAAAATTGATGAAAAAAATGGAAGAAAACCTCATAAATTTGATCGTGGAATACGTATTGGAATACCAAGTCTGGAATAGAGGATCCCATCCGCAATGGGGATGGGATCCTCTATTCCAGATTTGGTGCTCCAACTCGTATTCCACGATCGATTTAACAAGTTTAATAATAGATATTATAAAAATAAAAATTAATTATAACATAATCGACCTAGTCACATCTATCAACAAAAAATTGAAATTTTAAAAATTATAAATCATATTTTTAAAATAATCAACCGTAATAATCATTTCTTTGAAAATTAAATACTAAAAAATGATTATAAACCCTAATTGGGTGGGGTGAACCCTAAAAACAATCATAAAATTAAACTAAAACATAATAAATTAAAATTGATAAAAAAAATGGAAGAAAGCCTCATAAATTTGATTGTGAAATACGTATTGGAATACCAAGTCTGGAATAGAGGATCCCATCCGCCCACAATGGGGAAAAAAAGAGTGAATAAAGGCAATTCAACAATGTACTTTTATTTCTTGCAGAAAGTTTCGTGTACATTATTCAAGATCGAAATCGAACATCCTAATCTCATTCTCTGAATGCTCTCGCGTTTCACCTCCCCATAATTATGAAACTTGAATCCTCTCAAAAAAAAAATTTAAAAAAATAACTTAAATAGCACAACCACATACATACATACATACATACATATATGCACAACACACATGATTAATTTTTGAGGTAGATATATGTTGATTCTAATACTATTCAGTAACTACTATACGTAATTTTCTCATGAGTTATAGAGATGAGGGAAATGAAGACAGCAAAGATCCCATATTTGATGAAGCTGCAATAATTTCCTCCTCTCCAGCATTTCCTTCTGCTTGATCCCATAAAAAATAACTCGAACATGAATTCTGTGCATCAATCCATTCATCCATCTCATTTCTCTGCAAACAATCACCTCCTGAAATCTGCCCACCTCCATTATTCTGCATATCAACAGGCATCAAAATATTCTCCATATTCTCCAGCAATGGCGTCAAAAAACTTGAGTTTATCGGGCCAGTAAATTGAACCATTTCTGCAGGTTGCTGAGCAATTTGCTCGTTCATTTGCCATGATTCTTGGTTCATACCTGCATTTCCAAGGAAAGCGTGGTCTATTCGGGCGTTGTTAGTGACGCTTACGCCTTCCATCGTCGTCGAACCGATGTCGAACATAAATGATGTGGTTGGTAGAGGGAGCAAGGTACCCTTCGTCAACAAATTTCGATTGAAGAAGTCTAGCTGATGGCTTTGAGCATATGTGAAGTGAGAATCTTGATCAGTATTTATTTTAGTATTGGTTGATGAAGTTGTTGATGGCTTTCTTATCTTCTTCTTGATCCATGAATTCCAGTAGTTCTTTATCTCATTGTCTGTTCTCCCAGGTAAATGGCTAGCTATATGAGCCCATCTGCAAGTTTAAGTTACGCAGAATTCAATTTAATATTTACTAGATTATAATGTGGCCAAATTTTTGTCCCGTCACGGTTAGATGGTACCTATACTTGAATCCAAACATAAGTAAAAAATACAAGCAAAATTACAAATATGTATGCCACGGATATGAGTTCCGGTCAAGGATATGAGTGCCATCTGACAGTGTTATCATTTATGTTCATTTTATCCATCAACATTAATTAGGTTGGCGCATGTTCATGATATAAATATTCTTTTCTTGATGGCAATAAGCAACCAATTATTATTTGAAATTAAGAGGATGTCGTGTGTAGGATCGAAGGCGTGGAAAAGTTATTTATTTATTTTATTTTATTTTATTGAGAAGGAAAAGTTATTTATTGACTTGATGAACTCATATATATATAAAATGTTTAGAAAATGAACTAGATTGATAAAGAAGGAATGTGGGATTTCTTATGTGAGAAGTGACTTAAAGAAGTGCTAAAAATAATTCTTACTTGACTAGAACTGTACACTTGTTTTTGACAATTAATAAAAACATTCCATAATTAGACAAAAATTGTGACATTAGCTTCTTAACGACTTCCAACTTGCCAAGTGAAAGCTAAGTATTTTTAACTTTAGATGAAATACTTTATACGCACATGCATAAATACGTACATTATTTAAAGTACTCAATATAATTAATATATGCAGGAACTGCATTTAATTATTGCGATCGGAAGAATGTGACTTCTAGCTCGTTAGAGTTCTTGTCTCAAAAAAATTGATTTTCAGCTAATGCATGCGTGCCACATTATGTGCAATCAATATTAATCTAATTTCACTCTTATAGATGAGACGGATTAATATATTAATTGAAATTAAAATAAAAAGATGTGGAAGAAGATATAAATATATACATACCTATTTCCTACTGCCCCATGAAGGTTGATAATTAGTTTCTCCTCCTCAGGAGTAAACCTCCCCCTTCGAATATCAGGTCTCAAGTAATTTATCCATCTCAATCGACAGCTCTTCCCACATCTTTGAAGCCCTACGAGAGTAAAAATGTTATGTCATAAACCAATCAGAACGCACAAGTATATATGTGAGAAACGCGTGTAGACGAAGAGAAGATCTAGGGTTACAAAAATATAAATTAAGCACAAGTTTGAGGATGAATGCATGTAAGAAAACCTGCTTTGTCTGGCACTTCACTCCAGCAGCCATATCCATGAGTGGTGATGTATCTCATCAGCTTCTCGTCTTCGTCGGGCGACCACAGGCCCCTCTTCACCTTCTGCTGGTTGCAGCAAGAATGGTGCCCCATAATTATTTGGCTAGCTATCTTAATTAAATTAACCTAACTCAATCTATCTCCTTTTTTTTCGCAATTGATGAGTAGCAGGTACATATATAAACCAGAAAATTGTGTATAAATATGTTGGGACTAATTAAGGAGGAGGCCGACAGTAAATGGACCCATGAAATAGGAATAATGTGTTCCCATCTAACCCTAAAATGACATTTGATCAAACTCAAATATAATTGTACAAAACATTCTACGTACACATGTATTACGTAACAAACTTCACGTAGCCAAAGCCGCTGCTTGTCGGTACATAGACATATCCGCCGATGTTTGCGTACGTATTGCCAATTTTGTCCTAGTTTGCTCCGACGTGCATTTGAAGTTATATTTCATTCAATTACCAACTAGCATTAATAAAACACGACCACCAATGTATCAACTATCATTAATATATCATTCTACAATTTATTAATAAACAGTTTGGAGTGCAATTCGATCGAAGTTTAGATGATTCAAAAGTAATGCGAGGATCTATCGATCCTGTGTCCCAAAAAAAAAAATCTTCCATTGTCAAATTCAGTGTTAAAATAATATTTATTATAGAAAAATTATACTAATATAATCAATCATTACAAATAATTATTATTGAAAATTGTAATTTTTTAATATATGTATAGATATAGATATAGATATAGATATAGATATAGATATAGATATAGATACACGGAATGAATCAAATAAACATTTTTCTTAGTGTGAGAATTAGGATCATATATATGTAGATCTTTCAATTAAATGATCTATATGGTTGATATTTAATAGTTAATATAATAGGGAATGACAATTTTGTAAATAACAAGGCAAAAACAAAGGGAGGAGGGTTATTTTCGTCTAAATATTTAAATTTGATGATGTCAGTAATTTATAAAAAAATCATAAAAACTGTAAACGAATTGCTAGTTTTTAATCCAATTGACGCAGAAAATATATCAAAGTAATACTCATTTTCATTTAATATGTTGGAAGACCTTGTTTAGATGAAAAAAGTATGGACGAAAAATATAAAAGATAAATTTTTACGCATACACAGATTATAAATGATTTCATTAGCTTATAATAATGTTTCGTTAGCATTATGATAATGTATGATAACATAACATTTATCATATTAGAAAACTTTAATTAGCATCAGTATTTCATTAGTAAGATATTAATACTTCATTAACATGAAGATCCTATAATCAACATTCTGCGTTTTTTATACGAATTGTTGAATTACAGTAATGCCCTGCCTAAAAGTTTTCAAAAATTACAAAATTACTACCGATTTTTTAATTTAGTACGGGCCTTTGATTTCAGGAATTATATGGTGTGCATGAGAAGTGGTCCTAGTTCCTACAATAGGATTGGTTTAATAATTAAAAACACTAAATTATATGAAATCTAATTGAAATTGAAATTAAAGAACAAAACAGAAAGAAAAAAAAAATTGACAGCGGGACATAAAGTAGATAGATAGTAGACTAGAAGATCCTAAATATTTAGCAATAAGGACGAATGGTGAGAGTTCCAGTGATATTTATTCATTGAAAAAATGTAACTTTCTTGAAATATTTGTAAAATAACTTAAAATTGTTTATTAATTTTAAGTATTTTCTGTAAAATTACATTAAGTTTTGGAATATTTCGACCATGTATTAACCTACGGAAAAAGTGAGTTTAATTAGGACAAAAGGGTCAAACAAGGGCTCGATCAGTAAAGTTTTTAGGACTAACTTAAATTTGGGGTAATTTTTATTTTTGGTCCATTAGAATAGGGTCTAAATATTTTTAGTCCCAATTATTTTTCTTGGTCCCAAAAGAATTTTTCCTTACATTTTTTTGCCTCAAATGATATATTTTGACATTTTTGATCCCAAAACTAACCGGACGCTTAACGGCCGTTAAATTTTGAAACCAAAATCATCGAAATATATCATTTGGGATAAAAAATGTAAGAAAGATTTAAACATGGGACCAAAAATGTTACGATTAGGACAAAAAATATACATATCAAATTATTTAATTAGTTTATTTTTCCTTTTCTTTTCTTCGATTTCAATTTCTTGTGCTTTAGTTTAATTTTACACTTCTTATTTAGGGTTCATCCTACCCAGTTAAAACTTATTACAATTTTTTTAGCATTTATTTTTAAATAATCAATTAATTTTTTTTGGTGTTTTCCTTATTTTTAATTTTTCAAAATATACCAAATAAAATATTTAAAAAAAATGAGGGGTATTTTATTAATGGTTGCTAAAATAATTTATTTGATAATAATAAAATGTGTGTAATTTGATTTAAAATACCTGAGTTTGATTATAATATGGGTTAATTGTCTTAAAATACATATATTTTTGGGTGTTTTTGACTTTTCACACATTTAAAAAAAAAACATAGTTTTAATAATATAAACTTAGCCTTTATTTTAATTTTCACATGATTTTCAAATTCCAGCCATTGAATCTGGGATTGAATTTTCCTATTACACTTTCTGTGTTACACTCCGTGCTACACTTTCAAATTATGAGTTTTTCTTGTATATTTTTTTCATCAATTTTATTTTTTTGTGATTTAGTTTAATTTTATAATTATTTTTAGGCTTCACCCCACTCAATTAGTGTTTATAATTATTTTTTAATATTTAATTTTTTATTCTAATTAATAATTCATTATTATAGTTTATTTTAAAAAAATTATGTTTTATAAATTCTTAATTCATTTTTTTATTCATAAATGTTGACTATGATTATTTATGCTATAATTAATTTTTATTTTATAATAAATATTATTAAAACCATAAATTTGATGATGAAACACGGAGTGAAACATAAGAAAGTGTAACAGAAAATTTCAACCATTGAATCTGACATGACAGCTGGTCAATTCCAGCCTAAATAAAAAAAGAGAAGAATCCTCTATCCCAATATTTTTAGTTGGATAAATCGCTTAATACATTTCACTATTGCAGTGTAATTTTTTTTATTCCTTTCTTCATTTTATTTCTTCATCTTTTTTATTCAATTTCAATTTCTAGTGCTTTAGTTTAGTTTTTCAGTTGTTATACTAGTATTCATCCTACCAAATTAGGATTTGTTATAATTTTTTAGCATTTAATATTTGTTTTAATTATTAATTGATGATTTCAAATTTAATTTAGCCACTCTACTAATATTTCCCCTCAATTTTTATTTTTAAATTTTATTTTGGTATATTTTGAAAAAATAATTGATTATTTGAAAAATAAATAATAAAAAATTATAATGAATCCTAATAGGGTAGGATGAATCCTAAATCTTTAAATTAAAATAAGCACAAGAAATTGAAACCGAAGATAAAATGAAAAAAAATTGAAATGTACATTTTTTAGTTCCAACCATAAATTCTTTGGTCCCAAGTTTAATTTTTCAGAAGTTTTTGGTCCCAAATATGATATGTTTTGACATTTTTAGTCCTAAAATTTAACGGCCGTTAATTGTCTGATTAGTTTTGGGATCAAAAATGTCGAAACATATCATTTGGGACCAAAAATGTCAGAAAAAATTCTATTGGTACCTAAAAAGTTACAATTAGGACTAAAACCGCTTTGACTCTATTCTAATGGGACTAAAAGTAAAATTAACTCTTAAATTTGTAACCCATATCTTATGAACTAAAAAATAGTATCCCTTTTTTTATGCATGTTTTTGTGTACGGAAAGGACACATGTACATAAAGTTGGGGTCATCCCTACATATATCATGAGACATCCATAAATGAGTAATGTCATATGTGAAATAATATACGATGTAAACCAAAATTCTCCAACCTATATTGATCAGGTTGAAAATTCGGTCAAGGTAACATATATGCAATTAATGTATATTAATATGAGTTATTAATAGTGATCGCTGTAAGTATTCCGATCCTAAGTCAAACTATGAAATGATGGAAATATTAACTAAAATTGTTATGATTTATATCAGAACATTTGTACAATATTCAGACCAAGACTGATTGCCACGTTGATTTTCCTGCAGCATGCTTATGTGGTTGAGAATATATTAGTTCCATCAATTATGTTACACAACTTACACTTTGTATTAGTGTCATTTGAATTCCTTCGTGAAAATAAAGGCTACACCATATTTCCTTTTCAATTTTTTTATATACGACCTAGGAAACCTGCAGCTGCACGTTGCCCCAAAAATCAATGTTTTGTACTATAAACCCAGCTATATAGTTTGTAAGAAGTAAAAACCACGATAGAGAACTCATGTACCAATATGCTCAGCCAATAAAGTATTGATAAGATTCGAATTTTAGATTTAATTTTCAGCCATAAACATCCACTCCACCGTTAAGACCATTTTCAACCAAAAATTCTAAAATGTAATACGGTAAACACTAAAATGTAGCACTTGATATTCTATTTAAAAAAAAAAAATTCTCCAATCACACACTATTTATTATTCTACAAGAGATAATGTGCATTGCAAATTTTTATTGGTATTTTTTACTTGTTTATAAAAAAAAATATTAATATTTAAAAATATAATTAATATTCAAATAAAATACTTAATGTTGTGTTTTGATAACTTTTTTGGATTTTTAATTTGTTTAATTTTATATTTTTTGCCTCTTTGAAACATGAGGTCACAATTATGAAATTATAAGATTTAAAATTTTAAAATTTTCTACATATATACATTATTTAAATCTATTTAAATATATCCACACACACGTCACGATTGTGAAATTATATAAGAATAATAGTTTAATAATCCAACTTATTTTGTTTTTCATCTTTTGTTGGTTAGTTAAAAAAATATTATTTACTCATTGTAAACAATTCAACTAATTTATTCAAATTAATAACTAAATAATTATCAAATTGTATAATTTGATTAGTTAATACATTATTTATATTTCAATATATATATATATATATATATATATATATATATACATATACATATAGATGTGTAGTAATGTTAGATAATTGAAGATCAATCAATAGTTATAAAATTTATAAAACAAATGTAAGATTTTGCACAACCATTTTTTTTTCCCAAACATCTTGATAAATTTAAAAAATCTTAAGAGCGAAGATTGAATATGTGATTCAAAAAATAAATGATTTAAATTTTGAATGACTTTATTAAATAGTTCAATTTTTGGTAAACAATAAGTAATTTATACTACCTCCATCCCAATAGCAAGGTCTCCTTTATATTAAAATAGAGAGAGTAAATAATAAAAAGGGGGACCTTGCTATTGGGACGGATGGAGTAATCATTATTTCAACAAGAAATTGGCATCAAGTTATTTTTTCATGTTTTTTGTTGTTATTTTTCTTCTATTTGGACAAATATGTAAAATTCATCAAGCTACTATGTTGACACACACAAGTTCTTTTAGATCAAACTTGTTCTATTTATCAAATTATTGGTGTATATAGTTGTTTAATTATTTTTAATTATAAGTATAGCAATTGGGATTATTTTTTTAAACTCCCACCAATTAAATGCTACCACTTGGAAATTGATTAAATGGATTAGTGTCATAGTAACACACGTCTAAATATATATTTGTGAATCAAATTGCTTGGAGAATCCATGAAAGAATTATAAATATATATAAATAGTCCAAAGTTATTAATTTGGATAAATATTAATCATTTGCTAGGCAACTTTCTTCCACTTGGAACTTAAATGATAGAGATTAGTGGATATATAGATATATATATATATATATAGATACATGTACCATTAAGTGTCCACACACACACACACATATATATATATAAGAGATAGGTTTTAAAAGGAAGATAAATGAAAAAAAGAAAATATATTTATAACCAATCAATCTTGAACATTTGGGAGGTAATTAAAGGGGATTAGTGTTATTATATACGTGTGGAAGCATGAGAATATATACATATATATTTGGGGTCAGCTTGGGGAGAAAGAGATCAGAAAAAAGAAAAAAAAACGGGGAAAGGAAAAGAAGAAAGGAAGAAGAAAAAGATAGGAGGTAAACTGTGTATTCCTCTTTTAATTTGTATTATTTCCTGCTTAAATCATAGCCAAATCTCATGAAACTATACTTGAAAACTCCCCTTAATGTATAGATCATCTCGGAGTCAACAATTTCTTGATTCAACGTTCCAAAAATCGGGAACAAAGCCATGAACAGCTGCTGCCGCAATTGTGCGCCGCTCTGCGACGCAGTTACTTTTTGGAGCTTTTCCCGACAATCCAAGCATCAGATTTTGAGGTATTTTATACCGATTCGAACCTCTCTTAGCAGGATTTTAATATATGGTTTCGGATCTTAGATGTATTTGTAAAACAGTAATCCGTGCTTATATGATTTTTATTAACTGCTTAAAAACTGTTCTATGATATGTGTGGAATAGATGCAAGAACATAAGCAAATAAAGCAGTAAAAACGCATGAGATGGTAACCCAGTTCGGTTCAACCAACCTACTCTGGGGGGATTGCTGCCAAACTTGAAGTTTCGACTGTTACTCCTTCGAAGAGGGTATTAAGGATCTTACACATACAAGCCTCCCGCCTTATGTCGCCCGTTTTTCTCCTCGAACTCTTTCGCTAGCCGAAAGTTGTAAAATCCCCTTCCAACCGTAACACTAGACTCCCTCTAGCTACCCATGACTTCAACTTACAATCTCTCCCGATATTGCGTGCAAAACGGAATAAAAATTCCCTCACGTGTTTCACTCGTAAACACTCAAAACTAGTCTATCACGTTGAACTGTTTAAGGAACAACTACTAGTTACAAAAACAACCACAAACTGATTCTAACACTAGAATCTAAACAAAATAACAGTGGAACCGATTGCTCCTCAATTCGGTCTTCATATAGGCGTCCATCTCCATCCGCCGCCAACATGGTAAGTGGTATGTAGCCTTCCAAACGTGTGTAGATACTTCCCAAGTGTAGGAGGGTTAATTCAGCACCGCATCTACACCATAAGGCAGTAAAACGAAACTATATTGACCTTCTAAACTGGTTTGGCGCAAGATCTTTCCAACAAGGAAACTGCCATAAATAGAGTGTCTCTGGTTCTGTCTGGGACAAACTCTAGAACAGTTCACCAACTGTTCTTCTTTTCTTGCACAGTGGAAAACAAATCTTCGTAGGACATACCCATGCACACTTTGTCGAACATATCTCGCCGATTCAACAACACAAAAACTTAGTGCATGATGGTGGCACTAACAATCTCCCCCTTTGGCGTTTATAGTCAATAATTATCATCACGATCTGCACAACACTTGAATAACCTTCGCAGATCAACAATATATCAAAAAGTGATATATTTAAAAACTGTCAGAGACAGTTACAAGCACACTCCCCCTGAATCTGAACTGGGAGTGCCTTCATCACGATCAGAGAATTGTTTTGCAGTGGAGAACTGCATTGTCAGTTGATCAAAAATATAATACAAACCAACATAAATAAAATATGGTAAAACAGCATCCCCAAGAAATTGTTTGTTCAGCAGCAAACATAAGAAATGAGCACACGCTCAACACAGCAGCAACAAAAGGCCTTCACCAGTATCGGCCTTCTCCTTCACCAACAACAACAACTTCTTCTCCCCTTTAATTGTTGCCAAAAATGGCAAACACCAATCTTCAGACCGGGGAGGCAGCAGCCTCATCAGCATCATCGGCATCAGTATCAGCCGGCTTGTCAGCAGCAGAGACAGCGGAAGCACTCGGCACATCAAGCGGTGATGCAAAACCAAGAGCCCTGGCGCGGAGATCAGTCAGCAAGGCCTCCAACTCTTGCTTTCGGGTTTTGAAAGTCCTAATTGACTTGCTCAAGAACACCACTTCGCGTTCCAAGGACGTTATGTGCCTGTCAAAGAAAACAGATGTGATAGAAAAAGAAGCTGTAGATCTGTCTGGGACAGATGATGGCACAGATGCAGAGTGTTCAGCAGCATCTTGGGCAGGGACATCCGGAGCATGCTGGGAAGAAAAAAGCTTGTGGCTTATCGTCAGCGGCTGTGAAACGGGAGCATACAAGTCATTGGCAGAAACCACATCATGCTGAGCCATGATGATGCTAAAGATGAGGCTAGGATAACCAACCGGTTGCTGGGCACGAGCAGATTCAGCATGAGCAAAAACATTCTCAAAAATGATCAATCCAAGGTTGATCCCCCGTCGAGTGCCCACAGAATAGAGCAACAATGCCATAAGTTTGCCCACAGTCGAATCATGAGTACTGGGCAACCAATTTCTAATAGAAACCTTGTAAAGTATCGAGTATTTCACACTCAGATCAGAAGCCAACAACACACGCCCCGAGGGCTAAATAACTCGACTTCCTCCAGTCAATTCTGTCACAACCTCATTCAGATCAAAAACAGGAGCAGAAGCAACAAGATTCTCACGTCCCAAAAACTCATTAATCACAGCAGGTGAGAATGCAATCCAATTACCACGTATAAAAACAGAGAAGACATGCTCATACGAGGCATCACGCAGGCACTTAGACAAGTTGGCATAAAATTCATGTACAACAGCAGTAATGAATGGAGGTGCAGAGTAAGCAGACTTTTCCAAACAAAGATCATGCAACAGGATATCAACACCTGTTCTCTCTATATCAGACTTAATCAAGCAACGCTCGGAAACTAACAAGCGACAAGCAACAATCTTGAATTGCGATTGATGAAAAGCAGAGAGGAACTTACTAGAATCAAAGGCCTCTGAATCAGAATCTGATCTGTCCGGGATAGACTCAGGGACATCCTCTGCGTCTTCATCAGAGGGGGAAGGAGCTCTGGCTTGCTTCATCAGCGGGCGACGACGTCCCGATAACAACCCCATCCTTTGCTCGGACACACTCCGTGTAACACGGCGAGTAGGAACAACATCAGGCTTCTTAGCCAAAGCCTTTTTCCTAGAGGGCTTCACCGATTTGGGGGTTTTTGATGTAGAACCCTTCTTGGCAGCAACTTTCTTCGATTTGGAAGTTTTAGAAAGAGGCACCTTCTTCGCAGCAACCTTTGCCAACACCTTCGATTTCAACTGGGAAATAGGTGTGTCATCTTCATCATCAGACACCGGAGGGGTGATTGGATCATCTCTCAATTCCAACTTGCATTTGGACCCGCGAGTTTTGGAGGAGGCAGCCTTAGGAGGTGGGACAGAATCATCCTCATGAATAGGAGAATCTTCATCTAGGAAGGAGATATCAACATCATCATCACCTTGACCTTGATCAAAGGTTGTAACAGCAGTAGGAGGTGACACTTCACCAAGTGGAACTTGAACAGTGACAATGGGCGTGTCACTAACCACAGGAACAACAACAGAAATAGACGGAGCTTGAACAAATTTCAGAGCATCAAGAGATGCAGCAAATTCCTTAATAGAGGTAGGATCTTCGCCAATAGCAGAGACAGCGGCAACATCTTCAACAGAAGCCAACGAGACTTCATTACCTCCAACATTCTCTGTCACAGCCGCAATTGAAGCATCCAAAATTTCCGTAGACACCATGGGCAGAGAGGATGGTTCTTCAGAAACCCTAGGAGAGGGTTGAACAGTGAGATCTGTCTAAGACACAGACCTAAGCGAATCAGAAGAAGGTGCCACAGAAGTTAGCCTAGAAGCAATGGCTTCAAAGGAAGTAGCAGATGGCTTCACAGGAGCAGAGACAGAGGTCATTGAAGACGAGAACACTATTGGTTGAGAAAGCTCTGCAAGCTGTCGTCGCAAGTCTTCTGTAGAAATTCTGGGTTTCTTGGCTTGAGAGGGCTTAGAAGAAGCAACTTTGTCCGCCATTGGAGTTCGAACAATAAAAATCAAGCAAACACCAGAGAGAGAGAACGACTTGGAAATTTTGCTGAGATTCTGTTTCTTTTGAAAAAATAAGGTTAAGACCTTAATTAGGAAATTCTAAAAGGAAATTTTCTTTACTCACTTATTCCACACACAGTACCCCGCAACTTGGTGTGGAGAAGTGGAATAGATCGTGGTGCGAAAAATAAGGCACTACTAGCCGTTAAAAAGTAACCGTTCCTCCATAGAAAAAATTGTCTAGGACAAATATTGGCACAACATTTCACAGACCATATAAACCATGGTCATTTTATAGTCTCTATACATACATCACTGACCAAGACTGTATAGAGAGTCTTCTCGCAGAGAAGAAGATTAGAGAACATAAAGGACAAAATGCTGAACAGGATTCTTCTAAAGTGCTTAGTTCGAGAGTGCTGAACAGGATTCTTCGAATGTCTATGTGCTTAGTTCGAGAGTGCTGAACAGGATTCTTCGAAATGTTTATTGCATTCATAGTGTTACAGTATATAGTAAGGATAGATTGTGGGACACCATAGTCAAGCAACATTTGCTTCATCCACAAGAGTTGAGTACAACAACTCCCTGCAGCTATATATTCTGCCTCGGCGGTAGAAAGTGATATCGAATTTTGCTTCTTGCTAAACCATGATACCATAATATTTCCAAGGAAGAAACATCCACCTGAGGTACTCTTCCGATCTTCAGTGCATACAGCCCAATCCGCATCACAAAATCCCACCAAACTAGGGTTTGTATCATAAGAAAACTAAAGTCCCAACTCAGCTGTACCTTTTACGTACTTGATTATGTTCTTGACAGATTTCAAGTGACTTTCTTTGGGATCAGATTGGTAGCGTGCACAAACTCCAATGTTGTAACTGATATCAGACTGACTCGCAGTGAGGTACAGTAGGCTACCGATCATGCTTCGGTACAAGGTTTGCTCAATGGGCACACCAACTTCATCTTTGGTTAACTTCAAGTGAGTTCCCATTGGAGTTCTCTTCGGGCTGCAACTTTCCATCCCAAATTTAGTGATCAAATTCCTTGCATACTTTGTTTGAGACACAAAGATGTCATCATCCTTTTGCTTTACTTGAAGCCCCAGGAAGTAAGTCATCTCACCGACCAGACTCATTTCGAACTCAGATGTCATGTCTTTCACAAACTCCATCACCAATCTGTCTGAGACAGATCCAAAGACAGTATCATCGACATAGATTTGAACAATGATCACTTCAGATTTTTCTCTTTTAACAAAGAGTGTTCGATCAGATCCTCCACGAACATACCCTTTCTCCAGCAGAAACTTTGTGAGTCATTCATACCAAGCACGAGGGGCTTGTTTGAGTCCGTACAATGCCTTCTTCAATTTATACACATAATCAGGATGGTGAGGGTCTTCAAAACCTTTAAGTTGACACACAAAAACATCTTTGGATAAGTACCCATTTAAGAAGACACTCTTTACGTCGATTTGGTACAATTTGAACTTCATCCATGCAGCCATGGCGAGAAGCAACCTGACAGATTCAAGACAAGTAACTGGAGTGAACGTCTCGTCGAAATCCACACCTTCAACTTGGGAATAGCTCTGAGCCACAAGTCTTGCCTTATTTCTGGTTATGTTCCCTTCTTCATCGGTTTTATTCTTGAAGATCCACTTCGTGTCGATAACATTTACACCTTTAGGACATGGAACCAAATCTCATACTTCGTTTCTTTCAAACTGCAAGAGCTCTTCTTACATGGCATGAATCCATCGATCATCTTGTAAGGCCTCTTTCACATTCTTGGGCTCAGTTGTAGAAGTGTAGCAGACATTTGCAATCATCTCACGATAGTTCTTTCGAACTCCTCTGGTTCTAACTCCTTCACTCACATCACCAATGATGTCTGCTGCAGAATGATGCTTCTGCACACCTTTTGAAGATTTGAGGCTATCCAGTTTCTCATTTCTCAACTCAGCCTGATCATTGTGTTCCGAACTGTCTAGAACAGAAGCTGGCACAGGAGTTGTGATATCAACAATCTCCTCATCAATCTGGGTAACAGGATCTTCCAGATCATCTACAACAATGTTGATAGACTCCATCACCGTCTTGCTCCTCTTGTTGTACACTCGATAGGCCCGACTATTCCTCAAGTACTCGAGAAAAATGCATTCATCTCCTTTAGCATCAAACTTGCCAAGCTGCTCTCTGTCTCTTAACATATAGCACGTACTGCCGAAGATATGTAAGTACTTTAAATTTGGTTTCTTCCCTTTCCACAGCTCGTACGGAGTGACTCTGGTCTTCACTCTGAAATACACCCGATTGATAACATGACACGTTGTGTCCACAGCTTCTGCCCATAAGTTGTCTGGGACAGATTTTACCTTCAACATGACTCGGCTCATTTCTTGAAGAGTCTGATTTTTCCTCTCAACAACACCATTTTGTTGAGGCATTTTTGGTGCAGAAAACTCCTGAGCAATACCTCTTTCTTCACAAAAACATTTGAAGTAAGCATTTTCAAATTCACGATCGTGATCACTTCGAATTCTCATCACAGCTGTTGCTTTCTCCACTTCAAGCTTGAGACACAGAGTCTTGAATGTCTCAAAGGTTTCTCCCTTATCTCTAAGGAACTCAACCCATGTGAATCGTGTGAAGTCATCCACACACACAAAAATAAACTTCTTTCGTCCAATACTTTTAGTTTGAACAGGCCCCATCAAATCCATATGCAACAGCTCCAAAGCTTTTGAAGTGGTAATCTTCTTAACAAATTTATGTGATGTATGAATCTGTTTCCCCACTTGACACGGTCCACAAATTTTGCCACGATCGATATCAAACTTCAGGACTCCATTCACAGCTTCTGTCTTCATGAGACGTTGCATGTTTCTATAACTCACATGGCCAAGCTTTTCATGCCATATATTTGCTTCATCAAGCTGAGTTCTGAAGAATTTACCTTTCATGTTAAGAATGTAACAATTGTCCCTCGATCTGTCTCCATCCATCAGCAGCACACATTCTTTGTTCTTCACAAGACATTTGTCTTTAGTAAAATGAACCAAGAGACCTTGATCGCAGAGTTGGCTTATGCTAATTAAGTTAGCTTTCAGTCCTTCAACAAGCAGAACATCCTCCAATTTGGGCATCCCTTCAATATTTAGATGACCACGGCCAAGTAACGGATTGATAAGAATAATCCTTTTGGATATTCTTCAGCATACTGGCATCTCCAGTCATGTGTCGCGAGCATCCACTATCCAAGTACCAGCTGCTCTTTGCATGAATATTGAGGGCAGTGTGAACAACATAGTTCATGTGATTGTTTCAGGATCTGTTCCGCACAGATTATCTTCTGAAATTCAGGTCATTCTGAGATCGACTTTTCCTCCTCATTCTTCTGAGATCATTGATGTAGTACCTACAGTATGATCGAATGTGACCAGGTTTTTCACAGTAGTGGCAGACAACTCCAATCTTTCGAGGCTGTGACTTTTGAGGCTGTGACTACTTGATCTCTTATTTAAATTCAGGTTCTGGAATAGATTCATCATGTTTTCCAGATGTTTTTCCTTGACAGAAACGATCAGAAAACTTCCCACCAGTGTATCCAAGACTTGTATGATCCTGCGGACTTTTTTCTTTAGAAAGGATGTCATCGAGCTGAGACGATCCAGAATTCATCATCTTGACGAGTTTCTTTAGATGAAGTAGTTCACCATTCTGGGAGTGAGAATTGTTTCTGGATAGTTGAATATCATTCTGCAATTCATTGAGTCGCATGGATAGACTATCTCTCTCTTTAATAAGATCACTATTCTTTTTCATCAACCCTTCATTAACTTTTACCACCATGGTCCATCTCTCATGAAGCTTTTTGTATGCTTCAATGGCAGTCTCTTCATCGTCACTGTATTCCGAAACATTGTCATTCTGTCTGTCAGAGACAGAATTAGGCACAGGTTCTTTATGAGAATGTGTCATGAAAGCAATATGATTGCTCACGCATTCTTCATCACTCCCACTATCATCTGGATCTTCACTTTCACTAAGAGTGGAACTATAAGATTTATTCTTCTTCTTTAGGGTGTTCGCACATTCGGCTTGATAGTGCCCAAGACCACCACATTCTCTGCACTTCATCTCCTTATGTTTTTCTTCAATAGAATCTTCATCTTTAGTTCTCTGAGGTTTGGAGAATCTGTTCTTGACAGAATTATTATGTGAAGACTTCTCATAACATTTGACAAATTTGGAGAAATTTTTTGTCAGTAAGGCAATTGACTCAGCCAGATCATTTTTGTCAAAGACAGTATTAAACACATCAGAACTGGAGCCGGCTTGAAAGGCTATGCTTTTCTTCTAAACTGTCTCTTCATCTGTAAGTCCCATTTCAAAAGTCCTCAGGGACCCCATCAGCTCCTGTAACTTCATCTTACTCACGTCCTTGGCCTCTTCGATCACCGTGACTTTATATGCGAATCTCTTGGGAAGAGATCGTAGAACTTTCCGCACAAGTTTCTCCTCAGATATGGCATCACCAAGTGAAAAGCTTTCATTAGCTATGTCACAAATCTTGGCGTTGAAATCAGCCAGCTGTTCACCTTCATCCATTCAAAGATTTTCAAAGCTGGTAGTAAGGAGTTGCATATGAGATGCACGAACACTGCTCGTTCGTTCGAAAGTAGTCTGAAGGATATCCCATGCATCCTTTACCTTGTCACATGTGGAGATGAGTTTGAACACGTTCATGTCTACTGCAGAGAAGATGGCGTTCATGGCTTTAGCATTCAATCCCATGATCTGATAATCAGCATCATCAAACTCTTCTTCTGGCTTCAGCACCGCTTTACCTTTCTCATCTCTCTTGGTAGGAGGCTTCCACCCTTTCGTCACTATCTTCCAGGCACGCTCATCAATTAAGCGAATGAAAGCTGTCATTCGAGCTTTCCAATAGGCATAGTTATTGCCATCAAGGAGCGGAGGTCGTATCGTCGAGGCTCCTTCTTTCATCGAGTCCATCTCGACAAAAACAACACAAGAACACGGATTAATACCCCAAGATCAACCCTGAATACAGGCAACCCGCTCTGGTGCCAATTGTAAAACAGTAATCCATGCTTATATGATTTTTAGTTAACTGATTAAAAACTGTTCTATGATATGTGTGGAAAAGATGCAAGAACATAAACAAATAAAGCAGTAAAAACGCACGAGATGGTAACCCAGTTCGGTTCAACCAACCTACTCTGGGGGATTGCTCCCAAACTTGAAGTTTCGACTGTTACTCCTTCGAAGAGGGTATTAAGGATCTTACACATACAAGCCTCCCGCCTTATGTCGCCCGTTTTTCTCCTTGAACTCTTTCGCTAGCCGAAAGTTGTAAGATCCCCTTACAACCGTGACACTAGACTCCCTCTAGCTACCCACGACTTCAACTTACAATCTCTCCCGAGATTGCGTACAAAACGGAATAAAAATCCCCTCACGTGTTTCACTCGTAAACACTCAAAACTAGTCTATCACATTGAACTGTTTAAGGAACAACTACTAGTTACAAAAACGACCACAAACTGATTCTAACACTAGAATCTAAACAAAATAACAGTGGCACCGATTGCTCCTCAATTCGGTCTTCATATAGGCGTCGATCTCCATCTGCCGCCAACATGGTAAGTGGTTTATGGCCTTCCAAACGTGTGTAGATACTTTCCAAGTGTAGGAGGGTTAATTCAGCACCGGATCTACACCACAAGGCAGTAAAACGAAACTATCTTGACCTTCCAAACTGGTTTGGCGCAAGATCTTTCCAACAAGGAAACTGCCATAAATAGAGTGTCCCTAGTTCTGTCTGGGACAAACTCTGGAACAGTTCACCGACTGTTCTTCTTTTCTTGCACAGCAGAAAACAAATCTTCGTGGGACATACCTAGGCACACTTTGTCGAACATATCTCGCCAATTCAACAACACAAAAACTTAGTGCATGATGGTGGCACTAACAGTATTTTAGCAGGCTGTTAATATATGTATTTTGATGTCCTCGTTTTTATGTTGGAAGTTCAAGTAAGAATTCTGTCGGGAAATCTTAAAACTGGTTACTAAACTTAATATCTTTTGTCTTTCTTGCGGCTATGTATTTGATGGGCTGATGGAAGTAGGATTAGATGTATGTGTGTTGTCTTGGTGTGGTTTCGGCAGTAGGGAGTTGCTTGTTGTGAAGTGTAGGCGTCGAGGAAGTGATGCAAAGTTGACGGTGGAATTAAAGTTGTATTTTGGAGAGAAATAAAAATGAGACAAAATAGTTACTCTATGTAAAGGTCATAAATCATGCAACTTAGCCCTTTTTATTTTAGTAGAGTCCAATTTTCAAATAGGAAACTTTTAAAATCTTATAATACTAAATTTTGTATTTTGTTTCAAAGAAATTCTAAACATATTCAATTCACTTTTAAATGTTAAATCAAACTTCATAGTCATTGAATTCAGTATAATTCATCTTTATCCATTCAATTATGTCTGTGAAGTCCGATAAATTCTCAATCAGGATCACTAACTTGATTCAATCCGTCAAATGCGCATTATTCGCCTATTTGACTCTATTTCAATTCCAAACGATCCAAGGCATAGGAAAATCCTAATTAAGTTATTTAGGACTTAAGTTATTACCTTTGTGACCTATTTGGGGATTCTAAGTTAGAATTTCAAATTTATAGGTCGAGACGAACGGGAAGCAAAATAGCATCGCATAAAAATTACACTGCACTTTGAGATCATGCAGGTGGGTTTTTTTTCTATAACTCACAACTATATTTTAAATTCGTCCATGAAAAGCATGTTAAATGTTAATAGCATTGTTTACGCAATGATTGGATGTTATGAGACTTTATGCACAGAGGAATTCTGACTTATAAGCATAGACGGTTTACTTTGTGACTAAATGTCTAAATAAGTAACCGTAAAGTATTCATGTGATCACATTGGGTCTCTCATCCAATGAAGAAGAGTAAACTTTGTTATAAAGTATATTCATGGTTATTTTCCATGATTTATGCGGCACAGTAATTTTAAAGCATGAAAGAATGACTTGGACGAATATAAATGCCCACTGAGTGTTTTCTGGCACTCAACCTAAATATTTTCAAATGTTTTCAGGTCCTGGAGATTGAGCTGATTGATGATGAGGTGCTGTAGTGGGTTTGATGGTTGATCCTTGTGTGATTTTTGCTAAAATCATCTTTAAAATCTTGTCAGTATTTAAATATTAAACGCTTCTGCTAATACTCTGCAAAAACTTTTAAGTTTGAAATTTATTGACCTCAGTGGTCAGGTTTTGATTGTATATACAAATATTTGAATGTATAGAAGGGTTGACCATTAAACTTTTAAACGTGTGACCTGATTGGCTATGTATATTTCCAGGTCATAATTTGGTTATGTGTGTGTTAATGATTTTAAAATCCTTGTTGAAAGTAGACTTTGAGGACGCATGAGTGCGTGGTCTGAACATTTTTAAGTTGAGGTGCTGCCCATTTACAAATTATTTATAAAGTTAAATCTTATCTTATGAAAAGTATTTATCACGTAAGCATGTACGTATATTTTTGGTGACGTTTTGGTTCTAGTGAGACTGGGACATTATATATATATATATATGCATGTATCACGTATTAATGATAAGGTTTTGCACAAAAGTGCAAGTTACAGGTAATTAAATTTCAAAGGTATACTTGAGCATGGTTTTGCTTTATCAGATCGAAAGGATTACTTAACAATTGTCAATTTAGTCTGTCTGGCACCATTATAGAAATTAATTAATAATCCTATTTTACAACTCCATTTTTATCAAGGAAATTTACCAACAGGGATTGAATTCATTTTAATTTTTATGTAGGAAATATTACGTTATCAAGGGACAGACGACGTGAACAATGGTGCTAACAAAAACAGGGGATTTGTAACTTGTAAGGTCAGCATATTTATTTTTTTATTTAAAAATATTAAAATATTTCGAGGAGACATTACTTGGAATAAAAATAATGAATTATGTATTCAATTTTTTTAGTGGAATTATGTTTTCATTTTTTAGAAAGTAAACTTATATATTCGAGAAATGAACTAGTTTGTCTTTAATTTTTCATTTTTATTTGGTAAACTTTAATATGTTTTTTAACCGAGTCCTTTATTAACTAAGTTTGTTAGTGTTGGTTATGTACTGTAGTAACTTTAAGTTTTATTTTCTTTGGAGTTCTAATAATTTACAGTTCATTTTGTAATTTCAAGAGTGGTGGAGAAAAATGAAATTCTACTAGTGTTTTAAATGAAGAATTACAATTTAAACCAAATGAATTGAAATAATCATATATATTTTTATTTTAAGATTTTATTGTACCATATAAACTACAATCAGGGAACCATTCATTTGTGAACATTAACCTAGTGTGTAATTTGTTGTTAAATCATATCCATTAGATTTGTTAAATAAATTATTATGATCAATTTTATTTTAATTGCTAGTATATAGTTATTTTATTTATGTTATTTTTACATGTCAGAATGCTTAAGTTGTTATTTCGTAATTCTTATTTAATTTTACATCTACAACGCTTGTAAGTTAATTTGGAGGGAAGAATGAGATGATATATTGTTATGTTATTTTTACATTTCAAGATAACAATATCATATTTTTAAATTTCAAAATACTTAATTTATTATTTCTTCATTTTTTTAACATTGAAAATGCTTATAGAAAACATAAATTGGTGATTTGATATATTTGAGTTAAGTGCATACCTAATGAAAATCATACCATTTTTCTTACTTTCCTCCAAACTAATAATGATTATTGATTTCAACAAATTAATGGATACGATTCATCTACAATATACACACAAGATGTTCACATGCTAATGTTGTCCTATACAATCAATCTTATAACATTTCAATTCAATTATTGGTCAATGTTTATATTATTTTTATTTTCTATTTTAGTCACAATTAATTTAAGATTAATATTATAAATTGTTAAATTTTTGTAAAACATAAAAATATAATTCAAGAGTCCCGGTAGAGATGGCCTAGTGGTGGAATGAGATTGTTTGGACACCAAAAATGAAGGGTTTGAATCTCCTCAATATCGCCAGATCGGGTATATGAGTAATATGTATGTGTCATAAAAATATGCAATTACATTAGTATCCAAATATAAATAAGATATATGTTAAATAGTCCGAGATTTAGTCAGCGTCGATGGATAGAAACTCTTAACTCACTAACAAAGTACGATGATTAAAATCGAGAAATTAATGAGCCACTTAATGCGGGAAGTGTTCTGGTAAATATCCTGTTTACGGATGTTGCTTTTACTGTATAAAGATAAAGATGTACTAATTTATCCCACTTTAATATATAAATAAATCATCAAATCATATATATTTTATTTATAATGGAGACTATGATTGGTGTGGGAACTGAAACCCAGCTTGTTTATTGTTATTTTAGTCTTTTTTTTATTGTATTATGGTGCTAAAAAAATTTAGCACTAAATTATAGTAAGAAAATTATTATTTTTTTAAAAATAAATTGCATCAAAATACAGTAAGAAATTATTAAAATTACATTCAATAGGTTGGTTCTCATGTACCCATACTAAGAATAGTGCTCATCTGAACCAAATCATGTATATAAATACTACCTAGTGTATAGAGTAAGGATCAATTTGGATTGTTTAAATTTGTTAGTTGGTCGTACAAAATCTATATTTCTTTTAAGAGATCATGTACATGCTAAATTTACTATATTATGTTGAATTTGAGCTTCTGTATATTAAATTTAAGTATTATATTTTGCGAAGAATTACATCTTAATACCTACATTTTGAGTTCTTTTAAATGATTGAAATTCAACACATTAGGAGTATGTACAAGTGCTAAACTTCTCATGTTAGTGGGATGGGGTGGGGGGAGGTCAGTAATGAAATAGAAATACTATAATATTCTCTGAAATTGCACAATAAATTAAGTATATATACTTGCGATGATAATCTACATTATTAGCACTACTGCGCAGATCACATCAAGTTTACATATTAATGACCTGCACCAATTTATTGCCACTGAAATTAATTGGGTTTTTAAAAGAAAACTATATATGCATGTTTATAGAAATAAAATATTTATTTGTATGTAATTCGACATGTGTATTACTGTTGCGATCGATATTCGTGTACAAATAAGTCTTAACATGTTTTGACCTTTTTAGGGATGATAGGATCGCTGCATGTTCCTGTAAAGGCAAGAGACGTTGGGTTCCAAAAAAGCTATATAAGACGAGTATGTATATAAATTAAGATTGTGTTTATATATATTGAGTCTTGTGAGATTATTTTATAAGCTAAAAAATTATAAGATTAGTTAATATTTAGAATGAAACACCAATAAAATTATAAATATATATATCAATAAGAATAATGCTAACCAGCCAGATTCTGGCTAATTTTTTGATGATTAATAAAACTGCATTATTAATAAATTAATTTAAATGTTATGTTTTTACTATATTATCCTTCTATCATGAAATTGGTGATTTTTAATTAATTATTAAAATCACTCCAGAAGCGGATCGGAAGAAAGGGGCGCAACTTCATCTTCTTTCTTTTCTTCACTTCTTTATTTTTTTTTCCATCTTCAATTTCTTCTGAATTGAAGCGCATATAGAGTTGCCCTAATTATTATGGAGGGCATCAATGTAAATTTATTGAATAATTAGTGTTTTATTAATTAAATTAATTAATTATTAAAAATAATAAAAGATTCTGGCTAGCCAGAATTTGGCTGAAAATCACTACTCTATCAATAAATATGAGTTTCAATTCGTATTTTGATCGATTTTACAAATTTTTACTTGTAAATTGGTGAAACACTAGTTCTTTGCATATATTTTTAGTTGGTGAATCGGCAAGACATGTACTATATATAGGTGATTGTTTTCGCCTAAAATTATTCAAACAAAGTTTAGACACTTGGACATATGATTTTATCTCGTCTATAATAAATATTAATGATTATTTTTTTAAATTGACGCCATTACGTACTAGCATTGAAATGAGTGATAGAATACCGATTATAATTGAGGGCCGATTAAGAAGATTTATTCATGTTTAAAATATTATAAAATTGGAGAAAGAAGCATTGACAATGACCATTAAAAGGATTTTCAACTGATGCGAATCTTCCACCATACAGATTTGAAAAATAAGTGAATTTTGCTTGGATCGATGAGAAGCTGAATTTGGAAGTAAAATGCAAATCATTCTAAAAAGGACAGTTTTAGGGGGTGGAAATGATATAAAAAAATAGAAATGATTATTCTTAGCTTTAAGGGGGAGCAAAAGAGTAGCATATATATTTATTATGCCTACTACCATAGGCAGAGATTAAGAAAGTAATTAGTGAGAAACAACATAGGAATTAGCCTCTTAAGTATGTGGTTGGTTGAGATAATAATTCTTAGATAGAAAGTCTCCACCTTGATTAATATAATTAACCCCTTTAGTTTAATTATGCCTGTTTGCTGTGTGATTAACACTTTAATCGTTTATACTGGCCAATTAATTGCAGCAAGTGGCCCACTAAAATGGCCCCATTATCCATCATTAGTAGCTTAGTGATTCCTTTCTATAGCCTCTCTTCATTCATTTGAAGCTTATTCATTCCTCTATTTTTCTTACATACTCTTTTCTCGTGAGGTTTGAACTATTAGTCTATTTCTTAGTACTTGTTCTATTAATAAGGACAATTAAGCTAATTAAGATTGAAATCTTTCTCATCCGTCAGTCAGATCATTTGACAGATTGAAATTCGTCAGAAGTTCTCCATATTAGGATCTTGATCTTCATCTAATATCTATGCAATCGTAAAATTCTGAATAAATACAAATGAATCCGAATATGTATTTCATCTGGCGAATTTGGATCTGTTGGATGGCTTGATACAAATTTTAATTTTGTGAGAAAAAGAAAAAAATAAGTGGAAAATAACCAAAAAAAAATTATAAAATTATATTCCTCTGTGCATTTGTGTTTTAGTTAATTAACTCATAATTGACTCAAATATTGATCCAATTTGCATAATGTTAATTTAGAATGATACAAATTAATAGTCTCGTGTGAGTCATGTTATAGGTCAAAATTTGCATAACATGTCAAAAGTCAATCCAAATATAATCAAACACCAATAAAAATACAAATATGTTACTAAATATGAATTTAAATCTACATTTTAACTCGCCAATATCATGTCCCATGTAAGCAGGGCCGGACCTGTGAGACACAAGGCCCTAAGCAAGAACTTAAAAATGGGCCCTTATAAAGTAACAAAAAAATAGTTTAAATCAAGAAGAAAAAAGTACAAACTAATATGTCGGCAATATGTCAATATTAGTTCAAAATATACAAATGTTCTTTTATCTAAATACAAAACGTTTTGCCGTTTAGGGGAAAAAATATTTAACAAGTCATGTGTAGCCTAAATAATCAATCATTTTTTCTTAATCGATAACATAGTCAATCCATTCAACTTATCATGCAACATATTACGTTGATCGTAGGTAAGTCTTGAAAAAATTCAACTTGGAAAAAGATCTTTTAGTTGTTGCAATCATAATCAATGTGATTAATAAAATCTTGTCGGAAATATAAGCATTTCGAAAACAATTTAGGCCTCTTCAAAAAATATAGTGTGTGTGTATGTATCTAAACATTCACTTGAGAAATAATTCAGCAAATCATAATAATTCAGTGCCAAAATCATCTCTTATAATGTCTGCATGTTCATTATACTTCAAACATTGCTCAAGATTCATACAAGACTTCAACAAACTATCATATGGATCTCTCTTTAACTTTCTCAAATTTGTTTCATTTTCCTTAAACAATCCAAAATTTATTTCTATTCCTTAAATTTCTCAAATCATTTTTGGGATGAAAATTGTGCTTGATCGAAAATGTAGATAAAATAATCAATTATATGAGTGTCTCTTTCTGCTTTTCCTTTAAATCTAAGTTTGGATTACATCTATACATGCCTATTAAAAAAAATAGACCCCTAAAATTTTGGGGCCCTATGCACATGCATGCTCAGCCTACCATCAGGACCGGGCCTGCATGTAAGAAGTGTGGGTGTAGTTTTCTCATCCATTAATAATGTGAGTAGGCCAGGAACCTAATTACCCTTCTAATTTCTTTTTTTATTTTTTTTTTTTGAGTGAAAGCAACCGAACCTTCTATTGATCTTTCATCATATATCTTTTCTAAAGGAATAAAATTGACTGAATAACTTACGGATTTAAAATCCTTAAGTCAAGCATTTTTTATGTTTTTAAATATAATCCATCTTATTCGAAAATGTGAACTAAATTCGTAAATGAAGGTATGCAAGCTCTATAAAAGTTGGAAAATTCATTCCCATTTTTATCTTCTCAACCCCAATTATTTTATAAAATATTAATATTAATATGATAAAACATTTTTATCCGGAAATCCCTAATATTTAAAACTCTATCATATGATTCATATCATAGCCCCCACGCACCATAACTGTTGGAAAGGAAAGAAGATCAATTCACTAAAATTAAGGATCTAGTATCACACAAGATCCGTTAAATATGTATTTGATTTATTTCCTTGTAGAGTCTATATTGTAGCTTATAAGCAAATGTCTGTACAATAATCTAACACACACAGACATACAAAAACTAATCTTTACAATCTATTTCTCGATCTCTTTCTCTCTTACAACCCTAAACATAGTAAAACCTCAATAATCATGACTGAACCATGTTTCAACATGGTATCAGAGTAGGCGATGATCCAAGGAACTCAACATTAAATCATCATCGTTGCTATACCATTCTCGGTCCAGTGTGACCTTGATCAAGCCGAGATCTGTGCTCAAGCCCTGCAACAAAAACATAGTACAAGATGTCAAACGAATTACAAACAACCAATTCAGACCCAGCAAATGAGTTACAAACAACCAAATCAAACCCAGCAAACAATTCAACTCCAAACACATAGACTGAAATGACTCTTCAAATAGCAAATCTGGTGCGCAACTCCGAGTATGTTGCACTCGGATTCAAACTGGATCGTAATAACTACCCATTATGAGCTCGGCTCATGAAGGTAGCAATTGGGAGCAGAGGTAAATCCAGACATATAACTGGACAACCACCACCACTGGCAGAAACAGACCCACAATATTATTAATGGGAGGAAGCCGACCTCTCGGTGTTTTCATGGCTCATACAGAACATGGAAGAGAAGCTCGTCATGAGTTTTGCACAACATCAGACCGCCAAGGCCGTATGGGACAGCCTTGCCGTCACTTACGGGAGTGGAGCCAACCCTTTCCAACTTTACGATTTGGAGGTCAAAGCCAACAAAGTATGCCAAGGACAACTTACACTGGAAGACTATTGGAATGAACTACAGACTGTATGGATTAACATTGACAGAAAATACCCAAATCCTCTCGGCTGCTGCGAGGAGGGGATCAACAGATACCGGAAAATAATTGCCAATCGATGCCTCTACCAATTTTTCTCGGGCTTAGATCCCAAGTATAATGGGATCCGGCGCGATATTCTTAAGGAGACTCCCGTTCCCTCAGCTGAGTTTGCCTTCTCGAAGGTGCGACGGGAGGCTGCCAGGCTACAGATCTTGCAACCGGTAACTCACCCTACTGACTCAGTCACTACATCATCGGGAGGAATCGGTACCGGATTCGGAGCTCGGCACACCGCACCACGCCTAGAGGGAAGTTGATAGCCGGCGCAGAAAGGTCAAACTTGCTCCGGAAACCCTTCATCGCGAGGAAAAGTGGATAAATCAAAACTCCACTATGCACATTGTGGGATGCAGAAGCACACCAAGGAGACTTGCTTCCAACTCGTCGGCTATCCCGACTAGTGGGAAGATAATCACAAGGTGCCGCAAATGAAAGGAAAGTCGGCCATCGAAATTGATAGGCACGACTTGGCCGGAGCAGCCATAGCCGTGAGCAGTCCGTAGGCTGACGTACGAGAACATGTGGCGACTGGTAGAGAAGAGGGGGCGGCGACTGATAGAGAAGAGGGGGTGACTCCAGGTATAGGGTTTGGTGGTTTACCACGCTTTTATTCAATTTGACCCCATAGACAAAATAAAAAATATTTCCACTACTTGTCAAATTAAATATGGGAAAACATATAGAAATAGGGGGTGGATTTTTTTATTGTGGGGCTACTGATACAATGACTTTTGACAAAAATGATATATTAGAGTTCTCCAAACCACTACGAACACATGTCCAAACTGCTAGTGGTGCCTTGACCCGTGTAGAGGGAGCTGGAACAGTAGAAATTTCTCCCACTTTACGACTTCAAAACTGTCTATATGTTCCGTCTCTATCTCATAAACTAATGTCTATTAGTCATGTTACAAAAGAGCTGATGCGATCCTCCCAGGAGTATCAGGTTACAAATTCACCCATTTCTATGCTATGATTGAAACTCAATTTCAGAAAAAAATTCAGATAATCTGTTCCGATAATGGGGGAGGAATTGTCAATAATTCTATGAAAACCCTATGTCAACAAAAAGGGACTATACACCAAACCACTTGTCTGTATACTCCAGAACAAAATGGTGTCGCTGAATGGAAGAATCATATTCTTCTGCAGATGATGCGTGCCATGATGTTTGACTCTCGTGTACCCACCTTTTTTTAGCCTGAAGCCATTGCCACCTCGGTTTACCTCTTAAATCGTTTTCCCACAAAAACACTCCAGCTCAAGACCCCTCTCCAAAAATTATCCACCTTTGCCACAATACCGCTTGCCCTTACACTCTAGCCTCGGGTTTTTGGTTGCTCCGTATTTGTCCATATTCCCAAACATAAATGCACTAAACTTTCTTCGTGTGCTGTTAAGTGTGTGTTTGTTGGTTATGGTATTAACCAAAAAGGATATCGGTGTTATAACCCAAAAACGCGTCAAATCCTTACCACCATCCATTGTGATTTTCTTGAAACCGAGTACTTTTATTCCAACCACTTTCGCAGTCAGGGGAAGAGTGCGACTGAGAGTCACTTTGATCTGCTAAGTTGGTTGTCAATGCCAATGCCAGGTCCGGAAGTGGTACCAACAGAGACAGTTAACCTTACCACTGAGCCAGTTTCAAACACACAGGAACAGTCTCCTGATGCTCCGTTGGTCCACCCAGTGTCTTCTCTGTCACTGATATCTGAGGTAAGAGAGTCTGAACCTACTCCTGTTATTTATGATGACTCTAATAATACTGTGTAGGAGAATGATGGAGAACAGGAGGTTGCAGATAGTGAAAAAAGGCAGGAGGATACAGTTCTCTAGGAAAGTGAAGGAGAACATGGAGATAAAACTGTAAATGGCAATACTGGGCGATATGTGTTGCCACCCAGAAGAAATCGGGGAATACATCTCAAACGGTATAGCCTGGAGAAAGTTATTCGGAAGTCTCGATACCCTGTCAAGGATTTTGCTCAAGGGAATCTGTCTAAAGTTGCTACAGCCTATGAAGCAGTTTTATATGGAGAAAAAATCCCACAATCAGTAGAGTGAGCCCTCAAATTTGAACACTGGAGAAAAGCCATGCAGAAGGAGATGGATGCACTAGCCCGGAATCAAACATGGGAGAAATGTCGGTTGCCAGAAGGAAAGAGGCCTGTTGGATGCAGATGGGTCTTTACAATTAAAAGATGACCAGATGGATCTATCGAAAGATACAAAGCCCGACTCATTGCAAAAGGATACACACAGACCTATGGGATAGATTATGCTGAGACGTTCTCACCGGTGGTGAAGATGAACGCCGTTAGGGTTCTTCTTTCTATTGCTGCAAACAGAGATTGGCTCTTGCACCAATTTGATGTTACAAATGCATTTCTTCATGGGGAATTAAAAAAGGAGGTTTACATGGAAGCACCCCAGGGTTTCTCAGGAGAGTTTGGAAGAGGTGAGGTCTGTAGGTTGAAAAAGACCTTATATGGACTTAAACAGTCCCCACGAGTTTGGTTTGGGAGATTTACCGCGGCTATGAAGAAGTATGAATATCAACAGAGCAATTCAGATTACACCTTATTCCTAAAAAAAGCGAGGTAATCTCATCACTTGTTTGATCATATATGTGGATGATATGATCATAACCGGTGATGACTCATAGGAGATCAAGGAGTTGAAAAATAATCTGTTCAAGGAGTTTAAGATGAAGGACTTAGGAAATCTGAAGTACTTCCTTGGAATTGAGGTACTCAGATCAAAGAAGAGAATCTTTGTCAATCAAAAGAAATATACTCTAGATCTTCTTGCAGAGACAGGAATGCTAGATTGCAAGCCCGCAGATACACCCATGGCTGTCAATCATGGGTTGAAAATTATGGAAGGAGCAGAATTAGCAGATCAAGGAAGATATCAGCGTCTTGTGGGAAAACTTATATATCTCTCTCATACTCGACCTGATATTGCATATGCTGTTGGAGTTGTGAGTCAGTTTATGCACCGTCCTCAAGCTGATCATTTGGAAGCTGCGCTGAGAATTATAAGGTATTTGAAGGGAACTGTTGGCTATGGAGTAATGTTCAAAAAGGTTGACAATCTAGAGATACAAGCATATACAGATGCAGACTAGGCTGGAAACGTAGTGGATAGTCCACTGCTGGATATTTTACTCTTGTTGGAGGAAATCTTGTATCTTGGAGAAGTAAAAAGTAGAAAGTAGTGGCTCTGTCGAGTGCATAAACAAATTTTAGAGGAATCAAGAGTGGACTAACTGAGGTTCTCTGGTTGAGAAAACTATTAATGCTACTTAACCTTTTTTCTACAAAAACGTGCCAGTTGTTCTGTGACAACAAGACAGCCATCAGTATCTTAGAGAACCCAGTACAACATGACAGAACAAAATATGTTGAAGTTGATAGGCACTTCATCAAAGAGAAGTTTGAAGGAGGAATTGTGACTCTACCGTTTGTACGGTCTGCAGATCAGCTTGTCGACATCCTGACCAAGGCCGTGAGTTCCAAAAGCTTCGTTGAAGTTCTCGACAAGTTAAGAATCGGAGATCCCATCACTTAACTTGAGGGGGGGTGTTGGAAAGGAAAGCAGATCAATTCACTAAAATTAAGGATCTAGTATCACACAAGATCCGTTAAATATGTATTTGATTTATTTCCTTATAGAGTCTATATTGTAGCTTATAAGCAAAGGTCTGTACAATAATCTAATACACACAGAAATACAGAAACTAATCTTTACAGTCTATTGCTCAATCTCTTTCTCTCTTACAACCCTAAACACAGTAAAACCTCAATAATCATGACTAAACTATGTTTCAACAATAACCCCCACCCCTTCCATCCAATTTCGAGAAAACATGAGGGTGAATTGCAACAGGATTGGCTATGATAGCTCATGCCAACCAAGCTAACGATCGGCCCATTTAGAGGTTTCGTGAGAATAATTATATTTTGTGTTTTAGTACACATTTTATTTGATGAATTAATATTCTTGATTTTCTATAATGTGATTAATTTTTAAAATATTGAACACGGCTTGCTGCCAGTTGAATAATGTTTCAATCGTCGATCATTCAAAATTGAAGAATTTAGATAAATTTAGTGATAAGAGACTTTAATCCTTTGATATTCATGATGCGATGAACTTATTTTCTTTACGGATTTACCGTGTTAAAACTTTCCCACAGATGCTCTATAATTCAGAAATGTTCCAAAGCTTATTAAATTCCACATAGATTGATGTTGCTCCTAACTATTTGGATAGAAGGGGTGGGGGGCTATAGGGTGTGTAGGAGATATGATAGAATTTTAATTGTTACGAGGGGCAAAATGTATTATCATAATAATATTAATATTTTATAAAAAGGTGATTCTAAACACAATCTCCATTTTTCTCTTTACAACCCAAAAAATTATTAAAATATCTAAATTATTCTATTTGACATTTTTACCCTCATAATCCCACTTAAAATCCTAGATAAATAGAATAAAGCCCCCAAAAGTATAGCCCCCACCTTTTTCATAATATGCATGCGAAAAAAAAAAACTTCAACCACCGGCATTTCTACAAGTTTAGTTATTGATGTCCAAGAACATAAAAACACTATAAATTAAATGAAAAGGTATTGCCCATGGGGTGATTGAAAAGTAAAACCAATGGAGGCGGTAAAATATGAAAGGAAAAAAGAAATCGAAGGGGCTTGACAATCTAATGAGATGATTGGTATGGTGGAATGAAATAGAATAATTAAAATGATCATTCTTATGCTCATTGTCATTTGGCGATTGATATGATTTAAAATCGGGAATAACCATTCTTAAAGGAATCTCTATTCCCAAAGGAAGGAGAATAATCATGCATTCCACCCACCCCAATAGGTTTAGCTACTCCCTTGTAGGGATGTCAAACTAGCCCGAAACCGATGGGCTGGCCCGAACCGCCCGAAAAAAAGGTGGGTTAGGGTCATATTTTTTAGGCCCGAAATAAATTTTAACCGAACAGGCCCGCCCGAACGGACCAACGGGCTAAACGGGCCAGCCCGCTAGGTCCGCGGGTTGGCCCGTAGGGCTATTTTTTTTTAATGTGCTCTTATTATTATTTGATAAGAAATAAATGGATACTAGAAAATAGTTAGATTATACTTTCAACTGGTAACTCACCATTCTTTGTTCTTCTTTCCTTCTGTTGAACTTGGCTTTTAATTTTTTATAATAAACAAATGAATTATTATAAAATAGTTAGATTATGCTCTCAGTCGACTATCTATTATCTAAATTTCTCAAAAAAAAAAATCTCACTGTTGAAGAAATGGTCACTGTTGCGGAAGAGATAAATCTAATCAAATAAATTAGAATATATGTTTTGAAAACTCTTCTATAGAATATAGTGAAAAAATATAATACAATTTGCAATCAATTCGACACTGAAAGAATGCGCAGTTATACTATTTGATGAAATTCCTCAATGAATAAATTGTAATGCATCGTAATATAGAACTGTAGATTATGTGAGGATTTTAACCTATGCATCTATACAGACTGTGCTGCTTAAGTTCTCGTGTATCAACTTTGCTTGTAATTATATGATGCTTGTATAAACATATGGTATCTCTGTTATAGTTTTGGATCTAATATAGGACATGAAAACTTACTATTTGAAAGAGTATTCACCTTATACTTAACTTTTGTCGTAAACATGTTGGCCCGACGGGTTAGCCCGAAAACCGAAGTTTTAGGGTTAGGGCCAAAAAATTTTAGCCCGAAAAAATTTCAGCCCGAATGGCCCGACCCGAATAGCCCGATAACCCGATAGGGTTGGCCCGAAACCGACGGGCTGACCCGTTTGACATCCCTACTCCCTTGACCAAAAATATTAATATATGATATATTTATACATAATCATATCTTATAATATTATTTTATCACATTTCGAAAAATAAATAAAAAATCAAATCATATAATTTATTATTATTATTATTATTATTATTATTATTATTATTATTATTATTATTATTATTATTATTATTATTATTATTATTATTATTATGCTCTAATATCACAACCTTTACACTTTTTTTATTTTTTCACACAACGTTTTAATTTTTGTACTAATTCCAAAATCTTGCATTTTTGTTGGAATTAAGCCATGAGATGAAAATTAATCTGAAGTTACTTCAATTTTTTACACATGCGCACTCTTAATTTGATATGACGTAATTTTATTTTGTTATAATAATTTTTTAAATTTTGCATAATTATAATTTCTAATAAATAAAATTATACATATCATATTTGTGCATCGCACGTGAGATATCCTAGTTTAATTTATGCCACATCAAATTAATTGTGACAAAGGTATGTTATGATTAAAAAAAATTGAAAAATACGAAAATTTTATAATTCGGAAAGTTATAAGATAATTTTATTTTGTTGTGATAATTTTATTAAATTGTTAATAATTATAATTTATAATAAATACAATTTTACATATCACATTCGGACATTATACGGGAGATATATGTACTCTAATTTAATTTATTCTACGTCAGATTAAGAGTGCACATGTGTAAAAATTTAGGCCACGCCGGATTAATTTCATTATTATGGCTTAATTCCAACAAAAAATTAAAATTTTGGCATTAGTGCTAAAATAGAATCGTTGTGTGAAAAACAAAAAAAAAAAGTGAAAAAAGTTGTGATATTAGAGCCTATTAACTCATATTATTATTATTATTATTATTTCGTAATTATTTTTTATAATATTTATTTATTTTCAAAAAATAATTTAAAAATTTATGCAAAAATCAATTTTTGATATATTTTATAATTTTGTTGATGGAAAATGAAATTGATGCCAAAATAAATATAACAAAAAAATATATTATAATAACATAAAATAATTATGTATATAATATAATTTAATATATTCAAATTAAAAATTGAAATGATTAACTATTTTTCTATGAAGTAAAATTATTTTTATTAACTTATAGAAATTATCATATATCAATTATTAAATACTTTAGAATAAATGTTTTCAATAAAATAAATTATAATTTGCTACAAAAATAGAAAAAAATCACATATTAAAAAAGAAAAATGACATTTAGAAAAATATAAAAAATAAATTAAGGCATGTGCTCATATTTATTAGCTATCACATCATTTGATTCAATTATAAGAAAATTTGAAAGTACATAAATACTCATTATATAAGATAAAAAAATTAATATTTCATTATGTTCTGTAGACATATCAATCATTATATGGGCGAGGCTCGGTAGCGGGGGTGCATGGTTGTACATAATTAAGGGTTAAATTTTATAATAAAAAAAGATACAAATAGAAAATTAAGGTCAAAATAGAATTTTAAATTAATATTTTTTTATTATAAATAGATATGAGATTTTAAAGAGTAAAATGAGGATTGCATTTAGAATTATCCTTTATAAAATAGTGTAAACAGAAAAATACGAGTTGTATTTAGAATTTCACATAAAAGATTAGACACATATTGGGCCAAAGCCCATTAACTAAGCACTCAAAGCCCCTTTTTAAAATAAAATGAGGTCTAAATTAATTTTAAGTTGTCCAAACATGTATTTAGGGATCAGATCCTCTCTTTCAAATTTAATGTTCAATCCGTATTCCATGACCGAATTTACTAGTTCAATAATTATAGATATTATAAAAATAAAAATTAATTATAACATAATAAACCTAATCACATTTATCAACAAAGGATTGAAATTTAAAAACTTATAAATCATTTTAAAATAATCAACCATGATAATCATTTTTTTGAAAATTAAATATTAAAAAATAATTATAAATCCTAATTAGGTGTGGGTGAACCTTAAAAGCAATCATAAAATTAACCTAAACATAATAAATTAAAATTGATGAAAAAATTGAAGAAAAATTTATAAATTTGATCGTGAAACACGAGTTGAAACACAAAATTTAGAATAGAAAATCTTTTCCGGTATTTCAATACCCACAAAATACACCCGAAACCCAAATTTGTGTTCTAAAATGCATTTTCCATACTAAGGGCTCAATATCAGATTCTTTCAAGTTCATTTAATTTTATTAAGTATTAACAATTCAATTTAAACCCGGTTTAAAGTTATTAAACAGTTAAAACTAATAAATCAAGTAGAAGTGAGGTGTTACAGATCATCAACAATTTATTTAGAATTCCTATATAGAATATAAATATCTTAAGAAAATATTAATGAAATTATGATGTAATCTTATGAGAAGTATACGAAAGGCACCATTATTAGTTCCTAAGAATATAAAAAGTACATTCAGTATAGCTAAATAAAAATGTGGACAAAAACTAAATCCGCAGACTGTTGGCTCTTTTGAGATAGGGAAAATCGTGGAAAGTCTATCAAATTTTATATTAGACGCCGTTTAAAGAAGAATATTCCCTGAGCAAGAAGATATAAAATAAAGTCTAAATTTATCTTTCTAGTGATTGAAGTAATAACATTTTTTTTTCTATAAAAAATTGATAACTCATTCTTTTCTAGCCCAATTTTTATATTATCTCTCAAATACCCTTACTGAAAAAAACTTGGCCAGTCCATATTCTTTTGACATATTTGACTCCTTATTGTTCTCACAAAAGATACATCATCACTATTTAGAAACCCTCACGACTCAGTAACTGTTAGTGCAATTGGTGTACACTAGCTTAGTTATCATTTATTTTGACAAGTCATTTGTTGTGCTAATCGTGGTCTTTGTAGAGCTCCAAGCCACGACCTTTATCTGTTGTGATGATCAAAGACATTCAAATCAAGGGTGTCAAAATTGGAGATAATATTGTTCCTTACATTGATCTTGAAGATGATCCTGATAAATATTTATGGGCAACAGACCTTGTACTTTCGATTCCTTATGGATCAAGTTAGGTTTTTTTGCTGCCGCCTTTAAAGATATTACTTTGAAGATGTCAGTGCCATCATTTTGCACTAAGTATTTTTAGATTTTCATATTCCTTATGGCAAATTAAGAACACAAAGGTTTTGGTTTTTCAAATTTCGAAGACTATGTTCTGGACATGATCACAAGAATATTCCGCTGCCAATCTGATTGAAGATCGAAGAATGTACTTGATCAAGTGTTATGCACATGATCATGTACATGATTGTCCAGAAGGTTTTAAAGAAACATGCCAAGCTGATTTCGAGGAGATGAAGTTTCCTATTGAAGACGGACGTTTCAGAATAGAAGATGCCTTATTCAAGATAAAGATCAAGATGAAGAAAATTCCATACTTTGCACCTTATCCTAAGATTGAGATCAGAGAAAAAGCATCGCGAAGAACAAGACCAAGAGATTTGAGACTTTCAAGATTAGAAGCAGATATTATCTTTCGGGTTTTATTTTTCTTTAATTATTATTTAGCCATGAATCTTGTGGATGATTTTAATTGTTTATTCTATTATGAACAACTAAACCCTAGTATTCTAGGGTTGAATTATGATTCATTTATGAAATCTGTTTAATTAATCCCAATTTTTATGTCTATGATTTTATTACACTTTAATTATTCTTGTGCTTAATTTTGCGTCATTTGACTGGCCATTAAGTGATGTGTCCTAATGTGTTGACTCATAAATCGAGAGAGGAGTTTCAACACTAGATTAGGAATAATTAACTTGATAATCAACAACACTCGAGAGAGTTGCGATTACTTGAGAGAGCAATAAACACTTGGATCATTTAAGAGTTGCATGTTAGATAATTAATGGAAATATTATTATTTATTGCGTAATCAACAATCTAGATACTTCGAGAGGAGGTTCAGAATGCATAGGTGGTTTCTCTAGTGTAATTAAAATCCCAACATAGGCATGAAACTAGAATTAGTTAGATGGATAGATTAAATGATGATTGTTCAATCCTAGAATGCGTTTGTTCCTATTGATATTTCCTCTGTGCAATTCATCTGTTATTGATTTTAGTGTTTTGATTTTTGTATTTAGTTTGAATTAGTTAATTTAGATATCTCTTCATTTTGTGTGATCTAGATGACATAGGTAGGATAAATTGAATAACTAGTGTTTAAAAATCAAGTCTTTGTGGATTCGACCTTGTTCACTACTATACTAGAAGCCTCACTGTACACTTGTAGTTTAGGTGAAAATAAATACTGAACACTCCTCTCCAAGACATGGTTGCGGGATCAACTCCTTTCTACCCATTTCGATCTCCTTGTCTATACTTTCATTCTCCAAGCTCTCAAGCACATAATTAGACTCATCGAAAAATTGCATCTCAAACTTAGTTATTTCTATCACGACCTCTTCCGGCTTAGGTTCTTCAACTATTTCATTATCTCCAACATCTAAGCATGTAGAATCAATTGATATCTCTTCAATCGATGCATCTTCAACCACTGGTACTTCGGGTTTGGAATCTTTTTTAGTGGTCACAAACAAAGATGGTAACTCTACATCGGACTCTACTTCAACATTCTTGATCTCTTCAACATTGAGGCATTTGGACATAATTACATTAACAAATTCTGGAACTTGCACCTCTGAAATTAGTGGAGTAATACGTTGTCGTTCCTTCTCCATCTTTCTTTCCCTCAGCAGCCGTTTCTCCAATCGCTTGGCGTATTGCACCATGTCCTTCAACTCCTCATAGTGATGCACTACCATTCTTTCTTGGATTTCCATGCGCAAGCCTGCTAGAAATCTATCCATTGTTTCATCTAGATATTCCTCCACATCAGCTCGCCTCATGACTTTCATCATTTCAGGATAGTATGCATCTACACTACTCCTCCCTTGCCTTATATTTTGTAGCTCTTTTTCAAGTCCCCAATGATAGAAATAAGGCACATGTCGTCTTCTCAACACCTTCTTCATTACTTCCCATGTCTCTATTGCTCCCCGGTGCGTCACCTAACAGATATAAATTGATTTCACCAGGTGACAACTTCATCACAAAAACCAATAGTTGCTACCTTGAGCTTCTTCCGTTCTGGATTGCTATGAGAGTCGAACAATAACTCTATCTTTCTCTCCTAATCCAGACAGTTCAGGATCATTTTTCCCATGGAAAGAAGGAACATCAGATTCATGCATCCCACCTTGGTCAGTTCTTCAACCATATCTATCACTATTTCCAAACTTTTTTTTCGCCTCTTTTTTTTTGGAACTTTTTTTTTTACAATTTTCTCTCAAATACAAGCAACTGAAATAATACTAAGAGAAAGATCAAATATAGAATGGAACAAAGAACACTAGTAGAATTTTTTTTTGTCAAGTCAGTTTTTTTTTTTTGGACGTTTCTTGCTCTACTACAAGTAATAACAACTTACATAACACTAAAAGAAAGAATACATACGAAATTCAACAAAAAGAACAAATATAACTTTTTTTTCAAATCAATTTTTTTTTGCTGATTCTTCTTTTTTTTTTTCATTTTTTCAGCTCTTTTCTTTTCTTTTCTTTTTTATCAGCTCTCTTCTCTCTTTTTTGTTGCTGATTTCGTTTTAGTTTTTTGAATTTTTTTTTGCGAAAACTAAATACAGAAAATTAAGATAGATAGATTGGAACTTGATACAAAGTCGTAGTTTTGATACCACTTGTCATAGCTTAGATACCACTTTATGCGATCCTCGCTGGCAGATTGATGACGATGGAAATTAACACTAGGAGTATCATGTTACAACATGATAAATATGATGGAATTCTTCGACCCGTATCTCACAACACAGCCGAACTGTTGATGTATTAAATCCACGACCCTACTATGATTGAAGACACGAACCTTAGAATATAGATTAAGACACCACAAACAGATGTGATGTTCTATTTGATAAGTCAATTTTGAACTCACACGGCACTTCTCGTGAAATTCAAATAAAATATTTAGAGAGAAAACTCACAAAATATATTGATCAAAGGGGTATAATTTTCGTTCTCCATGCCCCCATTATATATGGATGATAAAGAATAAGTTTCCCAAATATAAAATTAGAAGAAAAAAGAAATGAAATTGAAAAAGAAATATATCTGTTGAGTATGACGTGTTCCAGATGATGTTATCACTTCGTTTGATAACATCACAATCAATGTCGTATCAAATGTTGTTCCGTCATTCTCATCACATCGAATATAACATTCGAAACATTAACCTTATCCTTCCCTAATATTTTGAATTAATTTATTTTAAATTAATCTGAATAAATTGTGATTTTTTATCACATGATTTTCAACATTTTTAGGGATTTATTAGATATTTTATTTTGAATTAAAACGTGGATAAAGGTTGATTTTGACTTGGTCAAAATCTGTTTCGAATTTCATGGGGACATGATGTTCCCACCCTTTCTTGGACACTAACTGTTGCAGGAGATTGTGGGTCACTACTATTGCACGATGTTGAAGAACGTGTGCCACGCAATGCAGAAGATGATTATCTCAAGTCCACTTCAGCAATGGGTAGTGGAAGGAGGTTGGTTCAAGTCCAAGTCATCTAGGATCGTGAAGCAACTGCCAATACAAGATGGAACAAGTATTTAAGGTCCCCTTAGACCTTAAAATCATTTATGCAAGTAGGTTATCACCGTGGTTTGTGAGAAGCTTTGAATCTTGCATCTAGTGTCATCTCTGAAATCCAAGGCATCTTCCTCGACATCTGCCTAGTGTCCCAATCAACTGGAGACTTTCATTCCAGTTGTGCGTGTAAGTTAGATAGTCAACTTTGAGAAGTCTAGGATTTAGAGTGACTGATTGTAATCTATCTATGCGTTTAGATAGATTTGTTTTTGGGTGATTATTCGAGTGAGTGAAGCTAGGATAGTCCTCTGTATGTTTTATGCTGTGTTGTCAAGGGAGTGAACCGAGACAACATTAGCATTGTTTTTGTATTTCACTTGTGATAGTGAATTTCACCTTGAGGCAATCACACACCGTAAGGAGTGTGATTTAAAACTTATTTTGTGCAAAGTTCTGTTTACGTTTCCCCTGCATGTTGAAGGCAATGTGGTAAGACTAGCTTCAACATTACATTTAACTTTGCAATTTACATCCGTAATTCACATTGTTTCAGGCAACAAATTCTAACAAATGGCATCAAGAGCCGGTACTTGACACACTAAGTACTCGATCCGGTGTTGCTTGAAATCTGTGATGGATATTCAGATTAATCAATGTCGTCCTCCTGCTCTAGATAGCAATCGTGGTAACTATGTCATGTGGAAATCTCGAATGAAGATTTACATCAAATCTATCGATGAAAGAGCATGGATGGCAGTTATTGAAGAATGGATCCCTCCTAGGATGAAAGGTCCGAATGGAGATTTTGTGTTAACTCCAGAATCTCAATGGACAAATGATGAGAGAATAATCTCAAATTTTAATGCTCGCGCTCTGAATGCGATTTTTGTTTCAGTCGATGTTCCATGCTTCAAGATGATTTGCAATTGTGTTACTGCATATCAAGCATGGACCATTCTTCAGAAACATTGTGAAGGGTCTGCCAGTGTAAGGAAGACCAAACTGAGGTTACTCACATCAAAATTTGAAAATTTGCGCATGCTTGAAGATGAAACTATTTCATCTTATGCTGAAAAATTATGTGAGATCTCAAATTAATCGACCGCTCTTGGGAGTCCAATCTCTAATGAGAACATGGCTAGCAAGTTGCTTCGAACTCTCCCAAAAAGATTCAATATGAAAATTTCTGCAATTGAAGAAGCACATGATGTAGGAACCATGAGTATGAGTGAAGCGGTCAGCATCTTGCTAACGTTTGAAATGAACCTGCAAAGTCAGAAAGCAAAGTCAACTTCAAGAAGAATTGCTCTCCAGACAACAACTGTGTCATCTGATGTTCATAATGATGTTGACAGTCTTCAGGAAATCAACGAGGAAGAAAATCTAAGTGTTGCACTTTTGACAAAGAAGTTCAACTCACTGGTTCGTTCCATGAAGAAAAGCCCCCTAAATATCAAACCTCGACGGCTGTTTGACTCTCCATCATCATCAACATCAAATTCTGGAAGATCAAATATCAAGAAGGAAGTTGCTGACACTAGAAAAGACATTGATTCAGTTCAATGTAGAGTATGCTCTGGGTATGGACATTATTCAAATGAATGTCCAACAACACGAAGAAGACAAAGAAATAATTTTAATGTTGTTCTCAGTGATGATTCTGATGCTGAAAATGATTCAGATCAGAGAGTGTTGTTCATCAATGTCATGGAAGAAGATGATCAGATTATTGATGCTCTGAATGATATTGATGAACTTGATGAACTTGACATTGAAAAATGCGAATTTGAAGATGAAGTTCTTCCAGATGTTGAAGCAGAAGCTACTGAGATTTCACCCAATACGACAAATTGGTATGAAATGACTCTTCTGGATGAATTCAATCAGGCTTCTGAAGTCAGAGGACATGATCCACACGAAGAACAACCTACTGCCTCACTTTAAGAACTCAACAAAGTTATAAATGAAGTCTGCACTCAGTGGACAACTCAGTTGTAAATCTGAAAATTAGACTTACCAGGAGTGATGCTGAAATCAGCAAACTAAAGAAGGATGTGGAGGACACCTCAAGAACATTTCAGAAGTGGAATTAAGGAACGAATGTCCTAAATGAAGCCTTAACATTGGGATAGACAGATAGAGCTAGACTAGGATTCTCTAATAAATCCTCCATGTCTTTCTCAAACAACAATGTTGTTCAGTTTGTGAAAGGTAAAAATTCAAGCTCAACTACAAGGGACAATGTTGAAGATGATGATCATAAGCATTGTAAGGGCTCAAAGGTGCGGAAATATGTGTGCCATTACTGTCAGGAGCTTGGACATATCAAACCACATTGCTTCAAGTTTCCCAATGATATTGCAACTAGAAGAACAATATCAGGGATCACATCTAGGAACAAGAATATGAAGAAGTCCAAAAAGATGAAGGTTACATGCAATGTTGTGTACACATCACTGAAGGCCAACATTACCGGAACATGGTGCTTCGACAATGGATGTTCTCGACACATGACATGCAATAAGGAGTTTCTTGAAGAATATACCACTACAAACAAAGGTAAAGTCAGTTACGGAGGAGGAGCTCAAGGAAACATTGTTGGAAAAGGTACATTAAATGTCAAACATTTTCCTAAGCTTCAGAATGTCCTATATGTTGAAGGATTGACGACCAATTTGATCAGTATTAGTCAGCTTTGTGACGATGGTAAGCATGTCAAGTTTGACAAAAATACTTGTGAAGTGTTTGACAAACATGACAAATGCATAATGTTTGGGAGTCGTGCATCTGACAATTGCTACCATGCTGACAAAGATGAAACCTGCAACATGACTGTAAATGATGAAACAAAGTTGATTCACCAAAAACTCGGTCATGTGAGCATGGTAAATTTGAAAAAGCTAATTGTGTCTGATGTTGTTCGTGGCCTACCAAAACTGAATGTTGATCACGATGTTGTATGTGGTGTCTACCAAAAGGAAAAACAATCCAGAATTGCTCACTAAAGCCTGGGTGGTTGTCAAATAACAAGATGTTTTCAACTCTTACACATGGACATCATGGGACCAGTCGATGCAAAGAGTATAAGTGGTAAGAGTTTCATCATTGTCATTGTTGATGATTTCTCAAGGTATACTTGGGTTGAATTTCTGCAGGAAAAATCTGAAACTTTCAACGTCTTCAAAAGATTCTGCCGCACAATGTGTCTGCAATTTGACACCAACATTGCATGCGTAAGAATAGATCATGGAAGAGAATTTGAGAATGCTGCATTCAATGATTTTTGTGAAAGAAAGAATCAAACTCTGCTGCATTCAAGGAATACTCCATGAGTATTCTGCTCCAAAACTCCACAATAAAACGGAGTAGTGGAAAGAAAGAATCAAACTCTGCAGGAAATGTCATGTGCAATGTTACAGGCCAAAGGGCTTTCAAAGAAACTATAGGCTGAAGCTGTTAACACAGCGTGTCACATCGAAAACAGAGTCTATCTTCAACCAAGAAGAAAAGAGACTCCGTATGAACTTCTAAGAGAGAGAAAGCCAAATCTCAAATATTTTCATGTGTTTAGATATGTCTGTTACATCCTGAATGACAGAGATCACCTTGGAAAGTTTGACTCCAAGAGTGACAAAGGACTGTTCTTGGGATATGCTCAAAACAACAAAGCATATCGGGTTCTTAATCTAAGAACTAAGGCCGTACAAGAATCTGTCAATGTCGTGTTTGATGATCTTGTAGGTCTGGCAACAAGAACTGAAGAAGATGATATGTCATTTCTCTTCCATGAACCAGATGTTGCCGACAAGGAGTCCAGTAACACTGACAAAAGTCCTATGAAAAGTCTTGATGTCAAAACCAATGTTTCTTCTCCGTTAGTGAAGGAATCAACATCACCCCAGACACCAGATTCAGACTCTTCATCTGAAAGCGATGATGAAAAACTTTCACTGGCTCAGTATGAACCAAGACGTGATCCTCCAAGGAGAATCAAAAGAGATCACCCAAATTCCCAAATCATCGGTGATGGATCTTAAGGAGTCAAAACTAGAACAAAGAGCTCAGCCGATGTTGCTGAATTGGTCAAACAGGTTTGAATGTCATCAATTATTAACCTTGTGTCCATTTCATGTTTTCCATCCAGTGTTGAACCCAAAAATGTCAAAAAAGCAATAAAAGATGAATTCTGGATAGAAGCAATGCATGATGAGCTGATTCAGTTTGTTTGAAATAATGTGTGGGAATTAGTTCCAAGGCCTGAAAATAAAAATGTAACTGGAACTAAATGGATTTTTAAGAACAAGTCTGATGAGTCTGGGAATGTGGTTAGAAAAAAAGCTAGGCTAGTGGCACAAGGTTATACATAAGTAGAAGGAATAGACTATGATGAAACATTCGCTCCTGTTGCTAGGATAGAGTCTATCCGTCTCCTACTTGCCATTGCTTGCCACATTGAATTTGCATTGCATCAAATGGATGTCAAAAGCGCCATTCTGAATGGCATTTTAAATGAGGAAGCCTATGTTGAACAACTAAAAGGCTTTGAATGTCATGAAAAACCAAACCATGTGCTGAAACAACACAAGGCTTTGTATAGGCTTAAACAAGCTCCTAGAGCTTGGTATGCTCGCCTTACGGAGTTTTTAGTTGACTTTGGCTTTTCAAGAGGTGTGGTTGATAAAACATTATTTATCAAAAGGATTCACAAACACAAAACTATTGCACAAATCTATGTTGATGATATTATGTTTGGATCCACTTGTTCTAACCTCTTCAGTGAGTTTGTTGATGCAATGTGCAGCACGTTTGAGATGAGCATGGTCGGTGAATTGGCCTACTTTCTTGGTCTCCAAATCAAGCAAGATAAAGATGGGATTTTTATATCCCAAAGCAAGTATGCCAAAAATCTGATCAAGCACTTCAGACTTGAAGCTGCAAAGCCTATGAAGACACCAATGGGATCCTCTGAAAAACTGAGCAAAGACGATGTTGGAGTCAATGTTGACCCAACAATGTATAGAGGAATAATTGGATGCTTGCTCTACTTGACTGCTAGCAGACCTGATATCATGTTCAGTGTTGGAGTATGTGCTAGATACCAAGCTCAACCCAAGGAGTCTCACCTAAAAGCTGTCAAAAGAATAATTCGATATGTTGCTGGTACAGTCGACTTTGGAATCAGGTAATGTAAAGATACAAACACCAGCCTTATTAGATACAGTGATTCAGACTGGGCAGGCGATGTTGATGATAGGAAGACCACAAGTGGAGGTTGCTTCTTTTTGGGGAGCAATATGGTTTTTTGGTCAAGCAAGAAACAAAATTGCATCTCCTTGTCAATAGCTGAATCTGAATATGTTGCAGCTGCTAGTTGTTGTGCTCAATTGGTGTGGTTGAACCAAATGATGAATGACTATGGCATTACAAGCCCATCACTTACCTTGCTGTGTGATAATGCCAGTGCTATTGAAATTTCTAAGAATCCTGTTCAACATTCACGCACTAAGCACATCGACATTTGCCATCACTTTATCAGAGACTTGGTGGAAAAGGAGATCATAAACATCAAGTATATATCCACTGAAAATTAAACAGCATATATTTTTACCAAACCTCTTGATTTCGAGAGATTTTCTACTTTGAGAAAGTCTCTTTGAATGTGCTCTGTTTAATCAGATATTTTTGTTTACTGATGTTGAACTCGATGTGAGTATGTTTTTATCAACATCAGTTGTCTATCTTGTTAGCTTTTATCTTTTTCTTTTTAGTAAAGTTCAAGGTTTATTTAATGAAATTATGGTTGATCTGCTCGTAATTTAACAAAATCAGCTACTTGAAATTATGTATCCTTGTTTGTGAATGAAATGCCCTTGACCTTAAAAAGGTAAACTATAAAATTTTTGGGTTTATTTAATTCATTGTTCGTAAATGTTGTAGCTGATGTTGTGTGCAAGATTGCAGAGAAACCATATTCTTCAGAAAATATATGCCTAGAATTATTATTTTTGTGTGATTTCCGTCTTTTTATTCTTTTATATATAAAAAAAACAGAAACTATTTTGGGGCCCATAAAGATTCACTTTTTGAATTTTTGTGATAAATACACGTTTTGATATGATGTATCCCTATCCACTAGTTTTGTGTTATTTAAATATTTTCTTTGATAAGGAAAATAGAAAAAGTGGGTGATGTGACAGGAGGTTGTTCCGATTTTTGAGGGTGAGAGAGTATATCAACACTTTTTGGAATTTTTTTGTTTTTTATCACTCTCACTCTCTCTCTCTCTCTCTCTCTCTCTCTCTCTCTCTCTCTCTCGAAGCCTCTTCGTCTCCCTCTTTTGGTTTCTCGTTTCTTCAAGCTTTTTGCAGAATATCAATGGCGGAACCCAAGGATCTCTCTGCTATTTTCAAAATGATGAAACAAATGTTCGAGAAGACTATGGGCACTCCGTCCTCGGTCTCTGGTTCTGCTGGAACATCAGCTATCACTCCCTCCGCCACATCCACTCCTGCAGTAACTGCAACAGCCGAACTCACTTCAGAAGGACCCAAATCGGAGTCTGACAAACCCTCATCTTCTCTAGCTAAACATGCAGATACTTCTATGGTGGACAGTGCAGCTCCTGAATCCATACTGGTGCTAAATCCCACTCTTCTCCAACACATAAGTCCTGGGGCAGAGGAAAACCCTATCGACCCAGATCTGGAGTTACACACTCAAGCTCTTGTCGAGAAAAAGAAGAGTGGCCCTACTTGCAAGTCAAAATGAATTCATGGCCAACAAGGGTCTGTCAAGAAAGAGGCTGGTGAGGGTTCGAGCAAAAAGGCAAGGAGAATGCTGAAAATGGAAGAAAAACCAGCAAGGTCATTGAAAGATGAGTCCGAGGATGAAGAGAACCCCCCCGAAAATTTTCCAGACCAAGTTGTTGATGATGTGGAAGGTAATACTGAACAACAAGAGGAGCTTCTTTCTGCAATACCAGAGGACGATGTTCCTGCCAAGCTTACAACTTCAGGACAAACTTTGAAAGAAAAAGGGAAAAATGGGGCTACATCTGGCCCTAAGAAGAAGGAACCCTCTCCCACCTCTTCACAAGAAATGGTCTCTTCCGGCACAGCCAAGGAGATAGTCTCTCCATCTCACACTCATTCAGCCGATCTCAAAGATAATGCTGATTCTGCTGACTCTGAACCCGTATATCCCCCAGGTTCCCCTCATGATGTCTCTTCTGCATTCAGTAAGACATTCTATTCTCAGCATGCTAAAAATCTTCATAAAAACATCATTCTTCGCCCCATGCGAGTCGAAAAACAAATTGATGTGCTTAGTTTTAAGAAGTATGGAGTGGATGTTTTCTTAAAAGAGAGGGGTCTCTGGAAATCTGTTACTGAATTGTCATCTTTTGAACCTTATGTTATTGCTGAATTTTATGCGAATGTGTCTCTTGAGATGGGTGATGAGTCTAAGAGTAAATTTTGGGAGGTTTATATGCGGGATAAAATCTATGTTTTTAACCCTATGCTGATCAACAAATTCTTGGGTCTGGGTAATGATTCTGATGTAGTTAGCCTAGATTTAATTGATGATGTTGTTGGGACTGTTACTGGTGGTCTGATGACTAAGTGGACTAACAAAATTTCCACTTCTAAGCTCACATTTTTCTACTCTGTTTTACAAAAATTGATTGCGCGTAATTGGTTACCCACCACCAATACTTCAGTCCTCATTGTTGATCAAGCCATCTTGCTCTTTAAACATGGCACAAAAATCCCCTTCAATCTCAGAGAATGCATATTTGAATGCATGTTGAAGTCAGCTGCAAAGACAAACACCGTCAGCATTTTACCATTTTCCTGCCTCATCTATGCCCTCCTAGTTGACCAATGTGTGAAGCCAAATAAGAAGAATATAGTTACTGAAACTGCAACTATCTCCATCATCAAGCCCAAAGGGAATGAAGATCGTGTGATCGATCTTCCCTATACCTTCGGTCGAAGTTCAATAGCTGCTTCAAGGGATGTTGGGTAGGATGTTGCTGCAGATTGTGCACTCTCTCCTCCTATTTCAGGAAGTGATATAGCAAGTGCTTCCTCACACTTGACGACAATTTTTGTGCAGGTGTTAAATTTTTATATATCACAGATGGATTTCTTGATTCATCAAAGCACAGTGCTCACCAATGCAATGGTTGAGCTTCGTCAAGCACTTCGGGGAACTCTTTCTACATAAAAAGGGGGAGTAGATGTCGCTGCTGCTGCTGGTGATGATGATGCTCTAGGGGAGAAGGCTGGAAAGTCCGTGGCTAAGGCAAAGGGGAAGAAGAAAATATGATATTTTCTTTATCAAAAATAATTTTATTTCAATTTTATGTATTGTACTGGACACAATTTTATTTTGGATGTTTTTACATCCTTGTTTATTTATGTTTGTGTGCTGAACACATATTTTTTATTTTATGATGTTTTGTTGGGTATCCTTGGTTGGATATCCTGAGATATTTATGTTTTAATCATCAGCATGGTTTGATGATTTTGCTATATAAATTATGTTCGCATATTCGGTTATATGATGTTTTTGTTGAGTATGATCTCAACATCGTGATTGTTTTCGCATGTTTTAAGATATGTGTTGTTTGCTGTGTTGAGAATGTTCTCAACATTATATTTCTGCATAGGGGATAATTACCCATCTATTTTTTCTGTACAGGGGTAAATACCCAAATTGTTGTATACTTATGGATAGGGGATTATACCCACTAACATTGTATATTTTTTACAGATAATAACTTAAGGGAGAGCAGACCTTAAGGGGGAGTTTTTGAACTCCATTATTTTTGATCGTATTCCGCTGCGACTCTAATCATATATATATTAAGCTTTATGTTTTGTGCAGAAAGGATAAGCTTAAGGGGGAGATTGTTGAGTATGACGTGTTCCAGATGATGTTATCACTTCATTTGATAACATCGCAATCAACATCGTATCAAATGTTGTTCCGTCATTCTCGTCACATCGAGTATAACACTCGAAACATTAACCTTATCCTTTCCTAATATTTTAGATTAATTTATTTTAAATTAATCTGAATAAATTGTGATTTTTGTCATATATTATTTTCTACGTTTTTAGGGATTTACTAGATATTTTATTTTGAATTAAAATGTGGATAAAGGTTGATTTTGACTTGGTCAAAATCTGTTCCGGATTTTATGGGGACGTGATGTTCCCACCCCTTCTTGGACACTAACTGTTGCAGGAGATCGTGCGTCACCGGACTAATCGCTACTATTGCACGATGTTGAAGAACATGTGCCACGCAATGCAGAAGACGGTTATCTCAAGTCCACTTCAGCAATGGCTAGTGTAAGGCGGTTGGTTCAAGTCCAAGTCATCTAGGATCATGAAGCAACTGCCAATACAAGATGGAAGAAGTATTTAAGGTCTCCTTAGACCTTAAAATCATTTATGCAAGCAGGTTATCACCGTGGTTTGTGAGAAGCTCTGAATCTTGCATCTAGTGTCATCTCTGAAATCCAAGACATTTTCCTCGACATCTGCCTAGCATCCCAATCAGCTGGAGACTTTCATTCCAGTTGTGTGTGTATGTTAGATAGTCAACTTTGAGAAGTCTTGGATTTAGAGTGACTGATTGTAATCTATCTATGCGTTTAGATAGATTTGTTTTTGGGTGATTATTCGAGTGAGTGAAGCTAGGATAGTCCTCTGTATGTTTTATGCTATGTTGTCAAGGGAGTGAACCGAGACAACATTAGCATTGTTTTTGTATTTCACTTGTAATAGTGAATTTCGCCTTGAGGCAATCACACACCATAAGGAGTGTGATTTAAAACTTATTTTGTGCAAAGTTCTGTTTACGTTTCCGCTGTATGTTGAAGGCAATGTGGTAACACTAGCTTCAACATTACATTTAACTTTGCAATTTACATTCGTAATTCACATTGTTTCTGGCAACAAATTCTAACAAAATCGACTAAGGAAATCAATCTAACAAGGAAACAAATAAAACCCCTAAAATCTATACTATATAAATCTGAAAGTAATAATTAAATTTAATAACTTTTCTAAATAAAATAGGACTCCTGAATAATATAAAAAAAATTCGTCCAAGTAGGCTTTCAGTGGCAGCAGGTCCAACTCTTTCAATGGATCCCTTGGATAACTTTGGATCGCATGAGTATAAATTATAAATTATGACTGCATTGATTTATCTCCTTTCAGGATTAGTTGAATGATGTTCTGGCACTATAAATTATAAATAAAATAAAAGACTATTAAAAAAGATGATGACGTTTTTTATACCTTAAATTATAGATCGTGTCAAGTGCAAGTGTACACGGATGTAGCAAGCAATGATACGAGTCGAACCACAAGGAATATAAGTTATGATCTTAATAATGCAAGTAATGTTGACTCAAGTTACAATCACTATTTAGACAAACATCATTTCTTAATAAAATGTTATGTTCCAAACCATCAACAAATACCAAATTCACTCTTAAATGTAGAAAATTAAGTACTTCAAATGGAAGATTTTAAAAAGTAGTAAATGAAGGGGTTCTAGGGTGCTAGATCATTGATCAAGGTATTCTAAAAAGCATATGAATCACATAACTCTCTTCTCTTCAATCATGATTTGGGCAAGGATCATCTAGCCATTTTCTCAAACACCTAGCCTACAAGCAAGTGTAAACCATCACTATCTCTAGTAAATAAATCACTCAAGCCTTCCAAGATCCCCAAATCACCATTAACAAGCCTAATACTTATATATATCTCAAAATACAAGTAAAAGGTCTCATGAATCAAATACACATACATAATGAGCAAACCTATTCACACATTAAGTAACACATGAATCTAAATGGAGGCCACCCACATACATTCAACAATCAACACATTGATCCATAAGATTTAAAAAGAGAAAGGTACATTATCATACATTCATCTCAAAAACTCATCATCAAAGGATCCAACACCCCAAAACCTTAAGAGATTAGCTACTCATGCTTTTGAGATCACAATGACAAAACTTGTAAATAGACATAGATAGATATTAGATTAAACCAATAGATTGTACAAAAATATCCACAAGATCCTTCCACTTCAACTTTTCAAGATCAAGAACTCTTCTTCCAAGCCAAGCCCTCTCTTCCACTAGTTCTATTGTTATTCACCTCTTTTTTTACAATTTTTGGAAGAAAAATGGTGCAAGGAATGGAATCTATTTTCTTGGCAAAGTGTTCTCTCTTTCATTTCATCCCCCCCCTTTGATATATATGAAAATCATCCTCTCAAATTTGAGTGAAGGAGAGCAAATAAGGCACGCAAAACAGGGCATCTGGGCGCGACACGGGCTCAGTCGCGCCCGGGTCGCGCTGTGGGTCGCACCAGAAAAGAGTTGAAGGGGTGTATGAGCGCGGGCGCTCTCAGTCGCGCCACCACACGCGCTGCTGGTCACGCCAGAGATGAGTGCGAAGGCACGATTTGACGTGGGCGAGCTCACTCGCATTGTCGATCGTGCTGGAGGTCGAGCTACTTGGCCCGACCGGACTCGCGCTTTGTGTCGCGCTGTTGGTTGCGCCAGAGACGATGGCGCATGACTATTGGGCTCGAGCACTCAGGTCGCACCAGACTTCGAACTCTTGGTTTTCTTCCCAAAACACACCTAGAATTTGTAACTTGGATTAAATATGGGTTTGGACACAAAAATATACAATTGGTTTGTAAAATGGTATTGAAATAGCCCCAAGTTGCAGTCAAAAGAAGTAAAAAATTACCGATTATCAACTCCCCCAAACTTAAGTTCTTGTTTGTCCTCAAACAAAATTTCAAAGAAACGAGAACATGGAAAATCAAGATCAAGAGCGCCTCAGAAGAAGAACAAAAAGCATGTGATCATACATAAGGATATGAAGTTTTGATACACAAGAAATGAACATGTAAAAACACGGCTTTCCTTTGCTTAAAGTAATATCAACACTCAACTAACCTCTCAAGGAGAAAAGGGACGTATATAAGCTCGACATCAAATAATGCTAGTATACTACCATAAGCTTGCAAAAATAACTTATCTCTTTCCACAAGTGTGCTCAAAATAAGGATCCCAAAGGTCTTAAGGGTTGCAACGTTAGGCTCTTTGGACGGGGTAGGAAAAATATAGGTTAAAAGTGACTTCAAAATCAATCCCCATAACCTATTTTGTATTTCAAGACAAGTAAAACTATTTTGATTTTTCTTCTACCCTACGCATTGTTTGGGAATTTAAATGGATTTAAGACTCTATAGCCAACAAAACACTAATGCTCTTCTACTTATTTGGATTTTTCATGATTGTTCTTTGACAATTACAATTTATTTTTCTTTCAACTTGCGAGGCTTGCAATATGTGTTTGATCAAAAAGGCTATTCAATAAAATAAATTTGTGTTCAATCCACCATTAACTCCTATTTTTTATTATTATATAATTTTTTTTGTTTTAAATTTCGAGCTTACTTGATTCCCAAATTACTTCTACCCCTTCGTTTCAAATAAAATCAATAACAACCACAAAGGGGCTAGCAAGGATTGTATTTGTAGGAAAAAAATTTAGGCACAACTTGACAAAGAAAGCCTTAGGTCATCTCTATGTTCTAAGCACAACTTGTAAAATCAAGAGAGTTCAAAAGGCAAGTTCTAGAGATACCAATCTTATTGATGATTTACACATGAAAAATAAGATCAAGGCTCAATTCTCACGAGATGGTTACAAGCTAAACCAATATCTTCACAATCCAAAACAAGTGTATATCAACTCCTCTCCTTATCCATGCACTTATTTTTACAAAAAACAACATCATAGGCAAGTCAAGATTTTCCAAAAAGTGAACACGACAAACATTAAGTCCATAAGCAATGAAGGAGTTGAAACACGGGATCAAGGCTAAACCTGCTTGACATCAAGGCTATTATCTTATCTTTAAACAAATCATACGTATTAACAAAATAAATACAAAGCTATAAAATATCACAAAACCCATGCAATCATCAATTATCCCAATTCAAGTAGCAAATCCCAACAATACATAAATAAATAAAAGCATCCATACGAAAAGAGTTTTAACAATTCTAAAATAAAAGTATTCTAAAGAGATAGTAATAGAGTCAAAAGAGATCAATAATACACACACATGTTCACCCCCCACCCCCAAACTTATTCAAGACCGAAGTAAGAATAAGTTTAGGGGGGCAGGTTAGTGGTATCATTGATCAACTAACACAGCCTTATGCATCAGCATCTGGGGGCGGGCGTGGGCGGGGATTCTGCGGAAACTGAAATGGCTCCGGATATGGATAGGGGTACTGCTGGAATGGTGGGAATGGAGGTGTGAAGGCCTGAGACGGATTCTGTGATGAAGATCCAATGCCACCCCATTGCCTCATCATGGTGGCAATATCTAAGACGTCCGACCTCAAATGAGAGTAATCCCTATGCAGATTCGAATAGTTGCTCTGCAGCCCTTGAAATTCGGTCCTCATTCCCGTAAACTGGCCATCAATATAAGTCTGCAGACCCGTGAATCTTACATCAAGGTCCGTCTGCATGTCCGTGAATCATGTATCCACACTCTCTCTCATATCCATGAACCGTGCATCAAAATCCGCCCACATGTCCGTGAACTGAGTAAAGACATTTTTTTGAAAGTTAGTAAAATTTTGATTCATGTTTGTCATCATACCTTCAAGAGATGTCAGTCTCTTATCTGTCACATCCCCTCAGTTCCTTCTCTTCCCACGAGGTGCCCTTGGCTCCTCGTTCTCTCGATGGAGCCGTACTTTCTAAGGCACAATCATCAGAGCATTGTGCTTCGGGCTGTTCATCATCCATTTTCTTTGGTCCTCGAAGTTTGAAACCGAGGTGAGTGCTGGATTAGGCAGTGGAAACATCCTGCCATCCTTCATTATGAGCTTTATTGGGGCAGCATTGGGGCTGATCATGCGCACATTCCGAAGATGTGCTAGATTGAGAGCTCGTGTTCCTAGAAGTGGCTGATAGGCAGCCAGATTAATGTCCAAGGCCATGGCAATAGGAGTGATCATGCCTCCTATACTCACTGTTCCTTTGCTCGGCTGCACTTGTCTTTTAAATTGATCCAAAAGCAATGCTCCAAAATCCACATATATTGCTTGGAGCATACTCCATAGGATGTAAAGCTCATCCTTACGAAGTACACTATTCTCGTGTCGAGCAAGGACAGTGGAGGAAAGTATTCTGTGGATTTATCAGAAAACCGGATTTTAGATTTGCGAAGCCTTTGCCAATCCCGAGTTATATTGGACCATCTGCTCATCCGGGTCTAAGATCAATCTCCAAAACACCTCAGCATTGAAATTTATATGGTAGTGAAAATATCCATCTGTCAGGGTTTGAAAATTTTGGTTAAGTTAGGCCACTGTGAGCTCGTGATCGCGATTCCCCAATCGAAAAGTGCACCCAATCGGCCCTCTACTAGGGAGTTTGTGAACTTGAAGCGAGGATAGGAACTCTTTCACCAAGACAGGATAAGTAGGCCACCTTCATTCCATTGCATGTGCCCACCCAATTCTAGTGAACATTCTCCAAACATCATTATGGATTTCCATAGCTCGAGTGCATGAGTCATACGAATACTTTGTAATACCCCAGATTTTGAATAAGGTTTAGAGGATTGTTAATATTAGTTAATTAATTAAAAAAGAAATTTAATTAAGGTTAGTTAAGGTTGGATGTCAGTCACGACTTTTGGAGTCAGTTTCGTGAAGATCGTCTTTTCGAGAAATGTGATTTTAACTATTTTATGACCATCTGTGGTCTTGTTAGAAAGGTTTTAACTCAAGGAGTACGTCGGTATTTTCGGATTTTAATTCTGAAGTCATTTGAGCTCCCGGTGATGAAAAACGCATTTAAACGAAGAATGAATAGTAACTTTTGCGTGCGTTCGCATTTTGAGAAATTTACGAAATCCTCCTCATTTGTTCAAGTTTAGTTCTGTCAGGCCTCTCTTATGGGAAATGACTCAAGAATTCCATTGGCGTTCACGGATTGTCATTCTGAGGTCAATCGAACGCTCGGGAGCCGAATCTGTCAGTCTAAGTGAATAGTAAAAAGTAATTCTAAAAAGGTCAATCGAACGCTCATCTTCCTTCTGACGAACCCGTCTTCTTCACGAATCAAGTTGGTTCACTAGTGTTCCAGCCAACGAGTCTCCCGGTATTTTTAGATTTCGTGTCTGAAGTCATTTGGACCTCGACATCGAATAAAGCAGCTTTTAACCGAATCCGGAGTAACTTTTGCAGTATTCCCGCACAGCGATGGCTTCCAAGGGAAGCCAAAGCTTTTCCTATATATAGGGGACCACCCCTTTAGCATTTCTTGCTCATTTCACATCCACTTCATTTCTAAATCGAGAGGGTGAAAAGCTTTGAAAGCCGAGAAGGTTCTGTCGAAGTAAAAAAAGCGTTCTTCGTGAGTGTTCTTCAAGACGACGAGCGGAGTGGCGTGGAAGGGATGCGGTGAGGGAATGTGCTATCGTAGCAGGTGGCTCTGCCGCCGTTGCGACTCGACGAGACACCGAGCTAACCACATTCCTTCGACGCACCTGACCCCGTCCATTCTTGCTCATCGGTCTCAATTCCATTTCTTTTTCGTCTTTAAATTCCGCATTTACTTTCCGTTCTTTACGTTCTTCGCGTTCTTCATTATTGCTCGTCTAAAGTAACATTTTGATTTTTGTTGAAATTTCAAGATAATAAGGTAAACGTTATATTTCTCGTTTTATTTCCGTTATTATTATTCTAGAAGATTAGCCTCGTTCATTTCGTTAAAAATCTGTTCAAGTCATATTTATCTATTTCGGAGGATTATCGTGTTTATACCGTTGTAATGCCAAAATTCCTTTTAAGTTAAAAGTATGTTATTGCATGTTAAATTCAAGTATGTCGTTTTATAAAAATCTGGGTTAATTGTTCTTTGTGTTCTTCGTGTTCGTCAAAGAAATCAACGAACACGAAGAACAGTTGAAGAACACATTGAAAGGAACCCAGATGATGAGAGAGAGAAAAAGGGAGAGAGGGAGAGCCCCGCGGGGGCGGGGGGGGGGGGGGGCGCGGCCTGCCCGCCGGGGGCGGGGAGCCCGCTAGGACTAGCGGCCCCGCGGCGGCAGGTAGCCCGCCGAGGCAAGGCAGCCCCGCGGTGCCCCCCTCCTTTTTCGTGTTGTTTTGTTTCCATTCTTTTCAGCTATTCTCGTATCCCCTTCTTTCCGATCTTTTCGAGTCTTTAAAAATCATGTTACCCCTCAAGCCATGTTCAAGTTTAAATTATAGTAAGGTATTCAAGTTGATTTCAAATAATATATTCAAATCCTTTTCCGTCTGAAAATTTAGAAATCAAGTCGACAAATTCCATAAATAAAATAAATCCATTCTCGATTCCCTTATTAAGTCAAAGTCGTGCTATCCATGTTAAGTCCTAGCTAAGAAAATATTAGTTAAGTATTATTTAATATCATGTATTTAGAAATCCTCGAAGGAGACCGCTAAGTCGACGATTCGACTTTTGTATGAGGAATCGAGCCTCGGAGAAATACTAAAGAAGACCACCAGCTCGTTGCCTCGTCCTCCGTTCCGTAATCAAGGTGGGTAAATCTATACTCATCTAAATTTTAAGCTAATAAGCTCTAGAAGCATGTTAGGGCAAACGAGATATCCAATAAAGTATTTTTGCTCAGCCTGTTTGATCTCTGTACAAGAAAAGGAATAAATGGAGTTATATGCATGATTATGTTGAATTATTATTTGGGTTAGATAAAGTAAAGAAAGTTAGTATAAGTTAAGTGAGCTCTCAAGTATGTTTAACAAGACTCTATGAATATTTTCCCCAGAAACGATTTAATATCTATAAGATGCATATTATGTTTATCTCTATTCTGAGCATGACCTCCATTCACCTGCAAAGAGGCCTAACAAGTTGGTATCTGATTAGTTAGCCGTTTCATTCCGCTTAAGTATGTTTTCTTTTAATCCAAGCAAACCCGAGCATCACCATTTAACTTCTAAGGCATGTCTTGATTCTTAAACTTCTTGGTAAATCCTCCAATTCTATTCGTTAATCCCTTAATAACACCCCATCCCCACTTGTAAATCCCTATCTCGGGACCGGGCTGTTACCGTTGGTATCAGAGCAGGTTTGCACCTCTGTAGACCTGTCTCCTTGTTTGAAATAAATTAATAGGTTTATATGAATATAAGTTGTTCTCTGAAAAGTTAAGGCAGCAACCCACAGCTCGCCATCACCCTCGCATTCTGAACCAAAAATCAAGGTATGATAGTATAGAAATTTTGGATTTTGGATTCATGATTTTGGAATACAGGAAGGGAAAAGATTTGAGCAAGCATACCTGTTTTATGGACAATAGAAAAACCGTGAGAATGAAATTCCAAGTAAAAGGTGTTCGGGTAAGATGATTTCCCAGATAGAAAGTTTGTGAAAAGATTTCTCGATCCCAAAATGACTTAAAATCATTTCTCGAATTTTTGACTCAAAAGAGAAGGTAAACAATGTATGTTTAAAGAACTTTAGGCACCAAAATTTTTATAAAAGTTGTCAACTGCTTCATAAAAGGGAATTAAGCATGCAAGATTAATCCAGACATTATGAGGACCTTAGGTCTCCCTTTTTGAATCTAGACTGATTAAGTTATTCTCTTCTAGATGGTTAAGCGTCGTTCGACAGCTAGGAAGAGCGTGCCTCTTTTTCACCCTGTGCAAGAGAGAGTTGAGAGATTCAGAAGAGAAACTTGGAATGGCAACAAACAGTTACTGTCCTACATGGCGAGATACCTCGAAAGGTGGGCTTGGGCAAATGGCTACGGAGGGGAGCCCGGAAGTGTATCCGACTTAGAAACGTGCATCCGCATGTGTGAGCATGCGCCACCTGCTTGGAGGCCTATGATGTACCGTATCCTGCAAAGCATGATCACCCGCGATCCCGAGACGTACGCTGAAATCAGAAATCTGACGGAATTCTCGTCAGCCTTAATGGCTCATTGGGTATCGGAGTATGGCCACGTGCACGCCTTAGCCGAGCAGCAAGAAGATGAGCAAAATCCCACTCTCGTGGTAGAGCTAGAACTGTAAAGGGCGACTCTCAACAGTCCCCCTGGATTTCAAGTGCCTCATCCCCACGACGAAGGAACCACAGGAGCAGGACCCTCAAATGTCCGAATCGTGAACCACACCGAGTCCCTATTCTCTTGCATCCCCCAAGTGAACCAGTGGACCTCTGTGTCCGCTTCTCAGGGTCTGGGACAGTGTATGCCCCATCAGTATCCTGAAGGAAGTGTTCACATGAGGACATTCAAGTTCACCGTCCCGGAAACGGTTGATATTGGAGACGAAGAAGAAGAAGACGAGGACCCGGAAGAAGGCGAAGAGGAAGTAGGATCGCCATGCAAAGAGAAGGGTAAACGCCCGGCTCATGATTAAGCATAGGAAGGAGGTGTAGGAGGTGTTGCTGTTAGAACACCTAGACATCTAATCCATCTGTTTATCTGTAGTCTAATATCCGCTCTGACCAAGACTTTAATATGTAATAGATGTTTTAAGATTTCCAAACCCAATAGTGGCAGTAAATTTTCCAAGAGACTGCCCTATCCCGGTTGTAACCCATAATTTATTATATCGATGCCAAAGTCCTCTAAAATGAGGCAATTTTCCCATTATGCTTGAATGACGTCTAAATTTTCATTTTGTTTGATCTATCTTGTGCAATTAAAAGACCTTATCAAAAGGCATTCCTGCTTGTGTAAATTTAATCAAACCTCGCTAATATTTAGTTCTTTAGAATGCCGCCTCGAAGACGTCAAGCCGAGAATGAGAATGAGAACAAACCTGAGCAAGCCGCAAACCTCGGTCCAAAAGCCGAAAGTGTGTTTCTCAAAAACAACCCTCCATCATTTAATGGTTTAGGAGATCCAATGGATGCCGAAAAATGGGTTCGCTCCTTAGAACGAATCTTCGATTTCATAGCTTGCTCTGAAGGAGAGAAACTAAGTTGTGCTCTTTTCATGTTAACGGAGGATGCGAACTACTGGTGGGAGTCCGTACGAAGGACCATAATCCCGGTTCAATGGGAAGACTATAGTTGGGAAGATTTCAAGCACGATCTGTATCAGAAGTATATCCCGGATTGTTACCGAGAGGCAAAAGAGATGGAGTTCTGGAATCTAAAGCAAGGGAATAAGAGATTGTCGGAATACGATAGAGAATTCAACCAGTTGTCAAGGCATGCTCCACATCTAGTGGACACAGACGGGAAGAAAGCACGCAAGTTCAAGAAAGGACTCAGATCCGAGATTGGCATAGCCCTCGCTGGGCAAGAAGACATGTCTTATGCCCGAACCTTAGCCAAAGCATTGAGCATAGAGACCATCCTTCCTCAGAAGTTTCCACCCACTCAGTCGTCTAATGATCCAAAGGGAAAAAGGAAGTGGGAAGGTGGAAGAAGCCGAGACTGGCAAAGCCCACTGGCAGAAGGAAGAAACCCCACTGGCAAAGCCGAGAGTCAGGGGTACCTCGAAATCAGCTTAGCAACGCCCCTAGTTTTAGGCCATGTCAAAAGTGCGGAAGAATGCATCCTGGAGTCTGTCGAGCAAATCTAATAGGGTGCTACAACTGTGGTGAGGAGGGGCACTTCAAGAGAGAGTGTCCTAAAGGAAACAACCAACAATCTCAAACACCACAGCAACCCATGTACCCGCAACCACTTCAGCAACTTCCTGGAAACCAGTCAAGACTGCAGCAAGGAGGACCTCAGGGTCAAAGGCTGGGACTGAACCCGAGACCGAATCAAGGACGAGATCAAAGGTCCAACCAAGGACAAAGGCCGCCTCAGCTAGCTCGTACTTATGCTCTCAATCAGCAACAAGCTGCTAAGGCCCCAGGTAATCTAGCAGGTATGATTACCCTCCTTGAGACGTCAGTTTTAGCTCTCTTTGACACAGGAGCATGGCATTCGTTTATAGCTGATTCTGTTTGTAAGAAACTGAAGATTGAACCCGAGAATGCCGAGAATGCTCTTGAAATAAGTATTCCCTCTGGAAAGAAAATGATGTCTAGGAAGGTCTGCTCTAACCTAGAATTGAACATAGAAGGGGAAAACTTTAAGTTAAATCTTTATGTGATAAAGATTCAGGACTTCGACATAATCCTAGGAATGGATTGGTTAGCCTCAGCTAATGCTTCCATAAGCTGCCCCGAGAGGGAGGTATCGTTTCGACCACCCGGGAAACCCGAGGTGAAAATCTACGGATCAAGGCTAGGAACCAAAATCCCAGTCATATCTGCCCTAAAGGCCACCAAGATGATAAGGAAGAACAACTGCCAAGCATTTTTAGTTAACTTAATAAGGAAGGAGGAAGGAGAGCTTTCCATCGAAGACGTTCCAGTCGTAAGGGAATACCCCAACGTATTTCCAAAGGAGCTGCCAAGACTACCTCCAGACAGGCAGGTGGAGTTCGCTATCAAGTTGAAACCAGGAGCCACCCCAGTTTCAAAAGCCCCCTACAGAATGGCGCCTAAGGAGTAGCAAGAACTCAAAGTTCAACTGCAAGAGTTACTAAACCTAAGTTTTATCCAACCTAGTGTGTCGTCTTGGGGAGCTCCAATCTTGTTCGTAAAGAAAAAGGATAGCACATTAAGAATGTGCATCGACTATAGAGATCTTAATAAGCTAACCATCAAGAATCGATACCCTCTCCCAAGAATAGATGATCTTTTCGATCAACTCAAGGGAGCAAGTGTCTTCTCCAAGATAGACTTAAGATCTGGATACCATCAGTTGAAGATCCGAAAGGAGGATATCCCTAAGACCGCTTTTAGAACTCACTATGGGCACTACGAGTTTGTGGTAATGTCATTCGGATTAACCAACGCCCCAGCAGTGTTCATGGATTTAATGAACCGGGTTTTTCACCTGTACCTTAATAAGTTTGTTCTAATTTTTATAGATGATATTCTCATCTATTCCATGGATGAGGAAGAACATCATGAACACCTAAGAGTGGTGCTGGAAACCTTAAGAAGAGAAAAGCTTTATGCTAAGTTCAGCAAATGTGAGTTTTGGCTCAAAAAAGTAATGTTTCTAGGTCATATAGTCTCGGTAGAAGGAATCAAGGTGGATCCGGCCAAGATTGAAGCTGTAAGCAACTGGAAGTCTCCAAGAAGTGTGAACGAGATAAGGAGTTTTCTAGGACTCGCAGGATACTATCGCAGATTCATTGAAGGATTCTCAACTATATCCAAGCCTATGACGCGATTGTTACAGAAGGATTCCAAGTTCAAATGGACGCCTGAATGTGCGGAAAGTTTTCAAACTTTGAAGAGGATGCTAACCACAGCCCCCGTTTTAGCCATCCCAGAAGGGAATGAAGATTTCATGATTTATGCAGACGCATCGAGTAAAGGATTAGGATGCGTACTAATGCAGAAAGGAAAGGTGATTGCTTATGCTTCTAGACAGCTTAAGAATCACGAACAAAACTACCCGACGCATGACTTGGAACTAGCAGCGGTCGTTCATACGCTGAAAATCTAGAGGTACTATCTCTACGGAGCTAAGTGTGAGATCTTCTCAGATCACAAGAGCTTGAAGTATTTCTTCGAGCAAAAAAATCTTAACATGAGACAAAGAAGATGGCTAGAACTCGTAAAAGACTATGACTGTACGATTCACTACCACCCAGGGAAAGCAAATGTGGTAGCAGATGCTCTAAGTAGGAAAGAGAAGACGGAGTTAGAACTCATTTTAGTCCAGGAAGATCTTCGCAAGGAGTTCGAGAAGTTAAGGATCAAGGTGCTAACACCACCCGAGACCATTCAAGCTCAAATTGCCGCGATAGTCACTCAGCCCGACCTAAGGTAGAGGATAATTGAAGCGCAGAGAGGAGACAAGTTTCTCGAAAAGAAAAGGCTGGAACCATGAACTGATAACTCTCAAGAATTCACGGAAGCCGCCAACAACGCGCTCTTATTCAAAGGAAGGCTTTGTGTGCCTAGCAAGGGAGAACTAAAGGAAGAAATCATGTGCGAAGCACATGACACACCATATACAGCACATCCCGGAAGCACCAAGATATACCAAGACCTCAAGAGGAATTTCTGGTGGAACAACATGAAAAGGGAAATAGCCGCCTTCGTGGAAAGGTGTATGAGCTGTCAACAAGTGAAAGCTTTGCATCAAAAACCTTCCGGTTTTCTTCAACCCCTAGAAATTCCTGAATGGAAGTGGGATCATATCAACATGGACTTTGTCGTAGGATTGCCAAGGTCCAAGCGGGGAAATACCGCCATTTGGGTAATCGTTGACCGATTATCTAAATCAGCACATTTTGTTGCTGTTAGGATGACGGACGGGCTAGATCAACTAGCCCAGTTATATATTAAGGAAATTGTGCGTTTGCACGGAGTGCCGGTCTCGATTACATCGGACCGTGATTCAAGATTTACATCAAGATTCTGGAGGAGCCTACAAGATGCAATGGGATCAAAGCTCAACTTTAGCACAACATTCCATCCTCAAACGGATGGCCAATCTGAAAGGACTATCCAGATTCTAGAAGACATGCTTAGAGGAGTCATCATCGAACAAGGAAGCAATTGGGAGGAGTTACTGCCTTTGGTAGAATTTGCCTATAACAACAGCTACCAAACATCGATCGGCATGGCCCCTTATGAGGCCCTTTATGGAAAGAAGTGTAGATCGCCCCTATATTGGGACGAAGTCGGAGAGAAAAGGATACTTGGACCCGAGATGGTCCAGGAAACCGTCCAGATAATCGAGCTCATTCGTCAACGCATCAAGGAAGCTCAGGATAGACAGAAGATGTATGCAGATGAGAGGAGGATAAATCTCAGCTTCGACGTTGGAGATAAGGTATTTTTGAAGGTGTCTCCATCAAAAGGAATAATTCGTTTTGGCAAACGAAGCAAATTAAGGCCCAGATTTATTGGACCTTTTGAGATCTTAGAAAAGGTGAATGAAGTAGCCTACAGGTTGGCCTTACCACCCAACCTGAGTAACGTGCATGACGTCTTTCATGTCTCAATATTACGAAAGTACGTGTTTGATCCAAAACACGTGATTAGCAAGGAAGAGATAGTCCTGAATGAGGACTTAGCCTATGAAGAAAAGCCCCAAGCCATCGTGGATCGAAAAATTCAAAAGCTAAGAAATAAGGAGATCGATCTTGTGAAAGTAATTTGGAACCACCATGGTTCAGAGGAAGCAACTTGGGAGCTTGAGTCCGAACTGCTCAAGAAGTATCCTGATATCGTTTATCATGATTAGTAAATTTCGGGACGAAATTTTCTTTAAAGAGGGTAGGATGTAATACCCCAGATTTTGAATAAGGTTTAGAGGATTGTTAATATTAGTTAATTAATTAAAAAGGAAATTTAATTAAGGTTAGTTATGGTTGGATGTCAGTCACGACTTTTGGAGTCAGTTTTCGTGAAGGTCGTCTTTTCGAGAAATGTGATTTTAACTATTTTATAACCATCTGTGGTCTCGTTAGAAAGGTTTTAACTCAAGGAGTACGTCGGTATTTTCAGATTTTAATTCTGAAGTCATTTGAGCTCCCGGTGATGAAAAACGCATTTAAACGAAGAATGAATAGTAACTTTTGCATGCGTTCGCGTTTTGAGAAATTTACGAAATCCTCCTCGTTTGTTCAAGTTCAGTTCTGTCAGGCCCCACTTATGGGAAATGACTCAAGGATTCCGTTGACGTTCACGGATTGTCATTCTGAGGTCAATCGAACGCTCGGGAGCCGAATCTGTCAGTCTGAGTGAATAGTAAAAAGTAATTCTAAAAACGGAATCTTTGCTCGTCTTCCTTATAAAGAACCCGTCTTCTTCACAAATCAAGTTGGTTCACTAGTGTTCGAGCCAACGAGTCTCTTGGTATTTTTAGATTTCGTGTCTGAAGTCATTTCGACCTCGATATCGAATAAAGCAGCTTTTAACCAAACCCGGAGTAACTTTTGCAGTATTCCCGCACAGCGATGGCTTCCAAGGGAAGCCAAAGCTTTTCCTATATATAGGGGACCACCCCTTTAGCATTTCTTGCTCATTTCACATCCACTTCACTTCTAAATCGAGAGGGTGAAAAGCTTTGAAAGCCAAGAAGGTTCTGTCGAAGTAAAAAAAGCGTTCTTCGTGAGTGTTCTTCAAGACGACGAGTGGAGTGGCGTGGAAGGGATGCGGTGAGGGAATGTGCTAGGGGCGCCGTTGAAATCGTAGTAGGTGGCTCTGCCGCCGTTGCGACTCGACGAGACACCGAGCTAACCACATTCCTTCGACGCACCTGACCCCGTCCATTCTTGCTCGTCGGTCTCAATTCCATTTCTTTTTCATCTTTAAATTCCGCATTTACTTTCCATTCTTTACGTTCTTCGCGTTCTTCATTATTGCTCGTCTAAAGTAACATTTCGATTTTTGTTGAAATTCCAAGATAATAACGTAAACGTTATATTTCTCGTTTTATTTCTGTTATTATTATTCTAGAAGATTAGCCTCGTTCATTCCGTTAAAAATCCGTTCAAGCCATATTTATCTATTTCAAAGAATTATCGTGTTTATACCGTTGTAATGCCAAAATTCCTTTTAAGTTAAAAGCATGTTCTTGCATGTTAAATTCAAGTACGTTGTTTTATAAAAATCCGAGTTAATTGTTCTTCGTGTTCTTCGTGTTCGTCGAAGAAATCAACGAACATGAAGAACAGTTGAAGAACACATTGAAAGGAACCCAGATGATTAGAGAGAGAAAAAGGGGAGAGAGGGAGAGCCCCGCGGGGGGAGGGGGGTGAGCGCTGCCGCGCCGCACCCCCCATGGCCGCGGCCAGCCCTCCGGGGGCGGGGAACCCGCCGGGGCTAGCGGCCCCGCGGCGGCAGGTAGCCCGCAGGGGCAAGGCAGCCCCGCGGCGCCCCCCCTCCTTTTTCGTGTTGTTTTATTTCCGTTCTTTTCAGCTATTCCCGTACCCCCTTCTTTCCGATCTTTTCGAGTCTTTAAAAATCATGTTACCTCTCAAGCCATGTTCAAGTTTAAATTATATTAAGGTATTCAAGTTGATTTCAAATTATTTCAAATAAGATATTCAAATCCTTTTCCATCTGAAAATTTAGAAATCAAGTCGAGAAATTCCATAAATAAAATAAATCCATTCTTGATTCCCTTATTAATTCAAAGTCGTGCTATCCATGTTAAGTCCTAGCTAAGAAAATATTAGTTAAGTATTATTTGATATCATGTATTTAGAAATCCTCGAAGGAGACCGCTAAGTCGACGATTCGACTTTTGTAGGAGGAATCGAGCCTCGGAGAAATACTAAGGAAGACCACCAGCTCGTTGCCTCATCCTCCGTTCCGTAATCAAGGTGGGTAAATCTATACTCATCTAAAGTTTGAGCTAATAAGCTCTAGAAGCATGTTAGGGCAAACGAGATATGCAATAAAATATTTTTGCTCAGCCTGTTTGATCTCTGTACAAGAAAAGGAATAAATGGAGTTATATGCATGATTATGTTGAATTATTATTTGGGTAAGATAAAGTAAAGAAAGTTAGTATAAGTTAAGTGAGCTCTCAAGTATGTTTAGATACGCTAGAATTGTTTATTTACAATTTATGCTAGCATGAAGTGTTTAGAATTGCTTTATTTGCAATCAATGTTTATCCGCGTTCATTTCCTCGTATTTGAATGCTTATGCTTTGTTAAAGCTCGTATAGTTAAGGATTAAGGATTGCCTTGTTAGGGTAGCTTTAACCCTTTGTAGGCCGAGATCATGTAGTAATAAGGTGTTAGCATTAGACATTGTTCTAAGCTTGGTATTGCTAGCAAGAATAGGAAGAGAAGGAACTTAGCTTTCACTTAAGCAGGATTTGAGCTCAGAACTATTAAGGTAGTCACTGTTGGGTTTTTCCCTCGCAAACTCGTTCGGATATTTGAGGTAACCCCTTTTCTAGCCTATGGCATGCCTAAGGGTATAGTTGACGACAGGTTTGAGCCAAGTTGGGCCCAAAAGAAAAGAAAAAGTTTTACGGATACGGAGAGGGCTTTTACATTTTGCTCTCCGTATACCGTCTATTAATCATTGGATATCTTGAAGTTATAAAAGCATTTCCGCTAAAATCCACTGAGTACATTAGTGCTCATGCCCCCTCTTTTCAAATGTTTTCAGGTTGAGATGCTAAGGATGCTGGTGGCCGTGAATGTGGGTTGGCTGCCAAGACTATTTTGCTATTATCTAATGTTTCCATGAAATCCCACTTTGTGATCCGCTACTCTGATACACTCCTTTCAATTCTGTTTAAGTCCTAATATGTTTAACAAGACTCTATGAATATTTTCCCCAGAAACGATTTAATATCTATAAGATGCATATTATGTTTATCTCTGTTCTGAGCATGACCTCCATTCACCTGCAAAGAGGCCTAACAAGTTGGTATCTGATTAGTTAGCCGTTTCATTCCGCTTAAGCATGTTTTCTTTTAATCCAAGCAAACCCGAGCATCACCATTTAACTTCTAAGGCATGTCTTGATTCTTAAACTTCTTGGTAAATCCTCCAATTCTATTCGTTAATCCCTTAATAACACCCGGTCCCCACTTGTAAATCCCTATCTCGGGACCGGGCTGTTACATACTTGGTAGGCAAAATGTTGAAAGATCCTGTCAACTTCTCCCAACAGTTCCATTCCTCTTGTGTACGGAAGAAAACACCTGCTCTTGCAGGGTCATTTGGTCCACTGTCGGGAAACTCCGGCAAAGGCTCGGGTTGCACATACTCATTTTCTTCCTGTTCCCCTTGGTCCTCATCCTCTTGTTCTTCCTCATCTTGTTCCTCTTCTTCTTCAGCGTCTGAGAGATCGACGCTTGGTTCCTCTTCCTCTGATTCATCAACCACATATCTCCTAGATGCTTGTCCTCTACTTGGTCTTGCCATTCTAAATAGATGATTTCTTTTAAAAGCATACGCCCTTGTAAAGAGGAAGAACAACAAAAAGTGAGGGTCCAATTGTAAACAACAAACCAAAACCACAAATAGAATTTCAACTCATTCATAGCAAAACATAACAAAAACTATTCACATTTGTAGGCCTTAGCATAATCTTAAACAAAAGCAAAAAGTATTTCCAAAGGCACTACAATCTTCAAAAAGAATCATGCAAATAGGGTCGGAGTTGCACATATACTACCCTCTCAATTAACAACAAAATACAATAACATTTTGCAACATGGAGGTAGGCAAAAACAACATTGAGCAACATCTCAATCAATAGCACTTTACCATTATTCAACATTTCACCCAATCATCTCCAATTAACTCCAAACTTCATCCTTCATCCACACACAAAACCAACACATCCACATTATCGCCCTTCTTATTACTTGCATATTTCACCAATATGTGTAAATAAACTTGTGTATGCTAAGAAGGAAAGAGCAAAGCAAAGAAATGGAAAGAAATATCCCAACAATTACTAAGCTCAAGTTCTCAATTACAAGAATTCATGATTAACCACCACCAACAACATCAATCCCCCAACACATGTAAAGTTCACAAACCGGATGCATAGACTTATAAAAAGCAAAGAACACGGCTAGAAATTTACAATGTCAAATATGCTAAGCTCTTGTTCTAAATTTACAATAATGCAAATACAAGCATCTCCAAACTAACTTCACTCCTCCTAGATAATGGTCTATCTTGCTCATGGGGAAAATTTGAGGCAACCAAATTACCTAAATTTTCAATCCAAGCAATTTTCCCAAGTTTTTGCCCTAAATGTGCCATTTCTTCAATTCCAACCACAATATAACAAAATCAATGCTCAAAGAAGAAAGTAGAGGTAACAAATCCAAACAAAAACTCATTTCATGTGATTTCCCCAAATATGAACCCTAATTTACAAGTTTAACAATTTTAACCAATAATCTTCAAAATTACTTGTAATTCATAGACATAATCATGGGTAAAACAAAAATGTAGGAGATGGGGGAGGATTTTTACCTTGGATTCTTGCTTGGAAGGGAGAATTTTGTGTGTGTGCGTGTGTTTTTGAGTGTGGAGTGTGTGAGAATGGAGTGAAAGATGAAAGGGGGAGATTAAAAACCCGTTCTGAAGTCTGCTGGGTCAGCACAAGCGGGGTCAGTCGCGTCCTCGCTCGCGCTGTCAGTCGCGCCAGAGAAGGGTTTCAAAATGTGTTTGGACGCGGGTGGGCCCAGTCGCGCTGTAGCTCGCGCTCTTTGGCGCGACCGGTGATCGCGCCGTTGACCGCGTTGTGGATTGCGACAGAGACTCCGTGTTTTGATACTTTGAGCTTGTTTTCTCCGTGTACCCTGTTTTCTAATTCCAAAAACTATATAAACACTCAAAGTAACATATTAAATCTAGTTAAAGAGATAAACATAAATGAAAAGACTTAATCATAACTAAATGAAATGTACAAAGGTACGAGGTTGGGTTGCCTCCCAACAAGCGCTTCATTTATTTTCGGTAGCTCGACGTGGTCTCATTCTTCATGAAATAGTGGGATAGTTGGAACCATTGTTATCATTTATCTCCGGTGTATAAAATCGTTTGACCCTTTAGCCATTGACAACAAATAGATTCCCATCCTTTCCTCTTAGCTCAATTGCACCACCATTAAAAACTCTTGTGATTTCAAAAGGGCCACTCCATTTGGTTTTCAATTTCTCAGGGAATAACTTCAAGCGTGAGTTGAACAAAAGAACGGCATCACCCGGTGATAGCTTTTTTTTTCTCAACAGCTTGTCATGATAAAGCTTTGTCCGCATTTTGTAAATTGATGAATTCTCAAAAGATTTTAGTCGGAATTCATCCAATTCATTCAACCAGAATATTCGTTCTCCTCCCGACATCATAAAATCCATATTGAGCTTTTTTATGGCCCAATAATTCTTATGTGATAGCTCGATGGGAAGATGACACGATTTCCCAAAAACCAATTGATAAGGTGACATGCCCAACGGGGTCTTGTATGTCGTCCTATACGCCCATAATGCATCGTCTAATAGATTGGACCAATCTTTGCTATTTGTTTTCACAACCTTTTGTAGAATCTGCTTCACTTCTCGATTAGCCAACTTGGCTTGGCCATTTGCTTGAGGATGGTAGGCAGTGGTGATGTTGTGTCGAACTCCATATTTTACAAGCAATGTGGCTAACCACTTGTTACAAAAATGACGTCCACCATCGCTAATGAGAGCTCTTGGTGCCCTAAAACGTGTCAACACATTCTTTTTCAAGAACTTCAACACCACATTTGCATTATTGGTTGTGGTAGGCACGACTTCAATCCACCTTGAAACATAGTCAACGGCCAACAAAATATATTGAAAACCATTTGAACTAACGAAAGGGCCCATGAAATCGATGCCCCACACATCAAATAGCTCCACCTCGATCATGTTCTTCATTAACATCTCATCCCTTTTTGAAATGGAACCCATTCTTTGACACTTCTCGCATCTCTTCACATATTTAACACAATCCTTAAGTATTGAAGGCCAATAGAAGCCGCTTTGTAACACTTTTCTTGCGGTTCTAATAGAGGTAAAATGTCCTCCAGTGGGAGAAGTGTGGCACGCCTCAAGAGTCTCTTCCCATTCTTCTTTCGGCAAGCATCGCCTAACCACCAAATCTGCACATCTTCTGAAAAGGTATGGTTCATCCCACACATAGTATTTCAAGTCGTGGAAGAACTTTTTTCTTTGGTAAGCCTCTAACTCCAACGGTTTCACCCTTGCCACCAAGAAGTTCACAATGTCAGCAAACTAAGGTGCATGAGAATTGATTGCTAGGATCCTTTCATCGGGAAAGAGCTCATTAATAGGCCTTGTCGACCCCATTTCATCGTTCACATGCTCAAGGCGAGAAAGGTGGTCTGCTACCACGTTCTCACATCCCTTTCTGTCCCGAATCTCAACATCAAACACCTGGAGCAGCAAGATCCCTCTAATGAGCCGTGGTTTTGGATGCCTTAGAGCAGAATGGTTGGTATGCACGATAGTCCGGGCCCCAATGAGATAAGGCCTGAATTTATCAAATGTATATACCACGGCAAGTAGCTCCCTCTCCGTGGTGGTGTAGTTTGTTTGAGCAGGATCTAAGGTCTTACTCCCGTAGAAAATGACTCTGAAAAGCTTATCTCGGTTTTGGCCCAAAGCGGCTCCCACGGCTACTTCACTTGCATCGTACATTACTTCGAATGGCTGGCTCCAGTCTGGTGAAATGAGCACAAGTGCCGTGATAAGGGTCGCCTTAAGGGTCTCAAAAGCCTGCAGACAATCATTATCAAAATCAAAATCAAAATCAGACGATTTTTCTAAAAGACGACACAGAGGTTTAGAGATTTTAGAGAAATCCTTAATGAAACGCCTATAAAACCCAGTGTGTTCTAGAAAACTTCTAACTTCCTTTTCATTTATCGGGGGCGGTATCTTGTCGATGGCTACGATCTTGGCTTGGTCCACTTCAAGGCCTCCTCCGGACACCCTGTGTCCTAGCACGATACCATCTCGTACCATAAAGTGGCATTTCTCCCAATTTAGCACTAAGTTGGTGTCCTCACACCTCTGCAATACTTGAGACAAGTTATCAAGGCAATTATCAAACGAATCACCAAAAACTGAGAAATCATCCATGAATACTTCCATTATGTTTTCAATCAAACTATGGAAAATGGACATCATACACCTTTGAAAGGTGGCGGGTGCATTACACAACCCGAAAGACATCCATCGATATGCAAAGATTCCATATGGACAAGTAAAAGCCCTTTTTCTTGATCCTCGGGGGCGATCATTATCTGATTATACCCCGAGTATCCATCCAAAAAGCAATATAATTCATGTCCTGCTAACCTGTCAAGCATTTGATCGATAAAGAGTATGGAAAAATGGTCCTTCCTAGTGTAAACATTCAAAGCCCTATAGTCAATGTACATTCTCCACCCCGTGACCAACCTAGTAGTTATTATCTCATTATTTTCATTTTTCACTAGGGTCGTACCCCCTTTATTTGCTACCACTTGAGTAGGACTCACCCACTCGCTATCAGAAATTGCAAAAATTATACTAGCATCTAATAGTTTTAACACTTCCTTTCTAACAACTTCTTGCATGATTGGGTTCAATCTTCTTTGATGTTGCACTTTTGGTTTGTAATCTTCTTCTAAGAGGATTCTATGCATGCATATCGATGGGCTAATCCCTTTTAGATCAGAAATAGACCACCCTATAGTGTCCTTATATTTTCTCACAACCCTTAGCAATTTGTCAAGTTATTCTTCATTTAAAAAGGAAGAAACTATTACCGGTTTGTTCTCACCATCTTCAAGGTACGTACACCTTAAGTGAGGTGGAAGTGGCTTTAATTCCATCTTGTCATTCTCTGTCTCTATCCCAATTGATGTTTGTTCCTCGTTCTTCAATGGAAGGAACTTGGGCTTCCTTAAATACTCCTCATGTAAAGAATTGATCAAAGAAACAGTATCAACAAGAGCAATATCTAAAGGATAAAAATTATCAGAAGATGAATTAAAAAGAGATTTAGAAATGCAAATCTCTAATGGATCTCGTATGCCCACGATGTGTTCCAATGTGTGCTCCAATTCCATGCACGAGTTTACCATTTCAAGCACTTTGCACTCTTCTTCACTTTCTATGTCTTCCTCCTTGTGCTTCATAGCCTTTTGGAGAGAAAAGATCACCTTTTCTTCATTAACTCTGAATGTTAACTCCCCCTTTTCAACATTAATTAACGCCTTCCCCGTATTCAAAAATGGTCGTCCAAGAATAAGGGGAACATCCTTGTCTTCTTCCATATCCAAAACCACAAAGTCGACTGGGAAGATAAAGTCATTGACTTTAACTAACACATCTTCCACCACTCCTTTAGGATAGGTCATGGATCTATCGGCCATTCGTAAACAAATGGTGGTCGGCTTGATTTTTCCAATATTCAACTTCAAGAAAAAGGAGAGAGGCATCAAGTTAATGCTTGCTCCTAAATCACATAGTGCCTTTCCCATGTGGCTATCCCCAATAGTAATCATGATGGTAAAACTTCCGGGGTCTTTCAACTTCGCGGGGAGCTTCCTTTGTATGAATGCACTACATTCTTCCGTGAGATTCACCGTCTCAAAATCTCCCAACCTTCTCTTCTTAGAAATCACATCTTTGAGAAACTTTGCATAATTTGGCATTTGTTGCAAAGCTTCTACCAATGGAATGTTAACTTAGACCTTCTGAAAAATATCGAGGAACCTTGAGAATTGTTCCTCGTTCTTCTTCTTTTATAGGCGTTGGGGATAAGGTATGTGCACTCTTGGCTCTTCATATTCTTTAGGTGGTGGTTCCAACTTTTCTCCTATCGAGCCTCCTTTTTCTTTGGCGTGCTCGATCTCTTCGACTTCCTCATTTTGTTCATCTAGATTTTCTTTTTGCTTTGAGCTTCCTTCACCAACATTTCCCTCATTTGTAGGCATTTCAGGGCCTTTGTAGGCGGTTTCACTTCTCAAAGTGATAGCCTTGCATTGATCTTTTGGGTTGATGGTGGTGTTGCTCGGAAATTTTCCCTGTTGGTGTTGACCACCAATGATCGTGGCTAATTGGCTCATCTGTTTCTCCAATTGATTCACTTGAATCCCAATAGCTCCAATATTGTTTTCTAACTTCTCTACACGGACTTGTGAATCCGCCATGTACTTTTCTATCTTGTTCATAAACGCCATCAACAACTCATCCATTTTCGGCTTCTTTTCTTCGTCAATGACACCATTGGTCACAGAGAAGCCGGGAGGTGGAACAATACCACTGTTTGGATTTTCGTAGGAGAGATTAGAGTGTTGCGCCCTATTTTGGAAATTTTGATTCCCTCCGTATTGATTTCCATATTGCGGCTTGTTGTACCCTTGGTTGAATGGTTGTTGTTGGTTTTGATAACCCCCATGGTTGACATAATTCACTTCTTTGAACGGGGTTGGGAGCTTTCGGGTTTTGAAGAGGTGAAAGCTTCGAACTTTGAGTTCAAAGTAGACATTTGAGCCGCTAATAATCCTAATGCATCCGAATTAGATGTGGATGCAACTTTCTTCATGATTTGCACATTCTCTCTCGCCACCGGCCATTGGGACGAATTAGAGGCCATTTCCTCAATAATTCGCATGGCCTCCTCCGAGCCTCCTGCTAGCAAAGATCCTCCTGCAGCAGCGACCATGAGTGTTCTCACCTCGGGTTTACACCCGGCATAGAAGATACACACTTGATGCTCGGTGCCGAATCCATGTCCTAGACATTTTCTTAGCATTTCTCTGAAGCGCTCCCACCCCTCATACATGCTCTCATCATCCCATTGTTTAAAAACGGTGATGTCTCCTTTTAACTTGAGTGTTTTTCCAGGTGGGAAAAACTTGTGGAGAAATTTTGTCACTAATGCATCCCAAGTTGGGAAAGATCCTTGAGCTTGGCTAAACCACCAAGTTTTCGCCTTATCCCCCAAAGAGAATGGGAAGAGCCTAAGTCGAATAGCATCTTCTGGGACTCCATTAACTTTCATGGTCCCACTGTACTCAAGAAATTTCCAAATGTGCTCATTTGGATCCTCCATAGTCGTTCCTTTAAACGGATGTTGTTAGAGCATGAGGATGAGCGACGTCTTAAGCTCAAAATCATTTGCTTGAATGGGTGGGCCATTTTCTACCCCTTGATTTACAACAGGTTGAAAAAGATTTCTGATCGGGGCCTCTTCTGCAGCAAGTCGTGCTTCTTCTTGGGCCCTTAACTGTTCTTGCATTACCTCTAATCGCCTTTGAAATTGGGCAATTAGAGGATCTTGCACCAGTGGAGGATTGTTCGCCATTCTCCTCCGTCATCGTGCGTTGTTGTGGCGCACCGTCGCTTCAATTTCCAAGTCCAAATTATTAGATGGCTCTCCTTGCGACCTGGTGTGCATACACTACCTGCAAATGAACACAATGTGAGCCACTTCAACCATGAATAAAAATAAAAATCAAAACGTCTAAAGTAGTAAAGTAACCATTTAAACAATATTGCATAAAATTTAAAACATAACACTCTATTCCCGGCAACGGTGCCAAAAACTTGATGACATTTTTTATACCTCAAATTATAGATCGTGTCAAGCGCAAGTGTACACGGATGTAGCAAGCAATGATATGAGTCGAACCACAAGGAATATAAGTTATGATCTTAATAATGCAAGTAATGTTGACTCAAGTTACAATCACTATTTAGACAAACATCATTTATTAATAAAATGTTTTGTTCTAAACCATCAATAAATACCAAATTCACTCTTAAATGTAGAAAATTAAGTACTTCAAATGGAAGATTTTAAAAAGTAGTAAATGAAGGGGTTCTAGGGTGCTAGATCATTGATCAAGGTATTCTAAAAAGCATATGAATCACATAACTCTCTTCTCTTCAATCATGATTTGGGCAAGGATCATCTAGCCATTTTCTCAAACACCTAGCCTACAAGCAAGTGTAAACCATCACTATCTCTAGTAAATAAATCACTTAAGCCTTCCAAGATCCCCAAATCACCATTAACAAGCCTAATACTCATATCTATCTCAAAATACAAGTAAAAGGTCTCATGGATCAAATACATATACATAATGAGCAAACCTAATCACACATTAAGTAACACATGAATCTAAATGGAGGCCACCCACATACATTCAACAATCAACACATTGATCCATAAGATTTAAAAAGAGAAAGGTACATTATCATACATTCATCTCAAACATCCATCATTAAAGGATCCAACACCCCACAAGCTTAAGAGATTAGCTACTCATGCGTTTGAGATCACAATAACAAAACTTATAAATAGACATAGATAGAGATTAGATTAAACCAATAGATTGTACAAAAATATCCACAAGATCCTTCCACTTCAACTTTTCAAGATCAAGAACTCATCTTCCAAGCCAAGCCCTCTCTTCCACTAGTTCTATTGTTATTCACCTATTTTTTTACAATTTTTGGAAGAAAAAGGGTGGAAGGAATGGAATCTATTTTCTTAGCTAAGTGTTCTCTCTTTCATTTCATCCCCCCCTTTGATATATATGAAAATCGTCCTCTCAAATTTGAGTGAAGGATAGCAGATAAGGCATGCAAGACAGGGCATCTGGGCGCGACACGGGCTCAGTCGCGCCCGGGTCGCGCTGTGGGTCTCGCCAGAGAAGGGTTGAAGGGGTGTATGAGCGCGGGCGCTCTCAGTCGTGCCACCACACGCGCTGCTGGTCGCGCCAGAGACGAGTGCGAAGGCACGATTTGGCGCGGGCGAGCTCACTCGCGTTGTCGATCGTGCTGGAGGTCGCGCTACTTGGCGCGATCGGACTCGGGCTTTGTGTCGCGCTGTTGGTTGTGCCAAAGACGATGGCGCACGGCAATTGGACTCGAGCACTCGGGTCGCGCCAGCTCTCGGACTGTGGCTCGCGCCAGAGTTCGAACTCTTGGTTTTCTTCCCAAAACACACCTAGAATTTGTAACTTGGATTAAATATGGATTTGGACACAAAAATATACAATTGATTTGTAAAATGGTATTAAAAAAAGAAGCACAAAAATACCGATTATCAAAAAACTATCTATTAATTATGAAAAAGGTGACTGTCAAAACATTACAAACACCCCCCGAAAGCATTAATGCAAATATCTCTTTGAGAAATAGCGTTAGACACATATTGCTCTAGGTAAATAAACTTACAAGATAACATATATTGTTCTTCAACTATAAATATATACCAAGCTTGGCATAAAAATAATGTTTTATCCAAACCCCAAATTGTAGACCAATCATTTTTTCAGACATGCCTTCCATCCCTAATTCTGATTCAGATTAGCAATAATTCAAGAATTAAGTGGGCAGGGGAAGGTGGAAGAGCAACATGGTGTAGTGGAACGAAGACTAAAGGTTGGGTCAAAATCAAAAAGCATTTGAAATTTGAATTATTATTTAAATTTCTTTATTAATATTTAATGATCTTAGAATCTGCTAACGAACTTTTTTGGCCTTTTTCGCTCTTAGTAAATATAATAAACAATATTGCAACTAACGTGGGCACAAGTAGACAACAAGACGCGTTCTACGCCTCAATTTTTGTCTAATTTCGCAATTTTTTTTTTTATTTACTAATACTACCTATCTCTTTGCAAAAGTGCGAAACTGACGAATTACAAGATGCCCATCCATGTGCAAAGAACCGCTTATTTGCCACGACACACATGCTTTATTTTGGGTACGACAAAATTGATGTGAAATCCTATATATTACGAATTGTGTGGTATGTTAATAATTTTATTAGTGTTTAATTATATTTGTACATATTTTGATCTATATTGCAGATTTTAATTCATAGAACGATCTTAAACAAGACATCAATTTTGATAATTTTAATGGGTCCATATTCATTCTAATTCTAATAATGTGATAACCTCCATAGACTCATTAGATGTGTGATCTATTCAATGAAAGATCAAAGTTCGACATAATTCGAAATATTATATATAAATTTGGAACCAAGAGACTTTTTGCGATTTGTCCCCAAATAGACATCATAAAGCGCATATATAACATGAATTTACATAACTGTATATATACACATAATTATATAGTATGATTTTCAATAACACTAAATATCTGTTTGGAATATTGTTCTGTTATGTAAAGTTGCGTCTAATTTAGAACAAATTATAAAATTGTATTGTCAGTCCAAAATTTCAACATTCATGTATGAATTATAAATTGTATCTAAGTTGATATATTATTTCCTAATTAACCCAAATTTTAACCATATATAGTAAGTCATTGTATTCGGAGTATACAGTTCTTGTGTTTCTCTTGACTAATGACAACATAGTAAGACTGTAGGACCAATTAAACTATGCGATTTCAAAAATTGAATCTCTATTAATGCCATAGCTACACAAAATATACAGTTAAGAGATGAAAATTTGTACAGGATGATAAAATAAATAAAAAATCAGAACAGTTCGATATACGAATATTCGTTTTTAAAATTTTTAGAAATTCTATTTCTAAAAAAAAAACAAAAAAAATCAATTCACCCCAATTGCATTTGAGTTACTAATATTATTGTTTCACGGTCTTCTTCATGATAACATCTACAAAGGAAGAGACAGAGAATTAGGTTTTCAATCTTTCATGTTCTTTATCAATTTTGCAACAAAATGTAAAATTATATGCTGTAAAATATACAACGCTTCAAAATTAATCCATGTCTGAATCGCAAAATGTGTCAAATTTCATCTATTTTTCACAATTATCTATCTTATGTAAGGGTAAAATTTATGAATTTAGATTTTTCGCACATCATATTGATCGATATGAATATATAAATGTAACGCAGCAAGGGTAGTATATATAGTAATTAAAAGAAAACAGATACATAAAAGTAGTTAGCAAAGTCGCATGAATGGAGAAACGGTCACGCTCCCGACAAAACATAACTATCATCCATCCTTCCTCAATTAATATCAATTAACTGCCAAAACCGTCAATGTCTTCAACCCTCAACCATTTCTTCCATCTCTAATATAATTTCAGCATTCACCACAAAATCAATCATCAATCAACAATGCCGGGAACTGAAAATCAAGGCTCCTTCCTCAACCGCATAAGCATCCGCCGCAACCAAGTCAACTCCATCGACAGCAATAATGATCAAGATCAAGAAGACTTCGACGTCTTCCTCAAACACGTCGCCGACCGCTTCTCCGCCCTCCTCCCCGCCGTAGATTCCCCCTGCACCACCCACGACCCTCCGCCTCTCCTCACCATCTCCTGGTTTCACGACCTCCTCGACGCCTTCCTCTGCTGCGAGGCTGAATTCAAAGCCGTCCTCCTCTCCGGCCGTGAGGCGTCTCACTTCTCCCGCCCCCCGCTCGACCGCCTCGTCCCCGACCTTCTAGAAAGATCTGTCAAGGCTCTCGACGTCTTCAATGCCGTCACCAATGGCCTCGACCTCATCCTCCACTGGCAGAAGCTCGCGCAGATCGCCGTCGCCGCGCTGCGCCAGACCCCCGTCGGAGAAGGCCAAGTCCGCCGCGCACGGAAGGCGCTCGCGACGCTGATCACGTCGATGAATTTCGATGATAAGGAGAACACCAGCAGCAACTCCCACGGCAAATGGACGGAGAGGACAAGGTCGTTCGGGCGGCGCATCGGCGGCGGTTTGTCTAGTAAGGATCGCCCCGTAGGGAACCTGCGGTCGCTTTCGTGGTCCGTCGCGAAGTCGTGGTCCGCCGCGAAGCAGGTGCAGACGATGCTGAGCAGCCTGGCCGCACCGCGCGGGGCGGAGGCGGCTGGTCTGGCTCTGCCCGTGTACATCATGAACACGATGCTTGTGTTCGTGGTGTGGGCGCTGGTGGCGGCGGTGCCGTGCCAAGAGAGGAACGGGTTGTCGACGCATTTCCAGATTCCGAAGAATTCGATTTGGGCTCAGCCCATAATCGGGTTGCAGGAGAGAATCGGAGAGGAGTGGAAGAAGAAGGAGAAGAAAGGGACTCCCGGATTGTTGGAGGAGCTGCAGAGGATGGAGAAGGTGGCGCTGTCGCTGGTCGATTTCGCGGACGCTTTTGTGTTTCCGTTGGAGGATGAGAAGGTGGCGGAGATGGCAGCGCAGGTGGAGGAGCTGGCGGAGATTTGCCGGAAAATGGAGGAGGGGCTGGGGCCCCTGCAGCAACAGGTTAGGCAAGTGTTTCATAGGATTGTGAAGAGTAGAGGAGAGGTTCTTGATGTTCTTGATCAACTCAGTAAACTGTCTGCTGCAGTTCAATATTGAATTAATTGGGATTTCGATTTGGATTTGTACATTTTTTCTGTTCTTTTTTTCATTTTTGAGAGGAAAAGAAATACAATTTTAGTTTGATCATCATTAGCTTTTTAGTTTTTGTGTGAAGGGAAACACTTTGTGCTCTCAACTATTGCCTCTCTTTGCTGTGTAAATATTATATTCTGAAAAGAATAGCACAGGTCATCCCTTATTTCGATCATTCCATTGGAGTGTGGTCAGCTACATTTAAATTTTAATCGTAATAACTTTGTAGTACCCCTAACTCATAGGAGTCAATGTGCTAATGGAACACATACGAAAGAAGAAATTAAATATCACAGAAATTTTCCAAATAGAGCAATCCATTTAAAACTAGGTATGCTAAAAAAAAAAGTTATGCTTACCAGTCAAACACCAAGGAATGCAGTTATTTGACTAGACAAAAGCCAATAGAAATGGACATAGAGAAATATATAGGATTTGTCAACCATATTGAGATAATAACAATCAATTCACAAAAGAGCTAGTTGGCCAAAACACTCTCAGGCGTACACGTGACAACAATCAATATTCAACAAAAGCACATCAGACAATAGTAAATTCAAATGATTATCACAAAATAAACAGAGGAAGCATATGAATCATTTAATAGTTTAACCATTATCAAAGAAAGATAAAAGATTGGTCAACTACGTAAGAGTCTTCATTAGTTCATGTCCGCCACGTGCCGTCATCAGTTACTAGAAACATTTTTAAAATCTGAGGATGCGCGTCAGAAAACACTCTGTGGGCATGCCCATACATTCCTCCAATAATTTACAATAATTAAGAACATATTTTCGAAAGGTTATGGTAATTAGGCCCACTTTCTAGCTAATAGTAGTTGTCGCTTTAACCTCAAATTTGTACATGCTAAGCTTGTTGCCTCGGGTAAATACCTATACATAAAGATTATGTCTTAGTGACTTATTAAGGCCATTAACATACTCTATAACATAGTTAAGGGCATAGGGATAGAGTCTCTAAAATAAGAACACGAAATGACGTCACTTGAAGGTCAAATGGGTAATCCTAGCTTTATGCTATACCCGAGTCCTTGAATGAGTAACATATATGTATGTGTGTGTGTGTGTGGAGAGAGAGAGAGAGAGAAAATGGATCAAATGAGAACCAAAGCCCCATGTGAGAAGAGAGAACCAATCAGATCTTTGATCTTCATTTTTTGGACGGCCAAGATATGTTACCAAGATTCAAAATTTCGGTGGCATTATTGTAATATTAGTGAATCGGGGTTATTTTTATAATTTATGAATTTTATTCTATTTATGTTCAATTTCTTTACCCTATCTTTCTTTCCTTTGCAATCTCTTTCCTTTTGTATATCTATGCGTTGCTTGTAATTGAATTTCAATTCTTCGCAATCGTTGTTCACGTGAGTTATAGATTTTTTTCTGGAGATATATTGTTCATTGTTTTCGATTAAGATGCCAGGTAAAATCTGAATGTTTCGTTAATTTTTTTTTTCAATCTGCGTTTTAGCTTAGATCAATGATGTTGATGATTTGATACAATTTTTCGCGATTAAATATATTTTCGATGTGAGATATGTAGATTCAAACTTAAAATCTATGTTTTTAAAGTTGATTAAGTTGATGTTTTCAACTTTCATGATTAACAGGTGTTTTCAATGTATTGTTGCTGGCGTATTTGGGAAACACGTATTATTAGAGGTTTAGAATTTGATCATTTGATATAATTTTTCGCAATTAAATATATTTTCGATGGGAGATATATAGATTCAAACTTAAAATCAATGTTTTTGAAGTTGATTAAGTTGATGTTTTCAACTTTCATGATTAACGGGTGTTTTTAGTTCTTTGTATTGTTGCTGGCGTATTTAGGTGTCTAACACATATTATTAGAGGTTCAGAATTTGTGTGCTTTATCTATTGATTCTACAGATTATATTTTTGCAGTACTCTACACATATGTTATTTTTCAAAATTTGTTAGCATTACAATACGTTTTATTAGCATTATAAAAGTTCTTATTAACATTACAAAATGAATTATTAGCATTATAAAAGCAACATGTCAACATTATAAAAATAGTTTATTATCAAAGTATTGGAGTGATAAACGATATATTAGCATTACCATGATTAATTTTAGCATTACTATGATTAGCTTTAGCAATACTATGATTAATTTTAGCATTATCAAAGAAGATATTAGCATCACTGTTTTTATATTTTAATTTTTTATCTTATTTAATCTACAGATTGTGTTGGTACCACTCTAGAGATTTCTCTTGCGTTGGCTGAATTTTAGTTGAGATCAATAATGTTGATGATTTGATATAATTTTTTCGCTATTAAATATATTTTTGATTGAAGATATGTAGATTCAAACTTAAAATCAATATTTTTCATGTAACGTCATATTTTTTGAAGTTGATTAAGTTGATCTTTTCAATTTTCATCATTAACAGACGTTTTCAGTTCTTTGTATTGTTGATGGCGTATTTGGATGTCTTACACATATTATTAGAGATTCAGAATTTGTGCTTTGTCTATTGATTTATGTAGATTATGTTTTTGCATTACTATACACATGTGTTTATTTTTCAGAATTTGTTAGCATTACAGTACGTTTTATTAGCATTATAAAAGTTCTTATTAGCATTACAAAATAAATTATTAACATTATAAAATCAGTCTCTCAAAATAATAAAAACAATTTATTATTAGAGCATTGGCATGATAAACGATATATTAGCATTACTATGATTAGTTTTAGCATTTTCATGATTAGTTTTAGCATTATCAAAAATGATATTAGCATCGCTATTTTTATATTTCAATTTTTTATCTTATTTAATTTGCAGATTGTGTTGGCACCACTGTAGAGATTTCTCTTGGATTGTCTGAATTTTATATATCTGATTGCGAAACATCCTTAAGACTGCATTGGATATACTTTTTCCTACTTTAGATGATGGTATAATATTTTATAAGGTGTGTGCTTCATTATGTGAATTTGATATTCGTTTATCTACTACAACACATCGGTGGATTTTGGTGAAACTTTGAAGAAAAAAGACATCGAGTGTCTAAGAGGACTTCATGTATGGCTATGATGAGGTTGAAGTATGTTGGTTCTGATGGCTTCAAATTAGATTATTTGAGGAAAGACATTCACATTCTCTTGTTTTGTATACACACAGGGAGTTTATGAATCTGGATAAGAATATACATCCTTCGTACCAAAGTTTTATTCTAAACTTTGCAATGACAAACATTGGACCTATGAAAACATTTAGGTTATTTAAAGAAGTTGTTGGTCGATATTCCAATATAGGGTGTATAGTATTTGATTTCAAAAACTTCAATCGGGGTCTTGAGGTGTATGTTGTTGGCGTTGACGCCTAAATGATGTTAATACCAATGAATACTAATACTAATACAACAAAATGTTTCATAACTTGGTTTATAACGTTCATTTTAATTTTTTCGTACATATATTATTCTAATGCTAACAAAAGCAATGATAATGCTAACACGGATAGATGATAATGTTAATTCAACAAAACTGTAATATCGTTATTCATGGTTGGTTTATAATGTTCCTAACAATTTTTCATGATAATGTTAACAAGAGTAAAGGTAATGCTAAAGTGAGCTATGACAATACTAAAATTTGCGAATGATAATGCTAATACTACAAATTGTATAACTAAATCATACAGTGCCCCAACTGTGTTAGGTTTTACATGTTTCTACAAGTTTCTCAATGCTAACAAAATAAAATCAATTGGCTAAATCATCATGAAACAAAGCTAACAGAAATGAACGATGGTGTTAATTCAACAAAATTCTAACCGCGTTATTCATGGTTGGTTTATAATGTTCCTGACAAGTTTTTAATGCTAATGCTGCCAAGAGTTATGATAACGCTAAAATAAGTTATGACAATGCTAAAACTTATGAATGATAATACTAATATTACAAATTGTACTGCTAAATCATAGAGTGCCAACAGTGTTAGATTTTACATGCTCCTACAATTTTCCAATTTTGCCCTTGCAAATCTTTGCGGGTTGTTGATTTGCTTGTTATTACAAAAATATCACCCCTTAATTCTTTTAATCTGGGCCGTAGGTTTTGGTAGATTAGATATTAGGGATTGATTCTTAGTTCTCACACAAGGTCTAAATAAGTTTTATAAATAAATGAAAAAAGCAAGAAAAGAGAGTCAAACCTAAAAAAGCCCGGATATCACATGCTTATAACTTTAAGGGCCAGAGCCTTATTAAAAAATTAAAATTAGCCAGGACCGCAAAAATCATGTATAACAGCCTGAACAAAACGATAATAGAAAGACCAAACCAGACTGAACCCTATAAGTATGTGAGACACAAAAAAGAAAGGGAGCAATAAAATCACAACCCTCCATTTTGCTTTAAGAATCCACGGGGCCTCTAAAATACTTTAGATTAGCAATCATATCCATATTTTTAAGTGCAATCAAACTTGGCTCAGTCAAAACATATGGAGCCAATCCTTCCTCTTGATTCCTTATATCCCCGTCACTTCCCATAGACTTCAACCTACCAGATCTTCGAAGCTCGGCATCAGATGGCATATTCCTTTTCTTATAAATACGTTTTGGAACAACAGGAGGATCTTTATCTACATCCACCCCAGATTGAGCTTCCAAATCCTCCTCCCGATAGTCCATTGAATAAGGACCAAGGCCCATAACAGTTGCCCCCTTATCAACCGCTAGAAAGTGTCCTGGAGTATAACTACCTCCTGCTTCTACAACATATTCATTACTACCTCCTACTCCCATAATAGAATTAACAGTTTGTTGTCCATCATAGAAAGCAACTTCTGAGTTCACAACAGCCTTCCCCATGTGATCAGCCTCACTCGGCTCATTCCCAATAGGGTATGCAACACTATCATATGCATTCATCTCAGCATCTTCCAATGCAACGTCATGTGTGTGCACCGCATCTTCTTCCAAAGAATTATTATAAATAGAGCCCCGAGCTTGATCACCCTCGGCTCTAGCAAGCGACTATGTTCCTTCCAACTCATGAACGTTACATGGGCTATCTCTATCCTTCCCTTGATCTTCAAATAACACATCAAAAGGATTAAACTTTAAAACATCCATAGCTAGTAAGGTCTGCCCCGTACCAACTGCCACAGATTCTTTATCTTGCCCATCCTCACCAAAAGATTTCACTACCCATTCTTTCATCGATGGAGCCTTTTTAACAAAATCCCTTTTTCTAGCCTCTTCAACCCGAGCTTCCTGAACATCAGAATTAGGAATCTTCCCTGATTGAGATATTAAATGACGACACTTATTCATTGCATGTCCTACCATTTGGCATTTGCTACAAAATAGCGGGAGACTCTCATAATGCATGTTGACGAAGAATGAGGCATCATCTCGATCAATCATCACCGATGTTTGCAACATTTGCGACATATCTATTTCAATTAACACACATGCAAAATGACCTACGGCACCATACCGCGTATTCCCATTGATTTTCAACGGGGTTTGATAATCGGTATTTTTGTGCTTCTTTTGACTGCAACTTGGGGCTATTTCAATACCATCTTACAAACCAATTGTATATTTTTGTGTCCAAACCCATATTTAATCCAACTTACAAATTCTAGGTGTGTTTCGAGAAGAAAACCAAGAGTTCGAAGTCTGGTGTGAGCCACAGTTCGAGAGCCGGCGCGACCCGAGTGCTCTAGCCCAATTGCCGTGAGCGATCATCTCTAGCGCGACCAACAGCGCGACACAAGGCACAAGTCCGGTCGCGCCAAGTAGCGCGACCTCCAGAATGATCGACAACGTGAGTGAGCTCACCCGCGCCAAACCGTACCTTCGCACTCGTCTCTGGCGCGACCAGCAGCGCGAGAGCCGGTGCGACTGAGAGCGCCCGTGCTCATACACCCGTTCCACATTTCTCTGGTGCGACCAACAGCACGTGTGGTGGTGCGATCGGACCTCTCGCATCGACATACCCCTTCAACCCTTCTCTGGCGCGACCCACAGCGCGACCCGTGCGCGACTAAGCCTGTGTCGCACCCAGATGCCCTGTTTTGCATGCCTTATCTGCTCTCCTTCACTAACATTTGAGAGGACGATTTTTAGATATAGAAAGGGGAGGATGAAATGGGTAGAGAACACTTAGATTAGAGAAGGGAATACTATTCCATTCCTTGCACCCTTTTCTTCCCAAAATTGTAAAAAAAAAGGAAAACAACAATAGAACTAGTGGAAGCGAGGGCTTGGGCTTGGAAGAGGAGTTCTTGTTCTTAGAGTTGAAGTTGAAGCCAAGGGTCATTGTGGATATCTTTTGTACATCATATTGGTTTAATCTAATCTCTATCTATGTTTATTTACAAGTCTTGTTATTTTGATCTCAAAAGCATGAGGTGATCCTTGCCCAGATCATGATTGAAGAGAGGAGAGTTATGTGATTCATATGCTTTTTAGAATACCTTGATCAATGATCTAGCACCCTAGAACCCATTCTTTTTACTACTTTTTAAATCTTTCATTTGAAGAACTTAATTTTCTACATTTAAGAGTGAATTTGGTCTTTGTTGATGGTTTGGAACACAACATTTTATTAAAAGATGATATTTGTCTAAATAGTGATTGTAACTTGAGTCAACATTACTTGCATTATTAAGATCATAACTTATATTCCTTGTGGTTCGACTCGTATCATTGCTTGCTACATCTGTGTACAATTGCGCTTGACATGATCTATAATTTGAGGTATAAAATACATCATCAGGGTTCCGACCGAATGAGCGATTCCAACTAAAACCTCATTATCCCAATACTCAATAGGGAGGTTGTACATGCGTACCTAAACTTGTGCAAGAATAGAATTCAATTTATAGGGGGTAAAATCTATCACCCATTCCCTAATCTTGAAATATCCAGGCCGTAAACTCCAAGATTGAGATTGCTTAACCTTTAATTGATCGACGGTGCAGAAAAATTGAAGAGTAAAGGAGTCCTTACCAATAGAGATCAGACGCCAATCTTGTGACGACATCCACAACTTTTGAAGGCGAGGCTTAAGGTCAGAAGCAGTCCAAGGCTTATCACTGATAAGTCCATTTTTTTGTATTTTTATGGGCATTTTGTTCGTTATAAATGTCATTTTTCGTGTGTTTTGAGTCAAAAAGAACCGAAATGAGGTCATAGGGCATTTCAGAGGTCGAGTCTGGCGAAAGGAGCATTTTATGCCCAGTTATTCAAGCATAATCCAAGATAAATATTCAGTCAAAGACACATGGGACTTCTTTCAGCGCTCATCCTACATTTGGGTAGTGGAATGGGCATATTAGAGATGGATGAGGCTGACTGCATGATATCGTGCCCACTTTGCTCGTACAGACTCGACAATAGGCTGGAATGTGGCAATCACGGAAAACCCGGAATTTAGTTGGAGGAGAGAGATGAGAAAGATAGCTGCATTATACGAAGAAGAGTTGGTGATGGACTGGATTCTTAGAGGCGCTGCAACGAAGAGATAAGCCCAATCCCTAAAAAATAGGGATTCAGTCAACTTATGCTTATCCAGTCAGATCAGAGAGGGCACGCCGGTTCCGGAAATCCAGTGAAGACCCCAGTTTGATGGGGGGAACTCTAATTCGGTAATGTAACTATTTAAGCTACTTTAATTTTTGGAAACACAAGTTTGGGGGAGGCAGAAACCTTGCTACAATTTCTAATTTCTGCATTTTACTTTCTCGTACGCTGCATTGTAGCAAAAACAATTCAAAAAAGCCTTAAGCCTTTGGATGTCGGATTATGTTATTAAACTCAACGTTGGTGTTGAGTATTTTTGCGTATTAATTCAGTAAGTTTTCTTTATAATTCTGTCTTTGATTTCTATTATTTTCATTATGTCTAGCATGCTTGGCTAGACCCTTCATTCTGGTATTTGAACAACGAAAATGGTTTGAATATAAATCTGGACTCATGAGGCCAAAATGGGTATAGTAATACATGATATGTTTCTGTTGATTCTTATGCCTTGTTCCACGTGAGTGTGTGTCTGAAATGCCCAATGTGGCTGATCTCTCGTTAGGTAAAGAGGGCATACCACTATTAATTGAATTGGCGAATCGTGACTGTGTGTTGGTTCATATAGTAATAAGGGAATCAATGAGTTGTTGTGGACACACAAGGAATCGGTAAACAAAACAGATCTTGGTTCATCTAGAACACACTACTGTCTGTTCACTTATATCTCTTTGGGAAACTGGGGGTGGGTGACTGATTAGAGATTTAATTGACGAGGAATCGGTTTTAAGTCTGTAATGAAAGGATGAATGAGGAGACGCAGAGAGGAATCCAATCTCCATAACTAGGTGATTTATCATGTATGAAAATCGGTGTGTTCATGATCGAGTTGTTTTATATTGAAACCAAATTCAAGGTCAAATGCCAGAACTTTTGCATATTTAATTTACAGTAGTGACAACAAAACCAAACCCCTTTTATGATTGGTTACTTGAAGGTGGAATCACAACAGCTCTTTCTGGGATCGACCCGTACTCATTAGCTAGCTATGCTCACTATGAGCACAGGAGTTATAAATTATTTTTGAGTGCGTAACGACCGCGCGTCAAAATTGGCGCCGTTGCTGGGGAGCTAATTTCTAATGATTTGATCTTCCACGATTGGTGAGCCTGGAAGTTGATACCTAGGGGCTCTTCAGAGGAGACTCTATTGTACAATCCGGAGATAGAAAAGACTTCGAGAAAAAATAGGGCAGCAGTGAAGAGGGCACGCCAAGCCACAAGCAAACCTCGTAAGCCTACACCACCACCAGAAGATCAAGAAGATCAATGAGACGAAGGGCACGAGGAGGAAGGACAATTTGAGAACGGCTACAACATCAACATGGTCTTAAATGGAAATTCCGTAAATGGTAATGTGGATGATAACAGGACTCTAACGCAGTTGGTGTTCCCGACTAACATGAATCTGCGCCCGATGGGCATTACACTCCCAGCTGTGATTCAAAACTGGGATATTCATGCAAACTTTACCCAGGTCTTACCGAAGTTCCATGGACTGCCCAAAGAGGATCCACAAACACACTTGCAAGATTTTGAGATGGTTTTCCAAACTCAACCATCCGACCATGGACGAGAGGAGTATGTGCGGTTGGTCTCATTCCCTTTTACCCTTTAGGACGGGGCACGGGACTGGCTGTACACGCTTCCAACTGGCGCTGTGACCACATGGAGACAACTGCAACAGAAGTTTTTGGAGAAATATTTTCCAGCATCCAGAGTACAAGAAATGAGAAGAAGAATAGGGAGCCTGAAGATGGGAACCAATGAAAGTTTCTATGACTACTGGGGAATATTCCAGGAGATGCTGGCGAAATGGCACAGCACCTGATTACTGAACACGACTTAATTCAGTATTTTGTTGGAGGATTAAGACCACATGAGAGGACGATCGTGAATGCCTCATGTAGAGGGTTAATTTTAAACAAACAGCCTGTTGAAACATTCAGAATTCTCACTAAAATGGCTGAAGACAATCGAGACTTCGATGGAGAGGGCATTCGAGTTGTAAGCGAATCAAAAAGGGCATCGGACCAGGATAACAGGATTGATAGGTTGTGTGAAAAAATCAAAAAGATCTTGTCCAGTGTGAGCATGATGAAGAAGCCCAGACCATGTGGAGTATGCAAAAGCGTATCTCATTTCACTGATGAGTGTCCTACTCTACAAGACGAAGTGGAAGAAGTGAACGCTGTAGGTGGCCAGAATGGGCATTTCAGAAGATATGATCCCCATTCCTAGACTTATAACCCTGGCTGGAGAGACCATTAAAATTTCAGATAAAGAAGGCCAGAGGATGAGCATCCTACACGCCCATTACCGCCGCCAGAAGAGAAGAAAAAGCAAATGCTGGAGGATCTTATGTTTACTATGGCTGAGGAAAATGAAAAATTCAAGCAGGAGACTCGAGCTGATCTCTTGCATATGAGCAAGCAAATCAATCAGTTGGCTCAAGCCATGCATAAGATGGAAGAGAAATATGGGAAGCTGTCTTCCCAAGTTGAAAATCCAAGAGAGCAGATGAATGCAGTGACTCTAAGGAGTGGAAAAGAACTTCTGGAGATGATCAGACCAGTAGAAGAGAAGGACGATGTGCCCTTGGAATAAGAAGTGGAAAAAATTCCCACAGAGGACGAGGTATACGAAGCTGAACAGGAGGATACTGTGCCCATGCCAGAAGTGAAGCAGTCTGCTAAAGTGCCCATTTCAGTAAAATGGAAGCCTCCCTTTCCAGGGAGATTGGAAAAAAATAAAAGAGAAGAGGAAACCAGTGAGATGCTAAAAGTATTCAGTAAAGTGGAGATCAAAATTCCACCGATCGAGACAATCAAACAAGTACCACGGTATGCCCAGTTTCTGAAGAAACTGTGCACCAGGAAGGTGCGATTCAATGACGATGCAAAGTTCTTAGTTGGGGAGAATGTATCAGCAGTGATACAGAGGAAATTATCCAAGAAGTGTGATGATCCAGGGATGTTCATGATTCCTTGTATCATAAGAGACAAGAAAGTGGAAAAGGCCATGCTAGATTTAGGGGCATCAATCAACGTAATGCCCCTGTCGGTATTTAAAAAATTGAAGATTGGACCTCTGAAGGAGATCCATGTGGTCATTCAGCTTGCTGAGAGTTCTAATGTGTATCCAGAAGGCCTAATTGAAGATGTATTGGTCAAAGTGGATGAGCTTATCTTCCGAGTAGATTTTTATGTGCTTGATATGGGTACAACAACTTCAAATTCTTCAGTGTTGTTGCTGGGAAGGCCTTTCATGAAAACAGCTCGGACCAAGATTGATGTGGACAAGGGCACACTGACGTGTGAGTTTGATGGGGAGACAATGATGTTCAACATATTTGAAGCATTAAATCACCTCCCAGATACAGAGAATTGCAGTTTTGTGAATACCTTTCATCACCCGAGTCGATCTATCCTATCCATGGTGAGCAATAGAGAGCCATTGGAATGGGTATTGTGGGATGGACTGACTGACTAGGATGACCTGGATGAAGACAGTGACATCGAGAAAGGAATTATGATACTATACTCATTGGAAGAAATGCCATATGGGTGTGTAGATTATGGTGTGTCCATTCGGAGGAATGATGATAAATTGATGCCTTCTATTGTCCAAGCGTCCAAGCTAGAATTGAAGGCATTACCAAGGCATTTGAAGTATTCCTATTTGGGGGATAATGAGGCTCTCCTTGTAATCATAAGTGCGGGGTTGAATCAAGCTGATTAGGACCACCTTTTGAGATTGTTGAGATTGTATAAGGAGGCACTCGGATGGACTTTGGCAGATATAAAGGGCATTAGCCCAGCGGTTTGCATGCACAAGATCTTGTTAGAAGATGATACAGTGCCCGTTCATGATCCACAAAGAAAGCTCAATCCAGTGATGAAGGATGTGGTGTTGAAGGAGATAATTAAGCTACTGGACCAGGGCATTATATACCCTATTTCAGATAGCAAGTGGGTCAGTCCAATCCATGTTGTGCTCAAGAAGTTGGGCATTCACGTTGTGAAAAATGAGAAGGGAGAGCTTGTGCCCACGTGACTGCAAATTGTCTGGAGAGTTTGCATTGACTACCGAAAGCTGAACATGGTCACCCGAAAGGATCATTTTCCACTTCCGTTTATTGACCAGATGCTGGAGAGACTTGCAGGAAACAAGTTCTTTTGTTTCTTGGAGAGATACTCAGGATACATGCAGATTGCAGTGAGTCAAGAGGACTAGGAGAAAACAACATTCACGTGCCCATTCGGCACATTTGCCTATCGCAGAATGCCCTTTGGCCTCTGCAATGCTCCTGGCACGTTTCAGCGATGTATGATGAGCATATTCTCTGATTTGCTCGAGAACTGCATTGAAGTATTCATGGATGACTTCACGGTGTGTGGGAGCTGCTTTGATCGATGCTTGGACAATCTGGAGAAGGTGTTGCAGCATTGTGTGGACAAATGCCTGGTGCTGAACTACAAAAAATGCCATTTTATGGTTAGAGAGGGCATTGTATTAGGCCATGCGATTTTCGAGAGGGGCATTGAGGTTGATAAAGCTAAAGTGGACATAATTAAAAAGTTGCCATATCCCACTTCAGTGAAGTAAGTGAGAGGATTTCTGGGGTACGCTAGATCTTACAGGAGGTTAATAAAAGATTTTGCAAAAATTGCCCAGCCTATTACTCATTTATTGCAACAAGATGTCCCATTTGAATTTGATGAAAAGTGTAAGAAGGCATTCAATTTTCTGAAGAAGCACCTGGTCACAGCACCAGTTATCCAACCACCAGATTAGAGAATGCCCTTTGAGATTATGTGTGACGCCAGTGGCTGCATTGTGGGCGCTGTACTAGGTCAGAAGAGAGGAAAAGAGAGTAATGTAATTTACTATGCCTCCAAAACTCTGAATGGGGCACAGTGTAATTATACCACTACTGAAAAGGAACTATTGGCAGTAGTGTTTGCATTCGAGAAGTTTCAGTTTTATCTCTTGGGAGAAAAAAACATTGTTTACACAGATCATGGTGCCCTGAGGCACTTGATGGCCAAGAAGAACACGAAGTCGAGACTTATTAGATGGATCCTACTTTTGCAAGAGTTTGATGTCAAGATAAAGGATAAGAGTGGGGCACAGAACTTGGTAGCTGATCATCTGAACCAAGTGCTGAATGAAAAAGGTGATGAGATGCCCATTACAGACCATTTTCTTGATGAGCACTTGTACTCAGCACGGGGCACACTAGAGCCCTGGTATGTACATATAGTGAATTTTTTGGAATCAGGAGAGCTGCCAATTGGGTACTCAAGGTACCAAAAGAATAAATTGAGGCATGAGAGAAAGTTCTATGCTTGGGATAACCCTATTCTATGGAGGAGATGTGCTAATCAAATCATAAGAAGATGTGTCCTAGACTATGAAATTGATGAGATTTTGAAGCATTGTCACAATTATGCTTGCGGAGGGCATTTCGAACCAAACCGAACAGCAAGAAGAGTTCTGGACTGTGGGTTCTTTTGGCCCACAATTTTCAAGAATGCCCACGACGTTTGCAAAAGGTGTGATCAATGCCAGAGAGTCGCTAACATCACAAGAATGAATGAAATGCCCATGACACCCATCATGCCAGTAGAAATTTTCGATGTTTCGGGAATGGATTTCATGGAACCCCTTGCAAACTCTAAGCGGAACCATTACATTATCCTGGCAGTTGATTATGTGTCCAAATGGATGGAAGTCAAGGCTACTCCTACCAATGATGCAAGGGTAGTAGCCGCATTTCTGAAATCCCACATTTTTAGCCGGTTTGGTGTGCCCAGGTCCATCATCAGTGATCAAGGGACCCATTTTTGCAACCAAACAATGGAAAGGCTATTGAAGAAGTATGGGGTAAATCATAGAGTCACAACAGCCTATCATCCACAAGGGAATGGCCAAGTTGAAGTCTCAAATCGAGAAATTAAAGCTATCCTTGGGAAGGTAGTGAATCCAAGTCAGAATGACTGGAGTGCCCATTTGGATGATGCCCTATGGGCATACAGGACTGCATTCAAGACTCCAATTGGGATGTCCCCATATCGAATGTTATTTGGGAAGTGTTTCCATCTACCAGTAGATCTGGAACACAAGGCACGATGGGCACTTCAGAAGCTGAACATGGACAAGGATGCAGTCGGGCATTTTAGAAAATTTCAGATTCAAGAACTGAAAGAAATGAGAATAGAAGCCTATGATAATGCTGTGCTTTAGAAGGAAAAGATGAAAATGCTTCATGATCAAGTGATTAGAAGAAAGAGATTCTTCCCAGGACAGCAAGTGCTTTTGTACCATTCGAGGTTTAAGTTGATGGGAGGAAGTCTAAGGACCAAGTAGGTTGGTCCATTTGAAGTCTATGTGGAATGCCCCAATGGGGCAGTCAAGCTTAAAAATCCCAAAACTGGAGGGCACTTCAAGGTTAATAGCCATCGTCTCGAACCTTACCTGGGGCATTTTGATAGGGATGCTAAAGTGGTTTGGCTCGGGAAGCCCATTTACACCTAAGTAGGGATTTTATCGTGCCCACGACAATAAATGGGGCGCTACTGGGAGGCAACCCAGGTTTTTAATTGCTTTTATTTCATTTTTCATTTTAATTAAATAAAGTTTCCAGTTAATTAAACTAGATTATGGGTAATTTTACGCTTATTTTTGGATAAGTATGTAATCTGCAGGTTAGGATAAAGAGAGAGAAGCAAGAGATAGAGTTAAATCCCGAAAGATTAGGGACTCTAAAGCAGGGCACTCTAAAGAGATAAAGATGAAGTCCGATTTTTTAGGGATAATGCTCATCCATTACTATGGGCATACCGATCGCATAAAAACCCTAAGAATCTGAAAGGTCACGGTCACATCAAGCTACAGTAACACTATACTTAAATAAACCCCACAAAATCAAAACAATCACTTTCACTCTCTTCGAATTTTTCTGAAACATCCAAGCCCTCTTCGAAAAACCCTTCAAGCAGAAACCTTTCCACCACCTCTCAAGCTTCAAAAATGGTGAATACTAGAGGCAAGAAAGTTGTTCCATGGGCGAAGGACAAGCTGAAGTTTGAAGCTCCTGCTGTGGTCGAAAAGCCCGCGCAACCAAAAGCTGCAAAGAAGAAGGCTGTGAAGCCTAAGGTTGGAGCCACCGCCGAAGCTGTCACCAGAGCAACCAACAAGGTTGCTGAAAAGATTGTGCCTGAGAAGGAGCTCGCATTGGAGGCGGAAGAGACAAGCTCTTCAATGTCGTCACAAGAAGAACAGCCGGAAAAGGATGCCACGATTGTGGCCATGCAGGAAGAAGAACCAGCTGCAGAGCCCATAATGGAGCAAGTTCAAGAGTGGTAAAGGTGACCGCGAAGAAAGGGAAGAAATCGGCTAGGGTTCCGATACCTGAGCCATCTAGAGAAGCTGTTGAGGGAGATGAGAATGTGGAAGATGAAGGAGATGAAGGACTAGATGATTTTGTAGATGAATTGGACGAGATGGATTCTCAGAAAGAGGAGGAACCACCTGTGGAGATAAAGAAAAAGGCTTTGGAGAAGGCCAAAGGTAAAAAAAAAGTTGGAGAGCCCATTCCAGAGCAGTCAGAGCAGCCTGAAGAGTCTAAGCGTGAGGAGACCGAGAATGAGGCCTCTGAGCAAGAGGAAGAGGAGCAAGAGCAAAGTGAGCGGTCTCAAGCTCACATGCTTGTTGATGAGCCCTCGGAGGACTCACCGCCCAAGCAGAAGGTCGGCAAGGCGGTGGCCATGAAGGCAGGGAAGAAGCTTGCTGGAGAGCCCTCTTCATGGAAAAGAAAGGCTGGGGAGGGCACACCAAAGCCTGAACCTAATAAAAGCAGAGGAGTGGGGAGCCCCACCTCAGGAAGATTTGGAAGCGGTCAACCACCGATCCGATGCATCATAAACTCCAAAGGAGTCCACCGTGAGTCCCTCGTTGCTCTGGGTATAGAGCAGAAAGTAAGAGATCTTTTCGCTGCTATTGGGTGGGAATTATTTCTGGATATGGAGTGTGTAATTTTCTCTACTCTCTCGCGAGAGTTTATTCAAAATCTGAAAATCAAAGCTGTGAATAAGCCTGCTACGTCTACTAAGATAATGAGTTTTAAAATTCTGGGTAAAATTTTTTCTATGTCTGCTGATGAATTAAATATGTTATTGGGCATTGTGTCTTATATAGATCTCCAAGATGATTTGTATGTGAATGCAGTAATTGTTGTGCCCAACTCTACTAAGGGAGTCGAGGCAAAATGGCCTGAAATTGGGGATGGCTCCACTTATCACAGTGGAGCCACAAAAGGTTATTGTTTGAATAACGAAGCCTTGAGATTCTACCATAGGGTGATGGGCTATAGTTTCTTCGGGCGAAAGGATAGCTCAAATTCTATCACTAATCAAGAGCTTTTTATTCTCTGGTGCATGGTTAAGAAAATTAAAATAAATTTTGGCTCTATGGCCATTGTGCACTTTAGGGAGATAAAAACACACCCTAAGCATAGAATCTCTTGTGCCCAATTGATCACCTAAATTGCTATTTAGATATAGGTTGCTGGATTTGAGCACCACTGATTTGACCCCCCTGCCCCTTGAATTCTTTGATATGGCTTGTCTAAAAAGAATGCAAGATGTGGTGGATGATGAAGAAGGAAAGCCTGTTTTCTTTGTGCTAAGGGCAGACCTCTCGAGCCTTTTAATGATTGCAGGTACATCTAGGAAGCCACCAGCAGGGAGGGCACAGCAAGGGGAGCACCTAGTTACTGTGATAATGAAAAAGTTGGAGTCATTGGAGAATGCCTAGTCCCAGACATATGAGAAACTAGACTACATTGAGACAGCCCTGAAGGTGTACTTTAGGCACGTTGGGTTTTCTTACCCAACGCCCTCGTTCGACTGATTCCTGGTTTTTTTCTTTTCTTAGCTTAGTTTTTTTGTTTTTGTTTTTTCTGATTTTGTTTTTAGTTGTTTTTGTGTCGCCCCTGTTCACCCACTTTGCCTAGTGCAAAGTGTGTGGGTGGGGGCATTTTAGTTTGAGTTTTAGTGTCTTTTGTTGAGTCTGTTTTTACACTTTGCAAAATGCAAAGTGTGTAGGTGGCTAGTTGAGTCAAGCATGCTTTCTATGAAGTCTATGTGGCCATTGCATTTGATATTTTTTAACATTAAACTGCTTCATATAAAAAATTAGCATGTCCACATGAGATAGGGATGATGAACAAGTTTAGCATACCCTATGAGACTTGAGCCTAAATGTTGTATGCCCATTTCACAACTTTCTTTACTTCATGTGTGAACAATTGTGTGCTTAGAAATTCTAGAACTTGCTACTGTTCTGTTTGAAGCCTGGGAATTGTTGATACATAAGTAGATGATATAGGCCATCTTTTGTTGAGCCACCAGAATAAAAATTTACCCACCAATGACACAGCCTTTGCAGCCCCTTGAGCCTATGAAATGCCCTGATAGATTTTTGTTTGGGATGGTATATATATAGCCAGGGTATCACAAGAACCTAAAAAGAAAAATGGGGAAGACAAAATTATTGGAGGGGATACTTATATAAAAAAAGAGAGGCTGGAAAAAATAGGGGGGATATTTCTAAAAAAATAAAAATAAAAAAAAAAGGAAAATATGATAGAAAAAAAAAATCCCCTAGTCTTAAGTGTTTAGAATGCCCAGAGTAAAGTAATACTTGTTGTCTGAACGGGGCACAACAGGGTAGTTCACTTAGAAAAAATGGGAGGGCTTGTATAGAAATAAAGCCCTACCTACATGAAATGCCCTTTGTAGCCTAAAAAGCCCTACTGATACTTATGCATCTATGATTTCTGAAGATTGGTAGTAGAACTTTAGCAAGCTTATGGGACGACTAAGTACAGAATTGTATTGATTTGAGTGTATACACTGAGTGAAGAGAGTGTGTGATGATCACCAAGCTGAACTCATTTTTTTGACCTATTTTTGGTATGCTGATACTTTGCAGTGTTGTTGGAATATTGATTGTGATGTGCCCACGCTGATTAATAGTTTTCATGCTTTGTTTTGAGTCTGTTTCTTTTTGCCTTTCTTTTCTTTTGTTTTTGTGGATGCATTGCATCCCATGCTTGAGGACAATCCTGTCTAAAGTGTGTGGGTGTGATAAGTCCATTTTTTTCGTATTTTTATGGGCATTTTGTTCATTATAAATGTCATTTTTCATATGTTTTGAGTAAAAAAGAATCAGGATGAGGTCATAGGGCATTGCGGAGGTCGAGTCTGGTGAAACGGGCATTTTATGTCCAGTTATTCAAGCAAAATCCAAGCTAAATATTCAATCAGAGGCACAGGGGACTTCTTTCAGCACTCATCCTACATTTGGGTAGCGGAATGGGCATATCAGAGATGGATGAGGTTGACTGTATGATGTCGTGCCCACTTTGCTCGTACAGACTCGACAATAGGCTGGAATGGCACAATCATGGAAAACTCAGAATTTAGTTGGAGAGAGATGAGAAGGATAGCTGCATTATCCGAAGAAGAGTTGGTGATGGACTGGATTCATAGAGGTGCTGCAATGAAGAGATAAGCCCAATCCTTAAAAAATAGGGATTCGGTCAACTTATGCTTATCTAGTCAGATCATAGAGGGCACGCCGGTTCCGGAAATCTAGTAAAGACCCCAGTTTTTTGGGGAAACTCTAATTCGAAAATGTAATTATTTAAGCTACTTTAATTTTTGGAAACACAAGTTCGGGGGAGGCAGAAACCTTGCTACAATTTCTAATTTCTGCATTTTACTTTCTCGTACGCTGCATTGCAGCAAAAACAATTCCAAAAGGCCTTAAGCCTTTGGACGTAGGATTATGTTATTAAACTCAACGTTGATGTTGAGTATTTTTGCGTATTAATTCAGTAAGTTTTCTTTATAATTATGTCTTTCATTTCTGTTATTTTAATTATGTCTAGCATGCTTGGCTAGACCCTTCATTCTGGTATTTGAACAACGAAAATGGTTTGAATATAAATTCGGACTCGTGAGGCCAAAATGGGCATAGTAATATATGATATATTTTTGTTGATTCTTGTGCCTTGTTCCACGTAAGTGTGTGTCTGAAATGCCCAATGTGGCTGATCACTCATTAGGTAAAGAGGGCATACCACTATTAATTGAATTGGCGAATCGTGACTATGTGTTCGTTCATATAGTAATAAAGAAATCAATGGGTTGTTGTGGGCACACGAGAAATTGGTAAACACAACAAATTTGGGTTCATCTAGGGCACACTGCTGTTTGTTCACGTACAAGTCTTTGGTGAATCAGGGGGTGGGTGACTGATTATGGATTTAATTGACGAGGAATTGCTTTTAAGTCTATAATGAAATGATGAATGAGGAGACACAGAGAGGAATCGGGTCTCCATAACTAGGTGATTTATCATGTATGAAAATCGGTGTGCCCATGATCGAGTTGTTTTATATTGAAACCAAATTCAAGCTCAAATGCTAGAATCGTTGTTATTTGATATCTTCTTTACTTTCTTCTTGCAGATTTAATTTACAGTAGTGACAACAAAACCAAACCCCTTTTATGATTGGTTACTTGAAGGTGGAATCACAACAGCTCTCTATGGGATCGACCCATACTCATTAGCTGGCTACGCTCGCTGTGGGCACAGGAGTTATAAATTATTTTTGAGCGCGAAATGACCGTGCGTCAATCGGCTTTTAACATAAGTAGATGACCAACAAGGGAAAATTGAAATTTCCCAAGCCGTTCTTGATATAAGTCTTCCGGGATTGAGATTGAACTAAAATCGCCTCGACGCACAGGATGAATTCTGGAAAGCAATGTTGTGAACACATCGGGGTGACAATCATTGATCGAAAAATTCACAGCGGCGGCATAGGACACACCTGAATTGGGAAGAGACGAAGACGGATGAACCCTAGATCGCGAATCACGGTTTTGGAGATTTTCAAAATTTTCAGAATTTTTCTCTAAGATTTGAGAGGATATCTTAGAGTTAATGTTTCCTGATGACCGTGAGGAATCATTAGTAGCAGTCATGGGATCGAACGACTACTGAATCACCGGCGATGAAGATTGCATGTCGAACGTGAACAGCGAGAATTAGAGAAGAGAGCATTTTTGATATCTAATTTATTTATTTATATCCATGTTACACAGGGTCTGGTTTCTCTGGAAGCACTCCATATATATATATATATATATATATATATATATATCTTAATCAAATAGATTAAAATCATAATGCTCAATGTAGGCTTTAAAAGAAGAAGAAGAAGAAGAAGAAGAAGATGATGATGATGATTATGATGATGATGATGATGATGATAAAGTATTAACTTTTTCTATAATATGCTTAATTTTGAATTTAATCAAAATATAAAACAAAATATACAAAATAAAAAATAATAAATAAATAGATAAAAATGAAGCAAAAATGTAAATTGAATTTGTAGTGAAGAATACTTGAGTCATAAAGGTTTTAAATTAAATAAGCATCGTTCCTACTTCTCACACCAAGAACTAGCACATGTTTGAATTAAATTTTATGTGTGTGTGTGTATATATATATACACACACAAAGAAATACATGCACACTCAAGACCAACACACACTAAGATCCGAATTTTCTTGCTTCCATTCATCCAATCATACTCTAGTGTGTTCAAGAACACTAAGAACACCAAAAATCAAAATCAAAATCACACTTTATAACTAGAATCGAAATATAGAGTCGAAAAAAAAAAGATAGAAATGAGGTCTTGAAGGGTTAGGGTTTAACTCTTCCTTAGATCAAAAAATTGTAAACCTGATACCTCAAAATCTCTCAAAAATAATTGGAGAAAATGAAAGAGAGGAAGGTGGGGAATCTAAAAATGCATTTGCATGTAAAATTGAGGCTCGTCAAAAAATTCGGGTCGATGGCTCTAGTGACGATGTCGACGGCGCTGCATCAGAGACGAGGGAATGGTGAGAGGGAGAAAGAAGCGAGAAGGGAGCTTGAGCTAAATGGAAAAATTCTAAGGTAAGGGGGATGCATTGCATCCCTCCCTCCTATTTACAGCCCATTTGAGCTATTTCCAATATTTATCAACCAGCCGATAAAATAATTTTGGTTTCAGGCTGTCACAATAGGTAATTAAGTATTACAATAGATTGTCGAAGTGTCACAATATGTTAGTTGAAGTGTCACGATAGATTTGTTTGGCCGGTTGAAACTTTCGTTTCTGAAAAAAAAAGAGGGCTACAAATATCCGAAAATTGGTGAGCCCTGGACACATGTCACTTGCTGAGATGGGTGATGCACTACATATGTTATACATTAGAATTTACCAACTAAATGGGGCTCATCCATAATTACCTAAGCGCGAAAGAATAGGCATCTGTACCCTTCCCTAATTAACATAATCCTAAAATAAAATTAAATAGATTTAAATCATATTGAACTCCATCTTGGATGAAATGAAGTTTTATGATTTCATATCGACGATCACTATCATCTACAATATTTTATTGTCTCGTTCCGATACTATAAGGGTTGATAGGCTAAAAAGCTCATCAATTAATTGGACCTTAACATTAAAAAGCCTAAACCTAGTCATTGGGACCTAAGAAAGAGATAAGTAAAATAAAGTTGTGCCTAATATTTTATTTTGGGGTGTTACATACTTGATTATAAATGAATTTTAATATTTAAAGAATGTTTGAAATTACACATTTGGAAACCAAATGGTAAGAACTTAGAATAAATGATGAAACGCGCGCCTATTTGACTAGAGAAGATTTCAATCATGTATATCTTATTCTAAATATATAGGGGTTAATTGCAAAGGAATACACGAATTTTGAAATTTTTTACAATTTATTTTTAAACGTGCTGTTCGAGTAATTTCATCTATCTATGTACGTACCTCCAAAGTTAGCAAATTGATACACAGATCAATATCATACAAACCGAAATACTATCATACAAACCGAAATACATTCATTTGGATTGAAGGGCACATAGATTCAAATTGATTAGTCAAATATGAGATTGTCTATTTCTCTGCAAAACAAATCACCACCCATGGCAAAACTAAAAAAGAGGGAACCTTAGACACACACACACACACACACACGAGCATTTTGAAAATTTTACAATATTATTTTCATCTTAAATTTTAAAAAGTGGAATCAATACTTACAAAAATACAAAAAATATATAAGTATTGAATAATTTCCAAAATCATTTAGATTCTCGAGCTTTTTGAGAAGCAAAATTATCTATAAGTTCATCAAACACATTTTTTTGTTAGTTTATTTTATTAGAAATAAACCAAAATACTTCGATTCAGTTTTTTTTTTATTTAACTAAATTTTCACTCATCCTATAAACAAATGAAATAAAAAAGACAGCATATAAATAGATTTTATTATTTTAAATATGATACAAAATATTTTGTTGTTATTGATCTATATTTTCCCGATGATATTCAAAGCAAAAAAAATGTTAAACTTAAATAGTAACATCTCAAAAATAAAATAATATGATTATACATATATTTTTATTAGGCCTGGCATAAATATTTTAAAAACTATTATTTTAAATATATTATTACAATAAAAATAAAAATTGGGGGCCCTAGGGCGGTGGCCTACCTGGCCAGCCCTCAGAGCCGGCCCTACCTAGAGAAAATATTGATTTTTGGTCTCACAGGACACGCGTCAGTTCGATTATATTTTAGTCCCGATACTATAATTTTTTATCTTTTAAAAAAAAATCGCTCAGTTTTAACCCAATAGGTTTAAGAATATCAATTTTGGTCCTATGATTTTAAGGCCAAAAGTAGGACAAAAATCGATATTTACTCTATTTGAGACCAAAAATGATAGTATTGAGACCAAAATCGAACTGGTATGTGTCCTGTGGGACCAAAATTGATATTTTCTTGCTCTACCCACAACCGATAAGGCTAGCTATCATCTTGTTCTCATTTAGTCACCTAGTCATCGTCGGATTGGTCCGCCACAGGGGAGCTTCTCCGGCAGTTGTACGTCTCCACCACTACTGAAGGTTCTCCGACAGCTGCCTTGACAATTTCCTCCGATCCTCCCCTGCGCCAATGTTTGCATCGCTGTACATAGAGACATATATATATGCACTACAAGAAAAATGTTTATACACCACTCTTGATTCACCACGGTTTTGGCAATAAACCGTGGTGATATAACTAATAACCACGGTTTTAATTAAAACGGTAGTGTATGAGCGTGCTTCTACACAAAAACACCACAGTTGTAGATATTTTGGTGGTGTATATTCATGAATACACGACTGGTAATCTAAAACCGTGGTATATGTGCGTATCTTTAATGACTACAGTTTTTTAAAACCGTGGTAAGTACACTGTTCAAAAATATTAGGGAAATTGAAAAAAATTGAAATCACTCGCTCAAACCCATTGCTAACTACTCCCTCTCTCTCTCTCTCTCGCTCTCTCTCCTACAGATTCTCACTCACCCTAAAGTAGAGGTGGTCATCACCGTCTTCGTCTAGGCCTCCGTCATCGTCGTCATATAGAGTCTCCAACTTGTTACTGTTTTCGTTTTCGTGTAGGGTTGCCCTAGAAATAGCAGGCATCGTTTCCTCTCTCCGCAGGCATTGTTTTTATCATTTTCTCTAAAGTCGTCATTGCTAGATTTGTGATTTTGAGGTGGCTCAAAAATCTACCTCACTTGCATCTGTTATCGCCGGAGATTGAGGGACGCCTGAGGTTGAGGTATAATTCCAGATTATTCTAAGTTATTTTGGCGTGATTTGTTGCATCTGTGATTGTAAACAATTTTTTGAATTCGACTTCTTCGATCTCGTCGTTCTAGACAATTTTTCGAATTCATACATACTTGAATTAGGGGAAAAAGCCCTAGTATAATTTTCTGAATTAATGTAAATTAGGGACCAAAAGCTGGACTCTCAATTAAAAAAAAATGTTGCTTGTATATAAATAATAAGTCTTGCAGAATTATGTAATTGGTGATCTTGCTCTAGAAATATGTCGTCGAAAAATGTATCCTATATTTGGTAGATATGATGTTCTATTTCTTGTTAGTTTCATTCTATTTTTAAGATTTTCTACTGATTTGCACGACACAATCCCCAAATTGAGGGAACTCTAACTTGCATAAAGTGTGTGTGAGTGTATGGGGAAATCATTTTAAGTTGGAAGCACTATTAAGGGAACTCTAACTTGCATAAAGATTGTGTTGATTTGCATATCTGCATTGCACGGTTTAAATATGAGACTGGTTGAGAACTTTTGGATGAGTAGTACTATTACAAACTGCATGATAAATATTAACCGGTGAATTCTCTGTTCCTCTTGTTTTGTTCTTATCATTTCAAATAGTTAAAGATCTTTATTTCCATACCTTGCCTTGCTTCTATCAGTTATGGGGATGGGTGGTGGTCCAATTGTTCCCACCATGTTACTGTAGGAGAAGTCTTATTGCAGGAGCTGCACTACTTTATGTGAAAATGTCGTATTATGAAGATGACTGGATGATGAATTTGCAATAGTTCTATTGATATTTTATGAACTCTGCACATTACGCGGTTGTAAGGTTACTGTTGGCAATAAAATGGCATATTTCATCTTGGTTGGGAGGTGTTTGAAACTAGGATATGTCTATATTTAACTGTATTTCTGAAATCCACAAACGAAGTAAAATATAGTGAGGTTATTGTTGTCAGAAAAAGTTCATGAGCCCCCATTAACATACTAGTATATATTTTATCATTTAATTTATGTGTTTGTATGGTTTCAAGTTTTCTAAGCGATCCAATTATTAGCAATGAGAATTAAATTCGTACCATGTAGATATTTGAGTAACTATATATATAAGAATGATAAATTAAAATCTTGTTTTACGTAACAAAACTTATCTTTTTAAATTTGTGATTAGTTATAAATTGATAGAAATCAAAACTCATTTTACCAAATAAATAAATATAGTCGGCCACTCAGTTGTAATGAATGTTACTGAATTATTACTTTCTAATTAATTAAATTAATTTCGTAGTTGCTATATGTGCAATCTTGATGTTTTTTCCACTAAGCTTTTCTTTTCTTTGTTTTTACTGTTGAATTGTATTAAAATTAGCTCTCAAGTAGCTAATTTGCTTTGAAGACTTCTTGATTTTCATAATTTATTTTTGAAGACTTTCTTATACTTCCCCTACAATCTTTTTTAGATTATTTACTCTATTGGAACCTTTGCTTTCATGAACTAGTTGAATTTATACATTCTTCAGTTAATAATTTGACAGTAACTTTTCTCAAGGGCCAAACCAAAGCATAAACAAGAAATAGTGAGATTGTTCAAGGATTCTGGTGAAGTTGTGGCAATGATTGGGGATGGAGTGACTGATGCACCTGCATTAAAATTAGCAGATATTGGAATTGTAATGGGCATTGCTGGGACAAAGGTGATTTTACTGATTCAAAGAAGTATATTCCAATATGTTCAAATGTTCTGCTTCATATTCAAGAAATAAAATTAGCAAACCCTTTGTTAATCACTTGTTCTTGTCCTACCCTCTAGATTGCAGAGGAAGCTTCTGATATGGTTTTGCTTATAATAATTTCAGCTCAATAGTTCCTGTAGTTGGTGAAGGCAAATCGCCAAATCCATTTACAATAATATAGGTCTTGATCAGGTAAGTATTATTTCCATTCTTCTATTTCTATAAGATCTATGGTAAGTATTTATGTCTAATCTACATAACATGTATGTTGGTGATATGTCTCCACAAATATTTAATAGAGATAGAATAATACCTAATTTTTTTTGGATATCTGTTTGAAGAACAATTTTTGTTTTTTTTTTCAGATGGTGATGATATTTTTATTCTTCAAATACAGATAAGTTATGAGATAATTATCGTTGTTACTATTTCTATGTATAAGCTCATGATAGCTATTAGTATACTTGTATCTGAAATCATAGAGCAGAGCTTCTGTTACCAATAATACTGACGCATAATATTGGTATTAACAGTTACCATGATGAAGAGTGTAAAAAGCAGAAGTATGATAAGATCAGTGAGAAGAAAATGTTAACACCTATAGAGGTCTGTATTCATGTGCCTGCCTCATTTATCTTTGTTGTTGGCTGTCCTTGACTCCTTGTTTCGAATGCATATTTTGCTGAGTATGCTAAGTTGAGTTATAAAATAATAGTTACCCATTCTATTCGAGTACATGTTTACCTTTTGAGATAGGATGAGGAAGAATGGATGGAGAATATGATTATATATTGGATGAGATTAAATTATTAATTTGATTAGTACTTTTTACATAGCCTATATTTTATTTTTTTTAACGATAATAGTTCAAAAAGGATAAGTATTTGCTAGGGGATATTGATGAAGTTCGTGTGGAGTGGTGGATTGCGTGCTTGAGTGTATATATAAGATCACTGTGCAAGGTAATTTTCAGTTTTATAATCATTAGATCATTTTTTATATTTTAGCTCGAAGAGACTAAGTTAATCACCTATTATATATATGATCAATTGATTTTTTTAGATCTCAGCACGAGAAGACTTCGATCTACAAGTATGACTCAAGGCTTTCACAGTAAGATCAAATTGTAATAGAGTTTTGGATTGATAGATATTGTAGTAGTTTTTAACAAATGACCGGGAGCTAGCTTTGATATATTGAATATTATATTTTGGATTGATGTATGGTATTTTGAATGATATTTAAATTTGTATTTTGAATGATATTTTAATTTGCATTTTGAATGATATTTTATATTTTTTGATGATTTTCAATTATAATATTTTTTAATTTGGGATTAATACAGGATAAAAATAATTTAAAAAACAGGGCAAAAAAAATGACCACGTTTTTTTTAAAAAAACCATGGTAAATTTACTACGGTTTTAATGGAGAACCGTGGTAAATTTACCACAGTTTTAAAAAAATCATGGTTAACTTACCACAGTTAAATTCTAACTGTGGTAAATTTACGACGATTTTATTAAAACCGTGGTAATTTTACCACGGTTTTTTTAGAAAATTGTAGTAATTTTACCACGGTTTTTATAAATCCGTAGTAAACTTACCACAGTTATACTTAAACCGTGGTAAAATTACCACGGTTTTTTGTCATCGTCGTAAATTTACCACGGTTTTTCGTAAATTTACCACGATTTTTTGATTACCCGTGGTGTATGAGCGTGTGCATAAACGACGCCCACCTAGACCACGGTTAGGATTTATCATACACCACGGTTATTACCCGTGGTGTATGAGCGTTTTTCTTATAGTGATGAGAGTGAGGGTGTGTACTATTTTACAAAAGGAGAGTAAGAGACCCTTGATTTATTATGGCGTCATTGGCAAAAAGGTAAGCTTGTAAAAGTGTTTCAATTTAATTAGCCAATTCTTTTATAGGAAAACTAGATTAGGACCTATATAAATTTAAATTTTCGTTGAGAAAATTAATATTCGTTGAAAGCCAAAAAAAAATATGTTTAAATTTATGATCCACAACATTCTTATTTATTTAAACATCCAAATGTATGTTGAAAATGTACAATCGAGAGATAGCATATACACATTATACTATCGAATATTGTTCACTGTATATTCCTGATATAGTAGACAAAAAAAAAAGGTTAATTAATTGGTGAATAGAATGTGAGGCATATATCTAAGTGTTTTAAATAATGTTCGAAGACGAAGCACACTTTATTTCTTGCTTCACCAAGATTAAGCCCATCGTGCACCAAATATATTAGAAAAGTCGACGCTACCCAGCCGTACGGGCACCATGCCCAGTTTTCATGTTTAATATTTTTAAAATATTTTTGTAGAAAATATTTTGAGGATATCTTACTGCTTATGTAGATGTTAATTATATTGGTCTTAAATTTTTTCATCTCTTACTATTTAAACGACAATGTTGTGATTTTTCCACATGATATTCTTAGAAAACACACATTTGTCGTTTACACAGCAGGAGAAAAAAAAAAAAAAAAAAAAAAAACAGTGACCAATATAATTAACATCTACAAAGTCACCATTTATGTCTCCAAAATATAATTTGCAAAATTTTTGTTAAAATATTTATTTTTAAAAAAATAAAATAGACCTTTAGGGCGCCGTGCCCATGCGGATCCCGTCGACTTTTCCAAATGTATTAGATCCAAGCCCAATAATGTAGATGCCATCTTTGACGTTGCTAATTGATAATTTTATCAAACTTTTTTTCGAAATATAGCTGTAAACGGTGTTACAATGCCTTCTGGAATGTGAACAAATTGAAGTGCAAAAAGTAGAAGAGTAGAAGACAATTATAATAAACTGAATTGAAACAAATGTAAATAAACTGGAAATCAAATTCGTAGATTTTCGGGAAGCAAGCCGAGTCAAGGAGATCTATCTCCACAAGATAAATATGCCTTGGCTAGTGCTCATAATTTGACGTTTTGTCTCTCAAAAATGAAATGGCTTTATAATATCCCAAACTTTTTAAGTATTAAAATAATAGCCTATGATTACCTTAAGGGTAAGTTAGGGGAGAAAATATATCCTAAAATTTTTATTTTTATTTTAGGTAGGTGAGCTTGATGAGTAGGTTAGAGACCTTTGATACATTCTTGTATTTTTATAACAAATTCTGATGCCAATTATTTTCCTTTAAACTTAAAAGGTATTTGTTATTATCACTTCGGGTATTAAGAGATGTGTTTAGGATATAACCATATCCAAGCCCTAATACTTACCTAACATGAATAACCAAAACCTTTTGTGTTCTTTTGATATTGCGATATTGCCATACAGATTATGACAATCGCGAACACTTTAGTGCAGATGGCACTAACATTATATATATATATATATATATTAAATTTGAAGTACGGTATGTACTGATGTGCCGGTATATACAGTCATATCGTACCACGGTATATGTAGAAGTGAAGGTACTATGGTACGGTATGACCATATATACCGATATATATCGGCATACCAAACTTTCAGTATACGTCCGTATACCTTAATCTTTGAAAATTCATACTGTTACCTTACCGTAAAATTCCAGTAAGGTATTATACCTTACCGAAAAAACGGTATACAGTAAATAGTGGTATCTTCGGTATTTTTTCGGTATAGTATGGATAGTATTCCAGTATGATGATATTTTTTGCCAGTCCTAGTTAATAATTCAATATGAGATCATTTAATGTGTCTTAAGCACATTTTTCCACATTCCATAAATGCACAATCATGTGACCAACTTTAACAATTAATTTCTTACTTGCCGGAAATCGAATTTGAGCAAATAAAAATACTATAATTATCTTTTACAATCATAAATCAATCGTACACTATTTAATTCTCCCAAAATTAAATACATTGGTCACCAAAAATCGGATAAAATAAGTTATGGTTCAATTTATTATATCCAATTTTCTAACAAATAGTATCGTGACTATCATCATATATAAATGCATAAGATAATTCTAAACACAAGTCTCATTTTACTATTTTGTAGCCCTGAAATTAAATAAATTAAACATATTATTTTAATATCTTTTTTTACTCGCATATAGGCCTCATTTAATTTGAACTTATATTGTATTTTTTTCTTCAAAAACCCCATCAAAGCATATAGCCCCCAACATCTTTGATGGGGTCATGTTGACTAATGGAAATTAATACGTTTATGTCCTTATATTTTTACAACTACCAATTTTCCGTGTAGATCTCATCCAACGATGCTTTCAAAGCCATTACGTCATTGCAGAAGGTTTGTTTTTGTCAAAACTAATTTTAAGTTTTAGATTGAATATATAAGTTTTTACTTACTAGATCCCTTTTGCACTCTGATAGCTGTGTATTTTACACAATTTTTGGATATGAATTGATGATATTTAGGTTGATAAGTTGTGTGATTTTTTTAGTTTTTATGCTCATTGTGTTATCATTACGTATTTTTGATGTATTTGTGCATTTTGTAGCAATAGTGGCAAATTTGATAATTATTTGATGCAAAATGATCAAGTATGTGCTTTGAGAGCTGAATGAGGGACCAATTAGGCTCTTGAACTGGATTTAACGAGCAAAGCCCATGAGAATTGATGGAAATAATTCAAAATGATCCAAATGGTTGTTTAAAGAGTTTAGAAAGATGGAGAATCGAGTTAGGAGCATTGTATAAGTTAAATCGGCCCAATCGGACGAGAAACGAGTGAGAACGGGCCGTTTTAGTGAAGCTCGCACGTACGGGGTCGCCTCGTAGGTCGACCTGACCCACTAGTCGACCCAAACTGCCTTTCTTGCACATGGTCGGGTCTACCTGGGATCGAATGAAAGCACCTAACCACCAGTCGACCTGGACGAAACCAGTTCAGGATTTTCGAGCCTGTTTTAATCCTAAGGTTCCCTCCAACACTATAAATACTCCATCTAGTCATTAGAAAATAGATATATAAGATATATAAATATACGCAATATAGTTCAGTGAAATAAAATGTAAAGAGGTGAATACAATTAGGAGGCACAACAGAGGCTTTGGAGAAGCGGATGTTTTGGTTACATTAAGATTGAAGACTCCGGGTTCTTTATTGTGTTGAACATTATTTTGTTTGCTATGTTCATGTATATTCATTTTATTTAATTATGTTTAGGTAGTTGTTTTATTAGATTCTTAGGTTTCTAAGTACATTGGATTTCATAATTTAATTTATTGAGTTACATTTTCCAGTTATCATTGAGTATTTAGTTTCATAGTTTGAATTCTCATGTGTATGTTGATTGCAACAATATATGTATGCAAGCTAATCAGGAATATTCTCATCCGTGACTGATTAATTAGTGTAAAAAATAGGTGAATCAATTTATTAATGCTTGGAAGAACCTACCAAGTGAACAAGTGTTGCATACGAATTATAGTTCAATGTACTTGATTGTTAGTAATGACGTGTGTGAAGAACCGACCCAGTGAAGTGCATATTCATTATTACTATGTTATCACATATGTTCATGAGAACAGTCTGATAACATTATCAGTTAAATGATTTTCCACCATTAATAAATTAAATAAGGTTAAGTAGTCCCTAAATCTATCCTAAAAGCCACCGTATGAACTCTACTCTAGAATCCATTATTTTCATTAATTATTTTATTTTAAGTTAATTGTGATTTTACTTTTGAAGTATTTATTTATTTGTTCTATTTTTTATTATTTGAGTATTTAGATATTAATGAGGTGTCTATGTTTTAATATTTACATTGTTATTTGCCATCACAATGCATGTGGATATCATACTCTTACTTACTATATATTACAATTATACCGTACACATGCGGATATTTTTACCGCTAAAAAAATATCCTTTTTTTAGGGGCAAAGTTGCATTTGCAGGCGAAGATCCTTTTCTGCTGCATTATCGTCTGCAAATCCGTGGTACACTCCTATCACCAACCCTCAATTCATCTCGTCTCTCTTAAATTTTGTTGTGCTTACAAAAATTAATCTTCTTTACTTTTGATCAGGCGCCACAAAAATATCGAGTACTATAAGTTGTATATAAAAAACATTTATTGATTCCACTACATTAAAAAAGGATGGATCATCAGTCGTAGGCTTTTTCCCCAGAAAGTTGAGGATGCATATGCATGCATGAAGATGGAAATGACTTTTCTACCACAAATGATTTGAAACATCAAACTTCAATTGAAGTAAAAACTTATAAACACAAATTATCGGGGAAGATTAGTATATTACTAAAATTCTCTTTTCAGTAGTGTTATTAGGTCGTCATCCTTATAAATATGTATACTATTTATAGATTTCAAACGTATCCTTTCATCTAATCTCATCCTTCAACGTTCACAATTAACACCACTGCTACCACTATCAACACTAACACACTCCACTAATTAACAATGATATTAAAACAAACAAATAACTCATAACCCACTACTCTATTACATTAATGTAAATAATGCATTAAAATAAATTCTAAATTAAATTATTTCAACAGAGGCTTTATTTTTTGTTCTTTTTTTTCTAGATTTTTTAAGTAGTAAGGATAAAAGGGTAAAATTAAATAAAATATATATTTTAATTAATTTTGGGAGTCGTGAAGAGAAAAAATGGAAGATGTATTTAGAATTACCCAAATGCAAATAATGCGGAAAGCGCATTTGTCCTAGAGTACTATTAAATATTTCATGGAGAAAGTGGCATGTGCCAATTTATAAGGGTGGGGATAATCTTTGTTTTACAGGTCGGTTTGTAAGTGTAGCGCCCCGAACCCGGAGGCCAGATACGCTAACGGGAACACACACGATGAAAGAAAATCACAATAAAATTTTCGCAAACTAATATAAATCATTTTCTCGAATTATAAAAATTCGGACAGCACTTCGTTTAAAATATTAATAAATTCCACGCTTATAGGCGTTTACCATTCAACAACCAATCACATAAGATAAGAATTTTCAACCAACCTATCATTTTAAAATTACACCTTTCGAACCACCAAATGAAACATGGTCAACCTTGACTAGTCCAAAAATCCAATATTCAACATTCAAATTATGCCAGCAAGGCCACGACGATCACACGCGCCTATAATATATTTAAATAATCCATAAATATACAGCGGAAGTGTAATACCCCAAAATATTTTAAAAGGTTTTATTCAACTTATGTTACCCTTTGGTAAGTTAGAAAATAAGTTGGGTCCTTAAAGGATTCAAATAAAGGAAAATCGCAGCCAGGAAATCTGTTAAAATTTAATTTGGTCAAAATTTTCTTTAAAAATATGTTCTAATATTTTTCTCGGGTTGATAGAAAAAGTTTCAAGGATTGTGCCAAACATTGAATTTTTCAATTTCGGGTTCAAATGAACTCTTGGCATAACTTTGAATAGAAAAAGGCACATCCATCATTATCCAATTTCTTTTTCATAATATTATCCTATTCGTAATTATCCTATTCTTTTTCCATCATTATCCTTTCTTTTATTCGTTATTATCCTATTTATTTTTCCTCTATAAATAGGAGGTTAAGGTTTCATTTTTCATTCATTTTCAAAATCGAAATGTCGAGCAGCTTCTAGAGAAGGCACGTCTCTAGTTTCCTATTTCAATTCTGAAATAGTCATTTTGAAGGTGTCAATGCGTAGATTACGAATACATAATTTAAAAGATGATTTGACGAACGATCATGATGAAAAATCATCGTGATCGCCGCCAAAAGTCACCACCACCACAAGCCACCACCACCATCCATCATAATCATCAAGCCCCCTTCCTTAATCAATCACGCCAAGCCTCCCCCAACGTTAACCACCACCACCGCCCCCCCCTCCTCCCAAATTAATCAATCACTCCTCTACCGCCTCACAATCGCCTGAAAACGGTGATCTCTTTCGGGTCGTCGGATTAAAATATGTCTTTAGAGTTTTATGTTCTATGTATATTTGTATGCATTTTCCATGTTGTCACTTTTTAATTTCGGGTATATTTTGGGTATCCGAATTTTAAATTGTAGTCTTTTTCAGATCTATCCTTCGTGGATAGCCCTATAGTATTTTTAGTCTCAAAGGTTCTTCCGTCTCAAAATATAATATTTTTATTTAAAGTTTCATATTTTTCCAGTGGGCGGATCTTGCGGTAGGAATTTATTTGTACCGAATTAATTTTAGGATACGGGTTTGACCACCCAATATGCCAAAACTTCCTAAAGGGTTTTTCTTTATAAAAATGTTCTGAGTAAAGTTCCCTTAAGAGTCAAAATATTTTTGATGACCCGGGTGCTGCATATTAAGATAGTAGATATTATAATATTTACTTCGTAGCTAAGAAAGGTTAGATTTTGACCTAATGGTAGTCTTTCATCAAAACTAAGTTGCCGGATAATCTTGTAGGCACAGAAGAAGGAGACTTCTAGTTGAGACCAGAATCATAATCTAGATCTAGCTATCCAGATCATATTACCAGGTGGGTTTTTATTATATAAAAATGTATTTCGGGTTATTAAGCCTTGATATTTATAAAATAAATATGATTGAATATCCAACTCATGACTGTATTTAATATGCTCTCCTGACTCATGTAAGTCTTACTACTGTTTTTGGTGACGAAACTACAATGGTTCACGATATCGAGCCCCAAGCAAACAGGGCAGTGTCCAACCTTAAGCAGCCGGTTATGTACACGAACCGACTCACTGTAAGAGTTAGGGGAGAGTGACGCGCAATGATAGAACTTAAATGATTTAGTATACATGGAATTCACAAATTTTCTGTTTTGAAAGTTTTCCATGATAGTCTTAAAATATGATTGGATATTCTGTTTTATAAATTGATTGTGAAGTTTTTCTCAAAGGTACCTACTGAGTGCATTAGTACTCACGCCCAAAATCTTTTCAAATATTTTCAAGATGAGCTGCAGGATGGCGGATGGTTGTGCTAAGGCTGAAGGGCTATCTTTTGATGTATAAATATTTCTTTTATGTGTGGAGTCTAACTGAGAACATGGTTACCTTTTGAGTCTGAATAAATGCACTGCGTTCTTTTCCGCTTACTCTGATTATTATTATGGAGTGTTTGGTTCTCCGAATCCCATTTTTCTTTACTGTTATGGAGTGTTCGGTTCTCCGAACCCCATTTTTCTTTACTGTTACGGACTGTTCGGTTCTCCGAATCCCATTTTCTTTACGGCTACAAAGTGTTCGATTCTCCGAATCCCGTTTACCTTTCGTTCTTGACACGCAAAAGCCTGGCATTTATTTACTTTCCTTATTCAGGCAGGCACAAGCCTGGCTTTACATTACTTTCCATGTCTAGGTAAAATCCTGAGGCTTCACGATAAGCACATTGTCAAGAAGGAGCTCACTCCGGGCATGAAGGTTCTCCTCTTCAACACCCGTTTGCGGCTCTTCCCCGGAAAACTCAAGTCAAGATAGAGTGGCCCGTTCATTATAGAAGAAGTGTTCCCATACGGAGTAGTGACGTTGAAAAATACGGGAACCAACAATACATTTCAAGTCAATGGGCACCGAGTCAAGCCATATTTTGAAGGATTTCATCAAGAAGCCGATGTTGAGGCTCTCAAGCTCGATAATTCTATCTAATTATCGAAGGACTTCGTCCTAGCTCGAGACTTTAAAATGAGCACTGCATGGGAGACAACCCATGATTTTATTTTTTTATGTTTAGTTTTTGTCATTTTATCCGCTGTTTAATATTTTTTTTTAGATCTGCAATTTTTGTTAATGTTGAATGTTTTACAGGAGCAGGGGAGTCTTACTTAAAACAGGGGAGGAATTTGACTCAACCCCCCCTCGCAGCCCCGCCACCCCCGTTGCCGCACGCAAGACCCGTCGGCCTAGCGCTCCCGCGAGTGCGCAAGGCATGCAGGCGCGCACACCGTCTAACCCACTGCGAGCGCGCACCTCAAATTTGCCCCGCGAACGCGCTGCTCCCCGCGGCCGCGCAGATACCCCTACGGCAACTTCCCTTCCGCGAGCGCGCAAGGCGCGCGGGCGCGCACCCTCTCCGCCACAGACACCCCGCGGCTACGCTAAGGCCCGCAACCGCGGCCCCTCTTTTTCCCATCTCACCTTATAAAAGTGGCCCAGCTTCTGGAACCCTATTTCTTCAACACACCCACGCCGCTTCACCCCCAAAATTCTCCTCCTTGCTGCGAATTCCACAACAACTCTCCACAAACCCACCAAAATTCTGCTCCAACATTCCACTCGCACGCCAAGGCCGCCGCCGTTCCCAAGCCCGCCGCCGCGCTACTTGCCGCCGCCGCATCCAACCCACATCTCTGCTGCAATTTCCACTCTTGCCTCAAGCTTCCATCTCCATGGTCCCCAAAGGTAGAACTCTTTCTTTTTCTTCTAGAGGGGAAAGAGGCTCTAGTTCCACAACGGAGGTGATGAACTTTGCACACGAATTTGGAGTCCCCTTCCTTCTCATCTCCCCAGAAGAAGGTAAACGTTTCACAACCTTCCAAAAATTTGATATTACTTCTCTACGGTATATATTGATTGGAGGTTGATGTAATCCTTGGGACTAAAGGGAAAGGTGACCAAGTATCTCAAAGCCTTAAGCTTGGACACATTTGCAAAAATGAAATTTGAAGTTTATGATAATTTAAGTCTTGAATTCTTTGTATCTTTTGAGTATGATGAGAGGGAGCAGCAAAACATATATTTTAGGATGTTGGAAAATAGGCATGAGGTCACATTGTCCAATATGAAAGACTATTTTGGTTTTGCATCTAAGGGGATAAAAGAACGACCATCAGATTTCAACGTTGCCAAATCTTGGTATGAAATCTCGAGTTTTCACAATTGGGACCCCAAGGGGACGCCGAGCAAATATATCCAGGATCCCGCATTATCCATGGTGCACAAATTTTTGTCCTACAATGTCAGTGGAAAAGAGCAGGCAAACAAAGTGAATTCAACAGAGGTTTATCTTTTGTGGTGTGCCAAGAAGAAGAAGAAAGTTTGCCCTTCTACCTTTCTTTGGTCGGCCATCAAGGGTATGTGTCAGCGCGACATCCAACACCCCTCTTTCTGTGCCTACATTTCCGCCTTAGCTGTTAAACTTGGAGTGCTTGAAGAAAATGGCCCGGCACCAAATGGCCACACCCGGATTGCTCAGTACAACATTGGCAAGGATGAGCTCAAACGGGCTCAGCTTATTTATGATGAGAACCAAGTGAGACCTCATGCCAAACGAAATTATGTTGAAAAGTTGCGGCTTGCACAGCAAGGCACCATGCAACTTACTGGAGGCACCGGCACCTCGTCTGCACAGCCACACGGTCTATCTAATGAGCTCGATTGTAACGCCCCAATTTTTATTACTCTCAATAAAAATGAAATACTAAACATGCCTTTATCAATAGATAAAAAGGAAATTCCAAACCATAAAATGTTAAGGTCTTGAAGAATTACAGCGGAAAAACATATTAAGAAAATAATCTAAATTTTTATTTAAAAAAAACTTTATTTAATCCGAGACCATGACCACCACCATCGCATCTTGACCCACTAAGCATCACCCGAGCCTCCATCTAAAAAAGGAAAGTTTTTGGGGTGAGTACTTTAAACTCAGTGGGGAGTGTCCAATTATCCAAGCTATATAAAATTAAACGAGTAAGTGAGAATAGTAAAAGTGTTCAGTCCGTAGACCAAACCATATAGCCCGTCAGCCCATTTTAGCCCGAAGGCCCTGTCTCATTTAGCTCGAAGGCCCTGTACTGTGCTGTGTCATCACATAACTGAATAATAAAATATAGAGAGAATAATCGGGACAAAAATCACATAAAACCCCACCTTGACCTTGACCTTGATATTAACCAATTAAGTCCTGCGCGCCTTGCCTATAAATTAATCATCTTTAATTAATAAAATGCATGACATGATGTAATAAAACTATGCATGAAATTTATCTATGATGATGGATGCTTAAAACATAGTCAAATAATTCTATAATCCCATATTTTTTTTATTAAAACCAAGTAATGAAAACAATACATACATATTTACAATATATACACGCGTTACATATAGGTATATAAAAGAAACATGCAAACGAACCACTACATGTATTATATATATATATATATATATATATATATATATATATATATATATATATCAAAACACCCAACACATATAATATACATATATTCACGTGCCACACAACACCATTATTATATTATATATATATATATATATATATATATAGAAAACGGATCAAATGAGAACCCAACCCCCATGTGAGAACTAGGAACTCATCTCATCCATCCATTGCTTTGATTTAGATGGTTAAGATTCGGTCAATTTTTGGTCAAAGGCGGAGTGGCGAACTTGTAATATTTGAGCATAATTTTCGAAAATCATATAGACAACACTTTAAAACCGTTGTATATTCTTATAAATTTCGCTATGCTAAAATGAGAGTACTATCATGCTATTATGAACATATATACATGCTAATATGAATATATATACATGCTAGTATGAACAGTTAATGTCCTACTATTAACGAACAATATTTTTTCATGTTGTTATGAATATTTTTTCATGCTATTATGTGTATACTTTCATGTTATTGTGAATATTTTGTCATGCTATTCTGAGTTTAACATCACGCTATTATGGACGAAAAAATATATTTTCGAATAAACATATGAACAATGGATCTTAAATGAAAGAGCACAAAAAGAGCTTTAATTTGATATATAATTTGCGTTAATCTAATAAAAAATGAGCAAGTAATGAATGTTTAAAGTTTAAATAAATTTTGTGTAAGGATGCTGATGTCAGCTTTGACCAGTGGTAGGTTTGACTTCCTCATATTTACCATTATGCCACCACCTTTTTATTTAAATCTGGACCATTGAGATTAAAGTATTGTGTGGTTGAGATTAGTTCCTAGTTCCCACATGGGGAATGGTTCTCATGTGAACCCTACCCTATATATATATATATATATCACTCCCACAAACCTAACATATATATATACACACACGTATATAACTTATCAAACAAGTTTTTGAAAAAAAACAAAATAAAGCTAATACATGCTTCTGGGCCCAATCTCTCGGCCGGATCCCAATTAAACAAACAAGCCCATTTCTTAAGAACAATTCTTGCTCATCAACCTTTATTTCGAAAAAGATTCACAGACTCCCTCTCTCTCGCTACCGCAACTCCCATCCATAGAAAGAAAAATTGGAACAAAAATCTGCAACAAAATCAAAGACTGTGGCTACAACCTCTCACCAACTCTGGAACCATAATGTCGATGCATTATCACGACAATGAAAAAGAAACAGAGTCTCGAGCTGATGTTGCTGCCCTCACGTCGTCGATCCCCGACAACTCACCATACTCTACCTGACACATGCTATACAAACCCATGCATGAGAGAGAAGAGAAACGAAGGAAAGAACTATACCTGAAATGCAACTCAAACGGAACACTCGAGCGAATGAATTCTCTATTTTCTAGTCTCAGATATTTCTTTGGGTGTGGAATAATAGAGAAGTAGAGTTCTCTATTTATAATGATAGATTAGGGTTTAGGTGTAGATTTTTTAGTTATCCCAAAAGTATCTTGATAAGGATGAGAAGATAAACTTTGAGATTTTGAATTTTCAAGAGATCAACTAAAAAAAACGTGGGAAAGAAGAAAAGAAGGGATAAAGAGAAAAAAAAAATCAATTACTTACATTATGGTTTAAGGTTTGGGCTTCATGATAAACTACTTGGTCTTGAAATGACTTGGACTCTAATTAATAAAATGGGCTAGAGAATAAAATTTAAACCCATTAAGCACTCCAAATAAAATAATAAATGCATGCTCATGAAATAACTATATTCTAAAATGAATTCATGCTTTAGAAAAAAAAAATCATATAAATTACTTAGGCGCGACTTACTAGACTTAATCAATTAATATCACATAAATAATAAAAAGACTAAAAATAAAATATATGAATATTTTTAGAAAAGGAACATAGCATATTTTAAAATAAAAGAATAAATAAAGAAATCGGGTCGCTACATCCCTCCCTACTAAAAAAAATTTCGTCCTCGAAATTACTTAATTGGGCCTAGAAACTGCGGGTATCTAGACCAGATTTCTTCTTCCTTTTCCCAGGTAGCTTCGTCTACACTGTGTCTACTCCACTGGACCTTAATCAACGGTGTTTCCCTATTTCTTAATACGTGAAGCTTCCTATCCAGCACAGTTATCGGGTATTCCTCATAAGCTAGATCCTTATTCAATTCTAACTCGGCATAATTCACGATGTTGGTCGGATCGTGAATGTATCTCCTTAAGGACGAAACGTGAAAAACATCATGTATCGAGATCAAACTTGGAGGTAATGCAAGTCGATATGCCAATCCCCCAACTCTCTCCAAGATTTCGAACGGCCCTATATACGTCGGTCTTAGCTTCCCTCTTCTGCCAATATGCACAACTCCTCTCATAGACGACAACTTTAAGAAGACTTTTTCCCCGATCTCGAAATGAAAATCTCTTCTTTTAAGGTCAGCGTACGACTTCTGTCGATCTTGCGCAATTTTGATGCGGTCCCGAATCTTGTCGATTACACCCATCATCCTTTCAACTAACTTCGGCCCGAGTATTCTCTTCTCGCTAACCTCATCCCAGTGCAATGGTGATTTGCACCTCATTCCGTATAATGCTTCATACGGGGCCATCCCAATGGTTACCTGGTAGCTGTTGTTGTAGGCAAACTCTACTAGCGGTAAATGCCTTTCCCAATTTTCACCAAAATCCATCACGCAGGTTCGCAGCATGTCTTCTAGCGTCTGGATGGTTCTTTCTGACTGCCCATCGATTTGAGGATGGTAAGCGGTGCTGAACCTTAACTTCGTTCCCATTGCTTCTTGTAGACTCCTCTAAAAGTTTGAGGTGAATCTCGTATATCGATCAGATATAATAGTTACTGGTACTCCATGCAGTCTTACAATTTCTTCTACGTAAAGCTGGGCCAGACGGTCCATACTGAACGTTATTTTCATTGGTAGAAAATGTGCAGATTTCGTGAGTCTGTCCACTATCACCCAAATTGCGTGGTTTCCTTTGATCATTTTTGGCAATCCCACCACAAAATCCATGGTAATATTCTCTCATTTCCATTCCGAAATCTCAAGCGGTTGCAAAAGACCTGTTGATCGTTGATGTTCTGCTTTCACCTATTGGCAAGTCATGCATCTTTCCACATACTCGCCGATAAATCTCTTCATGTTTCTCCACTAAAAATATTTCTTTAGGTCTTGATACATTTTGGTTCCTCCGGGATGAATGAAATATGGTGTATTGTGAGCTTCCTCTAATATCTCCCATCTTATCTTGCTATTCTTGGGAATGCAAGTTATTCCTTCGAACACTAATGCTCCGTCGTTCGCTAATGTGAAATTTTGAATATTGCCCTTCAATACTCGCTCCTTTATTTTACACAAGAATTTATCATTTTCTTGTGTTGCCTTGATCTGATATCTTAGCAATGGGCGCATTGTCAAGGCTGCCAAAACTGAGGTAGTACTTTCTGCTGGTGGAACCACGTCTATTTTCATCTTAGCGAATTCTTGAACAAGCTGAGATGTATTGGTCCCTTTTCTACTTAAAGCGTCAGCTACCACATTCGCCTTTCCTGGGTGATAATGTATTGTGTAGTCGTAGTCTTTAACCAACTCGAGCCACCTCCTTTGCCTCATGTTTAGTTCCTTCTGGGTGAAGAAATACTTTAGGCTTTTGTGATCAGAGAAAATTTCACATTTCCCCCCATAAAGAAAATGTCGCCATATCTTCAATGCGTGAACCACTGCTGCTAGCTCTAAGTCATGAGTAGGGTAATTGAGTTCATGCGTCTTTAACTGTCTTGATGCATAGGCCACCATTTTTCCGTGATGCATTAGCACATATCCGAGTCCCTGTTTGGAAGTATCACAGTATATCACAAATCCTTCACTACTTTCTAGGATAATCAAAACAGGTGCAGTGGTGAGTTTCTGTTTTAGCAGCTGGAAACTTTCTTCACACTTCTCACTCCATTCGAATTTGATGCCCTTCCTTGTCAACTGAGTTAATGGACCGGCTATCTTCGAGAAACCTTCAATGAAGCGTCTATAGTATCCGGCAAGACCTAAGAAACCCCTGATCTCACCGACATTTTTCGGTGGCTCCCAATTGTTCACTGCTTCCATTTCTACTCCTTGAGCCGTTACCACGTGCCCAAGAAACACAACTCGATCTAGCCAAAAATTACATTTGCTGAACTTGGCATAAAGCTTCTCCTTCCGCAACGTGTCTAGGACCAACCGCAGATGCTCTTCATGCTGCTTTTTATTCTTGGAGTACACCAAAATGTCATCAATAAATACTATGACAAACCGGTCTAAGTATTGGTGGAACACTCTGTTCATCAAATCTATGAACACTGCAGGTGCGTTGGTTAGTCCAAACGGCATTACTGTGAACTCGTAATAGCCATATCTAGTTCAGAATGCTGTTTTGGGAATGTCTCCTTTTTTCACCTTTAGCTGATGATACCCCGACCTCAAATCGATCTTTGAAAATACTCCAGTTCCTTTCAATTGATCAAATAGGTCTTCGATTCTAGGCAATGCGTACTTGTTTTTAATAGTGAGCTTGTTTAGGTCGCGGTAGTCAATGCACATCCTCATGCTCCCATCTTTCTTTTTCACGAACAGAACTGGTGCGCCCCAAGGTGACACACTAGGTCGTATGTATCCCTTGTCTAAAAGCTCTTGGATTTGAACTTTCAATTCTTCCAATTCCTTTGGCGCCATCTGGTACGGTGCTTTAGAAACTGCTGCCGCTCCTGGCACTATATCGATGGAGAATTCCACTTGTCTGTCTGGTGGCACGCCAGTGATGTCTTCAGGAAAGATGACATGACATTTGATAACTGCATCATTTCGGCTCAGCCAATCCATCCCTAGAATCACATCAAAATCCCCCGATTGCTGGAAAATGACTTCTTGATCATGACATTTGATAACTGCATCATTTCGGCTCAGCCAATCCATCCCTAGAATCACATCAAAATCCTTCATCTCCAAGATGAATAGGTCAGCCTCCAAAGTTCTTCCTTCTAGTGCGAGTTTGACTCCTTTAGCCAAACGATCTGCCTTCATTGTTTGGCCCGACAGAATACTTATTCTTAAAGGTTTAGTCTCCTCGTCACATTTTACATTAGCTTTCTCGTAAAATCTCTTTGCAATAAAAGAATGAGAAGCACCTGAATCGATAAGATACCTGTCATCGTCTTGGCCTCGTCTTCCTGGTTCATGGCAAATGCTCGCGCATTTCCCTTCCTGGTGGCATTGGTGTTGTTGAAATTCCGGTTCAGGGGACAATTCATTGCTTAGTGCCCCTGTTGGTAACAACGATAACAGCTGTTCTCTCTGAGCATACATTTCCCATAATGTCGTTTCTAACATTTCTGGCACAAAGATTTTTCTGTCGCTGCCTCTGGTCTGCTTCCTCCTTCAGTTCTAGGTTTCTTGTCAGGCTGGAAATTTCTTTCTCTGTTCTGATTATTGCGCTCATCCCATCGCTGTTTGCCACCATTATTAGGAAATTTTGGAGCAGGCTTGTCCAGATTCAGACGAGTGGACACTGCCCGAGCTCGCTGCACAATTTCTGAGTAAGTGTTGAGATTGAGTGTGAATAAGTGTGCCCCAATCTCAGGTCGTAACCCATCTTCGAATCTCCAGGCCTTCTTCTCACCCGTGTCTACCAAGTGGGGAGCATAACGAGCTAGCTGGTTAAAATTTTGTTCGTACTCCAGAATGATCATACTGCCCTGCTCTATGTTCATTAACTCCTTCTCCCTCTACTTCCGGAACACCTTTGGGAAGTAATTATCCATGACCATTTTCTTGAAAATGGTCCAGGTCAAGTTGTCCCGCTGCTCTGGGCTCATGCTGATCTTCACCGCCTCCCACCAGTGACTTGCATCCTCAGTTAACTGGAACACCGCGTAAGTAACTCTTTGGGTATCTGGACATCCCAAGTAATTGAAGATTCGGTCTAGTTCCTGATCCATTCTTCTGCTGCTAGAGGTCCTCCAGTTCCCTTCAGCTTGGGGGGTCCTAACTGACGAAAATTTATTAGGATACCATCTCCTTCTTGGTGTTGAGGTTGCTGCCGATTCTGATTCTGTTGAGGTAGAACCCTCCTCAGTGCATCTGTGAGGATTAGAGCAAATGCATCCATGTTGTTGTTATTTCCTCCGTTATCATTATTGTTGTTATTGTTGTTGTTGTTGTTGTTTCCTTCATTCTCATTACTGTTGTAATTGTTCATTGATTCCGTTTCTTCGTTGTCTTCTTGAATCGGCTGAGTGTTCTTCTTTGGTGGCATGATTCCTATTGTCGACCATAGAAAAATGGTTAAAATATCTAAAAAAATAACTACTTTTATTTAATTCATAGATTAAAAGAAATAACTTTCAACTATTTGCAACGAAACAAAACTACTGATTTGGAAGAATTTAAATACTAGAGAGCAATAATACTAAAACTAAAGAAAAATAATATTATGCCGATAACTTAAACTACTAGATTCTTCTAAATGCTACTAGCTCGTCTCATTCTCTTTCCCAAATTCAAGCTTTCAGAGGGCTTCTGACGCGATGTCCTAACCCCTTTGGGAACTCGGCCATAGAACTCCTCCTTCCAATTTCGCAGGATGTGATTAATAAATTCATCAAAATTAATTATCTCAAGAACCGATCGCCTTTTTCGTATCTCCAAAGTCAAATCTTTCAGTGCATCATCAACATAATCTCTCATTAGGGGAGATCCAATGATATTATGGATTCTCTCAGCTGCTTCCATTGGGTCAAGCCCACACCTTGCCTGTTTCATTCTCTTCCAAACATGCTGGATCTTCAGCAATTGTATCTCTGGTGCTGTATTATCCCACGATAGCTCATAAAACTTTCCTATCAAATGGTCATTTAAATCTTCCTCTCTACTAGCTAATGGCCGCCCAGGAATTTGACTCCCCATACTCATTCTCACTGTCTTCTTCGATCGTACCATCTAAACCAAAACTCCGAGGACTATAAAACATTTTCATAAACAATACATATAATCATACTTGCATAACTTGAAATAAAACCTTTCTTTTACCTCTACTCCGGGTGATGTTGTGGATGCGATGATGGTCTTAACTTACTTGCTTACTTTCTTTTTATGAGTATTTAGGAACGTATTATTCTCTGATACCAAACTCTAACGCCCAATTTTTATTACTCTCAATAAAAATGAAACACTAAACATGCCTTTATTAATAGATAAAAAGGAAATTCCAAACCATAGAATGTTAAGGTCTTAAAGAATTACAGCGGAAAAACATATTAAGAAAATAATCTAAATTTTTATTTAAAAAAAACTTTATTTAATCCGAGACCATGACCACCACCATCGCATCTTGACTCGCTAAGCATCAACCGAGCCCCCATCAACTGAGTACTTTAAACTCAGTGGGGAGTGTCCAATTATCCAAGCTATATAAAATTAAATGAGTAAGTGAGAATAGTAAAAGTGTTCAGTCCGTAGACCAAACCATATAGCCCGTCGGCCCATTTTAGCCGGAAGGCCCTGTCTCATTTAGCCCGAAGGCCCTGTACTGTGTTGTGTCATCACATAACTGAATAATAAAATATAGAGAGAATAATCGGGACAGAAATCACATAAACCCCACCTTGACCTTGACCTTGATATTAACCAATTAAGTCCTGCACGCCTTGCCTATAAATTAATTATCTTGAATTAATAAAATGCAAGATATGATGTAATAAAACTATGCATGAAATTTATCTATGATGATGGATGCTTAAAACATAGTCACATAATTCTATAGTCCCATATTTTTTTATTAAAACCAAGTAATGAAAACAATACATACATATTTACAATATATACACACGTTACATATATGTATATAAAAGAAATATGCAAACGAACCACTACATGTATTATATATATATATACGTATCACATGCTTATATTATATATATACATACATATATATATATCAAAACACCCAACACATATAATATACATATATTCACGTGCCACACAACACCATTATTATATATATATATATATATATATATATATATATATATATATATATCACTCCCACAAACCCAACATATATATATACACACACATATATAACTTATCAAACAAGTTTTTGAAAAAAAACAAACTAAAGGTAATACATGCTTCTGGACCCAATCTCTCGGCCAGACCCCAATTAAACAAACAAGCCCATTTCTTAAGAACAATTCTTGCTAATCAACCTTTATTTCGAAATAGATTCACAGACTCCCACTCTCTTTCTCTACCGCGACTCCCATCCACAGAAAGAAAAACTGGAACAAAAATCTGCAACAAAATTAAAGACTACGGCTACAGCCTCTCACCGACTCTGGAACCATAATGTCGATGCATTATCATGACAACGAAAAAGAAATAGAGGCTCGAGCTGATGCTGCCGCTCTCACGTCGTCGATCCCCGATGACTCACCGTACTTCACCCGACACATGCTATACAAACCCATGCATGAGAGAGAAGAGAAACGAAGGAAAGAACCATACCTAAAATGCAACTCAAATGGAAAACTCGAGCGGATGAATTCTCTATTTTCTAGTCTCGGATAATTCTTTGGGTGTGGAAAAATAGAGAAGTAGAGTTCTCTATTTATAATGATAGATTAGGGTTTAGGTGTAGATTTTTTAGTTATCCCGAAAGTATCTTGATAAGGATGAGAAGATAAACTTTGAAATTTTGAATTTTCAAGAGATCAACTAAAAAAACGTGGGAAAGAAGAAAAGAAGGGATAAAGAGAAAAAAAAAATCAATTACTTACATTATGGTTTAAGGTTTGGGCTTCATGATAAACTACTTGGGCTTGAAATGACTTAGACTCTAATTAATAAAATTGGCTAGAGAATAAAATTAAAACCCATTAAGCACTCCAAATAAAATAATAAATGCATGCTCATGAAATAACTATATTCTAAAATGAATTCATGCTTTAGAAAAAAAAATCATATACATTACTTAGGCGCGACTTACTAGACTTAATCAATTAATATCACATAAATAATAAAAAGACTAAAAATAAAATATACGAATATTTTTAGGAAAGGAACGTAGCACATTTTAAAATAAAAGAATAAATAAATAAATCGGGTCGCTACACCAATGAAGCAGGCAACGAGGAAACAGAGGATGGAGAGGAGGACGATGAGGGAGAACGAGAAGAAGAGGAGCCAGAACACCACTTCGAGCAACCCCCACAGTACGGTTATCAAATGCCGCAACCTGACTGGCAGTCATTCCATGACCATTTTGACACTTCTTTTGGCCAAATCCAGCACAACTTCTAGCAGCATTATGACTCCTCCCTGGGACAATTCCGGCAATGCCTCGAGCATACATTGGTCAACTCAATGGGGCAGTTTCAGCAGCATTTTGTCTCCTTCATGGAACAATACCGGCAAGACTACTCCAACACAATGGGGCAATTCCAAGAGCGTTTCAATGCCTCCATGGGTGAGTTTCACCAGGAGCTGGGATCTCTACGCTATGATCTTGGGGATTTTAGGTAGGAAGTGAATAACCGCCTGGATAGCCATGATGAGCGGATGACATCCCTGGAGCCAAGCTGGAATGCCTAGATCCTCACCTCCGCCGCCTACCCGATGCCACCTCGTCAGTCTTTTCATTCACCACCTTCTCTACCACCAGAGCAGTGAAGTATTCATGTTCTTTCTCTTGTGTATTTCCGTGTTCGTGTGCATGTTGTTCAATTATTTTTCTATTATTTTATTCCCTGTGTTCATCTTCCATCGTCGTGTTTTGTAGTGTTGTTTTGTAGGAACTAGCGCCTGTTGCCGGTCTTCTACTCTTTGATATGTTCTCTCTTTCCTTTCACCTTCATCTAGCATTTGTTTTTCATACATTGAGGACAATGCATGGTTTAAGTGTGGGGGAGTTGTGAGTTTGTTATTGTGATGTTTGGCTATGTTTTATTGTTGGTTTTGAGTTGATGTTGTTCTTTTTTGGGTGAACGTGCCTGTGTTTTTGGTTTTTGTTAGAATTGTGTAGTATTGGTTGAAATTGTTTGTGATTTTATTGTTTTTATTATGTTGAATATTTTGAGATCCCCCTCTTATCTTTAGGTTTTGCCCAAGTTTCAAATTTGAACAATTTTAGATATGAATCTTCAAGGAATTATTTTCAAGTCGATCATAATGAATGAATTGTTTCGTGGTTTCACTCTTGAACATGAATTATCTTTGAATGTGATCGCATATTGATGATTGGTATTGAAGAGTTTTGTCCTCGAAGGATTGGGAGGAAGCATGCTTAGCCTTTTTCATGAAAATTACTCCCCTTAATCATTTATCCTTGTATTTATGATAAAAAAATAAGAGGAGAAAATGATTAGAAAAGGGGCAATAAGGATCTCTACTCGTCTAGTTAATTTACTCAACTATGAGTATGGGAAACCACACAAGGACACTAGGGATTGCCTCCCTATGGTTTTACCTTGTGAATTTTGATTCACACCCCAATAATTTTATTTAAATAAATGAGATTGCATTCCGGATTCTACTCATCTCATGTGTGTGTTAATTTGTTCACGTGATTGCATGATGAGTATGGGAAACCACATTAGGAAGCTCGATTAAGCTCGATGATTAGACCTAATATCCTCATCCTATGTTTGCAATCTCCTATGTTGTTGTAAGTTTGTTTCTTAATAAATGTGAATGTGATTTATGGGGATGTAATTGAATTGAATTGGGGCTCACGTGTTTTTTTTTCTTAATCTTGAGAGTGCAAGAAACTCAATTGTTTGGATCTTGTGCTCACTTTCTTGGGTGATGAATGTTTGGTGGGAACCATGAGAATTGTCAAGGACATGATCGCCTTGTGGATATTTCCTTCTTGCTTCATATTTTTAATTTCTTATTTGCTTGAGGATAAGCAAAGAGCTAAGTGTGGGGGAGTTGTTTAGTATATAATTGTATCATTTTATTGTAGTAACTTGTCGTGTTTTGTAAATCAATTTTCTTGAATTTTATTTTGTTAAGTGATAATTTCTGTGTGTTATTTTTATTTATTGCTCTAACGGTGGGATCGTGCCAATTTTTGAAAAACTTGAGCTTTTGTTCTAAAAACAGGATTCTTAGTGGTATTTCGGTGGCAAGTGGGAAACCCGGAGATTAAGTTAAAGTTGTGGAAGAAAGAATTAAAAGCTGAGAAAAAATTAGAAAGTGGGAGTTGAATTGCACTCAGAAGTGCTTGGTTGCACTTGAAGAAATCCCGGAGCGAGTATGATTTCACTGGGTCGCACTCGAAGAAAAAGGCGAAAGAAATGACTCAACCTATCCCCGCGGCCACGCTACCCCCACTGCCGCGCGTTGCAGCCCTCGGTGAAGACACTCCCATGCCCGCACGGGCGTGCACTGGCGCGCACGGCATGTTGCCAGCCCCCGCGGGCGAGCACTGCCCCGCGGCCGCGCGGGTGCTCCTTCTCCTTCCGATCAGTTTTCCACGTGATTCCCTCCTCTGCTCTGGGCAATTCCACTCCATTTTCACCCCTATCTTAAAGTTGGATATTTTAATTTGTGAAGACTTTTGGTAGCTATATTAAGTAATAGGAAACTAGATATTATTTTCCCTAAGTTTGTTTTTGGATTTTTGCCCCCCAAAATCCCCCCTAAAATCTTCTCCAAATCCTTACATTTAATGCTCCCTTCCCATCACCTTTTCTCTCACCATACCTCCACCCCATACTCATCATTCTCTCTCTCTCTTACGTCTCTTTCTCTCCTCTCATATCTCATATTGATTGGTAGGGATTCACCAAGAATCTTTCATTCACTCTCATCACCACTTCACTCACTTCTTCTCTTACCTCTCCATTCTTTCCATTTTCTCTCTACACCATCACCACCATTTTCTCACCATTTTTCACCATAAATACCATCAAAAAAGAGAAGAGGAGAAAGGGAAGAAAAAGGGAACCAAGCTAAGGAAGAAGAAGAGGAGACGAGAAGAAACCAACCTCGAGCCATCCGCGGAAGCTACGCTCGTGAGGAGGTTTTCCTTGTATTTTCTTTGTATTTCTTGGATGTTTTGTGGGGGTTTGTTCCAAACTCTTGAAGGATATCTAATATTGTAGAAGTTTGTGTTATTTACATTTGATTTATGAGATGACTTTCTTCTATGATATTGGTGTTGTTTTTAGCATGTTTAGTGGCTAATCTCTCTATTAGGGGGTAGAGGATCGATTTGGTTTTCGATCTATGCTTATTCTTGTTGGTTATTGTTGTAGGAATCGTACGTATTATGTGAGAGTACTTGATCACTACTTGAGCATTGCTAGGATTTAGAAGAAACTTGATTATGATTCTAGATCCCGAATTTGGTTCTTTCGACGTTAGGTGGATGGGGTTCCTAAGCCTAATATGTTAATCTTGCTTGTATGATATAGCTAAAAGAGGTTTAATGGATAGACGGTGACAGTAATTGAAGTTAAACCGATTGAGAGGGTCTATTGTACGTGTGAGATTAGCATTACCAACTTGAACAAAGCATAGTGAGAAACCATTGAGAGAATCTACACCCTAATACCTTAATCTATCTTATTTCCTCATATCTTGTTTTAATTTGTGTTGTTTGCATTTATTATCTTGTTTAATTGTCTATTTTAATCCTTAGTAGAAATCATCATCAATCCCTTGTTTAGAATGTTTAGGGTTTATTTTGGTTGTTTAAATGTGTTGCATGCATAGTCCCTTAGACAATTTCTCCCCAAAAAGTCTTCCTTGAGAGATCGACTCGGGTTAAGCTTATCATGTCTACAATTGACCCTGTCCAATTGCGGGTGCGGTCCTAAGTAGTTGTCTTGTTGAGCATAAACTGGAATTATAATTAGTAAATTTAGATCGTGAAACAGAAGATAACTCGAGAAATCATTTTCGTGAACTTTGAATCATAAGCTCGTACGGCGTTTGCAAGCATATGTTTGTCTCTATCTTGGCATCTTTGATTCTTCTCATACTCAATCAAAGACTATTATTGCAGTTGGTTCTAATTCGACCATATGATGTTTCTTTCACTCGCTTAATCCTTGCAAGGAGGATATCTATAATTCAATCGGTATATGCCTTATATGATATTATTTCAATCGCTCCTTGGTAGCTATTTCTAAAAGCTAATTCCATCGTTAGTAAACACCCATTTTAGTCTACACCTCGATCCATAATATAATTTTTAACATATATTCACGTGTGCGTGCTATCGTTTCTGATTAGTCGTGCGAGAGTTGAAAATCATACTAAGATCGATTCCTTATACATAACATCTCATAACTTTCTTCTTGAACTTGAAGGGGCGCGTAGCATAGTTGATTGTTATTAATAATATGAATATATGATAATCTTACAATCTTCTTAATGCGTGCTTCATAAAAGTGTGTTGACTTATTCCGTTTGTCAATAATTCTCCATATTTCATGATCTTCACAAATCATCTTGGGTAATCCAATAATACATATCATCAAAATGTGCTCTCATTGCAACTTCAAAATTTATGTAGCCTTCTAAGCATCTTATGGTTGAGCCTTTATGATTCGACTTCGTAAACTAGCTCTCATATTCCCCATCGTTCTTACTTTTATTTTGCTTGGTGCTACCACCACTTCGATCTTCAATCCCGTAATATCCTTGAGCAATTATCCTTATTAGGTTATTATACAATTAGACATTTCTTAGATCTTTCGACTTTAAGCGTTTGCTACAATATCCATCTTTGTTATGAGGCATATGATGATGTGATCATAATCCTCACTAACTCCAATCGTTCTCATGCATCATGTAGAACTTCTTCGAATAAAAATATTTAAACTATTCGATCAGCGTTGATCTTGCACATATTGTCATGGAGATTGAGCATCTGGATTCTTAAATGCGTAAACTATGACATCAAACTCTACATCATATTTCAGATGATCTCATATGATCTCGATTGTCGGGATGTAGTTGCAATCACTTATCATTTTCACTAACACTGACACGAACGCATATCAAAATCTTATTTTTGAACCATTACTATAGATGACTATTCATTTGTATCGTTTCAACATAATCCACATTCAGGTGGTGACTAACCTCTTCTTGAGCTCTTAAATAATCTCTTCACACCCCTTTATCTAGTGAAACCTTTACTGATCCTTAACAGCAAAATTATGTTACTAAAATTTTGGAGAATCCTTCAATGAGTCCTATGTATAATACGGATAAACTTAGAACACTAATCATCTAATTCACGTTGGTTAATTACTACACATCATCTTATCTCTTTCTGCCATAGAGAGATCCATCTTGATTCATTAAGTTAATACTATATGACCTTGAAATCTATTTCATCAAGGTAAATCTCTCACTTGTCAACTTATCATATAGTGTCTTCCTTCAAAAAGTTTCCAACATCTCATTTAGATGTTTCTTAAGTTGTATGTTATTTCTAACATCATCCATAATACCATCCATAAATACAAAGATAAAATTATCTTACATGGGTTAAACTATTGGTCCATGGGTCCACGAATACTACAGAAGCATTGCTCAAATATAAATACATAACTACGAACTCATAATAATCATAACGAGTCTGAAAAAAAAAATCTTGTGTGTATCTTTCTCATGAATATAACAGCTAGCATCTGGATCTGCAGGTAATCCCATAGAAAACACTTATACATTTCAATTACTCAAGTAGATTGTCAATCCTAGATAGCCGTCATTCATCTCTCCTTATTAAGATGCTCAACTCTTGGCCATTAATAATATTCAGAACAATCTAGCATTTTTCATAACATACAATATCGATACAGTTTCGGTAATATAACTTTTCTTTGGTCTATAAATTCGTATAATCGTACTTCCATTCTTGTGATCACTTTGACATTACTCTTTATAGTGCCTTAACACGAACGTGATTATCTGTGTAAGATCTATAGTGTAATCCATTCTTCAATTCGAGGCATTCTAGAGAAGTATTTAAAATTACATCCTTAAATTCGCTTACGACGGTACATTATTTATCATATATTAACGGTCTTTCTTCTTTCTAATCTCACTAAGAACACTTAGAATTCTATCTTCATAGACATCTCCATTGTCTTCTTTGTTGTTCGTACTCGTATGGTTGTATCTGTCTTTACTTCATGAAGAGTAGTTCTTAGTCTCTTAGATTTCGAAACCTCATATTTTTACCATATCACTTAATTGTTGGATGGATAGCTCTATCCAGATTATTCTCAAAATAATATCGAAATCCTTCATTCGCAACAAATGTATGGTCTTTTTATTATGGAAGCCAAAATCTAGCATAAGGTAACTTATATCATTCACTAGTAGTTTCTTAAATATGAACTTATTCATGTGTATCTTGCGGATACAAAACCTTCAATATTTTTCCAATTTTCATTCATAATAGCCATTGCCATACTCTCTTTCTTTCGATGAACAAAATTGATTGCGAGCTCGTGGAGAAATATTCATTTGTTGATGTGAACTCACCATAATCTCTATCATATTGATTGCTTCAACCTTATTGTTCCATTGCAATACTACTTCGATGATTAACTCTTCCATTCATCATGTCGTCTGTCAAACTTGCTATCAAAACCTGACATTATTTCTTCTTAATCGTCTTTATTGCCTTCATGGATAATATATTAAGTACCATAGCACTTATTTCGATTCATAAAAGTGAACTCTTCTTTCTTCGGCGTTTGGAGCATTATTTCATTCTCATGACATCATATTATTTCACAATTATCTTCAAGTCAATCCATTCTCAGGGTAACATCTAAGCATTTAATTAATTCTATTACGTGCACATTCGCCTTAAGATAACTATCATCGAAAATTAAATATATTCCAACACATATCGTACTGCATACTTCTGAATGACATATCTTCTCCTTCTTCAGGTTCACCATGATTGTGGAAGATTAACGGTCGTATCATTGAAATCATTTGTTGATCTAACTTATAACGTCTCGCTAAGTGTTCGATTCATATCACATCACCTGAGTTTCAGTCGACTGACATATCCTTTGAGTTAATAGCTATTAATGTAGTTCTTAGCACTTAACGTAGATCATGAAAGATTGAATTCGTCAAGATCAATTCTGATCAGCATTGTGTAGAGTTGAACTCATACTTCTTTATTTGCGTTTGGAGAGAATACCTCTTTCGTATTTCATAAGAATTAACTACCATGAAATTTCCTATCTTAGACATTTCTAAATTCGATCCAAGATACTTAGTAGGTAATTGCATTATGCGCATTTCATAATCAAGTAAAACATAGTGAGACTACGTATAGTTCTCAATCGGCACCTCATAAAAGGGGGATTTCATAAATCATATGAAATTGCATCGCAACTTCCATGCAGTTGTTCATATATCGTACATGGCATCATCATAGTTATCCTTATATCAAGTGTCGCATATTAGGTTAATACTTATCATTAGGAGTTGCATAGTTCATCTAATTTACAATGTACTTGTATCTAATCAAAGTACTCATACCATGTAATTAACTATCGATAAAATAGAGTAAGGTCATATATAGCTCAAGTTGAATTTTTCATCATGTAGGAGCATCTTCTTTGGTGTCATTCTCTAGCTCGTCGAATTATCTCGATCGCATGAATAAGGTAAATGTTACTCGATTCTTAGTCATAGATATAGTTCTCAAAATATATCGTGTAACACATAAGTAGAACAAATATAATTCACTAAGCAAATGAAAACTTACATGCAATTTAGCTATGCCCAAGTCCATCAAGGTCCACCATATGGTGGGATCATATCATAATTCATAAGTATTTGGACAAAGCATTTTCATAATAAGACAAACTAATAGCTTTCCAATAACATAGGCTTGAAATACATTGTAATCAAGCATTTTCTTTATCATAATTTCTCAAACATAATATACGTTTGCCTAAAATATACTTTGCTCAATAAAGATTTATTCTCATAAAATTTGTACCCGATTTGGCGAGCCATGGCGTGGACATGGGACCATAGATAAGTAACAATTTCTTGTAAACAATATTTTAAAAATATTTCAAAAATCACATCGCAGGCCTACAGATTCATAGAACCTGTCTCTGATACCATATGTAGCGCCCTGAACCCGGAGGCCAGGTGCGCTAACGGGAACACACACGATGAAAGAAAATCACAATAAAATTTTCACAAACTAACATAAATCATTTTCTCGAATTATAAAAATTCGGACAACACTTCGTTTAAAATATTAATAAATTTCACGTTCATAGGCGTTTGCCATTCAACAACCAATCACATAAGATAAGACTTTTCAACCAACCTATCATTTTAAAATCACACCTTTCGAATCACCAAATAAAACATGATCAACCTTGACTAGTCTAAAAATCCAATATTCAACATTCAAATTATGCCAGCAAGGCCACGACGATCACATGCGTCCATAAAATATTTAAATAATCCATAAATATACAGCGGAAGTATAAATAATCATATTTATTGACCACAACTAAAATAAAGTCAAAATTTCAAAAATTAAAATCTAGTCAACATACAAGATATCCCCATTAGTCCACGTCTGCCACCTGCAATCATCAATTATCTGAAAACATATTTAAATAGTGGGGTTGAGTGACAGAAAATACTCCGGGGGAATACTCATACATTCGTCCAATAATTTGTAATAAGAATATCAATAAATCCATATTTGACATATTGTCATTCATACGCTCAATAGACATAGTGGAGAACAACCCTAATGTGATCACATATAAACTATAACATATTCATAACATGAACATATTCATAGGTATTTGCACCGGAGTGCCATATTCGGAAATCCTCATATGAATCGTATCAATCCACATTAAGCAACATAAGCATAAATAATTTTTCATGACGGACGGAAGTTTACATATAATTTCGAAAGGATTTTGGTAAATAAACCGACCTTATAGCTAAATTAGCTGAAGCTTTACCCACGACTTCTCGTGCTAAGCCAGCTGTCGCGGATTAGGACCTTATGCTTAACTATAGGAATAACCTTAATCAACGTCCTAAGCAACTCGGGTTAGGGCCTATACATAAGAACTATGTCTTAATAACATGATAATATTTTAAACATGTACTATAACGTAATTTGAGAATCTAGGGAACGAGTCCCTAAAATAAGAGCGTAACCTAACGTCACTTAAAGGTTGAACGTGATCCTAACTATATATATATATATATATATATATATATATATATATATATATATATATCGGAGTCATTGATCGTGCAAATAAATGCCTTAAATTCATAAAGGAAAAATTATAATATTTAATATATGATTTAAATGATTATTTTAAATCATAGAAGAATATGGAAATATTGACTTAATATATCATATACTTAATTTCGAATTTAATCTAAATTAAGCAAAATAAATCAAATAAAAATAAGATAAAGATATAATATGATTATGTAGTCAAGAGGACTTGAACCCTTGACCAAAAATATAAGTGAAATAATAATCACTTAACCACTAGACTAGAAGAATTTATACAACATTAATTAAACTGCTTTAATTAAATACACTCATGCACAACCCATCGATGCACACACACACGCCATATATTCCAACAAGAATTTAACAACCAATATATATATATATATATATATATATACATAAATTCATTTTTTCCAAATCCACCATTAACCACATAAATTTAAACCACCTTTGTTGTTCTAATCCATCAACACACATGCACCATATTTCAACCAACATATATTTAGTTAACAAAATAAAACAGCCTTAAAAATTAAAAGAAAGGTTCAAAAAATTTCGAAAATAGCTCAAGAAATAGTAGAAATAATTTTCTCAAAGGCTAGGGGCTTTCCCATATTTAGATCCGAAAATCGGAGGCCTTGTCATAGATAAATCATGAAAATAGTTAAAAAATTGAATAGGGGAAAAAGAGGGGATTTGGAAAATATAATTGCATGTGAAAAATATCATCGAAATTTTTTTCGGCGCGGCGGCTTGGGAGGGGGTGAAGGGGCTGTGAAGAAGAGAGGGAGAAATAGAGAGAATGTGAGCTGCTCCTAATTTGTTCCACAACAAATGAACTAAAATGGAGATGGGGGTATTTATACCACTCATCACATTAACTCTAAATGAGACCCAATTTAGAAATTAAATCATATCTTGATCAATTAAATTTCTATTTTAGTAAAATCGGGTTCTATAGATTCGTATCGACGAGCACTTTCGTCTAATGTGTTCAATCGTCTCGATCGGATAATAATTGAGCCAAAAATAATTAAAATTTGTATTGGGCTAGAAAGCCCATTATTTGGGCCTTTTATTAAAAATTGATATAACTTAAGCATTTGGGCTCTAGAAAATCATTGGGCCGCTCTTTATAAATGTGGGGTGTTACAGTAAGGGTGAGTTAAGCCTAAAATTAATTTTTAACAAAGTATAATATAAATGTAACATAGACTTACAAAACTAAACTAAATTTAATGACCTATAGTAATCAAATTTACTGAAATACTCCTATTTAATGTTCTTTAAAATACCCCTATTTAATGTTCTTTGAAATTAATAATTTTTTTTCCTTTAAATCAATAAATAAGAGTATATTAAGAAAAAAAATATACAATTTTATTTTCAAAATATATTAAATGCATTTTCTTAATATGTGTAAAAAAGAAAAGGAGAACTAGCTTTTTGGGTTGGAGGGAATAATATGTAAAACTAATAGATTGTGTGGGTATTCACTTTTGTTTTGTAGACCGAGCCGTAATTTAATTTGAATGAACGTTTTTGCATGGGCTAGGCCCATGAGTACTTCATGGGTTCAACTGGGTCTCTAGTTATTAAGGTATTGGTCTGTTACTCGGAATATGCCAATGTTAGCTACATCTTTTTTTTTATTGAAGGGTGAGACGCTGAATTTCGAACCTGAAACGATTTTTTTTTTATTTTTTACATACACATAGGATTTCTCCCGTTTAAGGGTTCCAGAGAGAGAGAGAGAGAGAAGAGAGAGAGAGAGAGAGAGAGAGAATGTTCATGCTACGTGCTAAATTGTCATTATTGAAGATTTAACAGAAATAAATAAAACTTGAGAGCATCACGATTCATTCATAACTGGTTTATATGATTTGTGGATTAAAACGTGTGCACCGATGAATGATACGATTAACAATTGTGATTTCATGCAGGTTTCTATTCTATTGATTTCTCTAGTTTATCCCAATTTAGTTACGAACAAATGCAAACATCACTCAACCCCTCACAATGACAATTCAAATTAAAACTACATGTGTTGTCATATATGAGCGCTTAACAAGCAGTTTTCACTTGACTTGACTATACTCATTTGGACATAAGTGAATCCCTATTATTTTTGAGTGTGCATCAAAGTTATCAAACTCATGAGTTAACTATTTATATTTCAACAAAAAGTTGAAACAAATTAAAAGATGGAGTATTTACTTTAAAAAATAATAATAAAAAAAAGCATCCAAACGTAAAGAGAATAACTTCCATGAACCAGTCCCCCCCCCCCCCCCACTTTTTTTTCGATTTTCAATATTGTTTTTTCTCTAAAAAAATTAGTGAACCTTAAAATTAAAATGATGATTTTTTTTTAAAATACAGCGCACAATGCACTTGCGTGACGCTAACGCGTGGGCCCGTGCATTGCGCTCGATAATTAATTTTTCCAACTTAAATATAACCCATAATTAAGATTAATAAAACTTAGAAAAATAATAAACACCTAAAAATGTAAAAAAATACTAAAAACACCCCTAAAAATCATGAACCTTAAAAAACCCTAAACTTCGAAAATCTAAACGTTAATTGGAATGGAAAAAAAATCACAATTTGAACTAAATAAACTAGTATAAGATAACTATCAGGGCCCCTTTACTTTTTATGGTTACATCCATACAGGTGATACTTTTCGAATTTTGAGTGATACTTTTTAGTTTTACAGTTAATACTGATTTTGCCGGATTTTTTTTTTTGCGGGTTGACCCGCAAATTTGACTCATTCGTCTGAAATGAGCCTTATTTACCCCTAGTGCATGGAAGTGTTTGTGAAATGTAAAACATCATTCCAATATATTTCTTTTAGCATTTTTATAAGAAAAACTCATGAATCCATGATAGAATTTTTAAAATAATTAAGTAAAGATACTTTTTTTGAACAAATTGAAATGTACATAATCATTCTTAGATATGGGATGAGATCCTCTATTTCAGATTTGGTGTTCCAATCCGTATTCCATGATCAAATTCACAAGTTTAATAATAGATATTACAAAAATAAAAATTAATTATGACATAATCGATCTAGTAACACCTATCAACAAAGAGGTGGACTTGCGTGCAACAACGGTTATTTCTGCCTATTTCAGGCGGTCACGCGGCCCCACGCGGGCGTGCCACGTGGCACATGGTACTTTTTATTGTAGTTGGAATGATGTTAGTATTAATCTCAGGTTGATACCTTTCTTTATCGTACTTGATACTTTTTTTATTTTACCGAACTTGTGTTTTGCTTTCCTTTGCAAATTCTTGGAATGATGATTGTTTTAGATTAATCTCAACACATACAATATAAAAATTGAAAAAAAAAATCAGAATTTGAACTAAATAAACTTATATAAAATAACTAGCAGACCCCTTACTTTTTAATGATACAGATGGTACTTTTCGAATATTTTGTGATACTTTTTAATAGGAAGGTTGGTACTCACTTTGGACAGATTTTTTTTATGGGTTGACCCGCGTTAACCGGGTCAAAGCGCGGGTTGACCCGCGTTGAATGGGTCAAAAGCGGGTTTGACTGACCCGTCTCATATAGTGTTATTTGCATCATCATGCATGCAAGTGTTTGCCATCAACAAAAGATTGAAGTTTTAAAAATTATAAATCATATTTTTAAAATAATCAACCATAATAATCATTTCCTTGAAAATTAAATTCTAAAAAATAATTATAAACCCTAACTGGATGGGTGAACCCTAAAAACAATCATAAAGTTAAACTAAAACATAATAAATTAAAATTAACGGAAAAAATGAAAAAAAAAAAACCTTCATAAATTTGATCGTGGAACACGGGTTAATTAGAACATCAAATTTGAAATAGAAGATCCCATCTGCTTAGATATACGCTTAAACAAATTTCCTACCCCAAATTTAACATGTTAAATTACTAAAATTAAAGAGATCGGTATATAACCAACTAAAATATATATTTATCTTCTTAATCTGGTAAATCACGCTATATTTTGAATATATGAAATTTACTTTTGTGCTAAATTTGTTAGATCATATAAACATTGGATATGGATAAGTACTGTTTAATGCGTAAAAATAGAAATGTGAGCTATTCCAAATATAACATATTATAGTATTATTAACTCAAATAAAATGAAAACACTTTTGATTGCAAAATTCATGTGGCCTACAAGAAGGTAAGCGCCTTTTAGCAATCCTATCCAATATATAAATAAACCAACATCAATAATTGGCCGAAAACCAAAAATTATTGCATTGAATATTTTCCTTTATTATACATGACTTGTGGTTTGGGTTGTCAATTTGCATTGATGTGATCATGTATTACGTAAACATTCACATTTCTTCAATTACATCTAAATTTAAATTCACTGAAAGAATTGAGGATACAATGATAGTCCTCTAACAAAAATGACATTCTGTCCTTATTATGTCATATATCATACCTCCAATTACAAGAGGGTTTATTAATATATATATATATATATATATATATTAATGGGACAATTTATGGTTGTGAGTTCAACGAAAAATACGAAATGATATTCCAAAAGAGGTGCCGTCATTCGCAGACTATGTTCTTGTCATAAATGATCAATACATAACATTAAATTTCACCACATATATATGTCAAGTTTACGTGTCTAAGTTAAAAGGTTAGTTGCCGGCTCCAGATAAGATCCTTATGAATTATGATTGATTATACCAAATTAAAATTTATATTTATATTTTAGTATTTAATTGATTTTCAATTTATAGTATATAAATTATTAATTTCTTACTTAGTAATATAAACCACAAAATTTAATTATGGAACGCGTATTGAAATACCAAATTAAATATGAAATATAGGATCTTAAAAAAAAAATAAAAAAAATTGGAGGGGGTGGGAGAGGTTGGTTGCCCAGTTAGATCACTAAACAATAGCTATTAGTAGGTCTAGCTGCCTAGTAAAATATTATTTTCTTTCATTTTAATGTCTTTTTTTTTCAACTAATAATTAAATTCAACTTTATATATAATCTATATGTGGCGGCAATAAGTTAATAAATTGATGGCACTCAGTCGCTCACTCAGTCATAACAAGAATGCAAAACCTCAACGTGACAAGAATACCTTAAAAATGCAGTTTGAAGGCAATAGCAAAAAATATTTAGAAATATTTATAGAACGGCGTGCTTGTAAATTTATTGAAATAACATAAAAAAGAAATTATTTGCCTTCATCCCAAATTATCGATCCCCGGTACTCTTATATGGTGGAATCGTTGCTTGTACTAATCCTTATGTTTCAATTGGGGATATTAGTCTAGGCATGCAGCAGCTATTATTTCCGCCTATTTTAGGCGGGCGCGTGGTCCCACGTGAGTGTGCCATGTGGCGTCCACGCGCGGCGCGTGAGACCCACACGTCCGTCTTTTTTTTGCGATTTTTTAATTTTTTTTATACCTGTTTTTATCATAATTGATACATTTTTTCTTACCACATGGTACTTTTTATTGTAGTTGGAATGATGATAGTATTAATTTCAGGTTGATACTTGTCTTTATCGTACTGGATACTTTTCTTCTTACCACATGGTACTTTTTATTTTACCGAACTCGTGTTTTGTTTTCCTTTGTAAATTCTTGGAATGATGATTGTTTTAGATTAATCTGAACACATACAATATAAAAACTGAAAAAAAAAATCAGAATTTGAACTAAATAAACTAGTATAAAATAACTAGTAGACCCCTTACTTTTTAATGATACAGATGGTACTTTTCGAATGTTTTGTGATACTTTTTAATAGGAAGGTTGGTACTCACTTTGGACAGTTTTTTTTTATGGGTTGACCAAGTCAAAGCGGGTTGACCCGCGTTGACCGGGTCAAAAGCGGGTTTGACCGACCCATCTCATATAGTGTTATTTGCATCATGATGCATGCAAGTTTTTGCCTTAGTCTAGTGGTTAAAGTAATGTAAATTTGAGGTCAAATGTATCAAGTTTAAATCTCATTAACATTGCTAGATGTTTGTTTTGGCACACCTGATTTTTCAAGTGTGATTAATTACATTTTTCTGTGTGGTTTGTAGGCTATTATATAAGAGTTTGTCTTTGCCTGAAGATTTGTTTCCTATTTGTAATGCCACAATTTCACTTTTAATAGAAAAATGGCACGTTACTCATGCTTTTCATAAATAAAACTATTTACTTTAAATACAACGGAAGTTTCGATCATAAATTGACATTTAATACATAGATAAATTCACAAATAAAGTAAAATAAATATTTTCATTTAATCGTGCTTGACCATTTGACCACCATCATCACATCTTGTCCGCTCACACATCGCCCGAGCTCTTGCCTGAAAGGAAATAAAAGATTGGGGTGAGTTCTTTTAAACTCAGTGGGAGTAAGCGTTATCCAAACTATAAATTTAATAGAGAAGAATGTGAAACTACTTGATTCATATAACCTGTACTTTTGCATCAGCCACTAGGCTCGGTGCTTTATAGTCTAAAGACTCCGTACTTTATAGTCCAGAAGACTCGGTACTTTATAGTCTAGAAGACTCTGTACTTTATAGTCTAGAAGACTCTATATTGAATTTTCACATAACTCCTGTATAAACATATAGAGAGGATAATAATATATTTTTCAACGTATAAACCCCACCTTGGCTTTGTCTTGCATAGATAGTTAATTAGATCCACGCGCGCCGGCTAGCATTATATTAATAATTAATTAACATGATATTTAAAATACATTAAATCTTTGCAATCACATAACTTTAATTGAAATATATATAATTATATATATACTTATATATATATATAATTATTTAAAAAATGCGTAGATGTCCGTGAGAAATTGAAAGGCATAACATAAATCTTTCTCTCTATCTCTCTCTCTCTCTATATATATATATATATGCGTAAATGTGTGTGTGATTTCATAGGCAAACTAAACTTTTTAGTGTGTGTGTGTGTGTGTGTGTGTGTATATATAGAGGGGAGCATTAGTATGTGAACATACTCATGTGTATAATTTATAAACAAATCATATCCATTCATTTTTAAGATCTACGGATATCATTAATTATGGTAAAATTAATATGAATGTTATTTTATCAATTATACATGCAACAAATGGTAAAAGTGTATAATCATTTTTTTTGCATTTCGGTTACAACTTGATTTAAGGGATCTCTTAATTACGTTGGATTTGGCTATAATAACTTACTTTTTTAATTATTTTTTTTTTGTATTTTAGTTACAACATTGGGTTTAGCCAAATCCCTTATGATTTTTAATTACCTTTACAATCCATTTTTTTTAATGTATTTTGGTCACAATCATTTTTGTATATATTGCAATTTTTTTAATATGTGCTTTATTTGGTTATTAGGTAGCTATGTGATATATTGAATGTGAATTTGGGTTTAGGGTAATTAGATCATACTTATGTTTTGCTGAAAGGGGTACATAAACAAACCAATCTAACTAGTTTTTACAAATATTATTTATGCCTTTTGTATTGCTTATTTTAATTTATTTAGTGATTTTATTGAAATGTTACATAGTTTTATAAATTTTTTTGAACAAACAAAAATGATTATTGAATTTGTAGGTCGATGTTGTTATAGGTTTTAATATGTTAGCCCAATATGATATTATTTTATTTTAACATTTCCTAATTCTTATTTTAAGATTTTGTAACATTGTTTTATGTGATATGTGAATGGGTATATTTTTTATTTGTTTTTGTGGAAGAGTTTTTTGGTTTTGTAAAATTCTAGTGGTATAATATTTGTTTAAATCAAGAACATTAAGGGGATAAATGAGAATTATTAACAGAATAAGAGAGAATATGAAAAATGTTGCATAATGAATACAGGGTCGAATGCTATTTATGATTTTCGTATTGCTTCTTTTAATTTTTATAGTACTTTTATTGGAAGCTTACATAAGTTTATAAATATTTTTTGGACGTCACAAAAATGAACACTAAATTTGTAGGTGAATATGAGAAATGTTGCATAATGAATATAGGGTCGAATGCTATTTATGGTTTTTGTATTGCTTCTTTTAATTTTTATAGTACTTTTATTGGAAGCTTACATGAGTTTATAAATATTTTTTGGACGTCACAAAAATGAACACTAAATTTGTAGGTGAATATGAGAAATGTTGCATAATGAATATAGGGTCGAATGCTATTTATGGCTTTTGTATTGCTTCTTTTAATTTTTATAGTGCTTTTATTGGAAGCTTACATAAGTTTATAAATTTTTTGCACGTTGCTAAAATGAACACTAAAATTTATATATAAATGAAATCACAATAATTTCAACTAATATTATTTATGCCATTTGCGTTGCTTTTTTTAAATTTTATAGTGCTTTTATTGATTTTTTTGTGCTTAAGAATGATTATAGAGAGGTAATCTGCATACTCAATTCACAATAGTTTTGACGAATGTTGTTTATTATTTTTGTATTGCTTTATTTCGGCTTTTATATTGTTGTAATTGATTTATGGTAATTATATATAGTTTTGACAATTGTTCTTTAGTCCTATTGCATTGAAAAAAAAATAATAGCAGCACTGTACTAGTGGGCAAACAACAACGTTGCATAAACATCACTATCAAAAATATTTTGATTTTATTTACATATGCAAAGTAGGGGTCCATCATCATTCTTCATTTGTAATGTTTTTTTCTCACTGATTCCTATTGAGTTTTTGTAATGAAGAATCATGATAGACCATTACTCTACATATTTTTAATAAAATCAAAATAGTTTTGATGGTGCTGTTTATACCCTTTACAATGATGTTTACTCACTAGTATAATGTTATTATTATTATTATTATTATTATTATTATTATTATTATTATTATTATTATTATTATTATTATTATTATTTTCAAATTAAGAATGATTATAATAATTAATCTTCAAAGTTAACTAAAAAAAATCAATGAATGATATTTATGTCTTATAGAAATTGAACTCTTTAGTAATTCAATAAAAATAGTGGCCTCTCTCAACATAAAAATTCATCAAAAAAATTCATCGCCTAACTAGTCAATATCACAACATTAATCAGACAATTATAACAAAAAAATAGTGAAAATAATAATTGTATCATAATTTTCTCATAAAGAAAAATAAAAGAGAACTGAACAAATTTTAAAACTATGAAAAGCTGTGAATATTTAGGATTAGGATTCTTATCTACCAATTTGCAGCTAAATCGCTATAATGAGCGCGATTTTATTTAACTGTTATTAAAGATTTGTGGGTACAAAAATATTTTAGTTTCGAAAATCATGAATTCAATTAGGAGCAGGGTCTTTGAAAGCATCAGTGGAAGAAAGCATTACATTAACATAAAAAAAGCACCTTCAACTTGTAAAAAAACATCCAAAAATAAAATTAATAAAATTGGTATAGTGGTCAAATGTAAATAGCAATTTATCCAAAAATAAAAAAGCACTTTCAACTAGAAAAAAAGGTTTGCATCCATTAGTGCAAAAAAAAATTACATTAATATAAAAAAGCACCTCAAATGATTCTCTTTTTTTCCCTTCCCGAATAATACACCAAACTTAATCAACATAACAAAATTAGGACCCAACTAAATCAAAGCAATACAAAGTAGTCAAAATAAATAAATGCATAATATGAACATTAAAATATATAAACTTATTTAATGGATCTTCATGATTCTCAGTATATATAAATCGTTTAAAGAGGGTTAATAATTGTATATTTATGAACCCTTACAATAAACATTAAAAATTACACTACAAAAGCTCAAAAAAACACCGTGCAACATAAAACACACACACACACACACAAACATCCTCCTTAAATTTTATTTTCATTATCAACACCATGTTTGTACACAAAAACAATAGAATAGGCATATACAACGTTCATCCAAACTATTTAGCTTTGATACATATATGCATTTTAAACAGAAAAAAATTGCAGCATCATATTAAAAAAAAAACCAACTACTACAAAAAAGCAAAAAAAAAAAAGCATAAAATCACCCACCACAATCATCATGAAAAAAAGAGTTTTAGACACTACTTGATGAAGAAACTGCCATTTGCAAAAAGAACTAACATGAATTAAGGGAGGATTTAATGATATCTTAATATTTTTCATTCTTTTTTATTTGACAATTATGACCTTTTGCAAATGTAACCGATGGAATGAGCCAAATCATGTGCAAATAGATCCTAACCCTCCATCTAACTATTTGAATGGATATAATTAGTCCACAAATTACACACAAATCTAGTGTTTACAAATGATTGCTACTCCACACACACACACACACACACACACACACACACACACACACACACACACGACATGTGGATCTATATATTTGTGAAATTGTATGCAATTATAAATGTACATAATATTCAAGAAAATAGTATGGGGTTCAAAATGAAAGCAACACATTTAATTTAATGGACAAGTTGATAAAGACTATTCGGGAAGCACTCGACTTGATAAAAGCACTCGACTCTTATTCCTCCCTAGAACTATTCGGGGAAGCTTACACATACATGACTCTCACCTTATGTCACATTTTCGATCTTCTTTACGAACTCTTTGGTAAACTAAAGTTGTGAGATCCCCTCACATGCACTCGTGTAGGCTAGTAGCCTGCCTTTGCAAACCACAACTTCACTTGAAATCTCTCCCTGAGATTATGTAAAACAGATCAAAAGACCCTCTAGTGTTTCTCTTGCGAAAACGATAAATTGTGCTAGACTATCACATTGAACAAGACCAATTTAAAAGGATCTTGTATGAATTGATTTGATATATTTTCAAATCCTATCATGTTGATGTACAAACTTTACGGTTCGTATCAGCACATTATCTCTACTCTACATCAAATCAATCCATACAAGATCCTTTCAAAAAGGAAATTGCCTAATATAAATTGTCGAGGATAGTTCTTGGAATATGAAAATGAACAACACAAATTGTTCTTGCTTGCACAACAGAATGAATACACCATGTCAGGGATACATCTACAAATACTTTGTCAAACATAAATTGCAAAATAAACAAGTGCTTTCAAATAACACTAACATATTTGATCTCATAATTTAATATTATTAATATCGATACAATATATAAATATTCTTTAGGTAAATTATAGCTTGATACCTACATTTTGGGCTCTTTTACAAAAATAACTCACCTTTTCAAAATTTTTATTAATCTAACATTTCATAAATTTTCCAGTCTGAAAATCATATGTAATTGATTATATTTTAATATTTATGTTTCTCCAACTATGTGAAAAATCTCCAATCAATAAATCTTAAAATATAATCAATTATGTACGATTTTCAGGTTGTAAAATTGATCAAATGCTAGATTTATAAAATTTTAAAAATAATAGGTACTGTTTTATTAATTTTAAAAAAGTAGGCTATTTTTTATAAAGGACCGAAAATGTAGGTATATCAGTGCAATTTGCCATATTCTTTATATATAAGCCGGAATGTAATAGCTTACGGTAGGCATTTTTGAAAATTTACAAAAATATTAGGTTATGGAGTATATTTTACCCTATATTTTCGTTTTTTAGATTAAAAAAATGAAAAATTGAATATTGAAAATGAAAAGAAAAGAAAAGGAAAAAGAATATTGGAACAATCCAAATTAATATAACTCGTAATCGAAATCAAATCAATTCCAAACCGAAACCTAAAATTTTCCTTGGCCGGTTGTGGTCCGTTAAATATTTTTGGAATTGGACCAACTATTCTTGAACAACGTGTAACTATCTTAATTAATTTGGGATACTGTCCCCAATATCATATTTTATTTTGTTAAGATAATGATATGTATATAGTGATGAGATCGTGTGAGAACCACATTCCTTGTGAGAACTGAGAACCAATTTTAGTTACAGATCTCATCTATTTGGACGGTCAAGATACACTTCAAGATTTAAAAAACGCGAAAGCATTCTTGTAATATTATCAACTTTTTAATGAACTGATGGTATTTTTGTAATTTAGGAACTCTATTATTTATGGAATGAAATTTCTCTTTCCTTCGTAAGCTGTTTTCCTTTCAGATAAATTTCCTTTTTCACACGATTCTCTTTTATTTCTCTTCGATTTTGTTGTGTTTATGTAATCCAGATTCCAGTCGATTCATCTTAATCGATCGTTGTTCATGCGAGTTCCCCTAGAGTTTTGGTTGTTCATTTTTCTTAGATGATGATGCCGGGTAAAAATATTTTTGTTGTACTTTTTCTGCGATATTTTCACGCGATTCTCTTCGGTTCTCTACGATTTTATTATGTTTTAGATTTGTTCGATAATACTGATTAAGCTGATTAAGTTGAACTTTTGATTTTTGAGGATCAACATGTATTTTTAGCTCTGCAGATAGTGATTTCATATTTCTATGTACTTGTATCTCTGCAGATCGTGATTTTTAACTATGTTCGTGTATCTTTGCATATTTGCTAGAATTACAAATTATAAAAGCATGCTGCCAACAAATAGTTTAGCACTAGTATTAAAATGTTTAGCACTTCTGTAACCTATTTTAGCACTACTGTGAATACTTTTAGTATTATTAAGCATTAATGTGATTAGTTATGTATTAATTAATATGCAGATTGTGTTTCTTCCACTTTGGAGATTTCACTTGTATTTTCTGAATTTTACACACCTGAATTTGAACCATCTTTGAAGCCTGCATTCAGTAAAATTTAGTTGTACTTTTTCTGCGATTTTTCACACGATTCTCTTCGATTATGTTGGATAAAATGGGCAAAAGACATGAACTCTACTCTGCTTTTACATTTGATTATGAAGTTAACAAGAATGATCATTTGAGATGTCTATTTTGGGTTGATCCAATATCAAGTAGGAACTTTTTCACTATTCGAGGATGTTGTGTCGTTTGATACAACATATAGGGCTAACAGGTTAGTCTACTTATTATTTACACTTGTCGTTTGTTTATTTTAGCATTTGCATTTTACTATTTTCGCATCGATAGTTGTAATTTTAGCACTTCCATTGCCTTTTTTTTAGCATTGTTAGTTAATGTTTGAATATTTTAGTAGGTAATAGTGTTAGCATTTGTAGTCTTTTATTTATGATGACAAAGACATTATAATAACATAGATTTGTGAATTTTTACATGGTTGCAGACATTTAATGATTTTTGCACTCTTAACAGGAAATGACAATCATGGGAAGCTTGTGACATTTGGTATTGCTTTAATGTCGGGTGAGAATGTTGAATGTTATTCATGGGTTCTTCGCAAGGCTACGATGATGCTAATAGGAATAACTGATATTTCTTTAAGGAATTGTAAGAAACCTTTAAGGACCTGCAAGAAGTATGGGAAGAAAAACTATCATAATTCTAAGAATTGTGGGAATAAGTAGATACATTTTTTTGTAATTTTTCATACTGATTTTTTATTAATGATAGTAATATTTTTTCCTGTAATGCTAATAGGCATAGCCGATATTTCTTTTTTTTTTGCATTGCTAATAAATGTTTTGATAATGCTAATTTTACTGTCTGTGGTGCTAATATAGTTCGTTATACTGCTAATAAGACATTTAATTTTAATGAGAATGTATTACGTTTAGTTATTAACAATATTATGAGTTTATATGTTTACTTTAATGATAATATGTTTCAATTAATACAAAATATTGATTTTGTATAATGCTAATATACATACTGCTTATATTCCCTTTTCTGTGTGAAAGATAAGTCCAAAATGAGAGATAACTATGCTAAAATTGTAAAATAATAGTGCTTAAAAATAAGTGGTAGTAGGGTTAGGGAGAAAATGACATTTTTTATGATAATGCTAAAATAGTAGGCATGCTAAAGAGGATTTGTGTTAGTACTAAAATAAGTCATGACAATGCTAAAATAAGTCATGAGAATGCTAAAATAAAAAATCACAAATTCAACAACATGTAACAGTGTTTGTTCATGGGTTTTTTGAAATGCCGATAAAATTTTTTATGTTAATGCTAAAACAAGTGTCACGCTAAACAATGGTCGTGTTAGTTCTAAAATAAGTTATGACAAAACTAAAACAAGTCATTACAATTGTAAAATAGGAAATGACAATTGAACAACGTGTAACAGTGTTTGTTTATAAGTTTTTTACAATGTCGATGACATTTTTTTATAGTAATGCTGAGACAAGACTCATGCTAAAATATATCATGACAATGCTAAAATAAAAATCACAATATTTCAACTTGTAATAGTGTTTGTTCATGGATTTTTTGAAATGCTGATGACATTTTTCATGCTAATGCTAACACAAATGCCATGTTAAAATAAGTCATGAGAGTGCTAAAATAAGTCATGAGAGTGATAAAATAAGCCATGACAATGTTAAAATAGGAAATGATAATGCTAAAATATGAAATTGAAAAATATACACATAAATCACAAATACATTGCCAACACTGGTAGGGTTAACTGTTGGTTTTGTATACTAGAAGATTTGTCTTTTGTATACTTTATTGATAATGGTTTTATGATGATATAGAATGAATATTATTGCAGTCACTGTTTGCATTTAAATTGTTATATTTATATGCATGTTCACTATACTTACATTGTAGATGATATGGTGTGGGTAAACACATGGTTATATCATATCATCGGTTCCTTGTAATGTGTTAAAAGACTCACGGTTTAGATGGCACTGAACCTGTTATCGGTACGCCGTGGAATAATTTGATAGTTAGTTTGTCTTGACTAACTGATTATTCTAATACATGGTCAAGTGTATTGAGGAGGATCTACTTAGGATTCTATTCTCTATTCTGACCTTAAATGAGAGAATAAGAATCCACAGAGTTCGGGTTCTTAACCCCTATGTGTTGGCAGACATATACGTGTAGTGTTTGCAGCTTTGATTTATCAAAGGGTGAGATTCTTTCATAAGAATCAATAATCTCGATATCTTGGGTTGTGACATTTACACTTATGATGGGTTGTGCAATATGTAGGGGCACCGTGTCCTGGTGCGCCAGTTTGATGGTGTCCCCTTGAGGAAATGCAAGTTCATGCTGAAACCCTGCAGGTGGAATTTATTCCGTGCATGAGTAAAGCTTGTGTGGTACTACTCAAGGATAAGATATTAATTAATTATAGCTGTCAGAAGCTTACATAATTAATTAATGGGCATTATATCTTAAACGCGGGGAATGGCTGGACTAAAGGAGAAAGCATATTCAGAAATATGTATTAAATTGGTAGGTCAGTATTATTTCTTTAGTGGAATAAAAATAATACTTAATTTATTTAATAATATCCTAAGTTTATTGGATATTGGAAATTAAATAAATTAGCAGACCAATTTAATATTCTTCTAGATCCCTGTTGTAGCCCAATATGACTTTAATGGACTGGAGATAGAAAAAGGGATAGAGGCCCAAACCCAGTAGGGTTGGGACACTGAAATTTCGACCACCTCCCCTATAAATAGGGAGGTGGGGGACGAAATTTTGAGAAGAATAATCAGCCCCTCTTGTGTTCTCTTTATCTCCACAGATTACATACCGATCTAGTAGATTTCAGCCCACCCTGAAACTAGATTCAGTTCGGGAATACAACAGAAGATCAAGGAGTAGAATATCACTGTGGGGCGCCAATCATCATCATACAAAACAACAAGATTAGACCTTTAATCTTGTCCTCCACCCGTCATTTAATTTGTAAGTCGTTTTTCGATTCTATGTTTCCGCTTTAGTAGAATCGTTTAAACCGGATTTGCATGTTAATTAAACTCGGTTAATTAAAACATATGAGATGCATCAATTTATGATCTACATGACATTAGGATTAATGAACATCCAATTAGATCCTGCGGTGGTTCAATTCGAAAAAACCCCAACATTAACATTTTCATACAGGTTTTTCGTCATGAGCAGAATAAAAATGAAATTAATAAATTATCATGCAATAAGATAAACACAATTTGTTGAAGAGTATATTTTTGTATGTGTTATGCTTACAAAAACACGAAAGAAATTGCAAAATCTTCATAATATAATGCTAAATGAATGTTTATAGCAAATGGAAACTGCTAAATCAACATAATATAATTTCTAGAAAATCAAACGAAATTTCTGAAAAATAAAAATGAACAACATATTACCTTGAGTTTTCATGCTTTCTGAAGATTTTAATGATGTTTTCGGGAGAGTTTGACGGTTGAATTCAAGTTTTTTTCAGTTTCTCTTCAAATTTTTTGGCTCCTGGGTTTGTGTAAGTTCGTGGTTGCACTATATTGATAATTCAACATCAATATCGATGACATTTTTTTATCCTAATGCTAAAAAAGTGTCATGATAAAATAAGTCATGACAATGCTAAAATAAGTCATGACAATGCTAAAAAAGGCCATGACAATGCTAAAATAGGAAATGACAGTGCTAAACCCCTAAATTGAAAAATATACACGTAAATTTTGAGTACTCATATATTTTCAAAATTTCCAATTGTACCCTTACTAAGATTCAAGGGCAGCGAAGTTGGACGTTATTATGAGATTGCCACCGTATTTTTTAAAAATTGGAGAATATCTTGGCCGTCCAAATATACCGGATCTATGGCTCAGATTGGTTCTCGGTTCTCACTTAGGGTGTGGTTCCTTCTGGAACCCAACCCTATGTGTGTGTGTGTGTGTGTATATACTCCCTCCGTTTTGATTGTTGTCTTAGAATATTTATTTTGTGTCAAAATGTTTATTATTTTAGATATTTTTACACTCTTTCTCCCAATTTTAACCCTACAAATATATGGAGAGAGAAAAATTTGCTAACGTTTTAGGAAAATGTAAGGGAATAAGATTTTATTTGATTTAGAAAAAAGTGATATATTAGTCTAAAAAAATAATTCTTAATTCTAGATTAAAACCCTAAAACAACAAACATTATGAAACTGAGGGAGTATATATATATATATGTTCCTTTAAAAAAGATCATTTAATTTAGATCGTTTAAATTAATTAGATGGACGAACAATATATGTTCCTTTAAAAAGATATATATGTTGGTTTTAGTATTTATATGTTGAATTTGGGCATCTGTATATTGAATTTGAGCATCACCATGTGGAATTTTTGGATCGTATTTAGTCCCCAGCAACATCACCAAAAACTTGACACACTATTTATTAATAAATAATAGACTGCAAGTGCATGATGTTATTGCAATACACAGATGGGGAAGAATATCGTATCCACAAGGATTGACACTCGAATAAATCACTAAACTAAAACAAAAATACCTTATCAATATCTAGACTCAATACTTAAAGTAGAAAAGAGGTAATGAAATATAAAATGAGACAATAACATAAAACTCAATAAATAAAGAAAAATACTTAACAATTAATTGAAATTGGGGAATTCCAGGGATAATGCGCATACAACAGATTTTTGATTGAGTTATTGCTTATTCAATCTTATTCAATCTTCTTTAATTCATTAAAGTTGGAAAATCATTAATTCGTTATCAGGCTGTTCGACGAACACATATCATAACATAGAAATAATAAACATGTACTTCACTAGGTCGTTTCTTCGCACACATTATTACTCACAACCATGTTCCTTCGACTTGAATTCCTATACAATAGTTGTTCACTTAATCGGTTCTTCCAAGCATTACATAGAATGATTAACCTAGTTTATGGTACTAAGTAAATCACGATTGAGAATCTTCTAATTACTTAGCTTGCAGACACATGTTGTGGCCATCAATATACATATGAGAAATCCAAACTAGATAATCAAATGCCCAGTAATGAACGAAAAACATAGTTCAATATCATTCAATCCATAGTACTTGCAAACCCTAAAATCTCTGAAGTAATTTAACTAGACATAAATTAAATGAAATAAGATGAAGTTTGAAACATCATAAAATAAATATAGATAACACTGATAATCCTCTGTAGCATCCAATTGTTTTCTATGATGAACTCTCTCTCCAAGACCGTTGGAATCCTCCTCTCTAATTGTTTAATGTTCTCCCCCAGTATAGATGGTGTTGATCGTCTCCTCAAGGTGTGTAGAAGTGTATCAATGGTGTGAATAGTGTATTGAAAGTGGTTCTAGGTGTGTGTGGAATTTCTCCTCTTCCCTCATTCATGTCTCTCTCAAACGTGTCTATATTTTAGGTTTAGAACCCTAATTATAGAGGAAAAACTCGTCAATTCATGAAGCAACAAGCTTGGGTTGACCCAGAGAACTATTTTTATACAGGATTGACCCTGTCCTTTAGAAATTGTTCATGGGTGGGTCGACCAAGCCTTTCCACGTCAACCCACTTCCTTTTCGAGCTGTGTTTTGGATTTCAATGGGTTATGATCATTTAATCTAGTCCAGTAGGATTTAATTAAATAAATAATTAAGTCCAAAGCCTAATTAGATTATCCTTTAGCTCTCCACAAATTTAATGATCATTTTGTACCAATTATTCAACATATTTGTCACTTTAGTTGTAAAACTCACAAACACATCAAAAACACCAAATGATAGGAAATTAAGCACAAGAGCTATTAAATCACATAACTTATCATGATAAAATATATCAATTCATTTCCAAAAATTGTGTAAAATACATAGTTGTCATTCATCCTTGGTCTTTACGCCCTTTATCTTATAGCTTTCACTTTTCATCCTTAATGATTTATTTCCTAAATCACAGCAAACTGGAGAAAAAAGAAGCCATCGAACAAAGATGAGAATCCAGGTACAAGTAATTCACTCGTGTCTTAGGGCGTGACCAGTAGACCAGCACGTGCCAGAACGTCCTTACAGAGAAGGATCCAGCTTCATTTGCAGCACAATTGATGGCGCGAATGAAGACTCCCCATTGACGTGAGTTAAAGATCGAGTGGAGGTGCAAACTACAAAGCCGTGACATAGAGAGAGGCTTCACTTCAGCTAAAGAGCAAATGGAGGTATCGATGGGGGCACTACAAAGCTCGTGTTGCACCTCGTCAGCTGTAGTCCGAATTTTACAATTTTTGCTCCAATTTTATAATTCTCCAATTGGCTAGAATGCAATAATATAAATAGCCACCTATTTTTAAAAAAGGTAACGACATATAGACATATTCAACTTTTAGAGAGTGAAACACTAGAAGAGAGGAGCTTAGAAACTAGAGTTGAGGAAAAGAGCAAGAAGGGAGGAGAATGATGTGAAATTAAAGGTTAAATTCAACTTTCAAGGCTTGTTTCTATTCTTAGTTTTGTAATGTTCAGTTCTTTAATTTCTTGGTTTAATTTGGTTGACCCATATGTTTATGGTGTGACTAAATTTCTTGTACCTCGTGGTTTGCTCTTAGCTTGGATGTTCTTAGGACTTTGGATCTTTAAATTAATGTTTTATTGTTCTTTCATGATTCCCATGTGATATTCTATGTGTGGATGTTCATTACTCAGCAAATGATTGTCGTGATCTCATATATTAATGCATTCATCGAGAGATAGGTTTCAATATAGGAATAAAGGAACATATGGCATGAATTATTACATAATCAAGAGGTATGTGATGTTTGTGAGGGTCATGGATCTTTTGAACTTTTGGTAAGAACATGTTTAGGATCAACTATAGATAATGACTAATAACATCAAATAAATCAGCAGATTTAGTCTTTTGATTTGTATTATGTTATGCCTATCATTTAGCATATGATTCCTTCATTCACTCTTTCCTTGTATAGATTAGGAAAGCTTTCCCCTACTTGTATATAGTGTAAAGTATGCTGCTATAATTCATTCAATGCAAATATAATATTTACATTCACATGGTATCAGCCTAAGCAACTGAAACCCTAATCTCTCTCCGCTACTCTTTTCTTTCATCTCTTTCAGTCCATCGGCCTCAGGTCATGGCTGGTTCAAACTCCTCCTCCAATATCTCTTCTGACACTATACCATATGCCACTTTAATTTATATTCTCATTATTAAACTATCATCGACCAATTACTTGCTATGGCGAAGTTAAATCTACCCTCTTCTCATGGGTCAAGGGCTTATAGCCTCGTTCATGGATCACGTCCGGCGCCACCGACTGCCATGACAGTGGATGACAAATTAATGCCAAACCTGGACTATCACTCTTGGCGTATTGATGATCAGAGACTAGTAAGTCTCATATTTTCCTCCCTTACCGAGGAATCAATGTCTGTTGTGGTCGGCTGCTCTACTGCTCAAGCTATTTGGGTTGCCTTGGAAAATACATTTAGCCATCAATCAAAGGCTAGAAAACTTCATCTCAAAGGACAACTTCAATCTATTAAGAAAGGCGATCTCTCCGTCACTGATTTTGGTCATGAATTCAACCTCGTGTGTGATCAATTATCAGCAATTGGGCGCTCTTTTGATGAAACCTATAAAAGCCATTTGTTCTTGAAAGGGCTTGGATCGGCCTTTTCTAGTATTTCAGCAGCTCAAATGGTTATGTCACCCTTGCCATTATTTTCCGATCTACTCAATAATGCTGAAGCCTGGGACATGTTTCAACAAAATCTTGAACCAAACACTTTTCCACAAGCAGCTTTCATCGTGAACACTATCTCTTGATCTTCATCAAATCCGTTATCTCGTGGTTGCGGCTCTGGCAAGAAAAAGGGTGGTCGTGGTTTTAGACAGAAACGTCAACCTCATTATCAAATCTGTCAAATCAATGGACACTATGATAATGCTTGTCCAGATCGTTTAAATCGTAGCATTACTACTCCAGCAGCTAACATAGCTGAGGCTTTTTCTTCTACCTGCACTATCTTAGATTCTCCCACGTCTGATTGGTTCTTGGATACAGGTGCATCGGCGCATATGAGTCCTACTTCAGCGCAGTTGCACTCTTCTACGCCTTACACAGGTTTGGATTCTGTTGTTGTCGGTAATGGTGGTCTATTACCTATCTCTCATATCGCATCTTGTTTTTTGAATACTTCTATCCAATTATCGGATGTATTGGTTGTTCCAAGACTCACTAAAAACATGCTTTCGGTAAGCAAATTGACTACTGCTTTACCTGTTGATGTGGTTTTTACTGATAATTGTTTTACAATCTAGCATCGGGTCAATCGGGAAATACTAGCTCGCGGTAGACATAGACATGGCCTTTATGTATTGGATAATTTTCCGGTGGCTTTGGTAGCAGCTTGTCAACCTAAAGCGTCATTTGAATTATAGCACTCAAGGCTTGGTCACGTATCTTTTGATGTAATTTCTTTTTTACATAAAATTGGAAGTATCTCTGTTACTGCTTTGTTACCCAAACCTGTGATTTGTGACTCTTGTGAGAAAGCTAAAAGCAAGCGGTTACCTTTGGCTTTGGATGATAAACGCTCATCCTCTGTTTTGGACATAGTTCATTGTGATTTATGGGGGCCTGCACCTGTTAAATCTGCATCTGGTTTCTAGTATTATGTTATTTTTGTGGATGATTATTCCAGATTTACGTGGCTATATCCTCTGCGACAAAAATCTGATTTTTATGATGTGTTACTCCAGTTTAATGCGTTTGTTACCAATCAATTTTCTAGTAGTATTAAAACCTTTCACAGTGATGGGGGCACCGAGTTTACAAATAATAAGGTACAAAACTTTTTTCGATCATCAAACATTCGTCATATATTTTCTTATCCATATATGCCTGCTCAAAATGGACGTGTTGAATGTAAACATAGACATGTTACTGAAACAGGACTTGCAATGCTATTTCATTCTCACACTCCAAAGTGCTAGATGGAAAATCACCATTTGAGTTATTATGTAACGCCCCAAACTACTCCGTTTGGCCACGTCACTTAACATACAATTTACTTACTTATAATTGTGTTTCTTATATTTAATTGAGTGGCAGCTAAGGTCAATTAGCATGATAAGGTAAGACATCATAATTTTCAATATCAACTTTTAAAAATTTAAAATATACAATCTATCATATCTATTTTGTCACACAACATATTATCAAATGGAAGCATTGCATAAGCCCATTCATATCAACCATACAATCGTCTAACCTATCGGGCTCATAGGTTTACACAACCCGCCCGTCTAGCACCCTAAATTAACAAACATAATATAGGGTTCAACAACGTACTTCACACATACAAGGCTCCAAGGTCGAACGACCCACCTTTAAGAAGGTATACATAATATATCAAGTTAACATAGCGTACCTACAAAAGATCGGGCTATTCCCATCCCTAATAATCATTGATCATAAAGCAAAAAGAATGATCAATATAATACTAATAATATGAGTATTTCAAAAGAAGAGCATGTAAAATAAACACAAGCTTGTGGGGGTTCTCTTGTGTTCACAACGCTCCTACTCGAGCCTCGATTCCTCAACCTGAAATTCATTAAATGAATGGGGTGAGTATTTAACAACATACTTAGTGGGGAACACTGTAAATGATTATAGCTAATTGCACAAGTGAAAATATAACATATGGATACTTCTTATCTTTGTGGAGACTAGCCTCAACCCCGTAGGACCCAAACATCATGATGCCCCCGTTAATGAACGTCTTTATCCCTGTAGGGATGCCCGCAGGCTTATTATCCCCTATGGAGGACATTAATGAGTCTATTATCGATCCCAAAGGATCTCTTTGTCGACCCCGAAGGATCTCTTTCATTTCACCGGTCCGAAGACCCTTCATACTTATACAATCAAAGCACAACAATAACTATAACTTTACAGTGTTCACAGTTTAGAGTTACCCCACCTTATGAGATGCTTTCACAATTTCTCAACCTTTGAAATACTCCTTAGCCATGCACAAGTCGTCCACCTCGAACCCCAATACGTCACCTAGCACCTTTTTAATTTTCTTTTTCATTTTAGATGTCGAGTTATATAATTAAATCATAATTTTTACCAACCTCATGTTATACATTACTTTAAGGTCTTCAAACATATCCACATACACAATCATGGTATATAAACTCATAACATGATCTTGGACTCAAAATACACATTAAAACTCTTTAAAGCATTTAATCGAACACATTACGTGCACACATTTAACCCACATGTTCAAGATTCAATTTAAATCCTTTAAACCCAACATTTCATATACCAACACCATCATCCTAGGGCTCTAACATACATGAAAATTAACCCCAAACAATCCTCACAATACCTCCAAACAATTACTAGCATATTAAGGGGAATTAGGGCAAATATCCAAACCCTAGCAATAATGAACCATGGAGATTTCAATTTAACCACACATATAGCTTCAATGGAGTAAATAAACCATATGTTTGAGATATCAAAGCAAGAAGATCAACAAAATCGAAAAACCCTAAATCCAAAACAACAAGAATGAAGCTTAATCATCAAGAGGGAAGTGGTATTAGATTACCATAGATGATGGATGATGATGGTGGAATTCACTCCAAAAGATGAAGAGTTTCTTGAGAGAGTTGAGAGAAAAATTACCCAAATGGAAGAGAAATGAGGAGGAAATGAATAAGTGTTGTATTTAAAGGTAGGAATCCGGAAGGAAAATCCCTGAACCCGCGCGACCGCGCACCTCAGCTCTCGGCCAACGCTCCCCGCGAGCGCGCAGCCCCGCGCCTCTCGCCCGCCCCGCGGGCGCGCAGCTTCCCGCGGCCGCACATGGCTCCGCGGGTGCACACCTCCCCCGCGGGCGCGCGGCATGCCAAAATCATACCTCAAACTTAAATCGACTCCCGGACATGTTCAACTCCATTTAACTTTAATTTTTTTTTTTCAAAACACTTTTAATACAACGACATAATATACGAACTGTATTAGGGTGCTCAGTGAGACCTCCATCCGGCTCAGCGTTAGGGTGCTCAAGGTATGCCAATCATAAAATTAAATGCAATTACATTCATTCATTATCATATAACTCGACACTTTAGTATTTAAAATTTAAATTGTATTATACACTCAGTATAACATCTTTGTGTGCTATGACGTATCAGGTCAAATGGGACAACCTGCATAAAATAACGGCATAATATACGAACATACCATCATAATTAATATTCAAACAATATTAATTCAAAATCATTTACTAAAATTATAATTTATAATTTAACAAAAAGGCTCGGGGTATCACATTATTTTCCATTGCTCCGAATTTTGAGACCTTTCATCCATTTGGTTGTCGGGTTTATCCATGTCTCAGAGACTATACCGTGAACAAATTTGAGCCTCGAAGCACAACTTGTGTTTTTATGGGTTATAGTAGCATACATAAAGGGTTTTGTTGTTATGATCCCAAAACCTTCCGCGTTTATATTTCTCGTCATGCTAAATTTGATGAGTCATTTTTTCCATTCTCTAAATCTCTTGACAGGTCCATCTCTAACTCACTCCCTATCTCAAACTTTTCTGAACCGGAACGATTGGTTGGTTCATTGATCCACCTTTCTATTACTCCTATTGAGGACACTCACCCATATCCATGCACAATGTGTGATGATATCCCTTTCTCTACTTTGAATGACTCAATATCACAACCTACAACCATTCTGGACGAGCCCGATATCCATGCCCAACATAAAAATGAACTATTTTCTAATTCTATTTATGAATTTCATCCACCTGTTCAGCCGCCGATGGTATCTTCAACTCATCCGATGCAAACTCAATCTAAGTCAGGTATCTTTAAGCCGAAACATTGGGGAAGTTATGTATGCACTTATTTATTTAATGCTCTTGTTACGGTTAGTGAACCTCGTGGGATCAAGTCCACATTAAAATGACCAGAATGGGTTGAAGCTATGCATAACGAGCTTTCTGCTTTACATTCAAATCAGACTTGAGATCCAGTTCCCCGTCCTCCACATAAGAATATAGTGGGATCTAAATGGGTTTTCCGAACTAAATTCTTGGCTAATGGCTCAATTGATCGCCATAAAGCTCATCTTGTTGCACAAGGCTTTACTCAGCTTCCAGGTTTTGACTATTCCCATACCTTTAGTCCCGTGGTATAGGCCTCTACAATTCGAATTGTGCTATCTATTGTTGTTTTACATGATTGGCCTCTCCATTAGTTGGATATCAAAAATGCTTTTCTGAATGGTGTTTTATCCAAGCCCATTTTCATGGAGCATCCCTTAGGATTTATAGATGCTCAATTTTCGAATCATGTTTGTTGCCTTAAAAAGGCATTATATGGTCTAAAGCAGACTCCTCGTGCTTGGTTCCAATGGCTTAGTGATTTTTTCTTAAGTATTGGGTTTATCTGCAGTCGTTCTGACTCCTCCTTGTTCATCTACATTCGCAGGTCATTCATTTTATACCTCTTAGTCTACGTTGATGATTTTATTTTGACAGGAAACTCTTCTGATGGCTTGCAATCTTTCATCACTCACCTTCAAAAAGAGTTTGCCATCACATATTAAGGAAAGTTAAATTATTTTTTGGGTCTTGAGGTCATCTATCTCTACTCCATTAGTTGTTGGTTGTTAACTTTCGACAGCTGGGGAGTCATTTGTTGATCCAACCTTATATCGATCATTAGTTGGATCTCTACAGTACCTTACGATCACATGACCCGATTTATCATCTGCCGTAAATCTTGTCAGTCAGCATCTTCAATGACCTACCATTGAACATTTTCAAGCGGTAAAGTGAATTCTCCGATACATGAAAAGTACTTCGACTTTTGGCTTATCTTTTACTCATAGCTCTTTGCTTTCTGTCGTTGCGTACTCTGATACAGACTGCACTCGTTGTGTTGAAACAAGACAATGTATATATGGTTACTTTATTTATCTTGGTGGTAATCTAGTTTCTTAGAGTGCTAAGAAACAACCCACGATCTCTCGTTCTAGTTATAAGTCAGAGTATCGTGCTCTTGCAAACTCAACTTCAGAAGTTGTGACTATACTTTAGCTTCTTCGTGAGCTTCAAGTCAAACTTCCTTCTTGCCCGATTTTTTATTCGGACAACAACAGCGCTGTATTCCTGAGTCAAAACCCAAGTGCTCATAAGCGAGCTAAGAACATTGATATTGACTTTCATTTTGTTCTAGAGCTTATTTCTAGTGAGCGCCTCGAGATGCAGTTTATCTCATCCAATCTCTAGATTGCAGATATTTTTATAAAAGCTCTCTATCGTCCACTTTTCAAATTTTTCCGGGCTAAGCTATGCGTTGGACCTCATCCCACGTCTTGCTTGAGAGGGGATAATAGCATCAAATAAATCGGCAAATTTAGTCTTTTGATTTGTATTATGTTATGCCTATCATTTAGCATATGATTCCTTCATTCACTCTTTCCTTGTATAGATTAGGAAAGCTTTCCCCTACTTGTATATAGTGTAAAGTATGTTGCTGTAATTCATTCAATACAAATATAATATTTACATTCACAATGACTCTTATGTGCTCTTCATGGTCTGGATTAATTGATAAATGGTCTAGCATAATTTATAGTTCACCCTAATCAAGAAGCACCCAAGGTTAAGCATTTATTGAAGAGTTATATGTGTTATGAACTCCAAGGAAGACAAATCACTAGTGTATCTCTTCTTCCCTTCTCTATAGAGCTTAAATCGGTAGTAATATCTCATTTTAAAATTCCTTGTTGCTTATCATAGTTTAGTTTCATCTCAATTGGCATCTCACTACATTCATAGTCGTCTAGATGACAAATAGGAATTGATGTTTCAATATGTGCTCATTTAGTTCATTATTTCCCTGTGGTTTGACCTTGCTTCACTATGTGCTGCACTTCTTCACTTGCAAGTACGCAATGAGTTAAATAAAATTTCACCTAACTTTATTTCGTGTAAGCATCTGAAATCTTCCTATTTATTTTCTGCAACTTGCCTGAACGGACATAACTCAGCTGCCATTGTTCCTCGATCGGGTAGAGTTAGTTTCTTTACACTATGATCTTCAACTGATCAGGTGTGGTCCTGCCTTTATCTGGAATTAGCTCCGCTAATTCTCTTTGTCTCACCATTTTAGCTGGTCAGGTTTCTTGACTTCTTTCTTGAATTAGTTGCACTGATTTCCTTTGTCCACTGACTTCTTAGTTAGAGCTATTCGACCAATTACACCAACTTTCTCTTTGCTGGAACTTTCTGTTTGGTATTTAATTGTCCTATTTTGTTAGATGAATTATATATCTTTTGAATGTGTATTTTCTGTGTTTTTATATGAATTTGATGTTTTTATCTTCACTTTTACTCTTTTGGAAGAATATGCCAAGTTTGCAAAAAACTTGAGCTTTTGTCTAAAAAAGTAGGATTCTAGGGCATAAAGTGGCAAAGAAGTGAGCACCAAGGAAGAGCTCCAGTATAAAAGTCAAGCTGAGGGACCAACAGATGGATGAGCCCAACTGACGCCCCAAAACTGATTAGTTTTGGGGCCAAACTGATGAAGAAGAACCACAACTGATGAAGTAGAGAGCTGAGCCAAAGCACGACTGATGAGTTAAGCCCCAGCTGAAAGAACAAACTGGAGCCACAACTGAAGGAGATCAGTTGAAGCATCGCATCTGGAGGCGGGAAGCTCGACTGAGAAGAGGCCAAAACTAAACTGATCCGCCCCGCCGGTGCGGGGACCTCCACGGTCGAGGGGCAGGGCCTATGGTGAGAAGACCCCGTGAGTGTGAGCCACCCTATGAGCACGCAGCACTTCGACCTCGTGAGCATGGGGCACACCACTAGTGCGCGGGGTGTCAGTTGCAACTCCATCGCTCAGTTTTTAATTTCACGAGCAGTTTTCTTCCCTCATCCCATCAACTCCAGTTTTGAACGAGACTTAATCCTCCATATTTCTCTACCACATGGCCAGCTAGATAATTAAGAGGCTAAGACTTTTGGAGCCTAGAAGAGTAGGAGAGTTTGGGATTTAATTCTCCCAATTACTACACCTCTTAATTATTTGTCTCCCAACTCCCATACCATATCTTTCTATTATCCCTCTCATCACCAAGGACACCTCTTTTATTTATACACCCATCTCATTTTAGAAAGGAGGATCACCATTATCATCAATTATTCACTCCATCTCTCACCATCCCATTTCTCTCTCAACATACTTCACCATTCCATCTTCCACCTTGACCACAACCATTACGCTCCAAAGAGGGAGGAAAGATCAAGACAAGATGCAAGGGAGCTTAAGCTTGAGAAAGGAGGCATGAGAAGAAAGATCTGACTCCAAGCCATCCGCAAAAGCTAGGCTTGTTCGAGGACTTCTACTTTTTGGTATTTCTTTCCTTATCTTTAGCTCATTTGTGGGGGTATTGTCCCAAAACTCTTAAGATATCAAATATTGTAGAAGTTTTATGTTATTTGCATTTGATTTATGAGATGACGAACTTGTATGATATTTGTGTTATTTTGAGCATGATTGGCTGATTCCATTAGGGGGTAGATAATCGACTTGGTTTCGATCAGTGCTTGTGATAGTTATGTTCTTGTTGTTAGAATTGTGCTTGTTTATGTTGAATGCTTGATCACCACTTAGCATTTCTTAGCCTTAGATGAAATCGAGAGGAGATTTTATAGCCTGACTTAGGTTCCTTCAATGTTAGGTAAATCAGGTTTCATAAGCCTAATCGTTAATCTTGTTTGTATAATATAACCGATGAGAGTTTAATGGATAGACGGTGGTAGTAATTGAAGTTAAACCACTTGAAGGGGTCTATTGTATGTCTAAGATTAATTAAACTAACTTGAAGCAAGCTAGGAGAGAAACCAACGAGAGACTCTACACCCTAATGCCCTTTTCATAATCTTTTCCCCTTCGTCTTTGATTTTGTTATTGTTTGTGTTTGCTTAGTTACTATTACTTGTTTAATTTCTTTAGTTAGTGAAAACCTCTAAACCATGATTAGAATGTTTAGGTTTGTGTTTAAATTCTTGTATATGTTTGCATGAGAAGCATAAAAACATAGTCTCCTCTAAGCTTTCCTCAAGAGACACCACCCGAGTTAGCTCTCCGCCCTACAATCGACCTCGTCCTCTTGCGGGTCCGAATCATTGTAGTTTGCATAGGACAAACTGGAATAAAAAAACTGGCACCATTTCTGGGGAAGGCTTTAGGCGTGTTATCTTTTCTGCTTTAATTATTTTGTGTGTGTTTTCATATTTTTATTTTTGTGTTTATTATCTGTTTGTGTTTATTTTCTTGAGTTCTTATTTAAGCCTCTATTTCTTTTTCCATAGTTGTGTGTGATCTTCTCTTTGTATTTTGTGGTTGTGTATGCTAGGGAGACGAAGTCTCAATTGGAGATTAGCCCCCGTGTTTGACAACATTAATAGACCAAGGAGGTTTGACGTCTTTGCTTGGGAAAAAGAGATGGAGGTCAACAACATTAACCCCGACAATGCTAATGCGGCTAGGAATATGAGAGATTTTACTTGTCTCGTGATTAGGGCATCGAATTTTTGCATAGTTCTTGGGGAAGCCGCGAGGAACTATGAGTTGAAGAATATCCATTTCAGCCAACTTCTGTCTTTCTACAGGATGCTGGCCGAAGATGCGTTGAACTTCATACGGGAGTTCTATGCCGTAGTTCAAACCTTTCCTGTACAAGGTTTGAACAAAGACTAATTGAAGATGAGGTGATTTCCTTACACCTTGAAGGATCGTGCCAAGACGTGGTTCATGTCACTCCCGGCCAATTCATTGGCTAACTGGAATGCCGTCTACAAGAAGTTCATGGCTAAGTACTATTTAAATCAAAAGACCCAAGATTTGAAAGCCCAAATCCTAACCTTTGCCCAATTTCTGGGTGAAGCGTTCCGTGAGGCTTAGGATCGATTTAAAGGTCTCCAACAACAGTGTCTGCACCACCATCTCATACCCGAGTTGCTCAACCAATTCTTCTACAATGGACTTTCACAAAACTTTCAATATATGGTGGACAATGCCGCGGGAGGAGATATTGGAGGCCAGACCACCGAAGAAGTCTCAAACATTTATGAGACTATGGCCACAACTTCTCAACAAAAGAGTGCTAGGGGAAAGAGAGCTTCCGTGAATAAAGCCAATCCTAGTTATGATGTAACAAGGCAACTAGCCGAGTTGATGAGGCAAGTGGAGATGCTTCGGACTTCCGAGAGACCACCTCAACAAGCCATGACCATTGAGATGTGTGGGATTTGTGGAGAGTATGGCCACGGGGCCAATGTGTGCCAAAAGTCACTCAATCCGGAATCCAATGAAAAAACACATTTCTATGCTTTTCAAGCGCAAGTTCATGCTCTCCAAGGGTTCCAACCTCGCCAACCATATAATCCGTACTCTCAATTGTACAATCCGAGGTGGATAAACCATCCTAACTTCTCTTGTAGGCAACCTCAACCATGTCAGCCGCCACAACAACCGCCTCCATCTCAACAAGCCGGAGGTGGCCAAGCTCCACCTTATCCAAGGCCGCAACAATACCCGGCCCAACCAAACCAATCGCCTAGGCCAACATTGTAAGACACCTTGTAATCCTTCATTCAAGCCACCTAACAAAGGTTTGAGTCCTTTGAAGCTTCCGTGAAGTGGATCGAGACCTAAGTGGGGCAAATAGCTGGGACCGTTGGAGAGTTAGCTAAGCAATCAAAGCCAGACATGTTGCCAAGCCAATCAGAGCAAGCTCAAGCCATCACCGTCCTTAGAGGACGCAAGGTGATTGACAACAAGGTTGGGGAGTCAAGACCAACCAAAGTAGTTGAAAAAGAAGGAAGGGCTCCTCAACAAGAGCAAGGGGCGTCCAAACCAAAAATTGATGAAAAGAAAGAACCCACACTCCACAAGGCCACCAATCTCTACAATCCTCTAATTCCTTATCCAAGCCGGTTGAGGAACGATAAACAAGACAACCAATTCTAAGAGTTTTACAAACTCTTATCCAAAGTGAATGTCAACCTTCCACTCCTCGACGTCATCTGCAATGTGCCGGCCTATGTCAAGTTCTTCAAAGAACTGGCCTCCAAGAAGAGGAAGTTTGCGGAGGATGAGAAGATTGTTGTGTCCGAGGTGGCAAGTACAATCCTACAACAACAACAACTATCACCCAAGTTCCATGATCCAGATAGTTTTACTCTTAAAATTGCCTTAAGAAATGGTAAAAGAGCATGTGGTATGCTAGATTTAGGAGCTGGAATTAATTTGATGCCCTACTCTATTTTTAAACAATTAGAGTTAGGTAATTTGAAACCAACCAGAATGTGTCTATAATTGGCAGATAGGTCTGTGAGATATCCTAGAGGCATAATAGAAAACATTCGAGTTAAAGTGGGTGGTTTGATAATCCCTATTGGTTTTGTTGTTTTGGATGTGGGTGATGTTCAAGAAACGAGAAAAGAGCACACACTTCTTTTGGGTAGACCCTTTATGGCTACAATTAACACCTTAATTGATGTTAAAAATGGGACTTTGAAAATGTCAGTGTGAGGAGAAACCGTGTCCTTTTCCGTGCATGAAAATAAGGCTATTTCCTTCTCCTCATTTGAAGAAAATTGTTCTTTTATAGATTATATTAATCTCTTGGCCGAGGAATTTTTCTTGTAGAAAATTGGCTCCAAATGGAGAAGTGAAGCCATGTCCAATGAAATAGCAATGGAAGAAGCTAGCCTCAAGTGTGGGGAGATGAGTTGGACACCGAAGAGATGGAGATATTGCTAGGAGATGGCATAAGCTTGATAGAAGTTCTAGCCTCAACCGAAGAGGAAGAAGTGTAGCCTTCTCCTGAACTTGAGCTAAAGGAGCTCCGATCTCACCTCAAATATGTGTACCTCGATGAAGATGAGAAGAAGCTTGTGATCATCTTTGCGGGTCTTGAAAAAGATGAAGAAGACCTCTTAGTAGCCATACTAAAGAGGAACAAACAAGCCATTGGGTGGAGTCTTTCCGACAACAACGGTATTAGCCCATCGACGTGCATGCATCGAATCGTCCTCGAAGACAGGGCAAAGCCGGTTCGAGAAGGATAAAGGCGGCTAAATCCCGTGTTGATGGAGGTCGTCAAGAAGGAGATTCTCAAGCTCTTAGCGGAAGGAATTATCTACCTAATAGCCGAAAGTGAATGGGTGGGCCCGGTCCATGTGGTGCCCAAGAAGGGAGGAATCACGATGGTGGAGAACGACAAAGGAGAGCACATGGCTACTCGAACCACCACCGGATGGAGAATGTGTATTAACTATCGAAAGCTCAATGCGGCTAGTCGAAAAGACCATTTCCCCCTTCCGTTTATTGATCAAATCCTTGATAAACTTGCCGGATATAGTTTTTATTATTTTTTTGACGGTTTATCGGGTTATTTTTAGGTGGACATAGCACCGGAGGACCAAGCGAAGACAGCATTCACGTGCCCGTTTGGCACATTTATATGTAGGAGAATGTCATTCAGACTATGCAATGCACCGAACACATTTCAAAGGTGCATGTTCTCAATCTTTTCTGAAATGATTGGGGATTTCATTGAGGTATTCATGGATGATTTTTCCATCTTTGGGTCTTCATTTTCTAATTATTTAGATAAGTTAGAGCTTGTTTTGAAGAGATCCATTAAAAGTAGCCTTACTTTAACAGCCCGGTCCCGATATAAGGATTAACGAATAGGGACGGGGTGTTATTAAGGGATTAATGAATAAAGTCGGAAGATCAACAAAGGAGTTTAAGAACAAAGATATGCTTTGGAAGATAGGTGGTGATGCTCGGGTTCACTTGAGTTAAAATGAAAACATGCTTAAGCGAAATAAAATGGCTAACTAATCAGATACCAACAAACATAGACCCCTTTATAGGTCAAAATGAATAATAGATATCAACGTGAATAAGTCTTCATAGGCGAACGGAAATCATACTCAAGAAACGGAAATAAACATAATATGCATCTTATAAATATTTAATCATGTCTGGGGATATTCTTAGTGTCTTAACGATCATAGCAGAACTTAAACGGAATTAGAAAGAGTGTATCAGAGTAGCAGAAACATCATGAGATTTCAAAAGGAATTCAAATAATAGCAAAACAATCTTAGTAGCCAACCCACATCCACAGCCACCAACATCCTCAGCATCTCAACCTGAAAACACTTGAAAAGAGGGGGTATGAGCACTAATGTACTCAGTGGGTTTTAGCAAAAATACTTTAATAACATCAAGATATCCAATAATTAACAGACGGTATATGGAGAGCAAAATGCAAAAGCCCTCTCCATATTCGTAAAACCTTTTCCTTTCTTTTGGGCCCAACTTGGCTCAAACCTGATGTCAACTGCACCCTTAGGCATGCCATGGGATAGAAGAGGAGTTACCTCAAATATCCGAACGAGTTTGTGAGGGAAAAACCCAGCAGTGACTCCCTTAAGAGTTCTGAACTTAAATCCTGCCTAAGTGAAAGGCTAAGTTCCTTCCTTCCTTAACGTTGCTGTCAAAACCAATCCTAGAGCATGTCTAGGTACTAATCCTTTGATATAACATGATCCCGGCCTATAAGGGATTTTACAGTACCTAAAAAGAAAATCCTTAATCCTCAACTGTAAGAGCTTTAACAAGCATAAGCATTCGTATACGAGAGATAAACAAAAAAAATGCGAATTGTAACTAAAGACAATTCTAAATATCTCATGCTAAGTAGAAACAAAACTTTAACATTTCTAGCATCTCTATATATTCTAAACATACTAGAGAACTCAATTATAACATAATATCTTCTTTTCCTTTCTTCCTTGTACAAAGATCAATCAGGCAGAGCAAAAATGCTTTATTGGATATCTCATTTGCCCTATATGCTTCTAGAGCTTATTAGCTCAAACTTTAGATCAGTATAGATTTACCCACCTCGATCACAGAGCAGAAAATGAGGTAATGAGTTGATGATCCTTCTTTGAATTCCCACGAGGCTCACTTCCTCCTACAAAAGTCTAATTATCGACTTAGCGGCCTACTACGAGGATTTCTAGCTAAAAACATGAAATTAAATAATACCCATCTTATATATTTCTAATTAGGACTTAATCATGGATAGAACAACTTCATGACTTTATAAAGATCCAAGAAGGATTTATTTTAATTAAGGAACTTCTCGACTTGATTTCTCAATTTTTAGACGGAAATAAATTTGAATAGCTTAATCGAATTAAATCAGGAATAACTTGAATGCTTCTCTAAAATTTAAACTTGAGAATAGCTTGGAAATATCATGATTTGGAAAGCTCGAAAAACTTGGGAAGAGGGTACGAAAATAGCCGGAAAAGAAATGGCAAAAAACAATGAGAAGGGGGGGCGCCGTGGCGCACCTAGGCGCTGGCGGGCACCCCCCGCCGCGGCGCTAGAGACGCCGGCGGGGCTCCTTAGCCCCGGCGGGTTGGTAGAGGTCGAGGGGGGTGTGGTGTGGCGGTGCACCCCTCCCCTCCCGCGGAGCTCTCTCCTTTCCCTCTCTTCAACCTAGTTCTGGGTGATCTTCAACTTGGTTCTTCGTATTCGTTGATTCTTTCGACGAACACAAAGAACGTGAAGAACAATTAACGAACACGAAGAACGTGAAGAACACTTAATCCGAAATTTCTTAAAAACAACATACTTGAATATAACATGTAACAACATGCTTGAACTTAAATTTTTTTTTAGCATTATAACGACATAAACACGATAATCCTCCTTAATAATTAGAATAACGATGAAATCACTTAAATATAGTTTGAACGGAATTTATCGGAATAAACGAGGCTAATCTTGAGAATAATAACGACAGGAATAAAGCGGGAAATATAGTGTAACGTTATTATCTTGGAACTTCAATAAAAATTGAAATACAATTTAGACGAGTAATAATGAAGAACGTGAAGAACGTAAAGAATGGAAAGTAAATGCGGAATTAAAAAGATGGAAAAGAAATGGAGTTGAGACCGACGAACAAGAATGGACGGGGTTAGGTGCGTCGAAGGAATGTGGCTAGCTCGGCATCTCGTTGAGTCGTAACGGCGGCAGAGCCGCCTGCTACGACCCAACGGCGCCCCTAGCACATTCCCTTACCGCATCCCTTCCACGCCACTCCACTCGTCGTCTTGCAGAACACTCAAGAAGAACGCCTTTTACTTCGACCGAACCTTCTCGGCTTTCAAAGCTTCTTACCCTCTCGATTTAGAAGTGAAATGGATAAATAATGAACAATGAAATGCAAAGGGGTGGCCTTCTATTTATAGGAGAAGCTTTGGCTTCCCTTGGAAGCCATTGCAGTGCGGAAATACTGCAAAAGTTACTCCGGGTTCGGTTAAAAGCTGCTTTATTCGATGTCAAGGTCCAAATAACTTCAGACACAAAATCTAAAAATACTGGGAGACTCGTTGGCTCGAATACTAGTGAACTAACTTGATTAATGAAGAAGACGGGGTTGTCAGAAAAAAGACGAGTAAAGATTCTCTTTTTGAAATTTCTTTTTACTATTCACTCAGACTGACAGATTTTGCTCCCGAGCGTTCGATTGACCTCAGAATGGGAGATTCGTGAATGCCAACGGAATCCTTGAGTCATTCCCCATAAGAGGGGCCTGACAGAACTGGACTCGAATCAACGAGGAAGATTTCATAAATTTCTCAAAACACGAACACACGCAAAAGTTACTATTCATTCGTCTTTCAAATACGTTTTTCATCACTGGGAACTCAAATGACTTCAGATTTAAAATCCGAAAACACTGGCATACTCCTTGAGTTAAAGCCTTTCTAACGAGACCACGAATGGTCATAAAAGAATGAAGATTATATTTTCCGAAAAGGTGATTTTCACGAAAACTGACTCTTAAAATCGTGACTGACATCCAACCTTAATTAACTTATTTAAATTTCTTCCTTAACCGATTGATTAACATTAATAATTATCTTAAACCTTATCTAAAAATCTGGGGTGTTACATCCTACCCTCCTTAAAGAAAATTTCATCCCGAAATTTACTAACCATGGTAAACGATATCAGGGTACTTCTTGAGCAGCTCGAATTCAAGCTCCCAGGTTGCTTCTTCTGAACCATGGTGGTTCCAGATTACTTTCACAAGATCGATTTCCTTATTTCTCCGCTTCTGGATCTTTCGATCCACGATGGCCTGGGGCTTTTCTTCATAGACTAAGTCCTCATTCAGGACTATTTCTTCTTTGCTAATCATGTGCTTTGGATCAAACACGTACTTTCTCAACATTGAGATATGAAAGACGTCATGAAGGTTACTCAGGTTATGTGGTAAGGCTAATCTGTAGGCTACTTCATTCACCTTCTCTAATATCTCAAAAAGTCCAATGAATCTGGGCCTTAACTTATTTCGTTTGCCAAAACAAACTATTCCTCTTGATGGGGACACCTTCAAGAACACTTTATCTCCAACGTCGAAACTGAGCTCCGTTCTTCTTTCGTCCGCATAAGCCTTCTGTCTATCTTGAGCCTCCTTGATTCGTTGATGAATAACTTCGATCTTCTGGACAGCTTCCTGGACCATTTCAGGTCCGAGTATCCTTCTCTCTCCAACTTCATCCCAATACAGGGGCGATCTACACTTCTTTCCATACAAGGCTTCATAAGGGGCCATGCCGATCGATGACTGGTAGTTGTTGTTATACGCAAACTCTACCAAAGGCAGTAATTTCTCCCAACTGCTTTCCTGATCAATGACTACTCCTCTGAGCATGTCTTTCAGAATCTGGATAGTCCTTTCAGACTGGCCATCTGTTTGGGGATGGAATGCCATGCTGAAATTGAGCTTTGATCCCATTGTATCTTGTAGACTTCTCCAGAATCTTGATGTAAGTCTTGTATCATGGTCTGATGTAATCGAGACCGGCACTCTGTGAAAATGCACAACTTCCTTAACATACAGCTGGGCTAATTGATCTAGCCCATCCGTCATTTTAACAGTGACAAAATGTGCTGATTTAGATAATCGATCAACGATTACCCAAATAGCGGTATTCCCCCACTTAGACTTTGGAAAATCTACGACAAAGTCCATATTGATGTGATCCCACTTCCATTCAGGAATTTCTAAGGGTTGAAGCGAACCAGAAGGTTTTTGATGCAAAGCTTTCACTTGTTGACAGTTTAAACACCTTTCCACGAAGGCGGCTATTTCTCTCTTCATGTTATTCCACCAGAAGTTCTTCTTGAGGTCCTGGTACATCTTGGTGCTTCCGGTATGTGCTGTATAAGGCGTGTCATGTGCTTCGCACATGATTTCCTCCTTTAGTTCTTACTTGCTCGGCAGACAAAGTCTCCCTTTGAATAAGAGCGCGTTGTCGGCGGCTTCTGCGAAATCTTGCGAGCTATCAGATCGTGCTTCTAGTCTTTTCTTTTCAAGAAACTCATCTCTTCTCTGGGCTTCAATTATCCTTTGCCTTAGGTCGGGCTGAGCGACTATTGTGGCGACTTGAGCTTGAATGGTCTCGGGTGGTGTTAGCACCTCGATTCTTAACTTCTCGAATTCCTTGCGAAGATCCTCCTGGACTAGAATGAGTCCTAATTTTGTCTTCTCTTTCCTACTTAGGGTATTTGCTACCACATTCACCTTGCCCGGGTGGTAGTGAGTCGTGCAGTCATAATCCTTCACAAGTTCTAGCCATCTTCTCTGCATCATGTTAAGATCTTTTTGTTCGAAGACGTACTTCAAACTCTTGTGATCTAAGAAGATCTCACACTTAGCTCTGTAGAGATAGTGCCTCCAGATCTTCAGTGCATGAACGACTGCTGATAGCTCTAGGTCATGCGTATGGTAGTTCTGCTCGTGATTCTTAAGCTTCCTCGAAGGATAAGCAATCATCTTTCCTCTCTGCATTAGCATGCAACCTAATCCTTTCTTCGATGCATCTGCGTAAACCACGAAATATTCATTCCCTTCCGGAATGGCCAACACAGGGGCTGTGGTTAGCATCTTTTTCAAAGTTTGGAAACTTTCCTCCCACTCAGGCGTCCACTTGAACTTGGAGTCCTTTTTTAGCAATCGCGTCATGGGCTTGGATATAGTCGAGAATCCTTCTATGAGCCTGCGATAATATCCAGTGAGTCCTAGAAAACTTCTTATCTCGTTCATGCTTCTTGGAGACTTCCAGTTGCTTACGGCTTCAATCTTGGCTGGATCTACCTTGATTCCTTCCACCGAAACTATATAACCTAAAAATATAATTTTCTTGAGCCAAAACTCACACTTTCTGAACTTAGCATAAAGTATTTCTCTTCTTGACGTCTCCAGCACCACTCTTAGGTGTTCTTGATGCTCAACTTCATCCTTGGAATAGATGAGGATATCATCTATAAAAACTAGAACAAACTTATCTAAGTACGGGTGAAAAACCTGGTTCATTAAATCCATGAACACTGCTGGGGCGTTGGTCAATCCAAATGGCATTACCACAAACTCATAATGCCCATAGCGAGTTCTAAAAGTAGTCTTAGGGATATCCTCCTTTCGGATCTTCAATTGATGATACCCAGATCTTAAGTCTATCTTGGAGAAAAAACTTGCTCCCTTGAGCTGATCAAAGAGATCGTCTATTCTTGGGAGAGGGTATCGATTCTTGATGGTTAGCTTATTGAGCTCTCTATAGTCGATGCACATTCTCAACGTGTCATCCTTCTTCTTTACGAACAGGATTGAAGCTCCCCAAGGCGACACACTAGGTTGGATAAAACCTAGGTCTAATAACTCTTGCAGTTGAACTTTGAGTTCTTGCAACTCCTTAGGCGCCATTCTATAAGGGGCTTTCGAAACTGAGGTGGCTCCTGGTTCCAACTTGATAGCGAACTCTACCTGCCTGTCTGGAGGCAGTCCTGGTAGCTCTTTTAGGAATACGTTGGGGTATTCTCTTACGATTAGAACGTCTTCGATTGAAAGCTCTCCTTCCTCCTTCCTTATTAGATTAACTAAAAAGTCTTGACAGCTATTCTTCCTTATCATCTTAGTAGCCTTCAGGGCGGATATCACTAGAATTTTGGTTTCCAGCCTTGATCCATAGATTTTCACCTCGGGTTTCCCGGGTGGTTGAAACACTACCTCCCTCTCAGGGCAGCTTATGGAAGCATAAGCTGAGGCTAACCAATCCATTCCTAGGATTATATCGAACTCCTGAATTTTTATCACATAAAGATTTGACTTAAAGTTTTCCCCTTCTATGTTCAATTATAGGTTAGAGCAGACCTTCCTAGACATCATTCTCTTTTCAGAGAGAATACTTATCTCAAGAGAATTCTCAGCATTCTCAGGTTTTATCTTCAGTTTCTTACAAACAGACTCAACTATAAATGAATGCGATGCTCCAGTATCGAAGAGAGCTAAAACTGGCATCTCGAGGAGGGTAATCATACCTGCTAGATTACCTGGGGCCTTAGCAGCTTGCTGCTGATTGAGAGCATAAGTACAAGCTGGCTGAGGTGGCCTTAGTCCTTGGTTAGACCTTCGATCTCGCCCTTGGTTCGGTCTTGGATTTATCCTCGGCCTTTGACCCTGAAGTCCTCCTGGCTGCAGCCTTGGCTAATTTCTAGGAAGTTGCTGAAGTGGTTGCGGGTACATGGGTTATTGTGGTGTTTGAGATCGTTTGTTTCTTCCTTTAGGACACTCTCTCTTGAAGTGCCCCTCTTCACCACAGTTGTAGCACCCAGTTTGATTTGCTCGGCAGACTCCAGGATGCATCCTTCCGCACCTTTGACACAGCCTATAGCTAGGGGTGTTGCCAGGCTGACTACGAGGCACTCCTGATTCTCAGCTTTGCCAGTGGGGTTTCTTTCCTTGGTCATCTCTTCTTCCTCCTTCCCACTTTCTTTTTCCTTTTGGATCGTTAGATGGCTGAGGGGGCTAAACTTTTTCTCGAGAGAGAATGGCTTCTATGCTTAAGGCTTTGGCTAAGGTTCGAGCATAAGATATGTCTTCTTGCCCAGCGAGGGCTATACCAATCTCGGACCTAAGTCCTTTCTTGAACTTGTGTGCCTTCTTTCCGTCCGTGTCCATTAGATATGAAGCATGCCTCGACAATTCATTGAATTCTCTGTCGTATTCTGACACTGTCTTATTTCCTTGCTTTAGGTTCCAGAACTCCATCTCCTTTGCCTCTCAATAACAATCTGGAATGTACTTCTGATATAAGTCGTGCTTGAAATCTTCCCAACTATAGTCCTCACATTGCTCTGGGGTTATGGTCCTTCGAACGGACTCCCACTAGTAGTCCGCATTATCCATCAGCATGAAAAGAGCACAACTCAACTTCTCTTCTTCCAAACAAGCTATGCAATTGAAAATTCACTCTAAGGAGCGAACCCATTTTTCCGCATTCATTGGATCTCCTAAACTATTAAACGATGGAGGGTTGTGTTTAAGAAACACACTTTCAGCTCTTGGTCTGGGATTTGGGACTTGCTCGGGTTCGTTCTCATCTTCGTTCTCAGCTTGACGTCTTCAGGGCGGCATCCTAAATAACTAGATATTAGCAACGCTTGATTGAATTTGGACAAAGCAAGGATGTCTTTCGATAAGGTTTTTAATTTAAGATAGATCAAATAAGGCAAAAATTTAAACATCATTCAACATAATGAGAAAATTGCCTTATTATGAGGACTTTGGCATTGATAACATAACGAAAGTTATGGGTTACAACGGAATATGGCAGTCTTCTGGAAAATTCACTGCCACTATTTGAGTCTAGAGAGGTTAAAGCATATACTACATATTAGAGTCTTGGTTAAAGCGGATTAAACGGGCATCAGAAATACAGACAGACAGCAGATAGATTTGACAAGCAGGTGTTTTAACAGCAACACCTCCTACACTTCCTACTAACGTTCAATCATAAGCTGGGCCCTTCCCTTTCTCCTTGCATAGCGATCCTACTTCCTCTTTGCCCTCCTCCGGGTCCTCATCTTCTTCTTCCTTGTCTCCAACATCAACTGTTTCTGGGATGGTGAACTTGAATGTTCTTATGCGGACGCTCCCTTCGGGATACTGATGGGGCATACACTGTCCCAGACCCTGAGAAGTGGACCCAGGGGGTCCACTGGTTCATTTGAGGAGTGCAGGAAAACAGGGACTCGGTGTGGTTCACAATCCGGACATTTGAGGGTCTCGCTCTTGAGGTTCCTTCGTCGTGAGGGTGTGGCGCTTGAAATCCAGGGGGACTGTTGAGAGTTGCCCTTTGCAGTTCTAGCTCTACCACGAGAGAGGGGTTTTGCTCATCTACTTGCTGCTCGGCTAAGGCGTGCACGTGGCCATACTCCGATACCCAATAAGCCATCAAGGCTGACGAGAACTCCGTCAGATTTCCGATTTCGGTGTACGTCTCGGGATCACGGGTGATCGTGCTTTACAGGATACGGTACATTGTAGGCCTCCAAGCAGGTGACGCATGTTCACACATGCGGATGCATGTTTCCAAGTCGGATACACTTCTGGGCTCCCCTCCGTAGCCGTTTGTCCAAGCCCACCTTTCGAGGTATCTTGCCATATAGGACAGTAACTGCTCGTTGCCATTCCAGGTTTCCCTTCTGAACCTCTCAACCCTCTCTTGCACAGGGCAAAAAAGAGGCACGCTCTTCCTAGCTGTCGAACGACGCTTAACCATCTAGAAGAGAATAATTTAATCAGTCTAGATTATAAAAGGGAGACCTAAGGTCCTCCTGAGATTATACTAACGTCTAGATTAATCTTGCATGCATAGCTCATTTTTAGTAAGCAGTTGACAATTTTAAAAAAAAACATTTGGTGCCCAAAGTCTTTAAACATACATTGTTTACCTTTTCTTTAAGTCAAAATTTCGAGAAATAAATTTGAGCCCTTTTTTTTGGGATCGAAAAAATCTTTTCACAAATTTTCCATCTGGGAAATCATCTTACCCGAACACCTTTTACTTGGAATTTTATTCTCACGGTTTTTCTCTTATCTATAAAACAGGTATGCTTGCTCAAATCTTTTCCTTTCCTGTATTCCAAAAATCATAAATCCAACATCCAAAATTTATATACTATCACACCTTGATTTTTGGTTGAGGATACGAGGGTGATGGCGAGCTGTGGGTTGCTGCTTTAACTAATTAAAGAACAACTTATATTCACATAAACATTTTAGCTTAACTTAAACAGAGAGATAGGCCTGCAGAGTTGCAAACCCACTCTGATACCATCTGTAATAGCCTGGTCATGAGATAGAGATTAATGAATGAGGATGAGGTGTTATTAAGGGATTAATGAATAAAGTCGGAAGATCAACAAAGGAGTTTAAGAACAAGGATATGCTTTGGAAGATAGGTGGTGATGCTCGGGTTCACTAGAGTTAAAATGGAAACATGCTTAAGCGGAATAAAATGGCTAACTAATCAGATACCAACAAGCATAGACCCCTTCATAGGTCAAAACAAATAACAGATATCAACATGAATAAGCCTCTTCATAGGCGAACGGAAATCATACTCGAGGAATGAAAATAAACAAAATATGCATCTTATAAATATTTAATCATGTCTGGAGATATTCTTAGTGTCTTGACGATCATAGCAGAACTTAAACGGAATTAGAAAGAGTGTATCCGAGTAGCAGAAACATCATGGGATTTCAAAAGGAATTAAGATAATAGAAAAACAATCTTGGCAGCCAACCCACATCCACAACCACCAACATCCTCAGCATCTCAACCTGAAAACATTTGAAAAGAGGGGGCATGAGCACTAATGTACTCAGTGGGTTTTAGCAAAAATACTTTAATAACTTCAAGATATCCAATAATTAACAGACGGTATATGGAGAGCAAAATGCAAAAGCTCTCTCCATATCCGCAAAACCTTTTCTTTTCTTTTGGGCCCAACTTGGCTCAAACCTGATGTCAACTGCACCCTTAAGCATGCCATGGGATAGAAGAGGGGTTACCTCAAATATCCGAACGAGTTTGCGAGGGAAAAACCCAGCAGTGACTCCCTTAAGAGTTCTGAACTTAAATCCTACCTAAGTGAAAGGCTAAGTTCCTTCCTTCCTTAACCTTGTTGTCAAAACCAATCCTAGAGCATGTCTAGGTACTAATCCTTTGATATAACATGATCTCGGCCTATAAGGGATTTTACATTACCCTAAAACAAAATCCTTAATCCTCAACTATAAGAGCTTTAACAAGTATAAGCATTCGTATATGAGAGATAAACGGAAATAAATGCGAATTGTAACTAAAGACAATTCTATATATCTCATGCTAAGTATAAACAAAACTTTAACATTTCGAGCATCTCTATATATTCTAAACATACTAGAGAACTCAATTATAACATAATATCTTCTTTTCCTTTCTTCCTTGTACAGAGATCAATCAGGCAGAGCAAAAATACTTTATTGGATATCTCATTTGCCCTATATGCTTCTAGAGCTTATTAGCTCAAACTTTAGATGAGTATAGATTTACCCACCTCGATCATAGAGCATAAGATGAGGCAATGAGTTGATGATCCTTCTTCGAATTCCCACGAGGCTCACTTCCTCCTACAAAAGTCGAATTATCGACTTAGCGGCCTACTATGAGGATTTCTAGCTAAAAACATGGAATTAAATAATACCCATCTTATATAATTCTAATTAGGACTTAATCATGGATAGCACGAATTTATGACTTTATAAAGATCCGAGAAGGATTTATTTTAATTAAGGAACTTCTCGACTTGATTTCTCAATTTTTAGACGGAAAATAAATTTGAATAGCTTAATCGAATTAAATCGGGAATAACTTGAATGCTTCTCTAAAATTTAAACTTTAGAAAAGCTTGGAAATATCATGATTTGGAAAGCTCGAAAAACTCGGGAAGAGGGTACGAAAATAGTCGAAAAAGAAACGGCGAAAAACAACATGAAGAAAGGGGGTGCCGCGGCGCACCTAGGTGCCGGCGGGCACCCCGCCGCCACAGCGCTAGGGGCACCGGCGGGGCTCCTTAGCCCCGGCAGGCTGGTGGAGACCGAGGGGGGTGTGGCGTGGTGGCATACCCCCCCTCCCCCCCCGACGGGGCTCTCTTCTTTCTCTCTCTTCAACCCAGTTCTGGGCGATCTTCAACTGGGTTCTTCGTGTTCGTTGATTCTTTCGATGAACACGAAGAACACTTAATCCGAAATTTCTTAAAAACAACATACTTGAATTTAACATGCAACAACATGCTTTAACTTAAAAACAATTTTGACATTATAACGACATAAACACGATAATCCTCTTTAATAATTAGAATAACAACGTAATCTCTTAAATATAGTTTGAACGGAATTTATCAGAATATACGAGGCTAATCTTGAGAATAATAATGACAGGAATAAAGTGAGAAATAAAGGGTGACGTTATTATCTTGGAACTTCAATAAAAATTGAAATACAATTTAGACGAGTAATAATGAAGAACGCGAAGAACCTAAAGAACGGAAAGTAAATGCGGAATTTAAAAGATGGAAAAGAAATTGAGTCCAGACCGACGAACAAGAATGGATGGGGTTAGGTGCGTCGGAGGAATGTGGCTAGCTCGGTGTCTCGTCGAGTCGTAACAGCGGTAGAGCCGCTTGCTACGACCCAACGGCGCCCCTAGCACATTTTATCACCGCATCCCTTCCACGGCACTACGCTCGTTATCTTGCAGAACTCTCATGAAGAATGTTTTTTACTTCGACAGAATCTTCTCGGCTTTCAAAGCTTCTCACCCTCTCGATTTAGAAGTGAAATGGATGAATAATGAACAATGAAATGCAAAGGGGTGGCCTTCTATTTATAGGAGAAGCTTTGGCTTTCCTTGGAAGCCATTGCAGTGCGGAAATACTGCAAAAGTTACCTCGGGTTCGGTTAAAAGCTGCTTTATTCGATGTCGAGGTCCAAATGACTTCGGACACGAAATCTAAAAATACTGGGAGACTCGTTGGCTTAAATACTAGTGAACTAAGTTGATTCATGAAGAAGACGGGGTCGTCAGAAGAAAGATGAGCAAAGATTCCCTTTTTGGAATTACTTTTTACTATTCACTCACACTGACAGATTTTGCTCCCGAGCGTTTGATTGACCTCAGAATGGAGATCTGTGAACCCCAACGGAATCCTTGAGTTATTCCCCATAAGAGAGGCCTAACAGAATTGGACTCGAATCAACGAGGAGGATTTCGTAAATTTCTTAAAACAGTAACGCACGCAAAAGTTACTATTCATTCACCTTTCAAATACATTTTTCATCATTGGGAACTCAAATGACTTCAGATTTAAAATCCGAAAACTCTAGCATATTCCTTGAGTTAAAACCATTCTAACGAGACCATGAATGGTCATAAAAGAATTAAGATTATATTTTCCGAAAAGGTGATTTTCACGAAAACTGACCCTTAAAGTCGTGACTGACATCCAACCTTAATTAACTTATTTAAATTTCTTCCTTAACCGATTGATTAACATTAACAATTATCTTAAACTTATCCAAAAAAATCTGGGGTGTTACACTTACTCTTAGTTGGTAGAAGAGTCATTTCGTGGTTACTAATGGCATAGTCCTTGGGCATGTTATGTCTAAAGAAGGAATGGGTGTAGATAAGGCTAAGGTGGATGTAATTGAAAAATTACCCCCACCCGTTAACGTTAAAGGTATTAGAAGTTTTGTAGGCCATGCCGGTTTTTACCATAGGTTTATCAAACACTTCTCCAAGATTAGCCAACCTCTATGCCATTTACTTGATCAAGATGTCCCTTTTGAGTTTGATGAAAAATGTTTGAATACTTTTAATACTCCTAAGGAAAAATTGATCACCGCCCCTATTGTCATTTCCCCTAATTGGCCATTACCATTTGAAATTATGTGTGATGTATCTAATTCTGTTGTGGGTGCTGTTTTGGGTCAATGAGTTGATAAAATTCTTTGTGTAATTTACTACGCTAGCCTTACATTGAATAGTGCTCAAGTAAATTTCATCACAACTGAAAAAGAATTGCTAGCCGTTGTGTTTTCATTAGACAAGTTTAGATACTACATCTTAAGCTCTAAAGTTGTTGTGCATAGTGATCATGTGGCTCTTAGGCATTTGTTGACCAAGCCCTAAGCTAAGCCTAGACTCATTAGGTGGATTTTGCTTTTGCAAGAATTTGATGTTGAAATCAAAAGATAGAAATGGGTGTGAAAATGTTGTAGCGGATCATCTCTCTCGCCTCCCTGTTGATGAAACTTTTGATATATCTCATGAGAAAGGCGTTGTTTGTGATTCATTTCCTTATGAGCATGCTCTAGAGCTTAATTCTTCTCCATGGTATGCGGATATTGTTAATTATCTCGTTTGTGGTAAAATGCGACCTAACCTCACCTTTCATGAGAGGAAGAGATTTTTAGCAAAGTGCAGGTACCACTTTTGGGAACATCCATACCTTTTCCATCTGAGAAAAGATGAAGTGATCCAAAGATGCGTCTCGGAGGAGGAGCAAGTCGATCTCTTAGCATCATGTCATGCCTCACACTATGGAGGGCAGCTAGGAGGGCACAAGATAGCTCGGAAGGTCTTGCAATCCGGGTTGTATTGGCCTTCTATTTTTAAGGATGCTCATACCTTTTGTATCTCTTGTGATAAATGCCAAAGGCTTGGCATTATTGAGATTAGAAATAAGATGCCCTTGAATGCCAACCTTGCGGTTGAAATTTTTGACATTTGGCGTATTGATTTTATGGGTCCATTTCCTAACTCATTTGATTTTGAATACATCCTATTAGCCATTGATTATTTGTCTAAGTGGGTTCGGGCAATCCCCACTAGGTCTTGTGACACTAATGTGGTGATCAAGTTTGTACAGGGGCACATTTTGAGCAGGTTTGGATGCCCAAAAGCTATTACAAATGATGGTAGAACACACTTCACTAACAAGCTCTTTGAGAAGCTAATGAAGAATAAGGGGTTAACTCACAGAGTTGCCACTCCCTACCATCCTCAAACTTCCGGTCAAGCTGAATCAAGCAACAACAAAATCCAAAACATATTGAAGAAGATCATAAATGTAACGAGGAAAGATTGGTCTACCAAGCTAGCAAATGCTCTTTAGGCATACCGAACGGCATATAAGACTATCTTGGGAATGAGTCCCTACCGTCTTGTTTATAGAAAAGCGTGCCATCTGCCTGTAGAGATCGAGCACAAGGTCTATTGGGCTATCAAGGCGGTAAACTTCGATCTAATTTGTGCAGGAAAGGAGCAAGCCTTGCAAATTTCAAAGCTCAATGAGTTGAGAAATGAAGCCTACGACAACGCAAAAATCTACACAGATAAAGTGAAAGAGGCTTCACGAAAATTGAGAAAATGGCTAAGTATAGCCCTGCGATCGCGCAATTCCCATGGCTGCGTGACCCACCTCTCAGTGAAACACACCAAGCGAGTGTGCAAACCCCATGGGCGCGGGCACCTCCAGTCCGAAAAGTGGCTCCCGTGAGCGTGTAGGCCCCCGCAGGCGCGCGGACCTGCGGGCACGCATCGTTTCGTGACCGCGCGGCCTCACCTTCTATAAAAGGGGACCACTCTTTGGAACCCTATTTTCACTCCACATCTGCCCCGCTCTCAATTTTCACCTCTCCAGTTGTGCTTTCCTCTCTTTCACCTTGCTTAACTAAGAAACTACCAATAGAAATAACCATCACCTATTAACATCTCACAACATCTCCGCACTCACTCAAAGCTCCACCATTACGCCAAACACCGTGACCGCACCATCCACTCCCACCATGCTCGTCGCCACTCACCACTGCTCCACTGCTCACTGCCGCATCACGAGCGACCGCTTCACACTGCCGCACACCACCGACTTCACACCGAATCCCGATGAAACCCGCGACCGCACAGAACTCTACGGCCGTGTGAACCAGCTCACCGGTATAGCCCCGCAGCTGCGCCTCTTCCTGTGATCATGTCCTGCCAGTCGCGCGCCTGCCCGCGCATTGTTTATGCCTAACTCTCCTCCCCGAGCCTATCTCCTAATCGAGTCCCTCTCCACCTTTCTATACCACTCACCATGCCACCAAGGACGAATAATGCATCCTCATCCCACATTGATGGTATAAAAAATTTACAAGAACTCTACAATTATCCATTCCAAATCCGTAACCATAGGGAAGGTAACCATGATTGGGCTATATTTATATACATATTTTGGGCCATTTTTGGTATTGTTTTGATATGTTAATTGCCTCACGGTCGTGTTTTGTGGAAGAAAATGTATTTTGGGAATGATTTCAGGTGATTAACACATATATGAAGGAATTGGCCAAGATTGTGGAGAGTCTGGAAAGTACGCAGTATGGGCATACTGCCTGGAAGCCAGACTGTATGGGCATACTGCCTGAGTGAGGTACCGAGATTACAGATTCTGGGCCTGTGCGCGAAGAATTTGGGCCTGAGCACGAATTTTACTTAAAGCCCATGGCCTGGACGCGGAATTGAGAGTCCCACCGCCTCTAGAATTCTTTGTTTTGGCAATTACCTAGTTTAGATAGATCAGGATGTTAATTTCCATGTTGGATACTATTTTAATTAAGGATATTAAGATAGATTAGGATTGATTCCAATTATATACTCCAGATATTAACGCCGCAACGCAGCAGCAGAGACGGGAGATAGCAGATTATTTTCATCTTCTTCATTATTTTTCTTCGTGTTCTTCTTTTACAATATTTCAAGGTTCCAATTCATAATTGAATTCGAGCTAGACTCTCTTTTATTCCGGTGAAGATTAACAAAGCCCTGGCGTAATTATACTGTGAGATCTAATTGTTCTTTTTATTTTGATTAATTGCATGTATCTGTTATTCTCGGTATTTCGAGTCGTTAATTATTTCGATATTGCTAGATAGGTGCACATATTTAGTAATTCGGAATTAATTAGTAGCCAATTAAACCGGCCATCCGTAATTGTGGTTTAAGTTTAATTAGTGGTAAAACGGTTCTTCAGAGCCAGGGGAATAACAGTCATAATTCAACGGTCATGTGTCAGAGTCTGTTGGTTTTGAATCGGGTTTCTCTAGTTCTTAATGATGTCGGCTCATTAAATCTATAGAGTGTCTCTTACGGTTGTCAGTCGATTAGGAAAATAATTGGTGAAGTGTCTTCCTGATTATCAAGAAACTAAGGAGAAATTAGGCTGCGTCAGTAAGTGTCTTCGGTGGCTATAACTGGTTTGCATGAATTAATTGGAATTATCTCTGTATCAAGGATCGGTATAATTAAGCTAGGGTGGAGTTAATTGGAAACCAGAATGCTTTTTATAATCTGTTAAACCCGTTTTCTTTATTTATTTATTATTTTCGTTCAGTTTATTATAAGCACAAAAACCCTCTGGAAAAATTTAGTTATGCAGATTAGAAATATAGAGTAATTCTCGCCGGTCCCTTGGGAGACGATCTTGCTCGCCGCTGTACTCTGCAGTAAGGGCTTACCGACTGGTTTGTCGGGACATTTATTTTTGATGAAAAACGACGCACCAAATTTTGGCGCCGTTGCCGGAGAATCGGTTTTTAAGCAGTAATTATTCTTATATTTTCAGTTTGTATTTTTTTTTTAATTTTGTTCGAGGGAAACATGGCTAACAACGGGAATCAAGCTCTCGTAAATGCTCCCGAACCTGAACCTCTCATAAAAGAGCTTGGTCGCCACAGAAACAATATGCCCATTTGCATTGTACTACCCCCTATTGCAAACAACGCGGAGATCAGACCCGGATTTATACAAGTGTTGCCAAAGTTCAGTGATCTACCAGGAGAGAGTGCGCATAAGCACTTGTCCGAATTTGACCTCGTCTGCTCCACCCTGCGTCCGCAAGGTTTTATAGCTGATAATCTGAGGTTACTAACTTTCTCTCATACCTTGCTGGGCAGAGCTAGGGATTGGTTATTTGATCTTCCATCTAGGTCGATCACTACTTGGAATGAGCTAGAGGGACAATTCTTACGTAAGTTCTTCCCGGAGTCCCGAGCTACAAACCTGAGGATGGCGATCAGCAGCATTAAGCAAAAGCAAAATGAGAGTCTAGCAGATTACTAGGAGAGATTCCAGCAGCTGTGTCGCAAGTGCCCAGACCACGGGTTCACGGATTACCAACTGCTAACAAATTACTTTTACCGTGGTATGTCTTCTTTTGACAGGAAAATTGTTGATGCTGCGAGTGGAGGATCTCTCACAAACAAGACCCTGGCCGAGGCTAAACAACTCATCATTAACATGGCTTCCGGAGGGCAACAGTATGAAGATGAAGATGAAGATAGACACCGGCCAGTAAGGGTAATTGATGGAGCTGAACACTCGAGTGTCAATGAGAAGATCGACGCTCTAACTTCTCTGGTTAGAGGTCTAGCTGTGGCGCAAACTCAAAATCCCCACTGTGGAGTTTGCTTGGAGAATGGCCACCTTACTGATGCTTGTCCTGCTTTGCACGATCCTCGTACTGAGCAAGCCTACTATGGGTCCGGTGATGCACAATATGATGCCCAAAGATGGAGGAACTATGATCAGTACTCAAACACATACAACCCAGGTTGGAAGGACCATCCGAACCTCGGCTGGAGGCAGCCGCAGAGCAGTCAGTATGCCCATACTGACCAACCTGCACCGAGCATGAGCGAGATTATGAAGTGTCTGGAGCAAAGCAGTGCTCTAGTGAACAGCTTGGCACAGAGTCAGAAGGCTTTCCAGCAGCAGACGCAAGCCGCCCTAGGCAGTATGGGCACACAGATCACTCAGCTCGCCATGCAAATGAACAAGATGCAGGCGAATCAAGGCAAACTCCCACCCCAAACTGAAATGAATCCAAGAGCGCATGTTTACGCTATCACTTTGAGAAATACGGAGGAGTTAACCAAGTTGGAGGCTAAGAAGAAAGCAAAGAAGCCGGAAGGGCATACTGAAGGGCCGAAAAAAGAATCTGGTGAAAGGAATGAACAACCTGCTATGTCTCTTCTCTTTCAAACTGAGCCGACTCCAAAAGTGAACGTTAGTGCTGTGACCCTTAGCAGTGGAAAAGAGTTGGCTGATGTGGAGGCTAAGAAGGAAAAGAACCCACAGTATGGGCATACTACACAGACTGAAAACAAATCCAGTGCAGAAGAAGAACATCCAGCTGCCAAGTCTGCCCATACTGAGGTAAAAACTGAAATTAGAATTTCTTACCCACTGATTGCAGTTCCTTTTCCTTCCAGGTTGGTTCAGAATAAGAAGAAGGATGATGATAAGAAGATCCTCAAGCTGTTCAAGAAGGTAGAAATCAATTTTCCTTTGATTGATGCTATTAAGCAAGTTCCCAGGTACGCTAAATTCTTGAAAGAGTTGTGTGCTAAAAAGATGAGACATGGGAAAGACGCGAGGATCAAAGTTGGGGAAAATGTGTCTGTTGTAATTCAAAGAAAGTTACCACAAAAATGTAGGGATCCTGGTATGTTTACTATTCCTTGCATTATTGGCAGTAAGAAAATTGAACGAGTTATGCTAGATTTAGGCGCATCCATCAATGTTATGTCTTTATCTATATATCAGGAATTGCAATTAGGGCCTATGAAAGAAACTCGTGTTATCATTCAGTTAGCCGATAGGTCTAATGCATATCCTCAAGGTTTAGTTAAAGATGTTTTTGTAAAAGTTAATGATTTGATATTTCCTGTGGATTTTTACATTGTTGACATGGATGATTCTTTTTCTGCACATAGATCTTTGATTCTTTTAGGAAGACCATTCATGAAAACTGCAATAACAAAAATTGATGTTGATAAAGGCATGCTTAGCTTTGAATTTGATGGTGATATTGTAAGATTTAATATTTTTGAAGCTATGAATCATGTTGAGAGTCCTGAAGCTTTGTATGTGATTAATAGCGTTGACCCATTAGTTGATGATTTTGTTGAGCACAATTGCAGGAACGATAAGTTAGAGCAAGTCCTATTTGGTGGAGTTATTGCAACTGCTGTCCATATAAACGAAGAGAAAGTAATCAGGGAGATTATTCAGCAGATGTATGCCGTCGACGATTTTCCGACTCAGAATCTGCCAGGCCGTATGCCCTTACTGACCAACTCGGAACCGTTTTTACCATCTCATGTGAAGGCCCCCGTACTGGAGCTGAAGGGGCAAGAAGTGAGGTTGGTCGAGCTTTTCAAGGAACATAAAGGTGTGAGGATGGAGACGACTACTGTCGACAGGGGTAGATCTGCTACCCCTGAAATTGTCTATTGATCGTGTCTTCCATATGTCGAGCCTCGGACGTTAAATAAGGGCGCTTCTCGGGAGGCAACCCGAGCATTTATTTACTTTCTATTTTTATTTTATGTTTATTGTTCCCAAAAAAAAAAAAAAAAAAAAAAAAAAACATTCTAGTCCAGCCTTCTAGTGCAGGGTCTTTTCTTCAGCGCCGCCCCTACCCTTGCCGAGCCCATGGAGTTGTTTGACCACTACACACCAAGCTGGACCACTGCACTGGAGCGTCGTCCGTATGCCCTTACTGGCCGTTTCTCCCCTTGCTTGCGAGTTTGCCCTCTCTCTCTTTCCATTTGTTTTTATTTTCTTTCATTCATGTTGTGTCCATTTTGTTGACTCTCTTCCCTGCACAGTGAGGACACTGTGTTGTCTAAGTGTGGGGGGAGGAAGTTGCTTTTTTTGTGTGTGGTTCTTTTCGAAAAAGAAAAAAAAAATTGTGTTTTACTTGTTTTTGTTGAGTATTGGCTGCCTGAGATTGAACAATACAAGGAGGAAAGGTTATAGCATGGATTATCTTGGTTTGTTTGATTGATTCTCTTGTGATTGAATTGTGCTAATGCTCGTATGTATTCTTGGAAGACGAAATATGCAACTTGATCAAATTTTGATGAGCTTCGTAAATGTGAGATTTGAGCCTGTTAAGCATGTCATATATAGATAGAAAGCTCAGTTTTATTCCTTTGCTAAGTGTGTCAGATTTGAATGCTGAATTTCTGATTTGCCTTGTTGCCATGATCATACTGCTTGTGAGTTTTCTTTTGCATGAAAAGGATAAAGGCATGTAGGATTAACCATTGCTTTGGCCTGAATAAATTATCCATACCCGACACTATCCCTTAGTGAGCTCATTTGTGCCTGAATCCTTTCTTTCTTGATTAATAGCCACTAAATAATTAAGCTTTAGCCCTTTTTGGCCTGCTCTTGTCCCTTGAAAACATGTGAGTTATATTGGATTGTGTTGAGATGAGTTTGAAATTTACTTGAAAGAATAGTTGGTGCTGGAAATTGAAGAAAATTTGTGAAAAAAAAAACTATTGTCCTACTCCTAGAAAAAAAAAGAGAAAAAAAATAGGCAGTATGCCCATACTGGACGTGGAGGAGATAGGGTTGCACTCGATTGATGTTAATTCTTGTTGCCTTATATTGTTTTTGAAGACTAGCACTCAACTTGGAATTCATTGAGCTATTTGATAAGTTATAGCCGACTTTGAGGATTGTATTTTGATGTGCTTACATGTTTTCACATATTTGAGCCATTTTACCCAAATTATCCTACCTATATGCACCCTAGCCCCATTACAACCTGTTTTAAAGACCTTTTGATTTGTGCATAGCTCTCACTTGTTGGTAATGATTTTGACATATGGGCAAATCTATGTTTGAAGGTATCAAGTCGTGACTAGTGTGAATTAAATTTTGTCCTTACTTTCTTTTAATAGAAATTGAGCGAACCTTGGTGAGGCAGGATTGAGTTGCACGTTTTTGACTTGAATGAAGAGCATGTGTACAGTTTTATGAAACAAGAGAAGGGTTAGTGGATTGTGGATGGTTGTGTTGTAATCCTAACTTTGAGTGTGTTCAGTTTAAGGCAGCCGGTACTTGACGTGTCATTTTCTATTTTTATTTTAGAGTCTGTTCTTTGTTTAGATATGCTCGAGGGCGAGCATTGTCTAAGTGTGGGGGGATTTGATTGGGCTATATTTATATACATATTTTGGGCCATTTTTGGTATTGTTTTGATATGTTAATTGCCTCACGGTCGTGTTTTGTGGAAGAAAATGTATTTTGGGAATGATTTCAGGTGATTAACACATATATGAAGGAATTGGCCAAGATTGTGGAGAGTCTGGAAAGTACGCAGTATGGGCATACTGCCTGGAAGCCAGACTGTATGGGCATACTGCCTGAGTGAGGTACCGAGATGACAGATTCTGGGCCTGTGCGCGAAGAATTTGGGCCTGAGCGCGAATTTTACTTAAAGCCCATGGCCTGGACGCGGAATTGAGAGTCCCACCGCCTCTAGAATTCTTTGTTTTGGCAATTACCTAGTTTAGATAGATTAGGATGTTAAGTTCCATGTTGGATACTATTTTAATTAAGGATATTAAGATAGATTATGATTGATTCCAATTATATACTCCAGATATTAACGCCGCAACGCAGCAGCAGAGACGAGAGATAGCAGATTATTTTCATCTTCTTCATTATTTTTCTTCGTGTTCTTCTTTTACAATATTTCAAGGTTCGAATTCATAATTGAATTCGAGCTAGACTCTCTTTTATTCCGGTGAAGATTAACGAAGCCCTGGCGTAATTATACTGTGAGATCTAATTGTTCTTTTTATTTTGATTAATTGCATGTATCTGTTATTCTCGGTATTTCGAGTCGTTAATTATTTCGATATTGCTAGATAGGTGCACATATTTAGTAATTCGGAATTAATTAGTAGCCAATTAAACCGGTCATCCGTAATTGTGGTTTAAGTTTAATTAGTGGTAAAACGGTTCTTCAGAGCCAGGGGAATAACAGTCATAATTCAACGGTCCTGTGTCAGAGTCTGTTGGTTTTGAATCGGGTTTCTCTAGTTCTTAATGATGTCGGCTCATTAAATCTATAGAGTGTCTCTTACGGTTGTCAGTCGATTAGGAAAATAATTGGTGAAGTGTCTTCCTGATTATCAAGAAACTAAGGAGAAATTAGGCTGCGTCAGTAAGTGTCTTCGGTGGCTATAACTGGTTTGCATGAATTAATTGGAATTATCTCTGTATCAAGGATCGGTATAATTAAGCTAGGGTGGAGTTAATTGGAAACCGGAATGCTTTTTATAATCTGTTAAACCCGTTTTCTTTATTTATTTATTATTTTCGTTCAGTTTATTATAAGCACAAAAACCCTCTGGAAAAATTTAGTTATGCAGATTAGAAATATAGAGTAATTCTCGCCGGTCCCTTGGGAGATGATCTTGCTCGCCGCTGTACTCTGCAGTAAGGGCTTACCGACTGGTTTGTCGGGACATTTATTTTTGGTGAAAAACGACGCACCAAACCACTATTAAGCTTGCAATGAGTATAACATTACTTCCCCTCGTTACCTTGATTGGAATTTGTTGAAGTCTTTGAAAATTGAGAATAAGGTGATGAAGTACTTGAAGGTGTTGAAATTGGATACATTTGCAAAGCTTAAATATGTTGGTCTTAATCCGTTGTGCCTCGAGTTCTTGGTCACATTCAAACTCGATTCAAAAAATTCAAAAACTACTTTTCAGATGTTTGGCAATGAGTTTGAGGTGACATTGGCTCGAATGAATGACTACTTTGGTTTTTCAACAATTAGAAAGAAAGATAGGCCAACAGACTTCGACACAGTTGCAACTTGGCTTGAGCTCACAGGCTTCAACAATTGAGATCCTCAGGGGACATCAAGCGGATTCATTAGGGATCCTGCCCTTGCCATCGTACACAAGTTCCTTGCATACTCCGTTTCTGGGAAGGGACAAGCCAACAAGGTTAACTCCACAGAAGTCTATCTTCTATGGTGTGCCCTCTACAACACCAAAATCTACACTTCAAACTTCATATCGACAGCCATCCAGCAAATGACAAGATGAACTGAGTAGCATCTCTCCTTTTGTGATTTCATCACCGCTCTCGCTGTCAAACTCGTACTGATCCCAGACAGATGTCCTCTTTCGAAAGGACAAAGCAAGGTCAGAGAATACATGATCAATATGGAAGAGCTCAGACAAGCTTAGCTGGTAATTGATGAGAGAAGACTGGTTCCCCACACTGATCGACCCTGTATATCAAAGCTTATGAATACACAGATTGTTTCTTTTCAATGTGATGCGGGAGCAGGACTGTCCTCTGCCCCACAGGATGAAGGTTTTCTTGTGCATGGATATGGGTGAGTGTCCTCAACAGGAGTAATAGAAGGTATGGGAATAGTCAAAACCTGGAAGCTGAGTAAAGCCTTGTGCAACAAGATAAGCTTTATGGCGATCAATTGAGCCATCAGCCAAGAATTTAGTTCGGAAAACCCATTTAGATCTCACTATATTCTTATCTGGAGGATGGGGAACCAGATCTCAAGTCTGATTTGAATGTAAAGCAGAAAGCTTGTTATGCATAGCTGCAACCCATTCTGGTCATTTTAATGTGGACTTGATCCTACGAAGTTCACTAACCGTAACGAGAGCATTAAATAAATAAGTACATGCATAACTTGGCCAATGTTTCGGCTTAAAGATACCTGACTTAGATTGAGTTTGCATCGGATGAGTTGAAGATACCATCGGCGGCTGAACAGGTGGATGAAATTCATAAATAGAATTAGAAAGTAGTTCATTTTCATATTGGGCATGGATATCGGGCTCATCCAGAATGGTTGTAGGTTGTGTTATTGAGTCATTCAAAGTAGAGTAAGGGATATCATCGCACATTGTGCATGGATATGGGTGAGTGAACCTAACATCCAACACTGCCTCAGAGAGCTATTCAACAACAACAAGAGATTAATAAACATACTTCTGGATGCCTACAATTCTTTGAAGGTCTCCTTGTTGTGCATATTGCTCGGCAATTATTTATTTCTACCCAAAAAGGGAAGTAGATTATGGGGGCTAATTTTATTTTTGCAAAGCATCAAGTTTGTATGTGATAATTATGTTATGCTTTTTCTTAAGGGAGAGTTCATTATTGTGCTAAATTGTTTTTTGCCTATGAGTTTTGTGTAGAAAGAATAAAGCTTAAAGGTGAGATTGTTGGAAATGATGTTGTCATCAGCTCTGTAAAATTTTGTAATGTTGGAGTTGATGTTATAATAATTTCCATAACACTTAACGTGTGTTTTTCTAAGGTCTATTCTTTCCTAGTTTTTCAGTTTGTTTGTTGCTCAAACAAATTGATCGAGTCCTCATGAGTCTAATCGATTAAGGTAAAGTTGAGGACAAACCATTGATGATTTTGAATATGATTTATTTATATCATTGGTTTTGATATAATTGGATATCTTGTTTGGATGTTGACCAGTTTTGATCATGTCCTATTTTGATGTTAATTCATCTTAATGTTTTTATATATGCTTGCATATATCTATTTTATATGTTGCTTCAACATATATTCATGTATAAGGAACCCACTAATGTTGTATATTATTGTACAAATAATAACTTAAGGGGGAGCAGACCTTAAGGGGGAGGTTTTAAACTCCAAATTTTTTATTTTTCGTTGCGGCTCTAACTGTAAATATAGAGTTTCTATGTTTTGTGCAGAAATGATAAGATTAAGGGGAACATTGTTAGGAATGGTGTTATATCAACTATGTTCAACATTGTTGATGACATTGTGCTTGATGTTATACTTGATTTGTAACATTATTCCGACAACATTGACCGAAACATTACGTATGGTAATCTTAGCCTTTCCTAATTTTTAGGATTAATTTTTTTAAGTTAGTCTAATAAATTTGTCTATCATAATTAAATATATCCACAAAATTTGAATTTAAAATGGTTGATATAAGTGGTTAAGATAGTGGATAAACTTAACTTTGAAATGGTCAAAGTTATTTCCTACCTTTAAGGAACAATTATTTTTCCTTCCCCACTTTGTCTAACCATCTTTCAAGTACTGAACGTGGGAATGCTGTTGCAGCGTCCTTAATTCTACAAATCATGTGAAAGTTGTTAGTTGGTTACGGTTGCAAAAGATGTGACATCGAAGTTAATGTTGCATCAAATGTTGTTCCGTCTTTCCGAAACATCAGTATGTTCAAGTTTTCATAATTTTTTCCTTTCCTAGATTTTTAGATTAATTGGTTATAATTGATCTGATGTATTATTGGATCTTATCTCTTTATTATTCCCATGTTTCTAGTTGATTTAATCTAAAGGGATAAGGAGATAATCTTCAAACTTTTGGGGTTTTAACTTTGTCAAAACATTTCCTAATTTTAAGAAACATTTCTCCACTACCTTTGTGTTCCAACGTGTGTGTGCAGGTTGATGTCAGTTTTGTATACTAGAAAGACATGTCTTTGTATACTTTTCTGATGATATGATGATATGAATTGAAAGTTATTGTAGTCACTATTTGCATTTAGATTATTTTATATAATTATTTTATGCAATGTCCAATATACTTACATTGTAGATGATATGGTGTGGGGAGACACACGGTAAAGATCATATCATTAGAACCTTGTATTGTATTAAAGAGCTCACAGCTTAGATGGTTCTGAACACATCATCGGTACACCGTAGAATAATCTGATAAGTTAGTTTATCTTGGCTAATTGATTATTCTAGTACACTTGTTAGTGTATTGAGAAGGATCACGGTAGGATACTATTCTCTGCTCTGACCCTGATAGTGACAGAATAAAGATCCACAGACTTCGGGTTCTAAACTCATGTTTGTTGGCGAGCATATGTGTACATTACTTATTGCTTTGACTTATCAATAGGTGAGATCCTTTCATGGATCAATAAACTCGATATCTTGGGTAATAATAGTGTATACATGATGTGTCATACAATATGCATGAGCACCGTGTCCTGGTGCGCCAGGTTGATGATGTTCTCTTGAGGAAACACAAGTTCATGTTGAAACCCTACAGATGGAATTTATTCCGTACACGGTAAAGGTTGTGTGGTACTACTCAAGGTATTAGATGTTAATTAATTATAGTTGTCAGAGGCTGACATAATTAATTAATAAACATCATATCTTAAACATGGGGAATGACTGAACTAAAGGAGAAAGCATATTCGCAAATATGTATTAAATTGGTAGGTCAGTTCTACTTCTTTAGTGGAATAAAAGTAAAAATTAATTTATTTAATTATATCCTAAGTTTATTGGATATTGGATATTAAATAAAGTAGTGGGCCAATTTAATATTCTTCTAGATCCCTGTTGTAGCCTAATATGACATGTTAGTGGACTGGATATTGAACTTGAGAAAGAGGCCCAAACCCAGTAGGGTTGGGAAGTGAATTTTTGAGCGACAAAGAGGGGCTGATTATTAACACTGAAATTTTTGTCCCCCTCCCTTTCTTAAATAGGGAGTGGGCACAAGATATCCACATATTTCACAATCTTATCAGTAGTATACAGCCCACTCTGTATCTGATATTCAGTCCGGGAATACAACAGAAGATCTCGGAGTAGAATATTGTGGTGGCCGATCCAGTGGAGATAGGGGACGCCAGTTTCACATTCATTCAATATCAAGATTAGTCCTGTAATCTTGTCCTCAGACAATCTGACAATTGTAAGAAATTCGAATCTATGTTTTCCGCTTTATTAGATTCGTTTTGCATGGCTTTGTGATAGACGTGTATAAACATGTGTGAACATAAAAATATGATTTTCATGAATATGGTATTAATGAACATCCAATATATCCTGCGGTGGTTTAATTCGAAAAAACCCCAACATTTAGTATCAGAGCGGGTTTTGGCACTGTTCTAGATTTAATCCTAGGATAAATTCGAGATACAAGTTTAAATTTGATGATAAATTTATGGTGCTTAAATTTTCACATTTAAATGTGTATGTATTTCGATTGTTTATGTGTTTAAACTTGGATGAATTTTTGATGTAGTTCAAAAATTCTAGTTTTGGAGAACACTGTATATTTCGATCCATATCTAATTAAGATTTGGAATGCTTTTTGATGTTGTCAAAATTTCCAGATTCAATTAGTGTAGGTTTCGAAATTTTTAGATTCAAATTTGGATGCAATTTTGATTTTTATCGAAAATTCAAATTTGTGTTAATCTATGTAATTTTTGAAATATTGTAATATTAGATTTGGAATAGATTTTTGATGTATCAAAATTTCTAGATTTAATAAGATAAAATTTCAAAAATTAGAGTACCAAAATTTTCAAAATTTTGGTATTTAAATTCCCTAATTTTTCTAGTTGTAATTTTCGATCTCAATAAATTAATTTGGAGAAGTATTTGATGAAAATCAAATTTCCAATTTTGTTTATTGGGAGGATTCAAAAATTATGGTGCATGGAATTAGATTTGGTATTTTTGATGTTTATCATAAAGTTACCTAATTCTAATCCAAATAAGATTTGAAAATAGAATCTTAGATTCGGAAGAATTTGCAGTGGATCAGATTTCCAGATTTAATTTTCTTGAAGTTTTCAAAAATCTACATGGATTAGATTGGATAAGGTAATTTTATATATATATATATATATATATATATATATATATATATATCAATAGTTATCTAATTTTAATCTAAAAAGATTTGAAAATAGAATTTAAATTTGGAAAGAGTTTGAAGTGGATCAAATTTTCAGATTTTATTCTTGCAATTTTTGAAAATCTTAGTAGATAAGAATTGGAAAAGTAATTTTTGGTGTATATCATAAAGAATAATGCTAGCCAGCCAGATTCTGGCTAGCCAGAATCTAATTTTTTGATGATTAATAAAACTGTATTATTAATAAATTAATTATGTTAATTATTAAATGTTATGTTTTTACTATATTATCCTTCTGTCATGAAATTAGTGATTTGTAATTAATTATTAAAATCAAGTGGATCGGAAGAAAGGGGCGCAACTTCATCTTCTTTCTTTTCTTCACTTCTTTATTTTTTTTTCCATCTTCGATTTCTTCTGAATTGAAGCGCATATAGAGTTGCCCTACTTATTATGGAGGGCATCAATATAAATTTATTGAATAATTAGTGTTTTATTAATTAAATTAATTATTTATTAAAAATAATAAAAGATTATGGCTAGCCAGAATCTGGCTGAAAATCACTACTCTATCATAAATTAATTAATTCTAATCTAGATAGGGTTGAAAATAAGATTTAAATTTGGATGGAATTTGAAGTGGATCAAATTTTCCAAATTTTATCTTTGAAATTTTCGAACCCTATCCAAATATTTGGGATAGACTTTTGATCTATATCAAGATTTCTAAATATTAATTAATTAGGGTGGTTCGAAAATATTAAATAAATTTGGTGGATAATTTTACTTAATTTCCAGATTTATTTTTGATATATTTTTGAAAAATCATAAGATTTTAAATTGGTGTATAATTATTTTAATTTTCAATTTTTATCTTGTGGATAATTTTGAATTTAGTAATTTAATTAATTGTGATATTCAAAATTTATTATTCATGCATAGATATCATATGTTATTTAATGTGTATCATATAAATATGATTGTTGGATTTGTAGACTGTGTTTGTTTGCAGGTTTACCAACTATCATGACTCCTTTTTATTTATGTGATGTATGTTAATGTTGAATGGATGTTTGACCGTATGACGGTATGGCTACGTGGTTTTTTTAATCCATGAGAAAATCCATGGATTAGGTCTAGGTTTTTTTTATGTTGTTTTAATGTAATAGATATAAAGCTGTTAGACCGAGTTTTTGAGTTATAATTTTTATTCTAGAAATAGTAGATTTTTCCTTTTGGTATAGATAGTCTATATTGAATAAAGATCGGAGATCAACTCAAAGAAGGAAAGTAGTATAGAACCAAGAACAAAGATTCACCGGTTCACGTCCCGAAACCCTAATTGGAGCTAGGATTTTCGGCGAGGCGCGATGAATGGGGCGGCGGCCATAGCCCTATTCCGGAGCTGACTTTCCTGTTTTATCTCATCAATCAACATGAGATATAAGCCATGATAGTTGGAATATTACTGTTGCTTATTATGTTGTTGTGAATAGGGGTGGGGAAAAATACTGAAATATCAAAATACCGCACTTATCGTACCGAAAAAATACCGAAAATGTCAAATTTTCGGTATACCGCAGTTTTCGGTACGGTATGATACCATATCGATAATTTTTGGTACGGTATCAATATGAGATTTAAAAATTTTCGGTATACCGCGATATACCGAATATTCGGTATACGCGGTATTCAGTATATATCGATATTTTTGATATATACCGGTATTCGGTATACCGAATGTTTCGGTATATAGCGAAAGTTCGGTATATATCGGTATGTCGGTACATCGGTATATATCGATATTTCGATATATATCGGTATTTCGGTATATCGGTACGGTACGGTATATCGATATACCGTACCATACCGATAATTTTTAATATTTTTTATTATTATTATTTTTTCACAAGTTATGATTATTGTAGTACACTAATTTCATTTGAGTACACATGACTACAAATATAATACGTGACAACTATATATCAATAAAAGAAAAAAATTAATCAAATGATTATATTTAAATTATATATGATGATCTATAACATTGCATATATTTACAATTTTATTAATATATCATATAAATCATGTATAATTTAAACTATTACATAATAAAGTGAACAATTGAAATTTTAAAGTTACATGTAATAACTAAAAAAAGTACTCTTATTCCTTTTATTATTAAACACTCAATCCTCCTCTCAAATATTAAACACTAAAAGTTAAAAAAAAAGTTATAAGAGAAATAAAAGAAAATTTCTAAATAAGTGGATAAAAAATATTTTAGATTTCATTATATTCTAAAAAAAATATAATATTAAGTAAGTAGAAGTTTAGAAAATATAAATAATAAAAAAATATGAGTTATGAATTGCAATGAACAATTTAAAAGTATACATAATAAATAGCAACCTTATATTCTTCTTCAATATTAAGCACTACTAAAAGTTAAAAAATAAATAAAATAATAACAAGAACCTAGAATACATGTAAACTATGATAATAACACTTTGATGTTAGATATTGGAGTTGAACATGACTAATAAAAGATAATAAACTAACATTATTACAATTACGACTTATGAGTAAAGTAAGTTATAAGATAAATAAAAGAAAATTACTAAATAAGAAGGTAAAAAAAGCTTTTAGAGTTCATTAAATTCTAAAAAAAATATAATATTTAGTAAGTTTAACACAAAAGGTTAGAAAATATAAATAATAAAAAATACACGAGTTATGAATTAAAAATGAGTTAGTAAAGTATTTTATATAAGAATTGAAAGAAAAATACTACATAAGAAGAGAAAAAAAAATGTTAGGATTCATTAAATTCCTAAAAAATATAATATTTAGGAGGTGTAACATAAAAGCTTAGTAAATATATATAATCTAATTAAATATTTGGATTTAGCAAATATTACATATTATGGGTAAAGTAATTAATAAAGGAAATAAAAGAAAAATTAATAAAAAGAAAAGAAGAAATACCATATTTGGATTTATAGTTGCTAATCAATCATTTAGTAGTATTATATTTGAAATTTGGTTGTTAAGACATGGATTATTATACTTGTTTGATGTTTGTATTTTGATTATGGAGACATGATTTTTTTGTTGTTATTTGTAAAATTCAGATCGGTACGGTATGTAAATTTCGGCATTTTCGGTATACCTTAAAATTTTGGTATTTTCGATATACCATGAAAGTTCGGTATACCTTGAAAGTTCGGTATGTTCGGTATACCGTATAATATCGGTACGGTACGGTATACCTAAAATATCGGTATGATATCAATATCTATTACGGCATATACCAAAACTTCGGTATACCGAAGTTCGGTATACCAAAAGTTTCGGTACGAGAACGGTATCAGATTTTTCGGTATCGAAATTTCAGTACGGTATACGGTACAACGTGAAATTTTTGGTATGCCGTACCGACCCACCCCTAGTTGTGAAGCATGCAATAGTTGTTTATCATTTTATGTGATGATGTTTGCATGTTCTTAATAATGGGATAAAATGAAACCTCAAACATAAATAACTAAGTGGGAGAGATTCATACCAAATTATGTAGAAATCTCATACGGTCTCCATTAAATCTGATTTAATTGAGAAGTGATGGGCATGCGTTGACATCGGTCTTCCTCCATATCAGATGTGTCATATCACAAATTTCTCTAGAAATTAAATCTCCTAAAAGGATAGCTATAGAACATTATTAGAACTAACTGACTCATCCATCTGGAGTGCTTAAATTCGAAATAATGATCTTGGCGTGAAGATAATAGTTTGCACACTTAGATGTAATTTATTGATAAACGTCCACACGATCGTGGCTTATCAGTTAGAAGATTACATGACTGTGTTTATTATCCGGCTATTAATTTGCTTGTTGTAAGGAAACTCAACTGGAGGCAAGTTAAAGGTTTAATAACCAATTTAAAAATGAATTTTATAAACATCCACACGATCATGGCTTATAGAAGACATTTTTAAAGTGTCGGTGGAAAAGTATATAATTTTTATGAGGCTTTCGATTATATATTGTTTATCCTAAAGTTTGTCACTGTACTGCATATTTTTAATTTCAGTTATTTCATATCATCAATGGCACTCTCCAAACTGTCATCAATCCTCAAAGAAAACAAACTCGTTGGTGAAAACTTCAATGATTGGATTCGTAACCTTAACCTCGTTCTAGTTGCTGAGGGACACAAGTTCGTACTTGAAGAGGTTTGTCCTCAGAAGCCAGATGAGGGTTCTGACGAAGCCCAAAAGGGGAAAATTCTATGCCGCAGTATATGGCACACTACATGTGCTGTGATAGATCTATTGTGATACTTTCATGTGTCACAATAGATCTATTGTGACAAATGAAAGTGTCACAATAGATCTATCGCAGCACATGACACACTACGACCGGTCGCGGCATAGAATTTCCCGCCCAAAAGGTTGCATATAATAAGTGGGTTAAGTCTGATGAGATAGCACGCTGTTATATTCTAGCATCCATGTCGAATGTGATGCAACATCAACATCAGCCTATGAAAACCGCTTATGATATCATGTACAACCTTAGGCAGCTCTTCGATCATCAGAACCGCTCGGCACTCCATTTGGCAATGAAGAAGTTAATGGATGTGAGAATGGCTAACTCCACACCTGTCAGGGATCACGTTCTCATGATGATGGGGTATCTGGCTGAGATCGAGACCTTGGGTGGAGAGTTGGACGCCGATTCTCAAATCGACATTGTTTTTCATAGCTTATCCTCGAAGTTTGAGTAGTTCAGGCTGAACTTTAACATGATCAAAAGGGATGTCAGCCTAACTGAACTGCTCATAGATCTTCAGGCGGCTAAATTGCTCCAAAAGAGCAACCCTCATGCCCACATAGCTGAGAAAGGGGCGTCTTCTTCTGGTGGAAAAAGGAAAAAGAGATACGCACCTAAAAAGGCTGAAGATGCGGCGCCTAAGGTGAAGAAGCCAAAGGCAAAGATTCCTCCTGAGAAGTTCAAGTTGAAGACTAAGTACTTCAAATGCAGCCAACCAGATCACTAGAAGGCAGTGTGCCCTAACAAGAAGAAAAAGAGAGGTACATCTCATACTCTGGTTGTAAAAATATGTTTAGCAACTTGTTCTACCCAATCATGGGTAGTAGATATTGGAACTACTGATCATGTTTGCATGTCTTTGAAGGGGTTCCTGATAAAAAGACAGCTGAGTGAAAATGAGATCACCGTCTACATGGGTAATGCTACGAGAGTGGCGGTTGTTGCAATGGGAGACGTTATTTTACCTTTCAGTAGTGATAGAACTTTGGTTTTGAAAGATTGTCTTTATGTGCCTGGTTTTAGGCGAAACTTGATTTCAATTTCTAAATTGATTATGGATGGATATTCTGTTTCTTTTCATAACAAAGTAGTTATCTTCAGTGGTAAACATTTTATCTGTTCTGGCACATTGGATGGACACTTATACTTTCTTAAACCAATTGAAAACACTACACAAAGACAACTGTTGAATACATCGATCATAAACCCTAACAAGAGAAAAGAACCTTCAGACCTGAATCAAACCTATCTTTGGTATCTAAGGCTAGGTCATATTAACCTTAAGAGGATACAAAGGCTTGTAAATGATGGACCATTATCTTCTTTGGTATTGCAATCATTTCCTTTGTGTGAATCCTGTTTGGAAGGTACGATGACCAAGCACTCTTTTCAGTCCAAAGAAAATCGATCCGAAGGGGTATTAGATTTGATTCACTCTGACCTATGCGGCCCTATGTCAATTCAAGCTCGAGGAGGGTTTACATATTTCATCACTCTCATTGATGATTACTCAAGATACGGATATATCTACCTGTTGCGTTGCAAGTCTGAATGCTTTGAGAAATTCAAAGAGTTTAAGACGGAAGCGGAGAAATAAACAGGCAGAAGTACCAAGTCACTATGTTCTGATTGTAGTAGCGAGTATCTCTCAAGTGAATTTAGGGATTACATGGCAGAGAATAGGATTACCTCCCAATTGACTGCGCTTGGAACGCCACAGCAGAATGGCGTGGCGAAAAGAAGGAATAGAACTCTATTAGAGATGGTCAGATTGATGATGAGTTATTCTTAGTTGCCTATTTCATTCTGGGGATATGCCCTAGAAACGGAAGCCTATATTCTTAACTTGGTTTCATCAAAATCAGTTCCTTCTACGCCCACAAAACTATGGACTGGATGAAAGCCAAATTTGAACCATATTCAGATTTGGGGTAGCCCAGTACACGTGTTGGATAAGGAAGCTGATAAGCTGGCTCCTCGTACTGATGTAAGACTGTTCATTGGATATCCTAGGGGAACGAAAGGTGGTTTATTTTATAGTCCTAAGGATCAGAAGATCATTGTCAGCACCAATGCTCGATTCTTAGAAGAAGACTATGTTATAAACCACAAATCAAGGAGTCAAATCATCCTTGAAGAGTTAAGAGGGGAATGATCAAATCCTACACCCGTGGTATAAGAAGAGGTACCACCAAACACTGCACAACGTGTCACAGAAGTACAGGAACTACCTCGTCATAGTGGGAGGGTTGTACGCCAACTTGATAGATTCATTGGTCTGGGAGAGGCTTCAAATTTCCTAGAGGGACTAAATGAATTGGATCTCAGGACCTATGACGAGGCAATTCAAGATAAAGATGCAGATTCTTAGAAAACTGCAATGGAGTCTGAGATTGGATCTATGGACCGCAATCAAGTCTGGGAGCTCGTAGAACCACTTGATGGGGTAAAACCCAATGGCTGTAAGTGGGTCTATGAGCGCAAGAGAGGAGCTGACGGGAAGGTTAAAACCTTCAAGGATAGATTGGTGGTGAAAGGGTACACTCAGAAAGAAGGGATCGGTTATGAGAAAACCTTTTCGCCGGTAGCCATGATTAAGTCAATCCAGATTCTCTTGTCAATTGCCGCTCATTTGGATTATGAGGTCTGGCAGATGGATGTCAAGACAGCTTTCCTAAACGGAAGTCTTGAAGAAAACATTCACATAAAGCAACCAGAGGGATTCATTGCTAAGGACCAAGATCACTTGGTGTGTAAGCTTAAGAGATCTATTTATGGACTTAAGCAGACATCGAGATCTTGGAACATCTAATTTGATGAGGTTATCCAATCATATGGATTCGTGCAAAGTCTGGATGAGAGCTGTGTGTACAGGAAATGTGACAGAAATGTAGTGGTTTTCCTCGCACTTTATGTTGACGACATCTTACTTATTGGAAATAGTAAGAAGGCGTTGTCAAGCATTAGGGTGTGGTTGTCCAAGTAGTTCGATATGAAGGATCTGGGTGAAGTCAGACATGTCCTTGGTATCAAGATCATTCGAGATCACCAGAAAAGGATGTTATGTCTGTCCCAAGTGACTTATATCAATACAGTGCTAGCTAGGTTTGGCATGCAAGATTCCAAGAAAGGTTTTATACCTTACAGGTAGGGTTGTATACGAGCCGAGTCGAGCCGAGTACCACCGGGCTCGAGCTTGGCTCGTTTAGAGATTCATGAGCTCGAGCTCGACTCGAGCTTTGAACTTGGGCTCGAGCTCGGCTCGACAGGAAAAAATCGAGTTCAAGCTCGGCTCGAGCTTGGCTCGATTATTTAAAATTTGAGCTCGAACTCGAGCTCGGCTCGGGCTCGACTCGATTATTTAAAATTCGAGCTCAAACTCGAGCTCGAGCTCGTTTACATTCACAATTATACTACCTATAAAATTATATACTATAATACAAATAGTATATATAACTAAGTATATAAGAATATTTTTAATCTTGAATATTTGATTTCTTATTTAATGAATTGAGAATGATTATTTTGTTAATATTAGTTTTAGTTTTCGTTAATTTTCTTTTTCCCTTTTATTGTTATGTACATTTTAACTAATATCAACAGTATACCATATGATATGATAGTTTGTATAACTAAGAGTTTAAGATTAATTATATCATATTGATGCTAAGAACATTGTTACTATTGAACTTTTGATTAGTTATAATTTTTGTTAATTTTTTCTTTTCCTTTATTATTTTGTTGCTTTCAATAATATTAGTTCACTTTCATTGATTTAATTTCATGTATTAATATTTAATGATGAGTATTATTTATCAAGTTGTCAATATTAATCTTAATTTTATTTCATTTTTCATTTATTACTTTACACAAGTTATAAATTTATAATTTATAACTTATATTCTTATAAATTATAACTAATATTCCAAGATGGGCTAGCTATAATCTATTTTTTCCACATGTTATATATATTCTTATAAGTTAATAACTATATACTAGAATACTAATCGATAGACGATAATATACATATAACTAAGAATTTAAGATTACCTATATAACATTGGTGCTAAGAATATTATTACTCATTACTCATGAACATTTGATTAGTTATAATTTTTGTTAATTTTCTTTTTCCTTTATTATTTTGTTACTTTCGATAATATTAGTTTAATATCATTGATTACATTTCATGTATTAATATTTAATGATAAGTATTGTTTTATCAAATTGTCAATATAAATCATAATTTTTTTAATTTCTTTTTTCCTTTATTACTGTACACATATTATCATTTTATAATTTATAACTTATATTCTTGTAGGTTTTAACTATTAATATAATATAGACTATAATCTATTTATTATATAATATATAAATATATAATGTTAATTTCTTTTTCTTTAATTTCTTCTATTACTCATCAACTCTTGTGTTAAGCATCTGATTTCTTAATTTCGATAATATTAGAATAAAATGATTGATTTCATTTCATATATATTATTTAATGAATTGGGAAATATTATTTTGTGAATATTATTCACAATTACTCTTATTACTTTGTATTTATTATTGAACGTTCAATTTTCTTAATTTCGATAATATTAATATAATATCATTTCATATTTTATTTTATTATCATTTATTATATTAATATATTATGTAAAATTGTAAATAAGATAACTATATTATATATAATATGTATATAAATATATATTCCATTAGTTTGTCATTTTTCCAGCCCTACTTACAGGCATGGAATTCATCTATCCAAGAAAATGTGTCCCTAAACACAGTCTGAGATAAAAGAGATGAAAAAAAGTACCATATGATTCGGCTGTGGGAAGTTTAATGTATGCCATGCTATGCACTAGGCCTGATATATGCTATGTCATTGGCATGGTAAGCAGATATCAGTCTAACCCTGGACAAGGTCACTGGACTGCGGTCAAAAATATTCTCAAGTGCCTTAAAAGTACTGAAGATTATATGTTCGTATTCCGCTCTGATAGTCTAGTGCCTTTGGGTTATGCGGAATCAGATTTTCAATCCGACAAAGATCAGAATAAATCTACCTCGGGCTATGTGTTTACATTAGGAGACGGAGCCATCGCATGGAGGAGCATAAAGAAGAAATGCATTACAGATTCCACTATGGAAGCCGAGTATGTAGCTGTCTCTGAGGCCGCAAAAGAGGCTGTCTGGCTCCATGGGTTCCTAGTGGGCTTGGGCGTGGTTCCTGAGTTGCCAAAGACTATCACGATATACCGTGATAATTCTGGTGCAGTGGCAAACTCAAAGGAACCCAGAGTTCACAAGGCAAGTAAACACATAAAGATAAAGTACCATCTTATATAAGAAATCGTTAAGAGAGGAGATGTGGCGGTCATCAAGATTGCATCGGAGAACTACCTGGCTGATCCATTCATGAATAGCCTGCCGGCTAAGACCTTTGATGGTCACGTGGAGAAAATGAGAGTGAGATGCAGACCTGGTGGCGCAGTTTGAGTTGATAGTTTTGATTGGAGAGATAGCCAGTTAGTTTTTATGCTTGAAAGACATGCTTCAAGTATAAGTAGGAGATTGTTAGTTTTGTATACTGGAAAGACATGTCTTTGTATACTTTTCTGATGATATGATGATATGAATTGAAAGTTATTACAGTCACTGTTTGCATTTAGATTATTTTATATAATAGTTTTATGCAATGTTCAATATACTTACATTGTAGATGATATAGTGTGGGGAGACTCACGGTAAAGATCATATCATTAGAACCTTGTATTGTATTAAAGAGCTCACGACTTAGATGGTCCTGAACACACCATCGGTACACGGTAGAATAATCTGTTAAGTTAGTTTGTCTTGGCTAACTGATTATTTTAGTACACTTGTTAGTGTATTGAGGAAGATCACGATAGGGTAATATTCTCTGCTCTGACCCTGATAGTGAGAGAATAAAGATCCACAGACTTCGGGTTGTGAACTCATGTTTGTTGGCGAGCATATGTGTACATTACTTATTGCTTTGACTTATCAATGCGTGAGATCCTTTCGTGGATCAATAAACTCGATATCTTGGGTAATAATAGTGTATACATGATGCGTCGTGCAATATGCATGAGCACCGTGTCCTGGTGCGCCAGGTTGATGATGTTCTCTTGAGGAAACACAAGTTCATGTTGAAACCCTGCAGGTGGAATTTATTCCGTACATGGTAAAGCTTGTGTGGTACTACTCAAGGTATTAGATGTTAATTAATTATAGCTGTCAGAGGCGGACATAATTAATTAATGAACATTATATCTTAAACACGGGGAATGACTGAACTAAAGGAGAAAGCATATTCACAAATATGTATTAAATTGGTAGATCAGTTTTACTTCTTTAGTGGAATAAAAGTAAAACTTAATTTATTTAATTATATCCTAAGTTTATTGGATATTGGATATTAAATAAAGTAGTGGGCCAATTTAATATTCTTCTAGATCCCTGTTGTAGCCCAATATGACATGTTAGTGGACTGAATATTGAACTTGAGAAAGAGTCTCAAACCAAGTAGGGTTGGGAAGTGAATTTTCGCCCACCTCCCTATTTAAGAAGTGGAGGGGGACGAAAATTTTAGTGTTAATAATCAACCCCTTGTTGTCCCTCAAGATATCCACAGATTTCACAATCCTATCAGTAGTATACAGCCCACTTTGTATCTGATACTCAGTCCGAAAATACAACAGAAGATCTCGGAGTAGAATACTGTGGTGGCCGATCCAGTGGAGATAGGGGATGCTAGTCTCACATTCATTCAACGGCAAGATTAGTCCTGTAATCTTGTCCTCAGGCCGTCTGACAATTGTAAGAAATTCGAATCTATGTTTTCCGTTTTATTAGATTCATTTTGCATAGTTTTGTGATAGACATATATAAACATGCGTGAACATAAAAATATGATTTGCATGAACATGAGATTAATGAACATTCAATAGATCTTGTGGTGGTTTAATTTGAAAAAATCCCAATAGTTGAAGACTAGTGGGCAGTTATAAGAGTATTAGTGAGTGAATTCCACGATGTGGAGACATGTTTCAGTGAGTGTTGCACGTAACATTGACTTTAACATCAATAGGTGGATCTAAAGTTTAATCTTATTATTTCATAGTTTTTATGATTGATTTATTTTAAATAAATCTGATTATTTTTTTTTATCACATTTTATATTCCACGTATTTAGGAATTTATTGGTGAATTAAATCAGATTTAAATCATGAATTTTATATGACTTTGAAGTAGTCAAAGTCTGTTCTGAATTTATAGGGGACGTGATGTTCCCACTCTGTTTTGAACACTAACTGTTGCAGGTAAATGTGGGTGACTGGAGTAACTACGACTATTGCACAATGTTGAAGAACGTGTGACAGACAAAGCAGAAAGTAGTTATCTCAAGACCAATACAGCAATGGGGAGTTGAAAGCGGTTGATTCAAGGCCACATCACATGTGTTCGTAGAGAAACTATTGGAGCAAGATAGAGGAGTATTCAAGGTTCCTTAGAACTTGAAATCATTCACCCAACCTGAGACGTGCTGCTACGAAGAATTTAGAAAGATTGAAGGTTGAGTCCAGTGTTTACTGGAACTCGTCAATATTCACATCGACATCTCTCTTATTGTCTGGATCAACAAATGTCTGTACCCTTGTTGTGTTTGTAGGGTGTAGATTAGATTGAATGTTGCGAATTCTTCAAGTAGATATTATTTATCTACCTAACTGCTAGGTAGTGATTTTTACCGGGGTTGTCCGAATGAGTGAAGCGAGGACAAGTTCTGATGTTTTCATAGAGATTATTCAAGGGAGTGAACCGAGAATTATCCCTATGTAATTTTAGCTATCTAGATGTTAGATAGTTTATGTGTTAGGAATTATTTGAGTGACTGAAGCTAGAATACTTTCTTTGTAATTTTCATAGAGAGAGTTTGAGAGAGTGAATCGAGGACGATCTCTATGTGGATTTTGAATTCACTTTAATTTAGTGAAATTTCACCATAAGACAATCACATACCGAAGGTGTGTGATTTAAAATTATTTTCGTACATGTTATTCTTTAAATTTCAGCTACGTGTTGAAGGCATAGTGGTTATACTAGCTTCAACATCAACTCTATTATCTACACGTTAATATTTTTCATAAGTTGTTTTGTAATACCCCGAAAATTTTATTATCTAAATTTAATTAGGAATATAGATATCTAATAGTTAGAATAAGTGTAATATCCAATCATCTTGGTATAAAAAAAAATCTATATATATATATATATAAATAGCATATGTTAACCATATGGATAATCTCGGAAAGAAAATGGACCTTTAAAATTTTTATTTTTAGGGAAGTGTGCTTGTTGAGTAGGTTAGAAATACTTGGATACATTCTTGTAATTTTATTAAGAATCTCGATGCCATTTATTTTTATTTTTTTTAAAAAAAAACCTAAAAGGAATTTGTTATTATCACTTCGGGTATTAAGAAACTGTGTTTAGGATATAATCTTATCCAAGCCCTAATGATTACGTAAATAAATATAATTTTAATTAATTATTATCATATTATATATACTATTATAATTAAATCCTATGTAGACAATTCAAAGCTTATCTAAAATAGATATTATTATAATAAATAATAATATTATATTTTATTTGAAAAGAAATCAAATTTATACAAGTATATATATAAATGTATGCGAGCCCATGAATAGATATATGATAATTATGGTGGTATTAGGAAATACTAATAACATTATATAAAAAAAATATATAATAATAAAAATAAATTGAGGTGGCAAAATTTGGTGATGCCACTAGTCTAGTAAAGAATATAGGTTAGTGTACTATAATTGTAAAGTGAATGACTTTAGCTACAACATTTGTTTAAGATACATATCAACTAAATAGCTTTGTATGATGGTATGTTGGACGAGAAGCAAATAAGAGAAGAAAGAGGAAGTTTGAGATATAAAGGTATTAAATTTATATCAAAACATGCAATTTTATATTACGTATAAATTATGTATAGTGTTAGCAAAATTGATCGATTCGCAAATGGTTTAAACTATATTCAAATAGGATTGATTAATTGAAGTGGAGTGATTAATTATTTAAATTCAAATCAATTGATTAACTGATTTTGTGTCTTCACTATATTAAGTAAAATTTTAATGTATTTATATTAGTATTATTAATATAGGTTACATATGAGTTCGTAAATTTAAATCTATTAAGTTTTAGTAGATTGGAATTATTAGATCAAAGATTAATGTGTTTATGCGATTAAATAACCTATAAAATAGAAGTTTGGTTTTCAATTTCATTTAACTAAGAAATATAAATTTCATTCGGCTTATCTATCATAAATTCAGTGAAAATTACAACTTTAGGTTAATCAATCTATAATTTATTAACCCTGTATGCTAGCTATTCAATTGTTTAAAATATACGAATAAGCAATAATAAGATGGAAGAGCATATTGTAACACAAGTTGAAATACTATATTGAAGTCACTAACTAGCGGGAAACATAAATTAAATTAAATTAATTTAAAGGAGTCTAGGAATTGAGTTTTAATAGAGACCCTTTAGTTAAACTAAATCAAGGTTGGTTGTTGTAGGCCCAGAAGAAGTAGCAGAAACCGAGCAGAACCAATCCAAAATTTGAAACTTTATCTATTATCTAGGTGGGCTATTATACATTTGCAAATTGTATCTTTCGAGTTATTAAGCTCTGCATTGTTAAAATTTGCATATGTGACTATCTGTGTTAAATATTTACGTGCTACTGTATGTTGTCGGAGTCTCATATACCAGCGCTATGTCAATATGAGTAGCTACAGTATGCATGCATTATTTGTCATGCCCTACTCCTTGTCGGTGAGACTAAAATGATACACTTATGGGTTACACCCATTGGGTATACTTGGCCATACTCAACTTTACGCGTGGTGATGTAGTATGGGTTGCAGGCAGTGACTGGTTACACTCTTAAGCGCTTTACGATAAAATATTTTGATGAACTTAGGTTGCTTTAAATTTTGAAACCTCCTAAGCTTCACTACCTGCATGAACACAGGTAGATTACTTTAACAAAATGATTTGCATAACTTATATTGTAAAAACTTGCCCACTGAGTGCACTAGTACTCAGCCCAAATATTTTTAAATATTTTTCAGGTCAGTAGGCTGGCGCGTGGATGTGACGATGCTGAGAGATGGGCTTTTGTTATTTACCTATTTTCCCATTGTCTCTTTTTGTTAAGTACTCTTTTGGTAATGAAGTCTTTGTGCTTGTAATATCCTTTTGTTAAACACTAAGAGTTCTGGTCTTGGTGTTGTGAATAGGTATATATTATTATACAGCATGTTTGATTATTCGGAGTCTTCTGTTGAGATTTTGTTAATCAGGTTATCCCCTTTCTTTCCCGCTTCTTAATTCCAACCCCCGTGGCGTCCTTTTCCACGGTCTTTCGGGATCGGGGCGCTACAGAGTGGTATCAGAGCAGGTCTTGCAACTCTGCAAACCTGTTAGGTCAACTTATTTTATTTTTCTTTTTATTAAATTCCCGTGTGATATTATAAAAGTCCTCAACTCGTCACTCACGCAACAGCTAAAAGGTACGCATGTTTTTATACAGTTTTTAGATTTTAAAAGTTTACATTAATTGGTGAAATGTTAAGTTTGTTTGGAAATGAAAGATTGTGATTTGCCATGTTGGCGGGAATGCCTTGAAAGATTGAGTCTTACACTGATTACTTACTGGTTTGAGAATGAAATATGCCTGTGGGCGTACAGGATTTTGTGTTAAACCATGCTGATTCTATTGTATACATGTGAGGAATTTGTTTATCTATGCTTTGGGCATACTTATGAATGATTGGCATATGTTGATTGCACACATTGATAGTTGATTTGTGTATAATGTTTGTGCTCTAGATGAGTACTTTGACTTGGAATTTGAGAATTTAAGATGAACTTAGCCTGTAGTTGTTAAACTTAGGCTGAACTTGTAAGAATTTGTGAAAATGTTTGAACGTAGACTGATTGAGAAGATGTGCTAATTAGATGGCGGGATGGCAGGTGAGACCTCGAAAGAGGTTTCGTACTCGTTTTACGATAGATGAGCGGATATAGAGGTTCCGTGTATGTATCAGTAGACCAGGGGAGGATGTGCCAGAGTTCACTGCACGTTTTGTGACTTTATGGATGACCGTCTCGGGTATCGGTGGTATTACAGAGGTAGAGGCTACGGCAAGATATATTATTGGACTACCTCAAGCCTGGAGACCATGGGCTGCAAGAGTTGCTGATATTTTCTCAGAGAGATCTCCACCTACTTTTGCAGAGAAAGTTTATTTCTTGAGATTCTTCACGTATGTGCTACAGACTTGGGCAGATAGACGATGTGTGGCTCCACAATTACCCATAGTGGAGGAAGATATGGATATGTTTAGAGTACCATTTACATCGGTCTTACCAGAGGAGAGGACGATCGAGATGGATCGTTTAGCACCACCTGCACCCAAGTCACCACTTATCACTGTGGGATCGCATGATGATGAGGCTGGTCCATCCAGGACCCAGTTAGAGCCCATCACAGAGGAGGAGGACTCGAAGGAGGATCCAGATGAGGAGCCGATGGAAGTAACTGATGGATCTACGACGCTCCACTTTCGACGTGATTTTGATGCGGAGGGGCGTCCTGGGCACTGGTATATTCCGTCGTCTCTATAGATAGATGTATAGTCATAGTAGTAGTTTGAGTAGTCCAGTATATACTAACGTTGACATTTTGTTGTATCATCAGCTCAGTAGCTTTTGTTAGTCGGAAACGTTGTCGTAGTTATAAGACCGTTCCGATATGAGGCATTCGGTAGTTAGCCTCTTTTGAATTAGTGGACTAGACGGTATATCATATTTTTGATGTATAGATGATATATGTGTGGTACTCCACTCTTTTATATAAAAGTTCTGTTTCAGGATATCTTTTAGATTTATATATATATTGTGTATATATTTTTGGAAGACTTTGCATATATATATTTCATTTTCTTTACGAGATGTGTGGTTATTATTTTTATTTTCTTTTCGAATCTTTACGCAAGTGTTGATCGATTGGAGATTTGACTAGTTGCAGAATGCCAAGAGGAAGACCAAGAAATGTGAACTTGGCGGTACCGGAAGTACCGAATATTCCGCAGGGTCAGGGACCACAAATTGAAATGGAGTTCAGACGCCATAATCCCCCAACTTACAATGGAGAAGGGGATCCACTCACAGCCGAACATTGGGTTCGAGCGCTTGAAAAGATATTTGGGTTTTTACATTGTAGTGATAAAGAAATGGTGGCATGTGCTCTGTATCAACTTGTGGATGATGCGGATTTCTGGTGGGAGTCCGTTCGAAGGACAATATCTGATGCAGATTGGGAAGCGTTCACCTGGGAGAACTTTAAGACAATCTTGTATTAAAAGTATATACCAGCACATTATCAGCATCAAAAGGCTAATGAGTTCTGGAATCTCAAACAGGGAAGCAGATCAGTGGCAGAATATGATTTGCAGTTTAACAGGTTATCTCGATACGCACCACAAACCGTAGACACAGAAGAAAAGAGGATTGAAAAATTTCGCATGGGATTGAAACCGGAGATAGGCACTGCATTGATCGGAAAGGATGAAGCAAACTATGGTCAAATACTGAGTAGGGCACTTAGTATTGAGGCAATGCAAGGAACATCAAAGACTTCAGCATCTCAACCAGCAGTTGGGGATCAGAAGGGAAAACGGAAGTGGGACGGTCCACAACGAGGTTATCAAGGGAAGAATTTTCAGCATAACTATCAAGGAGGAATGAACTTTGGACCAGGGCCTGCAAGGCAAGGGAATGTTGCACTAAAATCTCAGGGTTATCAAGGGAATTCACCGTTATGTGCAACTTGTAATAGACATCACTTTGGGCCATGCGTCCAATGCTATCGGTGTGGCCGACAAGGTCACTATGCAAATAAGTGCCAACAAAATACTGGAACACAAGAACAGCAGTAACAGAGGCCACAGTTCAGACAGGACATGAGAAATACGAGACCACAAGGTAGAGGAGGTCGAGGAAATAACAACAACAATAGAGGTAATCCCAAACCTCAGCAAAATCAGAATCAAGGTCCTTGTGCACCACAACAAGCCAGAGCGTATGCTCTCAACCAGCAAGAGACAGCTGGAAATTCTGGAAATTTGGCAGGTATGATTAGTTTGTGCGATATACCTGTGCTTGCTTTATTTGATACTCGAGCTTCACATTCATTTATATCTAGAGATGTATGTAAACGTCTCAATCTAGAGCTAGAATTAGAAAGAGAAACCTTAGCAGTAAGCATTCCCTCAGGACGAACACTTTTAGCCGATTGTGTTTGTAAGAACTTAGACTTGGTATTAGGTGAAAAGAATTTCACAACTGATCTCTATGCTCTTGAGATGCGGGACTTTGATATTATATTTGGGATGGATTGGCTAACGAAGGAGAGTGCAACAATACGCTGTCACGAGAGAGAGATAATATTTCAGAAGCTAGGCAAGGAAGAAGTGAAGTTTTATGGAGCAAAAATGGGAAATATAATTCCCATCATTTCAGCATTAAAAGTTGTAAAGTTGTTACAGAAAGGAGATTGCCAGGCATTTCTAGTAAACCTTGTAAGCAAGAAAGAAGAAGGTTTAACAGTGGGTCAGGTACCGGTGGTACGGGAATATGAAGATGTATTTCCAAACGATTTACCAGGTCTGCCGCCAGACAGACAAGTAAAGTTCACTATAGACTTAGAACCGGGAGCAGCACCGGTATCTAAAGCCCCATATCGTTTAGCACCAAATGAGTTACAAGATTTGAAGATGCAACTGGAGGAATTATTGGAATTAGGTTTTATAAGACCTAGTGTATCGCCTTGGGGAGCACCGATTCTATTCATCAAAAAGAAGGATGGTACTATGAGGATGTGCATTGATTATCGGGAGTTAAACAAGTTGACAGTGAAGAACAAGTATCCACTTCCGAGGATAGATGATCTCTTCGATCAATTATCAGGTGCAAAAATCTTTTCCAAAATTGATCTACGATCTGGGTATCATTAAGTTAAGGTAAGAAAAGATGATATACCCAAGACTGCATTCCGAACAAGATATGGCCACTATGAGTTTCTAGTGTTGTCTTTTAGGTTAACAAATGCACCTGCAGTCTTTATGGATTTAATGAATCGGGTTTTCCATGAATATTTGGATAAGTTTGTGTTGGTTTTTATTGACGACATACTGATCTACTCAAGAAATGAAGAAGAACACGAAAAACACTTGAGACTAGTGTTAGAAACACTAAGGAGAGAAAAGGTATATGCCAAATTCAGCAAGTGTGAATTTTGGCTAAATGAAGTAATGTTTCTCGGGCACATTGTGTCAGCAGAAGACATCAAAGTGGATCCTGCAAAGGTCGAGACGGTGAAGAGGTGGAAATCACCAACCAACATTCATGAGATAAGAAGTTTCCTCGGTTTAGCAGGATATTACCGAAAGTTCATTAAAGATTTTTCAAAGATAGCAAGGCCAATGACACAACTTTTGAGGAAAAAGGTCAAGTTTGAGTGGACTGATGCATGTGAACAGAGTTTCGAGGAACTAAAGATAAGATTAACAACTGCACCAGTCTTAACTTTACCAGAAGGAGTAGAAGGATTCGTGATATACACTGACGCATCTAAATTGGGTTTAGGAGGCGTGCTGATGCAAAATGGGAAGGTGGTAGCATATGCTTCGCGACAATTAAGACCTCATGAACTGAACTACCCAACCCACGATTTGGAGCTTACCGCCGTCATACATGCACTCAAGATTTGGAGACATTATCTTTATGGGGTGAAATACGAGATTTACACTGACCATAAGAGTTTGAAATATATCTTCGAACAGAAAGAGCTTAATATGAGGCAGAGAAGATGGTTAGAGTTAGTGAAAGATTATGACTGTACGATATACTACCATCCCGGGAAAGCAAATGTAGTAGCTGACACATTGAGCAGAAAGAAACAAGGAGTGATAGGATGTCTGCTCACAAATAAGGAGGAACTTGTGAGAGAAATAGAAAAGATGGATTTAGAGTTGGTGTTTACACCAAGCTCTACAACAAGTGTGATAGCCGTAGTGGTAGCTAAGCTAGAACTACAATCGAGAATCATAGAAGCTCAGCAAAAAGATGAACGATTGGAAAAGATAAGACAAAGAGTTAAAGCGGGTGAACTGAAAGAATTTAGGGAAGATAACGACAGAGCTTTAATGTTCCGTGATCGATTATGCATTCCCAGTGATGACACATTGAAGCAAGAAATTATGAGAGAAGCTCATAATACTCCCTACATGGCACATCTAGGCAGCACAAAGCTATACAAGGACCTGAAACAATATTTCTGGTGGAATAATATGAAAAGGGAGATAGCCACATTTGTGGAGAGATGTTTAACATGCCAGCAAGTGAAAGCGGTACATCAACGACCTTCGGGATTATTGCAGCAGTTGGAAATTCCAGAATGGAAATGGGATCATATAACGATGGATTTTGTGGTAGGCTTGCCGCGATCAGCGAAAGGAAACTCATCAGTGTGGGTCATTGTAGATCGATTAACCAAATCAGTACATTTCGTGCCAATCAAAACAACAACGGAATTAATCAAGTTGGCGTAGATTTATGTGAAGGAGATTGTTCGACTACATGGAATTCCAGTTTCTATCACGTCAGATCGTGATACTCGCTTCACATCAAGGTTTTGGAAAAGTCTTCAAGAAGCAATGGGAACGAAGCTAAACTTCAACACTGCTTTTCATCCTCAAACAGATTGTCAATCAGAAAGAACGATACAAATTCTAGAGGACATGCTACGAGGAGTTGTGTTGGACGAAAACACAAGCTGGGAAGATGTTTTACCCTTGGTGGAGTTTGTATATAACAATAGTTATCAATCAACTATAAAGATGGCACCATATGAAGCCTTGTATGGTCGCAAATGCAGATCGCCCTTATACTGGGATGAAGTTGGAGAAAGAAAAATTTTGGGTCCAGAGATCGTGCAAACCACTGTCAAGATGATCAACCAAATTCGAGCAAGAATGAAAGAAGCACAAGACAGACAGAAGGCTTATGCAGACAAGCGCAGGACAAACCTAGAGTTCCAAGTTGGTGAAAAGGTTTTCTTAAAGGTATCTCCAACATGGGGTGTTGTGAGATTCGGAAAACAAGGCAAACTGAGACCAAGATTTATTGGCCCATTCGAGATACTAGAAAGAATTGGTGAGGTTGCTTACTGATTAGCTCTTCCACCAGACTTGTCACAAGTTCACGATGTATATCATGTTTTAATGCTCAGGAAATACGTGTTTGACCCAGAACACGTTGTCAAAGAAAGTGAGTTAGTTCTACGTTCCGATATGACGTACGAGGAAAAACCCCATGAAATTCTTGATAGAAAAGTTTAAGTCCTAAGAAACAAGCAAATTCCATTGGTGCTTGTGCAATGGAATCATCACGATCGAACTGAAGCAACGTGGGAACTAGAAAGCAAAATGAGACAGCAATATCCTGAGTTATTCGAAGGTACGTGAATTTCGAGACGAAATTCTTTTAAGGGGGGAGGAGTGTAATACCCCAAAAAATTTATTATCTAAATTTAATTAGGAATATAGATATCTAATAGTTAGAATAAGTGTAATATCCAATCATCTTGGTATAAAAAAAAATCTATATATATATATATATATAAATAGCATATGTTAACCATAGGGATAATCTAGGAAAGAAAATGGACCTTTAAAATTTTTATTTTTAGGGAAGTGTGCTTGTTAAGTAGGTTAGAAATACTTGGATACATTCCTGTAATTTTATTACGAATCTCGATGCCATTTATTTTTATTTTTTTAAAAAAAAACCTAAAAGAAATTTGTTATTATCACTTCGGGTATTAAGAAAATGTGTTTAGGATATAATCTTATCCAAGCCCTAATGATTACGTAAATAAATATAATTTTAATTAATTATTATCCTATTATATATATTATTATAATTAAATCCTATGTAGACAATTCAAAGCTTATCTAAAATAGATATTATTATAATAAATAATAATATTATATTTTGTTTGAAAAGAAATCAAATTTATACAAGTATATATATAAATGTATGCGAGCCCATTAATAGATATATGATAATTATGGTGGTATTAGGAAATACTAGTAACATTATATAAAAAACAAATATAATAATAAAAATAAATTGAGGTGGCAAAATTTGGTGATGGCACTAGTCTAGTAAAGAATATAGGTTAGTGTACTATAATTGTAAAGTGAATGACTTTAGCTACAACATTTGTTTAAGATACATATCAACTAAATAGCTTTGTATGATGGTATGTTGGACGAGAAGCAAATAAGAGAAGAAAGAGGAAGTTTGAGATATAAAGGTATTAAATTTATATCAAAACATGCAATTTTATATTACGTATAAATTATGTATAGTGTTAGCAAAATTGATCGATTCACAAATGGTTTAAACTATATTCAAATAGGATTGATTAATTGAAGTGGAGTGATTAATTATTTAAATTCAAATCAATTGATTAACTGATTTTGTGTCTTCACTATATTAAGTAAAATTTTAATGTATTTATACTAGTATTATTAATATAGGTTACATATGAGTTCGTAAATTTAAATCTACTAAGTTTTAGTAGATTGGAATTATTAGATCAAAGATTAATGTGTTTGTGCGATTAAATAACCTATAAAATAGAAGTTTGGTTTTAAATTTCATTTAACTAAGAATTATAAATTTCATTCGGCTTATCTATCATAAATTCAGTGAAAATTACAACTTTAGGTTAATCAATCTATAATTTATTAACCCTGTATGCTAGCTATTCAATTGTTTAAAATATACGAATAAGCAATAATAAGATGGAAGAGCATATTGTAACACAAGTTGAAATACTATATTGAAGTCACTAACTAGCGGGAAACATAAATTAAATTAAATTAAATTAAAGGAGTCTAGGAATTGAGTTTTAATAGAGACCCTTTAGTTAAACTAAATCAAGGTTGGTTGTTGTATGCCCAGAAGAAGTAGCAGAAAACGAGCAGAACCAATCTAAAATTTGAAACTTTATCTATTATCCAGGTGGGCTATTATACCTTTGCAAATTGTATCTTTCGAGTTATTAAGCTCTGCATTGTTAAAATTTGCATATGTGACTATCTGTGTTAAATATTTACGTGCTACTGTATGTTGTCGGAGTCTCATATACCAGCGTTGTGTCAATGTGAGTAGCTACAGTATGCATGCATTATTTGTCATGCCCTACTCCTTGTCGGTGAGACTAAAATGATACACTTATGGGTTACACCCATTGGGTATACTTGGTCATACTCAACTTTACGCGTGGTGATGTAGTACGGGCTGCGGGCAGTGACTGGTTACACTCTTAAGCGCTTCACGATAAAATGTTTTGGTGAACTTAGGTTGCTTTAAATTTTGAAACCTTCTAAACTTCACTACCTGCATGAACACAGGTAGATTACTTTAACAAAATGATTTGCATAACTTGTATTGTAAAAACTTGCCCACTGAGTGCACTAGTACTCAGTCCAAATATTTTCAAATATTTTTCAGGTCAGTAGGCTGGCGCGTGGATGTGACGATGCTGAGAGATGGGCTTTTGTTATTTACCTATTTTCCCATTGTCTCTTTTTGTTAAGTACTCTTTTGGTAATGAAGTCTCTGCGGTTGTAATATCCTTTTCTTAAACACTAAGAGCTCTGGTCTTGGTGTTGTGAATAGGTATATATTATTATACAGCATGTTTGATTATTCGGAGTCTTCTGTTGAGATTTTGTTAATCAGGTTACCCCCTTTCTTTCCCGCTTCTTAATTCCAACCCCCCGTGGCGTCCTTTTCCACGGTCTTTCGGGACCGGGGCGCTACATGTTTTCTGCTTGTGTTTTAAAGTTATTTATGTGCAAACTGTTCTATAAATTCATGTGACAATGTTATTATTAATGTGAGTAATATTGTATATAACTTTGCACGTGATTTTATTTTTCACAATATTTAAGGCAACAAATTGTAACGGAGGGCATTTTCGAACACCCTCACTTAAAAACCCACATCGGATTAGATAAGAAAGAGATTTTGGCTTTAGCATTTACTTAAACGACATAGCCAAATGTTTTGGACCCACAGAAAGTATATTTTTTCATCAGGACAAATTATATTAATTTGGAAAGGTGAATGCATGATGTACGTTGTCAAGATTCTGTTTTATTTTGCAAATCAAATATTAAGCAAAACGAGTTTTATTATATAATCTGACTAAATGTTTACGTTCAAACTTTGATCAGTCAGTGAGATTCTTCACTAATCAATCATATTATATGCTTCTTGCGAGGAAGAAAATATTCCGCCATACTAATTAATTCTACGTTATAATATAACACTACTCGGACCGATAAATCTCGCAACAGTGATAGTTAAATTAATTATTAAACAAACCGTAAAATACAAATTGTTATAGTAAACAAAACAAATTAAAGATTTTGTAATTAATTTTAGCTAAACACACACACACACACACACACAAAAAGAATTTGAAAAAAATAAGTTAATTTCTCCAACATGTCTGACCTGTAGTTACCGAATCGAACCTCGCAAAATCAGATGATTCATAAATATAGTGTTAATGTTATAATTACGTCGTATCAGAGATATGCAGTGTGTATTGGTAAAAGAAATAGAACAATCAAACAAATAAGTACAAATAGCGAATTTAAATGGATAATTAATTATTCACGTAATTGTTAGGTATGGGACCAATGGGCAATGGGTGCTATTATATGTTTTTCTTTGTTACGTAAACAATAATATATCTACTAACTACTATTTTTCTTTCTTTTTTATTAGTTTGTATAAAAAAAATCATGTCTAAGTTTATGCTAGAACGATTCAACGATCCAGAATAGCGTGTTTTTGTTTGGTACGTAGAGGTAAGAAACTCAAATCACATGTTGTGGAAGATTGGATTTTTTCTTGAATTCACCTATAGGTGGAATTTTTTCAATATTCTTAATTTGGAATTTTATTAATCTTTTACTGTTTGCCTTAATTTGGCTCTTCGATTTATTAAGGGAGACTTTTTCTAAGTTTATTAATATATGACGGTGAACTGTCTCTCTCTCTGTCTCTGTCTGTCTAAGTTGACTGATGATATTTGCATGGATTTCAAAAGTAGGCATCTCTCTCTCTCTCTCAAGAACTAGCAAGTTGTTTTTTTTTTTATCACCTTCTCTCACTAGGCCCTATATTAAATTCCAGTGTTCTCTAACAATTTGTTCAATAAAACGTCATTTCCTTCAATTTCTCCAACTTTGTTCAACATGTATATTTGCTAAGCCTCTCAAGTCCTATTCAAGAATTTATTCAAGATGACGAAGGTGAAAATTCTTTTCCCTTTACTTGCCTTTGTTCGTCACTGCAATTCTTTGTTTTCCCAAGTTATTTTATATGTATATAAGTAATCTATTGTTAGGAAGTTACACTGAAATTCATTGATGAAATCTTAATCTGCCAGTTGCTGTTTATATATGGCTCTCTGTCTCTCTTCTCGACCAGAATAAACTTTTGCTACCACCCCTTTATTTTCTATCTATGAGACATGATGAGAGGGTTTGACTACTTTTATAGTGATTTTAATCGATTAATTTAAATCTAAATCCTCTCCCAGTGAAATCAAACACTCCAATTTAAGGGTGATTTTCTGCTTTTGATCTGAGCTTCGCAATATTATGTAATCTTGCTCATTTACTGTTGATATTGAATTGATCAAAAATATTGGCCATTTGTACAAATTAAACTAAATTATAATAATTAAACTTGATATTTGTTTCCTATTTTTGTATCTTTAGTTTTTACGTTGAAATGGCATTTCTTATTCTTTTTTTTCCTTTCTCTGCAGAAAGTGGTGTTGCAATTAGAAATTCATGATGACAAAGAGAAACAGAAGGCTATGAAGGCAGTTTCTACCCTGTCAGGTATTTACTCTCTAATTAATTGAATAATTTCTCATATTATATATAATTCTCCATCTGGCATGCCCTGTTATTATTGTTATGCTCTATTTCCTGTCACACTTGGATCTTTCTACATAACAATAATTATCCCAAATGAACGGAACTTGCATAAAATGACATCATTAATAAAGCCGCGTGCTTGTTATAATAGAGGAATTAATCGGAGTGATTTAGTATGTTGGCATGATTTGGCAGGTTTGGAATCACTTGCTATGGACATGAAAGAGAAGAAATTGACAGTAGTAGGAGATGTGGATCCAGTAGAAGTGGTGAGTAAATTGAGAAAATCATGGCACACACATATACTAACAGTGGGGCCTGCAAAGGAGCCTGAGAAGAAAGATGGGGAGAAGAAAGAAGAGAAGAAAGATGAAAAAAAGGATGAGAAGAAAGATGAAAAGAAAGAGAGTGAACAAATTGCTGAACTGCTCAAATTGTACAAGGATTATAATCCTTATTACTCACAGTACTACCACTACAGTGCTGAGGAGAATCCTAATGCATGTGTTATATGTTAATAATTTGGTTTTTCATATGGTATGTATTGTTAATACTTTGGACTTTGAAAGAGTATATATGCATCTCTCTCTCACAAACACAAACATTGTCACATTGATGGATTTTGATGGATTTCGAAGCATATCGTTTATGTGTAAATAGCAAACAGAGGAATGCAGAGAGGGAATATATTTTTCAAAGTTATGTGATATGGTTTTGCCCTAAATATTAGAAGAGATCTCTCTGAAATAGTATGATTTTTATAGTATATTATTTCATCGCAAAATGTCTATCTAAGAGAAGTAAACTCGCGGAGATCTTTTCCAACCTCACCTTCATCTAGAACTCGAATTGAGCGAGAATTTATCGATTTCTATTGTCATGGTGTCCATTCTAGCCATGCTCAAGAGCTGTGATGATCTCGCAAGGAGCTGCTCGGAATTCTCCCACTTCCGCTTCTCAGTTTTTTCACTTTGAAGGTTGTGACTTAAATAAATTTATAGGTCCCAATTTATAGTTTTTCAATGTTTGAGCAGATATAAATTATCGGATATTTATATCTACTAATATAATTTTGTCACATTATTAAATATTTGCAAAATCATTTGAACTCCAACACAAGTTTTAAAAAATATTGGTGGACTCATTGAAACATTTGCTAGTAATCAACTCATAAAATAAAACCCTTTAAAATTAAACTTTAGCATACAGGCGTGATTTATTTGTATAAAATGGATATTTAGGAGTCTCGTTTTTCATTCGTTTTAATTCCTGTAAAGCTCCAACTTTTTTCATTAGTCTTGTAAAAATAAATATAGACTAAATAAAATATTTTGAGGGTTTAATGTATAATAGGGCCGACCCTGAGATTTAAGGTGGCATGTTCAAAAATGAAAAACAGTGCCCCCTATCTATTATGACTTTAATATAATATTATTTTTTAAACCGAGTTTATCTAGTATATCACTATTAATAGTATTTTGATATAATATATATTATATTTATGAAAAATATAATGATTTGTTATAATTACTATTTTTTATTTTTTCCATATATTTTCATTTTCATTGTTAACTTTAGTTTTCTCTTGCTTTTTTTATTGGTTGACTTTTTCAAAATGCATTGAGAAATTATGGTAAGAGAAATTATTTTGTAGACAATAATAATAAATATTTCAAATAATAAATAAATCTACCATTTATATATTTCAAATGCATCATTTGTGTAAAATAATAAATATTAATATAAAAATTAAATAAAATGCAAAATATATTTATAATATCTTATTAAAGTATGCATATCTCCACTTTTTTATTACACTTAAAGTATGTGTACAAGGTAATTTATAATAAAATTGTGGCGAGCAAGGTCGTATCTATAGGAAAAGAGTGTATAATACGGTTATTGTAGTGTTCTTCTTTATCTAGAGATCAAAATTTAGGTTTTTTTTCTTTATTTAAAATAAAATAAATAAAATGTTGTAAACAAATAAACAAAATGCACAACTCTGACAATGGTGAAACTTCAATGAGATAATGGATTATAGGGAATTATATTTCTATGGATTCTACGGGTTCAATTAATGTATCTAACCAATTTAATTTCTAAACTTGTAGGAGAATCGGTGATATGTCTAGACCCTCTCTCTCTCGAGCAAGTTCTAAATTAAACGTGGATTGCATTATAATTCTTATATCGTGATCTCGAATTATTATCTAACTCTAAATGGCTCTCAAAATTTGTTCTTTACATCCTACCAATCTCTCAATCTAGCATGTTCGTGTTATGCATTTCTTATTCGTTAATATACTAACCTCTTTCGAGTGATAATATATTAGCTACACAAGTACTTTGTTGGCCAAACATTCACAAGACAACATAAAAGCAAAGAAGCATAAACAAGTAAAGAAAATGAATGAACACGTAATTTAAACCATAGAAATCCAAAAACCCTTGAATCTCTAATAAATTAGCTACTCATTGTATAGTCTAAATAAAAAAAATAAAATAAACAACTAAATCTAGCATGTTAATCCTGACAAGATAAATCATGAAATACAACTTATGCCAAAGGTTGAATCTTCAATCTTTGTCTTCTCGTTGCTATCTCTGTGTTTTTCTTAGTTCTGTACTATTTCATAGACTTAGAAGTCATCCAATTTTTGTGTATAAAAAATTCTTGCATAGTAGAGGAAGTTAAAACCCAAAATAGGAAGATATCTCAGTTCAAAAAGGAAAAAAACTGAAAATCCTCAAAAAACGGGTACGGCCCGTGACTAACTGCTTAGAAACTCGATGTATTGGTAAAATCGAAAGAATGGTCCATGCTAGGTTGTGCTTCTCTCTTATGATTACTAGATCTTCGTTTTTCGACCATTATTTGTCCCTTTTGGTCATTTAGATCCATTTTTGACACTTCAAGAATCCCTCAAACCTCATTTAGCTCAAAACATAGTCTAAACTTGTGATTTTCTTGTCAAAATTCAATAAACCCGTGACATACCAACATTTAATGAAACAATGTGACAATGTCACTAAAGATTATGTAAACGTGTAAAATAGCTACAAAATCAACCCCGAAATGCATATAAATTAAATCCCATGTTTATCAACACACACACACACACACGCATGCACATACATACCCTATGTAAATTGTGGATGAGTCATATCCATTAATTTGTTAAGATCAATGTCCATTATTAGTTTGGAGGAAATTAAGGAAAATGTTATTATTTTCACTGTAGATGCACTTAAGGTCAAATATATCAAATTACAATTTTTATTTTCTACTAGTATCTTCAATGTGAAAAAAAAAATTAAGAAGCTGTCAGAAATTAAGCATTTTGAAATATAAAACGAACATAATAATATATTATATCATTCTTCTCTCCAAATTAAATAAAAGCATTATAAATGTGAAAAAAACATTACGAAATAACAACTTAAGCATTATGTAATGTAAAAATAACATATATCAAATGAAATAAATATTATTACCCCAACAAAGAAAATAAAACAAAGTTACATAACCAAAACTAAACTCATCCAACACCGATGAGAATCAAACCAACAAAAGAATAAAAAATTACAAAATAAATCACAAACAAAAGAAAATAAAATTTAGTCTTTATCACAAAGCCTAAAATAACCACGACCAAGAAGTCCGACTACACCAAAGCATTAATTTCAGGTAGCGAATGATGCCACCAGCCCAAAGAAAAAGAATTAGCTGCCAATTTATCTACAACCTGATTTCATTCCCGATAAATGTGCGAGATTCTGAACTGCACCCCTTAAGAAAACTATATTTCTTGATTGCTATGTGTGAAATACAAAGAGAGTATAAGTAGATGAAATACAACAAATTCTAGCCTACAAAGACGGAAACAAATAAGACTAACAAAGAGATATATCCATGATACAAGGCTAAAGATATATACAAGATAAGATTTTATTGTTAGGATTCAGTTGTTTCAATACGCCCCCTCAAGATGGTGGGCAAATGAAAAACAATCTTGCAATGTAGCTGCTGAAGGCGAGCTGAAGAGAGCGGTTTTGTAAAAACATTCATTAGTTGATCGGCGGAAGAGACATGAGACACACGAAGGTCACCAGCTTGTAACTTTTGACGTACAAAGTGAAAGTTGATGGTAATATGTTTCATACGAGAGTGAAAAACCGAGTTAGCACACAAATATGTTGCCCCGATATTGTCACAGTAGGTTGGCGGAGTGGAAGTGGATGAACCACCAAGTTCATGAAGGAGCGAATGTATCCACGTGATTTCAGCGAGGGCAGAAGCTATGGCACAATACTCTGTCTCAGTAGATGACCGAGCTATCATCTTTTGTTTCTTTGATGACCAAAAGACAAGATTATTTCCGAGGAACACCAAATAAGCTGAAGTAGAAGATCTATAATCGGGATTTCCTGCCCAATCTGCATCAAAGAGGGCATGCAGATTGAGAGATGACTGACTTTGAAGAAGAAGACCGAGAGTACTTGTTCCAACGAGATAACGAAGCATCCGTTTAACTGTAATTCAATGCATAGTGGTTGGTTTGTTCATAAACTGAGCAAGATGGTTGACGGTAAAAACAACATTTCATCTGGTTAATGATAGATATTGAAGACTCCCTACAATGAACTGATCTGTATTCAGTGGAGTCGGGAAGAGTTGTCCCTTGTGACAAAGATAAAGAAGGCATCAACACCATGAGAGGTTTTACAGATTTAGTATCTGCCATCTTTGTGCGATGTAACAAATCCTGAACATATTTCCTTTGCGAAAGAAAAAGGCCTGAAAAGTGGTGAACGACTTCGACACCTAGAAAATATGATAAACTGCCAAGATCTTTAATTGAGGAAGCTGCAGCAAGTTGGGCGACAACTTTGGTGAGAAAAGCTGTAGAATTACTAGTCAAAATTATGTCGTCAACATATACTAGAAGATAGACAATACAATTATCATTATTGTAGATAAAAAGAAAGTGATCAGATTGCGTCTGTGTGAAGCTAAAGGACACAAGAAAATTGTGTAGACTTTTATGCCACACCCATGGGGATTGCTTGAGCCCACAAAGGGACTTCTGAAGATGACAAACATGGAGAGGACATTAAGGATCAATAAATCCCGGGGGTTAAGCCATGTAAACATCATCAAGAAGGTCTCCATAAAGAAATGCATTGTTGACATCTAGATGTCGTAGAGGCCATCCTCAAGTAACTGCAATGCTGAGAATGACTCTAACAGTGGTATGCTTTACCACAAGACTGAAAGTCTCATTGAAATCGAGACCAGGCCTTCGATGAAAACCTTTCGCAACAAGGTGTGCCTATATCGATCAATAATGCCATCCGACTTGTCTTTAATTTGAAAGATCCATTTGAAATCAATTAGATTGTACGATGGATTTGGTGGAACCAATTTCCAAGTATGATTGTGAACTAGCGCATCAAACTCCTCAAACATAGCTTTGCGCCAACATGGGTCCTTGAGCGCCTGAGAAACACAAGAATGTTCAGTAGCAATAGCAGTGAAAGAGAAACGGGAGTTCAATTTAGAGATGCGTGCTTTGGCACGAGTGATCATGTGATGCTAGTTTTGAGAAGGTGAAATGGGCAGAGTTGGTACTGGAGACGGTGAAAGTAGAGGTGTCGGATCGACAACAAGAACTACTGAAAGCGGCTGTAATGGTGGTGTGGGAGATGGCCCTGCATCGATGTTAGTCTCAACAGTAGAAATATCAAAGAGGGAATTATGAGCTTGCAAATTCTTGTAAGGAAAGATATGCTTAACAAATTTCACGCATAGCAATCAAGAAACATAGCTTTCTTCAACTTCTATAATAACTATAAAAGAGCAATCAAAATAAAATTGATCACAACCATTCATTTAACAAATCTAATTGATATGATTTATCCACAAATTATACACTAGGCTAATGTTCATAAATGAATAATTTCCTATATATTTATTATACTAGAGAAATGTGCGTGTTTTGCACGTGTTTAAAATAGTTTGATTAGATGTTTACTTAAAATTTTTATTAGCATAAAGCATTATAATATTTCAATCATAATATTTGAGTAAATATAATAAATATTAATATAAAAATAAAATAAAATATGAAGTACACTTGGTTAAATTTATTTTAATAGAGCATATAATATATTACGTTATAAAAAATGCACGCACTTTACACATATTTAAATTTATTTTATTAGAACGTATATTAAATTGTTGCATGCTTAAATCAAATAATGGGGACTATGTACTATGAACGTTGCAGGGTGAAATATGCGGACAACCCCATCAACACAAACTCAATAGAGATGCAACATTTATTTTATTAAGTAATACTGCATGTGGATATACTAGGAGGGTGTTATGAGAATTCAGTACAGAGCAAAAAAGAATTCGAGAATGAGGTGGTGTTAGTGGCTAGGCTTCAATAGAGAAATTTGATAAGACTCTTGATTTCTCGTGGAGGGAATAAAGATTAAAGAGGCTTGTAGCTTACAAATTGGTTCCATATTGCGAGGCTAGACAAATTCAATTTTCGTAATATTTTTGTGCCCACTAAAATTGATTGCTCCTTTTAGTAAAGAAAATGAACCAATCTAACAATTATTTACTTTTACTTGACACATAGACCCAACCGAACACGCACAATTATATTGGGATACGATGCACGCTATAAGATTGTAGTTGCATGAAGATTCTCACCTCATAATCATTCATTGTGATCTCAAAGCCATTAGTAATGCACTTTTAGATAGATATGAATCATAAAGTTATAACTTTAATAAAATAGTTTTATTTTTTTAATAAAAAATGGGTTTATCTAAATATCACTATTAAATAATATTGTAATAATATATTTATGAAAAATTTAATAATTGATTATGATTAATATATTTTTTTTGAATTTTTTTATTTTCATTGTTAACTTTAGTTTAATTTCTCTCACTTTTTTTATTGGCCGATTTTTTTAGAAATAATTTTTAGAAAATAATAATAACTATTACAAAAATATTTAACAATTTGATGTAACATGTATGGGAAGAGTATTTATATGTATATATAAATATAGTATAGAGATCAAATGAGAACTAATGTCTTGTGTAAGAATTAGGAACTAATATGGAGCGTTAGATCATTTATTTTCTAAGACTCAGATTAATCTAAAAAAAATGGGGTCAAAAATGCAATATCTTAAGAATTTTATTAAGTTGAGGGTATATATGTCATTGTAATGCATATTAAAAATCTGCAGTAAACATATCTGTTCCATATATAGTAGGATTTATATGGGAACAATTTTTTTTTATTTTAGACGGTTTTCACAACTCATTTTTTTACAGAGTTGTATCTATCGGTGTTTCATATATTGCTTGCGTCTCTTACGATTTAAGAAGTCCTTCCAGATGATTTTTTTATCAGCGTCCACAAGTTCTTATTCCATCGTATATTATCATCACTCTAGTCATCGTCTGATTATGAAAGATATAGGTATTATGTTCTCCATTAATGTATCTTTGTAGGTGTAGAGATATGGGTGGAATCTGGTAGGGACGCGTATGTACGACGTTTAGCAAATTTTTTATGCGGTAATTAGCAAATTATAGATATGTCAATAGCAAATCGAGAATACTTTTATGTGAAAATACGATTTTTTTTAAATGGTTTCAATGTGCTTTACATGATACTGAGATGTTCGCAGACAATGGGCATTTCATATTTATTATAGACGATAGATGCTTTTCGTATTTGGTTGTCGAAGTTTTGAAGTTATTAAAAAAAATAGTTAAAATGGCATGAATTGTTGTGTGCAAAATAAGAATGTATTTTTTTCCACAAGTTCTTACTTCATCGTATATTATCATCACGCCGGTTATCTTCTGATTATGAAAGATACATGTACTATGTTATCGATTAATGTATCTTTGTAGGTGTAGGGAAATGGGCAGAATCTGTTAGGGACATGTATGTACGATTTTTAGTAAATTTTTTATGTGTAATTAGGACATTATAGATGTGTTAATAGAAAATCGGTAATATTTTTATGTGAAAATATGATTTTTTTTATGATAGGATGGTCTCTTATTTTTTTTAAATGGTTTCAATGTGCTTTGCATGATATTGAGATGTTCGCAAAGAATGAGCATTTCATATTTATTATAGACGATAGATGTTTTTCGTATTTGGTTGTCGAAGTTTTCAAGTTATTAAGAAAAGAAATAGTTAAAATGGCATGAATTGTTGCATGCAAAATAAGAATGCATTTTTTCCCACAAGTTCTTACTCCATCGTATATTATCATCACGCCAGTTATTGTCTGATTATGCAAGATACAGGTATTATGTTATCCGTTAATGTTTCTTTGTAGGTGTAGGGATATGGGCAGAATCTGTTAGGGATGTGTATGTACGACATTTAGCAAATTTATTATGTGTAATTAACACATTATAGATGTGTTAATAGTAAATTGTTAATATTTTTATGTGAAAATATGATTTTTTTTTACGAAATAACATTATTTTTAAATAGCAGGAATTCAAAATAGTTGGTTTGTACAAATTGTAGTTGGTCTCGGAGTGACAGAACATGTTTATATTGAATCAAAATAATTATCGATTTAATAACGTAAAGTATTCAATATTAAAAAAAGAAAAAAAAACTCGAGCACCATTTAATCAAAAATTTACTTGTATTCATAATCACCCCGATACTTGTTGACACGCACGTTAGATATCTTATCGCTAATCTCAGAATCTTAAAATAAAACTTGATTAATGAAGTATTAAAAGATATAATTGAGAAGAGGCTGTCACATGCAAAAAAAAAAAACTAATATCTGTTAGGGATGTGTATGTACGACATTTAGCAAATTTATTATGTGTAATTAGCACATTATAGATGTGTTAATAGTAAATTGTTAATATTTTTATGTGAAAATATGATTTTTTTTTTTACGAAATAACATTATTTTTAAATAGCAGGAATTCAAAATAGTTGGTTTGTACAAATTGTAGTTGGTCTCGGAGTGACAGAACATGTTTATATTGAATCAAAATAATTATCGATTTAATAACGTAAAGTATTCAATATTAAAAAAAGAAAAAAAAAAACTCGAGCACCATTTAATCAAAAATTTACTTGTATTCATAATCACCCCGATACTTGTTGACACGCACGTTAGATATCTTATCGCTAATCTCAGAATCTTAAAATAAAACTTGATTAATGAAGTATTAAAAGATATAATTGAGAAGAGGCTGTCACATGAAAAAAAAAAAAACTAATATTTTTACATAACATTAATAACTATGAAATATGGCAACTTCGTGCAAGGAAGTGAGCGTGGCGTTTTTACTTGACACTACAACTACAAGCCTCTCTCTCTTCATGAATTGATACATCCCCTCTCTACTCTCCTCTAGTCTTTGCATTTTCAATTTCGAACTCGAATTGTCCCTTATCCATCAAACCATACAGCTGTAATAATAATAAATGAGAATGTACTGATTAATTCTTATCCAACAGTATTATTAATATACAAATTTATGCATCCAACAACATGTTGCTTTGCATAAATTGTAGTTTTCCAACACCCAGTAAGCGAGCTTCGAAGGCACGTATTTGATGTCAAGGTGCAATAAGGGGCCAAATCCTAAATCTCGAACACTTTGCTTTTGAGTTTCATTTAACTTGGCTATTGCATTCCGCAGAGCCAGAGAATTAGTTCGATTTTTAAGATTTGAGTACTCTTCCCTTGGGCGCTTCTCGACCGCATTCGATTTTTTTTCCACATGTGGACCTGCTGCAGGCATTCAGCTACATTCACATCATGCCGTCGCTTTGACCTAGACTCGCGATCGCAGTCGTCATCACCTGCTAAAACAAAAAAGAAAAGGATCACGTTAGAAGCTAATATTTTAAAAACCATAACAAATACCATATTTGAACAATTAATCAAAAACCAATACGCATAGGCTTTTATAATAACATATAAATCATTTTGCTATAAGCCATTGTTTATTTGATAAATACTGATGTTAATTTCATAAAAACAAAAAAACACCCACATACCATAAAAATATATTACTAATTTGCTATTAATTTCTAAATAATTTGCTAATTATACCTTTATAATTTGCTATATACATCACACCAGTCTTTTTATATATTTCTAATTTGCTATAAGCTAAACGTAAATCTGCTATAAACAAACCAATTTGCTATAAACAACATGTCAAAATGCTAAAAATAAATTATCAATTTGCTAAAAACAAGATATACATTTGCAAATCTTGCTAATCCTATTTTACTAAGTTGCTATAAATCAATATCAATTTGCTACAAACATAATGTAAATTTGATATAAAGAACACGATTTCCTATTAAAAGCCAATACGCATAAAAGCATACCATGTCTTACTAATACTCTAACTATGTCTTAATAATCTGCTAATCATTTCTTAATAATTTGTTAATCTTATATCACTAGTTTGCTATAAGAAACATATCAATTTGCTAAAACACGAATCTCAGTATCAAAATTTCACAGTTGCAAAATTTGCTAACCATATCATACTAAGTTGCTAGAAGTAAATTAACAACATCTCAAAAACATCAACAGAGGGTGAGGAGAAAACGATAATATGAAGCTTGATTTATATGTTATTTATACCTTTTTAATTTGCTAAAAACATCAAATCACTCTAATCATATATTCATAATTTGCTATAAACTAAATATAAATATGCTACAAACAACCCCAATTTGCTATAAATAACAAATACCCATAAAACCACAACATATCAAGTTAATCTGCTAAACATCTATTGCTAACTTGCTAATCAAAACTTACTAATTTGCTAAATATATCAATACAAATCAAATCAAAATCAATGAATAAAACGATGAAACAATAAGCAATACCCATTAAATTTGCTAATCATATCCATTTAATTTGCTAAAACTTAAACTAAATCAGATATAAACTAGCAAATTAGTCAACAACCAAAAACCTTAAATATTGCTAATAAAATACAACTAAATTGCTAAATACATTAAACCAAATTACATCAAAATATTTTGAAAAAATGGCGGGATAACTACCTGTTCGTACGGCCTTCGCGCCCTTCATCTTTGTTTCGGCGAGCGAACGGCGTGCTGTCAACATTCTAGCGGCGGAGGTTTTGTATATCTTGCATTCATATAGAGAATAATCAAACTCGACCCCATCCAGCCACGTTGATTATGACACAACACACACATACCATCACTTTCATTATTACAGTATATATATTTTATAAAAATAAAACGCGGCCGAAACTTTGCCCAAGAACAACTATGATAATTGGCAAAATCAATGTTTCAAATTGAATCCATTATATACGAAAATTTTATGGCTAAAATATCGAATGTCATGCCAAACATATGAAATACAAACCAATGTGAAAGCAGCAACAGCGAGCTTGCAGTGACTGGCCATTGTTCAAGCGGTGACCGCAAGCGTCCGGCGTATGGCTGTTGTTCGAGTGGTGGAGGGGCGGTTGGCGTTCGACCGACGTAGGCGGCGACTAGGAGATTTACCTCAATCTGAAATCAGCGATGACAAGTTTTCTGAAGATGATGCGACGTCTGGGCAGGGCCCGGCCGACGACGTCTGGGCAGTGTCCGGCTGACGATGCGCGTCCGGGGAGCGACGAGCGGCTGAAGATGGCGGCGAGCGATTTCTGTTTCTAGGGGTTTTGTCGATAACTATAGTCCTCTTTTTTGCTATTAATGAATCCACAATACTTTTGTTAAAATTAATCCCACTTCCTAGATATGTGGGACGTGATAACACGGTGATTTGGGTTTCTCAATAATACCCTTATTATGGTTGAAATTTAGGTAAAAAATTATCATTTTGTAATTTGACCCCTAAAATCTAAAATCAATCTTGTCCATTCAAATTATAGAGATCTATGGATGTAAATGGTTCCTAGTTCCTACATAGGGGTATGGTTCTCATTTTAACCCACCCCTATAAATATATGCATATATACATATACATATATATACATACAGGGAGTGGTTCTAGAGAGAACCAATCCTGATGTGAGAACTAAAAACCAATCCACACCCTTCAATTTTAAGATTGGATGATTTAGATTTGGTCAAAAAAGACGGTGGCATATATGTAAATAAAAGGAACATAAAAAACGCGATGTTATTTTCTTAATTTTATCAATATCAAGGTAAAAAAAGGATTTCATGAGCACGTGCTAATAGAGATAAAGTCATATGCTAATAAAGACATTGAAGATGCTAATACAAGCATTGATAATGCTAAAATTATCATTGATGATGCTAACGTTATGTAACTATTGTCATATGCATTATGAAAAAATATATAACGTGCACAAAAATATTTTACATTCTTTTATGATGAATTAGTAGTTTCATTTTATTTTATTAGCATCGGGAAACTTCTAGGAATATGTAAAACCTAACCAATGTACAATGATATTGGCACTGTCTAATTTAGATGTACATTTTGTATTATTAATAATATTGTTCTCAAGTTTTAGCATTATGATAGTTTATTTTAGCATTATCATAACTAATGTTAGCATTAACAGAAAAATTTGTCACGAACATTATAAATCAATCATTAATAATGTTGTTAGAATTTTATTGTATTGGCATTATCGTTCATTATTGTTAGTATTATCATTGTTCATTTTTACATTATCATAACTAATGTTAGCATTAACAGAAAAATTTACCATGAATATTATAAATCAACCATGAACAAATTGTTATATTAGCATTATTATTTAATAGTGTTAGCATTATCATTGATTTTGTTAGCATTGGAAAAATATGATACACATACGACGAATGTAATAGCAGAGGTGAAATTATGGTTAGTATTGGCATATGAAGACTTTAATAGTCGAATTTTTTAATGGTAGTACTATCATATCATATTATTTATATATTGCTAAAGTAGACCATCAATAGCATGCACTTTTAATAAAAATAATGGATTTGACATATATTAATATTTCAATAGCATGCTATTGCAATAATAATGTCAATCGAGAAACATTATGACAATTCTAAAAATAGTTACAATTGTTCAAAAAGTTAGAAATTCGATACATATGATAATTGTTCCATTCATCATCATCTTCCAGGTAAAGGTCTTCAATACTAATTGTGGTGTCTTTAGAACATGATTTCAAGTAGATGTTTGCTTCTGAAATGTTCCTCTCCCTGTGGATGTTCCTTTAAAGATGCTTCGCAATCAATTACATAACATTCATATAACCTCAGGAGAAATCTCTACAGTGGTGCCAACACAATCTGTAGATCAAATAAGATAAAAGATTGAAATATAAAAACAGTGATAATGTTAAAATTAATCATAGTAATACTAATATCTTCCTTGATAATGATAAAACTAAACATAATAATGCTAATAAATCGTTTATCATGTCAATACTCTGATAATAGTGTATTTTTATAATGCTGATCACAAACTGTTATTATTATGCTAATAATTCATTTTGTAATGCTAATAAGAACTTTTATAATGCTAATGAGACTATAACACCCCATTCCAAAATAAAAATTGTGAATTACTCCAACCATATAGGAAACATGTGTTGTTTATAGGATGCTTTAAAAATGGTTTTTGAAAATTCCAAACATAGAGCATATGACTCCCAAAGTTGGCTCAATTCCATTCTTAAAATCATGTTGTTCTCTAAAATTTTCTTGATCACATGTCTTGTTCCTCATGACGAGACATTTTCATGAGTCTTTTCTATTCATCATTTAGACGTTTATTCAATCTTGTGTGTCCTAATTATTGAAAGATCGTTTTTTCTCATCCTTAAATATTCTACCGCTATATGTTTAATTCCGAAATTAGTTTTGTCTTTGACTAGGAGACACAAATCTTTTCATAATCATGTGATAGTTGATTTCATTAAAAACAGAGTCCGTTTGACCTTCCAATAAAATTTTATTCGTTCTCTATCTCAGCAGAATACCATATATTAAAATATATTACAAATCGATTGACACCACTTAACCTTACCTTGCTCCATGTGTCACCATGCATGTCAAGGTGGGGGCAGCTAGAAATCTTGAAAGCGAGCATAATGAAGCATCACTCATTTAGCTTTTCTCACACCTCTTCTCTCTCTCTCTCTCTCTCTCTCTCTCTCTCTCCAAGAACCAGCAATAACCTTTCTTTTTTCTTCTAATTTTGACCCTTAAACCTTAGCGAAAAATTATGAAATTTCATAGAGAGCTTCCCACTTTCATGTAGATGATGTTAGCTAAAGAAATCATCCAATTTGGTTCTCATATGGTCGAGAATGAAGGAAAACATTGCGCTGGTTGTTGTTTTCCACCACAACTGCAGCAACAATTTTCTTTTCTATATTTCAACCTTCAAATCTCTACCAACGTTGCTGAAATTTAGATATGTTGTTCCTCACGTCACTTAGTTGAAGTTAGACACTGGAATCACTCGATTTGGTGTTTGAAAAGTTAGAAACAAAGACATGAAAAATGATGCTTTCTAGCTATAAGTTTTATCATGAGTCTAGCAATCGTATTTTACCATTTTTATCCCTTAAATCTTATCTAGAATTTTTAAAATTCAAGTATGTTTCTCCTATAAATTTTTAGATGATATTAGCTCAAGAATTTCTCAATTCTAAGCTCTAGAGTTCCTAAACAAAGCTTAACTAGTTTCTGGGTGGTTGAATTTTTGTAACTCACTGAAGCCATTTCTGACATTTTTTTTTCTGTTGATTCAGATGTTTTCTTTCTGTGGGATTTATGTTGATGTAAACTTCACTCTTCAAGGTTTTCAAAATAGTTCTTAGATTGTTGATATGATATCATTTGGTCTATTAAAGATACGTCGCAAATCGACACGTCAAATCTGTCGCAGAAAGCGTTGTGTTGCGAGTGCAACTTCAGAGGCTATTTCCCGTCATTCCCTCCATTGTATGGACTTGATTTTTTGGTGTATAGCATCATTTCATCCTTCGAATCCCAATTGTAAGTTACTCGAAAAACACACTCTTTTCTGGCAGATTTCATCTATGTTGAAGAAGTTATATTCCTTGCTCATTTTCACTTGTTGTATCCATTGTATTATTGAACAGTTCATTCCATCGGAATCTTTGTTTTCTCTATATTGTGAAAAATTATACTTTTGATCAAAAATCTGTTGAGTATCGAGCTCGATCGAGCCCCAAACTTTTTGTTGATTAATTTGTTCAGGTGAATAGTCACAATTGTTTTTTTGACCGATTTCAGGTTAGGGTGATCGGAATTTGTCTCTGACTCCTTCTGACCAATTGTACGTCCCCTTGTGGAAAACGCGTGGCAACTGTCCATGCTTTGATCAGATTTGAATTGAATTTTCTATGATTTTTTGAAGTTACTGTCATGTTTTAAGTTGTTCCTTTTTACGTCGAATTTATTTCAAGTTAATTGAAGAGTATCATAAGAACCTATTATCGAGTCATGTTGGGTTCAAAACCTGAGTATTGCGCATTCCTAGTCAAAGTAAAATGAATAAAGCTCCAATTAAATTAAAGCGAATATTAGATTAATTTCGGAAGTAGTTATTGATCCTGAATCAAGGATTGATCTTTGTAGGATTTACGTGACTTATGAGGAAGGTAAATGATTGAATCTCGAGGTGGTTAGAGTAGTTAAGCCCTAGGGGAACTCAGGAAGAAACTCCGGATCGTTGCTCCGTCCCCAGGACCGTGATTGAGTGTTGGATCCTTGTTAGGACTTTCTATAAGATGGGCTACTATTCTATTTTTGTAAAATTGTATCTTTCGAGTAATTAAACTCTACTTTGCTAAAATTACGTATGTGACTATTTGTGCTAAATATTTACGTGCTATTGTATGTTGTTGGAGTCTCATAAACCAGCATTATGTCAATGTGAGTAGTTACAGTATTGCATGCATTATTCGTCATGCCATATTCCTTGTCGAAAGACTAAAATGAACGGTTACACTCATTGGTTATACTCATAAACTTTACTTGTTTCTTGATATAGTAGGGGTTGCGGGCAGTGACTGATTATACTCTTAAGCGCTTCACGATAAATTTTTTTGGTGAACTTAGGTTGCTTCCAACTTTAAAACCTCCTAAGCTTCACTACCTGTATGGATACATATAGTTTAGTTTTTGAAAATGATTTGCATACGCTGAATTGTGAAAACTTGCCCACTTAGTGCATTAGTACTCAACCCAAATATTTCAAACATTTTCAGGTTAGTAGGCTGGCGCGTGGAGGTGACGATGCTGAAAAATGGGCTATTTTAATTTACATCCTTTTTCGTTGTCTCTTTTCGTTAGTATTCTGTTAAAAATTGAGCTTACGCATTTATGATATTCTTTTGCTAGATGCTAAGAACTCTGCTTGGTATTATGGACAAGTATATGTTATTATAAAGCATGTTTGGTTGTTCTTAATCTTCCGTTGATGTTTCATTAATTTATTTACCCCATTTATTTCCCGCTTCTTAATTCTAACCCCCTTGGCGTGCATTTCCACGGTCTTTCAGGACTGAGATGCTACAAAGACGTACTTAATGCTAAAGAATTCTGATAAATTAATAATAATAGTAATGCTAAAAACTAATCGTAGTAATGCTTATATCTTCTTTGATGATGTTAAAACTAATCATAGTAATGCTAATAAATTGATCATGCCAATACTCTAATAACAAGATATTTTTATAATATCGTCTCATTAGCATTATAAAAGTTCTTATTAGCATTGCAAAATAAATTATTAACATTATAAAATATCTTTTTATCAGAGTATTGACATGATGAACGATTTATTAACATTATTATGACTAGGTTTAACACTATCAAAGCATTACTATGATTAGTAATTTGTCAGAATTTGTTAGCATTACAGTACGTCTCATTAACATGACAAAAGTTCTTATTAGCATTACAAAATGAATTATTAGCATTATAAAACCAACATGTCAGCATTATAAAAATAGCTTTCTATTAGAGTATTGGCATGATGAATGATTTATTAACATTATTATGATTAATTCTAGCATTATCAAAGAATATATTAGGATTACTGATTAGTTTTGGCATTACCACTGTTTTTACATTTCAAATTTTTGTCTTATTTAGTATGTAGATTATGTTGACACCATTGTAGAGATTTCTTTTGGGTTGTCTAAATTTTATATACCTGATTGAAAAGCATCTTTGAAGAACTTCACCAGGGAGAGGAACATTTCAGAAGCAAACATCTACTTTCAATAATGTTCTAAAAACACCTTAATCAATGTTGAAAACCCTTACATGGAAGTTGATGATGATGATGATGAATGAAGCAATTATTACATGAACAATTGTCACTTTTTTTAGAATTGTTGTAATATTTCTCAATTGACATTATTATTTCAGTACCATGCTATTGAAATAATAATATATGTTAAATTCATATTTTTTATTAAAAGTGAATACTTTTGATATTCTACTTTAGCAGTATATAAATGATACGATAAGATAATATTGCCATTTAAAAATTCGACCACTAAAGTTTGCATATGTCAATGTTAATCATAATTTCACATTTACTATTACTTTGAAGATACGATAAAATAATATTACCATTTAAAAATTTAAATACTAAAGTTTGCATATGTCAATGTTAACCATAATTTCACATCTTCTGTTACTTTCAACTTATGTGTATCATATTTTTCTATTGCTAACAAGATTAATGATAATATTAACATTATCGAATGATAATGCTAATACAACAAAATTCTAACAATGTTGTTCATGGCTGATTTATAATGTTCTTGATAAGTTTTTGTGCTAATGCTAATATTAGTTATTATAATACTAAAATGAGCAATGATAAAGCTAACACAACTGAATAATAATGCTAATACAACAGAATTCTAATTATTCAGGGTAGATTTATAATGTTCATGACAAATTTTTCTGCTAATCTTAACATCAGTTATAATAATGCTAAAACTGGTAATCAATAATGCTAATAATACAAAATTTATAGCTAAATCAGACAGTGTCAATATCGTTGTTCAAGGGTTATGTTTTACATGTTTCTGGAAGTTTCCCAATGCAAACAAAGTAAAATGAAACTACTAATTCATAATGAAATAATGTTAAAAAAGTCTCAAATATTATAAATTTATTATTAATAATATTTTAAAAAATAAAATTCAAGAGATGGAAAAACCATTTCTCTAATTTAGAGACGAAAGAATTCATCTCAAATTTGTGATTAAATATAAATTAAAAATTAAAAGATTTAAAAAATAGAAAAAAATAAAATTAAATTTTGGTGACTGAATATTAATTCGTCACTAATGTAAAAAAAAATAAAAAATAAAAATAAACTCAAACACTTAACGATGGATTTTTCTTTCTCTAACTTAGAGATGGAAAAATCGATTGTTAACAGTCTCTAACTTAAGCCGTCGGTAATATATATCGGCAATTTAAAGACGGAATATAATATGTCGCTATCCGTCGTTAAAACGCATTTTTCTTATAGTGTTCTGACACAACTAAGAGTATATAAGTAAATAAAATGACATAAAATTTCTTGATACAAGCTGTAAAAGATGTGGCATGGCTTATGAGATTGAAGCACAACATAATAGTATATGATGTGTGCTATAACAAAATCGTAGTTTTTACACATGCTGAAAAGCATACAAAATGATTTATTGCATATTAGGTGTTGCATTTCCTATGTCACACTTGATTTTTTTAATTTTTTTTTCAATTTTTTCTTTGATTAAATTTATTATGCTTCAGTTTAAATTTACACTTGTTGTTTTGGGTTCATCCTACACAATTAGGATTTAATATAATTTTTTAGTATTTGATTTTTCAAAGAATCAATTAATAACTAAAAATTAAACATTAAATACTAAAAAATTATAATGCATTCTAATTGGTTAGGATAAATCCTAAATAATAAGTATAAGATTAAACTAAAGTATAAGAAATTGAAATCGAAAAAAAAAATTAAAAAAAAACTATAAAAATCGAGTGTGCAATAGAGAATGCAACACCAAATGTTCCCTAGTGGATTTCAGCTTGGTGGAAAGATATACTAAAATGCTAATTTTCAATTAATAATATTTGACGTCACTAAACGAGCTGTCTCTACCAATTTTCCTTGTGCTATTTTTTTTTTTTTTTTGAGAAAAAAAATGTCATCCTTTGATAAACAACTGAAAAAACTTTTGCTTCCTTCTAAAAAGAAAAAAATATATATAATAACAACCACCAAAAAAAGAACGACTTTCTCAAATCGCACGGTCAAATGTCTTGGTGACATATATATGCAACATTAATCCTTTTTTTTTTATGTATAGCGCTAAGACATGTTGAACTAGTTTTTATGTGACTTTTGTTGTGCCAATATAATCAAAAATGACAAAAATAGAAATAGTAAATAAAATAAAATAGTAGTGAGACAAAGAGTTGGACTCTTTCTTGATAAGATGAAATTGTCCCGCAATTGTATACACGATCTATGGTAAACACCCTCAAGATACAATGACTATAACGAACTCGAGTTGTTGTACCACAAGTCGAGATTCTGACGAATTTTTATACTTGGGGTTGAGTAAGACAAGAAGAAGAAAGCTACAATACTATAATATATATATATATATATATGTCATTCATGTAGATGAGATGATTATGAAATGAACATATGGGCCTTTATATAATAGTTGAAAGGTTGCGATGACTATTGATGAAAAATTGCACTATTTCATCTTAGTATAATCTAGACTACTAGATCACGTCTTTTCACCAAATAAACGATGCAATAGTTATGATTGCATTCATTTGAATTGTTGAACCCTTTCAATCATAAACACCTGTTCGTATACTATTTCAAGTTCATGCATTAATTTCTCATTCACCTAAACTCGGATTTTGAGAAAATAAATACATCAAATTAATGTGCTCGAAACGTAATTTTCAAATATATAATTTGATTTCAATCTCGACAAATGAAACTTCATCAAAAAATTAATTTACGATAGGCTATACACTATGTCTCAACAATCACACATTTTCAACTTTTAATTAAAAATTCCTAACAATTTTTAAATACAATAGTATATGCATGCATGTATGTATGTATTTATCAATCATATTCATATGATACCAAATAAAACAGCTAAAAAAAAAAAAAACCCGCACGCCCACACACAAGAAGAAGATCATAAATTAACTAATACACTTTTAAACTTTTTTTCTCCTTGCTGAAATTTTTATAGGAAAAATAAGGATATAATATAAATTTAATTATTAATCCAAAAAACGAAAAGTAACCTTTTAAGAAAACAAATATATAAGCACCTTTGAAGAATTGAAGAGTGCTTATACGTATTTCAAGCAAATACCTCTCCCAGTGTATGATTTTGAGTCATATTAATATAAAAAAATGTCATGATCAGATCATTTTATTAAACAAACATAAATACTTGCATGCACAAGGTGTATATAAGTTTTATTTCAGACGGGTGGATCAAATTCATGAGTAAACCCGTAAAAAAATCTCGGAAAAATCAGTATCATAGTAATACTAAAAGGTATTACTTAAAAAATTCGAAAAGTATCACTTGTATCGTTAAAAAGTAAAATGTTTACTAGCTATCTTATACTAGTTTAGTTAGTTCAAATTGTGATTTTTTCCATTCTAATTAATGTTTAGAGTTTAGAAGTTTAGGGTTTTTTTAGGGTTCATGACTTTTTTAGGATTTTTTAGGGGTTTATTTTGTATTTTTAGGTATTTATTTTGTATTTTTTAGGAGTGTTTTGGGATTTATTTAGTGTTTTTTAGGATTTGTTAATGATTTTCTTAGGAGTTTATTCTGTGTTTTTTAGGATTTTCTTAGGGATTTATTTTGTTTTTTTAAGGTTTTATTAATTCTTTTATAGGCTATAAATTTATATTTATTTCATACTAATTAAATCAATTCACTTTAATCTTAGGGTTCACTAATTTTATTTAAGGATATAAAATTTTTAGAAAAAAAATGAAAAGAAAAAAAAACGAAATAGAAAAAAAGATTAAAAAATTCAACATATATAATAATAAAAAAAAAATTGACAGACGCGTGGCAATGATTCGCCATCGGATTTAGTCTGATGTAATTCCTTATGCACGCAAGTGCTGCTCTTAAACGAAATACCGATTGAAGAAATGATCCTTCTCCAACACAATTAGACTAAGCCTGCAAAACCTTAATTATATCAACATAATTAACATCATGTCTATCGAGTTTGTGACAATTACGTACGAATTTATTAAATCAATCATGTATGTAATAATTATATATATATATATATATATATATATAACAATTCAAAAATTCAACTTCTTAACAGTTCATGTGATATTGCAACATCATTGGACGAGAGGCAGGTAGAAATACATTTCCATCTGTCGAATCCATAGTTTTGCTGAAAATCCCAAAGTCGAGTCATGTTCATTTTCATTCAATAAAGAAATCGGATGTACATTAATCAATGGTATTGAAAATGTCTAAAAAAAAAATCAATGATGATGAAAAGTTTACCTACTAAAGCCATGGAGTTGTATCTCATAGCTAGCCTTTTAGTTTTCAGAAACAACATAAGGGTCAACATCATTTGAAAGACAAAAAATAAATAAAATAAAATAAAAATATATGCATCAATCACACGCAATGTGTGTTGCCACGTGTCAACATTTGTGTAAATTAATATAATGTATATTACCAGTGGGATATCAAATTCCCAGCATACGTGGGGTTGAAATTTCTTGTTACACTATTTCGTGTTTCACTCCGTGTTTCATTATTAAATTTGTGATTTTAATAATATTTATTATAAAATAAAAATTAATTACAACATAAATAATCATAGTCAACATTTATCAACAAAAAAAATGAATTAAAAAGATTGAAAAATGTAATTTTGAAAAAATCAACCATAATAATGAATTATTAATTGAAAATTGAAAATTAAATATTAAAAAATAATTATAAACCCTAATTGGGTGGGGTGAACCCTAAAAATAATCATAAAATTAAACTAAATCACATAAAAATAAAATTAAAGAAAAAAAAAGTACAAGAAATACTCGTAATTTGAAAATGTAACACGGGATGTAACACGAAAAGTGTAACAGGAAATTCCATGTGGCATATGTGGGCATTCTTGATTTACGTAAATAATGTCATATTAAAGTTATTTTCATAGTCTCTACATTTAAGACCTTGCATATCCATGTTTGAATAAAGAAATGTGGATGAAAAATATAAAATATTCACTTTTAGGATTTTTTATTTTAGTTAATTATTGATCAGTAATGTTTTACATCTCAATTATAATTTATAATAATGTTTTTTAAAATTTAATTTTATTTAGAGCTTGTATATGCATGAAAACGAATGTTTTGTATTTTTCATCCATATTTCTTCATCTGACCATAATCGTCTAAGATTTTAAATGAAAGAGCATCCAAAGAGTTTTATTTGATATATTATTTGAGTAAATTAAATTTAAAATGATAAACTTATTATTATTTAAATTTTTAGATACATTTGATGACGTTAGAGCTAATTGAAATTTCTTCTGTATTTTTCTTGCGCGTATCAGGCAGATTTGAGTAGGTACATTGTTAAAAAAAACCATCATTTGAAAGACTATTTTAAATTGTTTTCCACTTGAGTGCATCTGCCTAACTGAGCCCTTATGTTAGACGAACCTGGTCGCTCCAAACTCAGGAAAAATATAAAATGAAAAAGGAATACAGTCGACGTCGTCAAAACTACCACAAATTTTAAATAATGATAACTTTCTTGTTTCTATCCGATTTACCAAAAAAAAAAAAAAAAAAACAAATTAAATGTATTTTCATACTTTTTCAATACCTATCTCCCATTAACATGTTTGGACCAATAAATATGGACGAAAATTATAATATATTCATTTTTCATGCATATACAAACTTTAACTAATTGAAATTAAATTCTAAAATAATAATTATAACTTACAATATGTACCGGATAATAAATAGTTGGGGTAAACTTGGGTGAGACCGTCTCATACATGAGACGGGTCAATACTCACATGCGGGGATCATTATTTATGGGTGAAGTATCATTAACTCACATGTGAGTATCATTATTTATACCCGCATGTGAGTATCATTATTTATGGGTGAACTATCATTAACTCACATGTATCATTATTTATGAGTGAAGTATCATTAACTCACATATATTGATCCGTCTCATGTATGAGACCGTCTAATACAAGTTTTTGTCTAAATAGTTTATTGGGTCTTTTCTTTTATTCACAATCCATGAATCCAAAGAGGTAAAGAATAATAATATGGATCCTAATAACAATAAATCAGCAAATTTGTTCTCCATTCTCTACATCCCCAAACCAAATTAGTCACCAAGCGAAACAAAGCAATGTCTCAATTCTTTTAAATTCTTCAAGCCTCAGGGAGCTGCTAGCTCAACCATGGATTCCTTCTTCCCCTTATCTTTCTCGGTCTCCATCTCAAGAGCTTCAAAAAAAGAATAAAATGTTAACAAACAATTAAAGATAGATTTAAATTGAAGATTTGAAGTAAGTAAATTAAAGACTTAAAGTAGAATAAGGAACCTTGTTCATGATTTTGAGCACTGTATATATCCTCTTCAATGACTAATTGACTACCATGTGAGGAGAATTCCTCAACCAATCTTGATAGCAAAGAAGGGCTTCCACAGTTTTCGGGCCCAATGAACTTCGAAAGTCATCTAGCACTCTTCCTTCAGCGCTAAAGGTGCTTTCCGAAGGAACGATAGTGACGGGTAAGGCTGTCAAAAATGACCCAGCCTAATGGGTCGGCCCAACCCATCCTGATGAGACCGATGTTAGCACTGAGGATTTAAACCCGGAGTTGCAGTTGAGAGGTCCAATGACGAGATTAAGAGCCAAGAAGCTGCAAGGATATTTCAAGTGCTATGTTCAAAAGAAGTTGGAAGACGATGGAGTTGAATTCAGATAGTACAAGTCGGTGAATTTGACGAGCATCGAGGAGGGCAACTAGAGCCGCGGCCATGCAAGGACGTGTGTCCTTATTTATTAGCTTGCTTTATTTTAATTGGACTATTATTTTGGTTTGTGGATTTAATTATTTAGTAGCCCAATTATTACAACTTGTTTAGGTGATATTGGACCCAGTATTTTATTTAAGCCCAGTTCGACATTACTAAGTCCAAAGACTTGTAATTTTCGAACCCTAGGCTATTATTTATGTCTTGATCGAACACTTTACAGATTAGACTCGTTTGGATCAGAAAGCACATCGCTATTTCACGTGTCTCACAAAATATCATTGTTCTAGTAGAGTTTGTTGTTGACACTTCAGACTTGAAATCATTTGATTCATTCGTGATATCCAGTAGTATCCGGATTGATCAAGCCACGAAGATTGCTCCATAGGCGCGTTCCGAGTTTGTGTTGATTCGGGGTTCGTTTCGGATAAGCTTCACAATTCCATTCACGTTTTTATCATCACCACACCATTCCACACCTTCATGGCCTTCAAACACGTTCCATAATTCAAACCCTAGGAGCTCAAAACTTAGCCACCATGCCAATTCCCAAACCACTCATATGTTTTTGCTGAATTTTGGATATGTTTTTCATGATTTCAAATTGTACCTTGTGTTAAAATTTGAGCTTAATCGGAATTGGTTTGCGTAGGTTTCTGTTCGAGTTAATTTGGGGTAAAATAGCTAGTTTTAGGGTTGTGTTTTGGGATTAATTCTTATTCGAATTTATTGATTGATTTAGGTCAGATCGTTTATTATATTAAGTCTCATATATTTAGTTGGTGTTTGGATTGAATCATTCTTTATAGTTGACGTGTGTTCGTTCTTGCTTCCGCATATTGATTGGTCGTATCACATCCGCATGTTGGGCTAGATTGGGCTTAAAAATGAAAGGTCCAAAAAATTGGGCAAAAAATAGGTTGGCCCAGTGGGTTGTGGGCAATTTGGTTTTTTGGCCTAACTATAGCTCAATTAAATCTACATATTATCAAAACCTATATTCAAGTTATGTTCTTAAAAAAATATGGAAGTTTCATATTGAAAAACTAGAAAAATAATAAAATAAATGCTGAAATTTATCAAAGATCAAAAAAATAATAATGTTTGTAAATGTTAGTTACCCACTGTTACAACCTATTTTGGACGTTTGAATTAGGCTACATATTTTTAAATCATTCCTGCATTATTGGGCAAAAATAAAATATAAATTGACTAAGACATTGAAGAATGATGAGTTGTTTATATTTGTATTTTGAATTTATGTTCTAGTAGGACTTTATAAATTTTCATATTGAATTTACAGACATTTAAGCATTTTAAAAAAATTGTGTACAATTTTTATTTAGTTGGTTAATTAGTGAAGAAGAATGTTAGAATTTTTAAGTTTTCTAATTCGTCTATTTTATTGTAATTATTAGATGTCAATTTCATGCAATTACATTACGATTACTTAGATACAAGAAATTTTATAAAATTAAATTGGACTTTGGACTTTTAAATTAGAGGATCTGGACTTTAGGTCAACTGGCTTCATGGGCTGCCCATGGGCTAGAAATCCAGCCCACACATTTTTGGGTTGGGTTGGGCTGGGTCAAATTGTAGTTGTGACCCATTAGATTTAGGTTGGGTTGGGCTGGGCCTTCATTTTGCCACCTCTATACTGACGGGGAATGACAAAACATCTTTTGCTAGATGTGAAAGTACGAGGAATCTACATTGATTTGTATCCCACTTCAATAGAGGAGAAGTTGTCTCCACATCTTGAAGCACCACATCACTTGGTGTCGGCTTGGGCTTTTGTAGAGCTCAATAATGCTCATACAATTGATCCAAAACCGTCTTCAGATCCGATGCCAACTTTGCTGATTCACAATCTCTGTACTCAGCTCTGAAGTAGTAGTTGATGAACGTCATCTTGTACCAAGGATCGACAACAATAACAACAACTATGAAGAGGAGTTTGTTGATCTTATGCACATCCCTATAATAGTTGTTATATTTGTCTTTCATTTCCACAACCATTTATTTGATGAGAGCATTTGGGCTTTCTACCAACTCCTTCAACATATTCCCAATTAGACCAATTTCATGAAAGGCTAGATGAGAAGTGACATGTAACGAAGTCCACACTCTAAGTGTGACTTCATAAAATACATCCACCAAATCAATGAAGCTCTTCACAAGCTCTCAATCTACAGCTGTAGGCACCCCATCTTTTGATTCCTTAACAAATAATGGATCCACACTCTCAAATAGCTGAAAGGCAATTGCAAACTTCAGTGCAACACTCAACATTAGATATGTCCAGTTCCTCCTAGTTGCTACATCCTAACATAGAAACTGCTTTGACTCTATGGCCTCCTCTTTACAATAATCTTTGAATCTAGCCAACCTAGCTGAAGAGTTTCTCACAAACCGAACAGCTTCCCTAACCCTTTTAATTAAAGTAATAATGACTTTCAATCCATCACCGACTATCAAATTCAAAATGTGAACAGTACACCTCATGTGAAGGTTAGCCCCTTTAACCACATCAACCCAATGAAGACTCAACCTTGTCCTCAGATAATTAACACAAATCTCATTTGACGACACATTATCAACAACAACAACAAAGACATGTGCAATCCCCCACTCACGAAAACTAGAATCAATGTATCTACCAATATCCCCCCCTTATGGCTATCAATAACACAAAAAGTAAGGTTATGCTTATGAAATTTCTAATTTCTATATTGAAAAACCCCAAATTTTTTGAAAAACCCCTTATGGCTATCAATAACACAAAAAGTAAGGATACACACATATACACATGTAGTTTAGATACAATTGATGGATATCCTTAGAATAGTCCATCTAGATGGAATTTTGAATTTAGGTTGTAGATTTTCAACAAAATCCTTAAACCCTTCCCCCTTAACATGCTGAAATGGAAGTTCATCAACAACAATCATTTTCACAAGTTTTTTTTTCTACAAATATCATGATCAAACGTCCAACATGAGATACTACTACCCGTGGGTTCACCCTCCTGGGGTTTCAAACACACTTGGGGTTGTGAGGGATCCACAATTTTGGGGTTTCTTAAGCAATTAGACATGTGATTCTTGAGAGTGGACATACCATATTTTCTGGAATCACTGTAAAATAATTGCACCTTCCCTTTAGCTCACCATCCTTGTGTGTGAATTTTCTAAAATGCTCCCACACCTCCGACCTTGGCTTAGTGAACTTCCTTTTCAATGATTCTGATGCCAATGTAACTGTTGGATTAATAGCAGTGGAAGAGAGAGAGAGAGCGGGAGGGGACACTGTTGTTGTTCTGTGGCATCGACTGACTCAACTCTGGTGGTGGTCCTATAACAAATTTTTGATGATCTGACATCTGCAAGATCACAAGAACACAAAATTCAACAACAAATTACAGCAAGATTACAACAATTTTTCATCAATTTACAGCAAGATTGAAACACAAATTTACAGCAATATATTATACAAATTTACTACAAGATTACAATAACATTTCATCAATTTACAGCAATATATTCAACAAATTTCAGCAACATAATTAACATTAAACCCCTAAATCACCAAATGGCCAAATCCCTAAACCCATAAATTAGCAAATCAGCAAAAATTCACCAAATACAAATAGCCAAATCCCTAAACCCCTAAACACATAAATCTTTATGCCTTAAAATAGCAAACCCCCGTAGTATCTGCGTCTCTCAATACTCAATATTTATCTTAAGTATTATAAATATATGTGATAACATGATTATGCCTTCTTCCTTATAGGATATATATTTTAATGATTCTATATTTTTGAGGAATATAATACATTATTGCTTGTATATTCATGCATATTCTAGTAAAATAAAAAATGAACGTAATATATAATTGTATTTGTTCTCACATGCAAGTATTAGGTTAGCTAGTGGATAATAATAATAATAATAATAATAATAATAATAATAATAATTTTAGTAGCTTACACATAGGAAATATGTTTGAAAGGTGGAATGTTTTGGTTTAATGTGTTTATATCCTAGATACACTGTACATGTGTATATACACATATTATCTCTAATTTGGGATAAGTATGCATAATGTTATCTATAAATATTGTAAGGTAAGGAACTATAGTAATATATATATTTATATACTTATCATATAACCTTATAAAAAGAGTTTTAATAAAAGAAAAAAAAATAACAAGAGAGATAGAGAGAAGGAAGTTGGAGTTCGAAACAAAGGTATCATCAAATTTAATCTTACTTATGATTAATTATTTTTAATGCTAGAGAACATAATCACCTGCGAATTTAATTATTTTATTATTATGTGAATAATTAAGGTCATGATAATGATCCAAGAAACCTGAGTTGTTGATGCTTTTGATGCTTGATGGTAGTTATTTACCTAGTTGTTACATATAATTAACTAGTTCATAATTTTACTGTAGTAAGTTAATTCATATATATATATATATATATATATATATATAGATTAGTAAATTATAGAGAACAAAATTTTTAAATAGCCATTTTTACTTAGTAAATCATGTAAATAGCCATTTTTTTAAAAAAAATATTTCTAGCCATTATGAAAATAAATGTACTACAATACCCTTAGTTTCATATTTAATATTAAGAAATATCATATATAATTTATATATGTTCATATATCAATAAGATTTGAGGAAAAAAGATCTTACTTTCTCTCTCTTCAATCTATAACTGTCGTTCTTTTCCCACTCGCCTCTCTCTCCTTTTCAATTGGTGTTTTATCATTTGGAACAAAACTACCATTAGCAAAAATCAAAAGCTATGAATTTTGGAGATTATCACGATTGTTCATCTCTGTAACCACCATTTCAGCGATAAATTATCAGATGCAAACTCAAAAATTAGGGATTCAATGCGAGTTAGGTGATTTTAGGAAGTTTTATTGACATCGCGTGTGTTGTTTTTTTCATCAATAAGGTATGATTTTTATGTATCTGTACTCTTTTTATTGATCTAGATATTAAGTTTTTTTTATTCTTTGTTTGGATTTGGTGGAAAAATTGAATATTCTTTGGTGCAGGAATCGATTTCTTTCGGTACACGAGTATTGTAGTAGAATCGTGCACCAATTTATTTGTAAAGCGTAGAATACCCATTTTTTACTGTTGCATGATTAGATGAATTAGAAAAATAATGAACTCGTGTGTATCTATGGAATTTTGAAGTAGTGCACGAATACACAAATAAATATACTAATGCAGTCGTGTTTCAACTTAATATTCAACTGCTACACGAGTACACGAATGAGCATAATCGTGTTCTCGTGTATTGAACTGTTATATTGAACTATTCGTGTACTCATGTAGCAGTTGAAAATTAAACCAATGCACGATAACAAGACTTCAATTACTCATGTCGTTGCACTCGTGTACTCGTGTTGCATTATAATTTTGATTTAAACACTCTAGTATATAATTTTCCTACTCATGTAAGAATTTTATTTATAGGCTTTGCTATAACATATAATTTATTATTCTTAATTTGGTGATTGTAGATGAGCCAAACACATATTATTGTTGTTCATAGAGGTGTTTGGAATAGAGTTGGAGACAAATATGAGAATGGAAGGCAAGAATATGTTCATATTTTAGGAGATGGCTTGACATATAATACATTATTAGGTTTGATTCACAAGGTTGTTGATGCGTGAAACAATTAAAGTGACATGTACAGTATTATGGAAGCAACAAATGGTAGTAATTTGAGGATGAAAATAACTGATGATGATGATTTGAGACATGTTATGGAAGCTAATGATATACTGAAATTTTTTGTGACTCATTCTACAAATTCAATGAATCCTTTATCACATTATCCATCTTTGACTATGCCTAGCAGTTTTATTAGCTTACTTAATGCTCAAAATTCATTTTCACTACCATATTCATACACACCTCCAGTGGGATACTTGTCAAAGGTTAGACATCCTATTTCTCCTCTAATTGAGCAACCTGAGTCGATTGTAGCTACATTTTGTACATAAGTTGTTAATCCAAATGGACATAAAGAAGATGTTGAGAAAGGCAGTAGTGATGTGAATGTTAATGTTGAGAGAGATGAAAATGATATCGATTGGAATTGTGATTGGAATTGTGATGATGAAACAGAAAATGGTGATTATGAGGACGATGATTACATAATTGATGAGAATAATAATGATGATGATATTAATTATTGTTGTTTTATGAGTCATCATATTGCAGTGGAAAGATTGTGCGAAGATGAAGATGTGCAAGATGATACATGGCAAAAAACAAATAAACATGGCCGACAATGGATAATTTCAGTTGTATTATATCATGTATCAGTTCCTACTAAAGAAATAGGCATAGATGCCGAGGCTCGCGAAAAAATGGGTTTAGATGCTACATTTGTAAATAATGAAGAAATGCGCACGACTTTGGGATTATATCATATGGTTAATTGTACAGAGTGTAGAATAGAACGTTCAAGTAAGACCCGATTTACTGCGATTTGCAAGCAGAATGAAGAGTGTAGTTTTTTAATGCATGCAATATGTTGTGGGTCTGTATGGAGGGTTATTAAATTCTGTGTTCCTCACACTTGTTAGTTGGATTTAAGATGAGAAGCAGTCGCAATTGCAAAGTGAATACATCGTTGAATTGACATACGGGAAGGTATTAGCAACAAGGAATCATACAATCATAATGATATATGGAGATCCTGATAAGTCATTTAAGCTATTTCCGTCATACTTGTACATGTTGGAACAATCAAATCCTGGCTCAGTTTTGGAGTTGGAGACTGATGAAAATGATCGATTTCAATATGTTTACATGGGTCTTGCTGCATCTATTACTGGATTTATTTTAATGTGGGCGTCCTATTATTGTTGTTGACGGCACACATTTGAAAGGCAGATATAAGGGAGTTATGTTTGTTGCCGCAACAAAAGATGGGAATGAACAAATTTTCCCATTGGTCGTTGGCATTGGAAACAAGGAATGTGATACTTCTTGGACTTGGTTCTTGCGTCAAGTTAGAAAAATATTTGGTTGTCCTGATAATTTATTATTTGTGTCCGACCAGCATATAAGCATAAAGAATACTATTGAAACAGTGTTCTCCAGAACTCCTCATAGTATATGTACGTATCATTTGCAAAATAATATTTCGAAGTGGGGTGCTCATGTAGTTGACATGTATAAAAAATGTGCAAATTCTTATCAAACACAAGAATTTGATTGATATTTAAATAATATTTTAATTGCATCAGAAAGTGGGGCATATAAGAAACTTATGGATGTTGATCCGATTCGGTGGGCTCATTGTAAGTGTCCAGTGCGTCGATATGAGTTTTTAACCTCCAATCGTGTAGAGTGTTTGAATGGTCGACTTCGATGGGCTAGAAGACTCCCAATATGTACTCTTCTAGAATGTGTGCGAACATTGATTGGTCATTGGCTGCACAATGCCACAAGGAAGCATCAACAAGGAATCATGAGTTAATTGCATATGCGGTAAATAAAGTTTCAAATAATATTGAGTTGGGTCGGACCATGAGTGTTGAATCAATCAGCGTATCAAAATTTGAAGTGATTAGTGGAATGAAGCACTACATTGTTGACATCGTTGGTAAGAAATGCTTGTGTAAAGAGTTTGACCTTGATCTGATCTCTTGTTCCCATGCAGCAGCAGCAGCATTAAGGTAAATAGTAAATATTTTTTATTTTTTTCTCAACCATTTCAATTAATTTGACTTTTCATATTATTCAATCTTACAGTAAGGCGAATCATTCATTATGTGCCTACGTTTCGAGTTATTACACAACAAAAAACTTGCCGAATATGTATTCGAAGGAGGTCATGCCAGTTGTACATCCAGAGGAATGGGATATACCATTACAAATCCAAACTAGGATTGTAAGGACCCCATTTAATTCCAGATAGACGGGTCGACCACCTCTATCTAGGATTCGATCTCGCTCTCGGTCTTCATCAAGATCCCATTCAAAAGTATGCTTTAGATGTAAGAAAACATGTCACAATTGGGTGAATTGTACATAATACATCCTTTCATCACAAGGGGTATTAGATAATAGTAATGAGATGGTGAATGAAGTAGGAATCAGTAGATCTCGATGCTGAAAAAGTTGCAGCATTTGTCATGTGGTTGGGCATACCTGTGTTAAATGTCCACAAAGAGCATCATAAATCTCAGGAATTCCATATTTTGTATCGACAAAGAGACATTTAATTTCTTAATTTGGATATTTTTTGGATATTGTGTACTGTTTTATTTTAATATTACGAAATTTTAATTTTTTCATCAACATTGATTGCCCACTTTTGCCAGGAACAAAAATTTCGGATTTTCGTCATGTTTTATTACCAAACTGATTTTTTATTAACAAAAATCACCGATTTTCGCTTAGTAACAGAAAATTTCAGTTTTTCGTCATGTTTTATTACAAAATTGATTTTTAACAAAAGGTTTTAGGGGTTCTTAGCTATGCCAAATTGAAGACTAATGAATCTAGTTTTCATTGCAAAAAACGACATCGATAAATGATACCCGTACTCGAAAATATGAATTTTTCAATAAAATCATCCACTTTTGCCTTTAAAAACGAAAATGACAGTTTTTTTATCTAGTTTGAGTTCAAAAAATTGATACTTTCGAATAGATTTTAGGGGTTCTCCCCTATAACAAATTAAAGCATGATGAATCTAGTTTTCATTGCAAAAGACGGGATCAATAAATAATATTTACACTTGAAAATATGAATTTTTAAATAAAATTACCAATTTTCGCCTTGTAATAAAAAATTTCAGTTTTTCGTCATATTTTATTACAAAACCGATTTTTTAAAAGATTTTAGGGGTTGTTAGCTATGCCAAATTGACGAGTAATGAATCTAGTTTCCAACGCAAAAAAACGACATCGATAAATGACACCCATGTTCGAAAATATTAATTTTTCAATAAAATGATCCACTTTTGCCTTTAAAAATGAAAATGACAGTTTTTTTATCTAATTTGAGTTCAAAAAATTAATACTTTCGAAAAGATTTTAGGGGTTCTCTCCTATAACAAATTAAATTATGATGAATCTAGTTTCCATTGCAAAAGACGGGATCAATAAATAACATTTACACTTGAAAATATGAATTTTTAAATAAAATCACCAATTTTCGCTTTGTAACAAAAAGATTCAGTTTTTCGTCATGTTTTATTACAAAATCGATTTTTTAACAGAAGGTTTTAGAGGTTGTTAGCTATGCCAAATTGAAGAGTAATGAATCTAGTTTCCAACGCAAAAAACAACATCGATAAATGACACCCGTACTCGAAAATATTAATTTTTCAATAAAATCATCCACTTTTGCCTTTAAAAACGAAAATGACAGTTTTTTTTATCTAATTTGAGTTCAAAATATTGATACTTTCGAAAATATTTTAGGGGTTCTCCCCTATAACAAATTAAATTATGATGAATCTAGTTTCCATTGCAAAAGACGGGATCAATAAATAACATTTACACTTGAAAATATGAATTTTTAAATAAAATCACCAATTTTCGCTTTGTAAAAAAATTTCAGTTTTTCGTCATGTTTTATTACAAAACTGATTTTTTAACAGAAGGTTTTAGGGGTTGATAGCTATGCCAAATTGAAGAGTAATGAATCTAGTTTTCAGCGCAAAAAACAGCATCGATAAATGACACCCGTGCTCGAAAATATGAATTTTTCAATAAAATCATCCACTTTTGCCTTTAAAAATGAAAATGACAGTTTTTCATCTAGTTTGAGTTCAAAAAACTGATAGTTTCAAAAAGATTTTAGTGTTCTCCCCTGTAACAAATTAAAACATGATGAATCTAGTTTCCATTGCAAAAGACGGGATCAATAAATAACATTTACATTTGAAAATATGAATTTTTAAATAAAATCACTAATTTTCGCATAGTAATAGCAAATTTCAGTTTTTTCGTCATGTATTCGTGCACGAAATTAATTTTTTTTAGGTCTACCATTTTAAACGATTTTAAGGGATACACAATTACACGAATTACAGGGATACACGTCATTCGTTCGTGCAACAATACAATTTTATGGGCTACACGATTACACGAGCTTTCTATTTAAAACTAGTGTATTCATGTAACATTAGAAAATTATTAACCTTATTCGAATATTAAAATTTGTACAGATACACAAGTGATTAATGTCGTATATTATTACAGCATTGACAGTGCTTATCTACAATATCTAGTTTAACAAAAAATAAAAAATCGCTCATTTTGTTCCATCAAAATAGAGTAAAATGTTGTTAAAATTGAGTTTAAAGAGTTGAACAAAATACATTAAATTGTTGAAAAAGGTAAAATTTATCATTCAGAATAACCAAAACTAAACTGACTACTTAGAACGAGCATCAGTACTAAACTTAAAAATTAATCGAGCTAACTTAGAATGATATTTTTTTATATCTGCAATTGACAAATTGCTGTGCATTTTCCCGGTGAGTAATTGCTCTATATGCAACAATGCAAAAATGCCACAACTTGTAGAATCTTGTTGCATCAATATATCTTGCGGACGTGAAAATTTAATAGCCTACTGTGTATACTTTGGCACAAGTTCACTCCGAGCTTCCCAGTATCCATAGTACTTGAGCATTTGGGGGAGAATGCGCGCTAATGGCTTCATGAACGTTGTACGCATCTGCAACTGCACGAGTCCAGTTAGTATATGTCGAGTGGAATCAAATATGCCAATTGTGTGTTCTTTAAGGTACACAACAACTGCCACCCAATGACCAGGTAAATGGCAAGGCATAACGAGCTGAAAAAATGAAAAATTAAGACTTTAAACAACAAAGAAAATTATTAAAAATAAGAAAAAAATCTTAATGGACATTGTTTACCTGAATATAGTCGTAACACGGTTTAGGTAGACCCCATGAAGGTAAATCTCCCATCACGTACTTCGAGAGTCCTTGCAAATCTTCTTCTGATAATTGTTCTTCAATATTAACATCAATATTTTCTTCCACACCCTCTTTGTGATGCTTTAACCAAATTTGTTGAACAATGATCTACATAGAGTAAATGAGATTTAAACGAATCTATGCACTAGTGTGTTCGTGTATTGGTACAATTTCATGCTCCTACACTTGTACAAAATACTTTAATGCATGTATTCATGCATGAAAAAAAAAAATTAGGGCTACACTATGAAACGATTTTAAGGGATACACGATTACACAAATTACAAGGATACACAATTATAATTAGGCGTTGTTTGTGTAGCAATAAAATTTTAAGGTCTACACAATTACACGAAATTTCTATTTAAAACTCGTGTACTCGTGTAGCATTAGAAAACTATTAACCTTATTCGAATATTAAAATTTGTACAGATATACGAAAATTCAATTTATAACTCGTGTAGTCGTGTAGCATTATATATACACGATTGATAACTTTCATGTATTACTACAACATTTGTATTTCCTAGCAGTACACGAGTGTTGTCCAACTCTTTTCTTCATGCATCAATTAATTCTAATGTTAAATGAATTTTAGTGCTGCTAAATGCACGAAATTTTTTAAAATAAATAAATTAAGACCATACAAGCAAAGATAATACATACCAGGAATGAAGAACTTGTAACCATAACATCGGTACGAACATTATACAATTTTGCAAATGAAGGATCTGTATGGATTATGGCTAGATATGCATCAAGATGTGAGTTTTCAATGTGAGTGATTGGGTTCTCAATTTGACAAAAAAATGATGCGCCAATGTCAAATTCTATACCAACGTTCCTCCTTTAATCATAAAAGTTATCGAAACAGTATATATATAAATCAGTTTAGTAAATAGAAACAATTCAATAACATAAGAATGTTAACTTACTTCGCTTTCAACTTCAAAACCTTATTATAATCTTTTCCTCTTATATCATCAGGAAGAAATGGACTTCGCAGCACAATTGATGGTATCCTTTTTCTAACGTCTCGAAAATCAGGCCTAATATCACTTACCGGCTCATATGTCTCACGTACTTCTATCTCATCCACAGACAAATTCTGTCGATCATCATTGCAATCATTATGTAATACAATAGGGGTTGTAGGTTTCGTGGTCGTCTCATGGCTATTCTCCTTCATCGTCTCATGACCCTTTTCCCTCTCATATAAATTTGTATTATGTGTCATGAATTCAGGAAGGACACGACGTAGTACATTCTCTATGTGTTGCGGGATGGCAGTATCCATCCATCCCATCACTCGACCAAATATATATTCACCTACTTCATGCACTAATGCTTGCCTCTGTGATGACGTGAAGTCATATATCGAGTCATCTGGGCCAAAGGATGGCCCTTTAGGCAAGCCATCACCTTGTCTGTTAGTAGGACCACCTAAACTAGATCGACCATGATCAAGTAAGATGCGTGGTCTCCATTCAATAATCCTCAAGTAAGATGACATACTCTCACATTACATGCCTCCTTCAGAAGTTGGGTAGGTTGAGGGAGTTGTGTTGGTTGTGTTGGAGTCGCACACACCTCTTGATGTCGTCTAGAAATCTCATTTGGTTGTTGCCGTCGTTTTCTAAAAGTTGCCTCATACTGGTTATAAAGCACAAGAAAAGGAGTGCCCCTAGGCTCTATACTAATCCAATACATCTTTGCCTTTTCTCAATCAGTAGCATCTAATGTGGTGTGTAGCTGCAAAATTCAACACATTAAACATATTAAACATAATTAAATATTAAATGTATAATTTAATTGTTATTTTCTATCTCTCCAGATATATCATTCGGGTTCAAATTAGTCCTATTGAAAGCATATCGTAGTATTCGAGGTATGCTAATCGTAGAAATAATGCATCGACTTGTAATTCCTAACTTTGGTATAACACAATATATCCATGTCTGTTAAAAAAAAACTAATCAAGTTATTGAATACTCATATATATCAAATATGTGTTTAAATTATACCAACTAAACATACATGAAATGCAGTGATAAATCCATACAAGTGATATGTTTTTCTTTCACTCAATGAAATATCAGTGCGAATTTGATTTATGTAGTGCACTAAAATTTGGTACGAATAGCTTCCCCAAGGAAATGATTCTCATGCTTCTTCATCCTCAACCAATGCCCAAATCCAATCTGCAACATTTGTATAACTTATGTCAAATCCAAATAAAATATAATAAACAAATAAAATCTTCGCCACTTTGACATAATTAGAGGCATTGCGACCTAATATCCTCTGCTAAACTGACTTCATAAATTGGATACGGTTATCTTCTTTTCTCCTAGAAATCTACTGTAAAAGTAATTATCTAGAATCCGATGATTTTTATTTGGATTGAAATTTGAGCGCCCGAGTCTCAAAACCGTCACTAATGCATGCTCTTCTCTATTGAATCTCAAATTCTTATTGTTTACTCTAAACTACAACTCAGTCATGTCACCATCATCGAATACTCTCTGACGAAATACCACATGGTGGATTCATTGATTACATCTTACTGTATTCTCGGAAAGGCTCATCAAATGCCCAAAACATGAACTTATAAACTCATTCCACCTATCATCACAAATCTCGTCAAAGTTTTCTTAATCTCTGTAATAATGCTCTCTCGATAATTAAGATTAATCGTGTGATAGACTTTAATAGTTGGCCTCCTTTTTCATCTCCAATTATCGTTGGATCATAGTTTAACTGCTACACGAATTCAAGGGTACACGAATGCACAAGTTAATTCACGTGTGCTCATGCATTAATTTTATAACGCACATATACACGATTATGTTATTTCGTGTAATCGTGCATCATGTTTAAAATCATATATATACACAATAATCTGTATTCAAGCACTATTAAATTCATGCACCACTAGATTAATTAACTATTAGCTTCGTGCATCATTACACCAAATGACAAATAAATATTGTAGATTTCTCCAATAATACATATGATTTTTTTGAATTGTGCATGAATTTGGGTGTTTCTGGACTAAGCCACTCCTTGCAGCAGTTTTATAATTTACTATACACAATCATGTACATTAATGCACTACTGCACAATCCAACAAAAGAAACAAATTTTTAACTCTCATAGTTTTTACAGACTAAAGTTACAATCATCTGCAACACAAAAACAATCCCAACATTAAAAACAAACTACAGTAAACTAGATCTCCCTACTTGGACTAAATGGGTTTGATTATACAACACATGCAACTCCAAAGGGAGAAAAATAAACTATATACTCGTGCATCATGTTTATGATAAAGGTTGAATTGTTATCTCTTCAGGAAATTGTTCGTTATGAGGATGAGGTTGTTTGAAATCATCTTCCATGATTGTTCAGCGACGGTTGAATCTTGTAGTTTTTTCAGTTTTGAGTGTTGATACTCAACTTCAATGGCGGTGAAATATATTGTTTTTAGTTTGAGTGTGAGAAAATATCATTGTGAATCAGCGTTCTTTTTTTGTGGGTGTGATAAAAGATTAATATGAATCTGATTTGTTTTAAATATATTAGGATAATTTTATTTTAGGAAATAATAATGTTAAAAATACATTATATTCAAAAATTATTTATATGAAACTAAGGGTATTAATGTATATTTACATCCTAAAAGGCTAAAAATATTATTTTTTTAAAAACTGGCTATTTACATTATTTACTAAGTAATAATGGCTATTTAACCCTATTAACACAATTATTATAAATATATATTAGAGTTTGGTTATTAGGATATATGTTTGTGAATCTATCAGTTGTGTCAATAGCATAAGTGTTGTCTATAATTACACTGATCAAAGATCCAAGTCCGAGGATAAGACGAGACACGTAGGGCGGGTGCGTGCACGTGTGGGCTCATTGCCCACATTCTTATGCACTTTAGATATTACACTTAAGTGTTAATACACTTATATTTGCCTTAAGCACATTTTCGCACACACCATAAATATAATGCCCAATCATGTGACCGATTTCAAAAATTAATTTCTCACTCACAAAAAATCGGATTTGAGAAAATAAAAATACTACGATTATCTATTACAAATATAAAACAATCGTACGCTATTTAATTTCTTCAAAATTAAATAACTTGGTCACCAAAAAATAGATAAAATGAGTCACGACTCAATTTATTACATTCAATTTTCCAACAATAAGCAATAAATACATAAATTAATATTAATATTACTTAAATATGTTTGTATGTGTAATGAATCATAATAATAATAATAATAATAATAATAATAATAATAATAATAATAATAATAATAATAATAATAAGTTAGAGAATTCAATGTCTTGTGGAGATGAATTTTATTTATCTTGTCAGATTAATCCACTTCTTCACAAATTTTAGAAATTAGAATCATATTTTATGTAGTAAAAATCAACTAACCCGTAAGATTAGGATGACGGGAAACATTTATAATTGATAATAGTTATGAAACTTTGAGTTAAAAGAAGGTTTATCACAATTACGTTTAAATTAATTTTAAGAATTTAGTTAAAGTTATATCGTATATATATTTTTGTATTGAAATGAAATTGTTTGCTATAACAAATAATATTTTTCTATCAATTTTAGAGTTGATAATAATTAGTAAGTTTTAATTCCCTTTGTATTAATTCATTATTAATCTTTGTCCTATTTTAATTAGATTCTCTTGAGAAAGCACACCCTTTAAGATTTCAAATATTGTAAGCTTTGAATTCGAGGTAAGTAGAAATCCATTTGCAACTACAATGCATGAACATAGTTTTATTTAATTATGTGTTTATTATTCATTATTGAGTTATTATATAATTCTGTATTTGGTAATTTCGTAGTGTTATATACCTTTGGTATTGTATTCCTTTGCATTGAATATTTTAGACATGAACACAAGCATATGCATGCACGACATATAGATGTTGTCGAGGTTGCATGCATGAAATAGTTTTGAGAGAGAAAAATATTTTATTTAGGATTGGTCACCACCAGCCCGTGCTGTGATGTGTTGTATATTTGTGTCTCGAGTGAGATGACTTCCATGCGGGATCAAAGGAAACAGGCAGGGGGCATGTCTCTTGAGGGGGTCCATGGAGGATGGTGCACTTCGACTGCACCTTTGAGGTGATGAGTTGCTGACGCGGGATGACTTTCATGTGGGATCAAAAGAAATAAGCAGGGGGCGTGTCCCTTGGGGTCCAGGAAGGATGAGCCACATGAGTGCACTAATCACATACTTGCTAACTGATATTGATTATATTATGAGCTCATGACTCATGTTGGTGTCTGGTGAAGGGAGCCAAGTTCCTAAACAATGAAAATTCCTTTAAGATGAAAATGATTTTAATCATGAGCATTTAGTATGATATCTTCTTTGTGTGTGGCATGTCCAAGGTCTCATGCATGCTTTCTGCTTACTAAGCTTTAGTTCACATAATTCATGCATTGTAGGTGACTCTAATGAATTATGAGAATGCATGGTGTGGGACGTGGAGTTCCTACAAGTTCATGTAGGTCTGTGTACATGAATGACGACCTAATGGGCTTTTGTTTACGCGCTTTTCACATCAGCTTTTAACTCTATTTTGCTTAATCATGAAACTTCTTCGAAGTTCACTATTTTAATTGTATATAAACATTTTTCCATATTGTGCTCTTTTGACTTCGGAGTACTCTTTCTTCCCTTAATATACTTCTGTAAATTATGTGAGGAAATAAACCTTAACTTTTCTCGAGTGTTCCAATATTTTCTATTTCCAAAAAACAAATGAGACACACTCACCTTGTTAGTCTATTCCTCTATATTCGTTAGTAGGGTGTCATAACCCCTAAACCACATTATTCAAAATCTGAAAACAAATGATATTTATCTAGAGAATTTGTCGAATCGAATCACTAGATGGGAGAGATGGAGACGTCGCGTAGCCGTCGAGAGGTAGATCAAAGATGGTTGTTGAGTGTAGGTTGTGGACTTTGCATGACTTGTATTCGAGCTTGAATCTTCGAGTAGTCGAAGCCCGATGGATGGGCGTGGGCAGACGGGTGGAAAAGGAGGGACCGAGGGAGACGGACAAGCCCTACATCGTGTCAACGATGACGGGGTGAGAGAGGGTGAAGAATGAAACTAGGGTTCGTGACGTCATGTTGAAAGATTGAAGAATAAATTTGTTGATTTTGTTTTTTATTCTTTGTTTGTTTTGTTTAATTGTTTTAGAATTAGGAAATCGGAATAAAGATATTAAAGATTATTAATATGTATATAAATTCAATTTTAATATATATTTTCTGATTTCTGAATTACAACATAATACTTATATTTAGCTATAGAAAAGAATAAAAAAATATTCATATGTTATATAAATTTAGGCACTTGATCGGGTCGGCCACTCAAATTTTTCCATCCTTCATATCATTTGCCAACCCGAATCCATTCGGCAAAAGCCTCTAAAATCAGTTATCCGGTCGGATACTCATCCGGTCCGACCCGACCTGGCCTAATCCAACATGTTCGGCCGATTGGACCGATTTTTCAGCAGATTTGCTCACCCTAATAACTAGCCCAATTAGTGTCTTCCTTTTTCTTAGCCCGACACCTCTAGTATCCCACTACTTGGTCCAAAACTCCAAATCCCACCATTAATCTATGAGAACGTCATCTCTCTCTCTCTCTCTCTCCATTTCAGTTCACCGGTACACAATCAACAATGGGATATTCTTAGTCACAGTATGAGCCAATATCTCATTTGTCACGATATCTCTATTAGGACACTCTCGCGTATCACAATAGATCTATTGTAACACATTAAATTGTTCCAACAGAGATATTGTGACAAATGAGATAGTGAATCATAATGTTGCTAACAATTTCCCACCAACAATCTATCCCTCATATTCTCTTCTTTTGTTGTCAAAACCGCCATGGACCACCACTGTTTCCGCTCCGCCGTCAAAGCTACATGCCTCCTCCACCAACATTCCATCATTCTCACTCACCCCTACACGAAATTCTCTAGTTCAAAGTATGTGTTTTAACCGTGTCCCAACATTGCAATTATAAAATTTTCAAATTTTTTTTTTCAATTTTAGATTCTTTTTGTTTGGTTTAAATTTACATTATTACTAGGATTTATTCCACCCAATTATGATTTATAATTATTTTTTAATATTTAATTTCATATTCTTAGTTAATATAATTGATTATTCTGAAATTAGTGATGCATAATTTCTAAAAATTTTAGGATTTGTTATAATATAATAAATTTTATTTCTATTATAAACATTATTTTTGAAACATTATATTATAAACATTAATAAAAGTATGCAACTCTTAATATTGACACACAATTGTGAGGCATACTTTGAACTAGAAGATCTCGCAATTCAAAACATGATATGCAATGAAATGCATAGAAGAAAATATTTTTGAAATCGAATGGTTTTGATTTCTTGATTTGGTTTGATAAGCAATGCACGTACAATAAACAAGATATGAGAAACAAACATATATCTTTTTCAATTTTCAAAAACATTTATCCAAGAGATGCACTTACATGCACCCTCTACGCGCATGTCGTGCACGCACCATATTTTTTATTTATTTTTATTTTCTAAATTTTTATTTTTTTTAAAAAAACATATACAGTAAAAATGGAATCAATTAACCCTAAAATTAAAGTGAATTAATTTAGTTATTTATATCGGGCAACTCATAGAGTCCACAAGCCCACGCACTCGACAATTATTTTTTCTAAATAAATATATAGCATAAATGGAATTATTGAACTCTAAAATTAAAGTAAATCAATTTATTTTTTTATGCCGAAACAATTAAAATTTTGAATTAACTATATATAAATTGATAAACTCATGGTCTTCATGCATTTTGTGGTTCATTAGGAAGGTAGTGGATCTGCAATACATGCATAAATTTGTTTATATTTTGTACAATATCACATTTTTGCTTTTTTTAAGGGATTTATTGCCAGATATTTTATGATATGAAATTGAGCTTGAGAATCGAGTTAGGAGCATGTTGCAAATAGAATCAGGTGAAATGGTCTTGAAATGAGCAAGAACATAGCAAAACGATAAAGTGTGTCTGGCAACTAGGAGTGATGCATGCACGACCTATGCTGCATAGACCAAAGAAGATGAAGTGTGGTGAAAGGAGCATGGCCTGTGCATTTCTTGCTGCCAATACAGAGTCTTTTTGAGTAGTTAGGCATGGGCCGTGCTTGGTGACTGTGCCTATATTTCATTTTTCTAGATTTTTAATAGTGAGGACAAATTTTTTTTCCCATCTTAGGCTTGTACTTCTCCAACTATATAGAGGTATTACGACACAAGTTTAATCATAAAAGATCATTCAAAATCATCCATTATCATCCCATACCACTATCTACACTGAAGATTGAAGACAAAATTCAAAATCATAGATTGAGCATAAGTTTTATCTTTATTTTTATTTGAAAATATCAGATATTATGTTTATTTTGATTTTTTTTTAGATTGAACAAGACATCTGTAGCTAATCACCTGTTTGATTCTAGGGGTTATGATTAGTTCATTGGTTTCATATGCTTTAATGAATAATTGATTTTTCCTTTCAATTATTTGTGTTGTGTATCTTGGTTTTGGATGATTTATGTATGATTATTTGACCAATAATTTATGCATTCTAGTTAATTTACCTAAGTTCAAAAGAATATAGAAAATTAATGGAATACAAGATTACATAACATGATTTTTACTAGATCGAGAGATTAGTAGAAATTGTGAAGAGAAAACAGTCTTTTGTGCTATTTAGAAATTTAATTGTTAATTTGAGATCGAGTGGTGATAATTACAATCTAATTTTCTCTTATAACTTAATCGAAAGAGATGTTATAATTGTATTTGTGGTTAATTTTATAAATTTTAGAATTAAAATTAGTTCGATAATTAATTATTTACATGAATCCTTTAAATGGAAGCATCCTTTAATTTATTTGATTTGTGTCTTTTAATTATTAGTTTCAAAAACTCAAATTAATTTATGAGTTTCTAGACAAAGTGAAATAGGACAATTAGGTACTTATTTATGATTACTATTCAGTCTATGTAGATATGATTTTGCTCACTATTATTTGTAATAAATTACTCCTTACATTTGTGGGTTGGTTTTAGTGAAATATAAACCACTGAATATGAACCCTAATTGGGATCAATAAATCTTCATTGGAATGAAATAAGTCAAATATGTAGCTTCCTGAATTTTTTTAAATAAAATTTGCTACATTTTCTTTTTCAAAAATGATTTTTACAATGCATGGTATATTATTTTGATTTGTTCCTATAAGTCGTGCCTGTTGTTATTATTGTTGTTGTTGTTATTGTTGTTGTTGTTGTTGTTTGGAGTTTTATATCTTAAAGTTAAAGTGAAATTATTTTATCTTTTAAAGGAATTCATCAATTATTATTTCTTATTCAAACCATAAGTAAGCTCCACTACTTAATCTATTTTGGGCCTTAGACCACTTAATCTATTTTGGGCCTGATCAATTCTCTAAAGCCCAATAATTATTTGATTGTTTTGAGACCAATAGCCAATTAGTTATTTTGAGACAAACAATAACATTTTTTAGTCTACTTCACGTAAAATTGCCGAACAAGAAACGAGAAATTAGTCAATAATTATGGCAATAACTCAAATCTTTCATCTTCTAAAATTACATTAAATTTGCTATTTAATTGGAGATCTTTCACAACTCCAAAGTTCACTATAAAAGGAACATTAAGTTCATTATTTTAAACACATCAAAAATCATCTTCTAAAGCATTTCAAGAAGAGATGGTCTCCTGTAGATGTAGTGTATGGGTCTGGGTCTATCACACTTGACTAGGCCCAATAAGTTCAATAGTTAAAAAAAAAAAATCTCACCCATGTCCAGCGCGTGGACCCCACGCGAAGCGTACACGCGTCATACTCTTTTTTTGTTCTTTTAAATTTTTTAAGATTTATTAATTTTTATTTTTTTTTCTCTTCTTTTTTTCCCCAAAATTGTATATCCTAAAATACAATTAGTAAACCCTAAAATTGAAATGAATTAATTTAGTTGTTTTGAAATAAATATAAATATATTCCCTAAAATTAAAGTGAATGATTTTTTTTAAATTCGACGACTCGTGCAATGTACTCGTCCGATATTAATGCGCGGGTTCGTGCATTGCGCTCGACAAATAATTTAATTTATTTGAAACAAATATAAATGGTAATTAAAAATAAAAAATAAAACTAATTTTGAAATAAATATGTATACCCTAAAACGGAATTAGTGAACTCTAAAATAAGAGTGAATGATTTTTTTTTAAAATAAATATAATTGAGATTAATAAACCTAGAAAAAATACAAACCCCAAAAAACACAACATAAACCTCTAAAAAATCTAAAAAAGACTAAAAAAAATCTAAAAAAACCTTAAATAAACCATGAACCTTAAAAAAAATACAAACTTCTACAATTTAAATATTAATTGGAATGGAAAAAATTACAATTTGAACTATATAAACTTATACAAGATAAGTGTCAGACCGGTTACTTTTTAATGTACAATTGATATTTTTTTAATTTTGAATGATATGTTAGTCTTAGAATTGATACTATTTTTGTCATTTTTTTACGGGTGACGCGCGGTCGTTTCGCGCTCAAAATAAATTTGTATTGCTCTTGTGCCCACAGCGAGCGTAGCTAGCTTGTGAGTACGGGTCGATCCCACAGAGAGCTAATGTGATTCCACCTTCGAGTCACCAATCAAAAAGGGGGGGTTTTTTGTTGTCACTGTATTGAAAGTAAATCTGCAAAAGGAAACTAAAGACAATATCAAATAACAAAAGGTTCTCGCATTTGAACTTGAATTTGGTTTAAGTGTAAAACTGCTCGACCATGGGCACACCGATTTTCATACATGATAGGTCATCTAGTTATGGTGACCGAATTCCTCTCATGGTCTCCTCATCCATCCTTTCATTTTAGGTTTAAAAGTGATTCCTCTTCTATTAAACCCCTAACCAGTTACCCACCTCCCGATTCTTCTAAGAGATGTAAGCAAGCAAGCAGCATTGTGCCCCTAGACGGACCCAGATCTGTTGTGTTCAACTGATTCCTCTTGTGCCCACAACACCCCGTCGATTCCCTTATTACTATATAAATCAACACACAGTCACGATTCGTCAATTCAATTAATAGTGGTGTGCCCTCTTTACCTAACGAGTGATCAGCCACATTGGGCACTTCAGACACACACTCACGTGGAACAAGGCTCAAGAATCTACAGAAACTTATCATGCATTACTATGCCCATTTCGGCCTCACGAGTCCAGATTTGTACTTAAACCATTTTCATTGTTCAAACACCAGAAATAAAGATCTAGCCAAGCAGGCTAGACATAACTAAAATTGCAGAAATTAAAGACATAAAATAAATGAAAACTTACGAATTTATTAGGCAAAAATATCAACTCCAACGATGAGAAACATAAACATAATCCTAAGTCCCAATGGCTTAAGGCCTATTGGGTTGTTTCTGGCTGCCTAAGCAGCGAAAATGAAATGCAGAAAAGTAAAATTGTAGCAATGTTTCTAACTTCCGAAAGCTCCATTTCCAGAAAATAAAACTAGCTTAAATAGTTACATTTTCGAGTTTGAGTTTCCCCTACAAACTAGGGTCTTCACTGGCTTCCGGATCCGGCGTGCCCCATCCTGATCTGTCTGGATAAGCCTTATCCAGTTTGTTGACCAAATCCCTATTTTTTAGGGATTGGCTTTATCACTTCATCTCCAAGCCTCCAGCAGTCCTTATCTCATCTATCTCTTAGTTGTCATGCCTCTTAGGAGTCCAGCTTATCACCAACTCTTATTCGGATATGCAGCCATTCTTCACACCTCTAGCTTCCAACAGAATCCCGAAATTCATGCATGTGCCCATTCTGGCCTGTGGTTGAGTCTGTGCCAGTAGTGAGGGCACGACATCATCTGGTCAGCTTCATCCCTTTCTGATATGCCCATTCTACTTCCCGAATGTATGATGAATGCTGAAGAAGTCCTCAGTGCGTCTGAATACGGTTTATGGCGATGAGATAAATATGAATAATTTAGCATAAAATTTCCTTTTCGTCAGACTCAACCTCCGTAATGCCCTTTGACCTCAACCTGGTTCTTTTCGACTCAAAATAGACTAAAAAGGACATTTATATCGAATAAAATACCCATAAAAACACGAAATAAATGGACTTATCATACCCACACACTTTAGACATGATTGTCCTCAAGCATGGGATGCAACGCGTCCAGAAAAATAAACAAAAAGGAAGAGAAAAGAAACAGACTCACAAAAAACAAGCATGCAAACTGTTAATCAGTGTGGACACATCAACTTTAATTTTCCAACAAAATTGCAAAGTTTCAGCTCACCAAAAATAGATCAAAAATGAGTTTAGCTTGGTAATCCTCACAAACTCTCTTCACTCAGTGTTTAGGCTCAGTGTATACACTCAATTCAATGCATTATGTACCTATTCGTCCCATAAGCTTGATAAAGTTCTGCTGTCAATCTTGAGTAACCATAGATGCATAAGTATCAATAGGGCTTTTTAGGCTATAATGGGCATTTCATGTAAGGTGGGGCTTTATTTCTGTACAGACCCCCCATTTTTCAGTTAATCGATTACCCTTCTGTGCCCTCTTCGGCCAATAAATATTTCTTTATCTGGGCATTCTGAACACTTAAGACTAGGGGGAATTTATTCTCTCTTTTTTTTTCTTTTTTTTCATATAGTTTTTTTTCCTTTTTTTTTCTCTGTTTTTTTTTATCCCCTCTATCCCTTTCTGGTCTTTTCACATATATCCCCCAACAATTTTACCTCTTCTTTTTTTTTTTTACAGGCTTTTGTGATGCCCTGGCTATATTTATCATCCCAAACAAAAAATCTGTTAGGGCATTTCATAGGCTCAAAGGTCTACAAGGCTGTGTTGTTGGTGGGTCAATTTATATCATAATGGCTCAGCAAAAGATGGCCTATATCATCTACATATGCATCAACAATTTCAAGGCTTCAAGCAGAACAGTGGCAAGTTCTAGAACTCCTGAGCACAGAATGTTAACACACATGAAGTAAAGAAAGCTGTGAAATGGGCATACATGATATAGGCTTAAATCTTCCCAGGGCATGCTAAACTCTTTCGTCATCCCTATCTTACTGTGGACATGCTGATTTTGAAAAGCAATTAATTCAAATATATCAAAGGTAATGGCCACACAAACTCACAGAAAGCATGCTTAATAGAAACACTGACCACCAACACACTTTGCACGAGGCAAAGTGTTTTAACAAACTCAACAAAAAAACAAAGAAAATATAAACTGGAATGCCCCCACCCACACACTTTGCCTAGGGGCGACTCTAAAAAAAACTAATCTAATGAAAAGAACAGAACCAGGTTACTCAGTCACAGATGCTGGTTAGGTGAATCCAGCATGTTTAAAGTAGGAAATAAGGGCTTTCTCCATGCGCACCAAATGGGTATCAAACTGGAATAAGGTATTTTTGATTGCACGTAGCTTCCTTGTGATCATAGCAATCGCACTGTCACCTTGTTGTGCCCTTCCAGTTGGCAGATTCCTCATCCCTTCAGAGTGCCCTATTCCAAACCCCTACTTCCAAGGGATTCTCTTTATTTCTTGCTTTCTCTCTCCTTATCTTAACCTGCAAACACATATCTTATCCAAAACAAGCGTAAAATTGCTCCTAAACTAGTTTATTTTACTGGAAATTTTATTTAAAAAAAATGAAATAAAATAAATAAAACCTGGGTTGCCTCCCAGTAGCGCCCTAGTTACTGTCGTGGGCACGACACTCCTCTGTTCAAATATTACTGGGCTCCGTGAGCTATACTGCTCTTTCTTCAGAGTTGATGTGCCCCAGGTAAGGCTTCAGTCTATGCCCATTTACTTTGAAATGCCTTCTTGTTTTCGGATTTTTCACTTCTATTACCTCATTAGGAAATTCAGCATGCACTTCAAATGGCCCGACCCATTTCGTCTTTAGACTTCCTCCCATGAGCTTGAATCTGGAATGATAAAGCAGTACTTGTTGCCCTCGAGTGAACCTTTTCCATTTCACAACCTGATCATGGAGTCCTTTCATTCTTACTTTATAGAGAATATCATCATAGACTTCCATGCCCGTTTCTTCTGATTCTTGGGTCTGAAACTTTTTGTTGCACCCAACTTGCTCTCCATTAAGCTTCCGAATGTCCCATGGTGTCTTGTGTTCCAACTTCGGTGTTGGCATAATAGAAGACAGCATTCTGTCACTATCGCTTCTTGTGGGTACATTGTAATCCACTACTCCTGGTGGCATCTCCTTGAGTGAATCCAGCATCTTAACTGCATCTTGAATGCCATCATTTTCATCAAGGGCATCTCGATCAGCTAGTCCTTCCCATAATGCCCATTCCAGAGGTTCTCGATTTTTCATCATTGAGAGCATGGACTGAGATAGTGCATCAACGAGATCCACAAAATTCACATTTTCTGTATCAGGTGGGTGCTTCATAGCTTCGAAAATGTTGAATGTAACTTTTTCTCCATCAAATTCTCACGTCAGTGTGCCCTTGTCGACATCAATTTGTGTGCGAGCTGTTTTCATAAAAGGTCTCCCCAGCAAAAGAATTGATGATCTCGTTGATGTACCCATATCAAGCACATAGAAATCCACTAGGAATATCATCTCGTCCATCTTAACTAGCACATCTTCGATCAGTCCCTCTGGATACACATTCGATTAGTCTGCCAACTGAATGACCACATGAGTTGGTTGCAGAGGTCCCAACTTCAATTCATTAAAAACTAACAGGGGCATGACGTTTATTGATGCCCCCAGATCCAACATGGCATTTTCAACCTTTTTTTCTCCAATGATGCATGGTATTGTGAACATGCCTGGATCATCACACTTTTTTGGCATCTTCTTCTGAATTACAGCTGACACATTCTCTCCCACAAGGAACTTAGCATCATCTTTAAACCGTATCTTTCTGGTGCACAACTTTTTCAGAAAATGGGCATACCGCGGAACTTGTTTAATGGATTCAATTAGTGGAATGTTGATTTCCACTTTGCGGAAGACTTTCAGCATCTCACTTATCTCTTCTTCCTTCCTATTTTGTGCCAATCTATCTGGAAAAGGAGGTTTTCTTGCAATTTTCAGTTTCTCTCGAATGGGCTCCAGAGTAGGCTGACTGACTTGTTGTGCCCCATTCTCCGATGATTGCTCTCTTCTTGTGGGCACATCATTTTCCATTTTAGCTGAGCAGACCACTTTCGGTAAATCCTTCCCACTCTTCAAGGTCACAACATTAACTTGTTCATGAGGGTTCTCCACTTGGGATGGAAGTTTACCAATTTTTACTTCTAATCTATGAACCGTTTGGGCTAATTGAGCAATTTGTTTGCTCATATGTGCAAAGTCCGTTCTTGTCTCTTGCTTAAATTTTTCATTCTCTTGCGCAGCCTTCACGTTTTCTTCTGCCAAGGCTTGGACTAAATCTTCCAACCTCGATCTCATTTTTTCTTCTGGTGGTGGAGGTCGCATGGGTGGAGCATTCTCAGGCCTTCTCCATCTGCAGTCATCATGGTCTTGCCAACCTGAATTGTATGTTTCAGAGTGAGGATCATATCTCCACTGATAGTTGTTGTGCCCTTCCACAACATTAACTTTTTCTATCTTCTCCTGCATTGGGCATTCGGCGGTAAAATGAAGCACACTTTTACATACCCCACATGGTCTGGGATTTCTTCCTGTGATTGCTACTGTAACAGCCTTTCCAATTCGTTCACATAACTTTTCAATCATGCTCTCATCATTGGATAATTTCCCAAATGCATTTACGCTTCTTGTGCCCTCTCCACCAAAATCTCAGTTGTCTTCAGCCATCTCGGTCAGAATTCTAAAGGCTTCAGTTGGTCGCTTGTTCAATATGGACCCTCCACAAGATGCATTAACAATCGTCCTCTCATGTGGCCTCAAACCTCCAACAAAGTGTTGGATCAGATCATGATCAGTTATCTGGTGCTGTGGGCATTTCGCCAGAATATTCTGGAAACGATCCCAGTAATCATAAAAACTCTCATTCATGCCCATTTTCAGACTTCTGATCCTTCTTCTTATCTCCTACACTCTGGAAGCTGGGAAATACTTCTCCAAAAAATTTTGTTGAAGTTCCCCCCACGTGGTCACACTACCAGTCGGCAGAGTGTACATCCAGTCCCGTGCCCCATCCTGTAGAGTAAAAGGGAATGAGACCAGCCGCACATATTCTTCTCTTCCATGATCTGGTGGTTGAGTTTGGAAAATCATCTCGAAATCTTGCAAATGCCTTTGAGGGTCCTCTCCAGTCATCCCATGAAATTTAGGCAAGATTTGGATGAAGCTTGCTTGCAGATCCCATGTCTGCGTGACTGCTGGGATCGTAATGCCCATTGGGTGAAGATTCATGTTAGTCAGAAAGACTAACTATCTCAAAGTTCTTCCTTCGGCGGCCATATTATCAGTGTGGCCATTCTCAAATTGTTCTTCCTCCTCGTGCCCTGCTTCTTCTCGATCTTCTGGTGGTGGTGTGGGCTCACGAAGTTTGTTCACAGCTCGGCGTGCCCTCTTCGCTGCTGCTCTGTTCTTCTTTGAAGTTTTCTCTATCTCCGGATCGTACAATAGAGTCTCCTCTGAAGAACTTCTGGGCATCAACTTCCAGGCACACTAGCTTGGAAAGTAAAATCACTGGAAATCAGCTCCCCGGCGACGGCGCCAATTTTGACGCGCGGTCGTTTCGCGCTCAAAATAAATTTGTATTGCTCATGTGCCCACAGCGAGCGTAGTTAGCTTGTGAGTACGGGTCGATCCCACAGAGAGCTGATGTGATTCCACCTTCGAGTCACCAATCAAAAATGGGGGGTTTTGTGTTGTCACTGTATTGAAAGTAAATCTGCAAAAGGAAACTAAAGACAATATCAAATAATAAAAGGTTCTGGCATTTGAACTTGAATTTGGTTTAAGTGTAAAACTGCTCGATCATGGGCACACCGATTTTCATACATGATAGGTCATCTAGTTATGGTGACCGGATTCCTCTCATGGTCTCCTCATCCATCCTTTCATTTTAGGTTTAAAAGTGATTCCTCTTCTATTAAACCCCTAACCAGTTACCCACCTCCCGATTCCTCTAAGAGATGTAAGCAAGCAAGCAGCAGTGTACCCCTAGACGGACCCAGATCTGTTGTGTTCAACTGATTCCTCTTGTGCCCACAACACCCCGTCGATTCCCTTATTACTATATGAATCAACACACAGTCACGATTCGCCAATTCAATTAATAGTGGTGTGCCCTTTTTAACTAACGAGTGATCAGCCACATTGGGCACTTCAGACACACACTCACGTGGAACAAGGCTCAAGAATCTACAAAAACTTATCATGCATTACTATGCCCATTTCGGCCTCACGAGTCCAGATTTGTACTTAAACCATTTTCATTGTTCAAACACCAGAAATAAAGATCTAGCCAAGCAGGCTAGACATAACTAAAATTGCAGAAATTAAAGACATAAAATAAATGAAAACTTACGAATTTATTAGGCAAAAATCTCAACTCAACGATGAGAAACATAAACATAATCCTAAGTCCCAATGGCTTAAGGCCTATTGGGTTGTTTCTGGCTGCCTAAGCAGCGTACGAAAATGAAATGCAGAAAAGTAAAATTGTAGCAATGTTTCTGACTTCCGAAAGCTCCATTTCCAGAAAATAAAACTAGCTTAAATAGTTACATTTTCGAGTTTGAGTTTCCCCAACAAACTGGGGTCTTCACTGGCTTCTGGATCCGGCGTGCCCCATCCTGATCTGTCTGGATAAGCCTTATCCAGTTTGTTGACCAAATCCCTATTTTTTAGGGATTGACTTTATCACTTCATCTCCAAGCCTCCAGCAGTCCTTATCTCATCTATCTCTTAGTTGCCATGCCTCTTAGCAGTCCAGCTTATCACCAACTCTTATTCGGATATGCAGCCATTCTTCACACCTCTAGCTTCCTACAAAATCCCGAAATTCATGCATGTGCCCATTCTGGCCTGTGGTTGAGTCTGTGCCAGTAGTGTGGGCATGACATCATCTGGTCAGCTTCATCCCTTTCTGATATGCCCATTCTGCTTCCCGAATGTATGATGAATGCTGAAGAAGTCCCCAGTGCCTCTGAATACGGTTTATGGCGACGAGATAAACATGAATAATTTAGCATAAAATGCCCTTTTCGCCAGACTCAACCTCCGTAATGCCCTTTGACCTCAACCTGGTTCTTTTCGACTCAAAATAGACTAAAAAGGACATTTATATCGAATAAAATGCCCATAAAAACACGAAATAAATGGACTTATCAACGGGTCAACCCTATGTTGACAGTTGACCCCAACCCATCTAAAAGATGTATGAGCCTTATTGAACCTGGGGTGATGATGTATAGGAAACTTCATCTTTCAAGAAAAAGGATCACCATTCATCTCTTTTCGATATGCAAATTTAGTTTTATCATATGGAATTTCTTTGGTTGGGGGGGAGTGTGTGAAAAAGGTGAGGGACCAGATATGTGAGCTGGCGGAGCTGTGTTACGACTGTCTATGTCGACATGCTGAAAATGTTGAGCAACTGCTGTCTAGGTGGTGGAGGAGGTGATGTTGGGATGGTGTGGCTGGCGGAGAAAGAGCAAGGGAATCAGGGCGGCTGGGATCTTATTTGAGAGATGGCCATAGATAGAGGGGGGAGATGATTTAGGAGAGAGAAGTTGGTTGAATAGTGATGGTGGTTACTGATTGTCTTAACTAATTATTTATATTATTAGACGGCACGTTGACTTAATTAATTTTATTATTTTCAACGTCAAGTTTCAAGTTTTCACAATCACAGATCGGGTGTGTGTGTCAATAATAATAATAATAATAATAATAATAATAATAATAATAATAATAATAATAATAATAATAATAATAAAATGCTTCAAGTTTCAAGTTAAAGTGAGAAAATCCAATATAACGCATATTATTATTTATTCGTATTTGCTCTTATGCAGATTCACAATTCTTAGCCTACAAGTTACACCAATTAATGACCGACGGGCTGTATATGTCCCAAAATTAGCCTCGAACTGGTCATATTATAAATTTTTTACAATTGTATAACTTGGATAAATATCTTCATTACAATTGTATAACTTGGATAAATATGTTCACCACAGACACAATAGCTCTCACCTCCAAACTATTATATTTTTATCACGTTGATGATTTACTCGGGCAATGTGCGTGGTGATGTGTGATGATGGTCCATTAAATAGATTTTATTATTTAGCTTCCGTTATGTTAATGTTACTTATATTTTAATAAAAATGACGTCACTTCTTTAATATTTTTTATTATTTTATTTTATGAAAATTGGGACGTTACAAGATAATACTAGGAGTGTGCAAAACTGAATCAAAACCAAAAAAATGGATCAAACCGACCAATTTAGTTCGGTTGGTTTGGTTAATTTTTCTTTAATTTTTGTTTGGTTTTGAATATTAAAACCAAAATATAGTTTGGCTCGGTTTCAGTTTAAGTAAAAAATCTTTTGGTTAAACGAGCCAACCAAAAATATTTATATATATATATATACATACATACATACATACTATATTTATAATTTAAGATTTATAATTCTAATATTAATTATGCTTAAATTAATAAATTTAAAAGGTATTATATACCTAAATAGTATTAGTAATTCTAATATTTAATTTCAATTTTCTAACTTTAGAATTTTTAAACAATAGGCATGACTTATTTAATATATTTTTTGTTATCTATTGAGTGCATATTATTTTGTTTAGATATAATTGTTTAGGAAAAACAAAAATAATCATTCAATATTCGTTTAAATCAGAAACCAAACCAAACTAACCAAAGAATTATGGTTTGGTTTGGTTCGGTTATATATATTATTTTGGTTGGTTCGGTTTGAATTTTTTTTAAGTAATTATTTATTTAGTTTTGTTAGTTTAGTTCGGTTTTACACCGAATCAACCGTTTGCACACTCCCTAGATAATACTCATTAGTCAAATAGTAGACCGATACTTTTCAGTGTAATGAGTGATACTTTTCTAATTGATTTTTTTTTTTGGGCAAGATGAGTTAGAGCGGGTTTTGATCAGGTTGACCCGTGAAGTCACACGTCTGAAATAAGGTTTATGTACACCAGGTGCACACAAGTATTTGCTTTATCCAAAAATCTTCATTTTCACTCCTGAACTGTTACAATCTCGTCAACTTAATTGGAAAATAAGTGTTCTTTAGAATTTCAAGGTTATATATACACACACACACATAACAATTGAATAATTGCTAATTCTTTTTCCATTAGTTAATTAAAGTACTTTTTTAGGGGAGGACTCCTGTGCACCAACCCCCCATGCGGCAGCCATCCGACGGGCGCGTGGCGCCCACGCTAATTGCTAATTCTTTTTCCATTAGTTAATTAAAGTACTTTTTTAGGGGAGGACTCCTGTGCACCAACCCCCCATGCGGCAGCCATCCGACGGGCGCGTGGCGCCCATGCGCGGGAGCGTGTGCGCCATGCGCCCGCCTTTTTTTTTTTCTTTTTCTGTTTTACGTTTTTTGTTTTTTTTTTCTTTTTTCTGTTTTTCTTTCCTTTTTTTCTTAAAAAAACACAAATTAACTCCTAAAAAATCCCCCCAAAAAAATCATAAAAAATACAAAATAAACCCCTAGAAGCACCACCCCAAACCATAAAAAACACAAAATAGACCCCTAAAAACACCCCCCAAAAAAACCTAAAAAACAAAATAAACCCTTAAAAAGACCCTCCAAAAATTCCTAAAAAATATAAAATAAACCCCTAAAAACACCCCAAAAAACAAAATGAACTAAAAAAAATCCCTAAAAAATACAAAAAAACATGAAATGGTACTATTTAGTGTTCGAAATGTTACTATGGGTGGTGATTTTTTTTTTTGGCGGGTCGGAGCGGGTCCGTCTGATGGGCCGACCCATGCACCTTATGCACAGGAGTTTTGGCCTTTTTTTAACTCACAAGTTTAATTTCAAAACAACATATATATACTTCGAACAAAATGGAGTATTAAATTGGAATTTGAATTTTTTTGTGGTTGTACGATATATTCAGGCACTTGTCAGTTTCTTTACTCTCATCTCGGAGTTTGCAGGAACCTTGGATGCTCAAAGCGCGTTGGAAATATGCCTTGGATTTTATTGAGGGTGAATATTTTTGTGTTTCGCACATCTTCAGAGAAGGGAATCGTGTAGCTGATTTATTAGCCTCATCCATTGTTTCTTCTGATTTTTGGTATTCTAGTATTCATTGTATTATGGATGCTGTTTTACATGACTTTTGTTCTCCTGGTTATTTCCGTTTTGTTTAGAGGTGTACTCTTTTTCCCATATGGTTGGATTTTTCATATGGGTTTTTAATGAGCCCTTGGTCTCCTGTTTGTGATATCCGGGATTTTTAGGTTTGACTTGTTTTCTTTTGTAGCGCCCCATCCCCGAAATACCGTGGAAATGGATGCCACGGGGGTTGGAATTAAGAAGCGGGAAAGAAAGGGGAATAATCTGATTGACAAAATCTCAAAAGAAGACTCAAAATAACCAAACATGCATTAAATACATATATAGATCCAAAACACCAAGATCGGGATTCTTAGTGTTTTAACAAAAGAGTAGCATAAGTGCGGAAGCTTAATTCACAAGATAAAATTTAACAAAAAGAGATAATGAGAAATAGATAAATAACAAAAGTCCATCTCTCAGCCTCGTCACCTCCACGCTCCAGCCCACTGACCTGAAAATATTTGAAAAGATTTAGGCTGAGTAGTAATGTACTCAGTGGGCAAGTTTTCACAATTCAAGTTATGCAAATCATTTTGTTAAAGTAATCTATATGTGTTCATGCAGGTAGTGAAGCTTAGGAGGTTTAAAAGTTAAAAGCAACCTAAGTTCACCAAAATATTTTATCGTAAAGCGCTTAAGAGTATAACCCGTCACTGCCCGCAAGCCGAACTACATCACCAACGCATAAAGTTGAGTATGGCCATAGAATACCCAATGAGTGTAACCAATGAGTGTAACCAAAGAGTGTAACCAATAAGTGTTTCATTGTAGTCTCACCGACAAGGAGTAGGGCAGGACAAATAATGCATGCGTACTGTAGCTACTCACATTGACACAGAGCTGGTTTATGAGACTCCGACAACATACTTTAGCACGTAAATATTTAACACAGATAGTCACATATGCAAGTTTAACAAAGCGGAGCTTAATAACTCGAAAGATACAATTTACAAAGATAGTATAGTAGCCCACCTTATAGATACAAATATCCTAACAAGGATCCAAGCTTGATCACGGTCTTGGGGACGGAGCAAAGGTCCGGAGTTCCTTCCCGGGTTTTCCTAGGGCTCAACTGCTTTAACCATCTCGAGATTCAATCATTCACCTTCCTCGTAAGTTAAGCAAGTCCTATAATGATCAATCTTGCTTTAGGATCAATAACTACTTCCGGAAATAATCTAATATTCACTTTAATTTAGTTAGAGCTTTATTAGTTTTACTTCGACTAGGAATGCGCAATACTCGGGTTTTAAACCCAACACGAATAGATAAAAGGTTCTTACGATACTCTTCAATTAACTTGAAACAAATCGACGTAAAATGGAGCAACTTAAAACAGGGCAGCAACTTTGAAATATCATAGAAAATTCGATTCAAATATGATCGAGACATGGTCAGTGGCCACGCGTCCGTCACGACGAGACCTACAATCGGTCAGAAGGAGTCGGAGACAAATTCCGATCACCTTGGCCTGAAATCGGCCGGAAAGGTACTGTTTATTGTTTCCAGAACAGATTTTTCGTCAAAAAGTTTAAGGCTCAAACGAGCTCGATACTCAACGGATTTTCACTCAAAAATACAATTTTTGATACTAGAGGAAATAAAGATTTCAATGCAGCAAACGGATTTAGATTTTATAATGCATAACTACAGCAAATGAGCATGAAATTCAGCATTATCAACATAAGACATAATCTGCCGGAAATAAGTTGGTTTTCGGGAAATTTGCGACTCGATTTCGGAAAAACAAATGACATCGGATCATGGATTGGAAAATATGTCTGGAAAGCTTGATATGAAAAGATTGTGCAGTCCAAAAATCAAGTCACGAGGATGGAGGAATCAACGGGAAATAGCCTCCGAAGTTGCACTCGCAACACAACGATTTCTGCGGCAGATTTGACATGTTGATTTGCGACGTATCTTTGATTGACCAAATGATATCATATCGACGAACCGAGACCTATTCTGGAAATCTTGAATAGATAAGTTTATAATTATGTAGATCTCATAGAAAGATAATGGCTGAATCTATGGAAAAATATGTTGGAAATGACTTCGGTGAGTTACGAAAATTAAACAATCAAGAAAATAGTCGAGCCTCGTTTAGGAGCTTCAGAGATCCAAATTGAGAAATTCTTAAGCTTAAAATCAACTACACAATTAGAGGAAAAACATACTAAAATGTCATAATTTATGGATGAGATTTAAGGGATGAAAATGGTAAAATACGACTCCTACACTAATGATAAAACTTACAGCTAGAAACCCCAATTTTGCATGTCTTCGTTTCTAACTTTCCGTACACCAAATCGAGTGATTCCAGTGGCTAAAATCAACTAAATGAAGAGAGGAAGAAAATATCAAAATTTCAGCTATGTTGGTGGAGATTTGAGGGTCGAAATGTACAAAATACAATCGTTGCTGCAGCTTGACGGAAAACAGCGACCACTGCAATGTTTACCTTCGTTCTCGACCATATGAGAACCAAATTGGATGATTTCTTAGGCTAACATCATCTACATTAAAGTGGGAAGCTCTCTGTAAAATTTCATAATTGTTGATTAAGTTTTGAGGGTCGAAAATAGAAGAGAAAGAAAGGTGCTGCTGGGAGGGAAAGAGAGAAACTAGTGAAGAAGAGAATGTGGGAGAAAGTTGTGCTCTTGCTCATCCCCCCACTTGATTCAACCAATAACTATGTTAGACATGTGTAGGACATGCATCAAACTAGTTGGAATAGATGGTGACACATGGAGCACTCTTGTCATGCATGGTGACATTTGGAGCAATGCAAGGTGACACTTGGAACAAGGTAAGGTTGACACTTGGAGCAATGCAAGGTGACACTTGGAACAAGGTAAGGTTGACAGTTGGAGCAATGCAAGGTTGAATGGTGACAATCAATTTGTGATGTATTTTAATATATGGTATTGGGTTAAAATAGAGAATGAATAAAATTTAGTTAGAAGTTCAAATGAACTCCATTTTTTTTAATGAAATTAACGACCACACGATTATGACAAGATTTGTAACTCCTAGTCAAAGACGAAACTAATTTTCGCAGTTAGACATAAAGTGGTAGAATTTTATTTTCTTGATGAAAATTCGGTCTATCAATAATTTGGACACACAAGATTATGAATGAAAAATACTCATGGAAATATCTCGTCACGATGAACAAGATATGTGATCGAGAAAGATTTAGAGGACAACATGATTTTAAGAATAGAATTGAGCCAACTTTGGGAGTCATTTTCTCTATATTTGGGATTTTCTAAAATCATTTCAAAGAATTATATAAGCAACACATGATTCCTATACGGTTGGAATAATTCATAGATTTATTTTGGGACGGGGTGTTACATTCCACCCCCTTAAAGAAAATTTCGTCCTCGAAATTTCACTTGTCCGAAACCACTCAGGTTTAATGTTGTCTCTCTTGTTTTCAAGTTTGGATGTTGCTTGTCCTCCACGGTTCTATCTAGCGAGGCTCTTATCGTATGTTATCTATGCACGTAAGATCAATCTGTCATCCTTGAGCACGAGGTCCAGGTCAAACACATACTTCCTTAGGATCGATACATTTAACACACCATCCACACCTTGTTTCCACTGTGCTTCTCTCATTGCCAATATATTTTTGTAGGATATTTTTCTAGTTTATGTTCTCATCTAAGAAAACTCTTTGAAGCATGTTCCTCTATGTTGTATTGTTCGTTCGCTTTAGCCCTTATTTTGCATGTGAAGTTCAATTTCGTATCCATAGCTTCCTGACTGAATGTTGATGGGAATTACGTTTCGCGATCTGACGTAATTGAGATAAGAATTCCACATAGATGCACCATAACTCGTACGTATCGCTAAGGTAGCTTGTTCGACTCCATCTCTATCTTGATTGGTATGACATATTGTTGCCTACGAAAATCTCTTGGTCCACTATAAAATATTCAAGTATTTCTTGCCTTTTTTTTTCCTCATAGCACTCGTTATCTTGTTAGCTTCCCAGGGTTGTAGATTTCGATCTCTTCTTGTACGTGACACTAGGATATATTTATCAAAAGAGCACAATATTCTAGATCTACAAAAAATACCAAGTTGACCTAACAGAAAATTGTCAAACTTGATCCAACAACATCGCACAATCGTCTATGGCCATCGTACGTTCAACATCGTCTATCTGCTCATGGCCCAGTGGCTTCCAATGATAAAGTTCGAACATAACTCATGCAAAATACATCAGCAACAACTTCAAATTATGGTGCCAAAGTCTTCCATGAACTCATTATCGCTTATTGAGTAAACTTTATAATCTCATCTCCACGGGTAGGCATAAAAGGTAGTGATCGGTCTACCTCGATATCTCATTCAGGTGATGATTCTGATGTTGAACCTTGTTTATAGCGGCCATCATCGTCTAGCATACCTACCCATGAAAATTACAGTCTCCACATAGATCGTTAAGCTACTTTTTTTTTAAAATTTCGATGGTAAATAAGTCCATCTTTCTGGCACCATGGAAAATTCTTGGTCAACCTTAACACAACTTCAATCTCGACTCCCATAGAGTAAGTTATTTCTCCAATAAACTCGAACATCGAATGATCTCTTTCTTGGTATACGTATGAAATCTCGTAATCCACTCATCAATCGTGATGTACGTGTGGCAGTTCTTCTGAGCCATAAGTTTATGTTCATTCGTGAAAATAAAACGTTTCCTCAGTCAAACTATGTTCTTAGCAATCTCATAAGTGTTTACAAGTCCAGCCTAAGTCCAACAACTATAGGCTAAGTTAATCTTACGTTATCAAGCTTTCAAGTTCCCGTTCTCATTTCAGAATATATATAACAAACACTTTTCGGCTATCACAGTTCACAGTATGCATTTTGCACATTCCCAACATCACAAGTACGCACAAGGCATAGAGAAAGAGGTTCATATAATTATGTAATCAACATAGTTTTTAGACAGAAGCCAATATGCTCACAGACATAATTCAAAACCATTATGCTATCAAAATAGCAACAGAGTATGCAATCAGCGTAGTTAATCAGAGTATGCAATTAGCATATAAATCAATCTTTCGAGGAATTCCCGTCAACACGGCGAATCCTAATCTTTCATTTTCAGACAAACTTAACATTTCAACAAATAATGTAAACTTTTAAAAACTAATATCCGCATAAAAACATGCGTACCTTTTAGGCTGTTGCGTGAGTGACGAGCTGAGGGCTTATATAATATCACACGGGAATTTAATGAAAAATGAAATAAGTTGACCCAGCAGGTCTGCAGAGTTGCAAACCTGCTCTGATACCACTTTGTAGCACCCCGGTCCCGAAATACCGTGGAAATGGATGCCACGGGGGTTGGAATTAAGAAGCGGGAAAGAAAGGGGAATAATCTGATTGACATATATAGATCCAAAACACCAAGATCGGGATTCTTAGTGTTTTAACAAAAGAGTAGCATAAGTGCGGAAGCTTAATTCACAACATAAAATTTAACAAAAAGAGATAATGAGAAATAGATAAATAACAAAAGTCCATCTCTCAGCCTCGTCACCTCCACGCTCCAACCCACTGACCTGAAAATATTTGAAAAGATTTGGGCTGAGTACTAATGTACTCAGAGGGCAAGTTTTCACAATTCAAGTTATGCAAATCATTTTGTTAAAGTAATCTATCTGTGTTCATGCAGGTAGTGAAGCTTAGGAGGTTTAAAAGTTGAAAGCAACCTAAGTTCACCAAAATATTTTATCGTGAAGAGCTTAAGAGTATAACCCGTCACTGCCCACAACCCGAACTACATCACCAACGCATAAAGTTGAGTATGACCATAGAATGCCCAATGAGTGTAACCAATAAGTGTTTCATTGTAGTCTCACTGACAAGGAGTAGGACAGGACAAATAATGCATGCGTACTGTAGCTACTCACATTGACACAACGCTGGTTTATGAGACTCCGACAACATACAGTAGCACGTAAATATTTAACACATATAGTCACATATGCAATTTTAACAAAGCAGAACTTAATAACTCGAAAGATACAATTTACAAAGATAGTATAGTAGCCCACCTTATAGATACAAATATCCTAACAAGGATCCAAGCTTGATCACGGTCTTGGGGACGGAGCAAAGGTCCGGAGTTCCTTCCCGGGTTTTCCTAGGGCTCAACTGCTTTAACCATCTCGAGATTCAATCATTCACCTTCCTCGTAAGTTAAGCAAGTCCTATAATGATCAATCTTGCTTTAGGATCAATAACTACTTCCGAAAATAATCTAATATTCACTTTAATTTAGTTAGAGCTTTATTAGTTTTACTTCGACTAGGAATGCGCAATACTCGGGTTTTAAACCCAACACGAATCGATAATAGGTTCTTACGATACTCTTCAATTAGCTTGAAACAAATCGACGTAAAATGGAGCAACTTAAAACAGGGCAGCAACTTTGAAATATCATAGAAAATTCAATTCAAATCTGATCGAGGCATGGTCAGTGGCCACGCGTCCGTCACGAAGAGACCTACAATCGGTCAGAAGGAGTCGGAGATAAATTCCGATCACCCTGGCCTGAAATCGGCCAGAAAGGTACTATTTATTGTTCCCGGAACAGATTTTTCGTCAAAAAATTTAAGGCTCAAACGAGCTCGATACTCAACGGATTTTCGCTCAAAAATATAATTTTTGATACTAGAGGAAACAAAGATTTCAATGCAGCAAACGGATTTAGATTTTATAATGCATAACTAGTGCAAATGAGCATGAAATTCAGCATTATCAACATAAGACATAATCTGCCGGAAATAAGTTGGTTTTCGGGAAATTTGCGACTCGATTTCGGAAGAACAAATGACATCGGATCATGGATTGGAAAATATGTATGGAAAGATTGATATCAAAAGATTGTGCAGTCCAAAAATCAAGGCAAGAGGATGGAGGAATCAACGGAAAATAGCCTCCGAAGTTGTACTCGCAACACAACGATTTCTGCGGCAGATTTGACATGTCGATTTGCGACGTATCTTTGATAGACCAAATGATATCATATCGACAAACCGAGACCTATTCTGGAAATCTTGAATAGATAAGTTTATAATTATATAGATCTCATAGAAAGATAATGGCTGGATCTATGGAAAAATATGTTGGAAATGACTTCGGTGAGTTACGAAAATTAAACAACTAAGAAAATAGTCGAGATTCGTTTAGGAGCTTCAGAGATCCAAATTGAGAAATTCTTAAGCCTAAAATCAACTACATAATTAGAGGAAAGACATACTAAAATTTCATAATTTATGGATGAGATTTAAGGGATGAAAATGGTAAAATACGACTGCTACACTAATGATAAAACTTACAGCTAGAAACCCCAATTTTGCATGTCTTCGTTTCTGACTTTACGTACACCAAATCGAGCGATTCCAGTGGCTAACATCAACTACATGAAGAGAGGAAGAACATATCAAAATTTCAGCTATGTTGGTGGAGATTTGAGGGTCGAAATGTACAAAATACAATCGTTGCTGCAGCTTGACGGAAAACAGCGACCACTGCAATGTTTACCTTCGTTCTCGACCATATGAGAACCAAATTGGATGATTTCTTAGGCTAACATCATCTACATCAAAGTGGAAAGCTCTCTGTAAAATTTCATAATTGTTGATTAAGTTTTGAGGGTCGAAAATAGAAGAGAAAGAAAGGTGCTGCTGGGAGGGAAAGAGAGAAACTAGTGAAGAAGAGAATGTGGGAGAAAGTTGTGCTCTTGCTCATCCCCCCACTTGATTCAACCAATAACTATGTTAGACATGTGTAGGACATGCATCCAACTAGTTGGAATAGATGGTGACACATGGAGCACTCTTGTCATGCATGGTGACATTTGGAGCAATGCAAGGTGACACTTGGAACAAGGTAAGGTTGACACTTGGAGCAATGCAAGGTGACACTTGGAACAAGGTAAGGTTGACACTTGGAGCAATGCAAGGTTGAATGGTGGCAATCAATTTGTGATGTATTTTAATATATGGTATTGGGTTAAAATAGAAAATGAATAAAATTTAGTTGGAAGGTCAAACGAACTCCATTTTTTTTAATGAAATTAACGACCACACGATTATGAAAAGATTTGTAACTCCTAGTCAAAGACGAAACTAATTTTCGGAGTTAGACATAAAGTGGTAGAATTTTATTTTCGTGATGAAAATACGGTCTATCAATAATTTGGACACACAAGATTATGAATGAAAAATACTCATGAAAATATCTCGTCACGAGGAACAAGATATGTGATCGAAAAAGATTTAGAGGACAACATGATTTTAAGAATAGAATTGAGCCAACTTTGGGAGTCATTTTCTCTATATTTGGGATTTTCTAAAATCATTTCAAAAAATTATATAAGCAACACATGATTCCTATACGGTTGGAATAATTCATAGATTTATTTTGGGACGGGTGTTACATCTTTTCTCTTTTATATATACACATCTCATTAAAAAAATTCAAGCACTTTGTCATTTATTACGTATAAATTTGTTAATTGATATCATCTAAGCTTCTAATTTTAAATAAATAACCTTAAATATAACATAATTTACCATTAATTAATTGAATAAATTATTTATCTTTTAACAATTATAATTTTAGTGGTTAAATTAACCTATATCAAACATGAAATTTTCAATATTTAATCAAAATATTAAAATAAACAATATTCAATCATTATTCTCATTCAAAATATCATTCTTATTCAAAGTTACATTTTCATTCTAAGTATCATTCTCATTCTCAATTTTATCAATTCTTTTGATTGAAGAACTAGTTTTTTAAAAAACTTATCAAGAGCTCCCCTTTGAATTTTAACCACCTCATCACTTCTGTTTTTTTTTTTTTTTTTTTTACTTTCAAATAAATATTTTCTATGTAACATTTCACTCAAATTCGATCTTTGTGAACAAGGCTTTCTAAAATTGGGAGGAGTAATGATGTGAATTGGAATTATACATAACTAGTGTTGAAGAAGAGCTGAGCGCTTGGAGATTGAAAAAGATTAGATGGACTATTTGGGTGAAGAACAAAATTCAATTTTTAGGGATTTGAATTACTATAATCGTGAGTCAAAGAGTAGTTGGTTTTCTGGAAAATTCGATGCTTCCCATTTGGGCAGCCTACCATAATTTTACAATTTTTTTTAAAAACTATTTTAAAATAATTTTGTAAAAAATATTTTCGAGACATGTCTTACTTTTTAAGTAGATATTAATTATATTTGCTCCGATTTTTTTTTTTCTGCATCTATGTAAACGACGATACGATTTTTCATTTTTCATACGATATCGTTAAAAATATACACATATGTTGTTTACATAAATAGAAGTGAAAAAAAAAAAATCAAAACGAACATAATTAACATCTATTAATACAGCTATTTATATTCCCAAAATATTTTTTGTAAAAATATTATAAAATATTTATAAAAAAAACTAAACTAGGGTAGGCTGCCCAAATGGGCATAATAGAATTTTCCCTGGTTTGCTATTGTTAGATCCATATTTGGTCTTCCTTTGGTTCGGGTGTGTGAGTGGACTTGTGATCCCATTCTCTCGTTGCTTTGGCCTTCAATTATTACTTTATCATTTATATCTTTTATTTTTTATATAATTCGTGGCGGTCCCAACTGTGAGGGATATGATATTATAACCTATCTTTTACTTTTTAATGGATATATAATGTAAAGACAAAGACTTGTGTTAGACCAGAAAAAAATCCACCCGCCGCCCCAAACCCAATTTTCCGCCCAGGTTTGTTGTAAAACACAATTTGGGCTGGGCCTGGGTTTCTTAAATATAAACATTTCGGCTGGGCTTGGCGTTGTTTTAAAAATGTGGGCGGAAGGCGGAAGCAGCTTCTGCTTCTCGATCCTTTCTTTCCTTTTTATTTTTTAATTTATTTTTTGCTTCATTTTTTTATTTTCATTTTCTCTTTTCGTCTTTTTTTTTTAATTTTTTTTAAATCATTATTTTATATCGAGCAGTGTGGGCTTGTGCATTGCGCGAGACGCCGGATAAAAAATTAAATTAATTCAAATAATTAAATTAATTCAATTTTATTTTAGTGTTCACTAATTTCATTTATGGTATATATTTATTTTAAAATTTAAATTATCGAGTGCATTGCACGAGCCCACGCGTTAGCGTCGGATGAGTGCATTGCGCGAGACGATGGGTAAAAAAATTAAATTAATTCAATTTCATATTAGGGTTCACTAATTCCATTTTAGGGTATATACTTATTTCAAAAATATATATATATATATATATATATATATTTTTTCTGGCAGTTGAGCCACAAAAAGAAGTATCATTAGTTATAAGGTAAAGTATCATTATCTATGATATGAAGTATCAGTAGCTCTGAGGTTAATTAAACATTAATTATCAAACCAATAACAAGAAATATCAGTAACATTAGCTATGAAATGAAGTATCATTAACTATGAAGATAAGTATCATTAGATTTATGTGGTGAAATTTTATTTAAAAAAATAAATTAAATTAAATTCAATTTTATGGTTCACTAATTTCAATATAGGATATATATTTATTTCAAAAAAATATATATTCAAGTATCCTTAAAATAATTATAGTATCATTAATTAGGGATGAAGTATCACTAATTGCAGAAGAAAGTACCACTAATTGAAGAAAAGTATCACTAATTATAGAAGAAAGTATTACTAATTAGAAGAACTGCATCACTAATTGCAGAAGAAAGTATCACTAATTAGAAAGAAAAGTATCACTAATTGCAAAGAAAGTATCACTAATTGAAGAAAAGTATCACTAATGGCAGAAGAAAGTATCACTAATTAGAAAGAAAAATATCACTAATTGCAAAGAAAGTATCACTAATTGAAGAAAAGTATCACTAGTGGCATAAGAAAGTGTCACTAATTAGAAGAAATGTATCACTAATTGCAGAAGAAAGTATCACTAATTAGAAAGAAAACTATCACTAATTGCAAAGAAAGTATCACTAATTGAAGAAAAGTATCACTAATGGCAGAAGAAAGTATCACTAATTAGAAAAAAATTATCACTAATTAGAAAGAAAAATATCACTAATTGCAGAAGAAAGTATTACTATTAGTGATGCTTCATTTTTTTATTACCAGTGATACTTACTTCATAATTAATAATACTTCTTTGTTGTTAATTTGACAATTAATGCTTAATCATCGGTAATTTTCATTTTAATGAAAATATAAATTTTATCTTGTGAAGTATCATTAACATTGATGTGAAGTATCATTAATTGTGGATAAAGTATCATTAATAAAATCATTACAAAAAAAACACAACTTCTAATTCTTTGTAGTGATGCATAAATTGGAGCCGAAAAAAAGAAAAAAAAAGTGTATAAATGTGCTCAAAAAAAAAAAGAAAAAAAAAAGTGTATAAATGTGCTCCCAAAAAAAGAAGTAAAAAAAAGTGTATAAATGTGCTCCCAAAAAAAAAAGAAAAAAAAGTGTAAAAGTGTGAATTTAAATTGTTAAAAAAAAAAAAAGAAGAAGAAAGAAAGAGAGGAACAAGCTGATGTGCGAGAGTGTGAGAGAAAGAGGGGGTGAGGGTAGGGGTGGGGGTGGGGTGGGGTGGCGTGGGACCCCTGAAGAAAAAAAGAAAAGAAAAAAAAAAGAAAAGAAAAGAAGGTAAGTTTCGTGTGTATTAAAGGGAGAGAGTGGGGTGGGGCTGGGAGCTGGGGGTGGGGTGGGATTGGGGTGCCAAAAAAAAAAAGGAAAAAATTAGATCCGGATCGGATTAGGATTCGTCTAACGGAAGTGACCTGTTAGACCGTCCTACAGGAGTGTGTCTCTAATGTAAAAGGTAAATTTATATGAGATCGTCTAACGAATCTTTTACATTAGATAGATTTTATTTGAGTCAGGAAGATTGTTCATATTTTAGTGAATGGACGTATAGTAGATATACCAAGTTATCGCTGCAAACCCCGAGATATTATTATGGCGAAGGATGACCAAAAATTCAGAACTCTGATTCAAAATTCTCTCAACTCTTCCCCTCAGGCGGAAGTGCCAAACCATTTGACTCTTCACCCAGTCCAATATAAAGGACTGGTCAATCAAATAATTGATAGTAAATGGGTCGGTTTTTCTTTTTTATTTTTCTCTTCAGTAGCCTCTCTCCTCATTTTTCTTTTTCCTTTTAGTTTTTTTAATTATTAATTTTTATACAAATATATATTTAATTTTTTTGAATTAATTTAAATTTTTACGCGGCATCTCATTAATTAAATTTTTAAATAAATATATACCATAAAATTGAATTAGTGAACCCCAAAATTAAATTGAATTAATTTAATTTTATTTATTGAAATTAATTTCTTTATCTGGCGTCTTGAGCATTGAACTCACCCGACGCTAACGCATTAACTCATGTGATGCGCTTGATAATTAATTTTTTAAAAATGAATATATGCCCTGAAATTGAACTATTTTTTTTTCCGGCATCTCGTGCAATGCTCTCACTTAACGCTAACGCGTGGGCTTGTGCATTATGCTCGATAATTAATTTTTTTTAAAATAAATATATATACTCTAAAATGAAATTAGTAAACTCTAAACTTAAATTGAATTGATTTGATTTTTTGAATACAATTTATCTTTTATCTGGCATTTTGCGCAGTGCACTCGATCGAAGCTAGTACTGCCATTATCAGCTACCATGCAAACACCCCAATCGGGCAAACAACCTCAATAATTAATTAATTTCTCTCTCTTCCATATCACTAATATTTTATCCAATCCAACCACATACAATTTGATAGTTTATCAGCAACCATCTCAAACACACAACCATAACATTATATATTATTTTTTTCTTTTATTAATAAATATAATATAATTAATAATAATTAAAATAAAAATAATTATTATTATTGAAAATTGTAACAACACAAAATAACAAACTCTTATAAAATAGACAATATGATAAAATACAAAATAAACCAAACAAGAACATAAATAACAAGTATCCAAAAAAAATTTACATATCCAATAAAATTTAGATATAATGGATATATTTCTTTTTTAATAATACATAAAAAAATTACAAAATACAAAATAAAAATTAGAAAGAGGAGAGAGAGAGAGACCAGTGGTTGGCCGGCCTCTCTTGGTCGAACACCTTCTCCAGCCGAAAATCATATTATTTTGCCATGTGGCGTCCGAACGGTTGGCACTTTGCGCACCGTTAAAAGTAGTCTAACATGTGGCTCATGCACTGCGCTCGATAATTAATTTATTTGTAATAAATATATACCTTAATGTTGAATTAGCAAATCCTAAAATTGAATTGGATTGATTTAATTTTTTTAAATTAAATTATTTTTTATCTAGTGACTTGTACACTACGCTCGATAATTAATTAAGGTGAAATAGATAGTTTTTGAAAAAAAAATGATTAAGAACGAAAACAGGAAAAAAAATCTATACGAACAAAAATAGGAGGGGAGTGGGCTGGCGTGGGCTATGGGGTAGCCAATCTGCTGGGCTTGGGCTTAATTGGGAAACAGGCTTGGACGGATTTTGGATGGATTCTGATGCGGTTTGATCCGTCTAATGGATCGTGACCTGCTAGACAGTCTCATATAAGTTCGGCCAAGTCTTCTATACATTACTCCAGGCTCAATAAGGCCCATACATCCATCAGATGGGTCGTGATCAACGCCGGACGTTGAACTGCCAAAAAAAGTATCAATTCTAATATTAAAAAGTATTATTTAAAATTCAAAAATTATCATTTGCATCATTAAAAAATAATCGGTCTTCTATTTACTTATATGCATTTATGTAGTTCAAATTGTGATTTTTTTTCATTTTAATTAATGTTTAGAATTTAGGAGTTAAGTTTTTTTAGGGTTCATCAAAAAAAAAAAAATTGGTCGTGTATCCCAGACGTCGCGCATGGGTTCCATTATTGACGACACTACTAAATATTTTATGTCATGTGATCCCACACTATACTCTTATCACACATATTTTAATAATTTTTAAATAATGGATTCACTTTTAAAAAATGCGTGTGCGTTATTTAGAAAATATTAAAATATGTGTGATAGATATAGATGGATGTAGTATTTCATCACACACACCGCATCAAATTTCCCATAAATTTGTGAGAGCGTGCTTCTACTTCTATATATATATATATATATATATGAATGCCCTTGCTTTGAAATTTAATGACGTGTTGATAAACAAAGCCAAGAACATTCAATCCAAATTGAGAGTTGTCCAACTTTTCCATCATCATCATCATTATTATTATTATTCGTTTGCCTAACCTTTTTTTTAGTTTCCTATATTTACAAAGCTTGAGAGGAAGAGTGTTGCTCAAGATTTGACAAATCAAATGTAAAAAATTGACTTACTTTAATTGGGTCAAAGTAATCAACTGCTCTAAACCGCTTTTATTCTAAATTGTTAGTTGGTGGTATAAAATCACCGCAAAGTTTTCAGTGTATGAGGTGCATATAAGCCTTATATTAGACGGGACGGATCAAATTCGCGGATTAACCCGTTTTGACTCGCGTCAATATGGGTTAACCAGCGTTGACCGGGTCAACCCGTAAAAAAAAATCCGGCAAAATCACTATCAATAGTAACATTAAAACGTATCACTCAAAATTCGAAAAGTAAGACATTTCTTACTTATTTTAGGGATGTTTTTAGGGGTTTATTTTGTGTTTTTAGAGGGGTGTTTTTAGGGTTTTTTATTGTGTTTTTTCGGGTTCTTTTTTTTTTTGGGGGGGGGGGGGGGGTTTAGGGTTTTATTTAGTGTTTTTTTAGGATTTTTTGGGGGGTGTTTTTAGGGTTTTATTTTGTGTTTTTTAGGATAAATTAATTTCATTTTAGGGTATAAATTTTGTTGGGAAAATTAAAAAACAAAGAAAATCGAAAAAAATTAAAAAAATCGCTAGGAAAAAAAAAACTGATGGGCGCATGGGCCCCACGCGCCGCGCGTGGGCGCCATGCGCCCGTTTGATGGCTACCGCACAGTCGCCCTCATGCACAGAAAACCAGCCCTAAAATCATTTAGTCCACGTTTTATGTTTCACTATTATCTTCCACTATCAAATTTAATATTTTAAAAATATTTATTATAAAAATAAAATTTATTATACTAGCATCAATCATAATTAATTTATATTATTAAAAATTAAAATTTCAGAAAATTATGCACCCTAATTTTAGAATAATCAACCCTATTAATCAATTATATTAACTAAAAAAATAAAAAATAAATATAAACCCTAACTTGGTAGAATGAACCCTAAATAATAATTACTCCCTCCGTTTCACAATAAGTGTCATTCTAGCTCTTCAATTTTGTTTCACTAAAATTTTCATTCTACACAATCGAGGTAAAAATTTAACATTTTTCTCGTATTTGCCCTTATCTGATGCATTCAAATAATCATATTTAACTCATTTAATGTGTTCATATAATGGTGTATAAGGTAATTTCATTATCTAATTAATATCTTTATTAATATTTGTGCATTCATCCAGAATGATACTTATTCAGAAACGCATGGAGTATAAAATTAAACTAAACCAAAATAAATTGAAATTGAAGAAAAAAAATAGTGAAAATCTAATAAAAACCAAAATGGAACACCAAATGAAAATGAAAATGAAAATGTGAGATAAATGATTTCATTTGTACTTGGATATGGTCATAGCATAGGCAGAGCGCAAAAAATTACAAATTTGATCTCCTATGACAAATCATAGTATTATTTAATTTTTCAGATAATTAATTAAAAACTAAAAAATAAAATTAAATATTTAAAAAATTATGTAAACTCTGATTGTACGTGTATAATGATTACTAATTAACAAATATAAAATTAATTTAATGCATTATAAATTAAAATTAAAGAAAAAATGGTAATCAAACTAATAAAAAAACTTTTGTGCAACGAAAATCAAACAAAGTTTGTCACGGGATTTATAATATATGTGCAAAAGCTAAATACAAATACAACACATAAATATTTATGAATATGTGAGAAGGGGAGGGTTAATATTAGTCAATCCCTATGTGATAATTAGAAACTCATTTCAACCACACAGTGTTATGATCTTAATGGATATGATTTAAATAAAAAGACGGTGGCATAATGGTAAATATGAGGAATTGAAAATTCAAGCCAATTAAAAAGTGACGTAAGCATATTTCCACAAAAATTGTTGAAACTTTAAACATCTATAACTTTTTCATTTTTAATCAAATTTATATAAATTATATACCAAATTAAAGCTCTTTTCACGTTCTTTCATTTGAGATTCATTGTGTGTATGTTTATCTAAAGAATTTTATTTTGTCCATAATAGCCATGTAATACTCGTAATAGCATGACAAAATACTCATAAAGCATGAAAATATACTTACAATAACATTAAACACGGAAATTTTACTCATAATAGCAATATTGCTGTTCGTTAATAGTAGCATCATTATATGATCATAGTAGCATTATATTGCTTTCATTTTAGCATATCAAAATTTATAAGAATCAAGAACAGTTTTAAAGTGTTGTTTATATATATGATTATGGAAATTGAGCATTTTTTAAGTTCCTCAAATTTTACAAGTTTGACACTACCTTTAACTAAAAATTGATTAAATTATGTACATCGAGATCAAGCATTGAATAAATTAGATTAGTTCCTAGTTCTCATATGATATCTCCGTTCATATGATATCTCCGTATGAGAATACACATTCACTACCACAAAAATGCTCATACTCTACACAATAAAGATTACGGTTCGTCAAAAAAACCGTAGTAAGATACTCAATTACTACGATTTTTTTGATTTTCGTAGAGTATGAGCTTTTTTTTTTCATGACTACAGTAACATAGTTTTCTGTAGAGTATGAGCGTCGATTTTCTCCCTATAACTACGGTGAGATAAAAATCGTAGTCTATTGGCATGTACGAATTGTTAAGACTACGGATTGAATATTATCCGTAGAGATTTCAACAAATCCCAATGTCTACAATTTTGACACGTAACTGTAGTAATAATATTTATAAATAAAAAAAATAAATCAAATATAAAATTTAAATACAATATCTACGAATTTATTAAATTCATAGTAATTTATGTATTTTTAAAAATAAAAATAAAATCATATTAAAACTTAAAAAATTGGGTAAAAAACATCAAATCCCTAATTTTGTCAAACTCCCGCTCACTCTCCTTCTCCACCAAATTGCTTCCCCTATTCTCATTCTCCGCCATTCTGCCTCTCCGCCGATTTCTCTCTCTATCCTCTCCCAAACCCCGCCCACTCATTAATCTAGACCCCTCCGTCGAATTTCCGCCGCTTTTTTATTCACAGCTGAGAGTGACGACAGAGTGAGGAGTGCTCCCTTGTGCCCTTAATTATAAAAGCAGCTCTCACAAACAAACTTCGAGTTGTATGTCAAGCTGTTGATTTTATCTCTGCTGTGAAGCTCCGCCGTCTAGACCTTGGAAGAAGGCAAGTTTTCACTTTCAATTTTGTGGCCGTCTTTTTCATTTTTTCCCTTTCAATTTTGTGGTTTCTATTTTTCATGTTGTATTGGATTGAACTCGAATTTCTCTTATGTTGTTGATTAGTTGTTGAATTATTTTTATTTTATTTTTTTTTCAATTTTTGTGTTATATTTTCCACCTAAATAAAACATGTGGAAAACTTATGTTCTGGTTTGAGGGTACATCTGAATTGAGTTTGTAATGAGAAATTATACCATCATCCGATCACATGCTTGGAAAATTTGATGTGTGCAAGAACCTAGTTTCAGGGATAGGTATACATTTATATATATATATATATATATAGACACATGTACGTATGTAAGTTATGTGGTTTCAAGGCTTGTTATTTTGCTCAAATGGATTTTAGATGAATTTTGATGAGTTGATGAGTTACTGATCTTTCGATTTTGTTGTTCTACTAAACATAGGAGTTTAAAGATTGAAGGCAATATAACTAATTGATGAATAAAAAGGGAATTTTGGATATGTCACTAGAATTATGAAGTATATGTATGACTTCCTATCTATATTGATTTGTCTTTTACTACCTATGGGAGAAGCGTTCACATTTTTGCCTTTTTTCTTTGGTTATTTCATTACTAGAGGTGAAAAGTCGGATAGAATTGTTAATGCACCCTAAAATCAGTGGCCTTTTGGCATTTAGTTCATTGATCTTTGTTTTCTACAAATGTCTTTTCTTATTGAGAGTCTCAGGGTCACCTATAACCTACATTCACATTCTTATTTGTGTTAATTTACTTCAATTATGTAAGGGTGAAATTTTCCTTTTTCTCGTCTTATCTGGAATGTCTTTCAATAGTCCATGTTAGTGGGCATTTGTGAAACTGTTCTGGTTTCCCATTTTATTTTGTTCCGTTATGGGGAAAAAACCTTTTGAACTTGAAACATATAGGACTGCATAACATGAATAATGTTGTAACAGCCCGGTCCCGAGATAGGGATTTACGAGTAGGGACGGGATGTTATTAAGGGATTAACGAATAAAGTTGTAGGATTTACCAAGAAGTTTAAGAATCAAGACATGCCTTAGAAGTTATATGGTGATGCTCGGGTTTACTTGGATTAAAAGAAAGCATGCTTAAGCGGAATGAAACGACTAACTAATCAGATACCAACTTGTTAGGCCTCTTTGCAGGTGAACGGAGGTCATACTAAAAAACAGAGATAAATATAATATGCATCTTATAGGTATTAAATCGTTTCTGGGGAGATTATTTATAGAGTCTTGCTAAACATAATAGGACTTAAACAGAATTGAAAGGAGTGTATCAGAGTAGCGGATCACAAAGTGGGATTTCAAGGAAACATTAGATAATAGCAAAATAGTCTTGGCAGCCAACCCACATTCACAGCCACCAGCATCCTCAGCATCTCAACCTGAAAACATTTGAAAAGAGGGGGCATGAGCACTAATGTACTCAGTGGGTTTTAGCGAAAATGCTTTAATAACTTCAAGATATCCAACAATACAGACGGTATACGGAGAGCAAAACGCAAAAGCCCTCTCCATATCCGTAAAACCTTTTCTGTTCTTTTGGGCCCAACTTGGCTCAAACCTGTCGTCAACTGTACTCTTAGGCATGCCATAGGATAGAAGAGGGATTACCTCAAATATACGAATGAGTTTGCGTGGGAAAAACCCAGTAGTGACTCCCTTAATGATTCTGAGCTCACATCCTGCTTAAGTGAAAAGCTAAGTTCCTTATCTCCCTATTCTTGCTAGCAATACCAAGCTTAGAACTATGTCTAATGCTAATATCTTATTACTGCATGATCTCGGCCTACAAAGGGTTAAAGCTACCCTAACAAGGCAAATCCTTAATCCTTAACTATACGAACTTTAACTTATCATAAACATTCAAATGCGAGGAAATGAACGTGGATAAACATCGATTGCAAATAAAGCAATTCTAAACACCTCATGCTAGCATAAATTGTAAATAACAATTCTAGCATATCTAAACATACTTGAATTTAACATGCAATAACATGCTTTTAACTTAAAAATAATTTTGGCATTATAACGGCATAAACACGATAATCCTCCGAAATAGTTAAATATGGCTTGAACGGATTTTTAACGGAATAACGAGGTTAATCTTCTTAGAATAACGATAACGGAATTTAGAATAAGAAACATAACGCACAAGTTGTTATCTTGGAATTTCAACAAAATTGAAATGTAACTCTAGACGAGAAATAATGAAGAACGCGAAGAACGTAAAGAACGGAAAGTAAATGCGGAAATTTAAAGACGAAAAAGAAATGGAATTGAGACCGACGAACAAAAATGGACGAGGTCAGGTGCGTCGAAGGAATGTGGTTAGTTCGGCGTCTCGTCGAGTCGCAACGGCGGCAGAGCCGCCTGCTACGATTTCAACGGCGCCCCTAGCACATTCCCTCACCGCATCCCTTCCACGCCACTCCACTCGTCGTCTTGAAGAACACTCACGAAGAACGCTTTTTACTTCGACAGAACCTTCTCGGCTTTCAAAGCTTTTCACCTCTCGATTTTAGAAGTGAAGTGGATGTGAAATGAGCAAGAAATGCTAAAGGGGTGGTCCCCTATATATAGGAAAAGCTTTGGCTTTCCTTGGAAGCCATTGCTGTGCGGGAATACTGCAAAAGTTACCCCGGGTTCGGTTAAAAGCTGCTTTATTCGATGTCGAGGTCCAAATGACTTCAGACACGAAATCTAAAAATACCGGGAGACTCTTTGGCTCGAACACTAGTGAACCAACTTGATTTGTGAAGAAGACGGGTTCGTCAGAAGGAAGACGAGCAAAGATTCTCTTTTTGGAATTACTTTTTACTATTCACTCAGACTGACAGATTCGGCTCCCGAGCGTTCGATTGACCTTAGAATGACAATCCGTGAACGCCAACGGAATCCTTGAGTCATTTCCCATAAGAGGGGGCCTGACAGAACTGAACTTGAATAAACGAGGAGGATTGCGTAAATTTCTTAAAACACGAACGCACGCAAAAGTTACTATTCATTCTTCGTTTAAATGCGTTTTTCATCACCGGGAACTCAAATGACTTCAGAATTAGAATCCGAAAACACCAGCATACTCCTTGAGTTAAAACCTTGCTAACGAGACCACGGACGGTCATAAAATAGTTAAAATCACATTTCTCGAAAAGACGATCTTCACGAAAATTGACTCCAAAAGTTGTGACTGACATCCAACCTTAACTAACCTTAATTAAATTCCTTCTTTAATTAATTAATTATTATTAACAATTCTCTAAACCTTATTCGGAAATCTGGGGTATTATATCCTACTCCCCTTAAAGAAAATTTCGTCCCGAAATTTACTAACCATGATAAGCGACATCAGGGTACTTCTTGAGCAGCTCGGATTCAAGCTCCCAAGTTGTTTCCTTTGAACCATGGTGGTTCCAGATTACTTTCACAAGATCGATCTCCTTATTTCTCAGCTTCTGAATTTTTCGATCCACGATGGCTTGGGGCTTTTCTTCATAGGCTAAGTCCTCATTCAGGACTATCTCTTCCTTGCTAATCACGTGTTTTGGATCAAACACATACTTTCGTAACATTGAGACATGAAAGACGTCATGCACGTTACTCAGGTTAGGTGGTAAGGCCAACCTGTAGGCTACTTCATTCACCTTTTCTAAGATCTCAAAAGGTCCGATAAATCTGGGCCTTAATTTGCTCCGTTTGCCAAAACGAATTATCCCTTTTGATGGAGACACCTTCAAAAATACTTTATCTCCAACGTCAAAACTGAGATTCGTCCTCCTCTCATCTGCATAAGCATTCTGTCTATCCTGAGCTTCCTTGATGCGTTGACGAATGAGTTCGATTTTTTAGACGGCTTCCTAGACCATTTCGGGTCCAAGTATCCTTTTCTCTCCAACCTCGTCCCAATATAGGGGCGATCTACACTTCTTTCCATAAAGGGCTTCATAAGGGGCCATGTCGATCAATGTCTGGTAGCTGTTGTTATAGGCAAATTCTACCAAAGGCAGTAACTCCTCCCAATTACCTCCTTGATCGATGACGACTCCTCTAAGCATGTCTTCTAGAATCTGGATGGTCCTTTCAGATTGGCCATCCGTTTGAGGATGGAACGCTGTGCTAAAGTTGAGCTTTGATCCCATTGCATCTTGTAGGCTCCTCCAGAATCTTGATGTAAATCTTGAATCACGGTCCGATGTAATCGAGACCGGCACTCCGTGTAAACGCACAACTTCCTTAACATACAACTGGGCTAGTTGATTTAGCCCGTCCGTCATCCTAACAGCAACAAAGTGTGCCGATTTAGATAATCGATCAACGATTACCCAAATAGCGGTATTTCCCCGCTTGGACCTTGGCAAACCTATGACAAAGTCCATGTTGATATGATCCCACTTCCATTCAGGAATTTCTAGGGATTGAAGCAAACCAGAAGGTTTTTGATGTAAAGCTTTCACTTGTTGACAACTCGGACACCTTTCCACGAAGGTGGCTATTTTCCTTTTCATGTTATTCCACCAGAAGTTCCTCTTGAGGTCTTGGTACATCTTGGTGCTTCCGGGATGTGCTGTATATGGCGTGTCGTGTGCTTCGCACATGATTTCCTCCTTTAGTTCTCCTTTACTAGGCACACAAAGCCTTCCTTTGAATAAGAGCGCGTTGTCGGCGGCTTCTGCGAATTCTTGAGAGTTATCAGTTCGTGCTTCTAGCCTTTTCTTTTCGAGAAACTCGTCTCCTCTCTGAGCTTCAATTATCCTCTGCCTTAGGTCGGGCTGAGCGACTATCGCGGCAATTTGAGCTTGAATGGTCTCAGGTGGTGTTAGCACCTCGATTCTTAACTTCTCGAACTCCTTGCGAAGATCTTCCTGGACTAAAATGAGTTCTAACTCCACCTTCTCTTTCCTACTTAGAGCATCTGCTACCACATTTGCTTTAACGGGGTGGTAGTGAATTGTACAATCATAATCTTTTACGAGTTCTAGCCATCTTCTTTGTCTCATGTTAAGATCTTTTTGCTAGAAAAAATACTTCAAGCTCTTGTGATCTGAGAAGATCTCACACTTAGCTCCGTAGAGATAGTGCCTCCAGATCTTCAGCGCATGAACGACCGCTGCTAGTTCCAAGTCATGCGTCGGGTAGTTTTGTTCGTGATTCTTAAGCTGTCTAGAAGCATAAGCAATCACCTTTCCTCTCTCCATTAGTACGCATCCTAATCCTTTACTTGATGCGTCTGCGTAAACCACGAAATCTTCATTCCCTTCCGAAATGGCTAAAATGGGGGCTGTGGTTAGCATCTTCTTCAAAGTTTGAAAACTTTCCTCACATTCAGGCGTCCATTTGAACTTGGAGTCCTTTTGTAACAATCGCGTCATAGGCTTGGATATAGTCGAGAATCCTTCAATGAATCTGCGATAGTATCCAGCGAGTCCTAGAAAACTTCTTATCTCGTTCACGCTTCTAGGAGACTTCCAGTTGCTTACGGCTTCAATCTTGACTGGATCTACCTTGATTCCTTCTACCGAGACTATATGACCTAGAAACATTACTTCTTTGAGCCAAAACTCACATTTGCTGAACTTAGCATAAAGCTTTTCTCTTCTTGAGGTTTCCAGCACCACTCTCAGGTGCTCTTGATGTTCTTCTTCATCCTTGGAATAGATGAGAATATCATCTATGAAAACTAGAACAAACTTATCAAGGTACGGGTGAAAAACCCGGTTCATTAAATCCATGAACACTGCTGGGGCGTTGGTTAATCCGAATGGCATTACCACAAACTCGTAGTGCCCATAGCGAGTTCTAAAAGCGGTCTTAGGGATATCCTCCTTTCGGATCTTCAACTGATGGTACCCAGATCTTAAGTCTATCTTGGAGAAGACACTTTCTCCCTTGAGTTGATCGAAGAGATCGTCTATTCTTGGAAGAGGGTATCGATTCTTGATAGTTAGCTTATTAAGCTCTCTATAGTCGATGCACATTCTTAATGTGCCATCCTTTTTCTTTACGAACAAGATTGGAGCTCCCCAAGGCGACACACTAGGTTGGATAAAACCTAGGTCTAGTAACTCTTGCAGTTGAACTTTGAGTTCTTGCAACTCCTTAGGCGCCATTCTGTAGGGGGCTTTTGAAACTGGGGCGGCTCCTGGTTCCAACTTGATAGCGAACTCTACCTGCCTGTCTGGAGGTAGTCCTGGCAGCTCCTTTGGATATACGTCGGGGTATTCCCTTACGACTGGAACGTCTTTGACAGAAAGCTCTCCTTCCTCTTTCCTTATTGGGTTAACTAAAAATGCTTGGCAGTTGTTCTTCCTTATCATCTTGGTGGCCTTCAGGGCGGATATCACTGAGATTTTGGTTCCTAGCCTTGATCCGTAGATTTTCACGTCGGGTTTCCCGGGTGGTCGAAACGTTACCTCCCTCTCAGGGCAGCTTATGGAGGCATTAGCTGAGGCTAACCAATCCATTCCTAGGATTATATCGAAGTCCTGAATCTTTATCACATAAAGATTTGACTTAAAGTTTTCCCCTTCTATGTTCAATTCTAGGTTAGAGTAGACCTTCCTAGACATCATTTTCTTTCCAGAGGGAATACTTATTTCAAGAGCATTCTCGGCATTCTTGGGTTTAATCTTCAGTTTCTTACAAACAGACTCAGCTATAAACGAATGCGATGCTCCTGTGTCAAAGAGAGCTAAAATTGGCGTCTCGAGGAGGGTAATCATACCTGCTAGATTACCTGGGGCCTTAGCAGCTTGCTGCTGATTGAGAGCATAAGTACGAGCTGGCTGAGGCGGCCTCTGTCCTTGGTTGGACCTTTGATCTTTTCCTTGGCTTGGTCTCGGGTTCATTCCCTGCCTTTGACCCTGAGGTCCTCCTTGCTGCAGTCTTGGCTGGTTTCCAGGGAGTTGTTGAAGTGGTTGCGGGTACATGGGTTGCTGTGGTGTTTGGGAACGTTGGTTGTTTCCTTTAGGACACTCTCTCTTGAAGTGCCCCTCCTCACCATAGTTGTAGCACCCAGTTAGATTTGCTCGACAGATTCCAGGATGCATTCTTCCGCACTTTTGATACGGCCTAAAACTAGGGGCGTTGCCAGGCTGACTTCGAGGCACCCCTGACTCTCGGCTTTACCAGTGGGGTTTCTTCCTTCTGTCATCCCTTCTTCCTCCTTCCCACTTCCTTTTTCCTTTTGGATCATTAGATGACTGAGAGGGTTGAATCTTCTGAGGAAGGATGACCTCTATGCTCAATGCTTTGGCTAAGGTTCGGGCATAAGACATGTCTTCTTGCCCAGCAAGGGCTATGCCACTCTCGGACCTAAGTCCTTTCTTGAACTTGCGTGTTTTCTTCCCATCTGTGTCTACTAGATGTGGAGCGTGCCTTGACAATTGGTTGAATTCTCTATCGTATTCTGACACTGTCTTGTTTCCTTGCTTTAGATTCCAAAACTCCATCTCTTTTACCTCTCGGTAACAATCCGGGATATACTTCTGATATAATTCGTGCTTGAAATCTTCCCAACTATAGTCTTCCCATTGATCCGGGGTTATGGTCCTTTGAACGGACTCCCACCAGTAGTCCGCATCCTCCGTTAACATGAAAAGAGCGCAACTTAGTTTCTCTCCTTCAGAGCAAGCTATGAAATCGAAGATTCGTTCTAAGGAGCGAACCCATTTTTCGGCATCCATTGGATCCCCTAAACCATTAAACGATGAAGGGTTGTGTTTGAGAAACACACTTTCGGCTCTTGCACCGGGGTTTGGGGCTTGCTCAGGTTCATTTTCATCCTCATCCTCGGCTTGACGTCTTCGGGGCGGTATTCTAAAGAACTAAATATTAGCGAGGCTCGATTAAATTTACACAAAGCAGGAATGCCTTTTGATAAGGTCTTTTAATTTGCACAAGATAGATCAAACAAGATAAAAATTTAGACGTCATTCAAGCATGATGGGAAAATTGCCTCATTTTAGAGGACTTTGGCATCGATATAATAAATTATGGGTTACAACCGGAATAGGGCAGTCTCTTGGAAAATTCACTGTCACTATTGGGTTTAGAAATCTTAAAGCATTTATTACATATTAAAGTCTTGGTCAGAGCGGATATTAGATTACAGACAAACAGATGGATTAGATATCTGGGTGCTCTAACAGCAACACCTCCTACACCTCCTTCCTATGTTTAATCATGAGCCGGGCCCTTTCTTTTCTCCTTGCATAGCGATCCTACTTCCTCTTCGCCTTCTTCCGGGTCCTCGTCTTCTTCTTCTTCGTCTCAGATATCAACTGTTTTCGGGACGGTGAACTTGAATGTCCTCATGCGGACACTCCCTTTGGGATACTGATGGGGCATACACTGTCCCAGACCCTGAGAAGCGGACACAGGGGTCCACTGGTTCACTTGAGGAGTGCAGGAGAATAGGGACTCGGTGTGGTTCACGATTCGGACATTTGAGGGTCCTGCTCCTGTGGTTCCTTCGTCGTGAGGACGTGGCACTTGAAATCCAGGGGGACTGTTGAGAGTCGCCCTTTGCAGTTCTAGCTCTACCACGAGAGAGGGATTTTGCTCATCTACTTGCTACTCGGCTAAGGCGTGCACGTGACCATACTCCGATACCCAACGAGCCATTAAGGCTGACGAGAATTCCGTCAGATTTCCAATTTCAGCGTACGTCTCGGGATCCAGGTGATCGTGCTTTGCAGGATACGGTACATTGTAGGCCTCCAAGCAGGTGGCGCATGCTCACACATGCGGATGCACATTTCCAAGTCGGATACACTTCCGGGCTCCCCTCCGTAGCCATTTGCCCAAGCCCACCTTTCGAGGTATCTCACCATGTAGGACAGCAACTGTTCGTTGCCATTCCAAGTTTCTCTTCTGAATCTCTCAACTCTCTCTTGCACATGGTAAAAAAGAGGCACGCTCTTCCTAGCTGTCGAACGACGCTTAACCATCTAGAAAAGAATAACTTAATCAGTCTAGATTATAAAATGGAGACCTAAGGTCTTCCTAATGTCTGGATTAATCTTGCATGCTTAATTTCCTTTTTATGAAGTAGTTGAAAACTTTTATAAAAATTTTGGTGCCCAAAGTTCTTTAAACATACGTTGTTTACCTTTTTCTTTTGAGTTTAAAATTTCGAGAAATGATTTTAAGCCATTTTGGGATCGAGAAATCTTTTCACAAACTTTCCGTCTGGGAAATCATCTTACCCGCATACCTTTTACTTGGAATTTCATTCTCACGATTTTTCTCTTGTCCATAAAACAGGTATGCTTGCTCAAATCTTTTCCCTTCCTGTATTCCAAAATCATGAATCCAACATCCAAAATTTCTATACTATCATACCTTGATTTTTGGTTGAGAATGCGAGGGTGATGGCGAGCTGTGGGTTGCTGCTTTAACTTATCAGAGAACAACTTATATCCACATAGACTTATTAACTTATTTCAAACAAAGAGACAGGTCTGCAGAGTTGCAAACCTGGCTCTGATACCAACTGTAACAGCCCGGTCCTGAGATAGGGATTTACGAGTGGGGACGGGGTGTTAATAAGGGATTAACGAATAAAGTTGTAGGATTTACCAAGAAGTTTAAGAATCAAGACATGCCTTAGAAGTTATATGGTGATGCTCGGGTTTACTTGGATTAAAAGAAAGCATGCTTAAGCGGAATGAAACGGCTAACTAATCAGATACCAACTTGTTAGGCCTCTTTGCAGGTGAACGGAGGTCATACTCAAAAACAGAGATAAACATAACATGCATCTTATAGGTATTAAATCGTTTCTGGGAGATTATTTATAGAATCTTGCTAAACATAATAGGACTTAAACAGAATTGAAAGGAGTGTATCAGAGTAGCGGATCACAAAGTGGGATTTCATGGAAACATTAGATAATAGCAAAATAGTCTTGGCAGCCAACCCACATTCACAGCCATTAGCATCCTCAACATCTCAACCTGAAAACATTTGAAAAGAGGGGGCATGAGCACTAATGTACTCAGTGGGTTTTAGCGAAAATGCTTTAATAACTTCAAGATATCCAACAATACAGACGGTATACGGAGAGCAAAACGCAAAAACCCTCTCCGTATCCGTAAAACCTTTTCTTTTCTTTTGGGCCCAACTTGGCTCAAACCTGTCGTCAACTATACTCTTAGGCATGCCATAGGATAGAAGAGGGATTACCTCAAATATACGAACGAGTTTGCATGGGAAAAACCCAGCAGTGACTCCCTTAATGATTCTGAACTCACATCCTGCTTAAGTGAAAAGCTAAGTTCCTTCTCTCCCTATTCTTGCTAGCAATACCAAGCTTAGAACTATGTCTAATACTAATATCTTATTACTGCATGATCTCGGCCTACAAAGGGTTAAAGTTACCCTAGTAAGGCAAATCCTTAATCCTTAACTATACGAACTTTAACTTATCATAAACATTCAAATGCGAGGAAATGAACGTGGATAAACATCGATTGCAAATAAAGCAATTCTAAACACCTCATGCTAGCATAAATTGTAAATAACAATTCTAGCATATCTAAACATACTTGAGAGCTCACTTAACTTATACTAACTTTCTTTACTTTATCTAACTCAAATAACAATTCAACATAATCATGCATATAACTTCTTTTATTCCTTTCCTTTCCTCGTATAGAGATCAATCAGGCTGAGCAAAAATACTTTATTGGATATCTCATTTTGCCCTAACATGCTTCTAGAGCTTATTAGCTCAAACTTTAGATGAGTATAGATTTACCCACCTTGATTACAGAACGGAAGACGAGGCAACAAGCTGGTGGTCTTTCTTAGTATTTCTCTGAGGCTCAATTCCTCCTACAAAAGTCGAATCGTCGACTTAGTGGTCTCCTTCGAGGATTTCTAAATACATGATATTAAATAATACTTAACTAATATTTTCTTAGTTAGGACTTAACATGGATAGCACGACTTTGACTTAATAAGGGGATCGAAAATGGTTTAATTTATTTAAGAAACTTCTTGACTCGATCTATAAATTTTTAGACGGAAAATAACTCGAATATCTTAATTGAAATAATTTGAAATTAACTTGAATACCTTACTGTAATTTTAACTTGAATATGGCTAGAGAGTAACATGATTTTTAAAGACTCGAAAAGATCGGAAAGAAGGGGTACGGAAATAGCCGGAAAGAACAGAAAACGAAACAACACGGAAAAGGAGGGGGGGCGCCGCGGGGCTGGCTTGCCCCGGCGGGCCACCCGCCGCCGCGGGGCCGCTAGCCCCGGCGGGCTGGGCGCGGCCGTGGGGGGTACGTACTTGAATTTAACATGCAATAACATGCTTTTAACTTAAAAATAATTTTGGAATTATAACGGCATAAACACGATAATCCTCCGAAATAGTTAAATATGGCTTGAACGGATTTTTAACAGAATAACGAGGTTAATCTTCTTAGAATAACGATAACGGAATTTAGAATGAGAAATATAACGCACAAGTTGTTATCTTGGAATTTCAACAAAATCGAAATGTAACTCTAGACGAGAAATAATGAAGAACGCGAAGAACGTAAAGAACGGAAAGTAAATGCGGAAATTTAAAGATGAAAAAGAAATGGAATTGAGACCGACGAATAAAAATGGACGGGGTCAGGTGCGTCGAAGGAATGTGGTTAGCTCGGTGTCTCGTCGAGTCACAACGGCGGCAGAGCCGCCTGCTACGATTTCAACGATGCCCCTAGCACATTCCCTCACCGCATCCCTTCCACGCCACTCCGCTCGTCGTCTTGAAGAACACTCATGAAGAGCGCTTTTTACTTCGACAGAACCTTCTCGGCTTTTAAAGCTTTTCACCTCTCGATTTTAGAAGTGAAGTGGATGTGAAATGAGCAAGAAATGCTAAAGGGGTGGTCCCCTATATATAGGAAAAGCTTTGGCTTCCCTTGGAAGCCATTGCTGTGCGGGAATACTGCAAAAGTTACCCCGGGTTCGGTTAAAAGCTGCTTTATTCGATGTCGAGGTCCAAATGACTTCAGACACGAAATCTAAAAATACCGGGAGACTCTTTGGCTCGAACACTAGTGAACCAACTTGATTTGTGAAGAAGACGGGTTCGTCAGAAGGAAGACGAGCAAAGATTCCCTTTTTGGAATTACTTTTTACTATTCACTCAGACTGACAGATTCGGCTCCCGAGCGTTCGATTGACCTCAGAATGACAATCCGTGAACGCCAACGGAATCCTTGAGTCATTTCCCATAAGAGGGGCTTGACAGAACTGAACTTGAATAAACGAGGAGGATTGCGTAAATTTCTCAAAACACGAACGCACGCAAAAGTTACTATTCATTCTTTGTTTAAATGCGTTTTTCATCACCGGGAACTCAAATGACTTCAGAATTAAAATCCGAAAACACCGGCATACTCCTTGAGTTAAAAACTTTCTAACGAGACCACGGGCGGTCATAAAATAGTTAAAATCACATTTCTCGAAAAGACGATCTTCACGAAAACTGACTCCAAAAGTCGTGACTGACATCCAACCTTAACTAACCTTAATTAAATTCCTTCTTTAATTAATTAATTATTATTAACAATTCTCCAAACCTTATTCGGAAATCTAGGGTATTACAAATGTAGAGCTTAGTAGCTGTGTAATTGTGCAGGGAAGTTCAATCTGCTGCATTTGAATTGGGGAGTGGGAAATTTTTGGACTATGGGTTTTGTCATTTGTGCAGTGAATGTACACGTTTTTGATAAAATTGTACTTCATGGGAATTTATTTGTTATTCACAAATTTTCATCTGAGTGTTCATGGGAATTTATTTAGATTTATGTAACTATTGTTGGTCTCCTGCCAATTTTGTTGCTCAAACATTAACAGAGAAATAAAATTGGTAGTTTCATCTTATAATATGCTTTACATTTCTAATTGAATGTCCAAACTCATACTTAGAATGTGTTGAATGGCAGGTTCTTTGATTTTTCAAAAATAGTAGCAGAAAAAGCTTACAAAAAGAAAATATCACAGAGAAAGCTTACAAAAACAAAATATGAATTCTGACAGTTTTTAAGTATTAAAGAATTTCCAGAAATAAGGCTATACACTATACGGGTTTTCCAGCATAATAGTATGTCTAAAATCCCTCCTTTTTATTCTGAAGTGAAATATCTTGAAAGATTCTTGAATAATTTATCTGTTCATCAACCTTTCTATAGCACCGTCCCATTTGGAGAAAGTTCTGAGAGAACAAATTGCTGAGGGACAGCCAAGAACCCACAGACCTTGGAAAAAGATAATGGTCGTAGTGGAAGGTATCTACAGCATGGAAGGAGAACTGTGCAAGCTCCTTGAGATTGTATCCATCTGCAAGAAATACAAGGTAAATATCTAAGTGAGGCAGCATTTTCTTTGTGTTTAATAATAACCATTTTCTCTAATGCTTAAAAAAAAACTTAAATATTATCTGTTTCAAACATTAAAAGTTTTGATTCAAATATTGTTTTGAAAGGCCTCTTCATATTAGGATCATTCTAATATGGGATTATGCATACGAGCTACGTAATCATAACATTTCTATTTCTTCATATTAGGATCATTCTAATGTGGGAACTTTCACAAAATCATTTGGATCGTGTGGCGGCTATATTGCAGGATCTAAGGTACTTTTCATTAATCATTATAATTTATAACTTTACAATTTGCCTGTAAATATGGTTACATACTAATCTTAAACATCATTAGACTGGAGCCATACAACTTTTTTCCAGCATATGACTTTGTACAGATATAACACATGATAATATGAAATGCTTGCTTTATAAGTGTTTGTCTTACATGTATTTATTTGGATATCTTCTCTTGAATTTATATATTGTATTCTTGTATTGTGATATACAGTCTTAATTTCTAAATCATTGTCATTAGTTAATTGCCTGAAGTCATTCTTTCACAGAGAAAACACTATTATGTCCAGTGTCTTATAATGAAAGATTGACTACTTTCGTGTATGTTATGCATACCATCTTAGTTCACTCTGTTATCACTTATGTGACCACTTGTCTTTTTTGCAGGACCTTATTGAATACTTGAAATATGCTTGCCCTGCTCATCTTTATGCTACCTCAATATCGCCACCTGCTGCAGAGCAAATCATATCTTCCATTAAGATTATTCTTGGAGAAGATGGTTCCAGCAGAGGTGGAATTTGATCTACCTTTAATTGCTTAGATATTTGTAATCTGTCATTGCTCGCTATTATACCCAATCATGAGTTCATGAATTTTTACATCCAGAATTTTGTTATGACAGGGGCCTGAAAAATTCCTTCTTTTTCACGAGAGTGCCTGAAAAGAAATGTAAGTCTTTAGATTATCAGCTCCAATATCTCTCAAATCTTTGCAGCCTAGGTTTGATTCCCCTTTCACAAAATATCCTATATTTTCAAATTTTCCAATGTATTTTCTTTCTAATAGATCACAATCCTCACATTTTCCAGTACTATCTTCTTCCAGAATACCCAAAAGCTGGAGAAATACTCCTTAATTTTTACATCTGAATATGTTTAATTGCACATGCAAGTGCTTGGATTGTATTGTTTATTTCGTTTGTTTCTACAAGTTCGTTTTTATGTCTTCACATGTGGTTACACTATGCAGGTGGCTGTTGTGACTGTCGCATTTTCTGCCACCCCTTTGCTTTTGGCACGTGCACGCATTTGCATCTCTGCTGCTCATACAAGGGAAGACCTTGTTAAAGCTTTGGAGGTCAGAGTCTTGTCCTATATAGTAGTATTTTTTTATTCCATTTCTCCCTTTCCCTCTTATTTTTTTGGGGTTTATTATTTATTCCACTTCTCTAGTTTAGAGTATTCCACCATCTTAAATCAAACTAGTTGTTGACTTGTTTCAAGGCTTTCATGCAGTGTGGTGGTTTACTAGGTTTTTCTGTACAAGGTTATTATAGATCACTTATTGTGGTTCCTAATTAATCCTTCACACTTAATTCCTCTATCAGGTAATTAGCGAAGTAGGCGATATGTAGGGTAAGTCGAAATATCAAATATTAATTGAATTTATATATAGTTTATGTCATTTTAAATTATTTCTAATATATTGGTCATATGGATTAGCCTCCATTGGATTCTCACAGTAATTGATCCTCATAAGGAGTCCATATATTTGTTTGACCCTCTTTGTCACCGAATTCGTAATGATATTTGGACACAGACTGTGAACAAGTAAGATTCCCAAACTTTCTTGAAGTTTACATATATTTTAATATTAATCTTTGATATGAATAATCAATTTATTGTTTTTTCATATTTGGTTTGAAGGGCAATTGTTATGTACAATGCAAAAATAGGGCGGAGAGGCAAGAAACAACCACATTGGGAAATTGTTAAGGTATGTACAATTTGAAATAAATACAACATTAGTAGCATTAGATTATTAGTATTAGAACCGGCATGCTCACTTCTTAATTTTTCTGATCAGGGTCCAATTCAACCCGAATCCAAGCAATGTGGGTTTTTTGTGATGCGTTACATGAAAGAAATCATTGATGAGATTGCAATTAAGAATTCCATATCTCTGAAATCTCATGTAAGTTTGTTATCTATCTGTATTTATCATTATTATTTTTTACACAAAAGTATAAATAAGTATTGTGATTATTATTGTTATTGTATAGTTTCACAATCGGACATATTCTCAAATGGAGATCGATGAAGTTCGTTTTGAGTGGGCGGATTTTGCGTTGGAACAAATATAGGATGTTGGCATTTGGAATCAAAGTGAGCAGGTTTGTAGCGCCCCGATCCCGAAAGATCGTGGAAATGGACGCCACGGGGGTTGGAAATAAGAAGCGGGAAAGAAATTGGGTAATTAAATTAATGACGAAGTGTTAATCCAAAAGGATTAATGTTCGAAATAAAATTTAACAACCGAGTATGCCAAAGATAGGTTATGCCTTCCGAAAAATTAGACAGCATAACCTCTGTAATTAGAGTGAATCCCCGTTTATAACGGATTATATGAGAAGAATGGAAGCTGTAATAATTCAATAAGCCCTTTCATAGGCCAAACGGAAACTAATAACCAGATAACAAAATACCAAGATCAGAGTTCTTAGCATTTAGCAAAAGAATACCATAAGTGCGAAAGCTCAATTCTTAACAGAATACTAACAAAAAGGGACAACGGAAAAATATGTAAATCATAATAGCCCATATCTCAGCCTCGTCACCTCCACGCTCCAGCCTACTTACCTGAAAATGTTTGAAAAGATTTGGGCTGAGTACTAATGCACTCAGTGGGCAAGTTTTACAATTCAAGTTATGCAAATCATTTTATTAAAGTAATCTATCTGTGTTCATGCAGGTAGTGAAACTTAGGAGGTTTAAAAGTTGGAAGCAACCTAAGTTCACCAAAACATTTTATCATGAAGCGCTTAAGAGTATAACCCGTCACTGCCCGCAACCAAAACTACATCACCAGCGCATAACGTTGAGTATGGCCATAGTATACCCAAAGAGTATAACCAATAAGTGTTTCATTTTAGTCTCACCGACAAGGAGTAGGGCAGGACAAACAATGCATGCATACTGTAGCTACTCATATTGACACAACGCTGGTTTATGAGACTCCGACAACATACAGCAGCATGTAAATATTTAACACAGATAGTCACATATGCAATTTTGACAAAAGCAGAGCTTAATAGCTCGAAAGATACAATTTGCAAAGATATAGTATAGTATAACCCACCTGGTTAGCTAATAGTAGTTGAAGCTTTACACGTGTCTTGCAAATTCTAATTAAATATGGGTCTCGGGTTCGGACCTACAAAGGAGAAACTACCTATTAGTATCATGCTAGGCCTTGAAACTATAACATAAGGTAAGCTTCAACTTAGGATAGATAAATGATTTTTTTCTAAGCTAAACTAAATGTAATATGAATATTCTAAACTAATAAAATGACTTCAGACTACAATGCGCAACATTAGGATTTCATTCTCAACTCAACACTTTAGGGAATTAAATTCAGCGAATATTTTTGAGTAAAGCCGTCCAAAAATATTTGGAAAAGGTGGAGGTCGATCACTTGTCATTTTACTCGATTCTGATCAAATTTAATCTACGAGTCTTTCTGGCTTTCAGAAAATTACCAAATTTAATTGATAACATACTTCACATATAACAATGCAAGTGTGAAAATTTCATGATTTTCAGACGACACATGAAAAAGATACGAATTTAAATACACGATTTGAATAATTGGGTAAACTCAAAAATCCGCCTGGACAAAAATGGAATCTATATTTAAGTAGAGAATCCACCATAGGGAATAAATGCTGAAGGAACCTTTTTGCTAGGACAGATCTAACAAACATTTTGAAGCAATTCTAACTAAAATGCAATTTTTGAAAATGAGACATTAACTTCGAAAAATCATATTAAATTCATTTCAACACGAAATGGAGCACCGTCTGCGGCCACACGTCAATCTCGACGGGTACCACAATCGGTCAGAAGGGATCAAAGGCTAATTCCGGCCACACCGGTCGAAAAGCTAGCTGGCGGAAATTCCCGCCACAAATTTTAGCTGAAAATGTATCGGTCTCGATCGAGCTCGATACTCGTTGGATTTTCGCTCAAAAGTACTATTTTTGATAGTGCAGAAAATAAGGAATTTAATGGTGTAATCAGATCAAAGATCGGATAGCTAGAACATAAATTCGAGCTGGGCAGATTTATAATATAATATTCGGATCCGGATTTCAAACGACGAGAAATCAAAAATCTATTCAAGTTAACTACAAGATCCAAATGATCAAGGACTATTTTTAAAAAGAAGATTTCTAATACGACTATCCAGGAAGAGTAGATCTGAGATTTACATAAAATGAAAACAGGGAAAAATACCAAAAACTCACAACATCAAAAATCGGAATCGGTAGAATTAAAGATAATCGAAATATAAGCATATTTAGAACTTGAAATTTCTAAATTCATCGATCCGAATTACCAGAATCGGAGAAAGTACCTTCTCCGAGGAATTGGCGGCAGTCACGATGATTTTCCATCGTGATCATCCTTCGTGTCATCATTTCAATCATGTATTCGTGATCTACGCGTTGACACCTTCAAAATGACTATTTCAGAATTGAAATAGGAAACTAGAGTTGTACATTCTCTGGAAGCTGCTCGGCGTTTCGATTTTGAAAATGAATGAAAAATGAAACCTTAAACTCCTATTTATAGAGGAAAAATAAATAGGATAATAACGAATAAAAGAAAGAGGATAATGATGGAAAAAGAATAGGATAATTAAGAATAAGATAATCTTTTGAAAAAGAAATTGGATAATGACGGATGTGCCTTTTTCTATTAAATTTATTATTTTCCAACTTAAAGTTGTGCCAAGAGTTCATTTGAACTCGAAATTAGAAAATTCAAAGTTTGCCACGATGCTCGAAACTTTTTCTATCAACCCGAGAAAAATATTAGAACATATTTTTAAAGCAATTTTTGACCAAAATAAAATTTAACAGATTCTCTTGCCTGCGATTTTCCTTTATTTGAATCATTTAAGGACCCAACTAATTTTCTAACTTACCAGAGTGTAACATAAGTTGAATAAAATCTTCTAAAATATTTCGGGGTATTACAAGGTTGTTATCTTTTGTATTTTGAATATTGAATATTTTGGAGTTTAGATTACACATTTTGGATATTGATGATAGATGAGTTTGATTGGATATTAATGATGTTCTATTGGACATTTATGATGTTATATTGGATATTATGGATGTTGTATTTGACATTAGATGTTGTATTGAATATTGAATCTGTATTGGGCTTTGATCTGAATTTTTAGGAATTTAATTTATTGTAATTTTATTTTATTTTTTTGCAAATGTATGAACTACAGATAAATTAACCGTAGAGATAACAAAAAAAACCGTAGACATTACAAACACACGACCGTAGACAGTATAAAAAAACCGTAGACTTAAAAAACAATCACTTCGGTTAATAAACCGTAGTATTAAGAATTCTAAAAAGACTACGGTATAAAATAGAACCGTAGTCTTAAGGTACCTTTTACTACGGTTTTCAGGTCCAAATGGGGTGATATGTCTACGGTCCAAGTGTAATCTGTAGTCTTTATTGTCTTATCTCTATAGTATTTTTGGTCTTACGACTACGCTGTCATTACCGTAGTCGATTGGCTCTTAAGACTACGGTTATAATCTGTAGTCTTTATTGTCTTATCTCTACAGTATTTTTGGTCTTATGACTACGCTGTCATTACCGTAGTCGATTGGCTCTTAAGACTACGGTTATAAATCGTAGAGTAGGCGGGTACTTTATCTCTACACCACTTTTCTCTACCGTCGTAGATCTCTTAAGACTACGGGTTTTAGCCGTAGAGTATGAGCGTTTTTGTGGTAGTGATTGTTCATCACCACGTGTGTAGAATCTATATATATATATATAAAAATACAGTTTTTGTTGTATTTAAAATTTGCGCCAATTTCAGGGTATTTTTGTCCACATACATTTCAAATAGTGGAACTGCTTACCACGAATCACGCAACTGTCAAGGCGGTTTAATATTCAAAATCGAATCCAACAAATTTATATTTGGTTATTTCTCAAAAATATTCATCAGGCCAGCGGAAATCTCTCTCTAATCACATCTCGTGTTTTCAAATGTCCATCTACTTTTCTCTTGGCTCTACTATGAAAAGTTGAAGCTTTCCGTCCGATTGTGCTGCAAATAGAAATCTATGATGGCAGAACCTCAAAACCAGCAGCAAATTAACGCTCTCTTTGCAAATCGCAGTGCTAACAAGGTTCATACCAGTCCCCTTTTATATAGCCATCATGTATATATTTTTGAAGTGGTGTATGTTTATTTATACTTTGTATTTATCACGATTTATGTTTTTGTAGTGCAATTACAGACTGAGATTTTTGAGAAACTTGCATCCGGATTTTCATCACTTTCGTATGCATGATCATCTTTTTGGATAATAAAGGTATCTCTCTCTTGCATTTCTGCTTACCAATTGATTATTTGTTCGGTCAATTTTCCCTTATTTTTTTATTCTATTATATAATATTTTGGTGATTTTTGTTATGGGAATTTAGAGAGAACTTGAAATGTGTCTACGAATTCAACCATGACGATCAGTTTATTTATTTGGCTTATTGAACCTTATTTATTCGGGCTTGGATGTTGGTCTCTCTCTCTCTCTCTCTCTCTCTCTCTCTCTCTCTCTATATATATATATATATATATATATATATCATGCATGGGATGATAAAGTGAGTAGATCATGTTTAACGTTGGTCTATGGCAAAAAAATCTACATAACATAATTTGGATAGTGATATTGATATAGCATGTTTTTCCAATCCAATCAGCTTTTTAAGAAATGTGGTGTAATCGTTGTTGTGTAAAGATTAGATAGAAATTGGTAGAGGAGAAGAATTACAAGAAAAAGCCAATCAGAAAAAGAAGGATTGAAGGATAAAAGTGTAAAGAATTAGGAGGAAGCTCAGAGGTTGGAAATGAATTGTGCAAATAAATTTACGTAGGTCATTTTTCTCATCAAATGAAGAGATATATTGAAGAAACCATATTTATGAGGAGTTTTTCTTGATGCAATTTTTTTGTTCTAGGTATGAGGCTTATGCAGGATGAATATTGGCTTCTGAGATCCCCCTTTTAAAGTGATGTGTCTACCATGTAGTAGGTACTTATCACTTGCCAGTGGTTTCATATATAGTTTCCAAATTTTCAATCATGTCTAGATAGAACATGATTGCTAATATCTGGATTATCTCATCTTTGTGTTGGTTGGTTCAATAAAACAGGTACCTCTCAGTTGCTATTTCAATGCATTTTCCCCTCTCCTTTTCCTGATATAAGTGGTCGAAGTGGATGCTTTATGGTGTTTGAATTCTTTTAAATTACATTGATGATTGTCTTTTATATGGTTAGTGCATAATTCATATCCAATGTCCCTACTATATATTTCTAAAATTCATGACATAGGATGATCGACCTTCAATATTAACCATTATTTGAAATGTATCTACTTTGTTATAGAATAATTAGAGTATTGAGATTATATGTATGACAGTTGAGGAATTTAGATCTCAGGTTTGTTAAGTTAGGGGTGGTAAAAACATTTTATATTAGTTTCTCTTTATCATTTTAACATGATGACATATGATGTGGTCTATATTCGGTGTTAGCTTAGCTCCTGCAAAATTCTTTTTATTGTAGCTTTCTTTGTCTAGCTGATACCATCAATCCCGAGCTACTTCTATAGTTGTGCAATGAAGAAATGAGGCGATTCATTTTTTTGTATAATCTATTTTGTTTATGTCAATTGTAATATTTTAGCTCTCTCACTACTTTTTCTGGAATTTTTTTTTTTGGCAGATTAATGGATGTAAATTTTCGGATGAATCTTTAGAATTTAATTCCTATTGGTTGACTTCAAAATTTAATTCCCATTGGTTGTCTTTGGAAGAGTTGTAGTGTTTATTTATCTTTGGAAGATCCCTATTGTATAACTATTGCTACTTTAATAATAAATGGAAATTGTAAATTAGCATATTTAAAAATGAAAATTACCCCCAAAATATTCTATAGTTTTTTTTTTTACTTCAGTTATTTATTTATCGCATACACTTTTGATATGAATGACATGAATTGTCTTTAATTATTTCAATTAAGTTCAATGATTACCGTGCATCGCACGGGTGCAAAACTATTGTCTTTAAAATTAGAGTAAGTCATTCAATATGGATAAAAATATCTCATAGAGACAACCGTTATTCATAATCTGATCGACCCTTGGGCCTTGGCAGGGCGGGTCATGTCTTTGTTATTGCGTTCATGATTAATCATTAATTTGGTCGTTGTGTTTTTTTAATAATTTATTTAAGGAATTTAGTTTTTAGAAAAATGGATTTTATACAATTTCAGTCGGATTTTAACTTCTAATAGAGATGTACATATAAATGAAGTAAAAAGTAGTTTATGCATAAAAACATGATAAATATGTTATAATGGAACAAAACATAAGGGTTTACACTTCAAATTTAACGTTTAAATTATATTTTTAACTCAAAAATTTGTGACAGCTCGTTTGATGGGTCAGCTTAGTTATACATTTAAAACAAATAAAAAAAATAGTCATTTAAGACATGCATCGCATGAAATCATATGTCCAAATAAATAAGATCATGATGATATGTCAGGAATTCATGTTAGGAATTCAGCTTCAGAAAGAGACAAATACAGCAAAACAATGTAGGTCCCCTGTTTCATATTTTTATGGCCTTAAACCAATTCAGAAATCACAGTGAACATACAATAATCACATTCGAGGGGGTGAATCAAGATTGTTTTTAACACCCTGCCTACCACATACATAAATTGAAGCTAGTAGTTCAGATGTATATGAATTCAAATTTGAATAGTCACTTAAATCAATATATTGTAACAATAAACTCAATCACAATACGAATCTTCAACAAGAACATATTCAGTAGAACCCTAAAAGACATAGGGCACGCACATGTTAGGGAGGTATTAATAACAAATGAATAATGACAATTCACTCCTCAAGTGAATTTGATATCATAGAAACTCATTAATCACACAAACACGAAACTTCAAAGAAAACTAACCAATTGTCTGCTCAAGTGTGTGAGAATAATTTACTCCCTCAATGAAGATAAGATGTAGATAAACAAATGACGGTGTGATTCCGGTTTGATCGAAGTGGCAGCTACAATCAATTTTTTCAACACCCAAGTTAGCGAAGCTCTAGGATTTGAAGGGGTGTTATCGCAGATCTTGTGGTGCTCTAGCAGTGCTACACAGTCGTCATCGCCGACATGATCCCAAAGACATGGTAGAGTCTACAATCCCTAGCTGCCACCACCAATGAATGATGGTCGTGTCCAAGGTTGTCTCAAACATTTTGAAGACCCTGCGCAATTATATAAATTAGACCCTTTTAATAGTAAAATACAATTAATATTATTTTTAATGGAAAATATAATATAATCCTTATCTATTAATAAAATGAAAAATTAAACCTTCAAAATTCAATATTCAATAACATCTTAAACATACATAATGCTTAAGTACATTTTCAAGATGACTACAACAAGACTTCAAGCCCGTATAAACTAATGACCCCAACTTGTGAGAAGTAAATAAGAAATCAAAATTCTTCTCATAATATTGATATTATTCAAACCCCCTATTTAGAGAAGTTATGGCTTGATCAACAATGTAAAGAAAATAATTAATTCTAAATGATTCCTCTAGAGACAATGAAGGAGCAAACGATGCATTTAAATTCTCATCAAAATATTTTTTGATTTCTGGGAATTGGGAAGAAAGAAGATACATGCAACTGCTAGTCGGAAATTCTATCTTTTATTTATTAATTTATAAATATAATATACATTTAAACTATAAAAAAAAATTGGTCCCTTGAAAAATTTGGGCCCTGTTTGGTCGATCATGTGGAACACCCACATAGCCGGGCCTGGTCGCGTCTACATGGCGGTCGTATATGTCTTTCAGAGTTAATTGGTGTCCCACTATGGACGTCAAACTGTAGATCTAAAAATCTACAATTAATTCCATATTGAAGTTCGAGCATCGACGACTGCATAGACAAATAAAAAAAATCATAAAGCTAAAAAAGGACTGGGAGTGTTGACGATTGATCGGACTTTGACGATTATGACAAATAATGAAATTAGCACATATCAGACGCCGAGTCCCACCCAATTAAAAAATTAGCACATGGGCCTCTAAATGTTTAAGATGATGGTATGAAAAATATGAATGAAAAATATAAAATATTCATTTTTTCATGCATATATACAAATTCTAAATGAAATTAATTTCTTAAAAAATAATTATAAATTCTAATTGAAATTTAATAAATCCTAAAAAACCTGAATACTTAAAAAAAAATTGGAGGGTTGCAAGCCGAACTCGCCGTCTGACACTTTGAATGAAGTCTGGCGCAAGACTTGGGAAGAGTCTACTGTGCACTCAGTGTAAATACACTTGCACAAGATCTGCTGACACGTGGCTATTATATATATTTTTTAAATCGAGAATACACTATGGTATTGTGCACTTATATGGAAAGCAATGTAGATGTGGCTCCATAAAGCTATTGAGGCACTTATCTAAGGTTTTAGTTCAACAGTGAATTCTTGGGAACTCCCACTAGTGTTTGACAACTATAAATTAGTTTTATATGTGTATATATATGCAAATAACACAATTCAACTATAATAGATCTAAATTAATTACCATAATTTATAATAAAATTATGTTATTATTTTTACACGTAACAATATTAAAAAATCTCGTAAGAGTATTAAAAAAATATGTTTGAAAAATAAAATAAATCATTTACGATGCAATTATATTGAGTTGCATCGGTGAGAAGTCTTGGTAAGTATTTGAATCATCGATAAATGAACAATGTTGTCCAATTTTTCCAACTTATTATGTGTAAAATAATAAAGTAATTTTATTATATATTAATATAATTTAGAGATTTGAATAATTAATTGAAGAAATATAATTCAATAATAATTGAAAAACTAATATAATTCAATAGCAAGAAATGATCTGTTGTGCACTTCCAGTTGGATTCCTAAAGATCGACTGTTGATCTAATATATTAGATAAGTGTCTCAATAAGTAAAATTGATATATGACAGTAGATGCATATTTGAAAATAGTGCACATGCGTATTTTACTTTTTTTAAAATTAAAAGTGAGAGAGAGACATGTGTATGATCGGATCTCCTAAGTACAAATGCACTGATTTCATAGTAGACTTTTTCGAAGACCTTGGAATATTTTCACGAGATCTCACTATGTTTAGGGAAAAGTATGGGACTGCGACTCACATAAGAGTTGAAAATTATTGGTGAATTCGATGCTACATCCGACCGCAGTGCATACCTCCGCTAGATGAATGCCACGTGGAAACTATTTATTAATTTATCTTTATTATAAAAATACTTTACCATGGTTAGTTTTACACTATTTGGCACTATTTATGCTTATTTAGTCAAAAAGTGCAATTATGACCCTGTTAACCTATTCATTTATAAAAGTAAACCTATGTTACATCGGCCAAGTATATCGGCGAGTTTTTTTGTTTTTTCAAACTCCGAAATCAATGAATTTTGAAGCATTGGCGATGACTCGTATACATTTTCGATACCCATATTCTCAGATCCCCTCATCGGCTGACTTGTTTATAATCAATAAAATTGATAATCGAACCATTTTTTTATGAATGAAAAGGGGAAAATAAAGAAGGAAAAAACAGCAAAAAAGAAAACAGAACCAAACATCTTCTTCTACCCCCAAACCATCACTTTCTTCTCCGGCGACTCCGGCGAATTCCCACACCGCCGGTGACAAGTGCACCCAAACCCAACAAACACGATTCCCAACTCAACGATGTTCGCGATTTGAGTCCAAATTCTTAAACCATATGGACAACCTGTGGCGGGTGGTGGTTGTCAGCAGAAAAATAGAGTCGGAAGAAATGAGAAGATGGAAAAGTGGTGCTTGTTGGCCGAAAGAGGGGTGGTGAAGATGAAGAAGAGGTGGATATAGTTGGAGAAGAGGAGGAGCTGTGGACCTATGGTTGAGTATTTTTTTTTTTTAATTGTGACTTAGCCTAATTGAAGAGAGAGAGAGGAAAAAAGTTAATTATGTTTAATAGTATTATATTCAATCAATACCTTAGAAAGAAAATTATTTAATTAATTTGTTTAATTCTAATTTTTTTTCTTATTTTTTAGAATGAAATCCTAGATTGATTTTGATGTTTCATATGTATGTATGTATGTATGAGTAGTTTAAATGTTATAATTTATGAACTTATAAATTATGTCATGAAAATTTCTTGGTTAGAAATAAATAAATATATATATATATATAAAATGTTACAAGTTTTGTTTGCTTAAAAAATAAAATTTATTTCACTAAGTAATGACCCAATGTATAAAATGACAAAATAATTATTTTCTTAAATACTTAAGTATGAAATCATAATTTAATTCAATACATAGTATTATTGTGTTACAGCTTAATATTATAAATTAGTATTGATATAATAGTGTATAGCCATAACTTAATATTATAATATATTATTACTTAATATTACATTATTATGGACTTTTATGTGGTTGCCTCAATTTATTAATTGGGTATCTGACAATAGAGTAATTAAAAAGCGAAATTAGATTATATGTGTTCATTTGATTTGAAATTAGATTATATGCATTCATTTCATCTGCGACTATAATATATTATATCATATACATTAATTTCATTTGAAATTATCAGTTATTATATTGTAATATTTGAAACGAAATGAACTTATATAATGTAATATTTTTATTTAGAATAAAATGAAATAATATATTCTAATTTCTTTGGGAAAAGGTGCAAATATACCCCTAACATATACCATGAAGAGCGAACTCCCCCATAATGTTTTTTTAGTGCAAATAGCACTAAATAGGAAATTTATTAAAAAAATATAAAAAATATGTGCAAAGTTTTTTATTTACAATATATTACGTACTCATGCAACTTCAATAATAAAATGCTAATTATTTTGAATCTTTGCCCCCCTCCCCATACCTGACACGATTGAATTGCAGCACAAATTACTTTCAATTTTATTTCTCTTTCATTAAAATAATAAAATTTATTGAAACTCTTGATTACATGTATTTTTCATACTTTTTTTCAATAAATTTCATTCACAAAAGTACAAACTCAATTATGATAAAATAATATTAATTTTTTATGCACATGTGTGTGTGATTGTAGGTCTATAATTAAAGGAAAATTATACTTTCTTAAAAGGGAAATTGTACAAAAAATATATAATTTAATTTGTTAGATATGAAAAATTGAAAAAATAAAAAATGGTAATAAAATGTTATTTTTTCACCAAAAAAAAATTAATTTTGGGAGAGGGAAGAGGGGATTTGCACCTACTAATAAACGTTAGGGTGTTATTTTCTCTAAAGAAAACGTTAAGGGGATATTCGCTCATCATGGTAAACGTTAGGGGTGTATTTGCACCTTTTCCCAATTTCTTTTAATTAACTAAAAATTACATTATATTGTTCATTTGATTTCAAAATATAATAAATTATATTATATAAGTTCATGTGATTTGAAATTATAAAAATATTACTCCATCTGTCCCACTTTGATATGCTTATTTTCCTTTTTGGTATGTCCCGATATATAGGCATGTTTCTATATATATCTAGCTAATTTACTAATATATATATCCCTATTTAATATGTTTACATTAGGTATTAATTTAATATAAAAGAATTAAATAGGGGCATATTATGAAGTTTCTTGATTAATTGTCTTTCCCAATCATTTTCTTAATTCCCGTGAAAAACTCCAATCAACCTATCAATATGGGACGGAGGGAGTAGTTCATTTGAAATTATATTATATAAGTTCATTTCAACTAAATCATAACATTTGAAACGAAATTAATTCATATAAATAAATTTCTTGTGATTTATAATGAAATGCAATAGTATATTCTTGTCTTATACCATTTGAAATGAAATGAACTTATATGAAGTAATTTGTTGTGATTTGTAATGAAATGAAACAATATATTTTAATTTGCTTATAATGAACTAATAAATTACATTATATTGTTCATTTCATTTCAAAATATAATAAATTATACTATATAAGTTCACTTGAAATTAGATTATATAAGTTGATTTTGGTTGAAATTATAAGAAATTACAATATATTAGTTCATCTAATTTCAAATAGCAATAAATCTCATTATATAACTTTATTTCATCTAAATATCAATAATAATTTACAATATGTTCATTGTTGATGATTTGCGTACTGGTAGAGTGGTGTAATTTTGAATATTTTGAATCTCACCAGCGTCGCTAAGTGTGAGTTTGTTTAAATTAAATCAATATATTTGATGTAATATCTGATAATTTCAAATGAAATGAACTTATATAATTTATTTTCATGTACTTTGAGATGAAATGCACAAATATAATGTTATTTCTTATAGTTTCATATGAAATAAAGTTATATTGTGTAATTTCTTGATATTTGAAATAAAAATGAACTAATATAATGATTTCATATAATTTGAATTGAAATGAACAAATATAATGTAATTTCTTATAGTTTCAGATGAAATAAAATTATATCACATAATTTATTGTTATTTAAAATAAAATGAACTTACATAACCTAATTTCAAATGAACTAATATTCTCATAATTTCAAATCAAATAAACTTATATAATGTAATTTATTATAAGTTGGAATAAAATGAACTAATATAATGTAATTTGTTAACGTATGACTATACACATCATTCAATACTATTAAGTTTTGACACAAATCATTCAATACTAATTTATAATATTAAGTTTTGACACGATCATACTCAGTATTAAATTAGAATTTCATATTTTGAAGTTTCGTCTTACACACATCACGTTATATGAAATGAAATAAGCAAATATACTGTAATTTTTTATAGTTTCAAATGAAATAAAGTTGTATAATGTAATTTCTTGATATTTAAAATAAGGTTAATTATAATTTAATTTCTAATGTTTGAAGGTTTTAATTCTACAATAAATTATATTATATAGGTTCATTTGGTTTCAAATTAATTGTATAATGTCATTTCTTAGAATTTGAAATGAAATAAAAATTATATAATGTGTTTTCTTATAATTTCAAATGAATTAGCTTATATAATGTAATTTTTTTATAATTTGAAATAAAATTAACTAATATAATGTAATTTGTTAATTCTTTTAAAGAAATTACTGAAAAACGATAATCCGTCCTATTCATATTTTAGTTATCTGCTTAAAATCTGTTCTATGATATGTGTGGGACAGATGTAAGAACATAAAAGAATAAAGCAGTAAAAACGCACGAGATGGTAACCCAGTTCGGTTCAACCAACCTACTCTGGGGGGATTGCTCCCAAACTTGAAGTTCCGACTATTACTCCTTCCACTACAAAAAATTCGCATTTTAACGACGGATTTTTCCGTCGTTAAAAATTAAAAATCCGTCGGTAAATCATTTTAACGACGGATTCCATCCGTCGTTAATAATCTCATCGTTAAGTTATTTTAACGATAAATTAACGACGGAAAAATGTTAACGACTAACTTAGCGACGGAATTTTTCCGTCGTTAACTTATCGCCGAATTCTGTCATTAGGAAAAAAAATAAAAAAAAATTATTAATTTAACGACGGAAATATTCCGTCGTTAAAAAAAAAAAAATTGGCCAGCCACCACTCAATTGAGCCGAGCCGACAAGCCACCCAATCCAAGCCGCACCGAGACACATAACCGAGCCAACCAATAATTCAAATTAAACCCTTTCAAGTTTGTGCCCAAGTGAGCTTGAACCCGAGACCTCTGGGAAGGAGAGTGATGCACTAACCAAATGGGCTAGTCAGTATTTCATGTTATAATATGGAAATAGCATATATATATATATATATATATATACACCACACGAAACTTATTTATATATTATTTTTAAATTAAATAATTATATATTTTATTCATTTCTTTAAATATCTATTATAATTTTTAATATTATATTATTACTTGAAAAATTAAAAATAATATAAAATATTAAAAAATAGTTTAAAATATTAAAAAATAAAATGGATATTTTAAAATGTAAAATAAAAAAATTAAAAATTAATTTTAGAAAAATTTGAAATATTCAAAATATTAATTTAAATTCGAAAATAATTATTACTTGAAAAATTAAAAATAATATAAAATATTAAAAAATAGTATATAATATTTAAAAATAAAAAAATAAAATAGAAATTTGAAAATGTAAAATAAAAAAATTAGAAATATTCCAAATATTAATTTAAATTAGAAAAAAAATTAGTACTTGAAAAATTAAAAATAATAAACAATATTAAAAAATGATATAAAATATGAAAAAATAATATAAAATATTAAAAATTTTAAAAAAATCACATAAATCAAATAAATCTAAAAAAAATAAAACAAATAAAAAATAAAAAAATTTAAATTCGTAGTTAAGTATTAATTAGTAAATAAAAAAATAAAAAAAAAGTAAAAAATAAAAAAAAAATCAAAATTAAATTTAACTACAGAAAATATCCGTCGTTAAAATTAAAAAAATTAAAAAAATTAAAAAAATAATATTTAACTACGGATTTGCCCGTCGTTAAAATAAAAAAAAATAAAAAAAGTAATATTTAACGACGGATTTTTCCGTCGTTAAAAAAAATAAAAAATAAAAAAATATTTAACGATGGATTTTTCCGTCGTTAAAAAAATAAAAAAAATTAAAAAATAATATTTAACAACGGATTTTTTCGTCGTTACGTTAGAGACGGAAAAATCCGTCGCTAGTCCGACGTTAAACATCGTAATCTTCACCTGTCGTTAATTCCGTCGTTAATTTAACGACGGAATATAATCCGTCGTTAATTTAACGACGGAATATAATCCGTCGTTAATTCCGTCGTTAAATCGCGTTTTTCTTGTAGTGTTCGAAGAGGGTATTAAGCATCTTACACATACAAGACTCCCGCCTTATGTCGCTCGTTCTTCTCCTCGAACTCTTTCGCTAGCCGAAAGTTGTAAGATTCTCTTACAACCGTGACACTAGACTCCCTCTAGCTACCCACAACTTCAACTTACAATTTCTCCTGAGATTGCGTACAAAACGGAATAAAAAATCCCCTCACGTGTTTCATTGGAAAACACTCAAAACTAGTCTATCACGTTCAACGTTTTAATGAAGAACTACTAGTTACAAAAATGACCACAAACTGATTCTAACACTAGAATCTAAACAAAATATAAGTGGTACCGATTGCTCCTCAATTCGGTCTTCTTAAAGACTTGGTGTCGATTTCCATCCGCCAACTAGGTAAGTGAATTGTGGTTTGTGGCCTTCCAAACGTGTGTAGATACTTCCCAAGTGTAGGAGGGTTGTTTCAGCACCGGATCTACACAACAAGGCAGTAAAGCGAATCTATCTTGACCTTCCAAACTGGTTTGGCGCAAGATCTTTCCAACAAGGAAACTGCCATAAATAGAGTGTCCCTGGTTTTGTATGGGACATAATCTGGAACAATTCACCAACTGTTCTTCTTTTCTTGCACAGCGGAAAACAGATTTTGTTGGGACATACCCAGGTCCATTTTGTCGAACATATCTCGCCAATAACAACACGAACACTTAGTGCATAAATGTGGCACTAACAATTACAATATATTATTTCACTTCATTCAAAATAATAATAAATTACTTTATATAAGTTCATTTCGTTCCAAATATTATAATGTAATTTTTTATAATTTGAAATGAAATGAACTAATATAATGCAACTCCTTATACTTTGAAATGAATTTAACTAATATAATGCATTTTCTTATAATTTCAAATTAAATAAACTTATACAATGTATTTTCTTGTAATTTGAAATAGAATGATCTAATATGATATACTTTTTTTATAAATTCAAAATTACTGACTAAATAAAAAAAATTAAATTATTACTAACTTGAATTCAAATTTCACAAAATAAATGAGTATATTTATTTTAAAATTTATATTAACACTACTTATTAATTGAGATCGTTAGATTAAAAAATAAAAAATATCTAATTTAATCCCTTTATTATATCGTGTATGATAATATAAGATTTAAGAAAGTTAACTTTATTAATTACTAATATCAATGAGAAATTAACTTATTTCCTCTCTCTTCCTTTCTTCCTTCCCTGCCATTCTTCTTCTTCAAGACTTCATCTCCAACACGAATTAGAAAGCAGTCTTCACAGCAACTCAGCAAGAATAGTAGTTACCTCCGGTCTCTCCCCGTTTTTTCTCCGTTGGCGGCACCGGAGGCGCGACTGTCGATCGCAATGAGTACCTTCCCTCATCTTTCCCAAAAGTTCTCTGCCCGGCTGCCCCTCTGTCTCTCTCTCTCTCTTGCACATTCTAAATCTAGGAGTTCATTTATCGTCTGCTCTTCTTTTATGTGGTTTAGTGAAGTGGAGAATATTGTGAGCTGAGACTTTTTGAGGAGCTTGGTGGATATGGATTATTCTCCACATTTTCGGAATGAGCTTTGATGTGTGTTCTTGCCAGTCCATTTGTGTCAAAATTCAGTCCTTAATTTGAATTCCTTTTTCTTTCTATCAGAGAATTTTGTTGGTTGAGACTATAACTTATTGAAAATTTTCTTTGTTTAATTACTTTGTTTTCGGATTCTTGGAAAACCCACGTTAAAGGACCAATCTTGTTTAGATTTATACCAGTTTGGCGACGGTGAGGAGGCAAAATCGCCGGTGGCCGTCGTGGTGGTGTTTGTTAATCTGAAGAAGAAGACGAAAAAGTTGAAGAAAATGTGGATGCCAACTTTTTGATTGGATGTGTGCATAGGAATTCAAAAGATTAACTGAACCATAGTTAAATATTGTGAAACACGATTTATAGAGTTACAGGTCAAATCATATTTATGTTCCATAAATGTACTTGTCATTGAACTTTAGCACAATATTCCGCCACTAATATGTAGTAGATGGTTAATAATAACAATATTAATTACTTATACAATTCCATAAAAAAAACTTATATAAACGAAAGCAAAACGCCAAAACTTTTTTAAATTAATACCCGATAAATTAATAATCTCTCTAAAATAATATTTTTTCCGATCTCTATTTGGGTCAATTAAAAAAACATTCATATCAATAAGATGATAAAATGATATTTTTTGGAAAACTCGTATGTAAATATATTGTATTATTAAGAAACAATGAATATTGCTTAATAATTTTCACTATTATTATTATTATTATTATTATTATTATTATTATTATTATTATTATTATTATTATTATTATTATTATTATTATTATTATTATTATTATTATTATTATTAGTTGGGGAAAGAAAGAACCATATATGCGGATTGACGACCAGATATCTCCGTTTATACTACTACACAACATATTTATTAATTAGTTGTTATGAAGTCCGCATTTTTAATCAAGAATTAGACTTGCAAGATCAAATATCGTATGCTATGCAGCATGTATTTTCATTTAAATAGATTAGATGACCAAACAAAATATTAGAACTAGTGTGTGAACAAGTAAAGTGAAAGTACTTTGTTAAAGATATATTTGAAAGATTTTATAAATAGTCAAATACCCGCCAAATAATTTATAACTCCATTTCTTTTATAAGATCAAATAAGAGAGATCTTATTTTGAAAAATAACTAATCGCTTTTCTAAAAATTTGACCAAACACTTTGAAAAGTTCTCAAAGGAATCATTAAATATCTCAAAGAGCTTACAAAATCAACCTAATACTTGTATCAGACATCATGTAAATATAGATAAATGGCGAGTCATTATTTCATCAAAAATACAAAATAAAGTTATGAGTCAGGAATGGCATGTTAATGTTGAAGTACAATAATAAGTAGAATAACATATTAAACTTTATATAATTACTAAAGCTTAATTAGGTTACAACGACTGCTATTCCTTCTCAACAGTAAAAAAGAATACAAACATATAGTATTCCAGGAAATCAATTTCCTAATAAATTTCCATTTGACACATTTTCTAATGCCTCAAATGGACAAAAAACACCTGATACTATAGCATGAGTTGTTACAATAAAATTACCCTGAAATCCAAACATAAAAAAAATAATAAAGTAAAAAAGAAACTGTCACATCTGAGGAAGATTTTAGCAACCTCCATCATCTCTTCCTCTTATTTTAGTAGAAAAAACAATTGGGCATTATTCTTTCGGTCAACATTAGAATAGAAGATGAAACACCATCTGTTCTAGTTTGGTCTCGTTAAATTTGTCTAAGTCCTGGCTCGAACAAGAGGCGATGACATAGGAGAGTGAGGCGACATTTTGTGGGGAGTCATCATAATCTCATCCAATCTACGGAACGACAAGCTAATCTCGAGCTTGCTCCTCCTGCATTGCTTCCTAGGAGCATTAGCCTCAGGGCTAATGCTTTGAATCACCAACTTTCGGATCCTAGTCAGCGCCACTTGCATCGTGTCATCATCCATGTTGGCAAAGCAAACGCGGAACCACCCAGGCTCGGAGCAGTGGAACGAGGCACCAGGCGACACGTTGATCTTGACGTCATTGATGACGACACGCCACAGCTCCAGCTCAGCCTCGAACGTGGGCCCCTTGAGCAGCCTCCTCAAGTCCATCCAGCAGTATAGCCCTGCACTACTTTTGAGACTACCAATCCCCATTTGGGCCAAGCCTTGAGACAGGAGACCGTGTCTCGAGGCCAGCCTCCTAGAGCTCTCTGCAAGGAATCTGTCCACAAAAACCTCGTCGGACAGCATCCTTGCTAGCAAGTACTGTGTCTGAGTCGAGACTAGCCCGAAGCTCGACATTTTTCGCGCGCAGTTCACTACCACGTCATTGTAAGAGTAGATGATTCCAACCCTGAACCCCGGAAAACCCAGGTCCTTGGACAGGCTGTAGACAATGTGGATAAGATCGAGATTGCAGTCGGGATATTCCTGCACGACCTCTGCAATGCTAACGAAACCGGGCTCGTCGAACACTGTGGCCGAGTAGATTTCGTCGCAGATTAAGTGGATTTTCTTCTCGTTGATGAAGCTCAATGCCTCTGCTAGAGCTTCTCTCTCCAAAACTGTGCCTAATGGATTTGATGGGTTGTTAAGAAGCAACCCTTTCACCTTAATGTTTGCTTCTTGAGCTTTTTTATAAGCTGTTTCGAGCCCATCACGTGTGATCTTGAAATCGTTCGAGCTCTCGCAGATGACGGGGACTAGTTGTACACGTGTGCGCCACGTCAGATCGCGGTCGTTTCTGCATAGAAACAAAGACAATTATGAGTCCCGGTGGGGATGGCCTAGTGGTGGAGTGAGGTTTCTTGGAGACCATAGGTCATGGATTCGAATCTCCTCAATACTATCAGGTCGGGTGTGTGAGTTAAAAAAAAAAAAAAAAACAAAGACAATTATGAAGTACAATACAAAAATAGACAAATATAATTTACGACCATGTCTTGAAAAAGAGACAAATTAAACTGAATATATTTTCGAAGGGCCACCGGGGTACATTGAAAATGATAATACAATCAACTAGGCCAAACTGTTTGTTTGTAACTTTGTATAGATGTCGATCAAGAAAAGCTATGGTATTTCAGTATTTGTCGTGTAGTAGTTATTATACAAAGACGAAGTAGTAGTTGTCGTGTCGTTTAGTGTCGTGCCCCACCAATATTTTTGGTGTGGCCATTGATGAATTATTTGTAACATGGGAAGCTAATAAAAATAGAATGAAAATTAGAAAAATAATAAAAATGCTTACGCTGGATAATATGGCGTTGGCACCAATAGTGCATCGCCGGGATCAGCCAAGCAGAAGGCCAATGTTTCTTGAGCCCCGGTTGCGCCACCGCTCATAACTACACGATCCGGGTCGAACCGGACTCTGTTTCCCCTCAGTTTCTCCATGAATCGTGCAACAGCCTGCATAATTCAAGATCAAATATGAGTTAACTTTTCATTAAAATTTGAATTATCTTGACATATCTTTTATGATAATGTGATATTAGTACATTTCTGAATTGTGGCAAGCCATGATAGTCTTGATAAATCGCGATGTCTTTGAACTGGTTGGCCCCTTCTGCCGTGCAAATTGAGGCCTTCTGGTTTTTCTGAACCCATTCCTGGACTAAATCCAAGGAAAGCTGCAGACACACAAAATCAAAGATGTTCCTTAAACGAAACAAAAAATCACTAGAAATTGAATATGTAAACGATTTGATTACAGATAATGTTACCTGGTTTTCTGCTAAGCCCATCTGAATAATTCCATTAGGATTATGTGTTGGGTGGTAAGGATCAGTGTCGTAAGCTTTCCAGCCGTCGAAAAATGCAGAGTTTTCACCATGTCCATCGTTGGTAGCAATCTTGGACAGAATTTGCTTTTGGTTTCTCAACATGAGTTCCATTGTTTTATACAAGTCAAAACAAAGAAATTATATATAGAAATGAAAGAATAAAGCAATATAATGAGACAAGTTAGATTTAACTAACTAAATTTGAATTGTCAGAAGATGGTTTTTGAGTGAAATGTTTAAGGTATTGGATGACTTATATATAGTAGTAGGAATTGTTGCAGCATATACTAAAAGTGATGAAGCTTCGTGTGAAGGAACACTTTGAATAATTAATATTGGAAATAATGTTAATATGAAACTCGTCTCTAACAGCTATTTAGCTTTTGTGGTCCTTCAAAATGGTATCAGAGTCATGCCGAATAAAAAAAAGAGTACTTATTCCGGTTCTACCGACTCTCTTCCTACTAAAAATTTTCCACATGCAAGAAAAAGAAGAACATAGCAAATACCCAAAATAAAATTCTCTTTGAAAACAAAAGAATTTTGAATCTTAATTGGCAGCCGGCTTTGAACTTGAATCCCAAACAACCTTTGATCCACACATTGCCTATACTATGAAGGCTAGTAATGAAATGAATTCAACAGTCATTTGGTTGGGAAAAATTAAAAAGTAATAATAATTCTCTAAGGATTATCAAACAGCCAGCTCATCACATCAATGATCAACCTAATTGTTCATCACCAAAAAAAGTTATGCTCCAGAATTTTTTTGAATTGCAATCTTTTAAATGATGATTAATGGATCAGCAAAGGGCTAGCTAATTAATTAGGCCGGTTACAGATTTTATACACAATATACTAAAAGAAGAAATAACATGTGAACAATTTCTTTATTTGGAATTAACACAATTAATGTTAGTTTAGATTTCATTTTCTTGATTTGGCAAAAAATCTGCCGTCCCATTTTGATTTATGTGACAATAAGATGTAATTAGGAACATTAATTGCGATTCTTGCATGCAAACCCAGAATTTATTTAGGTACCGTGTGAACAGTGCAGCATTTTGTGAGAATTTTGAGCTTAATTACACCGAAATATTCAGCACTCTCTTTTGTCATCATATGATGACGATTTGCACGCTTCAAACTTTTTTCTGGATTTTCTCTCTTTTTTTTAATAAATAAAAATTTAATAGTAATGGGAAAACTACAACTATAGTTCTATATTTAGTCAAACTGAAGACCCGTCCCGCCAAAAAAAAAAAGAAAGAAAAAGGAAAAAAAAACTAGATATGCACATTACCTATTTTCAATAATTAATTAACCACTCAAGCTAACATTTAAACAATGATTAAAATTCTCACTTTAAATTTAAATAAAAGTATAATAGGTTAAATTTGTTCGAATAATTAGGATCAAGCGAGCTTACAAAATCTGGAAACCAACAACTAATCTAAACGGAAACACCACAGACGGGATAAAAGGGGTTCTTACCGAGCCAATTCGATTTCGAGCCAATTCGATCGATTGGGTAGTTGTGCTATTCGGCTTGGGTTACACTTTGGGCTAAATTTTATATAAGCTAGAAATTTTTAGAAATTTTACTCGGGTATAAATTAAGTTTATCAATTGATGTCTACTTAAACTTCTCATTTTGAGAAATTAATAAAATAACTCACCACTAATTAATTGAGTATATGTTTAACTAAAATAGAAAGATAAATAATAGAATTTCAACTTATTCAAGTCAACCCATTTAGTTTCATCTAGGCTATTCTTCGGTTCGGGAAAATTTGAGATAGAACTTTCAAGCCCTAATTCTCATTTTTATAAGGCTATTAAAGTCAACCCTTTGATTTGGGATTGGATATTGACATCCCTAACCTTAGGGCGAAATACAAAATGCAGAATGATAAAAAGAAAATAAAAATACTTTATAATGCTATGCACTATTCTATAAAATTTGATATCATTACTTTAAACAGTCAATCGAACTTCAAGCTGAGATAACCTTACAACCAACATCATAATAAACCTAGTGTACCCATTCAAATTCTTAGATCATCATTTGTTTATGTCAAATTCGACTTTCACATTCCTTATATCAAATTCAAATTGTTTGATCAGCTCAATGCTTAAAATTCCAGAGGTTATTTCATCAGACTAATATAAATGGATCAAAAAAGTCTAGAATTTTCAATTCATGGTCCCATTAAAATTAATGTTGAGAACTCAAAATTTCAGTCACAACTCTGTTGTCAGTCTTCAGATAGTGATACGACAATACTACGCCTTCTCTTCGATCTCTCTCGAGTTTTATACTGTTGCAAGATTGAAATTTTGAATCCATTAATTATATTGTAATCCCTACCACACGCGCGCGCGCACACACTTTATTCACGCAGCCTGTGTTCTAGAGAAGAATCCAAGTTATAGTATAGGTCAAGAATGTAGATCAATTTTTTCTTACAAGTTTAAAATACATACTCCAATATAATGGTACGTAGCACATCTAGTCATCTATATATGGTCGAGCCCACAGATAAACACGGTTTCAGATGAGATCCTTTATTCTAATTTCGTGTTTCATCTTAAATTCAAATAGTTAGATTTATGTCATGTGTATTTACAAAATTAAATAATTGTCCATTAAATAGAAATAAATATATATAGGTAAAAACTTGCATGCATAATGATGCAAATAACACTATATGAGATGGGCGGGTCAAACCCGCGCTTTGACCCGGTCAACCTATAAAAAAAAATCTGTCCAAAGTCGGCAACAACAGTCCTATTAAAAGGTATCACAAAACATTCGAAAAGTATCATCTGTATCATTAAAAAGTAAGGGGCCTGCTAGTTATTTTATACTAGTTTATTTAGTTCAAATTGTGATTTTTTCCATTCAAATTAATGTTTAGAGCTTAGTAGTTTAGGGATTTTTTAGGGTTCATGGTTTTTTAAAGGGTTCATGTTTTTTAGGGGTTTTATTTAGGGTTCATGATTTTTTAGGGTATATTTTTTTTTTAGAGTTTTTTGGGGGTATTTTTAGGGGTTTATTTTGTGTTTTTTAGGATTTTTTGGGGGTGTTTTTAGGGGTTTATTTTGTGTTTTTTAGGGTTTTTTAGGGGGTGTTTTTAGGGGTTTATTTTGTGTTTTTTAGGGTTTTTTGGGGGGTATTTCTAGGGGTTTATTTTGTGTTTTTTAGGATTTACAAATTCTATTTATACTTATTTCAAACAAATTAAATCAATTTATTTTAATTTTAGGGTTCACTATAATTTTTTAGGGTATATATTTTTTTGGAACAAATAAAATTGATAAAAAAGACAAAAAACGTACAACACCCAGCTAGAAAAATGGAAAAAAAGAGAAAAAATTGGCCAGAAAAAAAAAAAGACGGGCGCGTGGGCTGTGTGCGTGGGGCCATGCGCCCGCCTGAAATAGCAGCACGGAAGACCCTCCGCATGCAAGTGCAGCTCATATATATAACATGAATTCAATGGTTGGAATACAAGATGAAATACCAAATTGGAATAGAGGATCTCGTCTGGATTTCCGTATGCATTTTGGATTTCATTGAGCTATGTTCTAATTAGAAAATCATATATATATATATATATATGTATGTATAAGGAATGGATCTAGTGAGAACTAGGCCCTATGTGAGAACTAAGAACAAATTCTCACCATCTAATCCGACCACATCCATGGTCTCGATTAAATTAAATAACAATTCAGTGGCATTTACGTAATAACAACCAAATTCACTGCCCGCGAAGCTTAGTAAGGGCAAAATTGAAATTTTTTGAAAATATACGCAGATTTTGAATTTGCAGAGAAAGTTCAATCACCATAGTTGCTCAGAGAAAGCTTACTCAAGCAAACCAATACTGTAAAATCAAAGAGAAACGCTAAACCAGTTCTATAGATTTTTGAAATCTTCTGAACAAACAGCAACACTAGCGAAAGATTAAACTTTCTAACCACAAAAGATGAAAAATCAAGGTGATGTATCATTCAATTTTTTTTTCCGTATTGTTCGGTATTTTATTTCACCTAAACTGCAAGTCCACAGCAAGGTGATATTTCACCTAAAAATTAAGGTGATATTTCATTCATTTTTTTTTCCGCATTGTTCAGTATTTTATTTCACCTAAACTGCAAGTACACAACCAGACTTCTAATATAACAGTGGACAAGGTCGAATCCACAGAGACTTAAAAAGCTAAGTTACTAATTATCCAAATTAAATTACCTACTATTATCTAGACCACCCAATACGATGTAACTTCCAAATTAACTAAAAGAAACTAAATAAATAAATAGAAGAACTAAATTTAATTACCATAGACTGAATGCATAGGACAAAGTAACTATGAAGGACAGACGTATTCTAGGTTTATTAATCATCAATTAATCCATTCATTTCACTAAAATCATTGATGCACCTCTGTTGGAATTTTAATTATGCTGGAGCAACCACAAAAGCATCATAAACCTCCTCTCGAAATGTGACATCCCAAAATTTCATAAATAGAAACATCTCATTTATTTAATAAAAGAAAAGAGTTTAATACGCGAAAGCAATATTTATAATAACACAATATTTATTTAATTTTTGACCATCACTCCGTCTCCACATCATCGCCCGAGCTTCCTTAGCCTGAAAATAAAAATAGCTTTGGGGTGAGTGCTATTAACTCAGTGGGGTTAATGCATTTATCCAGATTATACACAATATGAACAATAAATACATAGCATATCAAGTATCATTTTCTTGCAACCTGTAGGTCGAACATGCAACCCGTAGGTTGAGTAACTTTTCTTGCAGTTCGTAGGCCAAACATATAATTTCCACATATAAACTGCATAAAATGCATAATAAGGATAAATGAATTATTGCATAACAATCCACGTTGGATTCCCCACCTTTACTTGACTTGAAAAAATATAACGAATTAATTTAATCCACGCGCGCAACCTAGAATAATATTAATAATAAATTAACACAATATATATAAAATATCTTAAGGCTCTAAAATAACATAGTTTTGGAGATAGATATGTATATATAAGTACATGTGTGCATGGAATATATAATATATATACATATATGGAAATGCGTGTATATACAATATGTGTACATATATTTATGCATGTGTGTGTGCGTGTTATGCATATATAATAAGCTAGTGAAAGAAAATCATAAAATGAGTTCATGACTTAAGAAAACTAGAGAAAAATATGGAATTTGTTTTGAATGCTTTTGGTGTGGTTTGGAGAATGAAAATGCTCCTATTTATATTAGATTTTGGTGTAAGAAAAAGGAAGTAACATAATTATGTGGATTGATTTGAATCAAATCCCAAATTTCATGAAATAGATAATAATTTGCATAAAATTGGTGAAATAATTTTCAGAAAAATATGCATTGATTCTTCACATGAAGAAGAACCAATTTTGTATCAAAATATATGCTTCAAAATAGTTGAATTTAAAAAAAAAAATATTAAACTTGTTTTGGCCTCACTACTAAATTATTTTTTTGGCTAAAATAAATAATAATAAATAAATTCTAATTTAACCAATAATGTTCATAATCTGACTACCCAGTTAATTGCTCCAAATCAAATGTTAAAGCTTCTCTTTCGATTTATGAATTAACACATTAATTTACGATTTAGTGGCCAGTTAAATAATGCAAAAATAAGCACAAGAACAATTAAAACATAATAAAATCATAGGCACAACAATAGAAATTAATTGAATAGATTTCATAACTAAATCACAAACAACCTTAGAATATTAGAGTTAAGTTGTTCATAATTAAATAAATAAGTAAATTCATCCACAAATTATCCATAGTCTGATAAAAACAAAAGAAGATAAAACTCGGAAGATTATACCTGCCTCTAATATTGAAATCCATGAATGCCTTGGTCTTGTTCTTCTTGTTGCTTTCTCTCTCCTATATTCTCTGAGTTGGTAAATTTAGGGGGTGCAAAAAGTGTACAATTACAACCTCTTTCGATGGACTGATTGTGAGATCCCCTCACAACCTAGACTTCCTCTAGTTCACACATGAAATCTCACCCGAGACTCCTTTAAGTGTGTATGAAACAACTTTAAACACAAACTAGACACATAATTATCACAAAGATCAAACCTAGTCTAATCGTAGACTAAATGCTTCAAAATTGAAGTATTTTTAGACTCTTTGACTCTTGTATATATGATAAAACCTCGATATCTAACTAGCCAGATTCCCAAACTATTTATAAACAATAAACATAGCCTAAATAAGGTAATCAGAAAGTCCTAATTTAAATCAAACTCTAAACAGAAACAATCCTATATAGTTTGATTCGGACTATCCTAGTTTAGAAGTCTTCCTTGAATGGAACTCGCCTTCTTCCATCTTGATCTTCATCTTGAACAAGGCTTCTTCTATTCGGAAGTGTCCATTGACACGCGGTCGTTTTGCACTCAAAATAAATTTGTATTGCTCTTGTACCCATAGCGAGCGTAGCTAGCTATGAGTAAGGGTTGATCCCACAGAGAGCTGATGCGATCTTACTTTCGGGTCACCAATCACAAAAAGGGGGTTTGGTATCATGGTCACAACAATGGAACAACTTTAATTGTGTATGAAACAACTTCAAACACAGACTAGACACAAAATGATCACAAGGATCAAACCTAGTCTAACCGTAGACTAAATGCTTCAAAATTGAAGTATTTTTAGACTCTCTAACTCTTGTGTATATGATAAAACCTCGACATCTAACTAGTCTGATTCCCAAGCTATTTATAAACACAAAACATAGCCCAAACAAGGAAATTAGAAAGTCCTAATTTAAATCAAACTCTAAAAGGAAACAATCATATATAGTTTGATTCGGACTATCCTTGTTTAGAAGTCTTCCTTGAATGGAAATCACCTTCTTCCATCTTAATCTTCATCTTGAACAAGGCTTCTTCTATTCTGAAGCGTCCATTGACGCGTGGTCGTTTCGCACTCAAAATAAATTTGTATTGCTCATGTGCCCACAGCGAGCGTAGCTAGCTATGAGTAAGAGTTGATCCCATAGAGAGTTGATGCGATCTTACTTTTGGGTCAACAATCACAAAAAGGGGGTTTGGTATCGTGGTCACAACAATGGAAATTAAATTTGTAAAAATAAACTAGAGGAATATCAAATAGCAAAAGGTTCCGGAACTTGAACTAGAATCCAGTTTAACTCACAATCACTTGATCATGGGCACAACGATTTTTATACACGATTAAGTCACTCAGTTATGGAGACCGGATTCCTCACTTCGTCACCTTATTCATCCGTTTAGAATAGGTTTAAAAGTGATTCCTCATTGATTAAACCCCTAACCTATCACCCACCCCCTGGTTCCCCAAAGAGATGTTAAATGAATAGGCAGCTGTGTGCCCTAGACGAACCTATGTTTGTTGTGTTTATTGATTCCTCATGTGCCCACAACAACCCACCAATTTCTCAGTTACCGCTTGAATTAACACACAGTCCTGATTCACTAATTCAATTAACCCTGGTGTGCCCTCTACAACTAAAGATGATCAACCACATTAGTTATATTAAACTCACGCTCACTTGAAATAAGAACAAAAATCGGTAGAAACCTAATCATGCAGTAATGTACCCACACGGCCTCACGAGTATTTAAGTGTTTGTTAAACTTTCATCTTTAGTTCAAATCCTGAAATATAGATCTAGCTACTCATACTATAAAGAACTGTAAAGACGTAAAATAAAGACATGATAAATAAGAAAAACTTACTGGAATTGAATTAAAACTCGTCCAACACCAACGCCGAACATAAACAACATTAAATATAAATCATAATCCCTGTGGGCATAATGCGCCAAATTATCTTGCTGCCGAGGTAGCGCTAAAACTAAACTAAGTGCGAAAATAAAAGTACAGAAACTATAAGGTACAAAGTGTTCCCTCTTTCTAACAATCAAACTAGTATTTAAAAGAACACAAAGATCAAATAAAAATCCCCAAAACGGGAAACTTCCATATCTACTAGATCTACTATGCCCCACTGGACTTTAACTAGGGGAAATTCTATGCCGCAGCACATGACACACTACATGTTCTGCGATGGATATATTATGATACTTCCATGTGTCACAATAGATCTATTGTGACACATGGAAGTATCACAATAGATCTATCGCAACACATGGTACACTACGACCGGTCACGGCATAGAATTTCCCCTCTAACTAGATAAGGAAACTTTCTTATCTATTGGATCTCCTGTGCCCGCTGGACTCTGACTGGATAAGAAAACTTCCTTAGGTGGTTGAATGAATCCCGATATTTTAGAAACCACATCCTTATCTTCCAAATTGCTGTCCAAGAGTCCATCTACAGATATCCCTTCCTCCTTCATTCAGATTTCAAGTCTGATCAAGCTTCAGTGCCAACTTTATCTTTAACTCTATCTTCTTGCAACAGAATTCGCTTTTTCCGCGAATGCCCTCTTCACCACCTATTCTGAATCTGTGCGAGTACTGTGGACACAACATCTTCTGCTCAGGTCGATTCTTATCTGATATGCCCATTTCATCCATTTCAGTTAAATTGAAGGCCAAAATGCCTCTTTCACTAGATTCACCACCTGTCATGCCTAAACCACTTTTCTGGTTCTTTTCTGACATAAAAGACATTAAAAAGGACATTTAGAGCAACTAAAATGCCCAAAAAATACAAAATAAATGGACTTATCATCCATCTTCAAAAGAAAGTTTCATCTCCTTGAATTCAGCTCGGTACGTTTCTCAGAAACTCTCTGGACAATAATATACATGATCATGTTCACATACATGATCAAGTACATTCTTCGATCTTCAATCAGATTGGTAGTGGAATGTTCATATCATAATGTCCAGAATATGATCTTGAAAAACTAAAACCTTTTGTGTTCTTTGAATTTCCGTAAGGATCATGACAATCTAAATAACACTCATTGCATTGAACGATGGCAGTAACAATCTCCTCTTTCATCTTTATCTGTTACCAAATCAGCTCCATGTTTGTAAAGAACACAATCTTCAACTGAAGAATCATGTACTCCAAAACATTCTTAAATGTTCCTGTGAACATCATATGATCCTACTATATTTCACTTTCTTATCAGCATGTTTATACGCTGTTGTATTCAATTTTTTATCAGCCAATTAATTTTTTAGCAGACATAAGGATCATAAAAAGAATGCAGATAAAAATATGTTCGAGAGACATAATATCAAAGAAATGATATTATAAAAACTGGAATCGTATAAAGATCTTGCCAAAACATGAGTACAAGATAAAAAAGATCTTTCAAAAAATTAAAAATTTATCTAGCATATTACTCTCTCTATTTGCCACCGAAAAATACAAAGAAGTAATCAGAGAACTACTCGGATTTGTCAAATACTTCTTCTTTATCATCTTCATCTTCAAATTTGTCAGATACTTCTTCTTTATCATCTTCATCTTCAAATCCACCTTCCTCATCTTCAGCATCAACTTTTTCTTCAGGAGCATCCTCTTCATCATCACCTACCTTTAGCTTATCTTCTTCTGTAGTTTCTTCATCTGCAGCTTCCTCTTTCTCTTCATAATCATCAAATTTTCATTCTTTAGGTTCTTTATCCTTTGATACAGTCTTTGGAGATCCATCTTGAGTTACAGCTACTGCAGTACTTGCAAGTTTGTGCAAGTTATGAATATTATCAGGCGCATCAACTGCATCGGAGGAAAAATCTTCTCTAGATGATAGTTTAGCAATTAGATCTTGAATCTTCATCTTCCTAGAGGTATACTAGGAGATTATTCAAGCATGAAACTCCAGATTGTTCTCCAAAAATTTAAGAACTAATTTCTTTTGTGAACACTTTTCAAAAGTTGCATCCACATCCTTCTTCAATGCAATGAACTTCTTAAATTATAGGCGCAGATAATGATCACCAATTTCAAGAATGATCTTGAGGACAAGAGACTTCTTCAGAGGCATAACTATGTCTGTCTTGGTTGAAACATTCATCTTTTCATTTTCCATCATTCCACTTCGTTTGAGCCATCACCATGCCTCCACACATACCCCATACCATCCACAACTTCACCACCATTGTCCATACTTCACCCCAAGCCCAGATTTTAGGTTTATAATTCCTTGATCTAAAAATACGAGCCCTAGATGTCTGAATTTGACCACCGAGCCATCTCCCAAACCACTCATGTGTTTAGGATGATTTTTGGATATGTTTTTCCTGACTTATGATTGTACTTTTTCCTAAAATTTGAGATTAATCCGAGTTTGTTTTCATAGGTTTCTGTCTGCGTCTTTATTTTGGATTTTCGGGTTAATTTGTGTTGTTTTTGGTTTAAGTCTTGTTCGAATTTTATTGGGTGTTTAGGTCAGATTATTTAGCATATTATTACTCTTAATTCCAGAGGATATTTGGGTTGAATCAATTTTAAAGTTGACGTGTGTTTTGATTCGTTGCTTCCGCATTGATTGGTCGTATCATAAATTTGGTATCAGAGCCAGGTCAGCTTCGGTTGGTCGTGGTTCAATCCAAATTCGTGTGACACAGTAGGGGCAAAAGGAGAGTCGATCATTGTTTAAAAAAATCGTACAAAAAAAAGAGAAGAAATCGATAAAAAAAACTGAATTGATTGAGTTCTATTGTGTTACCATTTAATCTTGCATTGTTTCTTGATAATTCTTGAGTTTCTTGATTGGTCTTGTTGAGAATTGTTTAGTTTGGATAGTCGTTGTTCTTGTTTCTTCGTATTTGTGTCGCAATTACCGTTCTTCGTCGAATAGTGATTGGGAACTATATTCCAGCTCGTATTATCTTGTTTGGGAGTCATAATTTTCGTTCACATTATGTTTATTATAAGGGGAGGGTCGAAATTTGTGTCCTAGTTGAATTAGGATTGGTTTTGGAACTTTTCTAGTTGATTTGGGATTGATTTTGGTAGTTTCCTAGTTGGTATTTGTCTTTTTTCCTTGTTGGATTATTGCTCACATTGAAGTACAATTTGTGTCCAAAATTTACCTAATTTTCTTCCAATTTTTCGGCCAAAAACACCCACTATCCATCTTTTCCCTACCAATTTTATTCCAGAACTCCGATTTTCCTCCATAATACCATTCCGGAAGCGGAACGACACTCCGCACACGACTCACCGCTTTGCCATGACCTATGTGTACTTTTGGCCAAATTCAATCATCTTTGAACTGAAATCGCCTAGTGAATATTTTTTCCAATTTTTTTCATTTTTTCGAATTTCTTCTCTTTTCTTACCCGAACATTGCAGCTATATTGTGATTTTCTCATTACTCGAGATTCTCTGGAGTCAAGTTCGAACTCTTAACTAGAGTTGGAGGAGCTGGCAGCAGCTCTATCGGGACATCAGAGACAGTGGGATTTCAACATCTACAGCGTGCCAAGAATTTGAGTTATATACACAAGAGTTAAAAAAAAAGAAAAAAAAAAGAAAAAAAAAAGTGAGGTCCTTTTTCTTTTGTTTTATTTGTTTTTGCAGGTACAAATGGAATCCAGAGATGGTTTTAAGTTGCATGATAAGGCACCCACATCACCTACTACTCCCATAGATGCGACTTCATTGACACAGCAGCCTTGGGATGCCCAGTATCACTATCATAGACTGGTGAACAACTAGGAAAATGGCATGGCCAAGATATTAGAGCAGCTTGAGCGTCTTAACGCACAATATGTACCACCACCTCCACGGTCACCCATGCAACTAACTCAAACTAAAATTACAGCCCCTTTTAAAGAATTGGTGCAAGTAGTTGAATCCAATAAAGAAGAACATCTGAAATTGACTTCAGAATGTGTTGAAATTAACAGTGTTGAGATTGTGATGTCTACAAGTCAAGATACATTTGTTGCAGTAGTTGAAGTTGCAGAATCAGGTCATGCAGTATCTAAGATAGTCGACGCCAATTTAACTAGTCCACCTAAGGATAAAAACAAAATCGAAGTGGTACAACCAAATCTAGAAGTATCAAATTTCGTTCATGCAGTGATAGATTTCAAAGAAGCCAATTTGGACTAGTCAGTTTCATCAGAATCCAATTTGGAAGTTCTAATTCAAGAAGAGTCCAATCCGAATATGTTAGTTGTGAAAGAAGATGATCTAAAGTTGCCCATGCAATCCGATCCAATGCATAATGAGTTTGCAGTTGATGAAACGCAGCAATTGGAAGCTAATCAGGGAAGAACTGAAGTCATTTCTTTTGCAAGTTGTATTGATGAGTTCGATATTCAAGAAAATTCATACATGGGAACTTTGTTAATATTACCTTTTTATTATCAACTTGTTCATTGTTCTACTTTCTTTCAGGTTGTCAACGACGAGCCACTAAAAATGCAGTTCATTCACAAAATGGTAAACATTGATGCATTGAAAATGCAATTTGTTGATTTAGCGGTGAAGTTTGTTGGCGATCAAATTCTGCAGCGTTCTCATAAAGGTCTCTTCAAGTTATGTATGCGCGTCTTTGATCCAGGAGGACTAGATTCGAGGATGAATCCTTTTCAGTAGGGGGGAATGATGAGACCAGGATTAGCACTGAGGAATTTAGCCCAGAGTTGCATGTTGGAAAGAAAAGGGACGTGTACTATATAATTAAATCAGCTTGATTTAATTATTTATCCATTAGTATAGTTTATTTTATTTAATTTAATTAAAAGTCCAATTATCACAACTTGTTTAGGTGTTATTGGGCCAATGGATTTATTTATTTTATTTTAAGTCTAAGTTCCAAATTACAAGCCCAAAAACTTGTGAATTTCGTGCTCTAGTGTAGTATTTAAAGTTATTTTCGTTAATTTTATTTCGCAGACTTGTTTGAATCAAAAGCGATTGCTATTTCACTTGTCTCACGGGTGCGACGCACACAACACAAATCGGTTCTTGCGTAGAGTTTGTTGTTGGCACTTCAAAATTGAAATCAATTGTCTCGTTCATGATATCCAGTAGTATCCGGGTTAGGCAGCCACAAAGATTACTCCATAGGCGCGTTTCGGATCCAAGTAGGTTCGAGGTTCGTTTCGGGTAAGATTCAGTTCTATCTTTCATTTTCCATCTTTCCACTTCATTCCAGCCACTACCACACCTCCACACATACCCCATACTATCCACAACTTCACTATCATCATCCATACTTCACCCCAAGCCCAGATTTTAGGTTTATAATTCCTTGATCCAAAAATACGAGCCCTAGATGTCTGAATATGACCACCAAGCCATATCCCAAACTACTTGTGCTTTTAGGCTGATTTTTGGATATGTTTTTCCTAACTTATGATTGTAATTTATCCTATAATTTGAGCTTAATCCGAGTTCATTTGCATAGGTTTCTGTCCGCGTCTTTATTTGGGATTTTCGGGTTAATTTGTGTTGTTTTTGGTTTAAGTTTTGTTCGAATTTTATTGGGTGTTTAGGTCAGATTATTTAGCATATTATTACTCTTAATTCCAGAGAATATTTGGGTTGAATTAATTTTAAAGTTAACATGTGTTTCGATTCGTTGCTTCCGCATTGATTGGTTGTATCACTAACCTACACACACAACTGGAATGAATGTCTCCAGTTGATTGGGACGCTAGGCTGATGTCTGGAGAATGTCTTAGATCCTTGTGATGACACTAGATAAAGTTTCAGAGCTTATCACAAACCACGGTGATAACCTGCTTGCACAAATGATTTTAAGATCTGAAAAGACCTTAAATACATCCTCCATCTTGTCTTGGCATTTGTCTCACGATCGACTTGGACTTGAATCAACCGCCTTCTACTTCCCATTGCTGAAATAGACATGAGATAACCATCTTCTGCATTACATGACACGCGTTCTTCAACATCGTGCAATAGTAGCGGTTACTCTAGTAGCCCACGTTTACCTGCAATAGTTAGTGTTCAAGAAGGAGTGGGAACATCACGTCCCTATAAAATCGGAACTGATTTTGAACAAGTCAAAATCAACCATAATCCATGATTTAATTATTAATAAAATATCCAATGAATACCAAAATACGTGGAAAATCATATGTGACAAAAATCACAAATGATTCAGATTAATTTAAAATAAATTAATCCAAAATACTAGGAAAAGATAAGATTAGCATTCCGAGGGTTATACTTGATGTGACGAGAATGGCGGAACATCATTAAGGACGACATTGACTTTAATGTTATCAAACGAAGTGATAAAGTCATCTAGAACACGCCATTCTCAACAATCTCCCCCTTAAGCTCATCTTTTCTGCACAAAACATGTAAAAACTCTTTATATATAGTTAGAGCCGCATCGAAATACGAAAAAAAAAGAGTTTAAAAACTCCCCCTTAAGGTCTGATCCCCCTTAAGTTATTACCTATACAATAAAATACATAAATACAAGTGGGTAATTATCCCCTATATATGAATATACAACAAGTTGGGTATTTTCCCCTGTACAGAACACAATGTTGAGAACATTCCCAACATAACACACGTTACATATTTTTCAACATGTGAATCATAAAATATCAATGTTAAGATCATTCTCAACATAAAACACATACATAAAACATATGCGAACATAATATATAATAGTGAAATCATCAACTAATGCTGATGATTAAAATCAAATTATCCAAAGATATCCAATCTTAGATACCTTAATAGCAAAAAATAAACATATGTGTCTAGCACATAAAAAACAAACAAGGATGTAAACACATCCAAAATAAACTTGTCTCCTGCATAAACCATAACAAAATTAAAATTGTTTTTGATAAAGAAAATTCAAATTTTCTTTTTGCCCTTCGCCTTGGCCATGGACTTCCCAGCCTTCCCCACTTCAGCATCCCCAGCATTGCCACCAGTACCAGCACCAGCTGCAGAATCTACTCCCCCTTTTTGTGTAGAAAGGGCCCCTCAAAGAGCTTGATGAAGCTCATTCATAGCATTAGTGAGGACTGTGCATTGATGGATCATGGAATCCATCTGAGCAATGTGAGAGTTTAGAGGACTTACACAGAAAGTTAACACCACATCCTTAATTAAGTCAAGGCTAACAACATCAGAATCATTGGCCAGACCTAAAAATTTGTTTATGATCATGAGGTTAAGCAAATAGATCTTATCCCTCATATAAACCTCCCCATACTTGCTTTTGATTTTATCACCCATCTCAGGAGACATATTAGCATAAAATTCAACAACATCAGGCTCAAAGGAAGACAATACTGAAACAAATTTCCAAAGACCCCTTTCTTTTAAGAAGACATCCATACCATATTTTTTGAAACTAAGCACATCTATCTATTTCTCGACACATAAGGGGCGAAGATACATAGTCTGATGTTGAGATTTAGCATGCTTAGAGTAGAATGTCTTACTGAATGCGAAAGAAACATCATGAGGGGAACCTGGAGGGTTTATTGGTTCCGAATTACCAGAATCAGCATCGTCTTTGACAGCTGCAGAGTGAGTGGGGGATGGAGAGACAATTTCCTTGGTTGTACCGGAGGAGACCATTTCTTGTGAAGAGGCAGGGGAAGGAGCTTTCTTTTTGGGGCCAGATGTTGCGTCCTTTTTCAATTTCCCTTTTGATGCTTGACCTGAAGATGCAGGCTTGGCAGGAACATCAGATTCTGGCACACGTTAAAGATAGGTTCCTCTTGCTGTTCAACATCAACTTCGACATTCTCAATGACTTTGGCTGGAGAATTATTTGGAGGATTTTCCTCTTCATCCGATTCATCTCTCAGCGCCCTCTCGGTTTTCTCCTCCATCTTCAGCATTCTCGTTACCTTTTTGCTTGAACCCACACCATCCTCTTCCTTGATAGGCCCTTATTGACTATGAAATTACTTCGACTTACGAGTAGGGCAGCTCTTCTTCTTCTCGACAAGAGCTTGAGTATGTAGCCCTAGATCTGGGTCGATAGGGTTTTCCTCTGCACCAGGACTTATGTGCTGAAGATGAGTGGGGTTTAGCATTTGCATGTTCAATTGGAGGAGAGGAGGGTTTTTCAGACTCCGATTTGGGTCCTTCTAGAATGAGTTTAGCTCTTGCAGTTACTACAGGAGTGGATGTGGCGGAAGGAGTGATGGCAGATGTTCCAACTAGACTAGAGGCAGAAGATAGAGTTCCCATCATTTTCTCAAACATCTGTTTCATCATCTCGAACATGGCAGTGAGATCTTTTGGTTCTGCCATTTTTGAACTGTAAAAAGCTATGAGAATGAGAAATACAAGAATGGGAGACGAGAAGGCTTTGAAAGGAAAGAGTGAGAGAAATAAAAAACAAAAGTATTCCAAAAAGAGTTGATATACTCTCTCAACCTAAAAAATCGGAATAGCCTAATGTCACATCACCCACTTTTTGAATTTCCATATCTCAATAAAATATTTTAATTAACCGAACCTAGTGGATAGGGATACTCAAGATGAGTACTTATCACAAAAAATTCAAAAAGTGTATCTTTATGGGCCCCAAAATATTTTCTGTTTTTTTATATAAAAAAATGAAACCCACACACAGAGAAAAAATATAATTCAAGGAATATATTTTTTGAAATAGATGGTCTCTCTGCAACTTCAATAACATCATTGACTACAACATAGGCGAACAGTGAATGAAATAACCCCAAGATTTTACATTTCACCTTTGTAGAAGGACACACTATCACCATGTGTCTTCTTATGTCAAGGGTATTTTATTCACGAAATAAAAAAAAATTCAAGTAGCCGATTTTGTTAAATTCTGGGCATATAAACCAAAATTTCATTAAACACACCTTGAATTATATTTAAAAGAAATAACTGAAAAAAAATACATGAAAAAAATAATTGATGTTGATCTAAACATAAACACACACCGAGTTCAACATCAGTAAAGAGATAAAACTATTTAAACAGAGCACATTCCAAGAGACTTTATTAAGGCAGAAAATCTCTCAAAATCTAAGGGCTTAGTAAAAATATCAGCTATTTGATTCTCGGTGGATATGTACTTAATGTTTATGATCTCATTTTCCATTAAGTCTCTGATGAAATGATGCCGAATGTCAATATGCTTAGTGCGTGAATGTTGAACAGGATTCTTAGAAATTTCAATAGCACTGCCATTATCACACAGCAAGGTAAGAGATGAGCTTGTCAACCACCGCTTGTACTTTTCCTATCATCAACATCACCTGCCTAGTCTGAATCACTGTATCCAATAAGGTTGGTGTTGGTATCTTTACAATACCTGATTACAAAGTTGACTGTACCAGCAACATATCGAATTATTCTTTTGACAGCTTTCAAGTAAGACTCCTTGGTTTGAGCTTGATATGTTGCACATACTCCAACACTGAACATGATATCAGGTCTGCTGGCAGTTAAGTAGAGCAAGCTTCCAATCATTCCTCTATACATTGTTGGGTCAACATTGACTCCAACATCGTCTCTGCTCAGTTTTTTAGAGGATCTTGTCGGTGTCTTCATGGGCTTTACAGCTTCAAGTCCATAGCGCTTGATCAGATTCTTAACATAATTGCTTTGGGATATAAAGATCCCATGTTTATCTTGCTTGATTTGGAGACTAAGAAATTAGGCCAATTCGCCGGCCATGCTAATTTCAAATGTGATGCACATTGCATAAACTCACTGAGGAGGTTAGAACAAGTGGATCCAAACACAATGTCATCAACATATATTTTCGTAATAGTGATGTGTGTGTGAATCCTTTTGATAAATAATGTTTTATCAACCACTTCTCTTGAAAAACCAAATTCAATTAAAAACTCTGTAAGTCGAGCATACCAAGCTCTAGGAGCTTATTTAAGCCCATACAATGCTTTGTGTAATTTCAGTACATGGTTCGGTTTTTCATGACACTCAAAGCCTTTTGGTTGTTCAACATAGGCTTTCTCATTCAAAATGCCATTCAGAAAGGCACTTTTGACATCCATTTGATGCAATGTAAACCTAATGTGGCAAGCAATGGCAATTAGGAGACGGATAAACTATATTCTAGCAACATGAGCGAATGTTTCATCATAGTCTATTCTTTCTACTTATGTATAACCTTGAGCCACCAGCCTGGCTTTATTTCCTGCTACATTACCAGACTCATCAGTTTTGTTCTTAAAGAACCATTTGGTTTCAATTACATTTTTATTTTCAGGCCTTGGAACCAATTCCCACACATTATTTCAAACAAATTGAATCAGCTCATCTTGTATTGCTTCTACCCAGAATTCATCTTTTAGTGTTTCCTTGACATTTTTAGGTTCAACACTCGATAGAAAGCATAAAATGGACACTAGGTTAATAACTGTTGACATGTAAACCTGTTTAACCAATTCAGCAACATCGACTGAGCTCTTTGTTCTGGTTTTAACTCCTTGAGATCCATCACCTATGATTTGAGAGTTTGGATGATCCCTTTTGATTCTCCTTGGTGGATTACATCTTGGTTCATTCTGTGCCAGAGAAAGATGTTCGTCATCACTTTCTGAGAAGAAGTCTGAGTCTGGTGTTTCAGGTGATGTTGATTCATTTGTTGAGAGAGAGGAAACATTGGTTTTGACATTAGGACTTCTTATAGGAATTTTGTCAGTTCCACTCGACTCCTTCTCAGCAACGTCTGGCTCATGGAGAAGAAATGACACATTATCTTCCCCAGTTCTTGTTGCCAGGCCTGCAAGATCATCAAATACAACATTGACTGACTCTTGCACAACTTTAGTTCTTAGATTAAGAACCCGGTATGCTCTACTATTTTGAGCATATCCCAAGAACAATCATTTGTCACTCTTAGAGTCAAACTTTCCAAGATAGTCTTTATTGTTCAGGATGTAACAGACACATCCAAACACATGAAAATATTTGAGATTTGGCTTTCTTTCTCTTAGAAGCTCATAAGGAGTCTTCTTTCTTCCTGGTAGAAGATAGACTATGTTCCTAATGTGACAGGCTGTGCTAACAGCTTCAGCCCGCAGCTTCTTTGAAAGCTCTTTAGCTTGTAACATTGCACATGACATTTTCTTTAGAGTTTGATTCTTTCTCTCCACTACTCTGTTTTGTTCTGGAGTCTTTGGAGCTGAATACTCATGTAATATTCATTTTCTCTCACAAAAATTATCGAATTGAGCATTTTCAAATTCTCTTCCATGATCAGTCCATACACATGCAATGTTGGTGTCAAACTGCAGACACATTGTGCGACAGATTTTTTTGAAGACTTTGAACATTTCAGATTTATCCTGCAAAAATTCAACCCAGGTATACCGTGAGTAGTCATCAACAATGACAAGGATGAAACTCTTACCACTCACACTCTTTGTATTGACTGGTCCCATGATATCCATGTGTAAGAGTTGAAAACATGTTGTTGAATCACATCTACCCAGGCTTTTGTGAGGGATTCTGTTTTATTTTCCCTTTTAACAAGTACCACATATCACATCGTGATCAACATTCAGCTTTAGTAGACCTCGAACAACATTGGATGCAATTAGTTTTTAAATTTCTCATGCTCAAATGTTGAGTTTTTGATAAACCAATCTTTTCTCATCATTCATAGTCACGTTATAGGTTTCATTTTTATCAACATGGTAGCAATTATCTGAGGTACGGCTGTCAAACATTATGCATTTGTCATGTTTGTCAAATACTTCACAAGTATTTTTGTCAAACTTGACATGCATACCATCGTCATATAGCTGACTAATGCTGATCAGCTTGGCCGTCAATCCCTCAACATGCAGGACATTCTAGAGCTTAGGAAAATTTTTGACATTAAAGGTACCTTTTCAAACAATGTTTCCTTGAGCTCCTCCACCGTAGCTAACCTTGCCTTTGTTTGTAGTGGTATATTCTTAAAGAAACTCCTTATTACTGGTCATGTGTCGAGAACATCCACTGTCGAAGTACCATGTTCCGGCAATGTTAGCCTTCAGTGATGTGTACACAACATTGCAAGTGTACTTCATCTTTTTGGACTTCTTCGAATTTTTGTTCTTTGCTGTGATCCCTGATGTTATTCTCCCGTTTGCAACAACATCATGAAATTTGAAGCAATGTGGTTTGATATGTCCAGGCTCCTGACAGTAATGACAAACATATATCCACACCTTTGAGCCTTTACATTGCTTCTGATCGTCATCTTCAACATTGTTCTCTGTCGATGTGCTTGAGTTGTTTTCTTTCACAAACTTAACAAAGTTGTTGTTTGAGAGAGACATGGAAGATTTATTGGAGAAACCCAGTCCATCCCTATATGTCTGTCCCAATGTTAAGGCTTCATTTAGGACATTTGTTCCTTTATTCCATTTCTGAAACGATCTTGAGGTGCTCTCCACTTCTTTCTTTAGTTTGCTGATTTTCGCATCACTCCTGGTATGTCTTACTTCAAGATTCAAGATCTTCTCTTTAAGAAGCTGATTTTTCTCCATGAGAAATCTCAGTTCTTTTGATTGAGTTGTCCATTGAATGCAAACTTCATTCACAACATCATTGAGCTCTTGGAGGGATGCAGTGGGGTGGTCTTCTTGTGAATCATCCTCTCTGATCTCGGAAGCATGATTGAACTCATCCAAAAAAGCCATTTCATACCAATTTGTAGTATTAGGTGAAATCTCAGTAGCTTCAGATTCAACATCTGGAAGAACTTCATCTTCAACTTCATATTCTTCAATGTCAAGTTCATCAATATTATTTAGAGCATTAATAATCTGATCATCTTTTTCCATGATATTGACAAACAACACTCTCTGATCTGAATAATTTTCAGCATCAGAATCATCACTGAGAACAACATTAAAATTATTTCTTTGTCTTCTTCGCGTTATTGGACATTCATTGGAGTAATGTCCATATCCAGAGCATGCTCTACATTGAACTGAATCAATGTCTTTCCCATTATCAGCAACTTCCTTCTTGACATTTAATCTTCCAGGGTTTGATTTTGATGAGGAAGGAGAGTCAAACAACTGCCGAGGTTTAATATTTGGGGGGGCTTTTTTTCATGGACCGGACCAGTGAGTTGAATTTCTTAGTCAAGAGTGTGACACTCAGATTTTCTTCCTCATTGATTTACTAAAGACCGTCAACCTCATCATGAACATAAGATAACACAGTTGTTGTCTGGAGAGCAATTTCCCTTGAAGTTGAGTTTGCTTTTTGGTTTTACAGGTTCACCTCAAATGTTAGCAGGATGCTGACCGCTTCACTCATACTCATGGTTCCAACATCATGTACTTCTTTAACCGCAGAAATTTTCATATTGAATCTTTCTGGGTGAGTTCGAAGCAGCTTTCTAACCATGTTCTAATTAGAGATCGGACTCCCAGGAGCGGTCGATTTATTTGAGATCTTACACAATTTCTCTGTATAAGATGAGATAGTTTCATCTTTAAACATGCGTAGATTTTCAAACTTGGATGTGAGCAGCCTTAGTTTGGTCTTCCTCACACTAGCAGACCCTTCACAATATTCCTGAAGGATGGTCCATGCTTGTTATGCCGTAACATAATTGCAAATCATCTTGAAACATGGAACATCAACTGAAACAAAAATCGCATTTAGAGCACGAGCTTTAAAATTTGAGATTGTTCTCTCATCATTTATTCATTGTGATTCTGGTATTAACACAAAATCACCATTTGGACCTTCCATCCTCGGAAGACTCCATTCTTCAATGTGTGCCATGTATGCTCTTTCATCAATAGACTTGATGTAGATCTTCATTTGAGATTTTGAGATGACATAATTACCACCATTATTATCTAGAGTAGGAGGATGGCATTTATTAATCTGAATATCCATCACAGATTTCAAGCAACACCGGATCGAGTACTTAGTGTGTTAAGTACCGGCTCTTGATGCCACTTGTTAGAATTTGTTGCCTGAAATAATGTGAATTTCGGATGTTAACTTCAAAGTTAAAAGAAATGTTGAACCTAGTGTTACCACAATGCCTTCAACATGCAACGGAAACATAAACAGAACTTAGCACAAGATAAATTTTAAATCACACTACTTACGGTGTGTGATTGCCTCAAGGCGAAATTCACTATCACAAGTGATAAACAATAACAATGCTGATGTTGTCTCGGTTCACTCCCTTGACAACACTGCATAAAACATACAGAGGACTATCCTAGCTATACTCACTCGAATAACCTCTCAAACAAACCTATCTAAACACATAGATAGATTACAACAAGTCACTCAAAATTCTAGACTCTAAAAGGCGACTCTCTGACCTACTCACACAACTGGAATGGATGTCTCTAGTTAATTGGGACGCTAGGCTGATGTCTGGGAGAATGTCTTGGATCTTTGAGATGACACTAGATGTAAGTTTCAGAGCTTCTCACAAGCCACGGTGATAACTTGCTTGTATAAATGATTTTAAGATCTGAAAAGACCTTAAATACTTCCTCCATCTTGTCTTGGCAGTTGCCTCACGATCCTAGATGACCTGGACTTGAATCAACCACATTCCACTTCCCATTGCTAAAGTGGACGTGAGATAACCGTCTTCTGCATTGCATGACACACGTTCTTCAACATCGTGCAATAGTAGCGGTTACTCTAGTGACCCACATTTACCTGCAACAGTTAGTGTTCAAGAAGGAGTGTGAACATCACGTCCCTATAAAATCGGAACTGATTTTGAACAAGTCAAAATCAACCATAATCCACGATTTAATTATTAATAAAATATCCAATAAATACCAAAATACGTGGAAAATTATATGTGACAAAAATCACAAATTATTCAAATTAATTTAAAATAAATTAATCCAAAATACTAGGAAAGGATAAGATTAGCATTCTGAGTGTTATACTCGATGTGACGAGAGTGACGGAACATCATTAAGGACGACATTGACTTTGATGTTATCAAATGAAGTGATAACATCATTCTCAACACATATCATTTAGATTATTGAGATAGTAGACATGTATATTTTAATGTACATTACTTTGACCTATCAATAAGTGACATTCTAATTAAAGAATCAATAAGCTCGATAGATTGTGTAGTGACATTTTTGTATATGATAAGATATTAATTATAGAAGGACACCATGTCTCAGTACGCCGAGTTTATGATATCCCCGAGGAGCTAAAAAAGGATTATCATGTTAAATATTGCAAGTGGATTATTTTTAATCGAACATAATAATAAAAGTTGAGTGGTACGGCTCATGGATAAATAATTAATTAAATTGAGTTATCAGTATACCCGATTTAATTAATAGACATTCGATATCTTAAACATGGTGAATTAATTGAGTTGAATAAACCATATCCATAAATATGGAATTAGGGTAGTAATGTAATATTAATTCTTTAGTGGATTGAATTCATACTAATGGGCTTAAGTTATGTCTGGGTTAGACTTGAGAACTTAAGGCCTACCCTAATTTTTTTTTAGATCCCTATTGTAGACCTATATATACCTTATGAATAAAGACAAAAAACCCTAGCTTCTATACACATTAATTTTAAAATTTAGGTCCTCAGTAACCAAATGAATTTTCGTCTATTATCTATAGAAGGGTTCTTCATCTCCAAGCTTCTATAAGGTCTAGAGGATCATTGCCTGTATGACGTCTAGATTAAGGTTGAGACATACAACAGAAGATCATGGAGTGGATAACATGAAGAATGGAGAAGTTGTAGATTTTATATCTATATTTTCTCAACAGTGTCTTTGATTGCAAGGTAATCATTAATTTCAATTTTTCGCTCCGCATGAGATTTAGATTCGGTTTTAACATGGCATCATTTTGATCAAAATGTTTTATTCAATCAACACATCCAAAGAATCCTTAGTTCCATAAACTTATTTTTTGAGTGCTGTATGACATTGACATGCAATGTTGCACTTGATGTCAGACAAACTCCCTGCGACATTGTGTGTGACACAATCATAACTAATCTTATCCTTTCCTAGGTTTATTTATTATTTTAAATTAATAAATTACTTTATATATCTTGAAATATATATGTGCATATCCACGAAATAGATATTTCAAATAAATGGATATATACATATTAGATATATTATTTAAAAATAGAGTTTGACGAAGTCAAAACTCTATCTCCTATTCTTTAGGTTTCTTGTTTTCTTTTATTTAACCTTTTTCTTTTTCAGAATTTATATTGCTGGAAAATTCAGAAAAAAGAGATGAACGTGGGAGATGGTTTCGAACACATCATGGAGGCGGTTTTTTCTCAAACACGATGGAATAGTGATGAGGACGGTTATCTCCAATCCACGTTCAAGAAAGAGAAGACATGAGCCTTGTTCGATTCAAGTGAAGAATGCATATAAGGAATATGATCTACACTTGAAGAATTATTCAAGCACAAATCATTTTTCCGCTGTGTGAAGACTGAAGAGCTTGAGTCACAAACTTAGCATAGATTTCGTTCTTCGTTCCTTCTTCTTTCTTAATGTTTATTCTTGTACAATCAATTCACGAGAGTAGGTTGTAAAAGTTAGGATAGATAGCAAGGTTATGAAATCGTTGCTAGTTTGTCTACAAATTAACGGTAGGTTAATTTGTATTTGTGAATTCATTTTTAGTTTTAAATTAGAATAGGATTCGTGTATTTTATTTAATGTGTCAAGAGTCTCAGCGTCCGACATCATCAAATTAACAATTGTTTTGGCTCATGGAAGCTTAAGTTCACCCTGTGGCAATCACATACATGTTGTGTGTGATTTAAAATTATTTCGTGTGTTATAACATTTTTATTTCTAGCATATTTGTGTTAAGATAGTTGTGTTAACTATCTTTGACATTGAGTTTGACATTACAATTATGTGTCTAATTTCAGTGTTTACGGCAACAACTTGTAACAAGTGGCATCAAGAACCAGTATTTAACCCACTAAGTATTCGATCCTTAGATTGCTGAACCACTGAAAATGGATATTAAGATTAACCAGTGTCGTCCTCCGGCATTGGATAGTAATGGAAAGAATTATGCTATGTGGAAATCGCGTCTAAAGATGTGTATCAAGTCCATTGATGAGAGGGCTTGGTTGGCTGTGATTGAAGAGTGGTCTCCTCCAAGGATGGAGGGACCTAATGGAGTGTTCATTATTACTCCGGAGACCCAATGGACTAATGATGATCGAATTATCTCTAACTTCAATTCAAGGGCACTCAATGCTATTTTTGTTTCAGTAGATGTTTCATGCTTCAAAATTTTGTGCAATTGCACCACGTCGTATCAAGCATGAAACATACTACAGGAACATTGTGAAGGGTCGACCAGTGTACGACAAACAAAGCTTAGACTACTCACTTCCAAGTTTGAAACTCTGCGAATGTTAGAAGATGAGACTATTTCAATGTACACTGAACGACTATGTGAAGTGTCAAACGAGTCTACATCTCTCGGATGTCCAATCTCGAATGAGAACATGGTAAGCAAACTTCTTCGCACGCTTCCGGAGAGATTGAACATGAAAATCTTAGCTATTGAAGAAGCTCACAATGTATCAAACATGATTTTGAGTGAGGCAGTGAGCATTCTCCTCACGTTTGAGATGAATCTTGAAAATCAAAAATCAAACATCTCGTCCAAATGGATTGCACTTCAGTCAGTAACATCATGTTCGAATGTTCAACTTGATGTTGAAAACATTCAGGAGATTAACGAAGACGAGCCTCTGAGTGTTGCACTACTAACTAAGAAGTTCAATACCCTAGTTCGATCTATGAAGAAAGGTTCACCTACCTTCAAACCACGATGACTTTTTGATTCTCCTTCTTCGACATCATCTAGGTTGACAAAATCATTAAAGTCTCCAGATGATACAGTAAAGGACATTGACTCAATTCAATGTAGCAGGATGTTCTGGCTTTGGACACTATGCCAATGAGTGTCCTACTGTTCACAGGAAGCAGAGGACAAATTACAGTGCTGCTGTGCTAAGTGACGAATCCGGTGATGAACAAGCTGAAAAACAAACTATGTTGTTTGTGAAAGTCAATGATGACTTAGATGGAATGATTGACGCTTTAACTAACATGGATGATTATGATTTTGACTATGATATTAGTCTTGATCATGTGACCTCAGATGTTCCAAGCAATGTTATGGAGAATATCATACAGGAAATCTCTGACATTCCTCCAAACACCACTAACTGATATGAAATGACCTTGTTGGTTGAATTTTACAACACTGCCGAAGTGTCTCAGGTGGAAAAAGACCAGTCTGATGTCAGCCACCGAGAAGTTCTACAACAATTACACAAGGTTGTAGATGAAGTGTGTGTCCAATGGGCTGAACAATCAAAGAAATTTGGGATTCTCGTAGAAGAATACCAAACTCTAAAACGAAGGGTACTGGACCTTGAAATTTGACTCACTCGAGGTGATCTTGAGCTGAATAAGTTGAGAAAGGAAGTAGAAGTTGCTTCGAAAACCTTTCGACAACTTAATCAAGGAACATCTACTCTGAACGAGGTTCTGACATTGGGACAAACCATGAAAGCAGCCTTGGGATATACATCAAGTTCATCAATGTCTATCTCTAATCCTATCAAGTTTGTCAAAGGGGAAAGCTCTAAGGATGTTCCTGTCAAGGTTCACGAAAATGTCAAACCTCATGTTAATGACAAGCCCAAGGAGAAGAAATATGTTTGTCATTATTGTCAAGAGCCTGGACACATCAAATCGTACTGTTTCAAATATCATGATGATATAGCAACGGGAAAGATTGTCGTGGAAAATACTTCAAAAACTCCCAAGAAGAAGAAAAGTACAAAGAAGGCAAAGATTTCATGCAATGTTGTCTACACCTCACTGAAAGCTAACATTGCTGGCACATGGTACTTTGACAGTGGGTGCTCATGGCATATGCCAGGCAATTCAAAATTTCTTGATGACTATTCCTCAACAAGCAAAGGAAAAGTGAGCTATGGTGGAGGAGCACAAGGTAACATAGTGGGAAAGGGAACCTTGAATGTCAAGAACTTTCCTAAGTTACGCAATGTGCTTCATGTCGAAGGCTTAACTGCAAATCTGATCAGCATATGTCAGCTGTGTGATGATGGTATGCATGTTAGATTTAACAAAAATACCTGTGAAGTTTTTGACAGCGAGAATAGGTGCATTATGTTCGGAAGTCGAGCATTGGATAACTGCTACCATACGGACAAGAATGGGAAATGCAATGTTTCAGTCAATGTTGACACTCAACTCGTACATCAAAAACTTGGTCATCTCAACTTTCAAAGTTTGAAGAAATTAATTGAAGCTGATGCTGTTCGAGGTATACCTCTAATGAAGATCAATCTTGATGTTGTTTGCAGTGCATGTCAGAAAGACAAACATGTGAGATCTCCTCACAAAATTTCCTCATCTTGTCAAACCACAAAGTGCTTCGATCTGATTCACATGGACATCATGGGTCTAGTTGACACCAAAAGCATAAGTGGAAAAAGGTTTATTATATTCTGGTCATAGTGGATGATTTTTCGAGATTCACATGGGTTGAATTTCTGCAAGAAAAATCTGAAGCATTCAGAATGTTCAAGAAGTTCTGCAGAATGGTGTCAAGACAGTTTGAGTCCAACATGAAGTGCATTAGAACGGATCATGGACTCGAATTTGAAAATTCAATGTTTGAAGAGTTCTGTGAAAAAAGAGGCATCATTCATAAGTTTTCTGCTCCAAAGACACCTCAACAAAATGGAGTGGTCGAAAGGAAAAATCGAACATTGTAGGAGATGTCAAGAGTAATGTTACAGGCTCAACAGTTGTCTAAGAAGCTTTGGGCCGAAGCAGTAAACACTGTGTGTCACATTGGGAATAGAGTGATACTTCACCCCGGTAGAACAGAAACACCGTATGAACTTCTAAAGGGTAAGAAGCCCAATCTGAAGTATTTTCATGTCTTTGGATGTGTATGTTACATTCTGAATGACAGGGATCATTTGGGAAAATTTGATTCCAAAAGCGACAAAAGGATTTTCTTGGGATATGCATCTAACAGTCGATCACACCGTGTGTTGAATCTCAGGACAAAAAATAGTCCAAGAATCAATTAACATTATTTTTGATGAATACACAGGTATCGCTTCAAAATCTGAAGAGGATGAGGCGATTGATCTTATTGACACAAGTAAAATGTCAAGTGATCAGACTGGAAGTGATGTTGAGAACAAGACATCCTCTGAGAATGTCAAAGTGAATGTTCCATAGAATGTTGAAGTTCCAGTCAAAACACCATCATCAACATACACTTCAGATAGTGAAGATGATCAATGGGTAAATACCGAAGATGAACCAAGAAAGGATCCTCCAAGTCGAATTCAGAAGGATCATCTAGATTCATAGATCATTGGTGATCAATCCGAAGGAGTTCAAACTAGAAGCAAGAACTCAGAAGAATACAAAAAAATGCTGAAACTGGTATGCATGTCGTCTTTAAATGTTTGTATGTCAAACATGTGTTTTCTGTCTAACATTGAACCAAAAACTATTAAGGAAGCCCTTAATGATAATTTTTAGATGAATGCTATGCATGAAGAACTAAATTAATTCGTAAGAAACAATGTATAGGAATTAGTTCCACACCTCAAAAACAAAAATGTAATATGGACAAAATGGATTTTCAAGAATAAAATAGATGAGGCTGGCAATGTTGTCAGAAACAAAGCTCGTCTAGTGGTTCAAGGTTATACCCAAGTTGAAGGGGTAGACTTTGATGAAACATTTTCTTCTGTTGCAAGGATTGAATCCATTCATCTTTTATGTGCAATTGCATGTTATGTGGGTTTTACTTTACATCAAATGGATGTTAAAAGTGTTTTGTTAAATGGCTATCTCAATCAAGAGGCGTATGTCGAACAACCTAAGGGGTTTAAATGTCATGAGAAACCATTGCACGTGTTTAAGCTCAAAAAGGCTTTGTATGGTCTCAAACAAGCCCCAAGAGCGTGGTATGCTAGATTGACTGAATTTTTGCTACAAATTGGTTTTGCAAGAGGTCAAGTTGATAAAACATTGTTTATCAAGTGAAATCAAAAACATATTACTGTTGCTCAAATCTATATTGATGACATTATTTTTGGTTCAACTTATACTAATCTGCTCAAAGATTTTGTAGACTCAATGTGCAACACGTTTGAAATGAGCATGGTGGGTGAGCTCAACTATTTTCTTGGTCTACAATTCAAGTAAGATAAAGATGAGATCTTTATCTCTCAAAGTAAGTATGCTAAAGGGTTGGTCAAGCGCTTCGGATTAGAACATGCTAAACCTATGAAGACGCCTATGGGATCTTCCGAAAAGTTGAGCAGAGATGATGTTGGTAGCAATGATGATTCTACCATGTATAGAGGAATGATAGGTAGTTTATTGTACTTAACAGCTAGTCACACTGACATTATGTTTAGTGTTGGTGTTTGTGCGAGATATCAATCTCAGCCTAAAGAATCTCATCTTAAAGCTGTTAAAAGAATCATTCACTATGTCTCTGGCACAATTGGGTTTGGTATTAAATACTATAAGAGTTCTAACAATCATCTTGTAGGATATAGTGATTCTGATTGGGCAGATGATGTCGATGACCGAAAGAGCACTAGCGGAGGTTATTTTTATTTTGGCAACAATCTGGTTTCTTGGTTGAGTAAGAAACAAAATTGTATCTCACTCTCCACAGCCGAATCAGAGTATGTTGCTATAACTAGTTGTTGCTCTCAACTATTATGGTTAAATCAAATGGTGCTTGACTATGGCTTGGCTAGTCCTTCGTTGATGTTGTTATGTGACAATGTCAGTGCAATTGAAATCTCGAAGAACCCAGTCCAACATTCTCGCACCAAACACATTAACATCAGACATCATTTTATCTGAGATCTTGTGGAACGAGATATCATCAAATTGGAATACATTTCTATAGAGAATCAAATTACGGATATCTTTACTAAGCCTTTAAACTTTGAGAGATTTTCTTCGGTAAGGAAATCTCTTGGAATGTGTATTTTTTAGTCAATGTTAACATCCTGATGTTAAAGTCAATGTTTTACACTTTGACATCAGGCCCTTTAATTCTGAACTTATCAAATTATATGATACAATGTTATGATTTTATAATATAAATTAATTCATATGAATTGATTTTATCATGACGTGTCTCCATTTATTTCATATTTTAGAATTTGTTCTGTTATTATTTAATTATTTTATTATTATTTTAATAATAAATAATTAAATTGTATTTGATAAGAGGTTATACTTATCTGCATATTTTATGATATGATAAAAGAGATAGTGAGATATATCACTTTCATTATTCAAAATAAGTTTTTTTCTCTCTCATCAGATTCTCTCTCTTTCTCTCTCTAGCGGTTCATCTTCCCCGCTTCCTCAAATTTTTTTTCTTTCCTTTATTTCTCTTCTTTTCTTACTTTGTCACCTTCATCAATGGCGGATCAAAACCCATATCACACCATGATGATAATGCTGAAACAAATGATGGAGATGTCTCAAGGCTCTCCATCATCTGCCTCAACTCCAGCACCAATAGTAAACCCTTCTCCTATAGCAACATCCACTCCCATCGTTACAGCTACCGCCACTCCTGAAAATCCACCGTCGCCTACTCTCAATCTACTGTCACCATCGTCAAAATCTGCTGCCGAGACTTCTAGTCCAGATCTAGAAGTTCCCCCTCATACTGAAGTCCTAAACCCTATGCCTCTCCAAATACATGTGCTTGGAGATCCCTCAAATCCAATTGATCCGGACTCATCTTCCCATCTGCACTCTCTCTCAAAGACGGTGAAGTCCACTTCTCCGATTAGGAAGTCTAAACGTCTCGATAGTGATGTTTCTGAAGTTGCCTCATCCAAGAAAGCACGAAAAGAAAAATCTAAAGCTGCCTCGCGTTCTCTACACGATGAATCTGCCTCTTCTGAAGAACAATCTCTCTCTCCTCCTGCTGATGATGTCACAAAAGATGTCACTCCCACTGCTGCTCCCTTGGACGAGGAAGATGACTCCGACACTGACTCTCCTCTGGATGTTTCCCAAGCCTTCAGTAAGATTTTCTATTCTGAAGAAGCTAAGAAATCACATGCTCTTTTTGTTAAGAGAACTCTTAAAGTTGAGAAAATGATAGATGTTCTTAGCTTCAAGAAATATGGGATGGATATGTTTCTAAAAGAAAGAGGTCTGTGGAAATCGGTTACATCTTTGATGTCATATGATCCTGATGTTATTCATGAATTTTATGCTAACATTATTCCGAGTATGGGTGATCCTGCAAAACTGTGTTTTGGAACTGTGTATGTTAGGGATAAAATTTATCAGTTTTCCCCTAATGTTATTAACACATTCCTTGAATTGGACAATGAGGACACAATCATGTCATTGGACTTGATTGATGATGTGGTGAAGGTGATTACCGGAGGCCTTGTTCAATCCTAGATAAACAAAGTGGCTGCCTCCAAACTTACCTTCTTTTACACAATGCTGTTTAAGCTTACTGTGTGTAATTGGCTTCCCACATCGAATGCTTCTGTTCTCACAGTTGATCAAGCACTCCTTCTGTACAAGATGGGGACACACCTGCCCTTCAACCTTGGCGCTTATATCTTTGATACAGTTATGAAGGCAGCTTCTAAAACTAGTCCTTCCAATGTGCTTCATTTTCCATGTTTAATCTTTGCTATTCTCAAGAATCAAGGGTTAAAGAAGAGCAAAACGAAACTAGTGGTTGAGCTGTCCTCACTATTCATTCAAAAGCCCAAGAGAAATGATGATAGGATCATTGACCTCCCTTATCATCCAGTCGCTGCCAAACAGGAGACTCAATCTGCCAACGTTACTCCTGCTCCCTCCCAGTCTACTGCATGTCCTAATGTTGAACCTGATGTTGCCTCCATGCCCTCTATTCCTACTGTGATGATGCCTCTGGAGACTCTTCAACATCAAATTGACCAGCTTGATCAGCCGATTACTCATCTCACTGCTATGCGCGATGTCTTCATTACGCTCCTTTCTTCACAAAAAGGGGGAGTATCTAATGATGGAGATGAAGATGAAGGTGATGGAACGAGTCATGCAGCGGATGTCTCGGTCAAAGGTAAGGGGAGGAAAAATGTAGTAAAGGGGAAGAGGAAGATCTTGTGAAGCTTCTGTTTTTAAGCTTCTGTTTTCCTATTTTCTTTTTGGTAAAAGCAATGGTTAATGTTTACATTTTTGTGCATGGACACAATCAAGATGCATCTTTCTATTTTTATGTTAAGTTTTTTTTATGTGTGTGCTGGACACACTTCTAATTTTTGACATGCTTTTAAATGCATTTCTGTTTTTAGGATGCAACTTAACTTTTGTGTTCATGATTTATTTGCTTGTCTTATTGATGGTATTCATATTATATCATTATGATGAGACATATTAAGCATAATTATTTTATGAGATATTGAATGATCAATATGTCATTGCCATTGTGTGTCGAACTGTTGGTTTAATATTGATTTTATAATAAGATATGTGCTTATTATATGATGATCAAATTAAGGGGGAGTAACCCTTAAGGGGGAGATTTTAAGGTCTCCATTTTCCGCTGCGACTCTAATTGTACAAAATACTTGAGTTGTGTGTTTTGTGCAGAAAGGCTAAGATTAAGGGGGAGATTGTTGAGTGTTGTATAACATTGACATGCAATGTTGCACTTGATATCAGACAGACTCTCTGCGACATTGTGTGTGACACAGTCATAACTAATCTTATCCTTTCCTAGGTTTATTTATTATTTTAAATTAATAAATTACTTTATATATCTTGATATCTATATGTGCATATCCACGAAATAGATATTTCAAATAAATGGATATATACATATTAGATATATTATTTAAAAATAGAGTTTAACGAAGTCAAAACTCTATCTCCTATTCTTTAGGTTTCTTGTTTTCTTTTATTTAACCTTTTTCTTTTTCAGAATTTATATTGCTGGAAAATTCAGAAAAAAGGGATGAACGTGGGAGATGGTTTCGAACACATCATGGAGGCGGTTTTCCTCAAACACGATGGAATAGTGATGAGGGCGGTTATCTCCAATCCACGTTCAAGAAAGAGAAGACATGAGCCTTGTTCGATTCAAGTGAAGAATGCATATAAGGGATATGATCTACACTTGAAGAATTATTCAAGCACAAATCATTTTTCCGCTGTGTGAAGATTGAAGAGCTTGAGTCACAAACTTAGCATAGATTTCATTCTTTGTTCCTTCTTCTTTCTTAATGTTTATTGTTGTACAATCGATTCACGAGAGTAGGTTGTACAAGTTAGGATAGATAGCAAGGTTGTGAAATCGTTGCTAGTTTGTCTACAAATGAACGGTAGGTTAATTTATATTTGTGAATTCGTTTTTAGTTTTAAACTAGAATAGGATTCGTGCATTTTATTTGATGTGTCAAGAGCTTCAGCGTCTGACATCATCAAATTAACAATTGTTTTGGCTCGTGGAAGCTTAATTTCACCCTGTGACAATCACATACATGTTGTGTGTGATTTAAAATTATTTCGTGTGTTATAGCATTTTTATTTCCAGCATATTTGTGTTAAGATAGTTGTGTTAACTATCTTTGACATTGAGTTTGACATTACAATTATGTGTCTAATTTCAGTGTTTACGGCAACAACTTGTAACATTATTCATAGTACAACCTCGGGATATCATCCATGGCTTCTTCTCACTAAAGTACACCAAAAATGGGAACAAACCTGCATGAAATAACAAAATAATCTAAACTCCAAGATCAAGTGAAAACCAACAAAACTGAGATGAAAACACGCGAGAACCGTACAAATACAAAGTGAAAAATGTACAAAAACTAGTGTAAAATCTCAGTTTATCACGTATTCCGTTCAATTTTATTTTTTGTAGAAAAAATGATTTAGTATTCTCTTATAATGATTTAGCAGTTTCTTTCTCATTTTATTAGCATAATAATAATACTTTCAGAAAAATACAAAACATAATCTTGCAAAAACTATGTTTGTATTATTTCATGATGATTTATTAGTTTCATTTTGTTCTGTTGGTGACGGAAAACTTGTACGAACATATAAACCCTAACACTGTTGGCAATGTATGATTTATGTGTACATTTTGTGAATTTAGCATTATCGTTAATAATTTTAGCATTAACATAACTCTTGATTAGTATTAGCAATAAAATTGCAAGGAAAATTATAAACCAATCATGAACAATGCTATTACAGTTTTGTTGAATTATCAATACTGTCCACCGCCTATTAGCATTGTCTCATCATAATTTAGCAGTTTGATTTTGTTTTTATTAATATCAAGAAACTTGTAGAAACATATAAAACATACCACTTTTCGAAATGTATGATTTATCTATACAATCTGTTGTGTTTAATATTATCGTTTGTAGTTTTAGCATTGTCATTTCTCATTTTAGCATTATCATAACCCTTTGTTAGCATTAGCATAAAAAAAATTACCATGGACATTGTAAACCAACCATGAACAAACACTGTTACATTTTGTTGAATTATCAATATCATGCACCCCCTGTTAGCATTGTTTCATGATGATTTGACAGTTTCATTTATTTTTGTAAACATTGAGAAACTTATAGGAACATATAAAACATACCACTCTTGGCAATGTATGATTTATCTGTACATTTTGTTGTATTTAGCATTATCATATACAGTTTTAGCATTGTCATTTATTATTTTAGCATTAGCATAACCCTTTATTATGATTAGCATAAAAACTTATCAAGGGCATTATAAACCAATCATGAACAAATATTGTTACAGCTTCTGAATTAGCATTATCATGTCAGATGTTAGCATTATCATTGTCATTCATAGCATTAGAAAACATATATGTCTAACCAAATTAACATGAAGATTATAAACCCAAGACATGACACATTTTGTGGTACTAGCATTATTGTTCAATGAATTGGCATCATCATATATCATTTTAGCATTACCATTGACACTATTGTTCACTACTTTTATCTTTATCTTTCAATATTAGTGTTGTTATTTTTTTTACTTAATAATGTTATATAAAAAATCATAGGTGTTAAAAGAGTTACAACAGATGAAACTACAAGGAAAACAAATTAAAAGCTAAAACTATCCCCACTCAAAAAGATGATAGAAGCAACAAGATATTTTACAAATATCCATCATTGCAGATAATCACATGTCCATCAATCGCGTATATAAAATTCAGACAACCAAGGAGAAATCTGAAAAGTGGTGCCAACACAATCTACAAATTAAATAAGACACAACTACTCACATTAATGCTAAAATTTATATATTCTTTGATAATGCTAAAACTAGTCACAGTAATGATAAAACTAATTACCACAATGTTAAAACCTATCATAGTAAAATAGAATAGAATTTTTAAATTACAAAAATAACCCTAGCTCATTAAAATAATTCTAATATTACAATAATGCCACCGCATAATTTAAACTCAGGTATATATCTTCGCCGTCCAAAAATTGAAGATCTACGATTTTAAGTGGTTCTTATAAGTTCTCACATGACCTCTGATTCTCATTTGATTTGTTCTCTCTCTATGTATAATATTTTATTTAATTCTTTATCTTGTGAAATTGTCACGTGTTATGCTCGCTTTTTGGAATGAAAAAATGATTAATTTGCAATCCGGGATTTCTTTCCTTAAGGATAAAGTTTATTTCATACATTGATGTAAAGAAATCATAAATATTAAGAGAAGCACTTGTGTGCACTAGGTGCACTGTCAGACGCATTGATCGGACCAAAATAAATAAATGAAAAAAAAACCCCTCAAAATCAGTATCAACCGTAATACTACAAAGTATCACTTAAAATTAAAAAAGTATCATCTTTATTCTTAAAAAGTATCACCTATTTTACCATTTTTCTTTATTGCGGGTTGACCGGATCAACGCGCGTTGTCCCGCGTTTGACCGGGTCAAACACATTGACCGTCTCATATAAGCCTATATACATCTAATGCATGTAAGTTTTTGCCAAATATTAATAATTGAGAAGCACTTGTGTGCACTAGGTGCACCATCAGGCGCATTGACTGGGTCAACGCGTTGACCCGGTCAACTCCAAAAAAGATAAACTTTTAAAATTAGTATCAACAGTAATACTAAAAAGTATCACTCAAAAGCCCAAAAGTATCACCTGTATACTTAAAAAGTATCGGCCAAAATAAATAAATAAATAAAAACTGTCAAAATAAGTATCAACCATAACACTAAAAGTATTACTCAAAATTCAAAAAGTATCATTTGTATTCTTAAAAAGTATCACATATTTTACGATTTTTCTTTTTTTACGGGTTGACCCGCGTTGACCCGGATCAAAGAGGGTTGACCCACGATTTGTCCCTACCTGTCTTAAATAAGTTTATTTACAACTGGTTCATAGAAATTTTTGCCTTAATTATTTGACAAAAATTTATAAGAAATCGTGTAATGGATTACAAATGGATAGATTAAATCGACCCAAAATCAGCCTAAACTTGCTCCCAGAGACGCCTAGACTTGTGTGTGCCACATGCGCCATGCACTAGCAACCCTTTTTATTTTATTTGCATTTGTTCATTTTTTTTCCTTTTTGTTTTATTTCAAAAATCTTATATTTCATCAATGGGTGTACCAATCACAGTTATGATTTATTTTAATTCAGAAAAATTAATTATCAATCATAGTGAATGAGCCGCTATATAAAAAAATTTAAATTAATTCATTTTAATTTTAGGGTTCAATAATTTCATTTTAATTTATATATTTATTTTGAAAAAATTACCTCGCGCACTGCTTGAGCCCTGACAATTCAATTTTAAGATTCATCAATTCTATTTTTATTGTATATATATTTTGAGGAAAAAAAACAGAATCATAATAAAAAAAACGGACGTCTCATGCATTAGACATACCGTAGAGGACCGTCCCCAACCATTTATGTAGAACGCAGAGATTGAGCTTTCCATGTAATAAATAGTTCGTTAGGGGGAATAACTCATCTAATTGACAAGCGGAGATAATTTAAATTATGGATAATATTTATCTAATGCGCATCACGATAGCGATTACGGGTTACTCTCGACATCCAAAAAAAAGAAAAGAAAAGGACTTCGAATTGGAGATCTCTTTCCCCCAACTAAAAAAGAAAAAAGGAAAAAAGGAAAAATGTTTAGTATAATTCCTGGGCTAAAGTCAAAAGTTAATTACCTCATTGGGGAAGCATGCGGGTGGGTGTGCGTGTGTCTATATATATATATAGGATATGGTTCATATGAGAACACCTTGTTGATGTGAGAAATGAGAACACATCTTACACCATCCAATTTAATGATTCAATGGTTGAGATTTCAGGTGGCAATTTCGTAAATAATAGGGCAAAAAATAAGGAAGGAGGGCTATTTTCGTCCAAATCCATAAAAATTGATTCAGCAATTAAAAAAAAAATCTTAAAAACTTTAATCGACCATAACTTCCTCGTTTTTAATCCAATGCACACAAAAAATATATCAAATTAAAGCTCTCTTCATGCTCTTTCATTTAAAATGTCGAAAGGCTATGTTTGGATGAAAAAATATGAACGAAAAATAAAAAAGAAATTTTTTTACGCGTGCCCAGGTTGTAAATACTTTCGTTAGCATATAATAATTCTTCGTCAGCATTATGATAACATATGAACATATGCTAATGAAGCATTTGTCATATGCTAACATAATATATTCGATGTGCTAACAAAGAATTATCATAATGCTAACATAGTATAAATTTATTAGGGTTTATTAAATCTCAATTATGGTTTATTTAATCTCGATTATGGTTTATTCCATCTAATTATCATTATTCTTTTGAAATTTAATTTTTTGTTTATAGTTCTTAATTGATTATTATGGTTTATCCTATCCAATTATAATTTATAATGTATGTTGATAGAGTATTGTCATATGCTAACATAGTGTATTCGCAATGCTGACGAACCAAAACTATAATGCTAACGTAGTACAAATATATTATTATTATTATGATTTCTTTCAACTCATTTAGGGTTTACCACATCCAATCAATGTTTATTTCATCTAATTAGGTTTATTTCATCCAATTATGATTTTTTCCATTTAGTTATGGTTTATTAAATCGAATTAGGTTTATAATTATTTTTTAAAATATTTTTTTCGCCAACAATATTTGAAAACTTTAATTAGCATAACTATAATGCTTCGTTAGCATTATGATAATACTTCGTTAGCATAACGATCTGTTATCAAATCATCCGCGATTTTTATAAGAATTACCAAATTACAGTAATATCTTCGCGCGAAAAACTTTTCAGATATTATAAAATTGCCACCGCCTTTTTCATCAAATCTGGATCTTTGATTTTTGATGGATGTATGGTGTGAGATGTGTTCTCATTTCTCACACAAGGCGTTATTTTTATATAACCCCACCGCTATATATATATATATATATATATATATATATATATATATATTACGTCATGGAAGATTAATATGGCATGATTTGAGTTCTAAGATAAGATCAAGTCCGTAACTAAAGAAAAAAAAATTAATTACTTAATCAGGGTTTTGTAAATGTAATTGTAATATTCAAATTTGTTTAGTATAAGGGTATTTTTGGTAGTCTCTGTTGAGGCGTTGAAATTTCGAGAATTTAGTCAAATTCCTTTTTCTTTCTTTAATTCTTTCTTAAAAAAAAAACAAAGAAAATAGTCAAATTGGATTTGATAACCTTCTTAATTGTTTCCTCTAAAAAAAGAACTTTTTATTTGTCAAAGTACTTCTTTATAGGATAATCAGATTAAATATTAACATTGTTCCCATAAAAAAATATATTAAACATTAACCTTGTTCGATATTGTACAAAACTGTAAAATTAATAGTTTAATAAATGAATAAACAAATACACCATAATATGATGCGTAATTAAATTAACACAAAATAGTAAACATACGCCGTATAATATTTTAGTTATTAACTTATCAAATTATAATTCACTGAAATTATCACTAAATTATTTAACGAATATAATAGTCTATTTAATGTTATGTTTATTTAATATAATTTAGATAGAAAAAGAATGTAATGGACTATTTTAATTTAAAGCACTTGACGAGGAATCGTATAGGGGAGATAACATTGACAAAATAAATTTTGGATTTTTTTTATCTAAAGAACATCATATGATAAATAATTCTCTTTTAATTAGCATTAGCATATTTATAGGTAATAGCAGAGAGAAAGTGTGTATTTTACGCAATTCAATTATTTTACTTAAATTAATTATTAAAGAATAATTTTACATATTAAATTTGAGTAGTCAATTAAAAAAATATATTTCAATACACACACACACACATGTATATCATTTTATAAACATAATAATATTTGAAAATTCTAGATTAATCAATAATCAGAAAAATGATATAAATATAAGAGATAAAGTATGATTAAATTGTAACTATTCGAACACGAACTCGAAATTTATAGTCTTTTAATTTATTTATATTTTTGTTGTTTTAATACACACACACACATAGGGAGAGAGGAATGCATGTTTCCTTTCTCAACATTCTTTTTTTACAACAAGCCTCATCCTTTGATTGTTAACATATATATGTATTAATATAACTCGAATCTTCTATTCAACAAGTTTTATTTTAATTTTACTGTCTAATAAAAATACAAATTTTTAATTAACAAAAATTCTTCCAAGTTTTGAATGCCATAAAATCGAAATACATGGCCAATTAAATCTGAAAATTTAAACACCATAAATTTATCATCAAATTTAATATGTAATTCTAAATTTATGCCTGGATTAATCCTATAACAGTGCCAAAACCCGCTCTGATACCAGTTGTTAGGGTTTTTTCGAATTAAACCACCGCAGGATCATTTGGTTGTTCATTAATCCATGTTCATGCAAAACATATTTTTATGTCACATGCATGTCTATCACGTCACGCACAAAACCATGTAAAACGAATCTAATAAAGCGGAAGACATAGATCCAAATTACTTACAATTGTCAGACGGTCTGAGGACAAGATTAAAGATCTAATCTTGTTGTTGAATGAATACATAATTGGCGCCACCTACACCTCAAAAATCAGCCACCACACAATTCCACTCCAAGATCTTCTGTTGTATTCCCGGACTGTATCTAGATTCAGAGTGGGCTGAAATCTACTAGATAGGGTTGTGGAATCTGTGGATAACTTTGAGAGACAAAGAGGGGCTAAATTATTATTTCTTAAATTTCGCCCCCTCTTCCCCTATTTATAGGGAGGTGGGCGAAATTTCCATCTCCAAACCCTACTGGGTTTGGGCCTCTATCTCAAGTTCAATATTCAGTCCACTATCAGTCAATTGGGCTACAACAGGGATCTAGAAGAATATTAAATTGGCCCACTAATTTATTTAATATCCAATATCCAATAAACTTAGGATATAATTAAATAAATTAAGTTTTACTTTTATTCCACTAAAGAAGTAAAACTGACCTACCAATTTAATACATATTTGCGAATATGCTTTCTCCTTTAGTCTAGCCATTCCCCATGTTTAAGATATAATGTTCATTAATTAATTATGTCAGCCTCTGAGAGCTATAATTAATTAACATCTAAAACATTGAGTAGTACCACACAAGCTTTACCATGTTAGGAATAAATTCCACCTGCAGGGTTTCAACATGAACTTGTGTTTCCTCAAGAGAACATCATCAACCTGGCACACTAGGACATGGTGTTCATGCATACTGCTCGAGACATCATGTATACATTGTTATTACACAAGATATCGAATTCGATCTACGAAAAGATCTTACTCACTGATAAATCAAAGTAATAAACAACGCACACATATGCTCGCCAATATCACATGAGTTCAGAATCCGAAATTTGTGGATCTTTATTCTCTCAGTAACTGGGTCAGAGACAGAGAATAGTATCCTATAGCGATCCTCCTCAATACACTAACGAGTGTACTAGAATAATCAGTTAGTCAAGATAAACTAACTTATCAGATTTTTCTACGGTGTACCGATGGTGTGTTCAGGACCATCTAAGCCGTGAGCTCTTTAATAAAATACAAGGTTCTAATGATATGCTCTTACCGTGTGACTCCCCACACCATATCATCTATAATGTAAGTATATGGAACATTGCATAAAATAATTATAGAACATAATCTAAATGCAAACAGTAACTGCAGTAACTTTCATTTCATACCATCACATCATTAGAAAAGTATACAGAGACAAATATTCCAGTATACAAAACTAAAACTAAGTACATTAGTAAACACACCTTCTTTTTTCATTGGTTTTTCAGGTCGAAATGTAGGAGGTGGATGGTGGCTGTGAAGTGGGTTAACTGCTAAGATCGTGTTTTGCTACTATATAAAAATTGTAAGACGAATTACGCTACGATGTTTATAACTATGATTCTGCTACTCTGATTCTGAACTATATTGACTTCTACTTATAGTGTGTCTTTATACTTTAACTATATGATGCATATATGATTAATCTAAGGGGAGGAAGCCCCATATTTTGTTATACCCACTTGATTATTCACTTTGGCCTATGAAAAGGCTTCATTTGTTCAGCATGTTGGCATCCTTTTGTTTTTGTCAACCTATGAATGGGTCTATTGATTGTTGGTATTTGTTTATTCACTTTCTTATAGCATACGAATGGGTTTATTGAATTGTTATAGCTTTCATTCTTCTCCTATAAGCCATTTATAAATGGGGATTTGCTCTAGTTAAAGATGTTATGCTATTCAATTTTTCAGAGGGCTTATGTTATCTTTGACCTACTCAATTGTTAATTGTATTCAAAATTTTAATCCTTTTTGGATAAACACCTTGTGCCCACTTATATAGCTTTTTTCGGGACTAGGTTGTTACATAGTATATTATTCCAACACATGTATAATGCCTATTGTATAATCATTAAAAGAAGGTGTGGGCAAAAGGCGACAACTAAGGTGTGGGGATACCTTATTTGCTCACAACTTCCAAAACTTACACTTCAAAGCTAATTCAAAACTCATCAATACTTGCATTTTGCATCATTTTCATAAATATTCATAATTCACCAAGGAAAATACAAATATAATCGAGTTCCAAATGTCAAACATATAAGCTTCACAAAATGAATAAAAACAACACAAATAAATGTATGAATATTCAACCAATCAAACCCATAACAATTAAGCTTTAGTTGACCTCCATCTCAAGCATAAAGTAGCCCAAAATAACATATTTTTCAATTTTCCTTTTTACAATCTAAACCATTGATGCGATTCCCATCGGCATATGGTAGATGATGGGATGTATCAGGTTTCAACGGGATAGAACAAAATTCTTTGACCTGAATGTCACAATGCGGCTGAACTATAGATATTTGAAATCCACAACCCAACTGTGATTGGAAAATAAGAACCTCATAATATAAATGAAGACACGACAAACAGATTTAATGAATTTATTTGATAAGTCAGGGTTTGAACAATCGGTTCAATAAAAGTCTCTATAGAGAAATCTCAAATTCAATAATGTTCATAAACTATCTAATAAAATTCAATACAAACCCTTATATAGGTAGGCATATAAGAGCAAATCCTAAGTAGGAATTAAATAATAAAAGAAAATAATAAAAGTCTAAATCAGCCAAATCTGCGAACACAAACATGCAATGCGAGACGGGGCCGGTTGTACCTCGGGTCGTGCCCTATCTCACACCAATCAACGCAAGCGGCCTGCTTGTGTCTTGTCCAAAGACAGAACCCTGTCTGAATCAGAGCGTGGGTCACGTCATTCACTAGTGCCTCCGATCATGCCATTCGGTGTAGACGTTGGGTGCACTGCATCCTGGACCCTCAAACTTGAACCTCCTCACCCTACCTAGTTACATATCATTCCTCTCCTCTTAAAATAGATTTATCTTCAAATTCAAACCTCTTGGATCAAAGACTAGCATGATTCATCCATCAAAGATTGTCTAAACATGTTGCACAAGATACCTCTTCTCATTCATCCTAGTTATTTCAAATAACTACAACTTTAACACCATAACATGCTCATGCATTTGAATCCACAACAAATCAAGTGGTTTATCTATATATGGTGGCACATCTTTGTCTACCTATAAAATAAAAATATCACATGAAAAAGTTTGATAAATGTTAGAAATCAACTGAACCACCATGTTTGCTTGCGTGAGCTCCATTTGTGCTACAACTACTTCTCAGTAGATGTTATCTTTCTTTTTAGAACATGGTTGCATTAATCGTCTTTCCACCCATTTCAGCCTCCTCATCTACACTTTTGATCTCCAAGCTCATAAATTGTTGTTCATTCACCATAGGATCTTCAGAAGTTGATTTTTCCATGGTTGACATATCCAGGCCACAGTCTTTTAGAACTAGAACCTCATGATTAGACTACTCCAAAACTTGCATTTCCAAAATGGTTGTTTCTATCACGATCATATTCTCGGATTAGATCCGTAAACTACCTTCTCATCTTTTCTAACATTTGGGCATATAGAAACAACTATCAACTCATCAATAGATACATCAACTAAAATTTGTATATCTGGGCTGGAAAATTCCAAACTGGTATCTCCAGGTCAGTCTCCGCCTTAACATTATTGATCTATTCAACACTTTGGTAGATGGGTATTAGTATATCTAACTTTGGTGTCGCAACACTTTGATGCCATATCTCTTTCTTCTATCGACTCGACTCCAACATACTGGATATGGCATTTAAATCAAATTCCCATATAGAAGATGTTAAATATGAATTGTTACCTCACCTCTCAAGCCATTTCTCCACCTTGATTGCATCTTGCACTATATCCTCCAACTTCTCATATCACTCTTTCTGAAATCTCCATACATGGGCCTGGTAGAATCTAGCCATGGTAGCTCATCAATCTTCTTCAATACCTATTCAGTTCATGGTTGACTTCATGTCCTCGAAGTACTCCTCAACACTACTTGATCCTTGCTTCAAATCCTGCAGCTTCCTTTCCAACTCTTAACAGTATCAATAAGGCACAAAACGTTTCCTCATCACTATCTTCATCTCTATGACTCTATCCAAGTCTCTATTGATGGCTCTCTTTGATGTCGTATAGTGGATGTAAATTCATCCCACCATGTCACAACATATTTAGAAAACTTGATAGTTGCTACTATAACCTTCTTCCACTTTGAGTATTTATGACGGTCAAACATGAAGTCCATCTTTCTTTCCCATGCTAGATACAATTCACGATTACTCTTTTCTTGAAACAAAAAATATTTGAATCATTTCTGACTCATGAACTCCATATTTCTTTCCCATGCTAAATACAATTCATGATTAGTCAGTTAACTAGTTGTATATCGGCTACTACACAATTAATCAATTAAAAATATGAATTTACTATTTCGGAGCACAAAAAAGTATTAGTGTGTGAATTTTGTAAATGTAATTAGACCTCACGAATTGGGCATACCAAAATCATTATAATTTTATTTCGTAAAATGGATTAGCCACTCATATTGATAGCAATACAAGCGGTGAGAAAGTAAAATTGCATTACGAATTGAAATAAACTTACAAAAATTATAAACTTGTCGATAAACTAGAATTGGAATGAACTAACTATGAATAATCAAACTTGATAGAGAATTATCTTGAAAACTGTAGAGAACAAAGTGGCCTTTCAGAACGAGATTACACAACTTATATAATATAACACCCCAAATTTTTGGATAATGTTTAGAGAATTCTTAAGAGTAATTAAGAAGTTAAGGAAGAGCTTTAAATAAGTTTTAAGTGAAGTCAGATGTCAGTCACGACTTTAGGGGTCAATTTTCATGAAATTATATTTTCAAAATTTTGATCTTAACTCTATTATGGCCGAGTTTGGTCTTTTTAGAAAGATTTTAACTCAAGGAGTGTGCCGATGTTTTTGAAATTTTATTCTGAAGCCGTTTGAGGTCCCGGTGATGAAAAACGTATTGAAAGGATTAATGAATAGTAACTTTTGCGTGCGTTTGTGATTTGTAAAATTTACAAAATCCTCCTTGTTAATATGAGACTTATTCTGTCAAGCCACTCCAGTGGGAAATGACTCAAGGAATCTGTTCGATTTCACGGATTTCCATTCCGAGGTCAATCGAACGCTAGACAGCAAAATCTGTCAGTCTGACTGAATAGTAAAAGGTAATTCTGAAAAAGGAATCTTGGCTTGTCTTTCTTCTGACGACATCTTCTTCATTCCGAGTCAGGTTGGTTCAATAGTACTCGAGCTAACGAGTCTCCTGGTATTTTCAAATTTTGTGTCTGAGATCATTTCGACCTCGACATCGAATAAAGCAGCTTTTAACCGAACCTGGGGAACTTTTGCAGTATCCTTGCACTGCAATGTCTTCCCTTGGAAGCCAAACTCACACCTATAAATAACCCTTCACCCCTTCATCATTTTTCACCTAATTTCATCTCATTCTCAAAGTTAGAGAGTGGGAAAGCTAGAGAGAGTTTAGAGAATCTCAAAGTCGAGCGAGGGACATTCTTCGTGAGTGCTCTTCTGAGACGATGACCGTAGTGGCATTGGAGGAATGCAGTGGAGAACGGTGCTAGGGGCACCGTCGAAATGTAGCAGGCGGCTCTGCCGCTGTTGTGACTCGACGAGATGCCGAGCTAGCCACCTTCTTTCGACACACTCGACTCCGTCCATTCTTTTTCATCGACTTTAGACTCTATTTCTTTCTTGTCTTTAATTTCTCATTTCATTCCATATTTCATTATTGTATTCTCGTTATTATGGTCCCAATATTATTCCTCGTTGTTAGTCTCATTTATTTTGTTTGAAGTTCCGTTTAAGTTTCATATTTAAATTCTGTCGTTATTTCTAAGTGTTTACAGGAGTTAGTCATGTTTATTCTGTTATTATGTCAATTTTAAGTTAAGCATGCTCGTTTCAATATTCTTCAAGTGTTGGGGAAAATATTAATCTTTGTTGAAGTTTTAATTCAGTTTCTTTCGATTATCGTCTTTGTGAAGTTATATCTTTGAAAAATTGTAGTAAATATTTTAAGCCTTGTTTTAAGTTTAAAACATCGAGGAAAGGGAGTGGTGACCGATTAACACCTCGACAACCACTTCGAGTGAGGAATATTGATGTTTGTGGGAGTGCACGGACCGTGCAAGGGTTGCACGTCCCGTGCAAGGCTCTCAGCATTGGTCTGAAAGGATAGCACGTCCTATGCTGTGCTTACACGGACCGTGTCAGAAAGTTTGGGTATTTAATTCTCATCTCAATAAATAGCACGGCCCTTGCTATGCTTGCACGGCTCGTGCAAGGCCTTTACTGCCATGTTTTTGCCTCTAAGTGTATTCTAATCTCAAGTCTTTCAAATTATCGTGCTTTATAAAGGTTCTAAAGTCGTGCAATCTGTGATTAAGTCCTAGTTAAGGAATGGGGGATTAGATTTGTTAAATTTCTTGTTAGATATTAGAAATCTTTGAAGGAGGCCACTAAGTCGATGATTCGGCTTTTGTAAGAGGAAGTGAGCCCCGTGGAAACTTGAAGAAGGATCATCAGCTCGTTGCTTCATCCTTCGCTCAGTAATCGAGGTGGGTAAATCTATACTTATCTAAAATTTGAGCTAATAAGCTCTAGAAGTAGGTTAGGGCAAATGAGATATCCAATAAAATATTTTGCTCTGCCTGATTGATCTCTGTGAAAAGGAATGAAGGAAAGGAAGTTATTATTTGTTGTTTGAGCTCTAGAGCATGTTAGAATTGTTTAAGTTTGATTTATGCTTAGCATGAGTTTATAAGGATTACCTAATTGTCACAATTAGTGTATATATGCGATCATGATCTTGTGATTAAATATTGAGTTTTTGCTAAGGTTGATTTAGTTGAGTATTGTCTTCTAGGGTAATGATAAATCCCTTATAGGCTGAGATCATGCTAAATTAATGGATTTGACCTAGATGTTTGCTCTAGGCTTGGTATTGCTAGCAAAGTTAAGAATAGAAGGATATATCTTTTGATTTAAGTAGGACTTGAGCTCAGGAATCATGATCTTTGATCATTAAGAGAGTCACTGCTGGGTTAATCCCTTACAAACTCATAAGGATATTTGAGGTAACCCCTCTTGCGTCCTAAGGCATGCTTAAAGGTGCAGTTGACATCAGGTTTGAGCCAGGATGGGCCCAAAAGAAAAGAAAAAGGTTTTGCGGATATAGAGAGGGCTATTGTGTTTTACTCTCCATATACCGCCAGTTAATTATTGGATATTTCTGAAGTTATTAAAGAGTTTTTATTTAAAACCCAATGAGTACATTAGTGCTCACGCCATCTTTTTCAAATATTTTCAGGTTTAGATGTTGAGGATCTTGATGGCTGTGGATGTGAGTTGACTACCAAGATATTTTGTTCTAGTATAAGTATTTGAACTCACTATAGTTCTGCTACTCTGATTCACTCTATTCATGGCTTCTAGACTTGTTACTTCATCTGAGATTCTATGAATTATGTTTGCTTTCCGCCTATGAAAAAGGTTAAGCATGTTGGTTTTCTTTAATTTCTTTGACCTATGAATGAGTCTATACTTGTTGGTATCTGATTGATTCACCTTTTCCATTCGTCACATTTTGCAAAGTATGATTCCTTCATATTCAAGTAATTTTGAGAATCATCGATTATCGTATCTTTATTTGTAAACACTTCTTTGTTAATCTTCCACTTATTGTATTAATCCCTTAATTCATACCCCATCCCCGTTAGTTAATCCCCCTCTCGGGACCAAGCTATTACAGATGGTATCAGAGCAGGCTTGCAACTCTACAGACCTGTCTCTTTGTTAGAAAAAGTTAAGTGCTTTTATTCGTATAAATTGTTCTGTGATAGTTAAAGTAGCAACCCACAGCATACCATCACCCTCATATCTTCAACCAAAAATCAAGGTACGGTAGTATAGAGATTTTGGATTTTGGATTCATGATTTTTGGAATACAGGGAAGGAAAGATTTGAGCAAGCATACCTCTTTTATGGACAAGGGAAAAATTGTGAGAATGAAATTCCAAGTAAAAAGTGTTCGGGTAAGATGATTTTCTTAGATAAAAAGTTTGTGAAAAAGAGTTCTTGATCACCAAGAAAAAGGTTTAAATTCATTCTCAAATTTTTATCTTAAAGAAAAGTGTTCCTTTTTTCACCCCATGCAAGAGAAGGTCGAGAGGTTCAGGAGGGAGACCTGGGATGGTAACGAGCAGTTTTTGTCCTTCATGGTAGGGCATCTAGAAAGGTGGGCATGGATGAACGGCTACGGAGGAGAGCCCAGAAGTGTGTCCGACTTGGAAACATGCATCCGCATGTGTGAGCACGCGCCGTCCACTTGAAGGCCCACAATGTATCGCATCCTGCAAAGCACCATCACTCATGATCCTGAGGTGTACGCTGATATCGGAAATCTGATGGAGTTCTCCTCAGCCTTGATGGCTCATTGGGTGTCAGAGTATGGCCACATGAACGCTCTGAGCAGCAAGCCACCGAGCAAAATCCCTCCCTAGTGGTGGAACTGAAACTGTAAATGGTGACTCTCAACAGTCCTCCTGGATTTCAAGCATCGCGCCCCCATGCTGAAGGAACCTCAGGAGCAGGACCCTCACATGTTCGGATGGTGAATCATACCGAGTCTTTGTTTTTCTGCATTCCTCAAATGCACCAGTGGACCTCTGCATATCAGACATTTTCCCCTCAGGGTCTGGGAACAGTGTATTTCCCATCAGTTCCCCGAAGAAAGCTTACGGAAGTTCAAGTTCAAGGTGTAGGAGACAGTGGAAGATGAGGAAAAAGAAGAAGACCCGGAGGAGGAAGGCAAGAAGGAGGTGGGATTGCCTTGCAAGGGGAAAGGAAAGGGTCCGGTGCATAGTTAAGCTTTAGAAGGAGGTGTAGGAGGTGTTGTTGTTAGAACGCCTTGCTGATCTGTCTTTCTATTTGTTTGTCTGCTTTAATCTAAATCTTAAGTTGTAAATATAATTAACCCTTTAGATTTCAATAGCGGCAGTAATTTTCCAAAATACTGCCATTTTCCGTATGTAACCAAGAACCTCTTTCTTATTGATGTCAAAAGTCCTCTTAATGAGGCAATTTTCCCGTTATTCTTGATATCGTTTAAATTCCCACTTTGCTCAATCTATCTTGTGTAATTTGAAGACCTTATCGAAAGGTATTATTGCTTTGTGCGAATTCATTCGAGCATCGCTAATATCTAGTTCTTTAGAATGCCGCTAAGAAGACGTCAAGCTGAGAACAAAGATGAGAATGAACCCGAGTAAGTCCCAAACCCCGGCCCGAGAGCCGAGAATGTGTTTCTTAAACACAACCCTCTGTCTTTTAATGGTTTAGGTGACCCGATGGATGCCGAAAAATGGGTTCGCTCCTTAGAATGAATTTTCAACTTTATAGCTTGTTTGGAGAAGAAAAGACTAAGTTGTGCTCTTTTTATGCTTACAGATGATGCAGACTACTGGTAGGAATCCGCTCAAAGGAAGATAACCCTAGAGCAATGGACAGAGTACGGTTGGGAAGATTTCAAGCACGATCTATATTAGAAGTATATTCCGGACTACAATCGAGAGGCAAAGGAGAGGCAGTTCTGGAACCTGAGGCAAGGATAGAAGATGGTGTCAGAGTACAATAGAGAGTTTAACTAGTTATCGAGGCATGCTCCACATCTAGTGGACTCGAACGAGAAAAAGGCGCGCAAGTTCAAGAAGGGACTTAGGCCTGACATTGGCATAGCCCTCACTGGGCAAGAAGATATGTCTTATGCTCTAACCTTAGCCAAGGCCTTAAGCATTGAAGCCATTCTCCCTTGAGAGAAAGTGCAACACACGTATCTAGCCAATGATCCGAAAGGAAAGAGAAAATAGGAAGGTGGAAGGAGAGATGATAGAGGAAAGAAAGCCCACTGGCAAAGCCGAGAGTCAGCGGTACCTCGATATCAACCTAACCTGGCCTGAGAGCATGTCAAAAGTGGGAAGGACACACCTTGGAGCCTGTCGAGCAAATTAGACCGGATGCTATAACTGTGGTAAAGAGGGACACTTCGTGAGGGAGTGTTCTAAAGGAAATAATAGACGATCCCAAACGCCATAACAACCCCTTTTGATGTGACCCAGAAGATATGTCTAAGCCAAATTAAGAGACGCTAAGTGGAAGACTTTACGGACTTGAATAACATCAGCGGAATGAAGAATTCAATCTGACTAAACTAACAAAATAAATGACTAAAATACGAAGAATAAGACTCGATTATGATCGGAATTAGACTCGATAATTTAGGCAAATAAGGCACTTAGAACGTGACCCAAACTAAGACAAAACACAACACAAATATATGAAGGAGAGGGGCGTATGGCTGATTATGGATGGAACATAGAAGGCTTCGATCTAGGCTAAAGAGTTCAGATGAATAATAGAACTTACTTGGATGATTCTGGAAGAAAGGTGGCGAACGAATTTTGACTAGTGGATGAAGGTAGTTGGCGTCAGTGATGATGTGAGTAGATAGATTGGATTAGGTCTTCAATTGAACCCTGTCTTCGTGAGACGAAACGTAATTACATCGAACAACTCCGATTTGTTTAGCACTTCCCACTAATTCTTGATGGAACTAAAAAGAAGATTGAGATAGGACTTTAGATTTGCTAAGTCTAAAGAACTTTGTTTGTGTGATCAACCAAAGGATCGTGAGACAATTGAAAATAAACTTCAAATATTAATCAACATCTAAAATAACAATGAAATATTGATCCCCTATTTATAGCATAGGATGGATTGAAAATAACATGGCCAAATACATAGGGTGGCCGAAAATATGAGTCCTAATCTAATTAGTATTCTTTCCTTAATTAAAAATCTGTTTTAAAGATAAATAAAAAAATAAAAAATAAGATAATAAAAATCTAATCTAGATAAAATTAAACCCAATTGGACTTGGGCCTTTAAACTTCAATTTGGACTTTAATTAAACTCGATCAAGGGCTGAATTAATTCTCAAATTCGGCGGCCCTAATCACAATCCAAATAAACTCCATGCATGTAAATCCGAGATCCATTGTTTCCCATGCAGATTTCCATGCACACGTCTAAATCTTCTCGTGCTTATTCCTAAACACTCAAACCTCCTTCTTCATCCATAATGGATGACATGTTCACCTATCTTTGATGTAGAGGTTGTTCGATCAATTGCTCCTCAAACTTCTTCCTCACAATGGCTTGTAGATAAGCTTGCAATCTCTTTGCTCATAGCCGCGTGACTGAACCTTTGATCTGCATCTCAACATCATCTTGAGTCATGCTAGGCTCATGCGCATCACCTGTACCCGTAGCCACTTCGATAATTCCCTAGAAATCAGCCAAGGTTGTAGCAAAGAGGATCGCAAGGACAAAGGCCGTGAATGAATCCAATGCCCTAATCAAGGACGAGATCAAAGGCCTAATCAAGGATAGAGGCCGCCTCAGCCAGCTTGTACTTATGTTCTCAATCAGCAGCAAGCTACTAAGGCCCAGGTAATCTAGCAAGTATGATTACCCTTTTCGACACGCCTGTTTTAGCTCTCTTTGATACCAGAGCATCACATTCATTTATAGCTGGGTCTGTTTGTAAGAGAATAAAGATAAAACCTAAGAACGCTGAGAATGTTCTTGAGATAAGTATCCCCTCTAGAAAAAGATTGATATCTTGGAAGGTCTGCTCTAACCTAGAATTGAACATAGAAGGGGAAACCTTTAAGTCAAACCTTTACATGATAAAGATTTAGGACATCAATATAATCCTAGGAATAGATTGGTTATCCTCAGCTTATGCCTCCATAAGCTGCCCTGAAAGGGAAGTAGTGTTTCGACCACCCAAAAAACCCGAGGTGAAGATCTACGGATTAAGGCTGGGAACTAAAGTCCCAGTGATATCCGCTCTGCAGGCCGCCAAGATGATGAAAAAAATAACAGCCAAACGTTCTTGGTTAATCTGACGAAGAAAGCGGAAGGAGAGCGGGTAATAGAAGATGTTTTAGTCATAAGATAATACCTAGATATATTTCTGAATAAGCTACCAGGACTGTCTCCAGACATGCAGGTGGAGTTCACCATCAAGTTGGAACAAGAAGCCGCCCCAGTATCGAAAGCCCCCTACAGAATGGCGCCTAAGGAGTTGCAAGAACTCAAAGTTCAACTGCAAAAGTTATTTGACGTAGGTTTTATCCAACCTAGCGCGTCGTCTTAGAGAGCTCCAATCTTGTTCGTGAAGAAGAAGGATGGAACATTGAGAATGTGCATCGACTATAGGGAGCTGAATAAGCTGACCATCAAGAATCGATACCCTCTCTCAAGAATAGATGATCTTTTTTATTAGCTTAAGGGAGCAAGTGTCTTCTCTAAGATAGACTTAAGATCTGGGTATCATCAGCTGAAGATCCGAAAGGAAGATATTCCTAAAACCTCTTTTAGAACTCACTATGGACATTACGAGTTTGTGGTAAAGCCATTCGGATTGACTAACGCTCCAACAATGTTCATGGATTTAATGAACCGGGTGTTTCACCCGTATTTGGATAAGTTTGTGCTAGTTTTCATAGATAGTATCCTCACCTATTTGAAGGATGAAGAGAAATACCGAGAACACCTAAGAGTGGTGTTGGAGATGTTGAGAAGAGAAAGACTATACGCTAAGTTTAGCAAGTGTGAGTTTTGGCTCAAGGTGGTTATGTTTTTAGGTCAAATAGTGTCAGTAGAAGGGATCAAGATGGATCCGGCTAAGATTGAAGCGGTAAGTAATTGGAAATATCCAAGAAGGTGAACAAGATAAGATGTTTTCTAGGACTCGCTGGATATTATCGCAAATTCATCGAAGGATTCTCGACGATATCTAAGCCCATGACGCGACTGCTAAAGAAGGACTCCAAGTTCAAGTGGATGCCCGAGTGCGAAGAAAGTTTCCAAACCTTAAAGAAGATGCTAAACATAGCCCCAATGTTGGCCATTCCAGAAGGAAGTGAAGATTTCGTGGTTTATGCCGATGCGTCAAAGAAAGGATTAGGATGCGTGCTGATGTAGAGAGGGAAGATGATTGCTTATGCTTCAAGGCAGCTTAAGATTCACGAGCAGAACTATCCGACGCATGATTTGGAGCTAGCAGCAGTTGTTCATGTGATGAAGATCTGGAGGCACTATCTCTACGGAGCTAAGTGTGAGATTTTCTCAGATCACAAGAGCCTGAAGTATTTCTTCGAGCAAAAGGATGTTAACATGAGGTAAAGAAGGTGGTTGGAACTCATAAAGGATTATGACTGCACAATTCACTACCACCCAGGCAAGGTGAATGTGGTAGATGATTCCCTAAGTAGGAAGGAAAAGACAGAGTTAGGACTCGTTCAGGTCCAGGAGGATCTTTGCAAAGTATTCGAGAAGTTGAGAATTGAGGTACTAACACCACCTGAGACCATTTAAGCCAAGATCGCCATGATAGTCACTCAGCCCAACCTAAGGCAAAACATAGTTGAAGCCCAGAGAGAAATGAGTTTCTCGAGAAGAAAAGATTGAAAGCACAGTACGATAACTCGCAAGACTTTACAGAGGTTGCCGACAATGCACTCTCATTCAAAGGAAGGCTATGTGTGCCAAGCAAGGATGAGTTGAAGGAGGAAATCATGTGTGAAACACATGATACGCCATATACAGCACATCCCGAAAGCACCAAGATGTATCAAGACCTCAAAAGGAACTTCTGGTGGAATAACATGAATAGAGAGGTAGCCACCTTCATAGAAAGGTGTTTGAATTGTCAGCAGGTATAGCTATCAAAAACGGCCCGGCCTGATGGGCCGACCCGACCCAGTCCGATTTTAGGTCGGGCTGGACCGTGATTTTATAGGCCTGAAATGGTTTCGGGTGGGGTCGGCCCGACCTGAAAAAACTTGGCCTGAATGGGCTGGGCCGGCCCAGTGAAAAAATAGAATTTTAGCTTTAGGCCCACGAGCGGCCCGACCCGACCTAAAATTTGGGCTGGGTTGGGCCTCAAATTATTAGGCCCGAAATGGTTCCGGGCTGGGTCGGCCCAACCCGAAAAAAATAGTTGGCCGGTGGGCTCGGGCCGAGCTGGCCCAGCCTGACCCATTTGACAGCTCTATCAGCAGGTAAAAGCTCTACATTAGAAACCCTCTGGTTTGCTCCAACCTTTAGAGATTCCCGAATGGAAGTGGGATCCTATTAATATGGACTTTGTGGTGGGATTGCCAAAGTCTATGCGGAGAAATACCGCTATTTGGGTAATCGTAGATCAATTATCGAAAGCAGCATATTTCATTGTTGTTAAAATGACAGATGGGCTAGATGAATTAGCCCAAATGTATGTTAGGGAGGTTGTGCGGTTGCACGGAGTGCCGGTCTCGATTATATCGGATCGTGATACAAGATTTACATCAAGATTCTGGAGAAGTCTACAAGAAGCCATGGAATCAAAGCTCAATTTCAGCACGGTCTTTCATCCTTAGATGGATGGGCAGTCCAAAAGGACTATCCAAATTTTATAAGACAGGCTTAGATGAGTAGTTGTCAATCAAGGAAGCAGCTGGGAGGAGCTACTACCATTGATAGAGTTTGTGTACAACAACAACTACCAATCATCGATCGGCATGGCTCCTTATGAAGCCCTGTGTGGAAGGAAGTGTAGGTCGCCCTTGTATTGGGACGAGGTCAGAGAGAGAAAGATACTTGGACCAGGAAGCGGTCCAGAAAATTGAGCTAATTCGTCATCGGATCAAGGAGGCTTAAGATAGACAGAAGGCTTACGCAGATCAAAGGAGGACAGAGCTAAGTTTCAACATGGAGATAAAGTATTCTTAAAGATATCTCCGTCTAAAGGAGTGATCCATTTTGGCAAATGGAACAAGTTAAAGCCCAGATTTATTGGACCTTTTGAAATCTTAGAGAAGTTTAATGAGGTAGCTTATAGGTTAGCCTTACCACCCAACCTAAGTAACGTTCATGATGTCTTTCATGTCTCAATGTTGAGAAAGTACGTGTTTGATCTGAAACACGTGATTAATAAGGAAGAGAAAGTCCTGAATAAGGACTTAGCGTATGAAGAGAAGCCCCAGGCCATTGTGGATCGAAAGATTCAAAAGTTAAGGAACAAGGAGATCAGTCTTATAAAGGTAATATGGAACCATCATGGTTCGGAGGAAGCAACCTGGGAGCTCGAATCCGAGCTGCTCAAGAAGTATCCTGATGTCCCTTATCATGGTTAGTAAATTTCGGGATGAAATTTCTTTAAGGAGGTAGGATGTAACACCCCAGATTTTCAGATAATGTTTAGAGAATTCTTAAGAGTAATTAAGAAGTTAAGGAAGAGTTTTAAATAAGGTTTAAGTGAAGTTAGATGTCAGTCACGACTTTAAGGGGTCAGTTTTCGTGAAATCATCGTATTTTCAAAATTTTGATCTTAACTCTATTATGGCCGATTTTGATCTTGTTAAAAAGGTTTTAACTCAAGGAGTGTGCTACTGTTTTCAAAATTTTATTCTGAAGTCGTTTGAGGTCCTAGTGATGAAAAACGTATTTAAAGGATTAATGAATAGTAACTTTTGCGTGCGTTCGTGATTTATAAAATTTACGAAAAATCCTTCTCATTAATCTGAGACTTGTTCTGTGAAGCCCCTACTATGGGAATGACTCAAGGAATCCGTTTGCGTTCATGGATTTCCATTCTGAGGTCAATCGAACGCTCGGGAGCAAAATTTGTTAGTCTGACTGAATAGTAAAAAGTAATTCTGAAAAGGAAATCTTGGCTCGTCTTTCTTTTGATGACATCTTCTTTATCCTGAGTTAAGTTAGTTCAATAGTACTTGAGCCAACGAGTCTTCCGATATTTTCAGATTTTGTGTCTAAGGTCTTTTGGACCTCGACATCGAATAAAACAGCTTTTAACCGAACCCGAGATAACTTTTGCAGTATCCTTGCACTGCAATGGCTTCCCTTGGAAGCCAAATACACACCTATAATACCCCTTCACCTATTCATCATTTTTCATCCCATTTCATCTCATTCTCAAATTTAGAGAGTGGGAAAGCTAGAGAGAGTTGAGAGAATCTCAAAGTCGAGCGAGGGACATTCTTCTTGAGTATTCTACCGAGACGACGAGCAGAGTTGCATGGGAGGGATGCGATGAGGGAAGGTACTAGGAGTGCCGTCAGGATGTAGCAAGTGGCTCTCCCTCCGCTTCAACTCGACGAGACGCCGAGCAAGCCATCTTCCTTCGACGCACTCGACTCTGCCCATTCTTTTTCGTCGGCTTCAGATTCTCTTTCTTTCTTGTCTTTAATTCCTCATTTCATTTCGTCTTTCATTATCGTATTCCTCATTGTTAGTTTCGTTTATTTCGTTTGAAGTTCCATTTAAGTTTCGTATTTAAATTCCGTCATTATTTCTAAGTGTTTAAAGGAGTTAGTCATGTTTATTCCATTTTTATGTCAATTTTAAGTTAAGCATGCTCGTTTCTGTATTCTTCAAGTCTTGGGAAAATATTGATCTTTGTAGAAGTTTTAATTCGGTTTCTTTCGATTATTTTCTTTGTGAAGTTATATCTTTGAAAAATCATAGTAAATGTTTTGAGAATTGTTTTAAGTTTAAAACGTCGAGGAAGGGAGAGCTGACCTAGTAACGCCTCGACCAACACTTCGAGCGAAGAACATCGATGTTCGTGGGAGTGCACGGACCGTTTAAAGGTTGCATATCCCGTGCAAAGCTCTCGGCATTGGTCTAGAATGGTAGCACGGCCCGTGCAAGGGTCTGCACGGACTGTGCAATGCTTGCACAGACCGTGTCGGAGAGTCTGGGCGTTTAATTTTGAGAATCATCGCTTATCGTATCTTTATTCGTAAACCCTTCTTTGTTAATCTTCCGCTTATTGTATTAATCCCTTAATTAATACCACGTCCCCATTAGTTAATCCCCCTCTCGGGACCAGACTATTACATATAAGCACAACGTTTTATCCACCATTAAATTTCATATATGGTATATTGTGATTTTGTTTATGCAATCGTAGATTTCATCCTCCAAAACCGATCTATGGCTCCTTCCATCATCTCATCATTGTTTCTCCATATATACATTATTCTTCCATTCATATGTGTTTACACCTTCCAACTCCACATTATTTCTGCAATAACCGAGAAGGTAATGATGTTTCAAATATATATGTATAAATAGAGATAATAAATATGCAATATTTAAGACTTATCAGGATTACTGATAGCTAATTGTGCTAAATTATGTGTCATCTTATTAGTTGTACGGCGTGTCCAACTGTGAATCATAGTATCAAAAGAGCCAGCGTCTACTCTAATCACATAATTGTCAATTCAGGACTTGAAAGATAAAAATCATCAATATAGAACCTTAAAAATTATATATTTTGATTTCTTTAAATTTTAAATTATTTTTAATATTTTATATATTAAATTTAATGGAAAATTAATAAAGAAATTTTCATTGAAAATTAATATAAAAATAAAAATAAAAAAAAAAATCAAAATACATAATTTTTTAGGTCCTATATATCAATAATTTTTATCTTTTTGATCTTGAATGGATATATATTTTTCATTTTTCAGGTTCTAGATTAGTCAACTTTCAGATTCTAAATCGATAATTTTCCATTTTTTTTATTCAAATCCTATAATTATTAGTTTTAAATATTACACCAATTAAATTACATGTGCGTGATTATGTACAAGTGAAGGATATATATTACATTTGATAAAATCTATCCAATGTAATATGAAATATCGCAAATACTCTTGTACATAAGATGTACATCAAACGGTCAACGCGTGTTGACTCGGTCAAAGTGTTGACCAAAATAATCGTGAAAACGGGTGATATTTTTTAGGGATACAATTGATACTTTTTTTAATTTTAAATGATACTTTTTAATGTTTCGATTGATACCGATCTTAACATTTTTTTTCTTTATTTTTTTTATGACCAATACTTTTTATTGATACAAATGATATTTTTGGGTCTTTGAAATGATACTTTTCAGTATTATAAATGATACTAATTTTGACGGATTTTTTGGTCAAAGTATTGACCTGGTCAACATGCGTTGACCCGATCAACACGTTGACCGTCTGATGTACAGCTTATGTACAGGAGACTTGCCCATGAAATATTAATGATCATGATCAAATCATACGGACCTTGGTAATCTATATATTTTTCTAGTCCGACCTAAATTATGTAAGTTCTAGTAATGCTACTTTCTAGTATAATATAGTAGTTACAAAATATGCATTTAGAGTGTTTTTAAGTTAATAAAATCTTATGACAAGCTGAGAACTTAACCTAATTGACAAAAACTTGTATGAGACCGTCTAACGGATCTCTTTGCGTTAGATGGGTCAAAACCCGCACAAACCCGCCTCAAGACCCGGCTGTATTTTTTTTTCCTTGCTGCTGGGCCGTTCTTCTCCTTTTCTCCTCCTTTTTTTTTTGGACCTGGGCCTGCAGCCCAGCTGGGCTTGTTTAACCCCCTTTTTTTTTGGTTTTTTTCGGTTGGGTGTGTTTCCTTCTTTCTTTTTCCTTTTTTCCTTTCTCTTTCTTCTCTTTTTTTTTCATTTACTTCTTTTTCTTCGTTTTCTCTTCTTTCTTTTTTTTCTTGTTTTTTCGTCTCTTTCTTTTTTCTTTTTTTTTTAATAATTATAATATAGTCTTCCTCAGGATATACATTTATTTTTAAAAAATTATATTTTTTTTTCCTGGCGGTTGACTAATTATTGAGCCAAAAAATAAGTATCATTAATTAACCAAAGTATCATTATTTTTAAGGAGAAGTATTATTAACTCAGATATGAGTATCATTATTTATGGGGTGAAGTGAAGTCTCATTATTATGGGAAAAAGTATCTCTAATTGTAGAAGAAAATATCACAAAAGTATCACTAATTGCAGAAGAAAGTATCACAAAAGTATCATTAATTGCAGAAGAAAGTATCACTAATTAGAAAGAAAAGTATCACTAATTGCAGAAGAAAGTATCACTATTAGTGATGCTTCATTTTTTATTACTAGTGATACTTACTTCATAATTAATGATACTTCTTTGTTGTTAATTTAATAATTAATGCTTAATCATCGGCGATTTTCATTTTAATGAAAATATAACTTTTATCTTGTGAAGTATCATTAACATTGATGTGAAGTATCATTAATTATGGATAAAGAAGTATCATTAATAAAATTATTAAAAAAACACACAACTTCTAACTCTTCGTATCACTAATTGCAGAAGAAAATATCACTAATTAGAAGACAAGTATCACTAATTGCAGAAGAAAGTATCATTAATTACAAAGAAAAGTATCAGTTCAAACATATTGCAATTCAAAAATTGAATCATTAGCTCCATAAAAGAAAATGTTGCATTTTCAAAAATTGAACATGATAGTGAGTAGTAACTACTCATTACATTAGTGATGTTTCATTTTTTTTTACTAGTGATACTTACTTCATAATTAATGATACTTTTCTATTGTTAATTTAATAATTAATGCTTAATCATCGGTAAATTTCATTTTAATGAAAATATAATTTTTATCTGGTGAAGTATCATTAACTGTAATGTGAAGTATCATTAATTATGTATGAAGTATTGACGCGCGGTCGTTTCACGGTCAGAATAATTCTCAAGAGAGAGTTATTCTTATGCCCACAGCAAGGCGTAGCAAGCTTATGTGAGTAAGGGTCGATCCCACGAGGAGCTGCGAATTCTATCTTCTAGTGTAACTTTTCCAAAAGGTTTGAGGATTGTGGTCTCCATGCTTGTATTTAAAGACTGTAAACTTAAATAAAATAAAACAAAACTAAACAAAAAAAAAGGAAAATATTAACAGTAAACGTATTCCGGATTAGAACTTAGATTCAAACTTAACAAACACTTGACCAATCATGGGCACGCTAATTACTTATGTGAATCTAATTATCTGGTTAAAGGTACTGGATCTCTCTCAATGTACCCAATCTATCCTTTCAGTTTAGCCTAGAGGTGATCTCTCGTCCCCTAAACCCTAACTCGTTGCCCAACCCCGATCTCTCATATGATTGTAAACAACAAAGCAGCATTATGCCCTAGACAGACCCATATTTACCTAGACAAAGATCTCTCTTATGCCATCAGTACCCGTGATGCATCCCATCCCTTCATGACCAACACACAGCTATGATTCATTAACCATTTATAGAGGTAGTGAATACAATTCTAATTAATGAGTGATCAGCCATGATTAACTAGCTTAGCCCACTGTATAATGCAACAAAGAAAATGACTACACGACGGAACCAGATTCACACAGTTTATGCCCATAAGCCTCACGGTTCTTACGTGTTCATTAAGTTCTTATCCTTGTTCAATCTGGAATAACGAGTCTAGCCGCTCATGCTAGACTTAGAGCAATAATAATAGTAAAAGAAATGAAATAAAACATAATATAAACGAAAAACTTACTTATATTAATTAGCCAAAGAAATCCAACACCAACGATGGATTGAAGAACATATAACTAGTGCGGAAAAATAAATTGTTTGTGCGTAAAAGAAATAAAAATGGTAAAGAGAGTTGTTCCAAGCTAAAAGAGTTGCAAAAGTTGTTTGTTTGCTGCCATGAGATCTACTTATATAAGAGTACAAAGACACTAGGTAAACTCCCCGACAGGCCGGGAATCTTCAGCCCAACACGCAGCTGCCATGCCCAAGACTTTCCATATCTGGCAGATTCTTCCCTTATTTAGAAGATTTTGTACTTGCCGTGCCCTAGTTGCGCCGACATAGCAACTTTTCTTGTAGAGTCGAGCATCTTTCTGGAAGCGTCAACTTGCCTTCCGCGGCTCCTCTTTCCTTTGGCGGCTAGGGTGCATTGCTCCTACTGTAGCTGGCATTAGTTTTCCTTGTACCCAGTCTCCTCTCCTTCTCCTTTCAATCACTCTGGGGTTGTCGTGGGAAAAATCACAAACTTCTCCTTCAGCTTTTACTGGAATGGTGGGCGATTTCCGCCAGGCTCGAGAGAGAACTTTCCGCTGAGAAGTTGTTGCCCATCTTGGTATCATTTGCACCCTTGTGCCCTCCAGAAGTGATTCTCTTGCCTCCTGCTGCCCCTTGTGCCCATTTTGGCTCTTTCCGACTTAAAAAATAGAAAAAACAAAGGACAAAAGAACGAGAAAAAAGACACAAAAACACGAGAGAATTTGGACTTGTCAGTATCATTAATAAAATCATTAAAAAAAACACAACTTCAAACTCTTCGTAATGAATCATGAATTGGAGTCGTAAAAAAAGAGAGAGAGACCAGCTGTGTGTACGCGTGAGAGAGAGGGGAGAGGTGGGGGTGGCTATTAAAATTTCCAAAAGAGAGAGAGAGAGAGTTCAGCGTGCGTGCTGTGAGAGAGAGGGGGGTGGGGGTGGGGTGGGGTGGGATGGGGGACGGTTGAAAAAAAAAAGAGGAGAGAGAGAGAGTTTAGCTTGCGTGAGAGAGAGTTTAGCTTGCGTGTTGTGTGAGAGAGGGAGAGTGGGAGTGGGAGTGGAAGTGGGGGTGAGGGTGGGGGTGGGGTGGGATGGGGCTGGGCTGGGCTGCTAAAAAAAAAATAGATCCGGGTCGGGTTAGAATCCGTCTAACGGAAGCGACCCGTTAAACCGTCCGACAGGAGTGTACCCCAACCTAATTAACAATTTACATGGTTTGAAATTTACTATTACCACTATTATGGCAAGATGCTCTGTGTGCATCCACGCACGAATAGCGATTGTTGTATGTATCTCCAACTAAAAATATATGCTTTGTGTAATTGTGTGTGGGGTGTGGCCAACTAAAAAATAATTATAAATCTCATGTTGAGATGAACCCTAATAAATAATCATAAAATTAAATTAAATTATTAAAAAAAATTGAAGAAAAAAATTACAAGAAAAACTCATAAATTTAAAAGTGCAATATAAATTATAACACAGAGAGCGCAAGATGAAATATCATGTGCAAATATACAGTCGTGCCAATTAAATTAACATTATTAATATAGTCGTGTCTTGCACGAATGACAAGACACGGTTTTCTCCATAACATAACTTCTTAAGCAATGTCATATTACTAAGCAAAGTTATCATGTTAATTAATTTAACTAGTTTAATTTTATTTTCACAATTTAATTAATTTAAAATGACAAAAACTTGTATGAGACGTCTCATATATAAGACGGATCAATACATGTGAGATAATGATATTTCACCCATAAATAATGATACTTCACCCATAAATAATGATACATGTGAGTTAATGATACTTCACACATAAATAATGATACTCACATGCGGGTATAAATAATGATACTCACATGTGAGTTAATGATACTTCATCCATAAATAATAATCTCCGCATGTGAATATTGACCCGTCTCATGTATGAGACGGTCTCACCCAAATTTGCCCCATTTAAAATAGATAAGCATGAACGACCGTAACTTCAAATGACAAAAATAACAAAACCAAAAAAACAGTTAGAATATTCTACCTTGGACTAGAAAATGAGGACCACTACTACTAGTTGAAACAATGGGTTTGACCAAAATGTTGACGACGGGAGTCAAATGTTTTATCTCACTAGCTACAATTAATTAATTTTGTCTCTGTTTAAGGTGGTCTATTTTTGGAGCATTCAATATACCACGAGGAACAATTCGCCTCTGTCAAAAAGAGATGATGCTAAACAAAATGTGTCGTAAATCATAATGCATTTTAACAAAATATTATTCCAAATAAATACCCACGAGGGCTTGAATGTTCCCAACTGACCCTGGCAAAATCCTTCTTTTTTTTGGTCTTAGCCATCACACGAATAATTGCATGGTCTCACACTTGATTTTGGTCTTTCAAAATATATATTCTTTCATTGTATTTTGGAGATCTCCTTGTGGTGGAGTGGTATAAGTTGAAGACTAAAAATCTTGAATCCAAAAATTCCATCAATACCACTGGGCCTGAGCGATTTTTTCTTCTGTGTAATTTGCATATTATTTGTATAGGAGCGAAATTTACCCAGTATACATCATCCGGTAGCAGTTGCGAGTTACCCTACTCATCCGGTAGCAGTTGCGAAATTTGTATACGTACGTCATACGTACGTATGTATATTACTTATTTCCTCATATGTTCTCATAAAGCTAAAGCTTTTGGAATTTTGAGAGCAAAACCATGGAACATATTATAACCAAGGAATAAAAACACATGGAACTCGTGACTAACGAATACATTGAACCTTCATACATTGACATGGGTTAATTTGTTCAGTTATCAAGATAAATGCAATGATTTTTAGTTACTCACAGCCACCCAATTAAAAGTCAAAATAAAATAAAATTTGTTTAGTTATTCAGCCTAGTTTTTATGTCTCACTTCGTTTCTATCAAATTTATTATTTTTTATTTAAATTAATTTCAATTTCTTGTATTTTAGTTTAATTTTAGAATTATTTATAAGAATATTGTACCTAATTATGGTTTATAATTTTTTATTTAATTTATATTTTTGTGTTAATAATTAATTAATATGATTGATGTACAGTATATAAAATTTCAATTTTTAGGAATAAATATTAATTTGGGTTTGATTATATTACAATAATTTTTTTATAATATATATTATTAAACTAATAAATTTGATGGTAAAGCATATGTTGTAGGGGTAGGGACTCAAAAATTGTTGGGAGTCTTGGGATGGAGGATCCTCTGTCAAATAAAACCCAGTCGATTAATAATTAATGAAGCTGCTACTAGTTCTGATCTTGTGGATGAAGAGCCAAGACGTAGCAAGCGAGTCAGGACGGCGAAGACTTTTGGTCCGGATTTCATTACCTATATGCTAGATGATGAGCTAAAGTCGTTGAAAGAAGCTCTATCTAGTCCAGATGCTGCGTTCTAGAAAGAGGCTATCAACAGTAAAATTGATTCAATCATGCAAAATCACACTTGGGAGTTGACAGATCTCCCAAGTGGGTGTAAGCCTTTAGGATACAAGTGGATCCTAAAATGAAAGTATAAGGCAGATGGTTCTGTTGATAAGTATAAAGCTCGTTTGGTTGCCAAAGCCTTTAGGCAAAAAGAGGGGTATGATTTCTTCGATACCTACTCACCAGTAACAAGGATTACATCTATTCGGGTGCTTTTAGCAATTGCTGTTTTGCACAATCTCGAAATTCATCAAATGGATGTAAAGACCGCGTTTCTGAATGGTGAGCTGGAGGATGAAATATACATGGAACAACCTGAAGGGTTTGTTGCACCTGGGTAAGAACGAAAGGTTTGTAAACTTGTTAGATCGGTGTATGGTCTGAAATAAGTACCTATTCAGTGGCATCTGAAGTTTGATAACGTGATGTTGTCAAATGGTTTCAAAATCAATGAGTGTGATAAATGTGTGTATATAAAGAACAATTCTAATAGCTATGTCATAGTCTGTCTTTATATAGATGACATGTTAATCATGGGCAGTAGCCACCAAGTGATTATTGAAACGAAACAAATGTTGAAACGAAATTTCAACATGAAAGATATGGGCTTAGCTGATGTGATTCTAGGAATCAAGATAGTTCAGACAAGTGGTGGAATGGTATTAACACAATCTCATTACGTAGAGAAAGTGTTTAAGAAATTCAACGCTTTTGATAGTCCGCCGGCTAAGACCCCGTTGGAACTCAATGTACACTTGAGTAAAAATCAGGGAGAACCGGTAGCTCAAGAAGAATATGCAAGGGTCATTGGGAGTTTGATATACATCACTAACTGCAATAGACCTGATCTTGCATGTTCTGTGAACAAGTTGAGTCGGTACACGAGCAATCCAAGCAAAGAGCATTGGAAAGCTCTAGTACGAGTTCTAAGATACTTGAAGTATACTTTAAACTTCGGGCTGCATTATACAAGGTTTCCTCCTGTACTTGAAGGGTACAGTGATGCGAATTGGATATCAGACACAAAAGACTTATTCTCGACTAGTGGATTTTTTTTCACTATCGGTGGTGGAGCAGTGTCGTGGAAATCCATGAAACAGACTTGTATAGCCCGTTCTACCATGGAATCTGAGTTTATTGCTTTGGGTAAAGTTTGTGAAGAAGCGGAATAGCTTCACAACTTTCTAGAAGATATTCCATGTTGGAAAAAACCAGTGTCGTCAGTGATGATTCACTGTGATAGTCAAGCGGCTATCGGAAGGGCACATAATGCTATGTATAATGGTAAGTCTTGACATATACGTCAGAGACATAATACTGTGAGGCATATGATCTCAAGTGGAGTTGTCTCAGTTGACTATGTGAAGTCAGTAGACAATCTAGCGGATCCGCTAACCAAAGGGTTAAATCGAGATCAAATGGAAAAGTTGCTAGAGGGAATGGGCTTAAAATCCACAATTTAAGAATACTTGTAGTGATAACCCAACCATGATGACTGGATATCCCAAGAACTTGGTTCAATGGGAAAACTAAGCTAGAAACGTTCGGTTTGGTAGCACTTGAAAACTTATAAGTGAACCGTTCCCTGTGAACAAACCAAGTGCACACCTGTCAATGTGGTGAGAATAAGTCCGATGACTTTTAATGATTCCTAAACCTAATGAGGTTGAGTATGGCAGGATATTCAGAAGAGGATATCACCTATATAAGTGAGAAGTGGGGGCCGCTTCTAAGAGATACTTATGAATTCAAAGAGGTTGTCCATGGCCTGAAACGGACACAAATGTGAGAACAGATAATATTTAAGACATAGTTGTTTTCAATATTATTGTCTCGGTATAAACTAAGGATGTATAGTTCAAGTCATCATATCTACTAAACAGCCGGTATACTTGATAGTGTTAGAATATGAAAGGTTCAAAGTCACAAGCTACCTATCCTGTTGCAGTTGTGTTTCTAGAGAACTGGGCTGCTTGTCTGCATACATGCATTCACTATTTCCACTCATGTGGGGGATTGTTGGAAAATTGGATTTAATAAATTGAGTTTTGACTCATTTTATCCGATTTTTTGTGACCAGGATATTTAATTTTGGAGGAATTAGATACCGTATGATTTTCTATGTTGTGAGTAGATAATCGTAGTATTTTTATTTGCTCAAATCCCATTTTGGGTAAGTGAGAAATAAGTGGTTGAAGTTGGTCACACGATTGGGCATTTATGGTGTGTTGGATAATGTGTTTAAGACACATTAAATAATCTCACATTGATTTCTTAATCAAGTTAAGAAGTGTTTTTAAGTGTATTAACACTTAAGTGAAGTAGTTAAGTGCACAAGGATATGGGCCATGAGCGCACACGCACGCGCTCGCCCGTGCTCGTACATGTGCCCGTGCCCGGCTCGTCTCGTGATACGACTCGGACTCTAGGAACGAACGCACGTCGACACACGTAAGTTTTTGTGTCTTTCTATGACTCAAATAATCAAAGTAAAATATGCGGAAGATTATGAGACAAACTAGACAACTAGGAATTCAACTAAAATATCTAGACAATGACACACAAAATAACACAAATCCAAACAAAGAAGGGCTGTTTTGGGCGGCTATGATAATGGTAAGAGGGTTGGATATTAGATGATGTTGAATGGGTTTAGAATGGCTTGAGTAGATAGGGTATGATAGAGATACGATGGACTTATGGTTTTGATCGATAGGGAAGTTGAATTGAACACGAACGGCGGCGGCTTGGATGGCGGTGATGGTGGTCGGACTTGAGACGTACGGTGGTGGTGGTGGTTGACGTCGATCGGCGGTGGTGACGGTGATTGTCGATGTGAATTACAACCCGAAAGTTACCTTGAATCTCGAACGTACACAAGGCCAAATTCTTTAAGTTGTTCTTGGATAGCGAGTTTCCGACGATCCCTCAAACGTGGACGGCGAATTCCCTTTGTAAAACTTAGAGGTGCTAAATCTAAGAGTATGAATTTAATTATCTAAACTCACAAAAGATTAAAGGGGAGAGACGATATTGAAAGCAAAGGCTTAATAATCAAATATAGTCTAAAGTATGTATGTCACATGGATCCCCTATTTATAAGAATAAGAGGACCGAAAATCTATAAGCTATGGACCGAAAATAATAGTCCAAATCAATCTAGGATTGGTTTTGGATATTTCCTAAACTAGAATTCTATTTAAGGTAGAACTTGTAGATCTTACCTTATCTAAAATCCTAGTCAAACTATGACTTTGACATGACCGAAAATTACCCTATTTTAATTAAATAAAACTGATCCTAACTATAGTATAATTAAATAAAATAAATACTATAGTCCAAAATAAAATAACTACTAGATAAAATAACACAAGGACTGAAAATTGGTCTTGCACAATTTCGGCCGATCCTTCTTCACTTCAAGCTCATGCACACGTCTATTTGCACACATGCACATCTTCATATTGTGTTCTCCATGTCTTGATCTCCATCTTCCAATGTCAACAAGTTCATCATCTTCAAGCTTCCTTGCACGCCGTCTTCTTCTTCAAGCTTCTTGCGGATTGTGGCTTGCAAATAATCTTGCAACTTCTTAGCTCGTAGTCTTGTGACGGGTCCTTTGAATTGAAGCTCTTCATTGACTTCCTCATTTCTATGGATGTCCTCATCATTCCCCCCCCTGCTGAAAAGAATTCGTCCTCGAATTTGGATCCTCATCATGGTCGAATTCATCTGCAACAAAAGGAGATAAATCAGCAACATTAAACGTAGAAGAACACTTATACTCACCAGGTAGATCAATGCGGTATGCATTATCATTAACACGGCTTAGAACAGTGAAGGGACCATCTCCACGGGGCGACAACTTGGACTTCCTCAAGTTAGGAAATTGGCCAGGGCTAAGGTGAACCCAAACACGATCACCGGGCTGAAAGATGACACGTTTGCGCCTCGTGTTGCGTGCGGCGGCTATCCTTGAGCCTTGGTGCTCAATCCGGGCACGTACCTTCTCATGCATCTCTTGAATAAAATCAGCTCTTTTCATACCTTTAACACTTGTTAGATGCTCAACAGGTAAAGGTAACAAATCATTAGGAGTTAGTGGATTAAATCCATAAACTACCTTAAAAGGGGACATGTTAGTAGAAGAATGCACAACACGATTATAAGCAAATTCAGCATATGGTAAACATTCTTCCCATGACTTCAAGTTATTCTTAATTAGAGACCTAAGTAAAGCTCCTAAAGTACGATTCACAACCTCAGTTTGACCATCGGTTTGTGGATGACATGCAGTAGAAAACAATAACTTAGTACCTAATTTTCCCCACAAAACACGCCAGAAATGTCCTAAAAACTTAGAATCCCTATCACTAACAATAGTACGAGGAATTCCATGCAATCTAACAACATGCACAAAGAACAAGTTGGCAACATGTATAGCATCATCAGTTTTCCTACATGCAATGAAATGAGCCATTTTGGAAAACCTATCAACTACAACAAACACAGAATCCTTACCCGACCTAGATCTAGGCAATCCTAAGATGAAATCCATAGAAATATCAATCCAAGGAGATGAGGGGGCGGGTAGGGGCGAGTATAAACCAAAGGGGTGTGAAGTGGATTTAGCTTGATGACAAGTAATGCAACGACTACACACATTCTCTACATCCTTACGCATATGCGGCCAAAAGAAGTGTTCATGCAGCAAGTTCAATGTCTTATGTATACCAAAGTGACCCATTAAACCTCCCGCATGCGATTCTAACACCAATAACTACGCATAGAACAAGTAGGGATGCATAACTTCGACTCTTTGAACAGAAAACCATCATGCACATAATAACCATCAAATGACCTAGATTTCAAGCTACATGAAGCATAGATGGGACTGAAATAGGCGTACTCAACATACAAAGCTTTAATAGACTCAAAACCAAGCATCTTAGCATGCATTAAGTTCAAAAGAGCATACCTTCTTGATAGGCCATCGGCGACCACGTTTTCCTCGCCTTTCTTGTACTTGATAACATACGGGAAGGACTCGATGAACTCGACCCATCTCGCATGTCTCTTGTTCAGATTGTTTTACCCTTTCAAATGCTTCAAACTTTCATGATCCGTGTGGATGACGAACTCTTTGGGCCACAAGTAATTCTGCCATATATCCAATGCACGCTTCAAAGCGTATAGCTTTTTATCGTACGTCGAATAACGCAAACTGGCGCCATTGAGTTTCTCACTGAAGTAAGCTACGGGACGTTTTTCCTGCATCAAAACAGCACCAATACCTATCCCGGATGCATCACACTCGATCTCAAAAGTTTTGGAAAAATCAGGTAAACATAAAACAGGAGCAGAACATAACAACGATTTCAAAGTATTAAAAGCATGCTCTTGTTGTTTACCCCACTCAAATTTCCGATCCTTCTTACTTAGCTCAGTAAGAGGAGCAGCTATACTGGAGAAATCCCGTACAAATCGACGGTAAAACCCAGCTAAACCATGGAATGATCGAACCTCAGAGGCGTTTTTCGGGGTTGGCCATTCCTCAATCGCTTTGATTTTGGAACGGTCTACCTCAATACCTCGTGAACTAACGACAAAGCCTAAAAACACAACTTCATCCATGTAAAAAGAACATTTAGACAAGTTTCCATACAACTTAGCATCACGCAGAAGACAGAAAACACGCCTAAGATGATCTATGTGCGCCTGTGCATTGTGACTGTAAATCAAAATATCATCAAAGTAGACAACCACGAATTTACCAATCACATCACGCAAAACATGATTCATTAACCTCATAAACGTGCTTGGTGCATTAGTGAGACCAAAAGGCATAACTAACCACTCATATAAACCATGCTTTGTCTTAAACGCAGTTTTCCATTCATCCCCTTCATGCATTCTAACTTGAAAATAACCAGATCTCAAATCTATCTTAGAAAACACATGAGAACCACTTAATTCATCTAGCATATCATCAAGTCTAGGGATAGGAAATCTGTACTTAACTGTTATTTTGTTGATGGCGCGGCAATCCATGCACATTCTCCATTCGTTGTTTTTCTTGGGCACTAGAATGACTGGAACTGCACAGGGGCTCATCGACTCTCGGATTTGCTTCTTCTCTAGCAACTCCTTTACTTGGTGATCGATCTCCTTCGTCTCTTCAGGGGACATGCGGTACGCCGGTCGGTTGGGCACGACGACGCCGGGTACGAAGTCGATCTGGTGCTCGATCCCACCAACTGGAGGTAATCCACTTGGAATCTCTTCCGGGAACACATCCGCGAACTCCTCCATAAGCGGCTGCATATCACAAGGCAAAGAAACACCATTAGTAGCACTGTCCTTATAAGATAAAAGAACGAAAGGTAAAACTGCTTTTAGTGCTTTCTCTACGCCTTTAACTGAGATGAACAGGGATCGATTCTTTTCTTGACTTGGGGCTGATCCGGTTGCTTTCCCACGAACTAAGACATCATTAGGAGGTGTCTAAGGGGCTGCATTGGTCGAACTTGGTGTTGTGCTCGGCTGAGAAGTGGCGGCCGAACTGGCTCGGGCTGCGGCTGCGGCTTGTTTTGTCCGTTCTTGCTTGAATCTCTCTTGCATCCTTTCTTGATCCTCTGCAACAGCTTTAGGAGTGAGTGGCTTGAGTACAGTGGTTCGACCATCTCGAGTAATCGAGTAGGTGTTGGCTAAACCATCGTGAACCGCTTTTCTATCAAACTGCCACGGTCTTCCTAAAAGTATATGGGCTGCTTCCATAGGAATAACATCACAAAGAACAGTGTCAGAATAATGACCTTTAGTAAAAGACACATGTACCTGACCTGTCACTCGAATGGATCCGCGATCTGTGAGCCACTGCAACTTGTACGGTTTTGGATGCTTTGTTGTGGTGAGGGCGAGTTTATCAACGGCATACTAACTGATTGCGTTGATTACACTCCCACTGTCGATGATCATGGCACAAGTCTGATCTTTGATGGCAACTCGAGTGTAGAAGATGTTCTCTCGTTGCGATTGCTCTTCGTCTTCACGGTTGATGTTCAGACTGCGAATAGAAACCAAGCTGACATGAGGTAGCTCGACTTCATCATCATCTGGCTCGACTTCTGGGACCTCAACTGCTTCAGGGGCGGCGGACTGAGGCTCCTCTTCATCTTCACTGGCTGATTCAAGTCCATTCTGTTCATTGATGAACAGGACACGCCGGTTTGGGCACTGGTTCTGAAAATGACCCCAACCTTGGCATTTATGACATTGGATGTCACGGGCTCGACTAGGGGCTGAATTCGGCACTGAATTAGGTTGATTGGGCCATTGGAAAGGTGGCCTGGGCATAGACTCGGGTCTACGGCTTGCTTGCGGTGTAGAACGGTCGAAACGGCGTTCCGGGTGGTCGGATTGACCTCGGGGTCGTGTGGAATCAACAGAAGGAGTAGAAGGTGATGTGGAAGGTGTACCTTTACTCCAAGATGGTCGAGTAGGTGCTGAATTCTGACTGGATCAACGGCGGCCTTCTCGCAACTGTTTTTCCACAATCGATGCGTACTGCACCATTCTCTCTATGCTGGTGAACTCTTTGAGTTCTACTTCACAGGCAATGTCTGGATTCATACCTTCAATATACCGAATGATGGTAGCATTTAAGGTCTCCTCCTTTCCGACTCGATTGAGGGCGGTTTCGAGCTCTTTGTGGTACTCTTCAATCGAACGGGTGCCTTGCTTGATCCGGTTGAGCTTCTTCTCAAGCTCTCTTTCATAGTGGACTGGAATGAAGCGTCTACGCAAGAATCCTTTCATTTCCTCCCAATTGTCAATGGGTGGATTTCTGTTTCTTCGTCTTCTTTCTTGCTGCATTTCCCACCAAGTGGCTGCGTAGCCTTTAAACTCCAAACATGCTAGCTACACCTTTTTGGCTTCTGAAAAATCATAGCATGCGAAAATCTTCTCTACCTTACGTTCCCAATCAAGATAGATATCGGGATCGTGAAGGCCTTCAAACTCTGGAATGCTTGTTTTGATGTTGTGGAGCATTCTATCTTCTTCATAGTCATCTCGACTATGGCCTCTTCTCGGGTGTCGTCCTCGATCAAACTCTTCAGTATTCTCATCAAAATACTCCTCTTCAGGCTCGTTGTGACGCTCTAGACGTTGGTTTCCTCGAATGGGTGGAGGAAAGACGGGTGTTGTTTTAGTGCGTTCAAGGGCATGCACTAAATCATCTATTTTGTCAGAGAGGGCCTGGTGTTGTCTTTGAACATGCTTAGAATGGTGATCGACTGGAGGTGTAGAGGATGACTCGGTGTGGGTTCCTTTCTTCATGGTACCTACAAAACGAACAAACGTAAAGAAAACAAGGTAGGTCCTCACTATCTCACGTTCACTCTTTTGTTTTCACTCTTGATTTTACCACTCGTGTATCACTCAAAGTGTATGGTGCACAGTGTGTGAAAATCGTGTATATGGGAGTAGGAACTCGTGTGGTTTGTTCTAAGGAAGGACGGGAATGCTATTCTCGGAACAAGGATGAATTTGGTATGTATAGATGAGATACGGGTTGAGTATGTGTAAGTAGGGTGATGGCCGATTGGTGTAGTGTGTAGGGTGGGGTGGCCGATTGTTAGGGATGGTAGGAAAGGAAAGAAGTAGATCAATTATTGAAGTTCCAAATAGATTTAGGAATTCCAAAAATAAATCTAGGTAGAAGAAGGAAAGAATTAGATTAGATAAGGAAAGGAGAAAGAGATAAGGTAAGTAGGGAATTTGGATATGTATCAATCTATGTGACACAATCTAAATACCTTAATTAGCCTAGACTCTAGAAGGAATGAACCAAAAATAAAATAAAACTCTTATGGGAGTTACCAAAAAGAAAATAGAACTTGGAAGGAAAGTTCCAAAATTAAAAACAACTTAGGAGGAAACTACCAAAAATAAGATAAACTCACTAAGGTAATTACCAACTATGATCTAGTACCAAAAGGAAAGTACCAAAATTAAAAATTGAACCAAAAGGAAACAATGTATTTTCGATTTTTTTTTATAACGATCGGCTTTTTTTTTTGTTTTTTTTTTTTTATCGTGCCTTTTTTTTTTGAACAATGAACAATACGGAAATTAAATTACAACTCGATCAAACGTACAATAAAATACGACACAAAAATCGAACCAAAGCCCACTTTTATGATACGACCCGGACTCTAGGAACGAACGCACGTCGACACACGTAAGTTTTTGTGTCTTTCTATGACTCAAATAATCAAAGTAAAATATGCGGAAGATTACGAGACAAACTAGACAACTAGGAATTCAACTAAAATATCTAGACAATGACACACAAAATAACACAAATCCAAACAAAGAAGGGCTGTTTTGGGCGGCTATGATAATGGTAAGAGGGTTGGATATTAGATGATGTTGAATGGGTTTAGAATGGCTTGAGTAGATAGGGTATGATAGAGATACGATGGACTTACGGTTTTGATCGATAGGGAAGTTGAATTGAACACGAACGGCGGCGGCTTGGACGGCGGTGATGGTGGTCGGACTTGAGACGTACGGTGGTGGTGGTGGTTGACGTCGATCGGCGGTGGTGACGGTGATTGTCGATGTGAATTACAACCTGAAAGTTGCCTTGAATCTCGAACGTACACAAGGCCAAATTCTTTAAGTTGTTCTTCGATAGCGAGTTTCTGACGATCCCTCAAACGTGGACGGCGAATTCCCTTTGTAAAACTTAGAGGTGCTAAATCTAAGAGTATGAATTTAATTATCTAAACTCACAAAAGATTAAAGGGGAGAGACGATATTGAAAGCAAAGGCTTAATAATCAAATATAGTCTAAAGTATGAATGTCACATGGATCCCCTATTTATAAGAATAAGAGGACCGAAAATCTATAAGCTATGGACCGAAAATAATAGTCCAAATCAATCTAGGATTGGTTTTGGATATTTCCTAAACTAGAATTCTATTTAAGGTAGAACTTGTAGATCTTACCTTATCTAAAATCCTAGTCAAACTATGACTTTGACATGACCGAAAATTACCCTATTTTAATTAAATAAAACTGATCCTAACTATAGTATAATTAAATAAAATAAATACTATAGTCCAAAATAAAATAACTACTAGATAAAATAACACAAGGACTGAAAATTGGTCTTGCACAATTTCGGCCGATCCTTCTTCACTTCAAGCTCATGCACATGTCCATTTGCACACATGCACATCTTCATATTGTGTTCTCCATGTCTTGATCTCCATCTTCCAATGTCAACAAGTTCATCATCTTCAAGCTTCCTTGCACGCCGTCTTCTTCTTCAAGCTTCTTGCGGATTGTGGCTTGCAAATAATCTTGCAACTTCTTAGCTCGTAGTCTTGTGACGGGTCCTTTGAATTGAAGCTCTTCATTGACTTCATCATTGCTATGGATGTCCTCATCATCTTGTGTCATCATCACCTCATCCTTAGACTTGGATCTTGACAATTGGAATTTGGGTGGACTTTGGGCATACGTGGGCTTCCGTGGCTTAACCGTAACAGTTTTACGGTCAGGTCGTGGAGCGGGTCGGCGGATCAGCTATTTGGATCGCCGGGTCGTGGGTGCACTTAGTGGTGCATGTCCAGCATTGAAGTCTGTAACTCCTAGTTGAGTTAAGTGGCTTCAATTGTATTTCAAATGTGTAACTCCCACCTAGAGCTGGTGGAGTTAGTGGGTTGGAATGTAACTCCTGTCGAGAGTTAAAGTCTACAGCTTTCTGGACACGTGTTGGGATCCAGGCCGACATGGGACACCTGTCAGGATCTGCATTTGCAGTTGCCTTGGACACGTGTTGGGATCCGAGCCGACATGAGACACTTGTCGGGATCTGCAGAAGGTAACTCCTGGAGGGCTTAATTGTAGAGCTATAACTTCTGGCAGTTACAACACCTGGTTTGAATGCCCTCAAACCCTAGCTGCTGTCCCCTGCAGTGGAGATGTGCCTATAAATAGGACATCCTGCATGGTCCAAAATGCTACATTTTGCACAAGTTACATCATATCGTTGCATACTTCCCTTCGAGTCTCAGCTTCCCAGTTCTCGATATTGTCTAGTTCGCCGGAACCTTGTCGGACTTGTGGTGTTACTACCGGAAGGACGAAGCCGTTTTATCTTTGAGAGACGAATCGCTAGACCGTGAGCACTAGCCGGGGAGTAACTTGTCTTGCGGAGAGAAGTCCCCTCGACTCGGCTTGCAACCTGCTTCAGTTCCAGTTTGTTGTTAAATTTGTGTCATTTCAATTACTTGTATTTGTTCTTCTTCTACTCCTTCTGTTTCCGTGTATTTTAGATTGTTACGAGAGTGCAGTCAATTGTAACCTCATTTTTATAACACCGCTTGCATTGACACGACGTCACAAAGCATTTCATCCTCATACTTCCCAATTCGAAATGGGACTCGAACTTGCTTATTCACTATGATATCTCCATTATCATTCAACCATTGCATCTTGTATAGCTTAGGATGCTTAAGAACAGACAGTCCTAATTTTATCACCATTACAACGCTAGCAACATTGGTACAACGTTCTCCATCGATGATCATACTGCATTACCTTATCCTTGATATGGCATTGGGTATGCAAACTCAAGGATTTCCTTGCGACCAACATGAGTGCCTCAGGTGTTGTGTATTCCTCATTACTTGACCCCAACAATTCAGGCATCTCTAGTTTAGACTCCTCACCATTGTCCTTTAGAATCTCCACCCTCTTATTTGGACACTAGTTTGCAATGTGGCCTCTATCTTGACATTTAAAACGTTTAATATCTCAATTTTGGCTTCTTGATGAGTCCAAATTGTTTGGACTAGGTGTAGTAGTCATCTCTGTCCTTGGCTTGTAGGACATCTCTGTCTAAGTAGAAGAATTCACCAAAGTGTTGCTACCACTCCTCTTGAGCTGATTTTCTACTTTGATCGCCATTTGTACCATGTACTCCATTTCGATATAATGTTACAGCTCCACCACTTCACAAATCTCCCTATGAAGACCTGCCCAAAATCAAGCCATTGTGGCTTATTTGTCTTCCTCCACATTTGCCCGTATCATGGATACTTCCATCTCCTTGAAGTATTCATCCATGCTGTTTGGTCCCTACCTCAGATTCTGCAGCTTATTGTACAGCTCTTTGTAGTAGTAGCTAGGTACAAATTGCTTTCTCATCAGCACTTTCATCTCCTCCCATGTCGTTATCTATGACTCTCTATTCCACCGTCTAGTGGATGTCAGCTGATCCCACCAAACTATGGCATAATCTCAGAATTCTATAGCCGTCAACTTCACCTTCTTCAGCTCAGAATAGTTGTGACAATCAAACATCATCTCGATTTTTCGTTCCCATTCAAGGTACATTGATGGGTTATTCTTCCCTCAAAAGGACAACATATTCATCTTGATGTTGTCAAGATCACCATCTTCTCGATTCCTTGCTCTCTTGTACCTTCTATCTTCAGCAGCTGAATGTTTATCATCATCTTTAAAATTGGACTAATAATAGTCCTCTCTTTCAGCTCTATGGTAGTTCCTATCTCCATCTCGTCGACCTCTTCTTCGGTCTCTTGTGCCTCTTCCACCTCTGTTTACAAAAGGGACGTGATGAGATTGCTCTTGCATATAAGCTTCCGTGTTATCAAGTCTCTTATTCAATGCAGCCATCTCGATCTTGAACATCCTTCCTAGATGTTGTATGGCTTCCATCGTATATTTAGGATCAAATATCTTGACCACTTCATCTCCGGAACCTATAGCTTGGTCTCTAGTACATGCAATTTTGTTAGACATATTCGACTATTCTTTTTTTATCAATTTTTTTGTGTACGTTTTTTTAATGATTCTTTTTTTTACTCAACTACAAATACTAATATAGACTGAAAGAAACAAAACAAAGTAAATAAACTACAAAACTGGGAAAATTAGTAGAATTATAATTAATATTCTAATCTCTCAACTCACGTGTTTTCACTCATGTATCACTTAGTTCGGTTCTTTTCACTCTACTCACCTGCCCAAAAAAAAGTGTAAAATATAATGTAATGTGAAAATGTGGTTCAATTGTCCTCTTTTTAACAAAATAGAATTATGTACTATCAATTAAGAAGTGTTAACATTAAAAATTTAGGTAACATGTGGTGCATTTAAAGTGATCATTGATTATAAAAATATAATTTACCAAAGAGTATAAAGAAATTATTGCTTTCTTTATAGAAATATTCTAAGAATATACAGATAAATTTGAATTCAAACCTATGACATCTAAGCAGCAAAATATAATAAAATAAGCTCTTGCCCTCCTCACAGGTCGTCATCCATGTATACACTTCTCAGGACTTGTCAGAGCTCTAAGCCTTCATGCACCGATGCACCATATGTTATCACTTTCACCTACAATGCATGAACTACGTGAGCTAAAACTCAGTAAGCAGAAATCATGCTCATGAATGTCTACTGACACTCACAACACATATGCAATATGCAACACTACCAAAAATGTCAAATGCTCGTGAATAAAATCCTTGAATGCCATCTTGAAAGCTATTTCATCGTTTAGGAACTTGGCTCCTTTCACCAGACACCAACATGAGTCATGAGCTCATAATATAATCATTATCAATTAGCCAAAATGTGATTAGTGCACTCATGTGCCTCCTGTCTGTTCCCTTTGATCCCACATGAAAGTCATCCCACATCAGCCACTCATCACCTCAAAGGTGCAGTCGAAGTGGACCATCTTCCTTGGACCCCAAGGGACATGCCCTCATGCCTGTTTCCTTTGATCCCGCATGGAAGTCATCTCACTCGAGGCACAAATATCAACACAGCACAACACAGGATGGTGGTGACCAATTCCAAATAAAATATTTTCTCTCTCAAAACCATTTCCTGCATGCAACCTCGACAATATCTACATGAAGTGCATGCATATGCTTGTGCTCATGTACAAGATATTTAATGCAAAGAAATATAATACCACATGTATATTGCATCACACAATCATACAATATAACACAATAATAAATAATAAATAATAAACACATAGTCAAATAATACTATATTCATGCATTGTAGTTGAAGATGGATTTTTACTAACCTCGAGTCCCATGCTTACAGTATTTGAGATCCTAAAATCATGTTTTCTCAATAAAATCTATCCAACACATACAACAAATCAATATATATATATATACATTTATATATAAAGGTTACTAAAAGATAGAGGAGAATATATTATGATATAGTTATTCCATTCATATCTATTCTCTAATTCAATTCTATTTTCATTTACAATAAATAATCTCATCTTCTTAAAGTTGTCACTCATGTATTAAGAGAAATAAAATAGTTAATTAAGATTATAATCGGCCAATGTAAAACCTTAAGTGATGATCAAGATGATAAATCTTGTGACCAGATTACATAAATAATCATTCTCTGTACTAATACAAATTATATATACACGCACACATATATAAATAGCCACATAATTAATATTTTTGGATTATGTATACAATCTATTCATTTTATCAAATATCACTATAATAATTTATCTTTTCTCTTATTGACGTAATTTATTAATTCGCAAATATATTAAATGGAATTAAATCATACACGTAAATCATATTTCTTTGAAGTATAGATTGGAAAATTGTAAATTATAAATTATATGATATTACACACCAAAATAATATTATGAAATATTAGAGATTCATTAAATAAAACATTAATCTAATTTAGACCTTTCATCAGTATAGAATTAAATTAACACAAAATGATTGAATCACAAATCTTAAAGCATATGATTTTATTCTTTGTCAATAAAGGTGTACTTTGTTATGTTTTCTAGCTAATTATAATTGAAAGCATAGGAATTAATTTACTCTTAATATTTAAAGTGAAAGCACTAACCTGAATATATATATTCCTCTCGTTTCCCCTTCTTCTAATTTTCATTTCATTTTTTTCTAGGATATATATATGTGTATATATATACATGTCTATATAGGGAATGGATCAAATGTAAACTATTCCCTGGTGTGTAAATTGTAAACCAATCTATCACCACACATTCAATAAAAATTGACGCTCCAGATTTAATCAAACATGCGGTGGCACTTTTGTTATTTTCGCTACTTTTTTCAGCCTATGGGGGTATTTTCGTCTGTTTGTTGAAAAAAATTGATGTCATGCTGACTCAGCATCTAAAAAAATTCTTAAAAACTTCGAACGATCATAACTTGTTCGTATTTCATCAGATTAACGCAAATAATATATCAAATTAAAGGTCTTTTAATCCTCTTTCATTTAAGATCAGTGAAGCATCTGATTATTTGGAAAAATATGAATGAAAAATATAAAAGTTTCATTTTTCATGCGTATTCAAGCTCAGAATACTTCGTTAGCATACGACATATGTTTCGTTAGCATATGACAATTTAAGCTCAGAATACTTCGTTAGCATACGACATATGTTTCGTTAGCATATGGCAAATGTTTCGTCAGCATCAGTTATATTGCGATAAAAATTTATTCAATCGTAATTAGGTATGCTTCGTTAGCATATAAAAAATGTTTCATTAGCATATGCCAAATGCTTCGCTAGTATATGCCAAATATTTAATTAGCATCGACTATATTACTATAAATATTTATTACATTTCAATTAATATATGCTTCACTGACATCAATTATATTGTTATAAATGTTTATTTAATCTCAATTAGGATGTGTTTCATTAGCATATAACAAATATTTCATTAGTATCAATTATATTCACAATGAACAATACATTAATGCATTAAGAGATTTTTTATATGAAAATGTTAATGCACTGCTAACACTAGCATTGACATATGCAAACTAAAATATTATAATAATGCTAATGTAGTATAATTATATCTGATAATAGAATCATACGTGTTTAATATTGCATGTGTATTATTAATGTATAACATCCATCTCAATTAAGCATGATTCGTTAGCATATGACAGATGATTCGCTAGCATCATGAATAGTTATATTGCTATCACATCAATTTTAGAGTTTAGCAATTTAATTTTATTGAATTTTATCATTTGTTGTTGTTAGCACTGTCGTATGCTAACAGAAGTATTATGTAATGCTAAAGAAAAGTTATACGCAATGCTAACAAAAGCAATAATGTTGTGGATTGAAGCCAAATAATGCAACTAACAACCTTCAATCAAACAATTATAACTTTGTCCACGATTCATATTTTTTTAAAATTATTTTTTGCTGAAAATTAGGCTTGGCTGGCTTTCCAACCATATAAAAGTCGTCATTTAATAATTTCCTAACAAAATCAGTTTTGTGTTTAAAGTTAGGTGTTGTGCATGAAATAATTCTACTTCGTTAGCATATGATTATGTATTCATCAGCATATAATTGTGTCTCCGTTAGCCCGCGTCCTGGAAGTCTGATTTTTTCTCTCCTTTTTTTTTAATTTTAACCCAAACGCAAAAATTATCAAAATGCCACCGCGTTTTTTGAAGTTCCCTTTATTTACAGGAATGCCACCGCCTCTTTGACCAAATCTTGACCATTGAATTTTGATGGATGTGTGGTTGGAGATTGGTTTACAGTTTATACACCAGGGATGGTTTACACCAGAACCATCCCCCGTCTATATATATATATATATAGGGGTGGGGTTATATAAAAATAACCCTTTGTGTGAGAAATGAGAACACATTTCACACCACACATCCATCAAAAATCAAAGGTCCAGATTTGATGAAAAAGACTGTGGCAATTCTGTAATATCTGAAAAGTTTTTCGCGCGGGGGTATTAACGTAATTTGGTAATTCTTATAAAAATCGCGAAGGATTTGATAACATATCGTTATGCTAACAAAGTATTATCATCATGCTAACGAAACATTATAGGTATGCTAATTAAAGTTTTCAAATATTGTTAGCGAAAAAAATATTCTAAAAATTAATTATAAACCTAATTTGATTTAATAAACCATAATTAAATTGAAAAAATCATAATTGGATGAAATAAACATTGATTGGATGTGGTAAACCCAAAATGAGTTCGAACAAATCATAATAATAATATATTTGTACTACGTTAGCATTATGGTTTTGCTTCGTCAGCATTGCGAATACACTATATTAGCATATGACAATACTCTATCAACATACGTTATAAACCATAATTGGATGGGATAAACCATAATAATCAATTAAGAACTATTGACAAAAAATTAAATTTTAAAAAAATAATGATAATTAGATGGAATAAACCATAATCGAGATTAAATAAACCATAATTGAGATTTAATAAACCCTAATAAATTTATACTACACTAGCATTTATGATAATTCTTTGTTAGCACAGCGAATACATTATGTTAGCATATGACAAATGCTTCGTTAGTATACGTTATCATATGTTATCATAATGTTGACGAAGAATTATTATATGCTAACGAAAGCATTTACAACCTGGGCACGTGTAAAAAATTTTCTTTTTTATTTTTCATTCGTATTTTTTCATCTAAACATAGCCTTTCGACATTTTAAATGAAAGAGCATGAAGAGAGCTTTAATTTGATATATTTTTTGTATGCATTGGATTAAAAACGAGCAAGTTATGGTCAGTTAAAGTTTTTAGGATTTTTTTTTAATTGCTGACATCATCATTTGTAATGGGTTTGGACGAAAATAGTCCTCCTTCCTTTTTTTTCGCCCTATTATTTACGAAATTGCCACCTTAAATCTCAACCATTGGATCATTAAATTGGATGGTGTAAGATGGGTTCTCATTTCTCACACCAACAAAGTGTTCTCATATGATCCATATCCTATATATATATATATATATATATATATATATATATATATATAAGCTATAACTTACAATCTTAACATTATTATTATTATTATTATTAATATTTGGTACACTAATTAGCATTTGTCATCTATCCTAGCTACGTGGAGAACATGCAAAGTAATTAAACTAATTCCATGCCAACTAGAATGTATAAGAAATCTCATCTTTTTATTAACTCTTATCCGGATAGACACACACACATATATATATATATATATATATGATATGTACTTAGAAATTGATCTATTTATAATATTAATTAAATTAAATCACACACACACATATATATAATCTTTTTTTTTCAATAGAACTTCAAATCTACAAACAATTAATATTCATACATATATCATATAGATAAGTAGACATGGTCATGTCGAGATGTATATATGTATGAATTTAATCGGCACGTAAATAAGCACATAATACTTATACTTATATGAAATATATATTTCAAGTTAGTAATTAAGTGATGAGAAGCTTGGATATTACATTTTACCACTCAATTTCTCTCCAAATAAAATACAAGAATCCACAATTACACCAATGAAATCCAAACGACACTATCTCAGAAACACCAAAAATTCGACAGAAAATTTTACCAAAAAAGTTTGAAAATTTTTCTAGAGGATACCATGGCTAGATTTCTAGCTTGCCTACATATGGAGATCCGAGAAGCGACTAGAGAGGTGGAGCAACAAAAAACAGTCACAATGTTCTACCTGAGAGTCGGGTCTCAATGCCTTCATGGATGTGTGGGAGTCAAAACAAAGGAAGAAAGGTATTAAACAACCATGTGTTCCAAAACAACATTCAAATATGCCAACATCCACTAATTAAGATATGAGTGAGACGGTGATTGTGAAAGTAGAATATGATGTTAGAGAAGATGAGATGATAGTTGAAGAGACTAACCCGGAGATGGCTGTGTTAGAAACAACCCCGTTGTAAATGTCAGAGTTGGAAGAGTCTAATCTTGAGGAGCTAGCTCTAGAAGGTTGTAATCTGGATATGTTAGCCGCAGAAGAGTCTAGGGGTGTGCAAAATCAAACCAAAATTAAAAAATTGAACCAAATTGGACTATTTGGTTGGTTGGTTTGGTTATTTTTTCTTTAATTTTGGTTTGAATATTAAAACTAAAATATAGTTTAGTTCGATTTCGATTTAAGTAAAAAATATTTTGTTTAAAACCGAACCAACCAAAATATATATACTATATTTATAATTTATGATTTATAATTTGAATATTAATTATACCTAAATTAATAAATTTAAAATGTATTATATACCTAAATAATATTAGTAATTCTAATATTTAGTTTCAATTTTCTAGTTTTAGAATTTGTAAAAAAATTTACTTATTTAATATATCATTTTGTTATTTATTGAGTACGTGTTATTTTCTTTAGATATATTTATTTCGAAAAAATAAAAATAATAATTGAAAATTTGGTTAAACCAAAAACCAAACCATACTAACCAAAGAATTATGGTTTGGTTTGGTTCGGTTATATATATTATTTTGGTTGATTTAGTATCAATTTTTTTTTTAAGAATTGTTTTATTTGGTTTTGTTAATTTGGCTCAATTTTGCACCAAACCAAACATTTGCACATCCTTAGAAGAGTCAGTCATGAAAATTCTATGGTGAATGAACAACAATTTGTGAGCTTGAAGATCAAGAGTAGAGACGAGGAGGTTGATATGGGTGGAAAGATGAAATTATAGCCATGTGTTGAAAAGAAGGATGAAATCAATTGGGGGATGGTTGTAACTCAAAAGCCACTTGTGCAAATAACCATGGAGGATTGGTCGAATTCTAGCATCGACTGTCAACCATTTTCTTTTGATAATTTTATTCATGTTTCACATGTTCGAGTACTGCATCATGGAGAAGTTGCAGTTTTGTCATACATCTTGGATGAACTCGAAGAGGTCTCTTGTGCAGTTTTTGCTAAAAGCTTTCGATGATTGGTTTGTGCTAGTTGATCTAGGTGGTTTGGATTTAAGGATAAATCCCTTTCAAGAGGAGGGAAATGATGTGATTCTAAGAGGGGTGGTGCGATTCAATTACAAGATCTAGAGTCAATAAATTCAATGAAGTGTCGATTGGGCTTATTCAAGAATTATGGATCCCAAAGGTGTCCAAGAGCCTATTGAAGAAGTTGGATCGGCCTTTGCTGAAAACCCTAGTTGGATGAATCTGATCTTTTATATCATTTAGGAGTCTTATTTTAATTAGGAGAGTTATTTAATTTAATTATTGTTTTTGAATTTATTTAGGATAGATTCAGGGATAATATTTCTATCTTTGTTAGATTGATTTCTTTAGTAGATTTATTTAATTTTCAGTTTTCTTTCCTTTTTTTCTAATTTTCTGTCTAGGAAGTTTATTCTCTATCATCCATATATAAGAGAGGCTATGTGAATGAAAATAACACACTTTTATCAATATATTTTGTAAGTTTTCTCTCTAAAGATTTTATCTGAATTTCACGAGAAGTGCCGTGAGTTCAAAATTGACTTATCAAACAAAATATCACATTTGTTTGTGGCGTCTTCATCTATATTCTAGTATTCGTGTCTTCAATCACAGTAGGGTCGTGGATTCAATATATCAACTGTTCGTATGTGTTGTTAGGCTCGGGTTGAGGAATTTCATCTTTTATCTTGTTGAAACCTGATACTCTTGAGGTAGATTCTCGTCATCACCAATCTGCTGACAAAGATCGAATCGGAACATAATTGATTTTGATATACAATGAATAGTTGATTGAATGATTAAACATTATTTTATTTATTGTGCTCTTGATTTAATTGTATGCTTTAATATTTGATCACCAATTGAACATGGTCTTTTGTGTTAATTCATATATTGAAATATGAGTTTTAACATGCGAATTTGAGCACGAGATAATTTAAACAATAAAATCAAATTTGAGATTATTTGTAAGAATAAATATGAAATATTTAATTCTTTGAGAAGTTGCACGCTGGTAATTGAATTAACGTTGAATGAACATGTTAATTCTAGCATGTAATATATGATTTGAATAATTTGATAGAAGATTAAAACTATTTTGGTGATTGTCCTAATAAAACTTGAGTCATTATTAAATCATTTAATTGGATTGATAAATTAATCAAATCGAACTTTGGAATATTTCTTCCAACTTGAGTTTTTTACTTTTTATTTAATTTGTTCTGCCTGTTATTTGTTTATTTGTTTTAATCACTTTTAAATTTGTCACTACCCAACCCAATCAAATATTGATTTGTTTGGATAGTAATAGAGAGTCGAGAATAATCATGTCTTTTTAGATCTTTAATTATTTCTGATACGATACACCTATTTATTATTATACACAATAGTACTGTACACTTGCAGATAACTGATATTTTGTTAAACAAATTTTTGCCATCAATATTTACACCATGAGTGTTTAATTGAATGATTTAGAACTTTTATTCCATATGTTCTTGATTTAATTGTCAGCTTTACTATTAGATTACAATTTAGCATGATTTTTGTGTTAATCCATAATCGAAAGAGGGATTTTAACACAAGAAAACACACAAGAACACTTAATCAATAAAGTCAACATATTTAAAATTATTTGTGAGGACATTAAATATTTGAAGCTTTTAGAGATTACAAGTTTGTGACTAAATTGACACATTAATTCTAAAATGTAATCTACAGTTTGAGTGTTTCGATTGAATATTTAAACTACTTCGGTGATTGTCCAAATAAAAGTCGAGTCATTTATAAAATATTCAATTGAATTGTATTATATTGATGAATAAATAAAATCGAACCGTAGAACTTATATTTCATCCACTTGATTTTTTCTTCTAATTCCTATTGTTTATTTGCTTTAATTGTTTAAAATTTTGTACTAAACAAACACAATCAATTTATGAATCGTCTGGATAGTACTCGTAGCAATGGAGAGTTGAGATTGTCAAGTTGTCATGCTCCGGAAGTATCGATCTTGAGGAAGAATCCCGTTTTTGTTGATCCATTTTTTTAAAGATTACATCTTAAATTAATATACAAACCTTTCAAGATATAGTTACTGTCTTCATATTATGTATCAATGCTTTAGTCAGTTTTCTTGTGTTTTGATTTAACTCCTGAAAACATCTTGGGGTTCATCGTTTTTGCTGGATTGTTTTCTTCAATGGCCCTTCGTAATCATACTTATATTGTCATACAAAACAGTAGTTTTCAGATTCTTTATTTTGGGATATTGAAAAGTGCTTAGTTGTAAAATGTGGGCCATGTAGAGATATTTTTACTCTTGTTTGCGGAAGAATTGTATCCAGTGTATATACATCTCATCCTACGTAAACCTACTGTGTGTGTGTGTGTGTCTATATATGTGTGTGTGTGAATTAAAAAATGATATTACAAACATTTTAGATGTAAACAAAAGCATTACAAAATAACAACTTAAAGCATTTTGAAACGTAAAAGTAACATAAAGTTCACATAACAATTACTACATGAAATCTATATATATATATATATATATATTATAATGAAGTAGTGATGGAATGAATTTTTTCCCGCCTAAGTCCGCCCAAAAATGTGTAATCACAAGATTTCATGCAAAATATTTTTTATTTAGATTTTTACCTTTAGAAAAAATTATGATATTTTTGAAAGTACCACATGACATTTTCCAGAATAGCCACCTCATCAAATCAAATTTGAAATTCAAAATTTTCATTACGGAGTCATTTCATCACCTGCTTACATATCTTAAACTTTTGAAGTAATTGAATTGGTGCAGTCTTGGGCCACGTAAATTTTTATAGAATGCATCAGCATTTTGAGATTTAGGTGACAACTTTTTATGTCATAGGGTGTAGCATTAGCTTCTTTTTTTTGTTACTTTGATTTAAAATACTTATTTGGATGCCACAATAACCATCATATACCTATCTATATGTACTTATTCATTTAGTTGCATATATATTTGCATTCGTATATAGATTGTAAGAAAATTGCTTCAAAAAAATTATTTGAAAATTCATGGGTAAATTACACTTAAAACTAATATTTTAGTTTTTTTTTAATAGTCCACTTTTTCAAAATTAACAAAAAAATTAACAAAATTTTCAAAAACTTTACAAATCTAACATTTGATCAATTTTTCGGATTGAAAATCATATGTAATTGGATTGTATTTTAATATTTCTATTGCCCTTATTATCAACTATATAGTTTTCCTTCATATTAGATTTCAAAGAATATTAAATAAGATTATATTTGTAAAATAATGTTTTAATACAGTTTCAATTAAGAAATATGACTATATTTTCAAAGAATATTAGATATGATTATATTTGTAAAATAATGTTTTAATACAATTCCAATTAAGAAATATGATTATAATTTTAGGACATCCCAAAGAGGAATAATGGACTACAATTATGGGAGGGAATGAATATAATGATATAAGTTATCTTTCCTTATTATCCATAGAATAATGTCACTAAACATTTCGTGACCACAGTAGGTTATTAATTAATTAATTTATCATGGTATGTTATTAATTACTCAAGTGCATCGCACGGGGAATGGGATGTCATTCGTGGATCGGACCAAATAATACAATTTATGGTATGTTATTAATTACTCAAGTGCATCGCACGAGGAATGGGATGTCATTTGTGTATCGAACCAAAAAATACAATTTCATATTTGGTCACGCAATGCACGTGAGGAACGAGATATCATTTGTGGACCAAATAACGTCTGAGTAAATCTAGTAACTATAAAAAATAATTAATCCTAACCATTCATGTAATAAATCTAATATATATATATATATATATATATATGTTTTTTATCCACAAATTACACACTATATTAATGTTCACAAATGAATGATACATATATACATCCTCGCTCCTTCATGGTCATGATCTATTATGAATAAATAGAGGTGTGGAAGTGGCCCGGCCCGGCCGAATTTTAGGTCAGGCTAGACCATGATTTCACTGGCCCAAAATTTTAAGCGTTAGTTCACGGGCGGCCCGAAAAAGCTTCCTTGTTTGGGCAGGCTTGGAACGCTAAAAAAGTGGCCTGAATTTTTGGGCCGGACTGGGCTAGTTTTTTACAGCAGCCAATGGGCTCGGCAAAGCCCAATTGAAAGCTCTTATTTATGGTGTTCCACCATAAGATTTGTGTGGCAACAAATTTGGGTTTGTTACTGGAGGTATGCTTTGTGCTCAATGAGTGGACCACGTTCAATGAGGGTGATCAACAAAATATATACAACCATGTTATTTCAGTTGTTGCATGGACGTGAAATTAGAGTCCATCTCCATTTATTTTTGGATAACCATCATGAATGATTAGTAATTAATCCTTCTATTCATGTGTTTTGGTATAAATCTTGAATTTAGTGGAAGACAATTGAACTCCAGGAAGTAAAATCTTATAATATTCCTTTGTGTATGAGACTTAGACCTGCAAGTTATGCTTTACCTCAAAATGTAACTCTATTTATAATAATAAACATGCAAGTATATAGTTCTGCACTGGATTGTATTCAGAAATTCATATTCTGAAACTGATTTTAGTCCTAATTCCTAAATAGAATGGCGTTGAAGTATTTCTCCAGTCCACTGTCGAACATTTTGAGCTACATCTCCGGTAAAAAGTTATATGTAATTGGCTTGTACAATTTTTTTCCCTATATACTTAGCTAAGAAATCATATCCATTGAAATAAAGAGCTTCTAATTCCGCTCTATGACCACTTGTAACCATGGCGGCCAGCTCTTCCTTGTATGTATCCTATGAAAAACCATGCTTCTTATACGAACAAATGACAAGAGAGAAGAAACACAACCATAAACACATGCAAAAACACATATTTCTCATGGATTCTTTTCTTGAATCATATGGGCATATTTACCTGCAAAATCTCCGAAGACTCCAAGCTTTTGGCAATTTGATGATCCTGTGGCTTCAGAGGAATCAAAGACTCTAGAGGTATGAGTTGCTCAATGTCATCCTTTCGCAATCCAAGCCACTTAACATTGCAAGCTACATTTACAGGAAAATTAGTTGGTTTCAGTTACAAGGATTTACTAATCTATGCCACAAAGGATATTAATGCAGAATTGGGTACCATTACCATATCGGTATGCTTCGAGGCCCATTGTTATACTTCCAAACTTGAAGGTGCACAAGATTGCCAATCCGGCTGGATTCCTAAATAATCAAACACGGTGTGCTGAGTAATTGCAACCACTGACATGGCTATAGATGGTCACTCATACCAGTCCACAAGAGCTAGAATCGGTAGCTGAGGGAACTCTCGACTCATTCGATGAAGAAGAAACCTATTTGGCAATGCAAAACTTGGTGACATCGGTGTAACCTCCCAACACTATGATTCATTATGATGCCTACATGAACTTCAAGGTACCTGGTGCCAATATCTGGATATCCTCTGGCTGTGATGAGGATACATGGAATTTGGTTGAATACACGATCCTCAGCTAACCTCTGGAATATGGCATGCTGTGGATATCTGTATTTCAATATCTTGTTGCAAGAGAAGAAGCACAAGTCCATAAAAGGAGCTCGTGCAAGTTAAAAGGGGTACCTTCTCCACCACAATGATATATCTAGCATCACTCTTCATGACCAAATTTTCTAGCAAATTTAGGTCTCCGGAGATGGCATAACCAGATGATCCACAAGCAGAACAGTCGATCACACCTTGGTTTGGCTCCTTCTCGACATATTAAGAAGCAACATTAATGCGGTGCACATTAGTTTCTTGACTCTATAATATTTACAGAGAATAAAAAAGCCGAGATCAGATAGACATCATTGAATAAAATCTCACTACATGCCTGAAGCATAAGGCGTCCAGCGACTATTCCTCTGCTTGCAGCCATGATGCCAAGGCTATAACGGCTGCACCTCAGTAGTGCCACCAAATCTGTTCTTGAATAAAAATGGAGATACAACACCAATTCATAAGCTTTCCTGACTCCTGAGCACTAATCAATAGAAACTGAACAGTGCTAAATCTAATTTAATTTACTAGGATATGATCATGCTAGTGACCAATTTGCTTCGTTTAATCATCCTCAGGGAACTATTAAACCACCTTCTAGAAAATTTGACAAAACCGAAGAAACTGCTGACCTTGGATACTCCGATTAACCTGTGATTGAGAGGTAAAATACTGCGGCGAAGTGCTGAGCAATTTGTAAAACAACTCCCTCTGAGTTACTTTCTTCTCTTCACCCAGAATCTGATAACACATTTCCATCACCTTCCATACTTGGACAACCAAATAATGTTTTAAATCAACAACAAAATTAAGTAACGCTCAACACGAAATTAAAGCAATCTAATAATACCTCTGATAAATGAATTAGCAGAGTTCTCATTCATTAAAGATTTCATTGAAAACGAATGCAAAAGAAAAATCTTCGTGCTCTCGGTTAGTAACCCTCGACTAACTCTGCTATTGCTGATTTTCCTGCTAATCTGTTTGCAAATTTACAACTAACATTATAAACCACCTTTTTCTCTCCGGATCGTATTCTCATTTTTACAATCATACCAGCTACAGAAAACTCGGAATTACAGCAGAAATTCAGAAAAACTAAAACAAAATAAAATAAAATTACGAACCAGAGGTAGATCTGATACTGATGGTGTTGAGGAATTTAGGTTTTTCAGGAAACTAAGGGTTGCAACTTCGATTCGAACTCGAACCTGAAATTAGCAACAAAAATTAAATTAGGAATCAAAATTGAATGACTGCATAAACGAGATGAACAAACCTCAGAAGAAGGAAGGATATCAGCGTAGCAAATGTGTTGATCTGAGAAAAAAATGGAGTTCTTCAACAGGTCTCCCATTTTCTCGATGCGATGAAGGAAAATAATGATTGATTTTTTAGCGGGTTATTTTTAGTTCGAAATAATGATTGTTATATAGTTTAGGGCTTGGGCTGGGATATTTTATGGTCTAAGGGAAAATTCTATACTCCCCAGTGTACTACCCGAGTTCAGTTGGGATGGCGACACGTGGTATTGTATTCGGAAATAATGTTACTTTAATTTCAAGCTGTATATTACTATATTTCACAGGAAAAGAGGCGACTTAGCTATTAGGACACTTCAACAGTGAACAGTAGGTAGTGGGACCCGCATTAGTGTCGGGCAATATTGGCAGGGTATTTGATGTCGATACTTGAATATTTTCCGGTGACCTTTTTACGTCGGCACTGGTTCGGCGACGTAGAACCGGCCATTGCCGTACTCATCGACACATTTTCCGAAATTTTTGAAGAAATCTTGAGGCTAAGATTGGCTCGGTTCTCTTTCCGATGCGTGAACAGTGAAACTTGAAAAAATCCTACAAAATGTGCATTCAGAGTAACTTTGGGCAAATTCCTCGGATACCTCATTACAAAGAGAGGCATAGAAGCTGACCCCAGTCAGATCAGAGCTGTCAGAAACATACAACAACCTTGGAATATCTAGGAGGTACAAAAGCTAATACTCGCGGCCCTCAGCCGCTTCATCTCAAAATACTCAGAAAAAAGTCATGTCTTTTTCAAGACATTACGTAAGAACAAAAGCTTCAAATGGACTACCGAATGCTCAAAGGCCTTAAAGGACTTGAAAGAATACCTGGCAAGCCCCCCTTTACTATCGAAGCCCCATGACGGAGAGGTACTTTAAATATGTTTATCTGTTTCCACTAACTCCGTTAGCGCAGTTTTAGTCAGAGAAGACTAAGGGAGACAACACCCAGTCTACTACGCCAGTCGCTCACTACTAGATGTAGAGACCAGGTACCCCTAATTGGAGAAGCTAGCATTGGCTCTCATCACGGCATCAAAAAAAATGAAGCCCTATTTTTTTAAGTCATTCGATCAAGGTGGTCACGAAATTCTCACTCAGAACAGTACTAAGAAAACCGGACCTCGCAGGAAGGCTCTACAAGTGGGCTGTCGAGTTCGGAGAGTATGACATTCACTACGTCCCTCAAACCTCAATAAAGTAAGAAGTACTCTCAGACTTCATCGTTGACTTCTCCTACGAAGTCCAAACCGGAACAGAAGGTGAATCAATGAGCATCAAAGAAAAAGAAAATTCGAAGTTCTGGACCCTTCAAGTCAATGGCTCCAGCACTTCGAAGGAAAGTGGTCTGGGCATGGTCCTAACAAACCCAACTGGTGAAACCACCGAGCGTTCAGTCCGATGCGGATTCAAGGCAACCAACAACGAAGCCGAGTACGAAGCCTTCATCGCAGGATTGAACTTAGCCAGCGACCTCGGAGCCAGAATGATTCGAATCCAAAGTGATTTCCAGCTAATAATAAACCAATTCGAAGGAGAGTTCCAAGCAAAAGACTCAAAAATGATCGTCTACCTTGCCATAGCAAAAGAATCAGTTTCGAAGTTTAAAAAGATTAAAGCCCAACACATCACAAGAGAAGACAACAGGCACGCTGACACCCTAACCAATTTAGGATCGGCAATCGAAACAATCGAAGCTAAAAACATCCAGTTTTATATGCAAAATGGCCAACTGTATGGAAAAAAGAAGAAGGCCCTGAAATCCTACCAATCGAAAATAGCACAAACTGGATGATCCCACTCAGCAAATATATAACTGAAAATGAGCTCCCCGAAGACCCCATCGAGGCAAGACGAATCAGAGCTAAGGCCCCAAAGTTCGCCATGATCTTCGGGTCCCTATATAGAAAATCTTTCTCTATTTAAAATGTGTCAGTCCCGTACAGGCCAAATATATCCTAAGCGAGCTCCACAAAGGCGAATACGGAAACCACTCAGGATACAAGAGCTTGGCCAATCGAGCTCTAACATTAAGGTTCTATTGGCTGACCATGAGGGCAGATGCAAAGAACTACGCCAATGGGGTTTTTTCGAATTAAACCACCGCATGATCTATTGGATGTTCATTAATCCCATGTTCATGCAAATCATATTTTTATGTTCATGCATGTTTATTAAAGCCTAGCACAAAACCATGCAAAACGAATCTAATAAAGCGGAAAACATAGATTCGAATTTCTTACAATTGTCAGACGGTCTGAGGACAAGATTACATATCTAATCTTGCTGTTGAATGAAGATGAAACATGTGTCCCTTTTCCTTCACAGAATCGGCCACCACAGTATTCTACTCCGAGATCTTCTGTTGTATTCCCGGACTGAATATCAGATATATAGTGGGTTGTATACTACTGATAGGGTTGTGAAATCTGTGGATATCTTGCGAGACAAAAGAGGAGCTGAATTATCACTTAGAATTTTCGTCCCCCTCCCTTAAATATATAGGGAGGTGGGCGAAAATCATCATCTCAACCCTATTGGGTTTGGCCTCTATCTCAAGTTCAATATCAAGTCCACTTTCAGTCAAGTTGGGCTACAACAGGGATCTAGAAGAATATTAAATTGGCCCACTAATTTATTTCATATCTAATATCCAATAAACTTATGATATAATTAAATAAATTAATTTTTGCTTTTATTCCACTAAAGAAGTAAAACTGACCTACCAATTTAATACATATTTGTGAATATGCTTTCTCCTTTAGTTCAGTCATTCCACGTGTTTAAGATATAATGTTCATTAATTAATTATGTCAGCCTCTGATAGCTATAATTAATTAACATCTAAAACCTTGAGTAGTAACACACAAGTTTTACTCATGTACGGAATAAATTCCACCCGCAGGGTTTCAACATGAACTTGTGTTTCCTCAAGAGAGCATCATCAACCTGGCGCACCAGGACACGGTGCTCATGCATATTGCATGACACATCATGTATACACTATTATTATCCAAGATATTGAGTTTATTGATCCACAAAAGGATCTCACTCATTGATAAGTCAAAGCAATAAGTAATGCACACATATGCTCACCAACAAATATGAGTTTAGAACCCGAACTCTGTGGATCTTTATTCTCTCACTAACTGGGTCAGAGACAGAGAATAATATCCTATCGTGATCCTCCTCAATACACTAACAATTGTACTAGAATAATCAGTTAGTCAAGATAAACTAACTTATCAGATTATTCTACGGTGTACCGATGGTGTGTTCAGGACCATCTAAGTCGTGAGCTCTTTAATACAATACAAGGTTCTAATGATATGATCTTACCGTGTGACTCCTCACACCATATCATCTACAATGTAAGTATATGGAACGTTGCATAGAACAATTATATGAAATAATCTAAATGCAAACAGTGACTACAATAACTTTCAATTCATATCATCATATCATCAGAAAAGTATACAAAGACATGTCTTTCCAGTATACAAAACTAACAATCTCTCACTTATACTTGAAGCATGTCTTTCAAGCATAAAAACTAACTGGCTAACTCTCCAATCTAAACTATCAACTCAAACTGCGCCACCAGTTCTGAATCTCACTCCCATTTTCTCCACATGACCATCAAAGGTCTTAGCCGATAGGCTCTTCGTGAATGGATCAGCTAGGTTATCCTCCGATGCAATCTTGACCACCACCACATCTCCTCTCTTAACAATTTCTCGTATAAGATGGTACTTTCTCTTTGTGTGTTTACTTACCTTATGAGCTCTGGGTTCCTTCGAGTTTGCCACTGCATCAGAATTATCACAGTATATCGTGATAGTTTTAGGCAACTCAGGAACCACGCCCAAGCCCACTAGGAAACCGCGAAGCCAGACAACCTCTTTTACAGCCTCAGAGGCAGCTACATACTCGGCTTCTATGGTGGAATCAGTAATGCATTTCTGCTTTATGCTCCTCCATACGATGGCTCCACCATCTAATGTAAACACATAGCCCGAGGTAGATTTACTCTGATATTTGTCGAATTGAAAATCTAAGTCCGTATAACCCAAAGACACTAGACTATCAGAGTGGAATACAAACATGTAATCTCGAGTCCTTTTAAGGTACTTGAGAATGTTTTTGACAACAGTCCAGTGACCTTGTCCAGGGTTAGACTGATATCTGCTTACCATGCTGACGGCATAGTATATATCTGTAACATCCCAGAATTTCAGAATATCTTAGTGAGTTTTCTAAATTTATTTAAAAGACTAAAGAAAATAATTGGAGCTAAAATAAAGTAAAGCAGATGTAAGTCGCGACCTTTTCTATATCTTTTATGTGAAAATCGATTATGAGATTTTGCGTTTGCCGTCGGAAGATAGTCAACATTGGTCTTTTCTGGAATGTAATGACCTAGAGGAAGTTGTTGGTGCTTTCAGAATTTTATTCTGACCTCTACAGGAGTCCCGTAAAGGAAAAACCTGTGAATAGTTATTTCTGCGTGCATTCGTGATTTGAAAAATTCACGAAATCCTCCTCATTGATCTAAGACTTGTTCTATCAAGCCTATCTTATAGGAAATGACCCAAGGAATCCGTTCGCATTCATGGATTGCCAATCTGAGGTCGATCGAACGCTCGGGAGCAAAATCTGTCAGTCAAATAACTAGACCTAATTAAGCAACCTAAACTATGACACACAAATAGAACACAAAAACAAATCACGATTGGTTGGAATGGAACGATGGATTAGGCTTGATGTTTAGGACGATATGAATGATATGAATGGGTTAGAATGGCTAGGGAAGATAGGATATTATATGGATGAACGAACTTACGTGGTATGGATGGATGATGATCCTTGCGCTACACTTAAAACAGTATCATTTTTATAACTCTCGAACTCATTTTTAGTTTGATTTATCTTTAAGTTTTGTTTACTGACTTGAGCATCGGAGTAACTAACAGAACCTCAAGCACAGGGGTCCCGATCCTCAAGAAAATAGTGGGGTTCCGATCCTGAAGTCATCTTCTCGGCCAAAGAGTAACGTATTCGATCTTTTAATTTTCAAATTATTGTTATTTAAGATATTAGTTTATTGACTTGAGCATCGGAGTAACTAACAGAACCCCAAGCACAAGGGCCCCAACCCTCAAGAATTCAACGGGGTCCCGACCTCAAGAACCTCGAGCTCGACTTCAAGAATGAGCTTAATTTCCAAAATCAAACCGTGAGGATCTCGACACGCAAGATAATAAACTCAAGTACAAGGCAATCCTCGAACTCCAACTACGATTTCGAAAGGTACTTCCTAAACTAGCATCATTTTTCTTATCTAATCTAAATTCTATTTGTATACCAATCCATGGAACTCATCTCACGTCAAAGCAAGGAAAAACATGCAACATAAAGACATGTAAAGCAGCAAAATCAAGTCTAAAGATAAATCAGATTGAAAAGAAAACAGTAAAGATGTTTGTTTAAGCCATATTCGTCTTCACATAAGGCGAATCAAAAAATATTTACATACACATAATTGTTTCAGAAAAATAAAAAGTGTTTAGAAAAGAGTTCTATGGTAAATCAGCAGTGGCCTCATCCGCGGCCTTAACGACATCTCCTGCAGCATCGTCCTCCCCTTAGACCTCGACCTCCTTCCCAAATTCGACAGCAGCTCTGGCAGCGCGGTTCTCCTCTCGAGCTTCAACCTATTTCTTAGCCTCCAAGAAAGACAGGTTAAGGTCCGGCATCTTCGCCTTGATGGCCTCAACCACTGTAGCACCTCCTTCTTGATAGAAGGCCTCCTTATAAGGGTCGAACTCAGCAGAGTCAACCTATGCGTCGAAGTTCGGGGCTTCATCAGCTATCATCCCAGCCCTAAGCGAGGCCTCGAGCTCCTTCACCTTCACCTTGGAGATAGCTAGCCTCAAAAGCAAATCTCTCTTCTCCTGTTCAGTCCTCTCTTGGAGGTCGAGGCTTATCTCCAGTTGTACTTAGGTGCCCACCGCCGTAGCCTGTGTTGCATCTATCTCGACCCTCAAAGTGAACTCTCTGGCTGGCATGTCCCGCCTCTCCTCGACGATCTTCTCCAACTCCTCAGACAGCTTAGAAACCCTCCTCTCGAGGCCATCCTCGTGGCTGGTAATGCGCTCTCTCAGGAGAAACTGGCTGTAGAGGACCTGAAATCGAAGACCAAGGAGTAAAAAAAAGTGTGACAAAGTAAGAATAAAAGTTTTGTGAAATTCACCCGTAACATCTGGTCGAAGGACAAATAGGCCTGCTGCTCGAGGCTCTCCTTCTCGTAGTCCTCAGGTGTGCCCTGACCAGTGATGGACTTCTGGACCTCTATTATGAAAGGCCTTAGTGAGACCCCTCGAGAGCTTGAATCGGCAGGGGTCTTGCGAGAAGTATGGACGGCTTCCATATCGACGACTTCGTGAGGAGCGGAAGGTTGCAAGACGACAGTTAGGGCAGAAGCATTGCTCTTCGATTTCTTAGAAGGAGGCCTATCCTCCGAAGACCTCTTAACGCCCAAAGGCGAAGACCGTTCTCTCCTAGCAACCACTAGAGCCTTAACCTTCGTGTATGAGGGCTTGATTTTGAGCTTCCCCATCTTATCAAATAAGACTCGACTATTGCAGACTTTCTCGAACTCTCGAAGATTGTCAGGAAGGAGGAAAGCTTCCGCGATATGATCAGCTTCAACACCGGTAGGCTCACGATGAGGAAGAAATCCTGTACAAAAGAGAAAATTTATTAGTACCGAATAAAAGAGATCGCATAATAGTTCGGCTTAAGAACCCATGAGCTTTGCAGAACTCGGCAGAAGTGTAGCATCAGCAGAGGTCCGAGCAGGGATGAACACAAACTTCGGCTTCCAATCACCAGAAGAGGAAGGCAACTTTGTTATCAGAGGGGGCCGATTCCCCACCCACTTCGTAAAATAATAAAAACCTGGTTGCCCAGCATTGGCCACCAATCTATATGCTGCGTGCCATTGTCTGACGCTAGGCTCAGAAAAACCAAGCTTCTCCCATAGATAATACATGCTCAGCATGTGAAACTACCCCACTGGGGTGATCTGGGCATGAGCTATGTCGTAGAAATGTACAATCTTTGCGAAGAATGGATGGATGGGGAGCCTGATCCCCTTCTCGGTAACCAGTGTATAGAAGGTCGTGAATCCAGACGGAGGTCGATGTGTCATTTCGGTTGAAAAAGGGGATTGAACCTCAACCCCCGCTCCTGAAATTGGTGGTGAAGTCGACTTCTTCAGAAGCTCATCATTCACCACAGAAGTAATCTCAGAGGCTTTGAACCTCTCCCCCACCGGCCTAACTTCGCGTATATGAATCGTCGTCAATCATTCTCCTGACAAATCCCCTATCACCACCTTGGCCCACCACTTACTGATCATTGCCCGGCCAACCGAGCGGGGGGACAGTGGTCGTTGGCCATATACCTTTTCCCTTTCCTGTGACCTTGACAATCATGGGAGAGTCAGAACTACTAGACTGTTCCGACCCAGAATACTGTTCCCCTTCTCCACCGCCATAACTCCTCCCTTCTTCCCCAGCATTAGAATCTCCACTCGCACTCATAGTAATCAAATATCCCAAAGTAAAACAAATAAACACAAACCCAGAATCAAGTCTAAAACCCAGAAATATCGCCGTCTGCCTAGAGTTCCCAAAACCTAGAAAATCAACAAATTAACCCAAATAATCAACGAATGCCACCCACAAAACTAAGCTCTAGAAACCCTAATAGATACCTCCGATTTCCTGAAACTTAAAGAATGCCAAGAAATATCTCTAAAATTTCCCAGAAATATTCGTAAAACACTACTGGAAATGCTAAAGCGGCATGTCCATGGCATAAAACATTAAAGAGAGAAAAGGAGGCGAGAAGATAACCTAGAAACAATAAAGTCCAAGAGGCCAATAATGCCCGGGGCAAAATCTTCAAGCAAGCATAGACGCGATAAGGATGAAGACGGTGGGCGGAAAACACAGAGCGAAATCTTTTGCAAGAGATTTACGCGGAGGTTAAGATTTGTCACGAAGAGTTTGAGTTGAAGGAAAAAACTTTTGAAATTGTGAAGAAATAAAGAATGAAGAGAAATGGAATTGTTTTCCTCAATATTTAAATTATTGGGGATAGAGACAACATGATCTAAGCCCACGTATTTTGATCTAACGGTGAGCATTGACCTGGGAATGAGAAAAGTAAATTCTACCTTCATGTCTGGAGCTCCACGAGGTTTGCTCTCACGACCTCAGAAGCTCCCCCAGGACCTGCCTTCAGGTCTGGAGCTCCACGAGGTCTGCTCTCCTGACCTCTAAAACTCACTCAGGACCTGCCTTCATGTCTGGAGTTCCATACGGTCGGTTTTTCATGACCTTACTGAAATTCTTCCTAAAAGTCACTTCCGGGTACATCTTTGAAGCTAAATAAAAAATCAATATCGAAGCGTAGGGTTGAGTTGAAATAGTGACTAGCAGACGCCTACATTCATTACCCGATCCTTGAAATTCAAGAATCAAGTAATGAGGAGCTAACTGTAGAGGCCTTATTTCTGTATAGGCCCAAAGACCAGACCCATGATCTTTAGAGGTCAAAGAGGTCAAGGAGTCGGTGATAGAGGTTAAGGAGATCGAAGGCCTAAGGAAGAGACCGAGGCCGAGCAGGCTTTCGAAGTAAGAGACCTGTTCAAAAGATCCGTTGAGGATAAGGAAAACCCTGTCAAAATCCTAAAAGGAATAAGCAAGATCCCCCGGAAATCGGGATTAAGTTGAGGATCCCCTATAAATATATATCGTATGATGAAGACAGGGGGAGGACGTTGATTAAAACTGCTCACACATATATTTGAGCTACACACACGCGTAATTAAGAAAATCAAGCAACGAATTATCATCACTTTGCAATCTCGAGATTCAACTCCAAAAGATCATTTCTTTTACTGTTTTATTCAATTCTCCTTTATTGTTTAGTTTCGATTCTGACTTGAGCGTCGGAGTCTGTTCGATCGTCAACCACCCACCGACGGTCCTTCGGCTTCATGTGTTTCTTCATATTGTAGGTCGTCGGAGCCCGAACTCAAAGTACAATCAACCGTAGAGTTTTTTACCTCTACACGTAATAAAATAAATGTGAATCTAATCCATGGATTTTCTCATGGATAAAATCATTGTGTCCAGGCTGGCATACAACCATCAACATTAAATCATACATTCAAAATAAAATTAAATCATCACATCACATAATTAAATACCATGATAGTCGGTATCACCTGCAAACAATAATCATCTACATACAGCAACCGTCAAATTAAGCGATCAACATAAAATAGCATATGATATTCATACATGACATAATTTTTGAAAATTGCAATTTAATTGAATTAAATACTTTTGAAAATTATAATAAGATTAAATTTGAAATATATTAAAACTATATATCCACCAAATCTAATCTAATAACCATCAAAATTTTCATAGGAATTAAATTTGAAAATTAAGTAAAATTGTCCACCAAATTTAATACCTATTTTTCGATATTCCCTAAATAAATATATAAATCTAGAGATTTTGATATTAATCAAAAATCATTTCCAAACAAATTATGAATTTTTCAAAAATCCTTAAAAAATTAAATCTTGAAAATTTTGATACCAATCAAAAATCTATTCCAAAATTACACCATAATTTCGAAAATAACCCAAATAATAAATCCTAAAATTTTGACCCATTTCAAAAACTTTCTAAATTTAAAATTATATTTTGAAACCTACTAATACTAGGATTAGAATTTGGTAAGGTTTGATATACATCAAAAATTACATTTTCCAATCCTAATCACCAAATTTTCGAAAATTCCTTTTAGTATTAGACATAAAAATTTTGATATCATCAAAAATCTATTCCAAATTTAAAACTAAATTTTCAAAATTAATAAATAAAAATTAAGGAATAAAAAAAAAACTTTTCGATCATGGTGGGATTTAAAATTTGAAAATCTTATCTTTGATAAAATAACATTCCAAATTAACATCCCATGATAAAAATAAACAACTAAGATTAAAATTGGGATTTTCAAAAATCCTTAACAATTTTAATCTCTCACTTTAGAAATCTACATAGAATTAAATCTGAAAATTTTGATATACATCAAAATTCCTTTCGAAATTTAACACTGAAATTTCGAAAAATAATCATGGAATAAAATTAGAAATTTTCAAATACTTCAAAAAAAAAAATCTTCCAATTTTTTTCTTCAAAAAAATTTGAACATGAAGAAATATTAAATTTGAAAATTTTAAAATTTATCTACATTCTATTAACGCAGAGTATAGTTACATTCGAAATTTACACTTACAAACGTTGTCGGGTTGATCACTGGATTAAAGGTCTAATCCCGTTATTGATGGAAAATATGAAGACTGCTAATTTATTTAATTTTAAATATCCATAACTAGGATATAGGTAAATAAATTAATTAATATTGTTATTCGACTAAAGAAATAATATTGACCTACCAATTTAATACATATTTACAAATATGATTTCTGCTTTAATTCAACAATTCCCCATGTTTAAGATATAATGTCCATTAGTTAATTATGTAAGCTTCTGACAGCTATAATTAATTAATATCTCATTCTGAGAGTAGTACCGCACGTTTTCCTTATTATGTAAGAATAAATTAATATTCTGTGTGTAGGGCTTCCCATGATTTTTGTGCTTCCTCAAGGGGACATTATCAATTTGGTGCACCAGGACACGATTGCCATGTATTATGCACGACCCATCATATATGTAAATGTCATTGTCCAAAATATCGAGATTATTGATCTTATCAAAGAATCTCACACATTGATAAATCAAAGTAGTCGACGTAACATATGTATTTCCGTCAATAATATATGAGTTAAGAACCCAAATTTCGTGGATCTTTATTCTCTCACTTAAGATCGGAATAAAGAATTGTATCCTATAATGATCCTCCTCAATACATGTTAGTTTTGTATACTGGAAGACTTGTCTTTGTATACTTTTCTGATGATATGATGATATGAAATGAAAGTTATTGCAGTCACTATTTGCATTTAGATTATGTTCTATAATTGTTTTATGCAATGTTCCATATACTTACATTGTAGATGATATGGTGTGGGGAGTCACACGGTAAGATCATATCATTAGAACCTTGTAATGTATTAAAGAGCTCACGGCTTAGATGGTCCTGAACACACCATCGGTACACCGTAGAATAATTTGATAAGTTAGTTTATCTTGACTAACTGATTATTCTAGTACACTAGTTAGTGTATTGAGGAGGATCACGATAGGATACTATTCTCTGTCTCTGACCCAGTTACTGAGAGAATAAAGATCCACAGAGTTCGGGTTCTGAACTCATGTGATATTGGCGAGCATTTGTGTTTGTTGTTTATTACTTTGATTTATCAATGGGTGAGATCTTTTCGTAGATCGAATTCGATATCTTGGCTAATAACAATGTATACATGATGTCTTGAGCAGTATGCATGAGCACCGTGTCCTGGTGCGCCAGCTTGATGATGTTCTCTTGAGGAAGCACAAGTTCATGTTGAAACCCTGCAGGTGGAATTTATTCCTTACATGATAAAGCTTGTGTGGTACTACTCAAGGTTTTAGATGTTAATTAATTATAGCTGTCAGAGGCTTACGTAATTAATTAATGAACATTATATCTTAAACACGGGGAATGGCTGGACTAAAGGAGAAAGCATATTCATAAATATGTATTAAATTGGTAGGTCAGTTTTACTTCTTTAGTGGAATAAAAGTAAAACTTAATTTATTTAATTATATCCTAGGTTTATTGGATATTGGATATTAAATAAATTAGTGGGTCAATTTAATATTCTTCTAGATCCCTGTTGTAGCCCAATTGACTGAAAGTGGACTGGATATTGAACTTGAGATAGAGGCCCAGCCCAATAGGGCTGAAACATGAAATTTTCACCCCTCCCTATATATAAGGGGAGGGGGCATGAAAATTTGATGATATTATTCATTGGAAATCAGCCCCTCTTTGTCTCTCAAAGTTATTCACAGATTTCACAACTCTATCTAGTAGATTTCAGCCCACTCTGAATCTAGATACAGTCCAGGAATACAACAGAAGATCTTGGAGTGGAATACAGTGGTGATCGAAATTTTGAGTGCTAGGTGGCGCCAACTACAGTTCATTCAACAGCAAGATTAGATCTTTAATCTTGTCCACAGATCGTCTATCGATTTGTAAGTAGATTCGTTTCTATGTCTTCCGCTTTATTAGATTCGAATCTGTTTTGCATGCTTTTTGATTAGACTGTGATAAACATACATGTTACATAAAATTATGATTTGTATGAACATGGATTAATGAATAACCAAATGATCCTGCGGTGGTTTAATTCGAAAAAACCCCAACAATACACACACCAGTGTACTAGGATAATCTATTAGTCAAGATAAACTAACAATCAGATTATTCTAGGGTGTACCGATTGTGGGTTCAAGACCATTTAAGTTGTGAACCTTTTAATACAATGCAAGAAAATAATGATATGATCTTTACCGTGTGTTGACTCATACCATATCATCTACAATGCAAGTATATGGAACATGTAATTAAATATAATAATTAAATGCTCATAGTGACTGCAATAATTATTCAATCTATATTAATATTATATAATGTATATAAAGATAAACTTTCCAGTATACAAAACCAACAAATATACCTTTTCAAAATCTATACACGTTCGGTTACACATTGGGAAGTATGAGTTTGTAAAAACTTATCACATCTTGAGGTATCAAGGGGAAACAATAGAGATTGTGACTACGACTTGGAATTTTGGTCGAGAGACTGAATCAAATATGTATCGTACGATGATTTTTTTATGTTGGTGGTCCAGAATTTAACATGGATGACAGTGAAGAACACCAGATTCTGGAAGAGCCTCCTAATCCAGAAGCACAAAAAATATATGACATGTTAAGTGGTGCAGATAAAGAGTTGTGGCCTGGCTACCAAATGCATTCACAATTATCATTTGTGGCTCGCCTTATGACCTTGAAGTCTGAGAACAACATGTTAGAGAAGTGCTTCGATCAAATCACAGAAATGATGAAAAAGATAGTACTTGAGAATAACTCGGTCACATATAATTTATATAGCACGAAGAAATTAGTGGTATGAGATTACCTATAGAAAAGATTGACTGATGCTTTAAAAATTGCATGATTTATTGGGCACAAGATAGTGGACTGTTAGAATGTAAGTTTAGTGTCCACCCTCGATATAAGAGTTGAGATAATGAGAAGAGAAAGAAAAAAGTAGCTCATAAGAAGATGTACTATTTTTCTCTTACTCCTCAACTGCAGAGATTGTATGCATCTAATGCCACATCGGCTAAAATGCATTGGCATGCGTCATCAGTTAATTATAGGGTACTGTGTGAAGATCTTGGAGTGGAATACAGTGGTGATCTTGGAATCTAGATACAGTCCGGGAATACAGCAGAAGATCTTGGAGTGGAATACAGTGGTGATCGAAATTTTGAGTGCTAGGTGGCCCCAACTACAGTTCATTCAACAGCAAGATTAGATCTTTAATCTTGTCCACAGACCGTCTATCGATTTGTAAGTAGATTCGTTTCTATGTCTTTCGTTTTATTAGATTCGAATCTGCTTTGCATGCTTTTTTATTAGACTGTGATAAACATACATGTTACATAAAATTATGATTTGCATGAACATGGATTAATGAATAACCAAATGATCCTGCGGTGGTTTAATTCGAAAAAACCCCAACAACTGGTATCAGAGCGGGTTTTGGCACTGTTCTAGAATTAATTCATGCATGAATTCGAACCACATGTATAAATTTGTTGATAAATTTATGTTCTTTAAATTTTCAGATTTATTGTTCATGTGTTTCGATTTTATGGTGTTCAAAACTTGGAATAATTTTTGATGTATAATTCGAAAATTATAGTTTTGAATAGGCTTGAATTTTCGGCCACTATGAAATAGGATTTGGAATGATATTTGATGATCTTCAAATTTCCAGATTTTATGTCATATGTGGATCGAAAATTTGAGGATCAAATTTTCGAATTTGATGTTTAAAAAATTCCCTAATTTTTGTGTTGCAATTTTCGGTCACTAGTATTAAATTTGGATGGATTTTTAATCAACATTAAAATTTTCAGATTTAATTCTAGTGTGGTTCGAAAATTTGAGTGATTAGAATTGGATTTGGTGATTTTTTATGTATATCAAAAGTTGCTTAATTCTAATCTAGATAGGTTTTGAAATTAGGATAATTAATTTGGAAGAGTTTGAAGTGGATCAAATTTCCAGATTATTACTCTTTGTAAATTTCGAAACTTATTTTTATTTTATTTGGAATAGTTTTTTGATTAATGTCAAAATTTCCAAATATGTTACTTAATGTAATTTTTGATTTTGTTAAATTAATTTGGAGAAGATTTTGATGAAAATCAAATTTTCAGATTTATTTAATGATGGTTTTCGAAAATTATGGTCATTGGATTAAGATTTGATGTTATTTGATGTATATCTTAATTTACCTAATTTTAATCTAGATAGATTTGAAAATAGAATTTTAAATTTGGAAGAATTTGAAGTGGATCAAATTTCCAAATTTATTATTTGGTAATTTTCGAAATCTATGTAATTAAAATTGGATAAGGTGGTTTTTTGGATATATACAAATAATTATCAAAATCCAATTGTGATAAGATTTTAATATTGGATAAGTTTTGGAACATTTTGGATTGAAATCAAATCTCCAAACTTTATCCTTAAAGATTTAGATTCTTATGGATAATATTTGGATTAGATTTTTTATTTATATCAATATATCCAATTATTATTTAATTAGAGTGGATAGAAAATATTAAATAAATTTGGTGGATAATTATAAATAATTTTCAGATTTATTTTAAGGATATTTTCGAAAATACAAGATTAAAATTGGTGGATAATTATTTTAATTTCCAATTTTTATCTTGTGGATAATATCGAATTAATTAATTTAATTAATTGTAAAATTCGATTATTATTTAATATTTATGAATAGATATCATATGTTATTTTATGTAGATCACATAATACATGATTGTTGGTTTTTGTAGACTGTGTTTGTTTGCAGGTTTACCAACTATCATGGCTCCTTTATTTTATGTGATGTATGTTTATGTTGAATGAATGTTTGGTCGTATGCCGGTTTGGCTACGTGATTTTAACCCATGAGAAAATCCATGGATTAGGTTTAGGTTTTATTTTACGTTGTTTTAATGTAATAGATATAAAGTTGTTAGGCCGATTTTTTGAGTTGTAATTTTTATTCTAGCAATATTAGATTTTTCCTTTTGTAATGGATAGTCTGTATTGAATAAAGATCGGAGATCAACTCAAAGAAGGAAAGTGGTTCAGCACCAAAAAGGAAGGCTCACCGATTCACGTCCCGAAACCCTAAATGGAGCTAGGATTTTCGGCGAGGCGCGGTGAAGGGGGCGGTGGTTCCTAGCCTGTTCCGGAGCTGACTTTCCAGTTTTATCTCATCAATCAACATGAGATATAAGCCATGATAGTTGGAATATTACTGTTGCTTATTATGTTGAAGCATGCAATAGATATTTATCATTTTATGTGATGTTTGCATGTTCGATAATGGGATAAAATGAAACCTCAAACATAAATAAATAAGTGGGAGAGATTCATACCAAAGTATGTAGAAATCTCATACGGTCTCCATTAATATCTGGTTTAATTGAGAAGTGATGGGCATGCGCGTTGACATCGGTCTTCCTCCATATCGGATGTGTCATATCACAGATTTCTCTAGAAATTAAATCTCCTAAAAGGATAGTTGTAGAACACTATTAGAACTAACTGACTCCTCTATCTGGAGCGGTTAAATTCGAATAGTGATCTTGGTGCGAAGATAATGGTATGCACACTTAGATGTAATTTATTGATAAACGTCCACACGATCGTGGCTTATCAGTTAGATGATTACATGACTGTGTTTATTATCCGGCTATTAATTTACTTGTTGTAAGGAAACTCAATTGGAGGCAAATTAAAGGTTTAACCTATTTAAAAATGAATTTTATAAACGTCCACACTATCGTGGCTTATAAAAGATATTTTTAAAGTGTCGGTGGAAAAGTATATAATTTTTATGAGGCTTTCGATTATATACTGTTTATCCTAAACGTGTTATGTGACTGTATTGCATGTTTAATTTCAGTTATTTCATATCATCAATGGCACTCTCCAATCTGTCCTCAATCCTCAAAGAAAACAAACTTGTCGGTGAAAACTACAATGACTGGATTCATAACCTTAACTTAGTTCTTGTTGCTGAGGGACACAAGTTTGTACTTGAAGAGGTTTGTCCTCAAACGCCAGATGAGGATTCTGACGAAGCCCAAAAGGTTGCATATGATAAGTGGGTTAGGTCTAATGAGATAGCGCGCTGTTACATCTTGGCATCTATGTCAAGTATGTTGCAACATCAGCATGAGCCTATGAAAACCGCTTATGATATCATGTACAACCTTAGGCAGCTATTCGGTCATCAGAACCGCTCGGCACGCCATTTGGCAATGAAGAAACTAATGGATGCGAGAATGTCTGACTCCACACCTGTTAGGGATCACGTTCTCATGATGATGGGGTATTTATCTGAGATCGAGACCTTGGGTGGAGAGCTAGATGGAAATTCTCAAATCGACATTGTTCTTCATAGCTTGTCCTCGAAGTTTGAGCAGTTCATGCTGAATTTTAACATGATTAAAAGGGATGTCAGCCTGACTGAACTGCTCATAGATCTTCAGGTGGCTGAATTGCTCCAAAAGAGCAATCCTGAGGCCCACATAGCTGAAATAGGAGCGTCTTCTTCTAGTGGAAAAATGAAGAAAAGAAACGCACCTAAAAAGGCTGCAGATGAGGCACATAAGGTGAAGAAGCCAAAGGCAAAGATTCCTCCTGAGGAGTTCAAGTCGAAGACTAAGTGCTTCAAGTGCGGCCAACCAGGTCACTAGAAGGCGGCGTGTCCTAACAAGAAGAAGAAGCGATGTACATCTCACACTCTGGTTGTGGAAACATGTTTAGCAACTTGTTCTACCCAGTCATGGGTAGTAGATACTGGAGCTACTGATCATGTTTGCATGTATTTACAGGGATTCCTGGTAAAAAGACAGCTGAGTGAGGACGAGATCACCGTCTACATGGGAAATGCTACAAGAGTGGCGGCTATTGCAGTGGGAGACATTGTTTTACCTTTCAGTAGTTATAGAACTTTGGTTTTGAAAGATTGTCTTTATGTGCCTAGTTTTAGGCGAAACTTGATTTCAGTTTCTAAATTGATTATGGATGGATATTCTGTTTCTTTTGATAACAAAGTAGTTATCTTTAGTGGTAAACATTTTATCTGTTCTGGCACATTGGATGGACACTTATACTTTCTTAAACCAACTGAAAACACTACGCAAAGACAACTGTTGAATACATCGATCATAAACCCTAACAAAAGAAAAGAACCTTCGGAATTGAATCAAACCTATCTTTGGCATTTAAGGCTAGGTCATATTAACCTTAAGAGGATACAAAGGCTTGTAAACGATGGACCATTGTCTTCTTTGGTACTGGAATCATTTCCTTTATGTGAATCATGTTTGGAAGGTAAAATGACCAAGCGTCTTTCCAGTCAAAAGGAAATAGATCCGAAGGGCTATTAGATTTGATTCACTCTGACCTGTGCTGCCCTATGTCAGTTCAAGCTCGAGGAGGGTTGTCAAACATTAAGGTATGGCTGTCCGAGCAGTTCGATATGAAAGATCTGGGTGAAGCCGGACATGTCCTTGGCATCAAGATCATTCGAGATCGCCAGAAAAGGATGTTATGTCTGTCCCAGGTGACTTATATCGATACAGTGCTAGCTAGATTTGGCATGCAAGATTCCAAGAAAGGTTTTATACCTTACAGGCATGGAATTCATCTATCCAAGGAAATGTGTCCCCAAACACAGTCTGAGATAGAGGAAATGAAGAAAGTACCATATGCTTCAGCTGTGGGAAGTTTGATGTATGCTATGCTATGCACTAGGCCTGATATATGCTATGTCGTTGGCATGGTAAGCAGATATCAGTCTAACCCTGGACAAGGTCACTGGACTGCGGTCAAAAATATTCTCAAGTACCTTAAACGGACTCGAGACTACATGTTGGTTTTCCGCTCTGATAGCCTAGTACCTTTGGGTTACACGGACTCATATTTTCAATCTGACAAAGATCAGAGTAAGTCTACCTCGGGCTATGTGTTTACACTAGGAGGTGGAGCCATCGCATGGAGGAGCATTAAGCAGAAATGCATTACGGATTCCACCATTGAAGCTGAGTATGTAGCTGCCTTTGAGGCTGCAAAATAGGATGTCTGGCTCCGCGGGTTTCTAGTGGGCTTGGGCGTGGTTTCTGATTTGCCTAAGACTATCACGATATACTGTGATAACTCTGGTGCAGTGGCAAATTCGAAGGAACCCAGAGCTCACAAGGCAAGTAAACACATAGAGAGAAAGTACCATCTTATACGAGAAATCGTTAAGAAAGGAGACGTGGCAGTAGTCAAGATTGCATCGAAGGACAACCTGGCTTATCCATTCACGAAGAGCCTGGCGGCTAAGACCTTTGATGGTCACGTGGAGAAAATGGGAGTGAGATGCAGACCTAGGGATGCAGTTTGAGTTGATAGTTTTGATTGGAGAGTTAGCTAGTTATTTATTATGCTTGAAAGACATGCTTCAAGTATAAGTGGGAGATTGTTAGTTTTGTATACTGGAAGACTTGTCTTTGTATACTTTTCTGATGATATGATGATATGAAATGAAATTTATTGCAGTCACTGTTTGCATTTAGATTATGTTCTATAATTGTTTTATGCAATGTTCCATATACTTACATTGTAGATGATATGGTGTGGGGAGTCACACGGTAAGATCATATCATTAGAACCTTGTAATGTATTAAAGAGCTCACGGCTTAGATGGTCTTGAACACACCATCGGTACACCGTAGAATAATCTGATAAGTTAGTTTATCTTGACTAACTGATTATTCTAGTACACTAGTTAGTGTATTGAGGAGGATCACGATAGGATACTATTCTCTGTCTCTGACCCAGTTACTGAGAGAATAAAGATCCACAGAGTTTGGGTTCTGAACTCATGTGATATTGGCGAGCATATGTGTGTGTTGTTTATTACTTTGATTTATCAATAGGTGAGATCTTTTCGTAGATCGAATTCGATATCTTGGCTAATAACAATGTATACATGATGTCTCGAGCAGTATGCATGAGCACCGTGTCCTAGTGCGCCAGCTTGATGATGTTCTCTTGAGGAAACACAAGTTCATGTTGAAACCCTGCAGGTGGAATTTATTCCTTACATGATAAAGCTTGTGTGGTACTACTCAAGGTTTTAGATGTTAATTAATTATAGCTGTCAGAGGCTTACGTAATTAATTAATGAACATTATATCTTAAACACGGGGAATGGCTGGACTAAAGGAGAAAGCATATTCGTAAATATGTATTAAATTGGTAGGTCAGTTTTACTTCTTTAGTGGAATAAAAGTAAAACTTAATTTATTTAATTATATCCTAGGTTTATTGGATATTGGATATTAAATAAATTAGTGGGTCAATTTAATATTATTCTAGATCCCCGTTGTAGCCCAATTGATTGAAAGTGGACTGGATATTGAACTTGAGATAGAGGCCCAGCCCAATAGGGCTGAAACATGAAATTTTCACCCCTCCCTATATATAAGGGGAGGGGGGCACGAAAATTTGATTATATTATTCATTGGAAATCAGCCCCTCTTTGTCTCTCAAAGTTATCCACAGATTTCACAACTCTATCTAGTAGATTTCAGCCCACTCTGAATCTAGATACAGTCCAGAAATACAACAGAAGATCTTAGAGTGGAATACAGTGGTGATCGAAATTTTGAGTGCTAGGTGGCGCCAACTACAGTTCATTCAACAGCAAGATTAGATCTTTAATCTTGTCCACAGATCGTCTATCGATTTGTAAGTAGATTCGTTTCTATGTCTTCCGCTTTATTAGATTCGAATCTGTTTTGCATGCTTTTTGATTAGACTGTGATAAACATACATGTTACATAAAATTTTGATTTGTATGAACATGGATTAATGAATAACCAAATGATCCTGCGGTGGTTTAATTCGAAAAAACCCCAACAATACACACACCAGTGTACTAGGATAATCTATTAGTCAAGATAAACTAACAATCAGATTATTCTAGGGTGTACCGATTGTGGGTTCAAGACCATTTAAGTTGTGAACCTTTTAATACAATGCAAGAAAACAATGATATGATCTTTACCGTGTGTTGACTCATACCATATCATCTACAATGCAAGTATATGGAACATGTAATTAAATATAATAATTAAATGCTCATAGTGACTGCAATAATTATTCAATCTATATTAATATTATATAATGTATATAAAGATAAACTTTCCAGTATACAAAACCAACAAATATACCTTTTCAAAATCTATACACGTTCAGTTACACATTGGGAAGTATGAGTTTGTAAAAACTTATCACATCTTGAGGTATCAAGGGGAAACAATAGAGATTGTGACTACGACTTGGAATTTTGGTCGAGAGACTGAATCAAATATGTATCGTACGATGATTTTTTTATGTTGGTGGTCCAGAATTTAACATGGATGACAGTGAAGAACACCAGATTCTGGAAGAGCCTCCTAATCCAGAAGCACAAAAAATATATGACATGTTAAGTGGTGCAGATAAAGAGTTGTGGCCTGGCTACCAAATGCATTCACAATTATCATTTGTGGCTCGCCTTATGACCTTGAAGTCTGAGAACAACATGTTAGAGAAGTGCTTCGATCAAATCACAGAAATGATGAAAAAGATAGTACTTGAGAATAACTCGGTCACATATAATTTATATAGCACGAAGAAATTAGTGGTATGAGATTACTTATAGAAAAGATTGACTGATGCTTTAAAAATTGCATGATTTATTGGGCACAAGATAGTGGACTGTTAGAATGTAAGTTTAGTGTCCACCCTCGATATAAGAGTTGAGATAATGAGAAGAGAAAGAAAAAAGTAGCTCATAAGAAGATGTACTATTTTTCTCTCACTCCTCAACTGCAGAGATTGTATGCATCTAATGCCACATCGGCTAAAATGCATTGGCATGCGTCATCAGTTAATTATAGGGTACTGTGTGACCCAGCAGATTCTCTAGCCTTAAGCACTTGAATGAAACGTTTCTTGATTTTGCAGGCAAAATTTACAACATCAGCCGAAATTTCAATATGTTTTTTCTTATGTAATTTATAGATCCTAGTCACTCATATTTTATTTCTTATTATTTTATCGATTATTCATTATAATTTTTCATATAAAATTGTAATCATATTAGTTGATTGATGATCTAGTTGATTATTCTTGTTAGTTTATTATTTTTTTTATCACACATTTACGCATGTTCCAATTAACAAGTATATATTTACAATAATCTTAATTCGAATACAAATTTCAAAGTATTTTATAATATGATATATAAATCATGATTTATTTTTATTGTTATATGTCATTTCCTTTTTATTTTATTATTATATAACATTATATATATATATATATTGTTGAATCAAGTGAACTAAGTAATTATTAGACACTATTAATTATTTGATGTTGGTTTTGATAAATAATATCGGTTTAACTCAGTGTAATAATGTTTGTTTGATATCATAGGTTTAATCAAATTCATTTATGTTTGTTTCATTATCAAATCTCAATTCTTAATTATAAGTACAAAATAGAATTTTATTTAAAGTAACAAATTGAAATACATTTGGCTAAGATTTGAATCTTGTTGAGGGTAAAAATTTAATTTTTTTGGCTTATTTATCCAAGTTCGATTACAAGGTCGATTAAAAGCTCATGAGCTACTTGATTATAAGCTCGATTAAAAGCTCATGAGCTACTCGATAAAAGCTCATTTACAGTCGAACTCGAGTTACTTATGAGAAGCTTGTGAGTAGTTCGAGTTCGGCTCGAGAATATTATCGAGCTCTGAAAAAAAAAAACTCGAATTCGGCTCATTTAATAAATGATCGAGTTTCGATCGAACTTTTTCGAGTTCATACCTGAGTAGCTCACGAACAGTTTGGCTCATTTATAACCTTAAACTACATAGTGTTCTAGTATATCATGGATATTATGTGGATGGTTAAAAATTTATACCATGAATCACGGAACACATAGAGTTATACTGAACAGTGAAGTATTTGTAAAAGGTACAAATTATGGTACGGATGAGAATAATTTTTACGGCCAGCTTGAAGAAGTGTCTGAGCTTGAATATCCTGATCTACCAATTAAAAGGACAGTGTTGTTCAAATGTAAGTGGTTTGACACAATAGCACATGGGACAACGGTTCATCCAAACTACAAATTAGTTTCAATAAATCATAAGCGTAACTATAATAAGTATGAGCCATTTGTCCTCATAAAATAAGCATTTCAAGTCAATTACTGTTCATATCCGAGGTTATCTTTAGCAAAAAGTGATTGGTGGGTCGTGTGTAAGATTAAAGTTAAGTCTAATGTAGAAGTCCCACACGAAACATCAATCTCGAATGTGATCTCAGCTTTTCAAGATGATGAATTACATAATGATCGCCCTCCGCTTATAGAGATCGGTGATTATGTCTTAGTTCATCCAAATGGGAGTGACATAGAAATTGAAGATAAATGGGAGGCAGAAGCAGAAGAAGTAAAAAAGAAAAAGAGATATTGACTGATGCAGATGATTATAGTGATAGTATAGACGATGTTGACGATGATTAGTTGTGCATTACGTGAGCGTTTATTTGTTACACTATTTTTTTGCTTTACATTAATTGCAATTCAACTAACATTTTTGAATAGATGTAGATGCCTAGAGGTAGGTTGTTTGGCTGGAGGGGTGGTGTCAATGGGTCTGGCACTAGAGGTGGTTTTAGTGGATCTGGCACCAGAGGCGGTGTCAGCGGATCATCATCTTCGTCCAAAGGAATTATGTCTTTCTAGGAGACTTACACATAGGTGAGTGGCTGTTGTTTGATGAGTCAGTGACAATAGCATGGCATGATGGTCTCACCATGGTGACTGTACGGGGTCGGTACGTTTAGTAATATTGTTTTATAATTAATTATATTTAATTATAAAATTTTGAATAATTTATTATGTTTTGTTATTTGTAGGGCGCTGATGCCATTTCACGAGGTATCAACGACTACGACTTAGATAGAAGTGCACAAATCCAGCTGGCGTTAGTTGGAAGTTGGTGTCTGCTGCTATGAAAGAACAACATTTTGAAGACTTCAGAGTATAATTAATTATTCAATGTAAGTATTTAGTTAAAAAAATTGGTTGAATTACTAATGTGTCGTGTTTTTCTTATGTAGAAATTGTTTATAGGGGAGCCTCATTTGGATGAGGTGGTGTGTCATTTGTGGTTCTCGAATACGGCCGAGAGGTACAGAGATGATTCATACCGTCAAGAAGAATAGGAACATGAAGAGGCCGATATTCATCCCTGAGGACATGGGCCATGTGGCTGTCCGGATGTCCTTTTGGGAGACTAAGGAGTCGAATAAGAAGTCTCACATTAATTCAAAGAACATGAGGTTTGAGTCTGATAGACTAGGGACGCGCATAATCACACATAAGAAAGGGTCCAAATGTATTGTGCAGCACGGAGATGACTTGGTAATTTATTTTATAATTTTTTCTCTACCATATTTGCTCTCCCCAGTGAGGATGGATCAGTTGGGTTATGCTAACTTCATATTCTGATATAGTTAGACGATGGGGCCTCTTTATTGCTTGGTTTATTTATGGTTTCTGTTTGGTAGTTTGGAGTCTCAGTGTGTTTGTGGCTGTGCTCTACGTTTTGATTTTATATTAGGTTTTGGAGATAGTTCTCGATTTGTGATTGCATCTCCATGTGTTTTTTCTTCTATTAGAGATTACAGTTCTTGATTAGGGATATGTTCACTTTTGGGATATATCCCACCCGTGACATTGTACGAGATGATCGACTTTGATTTATTGATAGGTTGGGCATGGTGTCGAGTGCCCCACCCTTAGGGGTGTTTTTATGAAAAAAAATATTTTCACTTATGTTAATTGAGCAATCGCAAGCTCAAGGACTCCCGGACGAGCAAGTTGGGTGAGAATTATTTTTGAGACTCCACCGTGATAAGAATGGAATCTTCATTGATAAGAAGAGCAAACGTCTTGATCTAAGTATTTAATTTATAAATAATCTTTAGTATAACAAATGTTGTATATTTATTTAATTAATTCATGTTAACTTATTGTTGTGTTTAAGAGGAGGTATACCGACGGGCTGCAAAGTTGAGTCAGCCTCTTTCAGGAAATGATGAGGTACCTGAGGTGGATATGATCGCCCTATATCTAGTCGCGCTAGGAGGCATGAATAAGAAGAAACGCGTCTTCAGCATTGGATCTCGGCCACACTTCTACAACGGTAACAACAGCGGAAACAGTATTCATACTAGAGCCACCTTGCAGCCCGTGTTTACGGAGGAGGCCTTCACTCAGCGTGCTGATGAGATGTGGGCCCAGATCCGAGATGAGGTGAGGTTTGACATCACGGACAATGGAGATGGAGGCCTAGATGCAAGCCAAAATGCAGGCCCATATAACAGCCATGTGCGCCCAGATGTATGCTCGATTCGACCATCCCGACCCCACCTCCCTCTAATGACTTAGTGATTTGTATTTGAATATTATTTGAATTATTACTATTATATTTTGAATTTTTGATTGAATACTATGAATTTTTTTATTATTATTTGATTTATAATATTTATTTTCAATTATTCATAATATTTAAATTTGAATTAATAAAAAAACTAGCGACATAAACAAAATCCATGAATATATTAACGACCGTCATTAGTAGTGACAAACAAGTTCGTCGCCAGTCCGCTGATACACCATTACCAATCGGTCGACTAATCATGCTGACGACGACACGGTGGTGACGGAACGAGTCGACGCTATGTATAACGACGGATCCAAATCCGTCATTAGCCAACTATAACGACGAGAGAATGAGCGACGGATCGAATCCGTTGTTAATCTATCGGTAACCCCTAATAACGACGGAAATTCATTGTTTAGCAACGGAATATTCCGTCGTTAAAATTCGCGTTTTTTTTGTAGTGGTAATTAAAATATTCCTTCATATTTTTATCGCGAAACTTATTTTTTAAATCGAATAAGTTTCTTGAGTTTTTTTCAGAAGTAATTGTATAAATGATATGGATTTTCTAGGTTTTTTATAATTGTTTTTTATGATTTACTATAATTTTTGTGCGTATTTTTTAATGTTTATTTATTCTAAGGTTGTTATTTTTATTATTGGGGCGGGGGTAGGAGATATTGGTTTAAAAAATATATTATTTTTATTTGGATCTATGTAGGGATATAAGGACAAATTATCTATCTATTTAGAACTAAAAAAAAAACTATAAATTTGAGTCTTCAATTATTAAAACATTATTACTCGTCATGCTAATAATTATCAATCCATATTTAAACTTATTAAAAATTAAATAAAAACAAAGAACGAAATATGCGTGAGCTAAGTGTTCAAAGAAAGCAAATTGATGCTTTCATTCTTTCTAGTTCCCAATTGATAAATCACTTTTTTTTTCAGTCTAAATTAATAATTTTATATTTATCTTAATATAAATATATGAAGTATTAATCAAATGTAAAAGTTTAACTGTAGCATTACCAAGGTATAAGGGCACAATTATGAGAATCCAAGAAAAGACTAAAAGTCTCTCTATAGGCCGCTGATAATGGGAAATTATTTCATGTCAATTTCTCGAAAGCGAAAATAAAATCAAAATATAACCCATTGAGAAAAAAAAAAGAAAAAAAAAAGAAACTGAACAACTGGATCTTTTAGCTGGTCCCAGATCTTATTCAATTGACAGTCGTATCTCGTAAGCACAATTTTTTCCCCCACATAATTAAATTATCTAATTTATTTCATTAATATATATTGTACATGTCCAATATGTATGAACAAAATATAAAGTAAAGAATCCGATTAACATAAAATATTGGAGGATAACGTTGGCTATTTCCAGCGTAAATATTTGAATATGAACGTCGACGTGACATATATGCAGGTTTGCTGAGATATATTCCACACGCGCAGTGCCCATCGCAATCCTATTATTTCCTTTGCGTGTGCTCCCCCTATTCTATTCATATCTCCATCCTATATATAAATAAATAAATACAAAATATAAATGTGTGTATCTTAATATGAAAAATGATTATTAATTCAATACTTGAAAGATGAATGGATGTCTATATAGATTTTGAATGATGGATTCTATACATTCAAATCTTAAAAAATCTAAAATTATCGATTTAAAGTTCTAAGATTTAACACCAATTACGACTAAAAAGAAACACAATTAATAATTTTTTAACTTTTTTTTGCTTAATTTAATTAATTAATGAAAATATATGTAAGTTTGTATTTAATTTAATTGTAAACAATATTTTATGTGAAGATGTCCGAATATTCAACAGACATACCAACTTTTATTGGATGGAGTTTAACCATGTTAAATTTTTGGGATATTTTACTTTTATTCCCATTAGAATAGGGTCAAAACACTTTTAGTCCACATCTGACTTTTTTTGTCACAATGTTTATTTACTCGATATTTTTGGTCTCATACTTTTTTTTTTTTTTACTTTTTTTGGTCCCAAACTTAACAACTTACCTCACAATTATTCGGGGATATAATTTTGGAATAAAAAATGTCACAAAAATAAAATAAAATTTGGGACCATAAAAATCGAGAAAAAAAATTAAAGACACAAAATGTAAAGATTGATATCGAGAAAACGTGTAGAGAATGAAAATATAATTGGATGTTTTATTGGAAAAATAAAATCAACATGTAATAATTATATTATATCAAGCAATTACAACGCACATAATATAATGTTATCGACTGATGTGGTCCCAAATTTTGTTATTTGACTTTTTCGGTTCCAAAATTAACATCCTTAAATATTTGTGAAGTAAGTTAGTTTTGGGACCAAAAAAGTCAAAAAAATAAAATATGAGATAAAAAAATGTCGAGTAAATAAATCTTGGGAACAATAAAATCAGATGCGGAACTAAAAGTGTTTCGACACTATTCTAATTGCACCAATAGTGAAATTATCTCTAAATCTTGAAATCGATAAATTTTAGATCTTTCAAATTTTGAATTGATAGAATCAAATTTTCAATATATATATATATTGATAGATTATCTATGTTTTGGGCCTTCAATTAATATTTCTCCTTGAAAATATTATTCATTTGAGTATGACGATATTTTTTATATATGGTTGTCATTGACATAGCCCCAAATTTTTTTATTATGTGTGACATTCTTAATATATATAGATAGATAGATAGACTCCGTCCATTTTTGACAGCGGATGAACATCGGCAATCACTCAAAATCAGGGCCGTCTGCTGGACGAAGATGGCAATTAAGACAGTCACTTGAGGTCCCGAAAAAATTAATATCCCTAATTTTGATATCTTATTATTTTGCGAGTGCGCGCGCACGCATATATATTTTTTAAGTTGTTTAATAGCTCAGCGAAATGTACCATTTTTTACTGTAGTGGATATGGTTTCCGTATTCACTAGTAGTGCAAAGCCATTAATTTTATCTTTTATTTTATGCTCAATTTTGTATTAATTCTATTTTTTTCAATCTTAATTTATTGGATTTTTTTTCTTGATTATTACAATATATATAGTTTAGTTTTTATTGTAACAAATATCACAATTAAAATATTAAATTATATATAACAAAATGTTAACTATTTCCCTAATGTATATATTGTGTAGAGAGTATTTATTAATTACATCTATAACATTTATTTTCGCTAAAAGAAGCTAGATTTTTTTAAAGTAAAAATTAATAAAAATTTGCTCAAGATCAATTGTGTGTGTGTGTGTGTTTCTATATCGACATGTCCTCCCTCCCCCTCAATTTTTTTATATGTGTAAGTTTCATTGATTTTGTTTTTTAAAATAGTATGTAGGGTTATTGGTCAAGAACAATTCTCTAATGAAAAAGTTATAGTTCTATATCGCCTCGAGCCGGTCCCATATTATCTTAGTTCGGCTCTGTTCAAAATGAGTAGTTCGAAGTTGGTTTTTCGGACGGTGTGTTCAATTGCTCGATCCGTCAATAAACTAGGTTCAATTGGATCCATGTTGAACTTAGGAGGCGCACACATTAGTAGTGTTGGCGAAGGTGAAGGTGCCTGAGGGATGCGCATCTTGTCTTTGATAGTATTACGTTTTTACTTAAATATACATGGATAATAGTATTATTGCTAAATAACATTATATATATATATATATATATATATATATATATATATGTTATATTATAGCATTGTGGTTCTAATATAATATGACTATTTTGTCCCCACTTTAATACCACCACGTATTCTATCTATTATTAGACGTCCAAATCGTTCTATTAAAAAGTTAGTTTCCATTAATTTCTCCCAAGTAAAGCTACATGAAATATTATGTAGAACTAGTAGAAATACTTTCATGTCTCATATAAGTCCGTAGTCTCGGTCTAAAGATATTTTTTAGGTATAACTTTTTCCCATAAAGTAACGAGTATTCTAAACCCTTCATTTAATAGATTAATTCGTAAATCTTAAACTATAGAACCTAAATAATGAATATGATGGCAGTAGATTTGGTTTAATATATCTGAAATTAAAATTAATTCCCATCTTGCACCTTGAGGTGACTTAATGGTGAGGGAGTTTCATGAGTTTGAATGTCATTAACGTCTTCTGAATCGAATGGTTAAATTCCTACCCTAATGCAATTTAGTTTTGATCGAGCTATGCATATATATACGCACAATTAGAATATTGTTTCGACCTGTACAGTTTATGTGAATTGAAATACTTAGGGCATTCCCCCCTATTATATATACTCTAAATTAAAATAGATTATTGTTGTTATTCTATTTTAGAGTATGAAATGCATTACAATCGTACTTTAAACCACAGTTTGAAAATAGGGATTTGATCAGTGATACTCTATGCTCTATATTCACTATTTATGTTTAATTGCTACAAGATTACACTTATATCATTAATCAGTAACACAATAATTATGTTATTTCACACAATTAATTGATTTATTTTATATTTTATGCTATGTTAATTTATTTATTTATTGTCTTTTTTTTATTTTAGTTTTAAAATTATTTTTCTATAATTAATTTAATTAAATAACAAATCATTCAATATTTATTATTTAATTTGTTAATTATTGGAAATGAATAAAAAGTAAAAATAAATAAAATAAAGTAAGATATATAGAGCGGATTTTTAAAGTAGAGTAAGTGTTTCTATATTTTAGACTATAGATGACTGCAAAAATAAAGTTTGGCTGTCTTAAACGTACGTTATTAGGTGTGATTGTAAAAAAAAAAAAAAAAAAGATTGCTTCCAATTATACTTCCTAATTTTTTCAACACATCTTAATTGTTTGTTCTTCAATGTAGAGGCAGAAATACGTATTCGAACAAATGGAAGTGTATTGAAAATTATTCGAAGTATATAAAAACACATAATTTCATAGGCATCGATATTTCTTCTTATGCAATAAAATAGATATTACTTTAAGATTTCTCCTTGAAACATTTTGGGTTCGAGACCCACCGCTACCCCTATAAAAATACAAAAAATAAAAATAAAAATCTCGAGTCACGTTATTGGGGATTAATGCTACCAAAGATTTAGTTATGAATCACACATGCATGGAATAAAGTTATTTATCAACGATTCATATATATGGATATACCTTGAGTTTCCCGATCAAATTCTGGTCTGATTTCATTCATTTAATTAAAAAATAAATAAATAATCGAAATAGGTTATAGTAGGATATGCACCGAGCAATATATAATTAATGTTTCATTTATATCTATCAAGGTACGTTGTAATATATAAAAAATTAACTAAGTACAAACACAACTTTTTATGCTCATTTATGTGACGTCAGCGGTCCTTCAAACTGATGAATTAATTAACAAGTTACGTTAAATTTTAACTGAACATTAACAAACCTCGAGCCTAATTTGTACAGCGCAGTTCAGCTAAAAATGTACAGAACTTTAATTAAAATGAACGTGACTCATTAATGATATAGGGGAAAAAATGACCTAAATTAAAGCTCTTGAAGTCTATTCCCGGCCTACATATATAGTAATCCTGTACATCGATTATTAATAGATTATAGGGGGGTGGAAGAGTAATACATACATCAAATTAATCTTCAAATTAACATTACATACATATAATGTTAATTAGCCTATACATATAGTCTATTCTATACATATATTCTTGTTAATTAGCCTACGCACCCATGTGAGCGGGGCTTATGTAGCTGCCACCCCACCAATTTTATTTATAAAAATAAAAATGATTATAATATAACTATTCATAATTAATATTTATTGTTAAGTAATTTTTCTCAAAATTATATATATATATATACACACACACTAATTATGTAATATTAAACCCTAAATTTTTTAAAACAATTATAAACACTAATTAGTGAATATAATAAACCCTAATTAATAATTACAAATTTAAACTGAACAAATAAACATAATAAAAACTAATCGTGTGACTTCCACCTAGGGGGTGTCCACAGGGGTGTGTTGGATAATCTCTCTCTCTCTCTCTCTCTCTCTCTCTCTCTCTATTGGGGTTGGTTATAATGAAACATTATTCTCCATGTAAAAACCAAATATTAAATATTAGCACCAAATCAAAACCAACTAAGCAAACAAATACTACCTCCGTTTCATAATGTTTATTGTTTAAGGTTTTTTTTTTAGTTTCAAAATATTTGTTGTTTTATATAATTTGACATCCTCTCTCCCAATTTTAACCCTGTCAAATCCTACAAGATTTTTTGATTCTAACTTACCTATAATATATGAAGAGAGAAAAATATATGGAGAGAGAAAATATTGTTATTTTTTAGGAAAATATAGATGAATTAGATTTTATGGCACATATAAGGGATGGGTATATTTGTCCACAAAATTAATTCTTAATTCCAGATAAAAAAAAATAAAACAACAAACATTATGAAACGGAGGTAGTATAACATATGAAAGTAATAATAAAAATAACAAAAATGTGAGAGACAAAGGGACAAAAAAAAAGAACTCGACAAAACCCCTTATTCTTATGGGTCCAAAATTAGTAAAATTAACCTGATCAAAGTATATATGATTTAATTTGAAATATAAGTGTTTTTATGATCCAAATGGTTTGGTATGAGCATGAAGGGCTCGCCGTGCGATTTTTTTCGCAGCATGGTTGTGGGTATCAGTAATATTACCAATTTTTCTTTTTCGCCTATGATTTTAATTTATGCTCTAAACTCTATTATTGTAACCTATTTTTCAACATATAGCAAAATTTTTCTACTCTACCCGCAGTTTAATTTTACCTATCTTGGATTTTTGCACTTTAAATCTAGGTAGTGTTCACCAATTTATAAGAATAAGAATAATGAGATGAGATGAGATGAGATGAGATGATGAGATATAAACATAAATCGAAAAATGTGGTGTGGGATATGATATAGTTTTGATGGTGGGGTTGTAAAAGGCATGCAAATAGATAAATGAATAATGAGGCATGGGAAATAGAAACGACGGTGGAATGGTCCCAAAAAAGTCCATTCCCCTATAGTCCTAATGGACACGTTAATGCGCAAGTTGCAATTTTGGGGATCAATTTTTCAAGCCTCCTAAATCTCAAGTCCAGCCCTCTTTGAAGATCATGCGTTGCGTTGAAATTTAAACTGCTATATAGCTATTAGCTACCCCCCCCCCCCCCCTCACTACTCAAATCCATTTATCTATCTATTCTATGCCTTGCTACTTGCAACAACACACCCCTCTATATCGCTGCATTACTTGCTACACTCCATAAAATTAATTATTTCTAAATTCAATATATCCCCCCTCCCCTTTTTTTAACATATAAATCCCATTTCTTCACCTTTCGTTTCACATGCATGTATCCCCATATAAAATTCATTCTAATAAACCATATAATTAACATTTATTACCAAAACATGATTTTTTTTTAAAGTTATATACCTTGATTATAAAAATAATTAACCATAATAATGTAACAACAGCAATAATTAATAATAATTATTATTAACTAAATTTTGAAAATTAAATAGTAATTATAAACCATGTTTGGAGATAATTAATCATGATTCATAATTGCAAAATTTAACATAAACACAATAAATTTAGATTTAAGGAAAAAAAATTAATAGCAGACCGGGTAATTAATAATTTTGATAGTATATGAAATGAGACATAGATAATGCGGATGGTATCCTCTATTCCACATTGCGTATTTCAATCCGTACTTCATGATCAAATTTACAAATTTAATAATCGATATTACAAAAATAAAAATTATTTATGACATAATTGACCTAGTCACGTCTATCAATAGAAATTGAAATTTAAAATATTATAAATCATATTTTTAAAATAATCAACCATAATAATAATTTCTTTGAAATTTCAATACTAAGAAATAATTATAAACCCTGATTGGATTGGTGAACCCTAAAACATAATTATAAAATTAAACTAAATCATAATAAATTAAAATTGCAAAAAAAAATAGAAGAAAAATTAATAAATTTGATCGTGGAATACGAGTTAGAATATTAAATGTCGAATATAGGATTCCATCCATAGATAATGGTCTGGAGGATCGATCAAATTTGATTTATTTATGGTATGATATATAAGACTCTAGCTAGGCATGGTAACACATTAACAAATTGAGCAGAATTAGGGTTTATAATTCCTTGTGTAATTACTTTTCCTTCAACCGATCGAGTTCAAGATAAGGTGATATAGGAGTCTCTATTTTATTTTATTTTTTAATAAGTTTTTAGTCTTTAGTGCTTCAGTATGTTAGAGTATAGTTCTGAAATTGTGTTTTACATCAATTTGGATATTTTAATAAACTGGATTATTATTTTATGATTGTCGGTGTTGCTAACGGCATGTGGGAGTCCTATTACTATCTTCATTGCTTATAGAATAAGTTAATTGACTAGTTCAATTACTTTATATTTTGACCAATTATCTTTTCAACGAAATTGAAATTAATTATAAACTAAAATCCATGTGATGTAGGCAGGCAAAGAATCCGATCGAGTGCTCAAATGTTCGAGTTCAACAAAAAACAAATGAATTAGACATGTAAAAAAATCAAATTTATGTAATCCATCCGTTTCTATTTAATTGTCTTTTCACAATTTTTAGTCTGTTTTAAAATTTTTGTAGTTTACCATATTTCTAATATATAAAAAAAAAAAAAACAAAAACAATTTCTCACTCAATTTAAAACCCTGCATTGATTAGGCAGAGAGAGAGAGAGAGAGAGTTCTACATTTATTAGAGAAATTTATCTTAAAATAATTTGATATAATTAAATTGAAACGGTGGGAGTAGTGTTCTTTTCTATTCATGAATTATAAATAGTTTATAAGCTTGACTTACTTCAATTAAGGTGTTTGGGCGAACTCCTTAGGTATGTTATTGCGGATTTCAGATCAATAGGAATTGCACATGGAATGTTTTGTTACACTTTTAAATTATGAGTTTTTTTAGTATTTTTTTCTTTAATTTTTTTTTTATAATTTAGTTTAATTTTATGATTTTTTTAGTGTTCACCCCACCCAATTAATGGTTATACTTATTTTTTTAATATTTAATTTTTGATTTTCAATTAATAATTCATTATTATGGTTGATTTTTTCAAAATATGTTTTATAGTCTTTAAATTCTTTTTTTTCATTGATAAATGTTTGACTATGATTATTTATGTTAGAAATAATTTTTTATTTTATAATAAATATTATTAAAATCATAAATTTGATAATGAAAATACGAAGTGAAATACGAAAAAGTGTAACATGAAATTTCAACCCTAGGAATTGTGAGATATAACAAAATGAACCCGCAAGTTTTGTCGAGTTATTCCATCTAAAAAAATAAAACTTAGAATTAGAATAACTGGACGAGATCTTCTATAGTTCTATTCTAACAATTATTTAATTTTTTAATACACATGATGAATGTTCCATGGTTGAAATACTAATTAAATGAAATAATACAATGCTGGAAAATACTGATATATAATAATTTAAGTTGAAAAAAAATAAAAATACTACTACCCGTATTATGTGATTTTTAGTTGCAATTTTGGAGAATTTAACACATTTAAAACAAAAATGGAAACAACGAAAAGGCAATTATGGGATATAGCTAGGAAACCATTCACGTCGAAAACTATGAAGATAAATTTTATTTTTGGAGTTGGAAATGAAATAGATAGGTTTTTAGCCTTTTCACGTTAGGCATTCGGTATTATTTATTTATATATACATACCAAATGTAGATATCACTATTAGATTAACTATAAATAAATCCACTGCATAGTGAAAGTCAGCTAATTAATAATGTTCTATAAATGTTATGCGCCAAATATCAAAATTTGCATTAAATTGCGGAGACAATATTTCCTGCGAATTAGGGCAAATTAATTAAACCATTATAAGACTCGAATAATGCATTTTCATGGTATGTCATGTATTTATTTATAATTAATTGAGTCAAGTAATTCATATAAATTGAATGGTTCAGTGTTAATTGAGGAATAATGTTAGTTCGATTCACTCATGCAAAATATTATTGAATTTAAAATAAACATATACATATATATATATATGTAAAAATGATATAAAAACAAATTGGCCGCCATAGCTATAGAGTGGTGAATTTGTGTGATCAAAGATATCGAGTTCAAATATCCAATTGCAATGAATTTACTATACTGTAATTTGTAGGTTATTTCATAAAAATGAGGTTTGGATGCACATTCATTGAATATTTAGCTGTGGGTTATCTCTCTATATTTTTTTAAGGTAAAATATACTAATATTTAGTCTTAATTAGAAATTCAAGTAAAAATAGTTGTTTACTATAAAAATAAATACTAAATGTAAAATTTTAAAATTTCAAAGATCAATTAATTATGAAAAGATACCATTTTTTTAACTTATATAAACGTCAAACTCAAACAGGCTCTTAGTCATTGTTGTGATGTGTCTCATTGCCTGGTGTTACTTTTCAAATTCTATTTACTTAACTTTTACTTCAAAAAAAAATAATTTAACAAATAAATAAGTAAACGCATTTATTAGAAAAATGTAAATGTTCTCGGACACCACACTTATCTTAGTAACTAATATTTAGAAATCCCATTTGAAGAGTTGTAAGTTAGCAAGAACAATAATTTTATAAATTCTTCCCTAAAAAATGTTTAAAAAAAAATAAATCCGACAGTCGCAATTTTTTTATGGTTGGCATCCATGTTACACTATTCACTATATATTAAATTATGAATTTCACGTAAATTTCAATTTCTTATGTTATAGCTTAATTTTACAATTATTTAGTAGAACAAATTCTACTCGAGAGGGATTTATAATTTTTTTTGTATTTAATTTTCAATTTTCTGTTAATAATTGATTATTTTACTAATTTATAATTTTTTAATTCAAATTTTTGTAATAAACGTTGGATATGGGTGATTATATTATAATTAATTTTTATATCTTATAACAACTACTGTAAAATTCACATAAACCAAACCGATTTTTCGGTATGACATGTGTGCTACGCTAGGAAATTTTACAATATTCACAACATAATAATTCAATTACAAAAGTTAATATGGGTGAAATAAGGAATATTGCATCAACCACGTACGAACCTCATAATTTAGTGACATTATATTAGAATAATGAATTATTAATTAAAAATTAAAAATTAAATATTAAAAAATAATTACAAATCATAATGGGACAAGGTGAACCCTAAAAACAATCATAAAATTAAACTAAATCATAAAAAAATAAAATTGAAGAAAAAAATATAAGAAAAACTCATAAATTAAAAATGTAACACGGGATGTAGCACACAAAGAGTGTAATAAAAAATTTCAATCCCATTATATTATTCATATTTATATTGCCTAATTAAACAAAAGAAGAGTCCTCTGATAAAATATGTCAAAAAAAAAAAAAAAAAGAGAGAATGGAGAAACAATATGTAATACCAACGTGAACATGACACAAGCAAAACTTTAATATCATTAATTCATTATCGATAAACGACGAAATATCACCTTTTACATTTCTTTTTTTTAACTTTATTTTTTCTTCTTTTAAAACAGCTTTTTAGTCCAACTTTTTTTCCGAGTCATCAAATCCCAGTCACCAATGAGAACTCAATCAAACGCCGAGTTAACGGCGAAAGCGTGTGGTATACTACCTACACTTTTCCCATTTGTGCCACCCCCTTTGACATTAGCCAAAAGTCAACCTAATAGTAATCTCCAAACTGTATGAGAAGGAAAAAAAAAAAGAAAGAAATCCTAAACAAGGCTCTTTAAAGAGGCCTCACCTCATCACTAGTCACTAGTATATATAAACATCTCATTTTGGAACTCTTTCACCACTTTTTTTCATCTTTAAAATAATACGTTTGGCAAAGTCAAACAACCGTTCTCTATCTTCATCTTCATCTTCCTCTTTCTCGTCTTCCGTCATTTTCCCATTCAAGAAAACACACACACACAATTAGTGATGTCCGAATTGGTAGCTGACATGGAGGACTGGAGTTTGCAGGCAATAGTCCGAGGATCGAGCGGCGACTTCGGAAAGATCGACGACATGGATATGGAGATGGACGGTCCGGATTCATTCTTGGACGCCTTGGCGACTAATCACCACCACCGATTTGATCGCGATCTCTACGCCGGCTTCCCCGATATTTTTGAGAGCTCCACTTGCTCCAGCGACGAATTGGAAGACCTTTACAAGCCGTTTTACCCGGCTACGACATCGTCTCTTTCTCTCCCCGATCAGACCATTCTTGATTTTCAGGAACAAAATATTGCCGAGGATAAGCCGCTGCCGCCTTCTCATGATCAGTCCGATCAATCGTCAGTGACCAGCCCCGTTGCTAGCGCTACAGCAGTTTATACACCCAAATACAAGAAAAGGTCGGTCAAATTAATTTCCATACGTCTACTGATTTTTGGTAAAAGTTAATTAAATATGCATATATAACTAACTTTCTCTCTCCTGTTTGATTTATATTTATATATCTGCAGGAAGAATCAGCATAAGAGAGTTGTGATTCAGGTTTCAGCTGAGGGTCTCTCATCTGATATGTGGGCTTGGCGCAAATATGGGCAAAAACCTATCAAGGGATCACCCTATCCAAGGTAGTTAAACTAATTATATTTAATTTGCACTCTCTCACTATAACGTTAAAACATGTTGAAATTTTGATGTAATGTAATGAAGAATTAGTAATTGATAATTTGAAATGTATAATAATTAATTTGTGGGAAATGAACAACAACAGGAGCTATTACAGATGCAGCAGCTCAAAGGGGTGTTTGGCAAGAAAACAAGTGGAGCAAAGCTGTACGGAACCTGGGATGTTTATAATCACCTACACCGCGGAGCACAGCCACAGCCAACCAACGAGAAGGAATTCGTTAGCCGGAACGGTGAGGCAGAAGTTCCCGTCTCCGAAGAGCCCCAACAGCAGAGCGGCGGCCGTGAAATCGGAGAAATCGAAAGGCGAAATGGATGTTGTCGTCGTTCCTCCATCCAGATTGATCAAAGAAGAGATCAGTAATGAGGTGAAGCAGCAGCCATGCGGAGGTGAATTGAACAACGATTATATGATGTCCGATTTCGTATTCAACGAGGATTTCTTCTCGGGGCTAGAGGAATTCGATGAGTTCGTCAGCCATTCTTCTGCGCAGCAGCAATTTCCTGTAAGGCCTTGTAGCTGGGTTTAGTAAAATTAACCAAGAATTTGCTTCAAAATCAAATACAATTGCCTAGCCTAGCTACCTTTGATTTTGTCCAAGATTAATTATAATTAGTTGCATATAATTATACTATATTACAGGGATCGAAGAGCACATGTATAGAGGAAATTGAATGAAATATTCAATCTATAATATGCGTCAACAACATTTCGTTAGTACTACCTACGTACGTACTTCTGCGTACGTGTTCGCAATAAAAATATTTAGAAGTAATTCATTTAAATTAATTTTTCATAGTTTGAGCTATACATAATATAGTTTTTAATTTATCACTCACATTTCTGTTGCCAGCTAGCAGTACTAGCTACGTTTTTTATTTAGTTGTTTTATTTTCTCATATTTGGTTGATTAATTAGTGATCAGATACTATTGTTAAAATATCGCGTTTGTCGTCAATTACAAACCAACCTAATAATTATTATTTTTTGATACAAAATATCTATATTTGTTTGAAGATGAGCCTCCAAAAAAGGCAAAGACTGGGCGTGGATCCAGCAAGAAAACAGTGGTCTATGGGCTGAAATGCAACGGCATCATGGTGCAAAAAAATTCTGCTTTTAATTGGAGCTATGGGAACTTTATATTTTTCTTTAAATGCATATATATACACACACACGATCAATAAAACAATTATATATATGCACACACACAAACACGAAACAAACACGTGCATGTACAAATCTGCGTGTTTTAGTCTTGGCTCCAGTTAACGTAGTTTGAATATTGTGTTATTTAAGGAGAAAACTGGGGAAGAATCGCAATATACTAAGAGAGACGCCGTATTTTTTAGACAATTAAACCCATATTAAAATATGTGACATGATCCCATATATAATAATTATTTAATAATCCTTAAATACAACGCCATTACAAATCCATTACATTATGGCTAACAAGTAACAAGTAACAATCCCATTTGTTTACTTTATTGCAAAAGTCCATAATATTAAACCAAACACGATCCATTTCCATAACCATTCGCACGAATTTGCAGGTGTGAACGGCCGTTTTGGGTCACGAAAGCGGCCGCAGCTCCTATAAAAGCCGCGTTCATATACGTCGTGGGTTCGGAGTGTGAGTAGTCTGATCTCGAGTCACTGAACCGGTCGTTTGCATCAGGCCCCCCAACGACTGCACCAATGTGAGCGTTGGGGTTCGGTTGAGACGACGAGTACCACATCGAATAGCCATCGTTGCAGCCTATCTTGGCTGGACTGGCTCGGATCGAGGGGATTGATGAGCCCCTGTGGTGCAGCTGCGTGGGAGATTTGCTGCCAAATCCAACCATGTACGACATTTTCAAGGGATTGTTTCCAAGAATGTAGTCTACCTGCATTATATATATTATATTGTTATATGTTTTATTTCATCAGTGCATCAAATATTGATTATATTATATTATATGATCGTTATCTCACTATTTTAATGTCAAATATAAATTTAAATACCTAAGCTATCATGAAATATTGATGGCTAGATAGCTGCCTAATTTGCCCCCTTTGCATCAAAACGACACTAAATTTGGAGAGTGCATGCTAGGTAGTGAAGGGACCAAACTGGAGCCAAAACGCACACCAAAAAATAATTAAATAGCCATCCCAGGCCCATTTTGCAGCATGCTTTTTTCCAGATTATTAAAGAAACCGCGCAAATATAGGAGCCAAAATTAATTAATTAACTCCTTTTTGAAGCATATATATAACCAAATAAAAATTTCACAAGGACTGCATCTAGCTAGATCATAGGCCACCCTAAGATCCACCATTCATTTAAATTATATTAATTAATTACCAAAAATTGATATCACATATTTATATTGTCTCATCATGAGTTTATCATAACCTGTGATTTTGCAAAATCTTTGATCATGGAGGGAGAAAACTTGACAGATCCACATTGAACCCCGTCGACACGAGCTTCGGACAGAATCTTAGAGTAGATAGCAAGTACCATGGAAGCACTAGAAGCATATTGCAGGTTGCTGCTGTCTCTAACATACAGCAGCCCTCCTGCAAATGAAATCAATTTTTTATTTCTCAATCGTCTCATTGCAGACAACACGAATTTTCACGGAAATCGGAGCCAGCTATATATAAAATTGGTCACCAGGGGTTGTCTTAATCTGAACAGAGGTGCTTCCTGGCATTAATGCACATACAAATGAATCAGCATCAGTTTTGTACTTTGATAGGCTTGTACTTTTCCCTGCAAGAAATTCCTGATAACAAATATATATATTAATCAATTAATATGAAATTATTGTAGAGATTAAAAAGTAACTAATTATTAAAATTACTTGCCCTTGCTAGTAAAGTTTGAGCTCCAGCAAATTTGTTGTCCCAACTGAACTCAGGAACAGACTGACTCCAACCCTCATTTGATGAGACATAGTTCAGATAAGTGCTGTCTCCACTTGCTTTGTATAGCCAAGCAGCACCCCATAGCAATTCATCCTTGTTTAAGGTTAATTCACTAATTGAATTACGAGATCATCTATTTTATAATGTTTTTTAATTACACAAATTATCAGGCCTATGTTGAGATTATTAATTAATTAATTAACAGATTTTTTTATGTGATCGATATTCACTAAGTAGGATGGAATTCATTTGCTATATTCTGCGCAACACTCTATACTACAGATTTTAAAAAATTGATTGTTAGTCCTTTTTTTTTTTTCGATTTCAGTTGATTGTGCTTTAGTTTAATTTTACGCTTATTAATTAGGGTCACTTACTCCGAAAATGTAGCAGAAGAATTTCATCCTCGCTATTGCTGTAAGTTGCAAAATTATAAAATTATGTAAATGTTAGCTTACCTTTTCTACTCTAGTCTATACTAGTTAGTTTGGTATCTTAAAATTAAAAGATGCTCTCTCTTTAAGAAAATATATCTATCTCTCTATCTATCTATATATATATATATATATATATATATATAATGACGTTGACAAGTCTAACGTACTAACAAGCACGCGTAGGCGTAGATTTATACTTAGCTTGGGAAAAACCTTAAAAGAATTGAGTTTAATTTCAACTTCTTAATTTATTCTTACTTATCCAATAATGTTCTTTAGTTGGTGGGATAATTAATCTAGGATTAATTGCAAAAAATATTTACCAGCTTTAATTTGAACGAATTTGAAATTGAAACATGACTTTTATAATGCTATAATAATAACCCAATATTTTGATTTGTAACAAATTAAACACCCTAAAAATAATTCAACGATTGAAAACTTGATGTTGCACGATAAAAACTCACATATTAGACGCTCTAAAGCTGAATTAATCTGTAGATATTGAAAAAATATTACTATATCATAATTTCGATCTTCTAGAGAAATTTGGGATATCGAATTTGCTACAAACGAAAACATTTTAAAGTTGTGTTTAAATTTCCAATTCGTTCAAAGATGGGGATTGTTTCGACAAATAACCCATAATTCTAAGCGCAAAAATAGTCATTTTAGGAAGTCAAATTTTTAATATTGTATCAAAATTAAAGAATGAACTTATCCTTGAAAGTTATCTCACCTTGTCGCCCTCACACAAACCCCGAGGATTAATCTTTTATGTTTTCACTAAAGTTAAAATAATTGCTTGAGTTATACCTGATAACCAGAGTAGGAGCAGTAGAATGGGCAGGATCCCTTATAAGATCCTCTGTATTCGTCTGCAAACTTAAACAGCTGCATGCATGAGAGAGAGAGAGAGAGAGTGAAAATTAAATCTTAAGAAGAAAGAGAAAAAGAAGTAAAATGGTGGTTTTGAACTGACCAATTTAGCGTGACGCAAGAGGCGGGCGGAATAGTTTGAATCACGTTGTTTGAACAGAATGGAGGCAGCAGCTAGGGCGGCAGCAGCGTCGGCGGCCACCTCACTGCCGGGGGAAGAAGAAGTGATCTTGTACAGTGTTCGCGGCGTGTCCATGTCCTCCGGCCTCTCCCAGCATGCATGATCTTTATCGCCGTCGCCAACCTATATATATATATATATATATATATATATATATATATATATGATCAGTGGCGGACCCAGAAATTTCATCGAGGGATAGAAATAATAGACGAAAAGGAATTAACCTGAGTGTAGAGTGTGGTGGAAGAATTGTGAGCTCGGAGTAGGAAAGTAGTTCCCCATTTGATTGCAGTTAGAAGGTTTGGGAGCTCTGAATTAATCTCATTTCCATATTCATTAGCTGCCCAACTCAACAAGCTTATCGAAAATGCCATCGGCCACACGAATTTTACATTGTCGCCCGCATCATAATATCCTCCAATTAAATTCACCTAATTAATAAATATTATGATCACCAACTCATAAATAATACTGTAACCAATCTTTTATCTATTCTTCATTAATAATAGCAGCAAATAATCGATATGATATGATCGTACATTTTCAATGGCGCCGTCGGAGAGTGCAGAATCTCCTCTCCACTGGACTGTATGGTTTGCAGACAATTTCCCAGAACGTTGACCTTGGAAGAACAAGATGGCTTTGCTCAAAGCATCTTGGTAATCCGTCAAGGATTGTGCACCACCCCAAATGCCACAAAACAAAACAACCCAAGTAATTACCCGCCACTTCATGTTTTAATATTCACTTAATTACGATTAATTCAGTTTGCATGCACAACGTTAGTTAAATAGGGCTTGCTACATAACCTTTTCGTGTTAGTGTGGCTAACCATGCACATGTTGTCTGAGTTCACTACTCGTATTAGTACTGTAGGTAGTAACTCATGACGTTAAGATATAAAGCGAATACAAAATATTTAATATTTGACATGACACAATACGATAAAATAAATTTATTTCAAAAATATGATATTACTCAATTATATATAACCTATTCAATCATATATATATGTATATATATAAAATTGGGTTCTAGAAGGAACCACACCCTAGGTGAGAATCGAGAATCAATCTGAGTCATAGATTCAATATATTTGGACGGCCAAGATATGCTCCAGATTTTAAAAAACACGGTGGCAATCTCGTAATAACGTTCAACTTCGCTGCCCCTGAATCTTAGTAAGAGTAAAATCGAAAATTTTGAAAATATATTAATACTCAGAATTTACGTGTATATTTTCAATTTAGGGTTTTAACACTGTCATTTCCTATTTTAGCATTGTCATGGCCTTTTTTAACATTGTCATGACTTATTTTAGCATGACTCTTTTTTAGCATTAGCATAAAAAAATGTCTTCGACATTGTAAAAAAACCACGAACAAACACTGTTACATGTTGAATTATCAATATATGAATACTCAGAATTTACGTGTATATATATTTTTCAATTTAGGGTTTTAGCACTGTCATTTCCTATTTTAACATTGTCATGGCCTTTTTTAGCATTATCATGACTTATTTTAGCATGACTCTTTTTTAGCATTAGCATAAAAAAAATATCTTCGACATTGTAAAAAAACCACGAATAAACACTGTTATATGTTGAATTATTAATATATGAATACTCAGAATTTACGTGTATATTTTTCAATTTAAGATTTTAACACTGTCATTTCCTATTTTATCATTGTCATGGCCTTTTTTAGCATTGTCATGACTTATTTTAGCATGACTCTTTTTCATAAATTACAAAAATACCCTTAGTTCATTAAAAAGTTAATAATATTACGAGATTGCCACCGCGTTTTTTAAAATCTGGAGCATATCTTGGCCGTCCAAATATACCGGATCTATGGTTCAGATTGGTTCTCGGTTCTCACAGGGGGGTCTAGTTCTCACTTGATCCCATCTTTATATATATATAGTGGTTCAAATAGGTACTAGTTTTCTTGTGAGAACTCGGAATGGTGTTTATTTATTACGATTTTATTGCTTACTTTATTATATTTTAGTGCTATTTTTTTATAAAAAAAATTATAGCTTATCTTATTGTATTTTAGAGGTAGTGCTAATAGCACTAAAATACAATAAGGTAAGCTATACAATCATAATAAATAAGCACCGTTCCTAATTCTGACACGAAGCACAATCCTCATTATAACCTACATGTATATGTATATATATATGTGTGTGTGTATATATATCATTATAATGAGATCCTTTATTTAAATATTCATCAATTTATCATAACTACATAAATATTTAGGCCTTGTTTGTTTTTATTTCAAACATTAATTTCTAGTTTTCAGTATTTCCAGTTCAATTTACGATGTGTAATAGTTTTTGAAAAAAAATAATGATTTTGTTATGATGAAAATGATTTATTATTGAATATTTAAATAATGGGTTTCACTGTAATGATATAGATATATGTATATATACATATATGTATATGATTGAATAGATTATCTTTTCATCTCAACTACAAATTTCAAATTGAAAATATAATCAAACAAAAATATTTTCATTTTCCAAACCTATAACTCTAAATATTAATCATTGATCACGACAAAATCATTACATTTTTTCAAAAATCAATACACCTCGTAAACTGAACTGGAAATACTGAAAACTGAAAATTGATGCTGGAAATAAAAAGGCCTCAAATTTCTAATTTGGTCTAGACTAATTTTGTTGAGATACCTTAAAAAACCATGACGTTAATTGAGTTGCACTTGCACAAGGCCAAGGTCTCCCTGACCGGGTGCGAGGGCGAAGTATCATGGTCTGGGGGTTCGTTGTCCCCCAACTTTCACAGTGTATGATCTCTGACCACTGTTTCCTATTTTTGGCTTATTTTCTAAACCTAGTTTTGGTAAGGTTTTGGGGTTATATGTAAATATAGCCCTTATTTTGTAATTTGTATCCAAACTTATTAATATAACCTTTTTTTCTAATTCGTGAACGTAGCCAATACAATATCAGTGAATAACACAAATTTTTGTATCTTCCTCGCATTCTCGTTATAACATAATTATACTCTTCATCTAAACTTTTGGCATGAAGTGATGCTATTATGACGTGGGGATTTGAATTTTGGTTTACTTAGTGATGGGATTGATAAGAAGCAAAGAATTTGCAGGTTGTAAGCTTCATAGCGTGAGGGATTCAAATGGTATGGGCCTAGGGATGAAACCAACGTAAGAGTTCTATAATGGGGGTAATTAATACCGTATAATTAATTAAAATATTCATGTAGGCCTGATTAAGTTGAGATACATCATCATTTAATTATAGCAATATGATTAACGTCTCGAATTCATTATTCATGGCTATCTCTTCCTCAAACTAAAAATAAAATAAAATAAAATAAATAATTCTAATATTTAAATGAAATGAAACACTTAATATGATATAAAAATATATTATAGGAAAATCCAACCACCAAGCATGATATGCTCTCATTTACCAGCTCAAATGTTACACTTTTTTCTGTGAGTTTAATAAATAACTTAAAAAAAATATTATAACATAAATAATCACAATCAACATTTATCAACAAAATATTTAGTTACAAAAATTATAAACTCTAACCATGAAATAACCATAATAAAGAGTTATTAATTGAAATTTGAAAATAAAATACAAAAAATAATGATAAATTCTAATTGAATAGGAATATGACTGTAACACAAACTTTCGTGTATTTAAATAAATAAAGTAGATTTATTCTTTGAATTGAAGTGTGATTTGTGGTATAATATCTGTCTTGATCCTTTGATTATTCTCTTAAAAAACGTGATCTTCAAACGGTCCTTAAACCCTTCAGAGTGAATTTGCCTCTTTGATCTGTTTGGACTTGTTGTTTGAACTTGATAACGTTATCCGGAGGATCGAAGACCTTGATTGGGATTAAATGTTGGATTTGAGATGATTCTGGCGGAGAACGCGTTGCTTCCACGAAGAACGACTTAAATCTCGCTAGAATGCCCTGACTTTATAGCGCCGTTTGGAGGGTTGAAAATCTTGATTCCAGATCGGCCACTAAATTATTTAAGATGATTCCGGCAAAGAGCCCGTTCTTCATGGCAAAGAGTGTGCTGCTTCCACGAAAAAACGGCTTGAATCTCGTTGGAATGCTTTGAATACTGGAGAGAATTTCATAGAGAACTTTCCTCCAACTTCTTGAACTCTTCAATTATGATTTCTATTGTGTTTCAACTGATATGGAGGTTCCTATTTATAGTTGTAGGAGGATTTAATTTAGGAAAATTAGGATTGGGCTTTTAGGGCTTAGATGAAGTGATCATGATCTATGGCTTATGCGAGACAATCTTATTGGCTTATCTTAATATGGAAGATCTTCATATTAAATATTTTATTTTTTTATTGAATCCAAATATTATTTTTGCCAAAGCCCATTCTTTGTAAAGGACCAAATGCCCCATCTCCTTCCTCAAAACAAATGTGTGAGAAACATCATTAATGATAATAACAGATTCGCCGATTTTGATTGAGCATAAATCTGATCAATTTTCATATGAGATTACAGCATAATGATCCTCTCATTTCCTTTTGAAATCGACAACCACCATTATAAATAGAATTTATTCTTCACTCATCAAATCACACCTCAAGCATTCATCTCATCTATACTTCACATTTCACTTGAGGTACTTCATCTGCTCCTTCATTTTTATTTATCTTTCTTCTACATTGCATAACATTCTTGGGAACTTTCCTCCAACTTCTAGAAGTCTTCAATTATGATTTCTATTGTGTTTCAACTGATATGGAGATTCCTATTTATAATTGTAGGAAAATTTAATTTAGGAAAATTAGGATTGGGCTTTTAGGACTTAGATGAAGTGGTCATGACCTATGGCTTATGTGGCGCAATCTTATTGGTTTATCTTAATATGGAAGATCTCCATATTAAATATTTTATTTTTTATACAGATTCGACACGTGTTACCTTCTCATTAGTCAGTAAAATCCATTTATTAAATATTAATTATATATCTATTAAACTTGGAATGATATTTAATTTAATCTCAAAATATAAATAAAATATATAATTCAATATCTAATTTGCTTGCAATGAATCTGAGTAATAATTGTAAAATTAAAAAATTGAAATTGAAAAAATAATGAAAGAAAAACACATTATTTAAAAGTATGACATGGAACGAACACAAAAAATACAATAAAAAATGTCATCTGGTCATTTACATGTCAAATTATATTAAGATCAATTAGTTGATCACGAATAAAAGTAAAAAAATAGTTGATCACGACTTAAAAAATAAAAATAAAAAAAATAGTTGATCACGACTAAAAAAAATATGAAGATTAAATTTAAAATACTTAAATATGAAATCGATTAATACTTGATTGGGCCAACTAATTAAGGACCAGGTCCAAACTTGGCCCATAAGGGATAAATCAAATATACCGTAGTTATTCTCTTTGTAACCTTCATTATTAAGAAAAAAATAAAAATTTAAATTAAAATTTCTATTTTAAGAGTTTAAATTAAAGGGTGGGGGCGGCCGAGCTATGATATTTTAGTTGAGTTTTAAGTAAAGGTAAAAAAGTATATTTGATTAACATTTATATTTTATAAGATTAAGGTGTTATAATAAAGAGAAAAATGATGATTGTATTTACGATTTTCCTAAATATACAATACTAATTGGTACGATATAAAAATAACCATTTTAATTATTACTTCGTTTATAAGTTTTTATGTATTGCAACATTTTCTTTTATGTATATTTTATGTTTCATTTTAGAACGTTGTTCTCATCTTTCTTATATCAAGAAAAATGTTGTTGTTCGTTTTTATGATTTGGTTATTTAATATATTAAAAAAATAAAAATATAAGTTAAGTTAATTAATTATATATAAATATAATAAAATATATTAATTAAACGTAATAAATTAAATTTAATTTAAGAAATAAGTGGATATAATGGAGGGACCCAAAAAAATGTTTCTACTATTGATCCTTGGGGGAGGATATGTTTTTAAAATAGTAAGTACATAATTTTTTACATGGTAATGATATGGTGGAGTAATGTACAAAAAACTTGGTACACCAATGGAGATGTACTAATATCTCTGGTTCGCATGAGTTTAAAAATCTCTATATATAAATACAGTTTCTGATTATTTAATTTGAATTTGGCGCTAAATTTTCAAAGTTATTTTAGGTTTACATCGCAAATTCGATCGTTTTCAAAGCACACCAGATGATCATGATTTCGTAAAAAAACATCAGTTCAATGTGTGAAGCATTCAATTTTTTCATACAATTCAGTTTCCGTCATCTCGATCGATCTCTAATCTCTCTTCAAAAACTCTCTGATTCATCTCTCTTTGATATTAAATCCAAAAATCGCCCTCTCACTCACGTTTTGTGTTTTATTTTCTCCCCCCTTTCTATTGCAGACTCATGATATCATGACTTTTGTTACGATATTTAATTTTGGGTAATCCAGATCCCTAATATACGCTTCCACCCGAATCCTCACTCGTTTGATTTTTGTTGCCGACATCAAAATCCAATTTGAGATTTGTGATGACTGAGCGACAAAACAAATTAAACTCTAATCTCCCAGCAAATATCAAAGACAGCGTGTTCAATGGAACATGGGATGAGTTCTTCAATTTATTTATTTATTACAATTTTTGTTGGTTTAAAAAATTGCACTCATTTTACTCTTTACTCTCATTATGGGTTATGGCTATGTTCGTTGCTTCCGGAACCAAAATAATCATGGGTGTTTGAAGAATTGCTCTGATTTCATAATAAATGGTTTCACAGGTGTCGGTTAGATTGCTCTATTTCTGCACTGTTGTTCACGAGTCTTATTTATCTTCTTCTCTTGATCAACCCAAAGGTCATATTTTTTTTAACTATTTTGGTCCCAATTGAACGTATTCAAGGGTAAGGTAAGTAAATTTCGAGGATGAAATTCTTTTTAAGTGATGAACGATATAGCGACCCAAATTTTAAATTTACGAGTCACTACTATTTTTTAAATGATATTTTATTTCAAAGCATTATATTATTTAATATTTAAATTTATTAGTCCATCTATAAGTCGCACCTTAGCAATTATGCATCTACATAAATTAAATTCATTAAGTTTATTTCATCTTTTAAGGATATTTCTATCTTTATTATTGGAATTATATTATGTAATTTAATATTATTTTGAACCCAAATATTAAACTTCTTTCAAGCCCAATTTATTGAATCCAAATATTATATTTACCAAAGCCCATTCTGTGTAAGGACCCAAATGCTCCGTCTCCTTTCTCAAAAGTCAAAACAAACGTGTGAGAAACATCAATGGTAATGACAGATTAGCCGATTTTGATTGAGTATAAATCTGATCAATTTTCATATGAGATTACAGCATAGTGATCCTCTCATTTTATTTTGAAATCGACGACCACCATTATAAATAGAATTTATTCTTCATTCATGAAATCACACTTCAAACATTCATCTTCTCTATAGGGCCGGTCCTGATATTTCAGGGGCACATGGGCAAAGTAAAAAAAGGGGGCCCTAATTATTTTTTCAAGAGCATCATCAAATTTTTTCTACTATTTTCATCATCATAAAATCTTAAAATATGCAATCAACACCTAAAAATACAAGAAAAAATATCAAATAATTATCGAAATAATTTAGATCTTGTAACATTTTGAGAAATAAAACCATGCAAAATCATCAATCACATCATCCAAAGCAAGTTTTTTCTTTTCAATGCTTATAATTGATAGCAAATTTAACCTTGCTGAAATATACAACACTAAAATCATTTAGCTCTCAGTTTAATAAATAAAAAAATTCGAATATTGCTTTCCTGGCAAATAAAACTTGAGATTAATTAACTCTATTACTCGATTTGCGCTGTAATTTGTGCGCTTAAGAGAATCAAGTGTCTTACAAATTACAAACAAACACTAGAAATTGATCAAATTAAAATATCAAAACTTTCAACTAAAAGACTGCCCTCCAGCTTTTCCTCTTCTCAAAATTCCACTAAAATTCTCAATTTCTCATCAAGTAATAGTGCAGAGTAGAGCGCACCGGCAAGAAGTTAACACTACTTACAATTTACAAACTACTTTAACATATTATTCATGACTTCAAATCAAAATTCAAGCAAAGCATCTAAAATACACGCATCATATTTTAGAAAATACTAAAAAAATAATGAAAATATTACCATATATCGCTTGAAAAGTTGAAGAAATGAATGGTTTTTTGAGGTGGTGAAGATAGCTCTCAAATCTCAATAACAATGGTGTCACTGTCTCTGTGTGTGAGTCGAGAGAGAGAAAGTCGGACAGAGACTCAGAGAGCTGTGTGTGAGTTGATAGAGAGCAACAAAGGGAGAATCAGAGAGAGGACTGTACCTTGACTTGTAGTTAGGGTATAGTGTTAAAGCTTTTTTTTTGGAGGGCGGAGGCCCATGGGCATTGCCCAACCCAAACACCCATCAGGGCCGGCGTTGCTCCTTTATACTTCACATTTCACTTGAGGTACTTCATCTGCTCCTCCATTTTTATTTATCTTCCTTCTGCATTGCATAACATTCTTGGGAAAAAGTGGGATGAGGGAGACAGGGAGCCGATGGAGACAGCCGATCTCGAAGCGACGGCGGCGGTGGTAGACTCCAGAGGTAACGTCTCAGCGATGCTACAGTAGTAGTGGTGGTCAGCGTAAGGTTGAGAGAGAGACGGGAAGGAGGTTGTTCTTGAAGAGAGAGAGAGAGGTTTTGCCGAGAGAATTTTGGAAATGGTTTTGCCGAGAGAATTTTGTTGAAGTAAGTGTTGCGTTTTATTTTAATTCATTTTTTTTGGTAGATGGTAGACTAGAATAAAATTATTTTCTTTATTAATGGTGAGATGGGCTAGGATTAATGAATGGCTAGGCTCTTTTTTTTGTGACAATAACTAGTTGTGATGGGCCGCAAGGGTTGGGGGTGGGGTTGGGCTTTTACTACTCATACATCATCATCATCATCATCATCATCATCATCATTATTATTATTATTATTAAATTCATTTAAATTTTATTAAAGTTATGATAATTATTATATTTAAAATGCTAGGCGGCGCACAGATCTAACTAAGTTCATTTCTTCAACCAAGTTTTAAAGTCAAGTAAATGTGGAAAATCCGACGTTGAAATTAAAGTTCATTTATCCGTATTATGCTTGTATATGATATGCAGTTGCTATTGATGATACCCTTCGGTTACTTTATGATGGCTACGGACTTTATGCTTATGATAACCCCCTTTGAGTAATTTATGATAGCCTACGAGCTTTGTGTTTATTGATGACACCCTCCGGATTATTATGATATGACAGCCTACGGGCACTATGCTATGATGACATATTATGTTATGTATTTGTATAATTTGCATAAATGTGGACCCCACTGAGTTAATAACACTCACCCCAAAGTTATTTATTTTTCGAGCGATGACATGAAGACGGGGTGATGGTCAAAATTAAATAAATATTATTTTATTTTAAAGTAGCTTACGCTGTATTTAATTCTTTTATTGAATGAGTTATTTTTTTCTATTTATAAAATTTTTGGATGTCACATATAACAAATAAATAGATGAAACATCAAATCATATTATGCAAGATAAAAAAAAGTACACATTCCCTTAATTTAACCTTAAAAAAAAGTAAAAAAAAAAAGATACAAAGAATATAGGAATACAAAAACACAAACTCATAAGAACTTCGGACCAACAGTTGGATAAATGACATCTTGTATCATTCAAGAAAGAACCAATTATTCAAATTAACAATGTATAAACCGAAGTATAACCATTTAACATTATATAAATCATTTTTGACATTACATTTTTTTAGTGCCATTTGCATGAAATTGTTTGTTTTGGCGATTTATGCTGAACAATATGTTTGTGGATCTATTCCTAGTGTGGTGTTGATTCCACTATGCGAATAAAGGAATAAGTTGTGCTTGTTCCTTCTGATGTTCTAGGAATCATCCTCGACAGTTTATGGCAGTTTCTTATTGGAGTAGAAGTGAGAAGTCTATGTCGGCTTGATTTCTTAGAGATCAAGTCCGTTTATTTTGCTTCCATGTTTCGAGATGCCAACTTTGAAGATCTTATCATCAAAAGAATCAAATCTTATCTACAAGGAAATTAAACCAACCTATACAAGGAAAGCTTATGGAGAGGGCTTTTCAAATTCTTATTTTTGAAGGTCGAATTCTTTTCAGAATCAGTGGAACGATATTCAGATTGACTTGCTGAATGTATTATCTGTGAGTCGTAGTACTGTTGGTTTATGTAATAGCTAGAGTTGTTCATTAATCTATTCGGTGTGATAGTCTAGTACAATTTGTATTTTCGTGAGTGAAACACATGAGGGTTTTTTATTCATTTTGTTCGTGATCTTGGGAGCGATTACAAGTGGAGACGTGGGATAGCTAGGGTATGCTAGCCAACACGTTTGTGAGGGGATCTCACAATTTTGTTCTTCAAAGAGTTCATTTTGTAAAAAAGGGTGGCATAAGGAGGGATTAATCCTATATATAAGTATATAAGTATTCTTAATAGTCTTCACGAAGGAGTAGTGGACTATTCTTCAAGCTTGGGTGAAGTCCCCCCAAGAGTAGGTTGGTTAATAGAACTGGGTAACCAATCTCGTGCGTTTTTACTATTTTTTTATTTATTTCCTCTTATTTATGTCGAGAACACTTTTGTGCAGTAAACTGAAAACACATGAGTACACGGATTATATAATTTCACATTTTAAGTGAAAAGTTATATATATCTCGGAGTTTTCTAGAATTCATTTTATTTACATTCATAACATCTATTTTTCATTAAATTTGAGTCGTCCAAATCATAAAATGAAAAGATGGAGATGGGTTCCTAGTTCTTACAGTAAAAAAAAAAAATTCATTTGATCTCTTCTCACTTAGTATATATATCGAATTAAGATCTATTTTTTTGGAAATAAGAACAACCTTCTCTCCCTCCACTGCAGTCTGAGAAGTCCCTGGGGATGCTCATGCAACCCAACGAGAAAAGACGGAGGAAAACGAAAACGCTTTCTCTCAATCCACCATCCACCACGGACCTATATAAGATCCGGAAAGCTAAGAACCTAAAGTTTTTTTGTGTAATCTGAATTAATTAAATTAATCACATGTTTCATTTTTTTTAATGAAGAGAGTAACCCGCGACAAACATGTTCCTGTGCAATATAGTATGCAAATGATACATAAAAAGGTAAATCACACTTAGCTAGAAAACAAGATTTGACAGACTCATATTATCTGATGCACTATTTATTATGCAATTAACTGCAACTAACACAGATCATGCAATATAGCAAGTGAATCGAGTATCGTATCCACATGGACTGAATATTTGACTACACTGAGTACTAAGCTAACAACTCTCTATTATCCAGGCTACCTAATTTTTAGGTTTACTAAAACTAGACACGAATATAAACGACAATTAAAGAAAAGAAAACAGACCCAAAAGACAATTAAATCAATTTAAACAACTCAACAAATTCAATCAATTAACGAGATATTAATCCTAGGGAATGCAAATTACATGTATCAGCTATGCATTAGTCCAATCCTAATAATTCCCAATTTAATCCGATTATTGGTGAAGAAATAGAAATATAACTACCTATCTCTGCCAGGTCTCAAGGTAGCAGTAGATTAATAAAATACCTATCACTTTCGTCTCTAGATAAATTATCAACTCCCTAAAACATCAGATTAATCTCCTACAGATTCCGTAGAACGTATATCAAAATGTTCAATGAATCCCACCAGTTAATTATCTCCGTCAGGTCTCAAATTAACTAGCTAGCATACATAAATTATGGCCACTAATCTATGCATGAAATAAAAGCACTTGAACAATTAAACACAATAATCAGATGGAAAAAATAATAGAATTAAATCAACAACATAGTTTCAACATGCTTGCAAACCCTAGAATTAATTGTAAAATTGCTCACTCATGACAAAAACGAGGAAAAGAACAATTATAATAATAATTGTTGACATAATATAAATTTGCAATAGATTAAAAGAACCGGAAGGATGTTTCGTTCAATAAAACTTCAAATCTTCAATATTGAATGTCGCAGGTGAATCTCGAATCCAAAAATAAAAATAGAATTCTAAACTAATGAAATAAAGCGTGCCAAAATCTATCTCACGAAGTCTATTTATACTAGGAAACTAAAATAAAGCCCAAAAGAAAATAAAAACGGAATAGGGAAATAAATTAGCACAAAAACTGGCGGCCCATCAATTCTCACGCCATTCTTCATGAATTTTTCTTGCGCCACCCGCGCAATATTTCTCTTCTCAGTTGCGCCACTCGCGCAATGCTTCAAAGTCAAATTTTTTTATCTTTCTCCACTTATTTGATGCTCTTTAGCTCGTCCACTTGATTCTTCAATATAAAAATTAATCATCGAGCTACGAATATCTCTAAATCACTCAAATCTGCACAATAACACATGAAACTATACCAAAACGTGAAATCAACTCAAAACATTAAAATGTAACGAATGATACCACATTAAAGCATAATTCTCTTCAAACGTGCATCAAAAGCCAACTAAAAACTATGCAAAATGAGTGTTTATCACCCCACAAACTTAAGCTTTTGTTCGTCCTCAAACAATGGGAAGAACACACAAAACTAAACACGAAGGGGAGCATAACAATGATCATTGATGCCTCAAAAAAAAAAAAAAGAGAACAAACATGATCTCAGTAATCTACACAACTCAACTGCAAAAATTAATCTCGACAATGCAACAATTGAATCTCACTAGAAAGTGTATCACTCAACTCTCAAGTGTATAGGAGAGGTTCACTCATCGAAACAGTACCATACAAATGCAAAACTATAGACTTGCCAATCGTCTAGTTTCTCCACCGTTGTTTATGTGCCAAAGTAAAGATCAAATAGGTCTTTTTCTCAGGTTGAAACGTAGGGACATTGGTTAAGGTAGAGAAATATGGCTAAGTGACTCAAATAAATTCACATCACTACACCTTATATTCACTTCAAACCGAGTATGGATCATTAAAATTCCATCTTCCTTCCATACCAAAGTGTCACCAACAATCATTATGATCAAATGACTCAACATTGCACTTATTTTTCCAGTGCATGCCAATAATTCTCTTATGCTATTTTTTTTTTCTTTTCACATCAACAGACTAGTCAATTAGAAGCAAACATTCTCAATTACTTCTTTTTCTCTTTTCATTGACCATAATTTTTTTTTTCAAGAGCTTATGAGAACAACTATAAACTAAGCACATGAGTCTCTTTTATTTCCACATATTTTCCAACTAAACAACCCAAACAAGATACCCTTATTCTCCATCCATCACCTCTCATCATCCGGCAAAGAAAGAAAGGCTATTATGGCTTAAAATGGCTAACAAGGGATCATGATCAAGGCTAGTGTATAGATATAATGTGGCTATCAACAAATGGCCTAAAATCATGTCTAAACTCTCGCACATTTGCAATCTCGAAACAGAAACCAAGGCAAGTCCTAGTGATGTAAAGTAGGCATGTACAACACTCAACAAAGAATATAACTGTGCATAGAGAAATAGTTAAAGGCTCAAAACTCACAGGTTATATTCAATGCTCCAAATACCGAGATCAACTTCACAATTAAATCACATAAATCATCAAAATCATATTCCTTCAATTTTCTTTCAAAACAACTCAATTTCATATCATTGGCATCTCACAGACTCGAGTTACAACTAAATAACATAACAAAAATAAAATAAAATAAAAGACACAAAAATTACGATCATAAATAAAATAAAAAAAAGTGACCCTACATATTCCATCCCATCCCTCTCCCCCAAAGTTATTCAATATGGAAAAGAATAAGTTTGGTGGAGACAAAGATATAAAATATGTAGGACACTATACTCACAGAGATCAACCCATCAAGGAGGTGGCGACGTGTACTATTGGTGTATCATCTGCATCAACTGCTGCAAACTAGCATCCATACCCAGCTGGAATGTCTGAAAGTTTCCTCGCATTTCCGTATGAAAACCATGCAACTCTCCTCTCATACCTTGAACAGAACCCTCGACTGCAGTCAAACGCGCCTCAATGGACTTAAGCTGGTCTAGCTGAGTCAGCTTTCATCGTCTTCTTCGTGAAGGCAGTGGAATATCTATCGGCTCCTCCTCTTGTGGAACTGGGGTCGCAACGCCGCTATCGCCCTCCACATATGGCACAGGCCCTTCTGCTTCGGGACTAGAAAAAATATTCAGAAAAATACGAAATGGTAGTACGGGCGGGTGCTCCTCAATGGCACGGAGATGAGTGACAGTAGACATTGTCCAATTTGTACATTCTGCCCAAGTAGCAACTCGATTTAATGCCCTATTAGGTAGCGGAAAATCAGCCACAAGATATCGCACAAAGTAGGAATGACGATTCTGATCAATCTTCAAAAAGTTCATGTGAAGCAATGCATCAAGGCCGAGCTCAGCATATCCTTCAACTGGCTGCATCTCAGATAAATTAATTCCACACCCCTGAGCAATCCTAGTGATGATGCCACCACAAGTAAGTGTTCCATTAGCCTTGGTGGAAGATCGCCCTAGGTGGATGACCATGTGCGTCCCTAAATTAAAGTGCACCCCTCGGACCATGCACCAGATCAAGTAGAGTTCTGTAGCTTGAACACGTCATTTCTCAAATCGAGGAAAAACTGAACTGGCAACTGCTCGGTGGATGAGACGGAAAACGGGATTCTTAATGCTAGAATCTTTATCATTCTTAGGGTTGAAAGGGGATTCCCTAGCTTGCGAAATCATTTGCCTGAAGACGTCTCTGTTGTAGTCCTCATGCTCCTCGTACTCCCCTTGCGGACAGTGGAAAAGTTCACAAAGATGAGCGCAAGAAAGCTCATGCGGCCTATTGTCTAACTGGAATGTGATTCCTGTGGGTCGAACAGGTTTCTTAGATTTCACCACGTTGACCGTGCTTAAAAATTCCAGCATCAGTTGTCTATACGAAGGCCACCCCCCAGTCAAAGCAGCAAATACCCTAATGTCCCCACACAGTGTCTGCACATCGTCAAACAAACCGAGTGTCTCCAGAACGGCCCGTGTGATCCATCTCGAAGGTACAAAATTCAATTGGGCGAGTTTTGTCCCTTTTTCCACATGCTGGGGATCATGGAGTGTCACCCCATAATATCTCGGGTCATTTTTATCCGCGACCCTACCTGCTCGGTGCACTCGTGGTGCCATGAGTATCTGCAAAATATCACCATGAGCTGGACACAACAAAACAAAAGCACAAACCAACATTCACACCAAAGAAAACCAAACTCACGAACAACGGGAATTTAATGGAAGATTTTTTTTTTACACAAATGACAACACCAAAATTGCCCAACTAGTGTTATTATTCATTTAAGCTGGCCCAACATGTTGTCCAATCATTGAACAAATAAAAGCAACCACCAAATATCCATTTACGTGGCATATATTAATTGACTTGAAAAAATCATGCATAAAATTAAAAAATATTGCACAAGCAAACTCAAATACTACCATGCTAACACTAACACACCTCTGCTAACCCAAAGTTATCCTCTTAAACCTCATATGACACACGGGCAACCATGCCAATTGGCTGCAAGATTAAATTCCCCCAGAATGATCAACCCCCCAAGTGTTCGACAAAATGCTCCAATTAAAAATCATAAAAAAAAGCACGGTTTTTGCCAAACTTTGCTTACCATGGTGGTTCAACCTCATGCAGGAGTCAAGAAATATGAAAGGACGGAGGAAACATACCTTGGAGTTGTAAAATTTCAAAAAAAATCGAACAAAGATAACCCTTTACAAGAGAGGAGGATTTTTCGCTCAAGAGCAAACTTAGTGTAGTTCTTCCTCGTTAACTTTGTGATGTAGGTGCGGGGCAAGAAGAATGTGAGATGGGGAAGGGGTATGTGTGTGGGTGCTGTGATTAAACGAGAGAAAAAGGGACGAAGGGGCGGTCTTTGGTGAGAAGAAAATAAAGAAGAAAACGTGCCCTATGTTTTGTTTTGTTTTTGTGTTTTTTTTTCTTTTTTTTATTGGGCTAACACAAGCACGACCTGGGCTCTTGGAATGTGTAGGAAGCATGGCTCGTGCTCTCCTCTCGACATTGAGAGACAAAATGCGATTTTTTTTACAGCAACACGACTCGAGCGATGACTTGGCAACGAAGCGCGACCCGTGTCGGAAAATTTTTCTCGTCTCCTCATCACCTTGCACGACCCGAGCGCTGGAGATGTGGAAAAGCACTGGTCGTGTGCCCTTCTCAAAAATTAGGCCCAAGAATTTAAAAATTTCTGGCACAGAATAGCGCCACCCGTGCAACGTGGTAACTATACGGCGCGACCCATGTCGGAAAACTTCTCGTCCATACACATAAGGAGCACGGGTCGTGCTATGTGGAGAGTGTTGAAGTGTGGGTCGCGCTTCACTCTCGTCCATGCTGATCGATTTTTTTTTCTTTTTTATTTAATTTTTTTTTTCAAAAAAAATAAATAAATAAACAAAATTAACACACAAACACACGAAAATAAAAATAAAAGAACAAACCATGGAAAAAAAATATATAAAATGAAACAAAAAAATGCAAATAAAAATTAAAACACCACATCAAAACAATTAAAAATGCTGGGTTACCTCCCACCAAGTGCTTCATTTAACGTCTTTAGCTAGACGATACCTCACGGTGGCTCATGGATCATTGAGAAGTGTGACCCGTAAGTTCCACTCCTCAGCTGGGTGCTTGAAATAATGCTTGAGACGGTGCCCATTAACTGCAAACGTGCTTCCATCGGCTCGCAATAGATCACACGCGCCATTCCAATTGGTTTTGTACACCACAAATGGACCCGTCCACCTTGACTTGAGCTTGCCCGGAAATAATCTCAATCTCGAATCATAAACAAGTACCTCATCCCCCGGAGAGAACTCATTTTGCTTGATAACTCGATCATGGAATTTGCTAGCTCGTTCTTTGTAGATGCAAGAATTCGCATAGACCTCGTTTCTCCATTCCTCCAACTCCAAACTGATGAGCTCTCTCAACTCCGGCTTCTTGGAACTCAAAATTAATCTTTCTCATAGCCTAATATGCCTTGTGCTCGATTTCTACAGGCAAGTGACAAGATTTTCCAAAAACTAGCTGATAGGGAGACATACCTATAGGAGTTTTGTACGCAGTGCGATATGCCCACAGAGCATCATCAAGACGATCCGCCCAATCCTTTCGGTGCACCACGGTTTTCTCAAGAATTTGCTTGATCTCCCTATTGGCAAGCTCGGCTTGTCCATTGGCTTGAGGATGATACGGAGACATCATTTTGTGCGTCACACCATATTTGGCTAGCAAACTTCCTAGCCATTTGTTGTTGAAGTGCGACCCCCCATCACTGAGCAAAGCTCTCGGGGCTCCGAACCGAGTCAAGATATTTTTCCGCAAGAACTTCAACACAACTTTAGAGTCACTGGTGGTGGTGGGAACGACTTCCACCCATCGAGACACATACTCCACTGCAAGCAAAAGGTAGAGGAATCCTCGAGATTTAGGGAATGGTCCCATAAAATCTATCCCCCATACATCAAATAGCTCCACCACCATCATGGATTTTTGAGGCATCTCATCCCGCTTGGTAATATTGCCAACTCGTTGACACCGATCACACTTGGAGATGAAAGCATGGCAATCTCTGTAGATGTAAGGCCAATAAAATCCGCTTTGTTGAATCTTCATGGCGGTTCTATTGACTGTGAAATGGCCTCCACTGGGTGAACTATGGCACTGCTCTATGATAGCATGAATTTCGTCATCTCGAACGCATCTCCGAATCACTGTATCAGCGCATCTCTTGTACAGAATGGGCTCCTCCCAATAGTAAAATTGGACATCATGGATGAATTTCTTGCGTTGGTAGGAGCTGAGATCCTTGGGAATGACACGAATCACTATGTAATTCACGATGTCTGCATACCAGGGAGTTTTGTCAACGGCTTTCACTTCTAGCACTTGTTCATCCGGAAAACTCTCATTTATGAGCAACTTTGGATCCTCGCCTTCCACTGGTTTCTCCAAACGGGACAGATGGTCTGCCACGGCATTCTCACAGCCCTTTCGATCCTTGATCTCCATATCAAACTCTTGCAGCAACAGAATCCATCGAATCAACCTTGGTTTGGCATCTTTCTTGGCAAACAGATACCGGATGGCTGCATGGTCGGTGTAGACAATGGTTTGCACCCCAATCAAATAAGCTCGAAATTTGTCAAAAGCAAACACCATCGCTAGCAGCTCCTTTTCCGTGGTGGTGTAATTCTGTTGGGCACAGTCAAGTGTCTTGCTGGCATAGTGAATGACTCGGAAGAATTTATCCCGCTTTTGTCCCAACACAGCTCCAACAACAAGATCACTGGCATCACACATCAAAACAAACGGCTCAGTCCAAATAGGCTGTATTAAAATTGGAGCACTCACCAGAGCTAACTTTAGGTTCTCGAATGCTTCCATGCATTCATTATCAAACTCAAACTTCACATCTTTCTCCAACAGAGAACACAAAGGTTTGGAGATTTTGGAAAAATCCTTGATGAATCTCTGGTAAAATCCAGCATGGCCAAGGAAACTACGAACCGCCTCTGGAATGTGGCTGGAGCATTGCATAGACCAAACGACACACATCGATATGCAAAAACACCATAGGGGCAAGTAAACGCCGACTTGTGTTGGTCCTCTGGGGCAATCATAATTTGATTGTAACCCGAATAGCCATCCAAGAAATAGTAATACTCGTACCCTGCAAGTCTATCTAACATTTAGTCAATGAAAGGAAGGGGAAAATGATCTTTACGTGTAGCCGCATTCAGAGCACGGTAGTCAATGCAAACTCGTCATCCTGTCACGAGTCGCGTAGCGATCATCTCATTCCTCTCATCCTTCACAACTGTCATGCCTCCTTTCTTTGCAACACATTGAGTTGGGCTCACCCACTCGCTGTCAGATATGGCATAAATCATCCCGGCATCTAGAAGCTTCAATACTTCTTTTCCCACGACCTCTTGCATCACCGGATTCAAGCTCCTTTGTGCTTGCACTTTCGGCTTGTAATCCTGCTCAAGCAAAATACAATGCATACAAATAGACGGGCTAATTTCCTTTATGTCAGAAATTTGCCAACCTATAGCAGACTTGTATTTTCTCAGCACTCTCAACAACTTATCCAACTCCACAACAGATAGAAAAGCAGATACAATCACAGGATATGTGTCATTCTCACCTAGAAAGGCATACCTCAAATGATCTGGGAGTGGCTTCATCTCTAAGACCGGTGGTGTAGGTGCCGACTTGGCGACAGGAGTCTTCTTCTCTACAGTGCCCTCTTGCGGTGGATCCCGAATATCCAAATATTGCACTGGTTCTTGCTGTAGTCCCTGCATAGAATATAGAACCGCAAGATATTCTAAAATTTCATCACAGGCAAAATCAAGAGAGTCATATGAGTCAATAGAATAAATAGAGTGCTGGATACAGTGCTGCAGAGGGTCTTCCAACGTAACTGGCAAATCGATGCAGAAAAACTCATCCTCCACTAACTCTATCAATTTACAATCCTCAAATTCACTCTCATGTGGCCTCTTCATAGCATCATACAAAGAGAACGTAATCTTCTCATCATTCACCTGGAATGTCAGCTGGCCGTCTTGCACATCAATTAAAGCACGACCTGTAGCTAGAAACGGTCTTCCAAGAATCAATGGAATATTCTTGTCTTCCGACATGTCGAGAACCACAAAATCCGTAGGAAAAATAAACTCTTCTACCTTCACCAGCAAATCCTCTACAACTCTTCTATGATAGGTGACCGATCTATCCGCCATTTGCAATGCAATAGAAGTCGGCTTGATGTCACCAATTTCTAACCTCTTGAAAATCGACAACGGCATCAGATTGATGCTAGCCCCCAAATCGCACAACACTTTACCAAAAGTGCGTCCACCAATCACACAGGCAATAGTAAAACTACCCGGGTCTTTCTGCTTCAGAGGCAACTTCCGTTGCAAGACCGCATTACATTCTTCAGATAGGTTCACAGTCTCAAATTTGCCCAACTTTCTCTTCTTAGAAACAACATCTTTCAGGAATTTAGCATAACCAGGCATATCTCGTAAAGCATCCAACAGAGGAATGTTGATGTTTACCTTTTTCAAGATCTCCATAAATTTCTCCATCTTCTGCTCAGTCTTAGCCTTAGCTAGCCTAGTTGGAAACGGGGCGGTTGAACTAGTAGGCACCGTCTGGGCTGCAGTAGTGGCAGGCGCCACTTTTGGTGCAGGAGTAGGTGGAACCTCTGTAGCTGGAACGACTTCCTCATCTACTATCTCGATCACATCATCATCTACATCATCCTTCAGTAGATGCTTATAATTCGTGTACTCAGTTCCACTTCTCAGCTGAATAGCATTGCATTGGTCTTTCGGGTTGATCACAGATTGACTTGGGAACTGACCTGGCTTATGTTGAGTGGATGAATTATTCGTCATTTGGCCCACTTGAACCTCTAGCATATTCAACTGCTTGGACAGAGCACTCACAGTTCCCTCGATCTGTGTAATCTTCGTTCCAGTGGCTCCGATGAAGCTGTTCTGATTAGCTATCAACTGACCCATCATCTCTTCGAGTGAAGGCTTCTTTGGCTCAGAAGGACCTGCAGTTGGAGTAGCAAAACCCGGAGGTTGCAGGGCGTTGTTGGGGTTAGCATAGGAAAAATTTAGGTGATTCATATTGCTTGGATGATACGCCATATTGTTGCTCTGGAATCCTTGCTGGCCTCTGTTGTAGTTTCCACTGTTGTAATTTCTCTGGTTGACAAAATTCACACCTTCTACATCAGAGGATTCAGAGCCTTGTTGTTGTACTGCATTCACATCCATGTGTGCGCGCCGTTCTCCTAGAACTTGCTTTTTTAGGTCTTCAATCTCAGCTCTCAGTTCATCCATCCTCGAATCAGATACTGCAGCTGCAGGCCTTGTTTGTCGTCTCTCCATCGGCCACTGATAGCTAGTGGCTGCCATCTCTTCTATGATTCTTAGTGCTTCGGATGCAGTTCTATTCACTAGACAACCTCCAGCTGAGGTGTCCACCAATCTTTTGGTGTTATTGGTTAATCCACTGTAGAAATGAGTGATTTGTTGATCGGCGCTAAATCCATGTTGTGGGCAAGATCGCAGCAAATCTCTGTATCTCTCCCATGCTTCATAAATTGACTCATCTCCCATCTGTGAAAAATGAGTAATCTCAGCAATTATTTTCTGAGCTTTTGATGGAGGAAAGTACTTAGCCAGAAAAGCCTGGCACATATGATCCCAGGTAGTGATGGACGCCTTGTCCAAACTCTTGAACCACTCCTTGGCTCGATCCCTCAGGGAGAAGACGAACATCCTCATACGAATGATGTCATCACTGACACCATTCATCTTGATAGTGTCACAAATATCTAAGAATGCATCCAGATGAGCATGTGGATTCTCAGTAGCCCTTCCGCTGAACTGCTCTGCTGCTACCATGTTGATCAACGTGGGACGGAGTTCGAAGTTGTTAGCGTCGATGCCGCCACCCCATCCAGCGCCCAAGTACCTGTCAGTCGGAGCCCGATACAGCTGGTTTAGAGGTGCTGCTTCTTGTTCGGGCGCAGCTTGTCTAGCTAATCTCTGCTCCATCTCTCGAAGCCTCCTAATCAATGCTTCCACATCATTATTCTCATTGTTGGCTGCCATTTCTGCTTCTTGTCGTCTGCGTTCCTTATTCCTCTGTCTATGAGCTCGATCAGGGGAATTGGGAACAGGATCTACGTGTGGCTGTGTAGACCTTGTTTTCATAAACTACCTGAAGTAATAGATATCCTTGTCAGTAATAATATCAGAATAAAAATCAAATTCAGTCCCCGGCAACGGCGCCAAAAAGTTGATGCACTATTTATTATGCAATTAACTGCAACTAACACAGATCACGCAATATAGCAAGTGAATCAAGTATCGTATCCACAGGGACTGAATATTTGACTACACTGAGTACTAAGCTAACAACTCTCTATTATCCAGGCTACCTAATTTTTAGGTTTACTAAAACTAGACACGAATATAAACGACAATTAAAGAAAAGAAAACAGACCCAAAAGACAATTAAATCAATTTAAACAACTCAACAAATTCAATCAATTAACGAGATATTAATCCTAGGGAATGCAAATTACATGTATCAGCTATGCATTAGTCCAATCCTAATAATTCCCAATTTAATCCGATTATCGGTGAAGAAATAGAAATATAACTACCTATCTCTGCCAGGTCTCAAGGTAGCAGTAGATTAATAAAATACCTATCACTTTCGTCTCTAGATAAATTATCAACTCCCTAAAACATCAAATTAATCTCCTACAGATTCCGTAGAACGTATATCAAAATGTTCAATGAATCCCACCAGTTAATTATCTCCGTCAGGTCTCAAATTAACTAGCTAGCATACATAAATTATGGCCACTAATCTATGCATAAAATAAAAGCACTTAAACAATTAAACACAATAATCAGATGGAAAAAATAATAGAATTAAATCAACAACATAGTTTCAACATGCTTGCAAACCCTAGAATTAATTGTAAAATTGCTCACTCATGACAAAAACGAGGAAAAGAACAATTATAATAATAATTGTTGACATAATATAAATTTGCAATAGATTAAAAGAACCGGAAGGATGTTTCGTTCAATAAAACTTCAAATCTTCAATATTGAATGTCGCAGGTGAATCTCGAATCCAAAAATAAAAATAGAATTCTAAACTAATGAAATAAAGCGTGCCAAAATCTATCTCACGAAGTCTATTTATACTAGGAAACTAAAATAAAGCCCAAAAGAAAATAAAAACGGAATAGGGAAATAAATTAGCACAAAAACTGGCGGCCCATCAATTCTCACGCCATTCTTCATGAATTTTTCTTGCGCCACCCGCGCAATATTTCTCTTCTCAGTTGCGCCACTCGCGCAATGCTTCAAAGTCAAATTTTTTTATCTTTCTCCACTTATTTGATGCTCTTTAGCTCGTCCACTTGATTCTTCAATATAAAAATTAATCATCGAGCTACGAATATCTCTAAATCACTCAAATCTGCACAATAACACATGAAACTATACCAAAACGTGAAATCAACTCAAAACATTAAAATGTAACGAATGATACCACATTAAAGCATAATTCTCTTCAAACGTGCATCAAAAGCCAACTAAAAACTATGCAAAATGAGTGTTTATCACTATCACATGAGATCCTATAGTTCAAATTTATGTGAGTTAATCGTGTCCCAAATATCAAAATTATTAGTGTTTTTTCCATTTTTGGAATTTTTAATTTCTTTTGATTTAATATAATTTTATATTATTATTTAGGGTTTAGTCTACCCAATTAGGGTTTATAATTATTTTTTTAGTTAATATAAATTAATTTTTACGGTTGATTATTCCAAACTTAGGGTATTTGATTTTTTAAAATTTCAGTTTTTAGCAAATAAATATTAATTAGGATTAGTTATAATATATTAAATTTTATTCTTATTAAAACATTATTAAAATTATGTAATTTTAATATTGACACATAAATAAGACACACAGTTCGTACTAAAGAATCTCATCCGATCCGCTCATAGTCAGTGGCGGAGCCACATATGAAGAAGGGGGTACACTTGTACCCCCAATTTTTTTAAAATTTTTTTTAGTAAATATACATAATATGTATATATATAATTATTTATTTCGTTATTGGAGAATACTAATTAAAGTCATAAAGATGAAAAAAATAAAGTAGTGATTGAGTACTTTAGTTGACTATGGTGAATAATGTTATCGCAAAAAAAAAGATAGTGAATCATACCTTTAATAATATTAGCAATATCCAATCAATCATTTATTCATGACTCTCCATCTTACTCCTCTTTAAATCTCATATATGTATAAAAATATAGGAACAAGACATGTACAATTATTCAGTCTTCAAAATACAACTCGTAACAATTTAAAAAATACATCAAAATTTTAAATTGAGAAGTGCACAAACAACACTCTCAATTGGTTGATGTTATTTTTTTTCTTTCATTCTTGATTTTTCTATGTATATTATTAATTAGATTTCTTTTTTGGATGTCAAGGTAACCCGCAGCCGCTACCGTGGTGCGCACTGGGTAAACCCCGCCCCTGTGTAATAGCCTGCAAACCTACACAGGGGAGGTAAACCACACTTGGTAAGCCAGGAGTGACAGGCTCACACCTAGTGGTGTTGGTGGTGGGTCAAACTTGAGACCTTTGGCCTCAAGAAACACCACTCCACCACTAGGCCATCTCCAAGGGGACTTAATTAGATTTCTTATTTATGTTTAGTGTTGCTTACATATTTTTTTTTTGCCGAATTAAAATTTCAATTAAACTAGGGGTTTGCATTGTTTTTTAATTACAAATTTGAGTTTATGTACATGTGATTTGAATTTTACAAGCATGAAAGATATTTGATTTTGAATTGAGATTTAGACTTAGAAATTAAAAATTAAGAATAATAATTTGAATTAGAGATTTTAAACTTAAAAGAATATTTATTTATACATTTTTGTATATCGTACCCTCAATTTTAAAATTCTGGATCTGCCACTGCTCATAGTAGCTTGTTAAAATTGAACTCCGCGAGACTTCCATTCACCAACAGGCCTCTGTGCTTGTTGGTGAGCGAGTGCTTGTTGGTGAGCGAGTGAGCAGTGCCTTATGTTTTTTGTTTTTTTAGTAGAGTTGTTTTATGAATCTTGTTTATGTTGATTCTTGAGTGTTATAGATTTTGTTTTTGTTTTTAATGGCAAATAAATTAAATGGGATTTTCAGATATTTCAAATAATAATTATATTGAAAATATTTTTTAAATAACTCAAGAAAATAAATTATACACAGATCGATAGTTTAGATGGCAATGTCAAAAAATAAAATAAAATTAAACCTAGAATATAGAAGAAAACAACACTCGAATAAATTAATTAAGATAAAACCAAAACAATAGTTTCAATGTTCAACCTCAAAACGAAGAGATGGGATCCTCTCGTTCAATTTTCCTATCCTACTACCAAATTCATTATCTTAATAAAATTAATTTGTTATAAAATAAAAATTATTAAAATAAAATCAATCATAACCAACATTTATAGATAAAAAAAAATAAATTTCAATATATATATGTATATATATCCTAATTAAATATTAAAAAATTATTGTAAATTATAATTAGTAATTTTAAAATTAAAATAAATAATAAAAAATTAAAATTGAAGAAAAGCTATTAAATTCAAAATGAAATACCTAATTAAATATATAAAAAAAATGGACTAGTGAACGTCAAGCGTCAGAGCTAAACGACATCTAACAGCTACTGACACCGATATGAAAATGCATGCGTTGACTCAACACAAAATAAGTCATCTGATCAAACCATGAAATCTCTGTTAAGTTTTAGTTTAACAACCCACAGCAAATTTTCCTCACAAAAAAAAAAAAGAAAAAAAAATACTAAAAATACCAAAAACCACAGAAAATTGAATGGGTAAATTATATGCCTCATACAGTCATATCAGATTGTAAACACAAATTTTTATATTTATTTTAATAAAACACAAAACAGTGTACAAATGAAATATTTTCGAATCAAGTTTGTATTTTTCGGATCCAATCTCTATTTCTCCTCTAATTAACCACTCTATGAACGATCTTCAAACAGTCTTCGAAGTTTTCGGGGAAGATTTATTTCCTCGATCTTCTTTGACTTGGTCTTTGATTTTGACAACGTTAATTCGGAGGGTTGATGCCTTGTTTCCGGATCAAACGCCGATTTTTTGGGTTGAATTTGGTGTGGAACGCTTTAATGTCTTGCTTGTGGATCAAACGTCGTCTTCGAGATGATCTTGGTGAAGAACGCCGTTGAATACCGCTTGAATTTGGGGCAAAACGTTTTAAACCGTCTCGCTTGTGGATCAAACGCCGTCTTCGGGATGGCTTTGGTGAAGAACGCCTTTGAATGCCGCAAGAACGCCTTGAATATCTGAGAGAACTTCACTTGTGGAACTTCTTCTCAAATTCTTGAACTCTTCAAATGAATTCTGGTGTGATTTTCATTCTCCATATGGCCTCTATTTATAGGTGTGAGGAAAGAGAAATTTGGAGATTTAGGGCTGAGGTGGCGCGATTTGATTGACTCCTCAATATTTTGGATTTATCTTTATCAAATCCTTGATTTCTGCACAGATTTGACACGTGTCGACTCCTGATTGGCCGAGATTATCCACATATTTAAATATCAACATTTATTTATTTAATTTAGGAATTAATTCATGTAAATCCCTAAAATATAAATAAATGATATACTTTGATATTTAAATTTTTATCTCCATATATTAAATATCAATATCTATTTATTTAATTTAGGAATGAATTTAATTAAATTCCTAGAACATAAATAAATGATATAATTTGATATTTAATTATTTACATGGCATAATTTAATTTAGCCATTAAAATTTATCCGTCTACAAATGCCTCCTTGAGACTTGTTCATAGACAATTTGCCTTGGAAATGAATTAGTCTCAAGATTTGAGATTTATTAGATAGTTTCAATTCGTATCAAGGAGTTTTCATTTTGAATTTGTTAGATAGTTTTAACTCGTATCAAGGAGTCCTTGAATTAGAAATTAGATGAATAAATAATCTATTAATTTCTCATCAAAGGGTATTGGAAATTGGGCTTCCAAATTAGTCCATTTAGCAACTATGGCCGAGAGAGTTAATAAGCAGGCCATATATCAATTATTCTAAATTGCTGAACATTATGGCCCATTTTATTCCTTTTAAAACTTCAAAGAGCCTATCACGAAATATATGATAGTAAATCTGAAGTTTTTTTTTACTTGGAGTCTACGTTACTTGCCGAGGCTCGGAGCAATTCCAGAATTTCGCTAATGATTATCTCGTGTCGCGATAAAGCTACTTATCTTTTTCTTCCGATATTTGGTTTCAAGATGATCAAATCCCTTTTTTAAGATAATCATGATTTGATCTCTAATCCCTCGTTCTTAAGAACTGAAAACTTCCTATATGAACAAGGATTCTTCATAGACACGAGCTGGGTAAGGACAGAGAGTAATTCTCATTTGAATACCATAGATAATCCTTATCTGAAAACCCATTAATTATTAAAATAATCATTGCTATCTGATAACTTTGAATCCTTATGCGAAAAGGATTTCATTTACCCAGCTTCCTTTGCCGACTCAAATACTTTGACGTAGGTCTATAAATAGTTGCCTTTCGTCGATGATTTTGTTCATTCCAACCACAAACAGTACCATCGTCTTCTTCCCTCTATTGTTGGTGCTTGATCGTTGGTGAGTCTTGTAGTTCTTAGCATCACATATATCTTGCATGTTCCATATATTTTTGAAGTTTCAATTATTCTCATGATATCTGCGTACTATGTTTCTTTTTTCCGCAGAGATTGCCAAACATTGACGAATCTACAAAAGACTTCAGCAACTTAACTCCCCAAGGTATGCTGCCACTACGTGTTTGATAAAATATCACAAAGAGATATTTTTTTTAATTGCAGCAACTTGACCTATTATGATTTGGCTCATGAATTGAGAATGTATTTGAACATGCAGTGACTGTGATAGCTTTTTATTTCTTTTTTCTCTTTATCATGCCTTAGTTCAAGTTAATATATTTTGCTTTAATCCCTCTCGGCACTTATCCCTTTTGGCAAGGATTTGCAAAATTCTTATAGTCCCTATTTAGCGGCTTCTAACTTCTATCAAGAAACTTCAAATCAAGAGGTGAGTTCTCTAGAAAACGATCCATTTTGATTTTGATCAAAAGGTGATTTCTCTAGAGAACGATCCATTTGTGATTCTGGTCAAGACATCCACTTCAATCAAGAGGCTTTAAATCAAAATGTGAGTTCTCTAGAGAATGATCCATTTTGATCTCGATCAAAAGGTGATTTCTCTAGAGAACGATCCATCTGTGATTCTGATCAAGACATCCATTTCAATCAAGAGGCTTCAAATCAAGAGGTGAGTTCTCTAGATAATGATCCATTTTGATCTCGATCAAAAGGTGATTTCTCTAGAGAACAGTCCATCTGTGATTCTGATCAAGATGCTACAAATCAAGAGGTGCATTCTCTAAGAGAACGATCCATTTTGATTTCGATCAAAAGGTGAATTCTCTATAGAACAATCCATCTTTGACTTTGACCCGACTTCAATTCCGATCAGGGGACTGCAAACCAAGAGATATAATTTTCTTGGTGTTATGGATGCATGTATTTTGAAAGAAGTTTGTTTGCATGTCAACTTCTTTTATCTCTATATGCATGTATATATCTGTTTCATGCCCCTTTTCTTTTAATTGCAGTTTCAACATGGTTTTCTTCAAAGATATCACTTTCTCCGGAAGAAGACATTTGGTGATTTTGGATCATGAAGATCAGCGGACTCAGGATGGGACACTTCGAAGGGTTCATGAACCTCTTACCGGCAAGTTCGCAAACGCTTGGCCTAAGCTTACCAATCCTGTTCATCAGAAGGGGTGGTCACGCCAGATTGAAGTGTCCAAGACACGTACAGTGTGGACTTTGCAATCTACTCACCATCGTTTGATAAATGACACCAACATATTACCAACTCTGAGATATCGCCTTGCTACTGAGAATATCAAGTGGGGAAATGACATAGAATTTGTCGGAGAATGCCGCTATTTCAGTGGATATTGGGAATGGAGTGAAGATATCCTTAGTCGATGTGTCGATGATCTTCAGAAAGCTGGGATTTATGATGCTGTCTTTGCCTCTCTTTTTACGTATGATCGGAACGTCGAAATTGTCAAGGCATTTTCTGAAGCTTGGTGTCCAAAAACAAACACTTTGTTAACCTTAGTAGGCGAGATGTCGATCTCCTTATGGGATGTGCATGTGCTATCCGGACTCCCGATGAATGGAGGATTTTATGATGGAGTGATACTTTCTACGAAGGAACTTACCGGTGCTGATCAAAATAACAAATTATATGTTCCTGCTAGCTGTAAATATCTTTTCCATGCTTATCACATTCTTCGGGGCCAGTCCTCTTCAGTTTCTATCGAGGAATGGATAAAATTTTGGTCAAAGAACAAGAAAAAATACCAAAGGCCTCCTCCACGTAAAGAAAAGAAGACGGTGCGTTCTAAGTCAACTCATAATCCTACTGGCAAGATCGAAGTTCATCAGCCGTGGACTGCTGTGGAAAAGGTCTCATTTGAGAAACTTGAAGTGAAGGACAAGCATATGCACCAAACGTATCTAGCTGCTTATCTTGCTTGTTGGCTATGCAACTTTGTTCTTCCAGAAGGTGATGCTCGTTCAATTCATCCGGAGACATTTAAAATGGCGATTATGATGGCGTTTTGAAAAGAAATAGCCCTAACTGTACCAGTTTTAGCGAGTATTTATAGAGGTTTAAACGACCTTTCATCTTCTCCAGAGCCTATTTGCGTCCAGGAAGCATTCCCGATCCACTTTGTTTATAGCTGGTTGGGACATTACTTCAAAACTCATTTTCCTCTTAGCCTACAAGTGCAAACTCCCCGAATGATCAACTATTCAGGCCAGGGAGGGGCGATATATTATGATCCTGCTCAGGCTCGTGCTCGACTCCGAAATTGGGATCAGATTTCTTAGAATTGTATGATGCTTCCTGAGACTAAGGCTCAGAATATCTGGTATACTGATGATGGTAAAGCGCCAGAATCCCATCAGTGCTTCTTTATGGCTATCTGCTCTAATTACCTGACGAAGAGGCTTGGTGATAGTTTTATCATTGAACCTTACAGCCCGCATCGATTCAACCACCAATTTGGGTATTACCAGGTTTTACCTGGAGTTCTTGATCCAGATATTCGAGATGCTTCCATAGACGTGGGTCTTAAATACTGGCGACTTTGCTTGTTAGATGATTCTACATCACGTGCTTGTTTTCCAAGTCGAACTTTAAGTACAAAGAATCTTTCATCCAAGGATTATAAAGATTGGTGGGATTTAGTATACAAAAACTCTTCCCAAGAGGATGTCACTACCCTGATTCGTTCCCAAATGGAAGTTGTTATGATTCAGCCCCAAACGGATGTTGTTGAAGGCCAAACACAAGCTGACAAGGTTGATTCTCTTTTTGAAAAGAGAAAAACACATTTGAACACTGGTGATGACTCTGTCAGTAGCAATGCCGAGCGTCATTGGAAGAGACAGAAAAGGCATGAACAACCTATTGAACAACATGCTGAGAGCGGTCTTGCTGCTGTAGCTGGAGATGAGGTTTTCTTTCTTCTTTATCATTTGGTATATTTTGGCATTCCATATTGCCTCGATTTTTACCCATCCTTTTTTACAGGTTACCAAAAAGTGTGTTGGAGGTCATGATTTGGAAGACAATCAGGATTCAGCTAAGCGTAGATCATCTCCAGATAAACCGACTAAGATCAGACCGACACCTCATCTTGGCGATGTTTCTGAGTTTAATGGCCAGACTCTTTATGATTCCCATCGTAAGATATTTCTCATAGGTTTCTGGGCTGATCTTAAAAGAAAGATACTGAAGACTCCGGCTGAGTTCATATCATCCATTAAAGAAGATGTTCTTGGTGGGGTTTCAAGTATACAAAATCTTTCCTCTAATTTTGACTTGTCTTATTTGAAGAATAGCTTAACTACTCTTTTCTCCCAAGCTGCTGCTTATGATGAGGCAAGATCTGCATCCTTTGAATTCACAGAGGTCTCTTCACAACGTTTGAAAGAAGTCAAGCAAAGTATTCGTGACGCCAAGGCCAAAAAGAATGACGATGCCAATCAAATCAAATCCTTGAAAGAAGAGTTGGCTGAGTTGGAGAAATAGAAAGAACACCTATCCAATTCTTTAAAAGAGCGTCAGGCTTCGTAAAAGGCTCTCCGGAACAAGATTAAAGAACTTGAGGGTGAGCTTGCTGAGCAGAAAAACAACTTTGGAGTGGAAGCGGCTAAAATGTGGATAATTTGAGATCTCTCTTGGAGTCTGCCAGAGCGGCTTTAGAAGACCAGAACCCTTTTGCTTAGTTCTTGCCTAGTTTCGTGCATTTTTGTCACACTTTCATCCTTTTTTTTTTGAATGACACTGTTATGTAATTCATTTAAATCAATGCATTGATTCTTTTCCGCTTTTGAGAATTTATGATCTTCCAACTGAAATGGCAAAACACAAATCATGACTGAACTTAGAAATTATCTAAGCTGCCTACGTACCCTTTTGAAAGGGATCAAGTCAATACGTAGTTCAAACGATCAATTTGTATTTTGTTTTGGGGGGTGCCGTACACAGTTTATACTCATGCGGGTCAGGAGTGAATATTCTTTAACCACTATAGACAAAGTGGGTGTTTTATATTTTAACCACATAGAACACATTTAGTAGGATAAATAATAGTTTAACCACATAAATTTAACTTTTGGTGGGATAAATAGTAGTTTAACCACATAAATTTAACTTTTGGTGGGAACGTTAGCAGTTTAGCCACGTGCACATTCTTTGGTGGTTGCCGTACGCAGTTTATACTCATGCGGGCTAGGAGTTCCCTTCATATCTTCTCCTTTCAAGGATAATAACGCTTCAAGAACTTCCCATTTATCGGGCCAATTCTTACGTTATCTTCAGAGATCAATTTGTAGGCACCATTTGTGTAGACTTCTTTAACATTGTATGGACCATCCCATCTTGACACAAATTTATTTCCGACACGATGAGTGGTGATAATTGGTCTTCTCACAGCAAGGACCAGATCTCCAACTTGGAAAGAACGTGATCGTACTTTTTTATTGAAAGCTTTTGAGAGCCGAGCTTGATAGCATTCCAACCTTTATTGTGCCTCAAATCGCTTTTCATCCAAAGATTCCAACTCTTGAAGACGTAACTGTGCATTTTCTTCTTCAGTTAATCCCTTTTGGATAGAAATTCTGAGAGATGGAATTTGTTGCTCAAGCGGGATGACAACTTCCACTCCATATACCAATAAATAGGGAGTTGCTTGTGTAGGCGTCCTGTGAGTTGTTCTGTACGCCCATAATGCTTCACCAATTCGCTTATGCCAATCACGTTTTGATTTTGCAACTACCTTCTTCAATAAGTTGCACAACATCTTGTTAAAAGCTTCAGCTAGTCCATTTGCAGCTGCATTATACATGGAGGATTTTCTTTGCTTGAAATTGAATTTCTCGCAGAGTTTATCTATCAAAGCATTACTAAAGGGCTTCCCATTATCAGTGATGATGTATCGAGGGACCCCATAGCGATAGATAATATTGGACTTGATGAAGTCGGCCACATTCTCCTTCTTCACTTCTTTCAAAGGTACCGCTTCAGCCCACTTTGAGAAATAATCTGTTGTAACCAAGATGTATAAGTGCCCTCCAGAAGATTTTGTCATTGGCCCCACAACATCCATGCCCCAAGCATCGAAAGGCCAAGAAGCAACTGTTGGATGTAATGGCTCGGGCGGTTGATGGATAAGGTTTGCATGGAATTGACAAGGTTGACATCTCTGTGCATAATCCAAGCAATCTTTCACCATGGTCGGCCAGTAGTAGCCCATTCTCTTAATTCTAAAGTGCAGTTTTGGGCCGGATTGGTGAGCACCACAAACACCGGAATGTGCTTCTTCCATAGCTTTTGCAGCTTCTTCATCGTTTAAACATCTCAAAAAGATACCATCAAAAGATCGTCTATACACTGTGCCTTTGAAGTATATGAAGCAAGCAGCACGACGGCGAACATCAATTCTTCGACGTGGATCATCCGATAACCTTTCATACTTCAAGTAATCAACAAACACTTGTCTCTAGTCTTCCTGTTCAATTTCAAACACTTCTACGACATCATTCTCATCTTCTTCACAATCTTCGTCTTCGAAGATAGGTGGTATAACCCAACTCTTACAAACGGGTATGAGAATTTTACCATCGGCCATGGCTATTGTGGATGCGAGCTTAGCCAATGCATCTGCTTGTTTATTTTCTTTTCTTGGCACATGTTCAATTTCCACATTTCCGAGCCATCCAATCATTCGTCGAACATACTCGACGTATGGTAGTAATTCGGGCTTTTTTACTTCATATTCCCCGTTGATTTGATTGATCACCAACTTAGAATCTCCATACACTTTCATGTGCAACCTTTTCGTATCTACTGCCATTTCCAATCCGAGGATAAGCGCTTGATACTCAGCCACGTTATTAGAGCAATTCTTTGTCAGGGTAAAGGAATAAGGCAGTACTTCTCCATCAGGGGTTACGAACACAACTCCGGCACCAGCTCTTTCTCTATGGGCCGCACCATCAAAATACATAAGCCAAGGAGGAGAAATTTCAATTGCAAGTGCATCTTCATCTGGGAGATCATCGGTGAGTTCCCATTCGGCGGGGATTGGATGATCAGCCAGAAAGTCCGCCAGAACTTGTCCCTTCACAGCCTTTTGGGGAACGTATATGATCTCAAACTGTTGCAGTTGGAGATACCACCGTGCAAGCCTATCTGACAGAACAGGTCTTGACATTACATACTTCAAGGGATTTGCTTTAGAGATGAGGCAGACAGTATGAGCTTGGAAGTAATGTTTTAATTTCTGGATGGAGAATATCAAAGCTAAACATAACTTCTCAATTGGAGAGTACTTCAATTCATTTGGCGTCATCATTCTACTGAGATAGTATAGAGCACTCTCTTTGCCGTTCTCATTTTCTTGGGCTACTAATGCCCCCATGGATCTCTCTTGAGCAGCAATGTATAAAATCAACGGGCGACCTGTCACTGGTGCCACCAACACAGGAGATCTCATAAGATAGTCTTTAATGCTTTTGAAAGCATTACTACACGACTTATCCCATTCGAAAGGCACACCCTTTTTCATGATCCGGCTGAATGGTTGACACCGACCTGCTAGATTTGAGATAAATCTTCGAAGATATGCTAACTTTTCTTGCAGACTCTTTAACTCGTGAAGGTTACGAGGCTCAGACATCTTCATTATTGCATCGATCTTGGCTTGTTCAATTTCTATTCCTTGGTGGCGAACAATAAATCCAAAGAATTTTCCAGACTTCACTCCAAATGCGCATTTCAGAGGATTCATCTTTAGTTGATATTTTCTGAGTCGCTCAAAGATCATCCTCAAGTCTTCTAAATGGTCAATTTTCCGTTTTGACTTCACTACCACATCATCCACATAACATTCAATGTTTTTGTGGAGTATATCATCAAATATCTTCTGCATAGCCCTTTGATAAGTAGCACCAGCATTCTTCAATCCAAATGGCATGACTGTGTAGCAGTATATCCCTTTAGGGGTACGAAATGCTGTGAGCTCTTCATCTTCTAGAGACATACAAATTTGGTTATAACCAGAAGATCCATCCATGAAAGACAGTGCTTCATGTCCAGTGGTAGCATCGATCATCAGTTCGGCGATCGGCAATGGAAAGTCGTCTTTTGGGCATGCTTCATTTAAATCTCTGAAATCGACACAAACTTGAATTTGCCCATTTTTCTTTCTCACAGGGACGATGATGGATATCCAAGTCGGATATTTAACTTCTCTGATGAATCCAACTTCAATGAGTTTGTTTACTTCAGTTTCAATGAGTGGGATCAAGTCTGGACGAAACCGCCATTGGTCTTGCTTGACAGGCCGTATCTCCTTCTTCACTGCTAGATGATGTACAACTATCTTTGGATTTAATCCAGGCATCTCTTTGTATGACCAAGCGAATATATCTTTGAACTCTTTTAGCAGTTCAATATATGAGCGTTCTTCATCAGCAGTCAAAAGCGCACTTATGTAGGTGGGCCTTGGGTCATTTTCATTGCCCAAATTGATTTCTTTCAATTTGTCGATAGTGGACTTGACACCTTCTTCGAACTGAGGAGGGGCTATCTCTGCATCTTCCTCTTCGACAGTCATTTCTTCACTTGAGGTAATGTGATGTGATGAGGTAATCTCTTCATTCATTTCTTCGGGACTTTTGAACTCTATGCATTTTCTCATTGTTCTGTCTCTTCGTCTCACCCAAATTATGTGTGCCACATTATTTGTCTTGATCACACCCCTTTTAACCAGGCGGGAGATGTCTCGATGCAACTGGTTTTGAACATCACGAGTGATCGCGTTTTGAACACCACTGGCAGCATAGTAAGATGAAGCTACACTTTCTCTGTCGTCTTCCTCTTTAATGTGTTGTGTAAAGATGACAGTCTTCATCTTGGCTTTCAGTTCTCTTCCACATGACACAGTTAATGTAGTGCATCTCTGCATATGGAAAGGGATCAAACTCCTCACTTTTTGAGTTACTCGAGGCTTATAAAATCCATCTGATCTTTCAAATTTTGTGATCTTGCCGCCACATTTTCTACCAAGCCTCTTAAAGACAGACACCCTTGGAGACTTACCAAGTCTCTTGAAAACAGATGTTCTTGGAGTTTTCTTTTCGTATTTGCCAACTGCATCTTCTGTTGATGAAAATTCTCCTTCAAAGACATGGTTTGTTGTAGCCCTTTTGATGGTGATGCGAACGGGATTTTGTGGAACGAATCCCAAACCTGCTTTAGTGCTTGGAACAGCATGGTCGTTCTTCTTCAACATTCTTTGTGTGGCATTAAGTCCATAGTTCTGTTGATCTACAACTTTTGGATGGGACTTCGTCAAAGGGCTTTCTTGCGGACTATATCCAGCTTTAACAAGAAGTTTAAATGCTTTTGGGCCGAAATGCTGAGTGGCATCACCATTAATATTTTCTCCATGTTCAATAGCACCACCTTGTGTTGGTCGAACGAATCCTTTGAGTGGTGGTGGGATAGGCATCTTTGCATCAATTTTGGTGAGAGGCATGGTAAGTCCTTCCAGCGATTCCGTTCCAGATGCTTCTTTCTTAATCTTTTGGCCACTTCCAAGTTTTTTCTGATGAACTTCTGCCCCCTTTGTTGCTTTTGTATTAGATAGATAGTACTTTGAGTCAGCAAAGTATGATTCAGCTTCCGTAAAAGGCTTGTGGTCACCAACTACTGTCTTTACAACTCCATCCCGACAATACTTGAAGCATTGATGCCATGTTGAGGGGATAACTCCATTCTCATGTAGCCATGGTCATCCAAGGAGCATGTTATATGAAGTTTTGGCATCAATCACATGGAATATTGCGGTTTATTGCATATCATCCATTAGTAAATCCAACCTTATGGCACCAAGAGCTCTTTGTCCTTCATGGTTGAATCCTTGAATCATCAACCGGCTACCTGAAAGATCCTCCGTAGAAATTTCCAATTCTTTCAATGTTCTCAAAGGCAAGATATTTACTGCAGATCCTCCATCAATAAGTATTCTATTGACTCGTTTTTCACATGCATAGCCATTCATGAACAAAGGCCTATTGTGAGGATCAAATCCAAGCTGCAAATCTTCATTGGTGAATGTTATTGCAGATATGCAGTCATTATCAGCCACATGAGTCTCTTGCTTATCATTTTCTTCATCATTCACAACATTACTAGACTCAGTGATGATAATATTTGCAGTGGCATCATCTTCTTCAAGTGATATTTTCCTTGACGAGCTAGTTGCATAATCTTATCTTTGAATATGAAGCAGTCATGAATGGCATGTCCAACCAATCGATGATATTTGCAGTACTTCGGGTCATCAATTTTCCCTGCTTCGTTGGGACGCTTCATTTCTGGCAATTTAATGAGTCCTTCTTTGAGTAAGTCATCGAAAATCTCCGAGACATCTGAATCCAGGAATGGATATTATTTTTGTTGCATCTCTTTCAGAGTCATCCTCTTTTCTTGCTGATCATTCTGCTTTGTATCTTTGTCAGCATCCTTTCTGATGAACTTGATGGATGTCGCTTTTGTTGCCATAGACTCTTTCTTTGTTGCTTTGTCGAAGGACTTGGCACTCCTCTTGAAATCTTGCCTTTCTTTGAACTTGCGAGGTTCTTGCATTGGTGGTCCATCAATTCCGCTTGCTGCCATACTTAGCTCCATATCATGAGCTCTGGTAGCTAGTTCTTCAAAAGTTTTTGGTTGAATTCCTCGCAGGATGTATTGAAGGCCCCAATGCATTCCTTGAATACACATTTCTATGGCAGATGCTTCAGACAAACGATCTTTGCAGTTGAGACAAAGATTTCTCCACCGATTGATATAATCAATCACAGGCTCTTCTTTCCATTGGCAAGAACTTGTGAGTTCCACCATACTGACTGTTCTTCTAGTACTATAAAAGCGATTGAGAAACTTATGCTCCAGCTGCTCCCAATTGTCAATTGAGTTAGGCTCCAAGTCTGTATACCATTCGAATGCATTTCCTTTTAGAGAGCGAACAAACTGCTTGACCAAATAATCTCCATAGGTTTCAGCATTATTGCACGTTTCAACAAAATGGGCTACATGTTGTCTTGGATTGCCCTTTCCATCGAACTGTTGAAACTTCGGGGGTTGATAACCTACAGACATCTTCAAGCTATCGATCCTTCGAGTGTAAGGCTTAGAATAGACCGCCATTGACTTAGAACTTTCACCGAACCTATCTTTTATGATTCCTTCAATGAACTCCTTGAGTTGGTTGATTGGAATAGAACCATCAGTTGAAACATTCAACTCTTTAGCAGATGATTTTGCATCATCATTCATTTCCGGCTTCTCAGATGTTTCGTCGCCATTATTTTCACCATTTTCTTCATGATTCTCTTGACTTACGACTTCTTTCCCTTTCAAGAGCCTCGCAATTTGGTCGTCTTGCTTTCTGATATGGGCATACATTTGCTCTATCATCTTTGTCAAATTTGCAATTTGTTCATCAGTAGTCAATCCGTCTGCCATCATGACAGACTCCTCAAGTGGGTAACTTGCAGATGAATGAGTGTTCGATGGTGCAGCACCAGTATCTGCTTCATCACTTTTCTTATTCTTGTCAGCCAGTTGTAGTTCCATTTCTGCAGGATTGATTGACTGAGAAGTCTCTCTTGCTTGTTTAGCCATTCTCCGTGTAATGACACCGACACTTTTTAAAGAGCTATCTGGAACAGCCGTGGATGAAATTTTAGTTTTCATCGCACTCTTTTCAGTAGTTAAGGTTTTTGAAGTAGGTGCAGTTGAAAATTTTGTTTTCATTGCACTACTTTGAGCGGACATCGTTCACGAATTTGGTAGAGTGAAAAGATGAGAGGTAGAGATTGTCCCACCGGGCGTGCCAAAATTTGTAAACACAAATTTTTGTATTTATTTTAATAAAACACAAAACAGTGTACAAATGAAATATTTTCGAATCAAGTTTGTATTTTTCGGATCCAATCTCTATTTCTCCTCTGATTAACCACTCTATGAACGATCTTCAAACAGTCTTCGAAGTTTTCGGGGAAGATTTATTTCCTCGATCTTCTTTGACTTGGTCTTTGATTTTGACAACGTTAATTCGGAGGGTTGATGCCTTGTTTCCGGATCAAACGCCGATTTTTTGGGTTGAATTTGGTGTGGAACGCTTTAATGTCTTGCTTGTGGATCAAACGCCGTCTTCGAGATGATCTTGGTGAAGAACACCGTTGAATACCGCTTGAATTTGGGGCAAAACGTTTTAAACCGTCTCGCTTGTGGATCAAACGCCGTCTTCGAGATGGCTTTGGTGAATAACGCCTTTGAATGCCGCAAAAACGCCTTGAATATCTGAGAGAACTTCACTTGTGGAACTTCTTCTCAAATTCTTGAACTCTTCAAATGAATTCTGGTGTGATTTTCATTCTCCATATGGCCTCTATTTATAGGTGTGAGGAGAGAGAAATTTGGAGATTTAGGGCTTAGGTGGCACGATTTGATTGGCTCCTCAATATTTTGGATTTATCTTTATCAAATCCTTGATTTCTGCACAGATTTGACACGTGTCGACTCCTGATTGGCCGAGATTATCCACATATTTAAATATCAACATTTATTTATTTAATTTAGGAATTAATTCATGTAAATCCCTAAAATATAAATAAATGATATACTTTGATATTTAAATCTTTATCTCCATATATTAAATATCAATATCTATTTATTTAATTTAGGAATTAATTTAATTAAATTCCTAGAACATAAATAAATGATATAATTTGATATTTAATTATTTACATGGCATAATTTAATTTAGCCATTAAAATTTATCCGTCTACACAGATCATTAAGTAATAGTTAATTAACTTCCTTAAACATGTTAAATGATCAGTAATTGATTCTAATTATTCATAAAACTATATGTATATCACAGTTATCCGCATCTATAAGATGGTGTACGAGGATTATCAATCAATTTTCAAAAGCTAAAGAAAATTTGTTGATATACATATATATGTATGTATGTATATATATACTTCCAAATGGAAGAGATCAAATGTGCAAACACTACCCCGGTGTATAAAATGTGAGTTAATAGGAACCGTTTAAATTGATTAGATGGACACACAAGAAATTTTTCATTTTTTAAGAGATCCATGCTGGTATTGGTATCTGTATCTTGAATTTGATCATATGTATGTTAAATTTGATCATATGTGTATTTAATTTTAGCATTTTATTTTTAACATATATAACAAAATTAATTACCACCGTCATTTTACCATTCTTAAGATTAAATATCATCGTAAATGTTGATTTAAGTATTTATATGTTGAATTTCGGCACATGTATGTTAAATTTTAGCATTGCATTTTATAATAAAACTTACGAAATTGTCATCTATTTCTTAGTCTATTATATTGTCTCATTAGATGGTTGAGATTTATCTCTAATTTACACACTAGGGACAATGACAGAGGGAAAGGGGTGCCAAGGGGAGCACTGGGCCCCCCTGAAGTTTTGAAGAAATACTAGGGATATTTTCATCATTTCAGTATAGCTAAGTAAAAAATAAAAATAAAAAAAGTATATAATCTATTAGTTCATTTGGGCAGTAGATACTCAGCCCGTCAACTGTAAGCTCACTTTCAATTTCCTCCTTTTTTTTTCCATCAAATTTTTGGTAATATATATTAGAGCTAATTTATTATTTATTATTACGTACTTGGTAGCGTTGATATTTATTTTTACTTTAAATCTAATATGTGAGGAATTATTTTGGTGAGCTCATCAAAAAATAAAGATTTAAGTTTAATTTCAAATGTAATCATCTTTAATTACATTCACACTCACAATTTGCTTTTTATGTCGAATTATTTAAGTTAATTTGTTTATATCATGAATTATTTGTTTTAATTTATGTCTTAATTATATTTCATGATCACTTTATTTTTATTATGTGAATTATTAGAATAATACTATTAAATATTGAATAAACATTCAATTTTTTTTTTTATAATTAGTTGTTAGCTCAAACTAATATATAAATAGAACTCATTTCATATCCAAAATTTAATTCCTATTTTTTTACCTTGTCAAAATTAAATTTAAATTTACAATATAATCAATTTAGTTGTTAGATTTGATGATATTTCGTGAAATTTTAGATTTTGTTCTTTTTCTATGGATTCAGCCTTGAATATTGTTTTTTTTTTCATTTGTCTTTAATTAGGTTCTGATTGTTCTAACTCTCATGAAAAAAATGATTTTATTAAACTTTTAATCTTTAACTAGTATTTCTCCTGTGCGATGCACAAATAATTATTATTTTTTAGATCTGTAATATTATGATTATTTTTGAATTTTATATGTTTTGTTCAATTTTTAAATGATACGCACATGCGTTAATTAATTAGATAAGAAGATCAATTGTGTAGTTACAACAAGCAAAAAGAAAAATTAAATTTTAGAAACTAAATGAAAATCCATGTTAGAAAGATCGAATTGAAATATTTCAAATGACACGATTTTATAAATAGCATTGTATTATTATCTACGATTAAAGGACATTTGATTTCTTAGAATATATGGTAGGTATGTAAAATATAATTATTTAATTATTTTAAATGATGAAATTGAAATAGAAAAATAATAAATTATTGCAAATTATATTATACTTATATGTTGTTGTGCAAAACAAATGAAAATTATTTTTTAGGCGACAAATCTAGAGTATTATAAATACTCCACTTATATATAAAAAATAAAATAAAAAAATGTTATAAATCTCAAATTTCCAAGTAAAAAAATAATAAATAAGATTGCAAAAATTTTTTAAAACACAACGGTTGTATAAACAATCGTGGAAAATGTCAAAAAAAAAATTATAATAATAAATGTCACTAGTGTTGTCTATTAGCTCAAAATTGTTGTCTATTATACAAAAACTGTTGTTTAAAATATAATTGTTAAATCATGTGATAGACAACGATATATATCAGAACTGTTGTGTATCACATGATTTTGCCTTAATATATGTATAAATGCTAAAATATGATTGTGTTAACATATAACAAACTTATCAAAGATGTAGTTATAATTTATATTTTTATCTTAAAAATAACATAAAATATTTCATATTAATATTAGTTGGGCTCTTGAACAAAAATTCCGACTCTGTCACTGCTAGGGGTATGTATGCAGTGCGCTAACACCCTCCCATACTTCCAAATATATTTTATAAAATAGTGAACTGTTTAATTATTTTTTTAGTAGACCTGTCAATTAAAGGCACTAATATAATTCCTTTATATATATATGGCGTATGCAGAAGGTTGATATCAGGCTGCTTAGATGACATATGTTAGGTATGAAACACTCTGAATAAGCAAAAATATCTTATAATTTTTGTGTTTACATTACAAATTTATAACCTTTTATTTTGCATGTGTGTGTGTGTGTCTATATATATATATGCATCTCTAATCTCTTAGTTACACCAATGCTAGCTAGAGTATATATATACCATGCAAATATATGTATATAATTAATATATAAACACATTTGTACGTGACCGTGTGTGTGTGTGTACATGTAACTCTAGCAAGGTATATATATAAAGTTGACAAAGTCTTGAATATGGTTATGGCGCTTTGAAGTTTAACTAGATGCATCAATTTCCGAACAACCCTAACAACAAAATATATACAGATATATAAGTCCTCCACCCCAAGATAACTCTACTCTCCATAGGGTAGTTGTCTAACAACACTCTAATTAAACCCTCTACTACTTTTTACTTTTACCCCTTTCTTGACCCTATAGTGTATATATATATTATTCTTACATTACTTGTAAACCTTGTTTGCTTTGACACTATTAACATTATATCCATTTCGGCACGTCTACTTTGAGGAGGTTGAACAGATCAAATTTTAGTTAGGTGAATTGTGGTTGGCTTTCTCAAATGTTACAAGCCAAACAGCCCTCTCCCCTCCCCTCTCTTTTTATGCATACTATCTATATCTATTTCTAAATATTTTTCCCACCTAACCCTCTATAAATCTAATCTTGGATCCATAAATCTAGCTTCAATATTTTCAAGAAATTGAAATTCCCTTGTACCCTCATATTCCGTTTGCATGGAAGGCCAAAACTACCCCTACTTGTTCCCATTGAGTGGTTCTGGTTCGTCTTCCAATGTTCTAGAACAATCCATGCAAAACCCTCATTTCCCTTGTTCTGATCAGATGGATTTGGCTAGCTTTTTGCCTGCTGGTTCGATCGAACAGAAGCCCGTTTCGACGGCAAATACGGGGGAGTTTGTTGATCAGCAAAATGGAAGCAGATTGAATAAGTCCAAGTTTGGAAGAAAAAAGAAGCAAATTCCACCGAGAGTGGCGTTTCATACAAGGAGTGAAGAAGATATTCTTGATGATGGGTATAAATGGAGAAAATATGGCCAGAAATCCGTCAAGAATAGCGTCCATCCAAGGTATAACTTTATAAATTTATTTTATTTTTTATTCAATGTGTAGATAGCTAGTTTTGGTTGTGTTTGTATAAATGTGATCGTGAATAATAACATTAATTATTTAGTATTATTGTTTTTAGTTAGTCAAAAACTGGTCATCAGCTAAAGTAAGGTGAACGATAAAATCACATATCGCATGCACGATAAAAAGTGATAAAATAATAAGAAACTAAAATACATATGCAGTTATATAAATATGGTATTTCATGCATGCTTATATTTGTAAATGCCTATATAGCATTCAATGCAATGTAATCAAATTTTATTCAAAAAATAAAATAAGGAGATCATAACATTTCGTAAGTTCAGGCATAAAGTTGATAATTCATAAAGGGAACGGTATCGTAATGAAATTAAAACTCAATTTGATCCCCGAGTTATTGAAATGTTAAAAACTATTTCGTTCTTGCATTAATGAGAAAGCAAAACTAATAAATAAACAAATAATCAGTACTCCTAAAAAATAATGATAATTAAAGAACCATGATATATAGACCTTAGATTGTAAAATCAATTTTTGAAATGTTATATATTTATATTTGCTAGCAAGTGAAAAGCATTATCAAAAGGCAAAAATTCTCTAGTAGTAAGTTTTTTAATTTAACTAGTTACCATGTACTGTTACGTATTATAATAGATATAGTCATATAGATCAATATTCATAACATGAATGTCTCATATACATAATGTACATCTATCTTCTTCTTCGCAAGGAATTGAACACCCCCAAATAAAGCCGAGTTCGATACCTGTATTGCTAGCTAGGAAAACCATGACTTGAACTTGTTTAATTTTGGAAGAAACAACGATTTTGTGCGTCTACTTTATTTCTTCTCCTTTAAGGACCAGAAATAATTAACACTTGAGATCCTCTAGTTCCACTTGTGTGTGATAATTGTGTGCCAAATTTCAAAATAATTACTTTTTTTTTTATTATTCTTTTCAATTTTAATTTATTTTCGTTTAGTATAATTTTACATTATTATTTTGGGTTTATAATTTTTTAATATTTAATATTTATTTTTTAATTAATATAATTAATTTTTGGGTTGATTATTCCAAATTGAGGGCATATAATTTTTTTAAAAAAAAATCAATTTTTAGCAATAAATATTAGTTATGATCAGCTATAATATAATAAATTTTATTTTTATAATAATATACAATTTTAATGTTGGCACCGTTTGACACTCAAATTGGGACTTCAGAATCTCCAGTATAACAGTACGCGTAACTGTTACATGATGAATTCTAAGATTTTATTTTTACTTTTGTGTTAGTATATTTTTTGCGGGTTTCAACGAAAAGATTTGCATATAAAATACAGTACATGTATTGATTACTAGATTAACTATACTCTCCTATTCCAGAACTCGATCGTTCGCGTTGAAAATTTGATAGCTAATCACTGTAGCTTCTCTGAAAAATTTAAATATCCATCTTGATCAGTATTATCTATAATGAATTATCTCACTGAGCACACATCTTCTTGCGCATCTCTTGTTGCTAAGGAGCTACTACCGTTGCACACATCATACGTGCAACGTGAAGAAACAGATCCAGAGGCTGTCGAAAGACACGAGCGTTGTCGTCACCACCTACGACGGAATTCACAACCATCCTTGCGAAAAGCTCATGGAAACCTTGAGCCCGCTTCTCAAGCAACTTCAGTTTCTCTCCAGATTCTGAAAAAACAAACAAACAAACATTTGCCTCGAGATTTTCTGTGCCCAAATCTGTACAGAACTGTATAGGAACGTATAAAAGCAGAACGTGATGACGAGAGAAGAATGTTACTTGTATTAACAGATCAATGTAACATATTTACTGTAATGTATATTCCTACTTACCTTACACTTCAGCATGTAGCTTTTGCTGCAACAGAAATCAGTTAACAGTGACTTACACAGAACTGTTCATACAGCAATGTAACGAATTGACAAGTATTTTTATGGATTCACGACGAAATTGAAGGAAACAAACTTAAATGATCACTTCTGCTTTGTAATCTTGAAAAATATTGTCATCGTATTACATCAATGTATATTACAATGCAAAAGATTTCACGGCCTAGAGTTATTTGTTACAACAAAAGAATCAACCAAAATTGAGAAAACTGAGAGAGAGAGAGAGAGAGAGAGACCACTGCGTTGAGATCTTATAGCTAACTAGACACATTATTAGCACATTCCCCATATTTCAAGAACTACAAAGTAGAACTTGAGAAGATATTTGCCCGGAAAAATTGTCAATAGCAAGTGTTTACAGCTGGAAGGTGCCTATATCATTGGAATGTTGTGAAAGCTTTACTGTTCTTTCACCAACCCATTCAAGCCTGTACGAGAGGTCGAGATTCTGAACCAAATGTTTCAACCTGCTCATTTCATCCATAGCTTTGTTGTTCCCCTGCAACAGAGACAAACGAAGAGAAGTCGGGATAGTGGTCCTTAGAAAGAGTTTTGGTGCAATGTAATCCATCATACACTGAAGTATACTTGTGTGAGATGACCTAACAAGGAGACCAACTAATTTTTCCATGCAATTTGTGAGAATAGGAAATTAGGAATATGAAAAATTAGATTAATGAATCCAAATAAGCTTGTTCATCTATATTATTTCTCATACCATAGCAGCAATTGTGTAACTAACCCCAAAGGTAAATGAACTAATGAATGACATTTTTGTGCTTGCTTCATGACAATTAGCTCAAATTATTATTTTACTTAGTTTCCACCATAGTTTTATTGCTTTTCTGTGTTTAGTAATACCGGATTATTGAAGGATCTTTTTTGTAGAAAGATCTAAAAGTTACATAGAAGGAATTACCGGTGAATTGGTTTGTTCATCGTCCCGCAATACACTACCCATTGTGCTTGACCTAGTGGAATTAGGTGATAATCCCTCCCATTCGGGAGCAAATATCAGCTTGCTGCACTGGACAGGAACAAGATTTCGGCTGAGTTTCTCCCACCACACAGATCCCAGTGACCACCATCTAATCATCAAACCATTCTCCGAAAAAGCAACGAGCCCCTGCAAGAAGAAAAAAGAAAGAGGGGGAGGGAGAAGAACTTTAGAATCATGAAAATTGTGAGTTGTGACAAGAATAAATAAGAAATGCAGAAATCACTAAAAGTCTAAAACAATTCATATCATAATGCTTAGAAAATTTTCAATATTTTTACACCAACAGACCTACTATGCTATAAAAAGCACGCAAGAAAGCTGCATTATGTGGATACAATAAAATTTTAAATTTGCAAATAAAACAAATTATAAGTCTGTGAGCCCTTATATTCTGCTTAAAAGGTAATTTGCAAACATCACTGGTGGATAAAACTGATGGACAAAACGGAATCTCTAGTGCATTGATATTTTTAATTTTATACTGACAACTAATTTAAATATGGGAAGGTTGTATGGAATTGAATGCACCTCTCCATCTGGTGAGAAGCTTAAAGAGGATATTGCTGTAGTTAGTTTTGTTTCCGAATTTGAACGTACAAACTGTCCGCTGGCATCCAAGACCTTTATCTTGCTCATGCTAAAATATAAGTGGAACAAAATTGTGAGAACAAACATAAGAAAGTCAAGACACATTTCATCATTAGTAAACAGACAGTGAAAAAGTATGATATTATTTTCTAAGCCATACATCAACTCAGGTGACGCCTCCAAATGGCATAATTTGAACATAAAGTGTGAAAGAGAGAGAGAGAGAGGAAATCCTTCTTTTGATCAAAAGTACAACAAAAACACGGGCTTCCTACATAAGATTTTGGAATTTAATGTCATTATTCCTAGTTTAAAGATGAGTGAAGAAAACTTATTCGTGAATAATATCATTGTCATATCACTCACACTTTTATCCACCAAAGTTGGGTTTGCATATACTGTATTTATGACATTCAAATATAAAGGTAGAGAGAGAGAGAGAGAGAGTACACAGAAATGTATGTCAGCATACTCACAATTGAGGCATTAATTCATATTATCCAACACCTGAGTAGAAAATTTTACTTGCATGATATTGGCATTGTAATATCAAATGAAAGCACTTCCCTATTTCAATGCCATAAATTATTACCTTTGCATGTCGTACACCCGAATACTAGCATTTTTCATTTCTCCAATTGCATCCCCAACTGCCAACCGGGTTGATGTATCATTTAGGGCTACCATAGGAAAGACCCGTACAACCTCTTTCAGTGTCGTCATAGAACTTTGGAGGCAACTTCTCCGCATGGTTGAATTGCTGGGATCCATTGTCTGCAAAATAAACATGACCACCTGCAAACCTGTCTAGATGTTAGAATAGGCAAAATTACTGTGCTTCTCAGTCCTTGGAACTGTACCATAAATTAACTCCTTAAAGTACTGACGTGGTCAATATTGTTTTTCTCAAAATATAAGATTCTAGAAATCCAGATAAACCTCAACTCAAATTCAGCAAGTAGTCAAAACAGACAGTTGCTGACAAATGGTTAATTAGAAGAAAAAACAAACAACATGGGCAATCAAAACATAAGTTACAGAGAACAATGGTTTTCCCCCTAGTTTATGAACAAGATCATCTTCTCAGCCACCCACATAAAACAGAAAGGAAGAGAATAATCAAGTTTGAAACACAAGAAAATGATTATGCGAACATGAAACGTCTACAAAGGATAAGACTAACAAAGCATAATACATATTTTATGTTCTCCAAAACCTCCGGACTAAAGAAGTGTTGGCATTTCACTAGTCTTCATTCAAGATGAAAACCATAACAACTTAGCCTTCTTGTTACTTTATATTCCAATTGAAATTTACATAAGCAATTTCATTTAATATAAGCCCATAAATTTTATATTGTTATTCAAATTCTACTGTCCAGCAAGCAACGTTAGGAAGAAATTATGGCACTCTATAGTAACGAAATCAACAAACTATGGTACTGCTCATGGAAGAAGAAATCTGGATATCTTAAACAAGACAATTGAAAATTATAAATTGCTTCTACACACCTGGTCTAGATATGGAGCTAAGTTTCTTGAAGAACCACGGGTAACCCTTATCAAAGTCATGAGGGATACCACATGAACAGGTGAATCAGATGCAGTGGACCAAATTTGGCTTTCTATCACATGCAGAAATCCAGGAATGTCAGCCATTGCTAAACTTGGAAGAAGAATTCCAACTAAAGTATCTCGAATATTATGAGGTGCCGCATAGTGTGGTGAAGATGCACTAGTTGAGGTACCACTGACACACTCTACTTGAAAGAATATGTCCCCTATCAGACGAGGTATTTCAGAACCAATGCACATCTTCCAAGTACTCTCCATACCTTCAGCTAAAATCTCAGCAGCTGCAGCACTATACTTTTCATTCATAGCCATGACTAATTTTAACAGAGGATGAACCACAACTGTGGCAAGTCTTGGTTTGACAAGGCTAGGATACCATACAGCCAATGCAGCAGCAACAATTATTTGAGAAGTCATTGCATCTTGAGTTGTTCCTCCAACACATGAAATCCAATCTTGCAATTCATATGATTCCAACCATGATGTTATTTCTGACTCTTCCTCAACAAAGTCCCCTTTAGATTCCATTTTCACATCAGATGTAGAACATACTGCAGTTGCATTTCCGTGCTCTTTCTCTGATTTTTTGTAAGGGAATACATCAAGACTTACAAGCTGAGTGGCTTTTGAACAACACAGTGGATGGGGAATAGATCGTGAAGCAGCACAATGAAATAAAGAGCGAGCAGCCATTTTCACATGCTCAAACTCACTCTGCCAAAAGCTTGCCAAGACCTGTGGAGCAGAGGGAGACAATCACAACAATGCTATAATGCACAAAAGACCATATTGGACTATTCACATCAAATTAAATTACTTTAGTAGCATATGAGAAATCTAATGCAACATCTGCTGAGCCAACTACATAAGCGACATCATAACCAATATGGAATCAACTCAAAAGAGCTCACAAGTAAATTTCAATTTCAACTTCTTATGTTTCATGGAAAAGATCATAATGCTTTCTCTTTTTAAGGAAAAAAAAACTAAATATGCAAAAAATTTGCTTTTAGGAAGCAGGGAAAGATGACTTCTACTTTGTTCTGCCTTTCTTTCGCATCTGCACTTACCATGACAAAATATAGCAGTCAGGAACAAAACTAATTATCAAGGGTAGGGTAATGTTGTTAAACCCGGACATCAAACTGGTCAATCAACTAGGTCACTGGGTTACTAGTTTGATTGGTTGAACAGTAATGAAAAAATCGGACGACTCATAAAAGTTTATTTTATATATATTTGTAGATATATCAACTAAATTAAAAACAAATACCAAGATTTCCTAAAAAACATACTAAGATAAATTAATAACATTTTAAATTTAATATGAAAAGTTCAATCTAATAAACAGATCCATATCCCTAAGTTGTCTTTTTTTTTTCATCCACCATTTTCTTTGCCCACGTCTCTCTCTCTCCACTTTTCTTCTGTTTTATTCATCTCTCTCTTCACCTCTTTCTAAATTTTTCTATCGGCACTTCTATTTTATTTCACCATATCCTTTTCTCTAAATTCTCTCTCTAAGTCAACTCTTCTGTAATTATTTATTCACCACAGTGAAGATGAAAGAAATTATTTATCTTCTGTCAAATTCCCCAACTTCTCACGGGAATTGTTCCTTGTTTCAAATAGCCCAACTTCTCTTCTCTTTCCTGAATGTCTTTAGTTTCTACCTTTTTTCCTTTAATTTCTTTACTACTTTGTTAATAAGTTGAAGGATGATAGGAATCAATCAGAATACTCGTCTCAATTATAGATCTACAACCGCCGACACAAGTGAGAAACATAAAAGAAGATAGATTGAGAAAGATCTGTACTATGGCCGACACAAGTGAAGGAAAAAAAGAAAAGTAATTTGGATCTACAGATATCCGGGTTGCCGCCGGTTGTGAGCTGATTGAGAAAGATCACTACTATGGCTGACACAAGTGAAGAAAAAAAAGTTATTTGGATATCCAGATATCCAGGTTGCTGCCAATTGGGTGCGGTTCATCTGGTTGTCGCCGGTTGTGAGTGGTTCACTGTGGTTTATTTGCTAGACCATTCGAGAGCACACCTGGACCGGTATTAAAAGATGTTGGCAGTCCAACCGGTCCGGGTCTGATAACATTGGGGTAGGGAGGTGCGTCCCATGCATGCATCCAAATAGTAAAGAAATAGTGACTGAAGATGATACTCCTTTTGTCCCATATTGTAGTTCCCCTCCAATTTTTACACGGGTTAAGAAAATATATTTAATGTACTTGCAAACATAAACTTTTCCTAAATACCTTTACATATAGATTCAAAATAAAATGATTGTTAATTTCTAAGAATATGAAATAAGGGTATACTGAGAAAAATGAAACTTTAATGCACATCAATTATAGACAGTGGACTATAATTTTGGGACGGACAAAAAAGGAATAAGAGACTACAATTATGAGAAAAATTTATTAACTATTATCAATAGACCATATAGAATATTCTTCAAAGAAATTATTTTAGAAAAGAGTTCACTGCACAGTTGGTCTTATCTCCAAATTATTTATATATTACACCAACTAGAAGCATGTAAAACTATTTATTTTATATAAAAGGCCAACTAGTTACAAATAAAACCTTAAAAGTTAAAACAACGCAGTTTATTTCGCTGTGTAGACAAGTTTCTTGAAGAGAAAAGTGTAAAGTATGGCAATGGGGTGTTGTCTTAATCAATTGATTTTTTCATCTTAGGATAAGTAATACATTAAAAAATCAATTCACATAGATCAAAAGGCACAATAGATTTTGCAATTCCCAGACTTTACGTAATGAAGTAACAGAATCTATGAAATTTATGATATAACATGTTACCTGAAGCCGAGGAGGTTTAATGTCCAAAACTTTCTCTGCAAATTTCCGTGTATAAAATGCAGCTAAAGCACTGCAAGTGAGAGATTTACGCAGTAGATATATAAGAAATTCATGATTGAAGAAGTCCATTTATTCACATGCCTAATCACAATTATTATTAAAACCAGTTGCTCTCACATAAACTTGCATGAAAGTTTTTGTAGTAGGTTAGGCTTAAGTGAGAATCTTCCACATTGCTATGCCATAAAAAATAAGAACAGCATATGTTAATTCATTAACTTAAAAGGAAATGCTGATATGTTGAACAAGTAAATAACACCTTAGCAAATCCTAAAAGAAAAACAAATTAACTACATATTGTAAAATGTTTGTAGTTAAACTGTCTCGCTCACCCACTGGCAGACGAACAAGAATGAGATAAGCTGATCAAATGCTGCGCAAGGGACACCATTGTTAATGATCTCAAGGCAGAGTACTCAGAAGAAGATCTCCAGAGCTGTAATATCAATATACAATGTGTTTAGATACAATCCGAGTCAGGAAATGTGATTAAAATCAGCATTTATATAGTACCTCTAGAGTTGAACTTGAACCAGGAAATGTCAGTGTCATAGAACCCCGGTCCCCTAATATGCCAGAAGATACAATAAATGAATCAGGTTTTTTGAGATGCATTTCAGTTATTAGCAAATTATCAAGTTCTTTATCAACATCCCAAAGGTGCAGAAATGACAGGCTGAACTGAAGTAGACATCCTTCAAGCATTTGAACCAATTCATGATGTTCTGGTGTAACAACAGATGCCCCATCAGATCTGTTCTTCCCATTCCCAAAATGAGGCCTAGGCATCTGCGCCCCTACTTCCTTCAAAGAAGTATCTTCCCTTCTGTGAGCACCAGCTCTAGAACTCCTGTTTTCATTTCCCTTCACATCCTTCTTTTCTCCTAGGTGACTACCATCCTCTAAAAACTCATTCATTGAACATAGTGACATCAAAGAAAAGAGATCAAAACACAAAGTGGAAACTCCAGGAAAAGGAGAATAGCTTTTAATTGGGTGCTTCTCACTGTGGAAGACTCCTGATGTAAGCCGGCCTGATTTTGTACCAGATCCATTCATAACCTTTGATGATTCTGGAGTGTTCGGTTCAATTTTACTTGTGGTGGAAGCCTGTGGAGGAATCCCCATCCTGTGAAATTTTGGATGATAATGTGAAAACTTTGTTGGCTCAATCATTGGCAAAACTAGAGAGGAAGCTGAAGTATTTCCATTCATCAAGTTGCTAGACAAAGCGATCTCATTTATGGATTTAAGAAAATGGTCGAACATTGAATGTGCAGCAGCTCCACGAAGAACTCGCTCACGAGCACCTGTCTTTACATCCCAAATGTATAGAATGTCATGCAGATCAGCTTTTTCTGAATGGTTTGGACACAGACATGCTATGTAACCTCTTACACCATCCCAAAGGACTCTTGCTGGAAAGTACACATGTCCAGGAAATAATCTCTCCACCCTCAGAGTATGAAGTGAAACAAGGGCGACGCATAAGTCATCCCCCACAGTCAAAAAGCAATCGCTCCATGGGTATCCAATTTGAGTTGGAGGACGAATTATTTGACGTACTGGAGCTACATGTTGGTGCAACACTGTAATGGGATTACCAGATTCAAGATCCCACACACGAACAGTGCAATCCATACTACCTGACAGCAAAACATGGTTTGAACTACATGTACCAGACTTACTCACCATCAGATGTGAAGCTAAACATAGCACTGCTCCTTTGTGCCCAGAGAGATGGTGCTTCTGTTTGTTTGAATCTGCTTCCTGTGATTGATTTTGGGTAAGTGACTCCAATGCTGAGAAGAACATGTGAAACCTAACAATTTCAATATCACCACTGAAGAAGCCATAAACAATGGCGTAAGGTGCTGGGTAATTTTCAGATATGACCATGGAAGAAGATACTAGTTCACCTCCTTGAGAAGTAACATAACTTGAATATTTACTATTCCTCTCACTTGGAGACAGCACACTCTTCTCTGGTGGAGTCATCTCATAACTCATGATTTCACCATCATCAAGAACATCATGATTTAGGCCCTCGGTTTTCGACAAAGAGAAGTTCATAGCCAAATCATCGAAAAGATCACCTTCAGCAAGCATTTTACACTTTAATGGGGATTTTCCATAATTATCATGTTGCAGAGGTGAGGGCCATATAGTAACATGAGGTCTCCAGAACTTATGTATCTTGACATAAAAGCAAATTGACTCAACACGAAACACATACTTACTCAGAGGTATGAAAGAAAAACATAGTCTCATATCGGAAGGATGCAATACAGCAGGGATAACAGATAGAGGATCATACTTGAATATACCATTCGAGTATGATATCCTGTATATAATAGCCACACCTGCGTTATTCCAAACTACAAATTCTTCCACGAAACCATTACTTGAGATACTGCTATCATCCTTTAGGAATATGCCACCCACTACATATAGCTTGTCTTCATAACACAACTGATCATCTGTAAAAGATATCTTACCAAAGACAATCCCATTATGTGCTTGCCTAAATGTGCAATATGTTCTATGCACAAGGGCCAAAACATAAGCTCGCTTGGCAAAAGCCATAAGAGATTCCTTCTCTTTGGATTCATCAGCCCAGTCCATCACTTTTAAATTTGAGGAATCATTTGATACATCAGAAACATTTTGCCCCTTTAGATCAGAGTCCTTCACTATTGGTAAAAATAGTACCTTACTAAACACATCAATGATCATTACCGACTGCGACTCCATATCCTCCGATGTAAATACCACAGAAGTGGACTTCAAAGGTCCAATAGACACATTCCCATGGAAAACAGTTTGGACAACTGCAAGAGTAAACGAGTCTACAATTATAATTGTACACTTCGAAGGATTTGGATTTTGTAACTCTGTATCCACCAACTCGTGTCCTTCCACTGAATTAGTTGACTGATGTTCTAGGTTGACAAAAGTACAGGTAATACATACATATCTATTGTTGTTGGGCATGGGCCTAATCATGAATGGGCTTCCTGTCCAAGGAGGAAGTTTCCTTCTTCGTCTACAGTGTCCACTTGCTCTGCTCCAAACACATAATACACCATCACTACTTGCACTTATTAGCGCACCACATTTCACTGAATTAGGATGCGACAGCACATCACTCGAACTAGTCAACTTTCTATCTTCAGATGGCTCAAGAGGAAAACAAATCCCTAAATCAGATATTGGAGTGGCATGACCACACAACATCGCTACTGGTCTGGTTTCCTGATCAATGAACATATATAATAATAATAATAATAATAATAATAATAATAATAATAATAATAATAATAATAATAATAATAATAATAATAATAATAATAATAATCTAATTTTTTTAGACAATATATCATTGTTGTAGATAAAAAAGAAAAGAAATAAAGATTAGATGTCTACGTATATTTTAAGTAATGGTCCATCCACTAATGTTCATCTGCTCAAGAAAAAAGATTTAATGATAATGCTGTTAAAAGTAAAATTGTGATATTGAGAATTAGGTTGTTTATTTAATATTAGTGTTACCATTTCATTTCCCTTACCGGATGCTTGGATTATGAAACAGATGCATATGCAATCGAGCTATTAAGTTAAAATTTGACCAGAGGTGATTTCTAGAGTAAGACACTTGATATTTTTCACAAGCCTTCCGAAAGTGGCATGGAATATAAGCACACCATTTACACTTAATATATTTCAAGTATGTGATGGACTTTATCTACTGTCTATTAATTTTCTGTTATGGAATTTGAGAGCGAAAAACTAGAGGTGCCACACGTTGGTGGAGTTAATAGGCATGCTTATTTTGTCTAATCTAAGTTCTGCATGCTTTAGTGGCACTTCAAAGCCTTGTATGGTTTGCTAATTAAATATATTAGGGTAAAGAGTATGCAGATTATGATGGCAAGACACATAATCAAGAGATTGTTACTGCAGAAAATGACCGTGCAGGTTCATCAGAGCTGGTAAAGGTTGAAAATTTGACAAATTTTCATATTGAAACTAGCACGTATCTCCTTTAATTCCAAAACCGAAGTCTTTTGAGTTGAAAACATTTAATCTAGGTCCTAATCCATCAATGTATCACTATGTCATGTGAAGCAACAGCATGAAAGGTACTAGACCTAAGAACTGAAGTAACACCTCATATAAAGAGAGATGAATAAAAGAATCCGCAGTTTCATCGAGACCTCAAATTCACCTCCTTCAACTATAGGGATCAAATAGAATATCCACACTACCATACACCTTCTGATGAACATACGCATTAAGATCAAAGCCGAAAAAACTTTCAACAGAAACCAGACACAATCAATTGAGCTCCTCTAAATTATTCAAGACTAGAAAAACACGACAAGTTAAGCCAATAACAGCAGAAATTCAGCGCATTCATCCCATTGAGTGAGAGAGAATTCAGAGGCTAGTGAACAAAAATTATCTGGAAATGTATAAAAGTTGTGCAGGCAATTAATGCAAATTCAATTACCGGTTTGACGAGGGAGGAATTGAGGTTCCAGCAGATGATGGAGCCATCTGATCCGCCGGTGTAGAGAGTCGGCGGTTCGTGGAGTGCCGCGACGGCGGTTACTGTGTGAGCCGGCGGTGCGCCCGACCATATGCAGGCCACCGATTTACACTTCATCGGCTGCAAATCAGTGGACCGGTCTAGACCGGCCGGTTAGGACCTCGAGGGATTTATCTGGGATCAACTGTTCGATCTGTTGGCAGTTCAGAGTTACTTCGGAAATGGAAGTTGTGAACTCCACAAATCCTTTAATCACCAATTTATTTATTTATGTTCAAGTTTAGTTTAGTTTTTTTCTAGGTTTTTTTTTTTTTTTTGTGAGCAAATAGTTTTCTAGTGTCTAAATTATGGATCAATTTTGACCATTTAAATTAATTAGATTGACATACAAGATCTTTCATTTTTTTAAGAGATAACTAACAACTTGTATGCTTATTTTAATATATGTATGTTGAATTTTAGTATTTGTATATTGAAATTTAGCATTGCATTTTCAAAAATAATTTACAAAATTGCCACATCTTTTTCAATCCATTATGTTCGTAAAATATTTTCGACGCTAAAATTCAACATATAGATGAAGCTATTGTGAGGCAAGTATTGAGATCATTATATAATCTCACAAGTATTGAGATCATTATATAATCTCTTCTTTATTCTTTTTGTTCGTTGATTGAGGATAACCGACACTTTAAGTTTGGGGTTTCACATCTGAGTATTTTTATACATCTTTTGTTATGAATTGATGATGTTTTGTTGATGAATTTGTGTAATTTCATGGTTTTGAGCTTACTATCTTATGTTTTGGAGATTATTGCTTGGTTGTGTATTTTGAAGTAGTTTTCAACATATTATTTATTTAATTGATGCAAATTGATCAATACAAATTGGAGAAGAAACAAAGAGGTTCCAAAAGGCTTTGGGCTTATTTCTTATGCAGATTGAAGCAATTGGACCGATTCAAAACAAGGTCATAGTCTCATAGAACTTGTTAGGCGCTAGTATTAATATTGTTATTTATATAAACAAAGACCACAAAAGGTTATGAATTGTAATTTAGCGTATTGGTTTAGTTTTTTGTTAAAGCAATAACAGGTCCAGATCTATTATGTTATATTTATCACACAAACAGTTTTCTTTTCTTTTTTTTTTTGTTTATGTTGGTTATATATATATATATATATGGTTATATATATATATATATATATGTATATATATAGAGAGAGATGGGATCATGTGAGAACCACACCCCCTTGTGAGAACTGAGAACTAATTTCATCCACAGATCTCGCCAATATGGATGGCCAAGATACACTCCAAGATTAAAAAACGCGATGAACTGGGGGTATTTTCGTAATTTATGAAATCTATTATAGTGAGTTGCATCACTTTTTTCTCTCTCTTAAGCTTACGAGGCAGTGCCTTGAGAGCAACCGACGAGCACCCCTTCTCCACTCCGCCGCCGTAACCGATCTCCCTTAGCGACTCTCACACCACCTCCACCGAGTAGTTGAGCACCGCCGCCGTCCCACGCATGGTGAACGCCGCCTGATCGTAGGCTAAGGCCACCTCCTCCGCCGTGTCGAACGTCCCCAGCCACACTCTCACGTTGTTCCTCATTGAATCCCTTATCTCCGCCGCGAACTTCCCCCAGGGCCACCTCCTCACCCCACTGTACATAACTTCCGCAGCCGCCGAATCACCGCCTCAGGCGCAGGCGGTGACGGAGGTTACTCCCTCAGCAAGAACTCCGTAGAGAAGCATTTCTTGAGAATCATTCTCATTGAAAGACAAGCTGCAGTAGTGATCGGAATAGGAGATCACACCGTCGAACGACGACGTGGAAAATTCTGACGAAAGTGTGGAGGAGGAATTGTAGTAATGGAAAGCTGAGGAAGGGAAATATATATGTGGTGAATAAATAGAGAATAAGTAAGGAAATCTTTGTAGTAAGGAGTTTGAATTTCGTAGTCGTTGGTTTGAATTTGATCAGTTCTTATATATCATGTAATTCTTAATAACAAATTTTTATTTTTTATGGCTTTCATCAAGTAAACGAAAATAAAAATATTAAAAACATAATCGGAATGCTAAAATAAGTCATGGCAGTGCTAAAATAAGTCATGACAGTGCTAAAATAGCTAATGACAATGTTAAAACCCTAAATTGAAAAAATACACCTAAATCACATATACAATTCTAAACTCTAAACTACAGTGCTAAAAATGAAAAATCATGAAGCATAAAAAGATGCCGATGATATTTTTTTATTGTAATGCTAAACAATTATCATGCTAAACAAGGGTAATGTTAGTGCTAAAATAAGCCATGACAGTGCTAAAATAGGGAATGACAATGCTAAAACACTAAATTAAAAAATATACGCGTGGATCACATATACAATGCTAAACTCTAAACTATAGTGCTAAAAATAGAAGATCATGAAGCATAAAAAGATGTCGATGATATTTTTTTATTGTAATGCTAAACAATTGTCATGCTAAACAAGGGTCATATATTAGTACTAAAATAAGTGATTTTTGCTAAAACCTAAAAGAGACATGCTAAAAAAGACCATGACAGTGCTAAAACAGATTTGATGTCTACGGGTTTCCTTGTATTTTGCCGTGTGTTTCCACCGCTCCGATTATTTCTTTCATTTTTTTGAGGCAACACCAACCAGCTATATTTTAAAATTTGAAATATTACTAATTTTGAATGGATGATTTTCTATTGATATTACTTTTAAATGTGACAAACATTTGAGAAATTATACGGGTTCAAGGTAATTAAATGTCAACAAGCAGAAATAGTGGGAAAAAAAATCAAACTATGCTGAAGGAAATATATCGGAAATTAGAGTCCCAAGTAGTTATTTTCTGACTGAAAATCAAGGCTGTAACATACAGTGTACATTATTGCAATAGATAAATTTAGTAATCTCACAGCCTTGATTTGTTTAATGTGACAAATGATACTGCCATGGATTTACTAGTTGAACAATATTTAGGTTTTATTGTTCAGAGGGAAACATTAAAATTTCCATGTGAACCGTGTGAGAACACAAATAAATTTCATAATATTGTCAGCTTAAATAATCTACTGATAATCCAAAAATGCCAATTTTAGAAATCATAAAAAGATTTAATCTTAGATCCCGCCAAAACTGTAGGCAAATATTTGCATCTGAATGCAACTTGTAGAATATGTCATGTTAGTGCTAAAATAAATCATGGTTTTTTTACAATGTCGATGACATTTTTTTATGCTAATGCTAAAAAAGAGTCATGCTAAAATAAATCATGGCAATGCTAAAAAAGGCCACGGCGGTGCTAAAATAAGAAATGGCTTTGAAATAAGAGAGCATCAGCACTCAACTTTGCATTGAAAGTACTATTGTTTCTACAGTTTCAAGTTAAATGGTTGTGAAAATTATTGTATTTTATGTGATATTTGATCTCATCATATTAGTTTTATGTGTCAACCAATTTTGCAGTGGTTTCTATTACTATAGTGAGTAATTATATTCACTTTAATCTTTGCAAACTCTTTCTGTACGCTGTTAGTTTTCTCTTTTCTTGGCAAGTTTATGATATGATTATGAGTAGTTCGAGGAAGTCGTTTCTTATTATTTTACTTATCCATCAAATACTTCCTTCATTAAATTTCTCCGGTTGGCATATGCTAAATGGAAAATCTCTGATGTTATAAGTTTTAATTTGCATCACAATTGCTTCTACTTATAGAATTGACTCCTTTTTATAGCTCTACATTGCTCCATTCGTACATGAATTCTACCTGCTAACTGCTAAGTAGTGCGTTCAAGATTGCAGAAAGTTATTCTTATAGTTAAAAGTCGCGTTCGTAATGAGATGGATGATCATTCTCTCTGATAAGTCAGCTTTCATTTATTTCTAGAGATTTGAGTCTCTGAAAAAAGGAAGCATCTAGTCTGGATGGAGTACGAGAAGGGGAAGTATATGGTAGAAGTCATCGGGCTTCCATCAGAAGCACGTTGGGAAGACGTTTACCAGTTCTTCACCAACTGTGGCAATATTAAACACTTAGAAATCATCAGGTGGGTTACTTGTTGTTTCTTTTGGTGTTAAAATAAGTCATGACAGTGTTAAAATAAGTCATGACAGTGCTAAAATAGGGAATGACAATGCTAAAACTCCAAGCATCAACCTACCTCTTTGATTTTTGTAACCTAATCCTAATCTGTATCATATTATCTATCTATAGAAAGTAGAAACACATATGGGCACACCAAAATAAGGAATTTCACGAGCCAATTAAATATAACTACCAATAATTACACAATTCTATATTTTAAATTTTCATTATAGAAACGGGCTTTTTTTAACAACAACGTCCATACTCTCCGTATTCTCTTATAAGTCATAACCCAAATTTTAAAAGAAAAAAAAAACCACGACAACACAGATCTATATTAGTGCGGGTAACTTATATAAAGGATACGCACCAATCACAATACCCCATTAACCAAACTTTTTTTATGTGTGTGTATATAAAATAGAAATGACGGTGCTAAAATAGAAAACGACGGTGCTAAAAAGGGTCATGGCAGTGCTAAAATAAGAAATGACAGTGCTAAAACCCGAAATTGAAAAATATGCACGTAAAATCTGAGTATTCATATATTTTCCGATTTTACCCTTTCTAAGTTTCAGGGTCAGCGAACTTCCAAGATATTACGAGATTGCCACCGTTTTTTTTTTTTTTTAATTTTGGAGCAAATCTGGCCGTCTAAATCAGAGCAATATGTGGTTGAGATTGGTTCTCGGTTCTCACCTAGGGTGTGGTTCCTTCTAGAACCCAACCCTATATATATATATATATATATTAAAAGATCATAGTTATTCGACCGCACCGTCCTATGAATAACTTGCGCTCCAGTATACCAACTTGGCTAAGATGAGTTGTATGCATAAATGCTCAACTCCAAAAGTATATTACAATCATATAAATGGATCGACTATTAGGATTGTCAAGCCCATTTATATGTGAAAAAGGAAGCAAGTATCATACCCATAACAATAACTTGGGCGCTGAGCCGCTGACTGAGAGACAACACATGTTTTTTTTCTTTCCAAATAAGTGAGTTTGCGTGGTTTAGTAATTGATTGAAAAAAAAGTATTTTATTAATGTTTTGGTGGAATTAGTATGCTCGAAAATGAGAAAAGAGTACATAGATTAAATTTTAGAATTTTGGATGTGGGTGTGTGCATGAACCGGCATGTGTGTGTGTTCCTTTTTGTTAATTTTATTTTATTTTATTTTAAAGAGTCTAACACAGTGTAATTGTAAATCTCAGTTATATTTTAAAATTCCAATTCTAGCCTAATAAATAACACTTTATATTTGTATTAAAAGGTATAAGGGTTTTTTTTTATTATTATTAAAAGGTATAAGGCTTAATTCAAAAGGACTTAGCGGAACATGGGAGCCTTTTCATTTCTTCAGTTTTTTGGGAGCATTTTATTATTTTAATTATTGCATGTATTTTTTTTTACTTTATTTAATTAAAAGCATGCTGTTAATTTTGAAAATGATATGAGATGTAATGATTGGGGTTTAGTGTTTATGTTGTACAAGTATAAGGTTCAAACAAACGTCATGTACAATTAGAATATGGTGTATACCACATTCATTGGTGTTTATCCCAATGGTTGGATTTTAAAACCACTTGTATGCATTTTAATTTATTTTTATTCCAAGATTATTCTAATTTTATTGAATTAAAAACATAGAATAAATATTGTCATATTGACTATGGTGATTGGCCTAATGATTAATGTTCGGTTTTAATAAGCATAGTTTAGGGGTTTGAAACCCTTATATTATATTTTATTTCAAGATCATTTTGAACTTTATGTCAATAAAAACATGTTTAATTTTCAACATTAGTGTTTACTCCAATGGTTGGACTTTAGATTAGTTATTAAAGGTGAAGGTTTCGATACGTTTTGATGCATTTTTATTATACTTTTTAATTCGAAATATTTATGAGAGTATTTAATCAAAACAGTTTATTTAATGTTGTATAAATCATTCTATGCCAAGTTTCTATTCTTTTCATTCATGTTATTGGTAATGCTCCTGGATACAAAATTATATTATATTTATTTAATTAAAATAATTTAGTTGATGTAGCATAAATCATTCTAGGCATATTTATGAAAATATTTAATTAATACAGTTTAGTTAATGTTGCATAAATCATTCTTTAATTCATGTTATTGGTAATGTGTTTAAGCCCTCTTGGCTACAAAATTATATTATATTTATTTAATTAAAACAATTTAGTTAATGTAGCATAAATCATTCTAGACCAAGTTTCTATTCTTTTAATTCATGTTATTGGTAATGCTCCTGGTTACAAAATTATATTATATTTATTTAATTAAAATAATTTAGTTGATGTAGCATAAATCATTCTAGGCATATTTATGAAAGTATTTAATTAATACAGTTTAGTTAATGTTGCATAAATCATTCTTTAATTCATGTTATTGGTAATGTGTTTAAGCCCTCTTGGCTATAAAATTATATTATATTTATTTAATTAAAACAATTTAGTTAATGTAGCATAAATCATTCTAGACCAAGTTTTAATTCATGTTATTGGTAATGTGTTTAAGTCATCTTGGCTACAAAATTATGTTATATTTTTTTTATCTTATCTATTTTTCTTAATTTAGATTAAATTTAAAAATGAGTGTGTGATATAATAAATCAATATTTCCATATTATTCTATAATTCTTTAAATTCTGAATTAAGTATTATAATTTTCATCTGTGTTTAAGGTATTTCTTTGTACGATCCAGGACTCTGGTTTCTCTTTTTTAAACTAGGATCACTAGTTTGGCCTCTAAATGACGTCACATTACTCGATTCCTAGACACTCACATATTACATCATACAAATAAGACCTAAATTTGTTACTAAGGCATAGTTTATATATAGGTCGTGCTAACCCGAGACATGTTTAGGACGAGCAATATATGATTAAGGTTACACGTATATTTAAATATATTGTTCTAACTCGAGATAAATGACTTAAGATGAGAAGTCGTGGATAAAGCCACATCTACTTTTATCTATAAGGTGGACTTATTACTAACCAAATCATTTCGAAAATATTTTAAAACTTTCCTCCATTTATGAAAATATTAGGCTTATGTTTTTCAATGTGGATTCGATACGACTCATATGAGAATTCCGAATATGCTACTTCGATGTGTGATAGCACTTCAGTACAATTACTTCTGAATATGCCACTTAACCCAAATATTTCAAAATATATTCAGGCAATTGATGATAGCAGATGGCGGATGTAGACTAATGGAGACATCTTATGTGGTTGACGATATTTTAATTTTGAAATATTGACTATATTTAGTTGTGGTCAATGAGTATGACTATTTATACTTCTAATGTATGTTTATGGACAAATATGAACGTTGTGGCCTTGTTGGCTTATTTTGAATGTTGACTAATGTATTTTTTACTAGTCATGATTTAATTTGTTCTTGGTTGTTCGAAAGTTTTATTTAAAAATATTAGGTTGGTTGAAAAGTCTTAACTTATGTGATTAGTTGTTGAATGGTAGATGCGTGTGTGCGTGAAATTTATTAATATTTTAAACGAAGTGTTGTCAGAATTTTTATGATTCGAGAAAATGATTTTTGTTAGTTGCAAAGATTTTATTGTGATTTTCTCTTCTCGTGTGTTTTTTGTTAGCAATTGACCCCTTCGAGTTCAGTATGCTACAATATTATTCTTTTTTTTTTTACTCACACACCCGACCTACAATATTTTTCTTATATCTTATAATTTACGTATATCTCATTTTTTTTTTCTGGATTAGTCATCTTATCTTTTAGTTTTAAAGATTGAAGAATAATATATAGAAGATAATTATTTATTAGACTTTTATTTTTTTTTTAATTATCGTTTAGGTAATAAATTAGATTAAACATCATATTTTTGCTAAACTTTATTGATAAACTTATGAAGTATTATATTATTGCATTGCATTATTCTAATATCGTATATCTTTTTTTTTTTTTTAAAATTCAATTATTCATCTAAACTATCAGGTTGAAATATTAAAGAAGAATAAAAGATTATTATTTATTACATTTACTCTTTTTTAGTTATCATTCAAATAATAATTAAATTAAATATCATATTTTTGCTGAACTTTATGATAAACATACAAAGTATTAATACTATATGTATATATATATATATATATTAAAATTCGCTATATACTGATATGTCGGTATATACAGAAGAATCGATATGTACCTAAGTACCAGTATAACAGTATATACTGAAGTGCCATGCAGTATGGTATATACTAAAGTACGGTACATATTGACACTTATGTGCATACTGAAGTATGATATATATCGATAGATGGTGGTATACCGAACTTTCGATATAGGCCCAGTATACCTTAGTTTTTGAAAATTCATACTGTTATCATACCGATAAAATTTCATTAAATTCTATTAAGGTATTATATTTTACCAAAAAAGTGTTATATTGTAAATTTTGATATTTTCGGTATATTTTTCGAATGGTATGTGCGGTAGTTTGGAATTTCAGTATTTTTCCCCCATTCATATACATAACTTCATTTAGTTTATAAATGTGAATGTTACTTTAATTTAGATCTACTATAAAAAGTTGTTTCATTTAGTATATTATTACATTATGGTATATATAGATATGGCGAATATTTTCACCATTGTACATGCGATGGTACAATAGAAACCATATGAAACATTATTTTACAACATAATACTGCATTTAAATAAATCTTAGGTAGGTCCTATAGTAATTTACAAATTAAGTTCTACCTCGTATCTCTAAATCATCCACAACCTTAGGTCTCTTGTAATTCTTCAACAATAGCGAGCTGCAGACCACACTAACCGAAGATGCCGCCATAACTCCGCCAGCAACCCATGGTGGTAGCCGAAACCTCGCAGACGGGAAGAGCGCGCCGGCGGCTAGTGGGATTCCAAGACTATTGTAGCCTAAAGCCCATATATAGTTAAGCCTGATTCTGAAAAATGTTTTCCTTGAAAGATCTATGGCAGTTATAACATCCTCCAAGTTGCTCTTCATCAACACGATGTCAGCTGCCTCAATTGCAATGTCTGTGCCTGCACCAATCGCCATCCCTACATCAGCAGCTACGAGTGCCGGCGAGTCATTTATTCCATCCCCCACCATAGCCACAACATTGCCTGCAGCCTGTCGAATTGTAAATTAACAATTTTTCTTTAAATGAACAAATACTATTTTACTCTGCCACCTAGCTACCTCCGCTTGCAACATTTGTTGACAAAGCTAGGTAGAAAAAAATATTTATAGACAATTTGATTTACCTCATCTTGCATGTACTGTTAATTTGCACATACTTGTCCAAATTTTACTATCCTCTTGTCTGACACTATATAGTAGTAACTAGTAAGAGAGACACTTAACCTGTAGTTGTTTCACTTTCTGGGCTTTATCTTCAGGTTTAGCTTCTGCAACAACAATGTCAATGCCGACCTCTTTAGCAATCGCATTCGCGGTTCCCAAATTATCACCTGTCATAATTATGCTACTGATTTTCATTGATTTAAGAATAGAAATGGCTTCCTTAGCACCAGGTTTCAATGGATCAGACACTGCGAGAATTCCATGCAACACTCTGCCAATCGATACAAGAATCCCAGTTTGAGCTAATTCTTCAGCTTCTGTTAATTTTTCTTCAGCAGTTGAAGGGATATCAACATTGTGATCCAACATCAAGCTCTTGTTTCCAACAAGGACTTCTCTACCTCGTACAACGGCCTTCACACCGTGTCCAGTTATGGACTCAAAGTCATATGCTTCGGGCCATATAGGGGGGGTCTCTTCATCTTGCCAACACTTTATAGCGTGCTCACTGATCGCCTTAGCTAGCGGATGCTCGCTGTTTACCTGTTCGAATAACTCGGTTACATGGTGTAAAATTTCTCATCTGTTGAGTTTATGGCACGTTGAAGAAGTATATATACATATATATGTATACCTCAACGGCAGCAACTAGAGAAAAAAAATCTTGAAGGCTCATCTCTTTCAAGAGCTTGACATTGACTACCACTGGCTTCCCGATTGTAAGAGTTCCTGTTTTGTCAAAAACTATGTAGTTTACCTGTCAAGCCAGGTATAAACTAGTTACACAAACTGATGAGAAGCACTAAAAGAAAACTGTCAAATTCCAGCAAATGTGAAGGTTGATATGATAAATGAACCTTATGAGTGCTTTCCAATGCCTGGCCGCCTTTAATTAGAACGCCTTGAGACGCACCAATTCCAGTCCCAACCATGACAGCAGTAGGAGTTGCTAAGCCAAGCGCACACGGGCAGGCTATGACCATGACCGATATGCCAAACTGAAGTGCAAGCTCGAAGCTATCCATGGAAGAAGGAATCCAAGATTTTGGATACCAGTTCAGTTTTCCAGCTGAAAACCAAGCGAACCATGTGCAGATCGAGAGAACTATGACCTGCACGGTTCAGATTACAAATGAAACATGTAGATGATAAGTAAATTAAAATATTAAGATAATCATGAATACAAAGGGGCCGATTACATACTAGAGGAACAAAGAATTTGGAAATAAGATCAGCAAATTTTTGGATAGGAGCTTTAGCCAATTGTGCATATTCAACCAGTTTAACAATTTGTGAAAGAGCACTCTCTGATCCAACCCTTGTTGCCTTAATGTGCAGCACTCCGTTAGAATTAAGAGTCCCTCCAATCACCAAGTCGCCCTTTTTTTTCCCGACTGGCCTAGATTCTCCGGTGATCATGCTCTCGTTGACATGGCTTTGGCCCCATACAACAAATCCATCACAGGGTACTTTGGCACCGGGGACAATCTTCAAGACATCGTTCTTCTGTACTAATCGGCTATCTATCTCTTTCTCTTCCAACACATTTCCTTCCCTATCTATCATTAGCAAGGTAGCCGTCTCAGGAGACAAGCTCATGAGCTTCTCTATGGCCTCAGATGTCTTCCCTTTCGCCAAAACCTCAAGATACTTCCCTAGTAGTATGAAAGAAATGAGCATTGAGCTAGTTTCAAAAAAATCAGCAGACTCAAAACTAGGTGAAGTAGCAGCTCTTAGAACTGAATAGACAGAGTAAAAATAAGCTGCATTTGTTCCCAACACAATCAAGACATCCATATTAGCTGATCCGCGATGTAGAGCTTTGTAAGCACCAACATAGAATCGTCGGCCTATGATAAACTGAACAGGGGTCGTCAAGATCCACCTCAAAACTGCTCCGACGTTAAGCATGTTGACCACCTTAGTATCCAACCAATGATTCATGCCAGGCACATACATGAACACCATAGACATGAGAAAAACAGGAACTGTGAAAAACAGACTCCACAGAAAAGATCTGTAGTACTGATTCACTTCATCCTCGCGATGAGCTTCTCTCCCTCCCTTATCAGAAAAGATCGTAACCTTGATGTCCCCCACATCAGATGACTCAATAGCTTCAATAAAATCTCGAGGCCCTACCAAATCTGGTTCATAAGAAATGGACAACTTCTGCTCTGTCATGAAGTTTAGTTCTTCAACTCCAGGTAATTCTCTGAGAGACTTTTCAATGACAGCCATTGAGGTTTCCTTGAGCAGTCCGTCGAGCTGGAGTTGAATCTTGCAGCTTTCTTCACCACTGCTGATGAGTATGCCATCGAATCCAATGTCTTCGACGGCTTCCAAGATCTGCTCGTAGTTTATGATCCTTGGATCATAATGAACTTCAATGTGTTCACTAGAAAGCTCGACTAGTGCCTTTTGCACACCGTTTATAGCTGATAAGTAGTATTCTAGAGTGATGGAACATGAGATGCAGTTCAAACCATTTATGCGAATTCGACACACTAATTTACTACTTCTCTCAATGCTTAACTCTTCTGTGATCAATTTGGCTTGAAATCCTGCATCTTCTATTGCCTCACGAATCTTTTCCTCCTGCGTTTCTTAAAACACCAGATTTATGATCAATGGTTTTTTTCTTATTCCATATACCAAAAATAGTTGCAAACAACTGAATGTGCTTGCTAACTTACAAATGAAATCCTCTATCCCACTTATCTCTATCCTATTTGGTGTCCCATTTTGATTTTTATTCGATTTTCATCAATTTTTTTCTTCAATTTCAATTTGTTATGACTTATTTTAATTTTATAATCATTATTTAGGGTTCATTCTACCCAATTAGGGTTTATTTCTTATTTTTTAGTTAATATAATTGAGTAATATGGTTGATTATTCCAAAAGTAGGGTATATAATTTTTTAAAATTTTAATTTTTAGCAATAAATGTTGATTATGATTTGTAATACTATAATAAAAATTATTTTTAAAATATTAAATTTTATAGTGGGACATGAAAACTGGACTAGAGGATTTTATCCCGCTAACTTACTACATTGTTCCATTATTATAAACCAACATATACAAGCTTTGTATATACGCTATAAAATGTAATATCTTTATCAAGAGAAGGTCTCATGTGTCCCTGGTGTATATAAATGGCTTGTATACGTTACATGGGTTGAAATTTCATGTTACATTTTCTTGTGTTTCACTCCGTGTTTCATAATCAAATGTATGGTTTTAATAATATTTATTATAAAATAAAAATTAATTATAGCATAAATAATCATAGTCAACATTTATCAACAAAAAAAATGAATTAAAAATTTATAAAACATAATTTTTGAAAAAAAAACCATAATAATGAATTATTAATTAGAAATCAAAAATTAAATATTAAAAAATAATTATAAACCCTAATTGGGTGTGGTAACCCTAAAAGCAATCATAAAATTAAACTAAATCACAAAAAAATAAAATTGAAGAAAAAAATACAAGAAAAACTTGAATTTTGAAAGTGTAACACGGAGTGTAACACAAAGAGTGTAAGAAGAAATTCCAATCCACATTACATAGGTGCATTCATAATTAGATGCCCAAAATGACAAAAAAATATGGCATAACCATGATGTCATCAAAACTACCAACATCTTTCAATGATCATACCTTTCTTTTTTAATCCAATTTATTCAAATAATATATCAAATTAAAGATTTTTCATACCTTTTCATTGAAGATATCGGAAAACCATATTTAGATGAATAAATATGGACAAAATACAAAACAATTATTTTTTATGCATATACTAAATGAAATTAAATTCTAAAAGAATAATTGTAAACTCTAATTGAGATGTAATAAACGTTAGTTGAGATGTCACATGAATCCTAAATTGTGATTAGTAAACCCTAATAGGAAAGAAATAAATCTTATTTGGGATGAAATAAAATCTAAAAATGAATATTTTGTATTTTTCATCAATATTTATTTGTCCAAACATGGTCATGTGTGACATTAAATGAAAGATCATAAAAATAGTTTTAATTTAATATATTATATGTGTGAATCGGATTTAAACGAGAAAGTTATAATCCTTTGAAGTTTTTTATAATCTTGATGACATCACTGATGTGATTTTTTTGTTATCTTGTAAGAATGTCACCTACACAATGATTATAAGACTTATATACAATAGGTGTATGTAACTATTTGCTCTTGGTGAAATATCACAACACATAAATAGAAGAAAGTTTATCTCATACGTACACACGCTTCACCAAAACACATTAAAAAGTGAATGGGTCAATTATAAAAAGTATGTGTGCGGATTACCATGTGTCCATATTTATTATGTCATATACCTCGATTTATATGTCTGTCTTAATCATTTGTATAATTATACTACATTGAACTGAAGCAACATATTTGCCAGGCATTTGAGTTGAAGATGGAGGTTCGAATTTCATAATGTTACATTTTTAGTGTTTTACCATTAAATTTATAATTTTAATAATGATTATTTTAAAAATTAAAATGAATTATAACATAATAAGATATTCAATAATTATCAACAAAAAGTTCAAATTAAAAAAAAATTAATTCTAAAATTGACAAAACTTATTATTAATCAATTTAATTTAAATAAATAACTGAAAATTAAATACCAAAAAAATAATTATATACATTAATTGGGTGAAATAAGCTCTGATAATAATTGTACAACTAAACTAAAGTACAATAAATTAAATATGGAAAAAATAAAAGAAAAATTATTTAATTTAATAGTGAAATATGGAGTAAAACACTATTTGTTCTACCACATCCTACTTTTTTATGTGCATGTGTTAAACTATAGGTAAATTGAATAGACTATTAAAAGTTATTTTTAATATTATTATGTAGAATTTATATAACTATATTAATTTTAATTTTAAATATTCAAGTACATTCACAATTTTTTTTTTTGAAAAAAAAAACATATTGTATTATGCTTAAATCTTATTACAAGTACATTGACATTACTTTTGATCGGGCCGAGTTGTTTAAACTGGATTCCATTTATGCTTAATTAAATGTTGTACTATATCTCTTAAAAGTACATTTGCTATACTTTTTGTATTGTATAAATTAAAAACAACGTCCTTTCAAATGCGCGCAATACAATATTATAATAATATATGATATATATTTAGCATTAACTACATTAGAATTTACACGTTGAATAAAATATATTAGATATTAATTACATAACGTGAATATTAACATCGTAAGGGTAAGTTACTCTTAATTTTAACCTTACATTTTCGACTCTTTTTAAAAAAATAATTTTTTTAAAATTAACAAAATAATATTTATTTAAAAAAAATCAAATCTTATATGTGATCAATTTTACTGTCCGAAAATCATATGTAATTGGTTGTATTTTAGTATTTCTATTTCGCCAGCCATGTAAAACAATATCATCCAATCATTTATGTATGGTTTTCGGGCCATAAAATTGATCAAATGTTAATTTTGCAATTTTTTTTAACAAATGGATACTATTTTGTTAATTTTGAAAAAATGGACTATTTTTGATTATTTTGTTTTGAAAATTTAGGTATCAAATTGATTCAATTGGTAATAATAAACGTACACTACAACAAAAATGCTCTTTAGAAATAATATAATATTATTAGAGACGACACATGTCGTCACTAATAGTAGCGTTGATTAACAACAAGTTGTCTCTAATTACCACATGTCTTCTCTAATGACATTTTTGTGACGACACAAAAAATGCCATAAGAGATGACATGTGGTAATATCATGCTATTATGAACAGATGTCATTAGAGATAACACATGGTAATATCTCTAAAATGAAAGCAATATCATGTTGTTATGAATATATATAAATGCTACTATGAACATATATATTATGATGATGCTAATATTAACGAACAACACTACTGTGATTATGAGTAAAAAACTACACGTATCATGAGCATTTTTTCATGTTGTTATGAGTATATTTTCATGATATTATGAATATTTTGTCATGCAATCATGAGTATAACATCATGTTATTATGGATAAAAAAAATCTTCGGATAAACATATGCACAATGAATTTTAAATGAAAGAGTATGAAAAGAGCTTTAATTTGGTATATCATTTTTGTTTCTATCGATTTGCCAATAAAACTCAAAATAGCATAAAAAAATTGTGTATAGAAATGAGAATGTAGTTTAAGCACCTTAATGTGTAATTTTTCAATTCATATCACTTAAATACCACATGAAAAATGTCATGCCGTGAAACACCAAAATGGTGAAAACATTATTTGAAAGGACAAAACGTCTCGAATTTGAGATCTTTCGCTCGCCTCTTACCTATCGATTAAAAAATGAAAAAAAAAATACGGCATCAATAATGAAATCCAAAGTTCACCTTTAACATTAAGACCAAGCTTTTACTAAATATGTAGAATTATCAAAGATTTAATCAATTAAACATAGTACTTTTTTGTCTATATAGTATTCATTGAATGAGTGGGTGGGGTTCGGCTAGCTAGTCCAATCAATTAAAAACATATAAATTTGAAATTGTTTATATTATCATCTGCACGATAAAGTGAAAGTAGAGTTTATAATGTCCATTAATATTCTTGCTTTCCAAGCTTTGTATCCACTTACTACAAAGTAAACATCCATATTGCTAGATGTCGCTGTGAACAGCAGCGCATTTTTTGGGATTCTTTATTCTAAAATAGGGTAATGAATGTAATATATTGTTTTTTATTACACTACTATATGAACTGATGATATTAGCTATGATATATTTTGTAGTAAACAACCCAAATTGATAGTTTACCACAATATATACATTTATATATATGCGACAATCACAAGAAACAAGACTTTCACAAGTAACAAATTCCTTTAGTAAACATAGTAAAGTTCACATCGCAAGTCATATATGTATGAATATGATAACTATTGGCTACTGCAAATATATCTTATATATAGTAAAGAGAGAATCAATCGAATTAAATACAAGACAAATCATATAATCCCAAATGGGGCATTCAACATGTACGTATTGCCGAAATGGCAAAAGGAAAGGGGGATATGTTTGTTTCACCGCCATTATCCTGCTAAATTTATGATTTTATAATAATTATTATAAAAATAAAAATTAATTATAATATAATTAATCCTAATCAATAATTATCAACAAAAAATTGAATTAAAACTAAAATAAAATAATCAACTATATATAATCTGAATTAGTAATTAAAAAAATAAAAAGTAAATACTAAAAATAATATATATATATATATATATATATATATATATATATCCCCTAATTGTGTATAATGGATCCTAATTAATAATTGTAAAATGATATTAAAGTACGATAAATTGAAATTAAAGAAAAACAATTGAAAGAAAAACATTTTTTTTATGTTGAGGACGATAACCACACATGGAAAACTAGGTGTAACAGGCTCACGCCTTATTGTGTTGGTGGTGGTATTCGAATTCGAAATCTTTGACCTCAACTAGGTCATTCCCAAGTAGACGAAACACTCAAAATTTGATTGTGAAACATCGAATAAAAAATAAAAACATAAAGTGTAACATGAAATACTTAATTTGTGGAAAAAAAAGGCAACATAAAATGCCAGGATTACTTTCAAAAAATTATCGAAGATCACTTATTTATTAAAGTTAAAGAGAAATTTGTACCTTTTCAATCAATACATAACCATAATCATATGCGACATAACATGCTTTAAAGGCCAAAATAATCTTTCATCTTTTATCCTAAAACGGTTTATAATCGACATATATAAGAGATAAAATCATAAAATAAATATCAAGATATAGCAGTATATGGACTTACATTGACAAAGGCGGGGCAGAAAACGACTTGTGAACGGTGGTTCAAAACATCAACGGCGGCTTCCTTGATTCCAGGGAGGCGTTTGACGGCCTTCTCAACGGAGGCGGAGCAGGCGGAGCAAGTCATTCCAGTGACTGAGAAGAGGGCCTTGGCTTCTGACCCCTCTATGCATTTTTCTTCATCAGATGACACTCCCACGCCCTTAGGGTAAGTCGGCATCGATGGATAGTGCGACAACTTCCCTCTTTCTTTACTTTTGCATGACATTCTCTCTCTCTCTCTCTCTCTCTCTCTCTCTCTCTCTCTCTCTCTCTCTCTCTCTCCCTCCTTCTATATATTTTCTACGTATGTGTCAAGTCATGTATGTATTGTAGAGTGCACATCTATCTTCAATCCATTTCCTGGCAATGCGTGTAGTTTTTATAGTGCTCCAAGTCCTGTAAGGCATTGCTCATGATTTTCAAATGAGCTAAAAAGGTGAAAGCTTTTGTAAAATATTATTTTTCAGAAAAGTTATGGTCCTGGTTTAATCGTGTCTGAATCAGAATCAACTGTTTTTAAGAGATTGTTAGTACATATATATATATAGGTTATCTTTATTATAATATTCGACATCGATCAGAGAATGAAATTATGATGAATGTGTGAGTGGTCTTAATGGACTCTAACAATTTGAGTTAATCATTTTGGCAATGTTAGGAGCGTGCCAAGTAGTTGCTAGCCAGCGGAGCAAGCCAAATGATATCAAAACCAACCCTGAGAGCATTCGATCGGACCCTTGAGCCAATTCATGTGTGCCTAAATCGGACCCGAAGATAGTCTTACGGAGGAAAGAGTACGATAAGGACGTTGTGTCTTGCACTTGCGAAATATTAGTTTGGATAAGAAAAAAAGCCAAATATAATTATGATCTTTTGGATATCGGTTAATTATTTTAAAATTTTCAATATATATAATCATAATTAATTTTCTTAATTGGGTAACATTATTGTCAAATTTGATTTTGTTCAAATTAGGTTAATTGTTGTCCGCATGATAGATATATATATATATATATATATATATATATATACAGAGAGAGAGAGAGAGAATGCTTTAAATAGGAATCAAGTCTCCACATGAGAACCTAGGAGAATCCAAGTCCTAGATTTTATTAGATCTAACGGTCATAATTAAGTCAATGTTTTAGTCAAAGTAAGGTGATAAACTTGTAAATGTTAGAGAATCTTAATGAAGGAGGGTTATTTTCTTGATTTAGAAATTCTGTTATATTTTTCGGATATATTTTGGGTTCAATTTTCGGAGTTAAATAGATAATGCTTTAAAACTGTTGTCTTTCCAGTGATAAGCTAACATGACATATACATATTGCTAATATTAATGAATTATGTTGCTAACATGAGAAACTCATATTAATAACATGACGAGATTATGTTGATAAATTGATACGTGTTAAACAATGTGCATATGACATTGGACCACAGTTAAAATAACATTGTGTAATATGTCGTGATTTGTTGATGTGTAAACAATAATTTACTAACATGTAAATAACGATTTGTTAATATGATTTTTAAGTGTTAGTTTTTTTTCAGTTTTCATGATGAAATAACATCCTTTTATCAAACGATCATAACTATTTCAACGGTTAATAATTTTTTGAATTTTTTTTTGTTGAAAAATAGACTAAACTAAGTTTCCAATATATATAGTTCATGTTTTACTTATTTTCATATGATAGCAGTTATGTATTTATAGTTGGGTATCGTGTATAAATTAACATATTTCATATTAACAACATAAGTACACGATGTTAACAATGATATGGCCTAATGTTAGCAATGTCTGACTATTCCGACTTATATACACCTAAAAATGAGTTTTTGTATTTTTTTTATCAATTTTCCTTCAAATAAATATATGCAATATGCATCTTAAATGAAAGAGCATGAAATATTCTTTAATTTGATATATTATTCGAGTTATAATTGGATTTAAAACGAATGTGTTATGATTGTTTAAAATTTTTATCATATTTTTATAAATATGATGACATTACTATTTTAAAAAATATCTGGAAATATCTTTATTTTTTAAATTTCTCATATTTACAATTATGACGCTTCCCTTTTATTCTCCATGTCATCAAGATGGATCAATGTGATTGTTTCCTAAGTTCTCATGTGGGGATTGATTCCTATTAGAACATTCTCTCTCTCTCTCCCTCTCTCTCTCTATGTGTGTGTGTGTGTGTGTATATATATATATATATATATATAGGGTTGGGTTCCAGAAGGAACCACACCCTAGGTGAGAACTGAGAACCAATCTCAACCACATATTGCTCTGATTTGTACGGCCAGATCTGCTCCAAAATTAAAAAAAACATAATTGTAATATCTTGGAAGTTCGCTGCCCCTGAAACTTAGTAAGGGTAAAATCAGAAATTTCAATGTATATTTGATTCACGCGTGTATTTTTCAATTTAGGGTTTTAGCATTGTCATTCCATATTTTAGCACTGTCATGATTTATTTTAGCACGCGTCTTCCATCTCCAGCTATAAAACACAACATTCCATAATCAGATGGAGGGTCAATCCTAATTTATAGCAAACAAGTGAATAAGGGCGTATAACCTCATCCGGGGTCTGCTCTGCTCGGAGGCGACGACCATCAAACAGAAATGCAATAGAATTGAACTCCACTGATTGACGGTCACAATAAGCATTCATCAGCTTCTTCAATTGTGTGTTTCTCTTAATCCGAAAGAAAACCTCATTTCCCTCTTGCAACGACATGAAAATGTTTCAAAATACTTAGCACACTCACCACAAGGTAAAAATGTAACTAAACAATCAATAGCTAATGATCCTCATACACAACTCTGCAGTATATTTTTTCAAAGATTCTAATGGAAGCTCCTACTTCAATCCACAACGTACAATAGGGAATAGGCAATGGAAAACTAACAACTCAAAGCAAATAAGTGATAAATAAATATCCAGAGCATAACAACTAGCTCTTTCTCGTTAAAAGGAAGAGACAAACAAAATTTTCCCATTACATATCTATTTAATTCAACATTAAAATACTCACCTACATACATTCAGCAATTAGTAACAGTACCATAGTTTAAACTGCAAAGGTCCTCAGTCACAATACGATACACGTAGACATTCTCAACTAACATGTAGCATACCGCAAAACAAAATCAAAAAATGAATTTTGCAGTGATAATTTTAGCACTGTCATGGCCTTTTTTAGCACTGTCATGACCTTTTTTAGCATTGTCATGACTTATTTTAGCATGGCTCTTTCAGGATTTTAGCACTGTCTTTTTCTATTTTAGCACTGTCATGACTTAATTTAGCACTAACATGACCCTTGTTTAGCATGATAATTGTTTAGCATTACAATAAAATAATATCATCGGCATTTTTTTATGTTTCATGATCTTTCATTTTTAGCATTGTAGTTTATAGTTTAGCATTGTAGATGTGATTCACGCGTATATTTTTCAATTTAGGGTTTTAGCATTGTCATTCCCTATTTTAGCACTGTCATGACTTATTTTAGTACTAAGATGACCCTTGTTTAGCATGACAATTGTTTAGCATTACAATAAAAAAATATCATCGGCATCTTTTCATGCTTCATGATCTTCCATTTTTAGCACTATAGTTTAGAGTTTAGCATTATGTGATTCACGCGTATATTTTTCAATTTAGGATTTTAGCATTGTCATTCCCTATTTTAGCACTGTCATGACTTATGTTAGCACTGTCATTACTTATTTTAACACTAACATGACCCTTGTTTAGCATGTCAATTGTTTAGCATTACAATAAAAAAATATCATCGACATCTTTTTATGCTTCATGATCTTCCATTTTTAGCACTGTAATTTAGAATTTGGCATTGTATATGTGATTCACGCGTATATTTTTTAATTTAGGATTTTAGCATTGTCATTCCCTATTTTAGCACTGTCATAACTTATTTTAGCACTAATTTTGTCGAGGTCATTTAGCAAAAGTAGTAAATCATTAATATAATGTTGTACCAAGAAAAAATAGTTATATATAAATTGAGCCCCAAGACTATATTCATCTATTAGCATAATGCAATTATCAAATCTCTCAATGTTATAATTATCAAATACTAATTATAAATTATAATTATTCTCTATGGTTTACCTCATCAATTACGTAGAATCGAAGAAAATAAATTAAAACATTGATCTGACAATGATGTGTAATAATTGAGTAAAGTAAATTTAGTTCTTAAGCAGCCACTTTCTTAGCTAATTCCCCTGCAGCTAACAATTGAGCTAGTGTACTTCTCCCTTGAAATTCATTATATAAGATTAATAGCGGAAGCAGTGTCTCCGTAACTCTGAAAATGATCGGAGATTTGATGTTAGAAGAAGGCAAGTTCTTATTCGGTGTGGCCGTGTGGGAGAAGTGAAGGCGCTGCAAACCGAGCTGAAAGAGGCGAAGTGTATTCTCAAAGATGCTGCCACAAAGCAGCACAGAAGCGAGAGCGTGCGTAATTGGGTGGTGGAGATGACATATCTCTCATACAAAGCTGAAGACGCCATCGCAGCATACGCCGTTCGAAGCTCTTCCGATGGCCGGAGACGACTCCTCAGCCGATGCTACTCACACCGCCAGCTAGCCTCTGAGATTTCCGATATCATCTTCGACCTCGCAAGAGTCACGAATAGCATGCAAGAATACGGCATGAGGTGCATCATTGATGGTGATTGAAAACAAATTGCAGACCGAGAATAGATTCATTCTAAATATAACATAATTCCTAAATTACTAAAATACCCTTACTTCATTAAAAAGTCTAAAATATTACAATAATGCCACCGCTTTTTTTTTTAATTTTGGAACAGATCTTGGCCGTCCAAATTAGATCAATCTGTGGCTGAGATTGGTTCTCAGTTCTTACATGGGGGTGTGGTTCTCACATGATCCCATCTCTCTCTCTCTCTCTCTCTCTATATATATATATATATATATATATATATATATAGGGGAGGGGTTATATAAAAACACTCCCTAGTATGAAAAATGAGACTACATCTAACACCACAAAATCCTCAAAAATCAAAGGCCCAGATTTGATGAAAAAGGCGGTGGCAATTCTGTAATATTTGAAAATTTTTTCACACGGGTGTATTATTGTAATTTGGTAATTCTTATAAAAATCACGGAGGATTTGATAACAGATCTTCATGCTAACGAAGTATTATCATCATGCTAACGAAGCATTATAGTTATGCTAATTAAAGTTTTTAAATATTGTTAGCGAAAAATATATTCTAAAAATTAATTCAATGAAAAGTTTTTCGCACGGGTGTATTATTGTAATTTGGTAATTCTTATAAAAATCGCGGAGGATTTGATAACAGATCTTCATGCTAACGAAGTATTATCATCATGTTAACGAAGCATTATAGTTATGCTAATTAAAGTTTTTAAATATTGTTAGCGAAAAATATATTCTAAAAATTAATTATAAACCTAATTTGATATAATAAACCCTAATTAAATGGAAAAAATCATAATTGGATGAAATAAACCTAATTAAATGAAATAAACATTAACTTGATGTGGTAAACCCTAAATGAGTACTACGTTAGCATTGTGAATACATTACGTTAGCATATGACAATACTCTGTCAAAATACGTTATAAACCATAATTAATTGGATGGGATAAACTATAATAATCAATTATGAACTATAAATGAAAAATAAAATTAAAAAAAATCATAATTGGATGGAATAAACCATAATTGAGATGAAATAAACCATAATTGAGATTGAATAAACCCTAATAAATTTGTACTACGCTAGTATTATGATAATTTATTTGTTAGCGTAGCGAATACATTATGTTGGCATATGACAAATGCTTCGTTAGCAGACGTCATCATATGTCACCATAATGCTGACGAAGAATTATTATATGCTAACGAAAGCATTTACAACCCTGGGCATGCGTAAAAAATTATTTTTTTTATTTTCCGTTCATATTTTTTCATCTAAACATAGCCTTTCGACATCTTAAATGAAAGAGTACGAAGAGAGCTATAATTTGATATATTTTTTGTGTGCATTGGATTAAAAATGAGCAAGTTATGGTTGTCTAAAGTATTTAAGATTTTTTTTAATTGCTGACATCATCATTTTGAATGGGTTTGGACGAAAATAGCCCTCATTCCTTTATTTTTTACCCTATTATTTATGAAATTGCCACCTTAAATCTCAACCATTAGATCATTAAATTGGATGGTGTAAGATGAGGTCTCATTTTTCACACCAGAAAAATGGTCTCATTTGATCCATCCCCTATATATATATATATAGGAGGGATTAGGTGAAAACCAAGTGTGGGAACTAGAACCACATCTCACACCACACAATCCTAAAAAATCAAAGGCTCACATTTGATTAAAAGGGTGGTGACAATTCTGTAATATTTGAAAATATATAATTCGCACGGGAGCATTAACGTAATTTGACAATTCTAATAAAAATCATGGAGTATTTGATAACAAGATTGTCATGCTAATGAAGTATTATCATCATGCTAATGAAGTATTATTATCATGCTAACGAAGCATTATCGTGATGCTAATTAAAGTGTTCTAATATTGCTAGCGAAAAATATATTCTAAAATTTAATTATAAACCTAATTTGATTTAATAAACCTTAATTAAATGTAAGAAATCCTAATTGAATGAAATAAACCTAATTTGATGAAATAAATATTGATTGAATGTGATAAATCATAAATGAGTCGGAACAAATCATAACAGTAATATATATGTACTATGTTAGCATATGACAATATTTTGTCAACATACGTTATAAACCATAATTGGATGGAATAAACCCTAATAATCAATTAGGAACTAAAAAAGAAAAAAAATTAAAAAAATGATAATTAGATGGAATAAATCATAACTTAGATGAAATAAACCATAATTGAGATGAAATAAATCATAGTTGAGATTGAATAAATCATAATAAATCTGTACTACGCTAGCGTTATGACAATTCTTCGTTAGCATAGTGAATATATTATGTTAGCATATGACAAATGCTCCGTTAACATACGTTAGCATATTTTATCATAATGCTGATGAAACATTATTATAAGCTAACAAAAGCATTTACAACCTGAGTATGCGTATAAATTTATCTTTTATATTTTTCGTCCATATTTTTCTTCTAAACATAGCCTTTCGACATGTTAAATGAAAGAACACGAAGAGAGTTTTAAGTTGATATATTTTTTGTGTATATTGGATTAAAAACGAGCAAGTTATGGTCATTTAAAGTTTTTAAGATTTTTTTTAAATTTCTGGCATTATCCATTTTAATGGGTTTGGATGAAAATAACTCTCATTCTTTTATTTTTTCCCTTATTATTTACAAAATTAAATTGCCATCATCTTTTATATTAAATCTCAACCAATCATTAAATTGGATGGTGGAGATGTGATCCTAGTTCCCACACTAGGAAAAATGTCTTATTTGATCCATTCCCTATAATATATATATATATATATATATATATATTATATTCATTTTCTATTTTCTTGAAGTTTACGATGTTGTACTTTCTAATGATCTTTGCTATATCATCTAATAATAATCGTATATTCATGTATTTCTCATTTATTAAAATAGAAACATATTCTCCTATCAGACGTGTCACACACTAGCTTGCGTCAGACGATCAGGCCATCCCGAAACATGCGAAAAAACACCAAATTAAGGGGGGGGGGTGTATTCAATCCGGATTTTGATGGATTTCGTTGGACTTTAAAAAGCCTATGAATTTTATAAATCCATAGACTCCACATGGAGTCTCCCAACTCCACGCAGAGTCTCCTGGATTTTGTGTATGGATTTCGGACCGATTTTGCACCATTTTAATGGATTTGAAATTCTTGTTTCCAGTGCTCGATGAAACACAGCGATCGCTCAAACCGAGAAAAAATAGAACCCAGCGACCGCTGGAAGCCAGCGTCCACTGGGAATGGTGGCCGAGTACACCCAGCGACCGCTGGAATCGGATTCTTCCTCTCCGAAACGACGCAGAGCATCAACAATGGCAGAATCTGACGCACCACTTCCCACCAATGGCCACCACTCCAAATGGTGCCTCTCCACCGAGAATCGGTTTTCGGTGCTCCACGGCATCACGAAGATCATCAACACCGTTTTCTAGAGGGCTTTCGGCGATCTTTTTTACGGTGAGTGTGGTGGCGGCTCGGTAGCGGGTTTGCCAGTGCCGTTTATCGGGAAGTCGAGCTGGGAGGCGGAGAATAGAGCAATTGAAAGACACGGCGGAGGTGGCGGAGGCGGCGGTGGTGGGGTTGTGCCGCCGCTGCATATCATGCAGATGATGTATGATCTGTACAAGAGAGTCATGCTTGCAATAAAATCAAAAGGCAGAATGGACGGTGGCGTGATTGAGGAGGCATTAAAGACTTATGCCATGAGATGGTTGCCAGATTCAGTTGATGCATTGGTGTCTAAAGTTCATATCCATAGGAATAAATCTTTGGTCGAGGCTATAATTTGCTTACTGCCTTCGGACAAGGCTGGTATCAGTTGTGCCTGTAATTTTCTGTTAAAATTACTGAAAGTTGCTATTCTCATAGAAGCTGATGACTCATTAATGGAAGAACTGATAAAAGAGTATCAGTTTAAAATTGGACAAGGCCTCTGTGAATGATCTCTTGATCCCAGCAAGGCCTCCTCAGACTACAGTTAATGATATTGAACTCGTTCAGCGTCTTGTAGCTATATTTGTGGCCAATGAGATGAGTAAGAAGGGTTTGAAAATCATTGAGAAGAATGGTAAAAATGACAATGACTTTGTTTTAGGACATGGTTCCTGGTTGAAAGTTGGGAAAATCATTGATGGTTATCTTTCAGCAGTTGCCTGTGATCGAAACCTCCCCGTTTCAAGTTTCATTAAACTGTCACAGTCAATTCCTGAGATGGCTAGACCTATTCATGATGGATTATATGGTGCCATTGACATCTTTCTAATGGTGCAATTTTTTTTTCTCTTTCTCAGCATGCATCACTCTTTTGTCTTTCTTTAATAACTTTATTACTTCATTTTTAGCAAAGAAATTGGATATTAAAAAAAAAAATCCTTGCATTGCAGGAGCACAGTGCATTAACAAAATCTGAAAAGAAGAACTTGTGCGGGCTGATGGATGTCAAGAAATTAACAACGGATGCGTCCATGCATGCAACACAAAATGAGCAGCTACCACTACGTGTGGTGGTTCAAGTTCTATTTTTCGAGCAGGCGAGGGTAGCAGCCTTTAACAATGGTCATGATGCAATGGATCCCCCTACAAAGACTAAAGAAAACTGGGGGAAAACAATGCCTGAAAATCATAAATCTCTAAGAAAACATGTGTGGGCGAGGAAGCATGTGTGTAAGGGTCAAAGATTAAATAAATATATTTTTATTTAATTTTTCAAATTTCCCCATCATCGGCTACTTCAGCGGCCGCTGGATGCCAGCGGTCGCTGGAGTGCCCGAGTTCAACTTCTCAGCGCCCATTGCATTGCACCGCGCGCCAGTTTTTTCAAATCCATCAAAATCTCGTGTCCAGAGGTCGGATTTCATCCTTTATATTTTGAACGTGATTTTGAGGTGAAATCCAATGAAATCCATGACCTTTTAAATTCCATGGATTTTTGAATACACCCGGATTTTAAAAGACTTTTAAAAGTCTGGATTGAATACACCAGGATTTTAAAGGACTTTTAAAATTTTGGATTGAATACACCAGAATTTTAAAGGACTTTTAAAAGTCTGAATTGAATACACCTGGATTTTAAAAGTCCTTTAAAATCCAATGAAATTTGGATTGAATACACCCCCTAAATGTATTTTCATACTTTTTTCATTTAAGATTAAGAAATGGCATGTTTACATGAAGAAATGTGGATAATAATTAAGTGTTGGAAAATTGAATGCAATAAATTGAGTCATGACTCATTTTATTTGATTTTTGGTGACTAAGTTATTTAATTTTGGAGGAATTAAATAACGTACGATTGTTCTATATTTGTAGTAGATAACCGTAGTAATTTTATTTTCTCAAATTTGATTTTCGGTGAGTGAGAAATTAATTGTTAAAACCAGTCACACAATTGGACATTTATGGTGTGTGGGAAAATGTGCTTAAGGCACATTTAATGATCTCACATTGATTTATTAACCTAATTAAAAAGTGCATTTAAGTGGCTTAACACTTAAGTGTAATATCTAATGTGTACAAGGATATGGGCCATGAGCCCACACGCACACGCCCGAGCCCATGACAGGGGTCGTCTCGTCTCATTCTCAGATTTGGATCTTGGCAATTGGACTTTGGGAGGACTTTGGGTATACATGGGCTTTTGGAGCCTAGCTGTTACAATTTTATGGCTCAGAATGGATGACGGGTCGGCAACGATATGATGGGTCGGTCATCCAATCTACCGGTGTACTTGATAGCTCACAATTGGAATTCAAATCCATAACACCGACACTTGGTCTTAATGCTGGAGTAGTGGAGGCTTGTAACTCTTGGAGGTTACACACTTGAGGAGTAATGGTGCTTGGTAACTCCTGGAGGTTACACAGCTGGTTTGAAGCTGGAGAGTGCTATATATAGGACATCCCAGAACATGCTAGGATACAGAAAAATGAGTACATCATATAGTTATCTAGTGTCTACTCCCAGTCCCTGTATTATCTAGTTCGTCGGAGCCTTGCCGTTGTTGTAGTGCTACTGCATAAAGGACGAAGTCGTTTCATCTTTGAGGGACAGAATGCCAAACCGTGAGCACTAGCCGGGGCATATTTATCTTGCGGAAAGAGGTCCCTTTGACTCGATTTGCTGGAATTCTGCAGATTTCCAATTGTTTTTACTTTGGTCCAATACTATTTTCCTGCATTTGTTTTCTACCCATTTCTTTCTTTGTACTTTAGATTGTTTGTAATCCAGAAACACTGTAATTGTGTACATTAATCGCAAGATAAATACTAAAACAACAATTACCTTTGCTTTGGAGTGGCAACTTCATTAACTGCAGCTGTACCCTCCACGAGGACCATTTTCCATAGCCAAGCTGAGAAGCCAGAAAAGTTTTTCAGTTTGGACTTCAAGAGGTGGCAGTAGAAGATGCTCTTCTACCTGACCATGTTAGAATTTGCAGCCCATGTCAAAGAAGACACTCCAGTTATTGCAGAGAACAAGCCGAACATCAACAAATGAACAACTTATATGCTCAATGGATAAATGAAGATTTCTTATATAAAATTTACATTCTGAATGGCCTAGTTGATAGCTTATATTCTGTATATGCAAATGTAACTAGTGCAAAAGAACTATGGGATGCTTTAGAGAAGAAGTACAAAACAGAGGATGCTGGAACTAAAAAGTTTATAGTGGCAAAGTTCCTCGATTATAAAATGGTGGACACCCGATCAATGATGGATCAAGTGCACGAGCTTCAGCTCATTGTGCATGATGTTCATGCTGAAGGGATGGTTCTTCCAGATGTTTTCACTGTTGCTGTAGTGATTAAAAAACTTCCACCTTGTTGGAAGGACTTCAAAAGTTATCTCAAGCACAAACGAAAGAATATGACTCTTGAAGACCTTGTGGTTAAGCTTCATATTGAGGCTGATAACCGAAAGATAGATCCGAGACCATGAGTCCCGATCTAGGCCAAGTCTAACTTGATTGAACGTGGTGGACCATCAAATAGAAACAAGATGAAGTGCCCAGGTTAAGTTGACAAAGAGAAGAAGCTAATAACGAGGTTCAACGGTAATTGCTTCAACTTTGATAAGTCAGAGTACATGTCCAAACACTGCGCGGTTCCAAAGAAGAGCCGTACCAGTTATAGTGAGCACATGGTTGAACACAACAACAAAGGAAAATGCCATAAAGATGATTAAGATGACAATAACTTAGCTGCGGTTGTGTATGAAGTCAACCATGTCAACAATCTGAGGGAGTGGTTTGTCAACATTGAGGCCACTTGTCATGTGTGCTTCGATAAGGGCTCGTTTTCTACCTATAAAGCCGTTAAAGGTAGAAAGTTACATGTGGGTAACCAAGCCTCATCTGAAGTGGCTGGTATGGGCAACGTGATCTTAAAGCTTACTTAAAGCCAGGAGTTGACTCTGAAGGATGTGCTGTATGTTCTGGACATCCGAAAAAATTTGGTTTCGAGCTCACTGTTGGTCAACCATGGGTTTAGACTAGTGTTTAAGTCTGAAAAGTTTATTTTGAGCAAGTACAGAAGGTTCCTTGATCAAGGTTATCTCGCCAATGGGTTTTTCAAAATAAATGTAATGGCTATACTCCATGTTGCAAAATAAAGTGCTAATAAAGTTGATTCTTCTGCTTACTTACTTGTTGAGTGCTCGGACTTATGGCATTGTAGATTAGGACATGTTAATCTAAATCCTATAAAATGTTTAGTAAATCTACACTTGTAAAAGTGAACCAATTTAATACTCAAAAGAAGTGTGAAGTTTGTGTTGAAGTTAAATTGGCTAAGTTACCGAACGGAGCACTAAGCCTCTTGACCTATTTAACATAGATGTGTGTGACTTAAAGTTTTTGCAAACTAGAGGTGGTAAAAAGTACTTGATTACTTTTATTGATGATTGCACAAAGTATTGTTATCTTTATCTTTTGAGAAGTAATATATGAGACTATTGAAGCTTTTAAGAACTTAAAAAATGAAGCTGAACAACAACTAAGCAGTCAAATTAAAGCAATTCAAAGTGATATGGGTGGGAAGTATGTGTAATAGCCCGGTCCCGAGGATGGGGATGGGGTTGTTGTGCGTAAAAATAGCACGAAAATTGGTAGATTAATCGGAAATCCATGGGGTGTTTTTAGAATTAAACTAAGTTAGCGCCTAAAAAACATAGGCAACTTAACTTCATGACTTGGAAGAACTATCATCTTCAACGATTTAAAGGAGTCAAAGGATTCAATCGGGTCAAATGAATGCCATATCATAGGCCAATCGAGATTTAAATAGAATCCAATGACAAGCAGATAGGAATTCGACTCTTTAAATAAACAAGACCCCTTTGTGGGTCACAACGACAAGGACTTATTAATAATTCGAAGTCAAATAAATCATACTGTCCCAATCATAGGACGAAACAAAAAGATAACTTAAGATTAACTGAAAATGAGCGGAATCATGCTTGGAAGAAAAAGCCTCTTCGTAGGCGAACAACAATAATAAGCATGCAAGATTCATTCACAAGTCAACTGAGAATGAATAAATACCGAAATGCTAAATAAGTATGACTACTCAAATAACTCGGAATCAAATAAGGCATAAACGGGTATGTCACATGAACATGCTTCAACTTCTCAAGACTTTATTACTATCTAGGAATCATAGCATTTAAAACATGCTATTATCAAGAATCAAGTTACATGTATCAAGAATAAATACCAGATTTCAGAGTACTTAGCAGAAACATAGCGGAAGAGAATCATGTAACCATAAAGCAACAACTTGGAAACTTAAACAACTCAGGCAACCCCACTAACAACACATCACCGACCTCAGCATCTCAAGCATTTGAAAAAGAGGGCGTGAGCACTAATGTACTCAATGGGGTTTTATGAGAAAACTCTTTAATAAACTTTGAAATATCAAATTATAAACTGGCGGCATATGGAGAGCAAAACGCAAAAGCCCTCTCCATACCTGCAAAACTTTTTACTTCCTTTTTTGGCGCCTTTCCTGGCTGAAACCTGATGTCTACCGCACCCTTAGATATGCCTTAGGATAAGAGAGGGGTTACCTCAAGTATCCTCTGAGTATGCGAGGGGATTACCCAGCAGTGACTCTCTTTACTTTATCAAATAATACAATGTTAGTGACACGAATGTCACAACATGATAATGCAATAAGACTGCTCTTTGAGCTCGATAACTTACTTAACAATAATTGAATCATAACATTCAATAACAAATCCTTAACCTTAAATCCTTAATCCTCAATCCTCAAAATTTAATTCTCACATTCAAACATTAATATCAAAGCTTCAATACTAAATCATAATAGCATAAAACATAACCTAGATTAAAACATCTAGATTGCATTCTTTAATAAATGCTAGAACTTTAATGCCACAAGGGAATACTAATAATCAACATACAAGGCATTACTTACTTAAACAACCTTCCTCAATCATAATATAACTTAACTTATGGTCATGATCGTCTATAAATCAACTATAAGATATTACAACATATCAAAACATACATCCTTTACTTAATCAAGAGCTCAAATAACAATTAACATAATCATGCTATAACTTCCTTCCTTTCTTTCTTTTCCTTTCCTTTCCTTGTACATAGACTAATCATGCAGAGCATAAAATATTTTAATTGGATATTTATCTTGCCCTACCATACTTCTAGAGCTTAATAGCTCAAACCTTATACTTGGTTTAGAACCACTCACCTCGATGATGAGCACCTTGATAACGAGCACGTAGACGAAGCAACGAGCTGAAAATCCTTCATCGGGCCTCCTTGGGGTTCACCTCTTCTTACGAAAGTCGATCAATGACTTGAAACCTTATTCGAGATCCTAATAAGACATTGAAATGATATCTAAACCCTCGACCCTTAACTATAACTTAAAGCACGAGAATTTAAACAATTTTAAACGCTCGAAATTAATGAAAAAGGGACGGAAAATCTGACTCGAACGTTCGATATTTCGGATGACTGGCTACTGCAGTGATGTAGATCTTCAAAAGAGCTTCGATTTGAGTACTCATGGGCCTTGTTGTTCTAACCGAGTCGAAAGTTATGGCCTCCGTACGAAAACGTGCCGGAGCTGGCTCGGCCTATGCGCCGCGGCGGGGGGATGCGCGCCGGCGGCCCTCAATGCACTGCGGCGGCACCCCATGCGCGCCAGCGCACCTTCTTGGCCGAGGGGGTACCCCGCGGTGGCGGGGTGCCTCGCACCGGCCGCACCCGCGCACCTCTTTGCCGAGAAGGCATTCCCGCAGCGGCGAGGTGCCCCGCGTTGGCGGCCTTCTGCTGCTCTGTAGCAGCGGCTCCTCCTTCACTTCTCTCTCACTGGGAAGTGTGCTCACAAAGAGCGCTCCTCACTCGACTGCTACTCTCTCTCTCTCAAGAAATGGGGGTGAAGGAAATGAAAGGTGCAAGGAAAATGAAGGGGGAGAGGCTGCTATTTATAGCCAAAATTATGGCTTCCCTAAGAAGCTTCTACAATGCAACAACACTGCTTTAAAAATATCGGGTTCGGTTAAAAGGCGCTTTATTCGATGTCGAGGTCCAAATGACCTCGTTCACGAAATCCAAAAATACTGGGAGGTTCGTTGGCTCGAGTACTATTGAACCAACTTGACTTGGGATAAAGAACGAGTCATCTTGAAGGAAAACGAGAAAAGATTCTCTTTTCAAAAATAAAGTTACTATTCCACACAAGGGACAAATAAAATTCCCGAACGTTCAATTGACCTCAGAATGAAAATTTGAGAACGCCAACGGATTTCTTGAGAAATTTCCTATAGGGTAGGCTTGAAGAAATAAGGCCCGAGTCAACGCACGAGATTTCACAAATTTCTAACGATCGCTCTCCTACGGAAAAACACTATTCATAACTTCTTTAAACGCGTTTTAAATCACCGGGAACTCAACGACTTCAGATTCGAAATCTGAAAGCACCAGCATGCTCCTTGGGTCAACGCCTTTCAAACATGACCAAAATCGGCTATAACTGAGCTCGGATTAAAATTCTCGAAAAGATGATTTTACAAAAAATAACTCCTAAAATCACTGTTTAGAACCAAAACATCCTTATCAAGGCTCTAATTAGTTTCTTCAATTTTCTAAATAAACTCTGAAAATCTGGGATGTTACAGTGTGTTGCTCTGTTTGAAGAGTTATGCACAGAGATAGATATAATTCATCAAACTACAACTCCATATTCACCACAATCTAATGGTGTTGTTGAATGTAAAAACTAACTCTTAAAGAGAAGATGAACGCTTTGTTGATAAGTTTGAGATTACCACAGAACTTGTGGGGGAAGCTGTATTACTACATCCTGAACAAAATTCTGCTTAAAGGTAAGGATGTATTACGAGTTGTGAAAAGGATGCACACCGTCATATAAATACCTCAGTGTGGGGGTATTTGGCTAAGGTTAAAGTGCCACTTCCAAAACAAGTTATAATCAGCCCTAAAACGGTGGATTGTATCTTTGTTGGGTATGTCATTTTCTTAATCATAAATCAGAAATGCCCGAGATGGCTGAAGGAATGATGATGGAATCAAGGAATGCTATATTCTTTGAGAATATCTATCATTGTAGAAATAAGGATGTGATAGAAGGGAGTTCTAAGAAATGAAATTCTGAAGCTGATGAAGACATGCAAGGCATTGAAGGCCTTGAACCTGAGTTGCAATTCAAAGGTCCAATGATGCAACTTCGAGCGAAGAAATTACAAGGTTATCTACAAGTGTTGATTCACAAGAAATTCGAAGTATTGGAAGATACGAAGGGCAGCCATATGTTAGTTAATTTATTAACTAATGAAGATCAAGATCACACCATGGAATATCACACTTGAGGAGTGAAGATGAAGTGCATGTGTGCATGAAGAACAAGCTTGAGGAGTCGACGTGCATGCATGAAGAAATTCGGCCCTTATTCAATTTAATTAGGGGTTGAATTTTATCTACACTATAGTATTTATTTTATTTAATTTAAGACTATAGTGGATCAGATTTATTTAATATTTTGATGTTAATTTTCATTCCTTATAGTATAGGCTTGACTAGAATTCTATTTAAGACAATTTCCTACCTTATATAGAATTCTAGTTCAGGTATTTTTCTAGTATAGTTAGAGATCTTTTTGGATAAGATTTTTAGGCTTTTTTATTAGTTATTTTCGTGCATAATAGGCCCTATAAATAGGGGAACCATGTTACTTTGATATTTTAGACATTATTGATTAAATTTGCCTTTGCATACAATTGTGTCTCACCCAATTATATTCGTTTGTTGTTTTCGATACAAAATACCATTCTTAAAGCTAGAAACTTTGAGTCTTACATCAAGGAAACGTTCTAATTCACAAGAGGATTTAGGTTGAACTCGCTACGAAGAACAACTTGGAGATTCATTTTCGTCGTACAAGATACACCGGGGATTAATCGGGTTGTAATTCACTTCATTAACTTTCGTCCATCATCATCCTCGACATCCTACATCAACCATCCATGTCCGTGTTACCTTCAAGCCACCAAGACCTGATCGTGTGTCGATCATAAGGGTTCAAACTCCATACGTGTCCAAATCATCGTGTTTTCCATCAATACCGTAAGTCCTTTACATCCTTAACATATCCTATTTTCTCTAGCCATTCTTAACCCATAAATCACGTCCCACATACCACCAATTTCCAGCCATATTAATCATCCAAGACAGCCCCCTCACCTTTGGATTTGTGTGTTAATTTTGTGTCATCATCTAAGTGTCGTAATTAGGCCTAGATTAGTTCGTACCATTATTTTGAGTTGTATTTCGTTTATCTCATTTTATTTACTTTATTTGAGCCATTAGAATAGGATTTAATCCTTCCATAGTTGACATGTTCAATCTAGAAGTCTTCCGCACGTCTCTTGTATCCTGTGCAAATTGTCCAGGTTACATCAAAAGCTGCTACTAGTTCTGATCTTGTGGATGAAGAACCGAGACGTAGCAAGAGAGCTAGAATGGAAAATAAATTTGGTTTGGATTTTATTGTCTATATGCTAGACGATGAGCCAAAGTTTTTGAAAGAAGATCTATCTAGTCCAGATACTTTGTTCTGGAAAGAGGCCATCAATAATGAGATTGATTCCATCATGCAAAATCATACTTGGGAGTTGAAGGATCTCTCGAGTGGTTGTAAGCCCTTAGGATGCAAATGGATCCTAAAAAAAAAGTACAAGATAGATGACACTGTTGATAAGTATAAAGCTCGTTTGGTTACCAATGACTTAGCCAAAGAGAGGGGTATGATTTTGTTTTTGTGTCAGGTGATACGCATCCCTGAACCGACCTACAATAAGACGGGGTCGATGTAGGGTGGTGAGCCGACCCTAGTGGTACTCTCAAGAAAAGCTAAATAGGGTGATTATTCTTCTTGCATTACACACATGAATTAAATACGACCCTAAACATTCTAAATCAATAGTTTTGAAGGCTTGAACTAAGAATTACTTAATTAAAACAAGACAATAATAATCATGCAAGAAGAAGGTAAACAAGTACAATAATATAACATGCATTAGAGTATAGATTATCTCCTCGATTTCTCGCTAAGATCGATTCAAGTTGACTTCATTAATTTAATCGCACAATCAACTCCACTAAAAGGGATAACTTCAATAGCTTTCATTTTAATCAGTTAAACCTTTAAGGCTTAATTATACAATCAAGATTAACAATTAGACATGTGTTTCTGGTCAATCTAATATTGATAGAACCCTAGTCGAGTAGTAGTATCTTATATCGATCTCATCTACTACCTAGCAATATCAAATTTTGGCCAAACACTCAATATAATGGAATTCAATTCAATCAATTGAGAAATTAATAATCACAAGTGAAGATCGAAACCGATTCGATTATCTACCCCTAATATAGGAACTTAATCACTCATCATGCAATCCATCTAACAAAATTCATACATAATCATCAACTCAAATATAAAAGATAAATAGAGTTCAAAGCTTACACAAGATCTTGATGTTTGTTTGATGATGTTGTGGGAAGATTACCCCAAATAGAAACAATGCATTTGAGAAAAAAAAGAGATTTTTGTGTGTTATTTTACATGCCAAACTGACCGGTGGTGGAGAGTTGTGAAAAAATCACCAAATTTCCCTTTTATAGTTCACAGAATTAGGGATATAGAGTTCTCTGCTTAGTGATCGTTGGGACGCAACGCCGGTTGGGGCGCTTCACAAAATATCAACCCAGACTGTAGGGTTTCTTACAAATGTTATGCCCAGCGCTGGCTGGGCTTGCTCTACCAAGAAAGTAGTCCAACATTGGTTGGACTGCAGTGTCCGCTGGCTAGTTTCCCAACTAAATACCTGATATACCCAACGTCAACTGAATACCCAATGTAAACTGAATGCCCAACATCAACTAAATCCCCAATGCCAACTGAATGCCCAATGCGCCAACTGAATGCCTACCGTGAACTGAATGCCCAGTGTGCCAACTGAATGCCCAGCGTTAACTAAATACAAAGTGCTAACTGAATACCCAATACGCTAACTGAATGCCTAGCATGAACTGAATGCCTAGTGTGCCAATTGAATGCCTAACGCTCTCTTAAGGCCAATGGGCATTAGCTTCCCCAACAGTCGCTACTGGCTAGCATCAGTTGGCTCTCTTGTTTGGATCTTTCACTAACTGTCCAAAAATACCGGTTTTAGCTCCAAACCTTGATCACCTGGATTTATCACATACCACATCAAGAATAACAAGAACATGGCCATATACGAGTAACATGAACATAAATAGTGAAAAAACACACATAAACATGATGAAATAAGCACGAGAAAATGACACACAAAATGACTAAACAAACCTCCCCTACACTTAGCACTTTGATTGTCCTCAAGAAAACACAATAATTTGAAATATGAAACAAAAAGGAATCACTCTTAAGCGGATCATGCGTATCAATCAGTCCACATGGCTTCTCCACTAGAACACTCATCATTATTGAAAATAAAGATAATTATCTAATAAGGCATGTTTCTCATTCGATGAGAATCGTCAAAACAGATTAACTCAAAGCAAAATATGACAAATGTCCTCTCAAACATCCTATACCACTAATCACCTTATTCATTTATTCATATTTGAACTCGGGAATGTAACATAAGATAAAAATCATTAGATTTATCCTTTGGAAAAAATTTTGAGTCTCCTAATGTGGTTTCCCATATTCATATTGCACAATTTCATGTGCATTTCATTGGAAAAATAACTTACGATAGGAGTACAGTCCATGTTACAACCCCTTTAATTTTATTATAAACATAAGATAACCTAGATCAAAATTCACAAAGTCAACCCTTAAGAGGAAATCCCAAGTACCTTTGCATGGTTTCCCATGCTCATAGTTCAAACTAGACGAGAAGAAATCTTTATTGTCCTGTTTTCTTTTTCTCTCCTTTTTTGTGAAGTATGAATTTATTTATAGAATTTAGATAATAGAGGGATAGGATTTGTAAAAGAGAGAACAAGGGTCACAAATGCTAATAGTTAATCATGTAATATGATCAATAAGAACAAATATTAATGATTCACACCTCAAATCACATAGTTCCGCAAGCGGAGAGAAAGTGCTAAATACAACAAAACAAGATACATAAATCAAACAAAATAATAAAACTCACAACATGAAGCTCAAATAACAAAACAAAATATGAGGCACAACTAACATAAATCATAATGACCCCCCCACCCCACTCAAAACTTGCATTATCCCCAATGTGTAAATAAAGTAGACAAAGAGTGATAAGAGAGAGAGAGAACATCACAATTTTTTTACTTTAACCGGTAACAATTTGAGCTTCCTGTAAAAATAAATAGATAAAAAGAAAACGACAAAAACAAACTAGATACAGGAAAAATATAATGTCCCACAATGAACACAAATATAAAAACAATAAAAAAATAAAAAGACTTCACTGCTTGGCAGGCTGATATGGAGGGTGGTGATGTTTGTTATGGATGCAAGGGATAGCGGTGGCTAGTATCGAGCGCTGGCTGGGTTGTCTGGCCATGGAGCATGCCCAGCATGCACTAGGATCCAACACTGGCTGGGTGCGATTTGTCAAAAGACATGCCCAGCGGCCATTGATAGGCAGCGCTGGTTGGGTCTGATTTTTCAAGGCAGCTCTGTTTTTTGCTCACAGTATTCACAGTCAGTGCAAAATCATCCATTTTTCTCCCTGCAAAACAAACATACACAAAAATACAAAAGAAGAAAAAGTAAAAATTATCCAAAATAAAGAAATAACAAGATCAGGGATTGCCTCCTATGTAACACTCATTTTAAAGTCTCGAGCTAGATAAAATGTCAATTATTAAAAGATAACATTGTTGAGCATGACTGACTCGACATCATGCTTTTGAGACTATTATACAACATAGGATTTAACTCTATGCCTATTGACATGGAATGAATTCTTCGTCCATGGACTGAACAGCTCGATTTCCCTCACATAGGAACATTTCTTCCCCCACTCCCTTTAGATCTTGGTTTTCTAGAGAACCACCTCAAATGAGTGTTAGACATAAGCTCCTTCATCTCTTGGGCAATTTCCTTCTCTAGAATGCATTTATTGGGAACCTTCTTAACATTGTCTCTCTCAATCTCTTTGCACCCACTTTGGGGTTACTTTCCTACATGAAAACTTTCTCGGGCAAGGCATCAATAGTATCTATGAGAGAACAATTTTTAATTAATTTTTAATTAGGGAATTAACAGGCATATTATCATTATACACAGAGAGAGATACATTTTCCCCCATAACAGTCATTTTTAATATACCATGCTTAACATTTATGAGGGTATTTGTAGTAGCCATGAAAGGTCTACCCAAAACTAGCGTATATTTTTTCCACGTCTCCTAGATGTCCCATACACTAATAGATCTATCAGTAAGTTGCATACACATTTTAGTGGGTTTCAAGTTCCTTAACTCTAATTGCTTAAATATAGAGTAAGATATTAAATTTATTCCCGCCCCCAAGTCTAGCATTTCACATGTTTCCTTACCATTCTCTAAAGTAATTTTAAGAGTAAAACTACCTGGGTCACCGAGCTTGGGAGGCAATTGATGTTGCAAGATTGCAACTTCGGATATCATAATTTTTTCATCCTCGATAAATCTCCTCTTCTTCGAGACCAACTCTTTGAAAAATTTCACATAGGCTCACACATTTCGGATGATGCTCAGGAGGAGATTGACATTCACTTATGACAAGAGTTTGTAAAACTCTTGGAATTGATAATCATGTTTTTCATTCCTTAATGTGCTCGGGTAAGGAATAGGAGGTTCATAGGGGTTCTCAACTTTGTGGAGAACATGCTTTTTCCCTTTAGCTTCTGTTCACTCAAACTTTTCTTCCTCATGCTGAGGAGTCATTTTCTCTTCCAAAGCATCTTCACTCAGGTTGGATTCTCCAACCTTGTTGTCAATTCGATTGCCACTTCTGAGCACAGTTATGACATGTGCCTGCTCAGGCTGACTTGGTAATTTCCCGGCATTGCTCTGCTTAGACAACTCTCCCACAGTAACAGCAATTTGACCTACTTAAGCCTCAATTCACTTCACTGAAGCTTTCACAGACTCAAATCTCTGCTGGCTCGCCTGAATGAAAGCTTGCAATGTATCTTCCAAAGGCAGCTTTGTAGGTTAATTTTGCTGATTTGGATATTGTTAGGGTTTGAGGTACTATGGGGCTTGGTTTCCTCCAGATTGTTGAAGTAGAGACAGCTGCTGAGGTGGCTGTTGATGTGGTTTCTGAGGTTACTTCCACAAGAAATTAGCGTAATTTCTCCACCTCAGATTATATGTTCGGGAGTAAGAATTTTATTGTTGTCAAGGTTGGAACCTTTGTAGAGCATTGACTTGCTCTTGGAAAGCAAAAAATTGTGCCTCGTCACTGAAGCTTGACTCTACTTGCCTTTGGCACACATTGGCTCTATGGCCATACTCTCCACACACTCCACATGCCTCTAAAGATATAGCTTGCTGAGATGGTCTCTCGGATGATCTCAACAATTCCACTTGCCTAGTTAGCTCGACTAACTATCTTGTCACATCATAGTTAGGGTTAGCTTTGTTCATACAGGCTCATTTTCCCCTAGCACTCTTCTGCTAAGATGTGGTAGCCATAGTCTCAAAAATGTTGGAGGCTTCCTCTACTGTGTGGCTATTAATATCTCCTTCCGTGGTATTGTCCACCATGTACTGGAAATTTTGAGAAAACCCATCATAGAAAAAATGATTTAATAGCTCGAGTACCAGATAGTGGTACGGGCATTGTTGTTGAAGACCCCTGAATCAATCCCACGCTTCATGAAATGCTTTACCCAGAGATTGGGTGAATGCGACTATTGGAGCCCTCAAATCTTAAGCCTTCTGATTTGAGTAGTATTTTGCCATGAATTTTTCATACACGAAATTCCAATTCGCTAAAGAATTAGATGGGAGAGACATGAACTATGTCTTAGCATGATCCTTCAAAGTGTAAGGAAAGCACCTCATCTTCAGTTGATCCTCATTCAGACCTTGTAAAGGAAAAGTCTGAACCACAACATAGAACTCTCTGATGAAGTTCAGGGCATCTTCAACAGGCATCCCATAGAAGGATGGTAGTTGATTGAAGTGGATGCTCTTCAATTCATGGTTCCTAGTGGCTTCTCCCAGAACAATATAAGAAGTCACTGCCCTAATCATTGGGCAGGCAAAATCCATCATGTTCCTTGCAATGTTGGCATTGTTGGTGTTATTAGCGTGGTTGGTATGCAACTTTGACAATCGAGATTCGTTACTCAAAGAGTAAGTTTCACTTGATTCTTCTTCCTCAAAATTAGGCAATTCTATCATTCCTTGTGTGTAAATGTTGCTGAACACTGTGGGTAATCTCTTGTTGAGACTGCATCAAACTAGCATACGTAAACACAAGACACAAAAAGGAGATCACATGCAACTATGGAGGAAATTAAGAACAATAAAAGAAAAATAGCAAAAATAAACATGAAAAATATAACATAAAAATAAAAGTACGCCTAAAGTTTTCCCTGGCAACGACGCTAATATTTGTTTTCGTGTCGGGAGACACACATCCCCGAACCAACCAGCAATAGGATGGGATCGATGTAGGACGGTGAGCCGACCCAAGTCATACACTTAAGGAAAGCTAAATAGGGAGATTATTCTTCTCACATTTCACACATGAATTAAATACGATTGTAAACATTCTAAATCAATAGTTTTGAACGGTTGAAGTAAGAATTACTTAATTAAAACAAGACAATAATAATCATGCAAGAACAAGGTAAACAAGTATAATAATATAATGGGTGTTAGGGTATAGATTCTCTCCTCAGTTTCTTGCCAAGCTCGATTCAAGTTGACTTCTTTAATTTAATCGCACAATCAACTTCACTAAAAGGGATAAGTTCAATAGCTTTAGTTTCAATCGGTTAAACCTTTAAGGATAAATTATACGATCAAGATTAACAATTAGACATACATTTCCAATCAATCTAATTTTGATAGAACCTTAGTCGAGTAGTAGAATCTTCTATCAATCTCATCTATTATCTAACAATATCAAATATTGGCCAAATACTCAATATAGTAGAATTCAATTCAATTAATCGAGAAATCAATAATCACAAGCAAGGATCGAAACCAATTCGATTATCTACCTCTAATATAGGAACTTAGCCACTCATCATGCAATCCATCCAACAAAAATCATACATAATCATCAACTCAAATATAAAAGATAAATAGAGTTCAAAGCTTACACAAGATCTTGATGTTTGTTTTGATGGTGTTGTGGAAAGATTACCCCAAATAGAAACAATGTATTTGAGAAAAAGTAGAGAGAATTTCGTGTGTTATTTTACATGCCAAACTGATTGGTGGTGGAGAGTTTTGAAAATGATCCCCAAATTTTCCTTTTATAGTTCACGTAATTCGGGGCATAGAATTCTCCGCCCAACAATCATTAGGACGTAACGCTGGCTGGGGCACTTCACAAAATATCAACCCAACATCGGTTATAGGGTTTCTCAAAAGTGGTATGCCCAGTGCTGACTGGGCATGTTCTGCCAAGACAGTAGCCCAACGTTGGCTGGACAGCAGCATCAACTGACTGCTTTTCTAATTAAAAACCCGGTATACCTAACGTCAACTGAAAGCCATACCCGGTATGCCCAACATCAACTGAATGCCCAATGAAAATTGAATACCCAATGCCAATTGAATGCCCAATATGCCAATTTAATGCCTATCATGAACTGAATGCCCAGTGCGCCAAATGAATGCCCAGCATGAACTGAATGCCCAGTGCCAACTGAATGCCTAGCGTGAACTAAATGCCCAGTACACTAACTGAATGCCCAGTGCTCTCTTAAGGCCAGTGGGCATTGGCTCCCCCAATGGTCATTACTGGCTAGCGTCGACTGGCTCTCTTGTCTGGATGTTTCATTAATTTCCAAAAACACCATTTTTGGCTCCAAACCTTGATCACTTGGATTTATCACATACCACAACAAGAACAATAAGAACACGACCATATAAGAGCAAAATGAACGTAAATAGCGAAAACACACACACAAACATGATGAAATAGGCACGAGAAAATGACACACAAAATGACTAAACAGATTTCTTCAATAGCTACTCACTAGTAATGAGGATTATATCTATTCGGGTGCTTTTGGCAATTGTTTCTTTGCACAATCTCGAAATTCACCAAATGGATATGAAGACTGTATTTTTGAATGGTAAGCTGGAAGATAAAATATGCATGGAACAACTTGAACAGTTTGTTGCATCGGGTAAGAGCGAAAGGTGTGTAAATTTGTTAGATCATTGTATGGTCTGAAACAAGTATCATTTCAGTGGCACTTGAAGTTTGATAACATGATGTTATCAAATGGTTTCAAAATCAACGAGTGTGATAAGTGGTGTGTACATAAAGAGAAGTTCTAATGGCTACATCATAGTTTATCTTTATATAGACGACATGTTAATCATGAGCAGTAGCCACCGAGTTATCATTGAAACGAAACATATGTTAAAACAAAATTTGATATGAAAGATATGGGCTTAGTTGATGTGATTCTTGGAATCATGATAATTCTAAAAAGTGATGAAATTGTCTTAACACAATCTCATTATGTTGAAAAAGTTCTTAAGAAGTTTAATGCTTTTGATAGTCTACCGGCTAAGACTCTATTGGAGCTCAACATGCACTTGAGTAAAAATCGGAGAGAACTGGTAGCTCAAGAAGAATATGCAAGAGTTATTAGGAGTTTGATGTATATCACTAACTACACTCAATCTGATCTTGCATGTTTTGTGAATAAGTTGAGTCGGTACACGAACAATCCAAGCAAAGAGCATTGGAAAGATCTTGTACGAGTTCTGAGATACTTAAAGTATACTCTGAACTTCAAGATGTATTATACGAGGTTTCTTTCTGTACTTGAAGGGTATAGTGATGTGAATTTGATATCAGACACAAAAGACTCATTCTCAACCAGTGGGTTTATCTTCACTGTCGACGGTGGAGTAGTGTCGTGGAAATCCACAAAACAGACCTGTATAGCCTGTTCCACCATGGAATCTGAGTTCATAGCTTTAGATAAAGCTTGTGAAAAATTTGAATGGCTTCGTAATTTCGACAAGATATTTCATACTGGAAAAAGCCGATATTGTCAGTGATGATTAACTGTGATAACCAAGAGGCTATTGGAAGGGCACATAACGCTATGTATAACGTTAAGTCTCGACACATACATCGGAGGCATAATACTATAAGACACATGATCTCAAGTGGGGTTATCTAAGTTTACTATGTGAAGTTAGTAGACAATCTAGCAGATCAGCTAACGAAAGGGTTAAATCGAGATCAAATGAATACATTGCTAGAGGGAATGGGTCTAAAATCCACAATCTAAGAATGGTTGTAGTGGTAACCTAACCATGGTGACTGGAGATCCCAAGAACATGGTTCAATGGAAAAACTAAGCTACAAACGTTCGGTTAGTAACACTTGGAAGATTTTAAATCTTAACCCTTCCTTCGTGAGCAAACTAAGTGTGCACCTATCAATGTGGTGGATGAACTCCTATGACTTTTAATGATTCCTAGAACCGAACTGTGGTTGAGTATAACAGGATACTCGGGAAAAGGAGATCACCTATGTAAGTGAAAATGGGGGCCGCTTCAAATAGATACTTATGAACTCAAAGAGGTTGCCCATGGCCAGAAACGGACACAAACATGAGAATAGATAATGTGTGAGACATTATTGTGTTAATTCTATTATCTAGGTATACACAAAGGATGAATAGTTCAAGGTATCGCATCTACTAATCAGTCGGTATATCCGATAAAATTGCAAAATGAAGGTTCAAGGTTAAAAGCTACTTTTTTTGTTGCACCTGTGTCTCTTGAGGATTTGATTGCTTGTCTACATTTATGCGTGCGCTATTTTCACTCATGTGGGGGATTGTTGTAAAATTGGATGTAATGAATTGAGTTGTGGCTCATTTTATCCGATTTTTAGTGACCAAGTTATTTCATTTTGGAGGAATTAAATAGCAAACAATTGTTCTATATTTGTAGTAGATAATCGTAGTAATTTTATTTTCTAAAATCCGATTTTCGGTGAGTGAGAAATTAATTGTTGAAATCACTCACACAATTGGGCATTTATGGTGTATGGAAAAATGTGCTTAAGGCATATTTAATGATCCCACATTGGTTTCTTAACCTAGTTAAGAAGTGTATCTAAGTGTATTAACACTTAAGTGTAATATCTAAAGTGTATAAGAATGTGGGCCGTAAGCCCACACGCGTGCGCCCGCCCGTGCCCGTGCCCTTACCCTAACATTGGCACGAGTGATCCGCGGATGCACTTGTTGGCTCACAATTAGAATTCAAATCCGTAACACTACAAGAAAATCGATAATAGACAACAGTCTATAGACAACGGGTTTTTTGAAAACAGTTGTCTTTATAGACAGACAACGGCTACACACTCATCCGTTGTCTATCTGCTTATTTTTTTTTATTATTTTTTGTTTACAATGGGCAAAAAAAACCATTGTCCTTGTATTAATAGACAACGGCTATATCCTGACCATTGTCTTCCTCCATTTCTATCACAGATAACTAGATATAGATAACTCGCCACTTACCCTTTGTTAATTAGTAAGGGATATCAAAGCCATTGTATTTTTCAATTGGTTAAAATAACATCATTTTGACTAATCGACCTTCTCCTCAGAGATAACACACCAGATCGAGTACACTTTCCACTGTAGAGAACACCATTTCTCCCAATGGTAATGGACCAAACTGATGGCAGAGCCAAAGTTGCACCCTGAATTGATCAGTTTTGGGGTCAAACTGATGATTTCAAGCTAAAGCTAAGGACTTGGAGCTAAACTGGAGCTGCAGCTGAAGAATTAAAGCTGCAGCTGAAGAACCAAGAGCTGAGCTGGAGGCACAACTGATGAGCTAAGCCCCAGCTGGTGAGCTCAACTAGAGCTGCAATTAAAGAGCTTTGACTTCAAGCTGAAGCCAAGATTGCAAAGCTGAGCTGAAGGCCCAAAACTGATGGAGCCCAACTGAAGCGTCAAAACTGGAGGCACAGCTGATGAAGCCAAAACTGAAGGAGCGCAACTGATGAAAAGCACCAAAACTAAAGAGAAAAGTCAGAAGCTGGAGTTGAATCAGCCCTGCCGGCGCGGGACCCCCGTGACCATGGGGCAGTGCTCATAGTGAATGCGCCCCATTGGTGCGAAGCACCCCACGAGCACGGGACAACCCAGCCCCGCCGGCGTGAAGCACTCCACCGGCATGAGATGATCAGTTCGAGCCTTCCTTGATCAGTTTCAAGCTGTGTCTTTGGGTGTTCTATTGTTTAATGCTCTCCACCCACTTAGCCAGCTGTGGGAATTTAACGGACACAGTTCTAGCCTAGGAGTAGGAGGAGTTTGGGAATAAAAGCCCTTAATAACTCCATCTTTTTCTTTCCCTCTCTCCTCAATCAATAAATCACCATCTCCTCTCATTTATCGATCATCTTCATTCACTACAACATTACACACTTTACCATCCAACACACGGTTCCAGAGAGAGAGAGAAAGAGGAGGAGAAGAGGCAAGGGAGCTTAAGCTTAAGGAAGAAGGCACGAGAAGAGGAGTCCAACTCCAAGCCGTCCGCGGAAGCTAGGCTTGCTCGAGGACCTCCACTTTTGATATTTCTTTCCTTAGCTTAGCTCATTTGTAGGGATTTATCCCAAAACTCTCGAGACAACAATGATGATGGGCTAATTCCCTACATTATGGGGGTAGATAATCGACTTGGTTTAGATCTATGCTTGTGATAGTTGATTTCTTGTTGTTGGAATTGTGCTTCATTATATTCAGTACTTGATCTGTAACAGCCCGGTCCCGAGATAGGGATTTACGAGTGGGGACGGGGTGTTATTATGGGGTTAATGCATAAAGATGGGGGATTTATCAAGAGTTTTAAGAATCAAGACGTGCCTTAGAAGTTATATGGAAATGCTCGGGTTTACTTGGATTAAAAGAAAACATGCTTAAGCGGAAAGAACGGCTAATTAATCAGATACCAACTTGTTAGACCTCTTTGCAGGTGAACGGAGATCATACTTAAAAACAGAAATAAACATAATAAGTATTAAGTCGTTTCCGAGGAGATTATTCATAGAGTCTTGCTAATCATGATAGGATTTAAACAGAATTGAAGAGAGTGTATCAGAGTAGCGGATCACAAAGTGGGATTTCATGGAAACATTAGATAATAGCAAAATAGTCTTGGCAGCCAACCCACATTCACAGCCACCAGCATCCTCAGCATCTCAACCTGAAATCATTTGAAAATAGGGGGCATGAGCACTAATGTACTCAGTGGGTTTTAGCGAAAATGCTTTTATAACTCTCAAGATATCCAATGATTAATAGACGGTATACGAAGAGCAAAACGCAAAAGCCCTCTCCGTATCCGTAAAACTTTTTCTTTTCTTTTGGACCCAACTTGGCTCAAACCTGTCGTCAACTGTACCCTTAGGCATGCCATAGGATAGGAGAGGGGTTACCTCAAATATCCGAATGTGTTTGCGAGGGAAAAACCCCGCAGTGACTACCTTAATAGTTCTGAGCTCGAGTCCTGCTTAAGTGGATGCTAAGTTCCATCTCTTCCTATTCTTGCTAACATTACCAAGCTTAGAACAATGTCTAATGCTAATACCTTATCACTACCTGATCTCGGCCTACAAGGGTTAAAGATACCCTAACAAGGCAATCCTTAATCTTTAACTACACGAGCTTTAACAAAGCATAAGCATTCAAATACGAGAAAATGAACGCGGATAAACATCGATTGCATGTAGAGCAATACTAAACACCTCATGACAACATAAATTGTAAATAAACAATTCTAGAATATCTAAACATACTTGAGAGCTCACTTAACTTATACTAGCTTTCTTTACTTTATCTAACCCAAATATTAATTCAGCATAATCATGCATAACTCCATTTATTCCTTTCCTTGTACAGAGATCAAACGGGTTGAGCAAAATACTTTATTGGATATCTCATTTGCCCTAACATGCTTCTAGAGCTTATTAGCTCAAACTTTAGATGAGTATAGGTTTACCCACCTTGATTACGGAACGGAAGACGAGGTAACGAGCTGGTGGTCTTCCTTAGTATTTCTCCGAGGCTCGATTCCTCCTATAAAAGTCGAATCGTTGACTTAGAAGCCTTCTTCGAAGATTTCTAATAACATGATATTAAGTAACACCCAACTAATATTCCCTTAGCTAGGACTTAACATGGATAGCACGACTTTGACTTAATAAGGGGATCGAGAATGGTTTAATTTATTTAAGAAACCTCTGGACTCGATCTCTAAATTTTTGACGGAAAATAACTCAATATCTTATTCGAAATAATTTGAAATTAACTTGAATACCTTACTATAATTTAAACTTGAGCATGGCTTAAAAGTATCATAATTTTAAAGACTCGAAAAGATCGGAAAGACGGGGTACGGGAATAGCCGGAAAGGACGGAAAACAAAACAACACGGAAATGGAAGGGGGAGGGGGGCGCCGTGGGGCTACCTTTCCCCGGCGGGCCACCCGCCGCCGCGGGGCTCCCAGCCCCGGCGGGCTCGGCGCGGCCGTCGGGGGTGTGGCGCGGCGGCGCTCACCCCCCACCCCCCGCGGGGCTCTCTCTCTCCCTCTTTTCTCTCTCTCATCATCTGGGTTCCTTTCAACGTGTTCTTCAACTGTTCTTCGTGTTCGTTGATTTCTTCGACGAACACGAAGAACACGAAGAACAATTAACCCGAAATTTCTTTATAAAAAAATATCGTAATTGATTTTAACGTGCAACAACATGCTTTTAACTTAAAATATAATTTCGGCATTATAACGGCATAAACACGATAATCCTCCGGAATAAATAAATATGACTTTGAATGAATTTTTAACGGAATGAACGAGGCTAATCTTCAAGAATAATAATAACGGAAATAGAACGAGAAATATAACGTAAGCGTTATTATTTTGGAACTTCAATATGAATTGAAATACTACTTTAGACGAGCAATAATGAAGAATGCGAAGGACAAAGAACGAAAAGTAAATGCGAAATTTAAAAGACGGAAAAGAAATAGGATCGAGATCGACGAATAAGAATGGACGGGGTTAGGTGTGTCGAAGGAATGTGGCTAGCTCGGTGTCTCGTCGAGTCGCAACGGCGGCAGAGCCGCCTGCTACGATTTCAACGGCGCCCCTAGCACATTCCCTCACCGCATCCCTTCCACGCCACTCCGCTCGTCGTCTTGAAGAACACTCACGAAGAACGATTTTTACTTCGACAGAACCTTCTCGGCTTTCAAAGCTTTTCACCCTCTCGATTTAGAAGTGAAGTGGATGTGAAATGAGCAAGAATTACTAAAGGGGTGGTCCCCTATATATAGGAAAAGCTTTGGCTTCCCTTGGAAGCCATTGCTGTGCAGGAATACTGCAAAAGTTACCCCGGGTTCGGTTAAAAGCTGCTTTATTCGATATCGAGGTCCAAATGACTCCAGACACGAAATCTAAAAATACCGGGAGACTCGTTGGCTCGAATACTAGTGAACCAACTTGTTTCGTGAAGAAGACAGGTTCGTCAGAAGGGAGACGAGTAAAGATTCCCTTTTTAGAATTACTTTTACTATTCACTCAGACTGACAGATCTGGCTCCCGAGCGTTCGATTGATCTCAGAATGTCAATCCATGAACGCTAACGGAATCTTTGAGTCATTTCCCATAAGAGGGGCCTGACAGAACTGGACTTGGATTAACGAGGAGGATTTCGTAAATTTCTCAAAACACGAACGCACGCAAAAGTTACTATTCATTCTTCTTTTAATTGCGTTTTTCATCACCGGGAACTCAAATGACTTCAGAATTAAAATCCGAAAACACCGGCATACTCCTTGAGTTAATGCCTTTCTAACGAGACCACGGACGGTCATAAAATAGTTAAAATTACATTTCTCAAAAAGGCGATCTGACTCTTAAAGTCGTGACTGTCATCCAACCTTAGCTAATCTTAATTAAATTCCTTCCTTAATTAATTAACTTATCATTAACATTCCTCTAAACCTTATTCAGAAATTTGGGGTATTACATCCTACCCTCCTTAAATAAAATTTCGTCCCGAAATTTACTAACCATGATAAGCGATATCAGGGTACTTCTTGAGCAACTCGGATTCAAGCTCCCAAGTTGCTTCCTCCGAACCATGGTGGTTCCAGATTACTTTCACAAGATCGATCTCCTTATTTCTCAGCTTCTGAATTTTTCAATCCGCGATGGCTTGAGGTTTTTCTTTATAGGCCATGTCCTCATTCAGGACTATCTATTCCTTGCTAATCACGTGTTTTGGATCAAACATGTATTTCCGTAACATCGAGACATGAAAGACATCATGCACGTTACTCAGGTTGGGTGGTAAGGCCAACCTGTAGGCTACTTCATTCACCTTTTCTAAGATCTCAAAAGGTCCAATAAATCTGGGCCTTAATTTGCTTCGTTTGCCAAAACGAATTATTCCTTTTGATGGAGACACCTTCAAAAATACTTTATCTCCAATGTCGAAACTGAGCCTTGTCCTCCTCTCATCTGCATAGGCCTTCTGCCTATCTTGAGTTTCCTTGATGCGTTGACGAATGAGCTCGATTTTCTGGACGGCCTCCTGGACCATCTCGGGTCCAAGTATTATTTTCTCTCCGACCTCGTCCCAATATAGGGGCGATCTACACTTCTTTTCATAAAGGGCTTCATAAGGGGCCATGCCGATCGATGTTTGGTAGCTATTGTTATACGCAAATTCTACCAAAGGTAGTAATTCCTCCCAATCGCCTCCTTGATCGATGACGACTCCTCTAAGCATGTCTTCTAGAATCTGGATAGTCCTTTCAGATTGGCCATCCGTTTGAGGATGGAATGCTGTGCTAAAGTTGAGCTTTGATCCCATTGTATCTTGTAGGCTCCTCCAGAATCTTGATGTAAATCTTGAATCACGGTCCGATGTAATCGAGATCGGCACTCCATGCAAACGCACAATTTCCTTAACATACAACTGGGCTAGTTGATCTAGTCCGTCTGTCATCCTAACAGCAACAAAATGTGCTGATTTAGATAATCGGTCAACGATTACCCAAATGGCGGTATTTTCCCACTTGGACCTTGGAAATCCTACGACAAAGTCCATGTTGATATGATCCCACTTCCATTCAGGAATTTCTAGGGGTTGAAGAAAACCGGAAGGTTTTTGATGTAAAGCTTTCACTTGTTGACAACTCAGACACCTTTCCACGAAGGCGGCTATTTCCCTTTTCATGTTATTCCACCAGAAATTCCTCTTGAGGTCTTGGTACATCTTGGTGCTTCCGGGATGTGCTGTATATGGCGTGTCATGTGCTTCGCACATGATTTCCTCCTTCAGTTCTCCCTTGCTAGGCATGCAAAGCCTTCCTTTGAACAAGAGTGCGTTGTCGGCGGTTTCCGCGAATTTTTGAGAGTTATCAGTTCGCGCTTCAGCCCTTTTCTTTTCGAGAATAAGAATGAACGGGGTTAGGTGTGTCGAAGGAATGTGGCTAGCTCGGCGTCTCGTCGAGTCGCAACGGCGGCAGAGCCACCTACTACAATTTCAACGGCGCCCCTAGCACATTCCCTCACCATATCCCTTCCACGCCACTCCGCTCGTCGTCTTGAAGAACACTCACGAAGAACGATTTTTACTTCGACAGAACCTTCTCGGCTTTCAATGCTTTTCACCCTCTCGATTTAGAAGTGAAGTGGATGTGAAATGAGCAAGAATTACTAAAGGGGTGGTCCCCTATATATAGGAAAATCTTTGGCTTCCCTTGGAAGCCATTGCTGTGCAGGAATACTGCAAAAGTTACCCCGGGTTCGGTTAAAAGCTGTTTTATTCGATGTCGAGGTCCAAATGACTTCAGACACGAAATCTAAAAATACCGGGAGACTCGGTGGCTCGAATACTAGTGAACCAACTTCTTTCGTGAAGAAGACGGGTTCGTCAGAAGGGAGATGAGCAAAAATTCCCTTTTTGGAATTACTTTTACTATTCATTCAGACTGACAGATATGGCTCCCGAGCGTTCGATTGATCTCAGAATCTCAATCCGTGAACGCCAACGGAATCCTTGAGTCATTTCCCATAAGAGGGGCCTGACAGAACTGGACTTGGATTAGCGAGGAGGATTTCGTAAATTTCTCAAAACACGAACGCACGCAAAAGTTACTATTCATTCTTCTTTTAAATGCGTTTTTCATCACCGGAAACTCAAATGACTTCAGAATTAAAATCCGAAAACACCGGCATAATCCTTGAGTTAATACCTTTCTAACAAGACCACGGACGGTCATAAAATAGTTAAAATCACATTTCTCAAAAAGGCGATCTGACTCCTAAAGTCGTGACTGTCATCCAACCTTAGCTAATCTTAATTAAATTCCTTCCTTAATTAATTAACTTATCATTAACATTCCTCTAAACCTTATTCAGAAATCTGGGGTATTACATGATCACTACTTAGCATTGCTAGACTTTAGATGAGACTGAGAGGAGATTCTATAGGCCGACTAAGGTTCCTTCAACATTAGGTGGATTGGGTATATAAGCATAATTGTTAATCTTGTTCGTATAATATAGCTGATGGGGGTTTAATGGATTGACGGTGACAGTAAATGAAGTTAAGCCACTTGAACGGGTCTATTTTACGTCTATGATTAACATAATCAATTTGAATCAAGCTAGGAGAGAAACCAATGAGAGAATCTACACCCTAATGCTCTTCTCATAATCTTTTCCTTCGTCTTTGTTATCGTTGGTGTTGATAGTTAATTTTGCTTGCTTAAACCTTTTAGATTAGTAAAAACCATCCAACCCTTATTTAGAATGTTTAGGATTGTATTTAATTTCTTGTACATGTTTGCATGCATAGCATAGAAATATAGTCTCCTCTAAGATTTCCGCGAGAGACACGACTCGGCTTAGCTCACTGCCCTACAATCGACCCCGTCCTCTTATAGGTCCGGTTTATATTAGTTTCTGCGTGTGCGATCGAACTCGGACCACAATCAAAATTTAGGCACATTACCTTTTTTTCTGATTAGATTTGGGATTATATTTACCATTTTCTGATCTTAGAGTTAGGTTTGTTTATCTTGAATTTTAGTTGTCAAAGATTTGATGTTTTCTTGAATGCAGCAATTTCTCGGAGTTCATTCTCGATGGTAAAATTCCAACTGCTATAAGCCAGCTTAGAGCCCTTTAGTGCATGTTAAACTACTATTTTCTTGTAGTTTTATATGTTTAATTTTTAGATCATATTATCTATTTGAAAGTTGTGTGTTGATATAGAAATTAATTGCGTGTGTCGAAAATTAGTGATTTTTGGGAAAATCGTCTCTTTGGACAGATCCTAGATGAGAAAGGGGACTGCTCAGCTTTGATAAGCTTGTGAGTTAACATTTGCTTTTTTTGTTTATTTGAGATTTGTTCACCGAATTATTCGAAAATAGTGAAGTTCCTCGATTATCAGGGATTTATCGTTCAACGATCCGTGGAGATATCCCCTTCTCAATTTTGAAACTGAAGTAACTCAATGAATTGTAAGTTAAAACAGCCTGATATGATCTTGTTTTCATTGTTCCATTCATTTGCTTCGACTTATCAGTAATCATGTGTTGCTATCTTCACAGGATTATGAAAAATAACCAACATACTGGTCAGATCTCCCCCAACACATTCCCAGATTCCTAACTTCAAATTTTTGTGAGTAATATTACTACTCTATTAGTTTTAACTTCATTTTGATTGTGCATAAGGTAAGATCATGAGAATTTTCAAATTCATTGCTATAGGGACTTAGCTCAGAATAAGTTTATTGGAGAGATACCGAGACTAATTTATTGGAAATAAGTTCTAGAATATATGTAAGTTCGATTAACTTCCTGAAATGTAGCTGTTTACATTAGTGATTAGCTAAGTTATGCTCTTAATATCTTATTTCTTCTGAGAGGCTATGAGGTAACAATCTATACGGCTCTCTCTCTCTCTCTCTCTCTCTCTCTCTCTCTCTCTCTCTCCCTCTCTCTGTTTCGATATTTGTCAGCTAACTGATCTGTTAGACCTGTAAGATTTATGAATTAACCATCACATATTAGTATTTACTAATTTTTATGGTAAAGTTAGTTTTTTAACACATTACAGAGTAATGTTGCCAACAACCACTTGGAAGCGCTCATACCAGAGAGTCTTAGCTCGTGTACAAATCTTAATATCTTGTGAGCATCTTGTCCCATTTAAAAACTCAGTTTTCTATTAATCGGTGTTCTCTCTTAGATATTTCTTATTTATTATTTTGACAGATGATATTATTCCAAAAAAGGAAATTGATGAAGTTCACACATTGTGGGGGTGAGTTACATACTATTTATTTGTTATTTATTAGTTTATATAAATTTTTTAAAATGACATTGATGCAATATCATATTTGATGCTAAGATTGTTTTTTTTTGTAATTAGATGATTTGATGAAGGGGTCGGATTTAAAATGAGGCAAGTGAAGAATCAAAAGGAAGAAGGAAAGAATACTTAAACTTTTTATAGGACTACTTGAACTTTTTAATATATGCAAATGTTGGGTATACTATAGGATATTAGTCTTTTAAATTTTCACATTCTTGAGTAAGTTACCTATTGTTTGATATACATTGTATATGTAAATATATATTTTTGGTCCCGGAGCGAGTCAGAATCAGTTTAAAGGGGGGGAGGGGGTGAATAAACTGATCCAATTTCTAACAAATATACGGAATAGACAGGGCCCTTGACTCGCAAAGTTATTCATGTTATTTAGGTTATCAGTTGAGAAAATCGGCTAGCTCGGAGTGCTGTGTGTCTGCTTGGCGTATGTAGTTTAAAACATACAACTGAAAGCTGAAAATAGAGCAGAGCACACAAATAGTTTTATAGAGGTTCAGAGCCCCAACTTCTACGTCCTTTCTTCCTTCCGCAGAAGGGCAATTCACTATGCAAGTGTAAAGTTTCTTTATTACAGTTACACAGTGAAGACAGGTATTGGACCTGGCTATCGGTGACTTTACGAGTCATGGACTCCTTTCCAATTGTTGCTGTCTCGGAAGTGACGATCTAACGAACGCAGTCTCCTCAACCGGTTTCTGGTCGACAGCTCACACTTACCGATCCCAACTACTCGCTGAGACTTTAGGTGCTATTTCCCATCTTTATAAGGTTTCAGATCTCTTTCAATCATCAAGAAGGCAGTCTTGAAACTGATATTAATTGATATGCTCATTTGCGCGTCTGCGGCTTGAGCTGGGTAGTTGATCGTTGTAGAACGGAACTGAGAGAATGGCTCTGGCTGGATTTCTTCAACAGCTAGCTTGATGAGAAGTTTGGCTCCTTCTCTTTAGTTGGACTTTTTCTTTTTCTGAGTTTGAGCGTGAGGCTTTAGAGCTTTGGCGAACGTCTTCATTGAAAGTCTATGCAAAAAGTCTGAGCTAAAGTTGTCTTCAAGAGTCAAAAGTCAAGGCCATCTTTTAGGTTACTCATCTTTTATAGATGAGTGGCTGGTGACCGTTGATGATCACTGTTGTAATCATAAATGATAAAGCTGTTGAGAGCTTTTCATTTAAAGAGCTGTTGAGTAGCCTTTGTTCTTCTGACATGCTTTTGTTCCAAGATCTCGATTGCATTAACTTCAAGATCTTCTTGTTGGCTATTCTGAAATTCAAATTTCAGTAGCGGCTTCTATCTTGATCTTCATTTCTGGGCTTCTGCTATTAGTTGGAATCTTCAGTTCTTTAACTGTCAGTTCTATACGTCTTTGGCAGTTTTGTAAGCTCTAGTTTAGATCATCTTCAGCTGGCAGTTCTGGACTCTGGCTTGATGCTTTCTGAGCTCTAGTTTAATTCGCTTCAGTTGGCAGTTTTGAACCAGTGTTCTTCAGCTGGTATTTTGGACGGGTGTCTCTTCAGCTGGAACTTTTGGTCTTCAGTTCGGGTGCTGGCACTTCTTCAGTTGGAATTCTGAACTGATGCGTCTTCAGCTGGTATCCTTCAAACTGGTATATCTTCAGCTGGAACTTCATTCTTCAATTGGAACTTTCTTGAGCTGGTATATATTTCAGCTCATACCTTAGACGGGTATACTCTTCAACTGGCATTCTTCTTCAGCTGGGATAGGTCCTCTCTTTTTCAGCTGGTAAACTCATTCAGCTCGAATTGGTCTTCTCTTCAGCTGGAATCCTCTTGAGCTGGCATATCCTTCAGCTCGGACTTGGTCTTCTCTTCAGCTGGGATCTTCTTGAATTGGAATTTTTTTTCAGTTCATAACTGTAGACTGATGGCATCTGGTACTTCGATTGATGGTACCTGCATCTTTTAGTTTATCTTGTTAACTGATCTAGCAAGCTACAGTTGAGCTGGCATATTCTTCAGCTCGGACTTGGTCTTCTCTTCAGCTGGTATTTTCCTTCAACTGGGATTGGGCACTTCTGAACTGGTGCCTTGAACTGGCATTTTGCTTCAGTTCTTAACTGTATACTGATGGCATCTGGTACTTCGATTGATGGTACCTGCATCTTTCAGTTTATCTTGCTAACTGATCTAGCAAGCTACAGTTTTTCAAACAGCTCTTGTGGCTGGATTTCTTTTCTTTTCTCTCTGTTCTTTTCTCTCATTTTTCGTTTCTCAGCTCTTAGCTGATTTCATTTTCTTTTCTCTCTTTTCTTTTTCTTTCCTCATTTGGATTGATCATTTTCTGGCTTTGATAGCTCAATTTTTTATATGATCATCCTTAGTTTTCTACTTGATTTCTTTTCAGTTTTTCAAGGCTCTTTGCGTATTTTCACATATTTTGACATCTCATCAAAACCCAGTCAGAAAAACTCTTGATAGTTTTTCCTAACAATTTTTCCCTTTTTGATGATGTCCAAAACATGGCAAAATCGAGCAATGATGGAAATAGTGATTAAGAAATTTTAGCTTTGTGTAAAAGAGAAGCATAATCATTTTACCGTTCCACTGAGCAAAATAAATTTTGAACTTATCTGTTCAAATCTCTCTCTTAGGAGCTTCTACGGGGCTTTGAGCTGCTGACATCATCAGATGATTCAGCTTCATCTGGTATTCTCTAGTTGGCTTGATCAGCTTCAACTGAGATATCTTTTCAGTTCAGCTCTTCATTTTGTGCTGAGATGGCTTCCAGCTCTCCCCTCAGTTCAGCTGCTTGCTTCGGCTGACTGTGAGCTGTTTCTCCAGTTAGAACTGATTGATCCTCCAATCAGTTCTGGCCATTTTGACTTCTTAGCTTCCACGCTTCTCATTAGTTCGCAAACTTGTCAGCTTGTTTTTTGCTTGAACTGATGGTTTGAACAGTTTTGGCTCCTTTTGCTGATTAAACTGATACACATTTTGGTTCAGTTTCAGCTTCTGCTCTCTTTTTCTCATCGGCTTGGATTGCTCTTTGCATTCTCCCAATTGCTTGATCATCTTCATCTTCTGAAGCTAGTTCCAATAGCCCCAATTGGATACATAGCTCTATGAATCTTGCTTCTGGCAATGGCTTTGTGAAGATATCAGCTATCTGCTTCTCAGTGTTGAGATATTGGATACATATATCTTTATTCTCAATGTGATCTCTGATGAAGTGGTGCCTGATATCAATGTGCTTTGTTCTCGAATGCAGAACTGGATTCTGAAAAATAATAATGGCACTGTTGTTATCGCAGAAGATATGTACTTCATCAGTTTCGACCTTGTAATCCTTCAACTGCTGCTTCATCCAGAGTATCTATGCACAGTAGCTTCCAGCAGCTACATATTCTGCTTCAGCTGTTGACGTGGCAACTGAGTACTGCTTTTTACTAAACTAGGATATTAGTTTGTGACAAAGAAACTGACATGTTCCACTGGTACTCTTCATGTCAATCTTGTATCCATCGAAATCTGAGTCTGAATAACCAGTTAGACTCAAGCTGTCATCTCTAGGATACCATAATCTAAGATTTATGGTTCCTCTGAGGTATTTGATGATCCTCTTTGCTGCTTCGAGATGGCTCTTCTTCGGATTGTCTTGGAAGCGTGGACATAAGCCGACTGAATATGAAATGTTTGGTCGACTGGCAGTTAAATAGAGAAGCGAGCTAATGATGCCTCTGTAGTAAGTTTGGCTAACTGATTCTCCTTTTTCATCGAGAGTCAGTTGAACTGATGTATTCATGGGGATCTTGATAGTTTTTCCCTTATCAGTTCCAGACTTCTTGACAAGCTCCTTTGTATACTTGGCTTGACTGATGAATATCCTATCTTGGAGCTATTTTACTTGGAGTCTTAAGAAGAATGTCATTTCTCCCATCACACTCATCTTGAATTCACTCTGCATCAGTTGTGCAAATTGAGTGCATAGATCTTTACTCTTCGATCCAGATATTATGTCATCCACATAAATTTGAACCATTAAGATCTCTAATGATCTCTCTATTCTGAATAGAGTGCGATCAATGACTCCTTTTTGAAACCCATTCTTGAGCAAGAATGTTGTGAGGGTTTCACACCAGGCTCGGGGCGCTTGCTTCAGCCCGTAGAGTGCTTTCTTTAGTTTGAAGATTTGATCTCCAATCTCGAATCCAGGCGGTTGCTCAACGTATATGTCCTTCTTGAGCATCCTTTGTAGAAAAGCACTTTTTACGTCCATTTGATAGATCGTAAAATTGTTGTGAGCCGCATAGGCGAGGAACAATCTGATAGGTTTCAATCTTGCAACTGGTGCAAATGTCTCACCAAAGTCGATCTCTTCACTTTGAAAGTATCCCTTGGCTACCAGTCTTGCTTTGTTCCTCGTGATGACGCCTTGTTCATCCAGTTTGTTGCGAAAAACCCACTTGGTTCTGATGATTTTCTGGGTTTTTGGCCTATCAATAAGAAACCAAACATCATTTTTTGTGAACGGGTTTAGCTCTTCTTGCATGGCTATTATCCAATCTACATCTTCAAGAGCTTCATTGATGTTTGTCGGTTCAGTTTGAGATAGGAAGCACGTGAAGAGAGCATGCTCTGTTGAACTTCTGGTCTAAGCTCGACTTTTTGGATCTCAAATAATCTTGTCAGCTGGGTGACTTCTGAGCCATTTAGGTAGGCTTTCCTCAGCTAGATTTTCAGTTGGATCCTCAGCATTGACATCCTCTGATGTCTTATCTTCAGTTTGCCCTTCGTCTTCATCAGTTCTTCCCCCTGCTTTAGTTGTGGGGTTGAAGGTCTCAGCACGATCAGTTTCTTTATTGGCTTGATTACCCTTAGCTGGTCTGGTACTGGATACATTTCCTTCATCTTCTAGTCCAACTTCAAAGTCCTCTAGAACTGTGTGATCCATGTAGTCCTGAGAGTTATCAGTTTTGCTAGGTAGCAGTTGAACTGATGTATTGAGTACTTCTTTACTCCTATACTCATTGGCAAACTCATCAAAAACAACATGACAAGTTATTTCCACAACCAGTGTTCCTTTGTTGAACACTCTATAAGCTTGAGCATGTGGGGAATTGTAACCAAGAAATATTTTCTCATCAGCTTTGGCACTGAAAGTCTTCAGTTGAGTTTTGCCATTGTTGTGAATATAATATTTGCAACCAAATACTTTGAAGTATGAGATGGATGGCCTACGACCCTTGTATAGCTCATAAGGTGTCTTGTCATGTGCGCTGACAATGGCACTTCTGTTTTGAGTGTGGCACGCCGTATTAACTGCCTCGACCCAATATCCTTCTACTATGTTGGCATCAGCTATCATTGCTCGAGCTACTTCCTTGAGTGTGCGATTTCTCCTTTTAGCTACACTATTTTGCTATGGAGTTCTAGCAGCTGAGTGCTCGTGAGTTATTCCCAGTTCACTAAGAAAACTGATGATCTGCTGGTTGACGAATTCAGTTCCATTGTCTGAATGAATTCACTAAACTGGTCTTTCTCCTTCAGTTTGCAGCCTTCTGATCATCGCTGATAGCTTGGAGTAGATTTCATCCTTACTTCTGAGAAACTCTACCCATGTGTATCTTGAGAAGTCGTCAACTACTACAAGAGTGAATCTTTTTCCTTTGGGAGTTGGTGCTCTGACTGGCCCAAATAGATCCATGTATAGCAGTTAGAAAGAAACAGTTGTCCATGGAGGATGACTTCTATTTTTAAATGATGACCTCACTTGCTTCCCTTTCTAGCATGGTCCGCAAACACTAGTTTTCATGAAAATCTCCTTGGAAACCTCATCTACTAGCTCCTTCTTGGCTAGATGATTGATGGTTCTGAAGTTGAGATGATGGAGTCGTCAATGCCATAGCAAGCTTGCTTCAGTTGAGCCTTTTGAAAGAAAGCAAGCTTCTCCATAGCCGGTTGACTAGTCAACAACATACATGTTACCTCTTCTTACGCCAGTTAGGAAGATTGCTCCAGTTGACTTATCTTTGATGTCGTATGAGCTTCGACTGAAATCAACAGTATATCCATTGTCACATACTTAACTGATGCTGAGCAGTTTGTGCTTCAGTTCTTTCACGTGGGAGACTCCATTGACTACCACCTTTCCTTTGACCATGAACCCTTCTCCAATGGTTTGGCTTCTGGAGTTGTCTCCAAATGTGACTAATGGTCCTTTTACTTCCTTGTATCCTTCTAGATCCTTTCTGTCTCCCATCATGTATTTTGAGCACTAATAACATCATATTTTACATGTATTTTGAGGTACATTTGAGTGGTATTTGATGGGCAATGCATGCATAAAGTGATAAGTTTTACATAGTTTCCTATGTTTTGTGCAATGTCACGTGTTTGTTTATTGTGAAGGGAATTAATGCCATTTTTGTGTGGACTTCAAATGAGCATGGAAACACCCTAGAAAGATAGGAAATCAAGTTAGGAACGCATTGCAAAAAGAATCGGGTCAATCGGATGAGAAACGAGTGAGAACAAAGTAAAACAGTGAGAGACTGTCGATGCTGAAAAATACCCGCGACCGGACTCGCGACCCGGGGGGTCGCGAATCACACTTTTCCCATTTTTCTATACGTTCGCGACAGAGAGGGGGTTCTCCTTTGAAATACCCGCGACCCGGTCGTGAATTTGGGCATCTGGTCATGAATTTTGGCCACGTCAGCGCCACGTGGACTCGCGACCCGAGTCGCAGGTGACTGGGACGCGAGCGAGGTCGCGAATGCAGCGGGCTTGTCCAATTTTTGACCTATTTTTGGGCTTTTCTTTACTTGGTATATAAGGGTTTCCTTGGATGAAAATACACACAATTCCACCTACCCCAAAGTTGCCACCAGAGGTTTGCTGCAGAGAAAACGGGACGCGAAGAACAAGACCAAGGGATTTAAGAGCTTTCAAGATTAGAGACAAATTAAACCTTCCGGGTTTTATTTTCTTTGTTCTTAGAATTGTTCATGTTTTCTTTGTGGATGATTTTTGTTATTTATATTATTATGGATAGCTAAAACCCTAGTATTCTAGGCTTGTTTATGATTCAAACTATGAAGTTCATTTAATCTATTGATTTCTTATGCCTATGATTTTGTTGTGTTTTGTTTATTCTCATTTTTATCTGTATTTTTTACCTGATCAATAAATAGTACAATTTGATGTGTTAATTCATAAATCGAGAGAGGAGTTTTAACACGTGATCTAGAATAAGTAACTTGTTAATCAATAACATTCGAGAGAGTTGAGATTAATTGAGAGAGCAATAAACCCTAGGAGCCATTAGGAGTTGCATGCTAGGTATTGAACGAAGACGTTAGTACTAGTTTTGTAATCTACAACCTAGGCACTTCGAGAGAAGGTTTAGGATGAATTAGTGGTTGCTCTAGCACAATTTAAGTCCCAATATAGGCATAAGAATGAAAGGATTAAATGAATGGATTAGTTGATGATTAAGCAATCCTAGAATACGTCTTTTATTCACTGTTTGATTTATATGTGTTAATTTCTGCCGTGATAATTTAGTTTATTTATTATTGTCAGTTTTTATTTAGTTCAATTGAATCATGTTTTGTAGTCTAGATAACTGCGAGAGGTTAAATTGAATAACTAGCAGTTTAATTATTAAATCTCTGTCGATACGACCTTGTTCACCGCTATTCTATAAGCCTCGCTGTACACTTGCAGTTTAGGTGAAAATAAATACCGAACAAGTTTTGGGCGCCGTTGCCGAGGATTTAATTTTTTTTATTTGCTATTATTTAGATTTAATTTCTTATGCTAATCTAGACATTTTTTTCAGTTTATTTTAATTTAAATATTATAATCTTCTTTTTCTTGTGATTAGGTTGTGTATGCGTACACGATCTCAGGGGAAACCACTTCAAACTTTGGATCCTGAGATTGAAGCCACCCTCCACCAGAAAAATGCAAGAAGAAGGAGAGCAATGGCAGAGCAACAACCAGCAGCTCCTGTTATAGCTGATCAGATGCGCCATATGCAACAGCAGCTAGAGGAAATGCAGCAGTGATTTCAAGAGCAAGAAGCCGCCAGGGAAGCAGAGCCGGTACTAATTAATCAGATGTTCACACCGGTGCTCAACCATGGACAAGTTCCCGGTCCAGGCATTAATGCCAACAACTTTGAATTGAAGTCGGGATTGGTGGGCATGGTGCAGCAACATCAGTATGGAGGGCTCAAGACTGAGAATCCGAATGCCCACTTGCAACAATTTCTAGAGGTCTACAGCACAATCAAGATGAATGGGGTGTTAGATGATGCTATAGGCTTCGCTTGTTCTCATTCTCACTGAGAAATGTTGCCAAAGATTGGTATCATTCCTTGGACCTCAGTACGGTGGATAGCTGGGAGTGCTTGGCACACAAGTTTCTGCCTAAATTATTCCATTCCGGTCTGACTCTTAAGCTCAAAGGCGAGATTACTCAGTTTCGCCAGTATGAAGATGAGAATTTATATGAAGCTTGGAAGCGGTTTCGAGAGTTGCTAAGGAAGTGCCCCAATCATGGATTTGGGGTGGATCATCAAGTCTGCATCTTTTACAATGGATGCGACATGGAGGTGAAGAGGCTTCTGGATACCTCTGCGGGTGGCTCACTACTGAACAAAGGCCACGATCAAGCTGTGACGATAATTAAAGACATGGCCACCAATAGCTATCAATGGACTGGGGATCGAACATTAAGGATATTGAAGAGAGCTGCAGCAGTTGATGATAGTGATCCGATTTCCAAATTGGCGGCTCAGCTGTCCACGTTGAATGCTACTATCAATAGTAGATTTGACTCCATGTCTCAGCAGATGTGAGCTATATCAATCAACGAGGGGGCTATGATGGCAATAATTACCGAGGTGGAAATCAATTCTATCAAGGTAATCAATCCAACCTCTCATATGGAAATCCCAACAGTGCACTGCAGCCCCCTCCGGGCTTCTCTGTAACAAATGGAGTGATCAATGAGGAAAAGAAGCCAAACATGGATAATCTGTTGATGGCGTTCATGGGGAAGACCGATAAATTCATAGGGGAGTCACAAGCTAGAGTGGAGAAGTTGGAGAATACTGTGGGTGCCATGAGTATGCAAATGAAGATGTTCGAGAAGCAACTGGGTCAGCTGGTTACAGTTGTAGGAAATCAGCACCAACCGGGACAATTCCCTAGCAACACTACAGTGAATCCTAAGGAATAGTGCAATGCAGTCCATCTGCATACTGAGGTTCCTACACCTATTGTTGCCGCTGCAGCTGTTTCTCCCAAAATGGTTTCTGACAAGCCGGATTCCACCATCAAGAGTTCTCCAACGGGCCCTATAGTGCTTCCCACAATGACTATCCCATTCCCACAGAGAACTCTAAAATAGAAGGTTGATGCACAGTTCTCTCGATTTCTGGAGATTTTTAAGATGGTGCAAATCAACATTCCTTTGGTGGAGGCGCTGCAGCATATGCCCAAGTATGCCAAGTTCCTCAAGGATGTTGTGTCCAAGAAGAAGAAGATAGAGGAGTTCGAGATGGTGCATATCCCAGAGAACTACAGCTCCATCATCCAAAGGAAGCTCCCAGCTAAGATGAAGGATCTAGGAAGTTTCACACTTCCCATCACTATTGGGGACAAGATAGATGGTCGAGCACTGTGCGATTTGGGAGCGAGCATCAATTTGATGCCGCTGTCATTTTTCAAAAAGCTAAATTGTGGGCAACTCAAGCCCACAACCATGTGCTTGCAGATGGCTGACCGATCTGTGGTGTATCCCGAGAGAATCCTAGAAGACGTGCTGATAAAGGTGAAGGACTTTATTTTCCCGGTGGACTTTGTGGTGCTGGACATGGAGGAAGATAAAAGCGTCCCTCTCATTTTGGGACGCCCATTTTTACACACCGCATGGGCCAATTTCGATTTGGACACTGGGATTCTGACTCTCCGATTTGAAGATGAACACCTCCAGTTCCTGTTTAATTGTGGAGGCATGGAGATGGATGCTCAGGGAAGAGAATGGGGGATACCCGTTTCCCCACTTATGGGAACTTGAGTTCCCGAATTCGTCTGGCTGTCGACATTAAATGCAGCACTTGTTGGGAGGCCACCCAATGTGTTTTTTTAATGTTTCCTTTCATTTCAGTTTTTTTTTTATTTATTTATGTTTTTCACTTCTTTTTCTGAGTTTTGCAGGTAAATAACACTTGGATGTTGTATTTTAGGGGATAGCGAAGCAATCAACTTGTCTTTTGACAAGTTTGGGGGAGGAGGTTGAACCCGAATGGTCATCCACTTGATTTCTGTTTGTGGTCGACGACACCTACATGAATTCTTACAAACTTATTCCATCCCGTGGATTTGAATAAGTTTGGGGGATGTATGCTTGTGGTGTCTAGACCTTTATTTTGTTTTACCTGCTTTACGTGTTTAGTTTTGTTTTGTTTTCCGGAAAGTTTGAAAAATTTTGAATTTTGGTCTTGGATTTTACTTGGGATTTTGATGATATATGCTTTATGGTTTATGATTTAGGACTTATAATTGAGATATTTGATTGGAGATGATTTGAGCATGTATATCATGATTTGAATGAACATGTGTTTTGGAGATTTTCGAGCTTTTATTTTGGCCAATGTTGAGCTGTGAGATTTTGAGACTATAAGACTGTTGTCTTAACTTTTGTTCTTGTGTGTTGGTTGTCTATGCACTTGTTTCTTTAGAACTTTCATGTTGTCTTGCTTAAGATTGAGTTTTTATGCTTGAAAATAGGAGATGATAGTAGGCCATCTTTTCTTTAGCCATTTATCCCATACACTGTCCTAAATTTATTATATTCCTTTGCAAGCCCTCTTGTGCTTAATTGTCTTTTCTTTGAAAGCCTATTTGGGATTAAATTGTTAATTCTTGAGGAGAAATAGGAAGAATGGTAGGAAATTTTGGAGTTGGGATGAAGAAAAAAAAAGGAAAAAAAATGGTGATAATTGGTGATTTTTGTTGGTGCACAAAAAAAAAGTGCTATGTGAGTGTTGAAAAGAAAAAAGATGAAGTGAGCACTAAAAAGAAAAAAAATGTGAAAAGTGTCAATGAAAAAAAATAAGAAAAGAGACCAAAGGTCCATGAGTTGAAAAAATATGGATGATGTAAGGATGTGTAGAAAGAAGTTGGAAAAATTTCAACTAGTGTTTGAATGTGAAAAGTAGTGGGGAATAGAAAGTAAAAGTGGTGAATTGGTTCTACAATTGTGAGTCACTTTAGCCAAAAATTCCTAACCTTGACCCAAGCCTACATTACAACCTTAATAAAGTCCTATTTGATCTTAATTTTGAGCACATTTTTTTGTCAGTGAAGAGCTTAGATTGCATGCAAGCATATGGTAGATCAAGTGTATAGTTCAATGTTTCGATGAGTGCTTACCCTTATTTTATCACACTTTGAGTGTTTGAGCGAAACACACATCGGTGAGGATCATTGGCCTGATATTTGTTCGTTGAAATCTATTGCATGTGTTCATGATTTGAGTGTTGTACTTGTTTGTGTCTTTTCCCGATTAGATTTTTGAGGTTGTAGATGCTAGATTATAAATTGTAGAGTTATGTATTGACTGAATTCTAAGGTTGGTTTTGTTCTTTGTTTGGGGACAAACAATGTTTTAAGTTTGGGGGAGTTGATAACATCATTTTTTACATGTATTTTGAGGTACATTTGAGTGGTATTTAATGGGCATTGCATGCATGAAGTAATAAGTTTTGCATAGTTTCTTATGTTTTGTGCAATGTCACGTGTTTGTTCATTGTGAAGGGAATTAATGCCATTTTTTGTGTGGACTTCAAATGAGCTTGGAAACATCCTAGAAAGATAGGAAATCAAGTTAGGAATGCGTTGCAAAAAGAATCGGGTCAATCGGATGAGAAACGAGTGAGAACAAAGCAAAACAGTGAGAGGCTGCCGATGCTGAAAAATACCCGCGACCGGACTCGCGATCCGGGGGTTCGCGAATCTAGTTGCGAATCACACTTTTCCCATTTTTCTGTACGTTCGCGATAGAGAGGGGGTTCTTCTTTGAAATACCCGCGACCCGGTTGTGAATTTGGGCATCTGGTCGTGAATTTTGGCCACGTCAGCGCCACGTGGACTCGCGACCCGAGTCGCAGGTGACTGGGACGCGAGTGAGGTCGCGAATGCAGCGGGTCTGTCTGATTTTTGACCTATTTTTCGGCTTTTCTTTACTTGGTATATAAGGGTTTCCTTGGACGAAAATACACACAATTCCACCTACCCCAAAGTTGCCACCAGAGGTTTGCTGCAGAGAAAAATGGACGCGAAGAACAAGACCAAGGGATTAAAGAGCTTTCAAGATTAGAGACAAATTAAACCTTCCGGGTTTTATTTTCTTTGTTCTTAGAATTGTTCATGTTTTCTTTGTGGATGATTTTTGTTATTTATATTATTATGGATAGCTAAAACCCTAGAATTATAGGGTTGTTTATGATTCAAACTATGAAGTTCATTTAATCTATTGATTTCTTATGCCTATGATTTTGTTGTATTTTGCTTATTCTCATTTTTATCTGTATTTTTTACCTGATCAATAAATAGTACAATTTGATGTGTTAATTCATAAATCGAGAAAGGAGTTTTAATACGTGATCTAGAATAAGTAACTTGTTAATTAATAACATTCGAGAGAGTTGAGATTAATTGAGAGAGCAATAAACCTTAGGAGCCGTTAGGAGTTGCATGCTAGGTATTGAACGGAGACATTAGTACTAGTTTTGTAATCTACAACCTAGGCACTTCGAGAGAAGGTTTAGGATGAATTAGTGGTTGCTCTAGCACAATTTAAGTCCCAATATAGGCATAAGAATGAAAGGATTAAATGAATGGATTAGTTGATGATTAAGCAATCCTAGAATACGTCTTTTATTCACTGTTTGATTTATCTGTGTTAATTTCTGCTGTGGTAATTTAGTTTATTTATTATTGTCAGTTTTTATTTAGTGTAATCCAATCATGTTTTGTAGTCTAGATAACTGCGAGAGGTTAAATTGAATAACTAGCAGTTTAATTATTAAATCTCTGTGGATACGACCTTGTTCACCGCTATTGTATAAGCCTCGTTGTATACTTGCAGTTTAGGTGAAAATAAATACCGAACAAGCACCCGCTATCTAGGTACCATACCTCCTTAGCCCTCTTCTTCGATAGGATACCATTTTTTTGCAAGAGAGACGATTAGTTTTTAGGAACCCACATGATATCGGGTCCTTCTTTGCTAATCAAGTATTTAGGGATCCAGAGTTGCCAGATTCTTGGCTTTTCAGTAGGTAGAAAGTCTTCAGACATTGATTATCTGATCTATTTCTCTCTCTTTTCAGCTTTCCTCCTCTGAGCTGAGTCATTTGACTTGTACCTGCGACGAGAGTTAGTAGGATAGAACACTTCAATCATAACTCTTTGATCTCGAGCTTGTCTAGCTCTTCCCTGTAGCCAATTTCTTTTATCTCCATGAGCTCTATCACTTTTGTGGTATGGCCAGGTTTCAAACCAGTTATAGTTAGAGATTGTCCTTAGTTCATTCCTTCAATCCAAGTACTCACTACACTGAGTTGCAAGATCCATTAGAGTGAACTTCTCCAGGGGGATCTAAAGGTGTTGACGTGCTCGATAAGCTTTGTATGCACGTTCCTTCTTGAGTTAACATTCCTCCCAGGTTGACTTGCTAGTTGTCTGCGAAGATAGGCTGGCGGTACAGTTCTCTCCTGAACTGATGCCCTATCTTGATGAGACTGCAGTCCAAACTGAGTATTTCTCCTTACTTTAGTTGGCCGGTCAGTTCTATTCACTATAGGCCAGTTCTGGTGATTTGTGTCGAACTGACTGTCTCTGATGAGCTGGAGGTCTTGGCTAAACTGACGACCTCAGTTAGTAGACTGCTTGCCTTTGTCGAGCTGGAGGCCTTTGCTGATAGGCGAACTACCTATTTTGTGTTAGTGGCCTGTTAGTGCCACCATTATGCACTAAAGTGTTCATATTGTTAGCGAGATATGTTCGACAATGTGTGCTTGGGTATGTCCCGAAACTATTCATTCCGCTGTGTGAGAAAAGAAGAACAGTTGGCAAATTGTTCCCTCTGATGTCCCAAATAGAACCAGGGATACAATTATATGGAAGTTTCCATATATAGAAGATCTTGCGCTGATCTGTTCGTGGAAGGCAAGATGTGTTCGATTGACTGCCTTGTGGAGTAGATACCGAGCTACAAATAACCCTCATGTCCAAGGAAAGTATCTACACACATTTGGGAAGATCAAAAATCATCATTCACTTACCATATTGGTGATAGATGAAGATCGACGTCAATCTTGAAGTGAAGTCTATATGAAGGCCGATTGTTTGTGCAATCGGTGGACATTTTTCTTATACTCTCTTAGGATATTATTTGAAAGTCATTGTGGTTTGTGTCCCAAGGATTTACTAGTAGTTGTTCCTTAAAACAGTTCAACATGATAGACTAGTTTTGAGTGTCTTCGAGTGAAACACGTGAGGGGATTTTTAATCCATTTTGTACACAATCTCGGGAGAGATTGTAAGTTGAAGTCGTGGGTAGCTAGAGGGAGTCTAGTGTCATGGTCGTAAGGGGATCTTACAGCTTTCGGCTAGCGAAAGAGTTTGTGAAGAAGAACGGGTGACATAAGGAGAGAGTCATGTATGTGTAAGATCCCAAATACACTTCATAAATGAGTAACAGTTGAATCTTCAAGTTTCGGAGTAATCCCCCCAGAGTATGTTGTTTAACTGAACTGGGTTACCAATCTTGTACATATTTTACTGCTTTTTATTTTATGTTCTTACTTCTGTCCCACACATATCGTAGAACAACTTATAGTAATATTGATTAAACACTTGTGAGCACGGATTATCATTTTTCATAGCCTTTGATGAGATGGCTTCCTCTGCTGAACTGATGGCTTAAACTGAACTGAGCCTTTCAGTTGGGAGGATTGATTTGACCACTTCAACTAATTTGAAGGGATGTTCTCAGTTCCCTTGCCTTTGGTCTCTTCAACTGGTTGGGTTGGTGCTCTGACAAAACCAAGTAGAGCTCCTTCTTGACTGGTTTGTACAACTGCCTTTCCTTTCTCTGCTGCAGTATACATGTTATATCCTAACCCTGAACTACCAGTTTCAACTCTCTGATGGCTTAGAATCTCATCAAGAGTTTGAGATCCCTTTTTGAATTTGAGAGATATCTCATCTCTCTCCTGGATCTCTTACCTGAGCCTCTCAGTCTCAGCTTCTAGCTCATCAACTTTAAGCTTCAGTTTCTCACATTCAACTGACTGAGCTTCAAGTGATTCAGTTCTATCATGATCACTTCTCAGTCTTTTGACCTCATCTCTTAGGTCATCATTTTCTTCCTTCAGTTGTAGATGCATACAAGAGATTACAGCTAACTGATCTTCTAGCATTCTTAATTGTTCATTTAATTCATTGCTAGAAAGGAAGTTTCATGAATGTGATAAAAAGAGGTTAAGGAGTCACTTGTGCTAACCCCTTCTTCGTTGTCAGCCATGAGGTAGAACAATGCCTCATCTTCAGAGCTGTAACCGTCAGAGTCGATTCCTGATGGATAATCTGAGTCATCCAGCACAGCGTTCTCTGTGTTGGCCATCATAGCTTTTATTTTGAAAAAGCTTCTCTTTACTTTGGCCTTCTTATCTTCAGGGAGCTCTGGACACTCATATCGGTAGTGTTCTTGCTTATGGCAATGGAAGCATTCTCCTATGCTTCTGTTGGCTACCCTAGGTTGTTCAACGGGCGGTTGGTTTCTTTCACCTCTGGGCTCCTCATCAGTTTGAAGCATAACTGATGGTTGATCTCTAATCTTTTTTAGCTTCTCGAGCAGCTTGGCAACTGACTAGATCTGATCATTGATGTCTTCAGTCAGGCTCTCCTTCTTCTCCGCTGCTTCTCTCCTTTGATCAGTTGAGCCTCTTGGTTGTTCTCTGACTTGAGAACTTTTTGGCTAGAAGGTATTCATTCCTCGAGTTTTTCTAAACCGATTTCTTTTACTAGAAAAGACTACATCCTAGGCTGATGATGTGGATGCCTCTTTTTTTTTGTTTAGGCTATGCCCGTGAGCCTTAAGAGAACCAAAAAGTTCTCTTGGGGTGATGATGTTCAAGTCTCTTGACTCCTTTGTAGCAATCACCTTCATATGTCATTCCTCTGTGAGATTGTCTAAGATTTTAGAGTTCATCTCACTATTGGGATATATCCTACCCAGATTGTTCATCTCGCTGATGATGCCTAGAAATCTCATTTCAAGGCTAGAGATGGTTTCATCTGAGTACATTTTGAAGGACTCATATTTGTCCACTTCCAGTTGGAGCTTATTTCCTTTTATGGCCTCGGACTCTTGGCATAGATCTGCAAGCAAGTCCCATATCTCATTGGCAGTTCTGCAATTCTTCATGTCCTTCATGCGGTCTTCATCTAGATTTTGGAACAACGCATCTTAGGCTACGAACTCTAGGTTCTTCAACTTCTTCTCTTCACTCATGAGAAGATGAGTTGGTTTCGGGATCCTTGTTGGTTGATTAACATCAGTAATATGGGCTTCATTGTCCATCATGATTGTGATTGGACCTTCTTCGATAACTTTTCACATATTCTCGTGGATGGAGTAGAGATGCGCCTTCATTCTCCTGCTCCAATTATCGTAGTTCTCAATTGAAAAAATATGTAGCTTATGGTTTCCCATGGCTGGCAGATTAGCACAAATATTAAGATCTGATTCAGTTGATCTGTAGAAACAGCTGATCCTTAGAATCAACTGTTCTGATACTACTTGTTGGTCCCGGGGTGAGTCAGAATCAGTTTAGAGGAGAGGGTGAATAAACTGATCCAATTTCTAACAAATATGCGGAATAGACTAGGCCCTTGACTCGCAAAGTTATCCATGCTATTTAGGTGATCAGTTGAGAAGATTGGCTAGCTCTGAGTGTTGTGTGTGTGCTTGGAATGTGCAGTTTAAAACATACAATTGAAAGCTGAAAATAGAGTAGAGCACACAAACAGTTTTATAGAGGTTCGAAGCTCAACTTCTATGTACTTTCTTCCTTCCGCAGAAGGACAATTCACTATGCAAATGTAAAGTTCCTTTATTACAGTTACACAGTGAAGACAGGTGTTGGACATGGCTATCGATGAATTTACGAGTCACGGACTCCTTTCCAACTGTTGCTATCCCGGAAGTGACGATCCAACAAATGTAGCCTCTTCAGCTGGTTTCTGGTCGATAGCTCACACTTACCGATCCCAACTACTCACTGAGACTTTAGGTGCTATTGCCCATCTTTATAAGGTTTTAGATCTTTTTCAATCTTCAAGAAGGCAGTCTTGAAACTGGTATCAACTGATATGCTCTTTTGCGCGTCTACGGCTTGAGCTGGGTAGTTGATCATTGTAGAACGGAACTGAGAGAATGGCTCTGGCTAGATTTCTTCAATAGCTAGCTTGATGAGCGGTTTGGCTCCTCCTCTTCAGTTAGACTTTTTATTTTACTGAGTTTGAGCGTGAGGCTTTAGAGCTTTGGCGAATGTCTTCGCTGAAAGTCTATGCAGAAAGTCTGAGCAAAAGTTCTCTTCAAGAGTCAAAAGTCACGGCCATCCTCTGGGTTGCTCATCTTTTATAGATGAGTGGCTGGTGACCGTTGATGATCACTGTTGTGATCATAAATGATAAAGCCGTTGAGGGTTTTTCATGTAAAGAGCCATTGAGTAGCCTTTGTTCTTCTGACATGCTTTTGTTCCAAGATCTCGGTTACATTAACTTCAAGATCTTCTTGTTGGCTATTCTGAAATTCAAATTGCAATTGTGGCTTCTGTCTTGATCTTGAGTTCTGGGCTTCTGCTGTGAGTTGGAATCTTCAATTCTTCAACTGTCAGTTCTGCACGTCTTTGGCAGTTTTGTAAGTTCCAGTTTAGATCGTCTTCAGCTGGCGATTCTGGACTCTGGCTTGATGCTTTTTGAGCTCCAGTTTGATTAACTTCCGCTGGTAGTTTTGAACCAGTGTTCTTCAGCTGGTATTTTGGACAGGTGTCCCTTCAGCTAGAACTTTTGGTCTTCAGTTCGGGTGCTGGCGCTTCTTCAGTTGGACTTCTGAACTGATGCGTATTCAGCTGGTATCCTTCGAAATGGTATATCTTCAGCTGGAACTTCATTCTTCAGCTAGAACTTTCTTGAGCTGGTATATCCTTTAGCTCGTACCTTGGACTGGTACACTCTTCAGCTGACATTCTTCTTCAACTGGGACAGGTCCTCTTTTCTTCAGCTGGTAAACTCGTTCAGCTGGAATTGGTCTTCTCTTCCGCTGGTACTTTCCTTCAGCTGGAATCCTCTTAAGCTGGCATATCCTTCAGCTCGGACTTGGTCTTCTCTTCAGCCAGTATTCTTCTTCAGCTGGGATCTTCTTGAACTGGCATTTTTCTTTAGTTCATAATTGTAGACTGATGGCATCTGGCACTTCGATTGATGGTACCTGCATCTTTCAGTTTATCTTGCTAACTGATCTAGCAAGCTACAGTTGAGCTGGCATATCCTTCAGCTCGGACTTGGTCTTCTCTTCAGCTGGTATTCTCCTTCAGCTGGGATTGGGCACTTCTGAACTGGTGCCTTGAACTGGCATTTTTCTTCAGTTCATAACTGTAGACTGATGACATCTTGTACCTCGATTGATGGTACTTCCATCTTTCAGTTTATCTTGCTAACTGATCTAGCAACCTACAGTTTTTCAAACAGCTCTTGTGGCTGGATTTTTCTTTTCTTTTCTCTCTCTTTTCTTTTCTTAGCTCTTGGCTGATTTCTTTTTCTTTTCTCTCTTTTTCTTTTCTTTCCTCACTTGGATTGATCATTTTCAGGCTTTGATAGCTCAATTTTTTAAATGATCATCCTTAGTTTTTTGCTTGATTTCTTTTCAGTTTTTCAAGGCTCTTTGCGTATTTTGACATCTCATCAAAACTCCAATCAGGAAAACTCCTGATAGTTTTTCCTAACATATATATATATATATATATATATATATTTGTATGAAATTAATTATTGTTAAGTGTTAATTATTTATTATTTTAGGAAAATTCGTAATTAAGGTAGAAATTGTAAAATAAAAAACCTGTAAAAAAATCAAAATTAAATGAAAAGGACAACGATCATTAATAGTGTTGTCTTTTAAAAAAGAGACAACATGTTCAAATAAGAATCGTTGTCAACGGTTATTGTTGAAAACCGTTGTGTATATGATAATAGACAACGGTTAATGTGACAGTCGTTGTCTATCTTTGATGGCAATTGTTACAATTTACAACGGTTGAAATGACCGTTGTCTATAATCTTATAGACAACGGGTTTTGGTCGTTGTCTATTAGCGTTCACTAATAGACAACACCTCTATTAACAACGCCCGATTTTTAAAGAGACAATGTGTGAGAAAATTTCATGTGTGGTCTCACGGGACACAATCGAATCCGTAAATGGTCCCAATACTCTCTAAAGTGGTCCTAATACTCTCAAAATTGATCATTCCACCACGTTTAACGTTAATTTCACTTTCATTTTTGGTCCCACACGTTAAAACTAATATATTTATTGATTTGTCAACTAAAAATAATTGAATTTTTGACAAGTCAACCAACTTTGGAGGGAAACTTTAGCTATTTTTGGAGGGAAATTGAGTGCAGAAACTGACCTAACATTTGTGTGTGTTTGTGTGCTCTCCACAAATAATGAAAACACCACAATCATCCAAAAATATGCATTCAAAAATCATAAATGTCTGCTGCATCTAGTAATAAACATTTCGGTAGAGGATTTCTAACTTGTCACTGTGGTAGAACAGCCTTTAGATAGGTTTTCAAGCAATCTCACAACAGAGGCAAGGCATTCTACAACTGCCCAGATTTTCAATATGGTAAATGGTGCGATTTTTTTATGTCGGAGGATGAAGATTATGTTTCGAATGAGAGTAGCTTTGACAACCACCTAGAAAGATTGAAAATGACTGAAGAATTGAGAAAAATGGTGAAAGAAGTGAAGAATTTTGGGCCAAGAGGTTGGTAAGATGAAGAAGATATGGAAGATTCTATGTGTTCTACAATTGTTTGTGTTGGTGACTATTTTCTTGAAATAGTTTGTAGCTCTCTCTCAATGAAATGTAGCTCTATATTGAAGGTGTATGAACTGAAACATTATGTAATGAAATGAAATGCAACTCTTTTTCAATCAATGAAATGCATATCTATTTTCTAACAGAAATGCACTAATATGACAATAATAAATTGCATGAGAATACTAGAACATAAGCATAATAGCTACCATTTAGTTTCAACACAAAAGGCATAAACATGTCTTCTCAAAAGCTTCAACAATTTGTCTATCATCTTAAAAGTTCCATCACTGTATAATAGTAAAAAAGTCTAAAATAGTTTGTTGTCCCTAGTAAAGCTTACTATACACTAGTGGCTTCATCTCTTATCTGTGCTGCTTCATCTCTTGTCTTCCTTTCTTTTTTTTGGAGCTAGCAACAACAACTCATTTGCTTGCCTAATAAATAGTAAATTAATTTATTAATGGCTGAAATACATTGACTTACACATGTCACTGAATTGTATCTTATGAGTAGTTTTCTTCATTTCCTTGTTGTTGGTTACTTCCTTTCCTTGGGGTGATCAACAATTTCAATTTCATGTTCCTCTTGATCTTCTTGAGTCACATTAAGGAAATCAGGTTGTGTGAATTGTTGCACTTTAGCTTCTTGCAAATTAGCAGGTTACAAGTTAGCACCTTCATGCTGTTCAATTTCTTTAGCTTCAAATAGCTTCATCAGTGCACAATCCTGGGCATAGTGTCTAATGTCTAAGCAAAAGTTGCAAACAACATCAACTTTGTTGGTCTTACTGATTGAACCTTCATCTTTCTATCGACATACAAAGTTAGTTAAGCTATGGCAATCTGAATAAACACTAATCATAGCTAATAAATGTTTTCTTACCTTTCTCTTTGCATATTCAAGTCTGTTATGACCAGGCTCTCCACAATACTTAAAGTATGTTCTGACCCAACATAAAGTTCCTTCCATGCGAGCTTCTAGTCATCTCCTTATCTGTTGTCGTTTCATCCATGTCAGTGTCTATGCTATTAAAATCACTATCATTTCTTGCTTCATCTAACATGCCACTGGAATCAGAGCTATTCTCATCACTCATCTGACATGTTTTTGTTCCTTCCCACGCAAATTCTTTGTCAACATTCTCATAAAAAATAATGTCATCCATAATTGCATCACAACTATCTTCCTTAAATGTGAAGTCCTCATCTTCATCTGAGTTGTCATCTTCACCAAGGTAACTGTCCTCATCTTTCCTCTGCTCACCATCATTACCTTCTCTTTACTCAATGACAATATAAATATCTTCCAAAGCAGATAGAACTCCAACTACATTCTTTTCACCTTCTAAACATATAGTGAATCTCTAGATTTAGTTGTCGCCTCTTTAATCAATAAAGCATGTTCATCAGTTTCTAGAGGCAGCAATTGTGCTTCCATAGCAGAGAAGAAATTCTTCCTACCCATATAACCTAAACCCTCACATAAACACTTTAGATAGCTTTTATCCCATTTTTTCCATCAATTAAATCAAAAACACATGTTTTGCCACCTAGGTACTCAAATTTACCTGAATCATGCAGAGTCATACCTCCATGCTTCAACCTTAGTGTGTACCAAAAATCACAATCACCGTAATTTGGGCGTGCCTCAGCATACAATGGTTCTCTTCTTATCATCATGATATTGAATAGTTCTACTGAAGTTTTTTTACTTTCTCTATACTGTAGATAATGGGTGTCTCTGTGCGTGAAAAATCAATGGAATTGGAGAAGAAATTTTGAGGAAGAAATCTGGAGAATTAGGGATTTCTCTTGTTCATTTTAGAGAGATAGTAAATTAATTTATTAATGGCTGAAATACATTGACTTACACATGTCACTGAATTGTATCTTATGAGTAGTTTTCTTCATTTCCTTGTTGTTGGTTACTTCCTTTCCTTGGGGTGATCAACAATTTCAATTTCATGTTCCTCTTGATCTTCTTGAGTCACATTAAGGAAATCAGGTTGTGTGAATTGTTGCACTTTAGCTTCTTGCAAATTAGCAGGTTACAAGTTAGCACCTTCATGCTGTTCAATTTCTTTAGCTTCAAATAGCTTCATCAGTGCACAATCCTGGGCATAGTGTCTAATGTCTAAGCAAAAGTTGCAAACAACATCAACTTTGTTGGTCTTACTGATTGAACCTTCATCTTTCTATCGACATACAAAGTTAGTTAAGCTATGGCAATCTGAATAAACACTAATCATAGCTAATAAATGTTTTCTTACCTTTCTCTTTGCATATTCAAGTCTGTTATGACCAGGCTCTCCACAATACTTAAAGTATGTTCTGACCCAACATAAAGTTCCTTCCATGCGAGCTTCTAGTCATCTCCTTATCTGTTGTCGTTTCATCCATGTCAGTGTCTATGCTATTAAAATCACTATCATTTCTTGCTTCATCTAACATGCCACTGGAATCAGAGCTATTCTCATCACTCATCTGACATGTTTTTGTTCCTTCCCACGCAAATTCTTTGTCAACATTCTCATAAAAAATAATGTCATCCATAATTGCATCACAACTATCTTCCTTAAATGTGAAGTCCTCATCTTCATCTGAGTTGTCATCTTCACCAAGGTAACTGTCCTCATCTTTCCTCTGCTCACCATCATTACCTTCTCTTTACTCAATGACAATATAAATATCTTCCAAAGCAGATAGAACTCCAACTACATTCTTTTCACCTTCTAAACATATAGTGAATCTCTAGATTTAGTTGTCGCCTCTTTAATCAATAAAGCATGTTCATCAGTTTCTAGAGGCAGCAATTGTGCTTCCATAGCAGAGAAGAAATTCTTCCTACCCATATAACCTAAACCCTCACATAAACACTTTAGATAGCTTTTATCCCATTTTTTCCATCAATTAAATCAAAAACACATGTTTTGCCACCTAGGTACTCAAATTTACCTGAATCATGCAGAGTCATACCTCCATGCTTCAACCTTAGTGTGTACCAAAAATCACAATCACCGTAATTTGGGCGTGCCTCAGCATACAATGGTTCTCTTCTTATCATCATGATATTGAATAGTTCTACTGAAGTTTTTTTATTTTCTCTATACTGTAGATAATGGGTGTCTCTGTGCGTGAAAAATCAATGGAATTGGAGAAGAAATTTTGAGGAAGAAATCTGGAGAATTAGGGATTTCTCTTGTTCATTTTAGAGAGATAGCAAAATTAGGGCAATTAGATGAATTAGGGGAACATTTTTGTGCCTTACGCATCATGTGCAACTCACGTGGAGGGCTCACATCTAGATTTGACGGTCCCGTTAAAAAAGTATGACTATAATTGAGAATTTTAATCGAACATGACTACATTTGATGTTAAATTTTTGATAAGGACCACTTTAGATAGTATTGAGACCATTTCCGGATTTGACTGTGTCCTATGGGACCACAAATAAAATTTTCTTGATAATGGATAATACCCGTTGTCTATTGCCATTTTTCTTATAGTGTAACTCCCATCTGAAGCTGGTGGAGTTAGTGGGCTGGAGAGTAACTTTTGTAACTGCTGGGGAGTTAATGTGCAGCATTGGTAGAGTGGTGTAACCGACTCCTGGTCTCAATGCTAAAGTAGTGGAGGCTGGTAACTCCTGGCAGTTACACACTTAAGGAGTAATGGTGCTCAGTTCTAGAGGTTACACACCTGATGAGTAATTGTGCTTGGTAACTCTTGGAGGTTACACAACTGGTTTGAAGCTGGAGAGTACTATATATAGGACATCCGAGAACATACTAAGATACAGAAAAATGAGTACATCATATAGTTATCTAGTGTCTGCTCCCAGTCCTTGCATTATCTAGTTCGTCGGAGCCTTGCCGGTGTTGTGGTGCAACTGCCGGAAGGATGAAATTGTTTCATCTTTGAGAGACAGAATGACAAATCGTGAGCACTACCCGGAGCGTATTTCTCTTGCGGAGAGAGGTCCCCTCGACTCGGCTGGCCAGAATTCTGAAGATTTCCAGTTTCTTTACTTTGGTTCAATATTGTTTTCCTACATTTGTTTTCTACTCCTTTCTTTCTCTGTATTCATATTGTTTGTAATCCAAAAGTACTGTAATTGTGTACATCATTAACTATAAAATATTCATTTTTCATGCATGCACACATGCTAAATTAAATAAAGTTATATTCTAAAAAAATAATTATAAATAGTAATTCGGATGTAATGAAAACTAATTGAGTGTAAAAATCCTAATTGAAATGTAATAAAGTTGGGGTGAACAAACTCTAATTGAGAGATGTAATAAACACTAATTGAAATTAATAAATCATGGCAAACACTTGCATGCATCATGATGCAAATAACACTATATGAGACGGGTCGGTCAAACCCGCTTTTGACCCAGTCAACACGGGTCAACCCGCACTTTAACCCGATCAACGCGGGTCAACCCGCTTTGACTGGGTCAACCCATAAAAAAAACCTGTCCAAAGTGAGTACCAGCATTCCTATTAAAAAGTATCATAAAACATTCGAAAAGTACCATATGTATCATTAAAAAGTAAGGGGTCTGCTAGTTATTTTATATAAGTTTATTTAGTTCAAATTCTGATTTTTTTTTCAGTTTTTATATTGTATGTGTTGAGATTAATCTAAAACAATCATCATTCCAAGAATTTGCAAAGGAAAGCAAAAAACGAGTTCGGTAAAATAAAAAGTACCATGTGGTAAGCAGAAAAGTATCAAGTACGATAAAGAAAGGTATCAACCTAAGATTAATACTATCATCATTCTAATTACAATAAAAAGTACCATGTGCCACGTGACACGTCCGCGTGGGGGCCACGTGGCCGCCTAAAATAGGCGGAAATAACTGCTGTTGCACGCAAGTCCACCTCATAAATCATAATTGAGATTAGCAGATCCTGATTGAGATTAAATAAATTAACTCATAAAAGTGAAGTATTAAACAGATACTTTTTTAGTGTTACAGGTGATACTAGTTGTTTAATCTGAGAATCTAGTGACGCTTTTCTTTATTAGAAATTATATTTTACTTGCTTTTTTTATTTAGGCGACGCTTGATTCAAATTTCGGAATGAAAATCACAATATGTATCATTGAAGAGGTTAGTGAATGATGGAAAGGAGATAGCTAATAAAAGTAAAATGAATGATTAATTTATTTTGATTCACATTCCTTACTTCCCTTTATAAATTGTAACAAGCAAAGGAATGAGAATTGATCACATCAATTCCCATTTCCCATTCTACTACATCGCTACTACATCGTATCAAGCGAGCCCTTAATATTTTTCCACGGGTTTGAGCAGAGTTTCGTGACAATTCGCGCCTTATCTGATGCAAGCCTTGCCTCAGACGCGTCTCACTAGTGTAAGAGGAGACTTTGCCATTATTTTATTATCAATTCATCATCTTATTGTATTATAAATTTAATTGCTAAATTTATCAAACGCTCTGCTATATTACAATTAACTTTGCGAGCAAATTAAACAAAAGGATCAATATAATCTCGTTTTCTCTAAAAAAATTATATACATGATCTCATTTTTTCTATATAGAATGAGAAAAATTTCCGAGAGTGAAGGGAATAAGGATTAAAAAAATTACTCACTAAGCAAATTTATTCCATTCACGCAATGTTTGATAGCCTGGATAAAGACATATTAGTAAAGGTATCTAGCAAGAACCGTGTGTTTGGTAGCGAGGCCCGGTCCTAACGCGAGGCCCGGGGTGTAATTTACTGATTCGGCTGGACAATGTATACGACGCTCCCTTCGGTTACAATTTCTGGCGTAGCAATCTTAGTATATATACCTTTATCTAGGCTACCAAACATTGCCTAAACTAATTTACTCATTCCAGAAATTAGTCTACCAAATAAAACAATGTACCAAACACATGTGTGAACCAATCTTAGTATATTTATCTTAATAACCAAACAGACAATTAAAATAGCTAATACGCAATTATCTTTCAAAGCAATCTAGATTTTATTAAGTATTAATTACTAGTCCCGGTGGGGATGGTCTAGTGGTGGAGTGAGATTGCTTGGAGACCAAAGGTCATAGGTTCGAATCTCCTCAATACCACAGGTCAGGTGTTTTGAGTAAAAAAAAAGTATTAATTACTAGTCCAAAAAAATATATACGTGGTAAAAAATTAAGCATCTAATTTTGATTGAAGTAATAATTTTGCGACAATTTTACTCAATTGCCCATTAAAAAAAATGTAAAATCCAACAAAATTTAAATCTTTGGATTTATATATATATATATATATATATATATATATATATATATTTTAATTTGCTATTATTATCTAATATGTGTAAAGCATTCGGTTCGGAACAGAGAATATTATTTCATTAATTTAGAGAACAACTAGATTATAGAAAAAAAAAAGATATTGTTGGTCGTTGAAAAGATACAAGAATTGAATTGTAATATTAAAAATGTTGGGTTATTTTTGTTAAAACATCCAAATTGGGTTATTTTTGTTAAAATATTCAAATGTTGAGGATTAAGTTGTAATATTAAAACGTTGGGTTATTTTTGTTAAAATGTCCAAATTGGATTGTTTTTGTTGAAATATTCAAATGTTGTGAATTAAATTGTAATTAACCAATAAATTTAGATTATAAAATGGATAAGGTATGCATAAACATTTATATTGGGTGCGCATCACTTTCCCTTCTTCCTCAATGCTAAAAACAATTCATTAAAATCTTAAGTGTGTAAAATATATAATAGAAGATCTTGATTCTTGAGAGAGAAAAATGGTTATTTTCTTTGACAAAAAGTGAAGTTATAAAAAAATGACACGGAAAAGAAGCAATAATAAAAGAAGGTGTTGCTTTTTTCTTTTCTTTTCTTTTCTTTGTAGTGGAAGTGTTATGGACGCATGACAATATATAGTTTCACTATCGCCAATTTAGTAATTTTCTTGCATTTATTGAAACAACTTGATCAAACGCTACTTTATAATCACCATGATATATTACTAATGAAACGATGATGTTTTATATTATAAATGTACAACTTAAAACAAATATTTATTGTGGGCATAAGGAGATAAAAATTAGCCACAAAGAAATTAGTTAATATAAGCCCTTTTCATAAATGAATTCAATTTGAATATCCGGTTTATAATAGAGATGAAATTTTGAATCAAGATTGAAATATAAAAAATAAGAGCAATGAAGCATAATATTGTATTGTTGTAGGCAGTAGGTATAAGAATTTTATATCTAATTTGTGGTGATCTTCAAAAGTTAACATGCACATACCCCGCAAAAGTTAATTTGGAAATTCAAAATTAACCATGAAGAGATTGTACGACACAAACGTTCCCAATGGAATTCTTAAACTAATCCAGATCATTATTCTGGAAGAATATAGAAATAATAGGATACACAATAAATATATATATATATATATATATATATATATAATTACAAATCAATTTAGATCGCTTAAATTGATTAAATGGACGAATAAAATTATATTTTATTTACAATAAATAACATTATATTTGTTGTATTTTAGCAATGCATATGATATATTCTAACATTGTATGTATTGTGTTTTAGCACTGCATTTTATATAATATTATGAATGTATTAAAATATTGCTACTTCATTTTTTATGATTTTCATTAAATAGCATTGCATGTGTTATTTTTTAGCATTATAAATATTGTGTTTTAGCATTGCATTTTTTAAAATATTTTGATTTTATTTACGAAATTACCACCGAGTTTTACTATTAAGATCATTCTATTGAATACTGAGATGTAATTCTTCTCTACAAAATGTATTTTGAAAAAAATAATTAGGATACACAATAAATAAATATATATATATATATATATATATATATAATTACAAATCAATTTAGATCGCTTAAATTGATTAAATGGACGAATAAAATTATATTTTATTTACAATAAATAACATTATATTTGTTGTATTTTAGCAATGCATATGATATATTCTAACATTGTATGTATTGTGTTTTAGCACTGCATTTTATATAATATTATGAATGTATTAAAATATTGCTACTTCATTTTTTATGATTTTCATTAAATAGCATTGCATGTGTTATTTTTTAGCATTATAAATATTGTGTTTTAGCATTGCATTTTTTAAAATATTTTGATTTTATTTACGAAATTACCACCGAGTTTTACTATTAAGATCATTCTATTGAATACTGAGATGTAATTCTTCTCTACAAAATGTATTTTGAAAAAAATAATTAAATATGACTTAAATTGTTTGATTCTATCAAAATAAGAAAAAACAAATAAAAACATAAAAACATAATAGGAAGCAACATCATTTGTCTTTTGGATATAAGTTTCTAGAGATGCTAACAAAATTGAAAACTATATATCGAAGAAAGAAGAATGGGAGGGAGACCGATAAATTGATCTATCCATTCCTATTTATATCACCAAAAAGTTGTGGAGGCCACCAAGAATCTTTTTCGATTGGAGTATGGTAATCATACACTTTAATATTAATATTTTGAAAAAGTAATAAGCAATTATTGGTCACGGTTAAGATTTATTTTTGGACTGCTATGAGAGTGCATGTCAATATAAATATGCAACTAATAGGACTACCAATGATACCTATATTTGGGCAACAAGAGATTGAAAAGAGCTAAGGTTGATCGGGAACACCACCTTTCATAATTTCAGTCTTCAATTGTTGAAAAGGGCAGAAAGGTGGATGCATGCTTAGTGATGTGGTTTGGACCTCATTTATATATGTATCTTTTCGATGGTGCTTTTCTGTTAAATACGTTACGTTATATTCAACGAATATAGACATATAGTTATGTATTGTAATTGCTTATTCAAAGTATTTATTATGATCTTAATTCTATATTTTTCAATGATTATATTATATATTTTTTATTTTACAATTATCACAAAATCTAATATTTTATGTATTATCAGTACACGAATGTATGACAAAATATACATATATGAGATAAAATATTGAAAGAAAATTTTGGATAAAAATGAATTGAAAAAAACATCATAAAAAGACTTGAATCGAACAATATGAATAGCTAGAAGAAGAGGGAGTGATGAAATTATTTTGAATGCCCAAACGAGTTGGAACTTCTTTAGTCTTTACTATAGTGGAAAATTAATAAGCTCCTATTTTATACTTCGCGACAATGCTTTTTTTTTTTTTTTTACTTCGCGATAGTGATTTGATTTCTTTTATTATTGCATGAAACTTTACTACAATGGCCCTATGTTATGTCCATAGATCAAAAAATTTACAATGAAACTACCCAAAATGTCAATATATCAATAGTAGTACGTGGGTTGGACTTTTCCTTTATTTTTGTCTAATTAATGTCCACAATTTGATCTATGCAATTTGATCTAAATATAATTTGATTCGAAATGGTATAATTTAATTCACCATGTTTGGATGTTTTAACAAAAATAATTCAACAATAATTCAATAAATATCATTTTAATTTTTTTTAGGAAAAATGTCATTCTTATATAGGTTGTCTAGTTTACTAGCTTGAAATTGTCATTAATATTTTTGCCAAAAATGTTGGGACATTTATGTTAAAATGTCTAAACATTGGGAATTAAAATATTATATTGAAATGTTGGGTTATTTTTGTTCAAATATCTAAATTGGATTATTTTTGTTAAAATGTTCAAACGTTGATAATTAAATTATAATATTAAAACATTGGGTAATATTTGTTAAAACACCCAAATTGGATTTTTTTTTTGAAATGTTCAAACTTTGTGAATTAAATTATAATTAACCTAATAAATTTAGATTATAAAATAGACAAGATATTCATTAATATGTATTTTGCACTACAAGAAAAAGGTAAATTGTCTTAAAATACACAAACTTTGAGATGTTTTTGGTTTTTCACACGTTTTAAAAAGCGTAGTTTTAATAACATGAACTTAGCCCTTGTTTGGTTTTTCACTGATTTTCGAATTCCGGCAAGTTGAATCTGACGTGACAGCCGGAGACTGCTACGTGTACATCTAATTGGACACCAACTTGTCTTAAAATACATGAACTTTGAGTTGATTTTATTTTTTCACACGAATTAAAAAAAAAGACCAATTTTAGATTTTTTTTTTTACTTTTTTCTTGTAATGTGGCAAACGTGATATGAATACTTCACTTTATATTTTCCAAAATTAATTATCGAACTAGATATATATTTTAATCAACATCATTTGACAGTTGTGATCTTTTCGATCTTATGTAATTCATTTAATATGCACAAAAATCATACTATGACTTTAGGCTGTGTATGATGTGTACATTTATCATTATGACGTTTGGAAAAATTGGAGTCGTTACATATTTATATTATTACAGTAAAACCTCTATACAGTAATATTATTGGGATCGGAGAAAAATATTACTATAGGGAGGTTATTCTTATATAGAGTTTACACATAAAAAAATATTTTTTTTTTGAAAAAAATTAATATATATTGTACAACACTTGGAAATGTTCCTTTATATTTTCAAAAACGTAAATTTAAAAGGTATATAAGATTCATTCATGTGATAATGTATATATGTGTCTAAGAAATGAAAAACAAACTGATGATGACAATGACTTAGAAATTACAAAAAAAAAAAAAAAAAAAAAAAAAAACCTAGATGAAGATGATCTAAGAATAGTTGAAGATTTGAGAAATAAGATAAAAGAACTTCATTACAATAACCAAATGGATATGGATATTTTTCTCAATCATCCAAATGGATAGCAAGTAATGTATGCTTTAAGCGAATAAGATATCATTACATGAATCAAGCAAAAAACACAAGATGATAATCCAGAGTTTGATAGTGTAGAAATAAAAAAAGTCTCATGTCAAGAAGATTCAAGCATATATGTTGAACAAGTTGGAAATATTTTGGATTCAATAAAAAGGTGTCGTGTTAATGAGTTACTTTGAACGTGCAAGTTAAATCATGTGATATTAACCCAAAAAATTAAAGCATTGTCACATGCAACTTTAGATAAGTATTACATACAATCTTAAGTTTAATATAACATATGTAGTTAAATAGTTCTAGATATTTTATGTAGATATTTAAATATATTTGAAATTTAATGTCATTTTATTACTATATGGAGGCAAATTTCTTAAGGATGGTCCTAAAAAAATATAGGAATATTACAATGTAGAGGTTATTTTTATTTATAATTGGCCCCGAGTTGGGACCATAACTTTTTATTACTATAAGGAGGTTATTCTTATATAGAGTATTCTTATATAGAGGTTTTACTATAATAGGTTTAAGGAATAATAAAATAGACGAATTAAGAATTTGTTCAACAATTAATATAAATGGAAATGTGCAATTATAAAATTATTTTAGATTATCTAACATGTAAAGTTATATCAAAAGATGTTATTAAAATATGAAAAATTAATATGTAGTTTCTACATGATCAATTTATTTGTTAACTTAATTGATTGATTGTGTAATATTATTCATCAACATATACGATACGTCACAGACCACTATTCATGGCTTGATGATTGTTGTATTCGGAATTCAATTATTTATACCATTACACTAGCTTAAGTCATATTTTTATAATTTTTCTTCAAATAGAGAACTAAAAAGATCTTATAGTTATTTTATTTAATTTTTTCGAACCTAAATTTTATATATTGCATGAACTAAGAAAATTTAAAATATTTCACAATGTCTACTATAACAACTTTAAAGTAATAATTGATGAATTTTATGTATTACACAAAAAAGCAAAACAAAAGAAAAACTAAAATTGATATTTTTTAATTCGTGTGAAAAACAAAATCAGTCCAAAGTTTGTGTATTTTAAGGCAATTTGGTATCCACGTGGATGTACACGTGGCATCTTCGGCTGCCATGTCAGATTCAATTGGCCGGAATTCGAAAATCATGCGAAAAACCAAACAAGGGCTAAGTTCATGTTATTAAAACTACATTTTTTAAAACGTGTGAAAAAACAAAAAGACCTCAAAATTTATGTATTTTAAGGCAATTTACCCCAAGAAAAACGCAATTTACCGACAGATTTAACGATGGATTATATTCCGTCGTTAAAATACCGGCAAATTAATGACGGATCAAGTTTTTTTATTACGACGAATTAATGAGGGAAAAATCTGTCGTTACACGTCGTATTTTGATTTTTGAAATTTATTTTTTTATGATAACGATGAATTTTTCCGTTATTAAGTTAGAGACGGAAAAATCTGTCGTTAAATCTATTTTTTTTATTTTAATTTTTTTTAATTTCAACGACGAACTAGCTACGGAATAATTCCGTAACTAATTTTTTTATTATTTTTTAATTTTTTAAATTTTTTATTTTTTATATTTTTCAATTACTATTTAATTACGAATTTGAAATCAATTTTTTGAAAATTTTTATTTTTTTTATTTGATTTTTTCGAATTTATTTGTTTTTTGTTATTTTTTTAACATTTTATATTATTTTTTAATATTTTACATTATTTTATAATAATTTATATTTTTTATTTTCAATTAATAATTAATTATGAATTTGAAATTAATCTTTTCAATATTATTACTTTTTTATTTATTTTACATTTTTGAATTTTTTTATTTTCTTTAATTTTTTAATATTTTATATTATTTTTTAATACTTTTTTTAATTTTCAATTACTAATTAATTATGAATTGAAAATTGATTTTTTAAAATTTTATTTATTTTACTTATTCTGATTTATTTTATTTTATATTTTTATTTTTATTTTTTTAATATTTCACACTATTTTTAATATTTTTTAGCTTTTCTTATTTTTAAATTACTAATTAAATAATTTTCTACTTTAATAATTTTTATCACTTTATTTTTATTTTTATAAATATTATTAATCATAAATATATAATATTTGAGAATATTAATTAAAATAATCTAGTATTGAATAAATCATGTAATATAATTATATTTTATAATAAATATATAATAATAAAAATTACAATAGATATTTAAATAAATAAAGAATATTATAATTATTTAATTTAGAAATTAAAATTCAATCAATATAAATTTCGCGCGCGTGTGTGTGTGTGTATTATTTCTAAATTATAGCATAAACATTTCAATAGGCCACATGGTTTCAGGGACAAGGCTTGAAACCTTGCCATCCCAGAGGCCTGGGTTCAAATCCTCCCCACACGGGATTTCACTGAATTAATTCAGCACCCACGGCTTGCCAGGCTCGGCTTGATTCTGGCTGCACCCTAAGGCTAGGAATTTTTCCGTCGTTAATTTATTATTTTTTTTATTTTCTCACGACAAAATTTGACAATAAGTTAACGACGAAATTTTCAGTCGTTAAAATTTTTCCGTCGTTAAAATGACTAACGATGAGATTATTAATGACGGACTGGATCCTTTGTTAATTCGTCGCTAAAATGAATTAACGACATATTTTTGATGTTTAGTAACGGAAAAGTCCGTTGCTAAAATGCGATTTTTTGTAGCCTTGGGTGCTCGTCATTTTCCTCAATGCTAAAAACAATTCATTAAAATCTTAAATGTGTAAAATATATAACAGAAGATTTTGAGAGTGAAAATAGTTATTTTCTATGACAAAAAGTGAAATTATTAAAAAAATGACACGGAAAAGAAGCATTAATAAAAGAAGGTATTGCTTTCTTTTCTTTTCTTTTCTTTTCTTGTAGTGCGTAGTGTTATTGACGCGTGACAATATGTACGTTCACTATCGCCAATTTATTGATTTTCGTGCATTTATTGAAACAACTTGATCAACCGCTACTTTATAATTACCATCAAAAGATTATCAATGAAACGGTGACGTTTTGTATTATAAACGTACAACTTCAAACAAATATTTATTGTGGGCATAATGAAATAATTATTATCTACAAAGAAATTAGTTATTATAAGTTCTTTTCATGAATGAATTCAATCTGAATACCCGGTTCATAATAGAGATGAAAATTTGAATCAAAATTGAAATTTAAAAAATAAGAGCAATGAAGTATAATATTGTATTGCTCTAGGTCTACGAATCTTTTGTGTATATAATTTGTGGTGATCTTCAAAAGGAAACATACACACATCAAGCAAAAGTTAATTTGGAAATACAAAATTAACGATTGAAGAGATTGTACGAAACAAATGTTCCCAATGAAGTTCTTAAACTAATCCAGTTCATTACTCTGGAAGTAGATAGAAATAATAGGATACGCAATAAATATATATACATACAGGGTAGGGTTATTATGCACACATAATACTAGTGTGTAATTTAGGGATTAATTATAAGCGTTGGTTTGCAAATCTGAATGGTCCATAATTGATTTAATTTTAAATTCATTAATGGTATTATTTAAATGAGGAAGAATAAAAAAGGGTATTTTTGTACATGTATATTTGCCATATCTTAAATGATCGATATTCACGGTATTTCATTTTGGTAAGTAGATCATTAAATCACACCACCACCTCAGAATCTGAATTGAGGATTTGAAAAGACGCACAATATTCTGGATTGTTAACCTGATTTATTCTATTTTTTTGAGTATTTGAGTATGGTTGAAACTATACTGAAAACCAGCAAGAAGCAATACAATATTATATATAAGCAATTGTTTATCGCATTGAAGCTTCAACAATGGCGAAACCGAGTATGAAACCGGGAGCTAAAGTCTCGTTAGGTGCTTCTAATAATTTATAGCGTATTCTTCTTATACTATTTTTAATGTTAGATTGTTATTTATTATTCCTAAATTGTATTTGGAACTTTTAAAAAAATTGAATTGGGAGAAAATATGATGACATGCATTTGTAGTACTGTAGTTATTAATGTTGTTTTTTGGATTGTGAGTGCTGATTTTGTATTTCGAGATGCTTATAATGCAAGGTAGTGATATTTTGTAGAGAATTGTGCTATAGAGTAGTTGTTTACGAGGTAGCAATATATATTTTTTCCAGATTGTGAGTGATGATTTTTGTACTTAGAAGTGCTCATAAAGCGGGGTGATATTTTGTATATCATTGTGCTACATAAAAGTTGTTTATGGGGTTAGTAATGTTTTTTTCGGGATTGTGAGTGCTAATTTTGTGTATGGGATTGTAATGTTTTTTTTACTGTATTGTGAGTGCTGATTTTTGTATTTGGGATTGTAATTTTTTTTCTATATTGTGAGTGCTTATTTTGGTACTTCGAAGTGCTTATAATGAAAGGTGGTTATATTTTGTATAGCATTGTGCTGCAGAATAGTTGTTTATGGGGTAGTAATGTTTTTTCAGTGTAATTTTTTTTTCCTATATTGTGAGTGTTGATTTTTGTATATGGGGTTGTTATGTTTTTTCCTGTATTGTGAGTGCTGATTTTTTTATATGAGGTTGTAATGTGTTTGTTTGTTTGTTTGTTCCCCCTTTTTTCAGAGATTGTGAGTGCTGATTTTTGTACTTCGAAGTGCTAATAATGCAAGGTGGTGATATTTTGTTCAACATTGCGCTACAAAAAGATGAGAGTTAAATAGGTAAAATACATTTTTAGGTTCTTGTACTTTTACCTTTTATTTCATTAGGTCCTTGTATATTTTTTTCATTTTAATAGGTCCTTATATTTTAATGCTTGATTTCCCTATACTTTTACATTTTGTTTTATTAGATCCCTGTATAATTTTTTTATTTTAATAGATCTTTGTACTTTTATTTTTGATTTAATGAGGTCCTTATTCGTCAAAACTAAAGGCAGGTTAAATTTTCTGTTAAAAAATAACATGTAATCATTTATTATTTAATTGAATTACATATCATATCTAATTGAAATTATATATAAATATTATTATTCTAAAAAAAAAGACAAACTTATAACCTTTCAATTAAAACTTACGAAATAAATGAAGTGTAAAAGCAAAAAGAAATCAACCAACAAGCACTTGTTAGTGATCGTTTAAAAAAATAATCTGACTACTCATTATTTATTAAAATTGCTCTAAAGTAATCCGTGCAGACGTACAGTCCATTCAATGTAAAAAAATTATAATTCATTTTTTGAAAATTTATGCAAATAACTATATAATTACCAACAAACTAAAATAAGTTCAACAAAAATGAAAAACTAATTAAACAGAATAATGAGTAGCGTCATGAATATTCAAATTCTGGCAGCATTTTCGTCCATTGATTTTTCTTGCTTTTACGTAATTTAACTAAGAGGTTATAACATTTCCTTTTGTATAATAATTATATAAAGTTCTAACTTGGACATCATGTAGTTTGATTAATAAATAATAATTGATAATATTTTATTTTTTTTAACAGAAAAGTTAACCCAACTATTAGATCCGATAAACAAGGACCTGATGTAATTAAATATAATATTACAAGGACTTAATGAAATAAAGAGTAATAATATAAGGACTTGATTAAATAAAAAATTAAAGTACAAGAACTTATTAAAACGAAAAAAATTGTATAAAGATTTAATAAAACATAAAGTAAGAGTACAAGGACTTAATTGTACAGAAATCTTATCAGCAAGAGTAAATGTTCACAAGGTTAAACAAATGAAGATGCTTTAATTTATCCTCGGGATGCTAATATGTAGCTAGCACAGTTGTTGTTTTTTTTTTTAAATCATAATAGCGATGACTAGATATTGAATTACAATGTAGTAATTTTTCATTATTTAATGTTTGGAATGGTTATATTTGATATTAAAAACGCATCTGTAATATGATATTTTTATTATTCATGTATTTAAATCAATATCGGCCGATACAGAGTATTTTGTAATTTATTTGATATTATATTATATACGAAATATAAAATTGATTGGTTTGTATTAAATTAAAATTAATTTAGTGGATTATTTTTTAAGTGAATAATTGCAGTCAATATGTTATTTCAGGTTGATGATTTACTCAGGCGATGTGCGTGGTGACGGGTGATGATGGATTTTAAAGAGTTTTTATTATTTAACTTCCGTTGTATTGATGTTAAATATTTTATATTTTAATAAAAGTGACGTTCCCTTTTTTTATTATTTTATATTATGAAAATTTGGGCGTGACAAAAAATAATTGTGTATTTGAAAATTAAATGCTAAAAAATAATAATAAATTCAAATTGGGTAGGATGAACCCTAAATAACAAGTATAAAATTAAACTAAATCACAAAAAATTAAAATCGAAGAAAAAATGAAAAATAAACTAAAAAATTGATATGTAGATTTTTTATCTTGATCCTAACATTTTTTATTCTAAATTTAAATCTTTCTGAAGTTTTTGGTCTCAAATGATATGTTGCGACAGTTTTGGTCCCAAAATTTAATGATCGTTAAGTATCCAGTTAGTTTTGAGACAAAAAATGACGAAACATATCATTTGGGACAAAAAATATGTGAAAAATTCTCTTGAGACCAAAAAAATAATTGAGACTAAAAGTGTTTTGACCCTATTCTAATGGGACCAAAAGTGAATTAACTCTTTTGCATATAGTTTAATTTATTATGATATATATATATATAATCATTTAAATTTTATAAAACTAATATAGAAAATCTAATTTTAAAGTATGATAAAAGATTAAGAAAAGTATACAACGTATAATTAATGATGTATCAACTTTTCTATTAGAACTTTGAAACTATTGATATCATTTTCCATTTATAAATTAATCGAACAAGTCTAATTTTAAAATTTACAAATCATGCATTATATGAGTCTAGATAATAAAAGTATATCACAATTTGCAAGTCCACATTGAAAAAAAAAATATAAAAAATATATAGAAGTATGTAATATATACACATAAGTATAAAATATATAATATGCTTAATACATAATGTATAAGATATAATATTTAAGACATATATAAGAGATATATACTTACTACATAATATATAAGATATAAAAATAATATACAATAAATATAAAATATACAATAACATTAATGAGTCAATCACTTGGTACAATGGTATGACCTTGCATTCGAAATTCCAGAGGTCTCGGTTCGAAACTTAGCGGAGGCGCGTGCACGCAAAGGGGCATTGCAAGGGAAATTTGAGTGGGAAAAAATAATTGTTTCAATTTCAGCGGGAAAAATTTGTTGGAATGAAATTACCACTGGAATCTCGTTGGAATTTTTCGATTTCAGCAAGTCATTTTCCAGCGTTTTTGCAATGCTGAAATACCCGTTGAAATAGGCGATTTCAGCAGTAATCTACCCACTAGAATTGACTTATTTCCTTGTAGTGATTGCTACTACATTTTTTATGATTTTGATTAAATAGCATTGCATATGTTATTTTTTAGCATTATAAATGTTGTGTCATTGCATTTTATAAAATAATTTTCTTTAATTTATGAAATTACCACCGAATCTTACTGTTAAGATAATCTTATTGAATACTTGATATGAGAGATGTACTTCTACTCTACAAAATATAATGTATTTTGAAAAAAATAATTAAATATGGTTTAAACGTTTAATTCTCTCAGTATAAATAACAAATAAACCCATAATATGAAGCATCATCATTTGTCTTTTGGATATAAGTTTCTAGAGATGCTAACAAAATTGAAAACTATACATTGAAGAAAGTAGAATGGGAGGCTGGACCGTAAATTGACCGATCCATTCCCATGTATATTACCAAAAAGTTGTGAAGGCCACCAACAATCTTTTTCGATTAGTGTATATGGTAATCATACGCATTAATATTAATATTATGAAAAAGTAATATGCAATTATTGATCACGGTCAAGATTTATTTTTGGACTAATATGATAGTGCATGTCAACATAAATATGCAACTAATAGGTGTAATGGCCCCTTTTTATTAAAAGAAATATTTTTTAAATATAGTTTTTTGATCTTCTCAATACGACTGATTTAAATTTTAATAAATATTATGTTAGTCGTCCCGACTACAGAGAAAATGAAACGATAATATCAAGAAATTATAAAATGAATAAAAGTAAAAAAATACCATAATTTATGTTTCTAAATTTAATAACTAAATGAAATTATAAAATGAATAAAAGTATGAAAATTACATAATTTATGTTTGTAAATTTAATAACTAAACCAGAACCAATAAGAAGAAGAAGAAGAGAAAAAGAAGAAATCTTTATCCATAGAACAATTATTTTCACTGTAAACTTCCATGAAAATCATGTTCACTATTCAAGTACATAACTGCTCATCTTTCACAGTTTCTCAACTCACGCCAAGAACCTTATAAATGGAATAGAATTATATTCTCACAGAATCACGTCTGAATCATGATGAAACATTTTTCTCTGCTCACACCTATTTTCCAATTCAAAATAAGTTTTCCACATTTGAAGCAAAAAGGAACGTCTGCCTATTTGTTCAAAGCGAAACATCGATACTTGTCAAATCTGAAATTCTAAACCAAATTCTAAAATCAAGGTAATTATTGTCTCCCGAAATTCAGTACGTAAAAATTAAAAGAAAATATCAAATTTAGTGTTCATCTTCTTGATATATAACGAATTTGTTGTACGGTAGATGGAAAGAAAGAGAGAATACTTTTTATAAATTGAAGGCTAGCCAACAAAATAGAATAAGACCTGTAATTCTCCTAAATTGAAATGTGTGTGCATGAGAATGAGTTAAAAATCATGTAAAGATCATTTATCCAAATGAATACACACACGCATATATATATACAAATGTAGGAATTTAAAAATCACATAATATAAATTCAAGCATCCTAGATCATACAATATTCTAGGAACATAATACCTAGATCCATTGAGATTGAAAATCTTGATGTGAAATATTTCTATGAATAATCTCTAGACCCGAACACTAACAAGGGATTGATATTATGACCTTCCTCAACTAAATCTCCTTATTTCTTTTATGGGACCTTCGTTTTTCTTCCAGATAAGAAGTAAAAATTGCATTCGATTTAATGTATTGAGGACCATAACCAATGGGGCTATATATACTATTTAATCAGGGCACCCATAAAACTCTAATCGGAACTATATTTGGTATCTACTCATTAATTTCATATCTATTACGCAGCGCATGGACTATTACCTTATTAAGACCATTTAAGTCCACAAATATTTAAATAGCAAATATAATAGCATAAAGATATGTTACCCATATTTAGATTATTTGAGAAATAAAAAATTTCCTTACAATCTCCCACTTGAGTTACATATTATACCGAAAGCAATTATATCAAATAGTTCTATAGTTGCGCAACATGCTATTTATTTTTAGACTGCATTATAACAATCTGGTCCATCTCATATACTAGCAATGGAACTACCGCGGCATTCACCACATTATAACTCGTGATTAAACCCCGATAATCACCATACTAATATATGACATAGATCAAATATGGTGAGTATGATGGAAATTACATGCAATGATCTTAATCATTTCTATTTCCAACTGATCTAACTTTAGTCCTTAATGAGATCAATTTATTAATGTAATGAAAAATATCATAAATAGAAAAAATAAGTGAATTCAGAATGAAAATCAAAACTATCAACTGTATTCCGCAGAAAAAATAATCTAGAAACTGAAGTATCACATAGAATATAAACTCTCACTATACTAAGGCATCATCAGAAGTAACACCCATATTAGCAGTACGCTCATAAAAGACACCAAGAGAGAGAAGAAGAAGACAGAGGTTTGCAGTCTACTCGAGAGGAGTTGACAAGGTTGCTAGAGATGGAATGCTACTGCAGAAGACACAAGACTACTGAATTACTCCGTGTTTTTTTTTGTTTTTTTATCAATTCAGTCATGAATACTTATACTCTAGTTTTAATTATTTATTTAATTATGTCTAGCTAATTTCCTAGCTAGGTTTTAGGGATTGGATGTTATGGATTTTATAATATAATTTAATTACATTCTTCCTGTTATCTCTCGAGGCTTCATTTCTTTGCATTTATTTATATCTTGTATGTATGTTAGATCACCATTTATGCATGATATTCATTAATTTAAAGTACTGAGTAGAGAAGAATTAGCGATGGAAAGATGAAAATCAGGTTATGTGTGCTTGGAAGGACCGACCAAGTGGAAAAGTATCACATAGGGTTGAATAAATCTTCGTGTGCTAGATTGGGAGTAATGACATGTGTGAAGAACCGACCACAGTAAAGTGCATGCTCATTATATCTAACTTATGGTTTATGCCTTTGAAAGCAGCCTGATAACAAACTAGTGATTCCCCCACCATTCATATATTAAAGATAAAAGTCGGGTTGACAGAGTTAAAGGATATTAATAATTGATATAATAATTCATTTTCCCTATAGCCTAAGTTTCTTTTATTTGTGTTAGTCCAATATTTTATTTCTTTGCATTTATTTTATTTTATTTTTACTTGAGTATCTAGTGTCTAGATATTAATTAAGTACTTCTGTTTAAGAACCTGAAAGTAGCAGTCCTTGTGGGATATGATACTCTTGCTCACCTAAGTAGAGGAAATTGTATTTTTGGTCCCACAGGACATTCTCTCGTTTGGAAATGGTCCCAATACTTTCACTTTTGACCCCAAATGTAAAAAATTATGCAGAAGTGATCCCATACGACTATATTTTGCACTTTTAGTCCCATACGACTATATTTTGCACTTTTAGTTCTAAAATCACTAACAGAAAGTCTTCACGTAAGGCGCATGTGATTTTCTCAATTTCTTAACTAATGACGTTGAACCCTAATTCAAGAAATCGCCAAATCAAACCCACTCTTCTATATCACGACTTCAAGAATTAGAAAAATTTGCCCATAATTCTGCTCCTAAATCTGCAAAAGTCTCCAAAAAAAAGGGCGAAAATTGCCCATGGTTCCAGTCCTAAATATGCTTCGTCGTCGTGCACAGTTTCCTCAGATGAAGAGGCTGAATTATCGCATTCGTTCTCCATAAAAGATATCAAAGATGAAGTGGTTATCATGAGGATCATAACAGTGGCCCCCATCAACGACCGCAACCAGATTTGTCGGAGGTGGTCGTCGGCGGGGAAAGATGAGGAGGACGAATGCGATAATTCAGCCTCTTCATCTGAGGAAACTATGCACGACGACAAAGCATATTTAGGACTAGAACCATGGGCAATTTTCACCCCTTTTTTTGGAGACTTTTGTAGATTTGGGAACAGAATTATGGGCAAGTTTTTCCAATTCTTGAAGTCATGATATAGAAGAGTGGGTTTGATTTGGCGATTTCTTCAATTAGGGTTCAACGTCATTAGTTAAGAAATTGAGAAAATCACATGCGCCTTACGTGAAGACTTTCTGTTAGTGTCTAACGGATTCATTAAAATTTTAGGACTAAAAGTGCAAAATATAGTCGTATGGGACTAAAAGTGCAAAATATAGTCGTATGGGATCACTTCTGCATGATTTTTTACATTTGGGGTCAAAAGTGAGAGTATTGGGACCATTTCCAAACGAGAGGATGTCCTGTGGGACCGAAAATGCAATTTCCTCCACCTAAGTATTATAATAATGACATCCACTTGTGGTTCACTTATTTGTTAATAAATAGCGTGTTAAATTTTTGACGCCATTGTCGGGGACTATTTTATTTTCTTTGTGTTCTTATTAGGCTACACATTTTTAGTTTCTTTTATATTTGTTACTTTATTTTTCTTTCGTTTTGTCAGATAGTGCATGATCACGAGATCGAGAGGACCTCCTGATGTTTCTTTCAATCTGAAAATTAAGACTACTAAAGAAGGAGTTGGAAACAAAGATGGCTAAGCAACTGCAAGAGAATCAACCACAGAATCAAGGAGTGACGATGCAAGAACTCCAAAGATAGTTGGAGGAGATGAGGAGAATGTTGCTCCAGCACGAGACATAGCTGATAGTCGACCTCAATGTCACTGTCAGAGATGAATTCCAGCAGCTTAAAACTGGACCTGTTCGAGTGGTCGGGGGGACCTAGAATTAATGCCGCAAATTTTAAGCTGAAAACATAACTGATTCACATGGTGCAACATAATCAGTTCAGCGATAATCAAACTGAAGATCCGAATGCTCATTTGTTGTAATTTATGGAGCTCTATTGGATAGTCAACAAGTTGGGAAGATCTTAGACAAAAAAATCCTCTACAAGTTCTTTCCACCGGGAAAGACTATCAAGCTGCAGGCCGAGATCACCCAATTTGTCCAGCTCCCGAATGAGACAATTTATAAACCATTGGAGAGATACTATGCTGAGGAGGTGTTCATAGCATGGCTTTACTAAGACACATCAAGTGTGCCATCTGTACAAAGGATTCACTACAGCCACAAAAACTATAGTCGATACTTCTGCTAAAGGATCTCTACTAGCTAGAACTTTACGAGATGCAATGAGAATATTGGAGGAAGTTGTCTCCAATAACTATCAATGGCCGTCTGAGAGATCTATGATAAGAAAAGTAACTCTAGCAGAGGTCAGTGAGCAGACTAAGGCTCTAGAAGCTAAGGTTGAGGATTTGAAGAACCAACTATATCTGTTGAGGAATGCTAGAGCTAAAGAGAAGAAAGAATTCATCCAAGCTATGGGAGAGCAAAATTTTACTGAAGAGGCGAATTATATGAATCAAAGAAATTTCAACAGAGGTAATCAAGGTGGTGGACCTCAATACTATGCCGAAATGAGAAATCATCCTAATTTATTTTATAGAAATCCCGATAATTTCCAATAGCCTCCATCGGGGTTCTCTATTACAAATGGAGTGGTCAATGAGCCTAAAAAGCAGTCATTCTCTAAGATGGTGAATTCTTACATCATCAACATGGATGCAAGAATGAAAAAGATTCAGATCCAGATCACTCAATTCAAACAGACATTTGGAAGCCAGATGGATCAACTGCAAAAGACCATCGCTAATATCGGTGCTTCCTTAGCTAATCAATATAAACTGGGATAGTTCCTTGCTACTCCTTAGGTGAATCCCAAGCAGAAAGTCGAGCAAGCTAAAGTGGGCCATGTGACGTCCCAAACTTTCATAAATAGAAAATAGCTCATTTATTTAAATAAAAGAATTTAATACAGCGGAAGCGATATTTAAAATAAAATCATATTTATTTAATCTTGACCATCACTCCGTCTCCACGTCACCGCCCGAGCTTCATAAACTTAAAATAAATAATAGCTTTGGGGTGAGTGCTATTGATTCAATGTGGTAACTCAATTATCCAAATTATACAAGTATGACAGTAAGAAAACATGCCATAGCATAGCATATCATAGAGCCCGTAGGTCAATATAGCATATAACCCGTACGTTAAACATAGTAATAGCCCGTAGGCCCATAGCAATAGCCCGAAGGCCTATATGACCTGTAGGTCTACATGCACACTGCATATACAAGCATAATAAGAATAAGAGTTTGTATTTATTCTCTGAGAGAATTTCTACCTAAACCGGGTCTTTGAACAAAATTATAAATTTATCCACGCGCGCCGCTTAGCATAATAATAATAAATAATTAACATAATATTAAATATTAAATTTCAAATAACATCACAAAATATGAATTATATATATATATATATATGCTTAAAGAGAGAGAAGTAAAGTATGTATATATATATATATATTGCATGGATATTATATATGTATACATATAAGTCCGTGCGTATGTGCATTTAATTGTATGTGAAAGTTTGTGTGCGATATATATTATACATATGTGGGTGTGGATATATATATATATATATATACCTATAGGTGCCAGGACTTGAAAATATAGCTATATACATATATATGAGTTCGTAGCAGTGTGTGTGTACATATCATATATAATACATATATATATGTGCATAGGTATGCGTGGTTTTTAATGGTGCATATATATATACACGTGTTAGTGTATGTGTCTGTTAGAGGAGAAAAAAAATTTATATATATATATATATATATTTATATAGATGGGGCCATAAAGTGAGGTGTAGACAAGCCTCAAATATTTAAGAATCCTTTCACTCTTACATTAACACAGAAATCGAGAACCATCAAAACATGTTGACAAAGAAAACGTATAAAGTTTATTCACTTATTTAAATACATCTATTGCCTATTTGCTTTGAGCAAAAACCCGCACGGAGACTTTCAAACATACGAAGAAAATAAAACAGAGTTTCAAAAAAAAAAAATAGGATACCTCAAGGAAGATTTCCATAAGAAGAGGGGGGGGGGAACTGAGGATGATTTAGGGAGATGCTTTAGATTTTTGGTGTGGTTTTTATGGAGTAGGGGCTGACCTATTTATACTAAAATGAGAGGTGTTAATCATTAAAAGGTGGGATTTTCAATTTATTTCTTTCCAAAATTTTGCACTGTTGGTCAAGAGATTTTTGGGACTTCAATAAGGCATTTTAGGTTTATGGTATTCTCTCAAATCTTCTAGAGAGGTGAAGAGGTGGATGACGCCTACTCTCTAAAATTTCCAACGTGGGCTTACAACTAAAGAAATGGGCTTTGAATTGGATAGGTCACACTTGATATATTCATGGGCTTTATGGATGGGCTAATCAAAATAATAATAATAATAATAATAATAATAATAATAATAAGTAAAGTGATAATATAATTTGATCATGTATATTAAAACATATATTAACTATTTGGCGCGACTTATAGGAATGAAACATAATATATATAATTTTATGAAATATAATATCTTGAAAAAAATGTAGTAAAACGTTTTTTTTTTTAATTTCTGGGGCATTACATCCTACCCCACTTAAAAAAAAATTTCGTCCTCGAAATTTACTCACCTTATTCTTGAACTGAAGGTTTCTAATCTTAAAGATGGTGCATCCTTACTTAAAACTACCGATCAAACCTACCATAAAGAAATTTTCAATTTGCTACTCCTCGTTGATTTCCTCTCCTAACATTACCTTCTTTTCTGGTGTTTCCCTCTTCAGTGTCTCTTCCACTTGCATTATTTCTAGATGGCCTCGTGGGACATTCGTAGTCCCTGTGACACCAATAGAAAATATTTTTCCCATAATGACACACCCCGTTATGATGCCTACTACATTGATCGCAAAATGCTTTGTTTGGCGTCGCTCTAGAATTTTCTCCTTCAGCAACTCTTGATTTCTTTTCAGGATAAGATTCTCTCATTTCGTTACGTTTCTCCCAGTGCCTGTTTTTGGACGTTACATTCTTCATATTTAGATGTGTAGCCACCACTTGAGCTCTCTCAACTATCTCCGAGTATGTTGCAGTGGTTCCTTGAGCTGCTAGAATCCCGTCGATATCTGATCGTATCCCGTACTTAAAATGACTCGGCTTTTTCTCCTCAGTATCCACCAAGTGGGGAGCGTATCGAGATAGTTGGTTGAACTTCCTCTCATACTCTAGCACAGTCATATCCCCTTGTTGCAAATTCACCAACTCCAACTCATTCTATTTCCGGTAAGATCTCGGGAAGAACTTCCCCAAAACCAACTCCTTGAATGCGGCCCACGTTAGATTTTGGCATCGCTCTGGAGTCATCAATCGAGCCAAGCTCTACCACCAATGTCCTGCATCATCGGTCAGTTGAAAGATAGCACATGACACCTTCTCTGTGTCTATGCAATCGAGATGCTCGAAGATTCGTTCCAGCTCGAATATCCACTCCTCTGTATCAAGTGGTCCTTCATTCCCCTTCAGCTTAGGTAGTGCCATTTTTCAGAACTGTTTCACCATAGCGTTACCTTAATTTCTTGATGGAGGGCCATTCTGGGGTATGGCTTGTCTCAAAGCTTCTGCTAGCTCTTGCACAAAGGTTGGCCGGTTATGAGGAGCCTGTCTTGAGTTGTCATCTGACTGAGTTTTCTCACTATCGGCTCGAACGTTATGGCGTCTGTTGACCATGATTCTTATTTATCGAGTTCATTAGCCAAAGAATTAACACTTAAAAGCCAACATGGATAACTATTTCATTAATAATTCCACTAAAATAAAACTTAATCCAAAATAACAACATAAAGATTATAATTTATTTCTTCTTCCACATATCCCACATCAATCGTTTCTGGGCCTCTTATAGATTTCACTACTAGATTTGAATTTTCTTTGTTGGAATCTTAATTCTTAGTTCTCCACCCTTCATCGTAAACTAGATCTCGCCAAATTCCTAAAGTATCGGATATAAATGCGTCGAACAAATCATCTTCTTCAGATACGTATTCCACTAACTCTTCAAGAACCAGTTCAACCCAATCTTTAATTTGGGTGGGAACAATGCTGATTATTTTCTCGGCAGCTTTCACGTGTCCATATTGACCATCTTCTTTCTTTATAACTTCTCATCTTCCTCGTAGCTTTAGTAAATATTCTACCACTCTGAACTCGTAATTCCATTTTATTTGCATGAATTTATTTCATAGAATCTCTTCTCTACTCATGATATGTTTTGTTGTTTGCGATGGACTTTTCCTATCGCCTTGCACACGTCTCCCGATCCTTACCCTGGGTACTAATTTCCAACCAGACATCTAAACATATAATTCTTATAGTTAATTCCGAGGACTAAAAATAAATAAATATAAAACATTTCATAATTTCATAAACATTAGCATAACTCGAACTCATTAATTTTTCTCGGCGCGATGCGGCAGACGTTATGATGGTTTTTTTTCATAAATCTTATTTTTTTTTGCAAGTCTACAGAAACGTAGACCCGCTCTGATACCAACTGTAACGTCCCAAAATTTTATAAATAGAAAATAGCTCATTTATTCAAATAAAAGAATTTAATACAGCGGAAGCAATATTTAAAATAAAATCATATTTATTTAATCTTGACCATCACTCCGTCTCCACATCACCGCCCGAGCTTCATAGACCTAAAACAAATAATAGCTTTGGGGTGAATGCTATTGACTCAATGAGGTAACTCAATTATCCAAATTATACAAATATGAAAGTAAGAAAAAACAGGCTATATCATAGCATATCATAGAGCCCATAGGCCAACATAGCATATAACCCGTAGGTTAAACATAGTAATAGCCCGTAGGCCCATAGCAATAGCCCGAAGGCCCATATGACCCGTAGGTCTACCTATACATCGCATATACAAGTATAATAAGGATAAGAGTTCGCATTTATTCTCCGAGAGAATCCCCACCTTAACCGGTTCTTTGAACAAAATTATAAATTTATCTACGTGTGTCGCCTAGCATAATAATAATAAATAATTAACATAATATTAAATATTAAATTTCAAATAACATAAAAAAATATGAATTATATATATTCTTAAAGAGAGAGAAGTACAATATGTGTATATATATATATTGCATGGATATTATATATAATATGTATACATATAAGTTTCACACCGTTAATTTTTTCCCTAAAATTTAAAGGGCTGTTAAGAGTGAGACGGAAACATTCGTACGTGTGGCATGTGCGGCCTATTTGAGCGGCATTCAAATAAAAATCGTTCTAAAGCCCTAATTTCCCAATTTTGAACCCTTAACTCAAGAAAATCCCAAATTCCACCCAAATCAAAACCCTAATTTTACCCTAATTTACCAACCAAATTGGATAGCACTTTGAAATCGCATCCAAAGCAAAACCCATCATGATTCGAAGGAATATTTTCTTGCCAATGCCGCACCCAAATTATGGTAAGCTTCTTCCTCTCTCAATTTTTCTGATGACAGTTAGAATTTCATAATTTTTCTTGCATTTTACTTCATTTCTCACTGTAACAACTTCTTTTCTCATTTTTTTGACAGTTGGGTGTCATTTTTGGTATACTCTAAAGCTCACAAATAGATGGATGGCAATCGATGACGTATTTTATACCTCAAATTATAGATCGTGCCAAGTGCAAGTGTACATGAATGTAGCAAGGAGTGATACGAGTCGAACCACAAGAAATATGAGTTATGATCTTAACAATGCAAGTAATGTTGGCTCAAGTTACATTCACTATCTAAACATACATCATTTCTTTAGAGAATGTTTTGTTCCAAGTTCACCAAATATCACAAGTGTACTCTTGAATGTAAACTAGTAAACACTTCAAATGAAAGACTTAAAAAGGGATAATAAAAAGAAGAGGTTCTAGGGTGCTAGATCCTTGGTCAAGGTATTCTCAAAACCATATGAATCACATATCTCTCCTCTCTTCAATCATGATTTGGGCACAAGATCATCTAGGTATTTTCTCAAACACATAGCATACAAGCAAGTGCAAAACTCACTATCTCTAGTAAATATTTCACTCAAGCCTTCCAAGGTCCCAAATCACCATTGACAAGCCTAATACTCATACTTATCTCAAAATACAAGTAAAAGGTCTCATGGATAAAAAACACATACATAATGAGCAACCCTAATCACACATTAAGTAACATATGAATCTAAATGGAGGCCACCTACATACATTCATCAATCAACACATTGATCCATAAGTTTTAAAAAAGGGAAAGGTACATTCATCATACATTCATATCAAACACCCATCATCAAAGGATCCAACACCCCAAAACCTAAATGGATTAGCTACTCATGCTTTTGAGATCAAAATCACAACATTTGTAAGTAAACATAAATAGAGATTAGATTAAACTAATAGGATGCACAACAATATCCACAAGGATCCTTCCACTTCAACTTCTTCAAGAACCAACACCTTCCAAGCCCAAGCCCTCTCTTTCTCTCTTCTATATTTTCTACTTCTTTTTACATTTTGGGGAAGAAATAGTCTAAAGGAATGGAATAGTGTATTGTTTTCTCCAAGTTAGGTTGTTCAATCCCCTCCCCCTTTAATTTAAAAGTCGTTGGCAAATAATAGAGGGAAGAGGAGAGGATAAGGCCCGCAAAATAGAGCACCAGGGCGCGACACGGGCTCAGTCGTATCTCGGTTACGCTGTAGCTCGCGCCAGAGAAGCGTGGAAAGGGTGTGTGAGCACGAGTGGGCTCGGTCGCGCCACCACCTGCGCTGTGGGTCGCGCTAGTGAAATCACGGGATGAGTCTTGGGCGCGAGTGGGCTCGGTCACGCGACGACTTGTGCTATGGGTCACGCCATGGGGTGCAACCAGACTCGCACGTGGTCTCGGGCTGTGGCTCGCGCCAGAGGCTTTGGACACACAGCTTCTGAGGTCGGAGTACTCGGGTCACGTCGTTGCTCAGGATGTGGCTCGCGCTAGTGCCTCGAACTCTTAGTTTTCTTCTACAACACACCTCGAATTTGTACTTAGATTAAATATGGGTTTGGACATCAAAAATGTATAATTGGTTTATAAAATGGTATTGAAATAGCCCTAAGTTGCAGTCAAAAGAAACACAAAAATCCGATTATCAGCAATCAATGATTCAGGTGGGTACAAGTATTTAGAGGGCAGAGTTAGTGTGTTTGACTTTGTTGATATATGTAAATAGTGTCTGAAGTACTTAGAGGGGTTGTGTGAACAGTAGGGATACACGGGTGCCATGAGGTTTTATGGGTATGATGAAGGGGGGGAGTTGAAGTCTATCTTATTAGAGGCTGATATTTGGTTGTTGATATAGAGGGCTAAGGAGAGTAGGGAGTTTATGATATACTTAAAGAGTAAAAAAGGTAATGTGGGTGAGATTGGAGAAGGTGTTGAAGGGGAAATTAAGTATATGGATGATGAAACTGATAACATTGAGAATCCAGTTGATGAAATTGCTAAGAAGTTGAAGAAAAGATATTTAAAAACATATGAGTTAGTGGTTGAGTTAGTGAACATTATTGATGTAGAGAATGCTGAGAAGGGGAATGAGGTAGAGATGAAGAGATGGAGAATTGAGGCATAGATGAAGGGGGATTGGATTGAGGCAGATAATGAAGGCTTGGATGAGGCCGCTGAGAAGGGAATTGTGGGAGTTAGGGATAAGGAGAAGAGGACTGAGAATGAGACTGAGACAGGGGATGCAGAGAAAGGAATTGAGGAAGATAGGGATAAGGTGAAGGGGACTGAGATAGAGCTAGAGAATGAGGGCTTGGAGTGGGATACATAGAAGGGAATTGAAGGAGAGAGTGATAAGGGGAAAGAGAAGGGAATATTGGAAGAGGAGTATGCTTTAGATTTTGACAGTGAAGATGCTGACTTCACAACTGATGATGATAGCTATGATGAACTATTAGATAATATCATTTATAGTGAGAATATAGATAGAGAAGTTGAGTGGGTAGGTCCAATGGATGATGATGAAGAGTGTGATACTTCAGATTCTGATGATGAAGACTGATCGGGCCATTTCTACTTAATATTTTGGGCCAATTTGATGTGATTTCATTGTGTTGATTGTCGTATAATGATGGCGTTTTTGGAAGAATGTTGTGCCTTCAGAGTTTTGCAGGTAATTAACACAAAGCTAGAGAAAGTGGCATGCTTTTGGTGAAAGGACAGGCTGTGCAAAGAGAGTTGAAACTGAAGCTCTGGAAAGCCATGCCGTGTGGGCATACGGCAGGATAACATGGCCTGGACGCACGCGAGAGGATTTTACCGCCTCTAAGAGTCCATATTTTGTTAATTACCTAGTGAGGATAGATTATGATTTTATTTCCATGTTGGATACTATTTTAATTAAGGATATTATATATAGATTAAGACTTATCACTATTGGGATACTTTTGATAATTCAAGATTTACGCAAGAACAGACACACAGTAGCAGTAGGAGAAACACATTCAGCGCAGATTTTATATTTCATCATCTTCGTTATTTTATGTTACTCATTTCTTTAATATTTTGGCGATTCAACCTTAATATGAGTTCAAGCTAATATCTTCTTATTCCAGTAACAACTAACGAAGCCCTGGCCTAGCTAAACTGTGAGATCTAATTGCTCTTTTCTCGTTTAATTAATTTTCATGCACTTGTTATTCTCGGTATTTCAAGTCATTAATTGTTTCGATATTGCTAGATAGTTGCAAATATTTAATGAGTCGGAATTAATTAGTAGTCAATTAAACCGACCATCCGTAATTGTGGTTTAAGTTTAATTAGTAGTGAAACGGTTCTTCAGAACCAGGGGAATAACAACCTTAATTCAACGGTCCTGTGTCAGAGTCTGTTAATTATGAATCAGGTTTCTCTAGAACTTAAGGCTGTCGGCTCATTAAACCTATAGAGTGTCTCTTACGGTCAGTCGATTAGGGAAATAGTTGGTGAAGTGTCTTTCTGATTATCGAGAAGCTACGGAGAAATTAGGCTGCGTCAGTAAGTGTCTTCGGTGGTTATAACTGCATGTGTTAATTGAATTAATCCTTGCATCGAGGATCGGTTTAGGTAAGCTAGGGTGGAGTTAATTGGAACCCGAAATATTTCTTCTCATATTTTAAATCCATTCATTCTGTTCATTCGTGTATTTCTCTATTTATTTGTTAATTTCGTTTGTTTTATTATAATCACAAAAATTCCCTTGGAAGTTTGGTTCTACAGATTGGAAATTTAGAGTAATTCTCGCCGGTCCTTTGGGAGACGATCTCGCTCATCGCTGTACTGTGCAGTAAGGGCATACTGACTGCTGTCGGAAAATTTAGAGACTACTGTGAGAGTTCATGGAGGATCAAGAACTAGAGTAGTTGCATTTCATTTGGGTCAAGTCTTTAACACCAAGGTTGAATTTAAAGATGCTGTTACCAGCCAGGCAGTTGCAGAAGGTAGAGTTGTAAAATTTATAAAGAATGACACCAGAAGAGTGTATGCAAGGTGTAAGAAGGCAGAGGAGGGGTGTAACTGGCATATCAATGCCTTGAAGGTCAAAGATGAAGCCTCCTTTCAAATTAGGGAGATGCACTTAACACACACATGTGCAAGGCAGTTGCTTGGAACTAATGCCAAGTCAGGATGGCTGGCAACGAAGTTTGAAAGAAACTTCATGTGTGATCCCAAGCTAAGTGTGAAGAGTTTTAGGAAGGCTGCAATTGCTGAGCTGAGAGTTTATGAATATCCACAGCAGGCTATCAGAGTAAGGCAGAAGAGTCTCAAAAACTTGCAAGGCTCCACCACTGACCAATATTCAAAGCTCCGGGATTATGCAGATGCTTTACTCAAGAAGAATCCAGGCTCCACTGTTATATTGCAGTGTGAGAATACAGATGCTGGAAACAAGTTTAGGAGATTTTATGTCTGTCTTGGTGCTGTGAAGAATGGGTTCAAGTCTGGGTGTAGGCCACGGATAGGGGTGGATGGCTACCACCTAACTGGAATGAACAATGGAGTCTTCTTGACTGCAGTAGCCGTGGATCCTAATAATGATCCATATCCATTGTGCTATGCAGTAGTGTCAGCTGAGAATAGGGATGAGTGGGAGTGGTTTTTGCAGTTGTTGAAGGAAGATTTGATGACTGAGAGGGAGGATGTGTATACCTTTATCTCAGACAGACAAAAAGGGTTAATTGGAGCATTTGAGAAGGTTCTACCTGGGGTAGAAAATAGGTTTTGTGTAAGACACTTACATGGGAATTTAAAGAGAGCTGGTTTTAGAGGTCAACAATTCAAGAACTTACTGTGGAAAGCAGCAAATGCTAGCATTATTCCTGCTTTTGACAAGGTGATGCAAGAGATAGAGTAGGTGGATAGGAAATGCTTGGAGTGGCTGCAAGCCAAATCACCTTTTGAGTGCTCTAAATCACACTTCTCTATATTTGGGAAGTGTGATACTCTGGTGAACAATATGTGTGAGCAGTTCAACAGTTGTTTATTGGATGCTAGGGAAAATCCTATCGTAACCATGCTTGAGTGGATAAGGGAGTACATGATGTCAAGACTCCAAAGGTATAGATAGAAGGCTGAAAGGAAGTGGGAGGGCAGAAAAATCTGTGGCAGGATTAGGACAATAGTTGGGAAGGTGATTGAGGCTTCTGGAGACTGTATTCCTGTGAAGGCAAGTGAGTACAAATATGAGGTGTCTTGTTTTGATGGATCAAGGTTTACAGTCGACTTGCAGCACCAAACTTGTGACTGCAGGAGATGGGAGTTGACTGAGATACCTTGTAAACTTGTGGTGAGTGCAATCTGTTGAGAAGGAGGGAATCCAGAGGATTATGTTAATCAGTGTTACTCTGTGGAGACATATACATCAGTCTACATCTATGCAATTAGCCTATTGAATGGAGAAGATTTGTGGGCTAAGACTGGTTATATACCACCACTGCCACCCACCTTCAATCAAAAGAAAAAATGAAGGCCTGCAAATCAGAGAAGACCAGGGGCCACTAAAAGCCCAAAGAAGAAGCAGAAGGTGAGTGAAGTGCAGAAGCTTGGAAAGCAAAGGTTCAAAGTGACTTGTGCAGTCTATGGAGAAGGTGGTCACAACAAGCTTGGATGCCCTGTGCCAAAGGTTACACTTTGCCCAATCAGTTGTATACTTAAGTAAATGTAGATATATATGTACTGCTCTCATTCTTAATCATATTTGTTATATGTTACCTAGGGAGCTGAAAAGGAAAGCGTGGGAGCTGAAAGAGAGAGTGTGGGAGCTGAAGGAAGCACCACACATGAAACTGAAGTAGTTCTAAAACTTTTATAACTTAAGTAAATGCAGATATGGTTGTGTTTTTCTAATTCCTAATAATTGTTGTTATATGTTACCTAGGGAGCTCAGAAGAATACCATGGAAGTTGAAGGAAGCATCACCCAAGCTGATGAAGTGCTTCTAACACAACCTGATTTTGCAATGAGCCAAGATTAAGAAGATGATGATGCTGATGTGATTGCCTTTATAGAAAACTTCCAATTCAGCAGTAAACCAACAACCAGGAAGGGGAGAAAGATGCTGGTAAGTTACTGCAATATACATATACATGCAGTTTATTACTAGTCCAAATTTAAGGTATTAACTTGCAATTCCTACAGGTAAGCAAGAGGGCTCAGAGCAAGAAGGATATAGACAGGGCTCTAATGCCACTACTCAAAAAAGCATACTCAATTTCAGCTGTAGTGCATGCTCTTGAGCCAGCCCAAAGTACTTGCAATTTCATTGAGTTACTGACTTTGAGATATATATAATAAAATTTACAGGTAACAAAGTATTTTTCTTTTAATTAATTAGTAATAAATAATTAAATGGGCTTCATTTCCAACTATTGTTTATTTATTTGAAAAAGCATAAGCGGACTGCAACCGAATTATTTTTGTTACTTAATAAGCAAACATGTCGACTTTTTAGATTTTGAAAATGCGATATATTTGATACAGTTCTATGAAGTTGTATTATGTTTTATAAAATTAGCTCTGAATAAAAATATGCAACATAATTATAGACAGATAAACCATATTATTATTATTATTATTATTATTATTATTATTATTATTATTATTATTATTATTATTATTATTATAATTTCTTTGCAATTATTATTAGTACATCACATTAGTTATATTATCCTAACTATCATACATATATTATTTTATTTTTCAACTGAATCTTCATATATTATTCTAACTCGCTTTGTAACTTTTTAAAAACAAAAGTATGTTTCTTAATAACAAAATCAAAAAACATGATACATAAAAGTTGCATACATACATGGTTTTTATACACTTTTAAAATTTATTTCTAGACATAAAATTTAAAAGTTTAAATTTTATGGTGTTTACTATTTCCGGCACAATTCGCAAAATTCATTATTTATGAATGTCATATATTATACATAGTCTACAATGATATGATATTACATGATAAAAATCTAATTATGTTTATTTTAAAAATAATGCAAACGTGTTCATATATATAGTTCGAAAATTTTAAAATTTAATATTGTATATATAAAGTATCATTTGATAAAATTAAAACCATTCTATATGATATATTATTATTAGTATTATTATTATATCAGCTACACTTCAATTTTAAAATTCAAGTGTATAAAATAATTTATATACATCATACGATATAGATACTAGTTTAATTATAATATTGCATGAATAGCATAGGTAATTCTTGAATTTCAATTGTCGATCTCTCATGGTCTCTCTAGAAATTTGTTGGTCTTGATGTATTATTATAGTCCTTTTACTTGAATATTGATTGCTCTAGAAAAATTCCAAATCAGTGGAGATATTTTCTCAATAAATTCAAATATTCAAGTTTTTATATTTATTTAGTATCTATATACATACTTTATAATTATAAATTAACCATTCTTATGAAGTATCACATCACTTATTATATATTAGTCATTTATATTTTTCTTGATTAAATTGGAGGTTTCATATCCTTAAAGTTCATAAGTTCGAATTCGTGAATGGATTTTATAATAGTTTAATTAGTTTGATTTATAATTCTTGTTAATGCCCCAATTTCACTCTTAATAGAAAAAGACATGTTATCCATGATTTTCATTAATAAAATACTTTACTTGAAATACAATAGAAGTTTCAAATCTTAATTTGACATTTATTACAGAAAAATAAAGTCAAAAATAAATTAGATCTTTAACAATATTTGACTATTAGACTACAGTCATCACATCCTGCCCGCTAAGCATCACCCGAGACAACATTTGAAAAGATAAGTAGTTTTTGGAGTAAGTACTACTGACTGGGGAGTATCAATTATCCAAACTATGTATCAAACAGAATAATATTCGAATAGTATGAGAATACGTGTTCAGTCCATAGACCAAACCATGAAAGCTCTGCATGATAGCTTAAAAGCTCGGCGTGATAACCCGAAAGCTCTTGCTATGCTGTGATATCACATATTTTCAGTAAAACATATTGAGAGGAGAGGATAACAGGGACAAATTTAACATAAAACCCCACCTTAACCTTAACCTTAACCTTAACCTTAACCTTAACCTTGATATTAATTGATTAAGTCCTGCACATCTTACCTATAAATTAATTATCTTGAATTAATAAAATGAATAACAGGATATACAAATTGATGCATGCGACTAAACCATTCTTATAACATGACACGTGCTTAATTAATACTCCCTCCGTTAAACTATAAGTGTCATTCTAGCACTTTAATTTTGTTTCACAAAAAGTGTCATTCTATACAATTGAGGTAAAAAATTCATTTTTCTCTATTTCAAATCCAAATTTTACATTTATTTAGAAAAATAAAGTCAAAAATAAATTAGATCTTTAATAATGTTTGACCATTAGACTACCATTATCACATCTTGCCCGCTAAGCATCACCCAAGACAACTCCTGAAAAGATAAATAATTTTTGGGGTAAGTACTACTGACTCATTGGAGAGTATCAATTATCTAAGCTATATATCAAATAGAATAATATGCGAATAGTAAATTATGTTCAGTCTGTAGACCAAACCATGTAGCCTGGAGGCTCTGCATGATAACCCGAAGGCTCTTGCTATGCTGTGACATCACATATATTCAGTAAAACATATAGAGAGGAGATGATAACATGGACAAATTCGACATAAAATCCCACCTTGACCTTGACCTTGATATTAATTGATTAAGTCATGCACACTTTACCTATAAATTAATTATCTTGAATTAATCAAATGAATAAAATGATATACAAATTGATGCATGCGACTAAACCATTCTTATAACATGATAAATGCTTAATTACTACTCCCTCCGTTAAACAATAAGTGTCATTCTAGCACTTTAATTTTATTTCACAAAATGTGTCATTCTATACAATTAAGGTAAAAACTTCACTTTTTTCTCATATTTGCTCTCATTTAATGCATTCAAACAATAACTCATTTACTGTATTCACATAAGGATGTATAAGGTAATTTGATTATCTAATTAATATTTTTATTAATATGTTTGCATTCATTCAGAATGACACTTATTTAGAGAGTGAGCGAGTACTAATTATTTAATCTAGTATTTACGTGAATTATATAACATTAGTGCATGCCAACTTTAATTAAAACCTTGCAACCTTATGTGCAACTATGAAATACATGCTATAATAATTAATATAGTAATACATAAAAATCATTGTGCTAATTAAACTACTATATGCATGACCGCACATATAAATATAATCTATATTATAAACTTAACCAATATAAGTGTTTTAACAATGCATAATTACAATCCTAACCCCACTCTCTCGGCCCATACTTTTCCATTAACTAATTTTGCCAAGGCCCAACCAATAACTACTAGCACCTAGGCCCACCAGTAACAAAAGAATTAGATAAAGCACCTAAACAACTAAACACCACTTCTCTCTGTCTGCTGTTTACGTAAACAACAACAATCATATGGGATAAAATCTTCTAACGCACTTTTCATGTCCCACTATGAAATTTAATATTTTAAATATATTTATTACAAAATTAAATTTTATTATAGTATTACAATTCATAATCAACATTTATTGCTAAAATTTAAATTTTTTAAGAATTATATATACTATTTTGGGAATAATCAACCATATTAATCAATTATATTAACCAAAAAATAAGAAATAAATATTAAAAAATAAATATAAACCCTAATTGGGTGGAATGAACCCTAAATAATAATTCTAAAATTAATCTAAGACATAACAAATTGAAATTGAAGAAAAAAAAATGATGAAAATCGAATAAAAATCAAAATGGGACACGAAATGGAATAGAGCAAAGTGAGATAGAGGATTTCATTTGCAATCGAATATCTTTGCCTCTGTTTTTTTTTTCCTTCACGTAAACAAGGCAAACACTACAACCATCTACTTCTTTTCATTCATCCCATCTTCTTCACTTAACTTCTTCACGAGAACACAACAACTTCTTCTCTACTATTTACGAACAGAAGCTACGCTGCTGCACAACTATGGGACAGCACCTACGCACTGAAGTTACCTCTGATCGCCACAAATCTACCACTCTCAACACACTCCACAAACCACCCCTAAATGCTATACCCTATACTATGCTATGCATGAGGAAAGAAAAGAAAATAAACGAACTAGAAGAGATTTCCATACCTTAAACGAAACTAGAAACTTTGAAGAAAACGAACGCAAACTCGAGTTTTCGTCGGTTTTGGTGTGAGAAAAATAGAGATGGTGAGGTCGTTTATTTATACTAGTTTTAAGGGTTAGTTGTTGTAGAGAAGGGATGATATTACATAGCTATCCAAAGCTCATTGATAAAGTCGAAAGAAGAAGAAGGCTCTTGGCGAAGAAGGCTCTGGGCTTTTTGGGCTTCATAAACATAGATTTTGGGCTTGGTAACAAAACGAACTTGGGCTACAATACTTGATTCCAAAGAAAATAAATAAATGCACATTCTTATGGCCTCCATAATGAATTACTATATGCATGAATATGTGTTGGGTATGCGCTTAGCCGAGGTTCACCACTTGTTTTTCGGCCGGTGTGTCTCAGGCAGCTAGATAACTTCAGATACGAGATCACTCTAGATCTCAAGATTTCTTCACAAGTTGTTGAGTATAACACCAGATCTGGCAACTACACTCAAAGAACACTAGGGTTAGTGAGATATTTAGTAAATAGAGGCAGAGAACAACCAAGTTGGTAGACAGAAAAGGATAAACTCAGAAGATCAACAAAAATATAAATAAATCAGGAGTTTGAAGAAGAAAATGTGTCTGGAGGACACAATAGGCTCAGATTTTTCCCGTCGGGGGCACTACAACTTCCGGCGACAACAACTCAGGCCACAAAGGGGATTTCAGGTGGGATCAGTGGCTCGAAGCTCTCTATCTCACTCTCACAGGTTAGGGCTAACACTCTCTCTCAACTCACAGCCACTCAGGGATCCAAGGGTCAAGATTCCGGCTAAAGAAACAGAGAGAAAGGATTTACAGAGCTCAACACTCGGCAAGAGATCAGAGATAAGGCTTGAGAGGAGATGAAACAACGGGGTTTAATAGAGGAGGAAGTGATCAGCTAATGGTAATTTAGGGTTAGGGAAATTATATATAGTAAAATAGGGTTAAGGTAAAGTGGGCTCACATATTGGGCCGGGTAAAAATAAAAGGTATTGGGCCAGGGAAAATAGATAAAGAGCAATTGGGCCAACCTCCACATATCCACCTTTGGCCCATTGGTCTTTTTGTCACCAGGGAAGTGCTTGCCATCAATTGGAGTTGATCATCACAGCCTTTTAACTATTTACCTATCACACAGACAAGGTAAGAGAGGGAGAGAGAAATACTATGCGTATTAATCTTAGTCTCAACACTAGAGACCGACCCAATTCAGCAACGTTTCTCAAGTCATTCACTGACTTTCCTTGAACAAGTTGCAACCTAGCATTGAACCAACAAGCTAAGAATAACTAATTGTATTGAAAATAACAACTTCACATAAGCAGATAAGGTATTCAGGTACACAACCCAGAATACCATCACAAGCAAGGCACATAGCAGAATTTCAACCAATCCATGTTCAAGGATCTTTTGCAGGCACTCAACTTTGCAACTGGGAGACACTTAGTGCCCATGTCTGCTGGGTTGAATTCAGAATGGATTTTATCAAGTAAAACATCCCCCTTTTCCACAATATCTCTTATAAAATGGAATCTTACATCAATGTGCTTTGTTCTATCATGAAACATAGGGTTCTTGCACAATTGTATTGCAGATTGGCTATCAGTATAAATAAGGGGTTTATCATCAATAAATTTCATCTCAGATAGCACACCATTAAGCCAAATGGCTTCCTTAACAGCCTCAGTAGCAGCAATATATTCAGATTTATTTGAGGATAAGGCTACAATGATTTGCAATTGTGATTTCCAACTTATACAAGCACCGCATAAAGTAAACACATAAGAGGCAGTTGATTTTCTTTGATCTCTGTCATTTGCATAATTTGAATCAACATACCCCCCACACATTTAACACTATCAGCTACCTTAGAGAAGGACAGACCCCTATTCATAGTGGATTTCAAGTATCTGAGGAGCCATTTCAAGGCTTTCCAGTAAGGCAACCCAGGATTAGCCATGTATCTACTCAAACATGAAACAACATAGGCAATATCAGGTCTAGTGCTTATCATTAAATACATGACAGAACCAATGGCATTAGCATAAGGGATATCTTGCATTTCATTCAGTTCAAGTTCATTCTTAGGAGATTGATCTTTACTTAGCATGAAATGAGATGCAAGAGGCACAGAAACAGGTTTACATTTTTCCATGTTAAATTTTTTTAACATACTTGATCAACATAGGCAGATTGATAGAATACAAGTGTATGTTTATTGGTGCATCGTTTTTCACCAAAAATAAATGTTCTGACTTTCGTCGGCAAGCCCACACTGCAGAGTACAGTGGCGAGCAGGATCGTTTCCCAAAGGACCGACGAGAATTACTCTTGACTTTCAGTCTGCGTGACCAAACTCCAGAAAGGGAATTTTGTATGATTTAGACAGCAAAATAAATTGAGTAATTAAATAAACAACTAACGAAAATACTTGAGCAAATGAACATATTTAAATCAATGACAAAAAGGTATTCCGGATCCAACAAACTCCACTCCACTTATAACACCGATCACAGATGCAAAAATTAATTAATCAAACCATGCAAATCAGTTATAGCCATCGAAAACGCTTCTGACATGACTTAATCTCTCCATACTGTTTCGATAATTAAGAAGACGCTTCATTAATTATTCCCTAATCGGCTGATAACTGTAAGAGACGTTCTTTAAGTTTAATGAACCGGAAGCAATTAGCACAAGAGAGATCCGATTCTTAACTTACAGACTCTGATGCAGGACTGTAAAATTAACTCTGTTATTTCCCTAGTTGTGAGCAACCGTTCTACCACTCATTAAACCTAAACCACGATTACGTATGACCGATTTAATTGGCTAGTAATTAATCACAACCTACCAAATATTTGCAACTATTTGATAGACTTAGAATAATTAACAATTCGAAATCCAAGAATAACAGATACATGCATCAATTAATTATGAAGAACAATTAGATCTCACAGTTTGTATAAGCGGAGCTTCGTTGTCGTCACCGGAATACGAGTAAATTAGCTAACTTGCATGCTTGAATCGAGCAACAATAAATTGTGTAATTGTGCGATGATGATATTGAAGAGAAGAAGAATTAAAACTGAATTAAAACCGTTCAATTGCTGCGTTTCTCGTCTGGAGCGTGCGTGTCTAATTGAAACTAGAATTTTAATATATATTTACAATCCATAAAAGATAGAGTTCTAATAGGAAATAAAATCCTAATTTAGGTAAATCCCATGCAAAAAGACTCCTAGAGGCGGTGGGGAGGTATTTCCGCGTCCAGGTTCGCGTGTGGGCTGAGAGTTGGGTTTAGCAAGCCCAAAACGTGCAGCGGCCCAAGCCTCCAGAAATTCGCTTCAATCTTTCCAGCTGCATGCCATTACGGCTTGATCTGCTCAGACTCGAATTCTGCCCCTTTTCTTCACTTATATCCTTTTACACCAAAAACATGCCTCTTTTCTCCACTTTTGTACCACTTCCCTACACAACTTAACAACACATCATTTATCCAAAACACACAAGTATAGGGTAAATAATAAGGGGAAAGGGTACCAAAAAATAGTAATAAGAACAAGTAGAATACGTCCTATCAAACCCCCCCCCCCCACAATTAAACATTGCTCGTCCTCAAGCAACCTTAAAACAACTTGAAAGCCGTGCGGTATGCCCATGTAGCATCATCTAGCCATAGACTCCAATCCTTGCGGTTTGGGCATACGGTCTTCTCCATAATGTTTTTAATCTCACGATTGGACACTTCAGCCTGGCCATTGGACTGCGGATGGTATGTCGTGGCAACTCTGTAACAACCCGTTTTTCCAATCACAGTTTTAATAAAATATTTATCTTCAATTATGTGAATTATCAAAATTTGTGAATTTTAATGTTTGAGTTATGATCGATATAGTCTAAGTCGCGCCCCTAGATATATATATATATATATATATATATATTCAATTTTATTTAGTGAATTAAGATTTATTTATTAAAATCATATAGAAAATCATTTTTCATGAACTTAAAAAAAAAGGAAAAAAAAATTATAAGAGGTCTGTGCATATGTGTATACATTGAGTTCATGCTTTGGGATAAAATATTTTCATTATTTTTAATTAGGCCCTAGTAGGACTTAATATTATATTCATTAAAGTTTGATTATTCAATCCATTTAAGCCATTTAAATTTCAGTACAAAATGATGGCATGCATGAACATATTTTTATATATTGGTTTATAAAGATTTGGTTTATATTTTGATAACTATATATATTTAAGAAGGTGCCGAATTTCGGATTTTTATGTTAGGAAGGAAATTGGTCAACATTAAAATTATGGAATCATTTTTCAAATTTTTCTCTTAGTTCTAGTAGAGTGCTGATATATACTCATGATTTTATAAATTATCTAATTTTGAAAGTTTAGATTTTGATTAGGCAAGTGGTCGGAAGTTATGCCTTTATTTTGGTCAAGAATTATTTATGTGATGTACTACTATTTATTTCAAATTTTACATTGGATGAATATGGACTCATATTTGCTTACATATACATTTTTTAACAAGTGTAAAAAGGTTGTTTAACAACCAAATATGTGAATTTTATTTTTAATTGAAATTTTCTTCAATTCCGGAACTAATGTAGCAAAAATTTAATTAATTAACCTTCTATTTAGTAATAAGATCATCAATTTCCTTTGAGTTTGTGGTAGAATTAATTATGTGAGAAATTTCCCTATATTTTAAATTTGGGTGTGATAAATCATCATTTTTTTTCATTATATATTATTTAATCTCAAGACATTCTCAAAAGAGAAAATTTTCTGGAAAATTTTGCATTTCACGATTCTTGAAGAAGTTCAAATTTTCTTGACAGGTATCATTCTTCTTTTAAATAGTCTGGTCTTGTTTTATCTTTTGTTTTCCATCAACTTTAATTAGGATTTGATTTTAGTGCATGTTGCAAAAATTATTTATTTGAATTAATGAATGGTTAAGAGGTTATTTTGAAAACAATGGGAATATTTTAGATCTCCAAAAAATTTATCAAATGAATTAAGGATATGTTCGATTTAATTTGGTATTTTAAAATATTAATATAGTTCTTATATGTGATTTACGGCATGGGCAAGTGTTTAAGTTTAGTTTAATTTTTTTATTTAGCAATGATATAATTTGATGGTAATTACGAGTCTGGCAGAATATTTTACTTAGAATGCGATTTTTAGGTATAGCATTGAGTGCTAAAATATTTTGGGTTGATGTGTTAATGAGGTTTAAGTTTATTAATGTTACTAATTAAATTTTATGAGTGAACAGATTTAGTTGTGCATTTTTTTTCAATATATGCGAAAATAGCAATCAAATATTTATGGGTAAGAGTAATCATGTAATATATTTCATAATGGTATTTTCACTTGTATAGGGTTTTAATTATTTATTATTATGTCATTGAGAACCTTAAATTATATTGGACGAATAGGTTGGCAATTATAGTATTATGTGATTTGTTTATTTTTTTTAACTAATCATGGTTGCGTATGAGAGAAAAGATAAATTTTTTTCAATATTTATTAATTTTATATATTTAATTAGCAATTAATTAGCATTATAAAATTGGTTATTGAGTTTAAAATTTCATGGACGTTTAAAGATTTTGCGGGATTTCTTTCGGTCATTAATTTTAAAATAATAGCACTAAGTGTCAGTGGTCTAAATAATTATAATTGCATCATAAGCTACCCAAATTCTTCTCAGCAAACTCATGTTGGTTTTATCAGTACTTAGTGTTTAATTATTTCGCATTTTTTTTGGGTACTACAGACTTGCAAGTATTAATTTCCTAAAGATCATTTATAAATCTCACTTAGACCTTAGAGATATTTCATTATTTAATGTCATATTTCAATTCAAATTTTGTTACACACTTGCGGATCCAACATGCATCAATTATAGGTATTATTTTATTTTGGTATTCTAGGTGCGGCACGACTAAGACAATAAGTTATTGCTAGTATTTGATTTGAAGTTCGTCAATTCATTTAAGGTGTGGGATTTATTTATTTTATGCCGTTGATTTATATTTTTGCCCATTTTAATATCACGTGTTTGTCGTATATCATGTTACTATCAATGAGCCCTTGGACTATATGTTCATTCATTTGGCTCTCATTATTTGTGCACAAATGTCAATGTCGCTATGCGATTCAATTAATACTAATGTACTATCATGTTTCGGTACTAAGGTGCTATCAGTTTTCAGTATCAGTTATATGTGTGCTGCTGTTTTATTAACTTGGGCAAATCTCTGCATAATTTTCCACACTGAGTATATTTTATATATGCTCACCCCTCATTTAACATTTTCAGGTAACTAAGTTTGGTGGCGTGTGGAGGATCGAATGACAGTTCAAGTCAAATCTCATTTCTTCCGCATATCATAGTTTAAATTTCTTTAAATTAGTTATTTCTAATTCAAGGTTTTATGGATCATGTTACTTCTTAGACATCTACTCATGTTATTGTCCTTTGATTTATTTTATTTTTAGAACTTATCATAAAATTTTCAAATAAAAATATTTCAGTTTCATCTCTATTCTAATATATGGAATAAATTTTTTATTTTGTTAACTTCATGTATTTATTTTTCAGCTCAATGTTTTAAATAATTAAATTAGATTATTATTTAAGTTTTTAAAAAAAATATATTTTTCTCACATTTCCGCATCAATTAAAATCATAAAAAAAAATCAGTTTAGCACTTTTAGAAATTTAGGGTGTTATAAACTCGATGGGTTACTCCATACTTTTTGAAAAAAGCTTCTAAGGTTCGGTTGCAAAAGTGCGTGCCTTGGTCACTGATGACAGCTCAAGGAACACCAAAGCGTTGAAAAATTTGTGCTTTGAGGAATTTGGCAACGAACTTAGAATCATTGGTTTGGGTAGCTTTGACTTCGACCCACTTGGAAACGTATTCAGCATACCAGGGTGCCCTTTCCACAGCTGCAAGGAGAAGCTCATCTGGAAAATCATCTGGTATGGGCATACCGTCGGATTCTGCCAACATCCTACTCAAATGGTCAGCGACATTATTCTCGACTCCCTTGTCTTTAATCTCCAAATCGAATTCTTGTAGAAGGAGAATCCAGCGAATTAGTCGTGGTTTAGACTCTTTTTTTGACAGTAGATACTTCAGAGCAGCATGATCAGTGTACACCACAACCTTGGATCCAACAATGTAGGATCGAAATTTCTCACAAGCGAAAACCACAGCCAGAAGTTCTTTTTCTATAGTTGTGTAGTTGCATTGAGCCGGGTTGAGAGTTTTTGAAGCATAGTAAATGACATGACTCAGCTTCTTAATCTTTTACCCAAGGACAGCTCCAACGGCATAGTCACTTACGTCGCGCATGAGCTCAAACGGGAGTCCCCACTGTGGTGGCAGAATTATGGGCGCCGAGGTCAATTTCTCCTTCAACAAATCAAAAGCTTCCTTACACTTCAAATTAATTTTGACTGGCGAGAATTAATCTTGACTTTCAGTCTAACAACTGTAAGAGACGCTCTTTAAGTTTAATGAACCGGAAGCAATTAGCACAAGAGAGACCCGATTCTTAACTTACAGACTCTGACGCAGGACTGTAAAATTAACTCTGCTATTTCCCTAGTTTTGAGCAACCGTTCTACCACTCATTAAACTTAAACCACGATTACGTATGGCCGATTTAATTGGCTAGTAATTAATCACAACCTACCAAATATTTGCAACTATTCGATTAACTTAGAATAATTAACAACTCGAAATCCAAGAATAACAGATACATGCATCAATTAATTATGAACAACAATTAGATCTCACAGTTTGTATAAGTGGACCTTCATTGTCGTCACCGGAATACGAGTAAATTAGCTAACTTGCATGCTTGAATCGAGCAACAATAAATTGTGTAATTGTGCGATGATGATATTGAAGAGAAGAAGAATTAAAACTGACTTAAAACCATTCAATTGCTGCATTTCTCGTCTGGAGCGTGCGTGTCTAATTGAAACTAGAATCCTAATATATATTTACAATCCATAAAAGATAGAGTTCTAATAGGAAATAAAATCCTAATCTAGGTAAATCCCATGCAAAAAGACTCCTAGAGGCGGTGGGGAGGTATTTCCGCATCCAGGTTCACGTGTGGGCCGAGAGTTGGGTTTAGCAAGCCCAAAATGTGCAGCGGCCCAAGCCTCCAGAAATTCGCTTCAATCTTTCCAGTTGCATGCCCTTACGGCTTGATCTGCTCAGACTCGAATTCTGCCCCTTTTCTTCACTTATATCCTTTTACACCAAAAGCATGTCTCTTTTCTCCACTTTTGTACCACGTCCCTACACAACTTAACAACACATCATTTATCCAAAACACATAAGTGTAGGGTAAATAATAAGGAGAAAGGGTACCAAAAAATAGTAATAAGAACAAGTAGAATACGTCCTATCATTTATCTCTATTCCTATCAATGTTCATGCCGAGGATTTTTCTAGCATCACTAAGATCTTTCATATTAAAGTTTGCACATAGACAACTTTGCACAAGTTTAATAGTTTTCAGATAGGGGCTAATCAAGAGCATATCATCCACATAAAGTAGCAGAAACATAGGCACTTCAGATTACATGTAATACAAGCAATGATCAAATTTGCTTCTGGTAAAGTTCATGCTTTGCATACATTTGTCAAATTTTATATTCCACTGCCTTAGGGATTGTTTCAGACCATACAAGGATTTCTTAAGTAAGCAGACATGATTAGGAAAAGATTTATCAACAAAGCCCTCTGGCTGATGCATGTAAATATTATTCTCAAGTTCACCATGCAAAAAGGCAGTTGTCACATCCATTTGTTTAAGTTTCCAATCAAAATGAGCCACAAGAGCAAGCATAATTCTCACAGTTGTGAATTTAACCACATGAGCAAATATCTTATTGTAATCTATGCTTTCTTTCTGTGTAAAACCCTTTGCTACTAGTCTGGCTTTATATCTCACATTATCAATTTCTTGTTTGATTTTAAACAACCACTTGCATTCAACAACAGAATAATTATCAAGTTTTTCAACAAGTAACCAGGTTTGATTATCATGCAAGGATTTAATCTCACACTTCATAGCAGCCAGCCATTTATCAGACTCAGGAGAATTTACAGCTTCAGAATATGTTTTAGGCTCAAATTTATCAACATTTCTGAACACATTAAATGCATACAAAGACAAGTTATGGTCATCATATCTTGCAGGTATCTCACATTCCTTCTTGGCCTATCTCTAGCAAGTTAATAATTATTCAGGTTCTCAGGTTTAGGTACAGGTTCAGTCACATTTTCAGGCTCATTCTCAGAATTGGAACTAGTTTCAGAGTCTGACACAATCATATTATTAGAGGTTTCATTATTAGACTCATGATTAGACACTGAATCATTTATATCAATGTTATCAAACACTGGTTCATTTTCATTTTCAACATTTAGAACATCTTGATTTAAAACTTCAGGTTTAGGTAGCACAGGGGTAAGGTCATCTACCTTACTGGAAACATCAGGAGAAAATAGAAAATCATGCAAGTTCTAATTCAAGTTATGTAATTTCTCCACCTCACTTGGAACTGTAGAATGTGAGGATTGAGGTAGGCATGGAAAATCAAGTTTATTAAACAAAACATCTCTGCTTATGCATATTTTAAACCCAGGCACACTTCTATCCCAAAGCCTATAGCCTTTAACACCGTCAAGATATCCAAAGAAAACACATTTTCTTGCCCTAGGTTCAAGCTTACTCAACTTCTGATGCACATAGGCAGCACAACTAAAAATTCTCAAGTTGTTCAAGAAAACAGATTTGTTTAAGAACACAGATTCAGGTAATTTACCAAGCAAGGGAACATATGGGGATCTGTTTATTAAATAATATGCAGTTATGAGAGCTTCACCCCAGAATTGTTTTTCTAATCCAGATGCAACAAGCAGACTTCTAACTCTCTCAAGGAAAGTCCTATTCATTCTTTCTACAACTCCATTTTGCTGAGGAGTATAGGGAACAAATTTACGCCTTTTTATCCCTCTTATAGAGCGCCAGTTATCCATAGTATGATTACAAAATTCTAAGAAATTATCTGTTCTAAGGCACTTAATCTTCTTTTTAGTCTGATTCTGAATTTCAACAGCCCATTTAGAGAATTTAGAGAACACATCAGACTTGTTTTTCATAAGAAATACCTATGTTTTTCTGGAGAAATCATCAATAATAGACAAGAAAAACAGGTTTCCACCATGAGTGGGCTCTTTTGCAGGGTTCCAGACATCATCATGTAAGTATTCAAGAATATCAGAACTAACATGCTTCCTAGAATAAGACACGGATATAGGGAATGACACTTTATGGTGTTTACCCATCACACAAGGTTCACAGAAAGACATGTTTGTCACTTTATTATTACCAAATACACCAGATTTATGCAAAATTTCAAGACCCTTATTACTCATGTGCCCTAATCTAGTATGCCACAGAGCAGTTTTATCTTCTTGCATAATATTAGCAACAGACAATGGCACAGACTCAGCTTGCACAACATATAAGTCACCTTTTCTAGGAGCATTGAAATAAATCATAGAATCCTTTTCAAATTTAAATCTTAGGTAATTTACAGACCCATCAAGCATTTTGTCAGCAATTTTAGACACATATATAACAGACTGAATTTTAATTAAGGCACATATCTGACATTACTTAGGGTGAGCATGCTTCCATTATCAAATTTTAAGCATATGTCACATCTTCCTTGTATATCACAATTTTGACCATCAACTAATGCAACATGCCCAAAATTCATGTAGTGTAGATTATAAAACATATGTCTGAAAGGAGTGACATGAAAAGTGCAGCCAGAATCAATAAGCCACTCATTATTGTGCATATTCTTGGAAACACCATTAATATAATTTATAAATTGAAAATCATAAGCATCATGCACCATATAAATTCCATCATCATCATACACATTGTTTGCATGCTGTTTAGGCTCATAATTCACATAACATTTGTTCCTTTTAGGTTGTTTGCATCTATTAGAGAAATGACCAGGTTTTCCACAATTCCAACATGTTCTCCTAGGTTTTTGATTAAAATTTTGATTTTATGTATGATTTTGATTCTGATCTAATTGCCTTTCTCTTCTATGTCTTTCAGCAGCCAAGACACTTGGATTTTCAGGATTCAAAGGTGTATTAAAACCATGGTGATGATTTCTATTATTATTTCTGTTAACATACATGATTTCATTATGCAAAGGTTGAGATTTCATTTTCTTCATTTCACTTTCGTTTGCCTTTAAGCCAGTAACAATCATATCACAGGTCATCTTAGCACCACTGATTGTGTCCAAATTTACGCTTATAATTTCTGGTTTATGCTCACTAGGTAACAACTAAGGACCACACCCGTAATTGGACAGGGTAAATTGTAGAAGCAATAAGCTTAACCCGAGTCGATCTCTCAAGGAAAACTTTATAGGAATGAATTATCTAAAGGTTACACATGCTTTCAACTAAGAAACTAAAATAAAATCTAAACATTCTAACAAGGGGGGTTTGATGATGATTATGCTAGGAATTTGAAATAGACAATAATGCAAGACAATTAAATGCAAAAACACAAATTAAATCGAGGTTAGAGGAAATAAGCTTGATTAAGGTATTAAGGTGTAGATTCTCTCAATGGTCTCATCACTATGCTTGAGTCAAGTTGATAATGTTATTCTCACAAATATGATAGATCCTTCCAATTAGTTTAACTTCAATTCCTGTCACCGTCTATCCATTAAACCTCTCTTAGCTATATCATACAAGCGAGATTAACATATTAGGCTTAGGAACCCCATGCACCTAACATCGAAGGAACCAATATTTGGATTTAGATTCACAATCAAGACTCCTCTAAATCCTATCAATGTTCAAGTAGTGATCAATTACCTAAACATGAAAAAGCTCAATTCCAACAACAACAGTCAACAAGAACAAGCATAAATCAAAACCACATCGATCCTCTACCCCCTAATAAAGAGATTAGCCACTAAACATGCTCAAAACAACACAAATACCATAGAAGAAAGTCATCTCATAAATCAAATACAAATAACTCAAACTTCTACTATATTAAGTGTTTTTCAAGAGTTTGGAACAACCTCCACAAATACATCTAAGAAATGTAAAGAAAAACACAAGATAAACCTCCTCCGAGCTTAGCTTCCACAGATGGCTCGTCGTCGTCCGTCTCGTGTCTTCTCCATCTCCCTTGGTTTGATCCCCTTGCTCTTCCTTTTCTCCTTCTCTCTTTTGTGAAGGTGATGATGGTGGAAATGGTGAAGGAAAATGGTGTAGAAATTAGTGTGTATAGTGTGTGTGAAAAGAGAGAGAGAGAATGGAGAGAATGGGGAGATGATGGAGTGAATGAAGTGAATGGTGTGAATGGTAGTGAATGATCAATGATGGTCTTTTTAATCCCTAAAATCTAATACTAGATATGAGATGGAGAGAGAGATCCGTAAGAGAGAGATAGAGAGAGAGAGAGAGAGAGAGAGAGAGAGAGAGAGAGAGAATGAGACTTAAATGCAAGGATTTTGAGGAGATATTTGGGAGGATTTTTGGGGGACAAAAGTCCAAAAGAAAACTTAAGGAAATTAATACCTATTTCCCTATACTAATTATAGCCACAAAAACAAAATAATCCATCCAAGAAAGGAGGGAAAAAACTGGCTGGAAGGCGAAAAAGGGACTCCGCGCGGCCGCGGGGAAGTGCGCGCCCGTGGGGCTAAAAGTGGCGCGCGCCGGCGCACACCCGCGCGGGCGCGAGGCTTCCAAAATGCCGTGCATGCCGGCGCGCACCAGCGCGGGCGCGGGGGTCTCTTCACCGAGAGGCCATGGGTGCGGTGGCGGGGTAGCTGGGCCGAGAGGCCTTGCGTGCGGCCGTGGTTGGAGGCGCGGCGGCGAGGGTATGGGGCTTTTTCCGTGATTTCTTCAAGTGTGATTCAGTGCAATTCAACTCCCATTTTTATTTATTTTTTTTCTTGGTCAAAAATTCATTTCTTCCACGACTCCAATCTTAATTTCCGACTTCCATGCTTGCCACCAAAATGCCATAAAATTCCTGCTTTTGTGATCAAAAGCTCAAGATTTGCATTACTTGGCACAATCCACCATTAGAGCAATAAACACAAATAACACATAAAATGAACACATAACAAAATAAAATTCAACAAAATAATTACTAAACACCACATAATAAATAAATAAAAAAAATGACACAATAAGACACTAAACAACTCCCCCACACTTAGCTTTTTTGCTTGCCCTCAAGCAAACAAGAAGTTAAAAGCATGAATCAAGAAGGAAGGATTTGCAAAACAATCATATATTGAACAAGTCGTATGGTTCCCACAAAAATATTAATCATCCAAGAAAATGAGCAAAAATCCAAACAAGTGAGATGCTTGTCCTTTCAAGATTAAGAAGATCAAGTTAGACTTCGTTCTTTCTAATTATCTCCTAACGAATCACTTCCAAAATTTATTCAAAAGAAAGCAAAATAATTTAAACAAAACAAGGAATTGCAATCTTAGGACAAGGTTCACTAGGTTTAATCATCGAATTTAATCGAGCTTCCTAATGTGGTTTTCCATACTCATCATGCAAAATACGAGGAGCATTTGTCACAAATGAGAGGAGTAGAATCCGAAATGCAATCCCGATTATTTATACACATAATTGGGGTATAGATCAAAATTCACAAGGTGAAAATATAGGGAGGAAATCCCTAGTGTCCTTGTGTGGTTTCCCATACTCATTGTTGAATAAATCAACTAGAGGAGTAGAGATCCTAATTTCCCCTTATCTTTTTGATTTCTTCCCTTTTTTTTCATAATACCAATAAATATACATGAGGAAGAGAGATATGGGGATAATTGTCAAGAACAATGCTAACAATGCTTCATAATCCTTTGAGGCTAAGACTCTCAACAAAATTCATCAATTATGAACACCTTCAAAGATAATTCATGCTTACGAGTGAAACCACGATGACATTTCATTTTCATGAATGCTTCCTAATCCTTTGAGGCTAAGACTCTCAACAAAATTCATCAATTATGAACACCTTCAAAGATAATTCATGCTTACGAGTGAAACCATGATGACATTTCATTTTCATGATTGATTCGAGAATAATTCCTTGAAATTCATATTCCAATTTTTAATTTTTGACAAAAGGACAAAACATCATGCTAAGGTGGGAAAACCAGGGGTAACAAAATACACAATATACACAAACGATAAACTCACAAACAATTGCAACCATATATCCAAAATTATGACAAAATCCAAAATATGGACACATTCAATCAAAACAAAAACAACATAATCCAACAAAATAATAATAAAACATAGCCAATGTCACAATAAACAAGCTAACGATTCCTCCACACTGAAACGATGCATTGTCCTCAATGCATGAAAAACAAATGTAAGGTAAAAGTATAAGGGGAAAGAGAATAGCACACTGAGTAGAAGACCGACAACAGGCGTTGGTTCCTACAAAACAACACTATAAAAATGACTATGAAATACAAACACAGGGAATGTTAATCCACACACACGAATACCGAAATACACAAAAGAAAAGAAAAACAAAACGAACACTTCGCTGCTCTGATGGATCGGAAAGCGGTGGAGGAGGCTGCGGGTAGGGTGTAGGAGATTGTCCAGTTGTTCCAGCTCTGCTCCAAGGCTGTCATTCTCTCATCATGGCTGCCCAGGCGGCTATTGACTTCCTGGTGAAAATCCCCAAGATCATTACGTAGGGATCCCAACTCCTCACGAAACTCTCCCATTGAGGTGTCGAAACGCTCTTGGAATCGTCCCATTGCGTTGGAGTAGTCTTGTCGGTACTGGCCCATAGAGGAGACAAAATGCTGCTGAAACTGCCCCATTAAGTTGACTAGTGTTTGCTTGAGGCCTTGTCGGAACTGGTTAAGGGAGGCGTCATAGTGTTCCTGAAAATTTTGCTGGAATTGCCCCATAGAAGTGTCAAAATGGCCCTGGAAGGACGTCCAGTCGGCCTGCGGCATATGAAAGTCGGGCTGCGGGGGCTGCTGAAAGTGGTGCTCATGCTCTTCTTCGTCTCCTTCTCCTTCTCCATCGCCTTGATCCTCTGTGTGCTCAGCTTCCTCGTTGCCCGCTTCATCGGTCTCATCTGATAGACCACGTTGTTGTACAGACGAGGAGCCGGCATCTCCAGTAAGTTGCATGGTATTCTGCTGAGCGAGCCTCAACTTCTCAACACAATTCCTCTTTGCGTGAGGCCTGACTCGGTGCTCATCATAGATAATGCGGGGTCTTGGATATACTTGCTTGAGGTCCTCTTGGGGTCCCAATTGTGAAAACCCAAAATTTTGTACCAAGCCTTGGCCACATTACAATCGGAAGGTTTTTCTTTTATTCCCTTGGATGAAAAACCAAAAAAATCTTTCATATCGGATAGAGTGACCTCATATCTGTTCTCCAACATTCGAAAAGAAATCTTCTTCTGCTCCCTCTCGTTATACTCAAAAGATACCAAAAACTCAAGACACAGATTTTCGAAAGCTTCAAATTTCATTTTTCCAAAAGTCTCCAAACTCAAAGACTTAAGATATTTGGTTATTTTATCCTCAAGCCCCAAAGATTGCATTAACCTCCAATCAATATATCTTGGAGAAGTAATGTCAAATTTCTGGAAAGTGGAGAAGCGTTTACCTTCATCTAGGGAGATGAGAAGGAATGGTGCTCCAAATTGCTGTGCAAAGTTGTCCACTTCCCGTATGGCACTACAGCCTACCTCTCCTGATGCAGTAGAAGTAGTTTTTTGCTTGGGGGCCATGAAGATGAGAGCTTGAGGCAAGAAGGAGAGAGCAGCAAAAGAGGACACGCGGCGGCGGAGCGGACGTGGTAGAGAAAATGTTGGGCAGAAATTTGTTCGACTTTTGAGGGGTTGTTGTGGAGTTTTGCAGGAAGGAGGAAGAATTTGAGGGAGTTGCAGTGCGGATGTGTGAAGAAAATAGGGCTCCAGCAATTAGGGCCCTTTTATATGGTGAGACGGGCGAGAAGGGTCCGCGGTCGCGGGTAGATGCGCGGCCGCGGGGGAAACTGGGCCTTAGAGGGGCGCACGCGCCCGCGGGATAATTATAAGCGCTCGCCCGCGCGTTCATGCGCATTCGCGGGGGAGATTTTGTGCGCGCGCTCGCGCGGCGTTACGCGGTGGTGGTTGGGCCGAGAGGCCATGCGCACGGCGGCGATCTGTGCGCGGCGGCGCATGAACATAGGCCAATCCTCCCCTATTTTTCCCATTTCTTCTTACTCTGCTTTTCTTCTCTTCTCCACCCCTGCAAAATTATTTTCCCAATTAAAAATTTTCCACCCACAAAATACCATGAACAAATTAAAATTAAGACAAGAGAAAATAAAATCAAATAATAAAAATCATGGATTGCCTCCCATGCAGCGCTCATTTTAATGTCTCGAGCTAGATGAAGTTATTGGAGAATTCACTCGGAATTGACAAGTTACAATTCCTCCACATCGGCTTCGTGCGAAAATCCATTATAGTATGGCTTAACTCGGTGCCCGTTCACTTGAAACGTAACATTTGTTACCGGATTTTTCAGTGTGACCACTCCGTAGGGGAACACTTCTTCAATGATAAACGGTCCGCTCCAACATGATTTGAGTTTCCCGGGGAAAAGCCGCAATCTAGTGTTGAAAAGGAGAACTTTCATGCCCGGCATGAGCTCTTTCTTGACAATTCGTCCATCGTGTAGCCTCTTCACTTTGTCTTTGTAAATCTTGGCATTGTCATAGGCTTCGTTTCTCAATTCATCGAGAGCTCAAACAATTGCAGAGCTCGCTCCTCTCCTGCACTTGTTAGGTCACAATTCACCGCTTTTATAGCCCAATAGGCTCGGTGCTCGATCTCAACAGGGAGATAGCATGCTTTTCCATAAACGAGGCGGTATGGGCTTATCCCTATGATGGTTTTGTAAGCCGTCCGGTACGCCCAAAGAGCATCCGTTAGCCTTTGTGACCAATCCTTCCTCATCACATTCACGGTCTTCTTCAATATGTTTTGGATTTGTTTGTTGCTCGTCTCCACTTGACCGAAAGTTTGAGGATGATATGGAGTCGCCACCTTGTGAGTCACTTCATTTTTTTTCATCAATTTGGCAAAAAGCTTGTTGGTGAAATGAGTTCCACCGTCACTTATGATGGCTCTAGAGAATCCAAGCCTACTCAAAATATGCTCCTGCACGAACTTGACAACCACATTAGCGTCACATGACCTAGTGGGGATTGCTTCAACCCACTTTGAGACATAGTCGACCGCTAACAGGATATATTCGAAACCAAAAGAGTTAGGGAATGGTCCCATAAAATCAATACCCCAAACATCAAAAATTTCAACAACTAGATTGATATTTAGAGGCATTTCATTTCTTCTCCCAATATTATCAAGTCTTTGGCATTTATCACATGAAATGGAGTAAGCATGAGCATCTTTAAAAATTGAAGGCCAATACAAACCGGATTGTATGATCTTTCTAGCCGTCTTTTGCCCTCCAAAATGACCACCACAATGAGACGAGTGGCAAAAGGCTAGAACATCGGTTTGCTCCTTTTCTGGGACACATCTTCGAATTATCTCGTCTTTTCCCAAATGGAAAAGGTATGGATCATCCCAAAAGTAATACCTACACATTGCTAAAAATCTTTTCTTTTCTTGAAAGGAAATGTTAGGTCTCATTTTATCACAAGCAAGATAATTGACAATATCGGCATACCAAAGAGAGGAATTAAGCTCAAGAGCATGCTCATATGGAAATGTATCACAATCAACTCCTTTTTCATGCAACAAATTGAAATTTTCATCAATGGGGAGGCGAGATAAATGATCCGCTACCACATTTTAACACCACTTTCTATCCTTAATCTCAACATCAAATTCTTGCACAAGCAAAATCCACCTAATGAGTCTAGGTTTAGCTTGGGGCTTGGTCAAAAAATGTCGTAGAGCCGCATGATCACTATGCACAATGACTTTAGAACCTAAGATGTAGGATCTAAATTTATCTAATGAAAATACAACGGCTAGCAATTCTTTTTTGGTTGTGGTGTAATTTACTTGAGCACTATTCAAGGTAAGGCTGGCATAGTAAATTACACGGAGAATTTTATCAATATGTTGACCCAAAACGGTGCCCACGGTGGAATTTGATGCATCACACATGATTTCAAATGGTAAAGACCAATCAGGGGGAACGACAATTGGTGCGGTGATCAATTTCTCCTTAAGAGTATTAAAAGCATGCAAGCATTTTTCATCAAACTCAAAAGGAGCATCTTGAGCAAGTAAATGGCATAAAGGTTGGCTAATTTTTGAAAAGTCTTTAATAAACCGACGGTAAAAACCGACATGGCCTAGAAAGCTTCTAATTCCCTTCACATTAATGGGTGGAGGTAATTTTTCAATCACATCTACCTTAGCCTTGTCTACACTCATTCCTTCTTTAGACACAACATGACCAAGGACTATGCCACTAGTAACCATAAAATGACTCTTTTCCTAACTAAGAGTAAGGCTACTCTCTATGCATCTCTTCAAAACAAGTTCTAACTTCCCTAAACAATTGAAAAATGAAGATCCAAAGACCGAAAAGTCATCCATGAATACCTCAATGAAGTCTCCAATCATTTCGGAGAAGATAGAGAACATACACCTTTGGATGGTGCCTGGTGCATTGCATAGTCCAAACGATATTCTCCGACACGCAAATGTGCCAAACGGGCACGTAAATGCTGTCTTGGCTTGGTCCTCCGGTGCTATGGCCACCTGAAAATAACCCGATAAACCGTCAAGAAAGCAATAAAAACTATGCCCGGTAAGTTTATCAAGTATTTGATCAATGAAAGGAAGGGAAAAATGGTCTTTTCTAGTGGCGGCATTGAGCTTTCGGTAGTCAATGCACATTCTCCATCCGGTGGTGGTTCGAGTAGCCACATGTTCTCCCTTGTCGTTCTCAACGACCGTTATCCCTCCTTTCTTTGGAACAACATGGACCGGGCTTACCCATTCACTATCGGCTATAGGATAGATGATCCCTTCCGCTAGGAGCTTAAGAATCTCCTTCTTTACGACTTCCATTAGCACGGGGTTGAGCCTCTTTTGCCCTTCACGAACCGGCTTAGCCCCTTCCTCTAGAATGATGCGATGTATACACGTAGAGGGGCTAATGCCTTTGATGTCGGAAAGACTCCATCCAATTGCTTGCTTGTTCCTCTTTAGTACGGCTATTAAGAGGTCTTCTTCATCCTTTTCAAGCCCGGAAAAGATGATCACGGGCTTCTTCTCTTCATCATCAAGAAAGACGTATTTGAGATGAGATGGGAGCTCCTTGAGCTCAAGCTCAAGAGTAGGCTTCACTTTCTCTTCGGTTGAGGCCATGACTTCCATGAGACTCATGCCTTCTCCTAGCAATATCTCCATCTCTTCGGTATTCAACTTGTCTCCCCCACTCTTGAGGTAGGCTTCATCCATAGCAAGTTCCTCGGACGAGACTTCACTCATCCAAGGAGCACCTATTTCCTACAAGAAAACTTCCTCGGCCAAGACATCAATAACATCTATGTAAGAACAATTTTTCTCAAATGAAGAGACAGGAATAGCCTTATTTTCATGTATGGAAAAAGAAAGCGTTTCTCCTGACACTGACATTTTTAAGGTTCCATTTTTAATATCAATTAAGGTATTTGTCGTAGCCATAAAAGGTCTATCTAGAAGAAGAGTATGTTCTTTACCCGTTTCTTCCACATCACCCACATCCAAAACAACAAAATCAACTGGTATGATCAATCCACCAACTTTAACTAGAATGTCCTCTATTATTCCCCTAGGATATCTCACGGACCTATCCGCTAATTGTAGACACATTCTAGTTGGTTTCAATTATCCTAACTCTAATTGTTTATAAATAGAGTAAGGCATCAAATTAATTTCGGTTCCTAAATCTAGCATACCACATGCTTCCTTGCCATTTTCCAAAGCAATTTTAAGAGTAAAACTACCTAAATCACGGAGCTTGGGTGGTAGTTGATATTGTAGGATTGCACTAGCCACTTCGGACACCTCTATCTTCTCAACCTCTCCAAATTTTCTCTTCTTTGAAGCAAGTTCCTTAAAGAACTTGACATAGGCCGGCACATTTCAGATGACATCAAGGAGTGGAAGATTGACATTCACTTTGGATAGCAGTTTGTAGAGCTCTTGGAATTGAGTGTCTTGCTTCTCATTCCTCAACCGGCTTGGAAATGGAATTGGAGGGTTGTAAGGATTGGTAGCCTTGTGGAGTGTGGGCTTCTTCACTTCTTCACTTTGCATTTCGGGCTCCTTTTATTGTTGAGGAGCCTCCTCTTCTCTTTCAACTTCCTTGGTTGGGCTTGACTCTCCAACCTTGTTGTCTATCACCTTTCCTCCTCTAAGCACGGTGATTGCTTGAGCTTGCTCCGGTTGGCTAGGCAACTTGCCCGGCTTTGCTTGCTTGGCCAACTCTCCAACGGTCCCGGCTATTTGGCCTACTTGGGTCTCAATTCTCTTCACAGAAGCCTCAATGGATTCGAATCTTTATTGTGTGGCTTGAATGAAGGATTGCAATGTGTCTTGCAATGTTGGCCTTGGCGGTTCATTGGGTGGAGCCAGATATTGTTGCGGCCTCGGATAAGGTGGAGCATGGCCTCCTCCGGCTTGTTGAAGTGGAGATGGTTGTTGTGGTGGTTGAGGAGGTTGTTGAGGTTGTTTTCAAGAGAAATTCGGATGATTTCTCCACCCCAGATTGTATGTTTGGGAATAAGGGTTGTATTGTTGGCGCGGTTGGAAGCCTTGGAGAGCATTCACTTGCTCTTGAAGAGCATGGAAATGAGCCTCTTCACTGAATTCCGGCTCAATCGACTTTTGACACAAGTTGGCCCCATGGCCATACTCTCCACAAATCCCATATGTCTCAACGGTCATCACTTGTTGGGGTGGTCTCTCGGAAGTTCTAAGCATCTCTACTTGCCTTGTTAACTCGATAAGTTGTTTCGTCACATCATAACTAGGGTTAGTTTCATTGACGGAAGCTCTCTTCCCCCTAGCACTCTTTTGTTGAGAAGTAGCGGCCATGGTCTCATAGATGTTTGAGACCTCTTCGGTGGTCCGTCCTCCAATGTCTCCTCCCAATGCATTATCCACCATATATTGGAAATTTTGTGAGAGCCCATCGTAGAAGAATTGGTTGAGCAACTCGGGTGCGAGGTGGTGGTGAGGGCATTGTTGTTGGAGACCTCAAAATCGATCCCAAGCTTCATGAAATGCTTCACCCGGAGATTGGGTGAAAGTAACAATTTGAGCTCTCATGTCTTGGGTCTTTTGATTGGAGTAGTATTTGGCTATGAACTTCTCATAGACGGCATTCCAATTGGCCAATGAATTGGCCGGAAGAGACATGAACCACGTCTTGGCTTGATCTTTCAAGGTGTAAGAAAAACACCTCATCTTCAATTGATCTTCGTTCAAACCTTGTAGAGAAAAGGTTTGAAAAACGGAATAGAACTCACGGATGAAGTTCAAAGCATCTTCGGCCGGCATCCCGTAGAATGAGGGAAGTTGGCTAAAATGGATGTTCTTCAACTCGTAGTTCCTCGCGGCTTCACTAAGAACTATGCAAGAAGTCGATGCCCCAATCACGGGATGAGCAAAATCTCTCATGTTCCTAGCCGCATTGGCATTGGCATTGGCATTGTCGGGGTTGTTGAAATGGTTAGCTTCCATCTCTCCTTCTCACTCGAACACGTCGAATCTCCTCGGTCGATGGATATAGTTAAACACGGAGGCTAGTCTCCGATTGAGGCTTCGCCTCCCTAGCATACACAAACACAAACAAAATGGAGATCACATGTACCTTGTGGAAAGAGATATCAAAGCCAAACAAAAGGACATAAACACAAAAACAAATTTACACAAACAACATAAACACTTCAATGACGAGTTCACAATTTCAAAACAACACAAAAGCAAGCATAGCACCAAAAAGACAATTCTTCAAAGCCCTCACCGGCAATGACGCCAAAATTTGTTCGGGGTCTAAATTTACTATTTATATTTTCCGGTTTATGCTCATTAGACACTACTTAGGACCACACCCGCAATTGGACGGGGTCAATTGTAGGAGCAATAAGTTTAACCCGAGTCGATCTTTCAAGGAAGACTTTATGAGAAAGAACTATCTAAAGACTACACATGCTTTCAACAAAACAACTAAAATAAAATCTAAACATTCTAACAAGGGGGGTTTGATGATGATTATGCCAGGAATTTGAAATAGACAATAGTGCAAGACAATTAAATGCAAAAACACAAATTAAATCGAGGTTAGAGAAAATAAGCTTGAGTAAGGTATTAGGGTGTAGATTCTCTCAATGGTCTCATCACTATGCTTGAGTCAAGTTGATAATGCTATTCTCACAAATATGATAGACCCTTCTAATTAGTTTAACTTCAATTCTTGTCACCGTCTATCCGTTAAACCTCTCTTAGCTATATCATACAAGCGAGATTAACATATTAGGCTTAGGAACCCCATGCACCTAACGTCGAAAGAACCAATTTCTGGATTTATATTCACAATCAAGACTCCTCTAAATCCTATCAATGTTCAAGTAGTGATCAATTACCTAAACATGAAAAAGCTCGATTCCAACAACAACAGTTAACAAGAACAAGCATAGATCAAAACCACATCGATCCTCTACCCCCTAATAAAGAGATTAGCCACTAAACATGCTCAAAACAACACAAATACCATAGAAGAAAGTCATCTCATAAATCAAATGCAAATAACTTAAACTTCTACTATATTAAGTGTCTTTCAAGAGTTTGGAACAACCTCCACAAATACATCCAAGAAATGTAAAGAAAAACACAAGATAAACCACCTCCGAGCTTAGCTTCCTCGGATGGCTCGTTGTCGTCCATCTCGTGTCTTCTCCGTCTCCCTTGGTTTGATCCCCTTGCTCTTCATTTTCTCCTCCTCTCTTTTGTGAAGGTGATGACGGTGGAAATGGTGAAGAAAAATGGTGTAGAAATTAGTGTGTGTAGTGTGTGTGAAAAGAGAGAGAGAATGGAGAGATGATGGAGTGAATGAAGTGAATGGTGTGAATGGTAGTGAATGATCAATGATGGTCTTTTTAATACCCAAAATCTAATACTAGATATGAGAGCGAGAGAGAGATCCGTAAGAGAGAGAGAGAGAGAGAGACTTAAATGCAAGGATTTGGAGGAGATATTTGGGAGGATTTTTGGGGGACAAAAGTCCAAAAGCAAACTTAGGGAAATTAATACCTATTTCCCTATACTAATTATAGCCACAAAAATAAAATAATCCATCAAAGAAAGGAGGGAAAAAACTGGCCGAGAGGTGAAAAAGGGACCCCGCGCGGCCGCAGGGAAAGTGCGCGAACGCGGGGCTAAAAGTGGTGCGCGCCGGCGCACACCTGCGCCGGCGCGGGGCTTCCAAAATGCCGTGCGCGCCGGCGCGCACCAGCGCGGGCGCGGGGGTCTCTTCGCCGAGAGGCCATGGGCGCGGTGGCGGGCTATGCGTGGTGGAGGGGTAGCTGGGCCGAGAGGCCTTGCGCGCGGCGGCGGGGGTTTCGGGCTTTTTCCGCGATTTCTTCAAGTGTGATTCAGTGCAATTCAACTCCCATTTTTATTTATTTTTTTTTCTTGGTCAAAAATTCATTTCTTCCACGACTCCAATCTTAATTTCCGACTTCCATGCTTGCCACCAAAATGCCGTAAAATTCTTGCTTTTGTGATCAAAAGCTCAAGATTTGCAATACTTGGCAGAATCCACCATTAGGGCAATAAACACAAATAACACATAAAATGATCACATAACAAAATAAAATTCAACAAAATAATTACTAAACACCATATAATAAATAAATAAATAAATAAATAAATGACACAATAAGACACTAAACAAACTCAATCATATATTTGATCACGATTTATGGTTCCCACAAAAGCATCCATTATGTATGAAAATGAGCACAATATCAGAACGAGTGATGAGCCCGACCTTTCAAAATCAAGATGATCAAGGAAGCACGATTCTATCCAATTATTCCCTACAAATCACTTCCAAAATTTATTCACAACAAAGCAAAGTATGATCCTAAATAAAGGATTGTAATCGTAGGATAAAATTCATTAGGTTTAATCATCGAAATTAATCGAGCTTCCTAATGTGGTTTCCCATACTCATCATGCAAAATAAAAGAAGTATTTTCCATACATGAGAGGAGTAGAATCCGGAATGCAATCCAAATTATTTAAGCGAATTATGGGGGCAGATCAAAATTCACAAGGTGAAAACCATAGGGTGGAAATCCCTAGTGTCCTTGCGTGGTTTTCCATACTCATTGTTGAATAAATCAACAAGAGGAGTAGAGATCCTTATTGCCCCTTTTCTTTTCTCTTTCTCTTTTTTTTTTATATATCAACAAAATACAAAAATATAAATGAAGAAAGAAAATTAGGGAATAATTTCAAAAATAAGGCTACCCAGCATCATATTCTTTCAAGGACAAGGTTTCACACAAAATTTTTTCAATTATGAACACATTCAAGAACAATTGTGCTTATGAGTGGAACCACAAAATTATTGAATTAATATGATTGATTTGAAAATAATCCCTTGAAGATTCATCTTCCAATTTTCAAATTTGACCATTATACAATGACATCATGCTAAGCAAGGAAAGAATAAAATACACAACATAATCAAAACAATAAAATGAACGCAAAACGATTGAAACATATGCAACATAAAAAAAACAATAACCAACAACTAAAAACATAGTCCAACAATACAAAATCCCACATAACAAATACAACACGTACTACAATAACAAGTTTCATGACTCCCCCACACTTAAAACAGGCATTGTCCTCAATGTATGAAAAATTAATGCAAGCATAAGAGAAAAGGGAGTAGAGAATGTCACAACTTTGTAGAAAACCGGCAACGTGCGCGAGTTCCTATAAAACAACACTAGGAAACAACAAACGGAAAGAAAATACGACAACTACAAGAAAAACAACTCACACGAATAAGACAAAACACAAAATACTTCACTGCTCGTTTGGTGGTGGTGGTGGAAATGAAGAGGCAAGAGTCCATGCATCCCAGCTCGCCTGCAGTGCTCGAATGTCCTCCTCATGTTTGTTAAGGCGGGTGGAGGGAACGTCGCGGGACTGACTAGCATGGCGGCGCTGAGGAGCTCTCGGCTTTACAGCAGCCCGCCCGCGTAGTGTAATTTCCATACTTAGTCCATTTTCTCCAATTCTTGCTCTATTTCCCTCCACTCCTGCAGAAATCATTCAACTATTAAAATTTTTAACAACTAAAAATGCATCAAACAAATTGAAAAAAAGGTAGATGAAAAGAAAATAAGACAATAAAAATCATGGGTTGTCTCCCATGCAGCGCTCATTTTAAAGTCTCTAGCTAGACGAAGTCTCAGTTAGAGGTCATGGGGGTTCGTGAAGCGCGATGACTTTTGCCCTTCGACATGGATAGAACATTTCGTACATGGGCTGAAAAGCTCGAGCTCTCCACAAGAAAATGCTTCTTCGGTCATCGACTCTCTACTCTCTTTAGACTTTGATTTCCCCGGGAACCACCTCTTACGGGAGTTGGATACAAGCTTTTGAAGCTCTTGGGCAACCTTTTTCCTCGAAGTGCATTTATTAGAGATCTTATTCACTTACTTCCTCTCAATTTTCTTGCACTCGCTTTCCAGGCTTTCTTCCTGCACAAAAACTTTCTTGGGCCTGGCATCAGTAGCATCAAAGGAAGAGCAATTTTTTATTATGGGGGTAGCAGGCATAAGAGGATCAAACATAGAGAGAGATGCAGTTTCTCCAAAAATAGACATTTTCAATGTTCCATTTTTAACATCAATGAGGGTGTTTGTGGTAGCCATGAAAGATCTACCCAAAAGCAACATGTATTCTTTCTCATTTTCTTGGACTTCCCCTACGTCTAAGACAACAAAGTCAACGGGGACTATCAACCCACTTACTCTCACAAGGATATCCTCAACAATTCCCTTGGGTTATCTAATGGATTTATTAGCAAATTGAAGGCACATTGTAGTAGGTTTCAAGTTCCCTAACTCTAGTTGCTTAAATAATGAGTAAGGCATCAAGTTTATTCCTGCTCCTAAATCTAACATCCCACATACTTCCTTACCATTCCCCAAAGAAAGTTTAAGAGTAAAACTACCTGGATCACAAAGCTTGGGTGGTAGTTGTTGTTGTAGGATTGTACTCGCCACTTCGGACACCACAATCTTCTCATCCTCCGCAAACTTCCTCTTCTTGGAAGCTAGTTCTTTGAAGAACTTGACATAGGCCGGTACATTTCGAATGACATCAAGGAGTGGAAGGTTGAAATTCACCTTGGATAAGAGTTTGTAGAACTCTTGAAATTTGGGTATCTTGCTTCTCATTCCTCAACCGGCTTGAAAACGGAATCGGGGGAGTGTAGGGATTTGCGGCCTTGTGGAGTGTGGGCTTCTTCGCTTCTTCCTTTTCTTTTTCGGGCTCCTTTTGGTGTTGTTGATGAGCCTCCTCTTCTTTTTCCAAGGTAACTTTCTTCAAGTTGGGCTCTCCAACATTGTTCTCCTAAATGCCGCCACTTTTGAGCACAATTATAGCTTGCAGTTGCTGGGGCTGGCTTGGCAATTTTCCGCTCTTTAGCCGCTTGGACAGGTCACGCACCGTATCTGCAACTTGGCCCACTTGGACTTCAATCCTCTTAACCGAGGCTTCCACGGACTCGAATCTTTGTTGAGTGGCCTGCATGAAGGCTTGTAGTGTATCTTCTAAGGGAGGCCTTGTGGGATGATTTGGTTGATTTGGATATTGGAGAGGTCTTGGATAAGGTGGAGGTTGACTACCTCCAGCTTGTTGACGTAGAGGCGGTTGTTGTGGTGGTTGAGGTGGTTGTTGAGGTTGTTTCCAAGAGAAATTCGGATGATTTCTCTATCCCAGATTGTATGATTGTGAGTAGGGATTGTACGGTTGTCGGGGTTGAAAGCCTTGGAGAGCATTCACTTGCTCTTGAAGAGCAAGGAAGTGTCCTTCTTCACTAGGATCAGGCTCGGTCATCTTTTGACACATATTGGCCCCGTGGCCATACTCTCTACAAATCCCACAAGTTTCCATGGTTATCGCTTGTTGGGGGGGTCTCTCGGAGGTTTGAAGCGTCTCCACTTTCCTTGTTAACTCGGCAAGTTGTTTCGTCACATCATAACTAGGGTTGGCTTCATTGACGAAAGCTCTCTTCTCTCTAGAACTCTTTTGTTGAGAAGTAGTGGCCATTGTTTCATAAATGTTTGAAACCTCTTCCGCGGTCCGTCCTCCAATGTCTCCTTCCGATGCATTGTCCACCATATATTGGAAATTTTGTGAGAGCCCATCGTAGAAGAATTGGTTGAGTAACTCGGGTGCGAGATGGTGGTGATGGCATTGTTGTTGGAGACCTCGAAATTGATCCCAAACTTCATGAAATGCTTCACCCAAAGATTGTGTAAAGGTAACAATTTGAGCTCGTAAATCTTGGGTCTTTTAATTGGAGTAGTACTTGGCCATGAACTTCTCATAGACGGTATTCTAATTGGCTGGAAGAGACATGAACCACGTCTTGGCTCGATCCTTCAAGGTGTAAGGGAAACACCTCATCTTCAATTGATCTTCGTTCAAACCTTGTAGAGGAAAGGTTTGAACGACGGAATAGAACTCCCAGATAAAGTTCAAAGCATCTTCGGCCGGCATCCCGTAGAATAAGGGAAGTTGGCTAAAATGAATGTTCTTCAACTCGTAGTTCCTTGCAGCTTTACCAAGAACTTTGTAATAAGTCGACACCCCAATCACGAGACGAGCAAAGTCTCTCATGTTCCTAGCCGCATTGGCATTTTCGGGATTGTTGAGGGGGGTAGCTTCCATCTCTCTTTCCCACTCGAATATATTGTATTTCCTTGATCGGTGAATGTTGTCAAACATGAGGGGCTAATCTCTAGTTGAGACTTCATCTCCCTAGCATACACAACCAAAAAAAACGGAGATCACATGTACCTTGCGGCAAGAGAGGTGAGACTAAACAATCAACACAAGAAAATCGAAACAAAAACAACAACACAAACACGACACTTAAACAAGATCACTTTCACAAACACAAACAAATAACATAAGAGCAAATATAGCACCAATAAGACAATTCTTAAAAGCATTCCCCGGCAACGGCGCCAAAATTTGATTGGGTACAAATTTACACTTATAATTTCCGGTTTATGCTCACTAGGTAACTACTAAGGACCACACCCGCAATTGGACGGGGTCAATTGTAGAAGCAATAAACTTAACCCGAGTCGATCTCTCAAGGAAGACTTTATAGGAAAGAATTATCTAAAGGTTACACATGCTTTCAACTAAGCAACTAAAATAAAATCTAAACATTCTAATAAGGGGGTTTGATGATGATTATGCTAGGAATTTGAAATAGATAATAAAGCAAGACAATTAAATGCAAATACACAAGTTAAATTAAGATTGGACGAAATGAGTTGGATTAAGGTATTAGGGTGTAGATTCTCTCAATGGTTTTATCACTATGCTTTATTCAAGTTGATAATGCTACTCTCACAAATACGATAGTCCCTTCCGATTAGTTTAACTTCAATTACTGTTACCGTCTATCCGTTAAACCTCTCTTAGCTATATCGTACAAGCAAGATTGACATATTAGGCTTAGGAACCCCATCCACCTAATGTCGAAGGAACCAATTTCCGGATTTAGATTCACAATCAAGACTCCTCTAAATCCTATCAATGTTCAAGTAGTGATCAAGTACCTAAGCATGAAAAAGCACGATTCCCACAACAACAATCAACAAGAACAAGCATAGATCAAAACCACATCGATCCTCTACCCCCTAATATAGAGATTAGCCACTAAACATGCTTAAAACAACACATATATCATAGAAGAAAGTAATTTCATAAATCAAATGCAAACAACAATAACTTCTACAATATTATATATCCTTTAAGAGTTTGGAGCAAATCTCCACAAACATCCAAGAAATACAAAGAAAATACAAAAGAGAAACCTCCTTCGAACGTAGCTTCCGCGGACGGCTCGACGTCGGTTCCTTCTCGTCTTCTCTTTTTCTTGCTTGGTTTGGTTCACTTCTTCTCCCTCTTCTTCTCTTCTCTTTTGTAGTGGTGTTGATGGTGAAAATGGTGAGAAATGGTGGTTTAGATGTTTATTATGTGTAGTGTGTGTGTAGAAAGAATGGAGAGAATAGTGGAAAAGATGATGTGGTGAGAGTGAATGGAATGATAGTATGGTGATGAATCCCCAAAATCCCCAATAGATATGAGAGAGAGGGGAGAGATACGAAAGATAGATAGAAAGAGAGAGAGAAAGAGAGAGAGAAAAGGTGATGGTAGCTGATGGTAAGGGATCAATTAATGAAGGGAATTTTGTGGAAGATTTTGGTGCCAAAAAGTCCACTCTAGAGGTTTAGGTAATAATAAGCTACAAATTCTAGGAATTAAAAATGCAAGAAGGTTCCTAATTAACAAAATATCGAGTGCAAAAGAGTAGGAAGGGAGTGGAGCTGCACAAAAATAGGTGAAAAACTGGACTCGAGGGAGAGGTGGCAGCACGCGCGCCGGCGGGTTGCATGGGCGCCGCGGGGGATGAGGCGCGCAGCGGGGGCAACGGGCGCCGTGGGGGCAGAGGCGCCGCGGCGGGGGCGATGTGCGCGGTGGGAGCGCGAGGCTCTAGGCCTTTTGATGCCGACCCGCGCTCCCAAGCCCACCCGCGTGAGAGCTTTTCCTCAATTTCTTTAGAAATCTTGATCTTCCTATTCAAACAATCCAACTCAATTATTCGATTTGCACTTGCCACCTAATTACCGTAAAATACCTGCTTTTATGATTAAGAGCTCAAGCTTTGCAATACTTCGCATAATCCACCATTAGAGCAATAAACACAAATAAACACATAAAATCAACACATAACAATATAAAATTAAACAAAATAAATACTAAACACAATAAAATAAATAAATTAAAATGACACAACTAGACACTAAACAACCACCATATTTCAGAGCAGATTTTACTTCAACAAAAAATTCAGGAATAGACCCTAACAAAATTTGTGGAGCATACTTTTCAAGGGAATCATCACCAGCAAGTTTCAAATCTTGTAACAGCTTATAAAACTCATCCATATTGGCATCAATATCCTTAGAGGGATCCATTTCAAAAGACATAAATTAATTTTGCAAAGACCAAACAGATTCTTCAGATGCAGTAGTATATAAGGAAACCAAATTATCCCACAGATCTTTGGCACACTTATGATGAGTCACTTTTCTAACCACACAGTACTGCACTGATTCAATAAAATAGTGGCCCTAGCACTATCATTTATTTCATGCAGCTTCTCATCATCCACAGATTCATCTATTTTAGTGGAAATAACTTTATTTATCTTTTCTTTTGTCAAAATGCATTCAATTTTAGTTTTCCAGTCTTGAAAATCATCTCTGCCATTAAAAGGCACCATGTACAGGTTATTCATGATGAAAGCAGGTACAGAGGAAGCAGAATAACAAGGCACCCACACAGAGATCAGGAAACACAGCAGAACACCCACTGCAGAGCCCAAAAGGCCAGAACACACGTCAGATCAAACACAAAACAAGGAGGAAACACCTCCAAAGATCAGAAACAAGTACACCCAGGGAATGAAGTGTTGAGGTTAGCCCAGTTCTCAACACAGATTAATCTGTGGAACAAGGATTCACTCGGGACAATCCCAAAACTCGTTTCAACAATAACTGACCAGAAATCACAATCTGTTCAACAGAAACTCACAAAACTAGGAGTTTCACCAGATATTCACCACAAATCACAGCCAAAACACTCTCAGGGTAGGGAAAAACAAGAATATCACCAGGCCAAGAAGCCACACAAGCAGAAAAAACACCCAAAAAACACAGAAAACAACCAAAAGACTCTCAAGGACCTCTTAACTAACCCGGCTATCCAGGCTACTCACAAGAGGAGACCCAAAGGGGAATCAAGGCGAACTGGACAATAAGCTATAGAAATGGCGTTGAATACTAAGGAATCACAAGAGAAAGTACACCAGAACCAGAAATATGTGGAAGTAGGTAAAAGGATCGCAAGATACCACATAGAGGAGCTAGGGTTTCAGAATTATACCAGAGCCGACTCTCCCAGGCAGGGGAGAGGCCGAAATTACCTAAAATACCTTACCCATCGGGGGTGAATTGGCACAGCCCATACCGGCAGCGGGGTGCCGAAGAAGATTCTGTCGGAGGGCGCCCCGGCTAGGTCCCCGTGGTTCTGATACTACTGTTGGGTATCCGCCTAGCCGAGGTTCACCACTTGTTTTCCGACCGGTGTGTCTCCGGTCACTGCTGCTCAGGCAGCTAGACAACTTCAAACAAGAGATCACTCTAGATCTCAAGATTTCTTCACAAGTTGTTGAGTGTAACACCAGATCTGGCAACTGCACTCAAAGAACACTAGGGTTAGTGAGATATTTAGTAAATAGAGGCAGAGAACTACCAAGTTGGTAGAAAGAAAATGATAAACTCAGAAGATCAATAAAAATATAAATAAATCAGGAGTTTAAAGAAGAAAATGTGTCCGGAGGACACAATAGGCTCAGATTTTTCCCGTCGGGGGCACTGCAACTTCCGGCGACAACAACTCAGGCCACAAAGGGAATTTCAGGTGGGATCAGTGGCTCGAAGCACTCTATCTCACTCTCATAGGTTAGGGCTAACACTCTCTCTCAACTCACAACCACTCAGGGATCCAAGGGTCAGGATTCCGGCCAAAGAAACAAAGAGAAAGGATTTATAGAGCTCAACATTCGGCAAGAGATCAGAGATAAGGCTTGAGAGAAGATCAAACGGCGCAAGGGTTTAATAGAGGAGGGGGTGATCAGCTAATGGTAATTTAGGGTTAGGGAAATTATATATAGTAAAGTAGGGTTAAGGTAAAGTGGGCTCACAGATTGGGCCGGGTAAAAATAAAAGATATTGGGCCAAGGAAAATAGATAAAGAGCAATTGGGCCAACCTCCACATTATGAAAAAAAAAGCATACTATATAATTAATACATACTTAATTATTTATTAAATATATTTAGACTGACTTATAGATTTAAGCAATTAATATCACAAATAAAAATAATATTCTTAGGAAAGGAATAAAATGTAGCAATTTAAATATTAGAAAACCGGGTCGCTACAATCGTACATTACTTTTTTTAGTTATTTAATTTCAGTTTTTAAATAGTAAGTTACATTAATTTTGAACTCGTCGTGCTAGTTATTTATATTAATGAATGTTTTTTTTTTTGACATGAATGTTATGTTGTTGGTTGAATGATGAATAATTTTTTATATTTTTTTCTTCCAATAATATATATTTATCTATATTATTATGAATGAAAGAGTGGACAAATTATTATCACATCAATGGATTAAACAATAAATCAATTGAAAATATTCTAATTTGAAGAAAAAAAATGGTATACAAATATTATAGTGACAAAAGTTGTAGCTTTAGTGATAATTTAATTCTTGTTATTATATTAGTGTTGTGATTACTTATAATATTTATTTTTGTGACTATAAATTAGCAAATAGTGATAGAAATTATAGTGATGTATGTCACTAAAATTTAATATTTTAGTGACTAAATTAACAGGTTTTAGTGATGAAATATGTTTGTGACTAGAGAGTATTGTTTTATTGATAACAATCAGATGTGACTAAACTAAGATTTAGTGACGATCATTATAAGTGACTATAAAAATGTATTTTAGTGACAATAATAGCATGTGACTAAATTAATAGTTTTAGTGATGATTATTAAGTGTAAATGTATAATTATAGATAAAATAAAATAGTAATTGGGAAAAAAAAAAGATATAAGGCTAGCGAGTTATTTGGGCAATTTGGAGTGTAAATGTCTAGAATACTCTTATGACTCACTTGTCCTCACATCCCAATCATTGTGTAAGTGTACTATTTACATTTTTTAATAACTACCCAATAAATGCACACACACCTAACATATAAAAATTCAGATTTCATGTATTTTAGGTTTAGAAAGGGCCAAACCCTAAAATAACGAAATTTTTAAAAATGAAAATAAGCATAACAATTTTTTTTTAAAAACTAACGTTATCCATTAACGAATTGGACATAATGAAAATTTGTTAAATTAACGATTGCCATAACGAAAATTTGTTAAAAACTAACGTTATGCATTTAATTATGCATAATGAAACTTTTCTAAAAACTAACATTATGCATTTTGAATAATGCAAAATGAATTGTTTTTTGAAAAACTAACGTTATGCATTTAATAATGCATAACGAAATAGTAATAAATAACGATTGTCATTATAAAATGACATCATGATTAACGATTCCATTTTTATCTTAATCATTGTGACATAACGATTAAGTATTAGTCGGTCAACATTAAATGAACATCAATCCATTATTGTTTCTTTCTTTTTCGGCCAAAATGAGGTAGGTAAAATGCATAAATATGTGTTTGTACAAGTAGGTATTAGTTGACCGAAATTAAATTAAATTTAATGCATTTAATTTTATGTACGAGAGGTTGGTGGTGTAATATGCATATATTGAAGGTAGGGTTTGATCCAGAACACCCAAAACAAAAAACATAAAAAATGTTGAATTCCATCAAATAAAAGGGGAGAAATATATTGAGAGTTTCATACAAAAAATTATTGAAGAAAGCAACATCGTCTTCATCAACAAAACACGGAACACCCTCGGCATTTTTCAAAGTTCATAAATTTTGAAAGGTACGTTTCGAGTTTATTTCTGTAAAAAACGTAGAAATTTTTTTTAGTTTAGGGTATCTGTTGTTATGTTTCTATGTTTCTACGTTCTAACGTAATATCTGAATTAATGAACTAGTGCTATGATTTGTTAATTTTAATTCTGTAGCGTTAGGCTATAACGATAGAAATAGAAAGCATAAACAATAAGGCATAATAATAATGCATAAACGATAAGGCATAAATGATAGCTTGAATGATAAGGCATAACATTAGTTTATAATGTCTATAATGATTAAATAGAAGGCATAACAACAATTAAAAATAAGCCTAACGATAAAGCATAACATTAGTTAAAATGGACATAACGATAATTAAAATAAATTCATAATGATAATTTAATTAAAGTCATATCAGTAATTAGAAATAAAGTCATAACTATAATTAAGATAAATGCCTAACTTTAATTAAAAAAAAGAATAACGATAAGTAAAAAATGAACAACGATAAATTAAATATGATAATGATTATTAAAAAGAAGAATAACGAAAGTTAAAAAACGAATAAAGATAACGAAAGAATAATGATAACGAAAGTTTAATAGTCGTTATTATCATTTAAATATAATAACGATTATTAAAAAAAACCATAACGAAAGTTTAATTAATTATCGTTAGGCATTATCGTTTTTCTTTTTTAATTATCATTATTTAATTTAAATTATTGTTATTCTCTTTTAATTATTGTTATTATATTTAAATTATCGTTATTCTTTGTCTTAATAATCGTTATTATCATTTAAATATAATAACGATTATTAAAAAAAAGCCATAAGAAAGTGGTATTAATTATCGTTAGGCATTATCATTTTTTTTAATTATCATTATTTGATTTAAATTGTCGTTATTCTTTTTAAATTATTGTTATTAAATTTAAATTTAAATTATCGTTATTCTTTTTGTTAACTATCGTTATTCTTTGTTTTAATAATCGTTATTATCATTTAAATATAATAACGATTATTAAAAAAAGGCCATAACGAAAGTGGTATTAATTATCGTTGGGCATATCATTTTTTCTTTTTTTTTTAATTATCGTAATTTAATTTAAACTATTGTTATTATATTTAAATTTTTGTTATTCATTTTTTTAACTATCGGTATTCTTTTTTTAATAATCATTATTATATTGATTTACCTATCGTTACTATCGTTATGAAGATGGGTTAGACGTCGTATTATTGTATGACATAGTGGCCAATGGGAGAGAGCTCAATACATAGATGGTGACGAGGAGCTTATCATCACGTCATCGGAGCAGTTGTGTTTTAGCTCACTAGTTAGAGAGATTTATGATCTGTTGGAGACTGATCCCACATCTGTCGAGTATCAGTTATCTTATCTATCGAGCACCAACAATGGCAGACAGATCAAGACAAGATTGAAAGATGATACAGATTTGCTTGACCTACTTCACGAACAGAGCTCAGAGATAGTCGTATATCTTATTTAGAGAGGCTGCAGCAGTTCCAGGGTCATTTCTCACATCGTGCCAGAGGAAAGAGATTCGGTTAGAGATTATTTTCATGACGATACGCACTACCATGAGGCTCCAAAGCACACTGTTGATGACGATGCTGGCCCGCATGAAGAAGAAGAAGAAGAAGAAGAGATGCCCTATACTGATGAAGAAGAAGAGGAGAACGGCATATCGACATTGCTTGAATCATTGTACACGAAGTTTTGTGGCTGGATTCATTCGATAGGAGATACAGGGCGATTGATGGGCATGATGGGAGGATCAACATCATCAAATACTAAGGCTGGGGAAGTTTCTGAAAGGGCGTTGAGCAATTGGGTTGTTCCGCTTGCCAATCTTGACATTGCAGGCCTACTGAATTGAGATGAGCCTTCGACAGCACATACGGATACACTTTACAAGGGTGCTATTTTTCGTACAAATGATGATTTGTCCCTAGCTGTGGGACTCTATCACATGCAGATCGAGTTAAGTATGTCGTGTATCGATCAAACAAGACACGACTGGTCTATATGTGCAAGCATGGCAGGGTGTACCCGTTCAGATTGTGTGCTGTTGTTGATGAAGTTGTGTGGAGAATCTACAAGTTCAACAACACTCACACTTGCCACATGGATATGAGCCGAATTGCTCCATGCCAGGTGCCTGCACGGATCATTGCAAAGCATTTTGCACGCAAAATAGTGGATGAAGAGGTTATTTTGAAGCCCAAAGAGATGATGTCCAAGCTTTTACATGAATATGGGATTCAGATCAATTACGGTTTCACTTTGCGCTCGAGGAACATTGCTATTGAGATGATTTATGGAGACTATGATAAGTCATATGCACAATTACCTGCATTTCTACACATGTTATAGCTGCGGAATCCTAGGAGATTGTATGAATTTCAGATGACCTCTGAAGATTAGTTCCAGTATATGTTTTTAGCACTCGGACCGTGCATCAGGGCCTTTCAGAAGGGTTCACGACTAGTGGTCGTGATTGATGGGACACACTTTAAGGGGAAGAATAAGGAAATTCTGTTTGTTGCTGCGATGAAGGACGGGAATGAACAAATATTACCTATTGCAATTGGTGTTGGTCCAATCGAGAATGATGAATCTTGGAAGTGGTTTCTAAGTTGATTGGGTATCACTTTGGGAGAGACTGAAGATCTCCTGATCGTGTCAGATCAGTACCAGAGCATTAAAAATGCTATCACAGCCATTTTCCAAGAGCGGCACACGGATTGTGCTATTATCATATACAGAATAAAATGGCGAAGCACGGTGCTCATATGATTGCTATGTTTAAGGAGGCTGTCTATGCCTATCGAACAGACGTATTCCAGAGGCATATGTCAGCATTGGAATTGGTGAACAAACCAGCATACCAGAAGCTTTGTAGTATTGGTCCAGAGCATTGGTCCCGATCGCAGTGTCCCGCACGGTGTTTCTGCTTCATGACATCTAATGCGGCTGAGTCACTCAATGTTCGTCTACTGTAGGCTAGAAGATTGTCTATTTGCTCAATGCTTGAGGTGTTCAGGAGTATTGTGGAATAATTGTTTGTTGAGCGAAGGGCTTCTTCGCAGAGTTGGGATCACGTGTTGACTCCAGAAGCTATGAACAAGTTATCAAAGAATGTTGAGCATAGATGATGTTTTCCCATTCGATGCACAACATTAGCACACCTGTGTAAAGTTGAGGTTGGCAGGGAGTCATATATGGTCGATCTTCAGCATCGGACCTGCGATTGTCGTGAGTTCGAGTTGGATTTGATCCCATGTAACCACGCTGCAGCAGTGATCAGGTATGCAACTTTCATGGGTTTTGTTTTGTTAAGAATCCATTTGCTCAACCATCATGATTTTTAACTATAATTCTTGTGCACACATAGATAATCTGGTGGACACATATATGATTTTTGGATAGATTCTACAAGACGGAGACTGTAGTCAGCATGTATGACTCAGTTATCATGGGCTTACCCAATTTCGAAGAATGGATTTCACTACTAGAAAATCAGCTTGTTATGACATGTAGATATGCCATTATAAATAAGTTAATATTACATTTTGGCTATCATGACATGTTCCAGAAGTGTAGTCAGTGCGGATGTAACAATAGATAAAATGTAAAGATAAATGTCTTCTCATTACACTTGAAATTGTCGAAATAGTGGATGTGTAATGACATTAAGAATTGCCTCGAAATGTTGTCTAACACTACAATACATTTACAAATATAAAAAATCATGAAATACATCCATAAATAATTATAATTGCATTTTCACCTCCATAAAATTTATAATTACATTTTCGCCTCCTGATGTATGTATAATTTAGTTTTATTTACATTATTTTGTCGTAACAATAATTATATCCATTTTTTATTTTATAATAGCAAACAAAATGTAAAAGTAAGAAATTCATGTCAAATTTACATTATGCTGAACAATAAATATTATACATGGGAAATAAACAAATTTAATCAAGAAATATTGTATTTGACATATATAGTGATAAAATGAGTCTTAAATCGATTAGGGTTCTATTTAATACAAGAGTGGCAATTTAGTAATTTACATATGATAATTTTCACTAGCTTCAATTCAATCCACCCACACTATACTTTAAAATCCCAACAACCATAGAGTAATTATCAATCCGCAACTAGGTAGTACCTGCACATGATAAAAATATGTAAGAATCGAAAGAAATATTTTATGTTAATTATAAACATACGAGAATATTTGAAATAATAAAAATATTAGTTGACTCTAAAACCATCTCACAACTTAACCAATTATTCATCAAATTTTAATATATACTTTCATATTTTCAATCATCAGAGTTTGATCCTGAAATTTGCCTAGTAGCATCGATATTTGGGTTTGTACTACAAACACATTCTTTAGAAACGACTCTATAATACAGACTTTAAAAAAACATTAGGCTCCAGCCTCAAAAATAAAACAACCAAGAACATGGAATTGTAAGTATCACAAGAACAATTGTTTCACGTTTACAAATATCATAACCATTCTAAATATGCAATCATAAAACATGTAATAATACTTACCATTTAGTTTTTGTTGGGATGCTCTGCAATATTTCAGGATCTATAGTATATATCTAGTATTCATTATATTAGTCTTCATTTACCCATCATTTATAACTATTTACCTGCACACCAAATCAAATATATATGACCAAAATATTAATTAGTTATTTTAGCAACAATTCATCCCTTTCATAAAAAAAATCATTGTTCTCATTAACTATCAGTACATTGTTTGAGAAATATACTTAAACATCGCAACTCCCATATATTATAACGACACAATTATAAACACTTTGACAAAATTACTAACTGCACCTACTCAACATATAAAACCCAAAGACATCAGATAGTGGCTTCTGTAGCCAGTAAAGATCAATAAAGCAAGGCAGATAGGTTAGGCAATGTACCTTGTTTGAATCGATAATCTTTTCATAGATAAATCAATCTTTACTGAAAAATTAAATAATGAAGCAACTTTAATACTCATATACCTCTAGAAATTAATACTAATGTATATATGAGATTTTGATTGTGGTGTCTCAACTTTTCTAGATATAATGCAAGCTTCATTGCTGAAGAACTAAAATGGTCTTGTTTCCACCTATATATATATATATACATGAAAGTATAACATATGAATCTAGTGGACACAACACATGGAATTCTAATGTTCATAAAAGAGAAATTAGACATAAGATGTCTCCTCTCTAACTAATTTAATCAGCAACAGGTAGCACAAGGAGCCAAATATATCAAACATACAACTTGCGATGCTCATTTAAAGTTTAAATGAACCAAGTCATCAAAAAATGATTGATGTAGGTGAAGTTAAATTTACAAATTAGAACATGAGCATTATAAAATAACTCTTATCGACTCACCTATTCTCCCTCTAGATAAAATTCCACCAAACATTTTCCTAAAACATGAGATGACAAGCATTCTATGGAGCAACAAGGATGACATTAAAAGAGCTCATTAGAAACGATAATTCTTTGTATGGACTTATAAATAAAGAGATTCATGAGACATGTGACTTACTGAGAGCAAACACTAAATGTGTGATGCAGAAAACATGATTCATTATAGATTCAGTTTAGAAATCAACCTGAAGTTGGTATATTTCAACACCAGAGAGTGTATCCAACGCCCTCCTTCACTTGAACGTAATCTAATCATGCCAAACTTAATCACTATCAAAAATATCTGACATCTAATTCATTAGCCAAAATCGCAAAAAGTTAATCGAATGAAAAATAAAAAATAAAAATCCCTCGAGATTGTTAGTAAATTTATGCTTGAAATCGAGGGACGAATTCACCTGCCGCTCAGTCAGTTCTTTCTGTAGTGGACTGCCACTCTATCAGCTCTTTCTTAGCCAATTGTACATGAGCTTGCCCAATACCTTCTCTACCAAATCTCAGTTCTAGAACTAAAAAAAAAAATCAAACATTATTCACAGAGTTTCCCTATCTCCCATCATTACGCTTGGAAAAAAATCAGAAAATCACACACTTACCATTACATTGGAAATGAAAAATGACCCAATCTAAGCATCAAATGATTTTTCAATCAAGCAGAAAACACTATTATATAATGAAGTAAGAACAATTAGATTCGTAATTCTGATTTAGAAATATTTTGGGGATTTTAGATATAATGGGTGTTTGTTGAAATGGAAAATTGGAAGTATCATAGAAGAAAATATATGGAGATAATGGAGAGAAAGTTACCGTATCATGGTTTCAATTTTCTTTGCGCGTGTTTTTTCCTTTTCTAGCGGGTTCAATTTTTAATTTTTAATTTTTTTTGTTTTTTATTATTTTCCCCTATGATTATCTTTTTATGGGATACTAACTATTCACTGTTATCGTTAAAATTCTTAACTATTATTCCTATTTTATAAAGAGAAAACTTGAATATATGGTATTTAATTTTTTTTTTAGACAATTTGGTGAAAATGATTACTTTGCTAATATTAATATATTTTATGATGCTGAATGGAATTGAATATAAAAATATTAAAATAATAAAGGACACAACATTTTGACAACTAGAAACAAATAAGCAAATATCGCAATAAAAAAAATCATTATGTTTAAGCTTTCTTGGGTTTTTCGAAAAAGTCATTGTTATTGTTAATTAATTAATTAATTAGCTATATTTTAAATTAATTAAACTTAATTAATTCATCAAAACCATCTCAAATAAAATAATAATAAAATATTTTATTTGGAAAATAAACTTCATCTTCATTTGCCACGTAAGAATGACTTAAATTAGTTTCTTTCTCTCATTTTTCTATTGTTTTTTCCTTTTCCTTTTTTTTTTTTTTTGGATTTCGGTTTGTTCATTTTTGTATTGAATTAACATGAGATTTTAGATCATGTCAGCAAAGGAGTTTCATTATGACACTTATTTCATACTGTAGTATTAGTGTTGAAGAAAAGTGTAGTAATATGTATTCCAACCTTAATGTAGCGATATTATATTTCTCATGACATGTATTTAAAAATGTCATAAAATTAATGTAGTAATAGGCCAAATTTCTAGCAGTGTTTGGCCACCTTATGGTTCACCACTTGTGCTCGCCCTAGTGATAAAAATAACAAGCTGGTCGTCCTCGGATGTCAAGAGCTCGAGGAGGCGTTGAGGCATCATCTAGCTTGTGAAGATAGGTTTGCACTAGATGTCATGGCCCGAGTCACAACAGACGTGTGTGCACAACCCAAATCCCGATTGGTGGTGTGGACTTAAATGCACTTCCAGAGGATGTGCCTACGGAGACTACACGTAGAAGAGCATCTAAGAAATGTAGTGTTTGTGGTGAGACAACTCATACACATCCCAGGTGTCCGACCAGACAGGCTACCGACATTGATTGATGATGTCTACATTTACTTTGTTTACTTCGTTAATTCTACTTTACCTTGTTTACTTTGTTAATTCTACATTTACTTTGTTTACTTCGTTAATTCTGCTTTACCTTGTTTATTTTGTTAATTCTACTTTACTTTGTTTAATTCGTTAATTCTATTTTACATTGTTTACTATGTGAATTCTACTTTACTTTGTTTACTTTGTAATATCTACTTTGTTTATTGATGCCTACTTTGTTTAAATTAGTTTAAAATTATGTGTCAATAAACATATATCAATTGAACAAATGATAAACATTAACTAATACACATATATGAATATCATCATCAACCACGAAATTGGGGTCGGGGTGAATAGATAAGTGAGTAGATCCTCACTGCTACGGAATAACAATATCTCCGAATATCATCCTCGGAGGCATTAGTGTCAGGGACTCTTGTGAGCAATCGATCCATATACATCATAACATAAACGCCACAACTAACCCCGTCAAACTGCACAAACTGATCTTGGACAGACTTGTCTAGCTTCAGTGCATAGGTATGGCTGTCTGGCCTACTTTGACCACTCCAATAACTAGCCACCGTCATGAGGTGTGGCAGTAGATGAAGAAGTGGTATCAATTCTTGATTACGCTTCTCAGTAATCTCTCTGTTCTTCGGTTCATCTATCTTGAATAATAACGAGTCATATAACTCGACAGTCCATGTCCGAAGGCATATACGGATAGTGATCCAATGATAACCTCCAACATTGCATATCGTGATCACCTGCAAATACAATAACACTTAGAAGATAGACAAATACAAATCCTTATAAATAAAATATGATATAAACTTGAAGATCACTTACATGCTCAGCTCTAACCCACGAAGTCTCGAAGACGTCACCATTATCTTTGATTATATATTGCATGCCAGTAGAGGGATCCCACCACAAATATCTATCATCTTCATATTGATCCCGACACTAAATATCAAGGAGATGAAGGAGTGCCCATGCTCCTTGCAGCGAAGTCTACAAAAAAAAATATTAACATATCAATTAAAATGGCACAGAAGGTAATTGAATATAAAAACATAAGTTTTAACTCACAAATAAATAGATAGAGCAAACTACAACATCACGCCTCTGCTGTCTATGCAGTCGTCGACATACTTCAAGCAAGAAATTATCAATGATCTCTTCATCGATCTGCTGTGAGTAATCCTCTACTTTGTCAAAAAACGACTGCCAACACAATGTGTTGTTCACCAGCAGGAGCACATTAACATCATCTCCCCTCTATCGGAACGATATGTAATCAATCGTGTACATCTCTCGATCTTGCGTCTCTAAAAGGTCAATGGGACCGACCAGCGGACAAACAGTCTGTGATAGATAGACAGACGAACAAGATACAGATAAATCACCAGTAGATGATCGGCCAGTAGACCATCAACAAGCAGACGATCGACCTCTACCTCTGCCACCTCTCGTACGTAGGGTCATGGCCTGTTTGTGTGGTAGAGGAGGGGGAGGCGTGGACCCTCTGCGAGGCAGTGTGGGCGATCTAGGGGGAGGTGTAGGCCTTCTGAGGGACGGTGTGGGCGATCTGGGAGAGGTGTGGGCCCTTTGAAGGGTGATGTGGGCGATCTACGCAGCTGAGCTACAATGTTGTTCTCTATCCACGTAGAAAATGCATCACGCGGTCTTCTACAACTTCAGCAACGGCATGAACAAAGTGATCGAACCAGCTATCAGACGACTCCCCCGGACGTCGCCCATGCATCTTGGGCTCTCTACTGTTCTCCTCCTCAGTCCTTCTAGGGCGCTTACCTCGGGATGCTCAAGGAGGGCTCACTCTAGGATCCGACAAACGATCCTCATCCGAGGCCCTCTCACCCACCCCTTGCTTTGAGGGTCCAACACCCTCATTCGGCTCATTAATCAATCGATGCATCGTCCGTGGAGCCTGCTGCTGTGTAGTCCGGGAACTTCTGCGAGGCCATGATAGGCCCACGATGTCAGATGTCTCAGTATATGTCCTTGGGACCACACGACGAGCCACCTTAGTTAGTACCTTCTTCTTGGAGGGCTTTCGAGGTATGACATACCTCACACCTAGTACACTCTCTCCCTCCAAACTCTGAAAGTATGGTGTGAGAAGCTCCTCAGATGATGGCACCATCAACTGGACTACCAACTGCATCAAAGTAATAACCATGTTAATATTAACACATAAATTTAATATTTTAAATTATTTAGATCAAAAAAAGTACTTGTTCATCAAAAAAATCTAGAGAAGTCGACGCTCGGGGCTGAGAATGACCACCTCAAGCAGTGAGGTCTGGTCATCTAAACTGCAACGATACCCAACTGACGTCCAAGCTCGGGTAAAACCTCACAGGTCCATGTCTGCAAAAACAAATTAGAATATCTTCTAAGTAAAATATCAAGTACCTAAAATATATATTTAAATAATTTATAATGATAATTTAAACTAATTACCTGAAGTGTCCAGACAGGATTATACCAACGATATGCTCCATCCTTCTCTCCGCCCATAGCCCATCGCACTCTGGGGATGAGACTGATAAAGTGCATCATCATCTGAAATGTATAGCCCCCATGGAAAAAAATTCCAACCATCAACATCTTCTACCAGGGCCCTCACCCAGTTATCAATCGCCCGTCCCAGGTCCAGGCAAAACAAGATCCAATATACGAGTAAGATGTTCGCAAAACGTAATCTGGAAAGTGATTGGCTAGGAGCAAGATGTTCCTCTCAAATTATCGGTAATAGATTCCTCTGGGTGGAATAGGATGAGCCACGTTCGGATCGAAACTCAATGTGCCGAACCGCAAGCCAGACACAAGTGCAAACTTAGAGAGTCCAAAACGTATTGTAGATCCATGGAGATAGAACCAACACTCACTACCCTTGCGTGTAGGATCCTGTACACGCACCTCACAACAGATCAAGGCGTGCATCACCTTGCGTGCTACACTACCCCCCTAAAATCTAAGAAATGCCCGAAGCATCCAGATCTAAACACTTGGATCATATCCTCACCACCAAAATGATGTAACACCTCTCTAATTATCTCAATTAACTCCATCTTCAAATAAATCATCACATTCGGCTTCAGTTTCTAGAGAGGGCGTCTAATCCACTCAATCTAAAATTTACAATACAAAATTAGATAATTATTAAATTTTTAAATTAAATTTTAAGCTAGGTTGTTGTTAAAATTTTGTGTTGTTGTTGTTGTTGTTGTTGTTGTTGTTGTTATTATTATTATTAATCTATCATGTAAATTACAACGCTTTAACTAACCTATATCATAGTAATATAAAATTAATATTATTTATATTAATTGTTTCTTTTATTTTTATTTTTTTTACTAATAGTATTATTTAGACTAATATTATTATTAATTTTTTTTACAATTAAACTACAGTTATCGTTATGCTTTGGATGAGTATGATTATATCAATTCTAATTAAATTAAGGTTATCATTCAATTATAATTAACTTAAACTTATCATTAAGATATTTAATTATTTTTGAAACTAATGATAATGTTAATCACCTTGTGGATAATGATTAAGGATATCATTAGGTCTTAAATATAACGATTGAGGATATCATTAGGTCTTAAATATAACGATAATGTTATTTTTCGGAATAACGATTGAGGATATCATTATGCCTTAAATATAATATAATTAAATTATAATTAAGGCATAATGATATATCTATAATAAAATAAGGTATAATGCTTAAGGTTATGATTAAGGCATAACGATAATGCTATATTAAAATAGGGAGGTTATCATTACTGATAATTTCTAATTAAGTTAAATTATGATTAAGGCATAATGATAATGCTATATTAAAATAGGGCATAACGATTATGGTTATCATTAATGATTGCATCTAATTAAATTAAGCTATAATTAAGGCATAACGATAATGTTAAATAGTGCATAACGATATGCATAAAAAAAAGAATGAAAAAGGCATAACGATAATATCAAATAATGCATAATGATAATGAAGAATAGGCAAAACGATACTTAATAAATAACATAACAATACTAAAAAAAGGCATAACGATACTTCAAAACGGCATAACGATACATAAAACAGACATAACGATAATTAAAAATAGCATAACATTCATGTTGAACATAAAAATGGCATAACGATAGTTATAAAGTATAACGATAATATATAAAATGGCATAAAAATGGCATAACGATAGTTAAAAAAGTATAATGATAACTATTATGCATAAAGATAATCCAACTAACGATAAATCAACTATTTTTATATATTCATGAACAATCGTTATAGCTTAATAATCTATCATTACGTCTTGAACCAGTCTATCATTATGGAAGAAGATCTGGGTCTATCGTTCAACTATTGTTATATATTTATGCACTATCGTTATAGCTAGATTCATCAACTAACGTTTACTTCCTATCGTTATGTAAGATCTCGGCCTATCGTTAACCAATTATTGTTATATATTTTATGCCATAACATTAACTGTAACGATAGCAAGTCTAACCTCTCCCGCTTCAGACGGTCGGCCTACATCTTTAAGTAGTTCCTCCATCATCTTCAAGTCGAGTCCGGCACCGGCGAATATATCTCTTTTTTTTCACAGAACACTTGAGCGAGAGAGAGAGAGAGAGAGAGAGAGAGAGAGTAGAGAGGGTAGTTACAACAATTGAATACCGATATTAATGTAATTGATTCCACAAGCCTGATTTTTTTTTTCAAACTCAAATCATGAGTTCAAATAGACCGAGAGAGATTTTGTTCCAAAAAAATCTTCTATTCTTTTTGCATGGAAAGTACAAATTGTGTAAGACACTTTTCAGAAAAGTGGAAGAATATTCTGATTTGGTTGGTCAAAGAGTGTAAATATAGTACAAATTGCTCAAATAACTTCTATACTGTTAAAAGTTGCCAACTACCTAAATTTTAAAATTAAATTGTCTAGATATACTTTTCTCCCATTATTTAATGTCACTATATTATAAATTTTTAGTGACAAATATTTTTATGTCATTAAAGTGTTCAATTACAGTGACAAATATTATACATCACTATAAACTTCAATTATAGTGACAAATATTTTTTATGACTAAAATATCGGTTTTTTTTACTAACAAGAATATCTGTCACTATAGTTTAAGTTTTAGTGACAATTAATTTATGTTGTGACTATAACTTATAGTGTTGATTTCTATAGTCACAAACAATAAAGTTGTCATTAGTTAGTTTTAGTGACAATTTTTGTACATATAATTTGTCTTTTTCGTTGTGGCTGCATACTTCACACAGATTTACTCAAGCAGGCACCTTCATCTACGTACATCAAGAAATTGGTAATTCTTTTCTGATGTATGTTCCTTTCCTGCTGTGCACCTAGGTCGACATATTTTTATATATCAAGTTGCGTTGGGCTTTTAGAATGTTCTCATCTAGTCCCTTCTAGCAATTCTTCATTCAAATTAAATAACCAGTAGTTTTCCTCTATAACTAGATGCATTTCCAGCTTTGGGTGATAAAATTGAAGAATGAGGCATGTGTTGGTAAAATGAACAATGCTAAACAATATGCAATTTGTCAATTTGTAAAACTTGAATACATATGCTCATTGAAAAGTATTATTGATTCTTTCTTGTTTCATATTTATTTGGTGTGTTGAGGTATAATTCTCTGTTCTTCTTTTGTGAGATATCATCGATCTGACTGGGGCCAAATTATTCGATAGTGTATGGATGAAAATTCAAACAATAACCTTTTTTTTTTTTTTTGCAGTGACCAAGAGAGGAAACAATACTATGCTGTTTCCTAGATAAGAAAGAATTGCACAACCAAAATTATATATAGCTAGAGAGCAACAACAGCTGCATTAATTAATCATGCTTAAACAGACTATATATGACAATTAATTAGTCATAACATATGAGTTGCATCACTCATGTGTTAGTGTGAAATATATCATCTGAAAATGTTAGCTAGCTAGGTTTGTATACATGCAACCTTAAAATTAATCTGTAATTATATATAAGGATGTGAGTAGTAGTTAGTTAATTACATCTTACATGTGATCAGTTGATGAGAGCTTGAATATTATATTCATTCCCATTTAATTTCTTTTCATTTCTCAGGCCTATATATCTATATATTACTGGGTGTCAATGTGATCATATGACCATCACAACTACAAGAAGATGATCGATCAAAAGCCAAAAACTAAAAAAAACACATGCTCAAGAGAACATCTGATCAAGTAATAACACAAAAGCCATAGCAAATTGGGAATCGAAACCCGGCATAACGATCAAATCAAACACCTCTAATCCAAAAGATGCACCTCCACGCATGCCTTGTTTCTTCTTAATCTCTCCAACAACCCTTCTAGAATCATCCAGAATCTTGCACGATCGATGCGCATACGACCCTTCAACCGTGTACATCCATCTCTTTTCAGACACCCCACAATAAACATAGGCAATCACTTGATCTAGTTTTGTTTGCCTCATGCTATAATTATTTGTGCTTTTCCTCACACAAAATATAGGTAATTTCTCCTTATTGGATGAAGATTCCATCATATCGTCGCTGTTATTGCTATATTTACCAACTTCTCCGTCGTAGACAAGCCAGTAGTTGTCCAATAACCTTAGCCTCTGCTGATCATCAATATTCATTCATCAAAACCAAAACAATTAAGGAGAATATTCAATATACGAGTATATTATAATAATTATATTGATTTAATTACATGCAATTTAAAATATATATACTATATATACCTTGCGACGACAGATAGTGAAAATGGGATTACCCGACCCGTCCATGAGGATGATTTCATCGGGTCGCCCGGTGTAGTTGTCGACCCGATAGGCCAAACCGCCGTCGGAGCCAATGACCGTGAAACCACTGCAGCTGAAAATGAGTGATTTCCTCCAAACCGTCAGAGAAGTGGATTCTTCATTGCCGTCTCTTTTCTTCTCCTTTTCTCTCTCTTCGTGATAGTGGTGGACTACAGTTCTTGATTTCGATTTCAAGAAGAAGACCATTTTCCGGTTCTCTCTCTCTCTCTCTCTCTCTCTCTCTCTCTTTCGATCTCGATGTAATGATATATATATATATATATATATAGGCAAAGAATCTATGCTAGCGCAATCAAATTATTTATGACCTTTATAATTATAGCCTTTAAAATGTGCACCTCTTTTAACTGTAGTAGGTCTCATTATGAATTTGGCATTTCATATAATATATTAATATGGGAAATTAATTATATAGATTTGTCACTTGTATTAATGAAATGTGATTGAAACTAAAAAAATTTGTTTTACATTTTACTAAATGGCTTGATACGGAAATAGTCCTACCCACATGGCATCTTATAATTGAATGCGAAATTTGTATCATATTCCATCTGTCTCATAATTATATAATTTTTTTTTTGCCCATTCTATAATTATAGTCAATTTTTTTAAATAGGTGTGCATTAAATTTTTATTTTATTTCTATACTTCTATTTAGTGTTCTTTGAAATTAACAATTATTTTCGTTTAAATGAATAAATAAGAGTATGGTAGGAAAATTTTAATTTAAGTAGTTTTATTTTTCAATTTAAAAAACATTTATTTTATTTTATTTTGAAAAAAGGAATGAGACTGCATTTATAGGACGAAGGGAGTACAGCCTATATCAATCTCATGTGTTTGTTTATTTCATGAATTAGTTAGAATAGATATTTATTATTAATTAGAATTTGTCAAAATATGCCTACATTGATAAAAAAAAAAAAAAAAAAATTAAAAGAAGAGCGAACGAGGGAGGATTTTTTTTTCCAGCATGCCGTAATATCAAATACTCAAAATCCATTCCCTCAAAAAAAAAATCTAGAAGCCAAAAAATAAAAATTCAAAACCTAGGAAAATTTTAATTTTTACCGAACATTGGATCCATATTCAAGGTTCTAGAAGCAATACTTTCAAATATGTGTAGCATTTTTGTAACTAAAACCGCTATTAATTGATTGTACATGTACAGATATGGTTGATTTCATTAATTCATTTGATACTTCCGTATAGGTTGTTTACACGGCGATTGACAAATTACACCCTCAAATTACGCCTATTTTTCACAATGCACCATTATATCAAAATTTTAGCATGTTACATTATTTAATTAATATTTTTATTGCAAGTTGCATCTTAATCAATTATCATGATTTTTTAATTGATCATATCAATTAAACATGGTTATTTTAGTCCATACAAGTTTCTTTCATCTCAACAAACGTGTCTTGACCCGCCACGGAATGAGGCTCGTGTACTTAGCAAAAATACCGAGAAGCAACATAGAATCCACCTCGAGCCAAGTGTGCGTCATATCTTGACTAACTGCAAATTCCAATGCCAAAATCGCTCCCCACAATTCCGCTTCATACGAAAAGCCAACCCCCAAATTTTTATGGAAACAAGCCAGAACTGATCCCATGTGATTTCGAAGAATGCCGCTGCAAGCTAGACTACCTGGAGCTCCCATCGCCGAGCCATCTGTATTGATTTTAATCCAACCTCTAGGTGGCGGCTTCCACAAAACAAAAATAGTTAATTTCGACCTAGGTACCGTTGCTTTCACTCCAGCCTCTCTAATAATCAACAAATCCTCCACATTGTTGCTCATAAATCCCATCTTGGCTGAGACCAACGATGACTCCTTAAGCGCTGATCTAACCCACACAACCAAGCTGCTAAAAGAAGGCGTGGAATGTACATGAATATATTTCTTTGTAATTCAAATTACCTGACAATTTTCAGCTAACTGAATTATTTTACATTAATTAGAAAAAAAAAATTGAACATATATTTGAATTAAATCAATCAAAGTAGGATTTATGAGGTCCCGGCTTAAATCATCAAATTATGAATACTTGGAGGTACATTAAATTTATTAGTTATAACTATAGAATTAAAGTCGACGAATTTAATTGAAGTAATTAATGGAATTCAGAAGTTTCGAATATTATTTTAGTTAGGCATTACCATACAGTATCTGTATAGCACACTCTTTTTATTTCTTTTTCTTCTTCTATTTTTTTTTTCGCAGAAATAGATAAAGGATCAAAAAATACCTAAACATTTCATATATATTCTGAATATATTTCATTTTCTATACAATTATTTGTGTATTGTTTTACTGAAAAAAATAATCCAAATTTATTTCTCAAATCTAGAACATTTTCACTGACGCATACACATACGCCCACTTTTAATTTCACTAGCGTAATGATGAATATGAATATATATATATATATATATATATATAAATTTTCTGCATGCATTATTGTCTACTAAATGTCAATTCAAGTGACTCAGCGTAGAAAAGTGCAAATATTTAAATAAAATGTCAATCATCATTTAAATTATTCGATGCTACGTACTACGCAGAAAATTGACATCAAAATCTGTGTAAGAATTTAACGATGGCCCACAGCTTAATTAATTACCTGCTGTCGGGAAGCCGATCGAGCACAATTATAATATATAGCTAATTCAAACTCTAATTATGTAAATTATTAAGAAAAGTAATAACAATAAGCTAAGGATTAAGAAACCTAATTTTGATATAGTTTTATTAATGCTTAAAAATTATGAACCAAATTAAATTAAGCTGACTTAGTTTGAATCTCACCGATACCAATTCTAAATTAATTTACAAGTACTTGACTTAAAAAAAAAAAAAAAAAAAAAAAAAAAAACAAACCACTCTTTGCATGATCTATAAATGTGAAATGAAGAGTTGAAATCTTCACGATCAAAAAATATAAAAATGAATAAACAAGCTTCATCTTAATTACTAGTACACGTACTATATATGAAATGATGAATTGCACTCTAAGATTATAAACAAATTTTTATGTTTTAAATTGAAAGTTTTCTTGTAAGTTTATAAAAAAAAGAAAAAAAAAATCTTACTCTCAAAATAATTAATCTTCTACCACATAAATCAAGATATAGAAGTGATATGATACTAACTAATCTTCTACCATATAAGGTGTCATATAGGGGTGGGGAAAAATACTGAAATATCGAAATATCGCACTTATCGTATCGAAAAAATATCGAAAATGTCAAATTTTTGGTATACCGCAATTTTCGGTACGGTATGATACTGTATCGATAATTTTCGGTACGGTATCGATATGAAATTTGAAAATTTTCGGTATACCGCGGTATACCGAAAATTCGATATACCGCGGTATTCGCTATATACCAATATTTTCGATATATACCGGTATTCGGTATACCGAATTTTTCGGTATATACCGGTATGTCGGTACATCAGTATATATCAATATTTCGGTATATATCGGTATTTCAGTGTATCGGTACGGTATGTGAAATCCGGTATTTTCGGTATACCTTAAAATTTCGGTATTTTCGATATACCGTGAAAGTTCGGTATACCTTGAAAGTTCGGTATGTTCGGTATACCGTGTAATATCGGTACGGTATGGTATACCGAAAATATCGGTACGATATCAATATCTATTACGGCGTATACCGAAATTTCGGTATACCGAAAGTTTCGATACGAGAACGGTATGAAATTTTTCGATATCGAAATTTCGGTACGGTATACGGTACGGCGTGAAATTTTCGGTATGCCGTACCGACCCACCCCTAGTGTCATACTAAAAATTATCCCCTGCATTACATGCAACACTTCTATGGTACACATTTAAAAAATATTAATTTTTATTCTATTTTATCTTCAATTTCAATTGGTTATGTTATAGTTTAATTTTACACTTATTAATTATGGTTCATTTTTCTCAATTAGGACATATAATTATTTTTTAAATATTTAATTTCATTTTTAATTAATAATTAATTATTTTCTAAAAAATAATTATACACTCTAATTTGAAAAAGTGAACCTTAATTAATAAGTGTAAAAATAAATTATAGCATAACAAATTAAAATAGCAGAAAAGAGAATAAAAATTAATATTTTTAAATGTATAGCATAAAATGTTGCACAAAATATAATTGAGAATTTCATTCGATAATAATATAAATTATATTCCTATAATAATATTGCACATCTGTTTTGAAAATATTCGTCAGACATAATGATTTTAATTCTCTCTCTACATGTACTTCCACTCATTGTTCTATCACACTAAAACTTCGATAAGTTTTGTGGCATGCTTTTAACGACTTTATCACTCCTTTAAATTCCTTCAAACTATTTAAAAGTCTCTCAATATTTTCCCACATGGCGTGCGATCTTAAATCGTGTTTTTAGTGAAAAAGTCGCGTTGTACGAACCTATTACCCCATTTGTTATTGAAATTTTCTAAACTTTCAAATTAGAAGTTTTTCTTTTTTTTTTCCTTGAATTTTATTTTTTTGTGAATTACTTTAATTTTATGATTATTTTTAGGATTCACCCCACCCAATTATGATTTATAATTATTTTTTAATATTTAATTTTTGATTTCTAATTAATAATTCATTATTATGGTTTATTTTTAAAAAATTATATTTTATAATTTTTTAATTCATTTTTTTTTTGTTGATAAATGCTGATTATGATTATTTATGTTGTAATTAATTTTTATTTTATAATAAATATTATTAAAATCATAAATTTGATATGAAACACAGAGTGAAACACAAGAAAATGTAACAGGAAATTTCAACCCTGTTGTTAAAACACAATTACACCTTCTGGAATTGTTACAATCTGAAGTACAAGAAAAGAAGAGAAAGTAGAGCAAGACGTTGATTGGTGTTTATTTGTCCTATTTTATCATAGGAATGTGGTGTCTTTTGTATATGTGTTTCAGTATTTTCGTGTTATTTTTATGTCATTTCCTTCACTTTTGCTCTTTTGGTGAGTTATGTCGGGTTTGTGCAAAACTTGAGCTTTTGTGTCCAAAAGCAGGATTTTTTGGCATAAAATTGGCTAGGAGGCGAAGCTCCCAAACTGAGACTCCAGCTCGTTGATAAGTCCTGAATCACCCGCTTCGCTGAGCTGGTCGGGGGTCTCGCTGCCCGGTCAGCGAGTCGGGGGGTCAAGAGGGGCGACATCCCCCTTGCTTGGGGGTCTAGGGGGGCGGAGACGCCCCGGCTCGATGGTAATGGGCCAAACTGATGGCCGAGCTCAAGTCGTACCCAAAACTGATTAGTTTTGGAGTCAAACTGAAGATTCTAAGCTGCAGCTGAGAGCTTGGAGCTGAGCTGGTGCCAAAAATGAAGAGATGAGCTGAAGTTTCCCAACTGAAGGAACCCAACTGATGAGCTGCAACTGATGAAAGTGCCAAACTGAAGAAAAGTCGGAAGCTGGAGCTGAAGCAACCTCGCCAGAGCGGGACCCCCGCAAGTACGGGGCACGTTGCCGGCGCAGAGCGGTCAGTTCGAGCCCCCTTGATCAGTTTCAGCAGCGATCAGTTCGAGCTCTAGTCGATCAGTTTCAGTTGTGGTTTCGGCAGTTTTGATCTTTAATGCTCTCCACCACTTGGCCAGCTGTGAGAATTTAATGCACGTGGTTCTAGCTAGGAGTAGGAGGAGTTGGGGGAACCATCGACCAATAACTCCACCTTTTTACTTTCTCTTTTTTCAACCAATAAATCAACCATCTCCCCATTCATTCACATCTATCTTCCGACTGGGAGGAGAACTCCATTCTACTCCACCACCCAAAGACCACCGTTCCAAAAGAGAAGGAAAAAGAGGAGAAAAGAGGTAAAAGAGCTCGAAGCTCAAGGAAGAAGGCACGAAGAAGAATCCGACTCCAAGCCGTCTGCGGAAGCTAGGCTTGCTCAAGGATCTCACTTTTGGTATTTTCTTTCCTTAGATAAGCTCATTTGTGGGGATTTGTCCCAAAACACTTTCGAGACAACAATATTGTAGGAGTTGTATTTTATTTATCTTTTGATTTATAAAATAAAGAACTTTTATGATGTTTATGTTATTTTGAGCATGATGGGCTAATTCCTTACATTAGGGGGTAGATAATCGATTTGGTTTCGATCCATGCTTGTGATGGTTGGTTTCTTGTTGTTGGAATTGTACTTGTTTATGTTGAGTACTTGGCCACTACTTAGCATTGCTAGGCTCTAGATGAGACTGAGAGGAGATTCTAGAGCCCAACTTAGGTTTCTTCAATGTTAGGTGAATCGGGTTTCGTAAGCCTAATTTTTAATCTTGCTCGTATAATATAGCCGATGGGGGTTTAATAGATTGACGGTGATAGTAAATGAAGTTAAGGCACTTGAAGGGGTCTATTGGACATGTAAGATTAACATAATTGACTCAAAACAAGCTAGGAGAGAAACCAATGAGAGAATCTACACTCTAATGCTCTTCTCATAATCTTTTCTTTCGTCTTTGTTATTGTTGGTGTTGCTAGTTAATTTTACTTGGTTTAATTTACTAGTTTAGTCAAAGTCATCCAACTCTTGATTAGAATGTTTAGGATTGTATTTAAATTCTTGTGATTGTGAACAATTGTAATGTAGAAAGGTAATCACCCAGATTAAGCTTCTCTCGAGAGACACGACCTGAGTTAGCTCTCCGCCCTACAATTGACCCCATCCTCTTATAGGTCTGGTCAGTAGTAGTTGTGCGTGTGTAGGTTAATCGGACATCAAACAGACGTGATACAATAAACTGTTTAAATAAACTTGAATTGGAATGAAGATTCCGGAAAACCGAGTCGAGGGGACCCCTCTCCGTAAGACAAATACGCCTCGGCTAATGCTCACGGTTATTCGTGTTGTCCCTCAAAGATGAAACGTCTTCATCTTTCCGGCAGTAGCACCACAATTCTGGTAAGGCTCTGGCGAACTTGCTAATGTGAGAACTGGGAATAGAGACAAGAATGGAACTTATGCTTATGCAGTGCAAGATGATGTTGTGCAGAATGTAGCAATGTTTGCATGATGGAATGTCCTATTTATAGACACACTTCCACTTATGGGATAGCTAGGGTTTGGGTGCATTCAAACCCAGGTGGTATAACCTCTAGGGGTTATAGCTCTGTCATCAAGCCCCTTCAGGAGTTATAGCCTCCAGCTTCTGCAGATCCCGACAGGTGTACTGTGTCCCTACGGATTCCGATACGTGTCCAAGACAGCTGTAGACCTTTGACTCCCTCAGAAGTTACAATCGGTTACACTCCAGCCACTAACTCCAGGTGGGAGTTACACACTTCAAGTCACTTAACTCCACTTGCTCCAGGTGGGAGTTACATGATTCAAACTGGACTTGCACCATCAAGTGCACCTGCGACCCGCAAATCGAGCATCCAACCTGTCATACCATTGCCGACCCACTCCACAACCCATCCGTGTCTGAACCATAAAACTATAACGGTAGGCCCCGGAAGCCCAAATACACCTAAAGTCCACCCGAAGTTCAATTACCAAGATCCAAGTCCGAGGATGAGACGAGCCGAGCCGAGCACTGGCACGGGCGAACGTGCGCGTATGGGCTCATGGCCCACATCCTTGCGCACTTAGATATTACACTTAAGTGTTAATACACTTAAATATACCTCTTCACTAAGTTAAGAAATCAATGTAGGATAATTAAATATGCTTTAAACACATTTCCCACACTCCATAAATGCCCAATCGTGTCACCGATTTCAACCATTTATTTCTCACTCACCGAAAATCGGATTTGAGAAAATAAAAATACTATGATTATCTACTACAAGTATAGATTAATCGTACACTATTTAATTTCTCCAAAATTAAATAACCCGGTCACCAAAAAGCAGATAAAATGAGTCACAACTCAATTTATTATATCCAATTTTCCAACAATCACCCACATGAGTGGAAATAGCATATACATAAATGTAGACAAGCAACCCAGTCCTCTAGAGACACAGCTGTGGTAGCATAGGTAGCTTGTGACTTTGAACCTCTTTCTTTCAACACCATCGGATATACCGGCTGATTAGTGGACGCGATGCCTTGAACTATTCATCCTTAGTGTATACCGAGATAACAGTATTGACACAGCTATATCTCAAACATTATCTGTTCTCACATTTGTGTCCGTTTCGGGCCATGGACAACCTCTTTGAATTCATAAGTATCTTTAGAAGTGGCCCACACACTTGTCACTTATATAGGTGATCTCTTTTTCCCGAGTATCCTACCATACTCTACCTTACTCAGGTTTAGGAATCATTAGAAGTCTTAAGACTTGGCCTCACCACAGTGACAGGTGCACACTTGGTTTGCTCAGGAGGGAAAGACTAGTATATAACCTTCCAAGTGCTACCAACCGAACTTTTGTAGCTTAGTTTTCCCATTAAACTAAGTTCTTGGGATCTCCAGTCATCATGGTTGGGTTAGTTTTCCCATTAAACTAAGTCTTCGACTGGAGATGCAAGTACAGAAGAAAATGAGTTAGACATATAACCGAAAATGAGTCTTTTGTGTCTAATATCTAATTTGCATCACTGTACCCTTCAAGTACAGAAGAAAACATTGTATAATGCAGCTCGAAGTTCAGAGTATACTTCAAGTATCTTAGAACTCGTACTAGAGCTTTCCAATGCTCTTTGCTAGGATTGCTCGTATACCGACTCAACTTATTCACAGAACATATAAGATCAGGTCGACTGCAGTTAGTGATATACACCAAACTCCCGATGATCCTTGCATACTCTTCTTGAGCTATCGGTTTTCCCCAGTTTTTACTCAAGTGCACGTTGAGTTCCAACGGGGTCTTAGTCGGTGGATTATCAAAAGTATTAAATTTCTTAAGCCCTTTCACAACGTAATAAGATTGTGTTAAGACAATTCTATCACTTGTCCGAACTATCTTTATTTTGAGAATCACATCAGCAAAGCCCATATCTTTCATGTCAAAATTTCGTTTCAATATTTATTTTATTTCAATGATCACTTGGTGGCTACTGCCCATGATTAACATGTCATCTACATAAAGACAGATAGTGTTATCAAACTTCAGGTGCCACTAAATTGGTACTTGTTTAAGGCCATACAATGACCTAACAAGTTTACACACCTTTCATTCTTACACTGGTGCAACAAACCCTTCAGGTTGTTCCATGTATATTTCATCTTCTAGCTCACCATTCAGAAACGCAATCTTTATATCCATTTGATGAATTTTCAGATTGTGTAAGGCAGCGATCACTAAAAGCACCCGAATAGAAGTAATCTTTTTTACTGGTAAGTAGGTATTGAAGAAAACACCCCTCTTTTTATCTAAAGCCTTTGGCAACCAAATGAGTTTTATACTTATCAAAAGTACCATCTACCTTATACTTTCATTTTAGGATCCACTTGCATCCTAGCGGCTTACACCCATTCGGGAGATTTGTCAACTCCCAAGTGTGATTTTGCATGATGGAATCAATTTGACTATTGATAGCCTCTTTCTAGAACGCAACATCTGGACTAAATAGAGCTTCTTTCAAAGACTTTGGCTCATCATCTAGCATATAGGTGATGAAATCCGGACCAAAGGTCTTTGCCGTCCTAGCTCACTTTCTACGTCTCGATTCTTCATCCACATGATCAAAACTAGTAGCAGCTTCAGCAGTTCATTTCTCAAAACTCATTTCTATCACATCTTTATTTCTACAAGGATATACATTTTTGAAGAATATAGCATTCCTCAACTTCATCATCGTTCCTTTAGTTAACTCGGAATTTTCGATTTATGAATAAAGAAACGATATGTGCTACCGTTAAGTGCATACCCAATAAAGATACAATTCACCATTTTAGGGCTAATTTTAACTTGTTTAGGAAGTAGCACTTCAACCTTAGCCAAACACCCCCACACTTTGAGGTATTTATAAGACGGCGTGCATCCTTTCCATAACTCATAAGGTGTTACATCCTTACTCTTAAGTGGAATCTTGTTCAGGATATAGTTGGTTGTCAACACAGCTCCTCCCACAAGTTCTGTGGTAGTTCTGAACTTATCAACAAAGTGTTCATCATCTCTTTAAGAGTTCGGTTTTTGCGTTCAGCAACACCATTAGACAGTGGTGAATGTGGAGCCATAGTTTGATGAATTATATCCACCTCTGCACATAATTCTTCAAACAGGGCAACATATTCTCCACCTCTATCACTTTGAATTATATTAATTCGACCACTTAGTTGATTTTCGGCTTCACTTTTGAAGTTTTTAAAAGCTTCAATCGCCTAATCTTTACTTCTTAAAAGATAAAGATAACAGTACTTCATACAATCGTCAATAAAAGTAATAAAGTACTTTTTACCACCTCTAGTTTGCATAAACTTTACGTCACACATGTTTGTGTGAATTAGGTCTAGAGGTTTAGTGTTCCGTTCAACCGAATGAAATGGTAACTCAGCCAATTTCACTTCGACACAAACTTCACATTTATTTTGTGTATTAAATTGGTTCACTTTTAGCAAATCTAAATTTTCTAAACGTTTTATAGCATTTAGATTAACATATTCTAATCTACAATGGCATAAATCCAAGCACTCAACAAGCAAGTAAGCAGAAGAACCAGTTTTATTAGCAATTTCTTTTGCAACACGACGCATAGCCATTACATTCATTTTGAAAAGTCCACTGGCAAGATAGTTCCGACTAAGAAATCTTCTGTACTTGCTCAAAATAAACTTTTTAGATTCAAACACTAGTCTAAAACCATGATTGACTAACAGCAAGCTCAAAACTAGATTTTTACGGATGTCCGAGACATGCAGCACATCTTTCAAAGTTAGTTCCTGGCTTGAAGTCAACTTCAAAATCATGTTGCCCACACCAGCCACTTTAGACGAGGCTTGGTTACCATGTGCAACTTTCTACCTTCAATAGCCTTGTAGGTAGTAAACGAGCCCTTGTCGAAGCAAACATGACAAGTGGCCCCCAGTATCGACGAACCACTCCCACGGGTTGTCCACATGGTTGGCTTCAAACACAATCGTAACCAAATCATCATCATCTCAATCGTCTTGACGTGCCTTACCTTTGTTGTTGTGTTCTGCCATGTACGCACCATAATTGCTATGCTTCTTCTTTGGAGCTGTGCAATATTTGGACATGTGCGCGGCTTGTCACAATTTAAGCAGTTGCCGTTGAACTTCATCATTGACTTCTTTCCTTTATCGACTTGACTCGAATGCTTTTTCTTATTGCTATTTGATGGTCCACCACATTCCATCAAGTTAACCTTGGCCTCAATCGGGACTCGTGGTTTCGAATCCGTCTTTCAATTATCAGCTTCAATTCAAAGCTTAACCATAAAGTTTTCAAGAGTCATCTCCTTTCACTTGTGCTTAAGATAGCTATTAAAGTCCTTCCAATACGATGGCAACTTCTCGATCACTGCAGCAATAGTGAAAGCATCGGGAAGGACCATCCATTCAGCATGAACGTCGTGCATAATAAGCTAAAGCTCTTGCACTTGATCCATCACTAACCGGATGGCCACCATTTTATAGTCGAGGAACTTTGCCATCAAAATTTTTTTAGTTTCAGCATCTTTCATTTGTACTTCTTTTCTAATGCCTCCCATAATTCTTTTGCACTAGTTACATTTCCATACATAGAATATAAATTATCTACTAGACCATTCAAAACATAATTTTTACAAAGAAAGTCTCCGTTGATCCATTGATCATATGTTGTTCATTTATTGATGTCCAGCTCAGTTTCAGAAATCACTAGAGTGTCTTTTTTGATGTAGGTTGCAACTCCCAAGGTGGTCAGGTAAAAGAGCATCTTTTGCTGCCACCTCTTGAAGTCCAACTCGGAGAACTTCTCTGGGTTCTCAGCTTGGCCATGGGGAATGGTCCTCATGGGTGCAACGACAGTTGATGATGATGTCATTCTAGCAATGGTAATTGATGAATTAGGTTTTTTGTTTTGCGATTGTTAGAATACAATTACAACTTCTAGAATTGTTACAATCTAAAGTACAAGACAAGAAAAGAGAGTAGAACAAGACGTGATACAATAAACTATAATGAAACAAATTTAAACAAATTAGAACTGAAATGCAGATTCCGGCAAGCTGAGTCGAGGGGACCTCTCCCAGCAAGACAAATACGTTCCGGCTAGTGCTCACGATTAGGCGTGTTGTCTCTCAAAGATGAAACATCTTTCATCCTTCCAGCAGTAGTACCACAATTCCAGCAAGGCTCCGGCGAACTTGCTAATGTGAGAACTGGGAGCAAAGACACGAATGGAACTTATGCTTATGCAGTGCAATATGATGTTGTACAGAATGTAGCAATGTTTGCATGCTGGAATGTTCTATTTATAGGCACACTTCCACTTATGGGACAACTAGGGTTTGGGGGCATTTAAACCCAGGTGGTGTAACCTCCAGGGGTTAAAGCTCTATCATCAAACCCCTTTAGGAGTTACAACCTCCAGCTTCTGCAGATCCCGACAGGTGTCCCAACGGATTCCGACATGTGTCTAAGGCAGCTATAGACCTTTGACTCCCTCAGGAGTTACAATCGGTTACACTCCAGCCACTAACTCTAGATGGGAGTTATACACTTTAAGTCACTTGACTCCACCAACTCCAGGTGGGAGTTACATGATTCAAACTGGACGTGCACCATGAAGTGCATCCGTGACCCGCAAATCGAGCATCCGACGGCCGACCCGCTCCACAACCCATCCATTTCTGAACCATAAAACCTTAATGGCTAGGCCCTGGAAGCCCACGTACGCCCAAAGTCCAATTGCCAAGATCCAAGTCAGAGGAGGAGATGAGCCAGGCCGGGTCGGGCACAGGCGAGCTCGCGCATGTGTGCGCGTGTGGGCTCATGGCCTACATCCTTGTGCACTCAGATATTACACTTAAGTGTTAATACACTTAAATACACCTCTTAACTAAGTTATGAAATCAATGTGGTATAATTAAATGTGTTTTAAACACATTTTCTACACACCATAAATGCTCAATCCCGTGATCGATTTCAACCATTTATTTCTCACCCACCGAAAATCGGATTTGAGAAAATAGAAATACTACGATTATCTACTACAAACATAGATCAATCGTACGCTATTTAATTCCTCCAAAATTAAATAACCCGGTTATCAAAAATCGGAGAAAATGAGTCACGGCTCAATTTATTACATACGATTTTCCAATAATGTAAAGATATTTTTAGATATAAAAAATTTGTGTTAAACCATCTAATGTGTCTCTTATATTAAACGGGTCAAATAAAATCCAAACTCACCTAAAAATCCGCCCATCCGTCCATTCCTGCACCAGGTGTGTGAAATACACGCGCCCACTCGCCCCCACGCGCGGTGCGTATATCTCACGCGCCTAAGAGCTTTTTTAAAAAAAGAATTTTTTTTTGCTTCGGCGACTGCTATCCTCTTCCTTTTTTCTTTTTTTTCACTTTCTTTTTTGTTTCTTTAGTTTCTTTTGGTTTTTTTATTTTGTTTAAATTAATATTTTGTATCGAGCGCAATACATGAGCCCACACGTTAACATTAGATAAGTGCATTGCACAAGATGACGAATAAAAAAAATTAATTTAATTTAATTTTAGAGTTCGCTAATTCCATTTTAGGGTATATATCTATTTCAATAAAATTAATTATGGAGCGCAGTACATGAACCCATGCGTTAGCGTCGGGCGAGTGCATTGTGCGAGACTTCAGATAAAAAATAATTTAATTTAATTTTAGGATTCACTAGTTTTATTTTAGGATATATAATTATTTAAAAAAAATAATTATCAGGCGCAATGCACGAGCTCACACGTTAACATCAGGCGAATGCACTACGCGAGACGTCAAATAAAAAAAAATTATTTAAAATTAAAATATATATTTTTAATAAAACAAAAGAGAAGAAAAAAAGAATTGGAAAAGAAAATTGAAAAGAAAAGAAAAAAGGGATAAGGAGACGACCAAACAAGAAAAAAGAGGGGACTACTTTATTGATCAGATAATATCATCTAACGTAAGGGATCCGCTATATTTGGGAAACATATTGTTTAATTATGCTACTTATTTATGTTTTTTTGACGATCATATCAATTCACGAATCATATATATACTCATGTTATATATACATAATATTTAAATCCATTATTTCATTGAGAAAAGGGGAAAAAAAAGATAAATATTAGCATTCTTAACTAATCTTACAATTCTTAGTTATAAAATAATTGAAACTCAACCGGTTTGTGTTTAGGATCTGGTGGACAACCAGTAACAGTCTCATTCATGGTCAAATGATCATACACTCAAACTAATTAATTAGATAAAATAGTTTATGAATTATTCGTTACAATTATAATGTCTAGAATAATATTGTTAACCTGCATGGAGCATCGTGGATACCATTGAAATCTCGATCAGCATCTAATGTGTATGATGTCATTTAAATAATTATTTGAAAGTTGCAATACACTAACCAGCTAAGTGTCTACGATAAGTATATAAGCTAACATTACTCATATAATATATTACCAAGCTTATACAATTTATGAGCTTAGATTATAAAAGTTCTGGCAATTAAATATCACTTTATATCATACCGCTTGTATAGTTTTATGAATATATCTCATGAATTGATATTTCACATCAAATATGAAAATGACAAGCAAAATATTATTGTGCACGATATCAATCGATATAGGAAATTTTTTGTAAAGTTAACAAGTATTAATTTGAAATTAATTGTTGTATCGTTTTAACCTCGCTGTCGTTTTAACCTCGCTGGAATTACAAAGGAAGTACAGAAAGGTAGAAGTGTAGAGGAACAAACAATTACAATATTTAACTGAATTAAAATAAAGTAAAGAACCGATTTGTAGATTCCGGTTCCGGCAAGCCGAGTCGAGGGGACCTCTCTCCGCAAGACAAACGATGTGTAGATTCCGGTTCCGGCAAGCCGAGTCGAGGGGACCTCTCTCCGCAAGACAAATACGCCCCGGCTAGTGCTCACGGTTTGGCGGTTGTCTTTCAAAGATGAAACGGCTTCGTCCTTCCGGCAGTAGCACCACAAATCCGGCAAGGTTCCGGCGAACTAGACAACGTCGAGAACTGGGAGCTTTGACTCGAAAGGATTCGTATGCAACAATATGAAGATTATGCAGAATGTGGCATTTGGATCCATAGGCACATCTCCACTGCAGGGGACAGCTAGGGTTTGAGGGCATTCAAACCTGGTATTGTAACCCCCCTGGAGTTATAGCTCTGCCATTAAGCCCTCCAGGAGTTACCTTCTGCAGATCCCGACAGGTGTCCCTTGTCGGCTCGGATCCTCCAGATGGCAGTTACTCACTTGAAGGCTCTTAACTCACGGGAGTTACACCCTTCAAGCTGGACATGCACCATGTGCACTCACGACCCGGTCCACAGCCGTTTATAGAGGCACCCTTCAAGCTGGACATGCACCATGTGCACCCACGACCCGGTCCACAGCCGTTTATAGAGGCATTTACTCACTTGAAGGCTCTTAACTCATGGGAGTTACACCCTTCAAGCTGGACATGCACCATGTGCACCCACGACCCGGTCCACAGCCGTTTATAGACCCGGATAGTCGATCCGCCGACCCGCTCCATGACCCGACTGTTTCTGTACCGTAAAATTGATACGGCTAAGCCCCGAAGGCCCACGTACGCCCAAAGTCCAAGTCCGAGGACGAGGACGAGACGAGCCGGGTAAGGGCACCGGGCACGGGCACGGGCGGGCGCGCGCGTATGTGCGCGTGTGGGCTCATGGCCCACATCCTTGTGCACTTGATTACTCCTCTTAAGTGTTAATACACTTAAATACACTTCTTAATTTGATTAAGAAATCAATGTGAGATTATTTAATGTGTCTTAAACACATTATCCCACACACCATAAATGCCCAATTGTGTGACCAACTTTAACCATTTATTTCTCACTCACCGAAAATCGGATTTGAGCAAATAAAAATACTACGATTATCTACTCACGACATAGAGCAATCGTACGGTATTTAATTTCTCCAAAATTAAATATCCCAATCACGAAAAATCGGATAAAATGAATCACACTCACTTTATTAAATCCTATTTTCCAACATTAATTTCACCTATATTAGATTTGATAAAAAAAAAAAAAAGAACCATGAGTACTATTATATAATTAATCAAACGATTGGACATGTCCATGAAAACATCCAAACAATATGATATAAGTAATATTTTATTCTATTAACTCAGCTCATCTTTTGGGTATTTACAAGTACAATATAACAACAAATTAAACACACACAGGTATGCTGTATATATTACTTTTTAGCATGACAAACTAATACTTTCTTAGTGAATATTCTAATAATAATAATAATCTTCAATATAAAAACTAATAATATTTCGATTTGCTTCAAATTCAATTTTAATATTTATAAATATGTCATCGTAATTTGTATTTTCGAAGTTGTATCTGATTATCAACGTGTTCTTTCTTTGTGTCTCTAGAAAACCGACAAGGCTTTCAAATTCCCTTCTAATATGATTAATTTATACTAGTTAATTAGTTATTGATTAATCTAACTAAATTAATATCTTTATCTTTGACGTGGGTAGATATAGGCTTCACAGTTTGGTGACAGTGATCACCGCCTAAAACAGCAAAAAAAGGTGGAAAAGGCCAACTCAAAAATCTCCAAAGCAATATCTTTTCCCATATTTAGTCAATCAAGACTCCAAAAACGGACAAAATTAAAGGTAAAACTTTAGTAATGAATTCAATTCTTGGACAAATGTTGCATCGACACGAATCCCATTATTAAATTAGGTTATCTTAATATTCCAAAGTTCCATCACGATATTATTCTCTCAGTTTTCCATTTAGATAACACCAGCACATCAACCACGTGCACAATGGGTCCATTTTTAGGGACTATGCTAGCTAGTTCGTTTTGCCTACCCATAAATTTGGTCTCATTATTTTCCTAACTAATTCTTCTTTTTATATTATTATTTTTTACTTTTTTAATTTTTTTTTAATTTCTAATAGTAAAGTGGGAGTTGAAAAAATAGTAATCATACATGGGTTGACTGACCGACCACATTGAAGGTGGAACACCATCGTGTTTAATGAGGGAATGGTAGTTATGGTGTAGGATTGATTTGTATTTATGAAAATAGCCCGACATTCAAAATGTATATCTTCTCCCAAATATTCAAATTTGTTTCTTTCTATGTTGATCTTATCTAGTTTCTGACTGAGCTTTTTTTATATGAGTTTATATATAGAGTGATTATTTTAGGCAGAAACATAAGGTTTTAAGCCACGTCAATAAAATGTGAGAAGGTGATTGTCATGAAGATATGAGTTAAGATTGAAATGGTGATTGTCATTTTTATATTTTCATATGATTGGTCATTTTAAAATCTAGAGTTACCATTCTTCTGGGATTCGTATTTCAAAAAATGCGAAATAGTATTTCAATTCCTTTCACTCCATGAGTTTAGTTAACCAAAACTATTATATTATATTTCCTCAAAAAGAAAAAAATATCACTACAAAAAATTCGCATTTTAACGACGGATTTTTCTGTCGTTAAAAATTAAAAATCCATCGGTAAATCGTTTTAACGACGGATTCAGTCCGTCGTTAATAATATTGTCGTTGAGTTATTTTAATGACAAATTAACGACGGATTTATCCGTCGTTACTATAGAGACGAAAAAATCCGTTGTTAGTCCGTCGTTAAAAAAATAAAAAAATAATATTTAACTACAGATTTTTCCGTCGTTACGTTAGAGACGGAAAAATCCGTCTCTAGTCTGTCGTTAAACATCGTAATCGTCATCTGTCGTTAATTCCGTCGTTAATTTAACGACGGAATATAATCCGTCGTTAATTTAACGACGGAATATAATCCGTCGTTAATTTCATCGTTAAATCGTGTTTTTCTTGTAGTGTATATAGTATATACATTATATAATGAAATTTAAAAATATTGTCTAGTTTCTCGTATTTAGAAAAATATATTATTATTATTATTATTATTATTATTATTATTATTATTATTATTATTATAACCACTGTTTCAAGTACCTGAATCAGTATAAAATCCTACGAAAATGTCCACAAGCGACGATAGACGTGAGTTTAATAATATTGTGAAGCCTCATGTTGATGATTAATTGGATCTCCCAATTATAGTGAGAAAATGAGTCAGGAAATGTACAAGTTATCATATTAGGAATTATGCTTCTTATGATGGTTTAACTAAATCATATCGAGCATTTTGTTTACGTTGTTGAAAATGTTCAAATTCCTACCAAAGCAGTGCACGATGAAATTAAAGTAGTGCTTCCAGGAAAAAAGCAGTGCAAGATGAAATTAAAACAATTGAGAAAAATTGTACATGGATTGTGATGGATTTGCCTCCAGAGAAACAAATTATTTAATGTAAGTGGATCTTCACAATCAAGCACAAAGTTGATGGAAGTATTGATAGGTTAAAGCCATACTTGTTGCTAGAGATTCATTCAATCTTATGGGATTTGTTGGATATATTGGCCCATTTCGTGTGACCCAAATTATGACACATTCTTCCTATCCTTGGCCTATTTGGTTTAGTCCATTTGTTGATTTATCTTAGATTTTGTCTGCTCACAGGTCTGTTTAAAAGGGGATCTCTCTGCCCCTCCTTCACACAATTCATAGTACTTCACTGTGTGCGCAACCTCTTCTTTTTCACTCATCTCTCAAACCCTAGAATCAAGCTCTATGCTTGAGAGTTCTGTGTTCATGCTTTGTCGTCCATCCCAGTTCATCTAGATTAACCTTAAGATCTCTTTATACGAATAGCCTGCAAATAAGTGGCGGGTTAGCCGTGGGTTTGTGACCTGAGTGGTGTTGCCGGTGTGGAGGTAAAAGCCATGATCTCTGTTGGTCCCGGGGCGAGTCAGAATCAGTTTAGAGGGGGGGTGAATAAACTGATCCAAATCTTAACAATATTTGCGGAATAGACTGGGCCCTTGACTCGCGGAGTTATCCGTGCTTTGAAGTGATCAGTTGAGATGATCAGCTAGCTCGGAGTGCTGTGTGTTTGCTTGAGGTGTGCAGTTAAGACATGCAACTTAAAAACTGAAAATAGAGCATACAGACAATTTTATAGAGGTTTGAAGCTCAACTTCTACATCCTCTCTTCCTTCTGCAGAAGGGCAATTCACTATGCAAGTGTAACGTTCCTTTATTATAGTTACACAGTGAAGACAGGTGTTGGACCTGGCTGTCGGTGACTTTACGAGTCACGGATTCCTTTCCAACTGGTGTTGTCCCGGAAGTGGTGATCCAACGAAAGCAGCCTCCTCAGCCGGTAGGGTCGACAGTCTCACACTTGCGATCTCCAATTGCTCGCTGGAGAGATAAGGTGCTATTGTCCATCTTTACAAGGTTTTAGATCTCTTTCGATCTTCAATAATACAATCTTGAAACTGGTATCAACTGGTGTGCTCCTTTGCGCGTCTTTGGCTTGAGCTGGGTAGTTGATCGGTGTAGAATAGAACTGAGAGGTGGCTCTGGGTGGAATTCTTCAACATCTAGTTTGATGAGCAGTTACGCTCCTTCTCTTCAGTTAGGACTTTTGCTTTGCTGAATTTTGAGCTTGAGGCTTTAGAGCTTTGGCGAACGTCTTCGCGGAATGTCTCTGGACTGAAAGTTTTGTAAAAATTCTTAGCAAAGAGTCATGGCCATCTTCTAGGTCACTCGTCTTTTATAGATGAGTGGCTGGTGACCGTTGTTGATCAATAGGTGATCATAAATGATAAAGCCATCGAGGGGCTTTTCATTTAAAGAGCCGTTGAGTAGCCTTTGCTCTTCTGACATGCTCTTGTTCCAAGCTCTCGGTTGCATTAACTTCAAGATCTTCATGTTGGCTTTTCTGAAATTTGAATTTCAGTTTACGACTTCTGTCTTGATTTTCGGTTCTGGGCTTTTACTGGTAGTTGGAATCTTCAATTCCTCGGCTGTCAGTTCTGCGCATCCTTAGCAGTTTTGCAAGCTCCAGTTTAGATCATCTTCAGCTGGTAATTTTGGACTCTGGCTTGATGCTTTCTAAGCTCCAGTTTGATTTACTTCAGCTGACAGTTTTGAACCAGTGTTCTTCAGCTGGTATTTTGGACTGATGTCCCTTCAGCAGGAACTTCCTCGAACTGGTCTTCAGTCTAGATGTTGAGCTGGCGCTTCTTCAACTGGACTTCTGAACTGGTGTGTCTTTAGCTGCTATCCTCTGAACCGGTACTTCTTCAGCTGGAACTTCATTCTTCAGCTGGAACTTTCTTGTGCTGGCATTTCCTTCAACTCGTACATTGGACTAATGTATCTTTCAGCTGGCATTCTTCTTTAGCTGGAACTGGACACTTGTGAACTCGTGCCTTGAACTGGCTTTCTCATCAATTCATAACTGTAGACTGATGGCATTTTGCTACTTCGATCTTGTCGGTACCTGCATTGTCAGTTTTCTTTACTTGCTAACTGATCTAGCAAGGCTTGAAATTCAAGAAACTCTCTTTTCATTTTATGAATTAAAAAATGATAGATTGTAAAATCTGACGGACATTATTATATAATCCATTGAGCTACAATTTATTGTGTATTGTTGTCGGATGCTAATTGATCCAAGAAAGATATTAGTTCATTATTTATATTATTTTTTTACTTGTATAAAAGATTATTATTAAATTATTCTTTGCTATGATTTATTTTTATCATTACAAATACTTGAGAAAATAATGATTTTCATTTGCACCTTCCAGTTAAAGAATTATAGAAAATATAATTACAGTAGTTATCATTTTATTGTGTTTATTACAAAAAATATAATTATATTAAGTATATTAATTACATAATTAACATCATTAATTAGTATAATAGATTATTCTATAATTAAATCAATCTTATATATGATTATAGGTAATGCATGCGGTATGTATAATTAATGTAATATATAATTTTATTTGTTATTGGTTACGTAATTATATATAGCCTCATAGTTTTTTTTTAAATATATAATTAACCAAAAAATGAATAAAAAAAAGCAGTTGGTGAATTTTATACGAAGCCCACAATCGGATTATTTTTTATTTGTATTGTTTTGTAAAAAAAAATAAATTATTAACTGTATTGCTAATATATAATTAATTACTGTAGTAGATGTTCCTGTTAAAATTTAATTTAAATTAATCTTATTATTATTTATTACCCAAAAATTTGGCAGAATATTTACATTATTTGATAACTAAAAAAATGTTCTATTTCTAATTAAAAAAAGTTAACTTCAGTTCATTATATATATCCGTTTATATATATGTGTGTTTGTGTGCGCTTAATGAGTTAACATACATTTTGATTAACGTTCTATATATTATACATTATACAATAATTAAAAGGTTGAAAGTATATGTATTTTTGTGTGTGAATTTTAATATTTTAATTGATTTATTATAAAGGAGGTCTAGATTACAATTAAACTATAATTTTGCAAACCTTTAATTGACATTTTGTAGCTACAGTTAATAAATAATATTCATGTTAAATTTGTCATTATACTATATAGGCATTTTAGGACAATATTTTTATGATAAAAGAATAATCCTTTTTTTTGTGAGAAAATAAAATAATTATGATAAGAATGATTATTGATATTGTCCAAATATTACAAAAAAATTGAATTATAAAAAAATAACTATATAGAATAAACACGAATAAAGTAATGAATACTTAAAATTATAGTTTATGTGATAAAAATAATTATTTATTTGTTTGATAAAATTTTAAAAAGTACACGCACAAATATACTTATAAGTTACTATATATATAAATGAAATGAGAAATTAATGCTACTAAAAAAATGGTCTCGAAGTTCTTATTGAGTGTAAATGTTATGTTATTATTTGATGTAATTTAATCGATGTACATATATTTTGTTGTTATTTAATCAAGCTTACAAATATTAGAATTATTATCAATTATATATAATTTATATTATTTAAACATAAAATGAATAAAATGATCCCCGTACATCGTACGGGATAAATCCTAGTAGTTTCTCATAAGCACAAGTTTATAATTATTGTTCTTCCAATAGTAAACAAAAATAACACAAATGGGTATAACAAAAATAACAATAATATCCTTTGTCGAATTTCTCAAATTTCACTATTAAATGTGGTCCAATACTATAACAAAGTGGTCTATGAAAGTTGCCCTCTTTGACTCGGTTTTTTTTTTTTTTGTTGCTTGATTGCTTTTAAGGAATGAAAACTTGAGAAATCGATGAGAGATATTGGGAAAAATAATGAACGTATGTCTAATTATGAGTGCTTGAGTTGATGACGTCAAAATCTTCTATTAGTAAAATTTTGTGTTTGCACCCTTTAAAATGTTGATGTGTTTATTTATCCCCCCAACCACCCCCCCTCCCCCGCCCAAAAAAAAGTGCTTGGATAGGATATGCAAAATAGTTTGGGGGGTTTAGTTGGACCCTTTCCCTTAATTGAATAGTACAAAAATGCATAATAACTAGTCTACAAAAATTTGAACTTCAAACTTTCTTTCCAATTGAACAGTACAAATATGTAATAAATAACAAAATATATAAACACAACATGATAAATAAAATTTAATCCATCAAACAACCATATCAATAACCATTAAATAAAGTAATTTTTTTTTAGTGGCTATAGAGAAGGAAAATATATCAAATACTATTTTTCAATAACTTTACATATGAAAATCAATAGATCGGGCGTATGGTTTTAAAAAGAAGTTCAGATCAATAACTTTGTTATGTTCTTTCTTTGTCATACTCTTGGAGAGAAAACAAGAAAAGTTTCACCAAAATATATTTGTTGCAAATGTACAAAATCATTGAAATACATACTGATGAATTCTCAAATTAGCTTATGAAACACCATTTAAGTTGAATTTTTGCATGTCCACATCATCAAACTATATATATATATAAAATTATCATCAAATTCATACTGCATAACATATATTATTATCGTGCTTAAAAAAATATACTTGCATTGATTTTGAGATTTCCACTCAGAACACAACCAATCCTGTACAAACCAATGCTTGAATAGTCTCAGACTTCGAAGAGCTTCAATATTGATCAAGAATCTCCCTGTAGCACTAAATGCTAATTCTGATGCTATGGTGGTGACATGGATGAATTGCTTATCACGTGCCATGTTGGATAAGGTTCTAAACTTCAAAGTGTTTGATTTCCACCAACATAACACATTAAAGCTAATACTCTATCCTTCTTTGCAAACATACAAACGTTCTTGAAGATATATGTCCAATTCAGATGTGCTAAGTCCAACAATATCCAATTTGTGTGCCTATAATTCAAATTCGATTATCCATTTGGATTTACCCTTCATATATTCCAGCATAAATATTTTTATCAGATTATATTATTCTTCTTCTATTATCTAATCTTGCATTGTTAGAAGAAATATGATCCACATATTCTGCATAGAGTTCAAATAAGGAAGAATGTATAAATTCAATCTTATCAAGAGTTTTTAAAGCATGTATCTTCAAGCAGCAAAACTCAACCAACTTCATCTAGTATTTAGGATCCAACACTGCATCCATAGCCATCAACAAATTAGTAGCACCCCTAATATTTATCAAATTTCGAACAAATTCCGCACCATCATCAATTGAATTCTCATTTAAAATTTATCATATTTTCCAAACTCCAGGAATATACAAGTTTGAAATTACATAATTGACACCAAAAAATATTTGTGTGGCATCACTGAAATATTCTAAAAATTTACAAATATCAAATGGTATATCTTAATCACAAGATGGAAACCATTGATAATGTGAATCTATTTCTTTGTATCAAGAAAACATGAAAACTCATGATTTTCATACATTTTGAGGTTCATTTGGATGGTAGTTGATTAGCAATGCATGCATAAGTTGACAAGTTGCGCATAGTTTTTTATATTTCATACAATGTCATGTTTTGTTTATTTTGAAGGGATTTATTACCAAATATTTTATGATATGAAATAGAGCTTGGGAAGTATATACATAAGATGATATAATATCAAGTTTAAGAGCGTGTTGCAAAAGTAATCAATTTAATCGGATGAGAAACGAGCAAGAATGAAGTAAAATAATGAAGTACGTCAGGGAGACAACGTATAACATGGACCATGCAATAAGATTACTCATCTCCATGGACCGTGGAGTGATATTTTTCTATATAGAAAGTTTTGAACAGTTAAGCATGGTCCATGCTCATTTCTGGTGATTTTTAGACATTCCTTTCAGGCTTGATTTCTATTCCTTTTGGGGTTTGGACTCCTCCGGCTATATATAGAGGTGTTAGGGAAATGATTTGATCATCTAAGATCATCCATTATCATCCCACAACACCCATTATCATCTACACACATCACATAAGATATAAACCCTTGAAGATTGAAGATAGAAGAGAAGACACATGATTGAAGATGCGCTCATCTGGGCATAAGTTTTATATCATATCTTCTTTTCTTTCTTATTTAACTATGTTTTCTAGAATGTTCTATTCAATTTCTTTGGATTTGAAATGAGATGTGAGTAGTTAATCACTTTGCAATTCTAGGATTTTGAGTAGTTTATTGGAATTGAGGTTTTAATGATTAATTGATTTTTGATCAATAAAATATTAACTACTAGCAAGTGCACCGTGTAACTGTGTATAATGATGAGTAAGGTCGTATTCCACAGAGACTAATAATAAATGTGCACCCTTAAATAATAATGATGATGATGATGATGATGATGATGCTGGTGGTGGTGGTGATTTAGGCTTGACTTATACGAACATAACATACTCTATAGAAATCATTTCTTTGGAAAGAAAATGTTGCAAATTTATAAAAAAAGAAATTAGGTCGCTACAATACACATTTTCTGAAACTTGAATACCGATTTAGTTCCTAGAGTTTCTTCAAATCTTAGAGAAATATGCATATACACATCCATCTCCAAGTGCCTATTCAGAAAGTAAATTTTAATGTCAAACTGTTGAAGATTCCAATATAAATTAGTTGTTAAACATAGGATGATTCTGATGGTAGTCAATCTTGCAGGGTATCATCTCTGCCAAGGTTCATCGCTTGTTTTCCTTCACCGGACGGTCGGCGTCGTTCGTATCTTAATAGACAATGCAGCAGACTGTAAGGGGGTGGCTCAGGAGTACCTGACCACTGGTGACTCCTTCAAAAATGACCGAACACACACCCAGACTCAGTGGCTAAGAGATTATTAGGAAAAACTATTAAGAGTTTACCTAACTGGGGTTTTGATGATATGTCGAAATATGTCAAAGTGTGAAGAGAGCCTTGAAAAACTGAAAAGAAATCAAGCAGAAAACTAAGGTTGATCAAAACAAAAACTGAGCTATCAAAGCCTCAAAATGATGCTTTCCAGAACTTGTTGCCGAGTTCTATATATTCTCTTAAGTCGCAGAGAATGACAACATTATTTCATCATTCGGTCATCATCTGATCCTCATCACAAAGGACACTATGATGGAAACCCTCCATCTTCCAGGAGCAGGTTCACAGGCAGACTCGATAGTCATGCCAAATCAAAGAGAATTATGGAGTAACTGGACAAAACTAGGAGTTGAGCATAGAGATTTCTCACATAGACTAAAGGACAGTATGCAGCCGGAGTTCATACAACTCTAAGATATAGTCATCCACTGCCTGAGAGGCAACTTGGGCTATATCCATTTCAGTGCCGAAAATGCTCACCTGATGGCACTTATCTACAATCGATGCAAAGTAGACTGGGCATCGTTCATGCTATCTCAACTATGCCAGAATGTTCTGAAGGTCCACTTTGACTATCTAACGGGCACCTTCAAGGAGAAGTTAGGATTTATCAATCGACTTAGCATGATCATCTATGATCAAATCTGACCTCTTCCAGACCACGGCGTGTTGCTGGACCGAAGAGACTATCTTCCCACAATCTTTCTCAAAAGGAAGAAGAACGTGAAGCTTTTTGATAAAGGATCGCGAAGACCGAAAGTTGCTGATGAAGGAACCTCCACTCCGACTGAACTGACACCCAGCAGTCGAGAAAAGCAACCCATGTCAGAAGATACACATGATGACGGAGTCAACTACGCCAGCTGATTCTGAACCAGCTGAAACCAACTACATGGATAGCGTTGAAGACAACTTCAACCAAACTCTCGAGCAACTGCTTTACAGTAGATTTTGCATACTTAAGAGTCATGATGCAGTGGGAACCCTCGCAGTTTCAGGGGGAAGTACAACCTTAGGAGAAAGAGATGAGGTCTGTAGAAATTGTCTAGGAAGGGAGGCGCCATGGAGAAGCCAGGCGTCAGGGGGAAGTTTGGGGGGATATCTGGAGAAATGCCATTGATGGGAGACGTTTGGAGGAATGCTACAGAAAAAGGAGAATGTAGCAATTGGTGGAATAGATGAAGAAAGGGGATAAGTACCAGCTGAAGAAGCGCAACAGCTGAAGAGCTACAAACTGAAGAAAAAGAAGAAGAAAAAGAAAAATAAACTGTTGTAGATTGAAAGAAATCTAATCAGTTTATATAATCAGTTTCTTAGCTATGAAAAGTTTTCTTACTTGATTGTGTTCTCTTTTATACAAGTCAAAAATTTCTTATAATCAGTTTTTCCATCATTGCTCAATTTTGCTATGTTTTGGACATCATCAAAAAGGGGGAAATTGTTAAGAAAAACTATCAAGAGTTTTCCTGACTAGAGTTTTGATGAGATATCAAAATATGCCAAAGTGTGCAGAGAGCCTTGAAAAACTGAAAAGAAATCAAGCAGAAAACTAAGGTTGATCAAAATAAAAACTGAGCTATCAAAGCCTCAAAATGATCAATCCAAGAGAGAAAGAAAAAGAAAAGAGAGAAAAGAAAATAAAAAAATTAAATAATAAAAGGACATCATTGTAGATGACAAAGGAATAAAAATTCTTAAATACATAGATTTATTTTGACCATATATATATATATATATATACATAGATTTAAAACTAAAAAAAATTAAAAAAATGCTTGAATGACTAGTATGAGTGACATATTGACATGAATGATACATATTTGAAATAGAGACACACTGAATTGAAGAACTATAGAAAATGATGAATTTAATTTATAGGGTTCTTGAATTTTTATACTGAAATGATACATGCATTTTAAATACAATCCAAAATTAAAATTAGAATTATAGTAAATCCCATTAAATTTGGGATAAAAAAAAATTAATATAAGGCTTGAAGGAAGTCATGAATTAAATTGCATTTTCAATTGAACCTTTGTAATTCTCAAGTGATTTAATATATATGGATGGAATCACTTAATTGATGGAATAAGCCTATAGTGTAGCTAGATTGAAATTTATAATTTTTCTCTATTGTATATTCGTATATAGATATGCACAATTATATTATATGCTTAAAATATTGTAATATTATATTACTTATATATATAAGTTAAGATGTACATATATATAATTAAATTTTACTTTATTATATGTATTTGAATTAAACTTTTTTCTTTAGGATTAAATCAATGATGTATATTCGTTGACATATATTCATTATTATATTATATGCTTAATATATCGCATGACATTACTTTACTTATATATATACATACACGTGTGTGTGTAAATATATATAATTAAATTGTTGTTTTATATAATCTTAATATATATAAACTATTATGTATTATATTATATGATATATGTTTAATTAATATACAATTAAATTGGTATATAAAATCAACTTACTAAATATAGTAAATATTTTTGGTAGGAAGTGTAAGGTTACTAATTAAGGTATAACTTTTCATTTTTAAATAAACAGAGGGATTAACGTAATATATTTTAAAAAGTTGAGGGATCAATTTACATCGAAATTTTTTTTATTTCATGACTAAACTGAGATTTCAGGTATAGTTGAAGGACCAAACCGGACCTTTTTCCCTATAATATAATACATGGATAATGTACGAAAACACACTTAAGGTATTAACCAATCCCAATTAGACACTAAAAGTATGACCTGACTCATTTGGTCCCTTAAACTATTATAAATAGCTCTATCGGCACATTCAACTATTTTAAATGGCCTGATCGGCCCCTTCCTTCAAAAATTATTAATTTTTCATTAGTAACTAAGGTTTATTAAACATGCAAAATTCGACAATGTAATTTGAGGTTAAATTGTATCGTCTATAGTTATCTATTAAACGAATTGAGATCGTGTTATGTAGCACACACTTAAGAGTTTAAAACTTCATTCAATTTCGATATTCACGTTGAATCAATATCGAAATATTCATCTAAGTCATGATTATAACTATTGCCCTCGAGTTTTCTCCATCCAATTACTCCATTATGTAACATACCATTGAATAACTGAGAATACAATCAGAATGCCTATGGTGAGATTTTTTCAACCGTATATAACATTGCATGATATTAACGTAGGGATCGCTTAAAATTAGATTGTAAAATTTTCGCACATTTAATTTACATTAATTGCTAATTAAAAATAAATATTTTTTTATAGAAGTGTTTATTTGCACCATTTAAAATAGTTTAAAGGCCCAAATGAGCCAAGTCATCATTAAACGTGTAACTGAGGCTCAACTAATACCAAAGTATTTTTTCATTTTATCCTTATAATATGTTATAATATTCAACATTTGAAAAATAAATTATAATCTTCGCCCAATATATTCAATACTTTAATAGTTAAATAACAATTTCGAACCCAAAATACATCTACAATACAAAGAAATAAATGCACATATTTCAATTCCTATAAAATATTTTTTGTTGAGAACATCTGAATTCTCATGCCCTCCTCATTTTATGATATATGATAATCTATATATATATATATATATTGATCTATTTTTTTCACTTTAAAATTTATAAATTAAAATTTTCCAAATCTAATTATTCAAAGAATATTCATCATGAAACCCGTTTGACCCTCCAAGAAATCTCAGGTAATTATTATCGTTTTATGCTCATTCTTTTTTTTTAAAATTTTCAAATTTAGTATTTTTAAATAATGAGATTTTATTGAATCTCAAAGAAAACGTTTTAGTTCACTCCATATATAATTTGTACATTGTTTACATGTCTTAATTTGATTATTTTCAAAATTATTATAGTATAATGACCAATTCTTTTTTTTTATTATTTGAACTAAATTATCAGAGAATATAGCTTCATTAACTAAATTTTTATTACTCGAACTATATATATATATATATATATATATATATATATATATTCATTAATGGAATTTTTACCATATATCCGGCGATAAGTCATAGTTTTTTATAATTCTATGTAATAAACCCAGATTTTATGTTTTAGGCAAATTACACTGTTCAAATAAAAAAATTGCAGCAAATGGATTCTATTTGATCTTCAGAAAATCTCCATTGTCAAACAACTTGATCTATGGAAATATTAAATTATAAATTGACTTTCGTACTAACAAAAAATTATAAACAGACTTCATAAAATCTATAATATTGCAATGTATCGAACTTAATACACACAAATATACATTAAGTTTTACTTTTTAATATTTTCTTTTTAAAAATATATGTGAAAAAAACATTGTTCTTTTCTTATCTAATACAAAATGAATTAATTAATTAAATCAAATTATGTATTAAAAATGAATTATTTTTTATCACTTGATTTACGTAAACATCTATTTAAAATTATTATAACATTATTTACGTAATTATATAGATAATATTGTTTATATAATTACTCATCAAATTACTAAGTTACATTCATAATTTTGTCTAGGAAGATGCTTCAACAAAAGGGAAACATGTAATTAAAAGCAAAATATAGATTTAAGTGAAAATTACATACACCATTTCATTAATTTCTGCAATAATGTAAGGATTTAACTCAGAGCTTGGCTTGCAATATCAATATAGCATTCCCATGAACATTTTTTGGAAAGATGGTAAGGTAAAACCTACACTATTTAATGAAAAAAATAAAATAATACACTCAAATATATATATCGTAGCCACTCTACTAATTGTAAAAGCCTACTAACCACACGCACGACACATATTGCACTATGAAAATCATGTCAACAAAAGCCTGACGACGTCGCTAGTCGGTATCTACTCCATCGTCTGCTTCTTCCTCTCTTCGTTCACCGACATCTTCATGTGGAAGATGCTGCTTGTTTAAAACAGGGAGGTGGATGATCTTGATTATTTGTCTTGGTATAGGATGAGGTTGATCGACATGGCTCATTCGTGGGTGTCGCTGCTAGTGCTTGTTTTGTGACGTGAATCTGTAGTCATACTGAAGAATGAAAGAAAATTCATGGATTTAATTTACACAATTCTATGACATTTATAATGGGCAAGAAAACATCATCCCAAAATTCATATAAGAATGAAATGGTTCAAAGGAATTTTTTTTTATATAATTACTCCTTAATTGTAGTGATTAAATGATACGTCGGTAGAAGCTGTCAAAACTAATGAGGTTGTGGGGATTTTTGATGATGTGCAGCCAAGTGTTGGTGAAGTTATGAATGAAGATCAGCAGGGACAACTACTTTGAAGGTCCAAGCATTCGAAGAAGATTTCCGCATGACTTCTTGATTAATTTGTTCTTAGTCATAATTGCACGCATATCTAATTATGCCTATTTCTTTAGAATATGATTATTTTCTCTTGCCTTAATTTTAATTGGTTCATGGTATTTTGTGGAGTGGAAAATTTTTAATTGGGAAAATAATTTTGCAAGGGTGGAGAAGAGAAGAAAAACAGAGCAAGCAAGTGCAATATTGAGAAAAGAAAAAAAAAAGACACAGCGCGGGCGAGCATCACGGCGCGGGCGGGGGGCGAAAAGGCCGAGACCCCGTGCCCCCGCCGCGCCTACCTCCCCTGCGGTGCTCCCTCTTGCAAGCCCCGCCGCGATTGGCGCCCCCGCGGGACTGCTTCACCATGCCCCCGCGGGGCACCCTCTCTCTTGTTTCCCCTCTCTTGTTCCCTCTAGCCAACACATACCCCCCGTGAGGCCCACTTTTTTCAACCACTTGTAGACATCATTCACCACTTGTACTCCCCCTCTGGACACTTGTACTCACCCTCCTCAATAATAATTCACCTATGTCCTTCACTCCCCATCTCCTTCTACGAACTCTTCCATTTCCCCAACTTTCACTCCAAAATTCTGCTAAAATTCACAGCACCTCCTTCCCAGTCCTTCCAAAATTCCACCAAAAATTCACCAAGCTCCTACACGCCCCGCCGCTCCATCTAGCCCTGCCACGCTACACAACCCCGCCGGGCTATGTTCTTGTCCTCAACCTCCAAATTGTTGCTGCACTTCATCTCTCTACATATCTCCAACCTCCTCACCATGGGCCCCAAAATGAAGTTGCCCAAAATTTTTGGAGGAAAGGGCAAAGACAAGAGCAAGAATGCTAGCAAATCCACAAACACGGACAAGGGCAAAAGACAGGAAGGCACAAGCTCCCCGCCCATGGTATCGGACCTCCGCCAACAATATGGAGCTCCATTCCTCATCACAACACCAAATGAAGGTAACCGTTACCTCACCCTCCGTAGCCATGAGATATCTTGTCCTCGTTACATTGATTGGAAGTTGATGCGGGAATTGAATTTGGAAAAACAAATAATGGAGTATCTCAAGGTGCTCAATTTGCAAACCTTTGCTAGGATGCAATTTTACACTTATGATAATGTCGTGCTTGAATTTTTGGTGTCATTTCAACATGATGAGGATGAGGGAAAGAGTTGTACCTTTCGGATGTTTGATATGTAATATAACATAACTTTGGCTGAATTGCGGGATTACTTTAATTTCCCAACTGTGGGGATCAAGAGAATAGCATCTGATTTCAATGTTGCGGATGCATGGTATGAAATTTCGGGGTTCCGGAATTGGAATACAAAAGGCATTCCGAGCAAGTTCATTGAAGATCCCGCCTTGTCCATCGTCCATAAGTTCTTGGCATACAACATTTCGGGAAAGGAGCAAGCCAACAAGATGAACTCAACAGAGGTTTTTCTTCTTTGGTGTGCCAAGAAAGGCCGGAAAGTGTGCCCATCCACCTTCATTTTGAGCACTATCCATGACGCCGTCATGCGGAAGACCCAACACCCTTCCTTCTGTGCATTCATCTCCGCCCTTTGTTTCAAAATTGGAGCACTTACTGAGGATGCCCCAGCTCCCACTGGCTATAGAAGGCTCGACGCCCCCACAATTGACAAAAGCGAGCTCAAGCGAGCTGAAGTGATCTACAATGAGCGAGAGGTGTGCCCTCATGCAAAGACGACTTGTGTTGGCACCTTGAAGCAAATCTAGCACAGCACCATGGAGCTCACAAGAGGTTCCTCCTCTGCACCACAGGAAACCAATGAAGAGGGCGACGATGATGAGCATGACGTGGTCAGCCAACAAGAGGGACATGCAGCCTCTCACGGGTACCACATGCCTGTAAATGACTGGGGGTCGTTGTAACACCCCAAACTACTCCGTTTGGCCACGTCACTTAACATACAATTTACTTACATATTTTGTGTGCTTATATTCAATATGAGTGGAAGCTAAGGTCAAAACATGATAATAGCATGATGAGGTATGGCATTATAATTTTCAATATAAATTTTTTGCAATTAAGCATTTATAACATGCAATCTATCATATCTATTTTGTCACACAACATGGATTTAAGTAAAAGCATCTAACCTATTGGGCTCATAGGTCTTACTCAACCCGTCTGTCTACCATCCACGATTTCAACATACATACTTCATACATAATAGGCTCCAAGGTCGAACGACCCGCCTTTAAATTGTTTTTGCATAATATCAAGTTATACACATCATAACCTACAAAAGATCGGGCTATTCCCATCCCCAATGGTCATTGATCATAAAGCAAAAGGAGTGATCAATGTAATAATAATAATAATAATAATAATAATAATAATGTAAGTATTTTCAAAAGAAGAGCATGCAAAAGATAAACACAAACTTGCGGGGTTTCTCTTGTGTTCACAACGCTCCTACTCGGGCTCCGACTCCTCAACCTGAAATTCATTGAATGAATGGGGTGAGTATTTAACAACATACTCAATGGGGAACACTGTAAACAGTTATAGCTAATTGCACAAGTGAAAATATAACATATGGACTTTTCTTTACTTTGTAGAGACTAGTCTTAACCCCGTAGGGTCTAAACATCATGATGCCCCTGTTAATGAACATCTTTGGCCCTGTAGGGATGCCCGCAGACATACTACCCCCCATGGAGGACATTAACAGGTCTATATTCAATCCGAAAGGATCTCTGCCCCGAAGGGTCTCTTTGTCGACCCCGAAGGATCTCTTTTATTCACCGGTCCGAAGACCCTTCATACATATACAATCAAAGCACAACAGTAACTATAACCTTACACGTGTTCACAGTTTAGAGTTACCCCACCTTAAGAGACGCTTTCACAATTTCTCTACCTTTGAAATACTCCTTTGTCGCCCACAAGTTGTCCACCTCGAGCCCCAACACGTCACCTAGCACCTTTTAATCCTCTTTTCATTTTAGATGTCGAGCCATACAATTAAATCATAACTTTAACCCAGCTCATGCTATACTTTTCTTTAAAGACTTCATACATACCCATATACATAACTTTGGATATACCAACTCATAATATGATTTTGGACTCAAAATACACATTAAAGCTCTTTGAAGCATTTAATCGAACACGTTACGGGCGCACATTTAAACCACATGTTCATAACTCATTTTAAATCCTTTAGACCCAACATTTCAAATACAAACACCTTCACCATAGGGATCTAACATACATGAAACTCAACCCCATACAACCATCACAACACCTCCAAACCACATCAACAAAACAAGGGAAAATTAGGGCAAAAATCTAAACCCTAGCATCAAAGAACCATAGGAATTCGATATAACTTCACATATAGCTTCAAGGAGATAAATAAACCATATGTTCAAGATATTAAAGCAAGAGGATCAACAAAATCGAAGAACCCTAATTTTGGGTAACAAACCCTAGGTTCAAATCAACAAGAATGGAGCTTAATCATCAAGAGGGAAGTGGTGTTAGATTACCTTAGATGATGGATAATGATGGTAGAATCCCCTTCCAAAAGTTGAAGGATTTCTTGAGAGAGAGGTGGAGGAAATCACCAAAGAAGAGAAAAGAAATGAAGATGAAAGGGATAAGTGTTGTATTTATAGGTAGGAAAATCGGCCCAGCCCGCGCGACCGCGCGAGGTGGCTCTCGGCCATCGCTCCCCGCGAGCGCGCACACCCCGCGGGTGCGCGCCTCGCCCACGTCCCGCGGGCGCGCAACACCCCGCGGGCGCGCGGCCTCCCCGCGGGCGCTCACCGCTCCGCGGGCACACACCTTGCTCAAAATCAACTCCCGACATTTCCAACTCCATTTTAAAACGACTTAGATTTTCGAAACACTTTTAATACATACCGAAAAAGCAACTCAGCGTTAGGGTGTTCAAGGTATGGCAAAACACATAATCAATGCAATAACATTCATTCATTATCATATAACTCGACACTTTTAATATTAAATGTTATCATGTATTATACACTTAGTATAATACCATCGTGCTATGACGTATCGGCTCAAGTGAGACAACCTGCAATAAAACAACGACATAATATATAAACATACCACATGATTAATATTCAACAATATCAATTCGAAATCATTTACTAAAATTATAATTTATAATTTAGCAAAAAGGGTCGGGGTATCACAGTCGTTCCAAGGGTACATGGACTCTCGATTGGACAACTTCCAACACTCTATTGCCGACACCATGAGCACCTTTGGAGATCAAATCCGGGATTCCATGTCGACTTCTTGGCAAGAGCATAATGCCCGCATATTGTAACAACAAGAGTGTTGGGATACCTCTTTTGCCCTTATGCATGATGCGATTGGGGCCGTGCACCAGGATGTTCAGGGTATCAACACTCGCCTTGACACGCATGATGAGCAAATTTGAGCCCTCCAATCGAGTTGGGATGCATGGACTCTTGCCTCTTCATTTTCGCCACCACCACCAGATGAGCAGTGAAGTACTTTGTGTTTTGTCTTACTTGTGTGAGTTGTTTTTCTTGTAGTTGTCATTAATTTCTTTCCATTTTGGTGTTTCCCTGTGTTATTTTGTAGGAGCTCGTGCACGTTGCCAGGTTTTCTACAAAATTGTAACGTTCTCTACTCCTTTCTCCCTTTTGCTTACATTCGTTGTTCATACATTGAGGACAATGCATGTTATAAGTGTGGGGGAGAGCTTGTTATGTTATGTAGTGAATTGTGTTGTTTTTGCTTAAATATGTTGGTATTGATGATGTTATGTTAATTATGTTGGTTTTGATATGCATGATTATTTGTTTTAGTTATCTAAGTATAGTGTGATTCTCCCACTTAGTATTTTGACTTGCCCGATGGTCAAATTTGAAATTTTTCTGATATGAGTCTTCAAGGAATTACTCTCAAGTTGGTCATGAAAAAAAAGGAATTGTTTCGTGGTGTCACTCTCAAGCATGAATTATTTTTGAATGTGATCACAATTTGATGATTAACGTTGAAGGGTATTGCTCTTGAAGAATAGGAAGCATGCTTGGCCTTGTTCTTGAAAACTACTCCCCTTAATCATTTATCCTAGTATTTATGATATGTAAAAATAATAATATAAAAAAAGATAAAAAAAATATATATAAAAAAACAGAGAAAAGGGGGAAAATAAGGATCTCTACTCCTCTAGTTGATTTATTGGACTATGAGTATGGGAAATCATGCAAGGACACTAGGGATGTCCTCTCTATGGTTGTACCTTGTGATTCTTAATCCATACCCCCATGTATGTGTTTAAATAAATGGGATTGCATTCCGGATTCTACTCCTCTCATGTGTGTTAATCCTTTCACGTGTTGCATGATGAGTATGGGAAACCACATTATGAAGCTCGGTTATACTCGATGATTTGACCTAATGATCCTTGTCCTGTGTTTGCAATCCCCTTGTTGCTTAATGAAGTAGCTTAATAAATGTGGATGTGATTTGTGGGGATGTAAATTAATTGAATTTGGGCTAGCATGTTTTTCCTAGACTTAAGAGGACAAGCAATTCACTTGATAAGATATTGTGTTCACATTCTTGAATAATGAATGCTTTTGTGGGAACCATGCAAATTGACGATTACATGATCACCTTGTGAATATTTCCCTCTTGCTTCATATTTTTAATTTCTTGTTTGCTTGAGGACAAGCAAATAGCTAAGTGTGGGGGAGTTGTTTAGTGTCTAATTGTGTTATTTTAATTTATTTATTTTATTGTGTTTAGTACTTATTTTGTTTAATTTTATATTGTTTTGTGTTGATCTTATGTGTTTATTTGTGTTTATTGCTCTAATGGTGGATTATGCCAAGTATTGCAAAAACTTGAGCTTTTAATCATAAAAGCAGGTATTTTACGGCAATTAGGTGGCAAGTGCAAATCGAGTAATTGAGTTGGGTTGTTTAATTAAGAAAATCAAGACGTTAAAAGGAATTGGGAAAAGCACCCGCACGGGCGGGCACCACAGCGCGGGCGGGGCGCGAAAAGGTTGAGAGCCTCGCGCCCTCGCCGCGCCCCAGAACCCCGCCGTGCTAGCCCCTACCGCGCGCTGTGCGCCCTGCGGCGCCCTACAGCCCGTCGGTGCGTGAGCTGCTCCCTCTCCTTCTCGGGTCCAGTTTTCCCTCGTGTTGTGACTCTACCCCTTTTCACTCTAGTTCCAACTGATTCTAATCAGTTAAGGACTCTTTTGAACTGCATTTTTAATTCCTAGACTTTATAGCTTTTTATTACATAAACTTTTAGAGTGGACTTTTGGGCACAAATCTTCCACAAAAATCCCCTTCATTTTCATTAATTGATCTCTTACCATCAATCTCACATCACCTTCTCTCTCTCTCTCTCTCTCTCTCTCTCTCTCTCTCTCTCCCCCTCTCATTTTCTAATAGATTTTGAGGATTCACCATCATTCCATTCCATTCACTTCATTCTCACCAGACCACTCACACCATTCTCTCCATTCTCTCTCTTTTCACACACACTACACACACAAAATCTCTACACATTTTCCTCCACCATTTCCACTATCATCACCTTCACAAGAGAGAGGAGGAGGAAAAGAAGAAGAAGAGAACCAAGCCAAGTTAGGAGAAGAGAAGACGAGAAGGTCCCGATAAAGAGCCATCCGCAGAAGCTAAGCTCGAAGGAGGTCTCTCTTGTATTTTGTTTACATTTGTTGGATATTTGTGGGGATTTGTCCCAAGACTCTTGAAGGATATACAATATTGTAGAAGTTATCTTCATTTACATTTGATTTATGAGATGATGTTCTTCTATAGTGTTTGCATATTTTTGAGCATATTTAGTGGCTAATCTCTCTATTAAGGGGTAGAGGATCGATGTGGTTTTGATCTATGCTTGTTTTTGTTGATTGTTGTTGTTGGAATCATGTTTTTTCATGTTTAGGTAATTGATCACTATTTGAACATTGATAGGATTTAGAGGAGTCTTGATTATGAATCTAAATCCGGAAATTGGTTCCTTCGACGTTAGGTGGATGGGGTTCCTAAACCTAATATGTCAATCTTGCTTGTACGATATAGCAAAGAGTGGTTTAACGGATAGACGGTGATAGTAATTGAAGTTAAACTAATTGGAAGGGACTATCATATTTGTGAGAGTAGCATTATCAACTTGAATAAAGCATAGTGATAAAACCATTGAGAGAATCTACACCCTAATACCTTAATCAAACTTATTTCCTCTAATCTCAATTTAATTTGTGTTTTTGCATTTAATTATCTCGCTTTATTGTCCGTTTTGAATTCCTAGCATAATCATCATCAAACCCCCTTGTTAGAATGTTTAGATTTTATTTTAGTTGTTTACTTGAAAGCATGTGTAGTCTTTAGATAATTCTTTCCTATAAAGTCTTCATTGAGAGATCGACTCGGGTTAAGCTTATTGCTTCTTCAATTGACCCCGTCCAATTGCGGGTGTGGTCCTAAGTAGTGTCTAGTAAGCATAAACCGGAAATTATAAGTGTAAATTTGTGGACCGCGAAACAATGAGGGAATTGGTGCAGGACCTTACCCTATTAGGGACAGGGAGAGGGATACATCGAGTTGATGCCTCTTATAATGGCATAAAAGGAAGAAACCACATGAATTCCCACATGCGCGCAAGACAAGAATCAACACCTATGGATTTTCGGCCACACTCCATAAAACTCAATTTACCTCGATTTGATGAAACTGACCCACGGGGTTAGATTTTTCGGGTACAGGAGTACTTTGATTTCCATGACATTCCTAACGAGCAGAGAATTAGGATAGTAGCCTTCACGATGGAATACAAGGCTTCGGAATGGTATTTATGTGCAAAAGAAAATGGAAGATTAACAACATGGGAAGACTTCTTGGGACAGATTAAGAAGAGATTTGAACCTTCTCAGTACGAGGATTATGTGGGAAAGCTGTCGAAACTCACACAGTGCAGTACCATTACTGAGTATCAAGATGAGTTTGAAGCCTTGATGAACAAGGTGAAGGGAGTCCCCGATCCTATTTTGTTATCTATGTTCATTGCCGGACTTAAAGAGGAAATCCAGTGTAGACTGCTCTTATCACGTCCAGACACATTAGAAAAAGCTTTTTCTAGATCAAAAATGTTCGTATCTCATTACGGAGAAAATTCTCAGGACTCACGGATAGGAAATAAATGGCAGGGGCGTTCCAATGGGAGAGGCACTCTGCTCGCGACAGGGGAACAGTAGTAGGGAAGCCCGGATTGGAAGAAAAATCAATGGGAACAACCGCAAATATAAACCCCAAGAGAGGAGGGCCTTCGACGATGGGGAATCTCAAGACCAACCTTCCAGTACGCTGATTTACACCGGCTGAAATATAAGAAAAAATATCGAAGGGATTGTGTTATAACTGTAAACAGAAATGGAGTGTGAATCATCATTGCAATAACCGCTATCTACTGTTCATTAGGCCAGACAAAAAGGATTATGAGTCTATTGAATCAGAAGGGGATGATGAGATAACTATTCAAGGAGATATTTATAGCCTGAATTCACTTTCAGGCCAAAAAAGCCACGATCTTTGCGAATGTGAGGGCAAGAACGGAGGACAGTGGATTCAAGTGTTAATTGACAGTGGAAGTACTCACAATTTTCTGAATCTGGAAGTAGCTGAGAGGCTCAAGCTATCTATAGAGTCAGTTTCACCATTCTGAGTATATGTCGGTAATCAAGACTCTTTACTATGTGACTGCAAGGCTACATAGGTACATGTGGAACTACAAGGAACTACATGTCAAATTGATTTCTATATTTTATCCATCAAGGGGCTAGAGATGGTGTTGGGAATGTCGCGGTTGCAAAAGTTCGGTCGTGTGACACATGATTACAAGAAAATGACCATGGAATTCCGTTGGGAGGAAAAGAATGTGATATTGCAGGGAAACGAGGATATATCAGCGAGGAATGTATCTTGCCATCAATTTCAAGCTATGTGGAACTCAGGAGAAGTGCAAGAAATTTATGAAATATTTGTACTAACTATTGGTGAGGTGGAGGAGGAGAAACTAAAATTGTCAGTTGACATGCCATTGACAATTAAAAATTTATTGAAGAATTATGAGGGTGTATTTCAAGAGCCGACCTCATTGCCACCTAGGAGAGTGTTCGATCATCGAATTTATTATTGGGATTTTTTTGAATTGAACCACCGCATGATCTAATTGGATATTCATTAATCCTAATGTCATATAGATCATAATTTTATATAGCACATATGTTTTAATTAACCGAGTTTAATTAACATGCATAACCTGTTTTCGATTCTACTAAAGCGGAAACATAGAAAACTGAAAAATGACTTACAAAATAAATGACGGGTTGAGGACAAGATTAAAGGTCTAATCTTGCTATTGTAAGAATGATAATAGGCGCCCCTTGATGCTATTCCATTCCTTGATCTTCTGTTGTATTCCCGGACTGAATCTAGTTTCAGGGTGGGCTGAAATCTACTAGATCGGTATGGAATCTGTGGAGGTCAAGAGAACACGAGAGGGCTAATATTTTATGATGATAATTTCGTGCCCTCCACTCTCTTATTTATAAGGGGGTGGACGAAATTAGTGTCCCAGTTGGACTGGAATTCTATCTCTATCTCTTGTTCTATCTCCAATCCAATTCAGTCTCTTTTTGGGCTACAACAGGGATCTAGATGAATATTAAATTGGCTCATTAATTTATTTAATATCTAATATCCAATAAACTTAGGATATAATTAAATAAATTAAGTATTATTTTTATTCCACTAAAGAAATAATACTGACCTACCAATTTAATACATATTTCTGAATATGCTTTCTCCTTTAGTCCAGCCATTCCCCATGTTTAAGATATAATGCCCATTAATTAATTATGTAAGTATTCTGACAACTATAATTAATTAATATCTTTTCCTTGAGTAGTACCACACAAGCTTTACTCATGCACGGAATAAATTCCACCTGCAGGGTTTCAGCATGAACTTGTATTTCCTCAAGGGGACACCATCAACCTGGCGCACCAGGACACAGTGCCCCTACATATTGCACGACCCATCATAAGTGTAAATGTCACAACCTAAGATATCAAAATTATTGATCCTATGAAAGAATCTAACCATTTAATAAATCAAAGCTGCAAACACTACACGTATATGTCCGCCAACATATAGGGGTTAAGAACCCGAACTCTGTGGATTCTTATTCTCTCATTTAAGGTCAGAACAGAGAATAGAATCCTAAGTAGATCCTCATCAATACACTTGCCCGTGTATTAGAATAATCAGTTAGTTAAGACAAACTAACTATCAGATTATTTTACGGCGTAACAATAGCAGGTTCAGTGTCATCTAAACCGTGAGCCTTTTAATACATTACAAGGAACCGATGCTATGATCTAACCGTGTGTTTACCCACACCATGTCATCTACAATGTAAGTATAGTGAACATGCATGTAAATATAACAATTTAAATGCAAACAGTGACTCCAATTGTATTCATTCTATATCATCATAAAACCATCATCAATAATGTATACAAAAGATGGGTCTTCTAGTATACAAAACCAACACCTTCAACATTCTAAGCAATCATGATCTCAATATTGGCGTCGTATTTGCATAAATTTGTTGTGGTTTTTTTCGATGATATCTTGATCTATAGTGATACGGTGGAAAATCATGAAGAGCATTTGAAGCTGATTCTCCAATGTCTTCGGGATGGTAATTTTTTTGTTAAACTAACAAAATATCAATTTTGTAGGACTCGAATTGAATATTTGGGGCACTATGTGGAGAGAGGTGAAAACCACCCGAATCCTGAGAAAATTGATGCCATGGCAGAGTGGCCGAGTCCAACAACCCTCAAACAATTACGGGGTTTCTTAAGACTCACCAGTTACTATCGTCGGTTTATTCAGCGCTATGCTGAAATAGCAGCTCCTTTAACTGATTTGTTAAAAAAAGAGGCATTTAAGTGGTCAAATAAGGCGGAGCAAGCTTTCATGCAATTGAAAGAAGCTATGACTAAGGCGCCAGTATTGCGTCTGGCTGACTTTAACAAAGTGTTTGTAGTAGAAACTGATGCATGTGGTACAGAGATAGGCGCAGTCCTTATGTAAGAATAACAACCTCTTACCTTCTTCAGCAAGAAAATGGATCTTCGAATGCGTACAACTTCCACCTATAATAAAGAATTACACGCAGTAGCGGAGGCTGTACAAAAATGGTGACAATACTTGCTCAGTCGATTTTTCATTATTAGAACTAACCAGCGCAACATTAAAGAGCTTTTGCAACAAACCATTCATACCCCCCGAACAACAGGTACATATTTGAAAATTCTTGGGATTCGATTTTCGAATAGAGTACAAGGCAGAGAAGTTGAATACTGCTGCAGATGTGTTGTCACGACGAGAAGATGATAATCAATCGAAGGAAATTGGTACAGTCATGGCTCTGATTTCATCCACACCTACATCTCAAATTTTTGATGATTTGCGTCACGAGAACAGAGAGCATGCTGACTTGGTTCAACTTCACTTTGATTGGGCTGCGGAAAAGTTGCCAAGCAACTATGATGTGCAGGACGGGTTGTTTCTTTTCAAAGGTCATTTGTACCTTAGAAAAACATCATCACTCAAGAAATTGTTGTTGTCGGAGCACCACTCGACAGCCACGACCGGTCATACTGTTATCAAGTGAACGTTAGCTAGGATCTCAGCTAATTTTATCTAGAAAGGAATGAGGAAAAATGTGGAGAATTTCATTGCCACTTGCACCATCTGCCAGCAAATTAAAACATCAACACAACCGCCAGCAGTACTTCTACAGCCGCTTCCTGTGCTAGAGAAAGTCGGGGATGAACTCACAATGGATTTCATTATTGGTCTTCCAAAATCATAAAGGAATACTGCCATAATGGTGGTCGTCGACCGCTTAACTAAGTCGGTACATTTTGCTAGTCTGCCATCACATTTTACAGCTTACAAAGTGGTCGAGGTTTTCATCGCAACTGTGGTGAAATTACATGGATTTCCCAGCTCCATCGTTTCAGATAGAGATCCGATATTCATGAGCAATCAGATGGCCAAACCGAGGTGGTTAGCGGCACTAAATTCTCTGTTCAAACTTAGCGGCACTAAATTATCTTATAGCAGCGCTTACCATCTGCAATCAGATGGCCAAACCGAGGAGGTAAATCGGGGACTCGATCAGTATTTTCGAGCTTTTGTTGGGAATCGCCTATCAGCATGGGGTGAGTATTTAGTTTGGGCAGAATATAGTTACAACACCAGCTACCACAGCAGTCTTGGCATGACTCCGTTTCAAGTTGTGTATGGCCGACCTACACCACCAATCCTACCATACACCAAAGGAGCTACACAGGTGCAGGCCTTTGATGATCAGTTATTAGAACGAGACATTCTTCTTCGTGAACTAAGTGACAATCTTTTACATGCTCAACACCACATGGAAATGAAATACAATCACCACAGACGTGAAGTCACTTTTCAGGTGGGAGATATTGTTCTTGTCAGGTTACAACCATATCGGCAACAGACTATGGTAAAGTGCACTTCTTAAAAACTAGCAAAGCGCTATTATGGGCCATTTCGAGTAGAGGAACGCATTGGACCTGTGGCCTACCGTTTAGTGTTGCCTACCAGTTCAAAACTTAATCTGATATTCCACGTTTCGTTACTTAAAGCATATCATGGATCATATGATATCGCAATCGCACCATTTCTTGAAGATAGTGTGAATGGTCGACCTCTCTCTGTTCCTATTGCATTGTGTGGGGTTAAACAGCTTGTTCGTCATGGCCATCCTGAGAAAATGGTCTTAGTGCAGTGGGGAGAGGTGCCACCAGAAGATGCTACATGGGAATGGGTATAAGATATTGCACGCGCTTATCCTCAGTTACAACTTGAGGACAAGGTGCTGTTCGAAGAGGGAAGGGGTGATACGTCGGTAGAAGCTGTAAAAACTAATGAGGTTGTGGGGAATTTTGATGATGTGCAGCCAAGTGTTGGTGAAGTTGTGAATGAAGATTAGCAGGGACAACTACTCGAAGGTCCTAGCGTTCGAAGAAGATTCCCGCATGACTCCTTGATTAATTTGTTCTTAGTCATAATTGCATGCATATCTAATTATGCCTATTTCTTTCGAATAGGATTATTTTCTTTTATTGTTATGTTTCCTTTTAATTATTAGGGCTACATCTTAAGATTTCATTATTTCTTGTTGCTTACGACTCCCCGTATATAAGTAGTTGGTTGTTTAAGTTTATAAGAAAGCATTAATATAATTTAGAATTACTTTCAAGTTTTGTTGGAGTTGGCGTTCGCTCGAAGTAACGCAATCTCTGATACGAAGGTCATATCATTAAATTAAGATATTAGTTTAGATGATATATATCGATTCATAATTTATTTAAATATAATATATATATTTCAAAAAAATTAAATTTAAATAGAATATATGTCACTACAAATAACTTATATTTATTAATCATTTTCTTTTTTAAAAAAACATTCTATTAATCAATCTTATATAAATTAACTAATATCTTATTATAATAATCTGAATATAAATATAACCTAAATTTAAGTAACGAAAATGTGGTCAATCAACTACTTAAAATGATCATCACTTGATTTATGGAATTATCCATAAGTAAATTACATTGATTTACGTGGAGTCATCCATATTAATTAAGATCATGATTTGTTGATTTACGGAATTATCCATATCAAATCATCTTTGTGAGAATTAAATTTGTTGTTGCGGTCCATATGGATGAAATAAATATTGAATTTGTTGAGGGAATTGAATTTACGTATAAAAAAAGAAAAAAGAAAAATCATACATACGCACGATAATTAAGTTAATTTACTGAATATATCATCCATAATAAGTTAATTATTCATTTTAAATTACGTATGGAATTTATAGTCCTTAATTGAATGATACCAGCTTCATATGGTTAATAAATATTGATGAAACCACCAATTAACTAATTCTTAATGCTTAATATTGATCGGTTAATAAATATTAATATTTTAATTATTATTTCAATTTATATTAAGATTTCCATTTTTGGTAACGTGCTTTTGGTGGGAAAATGCTAGGTTATTAATTAAGGCATAACTACTTGTCTTTATATATATTAAGATTATTGTTTGTTACTTTTCATATTAAATAATTAAAACTAATTAATTATGTGGATTGCTTCTATTTTTTTATAGGTTGTTGTTCTTGGGGATTGTTGTAAGCAGGCATTGATATCGAAATTGTTTGTTTAGTATATCACTTTTATGGTAGATTGGTACATATACCTTATCATATTTTGATGGTAGAGAGGTAGAATAAAATGTTGATATTGATTTCGTCTCATTCTACCACATGCTTAAAAAAATACAGGAAATGATTAAAAATGACAAATATCAATAAATTGTATTATCCAATACTTGGGAAAAGATTAGATGATGATTTGAGAGTTTTGGAAAATTGTAACACCATAAATTTATTAAAGTGTTAAATTGATTTTTAATGATTATAATTGATGCTGAAATGTGAGTTATTTTTTCTTATTTAAATTAAAATTAACCATCTAACTTAATCAATTTAAAAGACTGAAAAATAATTTAATGGAGTTAATAAAAGAAAATGATAATTAAAGAATTAGAATAACAATGCAACGGGAAAATTTTTATTTGAAAAGTTTACTATAAGTTCCAAAAGAATAAAAAGACAATAACATGAATAAATGTCTAAGAAACAATATGATCCATGAAATACTGAATTATAAATAAGTGTTTTAAAAATATTTAAAGTATGATATGCGGAAGAAAAGTAAATCGGCTTGACTTGATATTCGATCTTCCACACGCCACCAAATCAGTTACCTGAAAATATTAATGAGGGGCGAGCATACATAAAAATATACTAAGTGTGAGAAATTATGCAAATATTTTTCCAAGTTAATAAAACAATAGCACATATAACTGATATCACCGGAAATTGATAGTACACCAGTACTAGAAATTGATAGTACATTAGTACTGAAAATTGAATCGTATAGACATTTGTGCACAAATAATGAGAGCCAAATGAATGAACATATAGTCTAAGTGCTCATTGATAGTAACATGAAATATGGCAAACACATGAAATTAAAATAGGCATAAACTTAAATTCACTGCTTAAAATAAAGGAATGAGGTGCAATTTGGCCCCTAAACTATTTCCCAAGGAGCATCATAACCCTTAAACTAAATTCAGTTCCGATTAGCCCCTTGAACTATTAAACTCAGCTCAGTTAGCCCCTTAAACTATGAAATTTGACCTAGTTAGTCCCCTCGAAGATAAATAATTTTTTTTTCACTTATTTCTAAATAAATATATATATATATATATATATATATATATAACAGTAATAAAAAATGAAATATTTTTCTTATAAATAATTTTAAGGGTAAATAAATTGTCATTATATTTATCACACATTAAAATATTAAACCACTAAAATTGAAAATATCAACATAGAATTGACCATAATTATGATTATATATATATAATTTATGGTCTATATTAAATTGATTAATTATAGACGTTAATAATCTATTATAATATAATCAATGTTATACATATATTATACATAATTTATTTGATATAATATATTTATTAGAATATATAGACTTTCATTCCCGGAATCCATATAGTATAATTTCATACATACATACATACATAAGAAATGAAGTATTTTTTGGATTGCATTTATAGTGAATTAATTTATGATAATGTGATTTCAATTAATTTGTTAATTTATATTTTTCTTCAAGTTATTCTACCTTATATATATTTGGACATGTTGAAAGAGAAATTCCCGCATATTCATAATTTTTTGGGGGGGAATAATAGTTACGGATTTTCCGTATTTTTTATTTTATTTTATAAAACAACCAAAACAATACTTTTTATCTTCAAGTAGTTATCTAGGCCAAGTTCAAAAGTTCAAGGGGCTAATTGAGCTGAGTTTGAAAGTTCAAGGGGCTAACCGAGACCAAATTTAATTTAAGGGTCAGAATACTCCTTGGAAAATAGTTTAGGGGCCAAATTGGACCTTATTCCTAAAATAAATGAATCCAACGCCTTCATTGAACAGATGAACTTTGAACCAAGCACAATCAATAACTTAATATCTTAATCACGCCGCACCTAGAATACCATAAAAGTGAACCCTATAAATGCATGCTGGATATAAAAAAAAAGCAACTCAACTCGTCACAGATTGGATAATAAAAGTCTCGGGTGTGGTGAAGTCATACATCATGAGTGCGTGACCATATAAAATTTGCATGGTTTAAAGATTATGATAAATTTAATAGATTATTTAAATTCATTCTATAATTAAATGAATTAGTTCGGGAAACTCATCGTGTGGCCTTTTCAATAAAAATAAGAATAAAATTAAAACACAAAAAATCTAGGATGTAACTACAATTAAATTTAAAATAAAACTTACTATGCATTACAAAACATAAATTATAAAATTTATAAACTTATCACGTAGTAATTAGTGCTTCATGACAGCGCGCGTGTGTGTAATATTGAACTAGTTATATTAATTGAGAATTCCAAGATCATAAATTAGTCTAATCAAATGAATTATATAAATAAAAGGAAAAAAACCAACCTAAGAGTCCCAGAGATCACAAGTTGAAAACTTAGGGGACCGGGGTCTCATTAAAACCCATATGAAAAACCCAGAGGGAAAAATCATATGGGAAAAAGAGTACCCCTCTAAATAAAACGGAAAAAATCAGGAGAATGTATACCCTGTAAGACAGCCTCAGAAATAAAAAGAATCTCATAAGTCCAAAAGCCTGAGGGAGCAATAGACGAGGCAAGAATATCCGCCACCTTATTACCCTCTCTAAAAATATGGGAAACACAAAAATGAATAGAAGCAATGTAGTCCATTACTGCATGCCACCGAGCTTTGATAGACCAAGGTACTTGCAAACACCGAGCTGGAAGATGAGAAACCACGTAAGTCGAATCTGCCTCCAGCCAGATAAAGTCTAGAGACAGACATCGGGCCCACTCCAATGCTGTCAAAACCGCAAGGGCCTCGGCCAAAAATGCAAACCCAACTCCTTCCTCAGTATGATAACAACAACGAACCGATCCATCACTCTAGAGAAACACTTCTCCTGTAGACATCATCCCCGGAGCGCCTTGTGCAGCACCATCTGTGTTAATCTTGATCCAACCAATTGGAGGAGGCCTCCAAATAACCGAAAGAGTCTTCTTCAATGGGGCTGGCCGTAGCTTAACATTGAGAGCTTTCAAGATCATCAAATCCTTGATTTCATTCTTCATGTACCCCTTTTTTCCATGCATAAAATCCATCTCGCGCATTGTAACCTGAACAATATTAATCAATATGGAAGGAGTAGGCACCAGATTTTCATAGATTGCTTTATCACGAAAGGTCCAGATACCCCCAAACAACTATGATGATCGCTGGTTTCCAAAGAACCAAGATCTGCGAGCTGAAATCCAAGTGCATAAACTGAATAAAAGCCTTCGGAAAAGACGCCGCAACCACCGTATCAATCTGGAAAATGTTGAATAACCAACACCAAACCGTCTTCGCTAATGCACAATCCCAAAAAATATGATCCGATGTCTCCAAGTGATCCCGACACATAACACAAATAGAAGGTCCAATAAAATCATGCAGTGTATCTAATGTGGAAATACGGGAAAGAAGCAGACGCCAAATAACTAAGGATCGACGGACAGGGATAAGAGAATGCCAAATCCAAGTGCCCCATTAAACCGAAGGAAAATGAACCCTCGAATGCAGTCTAGCCACTTTAGCCGAAACAGTACCGTGCAATGATTTGGACCAAAGACGCTTATCCGTTCCAGAGACAATCGGCACCCGACGAATGTCTGCCATAATATCAGGGAAAGCGCGGACAAAAGAAGCGGTGAATCTCCAAACTGCATCATCCAAAAAATCCCCAACCTTGTCGTGAAATCTAATATGCACATGAGGAGGAACACGCAATTTATCCACAATGACATAACCTAACCAATTATCATGCCAAAAATCAATTGTGGAACCACTTCCAACAATACAAATCAAATCATGCAAAAGAGTGTGAACATACGAACGAACACCCGACCAAACAGTCGAGTAATAAACACACTTTGGCATTGTAACAGCCCATTCCCGAGATAGGGATTAACGAATGGGGACGGGGTGTTATTAAGGGATTAATGCATAAGATGGAAGATTAACAAAGAAGGTTTGGGAATAAAGGTATACTTTTGAAAGATAGGCGATGATACTCGGGTTTACTTAATTAAGAAGAAAACATGCTTTAGCGGAATAAAATGGCTAACTAATCAGATACCAACGAGCATAGACCCATCTATAGGTCAAAGTGGATAAACAGATATCAACGTGAATAAGCCTCTTCATAGGTGAAAGGAAAATATACTTGAAAAGCGGAAATAAAACTGAATATGCATCACTTATATAGGTAATCATGTCTTTGAGAAATATTCTTAGAATCTCGTTAAACATAATAGAACTTGAACGGAATTAGAAAGAGTGTATCAGAGTAGCAGAACACATAATGGGATTTCAAAAGGAACTTAAATAATGGCAAAACAATCTTGGCAGCCAACCCACATCCATAGCCACCAACATCCTCAGCATCTCAACCTGAAAACATTTGAAAAAGAGGGGGGCATGAGCACTAATGTACTCAGTGGGTTTTAACAAAAACACTTTAATAACTTCAAGATATCCAATAATTAACTGACGGTGTATGGAGAGCAAAACGCAAAAGCCCTCTCCATATTCGTAAAACCTTTTCTTTTCTTTTGGGCCCATCCTGGCTCAAACCTGATGTCAACTGCACCCTTAGGCATGCTATAGGATAGAAGAGGGGTTACCTCAAATATCCAAATGAGTTTACGAGGGATAAACCCAGCAGTGACTCACTTAGTGATCGAAGATCATGAGTTCTCAGAGCTCAAATCCTGCTTAAGCAAAATGCTAAGTTCCTTCCTTTCTTAACCTTATTAGCAAAACCAAACCTAGAGCAAAGTCTAGGAGCTAATCCTTTAATAGTGCATGATCTCGGCCTATAAGGGATTTAACAATACCCTAACAAGGCAATCCTTAATCCTTAACTATACGAGCTTTATCAAAGTATCAACATTCAATTACAAGGAAATGAACATACATAAATATGAATTGTAACTAAAGACAATTCTTAAATATCTCATGCTAAGCATAAACAATACTTTAACAATTCTAGCATTCCTAAACATGATCGAGAACTCAATTAAAACATAATATCTTCTTTTGCTTCCTTCCTTGTATAGAGATCAATCAGGTAGAGCAAAAATGCTTTATTGGATATCTCATTTGCCCTAACATGCTTCTAGAGCTTATTAGCTCAAATTGTAGATGAGTATAGATTTACCCACCTCGACTACTGAGCAGAAGATGAAGCAACGAGTTGATGATCCTTCTCCGAATTCCCACGAGGCTCACTTCCTCCTACAAAAGTCGAATCATTGACTTAGCGGCCTCCTTCGAAGATTTCTAACTACTAACAAGAAATTAAACAATACCCAACTTATATACCCTTAACTAGGACTTAAACATAGATAGCACGACTTTAGAACCTTTAGAAAACATGAGGGTTTGAAAGACTCGAGTTTAGAACACGATTGAAGACAAAACAGGGTGGTAGAAGCACTGCACGGGCCGTGCAAGCATAGCACACGGGCCATACTAATTAATGGGGCGAGAACCAGATGCCCAGACTTTCCAACATGGGCCGTGCAAGCATAGCACGGTCCATGCTAGCTCTCCAGACTCATGTCGTGAGTTCTGGATAGCTTTACACGAGCCGTGCAACCCTTGCACGGTCCGTGCTCCTTCACGAACTTCCAAAAATTTCGATTGAAGTGTTGGTCGAGGCGTTACTCGTTCGCCTCTCCCTTTCCTCGATGTTTTAAACTTGAAACAAGGCTTAGAACTTTGAATAAAATATAGAAACGAACATGCTTTAAACTTAAAAATAAATTGGCATTATAACGGCATAAACATGAAAATCATTCTTGAACACTTAAAAGAATGACAAAATCTAAAATATAACTTGAACGGAACTTTTAACGAAACTAATTATGAGAATTAATGATGAGAATAACAACGGAAATAATAACGAGTATAACAATGAAAATTATAACGGAAACACTATAACTTAGAACTTTAATGAGAATCGAAATATAACTTTAGGCGGAAAGTAAATGAGTAATAATGAAGAACATGAAGAACACGAAGAATGGAAAGTAAATGCGCAAGTAAAAAAAGGAAAAGAAATAGAAATCGAGACCGACAAACAAGAATGGACGAGGTTAGGTGCGTCGAAGGAAAGTGGCTAGCTCGGCGTCTCGTCGAGTCGCAACGGCGGCAGAGCTGCCTGCTACGACCCAATGACGCTCCTAGCACATTCCCTCACTGCATCCCTTCCATGCCACTCCGCTCGTCGTCTTGCAGAACACTCACGAAGAACGCTTTTTACTTTAACAGAACTTCGACTTTCTCTCGGAACTCTCAAGCTCTCAACTCTCACTCTCCAAAAAAGTTTGGAAATGAATGGATGGTGCAAATTAATGCAAAGGGGTGGCTTTGTATTTATAGAAGGAGCCTTGGCTTCCTTGAGAAGCCACTCCAGTGCGAAAACACTGCAAAAGTTACCTCAAGTTCGGTTAAAAGCTGCTTTATTCGATGTCGAGTCTAAATGACCTCAGACACAAAATCTAAAAATACTGAGAGACTCCTTGGCTCGAATACTAGTGAACCAACTTGATTTGAGAAGAAGACGGGGTCGTCAGAAGAAAGACGAGCAAAAATTCTCCTTTTGGAATTACTTTTTACTATTCACTCACACTGACAGATTTTGCTCCTGAGCGTTCGACTGGCCTCAGAATGGAAATCTATGAATGCCAACGGAATCCTTGAGTCATTTCCTATAAGAGGGGCCTAATAGAACTAGACTTGGATCAACGAGGAGGATTTCGTAAATTTCTCAAAACATGAACGCACGTAAAAGTTACTATTCATTTACCCTTTTAATACGTTTTTCATCATCGGAAACTCAAATGACTTCAGAATAAAATTCCGGGAACACTAGCACACTCCTTGAGTTAAAACCTTTCTAACGAGACCATAAATAGCTAAAACAGAATTAAGATCGCATTTTCCAAAAAGACGATTTCACGAAAACTGACCCCTAAAGTCGTGACTGACATCTGACTTCTCTTAAACCTTATTTAATCTTCTTTCTTAAATTAATTAATTACTCTTAATAATCGTCTAAACCTTATTAAAAAATCTGAGGTGTTACAGGCATGCATGAAGAATAAAAAAATCTTGTACGCATGAGCCGGAAAGCTGAAGATTCTGAGACAATGAAGTTCCAAGCCAATTCCATTAACAATCTCTTGTTCAACTCTTTGAACGATGAGAGCCCGAGACCCCCTTCCTCAATCATGGCACAATTTCTCGCCCAACTAACTTCCGTGTAAGATCTAACATTGATGTCACCTTTCCAGAGAAAATTCTGCATAGCCCCATCCAAATTTTGAATCAACGAGACCGGCCATGCATACACCATCATCAAGTGAATTGCCGAAGTAACAACAACCGATTTAAAACGAAAGGGTCTCGGGCTTGAAGAAATATTAGACTTGCACACCACTACAAGAAGAGACTGATCTGAGCACAAGCGAGGAAGCAAGGTTGCCAAGATAGAAGACCAATCATCTAGAAACAATTCAGAAATCAATGCACAATCAATTAAATGTTGGTTTTGTATACTAGAAGACCTGTCTTTTGTATACATTATTGATGATGGTTTTATGATGATATAGAATGAATACAATTACAGTCACTGTTTGCATTTAAATTGTTATATTTACATGCATGTTCACTATACTTACATTGTAGATGACATGGTATGGGTAAACACACGGTTAGATCATATCATTGGTTCCTTGTAATGTATTAAAAGGCTCAAGGTCTAGACGGCACTGAACCCGCTATCGGTACGCCGTAGAATAATCTGATAGTTAGTTTGTCTTGACTAACTGATTATTCTAATACACGGACGAGTGTATTGAGGAGGATCTACTTAGGATTCTATTCTCTATTCTGACCTTAAATGAGAGAATAAGAATCCACAGAGTTCGGGTTCTTAACCCCTATATGTTGGCGGACATATACGTGTAGTGTTTGCAGCTTTGATTTATCAAAGGGTGAGATTCTTTCATATGATTAATAATCTCGATATCTTAGGTTGTGACATTTACACTTATGGTGGGTCGTGCAATATGTAGGGGCACCATGTCCTGGTGCGCCAGGTGTTGGGGTTTTTTCGAATTGAACCACCGCAGGATCTAATTGGATGTTCATTAATCCTAATGTCATGTAGATCATAAATTCATGCATCTCATATGTTTTAATTAACCGAGTTTAATTAACATGCAAATCCGGTTTAAACGATTCTACTAAAGCGGAAACATAGAATCGAAAAACGACTTACAAATTAAACGACGGGTGGAGGACAAGATTAAAGATCTAATCTTGTTGTTTTGTATGATGATGATTGGCGCCCCACAGTGATATTCCACTCCTTGATCTTCTGTTGTATTCCCGGACTGAATCTAGTTTCAGGGTGGGCTGAAATCTACTAGATCGGTATGGAATCTGTGGAGATAAAGAGAACACAAGAGGGGCTGATTATTCTTCTTAAAATTTCGTCCCCCACCTCCCTATTTATAGGGGAGGTGGTCAAAATTTCAGTGTCCCAACCCTACTTGGTTTGGGCCTCTATCCCTTTTTCTATCTCCAGTCCATTAAAGTCATATTGGGCTACAACATGGATCTAGAAGAATATTAAATTGGTCTGCTAATTTATTTAATTTCCAATATCCATTAAACTTAGGATATTATTAAATAAATTAAGTATTATTTTTATTCCACTAAAGAAATAATACTGACCTACCAATTTAATACATATTTCTGAATATGCTTTCTCCTTTAATCCAGCCATTCCCCATGTTTAAGATATAATGCCCATTAATTAATTATTTAAGCTTCTGACAGCTATAATTAATTAATATCTTATCCTTGAGTAGTACCACACAAGCTTTACTCATGCATGGAATAAATTCCACCTGCAGGGTTTCAGCATGAACTTGCATTTTCTCAAGGGGACACCATCAAACTGGCGCACCAGGACACGGTGCCCCTACATATTGCACAACCCATCATAAGTGTAAATGTCACAACCCAAGATATCGAGGTTATTGATCCTTATGAAAGAATCTCACCCTTTGATAAATCAAAGCTGCAAAAACTACACGTATATGTCTGCTAACACATAGGGGTTAAGAACCCGAACTCTGTGGATTATTATTCTCTCATTTAAGGTCAGAATAGAGAATAGAATCCTAAGTTGATCCTCCTCAATACACTTGACCGTGTATTAGAATAATCAGTTAGTCAAGACAAACTAACTATCAGATTATTCTACGGCGTACCGATAGCAGGTTCAGTGCCATCTAAACCGTGAGCCTTTTAATACATTACAAGGAACCTGATGATATGATCTAACCATGTGTTTACCCACACCATATCATCTACAATGTAAGTATAGTGAACATGCATATAAATATAACAATTTAAATGCAAACAGTGACTGCAATAATATTCATTCTATATCATTATAAAACCATTATTAATAATGTATACAAAAGACAGGTCTTCTAGTATACAAAACCAACAATCTCCCACTTATACTTGAAGCATGTCTTTCAAATATAAAACAAACTGGCTAACTCTCCAACTCTAACTAAAATCTCAAACGGTAACCCCGGGTCTGCATCTCACTCCCATTTTCTCCACGTGACCGTAGAAGGTCTTAGCTGGAAGGCTCTTCGTGAATGGATCAGCTAAATTGTCCACCGATGCAATCTTGACCACTGCCACATCTCCTCTCTTAACGATTTCTCGTATAAGATGGTACTTTTTCTCTATGTGTTTACTTGCCTTATGGGCTCTGGGTTCCTTCGAATTTGCCACTGCACCCGAGTTATCACAATATACCGTGATACTTCTAGGCAAATCAGGAACCACGCTCAAGTCCAACAAGAAGCTCTTGAGCCAGACGGCCTCTTTTGCAGCCTCAGAGGCAGCTACATATTCGGCCTCCATGGTGGAATCCGCAATGCATTTCTGCTTTATGCTCCTCCATGTAATGGCTCCGCCTCCCAAGGTAAACACATAGCCTGAGGTAGATTTACTCTGATCTTTATCGGATTGAAAATCTGAGTCCGTGTAACCCAAAGGCACTAGACTATCAGAGTGGTACACCAACATATAATCTCGAGTCCTTTTTAGGTACTTGAGTATATTCTTAACCGCAGTCCAGTGACCTTATCCAGGGTTAGACTGATATCTGCTTACCATGCCGACTGCATAGCATATATCAGGTCTAGTGCATAGCATAGCATACATAAGGCTTTCCACAGCCGAAGCATATGGAATGCCCTTCATCTCATCTATCTCAGCCTGTGTGTGGGGACACATATCCCTGGATAGATGAATTCCATGCCTGAAAGGTATAAAACCTTTCTTGGAATCCTGCATGTTAAACCTAGCTAGCACTGTGTCGATATATGTCTCCTGGGATAAGCACAACATCCTTTTCTGGCGATCTCGAATTATCTTGATGCCAAGGACATGTCCGGCTTCTCCTAGATCTTTCATATCGAACTGCTTGGACAACCACATTTCCGTCACTCTTCTTGTACACACAGCTCTCATACGGACATTGCACGAATCCATATGACTGGATAACCTCGTCAAACCGGATGTTCCAAGACCTTGACGCCTGCTTAAGTCCATAAATGGATCTCTTAAGCTTGCACACTAAGTGCTCTTGGCCTTTAGCAATGAAACCCTCTGGTTGCTTCATGTGGATGTTTTCCTCAAGACTTCCATTCAGGAAAGCCGTCTTGACATCCATCTGCCAAATCTCATAATCCAAATGAGCAGCAATAGACAAGAGAATCCGGATTGACTTAAGCATGGCTACCGGTGAAAAGGTTTTCTCATAATCGATCCCTTCTTTCTGAGTGTACCCTTTTGCCACCAATCTTGCCTTGAAGGTTTCAACCTTCCCGTCAGCTCCTCTCTTGCGTTTGTAAACCCACTTACACCCAATGGGTTTTACCCCATCTTGTGGTTCTACAAGCTCCCAGACTTGATTGTGATCCATAGATCCAATCTCAGACTCCATTGTAATTTTCCAAGAGTCTACATCTTTGTCTTGGATTGCTTCGTCGTAGGTCCTGGGATCCAATTCATTTAGTCCTTTAGGGAAATCCGAAGATTCACCCAAACCAATGAATCTGTCAGGTTGGCGTACAACCCTCCCACTGCGACGAGGCAGTTCCTGTACTTCTGTGACACGTTGTGCAGTAATTTGTGGTTCCTCTTCTTGTACTATTGGTGTCAGATTCGAATTTTCCCCTCGAAGTTCCTCGAGTACTATCTCACTTCTTGGCTTGTGATTTATTACATAGTCTTCCTCTAAGAATCGAGCATTGGTACTCACAATGATCTTCTGATCCTTAGGACTATAAAATAAACCACCTTTCGTTCCTTTTGGATATCCAACAAACAGTCTAACATCCGTACGTGGTGCCAGCTTATCAGCTTCCTTATCCAGCACATGTGCTGGACTACCCCAAATCCGAAAATGTCCAAGACTGGGCTTTCGTCCAGTCCAAAGTTCTGTGGGCATAGATGGGACTGATTTTGATGGAACTACATTCAGAATATAGGCTGCCGTTTCCAGGGCATATCCCCAGAACGAAATAGGCAGATCTGAATAGCTCATCATCGATCTAACCATCTCTAACAATGTTCTGTTCCTTCTCTCCGCCACGCCGTTCTGCTGTGGTGTTCCCGGCGCAGTCAACTGGGATGTAATCCCATTCTCTGCTAAGTAGTCCCTAAATTCATTCGAGAGGTACTCACCACCACGATCAGACCGTAGTGATTTGATACTTTTACTTGTACGTTTTTCCACTTCCGCTCTGAATTCTTTGAAAGTCTCAAAGGATTCTGACTTGCGGCGTAACAGGTATATGTATCCATACCTTGAGTAATCATCAATGAACGTGATAAAATACTCGTACCCTCCTCGAGCCTGAACTGACATAGGGCCACATAAGTCAGAGTGAATCAAATCTAGTACCTCTTCAGATCTATTCCCTTTATCCTTAAAGGGTCGCTTGGTCATTTTACCTTCCAAACAAGATTCACACAAAGGGAACGATTCTAGGACCAATGAAGACAAGGGCCCATCGTTTACTAGTCTTTGTATCCGTTTAAGGTTAATATGGCCGAGCCTAAGATGCCAAAGATAGGTTTGATTCATTTCCGAAGGTTCTTTTCGTTTGTTAGGGTTTATGACCGACGTATTCAGTAAATGCATTTGCGTAGTGTTTTGTATAGGATTAAGTAAATAAAGATGTCCATCCAATGTGCCAGAACAGATAAAACGTTTATCACTAAAGATAACAACCTTGTTATCAAAAGAAACAGAATATCCATCCATAAAAAGTTTAGAAACTGAAATCAAGTTTCGCCTAAAACCAGGCACATAAAGACAATCCTTTAAAACTAATATCCTATCACTACTAAAAGATAAGGTTACGTCTCCCACTGCAACTGCCGCCACTTTCGTAGCATTGCCCATGTAGACTGAAATCTCTCCATCACTCAGCTGTCTTTTTGCCAGGAACCCCTGTAAAGACATGCAAACATGATCAGTAGCTCCAGTATCTACTACCCATGACTGAGTAGAACAAGTAGCTAAATATGTTTCAACGACGAGAGATTGAGACGTACCCTTTTTCTTCTTCTTGTTAGGACAATCTGCCTTCCAGTGACCTGGCTGGCCGCACTTGAAACACTTTGTCTTTGACTTAAATTCCTTGGGAGGAATCTTAGTCTTAGACTTCTTCACCTTAGACGCCCCCTCTGCAGCTTTCTTGGGTGCGTTCTTCTTCTTCCTTTTAGTACCGGAAGAAGACGCCCTATTTTCAGCTAGGTGTGCCTCCGAATTTCCTTTTTGAAGTAACTCAGCCGCCTGAAGATCCATGAGCAGTTCAGTCAGGCTGACATCCCTTTTAATCATGTTAAAGTTCAGCCTGAACTGCTCAAACCTCGAGGACAGGCTATGAAGAACAATGTCGATTTGAGAATCGCCATCCAGCTCTCCACCCAAGGTCTCGATCTCAGCCAGATACCCCATCATCGTGAGAACGTGATCCCTAACAGGTGTGGAGTCAGACATTCTCGCATCCATTAGTTTCTTCATCGCCAAATGACGTGTCGAGCGGTTCTGATGACCGAAGAGCTGCCTAAGGTTGTACATGATATCATAAGCGGTTTTCATAGGTTCATGCTGATGTTGCAACACATTTGACATAGATGCCAGAATGTAACAGCGCGCCACCTCATTGGACCTAACCCACTTATCATATGCAACCTTTTGGGCTTCGTCAGAACCCTCATCTGGCTTCTGAGGACATACTTCTTCAAGTACGAATTTGTGTCCTTCCGCAGTGAGAACAAGATTAAGGTTTCAAATCCAATCATTGTAATTTTCACTGATTAACTTGTTTTCTTTGAGAATAGTGGACAAGTTGGAGAGTGCCATGATAATATAGAATAACTGAAAAGTAAACATGCAGTATAGTCACAAAATTTAGGATATTCACATATAATCGTATACCTCAAAAAATTATATGTAATCCACCGACATTTTAAAAATGTTTCTTATAAGCCACGTTAGTGTGGACGTTTATAAAATTCATCCTTAAACAGGTAAAACCACCTTTAATTTACCTCCAGTCAAATTTCCTTATGACAAGTAAATTAATAGTCGGAAATAACCACGGTCATGTAACCTTCCAATTAATAAGCCACGTTCGTGTGGACGTTTATTAATAAATTACACCTAAGTGTGAACACCATCATCTTAGCACCAAGTCCACTATTTCGAACTCCCTGCTCCAGTTGGAGGAGTCAGTTTGTTCTAGTAGTGTTCTACAGCTATCTTGATAAAGAAGTTTAATTTCTAGAGATAACAGTGATATAACACATCCGTTATGGAGAAAGACCTATTGTCAACTCGCATGTTTATCACATCTCAATTAAACCAGATTAATGGAGACCGTTTGAGATTTCTACATACTTTGGTATGAATCTCTCCCACTTAGTTATTTAAGATTGAGGTTTCATTTTATTCCATTGTAAAACATGCAAACATCACATAAAATGATAAAACACCATTGCATGCTTCAAACAACATAATAAGCAATAATAATAAGAACCAACTATCATGGCTTATATCTCATGTTGCTGAATGAGATAAAACTGGAAAGTCAGCTCCGGAAACTCGGGCATGGCCGCCGCCCTTATCACTGCGCCTCGCCGAAAACCTAGCTCCAATTAGGATTTCGGGACGTGAATAAGTGATACTTCCTTTCTTGAGTTGTGCCACTCTCCTTCTTTGAGTTGATCTTCAAACTTTATTCAATATAGAATATCTATTCCTTAGAGGAAAAAACTAATATATCTAGAATAAAATTACAACTCAATAACTTGGTCTAACAGTTTTATTTCTATTACATTAAAACAACATAAAATAAAACCTAGACCTAATCCATGGATTTTCTCATGGATTAAAAACACGTAGCCAAACCGGCATACAGCCCATCATACATCCAACATAAATTAAAACATACATCACATAATTAAGGAGCCATGATAGTCGGTAACCCTGCAAACAAGTCAGTCTACAAATCCAACAATCACAATTACATGATTAGCATAAAATAACATATGATATCCAAACATGACATATTAAATAATATTCGAATTTTATAATTAATAAAATTAATTAATTCGATATTATCCACAAGATAAAAATTGGAAATTAAAATAATTATCCACCAATTTAAATCTTGTTAAATTTCGAAAATATATCTTAAAATAAATCTGGAAATTATTTATAATTATCCACCAAATTTATTTAATATTTTCTAACCACCCTAATTAAATAATAATTGGATATAAATCAAAAATCTAATCCAAATATTATCCATAAGAATCTAAATCTTCAAGGATAAGGTTTGGAGATTTGATTCCAATCCAAAATCTTCCAAAACTTATCCAAATTTAAAATCTTATCACAATTGGATTTTGATAATTATTTGTATATATCCAAAATCACCTTATCCAATATTTAATCAATAGATTTCGAAAATATCACAAATAATAAATCTAGAAATTTGATCCACTTCAAATTCATCCAAATTTAATATTCTATTTTCAAATCTATCTAGATTAAAATTAGGTAAATTAAGATATACATCAAATAACATCAAATCTAAATCCAACCCCATAATTTTCGAACAACCTTAATAAATAAATCTGAAAATTTGATTTTCATCAAAATCTTATCCAAATTAATTTATTAAAATTTTGAAAATTACACTATATTTCACATTTGGAAATTTTGACATTAATCAAAAAACTATTCCAAATAACATAGCTAGGTTTCGAAAATTTCAAGAATTAAAAATCTGGAAATTTTGATCCACTTCAAAAATTACCAAATTTAAAATTCTAATTTCAAACCTATCTAGATTAGAATTAGGCAATCTTTGATATACATCAAAAATCACCAAATCCAATTCTAATCACCATGATTTTCGAACCACACTAGAATTAAATCTCAAAATTTTAATGTTGATTAAAAATCCATCCAAATTTAATATATAGTGTCGAAAATTTTAATTAACAAATTAGGGAAATTAATACATCAAAATTCAAAAATTTTGAACTCCAAATTTTCGACAACCACCATAAAATAAATCTGAAAATTTGAAGAACATCAAATATCATCCCAAATTTAATTTATGATTTTCGAAAATTACATAAAACCTCAAAACTAGAATTTTCGAATTACATCAAAAATTCATCCAAGTTTTGAACATACCATTCGAAATTTACCAACATATAAATCTGAAAATTTAAGCAACATAAATATTTCATCAAATTTATACATATATTTCGAATTAATCCTAGGATTAAATCTAGAACAGTGCCAAAACCCGCTCTGATACCAGTTGTTGGGGTTTTTTCGAATTGAACCACCACAGGATCTAATTGGATGTTCATTAATCCTAATGTCATGTAGATCATAAATTCATGCATCTCATATGTTTTAATTAACCGAGTTTAATTAACATGCAAATCCGGTTTAAACGATTCTACTAAAGCGGAAATATAGAATCGAAAAACGACTTACAAATTAAACGACGGGTGGAGGACAAGATTAAAGATCTAAAACGAAAGGGTCTCGGGCTTGAAGAAATATTAGACTTGCACACCACTACAAGAAGAGACTGATCTGAGCACAAGCGAGGAAGCAAGGTTGCCAAGATAGAAGACCAATCATCTAGAAACAATTCAGAAATCAATGCACGATCAATTAAATGTTGGTTTTGTATACTAGAAGACCTGTCTTTTGTATACATTATTGATGATGGTTTTATGATGATATAGAATGAATACAATTACAGTCACTGTTTGCATTTAAATTGTTATATTTACATGCATGTTCACTATACTTACATTGTAGATGACATGGTATGGGTAAACACACGGTTAGATCATATCATCGGTTCCTTGTAATGTATTAAAAGGCTCAAGGTCTAGACGGCACTGAATCCGCTATCGGTACGCCGTAGAATAATCTGATAGTTAGTTTGTCTTGACTAACTGATTATTCTAATACACGGATGAGTGAATTGAGGAGGATCTACTTAGGATTCTATTCTCTATTCTGACCTTAAATGAGAGAATAAGAATCCACAGAGTTCGGGTTCTTAACCCTATATGTTGGCGGACATATACGTGTAGTGTTTGCAGCTTTGATTTATCAAAGGGTGAGATTCTTTCATATGATTAATAATCTCGATATCTTAGGTTGTGACATTTACACTTATGATGGGTCGTGCAATATGTAGGGGCACCATGTCCTGGTGCGCCAGGTGTTGGGGTTTTTTCGAATTGAACCACCGCAGGATCTAATTGGATGTTCATTAATCCTAATGTCATGTAGATCATAAATTCATGCATCTCATATGTTTTAATTAACCGAGTTTAATTAACATGCAAATCCGGTTTAAACGATTCTACTAAAGCGGAAACATAGAATCGAAAAATGACTTACAAATTAAACGACGGATGGAGGACAAGATTAAAGATCTAAAACGAAAGGGTCTCGGGCTTGAAGAAATATTAGACTTGTACACCACTACAAGAAGAGACTGATCTGAGCACAAGCGAGGAAGCAAGGTTGCCAAGATAGAAGACCAATCATCTAGAAACAATTCAGAAATCAATGCACGATCAATTAAATGTTGGTTTTGTATACTAGAAGACTTGTCTTTTGTATACATTATTGATGATGGTTTTATGATGATATAGAATGAATACAATTATAGTCACTGTTTGCATTTAAATTGTTATATTTACATGCATGTTCACTATACTTACATTGTAGATGACATGGTATGGGTAAACACATGGTTAGATCATATCATCGGTTCCTTGTAATGTATTAAAAGGCTCAAGGTCTAGACGGCACTGAACCCGCTATCGGTACGCCGTAGAATAATCTGATAGTTAGTTTGTCTTGACTAACTGATTATTCTAATACACGGACGAGTGTATTGAGGAGGATCTACTTAGGATTCTATTCTCTATTCTGACCTTAAATGAGAGAATAAGAATCCACAGAGTTCGGGTTCTTAACCCCTATATGTTGGCGGACATATACGTGTAGTGTTTGCAGCTTTGATTTATCAAAGGGTGAGATTCTTTCATATGATTAATAATCTCGATATCTTAGGTTGTGACATTTACACTTATGGTAGGTCGTGCAATATGTAGGGGCACCATGTCCTGGTGCGCCAGGTGTTGGGATTTTTTCGAATTGAACCACCGCAGGATCTAATTGGATGTTTATTAATCCTAATGTCATGTAGATCATAAATTCATGCATCTCATATGTTTTAATAAACCGAGTTTAATTAACATGCAAATCCGGTTTAAACGATTCTACTAAAGCGGAAACATAGAATCGAAAAACGACTTACAAATTAAACGACGGGTGGAGGACAAGATTAAAGATCTAAAATGAAAGGGTCTCGGGCTTGAAGAAATATTAGACTTGCACACCACTACAAGAAGAGACTAATCTGAGCACAAGCGAGGAAGCAAGGTTGCCAAGATAGAAGACCAATCATCTAGAAACAATTCAGAAATCAATGCACGATCAATTAAATGTTGGTTTTGTATACTAGAAGACCTGTCTTTTGTATACATTATTGATGATGGTTTTATGATGATATAGAATGAATACAATTACAGTCACTGTTTGCATTTAAATTGTTATATTTACATGCATGTTCACTATACTTACATTGTAGATGACATGGTATGGGTAAACACACGGTTAGATCATATCATCGGTTCCTTGTAATGTATTAAAAGGCTCAAGGTCTAGACGGCACTGAACCCGCTATCGGTACGCCGTAGAATAATCTGATAGTTAGTTTGTCTTGACTAACTGATTATTCTAATACACGGACGAGTGTATTGAGGAGGATCTACTTAGGATTCTATTCTCTATTCTGACCTTAAATGAGAGAATAAGAATCCACAGAGTTCGGGTTCTTAACCCCTATATGTTGGCGGACATATACGTGTAGTGTTTGCAGCTTTGATTTATCAAAGGGTGAGATTCTTTCATATGATTAATAATCTCGATATCTTAGGTTGTGACATTTACACTTATGGTGGGTCGTGCAATATGTAGGGGCACCATGTCCTGGTGCGCCAGGTGTTGGGGTTTTTTCGAATTGAACCACCGCAGGATCTAATTGGATGTTCATTAATCCTAATGTCATGTAGATCATAAATTCATGCATCTCATATGTTTTAATTAATCGAGTTTAATTAACATGCAAATCCGGTTTAAACGATTCTACTAAAGCGGAAACATAGAATCGAAAAACGACTTACAAATTAAACGACGGGTGGAGGACAAGATTAAAGATCTAATATTGTTGTTGTGTATGATGATGATTGGCGCCCCACAGTGATATTCCACTCCTTGATCTTCTGTTGTATTCCCGGACTGAATCTAGTTTCAGGGTGGGCTGAAATCTACTAGATCGGTATGGAATCTGTGGAGATAAAGAGAACACAAGAGGGGCTGATTATTCTTCTTAAAATTTCGTCCCCCACCTCCCTATTTATAGGGGAGGTGGTCGAAATTTCAGTGTCCCAACCCTACTGCGTTTGGGCCTCTATCCCTTTTTCTATCTCCAGTCCATTAAAGTCATATTGGGCTACAACATGGATCTAGAAGAATATTAAATTGGCCTGCTAATTTATTTAATTTCCAATATCCAATAAACTTAGGATATTATTAAATAAATTAAGTATTATTTTTATTCCACTAAAGAAATAATACTGACCTACCAATTTAATACATATTTCTGAATATGCTTTCTCCTTTAGTCCAGCCATTCCCCTCGTTTAAGATATAATGCCCATTAATTAATTATGTAAGCTTCTGAAAGCTATAATTAATTAATATCTTATCCTTGAGTAGTACCACACAAGCTTTACTCATGCACGGAATAAATTCCACCTGCAGGGTTTCAGCATGAACTTGCATTTCCTCAAGGGGACACCATCAAACTGGCACACCAGGATACGGTGCCCCTACATATTGCACAACCCATCATAAGTGTAAATGTCACAACCCAAGATATCGAGATTATTGATCCTTATGAAAGAATCTCATCCTTTGATATATCAAAGCTGCAAACACTACACGTATATGTCTGCCAACACATAGGGGTTAAGAACCCGAACTCTGTGGATTCTTATTCTCTCATTTAAGGTCAGAATAGAGAATAGAATCCTAAGTAGATCCTCCTCAATACACTTGACCGTGTATTAGAATAATCAGTTAGTCAAGACAAACTAACTATCAGATTATTCTACGGCGTACCGATAGCAGGTTCAGTGCCATCTAAACCGTGAGCCTTTTAATACATTACAAGGAACCTGATGATATGATCTAACCATGTGTTTACCCACACCATATCATCTACAATGTAAGTATAGTGAACATGCATATAAATATAACAATTTAAATGCAAACAGTGACTGCAATAATATTCATTCTATATCATCATAAAACCATTATTAATAATGTATACAAAAGACAGGTCTTCTAGTATACAAAACCAACACCAGGTTGATGGTGTCCCCATGAGGAAATGCAACTTCATGCTGAAACCCTGCAGGTGGAATTTATTCCGTGCATGAGTAAAGCTTGTGTGGTACTACTCAAGGAAAAGATATTAATTAATTATAGTTGTCAGAAGCTTACATAATTAATTAATGGGCATTATATCTTAAACATGGGGAATGGCTGGACTAAAGGAGAAAGCATATTCCGAAATATGTATTAAATTGGTAGGTCAGTATTATTTCTTTAGTGGAATAAAAATAATACTTAATTTATTTAATTATATCCTAAGTTTATTAGATATTGGATATTAAATAAATTAATGGGCCAATTTAATATTCTTCTAGATCCCTGTTGTAGCCCAAAAAGAGACTGGATTGAATTGGAGATAGAACAAGAGATAGAGATAGAATTCCAGTCCAACTGGGACACCAATTTCGTCCACCCCCTTATAAATAAGAGGGTGGAGGCACAAAATTTATGTCATATATATCAACCCTCTCGTGTTCTCTTGATCTCCACAGATTTCATACCGATCTAGTAGATTTCAGCCCACCCTGAAACTAGATTCAGTCCAGGAATACAACAGAAGATCAAGGAGTGGAATAGAATTAGTGGGCACCTATTATCATTCATACAACAGAAAGATTAGACCTTTAATCTTGTCCTCAACCCGTTGTTTAATTTGTAAGTCATTTTTCGATATTCTATGTTTCCGTTTTAGTAGAATCGAAAACCGGATTTGCATGTTAATTAAACTCGGTTAATTAAAATATATGAGATGCATGAATTTATGATCTACATGACATTAGGACTAATGAACATCCAATTAGATCCTGCGGTGGTTCAATTCGAAAAAACCCCAACATTTTACTCTCCGTAAGCTGAGGAAACAAACGTCGTCTCGACCACGAGAAAAATAAGCCATTACAATCTACCTCCAACACATTCATCTCGCCAATAAAATTATTGAAATCAATAGACGACTGAATAGAGGGGTTAGATCTCCTACTCTCATGATCCCCACGAACGGTATTGAAATCACCCAAAATTAAAAAACTCCCAGAAAGGACACTGAGATCACTCCACAACTGATGTCTCTGCATGTACAATGAAGCACCATGCACAACCCCACAAAAATCATTGAATTTTACGTTCACCAAAACACATTGATCCGAAGAGAAAAGAACTGAAGCCTGCACAGTCAAACCAATGAAAATCTAAATATTCGAACTTCGACTACCCTTATCATTTTGGAAAAGTGGCACCATATTAATTGATTTCCATTACGAAGAAGAAATTTTAGAAAACTTTGCCCGAGGCTCAATAACACCCAGAACTTCAGGTTTGAAAATCTGAATATGATTACGCAAAATATTTCGGGATACCTTAGTGCAGATCCCGTAAATATTCCACGCTAATATATTCATTACAATGAATCATCATCACACAAGCAATTATCATTGCTTGTATTCACACCTGCCGTACTTAAAGCCACCACCTTATCCATATTTTTCAATGCTAATGAGGTAGGTTCCTTGACCACATAATGAGCCAGATTTTCAACATTTTTACCTTCAGGTAAATTTGAATTCAATCTACCCGACCTCCTTAACTCTGAAGTTGGAGGTATTGTTCACTTAGTGCAAGGTCTCTTAGGCAGAGTCGGAATCAACACATTAACATCACTCGAGGAATCATCGAAGAGCTCGATATCTTGAATCTGTTTCCCCCCTTCTTGCACATACAAATCAGTCGCATCATCTTTAGCAATAATATCTTCTTGAGACTGTTGTGAATTCTCAACACCCTGTACCAGCATTACTTTATCCCCTGCCACCTCTGATGAAACAGGAATATTAACCAAATCATGATCCCTAGGTGACTAAGAATCATTTACCTCACAATCATCCGACCATCGGGGCCGCTTCTTCTCGGCACTAACCAGAACAGAAACAACATGTAACACATCAAATGCATCAATCGAATCTGTCAAAACTGAAAAATTTTAGAAACTGGCACAGGATTCGCCTCCTTTTCATTAGCATCCTTTCCAAACGTTCTAGCCACCCATTCCTTTGTGCCTTGCTTATTCTTTTGCAATAACTCCCATTTCCTTTGAGTTTCAGCTGTAGGAATGAGACCAGCCGCATTACCAGATTTGTTCGCACCCACGGGTGCCGCATTATCAGATTTGGTCACAACCACGGTAAACTCCTTGCCGTTGTTTTTTGTAGCAAAAATTCTACACTTATCAGATGCATGACCAACCGCTTGGCAATGAGAGCAGAAAGCGGGGAGACTTTCATAATGAACATCAACAAAAAAAGAAGCAGCACCCCGATCAATCATAACGGCAGATTGCAAAGTCGACGCCATATCCACCTCTACCAGCACTCGAGCAAAATTCCCAACTACGCCATTAAAGGTATTACCATCAATCTTGAGAGGAGTTCCGAGTGATCTCCCGATTCCAACCAAGATTTCAGGATGTCAATACTCGACCGGAAGATTGTAAAATCTAACCCAAACTTGCGCTAATGTCGAGTTAATCTTATATGGCGTAAAATCTGGCACCAACTCATGTATTTTCAAGAATCCAGGATTAAGAGTCCAAGATTGTATACGACGCACCTTCAACTGATCGGCGGCACAAGAAAACTTCAACGTAAAATAACCCTTGCCTATCGAGATCAATTACCACACCATAGACGTATTCCACATCTTTTGCAATTTAGCTTTGAGATCAATTGCAGACCACGGCTTTTTCCCTTTTAACATAACCAAATGTCCAATTAATGACAATTGGAATTTTCTGTAATTGATCTTGATAGAGATCTTCCGGTATGGCAATCGACGAGAACTCATCCCGCTTAATAGGCAAAATCCGAGAGAGGAAAGACGTAAATAAATCTGGATGTTTATCTAACGATATAACCTTGACAGCCGCCGTATAGGATTACGGCTCATGTATGCGAGGAGAATTATCTACGCGAGAGTTAGGGTTTAGCGCAGACTCACAAAAAGGAGGGATATGTCCTAATTTTCGAAAGGATAAATTAGGAGAGTTTGAAACTGAGGGTCGAGAAGACCCGACAGAATGAATAAGGTTGCCGGAAGCCGGCAGAGGAGGCGGCGGAACAGTTTGTATGACTATCAAAATCGGCGAGATAATTAACCTTAAAGAAATTGACCACACTCAATTCACAACATCTCTTCTTACATTGCAAAAAAAGAGGGTTCTAGGAAATAATTATTTCCTAGAAAATGTGGATAAATTTTCCGAATTAAACAAATGTTAAGGAGTAATAACTCTTGATTAAACTTGATTAACCCATTTAATAACTTAATTAACCTAAGCTTAAAATGATACATTAATTTCAGTTTTATAAATCTGTCTATAAACTATAAAAATAAAATAAATTAATTATCAACTATAAATTCAGGGATCTGAGATATTCACTTTGTTTTCAAAATTAATTCTTAAATCATTCATTAATCCAAAGAAATAATTTTGCAAAATGCACTAAAGTTAAATCCTAATTAAAGTTGATGGAGGACAAAAGTAAAACAAGGACAATCTATTTAAAAAAGAATTGTGCCTGTCAAGAAAGTTAAACCTTCCACAAGAATCGTGAGTACAAAGTTTTCGAGAAAAATTTCTCTTTCGTGGAAGTCTTGGGATTAAATATTATATAATGAAATAATAAGGATTTATCACACCCAACATTAGATTTTAGGAAATTACGCATAGGATAAATTATACTCCAAAGTCAAGGTAAAATGATGAATTTATTACGTAATAAAAGGTTAAATAATAATTTTACTATATCAATATCCGTAATTTATGAAAACTTCTAATAAAATATCATTCATATATTTGGTTGTTATATAAATAATTTCACTTATTCCAAAGGTATATGTAGACATACGTGCGTCCATATTCATCCAAGGTAAAGTTTGAAATAAATGAGTACACTACATAAGTAAATCTTGACCAAATTAAAGATATAGCCTCCGAACACTTTCATGATCAATATCTAAAACTTTCAGAATAAAATAATTTATAAAATCATGTGTATTTAAAAAGATCAACACTCTACTGAAAATAGGTGGAGGTTTGAAAATTATTCCATAGTTTAGAAAGTTGACCAGTTTCTTCCTAAAAAACTCTAAAATTCTTCACTTTCTAAAATACATGAAATTTTATCATAATATGAATTAAATTTTTATGTATCAGTATATTCAAATGCATACATGCTATCAATTTGGAACAAATATTTAAATGACTTAAATACAAAGAATAATTAAACTTTAATGATAATGATATTAAATTCTTCTAGGGGCATGACTTAGACTAATACAATTATATTCAAAAATTCACAAATTGACATATAACATGATAATTTGCTTTATTTAAAACATGACAAAATGGGCTGTTAATCAAGTAAGAGAAAGGTCAAATATCTTGTTGATAATAATAACTCACATTTCGTATTATGGATGAGTTTTTGGTGATGCTCATGATGCTAGATTTGCTATTGCTAGGTAGAGTATAGCAAATAGAACCCCTTTGAAATTAAGACTTGATATAGACTCAATTTCGTGTCTTTTTAATCTGTCTTTTTACATTTTTAAGTTTTATTAGTTGTATATAGAGTCTTATCGGGGACATAGTATAACAGAGGAGAGAAGAAGCACGATTAGACTAATTATGGGCATAACCAAGATGCCGACTCGATCGAAGGGATAAAGAGGATCAAATGCTGAAAATTTAACAGTCTGTTGCGAATTAAGCTTGGAAGTTCAGCAACAACCTTTACTCAGATGATTTGGGTCCACATGCGCAGCAGTTCCGAAGCCTGGGGAGGTCAGTTCGAAGTAAAGAGAGAAGATGTGGAGAGAGGAGATGAGGGAAGAGAAGGAAGTGGAGCATATCCCTTACTGTTGGTGATGAAGTGGACTCTTCCAACTAATTCACGCCCCTACGTGCGCTGGAGAGGCCCGGATTGTGGCTATTCAGAGCAATTATAAATACTTGTTTATTTGCATTTGCATAGGGGGTCAGTTACAAATTCCGCAACGTAAGATACAATTTACTTTTCTGCTTCGTTATTTTTTAGATATTCTGCACAACAATTGGCGGGTTGCCCTCAGCTGATACGAGTACTTTTTTTGCCCAAACTGGAGTTAGATCCAGTCCTTAATTTAGTATGTTTTTTCTTCCATCATGAGTTGGATCCAGTTTATTTACTTTTGCTTTGTTTATTAATACGTTTTCTGGCTAAGTATCCAATGTTCGAGTTGAATTTGAATAGTTTAAGATAGAAAATATACATGAAGCTTGGTGTTCTTAATTTACCTTGAAATGGTTCCAAACCTCATTCTGGGCAGAACGTAGACATAGGTGGTAGAATGATTAGTTTGTTAGCCACTCTTGATCAAGCTATTATTTGTGTAAGTCAAGTGGAAGTAGGGATGCCCATGTCCTGATGAGCACTAAGTGATAAAACAAGAGCTGAATTTTGGAGAATGAAGTATGGGTAGATCTTGTGGGCACACAAAGGATGTGTTTATGTTCTAGTGTTAGGTCTCTCCGATTAAATGTTGTAGCCCCTGTAACACCTCTGTATGCCTCTCTTCTTTGGTACTCGGGTAGTTAGGGACTAAGGGTTGTCTCCCATATCACTCTTAGCGTAAACAGTAAGAAGGAATTGGGGAGTTAGTCACTCGTAACTGCTTTCTATAACTAACTGATCAAATCAAGGTACCTACTTAGTTTTGCCCGTGATTGCATGCATCTACCAAAACTGAATTCACATTTAACTTGAACATTTATTTTATATTGATTATTTATACCTTGTTTACTTTATTGTTTGTTTAGTTTTAAATTGTTAAGGGAAGAATTAGTGACAGTAATTCTACAAAATCCCTGAAGTTACTAACACGATAGAAAGGTTAATCAATCCTTGTGGAATGATATCTACCTTTGGGCGCTATACTAGCCTAAAAGTGTAATTTTACACACAAAATGACAGTGTGTCAAGACCGAATAAATCTAAGATAATTAGAGCAAAGTGTGAAACTGAAGGATGTCCATTGCATTTGTTCATATCACAAGATAGTAAGGAGGGTGGACTGTTGGTTAAAAAGATTGAAGATCAACATAAATGTTTGAAAGATGCAAAAAGACCTATGGCATTTATCAAGTTTTTAGCTAATGAATTTAAATAAAAGATCTATGAAAATTCTAAAACAAGTGCCAAAGATTTGAAATATGAATCTAAGAAAGGAATTGAGCAGTATGTAACTAAATCCAAATGAAAGCGGGTCAAAAGGCTAATCTTGAATTATTTAGATGGGATTTTACAAAGTTAAGTTCATATATTTAGGTTCATGTGTAGATTAAATAAAAAAGACCGATCTTGGTACCACAACCAAGTTGGAATTGTGTGAAAAATATATGAATGAAGGAAAATTTGTATTTAAAGGATACACACACACACACACAGGATTCCATTCATTTGTGAACACATGTTTCATGTGTAATTTGTGGAAAAATCCTATCCATTAATTTTTAAGATCAATGGATATTATTAATCATTGGTGAAAGATATAAGAATGCTATATTTCCAATTTCATATGCAATAAAGGCTAAAATTGTACAATCAATTTTTATATTTTTATTTTTGGTGGCAACGGTTTTTAGGGAATTAGAATTGATGGCAAATTAAATACTATCTATGAACAAAGCCGTTAGTTTTTAGTAAAAGAATTTTCTTCATCTTTAATCACCATTTCTAGTTAAAACATAAAATTTGTTCAGCTCTTTTTTTATTGTTAATTTTGTTTATATTTATTTTAATTAGTAAGTCGCATATTCTTAAACTTCAAATATTATCAAATCTTAGTGGATTTTAAATGCCTCATTTACGCAGGCAAAAATTACGGAATAATGCCAACCGTTTATAATTTTTGCTTAAAAATAAAAATAACTTCCGCATTCTTTGTATCTTTTTTACTTATTGGTTGTGATTATATATGCCATTTAGCATAATAAGCACAAGTGCGTAAATTTTATAGTAACTGTTATTATATTCATTTGCTCTTTTTATAGTTCTCGATGCTTTTTTGTGAATTATAACGCTTTTTTATGATTGTTAGGAAATAATGTGAATTTCTATTTGAAAATTTATGGAATATTATATGAATGTGCTTATTTAAAGACTCTGCTTTTTTTTTATTTAAAATTTTTGATGCTTTTTTATATGATCATTAGTGATAACTTGGGAATGCTTGTTTATAAAATTTATATATTCATTTGCTCTTTTAAAAATTCAAAATGTTGTATTTGATGATTTATGATGCTTTTTTTACATCAGTATTATAAATCCAGTTGAGATTCATTGAAATTATTCAATCAATATATTATTTTATTCCCTAACAATAAAAAAGCATCATAATTTGCAAAAAAAAAAAAGCATTCTGAACTATAAAAAGAGCAAATGGATTTCTTATACGGATATAATTCAGATTGTGCCATTACACTTTCATAATAAGATTATTTTCTAAATCCAAATTTTTAAATTAATTCAAAATAAATACTCCACTATTATGACGTTTTCATGATGCTTCCTTTTGATCTTTAGATGCTGTATTTGATGATTTGTGATGTTTTTTTTACATCAATATTATAAATTCAGCTTAGATTCATAAAACTTATTCCATCGATATATTATTCCCTAACAATAAAAAAACAGTCATAATTTGTTAAAAAAAAAGCATTCAGAACTATAAAAAGAACAAATGGATTTCTTATATGGATACAATTCAGATTGTGTCGTCCTTACACGTTTATAATAAGATTATTTTCTAAATCCAAATTTTAAAGCTTAATTCAAAATAAATACTGCACTATTGTAGCGCCCCAGTCCCGAAAGACCGTGGAAATGAATGCCACGGGGGTTGGAATTAAGAAACGGGAAAGAAAGGGGTAACCTTAATAGAAAATTCAGAAACCAAACATGCATTATAATTATAAAATCCTAGTTCAACAATAATACGAAGATCAGAGTTGTAGAATAATTTAACAACAATAACAGCGAAAGTGCGGAAGCAAAACTTTGAACTAAAGAGAAGTCAACGGGAAAAACACATAATTAACAAAAGTCCGTTCCTCAGCATCGTCACTTCCACGCGCCAGTCCACAGACTTGAAAATGGTTTGAAAGATTTGGGCTGAGTACTAATGCACTCAGTGGGCAAGTTTTCACAAATAATTTATGTAATTCGTTTTCTAAAAGTGATATATCTGTATTTATGCATGTAGTGAAGCTTAGGAGGTTTTCGAATATAAAGTAACCTAGGTTCACCAAAATATTTTATCATGAAGTGCTAAGTGTATAACCAGTCACTGCCCGTAACCTCTACTACATCATTAACGCGTAAGTCTTAAGAGTATCACCAATGAGTATAACCGTTCATTTTAGTCTTCACGACAAGGAATAGGGCATAACAATTAAAGCATGCGTACTGTAGCTACTCACATTGACACAGCGCTGGTATATGAGACTCCGACAACATACAGTAGCACGTAAATATTTTTAACACAGATAATCACATATGCAATTTAAACAGAGCAGAGCTTAATAACTCGGAATGTAAAGTTTAAGGAGATATAATATCCCACTTGGTTAGCTAATAATAGCTGGAGCTTTTACGATTCTTTTAAGAGTTCCCTAAGTCCGATGTTCTGGGTTTTGTCCTACACATAAAGACTAAGACTTAGAAGCGTATCAAGTCAAATCCTAAATCATGAGCTAACTAGTTAAAATTCTAAAGTACAAGGTTTTATGCCTATGGATTTGGTTGATGAAATTGATGATATAGAAATTTAAGAAATCATAGAATAATCTAAAGTTATAATGTAATTACATAATAAAATTTCGAATTTAATATATATATATATATAGAAAAAAAATAAAAATAAAATAAATTAAAGATGATAAATAAAAGTGAAGTTAAGGAGATTTGAACTGTTAACCTCTAATGGGTTAACATAAGCCTTAACCACTTAGGCTAAAGACTAATTTGAAAAATTAATGCAGATTAAATATTAATTAAGACAGATTATTTAATGCAGAAAATGTAGAGATAAAGGGTGTAAAAATGAGAGCAAGAGGAATTGAACCTAAGACCTAAGATTATTTGAAGTATATATTAACCACTTGGCTAAACACCATTTTCAAAAATAATACAGTTTTAGAATTAATTAATCTAAATTGCAGAATATTTGAAATTAAAAGAAAAGAAGAGAAATTAAAATAAAATAAAAGAACACATACACACGCACACAACACACAATTCACGCACACACCCACTCTCATATTTTAAGAAAATTCAATTCTTCTTCGTTGTACACTCATGCATATTTATTCCAAAGTATTTTAATTTAAACAAAATAAAGAGAAATATACTCATTTTAATGCTTTGGAGATAACACACATTTTTTATAAAAAAAAAACACATTATCTTTCCTCATCCTCAATTCACATACGTATGTACAATGACTGTACACACTTCTCAATTCCAAAATAATGATATATCTCCCTCTTTCTATTGCACTACATTAAAAGGACTACTATCCTCATTTGTCTTTTCTCAATCCAAAAACCATCTGCAAATTCAAACCTATTTAAATCACCATAAAAATAAAGTCAACCATTTTCTCTCTCTTTCTTGGAACCCATCTTCCCCATTTAAAGTATACTTCTTTCTCTCTCTCTCTCTCCAAGCCATTTACACGCACACAAACAACCTCACAAACAAAACAATACCCTCTTTCTCTCTCTCTCTTCTGTACATTCCATCGATTAAACCAGAAATAAAATAACTCAATTCTTATTATTCCTCTCAACTACTGTATAACATTTAAAATTAATTATCCAAAAATTTCTTCCTCATTTCCTTAAACTTGTAGGCCGGTTTCCCTCACAAACACCGCATCTTTGATTTATTTTCCTCATTAGCTTACTTTATACATGCAGAAACTCTATACACGAAATTTTTGTATAAAAATAGTTTTTTAATAAAGTAAAACATCAAGAAACATAAGATCAAATAATCACAATGGTGTTTTGTGAATTTTTTTTCAAATCTTAAATTTATTCAAGGCTCGAATTTTCCCCATGAATCTTCCTAAATCTCAAAATAATTTAGGGGAAAAGATAAAGAAAGAAGAGAGAAAGAGATTCATGGCCACCGGAAAGTGTCACCGGTGAAGCTCCGAGATGCGGCCAAGGTGAGAGCTTTTCCAGTCGTTCGGGCCTTCATCTCCTCACCATAATGGTGAAATCAAGCTAGAAATTAAAAGAGAAAATAAATTTGAAAATTTTACAAATTTGGCCGGAATTTGGCGGCGGCGGGCGGTGCTCGGCGGCACTCCGCCTCCAGCCATCTTGCCGGAAATCGTACCAGAAGAGAGAAGAGAGAGTTGTAGCGCTGACCTAAAATCTGAAATGGGTGAAATGAATTTTTCATTCATTTATCATAGTTATATATTTATGGGTAATGGGCTAGGATGGGCCATCCACTAGATTGGGCTGAAAATCAAAGGATTCAACATTAGATATAGGCTTAACTAATTATGTTTTTTTTTTTTTTTCTAAAGCCCTTTACAAAAACTATTGGATCTAAATAAAAATATGAACTATATTACTTATTATAACTATAAGATTTGCATCTATAATTAAATGTTGGATGATAAAATTTTTTGGGATATTACAACTATTATGACTTTTTCACAATGCATCATTTTGATCTTCAGGTGTTGTATTTGATGATTTGTGATGCTCTTTTTTTAAATTAGTATTATAAATTCAGTTGAGATTCATAGAAATTATTCCATCGATATATTATTCCCTAACAATAAAAAAAGCGTCATAATTTGCAAAAAAAAAAAAACATTCAGAACTATAAAAAGAGCAAATGGATTTCTTATATAGATATAATTCAGATTGTATCATTACACTTTCATGATAAGATTATTTTCTAAATACAAATTTTTAAGCTTAATTCAAAATGAATACTCCACTATTGTGATGTTTTCACAATGCTTCCTTTTGATGTTCACGCAGATAAAAAAAAATAAGGAACCGATGTATTTGAGGGATTTTTTTATTAGTTAGATGCTTATTAATTATTTCTGCACAATATAATACATTTTCAATATATTAGAATTTATTAGATTGGATTTGATTTGATTTACACATTACAATCCTTTACATTCCGCTGCCATTAATATTTACAAAAAAGATTTTATATATTTATCCTTTTAACACCTTCATTGAGATAAAAAAAAAAAAGCAATATAATTATTTTCACACTCAATTAATAGTATCCGTAGATCATAAATGATCAACTGCGGGGATTCGTCCGCAATTTATACATAAGCATTGCATTCACATATTAACCCTCCCCTACATACATACATACATACATACACACATATATATACATATATATATATATATATATATATATATATATATATATTGATGCATTGAAGAGTGGTTGGAAAATAGGTTGTATACCAATTCTCTTGTTAAATGGGTGTCACTTGAAGAGAGTTGTTAGTACCCAGGTTCTTGTTGCTATTGCGAAGGACGGATCAGGTCAAATATTTCCAATAGCTTGGGAAGTGGTTTCTAAATAATCAATGAAAATTGAGCATGGTTTCTATAATTGATGGCTATTGATCTTCAAATAGAAGACTAGGTAAACAACTTGATCATTATATTAGATATGTTGAAAGTAAGTATTGATGTCTATTTAATTTATTTGCAATTATTGTCACACCCCAATTTTATAAAAATAAATAATAATAATTTATAAAAAGAATGTCACTTTATTAAATAATAGCAAAGTATTTATTCAGAGTTTTTAAGAAAAAATGATAAAATATAAATTAATTTATTTTTCTGACGACAATCATCTCGCCATACACGCACATCACCCAGCATCAACCTGAAATAAATTATAGTTTGGGGTGAATATCATTGACTCAATGGTGATCGCATTTATCCAAATTATAAAATTATAATAAATTAAACTATAGGTAGCCCATAGTTAAATTCGGGACATATGCAGCCCGTCGGTCAATAATTTTTTGTAACCCGTAATTAATTCCACACGCCGCCTATTAATAAATTAAACATATAAATATTAACATAAAATTTAAATAAAATAGATAAATAAATAAATAAATAAATAATGCATGATATGACTCAAATATCTACCACCATTCTCGGCCCATTAACAATCATAGCCCAAGTTTAGCTACAATCCCAATTTGGCCCACAAACTAATTAATCATTTAGAAACAAAATCTATTTTTTTCCTCTCTCCCTCACCCATCTCCCAGACTTCCCCAAAACAGAAGTCTCTCTCTCTCCCCGCATACAGACCCCTCTCCCTTTAATTTAAGAAAAAATAGAACAAGATAGATAATAAAAATTCCACGGCACACCCCAACTGATAGTCTCCACGGCTACCCATTTCCCTCTATTTTTCCTCCCGCCGTCGTACACATGAACATGAAAGATAGCTATGCCGAGAACAATCGCCGCAGCCGGCACCACCTATTTCTCACTCAACCGCCCTCCTAATGGAAATGCAAAACGTAAAATGTGAATATACCTCATAAGAAAAGAAAACTCTATTGTTCTAGAAATGCTTAGAAGGAAATTGTTGGTTTTTGGTGTGTTTAGAATGAGACATCTAGGCCTCCTTTTATAGCAAGAAAATCTGGAAATGAAAAGGCTGAGTTTTAAATTCGAAGATTAATTCATACGATCATGGAGATAGTGGAGAGGCAAAAATATATGGCAGATAGTGGAGGGGCTACACGATTTCAAAAGATTTCCGTTTCAAATGTCGAGAATGCTCTGCAACCTTAATTTCACGTGAGGAAGAAGAAGAAAGAAAATCTAAAAAAATATTTTGGCTAGAAAATACTTACTTTTGGACTCAACTTTGATATTGGGCTCAAAAAAATAAGTAATCATTTGGGCTTAAGTAAAAAAATAAATAAATATAGAGCTACACAAATAAAACATATAGTTTAACCATTTTGGAAAAATAAAATAATATTTATGAAATAGTAATAATATTAATAAAAATAACAATAATAATAAAATCATATAATAACATTAATGATGATGATTATAAGTATAATAATAATAATAATAATAATATAGTTAAAAAAATGATATAGGCGTGACATATAGGATGTAATCAAAATAATAGATTGGAAAATAGTATTTTAATTAGATTGTAAAATAGCATTTTAATAAAAAAACTTCGGGTCACTACAATTATATACTTTAATATTGATTATTTTTTCTTTGTAAGTGCAATGTCTAGTGTGTGTTGTCTCTCATGTGTTGCCAAATGTTGAACATAGATATTGTGCATGACACGCGCATGCAAACTAGAGCAAAAAAAAAATGAAGTAGTTCTAAATTGAAGAAAAGATTATTGATACAATGTGCTTGGAACACTTATAAAGAGTAGTTTGATGATAATTTGAGTATTTGGGTGCTTTGAGCAAGAAAGCTACAAAAGATTTTGTGAAGCACAATCCTATGACATTTTGTAAGGTTTTTTTTAGCAGCAGGTCTAAACATGATATTGTTGATAACAACATATGTGAGACTTTAACTCTACCATAGTTAATGCTAGAGAAAAGCCAATAGTGACTATGCAAACTGATAAATGGTCTAGTGAGTGGAGTTTGAATTGAATGCAGACATACCAAGACATGATGGAGGTAGCTTTTGGGTGTAAAGTATTTTTCAATAGTGCATATAGATATGAAATATTGTATGGAGTAGAATTCATGATCACGTTACCAAATTTCCCAGTACCTAATAAGATGGAGGTGAGACGAGAACAACAATAATTTATTTTATCAAAAAGTAGTGGCACAAGAAGAATTACATTTGCAAAGGATGGAAGTCAATTCATTACTCTTCAAAATCTCACTTTCAAACCACCAAGATTAAAGTGCAAAAAGAAACCATCCATGACCACCAATCAACTTCAGTTAGAAAGAGATAATAAGCACACTAAAAATGGGAAATGACCACCAATCATCTTGATTTTGGATATTTTTTTTTTATTCTGGAAAGAAACCTTTTTAGTTCCTTTAGTGATGATGACACTTGCAAAGTGATGAAATTTTCTTACTATGTATTGATAAGCAATATTTATTTTTGGCATATTATAGTGCAAGGTTTATTATACTTTTCCTTTAACTTTGAGTATATATTAATATTCGACGATAATGGAATTTCTATTTAGTACACTTGATCTTTTCCTTGATCATTTTATTTTCTTGATCACTATTTTTCTTGTGTTGTTTAGTAGTGTTGTGATTGTGTTGTGTTGTATAGGGAAATGAGATTGAGTGTTGTTGTCATGAATGTGTTCTTTTTGTTGGAAAATTGAGTTTAATAAAGTGAGTGTGTGATCTCATTTTATCCGATTTTCAGTGACCGAAATATTTAACTTTGGAGGAGTTAAATTGTGTATGATTGATCCATGTTGAAATAGATAATTATAGTGTTTTAGTTTCTCAAACCTGATTTTCGGTGAGTGAGAAATTAATTGTTGAGTTGGTCATGTAAAAGGGTGTTTATGCAATCGAAGCCAAAGCTGATTAAGCTTATACTTAAGTGTATAATCACTTGAGCGTAACATATGATGTACACAACTATGTGAACACGCCCATGTCATTGTTCGTTCCCGTTCTCGGGTCAGGAACACTTACAGTGACAGTGACATTGTCTTGTGTCTTGGCTATTGGGTAAACTGTGATTTGAACTTGATTAGATTTGGGCCTCGTCCAAATTCTATTCTAGTCGATTCAGATTAAGTGGTAGGTCATCTGTCGGGAATAGATTCGGGAACAGTACGGTGTCCGACCCATTCATGTACACATGATGTAACTCCTGATATTTAGGAGTGTAACCAACTCTCATTCATGGTGTAGAGTTAATACTGCAGTGGTAGTAACTCATGGGAGGTTTCAAATATGGATTTGAATGGATCTTAAATGGAAGGTTACAAATGTGGGCTTGAATGCACCTAGTAACTCATGGGGGTTACATCTTGGTTTGAATGTTCAAACCCAAATCCTTAAAGATGTGGAATTTGTGCCTATAAATAGGCATCCTTGCATGATAAGAAATATGGGTGAATGAGGTTTTTCCATAAAACTTTCATGTACTTTGCATAAGTTTTCTATACTAAAAATCTCTTAGAAAGTGCATCATACATCTTGCATCATCTTTTTAAGTGAAGCTTCCTAGTCTTCACATTTATCTAATTCGTTGGAGCCTTTCGAACTTGTGGTGCTACATCCGGGAAAGACGAAGTCGTTTTATCTTTGAGAGAAAAACGTCATTACCGTGAGCAATAGTCGATGCGTAATTATCTTACAGAAAGAGGTCTCCTCGACTCGGCTGATTTCCAGATCAAACCCAGTTCTTTGTTTGTTGTAGATCCTGTCCAAGGCGATTTTTTAGTCTGTTCCAAAATCTGTCCCAGACATTTCCGGTCAAATCCAGAATCTGTTCGAGACCTATCCAGTGGGTTCTGGAGTCTATTCAGAAGATTTCCATAGTAGTCCTGAATCTATTTGAAGGCATTTCCATTCCTGAAACGGTTCAAGACAGATCCAAGAACAAATAGTTGAATTATATTGCTTCATACTGTATTTCAATTTAGTTTGATTATTTTGTATTTTGTCGTCTTTCTCTTCTCTTGTGTAAGGTTCTATTCCAAAGTTTGTCAAGAACGCTTCAAAGGAAATTGTTACCAACACTTTTTTATTGGCTTTATCATTATTTATTCTGGACCTTCATGTGGCGTACCGGTAATTGTTACTATTTTGACTTAGACAAGGATATTGAATTATTGAAGTCATCAATCAATTCATATCTCTGTATAGACTAAGAATGAGTAGATGAATTCAGATTAGATGGGGCGTTATGAAGGTTGGAATTTCCTTGATCACTATTTTGCCTCTTTTGTCAAAGACAAAGTCATCAGATACTTTAACTAATGAATAAATGCAAGAATTAATTGTGAGGATTCAAAATGTTGGGACTACAGTTGTTGAGGAAAAAGCTGGAGCCAAATTTGCCACTCTTTCTATGGCATATATTGCAACATAATTAATTAATCTTAAGCATCTTTTAAGAAAAAATAATAATGATGTGATTACATACAGCTACTTAATGCATCAGGAAGTTATATGATTTCTCTAAAGTGATTGCACATTTTTTTTATGTTACTAATATAACTCTCGAATATCAAAGAAACAAAATATTGTTAATAAACAAAGTTATTCATTCAGGCAACTATCCCTATTGTCATAATAGAATCATAGATAGATCTATCAATTATAGTAGCCACAATAACCAATCAATTCAATAGTTACAAGCATACACAAATCATCTAAATATTCAAGAACTACATAGTTTGGCAAACTTAACAATCACTACTAGAAATAACACTAATATAACATAATAGATTTCCTTCAACCTCATCTGCACTTTATCCACTTCAATATTTCTCATATTCTTAAGACCTCTGAAATCTTCAGATAGAACATGAAGCTCATGTGAACACATCTCTAGTATAAGTAGATGATTTTTTTGTTGATCAATTCACAATTTTCATTCAACAACAGTCTCTCTCCACCTTCAAACGATTTATGACCTTATTTGCCCTGTTACTCATTTCAGTATTAAACCAATTAAAATGGTCACATCTTTTTTTTCAAATTCGTTCTTTGGGTGGTTGCATATTACAAAATATAAACTTACTAAAATTATTATTGACTAGTTAATGAGTAGAAAAATTTACTTACACTATAATTTTGACACATGTATAATCTTCGTCTAGTAGTTTGTTCAGTCAAGAATGACATAGCACTTCTCGAAAACCATACGTAGAAAATATGCATCCATCTTTGAAATCAATACCCGTCATTCTTCTAGATGACTTAGAGTTATTTGATGAACATGAATCCATTTTATAGTAATACATATGGATTTTCAGGGGGTTTAATTGTAGATTTAGATTTTTGTTGGAGATCTACGAATTAGTGAATGAGGGATTTAGGGCTTGTATTGTGCCTTATGAAAAGAAAATGAATTCACGTATTTATGATTCCATTAAAATCTTCTGTTAGTAAAGGGTGCATTTGCACCCTTTAAAAAGTTGAAGTGTTTATTTAACCCTAAAAAAATTTAAGTGCTTGGATGGAATTTGCAAGATAGTTTAGGGGCTTGGTTGGACATTTTCTCTTCAATTAAAAAGGGAGTTTGAAACTAATTTTTACATACTAGTCTATAGATTTATATAAGGGTAGCTTATAATGGGTACTATGCTTTAGATGAGAATTAGGAACTAATCTTAGCCCTCAATTTTGACTAGATATATGGCTAAGATTAAATTGAATAAAATCTTTAAAATCAAATAATAGAATTGAAAATAATATACAAAATGGTATTAATGTAATTATGCATCGATTTTTTATATGGAAAGATGCATAAATGGAATCCCCAAGATACGTATCATTAATGATACAATAACCAAAGATTTATCGAGATGGAGAAACCTAGATATTAGATTCACTTTCACTCATTTTGTACCAAAGATTGATCGAGATCAAAAAATATAGAAATTAGAATCATTTTTATTCATTATTTTTGTTCTGAAAAAAGCAGCGCTACAAATAGAAAACCGAGCACCACCATTACCTGTTCCGGCACATTCGACAACGTCAATATTAACAACAACACCACTGCCACAAGAACCACCGCCATCGACTATTTTCTCTATTTCCATGACCAGATACAAACAAGATAATATAGGAATATATTTTGAAAGTTTTTAAATTTGTGTTGAAATATTTTGTAGCATTGGCTTCTGAAAAGGTAAAATCCTCATTGGAATCTATGCTAAAGATTCGATTGATGTGTGGCTACAAATGTTACAACCCATGTGTTTGTTTAAATGTCTGAATGAACAATTCGCATAGTTTTTTGTTGCTTATTTATAGCAAGTATTGGATATATGTAATATTTACGATTTGAATGCCATATGACTATAGTGTAAGCACAAGCTAAGTTATTGATATTTTGTAGCTTATTTAAGATGCAAACGTGTGTATGCGGATATTTATATTTATTTATTTGATATACTAGTAGTAATTTATAGCAATAATAAAATAATTACATATTTTTGTGTACTATTATTAGTACTTATTTATATTTGATGCAATATACATATATTTTTTTTTTATCTTGATCCCTTTTGAGTAAAAGTATTTTTTTGGTTGATTTGGTTTAAGAGAAAACAATTGAAATTATATATAAATCCATATTTTGCATAAATATTTTATCCAGAAACTGACAAAAAAACAACATTAATTATCAGATTCAATTAGTGTGCCAATTGATGGTTGAATGATTGTTTTTGTTGCTGAAAAATGTTAATTTGTACATTAATATTAATGTTTCGAGTTTGTTGCAATTTTCATTAGAGTTTACAGTTTATTAAGCATATTTTTAATACTTTGAATGTTGCATTAGTAAATGAGTCATGCACTTTATTTTTGTTGCTAGTTTATTGTCATTTTGTTACTTATTACATAGAATAATATGGTGGTGATATAGTAATTGAAATTCATATCATATGTGCATCACTTCTAGTGATTACAATATGATAAAAATATAACCAACCTTTATTTTTCATTACACATGATGAGTACAGAATCTCGCAAGCAAAAATGAGGGAAGTGGAAAAATGTTTCCACTCAATTCGTAGAATAAAAAATAAATCTTTGAACCATGGTTGTCTATGTAAATTCTTTTATAGATTTGTACAATTCAGTTTGTAGCTTTTTATTTGCCAACTTGTATTCTCAGCTTGTTATAATTATTTTTTTGGCTACTTAGGTGGAATTAAAAAGCTAATTCCATAAATTATTGCAATTGATGTTTAACTTTGTAGCTTTATATTATTGTTATTAGATTTTTATGCTTCAAAAGTTGATTGTCGATGCCCTATTGCAACAGGTGGTGCGCAGAAACCCTAGAAATGTGAAGAGAACAGCGGCGTTGTTGTCACCATTCTTACAAAGAGTGATAGATGCATCAGAGAAGGTTGATAAAAAAGACAAGAAGGTTTTTTTTTTCTGGCTGATAGACCAAAAAAACGGAGACCTGTAAGTAGTGAACATAAATAAATAACGTATATTATAAAAAAATGTGACTGCTTGTTTTTTTTTGTAGTCAGGAGATTGTATTTTCAAACAATCATGTTGATTTGACGAGGAGAGAAATAGCGACAATTCGATGTGGATTGTGGATCAGTACACCCAGCCGTGGTGGATGTCTGGAGCATAATTTTGAATACTTGTGAAGATTTGAGAGCGAAGGAGTCACCCTGTAATTGTCTGGAGCATAAATGGCTATAATTGATTTTGTAGCTTTGTATTTTTCTATTTGTAGCTTGCGAAAGAGTAATACGTATATTTGTCCAACATAATTTTGTAGCTCTGTATTGGTTTTAGTTAATATTTATGTTGTTTGGATATCTTATTATTGTTAATATGTTTTTAGTTAAATATAAATTCGTAGCTTATATTAACTTTGTTTGAAGCCATATATGTTTATGAAATTTATTTTACCGCTATATATCATAGTGTCCGTAGCCTTTTATTTGTTATAAATTATTAACTCGCTTGTTATAATTATTTTTTTAGCCACCTAAATGGAAATTATAATCTAATCTCATAAATTGATATAATTCATTTTGTAGCTTTGTATTATTGTTTTTGTATCTTGCAAATAGAAACCCAAAAAAAAAAAAAATATGGAATTACCAAACAAGTAGCTACAAATTGATTTTGTACCTTTGTATTATCATTTTGGTAGGTTGCAAAAAAGAAATATATATATATATATATATAACCAACATAATTTTGTGGCATATTATTGGTTTCAAGAAAAGAATAAAGTACAATATAAGTGAATATCCTAATAACAAGAAACTACAAAATTACCAAATAAGAATATACAAATTGTTATGTAATAAGAAATAAATGTATATAATAAAAAAAAAGTGTAAATTGTACAACAACAACAACATCATTGAAACTTGTTACAGTTTCTAGCATCATTGAAATTGCTATAGTAAATCCTTCATGTCCTTAATGGCTTTATTTAATTTCATAATTTTCTCATGATCGTCTTCAACTAACCCAATACAACTATAGAAATCAGAAATGGTATCATGCAACAATAACCCATTTTTTTCTATATCAACACATGCGTCTTGTATGCCAATGCCAATCATATGTGCTGTGCTCGAGAATGCTAACTTCATCAATCGAGTGACTATGTATTTATCAGGGATAGTTTCCAAATTCAAATCTTTGAACACAAAATATACATGACAACAGATCAGTCTCATTCTCATAAATTTCTTACAACTGCACACAACAGTTTCCTCACCCTTATAGTAAGTGACATTGAACAAGCCGTTATTACGTTCTTCAACCACATACTCATGTCCATCTAGATCATCGGAATGTTTTTAGGCGACATGCGTAGCAAGCAGACTCAATATCTTGTTGCACTTATATTCATCTCCATTAGGTACATTCTTGGCCCCTTCTCTATTGCAATAAACATATTTCCACATCATGCACGTGCCATCCATGGACATCTTTGTTGTACCTAGTCGAATGTCAAACTCACATGCCAGTGCATACCGTTTATAAAACCCAATGCCATCATTCAAAAAAGGGAACTTCTTATTAACGAATGGCTTCAAAGACGAATCACACGTAGGAATATAATATTTCATCATGTCGGGTGATATGTCAGTTACACAATCAGCTGAGATGTTGCCATCTGCATATACAACTGTACAGATGTCATGTGATACACAAAATAATTAATTAGTTTCGAACACATTAAAGGAAAGAATTACTTAAGAATCTACTTTTAATCTCATCCCTAGAATTAATAAAATCTAATGGCTATAAATGATTCCTAGTTCTCACATAAACACCTAGTACCTATTTGAACACACACATATATATATAGATATTCTAGATTTCCAAATTTTGTTGACTTCTCGTGCAAACAGACATCGGTGAAAAAGCCGAGCAAATTGCGAACACAAACACTTATAGTGGAGCGAAATTCAAATCTTAAAATTTAGAGACACACTTGTCTGAGACCGTCTAACGGATCTCTTACGTTAAACAGATCTCTATTTGATCCAAGAAGTGGTCCCCCTCCCTTTTTTTCTTTAATTTTTTTCTCTTTTCAGTGGGCCCCTTCCCCACCCTCTCTCCATTTTCCTTTTCTTTTTTGTTTTTGTTTCCAATTTTTATTTTTTTCATTATTTATTTATTTTTTTACAAATATATATCTAGTTTCTTTGAAAAAAAATTTCAGCATCTCGCGCAATGCACGAGCTCACATTTTTGCACTGCAGTCGATAATTTTTTTTTCAAATATATATACCTTAAAATGGAATTAGTGAACCCTAAAATTTAATGGAATTAATTTCATTTTCAGAATAATTTAATTTCTTTTATCCTGCGTCTGACGTAGTGCACTCACCTGACACAAATGTGTAGGCTCGTGCACTACGCCAGATAATTAATTTTTTTTGAAAAAAATTAGTACCGTGCACTACGCAAAAACATTACACATGCACTTAGCTTTTGGAGGCACCTCACACCACGTGTTTCTCACAGACATATTTGTTTTATTATCCCTTATTTGATACTCTGGTTTACTCTGATGAAAAGGAACGACCACAAGCACATGGTAGTTCCTTTCGTTCATCTCTCATTATTTTTCAAATCACTCGGCATCTTCACCAGCTTGTGCTCAGTGGAAAGCTTCTCTCACCCCCATTGCAGGTTCTTATCCTCATGTTCATTTCATGCCAATTGCCGAGCCTGTTAGAAGGCTCCTTAGGTCCCTCGCAGTCACTTGGTAATCCCTTTCAGAGCTCTAGGTGAAGCTGAACAAGGACGGATAATTTGATAGAGCACATCAGACTGCAGCAGGCGGTGGGTTACTCGAGATCACAGTGGTAGCCTGCTCATCTCTTTCTGTCTTCACTTGCAGTGCAGACCATTTCCAGCTTTAAGGCGGAGCTCCGGTCACTCCTTCTGAGGCTTCTCTTGGCAGCTCAGATGACTTCTCATGTTTGGATCGAGCTCGATATAGACACCTTCGTCTGGTTCTCTCTTCCGATACATGAAGATCGGGTCATCTTAGGAATGTTTTTTCCAAGATCCAACTTCTCTTTTGAGATCTTCATGTTCGAGTCACACACATTAACAGAGAGGGCAATCGCCCTGCAGACTTTCTGGCTAGGCTCGGACATGAAGTCGACAGACTTCACATTTTTTACTTACAGACGATGTCGAGGCCATTAGTGTCATTGCTCATGATGGACCAACTTGGTTATCCTAACTTTCGATTTCAACATTGATGTATTTGTATATATCAGTTTTGCTATTTCTTTCTCTCAGATTTTTCTTTTCTTTAGTTAGTTTAGCTAGTTTGATATTTTCTAGTTTGGATATTCTGTGACACAGGTTAATACTCTACATGTTCTTTATTATATTTTGGGGAGGGGAGTCACTTTTGGGCTCTCCTCGGACAATGTTTTTGGATTTCCTTTTGGCTAATATATACAGGTTGGGGATCTGCTTAATCCCCCACCCGTTAGGGTGTTGATTTAAAAAAATTAATTTAATTAATTTAATATTTTTAATTATATTTTTTATATTCGGCGTCTTGCGCAGTACACTCACCCAAAGCTAACGCGTGGACCCCTGCACTTTGCTTGATACAAAATAATGATTAAAAAAATGTTAAAAAAAGCAAAAGGAAGAAAAAGAAAGGAAAATGACCAAAAGTTGAAAGAAAAAAGAAAGGGAAAAGGGACGAAATCAACGGGCCAACAGCCCAATTTAAAAAAAAAAAAATAAAGGTGGGCTCAGGCGCGGGAGGCTAACGCGCCTAGACTAAAACTTACGGGTGGGCGTATTTTGGTTATATTTGACTCATTTAACGTAAGATACACAAATTTTTATCTAAAGGTTATGCTCGACTCTAAATTTCCGATCCAAGTGGCTACATATTGATGTTTGGTTTGCTTGAGCTGGATTTCAGCCCTAAAATTGTCGGCAAAGAAGAGAATGGATGTGTTTATATTGGATTAAAGGAAGTGGACTATGCTTTTTGTAGTTTGCAGTGTAAATGGGTATGAGTTTTTTATTTGGGCTTATTGTATATAGATAGCTCTTGGTTAGGACAGTGGGCACAATCGTGGGCTTGGTTGGGCTTTGGATTTTAAATTTAATTGCATTACATTCATTAAGTCTAACCTTTGTATTATATATATATACACGCACATATATTGGGATTGGTTATAATAAGTATGGTGCTTGGTGTGTAAACATGCATACTGTGCTTGTTTAGTGTACTTTTAGTACTTTTCATACTGTATTTTGGTGCTAAAAACATTTAGCACCAAAACACAATAAGAAAAGCACTAAAAAAATTAGCACCAAAATACAGTAAGAAAAGCATTAAAAGTACACTAAACAAGCACAGTACGCACCTTTACACACCAAGTACCAGTGCCTATTTGAACCAACTCCTATATATATAGATATATAAATTGTGAACATTAGTCTAGTGTGTAATTTATGAATAATCATACTCATTAGATTTGTTAAATGGATGGTTATGATCAATTTTGTTTTAATTATTCTTTTATAGTTATTTATTTATGTTATTTTTACTTTTTCAAATGCATAAATTGTTATTTCGTAATAATTTTTTACATCTATGATGCATGCAATTTAATTTGGAGCGAAGAATGACATAATATATTGTTATGTTGTTTTATATTTTCAAACTGCTTAATTTTTTTATTTCTTGATTTTTTTTTTCACATTGAAGACACTCGTAGGAAAAAAAATTAGTGATTTAATATATTTGACTTTAAGTGCACCTACAATGAAAATAATAGTATTTTTTTAATTCCCTTCAAACTAATAATGATCATTGATTTAACAAATTAGTGGTCAGGATTCATCCATAATTTATACACAAACTCTATGTTCACAAACAAATGCACGCCTATATATGTGTGCGTGTGTGTGATTTTAGAATATTTTATCATTTTTATTATAATTGATGACATATCGTTACTTAAGTTTATTATAAGTTATGACATTTTGTTTCTATTAATATTATCTCTAAAGATCATTTTTATTGTAGTAATATAATATAATATTGTAGTATATTAATGGCGAATGGGGGTTAATAAAATAATATGTAAATAGTTGGTATAGCTTGAATAATATTATTAATATCTTCTTAGTTTCAAAAGTTGTGTCATCATTTTTTAATTTAAAGAAAATAATGTTGTCACCCCAAATCAACGATCTCAGAATCGTAAATACGAATATGGTGTTTAATTTCAGGAGTTTTACCTATCAAGGTCATTTAGATACAAAATTGATAGATCATGAATTATTAATAATCCATCTTTCGAGTTCTAGATTAATAAAAAAAAATTCTGATTGAAAAACTTATAGGTTTCTAGATCACATGGAACTTCTTGTTAGTTGTTACACTCTATGCGTTACGCTTTCAAATTACGAAGTGTAACATAAAATTTCAACCCATTACAAGATGTAACTAGAGATCGAAACGTACATTTTCAAAAATTATCTATTATTCACTACTTTTGGAGTGGATCAATTTGTAATTGCAATAATTTAAGATTGTGATTAAAGGGATTAGTGATTCAAATGGAGTTCTAGGCCAAATATTCTTTGCATTGAAGGGGTGGTGCCTGGTGAGTCTAGCATTGCCATTGTGTTTTGGATGATAAGCTTTGCGAGACGGTGGAGCTATCTAAGTTAATAATGGTTTGTGTTGAGTATTTTCCATATGTACAAAAAAGCTAACCGTGTTGCGCAAAAATATTTCATTACTTAGCTTGGTCATGAATACTGAACTTAATGCGATCCTATATATATATATAGAATGGGGTTTGTGTATGCAGGAAAGGTTTGTTCATTTTGTGCCATACTTGGATTCCCTCCTTGTAGTTCATTTTTGTCATATGTACATGAGGAGGCCAATATTGTAGCAAACACTAGCTCGTTTTGAGCTGGTTGTGATAGCTTGGTTATACATCTGGAATAATTCTAATTAATTTTTTCTTGATGGATGAAGTAGCTAGTTGAATAACATATTGAGGAGATTCGAACCGACCTGTGGTATTGAGGAGATTCAAACATATGACCTTTGAATGCCACTGTACGAGGGGTGATATTGAAACTACACATATATTTCTTATTAAAGATGTTTCCCAAATATAATAAAATAGTTTCTATTTGCATATGTATTTTTAATTTTCCGCATTATTTATGTTTTAATTTGTAAAAGTAGCGTTTGTAGATTAATTTAATTTGGGGGATTATATCTTTTTTGTCATTTCCAAATTGATGGAAGTTATACATGAAATAAAATTATGTTTTTATTATTGTGGATGTTAAATCAACAAATAAATTCGAAATGGAGTTCGGGCAGCGAAGATCAATAAAAGCCGACACAAACAAAATGTTAAAGCCGAAGGATCATCGAGAATTGACAATCGAACGAACTCCGATGATCAACTCAATAACGAAATAAAAAAAAATATATTAATCAAAAAGCCATTTGAGTTGATTCTAACGTACATTTGTGTTGATTCCCGTGGAAAAAATATCACCGGATGATTTTTATTTAATTTTTCAATCTTCCATATTCCGGTGGAAAAATTATGTTGAAATAATTTAATATATTGTTGTTGTTTTTTTCAATTTTTTTCATATTCCAACGGTATTTTTCTGCTAGAATATTTTAATATTTTTTTATTTATGTTTTTTTTAGGATTTCAACGGTATTTTTCTGTTGGGATATTTTAATATTTTTTTATTTAAGATTTTTTATGGATTCCAACGGTACTTTTCCCCTAGAATATTTTATTGTTTAATTTATTTTATTTTATTTATTATTTTTTAATAAATAAAATTTCATTATTTTTTTATTTTTTTAGTGTGCAATGTTTATTAAATATTCTAAGAAAGGTTCAATGTTTATTAAATATTTCAAATTTCATTTTTTTAGTGTACAATGTTTATTAAATTTCAAATTAATTTCATTATCTTTTTTTTTTGTAGTGTACAATCCTTAAAAGTTGAATTTTTTGAGGACCATAACATTTTATTTTATGATAGGGATACTATAAATCTTATTTCATGGCTAAGAAAGATCATATTTTAATCTAATGATAGTCTTTTAACAAAAGTAAAACTAAATTATCAAATACTCTCGTAGCTAGGCAAAGAAGAAAGATATACCATGTAGAAGCCAAGTTTAGAATTTAGACATTGGTACTTGTCTTAGGAGCAGTGCAGTTAGAACCCTCAACCACTTTGTGATTCTATGCTCGATTTTGCATACTCTTTACTCTCAGGTGGATGCATTTTTTTATTTTATTTTTGAAACTATATGATATATGATTTTTGATAAAAAAAAATAAAAAATAATCCAATTTGAATTGTTGTTTATGAATTGTGGATAAAAATAGTTTTTCGTAAGCATCATAATTGCTTTTTGTAGGCACCAAAATATGTCTTGTGCACACTTTTATGATGTATTCAAGAAGAAGAACAAAAATCAGATATTCACTATTCCTGCAATTTAAAGCAGTCGAAGTAATTAAAAGAAATGTCTATGATTTCCCCACCACTGGGTACATTTTAAGAGTGTTCACCCACATATTTTTAAATGTCTTTTAAATAAGTCAGATTAGAACATCGTGAATAAAATGGGGTGATTTTACTTTAGACACTTGGGTTATTTATCCGAACTTTTGGACTTATTGCTCTAAATAAATTATTTTGAACTTCATATTTTGTGTTTAATGGCGTTTTGGACTAACTTAAGCTAGTAGTTGGATATTATGGTTTAATTAACGTTAGGATCGTGAATTTAAATAATAATTTTAAATTTATGGGTTTTATCTAAGTATATATATTTTATTTTCCCACTTTGAATTTTTAATTAGAATGATTATTAAAAAAAAATACACCCGATTTATTATTATTATTATTATTATTATTATTATTATTATTATTATTATTATTATTATTATTATTATTATTATTATTATTATTATTATTATTATTATTTGTAGGGTATCAGGTCTCCCGGAGGTTACACCTCTTGATTCTCATCACCGGCAGTCGGTTCGTACATCCCTCAAGGGACAAGAGATCAGCGAGCTTAGCACGGCAAGGCTCAGGGTAATCTGAACTCAAAGACTCCTCCAACAGTGACCAGAAACACACCCAGACCACAAGGCAAAGACAGCAGACCACACACACCCTCACAGTAACTCCACGACTCACAGAACCCACGACTAACTCACTGCAGACCCAGGATACTCGAACGAGGAGACCACAGAGAGAATCCAGATAAACTGCAACATCGAGAGAGTATGAGCACAGAGCTCCGAGCACAAAGCTTGTTCTTAGAGTTTGCGAGCAGTGATGAAGAAGACTCATAAATTAGAGAGAGATAAGAGTGATGCTTGAACAGTGAAGTCAGGGCTTCTTTTAATGAAGGGAGAGGAAAGTGAAGGGTCATACAGGAATCAACAATGGGGGCGGTGGTCAATGGGATGCCATTAATGAGAAGATGAACCAGGTAAGTGGGTCGTAACAATTTGGCCAACATATACAACAATCTCCACCTTTGGCCCTTCAGTGTGCACTGATCTTCGAAAAGAGCTTTGCAGGACTAATCATTGCCTTTTATTAATCTTCTACAAGGTCATAAAGACAAGAGGAGACACATAACACATAGTTAGAGCAGATTAACAAATAATCAGAAGCAAGCAAGATTCATAGAGAATCATAAGAGTTCACATAGAACATAGTAGGGTTAAAGATATTTAACCAAGGTCATAGTTTAGAATTTACTGGCATGAAACCAGTTTCTCAACTGGTAGGCACTTGGTTCCCATGTCAGCAGGATTAAATTCTGTAGGAATTTTCTCAAGTTGTGTTTCTCCCTTTTCAACAACATCTCTGATGAAGTGAAATCTCACATCAATGTGTTTGGTTCTACCATGGAACACTAGGTTTTTACACAGTTGGATTGCAGATTGACTATCTGAAAATAGAGTATGAGAAGTGTTAGCAAAACCAATTTCAGATAGCAGCCCATTGAGCTAAATGGCTTCTTTCACAGCCTCAGTGGCAGCAACATATTCTGCCTGAGTAGTAGAGAGGGCTACAATGTGCTGAAGCTGGGATTTCCAGCTAATGTAGGAACCACAAAGTGTAAAAACATATGATGTAGTGGACTTTCTATTGTCTCTGTCATTTGCATAGTTAGAATCCACATATCCCACAAGTTTCACACCATTAGTAGACTTGGAGAAAGTTAGGCCATGATTTGAAGTGGACTTCAAATATATGAGAAGCTATTTTAATGTTTCTCAATGAGGCATTCCAGGATTTAACATTTATCTGCTTAAACAAGAAACAGAATATGCAATATCTAGTCTAGTGCTGATCATAAGATACATCATAGAGCCAATGGCATTTGAATAAGGTACTTTAGACATATTATGAATTTCAGAATCAGTCTTGGGGGACTGATCCTTACTTAGTAAGAAATGGGCAGCAAGGGGCACACTCACAGGCTTAGCTTTTTGCATAGAAAATTTACACAAAACTTTATCAACATAAGAAATTTGATTCAACATAAGGGAACAATTCTTTCTGTCTTTATGAATATGCATTCCAAGGATTTTCTTAGCATCACCAAAATCTTTCATATTAAAGTTTTCACAAAGGCATTTTTGAACATGTTTTATATATTTAATACAAGGACAGATAGGAAGCATATCATCAACATAGAGAAGAAGGAACATAGGAGATGAATCATTTTTCTTAAAATACAGACAGTGATCAAAGACATTCTTGTTGAATTTAAGTGACTGCATGCAAGCATCAAACTTTTTATTCCATTATCTGGGAGACTGCTTAAGACCATATAATCATTTCTTTAACAGGCAAACATGACCGGGTTTATTCTTATCTATAAAGCCTTCAGGTTATTTCATAAAGATATCATTTTCAAGGTCACCATGTAAAAATGCAGTGGTAATATCCATTTACTTCAGCTCCCAGTCAAAATGAGCAACAAGAGATAACATGATTCTGACAGTAGTAAACTTCACAACAGGAGCAAAGATTTCATTACAATCTGTTGGTCCTGGGCGAGTCGATATCAGTTTAGATGGGGGGTGAATAAACTGATTCAAAAACTTTTACTTTAGATGCGGAAAATAGGGCCCTATGACTCGCTTGATGAAACTTATCTATGCACAAATTTGATAGTCAGTTGAGACAGTTTAAGTGCAGCTTGTGTGATGTTGTGTGCAGTTAGAGATATGCAATGAACAATATAGTACAGCACACAAGAGATTTATAGAGGTTCGAAGTCTCAAACTTCTACGTCCTCTCTTCCTTCCGCAGAAGGGCAACTTCACTATATAACTTGAGTTTCTTTACAAATTAGACAATGAAGGATAGTTGGCTGAACTTGGTAACTGCTCGTTACCTCAGCTGGTCGACGACTCACACTTGAAGTCCCTAACTGCTCGCTAGGAAGGTAGGTGCTATTGTCATCTTTACAAGGTTTTAGATCTCTTTCGATCTTCAAGAGGTTAGTCTTGAACAAGGGGGTATCAACTGATGAGCTCCTTTGATTGAGCTGAGTAGTTGATCGTTAAATAGCTGGAACTGAGAAGGTTGCCCTGGCTGGATCGTCAACAGCTGGCTGGATGTCTTGATTCAGTGAATTCTTTTTCTCAGTTTCACTTTCACAGTTTCTATCAAACGTTGCACTTAAGCTTGAGTGGGAGGGAGAAAGAAAAGCTCGAAGGTTGGCAAGGTGTTATGGTTGCGAAGAGTATGCGAAAAGTTGTTTAAAAGCTCTGATTCACCCGTCTTTTATAGAGGAGTGATTTTATAACCGTTGAGCTCCATTGTCCATTTCATCAGAGGCTCTGTTGGCTTATCAATGGCGGGTGGTCTTTAAATGATCGCTTGGATCATTTGGTTGAAGTAGTCGTTACTCTGCCAATCGATCTTTATTAAATTCCAGGATCCTTGAAGGAGCATTTATTCCAAGATACGCTAATTTAAGAAATATACTCCAGGAGTCTTCTGGCTTCAGCTCTCTTGGCAGTTTGGAATTTCAGCTGGCAGTTTTGGATTTCTCAGCTCAGTTGCATCATCATCCCAGCTGGCAGTTCTGAGCTTTGTCAGCTAAGTCTGGCTATCGCTCAAGTTGGCAGTTCTGGGCTTGTCAGCTGAGATTGGCCATTACTCCAGTTGGCAGTTCTGGGCTTGTCAGCTGAGATTGCCCATTGCTCTAATTAGCAGTTCTGGGCTTGTCAGCTGAGATTGGCCATTGCTCCAGTTGGCAGTTCTGGACTTGTCAGCTGAGATTGCCATTGCTCCAGTTGGCTACTGCTAGTCTCTGGCATAAACTGACATTCTATCAGTTTCTTCAGTCTTTGGTCAACTCCTTTCTCCCTCAGTTCAGCTGACTCGGTTGTTAGCTTGCTTTGACTGGTATGATCCCTCAGCCAAGTTGAACTTTAAACTGGATGACGTGTCTTTCAATTTGGGTCATCCTTTAGATCGGTTGACTTTGACTCTTCTAGAGTTCTTCTTTGATGATGCCCTCCTGAGCTGGTCAGCTTCGATCTACAGCTTGAGCTTTGGTAAGTTTTTCACAAATAATTTTGACATCTCATCAAAACCTGATCTAGGGGTTCCTTGATAGTTTTTCCTAACAATTTCCCCCTTTTTGATGATGTCAAAACTTTGTTGATGATGATGATGAAAAAACTGCAAGTGTAGCAAATGCTTTGAATAGAATCTTTCAGTCAGTGCACATTCGTAGCATATTGAGACAAATTGGCTCATGATTTTCACTCAGTTATTAGAGCATTTCTCATTCATGCTTATCTTTCAAATATCAGAACATGTCATATTCATAACATATTGTAACACATTGACTCGTGATTTTCATTCAATTATTGAGCAATTTTCAATCATGCTTATCATTCATATATCAGAGCATGTCAATTTTAAGAGCAATTTTGGGCTTATTCATGCTTATTTTTCAAATATCAGAGCATGGCTGGGGTATTAGAGCATGAAGAATTATGTCAAGGCATTCAAGTTTGAAGTAAAATCATGATCAAGACTTGTATTATATATTCATTTTATTGGCATGATTTCAAGAGATTCAAGAGTTAGTAGTTAAGACTACTAGTCTACTTCCAGAATGTTGCTTCGACTGCTCTTTTTCCTTCTGCTCGATTCTCCTCCTTTTTGGACTCTTTGTAGTGTCCATGCTTCCCCTTGAAGCTAATCTTCCCCCTCATGATGAGTTTCTCTTTGAATTTGATCCCAAAGAGTCATGCAACCATTATACTGTTCATCATCATTCTGTCCATCTTTCCCCCTTTTGACATCATCCAAAACGTGAAGAGGATCACATGAGGGTAATGACCAATTTGGCATAAACGTGAAGGCGGTTGCCAAATTGGCATCATGAGCTGTAGGAACTGAAGGGATTTGCATGGGCGGAGAAAGCCATGCATAGGCATCTTCAGTTGACATGAACTGACCTGGATTAGAGATGTCTTGCTCTCTGAAGCTCATGGGGCCCAAGCTGGTGAAGATCTCATCAGCTGAATGAAGTGGTGGATCACCAACGAAGGGTGTGCAGGAGGAGTTGGCTGGTTCATTGTCGGGGAGAGGGGCATCAGCGAATATACCAAGCTGGAGTCGCTTGATCATTGAATCCATGATCTCCGAGAGCATTGGAGGCGATGAGAGTGGATGATTCATCCAGTTTCGACTCCATGTGCCCTCGCTGATCCAAAAGGCTGAGCCATGGGTGTGGATGAGATGAAACATGGTTGACTCATCTAGTTAGAAGTGCCAGATATGGTACTGCAAGTACCGCCGCAGTTGCTTGAAGAGGGAGGAGTCGGTGTCCTCGATGAGACCAAAGCAGCTTCGGAGCTGGTGGTCTAGAACCGCTTCAAAGTCAACCTGAATATAGTCGCTTTGGACTAAAGGTGGAGGTTGGGAGCTGGCTTATATTGTAGGCTGATCACCCAGCCGTAAAAGAGATGCATTCTCTAGCAGCAGCTCTCTTTCGTCAGTGGAGCTGACGGTGGCCTCCAAAGGCGCCTTTCCATTATCTGAGCTGGAAAACCCTTGTGGGTGTGGACGCTTTGAGGTCGGATGGCAGTATATTGTGGGGAGCATGTCCCATCTTCCAAGTAGTTTGCCAGTTGGTATGATCTCGTCAAACTGGCTTTGTATGATGTGGCTTATTCAGTTCATTAAGCTAACTTTTTCTCGAAATATGCCAGTTGATAGATCAAACGTCGCTCGCTCGACATTGGCTCTCAGTTACGCCAGGATGTAGGAAGCCCAGTCGGCTTGACATCCAAAGTAGAGGGCAGCTGTGATATGAGCCTTGATCTCGGAGAGATGAATGATCTCGAAGTTGCCATGGACAATATGGCTGGTGATATCCAGAAGTTGGATGATATCACTTTGCAAGCTCTCCTTTAATCTGTGTGAACTGTCATTGTGGAGCACATGAGGAAGCTTCCAGATTTTCCATAACTCATGTTTGGATGGCAGATTTAAGTTCATCACGTCTGGACCGCTGCCGGGAAGGTGTAAAGTGGACATCATCGTGTCCTTGGTGACTATGATCACTTGATTCTTTATAGTGGAGATGATGTTGTCACTGTCGATAGTTGCATTGTAGTAGAACTCGGTGACATAGTCAGGTATGTTTTTGACCGGCAACTGTGTGAAGAAAAGAAACAGTCCAATTGCTGTCAATGGTCGAAAATCTGTTGAAAGGCATCTGGGCCAAGACGTGCATTTAGCTTCTCTAGATTTAAAGACTTGTCCTTTCTCATTTTGCGTGTAAGAGCTTCAATATCCATCTGGGAAAATGGAGGCTTCATTTCTACAAAGATATGAAATGTAGTTTAGAAATGTAAGAATTTTGATGAGTGAGAAAAGGCTTAGCGAAAGATCAAATAATTAAGAGAGATTTTTAGATGATCGGAGCTTTCATCTCTGTACTCATATTTATGCATCTTGTGCATGCAAGAATCGAGAGTACTCGATTGCTTTTCTTGACTGATCAGCCATCCGATTTGATGGTTGATTAGATGAATTAATGATGTATGAATCTTAGTCATGTATCGATAAATGACTTTATGATCAAAAGGCTGAGATGAGATCATTTTGAAAATGGGGTAGTTGCCATAAATAGCAAAATATTTTCTGCAGATCTTTCTATTAATAGCGCAATAAAATATATTTTCTTCGTTTGTTTGAAGAGTAGGTTTTAAGATCCATGCAGAGATATTAATGACAACTTTGAGATATAGAGCCCCATTTTCAAATTGTAACCGTTGACATATCATATAAGATATTTCATAATCACAATGGTAACAATATAATTAAGATAAGCTTGTGAAAAATGAAGACTTATCCTTGGTCAGTTGGGATACAGTCCAACTGATTGATGACGTGGCGGTTTGTTGAGCAGTTGAGTTTGGACACTCATTTGTCATGGCTGAGCTGGCTGCAACTGAATTGATCAGCCTGTTTGTTTAGTTGCTCGGCTTTTCTGTAGACCATTTCCGCTTCTTGAATGGCCTAGTTGGACTGGCTGCATTGCTTGTTTTAGATGTGGTTTCATGCGTTGATGGTCCAGGCCTTTTCATCTTCTTGGCTTGCCGAAGATGAAGCTGGATCTCAACTGATGAGCTCTTCATCCTTTGACTAAGGGAGTTGGGATTCTCTTTGGCGATGACCGAAACTGATCATGTTTCTTGGTCAACTGCACATCTTTTGAGCCTGACGTGAGCAGTGGAGTCACATAGCCTTTGGATAGGAGTTTTGGTGACATGGCAGTATCTTCATCGTCAATGTCTCTTTCATCATTATGCCTTATTTTCCCTTGAGAAGCTATGACTGTAGTGTGGGATATGTGGGGTTCTATCCTCTAAACAGCAAGTGGAGTTCGTCGAGATGGCTCAGCTGACTGACTTGATAGATTATCAAAGTTCAGCTATCGACAAAGTGAGTTATTTGGGCAGTTGACTGGTTGACCTGCAGTTCCAACTGCTTGAAACATGAATCTTGAGTTGAATTCGGCCAGTAAGGCGGTTGCTGGAATCTTGTTCACCATCCGGTGATTCATAATGTGCTGAACTTGCACAATGGTTGGAGGGAATGGATTTGATGATCCTATCCATTTGATGCTCCAGGTTTCTTCTCTTTGCTAGAAGCTCATACCATGAAAGGCAGTTAGCAAGAAGTGAGACTGGATAGACATAGAATGTCTCCAGTTGTACCAATAAAAATATCGGTGAAGTTGTTTGTACAACTCTTGATCTCATTGTGCAACAACTGTGAAGTGAGTGAGAAGGAGATTGGTCACTTCCTTTTGTGCACTTTTGACTGCATATTCACCACTGTAGAAAGTGCGAATATTCTCTTCAGTCAGCTGGAGCGGAGGGCATGTGCCTCTGAAGTAGTCTGCTCCATAGTTTGGATGGGGTATTCCAATGAATGGAATAAGCTCATCTGGATCAGAGCAAACTTGGAAATCAACTGGTGATCCGTTCTTTGATTTTGGAGAGTGAATGGAATTGGCAGTTGAGTTGCTCGAACTTTGGTTGCTCATCTTAGCCTTTCCTTTTCTCTTTCTCTTCAGGGACTGTAGATGAGCAGTTCCTTTGTTGGGGATCCAGTCGAAGATCAGAACTGGTAGTGATTCATCACTTGTGAGCTTCAGCAGGTCTTGAAGCATTTTGCTCATCCTTAGAACAAGTCCGACCTTGGACTCAAATTTGTCAGACTTCTCTGAGTCTGCAGCCTTGATGACTTGATGCTTGAATTGTTGAAAGACAAATTCGGCCCAGTTTGTTTGTCTTCCTTCAGCAAGGTGAATCATGACTTTGTATCTCTCTTGGGTGAGTTGGCTTAGACTTCCAATTGCTCCGAACATCATCTTGTTCATTATGTCAAGTAGAACTCTAAACTCAGGCTTGAGATCAGTTTTAGCTGTGGTAAAACTGAATTGCTTGTTCCAGGTTGAGGCTTTCCAGTTTCTCCAGTGTGATTCTGCAGATTTCTTTAGATCTTGAACGGATAAGCCTTCTTGTGGGAGTTGAAATACTTCAGCAATTGATTTCTCATTGATGTGTAACATCCTTCCTTGAGCCACTGAAGATACCATCTTCCCATCTGCAGATAATTTTGCTTGAAGTAAAAACTCACTCACCAAATTTTGTCTAAAGAATTTTGGTGGTGTTTCCAGGTAGTGAAGAACTCCTGTTTTGTGAAGATTTGACAGAAGGGTTGGATTCTTTGATTCATCAAGAATCAATTGAAATTTCTGTCTATCAAGGAATTTATCTCTCATAAGTTGGCTTTTAAGGAAATTTGAAGATCTGGGTAATTCGGCCATCTTTGAGGTTGGCTGAGTATTTTTGACAATTCAAGATTGTTTGAGAGAGAGAGAGAGAGAGATTTTGAGATCTTTTTGCAGAAGGAGGCTTTTTTGAGAGGCTTGAGAGAGAGAGAGAGAGGCTTTTATGAGTTTTGGGACAGGCTCATAGATATGATGGTTGGAATGGTACTAGCCTCTGATTTCTTTTAGTTGTTGGAAATTAATGACCTTGACATGTGTCATTGTTTTGCAACGGTCAAAATTTCAAAATAAATGTGAAGCTTGACATTTATTTGAAAATGAAAAGAAATAATCGTTTATAATCAAAAGATAATTACAACTGATTAACAAGAAGTGTACTTAAGGCTTTTCTAATCATGTTTAAGAGTGATCAGCCTCTAGTCTTTCTTGTGATCAGTTTTTCTTCTCTTGGCCAACGGCTCGCTGGGCTCCTCATCTTCATCCTCGGAGCTGCAATCTGACTCAGTTTTAGCAAACTGAAGTCTTTGTTGGGCTTACAGCTACTTGATTTGCTCAGTGTATGGTTTAACCTGTTGCTGCAGGGAATTAATCAGTTCCACATAATGTGGAGGGAGCTGGACCATGGAACCACTGGGTTGAGCCATGAACTGGACCACTCTTGAGTCTGCTTCCTCTTCTTCTTCAGTTCCAACAAGTTCCTCACAAGGAACTGTGTGGGAAATGTCGTCTGTCTCCATACTGCATTGGCAGATAGCCTGGTTATTCTGAGCTGACTGATCTGTTGATTGATCAGTCTTATCCATCACTGGACTCAGCTGATACGACAATAGCGTGTCCTCTTACTTCCAATCTAATTTCCCTGGAATTCGAGGATCCGTCTGAATTTAAGTAAAATTCAGCAACTGGCTCGAAGTAGATTCATTCTGGAAACACCTCCAGAAACTTCTTCAGCCTGGCTTGAGAAAGCTTTTTGACAATAATTCTACTGAGCGGAGAAGCTTTGCAAGCTTGAAGAAATCCGGCTGGATTGAAAAACTTTTCTCTATCGAGCTTATCACAAAAAGTTTTAGAGTCTTCTCCGGATTGATGAAAATTGAATCTTCTGCATGATGGATTTTGAGCCATGATTCTTCGAGAAAGATTGATTTGTGAAGCTGAGGAATTGATCTTTCAAGATTGAACAAGTTTTTGACGAGAAGTAGATAGAAGGCCAGTAGCTTTGTGGTATCTTTTGAGAGTTCTTCGGAACAGTTTCGAGAATTAAGGAATCAAAGATGCTTCAACTCTTTACTGTGCTTTGAGGATGGTAAAAGTCACAATGAAAATTCAGCCATCCCTTTTATAGAGTATGAGGGGATTCATCCAATGGTTGTGACGCTTGGTCTCCCCAAATTCAACGGTCGGATTGGATTAATCGACCCGTCGATTGGCTTTTCAATTCTATCCGTTAGGGAAAGAAGAGGAGAGAGAAAGATGATTCAATGGTAACATTTGGATGACACGTGTTTTTACCGTTTCCACTAATAAGATTTTTGAACTTATCTATTATCTTCAGCAGTTTCTCCTTGGCTTGTGAACTGATTACGTCATCAGTTGGGTATGACCGTAACTGATGGTTTTTCTATTGATCAGTTCCAACTGGGATATCTTCTCATCAGTTCCTGACTGATCTTAACTGCTCAGATCTTCATTCAACTGCTTCTCAGTTCAGCTGTTCTCCTTCAGTTGCTCCTTGTACTGATATCTTCTTTTGAGTTTACTTCAGTTCCTAGGACTTTTTCGTCAGTTTGATCAATTTACAACTTGTAAGTTCCGCATAACTGACTGGATTATCAGCATGAGCGACTGAACTGCTGATTCAGTTGAACTGAAGGGGTAAACTGATCATTTCCATTTTGCTTATTTCTCAGCAGCTTCTTGCATATACTTCAAACTGATGGATTATGTGGCAAACTGATCAATTTTTTGCCTTTTTGACTTAGTTTCTCTCTTCAGCTGGAGTGGTTCCTTGGCCTTTTTCTTCCAGTTCATCATCTTCATCCTGTGATGCTAGCTCCAGCAGTCCCAACTGTATGCATAACTCCATAAACTTTGCTTCAGGCAAGGGTTTGGTGAAGATGTCGGCTATCTACTTCTCAGTATTGACATATTTGATGCATATGTCTTTCTTCTCGATGTGATCTCTGATGAAGTGGTGCCTTATGTCAATGTGCTTAGTTCTTGAATGTAGAACTGGATTCTGAGATATCGCGATTGCACTATTGTTGTCACAGAAGATAGGCACTTCTTCAGTTTCAACTTTGTAATCCTTCAACTGTTGCTTTATCCAGAGTATTTGAGCGTAGCAGCTTCCAGCAGCTACATACTCTGCTTCAGTTGTTGACGTGGCAACTGAGTGCTGCTTCTTGCTAAACCAGGATATCAGTTTGCTTCCAAGAAACTCACATGTTCCACTGGTGCTTTTTCTGTCAATCTTGCATCCACCAAAGTCTGAGTCTGAATACCCAATTAAACTCAAATTGTCATCTCTGGGATACCATAATCCAAGATTTATGGTTCCTTTGAGATATTTAATGATTCTCTCAGCTGCTTCAAGATGACTTTTCTTTGGATTGGCTTGAAACCGTGCACATAGACCGACTGAATATGAGATGTCTGGTCGGCTGGCTGTTAATTAAAATAAGGACCCAATGATTCCTCTGTAGTAAGTTTGACTAACTGATTCTTCTTCTGCATCAAGAGTTAGCTGAACTGACGTGTTCATTGGAACCTTGAGAGTTTTTACTTTACTTACTCCAAACTTCTTGACTAGTTCCTTGGTGTACTTCGTCTGGCTGATATGAATTCCATCTTTTAGCTGCTTCACTTGGAGTCCCAGGAAGAATGTCATTTCCCCCATCATGCTGATCTCGAATTCGCTTTGCATCAGTTGAGCGAACCGTGTGCATAGATCTTTGCTCTTTGATCCAAAGATTATGTCATCCACATAAATTTGAACCATTAAGATCTCAGTTGATCGTTCTATTCTGAATAGAGTTCAATCAATGACTCCTTTTTGAAACCCATTTTTCAGCAAGAATGTTGTTAGAGTTTCATACCACGCTCTTGGAGCTTGCTTCAGTCCGTAGAGAGCTTTTTTCAGTTTAAAGACTTGATCACCAATTTCAAAGCCTGGCGGTTGCTCGACATATACGTCTTCCTTGAGCATTCCTTGAAGAAAATCACTCTTGACATCCATTTGGTTGACTGTGAAGTTAAAGTGAGCTGCATAGGCTAGGAAAAGTCTGATGGCTTCCAATCTTGCAACTGGCGCAAATGTCTCATCAAAGTCGATCCCTTCACTTTGTGAGTAACCTTTGGCTACCAGTCTAGCCGTGTTCCTTGTGATCACTCCTTGTTCATCCAGCTTGTTCTGAAAACCTATTTTGTGCCAATGACCTTCTGGGTTTTTGGTCTGTCAACAAGAAACCATACGTCATTTCGTGTGAACTGGTTCAGTTCTTTCTGCATAGCCATGATCCAGTCTAAATCTTCTAAGGCTTCCTTGACATTTGTTGGTTTAGTTTGAGAGATGAAGCATGTGAATAAGGCATGCTCGGTTGATCCTCTAGTTTGAACTCGACTTCTTGGATCACCAACTATCTTGTCAGTTGGATGGCTTCGGAGCCACTTGGGCAACATGTCTCCAGCTGGCTCTTCTGTGATGACATCGTCAGTTGCTTGTTCATCAGTAGGTTCAGCAATCTCATCATTTCTTCCCCCTACTTCATTTGTGGGGTTTGCGGTCTCAGCACGATTTGTGTCTTCATTGACCAAGTTGTTCTCAACTGACTTAGTACCAGTTTCATTGCCTTCTTCTAGTGAAACTTCAAATCATTCTGGAACAATGTGATCTACATAGTCCTGTGAATTTTCAATTTCACTAGGTAGTACTTGAACTGATGTGTCTATAGTTTCTTTATTCCTGTACTCATTAGCAAATTCATCAAATACCACATGGCATGTTATTTCCACAATAAGAGTTCATTTATTGAACACTCTATAAGCTTGTGCATGAGGAGAGTTATACCCAAGAAATATACCCTCATCAGCTTTAGCACTAAAAGCTTTCAATTGAGTCTTGCCATTGTTGTGAATATAATATTTACAGCCAAATATTTTATAATATGAGATAGAAAGCTTACGACCCTTGTACAGTTCATAAGGTGTCTTGTCATGGGCTGCTACAATGGCACTTCGATTTTGAGTATGGCAAGCTGTGTTGACTGCTTCAGCCCAGTACCCTTCAACTATGTTGGCATCAACTATCATCACTCAAGCTGCTTCCTTTAGTGTTCGGTTGCGCCTTTCAGCTACACCATTTTGTTGTGGAGTTCTTGCAGCTGAATGTTCATGAGTAATCCTAAGCTGATTGAGGAAAATGATCATGTGTTGATTCACAAATTCAGTTCCATTGTCGGAACGAATCCTTTGAACTGATCTTTCTTTTTCAGTTTGTAGTCTTCTGATCAGCGCCATGAGCTTGTCATATGTTTCATCTTTGCTCCTCAAAAATTCCACCCATGTATATCTTGAGTAATCATCAACTACTACAAGAGTGAATCTTTTACCTTTTGGAGTTTGAGGTCTAACTGGACCAAACAAATCCATGTGCAACAGTTGAAGACAGTCAGTTGTTCCTGGTGGATGATTCTTATTCTTGAAGGATGACTTCACTTGCTTCCCTTTTTGACATGGTCCGCATACAGCTGTTTTCTTGTATATCTCCTTGGGAAGCCCCTCAACTAGCTCTTTCTTTGCTAGGTAGTTGATTGTTTTGAAGTTGAGGTGGTTCAGTCGTCGATGCCATAGCCAGCTTGCTTCAGTTGATCCTTTTGAGAGAAAGCAAGCTTTGAGTAGCAGGTTGACCAATCAACAATGTACATGTTGCCTCTCCTAATGCCGGTTAGCAAGATTACTCCAGTTGACTTATCTCTTATGTTGCAGGAGTTTTTTGTGAAGTCAACTAAGTAGCCATTGTCGCACAACTAGCTGATGCTGAGTAATTTATGCTTCAGTCCATCCATGTGGGAGACTCCATTCACTACTACTTTTCCTTTGACAACGAACCCTTCTCCAATGGTTCGACTTTTGGAATTATCTTCAAATGTGACGAGTGGACCTTTGATTTCTTCATAATCGTCGAGATCTTCTCTATCTTCGGTCATGTGCTTGGAGCACCCGCTATCTAGATACCAAATGTCTTTGGTTTTCTTCATAGATAGGATGCTCTTATCCTGCAGAGAAAAGGATTAGCATTTAGGGACCCGTTTCATATCGGGTCCTTTTTAATACATTAAGTCTTTTGGAATACAGACTTGCCAAACTTTTGGCTTTTTATCATTCAAGGAGTCAACTGATTTGGATCGTTTCATCAGTTTCGACTCTCTTTCAACTCTCCTTGAGTCAGTTGAATGGTACCTGCGTTGAAAGTTTATGGGATAAAACAATTCAACTAGCACATAATTGTTTTGAGATTTTTGGGCTCTTCTATCAGGCCAATGCCTTGTGTGTTTCCAGTTTATTGGAATGAACCTCTTTGGCTCATTTTTGGAATCTAGATAATCTTTATAATGATGATAAGGCTCAAATTTTTTTATTTGATCTCTCCTATAGGTGTTCTGATTGAACCTTTTAGCAGGGTAGGCTTGAGATCTAAACTAGTCTTTCTTTTCATAGTGAACTGATCTGCCAGTTTGCCTTGAGGGCATTTTATGCTGAACTAGTGGCCTTTGTTGAACTAGAGACTTTGGTCGAGTGGATTGACTTGAGTGAACTGAAGATCATGACTGCGAACTGGGCTTTAGCAGACCAGGTGTTTTATATTGGTAAAACTGACCAAACTTTTTAGGCTGGGTCTGGGGATTTTTCAATATTCCTTTTCCTTTGTTTGACTCGGCTGGATCTCGTGAACCCTTTTAGGATACCCTTGTCACTAGGTTGAGCAACTGTTTTTCCCTTTTCTAGGGCAGTGAACTTGCTATATCCTAGCCCTGAGCTGCCAGTTCCAGTACTTTGATGACTGAGTATTTCATCTAGAGTTTGAGATCCCTTTTTGAACTTTAGGTTTACCTTTTCTTTTTCAAGGATCTCTTGCTTGAGTTTTTTATTTTCTTCCTCTAGATCAGCAGTTTTCAGTTTCAATTTCTAAAATTCTTTAAACTGAGATTCAAGATAATTTAATCTTTCATGATCAATGCTCAGTTTCCTGACTTTGTTCCTCAGTTCATCATTTTCATCTTTCAGTTCAACATGCAAACAGGAGATTGAAGGTAATTGGTCTTCTAGCATCATGAGTTTCATATCAAGTTCATTACTAGAGACAGTTGCTTCATTTATATGATAAAAGGAGGTTTGAGAATCAGCTGTACTAACCTCTTCATCATTCTCGGCCATAAGGCAGAATAGTGCTTCATTATCTGAGCTGTAGCCGTCAGAATCGATTCCGGATGGGTAGTCTGAATCGTCCAGTACGGCATTCTCAAGATTTGCAACCATTGTTTTTCTTTTGAAGAAGCTTCTCCTCACCTTGGTTTTCTTGTCTTCAGGAATTTTTGGATATTCAAACCTGTAATGTCCTTGTTTATGACAATGAAAACACTCTCCAAGAATGCGATTGCCACTCCTGAATGGTTCAGCTGGCCGTTCAGCCGGTTGGTAGGTTTTTTCAACTTTTGGGACTTCATTAGTTTGAGGTGAAACTGATTATTTATCCCGAGCTCTCTTCAACTTTTCTAACAACTTGGTAACTTATTGGATCTGATCATTGATGTCATCAGTTAGATTCTCCTTTTTTTCAGTTACCTCCCTTTTTCGTTCAGTTGAAGATCCGCCTTGGTTTTCTTTGGTTAGTGAGCTCCTAGGTCGGAAGTTGTTTCTTCCTCGAGCGTCTCTAAACATGGTCCTTTCACCATAGAAAGCTGTGTCTTGAGCTGACGATGTGGACGCTTCTCTTTTTCAGTTTAGACTATACTCATGAGCTTTAAGAGAACCAAATAATTCTCTTGGAGTGATGCTGTTTAGGTTTCTTGACTCCTTAGTAGCGATCACTTTCATATCCCATTCGTCAGTGAGATTATCCAGTATTTTGGAATTCATCTCTGAATTGGGATAACTTTTTCCGAGGTTGTTCATCTCACTGATGATGCCTAGAAATCTAGTTTCAAGGCTTGAGATGGACTCTTCTGCCTGCATTTTGAAGGATTCATACCTATCAACTGCCAATTGGAGCTTGTTTCCTTTTATGGCTTCGAACTCTCTGCAAAGATCTGCTAGTAGGTCCCATATCTCTTTGGCAGTTGTACAATTCTTGGTATCCTTCATACGATCTTCATCAAAAGTTTGGAATAATGCAGCTTGAGTGACGAACTCTAGATTTTTCAACTTTTTCTCTTCACTGGTGAGAAGATTAGTTGGGTTCGGGATCCTTGCCGGTTGATTGATATCAACTATGTGAGCATCATTGTCCATCATGATGATGATTGGGCCTTCTTCAATGACTTCCCACATATTCTCATAAATTGAGCAGAGATACGCCTTCATTCTCCTGCTTCAATTATCATAGTTCTCAACTGAAAATATAGGTAGCTTATGGTTTCCCATAGCTGGAATGTTAGCACAGATAAGTAGATCTGATTCAGTTGATCTACAGAAATGGCTGATCCTTAAAATCAACCGCTCTGATACCACTTGTTGGTCCTGGGCGAGTCAATATCAGTTTAGAGAAGGGGGTGAATAAACTGATTAAAAACTTTTACTTTAGATGCGGAAAACAGGGCCCTATGACTCGCTTGATGAAACTTATCTATGCACAAATTTGATAGTCAGTTGAGACAGTTTAAGTGCAGGTTGTGTGATGTGTGCAGCTAGAGATATGCAATGAATAATATAGTACAGCACACAAGAGATTTATAGAGGTTCGAAGTCTCAAACTTCTACGTCCTCTCTTTCTTCCGCAGAAGGGCAACTTCACTATATAACTTGAGTTTCTTTACAAATTATACAATGAAGGAAAGTTGGCTGAACCTGGTAACTGCTTGCTACCTCAGCTGGTTGACGGCTCATACTTGAAGTCCCTAACTGCTCGCTAGGAAGGTAGGTGCTATTGTTGTCTTTACAAGGTTTTAGATCTCTTTCGATCTTCAAGAGGTTAGTCTTGAACAAGGAGGTATCAACTGATGTGCTCCTTTGATTGAGCTGAGTAGTTGATCGTTAAATAGCTGGAACTGAGAAGGTTGCCCTGGCTGGATCGTCAACAGCTGGCTGGATGTCTTGATTCAGTGAATTCTTTTTCTCAGTTTCACTTTCACAGTTTCTATCAAACGTTGCACTTAAGCTTGAGTGGGAGGGAGAAAGAAAAGCTCGAAGGTTGGCAAGGTGTTATGGTTGCGAAGAGTATGCGAAAAGTTGTTTAAAAGCTCTGATTCACCCGTCTTTTATAGAGGAGTGATTTTATAACCGTTGAGCTCCATTGTCCATTTCATCAGAGGCTCTGTTGGCTTATCAATGGCGGGTGGTCTTTAAATGATCGCTTGGATCATTTGGTTGAAGTAGTCGTTACTCTGCCAATCGATCTTTATTAAATTCCAGGATCCTTGAAGGAGCATTTATTCCAAGATACGCTAATTTAAGAAATATACTCCAGGAGTCTTCTGGCTTCAGCTCTCTTGGCAGTTTGGAATTTCAGCTGGCAGTTTTGGATTTCTCAGCTCAGTTGCATCATCATCCCAGCTGGCAGTTCTGAGCTTTGTCAGCTAAGTCTGGCTATCGCTCAAGTTGGCAGTTCTGGGCTTGTCAGCTGAGATTGGCCATTACTCCAGTTGGCAGTTCTGGGCTTGTCAGCTGAGATTGCCCATTGCTCTAATTAGCAGTTCTGGGCTTGTCAGCTGAGATTGGCCATTGCTCCAGTTGGCAGTTCTGGACTTGTCAGCTGAGATTGCCATTGCTCCAGTTGGCAGTTCTTGGCTTGTCAGCTGAGATTGGCCATTGCTCCAGTTGGCAGTTCTGGGCTTGTCAGCTGAGATTGGCCATTGCTCCAATTAGCTACTGCCAGTCTCTGACATAAACTGACATTCTATCAGTTTCTTCAGTCTTTGGTCAACTCCTTTCTCCCTCAGTTCAGCTGACTCAATTGTCAGCTTGCTTTGACTGGTATGATTTCTCAGCTAAGTTGAACTTTAAACTGGATGACGTGTCTTTCAATTTGGGTCATCCTTCAAATCGGTTGACTTTGACTCTTCTAGAGTTCTTCTTTGATGATGCCCTCCTGGGCTGGTCAGCTTCGATCTACAGCTTGAGCTTTGGTCAGTTTTTCACAAATAATTTTGACATCTCATCAAAACCTGATCTAGGGGTTCCTTGATAGTTTTTCCTAACATAATCAATCCCCTCCTTTTGAGTAAATCCCTTAGCAACCAATCTAGCTTTGTACCTCACAGAATTAGATTCATGCTTGATTTTATAATGCCATTTGCATTGAATAACAAAGCACTTCATGCAAAGATTTCATTTCCATTTTCATAGCATCAAACTATTTAGTAGAATCTTTAGAGTTCAAAGCAGATTTATAAGATTGGGGCTCACAAGTTTCAAGGTTGTTAAACACAGTAAAAGCCAACATGGACATGTTTCTTATTGGAGCATGTGCTTTGATTAAGGGTGAAGAATATTTTCCTTATCTTGTATCAATGTATTTTTAGTATATGTATCGTAGATTAGATGGAAATATGCTAGTCTAGAATAATGATTCCTTGATTGGTGGATCTTGTAGCTGTACATATTGGAGACTTTTCTCTTCATTTTGCAATACACAGAAATTATTATTTTCTTCAATTTTATCATGGCATCAGAGCAAGACAAAATCCTGACTCATTAAAACTTCCATATTTTTTTACCTAGAGACCTATCCTATCAAATGGTGAAGGGTGGCGACAATACTAAAAATGTAGCCACCGCTGTCGATGTGATGTCTCCATATTATATTGGCTCGTCCAAAAATCCGAGTCATATTTTTGTTACCGATCTCCTTAATGACGGAAACTATAGAGATTGGTTTGAGGAGATGAGCAATTGTCTCTTTGCTAAAAATAAGTTTGGCTTTGTTGACGGATCCATACCAATGCCGAACGAAGGTTCCTCCGAACTGCCCTTATGGAGGCGTTGTAATGTTATGGTCAAGGGATGGCTAATGGTGGCAATGGACAACGAAATCCGAAATAGTGTAAAGCACACCAATATGGCGAGTGAAATATGGAGGGATCTTGGAGAAAGATTTGGGAAGAAGAGTGCTCCAAAAGAGTATGAACTTAAGCGAAGTCTCACACTTACACGACAAGACAAAAATTCTGTATCAGCATATTACACCAAATTAAAGGGAATCTGGGATGAAATTGACTCATTCTCGGTAATTCCAAAGTGCACTTGTGGCAATTGTACATACAATGTGACTAAACTTGTCATTGAAAAGCTTGAAAAGGAACGAGTTTATGAGTTTCTCATGGGTCTAGATGACATTTTCAACATGATCAAGACCCAAATCCTAAGCATCAAACCGATGCCAACTCTTGGAGTAGCATACCACTTGGTTGCAGAGGATGAACAACAACCGTTAATATCGAGCTCAAGGAAACCCCCATTGATGGTGCTGCATTTCAAGTGCAGTGATAAGGGAACCAAGAACGTTGAGATTCCAATCGAGATAATGGCAAAAGGAGAGACAGCAGATGCCTAGGGTGGCGCATGTGGACACAAATTCTGTAAGCGAATGAAGTCTCATACCAGGTTTTACGGCTGAACAAGTGGCACAATTGAGAGATATTCTCAATAGCAACAACAACACCACTAACTCTTCTCCAAATCCTTTGATAAACATGGCTGGTAAGGTTGATTCCAACACGTCGTGGATAATAGATTCTGGAGCTACAGAACATATTACTCATGAAGAAAGAACTATGAAATCTTTTACAAACGCAAATACCAGAATACCCATTGAAATTCCTAATGGAGATAGAGTGCCAGTTCAGTATGTTGGCATTGTTGATCTGTCTAATGGGCCGACTATTGAACGTGTTTTATATATGCCAGATTTCCAATGCAATTTATTACCAGTTAGCTGTCTTACGAAGGACCACAATTGTTACTTAACTTTTTTCCAAGATTTCTGTACCATGCAGGACTTAGCTTCGAGAAACCTGATTGGAGTGGGTAAACAGCGTGATGGTCTATATCTTCTAGAGCCGATTGCTGATCAAAAAGTTTTTCAGTATCTGTTGATCCCGAAGTTTGGCACAGAAGACTGGGACATGCCTCTAAAGTTAAACTCCAGAGTATTTGTTCTTTTAATAAAGCTATGGATATTTTTTGTGAACCTTGCATGAGAGTAAAACAGACTAGAATCTCTTTTTCTTCAAGTTCGATTCAATCTACTGCGTGTTTTGACTTAATACATTGTGATATTTGGGGTGGATATAAAAATCCTTCATTTACAGGAGCCCACTATTTTCTTACTATTTTTGATGACTACAGTCGAGGAGTCTAGGTTTATCTAATGAAATTTAAGTCAGAGACATGCAGATATTTGCAACTATTTTGTAACATGGTGAAAGCCCAATTTGGGAAAGTTGTGAATCGAATTCCAACTGATAATGGAGGAGAGTTTCAATCAAATGAAATGATGAATTATTATACGCAGTCAGGTATTATGTTAGAAACTTCTTGTGTTCACACACTGCAACAAAATGGGGTAGTGGAGCGTAGGCACCGATATATTTTGGAGATAGCCAGGGCATTGCGTTTTCAAGCAGAACTACCAATATCATTTTGGGGAGAATGCGTGTTAACGGCAGTTTATATTATCAATAGACTTCCTTCTAAAGTCCTTCAAAATCATACTCCATATGAGGTGTTATTGAACAAGAAACCTCACTATGATCACTTAAGGGTTTTTGGCTGCCTTGTTTATGCCAAAGATACAAGAAAATGAGTGGATAAGTTTGACGAGATGGGGAGGTCATGTGTTTTTGTAGGATATCCACATGGGCAAAAGGGTTACAAAGTGTATGATATAAAGAGTCAAAAGATATACACCTCAAGAGATGTAAAAATTTATGGAGAATGTATTTCCTTATGTCTCTCATGTGGATGCAATTAGAGATAAAAGGAACAAAGCATGGGAAACTCTAGTTGATTGTGATGATCTTCTTCATGGTGGTCACATAAATGATAAAATATCAGATGTGACCAATCAAGAAATTGTTGTAGAGAATGTTGATGATAATAACAATAATGGTTAGTTAGAAAAGCATAACATGCGATGAAGTAGTCGAGAAAGGCGTCTAACGGCGCATCTTCGAGATTACGAGGTTGATTTGCCAAGATCTATAGACCACTTTCAGCCCACCTCCAACTCGGGATCCTCGAAGGTATATCCTCTTGTTAATTATGTCTCTTATGATAAGTTTTCTCATGCTCACAAATGTTTCTTGACGGACATCAACAAATATAATGAGCCAAAATTCTTCTCTCAAGCAGTCAAGTTACCTCAATGGCAGACAGCTATGAAGAAAGAGGTAGAAGCATTAGAGGCGAATGGCACTTGGGATTTGGAATTCTTACCTCCAGGAAAATGAGCCATTGATTCCAAATGGGTTTACAAGGTGAAGTATAAGCCCACGGGAGAAGTCGAACGCTACAAGGCAAGACTTGTTGCCAAAGGCTTCACACAGATTGAGGGCATCGATTTCCATGATACTTTTGCCCCTTTTGCCAAACTCGTTACTGTGCGATGTTTGCTAGCTGTTGCAGTGAAGAAGGATTGGATAATTCATCAATTGGATGTGAATAACGCTTTTTTGCATGGTGATTTAATTGAAGATGTTTATATGAAGATCCCCCAAGGCTTTGCCAAGCATGGAGATACACGAGTTTGCAAATTGCGCAAATCTCTTTATGGTCTACGACAAACATCTCGAAATTAGTATCACAAGTTCACTCAAGCCATTCTAGATGTTGGTTTTAGACAGTCTCGGACAGATCATTCGTTGTTCATTTTTTGACAGGGAAATGTGTATGTTGTTGCTCTCATATATGTGGACGATGTCATTCTTGCAGGCAACGATAATATAAAAATTGAAGAGCTTAAAACATATCTTGATCAAGGGTTCAGTATAAAAGATTTGGGACCTTTAAAATATTTTTTGGGCATCGAAGTTGCACGATCAGCTGCAGGCATTGTACTTAGCCAACGCAAGTATGTGATTGATATATTAAAAGAAATGGGTATGGAGGGTTTTCGTACAAGTTCATTCCCTATGGAGCAGAATACTCGCCACGACCTGGATGAGAATGGGCCTGCTGTAGACGCATTGCAATACCGCAGGTTGGTTGGCAAGCTATTGTATCTCATGGTGACCAGACCCGACATCCAATATGCTACAAACGTCTTGAGCTAGTTTATATCCTCACCACGACAATCTCATATGAATGTTGTGTTGCGGGTTTTACGCTATCTCAAAGGGACGTCTGGACAAGGAATACTTCTTCCATCTACTGGGAATTTGTCACTCGAATTATACTGCGATTCTGATTGGGGTGGTTGTCCGATGACACGACGGTCCTGAACTGGTCATTTTATTTCCCTTGGGGGAGCTCCTATTTCTTGGCGAACAAAGAAGCAAACAGTTGTTTCTTGATCCTCGGCAGAAGCCGAATATCGTGCAATGGCCATAACCATTAGTGAGATCCTATAGCTTAGATGGTTGATGATTGATTTAGAGGCACGACAATTGCAATCTACACCTCTTTACTGTGATAATCATGCGGCAATACATATTGCTAACAATCCCGTATTTCATGAAAGAACAAAACATGTCGAGATGGATTGTTATTTTGTTCGTGAATGAGTGGAGCCCAAGGATGTTAAGCCAAGGAAGATAGCTACTTTTGAGCAACTTGCAGATATTTTCACAAAGGCTCTTGGATCTGATCAATTTCACTGGTTAGTTGGCAAGTTGGGGATTCACGATCTTCAACTTCCAACTTGAGGGGGAGTATTGGAGCATGTGCTTTGATTAAGGGTGAAGAATATTTTCCCTATCTTGTATCAATGTATTTTTAGTATATGTATCATAGATTAGATGGAAATATGCTAGTCTAGAATAATGATTCCTTGATTGGTGGATCTTGTAGCTGTACATATTGGAGACTTTTCTCTTCATTTTGCAATACACAGAAATTATTATTTTCTTCAATTTTATCATTTCTGTCTGCAAACCTTTGAGGTTGCCTTACAGTCCTTCTCACTCTGTCTCTAGTGAGTTGGTAATTTTGAAGAACATTGGAATCTCTCCATTATTCAGAATTGTCCAAGTTTATCATCAAGCACAGGATTATCCTGAAGATCATTGGGATCCCTACCATCTTCAGGATGATCCAAGTTATCACACTCAGGTATAACATCAGAATTATCAAGTTAACTCAAAATAGGCAGGTGCTCCACCTCACTTAGAGATGTCACAGAGACAAGTTCAGATGAAGATAAACAAGGGAAATCATTTTTATTAAAGATAACATCCCTGCTTATGATAGTTTTGAAGCCAGGAACACTTTTATCCCATAGCCTGTAACATTTTACCCCTTCAGGATAGCCTAGGAAAACACATTTCCTAGATCTAGGATCCAGCTTATCATTCTTTTGATGAACATAAGCAGAGCAGCCAAGATTTTAAGATTTGAAAATTCAATATTTTTGTTTGAAAACACAGACTCAGGAGTTTTTCTATGCAATGGTACTGGGGGTGACCTATTGATAAGATAGGCAGCAATAGCAACTGCTTCACCCCCGGAATTTTTTGGACAAACCAGATGAAGCAAGCATGCTTCTCACTCTTTCAAGGAGTGTAATATCCATTCTCTCAGCAATACCATTTTGCTGAGATGTATATAAGACAGTTTTATGTCTCATAATACCAAACTCAACACACAGTTGATCGATTAAAGCATTGCAGAATTCAAGCCCATTATCAGTTCTCAAAGTTTTAATTCTTTTTCCAGTTTGATTTCCAATCTGATTTTTCCAAGCAGAAAATTTATCATACACATCAGATTTTTTTTCATTAGAAAAACCCACACTTTTCTGGAAAAATCATCAATAATAGAGAAGAAATACTAGTTTCCACCATGAGTATCAACTTTGGCAGGATCACATACATCAGCATGCAAGTATTCAAGAATATCAGGACTAACATGAGATTTATGGGAACTAGTAACAGGAAATTGAACCCTATGTTGTTTTCTCATTACACAATTTTCACAGAAAGGCATGTCAGAAATGTGATCAGTTCTAAATGCACCAGTTTTATGCAACATTTTCAAACCTTTGTGGCTCATATGACCTAATCTAGCATGCTATTGATCGACTATTTATTCGACTAAAACTATACCGTAAGCATACGGTGCAATTATAGTAAATATGACGAGCAAGAGTATCGTATCCACAGAGACTAATTAGACCTAATTGTGTGTACTACAATGTCGGACCTCAATCGTTATCTAGACGATAAGAAAATAGAAAAGAAAGATAATTAACTAATCTAAACTAAAGAAAGTAATAAATAAACGGGAAAAATAAATGGAGAAGGGGACAAGAAGGTAGAGGTACTTTCGGGATTGATTTTTTCGGGTACTTAGCCCTAATAATCGTATTAAATGTCTATTTATGGTGCCAAATTTCACTAGGACAATCTCTAATGCATCCTAAGCTCTCTCGAGATACTTAAGTTGTAAGATACACACTAGGTTCATCATCTTCAATCGAATCCTACACATGTACTTACCAAAATCTTCAAAGATTCTAGCCCTCACACTAAGTCTCAATTCTCTCAAATTTATCGACATAGGTGTCTCGTGCCTAGGGTTTGTCTATTGAGACTCATCTCTCGATTTTTGAATCAATAGATAAAATTGTGTAAATTAGTGATCAATTAATCAACACCAATACATAGCATAAGTACAAGAAAATGAAATAGGGCTATAAACAATCCATAGAAAAATAAATATCTAAATATCCAAATATTTATCAATCCAAAAATATAAGAAAATAAAAGACAAAAACAAGAATAAAAACTTGATACAACCTGGAAGTTGGGCATCGAATCCATCTCTTGCCCCCACTCGTCTCCTCTTTGCTCCGCCTTCAACCCATAACTCCTTATTCATCCTAGCTAGGTGGAAATCATAGCTAGGGTGTGGGAAGATAGATGAGGTTTGAAGGGTGAGAGGAGAGAAAGGGGTTTTGGTGTTGAGAGGATTTTTGGGTTGTGGAGGAAATATGTTGTGTGTTCTCTGAGTTGTGTTGGGCTCTCCCTTTTTCAATTTCGTCCATGAAGGGTTTTATTTAGAGTGGGGGAATAAATGAAATTAAAGAAAATCAAAAATGGGTGAAAAAGGAGAAGAACGTGCATGAGCGTGACCACGGAGGTTGCGCTTCCTTCTTTGGGTGCGGGTCGCGCCCGACACCGACTTTTAGGACCGCTGTGTAAACGTCCACTTATGCCGCTCATTGAGTTGGTCAGATCGTGCCATTTGGCACGAGTGAGCACTCGGGTCGCACCTCCGGGTGCGAGTGAGCAACTCGAGTCGCGCCTCCGCCCCTGCTCCGACACCTCTCACGGTTTTATTTCGTTCTCTCTCGTTTCTTATCCGATTGAGGTGATTAAACTTGCAGCATGCTTCCAATTTGATCCTATATCTTCCCATGGCATTGAATTACTCAAAAATTCATTTATTCATCCACCATTTCCTATAAAACTCAAATAAGAAACAAAATTTCCAAACCGGGAGGTTAAAAAGTAAAAGGGGATGAAAACACACATTTAACTCATCAAAATACATCATGTGAAACTCAATAAATGATTCAAAAACCAAACTCATCAGCCATAACATGGTTTTGTCAGTTTGCACAGAGTTTACAATTGAAGGGACCAAATTTAAGGGGCTAGCATTGCAAACATACAGATTATGTTGTCTAGAGGTGTTAAACACCACCATAGCACCTTTTGAGAATTTAATTCCATCAACTTAAATCTTAGCAAGCATACTATCATCAGTTAAGTATGCAACAGAGATCAGGTTATATCTAAGATCAGGAACATATCTAATATTTTTCAGAGTGAGTGATGAACTATAGTCAAATTTCAAGCAAATTTCACCTATGCCAACAACAGGACTCTTCATTTCATTTTCCATAGTCACAAAACCATTTTTAACAGTTTCTAACTTAGAAAACATGATTTTACATGGAGACATGAAAAGTGCATCCAGAATCAATAAACTATTCAGATTCAGACAAATAATTAGACACTGAGTTCACAAAAGGTTCAGAGAATAGATCAGAGACCATAAGAACATCATCATAATTCTCAGAATCCATAGCCACATTTGCATGATTATCAATGGAATTTTCACTTTTCTTCTTATTTTTCTTAGGTTTATCACATTTATTGGCATGGTGACCAGGTTCATTACAATTGTAACACTTTCTGTTACCAGGCCTAGATTTAGATCTAGACTTTTTCTTATCAGAGACATTATTAGATTTAGATCTTTCAGTAGGCCTCCCTATTACATGCATAATCTCACCATTGTTCTTACTACTGCTACTAGACCTATGTTTCATATCAAGCTCTTTAGATTTCATACCATTTCCCACAATATCATAAGTAACAACATCTCTTTCATATTTAATGGCAGATTTCACATTATTAAACTAGGCACGAATAGCATTCAAAAGCACAGTAGCAGAATATTTTTCAGTGGTATCATCCTCTCCCAATTTCATAGCCTGGATTAATTTATTAAAATCATCCAGATTTGCATCAATATCCTTTGACATATCAAGTATGAATTTGAAAAAAAATTCTTGCGGGAAAGACAGAGATTGAAAAGAGGTTTTAATGTACAATTCATTCAATTTTCCCCACAATTCTTTAGCATAAGTTATACCAACAACATGCCTCATCATAGAATCATGAAGACTCAACAAAATTGAAGACCTAGCACTTGCATTCATCTCAATCTTCTTCTTATTAGTTTCAGTTTTAGCACATCCATCAAGAACAGCCTTAAACACTTTTTCTTTGATGAGAATACATTCCATTTTAGTTTTTCAAATTTGAAAATCACTTTTGCCATCAAAATTAGTAGTATGATATGCAGAACCCATGGCAACCACAAAAATAAGCACATGCACCCAGAATATAGATTAGAAAGCAGACATAGGGGCAGGGAAAAGGGAGATAAAATTAATGGCACTCACACAAGCAGTGAGGAAGCCAAGGAGAGCCCAGATTACAAGCAGGTTTACCTACCATACAGAGTTCACTTGGGTTCGTTTGTCGATGAAAGTGAGTCACACATCACATAGCTCAAAAACAACCAAGAGAGAGGGCCAAAAAATATGAAGCGGAAGCAGAGAGGGCCAAAGCACAGAGCCAGAACCAGCAATACCCAAAGAATCATAGAGATTCACAACAAAAATTCAACGAATCACAGAGATATAATTAATTTAGGGAAGAATCACAGATATTCAAGCAGAGAATCACACAGATCTCAAGATAGAACCGAAACCCTAATTTTACTAAGGTTAAGAGTACAATGCCAGAGCAGGAACCCCCGCGGTTTGGATTCCCGACTTAAAAGACGGTCTCACATACGGCGGTTAGATGGTAATCCGAAGGGCGATGGAGGGTGCTTCCGATAAGAGTCACCTGTGGCTCTGATACCACTGTAGGATATCAGGTCCCCCGGAGGTTACACCGCTTGATTCCCGTCGCCGGCAGTGGGTCCGTACATCCCTCAAGAGACAAGAGGTCGGTAAGCTTAGCACGGCAAGGCTCAGGGTAACCTGAACTCAAAGACTCCTCCAACAATGACCAAAAACACACCCAGACCACAAGGCCGAGCCAGCAGACCACACACACTCTCACAGTAACTCCACGACTCACAGAACCCACGACTAACTCGCTACAGACCCAAGATACTCGCACGAGTAGACCACAGAGGGAATCCAAACGAACTGGAACAACGAGAGAGTATGAGCACAGAGCTCCAAGCACAAAACTTGTTCTTAGGATTTGCAAGCAGTGAAGAAGAAGAAGACTCGGAGATTAGAGAGAGAGATAAGAGTGATGCTTGAACAATGAAGCCAGAGCTTGTTTTAATGAAGCGAGAGGAAAGTGAAGGATCACACAGGAATCAGCAATGAGGCGGTGGTCAATGGGCTGCAATTAATGAGGAGATGGGCCAGGTAAATGGGCTGCAACAATTGGGCCAACATTCATTTTCAGCTTTAAAGATTAATGTACAAATATCATAAAATAAAGAATTTATGGTGTTACAATATTGGTGTCTAACCTTCTTTCCACATGAACCTCTTTAAATGGGCTTTTGAATCAAAATGGAATATTGTTGCGAAATAATTTAAAATGGACAATTCATTTTCAGACCCTTACAATTATCTTCATTAATTACGTTCATATAAAACTTGTCATATCATTATTCATTATATCAAGTTTGATACAATATTATAGCTGTTAATATGAAAACGACATGTTCCAAAAGTTTTTTTAAGGAAAAGCAGCACCACAATATATAAAAACAGTTATAAGCTAACTAGTGCCGACAAAATTCAAATTTAAAAATAAAAATAAAAACCACAAAATACATATCAGTACAAAACAATATTATTTTATTAGGGGTGAAAGAAAATAAAATAAACTTGTCCTTGTTATGCACTATTCAATCTTTTGTCTGCCACATTGGTTTGTGAGGCATGCCTATAACCACTTGTCTCTAATTTATGGTATCTAAATCCAACTTTTATTTTAATTTCCTTCTAATATTCAAGTAATTCTTTAAGCTTTTGCAAGAAAATGAAATCCGAATTAATTTTAAACGGCTCAATATTTTTATTTTAGGGTTATTAAACTAATCCACCACCCATGATTTATCAATCACTCCATTGACTTTTGCGTCCATCCTATATCTATTTTACTATTAAGTGTGACTTTGATTAAATAATAATACTTTGTAAGTAGTGGGACTAGGCATATTGTGACGTTTTCAATAAAATCATTATTATTTCTTATCATTAAAAAGAAACAATAAAGCCACCCCTATAGAGATAATATATATGTAATATATAATGGCATGTGTACGTTCATGGAACAGAATTCACGATCGATTTCATATTTGTCAAAATCATGGCCGATAATTTATTGAGAAATAATCATCGCTTTCATATGAGAACTACCTAGAAATACAATAACTAATTATTGCAAAAAAAAAAGTGATTATTGCCAGCTTTCTTCAAAAATTTATAGCAAAAAGGGGATTTCCTTAGCACGCATGAGTACCGGACTTCATAAATTTAGATTCTAATAGGTATAAAATATATATATTATATAAGAGTATAGCTTTTTTGAGTTTTAACCATTTCTTTTTAAATTTGTCAACTTAACCACACTTTTGTTGAGTAAATTGTGTCAAAATTAGGTTTTTAATTGGCCGCAATGTAGAATCTTGGACTTCTAATTAATACGAAATCTAACACGTCTAGGTGTGAATTAACTTGTCAAACATATATAGTTTGAAAGCTATTGCACATGAGAAGGATTAACTCAGTACGTACATTCGGATAGGGGCGGAACCAGAAATAGTAAAATAAATGTCCAATAATTAAGTGGAAGTACAGCAATTGAAGTACACAAAATTAAAAAAATGAAAATAAAATAAGTGTGTAAAATTAATAAAAATACAAGAAACAAAAATATAGAAAATAAAGTACCTGGAATTAAAATAACTGTCCAAAAATTGAAGGTACAAAATTTAAAGTATACAATAGTATAAAAATAAAATAAAGTAACATGAGCATATGTCTTGATTAAGGGAAATTCTTAGGTATGTGTAAACACACTACATACATCAATACAAGTATGGACACGTGGAATGAGAGTTCAATGAACGGAGGGAAAAATGAAATGAATTTTTATATTTGTATAAATGTGTATAGAGCGTTTACACATCTAAATATTTCCGATTGATTAAGTTAGTAACAAGCAGTGCAGAACATTATACATGACCAAAAAAAAACATACTTTTGACCAAAATAATAATTTGGCCACAATTTTATTCAATTAACAAATATTGGTTAAATTGACAAATTTGAAAAAAAAAATGTCAAAAATCCAAAAAAAGTTTTGAAGTTTTTTTTTATATTATTTTTCTATTAGGCCTAAATTAAATTCAGAAGGGAGCTAGATGGGTCGTCTTGCCCTTTTCAGGAATAATTAATACGAACTTTATCAATTTTAAATTTAAATAAATTTGAATAAAATATTATTCACGATTATAATGGATGGAGAGACGACGATTAAGTACACCTTCACGTAACTCCATTCCTCCCTGCAGGCTCCTTCGAATCAATCGTTTTCTAAAATAAAGGAACTGAACTACATATTTTGATTTATTATTATATTGCTTTGAGTTGACAAGACACATTAAGTCGTTCGAAAAGATCTGCATCCAATTATTAAACGTTACGTTATTTAAGGGGTCAATGAATATATAATAGTATAGTTAAATAATATGGAGATTCAAGAATTACATGATAAGTATATATTAGTTGTAACGACACTGGCGAAGATTCATGGCCTTATTTCTGATGTTTGTCATATAGTAGTATATGTTTTGAGATGCATGCTTATTCGACGGTACATGCGTCACCACATTTCGTTTTATGGAATTCCGATTTTTTTCATTGGTTGAGGAAGATTGTTTTTTATTTTATTCATGTTGAGTAATATAAGTCATTTTGTTAAATAATAATAATTTAAGACACTTCAATTTGGCTATACATTATGCTATAGATCATGAATCTTTGCATTTTCATTATTGTTTTTAAAACCGGACCAGCTGATTTGACTGGTTTAAATTTGAACCGGTCTTGAGTTATGTCCGATTATGTTAGATCTAAACCTCTTAATCAATTGGAACGGTCAAAAGTCAACAAACTAACCGGTATGATTGGTCCTTAATAAAAAAATGTTATTTATAAAGAAAATTTATATTTTTTTCTTTGACAACTTCATTAATATGTGTGCAATCATCCAGAATGACATTTATTCAGTAACGAAGGGAATATATTTTATTAGTTATGAATATATACTTGATATGCTTAAACTTTAACACTTGGAGCATACATCGAAATATAGTGTCTCTTTATTTTACATTGTCATTTACACTATATATGTTTAAATTTTAAGTTTTTAACGTGTATAATATATATATATATATATATATTTTGCATTGTATTTTTTAAAAAATAATCATTGTTATAACTTTGTATTAATATTTATATTATATTATATATAAATTAAATAATGAATCATTCGATTTTTTTTAAAAAAGTTCAACCGATTGAACCAGTGATCCAATGGCCCAGTAATTACACAAGTTTGATGTTCGGTCTGAGTTTAAATATACTCCCTCCGTTTCCATATAAGTGTCATTTTGACACTTTTTTTTTTCAAAAAATTTGTCATTTTACATAATCAAGGTAAAATTTTCACTTTTTTCTCCAATTTGCCCTTATTTTGTGTAGTCAATTATTCCCCCATCCCACTAATAATTGAAAGAAAATTGTTTTTTCAATTCTCCATAGATTCAATATAGATGTATATGTACATGAATTGTCATTAAATGATTCAATGCAGTTGATTTGATTTGATAAATTAAATAGAGGTATATTAGATAATTTGATTACTTGATTAATTTGTGTGCATTATGTTGGGGTTTTTTCGAATTAAACCACCGCAGGATCATTTGGATATTCATTAACCCACGTTCATGCAAATCATATTTTTATGTCACATGCATGTTTATCACAAGTATAGCAAAACGAATCTAATAAAGCGGAAAGATAGATTCGAATTACTTACAAATCGGTAGACGGTCTAAGGACAAGATTACAGGACTAATCTTGTTGTTGAATGAATTGAAACAGGCGCCCCTATTTTTTCTCAAAAATCGGCCACCACAGATATTCTACTCCAAGATCTTCTGTTTTACTCCCGGACTGTATCCAGATTCAGGGTGGGCTGAAATCTACTAGATAGATATGTAATCTGTGGAGATAAAGAGAACACAAGAGGGGTTGATTTCACACTACTGAATTTCGAACTCCCCACCCTCTTATTTATAAGGGGGTGGTCGAAATTCAGTGTCCCAACCCTACTGGGTTTGGGCCTCTATCTGTTTTTCTAGCTCCAGTCCATTAAAGTCATATTGGGCTACAACAGGGATCTAGAAGAATATTAAATTGGCCCACTAATTTATTTAATATCCAATATCCAATAAACTTATGATATAATTAAATAAATTAAGTTTTACTTTTATTCTACTAAAGAGGTAAAACTGACCTACCAATTTAATACATATTTGCAAATATGTTTTATCCTTTAGTTCAGTCATTCCCCATGTTTAAGATATAATGTTCATTAATTAATTATGTCAGCATTTGACAGCTATAATTAATTAACATCTAAAACCTTGAGTAGTACCACACAAGCTTTACTCATGTACGGAATAAATTCCACCTGCAGGGTTTCAACATGAACTTGAGTTTCCTCAAGAGAACATCATCAACCTAACGCACCAGGACACGGTGCTCATGCATACTGCTCGACACATCATGCATACACTATTATTACCCAAGATATCGAGTTTACTGATCTATGAAAAGATCTCACTCATTGATAAATCAAAGTAATAAACAACGCACACATATGCTCGCCAATATCACATGAGTTCAGAACCCGAACTCTGTGAATCTTTATTCTCTCACTATCTGGGTCAGAGCAGAGAATAGTATCCTATCGTGATCCTCCCCAATACACTAACAAGTGTACTAGAATAATCAGTTAGTCAAGATAAACTAACTTATCAGATTATTCTACGGTGTACCGATGGTGTGTTCAGGACCATCTAAGCCGTGAGTTCTTTAATACAATACAAGGTTCTAATGATATGATCTTACCGTGTGACTCCCCACACCATATCATCTACAATGTAAGTATATGGAACATTGCATAGAATAATTATATAAAATAAACTAAATGCAAACAGTGATTGCAATAACTTCCATTTCATATCATCACATCATTAGAAAAATATATACAAAGACATGTCTTTCCAGTATACAAAACTAACACATTCATCCAAAATGACACTTATATAGAAACGGAGGGAGTATTAATTTTTATCATTAAATTATATTGATAGTTGTACGCTAGTCTTCTTATAAGTTTAAACTTACTAAAGTTTAATCGAATTCTAATAAAATGTAGATTTAATTCTGAACTTGTTCTAATAATATGCCAAACAGGTATATGTTGATATCGTTTTGCTTAGACAGTTAAACCCACAAATCAATTAATAGATACTGTACCCATGGAGCAATGATATAATACCTGGTTACTGCGAAATTGTTATCGTTACTAAAAAAGTAATTATAACTTGTGTTAATCTAGAAAAAAAAAGTTATTTCTAGTATCTATTTTTTATTTTATTTATTTACTAGAGGCATGAGTGTGGCGTCATTTTTTGAGATGGCTAAAGGAAAGCCAACAAATGCATGCATTAATTAAGACTTAAGAGTTGGTGATCCAATCTAAGGAAATTAAGACGAGATTAAATGTATTTAACGAAAACTTTAGCATCCTAGTCTAAATAATGCGTCCTAACCACTCTTGGACTTGATACAAATTAATGATCTCTAAGCGTAGTTTTCCTAGTCATTTTCCACAGTCATTGTTGTCATAAACTTCAAATTCTTTGATTAATTGTTTTTTAATTGCATGATGCCTCTTAATATCTGATTGGATCCACTAGTTTATATTGGTTGAATTTACAAGTTTAATAATAGATATAGCAAAAAATAAAAATTAATTATAAGATAATTGACTTTGTCACATCTATCAATAAATTTAAAACTTTATAAATCATATTTTTAGAATAATAATCATTTCTTGAAAAATTAAATATTAAAAAATAATTATAAACTCTAATTGGATGGGTGAATCCTAAAAAATCATAAAATTAAATTAAAACATAATAAATTAAAATTAATTGAAAAATGAAAGAAATATTAAAGAATTTATCGTGTAGAGGATCCCATCCATCTTAATATACACTTAATTGGAGTTTTTATCCCAGAAGCTCTTTGTGAAAAGATTTGAGGGCAAAACGGGAAATCTCACGTGAAATAGTTTGGTGTGCAACTTGTCACATTTCTCTCGATACACAACCATTGAGATACATGTCGTGGTTTACCTCTTCGACTAGACTCTGTGGACGGAGTAGTAGGAGCCCTCTTGGGTGAAGTTCATCCAAAAAGAATTTTGTACATATTCATTGATTCTTTTTAAGGAGGTAATTTATAAAACTATGAATCATGAGCTCATTTTATATTAATCTCTTTCTCAATAAACCTGGGGCTTAATTAAAGACAAATTAAATGTCCGAGCATAAGTGGTAACTAATTTTTTTGTTCTTTAGTTAATTAGGATCTGCTAGGGTCGATCAATAATCGTATATTCAAATATGAAAAAAAAAAGTATAGCTTTGTGAATATTTATATATCATTATCAATTAATTATGAACATTTGGAGGCCACTTTCTGTAGTTCTGGATTTGATGTTATTTTTAACTTTGTGCTATTAATGCTCGTAGCAATGTTTATATGAGTATATTGCATATGTTCAAAATAATAAAATATATATTTGAAATGCAACACCATCCCACAGACGACCCAACATAAGAAATTTGATTTAAGAAAATGAACCGATCGAGCTGGTGGCTTTGTATATTTAATCAAGGTTGATATCATCACAGAAACTCGGGTACATCAGTTGTACATGTTATATGAATTACACCTTCTAGAATTCGTTACAATCTGAAGTACAGTAGAACACAGAACGAGTAGAAGAGTAGAAACAAGAAACGAGTACAATAAACTGAAATGAAACAATTTAGAACAAACTAGAACTTGAAGCAGATTCCGGCAAACCGAGTCGAGGGAAACTCTCTTCGCAAGACAAATACGCCCCGGCTAGTGCTCACGGTTAGGCGGATTGTCTCTCAAAGATGAAATGGCTTTGTCCTTCCGGCAGTAGCACCACAAATCCGGCAAAGCTCCGGCGAACTAGCTAACGTCGAGAACTGAAAGCTTTAGACTCGAAAGGAATTTTATGCATGCAATATAATAGATGCTTGTGCAGAATGTAGTATGGTTTGCATATTGAAATGTTCTATTTATAGGCACATCTCCACTATAAGGGACAGCTAGGGTTTGAGGGCTTTCAAACCAGGTGGTGTAACCTCCAGGATTTAGTCATCAAGCCCATCCAGGAGTTACAGCCTCCAGCTCTTGCAGATCCCGACAGGTGTCCCTTATCCCCACGAATTCCGACACGTGTCCAAGGCAGCTGCAGACTTTGACTCCCTCAGGAGTTACTTGCGGTTACACTCCAGCCCCACTAATTCCACCAGCTCCAGGTGGGAGTTACACCCATGAAGCCACTTAACACCACCAACTCCAGGTGGGAGAGCCCACGTATGCCCAAAGTCCAATTGTCAAGATCCAAGTCTGAGGATGAGACGAGCACGAGCACTGGCACTGGCACTGGCACTGGCACGGGCACGGGCTCGCGCACGCGTATGGGCTCACGGCCTATATCCTTGTGCACTTAGTTATTATACTTAAGTGTTAATACACTTAAATACACCTCTTAACTAAGTTAAGAAATCAATGTGGGATAATTAAATGTGCTTTAAACACATTATCCCACACACCATAAATGCCCAATCGTGTGACCGACTTCAACCATTTATTTCTCACTCAGCGAAAATCAAATTTGAGAAAATAAACATACTACGATTATCTACTACAAACATAGATCAATCGTACGCTATTTAATTTCTGCAAAATTAAATAATCTGGTCACCAAAAATTGGATAAAATGAGTCACGGCTCACTTTATTAATTTAATTTTCCAACAATCCCCCACATGTGTGGAAATAGCGCATGCATGAATGCAGACAAGCAACCCAGTCCTCAAGAGACACAGCTGCAACAGGATAGGTAGCTTGTGACTTTGAATTTTCCATCTTTCAACACTATTGGGCATATCGGCTGATTAGTGGACGCGATGCTTTGAACTATTCATCCTTAGTGTATACCGAGACAATAGGATAGACACAGCAATGTCTCAAACATTATCTGTTCTCACTTTTGTGTCCTTTTCGGGCCTCAGACCACTTCTTTAAATTCATAAGTATGTTTAGAAGTGGCCTACACTTCTCACTTACATAGGTGATCTCCTTTTTCTCAAGTATCCTGCCATATTTTACCTCTTTAGGGAATCATTAAAAGTCATCAGACTTAGCCTCACCACATTGACAGGTACACACTTGGTTTGCTCATAGGGAATGGTTAGATATAACTTTCCCAAGTGCTACCAACCCGAACGTTTGTAGCTTAGTTTTCCCATTGAACTAAGTTCTTGGGATCTCCAGTCATCATGGTTGGGTTACCACTACAAGCATTCTTAGATCGTGGATTTTAAACCCATTCCCTCTAGCAACTTAGTCATTTGATCTCGATTTAACCCTTTGGTTAGCGGATCCGCTAGATTGTCTACTGGCTTCACATAATCAACTGAGACAACTCCACTTGAGATCATATGCCTCACGGTATTATGTCTCCGACGTATGTGTTGAGACTTATCATTATACATAGTGTTATGTGCCCTCCCGTTAGCCGTTTGACTATCACAGTGAATCATCACTGAAAACACCGGTTTTTCCAGCAAGGAATATCCTCTAGAAAGTTATGAAGTCATTCCGCTTCTTCACACGCTTTATCCAAAGCGATAAACTCAGATTCCATGGTGGAACGGGCTATAAAAGTTTGTTTCGTGGATTTCCACAACACTGTTCCACCACCGACAGTGAAAACAAATCCACTAGTCGAGAATGAGTCTTTTGTATCTAATATCCAATTCGCATCACTGTACCCTTCAAGTATAGGAGGAAACCTTGTATAATGAAACCCGAAGTTCAGAGTATACTTTAAGTATCTTAGAACTCGTACTAGAGCTTTCCAATGCTCTTTGCTTGGATTGCTCGTGTACCAACTCAATTTATTCACAGAACACGCAAGATCAGATCAAGTGCAGATAGTGATGTACATCAAACTCCCAATGACCCTTGCATACTCTTCTTGAGCTACCGGTTCTCCCCGATTTTTACTAAAGTGCACGTTGAGTTCCAACGGGGTCTTAGCCGGCGGACTATCAAAAGCGTTGAATTTCCACTTGTCCAAACTATCTTGATTCCTAGAATAACATAAGCTAAGCTCATATCTTTCATGTCAAAATTTCATTTCAACATTTATTTTATTTCAACAATCACTTGGTGGCTACTGCCCATGATCAACATGTCATCTACATAAAGGTAGACTATGCCATAGCCATTAGAACTGCTCTTTATATACACACATTTATCACACTCATTGATTTTGAAACCGTTTGATAACATCATGTTATCAAACTTTAGGCGTCACTGAATTGGTGCTTGTTTAAGACCATACAATGACCTAACAAGTTTACACACCTTTTGTTCTTGTCCTGCTGCAAAAAATCCTTCAGGTTGTTCCATGTATATTTTATCTTCCAGATCACCATTCAGAAACACGGTCTTTACATGTTGGGGTTTTTTCGAATTAAACCACCGCAGGATCATTTGGTTGTTCGTTAATCTGTGTTCATGCAAATCATAATTTTATGTCACATGCATGTTTATCACAGTCTAACAGAAAAGGCATGCATAGCAGATTCGAATCTAATAAAGCGAAAACATAGAAACGAATCTACTTACAAATCGATAGACGGTCTGTGGACAAGATTAAAGATCTAATCTTGTTGTTGAATAAACACAGTAACAGGTGCCACTTACACCTCAAAATCGTCCACCTCCAGATTCTACTCCAAGATCTTCTATTGTATTCCCGGACTGTATCTAGATTCAGAGTGGGCTGAAATCTACTAGATAGGATTGTGAAATCTGTGGATAACTTTGAGAGACAAAGAGGAGCTGAAATATGATGCTCTAATTTTCGAACCCACCTCCTCTATATATAGGAGAGGTGGCCGAAAATTGGTCTCCCAACCCTACTGGGTTTGGGCCTCTATCTCAAGTTCAATATCCAGTCCACTATTAGTCAATTGGGCTACAACAAGGATCTAGAAGAATATTAAATTGGCCCACTAATTTATTTAATATCCAATATCCAATAAACTTAGGATATAATTAAATAAATTAAGTTTTACTTTTATTCCACTAAAGAAGTAAAACTGACCTACCAATTTAATACATATTTACGAATATGCTTTCTCCTTTAGTCCAGCCATTCCCCGTGTTTAAGATATAATGTTCATTAATTAATTATGTCAGCCTCTGACAGCTATAATTAATTAATATCTAAAACCTTGAGTAGTACCACACAAGCTTTACTCATGTACGGAATAAATTCCACCTGCAGGGTTTCAACATGAACTTGTGTTTTCTTAAGAGAACATCATCAACCTGGCGCACCAGGACACGGTGCTCATGCATACTACTCGAGACATCATGTATACATTGTTATTACCCAAGATATCGAGTTTGATCTACGAAAAGATCTCACTTATTGATAAATCAAAGTAACAAATAATGTACACATATGCTCGCCAATATCACATGAGTTTAGTACCCGAACTATATGGATCTTTATTCTCTCAGTAACTGGGTCAGAGACAGAGAATAGTATCTTATCGTGATCCTCTTCAATACACTAATAAGTGTACTAGAATAATCAGTTAGTCAAGATAAACTAACTTATCAGATCATTCTACGGTGTACCAATGGTGTGTTCAAGACTATCTAAGCTGTGAGCTTGTTTAATACATTACAAGGTTCTAATGATATGATCTTACCATATGACTCCCCACACCATATCATCTACAATGTAAGTATATGGAACATTGCATAGAACAATTATAGAACATAATCTAAATGCAAATAGTGACTGCAATAACTTTCATTTCATATCATCATATCATCGAAAAAGTATACAAAGACAAGTCTTCCAGTATACAAAACTAACAATCTCCCACTTATACTTGAAGCATGTCTTTTAAGCATAATAACTAACTGGCTAACTCTCCAATCAAAACTATCAACTCAAACTGCGCCACCAGGTCTGCATCTCACTCCCATTTTCTCCACGTGACCGTCAAAGGTCTTAACCGGCAAGCTCTTCATGAATGGATCAGCCAGGTTGTCCTTCGATGCAATCTTAACAACCACCACGTCTCCTCTTAATGATTTCTCGTATAAGATGGTACTTTCTTTCTATGTGTTTACTTGCCTTGTGGGCTCTAGGTTCCTTCGAATTTGCCACTGCACCAGAGTTATCACAGTATATCGTGATAGTCTTAGGAAACTCAGAAACCACTGATAAACTGAGATTTTACACTGATTTTGATACGCTTTTGTGTCGAGTTTGAATTGGTTATGGTGTGTTTTATCTCAGTTTATGTGTGTTTTCATGCATTTGGAAGTTTGGTATTACTTGTGCGAATTTTGCAGGAATTGTACATGGAAAGATGGTGATTGAACGAAGTATGGAAGTCCTGGAAAATACATGGAAAATGGCCAAGAATCACGGTCCACGTGGCAGCTCGCGGGTGAAGACCTCGGCCATTCACTGTCGAATCGTGACAGAGGCTGGGGTGCTATGAGGAAAAGTCCCGAGTCGCGAATGAGACCGCGAATCACCGAGGGCCATTCACTGTATGATCGCGACAGAGACAGGGTTCATCTTTGAAAAATTCACGACCCAGTCGCGAATTTCAGTAGAGGTCGTGAATATTTTGACAGCTGGATGCCACGTGGAGTCGCGACCCGAGTCGCGACCGACGTGGTCGGGAGCGAGCTTGCGAATCATCAAGGCGGTGCAGCTGTGGTTTCCTACTTTGGATCAAATTCATACTTAGTATTTAAGGATGGTAATACACGAAAATTAGAGACAGAAAACCCTACCATAAGTTTTGGAGCAGAGAAAAATAACAAAAGGAGACTATCGTGAAGAACAAGCTTTGGGGATTCGAGGAGTACAAGATTAGAGACAGATTTAACTTTCCGGGTTTTATTTATTTTTATTCTTGTATTTCTATGGATTGCTGGATTGGATGTTTATTTATCAGTTTAATTATGGATAACTAAACCCTGGTATTCTAGGGTTGTTTATGAATCAATTATGAAACCAGTTAATTAATGGAATTTTCTTGTCTATGATTCTTTTCATGCTTTAATTATTCTTGTTTTAGATGCTGTATCAATTAATTGGCCATTAGTTGATGCAATCAGTGGTGTTAATTCATAATTCAAAAGATGAGTTTTAGCACGAGATTCGGAATAATTAACTTGATAATTGATAGTACTCGAGAGAGTTGAGATTATTTAAGAGAGATTTTAACCTGTTGATCATTTTGGAGTTGCATATTGGATAGTCAATGGAGACATTATTATTTAATCTGTAATCAACATTTACATTATTCTGAGAAGAGAATGTATATAATTGTGTGGTTGCTCTAGTGTGATTTAAATCTGATTATAGACTTGAAAATTGTGTTAGTTAAATAGGTGGAGTAGTTGATGATTAAACAATCCTAGAATGCACTTTTTCTCCTGATAACTTTACTTGTTCTTTTCTTCTGTTTTATGCTTGTGGTGATTTTATTCATTTCATTTGGGTAGCCTAGTTAATTTCATACTCATCATTTTGTTAGTTTAGATAACAGCCGTAGAATAAATAGAATAACTAGTGATTAGATATTGAGTTTCTGTGGATACGACCTTGTTCACCGTTATACTTGAAGCCTCACTGTACACTTGCAGTTTAGGTGAAAATAAATACTGAACAAGTTTTTGGCGCTGTTGCTGGGGACTCAAATTCTTTTATTGCTATTATTCGATTTTATTATATATTGTTACTCTAGACATTGTTTTTTGTTTTTATTAATTTTTCTCTTTTTCTCTGCAAATTCGTAGGAGGTGTATGAGCACACGCTCAAAAGGGGGACCACTTCAACCTTTTGATCCTGAGATTGAAGCTACTGCTCATCACCAGAACGCAAGGAGAAGAAGAGGAAATATGGTGGATCAGCAAGAAGCACCTATCACTGCTGAGCAGATGCGTCAGATGCAACAACAGCTCGCGGAAATGCAACAGAGGTTCCGAGAGCAAGAGGAAGCTAGAGAAGCTGCCAGAGTAGCTGCCCCGGTGCCTATTAATCAATTATTTATGCCAGTGCTGAATCATGGTCAAGTTCCTGGCCCTGGGATTAATGCAAACAATTTTAAATTGAAGTCGGGTTTGGTAGGAATGGTCCAACAGCACCAGTATAGGGGGCACAAGATGGAGAATCCGAATGCACACCTTCAACAATTCCTGGAGGTTTGCAGCACCATAAAGATGAATGGGGTGTCGGATGACACTATCCGGCTTCGCCTGTTCTCATTCTCGCTGAGGGATATCGTGAAGGATTGGTATTATTCCCTGGATCTTAGCATAGTAGATACCTGGGAGGCTTTGGCGCATAAATTTCTTCATAAGTTCTTCCCTCCCGGTTTGACTTTGAAACTGAAAGATGAGATCACTCAGTTTCGCCAATATGATGATGAGAATCTGTACGAAGCATAGGAGAGGTTTCGAGAGCTGCTTAGGAAATTTCTTAACCATGGATTTGGAATAGACCATCAGGTGTGCATCTTCTACAACCGATGTGACACGGAAGTGAAGAGGCTTCTGGATGCCGCGGCAGGTGGCTCACTACTTAACAAGGGACATGATCAGGCTGTATCTATCATAGAAGACATGGCCACAAACAGTTACTAGTGGACCAACGATCGACAAGTGAAGATCATGAGGAAAGCTGCTGTAGTAGAGGACACTGATCCTATTTCTAAGCTGGCCGCCCAGCTTTCGACATTGAATGCTACCATCAACAGTCGATTTGATGCCATGACACGCACGGGTGCAGAGAATCCTGTAGGAAATGCAATGGAAGACGTGAACTACGTAAATCAGCGTGGCTATGGGAACAACAATCATAATTACCGAGGTGGAAATTAATTCTACCAAGAAAATCGTTCCAACCTTTCTTATGGAAATCCTAATGCCGCATTGCACCCCCCACCTGGATTTTCAGTGACTAATGGGGTGATTGATGAAGAAAAGAAGTCGAAGCTGGATGAACTTCTGATGGCTTTTATGGGCAAGATAGAGAAATATATGGGCGAGTCTCAAACTCGAGTTGAGAAGCTAGAGAATGTCGTTGGAGCTATGGGCACTCAAATGAAGATGTTCGAGAAGTAGATGGGCCAATTAGCTACAGTTGTGGGAAATCAGCATCAGTCGGGCCAGTTCCCCAGTAATACAACTGTGAATCCAAATGAGCAATGCAAGGCCATACAATTGCGAAGTGGAACTTCTTATGAAGGGCCGAAGAACCCTGAGCATATATGCACTCCTGAAGACGAGAATGAAAAGATAGAGGAGGATTTGGAACATCCAGTTCCGAGCACTGATGAACCTACAGTACCGCTACCATCTTCTCCTCCGCGGGCCCTTGCCCCTACATCATCTTCTGTTCCCATTCCTTATCCTCAGAGATTTCAAAAGAAGAAGAATGACGAACAATTCTCCAAATTTTTGGAGATTTTTCAAAAGGTACAAATTAATATACCTTTGGTGGAGGCTCTATAGCAGATACCGAGCTATGCCAAGTTCCTCAAAGATGTCATTTCGAAGAAGAGGAAGTTGGGAGATTATGCCACCGTGAATCTCTCAGAGAATTGCAGTGCTCTCATTCAGAAGAAGCTTCCAGCTAAACTTAAGGATCCCGGAAGTTTCACTATTTCTATCACCATTGTAGGAGATCATACTGGAAAGGCTCTCTGTGACTTAGGAGCCAGCATAAATCTCATGCCCTTGTCGTTCTTTCAGAAGCTGAACATCAGAAAGATAAAACCCACTACCATTTGTCTTCAGATGGCCGATCGATCCGTGACTCATCCACAGGGGATAGTCGAAGATGTCCTGGTGAGAGTCAATGAGTTCATTTTTCCCGTTGACTTTGTGGTACTAGATATGGAAGCAGACTCTGAGGTCCCACTCATTTTGGGACAGCCGTTTCTCAATACGGGTAAGGCTTTGATCGATATAGCTAAGGGAGAATTAACACTGCATGTTAATGATGAGAGTATTACTTTATCTTTATTCAAAGCCATGCAGTTCCACGATAAGGAAGATGCCCAACAAATCGAGGAGTGCAAAGTTCTTCAAGTGGTGGATTCATGCATTGACATGAACGATTTCATGGCACCAAGGGGGTCTTTGGAGCAAGCTTTGCTCCAGTCTTATTTTCATAAAAATGAAGTTATTTTTAATGTTTGGATTTAACTGATACAATTGCTGAGTTGAATTCTTTGCAAGAAATCCCAAGGCGAGGGTCCAAGTTTCTCCCATTAAGGGATGAGGGTGAAAAGGCCAAGGATGGTGAGCCAACTGTGTCTAAAAAGCTGGAGTTGAAGCCGTTGCCTGCCCATCTCAAGTATGCCTTTCTAGGCGAGAATGACACTAAACCGGTAATCGTTTCTGCCTACCTTTCTGAATCTCAGTTGGATAGTCTTTTGCGTGTATTGAGAAAGTATCAAAGTGCTATAGGTTGGTCTATTTCTGACTTGAAAGGGATTAGCCCATCAATATGCATGCATAGGATTTTACTTGAGGATGATTATAAACCCCGTGTGCAAAATCAACGCAGGTTAAATCCCATAATGCAAGAGGTAGTGTGAAAAGAGGTGTTGAAATTATTAGATGTAGGGATCATTTTTGCTATCTCTGATAGTGAGTGGGTTAGCCCCACTCAAGTTGTGGCTAAAAAGGGGGGCATGATTGTGGTAGAGGGTGAAGGAAAAGAAATGATCGCTACTAGAGTTGTTACTGGTTGGCGTGTGTGTATTAATTATCGCATGTTAAATGCTGCCACTAGAAAGGATCATTTCCCTCTTCCCTTTATTGATCAGATGTTAGCCAGATTAGCTGGATATGAGTATTACTGTTTTCTAGATGGCTATTCTGGTTATAATCAGATTATGATTGCTCCTGAGGATCAAGAAAAGACTGCGTTTACATGCCCTTATGGTATTTTTGCTTATCGTTATATGTCTTTTGGTCTATGTAATGCCCCAGCTACTTTTCAGAGATGCATGATGGCTATTTTTCATGTGTTGATTGAAAATATCATGGAAGTTTTTATGGATGATTTTTCTGTCTATGGAAATTCCTTCGATAATTGTTTAGCCAATTTAACTCAAGTTTTGCAGAGATGTAAGGATACCAACCTCGTCCTTAATTGGGAAAACTGCCATTTTATGGTACGGGATGGTATAGTATTGGGACATAAAGTGTCTTCTGCAGGTCTGGAGGCTGATCGTGCCAAGATTGTCGCCATCAAGAAAGTTGCCACCTCCTACTAATGAGAAGTCAGTGAGAAGTTTTCTTGGCCATGCTGGATTTTATAGGCGCTTCATTCGAGATTTTTCCAAGATAGCTAAGCCTCTTAGTTATTTATTAAAAAATCTGTTGCGTTTGACTTCTCTGATGAGTGTTTGCAGGTCTTTGAGACGTTAAAGAAGGCTTTGGTGAGTGCACCTATACTGATCACTCCTGACTAGTCGCAGCCGTTCGAAATTATGTGTGATGCCAGTGATGTTGCTGTGGGCGCAGCTTTAGGACAAAAACGAGACAAGCTGTTTCGTGTAATCTACTATGCCAGTCGTACTTTAGACTCGGCACAAGTAAATTACACGACCACCGAGAAGGAATTATTAGCAGTTGTTTATTCTTTTGATAAATTTCGTGCTTATCTTATTGGTGCTAAAACAATTGTTTATACTGATCATGCTGCGTTGCGTTACTTATTTGATAAGAAGGATGCTAAGCCTCGTTTAATTCGCTGGATTTTATTATTGCAGGAATTTGATCTCAAAATTCGAGATCGGAAAGGGTGCGAGAATGTGGTTACAGACCACTTGTCTCGATTAGAGCACCATGTGGATGGCGATGAGGCTCACGTGCCAATCAACGAGAAGTTTCCTGATGAGCAACTCTTCGCGGTACAACCTCAAGCTCTGTGGTTTGCTGACTTTGTCAATTTCCTTGCTGCACATGTGCCGCCACCGGATTTGTCTTCCCATCAGAAAAAGAAATTTTTCCATGATGTGAAGTTTTACATGTGGGATGATGCGTATCTGTTCCGACATTGCTCAGACATTGTCATCCGCCGTTGTGTGCCTCAAGAAGAATGGCGGCCAATCTATTTGCAGTGTCATGCTTCGCCGAGTGGTGGCCATTTCTCAGCCAATCGTACCGCTTTCAAGATCTTGCAAAGTGGTTTCTATTGGCCTTCTTTGTTTAAGGATTGTCATAAGTTCACCCGGGAGTGTGACAAATGCCAAAGAATGGGGGGGCTCTCCAAGAAGAATGAAATGCCACTCACAAATATTGTTGAAGTCGAGTTATTCGATATGTGGGGCATCGACTTCATGGGCCCCTTTCCAGTCCCTTCAAGCGGTTTTCAATACATTTTGCTAGCCGTGGACTACGTCTCGAGGTGGGTCGAAGCCATTCCAACAGTCACCAATGATTCTCAGGTCGTCATCAGCTTTCTGAAGAAGTTATTCTCTCGTTTTGGAACACCAAGAGCTCTACTAAGTGATGGGGGAACACACTTCTGCAACAAGCCCCTGGAGTCATTATTGGCCAAGTATGGGATCAAGCACAAGGTCACCACAGCGTACCACCCACAAGCAAATGGCCAGGCCGAGCTAGCTAATCGGGAGATAAGACAGATTCTGGACAAGACGGTGAATACCAATAGAAAAGATTGGGCCGGGTTGCTTGATGATGCACTTTGGGCGTATCGGACTACATACAAGACGTCGTTAGAAATGTCTCCATACCAGCTGCTCTTTGGGAAGTCCTGTCATTTGCCGGTTAAGTTAGAGCACAAATCCTATTGGGCGGTGAAGCAGCTAAACCTTGATTTCAAGACAGTGGGGACTAAGAGAGTGCTTCAGCTCAATGAGCTTGATGAATTCCACACGGAAGCCTTTGAAAACTCGTTACTTTACAAACTGCGCACCAAGGCGTTTCACGATTGGATGATTGTTCAAAGGGAGTTACTACCTAGTGATAACGTTTTATTATTTAACTCTCGTTTGAAATTATTTTCAGGAAAGTTAAGGTCCAAGTGGTCGAGTCCTTTTGTGATCAAAAAGGTATTACCCAATGGTGCGGTCCAACTCTTGTCCCATACGGGGGAACTATTTACTGTCAATGGCCATAGGGTAAAGAAATACTACAGCCCGGAGCAAAGACACGAGGTGTCCCACATTAAGTTGTTGGAGCCTTAAGTTGCCCGATCGTCTGGCTGTCGACGTTAAATGCAGCGCTTATTGGGAGGCAACCCAATGGTTTTTTTTTCTTTTAGTCTTTTTGTTTTTTTCTTCTTTGTTTTGTTTCCTGTGTTGTTGTCTTTTTGTTGAGTTTTGCAGGTAATTTCTAAGGGAGTGATAGAATGTTGATAAAAGTGTCCCAAGTAACCTTCACGACGTGTTTTCCACGTATTCGGCATGCACAAAGAAAGTTGCGATTGGGGTCGGTTATACCTTTACTTGGGATCTTTTCTCGTACATTCGATCATATCCCATCTTAATTTTCGAGGAACAGTGACGGATCGGAGGCCGTTCAGTTCGTCAATAGCACTGAAGAATTTTTGCGACCAAAATTCGCGAGTCCGGTCACGAGTGAGGTTGCGAATGGTAAGTGGGCCGTTTTCTGTCAAATCGCGACAGAGAGGGGGATCGCTAAGGCAAAATTCGCGACTCGGTCGCGAATCTATGTGTCCACTAGATGCTGACTGGGTCGCGAATTTTCCAAGGTGAACTTAAGGAAATTCGCGACCTCAGTCGCGGTCGCGAGCGAGGTCGCGAATTTATACCGACGTGGCGACGCGGAAATTGGTTTTTTCTCCCTTTTTCTCTCATTTCTCACCCACACCTCACTCTCACTTCACTCACACACGCACACATTCAAATTTCTTCTCCAAATTCAACATTCCAGGTATGTTTTCTACACATTAAACTCATGTTTTTCGACTACCCATCATGCGTAGGTATGGATTTCATGAGTTTTAGGCAAAATCTATGGATAAATTGGCATACCCATGTTTAGATTTTGCAAAGTCAAATTTGGGATTCTCTTGTGTTTCTTGGCTAAATATTCAAATTAATGACCCAAATCACCCCTACATTGTTGCCCAAGCTTGTCCACGTGAAGATTGGATTGTTTTTTATACCATTCGTAGTATGTGTTGGGAAGTAGGTTAAGAACATGGAGACATTTTGGGGATAAACCTTTATTTTGCTTTGTTCTTAATGTGTCAATCATGTTGGTGGGGTTGATATGTGTGCGTACCCAGAATGTTGTTTCTCTTGTGCTATTTTTTTTTGAAATTTTGTGGTTTTGTGTGATGAATGTGGAATTGTAGTTGATTTTTTTCATGCTAGTTTGGATTGATAAAATTGGGGGATAGTTTTGTCGACAACTTGCTTGTATGCAAGTTTGGGGGAGCCATGCTCATCTTGTGGTGTTAGTTTGCATAGTGTGGTTTTGATTGGAATATCTTTTGCAGACATCACAATGGCTCACGAACATCGCCAACGGGTCATTAGTTCATCTTCATCCTCTGAAGATGAAGGACGCGATTATGAAGAAAATCCAGAGGACGAGGAATACCACTCAGAAGAGGAGGAGTCCGAGGCCGGGTCCCAGTCTGAACAGGACGGCCAGTCAAGTGAACAAGAGAACGACTACAACAGTGCTGAGGATGAGGACTATGAACCAGGGTCTAAGGATGATGATGTTGTTGAAGAATTAGAGCCCGAGTTAGCTGATGATGATGAAGAAGGGATGGAACCCCTATACCATCCACATAGGTATGGGATCCGCCTACAAACGGAGGAGCAGCAGCGCGCCTGGGCCCGTCTGGCCATGATGAATATTTATCCTACCAGATATCCTTGTGCTGCGACAACTATGGCCCTGGGAATCCATGATGACGTCTGGGGCCTCATCAATCGAATCGGGTGGAATCACGCCTTGGCCGGTGGATGGTCGACATATCCCATCCTTGTGTATGAGTTCTTGAGTACATTGGAGGTACAGGCGTCCACAATGCGCGGCCCACACACGATGACATTTCAGTTAGGCGGGGTCTCGCGCATCCTCACAGCTGCAGAAGTCAACAACATCTTCAATGTGCCGCCAAGTGGCATTTTCAATGGCTTCCCGGTTACAGCTGAGGCGTTTTGGTGATAGCTCCAGAGGGAGATGACTCGCTTTGATCACAAGAGAGTCAAAGTGTCCATGATGCTGAACCCAGTCTTCAGATATCTTCAGAAGATTTTCGCATCGACAGTCTTGGCACGTCATGAGACATCCGGCATGCGCTCACCCGAAGTCCTGTTTCTCTACTGCATGTTGAGTGCCCACAACCTCAACTTTGCCGCATTCTTGATGCAGCAGCTCAAGAGGCAATCCACTCAGGCTACCGATGCAATTGAGATTGGTGGGATGATTACGCCCATTGCCGCACATTTTGGCATCCCGCTGAACCGCTACGGGCCCCTCCCTAAGACTCGCCTCATTGATCTGACCACCTTGAGAAATTCTCGGATGCTGGCCACTCGCACGGATCGGTTCCTGTTGCACTTGCGCAATTCTCATTGTTTTTCGTTGCCCAATAGGCCACTTACTACAGTGTCGGATCTTACTGACACTCGAAACTGGTTGATGGATACACCGGCCCATCGGCAAGTAATTGCTGGAGTTGCAAATGAGGGCCGAACTAACTTTGAAGTCTTTGAGGCTCAAGGGCATGTTCATATGGGGGAGTCGTCCGCTCAAGCCGAGCATCGGGGCCACACACAGACTAGGGATGAGAGAAGTGAAGATCAATGGGACTCTCTCACCCAAATGATGGCCAACATGAACACGGCCATTGGTTCGATGAACAATACCGTTGGCACCTTGACCACAAACTACGGTGCTATGAATGATGCCTTCCAGATGTTACAGACGGATGTGCACGCTATGCGAGGAGAGGTGCATGAGATTAGAGATGCGGTTAGGGGCTTGCAGTCGGCGCCCGGCTACTACCCTCACCCATTCTTTGGTGCTGGCCCGTCTGGTCCATCCCAGCAACCAAGAACCCACATCTTCCGGCCGTTCCCAGTCTCAGTCTCAGCAGAGGCAGATGCCACCACACATGTATCCGTACATGCCGTACGGATACCCGCCATATCGACCGCCCCCGTCCTCCTAAGCCGCTGTAAGTGGTTGAGACACCGTTTCATCTTTCTTCAAACTTATTCTTCCTCTTTGTGTTGAATAAGTTTGGGGGGATGTGCACTTACGATGTCTCGACCAAGTTTGTTTCTTTTACCTGCATTCTTAGTTAGTTTTTTTCGTTTTTTTTTTTAAAAAAACCTGGAAAATTTTGAACTTTGTCTGCTTTAATCTTGTGGTCTTGAGGAACTTGATCGAGTTATGTGTTGAATTCATGTTTTGGGGATGATATTTGATGGAAGTGAGGATATGCATGACTTGGAGTTTGTGAGTTCTGCTTTGATCACATGTGTATATTTGAGCTTAATAAGCATGTTTAAAACCAATGCTTAACCGTGAGCTTTTGTGCCTAAGGGTGATGAACCCGTATTTTTCTTGATGTGTGTTGGCCAGCATGTGTTGATGTCACTAGAACTTGCATGATTTCTCACTCGCGAATTGATTATGCTTAGGATTAAAGAAATGATTTTAGGCCATTTTTCTTATAGCCATTTGTCTAAACACGGTCCCTAAATACACCTACTTCCTTTGTGAACCTTGTCGAGCTTGATCATTTTTTTAGAATCCCGTTGGGGTATGAATGATAAAATGTGTGGACAGTAGGATCGGAGGAAAATAGAAGGATTGTAATTGGGAGTGATAGAACACTGTGAGTGTTAATGGTTGTGAGGTGATGAGTGTTGTTGGCACTCCAAAAAAAAAAAGAGAGAAGAAATGAAATGGAAGAAAACTTTACATAAAAAGGATGCCAACAACATAACTGAAAGAAGAAAATAACGGACTCAGAGAGTCTGAGGAACGTGGTTGTGTAGAAGAAGTGAGTTAGACACAGTCTAACCTGTGCCTTTGATAAAGAAAAAAGGGGGTGATGATTAAATTGATTGGTAGAGTTGAGTTGATAAAGCTATGAATTTCAGTGATTTTTGCAGGGTTTTTGAGTCACTTAACCCATATAATTCCAACCCTAACCCAAAGCCTACATTACAACCCATTTAAAGACCTATTTGATCTTTAATTCTGGCATGATTTTGTTTGAAGTAAGTGGGGAAGAAGTGCAAGCTTATGGTTGATGTTTTCATATGTTTGACGCTCGATGAGTGGTTACCTCGATATATATTTTGTGAGAGTTTTAGTGATACATACACACTTGAGAGGAACATTGGTTTGATGCATGTGTGTTGGGTTTCGAATGTGCATGTGGGTGATTTGAAGGGCTTATGGATTTTAAGTTTGCGTTTTTCTTACCTTTTGATTTCATCATTGCTAGATTGTGAGTTGTATGCATGATTTGTATTGATCCTTGAGTTGAGTCTTGCTCTTTGTTTGAGGACAAACAAACTTCTAAGTTTGGGGGAGTTGATAAACTGAGATTTTACACTGATTTTGATACGCTTTTGTCTCGAGTTTGAATTGGTTATGGTGTGTTTTATCTCAGTTTATGTGTGTTTTCATGCATTTGGAAGTTTGGTATTACTTGTGCGAATTTTGCAGGAATTGTACGTGGAAAGATGGTGATTGAACGAAGTATGGAAGTCCTGGAAAATACGTGGAAAATGGCCAAGAATCACGGTCCACGTGGCAACTCGCGGGTGAAGACCTCGGCCATTCACTGTCGAATCGCGGCAGAGGCTGGGGTGCTATGAGGAAAAGTCACGAGTCGCGAATGAGACCGCGAATCACCGAGGGCCATTCACTGTATGATCGCGACAGAGACAGGGGTCATCTTTGAGAAATTCGCGACCCGGTCGCAAATTTCAGTAGAGGTCGCAAATATTTTGACAGCTGGATGCTACGTGGAGTCGCGACCCGAGTCGCGACCGACGTGGTCGGGAGCGAGCTCGCGAATCGTCAAGGCGGTGCAGCTATGGTTTCCTACTTTAGATCAAATTCATACTTAGTATTTAAGGATGGTAATACACGAAAATCAGAGATAGAAAACCCTACCATAAGTTTTGGAGCAGAGAAAAATAACAAAAGGAGGCTATCGTGAAGAACAAGCTTTGGGGATTCGAGGAGTACAAGATTAGAGGCAGATTTAACTTTCCGGGTTTTATTTGTTTTTATTCTTGTATTTCTATGGATTGCTGGATTGGATGTTTATTTATCGGTTTGATTATGGATAACTAAACCCTGGTATTCTAGGGTTGTTTATGACTCAATTATGAAACCAGTTAATTAATGGAATTTTCTTGTCTATGATTCTTTTCATGCTTTAATTATTCTTGTTTTAGATGCTGCATCGATTAATTGGTCATTAGTTGATGCAATCAGTGGTGTTAATTCATAATTCGAAAGATGAGTTTTAGCACGAGATTCGGAATAATTAACTTGATAATTAATATTACTCGAGAGAGTTGAGATTATTTAAGAGAGATTTTAACCTGTTGATCATTTTGGAGTTGCATATTGGATAGTCAATGGAGACATTATTATTTAATCTGTAATCAACATTTACATTATTCTGAGAAGAGAATGTATATAATTGTGTGGTTGCTCTAGTGTGATTTAAATCTGATTATAGACTTGAAAATTGTGTTAGCTAAACAAGTGGAGTAGTTGATGATTAAACAATCCTAGAATGCACTTTTTCTCCTGATAACTTTACTTGTTCTTTTCTTCTGTTTTATGCTTGTGGTGCTTTTATTCATTTCATTTGGGTAGCCTAGTTAATTTCATACTCATCATTTTGTTAGTTTAGATAACAGCCGTAGAATAAATAGAATAACTAGTGATTAGAATTTGAGTCTCTGTGGATACGACCTTGTTCACCGTTATACTTGAAGCCTCACTGTACACTTGCAGTTTAGGTGAAAATAAATACCGAACAAGTTTTTGCCCAAGCCCACTAGGAACCCGCGGAGCCAGACAACCTCTTTTGCAGTCTCAGAGGCAGCTACATACTCAGCTTCCATGGTGGAATCCACAATGCATTTCTATTTAATGCTCCTCCATGCGATGGCTCCATCTCCTAATGTAAACACATAGCCCGAGGTAGACTTACTCTGATCTTTGTCGGATTGAAAATCTGAGTCCGTGTAACACAAAGGCACTAGACTATCAGAGCAGAAAACCAACATGTAATCTCGAGTCCTTTTAAGGTACTTGAGAATGTTTTTGACCGCAGTCCAGTGACCTTGTCCAGGGTTAGACTGATATCTGCTTACCATGCCAACGGCATAGCATATATCAGGTCTAGTGCATAGCATAGCATACATCAAACTTTCCACAGCTGAAGCATATGGTACATTCTTCATTTCCTCTATCTCAGACTGTGTTTGGGGACACATTTCCTTGGATAGATGAATTCCATGTCTGTAAGGTATAAAACCTCTCTTGGAATCTTGCATGCCAAACCTAGCTAGCACTGTATCGATATAAGTCACCTGGGACAGACATAACATCCTTTTCTGGCGATCTCGAATGATCTTGATGCCAAGGACATGTCCGACTTCACCCAGATCTTTCATATCAAACTGCTCGGACAGCCACACCCTAATGTTCGACAACGTCTTCTTACTGTTTCCAATAAGCAAGATGTTATCAACATAAAGTACGAGGAATGCCACCACGTTTCCATCATATTTCTTGTACACACAGCTCTCATCCGGACTTTGCACGAATCCATATGACTGGATAACCTCGTCAAATCGGATATTCCAAGATCTCGATGCCTGCTTAAGTCCATAAATGGATCTCTTAAAATTATACACCAAGTGCTCTTGGCCCTTAGCAATGAATCCCTCTGGTTGCTTCATGTGGATGTTTTCTTCAAGACTTCTATTTAGGAAAGTTGTCTTGACATCCATCTGCCAAATCTCATAATCCAAATGAGCGACAATAGACAAGAGAATCTGGATTGACTTAAGCATGGCTACCGGCGAAAAGGTTTCATCATAATCGATCCCTTCTTTCTGAGTATACCCTTTTACCACCAATCTTGCCTTGAAGGTTTCAACCTTCCCGTTAGATCCTCTCTTGCCGTTGTAGACCCACTTACAGCCAATGGGTTTTACCCCATCTTGTGGTTCTACAAGATCCCAGACTTGATTGCAATCCATAGATCCAATCTCAAACTCCATTGCAGTTTTCCAAGAATCCCCATCTTTATCTCGAATTGCCTCGTCATAGGTCCTGGGATCCAATTCATTGAGACCCTCTAGGAAATCTGAAGCCTCTCCCAGACCAATGAATCTATCAGGTTGGCGTACAACTCTCCCACTGCGACGAGGCAGTTCATGTACTTTTGTGACACGTTGTGTAGTGTTTGGTGGTTCCTCTTCTTGTACAACTGGTGTAGGATTTGATCCTCCCCTTAACTCCTCGAGGATGATTTAACTCCTTGGTTTGTGGATTATGACATAGTCTTCTTTTAAGAATCGAGCATTGGTGCTAACAATGATCTTCTGATCCTTAGGACTATAAAACAAACCACCTTTCGTTCATCTAGGATATCCAACAAACAGCCTTACATCAGTACGAGGAGCCAGCTTATCAGCTTCCTTGACCAACACGTGTGATGGGCTACCCCAAATCCGAATATGGTTCAAACTGGGCTTTCGTCCAGTCCATAGTTCTGTGGGTGTAACAGGAACTGATTTCAATGAAATCAAGTTAAGAATACAGGTTGTTGTTTCCAGGGCATATCCCCAAAACGAAATGGGCAACTCAGAATAACTCATCATCGATCTAACCATCTCTAACAGTGTTCGATTCCTTCTTTCCGCCACACCATTCTGCTGGGGCGTTCCAGGCACAGTCAACTGGGATTTTATCCCATTCTTTGCCATGTAATCCCTAAATTCGCTTGATAAGTACTCAACACCACGATCAGAATGTAGTGACTTGATACTTCTGCCTGTTCGTTTCTCCGCTTCCACTCTCATTGATGATTACTCTAGAGATAACCGTATCTAGAGTAATCATCAATGAGAGTGATGAAATACTCAAATCCTCCTCGAGCTTGAACTGACATAGGGCCGCACAGGTCAGAGTGAATCAAATCTAATAGCCCTTCGGATCTATTTCCTTTTGACTGGAAAGGACGCTTGGTCATTTTACCTTCCAAACAGGATTCACACAAAGAAAACGATTCCAGTACCAAAGAAGACAATGGTCCATCATTTACAAGCCTTTGTATCCTCTTAAGGTTAATATGACCTAGCCTTAGATGTCAAAGATAAGTTTGATTCAATTCCGAAGGTTCTTTTCTCTTGTTAGGGTTTATGATCGATGTATTCAACAGTTGTCTTTGCGTAGTGTTTTCAGTTGGTTTAAGAAAGTATAAGTATCCATCCAATGTGCCAGAACAGATAAAATATTTACCACTAAAGATAACTACTTTGTTATCAAAAGAAACAGAATATCCATCCATAATCAATTTAGAAACTGAAACCAAGTTTCGCCTAAAACCAGGCACATAAAGACAATTTTTCAAAACTAAAGTTCTATCACTACTAAAAGGTAAAACAACGTCTCCCACTGCAACAGCCGCCACTCTCGTAGCATTGCCCATGTAGACGGTGATCTCATCCTCACTCAGCTGTCTTTTTACCAGGAACCCCTGTAAAGACATGCAAACATGATCAGTAGCTCCAGTATCTACTACCCACGACTGGATAGAACAAGTTTCTAAACATGTTTCTACAACCAGAGTGTGAGATGTACCTCTCTTCTTCTTCTTGTTAGGAGAACCGCCTTCTAGTGACCTGGTTGGCCGCACTTGAAGCACTTAGTCTTCGATTTGAACTCCTCGGGATGAATCTTTGCCTTTGGTTTCTTCACCTTAGGCACCTCATCTGCAGCCTTCTTAGGTGCGTTTCTCTTCTTCTTTTTTCCACCAGAAGAAGACGCTCATTTTTCAGCTATATGGGCCTCAGGATTGCTCTTTTGGAGTGATTCAGCCGCCTGAAGATCTATGAGCAGTTCAGTCAGGCTGACATCCCTTTTAATCATGTTAAAATTCAGCCTGAACTGCTCAAACTTCGAGGACAAGCTCTGAAGAACAATGTCGATTTGAGAATCGCTATCTAGCTCTCCACCCAAGGTCTCGATCTCAGATAAATACCCCATCATCATGAGAACGTGATCCCTAACAGGTGTGAAGTCAGACATTCTCGTATCCATTAGCTTCTTCATTGCCAAATGGCGTACCGAGCGGTTCTGATGACCGAATAACTGCCTAAGATTGTACATGATATCATAAGCGGTTTTCATAGGCTCATGTTGATGCTGCAACACACTTGACATAGATGCCAAGATGTAACAGTGCGCTATCTCATTAGACCTAACCCACTTATCATATGCAACCTTTTGGGCTTCGTCAGAACCCTCATCTGGCATCTTAGGACAAACCTTTTCAAGTACAAACTTGTGTCCCTCAGCAACAAGAACTAAGTTAAGGTTACGAAGCCAGTCATTTTAGTTTTCACCGACAAGTTTGTTTTCTTTGAGAATTGAGGACAGATTGGAGAGTGCCATTGATGATATGAAATAATTGAAATTAAAACATGCAGTACAGTCACAAAACACTTTTAGGATAAACAGTATATAATCCAAAACCTCACAAAAATTATATACTTTTCCACCGACACTTTAAAAACATCTTTCATAAGCCACGATAGTGTGGACGTTTATAAAATTCATTTTTAAATAGGTTAAACCTTTAATTTGTCTCCAGTTGAGTTTCCTTACAACAAGCAAATTAATAGCCGGATAATAAACACACTCATGTAATAGGTTAAACCTTTGATAAGCCACGATCGTGTGGACGTTTATCAATAAATTACATCTAAGTGTGCACACCATTTTCTTCGCACCAAGAGCACTATTTGAATTTAACTTCTCTAGATGGAGGAGTCAGTTAATTCTAATAGTGTTCTACAACTATCCATTTAGGAGATTTAATTTCTAGAGAAATCTGTGATATGACACATCCGATATGGAAGAAGACCGATGTCAACGCGCATGCCCATCACTTCTCAATTAAACCAGATTTAATGGAGACCGTATGAGATTTCTACATACTTTGATATGAATCTCTCCCACTTAGTTATTTATGTTTGAGGTTTCATTTTATCCCATTATCGAACATGCAAACATCACATAAAATGATAAACATCCATTGCATGCTTCAACATAATAAGCAACAGCAATATTCCAACTATCATGGCTTATATCTCATGTTGATTGATGAGATAAAACTGGAAAGTCAGCTCCGGAAACAGGCTTGGTCGCCTCCTTCACCGCGCCTCGCTGAAAACCTTAGCTCCATTTTAGGGTTTCGGGACGTGAACCGGTGAACCTTCATTTTTGGTGCTGAACTACTTTCTTTCTTTGAGTTGATCTCCGATCTTTATTCAATACAGACTATCTATTCCGAAAGGAAAAATCTAATATTGTTAGAATAAAAATTACAACTCAAAAACTCGGTCTAACAGCTTTATATCTATTACATTAAAACAACGTAAAATAAAACATAGACCTAATCCATAGATTTTCTCATGAATTAAAATCACGTAGACAAACCGGCATATGGCCAACATTCATTCAACATAAACATACATCACATAAAATAAAGGAGCCATGATAGTTGGTAAACCTGCAAACAAACACAGTCTACAAATCCAACAATCATGTATTATATGATCCACATAAAATAACATATGATATCTATGCATGAATATTTAATAATAATCAAATTTTTCAATTAATTAAATTAATTAATTCGATATTATCCACAAGATAAAAATTGGAAATTAAAATAATTATCCACCAATTTTAAACTTGCAATTTTTGAAAATATTACTAAAATAAATCTGGAAATTATTTAAAATTATCCACCAAATTTATTTAATATTTTCAAGCCACCCTAATTAAATAATAATTGGATATCTTGATATAAATAAAAAATCTAATCCAAATATTATTCATAAGAATCTAAATCTTTAAGGATAAGGTTTGAAGATTTGATCCACTTCAAAATCTTCCAAAACCTATCCAAAATTAAATTCTTATCACAATTGGATTTTGATAATTATTTGTATATATCCAAAATCACCTTATCCAATTTTAATCCCATAGATTTCGAAAATATCCAAATAATAAATCTGAAAATTTGATCCACTTCAAATTCTTCCAAATTTTAAAATTCTATTTTCAAATCTATCTAGATTAAAATTAGGTAAATTAAGATATACATCAAATAACATCAAATCTTAATCTAACTTCATTATCTTCGATCCACATTAATTAATAAATCTGGAAATTTAATTTTCATCAAAATCTTCTCCAAATTAATTCATTAAAAATCGAAAAATACACTATATTTCACATTTGGAAATTTTGACATTAATTAAAAAACTATTCCAAATTATATACCTAGGTTTTGAAATTTTCAAGAATCAAAAATCTGGAAATTTTGATCCACTTCAAAAATTACCAAATTTAAAATTCTAATTTCAAACCTAATTAGATTAGAATTAGATAACTTTTGATATACATCAAAAATCACCTATCCTTATTCTAATTAACTTAATTTTCGAACCACACTACATTTAAATCTGAAAATTTTAATGTTGATTAAAAATCCATCCAAATTTAATACCATAGTGTCGAAAATTAATGCACAAAATTAGAGAATTTTTACACATCAAAATTCAAAAATTTTGACCTCTAAATTTTCGACCCCTATGAGAATTAAATCTGGAAATTTGAACAACATCAAATATCATCCCAAATTTAATCCCATAGTGACCGAAAATTCCATAGACTTCAAAACTAGAATTTCCGAATTTAATCAAAAATTCTTCCAAGTTTTGAATACCATAAAATCAAAATACATAGCCAATTAAATCTAAAAATTTAAACACCAAAAATTTATCATCAAATTTAATTATGCAATTCGAAATTTATGCCCGGATTAATCCTAGAACAGTGCCAAAACCCGCTCTGATACCAGTTGTTGGGGTTTTTTCGAATTAAACCATCGCAGGATCATTTGGTTGTTCGTTAATCTGTGTTCATGCAAATCATAATTTTATGTCACATGCATGTTTATCACAGTCTAACAGAAAAAGCATGCATAGCATATTCGAATCTAATAAAGCGGAAACATAGAAATGAATCTACTTACAAATCGATAGATGGTCTGTGGACAAGATTAAAGATCTAATCTTGTTGTTGAATGAACACGGTAACAGGCGCCACTTACACCTCAAAATCGTCCACCTCCAGATTCTACTCCAAGATCTTATGTTGTATTTCCGGACTGTATCTAGATTCAGAGTGGGCTGAAATCTACTAGATAGGATTGTGAAATCTGTGGATAACTTTGAGAGACAAAGAGGGGCTGAAATATGATGCTCTAATTTTCGAACCCACCTCCTCTATATATAGGGGAGGTGGCCGAAAATTGGTCTCCCAAACCTACTGGGTTTGGGCCTCTTTCTCAAGTTCAATATCCAGTCCACTATCAGTCAATTGGGCTACAACAGGGATCTAGAAGAATATTAAATTGGCCCACTAATTTATTTAATATCCAATATCTAATAAACTTAGGATATAATTAAATAAATTAAGTTTTACTTTTATTCCACTAAAGAAGTAAAACTGACCTACCAATTTAATACATATTTACGAATATGATTTCTCATTTAGTCCAGCCATTCCCCATGTTTAAGATATAATGTTCATTAATTAATTATGTCAGCCTCTGACAGATATAATTAATTAACATCTAAAACCTTGAGTAATACCACACAAGCTTTACTCATCTATGGAATAAATTCCACCTGTAGGGTTTCAACATGAACTTGTGTTTCCTCAAGAGAACATCATCAACCTGGCGCACCAGGATATGGTGCTCATGCATACTGCTCGAGACATCATGTATACATTGTTATTACCCAAGATATCAAGTTTGATCTACGAAAAGATCTCACTCATTGATAAATCAAAGTAACAAACAATGCACACATATGCTCGCCAATATCACATGAGTTCAGAACCCGAACTCTGTTGAAATTTATTCTCTCAGTAACTGGGTCAGAGACATAGAATAGTATCCTATCGTGATCCTTCTCAATACACTAATAAGTGTAGTAGAATAATCAGTTAGCTAAGATAAACTAACTTGTCAGATCATTCTACGGTGTATCGATGGTGTGTACAAGACCATCTAAGCCGTGAGCTTGTTTAATACATTACAAGGTTCCAATGATATGATCTTACCATGTGACTCTCCACACCATATCATCTACAATGTAAGTATATGGAACATCGCATAGAACAATTATAGAACATAATCTAAATGCAAACAGTGACTGCAATAACTTTCATTTCATATCATCAGAAAAGTATACAAAGACAAGTCTTCCAGTATACAAAACTAACATTACATTCATCTGATGAATTTCGAGATTGTGCAATGCAGCAATCGCTAAAAGCACCCGAATAGAAGTAATCCTTATTACTGGTGAGTAGGTATCGAAGAAATCATACCCCTTTTTTGTCTAAAGCCTTTGGCAACCAATCGAGCTTTATACCATCTGCCTTATATTTTTGTTTTAGGATCCACTTGCATCCTAATGGCTTACACCCTCTCGGGATATTGGTCAACTCCCAAGTGTGATTTTGCATGATGGAATCAATTTCACTATTAATAGCCTCTTTCCAGAACGCAGCATCTGGACTAGATAGAGCTTTTTTCAATGACTTTGACTCATTATCTAGCATATAGGTAATGAAATCCAGACCAAAAGTCATTGCCGTCCTAGCTCGCTTGCTACGCCTCGGTTCTTCATCCATAGGATTAGAACTAGTAACAGCTTCAGAATTTTGATTCTCAGAACTCCCTTCTATCCTATCATTATCTCTACAAGGATAGACATTCTTGAAGAATATAGCATTCCTCGACTCCATCATCGTTCCTTCAGTTAACTCAGGAATTTACGATTTATGAATAAGAAAACGATATGTGCTACTGTTAAGTGCATACCCAACAAAGATACAATCCATCATTTTAGGGCCGATTTTAACTTGTTTAGGAAGTGGCACTTCAATCTTAGCCAAACACCCCCACACTTTGAGGTATTTGTAAGACAACGTGCGTCCTTTCCACAACTCGTAAGGTGTTACATCCTTATCCTTAAGTGAAATCTTGTTCAGGATATAGTTAGCTATCAACACAGCTTCCCCCCACAAGTTCTGTGGTAGTCCTGAACTTATCAACAAAGCGTTCATCATCTCTTTTAGAGTTCAATTTTTGCATTCAGCAACACCATTAGACTGTGGTGAATAGAGAGCCGTAGTTTGACTAATTATACCCGTCTCTGCACATAATTCTTCAAACGGGGCAACATATTCTCCACCTCTATCACTTTGAATTGCTTCAATTCGATTGCTTAGTTGATTTTCAGCTTCATTTTTGAATTTCTTAAAAGCTTTAATCGCTTCATCTTTACTTCTTAAAAGATAAAGATAACAGTATTTTATGCAATTGTCAATAAAAGTAATAAAGTACTTTTTACCGCCTCTAGTTTGCACAAACTTTAAATCACACACATCTGTGTGAATTAGGTTAGAGGTTTAGTGCTCCATTCAACCGAATGAAATGGTAACTTAGCCAATTTTGCTTCGACACAAACTTCACATTTGTTTTATGTATTAAATTGGTTTACTTTTAGCAAATCTAAATTTACTAGTCGTTTTATAACATTTAGATTAACATGTCCTAATCTACAATGCCATAAATCCGAGCATTTAACAAGCAAGTAAGCAGAAGAATTCACTTTATTATCACTTTCTTTTACAACACGGCGCATAGTCATTACATTCATTTTGAAAAGCCCATTGGCGAGATAACCCCAACCAAGGAACCTTCCATACTTACTTAAAATAAACTTTTCAGACTCAAACACTAGTCTGAAACCATGATTGACTAACAACGAGCCTGAAACCAAATTTTTACGGATGTCCGGGACATGTAGCACATCCTTCAGAGTTAGCTCCTGGCTTGAAGTCAACTTCAGAATCACGTTGCCCACACCAACCACTTCAGACGAGGCTTGGTTTCCCATGTGCAACTTTCTACCTTCAACAACTTTATAGGTAGCAAACAAGCCCTTATTAGAGCAAACATGACAAGTGGCCCCAGTGTCGACGAGCCACTCTCTCGGATTGTCCTCGTGGTTGGCTTCAAACACAACCACAGCCAAGACATCATCATCTCAATCGTCTTGACGTGCTTTGCCTTTACCTTTGTTGTTGTGTTCCACCATGTGCGCACCATAATTGGTATGCTTTTTCTTCGGAGCCGTGCAATATTTGGACATGTGCCCCGGCTTGTCACAATTGAAGCAGTTACCATTAAACTTCGTCATTGGCTTCTTTCCTTTGTCAACTTGACCCGAGCGCTTTCCCTTGTTGCTATTTGATGGTCCACCACGTTCTATCAAGTTAGCATTGGCCTTGATCGGGACTCATGGTCTTGGATCTACCTTTCAGTTATCGGCTTCAATTTGAAGCTTAACCACAAGGTCTTCAAGAGTCATCTCCTTTCGCTTGTGCTTGAGATAGCTCTTGAAGTCCTTCCAACACCGTGGAAACTTCTCAATCACTGTAGCAATAGTGAAAGAGTCGAGAATGACCATCCCTTCAGCATGAACGTCGTGCACAATGAGCTAAATCTCTTCCACTGGATCCATCACTGACCGGGTGTCCACCATCTTGTAGTCGAGGAACTTTGCCACCACGAACTTTTTAGTTCCGACTTCCTCCGTTTTGTCCTTCTTTTCTAATTCCTCCCATAGTTCCTTAGCACTAGTTACATTTTCGTATATAGAATATAAACTATCTACCAAACCATTCAACACATAGTTTTTACAAAAAAAATCTCCATTGATCCATTGATCATAAGCTGTCCATTTGTTGACGTTCGGCTTGTTTTCAGCAATAACTGGAGTGTCTTCTTTTATGTAGCCCGCAACGCCCAAGGTGGTTAGGAAGAAAAGGATCTTCTGCTGCCATCTCTTGAAGTCCAAACCAGAGAACTTCTTCGGCTTCTCAGCTTGGCCATGGGGAATCGTCCTCGTGGATGCAGCAATTGGAGTTGGTGATGACGTCATTCCAGTAAAGTAATTGTTTCTTTTTTAGTTATCTATTTGTCTTGCGATTGTTATACGAATTACACCTTCTAGAATTTGTTACAATCTGAAGTACAGTAGAACACGAAAGGAGTAGAAGAGTAGAAACAAGAAACGAGTACAATAAACTGAAATGAAACAATTTAGAACAAACTGGAACTTGAAGCAGATTCCGGCAAGCCGAGTCGAGGGGACCTCTCTCCGCAAGATAAATACGCCCCGGCTAGTGCTCACGGTTAGGTGGATTGTCTCTCAAAGATGAAACGGCTTCGTCCTTCCTGCAGTAGCACCACAAATCTGGCAAGGCTCTGGCGAACTAGCTAACGTCAAGAACTGGGAGCTTTAGACTTGAAAGAAATTTTATGCAGGTAATATAATAGATGTTTGCGCAGAATGTAGCATGGTTTGCATGCTGGAATGTCCTATTTATAGGCACATCTCCACTGTAGGGGATAGCTAGGGTTTGAGGGCATTCAAACCAGCTGGTGTAACCTCCAGGAGTTACAGCTCTGTCATCAAGCCCCTCCAGGAGTTATAGCCTCCAGCTCTTGCAGATCCCGATAGGAGTCCCTTGTCCCCACGGATTCCGACACGTGTCCAAGGCAGCTGCAGACTTTGACTCCCTCAAGAGTTACTTGTCCAATTGCCAATTGCCAAGATCCAAGTCCGAGGACGAGAGCACGGGCTCGGGCACGGGCACGGACGGGCGCGCGCGTGTGTGCGCGTGTGGGCTCATGGCCCATATCCTTGTACACTTAGTTATTACACTTAAGTGTTAATACACTTAAATACACCTCTTAACTAAGTTAAGAAATCAATGTGGGATAATTAAATGTGCTTTAAACACATTATCCCACACATCATAAATGCCCAATCGTGTGACCGACTTCAACCATTTATTTTTCACTCACTGAAAATCATATTTGAGAAAATAAAAATACTACGATTATCTACTACAAACATAGATCAATCGTACGCTATTTAATTCCTCCAAAATTAAATAACCCAGTCACCAAAAATCAGATAAAATGATTCACGATTCACTTTATTAATCCAATTTTCCAACAGTACACTTGTATCCAAGTCCTTCCGTAAAATGAGGTGAAACTCATAATACTAAAAAATATGATCGATAGTCTAAAAAGTGTTATTTCACTATTTGACTTACATGAGTTTAATTTCACCTCAATTAAGGTTTATTATTCTCAATAAGGGTTGAATGATCTCAATTATGATTTATATTTAATTCGAAAAAATTAATTGTCAAGTATAGTGTACGAGCCTATGCGTTAGCGTCGGGCGAGTGCACTAGGCGAGTCTCCAAATCAAAAAAAAATTAAATTAATTCACTTTAATTTTAAAATTCACTAACTTCATTTGCGGCGCACCACACAAGTCCTTCCCAAATATCATTAGACGAAATTATAGTTTCGAGAAATATTAGATTTGGAGCCAGGTAATAGCTTTTTTTTTTTAATTTAATCTCATGAAGACATCCAGATTAAGAATTTATCGTCCATTGCCATTTATACTTTGAAAAATATTATTATTATTATTATTATTATTATTATTATTAAGATCATCATCATCATCATCATCATCATCATCAGTTGTTGGGGCAGCGAAGTGAAGCGACATTAATCTATCTAAAGTCTAACCAACCCACAATTAACTATTCTCCTTACCAATAAGAAACATAATTGTTACAGTTAATGAATATTTATTCAGCTTCATTTTCTGTATGCATAATTAACGTAGGTGAAAATTTTCAAAGTTTCTTTGTTTTGCGTGGATGACCAATATTCTTGGTTAGATCAACCCCATGCAGCGGCACCCTTGTAATACCATCAACTATTATTCAATACAAAGTGACATAGTAATTAACTAATTATCTACTCTAAGAAAAAGTGACATACTGATTAGATATATATTCTAGTAATAAATATATAGATTATGTTTTCCATTCAAGTTTTATCTTAGAACTATGTGTACCGCTACTCATATGTATGCTCTGGGTAACTCGACCTAAGAAGTTGATTGAATTTGAATTTATAATCTTTCAATTATAAGATGATCTACTTTACCTATAAGCTATATACCCCTGATATGTTTAGAATGCAACTATGCAAGTTTAATTAGTTGAAGATTATGTTGGGAGTAGGCGGTTTCCTAAAATTAATCAACGTGCAGTCAAATTTCTATGTTACTAAAAGAGTTTATTTCATTTTAGTACCCGTTCTTTGAAGTTACTAACATTTTTGTTCTAAACGTTTCAAAATAATATATTGATTCTCAACATTTGCATAATCTAACTAATCTGACATGTGGCTTACTAAAATCAAGAAAATTGGTGTTATTATAGATGGTTATATACCAATATTCTCTATTCTGGCAAGCCACGTCAAATTTAAGTTACCAAAAATTTACTTACATCCTACATTTATTAAACTATACAAACATTGAGCATCAATATATACTTTTTTAAAATATTGAGACAAAAAGTATTCCATTTTACAACTCAAAATGTTGATTACTGGTGTGTAATTAATACTTAATAAAATAAAATAATACAAAACCCAAACCCACAACAAATACTGCACCCAAGAAGTACAAATTAAATGATATTTTTCTACTAAGGAAAAAAAAATCGGTATATATGAGATATATGGTTACTTTTTTTATAGTCAACATGATTTAAATAAAACAACGGTTTCATATTGATTCAAACAAGATAAGGGAATATTACGAATAAAAGTTGCATACTGTTATAGTCACTGTCAAAGTCATGCCACATCGGCACATAGGATGTGATTGTTGCCAAATTTTAATTTAGTTTTTGTTTTCCACTTTATTGGTTACTTGAAAAAAATTATAGCTCAGTAGGATTATTTTAATATAATTCTTGAATATGTTTTTTTCGAAAAAAAAAATATTTAATACTTGTATTTATAATTCGTAACAATTATAGTAAAAAAAATTAAATCTACTTACACACACAGACACACATATCAATAAATACAATCCATTAATTAGTTGTGGTGTTGAGCATTGTGTAGTAATTAAGGCATATTTTTTGTTAATTATTCCCAATCAAGAGTTGGTGAGAATTTGACTGGGACGAGTTTTAGAAGGTTCTAGCGTGGGCCAATAAAAACATTTGTCCCTTAGATGATCTTCTAGAAGCCCAAGCTCACCTACCCAAACATAATAGTACATATTCGAAAAATGCATTTATTTATGTTTTATATAATTTTATTTTTTTTGGACAAGACAAAAAAACAAGTAGTGCATTTTTCTTGTAAAATCAAACATGTGGGTTCACATACGCGAGAAGCAATTTATATCACTCATTTTTGTTACGGGCCATTTCGTTGAATTTGATTCATTTAAAGTGTGTATTCTTATTTATGGGAGGAGTTTCTTATTTTGTTGTTTGTCGATTTACATCCGTTCATATTTAATTCATAATTTGATGAAACTAAGATTTTCCCTAAATTTTAATTTTGTCAGATCCCATCTCGGGTTTTTCATGTAGGGTATAAAACTTCAGATGAAATCCTCTAGTTTGCTTTTGGTGTCTCATTATGTGTCCCACATCAAAACTACGTAGTTTTGATAATTTTTTAATCTATTAAATTTTACACGGCTCATTCAAGCCAGATGAAATCCTCTAGTCCGCTTTTGGTGTCCCATTCTGTGTCCCACATCAAAACTACGAAGTAGAGACTTGGGACATATTTATTTATTTAATTAATTTTATTTTAGAAATTTGAGAATTCACATTTCATTATCTTTGTTAATAAGATCTTTATTGGTCAAATATAATGAGTATTTGGTTATTGACATATCAATGCATTAGGATAATTTTGAAATAACTAAATGTTTCGACAATATATATAGTTTACTCTTCCCGATTTCCGTTGCGTTTCTTTGATTGATCCTGATAGTTGTATTTGAGTCACGGTTTCACCTATGTTTCATTTTGTACTATAGCATGAGTTAATGATTAATTAGTTCTAGATTTTTTTTTAGATTGCAAGTTAAAAATCTGAAATTTTTGTTGGTTTACTTGATGAACTTCACTCCTACATTCTGTTGAACACCTTATGGGCGTGTTTGTATTGAAGTTGTGAGCCAGTTGTTAGGTAAACTGTCGCTGAGAAGGTTGGTCCATGGTGTTGCTAGACAGAGATAGACCTTGTTGGATCATGAGCGTGCTGCTGGTGCATAAGGGTTGGGCAAGCAAGCCAAAGTGTGCATTCTGAGATACACACCAGCTGTTCGACGAAATGTCTGAATGAAACATGGCTAAATTCAAAGAATTATTTAGGCAGAAAAAACAAGATTCAAAAAGAAAGATGATCTAAAGATATCATTAGCATAGATGATCTAAAGATATGTTTCTCTTCCTCTGCTACCTGGGGCCATGTGAATGCTTTTAAGACTTGATCAAAACCATCTCTCACAAAAAATGACAACTTGCCAAAATATAATCCCAGATGTGGTTGGTGATTTGATCAAAACCATCTCTCTCAAAAAGATCATCTACAGGTGGAAAGTATACTCAATTTTCCAATTGAAAAACTTCAAAATCGATAATTTATTCAAATATCAAGAAACCATAACAATCCGAGGATAAAGTGTACCACCACAACTTTCAGCTAATTACATAGTTTATGTTGATATTAGATATAAGTTATAACTAAGTCTTAGGTGCCAAGGTTGCTGCTTGCTCATTCGTGTGTTTCTGCTATTTGAATTTGTCGATAGCTACCTAAAGTTCATCTGTACCACCAACCGCTCTCATCGTGTAGAAATACACCCCAAACACAAAATGCTGACAGGCCTCCAGCAACACCCATATTCTTGATCTTTGGTGCAAGGGCCCGGAATCCTGAAATCCCAGACATCTCAGGATAAACAGACTTAATCTTGCCCCCCTGTAACATGTTAAACAAACAGAAGCTTATTTATTCAAGAATTCAATGGTCTATGGGAAAATATACATTCATGTTCAGAAGAGCAATTACATATGTTAAATCATTACGGTTCTATATATCCAATCTTCAAAGCAAGCACATTTATTGTGAACACAAATTACAGAGATATGAAGCACCATTTTGTACCTAACATTGTTCTACCATGCTGGAAGGATGCAAATATAAAAAAACAATTCACAATTAACTACAATAATTCAATGTTCTACCTTCATTGCAACACATCCCAATACTTCTAGACATTCCCCAAATTGGGAAAATCAGAAGTTTACAATGAATAACACCATGTAGAGCAGAAAACTAGCATTGAGTCTTGATGGAAATTCTGAAACCTAAAAAAAAGCTTCATTCTATTTAATTTAAAAACAGAACCATAGGATGACACAGGTAGAGAAATAGACGGAAGCAAATAGTGATAAAAATGGCAAAGGCAACAACCAAAAGGTGTCAAGATAGTTAAAATAATTAGAGAGGAGGAAAGACACAAAACATCAGTAACTAAGAGAATTTATTCTGAAGATCATAGTTCTAATTCAACACATGTGATTCATACAATCATATACGATTCATATATAGAACACCATTGATGACGACATAAAATTACGAGTTGACGGAAAAATATAGGTCTTACAAACACGAAACACACAGGTTAAAAAATCAACTAACCGACTAATTATGTCAAAAATTGGCGGAAGAATAAGAACAGAGGCGCCGCTGTTGTGGGAAGATTTTTGATTGAGCCACCGATGGAGAAAACGCTGCTGTTGTTGGAGGATTTCTGATTGGGCGTCAATAGGAGAAGACGATGTTGTTGTCGGAGGATTACTGATTGAGCCGTCAATGGAGAAGAGCGAGAAGAAAAATTGTGGAAGAAAAAAGAGAGAAGAAAATCGCGGGATGCATGAGTGAGAGAGCGATTCTGATTTGGAAAGAGAGAAAATACCAAATAAAATTTTTTCATCGGCTCGGCTTGAATGAGCCGTGTAAAATTTAATAGATTAGAAAATTATCAAAACTACGTAATTTTGATGTGGAACACATAATGGGACACCAAAAGCGGACTAGAGGATTTCATCCGATAAAACTTATGATGCATAATATTATTGGAAATATTTTAGCAAAATATGTTGAAATACTATTTCGATGCTTTTGATTATGTTAAGTGCGTCATAATCACAGTGTGTAGCATCATTAGCTATAACTAATTAATATATTATCAATAAATGATATGTGGATTAGAAATTTTGATATGATTTGGAAACTATTACCTCAAAGATCAATTCTCATGCACAATTTAGTGACTATAATTTGGATAAACTATACCCATATACAATATTCACAAATATATAAAGAAATTCCACTGAGCAATTCTCATGGCGATGGGATTCAGCAATTTATAAGTTATTCGTGGAATTAGAACTTGTAATCTTCCAATTTCAAATCTACACTACTCAAGCACTAATTAGGACATACAAATAAATTACACCTTTTTTTGGGAACAAAATGTCTTAAAATTAATGCATGCAGTGGATGCGAATAAATTAATGGCTCGAACGTGAAACATTTATTTGTGAGTATGTCACGCTTAGTTTCCCAAATATAAATTATCTCTTTTGAATAGTTTGTAGGTTATTGCACAGAAGTGGGTTTAATCCGATGTATACCCTCAAATAGCGATTGCGGTTTAATTACCCTCGTCATCCAAAATAATTATATAGAGTAAATAAGTTGTTCGAACTTAATATTTAAACTAAAACAATAGTAGTAATTGTTTTCTCTTAAGCTATAATATACATTAATTATTCTGGGAATATTTTTAACATTATTGTAGTCAGAGACTTTTACAGCTAGCATTACGGTTTTTTTTTTCTCCTTACCATCGGTATTTATAAAGAGTTTACAAACGACACATGATTGGAATTATACAATATTTTCATTGTCGTTTAATTTCTTTTTCTTTCACCGAAAATATATAAAACTTTCTTTTCCTTTTGCAAAATATATAATTGCTTTAATTTCTTCACTCTGTCTAAGCCACCTCTCACTCCACTGCATCTTCTTGTTATTATTTGCTAATTAGTGTCATCTTTTGATACACTATATTATATTTTTCTCTACTTACATAAAAAAAATGCTTTAATGTACTCCAGAAAAGTTCATCTAATTTAATTTCTCAATTCTCAATTATTTGGTTAAAAAAATTATCAATTCAATATATAACTTTAGCCATTCGGTGAATAATTTAACATTTTTATTTTATTATAGATCAATATTTTTCTTAATTAGCATACTTATTATAAGTGTATAGCATTAATTTCAATATTAATTTTTTGTTTTTCTAGACCTTTTCTTTTCTTTCCCTTTTTTTTCGTATCTGATTTAGTTTGTGATGAGTGAGGACTGCAGATCAGGGGTGCAAAAAAATTATTAATTATAACATGATTAGTAATAAAATAATCTAATCAGGAAAAAATCAAAAGTATAAAAAAAAATAACCTAAATCCTTTACTTTAAGCTAATTTTGCATCAAATTGGAATAGATAAATCATACATGGATTCATCAGTTTAAGGGCTAAAACCAAATGTAGGGCATTCTAGTTTTAAAATCAAAACTACTAATTAATTTAGTTTGGTACTCGTAGTTATTGAGAATAAAAGCTACCAATAATTGATTTCTATCGGTCTGCAGCAATTTTAGGGATAAAAATCATTGAATAATAAAAACTTAACAAGCCACAGTACCTTTTTTATTTTTAATACGTTCTTAAATACCAAGCACAATTTAGGCATGGATTGAGATTTGAGAATGACATTCGAGTCGTAACGTGACTTGAGCTTATGAGCTTACTCATTACATGTTTGATAGTATTTATGAGCTAACAATACATTTTGATATTGACACTTGAAATTAATTCATTTAACAACTTACTAGAATGGTTAAAAAATGATTTGTTCTGACAAATATGCAAATTGCTGTTTGAAGGAAATAAAACCACGTTTCTTCAAAAAAAAAAGAACAATTTTAAGATTTGCAGTTGTCTATCCAGTTAACTAAAAAAAAAGGAGCCTTAAAAACTGTTGTCTTTATCATGTTGTCCATGACTGCTTTTCTTGTATTGTGTAGATTTCATTGATCTCTAAAGTTCATATATAAAAAAATTAATAACTACAAAAGCAAGCTACTTCTAGCCAAAAATTAACTCAAATATATCTTACAGAAGCTTAATTATTTCAAAATATGATAATTTAAATTTTGATATTCGTCGTTCTTGAGTATGAGAGAGAGACCAGGGTTTGATCCCTTCCCCATCTAAAAAAATGTTAAGATTAGGCTGTTGAAAATTTTCATTAAAATATATTGTATCGTGGAAAATGAAATAATGTGTCTCTTAATGAAGAGATACATATAATGTGAGTGTGTCTTTTATAAAATGATACAACTCTTAAATGAAATGATGTCTACTTAATAAAGAGGTGTCTCTTACCAAACGGTGTTACGCACTTATAAATAGACATCTAAATCATTGCTGGAAATATACAAATATCTTACATTCTTACAATTTTCTTTGACATTCATCATCAATAAAATAGTATTATTTGGTTTATCAAATAATCACAGTTTGATTAAACATACTCCATTGTATCCTGAAAGAGATTTTCCATAACAACCCTTTGTGATTCATAGGGGGAAAACATCTCTTGAAAGATAACGTTTATCGTGCCTTTGGAGAGTTAATTCTTACCCAATTTTTAACAACATAGGCTGCATTTAGATTCTTGACACCTGATTTATTTTTACATTTTTTAAGAGCTTGCACCTAATTTATTATGAAAAATATAAAAAGGAATGAGAAATTCTTAAAATGGGAAAAGGGTCATTTTCAAGCTTTCTAACTTGTAAAACTGAAATTCTATAAATTTGATGTCTTGCATGAAGTAAGCGCATATGCGTTTTCATTGAAGAATACTTTTTTTTTAATAATTGTGTATTTGTGTCCATATATCGTTCCACGAGGGAGGGGCCTTTTGGACCTTTTGGCAGTTTAGTAAAGTAGTTGGTGAATGATGGAAATCAAGTGGACCTAATTTTAATTGAATGTCATGGTTATCTTGTGGGATAAGTTATTTACTTTAAAATGAAATAATACCTCATGTAGAAATATTCATTATAGTATATTCTATTAATTATTCCACTACTCATTTCTTTGAACTTCACAAATATGGAAGGGAAGAGAGTACATATATGACTAATGAGCAGTGATGTATATATATTCATAATTCATAAATACATATACACTTAATGAAAGTGAGCATAGACAGATGCTGAATATAACATTGGGGTTTTTATCTTAACTATTGGGTTTGAACAAATAGGCAATTTCTCCTAAATTAAGTCTTTCTTGACTTCAACTATATTCTTCGTACCAAAAATAAAATAAAATACAAAAATAGGTAAAAAAATAAACAAAAAGTAAAATAAAATAAAATAAATCAATATGGTGGGATAACTTAAAATCGAAATGTATATCCAATTATCCATATCAATTTAGAGAAGAGGTGGACTTGCGTGCAACAGCAGTTATTTCCGCCTATTTCAGGCAACCACGTGGCCCCACGCGGGCGTGCCACGTGGCACATGGTACTTTTTATTGTAGTTGGAATGATGGTAGTATTAATCTCAGGTTGATATATTTCTTTATCGTACTTGATACTTTTCTGCTTACCACATGGTACTTTTTATTTTACCAAACTGGTGTTTTGCTTTCCTTTGCAAATTCTTGGAATGATGATTGTTTTAGATTAATCTCAACACATACAATATAAAAACTCAAAAAAAAATTAGAATTTGAACTAAATAAACTTACATAAAATAACTAGCAGACCCCTTACTTTTTAATGATTCAGATGGTACTTTTCGAATGTTTTGTGATACTTTTTAATAGGAAGGTTGGTACTAACTTTGGACAGTTTTTTTTTTATGGGCTGACCCAGTCAAAGCGAGTTGACCCGCGTTGACCGGATCAAAGCGCAGGTTGACCCGCGTTGACTGGGTCAAAAGCGGGTTTGACTAACCCGTCTCATATAGTGTTATTTGCATCATGATGCATGCAAGTGTTTGCCTTTAGAGAAAGTTAGATCACCCAGTTAGGACAATCACTCATATATAATTAGGGTTTAGGGTGTTTCTAAATACTCCACTAATTTTTTTTATACACCACTTTTACTTTACACATCACACACAATTTTTATTTTTTTCACATTTTTTCTTTATACACCACAATAAATATCACTTTTGCCCTTCCATTTTAAAAACTAAATTTTAATTATTATTAAACATAAAAGATAATTACAAAAAAAATAAAAAAATTGGACGCACAAGTCTTCTTCTTCGGCACTTCACTCTTGCCATTCAACAATGGTGTTTTCTATTTGCAACATGTATCCATCCCACCGAATGACACCACTTTCTTCTCGACAAAAATCTCCATCCCACCGAAGCCCAATCCATCTTCTCCGGCGGGACGTCGTTGTCGACAACCACCGTTGCCCAAGTTCGAACGTGTACCAAACTGACCACCTTCAAATCCATCACCGCTGCCTTTCTTCCTCAGTCCCGCAATAGCCTTTCTTCTCAAAGACCCAAACTCACCGCCCGTCGCCTTTCTTTTCCAGAAAATTTATTTCTCGAACTGAGTTCTATTGTTTGGAAATTATCTTTTTAATCCCGACGATGGAAAATTAACACATTTCTTTGTTGTTTAAATTTACGGGTGAGAGGAAGAGATGAGAGGGTGGCCGGTGGTGGTGATTGTGGTCGGCGGTTTCTGTAGATTGGAAACGGCTGCAGTATAGTGCAAATGAGAAATGGCCGGCGATATGTTGTAGAGGCGGTTGGCTGCTGGCTGCTGATTGTTGCTGTTTTTTTTTCATTTTTCAATTAATTTATTTTTAATTATTCATTAAGGGCATTTAAGTAATTGTATAAATAATTATTTTTGAATTATTTTATTTAGTGGTGTATTTTGAAAAAATAGTGGTGTATATAGAAACACCCTATAATTAAAGAGGTGGTTTCATGTACATCAGATGTACATAATGTCCTATACCAGGCAAAAAAGTATAGCACTTATAATACTAAAACATATAATTTCTAATACTAAGAGTACCACGTTTATTTTACTGGAAATTACTGCAAAAAAGGCAATAATATTTTTTTTTTTTACTCACACACCCGACCTATGGTATTGAGGAGGTTCGAACCTGTGACCTTTGGCCTTCCGAGCAACCTCACTCCACCACTAGGCCATCCCCATCGGGACTAATATTTGTATAATTATTACTGTGATATTTTTTACATTGAAAAAAATATCACTTCTAATACTGAAAATGATCATAAATTTCCGTCTGATCGAATCAGTTCGGTATAACTAGTGTACCACAATTTTTGCCTAATTTAAGAGATGAACCGACTAGAAATTGTGTTTGAATCCATGACTACCATGACCATTGTAAATCAAAATATTTTGTGTGCACTTGATGAGGGTGGTAGTGCCGGTGATCTAGTATTTAATTAATTATAAGTTATAACCAAACAAAATAAAATCAACTCAATATTGTTACATGACTATTTATTTGTAGTTAAAATAAAAACCTTGCAGAACTCTTTTGAATGTGTGTGTTTGTAGGGAGAGAGAGAGAGAGAGAGAGAGAGAGAGCACTTCTTTATACAAGGTGCTTATATGCACTTTATTTGAGACGGCCTGCGGCGTCCACGCAAATGAAATCTCCTATCTCATTTTTTCTATCTCATTTAGTGCCTTATTTCATTTTTATTAGATGTCCATTCATTTTTTTTCCTTCAATTTCAATTTATTTAGGTTTAGTTGAATTTTATAATTATTATTTAAGGTTCATTCCGCCCAATTAGGATTTATATTTATTTTTTAATAATTATTTTGGTTTTTTAGTTAAGAAAGTTGATTAATATGTTTGATTATTCCAAAATCAGAGTATATAATTTTTAAAATTTTTAATTTTTAGCAATAAATGTTTATTATGATTAGTTATACTGTAATAAATTTAATTTATTTTTATAATAAATATTTTTAAAATATTCAATTTGATAGTGGGATATTATAGTAGGACATGAAATATGGACTAGAGGATTTTATCCCACTCCAGACGCGCGCTACGTGCGGCGTGTGGGTGTCACGCACCCGTCTATTTTTTTTATGTTTTTTTTCCCAAAAATTATATTTGCTAAAATAAAATTTGTGAACCCGAAAACTAAAGTGAATTAATTTAATTTTTTTGAAATAAATATAAATATATACCCTAAAATGGAATTAATGAACCTAAAATTAAAGTAGATTAATTTAATTTAATTTAATTTAATTTTTTGAAATCCGACAACTTGCCCAATCCACTTACCCGACGCTAACATGTAGGCTCTTTCATTGCACTTAATTAATTTTTTCAAAATAAATATAAACGCTAATTGAAAATAAAAAATGACCTAATTTTCAAATAAATATATACCCAAAAATAGAATTAGTGAATCCTAAAATTAAAGTGAATTAATGTTTTTTGAAATCCGACGACTGGCGCAATACACTCGCCCGACTCTAATGTGTGGGCTTGTGTATTGCACTTGACAATTAATTTTTTCACCTTAAATATAATCCTTAATTAAGATTAACAAACCCTAAAAAACACACAATAAACCCTTAAAAGATTCTAAAAATACTAAAAAAAACCCTAAAAAAAATCTAAACCCTAAACATTGATTGGAATGAAAATTATCACAATTTAAACTAAATAAATTCGTATAAGATAACTAGGAGTCCCGTTACTTTTTAAGGATACATGATATTTTTAGAATTTCGACTGATATTTTTTAGTATTATGTTGATACTAATTTTTATGGGTTTTTTTTTTTTTTTTGCGGGTTGACCCGCGTTGACCTAAGTCAAAACGGATTGACTCACGAATTTTACCCGCCCGTCTGAAATAAGACTTGTATAAATTTTGTGCATGCAATTATTTGTGTTATGAAAAATCAAGGAGTCAAAAAATTGTGTAGTCCCCGTGAAGATCACGTTGTAGATTAGGTGAGAAATAAAAACATGAATTTGTAGATCTCAATTCAAGGTTTACGGTTAATTAATTGTACAAGGACAATTGAAAGACATGATGAAGAAAATATTGAATACAAACAAATAAAAAGGCTTCAATATATGTCCTATTTTGGTTCTTTGTGTGTCGTAAACTTTATTCCTTTTCCAGATTTTCCAAGTCATTAAAGAAGACTTCTTTTTTTTTTGAGTAAATCATTAAAGAAGACTTACTAAGTCTACTTATTATTTTCTCTTAGAGGTTGATTGGTGTGCAGGAATTAAATAATTAAGGTGAGCAATGTAATGATGATGAGAATATAATTGAATAAATATGAACATCCCTATAACTGATATTTATAAGGAATAAGATAGAAGGGAAAATGACATTTATGAATTTATTTTATTATCGCAGTTTATACTTTATAAATAAAATATATGAATTTACTTAAAGTTATTTTTAAATAATAAAATTACCCTTAAGGAGATATCATTATATTTTAAAAATACATTATTGGAGATTATGTGATTTTAGCCTAATTAATATTTGTGAAAAATCAAGTAAATATTCCTTAATTATTAGTGAGTATTATATATTATGTAAAGTTTTTATTTTCCCTAATATTTGTAGTAATGTTTTGAATATTTTATATTTTGTTGAATCATGAATAAATCATTAATGAGCTTTTCAAAAAATTCTCAAATTTAAATATTTTATATTATTTATCATCATTTTTTAAGTTTTTCATATTTTTTTAAATGATTAATTACTTTTGAGTTTTTATATAATTCTATACAATTTTTATGATTTAATTTATTTTATGTTTTTTGGAAAAAAATATTAAATTTATTATAACTTTATTTTTTATAAATAATTTTATAAGGATATGAGATTTCATTTGTCAAAATAAAAAATAAACAATCATAATTTTTTTAAATGATAAATAAAATTTATTACTTGATGATTAAGAATGCATAATACCTTGGGTGAGGGATAACTAATCTCATATTTATGGGATTTGTGATTCATGATCACAAAAAACGTACCCGCCATAAGAATAGTAATGGAGATTGGAATGATAATTTCATTCATGTGTATCAGTCATGCCCTTTAATTAGGGTCTCTAACATATTTTTTAGGTACAAATAAACCCTTAATATTATAATTGTTAATATGCATGTCACTCCTCTACTACTACCACTCCAAAATAGTTTCATGCCAAATTTTCTCCTATTTATTTAAACTTTTATTTTCTTCCATTTCTCTCTATCTTATTAAATAGTAAAAAGTATTTATTATTATTATTATTATTATTATTATTATTATCATCATATATTTATGAAAAACTAAATATTAAAATATTTTGAACATTTTAAGTAATTTAATACATTGTTAGCTTCACAAGGAAAACTTAAAGATCTTTGTTATTAATATATTCTACTCTATGTACTCTTTTTAAGATACACTTATGTTATTCTTATGCAAATATATGTATTGTTTTTATTTTTCTATTGTACTTATTTAAATATACTTACACTATAAATATGTATCCCAAAAGTTCATAAATAACATAACTATATTCAATATACAAAGTTAGTAAATCGTCTATATTTTTGTACTCCGATCCTTTCATTTCTGAATAAATGTTATTCTAGCATTTTAATTTTGTTTCAAAAAAAGTGTCATTCTACAAATTCAAGATAGAAAATTTACATTTTTCACACATTTACCCTCATTTAATGCATTCAAACATCTATATTTAACTCATTCAACGTATTCACACAAGAGTGTAATATATAATTTAACTAGTTTATTAATTAATGTGCATTTATCCAAAATGACATTTATATTAGAAACGAAGGAAGTATTAAATTTCTCATATACATACATACATACATACATACAAACATCCACACACACACTATAACATATGTTTAGTATATATAAGTAACCAGAGGCGTCTCCAGGGGAGGCCACCTAGGCATGGGCCTAGGGCCTCCCCCACAATTAGGGCCTCAATTTTTTTAAATTTTTTTTATTAAATATATATTAAAATAAGTATAAGTATATCTAAATTAAAAAACAAAATAAGCCAAAGTTTTATACACAAGAAAGAAAGAAAGAAAGAAAGAAAGAAATGGCAGATATATCAAAAGAAAAAGAAAGCAGAATAGAAACTATAGCAGAGAAGACTAAGATTAGTAGAAGAGGAAAAATTGTGTACTCCACATAACTATTTTATTGGCACTCATAAGATATGTTTGTTTTTTTTTTTCTATTCTTCTATTTTAGTAAATTTTGTGGTTATTGAAGTATTGTATATTGATGTATTTATATTATTTTTTTTAGATTCACGTGGTGAATTATGACGGGCAAAAGAAAATTCGAATCGGGAAGTTCAAAAAGAAAGAAAAAAGAAAGATAAGAGGCCATTACGAAATTCCTAGCCGGATCCATGGATAGGTACGTAAAATCTACTACGATTCCTATTGTTGAAGTACCTATTGTACCCGTATTTGAAGAACCTATCGAATCTATAACTGAAGTTGAAAGAGATGATTGGGGGATAATATTCATTTAACTGATAGTCAAGAAGTGAACGAAATGGATAAGGAAATTGTGAATGATGTCAGAAAATTAACGATAATTTAGATATTTTTGGTGAAGAATTGGAGGATTTGTTTTGATCCGGGAAATTGGGAGGATAATTTATCCCAAAGAAAGATAGACTTATTAGAGAAAGGTCCGATAAGAGTTATGGAAGATGTGTTAGCATATCTTGTTAATGACAACGGTTGGAGCTTCAATGTTAAACACTTCAATCATTATCTGCCAAATGGAGAAAAGCTTGATCGGTCTTGGCTTGTATATTCTTGAAAAAAGAGTAAAGTGTCTTGCTTCTGTTATGTATTATTCAAGAGAAATAAGGTTGTGTCAAGCCCTTTAACAACAATGACATACGGTTATGATGATTGGAAGAATATTCATTCAAGATTTAGTGAGCATGAAAAAAGCAATGACCATTTGAATAGCTTGACAGACCGGATGGAGGCAAAAAAAGACTGAAGAAAAAAATAACATTGGACTCTTTGAATCAGAAAGCCATAAAAAAAGAGAAGACATTATGGAGAGATATTTTGAAAAGAATTATGTCTGTAGTAAAAACTATTGCTAGTAGTAATTTGACTTTTCATGAAAGACATGGAAAACTAGATGATCACCAGTGTTTAATAATTTTCATTTAATACCAACTATAAGTATATAGTAAAATATTTGTGTTAAATTGACATATAGTTGCTAGGGGCTCATAAATTCTGGAGACAGCCCTATAAGTAACCATAGGTATAGCTGTCAAAACAGTCGGGCCGGGCCGGGCCGGCCCGAGCCCACGGGCCAAAACAAAAAATCGGGTTGGGCCGGCCCGAAATATTTTCAGGCCTAAAAATTATGGGCCCAGCCCGGCCCAAAATTCGGGCCGGGTCGGGCTGCCCGCGGGCCTAAGGCTAAATTTTAATTTTTTCTCTGGGCCGGCCCGGCCCGAAATCAATTCGGACCTATAAAATTACAGCCCAGCCCAGCCTAAAATCGGGCTGGGTCGGGCCGGCCCATCGGGCCGGGCCGGTTTTGACAGCTCTAACCATAGGTTATTATAGTATAATATATATCTATATAATTTATAATAACAAGACCATGATTTAAAATAGAATTATGTATTTTTTCCGCCCAAATTATATTTTCGAATATAGGCAAAAACTTGCATGCACTAGATGTATATAAGCTTATATCATACGGTTAACACTTTTAACCGGGTCAAACGCGGGTCAACGCGCGTTGACCCGGTCAACCCACTAAAAAGAAAAATGATAAAATAGGTGATACTTTTTAATGATACAGATGATACTTTTTGAATTTTGAGTGATACTTTTTAGTGCTACGATTGATACTGATTTTGAAGGTATTTTTATTAATTTATTTTGGCCGATACTTTTTAAGGATACAAGTGATACTTTTGGGCTTTTGATTGATACTTTTTAGTGTTACGGTTGATACTGATTTTGAAGGATTTTTTTATTTTTGAAGTTGACCGGGTCAACGTGCGTTTTCCGACGTTGACCGATCAACGCGTTGACCCGATCAATGAGCCTTATGGTGCACCTAATGCACACAAGTGCTTCTCAAAAATTCTTAATATATTAACTATATATTTTTCTACCTCCATAAAAAAAAATCAATGAAGGATAGAAACATTTAGTAGCAAATATGTTATTTCCATATATGAATCTCAATCATTTTTTCATTTTTTTTGGAAGAAATCGATGAATCGATTACAAAAACAATAAACATAGCAAACCTACTATCTTTTTTTTTTTATGTAGACAATATATTTGTTATATTATAATTGAATTTTATGTATTCTTAATATTTAATTGTATTAAAATAAAAAATATATATGCTCTATTTATAAGTTTCTATAATTATACCTCTAGTTAAACCGAAAATCTCCATCTTTAATTCATACTATGTATATAGGTTATAATTATATCCATTATAATATAAATTTTTTAATTACATGAAAATTCACAAGATATATTCTAAAAAAAAAAACTCAAAGGAAAGAGCGAGATCGTTAATATACGCTGAATGATTGGAGTTGAACATATACATATTTATGGTCTAAAAATAGTATAATAAGAGATCGATGGACACCGATTATTGAAAAGAAGAATACGGAATATGAAACACAACAAAATGTGATATTTTAGAATTGATTTTTTTTATTTAAAAGACTTTTATTAATGAAAACTATTTCTATTGGTTGTTCATTTTATTTATCAATATCACTATGTGTCGGGCCTAAGAAAATTGTCTTTTAATCCAATTCGATTTTCTTTCTTTGTTTTACTCACGCACTCGACCTATGGTATTGAGAAAATTTAAACTCGTGACCTTTGGTCTCCAAGCAACTTCACTCCACCACTAAGTCATCTCCACCGAGACAATCCAATTCGAATTTTTGTTGTTATTGCTACTATAATGTTTTTAATAATATTTTCATTCATATTTACAATAACATATCAATGGTGAATATGATAATATATTATTAATTATTTATTATATAATTCTATTAAATAAATATATTGTAATAATCTTTCTGATTATAGTTTTATAATAAGAATGGGGAAGTATTTAATATATTTAAAAATATTTATAATAAAATTTCTAATAAAAGTTGGTAGGACCTCTACCTTTATATATTACATAACTACTACTACTTATCATAATGTATTGCTTAACATTTATAATTTATGATAAATATACATGATTAATGATAAATAGATGAAAATTTTGAAATGATAGCATTTCAAAAAAATTGAATGAATATAAATCAAAATATATCATGTATTATTTTGCTAAAAAAATATTTTTTTGAGAAATGCATATACATAATAATTTAAGTATGATATTTGATATGCATTTTTATATTAATATTTTACCAATATATTGTATCAATACAAAAATAACAAATTCCATATGTAATAGAACGAACCTTGAATTTTATGCATTAAAAATGTTATTAACTAATCTTTTTTTTTTGGGTTGGGGGAAGGGGGATCAGTAGGTTTTGAATTCGAGATGTCTCTCTTTTACGCAAGGATGTTACCAAATGACCAATAAAAACTTATCTTTATGATGGGCAGTATTTTATTTAAATATTTTTATTATATTTATTCATATTTATAATTTCTAATAAAATAATAATTTTAATTTATTTTTATGTTGAAGGTAACTTGCAGCCGCTATCTAAGGATGCGCATATGGTAAAAATCCCGCTTATTTGTAACAGGCTGCAAACCACACTGAAAAAGTAAACTACAATTGATAAATCAAGTGTAGCAGATTCAATGGTGTTGGTGAGATTCAAACATGAAATCAAATATCTGGTGCTTATATTATTCCACCACTTGATCATTCACAAGGGATAATTAATATAAATATCTTATCATAACAGTGTCGCTCAGATTTAAACCAGAAAATCTTTGGTAACGAGCTTGCATCATTCTACCAGTAACTCATTCACAATTGACGATAATTGTAAATAACTTAATAATCATTCCTAAAAAAATCCGCACAAACCGAAATTAACTTTTGAAAAAAATCTATTCCCCGCAATTTTTTTCCAAAAAAATAATCTAAATAAAGAAAATATGGCCATAGTCAAATATAATGGAAAAATTCACAGTATTTTTCATATCCACAAAATAAATTTTAATTTCCACTTTATTTACATTTTTTAACTTAATTAATACGTTAGGCTCGTGATTTTGAAAAAATAAAATAAAATACAAATGTAACAAATCTATCTAAATAATTAACATGAAGTGTTCCGGATTATAATTGACAAAGATAGAATACGAAGATGATTAAATTGGTTTTGGCCTTTTTGGATACAAATCAAAGTACTTTGTCCTCAACTCCTCATCATCAATTAGAATAGAACTAATAAATAAGTTTAAACTTAAGAATATATATATATATAGAATCACTAAAAGAAAGTGTCAAAAATATTAGGGTTAATTGCTATTAAAATTTATCACATTTGAGCGAATTTACAATTTAAATGTGATTTTTAAAATGTTGTAATAATAACTCAACCTTTTAATTTGTAGCAAATTCCACACTCCCAATTTTTTCCAATCATTGAAATTATAATATCACAATATTTTTTCCATGTATATACATTAATTCAATTGGAGTGTCGAATATAAATTATTTTTATTGTGCAATGTTAGTTTTCTAATAGTCGAAGTTTTTTGAACATTTTGAAGTGTCTATTTTGTTACACATTAAAAGGTCTAGTTATTATTGCAACATTTTAAATATCGTGTTTAAAATGCAAATTCATTCAAATGTGATGATTTTTTTAGCAATTAACCCAAAATATTATAGTATTTTGTTTTTTATCTAATAATAATAATGAAAATAAAATGAACTTGATTTTTTTTTTTTTTGGAATTACTCAAAATTATAATAGTAACCAAAAGTTAAATTATCCCTATTTTCTTGATTAGACTTTGGATTTATTAGGAGGTCTGAGTCAAATCGATCAAATTAATTCATTTCAAAAGCGGACTAACTTAAGTCTTAATCAAGTTTCTAAGAAAGTGTTTATCGTTAATCTCACATTCTTACTTAATTTGTTGTCCGAATTACTCCATTCGTTTCATAATGTTTGTTGTTTTAGGATTTTAATCTAGAATTAACAATTAATTTTTTGGACTAATATATCATTTCCTTCTATATCAAATAATATCCTATTCCATTATATTTTTCTAAAAAATTGATGAAATTTTCTCTCTCCATATATTTGTAGGATTAAAATTGGGAGAAATGGTGTGAAAATATCTAAAACAACAAACATTTTGACACATAATAAAACTCCTAAAACAACAATTAAAACGAAACGGATGGAATATTTCCTACCAAACTCTCCTGCACGACCCTCCTCGAACCATATGTATTATATTAGATGATTAGGCTCATGTTTATTATTACAATTATGATTTGAGATTTTCTCCTAAAAATTGATGAGATTTATGAGTTTGTAAATAACTTTCATGGTATCCTTTATGGAAGAAAATATTTAGACTACAAAACTAAAAGTTCTTGAGAAAGGTAATACAAGTATAAATTAAATTATATACAATTGTAAATGCACAATTTTAAATAGAAACAATTCTTATTATTTGTGCTTACTTCAATATTTTATTTAATATTAGCCCTAACAAGAAAATGTGCCACAACATTGACATTACGATGAATATGAGGAAATTCATAATTTAAGTTGCCTGACTAGCTAGGAGGTATTAATTTTAAAAATATAGTCTCTCCGTTTCTAAATAAATGTTATTCTAACATTTTAATTTTGTTTCAAAAAAATTATCATTCTACAAAATTGAGATAAAAAAATTCACATTTTTCACACATTTACCCCCATTTAATGCATTTATTGCATTTAAACATCTATATTCAACTCATTTAATGTATTCATATAAGAGTATATTAAGTAATTTAATTAATTTATTAATTTGTGTGCATTCATTTAAAATGATGTTTATATAGAAATGGAGGGAGTGGATATCTTCTCATATAAAAAATGCCATAAAAGCAATTTCCAAACTATAAAATATCATATCATAATTGCTATAACATAAATGAATCTAAAATCCCATGTCCATTTGTCGAGTGTCGATGATCCGATGGCGAATGATGAGATGCATAAAAGTTTGGTCTAAATAAATCCGCGCCAATGGAAATAGATTTCAAATTGTGCCATTTCATGTTTATCCCTATGCGAAACTTTTTTCTAAATTATAAAATTTAACTAACAAAAATAGCTAATGACATTAGCTTCCACATATATGGTGCTAATAAAAGCGTGCAGATCGACTAACAAAACTATATAAATAAGTGGGGAAATTCTATCCCACACCCACATTTAGTGTGTGTCCTCTGTCCAGGGCCGACTCTCAGATTTCGAAGGTCCCGTGCGATCATTAAAAATGATACCCCAATTTATTAAAATTAAAATTTAAAAATAATATATACTTATAAAATGCGCCTAAAAAATATTCATTTGCTATGTTCAAAACTTTGCATTCTTGAAAACTTTAAAATCATGTGACTCGTTCACACTCACTAATATTTGAACAAACCCGAAAAAAAAAAAGAAAATATTATAAACAATATCATGTACGAAATACAAACTACAAAATATTATTTAGAGACACTTCTCCTAGCATTTTTTTAAAGCAAACTCATTTATAAATTTTTCAAAATCAATATTTTCTAGCAACTATTTTTCAATGGATATCAAAGTAAGCTCATTAAATCTTTCTTGTGACATGGTCAATCGTAAGTAAGGTTTTAATAGTTTCAATTTTGAAAAACTTTTCTCTGCATATACAACTAGTCAATAAAATTCTATAAACAAAGTATACATTGGGACAACTATTCAACATCTTCAAGTAAGCCAATGTATCTAAAGTTTTATGTTATTTTGGTAAAAGATACCACAAATGTTTTAATCTTGAAACAATTCTTGACCATCAAAATCACTAAGCTCTCCATACTTTAGAATATTCTCAAGATTTCACCACTTGTTTTTAAAGTAGCATCATCCAATTCAATTTCTCAGAAGAAAATAAAAATTCAAAGTTCTTTTCATATAAAATGAAACTATCAATTTTTTTTTTAATTTTTTTTTTGTAGTGATGATTTGATCTACTATATAGAGAAAATATATAATTGATTCTAAAAGATTCTTCAGGTGATTGTTTATCTTCTATCATTTCATTTTCACCAAAATATTTATTCCTGCGAATCATACATTTTTTCTTGAAAGAGGATCAATTTTTATTTCATTATCAATTTCTTTAGCAATATTTATTGAATCAAGGAACCCAGTTTCTCTATATTTTTCAAAAAATACAATCAATCCTTTCACTTTCTTAATAGCAACATCAATAAGCATATATGATCATGAGATTGCAAGTTATTACTGACTAATTAAATTAACAACAAACAATATTTCATACCATATTATTATGGAGACCAAAAACTCAAAATTTCATACATGAAGAATGCTAAAACATTTGAACGACACCTCAAATCATTGTCATTTTGGGCAAATATTGGACTAGTCTTTATTATTATTTTTTAAAAGACATGAATTAATTTTTATAAATTAAAAGGCCATTTTTTTTAATAAACTAACATATATTAATATAACTACCAGTACTAAAAATTTATAAAAATGGTGCCCCTAAATTTTTGAGGCCCCTGTGCGGCGCGCCTCTCGTACGCCCTCAGGGTCGCCACTGCCTCCGTCACAATAGATCTAGTGTTGTGACAGATGAGAGTATCACATTAGGTCAATTGTGATAGAGAACACACTACATGCAAGAGAGGCATAAAATTTTCCAGAGTAGACTCCCTATTCCCAATCCTTCAACATCTAGTGCGTCATAATTAATTTTTTTTAACATGCCCTAATTTGGGATGAATGAACTCTAAATAAAAATATTAAATTAAATTAAATCATAATAAATTAAAAATATTAAAAAATTTATATTTTTTATTTTAAAAATGAAGGCTTGACATAAAAAAAGTGACATATGAAATATAACAGGTGATCTGACGTGGAGATTTCCCATATACAAAGAAGGCCTGTGCGCTTCAGATTTCCACGTAGGCCGGCAACTGTCTTCCACAATTGTTATTGTTTTGTTTATATGATTGATTAATCGTTTTATATGAAAAAAGAAGGAGTTTTGCTTAGCGTGAAGTAATTTTGTAGGAAATGGTGTGAATGAATTGAGAAGAAGTGAATATAGTTAGAGCATCTCCTCAAGGAATTTAGCATTGTGGATGATGAGAGGAAGCTTGTTTAAATAAATTGAAGATGCTGCAGTAATTCTTAAAAATTTTGGGTGAACGTGGGCCTCCATTTCTGCCAATACTCCCCACAAGCCTCAACCTCTTCTTTAAATATATATTTTTTGTTTCTTTTAATTGAAATGAGGGGATTGATGTTTTTTTCTTTTTCTTTTTTTTTTGCTTTGGTACAGATTGAAAATTAAATTTTTCAGCAATGAGTTAATTCTAGTCAAAAAATTATAATCCAGCAATTCTAATTTTTTTAGGCAGCTGTAATTTAATGTAATTATATATAGTTATCGGGTTACTAATATAATTATTAGTTTATGACATTAATGTGTAAATATAAATATATATAGATTTTCTAATTAAAATATTATGAATAATATTTAGTTCTATATAAATAAAATCATAAAATATGAGTAATATATAAAAAAAATGTATTGATTTGATAGTGGGATTTATGAATAATTACTTTTGAGTTAGTATTGTTGGGAAGAAATATGTGTATAGAAAGTAGATATTTAACTTTTATCACTGATGTGACGACAAAATACCTAAAAATGAGGAAGCATCACTAGAACTTAGGAATGTCAATTGGGCTAACCCGTTCGGTGTCGGGTTAACCCGTTTCGGTTTCGGTCCTATTCGGTTCAAGCTTATTCGATTAAAATTTTCTTCGGGCTCAAAATCTTCGGCCCTAACCCTAACCCTTCGGTTTTCGGGCTAGCCCGTCAGGCCAACATGCTTATGATTTTTTTTCCACGTGTATAAATCATATCTTGATAATTCTCCTAAATAATCATTATCTCTTATTCTTGAAATAAATTAATACGTGAAAAATAAGATAAAATGAAAAGAACATGACAAATATAAAATTTAATTAAGATCAAACTATATCAAATGAAAGAAAACAAAAATAAATGACAATAATGTTCAATCATAATTTGTTCTTCAAAAAATAATCATTTTAAACTACACCACAAATCTATTTATAGCTTAATCTTCCATCTAATTTGAAGTACAATCTTCTTCTACTTTAACAATATTTGAAGCCCTTTCAACTTCATGTTTGATTCCATCTTCAAAATATTTATCATTTATTAAAAGAAATAATAATATTATAAATTAAATAAATTAAAATATGATAAATTATAATAACTAGTTAGTCTAAAGAAATATAGGTAGGGATGTCAATCGGACCAACCCGTTTCAGTTTCGGGCCTATTCACTTTGGACCGAATCGGTTAAAAAAAAATTTCGGGCCAGAAATTCATGACCCTAACCCACCTTTTTTTTCGATTTTTTCAAGCTGGCTCATCAGTTTCGGGCTAAATTGACATCCCTACTAGAACTAGAGACGCTCTTAATAAAATAGGCTAATAAGGTGAAGCATGGCCCATATATAGTATATACAGTGGGATCCGTTTGGCATGTAGTGCGCCGAACTTTTCATTACAATTCAAGTATTATTAACAAACCCGTCCGTCATTTTTAGAACAAACAAGTGGTGAAAACTTTTATACCCCACTATGTATCATTGTCATTTTTTTATACCTATAATTATCATTTTAGATGAATACACATATATTAATGTATTACTTAATACATTCTTGTATGAATATATTAAATAAGTTAAATAAAAATGTTTGAATGCATTAAATGAAGACAAATGCATGAAAAATATGAATTTTCTATCTCGAATTTATAGAATATCACTTTTTTTGAAACAAAATTAAAATGTTAGAATGACGTTTATTTAGAAACGAGGGGAGTATAAAAGATATACGTCTCAAATTTTAAAAAATATTAACAATCTCTTAATGATGCTTCTATAGTATTAATAATATAAATGCAGAAAAATCATTGCAATTTAGAATTAATAAACATTATGTATTAATATATAGTAATATTTTTTAGGGTGGGATTCTACTTAATTGAGCTACTCGGACGTCCGGTGGGGATGACTTAGTAGTGGAGTGAGGTTGTCTGGAGACCAAAGGTCACGGGTTCGAATCTCCTCAATACCACAGGGTGGGTGGGTGAGTAAAAAAAAAATCCCGGTGGGGATGACCTAGTGGTGGAGTGAGATTGCTTGGAGACCAAAGATCACGGATTCGAATCTCCTCAATACCACAGGTCGGGTGTGTGAGTAAAAAAAAAAAAAAAAAGCTACTCGGGACAAAAGTATTACATTTTATATAAATGGTACAATGAAAATATAAATAGATGAAGATCCAAATATTTTAAACAGAAGTGCCAAAGATCACGATTCATGACAGAGTTTAATACACTCATTTCAATTTTGTACTCCTATTTATTTAATCGGTTACTTCAATACTACATTGTTTAACCTAATTTTGGAGGATTTGGAAACGACACTACCTCATCGAGTTAACCGTCGGCTGCATTGAAAAAGATCAAAGATATCTCACTTTTTCGCAAGGCTGTATCAATTTTGACACATGTATCAATTTTATTGATAACTCATATGTAATATCGCGTGACATTTTTAGTCCACTATATGTCTCCGCTATCAAATTTGTCAGATTTTTTTTTTCCATTTTTTCTTTTTCTATGTCAACATCTAATTCTAGTGCATTATATGAGTTTAATCTTATAATTATTAAGAATGACTGATCATAATAATTGATATTTTAGTCTTTTAATTTTGTTTCAAATTATTTGATGTTTTAGACTTTTGCACACTCTTTCTACCAATTTTATTCCTATCAAAACACTATAAATCTCATACATATTAATTTACCTTTGATAGATGAAATTTATTCCATAAAATTTGATAAAGGTGGAGAGAGAAGAGGGTGGTATATTTGTCTCTTTTTTATTTACTTCTTACCTTTTGTTGTAAAACTTAAAACATCAATTATTATGAAACTGAGGGAGTATATTTAGTGTTTAATACTCATTTTTTATTCCCTCAATAAACTTTTATTTATCAGATTTTTAACAGAATTTAGATATAAATATTTTGACAAATATACACATCCCTATAAAATCATATTAAGATATATTTTCCTAAAAATATAAAGATTTATCTCTCCCTATGCTAAAAGTAAGAGATTTTGCAGGAATTTTATATGGTTAAAATTGAGTGAGAGTGTAAAATATGTAAAACGACAAATAATCATTTACAAGCTACTAAACTTAAAACGACAAATAAAATTTACGGAGGAAATAATTAATACTTCCTCCATCCCATTTATATAGTACACTTTATTCTCGCACGTAGATTAAAAATATTTATGAAAACAAGATATTAAAGCTTAACTGCTATTATTACCCTTATTTAAAATTTATGACTTTAAAGAATTTAAGTGGTTGAGTTTTAATTTTCAATACCTACCAATGATATATTTGTCTATTACTATGAAAATTAATACTATTTATAGTTATGAGACTATATAATTGAGACACCTCAAAATAGTAATAGGAACTATATAATGGGAGAGAGGGAGTAGTTGGTTATTAGGGTCGATTATTTAATTCAGAATCAGTATTTCTATTTTTTATTTCAATTATTTGTTGATAAATGTTGAACAAGGGTCGATTATGTTATAATTAATTTTTATTTTTGTAACTATTATTAAAATAATAAATTTGATAACAAGATATTTTTTAGAAGGTTTTATCGAAAATGTCAGAAAACATCAAGAAAAAACAATTTTTTTTTTGGTTTAACCCTGGCACATATAATACATATATTAAATTAGAGAATATAATCCATAAGGGCCATTTGGTTAGTTGGAAAGTAAAGTTGTTTGAGAAATATGATTTTTAGGAATGTGATTATAAAGAAAATAAATACTACTAGATTATTTATTCAATGTTTAAAACATAACAAAAAAATTGTCATGATTCTCATTTATTATTTGATTCAAATTAAACAAGTGAGAAATAAAATAACTAAAATATGTCTTATCATTTTTGCATTACCAACACACCCATATATCCATATACTTGAGATAGATTTTTAGGAAATTATATATTATCAAACAAATTCAAGTTAAATTGATTTTAATTAATAAAAATATAGTTCATTTTCACTTCTCTCAAGGATGATCATAGGTTATTCTTCATATGCAATAAGTGATTAAATTTCCCTTAGTTATAATTATTTTATAGGAAAATTTGATTTACTCTATTTATTTATTATTCCATACCTTTTATTCTTCAAAAATAATTATATCATATATATTTATTTTGTCAAAATAATTCGAAGGCAACATATTATTTCAATTTAAATCAAAATAAATTATATGAGTACAAAAGTAATAAATAATCAAGATGATTATGATAATGAGAATCCAACCCAGGATATCATGTCATGAACATGATAGACTGAATGGAAATCCCTCACCCTAGCTTCACAATGCAGACGAATCATAGATTAATGAATCTCGACTCTACTGTGATTGGAATTACAAATCATGGATTGTAGTGAAGACACCATAAACAGAGATGACTGATCTGTTTGATAAGCCGAGTTGAAACTTAGATTCTGATAAATCTCACATAAATAAAACTCACATCAATTGTATTGAATAATCTATTCCGAATAATGTTTACTATCCCTTAGATAGGTGAGATAAACATTAGGCAAACAATAATTAAAATTTTACTTTAAAAAGGTAATAAATAAGTCTCAAAAATCCAAAAATAAATAAAATCCGAAAACAGTAATGGTTCGCGACTAGCTCGCTCGCAAATCCCACTCGCGACTCAATCAAAGACGAATCCGGGCTAACCAAAACTCGAAAAGAATGACCTGTGACATGATTCATGATCACTTTCCTTGCGATTGGATGCTCGTGAACTATACCTTCATTTCCTCAGTGGAGATCAACTCCATTAATCCGTGTTTGGGTTCAGTTCCTTCAACAGATCTCTTAGAATAATTATTTACTCCAAACTTCCTAAATAAGTCCATTGAAGACTTCTTTCAACTTTTTGGCCCTCAATCGAGTAACTGGATCTTCGGGTACTTGAATTGGATCTGACACCTCCATGCTACGAGCCGCGCCATATTATTTTATTATTTTAGGTTAATACAAAAGTTTTATTGTTGATTCTACAACAAAGTTGTTCTTCGTTTTGAGACCATCATTCCCTTGCTATCAATTGTAAAAAATGGTAGCTAAAATAATCGAATTTTAGTTGAAATCTCATCGACAAAAATAACTATTTTTTATACTTCTTTCATTTATGAATAAGTGTCATTCTAGATGAATACATACATATTAATAAAGTAATCAAAGTACCTTATACACCCACATTAAATGAGTGAAATATGGATGTTTGAATGTATTATTAAACTAGCAATTATCACGTGCGATGCACGGATATTAAAGTATATATAATTTTTTTATTAAAATATTATACTTCAATTTTTTTTATCTAACTGCGAATACAATTAATTCTTAAGACAAATATAAGAAAAATGTGAAATCAAATACGATATTCACTCATAGTATTAAATCTCAACAATCTTAGTTAAATGATTGTAAGGTACACAATGTATAAAATTAAAACCATTTAGTGTGGACTTTAAAATTTTATCATCAAAACACGACATTATTATTTAGAGGGTTAATTACAAAAATTAACATAAAGTTTACACCATTTTGTAATGTTTGCACAACATTTAAAAGTTTGCAATTAAATACACAACTTTTAACATTTTTGCAATTATAACATCCCCAATTTTTTTGATGAAACTCGTCTGATGTGTCCGGTTTTAACTCTACATGTACATTATTTTCGGCGTTACTTGAATGACGTGGTTTAGATGTCTTCTCTGATTTCTCAATCTGTTCAATTCTTGCATCACATCATCAATAGTTTGGCTATGTTCATCTTCATAAAATTTGACGATGCTTCTCAGAGAGACGACATTGTCGGCATCACCGTTGCCATTATCGTGTGCCGGAACTTAAAACTGCTCCTATTCTTGCAAAAACAAAACCCTAGCGCAAAGTACATGGAAGGCCGCCAGAAATTGTTCTGATTTCCGCCACTGTCTCCCCCTTCTTCGAGATTATCCGGAAACACCGCGTCATCAATGGAGTAACTTTGACAGTGGAACAGATGGGGGACGTTGACATTGTCACTGTAAGAGAACCCAGATAATCATTCCTCTGACTCGGGCTCACATAATCGATGCAAAATAAGACGATGCAAATTTCTCAAATGATAACTTTATACCTAAAATTTGTGTTTTCTCCTAATGAAGGTCAGTTTCTCTATAAATTCTTAGAAGAGAATCATATCTAGATTTGTTGTTGGTAATTTACCCCATCACCACTGAAGAACTCGACATCGAAGTCGTTTCTGCCACATACTTTAACGGTTTATGTTGGGGTTCTCTAGAAAGGTGAAGGTGGGCCACTCAAACTGAAACCCCCATTGTTATTAGGTATCATGAATTCATGATTTGACAATTGGTGAGAGACAACTTAAGCCTCCATTGTTGTTAGCTCGAGGATAGAGAGTCGGAAGGGAGAGAGACAATTGGTGGTTTGTTGTCATAGATTGTGTAGATGGCTGTTGGCATGGATTTATTGTGCACGTGAGCATGCTGACATGGATTTAAAATTGAATATGTAGGATGAGTTTGGCCGGAAAATGTAAAAGATATTATAATTGCAAAATTATTAAATATTGCGTATTTAATTGCAAACTTTGAAAGGTAGTGTGAAAATCATAAAATGGTGTAAATATTGTGTTAATTTATGCAATTAACCCTTATTTAGAGATGTATGTTACATTTATTAATGTTAAATTTAACTATTACAATGAAATACTTATTTTTTTCAATATATATTAGTTATGTAATTTATTGTGTTAATCAAGCACAAGGATATGATGTACATACTTCTCTGCAGCAAAATAGTAAAAAAAAAAATAAAAAAAAAAATGATAAAAAATATATATAAACGGATTATTCAAACTTCAAGTTTGAGCTAAAAAAAATCAAATGATAAAACGTATAAAAATGAAACATATAAAAATAATAACCTTCAAGAGTCTCAACAAAATTTAAGACAAAAGTTTGAGTTATGGATTTGGATATAGCAAGCAAATATTTTAAACATCGAATGATCCAACTCAAAGGGCTACATTTCAAAATTTGAATTTTAAATTGTATTTTTAATAATAATTGAATTTTAAATTTGGAGTGTTAAATTGCATGTGATATAATTAATATAAATAGTGTAATTAGCATAATAGAATAACCAATCTATATATAATAAAAGTAGGAAAGGGATAGTACGAAATTATATGTTTCTTTAAATTTAATTAATTAATGTATATAATATTTTTGAATATTAATATGACAATCTTATAATATATAATTACCCTAATGACGGTTATTATGTACATAGTCCAAATTGATGACTGAATTTCTAGATAGTGTGGAATAATTAGCCACACAATTGAATGTTTGTTTAATTAACTTTTAATTTAATTATAGTAAAATATACATAATTTTTGGATATTAACATATCACATTTTTGTAAGAATATGAGTTCTAGAAAAATTAAATGTACAATCTATATTTTACAAATTCCGAACTTCACTAATATCATTCTTGAAGTTAAATATTGTGATGCATGGAAGGGTTAATAGTTCTTGAATCAGATATGCTCGGTGCATGGGAGTGTTAGTAGCAGATTGCTAGCTTTGGTTATTCAAGTTGATGAGAGCTAGTCATTCTGTTATGAGTGGTTATGCCCGGCTGTTTCAACTGCTTTGATAGATTAAGGTTTTGTATAAATTCTTTTCTTTTCATGCAGTGAGAGAGAGTTCAAGAGATAGATAGAAAATCAGAGAGTTTCAGATCACTTCTTGAGAAAAATCTATTGTGTATTCTAGCATTAGATTGAGAGAAAATCTGAGAGCTTGTGTATGTAATCTGAAAAGATCAATACAAAGTAAATCATCTTCTTTCGGCAGTGGATGTAGATCACATTGATCGAACCACTTAAACCTCGTGTGTTCTTCATTTCTTCTGTTTTCTTCTTGTTGTAGTAAGTGTGCTTGCAATCTTGATCCAACAAAATCTATTTGTTGAACTGGGTTCTTAACAATTGGCATCGTCTGTGGGAAACAGAAGGATCAAGATGAGTTCTGCCCGGTTCGATGTAGAGAAACTCACAGATAAAACAGACTTTGGTCTGTGGAAAGTAAAGATGAATGCGCTCTTGATTCAGCAAGGTCTGGGCGATGCTCTGAAGGAAGAAACCGCAAGCTCTTCTGCGAAGGAGAAATGTGACAAAGAAAAGGGTGAGGAGAGGGCTCTGATGCTGGAAAAGGCACATAACATGATTATCTTGTGTCTTGGGGATAAAGCATTAAGAGAAGTATCCAAAGAAACGACTGCAATCAAGGTATGGAAGAAACTGGAAAGTTTGTATATAGTGAAAACCCTTGCAAATCGCCTATACATGAAACAAAGACTCTACTCGTTTAAGATAACTGAGGAAAAGTCAGTTATGAGCGAAATGGATGAGTTCAACAAGGTTCTTGATGATCTTGAGAACATTGAAGTGAAATTAGAGGAAAGGGATAAAGCTCTAATCCTACTGTCTGCCTTACCAAAATCATTTGAGAACTTCAAAGATACTCTACTATTTGGCAGTAGAGATTTCATTACCCTTGATGATGTGCAGGTGTCACTCAAATCCAAGGAATTGCAGAAGACTGCAGATCAGATGTTGGCTCCCTCTGGTGGAGAAGGACTGAGCATCAAGAAAGCAAATTATAATAAGAAACAGTCCAAGAAGGAGCCAAAATCTGGGAGCAAAAAACCAGACAAGAAGGGAGCTGAAACCCCAGCTAATTAAGAAGTGAGGAAATGTTTTCATTGCCATGAACCAGGCCACTACAAGAAGAGTTGTGCCAAGTGGAGAGCCATGAAAGGAAAAGCTGTAGAAAACACAACTGCAGGCACAAGAAATCAAGCAAATCAAACCACTGACAATACTGATGCTGGTTATGATTTATGTGAAGCTTTATCCATAGCTTCTGCAGAAATTAGAACTGAATAGGTACTAGATTCAGGTTGCAGTTTTCATATGTCACCCAAGAAGGAATGATTTTCAAAATTCAAGGAGTTGAATGGAGGAACTGTCTTGTTAGGCAATGATCAGTCATACAGAATCAAAGGCATTGGAGCTGTCAAGATCAGAATGTTTGATGGAGTAATCAGGAAGCTGAGCAATGTGAGGTATGTTCCTAATCTCAGAAGAAATCTAATTTCATTGGGAATTTTTGATTCAATGGGGTATAAGTTTGAATCAAAAAATGGCAAGTTGATGGTATCTAAGGGTACTAATATTGTAATACAAAGAAGAAGGAAGAATGATCTCTATTTTCTGATTGGTAATACAATGAGTGGTCAAGAACACACTGTAAATCAGAGGGATAATACATATTTGTGGCATGGAAGGCTTGCCCATGTGGGTGAAAAGGGCCTGCAGGAGTTATCCAGACAAAACTTACTGTCTAGAGATACATTACAAAAGCTGCAAATGTGTGAGCATTGCATTTATGGCAAGGCAAAGAGGTTGAAATTTACCACTACAACACATACCTCTACTGAGATCATGCAATATGCTCACTCTGATTTGTGGGGGCCTGCCAAGATCACAACAAAAGGTGGTGGTAGATTTTTCTTGTCTATAATAGATGATCATTCAAGGAAAGTATAGATATACATTCTTAAAATCAAATCTGAGGCATTTGAAAGGTTTAAGGAATGGCTATCTGATGTAGAGAACAATACTGGAAAGAGGCTGAAATACTTGAAAACAGATAATGGCCTTGAGTTTTTAGCTGAGGAGTTCCAAAGCTACTGCAAAGAAAGAGGTATAACCAGGCATAGGACAGTGCCAGGAACACCTCAATAGAATGGTATTGCAGAGAGGATGAACCAAACTCTTTTGGAAAGAGTAAGGTGTATTCTGAGCAGTTCTGGATTTCCAAAGTCATTTTGGGGAGAGATAGTTAACACAGCAGCATATCTCATAAATAGATGTCCAGCTACTGCTCTCGAATTCAAGACTCCAGAAGAGGTTTGGAGTGAAAGACCTGCAGAGTACAATTATCTAAAGATTGTAGGTTGTTTGGCATATGCTCATACCAAACAAGATAAATTAAAGCCAAAACCTCTAAGATGTGCTTTTGTTGGCTACCCTAAAGGAGTTAAATGGTACAAACTATGGTCTATTGAGGGACGGAAGTTCATCATCAACAGAGATGTGTCTTTTGATGAAAATAGCTTTCCTTTGAAGGTGTCATCTGGTCAGAATACCTCTCAGTTAGCAGGAACAGAAGCTCAATCAACAAGTGGTAATACTCAGATTGAGGTAGAGTCTCAAATTCCAACAAGATATCCTGCTGAGTCTACATCTAACAGAGATGCAATTGTTGAGGATTCAGAAGATGAGGAGGATCACAGTCACAACAACTATCAACTTACTAGAGACAGATCAAGAAGGATAATCAGACCTCCTGCATAGTTTGGGCAAGCTGATATAGTGTCTTTTACTTTATTCTCAGCTCTTGAGATGGAGCAATATGAACCAAGAACATATCAGGAAGTAATTAGTTGTGCATAAAGTGATAAATGGCTAGTTGCCATGGAGGAAGAAATTTTGTCTCTGAGCAAGAATGAAACCTGGGAGATTGTTGAAAAACCAAGGAAACAGAAACTTGTAGGTTGCAAGTGGATCTACAAGAAGAAACCAGGAGCTACAAAGGGAGAAGGGCTGAGGTATAAATCTAGACTTGTAGCTAAAGGCTTCTCATAAAGAGAAGGAATAGACTACAATGAGATATTCTCACCTGTGGTAAAGCATTGTCTAATAAGAATCTTGTTAGCACTTGTAGCTCAGCTCAATCTGGAGTTACATCAGATGGATGTAACAACTGCATTTCTTCATGGAAGATTGGAAGAAGATATCTACATGAGGATACCAGATGGGATCTCTGTGAAAGATGTTGAGAACAAGGCATGTAAGCTTCAGAGATCTTTATATGGTTTGAAGCAAAGCGCCAGACAGTGGTATCTTAGATTTGATGACTATATGTTGTCTCAAAGGTGTAAAAAGAGTAATTATGATCACTGTGTATATTTCAGAACTGAAAGAGTGTCTACTACTTATCTTCTGTTATATGTGGATGATATGCTCATTGCAAGTGATTCAGTGGAAGGGATCACAAGTGTAAAGGATATTCTGAGAGCAGAATTTGAAATGAAGGACCTTGGAGAAGCCAAGGTTATTCTGGGAATGCAGATAAAGAGAAGGAGGAGTGATAATGTAGTAATTCTCACTCAAGAATCCTATCTTGGAAAGGTATTTAAAAGGTATAACATGAATCTGTATAAGTCAGTCACCACTCCACTCAAGCAAGGGTTGAAATTAAGTCTAAAGCAAGAAGCATCTATAGCTACAGATCAGTCAGAAATGAATAGCATTCCTTATGCCAGTACAGTAGGAAGTTTGATGTATACAATGGTGTGCTGCAGGCCTGATTTGGCTTATGCTATGAGTGTTCTGAGCAGGTTTATATGCAATCCTGGAAGAAGTCACTGGGAATCAGTAAAATGGGTCATGAGATACATTCAAGGTTCTGTTGGAAAAGGGTTAAAGTTTCAGAAATGCATGGGTGGAAGTGATGCTCTGGTTGGTTTTGTTGATGTAGATTTTGCTGCTAATACGGACACAAGAAAATCACTTACTGGATATGTGTTTCATTTTTTGGAGCTGCTATAAGTTGGAAATCAACTCACCAATCTATAGTTGCTCTTTTAACCACAAAAGCAGAATATGTGGCACTTACTGAGGCTGTGAAAGAGAGTGTCTGGTTGAGAGGCATTCTGGGAGAGTTTGGTGTTAATCAGGATTGTGTTGCTATCTTTTGTGATAATCAAAGTGCTATCCATTTATCTAAGCACCAAGGTTATCATGAAAGAACAAAGCATATAGATGTCAAGCTGTATTTTGTAAGAGATCTCGTAGAGAAGAAGGAAATCTCAGTTGCAAAGATTGATACTACTGAGAATCCAGCTGATAGTTTCACTAAGGCACTACTAACTGCAAAGTATGAGTTGTGCATGGGCCTTATTGGTCTAAATTAAAAGATGGAGTAAAGTTTGCAGCTCATGTGGAGCATGTGTTTGTTGTTTTAAGGACAGTAGGTTCAAACTTTTGCTTTGGAGGTTGATTCAAGGCTAAGGTGGAGAATTGTGATGCATGGAGCGGTTAATAGCTCTTGAATCAGATATGCTCGGTGAATGGTGCAGTGCATGGGAGTGTTAGTAGCAGATTGCTATAAGGTTTATTCAAGTTGATGAGCGCTAGTCATTCTGTTATGAGCGGTTATGCCCGGCTGTTTCAATTGCTTTGATAGATTAGGGTTTTGTATAAATTCTTTTCTTTTCATGCAGCGAGAGAGAGTTCGAGAGATAGATAGAAAATCAGAGAGTTTCAGATCACTTCTTGAGAAAAATCTATTGTGTATTCTAGCATTAGATTGAGAGAAAATTTGAGAGCTTGTGTATGTAATCTGAAAAGATCAATACAAAGTAAATCATCTTCTTTCGGCAGTGGGCGTAGATAGAGATGCCCACGGTTCCGGTTCCGGTTACAAACCGCCGGTTAGGCGGTTCCGGAACGGCGGAACCGGAACCGCACCGTGCGTAGACGGTTGACGGTTTCGGTTTGTTAACCGGAACCGCCGGTTTTCACCTCGGCCGGTTTTGGCCGGTTACCGGCGGTTATCCGGTTAACTGCCGGTTTCCGGTTTTTTTTTCCTTCTATTTCTCCGAACTCGAATTGATGATTGGACGAAAAACTACTAAGTACTAAATCGATAAAATTACTAATTTACAAGTTAAAAACTAAGAAGTATGACAAAACACTAGTTTATTTGAATTTTGATATTATTATATAATTTTATAATTTATATCTTACAATTTACAAGTTATAAAATTTACAAGTTACAACTTACAAGAATATTGAGAATACAATTTAATTTATCAAATTACAAGTTACAAAATACAAATTGTAAATTAATCAAGCTATGAAAATATGAAATTACAATTTACAAATTTACAAATTACAATTTACAAATAACAAGTTACAAAATACAAATTGTAAATTAATCAAACTATAAAAATATAAAATTACAATTTACAAATTTACAATTTACAAATTACAATTTACAAGTTACAATTTGAGCTAATTTAGAATTTAGGAATTAGGGGGGAAAGAGAAATAATTGAAATTTGGGTTGCACTTCATATGAAGCTGCCTACGTATCCCTTACCTTGGAATCAAAGCCCTCGTAGTTCATTTTACCTTTTTTCCTTGGCGAGTCTAGAATTCGAAGTCGTCGTCCCAATCATCTACGGTTTGGCTCCCTCCTTCGGCTTCACTCTCCAAGCCAACTTCAATGAGCGGGCCATCCATCAAGTCGTCCCAGCGGTTCTCTTGCTCTCTTAGGTCGGCTTTGGACTCATCCTTCAACATCATTTGAGCTTCGAGGTGATCCGGTGTCAAATTTGATCTCCGTTCGTCCAACATGTAACCGGATTCACTGAAAGCTTGCTCGACCGCAACCGTTGATGCCGGGACTCCAAAAATCTCCCTTGCCATAATTGCAAGCAAACGATACTGCTCTTGATTTCGGAACCACCACTTGAGAACATCAAAATTGTTGGGACCTGTATTTTCATCATCGGGGGGCACAACAGGGTCTTGCAAATACATATCTAATTCATTTTGACTATGCCTAGTATTTCCTCTACTGTGGAAAAAATGTTGGAATTCTTGTAAAGCACTACCATGTGAAGATGAAGTATTTAATCCTAACGAAAAAGAACTACTAGAACCTGAAGAACGATTGGTTGGACGAGTTATACTATCAACATATTTTAACTCATATTCTCTATAAAGTGAATATATAGACTCATAAATTTCTGTTTTAATTTCTTCAGCAGTTGGCACATGTATATCGGGATCGGAACCTGTAAAACTCATAGTAGACAAAAATTTGTAATACATGTCAATCATATCGTTAGTAGCACTTAGCTTAAAAGTAGGATCCAATATTTTTGCAACTAAAAAAATATTAGGCACATGATCAAAATATTTAAGCCATTTTTTTACCATGGCTAGAATCATATCTTGCAAATCGGGTTTATAACTACAAGCATTAAATTTTTCAGCAATTAAACAACAATGATACATAAATTTGCAAACAGTAGGGTAATACACACCGAATAAATCTTTTGTTGCATATTGAAAAACTTGTAAAAGCTCCATTAATTCAATACAATCATCCTAATATGAAGATAATAAAATAAACGATTCAATATGCGTAGCAAAAAAAGAACATAATAATTCACGATATTCAAAAGTTGCAGAAAGCATTTCATAAGTAGAGTTCCACCTATTAGGCACATCTAAGTTAAAAATTTTAGGATGCACACCAGCTTCCCTACAGAATTTTTTCCACCTACGTCTAACTCTAACTCTACCATGAATATAATCTACAGCGTCACGAATAGGTTGAATTGAGTTATTTAATATTCTAAGTCCATCTTGAACACATAAATTCAAAATATGAGCAATACATCGAGTATGAAAATATTTACCATGCAAGGTTGGATTACATGCTTGAATTAATTCTCTAATACTAGTCGTATTAGCACTCGCATTATCAAAACCAATAGAAAAAATTTTATCAAGCATTTTAAAATGATTGCAAATTTTAATAATAGCCTTAGCAATATTAGTAGCACTATGTTGACAGTTAAATCTACGACAAGCAATTAAATATTTATTTAAATTCCATGAATAATCAATCCAATGCAATGTAACAGCAATATAATGACAACGGATAAATTTATCAGACCAAATATCAGAACAAATAGCAACCCTATAAGGAATTTTACTAATAACACTTTTCAATTTCGACTTATATCTTATATGCAATTTTTCAAGGGTCCTAGTCATAGTCATTCTAGGTATTCTTTGAGCACCAGGATTATAAGCAGCTTTCATATGACGTTCAAAATTCATGCTATCGGCAAATTGAAGTGCTAAAGATTCTTCACAAATAAAATAACACATTTGTTCCCTAGCAACTAGAAGGTCAAACCTAAAGAGTTGGGATGAGTATGACGTACATTCACCTTGGAAGTTGAGTTGCGATTGAGCTTGAGCACGTCCAAGTTCGACTTGATGATTGTTGGTGATGTGTGACCAGTACGTCCCATAGCCTCCTCCAGTGCGAAATTTGTATTACTTCGGACAATAGTTGCAATACAAATCAAACACACCCGCTTCATTATTCCTTGTCACCTTTCAAAAATGAATAGTGAAGAGAGCAGATTTTAGTGCCGTATTTCTTGTTGGAACGGCCTTCGTCTCTTCCTCCGCCTCCTCTGTGTCGAGATCGATGGATGGATTTCCGCTGAAAGCACGAGATTCTTGAGATCGCTGTAATTCTTCAAACTGGATCCATCTTGCCACTTCTTTGTCAACTTCCATTTGAGAAGTAGGATTGTTGTAAAAACCGCCCCCAGTTGGATCATGGTAGAAACCGCCACCACTTGGATCGTTGTAGAAACCGCCATCGGCTCTGCTATAGGGATTCACATATTCTTCAGGTTGTTGTTGTTGAAATTGAGGCGACGTCGTATCAGCATCATCAGAAATATGTACTCCAGAATGAGTACGATGACGACGACGTGGAGCTTCGGAACTATCAGCAATAGCTTTGCCTTTACCCTTATCGGCTCGGCTACCTCGGCTAGACATGATGATTAGGGATGATAGGAAATGAGTAGAATTGTAGAAATGAAGAAATCGAGATATTGAGAGATTGAGAGTGGAGAGAGTAACTTCGTAAAATTGTAACTTGTAAGAAAACTTGAATAAGAAAATGATATTGCTAAAATAGAGAGAATTTAAGTATAGAGAGAGAGATTGAGAGTTTGGTATGAGTGAAAATGGTGGAGGAAATGGGGTATTTATAGGTGAAAATTGGGGAGTGGGGGGAAAAAATTTAAAATTCGAATTTGAAAAATTTTGAAAAAAAAAAGGCCGAACCGTCGGTTTTGGCGGTTTGGCCTAAAACCGCCGGTTTGGGCTCCAAAACCGGCGGTTCCACGTCAGCGATCCGCCTCTGTGTGTTCCTAGCCGTTGATCGAGATCACGCAGATCGTGATCTCGACCGTTAAAATATATATATATACAAACCGCCGGTTAACTGCCCAAACCGGCAGTTTGAAAAAATCCATCCGCCAAACCGGAACCGGACCGCCCTATTATGGTTGACGGTTACGGTTTACAAACCGTAACCGTCCGTACGGTTCTGGAACCGTGTCAAACCGGCAAACCGGCGGTTATAACCGCCGGTCCGATTTTATTTGGGCAACTCTAGGCGTAGATCACATTGATTGAACCACTTAAACCTCGTGTGTTCTTCATTTCTTCTGTTTTCTTCTTGTTGTAGTAAGTGTTGCAATCTTGATCCAACAAAATCTATTTGTTGAGCTGAGTTCTTAACAAATATAATTTAAGGCAACTTATTATTTATTTTATCAGCAAAGAACAAAGAGAAGTATGTTTTCATTGTTAATCTTCGTCAAATTGCATGCAATTCCAGTAAAAAGTCGAGTGCAACAAACCTGCTATAGATTTTTTTTTTTTGGATTCTCATTAGAAAGATTATCCACAATTGTGATACAAATCCACCTATTTACAAATTAAAAAAAATCACATATTTTAAACAGAATTTAAATAAACAAATTCATCTTAAAGTATATATATATATATATATATATATAGGGGAAGGGATAGGTGAAAATCAATCCTAGTGTGTGAACTAGAAACCACACAATCCTAAAAAAACAAAGGCTCAGATTTAATGAAAAAGATGGTGGTAATTCTGTCATATTTAAAAAGTTTTTCACGCGGGGGTATTAACGTAATTTGTTAATTCTTATAAAAACCGCGGAGGGATTTGATAACAGATCATCATGCTAACGAAGTATTACCATCATGCTAACAAAAGATCATAGTTATGCTAATTAATGTTTTCAAATATTATTAGCGAAAAGTATATTTTAAAAATTAATTATAAACCTAATTTAATTTAATAAACCCTAATTAATTGGAAAAAATCATAATTTGATGAAATAAACATTGACTGGATGTTGTAAACCCTAAATGAGTTGGAACAAATAATAATAATAATAATAATAATAATAATAATAATGATAATAATAATAATAATAATATATTTGTACTATGTGAGCATTATGGTTTTGTTTCATCAGCACTGTGAATACACTATGTTAGCATATGACAATACTCTATCAACATACGTTATAAACCATAATTTGATGAGATAAATCATAATAATCAATTAGGAACAATAAATGAAAAATTAAATTCAAAAAAATAACCATAATTAGATGGAATAAACCATAATTGAGATTGAATAAACCCTAATAAATTTGTACTACACTAGCATTATGATAATTCTTTGTTAGCATAGTGAATACATTATGTTAGCATATGATAAATGCTTCGTTAGCATACTTTATCATATGTTATCATAATGCTGACGAAGATTTATTATTATATGCTAACGAAAGCATTTATAACCTGGGCACGCGTAAAAAAATATCTTTTTTATTTTTCATTCATATTTTTTCATCTAAATATAACCTTTCGACATCTTAAATGAAAGAGCATGAAGAGAGATTTAATTTAATATATTTTTTGCGTACATTAGATTAAAAACGAGCAAATTATGGTCGTTTAAAGTTTTTAAGATATTTTTTTAATTGGTGACGTCATCATTTTTAATGAGTTTGGATGAAAATAACCCTCATTCATTTATTTTTTGCCCTTTATTTACGAAATTGCCGCCATCTCTACATTAAATATCAACTATTTGATCTAGAAAAATGGTATAAGATGAGGTCTTAGTTCATCTTAAAGTATATATATTTTGTCATTACATCTCCCTTTACTACTTACACTCTATGCAAAAAGTAGATAACAAAATAATAATTTTTTTTCATTTGAATATACGTGCAAAAAACAAATCTAATCCAGATTTATAAGTTCTGAAAACTCTTTGAGTTCAACTACAATTATAAATTCATTTTATACTATTATATTCTTTTTAAAAATTTATAGATAAAAAATAAATCACACCATATCATTATTAAAAATTGTAGTGCTAATACAAACGGAACTAAACATGAATTATAATGATTCTTACCAAAGCCTTAAAAATTATACTTCAAATATGGAGCTAGAATTCTTCTATTAGAATTTAAAAATTCCACATAAGTATTTTCTAATAAGCAAACTACATTAAGTTTTTCAGTCGAATTTAAACATTGGCCGAATAATCCACATCCATTATCATCTTCTCGATTGCGTTCCATCAACACATTGATATATTTGTATCCTCCTATACGTTCCAAAGAAAGGAACAAAAATAATATTAATTTTGAATTGAAGTTCTATAATGAGTTATATTTAATGCTGAAAAACTAAAATTGAGAAACAAAAATAAATGTAACATCAAACCCAACAATGTTGAATCAAAAAATGAGAATGGAGGTAATTATATTCTGAAATGAACAATTTAAAATAAATATTATTAAAAAAATGAGAAAGGTAAACATCGTAACAAAGAGAGAGATGAGTATAGGCAACAAAGACAAACCTGAAATTTTCACAAATTGAGTATGGGAATTCAAAGAAACGGTATATCACTATATATATATAGTTAAAATAATTTGCATCTCTCTTTACAGATATTAATTGATTAATTGGTGTAATTGGTGATGTAATTATAGAAACATAATAATAACTCATATAATTATAGAAACATAATTATTAATTGATTGCAATCGGTAATAATATAGATTACATGCACAAACAAACCATCAATAGTATATTGCATACGGGTTTATAAATATAAATTAAGGCAATTATTTTTAAATTATGTATGTGTGTATGTATATATATATATTCTACTATATTGTATTTTCATTCTATATATCATGCATAAAATAAATATATTTCTATACATAAACATATAATGTGTGTGTATATATATATATAATTACCATTACATCCTATTTAATAAAATCATAATATATAGATGATAATTCAATTTTTTTTACCATATATAGTAATTAATTGTGACAATTGTCTATATATATTCATTAATTAAAGAAAAATATAAGAACCCTTAAGTATAGAGGCATTGATTATGATTTGGATGATACCATTTATAAATTAAGTATAGAGGCATTAATTATAATAATAAATTAGTATGTTATTAAATTATTAAAATGCCCTTATGCAATGGGTGAGAAAATGTGTTGTCAGGAGTCTGTTATAATATATATATATATATATATATATAGGGGTTGGATAAAAAATACACCTTTTTTCGGTGTAGGAACTAGGAACCCATCTTATACCGTCCACCTAGATGATCTAATGGTTGAGATTAAATGTCAAAGTCAAGGCAAAAAAAAGGAGGCAGGGGTATAGTTGTCCAGTCCCCATAAAAAAGCCGATGTCATCACTTTTTAAAAAAAATCCTAAAAACTTTGAACGACCATAACTCACTCGTTTCAAATCGGATTAACGCAAATAATATATCAAATTAAAGATCTTTTCATGATCTTTAATTCAAGATCAGTCATGGATATATTTGTTCAAATAAATATAGACGAAAAATATAAAATATATATTTTTACTCGTGTCTAGCACAAAAATACTTTCGTTAGCTTTTAAATAATGGTTCGTCAGCATTATGATAAGTTGATAACGTATGCTAACGAAGCATTTTTTATATGCTAACATATTGCATTCATTGTACTAATGAATGATTATCATAATGTTAACGTAGTACGCATACTTATATTATTATTATGATTTATTACATTTCAATTATGCCTTATAATTATTTTTTATGATTTAATTTTTATGTTTTAGTTACTAATTGAATATTATATATTATTTATTTAATCAATTAGAATATATTAGTTAGAGTTTTCTTCATCCATTTATGGTTTATTACTTATGTTAACGATGAATTATCATATGCTAACATAGGTTATTCGCAATGCTGATAAAATAATATGATTATGCTAATGTTTTATATTTATATTGTTATTATAATTTATTCCATCCAATTGTGGTTTATAATTAATTTTTAGAACTTAATTCTATTTTTAGATCATTGAAGTTTATTATATCTGAATTATGATTTATTTCATCCTATTAGAATTTATAATTATACTTTAGAATTTAATTTTTCGTTAACAATATGAGAAAATTTTTCATTAGCATAAAGATAATGCTTCGTTAGCATGATGATAATACTTCGTTAGCAAGACGATATGTTATCAAATATCCTCCGTGATTTTTATAAGAATTACCAAATTACGTTAATACCCCGTGCGATTTTTTTTTCAAATATTACAGAATTGCCACCACTCCTTTTAATCAAATCCGGACCATAGATCTTTATTATTTATATGGTGTGAGATGGGTTCCTAGTTCCTACACTAGGTAGGGTTTGCATTGTAATCCTCCCCTATATATATATATATATATATATATATAAGAGCAATGTAAGAAAAATGTGAATTTTCCACTTTGATTGTGTAGAATGACAGTCTTGTGAAACAAAATTAAAGTGCTAAAATGTCACTTATTCAGAAATGGAGAGAATATTTTTGAGGTTGAAATTAACTTTGCAGATATTAATTAAAAATCTTATTATAGAACGTTTACACAATGTATGGTAATTAATTAAATGATATTTTACAAATTGAAATTTTATATAGAATCTAATACATCTAAGCAAACTCTCTATTATTAATACATCAAAACAGATATGATATTGATATCTTATATGGTATAATACATTTCATATTAAAATATTCAACCTTATACCATACTATCTAGTAAATGAGCCCGTAATATGCTTATGGTTTACAATAAATTTAAAACTTGCATCTAAATTACAATAAATATTGCTGAACGATTTACAATATATTGCAAAATAAAGTAGCTTTTTACTACGAAAACTACGGCCTACAAAATATAGCATACAACATTTAGTTTTTATTTTATTTTTATTTTTCTATACAATATAATTAGTTAAATATAGCCTCTCTACTCATAAATTAGACATTCAGTTGAGATTATCTAGTCATCCATAAATTACAAAATTAGAAATAAATAATAAAAGATGAAGAAAAGCAGATTCCTTCAGCGATTCTGGTCCCTTTTCGACCACCTCTCAATTTCACACCTTCACTTTTTTACTCAATCTCTCTCCTCTCACTATTGCTTACGCGTCACCCCAACACTCAAGCTTTCCAGACTTCTACACACACAAACACATATATATTAATATATTATATATAAACACACACACACACACACACACACTCCAATTTATTATTATGTACATGTATTTATAGTATACGGAGAGAGAGAGAGAGAGAGAGAGAGAGAGAGAGAGAGGGAGAGAGAGAGAGCGCTCGGCACCAACAAAGCCACTTCCCATTGCCGTTTCTAGCTAATACATTTGGATCAGTATCACCGAAGAATTTCAATATTCATTCAATAAAAGAAAATCAAACAAAAACACCTCAGTTTCATCAGTCTGTGAGCGCGCTCTCTCTCTCTCTCTATCTCTTCGTTTGCTGGGTTCCTATTCTCCATTTCTACCTCTCTCTTTCATCTGCACTCCAACTTGTCTCTTTCGGTCTGCGTCCAATTCTGAATTCTCTCGTTTTTTCATCACCTCCGCGTTGCATGTCGTTTTACACAGATTCCTGACGCGTTTTGCTTGTCACTGCATTTCCACTCCTTTTTATATTCATTCAAATACTAATTCTATACTATTTGGATATATACATACAAACATATATATTTATAGTTTTATTTTACAGGAGTAGTTTATTCTCCATTTCTCAACTTCCCCCATTGTGCGAGTCCTCCACACCGTCAGTTTTCTATGCTGACAACAAATTTAGCAAAACAGTTATCGCATTTTACTTAATTCAATGAGGGGAGGTGGAAGAAATGATCGGCGGTGGGGCTCCGACACGATACCTACCGGAAATTTAGCCAGCGAAGGATCCTCACCGGCGACAGACTACTCCACCGATTTGGCGGCAAACGCGGCGGAGTTCGTCGAAGTCACGCTCGACCTCCAGGACGACGACACCATCATTCTGCGCAGCGTTGAGCCGGCGACGGTGATCAGCATCGACGGCAATGACGTCATCTCCGGAATCGAGACTCCGACGCATTCGTCGGCGTCGCGATCTCCGACCATGCGGCGGAGCGCTTCGAACAAGCTGCTCCAGTTCTCGCAGGAGCTGAAAGCGGAGGCGCTGGCGAAAGCGAAGCAGTTCTCGCAGGAGCTGAGGCGGTTCTCGTGGAGCCACGGCCACGCGTCGCGGATACTCGCGGGCGTCAGCGGCGGAGGAAACGGCGGACTCGACTCCGCGCTGGCGGCTAGGGCGATGCGCCGCCAGCGTGCGCAGCTCGATCGCACGCGCTCCGGCGCTCACAAAGCGCTGCAGGGGCTCAAATTCATCAGCAACAGCAGCAAAAACAACCGCGTTGATGCGTGGAACGAAGTTCAGATCAATTTCGAGAAATTCGCCAAAGACGGTTACCTTCATCGCGCTGATTTTGCGCAATGCATAGGTAATTACTTAATTGATCGATCTAGTTTCAATGGATAAATTTATCTATTCTCTTTAATTAATTTTTAATTTTGTCTAAATAGGGATGAGAGATTCGAAGGAATTTGCGCTGGAATTGTTCGACGCATTAAGCAGAAGAAGAAGATTGAGAGTGGACAAGATCAGCAGAGAAGAACTTTACGAATTTTGGTCACAAATTAGCGATCAAAGTTTCGATTCGAGACTCCAGATTTTCTTCGACATGTATGTATCATTTTTTTTTGAAATTTAGTTAATTAACAAATTTTACTTCACTACTAAGTCAATTTAGTAATTGAAGTTACAGTAAAAATGGAAATCGATGCCAAAATTTACACAAACAATTAATTTTGGGAAGCTGTCTAAAAAAGAAAGACGCGGTACAAGGTTAATTATTGACTAATTATCCGTGATTAACTACTATTATTTTAATTAATTTGAACTAATCTATGATCGTGATGCAGGGTGGACAAAAATGAGGATGGCCGGATCACGGAGGAGGAAGTGAAGGAGGTAGCAATATTTATTTCTTTCTCTTTAATTAATTTGTTTGGTTAATCATTTCTCGACTAATTAATAAATAATGGGTAATCATCACTATTTTTAAAATTAATGGAGTCATGATTATGAGGTAATTAAATCACAGTCTGTCAGATTCCTGTAGCATTAAATAATAGAGCTGACCAATTAATTAGGCACAATATAGATACATAATTTATATATAGTATAATTATTTTTTAAAGGTAAATATTACCTCTCCATGCAATTCTAAGATTTAGTGGGATACTTGCTCAATACATGATCCAATATCTATAACAAAATGTTTCGTATAATTTTTAAAATTTATTTCAAGAGTGGGGTTTCAATTTTAATATAGGTTAATTAGGGAAAGGCTCAAAAGGGTGACTAGATTATGTAATTGCCTGTACCAACAACTCCAATATATGTATATACGTTTGTGCGTGTATATATTAAACATGTAATAATATTGATTGTACTTTTCTTGGTCTACTGGCTAATTAATAGGTGTGTCAGTTTTTCCAATTAGAGTTTAATTGTAAAAGGGAAATTTTGAACCTCTAATAGTGTGATTAACTACAAGAGTTGGTAAATGCTATTTTAATTTGTAGATGTATATGCATGCAATATTATGCTTCTAGTTTTGTTATTTGGTGAGATTGATTTATGTACACATATATATTTCTACAGATATATGTGCACAGGTATTTATTTGATGTTGAACTATAAATGTTGTTTTTTTAGCAGATATAAATATTGTTTTTGAGATAGTCAAAGTATGATACGTCAAAATTCTCCAAAATGCACCGACTTCTAAATAAAGATTAAATCAACTCTGGGAGTTGGTGGGGGCAAACCTGTAAACTCTGAATGAATAAATAATTGACGGAATAATTCCTTAATTACTAATGCACACTTATTTTTCTATTTTTTTTTTAATATTTTGTAGATTATTATGGTTAGTGCATCTGCAAATAAATTATCGAGATTGAAAGAGCAAGCAGAGGAATACGCAGCTCTAATCATGGAAGAGTTAGACCCTGAGAGGCTAGGCTACATTGAGGTAATTAACGACTTATTTTCAGTCTAACCACTTCTTAATTAACTTTTCGTATTAAACGTCATCTATAATAAAACGTAACACGCGAACATACATATATAGGAACATGATTGTACGTACATGCATATTATGTAAGGGATAGATAATGACATATCTAATTTATAATTTAGTACGTTAGATTTGATAAAAATTTTAATTTGTATGCTTGCAAGTCACAAAATTGATGAGTTGCCCCAAAAGTTACCATTGTACTTGCATAGTTTATTTTAGTATTTATTGAATTTTTCTACACCAACCACAGCACATAGAATGAAAAATGGTTGCAACTAAAATTATCATGTTGGACTTTGGTACCAAAATTAAACAAAAAAGAAAGTCAGTAGTTAGACGACAAATGATTGATTATATACTTTTAATATTGGGATAATCGTGTTGTTCAACTATACACGTTGAATTAAATATCATATATATGTTATGCGTTTATGTATAAAAATAGAGTTATATCGCGTCAAATTTCAATATCCATCCTAAAAAATTATCAAAGGCCCGTGTTCCCAAGTCAAAATGGAGAATTTAGGCGAGTCAGTGAAATTAGGAAAATGCTAATAAAAAACATTATTTAAATTACCGAACAATCAAAACTTTTCGAAAATATTATATATAGAGAAGCACTTGTGTGCAGTAGGTGCACCATCAGGTGCATTGACCGGCTCAACATGTTGACAGGTGAATGCTGGAAAACGCAAGTTGACTCGGTCAACTCAAATTTTTTTTTTGTCAAAATCAGTAGCAACCGTAACACTAAAAAGTATCACTCAAAAGCCCAAAAGTATCACATGTATCCTTAAAAAGTGTCGGTCAAAACAAATAAATAAATAAATAAATAAACTGTCAAAATCAGTATCAACCATAACACTAAAAGTATCACTCAAAATTCAAAAAGTATCATTTGTAACCTTAAAAAGTATCAACTATTTTATCATTTTTCTTTCTTGCGGGTTGACCGGGTCAACCCGCGTTGACTCGGTCAACGCGACCGTCTGATATAAACTTATATAGATCTCGTGCATGCAAGTTTTTGCCATATATATATATATATATATATATATATATATGCATTTAATTTGTCCTAATTATCTACGGCAAAGTATATATCTATTGTCTATGTTGATTGCTCAACGACCCTCCAGTACTTCGCTTATAGGCTGAGAGAAATATATATAGATTTTTTGATTATTTAAAAAATAAATTATTTGAAGCTAAAAATGAACTTATATAAAATAGGTATGCTAGTTACTACTATATTTTACGAGGTGTAGGGCATTAATCTTGAAAAATATGCGCTTAGGCCAGCTAATACTTTGATTTAACGTACAGAAAAATACTTTATATATCTGAAAATACCTTTTTAGCAACAAAAAAAAAAGAATTGATGTTTTAGATTTTAAGAAAGAGATTAAGTTTAACATTTCCGCATTACACTCAATTTAAGAGCAATATTTAATGACATAAAACAGAATAACAGATAGAGTGAATTAAGCCTCCTAGATATATCTATGTGCAATTCTCTATAACACAATACTCCCTCCGTCCCATAATTATAGTCCATTATTCCTTTTTGGGATGTCCCAAAATTATAGTCCTATTCTAAATTGGGATTGTATTTAAATATTTTTTTACAAATATAACCCTATTTAATATAGTATGAATGCAATTAATATAGTAAAAAATAAGGGCAATATAGGATAATTATTGTAAATTGTATATTTCCAATACATATTAAATGTGATTTCTTAATCTGTGTGAAAATGGGAAGTGGACTATAATTATGGGACGGAGGGAGTATGTATTATGAAAAGAAGGTAATATATAATTAATGTGAGGATAGATATTGGTTAAATGAATGCTAATCCAGGAGTAGCTTTCTTGACAACTGTTTCTTCAAAGGACTGATCAAATTACCTAATTTCAATTTAGATAATAAGACCAAGTTAATCAAGAAAACTATAAAATAATGCAACTCAAAGTTATAATACTAAATACGTCTTGAAAAGTAATTAGCTGTACCAAATATTAGTTAGTAACCTTTTTTTATTGTTGTCTAGATAGCTTCATGACACAGTCACACGCCATATAATTATATAATAGAACAGAGGCGGTTTTAAAATTTATAAACCCAAATTATGTATATAATAGATAGGTAAGTGATAATTCAAAAACACTATTATTATAGAAATTAATGTCTTGGTCACAAATTTAACTTATAATATATAAAATAGATAGTAGCGTTCAATATTTAAAAGGCTCCAGCTATAGTAGATGGGTGAGGTATTTTTAAGTTTCTAACATTATTGAGGTCAAAATGAGGCGAAAAAAAAGAAAATTGCAAAAGTAAAAATTAGAAAATTAGAGAACCATACAGTATATTATAGCTATGGTAACAAAACAGAGGTATGTTACATGCATTTCAAAATTGTACACTAAAGCGACTAGCAAAAATTTAAAAAAATTATAATAAAAGATTTTATACCGATTTGGAATGGAGAATCTTGTGTAGTCAAGCTCAATGGCGCTTTTGTCGTTTCTCAATCATGCAACGTTGTAGACGCACGCCTTATTGGCCCATGTGAACATTCTATTTTACGGACCATTAAAGCGTGTTTTCAGCACTCAAAAGAAAATACATGTTAAAATGGAACTGACACATTTACATATATATGGTCCAAAACATTATTGCATTTATCCCATTTCCAGAAAAAAATCCGCATGATCCAACTTTATTGATCATCATCATATATCTCATGCATGTTATTTGGTCACACATTATATTACAATGATGCAGCTGTGGCAGCTGGAGACACTACTGCTACAGAAAGACACATACCTAAACTACAGCCAGGCCTTGAGCTACACAAGCCAAGCCCTGAGCCAGAATCTCCACGGGCTCCGATATCGAGGCCGGATTAAGAGACTAAGCACCAAACTAATCTATTTTTTGCAAGAAAATTGGAGGAGGATTTGGGTGCTGATGTTGTGGATTATGATCATGGTTGGACTATTCACGTGGAAATTCTATCAATACAAACAAAAAAATGCGTTCAAGATCATGGGCTATTGCCTTCTCACAGCTAAGGGTGCGGCTGAGACTCTCAAATTCAACATGGCTCTCATATTATTGCCTGTGTGTAGGAACACCATTACTTGGCTGAGGTCGTCTAAGATGGGCTACTTTGTGCCGTTCGATGACAACATCAATTTTCACAAGGTACGATCCATGATTTTTTTTTTTTGCATGAAAATACATATATCTAATTTGGGCCCCATGCATATGAGAAGCTTACTATTTGAGGACCATTCGTATTCTTTAAGACTAATAATAGAGAGAGAAATAAAGTAGAAAACATAATTAGATGAGAAATGAAGTGTGTTCATAAGCATCACCTACTCGATCACACTTGTTATATTTTCTTGTTTTATACTTCTATATGAATAAGTCAGCGCTGATTGTTTCATTCTCATCCACGAAAATCCGAAAAAAAATAAAAATATCTATACTTTATTTTATTTTTCTACCTGAAATTTATCTGGTCAAATGAGAATCGAGCAGAGAACTTTGACATTTTGTAGCATAATATAATCAGAACTTCTTTGTTAGTTTCTAACATATTTATACAATGTATATACTTTATGAATCCTTGGTGTAGTAGTAATTCTTTGTAACAGTACTGAATGCTTTAGTTATGGTTTAAAAAGAGAAATTAAGTATGAAAACATATGTATCATTTTGCTGTATTATGCAGTGATCTTCATGAAAGAATGTTTCATAAGCCTTAAGAGTATTATCAATATCCGATTGAAAACCAAATAGAGGATAAAGAAAAGAACAGTCGAATTATATTGCGAATGAGTCTTTCATAAGCTAACGGGTTGGGGAATTGAATGGTTGATAAACTTGATATGATAATGATCCATTAATTCAAACTGGAGAACTAGAGAGGTCTTGTTCCATTTCCTCGACTCCTAGAGCGAATTCGTAACTTAATGCTTTGCATTATCCATCATGAGATTGAGTTCTGATTTTCAAATTTGTTGCATTAGAGATCATTTCTAAGTAGAATAGAGTTCTGATCAGTGTTCTGCATGCCCTTTCATTCATGGACACAAGCAGACTATCGCTGCAGCCATTGTCGTTGGTATCATACTGCATGCTGGAAACCATCTTGCTTGCGACTTTCCAAGACTTATAAATGAATCCGATGCCACATACAGCCTTTACATGACTGATGATTTTGGTAGTCACAAGCCCGAATACATAGACCTTGTTAAAGGGGTTGAGGGTGTGACAGGAATCCTAATGTTGATCTTCATGATAATTGCTTTCACATTGGCAACGAGGTGGTTCAGGCGGAGTCTTATTAAGTTTCCTAAGCCGTTTGATAGGCTCACAGGATACAATGCTTTCTGGTATTCACACCACCTATTTGCCTTCGTCTACATCTTGCTTATCATCCACGGCACATTCCTTTATCTCGTTCACCACTGGTACAAAAAGACGGTATGCACATATATATAAGCCAGCATTTTACACTACATTAATGCTACTCAATTTCTGAACATGAACATACATTTTGCATTGGTTGCAGACATGGATGTATCTTGCTGTCCCTGTACTTCTCTATGCTGGAGAGAGGACCCTTAGATTCTTCCGGTCAGGGTTTTACAGTGTCCGGCTTGTGAAGGTGAGCATGATTGTGATCGTGATCATGATGATCCTTAAGCTGATACAAAAAGCCTAATCACTTTCTTTTCCTCAACTTTTCCAGGTTGCCATTTATCCAGGAAATGTGTTGACATTGCAAATGTCAAAGCCTCCACAATTTAGATATAAGAGCGGGCAGTACATGTTCGTGCAGTGTCCAGCAGTTTCTCCATTTGAATGGTAAAATTCAATTACTTACAGTATCATTTTTGGAATACTTAAAACAACAGAACAACGTCTAGCATTGTGATGGCTCCAATGGGCATATAACAGTCAGAATTTCAAATATCCAGGCATCCGTTTTCAATTACCTCGGCCCCTGATGATGATTTCCTCAGCATCCACATAAGGCAGTTGGGTGACTGGACACATGAGCTTAAGAGGGTGTTCGCTGAGGCATGTGAGCTTCCTGTTTCTGGGAAGAGTGGGCTACTAAGAGCAGATGAAAATACGAAGAAGAGGTGCGTTTTCTCTCCCACCCATGCATGCTTTAATTATGAGCTTGTAGTGATAAGTTGTATTACCTAAAATTTAATTACCTCTGAATCCTGCAGTATGCCGAAGCTACTAATAGATGGACCTTATGGAGCTCCAGCACAAGACTACAGAAATTACGACGTGCTCTTACTTGTCGGTCTTGGTATTGGAGCGACGCCCTTCATCAGCATCCTTAAAGATTTGCTCAACAATATTGTCAAGATGGAGGAGCAGGCTGTAAGAATGATCACTTCTCATTGTACAACAAGTCTTTAAATTAACATATAATAGACAAAAAAATGAAGCTATCTAATTAGAGAATGATTTGATTTGATTGGTTTGTATTTCAGGATTCAATGACAGATTTTAGCAGGTATTCGGACCAGAGTGTGGGCTCTTTCGAGTCATCCATGAACAAGATTTCTCCCAAACGGAAGAAAACTCTAAGAACAACTAATGCTTACTTTTATTGGGTAACAAGAGAGCAAGGGTCGTTCGATTGGTTTAAAGGCGTCATGAATGAAGTGGCTGAACTTGATCAAAGGGTAATACTAATTCATATCAACATAGCTAAAACATTCTGCAGCTTATAATTCACATTAAAATATCCATGGTTGTTTCAGGGTGTGATTGAGATGCACAATTATCTAACCAGTGTGTATGAAGAAGGCGACGCGCGTTCGGCTCTCATCACTATGGTTCAGGCACTTAACCATGCTAAAAATGGGGTCGACATTGTATCGGGTACAAGGGTAAGATATGAAATATATTAAGATTAGCAGTGATTACAATTATTTCATCTTAATTATGATAGCTCACGACTCGTCGTAAACTACTCATTTAACAGGTCAGAACACATTTTGCAAGGCCTAATTGGAAGAAAGTGCTTTCGAAAATCGGAACCAAGCATGCCAATGCAAGAATAGGTGAGTGTATATATACATATATGTGCTATTCTACAAGTTAGTTGTAAATTATGTATGTTGAGTTTCCAGCTAGCTAATTAACACATTTTGAGCAGGAGTTTTCTACTGTGGAGCACCGGTATTGGCTAAAGAACTGAGCAAGCTGTGCTATGACTATAATCAGAAGGGGTCGACTAAATTCGAGTTCCACAAAGAGCACTTCTAAGATAATTAATTACACACACATATTTAGTACTAGCTAGTATATTATCTCACATTCTTGGCCTAGCCCTTAATTACGAAAAATGGGCATGGAGGGAATAATATTCTGTATAGTTATAGAAAGCAATCCAAAGTAGAATTACAGAAAATGTATACACACAAGTCGAGTGAGTATATATATAAATATTTTTGATTAGTCAAGTAGAGTTTCATGAGCAATCATAAGTTCATAACCGAAAACTGATTTCGGATGGCAAGAAACTAGTCTACCACTTGTGCGATGCACAAAGAAGGATGCTTAACAATTTTAAAATAGTATGAAATATAAAATAGATACGTGACTAAAGAAAAATATAAATTTCAAAGTATTATCCATGATCAAATATTTAAATAATATATGTGAAGTCATATTTCATTAGCACATATTTGTTTTTAGCATCATTGTTGAATATGGTGAAATCTCAACAATAATGTATATTTATTAATCTAATAGTCTAATAGTCACATATATATACACGATAGATGAATCTATTCTAGGAAGGTAGTATCCTATACAATTTATACTTTACATATATATCTTTAATCAAGGCCGTCTTAAATATTTTAGGGGCCCTGTGCTAATTATAAAAATTGAGTTTCGAATACTAAAAAAAATTATGTTTTAAGTTATTAATAAAAAATGGACCCAAATATTTTAAAAAAATTAGCCTCCTAATATTAAAAAATTAAACTTTAATACTAAAAATTAGGCCATTAATATTAAAAAAATGTACACGGGAATTGAGGGGCCCTGTGCGAAAGCGCACCTCGCGCCCCTCGTTAGCCGCCCCTGTCTTTAACACTCCCCCTCAAGTTGGATCATAGATATTAATCATGCCCAGCTTGTTACAAAGATAATCTATCCTTGTCCCACTAAGAGCCTTTGTGAAAATATCGCCCAATTGATCTTCAGTTTTCATATATCCAGTAGAGATCAGCCCCTGTTGAATCTTCTCACGAACAAAAAGTGACAATCAATCTCAATATGCTTAGTCCGCTCATGAAAAACCGGATTAGACGAAATGTGGAGTGCATCTTGATTATCCTACCATAACTTAGCGGGTACTGAGACCTTCAAACCTATCTCCTTAAGGAACTCATATATCCAAACTATCTCACATGTAGATTTGGCCATAGCTCTATATTCTGATTCTGCACTTGAACGAGAGACGACATTCTGCTTTTTACTCTACTATGAGACCAAATTTCCACCAAACATAACACAATATCCTGATGTAGACCTTCGATCTTCCTTGGATCCTGCCCAATCAGCATCTGAGAAACATTCAATATTTTCATGCCCATAATTATTGTATATAATTCCACGTCCAGGGGCTCATTTCAAGTAGCACAGAATCTGCTCAACTACCTTCCAATGATCAATAGTTGGTGATGACATGCATTGACTGACCACACTTACTGAATACGCAATGTCAGAACGTGTCATCCTAAGATAGTTCAATTTGCCAACCAATCTTCTATACCGCTCAGGGTCATCAAACGACTCACTGTCTTTTGTTAGTTATAAGTTCAGAATCATTGGGGTGCTACATGGTTTGGCACCCAACTTTCTCGTTTCAGATAGTAGGTTAAGGCAAATACTTCCTCTGAGATAAGAATATCCATTTCTTACTCCTATTGACCTCAACGCCTAAAAAATATCTCAGTCTTCCCAAATCTTTAGTGCTAAACTGAGTATGGAGAAAAGCCTTCAATAAATCAATGCCGTCAGAATCACTACCTGTAATCACCATATCATTCACATATACTACAAGCAAAATGATACCACCGCCAGAGTTCTTATAGAAGACTGAATGATCTGACTTACTCTTCTGCATTCCAAATTTCTTAACTGCTGTAGTGAAGGTATTAAACCACTCACGAGGACTCTATTTCAAGTCATACAGAGATTTGCGAAGAAAATAAACCTTCTGAGACTCCCCTGAGTAACAAAGCCCGGCGGTTGCTCCATAAAAATAGGTTCGTGAAGATCACCATGAACTAAAGAATTCTTTATATCCAGCTGGTGAAGAGGCCAATGATGAGTTGCTGCCAAAGAAATCAAGAGCCTGATGGATGTTAACTTAGCAATAGGAGAAAATGTTTCTAAGTAGTCAATACCATACATCTGAGAGTAACCTTTAGCAACAAGGTGAACTTTCAGGCGAGCAAGAGAGCCATCCGCTTGACCTTCACAGTAAACACCCATTTACACCCAATGGGGTGTTTACCAAGAGGAAGATCAACTAAGTCCCAAGTGCCATTAGTATCCATGACACTCATCTCCTCAACCATCGCATCACGCCAACCAGAATGAGCCAAAGCTTCAGAGACAGAGTTAGGAACAGAGGCCAGAGAAGCAACAAAAGAACAAGAGGTAGATGACAAATGATTATAGGATGCACAAGCAGAAATAGGATATGTGCAAGAGATTTTACATTTGCGAAGAGCAATAGGACGATCATCACCCGTAGATGGATCTATTGATGAAGATATTGTCGTATCGGGAGCGGTGGGTGGTGGATCCATAAGCACAGTAACCGAAGATTGATGCTAATGAGAATATGTCTGAGTGATAGGAGGTCGGGTAAGAGCAGTAGCTGGATCCGAGAGAGATATATAGAGCAGAAAATCATATTCAAGCTCCTCTGCACGAGGGATAGAAAATGCAATGGGCGTACGCTCAGAGAAAATGCAATGGACTGTAACACTGATACCCTTTTTGAGCCCGAGAGTAACCCAATAAGATACACTTAAGTGACTTAGGATCAAGTTTGGTGAGGTGAGGTCGAACATCCCGAACAAAGCAAGTACACCCAAATATCTTAGAATTAACATGAAACACAGACTTGGAAGGAAACAAGACTTGAAAAGGGGACTCTCCCGAGAGAACAAAGGATGACATTCTATTAATGAGGAAACAAATGGTAGAAATAGCATCTACCCAGAAGCGTTTAGGGACTTGCATCTCAAACAATAAAGCTTTAGCAGTTTCAAGAAGATGTCTATTTTTCCGCTCAGCAACCCCATTCTAAGACGGGGTATCAACACATGAGGATTGGTGAAGAATGCCATGTTGGAACATATATGTATGAAACTGTCCATATAAGTATTCCTTAACATTATCACTTCTTAAAATTTTCAAAAGAACACCAAACTGAGTGGTAATTTCAGCACAAAAGGAAGTAAAATAGGTCAATAACTCAGAACGATTATTTATCAAATATAGCCAAGTCATACGAGAGTAGCTATCAACAAAAGTAACAAAATAACGAAATCTAGGAATAGACGAAATAGGACAAGGACCCCAAACATCAGAATGTACTAAGTCAAATGGAGCACTAGCTCTTTTATTGACTTTAGGACTAGAGCTAAGATGGTGATGCTTAGCAAAATGACAAGACTCACAATCTAAAGATAATAGACTTGAAAATTGAGGAAAAGACTTCTTTAAGACGAAAAGAAAAGGATGACCCATCCGACAATGGGCATCAGAAGGGGAGGTAGATCCAGCTCAAGTAACTGACTTTAGTATCTGTGAATCCAGAACACAGAGGCCACCCGAAACACACCCCTTAACAATTGTCTTCTTTATCGATAGATCCTGAAATAAACAATAATCAGGAAAGAAGGAGACATAACAACCAAGAGAATGAGTAAGTTGGTTAACGAAAAGAAAATTATATGAGAGTTGAGATAGATTAAGAACAGATGTCAAAGAGAGTGAGGAAGTAGGATGAACTGTCCCCGAACCATCAACACGAGATTGAGAACCATCAGCCAGTGTAATAGAAAAAGTGGGTACCTGATGATCAACAGTAGAGAAAAGGGAGGGATTACCTGTCATATAATCTGTGGCACCAGAATCAATGACCTATTTGGAAGAGGTTGAAAGAAGACATGTATTGGGCTTACCAGACTCAAGAATGGCAATGATAGGGGAATGAGAGGGATGCAAATCGGCCAAAGCCTTCAAGCTAGCAAACTCATTGACAGATAGTGTAATAGAAGCACTAGGAGTATGACTAGAAGCAACATGAGTAGATGGGACACGCCTATTCTTCAACTTAGGGAAATCACGCTTGATATGACCAATCGTATGACAATAGCGACATTCAACATCATTAGTCTACTGCTTGTGGTGCTCGAAAGGTCCACCACCACCCTTAGAAAGAGCCTTCCCATAGTCAGAAGGGCTAGAACGACTGAGAAAAGCAGATCGGCTCATCGGAGGTGAAGCGGTGGGCTCAGTGCGGAGAATCCGACTGAAAGCATCCTCCAAAGATGAAGTCGTAGAGTTGGATAAGACTTGAGATTTAGCAGTCTCAAAATCGGGAGGTAACTATGCAAAAAAACTCATAAGTGCTAGTGTGTCGCGTTGGGCGCGTTGAACCTCGACATCAGGACTAAACGGAAGCACCATATTCAACTCGTCATACGTCCGCTTAAATGACATAAAATAATCAGTAAGGAACTTATCACCCTTCTCCGGTCTATAGAACTCTTGACACATAGCATACATGCGTGAAATATTCCCTTTCCTAGAATACATAAACTCAAAATATGCCAGCAAAGTCTTAACAGTACGACAGTGAGTAACCCATCCCGATAACATCACTGTCAATTGAATTACGAATATGTAAAAACAAATATGCATCATCACGCAACCAAGAAAGTTTAGAAGCAGCAGCAGACAGAGGGTTGTCAGTCATATGAGTATCCATAGAAACACTTAACAAGTACAATTCAATAGTCTGCCGCTAATCAAAATAATTAGAAGAACCCAACTTATGCTCTGTGATCTTGGTCATCACTGGCACAACATCAACAATCTTCTTCGGAGTGTTGTCAGCCATCGAGCACAAAATTACAGAGAAAAAAAGATCAGGAATTAGGTGAAAAACACAAAATCTTCAATGAATAGAAAAGGACAGCGGTGCGTGAGGGCCACAAGCGCGGAATTCGGTGATCGAACTTGAAGCATCGGTCAGTAGAAGGGTAGTGCAACAATTGGTGGGGGCGATGTTGACCGGAGAGGCGCTGAAATAGAATGGGTAGCGATACCCTAGTTGTAAAAAAATAAAATTCTGACTTATCTAAATTTCAGATTCCTCAAACCCTAGGATCGGGTTCTTTGATACCATGTTGAATATGGTGAAATCTCAACAATAATGTATATTTATTAATTGTTCTAAAAAATGTATATTTATTAATCTAACAGAGTCACATATATATACACGATAGATGAATCTATTCTAGGAAGGTAGTATCCTATACAATCTATACTTTACATATATATCTTTAACAATCATCAACAACAAACATATAACAAAAACAATGTTAGTATCAACATTAAAAGACTTACCTTAGTATGATAAGCAAAAGTCAGAGGATAAACAAATCTAAAAAAGACAAAGATCAATATTTATGCACAATATAAATAAATATCATAAATTGAAAACATATTTCAAAGATTATGAAAAAACTTCTATGTATACCATGTTTGTTGTACATGAACTGTTGTTGTTGTTGTCTTTATCACAGATTAAGATCTTCAATCCACCGCAACTTCTTACGTGGAAACAACAACATAAACTTGACAATGAGAGAAAATTGGTTTCTTTAAAAAAATTCCCACACGCGACATCGACTGTCCCTGATTTTTGTTGATTTTCATGGCATACAAAACAATTAGAGAAAACTGTCTTCGTTGAAACTTGAAAGGAATGCGTGGATCCGGTAGAGTAAGTGTGACAAGTCCAGTTATTCTATGTTTTTGAGTCATTTAGATTGTATAAATGTCCTTTTTATTTCCTTTTTGAGTCGGAAAAGAACCAAGAAAGTGAATGGGCATTTTGAGATTCGAATATGGCGAAAGAGGTATTCTAGCTAGGGGTGTAATTGAGCCGAGTAGTGGCCTGTTCGAACTCGAGCTCGACTTTAAGACCTTAAAGCTCGAGCTCGACTCGAACTTAATCGAGCTTCAATTTTTTGAGCTCGAACTCAACTCGACAAATAATTTGATAGGTTCGAGCTCGACTCGAGCTCGATTATATTTTTAATTAAAATAAATTGCAAAATTCATAAAACAAGATCTAAAATCGAACATCAAGAATATCAATTCTCAATTCCTAATACCTCGTCTAAAATTCCAATTTACATGTTGGTCCCGGGCGAGTCGATATCAGTTTAGAGGGGGGGGTGAATAAACTGATTAAAACTTTTTACTTTGAGTGCGGAATAACAGGGCCCTTTGACTCGCTTAATGAAACTTATCAATGCACAAACTTATTGAACAGTTAAGACAGTTTAAGTGCAGCTTGTGTGAGATTGTGTGCAGTTCAAAGATATGCAATAACCAAAATAGTACAACACACAAGCAATTTATAGAGGTTCGAAGTCTCAAACTTCTACGTCATCTCTTCCTTCCGCAGAAGGGCAACTTCACTATATAACTTGAGTTTCTTTACAAATTATACAATGAAGGACAGTTGGCTGAACCTGGTAACTGCTCGCTACCTCAGCGGGTCGACGGCTCACACTTGAAGTCCGTAACTGCTCGCTAGGAAGGTAGGTGCTATTGTCGTCTTTACAAGGTTTTAGATTTCTTTCGATCTTCAAGAGGTTAGTCTTGAACAGGGGTTATCAACTGATGTGCTCCTTCAATTGAGCTGAGTAGTTGATCGTTGTGTAGCTGAAACTGAGAAGACTGACTGCCCTGGCTGGATTGTCAACAACTGGCTGATTATCTTGACTCTGTGAATTTCTTCTTCTCAGTAGAACTCTCGCAGTTTCTATTAAATGCTGAACTTGAGCTTGAGTGAGAGAGAGAAAGAAAAGCTCTTGCTTGTATATGCGAAAGTTGTGCAGGCGAAGGATTCTTCTTGGTTCTGCTTGAGAGAGTTGAGAGTTCTTAGCATTTTGCTTATTTAAACTCTGATTCACTCGCCTTTTATAGAGGAGTGATTTTATGACCGTTGAGTTCCATTGTCCATTGATCGGTGGCCCTGTTGGCTCATCAATGGAGAATGATCGCTTAGAGCTTTTGGTTTGAAGTAGCCGTTACTCTGCCAATCGATCTTCATTGGATATTTAATTCCAGGATCTTTGTTGAAGCATTTATTCCAAGATTCGGCAGTTTGAGCAATAACCTCCAAGGTTATCTAGCTTCAGTTTTCTTGGCAGCTTTGAGTTCTAGTTGATAGTTCTGGACTTGTCAGCTGAGTTTGACTATTGCTTCAGTTGGTAGTCTTGAGCTCGTCAGCTGAGTTTGGCTGTTGCTCCAGTTGTCAGTTTTGAGCTCGTCAGCTGAGTTTGGTTGTTGCTCCAGTTGGTAGTTTTGAGCTCGTCAGCTGAGTTTGGCTGTTGCTCCAGTTGGCAGTTTTGAGCTCGTCAGCTGAGTTTGACTATTGCTCCAGTTGGCAATCTTGAGCTCGTCAGCTGAGTTTGGCTGTTGCTCCAGTTGGCAGTTTTGAGCTCGTCAGCTGAGTTTGACTATTGCTCCAGTTGGCAGTCTTGAGCTCGTCAGCTGAGTTTGGCTGTTGCTCCAGTTGGCATTTTTGAGCTCGTCAGCTGAGTTTGACTATTGCTCCAGTTTGCAGTTTTGAGCTCGTCAGCTGAGTTTGGTTGTTGCTCCAGTTGGTCATCAGTTGGATATTTTCTGTCTTCAGTCTAGACTGATCTCTTATCAGTTCCCTTAGTTGACTCTTTTCTTCCTCAGCTTAACTGACTTAGTTGTTAGTTTGTTTCAATTGTTCAATTTCTTGACTTCTCAGTTCAGTTGACTTCTGACATATCCTTCAGCTTGCTAGCCATACTCTTGATTGGTTGACTTTGACTTTGCTTGATATCCTTTTTGATGATGCCCTGGATTGATCAGCTCCGATCTGCAGCTTGACTTTCAGTCAGTGTTTCACAAATAATTTTGACATCTCATCAAAACCTAATCTAGTTCTATAACTAGATTTTATCAAAATAAAATCAAGTTCTCATCTAGTTCTATAATTTTGACACAAATAATTTTCACATTTCATCAAAAATTTTATCAAAATAAAATAGTAATGAAGAAATTTATGGTGGCTTATTGGCAATTTTGCAGAGATTGGTGGTTCCTTAGCTTGTTAACAAATCAAGTTCTATAACCCTGTGAGAAGCTCCCTGATGAGATTTTTCTTTCACAAAGATATGATAAAAAACCAAGCTCAAAATACCAATCTCATTATGCAAGCGGACACGTATAGCATAATAGACCGGGTCAAACACAGGGAACTAATTGCACAAATGAGAATACAAGTACCATCACATCGAACTTTTCACTAGTCAAATTATTCAGAATTTGGGTTGGATTTTTAACTAGAATGATAAAATTTTGCAAAGATTAAACAAAATTAGCCATACACAAGAAATAGACAGGAATTAAACTCAAGTAAAATTCTCTTAAAAGAAATTGGCTCTAGAGAATTGATCTTTGACAATGATACAATCATCAATTAGGGGGATCATGCATAAATTTCCCAATTAAACAACACTTGATCACAAATATAGCCTAAGTCCTTTCTCAAGCAACCAAGACATTTTAAATTAAACACAACTCCCCTATCTCTAGGGCTTAATTGCAATTTAATCTAAATTAAGCTCAATCAAGTTGACAAACACCAATTGAACACTAATTTCTCAATCTCATGCCAAATTGGGATCATAAATCAAATACCCATGCACACTAAGTTTTCTCAAACCTAATCATACACAAATTTCTATCCTAGGATGGCTAATTCAAGCATAGATTCAAGCATAACATTGATTTATGATAGAAAATTGAAAAATCAAGCACAAAACCCTATTTGATTCACATATCCAAACCAAATCTCAAAACCCTAGGTTCCTAGAAATTTAGCTATCCATAACCAAAATAGAAAAATAAATCAGATAAAAGAAAAACATAAGAGAGGAGGAGAAAAAACCCAAAAACTTGTATTAAAATTCTTCAAGAAACTTCTTGTTCTTCAATATCCAAAGCTTCAAAGCATAAACACCATTTCTCTCTCTAAAAGTGGAAAAATATCAAGTGGAATGCCTCAATTTCGAACTAAGGTTAGTATTTATACAAAGTGGGAAAAATTGGGATGAAAAATAAAGCAAAATCTGAAAATCCTGAAAATGTGACACAGGGGCACGACACGGGCCGATCGCGCCCCGTGGCTCGCGCCGGGTGAGAGGAGGCGCGACCCGGGCGGCTCTGGCCCTGGGTCATGCCACGTTACAGGCGCCGGAAAAAGGGCCGCGGATACCGGGCCGCGGGTCGCGGCCTGTGGCTCCGGTCATGCCGCGTTGTAGGCCGTGCCCGGTATCCCGACTCTGACTCGGTCCTCGCACTCTCTCACCTGTCTGGTTTGGCTTCTCGGTCCCTTCCGCTACGTGCTTCGATTCTCGGGCCTTGGATTGCTTATTTTAACCATGTTTTCTAAATTAACTGTGTTAGCAACACTTATTATAGAAAGAAACTAATATTACCCTAAACAACGATTAAACATACTAAAACATGAAAGAAACATAAGAAATAATGCTCGGATTAGGACTAAAATATGAGCATGTCACTCCCGATGATAACAAACTAATTAATAAGAACATAAAATGAGTAGAGAAAAATTGGAAGATAAACTAAAACAAATTGAAGAGCAAACATAGAAATTAGAACATTACATTAATTAAGTAGAGATGGAGGGCCACGAATTTGCAGATTTTTGACAAAGAAACGAAATCGTCGATGGTGAAATTTAGAAACACAAATCTAAATTGCATGTATTGTGTTGAGATGAGAGATATGAGATGAAGAGAGAGAGAGAGAGAGAGAGAGAGAGAGAGAGAGAGAGAGATGAGTGAAGAGGAGCGGCTGCACTTGCCCTAGATTCTGAAATGTGAAATGGAAAAGAGGGGTTGTTTTCTTTTATATTTAGGTTATATATGTAGATAATTAAATGTTCATGGATAAAATTGTAAATTGAATATAAGCTCGATTAAGCTCGCGAGGTTACCGAGTAGTGTATACATGAGCTCGAGCTCGAAAACTACTCGAGTAGGTCGAGCTTGACTCGACTAAGTATGAGTCAAGTTTGAGTATTTTACGAGTCAATTTCGAGTAGCTCACGAGCTAGCTCGACTCAGTTACACCCCTAATTCTGGCCTTCAACTTAACTAAAATGGATAAAATGGGCATATGTGAACTTCATCAGTAAGATCCAAACAGAGAGAGAGGTGGTGTGACCATATCAGATAAAGGATCGAGCTGAGCAGAAGATGGCGCGCCCACAGTACTCACACAGATTCAGAAGAGGCAGTGAAGAGGGCACAAACTGAAAAATCGGAAGGCGGTTGGATGGATAAGGCCACTGGAGATAAAGTGAGATCCCTGAAATTTCAGAATTTAGTTTAACCACCTGAATATAAGCCTTATACACTTAGATTCCTACAAGCACAGAAGATCCGATAAATAGTTGAAGATCCCTGTTTGTGGGAGATTTGATTTGATCTTTGTACTCCTTTAAATACTAGTTTGATTACTAGAAAACACACACTGGAACATCTATTTTCTACACTACATTTCTATATTTTCATTTCTTGCATTTAAGTTGCTTTTCAACTATGAATAATCTCAGACATTATACCCACAAAAAATAGAATATGCCCTATTTTTGTTCAACGTTGGTGTTAGACACCTTTTAATTCAATTCAAGTAAGTTCATTTATTTATCATGTCTCTTAATTTAGTATTTACTTTTATATCTAGCATTAGTGGCTATAACTTTTATTACGAGATTGAACAACAATGATGATTTAACAAGCACTTAAAACTCATGATACCTTATGGGCATAACACTGTATGAATTGGTTTTCATCATGTTCTGAATTTATGTGAGGCGTGAGAGTGTTTAATTTGATTATTATGGCTGATTCCTCCTTAAATAAGTTGGGCACACTAAAGCTAATGTGGTTAACGAATCATAGTTATGTGTAAACCTAATGATAGCTGGTGCATGATGGGTTATTGTAGGCACACGAGAGATTTGTATTCACGACAAATTTGGGTTTGTCTTTTAAAGATACTTATCATTTACATTCTTAAGGGAGACTGGGGATGGCTGATAGGTGAGGGATTTAATGGAAGAGAGATCACTTTTAAGTTCAAACTGAAATGATAGTTAAGGTTATGGAGTGAGAGATCTAGTAACTATAACTGGATGACTCACATAAGAAATCGGTGTGTCCATGATCGGGTGTGTATTTGTTAAATCTGATTTAAGTTCAACCCTTGAACGTTATATTATTTAATTCTCTCTACTTGTTTATTTCAGGTTTATTTATTTTAGTTGTTGTGACCATGACAATGCCCAAAACCCATTTTAAAATTGGTGACATCAGAAAGTAAAGTTACATAGCTCCTTAGGGGATCAACCTTGTACTTATACGCTGGATACACCTGTTGTAGACATCAGATAAATTATAAATTCTTTTTGAGTGTGAAATACCCTCACGTAAAAAATGGCACCGTTATCGAGGAACTATTTTTAAGTAATTTTATTTTCTAACCCTTGTTTTGCAGGACTAATGAATGCAAAGTTCCTATAAAGAGTTTTTTAGTTATGATCTATAAATTGAGAAAACTTTGAGTAGAAAAGGAGCAGATGCAAGAAGTGTAAAACAAACTGCTGAGAACACTCGCGTGCCTATCTGAGAAGAAGAAACTACAGAAGTTTCAGAGCATGAGACAGAAAATAGTCATGAAGGAGAGAACACAAAGCTCGTATCAAACAATATGGGTGAAGAAGTAGAAAAAACTACTGAGGCAGTTAGTCTTGCCAGCTAACATGAATCTGAACTCAATGTGCATTACGGTCCTAGCTGTGACACAAGCCTGGGAACTAAAGGCAAACTTTATCCAAATATTGGCTAAGTTCCATGGGATTGCTAGAGATGATTTTCAGAGACACCTCCAAGATTTTGAGATGTGTTGCGGAATCCAACCCACTAACCACGGAATAGAAGAATATGTGTGGTTGGTGCCATTTCTATTTACTCTACAGGATAGGGCACGAGACTAGTTGTATACACTATCAACTGGCAGCGTGACCACTTGGAGACTACTTCAGAAAAAGCACTTGAAAAAATATTTTCCAACATCTAAAATGCAAGAAATATGAATGAGGATTAGGAGTTTGAAAATGGGCATAAATGAAAGCTTTTACGATTATTGGAGTAAATTTCAGAATATGCTAGCTAAATGCCCACAACATCAGATCACCAACCATGATTTAATACAATATTTTGTCGCGTGGTTGAGAGCACATGAGCGAACCATTCTTAATACTTTATGCGGAGGATCAATACTTAACAAGTTATCTGTCGATGCTTTCAGAATTCTAGCATAAATAGCTGATGAGAACCGGGATGAAAGTAACGAGGGCATAAGAGGTGTGAATGAGTTAGACCAAAAATCTAACATTGAGACCATAATAGAGAAGTTGTGGGAAAAACTTGATAAATTTATGATTGGAGTGTGCATAATGAGAAAACCTAGACCATATGGGGTGTGCAAGAACGTGAACCATTTTCCTGAAGGATTCCCAATGGTGCAAAATGAAGTTGCTGAAGTAAATGCCCTCGGAGGGCATAACAACAGTTAAAGAAGACATGACCCTTATTCTCAATATATAATCCAGGATAGAGGGATCATGAGAATTTTAAGTGGAAAAGATCAAATCAAGCCCAACCTCAAATCCTTCCTATGTAGCCACTTTTTCAAAATCAAAGGCAAGGAATTTCGTTGGAAGAGGTGGTCCAGAATATGTCACAAGAAATGCTGAGGGCATAGCAAGAAACTGAAAAATTCAAGCAAGATGTGAGGGTAAGTTTGCAGCATGTTAGCAAATAAATTTCTCAACTAGCACAAGACATTACCCAATTGAGTGAGAGAGATGTGAATTTGCCTTCACAAGTAGAAGTAAATCCGCGAAAGCAAGTTAATATTGTGACTTTGAGAAGTGGAAAAAGTTACTTGAGCTGGTGCAGAAAAATTATGCCGACACTATTGTGCCCATGAGACCAGAGGATCGCACTACCACTGAAGTTCATATAAAAGAGAAATAAGAAAAAGAGGCAACGGAGCCCATACTCAAGGAACCAAAAATTATAATTAGGCCTCATTTTCCAGGAAGACTTGCATGGAATAAAAAGGAGGATGAAATAAATGATATGCTAAAAATCTTTTGAAAAGTGAAAATTAATATTCTATTTCGTGAGGCCATTCGCAAGTTCCTCGGTATGCCCATTTTTGAAGGAATTGTTCACTAAAAATTATGATTTGAGGATGATGCAATGTTCTTAGTAAGAGAAAATGTTTCAGCTGTGATTCAGAATAAATTTCGCAAGAGATGTGATGATTCGGGCATGTTTGTTATACCTTGTATCATTTGTGAAAGAAAAATTAAGAGGGCTATGCTAGACTTGGGAACATCTGTAAATGTCATGCCCATGATGATTTTCAAATAATTAAAGTTGGGTCCTCTAAAGAAAACTCGTATGATCATATAATTGGCTAACAGATCCAATGCGTATCCAGATGGGTTGATTGAATGTACTCATCAGACTGATGATTTAATATTTCCAGAAGATTTTTATGTTCTTGATATGGGCACGACAATGCCCAAATCTTAAGTTATTCTGCTGAGAAGACCATTTATGAAAACAACCTGCACAAAGATTAATGTAGACAAGGACACCCTGACGTGTGAGTTCGATGGAAAGCTGGTGATCTTCAATATCTTTGAAGCTATGAAGTATCCTCAAGACCCCGAGTCGGTACATCTCGTGGACTATTTCCATTCATTTTCTAACTCTGTCTTGTCTAAAATGAATAAATAGGAAGCCTTGAAGTGGGCAATTCAAGAAAGAATTACTCATCAGAATGCATTCGAGGAAGAAGACGAAGAACTCCAAGATGTTGTAATGCAGTTGTACTCTCTTGAAGAAATGCCATATGGAGGGGTTCAACACAGTATGCCCACATTAAACCAGAGTGATAGAATTTTACCATCCATCTTACAAGCTCAAGTACTCGAACTCAAAACCTTACCATGACATTTGAAATATGGATTTTTAGGAGAAAATAAGTCATTACTAGTCATTATAAGTTTGGGACTTTCAAGAGTGGATGTTAGGAAAAAATATCAAGTAAAACCCCATATATAGTTTTGATGAGATGTCAAAACATGTCAAACGTCTCCTGAAAAACTAAAAGAGATCCAAGCTGGAAACTAAAAGTCAACCAAATTGAGGATCAAAAAAAGACTCAGCTGAAGGAATAGTCAACTGAACTAGAACATGATCAACTCAGTTGAGAGAATATGTCAACTAGTCAGGAAATAACCCAACTAAGGGCTAAGATCAACAAGAGTCAAATCGGTGACTACCAAACTGACAGCCAAGTTAGTTGAACTGGAGAGAAAAGTCGACCTAACTAATAAAACAAATGGCAAGGTAGTCAAACTGACGACTACAAGCTCAAACTGATGGCTGGAAGCTCAAACTAATGACTGAAAGCACACAACTGATGACCAGAAGTAAAGTCAGCCAAATTAAAGCACAAGACGAGCGAACAACTGACCAAACTGAAGATAAAACCAGTCAAGCTGACACTCAGACAAACCAGTCAAAAATTGGTGATCAGTTGAACTGAAGAAAGTAGCCGAACTAAAATGATTAGCCAAACTGACCAGCAAGAATCTGAGCCAAGATCTCTAACTGAAGAATAAATGGAGTTAATACCCAACAGAGATCAATTGACAGAGTAAAGGATACATCAATAGCACCAAAGACTATGAAAATTAACATACCATTGATGAACCAATAGACCAATGATCAATGGAACTCCACGGTCACAAGATCACTCCTCTATAAAAGACGAGTGAATCTGAAATTCAAATAACTTTTGACTCTAATCCTTGAATTCAATCTTAAACTTTCGTATGTACTCACAACTGAGCTTTCTTTCTCCCTCTCCATAGCTCAAGTTTAAAACATTGTTTCAGCTACGAAAGTCACAACTGAGAAGAAGAACTGAAAGCTTTAAGCAATTAGCTAGCTGTTGAAAGTCTAGCCAGAGAAGTCTTCTTAGTTCAATTAATACAATGATCAACTACTCAGCTCAACTCAAGGAGCAACATCAGTTGATACCCTTTTCAAGACTAAAACTCTTGAAGATCGAAAGAGATCTAAAACCTTGAAAAGACAATAATAGCACCTAAATCTCCATCTAAGTGTGAGCCGCTGCTAAAGAAACTACCGCCGCAATAGCTAGTTGCTGGAGACTGCAAGTGTGGGCCATCGACCCCACTGAGGTAACTTTGTAAAGTAACTCAGTGTTACTTGGTTCAGCAAACTTATCATTCATTGTATAATTTGTAAAGTGAAATCAAGTTATATAGTGGATTTACCCTTCTACGAAAGGAAGCGAGGACGTAGAAGCTTGAGACTTCGAATCTCTATAAATTGATTGTGTGTTGTACTGTTTTATCTTAACTGCTGAGAAACACATTTCTCACACACTTACCTTATGAAAAAAGATAACAGCCAAAATAGCTCAACCAAAGCCAAACAACCTTGTATCTATAAATAATACGCAAACCGAAAAAAAAATCCTTCTTTTTTCTTTTTTCCCCTCCCTCCTTGTGAATTCAAGCTAATTTAGGCACGCAACATAAATTGTTGGTTTCACACGAACAATCCAGATGTTTTTTCCTTTATGTATTATGATTACTGTGGGTTTTTCGGATTTTTCTACACTAGAGTGAAATGAGTGGATATAATTAAATTTGAGGCGGGCTAAAAACTGCCAAGAACCTGAAATTTGCTGCAACTGATGCCTAATTTGAGGGTGTTCTATTTTGTCTTATCTCTACGGATTGCAATATGCTTACTTTAATTCCAAACTCCCACTTTCTCCATCTCCTTCACTTTGATGCCAAAGGTTTATTAAACCATTACGAGTGAATAATTATATGTTATTTAATTATTTTAGATGATCTCAATGCAAGTAGTTTAATCAACTAAACTAATTAATATAGCATGCATGTAATTTATTATTGAGTGTTACTTGATTACAAGAGAATTGACGTGGATGTTAGCTTTAATGAGAATAAGGCAGAGTGTCTGGAATTATTACATGTAAGTTATAGTAATTAAGTAACGGGAAGGCAGATTTGTGGATGCTAAAGAACAACTCCTCAGAAACTTCAATCTACAAATTCCAACAAAAACATACCTTCAATCAAAACTAATTTTCAGGTTTCTATAGTTTAAATGGCAAAGAAAAATACAATAACAAAAAAAAACACATTCAGATAATTCAGCGCTAGCTCTAAAGAAAAGAAACCAAACAGATATTTCCAATCAACTTTATCAAACTCGGAACAAAATGAGTAAAAATATTTTATCAAACATATGGCGGGCGTTTCTCAAACAAGCATAAAACACAAAACAATCCATAAGAAAGAACAAACTCAAGCAAAAACTAAATTCCAACGGTATGTGATTTGTTAATTGCAACATACATGCTGTAACAATGTCCTTGAAACTCGAAAATTGGGTAACAAGCATACGTAATTGAATCAAATTCGAGAACATGCCCTAAAATATTCAACGCATAGAGCGAATCAACATCTGACGTTGAGGGGAAAATTAGCAAAGAGCAGATAAAGATGAGGCTAGCACCGACTCTCTTAGCAGTGCGTAAAATGACTCAACACTTAGCTCCCTCATTCTCAAATCTGACACTACCCTGAACACAACCCCAAGAAGAAGAAGAAAATAAAGGGAGAAAGATGAGAGAAAGGGGAAAAGATTTCCTAATTGATTGATAGAGAAACAACAAATTCTATATGACCTTCTATCAAACAACAAAAATGGGGTTTATCAATTGGGTTCTTCTCGGGATTTTGCTAAGATAGCGCACATCCTTGAAAACACATGATTGTAAGCTGTAATAATGTAGTGCCACGGTCCCGAAAGACCGTGGAAATAGACATCACAGGGGTTGGATTTAAGAAGCGGGAAAGAAAGAGGGTAATCTGATTAATAAAATCACAACAGAAGACTCAGAATATTCAAACATGCTTTATAATAATATATACTTATTCATAATACCAAGATCAGAGTTCTTAGTGTTTAACAAAAGGATATTACAAGCGCGGAAACTTCATTTTTAACAGAATACTTATAAAAAAGAGACAATGGGAAAATACATAAATAACAAAAGCCCATCTCTCAGCATCGTCACATCCACACACCAGCCTACTGACCTGAAAAATGTTTGAAAATATTTGGGTTGAGTACTAATGCACTCAGTGGGCAAGTTTAAAATTCAAGTTATGCAAACCATTTTGCCAAAGTAATCTATATATGTCCATGCAGGTAGTAAAGCTTAGGAGGTTTTAAAATTTAAAGCAACCTAAGTTCACCAACATATTTTATAGTGAAGCACTTAAGAGTATAACCAGTCACTGCCCGCAACCCTTCTACATCACCAACGCGTAAAGTTGAGTATGGCTAATGAGTATACCCAATGAGTGTAATCAATAAGTGTTTCATTTTAGTCATCTCGACAAGGAGTAGGGCATGACGAATAATGCATGTATACTGTAGCTACTCACATTGACACATTGCTGGTTTATAAGACTCCGGCAACATACAGTAGCACGTAAATATATTTATGAGATTAGTGAAGTTTTTTGATAAACATGTTTAAACTTTAATTAAATATACAAAATTTGATGCATAGTTCTTAATCAGTGAAATGATATAAATTTAGCATGTACTAAATTAATTCAATTCATGATATGCAAAATCAATAATGTTTGGAAATTAAATTATGAAATTGGTATATGAGTACTTGAAATACTTTAAGGAAAACAAATCACCGAAAAAATTTTTACCTTCAAGTCTGATGAAATTTATTTATTTCTAATGTACATATATTGGATTTTTTTCTCTAAAAACTACGCTGAAAAAAATAGGCTAAAAGAATTGCAACCTTGACATTTTTATGCTTAATATTTTAATTAGTGCATGACTCATTATCCACCCCCTCAAGCCACATCATCCATAATTTCCTTAAAGACACGTGTAACTACTAGAGACACAACAAGTGGAAGCAACTAAATATACTATATCTAATTAATTGTCTATATATATACATATTAAAATATTATTATTTTCAACTTTAGCAAATGGAATATATGCACATATATATATACACGTGTTAGTGTATATATATTTTTCTAAATATATATAAATAAATAAATGATTGATATGCATACACACACATATATATTCATTTTTTTATGCATATGTATTTGTCACAATAATCTATTACACTTAGTAAATAAATTTTAATTAATCAAATTAAGTGCATATCTAGGGTTCTAAATTAAATACGGAAATGTTCTAAGGGTATATCTAACACACTCAATGGACAAATATCACCTAAAAATGTGACCTAGAAGGGTTCGTTTTCTTTCCTAGATTATCCTTATGGTTAGTATATGCTATATATATATTTTTAATACCAAAAAATTTTGGATATCTAACTATTAGATATATATATATATATATATTCCTAATTAAAATTAGAAAATAAAATTTTGGGGTACTGCACTCCTCCCCCCTTAAAAGAATTTCATCCCGAAATTCACATACCTTCGAACAACTCAGGATACTGCTGTCTGATTTTGGTTTCTAGTTCCCACGTTGCTTCAGTTCGATCATGATGATTCCATTGCACAAGCACCAATGGAATTTGCTTGCTTCTTAGGACTTGAACTTTTCTATCAAGAATTTCGTGGGGTTTTTTCCTCATACGTTATATCAGAATGTAGAACTAACTTACTTTCTTTGATAACGTGTTCTGGGTCAAACACGTATTTCCTGAGCATTGAAACATGATATACATCATGAACTTGTGACAGGTTTGGCAGTAGAGCTAATCGGTAAGCAACCTCACCAATTCTTTCTAGTATCTCGAATGGCCCAATAAATCTTGGTCTTAATTTGCCTTGTTTTCCGAATCTCACAACACCCCGTGTTGGAGATACCTTTAAGAAAACCTTTTCACTAACTTGGAACTGTAGGTTTATCCTGCACTTGTCTGCATAAGCTTTCTGTCTTCTTTGTGCTTCTTTCATTCTTGTTCGAATTCAGTCGATTATCTCGACAGTGGTCTGTATAATCTCCGAACCCAAAATTTTTCTTTCACCAACTTCGTCCTAGTACAGGGGTGATATGCATTTGCGACCATACAAGGCTTTATATGGTGCCATCTTTATAGTTGATTGATAACTATTGTTATATGCAAACTCTACCAAGGGTAAAACATCTTTCCTACTTTTGTTTCCATCTAACACAACTCCTCGGAGCATGTCCTCCAAAATTTGTATCGTTCTCTCTGATTGATCATTTGTTTGAGGATGAAAAGCAGTGTTGAAGTTCAGCTTCGTTTCCATTGCTTCTGGAAGACTATTCGAAAACCTTGATGTAAAGCGAGTATCACGATCTGGCATGATAGAAACTGGAATCCCATGCAAGCGAACAATTTCTTTTACATAAATCTGTGCTAATTTGCTTAACTCTGTTGTTGTTTTGATCGACACGAAATGTGTTGATTTGGTCAATCGATCTACGATGACCCATATTGATGAGTTTTCTTCTGCTGATTGTGGTAAGCCTACCACAAAATCCATCGTTATATACTCCCATTTCCACTCTAGAATTTCCAACGGCTGTAATAACCCCAAAGGTCGTTGATGTACCGTTTTCACTTGCTGGCATGTTAAACATCTCTCCACAAATGTGGCTATCTCCCTTTTCATATTATTCCACCAGAAATATTGTTTCAGGTCTTTGTATAGCTTTATGCTGCCTGGATGTGCCATATAGGGAGTACTATGAGCCTCTCTCATAATTTCTTGCTTCAAATGTGTCGTCACTGGGAACGCATAATCTATCACGGAACATTAAAGCTCCGTCGTTATCTTCCCTAAATTCTTTTGGTTCACCCGCTTTGAATCTTTGTCTTATCTTATCCATTCGTTCATCTTTTCACTGAGCTTCTATGATTCTCGATCATAGTTCTGGTTTAGCTATCACTGCGGCTATCACACTTGCTATAGAGCTTGGTACAAGCACCAACTCTAATTCTATCTTTTCTATTTCTCTCACAAGTTTCTCCTTATTTGTGAGCAGACATCCCATCACTCTTTGTTTCTTTCTGCTCAATGCGTCGGCTATTACATTTGCTTTCCCGGGATGGTAGTGTATTATGCAGTCATAATCTTTCACTAACTTTAACCATCTTCTTTACCTCATATTAAGCTCTTTCTGTTTGAAGATATACTTCTAACTCTTATAGTCAGTGTAAATCTCACATTTCATCCCATAAAGATAATGTCTCCAAATCTTGAGTGCATGTATGACGACGGCAAGCTCCAAATCGTGGGTTGGGTAGTTCAGTTCATGAGGTCTTAATTTTCATGAAGCATATGCTACCACCTTCCCATTTTGCATCAGCACACATCCTAAACCCAATTTAGACGCGTCAGTGTATATCACGAATCCTTCCACTCCTTCTAGCAAAGTTAAGACTGGTGCAGTTGTTAATCTTATCTCTAGTTCCTGAAAACTCTGTTCACACGCATCAGTCCACTCAAACTTGACCTTCTTCCTCAAAAGTTGTGTTATTGGCCTTGCTATCTTTGAGAAATCTTTAATGAACTTCCGGTAATATCCTACTAAACCGAGGAAACTTCTTATCTCATGAATGTTGGTTGGTGATTTCCACCTCTTCACCGCCTTGACCTTTGCAGGATCCACCTTGATCCCCTCTGCTGACATAATGTGCCCGAGAAACATTACTTCCTTTATCCAAAATTCACACTTGCTGAATTTGACATATAACTTTTCTCTCCTTAGTGTTTCCAGCACTAGTCTTAAGTGTTCCTTGTGTTCTTCTTCATTTCTCGAGTAGATCAGTATGTCGTCAATAAAGACCAACACAAATTTATCCAATACTCATGGAAAACCCGATTCATTAAATCTATAATGACTGCAAGTGCATTTGTTAACCCAAAGGGCAACACTATAAACTCATAGTGGCCATATCTTGTTTGGAATGCAGTTTTGGGTATATCCTCTATTCTTACCTTAACTTGATGATACCCAGATCGTAGATCAATCTTGGAAAAGACTTTTGCCCCTGATAATTGATCAAAGAGATCATCTATCCTCGGAAGTGGATTCTTGTTCTTCACCGTTATCTTGTTCAACTCCCGATAGTCGATGTACATTCTCATAGTTCCATCCTTCTTTTTAACGAACAGGATCGGTGCCCCCCAAGGTGATACACTAGGTCTTATAAAACCTAATTCCAATAATTGCTCCAGTTACACCTTCAAATCTTGCAACTCATTCGGTGTTAAATGATATGGGGCTTTGGATACCGGTGCTGCTCCCGATTCTAAGACTATGGTGAACTCTACTTGTCTGTCTAGCGGCAAACCTGGCAAATCATTGGGAAATAAATCCTTGTACTCTCGCACAACTAGGACCTGATCTACTGTTAGACTTTCTTCTTTCTTGCTTACAAAGTTTACTAGAAATGCCTGACAGTCTCCTTTCTGTAACAACTTTTCAGCTTTCAATGCTGAAATGATGGGAATTATATTTCCCATTTTTGCTCCATAAAACTTCACTTCTTCCTCGCCTAGCTTCTGAAATATTATCTCTATCTCATGGCAGCGTATTTTTGCACTCTCCTTCGTCATCCAATCCATCCCAAATATAATGTCAAAGTCTCGCATCTCAAGAGCATAGAGATCTATTGTGAAATTCTTTTCACCTACTACCAAGTCTAAGTTCTTACAAACACAATCAGCTAAAAGTGTTCATCTTGAGGAAATGCTTACTATTAAGGCTTCTCCTGCTAATTCTAGCTCTATATTGAGACATTTACATATATCTTTAGATATAAATGAATGTGAAGCTCCAGTATCAAATAAAGCAAGCACAGGTATATCGCACAAACTAATCATACCTGCCAAATTTCCAGAGTTCCCAGCTGCCTCTTGCTAGTTGAGAGCATACGCTCTAGCTTGTTGTGGTGTATGAGGACCTTGATTCTGATTTTGGTGAGGTCTAGGATTACCTTTATTGTTGTTGTTATTCCCTCGACCACCTCCACCTTGTGGTCCTATATTTCTCATGGTTTGTCTGAATTGCAGACTCTGCTGCTGCTATTCTTGTGCTCTAGTATTTTGTTGGCATTTATTTGCATAGTGACCGTGTCGGCCACACCGATAGCATTGGACACATGACCCAAAGTGATGTCTGTTACAAGTTTCACATAATGGTGAATTTCCTTGATAACCCTGAGATTTTGGTGCAACATTCCCTTACTCTGCAGGCCTTGGTCCAAAGTTCCTTCCTCCTTGATAGTTATGCTGAAAATTCTTCCCTTGATAACCTCATTGTGGACCATCCCACTTCCGTTTTCCCTTCTGATCCCCAGCTGCTGGTTGAGATACTGAAGTCTTTGATGTTCCCTGCATTGCCTCAATACTAAGTGCCCAACTCAATATTTGACCATAGCTTGTTTCATCCTTTCCGATCAATACAGTACCTATTTCCGATTTCAAACCTATAAGAAATTTTTCTATCTTCTTTTCTTCTGTGTCTACTATCTGTGGTATGTATCGATATAACCTGTTTAAGAACTCATTAGCCTTCTGATGCTGATAATGTGCCGGTATATACTTTTGATATAAGATCATTTTAAAATTATCCTAGGTGAACACTTCCAAATCTGCATCAGATATTGTCCTTCGAACTGACTCCCATCAGAAATCTGCATCATCTACAAGTTGATATAGAGCACAGACCACCATTTCTTTATTACTACAACGTAAAAACCCAAATACCTTTTCAAGAGCTCGAACCCAATGTTCGGCTGTGAGTGGATCCCCTTCTTCATTGAAAGTTGGGGGATTATGGTGTCTAAACTCCATTTCAATTTGTGGTCCCTGATCCTGCAGGTTATTCGGTAATTCCGGTACCGCCAAGTTCACATTTCTTGGTCTTCCTCTTGGCATTCTGTAACTAGTCAAATCTCCGATCGATCAACTCTTGCGTAAAGATTCGTAAAGAAAATAAAAATAATAAACACACATCTCGTAAAGAAAATGAAATGTAAATATGCAAGGCCATAAAAAAATATACATAACGTATATATAAATCTAAAAGATATCCTGAAACGAAACTTTTATATAAAAGAGTGGAGTACCACACATACATCATCTATACATCTGTCAAAAATATAATATTCTGTCTAGTCCACTAAGTCAAAAGGAGGCTAACTACCAAATGCCTCATATCGGAACGGTCTTATAACAACGACAACGTTTCTAACTAACAAAAGCTACTGAGATGATGATACAACAAAATGTCAACGTCAGTAGACTACTCAAGATACTACAACCATACATCTATCTATGGAGATGATGGAATATACCAGTGCCCAGGATGCTCCTCTGCATCGAAATCACGTCGAAAGTGGAGCTTCATACTCGCAGATCCATCAGTTACTTTCATCGGCTCCTTTTCTGGATCCTCCTCCAGGTCCTCCTCCTTTTCGATGGGCTCTAACTGGGTCCTAGATGGACCAGCCTCATCATCATGTGATCCTACAGTGATAAGTGGTGACTTTGGTACAGGTGGTGCTGAACGATCTATCTCGATCGTCCTCTTAGCTGGTAAGATCGATGTAAATGGCACTCTAAACATATCCATATCCTTATCCACTATGGGTAATTGTGGAGCCATACATCATCTATATGCCCAAGTCCGTAGCACATACGTGAAGAATCTCAAGAAATAGACTTTCTCTGCAAAAGTAGGCGGAGATCTCTCTGAGAAAATATCAGCAGCTCTTGCAGCCCATGGCCTCCAAGCCTGAGGTAGTCCAATAATATATCTCGCCATGGCCTTTACCTCTGTAATATTACCGATACCCGAGACAGTCATCCATAAAGTCACAAAACATTCAGTGAACTCTGACACATCCTCCTCTTGTCTAGAAATACATGCACGGAACCTCTCAATCTGCTTATCCATCGTAACACGGGTACAACACCTTTTTCATGGTCTCACCTGCCATCCCGCCATCTAATTAGCACAATTTCTCAATTAGTCTATGTTCAAACATTTTCACAAATTCTTACAAGTTTAGCCTAAGTTCAACAACTATGGGCTAAGTTCATCTTAAGTTCTCAAATTCCAAGTCAAAGTATTCATCTAGAGCTCAAACATCAAACACAGTTCAACTATCAATGTGTGCAATCAACATATGTTAATCATTCATAACTATGCTCAAAGCATAGATAAACAAGTTCCTCACATGTATACAATAAAATCGACATGGTTTAAAACAAAATCCTGTACGCTCATGGGCATATTTCATTCTCAAAACCAGTACATAATCAGTGTAAGACTCAATCTTTCAAGGCATTCCCGCCAACATGGCAAATCATAATCTTTCATTTCTAAACAAACTTAGCATTTCACCAATTAATTTAAACTTTAAAAATAAAAAAAAAATACCACATAAAAACATGCGTACCTTTTTGCTGTTGCGTGAGTGACAAGCTAAGGACTTTTATAATATCACATGGGAATTTAATGAAAAAGAAAAATAAAATAATTTGACCCAACAGGTTTGCAGAGTTGCAAAACCTGCTCTGATACCACTCTGTAGTGCCCCGGTCCCGAAAGACCGTGGAAATAGACGCCACAGGGGTTGGATTTAAGAAGCGGGAAAGAAAGGGGGTAATTCGATTAACAAAATCACAATAGAAGACTCATAATATTCAAACATGCTTTATAATAATATATACTTATTCATAATACCAAGATCAGAGTTCTTAGTGTTTAACAAAAGGATATTACAAGCGCGAAAACTTCATTATTAACAGAATACTTAACAAAAAGAGACAATGGAAAAATACGTAAATAACAAAAGCCCATCTCTCAGCATCGTCACATCCACGCACCAGCCTACTGACCTGAAAAATGTTTGAAAATATTATGGCTGAGTACTAATGCACTCAGTGGGCAAGTTTACAATTCAAGTTATGCAAACCATTTTGCTAAAGTAATATATATGTGTCCATGCAGGTAGTGAAGCTTAGGAGGTTTTAAAATTTAAAGCAACCTAAGTTCACCAAAACATTTTATAGTGAAGCGCTTAAGAGTATAACCAGTCATTGCCTGCAACCCTACTACATCACCAATGTGTAAAGTTGAGTATGGCTAATCAATAAGTGTTTCATTTTAGTCATCTCGAAAAGGAGTAGGGCATGACGAATAATGCATGCATACTGTAGCTATTCACATTGACACAACACTAGTTTATAAGACTCCGGCAACATACAGTAGCACGTAAATATTTAACACAGATAGTCACATATGCAATTTTAGCAAAGAAGAGCTTAATAACTCGAAAGATACAATTTGCAAGGATAGTATAACCCATCTGAATAGAAGATAAGCTTTCGATTTCTGGGTTGGTTTTGCTCAGGTTCTGCTAGCTCTTCTAGGCCTACAATAACCAATCTTTGTTTAGTTTAACTAAATGACCCATCTTAAAAACTTAATCCCTAATATTTCTTTTAATATATATTTAATCATCTCTATTATTTTATTAGACATTTAAAATAATAGTTATTTCACAAATAGAAATTTTAATTCACTAATTACTATTGATACCTAAATAAATCCATTGCCTTAACCTATAGAAAATATAACATATTCACATTACCATAATTAATCTGATTTTTTAAAATATTAAACTACTTTGAACATTAATTAATTTACTGATAATACAAATTCTATTCTAAAATCTAAACTACAAATCTATAACTTTTTTTTAACTAGTTAGATTTAATCGAATCCTTTCTCTGCATCAATATAAATCTTAGGTCTGAATATCATTTTGCTATTATTATTATTATTTTTTTAATCATATAATATAATTTTAGTTATTAATATAATAATTTCGTCAACTAACAATTTGACATGCTTGAACTAACCTAAAGTAGTATTTATGAGATTAGTGAAGTTTGTTGATGAACATGTTTAAACATTAATTAAATATACAAAATTTGATGCATAGTTCTTAATCAGTGAAAGGATATAAATTTAATATGTACTAAATTAATTCAATTCGTGATATGCAAAATCAATAATGTTTGGAAATTAAATTATGAAAATGGTATATGAGTACTTGAAATACTTAAGTAAAACAAATCACTGAAAAAAAAATTTACCTTCAAGTCTGATGAAATTTATTTATTTCTAATGTACATATATTGGATTTTTTTTCTCTGCAAACTACGCTGAAAAAAAAGGCTAAAAGAATTGCAACCTTGACATTTTTATGCTTAATATTTTGATTAGTGCATCACTCATCATCCACCCCCTCAAGCCACATCATCTATAATTTCCTTAAAGACACGTATAACTACTAGAGACACCACAAGTGGAAGCAACTAAATATACTACATCTAATTAATTGTCTATATATATACATATTAAAATATTATTATTTTCAACTTTAGCAAGTGGAATATATGCATATATATATATATACGTGTTAGTGTATATATATTTTTTTAAATATATATAAATAATTAAATAAATAATTGATATGCATACACACACATATATATATATTCATTTTTTATGCATATGTATTTATCACAATAATCTATTACACTTAGTAAATAAATTTTAATTAATCAAATTAAGTGCATATCTAGGGTTCTAAATTAATTACGGAAATGTTCTAAGGGTGTTTCTAACACACTCAATGGACACATATCACCTAAAAATGTGACCTAGAAGGGTCCGTTTTCTTTCCTAGATTATCCTTATGGTTAGCATATGCTATATATATACTTTTAGTACCAAATTTTTTTGGATATCTAACTATTAGATATATATATATATATTCCTAATTAAAATTAGAAAATAAAATTTTGGGGTACTGCACTCCTCCCCCCTTAAAAGAATTTCGTCCCGAAATTCACATACCTTCGAACAACTCAGGATACTGCTGTCTGATTTTGGTTTCTAGTTTCCACGTTACTTCAGTTCGATCATGATGATTCCATTGCACAAGCACCAATGGAATTTGCTTGCTTCTTAGGACTTGAACTTTTCTATCAAGAATTTCGTGGGGTTTTTTCCTCATACGTCATATCAGAACGTAGAACTAACTCACTTTCTTTGATAACGTGTTCTGGGTCAAACACGTATTTCCTGAGCATTGAATCAACTTTAGCAAGTGGAATATATGCACATATATATATACGTGTTAGTGTATATATATTTTTTTAAATATATATAAATAATTAAATAAATAATTGATATGCATACACACACATATATATATATTCATTTTTTATGCATATGTATTTATCACAATAATCTATTACACTTAGTAAATAAATTTTAATTAATCAAATTAAGTGCATATCTAGGGTTCTAAATTAATTACGGAAATGTTCTAAGGGTGTTTCTAACACACTCAATGGACACATATCACCTAAAAATGTGACCTAGAAGGGTCCGTTTTCTTTCCTAGATTATCCTTATGGTTAGCATATGCTATATATATACTTTTAGTACCAAATTTTTTTGGATATCTAACTATTAGATATATATATATATATATTCCTAATTAAAATTAGAAAATAAAATTTTGGGGTACTGCACTCCTCCCCCCTTAAAAGAATTTCGTCCCGAAATTCACATACCTTCGAACAACTCAGGATACTGCTGTCTGATTTTGGTTTCTAGTTTCCACGTTACTTCAGTTCGATCATGATGATTCCATTGCACAAGCACCAATGGAATTTGCTTGCTTCTTAGGACTTGAACTTTTCTATCAAGAATTTCGTGGGGTTTTTTCCTCATACGTCATATCAGAACGTAGAACTAACTCACTTTCTTTGATAACGTGTTCTGGGTCAAACACGTATTTCCTGAGCATTGATACATGATATACATCGTGAACTTGTGACAGGTCTGGTAGTAGAGCTAATCGGTAAGCAACCTCACCAATTCTTTCTAGTATCTCGAATGGCCCAATAAATCTTGGTCTTAATTTGCCTTGTTTTCCGAATCTCACAACACCCCGTGTTGGAGATACATTTAAGAAAACCTTTTCACCAACTTGGAACTGTAGGTTTATCTTGCGCTTGTCTGCATAAGCTTTTTGTCTTCTTTGTGCTTTTTTCATTCTTGTTCGAATTCGGTCGATTATCTCGACAATGGTCTGTATAATCTCCGGACCCAAAATTTTTCTTTCACCAACTTCGTCCCAGTACAGGGGTGATCTGTATTTGCGACCATACAAGGCTTCATATGGTGCCATCTTTATAGTTGATTGATAACTATTGTTATATGCAAACTCTACCAAGGGTAAAACATCTTCCTAACTTTTGTTTCCATCTAACACAACTCCTCGGAGCATGTCCTCCAAAATTTGTATCGTTCTCTCTGATTGATCATCTGTTTGAGGATGAAAAGTGGTGCTGAAGTTCAGCTTCGTTCTCATTACTTCTTGAATAAAATTGTAGATAAGATATATGAATTTTATATTTTTTTTTATTATTTATAAATTTTATTACTACAATTATGTGTGAAGACCGTAGAGATTGTAATCTTTTAAAATCTCTACGGATAATATCAACTTCATAGTCTTAACAATTAACACATGTCAATAGACTCCGGTTTTTATCTCACCGTAGTTATAAGGAGAAAATTCATGCTCATACTCTACAGAAACCTATATTACCGTAGTCGTGAGAAAAAAAGCGCTCATACTCTATGGGACTCAAAAAAACCGTAGTGATTGAGTATTTTACTACGGTATTTTTAAAGAACCGTAGTCTTAATTATGTAGAGTATGAGCGTTTTTGTGGTAGTGTTAATCAAAGACCTTTTTTATCTCTATTCTTACATGTTCAACTATAAAAGAGTTAGATGATTGGAAAGCTTATGGTTGATACTTTTGCATTGCATTTGATTCGATGAGAGTATATCTTACACCCTTGAGAGATGATTAATACAATTATTGGTGAACTTCATATTTAGATCTATTGAGATTGGTTGTGCATATGATTTTATAAGTTATAGGAGTTGGATTTGTTCTTGAAAATATTTTGTTTAGTTCCTGAGGCATTGATAATCGAGTTTACTGTGCCCTATCCATGTTTATTTTCTTAGTGTTCTCTTCATTATTCGAGGACGAATAATGGCTTAAGTTTGGGGGATCAAAAAGTTGATGCACTAATTATTATGCAAGTATCTGCAATTAACACAGATCACTACAATATAGTAAGTGAATCGAGTATCATATCCACAGGGATTGTAATGTCAATCACACTAAGTGCTAAGCCAACAATTTTCTATTATTCAGGCTACCTATTTCTTGGGTTGAATTAATCATAGACACAATTCAAATTTAAACTAAAATAATCAATTAAGAAAAAGATGGAAATAAAATTAATCAAACTAAATCAATCAGAAAAATCAAACAATCAATTAAAAGATTGATCCTAGGGAATGCATGCACATATATCTGTTACGTATTAATCTAATTCTAACAAGTTCCAATTTTAATTCGATTATTGGTGGAGGATCAAAAATATTGCTACCTATCTCCACCAGGTCTCAAGGTAATCGTGGATTAATATATTAACTATCACTCTCGTCTCGAGATTAATTTCTAACTCCCAATAGATCAACAGATTTAACCTTTTACAGATTCCTTAAAACATGTATCAAATTATTCAATTAATTCCACTAGTCAATTATCTCCGCCAGGTCTCAAATCAACTAGCCAACATACATCGATTATGTCCACTAATCCATGCATGAGATGAAATAACACAATGAACAATTGAACACAATAATCAAAGGGGAATTGTAACAGAATTTAAAGTAATTCATAAGTTCAAACCCTATAATTAATAAGAGTCTAGCCGTTCATAATAAAACTACAATCTAATGAAAAGAAAGTACGAATTACAAAAGTGATAACGAAATTAAACTAAAAATATAAAATAACTTATGCCGGATGTTCGAATCTCCAATCTCTGTCTTCCTCTGCCATCTGCTCTCTTCTATGCTCTTATATAGGGTAACAGTGTGTATTTTTTCATCCAACTAAGAGCCTTAAATAGTTAGGACAAGTTTGGATGGATTTTGGAGTCAAACAAGGAAAGAGGTAAAAATCCGCCAAAACACGCTTCTTGTGCACGGGCCGTGTGCTAAAGATTTTCTAGCGCACAGGCCGTGTGCCAGTTTCTGGACTGTTTTACTGTAATTGTGCACTGGCCATGCATAACAACATCACTTCTGCACGGGCCGTGTACGAAAATCTACCGCCCGACACTCCTCATCATTTTGCTCCGTTCTTACTCGTTTCTCATTCGATTGACCTGATTCAAGTTGAAAAATGATCCCAACTCGATCCTCTATATTTCTAGCTTATCTCCCAACTAAATTGGATCCCAAAAGTATCCTTTTTTATAGTTCAAAGTTCTACACAAAGAGCAAAAATATGAAATTACACAAGAAAATGAGAAACTAGGACTAAACACCAACCTATACATGCATTAATCATTAAATATCATCCAAATAAATACCAAAATACATACAAAAGCCATGTTTATCAGATGTCTACTACAAATCGTATCAGAAGGTAGGTGAGATGTATAAAGATATGGTTCACAAGTTCAAGGGGAAAAGTGCCCGTGGAAGGCCCTCTTGCATTCCTAAGTCCGCTTGGCCAGCTTGGCTTGAGTAGTGGAACAATAACAAGTCAAATGCAAGGCATTGCAGGCAAAGAAAAATAGAATGACTAAGCCTGATGGGCCAGTGACTGGGATCTCAAAGCATAAAGGAGGGTCGAGGAGCGCTGTGGAACACTTCGCAAAATTGGTAACTCTTTGAATAACATTAACTGGTTGAAAAATATTTGGTGATGATGAATCTGAGACTACTCCATTTCATTGTGTGTTCATTTTGTTAATTTCGATAATTGAATTTGGTTGTTTTTGTTGCTGGTGGAGTTAGATTTCAAAACTTTAGCAAATTGATTGACTAATATGGTAATACTTTAATTACTTGTATCAAATAGGGTAAGGAAAAATGGGTGTCTGCTGACAAGATAAGTGATTGGGATATTTTTTTATAACTCCACACTAGAGTAGATGAAGTGTTTACTAACGACAAGTCTAAGTGGATTACGGTAAGTATATAAAAAAATTACTAATTATATTATGCATTTTTTGATATAAAAACTTTAACTATAATTATTTTTTTAGACATATTTTCCTGCACGTGTTGAAGAGATGATTTAAGGTCAATATCTTGATGATAGTGCTGAAGGTGATGGTGGTGGCATTGACATGTCATCTCTTTTTGTAGATGTAGTTGGTGTCTCAGAGAAGAAACGTGTGTTCAGGCTTAGAAATCAATCACATGTTTACTCAGCTTCAAGTGGAGAGTCCTATAGCAGCACACCCCAAGTGAATGCTAATACGATCAACAATTTCGATGACCATTTACAGATCTTAGAAAACCAACTACAAGAGAGCCACAAGCAATTTTAAAAAGAACGAGAAGATGATAAATGACAAATGGAAGAGGTCTTGCAGTAGCAGATGGAAGATCACCAATGACAGATGCAGGAGATGATTGAGTCCTATCTATCAGGTCGGATGCAGCCCCAGTCATTTAGTTCACAGCCACAACAACCTCCACCAACCAGTTAGTTATGTTGTGTTTATGTTTTAGACATTTGGTACTTATATTATAAACTGCTTTGTTATGAACATTGGAACTTTGGCTAGTACATTCAACCTTTTGTGTCATTTTGCATGAATATATTGTATGGATGATATTATGATATTTAATGTCATTTTATTCAAATGTTTTTATTAGTATTGATATATTTAATTTATATACAAGTATAAATAATTAAAATAAAAAATTTCACACTAGAAACAGATTAGAGATGGAATATTCAGTCTAATAATATATATATCCATGATTAGAGTTTTCGATAATGGAAATTATCAGCAATAACATGAAGTTCATCTTGAAGCAGTTCCCTGTACCTTTGTCTGAAAGCATGCTATTAATCAACTCATCTTTCAATATGATCTTACATGTGTGGCCTCTAACTCTCATTGATATCTTTCGTTGTCCTCTAAGAAAATGAAAGATGATAGACACATCAGAAGCTTCAATCCATAATCTTCTTCAATGCAGTAGTTGCATTTCTCTTGAGACTGGGTCAAAGTTTTCGAGCAGCCAGTAGTTTATCTTCTTTGGAAAATGATTTATATTTAAATGAAGAATGCTGCCAAATCCTAGATTTATAACTGCTTCCTGTTGTGCTTTATTAAATTGCCTAACAACTTCTGAGAGAGTTGATAGACACGTCGTTACATTTAAAAATGGATATTTGTAAAATACATTGGTGCTTCTATCATCTTCATGAGTTGGGGAAATTTTAGCTTTTGTTTTTCTTGTTGTTTCATCTTGTGTAGCTCTTATAACACTTATCTCAGGAAATTATATAATAATTAGATTTTTATCCGATGTCTTCATTCAAGAACAACGAACAAAAAAAGCTCTAGAAAAATTTATAACAATTGCGTGAACAACGATTGTGGAGAATTGAAATCCGATTACATGAAAAACACATAGATATTAGAAATCAAAGAAGCGAATTTGTTTACTGCGCGTTGAAATCAAAGAAGCGGCTGAAGAAACGATGAGAGAGAGAGAGAGAGAGAGAGAGAGAGAGAATCCTAGTATTTTAATCACATTAATCAAATTACAAAACTACCCTAACCTCATTAAAATAATACTTAAATTATAAAAATGTCACCTTGTGTTGCTTTTGATCTAGACCACAGATTTTTATGGATAGATGGTGGAGATTAGTTCCTTGTTCTCACATAGGGCTTTGATTCTCATTTGATCCATTCTCTCTCTCTCTCTATATATATATTACCTGGACCTCTTTATCATTTTATTTCATATAATCCTCCATCTGTGGAAACAATTCGTAATGAAATTTGAGCATCTTGAATCGTGGATTTTACCCTATAAAAAAAACACACAAAAAAAAAACTTACCAAACTTCATGTTCCAAAAGATATTGATTTTTCGAATCACTTTAGATCAAACTAGATTATGCTTGGTCTTCCAAGTTCGAATGCTCCACTCATTTTAAAAAGATTTATTAATGACCTACAATAAATGATGGAAAAACTTGCATATATACGGCCTATGAATCGCGAAAGAACGAGCCTATTAAAAAAATTCAAATTTTAATAAATCGCGAAAAAGAATGAGCCTAATATCAGAGAAATTTAATTGGTATAAATCAAGAACGTGAGAAATCAATACATATCACAGATCAAATGGTAGCATTAATATTGATTTAACGTTTGGACCGTTCAACAACTCCTCCAATCAGGTACCTAGTGTTAAAATAGATGACGATGAATTATAAATGATTCCTAGAGCTTTCACGTAATTATAATTCTAACCTCTTATATTATTTGCGAAATTTATAAGTAATCCTCGATGTTTACTTTATTCTCTAGTTTTGTTAATTATTTGCACCTATATTAAGAAATAGAGTCTTGAGTGCCCATTTTACATATCAAAATTCATAAGACGAATCAAGATCTGGATCCACAATCAAATATTAATAAAATTATAAATGTATTATTAAATATGAGTTTAGTTCAAATCCTAACACATCCTACAAATTTTGATCCGTAAGATATTTTCATACATAATCTTGTCACTAATTAATTAAGATACTTAAATAAAAACTCACAATCTTATAAGGACACTTTTTTGAAATACAAAAAATATTAGGGTTTCCTTTTAGATGCACTTCTATATTGATAAAGGAAAATTACACTTTAATACTTGCATTTGAGTTCTTTTTAAAAAATAATTCATGTTTTGAAAATTATCAAATTACTACTCAGTTGATTAAACAATTCTGTAAATCTAACATTTGATCAATTCTACAATTTGAAAATTCTATGTAATTGATTGTAGTCAATTAGTTCTATTTCCGATTTAATTTCGATTTTGATCCCATCACTACAAAATTTTTTGTTTAGCGACGGAATATTCCGTCGGTAATCCTCGATTTTCCGTCGTTAATTTTAACTACCGACGGAAAAACATCCGTCATTAAGCCTCTGGTCGGCAACACAGAGATAACGATGGAAAATGTCAGTCGTTGACCTTAACGACGGCCATAATGACGGAATATTGCCGTCGTTAACTCTTGTGTGTCGTTAACAATGTCGATATCCGTCGGAAATTCTAATGATGTAATTAGTCGACCGAAACTTAACGACGTAATCAATGATGGATTCTTGCCGTCGTTAAAAAGTCGCGTTGACCGGAATATTTAACAACGGACAGATTCCGCCGTTAACTATTTTTTTAATTTTTTTTATTTATTTTTATTTATTTTTATTTATTTATTTTTTTGTAATTTTGATTATTGTTTGTAAATTATGGAAGAACTTTAATAAACACGTAAAATAATATATATAAATCTCCAATAAAATACATAAAATGTCATAAAATATCATAAAGAGTGTATAAAATATAAATAATAACAGTAATGTCAAGACGACGAAGATGGGGGAGGGCCCCTGAAATGCGCCCGCATCAGCTCGAACATCTTGGCCTGTTGGCGTAGCATCTCCTGCTGCTGATCGATCTTCTCCTGCTGGGCCTGGAGAAGCGCTGCATGTGTGTCCATCTTCTGTTAGAGAGCCGCCTGCTAGGCATCCATCTTCTCCTGGAGAGCCCTGATGGTAGCCTGAGTGTCGGGCTGTGGAGGAGCTGCAGATGAGACGCTAGGAGTTGAATAACTCCGTGATCGACTGTCGAGCCCAAACATCCGATTCTTCTTCGAGTGTCGGAGGGCAGCGTCGACATATACGTCGCTCATGTCCACTGGTGGTGGCGCCTCATCTGTGCCAGGAGTCGGCTGACTCAACTCCTTAACCCGAGCCAATACATCAACCTATTCACAAAATCAAATAAGAATGATTAAATATTTATTTTGTATTTTATTAATAAATTTATAAATATTGATAAATTAACTTACACCGATACGAGCAGACTTCCCATCTGTGTGGGATCCATCAGCGTTGTCGTGCAGCCTCTTGAATGTTTACCATGCCAAGTCATTGGGCTGGACACCCTTCTCCTTAGCCTATTAGATAGACATGTTAGCACACAAATATTAAAAAATAAATAAATAAATAAATAATGCAATTGTATACCAAAGCCGTAGCATGTGCAACTGCACTCCGAGAACCTCCTCGATGCTTCACAATGCCTGTGCCAGGACCATCGGGCTGACTCAGATGATTCTTCGATGCGATGGCCGACTTCTTCTTGAAGGCATCACTGTCCCAATGCACCTTGAAGCCTTCCCACATCTCAGGAGGCATGAATGGAGGGCAGCTGACGCGCTGTCATTTCGCGCTCAAAATATATTTGTAAACTCCTGTGCCCACAGCGAGCGTAGCTAGCCAATGAGTATGAGTCGATCCCACAGAGAGCTGTCGCGATTCCACCTTCAAGTAACCGATCAGAAAGGGGGTTTGGTGTTGTCACTTAACTGAATTTAAATCTGCAAAAGAAACTAAAGAAAATATCAAATAACAAAAGGTTCTGGCATTTGAACTAGAATTTGGTTTTAACAGAAAATAACTCGATCATGGGCACACTGATTTTTATACATGATAGATCATCCAGTTATGGTGATTGGATTCCTCTCTGCATCTCCTCATCCATCCTTTCATTTTAGGTTTAAAAGTGATTCCTCTTCGATTAAACCCCTAACCAGTTACCCACCTCCCGATTCCTCTAAGAGATGTAAGCAAACAAACAGCAGTGTGCCCTAGACGGACCCAGATTTGTTATGTTTAACTAATTCCTCTTGTGCCCACAACACCCCATTGATTCCCTTATTACTATATGAACCGACACACAGTCACGATTCGCCAATTCAATTAATAGTGGTGTGCCCTCTTTACCTAACGAGTGATTAGCCACATTGGGCACTTCAGACACACACTCACTTGGAATAAGGCTCAAGAATCAACGGAAACTTATCATGCATTATTATGCCTATTTTGGCCTCACGAGTCCAGATTTATACTCAAACAAACTTCATTGTTCAAACGCCAGAATTAAAGGTCTAGCCGAGAAGGCTAGATAGACATAATTGAAATTGCAGAAATTAAAGACATAAAATAAACAAAAACTTACTGAATTAATTAAGCAAAGACTCAACTCCAACGTTGAGAAACATAAACATAACCTAAGTCCCGAAGGTTTAAGACCTTTCGGATTATTTTTTTTGCTACCTAAGCAGCGTACGAAAATGAAATTGCACGATAGTTAAAGTGTAGCAATGTTTCTGACTCCCTCCCCCTTCTGTTTCCAGAATTAAAAGAAGCTTAAATAGTTACATTTCCGAATAAGAGATCCCCCAACAAGCTGGGGTCTTTACTTGATTTTCGGAGTTGGCGTGCCCTCGCTGATCTGTCTGGATAAACCTTATCTCGATCAAATCCCTATTTTTTTGGGATTATGCTTATCTTTCAGTTGCCACACCTCCAAGAGTCCAGTCCATCTTCAACTCTTTTTCGGATAATGTAGCTATCCTTCTAGTCTCTCTCTTCAACTGATTTCCGAGTTTCTCGCATTCCTCCTAGTCCAGCCCCATTGTTGTCAAGTCTGCGCGAGGAAAGTGGGCACGACATCTTGCAGTCAGCCTCATCCATCTCTGATATGCCCAGTCCGCCACCCAAATATAGGATGAGTGCTGAAAGTAGTACCCAGTGCCTCTGATTGAATATTAAGCTTGGATTTTGCTTAAATAACCGGGCATAAAATGCCCCTTTCGCCAGACTTGACCTCCGCAATGCCCCCAGACCTCATATTGGTTCTTTTTAACTCAAAACACATGAAAAAGGACATTTATAATGAACAAAATGCCCATAAAAACCCCAAATAAATGGACTTATCACACCCACACACTTTAGACATGATTGTCCTCAAGCATGGGATGCAATGCATCCGGAAAAACAAAAAGAAAAGAAAGGGAAAAAGAATAGACTTAAAACAAAGCTTGCAAACTGTTTAATCAATGTGGGCACATCACAATCAATATTCCAACAAAACTGCAAGGTATCAGCATACCAAAAATAGGTTAAAAATGAGTTTAGCGCGGTAATCCTCACAACTCTCTTCACTCAGTGTTTAGGCTCAGTGTATACACTCAGATCAATACAATTATGTACTTAGTCATCCCATAGGCTTGCTAACATTCTATTATCAATCTCTAGAAACTATAGATGCATAAGTATCAATAGGGCTTTTTAGGCTACAGTGGGCATTTCATGTAGGTGGGACTTTATTTCTGTACAAACCTCCCTATTTTTTCTAGCTCACTACCATGCTGTACCCCGTTCAGACAACAAATATTACTTACTCTTGGGCATTCTGAACACTTAAGACTAGGGGAATTTTATTTTTTTCTTTTTTTTCTCCTTTTTTTATCATTTTTTTTCTTATTCCCCTATCTTTTCGGGCCTTTTCATAAGTATCCCCAACAATTCTGCCTTTCCCAATTTTTCTTCTTTTTAGGCTCTTGTAATGCCCTGGCTATATATTTTACCATCCCAAACAAAAACTCTGCTAGGGCATTTCGTAAGCTCAAAGGGCTGCAAAGGTTGTATCATTGGTGGGTAAGATTTTCTTTTCAGTGGCTCACTAAAACAAAATGGCCTATGTCATTTACTTATGTATCAACAATTTCCAAGCATCAAACAGAACAATAGCAAGTTCTAGAATTTCTAAGCGCATAATTGTTCACACATGAAGTAAAGAAAGATGTGGAATGGGCATACAACGTTAGGCTCAAATCTTCTCAGGACATGCTAAACTCTTTCATCATCCCTATCTTATGCGGACATGCTGAATTTTGATATAAAGTAGTTTAAGGTTGAAAATATTAAATTTAATGGCCACATAGACTTTTCAAGAAGCATGCTCGACTCAACTAGCCACCTACACACTTTGCAGTTTGCAAAGTGTTAAAACAGACACAACCACAAATATAAAAAAAATAAACTGGAATGCCCCCACCCAGACACTTTGCACTAGGCAAAGTGGGTGAATAGGGGCGACACACAAACTACAACAAAAAGAAAAGAAAACAAAACAAAACCTAATCTAAAGAAGGAAAAGAACCAGGATTCAATCGGATGAGGGCGTTGGGTATAAAAACCCAACGTGCTTAAAGTAGGCTCTCAGGGCGGTCTCAATGCGGTTTAGCTTCTCTTCTATCTGGGACTGGGCATTCTCCAACACCTCCAACTTCTTCAGAATCACAGTAACTGGATGCTCTCCCTGCTGTGCCTTTCCTGCGTGTGGCTTCCTGGATGTACCTGCAATCATCAAAAGGCTCGAGGGGTCTGCCCTCGGCACATAGAAAACAAGCTTTCCTTCTTCATCATCCACCACATCCTGCATTCTTCTTAAACAAGCAATATCAAAGAATTCCATGGGGAGGGAGACTAGATCAGTGGTGCTTAAATCTAGCAACCTAGACCTAACAACAATTTGGGTAATGAGCTAGGCACACGAGATTCTATGCTTAGGGTGAGTTTTAATCTCCCTGAAATGCGCGATGGCCACAAAACCAAAATTGATTTTTATTTTCTTAACCATACACCAAAGAATAAAAAGCTCCTGATTAGTTATGGAATTCGAACTATCTTTCCTACTAAAGAAACTGTAGGCAAGCACTCTGTGGCAGAATCTCAAAGTCTCATTGTTCAAACAATACCCTTTTGTGGCACCACTTTGGTAAGTGGAGCCGTCACCAACCTCAGTCCATTTTGTCTCGACTCCCTCAGCGGAGTCAGACACAACAGTTATTGCATCCTCATATTTCTCCTCCTGGAGGCCCAAATATGACACGATGCCCAACATCATGTTCAGATCATCAGCAGATATGGAGAAATTTCTACGCAGAATTTTAAAATTCATAACCCTAGTAGACATAGCAGACTTATTCACAACTTTTATTTTCAGGCTATTGACAAAATCACGAGACAATCTAGGAAAAATAACACACTCCATATCCAGAAAAAACTCCCAACCAATGGCAGCAAATAAATCCCTTACCTCCTGCTCTATCCCAAGAGCTGCAAGCGACTCAGCATGGGCCCCCTTCGAATTTATAATGCCCTGGACTGGTGGCAGGCCACTCCCTGGCTTACTCGGAGTGGGGCTTCCTACCCCTTTACCCTTTTTAGGATCAGGGTGTAGGATGTCCTCTGTAGCTTTTCTCTTCTTCGAGGAGGGCTCCCCAGCTAGCTTGGCCCCTGCTTTCATGGCCACTGCTTTTTCCACCCTCTGCTTGGGTGGTGAGTCCTCTGAGGGCTCATCTTCGAGCGTCTGCCCTTGAGATGGCTCACTCTGCTGCTACTACTGCTCTTGATGTTCTGAAACCTCCTCCTCAGTTTCGTCTTGTTGGGAAGCGGCGGCTGCGCAGTTGATTGTTCCAGAATGGGCTCTACGACCTTCTTTTTTCTCTTTGCCTTCTCCAGTGCCCGTTTCTTGATCTCAGTAGGTCTTTCTTCTTGGATTTGCTCCTCTGCGGGCTATGTTTCCTTTTCATCCAACTCATTCACATAGTCATCTAGGGCTTCATCGTCGCCCTCTTCCTCCTCATTCTCTTTCTCTTCAACAACCTCTTCAGACGGCGGAGGCGTCGGAACCCTAGCCGGTTTTTTCACCTTTTTAGAGGCTGTTTTAGCAGGCTCTTGTATGGGCTCCGTGGTCACTTCCTCTTCTTCTTGTGTTCCACCCAGAGTGGTGTCATCTTCAGCATGTTCCTCTTGCGATGGTGTAGCAGAGCTTGCTTCAGCTACAGGCTCTTTCTCCGGTTTGCTTGAAGTGGCTGTTACAGGTGTAACTTTTCCCTTAGTCTTTACAGCCTTTTTCTTCACCACCTTAGCTGGGGTGGGCTATGCAGAAGTGACTGGAGTGTCGAACTCCAGCTTTCCCTTGACTCTCGCTTTTGGTACCACCTTTTTACCTCGTGTGTTCACCATTGTTGAAGCTTGAAAATTTGCAGAGGAATGCTTTAAGGTTTTGAGAGGGAGAGGAGAGAAACTTTAAATTTTTCCCGAAAAGAATGAAAGTGAAAGTTGAGATTTTGTGGGGTTGGCTTTTTATTAAAGTGGGTTACTATTCCTGATGTGACCGTGACTCTTCGAATTTCCAAAGATTTATCTAAATCAGTATGCCCACATCAACGGATAAGCCTTATCCCCTGGAAAATCGGAACGAACTTTATCTCTTCAAAATGCCCCGCTTCAAAATTCCTATTTTCCCGAGATTTATCTTTATCCTTAGTTTCTCTCTCCTTATCCTGACCTGCAGATCACATACTTATCCAAAAACAAGCGTAAAATTACCCCTAATCTAGTTTAATTAACTAGAAACTTTATTGAATAAAAACAAAATAAAGCAATTAAAAACCTGGGTTGCCTCCTAGTAGCACCTCATTTATTGTCGTGGGCACGAAAAAATCCCTGCTCAGGTGTAAATGGGCTCCCCAAGCCAAACCACTCTAGCATCCCGCTCAGAATGCCCTAGGTATGGTTCGAGACGATGGCCATTTACTTTGAATTGCCCTCCAGTTTCAGGATTTTTGAGTTCAACTGCCCCATTGGGGCATTCTGCATAAACTTCAAATGGACCAACCCACTTGGTCCTCAGACTTCCTCCCATCAATTTGAACCTGGAATGGTACAAAAGTACTTGCTGTCCTGGGAAAAATCTCTTTCTTCTAATCACTTGGTCATGAAGCCTCTTCATCTTTTCCTTGTAAAGCACAACATTATCATATGCTTCAATTCTCATTTCTTCGAGCTCATGAATATGAAATTTTCTAAAATGCCCAGTTGTTTCCTTATCCATGTTCAGCTTCTGAAGTGCCCATCGTGCCTTGTGTTCCAGCTCGACTGGCAGATGACAACACTTCCCAAATAGCATCATGTATGGGGACATCCTAATTGGAGTCTTGAATGCAGTCCGATATGCCCACAGAGCACCATCCAGATGGACACTCCAGTCTTTCCGACTCGGATTCACTACCTTCCCAAGGATGGCTTTAATTTCTCAATTTGAGACTTCAGCTTGGCCATTTCCTTGTGGATAATAGGCTGTTGTGACTCTATGGTTTACCGCATACTTTTTAAATAGCCTCTCTATTGTTTGGTTGCAAAAATGGGTCCCTTGATCACTGATGATGGACCTGGGCACACCAAACGGGCTAAAAATGTGGGATTTCAGAAATGCGGCTACTACTCTTGCATCATTGGTAGCAGTAGCCTTTGCCTCTACCCATTTTGACACATAATCAACTGCCAGGATAATGTAATGGTCCCCTTTGGAATTTACAAGGGGTCCCATGAAATCCATTTCTCATACATCAAAAATTTCCACTGGCATGATGGGCGTCATGGGCATTTCATTCCTTCTTGTGATGTTCCCGACCTTTTGGCACTGATCACACCTTTTGCAAACATCGTGGGCATCTTTGAAAATTGTGGGCCAAAAGAACCCACAGTCCAGAACTCTTCTTGCTGTTCGGTTTAGTCCGAAATGCCCTCCGCAAGCATAATTGTGGCAATGCTTCAAAATCTCCTTAATTTCATGATCTGGAACACATCTTCTTATGATTTGATCAGCACACCTTCTCCAAAGAATAAGGTTATCCTAGGCATAGAACTTGCTCTCTTGCCTCAATTTATTCTTTTGGTACCATGAGTACCCAATTGGTAGCTGTCCAGATTCTAAAAAATTTACTATATCTGCATACCAGGGCTCTAGTGTGCCCCGTGCTGAGTACAAATGCTCATCAGAAAAATGATCCATAATGGGCATTTCATCATCTTTTTCATTCAGCACTCTGCTCAAATGATCATCTACCAAGTTCTGTGCCCCACTCTTATCCTTTATCTCGACATCAAACTCCTGCAAGTGTAGGATCCACCTAATTAGTCTCGGCTTCGTCTCTCTCTTAGCTATCAAGTGCCTCAGGGCACCATGATCTATGTAAACAATAGTTTTTGCTCCTAAGAGATAAGACCAAAACTTCTCGAATGTAAACACTACTGACAATAGCTCCTTTTCAGTAGTGGTGTAATTATACTGTGCCCCATTCAGAGTCTTGGAGGCATAGTAAATTACATGGCTTTCTTTTCCTCACTTCTGACCCAGTACAACGCCCACAGCGTATCCACTGGCGTCACATATAATCTCAAAGGGCATTCACCAATCTAGTGGTTGAATGACTGGTGCCGTGACCAGTTGCTTCTTCAGAAAATTGAATGCCTTTTTACATTCCTCATCAAATTCAAAGGAAACATCTTGCTGCAATAAGTGAGTGATAGGCTGGGCAATTTTTGCAAAATCTTTGATAAAGCTCCTGTAAAAACTAGCTTGCCCCAGGAATCCTCTCACTTGTTTCACCGAAGTGGGATATGACAATTCTTCTATTATATCCACCTTGGCTTTATCGACCTCAATGCCCTTCTCTGAAATCACATGACCCAGTACAATGCCCTCTCTGACCATAAAATGACATTTTTCATAGTTCAGCACTAGGCATTTATCAACACAACGCTGCAACACTTTCTCCAGATTATCTAAGCATCGATCAAAGCAGCTCCCATATACCATGAAGTCATCCATGAACACCTCAATGCAGTTTTTGAGCAAATCAGAGAATATGCTCATCATACATCGCTAAAACGTGCCAGGAGCATTGTAGAGGCCAAAGGGCATTCTGCGATAGGTAAATGTACCGAATGGGCACGTGAATGTTGCTTTCTCCTGGTCCTCTTGATTTACTACAATTTGCATATATCCTGAGTATCCATCCAAGAAACAAAAGAACTTGTTTCCTGCGAGTCTTTCCAGTATCTGGTCAATGAATGGAAGTGGGAAATGATCCTTCCGCGTGACCGTGTTCAGCTTCCGGTAATCAATGCAAACTCTCCAGCTAGTTTGCAGTCGTGTGGGCACAAGCTCTCCTTTCTCATTTTTTACCACTTGAATGCCCGACTTCTTGGGTACAACATGGATTGGACTGACCCACTTGCTATCTGAAATAGGGTTTATAATGCCCTGGTCCAGTAGCTTTATAATCTCTTTTAGCACTACATCCTTCATCACTGGATTGAGCTTTCTTTGTGGATCACGAACGGGCTTTGCATCATCTTCCAACAGAATCTTGTGCATGCAAACCGCTAGACCAATGCCCTTTATATCTGCCAAAGTCCATCTGAGTACCTCCTTGTACAATCTCAATAATCTCAAAAGGCGGTCCTCATCAGTTTAATTCAACCATGCACTTATGATTACAAGGAGAGTCTCATTATTCCCTAAATAGGCATATTTCAAATGCTTTGATAATGCCGTCAACTCCAGCATGGCTGCTTTGATAATAGAAGACATCAACTTATCATCATTTCTTTGAATGGGCACACCATAATCTACACAGCCGTGTGGCATTTCTTCCAATGAATATAGCATCATAATTCCTTCTTCGATGTCATCATTTTCATCCAGGGCATCTTGGTCAGTCAGTCCATCCCACAATGCCCATTCCAATAGATCTCTATTGCTCACCATGGATAGAGTAGATCGATTCGGATGACGGAAGGTATTCAGAAAACTGCAATTCTCTGTATCTGGGCCCGTTTTAATGCTTCAAAAATGTTAAACGTCACTGTTTCCCCATCAAACTCACACGTTAGTGTGCCCTTGTCCACATCAATCTTAGTTCGAGCTGTCTTCATGAAAGGCCTTTCCAGTAATAAAATTAAAGAATTTGAAGTCGCTGTGCCCATATCAAGCACATAAAAATCTGTTGGGAAAATAAGCTCGTCCACCTTGACCAATACATCTTCAATGAGGCCTTCTGAATATACATTAGACCTGTCAGCAAACTAAATGACCACACGGGTTTCCTTCAGAGGTCCAATCTTTAATTCTTTAAACACCAACATGGGCATTACGTTGATTGATGCCCCCAAATCCAGCATAGCCTTTTCCACTTTCATGTTCCCTATGATACAAAGAATCATGAACATCCCTGGATCATCACATTTCTTAGGTAATTTTTCTGTATCACAGCCGATACATTCTCCCCAACTAGGAACCTTGCATCATCATTGAATCGCACCTTTCTGGTACAAAGCTCATTCAGAAATCGGGCATATCGCGGCACTTGTTTAATTGCCTCAATCAGTGGAATATTAATTTCCACTTTGCTGAATACTTTTAGCATCTCCCTGGTTTCTTCTTCTTTTCTATTTTGTGCCAATCTTCCTAGAAAGGGAGGCTTCCGTTTTACTGAAGTGGGCACTTTAACAGGCTGCTTTACTTCTGGAGTGGGCACAGTATTCTCCTATTCAGCTTCGTGTGCCTCGTCCTCTGTGGGAATGTTTTCCACTTCTTCTTCTAAAGGCACATCATCCTTCTCTTCTACTGGCCTGTCAATCTCCGGAAGTTCTTTTCCACTTCTTAAAGTCACTGCATTCACATGTTCTCTTGGGTTCTCCACCTGGGAAGGCAGCTTCCCATTTTTCTCTTCTATCTTGTGCATGGCTTGAGCCAGCTGATTGATTTGCTTGCTCATGTGTGAGAGACCAGCTTGAGTCTCTTGCTTAAATTTCTCATTTTCCTCAGCCATGGTATAGACAAGATCCTCCAACCTGTACTTTCTCTTTTCTTCTGGTGGCTGTAATGGGCGTGCAGGATGCCCATCCTCTGGTCTTCTCCACCTGAAATTTTCATGGTCTCTCCATCCAGGATTATAAGTCTGGGAATGAGGATCATATATTCTGGAATGCCCATTCTGGGCACCTACAGTGTTTACTTCCTCTACTTCATCTTGTAGAGTATGGCATTCATCAGTAAAATGAGACATGCTCTTGCATACTCCACAAGGTCTGGGCTTCTTCACCATGCTTACACTGGACAAGATTTTTTTGATCTTGTCGCACAATCTATCAATCTTGCTATCCTGGTCCGGTGCCCTTTCTGATTCACCTACAACTCGAATACCCTCTCCACCGAAGTCTCGGTTATCTTCAGCCATTTCAGTGAGAATTCTGAATGCTTCGACAGGCTGTTTGTTTAAAATATATGCTCCACATGAGGCATTCACGATCGTCCTCTCATGTGGTCTCAATCCTCTGACAAAATACTGAATCAAGTCATGTTCAGTAATCTAGTGTTGTGGGCATTTTACATGCATCACCTGGAACCTTCCCCAATAGTCATAGAAACTTTCGTTAATTCCCATATTCAGGCTCCCTATCCGTTTTCTCATTTCTTGCACTCTGGATGCTGGGAAATATTTCTCCAAAAACTTCTGTTGAAGTTGTCTCCATGTGGTTATAGTGCCAGTGGGTAGTGTATACAGCCAATCTCGTGCCCCATCTTGAAGAGTGAAAGGGAACGAGACCAACCGTACATACTCTTCTCGTCCATGGTCGGATGGTTGAGTTTGGCAAACCATCTCAAAATCCTGCAAGTGCCTTTGTGTATCCTCTCCAGGCATTCCGTGGAACTTCGGCAAGATCTGGAAAAAGTTTGCATGAATATCCCAGTTCTGAGTCACAGCTGGGAGTGTAATGCCCATTGGGCGAAGATTCATGTTGGTCAAGAAGACCAACTACCTTAAAGTCCTGTTATCATCCGCATTGCTATTCGTGACATTTCCATTTGCGGCCATGTTGATGTTGTGACCGTTCTCAAACTGTCTTTCTTCCTCATGCCCTTGATCCTCAGGTAGTGGTGTGGGCTCACGAGGTCTATTTGTTGCTTGGCGTGCCCTCTTCGCTGCTACCCTGTTTTTCCTCGAAGTCTTCTCTATCTCCGGATCGTACAATAGAGTCTCCACTGAAAAGCCCCTAGGCACCAACTTCCAGGCTCACCAATTGTGGAAGATAAAATCACTAGAAACCGGCTCCCCGACAACGGCGCCAATTTTGACGTGCTGTCGTTTCGCGCTCAAAATATATTTGTAAACTCTTGTGCCTACAGCGAGCGTAGCTAGCCAATGAGTACAGGTCGATCCCACAGAGTGCTGTCGCGATTCCACCTTCAAGTAACCAATCACAAAGGGGGTTTGGTGTTGTCACTAAACTGAATTTAAATCTGCAAAAGAAACTAAAGAAAATATCAAATAACAAAAGGTTCTTGCATTTGAACTAGAATTTGTTTTTAACATAAAACAACTCGATCATGGGCACACCGATTTTTATACATGATAGATCATCTAGTTATGGTAACCGGATTCCTCTCTGCATCTCCTCATCCATCCTTTCATTTTAGGTTTAAAAGTGATTCCTCTTCGATTGAACCCCTAACCAGTTACCCACCTCCCGATTCCTCTAAGAGATGTAAGCAAACAAACAGCAGTGTGCCCTAGACGGACCCAGATCTGTTGTGTTCAACTAATTCCTCTTGTGCCCACAACACCCCATTGATTCCCTTATTACTATATGAACCCACACACATACACGATTCGCCAATTCAATTAATAGTGGTGTGTCCTCTTTACCTAACGAGTAATCAGCCACATTGGGCACTTCAGACACACACTCACTTGGAACAAGGCTCAAGAATCAACGGAAACTTATCATGCATTATTATGCCAATTTTGGCCTCACAAGTCCATATTTATACTCAAACCAACTTCATTGTTCAAACGCCAGAATTAAAGGTCTAGCCGAGAAGGCTAAACATAATTGAAATTGTAGAAATTAAAGACATAAAATAAACAAAAACTTACTGAATTAATTAAGCAAATATTCAACTCCAACATTGAGAAACATAAACATAACCTAACTCCTGAAGGTTTAAGACCTTTCGGATTATTTTTTTTACTACCTATGCAGCGTACGAAAATGAAATTGCATGAAAGTAAAAGTGTAGCAATGTTTATGACTCCCTCCCCCTTCTGTTTCCAGAATTAAAAGAAGCTTAAATAGTTACATTTCTGAATCAGAGATCCTCCTAACAAGCTAGGGTCTTTATTGGATTTTCGGAGCTGGCATGCCCTCGCTGATCTGTCTAGATAAGCCTTATCTCGATCAAATCCCTATTTTTTTGGGATTATGCTTATCTTTCGGTTGCCACGCCTCCAAGAGTCCAGTCCACCTCCAACTCTTCTTCGGATAATGTAGCTATCCTTCTAGTCTCTCTCTTCAACTAATTTCTAAGTTTCTCGCATTCGCCCTAGTCCAGCCCCATTATTGTCAAGTCTGCGCGAGCAAAGTGGGCACAACATCTTGCAGTCAGCCTCATCAATGTCTGATATGCCCATTCTGCCACCCAAATATAGGATGAGTGCTGAAAGTAGTACTCAGTGCCTCTGATTGAATATTAAGCTTGGATTTTGCTTGAATAACCGGGCATAAAATGCCCCTTTCGCCAGACTTGACCTCTGCAATGCCCCCTGACCTCATCCTGGTTCTTTTTTACTCAAAACACACGAAAAAGAACATTTATAACGAACAAAATGCCCATAAAACCCCCAAATAAATGGACTCATCAGAAGCCCTTGGTCCTATCCTTCTTGAAGTAATGGACCATGTCCTTGTATCTCTCCTGAGCCTTGGCGGCCCATGCTGCCCAGATGGCATCCTCCAAAGCGGGATCCCAAAACCACTCCTTCTGCAACATATTGAGAACATATGAAAATACTAAACTTATATAAAATTTTAAAATAAAATATATAATGATAAGATACCCGAAACTCCTCCATATATGTCTGCCTCCTCTCATGGGGCACCATCCTCTAGGTGTAGCTTCCCGGATGCAAATACTTCTTGCAACTGGATGTGATGCTGGTTGAGATTGGATAATTCAGCATCAATTGGCTTCCAAATGTACAAAATTTCGGCAGCACCTATGTGAATTTCCTAGTCCCAAGTTCTCGACTCTACGCTAATTGATCTATGTTCGTCTAATTGATTCATACCAACAATACCAACAAACACCAACAATTTAATAAAGAGGGATCCAGGTCATCCCATTGAAAGTAACGCAAGTAACAAAGAGGGATCCAGGGGCCCTCATCCCATAAAATAATTAAACATACAACATTCAATGATAATTATCATACATAGCATAATTTTTTTTAATTCACGTACTTAGCATGATTATTACATAAATAGCATACTTAGTCATATCTACCACATACATAGCATAATTTTTTTTAATTCACATACTTAGCATGATTATTACATAAATAGCATACTTAGTCATATCTACCACATACATAGCATAATTTTTTTAATTAACATACTTAGAATGATTATTGTATAAATAGCATAATTAGTCTAAATTTTCCAAATAAATAATATAATTGACATAGAAATTAGCATATTTATTATCATAAGCCAAATAAATTTTACATAATTTTTTTGTAAACCTAATAACTAACCTCGTACTAGTAGTAGTGTCACACAATGTACAAAAATCACAAACAAGTGAAACTATAAAATAAAGGAATGTGTTAGAGAAAGAATATAATCTTTCTTAATTTAAGATAATTCTAATTGGAAAATACATTTTGTTATCTACTTTAATTTATTAAACGCTCCGTGATCTTTCCATATATATTTGACAGTCTAGAATATAAGTATACATACAAAACATTTTCTAAATAACCCAAGGCAAACAACTACTAAATAAAAGATCTACAATATCCTTTCTCAAAAAATAATAATTATCCAAATTACCAAAAATACATACAGATTATTGCTGCAAATTACATACAGATTAGGGCTAAAATTACAAAAAATACATACAGATTATTGCTGCAAATTACATACAGATTAGGGCTAAAATTATAAACTTAATCTAAAGTCTAAATTACAAAAAATAGTTTCAGATTATTGCTGCAAAAATTGAAAAAAAAAAGAGAGATGGGACTTACATTGCAGTTGGCGTCGGCGGCGAGTGGCGGAGAGAGAGGGAGAGGAAGGGAGAGAGGGTGGGAGAGAGATAGAAAGAGAGGGAGAGAGCCCGTCTTCAGCAGCGGACGGCGTCTGGCGGCGGGCGGAGGAGCCCGTCTTCAACAGCAGGAGGGAAAAGGAGAGAGAGAGAGAGAGAGAGAGAGAGAGAGAGAGAGAGAGAGAGAGAGAGAGAGAGGGAGAGAGAGAGGGTGAGTGAGAGAGATGGGCGGCGGCAGACGGTGGTCACCACAACGGGCAGCGGGGAGAGGGTGAGGGAGAGAGATGGACGGTGGCAGGCGGTGGTCACGGCAACGAGCGACGGAGGAGAAAGGCTGCGCGGAGGAAATTAGGGCTGTGAAATGAGAAATGGGGAGAAGAAGATGTTTTATAATCGGGAATTACCGACGGCACTAATGACGGACTTAGTCCGTCGTTAAGTATTAAAATTAAAATAAAAATATTAGAAAAAACTATAACGACGGCCATAGTCCGTCGTTAACATTAAAAAATTAATAAAAAACAAAAATCTGAAAATATAACGATGGCATCTTTCCGTAGTTAAGTATTGAAATTAAAATAAAAATATTAAAAAAATCTATAACGACGGATTGCTTCTATCAACAATTCCGTCGTTGATATTAAAAAATCAATAAAACATAAAAATCCGAAAATATAACGACGACCCCTATCCGTCGTTAATTATTAGAATTAAAATAAAAATATTACAAAAAATATGATGACGACATTAGATCGTCGTTACTATTAAAAAATAACTAAAAATAAAAATTCGAAAATATAACGACGGACGCTTTCCGTCGTTAAATATTAAAATTAAAATAAAATTATTAAAAAAACATAACGATGGACATACTCTGCCATTCATATTAAAAATTAAATAAAAAATAAAAAATCAGAAAATATAACGACAGACTTAGTGCGTCATTAAACGTAACGACAAGTGTTAATTTAATGTTAACGACGGACATGTCGTCGTTACACCGTCGCTAAATGACGACCCGAACTATGTCCGTTGTAAATTTCGTCGGTAAATTGCAGAATTCTTGTAGTGCATAGGACATCGGGTATTTCAATTTTGGTCCCGACACTATCATCTTTTATCCTTTTTCAAAAAAATCGCTCAGTTTTAGTCACATAGGTTTAAAAATATCATTTTTGGTCTCATGATTTCAAGGCATAAAAGGAACCAAAATCGATACTAACTCTGTTTGGAACAAAAAATGATAGTGTCGGGACCAAAATCGGAATACATGATGTCCTATGGGACCGAAATCAATATTTTCTCTTCTATTTCACCGTAGTGTAAAAAACATTCAACCAAGAAAGTTTAAAATATAATCAATTAAATATGATTTTTGGATATTAAAATTGAACAAATATTAGATTTGCAAAAATTTTGAAAAAATAATTATTATTTCGTTAATTTAAAAAAAGTGAGTTATTTTTATAAAATAACCCAAAATATAGGTATCAATTAGAGTAAAATTTGTCCTATTATTAAATTATAAATATGAAATGAAATGAATTTCAAACGGTATTGAACGACAAAGGATTAAATCCAGAAACTCAAAATTCATTAATTATATTGATGGCAACGAATGCGATAGAGAGGACCAGTTCTATGCGAATGGACGTTTATCTATTTTCCGATATATATATACACACACACACTATAGTTGCCGACTTTGACGCCTGCTCAAGTCATCCACTTCAATTCAAGTTCAAATCAACATCAAACCTCTCTCTCTCTCCATGCAAATATAATACAAGCCAGTGCTTAATTTATGTTCCAATAACTTAGTATTGATATGAATTAATGACACAACTTGCAAGTTAAGACCAGTTATATATATAACCCCACATGAATCTCTCATGATTTCTTTCAGCCAACCATTATAAACAAGCTGGTAATAACAAAATTAACCCTATCATTATTTTTCCAAGAACACAAAAAATGGAGGAAGAAAACCATCTAAATCCACTAGCAAAAAAATATCAAAAAAGCGAAGAATTTGTGGCAAAACAAGACGGCGGCGGCAGCAGCAAAACCCTAGTTTACATTCTACTCGCCGTCGTTCTACTAAGCATCGCCTTCTTAATATTTGGCCTGGTCGTGCTCCGAATCAAGGCTCCTACTCTCCGGCTATCAAACGTCGCCGTAAAAGGCCTTCGTCACAACTCTTCCTCCTTAAACATGACCATGATCGCCTATTTCCGCCTCCACAACATGAATTTCGGGCGCTTCGACTTCCACGACGGAAAAGCTACTCTGTCTTACGGCAACGCCACGGTTGGGGCGGCGGCCATCTCCGGCGGTCGAGTTGGTGGCCGTAAGAGGAGAGGAATCGATGCCACGGTGGAGGTGATCAGCGGATCATCGGAGAATTATATGAATATTAGTAGAGATATTGAATCGAATTTGGTGAGATTGGTGAGTTTAGCAGAATTGCGAGGTGAAATACGCGTGATGAATATCGTAAATAGGCGTAGAACTGCTGTGATGAATTGTAGCATGGATCTCAATCTCACCACGCAAGAAATCCAAGGTTTATCATGCCGGTGAAGAACTATATATATATATATATATATATAGTTGACTCCTTTTTTATTTATTTAAAAAAGGCTTTGTAATTTGTAGATCTTGCTTTTGTGTTTGATATGATGATATATCTCTCTAGTTATTTTTTGGCCTAGCATTTACTTTTGGAAAATTAAGTTTTTGTTGGTTGTTGATCGACATTATGGCAAAGAGTCACACTTGTGTGTGAAATCATCTAACGGATTTTTTACGGTAAAATATTTGATCCATGAGGAAGTCCCCCTTCCTTTTTTTATTTATTTTTTATTTTTTAGTAGCCCCTTTCCCCCTCTCCACCCATGGGGTCACTTGAAAAAGGATAGATCTAATGTAGAAGCAATAAGTAATTGGAATACAGTAACTAACGTGAATGAAGTTAGGTTCTTCCTTGGATTGGCGGGATATTACAAAATATTTATAGAAGGATTTTCCAAGATTGCTAACCCACTGACGAAGCTAACACGTAAAAATGAAAATGTTCAATGGAATAAGTAATGCGAGAAGAGTTTTCAAGAGCTAAAGCAACACCTAGTGACAACCCCAATATCGACCATATCTAATGGGACTAAAAGGTTCATCATCTACTGTAGCAACCTGAACCTGAAGGCTCAGGTGCTAACGAAAACACACGACCAAAAGAAAATATAATAAAATTTTCTCAATTCCAAATAAATATTTTCTTTGGATCATAAAAATTTGGGCAGCATTCCGTTTAAAATATTTAAATATCCACGCTTAAATGTGTTTACCATTCAAACCTGTATGACCAAGACTAGTCAAAATTCAACTCTCAACATTTAAAATATGCCCAAACACCACAACATTCACAAGTGTCCATAAAATAGTTAATTGTTTCATGATCATAAAGCGGAAACATAAAATTCATACTTATTGACCACTACTGCACATAATCAATAAATAGAAATCATAAAAGTGGTCAACAAAATAGAAAGTCCCCATTAGTCCATGTCAGTCGCCAGCCGTCATCAAATACCTGAAAATATTATGAAAAATAGATGGACTGAGTGCCAGAAAACACTCAGTGGGATTTTAAATTTCTGAAATATACTTAATCATTCAATAAATAGTTTGCATATTAAACATATTTACTATAATGTCCATAAAAGTATCTGCTCGTTAACATATAGAAGGTTAACTCAATATAGTTCCCTATCATATCCATTTCACCAAAGTGACATATTTGTATCATAGTACCATAATTGCACCATTGTGCCATACCGCACTGAAGTGCTATATCATACCGCACCGTAGTGCTATCTCTGTAACGCCCCGGTCCCGAGGATTAGGACGGGGATATTACGGGACTAATAGAAGGAAAAAGGTAGCATAATTCCAAATTCAGGGGGTCCTCAATAATATCCCGGTCCCGAAAGAAAAATAAATGAGGGACGGGGTATCACTTAAAAAGGAATATGATATAGAACAATCAAATGAAATGGCTTTAGAACAAGAATAGATTATTTTCTCCAGAAATTTGGGCAGCATAACCTCTGTAACTGGAAGAAATCCACGTCTTTCAACGTATCAACGAAGTCAATTGATTTAATCAAGTCAAGAATGCCTATCCATAGGCCAATCAAATTCAAACAGAATCCAGCAATTAATAAATAGGATCCTGACTCTTCAAATAAACAGGACCTCTTCATAGGTCACAACAACTAAGACCCATCAATAGGTCAGAGGCAAATAAACTATTTTATGTCCCATTCATAGGACAGAAGCAATTTATCAAGATAAGACCTATTCATAGGTCAACTGGAAAATAAATAGAATCCAAGACTCAACCAAATATGACCAACTGACTTTAATGAAACATGTTTGGATTTATGAAATGGAAATGAGACTTTATTTATCATGATTCAAATAAAGAATACAATTCAGATAAGCCCAAAAATAAAACATAGCATGCAATCATACTATGGGGCAACTGTATCAGAGTTTAAGCGGAAAACAATGGAGTAATATTGTATCACATAACAACATACTCATAAGCAATAATTTAGTCTGAACGAGACAGCAAGGCATGATCAACCCACAACAGTACATCGAGTCATCACCTCCAGCATCTCAACCTGTGAAAAACATTTTGAAAATATTTTGGGCGTGAGTATTAAAGCACTCAGTGGGTTAAACTTTTAACTCAATCTTTAATAAAAACTGTAACAAAATATCCAAAATATAAATACAGATAATGGAAAGCAAAACGCGAAAGCCCTTCCCATTTCTGCAAACCTTTTACTTCTCTTTGGTACCCTGTAGCTCCTTCTGTCGTCTACTGCACTCTATGACATGTCGCTGATAGGAAAAGGGAGGGGTTACCTCGCTAATCCGAGAACAGTGTACCAGGGATCACCAAGCATTGAACATGAGTATACCGGGTGTTACCTAGCATTGACTCCTGTAGTGATGCCCAGATCACGTGTATGTGCAGGGGTTACCTCACAGTGACACCTTTAGTGAATAACATCACAACTGCAAGAATCACAGTTCCTGTCTATCCTTTGTTTTATGTTTTCTATAAAGTGCATAATATGACAAAAGAATAAAAACTATGTCATCCTCTAAATATAGCAACTAGGCTAACCTTTAATTCCTCTAGCAACTTAGTTCAATTATGATTCTTATTCCTTAAACAGAAATCATTATTTAACTTGAGTTTAATACTAAAAGCACAAGCTAAAAAGTACAACTCATTATACACAAGTATAATCAATACACAATAGATATTTAATATACTGTAACTTTAAACTATGACTTTTAGACTTTAAATATAAACTCTAACCTTAATCTATATACTATGAACTTTAAACTATAACCTTAACTCTTAACCCATAGACTTTAGTTATGACAAGGTATAATCTATTCTATTTAATTATGTCGAAGCATAATCTATATTCGTTTATCGTGATAAATCATAATCTATATTCTCAATAATTATGATGAAGCATAATCTATGTTCTCAATAATTATGGCACGGCATAATCTATGTTCTCATTAATTATGGCAAAGCATAATCTATGTTCTCAATAATTATGGCACAACATAATCTATGTTCTCAATAATTATACAGTAGTATAATACTATGTTCTCATTAATTATACAACAGTATAATACTATTACTCTAGCAGAGACTTGAGCAGATAATTCCTCAAATATTTTATTTGGATATTCCAACTAGGACTATCACATTTATGAGTTAATAACTCAAATATAGATAAGTTTTGCAAATAAACCCACCTCGATTAGATCAACTGAGGTGATCGAACTTCTCGATACTCATCCGTCAGCTTCTCTGACCGGCTCAACAAGTCCTACAAGGTCAAACCTTATTTTAGGACTGATGCTCTAATTTTCAGAACTCGACTTTAATTTAATTGGAGCTTTTATTTACTTTAATTATATTCCAACTAAGAATGCGCGACTCTAGAGACCTCGTACAACTTCAACACAGAAGGAAATAAATTCCAAAATATAATTTTCGATTTAATAAGACCAAAAGATTTGATAGAGGTCACTTTCCGTAACTAGCCATTTTAATTAAATTTTACACAGCAAACCTCGATTGCACTTTTTACTGGTCCAAAAATTATGAAAATAATCAGGCATGACCCCTCATATATCTTTATTAAACTATACAATTTTCGGAATTTTCTGAAATAACATGCTCTAGTTATAAAAATAACCGTCTGATTAAAATAATTGACTTTAATCAAAACTTATCGGAAAATTACGAAACTTGGCAGTCCTATAGGAAATAATTTTTTGAGCAACTTTACAGAATAAACTTTTTCGATTTGACGACCCGAAATGGGCGAAAATGGGCAAATACCGAAACTGATCGGCGCCCCTATATTTTTCACGTTTTCCGGCGTTTTCGCCGGTTTTCGGCTACCGGACGACGACGCACTCAACATACGAAATGAAGCACTATTTTAAATACACAACATATTAAAATTTCAACTATAAAGGATGAGAAATGAATCGAAACGAGACATCCGAAGCGGCGGCGCGACGACGGCACGACGACGGCAATTCCGGCCATCCACGGCGGCGGCGGCTCTCCGGCAGCCTTCCGACGCTCGATAGTTGCTCCCGCAACAGTAGCACCCCTCCTCCCAAATAAAACTTAACCTGGGCCCGCATGCACGATTTACTCGGCGCAGGCCTGGATTTCTCTCGTTCGTCAACACGAACGAGAGAGAAAGAGAGAGAAGAGATAATGAGCAAGTTACAAATGAATGGGGAGGCCCCTATTTATAGGAAAAGGCTTGGCTTCCCCGGTAAGCCACTCCGGTTATAAAATACTGATAAAGCGATTTTCGGATTCAATTAAAGTTGCTTTATTCAATGGCGAGGTCCAAATGACCTCCGACACAAAATCCAAAAATACCGGGAAACTCGTTGGCTCGAGTACTATTGAACCAACCCATCTTTGAAAAATGAGGAGGTCGTCTGAAGAGAAACGAAGAAAGATTCCCTTTCAAAAAGTAGTTTTACTATTCATTTCGACTGACAAATTTTGCTCCCGAGCGCTCGATTGACCTCAGATTGGCAATCTGTGAACGCGAACGGATTCCTTGGGTCATTTCCTATAAGATAGACTTGATAGAACAAGTCTCAGATCAATAAGGAGAATTTCGTAAATTTTTCGAATCACGAACGCTCGCAGAAATTACTATTCACAGGTTTTCCCTTTACGATTTTAAATTACGGGACTCCTGTAGAGGTCAGAATAAAATTCTGAAAGCACCAACAGCTTCCTTTAGGTCGTTACATTCCAGAAAATACCAATATTGAGTATTTTCTGGAGACAAATGCAAACTCTCATAAATCGATTTTCACATAAAATACACGAAAAGGTCGCGACTTACATCTGTTTTACTTTATTTTAGCTCCAATTATTTTCTTTAGTCTTCTAAATAAATTTAGAGAACTCACTGAAGTTCAGGGATGTTACAGACTACACCCCTTAAAAAAAATTTCGTCCCAAAATTTACTTCCCCTCAAACGGAGATCTGGATACTTTTTCAAGAATCCACAGCCTTACTGGAACCATATTGGTTTAAAACCTTTACCAGGTTTACAACTCTAGACCTTACAGTCAAGAATAGCCTGAGTTCTTACTTTATGGATTAGTTCTCACTCAGAACTATCTCTTTTCTTTGGTAACATGTATTTATCTCAAACACATATTTCCATAACATTAGGACATGAGACATGCCATGCACAACAATAAGGTCAGGCATCAAAGCCGACCTTTGGTCTATGTCTTTATCCTCTTCGAGGATTTTCAATAGGTTCATCGAACCTTTTGCTTTAATCTCTTAGCGAAACGAACTCTTCCATTGGTTGAAGATACCTTTGAGAAGACTATGTCTTCCACCTGGAACTGCTAATCATTTCTTCGGTCTTTCGAGTCCTTTCTTGGTAACAGAGCTATCTTGCTGAACTTTGGTCGATCGTTTATCTTGGCTAAACTTTCTTTACATGCAATCGTACACGTAACTGTCTTTTATCCGCATATTATACGTTTCAAGTCTTTATTCGCCTTGATCGAACTTTGCCTATGCCTTGATTGATCAGTAGCTCTCAGCTTTTCTCGTTCTAGCTTTGTCTTGTACATCTTCACTTTAACTGTCGCATTAGACTCCTTATCACGTCTTTTGAAACTCGTGTTTCATCGTTGCTCGAATGACTCGCAACTATAAAAAAGGGGATTACTTATTTAGTCTATGTTCAATGTGATTCTTAACAAAGGACAACTTAAAGTTCACCCTATGTTAAAGCTTCTATGTCTATGTTCTTTCTAAGTTCAAAGCCTAGAAATGCATTTAACTTCAATAACGCTTCCTCAGGCGATCTGGGATTTTCATCGGGCATTCACCGGCTGGTCGTGATGTATTGACTTCTATAACGCTTCTTTGATGATTCACAATTTTTCTGAGCATTCTCCCGTCGCTTGGAACTTCTTTAGCTCTATGTACTTGTCTGTAGTGAAACTCTTTCTTTTCTTTCGGGTTGCACAACACTTGCATTGTGTCAACAGGCCCAGAGGACCTGACATTGCAATGATGCACTTTCAATGGTTGTTTCCTTCATTGTACTAGCTTGCTTTGAGATGACTATACTCTTCTAGTCTGATGGGCTGGCCTCTTGCGATCAATCTTTACAATTGGTAGGACTTTCTTCGAACGACGAAGCTTCTTTTCTCTAGCATGGTTCCCCCGCAGTGTGAAGGGCTCGCCCAACCACACACTTCTTAAACTCTCTAGCTATGGAACTTAATTCATAAAGCCTTTTAATCATACAGAGAAAACTTAGAATTCTTCTAAGTTCAAGCATCTATAGTCTATGTTCTCGACTAAGCTCTATCTTTAAATTATCTATCCTTGATCATCTATCTTAGTCATTCTCTATCATAATACTTTCTAGCAGTAGATAGTCCTTTTTCCCAAAGAGAAGGATTTTAAATCAAAATTCAGGTTTCAACAATAACCAAAAGATTTTGATATCAACATGATTATATCTTTAAAATCCTTTTTGAAAAGAATAACTATAAATTAACTTTTGTCTTTTAAAACAACTTTAGACTATCTTTTGGATTCATCCAAAATTAATTTCACTCTTTAAACTTTTAGATCTATGACGTACCTGAAATCAACATTCTTTAATTTTTCTTGCCTTGCTTAAAGCTCACTTATGAATGACTTACCATTCACCTGTACTTTAAAAAATTATAACACAATATAACCAAAGATTTTAAAACTTTCATACCTTTGAACTTTGTTGAAGATGCGGGGTGATGATGTACTGTGGGCAAGGATGAAAATACCGCGAAATATCACGGATATATCGCGGATATTGACATTGAGATACGGATATTGGGGGGAATATCTTTTTTCCCGAGTATCGATGAGAAATCGCAATATATCGCAAGATATCGCAAAATATCGCAGGATATCGCAATATATCGCGATTTTTTTAATATTTCTATAATATATTTTGATTTTTATTTAATACTATATATTTTTGTGATCTTTTTTAGGTCTTCAATGTAATTATTTGAGTTACAATATTCTTTGCTTTATAAAAACATTCACTTTGCAAAAAAATATAAGAGAAAGAAGACCGGAAAATCAACGGATGTCTTAGGAAGAAAACTGAGATGCAGGTGCACTGACTTTATTTTTTCATTTTTTCAGTTAGAGGACATGATGGATAAATCACTAAAATTTTTCTCCCCATATATCACACGAAATTGAAATCTAAGATTGAATATAAATTATTTGCCAAATCTTGATTCTATGAATATGGGTGGCACTGATCATAGTGATATGTCCAAGATTCATATGCTTCTTACACATATGGGAGTTCACAAATTGATTAGACTACTCAAAACGTGTATCAACAAAATAATTGAGTTAGTGGACATTATCCATTTCATGGTGAAGCTGTTGGAAGAAATTAAGAAACATATCAAACGCATGTGCATAATTATATCAATAATTACTTGAACGTGATAAGTTGGTACCAATATTGTTTAGAACAAGATGGCATTCCATCTACTATATTTGAACCTCATAGATCCTCATTTTGGTATTAATTGTACTTTATAATGTTTATTTAGTCATTTTATGTTGTATTATGTATTATTATGTCAAATGTATTGTCTCAGACGGTATTTATATAATGTATTATTCATATATTTTCTTTCAAAATACAATTCTATCAAAAAAATTAGTGGAATATGTGCATAATAATATGTCATAATAGTTCCTAAAATTTCATGCTAAATTTCCAAGATTTTAATATGATTTCCGTCATTTTTTTCAATTTTCTGCGATATCGATATATCCGTAAAATTGAAGTTGCGATATATGTTGCGATAGCGATATTTTAATCCTTGACGGTGGGTTGCTCTGTAGAAATCCTTTAAGAATGTAACTCGAATTCACATAATCACTTTAAGCAAACAACTTAAGAGACAGGTCGCAGAGTTTCAACCTGCTCTGATACCATTCTGTAACACCCTGGTCCTGAGGATTAGGACGTGGATATTACGGGAATAATAGAAGGAAAAAAGTAGCATAATTCCAAATCCAGGGGTACTCAATAATATCCCGGTCCCGAAAGAAAAATAAATGAGGGACGGGGTGTCACTTAAAAAGGAATATGATATAGAACAATCAAATGAAATGGCTTTAGAATAAGAAAAGGTTATTTTTCCCAGAAATTTGGGCAGCATAACCTCTGTAACTAGAAGAAATCCACGTCTTTCAACGTATCAACGAAGTCAATTGATTCAATCAAGTCAAGAATGACTATCCATAGGCCAATCAAATTCAAACAGAATCCAGCAATTAATAAATAGGATCCTGACTCTTCAAATAAACAGGACCTCTTCATAGGTCACAACAACTAAGACCCATCAATAGGTCAGAGGCAAATAAACTATTTTATGTCCCATTCATAGGACAGAAGCAATTTATCAAGATAAGACCTATTCATAGGTCAACTGGAAAATAAATAGAATCCAAGACTCAACCAAATATGACCAACTGACTTTAATGAAACATGTTTGGATTTATGAAATGGAAATGAGACTTTATTTATCATGATTCAAATAAAGAATACAATTCAGATAAGCCCAAAAATAAAACATAGCATGCAATCATACTATGGGGCAACTGTATCAGAGTTTAAGCGGAAAACAATGGAGTAATATTGTATCACATAACAACATACTCATAAGCAATAATTTAGTCTGAACGAGACAGCAAGGCATGATCAACCCACAACAGTACATCGAGTCATCACCTCCAGCATCTCAACCTGTGAAAAACATTTTGAAAATATTTTGGGCGTGAGTACTAAAGCACTCAGTGGGTTAAACTTTTAACTCAATCTTTAATAAAAACTGTATCAAAATATCCAAAATATAAATACAGATAATGGAAAGCAAAATGCGAAAGCCCTTCCCATTTCTGCAAACCTTTTACTTCTCTTTGGTACCCTGTAGCTCCTTCTGTCGTCTACTGCACTCTATGACATGTCGCTGATAGGAAAAGGGAGGGGTTACCTCGCTAATCCGAGAACAGTGTACCAGGGATCACCAAGCATTGAACATGAGTATACCGGGTGTTACCTAGCATTGACTCCTGTAGTGATGCCCAGATCACGTGTATGTGCAGGGGTTACCTCACAGTGACACCTTTAGTGAATAACATCACAACTGCAAGAATCACAGTTCCTGTCTATCCTTTGTTTTATGTTCTCTATAAAGCGCATAATATGACAAAAGACTAAAAACTATGTCATCCTCTAAATATAGCAACTAGGCTAACCTTTAATTCCTCTAGCAACTTAGTTCAATTATGATTCTTATTCCTTAAACAGAAATCATTATTTAACTTGAGTTTAATACTAAAAGCACAATCTAAAAAGTACAACTCATTATACACAAGTATAATCAATACACAATAGATATTTAATATACTGTAACTTTAAACTATGACTTTTAGACTTTAAATATAAACTCTAACCTTAATCTATATACTATGAACTTTAAACTATAACCTTAACTCTTAACCCATAGACTTTAGTTATGACAAGGTATAATCTATTCTATTTAATTATGTCGAAGCATAATCTATATTCGTTTATCGTGATAAATCATAATCTATATTCTCAATAATTATGATGAAGCATAATCTATGTTCTCAATAATTATGGCACGGCATAATCTATGTTCTCATTAATTATGGCAAAGCATAATCTATGTTCTCAATAATTATGGCACAACATAATCTATGTTCTCAATAATTATACAGTAGTATAATACTATGTTCTCATTAATTATACAACAGTATAATACTATTACTCTAGCAGAGACTTGAGCAGATAATTCCTCAAATATTTTATTTGGATATTCCAACTAGGACTATCACATTTATGAGTTAATAACTCAAATATAGATAAGTTTTGCAAATAAACCCACCTCGATTAGATCAACTGAGGTGATCGAACTTCTCGATACTCATCCGTCAGCTTCTCTGACCGGCTCAACAAGTCCTACAAGGTCAAACCTTATTTTAGGACTGATGCTCTAATTTTCAGAACTCGACTTTAATTTAATTGGAGCTTTTATTTACTTTAATTATATTCCAACTAAGAATGCGCGACTCTAGAGACTTCGTACAACTTCAACACAGAAGGAAATAAATTCCAAAATATAATTTTCGATTTAATGAGACCAAAAGATTTGACAGAGGTCACTTTCCGTAACTAGCCATTTTAATTAAATTTTACACAGCAAACCTCGATTGCACTTTTTACTGGTCCAAAAATTATGTAAATAATCAGGCATAACCCCTCATATATCTTTATTAAACTATACAATTTTCGGAATTTTCTGAAATAACATGCTCTAGTTATAAAAATAACCGTCTGATTAAAATAATCGACTTTAATCAAAACTTATCGGAAAATTACGAAACTTGGCAGTCCTATAGGAAATAATTTTTTGAGCAACTTTACAGAATAAACTTTTTCGATTTGTCGACCCGAAATGGGCGAAAATGGGCAAATACCGAAACTGATCGGCGCCCCTATATTTTTCACGTTTTCCGGCGTTTTCGCCGGTTTTCGGCTACCGGACGACGACGCACTCAACATACGAAATGAAGCACTATTTTAAATACACAACATATTAAAATTTCAACTATAAAGGATGAGAAATGGATCGAAACGAGACATCCGAAGCGGCGGCGCGACGACGGCACGACGACGGCAATTCCGGCCATCCACGGTGGCGGCGGCTCTCCGCCAGCCTTCCGACGCTCGATAGTTGCTCCCGCAACAGTAGCACCCCTCCCCCCAAATAAAACTTAACCTGGGCCCGCATGCACGATTTACTCGGCGCAGGCCTGGATTTCTTTCGTTCGTCAACACGAACGAGAGAGAAAGAGAGAGAAGAGATAATGAGCAAGTTACAAATGAATGGGGAGACCCCTATTTATAGGAAAAGGCTTGGCTTCCCCGGTAAGCCACTCCGGTTATAAAATACTGATAAAGCGATTTTCGGATTCAATTAAAGTTGCTTTATTCAATGGCGAGGTCCAAATGACCTCCGCCACAAAATCCAAAAATACCGGGAAACTCGTTGGCTCGAGTACTATTGAACCAATCCATCTTTGAAAAATGAGGAGGTCGTCTGAAGAGAAACGAAGAAAGATTCCCTTTCAAAAAGTAGTTTTACTATTCATTTCGACTGACAAATTTTGCTCCCGAGCGCTCGATTGACCTCAGATTGGCAATCCGTGAACGCGAACGGATTCCTTGGGTCATTTCCTATAAGATAGACTTGATAGAACAAGTCTCAGATCAATAAGGAGAATTTCGTAAATTTTTCGAATCACGAACGCTCGCAGAAATTACTATTCACAGGTTTTCCCTTTACGATTTTAAATTACGGGACTCCTGTAGAGGTCAGAATAAAATTCTGAAAGCACCAACAGCTTCCTTTAGGTCGTTACATTCCAGAAAATACCAATATTGAGTATTTTCTGGAGACAAATGCAAACTCTCATAAATTGATTTTCACATAAAATACACGAAAAGGTCGCGACTTACATCTGTTTTACTTTATTTTAGCTTCAATTATTTTCTTTAGTCTTCTAAATAAATTTAGAGAACTCACTGAAGTTCAGGGATGTTACAGACTACACCCCTTAAAAAAAATTTCGTCCCAAAATTTACTTCCCCTCAAACGGAGATCTGGATACTTTTTCAAGAATCCACAGCCTTACTGGAACCATATTGGTTTAAAACCTTTACCAGGTTTACAACTCTAGACCTTACAGTCAAGAATAGCCTGAGTTCTTTCTTTATGGATTAGTTCTCACTCAGAACTATCTCTTTTCTTTGGTAACATGTATTTATCTCAAACACATATTTCCATAACATTAGGACATGAGACATGCCATGCACAACAATAAGGTCAGGCATCAAAGCCGACCTTTGGTCTATGTCTTTATCCTCTTCGAGGATTTTCAATAGGTTCATCGAACCTTTTGTTTTAATCTCTTAGCGAAACGAACTCTTCCATTGGTTGAAGATACCTTTGAGAAGACCATGTCTTCCACCTGGAACTGCTAATCATTTCTTCAGTCTTTCCAGTCCTTTCTTGGTAACAGAGCTATCTTGCTGAACTTTGGTTGATCGTTTATCTTGGCTAAACTTTCTTTACATGTAATCGTACACGTAACTGTCTTTTATCCGCATATTATACGTTTCAAGTCTTTATTCGCCTTGATCGAACTTTGCCTATGCCTTGATTAATCGGTAGCTCTCAGCTTTTCTCGTTCTAGCTTTGTCTTGTACATCTTCACTTTAACTGTCGCATTAGACTCCTTATCACGTCTTTTGAAACTCGTGTTTCATCGTTGCTCGAATGACTCGCAACTATAAGAAAGGGGATTACTTATTTAGTCTATGTTCAATGTGATTCTTAACAAAGGACAACTTAAAGTTCACCCTATGTTAAAGCTTCTATGTCTATGTTCTTTCTAAGTTCAAAGCCTAGAAATGCATTTAACTTCAATAACGCTTCCTCAGGCGATCTGGGATTTTCGTCGGGCATTCACCGGCTGGTCGTGATGTATTGACTTCTATAACGCTTCTTTGATGATTCACAATTTTTCCGAGCATTCTCTCGTCGCTTGGAACTTCTTTAGCTCTATGTACTTGTCTGTAGTGAAACTCTTTCTTTTCTTTCGGGTTGCACAATACTTGCATTGTATCAACAGGCCCAAAGGACCTGACATTGCAATGATGCACTTTCAATGGTTGTTTCCTTCATTGTACTAGCTTGCTTTGAGATGACTATACTCTTCTAGTCTGATGGGCTGGCCTCTTGCGATCAATCTTTACAATTGGTAGGACTTTCTTCAAACGACGAAGCTTCTTTTCTCTAGCATGGTTCCCCCGCAGTGTGAAGGGCTCGCCCAACCACACACTTCTTAAACTCTCTAGCTATGGAACTTAATTCATAAAGCCTTTTAATCATACAGAGAAAACTTAGAATTCTTCTAAGTTCAAGCATCTATAGTCTATGTTCTCGACTAAGCTCTATCTTTAAATTATCTATCCTTGATCATCTATCTTAGTCATTCTCTATCATAATACTTTCTAGCAGTAGATAGTCCTTTTTCCCAAAGAGAAGGATTTTAAATCAAAATTCAGGTTTCAACAATAACCAAAAGATTTTGATATCAACATGATTATATCTTTAAAATCCTTTTTGAAAAGAATAACTATAAATTAACTTTTGTCTTTTAAAACAACTTTAGACTATCTTTTGGATTCATCCAAAATTAATTTCACTCTTTAAACTTTTAGATCTATGACGTACCTGAAATCAACATTCTTTAATTTTTCTTGCCTTGCTTAAAGCTCACTTATGAATGACTTACCATTCACCTGTACTTTAAAAAATTATAACACAATATAACCAAAGATTTTAAAACTTTCATACCTTTGAACTTTGTTGAAGATGCGGGGTGATGATGTACTGTGGGCAAGGATGAAAATACCGCGAAATATCACGGATATATCGCGGATATTGACATTGAGATACGGATATTGGGGGGAATATTTTTTTTCCCGAGTATCGATGAGAAATCGCAATATATCGCAAGATATCGCAAAATATCGCAGGATATCGCAATATATCGCGATTTTTTTAATATTTCTATAATATATTTTGATTTTTATTTAATACTATATATTTTTGTGATCTTTTTTAGGTCTTCAATGTAATTATTTGAGTTACAATATTCTTTGCTTTATAAAAACATTCACTTTGCAAAAAAATATAAGAGAAAGAAGACCGGAAAATCAACGGATGTCTTAGGAAGAAAACTGAGATGCAGGTGCACTGACTTTATTTTTTCATTTTTTCAGTTAGAGGACATGATGGATAAATCACTAAAATTTTTCTCCCCATATATCACACGAAATTGAAATCTAAGATTGAATATAAATTATTTGCCAAATCTTGATTCTATGAATATGGGTGGCACTGATCATAGTGATATGTCCAAGATTCATATGCTTCTTACACATATGGGAGTTCACAAATTGATTAGACTACTCAAAACGTGTATCAACAAAATAATTGGGTTAGTGGACATTATCCATTTCATGGTGAAGCTGTTGGAAGAAATTAAGAAACATATCAAACGCATGTGCATAATTATATCAATAATTACTCGAACGTGATAAGTTGGTACCAATATTGTTTAGAACAAGATGGCATTCCATCTACTATATTTGAACCTCATAGATCCTCATTTTGGTATTAATTGTACTTTATAATGTTTATAATTTAGTCATTTTATGTTGTATTATGTATTATTATGTCAAATGTATTGTCTCAGACGGTATTTATATAATGTATTATTCATATATTTTCTTTCAAAATACAATTCTATCAAAAAAATTAGTGGAATATGTGCATAATAATATGTCATAATAGTTCCTAAAATTTCATGCTAAATTTCCAAGATTTTAATATGATTTCCGTCATTTTTTTCAATTTTCTGCGATATCGATATATCCGTAAAATTGAAGTTGCGATATATGTTGCGATAGCGATATTTTAATCCTTGACGGTGGGTTGCTCTGTAGAAATCCTTTAAGAATGTAACTCGAATTCACATAATCACTTTAAGCAAACAACTTAAGAGACAAGTCGCAGAGTTTCAACCTGCTCTGATACCATTCTGTAACACCCCGGTCCTGAGGATTAGGACGGGGATATTACGGGAATAATAGAAGGAAAATATTAGCATAATTCCAAATCCAGGGGGTACTCAATAATATCCCGGTCCCGAAAGAAAAATAAATGAGGGACGGGGTGTCACTTAAAAAGGAATATGATATAGAACAATCAAATGAAATGGCTTTAGAATAAGAATAGGTTATTTTTTCCCAGAAATTTGGGCAGCATAACCTCTGTAACTAGAAGAAATCCACGTCTTTCAACGTATCAACGAAGTCAATTGATTCAATCAAGTCAAGAATGACTATCCATAGGCCAATCAAATTCAAACAGAATCCAGCAATTAATAAATAGGATCCTGACTCTTCAAATAAACAGGACCTCTTCATAGGTCACAACAACTAAGACCCATCAATAGGTCAGAGGCAAATAAACTATTTTATGTCCCATTCATAGGACAGAAGCAATTTATCAAGATAAGACCTATTCATAGGTCAACTGAAAAATAAATAGAATCCAAAACACAACCAAATATGACCAACTGACTGTAATGAAACATGTTTGGATTTATGAAATGGAAATGAGACTTTATTTATCATGATTCAAATAAAGAATACAATTCAGATAAGCCCAAAAATAAAACATAGCATGCAATCATACTATGGGGCAACTGTATCAGAGTTTAAGCGGAAAACAATGGAGTAATATTGTATCACATAACAACATACTCATAAGCAATAATTTAGTCTGAACGAGACAGCAAGGCATGATCAACCCACAACAGTACATCGAGTCATCACCTCCAGCATCTCAACTTATGAAAAAAATTTTGAAAATATTTTGGGCGTGAGTACTAAAGCACTCAGTGGGTTAAACTTTTAACTCAATCTTTAATAAAAACTGTAACAGAATATCCAAAATATAAATACAGATAATGGAAAGCAAAACGCGAAAGCCCTTCCCATTTCTGCAAACCTTTTACTTCTCTTTGGTACCCTGTAGCTCCTTCTGTCGTCTACTGCACTCTATGACATGTCGCTGATAGGAAAAGGGAGGGGTTACCTCGCTAATCCGAGAACAGTGTACCAGGGATCACCAAGCATTGAACATGAGTATACCGGGTGTTACCTAGCATTGACTCCTGTAGTGATGCCCAGATCACGTGTATGTGCAGGGGTTACCTCACAGTGACACCTTTAATGAATAACATCACAACTGCAAGAATCACAGTTCCTGTCTATCCTTTGTTTTATGTTCTCTATAAAGCGCATAATATGACAAAAGAATAAAAACTATGTCATCCTCTAAATATAGCAACTAGGCTAACCTTTAATTCCTCTAGCAACTTAGTTCAATTATGATTCTTATTCCTTAAACAGAAATCATTATTTAACTTGAGTTTAATACTAAAAGCACAAGCTAAAAAGTACAACTCATTATACACAAGTATAATCAATACACAATAGATATTTAATATACTGTAACTTTAAACTATGACTTTTAGACTTTAAATATAAACTCTAACCTTAATCTATACACTATGAACTTTAAACTATAACATTAACTCTTAACCCATAGACTTTAGTTATGACAAGGTATAATCTATTCTATTTAATTATGTCGAAGCATAATCTATATTCGTTTATCGTGATAAATCATAATCTATATTCTCAATAATTATGATGAAGCATAATCTATGTTCTCAATAATTATGGCACGGCATAATCTATGTTCTCATTAATTATGGCAAAGCATAATCTATGTTCTCAATAATTATGGCACAACATAATATATGTTCTCAATAATTATACAGTAGTATAATACTATGTTCTCATTAATTATACAACAGTATAATACTATTACTCTAGCAGAGACTTGAGCAGATAATTCCTCAAATATTTTATTTGGATATTCCAACTAGGACTATCACATTTATGAGTTAATAACTCAAATATAGATATGTTTTGCAAATAAACCCACCTTGATTAGATCAACTGAGGTGATCGAACTTCTCGATACTCATCCGTCAGCTTCTCTGACCGGCTCAACAAGTCCTACAAGGTCAAACCTTATTTTAGGACTGATGCTCTAATTTTCAGAACTCGACTTTAATTTAATTGGAGCTTTTATTTACTTTAATTATATTCCAACTAAGAATGCGCGACTCTAGAGACCTCGTACAACTTCAACACAGAAGGAAATAAATTCCAAAATATAATTTTCGATTTAATGAGACCAAAAGATTTGACAGATGTCACTTTCCGTAACTAGCCATTTTAATTAAATTTTACACAGCAAACCTCGATTGCACTTTTCACTGGTCCAAAAATTATGAAAATAATCAGGCATGACCCCTCATATATCTTTCTAAAACTATACAATTTTCGGAATTTTCTGAAATAACATGCTCTAGTTATAAAAATAACCGTCTGATTAAAATAATCGACTTTAATCAAAACTTATCAGAAAATTACGAAACTTGGCAGTCCTATAGGAAATAATTTTTTGAGCAACTTTACAGAATAAACTTTTTCGATTTGACGACCCGAAATGGGCGAAAATGGGCAAATACCGAAACTGATCGGCGCCCCTATATTTTTCACGTTTTCCAGCGTTTTCGCCGGTTTCCGGCCACCGGACGACGACGCACTCAACATATGAAATGAAGCACTATTTTAAATACATAACATATTAAAATTTCAACTATAAAGGATGAGAAATGGACCGAAACAAGACATCCGAAGCGGCGGCGCGACGACGGCAATTCCGGCCATCCACGGCGGCGGCGGCTCTCCGGCAGCCTTCCGACGCTCGATAGCTGCTCCCGCAGCAGCAGCACCCCTTACCCCAAATAAAACTTAACCTGGGCCCGCATGCACGATTTACTCGGCGCAGGCCCGGGTTTCTCTCGTTCGTCAACACGAACGAGAGAGAAAGAGAGAGAAGAGATAATGAGCAAGTTACAAATGAATGGAGAGGCCCCTATTTATAGGAAAAGGCTTGGCTTCCCCGATAAGCCATTCCGGTTATAAAATACTGATAAAGCGATTTTCGGATTCAATTAAAGTTGCTTTATTCAATGGCAAGGTCCAAATGACCTCCGACACAAAATCTAAAAATACCGGGAGACTCGTTGGCTCGAGTACTATCTAAAAATACATCTTTGAAAAATGAGAAGGTCGTCTGAAGAGAAATGAAGAAAGATTCCCTTTCAAAAAGTAGTTTTACTATTCATTTCGACTGACAGATTTTGCTCCCGAGCGCTCGATTGACCTCAGATTGGCAATCCGTGAACACGAACGGATTCCTTGGGTCATTTCCTATAAGATAGGCTTGATAGAACAAGTCTCAGATCAATAAGGAGAATTTCGTAAATTTTTCGAATCACGAACGCTCGCAGAAATTACTATTCACAGGTTTTCCCTTTACGATTTTAAATTACGGGACTCCTGTAGAGGTCAGAATAAAATTCTGAAAGCACCAACAGCTTCCTTTAGGTCGTTACATTCCAGAAAAGACCAATATTGACTATTTTCCGGAGACAAATGCAAACTCTCATAAATCGATTTTCAAATAAAATACACGAAAAGGTCGCGACTTACATTTATTTTACTTTATTTTAGCTCCAATTATTTTCTTTAGTCTTCTAAATAAATTTAGAGAACTCACTGAAGTTCTGGGATGTTACAATCTCATACCGCACTGAAGTGCTATATCATACCACACCGTAGTGCTCATATCGCACCATAGTGCTCATACCACACTGTAGTGCTATATCATACCGCACCGAAGTGCTCATACCTCACTGTAGTGCTATATCATACCAGGAACTTCTGATGAACCATAAAAAGAATATTTTTGAACTTTCAAGCATGCGTTAACATAAACATATGCCATCCACATTTTTGAAACATAAGTCACGTGTTGGATGTATATAATTGAGCATAAAAGTATTTTGAAGCATATCTTATCATAAACATATTTCATCATAAGCATAACACAATTTTGAAACATAAGTCACGTGTTGGGTAGATATCATCCACCTTATAGCTATAATAGTTGAAGTTTTGATCATACTATGCTTGTTCTAAGCCTACCATCTCGGGTAAGAATTTATTTATAAGGATCATATCTTAGTGACACATTAAGATCCTAATCATATGCTGTTGGGGTTTTTTCGAATTAAACCACCGTAGGATCTTTTGGTTGTTCATTAATCCATGTTCATGCAAATCATATTTTTATGTCACATGCATGTTTATCACGTCACGCATAAAACCATGTAAAACGAATCTAATAAAGCGGAAGACATAGATCCGAATTACTTACAATTATCAGACGGTCTGAGGACAAGATTAAAGATCTAATCTTGCTGTTGAATAAACACAGTAGGCGTCTCTTTTTCTACAGAAAAATCGGCCACTTCACAATTCTACACCAAGATCTTCTGTTGTATTCCCGGACTGTATCTAGATTCAGAGTGGGCTGAAATCTACTAGATAGGGTTGTGAAATCTGTGGATAACTTTGAGAGACAAAGAGGGGCTAAATTATTATGCTACAATTTTCGAACCCACCTCCTCTATATATAGGGGAGGTGGCCGAAAATTAGTCTCCCAACCCTACTGGGTTTAGGCCTCTATCTCAAGTTCAATATCCAGTCCACTATCAGTCTATTGGGCTACAACAGGGATCTAGAAGAATATTAAATTGGCCCACTAATTTATTTAATATCCAATATCCAATAAACTTAGGATATAATTAAATAAATTAAGTTTTACTTTTATTCCACTAAAGAAGTAAAACTGACCTACCAATTTAATACATATTTACGAATATGCTTTCTCCTTTAGTCCAAACATTCCCCATGTTTAAGATATAATGTTCATTAATTAATTATGTAAGCCTCTGACAGCTATAATTAATTAACATCTAAAATATTGTTTAGTACCTCACAAGCTTTATTCATGTATGGAATAAATTCCACCTGCAAGGTTTCAACATGAACTTGTGTTTCCTCAAGAGAACATCATCAACCTGGCGCACTAAGACACGGTGCTCATGCATACTACTCGAGACATCATGTATACATTGTTATTACCCAAGATATCGAATTTGATCTACGAAAAGATCTCATCGATTGATAAATCAAAGTTACAAACAACGCACACATATGTTCGCCAATATCACATGAGTTCAGAACCCGAACTCTGTGGATCTTTATTTTCTCAGCAATTGGGTAAGAGATAGAGAATAGTATCCTATCGTAATCCTCCTCAATACACTATCGAGTGTACGAGAATAACCAGTTAGTCAAGATAAACTAACTTATCATCTACAATGTAAGTATATGGAACATTGCATAAAACAATTATAGAACATAATCTAAATGCAAACAGTGACTGCAATAACTTTCATTTCATATCATCATATCATCAGAAAAGTATACAAAGACAAGTCTTCCAGTATACAAAACTAACAATCTCACACTTATACTTGAAGCATGTCTTTCAAGCATAATAACTAACTGGCTAACGCTCCAATCAAAACTATCAACTCAAACTGCGCTACCAGGTCTGCATCTCACTCCCATTTTCTCCACGTGACCATCAAAGGTCTTAGCCGGTTGGCTCTTCATGAATGGATCAGCTAGGTTGTCCTCCGATGCAATCTTGACCACCGCCACGTCTCTTCTCTTAACGATTTCTCGTATAAGATGGTACTTTCTCTCTATGTGTTTACTTTTCTTGTGGGCTCTGGGTTCCTTCGAATTTGCCACTGCACCAGAGTTATCACAGTATATCGTGATAGTCTTAGGCAAATCAGAAACCACGCCCAAGCCCACTAGGACCCGCGGAGCCAGACAACCTCTTTTGCAGCCTCAGAGACAGCTACATACTCGGCTTCCATGGTGGAATTAGCAATGCATTTCTGCTTAATGTTCCTCCATGTGATGGCTCCACCTCCTAATGTAAACACATAGCCCGAGATAGACTTACTCTGATCTTTGTCAGATTGAAAATCTTAGTCCGTGTAACCCAAAGGCACTAGACTATGAGAGCGAAAAACCAACATGTAATCTCGAGTTCTTTTAAGGTATTTGAGAATGTTTTTTACTGCAGTCCAGTGACCTTGTCCAGGGTTGGACTGATATCTGCTTACCATACAAACGGCATAGCATATATCAGGTCTAGTGCATAGCATATCATACATCAAACTTCCCACAGCCAAAACATATGGTACTTTCTTTATTTCCTCTATCTCAGACTGTGACATATTTCCTTGGATAGATGAATTTCATGCCTATAAGGTATAAAACCTTTCTTAGAATCTTGCATGCCAAATCTAGCTAGCACTGTATCGATATAATTCGCTTGGGACAGACATAATCTTTCTGGTGATCTCGAATATTCTTGATGCCAAGGACATGTCCGGCTTCACCCAGATCCTTCATATCAAACTGCTCGGACAGCCACACCCTAATGTTTGACAACGTCTTTTTACTGTTTTCAATAAGCAAGATGCCATCAACATAAAGTACAAGGAATGCCACCACATTTTCATAACATTTCTTGTACACACAACTCTCATCTAGACTTTGCACGAATCCATATGACTGGATAACCTTGATAGATCAAATGTTCCAAGATCTTGATGTCTGCTTAAGTCCATAAATGGATCTCTTAATCTTACATACCAAGTGCTCTTGGCCCTTAGCAATGAATCCCTCTGATTGCTTCATGTGGATGTTTTCTTCAAGACTTCCGTTTAGGAAAGCTGTCTTGACATCCATCTGCCAGATCTCATAATCCAAATGAGCAACAATAGATAATGGATTCCGGATTGACTTAAGCATGGCTACCGAGGAAAAGGTTTCCTCATAATCGATTCCTTCTTTCTGAATATACCCTTTTGCCACCAATCTTATCTTGAAGGTTTCAATCTTCCCGTCAGATCCTTTCTTTCACTTGTAGACCCACTTACAACCAATGGGTTTTACCACATCTTGTGGTTCTACAAGTTTCCAGACTTGATTGCGATCCATAGATCTAATCTCAGACTCCATTGCAGTTTTCCAAGAATCTGCATCTTTATCTTGAATTGCCTCGTCATAGGTCCTGGGATCCAATTCATTGACCCTCTGAGAAATCTGAAGCCTCTCCCAGACCAATGAATCTATCAGGTTGGCGTACAACCCTCCCACTGCGACGAGGCTGTTCCTGTACTTCTGTGACACGTTGTGCAGTGTTTGGTGGTTTCTCTTCTTGTGCAACTAGTGTAGGATTCGATCCTCCCCTTAACTCCTCAAGGATGATTTGACTCATTGGTTTGTGGTTTATAACATAGTCTTCTTCTAAGAATCGAGCATTGGTACTAACAATGATCTTCTAATCCTTAGGACTATAAAACAAACCACCTTTCGTTCCCCTAGGATATCCAACGAACAGCCTTATATCAGTATGAGGAGCCAGCTTATCAGCTTCCTTGTCCAACACGTGTGTTGGGCTACCCAAATCCTAATATGGTTCAAAGTGGGCTTTCGTCCAGTCTATAGTTCTGTGGGTGTAGCAGGAACTGATTTCAATGGAACCAAGTTGAGAATATAGGCTGCCGTTTCCAGGGCATATCCCTAGAATGAAATGGGTAACTCAGAATAACTCATCATCGATCTAACCATCTCTAACAGTGTTCGATTCCTTCTTTCCACCACGCCATTCTGCTGTGGCGTTCTAGGCGCAGTCAACTGGGATGTACTCCCATTCTCTGCCATGTAATCCCTAAATTTGCTTGAGAGGTACTCGCCACCATGATCAGAACGTAGTGACTTGATACTTCTGCCTGTTCGTTTCTCCGTTTCCGCCTTAAATTCTTTAAATTTCTCAAAGCATTCAGACTTGCGACGCAACAGGTAGATATAACCGTATCTAGAGTAATCATCAATGAGAGTGATGAAATACTCGAACCGTCCTCAAGCTTAAACTGAAATAGGGCCGCACAGGTCAGAGTGAATCAAATCTAATAGCCCTTCGGATCTAGTTCCTTTTGACTGGAAATTACGCTTGGTAATTTTACCTTCCAAACAGGATTCACACAAAGGAAATGATTCCAGTACCAAAGAAGACAGTAGTCCATCATTTACAAGCCTTTGTATCATCTTAAGATTAATATGACCTAGCCTTAGATGCCAAAGATAGGTTTGATTCAATTCCGAAGGTTCTTTTCTCTTGTTAGGGTTTATGATAAATGTATTCGACAGTTGTCTTTGGGTAGTGTTTTCAATTGGTTTAAGAAAGTATAAGTGTCCATTCAATGTGCCAGAATAGATAAAATATTTACCACTAAAGATAACTACTTTGTTATCAAAAGAAACAGAATATCCATCCATAATCAATTTAGAAACTGAAACCAAGTTTCGCCTAAAACCAGGCACATAAAGACAATTTTTCAAAACCAAAGTTCTATCACTACTGAAAGGTAAAACAATGTCTCCCACTGCAACAGCTGCCACTCTCATAGCATTGCCCATGTAGACGGTGATCTCATCCTCACTCAGCTATCTTTTTACCAAGAACCCCTCTTTTCTTCTTCTTGTTAGGACACGCCGCCTTCCAGTGATCTGGTTGGCCGCACCTGAAGCACTTAGTCTCTGACTTGAACTCCTCAGGAGGAATCTTTTCCTTTGGTTTCTTTGCCTTATGCGCCTCATCTGCAGCCTGCTTAGGTGCGTTTCTCTTATTCCTTTTTTCACCAGAAGAAGACGCGCCTCTTTCAGCTATGTGGGCCTAAGGATCGCGGCTGACATCCCTTATAATCATGTTAAAATTCAGCCTGAACTACTCAAACTTCGAGGACAAGCTATGAAGAACAATGTCGATTTGAGAATCGCTATCTAGCTCTCCACCCAAGGTCTCGATCTTAGATAAATACCCCATCATCATGAGAACGTGATCCCTAACAGGTGTGGAGTCAGACATTCTCGCATCCATTAGCTTCTTCATTTCCAAATAGCGTGTCGAGCGGTTCTGATGACCGAATAGCTGCCTAAGATTGTACATGATATCATAAGCGGTTTTCATAGGCTCATGCTGATGTTGCAACACACTTGACATAGATTCCAAGATGTAACAGCGCGCTATCTCATTAGACCTAACCCACTTATCATATGCAACCTTTTGAGCTTTGTCAGAACCCTCATCTGGCTATGGAGGACAAACCTCATCAAGTACGAACTTGTGTCCCTTAGCAACAAGAACTAAGTTAAGGTTACGAAGCTAGTCATTGTAGTTTTCACTGACAAGTTTGTTTTCTTTGAGGATTGAGGACAGATTGGAGAGTGCCATTGATGATATGAAATAACTAAAATAAAATATGCAGTACAGTCACAAAACACGTTTAGGATAAACAGTATAAAATTGAAAACCTCACAAAAATTATATACTTTTCCACCGACACTTTAAAAATGTCTTTTATAAGCCATGATAGTGAGGACGTTTATAAAATTTATTTTTAAATAGGTTAAACCTTTAATTTACCTCCAGTTGAGTTTCCTTTCAACAAGTAAATTAATAGCCGGATAACAAACACGATCATGTAATCGTCTAACTGATAAGCCACGATTGTGTGGACGTTTATCAATAAATTATATCTAAGTGTGCACACCATTATCTTCACACCAAGAGCACTATTCGAATTTAACTGCTCCAGATGGAGGAGTCAGTTAGTTCTAATAGTGTTCTACAGCTATCCATTTAGGAGATTTAATTTCTAGAGAAATCTGTGATATGACACATCCGATATGGAGGAAGACCGATGTCAACGCGCATGCCATCACTTCTCAATTAAACCAGATTTAATGGAGACCGTATGAGATTTCTACATACTTTGGTATGAATCTCTCCCACTTAGTTATTTATGTTTGAGGTTTCATTTTATCCCATTATTGAACATGCAAACATCACATAAAATGATAAACAACCATTGCATGCTTCAACATAATAAGAAACAGTAATATTCCAACTATCATTGGTTATATCTCATGTTGATTGATGAGATAAAACTGAAAAGTCAGCTCCGGAAACAGGGCTTGGCCGCCGCCCCCTTCAACGCGCCTCGCCGAAAACCTTTGCTCCATTTTAGGGTTTCGGGACGTGAACCAGTGAACCTTCCTTCTTGGTGCTAAACCACTTTCCTTATTTAAGTTGATCTCCGATTTTTATTCAATATAGACTATTTATTCCGAAAGTAAAAATCTAATATTGCTAGAATAAAAATTATAACTCAAAAATTCGGTCTAACAGCTTTATATCTATTACATTAAAACAACGTAAAATAAAACCTACACCTAATCCATGAATTTTCTCATGGATTAAAATCACGTAGCCAAACCGGCATACGGCCAACATTCATTCAACATAAACATACATCACATAAAATAAAGGAGCCATGATAGTTGGTAAACCTGCAAACAAACAGAGTCTACAAATCCAACAATCATATATTATATGATCCACATAAAATAACATATTATATTTATGCATGAATATTAAAATATCGAATTTAACAATTAATTAAATTAATTAATTCAATATTATCCACAGGATAAAAATTAGAAATTAAAATAATTATCCACCAATTTAAATCTTATATATCTCGAAAATATCCTTAAAATAAATCTGGAAATTATTTAAAATTATCCACCAAATTTATTTAATATTTTCAAACCACCCTAATTAAATAATAATTGGATATCTTGATATAAATCAAGAATCTAATCCAAATATTATCTATAAGAATCTAAATCTTTAAAAATAAAGTTTGAAGATTTGATCCACTTCAAAATCTTCCAAAACCTATCCAAAATTAAATTCTTATCACAATTGGATTTTGATAACTTTTTGTATATTTCCAAAAAATACATTATCCAATTTTAATCTAAGATTTTCGAAAATATACCAAATAATAAATCTGGAAATTTGATCCACTTCAAATTCTTCCAAATTTAAAATTCTATTTTCAAATCTATCTAGATTTAAATTAGGTAAATTAAGATATACATCAAATAATATCAAATATTAATCCAATACCATAATTTTCGATCCTTACCAATAAACAAATCTGGAAATTTGTTTTTTATCAAAATCTTCTCCAAATTAATTTATTAAAATCTAAAATAAACATTAATTAATATATTTGAAAAATTTGACATTAATCAAAAAACTATTCCAAATAAAAACCATAAGTTTCGAAAATAATAAGAATAAACAATCTAGAAATATTGATCCACTTCAAAAATTACCAAATTTAAAATTCTATTTTCAAACTTATTTAGATTAGAATTAGGTAACTTTTGATATACACAAAATTACCTATCCTAATTCCAATCAACTAAAATTTCGAACCCTATCCAAATTAAATCTGAAATTTTGATGTTGATAAAAAATCCATCCAAATTTAATTATAGTGGCCGAAAACTTAGAAACAAAATTAGGGAATTTTAATAACATCAAATTTCAAGAAATTTGATCTCCAAATTTTTGAACCCCATGAAATAAAAATCTGGAAATTTGAAGAACATCAAATATCATCCCAAATCTTTATTACATGATGGTAGAAAATTCACAAACATCAAAACTAGAATTTTCGAATGTCATCAAAAATTCATCTAAGTTTTGAATACCATAAAACTCGAAACACATGATAATTAAATCTGAAAATTTAAACACCATAAATTTATCATCAAATTTAATATGTAGTTCGAATTTCATGCTCGGATTAATCCTAGAACAGTGCCAAAATCCGCTCTGATACCAGTTGTTAGGGGTTTTTTCGAATTAAACCACCGCAGGATCATTTGGTTATTCATTAATCCATGTTCATGCAAATCATATTTTTATCTCACATGCATGTCTATCACGTCACGCACAAAACCATGTAAAATGAATCTAATAAAGCGGAAGACATAGATCCGAATTACTTACAATTGTCAGACGGTCTGAGGACAAGATTAAAGATCTAATCTTGCTGTTGAATGAACACAGTAGGCGCCCCTTTTTCTATAGAAAAATCGGCCACTTCACAATTCTACTATAAGATCTTCTGTTGTATTTCTGGACTGTATCTAGATTCAGAGTGGGCTGAAATCTACTAGATATGGTTGTGAAATTTGTGGATAACTTTGAGAGACAAAAAGGGGCTCAATTATTATGCTACAATTCACGAACCCACCTCCTCTATATATAGGGGAGGTGGCCGAAAATTAGTCTCCCAACCCTACTGGGTTTGGGCCTCTATCTCAAGTTCAATATCCAGTCCACTATCAGTCTATTGGGCTACAACAAGAATTTAGAAGAATATTAAATTGGCCCACTAATTTATTTAATATCTAATATCTAATAAACTTAGGATATAATTAAATAAATTAAGTTTTACTTTTATTCCACTAAAAAAGTACAACTGACCTACCAATTTAATACATATTTACGAATATGCTTTCTCCTTTAGTCCAGCCATTCCCCATGTTTAAGATATAATGTTCATTAATTCATTATGTAAGCCTCTAACAGATATAATTAATTAACATCTAAAACCTTGAGTAGTATGTTTAGTGTCTAATTGTGTCATTTTAATTTATTTATTTTATTGTGTTTAGTATTTATTTTGTTTAATTTTATATTGTTATGTGTTGATTTTATGTGTTTATTTATGTTTATTGCTCTAATGGTGGATTGTGCCAAGTGTTGCAAAACTTGAGCTTTTAATTATAAAAGCAGGTATTTTATAGAAATTGGTGGCAAGTGGAAAAATTGGTTAAATTGGAGTCTTGAGATTGTGAAGAAAAAAATGAGAAATAGCACCCGCGCGAGCGGGCAGGCACCAGGCCGAGACCCACGCAGCCCTGCCGCGCCCCGCGCCCCCGCGGCGGCCCCTGTCCCCGCGGCGCCAGCCACCGGCGCCCGCCAGCCCCCGCGGCAGCCCTGCCCCCATGGTGGCCCCTGCCCCCCGCGGCGGCCCCTGCCCCACGGCGCTAGCCCCCGGCGCCCGCCACCGCCCATGTAGCCCGCCGGCACGCGGGATGCTCCCTCTCCTTCTCGGGTCCAATTCTCCCCGTAATTCTGCTCCTTTTCACTCCAGTTCCAACTAATTTTATTTAAATCAGTTGAAGGACTCTGTTGAGCCATTTTTTAATTCCTAGGATTTGTAGCTTATTATTTCCTAAATCCTAGAGTTGGACTTTTTCTCCCAAAAATCTCCACAAATCTTTGCATTAAATGATCCCTTACCATCAGCTCTCATCACCTTTTCTCTTTTGCTCTCTCTCTCTCTCTCTCTCTCTCTCTCGTCTCTCTTCTCTATCATATCTATTGGAGATTTGGCGGATCTATCATCATTCACTCATCACACCATTCACCATCTCATTTTCCATTTTCTCTCTCCACTTCATCTTCTCCACCACTCCACTCTCACCATTCCACCCATCATCTCATCTTCCAATTCATTGACTCCATCCTCTCAACAATTCTCTTTATTCTCTTTTCACACACACTACACACAGTAAATCTCTACATCACCATTCCTCACCATTTTCACCATTAAAACCAGCACAAAAGAGAAGAGGAGTAAAGGAAAAACAAGGAGATCAAACCAAGGGAGATGGAGAAGACACGAGACGGATGAAGACGAGCCATCCGCGGAAGCTAAGCTCGGAGGAGGTTTATCTTGTGTTTTTCTTTACATTTCTTGGATGTTTGTGGGGATTTGTCCCAAGACTCTTGAAGGATATACAATATTGTAGAAGTTATCTTCATTTACATTTGATTTATGAGATGATGTTCTTCTATAGTGTTTGCATATTTTTAAGCATATTTAGTGGCTAATCTCTCTATTAGGGGGTAGAGGATCGATATGGATTTGATCTATGCTTGTTCTTGTTGATTGTTGTTGTTGGAATCGTGCTTTTTTCATGTTTAGGTAATTGATCACTACTTGAACATTGATAGGATTTAGAGGAGTCTTGATTGTAAATCTAAATCCGAAAATTGGTTCCTTTGACGTTAGGTGGATGGTGTTCCTAAGCCTAATATGTCAATCTTGCTTGTATGATATAGCTAAGAGAGGTTTAACGGATAAACGGTGACAGTAATTGAAGTTAAACTAATTGGAAGGGTCTATCATATTTGTGAGAGTAGCATTATCAACTTAAATAAAACATAGTGATAAAACCATTGAGAGAATCTACACCCTAATACCTTAATCAAACTTATTTCCTCTGATCTTAATTTAATTTGTGTATTTGCATGAAATTGTCTTGCTTTATCGTCTATTTTGAATTCCTAGCATAATCTTCATCAAACCCCCTTGTTAGAATGTTTAGATTTTATTTTAGTTGTTTACTTGAAAGCATGTGTAGTCTTTAGATAATTCTTTCCCATAAAGTCTTCCTTGAGAGATCGAGTCGGGTTCAGCTTATTGCTTCTACAATTGACCCCGTCCAATTGCGGGTGTGGTCCTTAGTAGTTGACTCGTGAGCATAAACTGGAAATATAAGTGTAAATTTGGACCCTAATCATAGTACCACACAAGCTTTATTCATGTACGAAATAAATTCCACCTGCAGGGTTTCAATATGAAGTTGTGTTTCCTCAAGAAAACATCATCAACCTGGCACATCAGGACACGGTGCTCATGCATACTGCTCGAGACATCATGTATACATTGTTATTACCCAAGATATCGAATTCAATCTACGAAAAGATCTCATCCATTGATAAATCAAAGTAACAAACAACGCACACATATGTTCACCAATATCACATGAGTTCAGAACCCGAACTCTGTGGATCTTTATTCTCTTAGTAACTGGGTCAGAGACAGAGAATAGTATCCTATCGTGATCCTCCTCAATACACTAACGAGTGTACTAGAATAATCAGTTAGTCAAGATAAACTAACGTATCAGATTATTCTACGGTGTACCGATAGTGTGTTCAGGACCATCTAAGCCGTGAGTTCTTTAATACATTACAAGGTTCTAATGATATGATCTTACCATGTGACTCCCCACACCATATCATCTACAATGTAAGTATATGGAACATTGCATAAAATAATTATAGAACATAATCTAAATGCAAACAGTGACTGCAATAACTTTCATTTCATATCATCATATCATTAGTAAAGTATACAAAGGCAAGTCTTCCAGTACACAAAACTAACATATGATATAGAATAAGGAAGGGAAAAGCACTCGAGTTCCTAAATTAACAACAGAAATCACAATACTAGATGGTCGAGAAATAATCTTAGCTTATTATCTACAAACGTAGATCACAACCTAGAATGTTTCATCTAAGTCTCTCTCTTTCATCAATTAATAACATAGCCTCCTAACTTATAAGAGGTACTACATTTATCTTATAAGATATCATACATCTAAGTAATGTTTTCATATCATAATCTCAACTCCAATAATAGTCTATAAGTATGATTATCTAAATCTCATAATAGTTCATATAATGCTAGCATCTAAATTCATATAAGATAAATATAGTTATGAGATGAATGCTAGCATCTCATAACAGTTCATATAATGCTCATTCATTTATCCCATAAATTCATCTCAAATAAATCATTCTATAGATGATTCCGTAGATCAACATTCCCTTTGCACATAGACAAGTATAGAATTACCCACCTCATTTACAAATCCTGGGGTAAAGCAGCGACTTAGGGTTCGTTCATCTGATTCTTCGAACTCAATGCGCCCTACAAAGTCAATTTATGACTCATTAACCCTATTGAAATCCTAAAGCCCAAAACATAATAAAAGGGATTTATCCATTCTCTTGACTACGACCTCAACACAGAGCACGACTTTAGAGACTTATACTCGATTTGATACATAAAGGGGATTTAAATAAAATATCATCTCCCCCTTTTCTTAATCGGACTCAATTCTTATCGGATATTTACAAAAGAGTGCATTTTTCGTATGAGCAAAAAATGAGGAATTTAACAATACAATTTATTTGTGGACCCAATGATCGGATTAAAAATCGATTCATAACAGCCTCCTAACTAGAGACTTAAAACAAAATGTGATTTGAAATACATAAACTCACGATTAAACACAAATCATTTTCAAAATACTTTCAAAATCAAACTTGAGCCCTCTTACATATCAATATCACCTCAACATTGATGAGAAATATATGAATTCTACTGAAAAATCTCAAATTCACATTTAAAGAGTCCATTTCAAAAATTTTCAAATCACTTTGAATTCAAAACATTCATGCTTAGTCGATCACACACACTTTGATTAAACACCAATTTATTAAAATTTAGGACTTGATACAACATTAATTCAAGATCATACAAATTGTGATTATATAATGTCAATATTCTTAAAATCGACTAAAAATCGACATAGATATTTCAAAACCCTAACTCACACACTTAAAAACATTTCCTTTGTTTTCTCCTCTTGTACCAGTTTCAGTACATTGACCATATCTCCTCAACCGAAACTTGGAATCAAGTAATTCCAAGTTTTATAGAACCCTAAGATATATATCTAAAAATGTTCCTCAAATACACATTCCCAAAATGTGACAATAAAAGGGCTAAAAAGTCAAATTAAGAGGAAGCAAGAAAATTGTCCCGGAAATGGAGTAGATTCTGATTTCTGGCGATTTGGTCGATTTCCGGCCACCGGGACAACAACATCAAAAGACAAAACATAGAACACATATCAATATATGACATATCTGAAAATCAAGCAAAAAGGGTAAGAGATAGACCCATACGATGTCAACGAAGGCGGCAGATGCGGCGAGCTTCGTGGCTGCTACTGTGGCTGCTCGTCGGCGCTCCGGCGAGCTGCTGCTACTGCTGCACCGGTGCCGGTGGCAGGTCCGGCAACCTTCTTCCTAGATGCTTCCCCCTCTTCTCAACCCTCAACTCTCTCTCTCTCTCTCTCATCCTCTCTTCTTCTTTATTCTTTCTTCTTTCCCTTCCCTTTCTCTTTTTCTTTCTTTTCCCCTCTCTTGATCTGCCTCTTCTGCCCTCTCACTCTCAATTTCTGCTATTCTCCTTCCTTTATTTCTCTTCTTTCTCTCCCTTTCCTTTCGTCTGCTTCACTCTTTTTTTCCTTTTTTTCTTTGACTTTTCTATCTCTCTAATGTATATAATGAGAATGGAAATAATATATATATATATATATACACACACACTCATATTACATACATACATAAATTATTTCTATTGGGCTTGGGAAAAAAAATATGGGATGTCATGGGCTCAACTTTGGGGCTCAATATAAAATAAATGGTACTAAAAGAAATTGGAATTTAATCAAATAAAATGGACTCAATATTGATTTTAAAATGGGTCGAGAAATTTGATCAAATAAATTGGAATTTGTTCATTATTGTTCCAACAACAATTGGACCGAAGATAAAAATATATACGGATGGGCTCAAAATGGCACAAAAGCCCCATACTTGCATGTTTTTAAAATAAAATGAGTTGTTATAATAATTGGGCCCAGAATTTAAAGATTGGACTGGAATTTGATTTTGGGGCATTATATCTACAGTGATGCTTCGCAGCAAGGGCTTGGATGTGTTCTGATGCGGCACGACAAGATTGTAGCTTATGCATCAAGGCAACTGAAGCCGCACGAGCATAATTATCCAACACAAGACCTAGAGCTAGCAGTTGTGGTTCATGCATTAAAGATATGGTGGCACTATCTCTATGGGAGCAAGTGTGAGATATACACTGACCATAAGAGCCTAAAATATTTTTTCACTAAAAAAGAGTTGAACCTTCGCCAGAGAAGATGGTTGGAGTTAGTTAAAGACTAGGATTGTACGATTCACTATCATCCTGGAAAGGCGAACGTTGTAGTAGATGCACTAAGTCAAAAAAGTTGTTTTGAGGCAATACCAACCAAGCAAGATCAACTAATTAAGGAATTCGAGAAGTTAGATTTGGAAGTAGTGACCCCGCCAAACACCACAATGGGAGTCTTAGCTGCACTTGTGGTTAGACTGACGATACGTGATCGAATTCTTGAGGCTCAAAGTGATGATCCATTTTTGTGCAAAATGAAGACAAGAGCATAGAATGGTACAATCCAAGGATTTGCAGTGGCAAATGATGACACACTTTTATTCGAAGGAAGATTGTGCGTTCCCGAAAATGAGAAGTTAAGATGGGAGATACTAGAACAAGCACATAATACTTCGTATTCTGTGCATCCTGGAAGAACCAACACTACAAGAAAAACGCGATTTAACGACGAATTATATTTCATCGTTAAATTTTCGACGTATTAAAATTATGATGTTTAACGACGGACTAGCGATGGATTTTTCCGTCTCTAACTTGACGACGGAAAAATCCGTCATTACACATCGTATTTTAATTTTTAAATTTATTTTTTATTTTAACGACGGACTAATGATGGATTTTTCCGTCGTTAGGTTAGAGACGGAAAAATCCATCGTTAAATATTTTTTTTTTTTTTTAGCGACGGATTAGCTACGAAATTATTCCATAGCTAAAATTATTTTTGATTTTTTTTATTTTTTTATTCACTAATTAATACTTAATTATGAATTTAAAATTAATTTTTAAATTTTTTTATTTTTTATTTTTTTTATTTTTTTTAGATTTATTTGATTTATGTGATTTTTTAAAATTTTTTTTAGTATTTTATATCATTTTTTAATATTTTATATTATTTTTTAATTTTTCAAGTACTAATTTTTTTTCTAATTTAAATTAATCTTTTGAATATTTCTAATTTTTTTATTATTTCATATGATTATTTAATATTTGTAGCTTTTTATTTTTAAGTTATTAATATTTGAGAAAATTAATTAAATAATGAGGTAATATAATTATATTTTATAATATGCATATAATATTAAAAATTATAATAGATATTTAAATAAATGAATAATATATAATATTTAATTTTAAAATAAGATAAATGAATAATATATAAATATTTAAATAAATGAATAATATATAATAGGTTTCGTGTATGAGTTTTACTCAAACCAAAACTGACGAAAACCACGAGTTTGAGTTCTTTTTCTTCAAGGTTTCTAGTTCGTTCACGGTATGGAGATCTCTTTTAGTTCATTTCTTTTCCGTTTCTCATGCATCGCATTGCATTGCATAGTTCTGAAGGGTTGGTATATGAGTCGAGGGAGAGCCGGTGTTTGTGGAGATGGCTGCGATGGCTAGCGGAATAACGGCGGAGATAGGTATCTATGACCGCGGCTTTGAGTTTTGATGGAGGAGTTTCCAGAGACGAGGAGACAAGTTTTGATGCACCAATGGTGGCTTTTCGGTGGCTGTAGTAGTTTAGCCGTTGTTCTGTCGGAAGGGGAATAAGAAGTTGCAGTTTTGTTTTGCTGGTTTACGTAAATAATAGAGGGAGAGATGAGATGGTTTGAATATTTTTCTAATCTATTTTTTTTTTTTTTTTGCAGGAGTGTCTTTCGTGTAATTGATTGGTTGTTTTCTGTTGTTGTGTTGTTGTGATCTGTAGAGAGAGGGAGAGTAGGTTGTGAGTGTTTTGCCATAAAGCAACTACGAGAGAGAGAAATGGAGTTTGGCAGATTGATTGGTTTGTTTAGAAAGAATTGGGCTTAGGGAAGTAGACTTCGGCTTTAATTAATTTGGTGGGCCAAGATGGGCTTGTCATGCAATAGTTTTATTTGCATGATTACAGTTATAATTTAGCATATAAATAAGGCAGTTAGTAGCATGCTTTGTTAGGATAAAAATATAATTAATATTGCATAATTGAGTTGTTAGTTAATAGGAATAGATTAAAAAATATGGTTTAAACATGCGATGGCATAAGTATATGTTTTAATTTATTTTATTTAAATATTTTTGTCATGCATGGTCCATTGTATATACGTAGATGTATGCACGCATAAATTAAATAGGATAATTTGTAGTAATTAAGCATGCATTAATGGTTTAGTCACATGCATAAATTTGTATATCATGATATTCATTTTATTAATCCATGATAATTAATTTAGCGTACGATTTAATCAGTTAATATCAAGGTCAGGATTTTAAGTTGAATTTGTCCCTATTATATAAATTAAAAGCTATTGACGGACCTAGTCCGTCGTAAATTATTTTCCCAATTTAATTAATGAAAAAATAAACTATTAACGATGGAATTGTTCCATCATTAGAATTTTTTGATTAAATAAATTAAAATATTTAAAGTTAATGATGGAAATAGTCTATCGTTAGCCCGCTGTTAGTAGTCGATATACGTGTTTTTTCTTCCGCTTTCTCATTTCACTCTACAGCCTTAAATTGAAAAAGAAACTGCCGATCCCCCCATCATGCCAATTCCATCCTCCCTCCCCCCATATACTTCGCATCTCTCTCTCCACCCTTCGGCGATAGCAACCGCAACAGAGCGCCGCCACCGCCACCATTGTGACTGCCGTAAGTGCCAGCCCTCTCTCTCTCTCAGTCTCTGCTGTCTCTCTCTCTGTCTGCCCCCTGCCTCTCTCTTTCTCTCTCTCATGCTTGTAGAATTTGTGTTGTATCCTTGCTAAGCTCGAGTTTTCTGTCAATTTCTTCCATCATCAGTTGCGAAGGTAAGTTGTGTTCAAATTTTCATATTCCATTTATGATGTTTTAAATGGTTATGAGAGTGATACATTGCAACTGATAATAGGTTATGCAAAATGAAAAATGAAAAATGCGGCGTCATAATGTTCCCTTTGAGTGTCACTAGCTAGTTATTTAAAATTTTCATTTAGTATTTTTTTTTTTAGTTATTTGATTGCATTTTTTTGAGGGAATTAGTGAGAGAAAAAAAAACAAGTATGCCAATTATGCAAAATGTAGTCTACGTATGCTAATTGTGCAATAATTATGCTTTGTATGTGCTAAATATGCTATTAGTGATTCTAAGTAAGTTAAATTTGTAAAAATTAGTGTATATTTAATTATTTTATGGGATGAGACCCCTGAATCCCACTTTATTACTTATTTAATTTGAATGAGATGAAGGCACCTGGATTCTTCTTTATTAAATTGTTGATTTTGTTGTTATAAATCGATTAGAAGAACATAGATTGATCAATTACCGTAGAGTCGAGAACTTGTGACTAGGAACTTCATATAGGTGTTGCCAAAATTTTAAAAGATTAGCTATTTTGTTTTTTGTACAAATTATTTTATATTCAATTTATGGATTAGTGCATTTATATATGTTAAATATTAATTCTTGGTGTTTGTTGGTTTTGTTGTTATGAATCAATTAAAAGAATAGAGATCAATTAGCGTAGAGTCGAGAACTTGGGACTATGAAATTCACATAGGTGCTGCCAAAATTTTAAAAAATTAATTATTTTTTTTACAAATTATTTTATATTCAATTTATGGATTAGTGCAGTTATATATATTAAATATTGATTTTTGGTGTTTGTTGGTTTTGTTATTATGAATCGATTAGAAGAAAATAGATCAATTAGCACAGAGTCGAGAACTTGGGACTATGAAATTCACATAGGTGCTGCTGAAATTTTGAAAATTAGCTATTTTATGTTTTTGCAAATTGTTTTAAATTCAATTTATGAATTAGATGTGTAGATCGAGGTGGTGCTAGAGATGGAGGATCAGGATGATCTGGATCTTCATCATCCCCATCATCATCATCTATGGGCCTTAGTGCTTTGGTTGGAGATTTGTCATTGGAGGGAACATCATGGCCTGCATTCGATACATCAGGACGTCGACTTTGTTGGATTGAGGATGAGTATGTTGAATTATAATTGAACAAAACTTTATATATTGTTATCTTTATTATTAAATTCTAATATGTTAATTATTTTGTGCATTTTAAGTGATTTGATCCCAGCTCATACCGTCATAACTACCATCACAATAAATTCCAAGAAATTTTTGCATCCGACGGGCTACACTTGGAAGATGGTACCCATTGAGGTCAGGATGCCGTATATGGATGAGTTCCGAGTATTGTTCCCTAATCTTTTGAGTTTTAACTTCTACTTTGATTTTTTAAAACTTTATTAACATCATTATGTGTACCGGCATTGTTATTCAGAGATGGAACTCAAAGGCCGCTGAAAGATACAAAGACATGGTCCACTCTTTCAAGAGAAACAGGACCAGGGGTTATCCTGATTGTATGTCTGATGAGGTGTAGACCGGTTTCCACAACTATTGGGACAGTGAGGCCTTCAAGACCAAGTCTACTATTGTATCACAGAATCACCTCACTAAGACTGATGGTCTCGACACCGACATTGTCAAGCATTAAGGAAGATCCAGGAGTGATGTTGCACATGCTGTAGTTTTGATTTGTAGAACACACAAAATTAAAAATTTATTGATATATTTGTTATATGTGTATGCTAACATATTTTTATCAAATAGGCTAAGGAGAAGGGTCTCCAGCCAGATGACGTGGCGTGGGAGACATTTAAGAAATTCCACAATAGCGCTGATAGGTCATACTCTAATGGGAAGACCACTCGTATTGTTATAAGTTTGTTAAATAAATATTTATAACTGTTAATTTTAGATATTAAATATATATTTAATTAACTTATTTGATTTTGTGTATAGACTGATGTATTAGTTAGGGTTTAAGGGTTGAGTCAGCCACTTCCTAATACGGATAAGCCACAGGAGATCGACATGAGCCAGGTTTTTATTGATACTAGCCCATCAGCATTCCAAGAAGAACCACATATTTAGGCTCGGCAGTCGATCATGGAGCATGTCAACCACTAGTGTATCTTCTGGAGCCCCTCCACAACACGACACTCAGGCTGCAATTTTGGAGTTGCAAGTTGTTGGTCTCGGATGAGTTTTGATCATTTTAAAGGGGGGTGAATAAAGTGATTTCAAAATTTTTTAAATAGATATGGATAAATTTAAGGGCTCTTTAACTCATTTTGTTAGTGCCATCAGCACTAAAGTGTTCGAGATTGTCATAATCTGAATAACAATATGGCAATATCAAAAGACCACAAAAGGATTTGGTTATTCATGTTCGAATAACATGTTCTGGACATTACTATGAACATTCCGCTGCCAATCTGATTGAAGATCAAGACATGTACTTAATCATGTTTGTGAACATGATTATGTACATGATTGTGCAGAGAGTTTACAAGAGACGAATCATCCTAGAATCAAAAAACTGGAGCTGCAGATTCAAGATGGACATTTTAGAATAGAAGGTGCCTTGTTCATGATGAAGATCAAGAAGGAAAGAAGGAGTTCTATTCAAGGAAGACATCTAAACTAAGACAGACCGATTTAATTAAGGAAAAAGTTTCCTTGTTGAATCCTAGTCAAAATAGAACTCCTATTACCTTGTTAAGGCTATATCTTTTGTTTATAGATAGCCTGGGAATCAGACTAGATTAGATGATGAGGTTTTATGAATACACAAAGGGTAGAGAGTTCAAAAGACTTCATATTCAAAGTATATAGTATTTGGGTATACTAGGTTTGATCCGTGTGATCATTGTGTTTCTAGTATGTGTTTAAATCTTTAATTCATACACACTTAGAGGAGTCTCGGGAGAGATTTCCTGTGGAAACTAGAGGGATTCTAGATTGTGAGGGGAGCTCGCAATTCAATTTAACGAAAAAAGTTGTGTCGGGTAGGAAAGGAGTCGAGTGACGGGATTCTTAGTGTAATAACCTTTGTAACCATTAAACGGAGTAGTGAACTATTTCTCATGGACTTGTGAAGTCCCTTTGATATAGATTAGTTGATCGAACAGGGTTACCAATCTCGTGTCTTTTACTTGCTTTCAATTTATATATTCTGACGTTGAATATTCACAACAATGTACACGTATATGATGATGAACATGACCACACAGTTTATGTAACTTCAATTGGTACCAGAGCGGGTCATATTTGGTTTAAGTGTGAAAAGAGTCCTGAAAAGTACATAACTGTATGAAGGTTTTGGTTGCAATTCAGTCATGAGTGCAATCAAAGAAAGAGGATCTACGGTCAGACCACTATTGCTAGAAGGCAACAATTATCCTTACTGGAAAGCAAGGATGATGGTGTTTTTGAGAACGATTGATGAACTCGCATGGAAGAGTGTCACTGAAGGATGGGAAAAGCCAACTGTTGCTAAGGAAGAAAAGCATATGGAGATTGAAGAAGAAGAGTGGATTGTGCCGATAAGAACTGGTATAATGTTAACTCTAAAACTCTCAATGCAATACTCTTTGCAGTGGATCTTGAGACATTCAGTCTAATCTCAACTTATGAGACTGCAAAAGCTGTATAGGATATTCTAGAAACCACCTTTCAAGGAACCAATTCTGTGAGGTTGTCAAGACTTCAGAATCTGACTTCAAAATTTGAAAGTCTCAGAATGGAAGACTCTGAATCCATTGGTGAGTTTAATGCCAGACTGAGAAGCATATCAAATGAGAGTTTTGCTCTTGGAGAGCCTATTATCAATGAGAAGCTTGTGAGAAAGGTTCTTAGATCTCTTCCAAGAAAGTTTTCCTACAAAGTTGCTGCAATTGAAGAAGCCAAGGACATCAAGAGTATGAGGCTTGATGAACTGATGGGATCACTGAGGACGTTTGAGATGAATCTAGAAGATGAAGACAGCAGGTCAAGGAAGAGAGGTATTACTCTTAAAACTGAAGTCTCTGAGGATGTACCAAACATGTATAGAAATAAAAATCCGTACTTGATTCAGATACAATGAACAATATGGTCCTTATCACCAAGAACTTCAGTCGAATGTTAAAAAGAGTAAATAAACAGTCTTCCAGAAGGTCCAACAACAGAAGACAATCTTCTGGTAATCCTTAGCAAGATAGAAACTCTAACAGTGAGCAGAAATAGTTTAAACCTTCAAATACAAAGAGAGGAATTCAGTGCAGAGAGTGTGATGGTTTTCGACACATCCAAGCTGAATGTGCTAATACTCTGAAGAAGAATAAAAATAATTACAATGTCTCTCTTAGTGATAATGATTCTGAAGAAAGTAGCAGTGAATCAGAAGAAGAGTCCTATATGTTTATAACAAAAGTCTCAGAATTTCAGGATCCTTTCAAAATTATAGAAGATGAAGATTCAGACAATGAAGACTTCAGCCATGAAGAGTTTGTCCAAACATACAAGGAGATATATGATAAATGGATTGAAGTTGTTGAGATAAACAAAACTCTGCAATCTCACAACAAAGATCTTCTCGAAGAAAAGGAAAAATTGATCAGATCTGTTTTAGAACAGAAGGTCATTATTCAACAATAAAAGAAGGAGATTGAAGAAATTTCTACAGAACTAAAGTCCATCAAAAGGAATGCCAACATGTTGAATAGTGGATCTAAGAATCTTAATAAGATTCTCATTACCCCAGGACATTCTGGGAAGAGCCATTCATGTCTTGGATACAATGGTGGACAGTCCGAGACAGTATTTGTTAAAGTAAGCACAAGTCAGCCAGTGTTTTTACAAAATAATGTTCAGAACATCCAGAAGAACATTAACAAGAAGATGGCTGCTTATAATGGCAACATAAAAAGAATTATCTGCCATTATTGTGAAGAAAAATGCCACATTCGTCGTCATTGTGAAAAGTATCTCTTTGATCTGAAAAGAATAAAATGGAGATTTGTGACTAAGCATTCCAGTAACACCAAGATGAGGCCAGCTATTCATAAAAAGAAGAAGCCTGTACAAAAGAAGCAATGGGTTGTCAAGCAGACCAGTTTGATTGCCCATACCTCCCTAAGAGTTGAAGACAAAGGAAACTGGTATTTTTATAGTGGTTACTCAAGACATATGATAGGAGATTGTTTTGTGGTGCAGAATCTAAAAGCCTGCTCATCAGACTTTGTAACCTTTGGAGATGGAAAGATGGGCAAAGTAATGGGTAAAGGTGAGCTGATTATCGAAGAAATGCCTAAACTGAAGAAGGCCATGCTAGTTGATGGACTCAAAGCAAATTTGATTAGCATCAGTCAACTGTATGATGATGACATGACTGTTGTTTTCACCAAAGAAAGCTGCAGGGTTATGAATAAGAACAATAAATTATTTATGGAAGGAAAAAGATCAACTGACAACTGTTATCAGCTACACATTCCTGCACAATGTTCTTTAACATGTTAAAAAACATCTATAAAAGATTCAGAGATCTGGCATCAGAAACTTGGACACATCAACTTCAGAAACCTCCAGAAGATCATCAGCAAATAGATTGTCAAAGGACTACCTCAGATCAGAATTGACAGAGATAAAGTTTGTGGTCCATGTCAGATCGGAAAACAGTCCAGATCTCAGCATAAAGAAGTGCAAGACAGAACTTCTAAGAGAATTTTAGATCTTATTCATATGAATCTGATGGGGCCTATGGCTGTGGAAAACTATGGAGGAATGAAGTATGTTCTTGTCTGCATAGATGACTACTCAAGGTTTACGTAGGTAGATTTTCTTAGAGACAAGAGTGAAGCTTTCACAGCATTCAAGAGATTAGCCTACAAGATCATAGTTGAAAAAGATGAACAAATTATCAGAATCAGAAGTGATCATGGCAAGGAATTTGAGAATTAGTACTTTGACACTTTCTATAGTGAAAATGGAATTAGTTATGAGTACTCAGCCCCCAAGACTCCTCAGCAAAATGGAGTTGTTGAAAGGAAGAACAGAACTCTTCAGGAGATGGCTAGAACCATGATTGATGCTATGTTCTGGGCAGAAGCTATTAACATTGGATGCAATATCAGCAACAGAGTTCATCTGAGATTAGGTACTTTCACTACACCATATGAGATTTGGAATGAAAAGAAACCTACAGTGAAGTATTTCCATGTGTTTGGCACCACATGTTATATTCTCAATGATAGAGAATATCTCAACAAGATGAATAACATAGGAGTAGAAGAGATGTTTGTTGGATACTCCAGAAATAGTAAATCATACAAGATTTATAACAAAGAGACAAAGGCTGTCATTGCGATAGTTAATATTAGATTTGATGATCGGGATAATGATATCAATACCTAAGAAGATGTACACATAAATGTCTTTGAACGTCTGAAAGTACATGATAATACAGGCAGAGAATCTGATGAACAGACAGTGAAGTAAAGAAAGCCTTCAAAACAGATCATCAAGGATCATCCTACTACTGAAGTAATAGTAGACATTCATGAAGGAAGAATGACCAAAAGCAGACTAATAAAGATGATGCATGATGAGATATCCAATGTCTATTTCACCTCCAAGATTGAACCCAAGAACATCCAAGAAGCACTGAAGGATGACTACTGGATTGAAGCTATGTAAGAAGAGGTTTTACAGTTAAAAAAGAATGATGTTTGGGATCTAGTGCAGAAACCTGAAGGAGTCAACATAGTAGGAACCAAGTGGATATTCAAGAATAAGACTGATGAAGCTGGGAACATTACAAGAAATAAATCCAGACTAGTTGTTCAAGGATATTCTCAGATTAAAGGCATCGATTTGGATGAAACATTTGCTCTAGTCACAAGGATAGAATCAGATAGACTCCTTCTAGCCATGGCCTGCATTATGAAGTTCCACATTATCCAGAGTTTGTGACTGGAGAAAATGGCAGTATTACCTGCATTATGCAGTTATACCGGATGGATGTCAAGAGTGTTTTTCTGAATGGATTTTTGAAAAAGGATGTCTTTGTTGCACAACCTAAAGGGTTTGAAGATCCACATCATCTAGAGTTTGTGTTCAAACTAAAGAAGGCACTTTATGGCTTGAAGCAGGCTCCTTGGGCATGGTATGAAAGACTAGCTACATACCTGGTTAGCAAAAAATACAATAGAGGAGGAGAAGACAAAACTCTATTCATCATAAAGGAGAAGTCACAAGTAATTGTGGTTCAAGTATATGTGGATGATATAGTGTTTGGCTCAGTGTCTGATAAGTGGTCAAGGACTTTATCAGAGACATGGAAACTGATTTTGAGATGAGCTTAGTTGGAGACCTGAAATACTTTCTTGATCTTCAGATAAAGTAGTCAGAAGAAGGTATATTCATCTCACAGTCCAAGTATGCCAGAAACTTGGTAAAAAAATTTGAGCTGGAGAATTCAAAGCATAAAAGGATTCATATAAGCACTACAGTCAATATTAGAAAAGATGATGCAGGAGCTGAAGTTGATCAAATTTTATAAAGAAGCATGATTGGGAGTCTCCTTTATCTCACTGCAAGCAGACCAAATATAGGATACAGTATGTGAGTGTGTGCCAGATATCAGTCTTGTCCTAAGGAGAGTCACATGAAGGCTGTTAAGAACATCATCAAGTACATCAATGGAACTGCAGACTACGGATTATGGTATACTTCTGACACAAATGCAAGTATTACTGCATACTGTGATGCTGATTGGGCAGGATCTCCAGATGACAGAAAAAGCACATCAGGTGCTTGTTTCTTCTTAGGAAATAATGTTGTTTCCTGGTTTAGTAAGAAGCAGATGTGCATATCATTATCTACAGCAGAAGTTGAATACATTGCAGCAGGAAGCAACTCTACTCAGATTATCTGGATGATGTAGATGATGAAGGACTATGAAGTGGTACATGATACACCTATTATGTATTGTGACAATATAAGTTCTATCAATATTTCCAAGAATCCAGTCCAACATTCAAGAACAAAACACATAGACATACGACATCACTTCATCAGAGAGCTAGTTGAAGAGGAAGTTCTGAGGATTGAACACATGAAGACAGAAGATCAACTAGCTGATTTATTCACCAAGGGATTGGATGTGTCTCGATTTGAGAAACTTAGAGCATCCCTTGGGGTGTGCTTGGTTCAGTAAAAAGTAAGAAGAAGGGTATGAGTGTGTTTATTTCACACTCAGCAGGAAAGAACCATTCCTGCACCAAGGTCTAAATATTCCAATAAATGTTCTTTAGGATGTAAACGAACATTTTCAAAATCCAGTGTACATCTTTGTCAACGGCTAGTTTTGACGTGCAATCGTCATCTTTGATTTTTCGAGATTTTTCTCAGGTTTTTTAGTCTAACGGAAACCTGAGCCTATGCTATAAAAGAGAATACTCTCTTATATACATGTTTAGCCGTTAAGAGAGATCGATCAATTTGGAAATTTCTCTCTTTTCTAAAGCTTATGAGTTTTCTGAGGAAATTCTTTCATTTGCCATTATTTTTCTTGTTGATCATCCTTATCAATCACCCATATATTTTCAATGGCTCAAAAATGCAAGCTCGTCCGTCCCAAGAAAGTCGTGAAACCCAGGATGAGGTATGGAGAAGTTACATATTCCAATCCTCAAGATCAGTTCTACGAGGAGGATAAGTTCGATAGACAGGTTTGAGGTGAATCTTCTTACAAGAAACCTGTTCACAGAACGCTTTGTGATGAATCATCCAGTAAGGATACAGAAGAGTATATTAAAACCTTTCTTAGAGAACAAGAAGAAGAAGACTTGGAAACAGAAGAGCAAGAAATTGCATCTTCTGCAAAGAAAATGAAGACTCAACGTCTTTCTATCCAAGATTTGTTTAAAGAAGTTGCACGATCATACGACGTCAACAAAAAGAAGGCAAGAACTAAGGGAACTACAGTCAAGAAATCAAAGAGGACTATAGCCCCTTCTGCAAAGAAAATCATCACAACACCTAATGCTCAAGCCCTTTAGAAAGAGAGGGGACCTGCTGTTGATGATCTAGTTATGCCTAAGGATGTTCCTGATCAGATCGAGTAACACGTTGTTGAAAAGAGCACTGCAGAGACTTCTACCCCTGCAAGTGTTGTGCAAAAGTCACCTATTCATCCTTCTACTACTGAAAGTGATACTGAAGACAGAAAAGATTACATTCCTTTAAGCCTGAAGATGAAAGCAATCGATGCTGCTATAGCAAAGGGAAAAAAGGTCATTAAGAGACCTTTAGTTACAGAACCTATAAAGAAAGAAGATATTTAGAGTTCATCCTCTGAATTTGCTGAAAAGACTCCTGTTCCACAACAGAAGAAGTTGCTTGCGTCTGCTCAATATGATCATTTTTCTAGATCATCGGTCAAAAAGAAAACACCAAGGAAAAAGATATCAACTACTGCGGTGCAGTTGGTTCCAAGAACTCCTATAACTCAAAGTCGAGCATCTGCCACTCCACCATCCACTGTTGTGTCTTCAAAGAAAAGAAAAGTTGTTGAACCCGTTGGTCCTTCTAAGAAGGCCAAGAAAGCTGCTCAGCCAAAAGATGTTCCTGAAGATGTTCACTCACATTCTAATGAACATGAGTCTACATTGACAAACAGATCATACATGTACCAGGTACTTCTAAACATGTTATCTTTTGATCTTCAAAGTATGTTGAATTATAGGAGAGAGTGAAGCAGAGGTCCATGATCTCTAAAAAGAAGGTGGACAAGGATACACTGCTAGCTACTGGAGTATATTCACTGCTAGAAAAAGTCGGGTTACTTGGAACAGTGCAGAGGGTGCACGAGTTTGTTCCAATGGTTGTTTCTGAGTTTTACTGCAACTTGACCAAGGAGATTGATGATCTAAAGTTTGAAGATTTTCAGAAAGTTTCTGTTAGAGGAGAGATGCTGAAGTTTTCCCCTGACCTCATTAATGAGTTTTTGGGTTGTTCAACTGAGGGGGAGTACAAGGAAATAGATGACTGGGGATGGTTGATGAAGAACTGACCAATGGTATTTACTCCAAATGGCCATCTCATTCGCAGACTATCCCAACTTCAAAGCTGACTCACAAATATGGAGCTCTATTCAGAATTTTGATTCATAATTGGTTACCAACAAAGCATCAAGCTACCGTGACTCAAGCTCAAGAAAGGTTCTTATATCACCTCAAAACTTGAAAGCAGTTCAATTTTAGTGAATTTGTGTTTGAAAAGATCATCAGCAGTGCAGAGTCTACAGTGGTTAAGGGACCTCTGTGTTATCCTTCATCAAACAACAAAAGAAGAATGTCTCATCAAAGAAAGACAAGGTCATTCCCATCAAAAAGCTTCTTGTGATCAAGATTGCTCCTGAAATAGAAGATCATCACATGCGCATCTAGATCAAGCAATTCATAGCATCCAAGAAAGGAAGTGATGCTAATGTTGCAGAATCCTCACCAACAAGTGTTGTGCTGAAATTTTTAGAGAAAAGCCTGGAGTTTCAAGCTTGATTAATTTCTGAGCATAATTCTGAGAAGATGAAGATCCAAGCTTTGATAGCTAATCTGTCTTTAGGAGAAGGAATTGTCTCCCCAGCAGTAGATGTACCTAAGAATGTTCATAACTTGCACAAGCTTGCAAGTACTGCCGAAGCTGCTACTCAGAAGAAGTCTACTCCAGTGCACAAGCAAGGGAAAGCACAGTCTGTAGAACAGGAAAAAGAAGCAGAAGATGACAAAGAAGAGTCTGCAGGAGAGGATAATAAAGAGGAGTAGGAGGGTGATGAAGAACAAGAAGCCGAAGTAGAAGAAGAGACTGATGAGGGTGATGAGACAGAGTATGATGATGCAGAAGGAGACTCTGAAGAAGGAGGTGATGATGAAGAAGGAGATGAGCAAGACCCTGACAAATCCGAGTAGTTTCTGATATTACTTCCTTGCCTTTCTCGGTTGCAAATAGAGGGAGTAATGCAATATAATTTTTAAATTTTTTTTGTTGTTCTGTTCTTATCTTGCATCCATGTTTTTGTAAGATATTTTTGCTTCGAATAGCTTGTAATAGCTATTATGATATTGAACAGATTATCTATCTTCCATATATGATTCATATCTGCTAAAAAATTAAAACTGCTATCAAAAGATAAAAAGATAATTAAAATTTAATATAGCAGAGTAGATACAAGCTGATAAGAAAGTGAAAACAGTTGAATCTTATAATGTTCTTAGGAACATTTAAGTACTTTTTAAGGTACATGATCCAACATTTCAAGGATTGTGTTCTTTTAAAACATGCAGCTAATTTGCCACCAGATAAAGACAAAGGGGAAGATTGTTAGTGCCATCAGCACTAAAGTGTTCGAGATTGTCATAATCTGAATGGCAATATGGCAATATCAAAAGAACATAAAAGGTTTTGATTATTCATGTTCGAATAACACGTTCTGGACATTACTATGAACATTCCGCTGCCAATCTGATTGAAGATCAAGATATGTACTTAATCATGTTTGTGAACATGATCATGTACATGATTGTCCAGAGAGTTCACAAGAGACGTATCATGTTAGAATCAAAAGGCTGGAGCTACAGATTCAAGATGGACGTTTCAGAATAGAAGCTGCCTTGTTCGTGATGGAGATCAAGAAAGAAAGAAGGAGTTCTATTCAAGGAAGACATCTAAACTAAGAAAGACTGATTTAATTAAGGAAAAAGTTTCCTTGTTAAATCCTACTCAAAATAGGACTTCTAATTACCTTGTTAAGGCTATATCTGTTGTTTACAAATAGCCAGAGAATCAGACTAGATTAGATGACGAGGTTTTACGAATGCACAAAGGGTAGAGAGTCCATAAGACTTCATATTCGAAGCATATAGTATTCGAGTAGACTAGGTTTGATCCGTGTGATCATTGTGTTTCTAGTCTGTGTTTGAATCCTTAATTCATACACACTTAGAGCAGTCTCGGGAGAGATTTTATGTGGGAACTAGAGGGATTATAGGTTGTGAGGAGAGCTCGCAATTCAGTTCAATGAAAGAAGTTGTCTAGGGTAGGAAAGGGGTCGAGTGATGGGAGTCTTTGTGTAATAACCTTTGTAACCATTGGAGTAGTGAATTGTTTCTCACGGACCTGTGAAGTCTCCCTAACGTAGATTAGTTGATCGAACAAGGTTGCCAACCTCGTGTCCTTTACTTTCTTTCAATTTATATATTCTGAATTTGAATGTGCACAACAATATACACGTACATGATGATGAACATGACCGCACAGTTTATATAACTTCACATTTAAACTTAGCAGTTTGTCTATTTTCAGTTTGTTCGAGATAGGTACAAGTCCTGTGATATTGTGTGTAGTTAAAAGAGATAAGATGTTTCAGAACTGAAAACAATACAACACACAATTGATTTTATAGAGGTTCGAAGCCTTAAAACTTCTACATCCTCTCTTCCTTCCGCAGAAGGGATAAATCCACTATATAATCTGAGTTAACCTTACAAATTATACAATGAATGAAAACTAGTTGAACCTAGTTACATTGAGTTTCTTTATAGTGTTACCTCAGTAGGGTCGACGGCTCATACTTGTAGTCTCCAACAGTTAGCTATTGCGGCTGCAGTTTCTTTAGCTGCGGCTCACACTTAGCTGGAGAGTTAGGTGCTATTATTGTCTTCACAATGTTTTAGATCTCTTTTGATCTTCAAGATGGTTGGTCTTGAACTGGGGTTATCAACTGATATTACTCCTTGAACTGAGCGGTTGTAGTTGATACTTTTCAGATTTTTGACTGAGAAGAGCTTCGGCTGGACTTTCAACAATGAACTGAGGATTCTTATGGCTTGTGAAGTTCTTCTTCTTCTGATGTTGACTTTTGTAGTTGTATATATCGCTTGAACTGAGTTGAATAGAGGGAGAGATAGCTCATTTTTCTTGGCAGAGATTTTAGGAAAAGTTAAGTCAAAAGTCATGCGAAAGTCCTTTACAAATTCTTCCTCACTCGTCTTTTATAGAGAAGTGTATTATGACCATTGGTTTTGGTAGGTCTTTTGAGCGATCAGAGATTTGTTAGTCGATCAAAGCTCACATGGTGCATATATCCGTTGACATGGTTGTTATAGCAATTATTCTGCCATTGAATCTTTGAGATGCATTAAATTCTTCGATTATGCCTAGATAATTAATTCAATTAATACTTTAGTTCAGCTTCTGAGAGTCACTTTTCATCGTTGCTCCATGAACAACTTTTTGGCTTGACTGTTCATGTTCATCGGTTGGATTGACTTGGATCTCAGTCTGGCTGATTTAACTTTCAGTTTGACCATCACTTGAGTTGTTTTAAACTTCAGCTTGGCTAACTAAAAGCAATACAACACACAATTGATTTTATAGAGGTTCGAAGCCTTAAAACTTCTACATCATCTCTTCCTTCCGCAGAAGGGATAAATCCACTATATAATCTGAGTTAACCTTACAAATTATACAATGAATGAAAACTAGTTGAACCTAGTCACATTGAGTTTCTTTATAGTGTTACCTCAGTAGGGTCGACGACTCATACTTGTAGTCTCCAACAGTTAGCTATTGAGGCTACAGTTTCTTTAGCTGCGGCTCACACTTAGCTGGAGAGTTAGGTGCTATTATTGTCTTCACAATGTTTTAGATCTCTTTTGATCTTCAAGATGGTTGGTCTTGAACTGGGGTTATCAACTGATATTGCTCCTTGAACTGAGCGGTTGTAGTTGATACTTTTCAGAACTTTAACTGAGAAGAGCTTCGGCTGGACTTTCAACAACAAACTGACGATTCTTATGGCTTGTAAAGTTCTTTTTCTTCTGAGGTTGACTTTTGTGGTTGTATATATCGCTTGAACTTAGTAGAATAGAGGGAGAGATAGCTCATTTTTCTTGGCAGATATTTTAGGAAAAGTTTAGGCAAAAGTCATGCGAAAGTCCTTTACAAATTCTGCCTCACTCGTCTCTTATAGAGAAGTGTATTATGACCGTTGGTTGTGGTAGGTCTTTTGAGCGATCAGAGATTTGTTAGTCGATTAAAAGCTCACTTGGTGCATATATCCATTGACAGGGTTGTTATAGCCATTATTCTGCTATTGAATCTTTGAGATGCATTAAATTCTTCGATTATGCCTAGATAATTAATTCAATTAATACTTCAGTTCGGCTTCTGAGAGTCACTTTTCATCATTGCTGCTTGAACAGCTTTTTAGCTTGACTGTTCATTTTCATCGGTTGGATTGACTTGGATCTCAGTCTGGCTGATTTAACTTTCAGTTTGACCATCACCTGACTTCAAAAACTTTAAAACAGATGGGGAATAGATAGGGCTCTGACTCGTTTTTAAGATTTATTTGTGCTGACTGATCAGTTGAGAGAAGCTAAGAGAGGCTTAGCTGGTGAGCTGATCAGTTTTCAACTGATAGCTAGAAGACATGGCTGAAGCTTGTCAGTTCAGTCTGTGTGTGTGAATGTGTGTAGTTAAAGAACTTGCAAGAATGAAAAGATCCAACTCTGAAGGTATAGGTCACATGACTCAACTCTCAATCGAAGAGTTATAAGAAGTCCGGTGCATATCAAAAGATCCAACTCTGAAGGATCTCTTGGAAAAGAAAAACCAAAAGTGTGGCGTATGTGGATTTCCAGATACCTAATTAACCCCTCAGGACCTGATATCATGCAGGTACCTAAAATCTGATTCTTGTCTTGCTAGAATAGGGCATCCTATCTAAAAAAAGGTCAAAGATACTTGGTATCTGGATAGCGGGTGCAACAACACATGATCGGAGAAAAGAATAATCTTGACGGTTATAAAAAGGTTAAGGGACCACTAGTCACTTTTGGAGACAACTCAAAGAGCCGAACCATTGGAGAAGGGTTCGTGGTCAAAGGAAAAGTTGTCGTGAATGGCGTGTCAAATATTGAAGGACTGAGGCACAAACTGCTGAGCATCAGTCAGCTTTGTGACAATGGGTACTCAGTCAACTTCAGAAATAGCTCATGTGACATCAGAGACAAGTCAACTGGAGCCATACTCCTGACTAGAGTAAGAAAAGGCAACATGTATATAGTTGACTGGTCAACCGGCTATTCAGAAGCTTGCTTTCTCTCCAAAGGATCAACTGAAGCAAGCTAGCTATAGCATCGACGACTAAATCATCTCAACTTCAAAACCATCAACTACTTGGCCAAGAAAGAGCTAATTGATAGGCTTCCCAAGGAGATCTACGAGAAAACTGGTGTCTGTGGACCATGCCAGAAAGGGAATCAGGTGAAGTCGTTATTTAAGAACAAAAGTCATCCTCAAGGAACAACTGACATTCTTCAGTTACTTCACATGGACCTATTTGGGCCTGTGAAACCACCAACCCCCGGAGGTAAAAAGTTTACACTTGTAGTAGTAGATGACTACTTAATGTATATCTGGGTGGAGTTCTTGAGAATTAAGGATGAGACTTTTGAGAAGCTATCAACATTGATCAGGAGATTGTAGACTGACAAAGGAAAATCAGTTCAAAGGATAAGATCCGACAATGAAACGGAATTTGACAATCAGCAAATGATCAAGTTCCTGAGTGAACTGGGAATCACTCATGAACACTCTGCTGCAAGAACTCCTCAACAAAATAGCGTAGCAGAAAGGAGAAATCGCACGCTAAAGGACGTAGCCAGACCAATGGTAGCAGATGCCAACATAGCCGAATGCTATTGGGCAGAAGCAGTTAACACAGCCTGCCACACACAGAACAGAAGTGCCATCATCATCAACCATGACAAAACACCCTACGAGCTATTCAAGGGTCGTAAGCATTCTATCTCTTACGTTAAGATATTCGACTACAAATGTTATATCCACAACAATGACAAATCCCAGCTGAAAGCTTTCAGTGCCAAAGCTGATGAGGGAATCTTTCTCGGCTATAATGCCCCCCATTCTTAAGCTTACAGAGTGTTCAACAAAAGGACACTGGTTGTGGAAGTAACATTTGATGTGGTATTTGATGAGCTTGCTACTGAGTATAGAAATAAAAAGGAAAACTATATATCAGAACAAGCATTGCCTAGTGAAAGTCTGTTAGACTATGTTGATCACATTGTCCCAGAGCAGTTTTAAGTTTCACTAGAAGATGGCTTAGAAATTGATTCTAGACCAATTGAAGATAACTTGGTCACTGAAGATACAAGTTGTCATGAAACCTCAAACCCCATAATTGGAATAGGGGGAAGAATCAGTGAAAATGAAGAACAAGCTGGAGCCGAGACAGCAGCCGAAGGAGCTGCCGAAGAATTAGCTGATAAAGAAGCCAAAAGATCAGTTGTAGAAACAACTGATAAAGCAGCTGAAGGCGCAGAGGAAGCAATCATCCCCAAATGGCTCCGAAGCCATCCAGTCGACAAAATTGTTGGGGATCCAAGAAGCAAAGTCCAGACCAGAGGGTCAACAGAGCATGCACTCTTCACATGCTTTATCTCATAGATGGAACCAGCCAACATCAAAGAAGCACTTGAAGATTCAGACTGGATTATAGCAATGCAAGAAGAGCTGAACCGGTTCACAAGAAATGACGTATGGTTTCTTATTGATAGGCCGAAAACTCAAAAAGTCATTGGGACTAAATGGGTCTTTCGCAACAAACTAGATGAACAAGGCGTGATCACAAGGAACAAGGCCAGACTGGTAGCCAAGGGTTACTCACAAAGTGAAGAGATCGACTTTGATGAGACATTGGCACTAGTTGTAAGATTGAAGGCCATCAGATTGTTCCTCGCCTATGCAGCTCATGACAATTTCACGGTCTATCAAATGGACGTAAAAAGTGCATTATTGCAAAGAATGCTCAAGGAAGATGTGTATGTAGAACAACCTCTAGGCTTCGAAATCAGAGACCAAGTCTACAAGCTGAAGAAAGCTCTATATGGTCTAAAACAGGCACCAAGAGCTTGGTATAAAACCCTCACAACATTCTTGTTAAAGAATGGGTTTCAGAAAGGAGTCATTGATCGTACTCTATTCAGAATAGAATGATCAGCTGAGATCTTGATGGTTCAAATTTATGTGGATGACATAATATTTGGATCCAAGAGCAAAGATCTCTGCAATTGATTCACACAACTAATGCAAAGCGAATTCGAGATGAGCATGATGGGAGAAATGACATTCTTCCTAGAACTCCAAGTAAAGTAGCTCAAGGATGGAATCTTCATCAGCCAAGCCAAATATACTAAGGAGCTTGTTAAGAAGTTTGGAACCGACAAGGGAAAAGCTCTCAAAATTCTAATGAATACGTCAGTGCAGCTGACCCTCGATAAAGAAGGAGAATCAGTCAGTCAAATGCACTATAGAAGAATCATTGGATCCCTTCTCTACCTGACCGCCAGCTGACCAGATATCTCCTATTCAGTCAGACTGTGTGTAAGGTTTTAAGCCAATCCGAAGAAAAGTCATCTTGAAGCAGTAAAGAGGATTATGAAGTATCTCAAGGGAACTATAAATCTTGGATTATGGTATCCCAAAGATGACAGCTTGAGTCTAATCGGCTATTCAGACTCAGACTTCGGAGGATGCAAAATTGACCAAAAGAGCACCAGTGGAACATGTCAGTTTCTTGGAAACAAATTGATATCCTGGTTTAGCAAGAAGCAGCACTCAGTTGCCATGTCAACAACTGAAGCTGAATATGTAGTTGTTGGAATCTGTTGTGCTCAAATCTTATGGATGAAGCAACGGCTCAAGGATTACAAGGTGGAGACTGAAGAAGTACCAATCTACTGTGATAAAAATAGTGTTATTGCAATATCTCAAAATCCAGTATTGCATTTAAGGATGAAGCTTATTGATATCAGACACCACTTCATCAGAGATCATATCGAGAAGAAAGACATGCATCAGATATGTCAACATGGAGAAACAAATAGCCGATATCTTCACCAAGTCATTGCCAGAAGCTAGATTTGTTGAGTTATGTATCCAATTGGGATTGTTCGAACTATCTTCCAAGGAGAACGATGATCATCCTATAGAAGGAGTGAAGAGGAGCACTTCCAGTGATGATGAGAACTGACTCAAGAGGGCATCAGTATTCCAAGCTTTGGAGCTTAAACTGATATAGCCCATATCAGTTCTAAAAAGAGTGGCAAAAGTCTGCAAGAAAGCTGTTGAACATGAGTAAACTGATCACAGAAGGCATCAGTTCTCAATCAGTCATATTCAACAAATGAGAGCAGTTGAATTCAAAACTAACTAATGAAAACAAAGCTTCAGCTGAGGAAAACAGCTGACAATCTTAGACTGAGCAAAGCTGAAGAGGACAGCTTAAGCTAACAAGGAGTCAAAGCTGAAGAGACTCCAGCTGGAACTGATCACTCCAGACCAAGGGGATCATCAATCAAGAAGGCAACTGATGACATCAGCAGCTCAAATGCCACGTGGAGACTGGAGGAGTACCCATCCAACATCTAGATTCCAAAAGGAATTTCAAGTTCTAGCAGCAGTAGCCACACAGATGATGGTAGGATCGTGCGAAGGACACGATGAAATGTCAGAATTAAAGTACAAAATCTACAACGCCATCTAGGAAGTAAGAGGAATAGATTGGGCATCATTCCTCTTCAAGCAGCTAAAAAGGTTTGTAGACATAGTGGAAAGGGAAATAAGAAGCAGCATGTGCTTTCCATAAAAGATGTACTACCTCAACCGAATCAGTTTCATTCTAGAAAAGCTACTTTTCTGACTCAATGGTGGAGAAAACAAATTATCAGTCGGTTGATCCTGATGATTTTGTTCCAAAAGTAGCAGAAGGAGCACTACCTCCACTGAAATTCAGAGAGCCACAGTCACGATTGAGGCAGAAATTCATACCCTCCATTCAAGCAGATAAAGAAAAAGGAAAGACAAAGGTCATCAAATCAATAGTTCAGTCAACTCATGACTCTGATGACGTCCTAAATGCCGTTGATAGATATCGATCCTCAGGAGAAGAGGATAAAGAAGAAAAGAACTCCAGAAGGAGTCCATTTGAATGGAAGATTACCTCTCCAGCACAATCTGAAATAGTTGACAAGCCAACTGAAGGACACCAAAACATCACTCAACTGGATAGCATCTACCGACTGCGGAAGAGACTCTTCTCAGAATTCAACAACTAAAAAGGCAGCGGTCGGGAAAAGCCTCAATCAAAGCACTGATAAAGTGCATGAAGGAGTAGGTAAAACAACTCTCTGACTCCATCATAAAACTGGAAGCTTGCTCTAAAAGTGATGATTCAAAAGACTCTTCAAGCGAGAATATTCCAGACAACTTCCAGACTGCAAAGAAAAAGAAAAACTGATCGCAAGAAGATCTGAAGGCTTCAGAAGTCAGCTGACTAGACACCTTAGGAAACTTCTTGTAAATCAGTCTATTTTGTAAATATTTTCTTTAATAAAATTCTTTTGGCTCAATTAAATGCTTGTGTTAAAATTTATTATTTTGACTGCTGGTCCGAAGCTCAAAATCAAAAGTCAAAAGAAAATGACAAAGGGAATTTAATTCTTTCAACTAACACATTTATGAGTCTCCTTCCTCACTCATAAAAACCCCTTTGCCAAAATTTTGAGAGAACACAATACATCAACACATTCAACATCCACTACATTTTTTTTAAAAAAAAGGAGACAATCTATCAAGAGAATTCTCTTCTCTTTCAAAAGGAGTGTTCTCTCTTTCTCTCAAGTGAAGGAAAGCTTCAATTCAAAGTCAGCCAAATATTTTCAAAAATGGCTGAAGCTCTAAAAGCTCTTACCTCTTTCAAAGAGCAAATAATGAGAGATAAATTTCTGGAAAGACAGAAATTTCAATTGATTCTTCAAGAATCAAACAATCATTTTCTTCTGGTCAATCTTCACAAGACCGAAATTCTGCACTACCTAGAAACTCCTCCAAGATTCTTCACACAAAACTTATTAAGTGAGTTCTTACTTTAAGCAAAGTTCACTGCAGATGGGAAGGTCATACAATCAGTGATTCAAGGAAAGAAACTCCAAATCACTGAATGAAAGATTGTAGAAGTCTTTCAACTTCCCAGAAAAGGCTCCAGGGTTCAAGATCTGAAATATTCAGCTGAAACCATACTGGAAAGAATGGCGTGCTTCAAATTGCTCCAAGCAATTCAGTTTTATCACAGCCAAAACTAACTTGAAGCCAGAGTATGAGGTCATGCTCGATATCACGAACAAGATGATGTTCGGCGCCATTGGAAGCTTGAGTCAGTTGACTCAAGAAAGATACAAGGTAATGATACACCTTGTTGAAGGATTGAAAGGTAATTGGGCAGAATTCGTCTTCTCCCAATTTAAGCATCAAGTCATCAAAGCCGCCGACTCAAAAAGAACTAGGAAATTTGAGTCCAGAGTAGGACTTGTTCTAAGAATGAGCAAGCTCTTGGAAGATATGCTGAATCTTCCAAATGATGACGCGCTGCCAATCCTCATATCCGACTGGATTCCCAAGAAAGGGAGAGCACATCTTCAGTCACTCAAGAAGAAAAGGGAATCTAAAGCCAAATCTCGCAATACAACTTCAAGCAGTTCAGATGCTAATGAAGATCCCTCTCCTCACTCCAAGAATGGATCATCAGTTGATTTTAAACTCTGCACTGATCCAGATGAGCCTATTCCCTTTATTGGAATTCCTCATCCAAATTATGGAGCTGAGTACTTCAGGAGAGCCTGCCCTCCTCTCCAACTGACTGAAGATAACATTCGCACTTTCTACAATGGTGAATATGAAGTCAAGAGTGCTTAGAAGGATGTAACGAATCTCTTTCTCACTCACTTCACGTATGTTGCCAAGCAAGATAATCAGTTGTTCAAACAGCTGCACCGGTACTTTTACTGGTACAACTGGAGACACTCAATGTCAATCCAGTCACATTTCTTGCTTACAGCCTTTCATGGCATGAGCTTTTGGCAACGTGAAGAGACTTGGAGCATCAAATGGATTGGAGCCTCAAATCCATTTCCTCCAAATATTGTGCAAGTCCAGCGAATTATGAAGCATCGACTTGATAACAACATTCCAGCTAAGGCCCTGCTAGCTGATGTTCAAGCCAGCTTGAGATCGCAAGGAGTTGCAACTGAAAAACAGTGTGCCAAAAATCTAGTCAATCTATGTTGCCTGCAACTGAATCTTGATCTAATTCAGTCAGAAAAGGCATATCTACAAGCTGCAGGTACCACTGAAGAGATAGACAAAGATCTCTCTTATACTCAAGTAGTGGAAATCCCAAGGAGTCAATATCTTGGACAAAGTGAAGTCAAAGAAGGCAAGATACTGATACGTCTCCAGATCTCTTGTCCAGAGGTTATGTTACTCATCTTATCAAGTCTTGCTCAAAAGCTTAAAAGCTGATAATAGATCAGCCCAGCTCATTTTGCAGAGAGAAATTAAAGAGTTGACCTCCTTGAAGCTGACTACCTCAGCAGTTGCTCTTAAGCAACTTCAGCATGCTAAGACTCAAGTCAAAATTGACCCCTCCCAGGACATCTCCAGTTCAGCTTCCAAAAGGATATGGTCTAATAGCTCTAAAGAAAGCAGTGAAGCTAGCCCCATTCGGCCACTCAAGAAGAGGAAATTGACAAAAAGTAGATCATCAGCTGCTCAACAAAACTGATTCAATCAGTTAAAGGCGATATCATCAGTTCAGCAGGAAACTGACGCCTCGAGCTCCAAGTCCATCCTCTCATCAGCTGCCTGATCAATCATCTTCGATAAGCTTCTTTACTCTCTATTCCTCACAGCTTATTTTTTAAAAAGCTATCGCTAACATTTCAAAATAAGCTTACTGTTCATCTGAGTTACCATTTATGTCTCTATACTTAGCATTAAAGTATAACGAGATGAATTTTTCTGAGGTAAATAAATAGCAAATCTTCTGGCAAAATATTATGTTATTTATGGCAACTACTCAGATTTTTAAATCCTCAGATCTCAGCCACTTGATCATAAAGCATTAATCCAAGTGGACGGCTAAGATACATGTATCATTTATTCAGCTAACTTTCTTTCAAATCAGATAGCTGATCAGCCAGTAAGCACTCAATTGCTCTGGTTTTAATGCATGCAAAATTACTACTTTTAAAAGCAGCGGAGAAGTTGAAAAAGAAGAGCATATACAACAGAGATAAAATTCTCTCTCTAACTTCTTCATTTTCTCTCATTGTCTTTTCACTTATCCATAGCCCCTTCCATCTCCTCTTATATCATCGAAGAATGGCTTCATCATTCCAATCAATGAATATGGAACTTATAATAAAGAAGCTCAAAATAGATAAGTTCATTGATCGAGCTTTTCTTCAAGCTCGAATCGGTCATGAGAAGACCAGCATGATCTTCCACCTGTTGGAATCATGCGGGCTCTTGTCATTTATGACAACACAGCCCAAAAGGAAGCATCTTCCGCTCGTAGCTGAGTTCTACTATCACGTAGAAATCTCAAAACACAACATAATCTCTATTGTTCGAGATCAGGTTATCATCATCAACAAAGATGTGCTAACCGACCTGTTTTAGCTTCCCGATCATAGCCCAAAGGTGTTTGAACTAGTGCTTCCTTCAAAGTTGGAGCTGTGGAACGACTGGAAACATCCACATGTTAATCACAGAGACTTTTCAAAGAACTTGAAAGATAGTCTCTCTCAAACCATGGTCCAGATCCTAGACATTGTGATGCACATTTTTCTGAGTAGTATCACCAACGCACACTTCAATGACAACACATCTCATCTTATGGCCGCAATATATTATGGATGCAAGGCTAATTGGGCATCTTATATATTGGCACAACTTCGCTGTCATGTGAGGCATGCTAAGCTCGATCTAACCTCTGGCACATTCAAAGCCAAGTTAGGATTTGCAAATCGACTCAGTCATATCATCACGGAGTAACTCGGAACAGTTCCTGGTGGATACACTCTCACCAAACGAGATCTCCTTCCTACAGTCTACATTTGCCGAAGACATGGAAATGTACCTGGCCGTCCTAGGAAGTCGAGACTTCAGCTCATGGAGGACCACAACCTAGCTAAAGGAAAGCAGCTGCTTCTTTATGTTGATACTTCAGCTGATGCAGGATAGTCCCTGACTGACAATGACTCTTATACTTGTACAAGTGACGAGTCTACTGTACCTACAACCAGCGAACCTCCTTATGTCGCTGCCCCAGAATCTCAGGAAGAAGGCTTCAATGCAAGCCTTGACCAATAGCTGGATAGTTGTTTTGGTCAAATAAGGGAGCATATTCCCTTTCTCTTCGAACACCTTCGAAGATATCTCCAGTATCACCTCTAGAGGTACCAGGTGGATGATCCCACCATGCTAATGATGGCAGACAAGCGAGGCTACTCAAGAAGGCTTCTCTTTGCAAGAGATCCAAAGAGAAGTCCAAAGAGAGGTACAGCTTCAAATGCAAGTTGCCTTTCAGGGGGAAGCTATTTGTGAGAGAGAAGTCCAACTTGAGCATTGCCCAGCTCAAGAATACCGTTGGACTTAGAAGAATGCTCAACTGAAACAACAGCAAAAATGGGGTATTCACAGCATACCCAGTATCTTTTCCTGCAAGTTTGAAAAAGGAGAATTGAGTAAAAGAAGACAGAACTGAGTGGTGAACAATTCCAACTGAAGAAGGAAGTTAAAATATCAAATCTTGATATTCTCTCTCTCTTTTACTTCCTATATTTCTTCATCTTCTATGCTCAATCAGTGTTTAAAACATGTTTTTTTGTTTATAATACAAAATGTTCTAATCATGTTGATTTGTTCCTTTGAATAGCTTAAGGCTTTCCATGCGCTCAAAATCAAAATCTGCATGATAATCAGAATTGAGCTGTGTTTAGAACTGAAACATTTGAAGCTTTTCAAGCTGTGCAAATGAGTGCTCAGATATCTGAAGGTCATTTTAACTATATTTCTCATCAGCAAAACTCTGATACCTAACAGATAAAATTTGTTGAGCTCACATATTAATGTATGCTTCATCACTCTAAATACTCATCTTTTTATCAAAGCTCTGATGTTTATATCAAAGCATTGATACTCATGAATGTATAAAATGTTAGCTTTCGAAAGCTACAAGCATCTAAGACTATTTTTATGAACATGGTCTAATTTCAGCTTTGTCACCAGAACTGGTACAGGCTCAGATGCTCATTCATGAATAATAACCTTGCACAGTTATTCCATCATCAAATCAGCTGGTTTTGACATTATCAAAAAGGGGGAAATTGTTAGGAAAATTGTTGAGAAAATCCCAATTTATGGTTTTGATGAAATGTCAAAACATGTGTGATGATTTAATGAAAAACTGTAGGTTATGAAAAGCTGGAAATCAGGGATAATGACCAAATAAGACTTCAAGCTGAGATGAGAGACAGCTATTCATAAGCATGGTCAACCAGCTTACAGGTTGCCTTGATCAGACCAGTCAGAGTAAACTCTTCAAAGCTTGAGATAAGCTGTAAAGGGGGAAGAGAACATTGGAGACTGGTAGGCATCCATAGATGAGTTAATCATCAGTCTTAGCAAAAAGCCAGGATAGACTGATGAATAGAGTCAGCTTGAAAGTTGAAACTGATCTGATCAGAGATCAGTCAGAGCTGACCCTAAACTGATCAAAGGTCAGTTTACTAGTAAAATAGCTCTAAATGCATTGAGCCCCCACTTAACTGACCATAGATCAGTTCAGAGAGAAAAGGTAAAAGCTCAATCAGGTAGCCAACTGATAAGTCTAGAAATGGAAGCTTTTAAGCTTAGCTGATGAGTCAGATGAACTAGACTATATCATGATAGAAGCTCAAGGCAGCTGAAGATCTGCTAACTGGATAATCTCAGAGCTGAAAGCCAAGATAGCTGAGAGCCCGTCAGCTGAATGTCCAAAAAAAATGATAGCCGAATCACCTGCTCCTACTGACAAACAGTTAATGAAGATCTTACCAAAAAAATCTTTAGAAGATCCTGATGTAATGGAAATTATGCCATATTTTAGTGATAGAGATGTTGTATTATAATGCACACTAACTACCGGAGATGACCTAATTAGAACTCATTCAACCTCATTTGGAGAGTTTGTTGGAGATGCTTATAATCTTTTTTGTTTAATTCCACCTTATTGATGTTATGCTATTTACTATAGTGTTTTAATAAACATAATAAAATGTCTCATAGACAAATTAATTGAAATTTTAAAAAAAAATTAGGTCAACCTCACGCGTCACATTAAAAAAATAAAAACTAAAGAGTTGGTTGGGCTTATGCATATAATTGATTCCTTAATTTTATTGTGGATCACAATCACTAGAGCAAACTTCCATTAATTTTTTTCTGATTGATATTATAAAATATAAAAATGATGATAAAAATCAAAAAGGTTGAGAGGGAAGATTTTGGTTATTGAGAAAATGTTTGATCAACTGCAGCACTTGCCTCGGCTTAAATGTGGGAACTTGATGACCCGCTCCTCTAACCGTCACCAACGTCAAACCTTCATACTCCACCCTCCATCCTCCCACCTAATTTTTAAAGGATATCATCACTTTAAGCTATAAACGAATGAGGGAGTCTCGTGTGTGACCATCCCATGAATTAAGATTTATAAGATGTACTATATTAATTAATGCTTGAATTCAAACACCGATATGATTATAAATTAATATGTCACGTGCATTTGATTCCATATATATGAATTCTCGTCTTTATAAATCTTGACTGGTACACCACTTTTTTTGTGTAAACACACGAACACACTAACTTAAAGTTATTAATTAATAAAGATCAGATATATACTTATGTTGTAAACTTGGGTAAATTTCTTATTACCCGTCTTTGTTTATTCCGGGGGGAAAAAACCTCCGTGTACAAATAGTCTAAAAATGATGTGTTATGGTAAAATTAATTCCATTACTTCCTTCCCCAAATACCATAATAATTTAACAACATTAATTTTAATAATTTTTTCCCATTTTCGTATAACAAAAATGGTAAAAAAAACAATAAAAAAAAAAGAATTTTCTTTCTTGAAAAGTGTAATTTTAACAATAAATGTTGGGCTTGGACATGCTTTGTCAACAATTCGACACCGAAAATTGAATCCATTGGCATTTTGCCAAAAATCGGAAACATATATGAAATAGGGAGAAATTTTTATCTAGACAATTTAATTCTAAAATTTGGGTAGTTGGGCAAGTTTTAACACCATATGAGTTATTTGGGCAATTTGTACTATATTTAAACCATTTGACCACAAAAGCTGAATATTCCCCCACTTTTTCAGAAAAGTACCTTACACACGTGTACTTTCCATAACGATAGGTTAGTTGAAGAACTAAACGTTAGTTTATTCATCTATAACGATAGTTCATAGATATATAACAATAGTTGAACGATAGGCCTAGATCTTCCCTAACAATAGATTGATTCAAGCTATAACGATAGTTTATCAAGCTATAACGATTGTTCATAAATAAATGGAAATAGTTGATTTATAGTTATTTGAATTATCTTTTATTTTCGTTATTCCTATTGTTATGACATAATCGTTATGCCTTATATTATTAAATTAATTATTATCACACAAAGTATATAACGATAACTTTAGTTTTATTTAAGAAAAATTCGTTATTATTAATTTCGTTATAGCCTATTCAAAAAATAATAATAATTGTTATTGTTTTCGTTATGGCCTAATAATAATAATAATAATAATATCACCGTTCATAACGATAACTTACCGAATTTTTTTTAAAAAGTAATGTTATGCTATCGTATTATCTTTCGTTATTAACTTTCGTTAAGATGTAGTCCATTAACGTTCATTATTAACTTTTTTGGGAAATGCAACTAGTCTGGACTAGTTTTAGCAAAAAAAAAAAAACAAACTTTCGTTATTTTTCCTCAAAAAAAAAACTTTCGTTATTAACTTTTTTGGGAAATGCAACTAGTCCGAACTTGTTTTAGCAAAAAAAAAAACTTTCGTTATTAACTTAACTATCGTTATTATCTTTCGTTATTAACTTTCGTTATTAAATTTCATTATACAAGATGCATAACGTTTATTTTTAGAAAAGTTTCGTATTATGCATAACGTTACTTTTTAAAAAAAATTCATTATGACAATCGTTATTGATTATCAGTTTTTGTTAATGCATAACGGTAGTTTTTAAAAAATTGTCATTACGCCAATCATTATTTATTATCAGTTTTCGTTATCTGAAATTTCAGTAGGGATCGATCATTTTTTTATTTTTATATGTTAGGTGTGGGTGCATTTATTGTTTAGTTATTAAAAAAATCTAAAAGGTACACTTACCCAATGATTGGAGTATGGGGACAAGTGTGTCATAAGGGTATTTAAGATATTTACACTCCAAATTGCCCAAATAACTAATATAGCCTTATATCTTGGTTTTTTTTCCCAATTACTATTTTGTTTTGCCTTTTTTTATACATTTACACTATGAAATATTTATTTTAACATATTTTGAAATTTGAGACATTTTTACAAAATAAATTAACGTTTATGATATAAGCATATATTTGTCCTATTAATAAATCACAAAAAAATGAAATACTTTTGATTGTCGAAAAATAAATTTATGTTACCTGCTTTTTGTCGGTATACCAAGGAGTCCAATCTTGTTTGATGCCTAACCCAAACTTTCTTAAAAGCATACCTCGGAGTCCAATCTTGTTTGATGCCTAACCCAAACTTCCTTAAAAGCATACCTCGTTGACGTCACTGGAACTCTACCATTTGTATCTCCACTTCAAAATTATTAAAAATTATATTATTTCAATTATATATATAGGAGTGGCTTCAAAATAATAATAATATATTAAATAAAACTACTGCGATAATAAACAGCTTAAAGCTCAATACTCTCAAAGTGCGAAAAGTCTTATGCTGAGAAGGCGTGCTTCAAGTCAAGCAAGCTGCTAAGCTGACGCATAATTCCAACAAGAGCAAAGCTCCTCAGTACAGCCCCTCAAATATCAACCACTCAGCTCAAGAGAAAGGAGCACTCCAGGTTGATAACAGATTCAAGACTGTCTTCTTGAAGATCGAACGAGATCTAAAATCATGTAAAGACGGGCAATAGCACCTAAAGTCTCAGCGAACAGTTCGGACCGGTAAGTGTGAGCTATCGACCCAGAAATCGGCCGAGGAGGAGCGTGTACCGACAGGTCCGTTCTTCCAGGAGAGCAACAGTTGGAAAGGAGGCCGCGCTCGGGTTGAAGGGTGTCGTTTTCAGGTCTAACATGAATTCTTCACTATGTAATTGTAATAAAGAAACTTTACTCTTGCATAGTGGATTGCCCTTTTGCGGAAGGAAGAGAGGACGTAGAAGCAGAAAGCTTTGAACCTCTATAAAGCTCCGTGTGTCTTGTTCTTACTGTTTTTTAGTCTTGCAAGTTCTTTAACTGCACACATTCACACACACAGACTGAACTGACAAGCTTCAGCCATGTCTTCTAGCCATCCGTTGAAAACTGATAAGCTCACCAGCTAAGCCTCTGTCAGCTTCTCTCAACTGATCAGTCAGCACATATAAATCTCAAAAGCGAGTCAGGGCTCTATCTATTCCGCATCTGTTTTAAAGTTTTTGAAGTCAGTTTATTCACCCCCCCTCTAAACTGATAAAGGCTCGCACCGGGACCAACAATATATCATTTTATGTGTCTCTGTTTGTGTTTCACAAAATTTATAAATAAAAATTGAAATAAGAATTAATATTTACCAAAAAGACACGAACTTAACGATGGAAAATGACTATCGATAGATTTAATAACAGTCTTAATGATAGAATATTTTGTCATTACAATGATAATACCACTATATAAGATGACCTCCTTAACGACAAAAAATCTACAGTCATTCCTTAATGATGAATGTAATGATGGAACCGTCCGTCGTTAAAGTCCTCAGATGATTGTTTATGGGGACCGGATTTACGATAAAAAATTCCGCCATTAATTTCGTCGCTAAGGCTAAAGACTGTAAATTTTGCGTCATTAAATGAACCGCTGACGACCGTTGTTAGTCCGTCGTTAAGATAATTTAACCACAAAAAATTGATGTTTAATGATGAAAATTTTTGTCGCTAGTTCGCAATATTTTTTTAGTGGTTAAACGTTTATTTTCTTCTAATAACTGAATTTGGCAATAATTTAGCAATGAAAAATTTTATCGTTAATTTTTTTATGTCGTTAATTATGTCGGTAAAATGCCTAATTATGGACTTAATTTGTCATTTTTCCAGATTAAATTATTTAAATGATGATTTTTTGATGTTTAACGATATAATTTTCCTTCACTAAAACACGATTTTTTATAGTGAAATTAATTATTGAAGTATCAGGTTTCGAATTGGAGCAAAGTATATGTTTGTGGTTCAACTTAATAGTTTATATTTGGATGACATGAACTGTGTAATTCAAGTTCAAATAAGAACTTTAAGCAACTGATTTTGGAATAGTTTAATTAAACAGAATGGTAAAGGTGATCGTGTAATTTAGGAGAGACACTTGATAAACCGAAGGCTAAAATCCTTAAAAATAATTTTAAATAAACTAATTCAAGTATTACAATAAAAATATTATAATTGTTATAAGAATTGTAATCCACCACACTTCAATCGATGCTTTGTAATTAGTAAAAAGGAGATAGGAAAAACATGAGACAAAGTTGATAAGAGAAAAAAAAAACTTTTCTTATTCATCCATATCCATAATATCCCATATTTTACATTATATAAAAACAAATGGAATATAAAGAGGTTTTAGCACACTCCTTCTTGGACAGTACTATGTGATGTTCATGTCTCATTAAAAATATTCTCGCTGGAAAAACCCTGTGGGAAAAAAACCAAACGAGAAAAGAGTACATGACATATACTTATTTATGTGTTACATCAACTGCCTCATTAAAAACCTTAACTAAGAAAACCCAAATGGAAAAACTTAGCTAAAGAAAAAAGAGTATAGTTATTTAGCCTTCAAGGCATAATGTAGACCTTTAAGGCCTAACTTCAGGGATAATTTTTAAAATTATCACTCCCCCTGAAGATAACAATCTTCGAAGTCTAAGTATTCCAATATTATGAACATATTTCTCAAATGTAGAGTAGGAAGAGATTTAGTGAATAAATCTGCTAGATTATCACTAAAACGTACTTTCTGTATAGTAATTTCACTACTCTTCTTGAGTTCATGTGGGTAAAAGAATTTAGGTAATATATGTTTCATTAAATTTCCTTTAATGAACTCAGTACTCATGTGTGCAACACAAGCGGCATTGTCCTCATAAAGGACAGTGGGGGATTTATCTTTTGTTGTAATACCACATGACCCATTGATGTGATGTATCAATGATCTCAACCATACACATTTTTTTGCAGTTTCATATAATGCGATAATCTCTGAGTGGTTCGAGGATGTAGTAACCATAGTCAGTTTAATTGACCGCCAAGAAATAGCAGTACCACCACAGAGGAAAACATAACCAGTCTAAGATCTAGCATTATGGGGATCAGATAAATAACCGACATCCGAGTAGCCCACCAATGTTCTATCTTGATTTCTTTTATAAAATAAGCCAAGGTCTGTTGTACCTTAAAGATAATGAAGGATGTGTTTAACATCATTCAAATGTCTTTTAGTAGGAGAAGCACTAAATCTTGCTAGAAAATTAAATGCAAATGCTATATTTGGTCTAGTACAATTTGCAAGAGAAAGTAGTGCGCCAATATCACTCAAGTAAGGAACTTCTGGTCTTAAGATATCTTCATTATCTTTTTTTGGTCTAAAAGGATCCTTATCAACTTCAAGTGATTGGACAACCATTGGTGTGCTAAGTGGATGTGATTTATCCATAAAAAAATTTTCTAAGACCTTTTTCAGATAGGTTGACTGATGTATAAAAATTCCTTCAGGGAAATGCTCAATCTGCAGGCCGAGACAATACCTAGTTTTACCTAAGTCTTTCATTTCAAACTCCGTCTTTAAGCATGAGCTAGCTTCTTTAAGATCTTTACTTGTTCCAATTATGTTTATGTCATCAACATACACAGAAATGATACAAAAACCATTTGGTCACTTTTTGATAAAAACAAAAGGGCATATATCATCGTTCACATATCCTTTCTTGAAGAGGAATTCACTCAGTCGATTGTACCACATTCTTCCCAACTATTTTAAACCATATAACGATTTTTCTAATTTAATGATGTACATGTTGCGATTTTCATTACTTTTTAATTCGGAAATTTTAAATTCATTAAGGATTTTCATATAAATATTAGCGTCTAATGACCCATACAAATATGCGGTCATGATGTCCATTAACTACATATCTAGCTTCATAGTTACTGCTAGAGAAATTAAGTAGCGGAATGTAATGCCATCCATAACAAGAGAATATGTTTGATCAAAATCAATTCCGGGTCTCTGCGTAAACCCTTGAGCAACTAATCTCGCTTTATATCTCATCACCTCATTATGTTCATTTCTCTTTTGTGCAAATACCCATTTGTATCTTACCGGGATAACATTCTTGGGTGTGCATACTATAGAGCCAAAAATTTTTCTTTTATTTAACGAGTTAAGCTTGGCCTCAATCGCTTCTTTCTATTTTACCCAGTTAGAGTGCTTCTGGCACCCTCTTATCATTTTCAGTTCTGGATCCAAATTATCATATGAAATAGAACAAGCAATTGTAGAGATAAAAGTGTTGTCGGTAACTATGATATTTTTGTTATAAGTTTCACTTTTATTTATAAAATTCATGGCAACTTCAATATTAACATCAACCAAATCTTTGTTGTTTTCCATATTATTGTGATCTGGTCGTTCCGCAATCCCATAAATATGTTTATTTGGTGCACATGATATTCGTCTTCGGGACGATCATCTTCAGGATTTTGTAGGAGTTATGTCATTTGTTTATTTGATTTCATTTTCTATGGATTTTTATCTTTAGCACCGATAGGTCTCCCACACTTCTGGCGTTGAGGAGCATCAGTTGATTTATTCAGTCCATACGCGACTTCAATTCTTTGTGGGGCATTTATAGCAGGGTATATGAGATTTGGTCACTCCTTTGTGATCAGTAAATGCATATGGTGGATTGCTTGCTAAATATTACCAATTAATTATCTTTTGAACTTCTAGTTCTGATTGATTAGAGCGTGGATCTAGAAAATTAATATTTTTTTATTCCATGATATTTCTAGGCATTTGATAGAATTTAGGTTGTTATCTCCCCTAATGCCAGGAAATGATCTTCATCAAAAATACAATCAGCGTACCGAGCGATAAATTGATCCCCAGTCATGGGCCCTAGATACTTGATAATTGACGGAGATTCATAGCTGACATAAATGTCTAGCTTGTGTTGTGGGCCCATAGAGGTACGCTGCGGGGGTGATATAGGAACATAAACTGCACACTCGAAAATTCGTAGATGAGAAATGTTTAGTTCTTTACCACGCACTAGTTGTAAGGGAGAATAATCATGATATGCAGTTGGTCGGATTTGTAGCAAAATTGCATGTCTCCAACAAGAATTAGATAAGTTGGAATGTTGTAGTAATGGTCTAGTTACAAGTTTTAAGCGCGTAATCAATGATTCAGCTAGTCCATTTTTAGTGTGGACGTAAGGAACGGGATGTTCTACTTTAATACCCAATGACATACAATATTCATCAAAACTTTTAGAAGTGAATTCACTAGCATTGTCCATTCAAATTGATTTAATTGGATAATTAGGAAATTGAGCACGTACTCGATGATTTTTGCAAAAGCATTATTTTGGGTAGATAACAGACTCACATAAGTCCATCGAGTAGATGCATCAATCAAGACCATAATCAAAAAGGTCCTGATGCTGGATGAATTGATCCACAAATATCTCCTTGAATTCTGTCTAGAAATTTAGGATATTCAATTCCAACCTTAGTACGAGAAAGTCGTATTATAAGTTTGCCTTTCGCACATGTATCACAAAAAAATTCATTAAGTGAAGGGAGATTTTTTGTCTGAATATTGTGCCCAATAGAATTATTAATTATCTGACATATCATATTCTACCTAGGATGACCCAATCACTCATGCCATAATTTAAAAGATTGTGGGTCTTTAAATTTTATACTCATCGCAACATGATTATAGGGTCGAATATAGTTATAATACAACCCAGATGAGAAATAAGGGAACTTTTCAAGAACTTGTTTGCAACATCCAATAGTGTGAGTCATGAGTAAAAATTCAGTATCACCCTCAGTTTCAGTCTCAATATGAAAACCATTTAATCGGATGTCCTTAAAACTAAGGAGGGTACGTTTAGAGTGTTGATATAAAAGTGCATCAGGAAAAATTAAAGTTGTACCCATAGGGAGTACCAATAAAGCTTTTCCGGAACCGACCATAAGGATGTTGTCATTAGCAATTATAGACACACTCCCTTATTTTTTTCTGTAAGAGTTTTAAAATATTTTCTATCCATAAGGATAGTGTGTGTTGTGGCGCTGTCTACCAAGCATAAATGACTGTCATTCTCTTTGGATTGCATGTGGAAAATGATAGTCTAAGAAGAAAATATTCAAATAAAAAAAAATAAGAACTAATTATATAAACAAAAAAAGTAGAGAGAGAAAAAAATATAACAATAGAACTAGTGTCAAGAAAAAAACTCAACAATAATCCAAGTAAGTGCAACATTCACATACAAGGAAATGCAGTAAAAAGTAAATAGTCTGATAAATGTTATTGTTATTTTTTTTTTTTTAGATAAATTATGCTTGATCTCCATAATCCTCGAGCTCCAATTTCAGCAAGTCATCATCATCCGCATTGAAAGCTAGATTTGCTTCAGGCAAACTAGCATGGTGTGATTCACCTTGTTTGCCTTTGCCTTTTTTATCTATTTGCATTCATTGATAGGCCTCAACCAAGTGCTTTGGAGTGCAGCATGTAAGTGACCAATGGCCTTCACACCCACACCTATGAAAGACTTGTTTCTTGTCTTAAGCTCGATGAGATGAACTAGGATTTTGCAAAGCAGATCGAGAAGTTTCTCCTTTGTCATAACCTGAAAATCTATAAACATTATTATATCCACGACCTCTACCACCATGTTGTGGCCAACCACGTCCACCATGTGGAGACCAACCAGCATCATGCTCACCACGTGGAGACCAACCAACATTTCCACGACCTCCACGTGGGGACCAATCAAAATTGTTGTGACCTCTCCCTTGACCATGTCGATTGTGATGATTGTGAGTAGTAGCATGTGCTGCAAGCACTGCTTGAGAACCAATTGGCCTGGCATTATGGTTTTTCATAAAAAGTTGATTATGTTTTTCTACAACCAGTAAAGCAGAAATAAGCTCAGAATGAGTAGTATAATTTTTAGCCCTGTACTGTGCTGGAGTACAAGATTACTTGTATGAAAACTGGATAGAGTCTTTTCAATGAGTTCAATCTCGGTAATATTCTGCTTACAGAATTTCATATGTGACACAATACGGTGTAAGACGGAATTATATTCAATGACAGTCTTAAAATCTTGAAAACGTAAATTGAGTCATTCATATTGTGCTTGAGGGAGAATGATAGCAATTTGTTGATCAAAGCGACTTCAGAGATTACCATAAGACCACGAGGTCTTTTTCATTGAGATATTCATTCTTGAGGTCTTTATTAAGGTGACGACGAAGGAAAATTCGTGCTTTCGCCTTCTGGGCGGAGCTACTTGAAGAATTGTCCTCATTTAATGCATTCAAACAATCATATTTAATTCATTTAATGTATTCATATAAGAGTGTTTAAGTAATTTGATTATCTAATTAATATCTTTATTAATATAAGTGCATTCATACAGAACGACACTTATTCAGAAACGGAAGGAGTATAAGGTTATGGAATGATAAATTTGGACAAGCTCTTTCAGAAATAAAACCAAAGATCTTATGGAGCTACCAACTCCTTTCCCATAGACTACACACGTCACCTCCATGTAAAAGAGGCAGCAGAAAGAAATAATTAGTTCTTCAAACTTCAGACACATGACTCCATGTAAAAGAGGCAGCAGAAAGGAATAACACGCCTTAGTTCTCTCTCTGTATTTTACTATGTTAGAGACAACAAATGTGTTTTAATTTGTATGTTTCCGATCTTCTCTCTTAGTGTTAATTAATCTATAAATTAATGACAAAGTTGCAAAAGATCCCTTTTCCCAGATCATAGAATTTATGTAAAACTCCTAGATCCTATAATAAACAACTAAATAATTAAGGTTCTATTATAACTTGATATAAATTTCAATTAAAAAAAAACTCGAGACTGCTACAAATAGAAATTGTTGCTTTTGATTGAGTTTATAACTAAGTGACAAGACATATAAATCAAGGGTGACAAAGTTGTGAAATATTCGATTTTCCGGATCATACAATGCAAAACTCCTAGATTCTATAATGAAGGACACTGTTTATTCTTATAACTTACAAGAGTACTGATTAAAGAAAAAACATAAAACGTTAATTACATAGGAAAAAAAGACTCACCAAATCAAAATCTCTAGAGATAAAGTTGAATTTACACAATTTGTTCTAAATTCTGCAAACAAAAGATGGATGCTGTCTGTAGAAGATCAATAATTTAGAAGTTAATTAAATCCATATATAGATAAATTATATGCTTTGGAAAATAATTCATCATTAAAATTATATTGCATTTTATAAATTTATAGCAGCTGCAGCATTTTTTGTTGTACATGATATATATCATTAATCAACCCCATGCATGCAAGAAATTAAAGAGCAATTAAGTGAAGACAAGATAATGAACAAGATCCTTAGTTTTACCAAACATATATATATCATACGACAAACGAAGCAACCATCTCAATCAATATATCATCGGAATATATACAATGAAAATAGATTCTCCAAGAACTAGCTTAGTAAAAGATGTTTAGAGTTTCTTACACTGGTCAAACTAATTAGCTTAGTAGTTGAAGAAGAAACATATATACCAAACTTAATTAATTATCTTGATCTTTACGAAGCTCTGATACAAATTATATATTCTCTAATGAACAAACCATAGACCCTTTTGTCTATATAAACCGTCTAATTAAGAAACATAGATATGCAACAATCTCAGCAAACACTTAATTTCTCTCACACTTGGAAATTAAGCATATCAGAAACCTTTGAAATTTCTAGAAGATCAAGCTAGATCGAGCAGAATGGCCAGTGGAGCAGCGCGGTGTGTTTTTTATGGAAGCTTATCAATGTGCGACATGGATATTGATCGGAGGCCATATCATCGCAACTGCAAATGTGCATTGCATACAATACTGAAAAACAAGTGCTCACATGTTTGCTCACAACAAAGCAATGTTGTTTCATTTCCAAAAAAAGAAATCAAGAACAAGTTTTCTCTCTCTGTATCAGCTTCCCCTATCTCTCCTCAATTATCTTCTTATGCTCATAATTAATTCATTATCTAGGAGTAGGGAATTTACCAAAGAGGGCTCAGATAAATTTTAGTTAGATCAGCGTATATAGTGCAATATGCATATGATAGGCAAGTGTTTTAGATGATCTTCAACCATTCCTTGATATAATATATCAGGCAAAAAGGTTACTATAGAGAGGAATAATCCTTTTAGTTGTACAGTGGTAAATCATCTATGATCAATGGCAGTCTGATTTATTACAAAAAAATACTGCATTATTAATGTTTATTTCTTTACAAGATATATATGAGTAACTTCGTAGAGTTTGTAGTATATATATATCACAACTACTAAAGCACAATGCCAGATCAGAAGGTTTATCGCGTACATGCTTTGTATTTTACAGAGAAATCACTAGCTCTAGAACTGGAATACAACACAAATGATAAGTATGTTTTACTTAGAATCAGCATTGGTACAAAATAGTCCGAAATAGGTATTCTTGGACATAAATATTCCATTATTATACATGGAGAAGAATGTTCCAAAATAAGTAACAACCCTGCCAACTAAAATTCAAAAACAAGGCAGAAATCACACTTATTTGATACCTCCATTATACTACTATATAATTCCTCGAAAGTGGAACATGACATATATACAAAGAAGACAGATATCTATAACTGCATGTCACTTCTAAAAATGGACAGATATATGATAATAAAATAAAATAAATTTAAAATATTTCTCCTAGATGCTCACTCTAGCTTTTGAAACCATCCCTCTTGTCTCGTTTATATACACATTTCTCTTTTGTGATGAAATATATACGACAAACCTATATATGCTAAGGATTTACAAACAATTAAATTAGAAAACTTCTCAAAATATTAAGTATAACCGGTACATCATAACATGATCAATTATCACAGAATAATCATTTGCTCTATATAAAGAAAAAATTGAACTTCTTGAGACATATATCATCTCCATTATTAGTACAAATTATAAACAACTTTTTCTGATGCAATCAAGACAGAAGAAATGTTCAGTTGGGGGGGGGGGGTCCTTCATATTATCTAAATTTAACTATATTTCTGAATTATAGTACTCAGTGAAAAGTAATAAAACAAACTTTTCTGATCCAATCAAGACAGAAGAAATTGTCTGTTTCCAAGTATGAAGATTTCAAGAGTCTACTAATTAAGTGTATAGCAAAACTATTTAGAATATTTGCTCAAGAATTGAAACAGATGGGAACAAGAAAACAACTGATTTTTCTAATTCTTCAGATGCTTTAATGATCAATTGCTCTCCTGATGTCTTATTCATCCCCTTAAGGTCCCACAGCTACGTACGACTCCGAATTTCCCTAGTGATCAATGCATAGAGTTCCTCTAAGCACAGAACAAGACAACTTCACATCTTATTCAATTAACACCACCAAAATTCTTCTGCAGATAGAATCTATGTCACTACTCCAATTATCATGGTTCTAATCGAAAAGGCATAATTCTTTGCTCTATATAAACCCTTCAACAAACTTGCATGCAGCATTTTAATTAACAAATCATCACCTCTCATACATACTTAACAGTTTACATTCACACTCACTCTTGAAATTAAACCATATTAATTAGGAGAAAGAGAAGAGAATGTCGTCTGCAGCAGGTGACATGATGTTCCGTTGCGTCTTTAATGGAAGCTTATCTATGTGCGACATGAACATTGAACGCAGACCATATCATAAAAACTGCCAATGTGCATTGCATGAAGGCAAAGGCGAATGCTCACATTCTGGCTCACAACACAGGAACATCTCATTCCCAAAAAGAGATTTTAGTAGCAAATGTTCGCTTACTACTGTACCTGCTTCCTCAGCTTTCTCTCTCTCTCCTCTCAATATTCAATAGTAGTAGGCACAGCATAGAATTTAGTATAGCCACAAAACTTATTTTCCCCCTGGAATAGCTCCTTTTCATATTTTTCCTCATAAATAGTTTAGAACATGCCGGTAACTCTGTGAAAAGCAATGGAAAATTCTGTCACATTTGTGTGTACATTAATGAAATATGAAGTTAACAATTATCAGCATTTCATTTGAATTACATCTTTGCAAACTACCATTTTCATTACACAGTTGAAACAAGGAGAAAGACATTCCAGCAGCATCAAGGCCAAAGCTTTGTCTTCGAATGACAGCTGTTATATGATTCTTTTCTATACAAGATATCAACGAGAGCATTTGATATGACCTGCCTCATTAAAAAAAGGCCATATATGCATAAATAAATAGGAAAAATGTATGAACAGTCCTTACGAATAACAAAACTACAAAAGTATAGTCACTTTCATAAAAAAAATACATGTATTTTGGCCTCTTTTGTTGTTTAAGAATGTTAAAAATATCTATATGTACCATAAAAAATGAAAAAGAAATACGACAGAAAAACTGTGAAAAAAATTAAAGAAGAAGAATGCAGCACATAAATGTGGTGGAATCTTTTCAAGTGCAAAACTCAATTTACAATTTTATTATTTCGACTAAGTTGATTAATATCATTAAGCATGAGAGGAGAAATATGATATGATGAGGTATTTCTCTATCTCTCATCATCACTATCAGTTGGCCCATGCATGAGGAAATGATCAAGATCCTCATCAGTTTTGTACAACAAATTTTCCCCTGTGTACACCATAGATTCCTTCAACAGTTGAATCAGTTATTTTTTTATTTTATTTTTTGTAAAAAAGAACAAAAAAACTAGTACTGATGATGCTTTGGTTTTCTCTAAGATCACTTTTTTTGTCTTGTCTATTCTAGGAATCCAAATGTTTCTAGTAAAAAGTGTTAAAAGGACTAGTTATACAGGTCAAACAACTTAGTTGTTAAAGAAAGTACTCCATCACGAACCTCTCTTGAATTTTATGGAGAAATGTTCTACAATCTAGGTTAGTCCAACCACACCTCCATAGTTTTGATCAACAAGAATAATTCTTGCATTATATAAACCTTCCAAGAAACATGCAGAAATTTCAAAAAAATCTTTTTCAAATTACTACAAACGCACTTGAAACGACATTAGAAATCTAGGAAAACAAGAAAAGAAAAGAGGATGTCTAGTGCAGCAGCAGAGTTGATGTTTCGGTGTGTCTTTGATGGAAGCCTATCAATGTCTGAGATGGACATTGAGCGCAGACCATATCATCGCAACTGCAACTGTGCATTGCATAAAACTAAAGGCAAATGCTCGCACTCTGCTACACAACAGAGCAATGTGGCATTTCCAAAAAGAGGTTTTGAGATCAGAAAATGTTGTTATTCCATATCACATTCTGTATTTTCTTCTCAATCCTCTTATGTTCATGATTCATCATCTAGAAATAGAGGGTGCAACTAGCAATGAGAGGTAAAACTAGAATATAGTTTCGGCGCAATGCAATAAGAGGTAAATAGGTACATTAGGCAGGAATAGTTCCTTTAGCTGTACATTCTGGTGATTGATCTATCTATATATATCAAAGTCTCATTCAATTTCCTTGATCATTCTCCTCGCTGATTTTTTAGCATTAATCATCGTGATCATCATCATCATCATATTATAATTATCTCATTTTTACAGTATCCTTACAAAGTGCTTCAGCCTTCATTTTGATGGTGTTATTTTCAGTTGCATGACACAAATTTTCGGGATTTAAATGAATCAGTATATGCTAGTCTTAGTGCTCACTCCCGTGATTGAAATATCTCTACAACTCTACACGCAATGCAAGAACAAGGACCTTCCAAACATCCTAGGTCAAAATTTTGTCTCACATACAACACATTGTTCTAAGTTTTCATCTTCCTTGAATTATGCTGTGGCCACTAGTGCGTGTGTGTGTGTGTGTGTGTGTGTGTGTGAGAGAGAGAGAGAGAGAGAGAGAGGCAAAACTAACACACATGAGCACAAAACAAAAACGAAAACATTTTTATGGTAGAATATTGACCAAACTATTGGGACTAGCTACTAAATTGTTCTTGATTGAGTTTTTAAGTAATTGACATGACACTTATATATCAAGGCTATGACAGTTTGCAAAAGATCCCATTTCCGGATTATACAATGCAAAACTCCTAGATCCTATAATGCATAGGAATAAACCATATATACTAGTAGAAAAAATATCTAGACAAGTTGAATTTATACTGTTTTCGATTGCCAGAGACAGAGTTTGTGAAGGATAGAAAATGTAATGGTGAATACATGATTAAAGGAATCGTTCTGTAAAGACCAATGAATGATTAAAGGAATCGTTCTTCATGTACGTACCTGGTAAAAAAGACAATAACTTTCTCATGCAGACAGACTGAAAATAATCTCAAATTAGTGTAAATGATAAGGAATCAAGAATCAATTCAATGTGGTGAAAGACAAATTTCAGTTACAATCTTGACGTAGAGGATTGTAAAATATTGTAAGCATTCCAAGAATGGAGACAGTTAAGGGTCTAAATTAGTAAATGACAAAGTTCATTGATTTCCACATAGAAAAATAAAGACAAAGACCTAACGGGTCATAATCCGTTAAATGGTCAAATAGACCAAAATCCACCCAAAAAACCCTTCCAGCAGCCTAGGTCGTGAGATCCAAGTGCCCACGTGCGGCGCGTGGATCTCAAGCGCTTGTGATTTTTTTTTCTGCTGCTGGCTTCTTCATTTCTTTTTCTCTTTCTTTTTACGTACTTCCTTTTCATTTTTTTTTTAAATCATTATTTTATGTCAAGTGTCATGCATGAGCCTACGCATTAACATTGTCGGGCGAGTGTATTGCACAAGACACCACATAAAAAAAGTAAAATTAATTCAATTTAATTTTAGTGTTCACCAATTCCATTTTAAGGTATATATTTATTTCAAATAAATAATTATCGAGTATAGTGCATAAGTTCATGCAGCAGCGTGGTCCGGCCAGTGCATTGGATAAATTTAATTCAATTTAATTTTAATTTCCACTAATTTTATTTTAGAATGCATTAATTTTAATGTTGCAAATAAACAATTACATCAAAAATATTAATTTTTCATTAGTAATTAATAATGTTAATTAAATGTGCAAAACTTTTCCAGCCTAATTTCGAGCGATCTCTGCGATAAATTGTGCAATGTCTGGTATGGTTTGAAAGCTCTCATCATAGCCTTTCTCATGGTACCCTCAATTCATCAATTGAATGTCGGATAATGGAGTAATGGAGAAATCTCGGAGACGGGGATTTGTATTCATGACTTAAACTGAAAATTTATATATTGATTCGACGTTAAATATCAAAATTGAATTAGGGCTTTGAAACTCCGAAGTGTGGGCTATACAACCATAGTTTTAATTTGTTCAATATGCAACTACATACCATATATATAATTTAGCCTCAAATTGCACTGCCAAAATTTACATGTTTAATTAACATTAATTAATAACAGGAAGTAAATATTTTTAAACGGAAAGGATTGATTGGGCGATTTACAATAGTTTAAGGGGTCGAATGAGTCGAGTCATACTTTAAATGTCTAATCGAAATTGGGTCAATACTTTAAGTGTGTTTTTGTAGGAGTCGAAAATTTTCTAGAGAAGTTGAATTTACTCTATGTTTAATGATTCAGTTCATAGTAGATTGATTATGATTTATGATCAGCAAGAGAGAGAGACAGAAGGTGAGACTTGATCATACATTATTCTGATGCTCATTGACATCATCAGAAATGAACCGTGTAACATCAAAGCCCTGCCTCAGTATCATTATTTTACAGAATACTAATGTAAGTCATGCTAAAATACGATGTAAACAAGAAAACAACCGACTTTTCTAATTCTTCAGATGCTTTAATGATCAATTGCTCTCCTGATGTCTTATTCATCCCCTTAAGGTCCCACAGCTACGTACGACTACGAATTTCCCTAGTGATCAATGCATAGAGTTCCTCTAAGCACAGAACAAGACTTCACATCTTATTCTATTAACACCACCAAAATTCTTCTGCAGATAGAATCTATGTCACTACTCCAATTATCATGGTTCTAATCGAAAAGGCATAATTCTTTGCTCTATATAAACCCTTCAACAAACATGCATGCAGCATTTTAATTAACAAATCATCACCTCTCATACATACTTAACAGTTTACATTCACACTCACTCTTGAAATTATACCACATTAATTAGGAGAAAGAGAAGAGAATGTCGTCTGCAGCAGGTGACATGATGTTCCGTTGCGTCTTTAATGGAAGCTTATCAATGTGCGACATGAACATTGAACGCAGACCATATCATAAAAACTGCCAATGTGCATTGCATGAAGGCAAAGGTGAATGCTCACATTCTGGCTCACAACACAGGAACATCTCATTCCCAAAAAGAGATTTTAGTAGCAAATGTTCCCTTACTGCTCTACCTGCTTCCTCATCTCTCTCTTCTCAGTCTTCATATGTGCATAGTTCATCAACTAGGAGTAATGATGCCTCAAATAGAATTTAGTAGAGTTAGATAAGAAATGAACAGTTCCTTTTTTCTGTACATTTTCAGAGGGTGAATACATTCTTGGGTTCTTGCAACACTACTTTTCTTTTTCTTTTTTTTTTCATATATAATACTTTAATTAGAACATGAATGCCGGTAAACTTTCTGAAAGGTGATGGAAAAATCTGTCACATTTGTATGTATCTGTGAGAAATTATTTATTCCGTATGAAGCTTACAATTGCAACTTCAGAGTTTATCAGTATTTCATTTTGAATTACATCTTTGCAAACTACCATTTTAGTTACAGAACAGAAAACTTTGGCAGATCAATGTTATTTTAGTCCACCCATTTCTTGGAATATGCACAGAGAAAAGTGCAAAAGAAACGCCGAAAAAAATGATGAAACAACGAGAAAGACATATCCCAGCAGCATCAAGGCCAAACCTTTGTTTTTCTTGACAGTTGTTATGAGATTCTATTCTATACAAAGATAACAACGATATTGATATGACCCGCCTCATTAAAAAAAAAAAAAAAATGGGAATAATGCATGAATAGTAAAATGGGAATAATGCATGAATAGTAATTACAAGGGTTCATTGTTAAACAAATTCACCACCTTTGACCAAATTTGTAATTTAAAAGACGACTTTTAAAACGTTGCAATAATAACCCAATTTTTTAATTTGTAACAAAATGGACACCTCCAAAAATTTTGTCGACTAGAAAACTGACGTTACATAATAAAAATCACTCATATTCGACACTCCAAATTTGAATAAATGTGTACGCATGTGTAAAAAATATTACGACATCATAATTTCAATGATCGAAAAAAAAAATTAGGGTCACGAATTTACTACAAATTAAAAGATGGTGAATTTTTTAGCAATTAGCCCTAATTACAAATAAGAAAGTTATAATTTTAGTCACTTTGTGCTTTAAAGTACTAAAGGATCTTGCTTCTCTTCTTCATTTGGATACCCTTTGATCGAAAGGGTTACCCATGATTTAATAGTTGACCCAGCCCCTTGTTGTTTGAAGAAACCCTCCACTTCAATTGGTATTTTTTCACAAAAAGCCGGACCCCTCTCACAATTCGACAAATCTACCATAACTTACCTAATAGACATTAGATGAAAGGGTTAACTTATGCAAATGAAAAAAAAAATACAATGTACCATTTTTATTAGTTTTACTAAGTTGATTAATATCATTTTGTATGACATCAGTTCCTGATATGATAAGGTATTTCTTGTTTTGTGTATCAATTGGTCCATGCATAAGGAAATGAAACCATATATAACAAATGACAAGATCCACTTATACAATTTTGTACAACTATTTCTCCCATCTTCATGGTTAAACAATTAAAAAACACCCTAGTGATGCTTTGGTTTTCTCTAAGATCACTTTTTGTCTTGTTTATTCTAGGAATCCAACGATTTCTTGTAAAAAGTGTTGAAGACTTAATATGCAGGTCAAACAACTTAGTTGCTAAAGAAATACTCCAATTTGAATTTCTCTTGAATTTTACGGAGAAATATTCTACAATCTAGGTTAGGCATACCATACCTCCATAGTTGTGATCAACAAGAATAATTCTGGTACTATATAAACCCTCCAAGAAACATGCAAAAATTTCAACAAAATCTTTCTCAAATAACTACAAACACACACTTGAAACGACGTTAGAAATCTAGGAAACAAGAGAAGAAAAGAGGATGTCTAGTGCAGCAGCAGAGTTGATGTTTCGGTGTGTCTTTGATGGAAGCCTATCAATGTCTGAGATGGACATTGAGCGCAGACCATATCATCGCAATTGCAAGTGTGCATTGCATAAACCGAAAGGCAAATGCCCACACTCTGCTTCACAACAGAGCAATGTAGCATTTCCAAAAAGAGATTTTGGGAGCAAATGTTGTTATTCCATATCACATTCTGTGATCTCTTCTCAATCTTCTCTTGTTCATGATTCATCATCAAGAAATAGGGAGTGCAGAAATGAGAGATTCGACGTACCAGAATATATATAGTTTGAGGGCAGTATAATAAGAGGTCAGTAGCTAGAAATCCTGTGTTTGGTTATTCAACCAAACTAAAGGTAAATGGTACATTAGACAGAATAGTTCCTTTAACTGTACATTCATGTATATGTAACACTCTTATAGTCTTATTCCATTTTCTTTATCATTCTCATATATTGCAACTTTTGGATTTATCATGATCACCATCATCTCATTTTTATGGACCTTATCTTAGGCCAAAATTTTGGCTCACAAACAACACATTGTTCTAAGCATTCATTTTCTTAGAATTTTACTGTGGCCACTAAACTAAGACTCAGAGAGAGAGAGAGAGAGAGAGAGAGAGAGAGATGATGATGAAAATTTCGAAGAAGGAAGAGTTATTGATGCTGTAAAAAACAAACTTTTTTATGGTGCAATATTGACCAAACTACAGAGTATTCCAAGTAGAAATTGTCGTTAATTGAGTTTTTAACTAACTGAAAGTGACACTTTGATTTGAAGTCTGTCTTGGCTTCCTTCCATACAAGAATGACAAATTAAGTTTATAAAAGATCCCATTTTCGGTTTGTACAATGCAAAACTCCTAGATTCTATAATGCAAAAGGTGCTGTTCAACCTACTTTGAGACTGATATACATAGGAAAAACCACACCAGTTGAAACTCTCTAGAGAAGTAGTTTAATTCGCACAATGTTTTCTCAAGTCGACAATTCCGATTTCCTATAAATATATATCGTGGTATTTTTTATACAATTTTTTTTTTTTTTGGATGAATCAACAAATTTGTACTTTGTTCTTGTGTGTATATTATATTCCAGGTATTCTCATAATCAACTAGATATGTTCATGTAATTCTTGTGCCATTGCATGTAATAAATTAACATAATGTACTCCAAGCAATCACTAGCATTCAATATGACTACAAAAAATATGGACTTTCGAGACAATATTATTACAGACGACTTAAAACATTTTTTGTAAGGACATCATGTCATCTCAAATAGTCAAATAGGACGCCGTCCTTAAAGTTCATTCCAAATAAATTAAATATCATTTTAAATGACAATAATGCCGTCATAAAATTTTATCATGACATATCATTACTTAAGTCTATTACAAATGATGACATTTGTCGGCTCTAATAATATAGTATCTAAAAAACAACTTTTTTGTAGTGTATGAAAGAGAAATTGGAATATGAGTTTGGGATATTGTAGTAGCACTCTCACTTCATCATAATTAGTATAGATAAATTTAGTAAATGACTAGCTAGCCATTTTTCTTAGTATGTGACAAAAGTATTCTAGTGTCCTGTAAATGGCTCATTGGCACCATCAGAAATAAACCTAGTAAAATCAAACCTACCGCAGCATCTTTAATTATTTTACACAACAAAAGTTCCATCATGGATGAAACTCGAACTAAAATATGATACATAGTAAAAACCAAAAGCATCCATTTCACCGATGAAAACGAATATTTGCTCAAGCATTCAAACAGATGGAAACAAGATAACAACTGATTTTTGGCATCTATACAGATTCTTTCCTTAGTTTTACGAGTCTAAATTTCCCTAGTGATGAGTTACGTTGTAAGCAAAGACCAAGACAACTTCATATCATATTCAATTAATATCACCAAAATTCTTCTGCAGATAGAATCTATGTCACTCATACACACACTACTCCAACTTATAACATATCGCTCTAATCGAAAAGGGCATATTCTTCGCTCTATATAATAAACCCCCCAAAAAACATGCAACGTGTTAACAAATCATCTGATCACTCCTAATTAACATTCTGCTGCGTGCTTCCTCTCTCTCTCTTCTAAATCTTCACATATCCATAATTCATCAACTAGTTGTTGGGACAGCATCAATGAGGTTTTAAATATATATAGAATTTGGACAAGACATGAGTAGTTCCTTTTTCTGTACTTACTTTTGATATCTTCTTCATAATAGTTTAGATCACAAGCTAGTATACTTTGTCAAAGGCAACGGGAAATTAATCAGTCACATTGTACATTTCACTCTCTTTGTGAGAAATCATTTATTCCATATGTAATGAAATATGAAGATAACAATCACAATACATAAATTTTCACCAGTTCTAGTCAGTTAATGTGGTTTTAATTAATTTAGTCCATCCATTTGTTGGGATGTACACAGAGAAAAGTGGTAAAGAAACCCCCCCCCCCCCTCCCCCAATTAAAAAAATTTAATTAATTAAATAAATAAATAATTGGTGAAGGACGATCTAAAAAAATTGTCTTGTTATGACAGTTGTTATAAATTCTATTTTATACAAGCTAGATACAAGGAGAGCAATGTGCAGTGAAGTTGATATTACCTGCCTCATTAAAAAAATATGCCAGATTAATTAAAAAATAAAAGGGAAAAGGTTGGTTTAATAATGTAAAAAATCCCTTCACTAAAAGAGTTTACTCCTTCAAATGGATTCACACCATTTGCAAAACAAACATGATAAATAGCATACATACCTGCCAACAAATGAAATCTACATAATATATACAGATCTTAAACATATATATATCATGAATGTATTTGGTAATCCTTTTGGAATTAATGTCCCTTAAAGTGGTGAACTTCAGAAAGACAATATTACAATTGTGCAATAGATTAGTGGTGGGATCTATTCAAATGCAAAACTCATTTTTACCATTTTCAGTATTTTTACTAAGTTGTTTAATATCATTAATTAAGCATGGCAAGAGGAACTGGTCATATGATGCGGCATTTCTTGTTTTGTATTATCTGTTGTCTCATGCATCAAGAAATTCAGCCATTGAACTTTTAAACAATTTAAGAGATATTCTCTAAGATCACTTTTGTCTTGATTCATTCCTCGTTTATTCTAATGCCTAGTTCAAGGAATCAAAATGTTTCTTGTAAAAAGTGTTAAAAGAATTGCTATACTGGTCAAACAACTTAATTGCTGAAGAGCATACTCCACACCAAACTTCTCTTGAACTTTTCGGAAAATTATTCTACAATCTAGGTTACTCCTACGTACCTTACCCCCATAGTTGTGATCAACACGAATACTTCCTGCACTATATAAATCCTCCAAGAAACATGCAAAAATTTCAACAAAATCTTTCTCAAATTACTACAAACACACACTTGAAACGACGTTAGAAATCTAGGAAACAAGAGAAGAAAAGAGGATGTCTAGTGCAGCAGCAGAGTTGATGTCTTGGTGTGTCTTTGATGGAAGCCTATCAATGTCTGAAATGGACATTGAGCGCAGACCATATCATCGCGACTGCAAGTGTGCACTGCATAAACCAAAAGGCAAATGCGTGCACTCTCAACAGAGCAGTGTAGCATTTCCAAGAAGAGATTTTGGGAGCAAATGTTGTTATTTCATATCACATTCTGTAATCTCTTCTCAATCTTCTTATGCTCATGATTCATCAATTAGAAATAGGGAGAGCAGCTAGCGAATGACAATGAGAGGAGAGGTTCGACTAGAACTTAGTTGAGCACAGCGCAATAAGATGTGAGTAGCTAGAAATCTTGCGTTTGGTTATTCAGCCATACTCAAAGGTAAATAGGTACATTAGGCAGGAATATTTCCTTTAACTGTACATCCTGGTCATTTATCATTTATCTATAAATTAATGACATTCTCATTCAGTTTCTCATAGCAGATTTAGCATTTATAGCCATCATCGTCTCATTTTTATATTGTTATTAACTTCAATAACATACCAGAAGTTTTCTGCATTATAATCAGCCAATGTATATATAGACTAGTCTTATTGTTTTCTTGTGATTTAAATTGCTGCAATCCTTCATGCAAACAAGAAGAAGAACCTTCCAAGTATCCAAACTGAGAGAGAGAGAGAGAGAGAGAGAGAGAGAGAGAGAGAGAGAGAGAGAGAGGAAAATTACTTAAAAAAAAAGCTGGCTGTTGGATGCATCGTAAGATGCTAGTTAGTGAAAACAAAACTAATAAGAAATTATATATTGGCGCTCTAGCTAACTTTTACATCACCTCTCCTAGTTAGTATGCCTTTGATTTAATTTGTTCATTTACAGTGATATGTTACAAGGTGTAAGTTGTTAAATTTAAGATTATATGAATGTCATATATGCTACAGAGAGAGACTGAGAGAAAAGTAGAGAGGTCTGAATGATCAGTAATAGTTGATGAAAATTTTGAATAATCAAGAGTTACGTTACTTTGATTCTCTATATATATAAAAGACAAACATTTTACAAAATTAGTGGGGCTTAATCGACTTTTTTAACTAACTGACATGACACTTATATATGAAGGCATTCTTGGTGTCCTTCTTTTACATAATGACAAATTTTGCAAACAATCCTATTTCCAGATAATACTATCCAATACTGCTAGTCCTAGCTAGATATACATTATTATTCTTTCAATCAATTAATATAATTTTTATTTAGAGTGATAACAAGGTAATACGTATATAGTAGGAGTTGAAAAATCTCTACAGAAGTTGAATTTACTCTTATGTTTAATGATTCAAAGTTCTTAGTACATTGATTATGATTTATGACTTATGAGAGAGAGAGAGAGAAGAGGCAGCAGGATGCAGTCTGTAAAAAACATAGAAAATGGGAATATTAGAAGTTTCTGATGTTGCAGTAGACTCAATCACTTGATCATACATGATTCTGGTGCTCATTGACATCATTAGAAATGAACCATGTAACATCAAAGCCCTGCCTCAGTATCATTATTTTACAGAATACTAATGTAAGTCATGCTAAAATACGATGTAAACAAGAAAACAACTGATTTTTCTAATTCTTCAGATGCTTTAATGATCAATTGCTCTCCTGATGTCTTATTCATCCCCTTAAGGTCCCACAGCTACGTACGACTCCGAATTTCCCTAGTGATCAATGCATAGAGTTCCTCTAAGCACAGAACAAGACAACTTCACATCTTATTCAATTAACACCACCAAAATTCTTCTGCAGATAGAATCTATGTCACTACTCCAATTATCATGGTTCTAATCGAAAAGGCATAATTCTTTGCTCTATATAAACCCTTCAACAAACTTGCATGCAGCATTTTAATTAACAAATCATCACCTCTCATACATACTTAACAGTTTACATTCACACTCACTCTTGAAATTAAACCATATTAATTAGGAGAAAGAGAAGAGAATGTCGTCTGCAGCAGGTGACATGATGTTCCGTTGCGTCTTTAATGGAAGCTTATCTATGTGCGACATGAACATTGAATGCAGACCATATCATAAAAACTGCCAATGTGCATTGCATGAAGGCAAAGGCGAATGCTCACATTCTGGCTCACAACACAGGAACATCTCATTCCCAAAAAGAGATTTTAGTAGCAAATGTTCGCTTACTACTGTACCTGCTTCCTCAGCTTTCTCTCTCTCTCCTCTCAATATTCAATAGTAGTAGGCACAGCATAGAATTTAGTATAGCCACAAAACTTATTTTCCCCCTGGAATAGCTCCTTTTCATATTTTTCCTCATAAATAGTTTAGAACATGCCAGTAACTCTGTGAAAAGCGATGGAAAATTCTGTCATATTTGTGTGTACATTAATGAAATATGAAGTTAACAATTATCAGCATTTCATTTGAATTACATCTTTGCAAACTACCATTTTCATTACACAGTTGAAACAAGGAGAAAGATATTCCAGCAGCATCAAGGCCAAAGCTTTGTCTTCTAATGACAGCTGTTATAAGATTCTTTTCTATACAAGATATCAACGAGAGCATTTGATATGACCTGCCTCATTAAAAAAGGCCATATATACATAAATAAAATGGAAATATGTATGAACAGTCCTTATGAATAACAAAAGTATAGCCACTTTCATAATAAAATACATGTATTTTGGCCTCTTATTTTTTTATTTTTTTTTTTTTGTTTAAGAATGTGTAACTATATATATATACACACACCATAGAAAAATGAAAATGAAAAAAGACAGAAAAACTGTGAAACATATTAATGAAGAAGAATGCAGCAGATAATGTGGTGGAATCTTTTCAAGATCAAAACACAATTTACAATTTTTATTATTGGAACCAAGTTGAGGTATTTCTCTTTTTTGGATTATCACTATCAGTTGGCCCATGCATGAGGAAATGAGCAAGATCCTCATCACTTTTGTACAACAATTTCTCCCCTCTTTACACCATAGATTCCTTCAACGGTTGAATCAATTATTTTTTTTTGTAAAAAAGAACGAAAAAACTAGTACTGATGATGCTTTGGTTTTGTCTAAGATAACTTTTTTTGTCTTGTTTATTCTAGGAATCCAAATGTTTCTTGTAAAAAGTGTTAAGGATTTGCTATACAGGTCAAACAACTTAGTTGTTAAAGAAAGTACTCCATAGCAAACCTCTCTTGAATTTTACGGAGAAATATTCTACTATCGAGGTTAGTCCTACCATACCTCCATAGTTGTGATCAACAAGAATAATTGTTGCATTATATAAACCCTCCAAGAGACATGCAGAAATTTCAACAAAATCTTTATTAATTTACTAGAAACACACAGGCACACACTTGAAAGAAATCTAGGAAAACAAGAAAAGAAAAGAGGATGTCTAGTGCAGCAGCAGAGTTGATGTTTCGGTGTGTCTTTGATGGAAGCCTATCAATGTCTGAGATGGACATTGAGCGCAGACCATATCATCGCAATTGCAAGTGTGCATTGCATAAAACTAAAGGCAAATGCTCGCACTCTGCTTCACAACAGAGCAATGTGGCATTTCCAAAAAGAGGCTTTGAGATCAGCAAATGTTGTTATTCCATATCACATTCTGTATTTTCTTCTCAATCCCCTTATGTTCATGATTCATCATCTAGAAATAGGGGGTGCAGCTAGAAATGAGAGGTAAAACTAGAATATAGCTTCAGCGCAGTGCAATAAGAGGTCAGTAGCTAGAAATCCTGTGTTTTGTTATTCGACCATAGTCAAGGTAAATAGGTACATTAGGCAGGAATAGTTCCTTTAGCTGTACATTCTGATGATTGATCTATCTATATATATCAAAGTCTCATTCAATTTCCTTGATCATTCTCCTCGCGGATTTAGCATTCATCATCATCATCATCATCATCATCATCATCATCATCATATTATATATCTCATTTCATTTTTACAGTATCCTTACAAAGTGCTTCAGCCTTCATTTTGATGGTGTTATTAACTTCAGTTAAATTACATGACATAAATTTTTGGTATTTTAATGAATCAGTGTACACATAGTCTTAGTGTTTTCTCGTGATTGGAATATCTCTGCAACTCTACGCGCAATGCAAGAGCAAGGATCTTCTAAACATCCTAGGTCAAAATTTTGTCTCACATACAACACAAATTGTTCTAAGTTTTCATTTTCCTTGAATTTTGCTGTGGCCAGTAAACTCTGTGTGTGTGTGTGTGTGTGTGTGTGTGTGAGAGAGAGAGAGAGAGAGAGAGAGAGAGAGAGAGGCAAAACTAACACACATATGAGCACAAAACAAAAACGACAACATTTTATGGTAGAATATTGACCAAACTATTGGGACTAGCTACTAAATTGTTCTTGATTGAGTTTTTAAACAATTGACATGACACTTAAATATCAAGGCTGTGACAGTTTGCAAAAGATCCCATTTCCGGATTATACAATGCAAAATTCCTAGATCCTATAATGCATAGGAATAAAGCATATATACTAGTAGAAAATATCTAGACAAGTTGAATTTATAGTGTTTTCGATTGCCAAAAATATTATCGGAGAGAGAGATGGATAGATGCAGTCTGTAAAGGATAGAAAATGTAATGGTGAATACATGATTAAGGGAATCGTTCTGTAAAGACCAATGAATGCTACTGTTGCAGTAAAAAGGAATCGTTCTTCATGTTTGTCCCTGGTAAAAAAGACAATCATTTTCTCATGCAGACAGTCTCAGATTAGTGAAAATCATAAGGAATCAAGAATATATTCAATGTGGTGAAAGACAAATTTCAGTTACAATCTTGACATAGATCGAGGATTGTAAAAAATTATGAGCATTCCAATAATAGAGACAGTTGAGGATCTAAATTAGTAAATGACAAAGTTCATTGATGTCCACGTAGCAAAATAAAATATGTCCCAACTTAGGAAGGAAAATCAGTAAATTTCATCTATTCATCACTTCCTATAAACTATGCACTTCATCCTGCCCAATTTACTCACCATTATCTAATTTATTGTTACTAATAACAGACTGATCAAGATAATATAACTCTTTCTGAGAATTGAAGCTCATTAATTAACATCAAATCACAAAATCAAATCTGCAGATTTTAATAAAAATCGAAACAAGACACCATAAAGAACAAGTTTCGTACTTTGGTACAAGTGTTATTAATCAATTAAACACCAGAAACATCCAATTCATCTCACAGTGCGATGGAAACAAAACATTTGTGAAAGGTTCAAACATAAGGAAACAAAACCAACTGAGTCTCTCCAAATTTCCATAGTAAATAGTGATAAAAAATTATACTTCATACTGAGAAAAAAAACTCGATATCAACCTGTTCTTGAATATCACTATTCTTCTGTATAGTCTAGGTCAGTTCTAGACATCGATCACCACCACCATAGTTCTAATCAAACATGCAGAAAACCCTCCACTGTTATTTTTACAATATCATTCAATTTCTTTACACTTAATTTGTTGCATGCATGCATGCGCGCTTTCATCATTTCTCCTCCCAGAAATGAATTACTCCAAATCAAAACTTTAGTATTGATCATTTTTGGCAATATTTGTCAATGCATTATAGTTTTAGTGTTTGTTCCTTATTGTAATGCCTGCAAATAGAAGCATACTAGAGAAAGATAGAAGAGATCTCTAAACTCGAAACAAGAAAATGAACCCTCCAGCTATATCAAGATAAAGCAATTAAATAACTAGCTGTTGGATACATGCATGCACGCTGTAAAATTAACTTGTTGTAAGTTAGTAAATGAATGCATTCTATAAAAAATAATTGGTGATGATGAAGTAGAAAATTGAAGCAATTTGAATGGAGAAAAAAAAAGACATGAATCTACCTCTTCCTTGGATTTTTCTTTTGTCTGAATCAAAATAGTATCAGAATCTTCATCTCCCGTCTTAAAGGAAGAGAAAAGTCGTCTTTCAAAGATCAGTTGCAAATTCATAATTTTGTTATAGTTTAATCAAAAATTGCATACAATTATATATATATAGTGTATTCCAACATGAAATTTATACAGTATTCAAGTAGTTGAATGATGACTAGTACAACAAAATGAAACTAAAATAATTTCCATGTACTTGGTTGAGATTATTGAACAATAATATTCTAATTTTATCATATTTAAACAGTCCTGATATATATATATATATATACATAATATTGATATATCAAAAGAACTCTAGTCAATTCCGTACATATATGTTCTTATCATGAAGGCTCTCGTCATCTCCCATCTATAATATAACGACGAACTTGGCAAAGATCTGGTAAAATTAAGATCAAGAATATGTGTTAGGATATTGCAAATGCTATGAAACTTTTTCTCTGTCATAGCATTTTCTTGTTATACATTATGTTAAGACTTAAGACAAGCCATTAATGGACAATATATCCTTAGTTTTGTAAGACTACCTAACATTACATGACAGAAATCAGAAATAATTAATAAACAAACAACGCTGCAATTGTAGGAATACTTTGAAAATATACTCTCCAAATTGTTCAAACATAAGAAGACAACAAACAAGTCTTTCTTTCAATCTTTAGCATCTCCTCTCACATAAGTTTTTTGTTCTTTTAGGCGCCATTGCTAGTAATCTAAATTTCCCTAGTAAAAGATGCGAAGCAAGTTTAAGTAGTCGAAGGAACTGCCTACCAAACTTTCTCTTGAAGTTTACGTGGAATCTCTAGAATTTAAATCTGTCCAAGCCATGCCAGGATAGTCCTTTGATGTATATAAACCCGAGTGAAGTCACACTTTAAACTACAAACTACAATAGAAACCTCAGAAAGAAGAGAAGAGAGATCAGAGAATGGCCACCGAAGCAGCTGAGTTGATGCTACGATGTGTCTTTGATGGAAGTCTATCAATGTCGGACATAGAGATTGAGCGGAGACCATATCACCGCAACTGCAAATGTGCATTGCATGCAATGAAAGACAAATGCTCACATTCCGGTTTACAAGAGAGGAGCGTTTCATTTGGGAGAAGAGTGCTGAGTAACAAGTGCTCCATTTCTGTATCAGCAGCTTCTCCCATCTCTTCTCATTCTTCTTGTGCTCATAAATCATTAGTTAGGCATATGAAGCCTCAACTAGAATCTAGTTGAATCCGAGTGTGATGCAAAAGGTCAGTAGCTGAACACTACTCTATCATTTTCCTCTGTTTATAGATGCTCTTCCACCATTTTTCAAGAAAATATAATCAATCAATCAAGAGGCTCCTTCAATGGAATCTATAGATTCAAATGACCAAAACAAGACACCTAAAAGAACAAGAGATATACATAGATTAGTAAATTGTTTGTCACCTTATTGCATCACATTACAATGTAAGAGAATATTTGCTAAAAGGTACAAAGAGAGAGAAAACAGAAACAAATTATATCATTTTCATACTTGAAATTCTTCTCTCCACACTAGTGACACCATAGTTCTAATCAACCAAGTATAATTATCTGCCTATTCAAACCCTTGAGGAAACATGGAACAAAAAGAGCAAAGTCTTCCCTCACATTTCCATAAAGAAAACAAAACCACACTAGAATGGCCATCAGAGTAGCAGATTTGATGTCCCGGTGTGTCCTTGATGGAAGCTTATCAATGTGTGACACGAACATTAAGAGGAGGGCATATCTTGGTAACTGTGAGTGTGCACTGCATAACAAGAATTCCAAATGCTCAGACACTGGTTCACGACAGAGGAATGTTTCATTTCCAAGAAGGCATCAGTCACAAGTTTTCCTTTTCTACATCGGCTTCCCCTATCACTTGTCGATCTTGTTATTTTCTTAGTCCATCAACTACAAGTAGGGAATGCACTACAAACTAGTCATAATTCTTCTCCGTTTTGATCTTGTTTAACGATCCTAGAGAGAGAGAGAGAGTAGAGAAACATCTTATTTCAATGTACATTCTGACTTATTTACATAGACATAGCAGAAGATGTTGCCCCATTGCAATAGTTTTCTTGTTTTTTTTCACAATATTTTAGATCATGTGTGACTCTGTGCATTCAATTTCTCTCCGTCAAAACCAATCACTCCACACAACATGAAAACTGTGGAACTGCAAAATATAAGTTTTACTTCAAATCTATACTAAAGAAAATTGATTTGATGCAGTATGTCTGGTTAATAACTAATTTTTTTTGTCTCTCTAGCTACTTTCTTATGCTTGGTGAAGACTACAGGGACAAAATATAACTTTTTTTTTATTCTACTGATGCAACAATACGATTAACTGGAAGCTAATACAACATAAATTTCTGTACCAAGCTTGCCCAGGTCTTCTCCCTCAGGATGGTATTTATTAAAAACACTGTGAATGGCTGCCTAAAATATTACAAGAAAAAATGTGTATACTTTAAGAACAGGATATTTATTTATTGTTTAGATAGCAGACATGGGGAATACTTCGATAACAAGAACGTACCATGAATGCGGTCAAGGTTAGAACGGTATCTGTCCGACAATGTCGGCACTTTGCAAAACGGGGATCACTGTGCAGAACGGCGAGATAGGCATTAATATGACCCTCGGACAACTCCGCCTTCGAACTCAGGAGTTCAATAAAGAATTCGCTTGCAACACCATATCCTATGCCCACATTCCTTCTGCAACCAGTCATCAAACAATTGCACACATCACCGATTACATTCTAAATGGCAACTAATGATACAATTAAGATATAACATTAATTATAACTCAAAAGGCATTTGACTTGTTCGTTCTCCATTTCTTCCAATCTGCACCGTGCTTTTCAGTTGGACAAAAGGGGTTGCGCAACGCAGCAGACGCTGCCCTCCTTCGGACTTCTTTGTAATTCAATTTCCGAGGAGTTATCCCTGAAGGAATTAGACCGCTTTCGACGGCTGGATCCGACTACGGCTGCGGGCTAGGACCTTGTGTGGTAGGACTTATCTCTGAAGGAATTGCACCGCTTTCCACGGCTGGAGGGCTAGAACCTGCCGTTGTTGGAGTTAACTCTGAAGGAATTACAGCGCTTTCCACGGCTGCAGGCTAGGAACTTGCATTGTTTCACATACGTGTGTCGTCTGACCTCCCGCTGAGTCAAACGATAGTCGGCTATGCCACGACATCATGTCTTCAGCCTGTGATATCTCCCGCGCACCCATTCTTGCGACTGTCGGCTAGGCCATGCGCTGCCTCCTCCCGTATTCTTCGGGATAGGCCAACCCCTACTGCCATCCCGGGACTGTGCGTCTTGCAGGAGATTCCATCCCCATTTAAATTCAGGTGGTTACCATCCCTAATCATCCTGAATTAAAAAAACAAATTAGTTTTTACTTAATATAAATTTTAACCATACTATATGCATACATTCTGCATAGCCAGTTCTACATTCTGTCCATAACTTCCTAAGCCGCATGTTGTGCTGCTTGCTCGGCCACAAGATGGCATGCTTGCTCAGTCGCTAATCAAGCAGCTCTCTCAGCCACATCATGACACTCTCTCAGAAAAAATTATCTTTCAGAGGTTGACAATGGTTGAGTCGTGCCAGGGTCCACGGGCCGGCTGACAGGTCCTGTTTTCTATCCACGTTCGTTCAAACTTTCCCTGTCTAACCACTCATTGCCTTCAGGGTTGTTGGTCAACAGATCATCTACCCGAGTGTCCGTAAATAGAACATCATCATGTGTAGGGAGGGTTGCCGGACCAGAGAGGCTTACCGGCCCAGGGAGAGTTGCCTGAGCCACTTCATTTGACCAGGTTTTAACTACATGGTGTGGAGGAGCATATTGCAACAAAATGGACCTTGTTCTATGCTATTCCAATACACAGAGGCACTTTCAAGGTCGGAAGGTTTCAACTTGCAGAACACCTACATTAAAATAACATTTGAACACATGAGTGGTAGTTTTTAAAAGTCAAAAAATTGATGGAACGTTAAATGAAACACTTAGAATTCTTCACATCTTCCCTCTGATGTCTTTCAAATCACAATTTTTAAATTTATACAAATATCGTAAGACTTTCGGCATAGCAACTGCTGATACAACACCACCACAAGTCTCACCCAACAGTGGGACAGCACAATAAATCCATGTCTGCATCAATATAGTGTATCAAAAATTCTGTGTTTACATGAATTTAACTGATATTGCAATAGTTCAAATAATTATAGTGAAATTACAGTTATTAAAGGAATTTATGTCAGCATACCATGAATGCTAGTGAGAACCCGTATATATGATAGGAATCTCTTTTGGCAGATTCCTTCTGTGCCGTCAGGATTTTGGCCAGGTAATGCAGTAGTCTTTGGTAGGAGTAGCTGCCCCATGGAAAGGATTTCCATTTTTCTTCATCATCGACCAACACCCACAACTAATCAGGAATGTAATTCCCGGAGTTCGGTCCAAACAACACACCAGTGACAAACAACACTTTCACAGCTTTCAAATAGTCCTGGGGGTCATCCCCAAGACCACTTTTCTCCTTGAACTTCTTTCTCAATTCAGCCGGCATTATCTGCTTTTTTGGTAGGACCCGACTATAGAAGTGGGAGGATCTAGTCTTGTGGACTTTATGCGGATCAAAATTTGAAGGACCGAAATTCAACCCACAGATCAGAGCATATTCAAACCGACTGAATCTAAGCATTTTCTTTCCTATTTGAAATCACATCTCAGTTTGATCACCTCCATCCTTCACTATCTCGTGGGGAGAAAATGGTGCACTGCTTTATTGCATCGATCAACCTTGCTTGGAATTCGCAACAGCTTACCAAAGCACGAATTTTGGAATTTGGCATATATATCATCACCATAACCAGTCAGTACATTTTGAATATCAACAATATAGGTCGTGCGATCATGGTTGCTGATTGTGTACTGGGTATTTTTCATTTCCTTCCTTTTCCATTCTCATCCATCCTACGTATAAGATAAAAAAATCAATACATTAACGAAACAGAAATTATTCGAATATTGTGTACGTGTGTGTAGGATTAAAGAAAACCTTGTGCCGATGTAATGGAATGCTGGGCAAGTGGCTGCCGATTATCTAAAGGTGCATGCCGATGCTGGCCATCACTGTGCGCATAGGCTGCGCGCAAAGGTGCTACGCGCCATGTCCCTGCACGCAGAACTGTGACGCTCAAACAAGAAAGCATGTGAATGCATAGATGACTAACAGATATGTAATAAACTTCTACCTAATATTGTATATGTGTGTGTGAGATTAAAGATAAATTTGTGGCGATACAATGGAATGTTGGGCAAGTAGCTGCCCATAATCTAAAGCAACAAACCGATGATTGTCGTTACTGCGCGATAGTCTCTGCGCGCACCAATGTTGCGCGGCATGCCCATGCGCAGCTACACCCATAACTGATGCGCGCAAGATCCATGCGCGCAATACTACTGGTCCAAGAGCCCTGCGCCCACAACTGCTGCTGCCCGCAAGACCCATGCGCGCACCAATGCTGCGCGCCATGCCCCTGCGCGGCTGCGACCACAACTTATGTGCGCAAGAGCCCTGGGCACACAACGGTTGTGGCATGTAAGACCCATGTCCGCACAACCGCTGCTGTCCGCAGGACCTATGTGGGCTCAAAATGACTGCACGCATAAACTGGCTGCGCACCTAAGAACAGCAAAATTTGCAGATTTCTATCTACTTCCAAAATACCTCAAATTATTGCATTTTTTCAAAGACCCACTTCACTTTGTATATCAAGATACCTCTAACACAGTTGCACGTCGTCTTTTATGTTAGTTTTGTATATTGGAAGACTTGTCTTTGTATACTTTTCTGATGATATGATGATATGAAATGAAAGTTATTGCAGTCACTGTTTGCATTTAGATTATATTCTATAATTGTTCTATACAATGTTTTGTATATTTACATTGTAGATGATATGGTGTTGGGAGTCACACGGTAAGATCATATCATTAGAACCTTGTATTATATTAAAGAGCTCACGGCTTAGACGGTCATGAACACACTATCGGTACACCGTAGAATAATCTGATAAGTTAGTTTATCTTGACTAACTGATTATTCTAGTACATTTGTTAGTGTATTGAGGAGGATCATGATAGGATACTATTTTCTGTCTCTGACCCAGTTAGTGAGAGAATAAAAATCCACAGAGTTCAGGTTCTGAACTCATGTGATATTAGCGAGCATATGTGTGCATTGTCTATTACTTTGATTTATCAATGAGTGAGATCTTTTCGTAGGTCGAACTCGATATCTTGGGTAATAAAAATATATACATGATGTCTCGAGCAGTATGCATGATCACCGTGTGTCCGTGTCCTGGTGCGCCAGGTTGATGATGTTCTCTTGAGGAAACACAAGTTCATATTGAAACCCTGCAGGTGTAATTTATTTCTTACATGGTAAAGCTTGTGTGGTACTACTCAAGATTTTAGATGTTAATTAATTATAGTTGTCAGAGGCTGACATAATTAATTAATGAACATTATATCTTAAACACGGGGAATGACTGGACTAAAGGAGAAAGTATATTCGTAAATATGTATTAAATTGGTAGGTCAGTTTTACTTCTTTAGTGGAATAAAAGTAAAACTTAATTTATTTAATTATATTCTAGGTTTATTGGATATTGGATATTAAATAAATTAGTGGGTCAATTTAATATTCTTCTAGATCCATGTTGTAGCCCAATAGACTGATAGTGAATGAAGTGGATATTGAACTTGAAATAGAGGCCCAAACCCAGTAAGGTTTGGAGAAGCAATTTTCGCCCCCTCCCTATATAAAAGGGGAGGGGGGACGAAAATTTAGTGTCAAGAAATCAGCCCCTCTTTGTTTCTCAAAGTTATCCACATATTTCACAAACTTATCTAGTAGATTTCAGTCCACTCTGAATCTAGATACAGTCCGGGAATACAACAGAAGATCTTGGAGTATAATCTATAAATGGCCGATTTTGAGGTGTTAGGTGGTGCCAGTTTACATTCATTCAACAACAAGATTAGATCTTTAATCTTGTCCTCAGACCGTCTGACAATTGTAAGTAATTTGAATCTATGTATTCCGCTTCGTTAGATTCGTTTTGCATGGTTTTGTGCTTGATGTGATAAACATGCATGTTACATAAAAATATGATTTGCATGAACATGGATTAATGAACGACCAAATGATCCTGCGGTGGTTTAATTTAAAAAAACCCCAACACCTGGTATCAGAGCGGGTTTTGGCACTGTTCTAGGATAATCCAAGCATGAATTCGAATTACACTATTAAATTTGATGATGTATTTATGGTGTTTAAATTTTCAGATTTAATTGGCTATGTATTTCAATTTTATGGTGTTCAAAACTTGGATAAATTTTTGATACAATTCGAAAATTTTAGTTTTGATGATCTTAGAATTTTCAGCCACCATGGATATGAATTTGGGATGATATTTGATGATCTTCAAATTTTTAGATTTGTTCTTCATGGGGTTCGAAAATTTGGAGTGTAATTTTTCCGAGAATTGTTGTTAAAAATTCCCTAATTTGTTCTAAGAATTTTCGGTCCTATGGAATTTAAATTGGATGGTTTTTTTATCAATATCAAAATTTCCAGATTTAATTCCTAGTAGGGGTCGAAAATTTGTGGGATTAGATTGGATTTGGTGATTTTTGATGTATATCAAAAGTTACAAAATTCTAATCAAGATAAGTTTGAAATTAGAATTTTAAATTTAGTAATTTTTCAAGTGGATGGAAATTTCCAGATTTTATATTCTTGAAATTTCGAAACCTATAGCTATAATATTTGGAATTATTTTTTGAATAATGTCAAAATTTCCAAATGTGAAACATAGGTAATTTTCGATTTTAATTAATTAATTTGGAGTAAATTTTGATGAAAATCAAATTTCCAGATTTATTAATTAAGATGGTTCAAAAATTCTGATTATTAGATTAAGATTTGATATTATTTGATGTATATCTTAATTTACCTAATTTTAATCTAGATAGATTTGAAAATGGAATTTTAAATTTGGAAGAATTTGAAGTGGATCAAATTTCTAGATTTATTCTTCTAGTAATTTTTGAAATCCATGATTAAAATTGGATAAGGTATTTTTTGGATATATACAAATAATTATCAAAATCCAATTGTGATAAGAATTTAATTTTGGATAGGTTTTGGAAGATTTTGAAGTGGATGAAATCTTCAAACCTTATCCTTAAAGATATAGATTCTTATGGATAATATTTGGATTAGATTTTTTATTTATATCAATATATCCAAATATTATCTAATTAGGGTGGCTCGAAAATATTAAATGAATTTGGTGGATAATTTTAAATAATTTCCAGATTTATTTAAGAGATATTTTCAAAAATATCAAGATATAAATTGGTGGATAATTATTTTAATTTCTAATTTTTATCTTGTGAATAATATCGAATTAATTAATTTAATTAATTGGAAAATTCGAATATTATTTAATATTCATGCATAGATATCATATGTTATTTTATGTGGATCATATTATATATGATTGTTGGATTTGTAGACTATGTTTGTTTGCAGGTTTACCTACTATCATGGCTCCTTTATTTTATGTGATGTATGTTTATGTTGAATGAATGTTGGTCATATGCCGGTTTGGCTACGTGATTTTAATCCATGAGAAAATTCATGGATTAGGTCTAGATTTTATTTTACGTTGTTTTGATGTAATATATATAAAGTTGTTAGATCAAGTTTTTGAGTTGTAATTTTTATTCTAGCAATATTAGATTTTTTCTTTTGGAATAGATAGTCTATATTGAATAAAGATCGGAGATCAACTCAAAGAAGGAAAGCGGTTCAGCACCAAGAAGGAAGGTTCATCTGTTCACATCCCGAAACCCTAAATGGAGCTAGGATTTTCGGCGAGGCGCGGTGAAGGGGGCGGCAGCCATATCCCTGTTTCCGGAGCTGACTTTCCTGTTTTATCTCATCAATCAACATGAGAAATAAGCCATGATAGTTGGAATATTACTGTTGCTTATTATGCTGAAGCATGCAATGGTTGTTTATCATTTTAAGTGATGTTTGCATGTTCAATAATGGGATAAAATGAAACCTCATACATAAATAACTAAGTGGGAGAGATTCATACCAAAGTATGTAGAAATCTCATACGGTCTCCATTAAATCTGATTTAATTGAGAAGTGATGGGTATGCGCGTTGACATCGGTCTTCCTCCATATCGGATGTGTCGTATCACAAATTTCTCTAGAAATTAAATCTCCGAAATGGATAGTTGTAGAACACTATTAGAACTAACTGACTCCTCCATCTGGAGTGGTTAAATTCGAATAGTGCTCTTGGTGCAAAGATAATGGTGTGCATACTTAGATGTAATTTATTGATAAACGTCCACACGATCGTGGCTTATCATTTAGACGATTATATGACCGTGTTTATTATCCGGCTATTAATTTGCTTGTTGTAAGGAAACTCAACTGGAGGCAAATTAAAGGTTTAACCTATTTAAAAATATATTTTATAAACGTCCACACTATCGTGGCTTATAAAAGACTTTTTAAAGTGTCGGTGGAAAAGTATATAATTTTTTTGAGGTTTTCGATTATATATTGTTTATCCTAAAAGTGTTTGTGACTGCACTGCATGTTTAATTTCAGTTATTTCATATCATCAATGGCACTCTCCAATCTGTCCTCAATCCTTAAAAAAACAAACTTGTCGGTGAAAACTACAATAACTGGCTTCGTAACCTTAACTTAGTTCTTGTTGCTGAGGGACACAAGTTTGTGCTTGAAGAGGTTTGTCCTCCATAGCCAGATGAGGGTTCTGACGAAGCCCAAAAGGTTGCATATGATAAGTGGGTTAGGTCTAATGAAATAGCGCGCTGTTATATTTTGGTATCTATGTCAAGTGTGTTGCACCATCAGCATGAACTAGCCTATGAAAACCGCTTATGATATCATGTACAACCTTAGGCAGCTATTCGGTCATCAAAACCGCTCGGCACGCCATTTGGCAATGAAGAAGCTAATGGATGCGAGAATGTCTGACTCCACACCTATTAGGGATCACGTTCTCATGATGATGAGGTATTTATCTGAGATCGAGACCTTGGGTGGAAAGCTGGATGGCAATTCTCAAATCGCCATAGTTCTTCATAGTTTGTCCTCGAGGTTTGAGCAGTTTAGGCTAAACTTTAATATGATCAAAAGGGAAGTCGGCCTGATTGAACTGCTCATGGATCTTCAGGCGGCTGAATTGCTCCATAAGAGCGATCCTCAGGCCCACATAGCTGAGAAGGGGACGTCTTCTTCTAGTGAAAAAAGGAAGAGGAGAAACGCATCTAAAAAAGTTGCAGATGAAGCGCCTAAGGTGAAGAAGCCAAAGGTGAAGATTCCTCCTGAGGAGTTTAAGTCTAAGACTAAATGCTTCAAGTGCGGCCAACCAGGTCACTGGAAGGCGGCGTGTCCTAACAAGAAGAAGAAGAGATGCACATCTCACACTCTGGTTGTAGAAACATGTTTAGCAACTTATTCTACCCAATCATGGGTAGTAGATACTGGAGCTACTGATCATGTTTGCATGTCTTTACAGGGGTTCCTAGTAAAAAGACAGCTGAGTGAGGATGAGATCACCATTTACATGGGCAATGCTACGAGAGTGGCGGCTGTTGCAGTGGGAGATGTTTTTTTACCTTTCAGTAGTGATAGAACTTTAGTTTTGAAAGATTGTCTTTATGTGCCTGGTTTTAGGCGAAACTTGATTTCAGTTTCTAAATTGATTATGGATGGATATTCTGTTTCTTTTGATAACAAAGTAGTTATCTTTAGTGGTAAACATTTTATCTATTCTGGCACATTGGATGGACACTTATACTTTCTTAAACCAATTGAAAACACTACGCAAAGACAATTGTTGAATACATTGATCATAAACCCTAACAAGAGAAAAGAACCTTCGGAACTGAATCAAACCTATCTTTGGCATCTAAGGCTAGGTCATATTAACCTTAAGAGGATACAAAGGCTTGTAAATGATGGACCATTGTCTTCTTTGGTACTAGAATCATTTGCTTTGTGTGAATCCTGTTTGGAAGGTAAAATGACCAAGCGTCATTTTCAGTCAAAAGGAAATAGATTCGAAGGGCTATTAGATTTGATTCACTCTGATCTGTATGGCCCTATGTCAGTTCAAGCTCGATGAGGGTTCGAATATTTCATCACTCTCATTGATGATTACTCTAGATATGATTATATCTACCTGTTGCGTCACAAGTCTGAATGCTTTGAGAAATTCAAAGAGTTTAAGGTGGAAGCGGAAAAACGAACAGGCAGAAGTATCAAATCACTATGTTCTGATCGTGGTGGCGAGTACCTCTCAAGTGAATTTAGGGATTATATAGAAGAAAATGGGATTACATACCAGTTGACTGCGCCTGGAACGACATAGCAGAATGGCATGGCGGAACGAAACAATCGTACACTGTTAGAGATGGTTAGATCGATGATGAGTTATTCTGAGTTGCCCATTTCATTCTGGGGATATGCCCAGGAAATGACAGCCTATATTCTTAACTTGGTTCCTTCGAAATCAGTTCCTGCTACACCCACAGAACTATGAAATGGATGAAAGCCCAGTTTGAACCATATTCGAATTTGGGGTAGCCCAGCACACGTGTTGGAGAAGGAAGCTAATAAGCTGGCTTCTCGTACTGATGTAAGGCTGTTTGTTGGATATCCTAGATGAACGAAAGGTGGTTTATTTTATAGTCCTAAGGATCAGAAGATCATTGTCAGCACCAATGCTCGATTCTTAGAAGAAGATTATGTCATAAACCATAAACTAAGGAGTCAAATCATCCTTGAGGAGTTAAGGGGAGGATCGAATCCTACATCATTTGTACAAGAAGAGGAACCACTAAACACTGCACAACGTGTCACAGAAGTACGAGAACTGCCTCGTTACAATGGGAGGGTTGTATGCCAACTTGATAGATTTATTGGTCTGGGAGAGGCTTCAGATTTCCCAGAGGGACTCAATGAATTGGATCCTAGGACCTATGACGAGGCAATTCGAGATAAAGATGTGGATTCTTGAAAAACTGCAATGGAGTCCGAGATTGGATCTATGGATCGCAATCAAGTCTGGGAACTTATAGAACCACCAGATGGGGTAAAATCCATTGGTTGTAGTGGGTCTACAAGTGCAAGAGAGGATCTGACGAGGATGTTGAAACCTTCAAGGTAAGATTGGTGGCAAAAGGGTATACTCAGAAAGAAAGGATCGATTATGAGGAAACCTTTTCACCGGTAGTCATGCTTAAGTCAATCCGGATTCTCTTGTCTATTGTCACTCATTTAGATTATGAGATCTGGCAGATGGATGTTAAGACAGCTTTCCTAAACGGAAGTCTTGAAGAAAACATCCATATGAAGCAACCAGAGAGATTCATTGCTAAAGGTCAAGAGCACTTGGTATGTAAGCTTAAGAGATCCATTTATGGACTTAAGCAGGCATCGAGATCTTGAAACATCCGATTTGACGAGGTTATCCAGTCATATGGATTTATGCAAAGTCCGGATGAGAGCTATGTGTACAAAAAATGTGACGGAAATGTGGTGGCATTCCTCGTACTTTATGTTGATGACATCTTGCTTATTGGAAACAGTAAGAAGACGTTGTCAAACATTAGGGTGTAGTTGTCCGAGCAGTTCGATATGAAGAATCTGGGTGAAGCCGGACATGTCCTTGGCATCAAGATCATTCGAGATCACCAAAAAAGGATGTTATATCTGTCCCAGATGACTTATATCGATACAGTGCTAGCTAGGTTTGACATGCAAGATTCCAAGAAAGGTTTTATACCTTACAGGTATGGAATTCATCTATCCAAGGAAATGTGTCCCCAAACACAGTCTGAGATAGAGGAAATGAAGAAAGTACCATATGCTTCGGCTGTGGGAAGTTTAATGCATGTTATGCTATGCACTAGGCCCGATATATGCTATGCCATTGGTATGGTAAGCAGATATCAGTCTAACCCTGGACAAGGTCACTGGATTGCGGTCAAAAACATGCTCAAGTACCTTAAAAGGACTCGAGATTACATGTTGGTTTTCCGCTCTGATAGTCTAGCGCCTTTGGGTTACACGGACTCAGATTTTCAATCCGACAAAGATCAGAGTAAGTCTACCTTGGGCTATATGTTTACATTAGGAGGTGGAGCCATTGCATGGAGGAGCATTAAATAGAAATGCATTGTGGATTCCACCATAGAAGCCGAGTATGTAGCTGCCTCTGAGACTGCAAAAGAGGTTGTCTAGCTCCGCAGGTTCCTAGTGGGCTTGGGCGTGGTTCCTGATTTGCCTAAGACTATCACGATATACTGTGATAATTCTGGTGCAATGGCAAATTCGAAGGAACCCAGAGCCCACAAGGTAAGTAAACACATAGAGAGAAAGTACCATCTTATACGAGAAATCGTTAAAAGAGGAGAAGTGGCGGTGGTCAAGATTGCATCAGAGGACAACCTGACTGATCCATTCACGAAGAGCCTGTCAGCTAAGACCTTTGATGGTCACGTGGAGAAAATGGGAGTGAGATGCAGACCTGGTGGCGCAGTTTGAGTTGATAGTTTTGATTGGAACGTTAGTCAGTTAGTTTTTATTCTTGAAAGACATGCTTCAAGTATAAGTGGGAGATTGTTAGTGTTAGTGCCATCATCATGCACTAAGCATTTGTGTTGTTGAATTGGCGAGATATGTTTGACAAAGTGTGTCTAGGTATGTCCCATGAAGTTTTGTTTTCCGCTGTGCAAGGAAAGAAGAACAGTTGGTGAACTGTTCCAGAGTATGTCCCAGACATAACCAGGGATACTCTATTTATGGCAGTTTCCTTGTTGGAAAGATCTTGCTGAATTAACCCTCCTACACTTGGGAAGTATCTACACACATTTGGAAGGCCACAAACCACTTACCATGTTGGCGGCAGATGGAGATCAACACCTATATGAAGACCGAATTAAGGAGCACTGTTATTTTGTTTAGATTCTAGTGTTAGAATCAGTTTGTGGTCATTTTTGTAACTAGTAGTTGTTCCTTAAACAGTTCAATGTGATGGACTAGTTTTGAGTGTTTACGAGTGAAACACGTGAGGGGATTTTTATTCTGTTTTGTACGCAATCTCGGGAGAGATTGTAAGTTGACGTCGTGGGTAGCTAGAGGGAGTCTAGTGTCACGGTTGTGAGGGGATCTTACAACTTTCGGCTAGCGAAAGAGTTCGAGGAGAAGAACGGGCGACATAAGGCGGGAGGCTTGTATGTGTAAGATCCTTAATACCCTCTTCGAATGAGTAACAGTCGAAACTTCAAGTTTGGGAGCAATCCCCCCAGAGTAGGTTGGTTGAACCGAACTGGGTTACCATCTCGTGCATTTTTACTGCTTTATTTGTTTATGTTCTTGCATCTGTTCCACACATATCATAGAACAGTTTTTAAGCAGTTAACGAAAAATCATATAAGCACGGATTACTGTTTTTCAATTGGTATCAGAGCGGGTTGCCTGTATTCAGGGTTGATCTTGGGGTATTAATCCGTGTTCTTGTGTTGTTTTTGTCGAGATGGACTCGATGAAAAAAGGAGCCTCGACGGTGCGACCTCCGCTCTTTGATGGCAATAACTATGCCTATTGGAAAGCTCAAATGACAACTTTCATTCGCACAATTGATGAGCGTGCCTGGAAGATGATGACGGAAGGGTGGAAGCCTCCTACCAAGAGAGATGAGAAAGGCAAAGTGGTGCTGAAGCCAGAAGAAGAGTATGACGATGCTGATTATCAGATCATGGGGCTAAACTTGTCCTCAGACCGTCTGACAATTGTAAGTAATTCGAACCTATGTATTCCGCTTCGTTAGATTCATTTTGCATGGTTTTGTGCTTGATGTGATAAACATGCATGTTACATAAAAATATGATTTGCATGAACATGGATTAATGAACAACCAAATGATCCTGCGGTGGTTTAATTCGAAAAAACCCCAACATCTTACGCGGAGGAGCCTCTTCATGACGTTCTTTAGTATTTGACATTTTCCCTAAAATCAAACTTCAAGACAAAATAATGGCAACAATATGTATCTATTAGAAAACCCACGATATAATGCGGTAAGCAATCAGACCCAAAACACAAAAACCCATTACATAGCGCAATACCCCAGTCCATTAAAATATACAAACCCTACGAAACTCAATTTCCGACTTAAATCGCACATTTGGTCAACAATAATGTGCGACGATGATGAAGCAGTTGCCTGATGTTATTGGTCGCCGGAGTTCACAGTTGAGGTTTGCGGCGACAAGAAGACTCAAAAGAAAGTGCTCGGAATTTTGGGAGGGAAGATACAGATTGAATTGAATTTCACTATTCTGGGAGGGAAGAGAGAGAGAGAGAGAGAGAGAGAGAGAGAGGGTTGAAATTTTGTGAATTTTTTTTTTTTTAAGGCTGATTATTTACTAAAGGGGTACTATAGTCATTCTGGCAAAATAAAATATGTTTAAAATTTATTGGCTAAAATATATCTTTTAAAAATTTGACCGACTAGTTCCGCATATTTTCACTTTTTTAAATGTCACCTAAATTTTTTCAGTACACATGTTACTAATACATTAATGCTGCCAACTCGTAACATTTTTTAAATATTACCTGAATTTTTTTCAGTACACATGTTACTAATACATTGGGTACAAATTTATGTCACATAAGATTTGTAATCATGCATATATATATATATATATATATATAATATTTGTTGTTGAACAAGCAACAAATAATTGCTGCGCGGGAAGTAATTACTAATTAGCATAGACATGATCGAGGCCTAAAAAAAATCACATCGGTTCTGAAAAGATCAAAAGATACATTCCGAGAGTAATTTCGTATGTGATCGTTAGCAATTTCAATGAAATTGAATTAGAATTTAATGTGGACCAAAATTGTAGAAATACCTCCTATTAATTTTATGAATGAATAGAAGAGGGACCAAGTCATAGTTGAGTTGACAAGTCCATCTCTCGCAACCTTTCTGTTTGTCAATATCTCATCAATTGTCTGATTTCATCTGTTTTCTCAATAAATTAAAAAAAAAAAAAACAAAAGGTCTGATTTCATCACCATATTTGATTTTGGTGCCTACCTTAGATTCGTTTCCAACTTACTAAAATTATATGACTCATTCTTATTAATATTTTTTAGTTTAGGTGTTGTTTTAATCATAACTCGCATGAGAACTAATTATATTCTTCAAATGTTCTATGTTGGCATTATTTAAGCACTAAATTACACTCTACCGGTTGAGGTAGTACCCCAACCACTAACACACTATTTTAAAATTATTAAAATTATATTTGATAAATAATAAAAAATTATTAAAATGTATTAGTGATTGAACTAGGTAGAGTAAAATTTTCCTATTTAAGCTTTTATTTTTGAAGTAACTATTGTCAGAGCGACTCTGAGATCTTGTAAGAGGTGTGTTGCGCATTGACCCATAAATTATATGGGCAATATTTTTATATTTTTGTAGTACTAATATATTTTAGTTAAACTGATCTTTTATCCTAGTTAAAAAAAAAAAACTATTAGCAAGTACCGTAAACATATTTAGCTCAATATTTTATAGTATAATATTTTGCTCAATCAATATATGTAGAACGTAAATCTTCACTCTTGATATTAGTATTATGTGTTTGATGAATAATGATACCACAAATGTTCTAATTTATTTATTTTTCATTGTTTTTGCTAAAATTAGTAGCTTGATTTTGTATTTGTTTTTTTGCCTTAATTTTTTTAAAATGTATCATAAAATAGAAAATAAATATTTGGATATGAAAAAAGAAAACGAAAGAAAATATATGATGAACTTAAAAATAAATAATTCTATTGAACATGCGTTTATCAAAATATATAAATTATATTGAACATGCTTATTAACACAAAAGATTGAATGAGCTTGCTTCTAGCATATCCATCATATAAGATACGCTATAAAATATTGACTTTGAAAAGGTGTTGTTTTAATTAACCTTAATTATGTTACAAAATATGCAAGATATATTTTACAAAAAACACACTTAAGGTGTTGTTTTAATTAACCTTAATTATGTTACAAAATATGCAAGATATGTTTTACAAAAACACACTTAAGGTGTTGTTTTAATTAACTTTAATTATTAATGGAAAATTAATATTTTTTAAGGGAATGGGCGATTTGGCCATTTAAAATAGTTTAACAAGTTGATTGAGCAACTTAAAAATAGTTTGAGGATCGAATGAGTTGAGTCATACTTTAACTATTCAACCGGGGTTGGGACAATACAAGTGTGTTTTTGTAACTTTTTCCTTTTAAAAATATTACTAGTATATCTCCTGTATGATGCACGAATAAGATATTTATACTTAATATTTTATTAAAATGTCACAATAAAAATTATTTCTCTAATTATCAAAAGATTAATGCACGTGACAAATATTATAAAAAATTGTGAAATCAAACATGATGTCCACTCATAAAATAAATTCCTGAAGATTTTTGTATTAGGAACATTATAAATTAGTTGTATTAGTTCTGCAGGTTCAATCACAAAATATGTCACCCCTAAAAACCCCAAATAAATAATTTTCATTCAGAAATAAATTCTTAAACTTATCTCAATTTATATGTAATTCAAAGTGGATTAATTATTCTTTCAAATCATTGACTAAAATATTCATATTTTGAAAATATCAGAGTATTTTCACTGATTAACACAATCTCTAAAATACCGATCCTAAAGATAAGATTTTTGTTGATTTTTTACTTTTCATTCCTTAGGTTATGGTGATATATTTTTTATGCTTAACACAAATAATTGATATATCCTTTTAAACTTTACAATCGACATGTTAAACATAAATTGCTTTTTTATTTTAATTGTATAAGTAATTTAGAGTTCATGTTTTTCATTTTTTTATATTTATAATTAACGCAATCTAAGAGTGACATTTATAATTAACTAATTGATACATTGACTTTATAATTAACTAATTAATATTTTTTTATTTTTTTATGAAATTAATTTTGGTAAGTAGGATAGTTTTGGCGAAAAAATAAAACATTAGACTATCTTACTTTTAGATATAGTAAGATTAGTGAACTTGTTTCAAATAATGCTTGAAAAAATACCATTAAATGATATTTTGTATTTCGAGTTACCTACATGATATTATTTAATGTAATTTTGTTTATTTTATTTTAAGTTTTTCAAAAAATTAGTAAACTGACGAATCATATGATTTTAAAGTTTTTAAGAATGCAAATATTATGTAGGTTTTTAATTTGAACATATCAAACAAATTTTATAATATTAAAAAAAATTGAGTTAATTTCACTTTTAGTCCCATTAAAATATGGTCAAAACACTTTTAGTCCCAACTATTACTTTTTTTGTCCCGAGAGAATTTTTCATGGCATTTTTTGCCCCAAATGATATGTTTCGACGTTTTTGGTCTCGAAACTAACCGGATACTTAACAGCCGTTAAATTTTGGGATCAAAACCATCGAAACATATCATTTGAGACTAAAAACATAAAAAAGATTTAAATTTGGGACCAAAAATTTTAGGATCGAGATAAAAAATGTACATATCAATTATTTTCTTTTATTTTTCATTTTTTCTTCGATTTTAATTCCGTATGCTTTAGTTTAATTTTATACTTGTTATTTAGAGTTCATCCTACCCAATTAGAATTTATTATTATTTTTTAGTATTTAATTTTTAAATAATCAAATAATTTATTTTTGTTTTCTTTATTTTAATTTTTCAAAATATACCAAAGAAAAATGTTTAAAAATAAACACCGATGGGTATTTTAGTAATGACGGCTAAAATAATTTGTTTGATAATAATAAAATGTGTGTAATTTGAATTAAATTGCTTGAGTTTGATAATAATTAAGTGTTAATTGTCTTAAAATACACAAATTTTGGAGTGTTTTATGTTTTTCACACATTCACTATCCCAACATTTTTTGTTGGATGAAATCGCATAATGCATTTCTTTATTGCATTATAATTTTTTTTAGTTTTTCTTCATAATTTTTTTTTTCAATTTCAAATTCTAGTGCTTTAGTTTAGTTTTCAGTTGTCATATTAGCGTTTATCCTATCAAATTAGGATTTGTTGTATTTTTTTAGTATCTAATATTAGTTTTAAATTATTAATTGATGATTTGATAAATTAGTCTAGCCACTCTACTAAAATTCCCCTTAATTTTTATTTTTAAATATTAAATTTGGTATATTTTGAAAAATTTATTGATTATTTGAAAAATAAATAATAAAAATTTATAATGAATCTTTAACTGTGTATAATGAATCGTAAATACCATGCATAAATTAAAATAATTTTAAGAAATTGAAATTGAAGAAAAATGAAGAAAAAATAAAAAATTAAAATATGCATTTTTTGTTCCAACCGTAAATTCTTATCTCCCAAGTTTAATTTCGTGACATTTTTTGTCTCAAATGATATATGTTTTGACATTTTTAATCCCAAAATTTAACGGCCGCTATGTTCCGGTTAGTTTTGGGATCAAAATGTTGAAATATATCATTTGGGATAAAAAAAAATTCCGGAAAAATTCAATTGAAACCAAAAAAAGTAATAATTGAGACTAAAAATATCTTGATCCTATTCTAATGTCGCCAAAAATGAAATTTAATCAAAAAAATTAGACGTATTTTATATGCATTGTCAATTGTGAAATATATATCATACATTTATGTTTTGCTATAATGTTGCGACTTTATATATTACACGAATTAGTACAACAAATAAGATATTATTTTATAGGAGAATTGTCGATTCAGGACCTGAAAGATGGGTAATTTATTAATTCAGGACCTGAAAGATGAAAACTCTCAACTCATGATCCGAAAGATGAAAACTCTGAATGCAGGACCTCAAAAATCACGAATTTTAATTTCTTTTTATTTTTTAATTAATTTTAAAAATTTATTTATTAGATTTAATAGATAAGTAATGAAGGAATTTTTATTGAAAATTAATATAAGATTAAATAAAAATATAAAAAATAAAAAATCATGATTTTTGAGGTCCTAGATTAAGAATTTTCATCTTTTGAGTCCTGGATTGAGAGTTTTCATCTTTCGGGTCTTAAATTGATAGATTACTCATATTTCAAGTCCTAAATTGATAATTCTCCTATTTTATATTAATTAATAATCGTCAAGGTCGTCCACTTTGGATAATTCATCTTTCCTAGGCAGTAGGTACTCAAATACTCAAACAAGTTATTTCAAATCTAAACCATTGTTCCATTTAATTTCCTATTCCAAGATTATCGTCTAATAAAAATATTAAATTAAACTACACGTGGGAAGAATATAGCACATTTTTATAACAGAGAATTTACATAAACCTTATGTATATGGGCGAGTATTGTACAGTACATATGTTGAGCACATGATATTTTTTAATATTAAAAATGATATTTTTTTAGTTTTATATATAGATGATATTTTTTTCAATTTAAAAAATTTAGTAATAATTATAAAAATGTTACTGCTTTTTTTCTTTCTTTAAACAGTACTTTTCAGTAACATAAATGTGAGACTTTTCAGTATTAGAAATGATATACATTTTCTTTTAATGGAATTGAATTTAGGGCAGGGTCAAGTATGATATATAAGATTTGTGTACATCGGATCCAATGCACAGTAAATTTTTCAATATTAGAAGTTATACTTTTCATTATTATAGAAGATACTTTTTTCAATGAAAAATATAGTAATAAACACGATCCTTTTCAGTATTATATTAGAAGTTATACATTTTCTTTTCATCGAATTGCATATGGTTATATGGGGCACGATGAGGTATGATATAAAGTTTGTGTACATCCGATCCAATAAACAGTTAAATTTGCCAAATCAATAATATTTTACGACGTATTTTATAAGTTTAGATATGCAATCATACAAGAAGGAAAATAAATTAACGGAAGCAAGTCAACACTCAAAAAACCCAAGCATACGGCAAACGCGTTTAGAAGTTTAATGAATGAAGACAAAAACACGACCCCGCGACATAATATATATATATATATATATATATATATATATATATATATATATATCATTACCAAATTAAATTCTCCCATATATCAAATCCAAAATCTTCATAATTTTCTTTATTTTAATTTTTTATTTTTTTAAATGCGACTCGATTTCTCTACCAACGATCAGCCATGGCCGAGAAGATAGAACAAGAGAAACCCCTCGCCCCAGGCATCCACTCCATCATCGTCGTCGACAAACGCAGCCACTTTCCGGCGGAGTTCATATCGCCCCGCCGCCGGCTCTGCCTCAAGTGCTGCGGCTGCTCAACCGCGCTCCTCTTAATTCTAGTAGTCACAATTTTAGTTCTCATGATCACAGTTTTTCGCGTGAAGGATCCAACTCTGAAGCTGAACTCACTGAAGATCGACGGCCTTGATTTACTATCCAACAAAACCAACGGCATGATCAAAGGCGGCCTCAACCTGACAATGGAAGCTGATGTCTCGATCAAGAACCCGAACGTGGCGTCGTTCAAGTTCGACGAGGCGGAGATGGAGGTGCTCTACAATGGCACGGTGGTCGGAGAAGGTAGGACGCCGGCGGGGGAGGCGGAGGCGCGGAGGACACGTAGATTGAGTGTTTGGATTGATGTGATGGTTGATAGAATGGTGGGAGTGAAACGATTTGATAGTGATTTTGCTGCAGGGAGTTTGGCGATTAGTACGTTTACGAGGATGAGTGGGATGGTGAACATTGCAGATGTTATAAAGAAAAGTGTTGTTGTGAAGATGAACTGCACCATGAATTTGAATTTCACAAGCCAGGCAATTCAAGATAGGAATTGCAGGAGGAATTGAATGGTTCTTCATTAATTTGTGATTTCTGTCTTTTTCCATTTTGTTTTGATTTTTAGAGAGAGATTGTATAGAGAATGTTTAGGAAAAAGAAAAGGAAATTTTGGTTTGTGAGATTGGGATGTTATATACGATCCATATTGAAATGAAGGTGCATGGTTTAGTTTGTACATATCTTGATCCATTGTTACCATGTTTTTAGAAAAAAGGTATGTGCATGTTTTATGATAATTAATTTTGAACTATAATACCTTCTTGAATTTGCTAGAGATTATATGGTATATAGTTTGATATATTTAACGACTAGAATGTCTTTTATCATACAAGTTACTAATTAATATTATATAATGTTTATTTTGATGTCTTAAAATATCCGCAACATATATGTATTACTAATATATTGGTTGGTGGTAAGATGTATTAAAATTCTTAATAAGATTACAATTCCTTAAATATGCTTAATTAATTATCATATAGTGTGTCAGTGTTCTATAATAGGATTTTAATTAATATAGGTGAAAGTATTTTAGTCTAACATTTTTAATAATTATCTATAGAATTACACATATATCACACTCCAAAAATTAGCATGTCGGATCCTGACTTAATCATGGGCTTTAAGTTTATATGTACACATAATATATTAAGATGTTATAGGTATATATATGGTCTGATTATATAGTCTAGTAAATAATCCATTCTCATTTTCCGACTATCCATTTATGAATTTAAGTCATGGTGAATTGAGTTTGAACCTCGAGTCTTGATCAAGTCTGTCACGACCCCACATTAATATCTGATTAATATAACGTGTGACTGACACGACTCAATCCCAAGGAAGGGTGGATCAAGGTGCGAACCGGATAATAATTTAAATAAAGGAATAGCTGCTAACTTCAGGATCGAAAGATTTGGTCTAGAAACTCTAATTCTGAACTGACTTTCATTTCTCAAAATATAACTGAATAAATATATTCCTCAAAATAACAAAAAGTATCTGCGAGTTCAAGACATACTGAAGACTTGACTCGGTTAGACTTAATTAGCGGAAGCAATATAACATAATAAAATACAGGAATTTTCTGAGTCCTGTACAAAACAACTCTCTTTCTCAGCACATCACCCTGCACCATCAACACTCAACCTGCACATTTAAAAACAAACACGCATGGCTGAGTACAAATATACTCAGTGAACACATTGTCAAAAATTTCATAATATATATCTGATATTATGAACATTTACTAAAACTGGTTTTGTCATGCATCTGAGTAAACACACAGGGGTTTTATCTAAAAAGGCCCCATGTTTTACTAAATCACTTTCTATCTTTACACACATGTTTTTATATTGTATGATGATCTTCCACATCTGAACTGAAACGCCGGGAAAGTTGATCACCTTCCACGCACGCTTATCATCATCGATGTATAGTCAGAAAAGCTCTCGCAGCCCTATCCTTCTTCCCAATAACACCGACTTCCGTGTACACTAACCTCGATCACCCTGTGGCTAATCCGAGATCCGATCGATTTAAAAGCTAAAAAGCCCCTTGCAACCTAACTAAATATAGATAAGATATAATACTAAAATGGAATATTTTATGCATGACAACTTATTTTATTTTGCATCAGAAATAAATAAACTGCTGGTGAGTAAAACTAAAATATTTCTTTGGACTAAGAGTCCATTGTAAAAGAAAAGTCCACCTTTCACCAATGTCTTAAAATTGAACTGCAGCAAAATGTTCCTCCTTGCCCTTTCTCGCACTGGACGGCTTGCCTTCATAGAGATAAATATGAAACTGAGAATGTTGAACCAAAGAACGCTGTTTGGACTCAACATGAAATTGAAGGCCAATTAGGGTCTAGTATCCGTTCTTATAAATTTTTCTTAGCTTAAGGGTTAATCTCGACCCTAGCTCTTAAACATCTTAAGACATACATCACCATCATTTAAGCTATCAAAAATACCTTAAAATCCATCATAACTCGATGCTAGAAACAAGGTCAATATTAAGCTCAGACTAATCAACGTTCTGCGCAACATCCATCTTTGTAGAATTTTCTGCTTTGACTCACTAAAGTGTAGGAAATGTGCCATATACCGTTGGAAAGCCACAGAAGTCTAGAATTTTACAAAATTTACAGTGACTCTAGGTGATAACTAACGAAAAAGTTATAACTGATTTACTGGAAGGTGGCAGAACTGCCACGAATTTCCGGAAAAAAAAAACACGTGATCTGAATTTGCCGATTTTTCACAATCGACTCAGGAAGAATTATGGACTGAGACATATACCATTGGAAAGACACTTAATTCTAATTTTCGAAAAAATTTACGGTAACTCAATACGACGTCTAACGAGGGAGTTATGTTCGTTTTACCGAAGGGTGGCAAAACTACTGACCTGCGCACGAATGCGCGAACGACGTCGAATCATATATTTTCGAAAACCAACATGCATTGAACACCAACAATACCACAACATGCCATTTAAATATCACAACCAATGATGACATATATATACACACACATACACATGTGTGTCGAAAAATATATATGTATATATACCATGATTTTTGAAAATTCACTCAATAAAGTTATACAAGTTAATACGATCATTTAAAGAATTCAAGATTTAAATAAATTCACTAAGTAAAGTTAATATCATTGTAAGATCAAGATTTTTGTGCTAATTTAAAGTTTTCACTAACATTGGTTGTATTATGATTAGATGAAATATATATGTACATATATTTAATTCATAAGTGAAGTAATATAAGTTAATATCATCATTTACTATTTGTTCAAAACAATAACTTTATTATACATAGATAAGATATAGTCACATGTATATGTATATATTTACAAAAGGTAGTACATTTTTATTTGATTTAATCATTAACAAAATTAATAAGGAATATTATACAAAACTCACTTTTTAGGATCGGCATAACCCAGCCCAGGCCCATCTCACGCCCAACCCATGGGCTGGGTTGGGCTAATACATTTTTAAGAAACCCCAGCCTAACCTAGTCCATTCCACTAGTGGTCATGGGTGGTCGGGTTGGGCCATTTAGTCTCAATGCCCACTCGGACTTGGGTCGGGATAGGCAGGCTTGACTCAATTGACAACTCTACTATGTCTCAATTCAATAATAATGAAAGTATCCGCTTCTATATTCTTCTTTCTTTTCTTCCTTCTCCCTCAAACGTTTTCTTCTTTCCCCAGTTGCTCGATCTTCAACATTTTTTTGAGTTTCATCTGGAGTAATAACTATGCGAATATTGAAAATATCAGAAATTGGTCTGAGTGATCCATTTTCACCGGTGAGCTTCATATGGTGGGTGTTTATTCTTTTTAATTGTTATAGAGAGGAACTCAATTCTCAATGTTTGCTTGATAGTTGATACAACTAATTATAGAATCAACAATGGAGCCGAAAAATCACATGCATAATATATTAATTTCACATTTTTAGATGATTTTCAACTTTTTGATGGGAAACGAAGAGCCCGGCCATTTGCTAAAGATCTTAGATGTGAATAAAAGTTAGAAGATTATTTTAAATTCAAATAAAAATTAAAATATAAAAAATATTAAATAAAATTAGCATTAGCCGCCACTATAATAGTCTTAAACGGAAAGAAATTTGATGATATAATGAGTGTAAAACCTTTTTTAAAAAAAAGAGCACAAAACTACCTTAAATGGCAAAAAAAAAACCATATGTGCAGCTTCAATAGACACAAGAGCTCAAAACTTGCATACTGCAGCCACAAGAGTCTGTTGCCAACTACGCTAGCTATGCAGTTCAACTTGATAATTTTTTGGCATCAATTATATCTTATTTCTTATTTTTTGTTCTTTCCCTCCACCGTGAGTAAAAAATAATTCAGAACGTACAACTAAGAATTGTTATTGCCCAGTTGAGGTTTACAGTTTTCATCTACTTCTGTAACCTCTGTTCTAGTTCTCCGGAAAGAAATCAGACGGAAAAACAAAATAGAGAAAAACAGAAGTTGTTGGTAGAAAAAGAGCAGTCAAGGAAAAAAGGTGGAAAGTCTAGTTAATCTGCTACATGATTCCCTAATTAAAGCCCGGGAGATAGTGGCATAGTCTGCAGATACCATGAAAGTCGGCCGCATTTCGTAGCCCTCAAATATGAGCGGGGTGGCAATGTTGGGCTTCCTCCCGCAGATGACACAGAGCGGCATCAGAGCCAACACCTCCTCAACATTCTCAACCTTCAACCGAGGCAACATACACAAAAGTACATCTCCATGATGACGTCGCCCCATCCTTTCGCAGGCCATGGTATGAGACCAAAAGTGAAGAGGCACCAACACCTCTCCCTGGCCTCGCTCACACTCTCATTCTCCATCTGAACAGTACGGACCTCGAGATCAATGGCCACAGGGATCGTTAGTAGGTCAGCGTGGGCAGGATCGCTCCTGATTTTCATGGCGAATTCGTACGCATCAACAGACAGTCGATCCATCTGCTCATCGGTCATCCAGTAATCCTCGACCCTGAACCTTCCCGACATAAGCAACCAGCATTCGCCTGCACTTTCAAAAGGGCATACTTCAAATGTCTCCGACCCCATCAACTCATCCTCCTCCTCTGAGGAGAGTTTCTTCAGGATGAACTTTGTCCGAAACTCGAACAGAAACCACCTGCTATTCCGTACTCGTAGCTCTTTCAAATTATACGAACGGGTTAAACCAAAGGCGGCACACATCTTGTAATCATACTCGTACCCCACTGCGCCATCCATCTCCGATCGACACCTGCATATTTACTAATGTTTCAATATTACACTCACAATTCAGTTCAGCGAAATAAACCCTAATAAACGAATCAGTCAATAAAGAAATCCATGGTTTCTACTTGTAAAATGCCATAACTTAAATCAACCATATATATGAGATCCATCAACAAACAAATCGAGCTCGTAATTCGTATCCTAAAGACGTTATCAAAGAACAATAAAATATTGAATAACGAATTAAGAGAAAATTCATCAGATGCTACAAGGAAACATTCAAAATTTGAACAAACAAAAACAAACTCAGTAATAAAATTCAGTCTCGGAAGAGTACGACTTACGCGATAGGACAAGATTGAAGGTTGCCGAGATGAAAAAAGTGATTAATTAAGAAAGGATGGGGCGCAGTGTAGTATTTATTCAGACTAGAAAAAACCCTAGCTTTCTTTATGTTATTTGTACCGGTAACCGGTTTATATTGCAATTTCTGGATTTATATGATGATTTTTTATCATTGCTCATGCAATTTGAGATCCTCCCAAAAGGTAACAGAAGCGTGCAAAGGGTAATAAAGTATCATTTATATTACAAATAAAATAACAAAAAAATAAAGGTTAAATTATTATTTATATTACAAATAATTTTCTTGTTTTTCAAATGTATCCCAATCTAACACATTTGTCAAAAAATCCATCATTTGATAGATACCCCTAATTACTAATATTTCAACTAAATATTTGGGTCTTCTTCTCGTATTGTCATCAAATTGACCATATTTATCGCATAACATGTATCTTTATTCTAAATTTTTTATATAATTTTTCAGAATTTATTCTACAAGCGATAAGTTTCGAACACTTGACCTCATCATCCATAATGCAGCGCATTATCACCAGGCTAGCTTATTACATATATGTTTGTACTGCTATCTTTATATATTAATAACTTGAAAATTTTGGAGCCCCTAATTTTTCGTATTTTTCGTGACCTGAGGCGACCGACTCACTTGCCTCATGTAAGAAGCGGCCCTGACAAGCACACATTTAAATTAAAGAGCCTATCCTTTTGCTCTCTCCCTAACTCATGGCTGTACACAACCAAAATAATCCAAATAGAATTCTTCTTTTCAAACCCATCTTTCTCTCTTTCTTTAAAATCCGCCAACTTCACTGCACACACTCACAATTTTGTTACATTTTGAAACAGTAGAAATCATTTTATCTATATATTTAGGGAAAAAAATATACAATATTCCCAAGAACAATAAAAATCAACCAACAATGAAGGATTTGAGGGATTTTTCAAACTTGAAAATTGTTTGAGACAAAGTTCAAATTTGAACCTCCAAATCTACAAAGCTCGTAGAATAAATAAGGGGATAAGATAGAGAAATAAAAGATGAAGAGAATGGTAGATGTGAAGATTGTATTGTGAGGTTTCCAGAAGTATAAAGATTCGAAAAAATTCAACAATTAGATCGGCCAAAAATTGCATCACAAGACAACAACGACCCGAAGTAGCCAAAACAGCTCCCAGTTGTTCTTGCTTCTGTTTTTCAGTTTTGGGGGCATCAAAAAGAAGGATTTCTTTCATAAATGCTATCTACTTGAGGAGAAGAACACAAGGGATAAATATCATGAATTTAGGCTATGATTTGGGAGTCAAGAATGAACAAGAAAAATGGTTGCTGGCGGAAGCACTGCCAAATGAAAAACAAAATTTGTTGAAGGAGTTCTATTTCATTTTTTATGGCTTTCTCTCTCGGTGGCAGCTGGAGTTTTGTTAATGACCTTGTATGCCATGCAACTAGGTGGGCTTGTGTGGATTTGGGCTTATTATGGGCCACAGTGAGCTTCAACATAGACATGAATAATATTGGGGTAAAATTATATTTCTCTAATTAAATTGGCCCAAATTTTAATATGATTCAATTGTAATGTTTTGGGATGTTACAGAAATATATATATATATAATAATTTAAAAAAACATAATAGTGTATTTAATATAGATGGTCTAGGCCAATGGTCAAAAAGAGAGGATGAGATCCTCTATTCCACACTTCCACGTTTGAATTTATGAACTTTTAGTTCCATTTTTTTCGTTAATTTTTTTAATTTATTATGTTTTAGTTTAATTTTACACTTATTAATTGTAGTTGATTATGCCCAATTATGATTTATATTTATTTTTTATTATTTAATTTTTAAAGAAATGATTGTTATGGTTGATTATTTTATAAATATGATTTATGATTTTTAAAATTCCAAGAACTTGTTGATAAATATGACTAGGTCGAGTATGTTATAATAATTTTGTATATTTTTAATATCTATTATTAAACTTATAAATTCGATCGTGAAACACAAGTTGAAATAATAAATATAGAATAGAGGATCTCAATGGAGAATTAAACGGAATGCATGCGAGAAAAAAATTATTTAAGTAACTAATTTAGTAAAATATGTCAACATTATTAAAATATGTAGACTTAAAATATTGTAATTTTGAGGGGGGTGACAACTAAAATAATCATAATGATTAGGTCATGAAAGTCAAACTTTGTAGATTTACATTATGCCTTGAAGGTTAAATATATAGTGTCCTCTTTTTTCCTTGATTATGTTTTTTTCCAAAATATTTTCTTAGTTAAGGTTTTTAATAAGGCAATCAGTTCAACACATGAGAAAACGTATGTCATGTGCTCTTTTCTTTAACTAGTTTTTTTCACTAGGTTTTTCAGCATGATTTTTAACGAAGCATGAATATCACAATGTAATGTCCAAAAGAGAGTGTTATAAATACATTATTTAGTGGACATTAATCTATGATTCTTGATATATATTATAGACCTTTTATCATTCCATGTGGTTATATATTCTTGTAACAATGGAATTGAGATGATGAGAATACAATGTTCATCCTATATATCGATCTTGTCTTCTTACATTTATCATTATATTAGGATGCATTGATTCGAGTGTGGAAACAATATTACAATGTCCCAAATGAATTGTATAAATAAAAGAAAAAAATTGATAAACCTAAAAGTCCCAGATATCACATGTCGATAACTCAGGGGACCGGAGGCTCATCAAAACCCATATGAAAAACCAGAGTAGGAAAAAACATATGGGAAAAAGAGTACTACTCTAAGAGAATCTAAAATAACCAGGAGAATAAAAATCCTGAAAGACAGAATCACAAATACAAGGAATAATAGAAGTCCAAAAACCAACAAGAGCTATAGAAGAGGCCAACATATCTGCAACACGATTCCCCTCTCTATAAATATGAGAGACACAAAAATGAATTTGACTAATATAATCAATAACAGCACGCCAGCGAGCCTTGAGCTTCCATGGAACTTGCAAACTTCAAGAAGAAAGAAGAGACACAATATAAATAGAATCTGCCTCCAGCCAAATAAAGTCCAGAGACAGTCTTCTAGCCCACTCCAAAGCAACAAGAACCGCTAACAATTCTGCAAGAAAAGCAAAGCCAACTCCTTCAGTCGTGTGAAAGCAGCCCGTTACCGAACCATCATGTATCCGAAACAGTCCTCCATGTTGGAGTTTTTTCGAATTAAACCACCGCAGGATCATTTGGTTGTTCATTAATCCGTGTTCATGCAAATCATAATTTTATGTAACATGCATGTTTATCACAGTCTAATCAAAAAGCATGCAAAGCAGATTCGAATCTAATAAAGCGGAAGACATAGAAATGAATCTACTTACAAATCGATAGACGGTCTGTGGACAAGATTAAAGATCTAATCTTGTTGTTGAATGAATACTGTGACAGGCGCCACCTAGCTCAAAATTTTGACCACCACAAATTCTACTCCAAGATCTTCTGTTGTATTCCCGGACTGTATCTAGATTCAGAGTGGGCTGAAATCTACTAGATAGAGTTGTGAAATCTGTGGATAATTTTGAGAGACAAAGAGGGGCTGAATTATTATGCTGTAAATTTCGCCCCCCCTTTCCCCTATTTATAGGGAGGGGGCGAAAATTAGATCTCCAAACCCTACTGGGTTTGGGCCTCTATCTCAAGTTCAATATCCAGTCCACTATCAGTCAATTGGGCTATCACAGGGATCTAGAAGAATATTAAATTGGCCCACTAATTTATTTAATATCCAATATCCAATAAACCTAGGATATAATTAAATAAATTAAGTTTTACTTTTATTCCACTAAAGAAGTAAAACTGACCTACCAATTTAATACATATTTACGAATATGCTTTCTACTTTAGTCCACCCATTCCCTGTGTTTAAGATATAATGTTCATTAATTAATTATGTAAGCCTCTGACAGCTATAATTAATTAACATCTAAAACCTTGAGTAGTACCACACAAGCTTTATTCATGTACGGAATAAATTCCACCTGCAGGGTTTCAACATGAACTTGTGCTTCCTCAAGAGAACATCATCAACCTGGCGCACCAGGACACAGTGCTCATGCATACTGCTCGAGACATCATGTATACATTGTTATTACCCAAGATATCGAATTCGATCTACGAAAAGATCTCACCAATTGATAAATCAAAGTAATAAACAATACACACATATGCTCGTCAATATCACATGAGTTCAGAACCCGAACTCTGTGGATCTTTATTCTCTCAGTAACTGGGTCAGAGACAGAGAATAGTATCCTATCGTGATCCTCCTCAATACACTAACCAGTATACTAGAATAATAAGTTAGCCAAGATAAACTAATTTATCAGATTATTCTACGATGTACCGATGGTGTGTTCAGGACCATCTAAGCCGTGAGCTCTTTAATACATTACAAGGTTCTAATGATATGATCTTTACCGTGTGACTCCCCACACCATATCATCTACAATGTAAGTATATGGAACATTGCATAAAACAATTATAGAACATAATCTAAATGCAAATAGTGACTGCAATAACTTTCATTTCATATCATCATATCATCAGAAAAGTATACAAAGACAAGTCTTCTAGTATACAAAACTAACAATCTCCCACTTATACTTGAAGCATGTCTTTCAAGCACAATAAATAACTAGCTAACTCTCCAATCAAAACTATCAACTCAAAATGCATCCCTAGGTCTGCATCTCACTCCCATTTTCTCCACGTGACCATCAAAGGTCTTAGCCGCCAGGCTCTTTGTGAATGGATCAGCCAGGTTGTCCTCCGATGCAATCTTGACCACCGCCACGTCTCCTCTCTTAACGATTTCTCGTATAAGATGGTACTTTCTCTCTATGTGTTTACTTGCCTTGTGAGCTCTGGGTTCCTTCAAATTTGCCACTGCACCAGAGTTATCACAGTATATCGTGATAGTCTTAGGCAAATCAGGAACCACGCCCAAGCCCACTAGGAACCCGCGGAGCCAGACAGCCTCTTTTGCAGCCTCAGAGGCAGCTACATACTCAGCTTCCATGGTGGAATCCGCAATGCATTTCTGCTTAATGCTCCTTCATGCGATGGCTCCACCTCCTAATGTAAACACATAGCCCGAGGTAGACTTACTCTGATCTTTGTCGGATTGAAAATCTGAGTCCGTGTAACCCAAAGGTACTAGGATATTAGAGCGAAAAACCAACATGTAGTCTCGAGTCCGTTTAAGGTACTTGAGAATGTTTTTTACCGCAGTCCAGTGACCTTGTTCATGGTTAGACTGATATCTGCTTACCATACCAACGGCATAGCATATATCAGGCCTAGTGCATAGCATAGCATACATCAAACTTCCCACAGCCGAAGCATATGGTACTTTCTTCATTTCCTCTATCTCAGACTGTGTTTGGGGACACATTTCCTTGGATAGATAAATTCCATGCCTGTAAGGTATAAAACCTTTCTTGGAATCTTGCATGCCAAATCTAGCTAGCACTGTATCGATATAAGTCACTTAGGACAGACATAACATCCTTTTTCTGGCGATCACGAATGATCTTGATGCCAAGGACATGTCCGGCTTCACCCAGATCCTTCATATCGAACTGCTCGGACAACCACACCCTAATGTTTGACAACGCCTTCTTACTGTTTCCAATAAGCAAGATGTCATCAACATAAAGTACGAGGAATGCCACCACGTTTCTGTCACATTTCTTGTACACACAGCTCTCATCCGGACTTTGCACGAATCCATATGACTGGATAACCTCGTTAAATCGGATGTTCCAAGACCTCGATGCCTGCTTAAGTCCATAAATAGATCTCTTAAGCTTACACACCAAGTGCTCTTGGCCTTTAGCAATGAATCCCTCTGGTTGTTTCATGTGAATGTTTTCCTCAAGACTTCCGTTTAGGAAAGCCGTCTTGACATCCATCTGCCAGATCTCATAATCCAAATGAGCGGCAATAGACAAGAGAATCCGGATTGACTTAAGCATGGCTACCGGTGAAAAGGTTTCCTCATAATCGATCTCTTCTTTCTGAGTATACCCTTTTGCCACCAATCTAGCTTTGAAGGTTTCAACCTCCCCATCAGATCCTCTCTTGCGCTTGTAGACCCACTTACAGTCAATGGGTTTTACCCCATCTAGTGGTTCTACAAGTTCCCAGACTTGAATGTGATCCATAGATCCAATCTCAGACTCCATTGCAGTTTTCCAAGAATCTGCATCTTTATCTCGAATTGCCTCGTCATAGGTCCTGGGATCCAATTCATTGAGACCCTCTGGAAAATCTGAAGCCTCTCCCAGACCAATGAATCTATCAGGTTGGCGTACAACCCTCCCACTGCGACGAGGCAGTTCTTGTACTTCTGTGATACGTTGTGCAGTGTTTGGTGGTTCCTCTTCTTGTACAACCGGTGTAGGATTCGATCATTCCCTTAACTCCTCAAGGATGATGTGACTCCTTGGTTTGTGGTTTATGACATAGTCTTCCTCTAAGAATCGAGCATTGGTGCTAACAATGATCTTCTGATCCTTAGGACTATAAAACAAACCACATTTCGTTCCTCTAGGATATCCAACGAACAGCCTTACATCAGTACGAGGAGCCAGCTTATCAGCTTCCTTGTCCAACACGTGTGCTGGGCTACCCCAAATCTGAATATGGTTCAAACTGGGCTTTCGTCCAGTCCATAGTTCTGTAGGTGTAGCAGGAACTGATTTCAATGGAACCAAGTTAAGAATATAGGCTGCTGTTTCCAGGGCATATCCCCAGAATGAAATAGGCAACTCAGAATAAATCATCATCGATCTAACAATCTCTAACAATGTACGATTCCTTCTTTCCGTCACGCCATTCTGTTGTGGCGTTCCAGGCGCAGTCAACTGGGATGTAATCCCACTCTCTGCCATGTAATCCCTAAATTCGCTTGAGAGGTACTCGTCACCACGATTGGAACGTAGTGACTTGATACTTCTGCCTGTTCGTTTCTCCACTTCCGCCTTAAACTCTTTGAATTTCTCAAAGTATTCAGACTTGCGACGTAACAGGTAGATATAACTGTATCTAGAGTAATCATCAATGAGAGTGATGAAATACTCGAACCTTCCTTGAGTTTGAACTAACATAGGGCCACATAGGTCAGAGTGAATCAAATCTAATAGCCCTTCGGATCTATTTCTTTTTGACTGGAAAGGACGATTGGTTATTTTACCTTCCAAACAGGATTCACACAAAGGAAATGATTCCAGTACAAAAGAAGATAATGGTCCATCATTTACAAGCCTTTGTATCCTCTTAAGGTTAATGTGACCTAGCCTTAGATGCCAAAGATAGGTTTGATTCAATTCCGAAGGTTCTTTTCTCTTGTTAGGGTTTATGATCGATGTATTCAACAGTTGTCTATGCATAGTGTTTTCAGTTAGTTTAAGAAAGTATAAGTGTCCATCCAATGTACCAGAATAGATAAAATGTTTACCACTAAAGATAACTACTTTGTTATCAAAAGAAACAGAATATCCATCCATAATCAATTTAGAAACTGAAATCAAGTTTCGCCTAAAATCAGGCACATAAAGACAATCTTTCAAAACCAAAGTTCTATCACTACTGAAAGGTAAAACAACGTCTCCCACTGCAACAGCCGCCACTCTCGTAGCATTGCTCATGTAGACAGTGATCTCGTCCTCACTCAGCTGTCTTTTTACCAGGAACCCCTGTAAAGACATACAAACATGATCAGTAGCTCCAGTATCTACTACCCATGACTGGGTAGAACAAGTTGCTAAACATGTTTCCACAACCAGAGTGTGAGATGTACCTCTCTTCTTCTTCTTGTTAGGACACGTCGCCTTCCAGTGACCTTGTTGGCCACACTTGAAGCACTTAGTCTTCAACTTGAATTCCTCGGGAGGAATCTTTGCCTTTGGCTTCTTCACCTTAGGCGCCTCATCTGCAGCCTTCTTAGGTGCGTTTCTCTTCTTCCTTTTTCCACCAGAAGAAGACGCTCCTTTTTAGACGCTCTTTTTTCCACCAGAAGAAGACGCTCCTTTTTCAGCTATGTGGGCCTCAGGATTGCTCTTTTGGAGCAATTCAGCCGCCTGAAGATCTATGAGCAGTTCAGTCAGGCTGACATCCCTTTTAATCATGTTAAAATTTAGCCTGAACTACTCAAACTTCGAAGACAAGCTATGAAGAACAATGTCGACTTGAGAATCGCCATCTAGCTCTCCACCCAAGGTCTCGATCTCAGATAAATACCCCATCATCATGAGAACGTGATCCCTAACAGGTGTGGAGTCAGACATTCTCGCATCCATTAGCTTCTTCATTGCCAAATGGCGTGCAGAGTGGTTCTGATGACCGAATAGCTGCCTAAGGTTGTACATGATATCATAAGCGGTTTTCATAGGCTCATGTTGATGTTGCAACACACTTGACATAGATGCCAAGATGTAACAGCGCGCTATCTCATTAAACCTAAGCCACTTATCATATGCAACCTTTTGGGCTTCGTCAGAACCCTCATCTGGCGTCTGAGGACAAACCTCTTCAAGCACAAACTTGTGTCCCTCAGCAACAAGAACTAAGTTAAGGTTACGAATCCGGTCATTGTAGTTTTCACCGACAAGTTTGTTTTCTTTGAGGATTGAGGACATATTGGAGAGTGCCATTGATGATATGAAATAACTGAAATTAAACATGCAGTACAGTCACAAAACACGTTTAGGATAAACAGTATATAATCGAAAGCCTCATAAAAATTATATACTTTTCCACCGACACTTTAAAAACGTTTTTTATAAGCCACGATAGTGTGGACGTTTATAAAAAATATCTTTAAATAGGTTAAATATTTAATTTGCCTCCAGTTGAGTTTCCTTACAACAAGCAAATTAATAGCCGGATAATTAACACGGTCATGTAATCGTCTAACTGATAAGCCACGATCGTGTGGACGTTTATCAATAAATTACATCTAAGTGTGCACACCATTATCTTCGCACCAAGATCACTACTCGAATGTAACCGCTCCAGATGGAGGAGTCAGTTAGTTCTAATAGTGTTCTACAACTATCCTTTTAGGAGATTTAATTTCTAGAGAAATCTGTGATATGGCACATCCGATATGGAGAAAGACCGATGTCAACGCGCATGCCCATCACTTCTCAATTAAACCAGATATTAATGGAGACCGTATGAGATTTCTACATACTTTGGTATGAATCTCTCCCACTTAGTTATTTATATTTGAGGTTTCATTTTATCCCATTATCGAACATGCAAACATTACATAAAAAGATAAATATCCATTGCATGCTTCAACATAATAAGCAACAGTATTATTCCAACTATCATGGCTTATATCTCATGTTGATTGATGAGATAAAACTGGAAAGTCAGCTCCGGAACAGCTAGGAACCGCCGCCCCTTCACCGCGCCTCGCCGAAAATCCTAGCTCCATTTAGGGTTTCGGGACGTGAACCGGTGAACCTTCCTTTTTGGTGCTGAACCACTTTCCTTCTTTTGAGTTGATCTCCGATCTTTATTCAATACAGACTATCTATTCCAAAAGGAAAAATCTAATATTGCTAGAATAAAAATTACAACTCAAAAACTCGTCTAACAGCTTTATATCTATTACATTAAAACAACGTAAAATAAAACCTAGACCTAATCCATGGATTTTCTCATGGATTAAAATCACGTAGCCAAACCGGCATACGGCCAAACATTCATACAACATAAACATACATCACATAAAATAAAGGAGCCATGATAGTTGGTAAACCTGCAAACAAACACAGTCTACAAAAAACCAACAATCATGTAATATATGATCCACATAAAATAACATATGATATCTATGCATGAATATTAAATAATAATCAAATTTTACAATTAATTAAATTAATTAATTCGATATTATCCACAAGATAAAATTGGAAATTAAAATAATTATCCACCAATTTTAAACTTGTATATTTCGAAAATAATTACAAAATAAATCTGAAAATTATTAATAATTATCCACCAAATTTCTTTAATATTTTCTAACCACCCTAATTAAATAATAATTGGATATATTGATATAAATCAAAAATCTAATCCAAATATTATCCATAAGAATCTAAATCTTCTAGGATAAAGTTTGGAGATTTGATTCCAATCCAAAATCTTCCAAAACTTATCCAAATTTAAAATCTTATCACAATTGGATTTTGATAATTATTTATATATATCCAAAATCACCTTATCCAATTTTTAATCCATAAAATTCGAAAATTACAAGAATAATAAATCTGGAAATTTGATCCACTTCAAATTCTTCCAAATTTAAAATTCTATTTTCAAATCTATCTAGATTAAAATTAGGTAAATTAAGATATACATCAAATAATATCAAATCTTCACCAACATCCATAATTTTCGATCTACCTTATTAAATAAATCTGAAAATTTGATTTTCATCAAAATCTTATCCAAATTAATTTATTAAAAAACGAAAAATACCTATATTTTACATTTGGAAATTTTGACATTAATCAAAAAACAATTCCAAATAATATAGCTATAGGTTTCGAAAATTACAAGAATTAAAATCTGGAAATTTTGATCCACTTCAAAAATTACCAAATTTAAAATTCTAATTTCAAACCTATCTTGATTAGAATTAGGCAACTTTTCATATACATAAACAATCACCAAATCCAATTCTAACCACTCTAAATTTTCGAACCACATCCCAATTAAATCTGGAAATTTGATCTTGATCAAAACATCATCCAAATTTTAATTATAGTGACCGAAAATTTAGACAAAAAATTAGGGAATTTTAGAACATCAAAATTTGAAAATTTTGACAAAAATCTGGAAATTTGAAAAATATCAAATATCATTCCAAATCTATATCCATAATCATCGAAAATTTTTAACCACTCAATACTAGAATTTTCGAATTCTACACCAAAAATTCTTCCAAGTTTTGAATACCATAAAATCGAAATACATAGCCAATTAAATCTGAAAAATTTAAACACCATAAATTCATCATCAAATTTAATTATGCAATTCGAATTTATGCTCGGATTAATCCTAGAACAGTGCCAAAACCCGCTCTGATACCAGTTGTTGAGGTTTTTCGAATTAAACCACCGCAGGATCATTTGGTTGTTCATTAATCCGTGTTCATGCAAATCATAATTTTATGTAACATGTATGTTTATCACAGTCTAATCAAAAAGCATGCAAAGCAGATTCGAATCTAATAAAGCGGAAGACATAGAAATGAATCTACTTACAAATCGATAGACGGTCTGTGGACAAGATTAAAGATCTAATCTTGCTGTTGAATGAATACTGTGACAGGCGCCACCTAACTCAAAATTTCGACCACCACAAATTCTACTCCAAGATCTTCTGTTGTATTCCCGGACTGTATCTAGATTCAGAGTAGGCTAAAATCTACTAGATAGAGTTGTGAAATCTGTGGATAATTTTGAGAGACAAAGAGGGGCTGAATTATTATGCTGTAAATTTCGCCCCCCTCCCTTTCCCCTATTTATAGGGAGGGGGCGAAAATTAGATCTCCAAACCCTACTGGGTTTGGGCCTCTATCTCAAGTTCAATATCCAGTCCACTATCAGTCAATTGGGCTACCACAGGGATCTAGAAGAATATTAAATTGGCCCACTAATTTATTTAATATCCAATATCCAATAAACCTAGGATATAATTAAATAAATTAAGTTTTACTTTTATTCCACTAAAGAAGTAAAACTGACCTACCAATTTAATACATATTTACGAATATGCTTTCTCCTTTAGTCCACCCATTCCCTGTGTTTAAGATATAATGTTCATTAATTAATTATGTAAGCCTCTGACAGCTATAATTAATTAAAATCTAAAACCTTGAGTAGTACCACACAAGCTTTATTCATGTACGGAATAAATTCCACCTGCAGGGTTTCAACAAGAACTTGTGCTTCCTCAAGAGAACATCATCAACCTGGCGCACCAGGACACAGTGCTCATGCATACTGCTCGAGACATCATGTATACATTGTTATTACCCAAGATATCGAATTTGATCTACGAAAAGATCTCACTAATTGATAAATCAAAGTAATAAACAACACACACATATGCTCGCCAATATCACATGAGTTCAGAACCCGAACTCTGTGGATCTTTATTCTCTCAGTAACTGGGTCAGAGACAGAGAATAGTATCCTATCGTGATCCTCCTCAATACACTAACCAGTATACTAGAATAATCAGTTAGCCAAGATAAACTAACTTATCAGATTATTCTACGGTGTACCGATGGTGTGTTCAGGACCATCTAAGCCGTGAGCTCTTTAATACATTACAAGGTTCTAATGATATGATCTTTACCGTGTGACTCCCCACACCATATCATCTACAATGTAAGTATATGGAACAGTGCATAAAACAATTATAGAACATAATCTAAATGCAAACAGTGACTGCAATAACTTCATCTCATATCATCATATCATCAGAAAAGTATACAAAGACAAGTCTTCTAGTATACAAAACTAACACTCCAGTCGTCATAACTCCAAGACCTCCCTATGCCGAGCCATCAGTATTAATCTTAGTCCATCCAGGTGGCGGAGGACGCCAAATAACCGAAATATGAACCCTCGGCGGAGCTGGTCTTGGATCGATTTTTAAAGTCTTCAAAGTGAGGAGATCATTAACATCATTTCTCATAAACCCTCAATTCTCTCCCATGAACTGCATTTCCCGAAGAGAAACTCGAACCAAATTTATCAAAATCAGCGACGTAGGCATTAACTCCTCAAAAATGGCCTTATTACGAAAAGTCCAGATACTCCAAATGACTGTAATAACTGCAGCTTTCCAAAGATGTAAAATCTGGGAACTAAAGGTGCAATTCATAAAATAAATGAGTGCTTCATGAAAAGAGGCAGCTCGAATCCCTTCAATGCGAAAAACATTAAAAATCCAGCTCCAAACCTCCGCCGCAAATGAGCAACTCCAAAATAGGTGGTCGGTTGTCTCTGCTTCTTTTCGACACAAAAAACAAATATTCGGACCAATGAAACCATGCAGAGTATCCATTATCAGAATTCGAGATAGTAGTAAGCGCCACAGAACCAAAGATCGGCCCATGGGAATAAGAGAGCTCCAAATCCATTTACCCAACAACCAGACAAAAAATGAACTCTATTATGCAATCGTGCAAGGCGAGCAGTAACATTTCCATGTAAGGATTTTCTTTCATCCCCACCCGGTGCTATGGGAATACGAAGAATATCATTTAAAACCTCTGGAAATGCACGGACAAAAGATGTAGTGAATTGCCACACTCCATGAACAAGAAAATTGCCAACTTTATCCAACATCTTCGCATGCAACTCATAAGGGATTCGAAGCCGATCAGCAATAATATATCCGAGCTAGTTATCATGCTAGAAATCCACAATAGAACCATTCCCAATAATGCAAACAGATTCCTTAATCAAATTCTGAGAAATCTGACGAATGCCAGGCTAAATTGTTGAATATGCTACCCGCTTAGGCATGTAAGGTGTAGCTAAGAACCGAGATCTCAATAGTTCAAAAACAAAAGATCTCGAAACAATCACATTCCAAGCCAACTTTGCTAGTAAACCACGATTCAAATCCCGAAATGAGGAGAGCCCAAGGCCTCCTTCTTCCTCTACAGCACAAGTACGAGCCCAACTGACCGCACTGTAGGAATGAGTGTTAATATCCCCTTACCATAAAAAATTACATGCTGCCGCATCAAGTTTCAGCACAAGAGAAACCGGCCAAGAATATACTAACATGGAATGAATAGCAGGACTGAGCACCACCGATTTAATCAAGCACAAACGACCAGCCATGGAAAGAGACTGACCATTCCATCGATCGAACTTGGCTAAATTTTTATCTGCCAAACGTTTAAGATGAATCACTTTGGGAATACCAGCAAACAGAGGGACGCCAAGGTAATCAGTCAGGAATTCACCCACCAAAAACCCCATTTTGGATTGAAGATAAGACTTCACCTTTGGCCGAGCACCACTACCATAGATCGAAGACTCTCGATTTAATTCTATTACATGTCTGAACCGACACAAAAGCATAGGAATCCATGACTTTCTTTAAGGTACGAACATTAGCTTTAGACGCTCGATAAAAAATGAGAACACCATCAACATACAGAATATGTGTCGGAAAGCTAACTCCACGACCGTAAGACCTAGGAAATAATTTTTTTAGAGACACTGCATGCTGCAACAAATAACTGAACATCTCTTCTGCAATTCCAAATAATAAGGAAGAAAGAGGATCCCTATGTCTGACCCCTCGAGAACACGCAAAATACCCCTTGGGTGAACCATTTATCAAAATAGAAAGACGCGCCGAAGTTAAAACAGCTTAAATCATATTAAAAAAAATTTCCAGAAACCCAAACTTACGCATGACTCTATAAAGAAAACTGCATTCCATAGTATCGAAAGCCTTTGTGATGTCCAATTTTAACATCATATTAGAGCCCGCATGCGTTTGACTCAATGTGTTGATCCCTTCAGAAGCTAAAACAATTGCTTCGTGAATCTGACGACCCTGGATGAATCCAAACTTATGTTTAGAAACAATAGTTGCGGCAACATCATTTAATCTCGTAGCCAAAACCTTAGTAAAGATTTTAAAATAAAAATTACTCAAGGCTATGGGGCGAAAATCCTCCACCATAAGGGCTCTATCCTTCTTAGGAATTAAAACTAAGAACTCGAATTTGACCCAGACGGCAAGCATCCAAATTCAAAAAATTCAAGCACTGCTTTATAGATATCCGTTGCAATGAAATTCCAAACCACCTGAAAAAGATTTCCGGAGTATCCATCTGGACCAGCAGCACTATTAGCATTAAGGCTGAACACGGCCTATTTAACTTCCTCAAATGAAGGGTCGATGATTAGGGCATGACCTTGGAAATCAATGACCAATTCAAGAAATATTTGATCAACAAGCTCAAAATCTGCACTAGGGTCTCTTGAGCTAGAGAAAAGATTTTCATAATACGAAGAAACATGAGAAGCAATACGTTCTGGATCTGCAACAAGTTCTCCCTCAATTGATATTACATCAATTGTAGCCTTTGCACGTCTCGCTCGTAAATTGTCTTGAAAAAACTAAGAATTCTTATCCCCGTCATTCAACCAATCGATACGGCTCTGTTGTTGCATATACGAGGACTTAACCAGGAGCAGACCATTTAACTCCGCCTGAATATCAATCTCATCATCAAGTCTTTTATCCGTATAACCATGCAATGAAATTTCCGTCTGGACATCCTCCAGATTCCTCTCAAGTTCACCAATTCTATTGTTAAAATTCCTGAATACCGAAGCATTCCACTCTTTTAACACCTTCTTAAGCCTCTTGAGTTTTAACATAACAATTTGAATATTGCTAGAGGAATCCACCTATTCCAACCATGAATCATGAACCAAAGAATTAAACGAATCATGAGCAGTCCACATATTCCAGGATCTGAAAGGTCTGGGGCCATAAACAATAGAATTTTTACAAACAACCACCAGAGGAGAATGATCTGAATAAATTCTCAACAACAATGTAGCTGAAATAGTCGACCAGGCATTCTGAAAATCCTTCGAAACTAGTGCAGGATCAATTTTACTCTCCGTAATCTGGGGAAAGAACCTTCTACTCAACCAAGAAAAGAAAAGGCCATCATTAATATCTCAGCAAGCTCCAGATCACCAATGAAATTATTAAAGTCTAAATAAGCCTGAGGAAATGGTTTTGATCGTCCTTGTCGTTCTTGAGAGCCTCGAATTGCATTGAAATCCCCCAAAATAATGAAAGAACCTTGAAGAGCACTAAGATCATTCTATAATCTCCGTCTTTGTATATACAAGAAAGCGCCATGCACAACGACAACCATCCCAACAAATACCTTGCTATTAATATGTAGCATAACACATTGATCCGAATAAAATAAAACTTTAGCCTGAATATGCATAGCAACAAAAATCCAAATACTAGACTGGCGATTAACCCTCTTATTTTGAAAAAGTGGGATTAACCCCATAGAGCGCCAAATAGAAGCCGAAATCTTCTCAAACTTAACCTGAGGCTCAATTATACTAACAACGTCAGGTTTAAACATCTGTACACGTTTACGTAACATATTCCGGGATATCTCCGTACCAATCCCATAAATATTCCAAACCAGAATATTCATTGCAATTTAGGAGATGGACGCAAGTGATCCTCATCACCCGCTGCATTATCCGGATCTTTCAACGTCTAAACCATGTCCATATTTTGCAAAGCTCTCGATTCCAATTCCGAGATAATATAAAGCGCCAAAATATCCTTAGTAATCGGAGCTTTCTCAGTAGAATTTTAGTTTAACCTTTCGGAATGCCATAGCACCGCCATCGGAGGAATAACACGTTTTTTATTAGTACGTTTAAAGGTAACCACAGTGTGTCCCTCATTATCATCCACATGCAAAGACTCCTTCGCCACTTGAGAATTATCAACATGAGTTGAAGAGGCTGCATGATCTGAAGAGCTTGCATGCACATCCCATGATCTGTCTCTACATTATCAATATTCTCATCGCCAGATTGAGACAAATTCGAGCCAACTCTTTCACCAACCGACTGCAAATCCTCAACCGAGCGGCTATCCTCTCGTGAGGTATCAACATGTGAATCGCCAACCATAGAACCAGTTGGTGTGCCCGACCGATGGTCAACTCAGTTGGAAACCCTTTCTGCCATAACATTAGCTTCAGAAACTCAATTAGAATCTTCCTTCTCACGGCCCAACTGCACAGCATTTTCCTCAATAGAATTTCCACCCACTATAGTATTGACTTGCTTGCCTTCTCCATGACATTCATTAACAGGCACCATGACCTTCATTAGTTTATCAAAAGCACTGCCTTCATCTGATATAATGTACAACGCATTAGAAACCGGGACCTCCACCGACTGGCCTTCCTTCCCATTTCCAGAACCTGCCCCAAAAGACTTTACCACCCACTCTTTCATTGTAGGGCTTGTCTCCAAGTTCATATCATCCTTCTTCCCAATAGAATCATCACCCTGTCCAGATACACCATGAGTAACTTTCTCCAACAAAACCTCAGCACCATCTTTCTGTTTAGACTCCTTTACATTATTAGTCGATCGACACTTAGCCATAGAATGTCCGACTACTTGACAGGCATTACAAAATAGATGAACATTCTCATAGTATATATTAACGAAAAAAGAAGTCTTACCTCTGTCTATCATCACCGACGTCTGCATGATTTGGGACATATCAACCTCAATCAGAATTCGTGCACAATGCCCAACCATGCCATGTAAAGAACTCCTATCTATCTTAAGAGGCGTGCCCATCGATCTTGCTATACCCACAAATACCTCCTCATGCCAATACTCAATTGGTAAATTATAAATTCGCACCCAGATTTGCACCAAAGTGGAATTGATCTTATATGGTGTAAAATCAGGAACCCAATCCCTAATTTTAAGAAACCGTGGACGAAGGCTCCAAGATTGTTTTCGTCTAACCTTCACCTGATCTTCAGAACAAGAGAAATTCAAAGTGAAATATCCCTTGCCAAGAGAAATTAAATGCCAGTCATGCGCGGGAGACCACAATGATTGGAGTTTAGGTTTTAAATCAGACGCAGACCAGGGTTTATCCCCCTTAAGCATAATCAAACAGCCGATGAGCGCAAACTGGAATTTGTCAAGCTGCGACTTATACAAATCATCCGGAATAGTGATCGAATTAAACTCACCACGGCGCACAGGCTGGATTCTTGACAACGGAATAGAAAAGACATCAACATGTCGATATTGCATGTAAGAATTAACGATCAAGGCATAAGAAGGATTGTTTGTAGCCAAAGGAACCCTAGCATGCGAAAAAGGTTTTGTCATAGAATCGTGAATTTCGTGAATATTTTCCAAGCTTTGAGAGGATAACTTGGATTTATTAACATCTAACGATCATGAGGACACATTGGACGCAAGATTTAAGCCGAAAGATGAAGGATTAAACAGAGGGAGATCGGTCATGACGAACGGCGAGGAAGATTACAATGTCCATTCTATATATCGATGAATTTTTCCTTTGTCCTCTTACAACAAGCATAAATTAAAAAGATTTAAAAAATAATTAGAAAACATTTTTTTTTGTGAAAATATAGTTATAAAGCATAAGTATATATTTTACAAAACACATGGCTAAAAATAAATGTTGCTCCCGAAACTATCTATTTTGATCATTTTAAAAAAAATGCTCAATTTTAGCCTCATATGTTTAAGGCTATCAATTTTGGTCCCCACAAATTTTAATGTATGTATTCCTAAATAACGGCGAGCTTCACACGTGACTCTCGTGCATCATTTTTAGTCGAGAGTTTAACGTAATTGAGCTAAAATTCCTAATTTCATGTATCATTCGAATTTATCCCAATTTCTGAAGAAATCTGCAAACCGATTAAGCCCTAATTTCATCCAAATTCAAAGAGAAGTGATTTTCTTAGACGTTGGCTTTTTTCTCGAATCTCCACCTTTGACTTTGGTATAGCTATCACGGGATACTGTCCTCATCCTATCCCATCTCCCAGGATATGCCGGGACAAGTCCATTCTCTTATCCCAATCTTTGAGATAGGCAACGCCAGGTCCCTTGCTACCGAGGCCAGTCGGGCTCCTGTAACTGGCACCCTAGCACTCTGGGCCGCCAGCACTAGCACAACCTTACCATTAGGGTGGACCTCCACCAAACACCCCATCCGAAGCTCCATCGTTGATCAAGTGCTAGACATTTTCTTGTAATGTACATATTTGTAAGCACGGCCTTGCACGGCCGTTTTTGTCATTTTCTAGCTTTGTAGTATCTAGTACTATCACTAGCGTTTTTTTTCTTAAACCTATTATAGGGGGTAAGAGCGAACTTTTATCTGACTAGTGAGTGTTGCAAGGAGCGACCCCCTCTCCAACCAATGTGTGCTGTAATTACTTTCAAGCCATAATGTACATTCAAATTGCATTAATGAAGAGTTCTTTGCAATCAATCATGATCATTTGTTGCTTGATCTACCGAGACCACTAAAAGCACCAGAGTATGTGAATTGTGTCATCATCGTGCATCAAGCTTTGTGAGAAAAGCTTTTGAGAATGAGGCGGACGTAGTCTAGGACGGACTAGCCGCACGGTGCGCTACTAACCTAAGCACTACAAGTACTCACCTTTCTCTTCTCTCTATTTTCCAAATTCTGATCCGGTAAAGTGATTCAAGCATCATTTGGAATTTAAAACGAAGGTTTCTACTAGCTTTTGGAGAAATTTCCAGGAACTTTATAGTAAATACTGTTGGAAATGGATAGCAACTTGCAACTGTTCTTTGTCTTTGGTTTTCTCCCTATCCTATATCAAATGCTTAATGAAGATTGGAGTAGTTTATAATAGCTCTTCCCTTTGATTGGGTCAGTTAAGTAGCCATGGGCTTTTATGATGGGCCTATGAAGGTAACTCGCCCGTGCGCCGTCCGTCTGTCCCGGCCCGGTCTGGTCATCATCGCGCGTGTGGGGAGGAACAGGCTAGCTGTGGGATAGGCCTTCCTTTTTGTCCAGATTTATTTTTTTCTCTAGCCCTAATTATCTATTTGACTGTTTCTTCTAGCCATTTAGAAGATAGTGATGCATGTTATGTTAGTAGGTTAGAGGGCTCTTCATTTTTTCCTCAATATATTTTTGCTTTCTGCTTCAGAAAAATAAAGAATTAAAAAACATATGACTCTCTCTTTTTTAATCGTTGATTTATTCATCTCTGCGCAAGTATTCCCGCGAACTCCAATTAAAGTTTTGAGAGTATACTCGATCATCGAATGTTGTGTTAACCTTGGGAGTGATTCTGCATAAAGAATGTACACTACGAGCTGTCAAAAATTCATTTTTAATGCAATGGTATTCATCTCCATGTCGCCGTAATTTCTTCTTTATTTCTGTCGCAATGTTTCAGTTTTTCAAACAATAATTCAAAAATGAATCCATGGTGTCTTCCTCGTGTGTATTGTTGAACCTATCAAAAATGAAGCCCTTGGACGGTTCTAACTCCAAGAGCTAGTCACAGAAATTGATCATATTTTTTGAAAAATTGAAAGTAGACTACGTATTTTTCAGCAACGTTCCTGACTCATCTAAATTTATCATCATTCATGTTGCTAACATGAATGATCTTGCCACTGTGAAAGACAAAGAGGATGCCACCACTGTCATAGACAAAGTCGACAACTCTACAACCAAAGACAAAGTTGATGGGTTATCTACTCTCACCAGAAAATTTGACAAGGATAATAAAACCATTTATTTTCATCTGCTGAACCACATGATGAACAGTTTATTCGACCTTCTCATCAATGTCAGGTCTGCAAGGTAAATCTGGAAATTGCTGGAAAAGAAGTATGGTGACGACGATGTAGAAAAGAGAAAATGTGTTGTCGAGAAATATCTGCAGTTCAAGATAGTGGATGATAAGCCATTCATGAAATAACTTCACGAGTATGAAAATTTGACTGCAACGGTTTTGAATGGGGGAATGAAAATGTGTGAGATTCTATAGGTTAATGTTTTTCTTAACAAATTTCCACCCTCGTGGACCGACTACAGAAACATGCTAAAACACAAGAAGTGAGATTTAACTTTGCATGAACTAATCATCCACATGTGGACTGAGGAGGTAAACCAGATAAAGGATAAATCTCTATCTCTGTCTTCTAACTCTATTAATGCTAATCTTGCCAAATTTGATGCAAGGAAAGACAAAGGTCGTTTTGTCCAGAAAAAGAACAAGTCGGATTGGAAGAAAAGGAATTCGCTTGTTCACAAAAAGATAGCAAAGAGGCCACCATCAAAACTCTCTTGCTAAGTGTGTGACAATCCTGGCTACAAAGCTTACCAGTGCCTAAAACACCATAGATAGTCTCAGAAGCCTTATCAAACTCATTTAACCTAAACTAGTGATATTGTTGCTGCTGTTGTAGTTGAGGCGAACCTGATGGAGAACAAAATAGATTGGGTACTGGATACTAGAGCCTCAAGACACTTCTGCAGCAACAATGAACTCTTTCATGACTTTGAGGAAATTGGAGAAGGCAAATGCATATTCATGGGCAACTCTAGTGTCGTTTGAGTTCTCAGTAAAGTAAAAAATCTGCTTAAATTGACATTTAGAAAAACTTTAAGCTTGAGCAATACTTTGTATGTTACTACCAGAGGTAGGAATCTAGTGTCTGGTGCTCTATTGAATAAGGTAGGTCTTAAAATTGTGCTAGAGACTAATAGAGTCGTGTTAACTAAAACTAAGGAATTTGTAGGAAAAGGGTATCTGAATGGGGGTCTTTTGTACTCAATGTTGATTCTACTATTGTTAATGAGAATGCGACTACTTCTGTTTACTTGGTTAAGTTGAATAATGTGTGGCATGTAAGACTTGAACACATTAATGTTGTTTTAATTAAAAGACTAAGAAATTTGGATTTAATCCCATATTTGAACATGCATAATTTGTCTAAATGTTAAATATGTGTTGTCGCTAAATATGCTAAGAAATCATTTAAATAAGTTGAATATAGAAATTCTGAACTCTTACAACTGATTTACACAGATTTAGTAGACTTTGGAAAAATTGCGAGTAAATGAGAGAAAATGTATTACATTCTTTTTGTTGATGATTATTCTAGATATACTAGAATTTACCTCCTTAGAACTAAAGATGAGACTGTTGACATGTTTATGAAATATAAAATGGAAGTAGAAAATCAGCTCAACGGGAAAATAAAAAGGTTAAGATCTGATAGAGGTCGTGAATATAGCACTTTATTCCTTAAGGATTTATGTGAACAAAATGGTATAATTCATGAATTTACTGCTCCTTAATCTCCCCAACAAAATGGAATAGTTGAAATGAAAAATAAGACCATAAAGGACATGATGAATGAAATACTGATTAGTTCTTATTTGCCTAATAATATGTGGGGGTGTTGTACTTTCGGCATGCTATATTCTGAACCGAATACCTCATAAGAAGCTAGATAAAACTCCCTATGAACTGTGGAAATGATTTTCTCCTTATCTGAAATTTTTAAATGAGTGGGAGTGTCTAGCTAAAGTTCGTTTGCTTGAACTTAAGAGGTTGAACATTAGATGTAAGACATATGATGACGTGTTTATTAGGTATGCAATTAATTCTGCTGCTTATAGATTTATGTCTTTGAGTGATAATTCTGTTACGGAGTCACGTGATGTGAAATTTTTTGAGCATGTATTTCCTATTAAGTCTCGTGATAATCCAAATGTTTCGGGTTCTTCTATTAGTGATCATGTTGATGTGTCTTATTCTTCTGTGAATGTGCTTAGTGATCAAATTGAACTGAAAAGAAGTAAAAGATAGAGAACCGAAACCTCTTATGGTCCAGATTTTATCACTATTTTTTTGTAAAGAATTCTGATATAATTGATGATTATGTTGTGTCTGCATTTTTTATAAATGGAGATCCTACCACATATTTTGATGTTATGACTAGTATAGATGCTACTTTTTGGAAAGAAGCTAGTCATAGTGAACTGGAATAAATAATTGGGAATCACACTTGGGAGTTGGTTAATTTGCCTAAAAAATGTAAACCTATTAGAAATAAGTCAATTTTTAGGAAGAAACTAAAACATGATTGTTTTATCGATAGGTTTAAAGCTATATTGTTGGTGGTAGGTTATTTATAAAGAAAGATGGTGATTTCTTTGACACTTATTCTCTTATTGCTAAAATTTCCACCATTCGTGCACTAGTTGCTCTAGCTGTGATTCATAACTTGGTAATTCATCAGATGGATGTTAAAACAACTTTCTTAAATGGTGATCTTAATGAAGAAATTTATATTGAACATCCTGAAGGCTGTGTGGTAGCTAGTCTAGAAAGCAAAGTATATAACTTGAGAAAATCTTTGCATGGACTTAAACAAGCTCTAATTTAGTGGTATGACAAGTTTCACAATACTATTATTGCAAATGGTTTTGAGGTTAATGGTTCTGATTCTTGTTTATATTCTAAGATGTACAAGTCTGGTTGTGTGATAGTATGCTTATATGTTGATGACATGCTTATTTTTGGTACCAATCTTGATGTGATTTTGGAAACCAAGTAATTTCTGTCTTCTGCATTTGATATGAAAGATCTAGGCGAGTCTGATCTTATACTTGGTATCAAATAGGAAAAAAATTGAGCATGGTTTTATGATGAGTCAATCTCATTATATGGAAAATTTATTAACACGCTTTAACTGGGATTCTTTGACTGCTATTAAAACACCTTATAATAGTTGCATGCATCTAAAGAAGAAGGTGAATGAACCCGTGTCTCAAATTGAATATGCTAAGATCATAGGTAGTGTGATGTATTTTATAAGATGCACTAGATCTGATATTGCATATAATGTGAGTCGTTTGAGTCGGTATACACATAATCCTAATGATGAGCATTGGACTGCACTTTATCGTTTATTGAAATATTTGAAATGCACTTCTGATTGGTGTTTGCATTTTGAAAAAATTACTGCCATGTTAGAAGGTTGTTGTGATGCAAACTAGGTGTCTGATAATGATGAAGTGAGTTCCACCAGTGGTTTTGTTGTCACTTTAGGTGGTGGTGCTATTTTTTGAAAACCTGCTGAGCAATCATATGTATTGTTAACTCTACTATGGAATCTAAATTTATTGCTCTTGAGTTAGCAGGTCATAAAGATAACTGGTTGAAGAGTTTGTTAACTGATATACCTCTTCTGAGGAATTCAGCTGCTCATATTTATTTACATTGAGATTTGCAAGCTGCTATTGGAGTTGCCAAGAATAGCGTCCACAATGGAAAGAGAAGATACATACATATGGATGAGGCATGCTGGTGTGAAGCAGTTGCTGAAAAGCGGAGTTATTTCTTTAGATTTCATAAGATCCGAAAGAAATCTAGTTGATCCTCTCACCAAAGGTCTCAATGGAAAACAAGTTTTGGATTCTTCCAATGGAATGGGCGTAAGGCCTCATCAGTGAGGTAATTTTTAGTGGATACCTTTCTAAGGTCAAACAAAGTTGTAAAGTTTATCTTATTTGACTTGATGTTTTCATGTGAGACTTTTTTGGATCTCTATGAAATGTTTCTTTCCATAGCTAGCCCATTTTAGATGGTCCTATTGAGACAGACTTGATGGATTTATGTTTGTTGAGTTAAGCCATAGTCCCTCTGCGGGTAGTCCTAAGTAGTGGAGTTGATGGTTTTGTACTAATGTACATAATGGTTGATTGTTTGAGATTGAGCTACTGGCTCTTAATGATTCAATACATCCGTGCTATTGAGACACGTTGTTGTTGTTGTACTTTTGTGCTTTTGAGATGCACAATCTGGAATCACCTAAGTGAGTGTAGAGAATTGACCGTCTCCTATGTAAGATTTTATCTTGCTACGACACTCATGAGAATCTAAGGTCATGGTGGCAATTATTTGATGTCGCGGAGTTTACTCGGTTTAAAGATTGGTGTGATGATCTAAGGGATTTCACTTGAATCTTTTAAAGTTCAAGTGTCTGACAAACTTTTTTTTTATTCACGTATTGTCTTTCATTTCAAATAAGTATCAATTCAAAATCAAAAGATTATTGTTACTTATGCATTTAAAGGCATTTGCTCAAAGTTCTTCTTTTATCCTGTTGCTTTCCATTTATAGGGGATTGTTGGAAATGGATAGCAACTTGCCTTTGTTCTTTGTCTTTGGTTTTCTCCCTATCCCACATCGAATGTTTAATGAAGTTTAGAGTTTTTTATAATAGTTCTTCCCTTTGAGTAGGTTAGCTAAGTAGCCAGTGGGCTTTTATGATGGGAATGTGAAAGCAAAGACCCGCGCATCATCCGTCCCAGCCCGATCAGGTCTAGTCATTATCGCACGTGTGGAGGGAGCGGGCTAGCTGTGGGATGAGACTTCCTTTTTGTCCAGATTTATTTTTTCCTCTAGCCCTAATTATCTCTTTGACTGTTTCTTTTAGCCGTTTAGAAGAGAGTGGCGCATGTTTTCTTAATGGGTTAGAGGGCTCTTCGTTGTTTTCTTCTATATATTTTTGCTTTTTTGCTTCAGAAAAAACAGATGACTCCGTCTCTTTTCATCGTTCATTTATTCTTCTCTGAGCAACTGTTCCTGCGAACTCCAATTCGAGTTTTAAGAGTGTGCACGGTCCTCAAATGTTGTGTTAATCTTGGAAGCAATTCCGCATGAAGGTTGTACACCACAAGATGTAAGAAATTCATTTTTAAGGCAGTGGTATTCATCTCCACGTCGCAGTCATTTCTTCTCTATTTTTGTCGCAGTGTTCCAGTTTTAAACAACAAATACTGAACTAGCCCAATTCGATTTGGGACATAAATTCTAAGCAAATTTCTAATGATTATTTGATTTTTATTAGGTATTTTATAGTTGTGATTGTGGTTATTTGGTTTTGTGAGTCAGGTACGAAGCTCAAGTACCTGACATTAATACGTACTGAAAATGAAGCATGTTGAGGACTTAATATTATATATGCCGGAACAATTGTAAATTGTATGCAGTGTAAAAAAGATTTAGTTAGACTTTAAATAAACTATAGTAGAGTTTGACATAGCTACAAAGTGAAACGTTGATTTGTTGAAGAAAATTAAACTCACTGACACGGCATAGCTTAATTTGTTGTGGTTCAACTGTAGCTTATATGCCGTTGTTTTAGGTATTACAAATGATTCCAATAACCCATCTATTGCTACATTTCTGTCTGTTTCGATTGTGCAAAGATACTCTAAAAGTAAATAGTGTCATGCTTTTATGTTATTGTATAATCCCCCATCTCTACACACACACAGATGTCTGCCTGAAACAACTCGTCACCATATCATTTCATTTTACAGGTAAAACTATATTTGGCTAAGTTGTTTATTGCGATTGGTGAGTAGGTGTTTGTATAGATATATGTTGGTGGGAATTCTCCCTCCAAAAAGATATGAAGTCTCCCTACAAAATAATAGTAAAATCGCTCAAATTTCTCTCCACGAATTATTACAAATATTCTAGAAAATTTTCTTTTGAGACCAAAATAGATAGTTCCGGGACCAAAAATGAACTAAAACGTGTCATGTGGGACCAAAAATGAATTTTTTTTCCAAGTAACAACAATATAATCTAATCAATTGAACAAACTAATTATAGATTAAAATTACCCGCTTACGCACACACTATAGAAATATTGATATTTATTTTGAATTGAATTGAACAAACTAAGTGTTATATGAAAATATTGATATTTGTTAAAAAAAATTATAAAAAATTTGCAACTACAACTAAATTTAATGATTCTTAATGCAATCAACTCTAAAATAAATTGTCTATTTTACTTCATGAATTCTCCTCCGGATTGAGCCCATTATAGGTTCATATCATTGGCCCAAAATAACAAGTGTATTTCACTCATGAGGTTGTACTGTCCCATTATACTTTTACATGAACTCTTAAAGTACTGGCCCATGAGATACAAATTAATGATATTTTGATTATTATTTGATTAACTATTTAAGTAAAAAAAATTATCTACTCCCACCGGTCCAATTATATAGTCAATTTTCTAGTCGCACTTAAATTTAAAAAAAATATGAAAACAAGAGATTAAAGCTAAACTTCCAATGATACCCTTATTAATATTTATGACTTTCAAAATTTAAGTGGTTAGTATTTTACTTTTCAAGAATTAATAAAGTGTATTTGTACATTATTATGAAAACTAATGCTACTTTTAGTAACGAGACTATATAATTGGGACATCCCAAAATAGTAATAGGGACTATATAATCGGGACGGGGGGGAGTATATGAGTATTCAAATATTGCTAATCTAATTCCATCTAAAAAAATTGCTAATCTAATTACTTTAAATTTAAAACGAGTAGAATAAATGAAGGAAACAGAACCAACCCTCATCATCTATTATATAGCACTTTTTAATGTTGTATTTTATTGTAGGAATTTTATCAATTAAGGATGCGAAAGATAGATTATTTAGAGTTTAGACCTTAAAGCTGAAAATTATTAATTTAAAGACTTCGGAGATAATATATTTTTATTCTTTTTATTGTTTAATTATTTTTATATTAACTTTTAATGAAAATTCCATTATTATTTATATGTTATAAATTTAATAACAAATTTATTAAAATAAAAAATTAATCGAAATACATCATTTTTGAGGTTCTCGATTGATAGTTTACAGATCGTAGATTGATAAATTCTCAAGTTCTAAATTGACAATTCATTTTAATAGTGTACACATGTAAATATATATCAACACACCTGATTTTGTTCTGAATGCACAAACCCAACTAAATAAATATGAAATTAAGATCAGATAAAATAAATGTAATCAACCTTGGACAAAGAGTGCCACAGTTCATCCATATGCATGCACTCAAATACTCTTCTATATATTCAGTATTCTTAATGAGAATTCCTAACTTTGAAAATGATTTGGTAAATCCATTGTTAATCATCACCACCCTTATCTATTTCTTTTTTCTCTCTCTCCAAGAGTTTGGACACGACACACACGCATACATATGTAGGGTCGATCTTAAGTTTTCGAAGATTCTGTGTAAACATTAAAAATATTATCCTAAATTTAATCAAATAAGTTTTTTAAAATGCATATAAAATATGCCTCGATCAAAATTCTGTATTTTTCAAAATTATAAATTTTGTTTCAAAATTCACAAAATAATTGCATTCATGAAGGTTTCAAAATCATATAATTCATTAGTTCACTAATCTTTAAAGAAGAACAAAAGAAACAAATTCCTTTAAACAATATAATATACGAAACTCAAATTTAAAGGCACTTCTAACATTTTTTTTGAAGGAAACTCACTTTTAATTTATTTTTTTTTTAAATTAATATTTTATAGCAAATCTTTTTCAATGGATTTCAAATCAAGCTCATGCAATCTTTTCCATAAGATGACCATTCGCAAGTAAGACTTTAATAACTTTAGTTTTAGAAAACTCCTTTGCGCAAATGCAGTTGTATTAATAGGTTTGATCAATTTTCTTCAAAAAAAAAATTGATTAACAAAATTCTATAAACAATATATGCATTAGGACAAATATTCTATATCTTCGGCCCAGTTTGATTGACAAGAAAGTAAATTTGTTGGGGAATAATTTCTATGAATGTGAATTTGAGGGAAATGAATAATAGCATTTATTTTATCTTGCGTTTGAAACATAACAAAGAAATTGCCATGATTCTCATTTTAGTATTTGACTAAAATTAAATAAGTAGGAAACGAAATACTTAAAATATTTCGTGTTTTCGTGTAAATTTCTTCATTGGTTGCTTTCATGGTGGATTATGCCAAGTTTTGAAAAACTTGAGCTTTTGTTCGGAAAATCTCGATTTTTAGGTACTAAGGTAGCGTGGAACGAAGATTGGCCGGAAAAGATAAACCCGTATGGAAAAGTGAACCCCGCGGCCACGCAACTTCAAGCGCCCAAGACCCCGTGGCCGCGCGAGGGTACTCTCGGCGCAGGCACCCCGCGGGCGCGGAAGCCCCGCGAGCGCACGACTTTCTTGAACCCCGCGGGCGCGCGGCGCCGCGCGAGTGCGCGGGCTGGTGTTTCCCTCTCGATCGGCGCCTTGTTTGTACTTGTTTTTCCCTTTCCCTCTTGGCATCTTAGATCAAAATGAATGCCCTTCATCATCCATCCCTTTTGCATGGGGATTTAAGACCTTTGGGTCAACCTAATCTAGATACTAGAAAAGTAGGTACTAATTGATCCTAACCCTAGCTTTTGGATTTTTTGTCCACAAAATCTTCCAACCTTCCTCTCACAATTAATGTTTCCTTTCCCATCACCTTCTCTCTCTCTTCTATTTTTGAAACCACTCTCCTATCTATCAAGCTATCTCTCTCTCTCCTATATCTCATAGATAGCTTTTGGAAGATATCAATCATTAAGATCACACACCTCTTTTCTTGGATAAACATTCACTCTCAACCATTCCATCATCTTCTCCAACACACCACTCCAGTTTCTCTCTACACACACACACTACACACACTAAATCTCTACACACCATTTCTCACCATTTTTCACCATCACCACTACCATTCAAGAGAGGAGGAAGACAAGAGAAAGGCAGACTAAGGAAGAGGCAAGAAGAACTCGACTTCGAGCTATCCGCGGAAGCTAAGCTCGTTTGGAGGGTTTTTCTTGTGCTATTTTCTTTCTAGTTCTTGGATGATTTGTAGGGGTTTGTCCCAAACTTGTGAAAGACATTGAATATTGTAGAAGCTTTTGTTATGTTCATTTGGTTATGAGATGACATCCTCTTATGATATTTGTGGTATTTTGAGCATGGTTATGGGCTAATCTTACTATTAGGGGGTAGATGATCGATTTGGTTTTTGATCTATGCTTATTCTTGTTGGTTGTTGTTGTTGGAATCATACCTATTATGTGAGAGTACTTGATCTCTACTTGAGCATTGTTAGAATTTAGAGGAGTCTTGATTGTGATTCTAAATCCCGAATTTGGTTCCTTTAACGTTAGGTGGATGGGGTTCCTAAACCTAATATGTTAATCTTGCTTGTATGATATAGCTAAAAGAGGTTTAATGGATAGACGGTGATAGTAATTGAAGTTAAACCAATTGAGAGGGTCTATTGTATTTGTGAGATTAACATTATCAACTCGAACTAGGCATAGTGATAAAACCATTGAGAAAATCTACACCCTAATACCTTAATCTATCTTATTTCATACTATCTTGTTTTAATTAGTGTTGTTTGCATTCTATTGAGTTGTTCAAATTTTATATTTCGAGTCTTAGTATAAAGCATTATCAAACCCCTTATTTAGAATGTTTAGGTTTTATTATAGTTGTTCTATTGTGATACATGCATAGTTCCTAAAGCAATTTCTCCCAGAAAGTCTTCCTTGTGAGATCGACTCGGGTTAGCTTATCACGTCTACGATTGACCTCGTCCAATTGCGGGTACGGTCCTTAGTAGTTGTTTTGATTGAGCATAAACCGAAAATATAAATAGTAGTTTGTGGACCTAAACAAATTTTGGCGCCGTTGCCGGGGAATGCTTTTAAGATATTGTCTTTTGGTGCTATAATTGCTTTTGTGTGTTTTGAATTTGTGAAATCGTTCTTGTTTAAGTGTTTGTGTTGTTTGTTTGTTAATTTCGTGTTTGTGTTTATTTTCTTGTGTTTGGCTTTGATATCTCTTTCCGCAAGTTACGTGTGATTTCCGTTTGTTTTTTATTGTGTATGCTAGGGAGACGAAGTCTCAATCGGAGATTAGCCCCCATGTTTGACAATATCCATCGACCAAAGAGATTCGACGTGTTCGAGTGGGAAGAAGAGATGGAAGCCAATCACAACAACCCCGACAATGCTAATGCCAATGCGGCTAGAAATATGAGAGATTTTGCTCGTCCCGTGATTGGGGTGTCGACTTCTTGCATAGTTCTTGGTGAAGCCGCAAGAAACTATGAGTTGAAGAACATTCATTTTAGCCAACTTTCCTCATTCTATGGGATGCCAGCCGAAGATGCTTTGAACTTCATCCGGGAGTTCTATGCCGTTGTTCAAACCTTTCCTCTACAAGGTTTGAATGAAGATCAATTGAAGATGAGGTGTTTTCCTTACACCTTGAAGGATCGATCCAAGACGTGGTTCATGTCACTCCCGGCCAATTCATTGGCCAATTGGAATACCGTCTACGAGAAGTTCATGGCCAAGTATTACTCAAATCAAAAGACCCAAGATTTGAGAGCTCAAATTGTCATATTTGCCCAATCTCCGAATGAAGCTTTTCATGAAGCTTGGGATCGATTTAGAGGTCTCCAACAACAATGCCCGCACCACCACCTCGCACCCGAGTTGCTCAACCAATTCTTCTACGATGGGCTTTCTCAAAACTTTCAATATATGGTAGATAATGCCGCGGGAGGAGATACTGGAGCTCGAACCGCGGAAGAGGTCTCCGACATTTATGAGAACATGGCCATAACTTCTTAACAAAAGAGTGCTAGGGGGAAGAGAGCTTCCGTCAATGAAGCCAACCCTAGTTATGATGTGATGAGGCAACTAGCGGAGTTGACAAGGCAAGTTGAGATGCTTCGAACATCCGAGAGACCGCCCCAACAAGCAATGACCGTTGAAACATGTGGTATTTGTGGAGAGTATGGCCATGGAGCTAACTTGTGCCAAAAGTCGATCGAGCCGGAACAAAGTGAAGAGGCTCATTTCCATGCTCTTCAAGAGCTAGTGTATGCCCTTCAAGCATTCCAACCTCGTCAACCTTACAACCCATACTCTCAATCATACAATCCGGGGTGGAGAAATCATCCTAATTTCTCTTGGAGGCAACCTCAACAACAACCACCTCAATCGCCACAACAACCACCTCTACCTCAACAAGCCGGAGGTAGTCAAGCTCCACCTTATCCAAGGCCGCAACAATATCTAGCCCAACCAAACCAACCGCCTAGGCCGACATTGCAAGACACATTGCAATCCTTCATTCAAGCCACACAACAAAGATTTGAATCCGTTGAAGCTTCCGTGAAGAGGATTGAGACCCAAGTAGGGCAAATAGCCGGGACCGTTGGAGAATTGGCCAAGTAAGCCAAGTCGGGCAAGTTGCCAAGCCAATCGGAGCAAGCTCAAGCCATTACCGTTCTTCGAGGAGAAAAGGTGATCGATAATAAGGTTGGAGAACCGAGTCCAACCGAGGAGGTTGAAAAAGAAGATGAGGCTCCTCAACAACAACACAAGGAGCCCGAAAAGAAGAGTGAAGAAGTGAAGAAGCCCACTCTCCACAAGGCTTCCAATCCCTACAATCCTCCAATTCCATTTCCAAATCGGTTGAGGAATGAGAAGCAAGACACTCAATTCCAAGAGTTCTACAAGCTCCTTTCAAAGGTGAATGCCAACCTTCCACTCCTTGATGTTATTCGAAATGTGCCGGCCTATGTCAACTTCTTCAAGGAACTAGCTTCCAAGAAGAGGAGGTTTGTGGAGGACGAGAAGATTGAAGTGTCCAAAGTGGCAAGTGCAATCCTACAATATCAACTCCCACCAAAGCTCCATGATCCAGGTAGTTTTACTCTTAAAATTGCTTTGGGAAATGGTAAAGAAGCATGTGGTATGCTAGATCTACGAGCCGGAATTAATTTGATGTCTTACTCTATTTATAATCAATTAGAGTTAGGTGAATTGAAACCAACTAGAATGTGTCTACAATTAGCGGATAGGTCCATGAGATATTCTAGAGGAATAATTGAAGACATTCTAGTTAAAGTTGGTGGTTTGATAATACCGGTTGATTTTGTTGTTTTGGATGTGGGAGATGTTAAAGAAACGGGTAAAGAGCACACGCTTCTCTTAGGTAGACCTTTTATGGCTACAACAAACACCTTGATTGATGTTAAAAATAGAACTCTAAAAATGTCGGTGTTAGGAGAAACCGTGTCATTTTCCGTACATGAAAACAAGGCTATTCCCGTCTCCTCATTTGAGGAAAATTGTTCTTACATTGATACTATTGATGCCTTGGCCGAAGAGGTTTTCTTGCAGGAAATAGGCTCCTATTGGAGGAGTGAAGCCTTGTTCGAGGAACTTGCTATGGAGGAAGCCCACCTCAAGTGTGGGGGAGACGAGTTGAATGCCGAAGAGATGGAGATTTTGCTAGGAGAAGGCATGAGCCTAATGGAAGTCATGGCCTCGACGGAAGAGGAAGTGAAGCCTACTCCCAATCTCGAGCTCAAGGAGCTCCCATCTCATCTCAAATATGTTTATCTCGAAGAAGAAGAAGAAAGGAAGCCCGTGATCATCTTTTCCGGGCTTGAAAAAGATGAAGAAGACCTCTTAGTAGCCGTACTAAAGAGGAACAAGCAAGCCATTGGATGGAATCTTTCCGACATCAAAGGCATTAGCCCCTCTACGTGTATGCATCGCATCATTCTAGAGGAAAGGACTAAGCCGGTTCGTGAAGGGCAAAGAAGGCTCAACCCCGTACTAATGGAAATCGTTAAGAAGGAGATTCTTAAGCTCCTAGCAGAAGGGATCATTTATCCCATAGCCGATAGCGAATGGGTGAGCCCGGTCCATGTGGTGCTGAAGAAAGGAGGGATAACGGTCATTGAGAACGACAAGGGAGAACATGTGGCTACTCGAACCACCACTGGGTGGAGAATGTGCATTGACTAACGAAAGTTCAATGCCGCCACAATAAAAGACCATTTTCCCCTTCCCTTCATTGATCAAATACTTGATAAACTAGCCGGTCATAGTTTTTATTGCTTTCTTGACGGTTTATCGGGTTATTTTCAGGTGGCCATAGTGCCGGAGGACCAAGCAAAGACTGCATTCACATGCCCGTTTGGTACGTTTGCGTGTCGAAGGATGCCATTTGGACTATGCAATGCACCGGACATTTTCGAAAGGTGTATGTTCTCCATCTTCTTCGAAATGATTGGAGACTTCATTGAGGTATTCATGGATGACTTTTCGGTCTTTGGATCCTCATTTTCCGATTGTTTAGAGAAATTAGAACTTGTCTTGAAAAGGTGCATAGAAAGTAGCCTAACTCTTAGTTGGGAAAAGAGTCATTTCATGGTTACTAGTGGCATAGTGCTTGGTCATGTTGTGTCTAAAGAAGGAATGAGTGTAGACAAGGCTAAGGTAGATGTGATTGAAAAATTGCCTCCACCCGTTAATGTGAAAGGAATTAGAAGCTTTCTAGGCCATGCCGGTTTTTACCGTAGGTTTATTAAAGACTTCTCGAAAATTAGCCAACCTCTATGCCATTTACTTTCTCAAGATGTTCCTTTTGAGTTTGATGAAAAATGTTTGTATGCGTTTAATACTCTTAAGGAGAAATTGATCACCGCACCCGTTGTTGTTCCCCCTGATTGGTCTTTACCATTTGAGATAATGTGTGATGCATCAAATTCCGCTGTTGGCGCCGTTTTAGGTCAACGAATTGATAAAATTCTTCGTGTAATTTACTATGCTAGCCTTACCTTGAATAGTGCTCAAGTAAATTACACCACAACCGAAAAAGAATTGCTTGCCGTTGTATTTTCATTGGATAAATTTAGATCCTACATTTTAGGTTCTAAAGTAATTGTGCATAGTGATCATGCAGCTTTAAGGAATTTGTTGACCAAACCACAAGCTAAACCTAGACTCCTTAGGTGGATTTTGCTTGTGCAAGAATTTGATGTTGAGATTAAGGATAGGAAGGGATGTGAAAACGTGGTAGCGGATCATTGATCTCGCCTCCCCGTTAATGAGAATTTTAATTTGTTGCATGAAAAAAGGAGTCGAGTGTGATACATTTCCCTATGAGCATGCTCTTGCGATTAATTCCTCTCCTTGGTATGCCGATATTGTCAATTATCTTGCTTGTGATAAATTGAGACCTAACCTTTCTTTTCAAGAAAAGAAAAGATTTTTGGCAATGTGTAGGTATTACTTCTGGGACGATCCATACATTTTCCATTTTGGAAAAGACGAGATAATTCGAAGATGTGTCCCGGAAAAGGAGCAAACCGATGTTCTAGCCTTTTGCCACTCATCTCACTAAAGATCCTACAATCCGGTTTGTATTGGCCTTCAATTTTTAAAGATGCTCATGCTTACTCTATTTCATGTAATAAATGCCAAAGACTTAGTAATATTGGGAGAAGAAATGAAATGCCTTTAAATATCAATCTTGTTGTCGAAATTTTTGATGTTTGGGGTATTGATTTTATGGGACCATTTCCTAGCTCATTTGGTTTTGAGTATATCCTCTTAGCGGTCGATTATGTGTCAAATTGGGTTGAAGCAATCCCCACTAGGTCTTGTGACGCTAATGTGGTTGTCAAGTTCGTGCAGGAACATATATTGAGTAGGTTTGGATTCCCTAGGGCGATCATAAGTGACGAAGGGACTCATTTCACCAACAAGTTTTTTGCAAGATTAATGAAGAAAAATGGAGTGACTCACAAGGTGGCGACTCCATATCATCCTCAAACTTCCGGTTAAGTGGAAACGAGCAACAAACAAATCCAAAATATTTTGAAGAAGACCGTGAACGTGACAAGGAAGGATTGGTCTATTAGGCTAACGGATGCTCTTTGGGCATACCGGACGGCTTATAAGACCATCCTAGGAATGAGCCCGTACCGCCTCGTTTATGGAAGAGCATGCCATCTCCCCGGTGAGATTGAGCACAAGGCCTATTGGGCCATTAAAGCGGTGAATTTTGATTTAACGTGTGTAGGAAAGGAACGAGCTTTTCAGTTATCTGAGCTCGATGAATTGAGGAACGAATCCTATGACAATGCCAAGATTTACAAGGACAAAATGAAAAAGCTTCACGATAGGCGCATTGTCAAAAAGGAGCTCACTCCGGGTATGAAGATTCTCCTCTTCAACACTCGTTTGCGGCTCTTTCCCAGAAAACTAAAGTCACGATGGAGTGGACCGTTTATCATAGAAAAAGTGTTCCCCTACGGAGTTGTCACTTTGAAAAATCCGGGAACCAACAATACATTCCAAGTGAATGGTCACCGGGTCAAGCCGTATTTGGAAGGATTTTCTCAAGAAGCCTGTGTGGATGAATTGAAGCTCGTCAATTCCAATTAATTGTCCAAAAAATTTGTCTAGCTCGAGACATTAAAATGAGCGCTGCATGGGAGGCAACCCATGATTTTCTTGCTTCAGCATGTGTAAGTCGGAGTGAAGCTAGGCGAAGAAAGCAGAAAATTGAACCAAGTGTTGGCCCGCGACCGCGCACCCCGCGCGGCCGCGCAACCCTTCTCACGGCAGGCAGCCCGCGACCGCGCTCTCCCCACGGCCGCGCGACATACCTCTCGGCGGAGCGACTCCACGAGCGCGCGACCCCCGCGGGCGCGCGATGAAAATTGGCAAAAATGGAGTCCCGTGGGCGCGGACATCCCCGCGGGCGCGCGAGCCCCGCACACCCCGCGGCCGCGCTGTCCCCAGCGGTCACGCACTCCCTCCCCTTTAAAAAGGGACCACCCGTTTGAACCCTACTTCCTCCCATTTCTTGCACCGCTTTAGAGCTAGTTCCCCTCTCCATCGCTCCCGAAAATTCCCCTCCTCTTCCACCACCAACTCCCAGCAAGTTACAAATCTAAAGAAAACAAAAAATAATAAATAATTCCAAATTTCCAACCTCACGCCACACATACACGTCACCATATTCGTCACCGCGACCGCGTCGCAGCCCCGCACCCGCGCGCAATTTCCTCCAAGCTTGCCCTCCGCTCGCCACTCACCGCCTCTGCTCTCAAGCTCGCCGTCGTTCGCTCCGTCGCGTTGGAATTTTTCTCCAGCCCAACAATCTTCCGCGACCGCGCAATCACCGCGGCCGCACTCTTCAGCCACCGAGGTCCCACGACCGTGCTCCTCCCCGCGGCCACGCGCCCGCGCTCCTCCCCCGGCCGCGCGCCCCCTGTCCCGCGCCTCTCTCTCACTGTTTCTTCTCGACTCCAGTCGTGCTCCTCAATCCGCCATGCCTCCTAGGACCAAGAATCCGTCCTCTTCTCACCAAGCGGAAGAACAAAAAAATCTCCAAGAGTTGTACAAGTGCCCATTCCTTGTACGCACACACGCTGAAGGTAACCGTTTCCGAAATTTCGATGAATTTGAAATCACTAATCCGCGCTTTCTTGATTGGAATTTGTTGAAGTTGCTAAAAATGGATAATAAAGTGGAGAAATATTTGAAAGTGCTCACGTTGGATAAATTTGCTAAAATGAAGTATGTTGGCTTGAAACCATTGTGCCTTGAGTTTTTAGTTATCTTCAAGCTTGATAATGTGAATTTGAAGATTAGCTTCCGTATGCTTGGAGAGGAATTTGAAGTAACCTTGGCCAGAATGAAAGCCTATTTCGGTTTTTCGACAACTGGGTCACGTGATAAGCCTATAGACTTCGACACTGCTGCTGTCTGGCAAGAGCTCACAGGGTTCAACAATTGGGATTCACAGGGAAAGCCTACCGGCTTCATAAGGGACCCTACACTTGCAATCATGCACAAGTTCCTTGCATACTCCATTTCAGGTAAGGAACAAGCCAACAAAGTCAACGCCACTGAGGTGTATCTTCTTTGGTGTGCCCTCCACAACACAAAGATTTGTCCGTCCTATTTCATTTGGAACGCAATTCAGTAGATGACGAGGCGCACAAAGATGCATCCCTCCTTTTGTGCATTTATCACCGCTCTGGCTGTGAAACTTAGTTTGATTCCCGACCATGGTCCTCTCCCTGATGGACAAAGCAAGATCCGAGATCTCATGATCACTATGGAAGAGCTCAAGCGAGCTCAGATTGTCTTAGATAATAGAAGACTGGTTCCTCACACTTAGCGGCCCTGTGTCTCAAACTTTATGAATGCTCAGATTGCGGCCCTTCGACGTGATAGAGAAGCCGGTTCTTCTTCAGTCCCCCGGGGCGATGATGATGATGATGATGATGAGGCCGAGCAGGAAGGAGAAGAGAATGAGAAAGATCAGGAAGGAGAAGAGAATGAAGAAGGAGAAGGAGAAGACCAAGGAGGAGAGGATAATGAGCAAGAGGGCCGAGCCCAATTCCAGCCGCAGCCTTATCCCTCGATGATGCCCCAGCATGGGTATCAGGCTGATTGGAGGTCCTTCCAAGACCATTTTGACACCTCTATGGGCCAGTTTCAGCAGAGGTTCCAGCAGTCTTATGCGGACTCTATGGGCCAATTTCTCCAGCATTTGGATACATCCATGGGACAGTTCCAGCAGACGTACAGTCAGACTATGGGGCAGTTTCAGGAGAGATTTGATGCCTCAATGGGCGAGTTTCGCCAAGAGCTGGGGTCCCTTCACCAGGATATGGGGGATTTGAGGCAGAGTATCTTTGGCCGCCTTGACAGCCACGATGAGAGAATGACGGCTCTCGAGCAAAGCTGGAACAATTGGACACTCTCCTATCCTTACCCGCAGCTTCCACAACCACCTTATGAGCCACCACCGCAGTGAAGTTGTTTTTGTGTTTCTCTTATGTTTTCTCGTGTTAGTGTGGGTGTTTTATTATTTTTCGTTTACTCTTTTGTTTGCCGTTCATTGTATTTGTCGTAAGTTTGTAGGAACCAGCGCTTGTTGCCGGTCTTCTAAACCTTGTGATGTTTTCCTCTCCCTTAGACTCCTATTGCATTGTGTTTCATACATTGAGGACAATGCATGTTTTAAGTGTGGGGGAGTAGTGTTTATTATGTTATGTTATGATGTGGATTGTGATTGTTCATGTGATGTTTTTGTTTTAATTTATTATGTTGATTGTGTTGATTTTGTTATTAAGGTTGTTATTCTAGTTATATAGGTATGTTGTAATTCTCCCGCTTAGTTCTTGTTTTGTTTTGTCCGACCGTCAAATTTGAACAATTTTAAGTATGAATCTTCAAGGATTTATCTTCAAGTCGATCATAATATGTGAATTGTTCGTGGTTTCACTCATAAACATTATTTATCTTTGAATGCGATCGCATAATTGATGATTGATGTTGAAAGATTTTGTTCTCGAAGGTTTGGGAAGCATACCTAGTCTTTTTCATGAAAATTACTCCCTTTAATCATGTATCCTTGTTTGAAAAAAAACAAAAAAAAAAAAGAAAAGAAAAGAAAAGGGAAAAATAAGGATCTCTACTCCTCTAGTTGATTTATTCGACTATGAGTATGGGAAACCACACAAGGAAACTAGGGATTTTCTCCTTACGATTTTCACCTTGTGAATTTTGATCCATATCCTTATAATTTTGTTTAAATAAAGGGGATTGCAATCCGGATTCTACTCATCTTGTGTGTTTGTCAACCTTTTTGCATATGCATGATGAGTATGGGAAACCACATTGGGAAACTCGTCTTATCTCGATGATTTTACCTAATGACTCTTGTCCTATGTTGCAATCCCTCGTGTTTTTGGTAGTTCGTTCTTAATAAATTTGGTTTTGACTTGTGGGGAAGTAACTTAATGAAAAATTGAGCTAACGTATTTTTCTTAGACTTGAGAGAACAAGCAATTCACTTGATTGGATATTGTGTCCACATTCTTGGATAATGATCGTTTTTGTAGGATCCATGCAAATTGTCAAAAATTCATGATCGCCTTGGGAGTATTTCCTTCTTGCTTCATATTTTTAATTTCTTATTTGCTTGAGGACAAGCAAAGAACTGAGTGTGGGGAGTTGTTTAGTATTTATTTGTGTTGTTTTATTGCATAATTTTGCATATTCTATAAGTTATTTTCTAGTTTCTTGTTCTCGTTTATTTCGTGTTTTCGTGTGAATTTCTTCACTGGTTGCTTTCATGGTGGATTATGCTAAGTTTTGAAAAACTTGAGCTTTTGTTCGGAAAATCTTGATTTTTAGGTATTAAGGTAGCGTGGAGCGAAGATTGGCCAGAAAAGATAAACTCGTATGGAAAAGTGAACCCCGCGGCCGTGCAAGCCCCGCGGCCGCGCAACTTCAAGCGCCCAAGACCCCGCAGCCGCGCGAGTCCCACGACCGCGCGAGGGTACTCTCAGCGCAGGCACCCCGCAGGCACGGGAGCCCTGCGAGCGCGCGACTTTCTTGAACCCCGCAGGCGCGCGGGCTGGTGTTTCCCTCTCGACCGGCGCCTTGTTTGCACTTATTGAACCCCTCTTGGACCAAAATGAATGCCCTTCATCATCCATCCCTTTTGCATGGGGATTTAAGAGCTTTGGGTCAACCTAATCTAGATACTAGAAAAGTAGGTACTAATTGATCCTAACCCTAGCTTTTGGATTTTTTGTCCACAAAATCTTCCAACCTTCCTCTCACAATTAATATTTCCTTTCCCATCACCTTCTCTCTCTCTTCTATTTTTGAAACCACTCTCCTATCTATCAAGCTATCTCTCTCTCTCTCTCCCATATCTCATAGATAGCTTTTGGAAGATATCAATCATTAAGATCACACCCCTCTTTTCTTGGATACACATTCACTCTCAACCACTCCATCATCTTCTCCAACACATCACTCTAGTTTCTCTCTACACACACACACTACACACACTAAATCTCTACACACCATTTCTCACCATTTTTCACCATCACCACTACCATTCAAGAGAGGAGGAAGAGATGAAGATAAGAGGAAGGCAGACTAAGGAAGAGGCAAGAAGAACTCGACTTCGAGCTATCCGCGGAAGCTAAGCTCGTTTGGAGGGTTTTCCTTGTGCTATTTTCTTTCTAGTTCTTGGATGATTTGTAGGGGTTTGTCCCAAACTTGTGAAAGACATTGAATATTGTAGAAGCTTTTGTTATTTTCATTTGGTTATGAGATGACATCCTCTTATGATATTTGTGGTATTTTGAGCATGGTTATGGGCTAATCTTACTATTAGGGGGTAGAGGATTGATTTGGTTTTTGATCTATGCTTATTCTTGTTGGTTGCTGTTGTTGGAATCGTACCTATTATGTGAGAGTACTTGATCTCTACTTGAGCATTGTTAGGATTTAGAGGCGTCTTGATTGTGATTCTGAATCCCGAATTTGGTTCATTCAACGTTAGGTGGATGGGGTTCCTAAACCTAATATGTTAATCTTGCTTGTATGATATAGCTAAAAGAGGTTTAATGGATAGACGGTGACAGTAATTGAAGTTAAACCAATTTAGAGGGTCTATTGTATTTGTGAGATTAACATTATCAACTCGAACTAGACATAGTGATAAAACCATTGAGAAAATCTACACCCTAATACCTTAATCTATCTTATTTCATCCTATCTTGTTTTAATTAGTGTTGTTTGCATTCTATTGAGTTGTTCAAATTTTATATCTCGAGTCTTAGTATAAATCATTATCAAACCCCGTATTTAGAATGTTTAGGTTTTATTATAGTTGTTCTATTGTGATGCATGCATAGTTCCTAAACCAATTTCTCCCATAAAGTCTTCCTTGTGAGATCGACTCGGGTTAGCTTATCACGTCTACGATTGACCCCGTCCAATTGCGGGTACAGTCCTTAGTAGTTGTTTTGATTGAGCATAAACCGGAAATATAAATAGTAGTTTGTGGACCTAAACAAGAGCTGATGTGGCACTATCTCATTGGCTGTTGGAAATTGATATATATCTTTTTGAAAGATATATACTTGTTGACAAAAACTTTTAATGTTTATCATATGATAATATCTTTATTATTTAAATATTTTATTTAATTTTGGATTTGATATGATTCCAAAACTAAATAAATATATAAAAATCAATAAATATATTATATATAATATTTGATTTTTTGCTATCTACAAATGCCCCCTCGAGACTTGTTCATTGATGACTTGTCGTTTGAAATGAATGAGTCTTGAAAATTGATTAGAGTTAAACTCGTATCAAGGAGTCTTGAACTTGAATTTAGTAGATAGTTTATACTCGTATCAAGGAGCCTTCAATTTAGATTTATTAGATAGTTTATACTCGTATCAAGGAGCTTGCAATTTGGATTTGAATTTAGATAGTTTATGCTCATATCAGGGAGCTTTCTTAAACCTTGATAGTTTATGCTCATATCAGGGAGCTTTTTCTTGAACTTGGATAGTTTATGCTCATATCGAGGAGCCTTCAACTTGAATTTGAACTTCATAGACCTTTTATACTCGTGTCCGTGAATACTTGGATTTGAATTTGGATTTGTAGATATTTTATACTCGTGTCAAGGAGTCTTAGATTTGAATTTGTATACATTTTATACTCATGTCAAGGAGTCTTGAATTTGAATTTGTAGACCTTTTATACTCGTGTCAAGGAGTCTTGAATTTGAATTTGTAGACCTTTTATACTCGTGTCAATGAGTCTTGGATTTGAATTTGACTTTGTAGACATTTTATACTCGTGTCAAGGAGTCTTGGTATTTTTTGAAGAGTTTAGATAGTTTTGACTCTTATCAAGGAGCTTTGGAAGATAGTTTAGGCTCTTATCGAGGAGCGTTTGAATTTTGAAGACTTTAGATAGTTTAAGCTCTTATCAAGGAGCTTTGAAGATAGTTTAGGCTCTTATCAAGGAGCGTTTGAATTTTGAAGACTTTAGATAGTTTAAGCTCTTATCAAGGAGCTTTGAAGATAGTTTAGGCTCTTATCAAGGAGCGTTTGTATTTCATGGACTATGACATGTATTGGAAGATTTGAATAGGTCAATGACAAGATTTATAGCCGCTTCTTCTTCTTCACTTGGGGATTCCTCAAAAGGTTTTCCCCCATCATTTGTTTATTGCTCTTCTTCAAATTTGTGAGGCTTTTGCATCGACATTTCTTCAACTCCATTTGCGGCCATGCTTAACTCCATGTCGTAAGCTCTTGTGGCCAATTCCTCAAAGGTCTTTGGTTGAATCCCTTTCAAAATATATCGAAGACCCCAACACATGCCTTGTATGCATATCTTAATTGCTGAAGTTTCTGATAATTGATCTTTGCAATTCAGGCTCAAGCTTCTCCAACGGTTGATGTAGTCAATGATGGACTCTTCTTTTTGTTGGTTTGTATTTGTGAGTTCAACCAAGCTAGCCGTCCTTCGAGTACTGTAGAAGCGGTTTAGGAATTATTTCTCCAGATGCACCCAACTATCAATTAAATTTGGCTCCAAATTGGTATACCAATCAAATGCGTTGTCTTTTAAAGAACGAACGAATTGCTTCACCAAGTGATCTTTGTATGTCCCAGCATCATTGCAGGTTTCTACAAAGTGAGCCACGTATTGTCTTGGATTGCCTTGTCCATCAAATTGTTGAAATTTTGGTGGTTGGTAGCCATTTGGCATTTTCAAATTGTCAATTCTTGGGGGTATATGGCTTGTTGTAAGTCCGTAATGATTTACGGCTATCTCCAGACTTGTCTTTGATTGTTTCCAGTATGAAATCTTTGAGTTGATCAACTAGAATTGAGCCATCAAATGATACTTCAACTTCTTTGGCTGTAGATTTTTCATTGTTGTTGGCATGTAGCTTTACAGATATTTCAGCTTCAGTATCTTCATCCACTTGCTCGCCACAAGTATCAAAAATCATTTCTTTTTTCAGCTTCAGGATTTGAGCATCTCGCTCTTGTATTCGCTTGGCAAGTCCTTCGGCCAGCTTCGTCAAATTTGCAATTTGTTCTTCCAGAATTGTAGACATCTTGATGCTTGAGGAAATTGGTGAAGAGAAAAGATGAGAGGTAGAGATTGTCCCACTGGGCGTGCCAAAATTTGTAACACAATATTTTTGTATTTAATTTGGTAAAACACAAAATAGTATACAATAAAATGATTTCGGATCAAAAATATAAATTTATGAATCCAATCTCTATTTTTCCTCTGATTCTTCTCTTCAAAACTTGATTTTCAAACGGTCTTTGAAATCTTCAGAGTAAATTTGTCTCTTTGATTTTCTCAGACTTGTTGTTTGGATCAAATGCTAATTTCGGAATGAATTTGATGAAGAACGCCTTTGACTGCCTTGCTTATGGATCAAACATCGTCTTCGGGATGAATTTGTGAAGAACACCTTTGAATGTCACAAGAACGCATTGAATATCTTTGAGAATTTCACTTATGGATAAGTGAAGTTAACTTGGAGGGCCAACGCCTTGTTTCCGGATCAAACGCTAATTTCGGAATGAATTTGATGAAGAACGCCTTTGACTGCCTTGCTTATGGATCAAACGTCGTCTTCGGGATGAATTTGTGAAGAACACCTTTGAATGTCACAAGAACGCATTGAATATCTTTGAGAATTTCACTTATGGATAAGTGAAGTTCTCAAATTCTTGAACTCTTCAAATGGTCTTGCTTGTGGATCAAACGCTGTCTTCGGGATGATTTTGGTGAAGAACGCCTTGAATATCTTTGAGAATTTCACTTATAGAAGTTCTCAAATTCTTGAACTCTTCAAATGACTTCTGGTGTGTTTTTCAACTGATATGGAGGCCCCTAGTTATAGTTGTAGGGAAAGAGATCTAGAGCTGATGTGATATTATCTCATTGGCTGTTGGAAATTGATATATATCTTTTGAAAGATATTTATTTGTTACCAAAGACTCTTGATGTTTATCATATAATAATATCTTTATTATTTAAATACTTTATCTAATTTTGAATTTTATAAGATTCCAAAACTAAATAAATATATAAAAAATAATAAAAATATTATATATAATATTTAATTTTTTGCTATCTACAGAGAGTACTAGGAAAATATAAAATTAGTGCTCCTATAGTTTATGGTTCCTTTGCGGCGTACTTCTTACACGACATCAGAACCACATTTATATAAATATATTATTATTCGCAAAATGCTACTAATATACTACCTCCGTTTCATAATGTTTGTTGTTTAAGGTTTTTTTTTAGTTTCAAAATGTTTGTTGTTTTATATAATTTGACATCCTCTCTCCCAATTTTAATCCTCTCAAATCCTACAAGATTTTTTTATTCTAACTTACCTATAATATATGAAGAGAGAAAAATATATGGAGAGAGAAAATATTGTTATTTTTTAGAAAAATATAGATGGATTAGATTTTATGGCATATATAAGGGATGGGTATATTTGTCCACAAAATTAATTCTTAATTCCAGATAAAAAAAACAAAACAACAAACATCATGAAATGGAGGTAGTATTATTTAATTATGAGAAATATTATGATTTCGCTATGATTGATCATAATATTTATTATGGTATATTCTAATATCTCCCCTTTATAAATGAATTATAGTTGGGAATGAATACATGAATCTGGTTGTCAACACTTTCCATTCTGCTCCATAACCTATCCATTCCCATACATGTGGTCGGTTTTTGGGTGATTTTGCATCTTGTTTTTGTTTCTATTTTTTCTATTTCCCGGCTAACGACGTGCATCCACGATTAGCAACAATTTCTTGTGCTTTCTTCATATGCCTAAGTTTACGGTTTTAATTATCTTATCTATAAATTAAAGATATTCTTAATTTGTATTTCACATGTACTATTAATACATGTTTAATGAGCATTAATAATAAGATAAGATTCTCTTGTACATTTTTTTTTAAGATTCTCTTGTACATTGAATGTACACAAGGCTTATGCCAGATAGGCAGGCTCTAGATCCGATTCGATCAAATTCGAGACCCGACGTGGCTCAAATAAAAGTATCACGTTGATTTTACTAAAAAAAATGCTTCCACTTTTTTTCTAAAAAAGGGTGATAATTTCTTAATTATTAGTTATTATTATATTTTTTTATTGAAAAAATATCATTTATAATATTAAAAAGTAACACTTTTAACACTAAAACATATATAATGCACCCAATGTGTATACAGCACGTGTCCCAACATACATAAGGCTTAATTAAGTATACTTGATGTACATTGATATTCCCTAATAATAAAATATCTTCGCCTTTTGTTTCTTTAAGGTATGGCATTATTAAGGAAGAATATTGATATATGAGTACAATTAACCAAACAAAAATATTATATATAATTATCTTTATATAGAAAAAGTAAATACACTAGATAAGGAATATACGAAATTCACATGTATCATGATTATAGAGAGGGGGGTATGTGTCAAGATTTGTTTCGAGGATGAATGCAAAATAATAGCAATAATTGAATTAATTGGCGAAAGCTGATGCTGACCTAAACTAGTACTACGGAGGCTAGGTGTAATACAACCAACTCCACAATCCTCAACATATATTTAATTTTACAACCAAAGCAAATAACCATTATTACAATTTACAATACACATTTAATATCAACACACATCTTTGTCTCAAGCAATTACTTCTAGAATATTATTGAAAAGCTAATTACAGATTTACAGCTCAATTAGGTCCCTTGTTTTTATAAGTATATTAGGAAAAAAATAAATGTAAATCATATCCTACTTTATAAGTTATGAATTAATCTGCCCAACTAAAATTAATTAGATGCACACATAAGATTTTTCATTTTTTTTAAATATATGCTTGTTGATTTTAGCATATGCATATGTATATTGAATATGAACATCTACATATTGAATTTTCGCATTGTATTTTCTAACACGTTAAAAAATTGTCACCGCATTTTACAAAATTGCCATCTCCATTTTTTTAATTTTGATATAAAATAGCATTGTGATTGTTGATTTAAGCATTTGTATGTTGAATTTTGGTATTGAATTTTTGAAAAAAAATTATGAAATTGATATCTATTATTCAATCAATCGGATCATCTAATAAGATAGTTGAAATTGATCATAAATTTACACGCTATGGTTATGTATGCATGTTAATTGTGTGTATGTAGTGGAGACCATGAATTCCACCCAACTAATTCACTTTTTTTTTAGTTGGAGAGGAGATTACTTTGATGATTTCCTTACCGATAAACTACAAGAATCTGTGGTAGCTTATTCACATTTTATGTAATGGATGCAATTTTTTGGTTTAAGTGGCTAAATAAACCGGAGAAAAATTAGAGATAATGGACATTAACTGGTTAAAAATTTGAAAGTGCTTTTTTTATTATTAAATTCCTTCAAAAGGCTAGGTAATAATTAATTATAATATTAATACTACCATTTCTCATATTCTATTTTTGCATATTTTTTTCCGCGACGCAAATGTGAGTAACGAATATTGTTACAAGTGTATATTATAACAATTTATAATCACTTAAATTTTGATTCAAAACACTCCATATCCAATATATTTTCCTATCAAAATGTCAGCATTATATATGTACACATTATTTCTTCAAATACATTTTAAAATGAATATTACATATTTACCATAAATATGCCATATGGATAAACTACACCATTATTGGGCATGTACACAAGTGCCATGTGTTACTAAAGCAAAATATCTTATTGAAAACTAAAAAACCCCATAAAATAAAATAAATATTAACACAACAATATCAAACACACAAACCATGTGAAAGGTGAATTGGGTGGAATCAACTAGGCTTTCCAACTTCCAAGAGCATACATTAATCGCCGTGACCAAAAAAAAAAAACTATATACCCTTCTGTTTCATCTTGATTATTGTTTTAATTTTTTTATCTAAAATTATAATTAATTTTATAGACTAATATATTCATCTCTCATATATGATATAAAATCTTATTCACTTATATTTTTCTAAAATAAGATTTAATATATGATTAAAATTAAGAGAAAGAGTATGAAAATATATAAAATAATAAATATTTTGTTATAAAATAAAAATATTAAAATAACAATCATAATGAAATGATGAGAACATAATTTTACATGTCCACGTATTATTTTAATATAACTCTCACTAGTCTTCTTCTTCTATTTTTTTTTTTAGTGAAAACCATCATTAGTTATACACCCATAACCTCTCTGGATAAGATTCTTAATTTTAAAATATTTGTTTGACGAATACTAGAATATTCACAATTGAAATCCTCAAAACCCGTGAAGTCCTTAATTAATTTCCACAATTCCTTAGTTGACTTAAAGAAAAGTCCTTATGTAATGAAACTAGGAACTTAATTACTCACTTCATTTATATATATAAATGTCATTCTATTATTTTAATTTTGTTTCCAAAAAAAAAAATATCATTCTATAAAATTGAGATAAAAAATTCACATTTTTCTCATAATTTTCCTCATTTAATGCATTCAAACATCTAGATTTAACTCATTTAATGTATTTACACAAGAGTGTATTAGAGCATCCACTATGGGGGGTGCTTATATCTATATGGCAAAATAAGCACAGGTTCCACCATAGTGGAACACAAGTCAAGGTAGCAAAATAAGGAATGAGTCCCTTGTGCAAGTACCTGGTTCTTGAATTAAATAGTGGGCCCAAAAATTTTATCTCTCCTCCCCTTTTGCATTTTTGGTGCTTTCTCTCTTCTCCCATTTTGTATTTTTGGTTCTTGAATTAAATAGTGGGGTCCATGAAGAATTAAAAGTGAGATAGCACCATAGTGGAGAAAATATTGAGTAATTAAAAAAAAGAGTGATTGATGATGTGGCACACATGTGGCATTACTATGGGGTAGTACCATAGTGGATGCTCTTAGGTACTTCAATTAATTTATTAATTTATGTGCATTCATCCAAAATGACATATAAATAGAAACCTAAGGAGTATTATTTTTTCTGTTATTTAATATAACTCAATTATTAAAACTTATTAATGAAACTTAGTTCAAATAATATAGAGAATACAAAGCATATTGAAGCTAGCCCTATTGGAATAATGCTCCTCCACGCCATACACATGGTACGTACGTACAAAGCTTCATTATAGAGATATGATTTTGTGTTGGAATCGTCTCGTGTTATTGGAATATTGATGGTGCTTCTATTTTAATTTCTTTTACTTTAGCTCTATCTTACAATTATGTATGATTTATGCTATCCAATTATATTATAGTTTATAATTATTTTTAGTATATAATTAATTTTCTTTTTTTTTTACATAATATAATTATTTATTATTATGGTTAATTATAATTATTAGCAATAAATATTAAATGTGATTGGTTATACTACACCAAATATTATTAAAATATTAAATTTTAATATTTGGTAAATACTTAATTAAAGCTTTGATTATTGATTAATATGTTCTTAGACTTATACCCTTGTACCTCATTTTAGAAAGACATTGACTTATATTTAAAAAAAAATAATCAAATTTTACATTAAAACTTTATGGATGATGACTTTAATGAATATGAGGCTTTGTATAATTTAAAAACTTTTATTGTAATGTGAAAAGAAATTAAAATCTAATAATTGAACAATTAGCAGTTAGTATTAATTATCACTAATTGCAAAGTGAAACTGGGAACTTGGACGAGAAAAACTGGATTTTTAAAATAGAAAAGTACTGAATAAGAAACTGGAAAATATATGAAAATAATAAAGTTAAAAAATTAAAAATAAATTAAAGAGCTAGCTAAAAATGAAATTAAAAAACTTAAAAGAAATAAATATGAGTATTTTCAGACAGTTTGATAATATTTTTGTCTGTCATTATTATCTTATAGAATTATTTAGAGTGATTTTTACACTCTCCACAATATTGGATTGAGAATTAAGATCTCATATTATACTAATATATTACATTTCTGTTGCATAATCTAGATAATTGTCACGTCATTAAATTATAAAATAAATCAACATTGTTGTGTACTCCTTTATCTTAGCATATTTCATGGAAGAAAATTTTCCCATATTCCCATCTTAAACCGTGTGTGTGTTTTAATATTAGTATTACACCCTGTACAATGCATGGTGATAGATATAAACCGTTTGTGTAAATAAAATAATTAAGTTTCAATTAAATACTTCATAGAAATAATTATAAAATGTATAAAAAATATATTAATATTACATTTAAATTAATTCGCTATTTTATCACCAGACAACTCATATTCACGATCATGAATAAATTTTAGGGTAAATTACACTTTGATACATACATTCTGGACACTTTTTCAAAAATGATCCACTTTTTCAAAATTAATAATATAGTGCCCACTTTTTCAAAAAAATTATAAATTTAACATTTAATCAATTTTACGGTCCGAAAATCGTACGTAATTGATTATATTTTAATATTCATATTTCTCCAGTCATGTAGAAAAGATTCATCCAATTAATAAATATTAAATTACAATCAATTACATACGATTTTTGAGCCATAAAATTGATTGAATGTTAGATTTGCAAAAAAAATTGAAAAAATGGGTACTGTTTTGCTAATTTTAAAATATATAGTTGGTCATTTTTTAAACAATATCCAAAATGTAGGTATCAAAGTGTAATTTATCCATAAATTTACACTTTATACTCATTGTGCCCAACAAAACAAATAACATAATTGATTCGCTTGAAATCCATTACAAACACAAATAGATCAAGTTCTTTACAGTTTTAGACACAATGAGAAAAATTAATAAGAAAATTACACAACACCGTAAAAAAAATTAAAAAAATTATATACATATGGCTTGAGCAATACCATCCCCATTTGATTAGTGTTTCATCATCATCTTTATTCGTAGATAACGCATCTATTAACATTTATTTGGCGTAAATGTAATTTAGTTGCAACTTAATTTAAAAATATGAACGGTAAATATAAAGATGATTTATCAGAAACTAACTTATTCTCCGATTTAAGTTTTGTGTTATATTGAATATTTAAAAATAGATAATGTCCACATAAAAAAAGGTTGAATTGGGCATAGTGGTCGATCTAAAATCCATATTTATTTTTTAATTAGTTTAATTTTTTAATTTTTAATTTTTTTTAAAGCAATTATTCACAAATATTTATAAATATTTTTATGTAAATTTTGATTTTTTTTTAAAAAAAAGTCAACTTCTTTTTAAAATGGGCTATAAGAATATAAGTGTAAAAAATAATGAAAGACTTAATTAATCACTTACCAAATATTAAGAATATACCTTAATTATCTATTATGGCTGGCCACAGTTATACATGTGCCCAAATAGTATTACCCAAAAAATAAAGGATAAATTATCATTTATATGACAAACTAATTTCATTTTTGTCAAATATATCTTAATCTAACACATTTGTCAATAAAATACTTACACTATTTGAAAATTAATCCAATCTATCATCAGATACATTTTACGGTCAAAAATTTTGAATGCTTCAACAAAATATTTGGATTTTTTTTCTCGTGTTATCGTCAAATCGTACGTAATTGATTATATTTTAATATTCATATTTCTCCAGCCACGTAGAAAAGATTCATCCAATTAATAAATATTAAATTACAATCAATTATGTACGATTTTGTCGAGCAGTAAAATTGATTGAATGTTAGATTTGAAAAAAAAATTGAAAAAATGGGTACTGTTTTACTAATTTTAAAATAGTGGGTAATTTTTGAAATAATATCCAAAATGTAGGTATCAAAGTGTAATTTACCCATATATTTACACTTTACACTCATTGTGTCCAACAAAACAAATAACATAACTGATTCGCTTGAAATCCATTACAAACACAAATGGATCAAGTTCTTTCCAGTTTTAGACACAATAAGAAAAATTAATAAGAAAATGACACAACACCGTAAAAAACAATTAAAAAAAATTATTATACATATGGCTTGAGCAATACCATCCCCATTTGATTAGTGTTTCATCATCATTTTTTTTTTAGATATACACATCAATTAACATTTATTTTGCGTAAATGTAATTTAGTTGCAACTTAATTTAAAAATATGAACGGAAAATATAAAGTTGATTTATCAGAAACTAACTTATTCTCGGATTTAAGTTTTGTGTTATTTATATTGAATATTTAAAAATAGATAATGTCCACATAAAAAAAGGTTGAATTGGGCATAGTGGTCGATCTAAAATCCATATTTACTTTTTAATTAGTTTAATTTTTTAATTTTTAATTTTGTTTAAAGCAATTATTCATAAATATTTATAAATATTTTTATCTAAATTTTAAATTTAAAAAAAAAATATAAGTCAACTTCTTTTTAAAATGGGCTATAAGGGTATAAGTGTAAAAATATATTAATCAGTAATGAAAGTCTTGATTAATCACTTACCAAATATTAAGAACTTACCTTAATTATCTATTATGGCTGGCCACAGTCACACATGTGCCCAAACAGTATTACCCAAAAAATAAAGGATAAACTATCATTTATATCACAGACTAATTTCATTTTTTGTCAAATATATCTTAATCTAACACATTTGTCAATAAAATACCTACACTATTTCAAAATTAATCCAATCTATCATCAGATACATTTTACGGTCAAAAATTGCTAATGCTTCAACTAAATATTTAGATTTTCTTCTCGTGTTATCGTCAAATCGACCATATTTAAGGCATAATATCTAAATTTATTTATTTATTTATCATTTTTTAGACTTGATTTTGGCCAAAAAATTCATTCAAGTTTACATATGATTAGTTTTTAAATATTTTTTATATTAAATTACTAAAAGTGTTAGTTTGAAATATATTTAAATATAAAAATAATAATTTATAAAAAAATGAAAGTGTAATTAAAATAGATAGATGGTCTGGGGCAATGGTCAAAAAGGGAGGAATGGAGAATTAAATGGAATGCATGCGAGAAAAAAAGGGCATTGCTTTTGTAAGGGAAACCAGCCAGCAGGAGACAAATTGAATTTCCATCACCCACAAATGTGGACTAGTTTTATTTCATATATATATATATATATTCTAATCAAAATCAACGTCACATACAGTCGATTTAAAGCTACTTACAGATTATGACTATCATAAATGCCAAACAATAAATTTGGTCAGATATTACATACATTACCACTAAAATTTAAATTAAATAAAAATAGATAAAGGAAAATCTTGCTTTTTCGGGACTGTTTGGTAAGAAGAGAAATCCCTAGCGCTAGAAAGAAACAAAATATGGTTGATTAATCAAGCTGTATCATAAATCATAATCACAAAATTATGCGCTTGGTGGTGATCGATGCCTCTCTTTAGATTTAACTTATTCAAGATCCCAAAAACGTCTTCTTAATTTACTGTTCACCACTGCTTAGTACTAGGTCATATTGTCACACTTTTTTTAATGTATATATTTCACCGCATTTTTCATTATCAAATTCATAATTTTAATTAGAGATATCTGGTCCGTACGCTCAGTTTCAAGCCCAGCCGTATCGGGTTGTCAGACTATTCCGTTTAGATCAATTCGGACTATTTTTTTTTTTCTGAATGAAATTTTTTTGACCCTAATTCTAACTCTTTGATTTCAAGCAGACTATCGAGCCTGAAGTTTATAAAAATATCTTGAATATTAATGAATTTATCAATTTATGTCACCTAAACTTCTAATTTTAACCAAGTATCACTAATTAAAACATAACATAACTTACCATTAATTAATTGAATAAATCATTTAAATATCAAGAATGATATGTTTAATTTAGTGCTTAAATTAGATGATAATAAATATGGCAAATTCAATATTTAACCAAAATATAAAATAAACAATAAAAAAAAATTGATTATTCAGGTCAACCCACTTAATTTCTGACTAATCCTATGGGTGTCGTGTTATTCGATCTAACTCACTTCGCGTTAAATTCCTTTCATATTTCTGGCTCTGAACCTTTTTTTCTGGAGCTATTCAGTCAGCCCATCAGTTTTAAGTTGAATTGACATTCCTAATTTTAATAATGTTTATTATAAAATAAAAATTGATTATAATATAAACAACCGTAGTCAATACTTATCGCTAAAAAATTGAATTAAAAATATTATATTTTCCAATTATGAAAAAATTAATTATAATAATAAAATTTCTTAAATACTAAAAAATAATTATAAAATACAACTGAGTGGTAATAAATCTATTTAACAATTATTAAATTAAACTAAAGCAAAAAAAATGAAAATAAAAAAACATAAGAAAAATTTAATTAAAAGTGAAACAGACAGAATATATAACATAAAATCTCACGTAGTCACGTGCTCTCCTACCTAATCTAACTGCTAGAATTCATGCATGTATGATGTATATCAGCACGTGTAAATTGGGAGGATCGTCTAATGGTCCAAATATTATTGAGCTCCTTAAATATTCAAGTCCACATAAATAGTATATAACTAGTGTTAATATTGCAAATTAAATTATAGGTAATAGGTAAATCGAGATATATTTTGGCAAAAGTTATTATGTCTCTTAAATGAGTTTGGACAGAGAAAATTAGTTGTATTGTTTGATAGAATTCAATGAAATTTACTCAACCTCATTATAAGCTTGGACTCGAGACCGTCAATTTTCGAATATGATTTTGTCGATATCATTATTGTGAGTACTCATAATTCCAAATTTTGAAATCTTGCAGCAGCTAAAATTGCATTATTTAATTAGATCAAAATATTGGATCTTATATTTTGAGGATCGTATATGAGGAACTCCTTTGCAAACTATTTCAGTCTTAGCTAAAAGCGGAAAAAAAAATGGATCTAAATTGATATTGACATTTATTGAGTTGAGCTAAGGATTGTTTTTAACCTAAAAAAAACGAGTCACTTATATAAATCGAGCTCAAGGCACAAGCTAGATTAAATATTTTTGAATCAAGTCGAGCTTAATTGAAAAGCTCAAGCTCGAACTATCTATAGCCCAATTGGGGAATTTATAGTCCTATTAATTTTAATTTTTATCCCATGATTGGATATTATAGAATTTCATTGTTCAAATAAAATAATATTATGTTTGAATCGCTCAATTGTCGTTTTAATGATTTATGATATATTGTTAATATAATGTTTGAATTGACGGTTTATGATTAAAGTGTATGATGGATGAGTAATTTTACTCTTCAATACAAGTGGTGCAGGATGTAATGAATTCAATTACCCCAAAATTGAGGATGATGAGTAATCAATTAAACAAGTGATTGGAGCTCAGATCATCATCAATACCGGACTCTAATTATTTGAACCAAACTTTTGTGTAAGGTGAGATAATTTTATCTATCTAAGCTAAACTACTCTAATCATTGTAACCAAACACACCCTTTTATACTTTATGACATCACATTTGGGAATATATAATCGATTGTAAAAAACTCAAAATGCAATTACAAATAATAAATTGGCCCAGTGATTTTAGAACTGTAATGAGTAGAGCTACTCGAATTTTGACTTACAAAAGGCTTGTTCAGATTTCGGGAGTTTTTCTAAATGAGCCAAACTGAAACCTGATAACACTCACTTTGTCAAGCTCGTGGACACATTCGAGCTCGTGCCACTTCGAAAATGTTTGCTCATAAATCAAAAATGACAAATTAAATAGAACTCTCCATGAAAAAATCAAGTCAAAGTAACATTAAGCTAAACTAAGAAATGAACAAACTTTAGATTAAATGAACATAGATGTATCATATGTAATGTTATCAAATTTTGGATATAAAAATTTAAGATGTATCATAGGAGTAAAATTTTCATTCTCGATTTGTTAAAAAGATTAAAAATATATTGGAGTAAATATATTTATAGAAAAAATATAAAAATATAATTATACCGAATACAATTATTTATAAAATAAGAATTTTTACATATAATACACATAATATTTTTAAAATTTATAAAAATATTAAAATGAGAATAGATGTATCGTGTATATATGTACTCTAATTGAATCAATACTAACTGATTTTGAACTAACATTAAGCAAAGCTAAAATATATGAGACTTGTTCCACTGAAAAGTTTTAACTGTGTCGAATAATCATTCATATTGATAAGAGATGTATATAACAAAAATATTTAAATATGTTGAATGATATCATTTGATTATACAATATTGTGATATATAAATGTTAAATATATCAAAGACTTGTATATATATTCTTAAATTTAAAGATATTTGTGTGTGTGACTGGTGAAATCCATCACTTTTAAAATAACATATAAATATTGAAAATGCGAAAAATAAGATTAAATCATAATTTTTCAATACAACCAAAATATTTTTGTTTTCTAGGTCCGTATTTAATATAATTTATTATAAACGTCTAGCTATAGAATAGTTATTGAACATTTTTTGAATATTCATTTTAATATTTTTTAAATTTTAAAATAATATTTAAACTTTCCAACTAATATAATATGATGTACTAACACATGAGTAACACATAGTACACATAGTAAAATAATATTTAAACTTTCCAACTAATATATATCACATTATATTTAATATTGAATTGAATTATATTTAAAAAAAAACTTAAAATAGAAAAATTAAGGGAGAAAGAATAAAATTGTCATTTAAGCTTTTTATTAAGAGTTCGAGTTCGAGGTCGAGTAGTATAATGTTAAGCTTTTCACTAGGCGGGCTCGATCATGAAGGAAAAGGCTTGAGCTCGAACCCATCAATTCATTAACGGGCCGAGCTTGAGCCTCAAGGTACTGCTCGACTAGTTTTGTTTAAAGTCCTACTGATTCTTCAAGTACGATAATCTCTCTACGTAAAGGGTCAAATTTAGGGCTTTGAACCCACCACCTTTTCTGTAATAATAATAATGATGATCAAAAAAAGAGGGAATGACATCCAAATTAATATCTAAACTATATTCTCATTTACACGCCTAAATTTTATTTGGTCTCAAGAGGTACCCTGAACTATTATTAAAAAAGGTACAAATACACTCTTCACTAATGGAGTAATGGATATCGTTAACAATGTCGATTTAAAAATTGAAAATTTGAACTGTTTAGACGGCCTTAACGCTTCCCGTTATTAAAGGGTGTATTTTGCACTAATATTAATAGATCAGGAGGCGGTTTGATACCAAAGAAAGTTTAAATATACATACTACATTACTACTGCATTATATATGGATGAGACTGTGAATCTAGTTTAGGTGTCAATTTGGATATTTTCAATAATAACAATAATACCCAAATAAACAAATAATTCCAAATATCCAATTGCTTCCATGGTTACAACTAACATGCAAAAAATTTACAATTGGAATGAAATAACACATATACCAAGGTTCACATACAAAAGCAAGAATATATATATATATATATATATATATATATATATATATATATATATATCTTCAGTTACCATATCTTTCACCCCAAACAATTAATTTAATCAAAAAATTCACATCTCTATCTAAAATCTACTCTACCCACAAACTCAAACTTTATTGTCCAACTTCTCTTCCTTTAATAAAAAAATTACATTGTAAATCAAAGTGGCCAAGAAAGCTATAAACTTTACTACTGTTTCTGCAATTCCCTGTCTCCACTTTTCCCCACCCCTTCAAACCCACACTATACGCCATTTCACCGCCCCCTTTCACTTTTCTTTTTCTTTCACTCTACACATTTTGCTCATTCTCCACAACTAAAATCACAACATATATCCCCTTAATTCTATACCATAATGTTTATACACAAATTCTCTTGTCCTATATAGCACATGACATCAAATTCACATTTATCATAAATCGGTCCTCGAGTGACCTCCAATATTTATCTATGTACTCACGGTTACTAATATTAGTTTGAATAGTTTCACAAAAAAAAAGACTACAGTTATAAAATTCTGGCTCGAAATAAATCTAGTCCGAATCGGCTCGAATGAATAGTCTGACATCCTAATAGGACTAGTTTGAAATTGAGTGGGTTGATCTGAATAACCTGAATTTATATTATTTATCTTTATATTTTGGTTAGGGTTAGGGGCACATAGCCCTCTTGACTATTCTTCAAGGGTTCACATTGTCCCCTCTTTGACCATTTTGGTCAATTTAGCTCCCTCAATTTTCTAAAATGACTCACATTGCTTTTTTTGTTGATGAAAAAATTAACACCATTAACAAACACACACCAGCCCACACTTTTCTCACATACTGTGATCTTTTCACATAATTTTACACACTTTTACAATTAACCAAAGTTGCAACAAATTAGTAAATTATGGTTAATAATTAATAAAATAATAAATACCCATAAATTTATTAATAAAATAATAAATTTAGAATAGTAAAAATTTATTAATGAAAAATTAAATATTTATAATATACATATATATTGAGATAATTATAAACTTATTTTGAATTTTAAAATTCGTGATGAATTTTACGAATAGAGATCGAACCTTCATTTATGGTGATTTAATGTTTTGCAAAGGGAGAAAGATTTAAGAATTTCAGATTTGATTAGATTTTTATCTTCAGAACTCATTATATAGTGATATTAATTGATTTGCAGATTCATTTTGCCATTGAAAATGGAGTCCAATACTTAATTGTAAATTTGAAATACGAGGATATTAGTTTTATATTAAAATAATTTTATAAATTATCTAATATATATATATATATATTATAAATATTATTGTTTTTTGATATTATTATTATCATTATTATTATTATTATGTGAAAAAATTATAGTATATCAGAAAAACTGTGTGTTTGTTATTGGTATTAAATTTCCATCCACAAAGGAGCAATGTAAGCCATTTTAAAAAGTCGAGGGGTTAAATTGACCAAATAGTCAAAATCTCAAAGAGAAGACAATGTGAGTCTTGAAGAATAATTAGTTAAATATTGAAAATTTCATATTTGATGTAGTTTACTCTGAGTATTAAAAATATGATTGGTGAAATTTAAATGATTTGTTCAATTAATTAATAGTAAATTACGTTATACTTAATGAAAATTTGTTAAATTTAGAAGTTTTGACTAAATAAATTGATAAATATATACATAATAAAAAAAATCATATAATTTTTGGACCAACAGACCAATCCAAAAACTAATGAGTAGTGCTGGTAAATAATTTCTAACCCCAAAAAAAAAATCTAACCTGAATTGAATTGATTCAAACTGAATAGTAAGACAATCCAATATGACTAACTCGAAGTCGAACGGATTACGGATCGGCGAGACTGGCATCTTACCACGGTGGATAAGGTAGAGGTCGGATATTCGAGTTTCAAACTTGTTATTTGTCTCATTCTCAAGAAACCCACTAGTGAAAAAGTTGGTCATCAATTGTAATATGTTATGATTTATAAACTGTGACTTTTTTTTTTCCTGGGAAATTTGGATACTTTGCATAAAGCTGAATGGAGTAAAGTAGTAGCAATTTTTAATGTTGTAAGAAGAAGGCTAAAACTTTACAAATAACAAAGCACAAGTAATAATGCATTACTCATTCGTCAGTCATTTGCCATGCTCCAATTTGAAGCACCCAAATCGAAGCAACCAAAAAAAAAAAAAAAAAAGACCACAACCTAAGTGCTCTTTTTTGGCTCTAGCACTTTGACCTAAACTACACTACTTCCTTTCTTTATAACAAAATCAAAATAAAAAATACTTACAATGATTTATTTTATTTCTAGATACCTAAACATTAATTACTCCCTTTTTTTAGCTTCTCCGGAGGTTGACGATGAAGCTCTCGAGAATTTTGGCATCATTATAGACTTCTCGTACGATGGATCACTCACTGAACGGCATAGTATTGATTCAGCATCTGCACATTTTTTTTTTCAGTTTACTATTGTATGATTAGAGTAAAATTAAATTGATGATAGTAATTTACTAACTCAATTCTGAAGAAACTATACTATACAGTTAGCAAAAAATAAAATAAAATAAATAATAATAACAATACCTCTAGAAGCATTGAATGATTTCTTGCAGTGCAAAATGGCGCCTTGAATCCCATCCTGCAGCTGCAGCAGAGAGTCGTCACGGCGGTCGGAGACAACCTTCGCAGGCGGCGCCGCAGCAGCGGCGGCGGAGGCCGACCGGCTTTTGCCCAAGTGCTTCCGCACAACTTTCAACCCTGCTTGCAGATTGTTCCCTTGCCTGTGCTGAGAAGTCTTGACATTGGTCGTCGCCTGCGGCGGAGAGGCTGCGCAGCCCTTGGAAGCTCCGGCGGAGTTGCCGGAGAACTTGAGCTTCTCGACATAACGCTTGGAAACGCGAATGTAAAAGGGCTTCACCATTTTGAGGTACTTGTTCATCACTTCTTTGGACAACTTCCTCTCGTCTGAATCTTGAACGTCTTGTTTCGGCGCTTTCCCATGATTTTCCTTGGAACTGTTGTCTCTGGTGAACAAATTTACAAGCGGCACTTCTTCTACCTTAAACTTCACGAATAATTTCCCACTCACTTTCCCTTCATTTTCTCTCTCTACAATCTTCAACGGCGTAGGCGAAACCTGGCCGCTCGTTTCGTCTTTCCCAGATTTTTCAACTGCCTCCGGAGAAAGATTATCTCCATTGACGGATTTCGATTTCTTGAGCTTAAGCAGAAGCACGCGGAATTTGGTGGCGGATTTCACCAAGAAAACCGGGAATTTGGAGTTCTCTTCGGCGCTGTTCAACAGAATGCTCGAAGGCTCAATCGAAACCAAATCGCCTTTGAAAAAAAGTTCATCTGAAGGAGAAAGCGCGGCGTTCTGATCGGTACTCTCGTTGCTAGTGAGAGAGAATTTGAGCTCTGTTTCTTCTTCTTCTTCTTCTTCTTCTTCTTCTTCTTCTTCTTCGTCGTCGTCGTTTTCGAGCACCGACATTCCTTCGCTTTCGGTTTCATCTTCGTCTTCTGTTTGTAGGCGTTTCATGTCGTTTTCTTGGGATTCCGCAGAGGTTTGTTCGTCGGTGTCGCTTTCTTGGTCGGGAAGGGCGAATTCGAGGTCGAAGTAGGGGCCGTCTTCGCCGTCAGAGGAGTAAGGGCTGACTGCGGCGGCGGTGACGATGGTTTTTGTAGTGGCTTTGGCGTTGGTGATGGACTCTGGGACGGTGGTGGTGGTGGCTCCGCCGGAACCGCCGCCACCAGCGCGCCAGTATTTGAGTAAACTGAAGACTTCCATAGTTGGTAGAGCCAGTATAGAGAGAGAGAGAGAGAGAGAGAGAGAGAGAGAGAGATTTAATGGAAATGGAGGGAGGCAACGCAGCAGTGGAGAACGGTGGCAGGGGTTAGGGGTAAAAGTAAAAGTGGAAGCATTAGGGGCTGTTTTGCAAAATCGATTAATTTGTTGAATGATACGACTTTCATAATATTCAATATTTTATACTTGGGATATAAATGTGATAAAACATAGTAGTAATTATCCTTTTGACTGCGGATTAAATTCGTTCAGGATTTAGATTAACGACTCTCTTGACTACGTATTCCAGGTAATTAGGGCAACTCCAATGGATATGATGAGCATTAAATTTGCTTTGGCTTTCACACTAGCTCACTCAAATGTATCAAATCTTTCACCAAATTTGGTGCGTGTTGGATCCATATATTTTTCAAAACAATTATTAATTAATATTGTACATATTTCTCTTAAGTAATTGTAATAGTCGCATCATATTATATAATGAACCATGTCCAATAAAGTTTCGAGTAAATTGTTTTTTATATCCCAATAATTGCCCCTTTTACACTACCCATGACAAGTAGATTTTAGATGTACGAGACCTATTTTGAACCAAAGTCGGAACCGGCCGTGAGCGTCGTTGCACCATGACCAGTTGATTTTGGCCACTAAATTTCATCCATCTAGGATGTCAAAAGTGGCTCGACCTAATTCGATTTTAGAATGGGTTAGACAATTGCTTTACTAGGCTAGGAAAAAATTAGGTCGGGTCATCTAGAATAGTTCATTAGCCCAATGGGTTCGGGTCAAGCTGGATTGGCCCTCAAAATTAAGGCGTGAGCCCATGGATGGCCTAAAGAAGCCTAAGTATAGAAAGTGGCTAATCAAGTTGATGTAACTGTCTTGTATAGAACTGTGTCATATAAAACATGTACAAGTTACCACTTGAGATTTTTTATTGCACTCGTTGTGTTACACTCTGTATTATATTTTTAAATTATTAGTTTTTAATAGAAGAAAATTCTTTCAAGTGTATTTTTTGTGATTTAATTTAATTTTAAGATTTTTGTAGGGTTCACCCCACCCAATTAGAGTTTATAATTATTTTTTTATTATTTAATTTGTAAATTTCAATTAATAATTCATTATCATGGTTGATTTATTCAAAATTATATTTTATAACTTTTTAAATTCTTTTTTTTTTGTTGATAAATGTTGACTATGATTATTTATATTAGAATTAATTTTATTTTATAGTAAATATTATTAAAATCATAATTTTGATAATGAAACACGCAGTGAAACACAAAGAAGTGTAACAGAAAATTTGAACGCACAAGTTACCAACTCAGTTAGCTGGAATGCGGAAAGCTTAGTTGAAGAACTGAAGATGAAAACATGTCAGTTGAATTGGAGAAGGTTCAAAGACAAACAAGAAATGAATTGAGGTTAGAATTGAAATGGTACATATGTTGGGGATTAAATGGTGTGAACCAACTGAGTCAAAGAATCAGCAGTACTCACTAAAGAGCCATTCTGCGATGTTGCGGAAGCTTGCACAAAAATGGTTAAACATGGAGAAGGCACTTTCCGGAGTCAAACTAAAAAGTTACCAGAAATAGAAATGAAGACGAGATATAAAGCCGAATATCAGAGGATGATTCGACTGATGATATCCGCCAATCTTCTGAACAATCTCAACTATTATATTGATGAAAGGTTGAGATTAAAACACAATGCAAGTTCATATTCAAGAGTGTAACGACTACTTTCTCACCAAGCACTATAAAAAGAGATGAATGCTCATTTGAAGAAGGTTACTGAAATCATTAAAACTACATAATCGTTTAGTGAACTTCTGAGCATTCCAAGCCTTCAAACCTTCCAAGTACCAGAACTTAATTATGAGACAACATAGTTGTTTCTGCTGTTGAGGAGTGTTAATCTTACACCACTGTCTGTTGTAAATTCTTTTTAATAGTTTCAAAACACCTAATCATCAGTTGCGATAGCACTAAAGCCTTACTGAGTCCCTCATACTTGAAATATAGTTAGATCTACAATAATAACAGTTGAAGTTGAGCGTTGTAAGTTTGAGCAGCTAACTGGCTGTGCAATCTGAGTTGTAATTGTAGAACTTTGAAAACATAGTGATTACCTTTTAGTTTCTGAATGAGAGAGGACAAAGAGCCAGTTTAAGACTCGAATCTCTATATATTTTGTCCAATTTCAACTTTCCTTAACTGTTTTATTATTTAGATATCTGTTGTGTGTGATTACTCAAATTCGTTTAAGTATTTATCAGTTCTAAATCTATCTCAGCTGAGCAAAACCAGCTGAGTTTTAAGAGGTTAGTACGTGAAAACCAATCAAAGTTATTCCTTAAGTTAAGATCTCACTTCCGCAAGTCGGTTGATTAGACATTTCCGCAACTTTGATAATTCCACAAACTCTGATAATTTTATTAAGTAACCTCTATATATCTTGTCTTATTTGCAACTTTCCTCAATTGCTTTATCATTCAATTATCTGTTGTGGGTGATTGCTCAAATCCGTCTAGGTATTTATCATTTCTAAATCCATCTTAGTTGAGCAAACTCAGCTGAGAGGTTAGCACGTAAAACCACTTAAATTGTTCCTTAAGTTGAGATCTCATTTGTGCAAGTCAATTCACTTGACATTTCCGAAACTTTGATAATTCTGCAAACTTTGATAATTTTATTAACTGATTTGACCATGATTATTCACCTGACCCCTTTAATCACTTAGGCAATGTTTGGTAGTTTGGATAAAGGCATATTAGTATAGGTATCCAACAAGAACCGTGTGTTTGGTAGCCATTATTCATTCATGCAAGGCCCGGTCCTAACACGAGGCCCAGAGTGTAATTTACTGATTCGGCTGGATAATGTATCCGACGCCCCCCCTCGGATACAGTTTCTGGCGTAGCAATCTTAGTATATATGCCTTTATCTAGGCTACCAAACATTGCCTAAACTAAGTTACTCATTCCAGAACTTAGTCTACCAAATAAAATAATGTACCAAACAGATGTGTGAAACAATCTTAGTATATTTATCTTAATAACCAAACACACAATTAAAATAGTTAATACGCAATTATCTTTCAAAGCAATCCAAATTTTATTAATGTGGATATATCCGTACCACTATACCAAACATTGCCTTACTATTTAGTATTTTCAGGGCCAATATTTGTGCAAACTATTGGAGTTGTAAGCATTTTTTTTTTTTTGTGATAAAATTGCATCATTTTGATGTGAATTTTTTTTTTATGCAATCATAAATCATTGGAGTTGGCCTTATTGGATTATATTTATATTTTATATTTTCATACTACTGATACTTTTTCGTTGGAGTGTGAATGAAGGATGAAGCCCAAGTTGAATGTCATTATCAAATCATTTATTAGGCACAATTAAGGGTGCTGCTGACTAGGGGTGTCAAGGTACGGCATACCTTACTTTTTTGTCATACTTTATACCTTACCTTAGCTTACGGTATGACAAAAATCATACCGTTGCCGTACCTTTACCTCCGGTATACCTTAGTTCGGTATACCTTAAATTCGGTATGACACATAATGCATACCTTTACCATACCTTTATTTCGATATACCTTACCGTACCTTAGTTCGGTATACCTTATTGTATCAATATTTCGGTCTGTATCATACCGACATTTCACGGTATATCGAAATTATCATTATACTAAAAAATATTTATTAAGAAAATACATGCATAAAGAAACATTAATCAATAATACACTTCATTTATAAAAACATAAATAGATTGAATAATACACTTCAATATTACACTTAATTTTAATTTTCTCAATAATTCATCATAATTTTTAGTCTAAAAATTAAAGAAGAATATAAGAATATATTTATTACATTAGATTTCATATTGTTCAATTTTTAGTTAGGAGTTTTGTATTAATTATATGAAATATAATATTTTACTAAATGTTTATGATGGAATTATAGCATTCTATATCATATATCATTTTATTTCAATTTTTTTTTATAATTCATTATAACTTTTAGTCTAAAGAATAAAGAAAAATATAACATTATTATTTATTACATCTGATTTCACATTGTTCAATTTTTTAGTTAGGAGTTTTGTATTAAATTATATGAAATATAATATTTTTCTAAACTTTTATTATGAACATACTAAGTATTATAATATTGTATATAATATTTCATTTTAGTATATTTTTCTTTACTGTTCATCATAACTTTTAGTCTAAAGTTTAAAAAAATATAAAAGATTATCAATAACATGTGTTTTCAAATTGATGAATTTGTAGTTCTAGTTTAAGTATTAAATTATTTGAAATTTAATAATTTTCAAAACTTTCATAATAAACATATTAAGGCCTAAATATTATATTATTGAATAATATAACTCATTTTCTTTAAAATGTTTAGATCATTCATTATAACTTATACTTTAAAAATTGAAAATAATATAATTATTATTTATTACGTGTGATTTCACATTATTTGATTTTCAGTTATAATTTAATTATTAAATTATATTAAATATTATATGTTTATGAACAAACTACGTATTATATTTTTATATAATATATCTCATTTTCTTTTAATCATTTCAATCATTCTTGTTAACTTTTAGTTTTAAAAATTTAAAAAGAATAAAAGATTATTATGCATTATATAATTTAATTTATCTTTTATTCCATTGAAATAATTTTACATCTTATAATTTACGTATACATCATTATATTTTTAATTTTATTGATAATTCATTTTTACTTTTAATTTTATTGATCGAAAAAATAGATCATTATTTATTACATTTAATTTTAAATAATTCAATTTTAGTTATAATTTAGGTATTAAATTAAATATCAAAACATAATTTTTATGATAAATTTATTAAATATTGTATTATATATATTAAATTTGAAGCACGGTATGTACCGATATATACCGTCATACCGTACCATGGTATATGCCGAAGTGAAGGTATACAACGGTATATACCTTCAATTCAGTATATACTGTGGTACGGTATGACGGTATACCGGCACATCGGTATATACCTTCTCTTCGGCATATACCATGGTACGGTATGACGGTATATACCGATATATGACGGTATACCAAACTTGCGGTAAACACCGGTATACCTTAATTTTTAAAAATTCATACCGTTACCTTACCTTAAAATTAATATCTTACCAAAAAATCGGTATACCGTAAATATCGATATCTTCGGTATTTTTCCGATACGATATGAACGGTATTCCGGTATGACGGTATTTTTTGCCAGCCCTACTGCCGACTAAGTATGAGAGCTGACTAAGTATTCTCATACTTGAGGCCGTCAAACTTATGCTAACAAGTAATTTGTATGTAACAGTTTTGATAAACTTAATTCACACGGTGACTTAATTATAGCATATCATGGGTTACTACGGTCTAGATTCTTATAGCATTTTCTTATTGTTTAACAAATAATCACGATTAATTTTAAGACAGTGTTTGAAAGGCAAAGGCCTACTATATATTATACCAACTACTAAGACCTATTGAAATTCACGTGAACTCTCTTATAAATAAAGGTTGTCGTGTAAGATTTTTTTTAATTAATACTCTTCTAGATTGATTATGTAATTCTAACATTAATTCTTTATGAGGTGGTCTCCTGTACATGTGGTGTATGGATCTAGGCTCATTAGATTGGCCCAAGTTTAATAAGGCCCGACAGCCCCCCCTGCCCCCCCCCCCCCCTCCCAAAAAAAAATGGCGTGGGGTACACGAGTTAAAAATGATTTTTTTTATTTTTTATTTTTTGTTTCCGAATTTATTTTTACGATTTTTCGGTTTTTTTGTTTTGTTTTTCCCCAAACTTATATACCCTAAAATACAATTAGTGAGCCCTAAAATTGAAATGAATTAATTTAATTTTTTTGAAATAAATATAAATATATAGCCTAAAATTGATTTAATGAACCCTAAAATTAAAGTGAATGATTTTTTTTGAAATTCGAGTACTCGCGCAATGCACTCAACGCGTGGGCTCGTGGATCGTGCTCAATAATTAATTTAATTTTTTTCAAAAAAATATAAATGGTAATTGAAAAAAAAGAAGCTAATTTTGAAATAAATATATACACTAAATGGAATTAGTGAATCCTAAAATAAAAGTGAATGAATCTAATCTTTTTGAAATAAATATAACCCCTAATTGAAATTAATAAACCTAAAAAAATAAAACATAAACCCCTAAAAATTCTAAAAAATACAAAAAAAAAACCCTAAAACCATGAACCCTAAAAAAAGCTAAACTTCTAAACTTTAAACATTAATTGGAAGAGAAAAAATCACAATTTGAACTACATAAACTCATATAAGATAAGTAACATACTAGTTACTTTTTAATGATACAAATTATACTTTTTGAATTTTAAGTGATATTTTTCAATATTAAGATTGATAATGATTTTTACTAGTTTTTCTTTTTTGACGGGATCCACGTTTATCCCGACCCGTCTGATAAATGTATAAACATTATTGAGTCTGGAGTGATGTATAGGAGGAAATAGATAATAGTAGATAAAAGTAAATAGTGATTGAGAAAGAAAACAACTTTTAAAAATAGGTAGTTTTGTGGGCAATTTGTACTATAACACACTTGGTCCCCACACCCAATCATTGTGTCAGTGTACTTTTGTGTAATACCCCAGATTTTTGAATGAGGATTAGAGAATTCTTAAGCACAATTAAGAGGTTAAGGAAGAGATTTCAATAAGGTTTAAGGGAAGTCAGATGTAAGTCAGGACTTTAAATTGTCTTTTCAAAAATTTTGATCCTAACTTTGTTATGAACGGTTTTAGTCTTGTTGGAAAGGTATCGACCTAAGAGTGTGTCGGTATTTTTAAAATTTTAATCCAATGTCATTCGAGGTCCCGATGATGAAAATGATATTCAGAAAACAAATGAATAGTAATTTCCACGTGCGTTCGTGTTTTGAAAAATTTATGAAATTATCCTCATTGATCCGAGACTCGTTCTGTCAGGCCTATCTTATGGGAAATGACCCAAGAAATCCGTCCGCATTCACGGATTGCCAATCCGAGGTCAATCTAACGCTCAGGAGCAAAATTTGTCAGTCTGATTGAATAGTAAAAGTAATTTTTGAAAAAAGAATCTTTTGTTGTTTCTCTTCAGACGAACTCTTCTTCATCCCGAGTTGGGTTGGTTCAATAGTACTCAAGTCAATGAGTCTCTCGGTATTTTCAGATTTCATGTCTGAGGGCGTTTGGACCTCGACATTGAATAAAATAACTTTTAACCGAGCCCAGAATTACTTTAGCAGTATTTTTCTACTGCGATGACTTATGGGAGAAGACACAAATTCACCTATAAATACCCCCCACCCCTTCATCATTTTTGCACCATTTATTCATCCATTCTTCAATCTAGAGGGAGAGTTGAGAGAGAGGCTTGGAGTCGAGCGAAGAGCATTCTTCGTGAGTGTTCCTCCGAGGTGACGAGCGGAGTGGCGGGGAAGGGAGGCGGTGGAGAAAGGTGTTGTCGGACGGATAGTGGCCGGACCGACCTTCAGGTTTTGCCGGAGGGCAAGGGCGCTGTCGAGAAGCAGTAGGCGGCTCTGCCGCAGCTGCAATCCATCGAGACGCCGACGCTAGCAACCTTCTTTTGACGCACTCGACTCCGTCCATTCTTTTTCATCGACCCCAATTTTCATTTCCTTTTCGTATTTCAATTCCGTATTTCATTCCGACTTTCGTTATTATTGTATTTCTATTTCCGTTGTTATTTATCATTGATCTCGTTTAATTCCATTCAAATCCCATTTAAGTTTCATATTTGAATTTCCGTTGTAATTTCCAAGTGTTCGAAAAAGTTAATAGTGTTATGCTGTTATAATGTCAATTTTAAACGTTCAAACATGCTCATTTTTTTTATATTTTACAAGTGTTGGGAGGTTATCAATCTTCGTTAAAAATTATTTCGGAATAAGCAAAAATCGAAACCACAGCAGATCAATGTCCAGCCGCCGCGGGGGACCCAGCCAGTGCTGGGGTGCCCTCTCGGCCAAGGACACCCCGCGGATGTGGAGTGCCCCGCCAGCGCAGAGTACCTTTACCCCGCCGGTATGGGTGCGTGAGGTTCGAGCCCCACCGGAACTGGGTGTCTTGTTTTCAAGTTTGTTTTCGGAAATTTTAGGTTTTTAAAAATCCATCCAACCATTAATTCTCTTGTTTTATAGAAGTATTAAAAGTCGTGGAATCTGTAATAAGGTCTTAGTTAAGGGTAGAAGAGTTTAATTTCGATTTAAGTTTCCGTTAGAACATAGGATCTTCGAATAGATAGCTAAGTCGATAATCAGCTTTTGTAGGAAAAGACGAACCCCAAGGGAACCCGAGAAAGGATTTGCAGATCGTTGCTTCGTCCTTCACTCCGTGATTGAGGTGGGTAATTCTATATTCATCTATCATTCAAGCTAATAAGCTCTAGAAGCATGATAGGACAAGATGAAATATCCAATTAAATGTTTTGCTCTGTCTGATTGATCTCTGTACAAAGAAAGGAAGGAAGGAAGTTATTTTGAAGGATTATTGTTAATTGAGCTCTTAAGCATGTTTAGATATGTTATAATGCTTAGCATGAAATATTGAGAATTGCTTATTTGTTGCCATAAGTATATGTATATGTGATCATGATCTTGAGATTGATGTTGATATTTTACTAAAGATTGTATAGATGAATAATGTCTTCTAGTGTAGTATTAAAATCCCTTGTAGGCTATGAAATCATGCTTGATTGAAGGATTAGTCCTAGATGTTATACTCTAGGCTTTGTTTATGATAGCAAAGTTAAGGAAAGAAGGATTATATCATTTGATCTCTTATAATCTATGAGATCACTTTGATGATTGAAGGATTAGTCTTAGATGTTATACTCTAGGCTTTGTTTATGCTAGCAAGGTTAAAGAAGGAATGAATGATTGTATCATTTGCTTAAGCAGGATTTGAGCTCAAAGGATGGTGATTTTATATCACCAGGATGTGATCTTTGATCACTAAGGGAGTCACTGCTGGGTAACCCCTCACATACTCAAGTCTCTGCTGGGTAACTCCCTCGCATACTCAGTAGGATATTTGAGGTAATCCCTCTCATATCCTAAGGCATGCTTAAGGGTGCAGTAGACATCAGATTTGAGCCAGGAAGGGCCCAAAGGAAAAAGGAAAATATTTTGCGGATATGGAGAGGACTTTTGCATTTTGCTCTCCATATACCGCCAGTTGATGATTGGATATTTCTAAAAGTTTCATTAAAGAGTTTTATTAAAATCCACTGAGTACATTAGTGCTTACGCCCTCTTTTCCACATGTTTTTCAGGTTAAGATGCTGAAGATGTTGGTGGCTGTGGATGTAGGTTGGCCCCAGAATCTTGTTTTGCAATTAAGTATTTGAACCCCTGATGCACTATTTATTATGTAATTAACTGCAACTAACACATATCATGCAATATAGCAAGTGAATCTAGTATTGTATCCACATGGACTGAATTATTGACCATACTGAGTACTAAACTAACAGGTTTCTATTATTCAGGCTACCTATTTTCGGGTTGAATCAATCCTAGGAAAATAATTAAAATCAAATTACTAAAATCAATTATGAAATTAAATGCAAAACTCAAACAAAACTAAAAACGTTAACTATCAAATAAATAAAATAATTAATCCTAGGGAATGCATACACATGAATCCATCATATATCAATCTAATTTCATCAACATCCAATTTAATCCAATTATCGGTGGAGGATCAGAATTCTAAGTACCTATCTCCACCAGGTCTCAAGGTAAAAGTAGATTAATAATTTATCTATTACTTTCGTCTCTAGATTAACTATTAACTCCCGATAGATCAACAAATTTAAAACCTCCTACAGATCACAAGTATGTGTATCAAATCATTCAATTAATCCCACTAATTAATTATCTCCGCCAGGACTCAGATTAATTAGCTAGCATATAATGATTATGACCTTAATCATGCATGAGAAATCTAAACTTGAATGTTTGAACCATATAATTGGAAGAAAAATTGATGAAGAATTAAATCAATACATAATTACATACATGTTACAAACCCTATAATTAATTATACGAACTACTCACACATAATGAAATCAAAATAAAGAAAGAATAAAGAAACATGATTAAATAACAAAGGTTAGAAAAACCGTAGAGAAATTCGATGCATAAAACTTCCAATCTTCAAAGTTGAATTCCACAGGTGTATCTCGATTCCAAAAGTAAAAAGAGAACTCTAAAATAATGAGAAAAGTGTAAATTTCGTCCACAACACTCCTATATATACTAGGTATCAAAAATTCGACCCAAAAGGTGAATTTGTGGGGCGAAAACAGATCTCCAGCGGCCAAAACAACGATCCGCCGACCCGTAAGCAGGTACCCACTGACCGGAGGCCAGATCCGCCTAGTGGCGGCTGGATCGGCGGATTTCTCCAGAGAAATCTGCCGAGCTGCGGTTAAATCCGCCTAGCGGCGGGTGGCTCGGTGGATTTCTGGCGCACTCCACTGTTTTGCTCCGTTCTCACTCATTTCTCGTCCGATTGACCCGATTCAAGTTGCAGAATGACCCCAACTCAACCTTCTATATTTCTAGATTATCTTCCAACTGAATTGGATCTTGAAAGTATCCTATTTTTTTGCTCCAACTTCAACAAAAATAGCAAAATATGAAAATGCACGAGAAAAGCCGAAACAACAACCAAACACCAACTTATTCATGCATTAATCTTTAAATATCATCCACATAAGCACTCAAATGCATGCAAAAACCATGTTTATCAATCCCCCAAACTTGAACCACTGTTCGTCCTCGAACAATGAGGAGAACACTAAGAAAATATAAACATGGATGAGAATGGTAAACTCGATCATCGATGCCTGAAAATAAAAATAAAAATAAAGAATAAACAAAATCATAATAATCTACATAACTCAACTGCAACAATTAATCTCGGCAATGTAACACTTGAATCTCACAAAGAAGTGTATCACTCAACTCTCAAGTGTATAGAGAAAGGTCCACTCATCGAAATAATACCATACAAATGAAAAACTATAGACTTGCCAATCGTCTAATTCATCCACCACTTTTTATGTGTGCTAAAGTAAAGATCAAATAGGTCTTTTTCTTAAGTTGTAATATAGGGACATTGGTTAAGGTAGGGAAATATGGCTAAGTGACTCACATAAATTCACATCACTACACCTTATATTCACTTGAAACCGAGTATGGATTATTAAAATTCTATCTTCCTCCACACCAAAGTGCCGCCAAATAAACACCAAAGATAAAAAAAAAACGAACTCTATACTGCACTTAATTTTTCAGTGCAAACCAGTAATTCTCTTATGCTCTTTTTTCACATCAACAAACTAGTGAAATAGAAGCAAACATTCTCAATTACTTCTTTTTCTCTTATCATTGACTATTTCATTTTTTTTTTCTTTTCGAGAGTTTATGAGAATAACTATCAAATAAGCACATGAGTCTCTTTTATTTCCACTTATTTTTCAACTAAACAACCCAAACAAATACCCATAGTCTCCATCAATGTTTTTAAAACCGGACTGAACATCGAACCGGTCAAATTACTGGGTCACTGGTTCAATCGGTTGAACCGTTTTAAAAAAACCGGATAAACCGTTATATGATATTTATATGTATATATACACAATAAAACATAATAAAATTATACAAACTAATATCATGATTAATATATTAAATAGGTTTAAAGAATACACCAAATTTATATCAATGCAAAGAAATAAATTGTTTAATTTATCGATAATTATTCAATAAGTTAAGTAGCTAAAATTATAATATTTATAAAAATAAATATTGAACATCAAATACAGAAATACTAAAATTTAAGAAAATATATAATTACATGTCAAATAATTAAATATTAATTTTAATTACAAAGAACACTACACAATAACAATTAAAAACATTGTTAATCATTATTTCACAATTTACTATTTTAGATTTTAATTAGTTCTTCTCTCCATTTATATTAATTCAAAAAAATGTTAAATTAGATATTGTTAAATATTTATTTTAATTACATGCTAAATATTAATTTTTAATTACATGCTAAACATTGATACAAAATATTAAATTAGATTTTTATTTTAATTCAATGTGTGTATGTATATATATATATATGTTATTAATATTCAAATAATAACATAAAAATGTATTGGCCTAGTTGGTTAAGCACATGACATAAATACATTCAATTTTTGGAGATCCTGGGTTCGAATCCTTCAAATCACATTTGAGGGAATTAAATTTTTTTTTCCAGAATTTCAAAAAAAAAAAAAAAAACCGGCTGGTTCAACCGATTTTTCACCGGTTCGATCCGTATTTGACCGGTTCGCTTCGGGTTTGACTGCGACCTGTAAATGCATATATCTGGACCGGCCCATTAGCCGGTTTGCAGTTAAACCGGTCGAACCGATCGGGCCGGGCCGGTTTTAAAAACACTGGTCTCCATCCATCACCTCTTATCATCCGGCAAAGAAAGAAAGACTATTATGGCTCTAAATGGCTTATAGATATAATTTGGCTATCAACAAATGACCTAAAATCATGTCTAAACTCTCACACATTTGCAATCTCAAAACAGAAACCAATGCAAGTCCTAGTGATGCAGAGTAGGCATGTGCAACACTCAACAAAGAATATAACTATGCATAGATAAATAGTTAAAGGCGCAAAACTCACAAGTCATATTCAATGCTCCAAATACTGAGATCAATTTCACAATTAAATCACATAAATCACCGAAATCATATTCATTCAAATTTTCAAAAATAACTCAATTCCATATCATTGGCATCTCACGAGTTCACAAGACACGACTCTAAAAACAAATAAATACAAAAAAAAGGCCAAGAAATAAAGGAAATAAAAAAAAATAGATGCCAATAAATAAAATAAATAAAAAAAACACGGCCAAACATATCATATCTATCCCTCTCCCCAAACTTATTCAACTGCAAAGAGAATAAGTTTGGAGGGAACCAAATAAAAATGTGTTTGGAATGAACTCACCGCGTACTAAAATGAAGGAATGGATCTTGAAAACGACATTGGATTATCTCAAATTATCATTGTGCTCCAAAAACCTTTTCTACATGTTAGAATGATAAAATAAAACACTAACACAAAAGAAAAAAAAATAAACAAAGTAAAAAAAATGATGGGTTACCTCCCATCTAGTGCTTTATTTAACATCTATAGCTAGACGATATCTCCACAGTCAACGAGGTCTAATGCAATTGTGACACTCTATCATCAAAGGCATCCTAGAACCTCGCAGATGGTTCTTCTTCCTTTTGCATACTCCAAATCTGTGAAGCTTTGAGCTTGGTTCCATATCTATGAGTATCTTCCACAGAAAATTTGCTTTTATTTATAAAAAATAAAGCAATGCATTTTTCTACCCTTGCGCACCATTCCATTGCTTGTTCATTCTTGACCGGCTACCGAGACATTTTTTCTTTACTGTATGGATGTTTGAATTCCACAACTTTATCTTGCAGCTTCTTTGATTTATTTGGCAACGGTTGAGCTAATCCTTGGGGTTTCATCATCTCTTTGGGAGGCTCTTCAATTTCAACATATATTCCAGACACTTCCTCTTCTTCAACCATAAACACCTCTGAGTCATCTTCAAATGAGACAACACTTTCTACTTGGATAACATTGCACTGCTCTGGTTTGTGTTGGAGGCTCAAATTATGAAAAATTGAACTGGCATGCTGTGATATTCTAATCAAAGAACTTTCCATCTCCTTTGTAGAATCTATTATCTTGTCTAATCTAGAATTGAAAGCCATCATATTTGCATCCATGTGACGCATCAGATCTTCCAAATGAGTCAAATCTCGCTCATATCTTTGATTAGTGTCCCAAAAAGATGGTGCACTGTCGGTCATTTGCTCCATCTGAACTTCTAACGTACTCACTGGATGATAATATTGCTCAAACCATTGATATTCGATGGGTGGTTTATGCATTTAATTCATAGGCAAAGTACATGGAACACTCCATGCTCTAGTTTGCTCATCCATTTGGTGAATCATAAATCTGAACATCTCTTCCACATTCCCACTAAGATCTTCCTTTTTTTTGTTTTTTATTTTTTTATTTTTACCTGAAATAATAAATTGCTGTTAGTAATAATATCAGTATAAAAATCAAATTCAGTCCCCAACAACGGCGTCAAAAAGTTGATGCACTATTTATTATGCAATTAACTGCAACTAACACAGATCATACAATATAGCAAGTGAATCCAGTATCGTATCCACAGGGACTGAATTATTGACCACACTGAGTACTAAGCTAACATGTTTCTATTATCCAGGCTACCTATTTTTGGGTTGAATTAATCCTAGGCAAATAATTAAAATTAAATTACTAAAATCAATAATGAAATCAACTGCAAAACCCAAACAAAACTAAAAACGTTAACTATCAAATAAATAAAATAATTAATCCTAGGAAATGCATACACATGAATCCATCATTTATCAATCTAATTCCATCAACTTTCAATTTAATCCAATTATCAGTGGAGGATCAGAATTCTAATTACCTATCTCCGCCAGGTCTCAAGGTAAAAGTAGATTAACAATTTATCTATTACTTTCGTCTCTAGATTAACTATCAACTCCCAATAGATCAACATATTTAAAACCTTTTACAGATCACAAGTATGTGTATCAAATCATTCAATTAATCCCACTAATTAATTATCTCCGTCAGGAGTTAAATTAATTAGCTAGCATACAATGACTATGGCCTTAATCATGCATGAGAATCTAAACTTGAATGTTTAAACCATATAATTGGAAGGAATATTGATGAAGAATTAAATCAATACATAATTTCATACATGTTACAAACCCTAGAATTAATTATACGAACTACTCACACATAATGAAATCTAAAATAAAGAAAGAATAAAGAAACATAATTAAATAACAAAGGTTAGAAAAAACGTAGAGAAATTCGATGCATAAAACTTTCGAACTTCAAAGTTGAATTCCACAAGTGTATCTCGATTCCAAAAGTAAAAAAGAGATATCTAAAATAATGAGAAAAGTGTAAATTTTGTCCACAACACTCGTATATATACTAGGTATCAAAAACCCGGCCCAAAAGGTGAATTCGTGGGGCCGAAAACAGATCCCCAGCGGCCAAAACAACGATCCGCCAACCCGTAAGCAGGTACCCGTCGATCGGAAGCCAAATCCGCCTAGTGACGACTGGATCGGCGGATTCCTCTGGAGAAATCTGCCGAGCTGCGGTTAAATCCACCTAGCGGTGGGTGACTCGGTGGATTTCTAGCGCACTCCACTGTTTTGCTCTGTTCTCGCTCGTTTCTCGTCCGATTGACCCGATTCAAATTGCAGAATGACCCCAACTCGATCCTATATCTTTCTAGCTTATCTCTTAACTGAATTGGATCTTGAAAGTATCATATTTTTTTGCTCCAGCTTCAATAAAAATAGCAAAATATGAAAATGCACGAGAAAAGTCGAAACAACAACCAAACACCAAATTATTCATGCATTAATATTTAAATATCATCCACATAAGCACTCAAATGCATGCAAAAGCCATGTTTATCAACCCCACTATGAATTCTGCTACTCTGATAAATCCTAGTTATAACTCCTAAACTTGTTATCTTTATTTGAATTCCTATGAATACCTACTGAGACATGATGGTTATATATATTGATGCCTATTTAAGTTATATCAATGCTCCTTGATTCATATTTACTTTCCGCCTATGAAGAGGCTTGAACATGATTGGTTCTGTTTATTTGACTCGACCTATGAATGGGTCTATTACTTGTTGAAATCTGATTTATTAGCCTTAACTTGTTCGATACACTTAGCAAAGTTTGAATGCTTTTTGACCGAGTTATTTCAAGAGTCACTACACATCTTTCAAAAGCATTTTCCTATTTGAGAACCTTCTTCATTAATCTTCCACCTAAATCATTAATTTCCTTAATTAACACCCTGTCCACATTAATTAATCCCACTCTCGGGATCGGGCTGTTACATTTTGTCAGGGTATTATCAATACACAATCACTATATATATATATATATATATATATATATATATATATCCGAATGGAAAGAATTGATATTTAAAAATGCAACGATTAATTTAAATGAGCAGCGATTAATTTAAATGAGCCATGATAAATTTTCAATGAGCCACGATTAATTGTCTACATTGCCACAATTAATTTGAATGAGCCACGATTAATTTAAAATGATCCACGATTACTTTCAAACATTGCTTCAATTAATTTTTAATGAGCCTCGATTAAATTGAATGATCCACGATTAATGTAATACAATTTAATCGAGGCCTTCATTAATTTTGGCTCTCATAACAATTCAATTTAATCAAGGCATCGATTAATCGTGGATCATTCAATTTAATCGAGACCTCAATTGTTATAAGCATCCACGATTAATGAAGGCCTCGATTAAATTGAATGGATGCCTCGATTGTTATGAGCATCCACGATTAATGGAGGTAATGTATTACATTAATCGTGGATCATTCAATTTAATTGAGTCTCATTAACAATTAGTCGTGGCTTATTTTATTTAAATTAATCGTGGCTTTTTTATTGAATGCATTTATTTCTTATGTAAGTAAAATAGTGACTGATCTTCATTAAATAAAAGGAAGAGGAAGTTACTGAGCTTCATTGAATAAAAAGAAGAAGAAGGTAGAAATTTGTTGACCGAATTCAATATATGTGTTTTATTGTTGTGTAAGGAGGTAGGCAATTTTTTTAAATAAATAAACATGAACACCCGAGCTTATTCACACTATGATAAAAGTTAGAGAAATTTTTTTTGGAGTAAGGGTGCGAAAGATATTTCATCAAGAAGAAAGTAGTGCACGAAATTTTCCATCATTTTTCAAATGTACGTTTTCTACTGTCCATTTTTGTGATATTATTTTGTAAATATTTCTTGTTTTGATTATATTTTATATGTGTTGTTATAAAATAGGCGAGAGGGAGAGATTTGCATGTCGTAGCCTTTTTTTTTAGCAAAATGATAGGAATTATATTAAAACAAAGATCGTTCAACAACAGGAATAGACAACAAAACTTTATCCGGTACAACATCGGAATAAGAGAAAAAACCAGAGTCGGAAATGGCAAGGTGTGCCAATACATGAGCGACTTCATTGGCCGTTCGTCGTGCCCAACTATATCTCACATCTTCAAAGTGACTGGCTTCTTTCCAAATAGAATTAAGGATGGCCCCTTTATAGGAGAGATCTTCCTTCTCCGAAGTTACTTGCTGGATAATAATCTGACAGTCCATTTCAACAATAATCTTCCGGCCACCATACTCTTTTGCCAACATAATTCCTTCTTGACAGGTCAATCCCTCAGCTGCTTCCGCCGAACAACGGGCATTTACCTTTCTGCACTTAGAAATAATGGGCTTACCAGTTGAGTCACGGATCACAACTCCCAACCCCACTCTAGTTGGTTGAATTGATGCATCAACATTTATTTTCCAATAGTCTTCATCAGGTTTTTGCCATGCACCAATGGTTAAGGTCCTACTTTCTTTTCTTCTCCTCTGCAGTTGGTCCATGAACTCATTGTGCATCTTTAAAGCGATCTCAATTGCCACCTGCTGGGGAGTATCAATATTTTGGAAGATGGCAAGATTCCGTTTCTTCCAATTGATCCACAGTAGCACCGCAAATAAGCTATGAAAATGATCCTCATTTATTCTCATAATTCTTTCAAGCCAAGCTCTATGGGGTACTCCTTTCTCCAGTAACAAAAAACCCATTCGTAAAGGGGAGGTCTGCCAATAGAAGGACTCCAGCAACAGTCTCTCAGACAATGTTCTAAGGTCTCCTCAGCCATGCCACACCTTCAACATATAGTGTCTTCTGCACATTGTCTCTTTTTTAACTCTGTTGCCACGGGGAGGATACCTCGTGCACATCTCTACATAAATTTTTTAATTTTAGGAACAACTTGCAGACCTTGAATCCACCTCCAAATCGGAGAGTCGTCTATTGAAGATGTCGGATTTGCAGTTTGAAAATCCCGTATCTGACATGCAACGTAATAACCTGATCGAACAGAATAAATTCCATTCTTTGTGTGCCTCCAAATACAGCGATCAATGCTTTTGTGGTGAGGAAGAGGAATAACAACAATACTCTCCGCTGCCCCATTTGTGAAAATATTTCGAACAATGTCTTCATCCCATCTTCCATCATCTGCTTTCATGAGCTCAGAAACCATCAAGTTCGGATCATTGGCCTCGTTTTCGGGATAATAAACCCCCCCGGCCACTCTGGACTCCATCTGTCCTTCCACACTCTAATTTTTTGCCCATCTCCTACTCTCCATATTACCCCCTCTTTAAGGATTACTTTCCCGCTGTGATGCTTCTCCATGTGAAAGAGGGATTATGCGCAACCACAACATCGAGGAAAGGAACCCGAGGATAGTAACGGGATTGTAGAGTTTTTCCAAGTAGAGACCCCTTATCCTATAGTAGCCTCCATGCTTGTTTTGCCAACATAGCTTTATTAAATTGGCCGATGTCTCTAAATCCAAGGCCTCCACAGAACTTTGATCGACAAGCCAACTTCCAGCTACACCAATGTATCCTTCGTTCTTTCTATTTTTGACCCCAAAGAAAATTCACAGAGAGCGCATTGATCCGTCTACAAACCTCATCTGGGAGTGAGAAAACACTCATAAGATAAGTGGGGATTGCTTGCGCCACCGATTTTATCAAAATGGTTAGTCCGGCATTTGACAAGAAACGTTTTTTCCAGTCCTTTATTTTCTTCCTCACCCTATCTTCAAGCATTTGGAATACCTCCTTCTTAGACCGACCAATAACACATGGTATTCCGAGATAAATACCATGTCGTTGGACCCTCTGAGCCCCTAACTTTTCTGCCAAATATTATGCAGCTCCTTCTTCAACTCCTGCACTAAAGGCTATCTCAGATTTATCCAAATTGATCATTTTTCCAAAAGCTTTTTCATAGATATCCAGCATGTCGTAGCCTTTAATCTTTAATATATTGATGGTAGCAATGTTTAGTTAATCGTAGCCTTAATTACATTAATAGTAGGCTGTAAAAGCTAATTGTAGCCTAGTTTTAGTTACATTTAAAAATTGGAATTAGTTAGAGGGACGGATTAATTGATGATTGTTCAATCTTAGAATGTGTTTGTTCCCAATGATATTTTTTTTCTGTGCAATTTATCTGTTATTGATTTTAGTGTTTAATTTCAGTTGTTAGTTGCAATTAGCTAATTACGTTACTTATCAAATTTGGGTGATCTAGATAACATACTTTGGATAAATTGAATAACTAGTGTTTGAAAATTAAGTCTCTGTGGATTCGACCTTGTTCACCATTATACTAGAAATCTCATTGTACACTTGCAGTGGGTGGAAATAAATAACCGAACACCCGTCTCCTCTGAAGATGGTACCAACGAAACCACCCGTGACTGCATGGAATTAATAATATCATTAAGATTAATTAACAAATGTAGATTTGATTTTCTAAATAGAGAAAGAAACCTCAAAACGTACCGATCGTTGGAATAAGGTGGCTAGGTCAGTGGTAGGGCGACTGAATATCCACCTCAAACATCGAAGCAGAGTGAGCTGTCCACTATGCACACCGGTCTCACGGGCCAACTCCGGTATCACCTCACTAGCCCATACCTGTAAAATAGATTAATAAATTAGTTACATTCTGACTTGATTTAACTATTCATCACTAATTTAGAACAATAAAATTTAAACTAACTACCTGGAGTGATCAGATCGCCCATAAAAATGATATTGCCCGGCTTTTTTCCCGCCTATAGCCTCTCGAGTCCTTGGGAGGAGGATGATGAAGTGCATCAGCATCTGGTAAGAATATGCCCCCCATGAAAATAAATTCCACCGCTCCACATCATCCACCAGAGCCCACACCCATGGATCCACGTACTGGTTCTGATCGGCGCATAAAATCATCCAGTTTGCGAACAATATGTTCGCAACCTTCACATAGTCTGGAGCGTCACTGGCCATCCTCATCTGTGCGAACCTCTCCTCCATCTAACAGACGGTCGTGCGCTTCCCTTGAAATAAACGATGGTAGCTAGACAGGTCTCGGTGGAACAACATGATCGCCATTCGGATCGAATGTCGAGCCGCTGAATCGTAAACCTGATATCAGGTTGTACTCACTCAGACCAAAGCGCAGCTGGGAGCGATGAATCTGAAATCATGCCTCCCGTCCCACCAGTGCACGATCGACACGTGTACCTCGTGAGTTATCAAAGCATGAATCACCTTCTTCTGAATATCACCACCTCTATAGTCCAGAAAATGTCTGAAACATCCGAATCTGAACAATCGCACAACGTTATCACCACTTATCGTATGTAGTGTGGCTTTGATTAGATCAACTACCTCCGGTCTGGCATATACTATGACTGAAGGCCTCAGGTGCTGTAGCGACTGTCTAAATAAATCTAACAACATTTTCAAAATTACAATTAAAATAAATACTTTTAAATATTTCATATAAATTAGAAATTCATAAAATTTAAATTAATCTCGATAATGTTTTAATCGAGGAAATGCAAATTAATCAAGCCTCATTTAAAATTAATCAAGGCAATGCTTAATAGTAATCGTGGATCATTTGAAATTAATCGAGGCCATGTATTAAATTAATCATGAATCATTAAAATTTAATCGTGGCTCGTTAAATTAATCGAAGCAGTGTTTAAAATTAATCGAGGATAATTTAGAATTAATCGTGGCTTTTTTAAAATTAATCGAGTCTCATTTAAATTAATCGTGGCTTTTTACAAAGAGCCACAATTATTTCTTAGGAAAGCCTCGATTGATATAAAATGAGCCTCGATTAATTCTAAATTATCCTCGATTAATTTAAACAAAGTCACGATTAATTTTATAAAGAGCCATGATATTTCTAAACAAGCCTCGATTAATATAAAATGAGCCTAGATTAATTCTAAATTATCCTCGATTAAGGCTCGATTAATTTAAACAAAGTTACGATTAATTTTACAAAGAACTACGATTATTTCTAAACAAGTGTCGATTAATATAAAATTAGCCTCGATTAATTCAAAATTATCCACAATTAAGTTTAAACATTTATATGATTAATTTCATAAGTCACGATTAATTTTAAACATTGTCTCGATTGAGTTAAAAAAATCACGATTAATTTTACAAAAAGCCACAATTATTTCATGCCAAGCCTCGACTAATATAAAATGAGCCTCGATTAGTTTATTGAGTCACGATTAATTTATTGCGTCACGAATAATATCCTCGATTAATATCTAAACAAACCCTCGATTAATATAAACATACACTCGATTAATTTAAACATACCCTCAATTAATTTACAACACAAAGCCAACCATAGCAAAAATTAGCAAAAACAACCATTGCAATTTCAGATCGGTAACCTATATATACGCTATGTATGAATTTAAAAAAAAAAAAACAGGTCAAAAACATATTGAGAAAATGAAGCCTTCGCCGTTCGTTGCTCCATCGTCGAGGAGAGTGAGGAAGAGAGAGAAATGGCCGCCTATGGAACATCGACAGTGAGAGAGATGGAACGACCACCCTTTTTCGACAAGAGAGTGAATGAGAGAGAGAGAGAGACCAGTTAGTTTCTTTTTTTTTTTTTTTTTTTTTTTTTTTAAGGATAAAGTCTGCAAGAGAGATGGAAGAGAGAGAGAGAGTTGAAGTCGGTTTCTACTTTTTTGGCTTCTGCAATGGAATCGGTAAGAGTGAAAGGGGAGGAAGAATAAGTGGTTGTTGGGGAAATAAATTGTATTCAAACACTAATTCATTAATATTCCAAAATTGGCAGAATTAAAGTACAAAATTCAAATTGTGTGGGTCCCATATAATGAGAATTGTGTAAACAAAATACAAATTACCCAAATAACTAATAGATTTTAAAATTTGTTTGACTACCCCAATTTCACTATATTTTTGCCCAAATAAATTTTTCTCCCATTGTTGATTCTTTATTAATCATGTCATGATTTTTAGCCTCCAATAGTCAAATTATACGGATGAAATTGACAACCCACAGTATATTTATATTCAAAATTGTGTTCGCAAACTCTTCCCCTCTTTCCAACAATAATTTTTCTGGATAAGATCCTCTGTTGTCATTCCTTTACATTTGGTTATAAGTTATAATTAGATTTTATTTTTATTTTTTTAAGAAATTCAATATACCCTAAATAGGAATGGATAAATCATAAAAAAAATTATATATTATAAAATCATAATAAATTAAAAATTAAAAAAATATACAATTTTAAAAAGGGGAGGTCTCCTGTGCAACAGACCCCCCCGCGCGCCGCATATCAGACGGGCGCGTCTGCCGTTGTTTTTTTTTCTTTTTCTGTTTTCTTTTGCTGTTTACGTTTTTTTCGTTTTTTTTTTCTGCCTTTCTTTTTCTTTTTTCTTTTTTTCTTTCTTTTTTTCTTAAAAAAAAAACACAAATAAACTCCTAAACCCCCTCCCTCCCAAAAAAAAAATCATAAAAAACACAAAATAAACCCCTAAAAACACCTCCCAAAAAATCATAAAAAACACAAAATAAGCCCCTAAAAACACCTTCCAAAAAACCCTAAAAAATACAAAATAAACCCCTAAAAACACCCCCAAAAAAACCCTAAGAAATATAAAATAAACCCCTAAAAACACCCCCCAAAAAACCCTAAGAAATATAAAATAAACCCCTAAAAACACCCCCAAAACACAAAATAAACCCCTAAAAACACCCCCAAAAAACACAATAAACAAAAAAAAACCCTAAAAAACAAAACAAAAAAAAACACAAAATGATACTATTTAGTGTTCAAAATGGTACTATGGGTGGCGATTTTTTTTTGGACGGGTCGGACTGGGTCAGAGCGGGTCGTTTGATGGACCGACCCATGCACCTTATGCACAGGAGTTTTGGCGTTTTAAAAAACCAAAGGTCAGAAACTATCATAGAAAATACAATAGATGATCTGGTGTGCAATTATCCTTTTAAAGAACTTATATATGTTGCATATGATGCTACTATTTTTTTCTCGAATGATGAATAGTGATTGATGAAGTTTTGTTCGTATTGATTTCAGGGAAAGGCCAAGCTAGAAAGTTGTCCACACATAAAATATGTGTGTTAAAATCTTGAAATTCCGAATTGATGTGCGTACGTATAGCAGTTTTTTCTCTTTTTTGCTGTTACAAGAAAAATGTGTCCCCGCGCGCGTGTATATATATATATATTACATGAATTTTTTTTAATTATTCGTGAAATTAAAGTTTTATCATAAAGCTAAATATATGTACATTTTTTATATTATTATTTATTTTGCTGATTCTTATAATCCTATGGGAATACATTATATTGCACAATTAGACATATGAAATTCAATATAATTGACATTTTTTAATCAGTCAGGTTTCATAAATTGCTGAGCTTCGGTAGCCAAAATCGGGATAGAGAGAAGACAATCAAATAGCAATTCGATGATATGAGATAAATTGTTACCATCCCTCTTTTACTGTGGATAGGATAATAAATTTCTTGTGTTCTTAATCAATTATTGTTTAGAAACCTTTCCTCAAAAAAAAAAATTATTGTTTAGAAACCTTTCCTCAAAAAAAAAAATTATTGTTTAGAAACCCATTTATTTTCTGACGAAATTTTATTCTTCGGTCTTTTAAATAATGAGGCCTTTTTTGGACATGTAAATCTCAAATTAAATGTTGTATGCAGGAATTTTCTGTTTTTTCGTTTATTTTTAAACATGATGTTATCTATGTATTTATTGTATTATTATCTGCATACATATTTAATTAATTGATATTTATAATTTCATTACATGTTTGAATCATAATAATTTGAATATTGGATGTAGGATCCATAAAGAGCATGCCCAAAGTGATCAGCCATATCGTCATCAGAAAACATGTATGATTGAATGTATAACTCCTCAAATAATCCACATATTTCTTATTGAAAAACACAAACATGAAACTTGTAGAAATATTGTCACCCTCGATTAATACGAAAGATTGATATCAGCACGCACCAAAGAAAGTTGCATTGCTATCACGTCCACTCTTCGTGCAACTACAGTATGAGACACTTTCTTAGTGTCATAAAATATCAGCGTAATATCATCACAGTGCAACTACAGTATGAGACACTTTCTTAGTGTCATAAAATATCAACGTAATATCATCACAGTGCACGAATAACATCTCATCATTAAAAATCGGAGGGCTATCGTAGTAACCAACCTCGTATTCCATCTCCGATTCCAATTTGATTTCAATCACGTTTATTTAAAAAAAGTGTGAACTAAAAAAATTAAGACAATTGACAAAAAATCAATAATTAGAATAGGCGATATAATACATTGTTGGCTTAAAAATTCTCATCCCAAAGAAGAAACAAAAAGACCTAAAAAACTTTCAGATAGTCCATAAAAGTGAGACCCTTTATTGCAACCCAATTACTTTGGAAAATTTAAACACCATATGGGAATTTTGGTCTACAGACACACACACTCACGTATGTTTATATCATTAAAAAAAGAAAAAAAAATCTTCATCATGCTGACAAAATAGATTTTCTTGATCGTGAAATGTTAAAAATGAGAAGAGAAGCAATTTTTTTATCTCAAATTTTTGTTGCATAAATCTAGAAATAACAAATGGAATTTCCCCTTTCTAGAGCATCCCCCAAAAAAGTGCTCTTCTTACACCAAAGGTGGGATAGTAAACGGTAACAGTAAGAGTAAAAGCATTGTACTTTAGTTTCCAGGAAAAGAAGCGAGAGGGGTAAAGTTGGAAAAGAGCATACATTATTACACACAATTGTCTGTGACTGTGTGTACGTAAAAGGTAAGGTTATTATTTATTTAATGGCAGTAAGTCATGTGATGTAGCAGTCTGTCAGTGACACAGCAGCAGCTGCAATTGTAACGTATCAATTCATATTTTTACCTTATTTAGAGGGAAGCCACAACAACTCTCCTCTTTTATTTACCGAGCCCTTATTATTTTTGGTTGAATTTTAAAAATTTATGTTTGAGCTTGTTTAATTAATTATTTATTAAATTAAATTTTAATTTAGTAGAACACAAGTTCAATTTAAATAGTTTTTTTAATTTTTATATATGTTTTTCTATTTTTACTATCAAGTTCGAGTCATTTCAAATTTAATCAAATTCAAAAATATATTCACATTTGTATGATATGTACATCGAATTGAGCTCGAACAAACTTTTAACAAACGAATATGAATTGAGTATCGAACTATTTAGTTTAATTTTCATTTCTATTGGTTGGGAGGTGTGTAATAAGATAGATAGGATTGATTGAATATAATATGATTATATTGTTCATGAATTAATAATCATGTGTTTGGATTGTTTGATCGCGATTTGAATGATTTATGATAAATTGCCAATATTGTGTATAGATCAAATGATTGAGATTAAAATACACGAGAAAACCTAAATTGTCCTCTATGTAAGATTTTTATTAATAATTTTTAAAGTTGTAATTATTTTTATTTAAAATTGAAATTGCTTTTTATAAAAAAATAACTATGAGATTGTAATTAATAAATTTTAAAGTTGTAATTATTTTTATTAAAATTTCAAATTTGTACGAAGAAGTGAGCTAGGAACACTAGTATAAACCTTAATTACCTCTTTACTTCACAGATTTGGGCTAGGGTCTGCAAGAGGGAGGAAATGCAACTTGTGTGTATTTTATTAATGAAAATTTTAAAGAAAACGAAGGCATTGACGTGAATCATAGTTGAAATTGGTAGATTAGTTATCAAGTTAAAAGTGGGATGACAGCTTGTCAAGCAATTACGGATTAGGTTTCCGATTCTCTATCCATCCGAGGCTACAATTATCCAAACAAAACGTGTGATTATTCTTGATTTTTATCGATCACTTCTAATCTTGTAATCCAAACACACCATAAATATATATATCTTATTTTATTTTATTTACACTCACAAATTCGACTTATGATATTGAGGATATTTGAACCCGTAATCTTCACTTTCCAAACAATCTCACTACTGGTACTCCACCAATAAGTCATTTCCATCGGAACAACACACCATAAATGTTATAGGTTCAATAATGCAACATAATAAATGAAGCGGATCTAAGTCATGTACTAGCATTTTCAAATGTGACCCTCCCCTCTTTAGAGCATTTCCAAAGGGAGCTGCATTTCACTAAAATGCAGCAAAGTACTTCTCCAATAGTGACGGTAATTGAGGCGGCATTTTGAGGAAGAGGAGAGAGGGGCGGTGTGATGGCAAAAAATTATTTTTTTTCTTTTTATGTTATATTTATTTATTGTTTTGTTTTGTATTTTGCATATGTTATTTGTATTGTATTTTAAATAATGTGTTGTATTTAATATCAAAATTTGTTATATATGATAAATTTAATTAATATTAATATTGATACATAAAATTAAATTAGATAAAAATTAGACCAACAATAAAAAATACTAAAATAAATAAAATTACACTAACAATAAAACTACATAAAAATACTAAAATAGATAAAAGAAATGAAATAAAAACATAAAAATACACTTAAAATAAAATAAAAAGATACAAATATTTTCCTAGATCGTATTTTTATTTTATACTAATTCAAATATATTTGTTCTAAAAAAATATTTAATAATTATTAAGAAAATTTGAATTTAAGTATAGATATCCATTAAATGAAATTTCATAAATCATTATATGTTAAATAATAATTGTAAATAAAATAAAAAGAATATTATGGAATATTCTCTTTTGTTGTAGAATTATAGTGCAAACTGATGGAGATGAACTTGAGAATATGCTGTATTTTAATGATAGTGGTACCGTATTATAGTGCAGACGGTTGGAGATGACCTAAGAAAGATATAGAAATTTACTACACAAGTGCGATCAAATTTAGATCTGTTTGACGAAAATCAAAATTTCCCATCGAAAATTGCACATTTAACTATATGAATTTGCAAAATGCTGCACCGAAGATATTTTACTTGAGACATTTAACTATTTAGTGCAAAATTTTAGTCCAACTTTGTTCCAAATTGATGCGAACGGATCCTATTACATTTTATAATTATTTATTATTTAAAATAATCATTGAATAATTAAAATTATCTATAATATTCATTTAATTTAAGATAATTTACTTTATAAATTATCTTAATAGATAAATACACCAATTAATGGGTTCAATAAAAACACAAGTAAAAAAGATAACATATAAAATAAAACCACACCACAAATTACTATAAATTAACTTAATAATGAACCAATTACACCAACAAATTGATTAAAGTTAAAAATCATTTCCGGGTCCTCTAAGATGAATACAATATTATATATTTTGTCTAAAAATTATATAATTAATAGTTATTAATTTTAAATAATTATCATATTAAAAAAATAATAAATTATTATGCATATTAATATTTAAATTATAAGGCAAAATAAATATTGTGAAGAATATTCTTTTTTAAGCGTGATATATTTGATACGAAAGATTGGAGTTGAAAAAAATTGGTGCTCAAATTGTACCAATTTAGTGCATGATCTGCACCAAATTGGTGTTCATCATTGGAGATAGCATCATATTCTTTCATTTTCCCAGGAAGTTCCCACCAAAATTCTGCAGACATAATTGTTTTTAAAGAATCTTCTAACAAATGTGTAATTTGCAACCTTTTGATCTGCCAAAAAAGAAGAGAGAAATTGTAGCGGAAGTCGAAATTTGTGATTTTCCTTTCATATAAACATTGCCCTATGCACATTTATTCATAAACAATAGATAAACTTTAAATGTATTTCAAGACACACACACACACACACACACACACACACACCATCATCATCATCATCATCATCATCATCATCAATTCATCACCATCTATAAAACTTCAACTGAGTAGTTCTTCTAGCATTAGATGCTCTTAAGGAAAACATGAAGGTTATCTCCCATGATGGATAAAAACTTTATGTACCTTCAAGCATCAGCATACATCAAAACTAAATATTTTTCAAGGAATCAGCATCTTCAGAGAAGGCATTATTCTTGATAACCCATCATGTTATATGTTTACCTTCCTTGGCACCTATAATGCTGGCAACTTTGCGCATAACATATAGTGTGAAAATCAGTTTGCTGCATTTGAGAGAGAGAGAGAGAGATTACCTGTCTTCAAGCTCTCCCATCCCATTCTTCATAAAACTCTTCCAAGAACTCCTCCATGAATTTGTGCCTTCTTTCCGCCCTTCTCTGACCAGCCTGCAGTTTATCATCAAATGTTCATGCCTCAATGCAACATACATTACTCCTACACAAACAATCATATTCCTGAAGAATGTTTCTTTTAGATAACAATAGAAGGCAGATGAGAAGATGTATGAAGAACAACTTATTTCTGCTTAATTGGACAAACCTTAGTTTTCATCAACTCCTTCAATTTGAGAAGCTTCTCGTGAAAGTGGTTCACTGTTGTCTGCTCATCTTTGTTCATGTACTTTTCCTTGGACAAATCAGATCGAGGCTTTATCTGGGGATCGTGGAGCGCCCTGTTCCTGCTTCCGCCAAACGTAAAACAACGAGCAATTCCTAAAAACAACTCTATCAGAAATGACAGCTTGAAAATTAATCACATACGGAATTTTGGTACATATTGGAATTTTGAAAGACATGGAATCCATTTCCAGTTTTTCATCATTAGGAATTTCAATTCTACAATTTACACTTAAGGCTAGATGTTTGAATTAAACTAAAAAGGGTGGCTCTGCTGAAGGACAATTCAAGCCAGCCGTCGTTCCGTTAAGATGGAAGAAGAAAATGAAATGCACTGGAGAATTAACAGAAATTCTTTCAAGTATAGTGAGACAGAGATCAAACCCCTACTTCTCTGCACTTCAATTCACATTTGTCCAACTTGGTAACAAATATAACAATATCATCTTAAACTTTTCATCGCATTCCAGGCTGCTGAGCTTGCAACACCCCAAAGTAAGAAATCTTTCAGGCATGTACATGAAACTAAAATTGAGTTCTATAACTGACTAGAATCTAAATAAACAAATGTATCTCACAAAATGTTAAATAATGTAGAATCGTCATGCACGATCAAGACTTCATGTAACTTACCTATATCGCACCAATTGCATCAAGGCGATCAGCATCTTGTACCACTCCAAATTCTGGACAGCAAGTACTCCCTGTAAGCCCGGAAATCTCCGCCTTGAAGCCTGAAAAATGTTAGCACATCCAATTATGGTAGGTTCAAGGTTGGTAACTAGTGCAAAAAAAATCTTGATATTCTTCTTGGAAAAAAACAAGTTTTCCCCCTAGAAAAGAATCCATCATTGCCAGCAACCATAAGAAAGATATGAAGATCACCAACAATGAGAATGCCCGAAGCACAACAAAGTATGAGGTTGAGGATAATGTTCCAGCATGCATAATGTATTAAAAGAGAACTTCGTGCATTCTTCATAGAAGCAAAAATGCACAGGAGAAACGTAGAGGTGTACCAAAACTTCAAATGCTACAAACGAAATATAGACCTTCCAACATGTAATGCCATCCCTACCAAAAAAAAAATAAAAAATGCTTCGTGTTACTTACCCATTCCCTTTATTATGCTTAATATACTTGTCTTCATATTTTCATCTACTCCTTCCTTCACAAGAAAGTTCTCAACAATTTCCCCTTCCGATGGATCTCTAGAATCAATACATTAAAAAGGCAAAAGATTAAGAGAGCCAATGCTATTATAAGTGAAACGATGGAGAATGAATGCACATTTGAAAATGGGAAACAAAAAACAAGAATATTGGAAAGGGTTATTGATCCTTGGTATATACTTACAGAACTCCAGTGGAAAGATCGATATAAACCGGGAGAAACATATGCAGTGCCTCATTGAGCTTTTATTACAGACATAATTTCACCATTTGAAAATGCATCTGATTTCAAGTATTTACAATTTGTGTAAAGATAAATTGCAAGTTTGAAAATATGGGAAAATATTTGTTTTCTGATTCTTTCTGGGCCTTTTATTAGAAAAAGACCAGAAAAATGTTCTTATTCATGGTTTGTCTTGGTAGTGAATAAAGCCAGAGTTGAAAAATGAATCGCTTAATAAGAACAACACCAACCTTATATATTTATAGTCCCCTGCAATAATCATCAAAGAAAATACAGTCAGTAAGCCAAAAAAAAAAAAAAGCTTACAGGTACAGCAAGAGCAGATACTACACATACCAAAAATTACAATTATGTAATCCATTGCACATGGAATGTATAACCATAAAGAAAAACATAAATTAATAACTGCCTAGAAGATAAACTGACAACTACACCAAATTAAACCATGCTACCAAAGTCTCCTTGATACAAAGGTTGGCATGAAAGTTAAGTGATGAAGTAAATACAAATGTACGTGCTACCAAAATGTTGCCATAAGCTCTTATATCTTACGATAAATATCAGATTAGCAGTACCTACTTATGATTGCAAAACAGACTATTCTAGAGTATACCATATCGTATTTCAATCCTCAAAATCAGTGGTTTGGAAAAATTATTCTCAAGGAGCCTTCATGTCTATTTCTGTATCCATGTTAACTAGCTAGCATTACCCTTCTATCAAGAGCGCGGCAGGATACAAATTATACGGTAATGTCAACAAGAAAAGGATTTATCAGGAAAGAAAGAAAGTGAAAGCAAAAGGAACGAGGGGAATGTGATACACTTCTTCATCTATTTAAGCCAATCAGAAGACAAGAAAGGAAAACATGAATAAAAGCCAAAAGGGAAAGGCATTATTACCTACATCATGTAGAAGTGCAGCTAACTCCACCTGAATAGCAAGAAGATAAAATTTTGTTGAAATATGAAGATTTCATTAGAACACAGAATACAATTCAATGCACATCTTACAGCAATATGAAGATTTCATTAGAACACATAATACAATTCAATGCACATCTTACAGCAATATGAAGATTTCATTAGAACACACACACACACTAGAAAGAAGAATTTCCGTAAGCATAAGCTAATAATTACTTATAACCTCCAATCGACTCTCACAACTAGGTTTCAGGGAAAAATAAATTTGGGACTATGATGGTGCTCAATTATATTGCAAAACTATATCTACAAGTCTACATAGTAGAATTCCTAATGCTTAAAGACTGTAAAACAAGATATGAATCATAACAACGCAGATAAGAATCACCAGATATATAACAGCCATTAAACTATGACAGAATTGCAGTAATGATTACATTAGAAGCAAATAAATTATAAATTACAGGGAAAAAGTGGCGTACGATGAGCATGGAATCGGGAGAAGCGGAGAAACCCTCTTCAGTGGCAAGAGAGAGAGCGAGGTCTCTAACTCTAAAGGAATGAGCAGCGTCGTGGGATGCATCGTTCCCTTTCATGGCGGATTTCATCAATTCTTCAGCTTTTATCACTATGTCTGTTTCCGCCATTGTTTATCTCTCCACATTTTCTCCCATTTTGTTCCTCTCGCTCTATTCCAAGATAAGTTCTTGAGCTCTAAACGGGGACCACAAATAATGTTAAACTTCAATTTCAAATCCATAAATTTCAGAACTCAAAACTTTTGTCCATGAAATTCAAACGTGTTACATGTTCTTAGGGCATCTCCAAGGGGGTGGTAGCTATTTCACTATTTTACAGCTAAAATTATCTCCAAGGGTGGCGCTATATTGATCTGCATTTTGCTGCAATGGAGAGAGGGACGGTATATATACCGCCCCTCTCTCCTCAACGGCATTTGCTTCTTTTTTTTTTTTTTTCTGTTTATTGTTTATTGTTTTGTTTTATATTTTGTGTATGTTATTTGTATTGTATTTTAAATAATGTGTTATAATTAATATTAAAATTTGTTATATATGATAAATTTAATTAAATACAAATATTGATACATAAAATTAAATTAAATAAAAATTAGGTCAACAATAAAAAATACTAAAATAAATAAAATTACACCAACAATAAAACTACATAAAAATACGGAAAATAGATAAAAGTACATGAAATAAAAATATTAAAATACGCATAAAATAAAATAAAAAGATACAAATATTTTCCTAATAATACATAAAAATACTAAAATAGATAAAAATACATTAAAATAAAAACATTTCTCGCTTTGAAATGCATTAATTGATCATTTGTGGGAGGAATATTCTAATTCGGAGAATTAGATTAATATATTATCATGTAACTTTATGTTTATTTTGTAATATTCTAATGAATCGTATTTTTATTTTATATTAATCCAAATATATTTGTTAAAAAAATATTTTCATAATTATTATGAAAATTTGAATTTAAATATATATATATTCATTAAATGAAATTTCATAAATCATTATATGTTATCAATTATAAAATAATAATTGTAAATGAAATAAAAGGAATATTCTGGAATATTCTTTTTTGGTGTAGAATTATAGTGCAAGCTGTTGGAGATGAAATTGAAAATTTGCTGCATTTTAGTGATAGTGATACTGTATTATAGTGCAGACTGTTGGAGATGGCCTTAGGGCATCTACAATGGCAGGTATTATTCCAACGTGGCATTTAAATTGTACCAAATATTAGGTACAATTTGCATTATGGGAAATTGGTACAATTGGCCCAAATTTTTATATGTACAAATAATTGTATCGGGTAACATTTGAAAAAAGGGATTGATTGGTGGGGTGGGGCCACTACACCATTATCTCTCCATTTTTTTTTCTCTTTTTTTCTTGTTCTTTCTCTCTCCATTTTTATTTTCCCTTTTTTTTTCTTTCTTAATTTTCACTTTTTTTTCAGATTTTTATTTTCCCTTTCTTTTTTTCTTTCTTTCTTAATTTTCACTTTTGTTTTTTTATTTTTCAGAATCAACTTCGTTAGAATTTTTTTATTCCTTTCCACTCTAGCCATTTGAATTATAAATAGATTAAAATTTATATTTTTTTATGATTACTTTATGATTTTGTATAGTATTATAAATAGATTAAAATTTATATTCAGTGAGTACTCTAAAAGAGATTCTGAACTACGCAATAAGGAAAAACATTACCAGCTTCGAGCAGACTTGATTGAGCACATATGGACACGATACGACAATAATTAGCAAAATATTACTTTGCTTAGCATTTAATTATATTTTAGTATAAGTTTATGTTCCGTTTGTGTATGCACGTTGTACTAATCCTGATTTGTTTTACGTCTTTAGTTTAATTGTAATGCACGATGTACTCGTATTTCTTTTTTTTTTCCCCGCTATTTTTATATTGTAACTTTCATATGTGTACATTTATTTTTTGTTTAAACTTGCATTGTAATTATTTTCGTCAACTTCTGGTGTACTCCTTTTTTTTTTTCTTTTTGTTAAAACTATCCATTATAATAAATGGATTTTTAAATAAATTAAAATTTTAAATTGGTATTTAAATTAAATTTATTAAAAAATGTTATCACATTAAATTAAAATATATATCATGAAAATTATAATATGAATTAAAAAAATATAAATAAATAAAGTAGTATAATAGTGGGACCCCCAAAAAGTAACAATTGTACCTGGATGCATTGTGGATGTTTGGGTATCAATTAAATGAATATTGTAACTTTTGATGTGGCGGTGATGTGACAACAATTTGTACCTAAAAATTGGGTACGGCACTGGAGATGCCCTTAATTTTGTTATTGCTGATAAATGTTGACCGCCCTTCCATTACATTTTTTACTATAGTATATTAGTACCTATTCATGTACATATGTTTTGCGATAATATCAATCATCTCTAGCCCGTTTGATTTTGTTGATGGAATAAATAAAATTGATTGAATACTGTATAATTACAATGTTTTCATAAAAATAATTGTGTTTGGGACTTGATGGATGAAATAAATGAGATTGATTAAATATAGTAGGATTGTTTTGATAAAAATAATCTTGTCTTTGAATTCCTTCATTCTAATTTTAATGTTTTAGGATAGATTGTCAATATAATGTTTGAATTGAATGATTATGATTAAAATGTAACGGAATACCTAAATTGCTCGTCATATAAGATATTCATTTGTAATTATTAAATTTGTATTTTTTATTGAAAAAAACTTTAAATTACGAAATTGGAAATTATCAATACAAAATTAATTAACCAAACATTGGGAAATAAGGATGCATAAAAATAATTAACAAAATACTTTCTTCTTCAGAAATTAACATTAATTACATATTAGTATTCACATTAATATTATATTTACATATAAATATTCTCATGATAATTATTAAATTTGTAATTATTTTATTTGTCATCCAATAAATAATGTAGATAAAAATTAAAGGGTTGAGAGACAAGAGAGAATATGAATTGTATGTATTCAATATGAGGACCAAATGCCTCTATATATAATAGTACAAGGGCTGGGATTTTAGGGTTAGTTACTTGGTCGTCACTCATACCATAGTTACTTGATCGTCACTCATACCATATATATCTATTAGATATATTTACAACACTCCCTCTTGAGTGACCAATCCCTAAAACAAATGTTGTCTCATTAAAACCTTGCTAGGAAAACCCAGCGGGATAAAACTTAGTCGAAGGAAAAAGAGTACAATTGCTCCCCTTGATCTTGAGATCACTGTAGATCTTTGAGTCGGTGCATGTCGATCTTATGTACCAACTTTCTGAATGTTGATGTTGGTAATGCCTTTGTGAATAAGTCCGCCAAATTGTCACTTGAGCAAATTTGTTGAACGTTGATATCGCCATTCTTTTGGAGATCGTGTGTGTAAAATAACTTGGGAGAAATGTGCTTCGTCCTATCACCTTTGATGTATCCTTCCTTGAGTTGCACGATGCAAGCAGCATTGTCTTCATACAAAATAGTTAGATTGATCTTTGATGAAGCTAGTCCGCACGACTCTTGGATGTGACTTGTCATATTTCTTAACCATACACACTCTCGACTTGTTTCATGGATTGCAATAATTTCGGAATGATTTAAGGATGTTGCAGTCAAGGTTTGCTTCACAAACTTCCATGATATAGCAGTTCCACCATATGTGAAAACATAGCCAGTTTGTGACTTGGTTTGATGTGGATCGGATAAAAATCCTGCATCCGAATACCCTACCAGAGAAGAATCAGAATTTTTCGAATAATAGAATCCAAGGTCTATGGTACCCTTCAGATAACGTATACGTAGAATGTGTTTAACACCATTCCAATGTCTCAAAGTGGGTTCAGCGCTATATCTTGCGAGAAGATTTACAGAAAAAGCTATATCTGGTCTAGTATAGTTAGCCAGATAAGTTAATGCTCCAATTGCACTTAGATATGGTACTTCAAGACCAAGTATCATTTCACCATCTTCAATAGGTCGAAATGGATCTTTCTTCATATCAAGAGATCTAACGACCATTGGTGATGCTAATGGATGTGCATTATCCATGTAAAAGCGCTTTAACACTTTTTCTGTATATGTGGATTGGTGAATAAACGTTCATCCTCGGACACGTTCAATTTGCAAACCAAGACAAAATTTTGTCTTTCCCAAATCTTTCATTTCAAATTCTTTCTTCAAATATTCAGCAGTATTATTGAGCTCTTCAGGAGTCCCAATTAAATTCAAATAATCAACATAAACTGCTATAATTGCAAATCCACTTTCGGTTTTCTATATGAAAACACAAGGGCATATATCATCATTCTTGTATCCTTCTTTCAACAGATACTCGCTCAATCTATTATACCACATATGGCCAGACTGTTTCAGCCCATACAACGATTTTTGCAGTTTAATCGAAAACATGCTTTTGGGTTTTGACTTTAATGCTTCAGGCATTTTAAATCATTCAGGGATTTTCATATATATGTCATTACCTAATGACCCATATAGATAGGTAGTTACTACATCCATAAGGCGCATATCAAGCCTTTATGACAACCAAACTAATCAGAAATCTGAAAGTAATCACATCCATTACTGGAGAGTATGTTTCCTCATAATCAATTCCTGGTCTTTGAGAGAAACCTTGTGCTACGAGTCTTGCTCTATATCTCGTAATTTCATTCTTCTCATTTCTCTTTCTAACAAATATCCATCTGTATCCAACAGGGATTTCAGATTTCGGAGTTAGGACTATCGGTCCAAATACTTTCCGGTTATCACAGGAATGTAATTCCATTTTCATAGATTTTTTCCACATTGGCCAATCATTTCTCCGTTTACATTCTGTAACAGATTTTGGTTCAGGATCCTCATTTAAAATTTGATGAGCTATATGAAAGGCGAATATATAATCTACAATGATATGTTCTCTCTCCAGTATCTGATTAGAAGATAAATAATTTATTGAAATCTCATGATTTTCAGATACTTGTAATTATTCAGGAATTACATCACTTTCATTTGATTGATTAATCATTTTCGTCATTGTTTGGTTTCCATCTTGCCCCTTTCTTTTCCTAGGCACAGAATCTTTGGAACCAACTGGTCGACCACGTTTTTGACGAATTTTAGACTCATTTGCTGCCAACATTATTTGTCCTTCAGGGATATCAATTTTGGCTGGAGTATTTGCAGTATGTATATGAGATTGTGTCACTTTTCTTTTATCTACAAAAGCATCAGGAAGTTAGTTTGAAATCTTTTACAAATTGATGAAGCCATGCAAGGCATTGAAGACCTTGAACCCGAGCTGCAATTCAAAGGTCCAATGACGCGACTTCGAGCGAAGAAATTACAAGGTTATTTCCAAGTGTTGATTCGCAAGAAGTTCGAGAAATTAGAAGATGCAAAGTGCAGCCATACTTTAGTTAATTTATTAACTAATGAAGATCAAGATCATACCATGGAGAATATAACTTGAAGAGTTGAAGAAGAGAGCAAGAAGAAGTGCACATGTGCATGGAGCTGTTTTCGCCCTTGATTTAATTTAATTAAGGGGTTGATTTTTATCTAGACTATAATATTTATTTAATTAATTTAGACTATAGTTTAGATCAGTTTTTAATTAATTTTTAAGTGTAATTTTCGTTCCTTTTAGTATAGGTTTGACTAGAATTGTATTTAAGGCAATTTCCAACGTTGAATAGAATTCTAGTTTAGGTATTTTTATAATATAGTTAGAGATCCTTTTTAGATCAGATTTTTAGGCCTTTTTAGAGTTTAATTTCGTGCATGTTAGGTCCTCTAAATAGGGGAACCATGTTACTTTGATATCTTAGACATTATTGATTAAAATTGCTTTTGCATTCAATTTGTGTCTCAACCGTTCAAAGCTTTTGATTGTTTACTGTCGAAAATACTCATTCTTGAAGCCTAGCAAACTTTGAGTCTTACATCAAGGGAACGTTCTAACTCACAAGAGGAATTAGGGTGAACTCGCTACCGAGGAGTAACTTTGAGATTCGTTTTCGTCGTACAAGATACGCCGGGGATTAATCGGGTTGCAAATCACAACACCTCCCTCGTCCAGCCACCATCTTCGACTTCCTACACCTTCTATCAACGTCTGTGACACTCCCAAGCCATCAAGACCTGATAATAGCCTTTCTTCACATATTTCCAGCCCATAATAGCCTTTTTCCAGCCACAATAATCGACCAAAACAGCCCCCTTACCTTTGGATTTGTGTATCGTTTTTTGTGTCGTAGTCTAAGTGTCGTAATTAGGTCTAGTTCATCTTCTATTTTGTTTTCAAGTTAGCTATCATTTAATTCAGTTTGTTTACATTTATTGAGTCATAGAGTAGGGTTGAATCCTTCCTTAGTTGGCGTGTTCGATTCTATAAGTCTTCCGCGCGTTTTCGTATCCTGTAGAAATTATCCGGGTTACATCATAAATTTAGCATCAGAGCCACGTCAGCTCTGCCAATCGTGGTTCAATCCTACGTGTCAATTTATTGCTTACGTGTCAGTTGACGTGTCTATCGAGTTGTAATAGTTAGTGTTCATTGAAAAAAAAAAGATCGATTAGAAAAAAAAACCAAAAGTTTTTTTTTTTAAAAAAAAAGTTACGGTAAAAAAAAAAGAAAGAGAGACCGAATAAAAAAAAATTGGATAAAAAAAAAGAGAAAATCCGAAAAAAAAGAAAATCCAATTTGATTTTTGAATTAGCTTTTGAGTTCGATTTTATTTTTTGTTCTTTCCTTTTGGTTCTAGTCATAGTTGGTAATTCCCTTGTGAGCTTTATTTTAGTTTTGGAAATTTTCCTTATAATATAGTTCTTTAGTTGTTAGTTTCCAATTGAGTTATATTTTAATTTGGTAGCTTCCATTTAGAGTCTAGTCTAATTAAGGTACTTAGATTGTGTCACACTAGTGATACACATATCCAAATTCTTTTCTTTCCTTCTTTCTTAATTTCTTTCCTTCCTTTCCTTCCTTTTACCCTAACATACCCGGTTTTCCGGTTTTCCATCTTCTCCCTACTATTTCTGCTCCCGAGCTCCGATTTTTCTCCACCATACCATTCCGGAAATGTCTCGATGAGACGAACCAAACTCACAGCTTTGCTGTGACATAAGGGCTTTTTTGGCCAAATTCCATCAGCTTCAAGGTGAAATTGCCCCCAGAAGTTCGAGAGAAGCCGATCTTCAGCAATGGAAGAGTCGATTAACACCACCATATACACACCTCTCACACGAGCACCACTACATACTTGAGAGCATACACGAGGGGTAAAATACAGAGAGAAAACACGAGTGATTGTGAGGAATTGTGAGGTCCTACACCCTGTTTTCCTTTCACGTTTGTTCATTGCTTGCAGGTACACATGGAATCCAGAGACGGGTATAACAAAATACATGATAAGGCACCCACTTTGTGTAGTTCTCATACAGACGCGGCTTCATCAATGCCACAACCATGGGATGCCCAGTACTATCATTAAGAACTGGAGCATAAGCTAGATAGTTCGTTGGCCAAGATGATGGCACAGCTCGAGCTTATTGCTGCCCGAATTCCTACACCACCACCAGTTCAAGAACAACCTGTCCAACCAGGAGGAGCAGCCTATCAACTTAAGGTAGCTCAATAGCCAGAAGCAGTTCATCAGCCTGAAGCAGCTCGTCAGCCAGAAGTTCATGTAGCCGAGCCAGCCAGGGCGAATGCTAGAGCACCACAAGCTCAACGTCGCCAACCTCAATTATAGTTTAACGATCATTATGATCGTGATGCTGAAGAAGACTATGGTTACTATGCAGAGGAGTTAGAGGCTGAGTATGATCCATATCAGAGATGTGACCGACCACATTTGCCCTACAGACAAGCACCCCGACGTGCAGATCCCGACAGCTTGTTGAACAACATCAAAACAAGCATCCCAGAGTTTGAAGGCCTTCACGATCCTGATCTGTACTTGGATTGGGAATGTAAGGTTGAGAAGATTTTCGACTGCTATGACTTTCCTGAGCAGAAGAAGGTCAAGTTAGCATCGTTAGAGTTTAGAGACTACACAGCCACATGGTGGGAGATGCAGTAAGAACGACATCGACGTGAGAGATATCCACCCGTTGATACTTGGGAAGAGATGAAAGGATTTCTGCGTGGCAGGTTTATTCCTGTGCACTATAAGAGAGAGCTCGAGAAGAAGCTCAACCGGATCAAGCAAGGTATACGGTCAGTTGAAGAGTACCACAAGGAGCTTGAAACCGCCCTGCCCTGAACCGAGTTGGGAAACAAGAGACCTTGAATGCTACCATCATCCGGTACATTGAAGGCATGAATCCTGATATCGCATGTGAAGTTGAACTCAAGAACTTCACAAGTATAGAAGAGATGGTGCATTACACATCAATTGTGGAGAGACAGCTCAGAGAGGGCCGATAGAGATTGCACCACAGTTCAGCCCATGTTCAACCCCTATGGAACAAATGTACGAATTCCACATCATCTTCTACCCCTTATACTGAGCCTACTCGACCTTGAGGTCAGTCCGGACCGCCCGAGTGGTGTTTCGACCGTTCTACACCGCAACCCAGTCGTAGACCTAAGTCTACACCAGCACCATCATCCAGGCCAGCCTATACACGGCCCAATCCACCCAGCCCAGCACCTAGTGCCAACCTGAATCGAGCTAGAGATATCCAGTGCCATAAGTGCCAAGGTTGGGGCCACTTTCAGAACTAGTGTCCGAACAGGCGTGTTCTGTTCATTACTGAACAGAATGAGATCGAGTCAGCCAGTGAGGATGAGGACCAGCCTGCAGTTGGCACCAAGAAGGAGCCAGAGACACCTCTATTCGACTCAGATGAAGAGGAACCCGAGCTTCCTCATGTTAGTCTTGTGTCTATACGCAGTCTGAGCATCAATCGTGAAGAAGAGCAGCCGGATCAACGTGAGAACATTTTTTTCACACGTGTTACTATCAAAGACTAGACCTACTAAATGATAATAGACAGTGGGAGTGTGATCAACGCCATGAGCCAGTATGCAGTTGACGAATTGGCGTTGACAACCATCAAGCATCCGAAGCCATACAAGTTGCAGTGGCTTATGGATCGAGGAGAGATCAAAATAATGACTCAGGTAAGTGTCTCATTCTCTATTGATCGATTTTCTGACTATGTTGTTTGCGATGTTATTCCTATGGATGCAGCACACATATTGTTAGGTAGACCATGGCAGTTTGACAGACAGACGGTTCATGATGGATTTGCAAACACGTACATCGTGAAGAGAGATGGATGGACTACTACACTAAAACTGCTATCCCCTAAAGCAGTTGTAGAGGATTAGAGAATTATGCAAGAGAGGTTTAGATCTGAGAGAGCAAAAGAGGCCGCCACCGCAGCCCGGATTGCCCCAACGGTACCCAATCGACTGAGATCCCCAAAAAGGCCACCACTCCTACTTCTTCAGCCCCTAAACCGTTCTCCAATGATTCCCTTGTGCATGGGAATTCGTCTGGATCAGCTGCAAAGAAAGATCAAAACCGCAACCTATTTATTTCAGTGAAAGGCATAGAAAAAACATTAAAAGCAGGTTTACCTTTTATTCTTCTATCTTATAAGAGCAGTGCTATTAATGATGTTTCTTTGCCTAGTGTTGTGCAGCCACTTATGGAGGAGTTCGTGGATGTGTTCCCGGAAGAGATTCCAAGTGGATTACCTCCAGTTCGTGGGATCGAGCACCAGATCGATTTCCAGCCCGGTGTCGTCTTGCCAAATCGACCAGCATACCAGACGTCCCCTGAAGAGACCAAGAAAATCAATAGACACGTGAAAGAGTTGCTTGAGAAGAAGCAGATTCGAGAGTCGATGAGCCCCTGTGCAGTTCCAGTCATTCTAGTGCCGAAGAAGAACAACGAGTGGAGAATGTGCATGGACTGTCGCGCCATCAACAAAATAACAATGAAGTATCAATTCCCTATCCCTAGATTAGATGATATGCTTGATGAATTATCCGGTTCTAAAGTCTTTTCCAAAATTGATTTGCGTTCTAGTTATTTTCAAGTTAGAATGCATGAAGGGGATGAGTGGAAAACAACTTTTAAGACTAAGCATGGTTTATATGAGTGGTTAGTTATGCCTTTTGGTCTCACTAATGCACCGAGAACTTTTATGAGATTAATGAATCATGTTTTGCGTGATGTGATAGGGAAATTTGTAGTTGTGTACTTTGATGATATCCTGATTTACAGTCACAATGTACAGGCGCACCTAGCACATCTTAGGCGTGTTTTTGATATTCTGAGATCAGCCAAGTTGTATGGAAATCTGTCTAAATGCTCTTTTTGTTTAGATGAGGTTGTATTTCTTGGTTTTATTGTGAGTGTACGTGGTATTGAGGTTGACCGTTCTAAAATCAAAGCGATTGAAGAATGCCCAACGCCCAAGTCAGCCACAGAGGTTCGATCCTTTCACGGCCTTGCCGGATTTTATCATTGTTTTGTGCGCTATTTTTCTAGCATTGTCGCGCCTCTTACTGAGCTAAGTAAGAAGGATTGTAAGTTTGAGTGGGGTAAAGCACAGCATGAAGCATTTACACGTTTAAAGCATCTTTTATGTCATACACCTGTTTTGTGTTTACCTAATTTTGATAAGGTTTTTGAGATTGAATGTGATGCCTCCGAGATAGGTATTGTGCTGTTTTGATGCAGGAACGACGTCCAGTTGCCTACTTCAGTGAGAATTTAAATGGTGCAGCTCTACGTTATTCTACCTATGACAAGGAGTTGTACGCATTGAAGAGATCATTGGAGACGTGGCAACATTATCTATGGCCAAAGGATTTCGTAATTCACATGGACCATGAGAGCTTAAAGCATTTGAAAGGGCAGCAAAATCTGAACAAGAGGCATGCGAGATGGGTCGAATTCATCGAGTCCTTCCTGTACGTCATCAAATACAAGAAAGGAGAAGACAACGTTGTAGCCGATGCCCTATCTAGACGGTACACATTGCTGAATTTGATGCATACTAGAATGCTTGGTTTTGAGTTGATTAAGAGTCTGTATGCATGTGATCCATTCTTTGCTTTGATTTTTGGTGAGTGTTCGAAAAAGTCTAAGTCTTTTGATGGGTTTTTCGTGCATGATGGATTTTTATTTTGTAGTTCTCAGTTATGCATTCCTAGTTGTTCTATGCGTGAGCTACTTGTGTTAGAATCGCATGCGGGAGGTTTAATGGGTCACTTTGGTGTGAATAAAATATTAAGCATGCTGTATGAGCATTTTTATTGGCCGCATATGAGAAGAGATGTTGAGCATGTATGTAGTAGATGTGTTACTTGCCATAGGTCTAAGTCTACTTCACATCCATTTGGTTTATACACGCCCCTGCCCGCCCCTAGTTCACCTTGGATTGATTTGTCTATGGATTTTATCTTAGTTTTACCTAGGTCTAGATCGGGTAAGGATTCTGTTTTTGTGGTTGTTGATCGTTTTTCTAAAATGGCGCATTTCATCGCATGTAGAAAACCTGATGATGCGGTGCATATTGCAAATCTGTTCTTTGTGCATGTAGTTAGATTGCATGGTATCCCTAAAACTATTGTTAGTGATAGAGATTCCAAGTTCTTAGCACATTTTTGGAGAGTTTTGTGGGAAAAATTAGGGACTAAGTTGTTGTTTTCTACTGCATGTCATCCACAAATCAATGGTCAAACTGAGGTTGTGAATCGCACGTTAGGCACACTACTTAGATCTTTCATTAAAAATAATCTGAAGTCTTGGGAAGAGTGTTTACCTTACGCTGAATTTGCATATAATCGTGTGGTACATTCTTCTACTAATATGTCTCATTTTGAGGTTGTTTATGGATTTAATCCGTTAACGCCTATTAATTTGTTACCTTTACCTGTTGAGCATCTAACAAGTGTTAAAGGTTTGAGAAGAGCTGAGCAAGTTAAGAAGATGCATGAGAGAGTGCGTGCTCGCATTAAGCACAATGGGAAACACACGGCCGACTCCAGAAACTTGCGATGCAAGCAAGTGATATTTCACCCCGGAGATCGCGTTTGGATTCATCTGAGTCCCGGACGGTTTCCAAATCTGAGAAAGTCCAAGTTGTCACCACGTGGAGATGGTCTTTTCACAGTTCTGAGTCGTGTAAACGACAATGCTTACCGCATTGATCTTCCCGGTGAGTATAAATGTTCTTCAACTTTCAATGTTGCTGATTTATCTCCGTTTGTTGCAGATGAGTTTGATCAAGACGAAGATCCAAATTCGAGGACGAATTCTCTTCAGCAGAGGGGGAATGATGAAGCCATGCAAGGCATTGAAGGCCTTGAACCCGAGCTGCAATTCAAAGGTCCAATGACGCGACTTCGAGTGAAGAAATTACAAGGTTATTTCCAAGTGTTGATTCGCAAGAAGTTCGAGGAATTAGAAGATGCAAAGTGCAGCCATACTTTAGTTAATTTATTAACTAATGAAGATCAAGATCATACCATGGAGAATATAACTTGAAGAGTTGAAGAAGAGAGCAAGAAGAAGTGCACGTGTGCATGGAGCTGTTTTCGCCCTTGATTTAATTTAATTAAGGGGTTGATTTTTATCTAGACTATAGTATTTATTTAATTAATTTAGACTATAGTTTAGATCAGTTTTAAATTAAATTTTAAGTGTAATTTTCGTTCCTTTTAGTATAGGTTTGACTAGAATTGTATTTAAGGCAATTTCCAACCTTGAATAGAATTCTAGTTTAGGTATTTTTATAATATAGTTAGAAATCCTTATTGGATCATATTTTTAGGCCTTTTTAGAGTTTAATTTCGTGCATGTTAGGCCCTATAAATAGGGGAGCCATGTTACTTTGATATCTTAGACATTATTGATTAAAATTGCTTTTGCATTCAATTTGTGTCTCAACTGTTCAAAGCTTTTGATTGTTTTCTGTCGAAAATACTCATTCTTGAAGCCTAGAAAACTTTGAGTCTTACATCAAGGGAACATTCTAATTCATAAGAGGAATTAGGGTGAACTCGCTACCGAGGATTAACTTTGAGATTCGTTTTCATTGTATAAGATACGCCGGGGATTAATCAGGTTGCAAATCACATCACCTCCCTCATCCAGCCACCATCTTCGACTTTATACACCTTCCATCAATATTCGTGACACTCCCAAGCCATCAAGACCTGATCGTGTGTCGATCGACAAGGGTTCGGTCCCGTTCGCGTCCAATTCGTCGTGTTCGTCATCAATACCGTAAGTACTTCATAACCTTAACATACCCTATCTAGTCTAGCCTTTCTTCACATATTTCCAGCCCATAATAGCCTTTTCCCAGCCACAATAATCGACCAAAACAGCCCCCTTACCTTTGGATTTGTGTATCGTTTTTTGTGTCGTAGTCTAAGTGTCGTAATTAGGTCTAGTTCAGCTTCTATTTTGTTTTCGAGTTAGCTATCATTTAATTCAGTTTGTTTACATTTATTGAGTCATAGAGTAGGGTTGAATCCTTCCTTAGTTGGCGTGTTCGATTCTATTAGTCTTCCGCGCGTTTTCGTATCCTGTAGAAATTGTCCGGGTTACATCACAAATGAATAATCTTTTCAACTTCTTATTCACATTGATTAGTTCGAGAATCAAAATGTGACAAGCTTTTCTCATTTCAAGATATTTCCTTGTGCTTTTCTGGATGTAGATTCGTTCCACCTAATGTTGGAAATGCCATTTCATCAAAATGACAATCTGCAAAACGTGCAGTAAATAAATCACCCGTTAAAGGTTCAATATACCTTATAATCGAGGGTGAATCAAATCCAACATATATCCCAAGCCTTCGTTGGGGACCCATTTTTGTTCGTTGTGGGGGGTGCAATTAGGACTTGAACTGCACAACCAAAAGTTCGTAAGTGAGAAACATCTGGTTCTCGACCAAGAATAATTTGTATTGGGGAGTATTCATGGTTAGCCGATGGTCTAATACGAACTAATGTTGCCACATATAATATGGCATGACCCTAAGCAGTAGTTGGGAGTTTTGACTTCATAAGTAACGGTCTAGCAATAAGTTGAAGACGTTTAATAAATGATTATGCTAAACCATTTTGAGTATGGACATGAGCGACTGAATGTTCAATCTCAATTCCAATAGCCATACAATAGTTTTTAAATGCTTGAGACATAAGCTCACTAGCATTATCTAGACGAATTCTTTTAATTGAATTGTTTAGGAATTGAGCTCGTAATTTTATAATTTGAGCAAGTAGTCTAGAAAATACTGCATTTCTAGTAGAAAACAAACATATATGTGACCATCTCAAAGAAGCATCAATCAATACCATAAAGTATCGAAAAAGACCATATGGTGGATGTATAGGTCCACAAATATCTCCTTGAATTCTCTCTAAGAAAGATGGAGATTCAATATGAACCTTCGTATATGAAGGTCTAATGACTAACTTGCCTTACGCACAAGCATCACATGGGAATTCATTTGTCATAAGAATCTTTTGATTCTTCATGTTGTGCCCATATCAATTATTGATTATTCGGTGCATCAAAGTTGCTCCAGGATGTCCAAGCCTATCATGTCAAAGCATAAAGCTTTTTGTGTTATTGAACTTCGGGTTCATGACATGGTTTGTCTCAATTACCTTTATGAATGTGTAATACATCCCAGAAGGTAGTGTTGATAATTTTTCTTTTGTTCGCTTATGGCCAGATACAAAAGAATTTATGCAGAGATATTCATTTCCACATTCTGATATAGTCTCGATGTGGTATCCATTATACCGGATATCCTTGAAACTTAGTAAGTTTCTTTTGGACTTACTAGAATACATGGCATTTTCAATATCTAATTTAGTATCATTTGGTAAAATGATACAAGCTCTTCCGGAGCCTTCAATGATGTTTGATTTATTTGCTCTTTAGAGCATGTAATATTCTTTAGGAATATTACTTGTGCTACTTTAATAGCATCAATTTATGATCTTGAATGTAATATTCTTCATGAATATTATTTGTACTACTCGAATAGAATCAATATTTAATTTTTCAAGATTAAATCGGAAAAGACCGATTATTATAATAATAAAAAAAGCAAACATAATATATTAAAGCCAATAACACATGATGTAAAAGAAATTTGCAGTTCGAGTCCATCATGATCTAAAAAATTATCGATTGATTAAATCATTACCAATCAATCAACTTTCTTTACTCTGATGCATTTAAAACTAATTATTAAACCCACACAATTTAATATACGTGAAAACATTCTCGGCATCATTAAGCTTTTCGAAATTCCCGAATTGAAAAACACAATTTCATAAATTTCATTCATTACAAATCATAATTATTGCGAATGGAAAGAAAATTAAAGAATGTACCTTCTAGGATCGATAGACTTCTAGATTTGAAGGAGGAGGTAGAACAATCATGCTGATAATGTGTTGTAAACTAGAGAGAGACGAGAGAGAATATGAATTGTATGTATTCAATATGAAGACCAAATGCCTCTATATATAATAGTGCAAGGGCTAGGGTTTTAGGGTTAATTACTTGGTCGTCACTCATACCATAGTTACTTGATCGTCACTCACAGTGGCGTCCCTGAGGGTGTGCGAGAGGTGCGCCGCACAGGGGCCTCAAAAATTTAGGGACACCTTTTTCATAAATTTTTAGTACTGGTAGTTATATTAACTTATATTAGTTTATTCCTTAAAAAAAACTTATATTAGTTTATATAAAAAATAAAAATTAACATTTTAATTTATAAAAATTAATTCATGCCTTTAAAAAATAATAGAAAAGATCAGCCCAATATATTGGGCCCAATATTTTAAAAATAATAATAGGGAAAGCCCAATTAATACGTGCAAAAGAGTTTTACCATAAAACATATTATTATATTAACATAATATCACTTAAAGATATGAATACAGAATATATGATCGACGTTTCATCTTGTTCTTCAGTTTGACGCTTGGTATTCTGCTAGACGATAGTGAATCGGCGACAACGCTCCGAAATTTTGCTATTGAGACCTGGGCTGAGAAAACCGTCACTCTTACTTTTGAGATTTGAGAAGAGTTTGCTATTACTGTTGTTGAAAAATTGACCCAATCTTTAGAAACTAGTTTTGTTTTCACTGGTCGGCGACTACGGCTCGGACGGCGAGACAACGAGTCGACGACTACTGGCTACTGCTCTCTTTCTTTGATATTACTGCTGCGGCCTGCTGAATATTTTTGTCGTAAGAATCATCGCTCTTGAGTCTTGAGTTTTGTTATTTAAGAATATTTTCTGTTAATCTGTAATTCTACTCTTTATCAACCAAGTAAGCCCATATTCACGCCGTATGTTTAATGTTATTCTGTATTTTTTTTTGCTTTTAGGTTCCAAAATCCAAAAATATATGAATTGAGGACTCCGACTCAGGTTATGTCGTTCTAACTCTTTGCCGATTGTGTTAATTCATAGTTTGTTTTTGTATTTTTTGTTATTTTGCCTTCAATTTTTTTGAGATGCATCCTAGAGCTAGAAAACAATTATCTGGGTATGAAAAAAGAAAACGAAAGAAAAGAGATGATGAACTCAATAAGTCTCAAAAAGGTGCGCTTGATAAATTTGTTGTTAAAAAAATGCATTTTGTTGAAACTGAACTTAATGGTGATGAGTCAAATGAAGATGAAGAAATAGAACTTGAGCGAGACGAAAATAGAGAATTAGGATTTAATGAAGATGGGTCAAATAAAGAGGGAGAACTAGGACTTAATGAAGACGAGGAAGAACTGAAACTTAATGGAGATGAATCGTATAATGAAAGTGATATGAATGAAGTATGTAATGGTGAAATAAATGAAAATTTAGATAAAATGAACTGGAATGGGTTGAATATTTCTAATATTTTTGATCCAAGAACTTGGGATATGCTTGATATGAAAGCTAGAGATTTGTTAGTAGAGCAGGGTCCCTTAAGAGATTATTCATTCAAACATGGTCATCTGGATAAGATGTCTAGATATTTTTCTTCTCAATATTATACCCATTATTTGGCAAATGGTGAGAAATGTGACAGACCATGGCTAGTGTACTCGAAAGAAATTGATAGAGTTTTTTGTTTTTGTTGCAAGTTATTTAAAAAGGGGTCATCAAGAGATAGTCGGCTAGTAAATGAAGGATTTAATGATTGGATACATCTCAGTATTGGGCTTAAAAACATGAAATCAGTAGTGAACATATTAATAACATGAATACTTGGATTGACTTGCGTGCAAGATTAGAGAAAAATATGACAATTGACAAGGATATTGAAGAACAAATTAAAAAAGAAAAGCATTATTGAAAGGAAATACTTCAACGAATAATCTATGTGGTGCAATATCTAGCTAAAAATAATTTGGCATTTCGTGGAACTAATGAGAGACCTTTTGACAATAATAATGGATTTTTTTTGGAATTAATTGAAATGATAGCAAAATTTGATCCTATAATGAACGAGCATATGCAACGTATTAAAAACAGTGAGATTAAATATCATTATCTAGGACATAAAATTCAAAATGAGTTGATTATTTCGTTAGGTGATGAAATCAAATGCGCAATTATTAGGAAAGTTAAAGAGGTAAAATATTTTTCTGTGATATTAGACTGTACACCTGATATAAGTCATCAAGAACAAATGTCTTTGATAATACGATGTGTTGATGTTTTTGATAATCCAATTAAAATACAAGAATACTTTGTAAATTTTTTACAAGTTGATGATACGACTGGAAAAGGACTCTTTGAAGAATTATGCAATGCTCTAGTAGATCTTGATCTTGATATTAATGATATAAGAGGCTAGGGGTACGATAATGGGGCTAACATGAAAGGTAAGCACCAAGGTCTCCAAAAAAAAATACTCAAAATAAATCCTAGAGCATTCTATACACCATGCGGAAGTCATAGTCTTAATCTAACACTTTGTGATATAGCGAATTCTTGTGTAAAAGTGAGATTTTTTTGGTGCTTTACAAGGTATTTATAATTTATTCTCTAGCTCTGTAAAGAGATGGAAAATTTTGAAAGAAAATGTGAAAATTAATGTTAAGCCATTATCGGGAACACGTTGGGAAAGTCATGTCAATGCTGTGAAAGCAATCAGATTTCAAGCTCTTGAGGTAAGAGAAGCTTTACTTGAAGTGGCTGAAAATGAAAATGATAATGATTTGAGATGTCGTGCAAATGCTTTAGCATCCCTTCATGTAGGAAATTTTGAGTTTTTGGTCTCTATGATAATATGGTATGAGATATTGTTTGCAGTTAATTTAGTTAGTAGGAACTTGCAATCTGATGATATGCTTATTGATGTTGCTATTAAGGAAGTGGAAGGATTGATTGCATTCTTTGAAAAATATAGAGAAACTGGGTTCCTTGATACAATAAATATTGCTAAAGAAATTGTTAATGAAATGAAAATTGATCCTTAATTTCAAGAAAAACGTGTGATTCGTAGGAAGAAACATTTTGGTGAAAATGAAATGATAGAGGATAAACAATCACCCGAAGAATCTTTTAGAATCAATTATTTCCTCTATATAGTAGATCAAGCCATTGGATCACTACAAAAAAGATTTGATAGTTTCACTTTATATGAAAAGAACTTTGGGTTTTTATTTTCTTTTGAGAAATTGAGTTTATTAGATGATGCTACTTTAAAAACAAGTTGTGAAAATCTTGAGAATATTCTTAAGCATGGGAAGCTTAGTGATTTTAATGGTCAAGATTTATTTCAATAATTAAAAATTTTACTGTATCTTTTACCAAAAGAATATAAAACTTTAGATATTTTGGCTTACTTGAAAAGATTGAATAGTTGTCCGAATGCATACATTGTTTATAGAATTTTATTAACCATACTGATGGAATATTTTTCCTACTTAGAGTTTTAATACCCAAATTTAACTTGCAAGTATACAAGTAGATTGTAGTACAAGGAAAATCGGGGTCGAATCCACAGGGAATTTAGATAATCCAAGGCATGCAAGCACCATATTCATGTCATTCTACAAGTCAAGCATCAGAAAATCATGGGTTGAATTTGGTTTTTCTTTTAGTCTAGTGTGGGAATTAACAAGTTGTTGAAATAAACTAGAATAAACTCAAACAATCACAAATGCACTAAAAGGGGTAACAAATGAAAGGGAAAGATCTTAGGGTAATATTCATCAACACAAATGATGGGTTTCAACATTAGTAAGCAAATTGATTCCGCTCAAGATTAATTCCAAAAATAATCCTAGACTCTCTCGAGTTTCTAAGATTTAATTGAACAAAATGGAATTCTCCTATCTCTAGGACTAAACTCCAATTTCCTCAAATTCAAGCACAATTAATCAACCAAAAATCCAACTAGGCATAAATTCTCATTTAATACCTAATATGTCCCATAAATCAACTTCTAATGCTAATTAGTTTTTCTCAAAACATAATCAAAATAAAATCCAACTCAAGGAGGCCAACCCTAGTTAGATAAAATCAAACCATTGATTCATGGAAAATACAAAGAGAGAGGATTAACATGCTTTTTCATCCATCCACCCAATCATTTAATGTCAAATCATCACCCTAGGACTACAAAATTTAGCTAGACATATCTAAAAATGAAGATAAACAAAAATAGACAAAGAAGAAAGAAATCATAATCATGGATAAGAGTAAACCCGAAAAGGAATGAAACAATCTTCAAACTTCACTTTTTTTTCCAAATTCTTCACAACCTTCAAGCTTGTATTGCAAAATTTTCTCTCCAAGTCTAAGTTCTAAATTTGGGGGCTAGAAATTGAATGTTACCCTAGTTTGAACAAAGGTGGGTATTTATACCCCCATAAATCCGCACAATAAAAATAAAATGAAAATGAAATAAAAATGCCAAAAATCAGAACGGAACAGGGGGGGCGCGACACGGGCTCGGTCGCGCCCCGGTCGGGTTGCGCCAGGGGGGCGCGATTGAGCTGGTCACGTCGAACCATCAAGGCTCGGGCCGCGTCGGGTGCTGTGCTTTCAGGGCCTCTGCATGGACGCCCGGTCGCGCCCTCTCTGAACCCGCGCTGGGCCTAGCTCGGGTCGCGCCGGGTGGCGCGACCGAGCTGGTCGCGCCTCCTTGGCCTGAGTCGGGTCGCGCCTCGACATGCATTTTTGGGGCCTCTGTATGGAAGCGCACTCGCGCCGCGTCTGTACCCGGGTCGCGCCGGCTTCGTGCCTTAGAGTCCCGACCCGATCGTTTTTGCCCTGAAAGTGCACAACGGTGTTTAAAAACACTTATTACACAATAAAATGAAAACACAACACTTAAAACAACAAAATAAGCAAGAAAAGTACTAAAAACACACATGCTATGCTCGGAAATATGGACAAAAATCCCGTTTGTCACATACCTGTTACAGTTGCATCTGCAGAAAGAATTTTTTCAAAATTGAAACTATTAAAATCTTACTTGCGATCGACCATGTCACAAGAAAGATTGAATGGACTTGCTTTGATATCCATTGAACAAGAATTGCTAGAAAATATTGATTTTGAAAAATTTATAAATGAGTTTGCTTCAAAAAATGCTAGGAAAAGTATTTTTAAATAATATTTTGTAGTTTGTGTTTCGTACTTGATATTGTTTAAAATATTTTTCTTTCGTTTCTAATTTGTTCAAATATTAGTGAAGTAAATTGATCGATCCGGCTCACACTACTGTCGCAACGACTCTGGATCAATTAGATCTGTAACCCAAGTTCACAAACACATAGAGCTTCGTGGTCTTACATCAGTTGGATCTCTCTTTGACGTTATCGTTGATTTTGGATTTTTTGGGCATTTTGATAATAAATTCAGATTTGGTTCCTGTTTTGTAGGAAGTTTTGCACATTTTTTAAGAAGTCGATTTGTTGAACATGTATTGCTGAGTTATGGATATCAAACTACTGTCTTGAATCTCTGTTTGCAATTTTATATGTATTTTTAAATTTTTAATTTTAATAATTAGAGGCACCATTTTTACTGCTCGCACAGGGCCTTCGAAATCTTAGGACCGGCCCTGGTCACTCATACCATATATATCTATTAGATATATTTACAACAAGGGTAAAACAGTCTAAAGTTTATTTGAGATGAGAATATATGAATAATTTTACAAGGAACTAGTGGATTTATGAATTTAATCATCCCAATTTTGGGATGATGAGTTATCAGTCAAATAAGTAGCTCGAGTCATCATCAATATCGGATTTCAATCATTCGAACCAAACAAATAATAAAGTAAGATATTTTTATCTATCACCCCTAAACTAACCTAATTACTCAAACCAAACAAGCCATATTGTTATATTATAATGATAAAACAAGATTATATATATATATATATATATATATATAAATCTAATAATAAAACTATCACAATTCAACCCTCCCCATTTTTTTGAACATTACCCGAGATAAGCTTAAACCACTGGGTTTGGGGACTCTCTAGGCAATTAATGGAAGCATTTTGTTCCAAACAGAAGCACTTCTTCGTTAAAACTCTTGAAGACTTATTGGGATCCCAATCCAAGCACAAATAATTCCCATGCTCATCCCTATTTGCCACCTGAAACTTGGAGTCGGAAAGAAATTCCCACTGACTCTGTCTATTATTGCAAGCTCGAGAGAGTGTCACGGGAATCCCATCCCCGTTCGCTGAGAGACACATTTCTGTGTCCCTCAATTGGATAGAATTTTGATTTCCATCATGATTCCATCGACTGAATCCGCTGCAACTACCGACGTACACATTTGATTTGGACGCGTGAATGCACTGCCCGCTTAATGGATGGTACAATATGTGGTATGTTGAACCCTTTGAATTTGGATCTATAATTAATAGGTAACAAAACACTATGTCACCACTTGCATTGCATGGAATGAATTAAAATACAATCTCAATCCTTGTACTTGATAATAATACACATTGGCACAATATTAACTATTTACTATTATTATATGTAAATTTGTTATTGTGTTATTTCTAATAAGTACTAGAAAGACATAAATCATATACTAGACCTCGTGAATTTTCCAATTTTTGTTACTTTGTTATCCCAATTGGTATTTTTAAAATCTATTTCGCCAACTTCTTGACTTTTCCAATCTTTTCTACTTCAAACTATTTTACTTTATTCGATTCTCACCTAATGAGCTAGGCTATTTTTTTTTCTTTTCTTCTTTTGTAATTATATTTTTTCATTGTTTTTAAATTTAGGAGAACAAAAAGTAAATCAAAATTTCAAATGTTATGTAATTCATAGTTTCAAAATTTCATTGCCATGTTATGTTTTTTGGACATTTGATTGGTTTTCGTTAACTTTCACAAGATGGGATATCTATATATTTTTTTGGAAATTCAAACTTTAAAATTGGAAAAACTACAGAATAGAAAAATATGAAAAGTAGGTAAATGCCGCAGAATAGGGAAACAAAAATGAGTTGGCATGACAAAATAGAAAATGTAGAGACAAATAATATATGTGAATTGAAATCATTTTATATGGCAAGTTCATTAAAATTCAAACTCACACTTATATTTGGTGGGCATGTGTGTAATTTTGTTAGTATTTAATTGTGGTTGGATACGAATTTTGACCTAAATTTTAACCCATAAAACTTCTTTACATAAGACTCATGAATCATAAAATATGTCAAGAGTTTAATCAAAATATAATCAAACAACAACAATAATATAAATATGTTACTGAATATTGGTTGGTTTGAATCGAGATTTTAAGAAATGTTGAATAGTGAAAGTTAAAATGGCAAATTGGAATAAAATGAGCAAAACATACCTTGGATTTTGTGCTGAATCAACTGAAGTTTGTCATGGAAATCGGGACTTCTAATAGAGCTCCAATCCGAATTTAGCATTCCGTAGGTCTCATCAAGCCCACGAGCTCCACTCCTTATATAGTAATTCCCTTGCAAAGCCCAAACACTCCAATCCAAATCCTTTTCGGCTAAATAGCCCAATAAGCAGCCCAAAAACAAATTCTCGGCCCGGCCCATTTCCACCTGCTTTGTTCCAAACTCACTTGCAAATAAAGGAACACCATTTTCTCCCTCAACCAAAAAACCTGCTTCTCTCTCTATTTGTCGTGTAATCCTCTCACAAGCTTTGTTGAATGGTTGGTTTAACCACAAATATCTGAGCCCCGTTGAGAATTCGTACTGATGAAATTCGTACACTAACTTGTGCTTGAAAATCTTCTTCAATGGTTTCTTCTTTAAGAAGTCAAAACTAAGATCATATTGCAACCCTGAAACAATCACTAGAAGCTTTGGATTGGCTTTGTGGATTGTTCTTGCTCCTTCCTCTATGTACTTGTACCATACGCTCGTATTTTGGAGCGGCCCACGAAATTCATTCCGTAGACTCATACCCACGACCTACCATAATCAAGTATAAACCAGTTATTATTGATGTGACACAATTTTTCTATAGTTTTGGGAGATTAAAATAAACATACCATGGGTGTGTCATTATAACGCTTGGCTACAATTCCCAAACCATGTAACCACTCATTGGCATCGAAGTTAGTATCCCCAAAGAAGCCATTTCCATCATGATCACTACAACACCACATGGGCTGGCTAATATGGTTGTCGAGTACAACCATTAGGCCCTTTCGTGCAAGCTCTTCTATCACGGCCCGTTGTGCATCGACCACAGTCAGGTTAAGGAAGCCCGGGTTGTGCCGGGCTATCCCGCCCCTAGCATCATGAAGCCCGAGCCTACGAAAAGACCGGGCCACCGTGGTCGTGGCATAACGGGTGAACATGTAGGTGGCCCAAGTGAGTCGCACACAATTGTAACCCATCTCTTTTATGTGGCTTGCAATGTTGCCCACGGGCTTCTTGTCCAGCCCTTCGGCTAACATGGGCTCTAAGTGGGCTGCCCAGTTCGCGCAGGCGAGCTTAACCCGAGCCTGGCTCGGCTCATCCACGATCCATCTTGATCTTGTTGAGAGAGGAAGTGAGAAGCATAGATTTGCTAGAGAGAGAAGCACTACTAAATGCCTGAGGATTTTCTTCATGGTTTTTGATTCAACTATATTAATTAGCTCATCAATTGAACCTCAAATGTTGTGTTGGGATATTATAAATATATAGGCGGAGGCTGCTAATAAATTAACGGTTGTTAATTCCTACAACAAGATTGGATCAGAATTGTATCAACATCTTACCAAAATTTTGAACTTGATCATAAATTCCTTGAATGAAATATGTTGTGGCAGGGCTTAGGTGGTTTGAGAGTTAATTAATTAATACTCTTTCCAGATAGAAAATTCACATTTTCTCTCATTTGCTATCATTTAAGATATTTAAACATCTTCATTTATACTCTTTTAATTTATTCAAATAAGAATGTATTGGATAATTACTTTATTAATATGCGTGTATTTATCCAAAATGACAGTTTTTTGTTGTAAATTTTGGAATACCCTCTATAGTATAATTGTAGTCCCCTTTTCCTTTTCACACAGAATAAGAAAATTCATTTAATATGCATTGGAAGACATCATTTACATACCATTGTTACAATTGTCCTATATTGCCCCTATTTACTATTTCATGAATTTCCTTATATTTAATACTAGTCAAACTTTCATTTAATTCTAGCTGATTTTATGCATATTATAGTGTGTTATGATGATACTTATGATGAAATCGGATTTAAAATTTAGATTAGCCTCAAAATATTTGATTTTTGCTCCAATGCAAAGCGCCAATTATTTTCCAAAATAAAATTCAAATTTGGCTCTAATTTAGAGCCTCCAATATGTATTTTGAATTTTTAGCATGAAGTTATAAATAATCATGAATGTTATTCGAGTACTCTAGATATAACCACAAGGTGAAAAATGAGATTATATGGTCTTCTTTCATTTTAGTGTTCATGGTGAAAGTACAACATTTAACAATAGATATTGCATTGTATTTTACTAAACAAATTATGAATATATATGTGTGTATACGTGCAGAGCTAGAGGGATAGAAATAAATTGTGGAAAAGGAAAGGTTAATCACGTATGCATCTCACATAAATCTATGTTGACTATATAATTAATGAAAGATAAAAAATGTAAATTGTAGATTTCAAAGAAATATTTCAATAGGTTTATATTAGTAAAATGATATTTTAATACAATCCAAATTTAGAAATGAAATTATAATTTTTGGGACATCTCAAAAAAGAATAATAGACTATAATTACGGGACTGAGAGAGTATATAATTTTAATATAAGTTATATTTCAGTACTTCAAAATTTTCGAACACCTTTTGAGATACCAATTGTTGACCAAATAATTTTAACACGTGGTCTGAGGGCAAAACATATTGGATTTAATTAAGTTATTAATAATCCTATTAATTTGCACATAATTCTCCATCGTAAAATGGTTTTAATTTTGTTTTATGATATCATCGATAAAAGTTAGATTTCATCAATATGCTTTAATGCGTGCCTATGTTTATCAATTAAGAGATAAATGTACGTACGTATGTCTAACCCCCTACAGTAAATTATGCATAATATCAAGAAATTAGTGTCGTGTTAGGTTGTTTTACGGAATCAAAATGAATCCGAAAATTCGTAAGAAAATGGTTTTAATAACTTCTAATTTTATTCATGCAAATATGCAATAGTCAAAGTTATCCCAAGATTTTCAGTGGCCTAAAAATCTAGAGTAATAGACACGTTGTTATTTCACAATTTGAGAGGTTAAATTTAATAGAGTATTTCACATTATTTAATTTGGTGGTCAAAATTAATGATTCATGCACAGTAGCAGCAGTAAAACAGGTGGTCAAAAACTTTTTCCTAGGTAGTATTAAGCCGACAACTACATGCATGTTGACTAGCACATCCCAACTACACGTATGTAGTCTATTAAACTCGACTGCCTTAATTTCATTTTCTTTTTACCTCATTTAACTCATACGTTTTTCAGACGTTACGTACCATGTCATGTAATATTAATTATTATTTAATATTGCAATCTTATAAATATTACATTCAATATAACGTGTATATTTGTTGATATATATTTTAATATTTATATATATACGTATATATTATTTAGGCAAAATTACTTAGATCTTCTTAATTAGGTTCCTATTAAAAAAGAAGTACACTTGTGTGAGATCGTCTAACGGATCTCTTACATTAGACAGATTTTAATCTCTACAAATTATGTCTTAACTCCTAACTTATCTAACATTTGAAAAATAATTAGATATTAATAGATTTGATTTATTTTCAAAATTAAAGTATACGTTAATAAAACCTATGGCATAAAATTAAATGCATAATTATATATTGAGATATTATATCATATAAATAAACATTTCCTCCCCTAATGCATGTATTACCCACAAGATATTATTGGATATGCTAATTATAATAATTATTTTTTATTGAAGTAAGCTTTTAAATTGAGTAATATGTCACGATTTGGGATTTACAATATTTAAAAGTGGTTTTATTGTTGATAAAATGAGAAATAATTATAAATGAACTTCTTTAAAACATATTAGAGTGTTATCCTTTTTTATTTTTAAATTGTTTTTACTTCTAAACATCTTTAATATTTTGTCTCAGGCTCCATATTGTGTCAATGCGGCCCTGGCAAGCTACCATGTATATAATAATTCATTTTAGAAAACTACTAATTTTTCTAATATACTATTTTAACCAGGAAAAAGTTTAGCTTAAATACACTATTATATTAGAGCATAATTGTGGCACCCCACTAACAAATATAGAGTAATAGACTAACAATGTGAATATGCCTTGATTTATTTTTTAAATAGAAAGTATTGAACACACGAGAAAAGATAAGATTTACTCCCACACTTATAAATTTGCATAAATATATTAAGAGAAGAAAAAGTACTCTGAAGTTAAAAGAGTACAACAACAAAAATAAAAGTTTATATACACTCAAAACAACGAACTTTGAAGAAGTTTACTGATTAAGTAAAATCGAGTCAAAAGGTAGTGCGAAAAGCTCATAAACAAAAGCCCATCAAGTCGTCATCCATGTACCTACCCACAAGAACTTGTAGGAACTCCACGCCCGGCACCATGCATTCTCATGCTTCAACAGACTCACCTACAATTAGAGCTGTCAAATGGATCGGGTCGGGCCGGCCCGGCCCGAGCCCATGGGCCAATCATTTTTTTCGGGTCGGGCCGGCCCGACCGAAACCATTTCGGGCCTAAAAAATTGAGGCCCAGCCCGGCCCAGACTCCGCCCATGGGCCTAAGGCTAAATTTCTGTTTTTTTTCACTGGGCCGGTTCGGCCCATTCGGGCTAATTTTTTTTCGGGCCGGGCCGAAACCATTTCGGACCTATAAAATCACGGCCCAGCCCGACCCAAAATCGGGTCGGGCCGGTTTTGACAGCTATACCTACAATACATGAACTACATGAGCTAAAACTCAGTAAGCAGAAATCATGCATGGACCTGTTACATGTAACGCACAAAGATGACATCATACCATGTCGAATGCTTATGATCAAAATCTCTTCATCTCAAAAGCATTTTTTATTGTTTAGGAACTTAGCTCCCTTCACTAGACACTATTATGAGTCCTGAACTCATAATATAATCAATATCAATCACTACAAAAAATCCGCATTTTAGCGACGAAAAGGAAAAAATCTGTCGCTAATATATCGCCAAATTCTATGATTAAAAAATAAAAAATGATAAAAATTTAACAACAGATTTTTTCCATCACTAGCCATAATATTAATATTAATTTGTGGAAAATGATACATATTTTAAACTCGAACCCCAGTCCTCTAGGGAAGAGAGGAAGTAGCAATAACCACATGGGCCAGTGAATGTTTTACATCAAAATATAGAAATAATATATATCTATATACACATACGAAATCTATTTACAATTTTTAGTATTATATTTTTATTATAAAATATAATTATATTATATCATTATTTAATATTAGATTATTTTATTTAATTTACTCAAATATTATATATTTATAATTAATAATATTTATGAAAATAAATTAAAGTGATAAAATTACAAAAATAAAAAAATTATGAAAAATTTATTAATTAGTAATTTCAAAATATAAAAAATATTAAAAAATAATATAAAAACGTAAAAAAAATAAAAAAATATAAAATAAAATAAATCTAAAAAGTAAAATAAATAAAAATATTAAATAAATTCATATTCATAATTAATTAGTTATTGAAAAATAAAAAAATAGTATAACATATGAAAAAAAAAAAAATTTGAAATTTTAAAATAAAAAAATTCATAATATTTAAAAGATTAATTTCAAATTCGTAGTTACTTAGTAATTAAAAAATAGAAAATATTTAAAAATAATATAAAATATTTAAAAAATCAAATAAATCCAAAAAATTAAAAAGAAATAAAAAAATAAAATTTTTAAAAAATAAATTTCAAATTCGTAATTAAGAATTAAGTGGAAAATTAAAAAAATCTAAATTAATTTTAGCTACGGAATTATTCCGTAGCTAGTCCGTCGCTAAGATTAAAAAAGTTAAAAATTAAAAAAAATAATTTTTAACGACGGATTTTTCTGTCTCTAATTTAATGATGGGAAAATCCGTCATTAATATAAAAAAATAAAAAATAAAAATTAAAATACGACGTGTAACGACGGATTTTTCCGTCGTCAAGTTAGCGACGAATTTTTTCGCCGTTAATCCGTCATTAAACATCATAATCTTAATTCGTCGTTAATTTGTCAGTATTATAATGACGAAATATTATTTGTCGTTAAATCCGTCGCTAAATCACATTTTTCTTGTAGTGAATTTGGCCAATATATCGATTAATATAGTCGAGTGAATCCCCTCCCCGGACCCCAAGAGACATGCCCCTGACCAGTCACTTTTGGTCCCACATGAAAGTATGCCACCCGCGACATTAATCATCATCAGGGTACAGTCGAGTGGACCACCCTTTCCGGACCCCAAGGGACACCACCGACCAGTCACCTTTGGTCCCACATGAAAGTATACTGATGTGCTGTAGTACTCTTGCTTACTTTTGTTTTATATTTGTTCTCGAGTCATGCTTACGAGTATAAAAGCATATTTATAGAAAGGATGAAACGAGGTCGGTCCACAGAGAAATGTAAATAGATGACAACAAGTACCACGGCTATTGATGCACAGATTATCGAGACTTCAAATAATTTGAGAGGTTGATTTCAATCCAAAAACTCCAAAACATAAACCAAACGGTCAAACATAAAAACAGAAATTAACTTCAACAAGAAATCCAAGTTTACACTGGTGCAATATATCAAAGATTTGAAATAAATTATTCAAATGACAAGTTAAAAACAAGACTCTAGGACATGGATACACAATACTTCTCTTGAACACACAACAAGGGTTATTGCTATAATCATGCTTCATTCAACGATAGGAAGACCACGTAAATCATAAGAACATCTCTCGAATATCTCTTAAATTCGTATATGATAAGGATGATTATCCCTAATACATTCCAAGATCACACCTAAAAAAAACACAAAGGGGTCAAGTTTCTTTCCACATATTCAACATTCGATCAAGAAGAGAAATACATAGATTCAATCCATACATGCTTATGATCACAAGATCTACTAAATGCATGTGATTTAAACATTTGATGTTAAATGAAGGCTACTGAAACAACACCATGTACGAATGAGTAGGAACTGAAATCTTGACAAAACACAATCATAGATCAAATCCTAGTTAAGAACAAGATTCACATTGTTTTTCTACATCCTAGAGCCCTTAGAGCTCTAGCCAACCATATTTACATCCAAAGCAAGAACAAAGAAGAGAATCACAAAATCCATCATAAATACATAAGTGTAGGAGAAGGAAAGAGAAGATAAAACCCAATGTGGAATACTCCTCTTCAATCCATTGGCTTGAATTTTCAAAATGGATGGATGCTCCTTCTTCTTGCTTCTTCTTATGGTGTGTGTTGTGTGTGTTGTTCTTGGGAGAGAAATTGATAGATGATGGTGAGAGATATCTCAAGTTGTGTAGAAGTCTTGGAAGGGTAGAAGTGAAGTCTAAAATCCCTCCAAAACGTGTTTTATGAAGGGACCAAAAATGGGATGCTAAAAGTCAAAAAGTGAGATTCGATCGTCCGGAACTCGACCACAGGGGGGGCGCGTTTGGTGCTTGAGTCTTACAGTATTACGAGGTGCGACCCTGAGAAGCTCGCGTTTACAGGTCGAGTTTGAAACACAGAAAAACAGCTCTCTAGAGATGTCCAAACACGGGCATCGGGTCGCGTTTGGGGGTTGCATCTGCACAATGAGGCGAGGTGCGACCCCTGGTGCTCGCGCTTACAGATCGCGTTCCAATGTGTTGTGAGGTGCGACCCCTAGTAAGTTGCATTTGGGGGTCGTGTTTTAGGCAAAGGAAATCCGATCCTTGAAGGCTCTGCACTGTGAGTGTTTGGTCGAGTTTGGAGGCCGAGTTTGGTTGTGCTTCGAGGCGCGACCAAGGGAACTCACGTTCCAGGGTCGAGTTTGAGCTCAACATTTGATTTTCTTCGTCTTTTCTCGTCTTGTGCGGCCTTTGTTGATCAAATCTCCAAATTGACTTAAATTGCATTGCAAAAACCCAAGTTTTCCTGATTTGGCCAATTTTATTAGAAACAAGGATTTAAAACATAATTACAATATTTACATCAATATATACATAAAAACCTATTGCATTTATAAATAAATGCAATAAAAAAGAGTGTAATTTAGACACTCATCATATCCCACTCGCGGCACCCAATAAATAATACAACACAACACGGACTGGTGGTGACCAATCCCAAACAAAATAGTTTCTATTTCTCAAAATTATTTCATGCACGCAATGCCTCGAAAATATCTGTATGTCATGCATGAACATGGCCGTGCTCATATACAAGATATTCAATGCAAATAAATACAGAACAAAGGTATATAACACTATAAAGTTACCAAATACTGATTTATATAATAACTCAATAATAAATAATAAACACATAGTAAAATAGTAATATGTTCATGCATTGTAGTTGCGGATGGATTTTTACTTACCTCGATTCCAAAGCTTACAATATTTATAATCCTAAACTGGATGCTTTCTCAAGAGGATATAATTAACTTAAATAAATTAACATTCAATTTATTAATCAATTTGTAATATAAAATGGAATCCAACGATGATCTTCATTTGTTTATTTATTCTTCTTCTTTTTTTAACAATATACTAATATTTCAATCGTAATCAATGAGTTATAATCTAAGTTAGAGTCTTGATTCATTATTTCCCAACTGCTGATTGAGGTTAGAGAATAGAAAACAAAGTAAAATACTCCAAGTTCAATTCACCAATAATTTTTAAAATTTTAATCGACAATAAATATGAACTATGATAAATTAACTATTCAAATGCTTTAGCAATTAGAACACTTATTTCTAGCAAGATACGAATTGTTTATAAATTTGTTATTTAAATATATATATTGTAACTAATCCAAAAATCTTTATATCACCACAATTTAATGTTGTTGAACTATTAGTAAAATTCATGCCAATAAAATTTACATTCACTAGTTCAGATTACTTCTCTTACTAATGAAAAAAAAAAACATTCCGAGTTAGTAAATTGCTAAAGATGTCAAAGCATTAAGGATTATAAACATTAATCTCCATCAACTCCTATTACCATGTAATTAATTCTGTCTTTTACAAGAAACAAGAATATAGGATAGAGCACTGTTATTCATACGTAGGGATTCTTGTGTTTTAAGAGTATAATTAAGTAATTAATTTAACTGTATGTAGCACCAACTTAATCCAATAAAATTTGAAACTCACCTAAGTTGGCCGAAGCTTTCCAGTTCAACTCGTTTCTTCATTTCAAAATAATTTGGCAATAAATTATTTTATATGCACTTTAGTTAATTATATCTTGTCTTCCAAGCCAACATTATTTACACGTGTAATTAGCTTAGCATACATGTAATTAAAAGTGATACACCTATCACACACTATAATATTTGTAAGCATAAAGAAATCCATATTTCTTTTATTTTTCATCTAATCTAATTCTTACATTTAATGTATAAATATATGATGTATCCCTTTATAATAATATTATTATCTAAATTTGAATATATACGAGTGTGTGTGTATATCCTATCTTTTACATAAATTTATTTTTATCAATAGAACTTTTAAATCTAGAATATAAAAATAATCAATATAATAAATATATCAAATGAATATAATCACATTGACACATATATCTATATAAATACAACTGGCATGAAAATAACCACATAAGATTTATATAAAACTTATATCAATTAAGTTCAGCATTGAGTAGTGAGAGGCTCGGGTATTACAGTAATACTATTTTTCAATAGCATATACAAATGATATAATTAAAAATATAGACTTTAGTGGCCAAATTTATGAAAATATAACAATTTATTTTTAAATATAATTTCTTGTACTTCTCAACCTAATATTTATTTATTACATTACAAATATTTAACTTCTCATTAGCTATCCACAAGTGTATGAACTAACAATATTACAATGTTGAGCAAGACCGTATTCCACAAAGACTACAAACTTAATCATAATGTGAGTACTGTAACGTCAATCTTCCAAGTACTATCTAGGTTCAAAGTTTGGTTTTATATCTACTAAAGATAAATAATTAAATAAAGGTGAATAAAGATAAATGAAGAAAATTAGGATCTAGTAGCATGGAGGAAGAAATAATCTAAAACATAGATTTGATAGATTTATCCAAACAATTTCAATTCAATTAAATGATTTATTTACAATTCAATTTTATTAGAACATTCATCATATTAGTTAAAAAGGGAAAAAGATAACAATAAATATAAGAGTTAATCGCCTTAAAAATCATGAACTTTGAACTTAGTTGCAAGTTTAACATGAACTTTAAAAGTAGGCAATTAAAACACCAACTTTGAATTTGTATGCTATTCAACATCTCCAAATTTTTATAAAATAAATTCACCTCCAATCCAACATACAAGTTGCTTGTCTCTTCGAGCCTGTCATGACTCGACCATCAATTTTTGAAAATAACGTCAAAGTGGCCACAATTGAATGTTGGATTTTGAAGGTCAATTTGTTTTATGAAAATTTGGGGATGTTGAAAAACACAAAAATTCAAAAAGTTGGTGTTTTAATTGCCTACTTTTAAAGTTCATGTTAAATTTGGAACTAAGCTCAAAGTTCATAATTTTTAATGTAATTAACCCTAAATATATTACATTTTATAATGTGAATGTGCGAGTCTTAGAAATTGAAAAATAAATATATTTTAAAGCTTTATTATTTTCACTAATTAATATTAAAAAGAACAAATAAAGTGTTTATGAAACTAAAGATATATTTTTTTTATTTTTTATAAATGTAAACATATAGAGTTAATATTTCAACTACATGAACTAATGAAAATTTATGCTTACAAGTAACTTTAAGATAGTATGATATATATGCACAGTATATTAGTATGTAAATCAAGAATATATATTCTTTTAGTATCTCTTACACTATAATGACAATAGTGACAACCAATATATACTACTCAATGAATTAATGATGAGAACATTAATATATCTAAGTATTATTTTTTATTAATATCAATTTAATTTAGATCATAAGCATACAAGTTTCTATTGTTTATCATACATGAATCATTTAAAATTGATTAATAATATGAATGAGATATGAATATATATGAGCCTTAAATATAAAATAAAAAAATGTATCTCTAATATCTCTATTCTTTATTAATTTTTATAAATGACAAAAACTCGGATAAGACCATCTTACAAGTCAAAATTCGTAAAATGGGTCAAAGTTTGGATCTAATTTATTCTCAATTTAAAAAATCAATTTTAACCAATTAAAAAAAAAAAGAATACGTATACTATATAAAATCGAAGAGAGAAACTTTCACATGTGAGTGAGAAGTATTCATGTTTGAGAGATAAAACAGGTGTTACAATTTCATTTTTTGAATTTGAGAAGAGGGAGACGGAAATGCTAGAATAAGTGAATAATTACCATGTATACTTTGAATTTGTAATAAAAATGTGATTCAAACTTATAAATATTGATACTTTATCGCTCAATTTTGCAACTAGAAACTACTGAATTACAAATATGATACGAAAATATGTTCAACTAATTTTTTTTCTAAATTATTGATCATGTATGTTTAAAAATATATTTTCAAACATGTCTTGTATTTTCGAAAATAAATTTTTAAACATAGGCTTGTAGTTGTATGAAAAATATATTGAAAAATGAATGGATATTTGAGTAATTTAGTAATTAATTAATTTTTAATTAGTGGTGTATAAAGTAAATTTTGTGGAGTATTTGTAAAATATAAATATTATATTTTTACTCTATTTTCTTCAATTTTTACAAGGAAATTGGTCTGAGAAATTAACTAAAACTATTATAACCACAAAAGAGATGTTCCTTTTTGAAACCATAATGAATTTTATTTGATACCTAATATGATGCATGGAAAGTTCTTTGATCAACATAGCTTCACCTAAAAATCCTTAGTAAAAAATAGAAGCATTAACAAGATGTTCTATTTTTTATATAAAAATATATTAATTCAAGATGAAGTTTAAAGGGATGTTGATCGTAAATAAAAAGTTTGATTATTGTATTCACATATATGATAATCTACACTCGTCCAATATATATATATATATATATATATATATTTAATTTAGATCAATTTAAATAAATATTATTATTTTGTTATGCACACTTTTATTCTATTTCACATATAAATAATGTTTAATTTGTACTTTCGAAGAAGATATACATATAATTATATTCAACATATAATTTAACACAATGATGGATTAATTACTTATTTTTTATTTTAATGGTATTAATATATTCTTGTTCTAATTATTAATATTTTCTCATTATAATATAGCTTATAACTTTTAATTTTACATTTTCAAAGCAACACTTAATTTTATATATTATACTATTTTTTTAATCAACAAAAAAATCATACAAATCATGCGCAACGCAAGTGATCTCCGTTAATTATTACATATAAATTCTTGAAACTCCTTATTAATTAAGGAGAAAAATTGTTAATTTATCCCTAGTCTTGGCAAATACTGAATGACAATATCAAACATTTGCAGGAACGAGCTTAAACCATTGTCGTTCAGGATTATCAGGACAAGTAGGTAAATCAACAAGATTATCTCCAACACACAAACATTTCTTAGTCACAAGTTTGGAGTCAGAAGCATTTCTTTCCAAGCACAAATAATTTCCTTTATCATCTTGTGCACCTAAATGAAGACCACAACTTGATACAAACTTCCACTTGCTCGAACAATCTTCAGAAACACGAACCGTTGCCCCGTCTCCGGCGATCCCCAGGCACTGCGGACTCCCCGCCAACTTGATCGGCCCGCCGTCTTCGTGTTGATCCCATCGGCTTGCGTTTTTGCAGTTAGCTACAACTACTATACCCTCCTCAATTTGCACACATTGCCCACTCAAAGGGTGGAACATTTTGTAATATGTTGCAAGTTTCGACTTGAAATCTGATGAATTAGCACACATATATATATTCAAGAATTATAAAACTTCAAATATAAATGTCTTCTAGTCCTACACTATTTGTGTGGCATATAATAGTAATATTCGCGTTATTAACGTACTATTATATATCACACAACACACACACACACATATATATATATCTAAGTATGAGAGCCAAAAAATTGAGTTTTTGGAAGATTTGTTTGGGGTGGAAAGTGCAAAACCTATGTGACTACAATTGCGAAGTAATTTAACAGAGAGAATGACGGGAGCATCATTCGTGCTTTGTTTTATGGGATCAAAAGTGTAAGTATTGAGACTATTTCCCAATGCGACCATGTTTTGTGGAAAAAAAAAAAAAACTCTGACACTTGTAAAAATGTAGCGCGTGTATTAGTAACTACGTACCTTGATTCATCTGTGTAACAAGCTGCAACCTGTCAAGAAAAGCAGGATTTCTGGGACGATCCCAATTCAAATCAAGAACACCATAAGTTTCTTCAAGATTAAGTTTGCCTTGTCGAAGAATGTAGCTGCCTTGTAAAGTCCAATAAGCCCAATCGATATCGGTCTCAGCTACAGCAGCCAAGAGACAGCCTATGTATCTGTTGTCTGCCTCATTCACACCTCTTAGATTGACACCAAATTCACTTAGAAAAAGTGGAAAAGAGTTGTTGCCTGCTTCAGTCAAGAAAAGGTAATTGTCTCGTGCCCTCTTCGTGATAAGAGCACATAAATTGTTAGTTTGGGCAACCCATTTTTGGGCAGGGATACCAAATGTATACCAATGTGCTTCGTACACCAATTTCTTGCCTATGTTAACTTCCAACGGTTTCGACTTGAGAAATCCGAGATTTGTATCGAAGGATAGGCCGGAGACAATGACTAGGAAATCTGGATTTTCTCTGTGAATTGTGTTTGCGCCATCTTGCATGAATTTATACCAATCCGCCACATTCTGCCGCTTACCTCGTAGCTCGTTTCTCATGCTTATACCTACCACCTACGTAATCAAATTATCAAAACAATGCAAAGGTTAAGTGAAACATTCATTAGGAATTAATTAATTAATTAGGGACAAAATTAAAATTCGATCGGGTAATTAATATTTTGTGTTTATGTCATAGTCAAAACACATTTTTTTAGGTTTTTTATATATAATTTTTTTGTTTCAATATGTTATTATACTGTTTTATCTTTCTATGAATCCTTTTACTTACTATGTTTAATTTCAAAAGGTCATTTTTAACAGACTTGCCTAAATGCTTTGCATTGTCATTAAAAATGAACTATTGTATTGAAATAAAAATTAGAAGCACGATGACTTACATGCAAAAACAAATGTTGAATGATTAAATAGAAGTATCATTTGATAGTTCGCACTGTAAATCACATCCCAACAAAATATACATACTCTAAATGATCAAATGTAATATATATAAAAATATTTGCAAAACGATCTATATAGTACTTAATTATATGATCGAAACTCTAGATCTATTAACTATAGTTCTTTGTTTCCCGTAAGTGTTAATGAATTGGAATTCAATTTAATTTAACTCCTCAAGAATGACAAAACGAAATCACATGTGATAAATCAGTAAAAATAATAAAATTCATCAACTCACCGCAGGATTAGCCTTATATGCCCTAGCCACTGCAGCCAAGCCTTGCAACCATTCTTGGGGGTTAAAATTGGCGTCGCCGAAGAAGCCGTTGCCATCGTCGGCGCCGCAGCACCAGTCTGGAATGCTAACATGGTTATCAAGCACCACCATCAGATTATTCTTCCCCAGCTCATCAACCACAACCTTGTGAAGCTCAACAACATTCATATTCAAAAATTGAGGGTTATTTTGGGCAATGCCTGCTTTTGCAGTCGACAAATTATATATATCCAATGAATTTGAAACTGTGAGGCTGCCGTAATCCGGCCTAGTGAACATATACGTTGGCCATGTAAACCTCACGCAGTTGAAGCCTAATGCAGCAATCTCTTTTGCTATGTAGTTTAATGGCTTCTTTTCTAGGCCTTCTGCGATCATTGGCTCTAAATGTGAAACCCAATTTACGCAGCTTAGTTTTACACGATTTCCAGTTGCATCGTCGACTATCCATCTTGAATTTGTAGAGAGAGAAGCTGAATTGGAAAAGGCAGTGATTTGCAGAAACAAGAATGCAAACACCAAAATGGCTTTGTTATTACTTGCCATTTGTTTTGAGGGTTGATGTTACTTTTTCTTGGATGTGATTGTTTTGATGTTCATATTTATAGTTATGTACACTAATTGTCAAGATTTACTTACGTCAAATATAGGAAATTTCTTTAATATTTGCTGCTAATTTAAGAAAAAAAAACATTATTTTGTGGAGACTTTCAATGTTATTTGATTGTCATCTGGAAATGTTATAAAATTAAATTTCCAACGAGGTATTAGATGACAATTTCCATTTTAATTGACAAGAATTCACAACATGGATTGGCTGGATGTATTTTAAATTTGTAGTTGTGAACTCAACGTATCATCGGTAGATATAATTTTGGAATACAGTATCTACAAAAATAAAAATAAAAAAATTGCCTATATTGTTCATACTAAAATTTAGAATTTAGAATTCAATAACCTTAAACTTTTACAGTTTTGAAAATTAAGTTCTCCCTTTTCATTAAATTTGGTTGGTAATTAATCATCAAATTATCTCTCTCTTCATTACTAAATTCTTGACCAGGTTTTATATCCAAAGAACTCAATAAATTGTTGTTAAATTTTCCGTTTCAATGAACTAACCTTCTTTCAAGATTTCATTCAAAATCCCCAAATCAGACCATATATTTAGCCATTTTACCCAAATAAAAAAATTCTGTAAAAAAAAAAGAGACTATATATGTTTCAAGAACACACGCATAAAAAAAGTTTTTAGACATATAGTGTTGAGAAGAAAAAAATAATAATAATGTATTTTCCATTTCAAGAACATAAAAATTTCCTTTTATTTATTTAGTGATGTAATAATTATTTTCTTAAAAATTTATTTTTATTTAGAGCTTGTATATGCATGAAAAATAAATATCTTTATTTTTTGTTCAATATTTCTTCGTCCAAATATGCTCATGCAAGATCTTAAATGAAAAACCATGAAAATGCCTTTAATTTGGTATACTAGGTTGAGTACAAAGTAATTAATAGCTTAAATGCCACACGTGAATGTATTTCTTAAAGTTTGGCAGTATTCTTTTTTCTTCCTTTTAATTTAAATGTATATGACTTTTTTTTTATTATAAAATATTAGTCTTTTCTTTATTCTTTTTGCAGCTATATATGTTGTGATTGAATTTATTTTGATTTTTTATTTATGTAGAATGTGGAGAATTTTTTCTAATGAATTAATTTATAGTTTTTGGATCTATTTATTTTTTAAATTTATGTTAATTCATACACATATATATATTAAATGTGTTTCTCAATTAATGCACTTCTTATTTTGATTTAAATTATATGTATTAAGTGTTGATAATAAATTGATAATAAATTGTGTTAGTGAAACGAAACAAGGATATGAAAAGAAAATTAAATGCATAAAATTTGGCAAACTATCCTACGTACCATCACTATCTCTCTATGTTGCACAAGCAAACATGAAACATCTCACTATTGTTTCTATGTTGCAGAAGCAAGCATGAAACATGAAGAAACTGAATGTTCAGTTACACAACACAACAGTGCAGCCCCCTGAAAAAAAAAAATGATTCCGCCGTTGATTTTGATGCATGCACATACTTATTAGATAAAGTTATAAGTTTAATTTAGACCATTTAACTTTTATTTTATTTTTTTGATAATGAGGGGTAACTCGCAGCTATACTCGAGAGTGTGCACTTGTACCTGTACTCATGTGCAATAACATGCAATGATGTAAACCACAAAAGATATAAATCACACTTAGAAAATTAAGCGTGACATACTCACACCTATAACGATGTCGGTAGGATTAAAACTCGAGATCTTCAATCTCAAACTTACACCTTCATTTAATTTTGCTCTCTATAAAGTTCGTTTTAGTTAGAGAAAACTCATCATGGCCCATATATATATATATATATGATATGGTTCAAATAGAGACTAAGTATTGGTGTGAGAAATAGGAACTAGATCTATAAAATCCTACAGTTCAGATTAAAAATTTAAAAAATATTCGGTCCTTCCCTTTAGCATTTAATTGGAGTCTGAATTATATTAATAAGGGTATATTAGATATTTTGTAAATCAAATCCCACAAGTCACGTTTCTTCCATATCAAAACAAATCTTTTTCCATCTTCATCATCTTCTTCTTCTTCTTCTTCTTCTTCTTCTTTTTCTTCTTCCAACTCACAGCCTAGGATCTATTTGGGAAATTCCTCCATCTTCTTCAATCGGTCTTCTTCTTCTTCTTCTTCTTCTTCTTCTTCTTCTTCTTCTTCCAACTCACAGCCTAGGATCTATTTGGGAAATTCCTCTTTTTTGGTGATCTATATTTCATCTCTCTCTTTGATTTATCGCAGTGATTTTGAAAGTGGGTTCTGATTCAAGCTTCTATGTTTTTCTCTGTGTGAGGTAAATTGATTGGGCAAGATTTATGTGTTGATCGGGATGAGAAGGAAAGACGATATCATTCATGTACATACCTCCTTTAGTTCTCGATTATTCAATTTAGGTGTAATTTTTTAAATTTGTTATTTATATTTTCAATAGTCTATTTGAATTATGGATGTGGACTTCTTTCAAAGGATCAATTCACCTAACGAAATATAGAACAACACAACTTTGATATTTAGTCTTCTACTACAAATTATCGAGGATAATTTTTTTAGACTATTAGTGAAAACCCTATTACGATTCAAGTGTATTTGCAAGCATCATTGCAATCTCATCGAAAGTAGGTGCTTAATTAGTTTCTTAGCAAGTAGTCGTAAAGCAATGGTTTATACCCTATGTAACCAATGATTTATTCATTTTTACCTAATGAATCGATTTTGTTATTCAGAATGATTATATTATGTATAGTGCTTACAATGTTTGATTTTGGTGCTAAGGTTGTTTTGTTGCTCGAAATCGAGTGCCTCAGATTTGTTGCTCATAATGTTTAACGTTGTTGTTTAAAAAGTTTGGTTCTGGTGCTAAGCTTGTTTTGTTGCTTGGAATCTCATGCATTGAGTTTGTAACAACTCGGATTTTTGGAACATGTTTAGGAGCCTTCTAATTAATTGTAGAAGACTAGCAGGAGAAATTGAAGCTGAATTAAAAGTAAAAATGGATATAAGTCGAATCCATTGGTACATTTAAAATTTTTCAAAGTCAACGGTAGATTCAAAAATTATTTGAGTCATTCCTATTTTTGGAAATATGGACACAAGCATGTGAGCTTTTGAATATCCATATTTTGAGTTCATTTGAAAATGAAAATTATTTCGTTCAAGATGTCAAAGCCCGATTTTGGCCCAATTCCTCGACCGATTTATTTTAAATTGAAGCCCACTTTTTCGGCCCATCTTCTAATTTTGGAGCAGCCCAAATGTTGTTAATTGGAGTCCAAAGGCAGCCCAATTCAATTATGAAACATATGTATGTGTGTGAGTGTGACTTTAGTCACGAAAAAAGGACAAAAAATATGAAAATGAAATTTTCAAATCTCGGAAAGCAAGTTACTTTGCTCAATTTGTGTGGTTCTCAACCAGCCACATCACCTCTTTTAGAACGTCTTTGGCTATAAATAGAACCCCATAGTTGAGAGAAAAATGTATAAGAGAAGACTGTGTAGACAAATTAAATTTATTGCCTACTAAATTATGTCATGTGTAAAATAATGAATTAAATATTTTATTATATTTTATTTATATTTTGGGATTAAATTAAATATGATTCTAAGATTAAATAAATAATATAATTAATATTTATTACATGAATTTTACAGACTAATGAGAAGTTGACATGTGTCAAATCTGCACATAAAATAAAATATTTAATATGGAGATCTTCTATATTAAGATAAATCAATAGGATTGCGCCACATAAGCCCTAGGCCCATGGCCACTCCATCTAAGACCTAAAAGCCCAACCCTAATTTTCCTAAATTAAATTCTCATGCAACTATAAATAGGGTCTCCATATCATATAAAAACACACTAGAAATCATAATTGAAGAGCTTAAGAAGTTGGAGGAAAATTCTCTATGAAATTCTCTCTAGCATTCAAGGCATTCTAGCAAGATTCAAGCCGTTCTTCATGGAAAGCAACGCGTTCTTCGCCGGAATCATCACAAATTCAGCGTCTGGTCCGGAATCAAGGTTTTCAACCCTCCAGACAGCGTTATAAAGTCAAGGTGTTCTAGCGGGATTCAAGCTGTTCTTTGTGGAAGCAACGTGTTCTTCGCCAGAGTCATCTCAAATCCAGCGTTCAATCTGGAATCAAGGTCGTTGGCCCTCCGGATAACGTCATCAAATTCAAACAACAAGTCCAAGAAGATCGAAGAGGCAAGTTCACTTCGACGATTTCAAGGACCATTTAAAGATCAAGTTTTGAAGAGAAGAATAAGTGGATCAAGACAAAGATTATACCACAATCGCACTTTAATTCAAAGAAGAAATCTACTTGTACACTTTTTACGTTATTTATTTAAATACACGAAAATTTGTGTTAAAAATTTTGGCACGACCGGTGGGACAATCTCTATCTCTCATCTCTCCTTTTTTCCAAATCCAAAGATGTTTAGAAACTCAACTACTTCTGAAGCTGCTATGAAGAGCGTTGGGGTAATTACACGAAGTATGGCCAAACAGGCTTTGGAGGCTTCCAAATTAACTACTATGGTGAAAGAAGAATTGCACATTACTAGCATAGATGAAAATGGTGGGCAGCTGATAGATGATTCTACATCATGGGCAAGCTACTCACCCGAAGCACCAGTCTTGATGGCAGATGCCTTAACCCCGAAAGAACAACTTGCAAACTTAACAAAGTTGTTTGAGAAAATGCAAAAACACATACAAAATCAAGATTCAGAGATCTCAAGACTCCGGAAAGGTAAGGGTCCAGCAAGTCCTGTCGTCAAAGAAGAAAGAGAAGAAGAAGATAACGATGATGAAGCATCTTCAAAACGATAGACAAGTGAAGAAAGGAAGCCATACACTACAAGAAAATAGCAAAATAGCGACAAAAATTTCTGTCGTCCTACTCCCAATTTCCATCGTCAATTTAACGAGCGACATAATGGTGACAGAAATCGTCCGTCTTGTAAATTTAGTCGCTAAAAAAGTAAGGTGACGGACATTTCCGTCGCCTCCATTTGGTGACAGTACAAGCGACGGAACGGGTCCATCGCCTTAAAGTGTCATCTTCAATGGTCATCTAACTAAGGCGATAGACAAAAAAATCGGGCGACGGAATATTTCTGTCGCCATTTTTATTTTTTTAATTTTAATTCAGTTTTTTTAATTCCATTTTTTTAATTCAGTTCATTTTTAATTCCTTTTTCTTTTTAACTATTTATTTGTACCAAAATATAATAAAAATTCATAAAACTAAAATATATATATATATATATATAATTGTACATAATATAATACAAATAAATAAATATCAAAATTGTATAAAAAAATACAAATATAATACAACTACTAGCTCTCCTCACCATCCGGCCTTCCGGAACCCCTACCAGGCCTTCAGGATCCTTCACCAGCACCACCTGGCTGCTGACTGAGAAGGCACTCGAGCAGGGACTCCATTTTCACCTGCTTCTCCAGCACCGCATGCACAGACTCACGCCGAACATCCATCTGTGCCTGCATCTGCGCCTGTATCTCATCCAGCCTCGTATCGAGCTCAGCCTGGGTGTATAGTGACCCGGAGCCCAAGCTCGATGATGAGGAGGATCCTCCAGGTGTAGTAGAAGGGCGATGAATGACAGGGGCCATGTTTCCTAGCCCGATAGCGCGCCCCTTCCTATTGGGTGTCACCACCTGACGAAAAATCTTGCCCATGTCTGGCTCCCTGCCCTCCGCTCTCCACTCCGCGGCTAAGGCCTCACATTTATCCTGTATTTATCAAGATAAATGTTAATTTATTATTCAATATAAATTATTTATATATATGTATATATATATATAAATATATTAAAATATTTATAAAAATTTACCTTGTTCTCCATCGCCTTGGTTGTGGTCCAAAGGTCATTTGAGCAGTGAAGCTTGAGGTAGGTCTGGTAGCGCGCCTCCCAGTTAGACAGATGCTGCTCTCTAGCCTGATTAAACAGGATAAAATGAAATCTATTAGAAATTAAAGTGTTAATTTATTATACTATAAACTTGAATAATTAATATAAATCGTACCAGATCGCGTATATGATCCACGGCACATCTGGCGCCTCCGTGGTGAGTCTGGCTGGATGATCCTGGTCCATCAGACTTGGTGTTGTGGTTCCTCTTGACCATATGAGCCTTCTCCTGAGTCTCCTCGGCCTGCTAGTATGCTATCTAGGCAGGCCAGTCCTCCAAGCGCATAAAATCGGGCCTCTTGTTCGCTTGGTGGTGATCCTTCTTCATGTGGTACACCATGTCCCTATACCGATCCTGGCACTTCTTCCAGAAGAGTGGAAGGATCTCCTCATCAAAGAATGACCACCTAAACTCCTTCTATATCAACACATCAATAACCAACGATGTTAGTAATAATATTAGACACCACAATATATATATATATATATATATATATATCAATTTTGAACTCCCCTCAATACAGCATCCTCCTCTCCACGGGCACTTTCTTCCAAGCGAAGGCCGTAGGATGCATAAACCTCATGAATATAGTCGTAATTGCTCTCGAACAGGCGTTCGAGGGCCTCGTGACCCTGAAAATGCAAATTAGATTCAATTGATATTTAGATCAAAATACCTCTCCCTGCCCACGATCTCGAGCTCGATCTCCTATCTCGAGTCAACTGTGTGGGACTCCTCTTCCTGAGCATCGGTCCCATCATGACCGACACTATCATCAATGGGACCGTCAACGGATTCCATAGATGATAGAGCTCGTGACCTAGCCCCGTGAGATCTACCTCCTCTAGTCACCTGACAAAAACAACTCATATAGATATCTATACACATGATCTTAATTAAACAAAAAATATAAAATTTAAAAAAGATAAGAATTCGGCAGCATAACGACGTGAAACATATATTTTGACCAAGTGATCGACGTAACTTAACTTAACTAGCAAAAACCAAACACCAGAGGGATCTAGTGGCTCTCGTCCCATTATAAATATGTACAATTAATATAGAGGGATCCAGAGACCCTCGTCCCATTATAATTAAGTCAAAACATAGAGAAAGAAAACCCATTCTTTCTTATTTATTGATTTTTTCATAATAGAATTAATCTATGTCATCTCATTTTTAATCAATTCCATAAAAATAAGCTATGATTATAATTTTATTTTCCTACAACCAATAATAATAATTAGATAAAAATAAATGAAAATTTAAAAGATGTGGACAGTTTATGTATAAGACGTAAAATTTGAGAGATGGTTAATTTAATGGTTAATAACAATTTTATTGAATATGATTTTTAAAATGATGTGAATAGTGATCGGTATTTTATTTCACTAAAAATACTACTCGCAAGTGTACGAGGTAAATGTAGTAAAATTATGGTGAGCAAGGTCGTATCCACAGAGACTGGCTATGTAACCTGACTAAGTATCTAATTAAATTGTTCTACTTTATCTAGAGGACCGAATTAAAAATTTTGAATTTTAATTAAATTCAATTGGAATGAAATAAATAAAATAAATATAACAACAAGAACGGTAAAACTTTAGAGAGAAAGTGGATTATAGGGAATTATGCGTCTATGGATCCTATGAATTCAATTAACAAATTAAACCAAATTTAATTCCTAAATTTGCTGGAGAATCACTAAATTATCTAGACCCTCTCTCTTGAGTAAGTTCTAGACGTAGATTGATTCTAATTCTTATCTCTCGAACTCAAATTATTATCTAACTCCAGACAAAACCTCAGATTTATTCTTCTCACGATAACCTACCAATCTGTCGATCTAGCAAGCTCGTGTTATGTATTCCTAATCCGTCAACTAATTAACCTCTCTCGAGTGATAACCAATTAACTACACTTGTGTATTTGATGGCCAAACAATTACACAAGATAATCGAATTAAGGAAGCATAAGCAAAAGAAGGAAAGGAACAATCTTATTAATAAGAAAACATAAAAATCCATATCCAAATAAAACCCTAAAATCTCTAATAAATTAGCTACTCATAGTGTATTTCAAATCCATAGAAATAAAATAAATAATGGAAACTAGCATGATAGTCCCGACAAAAGAAATCATAAATAAAAACTTATGCTAAAGTCTTGAATATTCAATCTCCGTCTTCTCTCTGCCGTCTCTCTGCGTTCTTGAGGGTTTTCTTATGTATTCTACATTGTGGGAGTCATGTAATTTTCACCCAAAATCCATCCTTAAATAGCTGGGGAAGTTTAAGCCCAAGAATAGAAGAAATCCGAGCCCAAAAAGGTAAGGAAAATATCACCGAAATATAGCACGGTTCGTGCAATAGGTTGCACGGCCCGTGCAACCTGTAAATCTGCTCGAATCGTCATGTTGCACATAGCACGAACTGTGCTGCAGGTTGCACAGTCCGTGCAATTGATACTGAGGGTTTTCAAGATTGTTGCAGCATTGCACGGTCCATGCAAGGCTAGCACGGTCCATGCAATCGACCCGATACGCTTCACCGTTTTGCTCGTTCTCGCTCATTTCTTATCCGATTGGCCTGATTCAAGTTGCAGTGCACTCCTCACTCGATTCTCTATATTTTTAGGTAATTTTTAAGCTCAATTGAGACTCATAAAATAAATTGCATCAAATCCCTTCAAAATGAGAAAACACGTGACACTGCACAAAATATGGAAAACTATGCACAACTTCTCAACTAATGCAGGCATTGGTCATCAACTACCATCTAAATGACCCTCAAAAGACATGAAATCCATGGGTTTATCAAATAGTATAACCTTTTTATTTGTAGCAAAGATAGACACCCAAAAAAATTTCTTGAACAATAAAAATCCACACATTTGATACCCTAAATTTGAATTAATTTGTAATCATTGATAAAATATTGTCATATCATAATTCTTATCTTCAAAAAGAAGGCTGTGTTAATTTTAATTATCTAGGAGGACTAGTGCCCTAATACTTGTGTCATGATCATACTGCACAAAGCAAACATAATTAGTTTAGCTATTTAAATTAAATCTCATTGATATAGTTGATTTTAGGAATAATTAGGAATTTTTTTTTCTCAATCTAATAGTAAAAGGAAAATTATCTCTTATAAAGATTCTAATTTTCATTATAATTGAATCTATATATCAATATATTTTAAGAATTTTCCAACCATATGTCATAAGCATATACTGAGATAAAAAATATTGCATTTTGTAACAGAATCGTAGCTATCTAATTAATTAATATTTTTTCTTAGTAGGGAAGATCAAATTTTATTACTCAATAGTCAATCCAAATTAACATTGTATTTGTTAATTTAGACAAAAAAATCAAATTATTTTATTCATATTACAAAATCACCACAATTAATCTGGATAATTTATACTACAAGATTTATTGAATTGTAAAACAGAACATTCATATCAAACAAACAAACATTCATATCTACAAATTTGTACAAATATATTCTTATCAAACACACATAAAATTAAAGAAGAAATTGAGAGGAACATATGGTGACTGGTCGGCAGCTACGGCATCGGACGGCTCAGCGGTGACAGGTTGGCGACTGGTTGGGCTGCTCAGCAGACAGAGACACAGCGAGAGGGAAAGGGAGATAGAGAGGGTGAGGGATAGGGAGAAAAAGGGAGTCAACGTGGCTGGGAGCGGTGTACGTAGTCGGCGGTGGGGGAGTCGGTGCCGGAAATCGCAAATTAGGATTTAGGGTGAATTGGGGGAGAAAAATGGGGAATAAGGGCTATATGCCCGAATATTACGAAACGGGGCGACGGACTTGGCGACAGACCATTCCGTCGCCTGTTCTTATTAAATTTAAATTTAAATTAAAAATAAATAAGGTGGCGGAACTATTCCGTCGCCTTATTATTCAGTATTAAAAAAATAAAAATAAAAGAAGGTGACAGATTATTAAAAATGAAATAAAAAATAAAATAAATAAGATAAGGTGACGGAATCAGTCCGTCGCCTTATGTGGCAACGATAAGTCCATCGCTTATTCCATCGCCCTACATGGTGACCGCTACGTCCGTCGCCTGTGTTGATGGAATCTGTTACGTCGCAATTTCCGTCGCTATAATGCTGTATTCTTGTAGTGATATAATAAGAATTTGGAAATCTCCTCATATGGTTTCATTCAAATTGATCAGCTCAAGGAGTTTATCGAGGGAACCATCAAAACCAAGTTTGAAGGAAGCTCCAAGTTATCTGTAGCTTACTCCAAACCCTATACCCTGAGGATTGACAATCTGAAGATGCATCCAGGTTACCGACCTTCCAAATTCCAACAGTTCGATGGAAAAGGCAATCCGAGATAGCACATCATCCATTTCATCGAGACATGCAACAATGCTGGAACTTATGGTGACTACCTAGTGAAGCAGTTTGTTTGTTCACTCAAGGGCAATGCTTATGACTGGTACACTGATCTGGAACCAAATATGATTGACAGTTGGGGGCAATTGGAGCATGAATTTCTTAATCGCTTCTATAGTACCAGAAGAACTGTCAGCATGGTGGAATTTACTAACACGCATCAATTAATGGGATGCGGAACCTGTGATTGACTACATTAACAGATGGAGAAACCTCTGCCTCAATTGTAGAGATCAACTATTAGAAACTTCTACTATAGAAATGTGTATTCAAGGGATGCATTGGGGCCTTCAATACATTTTGAAAGGGATACAACCACTTACATTTGAAGACTTAGCTATAAGGGCTCATGATATGGAGTTGAGCATGGCAGTTAGCGGAGTCAAGGGACCACCAATCTAAGAGCCTCGCAAATTCAAGGAAAGATAAGAATTCAAGAAAGGGGGCAAACCATTTGATAAAACTCCGAAGAAAGTGGCTATGTCAGTGAAAGCGGTACTGGTGAAATTTCTAAGGAAAGATACAGAAAAAATGAAAAGCAGAGTGTTCATCAAGATAAAGAGAGAAGAAAGTTGACCTTGAAAGAAATGCAGCAAAGAGAGTACCCGTTCTTGGACTCGGACATTTCTGGAATCTTTGACGATTTGATCAAAGTAAAGCTCATTAAATTGCCAGATATGAAGTGACCAGAACAAGTGGGATGGACTGACGACCTAAAATATTGCAAGTATCACCACTTGGTTGGACACGCTATACAAGATTGCTTTATTTTCAAGGATAAAGTCATGCAGTTGGCATGTCAAGGAATGATATCACTTGAAGATGACAAGGCCACAACAAACCACATCATATTTGAGTCATGCAATGCAATAAATGATGAAAATATTGATGAAATGAAAGAAGAACTCAACAAAGATTCAAGTGAAGTTGTTGCTGACTGCACATTTACCATAAGGTTCACTGATGAAGATTTGGAGCTTGGTTCTGACCCACATTGTAACAGCCCGATCCCGAGATAGGGATTAACGAATGGGGACGGGGTGTTATTAAGGGATTAATAAATAAAGTTGGAAGATTTACAAGAAGTTTAAGAACAAAGATATGCTTTAGAAAATAGGTGGTGATGCTCGGGTTTACTTAGGTTAAAAGGAAACATGCTTAAGCGGAATGAAATGGCTAACTAATCAGATACCAACGTGAATATGCCTCTTCGTAGGCGAACAGAAGTCATACTCGAGAAACGGAGATAAACATAATATGCATCTTATAAATTTTTAATCATGTCTGGGGATATTCTTAGAGTCTTGACGATCATAACACAACTTAAACGGAATTAGAAGAGTGGATCAGAGTAACAAAAACATCATGGGGTTTCAAACATAATTATGATAATAGCAAAACAGTCTTGGCAGCCAACCCACATCCACAGCCACCAACATCCTCAGTATCTCAACCTGAAAACATTTGAAAAGAGGGGGCATGAGCACTAATGTACTCAGTGGGTTTTAGCAAAATACTTTAATAACTTCAAGATATCCAATAATTAACAGACGGTATATGGAGAGCAAAACACAAAAGCCCTCTCCATATCCGTAAAACCTTTTCTTTTCTTTTGAGCCCAACTTAGCTCAAACCTGATGTCAACTGTACCCTTAGGCATGCCATGGGATATAAGAGGGGTTACCTCAAATATTCGAACGATTTTGCGAGGGAAAAACCCAGCAGTGACTCCCTTAAGAGTTCTGAACTTAAATCCTGCCTAAGTAAAATGCTAGGTTCATTCATTCCTTAACCATGCCAGCAAAACCAATCCTAGAGCACGTCTAGGTACTAATCCTTTGATATAACAAGATCTCGGCCTATAAGGGATTTTACACTGCCTAAAGAAAATAAAATAAGGAAATCCTTAATCTCTAACTGTACAAGCTTTAACAAGCATAAGCATTCGTATACGAGAGATAAACGTAAATAAATGCGAAATGTAACTAAAGACAGTTCTAAATATCTCATGCTAAGCATAAACAGAACTTCAACATTTCTAGCATCTCTATATATTCTAAACATACTAGAGAACTCAATTATAACATAATATTTTCCCTTTCCTTTCTTCCTTGTACAGAGATCAATCAGGCAGAGCAAAAATGCTTTATTGGATATCTAATTTGCCCTATATGATTCTAGAGCTCATTAGCTCAAACTTTAGATGAGTATAGATTTACCCACCTCGATCACAGAGCATAAGATAAGGCAATGAGTTGATGATCCTTCTTTGAATTCCCACGAGGTTCACTTCCTCCTACAAAAGTCGAATTTTCGACTTAGCGGCCTTCTACGAGGAACTAGCTAAAATATGGAATTAAATAATGCCCATCTTATATATTTAGGACTTAATCATGGATAACATGACTTTATAAAGATCCGAGAAAGATTTATTTTAATTAAGGAACTTCTCGACTTATTTTCTAAATTTTTAGACGGAAATTAAATTTGAATAGCTTAATCGAATTAAATCGGGAATAACTTGAATGTTTCTCTAAAATTTAAACTTGAATACAGCTTGGAAATATCATGGTTTGAAAAGCTCGAAACACTCGGGAAGAGGGTACAAAATAGCTGGAAAAATCGGCGACGGACGACACGGGGAGGAGACCGCGCGCCGGCAGCACCCCGCGCGCCCTTGCAGCCCCACAGCCGTGCACCCTCCACGCTCGCGGGCTTCTGGGCCGAGGGGGGTGTTGCGCGACCGCGCACTCCCCCGCAGTTGCGGCACATGGTTTCTCTCTCTTCCGCCCAATTTCTGGGCAGATTTTTATCTTCAGGATTCTTCGGTATTCGTCGATTTCTTCGACGAACACGACGAACACTCAAAATTTTTCTTAGATAACATACTTTAAAGAAATCAACACAACAAAGAAAATAATCACGACAATCCTCTTGAATAAATAGAATAAATGGCAAAATACTTAGTATAAACTTTGAACAGAACTTCAGCGAATAAAAGAGACTATTACTAGAAATAATGATGAGAATAACAACGGGAATAATAACGAAAAATATAATAGAATGCAATAACTTGGAACTTCAATAAATCGAAATACAACTTGAGGCGGAAGTAAATGAGTAATAATGAAGAACACGAAGAACATGAAGAACGGAAAGTAAATGCGGAATTTAAAAGACAGAAAGGAAATGGAATCGAGCCCAACAAAAAAGAATGGACGGGGTTAGGTGCGTCGAAGGAAGGTGGCTAGCTCGGCGTCTCGTCGAGTTGCAACGGCGGCAGAGCCGCCTACTACGACCCAACGGCGCCCCTAGCACCTTCCCTCACCGCATCCCTTCCACGCCACTCTGCTCGTCGTCTTGCAGAATACTCATGAAGAACGATCTTTTACTTCGGCAGAACTTTCTCTGCTCTCACGAGCTTTCCCACTCTCTCGGAAGTGAAATGGATAGAATGAATGAACAAATGAATAGTGAGGGGTGCCCTCTATTTATAGGAGAAGCTTTGGCTTCCCTTGGAAGCCATTGCAGTGCGGAGATACTGCAAAAGTTACCTCGGGTTCGGTTAAAAGCTGCTTTATTCGATGTCGAGGTCCAAATGACTTCAGACATGAAATCTAAAAATACCGGGAGACTCATTGGCTCGAATACTAGTGAACCAACTTGATTTGTGAAGAAGGCGGGGTCGTCAGAAGAAAGACGAGCAAATATTCCATTTTGGAATTACTTTTTACTATTCACTCAGTCTGACAGATTTTACTCCCGAGCGTTTGATTGACCTCAGAATGAAAATTCGTGAACGCTAACGGATCCTTGAGTCATTTTCCATAAGAGAGGCCTGACAGAACTGGACTCAAATCAATGAGAAGAATTTCTCAAATTTCTCAAAACACGAACGCACGCTAAAATTACTCTTCATTTACCTTTTAAATACGTTTTTCATCACTGGGAACTTAAATGACTTCAGAATTAAAATCTGAAAACACCGGCATACTCCTTGAGTTAAAATCTTTCTAACGAGACCATAAATGGCCATAACAGAATCGAGATCACATTTTCTGAAAATACAATTTTTACGAAAACTGACCCTTAAAGTCGTGACTGACATCCGACCAGAATTAACTTTATTCAAATTTCTCCCCTAACCAATTGATTAACATTAACAATTATCTTAAACCTTATCCAAAAATCTGGAGTGTTACACACATAATCATCCCTTGTTCATGAGCGGTTATAGCCATGATCAAAGAGTGAATAGAATACTTGTTGATGGAGGGTCTGCAATCAACATCTTGCCTTTGCGCACATTGAAGCATCTAGGGATCTCTACTGATGAACTCTCAAGCAACCGATTTATGATACAAGGTTTTAATCATGAAGGATAAAGGGCTCTTGGCACGATAAGATTGAAGCTAACAATGGAAGATATGACATCAACAACATTGCTACATGTGATAGATGCCAAAACGTCACACAACATGCTTCTCGGTCGGCCATGGTTGCATGAAAATGGGGCCATTCCTTCAACATGGCATCAATGTCTCAAGTATTGTCATGATGGTGTCATGAAGAAGATAATTGGAGATAATAAACCTTTCCTAGATTCTGAATCACGCTTTGATGATGCAAAGTATTATCTTCCGAATAAAAAATTGCCAAAAGTTACAGAAGACACAAGTAGTCAAAGAAATGAAGATAAGACATCTATGGCTAAAAAGGAATCATTGGAAGAGCTAATAATGCCATTGACAAAGATTGATATGAAAAGGCCAACACCGCCACCACTTTTCGGATTTATCAAGCTAAGTCAAGGTAGTGCGACTGAACATGGAGAAATCTTAGAACATGAAGTTGCTAAGAATTTTGGTCCAAAAGCCTTCATACTCCTTGTAAAAGCTAGGTATGATCCATAAGGAAGTTCTAAAATATAAGAGCTATCTACAAAGGTTGATTCACCTAAAGCTGAACTCGATCCCACTAAAAGATAGTGGTGAAAGCCGGATAAATTACTAAAGTAGGATTGGGGTTTGTTCCGCCAAGTCCCATTCGAATTACAATTAGAAGAGCCAACATCAATCATGTTTTTGAAGAAGAAGCTCTATCATAAGAAAACATAGTCAATAGAAGTGCAAGAAAGAAGACCCGAGTGTTTGTATTTGAAAATTGCAAGCTAAAATACAAACTGTCATCTTAACACAAACTACATATATTGAAGATGATAGAGAAAGTGTAGCATCATCCTACCATGTTGTTAGCAGTGTTCAAAATCAAACACCATACATCATTCCAAGTCCCATACATCAAAGAATTAACCATCTAATCACAAGTGGTCTTATTGATGAGACGCAAGTTAGAATACTAATAGTCCATGTACGACAAAGAGATGGAAGGATGAGTACATGCATCAAGCTCAAAAGTGCTAAAGAGGATAATCAAGAAGTGGCATCAACACATCATATCACTCTAACTAAAATAACTGCTACTGAGGAAGAAGATGCCGAAGAAGCTCCTCCATAATTTGAAGAAGATGTTAAGGCCACCATTGATGAACTAAAGGAAATCTATCTGGGTAGTCTTAAGAATCATTGACCAACCTACATCAGTGCATTGCTGACTCCAGATGAAGAGCAATCATATATGGAATTGTTGAATGAGTTCAAAGATGTGTTTGCATGGACCTACAAAGAAATACCGGGACTAGAGCCAAAGGTAGCAGTCTACGACTTATCCATCAAGAAAAGGGCACGACCTACTAAACAAGCTCAAAGTCGATTTCGGCCTGACCTAATTCCCCTGATTGAAGCTGAGGTGAACAAGCTCATTGAAGTCTGATTCATTAGAGAGAAGTCAAGTACCCGACATGGATTTCGAGCATTGTTCCTGTAAGAAAGAAGAATGGACAAATTTGAGTCTCCGTTGATTTTAGAGACTTGAATGAAGTATGTCCTAAAGATGATTTCCCATTGCTAATTTCTGAATTAATGATTGATGCTACAACAGGACACGAGGCATTATCATTCATCGATGGGTCATCAGGTTATAATAAAATTCGGATGTCACCAAAAGATAAGGAAATGATAGCATTTCGTATCCCAAAAGGTATATATTGCTACAGAGTCATGCCATTTGGATTAAAGAATGTTGGTGCCACTTATTAAAGAGCCATGTAAAAGATCTTCGATGATATGCTACACAAGAAAATTGAATGCTACATAAATGATGTGGTGGTAAAGTCAAGAAAGAGAGATAGTTACTTAGAATATTTACGAGTGGTTTTTGAACGACTCAGAAGATACCAACTCAAAATGAATCCTCTTAAGTGTGCATTTGGGGTGAGATCGGGCAAATTCCCTTGGCTTCATTGTCCGACATCAAGGCATAGAGTTCGAGCAAGCAAAGATTGATGCGATATTGAAAATTTCTGAGCCATGTAACATCCATGACCTTAAAAGTCTATAAGGAAGATTGACATATTTGCGGAGGTTCATCTCAAATTTGGCCGGTCGGTGCCAACTTTTTAGCCGAATCATGAAAAATGGAGTTCCATTTGAATGGGATGAAGCATGCGCCAATGCTTTTAAAAGTATTAAGGAATACTTGATGAAGGCTCCAGTGTTAGTCGCATCAGTGTCAGGTCACCCGTTGATCCTTTATATTGCAGCTCAAGAACACTATGTTGGAGCTCTACTGGCTCAAGAAAATGAAAATGGGAAGGAGAATGCCTTGTATTATCTAAGTAGGATGATGACTCTAAATGAGCTTAATTATTCCCAGTCAAGAAATTATGCTTGGCATTGATTTTCTCCATTCAAAAGTTAAAGCATTACTTTCAAGCTCACACAGTTCAATTGATCTTCAAGGTAAATCCTTTAAAGTATGTCATGACACGACCAGTTCTTTCATATAGACGTGCACACTTGTCCTCCAACTTCAACAATTCGAGATCATCTACGTTCCTTAAAAATCTATCAAAGGACAAGTGTTGGTTGATTTCTTAGTTGATCATCCCATCCATGCTGAATGGGAGTTAACTGATGATCTCTTTGATGAAGATCTCCCTGCAATTGAAGTTTCACATCCTCAGAAGATGTACTTCGACAGAGCTTCCCATAAAGAAGGAGCGGGTGCTAGAGTTGTGTTCGTCACTCCCCAAGAAGTGTTACCATACTTATTTACTTTGACTGAAAATTGCTCCAACAATGTAGCTGAGTATCAAGCACTTATCCTAGGATTGGAGATGTCAGTACATGTAAAGAGGTTAAATATGAAGGTTTATGGAGACTCCAAGTTGGTAGTCAATCAAATAATGGGATTGTATGAAATCAAGAAGCCTGGATTATTACTTTATGCCAAGTATGCTCAGATAATGATCGGATGGCTTGGTGGTGTGGAACTCGAGCATATTTAAAGAAAAGATAATAAGCAAGCAGACGCACTGGCTAAACTCACCTCCATTATAGCCATGCCTGACAGTAAAGTTCATATCCCAATTTGCAAAAGCTGGGTCGTGCCATCTATTTTCAAAGACGAGGATGATGAGGAAGAACATAGTTATGACGTTGAAGTATTTGAAATTAGCAAGGAAGATTGGTGTCAGCCATTTGTTGATTACTTGAAGTACGATAAGTTTCCAAGTGAACCACATTGAAGAGTTGACATTTGGCATCGAGCCAGCCATTTTATTTACTTCAAAGGTACATTCTATAGGCGCTTATTCGATGGGGTTTTCTTGAGATGTCTAGGTGATGAAGAAGCAATATGAGCTATAGAAAAAGCACACTCATGTATTTGTGGGGCTCATCAATCTGGTCCAAAGCTGCACTTTCGAATTAAAATGATGGGCTACTACTGGCCAACCATGGTTAAAGACTGCATGGATTACACACAAAGATGTCAACCTTGCCAGTTTCATGCAAACCTCATCCACCAACCTCTGGAGCCATTACATCCTACAGTTGCTTCCTGGCCATTTGATGCTTGAGGATTGGACATGGTAGGACCAATGACAAAGTTATCGGTAGGACACTTGTATATTCTGTCCGCAATTGATTACTTTTCCAAATAGGCTGAAGTTGTTTCCTTGAAAGAAATAAAGAAATAAACTATGGCTAATTTCATAAAAACAACATTATTCATCATTATGGGGTTCCTAGATACATTGTTACTGATAATGGAAAGCCATTCAGTAATGCTCTGATAGACAAGCTATGTGGAGACTTCAAATTCAAACAATGAAAGTCATCCATGTACAATGCGGCTGCCAATGGACTTGCTGAAGCATTCAATAAAACCTTGTGCAACCTATTGAAGAAGGTGGTATCAAAATCAAAACGTGAGTGACATGAAATGATTAGAGAAGCATTATGGGCATATAAAACTACTCATCGGACACCCACACAAGCAACTCCCTACTCATTGGTATATGTCGTGGAAGTTGTCGTTCTCCTCGAACAATAAATTCCATCTCTGAGGATTTTCGTCCAAGAGGGTTTGACTAGAGAAGAAAATGCACGGTTGCGGCTTGAAGAATTAGAGGCATTGGATGAGAAGAGATTAGAAGCTCAACAAAAGCTTGAATTCTATCAAGCTCATCTTTCAAGAGCATTCAACAAGAAGGTGCAGTCACGATCTTTTCAAATTGAAGATCTAGTACTTGCAATAAGAAGACCAATCATTAACAATCATCGGGTTGGAAGCAAATTCATACCAAGATGGGATGGCCCTTATGTTGTTAAGGAAGTCTACACAAATGGAGTTTATTATCTTATTTCTGAAGATCGTGTAAGAGTTGGGCTGATCAATGGGAAGTTCTTGAAACACTACTATCTCTGAAGAAAAAAAAGATAAAATAAACACACAAGAAAAAGAAAAAAAAAAGAGAAGCAAAAAAAAAACTCCTGACCCACACGGGTATAAATTGTGTACGATAACCACCAAAAGGAAATGCATGTGGTTAAAATGCTAATTTACCCCACCAAAGTTAAATATACGTGGTTAAACTGTTATTTATCCCACCAACATGTTTTATGTGGTTAAAGTATTAAACACCCACTTTGTCTATAGTGGTGAAAGAATAGTCACTCCTGGCCCGTATGAGTTTAAACTGCGTACGGCACCCCTAAAAAACAAATTGATTGTTTGAACTACGTTTGGACTTGATCCCTTTTAAAGGGTACGTAGACAGCTTAGATTTTCTAACTTCAGTCATGATTTGTGCTTTGCTATTTTAGTTGGATGGCCATAAGTGAAGAACAAGAAATGCGCAAAATAAAAAAAAAAGAGAATCAATGCATTGATTTAAATAAACTATATAACAATGTCGGTTCAGTAAACAAAAGATAAAATGGAAATGCGACAAAAGAAAATGCGTAAAACTAAATAAAGACTAAGCAAAAGGGTTTTGATCTTCTAAAGCCTCCTTAGCAGACTCTAGATGGGATCTCAAATTAGCCACTTTCTCAGCTGCTTCAGCTCCAAAGGCGCTCTTTTGCTCAGAAGTTCTTTCTCAAAATCTTTAATCTTAAACTAGATAGCCTTCTATGAATCTTGGTGCTCTTTCAAAGACTTGGATAAGCATTCTTGTTGTTTCTTCAATTCAGCCAAATCTTTTTTTAATGATTTAATTTGGCTAGTATTTTCCTTCTTCTTAGCCTTGGCTTCACGAATATTCTATTTGATTTCTTTTAAACATTGCAAAGAAAAATCTACAAATTCAAAAGATGCCAATCTTGCCTCATCATAAGCAACAACTTGGGAAAAAAAGTGTCTAGACTATTCTTCAAATAAGACAAGTCAAAACCAGAAGAAAGACCTCGTAGGCTTGAAATCACACCAAGAACATCTTCTTTGATGGATGATATGAACTCAGTTGTAGTCCTCAATATCTTGCTTTGAAGATCGCTCCAGAAACCTTTGAGAAATGTCCTACGGTGAGTATCATAAAGAGCCTAGCCATTAAACTTAGACATCTCCCCAAGAGGCGGCGTTGATCTAATCTTAGTTGGTTTACCAGATTATTGTAGAGATTGTCCACGCTTGGCTGAATCATGATTATTTTCCAAGTCAGTAGCTCCAGAGCACTCTTTAGCCACCTAAAATAAAAAATATAGAGATGAGTCAGAAAATCAAAACAACATGGGATATTTAATAAAAAAATGATTAAGGTTTAAGAAAAGACCTCAACCACATAAACAACAACATGACCACTCTCTGCATAGTCTTCGGCAGGTTTTTCATGCCTCTTCTGTCTCTTCCAATGACGCTCTGCATTGCTGCTAATAGAATTATTATCAAGATCCAAGTGTGTCTTTCTCTTTTCAGAAATAAAGTCAACTTTGGCAACTAGTTTTTGACATTCAACATCTGTCTGAGGCAAAATCAAAGCAATAACATTCTCGTTGGAGAAGTTTCTACGCACCAAATCCCACCAATTCTTATAAGTCATGGATAAAAGATTCTTTGCACTTTAAGGCCGACTTGGAAAACAAACACGCGATGTAGAATCACCCAATAAGCAAATTTGCCAATATTAAGACCCACAACTAAAGAAGCCTCCCTAATATCTTGTTCAAGAACTTCAGACAAAGACTGATAATATCCAAATTGGCGGCTGAATCAGTGCGGGCTGTAAAGTTCATTGATAAAATGGTCACCAAGTCTCTTCGTAAGATAATAAGATCGTATGGCCATAAAGAAACATTGATGGGACTCTGGAGCTTTGCCATCATCAATATACCAAATATTCTCATCTTTAGAAAGCATCATATAATCCCAAAGCATTTGATCCCATTCTTGAAGATGAGCGCGAGCCTGAGCAGGGTCATAATATATAGCCCCTCATTCACCCAAATAGTGGATCATCCGAGGAGTATGCATTTCCTTGTTGAGAGAAAAATGGGTCTTGAAGTAATACCCGAACCAGCTGTAGACAAAATGGATCGAAAATACTGCTTGGATGGAGATAAGCTCTAGAGAAGATGAAATATCATTTAAACCTCTGTAAATACTAGCCAAAATTGGTACAATTAGGGCTACTTCTCAACGGCTGGCCATTATACTTACCATTTTAAAAGTTTCTGGCCGAATCAAATTAGCATTATCTTCTGGAAGGATAAAGTTGCAAAGCCAGCAAGAAAGATAAGTAGCTAGATATGTCTGGTTCACATACCTTTCTTTCATGTTAAGTTTCTCAAATGATATCTTTTCTTTAATAGTCCATGTCTCATGAACCTTAATGTTACCAGTAGGGTTGTGGGTAGACTTAGGACGGGCTGTTTTCTTCTCTTTACGCGAGGGGGGATGTGGATACTTTTTTGTATTCTTTGACCAAAACGCAATCTACTTATAGATAGAGACGGAAGAGGACTGACTGACCTAAAAAAAGATGGTAGTCATGGAACAGATGCTTGTAGCTGGCAGAAACATATAGTTTGTTATCTTGATCAATACCAATGAGCTCTTTCGTGCAAGGTATCACCTTATCATAAAGTTCCCCATTTATCGGAAGCACAGACAAAACATGTATATCCCACAAAGAGATTGACATCTCACCTAGTGAAGTCAATAGAGTATTTGTCTACGGGCACTAGGCTTCACAAAACGCTTTGATGATTTCAGTATTCTGATCATATGTGAAGAGAGAAGCGTACACAACATCGTAAATCCCGTCCTCACGAAGATTATCAGCACATCGACTAAAGACATCCTCACTCTATTCCCAATACCTACTGAGATAACAACATTCTCTAATAAATTCCACGTCATCTCTCTACTTGACATTTTCAGTAACAAGATGATGTCTTAAAGTCGGTAAGATATTCACATCACTTTTCGAACGATGATGAGCTGATTGCATAGTCCATACTATTGGCATCTTAGGTACTTCAAGCTAACGTGACCACCCCTTTTGATGAAAAGGATTAGAAAGCTTAGGCCATGCATTGGCAAATTTACCAATGAGAGGCTCATGGACTCTTCAAAGCGTCCCTTCTTGAGTTCATTGCTCTTTGTCATCCAAAATCACCAAGTGCTTCCTCCCAGAGATAGTAATATCCTTGAAGACAACCATGTTGTGACTACAAAAAAAACAAAAAAGAGACATAAGGCAGACATAAACACGTATATGGAGATAAAGAATTAAGCACACAACCAAACAAGCTTTCTTCGAGCATATAAATACATTGAATAAAAAAAATTATATGTCTTGATTTGTAGTCTCTTGGCCAAAGTTGAAGTCGAGTCAAAATCACAGATGGATTTGTTCTCTAGAGAAATTACCTTTTGATCGAAATCAAAATGGTTCATTCACTTAGAGAAGTCACCTTTTAATTTGTAGTCTCTTGGCCAAAGTTGAAGTCGAGTCAAAATCACAAATGAATCGTTCTCTCGAGAAATCGCCTTTTGATCGAAATCAAAGTAGATCGTTCACTTAGAAAAGTCAGCTCTTTATTTGTAGTCTCTTGGCCAAAGTTGAAGTCGAGTCGAAATCACAGATGGATCATTCTCTAGAGATATCACCTTTTGATCGAAATGAAAATGGATCATTCACTTAGAGAAGTCATCTCTTGATTAGTAGCCTCTCAGTCGAAGTTGAGGTTTAGTCGAAATCATAGATGGACCATTCTCTAGAGAAATCACCTTTTGATCGAAATGAAAATGGGTCATTCACCTAGAGAAGTCGCCTCTTGATTTAGAGCCCCTTGAATAAAGTCAAAATCATGGGAAGAATATCGGATATAATGCAAAGAAACAAATAATTATCTAAAAAATATGTTGTGTGTATATGCATATATATATATATGTGCATGCATTAAAAAAAAGAAAAAAAAGGCACAATTTTGCATAAACGGAGCAAGACACGAAAGCAAAGACATGTTCTCAAAATTGTAGCAACAAACCTCAAATTTTGTCGCAAGAAGTCCTTCAAAGAATTAGTGCTACCTCTGCGGCATTTAAAAATGGATCAAAATCTTCTTTTAGACAATTCACCAAACTCGCATGCATTGACATGGAATTGATTGATGCTATCTCACCAAAGTCAAATAGAGAAGAAACTTGAAGGATAATATTTTTTTACCTCTGGGAACGACTTGTTTGAATTTGCAATGCCTCTCGCAGATTCGACAAAAGACCTATAAAGGAAGAAGTCGGCTCAAGTTTGATAAAACAAGTTATAGAGAAGACAAGAGAATTGGTTTCTCTCAGACAATATATCAAACACATGGTATGCAAAATAGTACAAGCTAAATTTAAAGAACATATGGGGGCAGAAACTCACAAAAAATCAACAAGCATCAACTAAAGGAAGTAAAAGATGCAAGGAAGAAGAGGTATTCGCTCTTACTGTTTTCAACCCGTGCGGTGAAATATTACATGATAGAACTTCTATATATAGGCCTAATGACCATCACTTGGTTTGAGAATTGTTAGACAAAAAGGAATGAATTATTTTAGAGCACAATCCTTCCATTTGAAGTTTTGCGATTTAAGGTTGGTAATGAAATTTAATCGAGCTTGACGACTCGATTTGCCACTGAAAGGAAATAAGCAGATTTTTTTTTTGCTTAAAATAAAGTCGGCAGGCATAAAAAAACAAAAAAATGGGTTTTTAATATTTTAAAGGCCATTCATCCCTTTCGAAGCATGTTGCCAAAATTGGAGATAATTCTGGTGATTGGGCTTTAATAATAAGAAGATCCATCTTGTGCTCCTAGCTTGGGCTCCTAGCTTTTTTTTATTCAACTAATGGGCATTCAAATTAAAAGTATATGTGGGTTATACCAGATTCATTGGTTTGGTCACCAAATACTAATTGTGAGAAGCTGGTTGTCGAAAAAAAAACATTCATTAGTCCATTTAAATTTTTTGGATTAATTAAATTAAGTTCCAATTAAAATAAATTCAAATCCAATAATTCTTTGATATGAGTATAAACAATCCGACAAATTTAAATTCCAAATAAAATTCCAAGAACTCTTGAATACGAGTAGAAATTATTCACAATTTTAAATCCAAGAACTTCTAGACATGAGATTAAACTATCTAACAAATTTTGAGAACCGCCCATTTCCATGACAAATCACCAATGAACAAGTCTCACGGGGGCATTTGTAGGCAAATTAAATTTATTGCCTATTAAATTATGTTATGTGTAAAATAATGAATTAAATATTTTATTTATATTTTGGGATTCAATTAAATATGATTCTAATATTAAATAAATATATAAGTAATATTTATTACATGGATTTTACAGACTAATGAGAAGCTGACATGTGTCAAATCTGCACAGAAAATAAAATATTTAATATGGAGATCTTCCATATTAAGATAAATCAATAGGATTGTGCCACATAAGCCTTAGGCCCATGGCCACTCCATCTAAGCCCTAAAAGTCCAACCCTAATTTTTCTAAATTAAATCCTCATGTAATTATAAATAGGGTCTCCATATCATATGAAAACACACCAGAAATCATAATTGAAGAGCTCAAGAAGTTGGAGGAAAATTCTTTACAAAATTCTCTCTAGCATTCAAGGCATTCTAGCAAGATTCAAGCCGTTCTTCGTGGAAAGCAATGCGTTCTTTGCCGGAATCATCTCAAATCCAATGTCTGGTCTAGAATCAAGGTTTTCAACCCTCCAGACAGCGTTATAAAGTCAAGGTGTTCTAGAGGGATTCAAGTCGTTCTTCGTGGAAGCAACGCATTCTTCGCCAGAGTCATCTCAAATCCAGCGTTCAATCTAGAATCAAGGTCGTCGGCCCTCCGGATAATGTCATCAAATTTAAACAACAAGTCCAAGAAGATCGAAGAGGCAAGTTCACTCCGAAGATTTCAAGGGCCGTTTGAAGATCATGTTTTGAAAAGAAGAATCAGAGGATCAAGACAGAGATTATACCACAATCATACTTTAATTCAAAGAAGAAATCTACTTGTACACTTTTCTTGTTATTTATTCAAATACATGAAAATTTGTGTTACAAAGCCATCCCCTCTCATCTCTCTATCTATCTCTCAGCAATTTCAACTCCCCCCAGCGGCAGCTGCCTTTCCTAATTTTTTGAGCCTCCATCTCTTATCAAATAATTCTGAATTTTTGCATACGAGTTCTTCTTTCATATTCAAACAAAAGTTTGTTAAGGAGTTTTTCCCATCCTCTTCCCAGAAAGTCAAGAAAACAGGCCTAGAACAGTCGAGGTGACGTCGATCACCGAACTGTGTTGCAGTCATCTTGTGACGCCTTTTCTCACTGAACTAGCTGTTATCTTACTGTGAGGTTTTCTTCATTGTAAAACTCACTCAACAAGGTTTCTAGATCAGGTCTCGGATCATCAATCGAAGGTCGTTTGGTGCATCAAAGTGATGTCGAAAGTTGGCATAGCAATTATGCCGAAATCTAGTTGTGGTACAGGTGCTTCTTTGGGGCCCGTTTCCCGTCGATTCCTCCATCTTTTTGACTTGTTTTTTGGACTAAATAATCTTATCATAACAAGTTTCCCATCCATATTTTCTAATCCGTTATCCGATGTCATTCATTCTTCCGAAATTGAGTCATAATTTTCCCAAAAAACAACTCGTTTCTGGCAGATTATGTCTATGTTAATATTGCTGAATTTCATGCTCATTTACAGTCGTTATACATTATAAAATCTAAATTCGTTTGTTTCATTGAAATATTTATTTCCTCTATTATAAAAAATTGTATTTCTGAGTGAAAATCCATCGAGTATCGAGCTCGTTTGAGCCTCAAACTTTTTGTCGAAAAATATATTCTGGGAACAGTAAATAGTAACTTTCCAGGCCAATTTCAGGCCAGGATGATCGGAATTTGTCTCTGACTCCTTCTAACTAATTATAGGTCCCGTCGTGGTGGACACGTGGCCACCAATCATGCCTTGATCAGATTTGAATCCAATTTTCTATAATTTTTCAAAGTTGCTGTCCTGTTTGAGCAATTCTATTTTTTGTCAAATTTATTTCAAGGTAATTGAAAAGTATCGTAAGAACCTATTATCGAGTCATGTTGAGTTAAAACCCAGCTATTGTGTATTACTAATCGAAGTAAAATGAATAATGCTCCAATTAGATTAAAGGAAATAGTAGATTAATTCTCGGGAAATATAGTAGTTGTTCTAAATCGATAATCGACTTTTGTAGGACAAGTTAAGCTCTAGAGGAACTGAAAAGGAGCTTCGGATTGTTGTTTCATCTCCAGGACCGTGATCGAGGTGGGTGATACTATCTTTATCTACGATTTGAGCTAGTGAGCTCTAGAAGCATGATAGGGTAAAATGAAATATCCAATTAAATATTTTATGCTCTGCCTGATTAGTCTCTGTGCAAGGAAATTCTTATACTATGGGATATGATGAGTTGAATTGTTTTTTGAGCTCTTGAGTTGATATGTTACCGATGCTAGTATAATATGTTGTGATATGGCTTATTGATTGGAGATATATATACATATGATCATGATCATAGGATTGATTCTTTAGTATTGATATTGTGAGGTGGGAGTTGCTTAGATAAATGATGTCTATTAGGTTGATTATAGTATCCCCTATAGGCATAGAGGTTATGGTAATAATTGAGGAATTAGACCTAGATGATTCATTCTAGGCCATGATCTATGCTAGCAGGATTGAATATTGAGGATTAAATATTGATGATTGAATATTAAGGATTAAAAGATGAGGATTGAATATTGAGGATTAATGTTAAGGATTGAATATTGAGGATTAAATGTTGAGGATTAAATATTGAGATTAAATGATTGTGAAGCAGGATATTGAGCTCAAGAAATGATGATTATTATCATGTTGTAACCTTCGGGTTATCAGGTTGTGGTCTTTGACCACTAAGGAGTCACTGCTGGGTAATCCCCTCACATACTCGGAGTCACTGTTGGGTAACCCCCCCCCTCCCGCATACTCGTATTTATGAGTTGTAACCTTTGGGTTACCAGACTGTAGCCTTTGGGTCACCAGGTTGTGATCTTTTGATCACTAGAGAGTCACTGCTGGGTAACTCCTTCGCATACTTGAGATATGTAAACCTTAAAATGTACTGAGAATAACAAAAATAATCAAAACGCAATGGGTATGTATTTCAAATATTAATATATGTATTAAAAGGCATTGAGTTATATATTACGAAGTATTACTTATTATTTTATTTCTTTAACACCAATTTAGCAATCCCAATGATATGACTTACGCATTATGAATAATTATCTCTCTATAGAAATAGTAATATATGTCTTACAAAGCCATAACATACGTATTACAAAGCATCATTCATTTTTATCTCTATTCCTCATATTGCATTATCCTTTCGATTGACTTCCGTTGCTTTGCAGCAGCATTGAATATACAATTATGAGTCAATTACTTCCAAACCAAAATAGAAAACTATTTCTTTTATATAGAGTGACTATTAGGAAAATTGTTGGGAAAATCCCAAATGATTGTTTTGATGAAATGTCAAAACATGAATGATGATTTATTGAAAAACTGCATGTTATGATAAGCTGGAAATCAAGGATAATGACCAAATAAGACTTCAAGCTGAGATGAGAGACAACTATTCAGAAGCACGGTCAACCAGCTTACAGGTTGCCTTGATCAGACCAGTCAAAGTAAACTCTTCTAAGCTTGAGATAAGCTGTAAAGGGGGAAGAGAACTTTGGAGACTAGTAGGCATCCACAGATGAGTTGATCATCAGTCTTAGCAAAAAGCCAGGATAGACTGATGAATGGAGTCAGCTTGAAAGCTGAAACAGATCTTATCAGAGATCAGTCAGAGCTGATCCTAAACTGATCAAAGATTAGTTTACTGGTAAAATAGCTATGAATGCTTCGAGCATTCACTCAACTGACCATAGATTAGTTCAGAGAGAAAAGGTAAAAGCTCAATCAGTAGCCAACTGATGGGTCTAGAATTGAATGCTGATAAGTCAGCTGAACTAGACTACATCATGATAGAAGCTCAAGGCAGTTGAAGATCTGCCAGCTGAACAATCTCAGAGCTGAAAGCTGAGATAGCTGAGAGCCCGTCAGTTGAATCACCCGCTCCTACTTATAAGCAGTTAATGAAGATCTTACTAGGAAATCTTTAAAGATCCTGATGATCTGAGAGCAGGGAATATTAAAGTCAAAATGGCTAGTTCATTAAAAGAGCTTAAAACGGCTACAAGCATTAAATTGCTGTCGGTGATTTCTAAACATCACCATTCATAACATTCAAAATTCACTCATCTTTTTAAAGAGGTTAAAATCAATTTTGGCCAAGACTTTCGCCAATCTAACTTTGTTATTTTGCAGAACGAACTATTTTTCTTCTCTCTCTACAGCTCAAAGCTCATAACTTTCAAAGTGTGAAAATTCTTATACTGAAAAGACATGCTTCAATTCAAGCAAGCTGCTAAGCTGCTGTAGAATTCCAGCAAGAGCAAAGCTTCTCACTACAGTCCTTCAAAGATCAACCACCTAGCTCAAGAGAAAGGAGCACTCCAAGTTGATAACAGATTCAAGACTGTTCTCTTGAAGATCGAGCGAGATCTAATATCGTGTAAAGATGGGCAATAACACCTAAAGTCTCAGCGAGTAGTTGGGATCGGTAAGTGTGAGATGTCGACCCAGAAACTGGCTGAGGAGGAGCGTGTACCAACGGGTCCGTTCTTCTGGGACAGCAACAGTTGGAAAGGAGGCCGCGCTAGGGTTGAAGGGTGCCGTTTTCAGGTCCAACATAAATTCTTCACTGTGTAATTGTAATAAAGAAACTTTACTCTTGCATAGTGGATTACCCTTCTGCGGAAGGAAGAGAGGACGTAGAAGCAGGAAGCTTCGAACCTCTATAAAGCTCTGTGTGTGTTGTTCTTACTGTTTTTCAGTCTTACAAGTTATTTAACTGCATACATTCACACACATAGACTGAACTGGCAAGCTTCAGCCATGTCTTCCAGTTATCAGTTGAAAACTGATCAGCTCACCAGCTAAGCCTCTGTCAGCTTCACTCAACTGATCAGTCAGCACAGTTAGCTCTCAAAAGCGAGTCAGGGCCCTATCTATTCCGCATCTGTTTAAAGTTTTTGAAGTTAGTTTATTCACCCCTCTCTAAACTGATAAAGGCTCATACCAGGACCAACAAGTGGTATCAGAGCGGTTGATTCTAAGGATCAGCCATTTCTACAGATCATTTGAATCAGATCTATTTATATGTGCCAATCTTTTAAGCTATGGAAAACCATAAGCTACCTCTCTTTTCAGTTGAGAACTATAACAATTGGAGCAGGAGGATGAAAGCTCATCTATCCTCCATCCATGAGAATATGTGGGGGGTAATCGAAGACGGTCCAATCATCATAATGATGGACAATGAAGCCTAGTCATAGATGTCAACCAACCGGCCAGGATCCTAAAACCAACTCATCTTCTTACAAGTGAAGAGAAGAAGTTGAAAAATCTAGAGTTTGTTGCTCAAGAAGCACTCTTCCAGACTCTCGATAAGGATCGCATGAAGGACACAAAAAACTGCAGAACAGTAAAGGAGATTTGGGACCTTCTTGCAGATTTGTGCAAAAAGTCCGAAACCATCAAAGGAAACAAGCTCCAGCTGGCAATTGATAAATATGAGTCCTTCAAAATGCAGCCGGAAGAAAGCATCTCGAGCCTAGAAATAAGATTTCTTGGCATTATAAGCGAGATGAACAATCTGGGAAGAAACTATCCCAACAGTGAGATGAACTCAAAAATTCTTGACAATCTCACTGATGAATGGGATATGAAAGTAATTGCTACTAAAGAGTCGAGAGACTTGAATAACATTACTCCCAGAAAGTTATTTGGATCTCTCAAAACTAATGAGTACAGTCTGAATCGAAAGAGAGAAGCATCTACTTTCTCTTCTCATGATGCTTCTTTCTATGCTGAAAGAAATCGATTCAGAAAAGCCCGTGAAAGAAACAACTTCCGACCAAGAGGCTCGCCTGTCAGAGAAAATCCTGGGGGATCGGTGACAGATTGAAGAAGAGAGTCAGACGATAAAAAGGAGATCCTGACTGAGGATTTGAATGAGCAAATCCAGTCAATCATAAGATTGCTGGAAAAACTAAGAAAAGTCAGAGATCAACAATCACACTACAAGAAAAATAGTCATACACCACGGAGAATATCCGTTGTCTATTCTTTTTCACTACCGTCGTATATAGTGGTGTTGTCTATACTCCCACTTTATACGACGGAGAATCTCCGTTGTGTATTCTCATGATACACAACGGTAATTTACTGTTGTGTATTTAATTATTACCGTTGTATATGAGCAATATAGGTAACGGTTTTTTATATTACCGTTGTGTATATATACTTTAGATAACGGTGTAATTTCTTTTACCGTTGGCTAAAATCATCATATTCAACGGTATTTGCCGTTATAAACATGAAATTTACCGTTATGTATTTGTATTATATGTAACAGTTTTTTATATTACCGTTGTGTATATGTATTTTAGATAACGATATAATTTCTTTTACCGTTGTATAAAATCATCATATGCAACGGTTTTTGCTGTTGTAAACATAAAATTTGCCATTGTATATTAATAGTATATGTAACAGTTTTTTTCATTATCGTTGTATACAATCATTATATATAACGGTTGGTTTTATTATTACTGTTGTATAATACAATCATACACAACGGTAATTACCATTGTGTTCACATAATATTATCCAAAAATACAATATGATAAAATATTATCCAAAAACCTGTTAACATGACCTAAAACATTAAAATTCAAAGTCATTACTAATATCTAATACAAAAGAAGCTAGTTGTAAAAGTGTTATAATCAAAATCTAAAAAATGACAATCGCAAGTAATTGCAATATCTGCTCCAACAGAATTAGCTGTAGATAGTTATCCAAAATACCTTGATCCTAAAAATGATTGCTCACACAATTCGCCCATTCCTTATTCCACCCGAACTTCATTGATATTATCTCCAATTCCTCTGGCTCTAATGTGACATCAACTTTATCAGATTTCTGACCTCTTAGCAAACCAACCTTACAAAAGCAAGAATTAAAATAGAGACATTAGCAGGGAAATGCGTTGATACTATATATGCAATTTATTATTAAATTCAAATAAGATCTGAAATTGTTCCTCTATTTTCCGGCTACTAACACGATGCACAAACCAAAAAGAAAAACATAAAGCTGAAAAATATAAAATAATTAACATCATAGTTTAAAAAAATACACGTACATTAATATATACACAGAACAGGAGAAATAAATTATTTATCCTTTCTGCACTAGTCCTATGTTCCAGTGTTAATCACATACCTACATGTCAAGGCTCTACAAGTTCCACCACAGCTCCCCTACGAAAACCATATATACATATAAGACAAACCTCATTGACTTATCATTCATTACAGTCTCCCCTAACCCCATTAGTTAATTAAACCAATCATGGCAATTAGAAATATCTTAAAGAAAAATAATTGCAGCATTCATTAATAAAGCAAGATATACTTAACCCACCATGCAACTCAGAATCAAAGATTCACCTGTAAGAACTTACTTTCCTGGTACTAATTTCGTGACACCGCAACAATATTTCGATAGGATCATAAGAAAAAGATTATAAAAAGCAGAAAGAACCAACGAGACTGGTGGCAGGATGAAAGAACAAAAATTAATAAAAATAGAAGTAATGGTTTCCATATTCTTACCTCAATACAACATTATCCAAGAAATTGAATTTGTCGAAGACCTTCCTGATTTCCTCATCCACACCATCTAACTCTGCCTTTTCTGGTATCTATTCAACCTCCACTAGTTCTGCAATTAAAAGAAAGATATGTTTCTGCATTTCAATGGCAATTTGACAACCAACATGATTGACTTATCAAATGGTTGACAAGGCATTTGAAAAAAAAGGAGAATTACCTCTCATTAAGATCAAAACCCAGAGAAAAAATATGGATGGAACCTGAAGAGCTTGTAGCAAGAAGAATATCTGGAAGATTAGTTGATGGCCCAAATGATAAAGAAAACATCTGGTTTGAGTCTGTATCCTCCCTAATTTTTTGGTTTTGGAATTAATTGCTAAAAAATATGATCTACTCATTTGGTCCAACATGTTCTACAATTTAAATCAGGTTAAAGGTATTAATCTTACAGTTTCCCGTCCTTTCCCGTCGTGCAAAGGGCCATTGCATTTGGTTTCTTCAAGCTAGCTGCTATGGCATCATCAAACCATTTTTGGAACTACAATATCATATAACTGATATAGATAAAATGTTCTTACAAGAAACTTTAGACAAAATCATAAAAGTACATGCAACTCAACATAAACCCTATAATATTTAACTGAAATTACATAGTGTGGTGAGTAATCTCAGAGTACTAGAGCGGATTATATAAACACCAGTAGCTAAAAATGAAGCCACTCTGTTTGAGGTGAAGAAATACCTGAGAAAAGGGCTCAGCTTCAACTTGGTCCTCATAAAACTTAGGAGAAATGTAGTTCTCTCTAAGAGCTGATATATCAACTCATGGAGGCTTACCAATCCGGACGCACATAGCAGTTCTAGGATATTCTGAAAGGTTTAGCTTAACAATATAGGGATAAGAAACAATATTCGGTTATGCAGCTCCGAAGAGCTATTAAAGTAAAATAATAACTATAAAAATAAATAGATGAATCCGCCTGACTAGAACTGATCTTACATAATATTATTCATTATATTTTGTCTCATTTCTTAACTATAGGCTACAGTATTTGAATAAGAATACATATTTTTTTAAATAAAATTTAAACACATTCAACTATCATAACTATTACTCTAATTAACACACATATTTATAATATACCCATACATACGTAGCACACAAATTCCAACACCATCATTACATTTAATTCACTTTGACCCTATATGCTATATTTAATTCTCATTTTGGCTATCCATGTATGTGTTGATACACCAAATAACTTGTAATATATATATATACGTATATATATAATACACACACAACCATGCCACAAACACATATGCACGCACACCTGCACACACACACACACACACATATATATATATATCCTAGTTATGTTTATATAAATAGCATTTAATATAATATGTGTAGACGTATATTTATATTTATGTTCATACACACAATGTCAAAGGTTGTTGAGAAGTCCACTGATAAGTCTTCCACTGATAAAAAAACGAATGGACAGAGACTCCAACTACAAAAACTCAAGCATCGGCATTGCGGTAAGATTCTGTTATTTAATTTCTTTTATAGTAACCATGAGATATGCTCTATACCTGTGTAACCAGACCATTGTAAAGAGCCGTATCAGTACGCTCAGGATAACAAATATATGGTTTATATCCAAAGTGATGCAAGTGACGAGCAGCTACAAGACCATCGCCTCCATTATTCCCCGGGCCACATATAGCAAGAACACGGTTATGTTCGGATGGTTTATAAACCTGCACCACAGAAGCATCCAAAACTCAAAGCTTTAAACCTGCACCACAGAAGCATCCCAAAAACAATTATTGATTATTTTTTGTAAATCACAAGGCAAAATAGAATAAACAAAGAATGCCAATATTATTCAAACTGATTATATATGCATGAAATATATAAACGCGGTAAAACTAAAAATCAGTCCAAGTGAAGAAGGTGAATCAAGCTGTTTCTTTTTTCCCAATTCTATACAACTGAACACTGAAAGAAGAAAACTAGAAAAACAGAACAATCAAGAGAGAAAACATATATACCTGCTTCAACCTCAGCGATAGCTTTCTTTTTCTCAGCAAGCTGTTCTTGGAGTTTTAAGTTTTGTTCCTTCATCTGATTGAGCTCTTCGTTGTTTGAGATCTAGAACTGGTCTTGTCTAGCCATGTATATTTTCTGCTTGCCATACTCTTGGAATGATATTTTCCCACTATCAGCAAGGCTATCCAATGTCTTCTACATTGCAGCCTTTTTGAGATTAAACTTCTGCAACGTATTGACAGCATTTTGTGAATTTAAAGGCCTATTTTGCTGTGCAGGAGACAGAGTTCCATGATACTTCAACTTCCATGATAAGACAAGAACTTGATATCTGGTAACAAATTCACTATATTTTAGGATATCTAAGAAAATACACAAAAAATGAAGAAATTGCCAAGAAATTTTCACGCTCATGAGAATTTAAGGCTACATTTCAATTTATCAAACTTGTATTTAATCAGAAAATTCTCTGCACGAAATCACTGTAAACAAATGCGCAGAAATTCTAGAGCAATCTAATCAGCCCATAAATCAACAGCGCTAAATCAACTACTAAACTTACACCAAACCTAGCAGAAGAAGTAATCTAGATATAAATAAACACCAAAAAAGGAAACACAGATAAAAAACAAAATCGTCCGAGAAAATACAGAGACGGTGGAGGAAACTCACCTCATTCATGAAATTGAGGACGATTCCTGGAAATGACGAAAATGAAACAAATTATTGAATAGTTATTACAGAAATAGACAGAAAAATTGAATATAACTGTATGCTGGATACCTTCAGCGCTATCTGCTTTGGGATCCATCGATCTTAAAGCTTAAAGTGCGAGAAAATCTTTTCTGCGGAGGAAAAAGCTTGCTGCATACACTGGCCTTGAAATTGAAATAGAACTGTTGCCGACTGGGTGGATAACATCGAGACCTCCATCGACTAGATCGGCTATAAGTGATAACCTAGGTTTATCTAAGGCACACAGACGATTGAGCAAGAGAAATAGAGGAAGAAAGGGTTAGAGCATAGTTGGATGAGAGAATTGAAGACAAGAAGGAGACTTCTCCGTCGCCGATAAGATGAGATCCGGCAAGACCATGGTGATTGAGTGGGAGGACTGAGGATTGGGGGAAAATTTCATCCAAGGGAAGAAGAAAGTGAGCGGGAATAGAACTGGGATCCAAAACATTTCATTTTATCAAATTTAATTAAATTATCTATTATTTTTTTAATATGTTTATACAACGGTAAAGTTAAACACCGTTACATATTGTGAATGTATATACAACGGAATATATATTGCTGTTATGTTAGTAGAAAGTGCGCGCACATACATAATAGTTTTTTCAAAAACCGTTGTGTTTTTCACATACGTAACGGTAATTCAAAATTACGGTTGTATATTTAGTGTTGTGTATGACCTTTTTTCTTGTAGTGTCAGCTCAACCCCAAGTTGATGAAGCTGCAAAAGGTGAGAGGAACTAGCAGCCAGCTGATCGCCCAGCTGAACAATTTAGGATGGCAACCAGGAACATAGAGGAATGTTTCCACTGCCACAAGTAAGGACACTATAGATACGAGTGTCCAGATCTTCCTGAAGATAAAAAGGCCAAAGTGAGGAGAAGCTTCTTCAAAAGGAAAATAATGATCACAAATTCTGAGAATGCTGTACTTGACGATTCAGACTACCCATCTGGAATCTACTCAGATGGCTACAGCTCCGATGATGAAGCTCTACTATGCCTCATGGCAAACAATGAAGAAGAGAAAAGGGCATCCTATCTAAGAAAAAGGTCAAAGATACTTGGTATCTAGATAGCGGGCGCTCAAAATACATAACCGGAGACAAGAATGATCTTGACGGTTATAAAGAGATTAAGGGACCACTAGTCACTTTTGGAGACAACTCAAAGAGCTGAACCATTGGAGAAGGGTTCGTGGTCAAAGGAAAAGTTATCATGAATGACGTGTCATATGTTGAAGGACTGAGGCACAAATTGCTGAGCATCAGTCAGCTTTGTGACAATGAGTACTCAGTCGACTTCAGCAATAGCTCATGTGACATCAGAGACAAGTCAACTGGAGCCATACTACTGACTGGTGTAAGAAAATGCAACATGTATGTAGTTAACTAGTCAACCGGCTATTCAGAAGCTTGCTTTCTCTCCAAAGGTTCAACTGAAGCAAGCTGGTTGTGGCATCGACGAATGAATCATCTCAACTTCAAAACTATCAACTATCTGGCCAAGAAGGAGCTAGTTGATGGGCTTCCTAAGGAGATCTACAAGAAAACTAGTGTCTGCGGACCACGCCAAAAAGGGAAGCAGGTGAAGTCGTCATTCAAGAACAAAAGTCATCCTCAAGGAACAACTGACATTCTTTAGTTACTTCACATGGACCTATTTGGGCCTGTGAGACCACCAACTCCCAGAGGTAAAAAGTTTACACTTGTAGTAGTAGATGACTACTCAAGGTATACCTGGGTGGAGTTCCTGAGAAGTAAGGATGAGACTTTTGAGAATCTATCAACATTGATCAGGAGATTGCAGACTGACAAGGGAAAATCAGTTCAAAGGATAAGATCCGACAATAGAACTGAATTTATCAATCAACAAATGATCAAGTTCCTGAGTGAACTGAGAATCACTCATGAACACTCTGCTGCAAGAACTCCTCAACAAAATGGCATAGCAGAAAGGAGGAATCGCATGCTGAAGGAGGCAGCTAGAGCAATGGTAGCAGATGCCAATATAGCTGAATGCTATTGGGCAGAAGCAGTTAACACAGCCTGCCACACACAGAACAGAAGTGCCATCGTCATCAACCATGACAAAACACCCACGAGCTATTCAAGGATCGTAAGCCTTCTATCTCTTACTTTAAGATATTTGGCTGCAAATGTTATATTCACAACAATGGCAAATCCCAACTGAAAGCTTTCAGTGCCAAAGCTGATGAGGGAATCTTTCTCGGCTATAATGCCCCTCATTCTCAAGCTTACAGAGTGTTCAACAAAAGGACACTAGTTGTGGAAGTAACATGTCATGTGATATTTAATGAGCTTGCTAATGAGTACAAAAACAAAAATGAGAACTGTACATCAGAGCAAGCATTGCCCAGTGAAAGTCTGCTGGACTATGTTGATCACATTGTCCCAGAGCAGTTTGAAGTTTCACTAGAAGATGGCATAGAAACTGATTCTAGACTAGTTGAAGATAAATTGGTCACTGATGATATAAATCGTCATGAAACCCCAAACCCCTTATCTGGAACAGGGGGAAGAATCAGTGAAAATGAAGAACAAGCCGGAGTCGAGATAGAAACCGAAGGAGCAGCCAAAGAATCAGCTCATAAAGAAGCCAAAGGATCAGTTCCTGGAACAACTGATGAAGTAAATGAAGGCGCAGAGGAAGCAATCATTCCAAAATGGCTCCGAAGCCATCCAGCTGACAAAATTGTTGGGGATCCAAAAAGCAAAGTTCAGACCAGAGGATCAACAGAGCATACACTCTTCACATGCTTCATCTCACAGATGGAACCAACTAACATCAAAGAAGCACTTGAAGATTCAGACTGGATTATAGTGATGCAAGAAGAGCTGAACCAGTTCACAAGAAATGACGTATGATTTCTTATTGATAGGCCGAAAACTCAAAAAGTTATTGGGACTAAATCGGTCTTTCGTAGCAAACTGGATGAACAAGGTGTGATCACAAGGAACAAAGCCAGACTGGTAGCCAAGGGTTACTCACAAAGTGAAGTGATCGACTTTGATGAGACATTCGCACCAGTTGCAAGATTGGAGGCCATCAGACTGTTCCTCGCCTATGCAGCTCACAATAATTTCACGGTCTATCAAATGGACGTGAAAAGTGCATTTTTGCAAGGAATGCTCAAGGAGGATGTATATGTAGAACAACCTCCAGGCTTCAAAATCGGAGACCAAGTCTACAAGCTGAAGAAAGCTCTACATGGTCTGAAGCAAGCACTAAGAGCTTGGTATGAAACCCTCACAACGTTCTTGCTAAAGAATGGGTTTCAGAAATGAGTCATCGATCGTACTCTATTCAGAATAGAATGATCAGCTGAGATCTTGATGGTTCAAATTAATGTGGATGACATAATATTTGGATCCAAGAGCAAAGGCCTCTGCAATCGATTCGCACAACTAATGCAAAGTGAATTCGAGATGAGCATGATGGGAGAAATGACATTCTTCCTAGGACTCCAAGTAAAGCAGCTCAAGGATGGAATCTTCATCAGCCAAGCCAAATATACCAAGGAGCTTGTCAAGAAGTTTGGAACTGACAAGGGAAAAGCTCTCAAAATTCCAATGAATACGTCAGTGTAACTGACTCTCGATGAAGAAGGAGAATCAGTCAGTCAAATGCACTACAGAGGAATCATTGGATCTCTTCTCTACCTTACCGCCAGCCGACCAGATATCTCCTACTTAGTCAGACTGTGTGCAAGGTTCCAAGCCAATCCGAAGAAAAGTCATCTTGAAGCAGCAAAGAGGATTATGAAGTATCTTAAGAGAACTATAAATCTTGGATTATAGTATCCTAGAGATGACAACTAGAGTCTAACCAGCTACTCAGACTCAGACTTCGGAGAATGCAAAATTGATCGAAAGGGCACCAGCGGAACATGTCAGTTTCTTGGAAACAAACTGATATCCTGGTTTAGCAAGAAGCAGCACTCAGTTCCCATGTTAACAACTGAAGCGGAATATGTAGCTGCTGGATGCTGTTGTGCTCAAATCTTATGGATGAAGCAACAGCTCAAGGATTACAAGGTGGAGACTGAAGAAGTGCCAATCTACTGTGACAACAATAGTGCTATTACAATATCTCAAAATCCAGTATTGCATTCAAGGACGAAGCACATTGATATTAGGCAACACTTCATTAAAGATCATATCGAGAAGAAAGACATATGCATCAGATATATCAACATGGAGAAACAAATAGCGACATCTTCACCAAGCCATTGCCAGAAACTAGATTTGTTGAGCTATGCATCCAATTGGGATTTCTTGAACTAGCTTCAAAGGAGGATGACGATCATCCAACAGAAGGAGTGAAGAGGAGCACTCCCACTGATGATGAGAATTGACTCAAGAGCGCATTAGTATTCCGATCTTTGGAGCTTAAACTGATACAACCCATAACAGTTCTGAAAAGAATGGCAAAATGCTACAAGAAAGTTGTTGAAAATAAGTAAACTGATTGCAGAAGGCATTAGTTCTCAAGCAGTCATATTCAACTAATGAGAAAAGTTGAATTCAAAACTGACTGATGAAAACAAAGCTTCAGCTGAGGGAAGCAGTTGACAAGCTTAGGCTGAGCAAAGCTGAAGAGGACAGCTTAAGCTGACAAGGAGTTAAAGCTGAAAAGACTCCAGCTGGAATTGATCACTCCAAGCCAAGATGATCATCAGTCGAGAAGGCAACTGATGACGTTATCAACTCAAATTCCACGTGGAGACTGGGGAAGAGCAAAAATCAGATAAGTTCAAATTGAATTTATTACTGAACCGTAAAATGACGTATTTCTCAAATATTACCGTTGATCCCACCTACTCTCTCTATCTCTCTCTTTCTCTCTCCTCAATCAATTCAAAACGGATAGATTTTGAACGTCTTACTCATCCGACTCTTCGGCATCGTGTGATCAGAACCATTCAGATCAACCAAAGCTAAAATTTTCTAACCGATGGATTAAAATTATCCCACTTCATAAATAACTTGGCTGAAGTTTCAAAGTTATCTCAGCAACCTCAGACTATCTGCCTTCAAGTACTTCTCTCTCCAAAAGAAGCAAACCCTAAGTCGTCTAAAAAAATCCCACTCTCATTCCAAAGAATTCTAAAACCAAAATCATGGCCCAAAATCTTGTTCGTCATACACGAAGAGAGTTCAATTTTTAATCAAGCGGAGAAGACTCATCAAAGTTCTGTGACAAACTGCTCAAGGATAAGTTCTTTGAGCTAACTATTTTCTCCAACAACTGCAAGAACTCAGAGATAAGTGGAGAAATCATTGCCAGATTATATGATGCTCAACTACAAATATTTGTTGAAGCAGCTCCTTCAAGAGTCTACTCAGAACCCACAGCCGAGTTCTACCTCAATTCTGATGGGTACAAAAAGGAGGACTTCTTTACTACAAAAGTAAGAGGACAGGGATTAAAAGTCACAGCTGAAACATTAGGAGCAATGTTCAGCCTTTCAACCAGCAGAGCCAATCTTGAAGATATTCACTCAGACTCAGAGAGTGATTACAGACTGTGGAAATGAGCGGACACAACATCCAAGTTCAAGAAGAACCACTTCATCTCTCTCTTCAAGAAATAATTTTAAGTATTAGGCTCAATCGCCTCCAAGATCATCATCGGAACTGCTGGAAGCTGGTCAGAAATGTCAGAACCCAAGTATCAGGTCTGTGCGGTAATCATGTATCAAACCAAGATCAACTGGGAAAAATTCTTCTTCGGACAACTCAAAAGATTCATTGATTCCTGGGAGAAGAATGGCAATGACAAGAACTTCCCCCATGGAATGTATTTTCTCAACCAAATCAGCTTGATCCTAGAAAAACAACTCCCTGACCTAATGAAGGAAGAGAGACTCTTCACAACTGTCACGTGGCAAGACTATATTCCAAAACCACAGATGAAGTCAGTCTTCATCAATGAGCCTACCACTCAGCAAAATATCCAGCACAAGAAGAAAACTTCTTATAAAGAAAAAGGAAAAAAAGCAGTCACTGAAGGATCAAGTAAAACATCTACAGATTCTGAGGATGATATTCCTCTGTCTCAGAAATTCGGCACGCCATTGAATGTTCAACCTATCAGAACCGTTGATGCCAGATCTCTATCAACTAGGACTGGATCATCAGCACAATGAATAGTCAGAAAAGAAAGGAGAACAATCATCACTGAAGAAAGCTCTTCAGCCGACTCATCAGCAAATCACACACAAGATAACAAGGTTGCCGGAAAAGTATCCAAACTGGAGACAAGAAGACCGGATCCTCACTCAGCTCAGATGATGACTGAGCAACTCAGCAAGAGAAGTGCTGATGGCTCAAGAACAAGAAGAAGTCAAAGTCCTCTACCAGATTCTCCTAGGACCACTACTGAAGGACAAATACATCAGTATGTTGCTGATTTTGAGTTATGCATAGATCCAAGAGACATCATTCCTGCTCAGGGAATTCCACACCAAGGAGCTGGAGCAGACTATTTCCAGTTCACGTGCTCACCTATGCCCAAAACGAAAGGAAATATCAAAACTTTCTCAAAATGAGAGAACATCAGAAATTGGGCCCTAGAACGAGTCAATCAGTATACGGCTCGACACTTCGCTGCAGACCTATCTGGGTACGAAGAACTCTACAACACCTTACTAAGGTATGTTTATTGGCTTATCTGGAGGCACATGTATGAAGCTGATTCATTTCTAATGCTCATGGGATTCCATGGAATGAGCTTCTGGAAACGAGAAGAAGAATGGAGCTTAACATAGACAAACACCAAGAATGCCGGGGCACTAAGAAGGAATGAGCTCAAACAACAGCTTCACCTTTGCAAACAATGTAGAAATCCAGCTGAAGGATCCATGTTCGAAATCATCGAGGAAGTAAACAAATTGAAAGGAATACATCTATCTGTTTATTCTGATGAGAACGACGAAACAAAATGGAAGTACATCAGAATAAAGCAGAAATTGTTATTTGACGAAATAATGAAGCATGAACCAAGGAGTCATGCTGGAAATTCCACTCAGAGAGAAGAAGAGTCTCCGATCGATGATATCATTGATGAAACTGCAGAAGAACTACAGTCTGGAGTTCCTCCACAGGTCATAGAGTATGAAATCCACATTCTAGACTCACCTGTCAAACCAGAAGGTGCCAAAGATACTGCAGAAAGAACTGATAGTGATGAAGAGTTTGATGAATTACTCAAATCACCAGTTCAATCAGCTATGCCCCAACCGACTGAGGAACCCATTGCACCCTCATCTCTCCTAGAAGAATCACAAGCAGCTCCAACAGAAACTTATTTTCCACCAGCCGAAGAAGAAATAGCTGCAAATGATTCAGCTGATCAAGCAGTCCAGCTGACATCAGTTTCGAAAGTGCAGGACATAGTAATCTTTAGTGATCCAGTCCAGATAGCACTTCAAGCTCAAGCCCAGGTGAATCCAGAAACTCCCCCTAAATCAAGTCACAACACAATTGAATTAGGGGATGCACATCAGCTAGCAGCCAAAACAGCTGAACAGACAGCTGATCAATCCAAAGCAGTTCTTTGTGAAGAACTGGAAGCTGCAGAGGATGAAGATGAAATATCTTCCAGAGGAGGTGATTTGCAGCTAACCATTGCAACTGATCAATCAAGTCCTTTAGGAACTATCCAGGTCGAAGATCAGTTCAGGCGGTCATCAGGTTAATTATCAGCTCAGCAAGAAGAACTTCTTCAAAGTCTTCAACATCAATTGTAGCGACATGAGAAGTGATCAGAAGACTTCAAGCCCACATCGGACTCCAATCATCTGAAGGAGAGTCCTCTAGCTCTGATGATGAGGAAAGCAGCCCCATTTTGCCCGCTGCCAAAAGAAGAATAACCGAACACAAGCGAGACTAGGAGCCTGATCAAGCACAACTGATTCAAGACTCTCTAGTTATTTTCTTGTGATTCAGTGTACTTCAAAATTTTCAAAAAAAAGTAATGAAAATTATTTTAAAATTTTTATAATGTACATGACATGTCAGCATTCATTTTGAAATTTCGGACCGTTGGTAAAACTTTGACACGATTTATGGTCATTTCAAACCAACGACTAAAAACGACAAAGGGAATTTAATTCTTTCAACCAACACATTTATGTGTCTCCTTCCTCACTCATAAAAACCCCTTTGCCAAACCTTTGAAGAGAACACAATACACCAACACAAAAAGAAAGAAGAAGTAGTCTATCAAGAGACTTCTCTTCTCTTTCAAAAAGAGTGTTCTCCCTTTCTCTCAAAAAGAAGAAAAGCTTCAATTCAAACTCAGCCAAATTTTTCAAAAAATGGCTGAAGCTTTAAAAGCTCTTACCTCCTTCAAAGAGCAAATGATGAGAGATAAATTTCTGGAAAGACAGAAATTTCAATTGATTCTTCAAGAATCACACAATCCTTTTCTTCTGGTCAATCTTCACAAGACCGAAATTCTGCATTACCTAGTAACTCCTCTAAGATTCTTCTGACAAAACTTGGTAAGTGAGTTATTGCTTCACGCAAAGGTCACTGCAGATGGGAAGGCCATACAATCAGTGATTCAAGGAAAGAAACTCCAAATTACTGAAAGAAAGATTGCAGAAATCTTTCAACTTCTTAGAAAAGGCTCCAGGGTTCAAGATCTGAAAGATTCAGCTGAACCATACTGGAGAAAATGGCGTGCTTTAAATTGCTCCAAGCAATTTAGTTTTCCCACAGCTAAAACTGACTTGAAGCCCGAGTATGGGGTCATGCTCGATATTACGAACAAGATGATGTTCGGTGCCATTGAAAGCTTGAGTCAGTTGACTCAAGAAAGATACAAGGTAATGATACACCTTGTTGAAGGATTGTAAGCTAATTGGGTAAAATTCGTATTCTCCCAATTCAAGCATCAAGTCATCAAAGCCGTCGACTAAAAAAGAACTAGGAAATTTGAGTCCAAAGTAGGACTTGTTCTAAGAATGAGCAAGCTCCTGGAAGATATGTTGAATCTTCCAAATGATGACGCACTGTCAATCCTCATATCCGACTGGATTCCCAAGAAAGGAAAAGCACATCTTCAGTCACTTAAGAAGAAGAGGGAATCTAAAGCCAAATCTGGCAATGTAACTTCAAGCAGTTCAGATGCCAATGAAGTTCCCTCTCCTCACTCCAAAAATGGATCATCAGTTGATTTTAAACCCTGCACTGATCTAGATGAGCTTATTCCCTTTATTAGAACTCCTCATCCAAATTATGGAGTTGAGTACTTCAGGAGAGCCTGTCCTCCTCTCCAACTGACTGAAGATAATATTTGCACTTTCTAAAGTGGTGAATATGAAGTCAAGAGTGCTCAGAAGGATGTAACGAATCTCCTTCTCACTCACTTTACGTATGTTGCGAAGCAAGACAATCAGCTGTTCAAATAGCTGCACCGGTACTTTTATTGGTACAACTGGAGACACTCAATGTCAATCCAGTCACATTTCTTGCTTACAGCCTTTCATAGCATGAGCTTTTAGCAACGTGAAGAGACTTGGAGCATCAAATGGATTGGAGCCTAAAATCCATTTCCTCCAAATATTATGCAAGTCCAGCGAATTATGAAGCATCGACTTTGATACGATCCTAGACGGGGTACCGATGATCGAGTTTGAGCATTCGGAGAGGCTGGCACGAGTGGCAGCGCAAGACCTGGCGCGAGTGAACCAGTCGCGCCAGAGATGTGTTTGGCTTTGGGCTGAGCGCGAGTGGTGGCGCGGGCGAGCAGATTGTGCCCTCGACGTGTTCTGCACTGCGTCTGGCGCGAGCTACAGCGCGACCAGGGGCGCGAGTGGGCCCGAGTCGCGCCTATTTGGACTGTGGCGGATTTATCCGATTTCTATTTATTTATTTCCTTTTTAGATTAGGTTTTGACTTTTAGGGTTGTTTTATTTTGCCCACCTATATAAGGGCTTGCATTATATTTCGTTAGACAGTTTTTTTGATATTAAAATTTGAGAATTCTCTCTGGAGATTTTATTGAACCGTGTGTCGTGTTCATCCGACTTATCAAACAGTACATCACAACTGTTTGTGGCGTCTTCGATTTTCATCCAAGGTTCTTATTTCCAATCATAGCTGGGTTATAGGTTTCACATACCTATAGTTCGTCCGTGTTGAGAAGTTCGGGTCGAGGATTCCGTCTCAGGCAATCTGATACAAGTCCTAGGGTTGCAGAATCGCATCAGACTTGATAACAACATTCCAGCTAAGACCCTGCTAGCTGATGTTCAAGCCAGCTTGAGAAACAATCTAATAGCTCTAGAGAAAGGAGTGAAGCTAGCCCCATTCGGCCACTCAAGAAGAGGAAACTGACAACGAGTCAATCAGCAACTGCTCAACAAAACTGATTCCATCAGTCAAAGGTGACATCATCAGTTCAGCAGGAAACTGACGCCTCGAGCTCCTAGTTCATCTTCTCATCAGCTACCTGATCAATCCACTTCGATAAGCTTCTCTACTCTCTATTCCTCTCAGCTTATTTTTTGAAAAAGCTATTGCTAACTTCTCAAAATAAGCTTACTGTTCATCTGAGTTGCCATTTAAGTCTCTATACTTAGCATTAAAGTATAACGAGATGAATTTTTCCGAGTTAAATAAATAGCAAATCTTCTGGCCAAATATTGTGCTATTTATGGCAACTACTCAGATTTTCAAATCCTCAGATCTCAGCCACTCGATCAAAAAGCATTAATCCAAGTGGACGGCTGAGATACATGCATCATTTATTCAGCTAACTTTCCTTCAAATCAAATAGCTGATCAGCCAGTAAGCACTCAATTGCTCTGGTTTTAATGCATGCAAAATTATTGCTTTAAAAGTAGTGGAGATGTTGAAGAAGAAATATACATGCAACAAAGATAAGATTCTCTCTCTAACTTCTTCATCTCCTTATCTTCTCACTTATCCATAGTCCCTTTCTTCTTCCCTTATATCATCGAAGAATGGCTTCATCCTTCCAATCGATGAATATGGAACTTCTGATAAAGAAGCTCACAATGGATAAGTTCATTGTTTGAGCCTTTCTTTAAGCTCGAATTGGTCATGAGAAGACCAGCATGATCTTTCACTTGTTGGAGTCATGCGAGCTCTTGTCATTTATGACAACACAGCCCATAAGGAAGCATCTTCCACTCATAGCTGAGTTCTACTTTCACACGGAAATCTCATAACACAACATAATCTTTGTTGTTCGAGATCAGGTTATCATCATCAATAAAGATGTGCTAACCGAGTTGTTCTGGTTCCCTGATCATGGCCCAAAGGTGTTTGAACTAGTGTTTCCATCAAAGTTAGAGCTGTGGAATGACTGGAAACATCCACATGTTGATCACAGAGACTTCTCAAAAAAATTGAAAGATAGTCTCTCTCCAACCATAGCCCAGATTCTGGACATTGTGGTGCACATCTTTCAGAGCAGCATCACCAATGCACAGTTCAATGACAACACCTCTTATCTTATGGCCGCAATATTTTATGGATGCAAGGCTGATTGGGCATCTTATATATTGGCATAGCTTCACTGTCATGTGAGGCATGCTGAGCTTGATCTAACCTCTGGCACATTCAACGTCAAGTTAGGATTTGTAAATCGACTCAGTAATATCATCACGGAGCAACTCAGAACAGTCCCTGATGGATACACTCTCACCAGACGAGATCTTTTTTCTACAGTCTACATTCACCGAAGACATGGGAATGTAACTGGCCACCCTAAGAAGTCGAGACTTCAGCTCATGGATGACCATATCCCAGCTAAAGGAAAGCAGCCGCTTCTTTATGCTGATCCTCTAGCTGACGTAAGACAGTCCCTAACTGACAGTGACTCTTACACTTGTATAAGTGACGAGTCTATGGCACCTGCAACCAGTGAACCTTCTTATGTCACTGCCCCAGAATCTCTGGAAAAAGGCTTCAATGCAAGCCTTGACTAACAACTAAATAGTTGTTTTGGTAATATAAGGGAGCACAGTCCCTTTCTCTTCGAACATCTTCCAAGATATCTCCAGTATCACCTCTGGAGGTACCAGGTGGATGATGCCACTATGTTAATGATGGCAGACAAAAGAGGTTACTTATACTGGATTGAAGAAGGTGAATGAAGCCGAAGATGGATGAACTATCCACTTAATATGCCTCCATCAGTCCCAGAAATCATGGATTCCATGATTCAGAGGATCCAAACCTTGGTGCCTCATGATGTACCCCAACATGAGCCCTCACACTCGTCTACAAATCCTCTTCAAGAGGATTCCATCATCACCGTTCTGGAACAGCCACTTCTCGAAATCGCATCAGCCTCTTTTCCTTGGCAAGATCAACTATCCTTCTCAGATCTTGACCAACTGATGGCAACAGAAGAGTCTCATCTATGGTTTTCTACTCCTGTACCTGCACCTCAAGCTCCCCTCATCACCAACAACTTGCTGGCTACTTCTTTCTCCCCTCTGCCACAGTTGTTATTGCCTTATTATGACTTCCATCAACTCGCCCTTTTGGATGATGCCAAAAATGGGGAAGGATATATTGATGATGGAAAATAATATAGTCCAACATATGATTTCTGGCAAGATCATATAACTCTTTAGGATGAGATCCAAAGAGAAGTCCAAAAAGAAGTACAACTTCAAAGGCAAGCTGCCTTTTAGGGGGAAGCTACTCACGAGGGGGAAGCTACCTATCAGGGGAAAGCTATTCGTGAGGGGGAAGTCCAAATTGAGCATTGCCTAGCTCAAAATTACCATTGGACTTGGGAGAATTTTCAGCTGAAACAACAACAAGAATGAGGTATTCACAGCATACCCAACATCTCTTCCTGCAAGTTTGAAAAAGGAGAATCGAGCAAGAGAAGATGGAACTAAGTGGTGAACAGTTCCAACTGAAGAAGGAAGTTTAAAATATCAAATTTGATATTCTCTCTCTCTCTCTCTATCTCTCTTTCTCTCTCTCTCTTACTTCCTATAATTCTTCATCTTCTATGCTCATTCAATTTCTAAAACATGCTCTTTTGTTTATAATACAAAATATTCTGATCATGCTGATTTGTCCCTTTGAATAGCTTAAGGCTTTCCATGCGCTCAAAAATAAATTAAAAATTTGCATGACAATCATAATTGAGCTGTGTTTAGAACTGAAACATTTGAAGCTTTTCAAGCTGTGCAAACAAGTACTCAGATATTTGAAGGTCATTTTAGCTGTATTTCTCAATCAGCAAACTCTAGTACCTTACAAATAAAACTCGTTGAGCTCACATATTAATAAATGCTTCATCACTCTGATAACTCATCTCTTATGAAAGCTCTGATGTTTATATCAAAGCATTGATACTCATAAATGTATAAAATGTCAGCTTTCAAAAAGCTACAAGCATCTAAGACTGCTCTTATGAACGTAGTCTATTTTCAGCTTTGTCACCAGAACTGGTACAAGCTCAAATGTTAATTCATGAATGATAACCTTGGACAGTTTTTCCATCATCAAATCAGCTGGTTTTGACATCATCAAAAAGGGGGAAATTATTAGGAAAATTGTTGGAAAAATCCTAAATGATGATTTTGATGAAATGTCAAAACATGAATGATGATTTAATGAAAAACTGCAGATTATGATAAGCTGGAAATCAAGGATAATGACCAAATAAGACTTCAAGCTGAGATGAGAGACAGCTATTCAGAAGCATGATCAACCAGCTTACAGGTTGCCTTGATCAGACCAGTCAAAGTAAACTCTTCTAAGCTTGAGATAAGCTGTAAAGGGGGAAGAGAACTTTGGAGACTGGTAGGCATCCACAGATGAGTTGATCATTAGTCTTAGCAAAAAGCCAGGATAGACTGATGAATGGAGTCAGCTTGAAAGCTGAAACAGATCTTATCAGAGATCAGTCAGAGCCGATCCTAAACTGATCAAAGATCAGTTTACTGGTAAAATAGCTTTGAATGCTTTAAGCCTTCACTCAACTGGCCATAGATCAGTTCAGAGAGAAAAGGTAAAAGCTCAATCAGTAGCCAACTGATGAGTCTAGAATTGAAAGCTGATAAGTCAGCTGAACTAGACTACATCATGATAGAAGCTCAAGACAGCTGAAGATCTGCCAACTTAACAATCTCTGAGCTGAAAGCTGAGATAGCTGAGAGCCCGTTACCTGAATCACCTGCTCCTACTGACAAGCAGTTAATGAAGATCTTACTAGGAAATCTTTAAAAGATTTTGATGATCTGAGAGCAGGAAATATTAAAGTTAAAACGGTTAGTTCATTAAAAGAGCTTCAAACGGCTACAAGCATTAAATTGCTATCGGTGATTTCTAAACATCACCATTCATAATTGTTAAAATTCACTCATCTTTTTAAAGAGGGTGAAATCAATTTTGGCCAAGACTTTCGCCAATCTAACTTTGCAATTTTGCAGAACGAGCTATTCTCTTCTCTCTTTACAGCTCAAAGCTCATAACTCTCAAAGTGCGAAAAGTCTTATACTGAGAAGGTGTGCTTCAAGTCAAGCAAGCTGCTAAGCTGACGCAGAATTCCAGCAAGAGCAAAGCTTCTCAGTACAATCTTTCAAAGATCAACCACCCAGCTCAAGAGAAAGGAGCACTCCAGGTTGATAACAGATTCAAGACTGTTCTCTTGAAGATCGAGCGAGATCAAAATTGTGTAAAGATGGGCAATAGCACCTAAAGTCTCAGCAAGCAGTTGGGACCGGTAAGTGTGAGTTGTCGACCTAAAAACCGGATGAGGAGGAGCGTGTACTGATATGTCCGTTCTTCCGGGACAGCAACAGTTGAAAAGGAGGTCGCGCTCGGGTTGAAGGGTGCCATTTTCAAGTATAACAAGAATTCTTCACTATGTAATTGTAATAAAGAAACTTTACTCTTGTATAGTGGATTGTCTTTCTGCGGAAGGAAGAGAGGACGTAGAAGCAGGAAGCTTCGAACCTCTATAAAGCTCCGTGTGTACTGTTTTTACTGTTTTTCAGTCTTGCAAGTTCTTTAACTGTACACATTCACACACATAGACTGAACTGATAAGCTTCAGCCACGTCTTCCAGCTATCAGTTGAAAACTGATCAGCTCACCAGATAAGCCTCTGCCTGCTTCACTCAACTAATCAGTCAGCACAAATAAATCTCAAAAGCGAGTCAGGGCCCTATCTATTCCGCATCTGTTTAAAGTTTTTGAAGTGAGTTTATTCATCCCCCTCTAAACTGACAAAGGCTTGCACCGGGACCAACAACGACATAATAAATCATTAAATCCATTATAATAGTTATGTCGAAAAAATAATAATCTTAAAAAAACCATGTCATAACAATAAAACAAGTGAATTAAAACAAAACTCATTATTATTACTAGGGTGATTAAGCAATGTAAAAATTATATTTTAGCCTTCGAACTCATTGTCATATGCTACTTTTCTAATATTCGATTGCCAATTTTTTATGCTCGATGACGATCTCAAATGTAATCAACCAATTTATATGGACATATCTAGAACAAAAATGCATAAAAGTTTACAACCAAACCAAAAATCAAATTCGCACAAAAAATCATTGAAAAATTAACAAGCCCTACTATTCGTTATTGTTAAAAAGCATTAACAAAAGATTAACAAATAAGTTGAAAATATTTAATCGAAATTGTACACTCACCTTATTTGACTTTCACAATTTTAATCGATTGATGTAGTACGAGTTGTCAACTCACCGTCATCACCATTATATATATCGACAACCCGACATCCACTTTTCTGAAAATCGAAAGGTGTCAAAGTCGACTTCTTTTTCAGTATCATCTTCACAATAGAATAGCAGTTGCAATCAAGAACTTCTTTAGTAGTTGATGACGTTAATTTTATAGAGAGAGATCGTCGGCCCTCTATTTCTATAGTAGCAGCCACCGATTTTTGGCAGAGAGAAATCTTCTGGCTTTACGTTGTGTTCTGATGTTAGGGTAGAAATTGAAAAGAGAGATTGATATGTGTAATTGGTTTTCAATTTCGAATAGGAACAAAAAATTCTATATTGGATACGTATCAATTTTATTTTTGTTTCCATATTAAATTAATCATTTAAAATACATAATTACCCAATTTAACAAATTATATAGATTATATTAGAGATCTTCTCTTCACCTTTCATATGCTCTAGCTGGGACAAATGGTCCACCACCACGTTCTCGCAGCCTTTCCTATCAAAAATCTCCATGTTAAATTCTTGGAGAAGTAGAATCCGTGTGATAAGTCTTGGCTTCACATCCTTCTTGTCAAAGAGATGCCTCAAAGAGGCATGGTCTGTATGCACAATAGTTTGAGCCCCAATAAAATGAGCTTAAACTTATCAAAAGCATAAACCACCGCTAAGAGTTCACTTTCAGTGGTGGTGTAGTTGACTTGAGCCGAATCTAACGTTCTGCTTCCATAATAAATCACCCTGAAGAGTTTGTCCCTCTTATGACCTAAAGCGGCTCCTACTGCTACTTCACTAGCATCACACATGACTTCAACTGGCTGACTCTAATCTAGTGTGATGAGGATAGGAGTTGTGACTAGAGCTCTTTTCAAGGTTTCAAAGGCCTGTAAACAATCAACATCAAAGTTAAACTCAACATCTTTTTCAAGGAGACGGTATAAGGGTTTAGAAACTTTAAAGAAATCTTTGATAAAATGTCTATAGAATCCGGCATGCCCTAGAAAGATTCGCACTCCTTTTTTATTGATTGGAGAAGGTAGTTTCTCAATTGCAACAATTTTTGCTCGGTCCACTTCAAGACCTTATCCCGATACCTTGTGACCTAACACAATGCCATTCCTTATCATGAAGTGACATTTTTCCTAATTAAGTATGAGATTGGTGTCTTCACACTGCTGTAAAACTTGAGTTAAATTATCAAGGCAACAATCAAAGGAGTCCCCAAACATAAAAAAAATCATCTATAAAGATTTCCATGATATTCTCAATCAATCCATGAAAGATAGACATCATACACCTTTGAATGGTGGTGGGTGCATTATACAACCCAAATGACATCCATCTATATGCAAAAATGTCATACGAACAAGTAAAAGTGGTATTTTCTTCATCTTCGGCAGCAATCATGATTTGATTGTAGCCCGAGTATCCATCTAGAAAATAATAGAACTTATAACCCGCTAACCTATCTAGCATTTGATCAATGAAAGGAAGAGAAAAATGATCTTTCCGTGTATAAGCATTCAACGCCCTATAATCTATACACATTCTCATTCATGTTATTACCCTAGTAGCAATCATTTCCTTATCATCATTCTCAATTATAGTCATACCTCTTTTTTAGCAACAACTTGAGTGGGACTAACCCACTTGCTATCAGAAATAGCAAAGATTATCCCAGCATCTAACAAATTAAACACTTTCTTCCTAACCACTTCTTACATGATAAGATTGAGTCTCATTTGGTTTTGCAATCTAGGTTTATATTCATCTTCTAACAGAATTTTATGCATGCATATTGAAGGATTAATTCCTTTGAGATCAAAAATAGACCATCCTATGGTGCTTTTAAACCTTCTCAAAACCCTTAGCAATTTATCCATTTGTTCATCCGATAGAAAGGAAGAGACAATTATCAAATTTTTTTTGGCATCATCAAGGTATGCGTACCTTAAATGTGTAGGAAGGGGCTTCAACTACATTGTGTCCTTCATTCTTTATCCCTCCTAATTTGATGTTTGGTCCTCGTTTCTTAATGGAAGAAGCTTCGGATTCCTCAAATATGTTTTCTACAAAGAGTTCAACATAGAAATGGTTTCACATAGACCAATATCATGCAAGTCAAAATCACAAGATAATGAATTAAAAATGGAGTTAGAGATGCAAATCTGGAGGGGATCACTCGGTCTATACATTTGTTCCAGTTCCACACATGCTTCCACCAATCTCCCTTAAAAATGGCCATTGAAATGATTTAGAGGCCATTTCTTCAATAATTCTCATGGCCTCTTGCTAGCAACAAACCTCCTGCTGCAGCATCTAAGAGTTTTCTTACCTCGGGGTGACATCCAGCATAGAATAAACATTCTGGTGATCGGTTCCGAAACCATGCCCGGGATATTTCCTCAACATCTCTCTTAGTCGTTCTTATCCCTAGTATATGCTCTCTTCATCCCATTGCTTGAATTGGGTAATTTTTCCCTTGAGTTTGAGAGTTTTTCCGAAGGGAAAAAACTTGTGGAAAAACTTTGCCACCAATATATCCCACATGGGAAGGGATCCCAGAGCTTGGCTTAGCCACCAAGTCTTCACCTTGTCTTCCAAAGAGAATAGGAAGAGCCAAAGTCATATTACATCGTCCGGAACTCCATTAACTTTCATAGTTCCACTGCATTCGAGGAATTGACGTATATGCTCATTAGGATCCTCCATTGTTGTTCTCTTAAATGGCTTTTGTTGCACCATGGAAATGAGGGGTATCTTCAACTCAAAATTATTAGCTTGAATGGGTGGTTCATTTGCCATCCCTTGATTCACAACGGGCTGAAAAAGGTTCCGAATAGGAGCCTTCTCTTGTCTATTTCTTGCATCTTCTTGGTCTCTTAATTGCCCTTGCATTACCTCTAATTGCATCTGAAGTTGGGCAATTAGAGGATCGTGTACAGGTGGAGGATTGTTCATCATTCTCCTTCACCTACGAGCGTTGTTGTGGAAAATTGTTACTTTAGTTTTTAAGTCCAAATTGATAAGCGGATCACTTCAAAACCGGGTGTGCATACACTACGTATCAAAAAGGACAAACAAATGAGTGCAATTTTTAACAAAACAGAAATAAAATGTCTAAATCAACCCACACAATCGTCATCATAATATTGTATCATCAATTTAATTATCAAACATCCCCGACAACGATGCTAAAAACTTGATAAACGTTTTATTACACCTCTTTATTTTATATTTACGCTTAAGTCATGCTCACAAGTATAAAAGAATTTTTGTAGAATGCGATGAAACGAGGTCGATCCGCAGGGATAAGATACGTAAATTAGCAATACCAAGTACCAAAATTTTGAAGATTTTATTATCTACACTCAAAGGAGTAAAAGTGTGATTTCATTCAAGGAACTGAAACAATAAATAAACTAAAATACCAAACAAAATCTTGATGCGGATCGAGCCAAGCTAATGTCAGATCCGATTAGAGTGCCGGAAGGGCCGGTGACAAGATCTAGAGCTAAGAGGTTCAAGGAGAGCCTCAATGGATTCATTTAAAAAGTGTAGAGCTGAGAGTTGACCAAGCGACCCATGAAAGGAGTGGAACCCGAGCACAAGTGGAGGATATTGATCTCGAGTTGCAGCACGGTGGAGCGCGAGTTGCAGAGCTGATCAGGATGTGAGTAACTGGTCACACCAATGGGCGCGGGTGACAACACGACTGAAGACATGAGTGGGCTGCCCTACATTGCGACGTGTTGAGCTTTGGATTGAGTGCAAGTGTTAGCGTGACCCGGGGCGTGAGTGGGCTGTCCTGCACTATGACGTGTTGTGCTTTTGGCTGGGCGCGAGTGGCAGCACGACCCAACGACCCAGGGTGCGAGTGACCCCATGTCGTTCCCCTGTATGGAGTGTTCCAGATTTTTGAATTTTTATATTTTATTTTCCTATTTCTTTTGGGGATATTATGTTAGGGTTATTTATTTTTTGCCACAACTATATAAGGGATGTATTACTTTGTTCTTAAATAGATTATTATTATTATTGAATTTATTTGTGAGTTTATTTTTCTCTGGGAAATTCTCTCGATTTCACGCACACACCGTGAGATTACCCCAACTTATCAAACAACTGATTCACATCTGTTTGTGGCGTCAACACCAATTTTCAGTTTGTGTTTCCAATCTTTATCGGGTCATGTCATTCATCATCCTGGTTCTTTATCATTATGAAGCTAGGGTTCAGGATCTTCCATCTAATCCATCGTTGTAACCTGATACTCCTGGGATGATCGCATCAAATCTAGAAGCACTAAATCAATTTAAACTTGTGAAAAGATAAGGTAAAAGAAGAGACTCTAGGACATGGATACACATTGCTTGACTTGATCACAACTAGGGTTACCTCTACAAATACATTTCATTCAAGTTAGGAAGACCACAAAGCTCATAGGTGCATCTCTCGATTCTCACCTACATTAGGATGCAATACGGATGATTATCTCTAACACAATCCGAGATTACATCTTCCAAAAGCATAAATGGTTTACTTTCCTTCCACATAATCAACATTCATCAAGAACACAACTACATGGATTTAATCCATACATATTCCATGATCACAAAATCTATCAAATAATGTGAATCAAAATATTTGATGCCAAATGAAGGCCACTCAAACAACATCATAAACAATAGTGTAGGAATCAAAAACTTGAACAAAGCATAAACATGGATTAACCCAAAGATGATAACAAGATCAACGATATTTACCACATCCTAGAGCCCTAGGGCTCTAGTTAACCATATTTACATCCAAAGTAAGAATAAAGAGGAAAATAACAAAAACCATCCTAAATACACAAGTACAAGAGAGTGAAGAGAAGATAAAACCCAATGGAGACAACTCTTCTTCAATTTCTTGGTTTGATTCTTCAAGATGGATAGATGTTTCTCCTCTTTCTTCTTCATTCTTGTTCTCCCCTTTCTTCAATGTGTGTGTTATGTCTTCTGAAGTGAGAAATGTTAGACTTCTCCCTAAAAATCACTCCTAATAATAGAGCTAATAATAAAGTGTAGAAAAGTCAATTTGAGTAGAAAGTAGGATTCCTTCACCCGAAACGTGACCATAGGGGGTTGTACTTTGTGCTTAAGTTTCATAGTGCAGTGGGGCGTGACCCGAGAAGATCACGTTTTAAGGTCGAGTTTGAGCTAAAGAAAATCAGGTCTCTGAAGGGCTGAAACTCGGGCTTTTGGTCTCGTTCGGAGGTCGCACTGTCTTGCTCTGTGAGGCGTGACCCTCTCTTACATTCCATATTACACATTGATCCTTTTGAATCATAAATTATATTAATGTGTACAAGATAATAATAAATGCGTCTGTTCCAAAGTCTAAGGACATGATCAGGTGAAAATGGAATAAACTTAGTAATGGAATGGATATTGTCATTCCTAATGGTTGATATCCACAATGAATAAGATATGAATGAAATTGCAATTCATGAATTGATTTTATTATAATGGTTTATAATTATTAAATAAAATACATGAATTTGTTTAAATTTATTTTTAATTAAAAAAATTAATTGTCAAGAGACTCTATTATATTTTTAAAATATATTATTGAATATTTATATTTTTTCCCTTAATTAAAATGTGTGAAAAAACCAATTATGATTCCAGTAATTATTTAACCAATTAATAAAAGTTCGTATATTTTATGTAAGTTTTTTTCCTATAATATTAGTAATAGTTTTAAAATAATTATAGAATTTTATGAATCATGTTTCAAAGTCCCACTTTAAACTATATTCCAATTTCCCCCAATTTAAATTTTCCCCAATTCATTTGCCCCCAATTTTATTTTCACCTCCCAAGCACTTCGTTCTTTTCTTCAATTTTCCCCCAATATTATTTTTACTTCCAAAGCCCTTTATTCTTTTCTTCCACATCGTCGTGGAAGAAGACATTAGTTTTCAGCGCTCTATTATCTTCGAAGAACTCTACGCTGCATTCGCATCATCATCTTGTCGAAGAAGACATTGTTTTTTTTGTTTCTATGAGAGAAGAAGACGTGTACACTTCATATTGAAAGAGGCCATCTCTCTCTCTTTATGTCTTTTTTTGTCCTAGGGGTTGATCTTCTTCAATTAATAGAAGCTAATGCTATACAACCCTTTCCCCGCTCAAGAAAAAATGATGATTTTTTTTTCTTTTTTTTCTTCCCCAATTTCTCCCAACTTATTAAGGTTTCTCATAAGTTTGTTCATTTGATTTCTTGAACTAATAATACTCTCTCTCTCTCTCTCTCTCTCTCTCTCTCTCTCTCTCTCTCTCTCTCTCTTTGCTGCTGCTACTGCTAAAAACACGAGTGTACAATTTTCTTTTAGTTAAAATTATGTGAAATTTCATGTCATATGAATTCTTGGGATTTTTGCCCAAAATTTGTGAAATTAATGTGTTATAGAGATTTAAGAATTTAGTTTGAAATTTAATGCATCTGTTTTCACCACTGCCAAGTAAATCAAAATGCTCTATTTCCTAAATAGCAGTTGTTCTTTATCCTATTTTTATTGGATGTCGACTTTAACATTTAGGTAAGCAGATTTAACAAAAGAACGGCTAAGTGTAATATGATAAAAATATCAATTATAACAGATTATTTACATGCAGCTTGGTTGTAAAAATATAGAAAGCAGATGATGAAAGAAGATAAATGGAATCGAAGAAAGGTTTTAGTCAATGTGTGTAACGCCCCCAATTTCACTTTAATAGAAAAAGGCACGTTATCCATGCTTTTCATTAATAAAAAAATATTTTACTTGAAATACAGCGGAAATTGCAAAGCATAACTCGACATTTATTACATAAAATAAAGTTAAAAATAAATTAAATCTTTAACCGTGCTTGATCACTTAACCACCATCATCACATCTTGTCCGCTACGCATCACCCGAGACAACACCTGAAAAGATAAGTAGTTTTGGGGTGAGTACTACTGACTCAGTGGGGAGTGTCCAATTATCCAGGCTATATATCAAACAGAATAATATGCAAATATACTTGTGTTCAGTCCGTAGACCAAACCATGTAGCCCGGAGGCTCTACGTGATAGCTCGAAAGCTCTGCGTATAACCTAGAGGCTCTGCATGATAGGCCGTATGCTCTACGTGTATAGCCCGAAGGCTCTGCGTGATAGCCCGTATGCTCTGCGTGTATAGCCCGAAGGCTCTACGTGATAGCCCGAAGGCTCTTGCTATGCTGTGATATCACATATATTCAATAAAATATATAGAGAGGATAACAGGGACAAAATCAACGTAAAACTCCACCTTGACCTTGACTTGATATTAACTGATTAAGTCCTGCGCGCCCTATAAATTAATTATCTTGAATTAATACAATGCATGCAACATGATATAAGAAACAATGCATGAAACTAAATTATTATGATATATGTCTATTTAATAATACTAATTATTTACGTGAATCACATGATATGGATTAATTAATGCATGACCAAGTTAACTACTAAACTTGCTAGCAAATCAATCATGAATATATATATATATATATATATATATTATTGCATGTGGTGCATGAACTAATGCATGGCCTCAATCTCAATTCATTAGCAGCTCAGCCCACCAACTTAATTAATTTGCCAAGCCCAACCAATAATTACTAACACTTAGGCCCACCTGCAACAAAAGAATTAGATAAAAAAAAATACAAAAACAAGTAAACACCACTTCTTCTCTTTGTTTGCTGTTTACGTGAATCACAACAATCATTAATCCTTGCCATTCTTTTTCACCTATTCACGGCAACAACAGTTTCACAGTTCATCATTTCTTCATGTTTCCATATGTTCTTTCTTCCATCGAACAATGAGGCTATCACTATATCGCCGCCTTTCCATCTACACCATCCACAGAAGACCCCTTGTTATCGACATCGAGCTCTGCTACACAGAATAGCTGCATAACTAACCTGCAACAACCTCCGCTTCACAGTTCACCGCCACCGAAATCGACCACGAACCGCCTTTGCAGTCGCCACCACAACACAACCATCTCCTTGGATCTTATCCTATACCAATCCCTTCCCCACAACTATGAAATGTGATGCATGTGATGCAAATGAGAAACAAAAAAAATGAAGTAGAAGAGATCTCCATATTGTGACCAAACTAGGAACCTTGAAGAAAAAGAACTGAAACTTGTGGTTTACGTCAATCTTTGGCGTGAAGAAAACTACAGATGGTGAGAATGCATATATATACTAGTAGATTAGGGTTTAGACTTGGGTTCATAGTTATCCCTAACCACTTGATAAGATTGAGAAAAAGATAAGTGTTTAGAAGATTAGAGATATACAAGCTATCTCTACAAACTAACGAGAGAAAGAAGAGGAAGAGAATATTTTTTAATTTGGGCTTCACAACAATGGGTCTTGAAATTTGGGCTAGAAAAACTTGACTAAAAAAAATACTATATGCATGCTCATAATATAAATTACCACATTCTAACATAAATTCATGCTTTAGAAAAATTATCAAAATTACTTAGGCGCGACTTATTAGACTTAATCAATTAATATCACATATAAATAAAATATTAAAAAAAGTAGCAATTTAAATATAATTAGAAAACTGGGTCGCTACATCCTTCCCTACTAAAAATAAAATTTTGTCTTCAAAATTTCTTACTTGGTCTTAGGCCTTAAAGGTATCTAAGCTTGAAATCTTTCCTCGATCTTGCATAATCTTGCTAATGGCATGTCTATCGCTTATGAATTCTAAGTTCTGAGATCTTCCTAACCGGCACATAAAACATAAGCCTGGCTATGTTCCTCTACCTTTAAGATTTCTCTAATTGACCATAGTCTTGCTAGGTTCTAGGTTAATTACGTAATTCGGACACTAAAATATTCCTAAAAAAATTGAAGTGATCTCGTTGGAAGTTGCATTGTGATTTGGCCATCCTGGACATTGATTTTGCCACCTTGATCAAGGATTCCACGTGTTCTGCGTCTTCAATCTACTAGCAATTGATTACGGATCATTAACAAATGGCTACCAATTTGTACGATGTAGATCTCTTTACCAAAATAATGCAAAACTTTATTCCAACTTTTAAAAAAAACTTCCTTGCGTTCACGCGTTTGCTAAGAAAATAAAAACTAAAACCAAAGTAGCTACGAGACTAAACTAGAAATGGGTAATAAAATGTAACGCATTGATATCCTTATTTTTTTTTCACTCATCGCCATTCATTGCAAAAGCACTAGAATTTCCTCTCTTTTCGGCGTTTCCACCTCCTTTGGTGTTTCCTCTCTCGGTGTTTCCTCCTCTTCCAGCGTTCATATTTTGATGCAATGGACAATCCCAGGCCTATAAATTAATTATCTTGAATTAATACAATGCATGCAACATGATATAAGAAACAATGCATGAAACTAAATTATTATGATATATGCCTGCTTAATAATACTAATTATTTACGTGAATCACATGATATGGATTAATTAATGCATGACCAAGTTAACTACTAAACTTTCTAGCAAATCAATCATGAATATATATATATATATATATATATATATTATTGCATGTGGTGCATGAACTAATGCATGGCCTCAATCTCAATTCATTAGCAGCTCAGCCCACCAACTTAATTGATTTGCCAAGCCCAACCAATAATTACTAACACTTAGGCCCACCTGCAACAAAAGAATTAGATAAAAAAAATACAAAAACAAGTAAACACCACTTCTTCTCTTTGTTTGTTGTTTACGTGAATCACAACAATCATTAATCCTTGCTATTCTTTTTCACCTATTCACGGCAACAACAATTTCACAGTTCATCATTTCTTCATCTTTCCATATGTTCTTTCTTCCGTCGAACAATGAGGCTATCACTATATCGCCGTCTTTCCGTCTACATCATCCACAAAAGACCCCCTGTTGTCGACGTCGAGCTCTGCTACACAGAATAGCTGCATAACTAAGCTGCAACAACCTCCGCTTCACAGTTCACCGCCACCGAAATCGACCACGAACCGCCTTTGCAGTCGCCACCACAACACAACCATCTCCTTGGATCTTATCCTATACCAATCCCTTCCCCACAACTATGAAATGTGATGCATGTGATGCAAATGAGAAACAAAAAAATACGAAGTAGAAGAGATCTCCATACCGTGACAAAACTAGGAACCTTGAAGAAAAAAAACTGAAACTTGTGGTTTACGTCAATCTTTGGCGTGAGGAAAACTACAGATGGTGAGATTGCATATATATACTAGTAGATTAGGGTTTAAACTTGGGTTCATAGCTATCCCTAACCACTTGATAAGATCGAGAAAAAGATAAGTGTTTAGAAGATTAGAGATATACAAGCTATCTCTACAAACTAACGAGAGAAAGAAGAGGAAGAGAATATTTTTGAATTTGGGCTTCACAAAAATGGGTCTTGAAATTTGGGCTAGAAAAACTTGACTAAAAAAAACACTATATGCATGCTCATGATATAAATTACCACATTCTAAAATAAATTCATGCTTTAGAAAAATTATCAAAATTACTTAGGCGCGACTTATTAGACTTAAGCAATTAATATCACATATAAATAAAATATTAAAAAAAGTAACAATTTAAATATAATTAGAAAATTGGGTCGCTACAATGTGTCTTCATGAACGGAAGAGAACAAATTATTATTGATTAATTATTTTTTTTCTCTAGATTTTAAAGCCATTCACGTTCTCTAAACTAAGAGTGGTAGTTTAAAAATGGTAATTTGTAATGAAGACTATCTAGTACATTGCATGCTATTAGAATTTATTATCTCAAATTTGTGAATTTTGGATGTAAATAGTAAAGTTGTAAGTAATGTTGAAGCTAGTGTTTCCACTATGCCTTCAACATGCAGCAGAAGAATAAATAAACTTTGCACAAAATATGTTTTAAATCACACTCCTTACGTGTGTGATTGTCTCAAGACAAAATTCATAAACATAAGTGAAATACAAAAACAATACAAGTGTTGTCTCGGTTCACTTCCTTGACAACATTGCATACATCATACAAGAGATCTATCATAGCTTCACTCACTTGAACAATCTCTCAATCAAAACACTATCTAACATATAGATAGACACACACGTCAATCTAAATCCTAGACTCTCAACATTTGACTATCTAACCTACACACACAACTGAAATTAATCTTCAGTTGATTGGGATGCTAGGCAGATGTCGGGGAGGATGTCTTGGATCTTCAAGACGACACTAGATGCAAGTTTCAGAGCTTCTCACAAACCACGGTGATAACCTACTTGCACAAATGATATTCAGGTCTGAGGAGACCTTAAATACTTCCTTCATCTTGCCTTAGCAGTTGCTCCACGGTCACAAGAGGTGTGGACTTGAACCAATCGCATTCCACTTCCCATTGCTGTAGTGGACTTGAGATAACTGCCTTTTACATTGCGACACACGCGTTCTTCAACATCGTGTAATGGTAGCAATTACTCCAGTGACCCACGATCTCCTGCAACGGTTAGTGTCCAAGAAAGAGTGGGAACATCACGTTCCTTACAAATCCGAAATAGATTTTGAACAAGCCAAAATCAAACATTATTTAACTAATAAATCCCTAAATACGTGGAAAACAAAATGTGACATAAATCACAAAATAATAAGATTAATTTAAAATAAATTAATCCTAAATACTAGGAAAGGACAAGATTAGCTTCGAGAGAGTTGAACTCGATGTCACGAGAATGATGGAACACATCAGATAAGACATTAACTTCGATGTTATCAGACGAAGTGATAACATCATCTGGAACACATCATTCTCAACACATTCCATTGTTAAGATCAACTATTTGAACTATTAGGTAGATTGGTCATTTGATATAGCGAATGAAATGGCATCAAAGTCAGTGATTAGGAAATAATTTGTTCTTTATTGTTTAATTGGCTCATGGCTAGACTATTATCTTTATTTATTTATTATTTTGAAGGGAGTGGAGTGACCATGGTGTGATAATATATAGTGGATTAAGTGCTCTTTGTATATTAGTCTTCTCTTATCCAATTCTTAGTTTAAAAAAGCGCAAGCCACGCTGAGACGCAAACTGTCCTAGAGCCTAGGCGCAGAAGCCAGGCACATGTGCGGGCTTTTTGTAGGTAAGGCACACCAAAACTAAAGAAAAATCTAATATATTTACCTAGAGTATGTTTTCTATTCAAAATATCATATCCCTTATATATTAACAAAAAATCACACAAATGCTCAATTAATCATGCAAAATATAAATCAAAAGTTTTAATGTACGAGCAAGAGCAAATCAACTAATAATCATCATAAAATTCATCATCTTTATCTCCTTTATCATATTTGTCTTCACCAATTTCCTCATCTATCTCCATTTCTGCCCGAAAGTCCTCAAGTACACCATCATCATCATCATCCTCAATCTCATCAAAGAGTCTTCTTGAATATGATGTAACACATTTTCCTTTATCAACTCTAGATGATCATGCTATTGTTTTTTATCTTTGATGCTCCTCTAGTGCTATATGCAGACTCATTGGCTCATGTGGCTTTATTAACCACATTCCATGTTGAGTCATCACCCTCAAATACAAGATCCTCCTCCCTATTATAATTTTCCTCATTCATCTTCCCAATCAACCATTCATTGCTTTAACCGATCTCATCCAATTAAATAGGGTCTATGGTGTCTTTCCTCTTGTATCGGTATTGCAAAGTTTGATTATACTTTACATAAATCAAGTCATTTAGCTGATTTTCCCCTAACCGGTTCCTCTTCTTGGTATGAAGCTATAAAATGATATTATGAAATAAGTTAAAATAACAAATTATAAATTCAGAATTTCAAATTAAAATAAATATAATCTTACCTTACATGTTGGAAGACACCCTAATTTCTCTCACATCTGGTAGTACTACAAGTGAGGCTTAGTACTTTTATGGCAAATAATTTGAGGTTATGACTTGAAGATCCATGACAAGACCACCAATCCGCTGTTAAGTGTTAACAATTTAAAAATTTAGAATATAAAATGTTGATAATTTCAAAATAAGTTAGAAAATTTAGAATATAAAATATTACCTGGTGATTTGACATTCCTATTTTTGATTGTCTTTGCATTGCCAAATAGACCAATTGCATTTTTGTAGGTATCTAACTCAAGCATGAACTTGCCTTGAGTCTCAAGATCGGGTCTCAACCTTTGGATGCAATCATACAAGATTTTCTCAACTTCTGCACAACTAACTTGCTCGAGATTTGCACAATAAAACTTCGAATTTAAGAAATATCCAGCTGCATGCAACAATTGATAAAGTTGGCACTCCCACCTTTTATCAATGAACTCAAAGACTTCTTTGTAATTTTCTTCATTCATGGAAAAACTCTTAGCAATAGCCTCTTTTGCTCTATTGGTAAGTGGGGTTCTTGCACCATTTTTTTAGCTTGAAATGATGTCTTTTTTATGAGTTAAATATGTGTTTTCATTTCCTTTTGCCTTTTAACCTCCCGATTTGGAAATTTTATTTCTTGTTTGTGTTTCACGGGAAATGGTGGATGAATAAATGATTTTTTGAGTGATTCAATGTCATGGGAATATAGAGGATCAAATTGAGAGCACGCTGCAAGTTGAATCGACTCAATCGAACAAGAAACGAGAGAGAACGAAGCAAAACCGTGGAAGGTGTCGAAGTAGGATCCTGGCACGAGTTCACCACTCACGTCGATAGCACAACCCATGGAGGAGAAAGTATAATGGAAATTCTAAACACAACCCCCATTTTTCTATTCATAACCTCCAAAATTAATTAAAATATAAATATTAGTATACAAGACATTTTTGTCCTTATAGTATCCCTACTTAAGAAAAACATAACAAAATCAAATAAAAACTCAATGTATAACCCACACCATCCATACATCTCAGGCAGATCTTCAAGGAATGAATCAATACAGTTTCTTGATATTTTTCACACATTTTATTAGATTTTATTACCAATGATAAATAGGTTATTTATACGAATATTGAGTAGCTACTTCACTTTGTTTTCCAAAATTAATTTCTTTATAATTATTGCGCTGGTTTTCTATCACCACATAGGATTGCTTTTTTTTTTTTGCATTTGTGTTTTCTTTGTGCTTCATTTTGATCCTTTGTAATGCATTTTTAAGTATCAAGGTTTGACACATATAATTGAAAAACAAACTTTTATGATATATATATATACATAGAGAGAGAGAGAGAGAGCGAGAGACAGAGAAATAGAGAGAGAGAGAGAGAGAGAGAGAGAGAGAGAGAGAGAGAGAGAGAGAATAGATCAAATGAGAACCAAAGCCCCCATGTGAGAATAGAAAACTAATCAGATCCGTTGATCTTTATTTTTTGGACGACCCAGATCTGTACTTAAGATCTGAATTTTTCAGTGGCACTCTTGTAATATTAGAGTTATTTAATGGACTGTGGTTAATTTTGTAATTTATGAATTGTATTATATTTCCGCTACGAGGTCTTTCTTTCCTTCGTAATCTCTTTTCTTTACTTCATCTCTTTCTTTCTTATATATATGAGTGTTTTTTCATGTAATCGAATTGCGATTCTTCACAATTGTTGTTCACGCGATTGTTATAGATTTTTTCTAGAAATATTTTGTTTGTTGTTTTTCGATGAAGATGCTGGTAAATTTTGAATATTTAGTTTTTTTTTTCAATCTGTATTTTAGCTGCGATCGAAAATATTAATGGATGATATAATTTTTTCGCGATTAAATATATTTTTGATGGGAGATATGTAGATTCAAACTTAAAATCAATGTTTTTCATGTAAAGTCATATTTTTTTAAGTTGATTAAGTAGATATTTTCAACTTCATGATTAAACAGATGTTTTCAGTTCTTTGTATTGATTATTGCTGGCGTATCTAAGTGTCTAGAATTAATGTTTTTGTCTACTGATTTTCTGCGAATTATGTTTTGCATTACTTACACGTATTATTTGACGGAATTTATTAGCATTACAACATGTTTCATTAGCATTACAAAAGTTATTTTTAGCATTACAAAATGAATTACTAACATTTAAAAAATAGTCTGTCAACATTATAAATAGATTGTTGTCAGAGTATTGACTTGATGTGTAACAGCCCGTTTTTCCAATCACTGTTTAAATAATATATTTATCTTCAATTATGTGAATGATCAAAATTTGTGAATTTTTATGTTCGAGTTATGATATAGTCTAAGTCGCGCCCCTAGATATATCTTAAATTTTATTTAGTGAATTAAGATTTATTTATTAAAATCATATAGAAAATCATTTTGCATGAATTTACGGGAAAAAAAGGTTATAAGAGGTCCGTGCATATGTGTATACATTTAGTTCATGCTTTGAGATAAAATATTTTCATTATTTTTAATTAGGCTGCTAGAAGAACTTATATTATTTTCGTGAAGGTTCCATTATTCTTATAATTAAGTCATTTAGATATGTGTTCCAAATTGATCATATGCATGCATTCATTTATGAGAATTATAAGCTTCAAAATTTTTAAAAGATATATTTTTGTCTTTCTTCCCATTTCCAAATGATGTACGTCAAGGATTTTTAATTTTTAAATATGAGAATGAGTTAAGTCAACTCTTTATTTTAGTAACAATCTCATATTCTCCTTTTTATTTTTAAATAGAATTAATCCTACAACATTTTTTCAAATAAAGATTTTATAATTTTTGGTAACTAAAGAACCCTAAATTTTTAGTATAAATGGTTTTGGACATTTCTAAACCCTATTTTTCCTACCACATCTCAAAACGGCAATTTACCGAAACTCATAACTTCAAAGTTTACAATCAATTTCAAAGAAAAGGTAAAACTTTGTAAATTCTTGATTTTTTTTCATAGTTATATGATTTCATATGTTTTGTTAGTAGGCAAGGATGATAAAGTTTAAAAAAAAAAATTAATGTTTGTGCGTGTTACTCAAATGTGACTGTCATTTCCTTTAAACATGTAAAGTGCATATATTTTCATTTGTCATTAAACATTTGTGTGTCATGCATTTTTATAATCACTCTCATGTGAGTCATATAATTATTGAGTGTAATAGAATTAATTTTGTTATAACTTTAACACTTGATTAATTAAATTATGAAATCGAGTCATTGAAGTTCAGTTAATCAACCACTTTTAATTAATGTTTATTTTACAAGATCAAAGAAGTGGGGAATCGATTGGGAGAATGGGTTAAATAATGTAGTAATCACCTATATGAGTTTAGGAATAATTAATTAATCTAGTGGATTAAAAATGTTCTTAATTTTTTACTTCATATTTTATAAATATATGCGTCCTTATAACAGTTCATGTATATGGGTGGCTTTATTAATTAATAATGTTAAAACTAGAGGAGATTTTTCTTCTTATTTATTTTATAAATTATAATTCTAAAGTACTAGTTGGTTTATAACTGGATTAATAAAGTCTAGTTAATAAAGTATGAGTTAATGATAGTTTTATTTTATTCATGATCACATAGATATTCTGTCAAAATGTCACGAAGTGAAAAAGTTCATTTTGGTTTCATAAATAATTTTTTTATATTAGTAGGCTATTTTTTTTATTTGGCTAATGGGCTTTGTGATTTATAGTCTTTTAATTGGGAAATTTAGTTATCAGTTTAAAGTTTTCGAGGACTTATAATGGTACAAATGGAGATTTCTTTTGATAACTGATTTTATAAAGAAAAATAGACGTAAGAATTAGTGGCCTAAATAATTATAGCTATATCATAAACTATATATATTCTTTCGAACGAACTAATGTTAGTATTTTGAATACTTTTTTTATCTTGCAACTAATCTAGATTTCACTCACGGTACATAATTTGGAAGTATGTTCTATGTAACCGTGAGGGATTTAAGAACACACTGATGAATTTTAGTGAAACTTTGAAAAAAAAAATATCGGGTATCTAAGAGGACTTGTTGTATGGCTAGAATGGGGTTAAAGTATATTGGTTCTGATACAAACAATGTTAGATTATTTGAAGAAAGAAATTTACATTCTCTTATTTTGGATCTACACAGAGAGTTTATGAATCTGAATAAGAATATATAGATCATTCACACCAAAGTTTTATTCTGAATTGTGTAAGGGCAAACATTTGATCTATAAAAATAGTTAGATATTTAAAGTAGTTGTTGGTGGATATTCTAATATAGAGTGTAGAATAGTTGATTTCAAAAATTTCAATCGAGACCCTAAGGCATATGTTGTGAGCATTGATGCCCAAATGATATTGGATAAAATGGGCAAAGGCGTGAACTCAGCTCTGTTTTTATATTTAATTTCGAAGTTAACAAGAATGATCAGTTGAGATGTCTGTTTTGAGCTGATCCAATATCAAGAAGGAACTTTTCATTATTTGGGGATGTTGTGTCATTTGATGCAACATATAGGACTAACATGTTAGTCTACTTATTATTTAGGTATGTAATTCTGTGTTTTTAGCAGTTCTATACTAAAGTTTTAGCATAGTTAGTTGAAGTTTTAGCACTGTCATTTCCTTTTTTAGCATTAATTTTTGAATATTGATAGGTGACAATGTTATCATTATTTATCTATGTTGTTCTGCTATATATTATTTTTATCATTGTTTACATTCATATTTAGCATTGTAGTTGTGTTTCATTAAGATTACTATCTTGCTTAGTTATGATAAAAAAAAATATATTGTAATAACAGAGATGTGTATTTTTGTTATATTGGTAGATATTTAATGATTTTTGTACCTTTTATTGGAAATGACAATCATGGAAAGTTGAGGTGCTTCCACATGATGTTGTGAAGAATAAAAGTAGTGGAAGTCATCCAAAATCAAAAAGAGATGTGGTCATTGAACGCAAGAAGAAACATTTAAGGACCTGCAAAAAATGCAACTAAAAATGTAGTCATAATTCCAAGAACTGTGGGAAGAAGTAGATTTTAGACTAATCCTAATATAATTTTTGTACTGCCCACAGTGATTTTGTTTGATGTTAATATATTTTTTATACTGTTAATAATCTTTTCTTTAATGTTAATGGACTTTTTTATAGACAAAACTTTTTCATGCTAATATAATTTTTTATACTACTAATATAATTTTCTGTAATGCTAATAAACTTTTTGATAATGTTAATGTAATCTTTTTAATGCTAATATAGTTTTTAATGCTAATATACTTTTGTATAATGCATAAAAATGTTATTGTGACATTAGCATTAAATTAGTTATTAATAGGATTATGAGGTTATATATTTAGCATCAAATTAACAAAATACTATGTCATTCACAGAAGCGCATGATAATTTGCCAATTAATACAAAATAATATGTCATTAATAGTAAAAATGATTAAAAAAAGAACTTATGTATCATATGTAATATAAAATATTAAACCCATCAATTCAAAATAATCCTCTCACATGCCACTTCAATATTTTCATGTCCATTCTTGTAGGATTGACTACTATTTTTTTCCTCTAAAATGATTGTTGGTAGTATGAGTTCGCTGCTTTAACATGTTCATCTTTGAGGATGTTACTTTCTGTATTTATGATTGTAACACAATACTTCGTTCATAAGAACTTCATCTTCCTTTAATTGCCTTTCTTCTGACCACGTTTCTAGTTTTTCGAGCCACTTTCTTTGTATGACTCCATGTGTTTCATGACGTACATACCACATGCAACTTTGTTTTTGGTGTCTCCATATTTCTCATGACATACACATTACAGTAAAAAAAAATTAACATGCAACTTTGCTAACATGAGTGAACGATGATAATTTAATAAATTTCTGACAATGTTGTTCATAGTTAGTTTATAATGATTTTGACAAGTTTTCATGTTAATGTTAACAAGAGTTATGATAATACTAAAATGATCCATAACAATGCTAAAACTTGTGAACGATAATACTAATAGACCAAAATGTATAGCTAAATAATGTAGTGCCAACAGTGTTAGGTTTTACATGATCTTACAAGTTTCCCGATGCTAACAAACAAAATCAAATTGCTGAATCATCATGAAACAATGCTAACATGAGTGAACGATGATGCTAATTCAACAAAATTCTAACAACAATGTTGATGATTAGTTTATGATATTCATGGTAAATTTTCACGATAATGCTAACAAGAGTTATGATAATGCTAAAATAAGTTATGACAATGCTAAAACTTGTGAACGATAATGCTAATACTACAAAAGTCTGACTATTTGAATTTTTTTCAAAATTTTCCGATTTTACCCCTACTAATCTTCACAGGCTGTTGGATTGATTCTTATTACGGAAATCCCGCCACTTAATTCTTTTAATTTGGGCCATAGGTTCTGGTCAAATTAAATGGAAGGGATTGATTCTTAGCTCTCACATAGAGTTTGGTTCTCTCTGGAACCACACACACACACACACACACACACACACACATATATATATATATATCTTTATAGTCATGATTAATCTATCAAAGAAATTGTGTTGATTCATTTCTTCAAGATTTTCTGAAGAAGCGAGAACCATGTTTTTATTTTTGTTACTATTGTTATTATTTTTATGGATGGTGGGGGCATGTAACATGGGGGGTTCATTTGATTTTGTTAGGTTCTTTTTTTTTTTTAAGTAAGGGGTCTACAAGAATCAAAATGTCTAGTATAATAATATTTGAATTTTAATAAATTTTGTGGTTATGAATAGAAAAATGGGGCCGTATTTAGAATTTTCCAACCATAAATCATAATACAAGTATAAAGGGGTGATAACAATTAACATATATACATGTAGGAGTCGAGGTCCACTTGTAACACACTACATTCCATAATTTAAATGTTACTATTTCTCTTCTTTAAAGCAGAAACTAATTAAAAATAATAATAGTTCGAATAATTAAATTTTTTTCAACTAATCATGCTAGACATCCCAAATAGGAAAATAGAGCACAATATATATTTTTCAGAAATATATATATATATATATATATATATATATATATATATAGATAAAAACTTGTATGACACCATCTAACGGGTCTCTTACGTTAGACGGATCTCCCCCAACCCGACCCGGCATATATATATTAAAAAAAATCTGAATCACTCTCATCTCTCTCTACCGTGATTCTCTCCCAAGACTCTCCTCTCTCACCATCTCCTCCGTCTTCAAACCACCGGTGATTCTCCTTCTACAACCGCTGCTTCACCCCACAACCGCACCCTCCACGATCTTCCCCCACAACCGTTGCTTAAATATATATACCATCTCCCCCAACACACCAATTATCGTGAACTATCATGACTACTACCGAAGGAAGTTGTGCCACCACCATCACCAACTATCGCGACCAACGGCACTGCAGTCCTATCCGAAATTGACGCTCTATCATCAACATCTCCGACGCAGGGTTTAACTTCTTATTGTAAGTTTATCTAGGGATTTTAATTTAGGGCATTTTAATTTTGAATAACAGAAAATCCTAAGTTGAGTTGATTGTGTTGGTCTTGTTGGTCCTTTTTTATTGTATTTGGTTTAGCAAATCTATTACTGCTATTTTACTGTTGCAGTTTGTTCTTAATATTCAAAAATTCTCTTGCAATTCTTGTTCATTATTAATGATACTTCATTGTATTGATAATGATGCTTACATTAATTATTATTGATACTCTGCAATCTACATCTTAGTCACATTGACAAAGCTGAAGTAATTTGATTAATTTTTGGATAGATTGCTACTATTATGTTATACTTTAATATGTGAATTCTGCAACTTTGTTCTGTATACACAATTAATTGATTAAATTTTGTTTCTGAGTTTAATTTTTTGCAGTTAGATTTTGACAGCTAATTCTTGTTTATTAATAGTGATAATTCATTGCATTGGTAGTGATTCTTAAGTGAATTATTAGTGGTGCATTATTACATTATTTTTGATAGTTGATCAAAAATTATAAAATACTACTGCTACAAACCAGTTGGGTGATTAAGTCTTTTGTTCTGATGCCCTGCTCCTCTGTCTTGTGTGATTGACTTGAATTTGTATGGGTTAATCGTGTCTTCCATGCTGTTCTTGAGAGGTGTTTGCTGTGTTGCATTAAAATTTGCACCACTATTGTAGTCTGCTATCAATTAGCACCTAAAACATGTTAAAGCAGCATGAGTTTGTGTAAAACTTTAATTTGCTTAATCTGTTGTATCTATGCCTTGTTTCCTATTTATTGTATTTGGGTTAGCAAATCTACGGCGTGCTATGCTTACTGTTGCGCTTTGTTCTTAAAATTCAAATATGCTCTTGCAAGTCTTGCTCATTATTAGTGATACTTCACTATATTGATAATGATGCTTAAATGAATTATTGTTGATACTCTATTGCATTGTTAAGGAAGTTGATAAGAAACTAACATGCAAGTATCAGTATTACTTGATACTTCATTGTGTTGATAGTGATGCTTAACTGAATTATCAGTGATACTTTATTTCATTGTTATTGATGTTAAGGAAGTTATTATTATGAATTAACTGATAATGTTCAATTAAGTGAATATATTTCATTAAATACAGTTAACTGCATTCTTAATTATTGTTTTAATTTAATTTATATTTGCAGTGAACATAATGCTGAGAAAGGTGATGAATGTGATGATAAGGAGGATGAAGATGCTTGCTCTTCACTTGAAACCAAACACGAAGTTAAGGAAGCCAAGGAGTGTGATAAGAAGGATGATAAAGATGCTTGCTCTCCACCTGAAGCCAAACACAAAATTAAGAAAGCGAAGAGGAAAGATACTAAGAAGAATATGAAATCATGCGATGATAAAAACAAGAAAGGTAATAAAATTAAAACTGGAAGGAATCGTGATGAAAATGAATAATGGATTTTTGTAGATATGATGGGAAGTTTTAGTGGTTTGGAAACATGATGGGAAGTTTTAGTGGTTTGGAAACCAAACACGAAGTTAAGGAAGTCAAGGAGTGTGATAATAAGGATGATGAAGATGCTTGTTCTCCATCTGAAGCCAAACACAAAATTAAGAAAGCGAAGAGGAAAGATACTAGGAAGAATAGGAAATCATGCGATGATAAAAACAAGAAGGGTAATAAAATTAAAACTGGAAGGAATCGTGATGAAAATGAAGAATGGATTTTTTGTAGATATGATGGGAAGTTTTAGTGGTTTGGAAACATTGAGTTTTGTAATGTTTCCAGAAGTTATTTGTTGGAATTATATATTTTAGGATATGCAAGCCATAGATTTTTTTTTTAATGAATTGCATTTTTGTTGTAGTTATGAACAGATTTAGAAATCATTAGATATAAATTTGGCGAAATATTATTAACTACTAAATGAATAATCATTAGATATATACCTTGTGAAGTATCATTAACCATGATGTGAAATATCATTAATTATGAGATGAAGTATCATTAACTCTGAAGTGAAGTATCATTAGATTTAAATTTAGCAAAATATCATTAATTATTAAATAGAGTATCATTAGATATACATATGGTGAAGTATCATTAACTGTGATGTGAATTATCATTAATTATGGATAAAGTATCATTAACTCGGAAGTGAAGTATAATTTGATATTATTGATGATTAAACATTGATTATCGAATCAAGAATATATAAATGTCATTAACTATAAGTGGAGTATCATTAACTCAAGTATCATTATTTATGAGGTGAAGTATCATTAACTCACATATGAGTATCACTAATTGCAAAAGAAAAGTATTACTAATTAAAAAGAAAAGTATCAGTTTAAACATAATCTCAAATTGAAAATCGGGTTTATGAATACAATAAAAACTCATTCTTGAGTAAAAATATTTATTCCATTATCATAGAGAAAAATATCACTGATTACAAAATAAAGTATTACTAATTACAAAAGAAAGTAATACTAATTACAAATAAAAGTATCATTAAAAATCTCTAACAAGATCTCGATCTTCCACCTTGCAAGACCAATAATGACATCCTCCAACGCACCAGTGACAACAGATCGGAAGGGGATTCGAAAACTAAAAAAGTCAGTTCTATAAGTATTATCACAACAAAAAATGGCACGTGAAAACAAAATTTTAAATGAATTCATCCAAATGTATATTATCGAACACATGTCATGCATAAAATTCATAAACCTAATTATTTATAAATTATTGATCAAGGATCACAAATTTACAAATCACATAAACCAAAGAAACATACTGTTTGTTGCAGACGTTGTTTTGCCGGAATCAAGTGAAATTTCGCTGGAGGGAACATCACTTGGTTTTTCTAATTTATCCATTAAATTCTCCACAAAATCGCGTGGAAAATAGTAGCTAGGGTTTAAGGTGGGAGAAATCTCGCGTCGTGCTTGGGACTGGGGGAAATCGCGAGGGCTGAGTTGGAGAAGTCTCACGTCGTGCTTAGGGCTGGGGGAAATCGCGACCCTGCGTTGTAATCGCGAGCTGGAAGAAAATATTAGAGCGATAATTTTTTTTAATATATATATGGCCGGGTCGGGTTGAATCGAGGTTGGGTCGGGTTGGGTGGAGATCCGTCTGACGTAAGAGACCCGTTAGACGGTCTCACACAAGCGTGCCCCACACACACTTATATCAAAATACCTACATTTCATAAACAATAATATACTTCTAGTTCATTTCAAAAAGTAACTCAGAAGTTCTAAAATATAAAATTAGTACTCGAAACACTTATAAAACCATAATATTTAACTACTAGTTTAAGTTATTCCAAAAATACTAAACAAACACAAAAATATCAAATTCAAAATAATTTACTTTTAAGTAACAAGTCCAAAAGTTCAAGTTAAGTAACCAAAATGTTTAGAGGAAGTCAACCCTCATTTCCTTCACGCCGCACCAATGTCATTGGCATGGAAACATTTAAAAATATGGGATGAGCATCTTAAAATGTACTCATTGGTGGGGATCATTGACACATCGTTCTATTTATCCAATTGAAAGATCGCATAAATAACGAATTTAGGTTACTCTTCTTCTGATTTTAGAATATATTTTAAACTGTGTACATGACATAATGTGGTGGGTACAAAATGCTTTTGTGCGTACGAAATACTATCCACATTCCATATATGATAATTCAAGTTGAATTAAAAATATTTATATCTCAAAAATTATATATTTTTATTTTAAAAATAATAAATATTCCATATATGATAATTCAAGTTGAATTAAAAATATTTATATCTCAAAAATTATATATTTTTATTTTAAAAATAATAATTTCACCCATGGAAAAATAAAGAGCGACTAAAATTAAACAGATAATAATTACAAAATGAATGATGATTTAATTACACCACACCCATTATCAAAATAATTTCAAATAAATGATTTTAGCCAATTCTATTTTCATTAAATCTGAAAATAAGAAATTATGGCCTCAATTCAACCCTCTCTCCGAATCTCTCTCTATACTGTATACCTTGAACAAAGAAAATGGAAATCCCAAATTTGAAAGCAAATCTCTAATAAATCCTAAATCCTCTCCCTCTTCTTCTACACGACTCCGGCGAGCTCATCGCCTCGCCCTTCGCCGGCGACATAACAAACCCGCCGCTACGACCACAACCCCAACAACACCCAAATCTCCGATTCCAACAGCTGACTAATGCAACCCGGCCACCTCCCAACTCGACGGCGAAAATTCAACAGATGTTATAGCTGACCCAGGCTCAGCTAGACCCAGACTCGACGGCGAAGATTCAACAGAGGTTTTATCCCTATTTCTTTTATAATTTTTGTATCTTATCTAAGAAATTATGGAATTCTATTTCTAGACTCAATAATCGACCATGAATTTCTATGCTTGAGTTTTAGAAATAGAAAATAGTTGTTATGCTGTTCTTATGCGTGATTAAGTGAAAGTTGGTTTTGGTGGAAATTAAAATTAAATTCTTGAACATGCTTTATAGATGTTGATGGTAGTTTTCTTGTGATTTTTGTATGAGTAAGGGAGAATAGAAACAAAACAATGGATAGATGGTGGTGTTGATTGCTGAGCAGTTGGTGGAGAATCATTAATTGATTTTTACTTGACTTTCAAAGAGAATTAAGCAAAGTCACACATGTTGTTGTGAAGTTTAGTACTATGCTCATACTTTGAAATTTGTATTGAGTAGTAACAACTAACAAGCATGATTCGAGAATTTACCATAAGAAGGGTAAGAACTTTGTGTAGAATTTTGCTGTTGAAATCTTGATCCAACAAACTCTTTGATATATGTCAATTGTGGAAGCTTTTTCGATAGAAGTTCTGAATGGGTTTGAAGTGAAATTTATAATGGTGGGGTGGGTAAAGGATAAGAAGAACATGAGGATTTGATTAAGAGTACACTTGTATTTCTAACTTGGATGAAATTGAGCATTCCTGGCTACATATTTAGTTAGAGGAAAAATAAGAAAGTTCATCATTATCCTAGTCATTTTTTTTCAATTATGCAATTTTCCTTCAAAAATTATAATTTTTAAAAATAAATCTTATCTAAATAAACAAGAGTAAATAAACAAAGCTCAAAAGTAAAATTTTAAAACCTAAATATTAATTCCAAATATTTCTAATACTAGGGCACAATCTCGGGCACCCTCAAGTCCAACTAATTCTATCAAGCATTACCGAATAAATTAAAACTAGAATTTAAACCAATTAAATAATTTAAATCACATAGAAGTGGGTCGCTACACCCACTTTTGAGAAAAGTGTGGCAATTTGAGGGGTAATTGTAAGCATATGCATAGGAGGCCGCATATTCATTAATTTAGGTGTGTGTGTGTGCAGTATTTTGATGAGTCTTCAAATTCAGATTACATTAGAGATTCCATTCATTTCTCCTAGCCCATATTTTTGGCTCATTCAGACTTCAGTTGCCTTTATCGAATCTAGAGGTATACAACTTTAATAATAGCTTACGAATTTCTATGTTTCTTCTTAATCCCAGCTCCCATTGTTCTTGATTGGGTTCTGCATGTTTTCCTGTTTTCTCGATCAATTTCTTGGAAACCCTTTTTCTGATTTGTGTTTTTTATTTGAATTGTTGGGTGGAGAAAAAAAAAAATAGATTGAGAAATTCAGGGACTTTGAGAAATGGGGAGGGTGTTTGTGGTGAGTCTTGAAGGGAAGATCTACAGTTGCAAGTATTGTGGGACCCATCTTGCTCTCAGCGATGACATCATCTCCAAGGTTTTATCATTCATTCTCCCCTTCAAGCTCAATCTTCCATATGGATATCCTTATTGTTTCTTTTGTCTTGAGCTTTCAACTGCCAATCATTGTGGTTTTTGTTCATGGTAATGGTTTGTTTTTTGGTGTGTGTTTGACTTGGTTTGGATCTGATAATGCTTTTATAATGGATTCCAACAGTTTAAACTACATTTTTTTTTTGGAAATGTGAATGTTTTTTGTTCTTTACATGGTTTACTGAATAATGCCCTACTGTATATGAATTTATTACATGCTGTTAGACTGATGTCTAGCTTTGAGCATTTGTCCAAGTTTAGACATTCTTCCTATCTTGGAGATGTGGCAATTGCATTGAGATTGATGCACACTAGACATGTGGTAGTGTGCAAATCGCATATGTAGGAAGATCTTAGTGTGATGATTATGATTGAATCACTATGCAATAGATTATCTCTTGCTGAGCTTCTGATGGAAAATGAGGGATTATTGTCGTTTCTACATGGTAATTATCTATTTACTTAGGGAAATGTGCCTTTTTTCCAATCTAGTTTCCTTGTTTATCTTAGGCTCAACTCTCATTTAAATACCTTTTAGTTTTGATAAGTGATTTGATTATTGATTTTTTTCTTTTTGCAATCTATACTTTAGGGGCATAGTTTACTTAAGGTAGTTTGTTTTGTCTTGTAGGATTTCTTTACTATATAAACTGCTGTCTCGTTACATAGTTCTTATGTTGGTACTTAATGAATAGTACCTAAGGATTGGATTGTTGTTTTATCTCTCCCATATCATGCCATAAAATACTTAGATTAAGATTTGGATTATGCTCTCTTCATGCTGCATTTTGTTTGCAGATAATGCAAGAGATCATTTGGAGTATACCACGACAGAAGTGAAATGAGAGCCATATTTATAAATGATGTTTGTGCATGAGATGACAGTTTAATTTTGCTTTTTGTTGATAAGGATTTTTGGTCTAGTGTTACTTACATCATCTACTTCGATTTTGGACCTTCCATGCTGTTTATGATGAGATTTTCCACCTCTTTATATCTTCCATCCATGAATGCTGAATCTTGAATGTGATGCTTAACAGCAGAGTGTTAGTTCTACTTTTCCTTTTTTTTTTTTTAAACTGTGTCTAAACTCTAAATATAATAAGCTTATTAAATTTCACATTTTCTGGCTGGTGCAAACTTGTTTCTTTTTTATAGTTTTCCTTTTGCTTTTACATATTTGACTTCTCTGCCCGAAGACCAATATTCTTGGACTCATTTACTTTTCGTTTCTTTGTTGTTTTTTCCTTCAGTCTTTCCAAAGTAGGCATGGGAAGGCTTACCTCTTCAATAAGGTGTAAGTTTCTTGATTTTTGCCTGTTATACTATTTGAGATAATGAAACAAGTATTTGGCACTTTCAAGCATGCAATGACATGACAGAATGTGCGAATTAGAATTAGTATGTGGGGACTTCTGCTTGCATACATATTTTTTTCATTAGAGCTGTAAGTTTGATAAGGAGCAACTAGCATTTTTTTTGGGTGCGTGTGCGTGTGTCTTTTATCTGCCCTATATGCTACCAGAAAGAGCTAATCTAATTCTAAACCCTTTGCAAAATGAAAACAGTCACCTTGTTGAAACTGACTTTCAAATAACTAGCAAGAACTCAATTCATTTGTTTATCTTTTCATGGATTTCTATTAAGAAGGTTAAATTTTGAAAATAGATGTCAAAGTAGGGTATGCTATGAGAAGCCACATCGTACATTTATGGTGGAAAGTACTTCATTCCATCCTTGGCTCAATGAAGCCTTTTACTGACCAAAGTGCCTCTAGTAACTTGTTTGACAAATTCCTTGATCTTTGTTTAGTAGAAGAGAGATAGTGAAGTTCCTTGCCTTGCTTTTATAGTGTGTGCTGAATAATGTATTCGAGCACTGTATCTTTATGTAGCATGAGTGTTTTTTTTTTTCCCCCAAAATTGAACTCCTCAATGCTTTATATCTACATAAATGTTATTCTTGAACTTCAATTTCCATTTCCTATCCAGTCCAAGATTTTCATATTCACCATTCTGGTTTTCTGACCAGTCTTCTACACTATGTTCCTTGGTATGTGGATTTTTTGTTTGGTAAACTTTATATATCTCTAAATGGTTTGGGAAAACAATTTCCTAGAATCACAAGTCTGCAAACATGATGATACTAGTTTGCAGTCGGAAATAGGGGTTTAGATGTTCATCAGATAGTCATATCAAGTTGCAGGAAGAGAGGAGAAAGTGCATCGATATGCTTAAGTGCCACAATAAATATACGAGAGCATAATAAATTAACAATTTTTCATATTCACCTGCAGAGTAAATGTAACTCTTGGGGAGAGGGAAGAGAGGATTATGATAACTGGAGCTCACACGGTAGCTGATATATTCTGTGTCCAGTGCGGTTCAGTTGTTGGTTGGAAATATGTAAGATAATATATGATGCTATAAGCACACATGTATCTATACTCTGGTTTTGAGTCTTCTGACATACACGTTTTATTGTCTCCAGGAAATTGCTCATGAAAAGAGTCAAAAGTACAAGGAAAGAAAATCTGTTCTTGAGCGGTCTGTTGAACTCTAGACTTGGAAAATTACAGTGTTAATAGAGTTTTAGATTGTTGATGGAGTGCCTTGTTTCCATTGAACAGGTACAAGATTTCTGGGCCAGATGGAAGCAATTATTGGGTGAATAATGAGGCACATGCTGTTGGGGGCAGCGACACCGACGATGTCTGATTGAAATGTTAACATCTACAAAAATCAACGGCTCACAATTGTACATACTTTAACCTCCCTAAAATTTGAGATTCTTGAATTGATGGAATTCCTCATTTTGAAGCTCCACAGCTTTCCATGCTATCATATCATGTGATATATGGGTGTCTTTATTGTACATATTTACTTGAAATTGGGAACTCGTGCTATTTCAACATTGTTCAACTTTGTTACTTTTAAAGTTAGTGTTTGTTAGGAGGTGTAAGTGAGTCGAGCCAATCTGTGAATTAGTGTCAACTTGAGATTGATCAAGTTGAGGTTGAGCTTCTTGAGTAGTGTTTGAGCTCGAGCTCAACAATACTGGGCTCGATAAGCTTGAGCCTTTTTGAACTTGAAGGTACTTACAATTGGTACTTGCACATATATCCTAAACATTTTTTTTTTCTTTTTTAATAATAAAAATAGGTAATATGATTTAGGGTTTTCTAATATTAATAAGTAGTTGAGCTCGAGCTTGAATTTTGAGTTTTCTAGTTGAGTTTAAGTTTGCCACTACGCATCTCGATTCGATTACAACTGTGTGATGGGTGTAGTGTGTTGGAGTGGCATATGATTTTTCGTCGTAGGAGATATAGGTGATATTGGTAAGAGAGAATCAGCATCCATATAGGTGTGCTACCTAAATGACTTCATAAAAAGAATGAAGTTGAAGAATCGATCTACACTATCATGTCTCAAGAGTTTTATAGATGAAGTAAATTGTGAAATATTTTGCAGGTGATTGTAGTCCCTAGTAGACCATACTAAGATTTTCAGAGCTATCTTCAACCATTTTTTTCCTCAATAAATTGTATTAATAAAAGAAAGAAAAAAGTAACCTAAACCTTTAAGTCCCGGTTATCACAACCGGGGCCTCATTAAAATTTATATGGAAAACCTAGAAGGGAAAAATCATATGTAGAAAAGAGTACTCCTCTACTGAAATAAAAAATAACCAGGACCAAAATAATCTTGTCCGACATCATCCAAAATACAAGGAATACAAGAAAATCAAAAACCAATCAGAACAGTACGAGAGGTAAGAATATCATCAACACGATTGCCCTCTCTATAAACATGAGACACACAAAAGTGAATAGAACTAATAAAAGCAAGAACACGTCGCCATCTAGCTTTAAGAATCCAAGGCACCTCGACACTTCTTGAAGATAGCAGAGCAACCACATAGATAGAATCTGTCTCCAGTCAAATAAAGTCCAGAGACAACCTTTGAGCCCATTCCAATGCAAAAAATAACCGCCGTTAATTCTGCCAAAAAAGCAAATCCAACCCTTTCATCCGTGTGGAAGCAGCATAATACCGAACTGTCCGGTTTCCTAAAGACACCTCCAGTCGACATATGTCATGCCAAAAATCCACAGAAGATCCACTTTCCACAATACAATAAGAATCATTGAGAAGATTCTTAACCGAATTCCGAATACTCCGAATACTGGGCCAAATCGAAGAAAAAGCAACATGCTTAATCTTGCGTGTAGACGGTAAAAACCTTGTTCGAAGAAGTTGCATGGCTTGAGACTCAGAAGTGATCAATCCCAAGCAAGTTTCATGAGCAGCCCCTCATTCATAATTTTGAAAGAAGTGACATCGAGACCCCCTCTTCGACCATTGCACACGTTCTTGCCCAACTAACCGCTATATAGGAATGATCATTAATATCCATTTTCCATAAGAAATTCCTAGCAGCTGTATCAAGCTTTTGAATTAAGGTAGCCGGCCAATGATACACCATCATGGAATGAATAGCAGATCTCATTATCACTGACTTAATCAAACAAAGACGTCTGGCCATAGATAAATGTTGATCGTGCCAATGATCAAATTTCTCAAGAATCTTGTCCGCCAAGGATTGAATTTGTTGAACTTTAGGAAGACCTTCAAAAATAGGAACCCCTAGGTATGTCGTCAGGAGAGAACCAACGGTGAAGCCAGGGAGAGAATGAAGAATGGATCGAATTGCCGGCGGAGCTCCTCGACCATAGAAAACTCTAGATTTAACACGACTACAAACTTGCCCCAATAACTCAGCATAAACCTCCATAATGTCAGCCAAAGTGTCAACATTATTGGTAGTAGTTTAGCAAAAAATAAAAACATCATCGGCATAAAGAATGTGAGAAGGGAATTGCATCCCACATTCGTACGTCATAGGCCGCAGCCGGTTTTTTCGTGACTACATGAGAAATGAGGTAACTAAATACTTCTTCTGCAATTCCAAATAACAACGGACCCCTTGTCTAACCCTTTGAGTGCATGCAAAATACCCACATGGCGATCCATTAAAGAGAACTGAGAGTCTAGCCGAACCAAGAATGCTTTGAATCCAATGACAAAATTTAACCAGAAAGCCAAAAGCACAAAGAACCCTCTGCAAAAAATCCCAATGAAGAGTATCAAAAGCCTTAGTAATATCAACTTTCAAGGCCATGCTGCGACCAGCCTGCGTGCCAATTTAAGGAATTGACACCTTCCGAAGCCATAACAATTGCATCATGAATATGCCGACCATGAATAAATCCAAATTGCTGTTGTGTGACAATCTTTGAAGCAATAACATTCAATCTCGTAGCCAATACTTTAGTAATAATCTTGAAAAAGGAATTACTTAAAGCAATGGGTCGGTAATCCTCCACCTTAACCGCTCGATCTCTTTTAGGAATAATGATCAAGAAACTAGAATTTAATCCCGGGGGAATGAAGCCACCCGAAAAAAATTCCAAGACAGCCTTATAAATATCTGAAGCAATGATATCCCATGAAACATGAAAAAACTTGCCTGTATAACCATCCGGCTTGCAGCACTGTTTGGGTCCAACGAGAAAACCGCCTCCTTCACTTCTTCAAATGAGGGATCAATAACCAATTTTGCTGCATAGTAACCAATTTCCGAAAAAAGTTTCTCAAAAATATTGGACAACATGCAAAGCAATTTTGTCCTGATCGTGCACGATTTCACCATCAATAGACATCATAGAGAGATTATTTTTAGCTCATCTTACCCGCACACTGTCATGAAAGAACTTAGAGTTACGATCGCCATCCTTGAGCTAGTCAATCCTACACTGCTGCTGCATATGTGATGATTTAAAGAGAAGAAGACCATTAATCTCAGCTTGAAGAGAAATTTCTTCTTCGAACTTATCATCTGTGTAACCATGCATAAATATATGCTCCTGAACTCTCGCAAGCTGCATTTCCAGCCCTTTAAGCTTAACATTAAAATTGCCAAAGACATTAATATTCCAATCTTCAAACGCTTCAATTTAAGCATCACCAACCGTATACTCCCCTTTGAACTTAACTCTTTATTCCAGGACTCACGAACCATACTCAAGAAAGAGTCATGATGGACCCACATGTTCCAAAATCTGAACGGACGAGGGCCAGACGATTGGAGAGATTTGCAGCTAACAACGAGAGGGAAATGATCCGAACACATCCTCGGGAGCAATGTAGCTGATATACCTGCCCACTCATTTTGAAAATCATCAGAAACAAGAGCTCTATCGATCTTACTCTCTGTAATCTTTGAAAAAAATCTTCGACTCGACCAAGTGAAGTAAAGACCATTCACCAATAAAATTGTTAAAATCCATGCATACTTGTGGCGAAGGAATTGATTTCCCACTATGCTCATGCGACCCCCTTACCGCATTAAAATCTCTGAGAATGGGAAAACGACCATGCAAAGTGCTCAACTCCAACCATAACTCCCTGCGCTTTATGTAAGAAGAAGAACCATGAACAAAAGCCACCATCCCAACAAAATTCGAAAAAGTAATATGCATCAAAACACATTGCGGCAATTAAAACATGACAGCGGCCGAGATGTTTTTACTAATAAAAACCCAAATGTTAGACATATGTTCCCCTCTATCATTCTGAAATAAAGGGATTAAACCCATAGACCTCCGGTATGAGCTCGGACCTTATCTAAACGAACACGAGGTTCGATCAAACCAACAATTTCAGGTTTAAAAACCTGAATTGATTGCGTAGCATATTTTGGAGTACTTCAGTAACTATTCCGTAAATATTCCACGCTAATAAATTCATTGATTGAGAATTTTCATTCCCTACTTCGTCATTGTGCGCCTCAAACCAGCAACCATATCTATATTTTTTAGAGCCTCTGAATTAGGCTCTGTCAACACAAAAGGAGCCAAAGCTTGTCACACCCCCAATTATTATAAAATAATAAAATATCAATAATTAAGAAGGGATGTCACTTTTATTAAAATATAAAATATTTGGCATCAATACAATGGAAGCTAAACAATAAAATCTCGTTAAAATCCATCATCCAACGTTACCACACACATCGCCCGAGTAAATTATCAACCTGAAAAAAATGTAATAGCTTTCGGGTGAGTGCTATTGACTCAATGGTGAACACATTTATCCAAGTTATACAATTATAACAAATTATAATATAGATAACCCGCGGCTAATAATATATCAGGACATATGCAGCTCGTCAGACAATAATAATAATTGTAATCCGTAGCTTAATAATTGCGAACATACATAAAAGCATAACAAGGATAAATAATAATGTGCGTCACATCGTATTTCCTACCTTAACCTTGACTTGAACTTGAACTTTCAACATTTGAAAATATATGAAACAAGTTAGGTCCACGCGCGCCGTCTATCAATAATATTAATTATAATAAATAATTAATATAAATAAAATAAATAATAATTAACATAAAATTAAATTTATTTAAATAAATAAATAAATGAAGATTTTAATGAAATGAATAAAATGATGCATGACTTTTATATTTTCAAACCTAACTAATCTGCTCCACAAATAAATAAACTTTTCTTTCTATCTCTTTATTGGAAAAAAAAAAAAAAAAAAAACTATTTATTTCTCACATATCCTCTTTTAGAACAACCAACCCCAACAATTTAGATTAAAAAAAAAAATGATCACTCACACTCTCTCACATTTTCCTCTCACATCTTCTCTCTCCCTAACCTTATTTCTCCCACATAATGCATAATGCTATTGTAACACCCCAGAAAAATATAGTATTTAAAATTTATTTTATAGTTAGAAATTTCATGAAATTAGAACCCAATTTATTTTGGCTAGTTAATTTTGAGCTTAGAGATGTAATAAGACTAAGAAAAGTCTCGACCTTAGTTGAGTTTCTAATTAATATTAGAAATCATATTATAAAAATAGATATTAATGGGATCATTTTGGTACCAATAACGTCCAATTCGGACTTTATTTGATCTTCCAATGGAATTTATTTCATTAAACACTTTGAAATCAATTTATTCCACCAAGTCCGACTTTATAAATTCAAGCCCAATATTGAACTTATTTTTAAGCTCATTCGGCCCATGTTTTTCGAGTTCACTTTCAACTATTGTATAAATAATGTATATACATTGTTATTATTTAAATGATTGGAAATTTGAAAGTAATTTTAAAATAATTTTTTTCCACCATTCCAATTTGTCCATTTGGAATTTATTGGAGAGGGATTGGTGGAACCCATTCATCTATGTGTAATTATGACAAGAAATGTATGGATATATATATAATAGTAAAATAATATAACAAACCAACTTTTTCCATATGGAAGTTATTTGATTGAACATTTGTACATAAGAGTACACGTGTAAGTATAGAAATATTACAAGTTGTATAAATATAATTATAGGTTAGTTTGGAAAAGAGAGATAAATGAGAAAATTTTATAACCAATTAAAATTTGCCATGTGATAACCCATTTCAAAAGATTAGTGTATTGCTAAGCACTCGTGTACCATGTATATGCTGAATATATATACATATAGTTGCAAAGGATTTGAATTATAAGTTATCAAAATCAAAAACGAGAAAAGAAGGAAAATAGACGAACACGAAGGAAAAGTAAGGTGAATTTCTTAGTATTGAAGCTTTCTTTTGTTTAATTTCCAGTTAATCTAATTGTTCAAATTTAATAACTTCTATGTTGTTTTTACCAAATTATTAATCTAATGTTATTCGGTTTATTAATTTTCAGATTTGGCAATAAAATATTAAATGAATCCAATTCCCAAGTTATATTCTTCCAGTTCTAATTTATAAATGTTATATTTTTCCCAAAGGAAATTCTAAATATTATAATTCCCTCCTAAATGTTAAATCAAATTCCATAGCCATTGAATTCAGTTCAATTCATCTTTATCCCTATTTCAATTCCAAACGATCCCAAGTTATAGAAAATTATTATTTAAGTTATTTAGGACCTAAGTTATTATTTTATTGGCCTATATTAGGATTCTAAGTTAGAATTTCAATTTTATGGGTCGAGACGAACGGGGAGCATAATAGCATTGCATAATTATTACACTGCACTTTGAGATCATTCAGGTGGGTTTTCTATAACTCACAACTATGTTTTAAATTCGTCCATGAAAAATATGTTAAATGTTTTAATAGCATTGTTTACACAATGATTGGATGTTATGAGACTTCATGCACAGAGGAATTCCGACTTACAAGCATAGACGGTTTACTTTATGACTAAATGTCTAGATAAGTTACCGTAAAGTATCCATGTGATCACATTGGGTCTCTCATCCAATAAAGAAGAGTAAACTTTGTTATAAAGTATGTTCATGGATATTTTTCATGATTTAGGCAGTATAACAGTTTTAAAGCAAGAAAGTATGACTTGGACGAATATTAATGCCCACTGAGTGTTTTCTGGCACTCAACCCAAATATTTTTCAAATGTTTTCAGGTCCTGGAGATCGAACTGGTTGATGACGAACTGTTGGACTGGGTTGACGGTTGACCCTTATGTGGTTTTTTGCTTAAAACCTTCTTTATACTTATGTTTGTATAATAAATATTATATGCTTCTGTTGATACTCTGTAAAATTTATAAGTTTGAAAGTTATTGACCCCAGTGAGCAATTTTTGATTTCATATACAAATATTTTGACTGTATAAAAGGGTTGGTCGTGATGTTTTTGAATGTGTGACTTGATTGGCTATATAGTGTACATGTGAGTCAATGATTTTGAAAAGGCTTGGTGAAAGTTGACTTTGAGAATGTCTGAGTGTGTGGCTTGAACATGTTAAGATGAGGTGCTACCGTTTTCAAATTATTTATAAATTTACTTGAAATTCTTTAAAAAAAAAATTATTTATCACGTAAGCATGTACGTATGTTTTTGGTAACATTTTGGTCCTACGAGAACTGGGGCGTTACAGGTGGTATCAGAGCTGGTCTACGTGATTGTAGGCTTGTGATGTTTTCAAAATTGAAATGTTTTGAGTATTGTGTTATTGAAATGGTTACCCATAACCCAACAGCTATCGTCTCGCCAAGCTTACTCCGGGAAGGTACTAAAGTTCATGTTTTGAATTTCTTTAATGCTCTTATGAAAAATATATGTATATAATTGTATGGATGATATACAAATGCAAGTGATCTCAATGTGTGATTTAAAGCATGGTGAAAAGTATGATTTAAAGCATTGTGAAAGTTATGTTTTACAAAGCATGGTTACAAGTGTTTTCATGTCAAATCCATTTGATGCATAAACATTATCTGAGCTAGTTTTAAATCAGAACTTAGCTGGATTTGAACATAGATGCACTGAACACAAGTACACAGTATGGCATTAGAGCTTCTTCAGCTCACTGAAATTCTATGATCTATACCTATCTAAGTACACTGTATCATTGCCTTAGACTTATATAAGTGTATTCGACGATCATAGAATGTGACATATGAAGTACATATAAAAGATGCCATCAAGACGTCAAGATAATCAAGCATAAAATCTTCCACAAGAAGATACGCCACATGTCATTGCTCAGTTTCGAATGAACGACTCTCCGACCTTTAATGTCTAGGATGAATCGACTGAGGCTAAAGAACGGCTACGAATGATGGAATGCATCTTCACCTACATGGTGTGTATTGACACTTAACGCATTGCATGTACAATCCGCCAACTCATTGGTGATGTTAATCATTGGTAGAAAACATATAGAAGGTCGATGACGCCATGACAGTTCGTGAATATGACTTAGGAAGATCTTAATTACTTATTGAGTACGTAAAAAAATAGATTTAAACCTTCGGTATAGATCACTAAGTGCGGATTTACATGTTTTAGACTTAATAGACTTTGATATTATTCTCAGAATGGATTGGCTAGAAGCTAACCATGCCACAATTAAGTGTCTTGAAAAATAGTTAATTTTCTGAAGACCAGAGATATCATAATTCACTTTCCATGGATCAACATTGGGAACTAGAGCAAGAGTTATTTCCGCAATGAAAGCACAATCACTCAATCAAGCTCCAAAGAGATGAGAAGATCCATTGCACTTTCATAGTTATGCTCCTTCACACCAAAGCTATCATGGCAGAATCGATACCCCCTTTTACCAAACTATGAATGCTTATAAGCAACTCTATAGAGCAACTGGAGATCCATCGAAAGGGATTTCGACATGTACGGCAGAGATCATGAACACCTGTGTCTCCAGTTACGATACTGCCGCCATCCAGCTCAGCTGCAGCTGGTTCAGCTCTGTCCGCCTGGTTAAACCCCACATCTTCAACCGTCTCCACTTCAACGACTGCATCGTCAATGACAGAAAGCCATTACTTAATGGCAGGACGCTCTCCTTCCAGTACGCCAACACTTTCTGTTACTCCCTCTTCATTTTCTCCGTTATTAGATGGAACCTGCCGAGTAACCCATTCTACACTAGCCCGATCATCCCATTTAAGTCCAATGGACTTACTAATTATGAATGACTTTGGTTCAAAATAGGTCGTAATGAATAGCATTTATTATATGAAGTATGAAGATCGAGTCCAATACAATTACAATATAGTTTATAAATGGAGATACTTAGAAGAGAAGGATGTGAATCATTCTTAGTGAGTTTGATATAAACAAGTCAGAGAAGGTGGCAATTGATTATGTCTATGGTGCGAGATTTTAAAGACGTGTTTTCAGAGGACTTACTAGGTTTACCTCCAAATAAACAAGACGAATTCATGATAAACTTGCTTCCGGGAGTTGCTCAAGTATCGAGAGTGTCATATCAAATGGCACCAAAGGAGTTAGAGGAGTTAAAAACTCAGCTACAAGAACTCTTAGACAAGGGCTACATTCAACCCGATGTCTCACCATGAAGAGCATATTACTATGGATTTTATGGTTGGTCTATTCGATAACCCATTATTTTTGTGTAGGATTTTGCTGAATGACTGGCCTTTCTGTTCTTGTTGCTGGAATGCTGAGCCACATATCTCCTTCTCATTATTTTGAGATCATGAATGTACTTCTCACAATGTGGTCGAATGTGACATTTCTTCTCACAATAATGGCAGATGATTCTCTGTTTGTTGCTATCATAAGCATTCATCTTCTTGTCAGTAATGTTCTTCCAGATATGCTGATCATTCTCTTGTACATGCATTGATTTGCTTGCACTTTCTTTCACAAACACTGTCTTGGACTGTCCACCACTATATCCAAGACTTGGATGACTCTTTCCTGAATGTCCTTAAGTTTTGGAAATCTTATCAAGATTCTTTGTACTATTGTTCAGCATGTTGTCATTCTTTTTGATGGATTTGAGCTCCGCAGACAATTTATCAATCTCTTTTTTTTGCTGCTAAATAGTATTCTTCTGTTCAGCATCAAATTTGATCAGCTTCTCTTTCTCATTGAGGAGATCCTTGTTATGAGATTGAAGAGTCTTCTTGATCTCCACTACTTCCAGCCATCTTTCATACATCTTCTTGTATGTTTAAACAAGTTCTTCTTGGCTGAAGTTTTCATTGTCTGACTCATCATCTTATGCATTGTTGAAGGGATCCTTCAATTCTGAGATTTTTACTGTAAAGGCAATAGTTTCTTCATCTAAACCAATGTTTCCTTCATTAGAGTCATTGTCATTGAGAGAAGCATTGTAATTCTTTTTATTTCTCTTCAGTTTATTTGCACACTCAGCTTGAATGTTCCCAAATCCATCACATTCTCTGCACTGAATTCCTCTTCTAAAATTTGAAGTTTGCAACTCTTTCTGCTCATTACTTAAGTTTCTATTTTGCTGAGAATTACCAGGTGGTTGTCTTTTGTTGTTGGCCCTTCTAGAAGACTGTTTATTGACTCTATTTAGCATACGACTGAAGTTCTTGGTGATCAGGATCATATTATTCATTGTATCTGAATCAAGTACAGTTTTTGCTTCTATAAATGTTCAGGTACATCTTCTCAGACTTCAGTTTTAAGAGCAATACCTCTCTTCTTTGAGCTACTGTCTTCATCTTCTAAGTTCATCTCGAATGTTTTTAATGACTCCATCAGCTCATCAAGCCTCATACTCTTGATATCCTTGGCTTCTTCAATTGCAGCAACTTTGTATGCAAATTTCTTTGGAAGAGATCTGATAACCTTTCTTACAAGCTTCTCATTGTTGATAGGCTCACCAAGAGCAAAACTCTCATCGAATATACTTCTCAGTCTGGCATTAAACTCACCTATAGACTCAGTAGCCTCCATTCTAATGGTTTCAAACTTAGAAGTAAGGTTTTGAAGCCTTGACAACCTTACTGAAATAGTTCCTTCAAAGGTGGTTTCCAGAATATCTCATGCAGCGTTAGCAGTCTCACAAGTTGAGATTAGACTGAATGTTTCAAGATCAACTACAGAGAATATAACATTAAGAATTTTAGAGTCGACATTGTACCAGTTCTTTTGTGGCACAACCCACTCTCCTTCTTCAAACTCCACCTGCTTTCCTTCCCTAGTAACAGTTGGCTTTTCCCATCCTTCAGTGACACTTTTCCATGCAAGCTCATCTATTAATCTAAAAAATGCCCTTATCCTTGCTTTCTAGTAAGGATATTTGTTGCCTTCAAGCAATGATGGTCTGACCGTAGACCCTTCTTCTTTGATTGAACTTATAGCTTGAACTCAACAAAAACCCTTGTGTTCTTTGATATTTCCATACAGATTATAACAATCTTGAACACTTTAGTGCGGATGGCACTAACAAAAGAAATTGTAAAAACTTCATGGTGCACCTCTGTCAGTGACATCAGATCGTGATATGCGGTTCATGTATAAATTTTTTTCGGTAAAGCTCACAAAATGCAATGGGCACAAAGTTGAATTTCAGTATAGATTTTCACACACAGACTGATGGACAGTCTGAAAGAACAATACAGACCCTAGAGAATATGCTTAGAGTTGTGGTCATGGATCAAGGACGAAGCTGGGAGGAATATTTACCTTTAGTTGAATTTGTTTCAATAACAGTTTCCAAGTGACCATTGGAATGGCACCTTATGAGGCTCTATATGGTCAAAAATGCAGATCACCACTTTACTGGGATGAAGTTGGTGAAAGAAAAATTTTGGACCCAGAAATGATATAGAAAATTGTAGAAGTTAAAGACAGAGTGTAACAGCCCGGTCCCTTAGACGGTCATTTTGATGGGGACGGGGTTGTTGGGCGTAAAAGCCGAAGAAAATAGGTAGATTAATCGGAAATCCAGGGGGGGTATTTTTAGAATTAAACTAAGTTAGTTCCTCATAAACTTAGGCAACTTAACTTCATGACTTGGAAGGACTATCATCTTTAACGAATCAAAGGGGTCAAAGGATTCAATCGAGTTAACGGGATGCCAAATCATAGGCCAACTGAAATTTAAACAGAATCCAAAGACAAACATATAGGAATTTGACTTTATAACTAAACAAGACTTCCTCAAAAGCCACAATGGCTAAGACCCATAAAAAGGTCGGAGTCAAATAAATCATACTGTCCCATTCATAAGACCAAACAAGAAACTAACTCAACACTTAACTTGAACGAACAGAATCATACTTGAAAAGAAAAGCCTCTTTGTAGGCGAACAATAATAACAAGCATGAAAGGCTTATTCACAAGTCAACTGAAGATGAATAGATACCAGAATGCTCAATAGGTATGACTATTCAAATAACTCGGAATCATTAAAGGAACAACTGATATATCGAAGAACATGCTTCAAAGACTTTATTGATAACTAGGATTCATAACATTTAAAACATGCTACTATCAAGAATCTAGTTACACATATCAAGACTAAATACTAACATCAGAGTACTTAGCAGAAACTTAGCGGAAGAAAACATGTAACCATACAGAGCAACAAACTTGAAACCTCAGACAACCCCACCAGCAACACATCACTGGCCTCAGCATCTCAACCTAAAAATATTTGAAAAAGAGGGGGTGAGCACTAATGTACTCAGTGGGGTTTTATGAGAAAACTCTTTAATAAACTTTGGAATATCCAATTAATAACTGGCGGCATATGGAGAGCAAAACGCAAAAGCCCTCTCCATACCCGCAAAACCTTTTACTTCCTTTTCTGGCGCCTTTCCTGGCTCAAACCTACTGTCTACTGCACCCTTTTTACCTTAGGATGAGAGAGGGATTACCTCAAGTATCATCTGAGTATGCGGGGGGATTACCTAGCAGTGACCCCCTTTACTTTTAAATGTTCAACATTAGTGACACGAAGGTCACGACATGATAATGAAAATAAATTGTTCTTTGAGCTCGATAACCTGCTAACAACATAAACTATATCTTTCCTTAAATTCCTCCTTTCTTAACCTTAACCTCAACCTTAACCTTCATTACTTACTTGACTTAGCTCGCAATACCAAGCCTAGAGCAATCGTCTAAGGCTAATTCTTAATTGAGCATGATCTCGGCCTACAAGGGATTTAACGCTACACTAACAAGACAATCCTTAATCCTTAACTATACGAGCTTTAACAAAGCATAAACATTCAAATACGAGGAAATGAACACGGATAAACATCAATTACAAATAAAGCAATTCTAAACACCTCATGCTAGCATAAACTGTATATAAACAATTCTAGCATATCTAAACATACTTGAGAGCTCACTTAACTTATACTAACTTCCTTTACTTTATCTAACTCAAATAACAATTCAACATAATCATGCATATAACTTCCTTTATTCATTTTCTTTCCTTGTACAGAGACTAAATAGGCAGAGCATAAAATATTTTAATTGGATATTTCTCTTGCCTTAACATGCTTCTAGAGCTTAATAGCTCAAACCTTATACTTGGTTTAGAACCACCCACCTCGATGATGAGCATTTTGATAACAAGCGCGTAGATGAAGCAACGAGCCGAAAATCCTTCCTTCGGCCTCCTCGGGGTTCACCTCATCTTTATGAAAGTCGATCAACGAATTGAATCTTTATTCGAGCTCCACAAAAGGGGATGAAAAATCCGATTCGAATGATCGAGATTCTGGACAATCGGCCACTGCTACCTTGTAGATCATCGAAAGATCTTCGATTTGAGTACTCATGGGCCTCGTGGTTCCAACCGAGGTGAAAGTTATGGCGAAAGTTAATAAGTCTATGTGAGTATAAGTTGTTCTCTGATAAGTTAAAGCAGCAACCTACAGCTCGCCATCACCCTCGTATTCTCAACCAAAAATCAAGGTATGATAGTATAGAAATTTTGGATGTTGGATTCATGATTTTGGAATACAGGAAAGGGAAAAGATTTGAGCAAGCATACCTGTTTTATGGACAAGAGAAAAACCGTGAGAATGAAATTCCAAGTAAAAGGTGTTCGGGTAAGATGATTTCCCAGATGGAAAGTTTGTGAAAAGATTTCTCGATCCCAAAATGGCTTAAAATCATTTCTTGAAATTTTAACTCAAAAGAAAAGGTAAACAACGTATGTTTAAGGAACTTTGGGCACCAAAATTTTTAAAAGTTGTCAACTGCTTCATAAAAGGAAAATAAGCATGCAAGAGTAATCCAGACATTAGGAGGACCTTAGGTCTCCCTTTTATAATCTAGACTGATTAAGTTATTCTCTTCTAGATGGTTAAGCGTCGTTCGACAGCTAGGAAGAGCGTGCCTCTTTTTCGCCCTGTGCAAGAAAGAGTTGAGAGATTCAGAAGGAAAATCTGGAATGGCAACGAATAGTTGCTGTCCTACATGGCAAGGTACCTCGAAAGGTGGGCTTGGGAAAATGGCTATGGAGGGGAGCCCGGAAGTGTATCCAACCTAGAAACGTGCATCCGCATGTGTGAGCATGCGCCACCTGCTTGGAGGCCCACAATGTACCGTATTCTGCAAAGCACAGTTACCCGTGATCCCGAGACATACGCTGAAATCGGAAATCTGACAGAATTCTCGTCGGCCTTAATGGCTCGTTGGGTATCGGAGTATGGCCACGTGCACGTCCTAGCTGAGCAGCAAGCAGATGAGCAAAACCCCTCTCTCGTGGTAGAGCTAGAACTACAAAGGGCGACTCTCAACAGTCCCCCTGGATTTCAAGTGCCACGCCCTCACGATGAAGGAACCGCATGAGCAGGATCCTCAAATGTCCGGATCGTGAACCACATAAAGTCCCTATTTTCCTGTACTCCTCAAGTGAACCAGTGGGCCCCTGTGTCCGCTTCTCAGGGTCTGGGACAGTGTATGCCCCATCAGTATCCCGAAGGGAGTGTCCGCATGAGAAAATTCAAGTTCACCGTCCCGGAAACAGTTGATGTTGGAGACGAGGAAGAAGAAGATGAGGACCCAAAAAAAGGCGAAGAGGAAGTAGGATCGCCATGCAAGGATAAGGGGAAGGGCCCGTCTTGCGATTAAGCATGGATAGGAGGTGTAGGAGGTGTTGCTGTTAGAACACCTAATATCTAATCCATCTGTTGTCTACCTGTTAACTAATATCCACTTGAACCAGGACTCTAATATGTAATAAATGCTTTAAGATTTCTAAACCTAATAGTGGCAGTAAATTTTCCAAGAGACTGCCCTATTCTAGTTGTAACCCATAGTTTATCGATGCCAAAGTCCTCTAAATGAGGCAATTTTCCCATCATGCTTGATTAACGTCTGAATTTTCATCTTATTTATCTTGCGCAATTAAAAGACCTTATCAAAAGGCATTCCTGCTTTGTGAAAATTTAATCGAGCCTCGCTAATACTTAGTTCTTTAGAATGCCGCCTCGAAGACGTCAAGTCGAGAATGAGGATGAGAACGAACCTGAGCAAGCCCCAAACCCTATTCTAAGAGCCGAAAGTTTGTTTCTCAAACACAACCCTCCATCGTTTAATGGTTTAGGAGATCCAATGGATGCCGAAAAATGGATTCGCTCCTTAGAACGAATCTTCAATTTCATAGCTTGCTCTGAAGGAGAGAAGCTAAGTTGCGCTCTTTTCATGTTAACGGAGGATGCGGACTACTGGTGGGAGTCCGTTTGAAGGACCATAACCCCAGATCAATGGGAAGACTATAGTTGGGAGGATTTCAAGCACGATTTGTATCAGAAGTATATTCTGGACCATAACCCCGTTCTGGATTGTTACAAGACAGTGTCAGAATACGATAGAGAATTCAACCAATTGTCAAGACACGCTCCACATCTAGTGGACACAAATGGGAAGAAAGCACGCAAGTTCAAGAAAGGACTTAGGTCCGAGATTGGCATAGCCCTTGCTGGGCAAGAAGACATGTCTTATGCCTGAACCTTAGCCAAAGCATTGAGCATAGAGGCCATCCTTCCTCAGAAGATTCAACCCTCTTAGTCATCTAATGATCCAAAGGGAAAAAGGAAGTGGGAAGTAGGAAGAAGGGATGACAGAAGGAAGAAACCCCACTGGCAAAGCCGAGAGTCAGGGGTGCCTCGAAATCAGCCTGGCAACGCCCCTAGCTTTAGGCCATGTCAAAAGTGCGGAAGAATGCATCCTGGAGTCTGCCGAGCAAATCTAACTGGGTGCTACAACTGTGGTGAAGAGGGGCACTTCAAGAGAGAGTGTCCAAAAGGAAATAACAGACAATCTCAAACACCACAACAACCCATGTACCCGCAACCACTTCAACAACTTCCTGGAAATCAACCAAGACTCCAGCAAGGAGGACCTCAGAGTCAAAGGCGGAGAATGAACCAAGACCAAGCCAAGGACGAGATCAAAGGTCCAACCAGGGACAGAGGCCGCCCCAGCCAGCTCGTACTTATGCTCTCAATCAGCAGCAAACTGCTAAGGCCCCAGGTAGTCTAGCAGGTATGATTACCCTCTTCAAGATGCCAGTTTTAGCTCTCTTTGACACAGGAGCATCTCATTCATTTATAGCTGAGTCTGTTTGTAAGAAACTGAAGATTGAACCCGAGAATGCCGAGAATGCTCTTGAAATAAGTATTCCCTCTGGAAAGAAAATGATGTCTAGGAAAGTCTGCTATAACCTAGAATTGAACATAGAAGGGGAAAAATTTAAGTCAAATCTTTATGTGATAAAGATTCAGGACTTCGATATAATCCTAGGAATGGATTGGTTAGCCTTAGCTAATGCTTCCATAAGCTGCCCTGAGAGGGAGGTAACGTTTCGACCACCCAGAAACCCCGAGGTGAAAATCTACGGATCAAGGCTAGGAACCAAAATCCCGGTGATATCCGCCCTGAAGGCCACCAAGATGATAAAGAAGAGCAACTGCCAAACATTTTTAGTTAACCTAATAAGGAAGGAGGAAGGAGAGCTTTCCGTCGAAGACGTTCCAGTCATAAGGGAATACCCCGACGTATTTCCAAAGGAGCTGCCAGGACTACCTCCAGACAGACAGGTGGAGTTCGCTATCAAGTTGGAACCAGGAGCCGCCCCAGTTTCAAAAGCCCCCTACAGAATGGCGCCTAAGGAGTTGCAAGAACTCAAAGTTCAACTGCAAGAGTTACTAGACCTAGGTTTTATCCAACCTAGTGTGTTACCTTGGGGAGCTCCAATCTTGTTCGTAAAGAAAAAGGATGGTACATTAAGAATGTGCATCGACTATAGAGAGCTCAATAAGCTAACCATCAAGAATCGATACCCTCTCCCAAGAATAGACGATCTCTTTGATCAGCTCAAGGGAGCAAGCGTCTTCTCCAAGATAGAATTAAGATCTGGGTATCATCAGTTGAAGATCAGAAAGGAGGATATCCCTAAGACTGCCTTTAGAACACGCTATGGGCACTACGAGTTTGTGGTAATGCCATTCGGACTGACCAACGCCCCAGCAGTGTTCATGGATTTAATGAACTGAGTTTTTCACCCGTACCTTGATAAGTTTGTTCTAGTTTTCATAGATGATATTCTCATCTATTCTAAGGATGAGGAAGAACATCAGGAACACCTAAGAGTGGTACTGGAAACCTTAAGAAGAGAAAAGTTTTATGCTAAGTTCAGCAAATGTGAGTTTTGGCTCAAAGAAGTAATGTTCCTAGGTCATATAGTCTCGGTAGAAGGAATCAAGGTAGATCCAGCCAAGATTGAAGCTGTAAGCAACTGGAAGTCTCCAAGAAGTGTGAATGAGAAAAGAAGTTTTCTAGGACTCGCTGGATACTATCGCAGATTCATTGAAGGATTATCGACTATATCCAAGCCTATGACGCGATTGTTACAGAAGGACTCCAAGTTCAAATGGACACCTGAATGTGAGGAAATTTTTCAAACTTTGAAGAAGATGCTAACCACAGCCCCCGTTTTAGCCATCCCGGAAGGGAATGAAGATTTCGTGGTTTACGCAGACGCATCGAGTAAAGGATTAGGATGCGTACTAATGCAGAGAGGAAAGGTGATTGCTTATGCTTCTAGACAGCTTAAGAATCACGAACAAAACTACCTGACGCATGACTTGGAACTAGCAGCGGTCATTCATGCACTGAAGATCTGGAGGCACTATCTCTACGGAGCTAAGTGTGAGATCTTCTCAGATCACAAGAGCTTGAAGTATTTCTTCGAGCAAAAAGATCTTAACATGAGATAAAGAAGATGGCTAGAACTCGTAAAACATTATGACTGTACGATTCACTACCACCCAGGTAAAGCAAATGTGGTAGCAGATGCTCTAAGTAGGAAAGAGAAGGCGGAGTTAGAACTCATTTTAGTCCAAGAAGATCTTCGCAAGGAGTTCGAGAAGTTAAGAATCGAGGTGTTACCACCACCTGAGACCATTCAAGCTCAAATTGCCGCGATAGTCGCTCAGCCCGACCTAAGGTAAAGGATAATTGAAGCCCAAAGAGGAGACGAGTTTCTTGAAAAGAAAAGGCTGGAAGCACGAACTGATAACTCTCAAGAATTCGTGGAAGCTACCGACAACGCGCTCTTATTCAAAGGAAGGCTTTGTGTGCCTAGCAAGGAAGAACTAAAGGAGGAAATCATATACGAAGCACATGACACGCCATATACAGCACATCCCGGAAGCACCAAGATGTACCAAGACCTCAAAAGGAACTTTTGGTGGAATAACATGAAAAGGGAAATAGCCGCCTTCGTGGAAAGGTGTCTGAGCTGTCAACAAGTGAAAGCTTTGCATCAAAAACCTTCTGGTTTGCTTCAACCCCTAGAAATTCCTGAATGGAAGTGGGATCATATCAACATGGACTTTATCGTAGGATTGCCAAGGTCCAAGCGGGGAAATACCGCTATTTGGGTAATAGTCGATCGATTATCTAAATCAGCACATTTTGTTGCTGTTAGGATGACGGACGAGCTAGATCAACTAGCCCAGTTGTATGTTAAGGAAGTTGTGCGTTTGCACGGAGTGCCGGTCTCGATTACATCGGACCGTAATTTAAGATTTACATCAAGATTCTGGAGGAGCCTACAAGATGCAATGGGATCAAAGCTCAACTTTAGCACAGCATTCCATCCTCAAATGGATGGCCAATCTGAAAGGACTATCCAGATTCTGGAAGACATGCTTAGAGGAGTCGTCATCGATCAATGAGGCAGTTGGGAAGAGTTACTGCCTTTGGTAGAATTCGCCTATAATAACAGCTACCAGACGTCGATCGGCATGGCCCCTTATGAATCCCTTTATGGAAAGAAGTGTAGATCGCCCCTATATTGGGACGAGGTTGGAGAGATAAGGATACTTGGACCCGAGATGGTCCAGGAAGCCGTCCAGAAAATCAATCTCATTCGTCAACGCATCAAAGAAGCTCAGGATAGACAGAAGGCTTACGCGGATGAAAGGAGGATGAAGCTCAGTTTCCACATTGGAGATAAAGTGTTTTTGAAGGTGTCTCCATCAAAAGGAATAATTCGTTTTGGTAAACGAAGCAAATTAAGGCCTAGATTTATCGGACCTTTTGAGATCTTAGAAAAGGTGAATGAAGTAGCCTACAGGTTGGCCTTACCTCCCAGCCTGAGTAACGTGCATAATGTCTTTCATGTCTCAATGTTAAGAAAGTACGTGTTTGATCCAAAGCACGTGATTAGCAAGGAAGAGATAGTCCTGAATGAGGACTTAGCCTATAAAGAAAAGCCCCAAGCCATCGTGGACCGAAAAATTCAGAAGCTGAGAAATAAGGAGATCGATCTGGTGAAAGTAATCTGGAACCACCATGGTTCAGAGGAAGCAACTTGGGAGCTTGAATCCGAACTACTCAAGAAGTACCTCGATATCGCTTATCATGGTTAGTAAATTTCGGGACGAAATTTTCTTTAAGGGGGGTAGGATGTAACACCCCAGATTTCCGAATAAGGTTTAGAGAATTGTTAATATTAGTTAAGCAATTAAAGAAGGAATTTAATTAAGGTTAGTTAAGATTGGATGTCAGTCACGACTTAAAAGGGGTCAGTCTTTCGTAAAGACCATCTTTTTGGAAAATGTGATCTTAACTATTTTATGACCATTCGTGGTCTCGTTAGAAAGGTTTTAACTTAAAGAGTATGCCGGTGTTTTTGGATTTTAATTCTGAAGTCATTTGAGTTCCCGGTGATGAAAAACGCATTTAAAAGAAGAATGAATAGTAACTTTTGCGTGCGTTCGTGTTTTGAGAAATTTACAAAATCCTCCTCATTGATCCAAGTATAGTTCTGTCAGGCCCCTCTTATGGGAAATGACTCAAGGATTCCGTTGGCGTTCATGGATTGTCATTCTGAGGTCAATCGAACGCTCGGGGGCCGAATCTGTCAATCTGAGTGAATAGTAAAAAGTAATTCCAAAAAGGGAATCTTCGCTCGTCTCTCTTCAGACGACCCCGTCTTCTTCACGAATCAAGTTGGTTCACTAGTATTCGAGCCAACGAGTCTCCTGGTATTTTTAGATTTCGTGTCTGAAGTCATTTGGACCTCGATATCGAATAAAGCAGCTTTTAACCGAACTCGGGGCAACTTTTGCAGTATTCCCGCACAGCAATGGCTTCCAAGGGAAGCCAAAGATTTTCCTATATATAGGGGACCACCCTTTTAGCATTTCTTGCTCATTTACTCTTTCCCTTTCATTTCTAAAATCGAGAGGTAAAAAACTTTGAAAGCCGAGAAGGTTCTGTCGAAGTAAAAAGCGTTCTTCGTGAGTGTTCTTCAAGACGAGGAGCGGAGTGGCGTGGAAGGGATGCGGTGAGGGAATGTGCTAGGGGCGCCGTTGAAATCGTAGAAGGTGGCTCTGCCGCCGTTGCGACTCGATGAGACACCGAGCTAACCACATTCCTTCGATGCACCTGACCCCGTCCATTTTTGTTCGTCGGTCTCAATTCCATTTCTTTTTCGTCTTTAAATTCTACATTTACTTTCCGTTCTTTACATTCTTCGCGTTCTTCATTATTGCTCGTCTAAATTTACATTTCGATTTTTGTTGAAATTCCAAGATAATAACGTGAATGTTATATTTCTCATTCTAATTCCGTTATTGTTATTCTAAGAAGATTAGCCTCGTTTATTATGTTAAAATCCGTTCAAGCCAAATTTAACGATTTTGGAGGATTATCGTGTTTATGCCGTTATAATGCCAAAATTATTTTTAAGTTAAAGCATGATAAATTCAAGCACGTTATTTTTGAGAAATTTCGGGTATAGCGTTCTTCGTGTTCTTCGTGTTTGTCGAAAGAATCAACGAACACGAAGAACCCAGTTGAAGATCGCCCAGGAAGAGAGAGAAAGCAGGTCCCGCGACCGCGCGACATCCCCCTCGGCCTAGAACCCCGCGGGCGCGGAGGGTGCGCGGGCGCGTGGGGTGCCACCGGCGCGCGATGCCCCCCCCCGTGTCGTCTGACGCTTGTCCTTCCAACTTTTCGAGTTTTTATTCGAGTCATGTTTTTCCGAGTAATTCTCAAGTTTAAACTAAGAAGATTTTTCAAGCTTTCTCCGATTTATTTCGAGAAAATTATTTAAGTTCTCTTCCGTCAAAAAAATTTAGAAATCTAGTCAAGAAGTTCCTTAAAATAAAATAAATCCTTTTCGGACCCTTATTAAGTCAAAGTCGTGCTATCCATGTTAAGTCCTAACTAAGGGTTTATTAGTTGGGTGTTATTTAAAATCATGTTATTAGAAATCCTCGAAGGAGGCTTCTAAGTCGACGATTCGACTCTTGTAGGAGGAATCGAGCCTCGGAAGAATACTAATGAAGATCACCAGCTCGTTGCCTCATCTTCCGTCCCGTAATCAAGGTGGGTAAATCTATACTCATCTAAAGTTTGAGCTAATAAGCTCTAGAAGCATGTTAGGGCAAATGAGATATCCAATAAAGTATTTTTGCTCAGCCTGTTTGATCTCTGTACAAGGAAGGAAGAAAGGAAGATATTATGTTTTACTTGAGCTCTCAAGCATGTTTAGAAATGATAGAACTACTAAAAGTATCGTTTATGCTTGGCATGAGATGTTGAATTAACTTTAGCTCCGATACGTTCTTGTTTACGTGCTTCTCATGTATTTAATATTTATGCTTGTTAAGCTCGCAGAATTAAGAGTTAAGGTTTACCTTGTTAGAGTAGCATTAACCCTTTGTAGGCCGAGATCATGTAGTATTAAGGGAATAGCATTAGACATTGTTCTAAGCTTGGTTTTGCTAGTAAGGATAGGAAAGGAAGGAACTTAGCTTTCACTTAAGCAAGATTTGAGCTCGGAATTATTAAGGAAGTCACTGCTGGGTTTTTCCCTCGCAAACTCGTTCGGATATTTGAGGTAACCCCTCTTCTATCCTATGGCAGGCCTAAGGGTACAGTTGACGACAGGTTTGAGCCAAGTTGGGTCCAAAAGAAAAGAAAAGGTTTTACGGATATGGAGAGGGCTTTTGCATTTTGCTCTCCGTATACCGTCTGTAATTGTTGGATATCTTGAAGTTATTAAAGCATTTTCGCTAAAACCCACTGAGTACAATAGTGCTCATGCCCCCTTTTTTTCAAATGTTTTCAGGTTGAGATGCTGAGGATGCTGGTGGCTGTGAATGTGGGTTGGCTGCCAAGACTGTTTTGCTATTATCTAATGTTTCCATGAAATCCCACTTTGTGATCCGCTACTCTGATACACTCCTTTCAATTCTATTTAAGTCCTATTATGTTTAGCAAGACACTATGAATAATCTTCCTAGAAACGATTTAATACCTATAAGATGCATATTATGTTTATCTTTGTTTTTGAGTATGACTTCCGTTCACCTGCAAAGAGGCCTAGCAAGTTGGTATCTGATTAGTTAGCCGTTCCATTCCGCTTAAGCATGTTTTCTTTTAACCTAAGTAAACCCGAGCATCACTATATAACTTCTAAGACATGTCTTGATTCTTAATCTTCTTGGTAAATCCCCCAACTTTATTCATTAATTCTTTAATAACACCCCGTCCCCACCAGTTAACCCCTATCTCGGGACCGGGCTGTTACATATTGCTCACCATGGATAGGGTAGATCGACTCGGTGGATGGAAGGAATTCACAAATATGCAGTTCTCTGTATCTGGGGGTGCTTTAAGGCTTCAAAGATGTTGAACATCACCTTCTCCCCATCAAACTCACACGTCAATGTGCCCTTATCCATATCAATCTTGGTACGAGTTCTCTTCATGAAAGGCCTTCTCAGCAACAAAACTGAAGATTTTGAAGTCGCTGTGCCCATGTGATGTGAGTTCAAGGAATTTAAGATCACAATAATTAAACAAAATACACAATAGGAATGAGAACACACGACGACAATGTAAGGGATCAATACCAAACAATTAAGCTAAACTCAATAATTATCAAGTGCGGAAAAATAACAACTATATTAACGTGCAATATGATACAATAACAAGCTGTATAGAACTCAATGAATACGCTGAATTAGACTCAATTAATAGACTCCTAGATAATCTAGATCATGACACAACCAAGTAAAAACACAAGCCAAATAAATAAGAAAAGGACACGGCTAGATAGATTGTGAGGTGGGCGATTATGACAATAGCAGAGGCTAGGGTTTATGGCTGAATATGGTTCGACCTTACTTGATGAATTTATAGAGATGAATCAAGTGAAGATGGTGATGAATTGGCGTTGGAATTATGTTTATGAACGGCGGATTGTAGGTGTATGTTGATGGAAGGTGCGGTAACCTTGTCGTGATTTGTACCAAATCGAACCCGTAGAATCGAAATCCACGAACTCGATGTTAATACTCCTTGAATGATAGCTAATTCCCCCGTGAACTTACTTGATGAATTTATGGAGATGAATCAAGTGACGATGGTGATAAATTGGCGTTGGAATGATGTTGATGAATGGTGGATTGCAAGTGTATGTTGATGGAAGGTGCGGCAGCCTTGTTGCCGTGATTGGTACCAAATCGAACCTGTAGAATCGAGATCCACGAACGTGATGTTAATACTTCTCGAATGATAGCTAATTCCCCCGTGAACTTGAAGAACTCGAAAGAACTTGATAAGACTTAGATTCGCTAGGTCTAAGAATGATTGTGAAGAAACAACAATCGATTGTTTTGGTAAGACAATGAGAAATAAATTCTTTTAATTTCATGCAAAGTCTAAATGATAAATAGCATAGTTGATCCCTATATATACTAGCTAGGGACGAAAATAATCAAAAGAAAATAACAATGTTGACCGAAAATTAAAAAGGACTCCTACCTTAATTAGGACTAGTTACAAAAGACCAAAAATAAAATAACAAAAATCTATCTATGGATAAAATAATTTCCAACAGATTTGGGCTTCATAATTGGCGAAAATATCACAAGGTGGGCTAGTCCTATACGCCAATTAATTAGCTTGATCATCTTGGGCTTCTTCATCAAATTGTTAACAAATTGATAATTCTCGAGCTGCACTTTAATTCTTCTTCTCCAACTTCAAGCTTCCTTCTAATTAATACTTGCAAATATCCTTGAAGCTTTTTAGTTCTTAAGTACATCATAGGACCTCTAAGTTGCAGCTCCGGGTTTTCATCTTCAATGTCTTGCACGGCAGCTTCATCATTCCCCCCTGTTGAAAAGAATTCACCCTCGCGCGAATTCTCGGCATCCTCTTGCTCGAACTCATCTGCAAAATAGAGAGATAAATCAGCTACATTGAATGTAGATGAACACTTATACTCACCAGGTAGATCAATGCAGTATGCATTGTCATTGACCTGGCTTAACACAGTAAACGGTCCGTCTCCTCTAGACATAAGCTTCGATTTTCTCATGTTGGAAAATTGACCGGGACTGAAATGAATCTAGACACGATCTCCGGGCTGAAAAATCATCTTCTTGCGGTGTTGGTTACGGGCGGTGGTCGTATGCTGTCCTTTTTGCTCGATCCGAGCTTGCACCTTCCCGTGCATTTTCTTCACTTGCTCAACTCTTCTTGTACCTTTAACACTTGTTAGATGCTTAACAGGTAAAGGTAAAAGATCACTATGGGTTAGCTGATTAAAACCATAAACAACCCCAAATGGGGACATATTAGTAGATGAATGCATGACTCGATTGTATGCAAATTCAGTAAAAGGTAAACAATCCTCCCACGATTTCAAGTTATTTTTTACTAGATAACGCAATAAAGTGCCAAGTGTGCGATTGACAACCTCAATTTGACCATCCGTTTGCAGATAACAAGCAGTAGAAAAAATAAACTTGGTACCTAATTTACCCCAATGTACAAGCCAGAAATGTGCTAAGAACTTGGAATCCCTATCGCTAACAATAGTCCTAGGAATACCATGCAAACGTACAACATGCACAAAGAAAAAATTGGCGATATACACAACATTACCGATTTTACGTCACGCAATGAAATATGCCATCTTAGAGAACCGATCAACCACAACTAATATGGAGTCTTTACCTGACCTAGACCTAGGCAATCCCAAAATAAAATCTATCGAAAGATCAATCCATGGGGAAGAGGGGGCGGGTAAAGGGGTATACAATCCAAACGGATGTGATGTAGACTCAGACTTATGATATGTAATGCATCTACTACACATTCTCTCAACATCCCTACGCATATGTGGCCAAAAGAAATGCTCATGCAGCAAGTTTAATGTTTTTAACATACCAAAGTAACCCATCAAACCTCCTGCACGCGATTCTAAGACAAGTAACTCTCGCATAGAACATATAGGAAGCACAACTGAGACTCCTTAAAAAGAAAACCATCATGCACATAATGTTGATTTTGTATACTAGAAGACCTGTCTTTTGTATACATCATTGATGATGTTTTATGATGATATAGAATGAATACAATTGCAGTCACTGTTTGCATTAAAATTGTTATATTTATATGCATGTTCATTATACTTACATTGTAAATGATATGGTATGGGTAAACACACGATTAGATCGTATCATTGGTTCCTTGTAATGTATTAAAGAGCTCACGACTTAGATGGCCCTGAACCCGCCATCGGTACACCGTAGAATAATCTAATAGTTGGTTTATCTAGACTAGCTGATTATTCTAGTACACGGGCAAGTGTATTGAGGAGGATCTACTTAGGATTCTATTCTCTATTCTGACCTTAAATGAGAGAATAAGAATTCACAGAGTTCAGGTTCTTAACCCCTATATATTGGCAGACATATACGTGTAGTGTTTGCAGCTTTAATTTATCAAATGGTGAGATTCTTTCATAGAATCAATAATCTCGATATCTTCGGCTGTAACATCTACTCATATGATGGGTTGTGTAATGTGTAGGGGCACCGTGTCCTGGTGCGCCAGGTTGATGGTGTCCTCTTGAGAAAACACAACTTCATGTTGAAACCCTGCAGGTGGAATTTATTCCGTACATGAGTAAAACTTGTGTGGTACTATTCAAGAATAAGATATTAATTAATTATAGCTATCAGAAGCTTACATACTTAATTAATGGATATTATACCTTAAACACGGGGAATGGCTGGACTAAAGGAGAAAGCATATTTAGAAATATGTATTAAATTGGTAGGTCAGTATTATTTCTTTAGTGGAATAAAAATAATACTTAATTTATTTAATTATATCCTAAGTTTATTGGATATTGGAAATTAAATAAATTAGCAGGCCAATTTAATATTCTTCTAGATCCCTGTTGTAGCCCAATATGACTTTAATGGACTGGAGATGGAAAAAGAGATTGAGGCCCAAGCCCAGTAAGTCTGAGACTTGATATTTTCGCCCACCTCCTTATAAATAAGGGAGGTGGGGATGAAAATTTCAGTGTTACAAATCAGCTCCTGTTGTGTTCTATTTATCTCCCAAATTCCATACCGATCTGGTAGATTTCAGCCCACCCTGAATCTAGATACAGTCCGAGAATACAACAGAAGATCAAGGAGTGGAATATCACAGTGGGGGCGCCATTTACATCATACACAATAGAAAGATTAGACCTTTAATCTTGTCCTTAACCCGTTGTTTAATTTGTAAGTCGTTTTTCGGTATTCTTTGTTTCCGCTTTTTGTAGAATTGAAAACCGGCTATGCATGTTTATTAAACTCGGTTTATTAAAACATATGAGATGTATAAATATATGCCATACATGACATTAGGATTAATGAACATCCAATTAGATCCTGCGGTGGTTCAATTTGAAAAAAATCCCAACAACTGGTATCAGAGCGAGTTTTGGCACTGTTCTAGATTTAATCCTAGGATTAATTCGAAATATATGTATAAATTTGATGAAATATTTATGTTGCTTAAATTTTCAGATTTATATCTTGATGTATTTCGAATGGTGGTGTTCAAAACTCATTTTTTTTGAAAATTTTATGTTTAATTTCCTTAATTTTTGTTGTTATAATTTTCGATCATATCAAATTAATTTGGAGAAGTTTTTGATGAAAATCAAATTTTCAGATTTATTTGATGGGAGATTTCGAAAATTAGGTGTATTGAAATTAGATTTGGCATTTTTGATGTATATCATAAAGTTACCTAATTCCAATGAAGATAGATTTGAAAATAGAATATTAAATTTGGTAGAGTTTGAAGTGGATCAAATTTTCAGATTTAATTCTCTTGAAATTTTCAAAAATCTATGTATTAGAATTGGATAAGGTAATTTTTTGATGTATATCAATAGTTATCAAATTCTAATCCAAAAATATTTGAAAATAGAATTTAAATTTGGAAAGAGTTTGAAGTGGATCAAATTTCTAGATTTCTTTTCTTGATATTTTTGAAAACTTGGTAGATAAGAATTGGAAAAGTAATTTTTGGTGTATATCATAAATTACTTAATTCTAATCTAGATAGAGTTGAAAATAAGATTTAATTTTGGATGGAATTTGAAGTGGATCAAATTTCCAAATTTTATCTTTGAAATTTTCAACCCTAGCCTATCCAAATATTTAGGATAGATTTTTGATCTATATCAAGATTTTTAAATATTAATTAATTAGGGTTTATCTGAAAATTAAGAAATAAATTGGGTGGATAATTTTAACAAATTTCCAGATTTATTCTTATGCAATTTTCGAGATTTATCAAGATTAAATTTGGTGGATAATTATTTTAATTTTCAAATTATATCTTGTATGGTATTTTCAAAATTTTTAATTTAATTAAGAGATAATTTCGAAAATAATGCCATGTGTGGATATCATATGTTATTTTGTGCTAATCATGTAATTATGATTGTTAGATTTATAGACTGACTTGTTTGCAGGGTTACCGACTATCATGGTTCCTTAATTATGTGATGTATGTTTTAATTTTATGTTGAATGTATGATGGGCCATATGCCGGTTTGGCTACGTGATTTTAATCCATGAGAAAATCCATGGATTAGGTCTACGTTTTATTTTATGTTGTTTTAATGTAATAGAAATAAAACTGTTAGACCAGGTTATTGAGTTGTAATTTTATTCTAGATATATTATATTTTTCCTTTAAGGAATATATATTCTATATTGAAAGGAGGGGAGTAGTACAACTCAAGAAAGGAAGTATCACTGATTCACGTCCCAAAACCCTAATTGGAGCTAGGGTTTTCGGCGAGACGCAGTGATGGGGGGCGGCGGCCATACCCGAGTTTCCGGAGCTGACTTTCCAATTTTATCTCATTCAGCAACATGAGATATAAGCCATATAGTTGGTTTTTATTATTATTGCTTATTATGTTGTTTGAAGCATGCAATGGTATTTTATCATTTTATGTGATGTTTGCATGTTTTATAATGGGATAAAATGAAACCTCAACCTTAAATAACTAAGTGGGAGATATTCATACCAAAGTATGTAGAAATCTCAAACGGTCTCCATTAATCTGGTTTAATTGAGATGTGATTGACATGAGAGTTGACAATAGCTCTTCCTCCATAACGGATGTGTAAAATCACTGTTATCTCTAGAAATTAAACTTCTTAATCAAGATAGCTGTAGAACACTACTAGAACAAACTGACTCCTCCAACTAGAGCAGAGAGTTCGAAATAGTAGACTTGGTGCTAAGATGATGGTGTTCACACTTAGGTGTAATTTATTAATAAACGTCCACACTAACGTGGCTTATTAATTGGAAGGTTACACGACCGTGGTTATTTATGACTATTAATTTACTTGTCATAAGAAAATTTGACTGGAAGTAAATTAAAGGTGGTTTTACCTGTTTAAGAATGAATTTTATAAACGTCCACACTAAGTGGCTTATAAGAAACATTTTTAAAATGTCGGTGGATTACATATAATTTTTTTGAGATTTTCGATTATATGTGTTTATCCTAAAGTTTGTGACTGTACTGCATGTTTACTTTTCAGTTATTCTATATCATCATGGCACCCTCCAACCTGTCCTCTATTCTCAAAGAAAATAAGTTAATCGGTGAAAATTACAATGACTGAATTCGAAACCTTAACCTTATTCTCACTGCGGAAGGACATAAATTCATACTTGAAGAGGTATGTCCTTAGAAGCCAGATGAGAATTCTGGCGAAGAGCAAAGGTTGGCCTATGCTAAGTGGGTCAAGTATGATGAGATTGCATGCTGTTACATTTTAGCTTCTATGTCAAATGTACTGCAACTGCAACATCAGTCTATGAAGACTGCTTATAATGTCATGTACAACCTTAAGGATCTCTTTGGTCACCAGCACCGCTCGGCTCACCATTTGGCGATGAAAAAACTGATGAGCACGAAAATGGCTGATTCCACACCTGTTAGGGATCACGTTTTCAGTATGATGAGTCATCTAGATGAGATCGAGACCTTAGATGGAGAGCTAGACGCTGAGTCTCAGATAGACATCGTGCTTCACAGCCTATCCCCGAAGTTTGAGTAGTTTAGATTAAACTTCAACATGATAAAAAAGGATGTTACCTTATCTGAACTGCTCATGGATCTTCAGGCGGCTGAGTTACTTCAGAAGAGAAATCCGGAGGCACACCTAGCTGAAAATAGGGCATCTTCTTCAGGCACTAAAAGGAAGAAGAGGAACACGCCAAACAAAGCTACAGAGGGGGTGCCTAAGGTGAAGAAGTCCAAGACTAAGATTCCTCCAGAGGAATTTAAGTCAAAGACAAAGTGTTTCAAGTGCGGCCAGCCAGGTCACTGAAAGGCGGAGTGTCCTAACAAGAAGAAGAAGAAGGGTACGTCTTAATCTCTCATCGTTGAAACATGTTTAGTTACTTGTTCTACTCAGTCATGGGTAGTAGATATTGGAGCTACTGATCATGTTTACATGTCTTTGCAGGGCTTCCTGGCAAAAAGACAGCCGAGTGATGGAGAGATTTCAGTCTACATGGGCAATGCTATGAAAGTGGTGGCAGTTGCAGTGGAAGACATCACTTTATCTTTTAGTAGTGATAGGATTTTAGTTTTAAAGGATTGTCTTTATATGCCTGGTTTTAGGCGAAACTTGATTTCAGTTTCTAAACTTTTTATGGATGGATATTCTGTTTCTTTTGATAACAAAGTTGTTATCTTTAGTGATAAACGTTTTATCTATTTTTGCACATTGGATGGACATCTTTATTTACTTAATCCTATGTAAAACACTACACAATTGTATTTATTGAATACGTCGATCATAAACCCTAACAAACGAAAAGAACCTTCGAAAATGAATCAAACCTATCTTTGGCATCTTAGGCTCGGCCACATTAACCTTAAACGGATACAAAGACTAGTAAATAATAGGCCCTTGTCTTCATTGGTCCTAGAATAGTTCCCTTTGTGTTAATCCTGTTTGGAAGGTAAAATGACCAAGTGACCCTTTAAGGATAAAGGGAATAGATCTGAAGAGGTATTAGATTTGATTCACTCTGACTTATGTGGCCCTATGTCAGTTCAGGATTGAGGAGGGTACGAGTATTTCATCACGTTCATTGATGATTACTCAAGGTATGGGTACATATACCTGTTACGCCGCAATTCAGAATCCTTTGAGACTTTCAAAGAATTCAGAGGGGAAGTGGAAAAATGTACAGGTAAAAGTATCAAATCACTACGGTCTGATCATGGTGGTGAGTACCTTTCGAATGAATTTAGAGACTACTGGGCAGAGAAAGGGATTACATCTCAGTTGACTGCACCTGGCACACCATAGCAGAATGGCGTGGCAGAGAGAAGGAACTGAACATTGTTAGAGATGGTTAGATCGATAATGAGCTCTTCAGATGTGGCTATTTTGTTCTCGGGATATGATTTGGAAATGGCAGCCTATATTCTCAACGTGGTTCCATCAAAATCAGTCCCATCTACGCCCACAGAACTTTGGACTGGACGAAGGCCCAGTCTTAGACATTTTCAGATTTAGGGTAGTCCAGCACATGTGTCGGATATCCCAAAGGAACGAAAGGTGTTTATTTTACAGTCATAAGGATCAGAAGATCATTCACTACAAGAATTTCGGTTATAAACAACACTCGAAAGACAATGGCTCAAATGTGAGCCGTTGTCTTTTTACACACAGACAACGGCTATTTATTACTGCGTTGTCTATGACCGCACTTTTTATATAGACAACGGTTATTAGCCGTTGTCTATATATATAGAGACAATGACTAAGAGTAACCGTTGTCTCCTAAATTTTAAACCATTGTCAAGAATCATTTAAACAACAGTTAAATGCAACGGTTGGCTTTAGATGTTGTCTTTATTAATATTGACAACGGTTGTATTTACTCCGTTGTCATTTTGCACCAATTGTACGTAAATATCTAAACTTGGTCGTTGTCTATCACTTTTTTTTAAATAAAAGACGTCATTTTATTTGGGAGTAAATCCAAAATCCCTAAAATTCACCTAAGTCCGGATTTGAACAATCTCTTGCCGCTCTACAGTTCTCTCCCTCTCAATCTCTCACAGCTCTCCCCTCTCAATCTCTCACCGTTTCCCCATCGCTCACCCAACACTTTCATTTCTTTCATTTCAAAACCCACAAATCAAGAAAAGAAAAAAAGGAAAAAAAAGAATCCTTGAAATTATTTAGTTTTTGCAAGCGGAGCAATGGTGGATCAGTTGACTGACGAACAGATCTCTGAGTTGAAGGAGGCTTTCAGCCTATTCGACAAGGATGGCGATGGTACTAAGCTCTTCTTCTTCTTTCCCCCCCTTTTCCGATTTTGTTTTGTGTAATTTCGTATATCCTAACTCCTGTTGTCATTCACTGCGTGTTGTTTTGTTTTATTGACTTTTTTTCCGGATCAGATTGGTCATTATGTCTTTCTGATTTGTTTGATTGCAACCATGACTTCGAATTAGGTTAAATCAATTGCAAATCTTCGGTCAAAATGGTGGATTTTTATGTTATTCACGTGTCGTATTAATGCATTTTTTATGTGTTTTTTTTCTGTTCTTTTTGCAAATATCTGCAAAATTATTTGTTGTTGTTGAATTAACCTATGTGTGAAAGATTGTGTAAATTTGTAAAAAATTGTCTGCCCAACTTAAAATTTTAATCATCTCTAGCTGTGACTAAATCTGCTATGGTGACTGAGAAGCAAGAAGAAAAAGTTTAATGAGTTAATGACCTGATTAACAGTTTTGTGAAGTAAAAAAATCGGATACTCTAGCTTTTGAGATGGTTTCTTTAGTTTAGAAATTGATAAGCTATTTGAATTCTCCTTGTCAAATGCATATAGAACCACATAAATAAATATATATTAATATTTTAATATTTTAAATATATTATCACCAGAAATTTCTCTCAATATTGTTGTTAACATTTTTACACATGTATCATATGTAAATGTATACTTACAGGTCATTTAACTTGGTTAGGGAAGTAAGGATGGAAGGGATTGGATATTTGAATTCTCCCAAGTCATATACATACACGTAAATATAAGTCTGTAAATTAATAGAAATGAATAAATCAGGTTGGTTTAGAAGGAAATGTGCTGAATTGAGAAGCATACAACTCTTCTTCATCATATATAGGCCAACAATTTGCTATTCTGAGGAGTTAACAAATAGCTGTTCTGTTGAGGATTCTTTTGTAACTAAATTGAATTTGCCAAAAAGGGGCTTTGTAAAGTTTGTAGCTTTGTGAGTTATTTTACTTTCTTTCATGGTTCTGATAGCTCCTTTTGTCTCTGTAAGAAATAGATAACAACTTTACATTATTTCTGCTCATCTACTATTTTAATGATCTAGCTGCCAGTTGAGGTGGGTGGGGGAGGGAGGGAGAGTTCTAAGTTTAATCAATCTTTGCACTAAATTATACTGCAAAATCATGTTCATTGCATTTTTATATTTTTAATGTATTTTTGGGGGTATTCTTTTGGTCGATGCAGGGGTTATGTTGGGATTCATAGTTCGGGATTCAGAGACTTTTTATTGAAGCCAGAGCTTCTTCGAGCCATCGTGGATTCCGGATTTGAACATCCTTCAGAAGGTATAATGCATTGAATACAACCTAATACTTGTAAAATATTTTCAAATAAAAATGAAGACTTTGATTAGCTGCTGGAGCTCTTCTATGTTTTTACTTGTATCATTCACCCATATTTATCTTCACTTCTTGACCTAGTAAGTGACTGAAAGATTCCTACTCTATAGAGGATTTTTACCCTGTGAATAGGAAGTTAGTTTCTTGATGAAGACGTTCTTGGGGTCTATCACTATTAATCTTGCATGAAAATCTGTGGGTTTGCTTTCCACTATAAGTTGCTTGTTGTCCCAGATTGTAGCTACTTTTTCTTCATTCCCTGTATATATTGTATAAGCTTGTATTTACTAAATGTTTAGTTTTCTTTTTCAAGTAACAATTAATCTATCTTGATTTTCCATCCAAAAATTGGTCTAGTAAACCTTTCAATTAAAAGACTCTTGAAGAACATTTTTACTGATGAAATTTGAATGTTTCTAAGGTGCATGAAATTAATATAAAAATTAAAGGACACATTTAAATTCTGTAACATATTGATATAGATTTTCATTTTAAGCTGATTAATTCTTACCTGCTTGCTTCAATTTAAATTCTTCCAATTAGGAGATGGTGTCTTCATCCAATTATAGCTAGCTATATGCTCTCCCTCTCTCTCTCTCTCTCTCTCGTTTAATTTTTTTCCTTTGTGTGATCTGAAACAACAATAGTCTTCCTGTATATAAAGTGATGCAGTAGTATTTGACTTGCCAAAACTACTACCCATAATTTTATCAGTGATGATTTCAAAATCAGTCGACTTAGTTCTGTATTACATGTGCTTTAAATACTGTGGTGGTCTCTTTCTATTGCATAGACTATTTTGTCTTAACTGGCCGATATTCGTGGCAGGGGCATAAAATTATTGGCTCTCATAGTGGGGTTAAAATTTGTAGATGGACTAAGGCTGAGCTTAGAGGGCGTGGAGGATGTTACAAGCACTCTTTTTATGGCATTGAGAGTCACAGGTACAGTTAATCTTGTTTGTGTTGTGGGCTACTAATATTTATTTTGTTATAGGAAATATAGTAGTTGATACTTCGTGTTTCTTTTTTTTCCAGTTAGTTTGATGAAGTCGGCATGTTGAAATGATTGATGTTTGTTATCGACATTCGGGATACAGCTTGATGGCAATTTTATGGATTGTGATTTTTGTATTATAGACATTTTGGATTGTGACAATTTTATTTGACACGTGTGACTTTTGGATTATTGACATTTTGGATTAATATTGATATTTGGTATTGTTTTATATGGCATTATATAATATTCAGGCTACATTTTATATTAATTTCGCAGGTTTTAATAAAATTTGGTATTGCAATTTGGTAAAAAAAATTTGCAAAATTAAATAAAAGACAACGGCTAGAGAGCTGTTGTCTATAATATTAATCGACAACGGCTGCATCACAAACCGTTGTCTGTAAACTAAGAGACAACGGTTGGTACACAGTTACCGTTGTCTATATCGACAAAGACAACAGTTATATTCTAAATCACCGTTGTCTATTGTCATAACTGTATTCAGAATTAACAACGGTTGGAAATAACCGTTGTCTATATTGAAGTAGACAACGGTTATTACGCGTTGTCTTTCAGCGCGTCCCTATAGACAACATCTTTATAGACAACAGCTAATTCAATTAAAGACAACGCGGATTAACCGTTGTCTATAGCTAAAATTCTTGTAGTGATTGTGAGTACCAATGCTCGATTCTTAGAGGAAGACTATGTAACAAATCACAAGCCAGGAAGTGAGATAGTACTCGAGGAGCTTCGAGGGGAAAATTCAAATCTGACACCAACAGTACAAGAATAGGAACCACAAATTACTACACAATGTGTCACAGAAGTACGGGAACTGCCTCGTCACAGTGGAAAGGTTGTACATCAACCTGACAGATTCATTAGTTTGGGTAAATCTTCAGATTTCCTTGAAGGAGTATATGAATTGGATCCCAGGACCTACGAAGAAGTGATCCAAGATAAAGATGCAGATTCTTGGAAATCTGCAATGGAATCTGAGATTGGATCTATGGATCACAATCAAGTCTGGAAGCTTGTAGAACCACAAGATGGGGTAAAACCCATTAGCGGTAAGTGGGTCTACAAGTGCAAGAGAGGACCTGACGGGAAGGTTGAACCCTTCAAGGTAAGATTGGTGGTGAAAGGGTACACTCAGAAAGAAGAGATCGATTATGAGAAAACCTTTTCACTGGTAGCCATGCTTAAATTAATTCAGATTCTCTTGTCAGTTGCCGCTCACTTGGATTATGAGATCTGGCAGATGGATGTCAAGACAGCTTTCCTGAATGGAAGTCTTGAGGAAAACATCCACATGAGCAACCAGGGGGTTTCATTGCTAAAGGCCAAGAGAACTTAGTGTGTAAGCTTAAGAGATCCATTTATAGACTTAAGCAGGTGTCCGGTCTTGGAACATCCGTTTTGAAGAGGTTATCCAGTCATATGGATTCGTGCAATGTCCGGATGAGAGCTGTGTGTATAAGAAGAGTGACGGAAATGTGATGGCTTTCCTCGTGCTATATGTTGATGATATCTTACTTATTGGAAACAGTAAGAAAGTATTATCTAACATAAGGGTGTGGTTGTCCAAACAGTTCGATATGAAAGATCTGGGAAAATTCGGACACGTCCTTGGCATCAAGATAATTCGAGATCACCAAAAAAGGATGTTGTGCCTATCCCAGGTGACATATATCGACACAGTGCTAGCTAGGTTCAACATGCAGGATTCCAAGAAAGGTTTTATACCTTTCAGGCATGGAATTCATCTATCCAAGGAGATGTGTCCCCACACACTAGGCCTGATATATACTATGCAGTCGGCATGGTAAGCGGATATCAGTCTAACCTTGGACAAGGCCACTGGACTGTGGTTAAGAATATTCTCAAGTACCTGAAAAGGACTCGAGATTATATGCTGGTATACCGCTCTGATAGTCTAGTGCCTTTGGGTTACACGGACTCAGATTTTCAATCAGATAAAGATCAGAGTAAATCTATCTTAGGCTATGTGTTTACCTTTGGAGGTGGGGCTATTGCATGGAGGAGCATAAAGCAGAATTGCATTACAGATTCCACTATGGAGGCGGAATATGTAGCTGGCTCTGAAGCTGCAAAAGAGGCTGTTTGGCTCAAGAGCTTCTTGATGGGCTTGAGCGTGGTTCCTGATTTGCCTAAGAGTATCACGGTATATTGTGATAACTCGGGTGTAGTGGCAAATTCGAAGGAACCCAGAGCCCATAAGGCAAGTAAACACATAGAGAGAAAGTACCATCTTATACGAGAAATCGTTAAGAGAGGAGATGTGGCAGTGGTCAAGATTGCATCGGAGGACAATTTGGCTGATCCATTCATGAAGAGCCTTCCAGCTAAGACCTTCTATGGTCACGTGGAGAAAATGGGAGTTAGATGTAGATCCGGAATAGCCATTTCAGATTTTAGTTAAAGTTGGAGAGTTTGTCAGTTTGTTTAATATTTGAAAGACATGCTTCAAGTATAAGTGGGAGATTGTTCGTTTTGTATACTAGAAGACCTGTATTTTGTATACATTATTGATGATGTTTTATGATGATATAGAATGAATAGAATTGCAGTCACTATTTGCATTAAAATTGTTATATTTACATGCATGTTCATTATACTTACATTGTAAATGATATAGTGTGGGTAAACACACGGTTAGATCATATCATTGGTTCCTTGTAATGTATTAAAGAGCTCACGGCTTAGATAGCCCTGAACCCACCATCGGTACACCGTAGAATAATCTAATAGTCGGTTTATCTAGACTAGTTGATTATTCTAGTACACGGGCAAGTGTATTAAGGAGGATCTACTTAGAATTCTATTCTCTATTCTGACCTTAAATGTGAGAATAAAAATTCACAGAGTTTGGGTTCGTAAGCCCTATATATTGACGCACATATACGTGTAGTGTTTGCAGTTTTGATTTATCAAAGGGTGAGATTCTTTCATAGAACCAATAATCTCGATATCTTGGGTTGTAACATCTACATATATGATGGGTCGTGCAATGTGTAGGGGCACCATGTCCTGGTGCGCCATATTGATGGTGTCCTCTTGAGGAAACACAAGTTCATGTTGAAACCCTACAGGTGGAATTTATTCCGTACATGAGTAAAGATTGTGTGGTACTACTCAAGAATAAGATATTAATTAATTATAGCTATCAGAAGCTTGCATAATTAATTAATGAACATTATATCTTAAACACGGGGAATGACTGGACTAAAGGAGAAAGCATATTCAGAAATATGTATTAAATTGGTAGGTTGGTATTATTTCTTTAGTGGAATAAAAATAATACTTAATTTATTTAATTATATCATAAGTTTGTTGTATATTGGAAATTAAATAAATTAGTAGGCCAATTTAATATTCTTCTAGATCTCTGTTGTAGCCCAATGTGACTTTAATGGACTGGAGATGGAAAAAGAGATTGAGGCCCAAGCTCAGTAAGTCTGGGACTTGATATTTTCACCCACCCCCTTATAAATAAGGGAGGTGGAGATGAAAATTTCAGTGTTACAAATCAGCTCCTCTTGTGTTCTCTTTATCTCCACAGATTCCATACCGATCTAGTAGATTTTAGCCCACCTTGAATCTAGATACAGTCCGGGAATAAAATAGAAGATCAAGGAGTGGAATATCACAGTGGGGGCGCCGTTTACATCATACACAACAACAAGATTAGACCTTTGATCTTGTCTTCAACCCGTCGTTTAATTTGTAAGTCATTTTCGGTATTCTATGTTTTCACTTTTAGTAGAATCGAAAACTGGCTATGCATGTTTATTAAACTCGATTTATTAAAACATATGAGATGCATAAATATATGAAATACATGACATTAGGATTAATGAACATCCAATTAGATCCTGCGGTGGTTCAATTCGAAAAAACCCCAACACATAGTACCCATCATAAGCACGAGATTTTGATGAACAAGTGGCATATATGGACAAAAAGAAAGGATCACACGTATATAAGCCCTTAATTAAATCAAATTCTAACATTTTGGCATACATAAGATTTAGGAGTACGTACCTTTGAGATAAGGTGTCTGCGACGACGTTCTCTTTTCTTTTCTTATACTTGATGACGTATGAAAAGGATTCGATGAATTCAACCCATCGTGCATGCCTATTGTTTAGATTCTGCTGGCCTTTCAGGTACTTTAAGCTCTCATGGTCCGTGTGAATCACGAACTCCTTAGACCACATGTAGTGCTGCCATGTATCTAAAGCTCTCTTCAAGGTGTACAACTCCTTATCATACGTAGAGTATTTAAGGGCTGCATCATTGAGCTTTTCACTGAAATATGCAACTGAACGCCATTCCTATATTAAAACAGCTTGAATTCCCTTGCCTGAGGCATCACACTCAATATCAAATATTTTGTTAAAGTTCGGAAGACAGAACATGCGCATTACACAATAAAGATTTCAAAGTATTAAACGCATGCTCTTGAATTGGACCCCACTCAAACTTTCGATCTTTCTTTCTTAACTCAGTAAGTAGCGTGGCTATGCTGGAAAAATCATGCACAAAGCAATGATAAAACCTAGAAAGTCCGTGGAAAGATCAGACCTCAGACGCCGATGTAGGAGTCGGCCATTCCTTGAGCGCCTTGATCTTGGAACGGTCTACTTCTATACCGCGTTCACTGACAATGAAGCCGAGAAATATAACTTCTTTTATGCAAATAGTACACTTACACAAGTTTCCATATAACTTAGATGCTTTCAAAAGATCAAAAACATGCCTAAGGTGCTGTATATGTGTGTGTGGCGTGTCACTATAGATCAGGATGTCATCAAGATACATGACCACAAATTTCCCAATGACTTCACACAAAACATGATTCATTAACCTCATAAACATGCTCGGTGCATTTGTGAGACCAAAAGGCATGACGAGCCACTCATACATACCATGTTTTATTTTAAAAGCAGTCTTTCATTCATCCTCTTCTTGCATATCTACTTGAAAATATCCAGAACGTAAATCTATCTTAGAAAAGATCTTAGAACTAGACGACTTATCAAGCATGTCATCCAAATGTGGAATAGGAAAATGATACTTTACCGTGATTTTATTTATTGCTTTGCAATCCATGCACATGCGCCATTCATTTTTCCTCTTCGGTACTAGATTCACGAGTACGGCGCAGGGATTTATGGATTCTCAAATATGTTGCTTCTCTAAGAGCTCCTTGGCTTAACGGTCTATCTCCGTTGTCTCATCAGGGCTGGTATGGTAAGCGGGTCAGTTTAGAAGCACGGCTCCGGGCTAGAAGTTGATTTGATGCTCGATTCTTGAATCGATGACAAATCACTAGAAATCTCATCCAGAACACATCACTATACTCGTCTAACAGGGGCTTTACATCACTAGAAACACAAGAATCATTAGTAGCACTGCCTTTATATGTAAGTAAGACGAGAGGCAAACCTGCTTTCACGGTCGTTTCGACTCCTTTAACCGAAATAAATAAACTGCGCAGCTTTGCTTTATTTGCAGCTGAATCCACTGCTTTACCATGAGTTAAAGAGTATTAGGGGGCTACAATGAAGAGGTGGAAGTGGCGGCAATGGACTGGCCGGCAGCGGTTTTGGCCGGATGCCCGATGGCACCCTTCTTCGCGGCGACAATGGCTGCCTGTTTCTTCTTTTCCTCTTTGAACCTCTATTGCTTGTGTTGCTGATCCCCGACAACAACTTTTAGGGACAACAGCTTTAGGGTACTAGTTCAGCCATTGGTCTTGAAGGTGTACGTGTTCAGTCGTCTGTTATAGATTGCACACTTGTCAAACTGCCAAGGTCTACCTAAGAGAAGATACGCTGCATCCATAGGATAACATCGCACAAAACAGTGTCAGAAAATGTGCCAATTGAGAAATCGACACTTGCCTGGTAGATCACGCGTATCTCGCCTCTATCGATGAGCCATTACAGTCGGTATGGCTTTGGATGCTTCTAGGTGACAAGGGCGAGTTTATCAACTGTTTATTGACTAATGGAATTAATGACACTGCCACTGTCAATAATCATCAAGCAAGTTTGGCCTTTGATTGCTGTGTGGGTGTAGAAAATATTCTCCGGCTGATGATATCGCCTCAGACTTCGAATTGTAACAAGACTGACTGCTGGTAATTCTGGATCAATCTCTTCAGACTCGACATCATCCTTCTATTTCTCTTTACTGGCATCACCTAGGGGCTATTCAAACTCCTCCTCACTAGCTGACTCGATCTCATCTTGTTCTGTAATGTACAGAACTCGCCGATTCGGACACTGGGCTTGAAAATGGCCCCAACCTTGACATTTGTGACACTGGATGTCATGAACTCAGCTAGGGGCTGCATTGGGTGATAGAGTTGACTGATTAGGCTCTGTATAGAGTTGCCTTAACTGTACGGATGGTGTAGACTCGGGTCTACGGCTTGGCTGTGGTGTAGAATGATTAAAAAGCTGAATGGGCTAATCTGAAGGTGCCCGAGGTTGTGTGGATCAGTTGGTGCTGAATTTGATGCAGCTCGGTGCCAAGGTTGGTGTGAAGGGGCTGCACTGTGTGATGATCAGTGCTGGCCATCTCTCAACTGTCGTTCTATAATGGTGGCATAATGCACCGTCTCCTCGATGCTAGAAAAGTCTCTCAGCTCGACTTCACAAGCTATATCCAGATTCATTCCTTCAATGTACCGGATAATGGTAGCATCAAGTGATTCTTCTTTCCCTACTTGATTCAGTGATGTCTCGAGTTTCTTGTGGTATTCCTCAATCGAACGAGTGTCTTGTTTGATTCTATTCAGCTTCTTCTCAAGCTTTTGTTCATAGTGTACCTGGATGAAGCATCCTCGCATGACGTCCTTCATCTCTTGCCATGTGTCGATGGGTGGGTATCGATCTCGGCATCTTATTTCTTGTTGATTTTCCCACCATGAGGCTGCATAGACTCTAAACTCCAGGGATGCGAGCTAAACCTTCTCTAACTCGAAAAAGTCTAACACTCAAAGATCTTGTCTACTTTCCTCTTCTAATCGAGGTACACATCAGGGTCGTGTAATCCCTCAAATTTTGGAATGCTGGTCTTGATATTATTCAACATTGAATCAACATCTCCATATCTGGGTCGTTCGGCGCGTAATGCATGTCGAAAAGGACCTTGGGGTCGATCACGGTGATTTCTCCTCCCTGGTGATATGAAATCGGCTTCGTACTCACTAGCTGTATCGGACTCGTGCCCGACATCTTCTTCTTTGGGTGCTTGCGGCTTGGGCTGCCTTGCTGCGGCCCTTTGAGGTTGAGCTTTCCTCGTTGCGTCCCCTTGAGGCTTGACTGGCCTCTCGGCGGCTCCTTGGACAACTTGTACCTCGTTCGGTCGAGTTTTAAGCTACTCCAATTGCTCGGTTAACTTAGCTAGTTGATTACCAAGCTCGTTCCTCAAAGTTTGATTCTGTCACTCAAAGTACTGAGCCATATCATCAAAGTGGAACTTAGCATCCCAAGCTGGTGTAGATGAGTAGGACGGCTCCTCCGGGGTATTAGGCGACTTCAGGTCATCATTTTGTGGAATGGACGACTCAGGTTTGTTATTTTTCTTCATTGTATCTGCAAAACAAACAAACATAAAGAAAACAGGGTGTTGGACCTCACAATCCTCATGGCCACTCATTTGTTTTCACTCTGATTTTTTCTCTCGTGTATCACACAAATATGGTAAAATTGGTCAAATTTTTCTGTTGCTTAAGATCAGCTCATCTCGGTCTTCTCGTAAGCTCGGACTAGTCGATCAAGAACCACGGTGAAATTTGGATGGGATAGAGTACACAAACCATAAATTTTGTGTAGATGGTGTACACGAACCAGCTGCCTTGGTGTAGGGTATATGGTGTACGGATGTATGGACTGGATGGTATACGGGTGTAGATAGTGGTATATGGAATGAGGCTGGAAATTTCAATCCTAATGGTGTGAATGAATGAAATTAAAAGGTGTGGACAGGGTAATTTGGATGTAAGAAAGGATTTGGATGGTACTAAGCTAGATAAGGCAATAAAAAGAATAGATAAGGTAATATCTATTTGGATGTGTTTCACCTAGATGGACACAATCTAAATAGCCTAAAATATCTATTATAGTAGGAAAGAGCCTAAAACAACTAAACAAGAACAAGGAATTCGAAAAAAAAAAATCAATGCATATTTTTTTTTATTGAACTTTTTTTTATCTGCAAAACAACTTGAACTTAACTAGAACAGCAACAATAACTCTCTTAAAGAACAAGACACGGACATCAACAATGAACTCGATCAGATTGAATTTTTTTTACTTGCTATTCGAATCTAGCTAAACAAGACCTAAATAACACACTTGAATACTAAACACAAACTGGAATTGATTGATCGAACAACAACTTTTTTTCTAACTAGCTGCATTTTTTTTATACAATCGGTGCCTTTTTCTTAAACCGATGTATCATTTACAACTCGATAAAAACACGTTCACATGAACAATGAAAATAACAAAGACACGACTCGGTATTGAACCACGAACAGCTATGTCGTCGTAGTTTTGATACCACTTTATGATGTGAGCTCAAGGAATTCAAGATCACAACAATTAAACAAAGTACGCAATATAAACGAGAACACATGACGATGATGTAAGGGGATCAATACCAAACAATTAAGCTAGAGTCAACAATTATCAAGTGCAGAAAAATAACAACTATATTAACGTGCAATATGACACAATAACAAGTTGTATAGAACCCGATGAATGCACTGAATTAGACTCAATTAATAGACTCTTAGATTATCTAGATCATGACACAACCAAGTAAAAACACAAGCCAAATAAATAAGAAAAGGACACGGCTAGGGCAGATTGTGAGGTGGACGATTATGGCAATAGCTAGGGCTAGGGTTTATGGCTGAATATGGTTCGAACTTACTTGATGAATTTATGAAGATGAATCAAGTGACGATGGTGATGAATTGGCGTTGGAATGATGTTGATGAATGACGGATTGCAGGTATATGTTGATGGAAGATGCGGCAGCCTTATTGTCGTGATTTGTACCAAATCGAACCTGTAGAATTGAGATCCACGAATGCGATGTTAATACTCCTCGAATGATAGCTAATTCCCTCGTGAACTTGAAGAACTCGAAAGAACTTGATAAGACTTAGATTTTCTAGGGCTAAGAATGATTGTGAAGAAACAATGATCGGTTGTTTTGGTGAGGCAATGAGAAATAAATTCTTTAATTTCATGCAAAGTCTAAATGATAAATAACATAGTTGATCCCTATATATACTAGCTAGGGATGAAAATAATTAAAGAAAATAACAATGTTACCAAAAATTAAAGAGGACTCCTACCTTAATTAGGACTCTAATTAAGGTAATTACAAAAGATCAAAAATAAAATAACAAAAATCTATCTATGGATAAAATAATTCCCAATTAGGCTTCATAATTGGCAAAAATATCACAAGGTGGGCTGGTCCAATATGCCAATTAATTAGCTTAATCATCTTGGACTTCTTCATCAATTGTCAATAAATTGATAATTCTCGAGCTGTGCTTTAATTCTTCTTCTCCAACTTCAAGCTTCCTTCTAATTAATACTTGCAAATATCCTTGAATCTTTTTAGCTCTTAAGCACATCACATGACCTCTAAGTTGTAGCTCCAGGTTTTCATCTTCAGTGCCTTGCACGGCGGCTTGATCACCATATCAAGCACATAAAAATCTGATGGGAAAATAAGCTCGTCCACTTTCACCAACACGTCTTTAATCAGGCCTTCTGAATATACATTTGATCGGTCAGCTAGCTAAATGACCACACGATTCTCCTTCAATGGTCCAATCTTCTGTTCTTTGAACACCGACATGGGCATTACATTGATTGATGTTCCTAAATCCAGCATGGCCTTCTCCACTTTCTTATCTCCTATGATGCAAGGAATCATGAATATCCTTGGATCATCACACTTCTTGGGTAACTTCCTTTGTATCATAACTGATACATTCTCCCCAACTAAGAACCTCGCATCATCATTGAAGCACACTTTTCTAGTACAGAGTTCTTTTAGAAATGGAGCATACTACAGCACTTGTTTGATTGCTTCGATTAGTAGAATATTGATCTCCACTTTACTAAATACCTTCAGCATCTCCCTTATTTCTTCTTCTCTTTTATTCTGTGCCAATCTTCCAAGAAGAGAGGTTTCCGTTTCTATGGAATGGGCGCTTTGGCAGGTTGCTTGACTTCCGAAACAACAGGATCAGTCTGTTCAGCTTCTTGTGCCTCGTCTTCTTCAGATAAGTTTTCCGCTTCTTCTTCCAAGGGCACATCGTCCTTTTCTTCTACTAGCCTGACCATCTCTGGAAGCTCTTTTCTAGGCCAGAAGTTGTTCATTCCTCGAGTATCTCTAAATCGGTTCTTTTCATCATGAAAGGCTGCATCTTGAGCTGACGGTGTTGATGCTTCCTTCTTCCGGTTTAGGCTGTACTCATGAGCTTTGAGAGAACCAAACAGTTCTTTGGGAGTGATGCTGTTCAGATTTCTTGATTCTTTTGTTGCTATCACTTTCATGTCTCATTCTTCGGTGAGATTATCCAAATTTTTTGAGTTCATCTCAAAATTGGGATAGCTTCTTCCCAGGTTGGTCATCTCACTGATGATGCCTAGAAATCTGGTTTCAAGACTTGAGATGGACTCTTCTGGCTGCATTTTGAAGGACTAATATCTGTCGACTGCTAGTTGGAGCTTGTTTCCTTTGATGGCTTCGGACTCTTAGCATAGATCTGCTAGTAAGTCTCATATCTCCTTGGCAGTTGTGCAGTTCTTTGTGTCCTTCATTCTATCTTCATCTAGAGTTTGAAATAGTGTAGCCTGAGCAACAAACTCTAGATTCTTCAACTTCTTCTCTTCACTTGTGAGAAGATTAGTTAGCTTTAGGATCCTTGCTGGTTGATTGGTATCAACTATGTGGGCTTCATTGTCTATCATGATAATGATTGGACCTTCTTCAATAACTTCCCACATGTTCTCATGGATCGAGCAGAGATGCGCCTTCATTTTCCTGCTCCAATTATCATAATTCTCAACTGAAAACAAAGGTAGCTTATGGTTTCCTATAGCTTGACATGTTAGCACAGATAAGTAGATTTGATTCAATTGATCTGCAAAAACGGCTGATCCTTAGAATCAACCGCTCTGATACCACTTGTTGGTCCCAGACGAGTCGATGTCAGTTTAGAGGGGGGTGAATAAACTGATATAAAAACTTTCACTTCAAATGCGGAATGATAAGGGCCCTTTGACTCGCTTAGTCACTTATCTATGCACAGATCAGTTGAGCACTTTTAGATAGCTTCAGTGCAGATTGTGTGAGCTTGTGTACAGTTCAAAGATATGTGAGTATAAGCAAAATAGTACAACACACAGACGATTTATAGAGGTTCGAAGGCTCAAACTTCTATGTCCTCTCTTCCTTCCGTAGAAGGGCAGCTCCACTATATAACTTGAGTTTCTTTACAAATTATACAATGAAGGACAGTTGGCTGAACCTGGTAACTGCTCGCAACCTCAGCGGGTTGACGACTCACACTTGCAGTCCCTAACTGCTCGCTAGGGAGGTAAGTGCTATTGACTTCTTTACAAGGTTTTAGATCTCTTTCGATCTTCAAGAGGTTAGTCTTGAACAGGGGATATCAACTGATTTGCTCCTTTAATTGAGCTGGGTAGTTGATCGGTGTATTGCTGGAACTAAGAAGGTTGCTCTAGCTGGATTATCAACAGCTAGCTGAATGCTTTGATTCTGTGGATTCTTCTTCTCAGTTAGACTCGCGCAGATTTAGCAAATGCTGAACTTGAGCTGTGTGGAAGGGAGAAAGAAAGCTCAGTTGTAAGTAGCTTGAATGAAGGTTTCAAGAATAAAAGTCGCGAAAAAGTCATTTGAAAACTTTGATTCACTTTTCTTTTATAGAGGAGTGATTTTGTGATCGTTGAGTTCCATTGATTAGTGGCTCTGTTGGCTCATCAATGGCAGATGGTCTTTATGATCGTTGGAGCTTTTGGTTGAAGTAGTCATTGTTTTGCCAATCGATCTCTGTTGGATATTTAATTCCAGTAGCCGTTGTTTTGCCAATCGATCTCTGTTGGATATTTAATTCCAGGATCTCTACTGAAGCATTTATTCCAAGATCTTCATTTGAACATTAACTCCAGGACTCTCTGACTGGCAGTTCTAAGCTCCATTTTAGCAAGTTTGAGTTCCAGTTTGCAGCTCTGAGCTTATCTGCTCAGTTCGGCTATCACTCCAGTTGGCAGTTCTGAGCTTGTCTGCTCAGTTCGGCTATCACTCCAGTTGGTAGTTCTGAGTTTCTTTCTCCAGTTCGACTGATCACAAGCTGTTGAATAGCTTGTCAGTTCGACTGGTCTTTCTTGAGCTTTCCTATCAGATGTTATTGCTTGTTTTCTTCTACAAGCTGGCTGACTTCAGTTCTGGCCTTTGATTAATTCATCTCTTCAGTTTGGCTGAAGTTAAGTTTGACTATCAGCTGGATACTTCCAGTCTTTAGTTAAACTGATCTCTTATCAGTTTCTTCAGTTTTGTTGATTTTTCTTTCAACTCTACTGACTTAGCTGTCAGTTTATTTTTACTGGTTTGACTCCTTTAACCCTCAGTTGGATTGAGTTCTGACTGGTTGGCGTATACTTCCAGCTGGTAGACCATGCTCCAGTTGGGTTGACTCTGGTTTCAGTTGAATTCCTTTTTGAGGCTCCAGATTGTTTAGCTCAGATCTACAGCTTGGATCTTGATCAGTTTTTCAGGAATAGTTTTGACATCTCATCAAAACTTCATCTAGGGGTTCCTTGATAGTTTTTCCTAACAAATCTGTTTGCTCATGTGCGAGAAACTGGCTCGGGTTTCTTGCTTGAATTTCTCATTTTCTTCAGCCATGGCATACACAAGATCCTCCAATCTTGATCTTCTCTTCTCCCTTGGCAGTGGTAATGGGTGTACATGGTGCTCATCTTTTGGCCTTTTCTATCTAAAATTCTCGTGGTCTCTCCATCCAGGGTTATAAGTCTGAGAATAGGGATCATATCTTCTGGAATGCCCATTCTGGCCACCTATGGCATTCACTTCTTCCATTTCATCTTATAGAGTAGGGCATTCATCAGTGAAATGAAGTACACTCTTGCATACTCCACAGGGCCTGGGCTTCTTCACCATGCTCATACCGGACAAGATCTTTTTGATTTTGTCACACAACCTATCAATCCTGCAGTCCTGGTTCGGTGTCTTTTCTGATTCACCTACAACTCGAATGCCCTCTCCACCAAGATCTCGATTGTCTTCAGCCATTTCAGTGAGAATTCGAAATGCTTCAACAGGTTATTTGTTCAATATAGACCCTCCACATGAAGCATTCACAATCGTCTTCTCATGTGGTCTCAATCCTCTGACAAAATACTGAATCAAGTCATGTTCATAGGCATTTCTCCAGCATCGCCTAGAATTTTCCCTATTAGTCATAGAAACTCTCGTTGGTTCCCATCTTCATGCTTCATATCTTTCTTCTCATTTCTTTCACTCTGGATACTGAGAAATATTTCTCCAAAAACTTCTGCTAAAGTTGTCTCCATGTGGTCACAGCGCCAGTCGATAACATGTACAACCAATCCTGTGCCCTATCTTGAAGAGTGAAAGGGAACGAGACCAACTGCACATACTTTTCTCATCTATAGTAAGATGGTTGAGTCTGGAAAACCATCTCAAAATCTTGCAAGTGTCTTTGTGGATCCTCTCCAGGCATTCCGTGGAAGTTTGGCAAGATTTGGATAAAATTTGCATGAATATCCTAGTTCTCAGTCACTGTTGGGAGTGTAATGCCCATCGGGCATAGATTTATATTAGTCGGAAAGACGAACTACCTTAGATTCCGGTTGTCATCTGCGTTTCCATTTGCTGCGGCCATGTTGTTGATGTGACCATTCTCAAACTGTCTTTTCTCCACGTGCACTTCGGCTCCTTGATCTTTTTGATCTTCTGGTGATAGTGTGGGCTCACAAGGTCTGTTTGTGGCTCGACGAGCCTTTTTCACTACTGCTCTGTTTTTTCTCAAGGTCTTTTCTATCTCCGGATCGTATAATAGAGTCTCCCCTAAAGAACTTCTAGACATCAACTTCTAAGCTCACCAGCTTGGAAGGTAAAATCACTGGAAATCAGCTCTCTGGCAATGGCACCAATTTCACGTGCGGTCGTTTCGTGCTCAAAATAAATTTGTAACTCTTGTGCCCACAACGAGCGTATCTAGCTCATGAGTATGGATCGATCCCACAGAGAGCTGTTGTGATTTTACCTTCGAGTAGCCAATCACAAAAAGGGATTTGGTTTGTTGTCACTTATTAGAAATTAAATCTGCAAAAGAACACTAAAGAAAATATCAAATAATAAAGGTTCCGGCACTTGAACTAGAATTTGATTTAAATATAAAACTACTCAATCATGGGCACACCAATTTACATGCATGTTAAGTCATCCAGTTATGGAAACCGAATTCCTTTCTACGTTATTCATCCTTTCATTTTAGGTTTAAGAGCAATTCATCGTAAAGTAAACCCCTAACCTATCACCTACCCTCCTGTTCCCCAAAGAGATGTATTGGAAAAATTGTTAGAAAGATCCAACTGATGGTTTTGATGAAATGCCAAAACATATTTGATGATCCTATGAAAAACTACAGGTTATTTGAAGCTGGAAATCAGGGGTAATGATCAAGTAAGACTTCAGACAAAGTCAAGCTGAAATGAGAGTCAGTTTTACTGAAGCAAGATCAACCAACTTAAAGGTTGCCTTGGTCAGACCAATCAGAGTCAACTCTTCAAAGCTTAAAAAGCTAGAGGGGGAAGAGAACTTTGGAGACTGGTAGGCATCCATAGATAAGTAACCATCAGTCTAGCTGAAAGCCAAGAAAGACTGATGAGAGCAGGCCTAACTTGAAAAGCTGAAGCTGAACTGATCAAGAATCAGTCAGCCAATCCTAAACCAGATCAAAGATCAATTTGACTAGGAGAAAGCTCAAACGATCAGCCGACTGACAGTCCAAAACTAAAAGATTTTAAAGCTAAGTTGCCAAAGTAGCTTCACTGGACTGATCCAGAACTGAAGCTTATGGAAGTTGAGGAACTACCAACTGGACAATCTCAGAGCTGAAAGTTGAGATAGCTTTAAAGCCCATTAGCTGAATGTCCAAAGCTGATAGCCGAAATACCAGCTCTCTCTGACAAGCAGTCAATGAAGATCTTGACAGGAAATCTTGAAAAGATCCTGATGATCTTTGAGCAGAAGTCATTAAAGTCAAACGGCTAGTTCATTTAAAGTTTCAAATGGCTACATGCATTAAACTGCCACCAGTGAATTCAACATATTCACCAATCACAATGGTCAAAATATCACTCATCTATAAAAACAGAGTTAACGCAATTTTGATCAAGACTTTCGCCAATCTAACTTTTGCTATCTTGCAGATATTGAGCTCTTCTTTCTCCCTCCCCATAGCTCAAAGCTTAAACCTCTTAAGTGAGAAAAGTTCTAACTGAGAAGGCGTGCTTCAAGTCTCAAGCAAGCAGCTACCTGATGAAAAATTCCAGCCACAGCAAAACTTCTCAGTTCAGTCCTTTAGAGATCAACTACCCAGCTTAGATGCAGATGCGTAAAAGAGCATTTTAGTTGATACCAGTTTCAAGACTGTACTCTTGAAGATCGAGCGAGATCTAAAATCGTAAAAAGACGGACAATAGCACCTAAAGTCTTAGCGAGCAGTTGGGACCGGTAAGTATGAGCTGTCGAACCAGACGCTGGCTGAGGAGGAGCATGTACTGATGGGTCCGTTCTTCCAGGACAGCAACAGTTGGAAAGGAGGCCGCGCTCGGTTTGAAGGGTGCCATTTTTAGGTCCAACAGAATTTCTTCACTGTGTAATTATAATAAAAAAACTTTACTCTTGCATAATGGATTGCCCTTCTGCTGAAGGAAGAGAGGACGTAGAAGCAAGAAGCTTCGAACCTCTATAAGTATTGTGTGTGTTGTACTTATTGCTTTAAGCTTTGCATGTTCTTCAACTGCACACTCTAGCACACAAGCTGCACTAATAGGCTAAGCTGACTTCTCAAGCTATCAGTCCTAACTGATCAGCTTATTAGCTAACCTCTAAGTCAAGCTCTCCCTCTCAACTGAATAAGTGCACATATAAAATATCAAAAGCGAGTCAGGGCCCTAAACATTCCATAATCAGTTTAAGTTTTTGAAGTCAGTTTATTCACCCCCCCCCCCTCTAAAACTGACATAGATTCATAGCGGGACCAACAAGTGGTATCAGAGTGGTTGATTCTAAGGATCGACCGTTTCTACAGATCATTTGAATCAGATCTGTTTATTTATGCTAACGTTTTAAGCTATGGGAAACCATAAGCTACCTCTCTTTTCAATTGAGAACTACTATAACTGGAGCAGAAGGATGAAAGCTCATCTATGCTCCATCCATGAGAATATGTGGGAGGTGATTGAAGACGGTCCAATCATCATTATGATGGCATATGAATCCCACATTATTGACGTCAACCAACCGGCCAAGATCTGAAAGAGAGAAGCATCCACTTCCTCTTCTCATGATGCTTCTTTCTATGCTGAAAGAAATCAGTTCAGAGAAGCCCACGGAAGAAACAATTTCTGACTAAGAGGCTCACCTACCAGAGAGAATCTAGGGGGATCGGTGACTGATCGAAGAAGAGAGTCAATCGACAAAAAGAGGATCCTGACTGGGGATATAAACGAGCAAATCCAGTCAATGACAAGATTGCTGGAAAAGCTGAGGAAGGTCAGAGATCAACAATCAGCTCAACCCCAAGTTGACGATGCTGCTAAAGGAGAAAGAACCCAGCAGCCAACTGAACGATCAGCTGAACAATTCAAGGTGGCTAAACCAAAACATAGAAGAATGTTTTCACTGTCACAAACAAGGGCACTACAGATTTGAGTGTCCCAAGCTTCCTGAAGATAAGAAGGCCAAAGTGAGAAGGAGCTTCTTCAAAAGGAAAGCTATGATTGCTAACTCCGAAAATGCCGTCCTCAATGACTTAGACTACCCATCTGGAATCAACTCAAATGGATATAGCTCAAAAGATGAAGCCCTACTTTGCCTCATAGCCGACAAAGATGAAGAGGTTAGTATGTCTAATTCAATAACCTCTTTCTATCACATACATGAAGCTTCGATCTCTGGAAATGAACTGGATAAATAGTTAAAAATCCTTGAAGATCAGCTAGCTTATGTATCAAGTATGCATATTGAACTGAAAAGTGAGAATGATGAGCTAAGAAGCAGAGTTGATGAGCTAAGTGTTGAAAATAAGAAACTGAAAAGTCTCAAAGCTCAGTCAACCGAGATAGATCAGCTGAAGCTGAGAAATGCTGAACTGGAAGCTGAGAATGAGCAGCTCAAGCTAGAAATTCTTGAAATAGAGGAATTAGCCCTCAACTTCAAGAAGAGATCCCAGACTCTAGATGAAATTCTGAGTCATCAGAGAGTCGAAGCTGGGAGTCCAGGGCTGGGATATAGCAAGTACACTACCATCAAAAAGAGCAAGGTAGTTGCTCAGAGCTGTGAATCTGGAATCCTAAAAGAATTCACAAGACCAGCTTATTCCACCCCAGTTGAGGAATCCAAAGACAAGGGGATCTTAGAAACTCCTCAAGCTCAGCCTAGAAATTAGACTGATCAGTCGAGTAGGGTAACTCGAAGATAGTCAGTCTTTCAAAGGCTTGGTGCTCAGTCAAAGCCACCAGATCAACACAGATCAGCTAACCAGCCCAGATCTACTGCTCGATCAAAAGCTTGTCCAAGGCCAAACTTTCAAGAAATGCCTCCAGCTCACTCCAGGTCTTCAACCTAACCAAGACCTGAAGCCTACTCAAGACCATCTCATCAGAAAAGGCCATTAGTTCAAAACATGCCACCAGGTCAGCAACGAGCCATAACTTCTTCTAGATAAGCCTGTTCTCAAAGGCCAGCCATGCATCAACCTGGAAGTTCTTCAAATCCCAAGAGAAATGTGCACACAAGATTGTACTATACGCGACAGCATAATACAATCTCTCTGGAAAAATTTACTCCAAGTGACTTTGCAACCCAGTATGATGAGTACTTGAACTCAAGAGATCAACCAACAGTCAATCCCAATCATAACTGGTTTAGAAAATGGTCATCCCTCAAAGGCCAAAAAGCTCAAAGTCAAAGGTCTATCAAAAACTGCCCAAGATAAAAAGCAACAAAGTCACAAGATGAGAGGATATTAGTTGAAGTCTTTTATCCTAACATTCATTGGAGGTACAGATCAATAGACCCAACTCTCAGTCAAAGAGTTATAAGGAGTCCAAGATTGATCAAGAGATCTAATTCTGAAGGATCTCTTAATCAAGAAAAGCTAAAAGTCTGGGGAATGTAGATTCCTAAATATTTGATTAACCTCTCAGGACCCGATATTATGCGGGTACCTAAAACCTAACCTTTGTTTTGCAGGGAAAGAGCATCCTATCCAAGAAAAAGGTCATAGATACTTGGTATCTAGATAGCAGGTGCTCAAAACATATGACCGGAGACAAGAATGATCTCGACGGTTACAAAGAGGTTAAGGGACCACTAGTCACTTTTGGAGACAACTCAAAGAGCCGAACCATTGGAGAAGGGTTTGTGGTCAAAGGAAAAGTTGTCGTAAATGGCGTGCCATGTGTTGAAGGACTGAAGCACAAGCTGCTAAGCATCAGCCAGCTTTGTGACAATGGGTACTTAGTCAACTTCAGCAACAACTTGTGTGACATAAGAGACAAGTCAACTTGAGCCATACTCCTGACTGGAGTAAGAAAAGGCAACATATACGTTGTTGACTGGTCAACTGGCTATTCAGAAGCTTGCTTTCTCTCCAAAGGATCAACGAAAGCAAGCTAGTTATGGCATCAACGACTTAACCATCTCAACTACAAAACTATCAACTACCTGGCCAAGAAAGAGCTAGTTGATGGCCTTTCCAAAGAAATCTACAAGAAAACTAGCGTCTGCGGACCATGCTAGAGAGGAAAGCAAGTAAAGTCGTCATTCAAGAACAAAAGCTATCCTCAAGGAACAACTGGCATTCTTTAGTTGCTACACATGGACCTATTAGGACCAGTGAAGCCACCAACCCCCAGAGGCAAGAAGTTTACTCTTGTAGTAGTAGATGACTACTCAAGATATACTTGGGTAGAGTTCCTGAGAAGTAAGGATGAGACTTTTGATAAGCTATCAATGTTGATCAAAAGACAAGGGAAAATCAGTTTAAAGGATAAGATCCGACAATGGAACTGAGTTTGTCAAGCAGCAAATGATCAATTTTCTGAGTGAACTGGAAATCACTCACGAACACTCAGCTGCAGAGACTCCTCAACAAAATGGCGTAGCTGAAAGGAGAAATTGCACGCTAAAGGAGGTAGCTAGAGCAATGGTAGCAGATACCAACATAGCTGAATGCTATTGGGCAGAGGTAGTTAACATAACCTGCCATATATAGAACAGAAGTACCATAGTCATCACACATGACAAAACAACCTACAAGCTATTCAAGGGTCGTAAGCCTTCTATCTCTTACTTTAAGGTATTTGGCTGCAAATGTTACATCCACAACAATGGCAAATCCCAGCTGAAAGCCTTCAGTGCCAAAGCTGAGGAGGGGTTCTTTCTCGGCTATAATGCCACTCATTCACAAGCTTACAGAGTGTTCAATAAGAGAACACTTATTGTGGAAGTAACATGTCATCATGTGGTATTTGATGAGCTTACTGATGAGTACAGGAACATGGAGAAAAACTGTACATCAGTACAAGCCTTGTCTAGTGAAATTCTGCTAGATTATGTTGATCACATTGTCCCAGAGCAGTTTAAAGCTTCACTAGAAGATGGCATTGAAACTAATTCTAGACCAGTTGAAGACAACTTGGTCAATGAGGACAAAAATTGTGGTGAAACCTCGAACCCCATAGCTGAAATAGGTGGAAGAATCAGTGAAGACGATGAACAAGTTGGAGCTAAGACAACAGCTGACAGACCAGCCGAAGGATCAACTGATGGAGTAGCCAAAGGATCAGTTGAAAGAGCAACTAATAAACCAGTTGAGGGCACAGTAGAAGCCACCATACCCAAATGGCTCCGAATCCATCCAGTCGAAAAAATTGTTAGTAATCCAAGAAGCAGAGTCCAGACCAGAGGTTCAACTGAGCATGCTCTCTTCACATGTTTCATATTGCAGATGGAACCAACCAACGTCAAAGAAGCACTGGAAGATTCAGACTGGATTATTGCGATGTAAGAAGAGCTAAACCGGTTCACAAGAAATGATATTTGGTTTCTTGTTGATAGACCAAAAACTTAAAAAGTCATTGGGACTAAATGGGTCTTTCGCAATAAGCTGGATGAACAAGGCGTAATCACAAGGAACAAGGCCTGACTGGTAGCCAAGGGATACTCTCAAAGTGAAGGAATCGACTTTGATGAGACATTCGCACCAGTTGCAAGATTGGAGCCCATCAGATTGTTCATTACCTATGCAGCTCACAACAATTTCGCAGTCTATCAGATAGACGTGAAAAGTGCATTCTTGCAAGGAATGCTCAAGGAGGATGTATATGTCGAGCAACCTCTAGGGTTCAAAATTGGAGATCAAGTCTACAAGTTGAAGAAAACTCTATATAGCTTGAAGTAGGCGCCAAGAGCTTGGTATGAAACCCTTACAACATTCTTGCTAAAGAATGAGTTTTAGAAAGGAGTCATCGATCGTACTCTATTCAGAATAGAACGATCAGCGGAGGTCTTAATGGTCCAAATTTATGTGGATAACATAATTTTTGGATCAAAGAGTATAGATCTCTACACTCGATTCGCTCAATTGATGCAAAGTGAATTCGAGATGAGCATGATGGGAGAAATGACATTCTTCCTAGGACTCCAAGTGAAGCAGCTGGAAGATGGAATCTTCATCAATCAAGCTAAATATACCAAATATCTTATCAAAAAGTTTGGAACTGATAAGGAAAAAACTCTCAAAATTTCAATGAATACATCAGTGCAGATGACCCTTGATGAAGATGGAGAATCAGTCAGCCAGACGCACTATAGAGGAATCATTGGATCCCTTCTCTATCTTACTGCCAACCGACCAGACATCTCCTACTCAGTCGGACTGTGTGCAAGATTCCAAGCCAACCCGAAGAAAAGTCATCTCGAAGCAGCAAAGAGGATCATGAAATACCTCAAAGGAACCCTAAATCTTGGGTTATGGTATCCCAGAGATGATAGCTTGAGTCTCATCAGCTACTCAGACTCAGACTTTAGAGGATGCAAGATCGACAGAAAAAGTACCAGTGGAACATGTCAGCTTCTTGAGAACAAACTGATATCCTGGTTTAGCAAGAAGCAGCACTCACTTGCCATGTCAACAACTGAAGCCGAATATGTAGCTGTTGGAAGCTGTTGTGCTCAAATCCTATGGTTTAAGCAGCAGCTAAAGGATTACATGGTGGAGACTGAAGAAGTGCCAATCTACTGTTATAACAATAGTGCTATTGCGATATCTCAAAATCCAGTATTGCATTTAAGGACAAAGCACATTGATATCAGGCACCATTTCATCAGAGATCACATGGAGAAAAAAGACATATCCATCAAGTATGTCAACACGGAGAAGCAGATAGTCGATATCTTCACCAAGCCATTACCAAAAGCTAGATTTGTGAAGTTGTGCATCCAACTGGGATTGCTCGAACTAGCTTCAAAAGAAGATAATGATCAGCTAAGAGAAGGAGCAAAGAGGAACACTTCAGCTAAAGATGAAAACTGACTCAAAATGGCATCAGTTAGTTAAGCTCTAAAGCTTAAACTGATGAAATCAAATCAGTTATGAAGAAATGGCGAAGGCTAAACAGAAGCTGGAGGATGAAGATAAGTAAACTGATCGCAGAAGGCATCAGTTCCTAACCAATCATGTTCAACTGATGTGAGCAGTTGAATCCAGAACTGACTGATGAAAGCAAAGCTTCAGTTGAAGAAAGCAGCTGAAAAGATTAGGCGGAGCAAAGCTGAAAGAACAGCTCAAGCTGACAAAATAAGGAGTCAATTGAAGACACTCCAGCTGGAACTGATCATTCTAAGCCAAGAAGATCATCAGTCATAAGGCCAACTAATGACGTCAGCAGCTCAATGCAACGTGGAGACTAAATGAGAGCCATAATCAGATAAGTTCAAGTTAAATTTATTATTGAACGGTAAAATGACGTGTCATCTTAATATTACCGTTGGACCCACTCTCTCTCACCTCATTAAATATCAATGGATAAATCTAAAATTAAAATTGACGGATTAATCGGAACCGTTCAATTTTGATTTTTCTTCTTACTGTTGGATACACCGCTCGCTTGAGTCTATATATAGGTTAGTTTTTGTTCCTAAAATCACCCACATAGCTAACCAAAGAATTTAAGCACTCAGTCTCGTTCTCTCAAAATCCATCCAGAATTCTCATTCTACTCAGCCTTTCAAATCTCTCCAAAAATCTATTTCTCAAAATGGCCCAATACTCATCCAACATCCATCGAAAACCTTCAAAATTCAAACTTTCCAGTGAAGACTAAGGAGTCTTCTATAGAGATCTGGGTCATGACAAGATACTAAGCCCATCCAACAGCAGACAATTCACCAACTTCTCAAGAACATGTGAATTGATTCTTAATCTGATTAATTCAGCGAAACTAAAAACGTTCACCGAAAGTACTCCCACTAAGGTGTATCTAGAAGCCGTGGAAGAGTTCTTTCTCAACTCCTTAAGTGAGAAAGACTATTGGATAATTATCAGTGAAGTAAAGGGTACTCAAATCCTGATCACCCCTTCCATACTGAGAAACATTTTTAATTTACCAGAAGGAGGGGACAATCTTGAAGAAACGACAGTAAATGCCCATTTCTGCTTCAACCATTGGATAATGAATTCTGCAGCAGGAGACTTCCAAATCAATCATCAGACGTCCAAATTCCAAAAAGAATTTCAGGTGCTAGCAGCTGTGGACATACAGATGATGATAGGATCATGCGAAGGCCACAATGAGATGTCAGAAGAAAAATATAAAATTTGCAACGCCATCTGGCAAATTAGAGGAATAGACTAGTCATCATTTCTCTTCAAGAAGCTAAAGAGGTTTGTAGACATCGTGGAAAGAGAGACAAATTGTAGATTATGCTTTTCACAAAAGATATACTACATCAACAGAATCAGCTTCATCCTAGAAAAGCTGCTTCCCGATTTGATGGAGAAGGAAACAAAGCATCAGCCAGTAGATCCTGATGATTTCATTCCAAAAGTGGCAGAAATAGCAATGCCACGACTGATAATCAGAGATCCATAATAACGACTGAGGTAAAAGCAAATCTATCTGCTCCAATAACAAGAGGAAAAGGGAAAGCCAAGATGACAGAATCGGAAGTTCAATCAAACTCCGATTCAGATGATGTTCTTCTTGTTGTGGAAAAGTACAAGTCCTCAGGAGAAAGAGATGATGCAAGAAGGGACTCCAGGAAGAGTCCAACTGACAAAAGAAATGTGTCTCCAATTTAGTTTGAATCAGTTGAAAAGCCAACGTCAAGAAAACAGACTGCAGAGCATCAGCTGAAAACCGACCATCTGACTAGAGCGCATCAGCCAACTACAGAAGAAACTCAGCTATGAGTCCAACAAGTTAAAAGTCAGCGATCAAGAAAAGCCTCAACACAACTTAAAGCACTGATCAAGTGCATGAAGGAACGGGTAAAGCTGCTTTATGATTCTATCATGAAACTGGAAGCGTGCTCTGGAAATGAAGATTCAGAAGAAAACTCTTCAAGTGAAAGCATTCCAGACAGTTCCAGAAAATCAAAGAAAAAGAAAAACTAATTGCAAGAAAAAACCTGAAGGCCTATATAGTCAGCTGACTAGACGCCTTAGGATAACTTCTTGTAAATCAGTCTATTTCTTAATTTTCTAATAAAAATATCTTTTGGCTCAAATAAATGCTTATGTTAGTATTAATTGTTTTGACCGTTGGTCCGAAGCCAAAAATCAAAAGCCAAAGAAAAATGACAAGGGGCTATTTAATTCTATCAACCAACATAAATTCAGGAGTCATTCTTCTCACTTATAAATCCCCTTGCTCAAAAACTTTAAGAGAATACACAAGAAGCAATTCTTTTTTGTACTCTTTCAAAAACTATCTTCCAAAAAGAGTATTCTCTCTCTTTAAAAAAAAAGGGGGCTTCAATTCAAGATTAGCCAAAAATCATCAAAAAATGGCTGAATCATTCAAAGCTCTTATCTCCTTCAAAGAGAAAATGTTGAGAGATAAATTTCTGGAAAGACAGAAATTTCAATTGATTATTAAAGAATCAAACAACCCATTTCTTCTAGTCAATCTTCACAAGACTGGAATTCTGCACTACCTTGAAAATCCTCCAAGATTCTTCAGAGAAAACTTGGTTGGTGAGTTCTTGCTTCAAGAAAAGGTGTCTGCAGATAGGAAGATTATACACTTAGTGATTCAAGGAAATAAACTCCATATCACTGAAAGAAAGATTGCAGAAATCTTTCAACTTCCCAGAAAGGGTTCCAGGGTTCAAGATCTAAAGGATTCAGCTGAACCATACTGGAAAGAATGGTGCGCTTCAACTTGCACCAAGCAATTCAGTTTTACCATAGCTAAAACTGATCTGAAGCCCGAGTATGGACTCATACTCGATGTCACGAACAAAATGATGTTCGGCGCCATTAGAAGCTTGAGTCAATTAACTCAAGAAAGATATAAGATAATGATACACCTTGTTGAAGGATTGGAAGTAAATTGAGCAGAATTTGTATTCTCTCAATTCAAGCATCAAGTCATCAAAGCTGCCGATCAAAGAAGACTGGGAAATTTGAGTCCAAAGTAGGACTTGTTCTATGAATGAGCAAGCTCCTGAAAGATATGTTGAATCTTCTAAATGATGACGCACTGCCAGTCCTCATCTCCGACTGGATTTCCAAGAAAGGGAAAGCACAACTTCAGTCACTCAAGAAGAAGAGGAGATCCAAAGCCAAAATTGGCAACACAACTTCAAGCAGCTCAACTGTCAATGAAGTTCCTTCTCTATACTCCAAGAATGGATCATCAGTTAACTTCAAGCCCTGCACTGATCCAGATGAGCTCATTCCATTCATCGGAATTCCTCATCCAAATTATGAAGCTGACTACTTCAGAAGAACTTGTCCTCCTCTTCAGCTGACTGAAGACAATATTTGCACTTTCTACAGTGGAGAATACGCAATCAAGACTGCACAAAAAGATGTAACAAATCTCCTTCTCACTCACTTCACTTATGTTGCCAAGCAAGACAATCAGTTGTTCAAACAACTGCACCGATACTTCTATCGATATAACTGAAGACATTCTATGTCAATCCAGTCACACTTCTTGCTAACTGCCTTTCATGGCAGTTAGCAAAAAGGCAACGTGAAGAGACTTGGAGCATTAAATGGATTGGGGCTTCAAATCCATTTTCTCCAACTATTGTGCAAGTCGAGCAGATTATGAAACATCGACTTGATAATAATATTCCAGCTAAGGCAATGCTAGCTGATGTTCAAGCCAGCTTGAGATCGCAAGAAGTTGCAACTGAAGAGCAGTTTGTCAACAATTCAGTCGATTAATGTTGCCTAAAACTGAATTTTGATCCAATTCAATTAGAAGAGGCATCACTACAAGCTGTGGGGGCCACAGAAAAGATAGATCAAGCTCTATCTCACACTAAAATTGTAGTGACCCCAAGGAGTCAACATCGTGGACAAAACTAATCAAGTCTTGCTCAAGAGCTGCAAAACTAATGAAACATCAGTCCAGCTGATCCTGCAGAGGAATTCAAGAGCTGACCACCTTGAAGCTGAACACCTCAATAGTTGCTGTTAAGCAACTTCAATAAGCTGAGATTGCAATCAGAACTGATCCTCTTAAGGACATCCTCAGTTCAGCTTCCAAAATAAAAATGTCAAACAGCTCTAGAGAATGCAGAGAAGCTAGCCCCATCCGACCACTCAAGAAGAGGAAACTGACGAAAAGTCAATCAGCAGCTGATCAACAAAACTGATCAAATCAGTTCAAAAGGTGTATCATCAGTTAAGCAGGAAACTGACGCCTCAAGCAAGCTTCAACCTCTCATCAGCTGCATGATCAATCCTCCTTGATAAGCTTCTCTACTCTCTATTCCTCAAAGTTTATTTTTGAATAGTTACCGTTATAACTTCAAAATAAGCTTACTATTCATATGAGTTGCCATTAAAGTTTCTATACTGAGCATTAAAGTATAAAGAGATGAATTTTTCTGAGGATATAACTAACAAATCTTCTGGCAAATATTTTGTTTTTTATGGCAACTACCCAGATTTTCAAAACCCTCAGATCTCAGCTGCTTGATCAAAAAGGCAATAGTCTAAGTGGACGGCTGAGATGCATGCATCATTAACTCAGCTAACTTTTTATCAAATCAGATAGCTAATCAGCCAGAAGCACTCGATTGCTATGGTTAATGCATGCAAAATTACTGCTTTATAAGCAGCGGAGAAGTTGAGATGAAATATAGAACTTTGAACATGTTCATTCTCCTTGTCTTCTCTTATTTATCCAAAGCTATCATCTAGTTCATATCTTCTGTCATCAAAAAATGGCTCTTCCATTTCACTCGATGAATATTGAGCTTCTCATACAGAAGCTCAGAAAGGATAAGTTTCTAGACCAAGAGTATCTTCAAGCTCGAATAGGTCCAGAGAAGACTAGCATGATCTTTCACTTGTTAAAGACATGCGGGCTCTTGTCATTTATGACAACTAAGCCCAAGAAGACCTATCTCTCGCTTGTAGCTGAGTTCTACTACAATGCGGAGATCAAGGGAGACAACATAATTTCTATTGTCTACAATAGTTATCACCATCGATAAAGATGTGTTAGCCGATCTGTTCCAACTCCCTGATGAAGGTCAGCTGGTGTATGATCTCGCACTCCTCTCTAAGTTGGAGCTGTGGAATGGCTGGAAGCTTCCACATGTCAATCACAGAGACTTTTCAAATAATTTGAAAGATAGTCTCCCTCCAACATTAGTCCAGATCATGGACATTGTGATGCATACTTTTCCTAGCAATATCACAAATGTGCAGTTCAACGATAACACCGCTCACCTCATGGCCGCCATATATTATGGATGCAAAGTTGAATGGGCATTCTTTATATTGGCTCATCTTCGCAGGCATGTGAGGCGTGCTAAGATTGATCTAACCTCTGACACCTTTAAAGACAAGTTAGAATTTGCCAATCAACTCAGTCACATCCTTCGGGAACAACTTGGAGCAGTTTCTGGTGGATTTAATCTCACCAGAAAAGATCTCCTTCCTATAGTTTATATCCACAGAAAGCACCGTGGAATAACTGGCTGCCCTAGGAAGTCGAGACTTCAGCTGACGGAGGACCCCAGCTCAGCCAAAGAAAAGCAGTCACTCCTTTATGCTGACCCTCCAGCTGATGTAGATCAATCTACGACTGACAGTGACTCTTTCACGTCTATCAGTGATAAGTCAACTGTACCTGCAACCAGCGAGCCTCCCTACATCGCTGCCCCAAAACTTCTGGAAGAAGGTTTCACTGCAAACCTTGACCATCAGCTGCAGAGCTGTTTTGGTCAGATTAGGGATCTCAGTCCCTTTCTCTTCGAGCATCTTCGAAGATATCTCTAGTATCACTTATGGAGATTCCAAGTGGATGATGCCACCATGTTGCACATAGCGGATAAGTGAGGCTACTCATATTGGATAGATGAGGGACAATGGAGTCAGAGTTGGATGAACTATCCACTAAATTCACCTCCATGTCTTTCTGAAATCATGGATTCCATGATTACGAGGTTTCAAACCTCGGTGCCTCATGATGCACCCCATCCAAACCATGAGCCCTCAAATTCATCTACAACTCCTCTTCAAGAGGATCTCCTCTTCACCCTCCCGAATGAGCCACTTCTCGAACTCGCATCAACTTCTACCACCGGGTAAGATCTCTTCTTTCTACCTAATCTTCACCAACTGATGCTAACTGAAGAGTCTTGTGCATGGCTATCCACTCTTATGCATGCACCCCAAGCTCCCTACATCACCGATAACGTGTTGGCCACTTCTTTCTCTCTTCTGCCACAGTTGTCACTGCCAAACCATGATTTCCATCAGCTTGCCCTTTTGGATGATGCCAAAAAGGGGAAGGGTATGCTAATGATGGAAAAGCATGTGGAAAAACACATGATGAAAACTGGCAAGGTGATCTAACTCTTTGGGATGAGATCCAAAGAGAAGTACAAAGAGAGATACAACTTCAGAGGGAAGCTACCTTTCAAAGAGAAGCTATAGCTACCTTTCAAAGAGAAGTTATAGCTACCTTTTAGGGGAAAGCTATTCATCAGGGGGAAGTCCAAATTAAACAATGGCAAGCTCAAAGCAGTATTTGGACATGGGAAAATGCCCAACTGGAACAATAGCAACCTTGGGGTATCCATAGTATACCGGGCATCTTTTCCTGCAAGTGGGAGAAGGGACAATCGAGCAAAAGAAGAAGGAACTGAATGGTAAATAGTTCCAACTGAAGAAGGAAGTTAAAATATCAATTCTTGATATTCTCTCTCTCTGTTACTTCCTTAAATTTCTTCATCTTCTTCGCCCAATCAGTTTCTAAACATGCTCTTTGTTAATAATACAAATACATTCTGATCATGCTGATATATCCTTCTGAATAGCTTAGTGCTTTCAATGTGCTCTGAAATTAAACAAAATCTGCATGATAATCAGAATTGAGTTGCTTTAGAACTGAAACATTTGAAGCTTCCTCAAGCTGTGCAAACGAGTATTAAAATATCTTAAGGCCACTTTAGCTACAACTTTTGACAGCAAAAACCTTGATGCCTGAAAGATAAAACTTGTTAAGCTCAAATGTTAATTCTATTTAAAGCTCTGATACTCATCTATTTTTTTAGCTCGGATGCTTATGTCAAAGCCTTGATACTCATGAATGTCGAAACTTATGAGCTTTTAAAAGCTATAAGCATCTAAGACTGTTCTTAGGAACATGGTCTGATTTTAGCTTTGATACCAAATACTGGTACAAGCTCAGATGGTCATTCATGAATGATAACCTCAAACAGTTATCCATCATCAAACCAACTGGTTTTGACATCATCAAGAAGGGAGAAATTGTTGGGAAAATTGTTGGAAAGATCCAACTGATGGTTTTGATGAAATGACAAAACATATTTGATGATCCTATGAAAAACTGCAGGTTATTTGAAGCTGGAAATAAGGGATAATGATCAAGTAAGACTTCAGACAAAGTCAAGTTGAAATGAGAGTCAGTTGTACTGAAGCAAGATCAACCAACTTAAAGGTTGCCTTGGTCAGACCAGTCAGAGTCAACTCTTCAAAGCTTAAAAAGCTAGAGGGAGAAGAGAACTCTGGAGACTGGTAGGCATCCACAGATGAGTAACCATCAGTCTAGCTGAAAGCCAAGAAAGACTGATAAGAGTAGGGCCAGCTTGAAAAGCTGAAGCTGAACTGATCAAGAATCAGTCAGCCAATCCTAAAACTAATCAAAGATAAATTTGAGTGGGAGAAAGCTCAAAGAGCTTTAAGCCAATACTGAACTGACCTATGATCAGTTCAATGAAAGAAAAGCTCAAACGATCAGCCGACTAGCAGTCTAAAACTGAAAGCTTTTAAAGCTAAGTTGCCAAGGCAGCTTCACTGGACTGATCCAGAACTGAAGCTTATGGCAGTTGAGGAACTGCCAATTGGACAATCTCAGAGCTGAAAGCCAAGATGGCTGAAAGTCCATCAGCTGAATGTCCAAAACTGATAGTCGAAATACTTGCTCTCTCTGACAAGCAGTCAATGAAGATCTTGACAGGAAATCTTGAAAAGATCATGATGATCTTTGAGCAGAAGTCATTAAAGTCAAATAGCTAGTTCATTTAAAGCTTCAAATGGCTACAGGCATTAAACTGCTGCCGGTGAATTCAACAGATTCACCAATCACAACGGTCAAAATATCACTCATCTATAAAAAGAGAGTGAACACAGTTTTGATAAAGACTTTCGCCAATCTAACTTTTGCTATCTTGCAGATATTGAGCTCTTCTTTCTCCCTCCCCACAGCTCAAAGCTTAAATCTCTTAAGTGCGAAAAGTCCCAACTGAGAAGGCGTGCTTCAAGTCTCAAGCAAGCAGCTAGCTGATGAAGAATTCCAGCCAGAGCAAAACTTCTTAGTTCAGTCCTTCAGAGATCAACTACCCAACTCAGACGCAGACGCGCAAAGGAGTATTTCAGTTGATACCAGTTTCAAGACTATACTCTTGAAGATCGAGCGAGATCTAAAATCGTGAAAAGACGGACAATAGCAACTAAAGTCTCAGCAAGCAGTTGGGACCGGTAAGTATGAGCTATCAAACCAGACACTGGCTGAGGAGGAGCATGTACCGATGGGTCCGTTCTTTTGAGACAGCAACAGTTGGAAATGAGGCCGCGTTTGGTTGGAAGGGTGCTGTTTTTAGGTCCAACAGAATTTCTTCACCGTGTAATTGTAATAAAGAAACTTTACTCTTGCATAGTGGATTGCCCTTCTGCTGAAGGAAGAGAGGACATAGAAGCAAGAAGCTTCGAACCTCTATAAGTCTTGTGTGTGTTGTACTTATTGCTTTAAGCTTTGCATGTTCTTCAACTGCACACTCTAGCACACAAGCTACACTAACAGGCTAAGCTGACTTCTCAAGCTATCAGTCCTAACTGATCAGCTCATCAGCTAAGGTCTAAGTCAAGCTCTCCCTCTCAACTGAATAAGTGCATAGATAAAATATCAAAAGCGAGTCAGGGCCCTAAACATTCCACAATTAGTTTAAGTTTTTGAAGTCAGTTTATTCACCCTCCCTCTAAATTGACATAGACTATCACCGGGACCAAGAAGATGTAAATGAATAGACATCAGTGTGCCCTAGACAAACCCAAGTTTATTATGTTTACCGATTCCTCAAGTGCCCACAATAACCCATCGATTCCCTTATTACTATATGAATCGACACAAGGTCACGATTCACCAATTCACTTAATAGTGGTATGCCCTCTATGTCTAACGAGTGATCAACCACATTGGGCATTTCAGATACACACTCATGTGGAACAAGGACAAGAATCGATAGAAGCCTATCATGCATTAATATGCTCATTTCGGCCTCACGAGTCCATATTTATACTTAAACTATTTCTATTGTTCAAATACAGGAATTAAAGATCTAGCCAAGCATGCTAGATAAAACTAAAATTACAGAAATGAAAAACATAATTTAAATGAAAACTTACTAAATTAATTAAGCAAAACACTCAACTCCAACATTGAAAATATAAACAAATCCTAAATCCTAAAGGCATAAAACCTATTGGATTGTTTTGCTGCCTTGGTAGCGTGCAAAAATAAACTAGAACTAAAGTAAAATTGTAGCAGTGTTCTAGACTTCCCCAAGCTTACATTTCCAGAAAAATAAAATAGCTTAAATAGATACATTTTTGAATTTGAGTTTTCCCCACAAGCGGGGGTCTTCAACTGGATTCCGGGATTGGCGTGCCCACTGCAACTGACTGGATAAACATTATCCAGTTCGTTGATCAAATCCCTATTTTTCAGGGATTGAGCTTATCTCTTAATTCCCACGCATCTCAGGAGTCCATTTGAACACAAACTCTCATCAGACTTGTATCTATCCATTATGTTTCCTTCACTCCAACTGATTTTCAGAATTTCCGCATGTGTCCATTTCAGGCCTGTGGTCGAGTCTGTGCGAGCAATGTGGGCACAATATCATACAGTCAGCTTTATCCATCTCTGATATGTCCATTCTGCCTTCCGAATATAGAATGAATGCTGAAGAAGTTCCCTATGCCTCTAAATGATTTTTATGGCTTGAATTATGCTTGAAATGCTAGGCAAAATGCTTCTTTCGCCAGACTCGACCTCTTGAAATGCCCTTGACACCAAACCTGGTTCTTTTCGACTCAAAACAGACTAAAAAGGACATTTATATCAAATAAAATGCCCAGAAAAATACGAAATAAATGGACTTATCACAAGGCTTCTCCTTGCATGAGGCAAGTGAGTTGGTCACCTCACGCCCCAAAAATTACGGAAAAATTAGGGGCCCAAAATTTGGTCATAATATTATATAGGAGAATTATCAATTCAAAGCCTGAAAGATAGTTTATCTATCAATATAAAGCTCGAAAGATAGATTCTATCGATTCAAGGTTTGAATGATTTAAAACTATCAATTTAAGGCTTGTAGATTTAACGGTGTTAAAACTCCATCCAATAAAAGGTGATGTGGCCGTTAAATATCCACATCATTTCATATATTAAATTAAACAAAATACAGAAATTTACATTAATTATTTTAATTAAATTAAACATGGGATTTTATTAAATTTTGTCGAATAAAATCCACCACTTTTTATCGTTCGGGTCTCATTAGTTTTTAGTTTGAAATTCATCTTTGTTTGTTTGATTAATTGAATTTTATTATATTTATAATTAATTATTATGATTTTAATTATATCGCAAACTATTAAATTTATTGAAATATTTAATAAATTAATTAATGCTAATTTTATTCTCTCTCCATATCTCTTTTTAAAATAATCATTTCTCCATAAAAATTGGAAAAATAAAACTATGTCAATTTATTATTGTGTTCGAAAAAAATATATTACAATTACATACTGGATTTAATTTAAACTTGTAAGGATCTCTGATTGAATTAAATAGAGATTGAATTTACAGAATTTAACAAAACCCTCTATTTAAAAGTTGATGTGAATATCTAACGGCCACATCAACTTCTGTTGGATGGAGTTTTAACACTGTTAAATCTCCAAGCCTTAAATCGATAGTTTTAGATCTTTCAAACCTTGAATCGATAAAATCTATCTTTTAGGCTCTATATCGATAAATAAATCATCCTTCGGGCTTTAAATTGATACTTCTCTTATTATATATATATGTATGTATGTATGTATGTATGTACAGTTGTAAATATAAATTAAATGTGTTGTAAGTTTAGCGGTTAGAGTTCGTATATTAATTGGAGTGGGTGAGGGATCAAATTCAACAAGGGCCAACTTTTTTAGCTTTTGTTTTTTTACCATTTTTTTTTTCTTTTTATATTTGAAATACCATTTCTCTTTGCCTTTTTCGTCTGGTTTTCTTTTTACCAGTTTTTTTTTTCTTTTTCTTTTTCTTTTTCTTTTTCTTTTTCTTTTTATCTTGTGTTTTTTTAACAATTTTTTTCTTTTTATATTCGAAATACAATTTCTCTTTGCCTTTTTCGTCCGGTTTTCTTTTTACCAGTTTTTTTTTCCTTTTCTTTTTGTATCCTAAATCTAAATTTAAGTTATGCCAGCCTAAAACCTCCACAATCAGTAACACCCTTTTTTTTCTTCTTTTCTTTTTTAAATTTGTAATTCCAAACTAAATTTATTATAAAAACAAAAAGTAATTTTTTTATTTGTAATCCTAAATCAAAATACATTATAAGATGAAAATTAAGATCTCATTTTTCTTTTTAATTTGTAATCATGGATCTAAATATATTATTAGATGAAAAATACTCTTTTTTTTATTTATAATCATAAATCCAAATATATTATAAGACGAAAATTAAGATCTCATTTTCTACCTCGACTCAGGTCTCTAAATTATTAAGATCGGCTCTGGTTGAAAGATATCTAAGAATGAAGTAATTCTAAATCAAAATTTAACTTTTTTATGAGTTATAGAAGGAATACCTCGAGGTAAGCTGATCTATTCTTTATTTTTGTTTTTGTTTTTGTTTATTTTTGGAAAACAACATTTAAAGGTTCATAATTGTCCAAAAATTTTGCATATTTATCTTTTTTTTAAAATTTCCAAGATCACCAAACGGTGCATTTGTAATAAGGCCATATAATTGGAGTACCCCAATTAGGAGTGGAAATAGGATAGACTACACAAAAGGACAAAAGGTGTCTACGACCTAACCTAACTTGGGAATAATACATAGGTCTAGTTATCTATTTTGTTGAAATATTTTTATTAAATTTTTCATAATTATAATTTTTAACAAATAAAATTATACATATCATATCCGTACATCGCACGAGAGAGATACTTTAATTTCATTTATACTACGTCAGATTAAGAGTGCACATGTGTAAAAATTTAGGCCACGTCAGATTAATCTTCATTATTATGGCTTAATTCCAATAAAAAGATACAATTGTGGCATTATTGCAAAAATTGAAACGTTATGTGAAAAAAAAAAGTGAAAAAGTTGTGATATTAGAGTCTATTAACCCTAATTATTTTGAGAATATTGATCTGTAAACATAATATTAATGTGAATACTAATATGTAATTAAAAGAGGACTTGTGAAAAAGAAACTATTTTCATTAATTATTTTTGTCATTATTTCCCAATGTTTAGTAAATTATTTTTGTGCATCAATTATTTTAAATTTCATGATTTTAAACATTGTTTTAATAGAAAAATACAACTTTAATAATTATAAATGAATATATTATATGAAGGGCAATTCAGGTATTTCCTAATATTTTAATCATAATCATTCAATCCAAATAAAATATTGACAATCTATCCTAAATCATTAAAATTGAAATCAAGCAATCCAAACACAAGATTATTTTTATCAAAACAGTGCAATCCTACTTTATCCTATCAATCTTATATATCCCATCATCCGAACCAAATGTGGCCTTATTAAATAAATCATAATGAGGTTTTTTAAGAACACTATTCAAAAAAATCATATTGAGGCTCCCTCGATCTGAAATAATTAAAGTATATAATTATTTGATTATTTCTTTAGTCCTTGTGGATAGGGTTGAAATTTCCTGTTACACTTCTATGTGTTTCACTCCATGTTTCACTATAAAATTTATGATTTTAATAATATTTATTATAAAATAAAAATCAATTATAACATAAATAATCATAGTCAACATTTATCAACAAAAAGAATGAATTTAAAAAGTTAAAAATTTTAATTTTGAATTAATCAACCATAGTAATGCATTATTAATTGAAAATTGAAAATTAAATACTAAAAAATAATTATAAACCCTAATTGGGTGGGGTGAACCCTAGAAAACAATCTTCAAATTAATCTAAATCACAAAAAAATATAATTGAAGAAAAATATATATAAAAAACACATGTAATTTGAAAATGTAACACAGAGTGTAACACAAGATATGGAACTCTTACTTATCATCTTAGACAATTGACGCATATCTAATATTTTATCGAACATAATACATTAATTAATTGAATTGGAACACATTTGCTCAAAATGTTTTATGCTCAATGTAAATTATAGTTCAAATACATAAATTAATTATTCAATCTCACCCTTCGATCAGTATTAACAAAGAAAATGGCATTTAATTTAATTTCCCTATAATCATGGCTAATACTTAATTTACTTTGGGCATGCATCATATGACAACATCGTCAAACATTTGCAGGAACAAGTTTAAACCATTGTGCTTCTGGATTGTCACTACAAGTGGGTAGATCACCAAGATTATCTCCAACACACAAACATTTCTTAGTCACAAGTTTGGAGTCAGAAGCATTTCTTTCCAAACACAAATAATTCCCTTTATCATCTTGTGCACCTAAATGAAGACCACAACTTGATACAAACTTCCACTTGCTCGAACAATCTTCCGAAACACGAGTCGCAGCCCCGTCTCTGACCACCCCCAGGCACTGTGGACTCCCCGCCAACTTGATCGGCCCGCCGTCTTGGTGTTGATCCCATCGGCTTGCGTTATTGCAATTAGCTACAACTATACCCTCCTTTTCAATTTGCACACATTGCCCACTCAAAGGGTGGAACATTTTGTAATATGTTGGAATCTTCGACTTGAAATCTGAATAACATATATACAATAATTAATCATCCAATAATTTTACCCACGGGCCAACTTACAATACTGTCAATAATAATGTGCATAACTCATCAAAATTATATAACAAGTAGTTTACAGTTAATTATGTTTCAACGTGACATTCAAAAATCAATTAATTAATCAAATTACTTCATATTGTACATTTGTTCTTTATAAATTCTCAATTTGTTATATACCATAATTAAAAAAATGACATTTCAAATTTGGTGAGTGTCATAATAGTACTGCTCTTGTAATCACTAATTAAAAAAATAAACTCTGAGTTATAAATAAATTTTAGGAACCCAAATCGAGAATTTGAATAAAGTATAAACAAGAAAAACAATCGATGGAACTGAAGAAAAAATCTGATAGTAACGAGAAACTAGAACTGCATGTATTTTAATTTAAAGTGAATATATGTAAATATTGATAATGTTTTTGGTTTTTTTTTTAAATAAGTTAAAAATAACAAAGAGAATGAAAAAGATACCAGAACTAGTAGCATATCAATGGTGTACTACAAATGTAGAATTTGTATATAATTTTTGAAATATTTAAATGAAATAAATAAAACAAATACTAAACTAACCCAATAATTTGTTTAAAAATTGAGAGGGGCTCATATCCCCCATAGCCCCATTGGTTGTTTTTCTTAAAATTTGGACCAAAAAAGTCAAAAAACGTAAAACTTAAGACCAAAGACCAAGACCAAGAGTTAAATGAACTCATGTATAAAACTACAAACACTCTTATAAATGTAAAGCAAATTAGCAAATTAAAGTTACAAGAATTTCATACCTTGATTGATCTGTCTAACAAGCTGCAATCTATCAAGGAAAGAAGGATTTCTGGGACGGTCCCAATTCAAATCAAGAACTCCATAAATTTCTTCAAGATTGACTGTCCCCTCTCTCAGTATGTAACTACCTTGTAAAGTCCACAAAGCCCAATCGACATCTGTCTCAGCTACGGCAGCCAAGAGACAACCTATGTATCTGTTGTCTGCCTCATTATCTCCTCTTAGATTCACACCAAATTCACTTATAAAAAGAGGAAAAGAGTTGTTGCCTGCTTCAGTTAAGAAAAGGTAATTGTCTCGTGCCCTTTTCGTGATAAGAGCACATAAATCGTTAGTTTGGGCAACCCAATTTTCAGCAGGGATGCCAAAGGTATACCAATGTGCTTCGTAAACTAATTTGTTGTCTATATTAACTGCCAATGGTTTCGATTTGAGAAATCCGAGGTTTGCATCATAGGATAGCCCGGAGACGATGACTAGGAGGTGAGGATTTTGTGTGTGAATTGTGTTAGCTCCGTCTTGCATGAATTTATACCAATCATCCACATTTTCTCGACTGCCTCGCAATTCGTTCCTCATGCTCATAGCCACAACCTACGTACGTAACGAATTGTTTCATCATGTTCGTATCATGTTATACTATCATATTTACTGACTTAATACATGCACAACATTGTAAAAAACACTGCGAAGGACAAGTTAAATATTAATTCTTTAGCAATTATAAGGATGGAAATTAAAATTAAAATTTGATCGGGTGCTATATATTTTGTGTTTATTTCATATTTTAGGAAAAACGCACATATTTAGGTTCTATTCTTTTAATTTTTGTTTTAATAGGTTTTTATACTATTTTTTCTGTAAATTCTTTATTTTTCAATTATTACTATATTTTTTTATTGAAGAAGTATCACTTCTAACATTGAAAATTATGTGTATTACATAAGGCTTCATTATACCACCCCCATGCACAAAATTTGTCAAAATCAAAAGTTTAGGTATCTAAAGATGTGTTTCACTTTCGCCCATATTTTATTTGTTCAACACTTGCAACAAAACGTTAATTAACGATTCCAAAACCTAATTAATTATATGAATTACTCTTGGTCATGGTCTATATACTAATGATACAAATGAATCAAGATAGTTGTTCTTTTCCCAATAGTGATATAAATTTAATGAAATGAAATCTCGTGTTCTGATAAATGAGTAAACAAAACAAATAAAAATATTAAAATAATCTACTCACCGCAGGATTAGACTTATATGACGTTGCCACTGCAGCCAAGCCTCGCAACCATTCTTGGGGGTCAAAATTGGCGTCGCCGAAGAAGCCGTTGCCGTCGTCTGCGCCGCAACACCAGCCTGGAAGGCTGATGTGGTTATCGAGCACCACCATCAGATTATTCCTCCCCAGCTCATCAACCACAGCCTTATGAAGCTCAACAACACTCATGTTCAAAAATTGAGGGTTATTTTGTGCAATGCCTGCTTTCGCAGTCGATAAATTAAATTTATCCAATGAATTTGAAACTGTGAGGCTGCCGTAATCTGGCCTAGTGAACATATACGTTGGCCATGTAAACCTCACGCAGTTGAAGCCTAATGCAGCAATCTCTTTTGCTATGTAGTTTAATGGCTTCTTTTCTAAGCCTTCTGCGATCATTGGCTGTAAATGTGAAACCCAATTTACGCAGCTTAGTTTTACACGATTACCAGTTGCATCGTCGACTATCCACCTTGAATTTGTAGAGAGAGAAGATGAATTGCAGAAAGAAGTGATTTGCAGAAGCGAGATTAATGCAAACACCAAAACGCCTTTGTTATTATTACTTGTGTTTATCGCCATGTGTTAATATTAGTTACTTTAATTTGTTTGAATGTGACTGTCTTGGTGCGTGCTATTCATCTATATTTATAGTTGTACACACATTAATTATCAAGATTTACTACTTGAGCCAAATATTGGAAATCTCATTAATACTTGCTGTTGCGGACACTCATTAATTATTGATTTATTGTCATCTGGAAATGATAACTTCAAATCAAATTTCCAAAGAGATACGTTAAATATTGCCTAAATTACTTACTAAAAAATTAAGATATTTCCTCAAAAATAAATAAATAACAAAATAGGCCGGATTTTGAATTCACCTAAAGTTTTAAAATTTGAAAAGTAATCTCTTTCTACTCCCTCCATTTCCACGCCAGATCCCTATGTCATTTTCCATGAAATTAAACTATGACATCTCATGTGTCAAATTTTTATTTTTATTTTTTTTTCAATTTATTATGATTTAATTTAATTTAATTTTTTTATTTAGTGTGCATCCTTCCCTAATTATGGTATATTAAAAAAATTAGTTATGACGCATAAAATTAATGTAACACGGGAGAGCACATAGGATCTTTTCCGCTTTCACAGAAGAGTATCATTTTGGCACTGTAGTTTTATTTAATAAAAAATATCATTCCACACAATTGAGGTAGAAAATTTAAATTTTTCTTTAATCTGCCCTCATTTAATGCACTTGAGATCCTCTAGTTTTAACTTGTGTTTGTTAATCATGTGCCAAACCTCAAAATTATTAATTTTTCTTTCATTTTTTCTTCAATTTTAATTTATTTTGGTTTTCTGTAATTTTACATTATTATTTAGGGTTTATTGGGTTAATTGGTATAAATATCATGAACAATACACGAATTCTAATTTTTAACACGAACTTTAAAATGTTATATGTACAACATAAACTTACATTTATTTTTTTTGCAATTATAACATCATTTTGAATTTCGACCAATTAAAATTGTGTAGCACCCATGTGTACAAGTGTGATATATATGCATATACCTACAAATTTGTCTCTTCAATCCCTACTTAAAAAATGATCAATCGATTAAGTATTTTACAAAAATTTCATGCTTGTAATTGCACTCAATTTTGAACTGATGTTGTAATTACAAAAAAAAAATGTAAGTTCGTGTTGCATGTAGAGGTGACATTTTAAAGTTCGTGTTAAAAATTAAAAATCATGTATAGTTCATGATATTAAATCCAATTAACACGGGTTTATTCCACCCAATTGGGGTTTATAATTATTTTTTAATATTTAATTTTCATGTTTTAGTTAATATAAATGATTTTTGGGGTTGATTATTCCAAACTTAGGGTATATAATTTTTTAAAATTTCAATTTTTAACAATAAAAATTAATTGTGATTAGTTATTGTTAGTGTTTTTGTGACATCAATCAGTGAAGTTGGAATCAACGATGTCACAGCACTATGTTTGTTTATCAAGAGCTCTACATTGCTCTTATTATAAGTGGTTGATTGACATTTATCTTTATGGCAATTCATAAATTACTTTAGTATTTGGTTTTTCCAAGTACATTACCACTGTTCTGGACAACGTTCATAACAATGTACGTGAACGTGATTTGAACTTCCTGAAGACAACTCAAAGCAAGGAGTTTGGATTGAGCTGAGAAGAAGACCGTTGTACATCGTGCCACAACAGAGATTGTTCAACATGCTAAGTACTGCCAGCTAGCTTGAGTGATAGCCTGAAGACAGCCTGTGAACATAGAAAAGATTCCGCTAGGCTACCTGATGTGAATATTCAAGATCAACAATGTACATTGCAAAGTACGTGGGTGTCTACATTGAAGAGAAGACTCAAAGATCAACAATGTTCATTGCAATGTTCTTGAACGTTTACATGAACATCATTTGTCCAGATTATTCTTCTCAAGATCGATGAAGTTGTTCAAGGTTTACAACCAAGGGAAGATTCAGAGATCTATCCAGAAACTGCCATATTCAACAGAAGATCTTCAAGACTGAAGTCAAAGGCAGAGTTCTATTCCTGGAAGAATTCCTAACATGGTTCGAGTTTGATATGATCTCGATTCTAAACAAGGAAATTTTTCTTGTTTATTTCTGAATCAAATTAGGACTTATGTTCCCATATTGTTTAGGCTATCTCTTCTCATCTATAAATAGTTTGGGATACAGTCATGTTAGTAAGCAGAGAACACACCAAACAGAAGCACTGCATAGTATTGTTTAAGTGCTCTAATTGTTTTGAGTCACTCAATTACGGTTGTGTCTTAGACTAAAGAGTAGTGTTCTAGTCATCTTGTATTGAAACACACTTATTCATACATTGTCAAAGGAGTCTCGGAGAGAGATTTTCTATGGGAACTAGATAGGATAGACATCTAGGTTGTGAGGGGATCTCATGATTCAATTCAGTGAAAGAGGGTGTATGGGTAGAACAGGTTTCGAGTGACGGGAGGTCAGCATCGTGTAAAATCCTAAGTAAACGTGACATCGGAGTAATGAATTATTTCCCACGGACTTGACAAGTCTCCTAACGTAGATCGATTGATCGAACAGGGTTATCAAACCTCTGCGTGCTTTACTTTCTGCAAACAACATATTATTCGCAATAACGTTCTTGAACTTTATTGTGAACATCTCTATAACATTCAAAAACTTTTCTGTGAACATTGTACAGACAGATATTTTTTACACGGGTGTGCAATTTTAGTTATAATATAATAAATTTTATTTTTATAAAAAACATTATCAACAATATACAATTTTAATGTTGGTACAAGGTTGACACACACAAGTTGTAATTATAGGATCTTTACTCCATTTAATGTATTCAAACATCTTCTTTTTGCTCATTTAATGTATTCATATAAAAGTGTATTAGATTATTTGATTACGTTATTAATATGTGTGGATTTCTCTAGTTAGAATGTCACCCATTATGAAACGGAGATAGTATTAAATTTGGTTGGTAATTAAATTCTCTTTTTCTTCATAAATAGATTCTTAATTAGACAGCTTTTATGATATCAAAATGATTCAATAATTGGTTGTTACATTTTCAGATTCAATGAACGAACCCTTTTTTCAAGATTTCTCTCAAATTCCTCAAATCGCATCACATCACTAGCTTTTTACATAAATAAAAAACTCCTTCAAGAAGATTTTTTTTTTTTAGGGAGAAAAACTCCTTCAAGAAGATGAAAGAATATGTTTCGAATATTTAAAAAAAAAAAGCCTTTTCCGTTTCAAGAAAATAAAAATGATTCGCTAAAAAAAGGACATAAAAAATTTCCTTTTAATTAATTAATCACGCTCGTGCCCGAGAGGACATTTTGACCGATTGTAATTTCGTTTTTTATTTCAATTTTCACACACCATACATCTAAAAAATAGACTAATATGCATAGAAAAATGGATAATTTCACTTTTAGTCACAATAGAATAGGATCGAAACAATTTTGGTCTCATATCTTACGTTTTGGTCTCATATTTTATTAGCTCGACACTTTAGAATGGATCAAATAAGAACTCAATCCCCCTATGAGAACCTAGGAACCAATCCTAACCTTAGATTTGATTAGATCTTATGACCACAATTTAGTCAATATTTTAGTCAAAATAAGATGACAAACTTGTAATATTTGAGAACTTAATGAAGGTGGAGTGATTTTCATAATTTAGAAATTAGGTTATGTTTTTTAGATTTTGGGCCCAATTCCGTGAATTAAATAGATAATACCTTAAAACCATTATATTTTCTGTCATTGTATGAATATGCTAATATGATATATATATATATATATATATAGATGTTGCTAACATCAGGATATTTTGTTACTAAGGTCATCTCCAATAAAACACCTTACAATATAGTTAACTCTACACTATTGTAGAGATAAAATTACATATTTTCAATATTCATCTCCAACAGCACCTCTCTACATTTCACTTTACAATAGAATATTTTTTTTTTATACTCACTATTATTCATTTAATTTTTATTATAGAATTGTTAAATTGAATATATGGTTATAAATATATACATTGTAATATTTTTTTATTTAATAAATAAATATGAATATTTGTTTTACAGAATTAAAAAAAATTCGGATAAATACGATCAATTTATTTAAAATAAAATCAACATTTCATATAATTAATATATAAAATAATTTTAGTAATGAAAATATGTTTAATAAAATTTAAATACAAAAAGGAGAAAAAAAAAAGAAATATTGTAAATAAATTCATATAAAGAAAAAAAATAAAAAAATATATAAAAATTACCGATGATGAACAGTGCATCGGTTTCATTCCACATTAAGTTGGAGGGCATTAAATACCCACTTTACCGTTTCTCACACTACGTTTCAGCACTCTTGGAGTTGGTCTAACATGAGGTAGACTCATATTTCTAATTTGACGAGATCATAATACTAAATTAACACGTATTAAACACCACATATATAACATTGGACTATATTTAAAATAATATTGTGTAACATGTGTAACATCATTCATACATACAACATATTACTAATATGTTAGAAATATACATACTGCTAATATGTGACTAATAATTTACTAATATGTTAGTAACATATTGCTAATATGTGAATACTAATTTGCTGGTATGACTTAAATTCTCAAATATTACAAATTTTCAAAACAATATTAAGCACTGATAGAATTATAATTGTTTATGAACTTAACTATATAGCTCATACTTTAACTATTTTCTCATGAAAGCAACTTAACGTTCAAAGTCCTGCATAAAAAATTTCATATTAGTCACATAAACATAAGATATGAGCAATATTGTGATATCATATTAGCAATATCTAACAGTTATGAGTTCAATATACGTGAAAAAAGTTTTTTGTATTTCTCACCAATTTTTGTTCAAATAAACATATGCATTATGGATCTTAAATGAAAGAGCATGGAAAAATCTTTAATTTGATATACTTTTTGCGTAAATTGGATAAAAAACGAGTAAGTTATGATTATTTAAAATATTTAAGAATTTTTAAAAGATGATGACATCACTTTATAAAAAAATCTGGAAATACCCTTTATATTTCTAATTTTTCATATTTACAACTATGTCACCGCCTTTTTATCCGTCATGTCATCAAAATACTTGAATTTGATTGGTTCCTAGGACATATATATATTCATTCATTCCAAGGACATTTTAACTTCATTTTTTCAGCAAATCATTAAGAAAAAAGGAGGAAAATATATAGCAAAAAATTCAACATAATACCCAACAAAATAACATAATATCTCGAAAATTTTCAGCAAAATATTCAACAAAATATCAAGTAAAATGCCCTAAAAATATGCAGCAAAATGCCTAAACAAAACCATTTAAACTTCTTGCTAATATACGGTTTTTGTTCAACAAAATTCTCAACAAAATATATGGAAAAAAATGTCGAAAAAAATATAAGCAAAAATATACTGTTAGTTTTAGGACTAGAAATGTCGAAAAAAAATACTTCAGATCAAAAGTGTCGAGCTAATAAACTATGAGACCTAAAACAAAAGATATGGAACCAAAAATGTTTTGACCATATTCTAGTAAGACTAAAAGTGAAATTATCCCCGTAGAAAAATTAGAAAAGAAATTCAAGAATATTGAAAAGCAAGACGAGCGAAGTTTGAAAATCAATAATAAGATTTAACTTCCGAGTTTTATTTGAGTTTGTTAAAGTATAGTTTCTTTTGGATTATTTTTGTCGTATGTGTTCAATTGTGAGTAGCTTAAAACTTTAGTAATCTAGGGGTTTAGAGAGTAGTTTGATTTTGATATACAATGGAGATTTAATTGAAATATTTCGACCTTCTTTTATTTATTGTGTTTTCGATTTCATTATTTAATTCCTTTATTATTTCATCACCAGTATAGCAGGATTTGTAGTATTAATCCTTAAATTAAAAGAGACGTTTTAACACGTGAACATAAACACAAGACATTTTAATTAAAAAAAAAAATCGACAAAATTGATATTATTTGTGTGGACATTAAATCTTTAATTGATCTTTTATGAATTGTATGTTAGTAATTGAATGAATATATTAATTTTAGCTAGTATGTAATCTATAGTTTGAATACTTCGATAGAAAATTGAAACTACTTTGTTGATTGTCCTAATATTAAAAGTAGAGTCGTTTATAAATAACTTAATTGATTGATATTGTTTTGATATATAAATAAATCAATGAAATTAAAATCTTAGAATATTTCTTTCTAACTTTTTTTTTTAATTTAAAGCCTTCTAATTGTTATTTATTTGATTGATTTAATTATTATTTTCAATGTTTAACTAAGCAAACCAACAAATTAATTTTCAAATCGTCCGGGTAAACACTAGAAAGTCAAGGTTGCAGTAATCATATGTTTATTTATTTAGTCTTTGTGGATACCAAAATATTTACTTATACAATTGTTTCCAACAGTTGCCTTTGAAGGTTCTTGACAAACTTTGGAATAGAACCTTACACAAGAGAAAAGAAAGATGGCAAAAAATAAAAGAAACAAACTGAATTGAAATACAGTAAGAGATAACTGAAATGAACAGTTTGTTCTTGGATCTGTCTTGAACAGCTTCTGGAACACGTTAGAAAAGTCTTTGAACATATTCAAGAAAGCGATGAAGATCTTCAGATCAATCACGGAACCCACTGGACAAGTCTCGAACAGATTCTAGATTGACAGGAAATGTCTGGGACAAATTCTGGAACAAACTTGAGAAGGTCTCGGATAGGATCTAAAGTGTGGGCCGTAACTAAAGAAACTGCAACCGCAATAGCTACCTGTCGGAGACTGTAAGTGTGAGACATCGACCGAGCTGAGGTAACTTTTTAAAGAAACTCATTATTACCAGGTTCAGCTAACCGTCTTTCATTGTATAATTTGTAGAGTGAACTCAAGTTATATAGTGAATTTGTTCTTTCAAAAAGGAAGAAAGAGATGATGTAGAAGTTTTAAGGCTTCGAACCTCTATAAACTGATTGTGTGTTGTATCTTTCCTTGCTTTGTTTTCTTTAAGATTGCAAACAAATCTATGTGACACGCAACTGAACCTATCAACTGAAAATAGATTTAAGTAACTAAGTTAAATGAGTCAGGGCCCTAAGAATCCCGCACTTATCTATCAGTTTGAAAAACAGTTTATTCACCCTTCCAAAAAAAAACTGAATAAGACTTGTTTGGGACCATCAGAATATCTCTTGAATATCATGTTTGGGCATATCGGCTACCATGGGCGTACTAGAAAATTATTGGTGTTAACGTGTGGTTGAGTGTGCATGAGTTATTAGATTGCCAGAGGCCCAGAGGTTATGTAATTCTGAAACTCAAGCTATAATTATGACTTGAATGAGTGACTTTTTATAGTTCACTTCCTATTGAGTTTTTGTGAGATAGTAATATTTTCCCTTCATGATATTTTCCTGTAAATTAGTGGATGAGCGTGTTGTTCTAAAGCCGAAGGAGATGATGACGGAGCTTGTTCGTGAGTTTGGCATCCATATCGACTACAGCTTCGCACTGCGCACGAGGAACATTGCCATTGAGATGGTATATAGAGACTTTGACAAGTCCTATGCATAGTTGTCCGCATTCCTGCACACTCTGCATTTGATGAATCTGGGGACTGTAATAGACATGGAGATCACGGGTGATGGTCGTTTCAAGCATTCATTCCTTGCTCTCAGACCGTGTGTCAGTGCATTTCTCCAGTATGCTCGTCCAGTACTTGTGATTGATGGGACCCACCTAAAGGGAAAAAATAAGGGGGTTCTCTTTGTTGCTGTGACGAAGGACGACAACGAACAGATCTTACTTGTTGCAGTTGGGCTCGGACCGATAGAGAACGATGAATCTTGGATATAGTTCCTGGCCAACTTGCACTTGGCTCTGAGTGATATAGATGATCTTCTCATCGTTTCGGATCAGCATCAGAGCATTAAAAATGCTGTAGAGGCCGTTTTCCCGAGAGCGACGCACGGACTGTGCTACTACCATTTGAAGAATAAGATGAAGAAGAAAGGGAGACACGTGGTGGATATATTTAAGGAGGCTGCCTACGCATATCGGACAGACACCTTCCAGGAGAGTATGTCATCGTTGGAGCAGGTCTGTCCAAGTGTCTATCAGAAGCTCTGTAATATTGGCCTAGTGCATTGGTCCCATTCACACTGCCCCGTACGGCGCTACGAGTTCATGACATCTAATATGGTAGAGAGTCTTAATGCTCATCTATTGTGGGTGAGGAGGTTGCCTGTTTGCTCACTGTTCGAGATGTTTAGATCGATTGTTGAGCAGTTGTTCGTCGAGCGACGTGCGGCTGCACTGGGCTCGAATCATGTGTTGACTGAGGGCACCTGAAGCTATCAGGGAATATCGAGAAGGGACGCTGCTACGCCGTGCGGCCCACTACATTATCAAATTTATGGAAGGTCAAGGTTTGGAGGGAGGTCTACATGGATGATCTTCAGAACCGGACTTGTGACTGTCGTGAGTTCGAGTTGGAGTTGATCCCCTGTTCTCACGCGGCAGCGGTCATCTGGTATGACATGTCAACCTCTATTTCTTCTTATTTTTTTACATGTACCTAATCAAATGTGTTTATTCTTCCTTACGCAGTTGCACTGGTGGGGCCATATATGATTATGTGGCCCGCTGTTATAGGGTGGAGAGCTTAGTAGGCATGTACAACTCGGTCATCAGGGGTCTACCTCGCCCAGAACACTGGATTGCACCCGATACATTTGCAGGGCGAGTGGTGTTCACACCAGAGATCAGACGACATGTTGGGCATCCATCTATGTCCAGAGCTCGAGCACCGTTTGAGGCCTCTTTCAGTGCACGTCGGCAGTTTTGCACTAGATTCCATGGACCGGGGTACAACAGGCTTGTATGCATAGCCCACTTACCTATTGGCGGTGTTGATCTAAATTCACAGCCTGAAGATGTTCCACGGAGGAGGGTACCCAAGAATTGCAGCATTTGCGGTAGTACAGAGCACACACGTCCCACATGTCCGATTCGATTGTCGGTCGACGACATTTAGTTGATAGCGTTATTTTAATTGAATTGTGGCAATTAGTACTGTTTATCAATGTCAATATTGTTTATGGAGGTCAATTGAACTAAATTTTACATCGATTAATGTCAATATTGTAATGTCAGCATCTACAAGCTAGGCCTCTTAATATAAGTCAACGAATATATCCGAGCCCCTATAACCTTTCGATACATATGTACTACCTCCTCCGGTATACCAGACGGAGGTTCTGCACCTAATAGATGCTCCACGTACATGCATGTATATACTCCACAGCTTGTGCCGTCCGTCTGCATGTACTGGTTCGGTATAGACTTGTCTGGGGTCATCGCAAAAGCACATCGGGGCGGCATTTGATGACCCTCCCAAAATCCGGCACATATGAGTAGGCGTGGAAGTAGGCAGAGTAGGGGCATTAACTCTCTATCTCGCCTCTCGTAGTAGACACGGTTGCTCGGATCATCCATCTGATACAGTAATGAGTCGTACAACTCTACTACCCAGTCAGAAAAGCAGATACAAACCACTACCCAGTGCTCATCTGCGACGTCACATACCACGATCGCCTACAACATAAGATAGGGATCATATCAAGATTAATGTCATCAAATAATATATGACAATATATTATTTTCTTGTGAAGCTCACTTACATAATCATGCCCCTTCCATGGCACCTGATACCGCCCATCACTGCCCTGGATCCGATGTATCAGTCCCTCTGCAGGTATCCACCACCGGTAGTCATCGTCCCCGTATGCCTGTCTGCATTGAGGGTCAAGAGGATGAAGGGTCTTCCATGCTCCGACGAGGGCCTCCTGCAAAAAATGAATTACGATTAAGCATGAGGTAAAAAAGACTAACTAACAATGTTTTGCAAAAAAATTTCAAACAAGTACTTGAACTCACATATAGACCGATATTAGCCATCATTGTTGGACAACCGTTGTCCCTCCGTACTCGTCAAGAAATCATGCTCAGAAAGTAGCTCATGTGAACATCCTTCAACACAGTACTCGGATCCTCAAGCTCGTCAAACCAGGACTGCCGCAAGCGATCGCTGTTGAAGTAGAGCTAAATAACTGCATCCAGACCCTGAAGTCTAAATCGTGAGTAGGCAATCTGGAGGCTGCTATCATCAATGCCATTCATGAGATGATAGGTCGTGCTAAAACCACTAGGGCGTGGAGCCGAAGTGCTAGTACCCTCCTGTTCTACAATGGGCTGTAGGGCACTCTGGGAAGGTGGGGTGGGCACCCACGCACTCCGGGCAGGTGGTGTCGGTGATCGAGCAGCCTGGGGAGGTGGAGTGGGTGATCTCCGAGGGCTCCACCTCAGACCGGCTAATGCCTGAGCAATAGCCCGGTCCACGTACTGCTAGACACTGGACATGATAGCAGTAACAACCCTCTGCAGAAAACACTCTGAGGGATCTTCACTGCTCTGAGATCGATCCCTCCTCGACCGCTTTCTTCCCCATGCTCTAGGGGGGCTCTCTCGATGAATCGGATCTGCTGTGTGCTCTGCTGCCTCCTCAGCGGGGGGCCGAAGACCAGGTCTGTAATCTGGATCTGGCTTGTCCCTCAATGCCCGGCTCGAAAGTCGACTGGTCCCCTATCGAACCTTCTGTGGTGTCCGGGCCGCTCTAGTGCCTCAGGCTAATGGCCCCACAACATCCACTGCTGAACTGGAACAGCAAGATGCTGCATTTGCAATCAGCTTCTTCTTATTCATCGATAGAGAGGGAACAAATTGCACACTCTGAGCACCGGCCTGAAGTTGCATGCTTCTGAAATATGAAGTCGCCATCTCCTCAAGAGATGGTACAAACGATACCACCCGTAACTGGATGAAATTAATAATATCATTATGATTAACTAAAAAAATTATAAATTTCATATTCTAAATTATGAAAGAAAATAAAAAATGAACCAATCCCTGCAATAAGGTTCTCGGGTCAGTGGTAGGGTCTCTGGGTGTCCATCTCAAAGCTCGAGGAAGAGTGAGCTATCCAGTATGCACTCCAATCTCGCGAGCCAAGTCTGGTATCACCTCACAAGCCCATATCTACAAAATATACGAACTCATTGCTTACATTCTGACTTGATTTCATTGTGCATCACTAATTTAGAACAACAAAATTAAAACTAAATACCTGAAGTGCCCAGATCGGCCCGTAGAAATGATATTGCCCTTGGCCTTTCCCGTCTATAGCCTGTCGCCTGCAGGGGAGGATGCTGATGAAATTCATCAGCACCTGGTAAGAGTACGCCCCCCAGGGAAATGATTTCCACCTCTCCATATCCTCCACCAGTGCCCACACCCATGGATCCACTGCTCGATTCTAATCTAGGCACAAGATCATCTTTTATGCGAACAATATGTTCACGATCTTCACGTAATTCGGAGCATCTCTGGCAATCGCCTACGCCTTGAACTGATTCTCCAAATGCTTCATGGTCGTGCGCTTCCCTTCAAATAGGTGATAGAAGATGGATCTCTGCGGAACAACATGCTCCTCGGCATTCGGATCGATGCTCATGCTCCCAAACCGTAAACCTGACACCAGGCTATACTCAGTCGGACCAAAGCACAGCTAGGAGTGATGAATCTAAAACCATGTTTCCCGTCCCTCCAGTGCACGATCCGACACGCGCACCTCACGGCTCATCAAACCGTGAATCGCCTTCTTCTGTACCACACCAGCCATGTAGTCCAGGAAATGGCTGAAACATCCGGATCTAAATGACTCCAGGGCTGCATCACCACCTATCACGTGTAGTGTGTCTCTGATCGTGTCCAGTACCCCAGGTACGGCGTACACTACGATCGAAGGCCTCGTCTGTCGTAGCCGCTGTTTGACCCAATCAATCTGACAAGATTTAAAACAAAATCATAATTAAAATCAATACTTTTAATATTTCCTAAAATTTGTTAATACAAAATTAGAATTAAATTAAAATAAATACTTTTAATATTTCCTATAATTTGTTAATACAAAATTAGTCCCTAAAATAAATACTTTTAATATTTCCTATAATTTGTTAAAACAAAATTAGAATTAAATTAAATACTTTTAATATTTCTTATGATTTGTTAAAATAAATACTTATTAATTTAATCGTCACTTTTGCCTAAAGTTAATCGTGGATAATTAAAAATTAATAGTGGATAATTAAAAATTATCGAGGCTCACTATATTAAAATAAATATTTTTAATATTTCATATCATTTTTAATTCTTGTCCATGATTTAATCAAGTAAAGTTAAAAATAATCGAGGCCCTTTCAAATTAATCGAGGAAATTAAAAACTAACCGAGAAAATTAAAAAAATAATCGAGGATCATGTGAAAAGTAATCGAGGCTCGCCTAATTTAATCGAGGCACAATTTAAAACTAATCGAGGAGATTAAAAATATTCGAGGATTATTTAAAATTAATCGAGGCTTTCGTCGATTATTTTTTAACAGCCTCGATTATTTTTTAATAGCCTCGATTAAGTTAAAAAGACCCTCGATTATTTTTTAACAGCCTCGATTAATATTTTAAATTCCTCGATTAATTTTAAAAAACCCTCGATTAATTTTTAGATAGCCTCGATTAATATCTACATAACCTCGATTAATTTTAAAAAATACCTCCATTAATTTTAATAGCCTCGATAGTATCTAAAATAGCCTCGATTATATCTAAATAGCCTCGAATAATATCTACCTATCCTCGATTAATAGATAGTCACGATTAACATCAAATAATCCACAATTAATATCAAATAATCCTCGACTAATTCCGAAAAACCACGATTATAGAATTCATCAACCAATTCAAAAAAATCATGCCTAACAAATTGAAAAAAATCAAACACTACCACGATTGCAAAAATCATCTAATATTATAGAGCCTCGATTATCATAGGCGGTTCAAATAATCATAGGCGGTTAAAACAAAAGACACCTACCTAAGAAGATGAAGACGTCTCCGGCAGTGATCCAGGTCCTCCTTCCATCTCCGGCGTGTTCTCGTCGGCGGCGGCGTGTGTGAGAGGGATCGGCGGTTTCAGTCGTCGGTTTTTGTTTTTTTTTTTTTTGGATTTTTGGGTTTTTTTTTTGTTTCAGATCGCCGGCGTGTGTGAGAGGGAGACGACGAGGGAGACCTGCTTTCAGTTGGTGTTTGTTCCTTTTTTTTTGGCCTTCTGGAATCGACGAGGGAAGGGGAAGAGAGGGGTGGTGGGGTAGTTGAATGTTTTTAATTTTCCAACCCTGAATCATAAATATTCTCGGTTCTTGCATGTTTTGAATTAAATTGATTCTCCTTGCAGCTTTTCAGTTTCTTTTCAGATTGTGCAGAACCATATGAAGGGTTTGTGTGTAAAAAAAGTACACAGTGTCGTGAAAACTCCCACAATTTAAATCTTGCTTTATTTTCCCACTTTTTATATACTTTTGTCGAAAAAAACTTTTCACTCCAAATTAATTGCCTTTTTTTTTTTTATCAACTATGCGCCACGAATTTATTTTCAAATATTTTAGAGACATTAACACAGTACATTAATCTTTTGCAACTTTATAAATTTAACTAGAAAGATATGATCATTGGAAGAATGAATTCTGAACTAATCCAAGATTTATTTTTTATGAACTTTACAGAAGAAATACCTCAAGGCAAAGGTTCAAATTCAATGAGGCATTAATTGGTCCCCCCCCCCCCCCCCCCCCGGAAAACAACATTTAAAGTTATCTTTTTCCAAAAATTTACATACAGTAATATTTTTTTTTCAATCAGAACACCCTAATTAGTACTCAGGGATGAAAATATGTCAAACTATCCAACATTTCAACATGTGCTTACGACCTGACCTACTTTGGGCCTATATAAGTCTGATCTAATTATTAAATAAATCATAATGAGGTTTTTTAAGAAGACTATTTAAATAAATTGTAATTCCAATAATCCTCTTTACCATTGTACATAATTGATGCGTACATTTGCGAGTAGCTAATATTTTGTCGAACATAATACATTAATTGAATTGGAGTACATTTGCTCACAATTATTCATTCTCAACATAAATCATAATTCAAATACATAAATTAATTCTTCAACCTCGCTCACCTCAGTATTAACAAGGAAAAATGGTTAATTTAATTCTTCCCTTCATATAATCATGGTAATGCGGGCATCATGACAACATCAAACATTTGTAGGAACAAGCTTAAACCATTGTGCTTCTGGATTATCACCACAAGTAGGTAGATCAGCAAGATTATCTCCAACACACAAACATTTCTTGGTCACAAGTTTGGAGTCAGATGCATTCTTCTCCAAGCACAAATATTTCCCTTTTCCATCTTGGGCAGCTAAATGAAGACCGGAACTTGACACAAACTTCCACTTGCTCGAACAATCCTTCATAACTCGAGCCGCCGCCCCATCTCCGGCCACCCCCAAGCACTGTGGACTCCCTGTCAATTTGATAGCGCCACCGTCTTGGTGCTGATCCCACCGGCTAGCATATTTGCAGTTAGCTAGATCTATACCCTTCTTCCGAATTTGCACACATTGCCCACTCAAAGGGTGGAACATTTTGTAATATGTTGGATGCTTCGACTTGTAATCTGAATCACATTTTATACAAGAGTAATTTATCTTCTATTCTCGCATTACCAACATTTTCCATACTATGTCCCGATTATTTCGTCCATTTTGGTCTTGCACATAGATTGAAAATTAATTATTTAGGAAAACAAGATTCTCAACTAAACAATATTCAATATAATATTATCCTTAATGACCTTATCTCTAATGAAAATTAAAACTCGCAATAATTTGTTGTAACAATTCATATATATTTAACATTATATTACGAATATTTATGATATCTCTCTTTTATTCATAATCCACCACAATATTAGAGATTAGTTACTGCAAATTAATTACCAATATTTTTTTCAACTATGCCCCACTTTGTTTTTAATTATTTTAGAGACTAAGGTTATTCAATTGTTTACAACATAAAGTGAACAAGTAGAGAGATATAATTAGAAGAATGAATTCTCAATCCAAAGTTTCATTTTGACGAACTGTAAAAGGAATACCAACAGAAGGGTGTGTTTGTATAAATGAGATTTGAGACACCCTAATTAGGGATGAAAATAGGCAAAACTATCCAAAACTACCCTACTTAGGTCTAACCTATTTATTAAGTAAATCATAAGAAGACTTTTTAAGACGGCTATTTACATTTACACCTTTAATTACAAAAGTCTGTCAAGCATAATAAGGTCGATCTATTTATTAGTAGAATGCGTTACCGAAATAATTAAATTAAATATAATAAATATTGTATTTATATTTTAACAATAAGTTCTCATATCTGCAAATCCTTAAATCTAAGAAAAATATTACACACACACACACACATATATATATATGTGTGTGTGTATATATATATATATATCTTATTATTTTTTATTAACATATGAATTTGATGTATTTGTAGGCTTTTTCAAATCTACATATTTGTCTCACATTATTAAATAAGTCAGACCTAGACCTATAAAAAAAATTGATAGATAATGGATGAGGCTCAAACCGACCTTTACTAAGAGTGGTCTAGCCATTTCAAGCCAAAGTCAGTGGGCGGCATATTTCCTTCATAACTAACCCTAATATAGTATATACGACCAAATAATCGGGATATGGTACCAGTGGGGATGGTCTAGTAGTGGAGTGATGTTGCTCGAAGATCAAAGATTACGGGTTTGAATCTCCTCAATACCACCAGGACGAGTGGGTGAGTAAAAAATAATCAGGACATAATGAGTAACACATATGTGCTTAAAAACAGTACACTAGTGTAAAAGTAATGCGTATTATGATACAAGAATTCCGTACCTTGATTGATTTGTCTAACAAGATGCAATCTACCAATAAAAGCAGGATTTCTGGGCCGATCCCAATTCAAATCAAGAACTCCATAAATTTCTTCAAGATTAACTTTCCCCTCTCTAAGTATGTAACTGCCTTGTAAAGTCCACAAAGCCCAATCAACATCTGTCTCAGCTACAGTAGCCAATAAACAACCTATGTATCTGTTGTCTGCCTCATTATCACCTCTTAGATTCACACCAAATTCACTTATAAAAAGAGGAAAAGAGTTGTTGCCTGCTTCAGTCAAGAAAAGGTAATTGTCTCGTGCCCTTTTCGTGATAAGAGCACATAAATCGTTAGTTTGAGCAACCCATTTTTCAGCAGGGATGCCAAATGTATACCAATGTGCTTCGTACACTAATTTGTTGCCTATGTTAACTGCCAACGGTTTCGACTTGAGAAATCCGAGGTTTGTGTCGTAAGATAGTCCTGAGACGATTACTAGGAGATCTGGATTTTCTTTGTGAATTGTGTTTGCTCCATCTTGCATAAACTTGTACCAATCCGCCTCATTTTGCCGATTACCTCGTAGCTCGTTCCTCATGCTCATAGCTACGACCTGCGTAACGAAATATTTTATATCCGTATCATGCTGTAATCTCATATTTTATTGACATAATACATGCACACCATTAATCAACTATAGTACTTATTTAATTTGAAAATTATGGTTTTAGGGAGACGTGGAACATTTTATTTTTGCACGCAATTTCATCCTAGACATCCAAATGTGTGTATATCAGTCCTAAATTAAGACATGAAACTCCAGATCAATCTTTTATAAATCGTACAAACTAATTCGGTCCTTTACTCATAAGTGTAAGCTTAATAAAATTCAATTTATAGAATAACAAAAAAAATTATTTTCATATGGTTAAAAATATTAATTGCTCTTTAATTTGAACCGCGCAGTGAAAAACCAATTTATAACACACACAAATGAGCTTTCACCAAAATCATTCGGACGACTCATAATTTCCAGAAAGTACAAAGAGAAAATGTAAATTATACAAATTAAACAAACCAAAATCAAATAGTAACTCCAAACAGTTTCATTTTTCTTAATGTGATATACAATGCAATTTATTCAAGTCATTAATTAAATACTTTAAAAGATTTTCATTTTTTTCTTCTTTTTCTATTGGAATGTGATTTAGATCGAGTGCAAAATATTAAAGCATCAAAATCATATTTTCATGAAACTCACCGCATGATTACCCTTATAAGTCTTCGCCACCGCAGCCAAGCCTCGCAACCACTCATCGGGGCTAAAATTCGAGTCTCCGAAAAAGCCGTTGCCGTCGTCGTCGCCACAGCACCACCCTGGTAAGCTAACATGGTTGTCGAGCACCACCATCACTTTATTCTTCCCCAGCTCATTAACAACAGCCTCATGAAGATCAACAACCTTCATGTTCAGAAACTGAGGGTTATTTTTGGCAATGCCTGCTTTTGCAGTCGATAAATTAAATTTATCCAATGACTTAGAAACTGTAACGCTGCCGTATTCTGGCCTCGTGAACATATATGTGGGCCACGTAAACCTCACGCAGTTGAAGCCTAATGCAGCAATCTCTTTTGCTATGTAGTTTAATGGCTTCTTTTCTAGGCCTTCAGCAATCATTGGTTGTAAATGTGAAACCCAATTCACGCAGGCTAGCTTTACGCGTTTCCCAGTTGCATGATCGACTATCCATCTTGAGTTTGTAGAGAGAGAAGCTGAATTGGAAAAGACAACAGTTTGTAGAAAGAGAAACAAGAAAATGGCTGCTTTGTGATTACTTCTGCATGTCTTCATGTTTGAAAGTGCATATATGTTGTCTTGGTGTTATTGATATTTATACACACATTTATCAAGGTTCATTTAATTTGTCTTGAAGAGTAGAAACTGACGATCGGATTTGTTGCTTTAAGACAAAATTTGTTTTGTGGAAATTTTATTTATTCATATAGTTGTACTTTTGTAAGTGTTGGAATAAAATGCAGATTTCGGACAAGTTCTTAAAATGACAATTTCCATTTTAATTGATGAATACTCACCAATGTTTAACCACAGATCTCTGAACATGGATTTGGGTGGTTAGGTTTTATTTTTTTTATTAATGCACAATGGACAAAATTTATGATTTCATGTTGCACTCCCTCCATGTTGCACCTTTAAATTAATTACGAGTGTTTCTTGTATTTATTTTTTTAATTTTTTTTTTGTGCTTTAATTTATTTTAATAATTATTTTTTAGGGTTCACTTCACCCAAGTAGGGTTTATAATAATTTTTGACAAAAACTTGTATGAAACCGTCTAACGGGTCAAGTAGGATCCAAACTCGTCCAAAAAACCATCCAACCCTGCAATAACAGTTAGGCGCGTGGGCTTCATGTGCCCAGCCACACTGTTGGGATGACAATCCAAGTCACACATTGGTTATAAGGAGTTCAACCTATCCCATTAGTATGAGGTCTTTTGGGAAATGCCCAAAGTGAAAATTGTGTGGACTTGGCTCAAAGCGGACAACATCGTAAGAATGTGGGGGAAGTTGAACTGGCGGCCCGCTAGTCCATGAATGGGTGCCCAACACACACACGTATCACTAGGTATAAATGAAAGTATTACTATGTATAAAGTAAATAATACTAATTTTATGTCAAAGTAACACTTAATATAAATTGAAGTATTATTAACTATGAAGTATTTCCACATACTAAAAAGAAAGTAAATGAATTATTTTTGGCATAAATCATAATGTGAGATTTTAATTTAGTTGGCATTTATCTTTCTTTTTTGGATAAGTTCGTTGATTCACCAGACATCACGTATCATTATGTATGAAGTAAAGTATCAATAGTTATGAGTCCAAGTATCATTTAATATGAATTGAAGTATCATCAACTATGAAACGTTTTCACATGCTAAGAAAGAAATGAATTATTTTCTACATAAATCATAACGTGGACTTTTAATTTAGTTAATTCATTTATTTTTTTTATTTTAGAATATGTTTGATGATCCTCCAGACAACAAGTACCACTATGTATGAAATAAAGCATCACTAGTAATGAAGTGAAGTATCATTACTTTAGAGGCATAAGACAGCCCCCTCTTTTTTTTTTCAATTTTTTTAAATCTTCATTTTATATCGAGCATAGTGCATGAGCCCACGCATTAGCATTGGACGAATGCATTGAGTGAGACGCCAAATACAAAAATTAAATTAATTCAATTCAATTTTATGATTCACTACTTTTATTTTAGGATATATATTTATTTAAAAATAAATTAATTAAAAAAATAAAAATATGTTTATAAAAAAATTGAAAAAATTAAAAAGTGAAAAAAAAACTAAAAAAAATGAGAAAAGGAGATTGAAAGGAGAAGGGGGCCACTAAAAAAGAAAAATAAAAAAAATGAAAAGAAAAAAGAGAGAGGGACCATCTAATGGGTCAAATAAAGATCCATCTACTGTAAAAGATCCGTGAGACGGTCTTATACAAGTGTGCCCCATATTTTTTTAGTATTTAATTTTTAAATTTTTTTAATTAATAATTCATTATTATAATTGTTATTTAAAAATTAAATTTTATAATATTTTAAATTCTTTTTTTTGTTGATAAATATTGACTATGATTATTTTATGTAAGGATTCATTTTTATTTCATAATAAATATTATTAAAATTATAAATTTAATAGTTAATAGTGAATACAAAGTGAAGCATGAAGAAGTGGAATAGGAAATTTGAACTGTACAATTGGTGTTACATTATGAGATTTATATCATATGGCAATCTAGAAAAATTCATTGAATAGGTAAAAAATATTTACTAGATTAATTTAATTTCATTTAATTTATATGTCCATTCAATGTAAGAATTAATTATTAATTAATTTGACAATTCCATCTACGCTTTCGATCTTTATTCTTTAAATTTTTTTTATTTGGTTTTGGTTTGATTTTTAATTTTTCGTGGTTTACTTTCAAGTTTAGAATTAAATTCATTGGGTTTCTTTTTATTTCCTTGGTTTTGTTTTCATTTTTGGAATATATATATATATATATATATATATATATATATATTTAAAGAATTTTTTATCAAATATTTGAAACAAGAAGACAATAATTGATTAATTGTTTTTTTTCCTTGCATAGAAGGAAGAGCCGAATGTGTTGCTTCTAATAATTAATGATTTGCACTAATGTAATCAAATTTTACAAATTATAATATGACGTTAATTTAATTAGTGTAACACTATCTATATGCTACACATCAATTGCGTAACCTAAAATTTCATCCGAACACTGAATATGTACCCAGTACAGAAATGAACATCATGCCTTGTCGTAAGTGAATTGAATGAAAATAAGCAAAATTATTATTGTTGCTGTTGAAAAAAGAAAGTATTGATTGATTAATTGGATTTTTATTTATATATTTTGGGATGGAGCAAAGAAACTATTGTGAGATATGGTACAACGTCTAAATCAGCAAATTAAAATCAATTATTTAGAGTGATGTAGAAGAGTTCTAGAAGTAGAACAACATAGTTAAAGGCGCAAATTCACGATAAGTGTCAGTGTTTGGGGTAAAAGGCCGATTCACGAGATGCAGTAACATTAAAATGACAGCCCGAAATTGTTCTATGCCAACTGTAAAACATACACTTCATTTATTGTACTGCACAATGTTGATAGTGCACAATTAATGGAAAATTCCAATACTATATATAAATTATTTTTTTTTTAAATAATAAAATAAATTACTTGATCTCAAGCCATTTTATTGAACAATTACCGAGATAATAATCTGAAACCACTTAACCCTGAGAAATCAACGGATCGTACCATACCTTGCAAGTTGTAAATTTGAGGAGGAAATTGCAATTTTGGTCCAATAATATATATCTTTGTACGAAAATGGTCCATCACGTTTCACTTTTGATTCACTATCTTTTTTTCTTAGCAAACGTGGTCCACCAATTAACGGAATCCGTTAGTTAATGGTGCAAATTTGGTCCAACACTTTTTTTGACAATAAATTAAAAAAAAAAATTATTTTGGTAGGAAAAAAATGCGCACCACTTTAGGAAAAAATGTTTTATATACTAAAAAATACACCAAGTCCTACGTATATAATCATGCAAACAACATTAAAAAACATTATAAATATTTGGACATTTAAGTCATAAGAGAAAAATAGAGCTTTGGGATGTTAACTCATTTAGTTCTAAAAGACATCAGTTAATGACATTCAAGTCGTAAGAGAAAAACAGAGCTTACAAGCATATTTAATACTTTGTAATTCAGTTCCAAAAGACAGCATATATAATGTTTTGTACTGTAAATTCATTTAGTCCCAAAAGACAGTAGTTAATGACATTTAAGTCATAAATTTACTACTAGAACTCAATTTCTATTTTAGAATCTAGATAAATTTACTCATTCTCCTTGTTAATAGCAGCAACTTGCAAACCAGACAAATCAACAAAATTCTTACCATCTTAATTGAGTGAAGATTTTCAATAAATCTCCATGACTTGGAGTTACCGGGGCACCAACTAGATTTATTGCATGGAAGCTCATTGAAGCGTTTTTATTTGCCTAAAAAATACAAATAAAAATAATGTCAAATGAAGCAAAAGTGACACTAAGTTTTGAAAATTGAAGTAAATAATTATGTAGTATCAAATTTGTAAGCTTCATTGTGTATTATCAAAATATACCCCCGTGCATCAACTTCAAAGTATATAAATAATTCTCCCCACCTATATTTTGAGAGGCAATTTAGTATATCAAATCATTTTCAGCTTGAAGAAAGAAATTTAATTTATTTAATTGGGTGTTGTTGAATTAAGTTATCAAACAACACTCTTTAGAAGTTCAGAACCAAATCAGAAGCATAACTTATTAACTTTAATACGATTAACAACACTCCTAATTAACATTTATCAAACTAGCTCAATAGATAGAATTTATGCAAAAAGGTTTACATTTCATGCACCACAAATGTCAAAACAGACAGAGATAACATATAATACATATCTAAGCAAATAATCAGCTGCACAATTTAACCTAATGCAAAAAAATTCCTTTCACAACTATAGAAAATTGGGGAACAGCAGGTCAGACATTCAAAATTTTGGTCAATCACTACAAAAAAAAAGTTGATCTAGCGACGGGGTTTCCAATCGCCGGTATTGTACGACCCTGTCGCTAAAGTTTCTAGCGACGGGAACAACCCCGTCGCTAAATCGTTCGTGGCTAAATCACTCACGACGGTGGCTCACCCGTCGCCAGCATTGGCGACGGATCTAGCGACGGAAACCCCATCATATCGCTAAGTCCGTAGCCTGGCTACGGACTTGGGCGACAAATTTGGAGACAGGAAACACCATCGCCCGCTAGCAACGGGGGGGCCATCGCTAAGCTAGCGACGAGGCATCCCGTCACTAGCTCCGTCGCTAGAACAAGGATGGCTACAGATTTGGGCTACGGGCTTGCACCATCGCGAGCTAACGACGGAGGGCGATCCGTCGCTAGTCCGAAATTTTAAATTGTTATTTATTTATATATAAATTGATTTTTATATTTATTTTATATTACAATTATTTGTAAAACATGATAAATAATATTACTAAAATAAAAGATAATGCACTAAATAAAATAGTTTCAAATACAAAATATCAAGTATCAATGTATAAATATCTCAAATACATAAATATCTGAAACACATAAATATCTCAGATACATAAAAGGGGAGTCTAGGGCGGACCATCTCGATCATCAAGGCGACGGTAAAGCTGCTCCCACATCAGTGCCCGCCTAGCTTTGTCCCGGCGACACTCTTCTTCAGCTAGCTGATGCGCCCTCCGGGTGTCCTCAAGCTGCTTCCTCATTTGCTCAACCTCTCGCTGCCTTGCCTTCTCCTCCTCTGCTCCCTTCTCTTTATGAGATATTTGGTTCGCCGTTAGATATTATAAAAGAGAAACAAAATAACAAGGTTTTACAATTACTCTGATTACTAACCTTCTTATCTTTCTTTTTCTCTCGACGCTGGCGCTTTCTTTCCTCCTCTTCTTGTTGTTGTTTCAGGATCCGATCATCAAAGTCTACAAAATGGGACGGGAAACTAATATAAGTCATTCATCCATCATCAGGACCACTGTGTCAAGATCAAAGACAATTATAGAAGTGGACCTTCATTATGTGCATTATTCTTATAGCAAACTTCCTCAAAAACATGATCCTCACACTTCTGAATCTCAATGCACAAACAAAGGAAATGTTTGGATCAAAAGAATTAACTTCTTATGTAACAAATTACAGGAAATGTGTAGAATTCAAGATATTATGTGTGCCGAACTATCCTGGTAGTGTTAACTAAATGCATTATGTTTCTTATTTACTTTGCCCTCCAGTATAGCACTAGATTGCAACTTCATGATGCACATAAATATGTAGTCACTTCACACCCTAAAGGAATTTATTTCTTCTAACACAGAACAAAGCTAATACATAGCTATTTCATTCATTGGTAAAGACCTAGTTTGGTTAGTTCATCAAGTAAGGTTCACAATAGTCTATGATTAGTCATGCAACAGAGATATACCTCAAACCGCTGCTGCACCTGTCCACCAAGCAAAATCAATAAACATAAATAATGATTTTACTAATTTCTCGAGTATGATATCACCATTTAAATTGGTAAGACTCCTATAAGGCCTATATCTTGAACCTCCCATAATGCAGACAAGCTACGTGTTACACTCCTTTTAATTATAAATCTATAATCATGATTTGTTTCATCTTTTATCCAAACCTTTCAGTTGAGTCTAACTTGATTAGAGCATAGATAAACACACTACAAATCATTGAAAGAGAAAGTGTGATGTCTACAAAGCTCTTATTTAAATAAAGCATTAAATAAACATTTCAATAATCCAAAATGAGTTTATTTATGCGGAAATTTATTAAATAAAAGACTTTATTCATTTGGCCATCACATCGTCCCCACAGCACCGCCTGAGATTAAAGTCTTTTATTTAAATAAACTCATTTTTTTAAATGTTTATTTTATCTTAGATTTAAATAAGAATTTAAGGCAGTTAACATGCTGCTTCACTCCAAGTAATAGAAAGAATTCAAGGCCCGGGGGGGGGGGGGGGGGGGGGGTCAATTGGCAACTCCATAGTAGCAAATAGACAAAAGATCAAAGCAAAAAAAGTAGACCAAGCTTTGACATACGCTTTTTTCCATTTTTATGATCCAAGTAGTTTGATGAATCTTTTACTACACATTCACAAACTGAGCAGTAGTATCCAGCCTGCAAAAAAGAAATAGTAATAGTGCTAAATGATTTGCATATAGAACAAATGAGAGTAAATGCAACATGCTATTTAAAAGATTCTTTCAGCAAACTTGGAGTTACATGCTAATACTTTATTTTAGGCTTTCTCAGATATTGTAGATGAGAGGGGAAATTAACTCTTTTTTAATAGGAAGTGACAGAAAATTAGCTCTATATAAACAAGAGCTTTTCTGGATCAGATAGATAAACCAAATAGAAGAAAAATTGGGGATCTTTATACTTTAAGCAAAAAGATGTTTTAACAAATTACAAAGTTCAATAAATTTCTCTATCAATATTTTAAAATTTTCAAGTCAAAGTACAACACCACAAAAGGAGCTCCCACCCAACTTCAACGCATTTAAAATAAAATGCATCTTAAATTGCAGTAACTTTTGAATAAACAGGGGAGCCATTCATGTTCTCAACTTTTTTCCTATATAAATGCAATAGTTTTACTCTTTAAATAAAATACAAAAATAATAGAAGTAAATAATATTTAAAGAATGATTTGGAACATACCTGTTGACTAAGGGGCGCAATAGGAGTCACAACCTACAAATGAAATGAATAAATTAATTTGATACTAATCATAAAAGAACACAGAACATAAATAACAACAATATATCTGGAAAGAAGCTAATAGCTGAAAAGGTGCGACTTTACAACGCAATGTGCATTGCCTTTTTAAAGATGACCTACATACATAACAAAAAGGAGGAAGAAGAAGAATAAGAAGGATTAAACAGTTGACTAAGATTTGAAGATTGATTAAGCAAAATAGTAGGCATTTTCGTTTGGGGGCTGAAGACTACAACGCCAGTAAGTTTCGCATTCCACCAAAAGAAAAAAGCCCTCGATCAGTCATACTCAGATCTCTTACCAACATAAAAAAACGTAATTATTTGCAGATTAAATCTCAATTTAAAAAACACATCAAAATGCTCAGAACTTGTTCAAGTGTTTAAAGCACCAACACATCAACAATGCTCATACTTATTTGTCAACCTCGCACGCCCATTTTCATTCTTTAATCCAACAAATTTCAACAGGAATGTTGATCACCGAAATCCCGCCTTCAAAGAAAAATAAAACACACCTTCAATTTTGTCCCCTGCTGCCTGCCGCTGCTGCTCCCGCCCCTGATGACACCGAGCACCACGGCCACCGCCGAGCACGACTGCCACCGCCAACCCCGACCGAGAGAGAGAGAGAGATCAGAAATGGATATAAGCTAGGGCTCGCTGATTTAATTGAGATTTGATTTATTACCTCGCGACGGGGACCACCCCGTCGCTAGCCCCGTCACCGCCAGTGACTCAAAAGCCCCCGTCGCAGATTCTCGTCGCTAGATCAACATTTTTTTTTAAGTGAGTGATCACACTTTGTAAATTTTACAAAGGTATTTGATCATTAGAGCACATTTGTGTTCTTCTAAATCCTCAACAAAAAGTTAAATCTCAACACAACTAAAATAAAAATAAAAAATTCAATAATTCAACTTTCAAGAACATGAAAATTCTAACCCAAAAACCCTCACGATATTAATAATTTTTCAGCAAGTTTCAATATTTTCTCACGCCATTCATATATATACATTAAAAAAATTGTAAGTTTGAATGTAAAACTCAAAAGAGAAGAATAAATAGGAAAATTTGAGAAATTAAAATAGGAACAGAAAGATTTCCTCAAACAATATTGTTTGGGAAAAATAAATAGGCTTGTTCTATAATCATACGAATAACAAAGACAGAGAAAAGGGTTTTTTCTTGAGGGGCTAGAATTTTGCAGGGGTGTGAAGAATTGAGCAATTTTTTCATAACAAAAAAAATGGAAGAACAACTCAAACTTACCGTAATCTGGGTGAGGAAGATGCAAATATGTTTCCTTCCGTAACATTTCCTTCTGATATTCACAAAATCTGATTTTCTGTGGGAATGATTTGAGAATCTGTTCGTGAGAGGGTGAGCGGCAAGAGTGAGGCCATGTGAGAGAGTGACCATGATTTTCCCGTAATTTTTACGATTTGGGGATTTAGGGTAATTTAGTGTTAAGGTTGTTACGTATCTCCGTCCATCAACGGATAGTCAATTTAGTGGCCTTTTTTCAATTTAAAAAATTTTAAATTTTTTTTTATGATAGCTTTGTTATTTTTATATCAAAAAAAATTTTAAATAAAAATTAGTTAAATTATGCATAAAAATTATATATAAATACGTATATATTTTATTAAATAGGTGATAAATATGGTGGGACCCTAAAAAGTTATGCATGTACGATATATATAGTAGGTGAAATAAAGGAAATAAATATTTAAAAAAGTAGATATAACTTTTGATGTTGCGGTGACGTGGCGGAGTTATATACCAAATTTTGGATACAGTATTGGAGATGCTCTTACTTTACCATGTGCCCCAGATGACATGTTTAATTATGTTGCTCCAGACCAATTAATAACTGATTTTAGAACATGGGATTTGTTGTGTTCTTGGTGTGATCACTTGTTTATGTCATGAAAATTAGACCTTTTTTTTGTTCTTAAAAAATAGGAGTCTTATTATTTCACTGAATTTAATTTCATCTCAAAAGATGGGGTTTATATGTCATGTGAATTATGTTTCTTGAATTTCTTGAATGATGATACTTCATAATCTAACCATATGAAAATAAGGGTGTTTCTTGAATTTCTTGAATGATGATACTTCATAATCTAACCATATGAACATAAGGGCATATGATTGACTCTGAATTCCACAAAAATAAATGGTGTTGTTGAATGTAGTGGTATAGATACACCATCATAACCTAACCATTACGTTTTTTTTTTTTACTCTACTACATCAACTAAATTTTTATTTTTATTTCCAACAAAATATGAGTGAGTTGAGTCATTCTCTTCTCATATTTCTACAAAAAATATAATTTACAAACACCCAAAATCTACAAGGAAATATAATTATTTATATGAATACTAATATGTTTTGATCGTTGGTGAGAGGAACCGCGACGAGACTTACTACGCCTTCTGAGCACCATTTTTAATTTTTATGCTAAGAAAAACATTGAAATGGTGAGAAAGAGTGAGAAGGAAAAAGAGTGCAAATAAATGAAGAGAAAATGAAGGAAGTGGAAATGAAAATGTGATATAAGAAAAGAAAATTGAAGGAATACCATGATTTTCTTTTGAATATTATGGCATGCAGGTAAGAGGGGGGGGGGAGAGAGAGAGAGAGAGAGAGAGAGAGAGAGAGATGCATGCATTGTCTTGTCATAGAGTGAAGTGGGTAAAAAAAGGTGTTAGTTTTTTGCTAGAAAATAATTAATATTCTAAATTTCTAACACACACCCTAGTACTAGCTAGGTCCCTAGGCTGCAAAATCAATTTCCTAGGCGTAACATTGGACCAGCCTTTTACAATTTTTGTGCCAAATGAGGGTATATTTGTCTTGCACCCTGAATATGTTTATGGGGTGCAAAGTATATAACTTCTTATCTATTTTTGTAAACATACATAACAAATTGACTATTCCAATAAATCCCCCGTTATGTTATATATTTATTTTTTATACCATATATAGTTTATTATATAATTATACTATATTTAATAATTAATATATAGATTGACGGTAAAGAAATTAACACATATTGCTTTATTTTATTTCTTATTAATTACACAATATTAATCTAATTAATTAAGCAAATTAACTATTACAAAATTTCCTAATTTGGTAGTAGAGTGATTTTGGCGGGAAAATTAGATTACTGTTTTACCCACACTATCTTACTTTTAGATATAGTAACATTATTTGAAAATAGCAAACGGTATGGAGGATTTTGATAATAGGCAAAAATTTACTCTGTTAATACATAAATTTCTTCTTGTGATTTTTCCAGATAATTACTTAAAAGAAACTCGAAGTTATATGTGATATTAATGTCCAATGAAAATATTACACAAAAACGCGGGAGAGTCCATTCGAAAATTTGAGGAAATATGTAATATATTTGTTTGAATCATGTTGCATTTTTTAATTGTGAAAATAATATACATATTTAATTAAACAATAATAAGAAGGTAAATGGTGCATAGTTAGGACAAAAAAAAAAACAATAAATTTTAGAAAATATATGAAAAACCACCCTTAAAAGACTTAAAGGACTACTATAAATTAATCGACGGTTACATTTAACTTTCTAATGAATAAGTTGAAGTTTCATTAAAATAAAATACCCCCTAGCTCATTTTCTTCTTGTGCATTGATTAAATATATTTATAAAAATAAGATACAAAAATTAATTAAACTTCTAATATTACATACCTTATTTAATAAAAATTAAAATTCATATTAATTTAGTTCAACTTTAAATTTTACTAGCGTTGGTCATTTAAAAACCGGAGAATGGAAGATGAAGCCAAAATGTTTTTTTTCCCCCGAAGTGCACGCACGTGATGTAGAATGAATAGATAGTTGGTCAAATTCAATTTACAATCAAATTAAGTTAGTCAATTTCAATGAAGGCTACTTTCTTTCTTTTCTTTTTCTTGGAAAAATAACATTTAAGACTTATAACTTTCAAAAATTTGAGTAGATAATTTTTTTTAAAATTCTCAAGATCTAACAAGAATGTCTTTAAATAATACTATGAAACATATTACTCCTAATAGTAATTGAACAACACAATTGGTACACTCCAAAATATTAATATGAATTACATAATTTGGACGGAGGGGAATAAGTTTTAGATGGAAATCTGCATTATTAATTAGCCACAATCCGTATATTTCATCAAATCCATGAATTATCCCATAATTTTGACATTTTTCATGTCTCAGTTTTTGAACTACAAAGTAAATAGAAAAAAGTATATATTTTTCTTGAATTCATTTTTCATATTGCTATAGAAATCATAACGTTAATTTATCAAGTTGTATGAAAGTATGACCTCTACTGAAAACAATATTTTCATGGGTTGGACTTGGAATGTTCCCACTACCAGTCCTCGATGAAGTAAAAAATTAAGCGTAAATGTAAAAATAAAATAAAATCCCTATATGCAAATTTAATATCACTTTTGAAATGTTATAATAATGGCACTATCATTCGAAATATAAACTTTTTACAACGCGTATATGAAATTCGATGATTTTAAACGACTCGAAATACGAATGACGTGTTGTAGTTTATGACTTGTAGAGATTCCAATCTAACATCCCTAGTTGTAACTTGTAACTAATGACCTTAATTCAACTTGTACCAAAAAAAAAACATTACATTTAAATACTTTGGCAATTGCAAAACATCTAAAAAGTTTCAATCAATTTAGTCCAACATATTTAATCAAATTTACATGTGTACACTCCGTGTGCACAACCATGCATGTAGGTATGAATTTGGATTGGAAAGAGACTGTTAATTTACTACAATAAAAAATTCATGTTATAGTAGCAAAATATTTTAAAGTTATAATTTTCAATGCTAATAAGCATAAATTTAATGGACAAAGTTACATACATTAATTTCTTTTTCGGTAGTCAAGATTCACGATTGAACAACTTTTTAGTACATATATCCTCCTATGGATTTGGCCTGCACTGCAAACCACCGTTATATTTCCGCCACTCGAAAACTAATATCGATCGAAATTATTTTTGCCACAAATTAAAAAATGTCCATTGAACTTAATCATGGTTACTTTATCCATTTCCCCCCACTATTTTACTTGCAGTAATATTCGATTCATCCAAACAGTGTATTTTTAACTGCATCACCTTTAGAGTTAAATTGTCAACAACACTTGCATGCTTATAGAAACTCTAAAAATTAAAATGACATGTTTAATTAATTCATTAATCTAGATTTAATGCATGCATAAATAATGTTTTATTAAGTAGTTTCACACACATACACACACACTAACTTAAACCATCTATAAATAGAAATAAAAATATGTAACGCCCCAGCCCCACTAGGACCAAAACGTCACCAAAAAAATAAGTTCATGCTTACGTAATAAATATTTTTATAAAAATTAGATTTAACTTTGTTAATAATTTGTAAACGGACAACACCTCGACTTAAAAATGTTCAAACTCGCACTCAGGCGTTCTTGAAGTCAACTTCCAACAAAGCTTTTCAAAATCACTGACTCACACATAACCAAATTATGACCTGTCAACAAGCAATAGATATAACCAAATAGGCCACAAATTCAAAAACTTCACGGTCAACCCTTATATACATTCAAAATTTTTATATATACAATCAAAAATTGACCACTAGGGTCAATAACTTTCAAACTTAAAATTCTGCAGAGAATCAACGGAAGCATTTAATATTTAACATACGAACATACGTTTAAAGATGATTTTAAGCAAAAACCACATAAGTGTCAACCATCAAAATCCAATCCAGCAACACGTCATCAACCAGCTTGATCTCCAGGACCTGAAAACATTTGAAAATATTTGGGTTGAGTGCCAGAAAACACTCAGTGGGCATTATTATTCATCCAAGTCATACTTTCATGCTTAAAAATCAATCATAAACATACTTTATAACATAGTTTACTCTTCTTCATTGGATGAGAGACCCAATGTGATCACACGATACTTTACGGTTACTTATCTAGATATTTAGTCACAAAGTAAACCGTCTTGTTTGTAGGTCAGAATTCCTCTATGCATGAAGTCTCAACATATCCAATCATTGCGTAAACAATGTTATTAAAACATTTAACATACTTTTCATGGACGAATTTAAAAACATAGTTGTGAGTTATAGAAAAACCCACCTGAATGATCTCAATATGCAGTGCAGTTTATGTGTGAAATGCTACTATGCTCTCCGATCGTCTCGACCTACAAAATTAGAATTCTAACTTAGATACCTCAATTAAGTCTATAAGGTAATAACTTAGGTCATAAATAACTTAAGTAAGAATTTCCTATGTCTTGGGCTCGTTTAGAATTGAATTGGAGTCAAACGGTGAATAATGCGCATTTTGCGGAATAGATTAACTTAGTGACCTTGATTGAGAATTTATCGGACTTCCTGGAGCAAATTGAATGGATAACAGTGTATTGAATTCTATTCAATAATTAAGAAGCTCGATTTAACATAAAGAAGTGAATTTTAATTTTTAGAATTTATTTTGAGCAATATACAATATTTTACTTATAGGACTAAATCACGTTTTCTAAAAATTAATCCTAATTTAATTCTCAAGTACTAAACTAGAACTAAGGTCATGGCTGGTAGGATGGAATGGAATCTCCATTCCTACTTCTGTCGTTTTTTTTCCTTCTTTTCCTAAAAATACCCTCATCTATTTTTGTCGTTTGAAAATAAATTGCAGAAAACCTAATTTATTCATATATCTATTGTAAAATCCTAATCTCTTTGTCGCCTCCGTCTGCATTTAATTTTCGGTCTTCTATTGAAATTCTTTCTTTTGTACAACTTTGCTGAAATTCTTGGGTCTTGAAGTTCAATTCATTGGTCTTCCAGGTATTTTATATAATTTTGGTTTATTGCGTGTAGAGGATTGTATCAAATTTATGCTCTTTTCCATTTTTAGGATAATTTTTGCAGATTTTAATTATTATTTTTTTTGTGAATTTTCGAGTTGTTTCTGAGTTCTGAAGAACTATTAATTTCTCTTTCTATTGCAATATGGGTGCTCTTTAAAACAGATCAAATTGATTATTTTATGTATTGATGATTTTATATCCTTGACTTGTGAATTTTTCTGGTGGATGAGTGATCGTTGCATGCTTTTAATCTTTTGAATTTTGTGTTTCGAATAAGTGGGAAAAATTATTTTGTATTAATTCGAAATATGCGTGTGATTGTTGAAGAAAATTGTAATGGTAAAAGGTTTGTAATCAGTTTGCAAGAATTCAAATGATCACTGCAAAGTCCGAACATGATTCCGTGAAAGAAAAAGTGATGAAACATCATTGTGAATGTATATAATTTAATATTTTTATTTGTTTATGGTGCTGTAGTTTTACTAAAATAGTTTAAAATATCTAATACATATTTTATATAATTTATTTGCAGTGATGGCAAGATTAAGTTTAGCTACAAGAAAATTGGCCAGAAAGAAGAAATGCATTGCGATGTTTTCATTTTAGCTAAACATAATGCAACTGGTGAATTGCTTTTGGTTCATTCTTACTAAATGTATAGAACACTATAGTCGGTCAATAAGCTTAAGACCAATTTATGAATATGATTTTTTTGAACGGAGAAAATATATTAACAGAGTAATTTATATGAGTGACAATGTGTGTATAAACACCACTAGGATGAATAGGCGAACATTTGTTCATTTATGCTCTAAACTTGAGGCTACGGGTATAGTATCATCAAATAAAAATATGCTAGTGGATGAACAAGTGGCTATAACATTACATATTTTGGCTCATCACCAAAAGCAAAGAACTATAAAAATTAATTTTGGACGCTCCAGGGAAACGATCAGTAGACATTTTAGACTAGTAATAAATGGGATCATCACACTTCAAAGTCAATTACTTAAGAGAGCTGAGGCAGTACCTAATGACTGTACAGATGCGAGATGGAAATGGTTCAAGGTATGTTATTTAATTTACTTTCTAATTGTGTAATGTAAAACATATATATTTATTATAGTTTTTATTATAGGGATGTTTAGGAGCTCTAGATGGTACCCATGTCAAAGTTCGTGTGCCTAAGGAAGACAGAGCAAGATATCGTACACGTAAAAATGAAATCGCCACTAATGTCTTAGGAGTTTGTTCACAAGATATGCAATTTATATATGTATTAGTAGGTTGGGAGGGGTCAACTGCAGATGGTAGAGTATTAAGAGACGCGATTACTAGAGAAAATGGATTGGTGGTTCCTCGCGGTAAGATTTGTGAAATCTTTATTTAATTAGTCCTATGACATAAAATAATCAAAACTAACTGAAAGTTATTTCCTCTTTTTATTCTTTTTTCAGGTTCATACTATCTCGTAGATGCCGGATATACGAATGGAGAAGGATTTTTGGCACCATTTCGTGGTCAAAGATATCATTTGAATGATTGGAGCGAACGACACCGACCTACCACTGCTGAAGAATTCTTTAATATGAAGCATTCATCTGCAAGGAATGTAATAGAGAGATTGTTTGGTTTAATAAAGAATCGATGGGCCATCCTTCGAAGTCCTTGATATTATCCAATAAAAATTCAAAACCGTATTATTATGATATGTTGCTTACTTCATAATTTCATAAAGCAAGAAATGGGTGGTTACCAGCTAGAAGACGATGATAGAGAAGATGAAGATGGAAATAATGATAGTGAAGATGGGGAAGAAGTTGTCACTACAGTTGAGCCTTCAGATGAATGGACTAACTTCAGAAAAAATCTTGCAATCAGCTCATTTAACAGCTGGAGAGCACAAAGAAATAATAGATAGGTCACTAGTATATATTAGGCTTGTGTTTGATTTTAAATGGTTTGTACAATTGAATTGACTCATTTATACAGCAATCTCTTTCTTTTTTAGAATTGACTATATGTTTTCAGACTTTTGTCTTTCTGAGACTATAAAAATATATTTGTATTATATGATGCTCACTTCTTTGAATGATTATGAATACTTACATTTGTTGATCCTTAAAAAAATTCATCTCCAAACCAGGTTCTTATGAATGAACGTCTGTGAATGATGGATAGTGTATTTGGAAATTGAGATTTTATTTATAAGAGATCACTCTAGGAAAAATTCCTTCTGCATACTATCCTAGGATTGCTGGCTAATATAATTCATTCTTCTAAATATTTATTTATTTCTCAAACTTATAAAAGGTGATAATGAGAGTTTTGTAGGATTAAAATTATGAAGTTCATTTGTGAAAAAAAAATTAAACCAGATGAACATAAATTAAAAAAAAAGAGTTACGGGATAAACTCTCGAAATTTTCAGAAATATCTATAAGGAAAAAAATGATATAATATTCGACAAAAATAATGTCAAGTAATAATAAAATAATAATAATTATAATAATAATAACAAAACTAGCGTCATCTAATTTTGTTAGGTTTGTTATGAATAAGAATTAAACATTGCGGGAAAATCTAACTTAGTTTCGGTTTTGGCGAGTTAAACTTCGCGGTAAAATCAGTTCTCTAAAGTTTCTAGCCATATTATACGTGAAGTTTGTTCTTCTGAAGTCTCTACTGAGGCGTCAATTCTGTTTGAAGGAGGACCGGAATATCTGAATTTTTATCTCTCCCCATATTATGTGTAAAATCTGTTCTTATGAAGTCTCTATATAAAGTGTCAGTTCTATTTGAAGGAGCACCTCATTCCGACTCACTTTCTCGTTGCCTTTTTACCCTACTAGGTGAGAATGTTTCACATATTTTCTTGAGTGATTATAATGCTAAAACCAATTTATCTTTTTATCCTTTTTTCAAGTGCTCCATTATAGTGTATTTTTTTTTACTGGTTTGGCCGTATAATTGATTGAATCCAAGTTTTTAGGCAATTTGGGATTTCAAGTCTAAAAATATTCTTATTTTTTATTTTTGTATGGTTTTTCAGTTGATGCTTGCATGTTTGGTATGTATAAGTTTCTTAATTCTTATATTACTAATGTTTTTTTTAATTATTATATATCTTGTAAAGAATGGATACTCAAGACGCATCTCAAGAGACAAGAGGTCCTGGTAAGAACAAGAGAAAATGGAATTATGAGGAAGATGCTAAACTCGTTGAGGCGTTGCTTGATATGGTGAATCTTGGAAAATTTAAAGCTGACAATGGGTTCAAACCTGGCTACTTGAATTATGTAGAAGAGAAGCTGCAAGTTGTTTTGCCTAACTCGGGTTTGAAGGCAAAACCGCACATTGAGTCCAGAATTAAAACGTTGAAAAAAGATTTCCATATTGTTTATGACATGTTGAATGGACCCAATACAAGTGGTTTTGGAATGGATCCAATCAAAAAATGTGTCACAGCAGAAAAGCCCGTATGGGATGCATATTTGAAGGTTTGATTCTTTGTTTTTATGATTGAATTGTGTTTTCATTTTTTATCACTGTACATATATATATATATTGCTATTATTTTATTTTATTTTGCAATTTGGGATTGCAGAGTCGGCCTACTTATGCGACTTGGATGAACAAACACTTTCCTTTTTATGATGACTTGCTTGTTATCTTCGGGAAAGATAGAGCAACAGGAAGTAATGCTGAAGGTCCCAATGATATGATGGAAGAGATCCAAAAAGAAACAAATATAAATGATAATATAGAATCCACAACAGACTTGGGTACTGATGATTTTGATTCATCATTCTCTCCTCTACAATCCCCTACACATGAAAGGGTTCACATTCAAAAGAAGAAAAAGAAAGCCTCTGGTAATTTGACAATGGTGGCTGATATTAAAGAAGCAGCTTCACTTATTGGCACTGAAATCGCAAAAGCTAGCCAAGTTTTTAGTAAAGCGATTGGAGTTGATGCTGAAATCTCAGAAAAGAGACAACAAATTGATGCAGAGATAAGGAAGATACCTGATCTTACGGCAAGAGAAATTATCAGAGCTGTCTGCCAAATCGCCAGTCGTGATGAGTTGATTGAAGTGTTTTTCAGTATGACTGAGGAAGACAAAGAGGACTTGGTTAAGGCTGTTCTAAATGATGAAGTTTGAATTTTTATTTATATTTTGTTTTCAGTGCATTAAATGTTGAGTTTCTTGTTCTAGACTTTTGTTTTTTAGTTGAACGCATTGAGAATTCTGTTGGGATTATTTTTATTTTTATTTTGAATTGAATAACTTCTTTTGTTGGTATGCTCTTTTCTAATCTTCTCATTCATTCATTATGCATGCAATTATTACTGTGCATTTTGTTAAAAACTAGTTTCTGTTGTTAGTGAATATTTAGAAGCAATTTATGGAATTTGGCATACCTTCACCCTATTTATTTATTTCAATTGATTTATAGAACATTCAAGGCATATATATGAATTATATTGCAGACACATGCGTGCTTTATGGATTCAAGTTAGTTAGTTTACTTTAGTTTCTCCACATCCTGTATTTAATTGTAAAAAGTGCACTGAAGTATTTGGTTTTTAGTGATAATGATTTATTGACAGCAGAATTTAATAAGACATACTAATGGTTGTGATCTTTTACTTAGTTTATCAATGATGTCTATTGTTAAAAATAACCTACTTAGTATAATTTTTTTTTTTGTAGAATCTACTTTTGTATATAAGATTACTCTTTTTAATTTTTATGTTTTAGCACATAAATTTTGCGTCTTCAACTTTTATTGTTAGGATTCTTTTGGTTTTAAATTGAACCAATGTTTCTGTTAGCATTCGTCATCTTAATAACATGGTGTAAATTATATTTTTTACATAGTATGATATGTGGAATTTTATTTTATTACTCATTGGGTATGAATAAAATTATTTTTATAACATTCTGTTGCTCTAATTTGATAGGCTAAAAATAATGATTATGTTAGTTAACATTATACATGAATATATTTTTACGAGACATGCGTATAGTCTCTTGATGATATTATATATATATATATACACACATACATATAGAGAGAGAGAATGGTGAAGCATCATATATGATGTTGCCAACAATGTTTAGAGTGCAAAATTAATATAATATCGACAAAAAGTAAACTCAAATAATAATACATCTTAAGGGGTATAGTAGTAATTTGAAAAAAATATCATTCCATTCCTTGTGTATACCAACCATGAGAATGCAGTTAATTAAGGAATGACCATTCTATTCCCTATGTATACCAGCCACATGAATGCCAACATTTATTCCATTCCATTCCTATAATCATTCCATTACTGAGTTCATTCCATTCCCACTTAATTCCATTCCATCATACCAGCCGTGCCCTAAGAGAATATGAATTTGGGAGTTGTGTTCATTTGATATTTTAGGACCAACCTAAAATTAAATAAATCAAATAATATTAGATTAAAATTTAAAAATAATAGAGAGATTTACAATTATGTAAAATTATAAAATTTGAACGGTAAATTGATGGAAATCTTAAATTAAAAGAAAGCTTTGGTGGTAAACCTCACCTTTCTTTTCTTCCTAGTTTCTTCTTTCAATTTTTTTCCTCGCTCACATCTATTAGTTTTTATTTTTGATCACTCATTGCTAAAACCTCCCAACTATATATGTATATATGTATATTTAATTTACATACATCACATGTGTACTACTACGTACACTAACCTTCTAAATGGGTTCCAAAGTGTCCCATTTCAATTGGTTAAAATTTTGTTTTATTTTATTTATTTATTATTATTATTTTATCACTTAAACAATCCACCAATTTACACACAAACACGTACCTAACCTATAACTATATATATATATATATATACAAACTTAACACACACACACACACACACACACATGTACTATTAGATATATGTACACTAATGGCATCAAATCAATTGCCAATTGTTCAATTTATATTGGTATAAAAATTTAATTTAATTTAATTTATTATTATACATTTTCTTGTTATTTAGCAATCCAATATTACACACACACACTCACACGTGTACTTAGCCCAATTACACTAATCTTACCAAGCCAATTCCAAATGGTAACAATTAGTTGGTGAAAGTTTGGAATATTTGTCCAAATTACTAGTCTTGCAAATAAATAACCTTACATGAAAATTTAACAATTAGAATGGATTTAATCTAATGGGCGATGATAAGCTTAAATTGGGCCGGAAGTGAATTGATTACTTGGGCTTGAATTTATAATAGTGATCATGGTAAATTAAAATTTGGCTCAAATTATTACATGAATTAAATTTTATCGGAAACTCAAATAATGTCCAATTTAGATGATCTTGATATCAAAACGATCCCAATAACATCTACTTTTATAATATAAATTCTAATTTTATCTTAGATGCTCAACTAAGATCGAGACTTTTCTTAGTCTTATTATGCCTCTAGGCCCATAATTAACTAGCCATAATGATTTGGGTACTAATTTCATAAAAATTCTAGCTATAAAATAATACTATATTTTTCTGGGGTGTTACATCCTCCCTTCCTTAAAAAAATTTCATCCCCGAAATTGAATATACCTGCTATGACGAGGGTTGGATACTTTGTCAGGATCTGATCTTCAAGTTCCCATGTAGCTTCCTCTTGTCCGTGTCTGCTCCATTGAACTTTCACAATCATTAGCTCTTCATTCCGCAGCTTTTGGACTTTTCTGTCGAGAATAGCTATAGGAAACTCGTCGTATGTCAGATCTAGATTTACTTCTATTTCTTCCTGATTTACAATGTGGCTTGGATCAAAAATATATTTTCGAAGCATTGAAACATGGAACACGTCATAAATTCCTCCTAACTTTGGCGGTAACGCCAACTTGTAGGCAACTTCTCCGATTCGTTCAAGAATTTCATACGGTCCAATATATCTAGGCCGTAGCTTTCCTTTCTTTCCGAATCGCACAATGCCTCTTGAAGGAGATATTTTCAGGAATACTTTATCTCCCACCTGAAATTATAAATCTTTCCTTCTTTTATCTGCATACATTTTATGACGATTTTGGGCCTCTTTCATTTTTTGTCTTACTTTTTCAATAACCTCAACAGTTTTCTGTATAATTTCTGGGCCCAAAATTTTTCTTTCACCAACTTCATCCCAGTAAAGTGGTGATCTGCATTTTCGACCATATAGAGCCTCATAAGGCACCATTCTAATAGTCGCTTGGAAACTGTTGTTGTAAGCAAATTCAACTAAAGGCAAATATTCCTCCCAGCTTCCTCCTTGATCCATAACTACAGCCCTCAGCATATCTTCTAAGGTCTGAATTGTTCTAAGGTGTGTGGGTGAAAAGCGGTGCTGAAATTCAATTTTGTGCCCATTACATTTTGTAAGCTGTGCCAAAATTTAGACGTGAACCTCGTATCGCGATCTGATGTCATTGACATAGGTGTATCATGAAGTCTTACGATTTCTCTTATATAAATTTGTGCTAGTTTATCCAATCCTAAAGTCATCTTGACTGATAAGAAGTGTGCTGACTTGGTCAAACGGTCAACGATAACCCATATGGCATGATTTCCATGTAATGACTTTGGTAGACCAACCACAAAGTCCATTGTGATATGCTCCCACTTCCATTCAGGAATTTCTAGTGGTTTGAGCAATCCAGATGGCTTTTGATGTTCTGCCTTGACTTGTTGACAAGTCATGCATCTTTCCACATAAGCTGCAATGTCTCTTTTCATATTTTGCCACCAGAACATTATTCTCAAATACTTATACATTTTAGTACTCCCTGGATGAGCAGTGTAAGTCGTGCAATGAGCTTCCTCTAAAATTTCTCTTATGAGTTCTACATTTCGTGGCATACAAATTATATTCCCATACATCAATGCATTATCGTCTGCAACCACAAATTCACTAGGGGCTCCTTGACCTATTCTTCTTTTTATCTTCTCAAGATAGTTATCCTTTTGTTGAGTTTCAACAATTCGGCCTCGCAAGTTAGGCTTCATTACCATCATTGATATATGCGCACTTATGCTATCTAGAGGAGTTATAGTTTCAATTCTAAGTTTAGAAAAGTCCCTGGTGATTTGTTATTGTTGAGTTATCAGGTAACTCAATTCTACTCGATTCGTCCTGTTTAGGGCATCAGCAACAACGTTTGCCTTTCCCGGATGATATTGGATGGAACAGTCATAATCTTTGACTAACTCTAACCACATTCTTTGCCTCATGTTGAGTTCTTTCTGCTTAAACAGATATTTTAAACTTTTGTGATCTGAGTAAATCACACTCTTTCCACCATATAAGTAGTGGTTTCAACTGACGTGACACATACGCAATCACCTTTCCATTTTGTATCAACACAACCTAAACCCTGCTTTGATGCGTCCGTGAAAACTACGAACCCCTCAGATTCTTCTGGTATAGCTAGTACTGGTGCACTGACTAACCTCTTTTTTAATTCTTGGAAGCTTCTCTCACAATCATCAGCCCATTTGAATTTGTTCTCCTTTTTCAATAGCTGGGTCATAGGCATTGCTAACTTGGAAAATCCTTCAATAAATATTCTATAGTACCCCGCTAGACCCAAGAAACTACGTATCTCATGTACACTTATTGGGGTTTTCCATTCACTAACTGCATTTACTTTGGCAGGGTCCACTTTAATGCCCTGATCTGAGACAATGTGTCCCAAAAACACCACTTCCTTTAACCAAAATTCACATTTACTGAATTTGGCATAAAGTATTTCCCTTCATAGTGTGTCCAGCACAATTTTCAAATGCTCAACGTGTTGTTCTTCATTCTTGGAATATATCAGTATATCATCGATGAAGATGATTACAAATCTATCTAAATATGGGTGGAAAACTCGATTCATTAAACCCATAAAAATTGCAGGTGCATTGCTAAGACCTAAATGCATCACTATAAACTCATAATGACCATATCGTGTACGAAATGCAGTCTTGGGTATATCTTCCTTCCGAATTTTAAGTTGATGATACCCAGACCTTAAATCAATCTTGAAAAATACACCTGCTCCTTTCAATTGGTCGAATAAGTTATCAATTCTGGGAAGTGGATACTTGTTCTTGATAGTTAACTTATTCAACTCTCTATAGTCTATACACATTCGGAGTGTTCCATCTTTCTTCTTAACAAACAACACAGGTGCTCCCCACGGTGAGACGCTAGGTTGAATATAACCCTTATCTGAAAGTTCATATAGTTAAACCTTTAACTCCTCTAACTCCTTTGGTGCCATGCGATACGACGCTCTTGATACTGGAGCAGCTCCTGGAAGCAAGTCTATCGTAAACTCAACCTGTTTGTCCGGAGGCAGACTTGGCAAGTCCTCTAGAAACACGTCTTTTGAGCAACTCCAATGCTAACACCAAATCACCAATTTGGTACTGAAACCCACTCCAATGCTGCAGCAAATCCTGCACCAAATTGGTGCAACACCAAATTGGTGCTGATGGGTCCCACAACATTTAATGCATTATTTTATTATTTAAAATCATTATTAAATAGATAATTTAATAAATTTAATTTAATTTATAAATTATATATTCACTTAAATAGATTATTTAATATTCATTATTAAAAATATTATTTAATAAATTTAATTTATAAATTATATATTCATTTAATTTAAATTATAAATCATCTAAATAAATAAATAATTTCAATAAAAACACAATTAATAAAACATAATGGATAGAATGAAGTCTCATATTATAAATTACTAAAAATTAACTTAAAAACACACTAAAATTAACTAAAACTACTTGAAAAAACACATTACAAATCATTTCTAGATCCTCTAAGATAATTATAATATTGACCGAAATCGTTTGAAGAATCTTCAAACCCATGTCCTTCACCTCCGGATTGATTGAATTGTGAAAATTCTCCTTGATGAGAAGACGATTGAGATTCACGAGCTTGGTTTCTTTTTTGTATGATTCTAAGTTGTTCACAATGAATGAATTCACGTGTAGTGGGATCGGAGATAGAATCCAAATTTTTGAATAAAATTCTATTTTCTTCTCTCAAGTTTGCAACAACATTTCCTTCCCTCAATGTTGCAATCAATTCATCATTCAACCGAATAAGTTTTGACATTTGCTCATCATTATTTCTCTTCGCTTTTGCTTTCTTCACTCCCATAGGCCGTTTACTTGAAGTAGCACCACTATTCTCACTTGTGATATTAGGATCAAATTCAATTTCAACTGGTTTAGATTGAGAGTCGGGTGCTTCAACATTATCATCATTGCCAAATTTCTCAATGCCTTTGAGAATATCCCACACATGATCAAATTTGAATCCCTTTTTGTATTTTGCATCTTCAATAATCAAAACTTTAGCCCGAGTTAACTGTAGAAAAAAAAACAATATGTTACCAATTGCAAGTAATGTAATAGAATTAATGTTATTCTAATTACTTACAATGTTGTGCTCAGAAACTCCACTTGGGTATAGCTTCTCGATCTGTCATTTGCAACCCTTCAATTTGGATATTGCACTGATGATAATACCCATTCTTTTTTGCAGAGATCTTTTTGGTCGGCGTGGAATTGCAAACTTCGGGTCGGAGTGATACTCATGCTCAATTCTAGACCAAAATTGATCTCTTGATTGGTTATTTCCTATGATTGGATTTTGAGAAATATCAAGATAAACATGACTTAAATGTTTATCTTTTTCAACAGAGTATGATGTTGCTCTGTGAGTTGAACTCATTTTTGTCAAACAACAATGTTACAATATTACAACTGAGTAAGTGTTATTTAAATTCGTAGCTTGCTTTCATTAAATGAGGTAGATTTTAGGTAGAGATAGATTAAATGAGCGAACAATAAATTAATTTCTTCCGCTTAGTTGGAATCAATCAATACACACATTATTTAGAATTTGTCTCCACCATCGACAATGTTTACAGTAGTAGACTTCTATATTCAGCAAACAATAAATAAAAGCTTTAATTAATTTCTTCTGCTTAGTTGGTATCAATCAATACACACATATTATTTAGAATTTGTATCCACCATCAACAATGTGCACAGTACTAGACTTCCATAATGAGCAAACAATAAATAAAAGCAAGGTTTAATGGAGGGGTTGAGAGTTAGGTAGATCAAATAAATGAGATCCGTCGAATTTAATTTGTAGATGCAATTTTTTTTTGAAATACCATATTTCTTATTATTAATATGCATGCATAACATGACTTACAATCATATCATATATGACTTACAATCATATCATATCAAACCTTTTTCCTCTAAAAAAGATGAATTTCAATGGTACTGGAGGTCCGTCGAATTTGTCATCTTCAAGCTCCGAGGATGATAATTATGAGGAATCAATTCATGCAAGAAGAGAAGTGGTTTCCCAAGTGATTTCTGTCAACAATCAAATCATCTTAAACTATCTGAATGGAGAAAACAATCGAGGCAGATTTCAAGGCTCAACTCCTGGTTGCAGAACAATCTTTCGTGAACAAGAAATTGCTGATCATAGAATATTCAACGATTACTTCTCAGAAAATCCTCTATATGGTGATGCCATGTTTCGTAGAAGATTCCGGATAAGAAAGGGTTTATTTCTTCGTATTCTCAATGCTATCATTAATCATGACAACTATTTTGTGCAGAAAAGTGATGCAGTTGGAAGACTCGGGTTGTCAGGGTTACAAAAAGTTACAGCTACATTTTGAATGTTAGCATATGGTGTTTTAGCAGATTGTACTGATGAGTATATTAAAATAGGTGAATCAACTGTGATTGAAAGTGTGAAAAGATTTTGTCGTGCAATTGTTGAGGTGTTTGGAAGTCAATATCTACGATCACCTAATGCTAATGATGTCTCTAGACTTCTCCAAATTGGTGAGCATCGGGGATTTCCTAGTATGCTTGGCAGTTTAGATTGCATGCATTGGAAGTGGAAAAATAGTCCAACGGCATGGGCCGGACAATATGCTGGTCGTAGTGGAACTCCAATAATTATTTTGGAAGCTGTAGCTGATTATGACCTTTGGATATGGCATACATATTTTGTTCTACCGGATCCAACAATGATATTAATGTATTGGAATCTTCCTATCTTTTTAGTGATCTTGCTAAAGGCATTGCTCCTTCTGCTCATTATGTGATTCAAGGAAAATAATATAACATGGGCTATTATTTAGCTGATGGTATATACCCAAAATGGTCCACATTAGTTCAAACTATTCATGATCCACGTGGTCCAAATAAGAAATATTTTGCAACGAGGCAAGAAGCATGTAGAAAGAATGTTGAGCGAGCATTTGGAGTGCTCAAATCACGATTTGCAATTGTTGCTGGACCTTCACGCTTTTGGCATAAAGACATATTACATGATATAATGTCAGCATGCATTATTATACACAACATGATCATTGAAGATGAGCGCGATATAAGTGCTCCATTTGAGGAACGAGATGAAATATCGACTCTAATTATTGAGGAGCTAGCAAATGATAATATTCGGTTCAACGAATTTTTGGCTTGATATAGAGAAATCAAGAACAAAGATGCTCATATTGCGCTTCGAAATGCATTAGTGGAACATATGTGGGAAAAATATGCTTGTTGGTCCCGGGCGAGTCGATATCAGTTTAGAGGGGGGGTGAATAAACTGATTGAAAACTTTTTACTTTAAATGCGGAATAATAGGGCCCTTTGACTCGCTTAGAGAAACTTATCTATGCATAAACTGGTTGATCAGTTATGACTGCTTGGTGCAGATTGTGTGAACTTGTGTACAGTTTAAAGATATGCAATAGTCAAAACAATACAACACACAAGTAATTTATAGAGGTTCGAAGTCTCAAACTTCTACGTCCTCTCTTCCTTCCGCAAAAGGGCAACTTCACTATATAACTTGAGTTTCTTTATAAATTACACAATGAAGGACAGTTGGCTGAACCTGGTAACTGCTCGCTACCTCAGCGGGTTGACGGCTCACACTTGAAGTCCCTAACTGCTCGCTAGGAAGGTAGGTATTATTCTCGTCTTTACAAAGTTTTAGATCTCTTTTGCTCTTCAAGATGTTAGTCTTGAACAGGGGGCATCAACTGATGTGCTCCTTTAATTGAGCTGGGTAATTGATCGTTGTATAGCTGAAACTGAGAAGGCTGCCCTGGCTGAATCGTCAACAGCTGGCTGAATATCTCGACTCTTTGGATTCTTCTTCTCAATTGGACTCTCGCAGTTTTTATCAAATGCTGAACTTCAGCTAATTGGGAGGGAGAAAGAAGAGCTCTTACTTGAATATTTCAAGAATGTATATGCGAAAGTTGTGAAGGCGAAGAGTGTTTAAAACTTTGATTCACTTGTCTTTTATAGATGAGTGATTTTATGACCATTGAGTTCCATTGATCTGTGGCTCTGTTGGCTCATCAATGGCAGATGGTCTTTATGGATCGTTGGAGCTTTTGGTTGAAGTAGCCGTTACTTTGCCAATCGATATTTATTGGATATTTAATTCCAGGATCTTTGTTGAAGCATTTAATCCAAGATTCTCCGGTTTGAGCAATAACTACAGGGTTCTCTGGCTTCAATTTTTCTAGCAGGTTTGAGTTCCAGTTAGCAGTTCTGAACTTGTCTGTTCAGTTCGACCATTGCTCCAGTTGGCAGTTTTGAGCTTGTCAGCTCAGTTTGGCTGTTGCTTCAGTTGGCAGTTTTGAGCTTGTCAGCTCAGTTTGGCCACTGCTCCAGTTGGCAGTTTTGAGCTTGTCAGCTTAGTTTGGTCATCGCTTCAATTGGCAGTTTTGAGCTTTGTTTCTCCAGTTCGACTGATCCTAAGTTCTTAGCTAGCTTGTCAGCTTGACTGATTTCTCTTGAGCTTTCTTGTCAGCTTGACTAATCATAAGCTGGCTGACTTCAGTTCTGGCCTTTAGCTGATATGTCTTGTTTACTTCAGTTTGGCCATCAGTTGGATACTTCTAGTCTTTAGTTTAAACTGATCTCTTATTAGTTCCTTCAGTCTTAGTCGACTCTTTTCTCCTTCAGCTTAGCTGACTTAGTTGTCAGTTTGTTTCGACTGGTTTGACTTTTGACTCCTTAGTTGAGTTGAATTCTGATTGGATGATGTATCCTTCAGCTTGCAGACCATACTCTAGATTGGTTGACTTTGGCTTTACTTGAGTTCCTTTTTGATGCTCTGGATTGATCAGCTCAGATCTACAACTTGAATTTTAGTTAGTTTTTCATAGATAGTTTTGACATCTCATCAAAACCTTTTCTAAAGGTTCCTTGATAGTTTTTCCTTACAATTTCTCCCCTTTTGATGATGTCAAAACCTTGTTAATGATGATGGAAAAACTGTAAAAGTTCATTTGATAGACATGATGTAGTTTGCAAAAGGCAAATTCTTGAAATCAGAGCATGTTAGAACATTAAATTCAAGTATCAGAGTAATCATGAAATTCAAGTATCAGAGCATTCAAAATATATTTTCATTTTAGTCATGCTTTCAGTCATGCTTTTATTTTGAGTAATTAGTACATGATTGTCCGAGTATCAGAGCATTCAAAATTCATGTATTTTTATTCTCATTTAGGCATATAATAGAGCAAGTATAAAGTATGGATCAAAATTATATCAAATAATCTTTTGAAAACAAGTTAGAACTACTTCTCTTCTTTGAATGCTTCATCTCTTACTGCTTGATTCTCCTCTTTCTTGAGCTCCAAATTTTCTCCAACCTTCCCCCTGAAGCTGAGCTGCTTCCCCCTCATGATGTATTTCTCTTTGGATTTGATCCCAAGGAGTTAAGTTTTCATCATCATACTTTCCATCTTCCCTATTTTTGGCATCATCCAAAAGCTGGGGTGGATCGCACGATGGTATTGTGAGATTTAGCAAGAATGTGAAGGCAGTTACCAAATTATCATCATGGACTAAGGGAACTGAAGGAATGAGCATGGGCGAGGAGAACCATGTATAGGCTTCTTCAGTTGTCATGAACTGACCATGATCAGTGTGTTGAGAGAGTTCTTGCTCTCTGAAGTCCATGGAGGCTAAGTTGGTGAAGATCTCATCCGTTGTAGCGATTGGAGGATCTTCGAGGAATGGAGTGTAGGAGGAGTTGGCTGGGTTGTTGTTAGGAAGAGGAGCATCAGCTGGTACACTTAGCTGGATTTTTTTGATCATTGAATCCATTATCTCTGATAGCGTTGGCGGTGAGGAGAGTGGATAATTCATCCATTGTCTACTCCATTCTCCTTTGTTGATCCAGAAGATGGATCCACGAGTACTGATGAGATGGAACATTGTGACCTCATCAAGATGGAATTGCTAGATGTGGTACTGGAGGTACCTTTTTAGTTGCTCGAAAAGTGAGGAATCAGTGCCCTCAATGAGACCGAAGCAGTTCCTCAGCTGATGGTCTAGAACTGCCTCAAACTCAACCTCAATTGAGTCGCAATGGACTAAGGATAGAGGTTGTGAGGTGGCTAGTATTGTAGACTGATCACTCAGTCTAGAGAGAGGCTCATTCTCAATCATCAGTTGTCGTTCTTCTGAAGAGCTGGTATGGACGACCACCGGTTGCTTTCCACAACTTGAGTCGGGAGTTCCTGGTTGGTGGGATCTCTTCGAGATTGGATTAGAATAGATGGTAGGGAGCATGTCCCTTCTTTTGAGCGGTTCACCAGTTGGAATGATCTCATCAAACTGGCTTTGAATGATGTGGCTTATGTGACTCATAACCCAACTTTTTCTCGGAATGAGCCAGTTGATGGATCATATTCTGCTCGCTCGACATTTGCTCGTATGTGAGCAAGAATAAAGGAGGCCCAATTGGCTTTACATCCAAAGTAGAGAGCGGTCGTTAGACGGGCTTTGATGTCCGAGAATTGGACTGTCTCAAAGTTCCCATACAGGATATGACCGGTGATATCCAGAAGTTGGATGATCTCGTTGGGCAGGCTTTCCTTCAGCCGGTGTGAGTAGTCATGATGGTATACGTGAGGATGTTTCCAAAGACCCCACAGTGCATATTTGCACGGTAGTGCCAGTTTCATCACGTCTGGGCCATCGCCGGGGAGAAGAAGTGTAGTCATCATTGTTGCTTTTGTCACCGTTATCTCTTTGTTCTGAATGGTGAAGATGATGTTGTCGCCGGAGATTATTGCGCTGTAGTAGAACTCCGCAACATGAGAAGGTATATTCTTGAGTGGCATGATTGTCAAAAATGGCAGTAGTCCAGTTGCCTCCAATGGCCTATAAATTCTTTGAAAATTGTCAGAGCCGAGACGTGCGTTAAGATACTCTAGATTAAGAGTCTTATCTTTCTTCAACTTCTTAATAAGAAGATTGGTATCCACCATCTGAAATGAAGGCTTCATTTCTGCAAAAAGATGGTGTTGTGAGATATGCAAGTGTGAAGAGAGAGTTTGCAAGTAATCAAAGCAAGGAAGAGATTGAGTTTGCAGATGATCGGAGTCTCCATATCCTTGCATAAATATATTCAGCATAGCATGCATTGATTGAGGACACTTGAGTGCTTCTCTTAGCTGATCAGCTGTCCGATTTGATGGATAATTAGCTGAATTAATGATATATGCATCCCAACCGTTCGATTGTGATTCAGCTTTATGATCATGTGGCTGAGATGGAGTTATTTTGAAAATAAGGTAGTTGCCATAAATAGCCAAATATTTTCTGCAGATTTTGCTATTTATATCTCATTAGAAAAATGTATTTCTGTTTACTTCTTTGAAGAGAATACTTAATAGCGATGCAGAGATATTAATGGCAACTTGTGAGAGAGAAGCCTATTTTCAAATTGCAGCCGTTGAATATAATATGAAATTTTATAATCATAATGGTATCAATTTAATTATGATAAGCTTGAGATGATTAGAAGAACTTATCCGGAGTCAGTTGGGATACAATCCAACTGATTGGTTTGATGATTCAGCAGTTGGATGATCAGTTTCATCTTGTTGCCAGTTGTCGCTGATGAGCTAACTGAAGCTCTAACTGATCTGAACTGATCAGTTCGTTTGGTCAGCTGCTTGACTTGCTTGAGTTAGTTTCCTCTTTTTGAAAGGCCGCGCTGGACTAGTTCCACTGCTACCTTTTGAGCAATTTGATCGCTTTGACGTAGATACAGATCCAGTTATGTTCTTTGACGGCAAGAGCTTGGCTGTCTTCCGGGCTTGGTGAAATTGCTGAATGGCAACTGATGAGTTTTTTATTCTTTGGTGAAGGGATTGTGAAGTTCCCTTTGACGACGATCTGAACTGATCATTCTCCATAATTAACTGCACGCCTTTTGAGTTGGATGTGAGTAGGGGAGTGACATAGCTCTTGGATAGAAGAATTGGTGATGTGGCAGTATCCTCATCGTCACTGTCACTCTCTTCATGCCTTGGATTCTTCTGATGAGCCACGACTTTAGTATTTGATAGATGTGGCTCTATCTTTGCTGTGGCAGTTGGAGTTCGTCGTGATGTCTCAGTTGACTGACTTGATAAATTATCAAAGTTCAGTTTACAACAAAGCGAGCCAGTTGGACAGTTGACTAATTGATTTGCAACCACAGCTCCTTGAGGCATGATGCTGGTTTTAAATTCAGCTAACAGGGCAGTTGCTGGAATTTTGTTGACAAGCCGGTGATTCATGATGTGCTGGACTTGCACAATGGTTGGAGGAAATGGATTTGACAATCCAATCCATTTAATGCTCCAAGTTTCTTCTCGTTACCAGTAGTTCATGTCATGAAAGGAAGTTAGCAAGAAATGAGACTGGATGGACATAGAATGTCTCCAGTTATACCAATAGAAATACCGGTGGAGTTGTTTGAACAGCTCTTGGTCACGTTGTGCAACGAAAGCAAAGTGAGTGAGAAGGAGATTGGTCACTTCTTTTTGTGCACCTTTGACTGCATATTCACCACTATAGAAAGTGCGAATATTTTCTTCAGTCAGCTGCAGAAGAGGGCATGTGTTTCTGAAATAGTCTGCTCCATAGTTCGGATGTGGAATTCCAATGAATGGAATAAGCTCATCGAGATCAGAGCAAATCTGGAAATCAACTGGTGATCCGTTCTTTGATTTTGGAGAATGAACGACGTTGTCAGTTGAGTTGCTTGAAGTGTAGTTGCTTGTCTTTGCCTTGACTTTTCTCTTTTTTCTTAGCGACTGAAGATGGGCAGTTCATTTCTTGGGAATCCAGTCAGAGATAATAACTGGTAGTGATTCATCATTTGGAAGCTTCAACAGGTCTTCAAGCATTTTACTCATTCTTAGAACAAGTCCTACCTTGGACTCAAATTTACCAGAGTTCTTTGAGTCAGAGGGCTTGATGACTTGATGCTTGAATTGTTGGAAGACAAATTCTTCCCAGTTTATTTGTCGTCCTTCAGCAAGGTGAATCATAACCTTATATCTCTCTTGGGTGAGTTGACTCAGGCTTCCGATAGCTCCGAATATCATCTTGTTCGTTATATCGAGTAGAACTCCATACTCGGGCTTTAGATCAGTTTTAGCAGTTGTAAAGCTAAATTGCTTGCTGCAGGTTGTAGCTTTCCATTCTCTCCAGTATGACTCTGCAGATACCTTTAGTTCTTGAACGGATAAGCCTTCTTGCGGAAGTTGGAACACTTCTGCAATTGTTCTTTCAGTGATTTGAAGTGGTCGTCCTTGAATCACTGATGACACTGTCTTTCCATCTGCAGATAATTTTGCTTGAAGCAAAAATTCACTCACCAAATTTTGTCTAAAGAACTTTGGTGGTGTTTCTAGGTAGTAAAGAATTTCTGTCTTTTGAAGATTTGACAGAAGAATTGGATTGTTTGATTCATCTAGAATCAATTAAAATTTCTTCCTATCAAGGAATTTATCTCTCATAAGTTTCTCTTTGAAGGAATTTGAGGATCTGGATAATTCGGCCATCTTTGAGGTTAGCTGAGATTTTGGGAATTTCAAGATCTTTGAGAGAGAGAGTTTTTGATATTGTGGAGGAGGAGGCTTTTTGAGAGTCTTGAAAGGAGAAACTTTTTATGAGTGTTTGGACAGGCTCATAGATCTGATGGTTGGAATGGTACTAGCCCCTGGCCTCTTTTGGTCGTTCATATTTAATGACTTTAACACGTGTCATTATCTTGCAACGGTTAAAATTTTCAAAAATAAATGTGAAGCTCGACATTTATTTGAAATCAAAAAGATAATCTTTTTATAAATAAATATCAATTAATAATTACAAACTGAATAACAAGAAGTAAACTTAAGGCTTTCTAATCAGTTTCAACTTGATCAGCCACTTAGTCCTTCTTGTGATCAGTTTTCCTCCTTTTGGCAAGCGGTTCAGTGATGTCCTTTTCCTCATCCTCATCGCTGCTTGATGACTCAGTTTCAGCTGACTGGAGTCTTGGATGAGTTTGCAACCACTGGATCTGCTCAGTGTGCAGTTTAACCTGTTGCTGCAGGGTGTGGATCAGTTCTTCATAATAAGGAGGGAGCTAGATTATTGAACTGTTTGGTTGAGCATCGAACTGAACTGCTCTTGAGTCAGCTTCCTCTCCTTCTTTAGTTCCAATTAGTTCCTCGCAAGGAACTGTGTGGGATATTTCGTCCGCTTCCATACTTATTTGGTAGGCAATTTGATCATCTCTTTGACCTAACTGATCAGCTATCTTGTCAGTATGAGCTGGCTCTGGATCAGCTGGAAGAATAGATGAGATGACTCCTTTCCCAGCAGTTGGCTCTTGTAACGGGGCTGTTTCGGACTTAGCTACCTCATCAAACTGATGAGCCTCATCAGCTGATTCTTCTGACTCTTCGGGAATGATGTTGATTTCAACTTCAGTTTCGTGAGGAGATTTCTCAAAGCGAATTTCTCTTATCACTTCATCAATGATATCATCCACTGGTGTGAATGTTTAATCTCTTACTGCAGTTGATGGCTGTCCAGATTGATGGCTTTGTGATTTCTTCATTAGCTCATTGAATAGCCATTTGTGTTGAACATGGGTGTGTATCTATCTTTCTCGTTCCCTTTCTGTAGTGATGACTGGCATTTTTAAGCCTCGAAGTTTGCACAGTTCATCAAACACATCTTTCATCGACCCTTCAGATGGGTTTGAGCACACTTTCCTCAGCTATAGCTGCCTTATAAGATGTTTTCCCTTAGTGATCCCGACATTCTCACTGTCCGTCCACCATAGGCTCCATTCTTCTTCTCGCCTTCAGAAGCTCATTCCATGGAATGCGAGTAATGAGAGGAATGGCTCTGATGGATATACATGTCTCCACAAAAACCAGTAGATGTACCTGGTTAAGGTGTGGAAGAGCTCCTCATGGCCAGTTAGTTCATGGGCATAGTGTTGAGCCATATGTTTTTGTGTGGTTTCATCAGTCCATTTCTTCACGGACTCTCCTTGTGAGTAGGCTCTTATATTTCCTTCAACTTCAGCCATTGGTGGGCATGTCATTTGGAAGTAATATGCTCCAGCTCCATTGTGAGGAATCCCTCTTGCAGGAATGATATCTTCTGGATTCTCGCACGGAGCCATATCCTCAATAGTTAGATTTGGTGGAACTGTTGGATCTGGTATGGGGCTTGATTCCTTTCTCTTCTTGGGTTGGGGAAGTAAGATCCTTTTCCTGTTTGTTTGACCAGTTTGCCTCTTCTTTGGAGCTGCTCTGACAGCTGCTCGTCTAGCTGATTGTCCAATGATGTCAGCTCTGGTGGCAACTAAGCTTTGTTGCCTGAATCTCTGGGCTATTGGAATGTCATCAGAGTCATCAGTAACTTGCTTCTTTCCCTTGCTTTCAGCTGCAGGCTTCTTTCTTTTTGGCTGGTCAGTTTGGTCAGGATCAATTTCCACAATTTTGAGTGGTTTTGAAATAAAGTCATTGCTCACTATGGTTTTGAACTCTGTTTCCTCAGTCATCCAGGAAAAACGTTTCTCCAGAATAATGCTCACTCGAATGATATATCCAATTCTTTGAGGGAATTTCTTATCATCCCAGCCTCTCTCAATGATGTCAACATATCTCTTCAATTGATCAAAGAAATATTGTGCCCAGTTGATCTCCATTTGGTTGTAGATGGCGGCGCAAATCTTGTATTTTGTTTCTCACATTTCAGATTGACTGCCAGTTGTCCCAACCATAATTTTTGAGGCGATGGCAGCAAGCACCTGATATTCATCTTGAAACTTTGAGATGAGGTGATTGCTTTTATAAGGTTGAGCTTCGCCTTCCTTTTTCCAGAAATCATAAGCTTCCTGGAAATTGATTTGAACTTCTTCCAGCTTGAGTCCGTTGCTGGGTAGATCAAACATGTTGCTTAGTGATTCAGTTGTCACGATGATCTCATGTCCTCTCACTTCAGATCTGATCTCTTTGGGATTTGAAGAGCCATTTGAATTTAAGAAAAATTCAACAACCGGTTCTGGGTAAATGCGTTCTGGAAATACCTCCAGAAACGTCTTCAGCTTGGCCTGAGAAAGCTTTTCTATGATCATTCCACTTAGAGGAGAAGCTTTGCAGGCTTGAAGGAATCCAGCTGGGTTGAAAAACTTGTCTATGTCGAGCTTTTTACAAAAGGCTTTAGAGTCTTCTCCAGACTGACGGAAATTGAATCTTCTGCGAGTTGGGTTTTGAGCCATAATATTTTGATGAGAGATTAATTTGTGAGGCTGATGAATTGATCTTTGAGGGCTGAAGAATTTTGCTTTTGCTAAGAGACGAGAGATAGATAGGAAAGGATAAGTCGGCAGTAAAAATAAGAAACTTATCTCGAGCATTCAGCCGCCTTATTTATAGGAGATGATGGGGTTCATCCAACGGTTATGTCATTTCATATGCCTTGATTTCGACGGTCGGATTGATTCAATCGACACGTCGATTGGCCTTTCATTTCTATCCGTTGGGGATAAATGAGGGGAGAGAGAGAGAAAGTTCAACGGTAACATTTGAGTGACATGTGTTTTTACCGTTTCTACTATTGAAAGCTTTGAACTTATCTGTTTCTCTCTTGTGGCTTCATCTTGGCTTGAAACTTATTACATCATCAGTTGACTTCGACTGTAATTGATGATCTTTCTGTTGATCAGTTCCAACTGAGATGTTTGCTTATCAGTTCCTCATTTCATCAACTGCTTGGACCTTCATTCAGCTGTTTCTCAGTTCAGCTATTTTCCTTCAGCTGGTTCTTGAACTGATATCTCTTTTTGAGTTGATTCTAGTTCCTATGATTTCTTCATCAGTTTGATCAATTTGCAGCTGGTATGTCTTCCATAACTGACTGGATTATCAGTTTGAGCAAATGAACTGATGATTTAGTTGAGCTGATGGAGTAAACTGATCAACTCCAGTTTATTTTCTCTCCACAACTTCTTGTTTCTTCTCAAACTGATAGCTTATATGTCCAACTGATCAGTTTCACGACTTTTTCAGTTATGAGCTGTTTGTTCTGATGAGTTGAAGCTTTTCAGTTCAATTCCTCTCTTCAGCTGAAGTGATTCCTTGGCACTTTTCTTCCAGTTGATCATCTTCATCTTTTGATGCTAGCTCAAGTAATCCCAATTGTATGGATAGCTCCATAAACCTTGCCTCAGGTAATTAGTTTGGTGAAGATGTCAGCTATCTACTTCTCCGTGTTGACATATTTGATGTATATGTCCTTCTCGATGTGATCTCTGATGAAGTGATGTCTTATGTCAATGTGCTTAGTTCTTGAATGTAGAACTGGATTCTGAGATATTGCAATTGCACTATTGTTATCACAGAATATAGTTACTTCTTCAGTTTCGACTTTGTAGTCCTTCAAATGTTGCTTCATCTAGAGTATCTGAGCACAGCAGCTTCCAGCAGCTACATATTCTGCTTCAGTTGTTGACGTGGCAACTGAGTGCTGCTTCTTACTAAACCAGGATATCAGTTTGCTTCCCAGAAACTGACATGTTCCACTAGTGCTTTTTCTGTCGATCTTGCATCCACCAAAGTCTGAATCTGAATACCCAATTAGACTCAAACTATCATCTCTGGGATACCATAACCCAAGATTTATGGTTCCTTTGAGATATTTGATAATCCTCTTTACTGCTTCAAGATGACTTTTCTTTGGGTTAGCTTGGAACCGTGCGTATAGATCGACTGAATAAGAGATGTCTGGCCGGCTAGCTATTAAGTAAAGTAGCGACCCAATGATTCATCTATAATATGTTTGGCTAACTGATTCTCCTTCTTCATCAAGAGTTAGCTGAACTGATGTATTCATAGGGATCTAGAGATTTTTTCCTTTACTTACGCCAAACTTCTTCACTAGCTCTTTAGTGTACTTGGCCTGGATGATAAAGATCCCATCTTTCAGCTGCTTCACTTGGAGTCCTAGGAAGAATGTCATTTCTCCCATCATGCTCATCTCAAAAAAATTCACTTTGCATCATTTGAGCAAATCGTGTACATAGATCTTTGCTTTTTAATCCAAAAATTATGTCATCCACATAAATTTGAACCATTAAGATCTCAGTTGATCGTTCTATTTGGAATAGAGTTCGATCAATAACTCCCTTTTGAAACACATTTTTCAGCAAAAATGTTGTGAGAGTTTCATACCACGCTCTAGGAGCTTGTTTCAGTCCATAGAGGGCTTTCTTCAGTTTGAAGATTTGATCACCAATTTCAAAGCCTGGCGGTTGCTTGACATACACGTTCTCCTTGAGCATTCCTTGAAGAAAAGCACTCTTGACATCCATTTGGTAGACTGTGAAATTGAAGTGAGCTGCATAGGCTAGGAACAGTCTGATGGCTTCCAACCTTGCAACTGGTGCGAATGTTTTATCAAAGTCAATCCCTTCACTTTGTGAGTATCCTTTAGCTACCAGTCTAGCCTTGTTCCTTGTGATCACTCCTTGTTCATCCAGTTTGTTGCGAAAAAACCATTTTATACCAATGACCTTCTAGATTTTTCGTCTATCAACAAGAAACCATACGTCATTTCTTGTGAACTGATTTAGTTCTTCTTGCATGGCCATGATCCAGTCTGAATCTTATAAGGCTTCTTTGACGTTTGCCGGTTTAGTTTGAGATATGAAGCATGTGAACAATGCATGCTCAGTTGAACTTCTGGTTTGGACTCGACTTCTTGGGTTACCAACTATCTTATCAGTTGGATGGCTTCAGAGCCATTTGGGCAAGATAGCTTCAGCTGGGTCTTTAGCTGGTTCCACTGTGGTAATGTCATCAGTTACCCTTTCATTCGTTGGTTCGGCATTTTCATCAGTTATTCCCCTTGTTTAAGTTGTGGGGTTTATTTTAAAATATTTTAAAATATGAGATAGAAGGCTTACGACCTTATACAGCTCATAGGGTGTTTTTTCATGTGCGGCGACTATTGCACTTCGATTTTGAGTGTGGCATGCTGTGTTGACTGCTTCAGCCCAATATCCTTCAGCTATGTTGGCATCAGCTATCATTGCTCGAGCTGCTTCTTTAAGCGTTCGGTTTCGCCGTTCAGCTACACCTTTTTGTTGTGGAGTTCTTGCAGCTGAGTGTTCATGACTGATTCCAAGTTGGTTGAGAAAGTTGATCATTTGTTGATTCACAAATTCAGTTCTATTGTCGGAGCGAATCCTTTGAACTGATCTTTCTTTTTCAGTTTGTAGCCTTCTGATCAACGCCATTAGCTTGTCATAAGTTTCATCTTTGCTTCTCAAGAATTCCACCCACGTATATCTTGAAAAATCATCCACTACTACAAGACTGAATCTTTTACCTTTTGGTGTCTGTGGTCTGACTGGACCAAACAGATCCATATGTAGCAGTTGGAGGCAATCAGTTGTGCCTGGTAGATGACTCCTATTCTTGAAGGATGACTTCACTTGCTTCCCTTTTTGGCATGGTCCACATACAACTGTTTTCTTATACATCTCCTTGGGAAGCCCCTCAACTAGCTCTTTCTTGGCTAGGTAGTTGATTGTTTTGAAGTTGAGGTGGTTCAGCCGTCGATGCCATAGCCAGCTTGCCTCAATTGATCCTTTTGAAAGAAAGCAAGCTTCTGAGTAGCCGGTTGACCAGTCAACAATGTACATGTTGCCTCTTCTTATGCCAGTGAGAAGAATTACTCAAGCTGACTTTTCTTTTATGCTGCAGGAGTCTTTAGTGAAGCCAACTGAGTAGCCATTGTCGCACAACTGACTAATGCTGAGTAGTTTGTGTTTTAGTCCATCCACGTGGGAGACTCCATTTACTACAAATTTTCCCTTGACAACAAACCCTTCTCCAATGGTTCGACTTTTGGAGTTGTCTCCAAATGTGACAAGTGGACCTTTGACTTTTTCATAACCATCGAGATCTTCTATGTCTCCGGTCATGTGCTTGGAGCACCCGCTATCTAGATACCAAATGTCTTTGGCTTTCTTCATAGATAGGATGCTCTTGTCCTGCAAAAATAAGGATTAGCATTTAAGGACCCGTTTCATATCAGGTCCTTGTTGATACATCAAGGTTTTTAGAATCCAAACTTGCCAAACTTTCAGCTTTTTATCATTCAGAGATCCAACTGACTTGGATCGCCTGATCAGTTTAGATTTTCTCTCAACTTTTCTATTCTGATTTGAATTAGTTGAGCGATACCTGCGTTGAGAGTTAGTTGGATAAAACAATTCAACTAAAATGCTTTGATCTTGAGACCTTTGAGTTCTGTGATCAGACCAGTGCTTTGTATGTTTCCAGTTTATTGGATTGAACCTTTTTAGTTCATTTCTGGAATCCAGGTACTCATTATAGTGATGGTAGGGTTCAAACGAGTTTCTTTGATCTCTCCTATAGGTGTTCTGATTGAACTTCTTGGTAGGATAGGCTTGAGATCTAAATTGTAGAACTGATCAAATTGTCTGGGCTGAGTTTGAGGATTTTTCAATATTTCTTTGCCTTTGGTTGTCTCAGCTAGCTGATCATGAGATCTAGTGAATCCTTTTAGGATCCCTTTATTACTAGGTTGAGCAATTGCTTTTCCTTTCTCTAGGGCGGTGAACTTGCTATATCCTAGCCCTGAGCTGCTAGTTCCAGTTCTTTGATGATTTAATATCTCATCTAGAGTTTCTAGATTAGTAGTTCTTAGTTTCAACTTTTCAAATTCCACAAACTGAGACTCAAGATAATTCAATCTTTCATGATCAATGCTCAATTTTCTAACTCTATTTCTCAGTTCATCATTTTCATCTTTCAATTCAACATGCAAGCAAGATATTAAAGCTAATTGATCTTCTAGCATCATAAGTTTCAAATAAAGTTCATTGCTAGAAACAGTTGCTTCATTAATATGATAGAAGGAGGTTTGAGAATCAGCTGTACTAACCTCTTCATCATTGTCAGCCATGAGGCAAAATAGCGCTTCATCATCTAAGCTGTAGCCGTCAGAATCAATTCCAGATGGATAGTCTGAATCGTCTAACATGGCATTCTCGTAATTTGCAACCATTGCTTTTCTTTTGAAGAAGCTTCTCCTCACTTTGTCTTTCTTATCTTCAGGGAGTTCTGGACATTCATATCTGTAATGTCCTTGTTTGTGGCAGTGAAAACACTCTCCTTGATTTCGGTTGCCACCCCTGAATGGTTCAGCTGGTTGTTGAGTTCTCTAATCTTTTGGGATTTCATCAGTTTAAGGTGGAATTGATTGTTTATCCCGAACTCTCTTCAATTTCTCTAGCAACCTGATAACTGATTGGATTTGATCATTGATGTCTTCAGTTAGATTCTCCTTCTTTTCAGTTGTTTCTCTTTTTCATTTAGATGAAGATCCGCCTTAATTTTCTCTAGCTGGTGAGCTCCTAGGTCGGAAGTTGTTCCTTCCCCGAGTGTCTCTAAACCGGTTCCTTTCACCATTGAAAGTTGCATCTTGAGCTGACGATGTTGATGCTTCCTTCTTTCGGTTTAGACTGTACTCATGAGCTTTGAGAGAGCCAAACAGTTCCCTTGGAGTAATGCTGTTAACATTTCTTGATTCTTTTGTAGCTATCACTTTCATGTCCCATTCTTCAGTGAGATTATCCAATATTTTGGAATTCATCTCAGAGTTGGGATAACTTCTCTCGAGGTTGGTTATCTCACTGATGATGCCTAGAAATCTGGTTTCAAGGCTTGAGATGGACTCTTCTGGCTGCATTTTGAAGGATTCATATCTGTCGACTGCCAGTTGGAGCTTATTTCCTTTTATAGCTTCAGACTCTTTGCATAGGTCTGCTAGTAGGTCCCATATTTCCTTAGCAGTTGTGCAGTTCTTTGTGTCCTTTATCCTGTCTTCATCTAGAGTTTGAAATAGTGTAGCTTGAGCGAAGAAATCTAGATTCTTTAACTTTTTCTCTTCACTGGTGAGAAGATTAGTTGGCTTTGAAATCCTTGCCGGTTGATTAATATCAACTATATGAGCATCATTGTCCATCATGATGATGATTGGACCATCTTCAATGACTTCCCACATATTCTCATGAATTGAATAGAGATGCGTCTTCATTCTCCTGCTCTAGTTATCATAATTCTCAACTAAAAATAAAGGTAGCTTATGGTTTCCCATAGATGGATTGGGAGGGAGAAAGAAGAGCTCTTGCTTGAATATTTCAAGAATGTATATGCGAAAGTTGTGCAGGTGAAGAGTGTTTAAAACTTTGATTCACTCGTCTTTTATAGAGAAGTGATTTTATGACCGTTGAGTTCCATTGATCGGTGGCTCTGTTGGCTCATCAATGGCAGATGGTCTTTATTGATCGCTGGAGCTTTTAGTTGAAGTAGCTGTTACTTTGCCAATCGATCTTCATTGGATATTTAATTCCAGGATCTTTGTTGAAGCATTTAATCCAAGATTCACCGGTTTGAGCAATAACTCTAGGGTTCTCTAGCTTCAATTTTTCTAGCAGTTTTGAGTTCCAGTTAGCAGTTCTGAACTTGTCTATTCAGTTCGACCATTGCTCCAATTGGCAGTTTTGAGCTTGTCAGCTCAGTTTGGCTGTTGCTTCAGTTGGTAGTTTTGAGCTTGTCAGCTCAGTTTGGCCACTACTCCAGTTGGCAGTTTTGAGCTTGTCATCTCAGTTTGGTCGTTGCTTCAGTTGGCAGTTTTGAGCTTTGTTTCTCCAGTTTGACTAATCCCAAGTTCTTGGCTAGCTTGTCAACTTGACTGATTTCTCTTGAGCTTTCTTGTCAGCTTGACTAATCATAAGCTGGCTGACTTCAGTTCTGGCCTTTAGCTGATCTGTCTTGTTTACTTCAGTTTGGCCATCAGTTGGATACTTCCAGTCTTTAGTTTAAACTGATATCTTATTAGATCCTTCAGTCTTAGTCGACTCTTTTCTCCCTCAGCTCAGCTGACTTAGTTGTCAGTTTGTTTCGACTGGTTTGACTTTTGACTCCTTAGTTGAGTTGAATTCTGATTGGATGACGTATCCTTCAGCTTGCAGACCATACTCTAGATTGGTTGACTTTGGCTTTACTTGAGTTCCTTTTTTATGCTCTGGATTGATCAGCTCAGATCTAAACCTTGAATTTTAGTTAGTTTTTCATAAATAGTTTTGACATCTCATCAAAACCTTTTCTAGAGGTTCCTTGATAGTTTTTCCTAACAGTACTAATTCTGAGTATTAAGGCCAAAATATATGTATTTTCATAAGTGTTGTAGTCTTGTAATATTTTTACTAATTGTAAGCGTTTGATGATCATTTAAAGTACTTTTATTATTCCAAGCACATTTTAAGTTATAATTTTTTTAATAGTACATAATTTTTTTAATAGCATATTTTTTTAAAGTATATAATTAAAAGTTAATAGTTTTGGATAATCAATCATTTAAAAAATAAATAAATCATTAAGCATATTCATATTTCAATTATAAAATAAAATGAAATCTTTAAGAAAATATTCGTATTTGGTGTAAAATTTGGTGCTCAGCTTTGGAGTTGCAAAAAAAATTGGTGCTGAAACTGCACCTATTTGGTGCAGAATCTGCACCAAATAAGTGCTTAGCATTGGAGTTGCTCTTATAGTCCCGCACCACATGTACATCATCAATTGTCATCTTCTCTGACTTGTTCATTATCAAACTTACTAAAAATGATTCACATCCTTCTCTTCTAAGCATCTACATTGCTTTCATTGCAGAAATAACTCTTACTTTAGCTCCCAACTTTGATCCATGAAAAGTGATTTCCGGCTCTTCCGGTCTTTGGAAGGTTAGCCCCTTTTCAAGACACTTAATTGTGGCATGGTTAGCCTCTAACCAATCCATTCCGAGGATAATATCAAAGTCTCTCAAATCTAAAACATGTAGGTCTGCACTTAGTGATCTATACGCAAGGTTCACATCTATATTGTTGCATATTTGATCAGCAATTAAGATCCTCCCCGAAGGTATACTAACTTCTAAGGCTTCACTAAGTTTTTCCTTAGTCAATTTTAACTTAGAGCATAGTGCGGCAGATATAAATAAATGTGAAGCTCCGGTGTCAAATAATGCAAGTACATGCATATTTGATATACTAATAATACCTGCCATATTTTCAGGCTCCCGTGCAGCATCTTGTCGATTGAGAGAAAAGGCTCGAGCATTTCTTGCCGGAGGTTGACCTGGCCTAGCCACTTCTTTTCCCTTATTTATTGGACAATTATATGTCATATGTCCTAGTTGCCAGCACCTATAACACACATTTCTCCCCTTCATACATTCACCATTATGTTTCTTCCCACAAGTTTGACATAATGGTTTTTCTTGCTGTGTTTTAGGATTTGATCCTCCTCTCTTCCTAGCCTTTTTATTGAAACTGTGACCCTTATTCTTGTTATCATTCAATTTTCTTTTCCCATTCGGCTCATCAACCTTGTTCTCATTCTTACGAAGTGATGATTCCACATCTTGAGCTCGTTCAAGAGTTTCAGCATACGTGTCCATGTCGCGCCCTGCTATGATACTGCTAATCTCAGTTCGTAAACCTCTTTTGAATCTATGAGCCTTTTTCTCATCAGTGTCTGTCAGGTGTGGAGCATACCTAGATAGTTGATTGAACTTCCGTTCATAATCATTCATTGTCATATTTTCCTGAGTTAACTGTAAGAACTCAGTTTCTTTTTGATCCCGATAACACATGGGAACAAACTTCCGCATAACAACTTGCTTGAAATCCTCCCAAGTCATATTCACAAATTGTTCAGGCGTCATCGACCTCCTATACATTTCCCACCAATGATCAGTATCACCAGTAAGCTGGAAGATTGTACATGCGATGCGTTGAGAATCGGTACACACCATGTATGCGAATGTGCGTTCCATCATTTGTAGCCATTCTTCAGCCTCAGTCGGTTCACCTTGACTGTTAAAGTTCGAAGTTGGTATGTTCGAAACTGAGCGATAACACGTGTTGTATCCTCTTGTGGATGATGTTGAGCTTGATTATTTTGACGTCTTTGCGGCATCCAATAAACGTATTTCATATGTTAGATTCTTTTGATCGAAAAATAATCTTACAAGATTCTAAGGCAACGATACAACGCACTTAGATTCGTATAGATCATAAAATTCCAGTGAGCTAAAGAAGCTCTCAAGTCATATTAGGTACTTATGTTTAGTGCCTCTATGCTCAAATCCCAGCTAAGTTCTGATCTAAAACTAGATCAGATAATGTTTATGCATCAAATGGATTTGACATGAAAACACTGATAACCATGCTTTGTAAAATATAACTTTCACAATGTTATAAAATCATACTTTTCACCATACTTTAAATTACACATTGAGATCACTTGCATTTATATATCTTGCATACAATTATACACATATACTTTTCATAATGCACTAAAGAAATTTAAAACATGAACTTTAGTACCTTCCCGGAGTAAGCCTGGCGAGACGATATCTGCTGGGTTATGAGTAACCCTTTCAATAACATAATACTCCAAACATTTCAATTTTGAATACATCACAGGCCTACAATCACGTAGACCTGCTCTGATACCACTTGTAACTCCCCAGCCCCACTAGGACCAAAACGTCACCAAAAACATACGTTCATGCTTACGTAATAAATACTTTTATAAAAATCAGATTTAACTTTGTTAATAATTTGTAAACGGACAGCACATCGACTTAAAAATGTTCAAACTCACACTCAGGCGTTCTTGAAGTCAACTTCCAACAAAGCTTTTCAAAATCACTGACTCACATATATCAGAATTATGAGCTGTCAACCAGCAATAGATATAACCAAACAGGCCACACATTCAAAAACATCACGGTCAACCCTTATATACATTCAAAATATTTATATATACAATCAAAAATTGACCACTAGGGTCAATAACTTTCAAACTTAAAATTCTGCAGAGTATCAACGGAAGCATTTAATATTTAACATACGAACATAAGTTTAAAGATGAATTTAAGCAAAAACCACATAAGGGTCAACCATCAAAACCTAATCCAGCAACACGTCATCAACCAGCTCGATCTCTAGGACCTAAAAACATTTAAAAATATTTGGGTTAAGTACCAGAAAACACTTAGTGGGCATTATTATTCGTCGAAGTCATACTTTCATGCTTAAAAATCAATCATAAACATACTTTATAATATAGTTTACTCTTCTTTATTAGATGAGAGACCCAATGTGATCACATGATACTTTACGGTTACTCATCTAGACATTTAGTCACAAAGTAAATCGTCTTGCTTGTAGGTCGGAATTCCTCTATGCATAAAAATCTCAACACATCCAATCATTGCGTAAACAATGTTATCAAAACATTTAACATACTTTTCATGGACGAATTTAAAACATAGTTGTGAGTTATAGAAAAACCCACATAAATGATCTCAATATGCAGTGCAGTTTATGTGTGAAATGCTACTATGCTCTCCGATCGTGTCGACCTATAAAATTGAAATTCTAACTTAGATACCTCAATTAAGTCTATAAGGTAATAACTTAGGTCATAAATAACATAAATAAGAATTTCCTATGTCTTGGGCTCGTTTAGAATTGAATTGGAGTCAAGCGGTGAATAATGCGCATTTTGCGGAATAGATTAACTTAGTGACCTTGATTGAGAATTTATCGGACTTTCTGGAGCAAATTGAATGGATAACAGTGTATTGAATTCAATTCAATAACTAAGAAGCTCGATTTAACATAAAGAAGTAAATTTTAATTTTTAGAATTTATTTTGAACAATATACAATATTTTACTTATAGGACTAAATCACGTGTTTTAAAAATTAATCCTTATTTAATTCTCAAGTAGTTAACTAGAACTAAGAGAATATGAATTTGGGATTTGGGTTCATTTGATATTTTAGGACCAACCTAAAATTATATAAATCAAATAATATTAGATTAAAATTTAAAAATAATAGAGAGATTTACAATTATGTAAAATTATAAAATTTGAACGGTAAATTGACGGAAATCTTAAATTAAAAGAAAGCTTTGATGGTAAACCTCACCTTTCTTTTCTTCCTAGTTTCTTCTTTCAATTTTTTTCCTCGCTGACATCTCTTAATTTTTATTTTTGATCTCTCATTGCTAAAACCTCCCAACTATATATGTATATATGTATATTTAATTTACATACATCAAAGGTGTACTACTACGTACACTAACCTTCTAAATGGGTTCCAAAGTATCCCATTTCAATTGGTTAATTTTATTTATTTATTATTATTATTTTATCGCTTAAACAATCCACCTATTTACACACATACACGTGCCTAACATATAACTATAACTATATATATATATATATAAATATATATATATATATATATATACAAACTTAACACACACACACACACGTGTACTAGTAGATATATGTACACTAATGGCATCAAATCAATTGACAATTGTTCAATTTATATTGGTATAAAAATTTAATTTAACTTAATTTATTATTATACGTTTTATTTTTAATTAGCAATCCAATATTACACACACACTCACATGTGTACTTAGCCCAATTACACTAATCTTACCAAGCCAATTCCAAATGGTAATAATTAGTTGGTGAAAGTTTGGAATATTTGTCCAAATTACTAGTCTTGCAAATAAATAACCTTACATGAAAATTTAACAATTAGAATGGATTTAATCTAATGGGCCGATGATAAGCTTAAATTGGGCCGGAAGTGAATTGATTACTTGGGCTTGAATTTATAATAGTGATCATGGTAGAATAAAATTTGGCTCAAATTATTACATGAATTAAATTTCATCGAAAACTCAAATGAAGTCCGATTTAGATGATCTTGATATCAAAACGATCCCAATAACGTCTACTTTTATAATATAAATTCTAATTTTATCTTAGATGCTCAACTAAGATCGAGACTTTTCTTAGTCTTATTGTGCCTCTAGGCCCATAATTAGCTAGCCATAATGATTTGGGTTATAATTTCATGAAATTTCTAGCTATAAAATAATAATATATTTTTCCGGGGTGTTACATCCTCCATTCCTTAAAAAAAAAATTCGTCCCTGAAATTGAATTTACCTGCTATGACGAGGGTTGGATACTTTGTCAGGATCTGATCTTCAAGTTCCCATGTAGCTTCCTCTTGTTCGTGTCTGCTCCATTGAACTTTCACAATCATTAGCTCTTTATTCCGTACCTTTTGGACTTTTCTGTCGAGAATAGCTATAGGAAACTCGTCGTGAGTCATATCTAGATTTACTTCTATTTCTTCCAGATTTACGACGTGGCTTGGATCGAAAATATATTTTCGAAGCATTGAAACATGGAACATGTCATAAATTTCTCCTAACTTTGGCGGTAACGCCAACTTGTAGGCAACTTCTCCGACTCGTTCGAGAATTTCATACGGTCCAATATATCTAGGCCGTAACTTTTCTTTCTTTCCGAATCGCTCAATGCCTCTTGTAGGAGATATTTTTAGGAATACTTTATCTCCCACCTGAAATTGTAAATTTTTCCTTCTTTTATCTGCATACATTTTCTGACGATTTTGGGCCTCTTTCATTTTTTGTCTTAGGCAAATATTCCTCCCAGCTTCCTCCTTGATCCATAACTATAGCCCTCAGCATATCTTCTAAGGTCTGAATTGTTCTTTCAGACTGTCCGTCAGTCTGTGGGTGAAAAGCGGTGCTGAAATTCAATTTTGTGCCCATTACATTTTGTAAGCTTTGCCAAAATTTAGACATGAACCGCGTATCGCGATCTGATGTCACCGACATAGGTGCACCATGAAGTCTTACAATTTCTCTTATATAAATTTGTGCTAGTTTATCCAATCCTAAAGTCATATTGACCGGTAAGAAGTGTGCTGACTTGGTCAAACGGTCAACGATAACCCATATGACATGATTTCCATGTAATGACTTTGGTAGACCAACCATAAAGTCCATTATGATATGCTCCCACTTCCATTCAGGAATTTCTAGTGGTTTGAGCAATCCAAATGGCCTTTGATGTTCTGCCTTGACTTGTTGACAAGTCATGCATCTTTCCACATAAGCTACAATGTCTCTTTTCATATTTTACCACCAGAACATTATTCTCAAATCCTTATACATTTTAGTACTCCCTGGATGAGCAGTGTAAGGTGTGCAATGAGCTTCCTCTAAAATTTCTCTTATCAATTCTTCATTTTGTGGCACACAAATTTTATTCCCATAAATCAATGCATTATCGTCTGCAACCACGAATTTACCAGGGGCTCCTTGACCTATTCTTCTTTTTATCTTCTCAAGATAGTCATCCTTTTGTTGAGCTTCAACAATTCGGCCTTGCAAGTTAGGCTTCATTACCATCGTTGATATATGCGCACTTATGCTTTCTGGAGGAGTTATAATTTCAATGCTAAGTTTAGCAAAGTCCCTAGTGATTTGTTATTGTTGAGTTATCAGGTAACTCAATTCTACTCGATTCTTCCTGCTTAGGGCATCAGCAACAACGTTTGCCTTTCCCGGATGATATTAGATGGAACAGTCATAATCTTTGACCAACTATAACCACCTTCTTTGCCTCGTGTTGAGTTCTTTCTGCTCAAACAGATATTTTAAACTTTTGTGATCTGAGTAAATTATACTATTTCCACCATATAAGTAGTGTCTCCAAATTTTCAATGCATGCACCACGGCGGCCAATTCCAAATCATGTGTCGGGTAGTTATTCTCATATGGTTTCAAACCCCTCAGATTCTTCTGGTATAGCTAGTACTGGTGCACTGACTAACCTCTTTTTAATTCTTGGAAGCTTCTCTCACAATCATCAGTCCATTTAAATTTGTTCTCCTTTTTCAATAGCTGGGTCATAGGCCTTGCTAACTTGGAAAATCCTTCAATAAATCTTCTATAGTACCCGTTAGACCCAAGAAGCTACGTATCTCATATACACTTATCGGGGTTTTCCATTCACTAACTGCATTTACTTTGGCAGGGTCCACTTTAATGCCCTGATCTGAGATAATGTGTCCCAAAAACACCACTTCCTTTAACAAAAATTCTTATCTGCTGAATTTGGCATAAAGCCATTCCCTTCATAGTGTGTCTAGCACAATTTTCAAATGCTCAACGTGTTGTTCTTCATTCTTGGAATATATCAGTATATCGTTGATGAAGACGATTACAAATCTATCCAAATATGGGTGGAAAACTCGATTCATTAAACCCATAAAAATTGCAGGTGCATTGCTAAGACCAAAAGGCATCACTATAAACTCATAGTGACCATAGCGTGTACGAAATGCAGTCTTGGGTATATCTTCCTTCGGAATTTTAAGTTGATGATACCCAGACCTTAAATTAATCTAGGAAAATACACCTGCTCCTTTCAATTGGTCGAATAAGTCATCAATTCTGGGAAGTGGATACTTGTTCTTGATAGTTAACTTATTCAACTCTCTATAGTCTATGCACATTCAGAGTGTTCTATCTTTCTTCTTAACAAACAACACAGGTGTTCCCCACGGTGAGACTTTAGGTTGAATATAACCCTTATCTGAAAGTTCCTATAGTTGAACCTTTAACTCCTCTAACTCCTTTGGTGCCATGGGATACGGCGCTCTTGATACTGGAGCAGCTCTTAGAAGCAAGTCTATCGTAAACTCAACCTGTTTGTCTGGAGGCAGACTTTGCAAGTCCTCTGAAAACACGTCTTTATAGTCCCGCACCACATGTACATCATCAATTGTCACCTTCTCTGACTTGTTCATTATCAAACTTACTAAAAATTATTCACATCCTTCTCTTCTAAGCATCTACATTGCTTTCATTGCAGAAATAACTCTTACTCTAGCTCCCAACTTTGATCCATGAAAAGTGAATTTCAGCTCTTCCGGTCTTTGGAAGGTTAGCTCCTTTTCAAGACACTTAATTGTGGCATGGTTAGCCTCTAACCAATCCATTCCAAGGATAATATCAAAGTCTCTCAAATCTAAAACATGTAGGTCTACACTAAGTGATCTATACCCAAGGTTCATATCTATATTGTTGCATATTTGATCAGCAATTAAGATCCTCCCCGAAGATATACTAACTTCTAAGGCTTCACTAAGTTTTTCCTTAGTCAGTTTTAACTTAGAGCATAGTGCGGCAGATATAAATAAATGTGAAGCTCCGGTGTCAAATAATTCAAGTACATGCATATTTGATATACTAATCATACCTGCCATATTTTCAGGCTCCCGTGCAGCATCTTGTTGATTGAGAGAAAAGGCTCGAGCATTTCTTGCCGGAGGTTGACCTGGCCTAGCCACTTCTTTCCCCTTATTTATTGGACAATTATATGTCATATGTCCCAGTTTCCAGCACCTATAACACACATTTCTCCCCTTTATACATTCACCATTATGTTTCTTCCCACAAGTTTGACATAATGGTTTTTCTTCTGTGTTTTAGGATTTGATACTCCTCTCATCCTAGCCTTTTTATCGAAACTGCGACCCTTATTCTTGTTATCATTCCATTTTCTTTTCCCATTCGGCTCATCAACCTTGTTCTCATTCTTACGAAGTGCTGATTCCACATCTTGAGCTCGTTCAAGAGTTTCAGCATACGTGGCCATGCCGCGCCCCGCTATGATACTGCTAATCTCAGTTCGTAAACCTCTTTTGAATCTGTGAGCTTTTTTCTCATCAGTGTCTGTCAGGTGTGGAGCATACCTAGATAGTTGATTGAACTTCCGTTCATAATCATTCATTGTCATATTTCCCTGAGTTAACCGTAAGAACTCAGTTTCTTTTTGATCCCGATAACACATGGGAACAAACTTCCGCATAACAACTTGCTTGAAATCCTCCCAAGTCATATTCACAAATTGTTCAGGCGTCATCGACCTCCTATGCGTTTCCCACCAATAATCAGCATAACCAGTAAGCTGGAAGATTGTGCATGTGATGCGCTGAGAATCGGTACACACCATGTATGCGAATGTGCATTCCATCATTCGTTGCCATTCTTCAGCCTCAGTCGGTTCACCTTGACCGTTAAAGTTCGGAGGTTGGTATGTTCGAAACTGAGCGATAACACGTGCTGTATCTTCTTGTAGAGGATGTTGAGCTTGATTATTTTGACGTCTTTGTGGCATCCTATACACGTATTTCATACTTCAGATTCTTTTAATCGACAAATACTCTTACAAGATTCTAAGGCAACGATACAACGCACTTAGATTTGTATAGATCATAAAATTCCAGTGAGCTAAAGAAGCTCTCAAGTCATATTAGGTACTTATGTTCAGTGCCTCTATGTTCAAATCCCAGCTAAGTTCTGATCTAAAACTAGCACAGATGATGTTTATGCATCAAATGGATTTGACATGAATACACTGATAACCATGCTTTGTAAAATATAAATTTCACAATGCTATAAAATCATACTTTTCACCACACTTTAAATTACACATTGAGATCACTTGCATTTATATATCTTGCATACAATTATACACATATACTTTTCATAAGGCACTAAAGAAATTTAAAACATGAACTTTAGTACCTTCCCGGAGTAAGCTTGGCGAGACGATATCTGCTGGGTTATGAGTAACCCTTTCAATAACATAATACTCAAAACATTTCAATTTTGAATACATCACAGGTCTACAATCACGTAGACCTGCTCTTATACCACATGTAACGCCCCAGCCCCACTAGGACCAAAACGTCACCAAAAACATACGTTCATGCTTACGTAATAAATACTTTTATAAAAATCAGATTTAACTTTGTTAATAATTTGTAAACGGACAGCACATCGACTTAAAAATGTTCAAACTCGCACTCAGGCGTTCTTGAAGTCAACTTCCAACAAAGCTTTTCAAAATCACTGACTCACATATATCAGAATTATGAGCTGTCAACCAGCAATAGATATAACCAAACAGGCCACACATTCAAAAACATCACGGTCAACCCTTATATACATTCAAAATATTTATATATACAATCAAAAATTGACCACTAGGGTCAATAACTTTCAAACTTAAAATTCTGCAGAGTATCAACGGAAGCATTTAATATTTAACAGACGAACATAAGTTTAAAGATGATTTTAAGCAAAAACCACATAAGGGTCAACCATCAAAACCCAATCCAGCAACACGTCATCAACCAGCTTGATCTCCAGGACCTGAAAACATTTGAAAATATTTGGGTTGAGTGCCAGAAAACACTCAGTGGGCATTATTATTCATCCAAGTCATACTTTCATGCTTAAAAATCAATCATAAACATACTTTATAACATAGTTTACTCTTCTTCATTGGATGAGAGACCCAATGTGATCACATGATACTTTACGGTTACTTATCTAGATATTTAGTCACAAAGTAAATCGTCTTGCTTGTAGGTCGGAATTCCTCTATGCATAAAAATCTCAACACATCCAATCATTGCGTAAACAATGTTATCAAAACATTTAACATACTTTTCATGGACGAATTTAAAACATAGTTGTGAGTTATAGAAAAACCCACGTAAATGATCTCAATATGCAGTGCAGTTTATGTGTGAAATGCTACTATGTTCTCCGATCGTCTCAGCCTACAAAATTAGAATTCTAACTTAGATACCTCAATTAAGTCTATAAGGTAATAACTTAGGTCATAAATAACTAAGTAAAATTTCCTATGTCTTGGGCTCGTTTAGAATTGAATTGGAGTCAAACGGTGAATAATGCGCATTTTGCGGAATAGATTAACTTATTGACCTTGATTGAGAATTTATCGGACTTCCTGGAGCAAATTGAATGGATAACAGTGTATTGAATTCAATTCAATAACTAAGAAGCTCGATTTAACATAAAGTAGTGAATTTTAATTTTTAGAATTTATTTTGAGCAATATACAACATTTTACTTATAGGACTAAATTACGTTTTCTAAAAATTAATCCTAATTTAATTCTCAAGTACTAAACTAGAACTAAGAGAATATGAATTTGGGAGTTGGGTTCATTTGATATTTTAGGACCAACCTAAAATTAAATAAATCAAATAATATTTGATTAAAATTTAAAAATAATAGAGAGATTTACAATTATGTAAAATTATAAAATTTGAACGGTAAATTGATGGAAATCTTAAATTAAAAGAAAGCTTTGGTGGTAAACCTCACCTTTCTTTTCTTCCTAGTTTCTTCTTTCAATTTTTTTCCTCGCTGACATCTCTTAGTTTTTATTTTTGATCTCTCATTGCTAAAACCTCCCAACTATATATGTATATATGTATATTTAATTGACATACATCGCAGGTGTACTACTACGTACACTAACCTTCTAAATGGGTTCCAAAGTGTCTCATTTCAATTGGTTATTTTTTTTTTTTTTTTATTATTATTATTTTATCACTTAAACAATCCACCCATTTACACACATACACGTGCCTAACCTATAACTATATATATGTATATATATACACACAAACTTAACACACACACACATACGTGTACTATTAGATATATATACACTAATGGCATCAAATCAATTGCCAATTGTTGAAACACTAGTTTTTTTTATTCTTTTTTCAAGAAATTAATTGGTACAGTTACAGATTTGATCATGGATAAAACTACACAATATCTATCAATTATGTGATTATGTGAGAATTATTAATTTCAAGATCACGTAATTTTTTCATAAAATAGTGTAAAAAACTATAATGAATTTACATATATATTATATAAATCATAATCAAATTAAGTCATGACACCATCATATATTATATAAGTCGTAATATTTTATAATATTATATTATGACAATACACTATTATATCAATAATAATTTACAATATTAAGTTGTGATATCTTACCATATAACCATGTATACATGTCATACATTAAGTAATGTTAAACTTCAATATTTTTAAGTTTGGAGTATATAACTATACAAACCTGTAATAGTTCATAATATTCCCAAAGTGATATCTTCATGTAGTACATAATAATTTATAATATCAATTTGTTACATCATACTATGATATATAAATAAATAATAATTAATAGTATTTAATTAAGACATTATAATATAATATATAATTAATTGTGTTAATTGTCGTAATTAAGATTTATAATTATTTTTTAGTTAATAGTTGAATATTATGATAAATTTCATTTTAATTAAGTTATATTCCATCCAATTCAGCTTTATAATTATATAATTAATTGGATGGAAAACAACCCTAATTGAAGGGAATAAACCATAATAATCAATCATTAACTAAAAAAATAAAAGTTAAATACTAAAAATAAATACAAATCATAATTGAATAGAATAAATTCTAATAATTAATCATTAAATAAAAATGAAAAATAAATATAAAAAATAATTATAAATTCAATAAACCCTAATGGAGATGAAATAAATTTAATAGCAATATGGCGCCGGTGGGAATGGTCTAGTGGTGGAGTGAGGTTATTTGGAGACCAAAGGTCACAGGTTCGAATCTCCTTAATACCACGGTCCACTACAAAAAAAGCGGAGTTTACCGACGGACACTAGCGATGGATTTGTATCCGTCGGTATTAGAGACGGACTAATGACGGATCGTCCGTCGTTCAATTCTGAGCTGGAAAATTTGACGGGGCCCCTTCGCGGTTAAAATTTACGACGGATTTTCTGTTGGTAACTCTAGCGACGGACATAATCCGTCGCTAGTTTTTTTTTTAAAATTAAGTAATAAACTTAACAACGGATTTTGTCCGTCGTTAGTTTTTTAATAATATATCTGATTTAATTTTTATACTTAACGTATGTCCGTCGTTAAGTATTTAATTTAATTTCAGATTAAATTTTAATGTTAACGACGGACTTAGTCCGCCGTTAGTTATTTAATTTAATTTTTTTTATTTTTTAAATGATAGCAACGGACAGTGTCCGTTGTTAGTCCGTCGGTAAAAGTTGATTATACAGACAGAACCAGCAGCTTCATTTTCATTCGAATAGCCCTAATTTCACCCCAACCCCCCTCTACCCGGCGACGGGACGGCAGCGGCGTTCGACGGCGAGCGGCGGCGTGCGGCGACAGGTATCCTCTCTGTCTTTCTCTCTCTCTTTCTGTCTCTCACCCCCCTCTCCCTCCCTCGTTCTGTCTCTCTCCCCCCCCCCCCTCCTCCTCCATCTCTCTGTCTCTCTCCATCTGTGTGTGTGTGTGTGTGTGTGTGTGTGTGTGTGTGTGTGTTTGTATGTTGTGTGCGTGTGTGTGTTTCTCTCCCTCCCTCCCTGTCTTGGTCTCTCTCCACCCCCACACCCTTTCGCTGTTGTGTGTGTGTGTGTGTGTTTTTTATTTTTTTTTATTATACATATTATTATTATTATTTTTATTATTATGCGTAATTTATGGTATTGATTATGTAGATTTTAATTTATTATGTAGATTTTGTAAATTATATTATGCTTATTATTATTTTTATTATTTTGTAAATTTTTTTTATTATGCAAATTTTGTAGTGTATATGTTTTACATTTTGATAATTTATAGTTGAGGTTATATTAGGTTAGACTGTATGTTAATTGTTAGTTTAGGTTAGATTAGGTGTTAATTGTTAGTTTAGGTTAGATTAGGTTAAGTTATGTGTTAATTGTTAGTTTAGGTTAGATTAGGTTTTTATACGATAATTTGAATTAATTACGTGTTAGTTTAGTTTATGTTTGCGTTTGATTATGTGTGTGTTAGTGGAGATATGTGTGTGTGTGTGTTAGTGAATTTGATTTTTTTTTATTTTTTCTATAATTATGTTGTAGTTAGAAGAGCTATATTGAGGTTCAAACATCAAATTGAGGAATTTGTTTATGAATTAATGAATTTATGATTTTAATATGCATGTTAAATATGATGTTAATTTGTATTTATGAACTAATGAATTTATGATTTTAATATGCATGTTAAATATGATGTTAATTTTTATTTATGAACTAATGATTTTATGATTTTAATATGCATGTTAAATATGATGTTAATTTTTATTTATGAACTAATGATTTTATGATTTTAATATGCATGTTAAATATGATGTTAGTAAGTATGTGAAAATAAAATTAAGATTGAGCATGTTATAATTTTTTACAAGCATGTAGTTCAATTTATTAGATACAATTAAATTGAAATTATGGTATTGTGAATCGGATGAGGGCCTCTGGATCCCTCTTTATAAATTATTTATTGTGAATGGGATGAGGGCCCCTGGATCCCTCTTATATATGTTGTTTTGATTGATTAACTAGATGAACATAGATCAATTAGCGTAAAGTCGAGAACTTGGGACTAGGATTTTGACATAGGTGCTGCTGAAATTTTGAATTTTTTTTAATCAAGTATTGATTCAATTGTTGGCACTAACGACGGATAGTAGTCCGTCGCTACTAGCGACGGACTTACGGCGGATCGTTAGCCGGGGGAACTAACGACGGATCATAGTCCATCGCTAGTAGAGACGGACTTGCGACGGCTCGTTAGTCGGCAACTTAACGGTGGATTATTTTACGTCACTAGTAGCAACGACCCTACTCGTCGCTAGTCTGTCGGTAAAGCATCGTCCCCCGCTGGCCGGCCAGCCGGCGACGACAATAGCAGCGACGGACAGGCCATCGGTAGTCCGTCGTTAGAATAACGACGGACACAGAATCCCTCGGTAGTCCGAATTAACGATGAGATTATCGACGATGGCCGGTGTCTGTCGTTAGTCCGTCGTTATCCATATTTAGCGACGAAATTTCGTGATATAACAACCGAAAAATCCATCGCTAAAGTCCACTTTTTTTGTAGTGGTCGAGTGTGTGAGTAAAAAAAAAAAAAAACTTAATATCTATATGATTGCATGTGTTAGCATTCACCATGATCCCAAGTGGCACTCATTGGTGCAGGATATGGTACAACCCTCCATAAATCCTTGCTCGTTTGAAAATGAAATTGTAATGAAAGTGACAAAGTTGTTAATAGATGATTATATGCGTGTGCATGGAATGGATCAATAGGACTTTTTCCTAATGTAAGAACTATGATCAAATATTCACCATTCAATTTAATGATTTAATGGTTGAGATTTAATGGAAAAGATGGTTATACTTTCATAAATAATTTTAAGGCAAAAAATAAAGGAAGGAGAGATATTTTCGTCCAATTCTTTAAAATTGATGATGTCAATAATTTAAAAAAAATCTTAAAAAACTTTAAATGACCATAACTTATTAGTTTTTAATCCAATACACGTAAAAATATATATCAAATTAAAACTCTCTTCGTGTTCTTTCATTTAAGATGTCGAAAGACCATATTTAGATGAAAAAATATGAATGAAATATACAAAAGATAAATTTTTACGCATACCCAGGTTGTAAATGGTTTCGTTAGCATTATGATAACGAACTAACGAAGCATTTGTCATGTGCTAACATACTGTATTCACTATATGCTAATGAAGAATTGTCATAATGCTAGCATAGAACATATTTATTATGGTTTATTTAATCTCAATTATACTTTATTTCATCTCAAATTCCATCCCAATTATGGTTTATTTCATCTAATTATAATTAACAATTACTTTCTTTTTCAATTTGAATTTTCCTTTTTTAGTTCATAATTGACAATTAGAGTTTATTCCATCCAATTATGGTTTATAATGTATGTTGACAGACTATTGTCATATGTTTACATAGTGTATTCACAGTGCTATCAAAGTAAAATCATAATGATAACGTAGTATATATATATTATTATTATTATTCATTGCTACTCATTTAGGTTTTATCACATCTAATCAACATTTATTTCATCCTATTAAGGTTTTTTTTCATTCAATTAGGGTTTCTTAAATTAAATTAGGTTTATAATTTTTTTTTAGAATATATTTTTTTGCTAATAATATTAGGAAACTTGAATTAGCATCACGATATCTCTTCGTTAGCATGACAATCCTGTTATCAAATACTTTGTGATTTTTATAAGAATTGCCGAATCACGTTAATGCATTGATAATTAGGCATTACATAATTTCTCCCTCAATTTTATTTATTAGTTTACACAAGACAAAAAGGCATCTAAATTGTAATTTCAGGACTATTTTTCATTTTTGTTTTCGAACATTTAACTGCGAATCAATGGAGAACATTATAAATTGTGATAAATTACAATGATAATACACGCAGAAATACATAGATTGCATAAAAATAGAAAATGTCATAAAATCAAGGATATGATATTTTAGATATTTATTGATTTACTAACGTACCCTCAACTTATTACAAATATCAAAATATTATAATTTTGAATCCAGTTATTCGGTATCTATCTTGACCTTGGATATTCTAAATATATATATCGATGCATGCAATTATGTATGAGAAGATGGATGGATTGCTCTACGATTGATCATGAGGTGGCAGGAACAGGATTGCAGACGGTTGGAACTAGGAGAAGTGGGGTCTTCCTAGACACAGCTATTCCGTCACTCTCAGCCATATCAGAAGCACTCATTGTCCCCTGGTAAGGCAGTTTCCAATCGAAATGGTAGAGCAGTTTGGCCAATGGAAGCTCGACGTTGGCCAATCCGAAATTCAAACCGGGGCAGATTCTTCTTCCCGACCCAAATGGGATGAATTCGAAGTCGTTCCCAACGAAATCCATTTCCTTGGGAGCGTTGAGGAATCTTTCGGGACAAAAGATTTCGGGGTTGTCCCAGTAGTTTGGATCGCGGCCCATGGACCAGACGTTAATCATCACTCTGGTTTTCACCGGAATTGAATACCCACCCACCTTGCACTCTTCTCTCGACTGCCGAGGCAGTAATGGGATCGGAGGGTGGACCCTCAATGTCTCTTTCACCACTAATTTCAAGTATTTCATACCCTCAACGTCGCTCTCTTCCACCGCCGTCTTTCCCTTCAAGGCTTCTCGCACTTCTGCCTGCACCTTCTCCATCACCCTTGGGCTCCTCATCAGCTCTGACATCGCCCAAACCGTCGTCGACGATGATGTCTCAGTTCCAGCGACAAACATGTCCTAATTTGTAATTAAATGCAACAAGGTCGTATCATTTCATTTATCAATGCACGCATAGTATATATACTCCCTTAATTTCATAATAATTGATGTTTTAGCCTTTAAAACAAAAATTAAGAAGTGAAAAAAAAAGAGAGACAAATATACCCTCTTCTCTCTCCATCTCTATCAAATGTTATCGAAGAAATTTATTTATCAAATTTTATGGAAGAAATTTCAACTATCAAAGATAGGGGTGTACGTGCAAAGCCGAACCAAACCGAGCTATTTAGTTCGGTTGATTTGGTCTTTTTTTCTTTAATTATGGTTTGGTTTTGAATATTAAAACCAAAATATAGTTTATTTGGTTTCGGTTTAAGTAAAAAAATATTTTGATTAAAACCGAACCAACCAAATATATATATATATATATATTATATACTATATTTATAATTTATAATTTATAATTCTAATATTAATTATACCTAAATTAATAAATTTAAAAGGAATTATATACCTAAATAATATTAGTAATTTTAATATTTAGTATCAATTTTCTAGCTTTAGAATTTTTAAAAATCATTTACTTATTTAATATAAAATCATTTATTATTTATTGAGTGTATGTTATTTTCTTTAAATATAATTGTTTCAAAAAAATAAAAATAATCATTCAAATTCTATTAAACCGAAAAAACCAAATCAAATAATTTCAAAGAACATTGAAAAGCTAAAACATCAATTTTAAACTGAGAAAGTATCTATGAAATTATATATAATGAATGAATGGCTTACAAAAATGACTGCCTTGATATTGTCTGTAGTGATGGGGAACTTGAGCTCTCCGCTTCCCTGCATCCGGATGAGAACGTCGACGATGTCTTCGCCACCGAACTCGCCGCTCTGCTTCGACTTGTGCTCCTCCACCAAGCGGTCGAGAATAGCGTCTAGCTTGGCGCGCATCCTCTGCAATTTGTATTTGCTCCAGCTGAAGAGGTGCAGAGCTTTCCAAGAGGGAAACAGATCGGCCAGCTCGAACCCTGCCGCCATGGCCACCGCGTCCTTGAACATCTCGATCAATACCGCGCGATCCGTTACCACTCCGCCGAAAGCCGCCCTGCACGTGATGCTGCTCGTGAACGTGAATATCTTTTCGGTTAGATCGACGGCGTGGCCCGACGAGGACTCCGACTGGAGAGATCTGATGAGACTGGAGGCCTCGTCTTCCCTAATGTGGGCGAAGGATTTGACATTTTTGGTGCTGAGCAGCTCAACGATGCATATTTTCCGCATCTGCCTCCAATACTCATTGTAGGCGCAGAAGGCGATGTCGGTGTAGTCGTACCACAGTATCTTACCCGCGATGCTTTGGGGCCTATCAGCGCAGCCAGGGTCTTGAACTTTGAGCACCTCCTTCGCCGCCTCGCGCGACGAGATCACCACCGCCGGCACTTCTCCCAGCTGCAGATACACTACATCGCCGTGTTTTTTGGATAGTCGCTGCAGTGCTCTGTGTGGCAGATCTCCGACTAGATGGTGGAGGTGACCGATTACCGGCAGCTTCCCCGGGCTTGGAGGCAGGTTTTGGTGGGATTTCTGTTTGCTCCGACGTGCCTTGATTAGAAGGAATATAAAGGAGGAAAAGATGAGTAGGATAGTTGTGAAGTTGAAGGGAATAAGTTCGATCGACATTGATGATTAATGTCTATTTTTCTGGCTGCAGAATTTCTTGGTACGATCTCTTGCTCTCTCGTATTTATAATGGATATATAAGTTTTACTTTGTAGTCGCATGCAGGTCCATGAAAGTTTTTGATTTACAATGTATGGTTCGTGGCTGTGCAGTCAAACAAAAATTAATTAATTGGTTTGAATATTGTATATATTTTCATGACTAGCGACAGGGACATGTGTATTAATTAATAGTCATAGGTGTGAGCGAATCCGCGAGTTGCGAGTTACTTGGGATTGATTCGAAGAATATTCAAGAACAATATTACCAAGCTCGATATGTCTAATCAAGCTCAAACTATATCCACAAATTTACTCCTAATATTATTTTAGTTTATTTACAATTTATACACTCATATAAAAAAGTTATGGGAAACCCTAGGTACTATTCTCTCTCTAACTCTTAGTGGTTGAGTTGTTATCGACCGGCTAGATCATTCACCAAGAAATACTTCTCATCAAATCTTAACCCGCAATTGTTATCAAGATCTCTCTATTGTCTTTCTAGAGGCGACAACGATCAACTAAAATGTTATCCAACTACCAAATTTTGAAAAGAAATTCATTTGGAGAGTTTGTTACTGTTGTGAGGAAATTGCACTTTTGATCTCACAGGACATCCTCACGTTTGGAAATTGTCTCAATACTCTCACTTTTGATCTCAAATTAAAAAAAAATAAAGCATAAATGACCCCATAGGACTATATTTTACAATTTTAGTCCCAATATTTTAACAAATCCGTCAAATACTAATGGAGTCTTGCACATGAGGCACACATGACTATCCAAATCTGAAATTAAATCTGAATTTTATGGAAATCCCCAAATAATAAAAACATGTAATCATGAATCAAAAAATAATTAAAAATAATCATAACATTAAAAAGAATGTGATTAAATATTCTAAAAGAAAAATAAAAAAATAATTAAGAAATGGATATGGAGAATGGGTGTGCAACTTCACACTCAACATCCCTTCTCTCTCCCATCTTTTCCCCGCCGACCACCCTTCTCACATCTTCTCCCTGTCAATGGCCATCTCCTTCGCTGCTACTTTGTCATTTTCTCTTGGCTATCTTCTCACCCAATCAATGAGGACGCATCGGGCAGCAACATCATATCCCTCTCTTCTTCTTGCGCAACCAATTTCTCTCTCATCTTTCCCTGCCGATAACCACCTCCGATAGATCTGGTTGCGGTCGTTGATGGGGGATTAGGGGCCACTGTTACGATCCTCATGACAACCGCTTCATTTTTTATATCTTTTATGGAGAACAAATGCGATAATTCAGAACTAGAACCATGGGCAATTTTCGCCCTTTTTTTTTGGAGACTTTTGCAGATTTGGGAGCAGAATTATGGGCAAGTTTTTCCAATTCTTGAAGTCGTGATATAGAAGAGTGGGTTTGATTTGGCGATTTCTTCAATTATGGTTCAACGTCATTAGTTAAGAAATTGAGAAAATCACATGCGCCTTACGTGAAGACTTTCTGTTAGTGTCTAACGGATTCGTTAAAATTTTAGGACTAAAAGTGCAAAATATAGTCGTATGGGACTAAAAGTGCAAAATATAGTCGTATGGGATCACTTTTGCGTGATTTTTTACATTTGGGGTCAAAAGTGAGAGTATTGGGACCATTTCCAAACGAGAGGATGTCCTGTGGGACCGAAAATGCAATTTCCTCTTACTGTTGTATATATTTTTGCAATTTAGGTATGAATCTTTTATTTTTGAAATTCTAGAATGAATATTCTGAGAAATCTTGTATATATTATTGCAATTTTGGGATGGATCTTTATGTTCTCTTGTTTTTTTTATTCTTAGTTAAATATTGTTAATCTTCTTGTGTTTTTGTGGTTCTTAAATGAATATTGATAATGTTCTGGTGCTTTTTAAAAATGATTAAAATCCCCTTAAGTATAATCAGTTTAATTCTATCTTGTTTTGTAAAGCTTGATTTTGAATTATAGCAACTCCAACGAAAAAATCAGAATTATATATTAACCCAAGGTCGAGCTTAACAAGTATGTAATCGAGTTGAGCTAAAACTTGAGAAACTAAAGCTCGGCCGAGTCGAGCTTGAGCTTCAAACTTTCCCAGTTGAGCTAAAAAATTTGATCAAGGCAGTACTTGACTCGAATTGGCTCAGTTATACCCACATATTTAAGGATGAAGACATGTGGAATTTCTTACCAGGGACAATTATTTCAAATATCAAATTTTGGTTCTAGTACTGATTCCTCGACCGTTTAATTGGATTAATTCCTCCTTGTAGTTTTCTTGAACGATCATTCTATTTAATATTTCACACACGTATCCGTGATAGATTCTTTACTACCAATTGTATTCTTTATTGCACATATAATTGAATCTATGCATATATATTATGTGTTGTATAACATCATAATCTGGCGATGTGTCAATATATATTTTCACATGCAAGTTTAATGCAAGTGTCGTCAATATGGAAAACAAGATATGCAAAACTTTTAAGAAATTGAGTATTATTTTGCAATATAATTTTTAATTTTGGCCATTTTCTTTTAGAAAAAAAAGTGAAAGTTTAAAATTCAAAGTGTAATTTATTACCATAATTTTCTTCAATCTAGAAGTCAAGCTCGTGCCTTGTCTATACATACTTTTCATATTTTCTTTATTGGTGATTATAGGCGTTATGTGCACTTCACAGTTCACACACGCGCCCATATACATATACTAGCTAGGCTAATATTTACAAATGAATGATTATCTCTCTCTCTATGTATATATATGATACAAGTATTTGAATTTTTTTAATCTATGCATACTACTTTTCATATTTTCTTCATTGTCTATATTCTCTTACTAAATAGTCTTTATCGTGATTACAGGCACCCATATACATACACTAGCTAGACAAACATTTACAAATGAATGATTCTCTCTCTCTCTGTATATATGATACAAGTATTTGAATTTTTTTAATCATTTATATGTGTGAGAAAATTTCACTTTTGGTTCCAAAGGACACACTACTCTCCCATTTTGGTCTCATCGATGTCGATTTTGGCCCTAAAAGTTTCGAACTATCAGTTTTTCCCATTACGTTACTTTTTTCGTTAAATTTGATATCCATTTTGGTCCCATTTTACTATCAGTTTTTGTCCCAAATGAAAATTTTCCAAAATATATTCAACAATTTTTTTCATATTTTTCCTAAAGAAAAAATTCATTATTATGGTTTATTGTTTTTCATAATTAAATTCTTGTGGAGTAAAAATCAAGGGAAATTTTTTATTTTATTTAATTTTACAATACTGTTCATGAGCGTTCACCACATCTAATTATAGTTTATAGTTATTTTTAATATTTAATTTTTAATTTTTAATTAATAATTCATTATTATGATTGATTATTTCATAATTAAATTCTTGTAAAGTAAAAATTCCAGGAAAAATTATACTTTCATATATACATTTTGGACTTTCACTGCAAAAAATTCACATTTTAGCGATGCAAGGGCGCCAAGTTAAGCCCAAAATATTAAAAAATAATACAAAATAATAATAAAAAAATAGATAAAGTAATATAAAATTTTAAAAATCGTAAAGTAAAATTAATAAAAATATAAAAAAAGTATACTCGTAATTAATTAGTAATTGAAAAATAAAAATATATAATATTAAAAAATAGTATATAATATTCAAAAATTAAAAATAAAATAAATATTGAAATGTAAAATAAATAAAACATTAATAATATTAAAAAGGTTAATTTCAAATTCGTAATTAATTAGTAATTAAAAAATTAATAATATTATAAAAATTTAAAAATTATAAAGTAAAATAAATAAAAATATTAAAAAGTTTATATTCGTAATTAATTAGTAATTGAAAAATATATAATATTAAAAAATATTATATATTATTAAAAAATTAAAAAATAAATAAATTATAAAATGTAAAATAAATAAAAAAATTAATAATATTAATAAGATTGATTTCAAATTCATAATTATATAGTAATTAGAAAATTAATAACATTAAAAAAATTAAAAATTATAATGTAAAATAAATAAAAATATTTAAAAAATTTATATTTGTAATTAATAAGTAATTGAAAAATAAAAATATATATAATAATAAAAAATTATAAAATAAAATAAATATTAAATTGGAAAATAAATAAAAAATTAATAGTATTTAATATATTAATTTCAAATTCGTAAATAAGTAGAAATTAAAATTTTTAAAATTTAAAATATCAAAAAATAATATAAAATATTGAAAAAATTAAAATAAACAAATAATTCGAAATAATAAAATAAACAAAAAAAATTATCAAAAATTAATTTCAAATTCGTAACTAAGCATTAATTGGAAAATAAAAAATATTAGAAAAAATTAAAAAAATCAAATTTAATTTATGGGACTAAAATTGATACCGTCAAACCTATGGGACTAAAAATGTGCAATTTTTTTGAAAAATGACCAAAATTGACATCGATGTGACTAAAACGGGAGAGTAGTGTGTCCTATGGGATTAAAAGTGAAATTTTCTCTTATATGAGAATATTCAGTGTCAAATTCCCATAAAGAAAATGAGATAGCCACCTCCGACTCCAAAAACATTATTATGGTGATCCGTAAGTCGCTCCATATATATTAAGTAAATTCAATTTATATTCAATAGTCTGCTAAATCATATAAAAGAAGTAAATCACACTTAAAAAATCATATGTGATAGATACACATCTAGTGATGTTAGTAAAATTTGAACTCGATTATGACCTCAGGCCCCAATGAAGTTTTTCAAATTTAAATAGATCGAATGAATCAAGCACGATTTTTGTGACACAAATTTATTAGAATATTTTGATTATAATTTTATAATATATAATTAGTTTTGTCATTCAGAGAATTGAATAAGAAAAATTGAATTTTAATATATATATATATATATATATATATATATATATATATATATATATATTCTTTTACTCTAAACATATTCAGTATCTTGTTGAGATTGTGTATAAATGGCATAAGATTCTTTCAATTTGGCCTGATGAGATTGTGTATAAAAAGATTGAATATGTTATTATCAGGTAAACTTACAGGAAATTAATTAAATGGTTTGGATTGGGTTATCTTTTCCTCTCTTTTTTTGTCCGCTTAAAGAATATATGATACTTCATTTTTTTTTTCTACGTACGTAAGCTAGTGTTTTTTTTTTTCGGTCTTCATTAACTTTTTTTGTAGTCTAACTGCTGTCTGGAGCAACGTCCTGATCATGATCGTTAATTTGACCAAGACCTGGCCATCATAATTGATTTTTCATTTTCATTTTACCGTAACATAGTTAAGTTTAATAACGCAAATACTCTTGTACATAAGATGTACATCAGACGGTCAATGCGCATTGACTCGGTCAAAGCGTTGATCAAAAAAATCGTGAAAACGAGTGATATTTTTTAGGGATACAACTGATACTTTTTAGTGTTTCGATTGATACTGATCTTAACAGTTTTTTTCTTTTTTTTTTCTGGCCAATACTTTTTATTGATACAAATGATACTTTTGGGCCTTTAAAATGATACTTTTCAGTATTATGAATGATACTAATTTTGACGAATTTTTTGATCAAAGCATTGACCGGGTCAACACGTGTTGACTTGATCAACGAGTTGACCGTCTGATGTACATCTTATGTACAGGAGACTTGCCCATTTAATAATTAACATGCAAGCTCAAAACAACTATACCTCTAAAACATATATATTATTATGAAATTATGTTATCCAATGAATAGTTTCATACGTTATATTTTTTCTACAAAATATATCTATATACAACCATGATGAGGAGATAATGAGATCTTATAGTTCAATTTCTCTATCACACTTATGTGTCCGGTCCACTTTCAAAATCATTATTTTAATAATTTTTGTTATTAAAATAAACATCATTATAATATAATCAATATATATATATACCATAATTAATATTTTACATAAAAAATTTAAAAATATTATAGGTCCTAATTATGAAATAAATAACCATAATAATTAATTATTAACTAGAAAAATAAAAATTAAATTGTATTGAAATTGAAGAAAAAAAAAGAAAGAAACTAATAAATCACTACAAGAAAAAATATCATACACCACGGATAATAACCGTGGTGTATAACAAATCCCAACCGTGGTCTAGGTGGGAGTCGTCTATGCGCGCGCTCATACACCACGGTTATTGACCGTGGTAATTTTACCACGGTTTTAAAAAAACAGTGGTTAGTTAACAACGGTGACATACACCACGGTTAATTACCGTGGTAATTGTACCACGGTTTTAAAAAAACCATGGTTAATTTACAAAAAACCGAGGTAAATTTACGACAGTTACATAAAACCGTGATAAAATTACCACGGTTTAAGTATAACCGTGTTAAGTTTACCACAGATTTATTAAAACCGTGGTAAAATTACCATAATTTTTTTAAAACCGTGGTAAATTTACCACGGTTCTCCATTAAAACCGTGGTAAAGTTACCACTGTTCTTATTAAAATCGTGGTAAATTTACAACAGTTTTTTAAAAAACCGTGGTTATTTTTTTTTTGCCTTTTTTTTAAATTATATTTATGCTTTATTAATCCCAAATTTAAAAATATTACAATTGATAATCGTCATAAAATATAAAATATCATTCAAAATGCAAATTAAAATATCATTCAAGATGCAAATTTAAATATCATTCAAAATACCATACATCATCAAAATACATGTCTACAATATAATATTCAATTTGTCGAAGCTAGCTCCGGTCATTTGTTAAAAACTACTACAATATCCATCAATCCAAAACTCTATTACAATTTGATCTTACTGTGAAAGCCTTGAATCATGCTTGTAGATCGAAGTCTTCTCGTGCTGAGATCTAAAAAAATCAATTGACCATATATATATATATATATATATATATATATATATATATAATAGGTGATCAACTTGATCTCTTCGAGCTAAAATATAAAAAATGATCTAATGATTAATAAACTGAAAATTACCTTGCACGATCTTATATATATGCTCAAGCACGCAATTCGCCCACTTCACACGAACTTCATCGATATCCTCTTGCAAATACTTCTCCCTTTAGAACTATTATCATTAAAAAAATAGAGTACATGTTATATATTATAAATAGGCATAAATATATCTTGAAATAAAAGGAAGTAAGATCAAATTTAATTAATGGAATGAAACTAAACAAAATACAGGTTATGTGGTATCATAAAATTAAAAGAAGTAAAATCGAAATAGAATACAGGTTACAGAGTACCGAGCTACCTCTTCATATATCTTGATACCTTTTTAGTAACTAAAAAGAAAAGAAAGAAATATCTTTATCTTTGCTTGAAACCACCCAATTCAAGATTCCCAAATCATTAAAACTTAAAAAGTTAAAGAAAAAAAGTGGTGTTATGTTACTTACTTCCCTAATTCTGCAGAAAATTATGCCACCTTTCGCCTGTACTGATTTGCAGAAGTGTTAACTTCCTCGGTTTGATAAAGGTCACTGGTGTATAAAGATAGTTGAATAATCAAGCAAGCACAAGTAATTTTATATTCAAAGAAAACATCACAATTTAATTTTTTTTAAGTTTTATTAATACCACGAAACTCAATACTCAATAGCACTTAAAGATTTATACAACTGGAATACTTATTGTGCTAGAATGAAAAAGAAGAAGAAACCAAATTTCGTTAAGTAAGACTATTCTTTTCATTTTACCTATGCTAAGATAGAGATTTAAGAGGTGTAATATCATTATAGAAAGACGAAAATACTGAAGCTACAAAATATCCAACATTTGCAGCAGTTTTTCTATAATGTTACCTCACGAAACAAAGCACTAGTATGCCTACAAGACAACTCCTTTGCAACTGAACGTCCATTTTTTTTTTCTATGATTTTACCTCACAAAACAGAGCACTAGTAATTTCCAATATTTCATTTGGAAGGGTAGCAGAGAGTAACACAACCTACAACACCAATTGCACATATCAAACATTTATATGCCTACAACAAATCAACTAAAATATTTGTTAATAAAGGTTGAAAATACAGTCACAGAAACCAATGCATGAATAAACTACCGGTTCAAGACCAGAACATATGTATTGATATTATTACTACTCCTATTTTCAACCTGATAATCATTGTACCAGATAAACAATTCATATGATGGATCAGATTATTGTTTGTTAATTTTTAGTATACCAATTTGGGACTATCTTTGAGATGTGGAGGTACAGATCCTTGAACGGGTTTTGTATCGTCATTTCTGCACCAACACACATACATATAGATATAGAATTAAAGGTGAAAGAACTCAATTTCTATTGTAGAATATACAAGTGAAAGCACACAAAGCCAGTAATAAACACAAACAAATCACGTTTTCACTAACCTTGCTGCAGAGACAAATAAACGGTGGTAGAATGGTTGGAGCTACTGATAGGACTTCAAAATTTCTTCAATAATCCTACCTCAGTGACTTAATTCGTTGCAATTGAAGCAATAATAACAAGTTCAGTTGCCACAATTGATGGCCAATAGCAGCTTCTTGCGGCCCATCAGTGTGAGTATTGCTATATATTTGGCTATCTTCTCCATGATTTCATCAGATCTAGCAGCTTTAAAGTAAAACCAATTTGACTGATATTTCTCTTATTTTATAAGCTTAGCTTGACTGAGATTATCATACAAGTGTATTCAGCACACATATGACATTCTTCTCCATGGTTGCTCTTATTCTCCACCTTCGTTACGTCCTTCTCGATCTGCTTCAGCTCCTGCAGGATTTCTTTCTGCTGATTCTTTCATAGTTCATATAGTATAGTCAGTAAACAAAGAGAATTCTTAACAAATTTAAAAAGCTAATGAGCAAACAAAAAATAAAAGTGGACAAAAATGCATGCACAAAATGATTCAGCAACCTTATGAAACACAAAAATAATTCATAAATCAAATCAAACACAAATCATCATTTCAAATTTTTAAGAGAATTCTCAACTAAAATCAAAACAAAAAAAAAAAAGAAAAAAAGATGTGACCATCGACAACAAGAAAATTACAGGTAGACAATACAGAAAGAACTTAGTTCTCACCAACAATAGCAAAATTACAAGTCCCTTCATTATACTTCTCCTTTTCATGAGGAATTACTTCAAAATCTTTCCCTTTTTCTATATTCGAGTCTGCACAATTGAAAATCGATATAACATTTATTTATGGTTAAGCATAAAAATATCATTAGGATTCAATGATGATCGGGTGAATGGGACCTGCATTATGTATAAAACTTGTCAAGATTCTTGAAATGTTACATTTGAAATGGAGAACTAATCAACGTTCACTAATGGATGCTTCCTACCAGCTACGAGCCTACACCTCATTTCCTTTATAAATACATAATCGAGTTTCAAAATCTTTTCTTCTGGTGTATTGAAAAGCACGGTCACCAAGAATGCCATCAAGTTCAACAATTTTAATAGATGAAGCCCTAATTCGTCTTAAGAATACGTGAAATATCAAGTAAATAAAAATAATAGGCAAAAAAATAACTTCTAAGAACAATACCATGAAGAACATTATACGTGGCTAGTATCCTTTTTCCAAGCCAGGAATAATGTCATAACGATGATCGTCTACTTTTCCAGCAATTGTCGCACAGTAAGGCCCCAATATACATATTTCTCTTTCCTTATATATTAGAGAACTATCTCTCCTATTGAATCAGTAAAATTAAATACGGATTCTTTTTAATAAGTACAGGAAAATGTCAAGTGAACATGTAGAATGATATATAAAATAAGTAGAGGATAAGTTAGGATACATTTTTGATCAACTCTCTAAAAAGCCAGTTCCAGAGCTTTTGATGCGTTAAACATTAGTTGATATCATCATTCTTGGCTCTGAAATAGGCCGAAACTATATTTTTTAACAACTGATAACTGAATTGGCGTTCACTAAGTGAACTGCTGAAATAAAGCAACAAAAGAATTGTTCTTCAAACAACTATCGAACAAAAAAATAGATATTATTCTTTCTCTACTAGATATTCATGGACACATATTACCAACATACCACGAAAGTGTAAAATCCAGATGAAGAAATCTGAGGAATGAGCAAAAGAAGAGAAATTGAAGAACTAAATGCACAAATATATAATAAATAGAAATTCGGGCCTTTAAACATTACCTACCGAAAAATATACAACATCCTGCTTAAGATTTGCTTTTCTGGGCGATCTGGGAAGAAAATTCAGTAGTAGGGAAACATTGAGTGTGAAAATGAGGAAGATGATAAGTACAACGGCGACGGTGACAGAGAACTAGACGAGACGGTGACAAAGAACTAGACGGCGATGGTTGATTACTACAAGATGAAGGAGAAACGGCGAGTGGTGAGAAACAGAGAGAGAGAGAGAGAGAGAGAGAGAGAGAGTAGTGGCGGGTGTTAAGACTAGGGATTTCAATTTCTTTCAAGGGATTTAACTTTTTCAATTCCCCCCAATATTTTGTAAAAGTGTAATTTACCACGGTTTTTCATTTCAAACCGTGGTTACACTGTTTAAATTACATACACCACCGATTTTAAATAATTGTAGTTATTAAAAATACGCACATACACCACAGATAAAGAATACCGGTCGTGTATTCATGTATATACACCACCAAAACATTAACAACTGTGGTGCTTTTTCGGGTAAAACACGCTCATACACCACGGTTTTAAGGAAAATCATGGTTATTAGCTAAATCACCACGGTTTATTGCCAAAACCGTGGTGAATCGATGGTGGTGTATGAGCGAATTTATAGTAGTGAATTGAAAATGGGAATCTGATCAAGTGGCATCGGAACAAGTGATTAGAGGATTTGAAGAGCATAACGAGGGCCATATAATTTGGGACATAATCCTATAATCCACATTTTATATCCCACTATTGTATTCTACTATCAAATTTAATATTTTAAAAAATATTTATTATAAAAATAAAATTTATTATATAATAACCAATTATAATTAATATTTATTGATAAAAATTGAAATTTTAAAAGGTTACATATCCTATTTTTGGAATAATCAACCCTATTAATCAACTATATTAACTAAAAAATAAAAAATAATTATTAAAAATAAATATAGACCCTAATTGGGATGAATAAACCATAAATAATAATTATAAAATTAAACTAAATCAAAACAAATTGAAATTGAAGAAATGTGTCATGAAAATCTAACAAAAATCAAAATAGGATACCAAATGAGATAGAGAAAGTGGGATTGAGGATCTCATTTGCTATAATTTAGTACGCATAATTAAGATTGATAAATTTGGAGATAATATTGCTATGCTTGAAGGATTGTCTCTGTGTTATGCACTTACTACGCTTGAAGGATTGACTTTTTTTTTTGTAGAAAAGTGTGTATAATATCCGTTGATTCTAAGAATACCCGAAAAAACATGAGAACGATATCATTAATTTTCACAAAAATACCAAATTGCACATATATCAAATTCAAATTTCCTAATAATAATATATATGTTGGTTGGTGTGGTAATTTGACCCTGGATACCAATTTAATATTGATATCAACATCTCCATCAATTTTATTGCTCATTCGATTTAATTCTTATGATATTTTCAAACATATACATATATATATATTAAATGTTTAATCATGTTTGTCGCTCATAATATTTAAGTGTAGCTTATCTAAATAATATAATTTATACATACATGATTCAAACAACCAAAATAAATACGAGATTAAAACTAAAGTGGAAAAAAATTAAATATATCGGATATTAGAACTAGCTAGCTAGGCAACACATGCAGCTTCAGACATTCTAAATTTTAGACATGGTCTGATTGCTTTTTTTTTTCTAAATAAATAAATCAGTTCACTAAACTAATTTTATAAAAGTGGTCTGACTGTTTTTTTTTTCCCAGAACATCCACCTCGTGAGTATGACAAGTCGCAGCATGCATAGAATTACCTAGGGGCGGGGCTAGCCTATCGGAGGCCCTGTGCGAATATGGGCAGGCCCTAGTTGTTGAAAATAATAAAAAAAAAAAGAAAAAAAATGTCTAAGAAATTATGTCAAAGGGCCCCAAGCGTAAACAATAAAAAAAAATGTTACACTCAAAAATCGATCCCTAGCATTAAGAAACTTTAAGAAAGTGGTTTTCCACTAAACTAAGTGACTAATTGATAATATTTTCAACTATTTATCTATATATACATATATGGACCTATATATATTTAAGGGCCCTCGATTTTTTGGGGCCCTGTGCAGTCGCCCACCCCGCACACCCTCAAAACCGCCCCTGGAATTACCTCAAAATTATGTGCCAAAGTTCATCTTTTCAAAGCTTTCAACTTATACCGTTTGGCTCAATTAGTCATTCTTCTCGTTATAGATTCAAATGATGAGAGAACTGGGAACTAATCTTAACCTTTTTTTTTTTTTTGCGCAAGATTACCCACCCGAAAATAAGATTTTGAAAAATGCTCTCTTCACTTTCTCATCGCCGACGATAGCCATGCATCCCCTTTCACCGTCTGTTCAGCCGGAATCCGGCACCCAATCCCACTCTAATGCATCCTCAAGAGCATTAGATAATAAGCACTCTAACATATCCTCACGAATGTTAGAGACACTGCCACCACTGCATGTGAATTTAGATAATTCTCAAAACCCTAATTCAGTGTTTCCGTCTTCACCGACTTTCAAGCCTCGCGCTTCATATGCTGCTGCTCTTAATGCTACAATTAGTAATAAACATTCTGATGTTTTCACAAATAATATGTCTCGCATTCAACCAGTTAAAAGAGGGGAATTCAATTCTATTTCAATTCCTAGTGATCTTTATCAGGCGCAATTGGGAAAGTTCCAGTTCTCGTTAATTGGTCATCTTATTATGATTAAAGGGGACAAACCTTGGTCTGCCCCTGATCTGAAGGTTTGTCTTAATAAATTATGGGAAACTTCGCAAGAATGGAGATTAATATCGCTGGGTAAAGGATATTTCACATTGCAGTTCGCGTGCGCTATGGATCAATCTAAGGTACGTCAATTTCAATCTTGGAATTTGTGTCCTGGTTTCTTGAAAATTAGAGAATGGATTCCAGATTTTAGGCCCTATAAGATTAATTCTACATTAGCTCAAGTTTGGGTTCGTTTGTACAATTTGCCGATTGAGTATTTGCATGCCGAGGTATTGACGGGCATAACTCGATCAGTTGAGGCTCCCCTAAAAATTAATGGGAACACGTTGCATGGGGTCGTAGGGAATTTTGCACGAGTTTTAATTGAAGTCGATATGGCTCAGGTTCTGCAAACTTCAGTCATGATAGATAGGGGAAATGCTTCTTTCTTTGTTGATTTATATTATGAAAATCTTCCCATGTTTTGTACTGAGTGCCAGGTGATGGGATATGCAATGAATAAATATCGTAAATTAAAGCCCCAAAATGTTTCTGATGGAGGGCCAGAGCCTGTCAAACAGAAAGGAGATGTTCCTAAGGCTGGTCAGTCCATGAAGGAATGGGTAGTTAAGACTTTTGTGAATGAGAAGTCGATCCAGAAGGAGGTCGGAGGAACTATTGAGAAGGATATTTCTGTTGCTAACAAGTTTGTTGCGCTGTCAGAGGGTGGTAATGCTTTTGACATGCTTTTGAAAGCAACAGCTCCTTTTTCTGACGTCGATAGGAACTACATGAAGGGCGATGGGGGTAGGCAAGGTAATGTGGATTCTGGTTCTCACTGTGAAGGAGGGAGGGTTTTGGATAATGTTGAATATGGGGAATGGGGAGACTCATCTGAGGTTGTTGGAGCTGGAGTTCCTCAAGGGCATGTTTCTGATGTGGTAATGCATGGTAACGAGTCTGCTATGGCCTCTGACTCTCTGAATGGCGGCAATGATGATTCTCTGATTAATAAGGGGCATGTTGATGCAGATAAGAATATAGTGAAAGTGTTGGATAATGGAGAAAAGAAAGCGGGCAGTCATATAGAGCTGACTATGGCGCCCAAGCGTGCGAATGCGAAACGGGTCATGACTTTGGCAGTGGAGTTACGTCGATCGGGCAGATTAAAAAATTTTGCTGCAGAGAGTCATAACAGTAATCAAGAACAAGAACCTTTACATCCTTTCATGTTAGCTCCACCTTATTCAGATGCGCTCAAAAATATGGAGATTGTTGCGGTCATAAAAGGTGTCAATGCAAATGCAGAGAATGCAAATTCTTTGCAGAACTCTTCTTCATAGTGATGAATTTATTCACATGGAATGTCTTTGGGATTGCATCTGAAGTATCTCAAAACATGCTACATAACCATGTGCAGGTGTTTAAACCTGCTGTTTTAGGGTTGATTGAGCCTCGTGCTCGTTTTTCTAATATTTCCCAGGCTTACTGGCGGTCGTTGGGTCTTACTCCTATTTTTCAGAATGATTGTGGTTCTCGCATGTCAAACATATGGGTGTTTATTGATGGTTCTGTTACAGCTACTATTATTTACTCATCTTCTCAGTGTGTTATGGTGAAGGTAAAGGTAAATAATTTTAAAGGGATTGTTGTCATTGTGCATGGGGCTTCTTCCTATATTCAGCGTCGTGAGTTGTGGATGGATCTCAGTGCTCTTCAGGGTAGTTTTATCATCATGGGCGATTTTAATGCAGTTCGGGGCTCTCACGAACGTTGTGGCAAGTCACAACCTTCACAGAGAGCTTGCATGGATTTTAACACTTTTATTAATGATTTGGGGGTGATTGAAGTTCCAACTACAGGTCTTTTTTTCTCCTAGTCGAGTAGAAGATATTATCTGAACATTACTGAGAGTAAGATTGATCGTGCTTTGGTTTCTGAAAATTTTCAGAATGATTGGGAATGAGTGTCGGCCATGTTGCTTCCAAGAATGTGCTCGGATCATTCGCCGTTCCTTGTTTCTTGTTCTTCAGCGGTTAAAACAGGACCTCGTCCGTTTCGATTTTGGAACATGTGGGTTAATCATGATTCTTTTTTACCACAGTTTCTAGATCTTGGGAGGAACCTCTGGAATTGAGAAGCAGGATCGGGTTAGTCATGATAAAGCTTAAAAGGTTGAAGGGAGTGCTCCGTGACTGGAATAACCAAGTTTTTGGTAATTATAATTCCAAAATTGCGAGTCTTGAATTGAAGCTTGGGACTTTACAATGGCAAATTTCTTCAACTGGATACACGGATGATCTTTTGGACGAGGAGATTTCTATTCAAGCAGAAATTAACAATTTGTTGTTGATCAAATCATCTCATTTGCAGCAAAAAAAGTCGAATTAATGGCTTAATGATAGAGATCGCAATACTAAATTCTTTCATTATAGTATTCATGCTAGGCGTGCTAAAGCCAATATTTCTGTAATGTCTATTGAAGGGGAGCTTGTGTATGATGTTGATAAAATTTCTAATCATGTGGTTAATTATTATGAGAATTTATTCTCGGGCTCTAGTGATCGTGGAAGGGATTTATCGATGGTGGATCAGCTTGTTCCTAAGCTGATCACGGTGCAACAAAGTTATAATCTCATTGTTCTGCCTTCGTTGAAGGAAGTTAAGGAGGCTGTTTTTTCACTTGATCCGGACAATGCTGCTGGCCCTGATGGTTTCACGGGGAAATTCTTTCATGTTGCTTGGGAATTTATTCAATTTGATATATATAGGGCCGTGTTGGAATTCTTTCAGTTCGGCAAGATCCCGCCTGGTTTAAATTCTAGTTTTTTGGTTCTGATACCGAAAAAGGCTAGAGCGATTATGGTTGAGTAGTATCGGCCAATAGCTCTAAGCAATTTTCTCTTCAAAATTTTTACAAAAATTTTGGCCACGAGACTAAACAGTGTTGCGGCTTTCATGGTCACTAAACAACAATTTGGTTTCACTATCATGCTGGCTTCTGAAGGTGTCAATGCCTTGGATCGGACTCATGATGGTCGAAATATGGCTTTGAAAGTGGATGTCACAAAGGTTTTTGATACTCTTCAATGGCCTTTTTTGCAACGTGTGCTGCGAGCTTTTGGATTCCCAGATCAATTTTGTGAGTGGATTCACAGCATTCTTATTTCGGCAAGGTTTTCGATTCTTATAAATGGTGCACCAATTGGATACTTTGCTTGCTCTAAGGGAGTGAGGCAGGGAGATCCTCTATCTCCGCTGTTTTTTGGTATAGCAGAAGATGTTCTTAGCTACCTTATTTTGCATGCAGTTGATCACAATGTGTTGCGTCTGATGTCTTATGGTCGTGGGGTCTCTTTTCCAACACATATCTTATATGCGGATGATGTCTTTATTTTCTGTCAAGCTTGTAGTGCTAATGTCAAAGGGTTGGCGGAAATTATGAATATGTATGAAAGTTTATCTGGCTAAGTTTGTAGTAGAGTTAAATCTCGGGTTTTCTATGGTAGAGGTGTTAAGCCTCATGTTAGTTCGGAGCTTAAACATTTGCTGGGATTTACTATGGTTTCTTTTCCTACTATCTATTTAGGAGTTCCTCTTTTTAAAGGAATTCCAAGAATCAGTCAAATGCAGCCGTTGGCAGATAAGATTATTGCCAAATTCGATAGATGACATGGTCGGCATTTATCGATAGCAGGGCGTCTTTGCTTGATCAAGTTGGTCATTATGAGTTCTGCAATTCACTCCATGATGGTGTATAGATGGCCAGCTACTTTGATTACCAAGTTGGACATGGCAGTTAGAAATTTTTTGTGGAAAGGAGATATCAATGATCGGTCCTTCACGGCAGTTAATTGGGCTAGAATGTGTGCTATGGTGGAAGAAGGAGGGTTGGGGTGTCCTCGTTTAAGGAGATTAATCATGGTTTTCTTATGAAGTTGGCTTGGAATATGATAACTTCGGATTCCCATGTTATGCAGCTTGCTTGATCGAGATTTTTGCCGTCCCTAACAAAGGTTAAGAGGGTGGATTACTCTTCCATATGGCCAGGGGTTCGAGAGCATGTCAATCCTCTTTTGAAGGACTCATTTTGTGTGGTTGGAAGCGGTTCTAAGATTGACTTTTGGCATGATAACTGGATTGGTTATGTTCTTGTTGATCATCTTCAGATTCCTTCGCATGTTCACGTGAAGTTTGGGTATAAGGTTGGAGTTTTTTTAGAGAATGGAGTATGGCAGTTCACTGCCTCTTTTGCTAATGCTTTCCCGGAGATTGTTTTGGATATTTTGAAGATTTCCATATCAACAGGAGAAGATGAAAGGCTTTGGACTAAATCTTTGCATGGTAATGTTATGTCCAAGTTGGCTCGATTGCACTCACGGGTTCATTTTCCCATTGTTAAATGGGGCAAATGGATTTGGAATTCTCATATCCATGTTCATCGTTCTATGGTCTCTTGGCGCCTTCTTCTTGCTCGCATTCCAACTTTAGATACGTTGCATGGATTTATTGGTCCCCATATGTGTGTCATGTGTCGAGGCGAGATGGAAAATATGGATCATCTTTTTTGGAGCTGTCCTCTGGCTTCTTTGATTTGGAGATGGGTTTTCGATATATTTCAGATGGATGTGATTCATGCAGCTTCGATTCATGAGGCATTTGTTCAGTTTATGAGTTGTGATTTCAGTTCGCAAATTCTTCTTTTATGGAAGACGGTTGTCGTGCATGTGATTTGGGCTATTTAGATGTCTCGAAACCGTGTTATTTATGAGGATGTTACTCCCACTACGAGAATGATTATCTCCATTGTTCAAATTGCAGCTCGTGAACTCTCTTGCATGCGTGGATCCTGTGGTTTTATGAGGAACACAGTGGAGGACTTGCTGATTCTTAAAAGATTGAAGGTGGTTCCTCATCCTGCTCCACATAGGCCAATTATTTCGGTCTCTTGGAGGCCGCCGCCACCTGGTTGGGTAAAGATAAATACAGATGGATCTTCTCAAGGAGTTCATGGTATTATGTGCACTGGTGGTGTTTTCCGGCACTCTGATGGTTCGGTCTCATTCTGTTTTCACACCAATGAAGGGGTGGGATTCACTTTCTTGGCCGAGTTGTTGGCAGTGCTCGTGGCGTTAGAATGGGCAAAGCATCTTTCGCTGGAGTTTATTTGGTTGGAGGCTGACTCTGCTCATGTGGTCACTCTTCTTAAGACTCGTAGCCTGCAAGTGCCTTGGGTATTGAAGGGAAGATGGCGTCGTGTTCTCCTTTATATTTCTACTATTCATTTTTGTGTTTCTCATGTGTATAGAGAAGGTAATAGTGTTGCTGATTTATTAGCTTCTTTTAGTGTTCAGCCTGGATTTTGGTTTTCGGTGATTCTTTATATTGATGATGCTGTTAGACAGGATTTTTGTGGTCCTGGTTATTTTCACTTTCATTAGAGGGGTACTCTTTTTCCCGTATGGTTTTTCCCTCTCCGAGTTTTCCATATGGGTTTTAATGAGGTCACGGTCCCTTGAGTTATCAGCTTGTGATATCCGGGACTTCTAGGTTTGTGTCACTTTCTTTCTTTTCTCCTTAGTTTTATACAATTTAATTGGAATCTTAACTTTTAGATCTGTTTTGAAGATGAGATTAAATGGGTATTTTAAATGTCACTAACCTTATTTTAGAAGAATTGGATGGCAGGCGGCATATTGGACTTTGGATTGATCTTTTTCTTAATACATGATATTTTCATATTTCCTTAGATTCATTTTTCCTTCATCTTGTTGGTGATTTTGCCCTTAAAGCAATTCAGAATTGGGATGATATTTCAGCTTCTTTGCTTCTGAGGATGTGTTCGGACCCTTCTCCACTTATTGTTATTTGCACTTCTGTTGAAAAATCTGGTCCTCGTCCGTTTAGATTTTAGAACGTGTGGGTTAATCACGAGTTATTTTTATCTACGGTTTGCGAAGATTGGGAGGAACCGATTAATGCAAAGAGTCGTATTTGAGTAGTTATGATGAAGCTTAGGAGGTTGAAAGGGGTCCTTCGGGATCGGAATTCAAATGTTTTTGGTAATTTCAATGTTAAAATTCAAGGTCTAGAGTCGAAACTTGGAAGTCTTCAGGAACAAATTCCCTCAATCAGTTACAATAATGATCTCTTGAATGAGGAAATTGAGCTTCAAGCAGAAATTAATAGTCTTCTTTTGGTTAAGTCGACACATTTAAAGCAACAAAGCAGAATTGGGTGGCTTAACGATGGAGATCGAAATACAAAAAAAAATCACGATAGTGTTAAAGCCAGGCGAGTTAAGGCTACAATTTCGGTGATGTCAATTGCTAAAGAACTCGTGCAAGATAGAGAGAAGATATCCGAACATGTGGTTCATTATTTTGAAAATTTGTTTTCAGATGCTGTTGGGAATGAGGAGGATTTTTCATTGGTAGATCAATTGGTTCCTAAGTTGATCACGAATAAGCATAGTCATTTATTAACAATTTAGCCGTCTTTGGAGGAGGTAAGAGCAGCCATGTTTTCTCTTGATCCAGATAGTGCAGCTGGTCTAGATGGATATACGGGTAAATTTTTTCATGCTGCTTGGGATTTTATCCAATCTGACATTTATAAGGCAGTTTTGGAATTTTTTGGATATGGTAAAATTCCTGAGGGCTTGAATTTCAGCTTTTTTATTTTTATTCCTAAATCTGATCGAGCTATCATTGTGGAGGAATTTCGTCATATTGCTTTGAGTAACTTTTTGTTCAAAATCTTTACCAAGATTTTAGTAAATCGGTTAAATGAAGTTGCCGTAGAGATTGTTACGAAACAACAATTTGGATTCATCAAAGGCAGAAATATTCATTATGCGATTATGCTAGCTTCTAAAGGAGTTAACACACTGAATCGCACTCATGCTAGCAAAAACATGGCCTTAAAAGTTGATATTACTAAAGCTTTTGATACTCTTCACTAGGGTTTTCTTTAAAGAGTGTTAAAAGCTTTCGAATTTCCAGAACGATTCTGTAATTGGATTAATAATATTCTTCTCTCTGCCAGACTTTTAGTTCTTATCAATGGTGTGCCATCAGGATACTTTACTTGTTCTCGAGGGGTGTGGCAAGGAGATCCTTTGTCTCATCTTTTGTTCAGTTTGGTGGAAGAAGTTCTTAGTTATCATCTTCTACAAGCTGTCGAAAATAACAAGTTGAGGCCGATGTCTTATGGTCGTGGTGTGGATTTTCCCACTCACATTCTGTATGTAGATGATGTTTTTGTTTTCTATCAAGCTTCTTGCAAAAATGTTAAGGAGTTGACGGACATCATGGGAGCTTATGCGCGTCTGTCCGGTCAAGTCTGCAGTAGACTAAAATCTCATATTTTTTATGGCAAAGGAGTGCAGCCTTGTGTTTGTTCAGACATTAAGACTTATTGGGATTTACTGTGGGATCATTTTCCACTAATTATTTAGGCATTCCCCTCTTTGAAGGTATTTCAAAAATTAGTCAAATGTAACCTTTGGCGGATAAGATTATTTCTAAGTTTGATCATTGGCATGGACGTCACTTATCTATGGCAAGCCGGTTTTGCTTGATTAAATCAGTGATTATGAGTTCAGATATACACTCAATGATGGTATATAAATGGCCTAGTACGTTGGTTGCTAATTTGGACACGGCTACATGTAATTTTCTTTGGAAAGATGACATTACGGATCAATCCTACACGGCGGTGAGCTGGGCTAGAACGTGTGCTATTTTGGAAGAAGGCGGTCTTGGGGTTTCATTGTCTAAAGAGATAAATCAAGGGTTTCTTATGAAGCTTGCTTGGAGTTTGATTACCTCAGATTCTCATGTTATGAAGATTGAGGGTGGCCTATTCTTCGATTTGGCCAGGTGTTCAGGAGCTTGTTCTTAATTTTCTGAAGGACTCTTATTACATTGTAGGGAGTGGCTCTTCGATGGATTTTTGGCATAATAATTGGCTCGGTTATGTTTTCATGGATCTTCTTTTTATACCTCTGCATGTGTATGGAAAAGTTGTGGATAAAGTTGACGATTTTTTGATAAATGGAGTTTGGCACTTCACAGCTTCTTCTGCGGTTTCTTTTCTGGATATTGTGATGGACATTCTAAAAATTCCTATTATTAAGAGGGATGATGAGAGAATTTGGATTGTCTCTTCATGGTAAAGTTTCGGAAAAATTGGCACGGCTTCATTCGTGGGTTCATTTTCCTACAGTTAAATGGGAAAAATGGATTTGGCATTCATGCATTCCGATCTGTCGCTCAATGCTCTCCTGGAGGCTCCTTTTTTTCTAGAATTCCCATAATGGATACATTACACAGTTTTATTGGTCCTCATATTTGCGTCCTGTGTAGGGGCGAGACGGAGACGATAGATTATTTATTTTGGGGCTGTCCTCTTGCACAATTGATTTGGCGCTGGGTCTTTGATATTTTCCAAATTGATGTGTTGCATGCGGCCTCTATTCACGAAACTTTTGTTCAATTTATGAGTCGTGATTTTAGTTCTCAGGTTCTTCTTCTTTGGAAGTTGGCAGTGCTAAATGTTATTTAGGGAATTTGGACGTCCCATAATCATGCTATCTATGATGATATTTTCCCAACTCCTTTGATCGTTATTTCTTGGGTGCAAATTGCAATCAGAGAGCTAGCATGCATGCATGGTGGACGTAGTTTTATGCAGAATATGGTTGCTGATCTGGATATTCTCAAACGATTGAAGGTTACCCCTCGCCCATCTCCTCCTCGGGTTGTCCTCTCAGTGGTTTGGCGGTGGACTGGACAAAGATCAACAGGAATTGTTCTTCGCAAGGTGCTCCTGGTAATATGTTCACGAGAGGGGTCTTCCATCGTTCGGGAGGCTCGGTTGGTTTTTGCTTTCATACTAATGAAGGTGTTGGGGTTTTCTCGAATTGTACCCCACAAGATCTATTTGGATGCCATTAATTCTAACTCATGTAAATTATAATTTTATGTGTGACATTAATTATCCTATGTTGAATTAACATGCAAGTTTCAATTTCGAATCTATTGCAGCGGAATAAAATAGAATCTATCGAAATCGGTACTTAAAAACTTTGTCGGGTTGCTCACGGGATTAAAGATCTAATCCCGTTGTTGATGGAGAACACATGATCATGATGAATCTTCATGGTGTTCGAAACACACAGTTCCAATATTCTACTTCTTGATCTTCTTTTGTATTTCCGGACCTTGTTTAGATGCAGGGTGGGCTGCAGACTACTAAACGGTTGTAGAAACTCTAGGAATCAAGAGAGCACTTAGAGGGGCTGTATTAGAGTGTATTTTTCCTTATTAATTTCGTGGCCCCCCTCCCTTATTATAGGGGAGGGGACGAAAATTAACTCTCCAAACCCTATTGGGCTCGGGCCTCCAACTCTTGTTCCATTCCCAGTCCACTAAGGTCATATTGGGCTACAACAGGGATCTAGAAGAATATTAAATTGGCCTACTAATTTATTTAATTTCTAATATCCAATAAACTTAGGATATAATTAAATAAATTAAGTATTATTTTTATTCCACTAAAGAAATAATACTGACCTACTAATTTAATAAATATTTACGAATATGCTTTCTTCTTTAGTTCAGCCATTCCCCATGTTTAAGATATAATGTCCATTAATTAATTATGTAAGCTTCTGACAAATATAATTAATTAATATCTTGTTCCTTGAGTAGTACCGCACGATTTCTGTATCATGTAAAGAATAAATTAATATTCTGCCTGCAGGGCTTCCCATGATCTACGTGCTTCCTCAAGAGGACATCATCAACCTGGCGCACCAGGACATGGTGTTCATGCATATTACACGACACATCATGTATACACTGTTATTACCTAAGATATCGAGTTTATTGACCCACGAAAGGATCTCACCCATTGATAAGTCAAAGTAACAAACAATGCACACATATACTCATCAATAAAACATGAGTTCAGAACCCGAACTTTGTGGATCTTTATTCTCTCACTTAAGGTTAGAATAGATAACAGTATCCTATTGTGATCCTCATCAATACACAAGCCAGTGTACTAGAATAATCAGTTAGTTAAGATAAACTAACTATCAGATTATTCTACGGTGTACCGATGGTGGGTTCAGGACCATCTAAGCCATGAGCTTCTTAATACATTGCAAGAAATCCGATGATATGATCTCGACCATGTGTTGACCCACACCATATCATCTATAGTGCAAGTATGTGGAACCATGCATATAAATATATAACAATAAATATATACACAAATAGTGAATGCAATTATTATTCAATCTATATTATCTTAATATTGTTTATTGTATACAAAGACAAGCTTTCCAGTATACAAAACCAACAATCTCCCACTTATATTCGAAGCATGTCTTTCAAGTATAAACAACACACTGGCTAACTCTCCAACATAACATAAACTCAAAAACGGCCCCGGGTCTGCATCAACTCCCATTATCTCCACTTGACCATTGAAGGTCTGAGCTTGGAAGGCTCGTGAATGGGACAGCCATTTTTGTCTTTCAATGCAATCTTGACCACTGCCATATCTTCCTCCCTTATATTTTGTATAAGGTGGTACTATAATCCTATGTGTTAATTGCCCCAATGACTCTGGATTCCTTTTCAAATTTGCTACTGCACTGGAGTTATCACAGTGTGTCATGATACTCCTAAGGCAAATCAGGAACCACGCCCGAGTCCAACAAGAAGCTATGGAGTCGCACAATCTTTCGTAGCCTCAGAGCCAGCAATATACTCGACTTTCATGGTGGAGTTAGCATGCATTTCTGCCTTACTCCTCCATGCCACGACTCCTCTTCCCAATTTAAACACTTATGTCGAGGAAGATTTACTCTGATCCTTTTTATCAGTTCCGAAAAAACTAAACCCGTATAACCCAAGACAATTAGACTGGCCGAGTGGTAAATAAGCATACTATCTCAAGTTCTCTTGAGAATGATTTTTGCCACAGTCCATTGTCCTTAACTACGGTTAAAACGACATCTTCCCACTATGCTACTGCATAGCAAATATAGGCTTGGTGCATAGCATAACATACATGAGTCTTCCTTTTGCAGAAGCATAAGGAATCTCATTTTTCACATATATCTCATTATGTGTTTGGGTAGCACATTTCCTTGAGTAGATGTATTCCATGCTCGAAAGGTATAAAACATTTCTTGGAATTTGTATGTTGAATCTAGCTAGTATATTTTCGATATAGACAACCTGAAATGAATACATCAACCCAAATCCTTCGTATCGAAATGTCTGGACAGCCACACCCCTATGTTTAATAACTCCTTCTCGTTGTTACCCAATAAGCAAGTTGTTATTTAACATATGGTACTAGGATAACCACCACGTTTCTGTCACGCCTCTTGTACACACAGCCTTTATCCGATTTCTCCACGAATCTATGCGACTAGATAACTTCGTTAGATCGGATATTCTAAGATCTTGATGGTTACTTAAATCCACAAATGGACCTCTGAGCTAGCACACTAAGTGCTATTGGCCTTTAGCAATGAATCTCTTTGTTTGTCGCATATAGATATTATCCTCAAGAATTTCGTTCAGAAAAAACTGTCTTGACATCTATTTGCCAAACAAATAAGTTAAAATAAGTAGCAACAGACAAAAGATTCTAGATCTAACAATCCGTTGGATCCTCCCTTTCTTTTTGTAGATCCACTTTCACCAAATGAGTTTTACCCCCATTTAGTGGTTCTACAAGCTCCCACTATCATGGTGATCTATAGATCCCATTTCAGATTCCATTGTAGTTTTCCAAGGAACCGCATCCTTATCTTGAACCACTCCATCATAGTTTCTGGGATCCAATTCATTTAGTCTTTCCAGAAAATCAGAAGATTCTTCTAGACTAAGGAATCTATTAGGTTGGCGTACAACCCTCCCACTGCGATGAAGAATTTTATGTACCTTCATGACATGTTGTGCAGTATTAGGTGGTACCTCTTCTTGTACACTTTGGTATAGGATTCGAATGTCCCTTCTTCAAACCATTAAGAACGATCTTGTCCTTAACCTTGTGACTTATTATATAGTCTTCTTCTAAGAATCGGGCATTAGTGCTTACAATGTCCTTCTGATTCTTAGGATTATAAAATAAACCACTTTTCATTCATCTGGGATATCCAACAGACAATCGTCATTTCTAGGACATATCCGCAAAATGAAATAAACAACTTTGAATAGCTCATCATCGATCTAACCATTTCCAATAACATTCAATTTCTTCGCACCACTACGTCATTCTACTGTTTGAATAGCAGACGTAGTTAACCGGGATGCAATCCCATTCTCCGCCAAGTGATCCCTAAAGTCGCCTAAGAGGTACTTGTCACTAGGACCACATAAGCAGAGTGAATTAAACCTAATAACTTCTTTGAATCTATTCATTTAGCCTTAAAGGACACTTGGTCATCTTACCTTCTTAACAGGATTTGCACAAAGAAACGATTCTAGGACTAGTGAGACCAATGGACCATTGTTTATCAAACTTTGAATCCTCTTAAGAATAATATATCCAAGTCTTAGAAGCCAAAGATAGGTTTGATTCCTTTGCGAAGATTCTTTCCTTTTATTGAGGTTGATCAATGTATTCAATAGTTGTTTTGTAGTGTTAAGCATAGATTTTAGCGTATTTAAAGATGTCCATCCAATGTGCCGGAATAGATAAAATGTTTCCCAACCATGATAACAATATAGTTATCAAAAGTAACAAGATATCAATTCATAAAACCAACTTAGAAACAGAAACCAAGTTTCTAAAGTCTAGCACATATAGACAATCCTTTTAAAGACTAAAATCTATCACTACTGAAAGGTATGTCTATGTCTCCCACTGCAATAGCTGCCATTTTACCATAGCATTGCACATGTACATAGTGATCTCATCTTCACTCAAACGAGTGAGAAATACCTTTCCTTTTGAGAGGACACTCAGACTTACAATGTCTCGGTTGATTGTACTTGAAGCACATATCCTTTGGACTTAAAGTCCTTTTGAGGTAACTATGTCATTTTCTTCATCGCCCTACACGCTTCCTTTGGTTGAGATGCATTCATCTTCTTACCCGAAGATGCATTTCTCTTACCCATTTGCGCTTCTGTGATACTTTTCACTAGCATCTCAGTTGTCTGAAGATCAACAAGCATTTCTGATAAAGTGACATAAATCTTTATCATACTAAAAGAACCATTTAAGCTTCAGGGACAGACTATTAAACACCAAGTCGATTAAGACTCGGTATCTTGTTCACCATCCAGGGTTTCGATCTCTGATAAGTAGCTTATCATCCGGAAAACGTGATCCCTTACAGGAATGGAATCGACTATCTTGGTACTTATTAGATTTTTCATGGCAATGCATTTTATTGTGTAATTCTGATGTCCGAAGAGTTTCTTGAGATTACACCATAAGAGGTTCTCACTACTTCATCAAAATTCGCAACTGGTTTCTTATGACATTCTTCATCAAGCACAATTAAACTTTCAGTCGTTTAAGATAATGTTTTAAGTTCTGAATCCAGTCTTTAGTAATTCACCGATATTAAACTTTTGATAATAGAAGACAAGTTGGAGAGAGCCATGATAATATAGAATAGCAGAAAATTAACATGCAGTACAGTCACACCATTTAGGATACTAAACATATAATTGAAATCCTCAAAAAGAATTATATGCATATCCACCGACATTTTAAAAATGTTTCTTTTAAGCCACGTTAGTGTGGACGTTTATAAAATTCATTTTTAAACAGGTTATTAACCTTTAATTTACCTCCAGCCAAGTTTCCTTATGACTAGTAAATTAATAGTCGAAAAACATTCCCGGTCATGTAATCTTCTAATTAATAAGCCACGTTAGTGTGGACGTTCATTAATAAATTACACCTAAGTGTGAACACCATCATCTTCACCCCAAGGGCACTGGTTCGGACTCATTGCTCTAGTTGGAGGAGTCAATTTATTCTAACAGTGTCCTACAGTTATCTATTAAGAGGTTTAATTTCTCGAGAGTTCAGTGATATGACACATCCGTTAGGGAAGATAACCTATTGTTAACGTGCATGCCCATCACTTCTCAATTAAACCAGATTAATGGAGACCGATTGAGATTTCTATATACTTTGGTATAAATCTCTCCCACTTAGTTATTTATAATTGAGGTTTTCATTTTTATCTCATTAGCATGCAAGATCATCACATAAAATGATAAACATCCACGACATGCATCCACACAACATTATAAGCATAATAATTTAAACCAACTATCATGGCATATTTCTCATGTTGTATTCATGAGATAATCTTAGAAAATCAGCTCCGGAAAACTGGACGTCATCCGCGCCACCACCAAGCGTCTCGCCAAAACCCTAATGCCGATTTAGGGTTTCGGGACATGTCCAGGATGTCGTCCTTCCTTGATTGGGGCTGCTCCATTTTCCTTTCTTGAGAAGAATCTCTTTCCTTATCTAATTCTATAAGGATTTCTATTCCTAATTTAAATCTTATCCTATCATATTTGAATAAATTCAAAGATATCAATTACCTTATCCAAAACCACTAGGATAAAGTAATCATTATCTTAAATATTCAATTTCCATATGATAAAGATTTTAATTATGGAAAATCCTAATATATCTAGAATAATAAAGAAATAAAAAGATACAACTCAAGACACATGGAATTTCGAAAATTCCATCTAAATACTCTAACATTTATTTTTCCTATTACATTAAATCAACGTAATAAAATAAATGCTAGTCTAAACCATGGATTTTCTCATGGATAAAAACCTCGTAGCCAAACCGGCATACGACCATCAACAACCATACATTCAACATAAATTAAATTATCACATCACATAAATAAGCCATGATAGTCGGTATCACCTGCAAACAAAAACCGTCTACATACAACAACTATCAAATTTTAAGTGATAAACATAAAATTGCATATGATATCCATACATGATCATTTTCGAAAATTATCTTCAATTTAAAAAATTGAAATTTTTGAAAATACTATAAGATTAAATTTGGAAATTTTAAAATTAATTAAAATATCCCACCAAATTAAATCTTATACATTCGAAATTATCACAAAGATAAAATATGGAAATTTTCAAAATAAATCAAAAATTCCTCCAAATTAAATCTTATAATTTCGAATAATACACTAAGATAAAATTTGAAAATTAATTATAATTTTCCACCGAATTCAATCTTAATTCTTCGAAAATAACATAAGGAATAAATCTGAAAATTTTGATATTTATCAAAAACCTTTTCCAAATAAAATTCCTTACTTTTCGAAAATCCCTAAAATAATTAAATCTGAAAATTTTGATGTTAATCAAAAATCTATTCCAAATTAAATACCTTAGTATTTTCGGTCATTCCCTAATTAAAATTAATAATTTGGAATTTTGATATTAGTTTAAATCCTTTCCAAATTATATACTAGGTATCAAAATTACTAGAATAAAAATATGGAAGTTTGATCCTCTTCAAACACTTACCATATTTAAAATTCTATTTTGAAACCTACTTGGATTAGAATTTGGTAACTTATGATATACATCAAAGATTATATACCTTCTCCAATTCTAATACCCATAATTTTGGATCCCTATCATAATTAAATTTGAAAATTTTGATATTAATCAAAATTCTATTCCAAATTAAAACCATAACATACGAAAATTACTAAAGTTAATTAGGGAATTGAATTGCACAAATCTCGACCACTAAGAGAACTAAAGTTTGAAATTTAATCTTAGATTAAATATCAATCCAAACTAAGTGCTCTAAGATCGAAAAAAAAAAAACAAAAACACACAGATTAAAGAATTGGATTTTTTCGAAAATCCTTTCTTATTCTTTAATCCCAATTTTCGAAATACATAAGGATAAAATCTGATAATTTTGATCCTCATCAAAATTCCTTTCCAAATGAAATCCCTATTTTCGAAAATTCCATAGAACAAAAATTGGAAATTTTCGATCAAGATCAAAATTCATCTCTAAATTTTTATTCAAAAAATTCGAACAACATGAACTAATAAATCTGAAAATTTTAAAACTAAAATTTATCTACAAATTTAAACATGCAATTCGAATTATCCATAGAATTAATTCTCTAGCAGATCCAAACGCTGCTCTGATACCAATTGTTGGAGTTTTCTCGAATTGTACCCCACAGGATCTATTTAGATGCCATTAATTCTAACTCATGTAAATTATAATTTTATGTGTGACATTAATTATCCTATGTTGAATTAACATGCAAGTTTCAATTTCGAATCTATTGCAGCGGAATAAAATAGAATCTATCGAAATCGGTACTTACAAACTTTGCTGGATTGCTCACGGGATTAAAGATCTAATCCCGTTGTTGATGGAGAATACATGATCATGATGAATCTTCATGGTGTTCGAAACACACAGTTCCAATATTCTACTTCTTGATCTTCTGTTGTATTTCTGGACCTTGTTTAGATGCAGGGTGGGCTGCAGACTACTAAACGGTTGTAGAAACTCTATGAATCAAGAGAGCACTCAGAGGGGCTGTATTAGAGTGTATTTTTCCTTATTAATTTCGTGACCCCCCTCCCTTATTATAGGAGAGGGGACGAAAATTAACTTTCCAAACCCTATTGGGCTTGGGCCTCCAACTCTTGTTCCATTCCCAGTCCACTAAGGTCATATTGGGCTACAACAGGGATCTAGAAGAATATTAAATTGGCCTACTAATTTATTTAATTTCTAATATCCAATAAACTTAGGATATAATTAAATAAATTAAGTATTATTTTTATTCCACTAAAGAAATAATACTGACCTACCAATTTAATACATATTTACGAATATGCTTTCTTCTTTAGTCCAGTCATTCCCCATGTTTAAGATATAATGTCCATTAATTAATTATGTAAGCTTCTGACAACTATAATTAATTAATATCTTGTTCCTTGAGTAGTACCACATGATTTCCGTATCATGCAAAGAATAAATTAATATTCTGCCGCAGGGCTTCCCATGATCTACGTGCTTACTCAAGAGGACATCATCAACCTGGCGCACCAGGACACGGTGCTCATGCATATTGCACGACACATCATGTATACAATGTTATTACCCAAGATATCGAGTCTATTGACCCACGAAAGGATCTCACTCATTGATAAGTCAAAGTAACAAACAATGCACACATATACTCATCAATAAAACATGAGTTCAAAACCCAAACTCTGTGGATCTTTATTCTCTCACTTAAGGTCAGAATAGAGAGAACAGTATCCTATCGTGATCCTCCTCAATACACAAACCAGTGTACTAGAATAATCAGTTAGTCAAGATAAACTAACTATCAAATTATTCTACGGTGTACCAATGGTGGGTTCAGGATCATCTAAGCCGTGAGCCTTTTAATACATTGCAAGGAATCCGATGATATGATTTCTACCATGTGTTGACCCATACCATATCATCTACAATGCAAGTATATGGAACCCTGCATATAAATATATAAAAATAAATATATACACAAATAGTGAATGCAATTATTATTCAATCTATATTATCTTAATATTGTTTATTGTATACAAAGACAAGCTTTCCAGTATACAAAATCAACAGAAGGCATGGGGTTTGCCTTTTTGGCGCAGTTGACGGCAGTGATAGTGGCGTTAGAGTGGGCTGCTAGGCTGTCTCTGGACTTTATTTGGCTGAAGGCAGACTCGGCTTATGTGGTTGCTTTGCTTTCTTCTTGCAGTTTTCAGGTTCCTTGGATTTTGAAGGGGAGATGGAGGCATGTTATGGATTTTATTTCTTGTATTCATTTTTGTGTGTCTCATGTGTACAGAGAAGGCAATAGTGTTGCTGATCTTTTAGTTTCTCCTAGTGTTTAGCCTGGTTTTTGGTTTTTTGAGATTCCTTGTGTTTCTTTTGCTGTTAGAAAGGATTTTTGTAGTCCTGGTTATTTCCATTTTCATTAGAGGGGTACTCTTTTTCCCATATATTTTTTCCTGCTGTGGGTTTTCTATATGGGTTTTGATGAGGTCCCGGCATTGGAATCGGATACGTAAACGCAGTGAAAAATCAAAATATGAAATAATAATTATTTCACAACACACGTATCATCAGATTCACGTTAATATGACGTAGAATAAAATGATCATATCATTTTATATATAGAGATACACACCTTTTTGCAATCCGGTTGATGTCGGGTTTGTAGCAATCAATTGCCCATCTACTCGTACAGATCCAAGTTTCTCTCCTCTATTAGGTCCACACGGTTGGAATGTATATCGTATATTGATTTCGCTAGTAATCAATATACGAATTGTAGTTTTGTGCAAAAAGGAAAGAAAGAGGAGAAAAAGTGTTGAAGAAAAGAAGAGAGAAAAAAAAAAAAAAAAAAGGATTCAAGAATTCTCCAAGAATTGTTGTCGATCGGCGGCTACCTCTCTCAACAACTAAATAGGTAAGTTAATTTCTTCTCTCTCTCCTCCTATTAAAAATCATCTTTAATCCCCTTTAATATTTAGGATTCATAATCCATAAATATAATTAATTAATTTTGCACAATATAATTTAATTAAAATTATATATTTATTAAATTAATCCAATTAATTTAATTCATATTTTGAATTAGATTTTAATCCAATTAACTCCAATTAAACATTTTAATTTATTATTTAATTTAACTATTAAATCAAAAATAGTCTCAATTAATTAGCATCACTAATTAATTGGATTCAACAATTGAATCAATTCAACTTATACAATTCCAACTTATTTGTGTAACCCTCTTAGGTTCACAACTAGCACTAGTAGTAGGCTTGTGATATTTACAACTTAACGAATAAAATATTATTCTATTAATTTATCTAATAAATTAATATACTCGAAATTAAATCTTTAATTTCGAGAACTTACAAATCATGGGAACATCTAGCAAGTAGCATGATCACCTAGCACTGGGTGAAATAGCGAGTAAATATATTTAATTACAAATCGTTATATACATACGATTCTTCTATTATCTAATCTTCCGATTGGATCTTGAATTATGGAATAATACGAATACTCAATCAATCCAATAGTAAATTTTCATTTCCATTCAATCAATTCATTAATGAATCAATATTCATCACGCCTTGGCCAAGGTCTTCTGAATCATGAATCATGAAAATTAATTGGAAGATTCTCTCGACAATCAAGTAATAGATCATTTATTGAACACTTCATTAATCTCCATATTAATTAATATGACATCCAACATAATCTCTTTACGATTATCATGCAATTAGAGATTATATCAAAATGAGATATAATTAATACAAGATATGGTGTCTCAAGTCATACGACTAACCGTGTACTATTGTAATTTAGAAATTCATATATTCGATAAATTTCATTTAAGAATTTCTAATGAGTTTGTTCAGTGAACTTGTTCTCCAATAAGCACCCACGTATATACATTTACATCATCACGCTAATGCCAATGGAACTTAACATTCTCATCTTATGAGTATGTATCATACGTACAAGTTAAATTGTTCAATATCTCATGTTGATCAGTTATATAACTCGGAACTAACGTAAGATCTAAGTACAAGAAACATATTCCATAATCATCATCATATGCATGATCATGTTTTGTGACTTATTAAGATCTAGGAATTTTATCACATGCTTATATAATCAACACGTAAGATAAATAAAATGTTTCGATATAATATAATCCATTAAGAATTTATTTACAATAAATAATAAAAAGAGTATAAATAACCAATCTAATTAGTGCGACGGGTGCTACTCTTTCACCCGGTCCCTTGAGTTATCAGATTGTGATATCTGGAATTTCTAGGTTTGGGTCACTTTCTTTTCTTACTTTTTTCTTTATTTATACAATTCAATTTGGACTACTTGAAATATTAATTTATAACTTATATTATTTATTCTTATATATATTATAGACTTGATAAATAAATTATTATAATACTTATATCTTACATAAAATATAACTATATATATATTTTAAAAAGAATACAAGAAAAAAGACAAATAAAAATATGTTTGAATAATTATAGAAAAATATAATTAAATTTATCAGAAAAGTTATATTATTAATTTTTTGCTTACTATCCGTAAGAAGATCTTCATAATAATATATACATTAAAAAATATTTATTTATTATGTATACAAAATTATATTATATAGAAATGATCTATAATAAAAAAAAGTGAATATTTATAAATGATATTTAGTGCTTTTTTATCTTTTTAAAAATAAGTAATTATTTTACTTTATCATCTATATAGATTACATTCCATATTCAATATATTTTTCATATATTTTAAATCATACACATAATGTGTATAACTGCAATTTTTTATTTGAACTTATAAAAATATTTTAAAATTTATTAAATATTATAAAACATTTCTCATGTATCACATAAGAGAAATATTACTTAATTAAAATGCGGGTAATAGGTACGGGTATGAGTAGTTAAATACCCAAAGAGTATGGGGACGAACATAAAAGTTGTTATCCAGCGTGTATGGGGACCGGTATGAGTATTTTTTTTTTTTAAATACGAGTATGGTAGACAAATACCATAATATCCTACTCATACCCTACCCATTGCCATACCTACCCCAAATTGAGAGCCAAACTATAGGTATAAAAAAAAAGTTTGAAAAATATAAAGTCTACTATACTTGCTTTTATAGTAGCATTTATGGGTTTATTTCATCTAGATTATGATTTGTTTGATCTCAATTAAGGTTTATGGTTTATAGATTTTTTAAGGTTAAGGTTTTTTTATAGTTCATTGCATCCCAATTAAGATTTATATAAAATTTAAAATTAATTAATTATCAAGCGCAATGCATGAATCCAAACATTAAAATCGGGTGATTGCACTGCGCGAGCCACCGAATCAAAAACATTAAATTAATTCACTTTAATTTTTAGATTAAATAATTCTATTTTGATGTATATATTTATTTAGAAAAAAAAATATCAAATCTAATGCATGAGCTCATGCATTAAATCGAGTACACCATGCGAGTCGTCTAATCAAAAAAATCTAAATTAATTCACTTTAATTTTAAGATTCACCAATTCTATTATAGATTATATATTTATTTCGAATCACGAATCGTTTGCAAGCCAATTTTAGGGATCTATAATCCATATATATTTTAGGATAAAAAAATAAATAAATCAAAAAAAATTCACAAGCCTATCTGATGCAACAATCCATCCGGCTGGTCTGATGGGAGATCAGCCCTACTTAGGGATAAGACCAAATATGCCACTGAACTTATTTGGGGGGCTCAATTGGTCCACTACAACTTTTTTGGGTTCAATTGAGCCACCACGATGTTAAAATCGGCTCAATTGAGCCATCGTGTGACGGAGCCCTAACAGGCTCCGTTAAGCGACCTCGAAACGACGTCGTTTTATTTATTTTTTAACCCGACCCAATCGTCCGAAATCCACAAAATTTAATTTGTGAATTTGGGGGTTGAAAGGAGCTAGGGTTCTTTAATCACGTATTCATTTAAAACCAATCAATAGATCCCAATTAATAGAGAGAGAAGAAAATGATGTGGGAAGCTGGAGGATCAACAACATCTCATCAGCAACCGGTGAAGCTGTCGGCGGTAGCGGAGATGTTGGGGGTCGGGGAGGAGGAAGCCATTGTGGATCGAGAGAAAGAGAATAACAGGAGGAGAGAGGGGAGGAGGAGGAGAGCGATTGCAGCCAAAATTTATTCAGGGTTGAGAGCTCAATAGAATTATAATTTGCCGAAACACTGCGACAACAATGAAGTTCTCAAAGCTCTCCGCGCTGAAGCTGGTTGGGTTGTACTGAATTCTCTCTCTCTCTCTCTCTCTCTCTCTCTCTCTCTCTCTCTCTCTCTCTCTCTCTCTCTCTCTCTCTCTCTCTCAATTTTACTTTGATTGGTTTTTTTAGAAGAATTTTGCTTTGATTTTGTTTTGGGTTTCTTGTGATTTTTTTTAATTGAATTTATTTAGGTTTCCTTTGAATTTATGTAGATCAATTCATTCTCCCCCTCTCTCCCCTTTCTGTTCAATTTTACTTTGATTTTGTTTTGGGTTTCTTGTGGTATTTTATAATTGAATTTATTAAGGTTTTATTTGAATTTCTGCAGATCTATTGATTGAGATCTTTATGCTGCTGTTCAATTGATTTAATTGGGATTTATTGAATTTCTGCATATCTATTGATTGGGATCTTTATTTCTGCAGATCTATTGATTGAATTTCTATTCAATTCATCCACAAATTCGATTTTTTGGATTTTAGATGATTGGGTCGGGTTAGGGACGGGTCAAGTTAGGGGTTAAGGGTGGGTCGAGTAAAAAAAAATAAAACGTCATCGTTTTGAGGCCACTTAACGGAGCCCTAACGGGTTCCGTCACGTGATGGCTCAATTGAGCCAATTTTAACAACACGGTGGTCCAATTGAGCCCAAAAAAGTTGTAGTAACCCAATTGAGCCCCAAATAAGTTTAGTGGCCAATTTGGACCTTATCCCGCCCTACTTAATATGCCATTCTAACTTTTCTATACCTTTATTATTTCGCACTAATATTTAGTCGTATCATATGTTAAAACACACACACACATATTGGTTGCAAGGCTTATATAGGTTCTTCGAATTATAACCAACTATATGGTAGACAGTTAATTTTCGTAAATTACCAAACTCGTGTACAAATCCTACCTACACACTAATAACAATTATTAGAAAGACACCGGACATAGTATGTGGGGGGTTTATTAAATATATATTTGATGAATTGAGAAAAAACAAATTTCTATGTATATGAACGATGCAAAAAGCTGTGAATAAGGTATGATCTCCCCAAAAATGCGGGCTTGAAGAGGCAAACCCGTATTCATCAATGATCACCACGCTTTCTTTGTTGAAGAGAGAGAAATATCGCTCCTAGATAGAATTCAGCTAAAACAACTCTTCTAACTCGCGAAAATGGAAAGAAAAGATTATATCCTTATACAGTTGATGGATTCTATTACAATCAAATCACTAAATTTGGAACCTCACAACTTACTTGGATTTCTTTTGGTCGGAAACTCTAGCACCCATTATTTTGACGACAGCTTCATCCTTCGATCTCAGTAACTTCAGAGCAGGATGAACGTTGAGATTTCCAGCAACGATCTTCTGGCCCACGTCCAGCTCACTTAAATCAACATCAATGAAGGGAGGGATTATATCTGCAGGACAGAGAAACTTCACAGTTCTCTTGATAATGTTGAGAGCCGACCCTGCGGAACAACAAGAACGATTGCAAAGATATAAAGTAGAAATCCAGAAATATGGTGGTGCATGTTTATTTGTTACTAATTCCTGGAAGTTTTGATAAATATCTAATAAAAGCAGAGGTAGGAAAAGAAAACATGACTTTAATAAACAGCAACAATGCTATATTGATATGTATGCTTGCCTACACACATTGCAGTAAGTTCCTCTTTCATATGCTTCCCAATTCAATTTGTCATTTTGAAATTGAAATCTTTGAAGTCTTCAACTACTTCTTCCATCAACGTCTTTTCGAGGTTAGAGTCTTAGAAAGACTATTTTCTAGTCCAAAATCACCAAGCTCTTTCATGCCAGATTCCTGCCAGCACTCACTGGAGAGCTCAAATTCCTTACAAGGTTGGTATTCATCATTGTCAATTCCAAATCATTCATGCACGCATGCTTAACCAGTAACACCAACACATTTTCTATTGCCCTGTCAAATTGAACAATAAAAGACACTTTACTTCTTCTAGTTCCTAATCCACTTGACTTAGTTAATCCATTCTTTATAAGAGAAAAAAGGAAGTTGAGATCATAAGCTTGAAGGTGTAAAGCTCTGTCCAGACCAGTATGGCCAACATCAAAAGATTAAGGGCTCAGACCAGATACGGCTGCAGGTTAGCATATGATTAAAAGCAAGAAACACATCCCAAACATGTCAACTAAAACAAGATTGTAAGCCTACCATGAACCAGCTGTAACACCATTTATTTGCAAATGATCTGACCTTTATAGGATTGTCCTATCCAAACCAATTCTGCTTTTTAAATATTGTAACTCATACAAGTCTTCCAGTTAATTATAGCTTTTATTTGTTTAATCCTAAGATATTTTGATATTGCAACAAAATTGAATCCTATTAAAAACAATGCATCCGATAACACTTTGTTCAGAAACCCATGCCATGGACTATATAGACTGGCTGCATGCCACCAGCCCAAAAAAAAAAATCAGTGAGGCTCTGTAGCTAATAGCCAAAGAGAAATTATCAGTTCGGAATTAACATGATTAGCTAATGTACGAAGCACATCTTAGGATTTAAGCCACAGTATTGAATTTACCACTAAGCGGATAATGCAATGCGAAAAATCAATAGATGAGATTAATATGTAGCTTTTGACCAGAAAAACAATCCATAACTATATCTGGCCCATGGGAAACTGGAATATTTCATCCAACCTAGTACCACCACCTGTATTATAAGTTATAACCTGGAATTTCTTAATCCGCCTTAACCTAGTGAAATGTTATTCAAGTGACACATTTGCCCATGAATTCACAACTAGCATTTATCCATTTTTCTCTGAAATGAGCTTACAGACAGGAAACGGTAAAAGATGTTGGCTTAGTAGCATAATAAAAGAGGAAGAAAAGGGAACCCTATGATGAACATGACACCATAAATTACGTGAACTCAAGGAATACGGTAGCAGTTATCTGCACTTTAATTTAAGAAGATAGCCAGGAAACAGAAACTTATTCTAGCGAACATAAGATTTTATTTAAGATAATATGAATAAACCTGTATCAGTAAATATGGAGCAAAAAATACACTTTATACGATATGTTAAATATCACAGGATAAGATAATCTACTTACCCTTCTTAAGCCCCGGGGAAACATCCTCTCCTCTAAATAGTAGAGGAACGTCAACCTTTAACCAAGCACTAGACGGAGCTCTTATGAATGTAATGTTAAGCACTGCATCTGTGCTCGGATGAAGATGGAGCTGACATGTATTAAGAAAGACTAGATCAGCGCACAACCCAAGATCCAACCAATGCTGTACGAAAAACTACATAGCATTATACGAATGAATTATGTGTCTAAGTTTATGTAATCCAACTCCTATTCCTTCCTAGTCTCATTTCACTATTTAGATACAAAATCCATTATATTTCAGGTCAGCCAATGGCAAACAAGCATATCTATTTATCTCAATACGGAAGAACTCAGACAAATTGCACAACACAGAAAGCCCAACGTATCACAAAATGGGACCAAATTACCACCGAGAAACGCTGCAAATCCAATACTTCAACATTATATCAATCGAATACAACTCATTTTTTCAAGTACTACTTTCTCCATTGTAGAGGAAAAAAATTCATACCTTCCTGGGCAAGACACGGACTTTCTCCACAATATCATCCGAACCGAACTCGGGGCGGACCTCGAGATCAAAGAGCCTCGAGAGAAAGAAAGAGCACCCTAAATGATTGACGAGCTTCTTAACCTGATTACTCTCAACGGAAATGAGGCGCTTGTTGCCGCCGTGCTGGCCATCTTCCGCATTGAACACGATGCTCGGAACGCGGCCAGCCTTCCTCTCCTTGACGGCTATGCTCGAGCCGGAGGTAGCGCGGGGGATAGCATGGATCGTCTCGTCGTATTTTGGGTCGGGCCTGGGTAATCCATCCAGGTAAGTGAATACAGGAGGAGTGTCAACTTCTTGGAGAAGTGCGGCGGTGGATAATCGCCGGAAATGGTGAATTGTGGCGGCGGTCAGCGCTGCTCCTCGGCGAATCAGCATTGGGTCGAGTTCTGTTTGGGTCTGGGGTTAAGGAGGGTTTTGAGGGATATGAATTGGAAGAGAGAGAGAGAGAGAAAGATGAGAGGGAGAGATCGTTTCCAAATTCCAATGGAATATTTAATTTGGGTCCCTTACATTTGGGCCGAGTAGTGTTAAATAAAAAGCCCAATTCTAATATTATTGTTTCTAATAGGGAAAAGGGCCAAATTGCCCATTGAACTTATTTGGAGGCTCAATTGGGTCACTACAATTTTTTTGGGCTCAATTGGGTCACTGCCGTATTAAAATTGGCTCAATTGGGCCACCGCGTGACGGAGCCCGTTAAGTGGACCAAAAACGATGTCGTTTTGATCGTTTTTTTACCCGACCCAATGCTAACCCATACCCCGACCCACTTTCAATCCAAAACCCGACCCAAGCTACTAAAATCCACAAAATTGAAAATTTGGGATAAGGGATCCACATACCCATCTCCTTCCTTCTTCGATTTTCGCCATGGATGAACTCGCCGGAGACCATTTCTCGTCTCCCGGCCAATTTGCTGCTCCCAACATGACGGTGACACCCCACCGATCGGCCAAAGATGAACCCTAGCTGATTCTACTCCGCCATTGTTGAGTTTCTTCAAAGATAAAAACTTTAATTTTTTTATTTATTTTTGGAGATGAACCCTAACTGCAGAATTAGGGATTTAAAAACTTTAATTCCTCAATGTTTTCTTTCATCTTCTTCGCTGTTTGGGCAAAGGAATCGGCACCGAGGTTGAGGGAGAAAGTGGGCTCTGCTCCTATAATTCCTCAATGTTTTCTTTCATCCCCTATTTGGCATTGAGTTTGAGATCGTAGCATTTGGGGATTACGAATTTGGGAGTGTAACAGCCCGGTCCTGAGATAGGGATTAACGAATGGGGACGGGGTGTTATTAAGGGATTTAACGAGTAAATTTAAAAGATTAATGAAGAAGTTTAAGAATAATGGTACGCTTTGAAGATAGTTGATGATACTCGGATTTACTTGATTAAGAAGGACACATGCTTTAGCGGAATAAAACGGCTAACTAATCAGATACCAACAGCATAGACTCTTTTATAGGTGAAAGGAAAACATACTCGGAAAGCGGAAATAAACTTAATATGCATCTTATATATATATATAATCGTCTGGGAATATTCTTAGAATCTCGAATAATCATAACAGAACCTTGAACGGAATTTAGAAAGAATTAATCAGAGTAGCAGAACACATAATGGGATTTTAAAGAAACTTATATAATAGCAAAACAATCTTGGAAGCCAACCCACATCCACAGCCACCATCATCCTCGGTATCTCAACCTGAAAACATTTGAAAAAGAGGGCTTGAGCACTAATGTACTCAGTGGGTTTTTAATGAAAACTTCTTTAATAACTTGAGAAATATCCAACAATGAACTGGCGGTATATGGAGAGCAAAACGCAAAAGCCCTCACCATATCCGCAAAACCTTTTCTTTACTTTTGGGCCCAACCTTGGCTCAAACCTGATGTCAACTGTACCCTTAGGCATGCCATGGGATAGAAGAGGGGTTACCTCAAATATCCGAATGAGTTTGCGAGGGAAAACCTAGCAGTGACTACCTTAATAATTCTGAGCTCAAATTCTGCTTAAGTGAAAGCTAAGTTCCTTATCTTCCTATTCTTGCTAGCAATACCAAGCTTAGAACAATGTTTAATGCTAATACCTTATCACTACCTGATCTCAGCCTACAATGGGTTAAAGATACCCTAACAAGGCAATCCTTAATCTTTAACTATACGAGCTTTAATAAAGCATAAGCATTCAAATACGAGAAAATGAATGCGGATAAATATTGATTGCAAGTAGAGCAATACTAAACACCTCATGATAGCATAAATTGTAAATAAACAATTCTAGCATATCTAAACATACTTGAGAGCTCACTTAACTTATGCTAGCTTTCTTTACTTTGTCTAACTTAAATAACAATTCAATATAATCATGCATATAACTTCTTTATTCATTTCCTTTCCTTGTACAGAGATCAATCAGGCTAAGCAAAAATGCTTTATTAGATATTTCATTTGCCCTAACATGCTTCTAGAGCTTATTAGCTCAAACTTTTAGATGAGTATAGATTTACCCACCTCGATTACTGGACAGAAGATGAAGCAACGAGCTGAAGATCCTTCTCCGATTTTCTATGAGGCTCACTTCCTCCTACAAAAGTCGAATCATCGACTTAGCGACCTTCTTCGAAGAAGTCGACTATCTAAAGTGAGAAATAATGATATTTTACTCGAAGACTAAAATCTAAGATTTATTTACAAATTGCATGACTTACGACTTTATAAATTTCGAAAGGAATTTATTTAAAGAACATCTCGACTTGATTTCCAAATTTTTAGACAAAGAATAACTTGAATAGATTACTCGAAATAAATTGAGAATGTCTTGATTGCTTCTCTAAAAATTAACTTGAAAATAACTTGGAAATAACACAACTTGAAAAGCTTGAAAAACTCGGGAAGAGGGTATGGAAATAGCCGGAGAGAAACGGCGGAAAAACAACACGGAGAAGAGGGAGGGGGCGCCGCGGGGCTGCCTTGCCCCGGCGGGCTACCCGCCGCCGCGGGGCCGACTAGCCCCGGCGGGCTCGGCGCGGCCGTGGGGGGTGTGGCGCGGCGGCGCTCACCCCCCCCCCCCACGGGGCTCTATCTCTCATCATCTGGGTTCCTTTCAACGTGTTCTTCAACTGTTCTTCGTGTTCGTTGATTTCTTCGACGAACACGAAGAACAATTAACCCGGATTTTTATAAAAATGACGTACTTGAATTTAACATGCAATAACATGCTTTTAACTTTTTAAAAAGAATTTTGGCATTATAACGACGTAAACACGATAATCCTCTTTAAATATTTAGAATGACGACGAAATCTCTAAATATAGCTTGAACGGAATTTAAACGGAATAAACGGGGCTAATCTCAAGAATAATAACGATAGGAATAAAGCGAGAAATATTACGCAAACGTTATTAACTTAGAACTTCAATAAAAACTGAAATATGACTTAGACGGAAGGTAAACGAGCAATAATGAAGAACGCGAATAACGTAAAGAACGGAAAGTAAATGCGGAATTTAAAGACGGAAAAAGAAATGGAGATTGAGACTGACGAACAAGAATGGACGGGGTTAGGTGCGTTGAAGGAAGGTGGCTAGCTCGGCGTCTCGTCGAGTTGCAACGGCGGCAGATCCGCCCGCTACAACCCAACGGCGCCCCTAGCACCTTCCCTCACCGCATCCCTTCCACGCCACTCCGCTCGTCGTTTTGCAGAACACTCACGAAGAACGCTTTTTACTTCGACAGAACTTTCTCGGCTTTCAAAGCTTCTCACCCTCTCGATTTAGAAGTGAAATAGATGAAAAATGAGCAATGAAAGCTAAAGGGGTGATGCTTTATTTATAGGAAAAGCTTTGGCTTCCAAGGGAAGCCACTTCAGTTCAAGAATACTGCAAAAGTTACCCCGGGTTCGGTTAAAAGCTGCTTTATTCGATGTCGAAGTCCAAATGACCTCAGACACGAAATCTAAAAATACCGGGAGACTCGTTGGCTCGAATACTAGTGAACCAACTTAATTCGTGAAAAAGACGGGGTCGTCTGAAGGAAGACGAGCAAAGATTCCCTTTTTGGAATTACTTTTTACTATTCACTCAGACTGACAGATTTTGCTCCCGAGCGTTCGATTGACCTCAGAATGGTAATCCGTGAACGCCAACGGAATCCTTGGGTCATTTCCCATAAGAGGGGCCTGACAGAACTAGACTCGGATCAACGAGGAGGATTTCATAAATTTCTCAAAACACAAACGCACGCAAAAGTTACTATTCATTCATCCTTTAAATACGTTTTTCATCACTAGGAACTCAATTGACTTCAGAATTAAAATCTGAAAACACCGGCATACTCCTTGAGTTAAAACCTTTCTAACGAGACCACGAATGGCCATAAAAGAATTAATATCAAATTTTCCGAAAAGATGATTTTCACGAAAACTGACCCTTAAAGTCGTGACTGACATCTGACTTTAATTAACCTTAATTAATTTTATTCCTTAACTTCTTAATTATCATTAAGAATCCTCTAAACCTTAATCGCAAATCTAGGGCGTTACAGGGAGTACTTCTGATTCTGCTCCGCCATTGTTGAGTTTCTTCAAAGATGAAAACTTTAATATTTTATATATTATTTTTGGGGATGAACCCTAGCTGCAGAATTAGGGATTTGAAATCCCCAAATTTTTGATTTTGTGGATTTTGGGTCGGGTTTTGGATTGAGAATGGGTCGGGGTATGGGTTAGCATTGGGTCGGATAAAAAATGATCAAAACGACGTCGTTTTTGGTCTACTTAACGGAGCCCTAACGGTCGTCACACAGTGGCCCAATTGAGCCAATTTTAACACGGCAGAGGCACAATTGAGCCCAAAAAAGTTGTAGTGACCCAATTGAGCCCCCAAATAAGTTCAGTGGCCAATTTGGCCCTTATCCCTTTCTAATATTTTTAATTCTGCAATTCTATTGTACACCCAAGGTACAATAAAACTCATACATCTATGAGACGAGTCAAGATTAATATGGGTCAACTTAATTTATTTAGTTCAAATTTATTATTTTTCCATTCCAACTAATGTTTAGAGTTTATGAGTTTATCATTTTTTTAGGGTTCATGGCTTTTTTTAGTATTTAGATTTTTTTTTTATATTTTTAGGGATTTATTTTGTATTTTTTAGAGTTCTTTTTTTTAGGTTTATTAATCTCAAATAAGATTTATATTTATTTCAAAAATAATAAATTCAATCACTTTTATTTTAGGATTCACTAATTCCATTTTAAGGTATATATTTATGTCAAAATTAGGTTTTTTTTCAATTACCGTTTATGTTTGTTTTGAAAAAATTAAATTAATTGTCAAGCGAAATGCACAAGCCCATACGTTTACAAGCACATTGCACGAGTCGCCAAATTTCAAAAAAAAAATCATTGACTTTGATTTTAGAGTTCATTAAATCAATTTTAGGATATAGATATTTATATTTATTTCAAAAAAAATTAAATTAATCCATTTTAATTTTAGGGTTCACTAATTGTATTTAGGGTATATAATTTGGGAGAGGGGAACAAAAAAATATAAAAAAATAACTGGGCGTGCTTGTAGTACACGCGTCTGACATGAGACTTTTTTTTACCGTTAATGGGTCTAGGCTAGTCTGAGAGCCCAGATTCATACACTTGGTACAGAGGAGACCACCTCCTTTTAATTAATTTAATGATGATAAATTTTTTGGAAAAAAATATTAAGTAACCCCAATCATTTCTATACTTAATGGAAACGCCAACACCTTTTTTTTCATAATTTTACTCGTCATAAGTTCTTTTGGAGAATTGAGGGCTAAATCACCACTACATAAAGCAAATATAACCTTGGATGAAATTAAAGTACATGTCCTATCAATTAATCCACGAATATAACATTCGATGAAAAGCGGATCAACGCTCGTTGACTGGACTCGGCACATTTACACGTGAAATTTTAAAAAAGAAAAAAAAAGGAAAAGAAAATAAATTTAACAAAATATGAGTCGGACTTGGTGCATGAACCGGGCCCAATCCACAAAAATCTATACATATATTAAGGCAAAATTATGTGATAGACAACAGTTCTGGTATAAATCGTTGTATATCACATAATTTAACAATTATATTTTAGGCAACAGTTTTCATATAATAGACAATATTTTTGAGTTGATAGACAACAATAGTGACACTTATTGTTGTAAATTTTCTTTATTTTTATTTTGCATTTTCCACGATGGTTTAGATTGCAACAGTTGTATTATAACAAATTTTTGCAATCCTATTTATTATTTTTTACTTGAAAATTTGAGATTTGTAACATTTGTTATTTTATTTTATTTTTATGCATAGGTGGATGATTTATAGTATTCTACCTTTGTTGTCTAAAAAAATAATTTTCATTTGTGTTACACTATAATCATAATAATGATAACATATAAGTATAACATAATTTGTAATGATTTATTATTTTTTTTATTTCAATTTCATCATTTAAAATGATTAAATAATTATATTTTTTATATTTGTCATATATATATTGAAAGAAATCATATGTTCTTTAATCATGGATAATTATACAATGCTGTTTATAAAATCATATTGTTTGAAATATTTCAATTCGGTCTTTCTAATATGGATTTTCATTTAGTTCCTGATTTTTTTTTCGTAACTACACAAAATTGATCTGATTATCTAATTAATCAATGCATGTGCATATCATTTTATTACTTTTTCAAATTTGAACACAACATATAGAATTCAAAAATAATCATACTATTACAGATCTAAAAAAAATAATTATTTGTGCATCGCACAAGATAAATGTTAGTTAAAAATAAAAAGCATGCACCCCATGTTTATTTTTTTTTATTTCTTTTTTTATATACCCAAAAATGGAATTATTAAACCTAAAATTAAATAGTCAACAGCTCATCCACAACAATCACTTAATAATTAATTTAATTTTTTTATCTAACGACTCGCGCAATGCACTTACTCAATGATAACGCATGGCTTATGCACTACGCTCGACAATTAAATTTTTTGAACTAAATATATATTCCATAATAGAATTGGTAAACTCTAAATTTAAGTGAAGTCATTTAAGTTTTTTGATTCCGCAACTCGCGCAGTATACTCGCTCAATGCTAACCACAAACGTTTGAACTCGTGCACTGCACTTGACAATTAATTATTTTGAATTGAACACAAACCCTAATTTAGATGTATTGGAATATAATTGAAGGGTAATAATTAAATTCATATAAGCTAAATAACATTGATGATATTTTTAAAGTTAGGGATGATACATTTTAATATTATTAATGATATTTTTTTATTTTCAAACTTAAGATTGTTAAATGTCACTGATATTATTCCAGCAAAACATTTGCATGATTATTTTCCAGAATTAAATAAAGAAGGGCTGGTCTCCTGTACACAAAACTGATGAGTCAGGTCTATCAGATGGGCCGGCCCATCAGTAGCCAACCCAAACCCAACAACCCCCTTCCAATAAAAATAACAGAAAAAAGGAAAAATAAAGAAAATGGAAGAACCATCACTCAGCTCCCGATTCCCGCAAGCTTGCGATTTTATCCACATTTATCGCTATCCAAGGTGAAATCGTCGCCACCGTTGCCGTCAAAATACGATCAAAATATCGCCATTACTGTCAACATTGTGGTGAAGATTAGCACGAGCTCAAAATTAAAAAATCTAATTCTTTTTGCTACAGCTCTCGAATTTTTGAAGTTAGGTTTAGAATAATTAATAAATAACAAAAACTTGCATGCACTAGATGTACATAAGGTTATATAAGACGGTCAACGCGTTGACTAGGTCAAATGCGGACCAACGTATGTTGACCCGATCAACTAGCAAAAAAGAAAAATTGTGAAATAAGTGATACTTTTTAAGGATACGGATAATACTTTTTGAATTTTGAGTAATATTTTTTAGTCTTACGATTGATACTGATTTTGATGGATTTTTTATTTATTTTTTCTAACCAATACTTTTTAAGGATACGAGTGATACTTTTAGGTTTAAGTGATACTTTTTAGTGTTACAGTTCTTACTGATTTTAAAATATTATTTTTTTAGAATTTTAACTAGTCAACGCGCGTTTTCCGGCGTTGATCGATCAACGCCTCTGATAGTGTACCTAGTGCACACAAGTGCTTCTCTTAATAAATTGATGTGTATAAATGTTGGTTGTTGCTGCTTTGTTTCTTTTCCCAATGAAATTGAGGCGATATGGAGTGGTTTGTGGGTTTGTGATTGCTACTGCAATTTTGTTTTCCAAATGGGGAGTTGAAGTTGAAGCTTTCCAAGTTAAAGATTTTTTTAGCGGAAATGAAACAAATGAATCTTTGTTGGAATCTCTCTCTATATCTCTTATTGAATTTCGATTGAAACAAATTCCAAATACAAAAATCGAATGTGAATTAGTTATTTTTCAGGGTGGAATTTTTTTTTAGCCATTTAGAACTTTAAAAAACTTTTTTTAGCCACTAATGTTTAAACATTATTATTTTAGCCACTTTGGACATTTATACCCTTTGCCCCTATTTTTTAAAAGATAAAACTATATATTGACTATCTCCCCTTTCACTCACTCTCTCTCTACACTCCAAGATTTGAGTAGAAGTTTAAGGCAAAAACATATTGCAGATTTGAAGCTTCACTTTTGAAGGTAATTTTTAAATTCAGTTATTTAATTCATATATTCGTTTCAGAATGTGCAAAAAAAAATGCATATTAGTTCTTACCTGTGCGTTGGGTTGTGCTTAACCGCGCACTAAAACTGGCGCGCAGTCCCGCGCATATGAATACACGATGAGGGCCATGCGCAGGGATCGTGCGCCGATGCACCCATGTGCCAACCTCGGCGCTCTGAGGCAGTCTGGGCACCGAGTTTTTCGTTGGACATATTTGTATTTATGTTTATTTTTTAAAATAATATCTACATTTTTAACATTAAATTACATTGATTTTGTATGAATATAATGTGTTTATATTTGTTTTTATGTGCAAATGAGTGGGACATATATTTTATTGCATTATGGAGGTTTTTGATGTGACCATATATATTATAATGGAATTGAAAAGTATGTCCGCATTCCAATGGGGGGAATAACATATTCACAATTGTTTGATGAAATTGTAGAAATTATTGGTGAAGATCTAAATATGTATAGGTATGTTATCTCGAGTTTAATGTTATGTCAACATCATGGTAAAATGTGAAGATTTAGGATAAGAAATGATGCCGACTTGAACTTTCATATGGAAGAGTCATCAATTTTGCACTTATATGTTGAAACTTCTTTGAGAGCACCATTCTCTCACTCACATAATTGACCTCTTATTCATGCTTAAAATAGTTTTTTGAATTTATTGAATGCTCAAAATACATATCCACAGTCATATCCATATACAACTGCATATGTTAAACCTCCATACCTACATTATGAAGGTGTTCACATAAATCATGAGAATTTTGAGGATGATGTTGTTGATAATAATGATGATGATGATGATGATGATGAAACTGTTGTGGTTGAAGATGAGAATGTTAAAGATTATAATGATGTGGTCAATGATAAGATTAATGAGAATAAGGAGGGTTTGGGATTTGATCAGAGCATTGACAATGATAATGTTAATGAGAAAGAGGGTTTTGGATTTGATTGGGGCGTTAATGGTGACACATTTGATGATGATGATGATGATGATGGGGAGGAAGTTCCTGTTGATGATGAGGCTGGTGATGTCGATGTTTGTTGTGAAAGGCTCAGTAGGTCTGTACCAGAAGTTGGCACTTTATGTGACATAGATGATGTGTAAGATGATAGTTTGGAAGAAACATGCAACATAGACGACAATGTATTATTCCAGTGGCAATATATCAAGCCACACTCCCTCAAAATAGCTTAGGCATTGATATGACTGTAAACACTAGTAATACTTTGTGTTTAGATGCTATTTTTGAAAGTAAAGAGTCAATGATCAATGTGTTGGGTTTGTATCATCTGCATAATCGTGTGGAGTATTGGATTGAGCGTTCAAACAAGACTAGGTTTGCTGCTCATTGTAGACACCATGAAGATTGTACATTCGCAATGCGTGCTTCAGCTTACGAGGAACAATGGAGAGTTTTAAAATAGAATGCTCTCCATACTCGTCAGATGGATTTTAGCCATTATGGACGTCGTACAATTACATCAAAAGTAATAGGTGCATTTTTTGCTCATAAATTGCTGGCTGGGGGAGCAATCTTAAAATCAAAGGAAATGCAGATGCAATTGCAGACAAAGTTTGGTGTTGTCGTGGAGTATGGTCGGGCTCTTGCAGGAAGAAATCATGCAATCAAAATGGTATATGGTGACAGTGACAAGTCATTCCAGCTACTCCCATCATACTTGCATATGGTGCAACAGTCAAATCCAGGTTCAGTTGTTGAATTGAAGAAGGATGCAGTAAACAATTTTGAGAATGTTTACATGGCCCTTGCTGCGTCATGTTATTGTTATAGATGAGACTCATTTGAAAGGGAAGTACAAATGAGTTATGTTTGTCATGGCAATAAAGGATGAGAACGAATAAATTTATCTATTAGCAGTTGGAATTGGAGACAAAACGAATGATAATTCATGGACTTAGTTTTTAAGACAACTTAAGAAGACATATGGATACCCTGGGGACTTGTTGTTTGTTTATGATCAACATAAGAGCATAACAAATGCTGTTGCAGAGGTGTACCCCGGAACATCATATGGAATTTGTACCTACCATTTAAAGAAAATCTAAAGAGGTGGAGTGCCAATATATTGGCCATATACAAGAAAGTTGTCAATTGTTACCATGCTCAAGAGTTTGATAAACACATGTGAAATATATCAATTGTATCAGAGAATGGAGCATATAAGAAACTATTGGATGCTGATCCAACTCGTTGGGCTCGATGCAAGTCTCCGGTTCATCACTATGAATTTATGACCTCCGATTGTGCAGAGTGTTTGAATGGACGACTTCGATGGGCTAGAAGATTATCGGTATACACGCTTCTAGAATGTGTTCGCATATTGGTGGGGCAATGGTTTTACGACCGGTGTAGAGATGCTTTAGCAAGGACTCATGTGTTGACTGAAATGGCGGCTACCAAGGTTTTAGCCTTAGTTGAACAGGGTCAGACAATGAATGTGCAAGCAATTAGTGCTACAAAGTTTAATGTTACACATGGGATGAAGCACTACATGGTAGATCTAGTGGGCAGTAATGCTCCTACCAAAAGTTTAACCTTGATTTAATCCCTTGTCCTCATGCCGCTGCAACTATAAGGTGATCCATATTTTTTTTTATTGTATTTGATATATTTTATGGATTAATTTTATTTCATTGATTAACTTATCAATATTATTATGTTCAACAACAAAGAAAATAAGCACATTTATTCATATGTTTGGTATTATTACACAACTGAGAACCTCCATGAAATGTACTCAGGAGAGGTAATGACAATAGCACATCCTGATGATTGGGATGTACCACTCGAAGTATCGTCTAGAGTTATATTGGCACCACATAATCCGAGGCAAGCTGGCTATCCGTGCACTAACAGAATGTCAATAGCAGTCGGTCCTCAACTAGAGGACGTCGATGCTATAAATAGGTCACAATCGAGCCACATGCACTCAACACATTCATAATTCGCAAAGCTCTCAAACTGGTAGTTACAATGTTAACGAAGCAAGTAACAGTCATCCACGTCGAACCAATAGGTGCAGTATATGTCGGAACCTGGTCATACTCGACCAACATGTCCGAATAGGCCTGTTTAAATGTGAGGTTTCATTTAGTAATCTTCATTTCTTATTTCTGTAATGAATTATTTATGTAATTTGATGAAGGATTGTGTATTTTACTATGCACTTGGAATTTTGCTCAAACTGATGAAAGTACCCTAGTGCTGAATGATAGTGTATATTTTATTTTATGAGTAGTGTCATTTTGTTAATATTATTGTTAAATTTATGTTAAAATGTGGGCAGGTTTAACTAAAAAAATCATATATATTCAAAACGATAAGTAAATGATTTTCAAATTTTTTAAATGAGACTACACTCATATATATTTTGAATGATATAGGCCTCAAGAACCGGGTAATAACAGTTAATTTCGTACAATTATGGACAAAAATGACATTTTTTGGTGATAAATGTATTTTTCTCATATTCAAATATTTTTCATTTTTTTGTTCGTATGAAATAAACTTTGAAACATAGACCATTTGAAAGTTACACGAGTCTAGCTCCATATAAAAAAATGAGGTAGTAAGTCGATATTTGTATTAATAGATTTGAATTTTTTACGAATATTTACCATTTTACACTATATTTAAAAATAATAAATCAAAAATTGAAATTTCCAATGTAATTTATTTCATTTTTTTAACACAAATAGACCGAGATACAAGTCTAGTTTGAGGTAAAAAAATGGAAATAAAAAAAAATCAACCGAGCAAAAAGATACGAATTTTTTTTCAAGCGTTGTCAAAATCCCTCAGTACCCGAGGAGGGGCTATGAAGCTACTGCCTCTCGGGCCACGCGGTTCTCGGAGATTGTGCGCAGTGCCAGTGCATAGGATACATGCCCGCACGGGCTTACACGCTGGCCCTAGCGTACGGCGTGGGCACCCAGGAGACAATAGCTTCACAGCCCCTCCCCGGGCACCGGGGATTCCGACAACGCTCGGAAATTTTTTTTTGCTCAGTTGATTTTTTTTACTTCCATTTTTTTACCACAAACTAGACTCATATCTCGGTCTAGTTGTGTTAAAAAATCAAATAAATTACATTGAAAATTTCAATTTTCAATTTATTATTTTTAAATATAGTTCAAAACGATAAATGTTCGTAAAATATTCAAATTTATTGATACAAATATCGAATTACTACCTCATTTTTTGTATGGAACTAGACTCTTGTAACTTTCAAATGGTCTATGTTTCAAAGTTTATCTCATACAAACAAAAAAATGAAAAATGTTTGAATATGAGGAAAATACATTTATCACAAAAAAAGTCATTTATTTCCATATTTGTATGAAATTAACTGTTATTACTCGGTTCGAACTAAAATTTGAGGCCTATATTATTCGAAAGATATACGAGCGTAGTCTCATTTAAAAAATTGAAAAACGATTTACATATCGTTTTGAATATATATGATTTTTTTAGTCAAACCTGTCCACATTCAAACATAAATTGAATGATGAATTTAAAAAATATTAAAAAGTCACAATATAAAAGGAAACTACTAAAAAAACAAAATATACATTGTCATTGAGGTACAATGGTACTTCCATCGGTGCTAAACTTGAAAATTGTAAAAGCTACATGGGTACAATATGCTTCCAGTTCCTTGTCTGTTGGTTGCGGGAATCTTGTACCTGACAATATCATCTCCACAAATTTCAGTGCATATAGGCCGTAACTAACCTCGTCAATTTGTTTGTAAACACCGTTTCTTTCAATTTTTTTGATCTTCCATTCAGTATACTTGGCGTTCAATTCTTCCTGACAATCCCAAAAGCCATAATATTTAAGAAATTGTGGAAGAATTCGTGCCAATCCAGCTTATCAGAGAAATGGTGAAGGAAACCAGAGAAGATGTCTATGAAAGATCTCAAGCAACTGCTATGGGCAAATCGACGTACTCACCTTATTCAGAGGCGAAGATTAATCAGCTGTTTAACAAAATAGAGAAAAATGATGACACAACTATCTCCAAACACCTTACGGATATGTGGAGTGTGCGATATGATGGGGCATTACACTAATCAATGTCCACAAGTGCAAGAAGGAAGGGAAACTGTGAACACGATTGATGGAGAAAACCGACAAAGAAATGATCCATACTCCCAAAATTACAATCAAAGGTAGAGGTACCCAGAACCCCATGCACATCCAAGTCAGCAGTGGAATATGCCTATAAGAGAACCCACCATGAAGGACATGGTGAGGCAAATGGCCATGGAGTCAGTCAACAACCAAAAACGTGCGACATCATTCGAGACCGAAACCAAGGCTGTAAGGATGGCAATGGGTAACGGACCCTATGGATACCCGCAAAAATTACCAACGATGTGTAGGATAATTACCCACTTAATGGGTAAGGGCACAGGCTCGGGCACGGGTAAATACGCACAAATTTTGATGGGTACGGGTGCAGGTACGGGTACCTTAGTACCAAACCCGCCCCATACCCATATATATAATTATATATTTAATTATTATTATTATTATTATTATTATTATTATTATTATTATTATTATTATTATTATTATTATTATGTATTGAATTGTATTGTGATATGATATTATTTTTTGAAAATTTCATGGGATTGTTATGTTTGTAGTTTTTTTATGAAATGTTGCATTTTTATGAAGGGTCTTTGTATTATATTTTAATCGAATTATGATTTAGTTTTAACTTTTAATCAATATTTTTAAAATTATAAATTATTTAATCATAATTTTGAATTATTTAATACATATAATAATTTCTAAATTAAATTTTCAATAAATAGTTTGTGATGAAGAAATTTGTATGTTTATATATTTTAGTTTTAAAATATGATCCTTGTTAGAATTAAAATGATAATTGAACACGAATAAAATTTGGACTAATTGAAATATTAATTTGTAACTTATGTTACTTATTCTTATATACACACACACACACACACACACACACACACACACACACACACACACATATATATATATTGTAAACTTGATAAATAAATGCTTATAAAGATTATAACTAACATAAATATAACATATATATCTTTAAAAACATATACAATAAAAAAAATACAAATATAAGTATGTGTGAATGATTATAGAAAAATGTCATGAAATTTATCAAAAAAGAATGGGACCATGCCAACCAAGGAAGAAGAAGAAATGCACCATGGCAGCCCTAAGTGGATTGCTATGTTGTCCATTGAAGATGAAGAAGATCAAGGCATGAAGAACACAGCAGCTTAAGAAGAAAAATGAGTCAATTTGGACGTGTGCATGGAAGTTTGCATGGAAAACAGTGGATCTCGAATTTTCATGCATGGATTTATTTTGGTTCGAATTTGGGCGCCGATTTTGAGAATTGAATCAGTCCAAGATCGAAATATTAAAGGTCCAAATTGAAGATTTAATGCCCAAGTTTAATTAGGAATTATTTTATCTAGATTTGAATTTTATTTATTTAATTTTTGGTATTTTCTAGAATTACCTTGTTTAGAATTTTATACAAGGTAGAACTCTTTATTTTTCTTAGGATTTTCGTCCATGTTGGACTTTTCTTAGACTAGGATTTTCGTCCATCCCTTAACTTATATAAAGGGATCAGTTATGAACTTTATTTCTCAGACGTTGATTAATATTTGAAGTTTATTTTCAATTGTCTCACGATCCTTTGGTTGATCACCCTTTTATGCATTCTTTTGATCTTGCAAATCATTAGTCTTATTCAAAGCTTCTTTTTAGTCATTCAAGTTCTAAGGGGAAGTTGCTAAACCTATTCGGAATTGTTCCAAGAATTGCGTTTCGTCTCACCGAAGACGGGGTTCAATTGAAGATCAAGACCAATCTACCAACACAAGCCACACGACGCCTACACTACGTCCACGAGCCATCAAACGCACGCCTCTTATCTTCCAAGTAAGTCACGAAATTCAGGATCCTCCATCAAACCATAATCGAGCCATCTTCATCCCACAATCCATCCAATCGTTCGTACCCTTTATCTATTTGTTTGGTTTTGTGTTTTGCATAGTTGAGTCATAATTCTAAGTGTCTAAAATATCGAGTCAATTTCAGATTTTATTCGAGTCTTGTTTGCTATAGATTAGTCATTTATTTAGTACAATTCGTCGGGTTAAATCCTTCTTATTTCTAACGTGTTCGAGTCCTTAAGTCTTCCACTATGTTTTCTCTAGATTTAACTTAGATTCATTGTCTAGGTTACATCAGAAAAGATATTATTAATTTTATGCTCACTATGCTTAAGAAGATGTTCATCAATATATGTACATTAAAAAATATTTATTTATTATATATGCACAAATATATTATATGGAAATAATCTATAATAAAAAATTGAGAATTTATAAACATAATTTAATCTTTTTTATCTCTTTTTTAAAATAAATAGTTATTTTACTCCATCATCTATATAGATTACATATTGCATTCAATATATTTTTCATATATTTAAAGCATACACATAATATATATATATAACTATAATTTTTTTATTGTAACTTATAAAAATATTTTAAAATTTATTAAATACCACAAAATATTTCTCGTGAATTGCATACAAAATAATTAAAATGTAGGTAACGGGTACGGATATGGGTAGTTAAGTACCCAAAAGGTACGGGGATGGACATAAAAGTTGATACCCAGTGGGTATGGGGACGGATATAGGTATTTTTTCAAAATGCGGGTATGGGGATGAGTACCATAGTACCCTACCCATTGCCATTCCTACAGGGCTATATTGAACTATTTGGGAACACAAATCACTCAACTTAGTGAGACAATCTCACGAATGGAAAAAGGGAAGGAGATCCTACCCTCACAAATCGAACCCAACCTTAGGGCTGATGTGAATGACATATCACTGAGAGGGGGAAAAGAACTTCTTGAGCCCTCATTTGAGTTGACTAACAAAAAATCCCACAAAGATATCGTACTAGAAAATTCAAGAACCAGTGGAGGACAGCAAATCAGAAGAACTAAATGTTCTGCCAGCTCCGTAAACACCGAAGAGAAAAAAAGATCATCATACCACCTCATTTTCCAAGAAGATTGAGGTAAAAAAAAATCCGAGGACAAAGATCTACTGCAAGTTCTCCAAAAAGTGGAAGTCAAGATCCAGCTCTTGGATGCAATCAGGCATGTACCTCATTATGCTCGATTTCTGAAGGAACTATGCACCCGAAAGATCTAATTCCCGGAAGAATCTCAAGTTGTCATGAGCGAAAATTTCTCTACAATGATATAAAGGAAACTCCCCAAGAAATGTGGACACCTAGGAATGTTCTTCATCCCACATGAAATCGGAGGTACAAAGATCGACCAAGCTTTGCTCGACTTAGGAGCGTCCATCAACATTATGCCCTTGGCCATTTTTGAAGAACTGGAGTTAGGACCGCTGAAAGAGATAAGAATAGTGATCCAATTGGCCGACCGCTCCAATGTGTTCCCCGAAAAAATACTAGAAGGCATGCTGATCAAGGTGAAAGATTTGATCTTTCCAGTGGACTTCTACGTACCGGATATGGGCGCAGCTAACAGGAAAGCTTCTTGCATGCTACTGGGTAGACCATTCATGAAGACGGCACATACAAACATTAACATGCAAATTTGACAGGGTCACCATCACCTTTAACATCATTGAAGCGATGAAACACCCCGCTGATACTGAAGGAGTAAGCATGGTGGACATGTTCGAATCCCTGATCCAAACTGATTGCACAAAGATGTTGACTAAATACCTTCTGGAATAGATGATCCAACTGTTGGTTTTGTATGCTGGAAGACTTGTCTTTGTATACATTTCTGATGATATTATATGATGATATAGATTGAATATTATTGTAGTCACTGTTTGCATTTAAGTTATATATTTTCGTGCATGTTCAATATACTTACATTGTAGATGATATGGTGTGGAAGAACATGCAGTAAGATCATATCATTAGATCATTCTATAGTATTAAAAAGCTCACGATTTAGATGGTCCTGAACACACCATCGGTACACCGTAGAATAATCTGATAGTTAGTTTGTCTTGACTAGCTGATTATTCTAGTACATCAATTCGTGTATTGATGAGGATCACGATAGGATACTATTCTCTACTCTGACCTATAAGTGAGAGAGTAAAGATCTACAAAGTTTGGATTCTTAACTCATATATATTGGCGGACATATATATGTTGTGTTTATTACTTTGATCTATCAATAAGTGAGGTTTCTTGATGGAATCAATAATCTAGATATTTTGGGTGATAATTTACATATATGATGGGTTGTGCAATATATATGGGCACCGTGTCCTGGTGCACCAGGTTGATGATGTCCTCTTAAGGAAACACAAAGTTCATGTGAAACCTGCATGTGGAATTTATTCCATACATGATAAAACTTGTGTGGTACTACTCAATGAATCAGATATTAATTAATTATATCTTTCAGAAGCTTACATGATTAATTAATGGACATTATATCTTAAACAGGGGAATGGCTGAACTAAATGAGAAAGCATATTCGCAAATATGTATTAAATTGGTAAGTTAATATTACCTCTTTAGTCGAATAAAAGTAATATTTAGTTTATTAATTTATATCCTAAGTTTATTGGATATTGGAAATTAAATAAATTGGCAGACCAATTTAATATTCTTCTAGATCCCTGTTGTAGCCCAATATGACTGAAGTAGACTGGAGATGGAACAAGAGCTAGAGGCCCAAACCTAGTAGGGTTAGGGTAACCAATTTTCGGCCACCTCCCTATTTATATTAGGGAGGGGGACGAAAATTGTAGTCATACAATATAGCCTCTTTTGTTCTCTTGCTCTCCACATAATCCACACCTATCTCAGTAGATTACAACCCACCTTGTATCTAAAACACAGTCCGGGAATACAACATAAGATCTTGGAGTGGAATAACATCAAGGGGCGCCGATCATGCACGTTATCAACAACAAGATTAGTCCTGTAATCTTGTCCTCAACCCGATGTTTATTTGTAAGTCATTTTTCGGTATTCTATGTTTTCGCTTTAAGTAGAATCGAAAACCGGATTGCATGATTAATTAAACTCGAATTAGTTAAATACATACGAGATACAAAAATATGTGATTTACATGATAATGGATTAATGAACAACCAATAAATCCTATGGTGGTTTAATTCGACAGGTGATCCGCCACCACATTCTCACAGTCTTTCTTATCTCAGATTTCACAGTCGAATTCCTGCAAAAGTAAAATCCAACGGATTAGTCTTGGCTTAGCATCTTTTTTTATCAAAAAGTTACCTGATAGCAGCATGGTTGGTGTAAACAATTGTCTTGGTGCCAATCAAATAAGACCGGATTTATCAAATGCGAACACCACTGCTAGCATCTTTTTCTCTGTGGTAGTGTAATTTTTCTAAGATGCATCAAACATCTTGCATATAGTAGATGACCCGGAAGAGCTTCTCCCGCTTTTTTCCAAGTGCCACTCCCAAGGCATAGTCACTAGCATCACACAAAAGCTCGAATGGTTGCGTCGAATCTGGAGTTACCAGGATGGGCGTATTTACGAATGCTTTCTTCAGTATCTCGAATCTCTGCAAACACGATTCATCAAAATTAAAAGGATCATCTTTCTCTAGCAAACGACACATGGGTTGCACAATTTTAGAAAAATTAGGCTGCAATATGCCTCAGGTTGTTCTTTATTGTAGCTTCTAAAGTGGATTGGATGCCTGTTTTCAATTGCATGTTTCTGGACAACACGTGTATGAAATTAACCCCCATGATTTATGTAAATGGAAAAATTATCACTGCAAAATATAGAAGAATGGTTATTGTTCAATGCAAGTGTTTTTTCACTAATCGACAACATACAACTGTGTAAATATATGTTAATTAACTCTAATATCCACTTGTGTTAAACTAATTTCATTTTTCGATTAAATGGTATTTTTTTCCTAATAAGCCCTAACATGAATCCAATATGAACGAAAATTAAAATAGAAGAAAATTGGTCTACCTGTCTGCCATTTTCGTTGCACCAAAGATGAACAAGAAACACTTACGGACGGGGTTGCCACGGACCCAAACAACTCAATTGTCGAGATGTTTTTGTTCAGAAAACTCTGCTCAACCCATTTGATTTCAGAGTGACTGTTTTCCGTTCAAAGGATTTTTGATTCTAGTGGTTCAATATGGTGAAGATTTGAAGAGAATGTTGAGATCGTGAAATTGAAGTTGAATATGGTGAATACGTGAAGATTAGATATGAAAAGAGAGTTGTTGCTCGTGTTTTTTTCTTCAATTTAGGGATTACATTTTTTCTTCGATTTAGGAATTATATTTAATTAATTAAACTATGTCATTTAATATATGCTGCATCAAATTAAGAATGCATGTGTAAAAAAATTTATCCCACATCAAATTAATTTACATCCTATCGTATAATTGCAACAAAAAAATAAAATTATGAAATTATTATAAAAATTGAAGGATTGTGTGAAAAAAAAAATCTATGATATTAAAACCTATTAACCCTACTATAAATGATTATTTATTTAGTTTTCTTTTTCACCTCTTGCGTTTTTCCAGAAGTAGCCCTGATCTGAAGTCAGTCACATGGACTGTCAGCAGCACTAGATTATTACTCGGGCCCCCTTCCTCTTTCCCCCCCCCCCCCCCCCCTCTCTCTCTCTCTCTCTCTCTCTCTCTCTCTCACACACACACACACACACACACACACACAGGGACACAGTCGGAGCTCACATCGCACTGTACTGGAACAATACCGAAAGAAGAAGGCTAGCCACTCCAATTCGAGCAACATCCCGAATCTCAAGCTGGCGTACAGCCCGAAGAGAGCGACGGCGGAGCTCCGCCATTCGAGCTCCATCGGCAACCGCGCCACACCGTCCCCCTCCGCCTCCTCTGTGGCCTCATCCCCATTTTCCTCCGACTATAACTCCGCCACTTCCTCCGCTGACGATGATAATGGGCGCGATCGGCATCCCCGGGATCGCTCATTGCGCTCGTATTTCCAATCTTTTCTCCCGCACTATTTTTTCCCCAACGACGATCTGCACAGGGCGCATCCTCTTAGATCTAAGATCTCGATAATCATACTCATCGCTGTTGTTTTCGCCGCCGTGATATCAGTTTCTTCCGTCGTCCAACGATTGGTATTTGCCGATGCCCTATTCGCAAGTTGCCTATTTGTTTATGTGCAAATGTGCATGCTTGTTTGATTTGTGATCTTTGGAAGTTTCGAACTCTTCGTATTCTCTGTCTCGTTGTGGATTATAGTTAACTGCTCTTTTTCAGAGTTTTGTTCCTTCTTATTTTTATGATGTTAAGCATATATTTCGATTTTGGAAGATTTGGTGTTGATTATTTTTTAAACCAGAAATGGGTTACTTGGTATTCTCAAATATTTTAGACCATTAAAGCCTGACCTTAATCATCAGAATTGCAGTAAAAGACGCAGTATGCTCGAATCCATTGAAATAAGCCCATGGAAATTTAGAATCATACTGAATATTTCCAATCTGAACTTTACAGCTTTCTTTCTTTGAGACCAAAAAGTATGCAAGTTAGATTTTTGTTTTATACTTTGACAATGCTGTTTTAGTAAACTATATTGGCCATCACAATCGAAATTCCATGGAAAGATATGAGAGGACAATATCAACTTTGAGCTGCTGATGGTTTTCATTTAAGGTATAGAGAATACAGAAAACACATTTATTTGCAATAGATGTAGTCTTAGAAGCTGATGGAAAGATGGAAAACTTCAGTCTGCTAGCAATGTTCATGATCTGACTTGGGAAAGTTAAAATAGCGATATTTACTGAGGATTGAAGTTTCATTGAGTTTATAATTGGTTGGGTAAACATAGGAAACCTTAACTTTCTTGAGTTTGGTGCAGAAGAATCTTCTCAACTGCTCATTGTGAAGTTGCATTACATGTTATCCTTGCGTGCATTCATCGAAGCATAATAAATGATGCTTGGTGCTAACTTTTTGCTACAAATTATTGAATGGTGGTCTGCCCTGTGTAATGTCCTATGACATTCGGAGACTTGCTTTTCTTTTAAGTAGAACTCATTTGAATAATTGAATTCTAACTTCCAATCTCATTTGCACCTATTTTATTTCTAGAAGTTTCACCTGTTAAGACTCCATGCTTTCCTCTGCAAGTTCTAGTCATTTTATTGTTTCACCCTTCTCTCCACTCTGGCTGCAGAATGCCCCATATTTGTGCAGAAAAGATGGCATTACTCTTCACTGCCCTCATGTAAGCTCAAATGATTATCCACTTCTCTCTCATGTCATCTTATTTTCATTTTGATTGTGTTTTCTTTATGTCATTGCTTTAATTATAAGCAGGTAAAGGAGCCTCCCTCACTTTGGGAAAACCCTTATTCAGCCACTACATCATGGAAGCCTTGTGCCGAAAGACGTGAGGGTGTAATTTCAGGTACTTAAATATGCATATGAATGTATGAACAACTACCATAACATTGGTGGAGTTATCCCCCCTTTTACTGACGCCCTCTCGTACTTTTTCCTGAAACATTCTGTACAGATTGTTGAACAATTCTTCATTGAACTCATTGTTTTAAAGCATCTAACAGAGAAGGCCTTAACTAGTTAAGCTTACAACTACTTATGTGATGATCTAATAAACTGAATATCTCGATGTTAGATGTTGCACTTCAAATATCACACCAGAAAACTCCGACTTGGGAAAAGTAAATTATTTAAGTTTTGGGTGGGTGGCTGCGTATGTATAATTACACAAGACACTGTTAAAGTGGTGGCAGTAGAATGTAGTGATGCAGTATCTTCTGTGCTTCTGTTCTTTTAAAGTCAGGAAATGATCCTAGTCTGTTTATCCACTGGCTGTCAATTCTTTGTTTCTAGTTTTGTCATGGATTACCATGTGTATTTGTCTGTTTTGTTCCCATATTTTTTTTCCCTTTGGGGTATGGTTCCAGGTTCCAGGATTGGGTTACATCTGTTTCTTCATGGGTAGTGAAAAGCAGAAGACTACAGTATCTTATACTCTTTAAGAAAATTCTGCTGGCTGGTTAAATGGAACCTTAGCATCATACTTATCTCATTTAATAGAATTTCTTTTGTATGGCTTTTGCTAAGATTAAATTTCGGAATGTGCTTATGGCTTTGCTAGCATATATGACTAACCTGTTTCTTTCACCTTGCAGATCTTCCAGCTGACAATGAAACAAATGGTTATATATTTATTCATGCTGAGGGCGGTCTTAACCAGCAAAGAATTGCTGTAAGCCATTCTTGTGGAAATCTTCAAATCATCCTTTTCATTTATTCATGCATTATGAATGATATATTATCTTGATCTAAAAGTTCATGTTCAGCTGCCACATTTTATTTTTTGCTTCTCAGAAAAGTTGACCTTTTGATTGTTTCCCTTCATTTGATATCAATCAGTTTTTATGGTTTGCATGGATTGTTGTTAGAAATTTCTTCCTTTCTCTTGAGATCTTATTGCATGCACCATGAGGTTCTCTTGGATTTCAATATTTCAAATCACCTTGAAACCTGAACTTGGTTATGAGTATCTATCTCTTTCTCTACAGATATGCAATGCTGTTGCTGTGGCAAAGATCATGAATGCTACTCTTATTTTGCCTGTGCTGAAGCAAGACCAGATATGGAAAGATCAAACGTGGGTGAACGTGCCTAAAGCTACATGATGCATTTCATTCTATATTGCCTGAGCGTTTATATTTTTATTCATAATAATGTCTGCAAGATTACTGGAATACTGAAGAGAACTTTGTTGTGATGACTGATGTCACTACCTTTAAATGTTCATAGCTTTTTCTTTGGCTTGTTTGCAGTTTGATCATTTTGTTTTATATCTATGTTGTATCATGGTTTGTGAACCTTTCCTTGATAACTTTATCAAGGATGCTGCTTGCTGTTGTTATATGAACCTTTTTTTTTTCAAGTCAAGCGGATCCTGATTTGGTGTGGGGTTTCTTAAGTTTGATACATTTACGCGGTTGTTTCATGACATCAACAAGTACTATGCATTGTGATGCAACTTCTATATTAGAATACTGAATAAAGTTATCGGCATGGAATCTCAGGGCATATATGATGTAGAACATTCTGTTAACTATTTAGGATTTCTATTGTGTTAATCATACCATTTGTCTGCAGGAAATTTGAAGATATATTTGATGTGGATCATTTTATCGACTACTTGAAAGACGACGTTCGAATTGTGAGAGATATCCCAGAGTGGTTTACAGATAAAGCAGAGCTGTTTTCTAGTATAAGGTTTGGTATTTATTTGCTTACTCGTCAAATATGTTACTGCTATAGACTAAAAAAATCGTCCCGCATGGCTGCATCTATTGAAAGGGTCACTAAACTTTTAGGATAATTCCTCTCCATTCCAAATATTTGATAAGTAAACGGAATCTTATTATTGCTCTATGTACAACCATGGAGTTATTCTTATCTATTATTTGCTTGTGAAAACATTCTCTTTCAACTTTTGGGTAAATAATCTTACTGTGTATTTGTTCATTTTCAGTAGAAAATTAGCAAACAGACATATAACATGGATTGTTTTATTTGAGATGGAAAAAGTAGTAAAACTGGATCACTAATATTAGGGAATTAGTGTTTTTTTTCTTGCTCCCAATGTTTTTAAGTGATATGTACCACCAAGAAAGCAAAACTTTTTTTTAGCATTTGATGATCTTCGCCAATCATTTTGGATGCAACTATTTTATAAACTCAGAGTTTTGTTGCTCATGGATCTTATTCCTTTGGCAAATACTCGATGACAGACGTACGGTAAAAAACATTCCGAAGTATGCTCCTGCTCAGTTCTACATAGACAATGTCTTACCTCGGATAAAGGAAAAGACCATAATGGCCTTGAAACCTTTTGTTGATCGACTGGGGTGAGTTGTCTGTTTTCATTAATGTGTTCATTCATCTTTTCCACTCATGACCATGTACATCAAGAACAGTATATATGTGAGTATTAACTCAATCCACCTTTCTTGTTCATAAGGTATGATAATGTTCCTCAAGAAATCAACAGGCTAAGGTGCAGAGTGAACTATCATGCTCTAAAGTTTCTTCCTGAAATTGACAATATGGCTGATTTACTTGTATCTAGAATGAGGAACCGAACAGGCAGTTCTAATCCGTTCATGTAAGTTTCTAATTCTTCTGAACCAGATCATCTGAAGTTTATAATTACTTAAAATGTGCCCTTTCAGAAGAAAGGTCTTCAAAAAAATTTCATACGTATCTATTTCCACTTGTATATCAGGGCTCTTCATTTAAGGTTTGAGAAAGGTATGGTGGGTCTTTCTTTCTGTGATTTTGTGGGGACTAGGGTAGAGAAAGCTCTGATGGCTTTATACAGACTTAAAGAATGGCCCCGACGGTTCAAGGTATCATTTTTCTCAAGTTGAGATTTTTGTACTGAGATTTAAATCCAGGCTAACATATAATATCTATCTTGGGATTTGTATTGCAGGATGGTTCCCATCTTTGGGCATTGGCTCTTCAGAAGCGAAAGGAAGGACGCTGCCCTCTTGAACCCGGTGAGGTAGCAGTGATGCTTCGTGGTATGGGCTATCCTAAAGAAACACAAATATATGTGGCTTCTGGGCAGGTTTATGGTGGACAGAATCGCATGGCCCCACTCAGGAACATGTTCCCCAATCTTGTAAGTACAATTCCTTAATCTGTTTTACTTAATTCACATGTGGAAATACATAATATTTCCTTTGTCATCTAAAGAAACAAGATACTATGAAATCTCTGTGAGCCTTGAAAGTAGTAATGTTGACTGTGCACGATAGTTCTTTAGCTGTTACAATCAATAGTTTCATTAAGGATCTGTTACAGGTCACAAAGGAGGAATTAGCCACCAAATCAGAGTTGGATGGATTTAGAAAGCACGTGACAAGTCTGGCGGCTCTAGACTTCTTGGTCTGTTTGAAGTCTGATGTCTTTGTCATGACACATGGTGGAAACTTTGCTAAACTAATCATAGGGAATCGAAGGTACCTAGGTCACCGACTAAAATCCATAAAACCAGACAAGGGTCTGATGTCCAAATCTTTAGGAGACCCCTACATGGGTTGGGCCACATTTGTAGAAGACGTGGTCACGACCCACCAGACTCGAGCAGGACTACCAGAAGAAACTTTCCCCAACTATGACATCTGGGAGAACCCCCTGACACCTTGCATGTGTAGAACCTGATCAATATAGTTCTTATAGCATAGCACATACCATAGGCAACACCATATTGGAAGATAATGCACCCAAGTGAAGCGCTTAATTCTTGGTTGGGAAAGCCAGAAGTTATAGCGTGCAGGTGATGAAGTTTTAGAACGTCGGAGCCTTGGTGGATGTGATGAGATGTGATGAGAGGTCTCTCAGCTGCCAATACAATTTTACCAGCGCTTCAGATTTTTGCCTTACTTAGATCAGAAATGTGATCTTCCATGGCAGCTACATATTTGTATTGTCATTTTTCATGTATAAAGTATGATTTACATGTATGGAATGCAATTTTTGACTGAGTTAGCATTCTAGCAGCAGAAATTGTGCCTGTCGATATTGCTCGAATCCACATTGCTTCACCACTTTCATTTCTGTCGCTTTAATTTTTGTTGCGGACCATGTTTATAAATATAATTAGTAGAGCAACTGAGGTATTTTAATTTTTTTGGATAGAGATCAACTCAATTTTATTCTAGTTTTTTAATTTGTTTTGTAGTTGGAGATAGGAAAGCGGGAGTTTCGAATTCGAAATTCCTTTTCTTTTGCACCTGAGATTTTTTTCTTTTACACAGGGATTGCTGGTGCTTTGGGTACAACTCAAATTTTAATAGCTCTGTTTAATATTTTTAAAGGGAGAATAATGTCTTATGTCCTGAATTATAAAAATTGTAACAAAATGTCCTGAAATATGATTAATTACAATTTATGCCCCAATATATTACGGTATTCACAAAAATATTTTGAATTATGATTAATTGCATCATATGTTCTGAATTATTGATAAATTTATAAATTTGTTTTGAGCAATATCAATATAATAGATTTTCAGTTGCTAGAATTGGATCCATCGGGACTAATTTGATGATAATTCACAAAGTAAGATGTAATTAGTTATACTTCAAGATATTTTTTATGAAAATCTTCTTAATTTGAGATATAATATGTACTTAGTCATAATTGGGCACATTTTGTTACAATATTAACAATTTGGAATATAAAGCCTAATTTTCCATTTGAAAAATGGAGTACGTCAGATGCAATGTTGGAGTTATTTCATTGTTTCTAGATTACAAATAACGGTGATCAAAGTTGAGGTGGTCGAGTCATTGACACCCACGCCACCCAAAAAAATAAACAAAAATAAACAAAAAATTGTAAAAGAGAAGGTATCCAATACATAAGCACCCTTAGATGCTACTATCAGACGCCGCGTGGGCGTCACATGCCTTTTTATTTTTTATTTTATTTTTTTTTTCTGGGCGTTTTTTACTTTTTTTTATCCGATTTTTTCTTATTCTTTTTATTTTGTTCCCCAAAAATATATACCCTAAAATAGCATTAATGAACCCTAAAATTAAAATAAATTGATTTAATTTGTTTGAAATGAGTATGAATTTATATCCTAAAATAGAATTAATAAACACTAAAAACACGCAAAATAAACCCCTAAAAACACCTCTAAAAAACCTTAAAAAATACAAAATAAACCCCTAAAAATATCCCCCCTAAAAAACCCTAAAAAACACAAAATAAATCCCTAAAAATACCCCAAAAAAACTCTAAAAAACACAAAATATACCCTAAAAAAAACCCCTAAAAAAACCCCCTAAAAAATCATGAACACTAAAAAAACCTCTAAAAACATGAACCCCTTTAAAAAATCATGAACCCCAAAAAAACCCTAAACTACTAAGGTCTAAACATTAATTCGAATGGAAAAAATCACAATTTGAACTAAAAAAACTAGTATAAAATAACTAGCAGACCCTTTGCTTTTTAATGATACAAATGATACTTTTCGAATTTTTGGTGATACTTTTTAGTGAAACTGTTGATACTGATTTTACTGTTTTTCTCTACTTTTTTGAGGGTTGACCCGCGTTGACTGGATCAAAGCGCAGGTTTGACCCGACCCGTCTCATATAGCACTATTTACAACCGTTGCATGGAAGTGTTTGCCATTGTAAAATGGGATTTAGGGATTAGGAGCGGTCAACTAGGGGTTGTAGTGAGACATCTCGGTCTTAGTTGCAACCATGCATTTAGCTAATGAGATATAGACATTTGTCTCTATCCTATTGGTCAATTAATTTTATTTAGATATATAAATAAAATTGATATATCTTTTATATAATATAATAAAAATAAATAAAAAATACACCAAATTTTATTTTATTTTTCCTCTATAAATAGAAATCAATTTTGCTATATTTCAATACATTTTAAAACTATCTATTTTTTCTCTAATTTTCTATTTTTTGTAATTTTAGAAAATGTAGTTTAATTGATGTGAAACATCTTGTAATTTATGTTATTAATTTAGTTTGTAATATTTTTGGTATTGTCTATTTATTGCTCAATTTTCCTTTTTGGAATGATTTCATTTTCTTGTTATAATTATAATTATTATATTATTTTTATTACACGTAATATTTTAATCTTAAAAATAAAATAAAATAAAATAAAAGAATTTATGTTGTGGTCATTGATAAAACATGCAAAATAGATATGATTGAGTTGGATAAATATTGATGACATGAAATACAGAGATAATTTAATTAAATATTAAAATAGTTGGGTGGGTAGGGTGATCTGTTATTTATGGTCTCAAAGACCTACTTGTCACAACAAAGGAAATAGTGAATCCCAAAAGCTGAAAAATAAATAAAAAATATACCAAATTTTATTTTATTTTTCCTCAATAAATAGAAATCAATTTTGCTATATTTCAATACATTTTAAAATTATCTATTTTTTCTCTAATTTTCTATTTTTTGTAATTTTAGAAAATGTAGTTTAATTGATGTGAAACATCTTGTAATTTATGTTATTAATTTAATTTGTAATATTTTTGGTATTGTCTATTTATTGCTCAATTTTCCTTTTTGGAATGATTTCATTTTCTTGTTATAATTATAATTATTATATTATTTTTATTACACATAATATTTTAATCTTAAAAATAAAAATAAAATAAAATAAAAAAATTTATGTTGTGGTCATTGATAAAACATGTAAAAAAGATATGGTTGAGTTGGATAAATATTGATGATATGAAAGAGAGAGATAATTTAATTAAATATTAAAATAGTTGGGTAGTTAGGGTGATTTGTTATTTGTGGTCTCAAAGACCTACTTGTCACAACAAAGGGAATAGTGAATCCCAAAAGCCGAAAGGACGCATTATTACTTTATTATTGGCATATTTACTACTTACTAGAGGGGTTATTATGTTTTAACTTATGTTAACGTAAAATTACACTTTGATACCTACATTATAGTTTACTCAGTGTACACCCAAGTGTGATTTACCTCTTATGTGCGGTTTGCATATTATTGCACACAATAGCGATTTTAAACAAAAATTCTTAGAGGGTCTCACTACATTGTATATATATAAAAAAAATCTCAGGCGCAGATGGGGCCGAAATCAACCGACAACTAAAAAAGACAGAGAAAAATAAGGGAAGGGAGGGGAGGGGTGGGGATGGGGGGAGGGGAGGCAAGACCTCCTAACCCCCTAAATCCGCCACTGATTGCACATGAGCTGTGGTTTGCATATTGCACATGAACATCAGATAGCGATTGCGAGTTACTTCATTATTAAAAATAATGTTTATTCTCACAATTTTCTACTGTTATTGAAAAATTAAGTTTAATTCCAAAGTATATAAATATTTCTAACAATTCGATTACTTAGACTAATATATCTTGCACAATTATACAGTTAATCAATCATATTTGCTACAATGCATACATTAGATTTTATATTCCTTGAAATGTCGATTTTGTTTTTGTAAATTGATTGGAAATTTGAATTTATTAGGTGGGTGGCTTAAGAATCAAGTTGTTGAATTAAAATTTCAAAGAGTTTTTGAGTATTTAAGTTTGATTTAGTGGATTCACTAAAGAATTGAATTGTTCACCAGTCAAGTTTGTTTGGGTGGATTGATTGAGGTGTTAGTTAAGCTATTGTCTTGATTTCAAGACCATTTAGATATTTGAAGGGGAGATTGAATACTCTTCAAGTTTATTTTAGTGAATTGATCGACATAAAAACTTGAATATTAAGCGGGAGAAGCTAGCCATTCAAATATTTGAAGGGAAGATCGAATACTCTTCAAGAATATTTTAGTGAATTGATCAAGATAAAAACTTGAATATTAAATATGAAAAGCGGGAGACGTTTATCTTTTATACATGAATTTTCATCACTTGAATGTCTCCAAAAACGTACTTGAAATGAGTTTGGATTCTAAAAGTTCAGGTCCAATAATATCACCTCACCCAAGAAGATATAGTTGATAGGGTAAATTGTCGTTTATATCTTAGACTATTTTTCTTTTTTCAAATTTCTTGTAAATTATCACTTTTGTCAACTTAATACTTAGGTTGTTTGAAAACTAATTAAATTTAACATGCCATGCATTTTCTTGCATTTGAAAAAGGCATGATTATGCTAGGACTTGATGAGAAATTATACTTTAATTAGTGGCAGGACCGTCTTCAAGATTTATGAGGTCCTAGCAATTATATGTCTATCTAATACAAATATTTTACTATATATTTATAGTTGATATTAAATGAAAAATATTAAACACTGGTGAACAATGAAAAAATAAAATATAATCAAAATCACGTATACCAATTCATCGACAAATAATGTTTTTGGAAAATAAACACTAACTAAGTTCACACTCTTCGCGCTTTTTGTTGTGCAAAAGTATCAATCAAAACACTGTATTCAAGCTCAGCTACCATTTTTTTCTCATGGCCAAACCATTCAATCTATCTTTTGACATAGTTGATCGAAGATAATTTTTTATCCACTTTAGCTTGGAGAAACTTCTTTTTGGTATAGTCAATAATATTCTCTACCAACAAGTCAATCTTTCTTTGGGACAAATTATCCTCCCAATTTTTCGGATCAAACAAATCATCCAATTCTTCACCACAAATATCTAAATTATCATTAATTTTTCGGCATCATTCACAATTTCCTCATCTATTTCGTTCACTTCTTAACTATCAGTTAAATGAATATTATCCCTCAAATAATCTTTTTTAACTTCAATTATAGATTTGATAGGTTCTTCAACTACGGGTGCAATAGGTACTTCGACAATAGGAATCGTAGTAGATTTTACGTACCTATCCATGGATCCAGCTAGGGATTTCATAATGGCCTCTTGTCTTTCTTTTTTCTTTCTTTTTGAACTTCCCGATTCGAATTTTCTTTTGGCCGTCATAATTCACTACGTGAACCTTATAAAAACAATATAAATACATCAATATACAATGCGTCAATACCCACAAAATTTACTAGAATAGAACTATAGAAGAATATAAAAAAAAACCATACCTTAAGAGTGCCAATAGAATAATTATGTGGAGTACACAAGTTTTCATCTTCAGCTAATCTCAGTCTTCTCTGCTATAACTTCTAATCTGCTTTCTTTTGATATATCTACCGTTTTTTTCTTTCTTGTGTATAAAGCTTTGGTTTATTTTGTTTTTAATTTAAGTATACTTATACTTATTTTAATATATAATTAATATTTTTTTTTAAAAAAATTTGAGGCCCTAATCATGGGGAGGCCCTAGGCCCATGCCTAGGTGGCCTCCACTCTGTCTAGTGGATAGTGATTGTGGTAATACATTTTAATAATTTTTTATTATCTCTCTAATATCTATATCTATGTAATTCTATAAAATGAAGTTCTCCGCAGATACTTTTCCCTCCCAAAAATATCAAATCATCTATAATTTTTATAAATAAAAAATCTTTATACCTTTTTTTTATCTCCCGCTCTCTCACGTACACATGCCACACTTTTTATTTTATTTTAGAATTTATTTATACTATATTCAATGACATTTTTTTTATATACATGACATTCAAAATCTATTTGTATGAATGAATAAATATATGAGTTTTCACATATTAAGAAGTGATTGTTAATCCTCGGTAGATTTTATTATGCCAAATAATCACCAACATATATCAAAAATACATTATATAAAATAATTAAGTGAATTATTTCGTAAAATATTATAATTGGTAGCATGTTTTATTATATTTTATACATAGATATAACATTTATAATATTTTTTAATTATACTGAATATGACATAGTTTACAATTTAACATTCTAATTAAATGAGTAACTAAATAAAACAGAGATTGATATTTATAAATTCATATAGTCTATTATATTATTTGTAGTAGTTAATTAATTATTTATACAATTATTTAAAATATATTATATTATAATATAATATGCATGTACATATATACATGTGTATATGTGTGTAATCAAGCAATTATTTCTGTTTACGATTGTCAACTTAATTTTTTTTTAAAATTTGAAATAATAAAAGGATAACCAGATAAATAAAAAATGGTATTAATTTATTAATTAAAACATTAATTATCTATAAAATATAAAAATGTAACACTTAATCTAATAATTTTATTATTTTTTAAATATTGTATTAGTAATTGGGATACTATTCTATCATTAGAATTGAATTTCCCGACTTTGATGACGTGGGATTTTTATTAAAACCCCATAGAGAACTGATTCAGATATTCCAAGCTATAAAAAACTATGAAGAGGCGGTCTATCAGATATGACTCATTTTCCATCTAAATAATCATATTAAACACCAATATATTAACTATACCATTCTTTGATTCCACACAAATCTCGATTAGAAAATACGAACTTATTGTCTAACATGGTGACTACAACTTGGGTAGGTGATTCATACAAGGGCTCTTCTTGCATGCTTACACCAATTGTATGTAAATATTATATTAGACGGGAAAAAATAAAATTTTATTTTAAAAAAAGTATTACTTATAATAATGAAGTATATCATATTTATTTTATGAAAAAATACTGTTAAAAATTGATGATAATTTTATAATTATTACTATATTTTTTAAATTGAAAAAATTATTACTTTTAATACTAAAAAATAGGGAAAGGGTCTCGCAGGCTCCTGAACTTTTTGGCAGGGACCTCGCAGGCCCCTGAACTTTTTTTTTTTGCTCAATTGAGCCCCTGAATTTTTTTTTTGGTCTATTGGGCCCCTTCGTTAAGCCCCTCTTGACGGGGCCATTAGTTCAACCTAAAACGACGTCATTTTAGGGTTTATTCGAATTAAAAAAATTCTAAACTCAATTAAAAATGCACCCAACCCATTTTAATAGAAACCCGACCCGACTCAGAGATAAACCCGCCCCATTTAGCTTTAAAATTGGGGAATTTAGGGCGGGTTTAGGGTTCTCAATTCCAACTGGCATTCACTTTCTCTCCCATTTTCCATTCTTCCCAAAATTTGCAGACCTCGCAACCACCGCTGCCATTATCCCATTTGCGGCTGCCGCCGCCTTAAGGCCTCTTCCGTCGTCATCATCGTCCACCGTCAACCTTAACTTCTTCACACCGCAGCCGCCAGCCTTACCTCCTCCCCTCCTTTCGCACAACAGTCGCTGACCTTCACACAGTAGTCACCGAAAATAATGGAGGTCGTGACCTTTTTTCCGACAAAGCTCCAGACCAGGTCAACGTTGTTAGTTTTGTATACTAGAAGACTTGTCTTTGTATACTTTTCTGATGATATGATGATATGAAATGAAAGTTATTGCAGTCACTATTTGCATTTAGATTATGTTCTATAATTGTTCTATGCAATGCTCCATATACTTATATTGTAGATGATATGGTGTGGGGAGTCACACGGTAAAGATCATATCATTAGAACCTTGTAATGTATTAAAGAGCTCACGGCTTAGATGGTCCTGAACACACCATCGGTACACCGTAGAATAATCTGATAAGTTAGTTTATCTTGGCTAACTGATTATTCTAGTACACTGGTTAATGTATTGAGGAGGATCACGATAGGATACTATTCTCTGTCTCTGACCCAGTTACTGAGAGAATAAAGATCCACAGAGTTCGGGTTCTGAACTCATGTGATATTGGCGAGCATATGTGTGTGTTGTTTATTACTTTGATTTATCAATGGGTGAGATCTTTTCGTAGATCGAATTCGATATCTTGGGTAATAACAATGTATACATGATGTCTCGAGCAGTATGCATGAGCACTGTGTCCTGGTGTGCCAGGTTGATGATGTTCTCTTGAGGAAGCACAAGTTCATGTTGAAACCCTACAGGTGGAATTTATTCCGTACATGAATAAAGCTTGTGTGGTACTACTCAAGGTTTTAGATGTTAATTAATTATAGCTGTCAGAGGCTTACATAATTAATTAATGAACATTATATCTTAAACACGGGGAATGACTGGACTAAAAGAGAAAGCATATTCGCAAATATGTATTAAATTGGTAGGTCAGTTTTACTTTTTTAGTGGAATAAAAGTAAAACTTAATTTGTTTAATTATATCCTAAGTTTATTGGATATTGGATATTAAATAAATTAGTGGGCCAATTTAATATTATTCTAGATCCCTGTTGTAGCCCAATTGACTGATAGTGGACTGGATATTGAACTTGAGATAGAGACCCAAACCCAGTAGGGTTTGGAGATCTAATTTTCACCCGCCTCCCTATAAATAGGGAAAGGGGGGCGAAATTTACACAATAATTATTCAGCCCCTCTTTGTCTCTCAAAGTTATCCACAGATTTCACAACTCTATCTAGTAGATTTCAGCCCACTCTGAATCTAGATACAGTTCGGGAATACAACAGAAGATCTTGGAGTAGAATTTGTGGTGGTCGAAATTTTGAGCTAGGTGGCGCCTGTCACAGTATTCATTCAACAGCAAGATTAGATCTTTAATCTTGTCCACAGACCGTCTATCGATTTGTAAGTAGATTCGTTTCTATGTCTTCCGCTTTATTAGATTCGAATCTGCTTTGCATGCTTTTTGTATAGACTGTGATAAACATGCATGTTACATAAAATTATGATTTGCATGAACACGGATTAATGAACAACCAAATTGATCATGCGGTGGTTTAATTCGAAAAAAAACCCAACAACTGGTATCAGAGAGGGTTTTGGCACTGTTCTAGAATTAATCCAAGTATAAAAGTTGAACCACATGATTAAATTTGATGATGAATTTATGGTGTTTAAATTTTCAGATTTAATTGGCTATATATTTCGATTTTTATGGTATTCAAAACTTGGAAGAATTTTTGGATTGAATTCGAAAATTCTAGTTTTGAATTGTTGGAATTTTCGATCATGATGAGATGTAGATTTGGGATGATATTTGATGGTCTTCAAATTTCCAGATTCTTGTCTCATAATTTTCAAAAATTTGAAGATCAATTTTTTCGAAAATTGATGTTATAAAATTCCCTAATTTTGTGTTAAAATTTTCGAACACTATAATTAAATTTTGATGGATTTTTGATCTACATCAAAATTTCCAGATTTAATTTGGATAGGGTTCGAAATTTTTGATGGTTAGATTTGGATTTGGTGATTTTTGATGTATATCAAAGATTGCCTAATTCTAATCTAGATAGGTTTGAAATTAGAATTTTAAATTTGGTAATTTTTGAAGTGGATCAAAATTTCCTGATTTTTATTCTTGAAAATTTCGAAACCTATAGCTATATAATTTGGAATAGTTTTTTGATTAATTTCCAAATGTGAAATATAGTGTAATTTTTGATTTTTAATAAATTAATTTGGAGAAGATTTTGATGAAAATCAAATTTCCAGATTTATTAATTAATGTGGATCGAAAATTTAGTTGTTGGATTAAAGATTTGATGTTATTTGATGTATATCTTAATTTACCTAATTTTAATCTAGATAGATTTGAAAATAGAATATTAAATTTGGAAGAATTTGAAGTGGATCAAATTTCCAGATTTATTATTTGGATATTTTCGAAATCTATGTAATTAAAATTGGATAAGGTGGTTTTTGGATATATACAAATAATTATCAAAATCCAATTGTGATAAGAATTTAATTTTGGATAAGTTTTGGAAGATTTTGGATTGGAATCAAATCTCCAAACTTTATCTTTAAAGATTTAGATTCTTATGGATAATATTTGGATTAGATTTTTGATTTATATCAATATATTCAATTATTATTTAATTAGGGTGGCTTAGAAAATATTAAATAAATTTGGTGGATAATTATAAATAATTTCCAGATTTATTTTAAGGATATTTTCGAAAATACAAGATTAAAATTGGTGGATAATTATTTTAATTTCCAATTTTTATCTTGTGGATAATATCGAATTAATTAATTTAATTAATTGTAAAATTCGAATATTATTTAATATTCATGCATAGATATCATATGTTATTTTATGTGGATCATATAATACATGATTGTTGGTTTTGTAGACTGTGTTTGTTTGCAGGTTTACCAACTATCATGGCTCCTTTATTTTATGTGATGTATGTTTATGTTGAATGGATGTTGGCCGTATGCCGGTTTGGCTACGTGATTTTAATCCATGAGAAAATCCATGGATTAGGTCTAGGTTTTATTTTACGTTGGTTTAATATAATAGATATATAGCTGTTAGACCGAGTTTTTGAGTTGTAATTTTTATTCTAGCAATATTAGATTTTTCCTTTCGGAATAGATAGTCTGTATTGAATAAAGATCAGAGATCAACTCAAAAGAAGGAAAGTGGTTCAGCACCAAAAGGAAGGTTCACCGGTTCACGTCCCAAAACCCTAAATGGAGTTAGGATTTTCGGCGAGGCGCGGTGAAGGGGCGGCGGTTCCAAGCCCTGTTTCCGGAGCTGACTTTCCAGTTTTATCTCATCAATCAACATGAGATATAAGCCATGATAGTTGGAATATTACTGTTGCTTATTATGTTGAAGCATGCAATGGATGTTTATCTTTTTATGTGATGTTTGCATGTTCGATAATAGGATAAAATGAAACCTCAAACATAAATAACTAAGTGGGAGAGATTCATACCAAAGTATGAAGAAATCTCATACGGTCTCCATTAAAATCTGGTTTAATTGAGAAGTGATGGGCATGCGCGTTGACATCGGTCTTCCTCCATATCGGATGTGTCATATCACAGATTTCTCTAGAAATTAAATCTCCTAAATGGATAGCTGTAGAACACTATTAAGACTAACTGACTCCTTCATCTGGAGCGGTTAAATTCGAGTAGTGATCTTGGTGCGAAGATAATGGTGTGCACACTTAGATGTAATTTATTGATAAACGTCCACACGATCGTGGCTTATCAGTTAGACGATTACATGACCGTGTTAATTATCCGGCTATTAATTTGCTTGTTGTAAGGAAACTCAACTGGAGGAAAATTAAATGTTTAACCTATTTAAAGATGTTTTTTTATAAACGTCCACATTATCGTGGCTTATGAAAGACATTTTTAAAGTGTCGGTGGAAAAGTATATAATTTTTATGAGGCTTTCGATTATATACTGTTTATCCTAAACGTGTTTTGTGACTGTACTGCATGTTTAATTTTAGTTATTTCATATCATCAATGGCACTCTCCAATCTGTCCTCAATCCTCAAAGAAAACAAACTTGTCGGTGAAAACTACAATGATTGGATTCGTAACCTTAACCTAGTTCTAGTTGCTGAGGGACACAAGTTTGTACTTGAAGAGGTATGTCCTGACAAGCCCGATGAGGGTTTTGACGAAGCCCAAAGGGCTGTGTATAACAAGTGGGTCAAGTCTGATGAGATAGCGCGCTGCTACATTCTGGCTTCCATGTCGAATGTGTTGCAACATCAGCATCAGACTATGAAGACTGCTTATGATGTCATGCTCAACCTTAAGGAGCTCTTCGGTTATCAGAACCGCTCGGCTCGCCACTTAGCAATGAAGAAGAGAGGTACATCTCACACTCTGGTTGTGGAAACATGTTTAACAACTTGTTCTACCCAATCATGGGTAGTAGATACTGGAGCTACTGATCATGTTTGCATGTCTTTACAGGGGTTCCTGGTAAAAAGACAGCTGAGTGAGGATGAGATCACCGTCTACATGGGCAATGCTACGAGAGTGGCGGCTGTTGCAGTGGGAGACGTTGTTTTACCTTTCAGTAGTGATAGAACTTTGGTTTTGAAAGATTGTCTTTATGTGCCTGGTTTTAGGCGAAACTTAATTTCAGTTTCTAAATTGATTATGGATGGATATTCTGTTTCTTTTGATAACAAAGTAGTTATCTTTAGTGGTAAACATTTTATCTGTTCTGGCACATTGGATGGACACTTATACTTTCTTAAACCAACTGAAAACACTACGCAAAAACAACTGTTGAATACATCGATCATAAACCCTAACAAGAGAAAAGAACCTTCGAAATTGAATCAAACCTATCTTTGGCATCTAAGGCTAGGTCACATTAACCTTAAGAGGATACAAAGGCTTGTAAACGATGGACCATTATCTTCTTTGGTACTGGAATAGTTTCCTTTGTGTGAATCCTGTTTGGAAGGTAAAATGACCAAGCGTCCTTTTCAGTCAAAAGGAAATAGATCTGAAGGGCTATTAGATTTGATTCACTCTGACCTATACGGCCCTATGTCAGTTCAAGCTCGAGAAGGGTTCGAGTATTTCATCACTCTCATTGATGATTACTCAAGATACGGTTATATCTACCTGTTATGTCACAAGTCTGAATGCTTTGAGAAATTCAAAGAGTTTAAGGCGAAAGCGGAGAAACGAATAGGTAGAATTATCAAGTCACTACGTTCTGATTGTGGTGGCGAGTACCTCTCAAGAGAATTTAGGGATTACATAGCAGAGAATGGGATTACATCCCAGTTGACTGCGCCTGGAACGCCACAACAGAATGGCGTGGCGGAAAAAAGGAATCGTACATTGTTAGAGATGGTTAGATCGATGATGAGTTATTCTGAGTTGCCTATTTTGTTCTGGGGATATGCCCTGGAAACAGCAACTTATATTCTTAACTTGGTTCCATCGAAATCAGTTCCTGCTACACCCATAGAACTATGGACTGGACGAAAGCCCAGTTTGAACCATATTCAGATTTGGGGTAGCCCAACACACGTGTTGGACAAGGAAACTGATAAGCTGGCTCCTCGTACTGATGTAAGGCTGTTCGTTGGATATCCTAGAGAAACGGGAGGTGGTTTGTTTTATAGTCCTAAGGATCAGAAGATCATTGTTATCACCAATGCTCGATTCTTAGAGGAAGACTATGTCATAAACCACAAATCAAGGAGTCACATCATCCTTGAAGAGTTAAGGGGAGGATCGAATCCTACACCGGTTGTACAAGAAGAGGAACTACCAAACACTGCACAACGTGTCACAGAAGTATAGGAACTGCCTCGTCGCAGTGGGAGGGTTGTACGCCAACCTGATAGATTCATTGGTCTGGGAGAGGCTTCAGATTTCCCAGAGGGTCTCAATGAATTGGATCCCAGGACCTATGACGAGGCAATTCGAGATACAGATGCAGATTCTTGGAAAACTGCAATGGAGTCTGAGATTGGATCTATGGATCACAATCAAGTCTGGGAACTTGTAGAACCACTAGATGGGGTAAAACCCATTGGCTGTAAGTGGGTCTACAAGCGCAAGAGAGGATCTGATGGGAAGGTTGAAACCTTCAAAGCTAGATTGGTGGCAAAAGGGTATACTCAGAAAGAATGGATCGATTATGAGGAAACCTTTTCACCGGTAGCCATGCTTAAGTCAATCCGGATTCTCTTGTCTATTGCCGCTCATTTGGATTATGAGATCTGGCAGATGGATGTCAAGACGGCTTTCCTAAACGGAAGTCTTGAGGAAAACATTCACATGAAACAACCAGAGGGATTCATTGCTAAGGGCCAAGAGCACTTGGTGTGTAAGCTTAAGAGATCCATTTATGGACTTAAGCAGGCATCGAGGTCTTGGAACATCTGATTTGACGAGGTTATCCAGTCATATGGATTCGTGCAAAGTCCGGATGAGAGCTGTGTGTACAAGAAATGTGACGGAAACGTGGTGGCATTCCTCGTACTTTATGTTGATGACATCTTGCTTATTGGAAACAGTAAGAAGGCGTTGTCAAACATTAGGGTGTGGTTGTCCGAGCAGTTCAATATGAAGGATCTAGGTGAAGCTGGACATGTCCTTGGCATCAAGATCATTCGTGATCGCCAGAAAAGGATGTTATGTCTGTCCCAGACGACTTATATCGATACAGTGCTAGCTAGATTTGGCATGCAAGATTCCAAGAAAGGTTTTATACCTTACAGGCATAGAATTCATCTATCCAAGGAAATGTGTCCCTAAACACAGTCTGAGATAGAGGAAATTAAGAAAGTACCATATGCTTCGGCTGTGGGAAGTTTGATGTATGCTATGCTATGCACTAGGCCTAATATATGCTATGCCATGGGCATGGTAAGCAGATATCAGTCTAACCCTGGACAAGGTCACTGGACTGCGGTCAAAAAATTCTCAAGTACCTTAAAAGGACTCGAGATTATATGTTGGTTTTCCACTTTGATAGTCTAGTACCTTTGGGTTACACGGACTCAGATTTTCAATCCGACAAAGATCAGAGTAAGTCTACCTCGGGCTATGTGTTTACATTAGGAGGTGGAGTCATCGCATGGAGGAGCATTAAGTAGAAATGCATTGCGGATTCCACCATGGAAGCTGAGTATGTAGCTGCCTCTGAGGCTGCAAAAGAGGTTGTCTGGCTCCGCGGGTTCCTAGTGGGCTTGGGCGTGGTTTCTGATTTGCTTAAGACTTTCACGATATACTGTGATAACTTTGGTGCAGTGGCAAATTCGAAGGAACCCAGAGCCCACAAGGCAAGTAAACACATAGAGAGAAAGTACCATCTTATACGAGAAATCGTTAAGAGAGGAGACGTGGCGGTGGTCAAGATTGCATCTGAGGACAACCTGGCTGATCCATTCACGAAGAGCCTGGCGGCTAAGACCTTTGATGGTCACGTGGAGAAAATGGGAGTGAGATGCAGACCCGGTAGCGCAGTTTGAGTTGATAGTTTTAGATTGGAGAGTTTTCCAGTTAGTTAATTATGCTTGAAAGACATGCTTCAAGTATAAGTGGGAGATTGTTAGTTTTGTATACTAGAAGACTTGTCTTTGTATACTTTTCTGATGATATGATGATATGAAATGAAAGTTATTGCAGTCACTGTTTGCATTTAGATTATGTTCTATAATTGTTCTATGCAATGTTCCATATACTTACATTGTAGATGATATGGTGTGGGGAGTCACACGGTAAAGATCATATCATTAGAACCTTGTAATGTATTAAAGAGCTCACGGCTTAGATGGTCCTGAACACACCATCGGTACACCGTAGAATAATCTGATAAGTTAGTTTATCTTGGCTAACAGATTATTCTAGTACACTGGTTAATGTATTGAGGAGGATCATGATAGGATACTATTCTCTGTCTCTGACCCAGTTACTGAGAGAATGAAGATCCACAGAGTTCGGGTTCTGAACTCATGTGATATTGGCGAGCATATGTGTGTGTTGTTTATTACTTTGATTTATCAATGGGTGAGATCTTTTCGTAGATCGAATTCGATATCTTAGGTAATAACAATGTATACATGATGTCTCGAGCAGTATGCATGAGCACTGTGTCCTGGTGCGCCAGGTTGATGATGTTCTCTTGAGGAAGCACAAGTTCATGTTGAAACCCTGCAGGTGGAATTTATTCCGTACATGAATAAAGCTTGTGTGGTACTACTCAAGGTTTTAGATGTTAATTAATTATAGCTGTCAGAGGCTTACATAATTAATTAATGAACATTATATCTTAAACACGGAGAATGGCTGGACTAAAGGAGAAAGCATATTCGCAAATATGTATTAAATTGGTAGGTCAGTTTTACTTTTTTAGTGGAATAAAAGTAAAACTTAATTTATTTAATTATATCCTAAGTTTATTGGATATTGGATATTAAATAAATTAGTGGGCCAATTTAATATTCTTCTAGATCCCTGTTGTAGCCTAATTGACTGATAGTGGACTGGATATTGAACTTGAGATAGAGGCCCAAACCCAGTACGGTTTGGAGATCTAATTTTCGCCCCCTCCCTATAAATAGGGAAAGGGGGGGGGCTAAATTTACACAATAATTATTCAGCCCCTCTTTGTCTCTCAAAGTTATCCACAGATTTCACAACTCTATCTAGTAGATTTCAGCCCACTCTGAATCTAGATATAGTCCGGGAATACAACAGAAGATCTTGGAGTAGAATTTGTGGTGGTCGAAATTTTGAGCTAGGTGGTGCCTGTCACAGTATTCATTCAACAGCAAGATTAGATCTTTAATCTTGTCCACAGACCGTCTATCGATTTGTAAGTAGATTCTTTTCTTTGTTTTCCGCTTTATTAGATTCGAATCTGGTTTGCATGCTTTTTGTATAGACTGTGATAAACATGCATGTTACATAAAATTATGATTTGCATGAACACGGATTAATGAACAACCAAATTGATCCTGCGGTGGTTTAATTCGAAAAAAACCCCAACAAACGTGCCTAGTGGACATCTACTGCAACATTTGATCTATTGTGAGAAATGGGGCGACAGACGTGTCTCGGCGGCGGCGACGCTGCAGATACATTCGACCGATGGTGGCGGCGGTTAAGGGTGGTGGTGGATGAGTGGATCTTTTTTTTTTTTTTTTTTTTTTTTTTTTTTTTTTTTCTGGCAAGATTCTTGGAAGAAGGGGGAGGAGGGGAGGATAGATGGGAGATGGATTTATTTCAAATTAATAAAAATGAAATGAGCAGGTTTAAAGCTAAATGTGGCGGGTTTATCTCTGAGTCGGGTCGGGTTTCTATTAAAATGGGTTGGGTGCATTTTTAATTGAATTTATAATTTTTTTTAATTCGAATAAACTCTAAAACGACGTCGTTTTAGGTCGAACTAACGGCCCTGTCAAGAGGGGCTTGACGGAGGGGCCCAATAAACCAAAAAAAAAAAAAGTTCAGAGGCTCAACAAAAAAAAGTACAGGAGGCTGCGAAGTCCCCGCAAAAAAGTTCAGGGACCTGCGAGGCCTTTTTCCTCTAAAAAATATTTATATGATATAAAATTTATATACAATTATTATTATATACAAGGATTTGCCTTGATTTAATTTAATTATATTAGTAGACTTTATTTTTAGAAGGAAGCTTTTGTGGACTTGGGGGATAACATAAAAATAAGAAGTATTTAATTACGTACAATATTATTGAATGCGTCATGAGACAACACGTATGTTGTTCTAGTACATTCCGATATGAACGAGAAATGAAACTTAACCACAAAGACAGAAAAAAAAAAGAGAATAATAAAACAAAATCCCGCGGCGAAATCTGGACCTTACAAATGGGGCCCATCAATATGAACGGCTCAGATTAAATCTTGCCATCAATCCACGCCTTTTCTTCACCCTTTATTAAAACACCAAACCAGAATCTCATTTCCTCTTCTCGTTTTCAAGATTCATTCTTTTCAGCTAAGCGACATACACTCACTAACAGAATCTGCGTGAATCTTAATTTGTTGAACTGCGATGGCGGATCATGATCATCACAAGGAAGAGGAGAAGAAGGGCGAGTCTATGATGGATAAAATTTCCGATAAAATTCATGATCATCATTCTTCTTCTTCGTCGTCGTCGGACTCCGACGATGAGAAGAAGAAGAAGACGACGCCGTTGAAGGACAAGGTTTACCGCCTCTTCGGCCGGGAGAAGCCTGTTCACAAAGTCCTTGGCGGCGGCAAACGTATGTTCACGAACTTTAAATTTTAAATTAACTTCTTTTTTCTTCGGATCTTTGTTATTATTAATATTATATTATTGTTATTTTTTTGGTTGAGTTTTGCGTTTAAGATATAAGAGGGTTTTAGTAAGTTACTTATTTCAGTTATTTGTGTGTTTGGGTCTCTGTGGAACCTTTTTTTTTCTCTCTTGGTTGTGACTTGGGAGAGGAGGGCTGTCTACTTCTCGAAATTTTGGTTTTTTGGATTTTTTTTTCTTTTATTTTTTTTTTAGATTTTCGACGTTTCGAGATTTGTGAACTGTGCACGAAATTCTAACTTGCCTTTTGTGGTTATTGCATTTTTGGTAGTGTACCGAGAATTTTATTCTTCCTATGGCAATTTTTGGAGTAATATTTTAGCTTACTTCCAAAATTTCCGGGGATTTCCATTATTTAATTTGCTATGTTTTTGTTATCCGCTTCATTATTTTTTGGGAGACTTAATTTTATTTTTTATGTATCAAGTATTCTGCGATCGTGTTTTTCGTTGAATTTTTTCTTCGGATGCATCTTATCATCTTGTACTTAATTATTTATCATTGTATTTTCACTTGTGTTTTGGTGTTTACATAAAGTTTGCTATTCGTCGATTCTTGAATAAGATTCTTGGGAATATTTTCAACAAGTTGTGTTGATTAATTCTACCATAGTAGCTTTGATTTATTAACTTTGAATAATATAATGCAAAAGTTTGTGGTTGGCATGAGCATTTGGTTGGGTAAAAGGTAGGCACCTTTAGGCAGTTTTAAGAGTCGTAATTATTAAGCATGCATCGTGATCCAGCGAATTCACTTTATTATTCTATCCTTGGCATGAATACTTTATTGCTGGTGTTCATAGTTTTTGGTTGCACGATGAATTAGAAAATCGACTTCATTTATGCCAATGATTTGTGCCACTATATTCAAATTTAGATGAGCTTGGATAGTTATGGCGATGCATCTGAAATATATTGGATAAACTAGAGTTTCAAAAGAGAAGTAATACATGCGTTTTATGATTTTCTCCCTAAGATAAACATACGTAATGACTAGAGCCTTTTGAATGTTCAGCTGCTGATGTTTTCCTATGGAGGGACAAGAAGCTTTCAGCTGGAGTGCTTGGTGGGGCTACTGCTGCCTATGTCTTGTTTGATGTCATTGAGTACCATTTGATCACGCTGCTCTGTCATGGTTTGATCCTTGGTCTAGTCGGGTTGTTCTTGTGGTCAAACATCAACACCTTCATAAAAAAGTGAGCTCCCATTTGGCTTGCAAGTGATTGATTTTGATGTATATGGTGGATTCATTTCGTGTCTTACTTTTCTCTGTCTGTGTAGATCTCCACCACATATCCCAGAAGTAATTATCCCACAGGAGCCTGTGAGTAAGTTTGCTTCTGCACTGAGGATTGAAATTAACCGAGGCTTTGCAGTTCTGAGGGATATTGCATCTGGAAAGGATTTGAAGAAGTTCCTTTCGGTATGTGCTATTCAAATGTTGGAGAATGGGGTCATCTGTTTGATCCCAATAGCCGACTTTTTTTTGTTTCCATTCTCGAAAAATTAATATTCTAAAGTTCAGATAGGAAGTCAATTTTACTATGTCCTAATCACTATATGTGAAAACAGCAAATTACCATGTACATATCACGCAGCTGTTTTTAGATGCAAGATACTAAATTTAGCTAGAGTGTAAACTGCAATAGCAGCATATATGGCTTAGATGTTGTTGTATGCTCTCCTTGAAGCTACCTTAATGCGTTTCATAGACACTTTCCAATTAAGTGGTGATTCATGCATTGATTTTATTAATTATGCTGTTGATGAGCAGGTGATTGCCGGCTTGTGGGTTTTGTCCTTCGTGGGTAGTTGTTGCGACTTCTTGACGCTTCTTTACACAAGTAATGCCTCTGAACAAAGTTACTAATAAATTCCATGGTACTCCCGTTGCATATTCAGCTCTAACGTGATTTTCCTTGTTGGCAGTTACGATAGGGCTGTTCACTGTGCCTATCTTTTACGAGAAATACGAGGACAAGGTGGACTTTTATGCTGAGAAGGCAGTGGCCGAGCTGAAGAAACAATATGCTGTATTTGATGCTAAAGTTTTGTGCAAGATCCCGAGAGGGCCGTTGAAAGATAAGAAGAAAGACTGAGGATTATATTTTGTGGAACTTGCATTGTGGTGATGGCGAGCTCGTCTGTTAAAAGTTTTTTCTTAGTAATCACTTGATGGATCATTGTGGTTGGATATGGTGTTGCTAATTATGTTGATATATCACTACGCAAAGTACATGGTTATAGCCCGACTTCATCTTTGTAAAGTGTTTTATGTTTTTGTCGACGCAGCTGTTTTTGTTCATTTCTTGTTGTATGGATGTCATATTATATCAAAGTGCCATAGGTTCCCTCTTCCATAGGAGTTTTTTTTTTTTTGAGAACCTCTTCCTTTGGAGGTATTGTTCCAGAGCTCATTGATGGATCTTGCATGGTTATCTTCTACCTAGTTTCATTACTAGTTTATTTTTCCTACATCATGGAAGGAGAAAAAACAGAAATCTTGGATGGCATTACAATCCAACCTTCATCTTCTGCAATGCTCAATAAGCTCAATTACCTTCCTTTGGTTAAGATCCATTACCATTTCTCTTGGTGGACATACTAAACTGGTTCAGGCATTTGATGCTTGGATGGTTCAAGATCAACTCTGTCATGTCCTGGCTTCTTAATTCTATGGAGAGATTTTCAACTATTCTGAATCTTCAAAAGAACTATAGAAGTTAGTTAAGGACCTGTGACCTAAATAATGTTGCAAGAGTTTTCCAACTTATTTGTTCACCATCTTGGAATCTTGAAAGCCAAGTGGAATGAGTTCTACAATTTCAGACCCCAATAGTACTGATGCTACCATTCTTCTCAAGATATCATAAGAAGATAAAAGCTACCAGCTTCTTGCTAGTCTTGGACCCTGAGTTTAAAGATCTCAGAAGCCGCTTGTTTATCAGTCCTGAACTTCATACCTCATCTATGGTCTGCAGTACTATCCAACATGATGAAGTGAGAAAGAAAGTCATGAACACTGAACTGAACCAAGACTCTTTACATCTACAAGACCATGTAATGAGAGGAGACCAGATTTGAGGAGCTCCTGTGAGCAAATTGGTAGGACTGACATTGGACATATCAAGAAAAAATGTTGGATTTTTTATCCTGAAGTTCAGTGAAGATCAGAGAAACAAGAAAGACTGTGTGCAGAGAAATTCCAACTACTCACATGTCAAAGCCAACCCAATCACTTTGATCAATGAGTTTGCTGCCTGCATTCAACAAAAAAAATGGAGGTATGGAAGACAATTGAAGTGACTACTCAATTGCTCTTCTTGGCAAGTTTGATGGTTTCTTACTCGGACAAGGCTGCACTTGAGAACAGTCCAGGTATGATTTGTGCCTTGTATATTGCATTGCATATGGACATGCATCATGATTTTTGGATTGTGGATTCAGGAGCCTCACACCATATGACACATGATAACTCTTTCCTAAATAACTTCCAGCAATTCATTAAACCAACTCCTGTTACTATCGCCAATGGAAAAAAATGTTAATGTTGTAGGAAATGGAAAATATAAGTTGTTCTCTAATTGTAAGGACTCATATATTTTGTTCATCCCTTCATTTCCTTTTAAGCTATTATATGTAGGAAGATTAACTAGATTATTAGATTGTCTAGCCATTTTTTCTCCTCATGTATTATGAAGAAAAGAATGAGAAAAATATATTGTATCATTTTCGTTATCTCCAACAGAGGGAAAAACACCCTTTCCATGTACACTAGCATAGGAAATGTGCGTTGCACGTTTTTATTGGTTTTTTTTATTTGTTTAATAAAAAATAGATAATATTATCTATCAAAATACACAAATTATTATTCAAATCACAATATTTCAAATACTTAATATATTTCAAATACTTGATGTTGTGTTTTGACAATATTTTTTGGATATTTATTTGTTTAATTTTTATATTTTTTGTATATTTGAATCAATATGAGGGATATTTAGATAAATATATAAGATTTAGAGTATAAATTTTCTACATTCAAATGTCACAATTGTGTGATTAACAAAAACATATGTTTAATAATCCAACGTCTAAATTTTTTGCCTTTTAGGTTTAACTTAACGTAAATTAAAATAACACTAATAATTTTGATATAGTAAAGAACATTTTTAATTACCCCTCAATGTTATTCATTTATTAATATACGACGATCCACTAAAGTGATGAAATTGTTTTAATTAGTACATAGCTTCTTTATGCCTTAAAATATTAATAATTATTATTTTTTGAATATTATATTCAAAGATACATTCAATATTATGTTTTCTTTATTTTTGTAATAAATAAAATGAATACCTTGAACAAATAATGTTAAAAATAACTTAACTAAAATAAAATATTATTTAGTGTTATATAATTGTAGGAAATAAAATTAAAAATTTATCATCATAGCAAACATATGCTACTCAACGAAAAAAATAGTGGATACAAGACTAAGGGTGTATATTAAATTTAAGGTTTAATATTTAATACATTTATTTTCTATTTTTTATCCACCGTGTCCAATATTTTTTATTTAATTATTTTGATCTGATGACTCGAGTAGTGCACTCACCCGATACTAGCGTGCGAGCTCATTAACTACGCTATATAATTAGTTTAAGTTAAAACCAAATATTGATAATTTTTTTTTTGTTTTGTGAAAATTGAAAATATTATCAATATATATATATATATATATATATAATATGCTAGAAAACAAAAGTAAAAAATAATTATATATTTTGTATAATATAATATATTCGAATGAAAAATCTAAATCATAATTTTTTTAATATAAATTAAAATTAAGGAACTTTGACGACCGCTGTTATCATCTATTAAAATACACATCAATATACATTTTTTCCACATACTCAGATCATTTCACACATTTTTACATGCATACATACTGTATGGCGGGCTAAACACATTTGTTTCATAAATTTTTAAAAATTGGACATCTATGCTTTCTCATCTCTACCTCTTCTTCGTTTATCTCCGAAGCTCTCATCTCTTGTTGTTGGGCAAATTTTGTTGGAAAATTGGATGTAGTAAATTGAGCTGTGACTTATTTTATCCGATTTTTAATGACCAAGTTATTTAATTTTGCAGGAATTAAATATCGCACGATTATTCTATATTGTAGTCGATAATCCTAGTATTTTTATTTTCTCAAATTTGATTTTCGGTGAGTACGAAATTAATTGTTGAAATCGGTCAAATGATTGGACATTTATGGTGTATGAGAAAATATGCTTAAGGCACAATTAATGATCCCACATTGATTTCTTAACCTAGTTAAGAAGTGTATTTAAGTGTTTTAACACTTTAAATATAATATTTAAAGTGCACAAGGATGTGGGCCATGAGCCCACATGCGCACACCCGCGTGTGCTCGAGCCCGTGACTCTTGGAATCCACAGCTGCACCCAGACACTTGTCGGGATCTGCAGGAACTGCCTATAATCCCTGGAGGTTACACCACCTGGGATTAAATGCCCCAAACCCTAGTTGTCTCCTAGGGTGGTCCCTATAAATAGTATGTCTGCATGCTTAAAGGTATTAACACATTCACTCTCATACCTAAGCATACTTCTTCATTCGTGTCTGCTTCATAGTCCTAATGTTATCTAGTTTGCCGGAGCCTTGCCGGAACTATGGTGCTACAGTGATAAGTCCATTTATTTTCGCATTTTTATGGGTATTTTAGTCTTTATAAATGTCATTTTTAGTATGTTTTGAGTCAGAAAAGAATCAGGAAAGCGGAATGCACGTTTCAGAGGTCGAATCTGGTGAAGGAGGCATTTTTACCTAATTCTTTCTTGAATATATCCACGCTATAAAAAGCATTCAGAGGCACTCGGGAACTTCTTCAGTGATATCCTTACATAAGGGAAGTAGAATGAACATATCAGAAAAGGATAAAGTTGACTAGATGATGCCGTGCTCACATTGCTCGTGTAGAATCGACTGGGGCTGTGAAGAGGGCACAAACATAATTTTCGGAATTCTATTGGCTAAAGATACGGGTGGATAAGCTGATCAAGTCTGAAATTGCACACTTTGTGAAAAGTATCTGTCTGCAAACATTCTTAACAATGTTCAAGAACATTGTAAGATAATGTTCATTATAATGTTCACAAACGTTATAATGAACTTAACGTAAATTGCAGAAAGTAAAGTACACAACAGATTAATAACCCTGTTCGATCAACTGATCTACGTCAGGGGGACTTGTCAAGCCCTTAAGAAACAATCAACTACTCCGATGTATCATTTATTTGGGATCTTACATGCAGTTGACCTCACGTAACTCAAAACCTTTTCTACCCGAACACCCTCTCTCGATGGATTGAACTATGAGCTCCACTCATAGCCTAGATTTCAACCTATCTAATTCCCACATGTATTCTCTCCCGAGAACCCTTTGACAGTGTATGAAAAGTGTTTCAATACACTCTGACTAGAACACTAATCTCTAGTCTAACAATGATAACCGAAACCTATGCAGCTCTTAAACAATTTAGAGCTCTTGTGCAGATAGATAACTTCAGTGTATTTAATTGTTCGGTGTGTGTTTCTAACAGGTCTGTATGCCAGGCTATTTATAGATGAACAATATAGCCTTAATAAGGAAACAGAAGTCCTAATCCTAATCTGAAACTGATAAGGAAGCTTTCCTTATAGGAACTAAACCTTAGGACTTTCCATGTTAGAACTTCTTCCATCTTTAATTTTACCTTGTCTTCAATATTGTGCTCTTCAAGCTGGATAAGGTATCTTCTAGAATGATCTTGAATCTCTTTTTGGTTGTGAGCTTCGAACAACTTCAACGATCTTTGGAAGAACAATCTGGACAAATGATGTTAATGCAAATGTTCACGAACGTTGCAATAAACATTGCTGATGTATGAACCTTCACATTAGGTAGCACAACAGAATGTCTTGTATGATCACAAACTGACTTTTGGCTATCACTCAAGCTAGCTGGCGGTACTCAGCATGTTGAACAATCTCAGTTGTGGCACGATGCACAAACCGTCATCATCTTCAGCTCAATCCAAACTCCTTGCTTGAGCTGTCTCCAAGAAGTTCAGATCACGTTCATGTTCATTTTTATGAGCGTTGTCCAGAACAACAAACATGTACTTGGAAAAACCAAATACTTAGTGATTATTCAATGCCATACAGATTAATGACAATCAATCACTGTAACAAGTGTAAGGTAGAGCACTTGATAAAAAGCTTAGTGCACAACAAGGCACTAACAATCCTCCTTGACGGTATATCTCCATTTAGTGCCAAGCAGAACACTAACAATCTCCCACTTTGTCTTTATCTGTTGGCAAATCAGCTTCTTCATTTTTCCAGGTACCACTCCTTCATATTTTCAAGTACACTTTCTTCAAAAGTAGAGATGTCCACCTAGATCTTCATGAACATTGTTAAGAACTTCAGCTCTATTTCTTCTTTCTTTTCTTTTCTTTTATTTTTTTTTATAATTTTTATCAGAGCAGTGAAGATCATTAACAAAAGACAGTAAATACAAAAGTGACTAGGTGGAAGAGTGCGGATTGATGTAATGAAACATGAGGCAATTACAGTCTGATTACATCAAATTGATGCTCAAAGTAATGAGCTTCACACAAAAACAAAGACTCAAAGTAAAGAGTCTTACAAAAATCAGAGAGATAGAGAAAACTTCAGGAAGAACAGAGCAACATCGATGAGGGCATGATGAGTTGTAAACAAACCTTGTGAGCCCACACCACCAGAAGATAAGAAGACGCATGGCATGAGGAGGAAGGACAATTTGAGAACGACCGAGTTCATAAAATGGCCACAGTAAATGAAGACAATCAAACTTTAAGGCAGTTAGTCTTCTCGACTAACATGAATCTACGTCCGATGGGCATTACACTCCTAACAGTGACTCAAGCCTGAGACATTCATGCAAACTTCATTCAAATCTTTCCAAAATTCCATGGAATGTCGGGAGAAGATCCTCAGAGACACTTGCAAGATTTTGAGATGGTTTGCCAAACTCAACCATCTGACTATGGATGAGAGAAGTATGTACGGTTGGTTTTGTTCTCTTTCACTCTGCAAGACGGGGTACGGGACTGGCTGTACACATTACCAACTGGAGCTGTGACTACGTGGAGACAACTTCAACAGAAGCTCTTGGAGAAATATTCCTAGCATCACGAGTGCAAGAAATGAGAAGAAGGATTGAAAGCCTGAAGATGAGAACTAACGAGAGTTTCTATGACTGGGGAAGATTCCAGGTGATGCTGGCGAAATGCCCACAACACCAGATAACTAAACATGATTTGATTTGGTATTTTGTTGGAGAGTTGAGACTACATGAGAAGAAGATAGTAAATGCCACATGTGGAGGGTAGATATTGAACAAGTAGGCGGTCGGAGCATTCAGAATTCTTACGAAAATAGCTGAAGATAACCGAGACTTCAGTGGAAAGGGCATATGGACAGTCAGTGAGTCCGAGAGGGCACTAAACCAAGATAGCAGGATAGATAAACTTTGTGAAAAAATTGAAAAGGTCTTTTCTGGTGTGAGTATGGGGAAGAAGCCCAGACCCTGCAAGAGTGTGCTTCATTTCACTAATGAATGCCCAACCCTACAAGATGAAATGGAAGAGGTGAATGCTGTAGGTGGACAGAATGGGTACATGAGGAGATATGACCCCCATTCGCAGACATACAATCCTGGTTGGAGAGATCATGAGAATTTTCAATGGAGGAGGCCAGATGATGGACCACCTATACAGCCACCACTGCTAGAAGAAAAGAAAAGACAAAGGCTGAAAGATCTTGTGTATGTCATGGCTGAGGAGAACTAGAAGTTTAAGCAAGAAACTAGAGCCGGTTTCTTGCACATGAGCAAACAAATTGCTTAAGTGGCTCAGTCTATGCATAAGATGGAAGAGAAAAATGAGAAGCTTCATTCCCAGGTGAAAAACCTACGAGAACAAGTGAATGCAGTAGCTTTAAAGAGTGGAAAAGAGCTTCCGGAGATGGTCAGGCCAGTAGAAGAAAATGATGATGTGCCCTTGAATAAAGAAGTGGAAGAATCACTCGAAGAAGATGAGACACAACAAGCTGAACAGAAAGATCATGTACCCACACCGGAAGTGAAATTACTAGTAAAGATACTTATTCTAGAAAAAAGGAAACCTCCATTTCCAAGGAGGTTGGCCCAAAACAGAAAAGAAGTAGAAACAAGGGAAATGTTGAAGGTCTTCATCAAGGTAGGGATCAATATCCCTTTGATCGAAGCAATCAAACAAGTGCCGCGGTATGCCTAATTTATGTTCCAAAATAAATTTCACCACATTTTTTGTCCTAAATGGTATATGTTTTGACATTTTTAGTCCCAAAATTTAACGGCCGTTAAGTATCCAATCAGTTTTAGGACCAAAAACGTCGAAAATATATCATTATGGACCAAAATTATCGTGAAAAATCTATTGGGATAAAAAAAGTAACAATTGAGACTAAAAGTGTTTTGATCCAATTTTAATGGGACGAAAAGTGAAACTTACTCGTGGATATTGGTTTGAAGTAGCTGGTGGGTTTAAATTTTTTATATGACTGATGTGGCAGTATAAAGTTGTCTTTCTGGGTATATGATTGCGGGTACCCAAGTAGAATGATGTGTTTTTAAGTAACATGTCACATCTATTAAATGCTACATTAAATGTTAAATATTTTTATTAGTAAAATATTATAATTATTAATATAAATATTATATTAGTTATTTTCCGTAAATATGTAAAGATATAGTGTCGTGTGTAGTTAATTTTGAAAAATGAAGTAAAATTTATAGTCAATTACAATAATTTATACTTGAATGTATTTTGTAACCAATTTGTCTAAATATACTGCATACAATGATATATTTTAATATTATTTGAAGCATTCTACTGTGGACACGAAAAAACATCCAAAACTAAATAAATAAAAAACTTATAAACCGTAAACCCAAACCCTTTTCCGCAATTGGCAAAAACTTGTATGAGACGGTCTCATACATGAGACGGATCAATACATGTGAGTTAATGATACTTCACCCATAAATAATGATACTTTACCCATAAATAATGATACATGTGAGTTAATGATACTTCACCCATAAATAATGATCCCCGCATGTGAGTATTGACCCGTCTCATGTATGAGACGGTCTCACCCAAGTCTGTCCCTCCGCAATTTATCTTTGTCTATTCTCTCTACTTCCCCATTCGCTTCATCCACCATTCCCCACTTTTGGCCAATTATTCCCACATTTTTCTCTTGTTTCTTATGAAATAACACGCTTACACCTTTGGTTTATAGACTTGCCCATATGGCCACTATGGAATTTTCCAACTAAATGCACACATTGGTATTTTGCTCACCAACCTTGGGGGTTGCTCTACTTGAATTACCAAAACCCAAAAGCTTAACCTTTTTCTGTTAAACAATTAAGCCAACTTGATTCACAATTAGGAAGGGAACATATATGGGTGTCCTAACAGTCAGTTTTACCCAGTTGGGGGGGTATGATATGACCCGGACTATGCTAGTACGAATCTTGAGACGTAGCGGAAGACTTCTGGATACGAGACACGTCAACTAATTGAAGGGTTCAAATCCGACTCAAACTAGATGACTAAAACTAACTAAAATACATAGACAATGACACACAAATTAAACATAAAATCCAAATAAAGGAGGGCTGTTTTGGACGGCTATTATAATAAGAAGGATGATGGTAATTCGAAGCAGATGTGTGGGTGAAGAAGGGCTAGGGTAGATAGGATATGATAGAGTTGTAATGAACTTACGGATTAAACGGGACGATGATGAACTTGATCACAATCTTGTGGATTTGATGGTGATATGGGCAACGGTGAAGATGAGTGTCGTCAATGATGGCTGGACGTTGGTGTTGAGGTAGATACGAATCACAACCCGAAAGTTGCCTTGAATCTCGAATGTACACAAGACCAAATTCTTTAAGTTGCTCTTCAAGTAACGAGTTTCCGACGATCCCTCGAACGTGGACGGCGAATTCCCTTTATAAAACTTAGAGGTGCTAATTCTAAGAGTATGAATTTAATATCTAAACTCACAAAGATTAAATGAGGTTGAGACAATATTGAAAGCAAAGCTTAAATTATCAAATATGGTCTAAAGTATGAATGTCACAATGGGCCTCTATTTATGATAGAGGTGGCCGAATCCTACTAGGATAAGGGTCGAAAATTTGACTCCAAAACAAACTAGAATTAGATTAGGAAACTTCCTAAACTAGAATTCTATTTAAGGTAGAACTTGTAGATCTTGCCTTATCTAAAATCCTAGTCAAACTATGACTCAATATGACTGAAAATTACACAAATAAATAAATAAAAATCTGACTTTGACTATAGTCTAAATTAAATAAAAATAATACTATATTTAATTCTCGAACAGGCACCTCTGATAGATAGACATGGTCACACCTTATTCGCCATAACCTCCTGGAATAGTATCAACTTTAAATCTTCCAAATTTCGACCAAGTAAGCTTCAATCCTTCAAGGCTTGGTCTTCATCTTCAATTGAGAGCATCGTAATCACCTTGAGGTTGCTTTGATCATTCATCTCTTCCTCGAGCTTCTTTCGCACATATCCTTGAAAGTAACCTTGAAGTTACTTAGCTCGTAACCTTGTAATTGGACCTCGAATTTGCAACTCCGGGTTTGAACCATCAATGCTATGCACGTTCTCATCAGGGTATTTGCAAGTGTATTTCTTCTGTGAGCTGGACTTATGTGCACATAAAGCTATGTCAGACCGCACGTGCGCATCATGTGCCTGTCTGTTTTTTTTATCCCTTTTATTTTTTTCCCTCAAATTCAAGTGCATCATCTTAATTTTTTTGATCCGGTGACTCGTGAAGTGTGCTCGCTCGATGCTAACGCACAATTCGTGCACTGCACTCAATAATTATTTTTCAGTATAAATATATACCCTAAAATAAAATTAGTGAACTTTAGGCTCGTTCACTGTACTCGATAATTAAATTTCTCAAAATAAATATATATATTTTAAAATGAAATTATTAAACCCCAAAATTAAAGTAAATTTTTTTAATTTTTTTGATTGGGCACACATGGGCTCGTGCCCTGTGCTCGACAATAATATTTTTTTAAAACTAAATATAAGCCCTAATTGAGATTAATAAACCATAAAAAAAATGAACTAAAAAAACCCTAAAAATAAAATAACACAAAAAAATCTAAAAAATTCTAAAAATACTAAAAAAATCCCCCAAAAAATAATAAACCCTAAACTCCTAAACAATAATTGGAATGGAATAAATCATAATTTGAACTATATAAACTCATATAAGAGATCTGACTAATTTTCAGGATACAAATGATATTAAAAGTATACAAATAATATTTTTAAACTTCAAAAAGATACCTTTTATTATTATCAAGACCTTTTATTATTACTATTGATACTATTTCACCAAATTATTATTATTATTATTATTATTATTATTATTATTATTATTATTATTATTATTTTAGCAGATTGACCCACATATTGACCGACCCATATGATATGCACCTATATGCAACTAGTGCACACAATTATTTGTCTTTTTCTTAACTCCAATTGCCAGGTTCGTTTAGCAGTATAAAAGAGTTTTTGTGGGGTAACTGCATTTCAGTTTTCCTCTCTCTCTCTCTCTCTCTCTCTCTCCCCCTTCTATTTAGAACAGATTCTCAATCTATTTAGTGCTCTGCATAACTATAACAAATACAACTCCACATACAAAATCTTAGACATCATCTCTACAAGAAGTAAGACAACTGTTCCTTCTTCCTCGAACCACCTTCACCATACGCCTCGTTCCATTGCTTTAACTCCGCCATTATGGACCCTTCAGCTGCAAAGCTTGCTGCAACCTGTGTATCAATCATCATAGAGAACTGGCTTAATAACAAGTTACTAACCACTAACTGCATATAGCTACTGCATTGGATCACATAAATTATTTTCTGGGATTTTTCTCCTCTATTTTTCCCTATCCAACAATTTCAATGATTTACAACCGACAATGTCAAAGCTGATTTGGCCATATACTTCTATTTCACAGTGGAATAGAAATATTAATTATCTTTACCTGTTTTTTAGCTTCTCTAAAATCTTCCATATTCAACGGCCTGATTGTTATAACCCTCTCCTCCTTACATTCTTTATCTGAAATGTCTCGGCATTGCTTCCCTTCCTCAGACCTATGCTTCTTTTCCTGGTTCATGGCATGTGTTGTAGCAAAGAAGTAACGAAAACACAAGTAAATATGATACTACCAAGATATTAATAATTCTTACTTGATCTTTTAGCCTCTCCTGCTTGATTAACTCCCTCACTGGTCGGTAAGCAGCAGTTATGCACAAGTTCTATTCACATGTATATATTTCAGACATTAGCAAGATGTGATTAATCTAAATTAACACTGAAAGCAGTACAAAGAAACCTTTAAGTCACTCCCACTGTATCCTTCTGTCTGTGTCGCCAGCTCCAGAAAATCTAATCCTTCATCAACTTTTTCCTTGGACAGTAATGTCATTAATATCTTCTCTCTGTTCTCCACAGATGGTAAACTAACCATGATCCTGTAACAATGAAAGAAGTTGTTATTAGCATTTTGCCAGTATAAACAAGCTGGGGACTTGCAGAGTCATATAGGCTCACACACAATACTGATGCAATATCTTGACCAGAGGCATGCTTCAAGTAATCAGTGTCTTGTCTATAAGTCAACTGAAACTTCAGTAAACAGCAGGTTCTAACCCACATAAGTTTCTTTTAACAGACTAATACCTTCTCTCAAAACGTCTGATGATTGCCTCATCAAGATCAAATGGCCTATTGGTTGCAGCAAGAACCAGTATTCTTTCACCAGGTTTTGTCAATAATCCATCCCAGTGAGTCATGAACTCATTCTTTATCTTCCGCATGGCTTCATGCTCTCCAGCTCTGTTCCGCTGGCCAAGCATGCTGTCGACTTCATCCACAAATACAATAGTAGGTGAGACCTTGGCGGCAAGTGTGAACAAGGCTCGGACATTCTTTTCATCTTCACCAAACCACTTCGAAGTAATAGTTGACATTGAAACGTTAATGAAGCTTGCTCCAGCTTCATTAGCTATAGCCTTCGCCAGCATGGTTTTTCCAGTACCAGGAGGCCCGAAAAGTAGTATTCCCCGACATGGCTTTAGAAGGCCACCTTCAAAAAGGTCTGGTCTTCTAAGAGGTAACATCACTAGTTCCTGCAGTGATTCCTTAATCTCATCTAAAGCACCGATGTCTGCAAATGTCACACCAATTTCATTTGCGGGTATGACTTCTGGTCTTATGCGCTTTTCGAATTCGTTGTCTGGAGGGACTTCCTGAAGCAATCAAGAAAGAGCAAGTGTTGCATGAGAAGACAGGAGAAAGAGAAAGTGGAACTAACTATTACACCAGTGCTTCTAAATGCACACATCCTGAAACTTGGACATCGTGCTAGCATCAAATTCTATGAAGCTACTGCCATACTTATCACTAGATAGTGACAGCATAATGCCATGACTGGAACATTTTGACTTGATACATGATGCTAGTTGATATCCATTGCATTAGAAAATAATAAGATGACAAACATCTGAAACAGATGTTTGGAGAAGCTCGTAAATCAAACAATGTCATTACCGAATTTCAGATTATTGGAAATGGATTACTGAACTTACAGGAGTTTTGGGAACTGGTGGATCATCTTTCTTGCTTTCAGGTCCAGCAGTTTCAGCTTTAGTTTCAGCTTTTGCTTCAGCTTTAGTTTCAGCTTTTAGTTCAGCTTTAGTTTCAGCTTTTGCTTCAGCTTTTGTTTCAGTTTTCGCCTCAGCCTATGATTTACAACCAGAAGATCTTGTAAGAACCTTTAACTCGGACGCATTCGTAACCAAGAGAGAACCAACCTTAGGCATCTCAGTTTGTGGTTCAACCTTTAAGGCATTTATTCCAGCAGATTTACCCTTCGGAAATATACTCAACCCATGGGACAGACTAATGAAAGTCCAAGACAGTAGAAGTCAGCATATGTTCAATGAGGTATTCCTTACAATACAGAACAAAGCACTTCTTCACTTAATCAAGATACAGATCCACAATAAGATATGAACAAATATTTAACAGAATCTGGTTTTTATACACGCAGAAAGAAAAAAAAAACTACCCACCTCTTCGATGATATGACAAGTTTCCCATTTCTGTACTCAGGTTCAGTTGTATTCATCAGATGGTATGAAATAGCTGACACCACAATTTCTTCTATGTAGTCGCTAAGGACCATTGTGTCTGCCATACAGATTGAATCCAAATCATCACAATCAATATCATTAGCAGCAAGTACCTCTACTATATGGTTTTTATTATCCTTGAATTGGATCATCCTCATATCTTCCTCCAGCTGTGAATTCCAGCTTACTAGATGATTTTTCTCTTCTGGGGGCTTTATTTCGATGTTGTAAGAAAATACGGATGAAACTCTCTCATCAACTGCTTGGTAATCATTTTCCGGGTTAACAATTCTTGATCCAAGGATCAGTACAGATCCAGATAATTGCTTCAACATTTTTTGAAACAAGATATATGATCTCTGTGATCTGCAGAGGAGTTTCTCGACATCCCTAAGATAAAGAACCACAGGACACACTTTCGATATTTTGACAAGAACCTGCATTATTTGTACTTAAGTCACAAAAATCTGTAGTTGATAGCAGGGTTAACAATCACAATCATAAGCCACATCTAAAATTTATCTGTAACAAGATTACTCATACCTTGTAAAGTGTCTGTATGAAAAGCTTATCATCAAAACACCAGCTGCTGGTGCGCTTGAGTGGAGCTGAAAAGTGGTTATCATAATGAAGTAAGGAAAAAAGATACATCCTGGTGCTATCTTATATAAATACAAAAGATTACCCGACTTGAATCTAATTTGGAGAGTCCTTCAGTTTCATCCAATTGAAGCCCCACACTTCCCCCTTTACTACTAACCAATATAAACTGATTCGAAACTAGATTTATAACGTCATCCAAGCCAAAAAATGGACTCTGATCTATTTATTTATTTTAAAAAGGCCATCTATATCTTCCAAGTGTGTATGCGATGGCTAAAATTAACTAATAAACTTTGCAATATAGAAAAGCCAAATAACATATCAAATCAGTGCCTCCTCTTAAACTCAAGTATTCTTAAGTTCTAACTATTGGGAACCATACAATATATTGCAGTAATTTAATAACTTGAGATAATATACCAACCACAGTTCTGATTTTAGTTTACCCTAATTACAACACTTGCCCTGTACACAATCCAGAAGTAACCCGAGAAAGTGAGATTTCTGTCTCGCAGTCAGAATATCATAGCTTTGCGATTTTTTATCCACTTCATTGTTTTTCAAATTTTTCGAACTCAAACCTGATTTTGCAGGTGTACTAGTTGAGCCAAGACTATCGATGTTTGCAGCAGCAGAAGCATTTCTACGCAGTTTTGCAGGATTAAGGCTTTCTTGCGCACTGCACATAATAAGCATGGCATAAATAGAAGTACAATTTCACAAAGCATTGAAACCATTAACAAAGATATAAAGAAATCTTTAGCACAAACTTTGATTTCAGATCAAATCCGCTGCTTTGCCTTCGTAGATTACCTGCGGTTAAGTATAATTTATGATCAAATCTAGAAGAAGTAAATGTTGTAGGCAAATTAAAGGGACCCATGAGAAAGAATTAACATCTGTACATGCATAATGTAGTTAATATCACAAATTATATGGGCTACATTAAACATGCATGCACACTAACCAGTAGTATTTGAAACATTAATCTTGACTGCATATTACATACATTTGGGGGTAATTACATACTGAATTTGTCTGTAAGCCACGCAGCACATCTTCATTACGGGCGTCCGTCAAAGATATTGGGAAGTCTCAGCGTGTCTATTGGAATAGTTAATGCATATAACAAGACTTAAAGGCAAAATAAATTTAAAATAAGTCACGTCATCTTCCATAGAAGTATACTACGAGGTATGCTACCGTTTTAGATGAGTTGTTTCTGAGTAAAATAAACAAAATCTACGATGATAAAGAAACCTGCTTGATCACATATTTAGTTGAGATGGCATTCAAAATGAAAATGATAAATTTGGGGGGAGGGGAAGAAAGATAGAAATAAAGGCCTATGTTTTGCTACATAAACAACAAAAAGAAGTTTAAGTTTTGGACATTTACTTGCGCAAATTCAGCTTCATCAGAAACAATATAACCTTTAATGTCCTCCTTTTGTTGAAGTAACGATAATGATCCAAATATATCAGACATTCGACTGAGAGTTGTTTCAGATACAGACCTTTTAAAAGACTGCAATAACAGGATAGTATGTCACACCTTATATGCTCGCTTATGAATAGAACACCAGAATGGTGTCTGTGAGACGGGAAGATAATATATTTGTGCCACTTTCAGGGTGGTAGCGATATATAGGGTTTCTGAACTTACAGGTGCTGTATTAGGACCACCATGCTTGCTCAGCATCTGTTTAAATGAAAACACCCAAAGATCAGAAGGAAAAATATACATACAAAACCTTGCTTGAGTCAATAAGCAGAACTGAAGTTCAATGCTCTTCCACTTACCTTCAGAGAAAAATCATTGACATCTAACAACAACAACTTTGCTTCAAAATAGTGTGCTAACGCCTTAGCTAGCATTTGCTGATACAGCTCTTAGAAACAACAAGTGAAACAATTAATACTACGATAAGATGCTTGGGAATGTACAAATGAACAAAATACCCAGAAAATAACTTCGACAACTTACCAGCAGGACCAGAGAGCAAAATTGTACGGCTTGCTGGACCAAGGTTCCGTGTATGCTTACTGAAATCACCTTTTTTCAAATGAACAAAAGCGGCACTGGTTAACAAGACCCTTGTCTGCTCACTGGCAATTCAATGAGGGGAAAAATATTAGAGCAATTGCATTTTGGTTACACCAGCAGTTTAATGCTTTAGATTTGGAATCATTAGAACTTTTATAGCACTACTTTGAAAGATGATTTATTAGAGCGTTGTGGCCGAGCTTATTGTTGGGCTTGGCCCTCATTAGTTGGAAGTACAACTGATTTGTGGCCAATCAGTTGAGGGATCAGTTTTGGGAGAAAAACTGATGTGGTGGCTCATCAGTTTTGGAGATCAGTTCTGCAGATCAGTATCAGTTCTGCAGATCAGTTTGACTGATCAGTTTAGAGATCAGTTCTTGACTGATCAATTTAATGAAAGGACAGAGTCGGTGGCAATAAATAGAGACCACAACAACAAAATAGAAGTGTCCAGAACAACAGAGAGAAAAACAACAGACAAAAACAGAGAGCAAAATAGAGGAGAAAAAGAGAGAGAATTTGAGATTTGAAGGTCCAAATCTTCACCGATCGTCCTCAAATTTCAGATCCAGACTCGTAGCAGCAAGGGCTTCGATTTGAGCACAGAGATCCTCTTCGAAGCAGCTACGTGAAAGTTTTCCTATTTCTTTCTCTATTTAGTTCGGTTCCCAGACTAGATTGTTCTTGATGAATTTTTTGTTGCTGTTGATGTTGCGATTCCCCTACTGTGATAGGGAAGAAACATTATGTAACTTATGATTACATAGTGGAGGTTTATCTGGACTAGGTCCCGTGATTTTTACCCTAATTTGAGGGGTTTTCCACTTTAAAAATCTTGGTGTTATTTACAAGCTTTGTCTGTGCATAATTTGATCTACTTATCAGTTCATAGTTGTCTGCCCAAACTTGAGTGGCAGATCTGGGAAAATTTATTTGGTGTTGACATTCCGCTGCGCTGACACCGGAGTTCATCCAAGATGAGCTATAGCCTCTGCCACAACACTTATATGCTCTTTAAGTAAAAGAGCCGTCCTTCCCCCCACCACAGAGAAAGAAAAATATATTATTTCATAATGCTGATTATATTTTAGTCGTTCTAATAACAATATTGTCATCACTAACATTTTAGAAGCTCAATCGTAGAACGTAGTTTTAAACTAAGATAAATCTTAAAAGCTCTAAAAACATCTTATGAGAAGTAGGAGCTCATAACCTACTTAAAACAAGCTTAGCCAAAGGCCCGCCTAGTACAACACCACTACTAGAGGAATACACATGCTTCAACTCTGTTATCCAACAAAAGTGTTGTATGGGAGTTCATAAATCATAATCCAAGGAAAACATCAACAACTATGATTAAGAACATACGATGGCAATAAATTTGTATCATAAACCATAATAAAGCACAATCATCTCGAGACTATGATCTTAACATAGATTACTGATACTGCAAACACATAAAACAGAGCAAATATACCAACGAAAGCAAGAATGGGAAGCCTTCGCCTCTGTTTTACCTTAGATAGTAAGGAAATTTATCGAAGGTAACGCTGCTATCCCTTCCATCAGACAAGAGGCTCAACATCTCCTGCTCCATTGTATACGGAGTGACGCCGACCATGGCGTCGCCGCCTGTCCATTTGCTGACGGCCGCCTGCGATCCCGACGCCAAGCCAATCCCCACTCCGACTCCTATCCCCACTCCCAACGCCGACATCAACATATGCTTCGACTCCATTTCTACTCAACTCTCACGCACACTTGCCCAATAAAAGAGGGAAAACTACACAATCAAAATTAAAGCATAAACACCAAATCTCCCCTGCGATGTGCACCGAAAAAGAAAAAAAATAACGAAATCTGATCTACTTCAAACAAATACAACAAACTGTGAATCCGATCTAACTTCAACCGTGTTTCTAATTTACAAGAGCGTTAATATTTTCTTAAAGTATTTAAATTAAAGGACGGATTTCAGACGCCGTGGCGGAAGATGGTGGACGGCGGCGCAATAGTTAGATGAAAACGGCGGCGGGGGTGGTGGTTGTGGCAGCAGCAGTTATTTTTCTGTTTTTCTAGAAATAGAGGCGGTTCTTCCCGCTTTATCAGGCATCGTTTTCTGAAAACTTAAAGGTGGCAGAACACGTAGCTGCATGAGGTGGTAGTTTGAACGGCTGCGATCTTCTCTGGCTATATGATTATCGTAGGACAGTGGCGCAGTGGTGGATATGTGTCTCGACCGTGGCGATTAGGATGTAGATGTACCGTGCTAAACAAATCAGTAAGTATGTGCTGTACCGAGCTCAATAGCCAATCACCTTTCACTAAAACAGAGTTTTTTTTTTTTTGGGTAATTGCATATTTGCCCCTTATCCTTTAGCAATAGATAACTTTTAAATATATTTTAAGTGTCCTTTTTCTCTAGAATGCTCAATTATATGGTTGTATGATTTGACTCTAAATTTTTATATACTTAATTCTAAATGGATAAAAGAAGCCAGAGATTGATTGGAATCGAAGAAATGAGGGTAACATATGAGAAGAGAGTTATATGGGTGGTGTGGATTGTAAATGTCTTAAATATACTTATGATATAATTGGTCTCCAAATTCAGTCATTATGTAAGATTATTTTTGACATTTATTATAAACTATATAATAAATTTACAAAGAAATGCTGTATAGATTTTTGAAGTATTGCGGTTAATAAATAATACTAACATAATTATAGTAAGGAATATATTAATTTGGCAAAAACTCACATGCATTAGGTGTATATAAGTTTATGTCAGACGGTCAACGCATTTGACTGGGTCAAACGCCGACCCACAAAAAAGAAAAATGATAAAGTATGTGATACTTTTTAAGGATATAGATGATACTTTTTGAATTTTGAGTGATACTTTTTAATATTACGTGTGATAATGATTTTGATGGTTTTTATTTATTTTGGCCTATACTTTTTAAGGATCCAAGTGATACTTTTGGGCTTTTGAGTGATACTTTTTAATGTTACAGTTGATACTGATTTTGAGTTGATCGGGTCAACAAGCGTTTTCCGGCATTGACCAGTCAACGCGTTAACCCGATCAATGCGCCCGATGGTGCACCTAGTGCACACAAGTGCTTCTCAATTAATTTAAGTTGGTACTGATAAAATAACTAACGTAATTTATGTTTGTTATTGAAGTAAATTAATGGAGTTGAAGAATAAAATTAAAGAACTATCGTGATTTATTGAAATAAATTAACGTAATTTAATAATGAAAAATTAACTAACGTAAGTTAATAGAATTAATGTAATTTATGTAAGTTATTGACGTGGCAGGGGCTTTATAATGAAATGATGAAGATCTGATGAATTGAAACATGATTAATTAAGATTCCAACAATTATGCACTAGAGATATGATTATAAATGAAAGGAAAACAAACCTACCAAGACATGGTTTGATTCAGATCAATAAAACTTACTTTGCTAAATTGTTCAAGGAATTTCAAGTATCAAAATTCACATTACCAGCAAAATTTGCTCCTGATTGAGCTTTGTTAGTCCACCAACCTCAAAGGTACTGAACCACAGTCATTCTGATTTTGTAACAATGGAGTTTTCTCGGCATAGTCCAAAATTTCCCTTCCTCTTGATCATATTGTCAAGAATATAGCTCAACAATAGAGATTTGTTGGATCAAGATCTCAAGAACACAGACAATAACAAGAAATGAACGAAGAACACCAATATTTAAGTGGTTCGATCTTGCGATCTACATCCACTGTCATAAAAGAGATAGCTTTCTTTGTATTGATCTCTACCGATTACATACAATCACTCAGATTTCTTTTCTCTCAATCTACTGCTATGATACACAGAAGATTCACTCGTGGAAAATTAATCTGCACTCTCTCTCTTGCTAACTGTGTTTTTTCTCTCGTTCTACGCTCTTTCTAATACAAGAAGAGATATATAAAACAGAAAAGAAAACGGATGAGCACATAACTGCTGCTAACAAACTAACTACCAGATTTATTTGCTACATAGTTATCTGCGACACACCACCTTGCATGCACTCAACCATGCACCGCAATTAATCATGATTCAAGAGCTACTCATTTTCTCTATTCATCACACATATCAACTCTTTACTTTCATCATCATCATCATCATAACTAAAATCTTCTAGTTGGAACAAATCATCCAACCTCATCATAATACACATCATCAACTCCCAAATTTGGGATGCTTCTTTTATTAACATCACAGCTCACCAACTCCTTCCTACACTTAACCATCCCTTAGCAACCTTTGTCCTTCTACCACCAGTTTCATCATCATCTCATTCCACTGAGCTTGTTCAACAACCCGAACTCCTTCCTAAAATGTGTCATCCCTAAGAACTCCCTTACCACGGCACAAGCTCTTGACAGGGAAGCCAAGGAGCCAAATGCATGAGCTTAGATAACAAAAGCCTGTGATATGGGGAGGCAAGCATTAATAGCTTTTGCAGTTTAAGGGCTGCAGGCTGCAGCAGCCAGGGTGAGGCCGGTGGTGCGTCGTTTTTCACGAAAAATAATCCGACACGCAGTCAGTATGCCCACACTACCCAGAATAGTAGCAAGCAAGATCGTCTCCCAAAGGACCGGTGAGAACTATTCGAACCTTCAGTTTGCAATAACCAACTTTCTAGACGAATATCTTGATTATAATGTAACAACCAAATTTAAAAGCAATAAAACAAATGTAGTTTTCTTAACAAATTTAAAGGTATTCCAGCTTCCAATTAACTCCACCCTAGCTTAATTATTCCGATCCTCGATGCAAAGATATTTTCAATTAATGCATGTAAACCAGTTATAGCCACCGAAGACACTTACTGACGCAGCCTAACTTCTCCTTAGTTTCTCGATAATCAGGAAGACACTTCACTAATTATTTCCCTAATCGACTGACAACCATAAGAGACACTCTATAGATTTAATGAGCCGACAGCGTTAGACACTAGAGAAACCCGATTCAAAACCAACAGACTCTGACACAGGACTGTCGAATTAAGACTGCTCTTCTCTCGATTCTGAAGAATCGTTGTACCACTAATTAAACCTAAACCATAATTACGGATGACCGATTTAATTGGCTACTAATTAATTCCGATCTACTAAATATTTGCAACTACCTAGCAGAGCCGAAACAATTAACAACTTTAAACACAGAGAATCACAGATACATGCGATTAATTAAAGCAAAAAGAACATTTAGATCTCTCAGAATAATTATACCAGGGATTCGTTAATCTTCAACAGAATAGAACACGTTTAGCTTGAATTTATACTTGGATTTGCAATTCAGAAATTAATTGAAAAGAAGAAATATAAAAAGAAGAATGAAAAAAAAGAATAGAATCGTGTACTGCAGAAAGAAAAAATCATTCCTGGCGTCTCCTTCTGTGTGGAATAAACTGTACTGTAATGAATACTGTAATAGATAGAGTCTTACTCTATCTAGAAGTCTTTTATACCAATCCTTAACTAATTAATTAATAAAAGAAATCTAATCCTAATCCAACTAGGAAAATAATAAAAATAAAGTCCAAAAGTAATAAAAATAGCCCAAATTTCGTCCATGGCCCACAGGTAGTGAATATCCACTATCTCCAGTCCAAATACTCGCACAGTCCACCAGTCGGTATGCCCATACCGTCTGCTTTCCAGACTCTTCAGCTTTCTTCAATCCAATTGTGTCCAAACCCTTCAAAACAATGCCATTATCTCCACTCACATGTCAACCACCTGAAATTAACCACAAGACACAATTCTTCCCCAAAACTTGACCAAATGGTGAATAACTACGCAAAAATACACCAAAAATGACTCAAAATATATACGAAATAACAACCTAATCAAACCCCCCTACACTTAGATAATGCTTATCCTCGAGCAACACTAAACAAAAGACAGACTCTAAAAAGACTCAAAGACGACAAGACAATCATTGGCAACCTTCAACGGGAAACAATCAAAGTCAGAGGCAAGATACAATCATCCACAAACCACAAACCACAAACCAATCTCTTGTTTCATAAAAATGTACACATGCTCTTCATTCAAGTCGAAAACATGCAAAACCAATCTTGCCTCACCAAGGTCACTCAAATTCTCTCAATAGAAGATATGGACATAATATAATTCACACAAATCGTAACTTGATGTTTTCAAACATAAATTTGCCCATATGTCAAAATCTCTACCATGCAAATGAGATCTATACACAAATCAAAAGGTCTTTTTGCACTGATTGTAGCGGGGCTAGGGTGCATAGATAGGATAAAAAGGATAAAATGACTCAAATAATTGAAAACATGTAAGCATATCAAATACATTCACCAAGCTTGTCTGCAACTTTCCAAATAAATCAACAAAAACCAATTGAGTGTTGGCTTCCAATAATACAGGGCAACAGAATAAATGATATCAATTAAGCATGACCCCTTTTTTTTCATTCTTGTTCTATTCCTTTTTTTTCCTCTTTTTTTTTTGTTTTTTCAGCAGGCAACATGGAATGGAGTGGATGGGGGTAGGGATGGAGAAGAGCATGGATTATTAGAGTTGTATCTATCTGCATGCATGCATGCACCTGATCTGTTAGCTAGTTGATTAGTGAGTTAGCTAGGCAGTTAGTTAGTTACATATTGACACCTAAGTTAGATAGATAGTTAGCAGCTGCCATTTTTCTATATATATATATATATATTTCATCTTGTATCTGTAATTACTCATTCAATACATATATGAAAATCAGATCTTAAACTTTCAACTTTCTCTCTAAATTCTGCAAATTTAACATGGTATCACTTCTGCGTTGCGTTTCTATCGCTTTTTGAATGCCGCAAGAATGCCTTGAATATCTGAGAGAACTTCACTTGTGGAACTTCTTCTCAAATTCTTGAACTCTTCAAATGAATTCTGGTGTATTTTTTATTCTCCATATGGCGTCTATTTATAGGTGTAAGGAGAGAGAAATAGGGCTGAGGTGGCGCGATTTGATTGGCTCCTCAATATTTTGGATTTATCTTTATCAAATCATTGATTTCTGCACAGATTTGACATGTGTCGACTCCTGATTGGCCGAGATTATCCACATATTTAAATATCAATATTTATTTATTTAATTTAGGAATTAATTCATGTAAATCCCTAAAATATAAATAAATGATATACTTTGATATTTAAATCTTTATCTCCATTTATTAAATATCAATATCTATTTATTTAATTTAGAAATTAATTTAATTAAATTCCTAAAATATAAATAAATGATATAATTTGATATTTAACTATTCACATGGCATAATTTAATTTAGCCATTAAAATTTATCCGTCTACAAATGCCCCCTTGAGACTTGTTCAAAGACAATTTGCCTTGGAAATGAATTAGTCTCAAGATTTGATATTTATTAGATAGTTTTAACTCGTATCAAGGAGTCTTCATTTTGGGATTTGAATTTATAAACATTTTATACTCGTGTCTATGAGTTTAGAGAAATAAATAATTTCTTAATTTCTAATCAAAGAGTAAAGGAAATTGTGCTTCCAAATTTGTCTTAATCCAATTATCAACCCAAAGCTCACGAGAGCAGCAAATGGGCCATGTCCCATTATTTAATTTGTTTTGTAATAAGGACCCATCAAAAGGAATTTTTTTTTCCAACCATTTCTCAGGCCCATTGTGAATTCCTTTAGTACAAGGAAATTGACGCCAATATCATGATTGCGATTTAAATCTACCTGGTCAAGTGAAAAGATGAGAGGTAGAGATGGTCTAACCGGACGTGCCAAAATTTATAACACAAATTTTTGCATTTAACACAAAACCGTGTACAAATAAAATATTTTCGGATCAAATTTGTATTTTTGGATCCAATCTCTATTTCTCCTCTGATTAATCACTCTACAAACAATCTTCAAACAGTCTTCGAAGTTTTCGGGGAAGATTTATTTCCTCGATCTTCTTTGACTTGGTCTTTGGTCTTTGACAACGTTTAATTCGGAGGGTCGATGCCTTGTTTTCAGATCAAACGCTGATTTTGGGGTTGAATTTGGTGTAGAACGCCTTAAACTGTCTTGCTTGTGGATCAAACGCCGTCTTTGAGATGACTTTGGTGAAGAACGTCTTCGAAAGCCGCTTGAATTTGGGGCAGAATGCTTTAAACCGTCTTGCTTGTGGATCAAACGCCGTCTTCGGAATGACTTTGGTGAAGAACGCCTTTGAATGCCGCAAGAATGCCTTGAATATCTGAGAGAACTTCACTTGTGGAACTTCTTCTCAAATTCTTGAACTCTTCAAATGAATTCTGGTGTATTTTTTATTCTCCATATGGCCTCTATTTATAGGTGTAAGGAGAGAGAAATCGGGCTGAGGTGGCGCGATTTGATTGGCTCCTCAATATTTTGGATTTATCTTTATCAAATCATTGATTTCTGCACAGATTTGACACGTGTCGACTCCTGATTGGCCGAGATTATCCACATATTTAATTATCAACATTTATTTATTTAATTTAGGAATTAAATCATGTAAATCCCTAAAATATAAATAAATAATATGCTTTGATATTTAAATCTTTATCTGCATTTATTAAATATCAATATCTATTTATTTAATTTAGGAATTAATTTAATTAAATTCCTAAAATATAAATAAATGATATTGTTGGTTTTGTATACTAGAAGACCTATCTTTTGTATACATTATTAATAATGGTTTTATGATGATATAGAATGAATACAATTGCAGTCATTGTTTGCATTTAAATTGTTATATTTATATGCATGTTCACTATACTTACATTGTAGATGATATGGTGTGGGTAAACACATGGTTAGATCATATCATCGGTTCCTTGTAATGTATTAAAAGGCTCACGGTTTAGATGGCACTGAACCTGCTATCGGTACGCCGTAGAATAATCTGATAGTTAGTTTGTCTTGACTAACTGATTATTCTAATACATGGTCAAGTGTATTGAGGAGGATCTACTTAAGATTCTATTCTCTATTCTGACCTTAAATGAGAGAATAAGAATCCACAGAGTTCGGGTTCTTAACTCCTATATGTTGGCGGACATATACGTGTAGTGATTGCAGCTTTGATTTATCAAAGGGTGAGATCCTTTCATAGGATCAATAATCTCGATATCTAGGGTTGTGACATTTACACTTATGATGGGTCGTGCAATATGTAGGAGCACCGTGTCCTGGTGCGCCAGTTTGATGGTGTCCCCTTGAGGAAATGCAAGTTCATGCTGAAACCCTGCAGGTGGAATTTATTCCGTGCATGAGTAAAGCTTGTGTGGTACTACTCAAGGATAAGATATTAATTAATTATAGTTGTCAGAAGCTTATATATTAATTAATGGGCATTATATCTTAAACGCGGGGAATGGCTGGACTAAAGGAGAAAACATATTCAGAAATATGTATTAAATTGGTAGGTCAGTATTATTTCTTTAGTGGAATCAAAATAATACTTAATTTATTTAATAATATCCTAAGTTTATTGGATATTGAAAATTAAATAAATTAGCAGACCAATTTAATATTCTTCTAGATCCCTGTTGTAGCCCAATATGACTTTAATGGACTGGAGATAGAAAAAGGGATAGAGGCCCAAACCCAGTAGGGTTGGGACACTGAAATTTCAACCACCTCCCCTATAAATAGGTAGGTGGGGGATGAAATTTTCAGAGTAATAATCAGCTCCTCTTGTGTTCTCTTTATCTCCACAGATTCCATACCGATCTAGTAGATTTCAGCCCACCCTGAAACTAGATTCAGTCCGGGAATACAACAGAAGATCAAGGAGTGAAATATCACTGTGGGGCGCCAATCATCATCATACACAACAACAAGATTAAACCTTTAATCTGTCCTCCACCCGTCGTTTAATTTGTAAGTCATTTTTCGATTCTATGTTTCCGCTTTAGTAGAATCGTTTAAACCGGATTTGCATGTTAATTAAACTCGGTTAATTAAAACATATGAGATGCATGAATTTATGATCTACATAACATTATGATTAATGAACATCCAATTATATCCTGCGGTGGTTCAATTCGAAAAAACCCCAACAGATATAATTTGATATTTAATTATTCACATGGCATAATTTAATTTAGCCATTAAAATTTACCCGTCTACAGACCTGTCCCGCCTCAAGATTTCTATTCTGACACCTCTTATGATGCAGTTTGTGAAGAGGCCTACTATGATCAAACTTCTGATGTAACCTGGTATGACAGTGGTGCCACAACACATGTCACTAATGAGCTTACAAATCTCCAGTTAACCTTCTCCTACTCTGGTTCTGAACAGCTCTAGGTTGGCAATGGTAATACATTTCCTATTGCTCACATTGGTGATTCCTTTATTCCATCTACTAACTCTACAAAATCTTTGCTACTTCATGATATTTTACATGTGTCTGGTACCACGAAAAACCTTGTTAGTGTCTCTAAGTTTATTAAAGACAATAATGTTTTTGTGGAACTTCATCCTATATTTTGCTATGTCAAAGACATCACAACATACAAGGTGTTGATGAATGGGGCTCTCTCCTAGGGCCTGTACCAACTTGATGTAGCAGCTGTGCAATCTCAAAGGTAGAAGAAGAGCTCATCTGCTTGCTTACATATAGCTTCAAGGTTTTCTGACGCACCTTCACTCTATAAGTCAACACTTTCTCCTGTGAGAGGTGGCTTCACAGGTCTTAGTTTAAATAATTCTTTGTACTTGACCGCATGTACTTCTGGCATTAATACTTGGCACAGAAAGTTAGGCCATCCAAATTCCACTATACTTGCTCAAGTTTGTAAATCCCTGAATATTAAATACAATAACACAACTTTTTTCTTCTGTGATGCATGTAACTTTGGCAAACTATACCAAAAAGCTCATACTTCTCAAGCTCTTAAAACTACTGCACCCTTTCAGCTTATACACTCAGATCTTTGGGGACCTATTTCTATCCTTAGTACATATGGATATAGGTATTATATTCACTTTGTTGATGATTTTAGTCGCTTCACTTGGATATACCCCTTCCATGCCAAGTCAGACACCTTCACTGTGGTACAAAGGTTTTTCACTATGATTCAGATTCGGTTTGCTATCTCTATTAAAAGGTTTCAATCAGACTGTGGTGGAGAATTTAGACCTCTTGCTACATTTCTGGCTGATAAAGGAGTGCATTTCAAGCATCCTAGTCTTTACATTCATCCCCAAAATGGCAAGGCAGAAAGGAAGCATCAACATATTCTTGACACTGCTCTAACTCTTATTACTCAGACAAACATGCCTCTTCAGTTATGGTAGGATGTTGTAGCTGCTACTAGCTTTCTTATCAATTGATTACCTTCTCCAACTACTCATCATACTTCTCCTTTTCAAATACTTTTTAATCTTACTTCTGATTATCACTTCCTTCATAGCTTTGTATGCACTTACTTTCCTTTTCTCAAATCATACAATCATGCATAAGCTTCATCTTAGATCTGTTAATTATGTCTTCCTTGGCTACAGTCCTTCCCACAAAGGATACAAATGTCTTAGTCCTTTTGGAAAACTTTACATTGCAGATATTGTTCAATTCAATGATCATGAATTCCCTTATCATATTCTATTCCCATCTACTACTCATTCCTCTTCTGTTCGCACATCTGCTAGATATCTGTTCCCATTCCCCTCCCTCTCTCTCTCTCTCTCTCTCTCTCTCTCTCTCTCTCTCTCTCTCTCTCTTTTCTTCTTCATCTTCCCCTCTACCCAGTCCTTCATCTTCCTCCCCTCACTCTTCTTCTTAGCCTGCCTTTTCTCATTATTCTTCTTAGCCTGTCTCTTCCCACACTAACTCTCCTTCTCAAATTACATCTTCTCCTTCTCTCCCTTCTTCTCTCTCTCTTCCTCTCATGTTCCTATTAATCGACAATCCATGATCACCAGAGCTAAAAATGGAATTGCTAAGCCCAAAGTTTTCCATTCCACTATTTTTCCTACTATTCATTCCTCTGTGAAGGTTGCTATTTCTAATTCCAACTGGTTTCAACCCATGACAACTGAATTTCAGGCTTTAACTGCCAATAACACATGGTCTCTGGTGCCTTCTTCTAATGATATTCTTCCTATTTCTTGCAAGTAGGTATTTAGAGTAAAAACCAAATCAGATGGTTCTATTGACAAACTGAAAGCTAGGCTTGTTGCTAGAGGTTTTGAACAGTTTGTTGGGGTGGATTTCTTGGAAACCTTTAACCCTGTGATCAAGTTTTTCACCATTTATATAGTCTTTACTTTAGTAGCAACTAGACATTGGATCATTCAACAAATTGATGTTAATAATGTATTTCTCAATGGTGATCTTGCTGAGACTATCTACATAGTTCAACCTCAAGACTTTGAAGATGTACAATAACCTCATTATATATGCAAGCTTCAAGAAGTCACTTTATGGGCTCAAATAGGCTCCTAGGGCCTGGTATGATAAACTCAGAACTTTTCTTATCTCTTTGGGTTTCAAATGATTTACTTCAGATTTCTCTCTTTTTCATCAAATATGTGATGATAAAATTTTGCTTATTCTTATAAATGTTGAAGATATACTAGTAATTGGAGATGATTCTGTTGTTGTTTCCTCTATAGTTCAGAAGCTCAATGATGTCTTTGCCCTTAAACCCTTGGTGCTATTAACTACTTCCTCAGCATTGGAGTATCTTCTACAGCTTCTGGATTTCTCCTCAATTAATCTCAGTATATCTTGGATTTGTTGGACAAGACCAATCTCTTAGACTGCAAATCAGTCTCTAAACCTATACAGGCCAATAAGAAGTTTTCTAAACATGATGGCATTCCATATGATGATCATTCTTTGTACAAAAGTGTCATTGGCTCTTTACAATATCTTACACTAAGCATACCTGACATTGCTTTTGCAGTGAACAAGCTTAGTCAGTTTCTTCAATCTCTTAGTGATGTTCATTGGCGTGCCTGCAAACATCTCCTTCATTATCTTAGTGGCTCTCAGCAGCTTTCTCTTGTTTTTACTAAAACTTCTTCACAATCATTTGAAAGATTTTCTGATACAGATTGGTCGAGCTGCGTTGATGATTGACTTTCTACTGGGGATCATTTCATTTTTCTTGGTTCTAATTTACTTGTATGGAGCTCTAAAAAGTAGGAGGTTGTGGCTAGGAGCAGCGTATAATCTAAATATAGAACTATTACTAATGCTATCGTAGACTTAGTTTGGCTTCATAGTTTATGTAAGGAGCTTGGTGTTCAATTATGTTTTTCCTCTAAACTATGGAGTGATAACAACAGTGCTATTGCTCTTGCCTTAAATCTCATTTTTCAGCAAGAACCAAACACATCGAGGTTGACATTCATTATATTCATGAGAAAATTGCAAAAAAATTGATTGAAGTTGTGCATGTTCCTTCTCTTGATCAAGTGGCAGACATTTTTACTAAGCCTTTATGAGAGTCAAGATTTCTTGACTTATGTCGCAGGCTTCATCTTTTTTTACCCATCTTAGTCTCTATGGGGTGTAGTAGAGTTGTATCTATCTACATGCATGCATGGCAGTGCATGCGTGCACATGATCTGTTATCTAGTTAATTAGTGAGCTAGGCAGTTAGTTAATTACATATTGGCACCTAAGTTAGTTAGATAGTTAGCAGCTGCCATTTGCTGTATATATATTTCATCTTGTATCTGCAATTACTTATTCAATACATATATGAAAATCAAATCTTAAACTTTCAACCTTCTCTCTAAATTCTGTAAATTCAACATGGATAAGACAGATTGGGAGTTGGGTAAAGACAGATAAGATCGACATTTATAGAGAATTTAAAGAGGCATAAAGTGCTTGGGCTCACAGACTAGTTTATGGGGAGATGAAGAGCATGTTATTACAACAAGGGGCTTTTAATGTCTTTTTTTTTCATATGCAGTTTATTTTATTTTATTTTATTTTTCTCTCGCGTTATATATTCCAATTATTGCTCTTTTTAATTTAAATTTTTCAGTTGGCCAATTATTGCTCTTTTTAATTTCATTTTTTTCAGTTGGTTGGGGTTTATCTTTTCAAAATTAAAATTAAGTAATTTGATTATTGCATAATAAGATTTTATATTTCTCAAATTTTAGTGTTAGGAAAAACTATCAAGAAATCCCTAGATGAAGTTTTGGATGAGATGTCAAAACATGTCAAAACATTTTTTGAAAAACTGAAGGAGATCCAAGCTGACCCAACAGAAGTTCCAAAAGAATTCAGCTGAAGCAAGAGTCAACCAAACTGAAACTTGGTCAACCTAGCTGGAAGGATATGTCAACCAATCAGAAAATAACCCAACTGAGGGTTAGGCTCAAAAGGCCAAACCAACTACAATCAAACTGACAACTAGGTCAGTTGAGCTGGAAGTGCAATCAACCTGACTGAAGAAACTGACAGCAAGTTAGTTTAACTGAAAGTTGGAAGTATCCAACTAATGGTCAGAGTTAACATCAGCCGAACTGAAGCACTGAGATAAACCAACTGCTGATGGCAATAATGGAAGTCAGTGTAATACCCCGTAAATTAATTACTGCTTAATTGCAGTAAATTGTTGCAATTACTATTTAGTATAGAAATTTTTAGTCAGATTAGGGTCGAAAGTATCCGTTAAGTTCCATGGAATTCAAGGTCAATTAATCCCCGTAGGTGGGTTAATTATTCTAGTTAGGGTTTAATCCCCCTTTTTAGTTATGGAAAGCCGAAATTGTAATTTCAGATAAATTCAATTCCTATTCTTTTAAATTTGCGGTGTGTGTTTATCGTGAATTAAATATTCCGATAAATATTTTCAGGACTGGGAGAATCAAATATTCTCCAGTCATTAGTGTTTAAATTCAGATAATTTAAACAGGGTGAATTAAAATCCGAGAGAATTAGATATTCTCTGGTTCGGATATTTTAATGGTCGAGAAATTAAAACCAGTATTTCGAAGTGGTATTTTAAAAATCAATAATTTCAAATAAACTATTGTTTTAAAATAAGTGAATTATTTCATCAAGCTTGGGTAAGTTCGAGATTTTTTCGGAGATAAAAAATATCACGATAACCGAACAACCGGTATTTAAACCAGGTAGTTTGCAAGTCAACCAAGGCATGGGAGGCCATGCCTCCCCTCACCTCTCCCATGCCTCTTACGTCACCCATGTTCCCCAAATAGCAAAGTAGATATGTATTGTATTGTATACATATGGGGAGAGAGAGATAGAGTGTCCAATTTCTTCACCACCCTTCATCATCTTCCATTCATTTTTTTTCAAGACTATCGAGAGAGAGAGGGAGGAAAATGCAGCAACTTCTTCTTTTTTCCTATTCACTTCTTCATTTCATCTTTTTGCTCAAAATTATCGAAAGAGAGAGAGTGAGAGAAGCAAGAAGTTGCTTTCCGAACTAGGTATGGTCATTACGAGTTTACGGTAATGCTGTTCGGATTGACAAATGCCCCAGCAGTATTCATGGATCTCATGAATAGGGTATTTCATCCATTCTTAGATAAGTTTGTCCTTGTGTTCATAGATGATATTCTCATTTATTCTAAGAATGAATCAGATCATGCGGAGCATTTGAGGACAGTGTTAGAAACACTAAAAAAAGAAAAGCTTTACGCCAAATTCAGTAAGTGCGAATTTTGGCTGAAGGAAGTAATGTTCCTTGGGCACATTGTGTTAGTAGAAGGAATCAAAGTGGACCCCTCTAAACTAGAGACAGTACAAGAATGGAAGTCTCCAACTACTCCTAACGAAATCAGAAGTTTTTTAGGATTAACTGGATACTATAGGAGATTCATAGAAGGATTCTCCAAGATAGCTAGGCCAATGACACAATGCAGATGGCTTGAATTAGTAAAGGACTATGACTGTGGAATCAATTACCACCCATGCAAGGCTAATGTGGTAGCAGATGCTTTGAGTCGTAAAACAAGCAGGTTGGGTTTTCTCCTCACTCAGGAGGAGAAACTCATCAGGGATTTTGAAAGCTTACAACTAGAGGTTGTTTACCCACCTGAGACGATTGTATGTCATGTTGCAACATTAGTAGAAATACCAGATCTTCGAGAAAAGATAAATGAGGCACAAAGAAAAGATCAAGCCATGGAAGAGATGCACTTGAAGATTAGATAAGGAAAAATAGAAAGTTTCAAGGAAGCACCAGATAATGCTATCCTTTATGAAGATAGGATATGTGTTCGACCCTGTGTTGAGCTCAAAAATGAGATCATGAGCGAGGCTCATGATACTCCATATACAGCACACCCAAAAAGTACGAAAATGTATCAGTATTTGAAGCAAAAATTCTGGTGGGAAGGAATAAAACGGGATATAGCTTCCTATGTTGAGCGATGCTTGTCATGTCAATAAGTTAAGGCATTGCACCAAAGACCTTACAGTGCTCTACAACCGTTAGAGATTTCTGAGTGGAAGTGGGAACACATAGCGATGGATTTTGTGACAGGCCTACCCAAGTCAAGACGAGGGAATACGGCCATATGGGTCATTATTGACAGGCTCACAAAGTCAGCTTATTTCTTTCCGATCCGAGTTATAGATGGATCGAATAAGCTAGCTCAGATTTATGTTAGAGAGATTGTACGCCTTCATGGTGCTCCAGTGTCGATAACATCGGACAGAGATTCAAAGTTTACCTCAAGATTTTGGATTAGTTTGCAGAAGGAGCTGGTAACTCAACTCAATTTCAGCACAGCGTTTCACCCACAGACAGATGGTCAATCCAAAAGGACAATACAGACATTAGAGGACATGTTGATAACAGTGGTCCTAGACAGGGGTGGAAGCTGAGAGGAAATATTAGCGTTGATTGAGTTCGTCTGTAACAATAGTTATCAGGGAACCATCAATATGGCGCCATACGAAGCTTTGTATGGGCGAAACTGCAGATCACTACTTTATTGGGATGAAGTAGGTGAAAGAAGGATTCTTGGGCTAGACTCAGTGTCAGAAATGATTGAAATTGTCAGAAAAATCCATCAGAGGATTTAAGAAGCCCAGAGTCGGCAGAAGTCGTATACGGATAATCGCCGTACAGATTTACAATTTGCAGCAAGGTCTTTCTGAAAGTATCTCCTTCCAAGGGGATAATAAGATTCAGCATAAAAGGAAAATTACGACCACGTTTTATAGGACCTTACGAGATCCTTGAGCGAATAGGCGCAGTGGCGTACAGATTGGCATTACCACCCAGTTTTGGTAATGTTCATAACGTATTTCATGTTTCTCAGTTAAGGAAATATGTATATGATCCCAAGCATGTGATTCAGCACAGTGAGATTGAGTTAGATCCAGATCTAACTTATGAAGAGAGACCAGAAGCCATTTTGGATCGAAAGGTCCAGGAGTTGAGGAACAAGTCTATTCCTCTAGTTAAGATCCTGTGGAGTCACCATGGTCAGGAAGAAGCGACATGGGAACTCGATGATAAGATAAAAGAAAAATACCCAGAATTGTTTCTCTAAGGTATGTAAATTTCGGGACGAAATTTATTTTAAGGGGGGTGGAATGTAATACCCCCTAAATTAATTACTGCTTAATTGCAGTAAATTATCACAATTACTATTTAGTATAGTAATTTTCAGTCAGATTAGGATCGAAAGTATCCATTAAGTTCCATGGAATTCAAGGTCAATTAATCCCCGTAGGTGGGTTAATTATTCCAGTTAGGGTTTAATCCCCCTTTTAGTTATGGAAAGCCAGAATTGTAATTTCAGATAAATTCAATTCCTATTCTTTTAAATTTGCGGTGTGTGTTTATCGTGAATTAGATATTCCGATAAATATTTTCAGGACTGGGAGAATCAGATATTCTCTAGTTCGGATGTTTTAATGGTCGAGAAATTAAAACCAGTATTTCGAAGTGGTATTTTAAAAATCAAACCAGTATTTTAAACCAGTATTTCGAAGTGGTATTGTATTGTATACATATGGAGAGAGAGAGATAGAGTGTCCCATTTCTTCACCACCCTTCATCATCTTCCATTCATTTTTTTTTCAAAACTATCGAGAGAGAGAGAGGGAGGAAAATGCAGCAACTTCTTCTTCTTTCCTATTCACTTCTTCATTTCATCTGCTTGCTCAAAATTATCGAAAGAGAGAGAGAGAGAGTGAGAGAAGCAAGAAGTTGCAGCCATTGTTGAGAAGAGCTCAAGCTACATTTCAGCCATTCTTCATCGTCTTATTTCCGGCGTTGTCGTTGGAAGCTTCGTTTCCATCGTTCCATCTCCTTCAAGCTTCTTTCAACATTTTTCCATTATTATTTTGAGAGGTATTTCAAAAACCATGAGTTATATATATATATATATATATATATATATATATAGGTTTGGTGTTGTATTGGAAATCATGTCTTGAGTTTTTGAAGCATGCTAGATGGTAGAAATGAGTTGGTTTATGTTGCAAAACTTGTTGAGATATCTATGTAGCATGTTGTTATATCTTTGGTGTTCAAAGCATGTGGATAATCATGAGGTTTGATGTGTTAAAAATTCATGATTTCGAAGATATAGGAAGGCTTGTGAAGTTTTGTTTGAGTTCGTGCATTTCGCGCGCGGGTCGGCAAATTTGTCACCCTTCGATAAAATGAGCATAACTCCCTCGTTAGATGTCATATTGAGTCACCATGAATTTTTCCGTAAACTAGACTTAAATGGCTTTCCAATGGTATATGTCTCAGTCTCTAATTCATCCTGAGTCGATTGTGCAAAATCGGCAAAGTCAGGTCATGTGTTCTGTTTCGGAAATTCGTGGCAGTTCTGCCACCTTTCAGTGAATCGGGTATAAATTTTTCGTTAGTTATCATATTTAGTCACTGTAAATTTTTCTAGAAACTAGACTTCCGTGGCTTTCCAACGGTGTATGTGTTGTCCCCTGAACCCTCTTGAGTCAAACCAGAAAATTCTGTAAAGTTGATCGTTGTGCAGAATATTGTTTAATCTAAGCTTAATGTTGATCTTGTTTTTAGAATCGACTTGCGATGGATTTTGAGGTATTTTTAATACCTTAAATGATGTCGATGTATGTCTTTAGATGGTTAAGAACTAGGGTCGAGATTAACCCTTAAGCAAGATAAAATTTAGAACGAATACTAGACCCTAATAGGCCTTCAATTTCGTGTTGAGTCTAAACAACGTTCTTTGGTTCAACGTACTCAGTTTTATGTTAACTCTATGAAGGCGAGCTGTCTAGTGCAAGATAAAGTACGAGGAGGAGCTTTTGCTGCAGTTCAAGTGTTAAAACTTCGGTGAAAGGTGGGCTTTCTTTTACAAGCGGACTCTTAGTCCAAATAAATATTTGAGTTTTTACTCACCCGCAGTTATTTATTCTGATGCAAATAAATTATTGTCATGCAGAAAATGTTTTATTTTGTATGATATCCTATCTATATTTAGTTAGCTCGCAAGGGGCTTTTTAACTCTTAAATCGATCGGGCCTCGTGCTAACATAGCGTGTTAACCGAGGTTAGTATACACATAAGGTCGGTGATATTTGGAAGAGGGAAGGGCTGAGCGGAGCTATTCCTGACTAAGACACCGTCAAAGTTAAGCGTCTGAGGAAAAGGCTTAGCAGAGCTATTCCTCGGCGGTCTTGGAAAAGGCTGAGCGGAGCTATTCCTCGACTTTTAGTTCGGATATGGATGATCATACAACAGAAAAGAGCACTCAAAGACAGAAAGTGATTTAGTAAAACATTGGGCCTTTTTAGATAAAACCCCTGTGTGTTTACTCAGATGCATGACAAGAAAATGAGTTTTCAGTTCAGAAATATTTTTGGCAATGTGTTCACTGAGTACCCTTGTACTTAGCCCTGAATGTTTTTTTTTAAATTTGCAGGTTGAGCTGGTGTGGAAGGGAGAAGTGCTGAGAGTAGAGTTCTTTTTGGTACAAGGCTCAGATGACCTTGTATTATTATTATTGTCTTTCTTTTACTTCCGCAACTCAGTTATATCTGTAACACCCCATATTTTCGATTAAGATTTAGAGGATTCTTAATGATAATTAAGAAGTTAAGGAAGAAATTTAATTAAGTTTAATTAAGGTCAGATGTGAGTCACAAATTTAGGGGTCTGTTTTCGTGAAATCGTCTTTCTAGAAAATTTGATCTTAATTCTTTTATGGTAATTCGTGGTCTTGTTAGAAAGGTTTTAACTCAAGGAGTATGCCAATATTTTCGGATTTTAATTCTGAAGTCATTTGAGTTCCCGGTGATGAAAAACGTATTTAAAAGATGAATGAATAGTAAATTTTGGGTGTGTTCATGTTTTGAGAAATTTACGAAATCCTCCTCGTTGATCCGAGTCTAGTTCTGTCAGGCCTCTCTTATGGAAAATGACTCAAGGATTCTGTTGGCATTCACGGATTTCCATTCTGAGGTCAATCGAACGCTCGGGAGCAAAATCTGTCAGTCTGAGTGAATAGTAAAAAGTAATTCCAAAAATGGAATCTTTGCTCGTCTTTCTTCTGACGATCCCGTCTTCTTCACGAATCAAGCTGGTTCACTAGTATTTGAGCCAACGAGTCTCCCGATATTTTTAGATTTCGTGTCTGAGGTCATTTGAGCTAATAAGCTCTAGAAGCATATAGGGCAAATGAGATATCCAATAAAATATTTTGCTCTGTCTGATTGATCTCTGTACAAGGAAGGAAGGAAAGGTAGATATTGTGTTTTATTTGAGCTCTTGAGCATGTTTAGAAATGTTAGAAATGTTAAAGTATTGTTTATGCTTAGCATGAGATATTTAGAACTGTCTTTAGTTACTATTCGTATTTATTTACGTTCATCTCCTTGTATTTGAATGATTATACTTTGTTAAAGCTTGTATAGTTAAGGATTAAGGATTGGCTTGTTAGGGTGGTGTTAAACCCCTTATAAGCCGAAGTCATGCTTAAATAAAGGATTAGCCTTAGACGTTCTAAGATCCATAATTTTAGTAAGGTTAAGGAAGCTAAGAAATTAAGGAATGAGGTTGAGAAATGAAGGCTAAGTTAAGGAAGGAAGAGTATAGCTTTTATAAGCAGGATTAAGCTCAGAATTCATGATCTTTGATCATTTAAGGGAGTCACTGCTTGGTTAGTTCCCTCGCAAACTCGTTTGGATATTTGAGGTAACCCCTCTTCTATCCTATGACATGCCTAAGGGTACAGTTGACATCAGGTTTGAGCTAAGGTTGGGCCTAAAAGTAAAGAAAAGATTTTACGGATATGGAGAGGGCTTTTGCATTTTGCTTTCCATATACCGCCAGTATATTATTGGATATTTCTCGAGTTATTAAAGAATCTTTTATTAAAACCCACTGAGTACATTAGTGCTCACGCCATCTTTTTCAAATGTTTTCAGGTTGAGATGCTGAGGATGATGGCGGTTGTGGATGTGGGTTGGCTGCCAAGATTGTCTTGCTATTATATAAGTTTCTTTTGAAATCCCATTATGTGTTCTGCTACTCTGATTCACTCTTTCCAAATTTCGCGCAAGTTCTATCATGAATATTGAAATTCTATGAATATTTCCCCAGACACGGTTATCTATATATAAAGATGCATTATAAGTTTTATTCCTGCTTCTCGAGTATATTTTCCCTTCGCCTATGAAGAGGCTTGTTCATGTTGGTATCTGTTTATCCGCTTTGACCTATAAATGGGTCTATGCTTGTTGGTATCTGATTAGTTAGCCGTTTATTCCGCTAAAGCACGTTTCCTTCTTAATCAAGTAAACCCGAGTATCGCCGCCTATCTTTCAAAAGTACATCTTAATACTTAAAACTTCTTTGTTAATCTTCCGTCTTTATTCATTAATCCCTTAATAACACCCCGTCCCCATTCGTTAATCCTTATCTCGGGACCGGGCTATTACAGATGGTATCAGAGCGGTCTTGCAACTCTGCAAACCTGTCTCTTTGTTTAAGTTAAGCTAAGTTTTTATGTGCATATTAATTGTTCCATGATAAAGTTACAACAGCAACCCACAGCTCGCCATTACTCTCGTATCTTTAACTAAAATCGAGGTATGATAGTATAGAGATTTTAGATTTTGAATTCATAATTTTTTAATATCGAAAACGAAGAGATTTGAGCAAGCATGCTTTTTTATAGATAAGGGTAAAGACCTTGAGAATGAAATTCTAAGTAAAAGAGTATCCGGGTAAAACGATTTACTAATGAAGGAAGTTGTGAAAAAAGTTTTTGATCACAAAGAAAAGTGTTTAAAAATTTATTTTTAAACCTATGTCTTAAAGAAAAGATAAAAATTTCGAAGAAGAGTTCTCGATTTAAAAGAAAAAGGTTGACTCATTCTCAAGTTTTTGTTTTAAAGAAAAAAGGTAGAATTTATGATTAAAGGCTTTGGGCACCAAAATTTTTGTAAAAGTCAACTGCAAAAAGAATCTATGCATGCAAGATAAATAGTCTAAATCTAGACAATAGCATAATCTCAGGAGAACTTAGGTCTCCCTTTTATGAGCTAGACTGATTAAGCTTCATGTTTCTAGATGGTTAAGCGTCGTTCGACTGCTAGGAATAATGTGCCTCTTTTCCGCCCTGTTCAAGAAATGAACGACCTTGGAGGAACGCCAACAATGTATCGCATTGTATCGCATCCTGCAAAGCACAATCACCCGTGATCTCAAGACGCATGCTGTAATTGGGAACCTGATGGAATTCTCCTCAGCCTTGATGGCTTTTTGGGAGTCAAAGTATGGCCACGTGAATGCTCTAGCCGAGCAAAATCTCTCCTCTGTGGTGGAACCAGAACTGCTAAGGGCGACTCTGAACAGTCCCCCTGGATTTCAAGCACCGTGCCCTCGTGCTGAAGGAACCTTAAAAGCGAGACCCTTGATCATCCAGGACACCGAGTCTTTGTCTTCCAGAATGCACCAGTGGGCCTCTGCCTATCAACCAGTTGCCCCTCAGAGTCTGGGACAACGTATGCCCCATCAGTTCCCCGAAGAAAGCTTGAGGAAATTCAAGTTCGGGGTACCTGAGACAGATGAAGATGATGAAGAAGAGGACCCAGCTTATAGTTAAGCTTTAGAACTAGGCAAAAGAGGTGTTGTTGTTAGAACACCTTGCTGTTCTGTCTGTCTGCTTTAATTCAGATCTTATTCTGTAATTATATTAACCAACCCTTTAGAGTTTGATAGCGGCAGTAATTCTCCAGAGGCTGCCTTATGTTCAGATGTAACCAAGAACCTCTTTCCTATTAATGCCAAAAGTCCTCTTATGAGGTAATTTTACCGCTTTGCTTGATCTATCCTGCGTAATCTAAAGACCTTATCGAAAGGCATTTCATTTTGCTTCGTGCAAATTCAAGCAAGCCTCACCAATGTTTAGAATTCTTTAGAATATCGCTAAGAAGACGTCAAGCAGAAATTGAAGGAGAAAGTGAGGATGCACAAGCAAGTACCAAACTGCGGCTCGAGAACCAAGAATGTGTTTCTTAAACACAATCCTCCATCTTTTAATAGTTAGGAGACCCGATGAGAGTCGGGAAAATAGTTTGTCCCTTAGAAGTGAATTTTTGATTTTATAATCTTTTCGAAAGATGAGGAATTAGGTTGTGCTCTTTTATGAATACGGACTTCGGGTGGAAGTCCGTTCGAAGGATGATAAATTTGAGGCAATGAACGTAGTATGATTGGGAAGGTTTCAAGTACGAGTTATATCAGAAGTATATCCCGGATCGTTATTGTAAGGTAAAGGAGGTGGAGATCTGGAACTAGAAGCAAGGAAAGAGGACGTTGTCAAAGTACGATCAAGAGTTCAACCAGTTATCAAGGCATGCCCCACATTTGTGGTTTCAGTCGAGAAGAAAATGCGTATAGATCAGGTCGCTTTGTCGTATCCCTTCTAATAGGTGAAAGTGATCCCCGTATGTCACCTTTTCCATCCAAGTGTAGCTAATTGAGGGCCAACCGACTCATGCTATTTCATAGCAACCTAGTATAGAAGAAGATGCGCGAATATCAAGGAAAGAAAGAGAGAGAACCTGAAGAAGATCGTTAAGCAGATAGACCTAGAAGTGGTAGATTAAAAGTTTCAGTAAGATAGGAATATTTGATGAGTCTATTCATTCATTGTTGTGTCAATTAAATCAATTATCTTTCAGCAACTTCATATTAATTGAAATTCTTCGTTATATCATTTGAATTTCTTCAATATTATATCCTTATGGACAAATTGTAATCTTCTGATGATACTTCTTCGATCATCCAGAATTATCGATAGCATTTTCTTATTAGGCTATGCTGACGCCTTTGAAAAATATTCAGTACGGTTCTCAGTTGCTAATCATTGATTACCTTTCATACCTTTGCATCGAGCAAGAACCCCTTTTGAGTTATAAGTCCTCTAAAAAGATAATGTTTTTAGTATATATAACCTAGTGTTATATCTCTTCCAGCTTTTGGAACTTGTTAAAGGATTATTGATCAAGATAAAGTCCTCAGTCAGAGGCATTCATTTTGTTTTGCTCCCACTCATAGAGCTCGAGTGTGGCCCTTTTGAATAGAGCAGAAAGTATAAAGTAACATTCATTTTTTGTCATTATTGGAAGAATAAGAAGAGGCAGTCCCAATAGGAAGAAGAATCCAAGTATGATAGTTAGTGCCCTTCTAGTAGGACGCGAATCTCTAAAAGTGATTTTTCAGCTCGTCAAGTATTAAGAGGTAATCTGATGAATGACGTCAGATAAGTTCTGAGCTTAGGTTCAAAGGTCCAGCCATGCGATCTTTACGCTTGCAAGTGATGGTGATCTCCAGCAAAAGCTACAAGTCAGAATTCTATCGAAAAGCGGCTGCGATGAAGAAAGAGGAGGGAGAAGTTTGCAATAAAAGGCATTTCAGGCACAAGAAAATTTCTAAGACGTATTTTCAAAGGAGCTATCAGAACTACCACCATATAGGTAAGTAGAATTCGCTATCGGTTTAGAACCAGAAGCTGCACCAGTTTGAAAGCCCCTCACAGAATGGCGCCTAAGGAGTCGCAAGAACTCAAGGTTCAACTGCAAGAGTTATTAGACCTAGGTTTTATCCAACCTAGTGTGTCGCCTTGGGAAGTTCGAGTCTTGGTTGTAAAGAAGAAGGATGGCACATGAGAATGTGCATCGACTATAGAGAGCTTTATAAGCTGACCATTAGGAATCGATACCCTCTTCCAAGAATAGATGATCTCTTTTGATCAAAGCTTAAGGGAGCAAGTGTCTTCTCAAATATAGATGATCTGGGTATCATCAACTGAAGATCCGAAAAGAGGATATTCCTAAGACTGCTTTTAGGACTCACTTTGGGCATTACGAGTTTGTGGTAATGCCATTTGGATTGACCAACACCCCAGCAGTGTTCATGGATTTAATAAATCGGGTTTTTCACCCGTATCTAGATAAGTTTGTGCTGGTTTTCATAGATGATATCCTCAAGACGAAGAGGAGCATCAAGAGCACCTAAGGGTAGTGCTGGAGAAGTTAAAGAAGAGAAAGGCTTTACGCTAAGTTTAATAAGTGTAAGTTTTGGCTCAAGAAAGTGATGTTTTTAGGTCATATAGTTTCAGTAGAAGGAATCAAGGTGGAGCCAGCCAAGATTGAAGTTACAAGCAACTCGAAGTCTCCGAGGAACGTGAAAGAGATAAGAAGTTTTCTAGAATGCGCGGGATACTATCATAGATTCATCGAAGGATTCTCGTCAATATCTAAGGCTATGACGCGATTGTTGAAGAAGGACTTCAAGTTTAGATGGACGCCCGAGTGCGAGGAAAGTTCCAGACTTTAAAGAAGATGCTAACCACAACCCCGGTATGGGCCATTCAGAGAGAGAATGAAGATTTCGTGGTTTACGCTATTGCATCGAGAAAAAGATTAGGATGCGTGCTGATGAAGAGAGGAAAGGTGATTGCTTATACTTCGAGGCAGCTTAAGAATCACAAGCAGAACTATCCCACACATGATTTAGAGCTAGCAGCGGTTGTTTATGCGCTGAAGATCTGGAGGTACTATCTCTACGGAGCCAAGTGTGAGAATCTCCTCAGGTCACAATAGCCTAAAGTATTTCTTCAAGCAAAAGGATCTTAACATAAGACAGAGAAGATGGCTAGAACTTGTGAAGGATTACAACTGCACAACTCACTACCACCCAGGTAAGGCAAATGTGGTAGCTGATGCCCTAAGTAGGAAGGAGAAGGTAGAGTTAGGACTCGTTCAAGTTAAGAAGAAGCTTCGATAGGAATTCAAGAAGTTAAGGATCGAGGTGCTAACATCACCTGAAATCAATTAAGCACAAATCACCGTGATAGTTGCTCATCCTGACCTAAGGCAAAGGATAGTTAAGGCTTAGAAAGGAAATGAGTTTCTCAAGAAGAAAAGACTGGAAGCAAGGTCGAATAGCTCGCAAGACTTCACAGAAGCCGTCGATATCACACTCTTATTCAAAGGAAGGCTTTGTCTGCCGAGCAAGGAAGAACTAAAGGAGGAAATCATGGGTGAAGCACATGGCACGCCACATACAACACATCCCAGAAGCACCAAGATGTATCAAAACCTCAAGAAGAACTTCTAGTAGAATATCATGAAGAGATAAGTAGCCGCCTTCGAAGAAAGGTGAGTTGAACTATCAACAGGTGAAACCCTTCAATCAAAAATATTCTGGTTACTCCAACCTGTAGAAATTCCTGAATGGAAGTAGGATCATAGTAGTATGGACTTTGTTGTAGGATTACCAAAGTCTAAGCGGTGGAATACCATTATTTGGGTAATCATGAATCGATTATCGAAAGCAGCACATTTCATTATTGTTATTATGACAGATGGGCTAGATCAATTAGCCCAAATATATGTTAGGAAATTTGTGCGATTGCACGATATGCCGGTCACGATTATATCAGATCGTGATACGAGATTTACGTCAAAATCTGGAGGAGCCTACAAGAAGCAATGTGATTATAGCTCAATTTCAGCATGGCCTTTCATCCTCAAATGAATAGCCAGTCCGAAAGGACTATTCAGATTCTAGGAGACATGCCTAGAGGAGTATTCATCGATCAAAGAAACAGCTGGGAGGAGCTACTGCAATTGGTAAAGGATGCGTACAACAACATCTACCAGTCATCGATCGGCATGGCCCCTTATGAAGTCCTGTTCGGAAGGAAGTGTAGATCGTCCCTGTATTGGGATGCCGTTAGAGAGAGAAAGATACTTGGACCTGAAATGGTCCAGGAAGTGGTCCAGAAGATCGAGCTTATTCGTCAGCAAATCAAGGATATTCAAGATAGACAGCAGGCGTACGCAGATCAAGAAGAACGGAACTCAGTTTCGACATTGGAGATAAAGTGTTCTTGAAGGTGTCTCCATCAAGAGGAGTAGTTAATTTTTGCAAATGAAACAAGTTAAGGCCTATATTTATTGGACCTTTTGAGAGTTTAGAGAAGGTGAATGAAGTAGCCTACAGGTTGGCCTTACCATCCACCCTGAGTGACATTCATAACGTCTTTCATGTCTTAATGATAAGAAAGTACTTGTTTGATCCAGAACACGTGATTAACAAGGAAGAAATAGTCCTGAATGAGGACTTAGCCTATGAAGAGAAACCCTAGGCCATTGTGGATCAAAAGATCCAGAAGTTAAGGAACAAGGAGATCAATCTTGTAAAGATGATCTGGAACCATCATGGTTCAAAGGAAGCAACATGGGAGCTCGAATCCGAGCTACTCAAAAAGTACCCTGATATCGTTTATCATGGTTAGTAAGTTTTAGGATGAAATTTCTTTAAGGGGGGTAGGATGTAACACCCCAGATTTTCGATTAAGGCTTAGAGGATTCTTAATGATAATTAAGAAGTTAAGGAATAAATTTAATTAAGGTTAATTAAGGTCAGATGTCAGTCACGACTTTAGGGGTCAGTTTTCGTGAAATCGTCTTTTCAAAAAATTTGATCTTAATTCTTTTATGGACATTCGTGGTCTCGTTAGAAAGGTTTTAACTAAAGGAGTATGCCGGTGTTTTCGGATTTTAATTCTGAAGTCATTTGAGTTCTCGGTGATGAAAAACGTATTTAAAAGATGAATGAAGAGTAACTTTTGCGTGCGTTCATGTTTTGAGAAATTTACGAAATCCTCATTGTTGATCCGAGTCTAGTTCTATCAAGCCCCTTTTATGGGAAATGACTCAAGGATTCCGTTGACGTTCACGGATTTCCATTCTGAGGTCAATCGAACGCTCAGGAGCAAAATCTGTCAGTCTGAGTGAATAGTAAAAAGTAATTTCAAAAATGGAATCTTTGCTCGTCTTTCTTCTGGCGAGCCCATGTTCTTCACGAATCAAGCTGGTTCACTAGTATTCGAGCCAATGAGTCTTTCGGTATTTTTAGATTTCGTGTCTGAGGTCATTTGGACCTTGACATCGAATAAAGAAGCTTTTAACCGAACCCAGGGTAACTTTTGCAGTATTCTTGCACTGAAGTGGTTTCCCTTGGAAGCCAAAGCTTTTCCTATAAATAGGACATCACCCCTCACCGTTATTTGCTCATTCATTACCATCCTTTTCACTTCTAAGAGAGTGGGAAAGCTCGTGAGAGCCGAAAAAGTTCTATCGAAGTAAAAAGCGTTCCTCGTGAGTGTTCTCCAAGACGACGAGCGGAGTGACGTGGAAGGAATGCGGTGAGGGAATGTGCTAGGGGCACCGTTGGGTCATTGCAGGTGGCTCTGCCACTATTGCGACTCGATGAGACACCGAGCTAGCCACCTTCCTTCGACGCACCTAGCCCCGTCCATTCTTGTTCGTCGGTCTTGATTTCCATTTCTTTTCTGTCTTTTAATTCCGCATTTACTTTCTGTTCTTCGTGTTCTTCATCTTCTTCATTATTACTCATTTAGTTTCTGCCTAAGAGTTATATTTTGATTCCGTTAAAGTTCCAAGATAATAGCGTTTCCATTATATTGTTCGTTATTATTCCGTTGTTATTCTTATCATTAATTCTCGAAAATAGTCTCGTTATTCCGTTTAATTTCCGTTCAAGTTATATTTTAAGATTTCATCGCTATTCTAAATATTTAAAGAGGATTATCATGTTTATGTCGTTATAATGCCGATTTCTTTTTAAGTTAAAACATGCCGTTTCATGTTAATTTAAATTATTGAAGCATGTTTTTAAAAATTATTATATGTGTTCTTCGTGTTCGTTGACTTCGTGTTCGTCGAGGGAATCAACGAACATGAAGAACCCAGTTGAAGATTGCCCAGAGCTGGGCGGAGGAGAGAGAAAGGGAGAGCCCCATCGCGGGGGGAGGGGGGTGCACCGCCGCGTCATACCCCCCTCGGCCCAGCAAGTGGCCACCGATGCTAGGGGGCGCCGCGGCGGGGGAGTGCCCGCCGGTGCACCCCTGTACCACGGCAGGGGCTGCCTGCAGGTGCCGGTGTGCGCCGAGGCGCGGTCACCCCCCTGTGTTGTTCATGTCGATTTTTCCCGGCTATTTTCGTACCCTCTTTTTGAGCCTTTCGAGTTGTGTTTTTCCAATCTAATCCCGAGTTATATACAAGTTTAAATTTAGAAAACTTTCAAGCTATTTCCGAGTTATTTCAAACAAACTTTTCAAGTTAAATCCGTCTAAACTTTGAGTATCGAAAAATAAATTCTCCAAGTAAATTCTTCTCGAATTTTATTATGTCATTAAGTCGTGCAATCTGTAATTAAGTCTTAGATTTTAGTCTTCAAGTTAGATGTCATTATTTCTCACTGTAGATAGTTAATTTCTTCGAAGAAGGCCACTAAGTCGATGATTCGACTTTTGTAGGAGGAAGTGAGCCTCGTAGGGATTTGGAGAAGGATCATCAACTCGTTGCTTCATCTTCTGTCAAGTAATCGAGGTGGGTAAATCTATACTCATCTAAAGTTTAAGCTAATAAGCTCTAGAAGCATATAGGGCAAATGAGATATCCAATAAAATATTTTGCTCTGCCTGATTGATCTCTGTACAAGGAAGGAAGGAAATGGAGATATTATGTTTTATTTGAGCTCTTGAGCATGTTTAGAAATGTTAAAGTATTGTTTATGCTTAGCATGAGATATTTAAAATTGTCTTTAGTTACAATTCGTATTTATTTACGTTCATCTCCTTGTATTTAAATGATTATGCTTTGTTAAAGTTTGTATAGTTAAGGATTAAGGATTGCCTTGTTAGGGTGGTGTTAAACCCCTTATAGGCCGAAGTCATGCTTAAATAAAGGATTAGCCTTAGACGTTGTTCTAAGCTCGATAATTTTAGTAAGGTTAAGAAAGCTAAGGAATTAAGGATTGAGGTTGAGAAAGGAAGGCTAAGTTAAGGAAGGAAGAGTATAGCTTTTATAAGCAGGATTGAGCTCAGAATTCATGATCTTTGATCATTTAAGGGAGTCGCTGCTGGGTTAGTTCCCTTGCAAACTCGTTTGAATATTTAAGGTAACCTCTCTTCTATCATATGGCATGCCTAAGGGTACAGTTGATATCAGGTTTGAGCCAAGGTTGGGCCGAAAAGTAAAGAAAAGGTTTTGCGGATATGGAGAGGGCCTTTGCGTTTTGCTCTCCATATACCGCCAGTTTATTATTGGATATTTCTCGAGTTATTAAAGAAGCTTTTATTAAAACCCACTGAGTACATTAGTGCTCACGCCCTCTTTTTCAAATGTTTTCAGGTTGAGATGCTGAGGATGATGGTGGCTGTGAATGTGGGTTGGCTGCCAAGATTGTCTTGCTATTATATAAGTTTCTTTTGAAATCCCATTATGTGTTCTGCTACTCTGATTCACTCTTTCCAAATTTCGCGCGAGTTATATCATGAATATTGAAATTCTATGAATATTTCCCCAGACATGGTTATCTATATATAAAGATGCATTATAAGTTTTATTCCTGCTTCTCGAGTATATTTTCCTTTCGCCTATGAAGAGACTTGTTCATGTTGGTATCTGTTTATCCGCTTTGACTTATAAATGGGTCTATGCTTGTTGGTATCTGATTAGTTAGCCATTTTATTTCACTAAAGCATGTTTCCTTCTTAATCAAGTAAACCCGAGTATCGTCGCTTATCTTTCAAAAGTACATCTTAATACTTAAAACATCTTTGTTAATATTCCGTCTTTATTCATTAATCCCTTAATAACACCCCGTCCCCATTCGTTAATCCCTATCTCGGGACCGGGCTGTTACAATATCACAAGTCCAACATTTCAGCTTTTGTTCTGAACGAGTCCCATAACTCGATAATCAATTGAGTACTATTATTTTTCAGTCATTTGTGAGTACTTGAAATCAGTTTGGAATTAGAGTTCTCAGACCAAAATATCGATCCTGGAATATAATTAGAGTTCACTTCCTTATTTAATTATTTCCAGTTCGCGCCTTGATCCATCCTTCATTGGGGTCGAGTCGTGTCTGTCACACGTCGCATTAATTAGATATTAATATAGGGTCGTAACAGTCAGCCACCTCATAGCTCAAGGCAAGCCGACCGCTGACCAAGCTCAGATCAAGACCAGTCAAATTGACAAACTAGCCAACAGTTTGTAATCAGTTGAATTGACGAAGAAAGCTTAGAAAGAAAGCCAACTGAAGCTTTAGCCAAACTGAGTAGCCAAGCTTAGAATTGCAAACTAGAAACTCAGAGCTGCTAACTGGAGAATCTTACAGTTAATGCTCAAGGAAGATCTTGGAGTTAATGCAATTAATGCTCAATGAAGATCTTGGAATTAATGCACAATAGAGATCAAATGGCAGAGCAATGGCTACTTCGAAGAAGTTTCAACGACTATGAAGATCAAATACCTTTGAAGAACTAACAGAGTCATCGATCAATGGAACTCAACGGCTATAAAGATCAAATACCATTGAAGAACAAACAGAGCCATTAATCAATGCAACTCAACGGTCACAAGATCACTTCTCTATTTAAAGACGAGTGAATCTGATTTTCAGTGACTTTCACTTCGACTTACATCTTATAACTCTCGGCTCTCTCAATCTTATACTTTCACACATACTGACAACTGAACTTTCTTTCTCTCTCTCACAACTCAAGTTTATAGCTTTGTTCCAGCTGCGAAAGCCTTAACTGAGAAGAAGAATTAAAAGATCCAAGCATCAGCTAGCTGTTGAAAGTCCAGCCAAGAGCAATATTCTCAGTTCAAGATATTCAACGATCAAATACTCAGCTCAACTCAAGGAGCACATCAGTTGATAACCCCTTTTCAAGACTAACCTTTTGAAGATCGAAAGAGATCTAAAACCTTGTAAAGACGACAATAGCCCCTACCTCTCCAGCGAGCAGTTGGGGACTACAAGTGTGAGTCATAGAACCCGACTGAGGAGACCGTGGCTCTACGAGAACTACCATTTTCAGTACAACAACAGTTGAAAAGGTGACCATGACTCTGCGAGAGTTTCCGTTTCCAGGTTCAACCTGTCTTCACTTTGTAATTGTAATAAAGAAACTTTACCATTGCCTAGTGAATTTCCCTTCTCAATGAATGAAGAGAGGACGTAGAAGTTTCAACTTCGAACCTCTATAAACCTGATCGTGAGCTGTACTTTCTGTCTCAAACTTGTATATCTTTAACTGCACACAAATATCACACAAGCTACACTTACAAGTCAACTGAAATTATTCAACTGTCAAAGTGCATAGATAAGTTTCGTACACGAGTCAAGGGCCCTAATCATTTTCCGCAATTGAAAGTTTAAAGTTTTTGTTTCAGTTTATTCACCCCCTTCTAAACTGATATCGACTCGCCCGAGACCAACATTTAGTTTTAATTTTTAATTAATTATGATTAATTATTTTATTATTATTTTTTAGAAAATAAGTTTTATTAAAGGGAAAAATAGAGAATAAATAGTGTGGCAAAATGCTATAGAAATACAGTAAACCAGTATATAAGAATAATCTCCTTATAGTAATAAAAAATTATGGCCCCAACTCAGGACCATGCCAGTTATAAATAAGAATAAACTCTACATTGTAATAATTCAGTATTTTTTGGGACCATCCTTAATAAATTTACTTTTATATAGTAATAAAATGTCATTAAATTTTGAATATATTAAAAATATCTATGTAAAATATGTAGAATTATTAATTATATTACATTAAACTTAAGATGATATGAAATAATTATCTAAACTTGCATGTGATACATACATTTTTTTAACATTTTCTAGATACATAATGCATGAATGAACCTTTTAAATCTAATATGTATACACAATGTACATGAATGATGTACGTACATTTGATTTTTTTTAAATCATGAATCTTTTTCTTTGGAAAAAAAATCATGAATCTTATTTATCTTTTAAATTTATGCATTTTAAAATATGAAAGGACACATTTTCAAGTAGCGTATAACATATATTATTTTTTAGAAAAATATATTTTTTATATGTAAACCTCTATTTAAGAATAACTTCCTTATTATAATATTTTTTTCTAATTCCGATAATATTACTGTATAGAGATTTTACTCTAGTATCAATTTCGCACAACTTACTACTTACACTATTGTTATTGTACAGTTACTCATCTCCATAGTCCATGATTTTAGTTAAGCGTTCCATTTTTCTAGATTACAATCCACTATTAATGATATTACAACCTTGTATATATAGTAGTGAATGCCGGTCAATTGTAGTATAACCAATATGATCGTGTGCAAGTCATCATATTTCTTGATTTTTCTTTCTAATTTTCAATTTTAGAATAGAGATAAGGTCCAATTTGGTCCTACAACTACTCGAAATCTCAATTTGGTCCCGAAATAAAATTTTGGTACAAATCGAATTTTCAACTTTTTAAAAGGTATCACGTTAATCCCTCTATTAGTCCCTAAACTAATTTTCGTTAACGTCCGTCATTGACGATGTTAATTTAAGGAAAAATATTCAAGTTGATCCTACAACTATACCTGGAATCTCAATTTAGTCCCTAAATAAAATTTTAGCCCAAATTGAACCCCCTTTTTAGGGAGAAGGTCCATTTTGATCATTTAAATATTTGTATAGGAGCACTTTGATCCATATTTATCGTTTTGGTTCAAAATGATCTCATAATTATTTTAAAGGTTCAATTTGATCCCTATTTTGATCTTCCAAATAACGGAGACAGAGACAGAGAAAAATGACGTTAACAATACCCGTTAAAACACACACAACACATACTTTTCTCACATACTTAGATCATTTCATACATTAATGCACACATTTTACACACATATGAATTTAACATGAAATTTCCTCCATTTTCGCATATATAAAGCTTGTTATAATATAAATCTGATAATTAAAAAATGTTCATTTTCAACATAATTTAGCATAATTTGAATGCCCAACAATCAAAATTCCAAAATTAGGCTTGAAGAAGTCTTACATTTGAGTGAAATTCAATTAGGATTTGAAAGCCATAAATTACTTTATGAAATATTATTAATAAATGAAATTATGTGTGTAATATGAATCATTATTATATGATAACCTAAAAAAAAGAATTAAAAAATATACCAAAATAATTATTTACGTTATGCTAAATAAAATAATGGAGGATTCTTTGTTCAATCAACATGAGGATTCTTTGTGAAAATGATGGAAATTTCGTGTTCAATCCATATATGTGTAAAAAGTGTGTGTTAATGTGTGAAATAATCTAATTATGTGAGAAAAGTGTGAGTTAAAATAGTTTGAGGATCAAAATAGGGACCAAATTAAACCTTTAAAATAGATATGAGATCATTTTGAACCAAAAAGGTAAATATGGATCAAAGCGCTCCTATACAAATAGTTATAGGATCAAAATAACTTTAGTCCTTTTTTTATCATTAAACCCTAATTAGATTAACTCGCGGCCAATACCAAGCCATATGTACAATTTATGGATCCGAAAGTTTTGGGTATCTTTTTCAATAGTCTCAGTTTGAATTTAATATTTTTAGAAACTTAAGTTGTGGAACTATCTAATCTACATAATAGAATTATGATGATATATAATCATGAGCCAAGGAAAAAAAAAATAATGTTATTATTTCATGATTATTATAAGAAGAAAACTAGTCAGTTTATATCGCTTCGATCATATATCAATTCCAGATAAGTTTATTGATAAATATTATATTCATTATAATATCATTAATTATATTGACATTGGAGAGAAACATATACATTTACTAATTATATCACAATCATTTGAAGATTTTGAGACTTTCTTCAAATTAATCATAGACTTTATTAATTAATAAAAAATGAAAAAGAATAGTTAAATAATAAAATTATTAATAAAATGAAAACGAGACTATAAAATATTTCATATTGAACAATTAAAATTTGGGTCAAAATTTTATTTTGGGATCAAACTGAGATTTCGAGTATAGTTGTAGGATCAACTTAGACCTTTTCACTAAATTAACGTCGTTAATGATAGACGTTAACCGAAATTAATTTAGGGATTAACAGAGGAATTAACGTGATATTTTTTAAAAAGTTGATGGATCGATTTGGGCCAGAATTTTATTTCGGGACCAAACTAAGATTTCGGATATAGTTGTAGAACTAAATTGGACATTATCCCTTTAGAATATTATAGTTAAATGTGCGCAATAGGTTCAATAAAAGTAAATATATATATATATATATATATATATGTGTGTGTGTGTGTGTGTGTGGGTTCAAATAGGAACCAATCCCCCCGGAAGAACCTAGGAACCAATCAAATTCAAGGATTTTGATGACATGGCGGATAAAAAGGCGGTGTCATAATTGTAAATATGTAAAATTTAAAATATAAGGGGTAATTCCATATTTTTTTTATAAAGTGATGTCATCATCTTTTAAAAAATTCTTAAAAATTTTAAATAATCAAAATTTACTCGTTCTTTATCCAATTTACGCAAAAATATATCAAATTAAAGATTTTTTTATGCTCTTTCATTTAAGATCCATAGTGCATATGTTTATTTGAGCAAAAATTGATGAAAAATACAAAAAACTTTTTTCACATATATTCAACTCGTAACTCTCACACATTTGCTAATATGATATAACAGTATTGCTCATATCTTGTGTTTATGTGGCTAACATGAAATTTTTTATGCACAGATTTGAATTTTAAGTTGTTTTCAGGAGAAAATAGTTAAAGTATGAGCTATATATAGTTAAGTTCATAAACATTTATAATTTTATCAATGCTTAATATTATTTTGAAAACTTGTAATATTTGAGAATTTAAGTCATACTAGCATATCATTATTCACATATTAGCAACCTGTTACTAACATATTAGCAAATTATTAGTCACATATTAGCAATATGTTGTATGTATGAATAATGTTACACATGTTACACAATATAATTTTAAATGTGGTCCAATGTTATATGTGCGGTGTTTAATACATGTCAATTTAATATTATGATCTCGTCAAGTTAGCAATATGAGTCTACCTCATGTTAGCAACTGAATCTGTTGATGTTAGCAATATAAATCTCTCATGTTAGCATATTAATACAACGCCAGAAAAGACAACGATTTTAAAGCGTTGTCTATATAATTCCGGAAATTGAGCCCAAAATCCGAAAAAACAAAACCTAATTTCTAAATTATGAAAATAACCCCGCATTCATTAAGTTCTCAAATATTACAAGTTTGCCACCTTACTTTGACTAAAACTTTGACTAAATTATGACCATTAGATCTAATCAAATCTAAGGTTAGGATTGGTTCCTAGGTTCTCACCGGGGGATTTGGTTTCTATTTGATCCTTTCCCTATACATATATATATATATATATATATATATATATATATATATATATATATATATATAGTCGATGAAAAACATTATATTGAAAACTAAATAAAAAATCTAATATAAAAGATGGAAAAATGTAATAAATAAAAAACACTTAAATATTAACCCAGTCTCCATTGGACACTTAAAGTATGACTCGGCTCATTTGGCCCTTAAACTACTTTAAATAGTGCAAATATCCACTTCCGTAAAAAATATTGAATTCTGCAGGTAATTAATGTTAATTAAATGTACAAAACTTTTACAAGCTAATTTCAAGTGATTCTAGCGATAATATATTGTGTAATGTTTGGATGGTTGGAAAGCTCTTATCATGGACTTTCTAATGATACCTTCAATTCTTCAATTGGATGTCGGATAATGAAGTAATTGGATGTAGAAAATTTGAATACGAAGGTTTGTATTCATGACTTAGACTAAAAATTTTGACACCGATTCAATGTCGAATATCAAAATTGAATGAGGATTTTGAAACTTTACAGAATTTATTCAATAAACAATTATAGACAATACAATTTAGTCTCAAATTGTACCGCCAAAATTTGGATGTTTAATTAACCTACATTACTAAAGAAAAAATATCATGTTTCGACGGAAGTGGCTGATTGAATCATTTAAAATAGTTTAATTAAGAGACCGAATGAACCGAGTTATACTTAAAGTGTCTAATCGGAATTGAGCAACTTAAGTGTTTTTGACCTTTTCCTATATAAGATTATATGAAGAAAATTATATACAGTATTAACTCGTTGATCCATTTTTATTAGCGTGAATAGATTCATTTTTTTTTATTTATATTTACATAGGTAACTTTTAAGTATAATTTCATGTATTTTATTAAAAATATGTTTAATATAATAAACATAATTTTTATTTTTCAATATACCCATTATGAGTTCGTCTTCTTATAGTTTATTAGGACTTAATGTTATCATTTTTTTGCTTTCAAAACAAAATGTTATCATTTTATTTCTATATTCATAGGTAACTTATAAGCATACATAGTTGTGTGCGTATTTTTTAAAATACACATTCAAACACAAAGATTTGATTTTCTTATAGTGACAAAAATATTTTTCAATATATTCATTATCAGTTCCTCGTATAAAAGTTTATTCATTATTTTTTTTTTTATCAATTCAGCTTTTTCGTAAGAAGAATTTCTTTGAGACGTGTTGATTTTCAAGTCAAGTAAAAAAGAATTACTGTGAGTTTTTTTTTAAAGGAGAATTAATATGAGTTATGTTACTATTTTTTTTTTCACTCACATACCCGACCTGTGATATTGAGGAGATTCGAACCTATGACTTTTGATATTCAAACAATCTCACTCCAATGATGACCTAATGGTGGAGTGACTCCACTAGGCCATCATTAATTGAACCAATCATATAAATAAACTTGCCTTCAATATATAAGCTTAAAATATGTAAATTGTAAGAATAATTTATACACAAATACAATTAAAACCTCAATACATAAAATCCATGCATGAAGCCCAAAGTTAAACAATGAATATCCAACCAATATAAGATGAGAAATTCTAAACACAACCCCGTTCTACTTTTTATAAACCTACTATTTTATAAAATAAAAATAAAAATATAATAAAACTTTTATATCCATTAGTCCCAACACCTAAAATCATATTATAGTCCCATCCTTTTTTATAATTAACTAAAAAAATGTATATGTAGAACGTGAAGTGATTTAGATTTTCAATACCACGACCTTCATTCTTTCTCATCGTCATTTCTTCATATATATATATATATATATATATATATATAGGGGTGGGTTATAATGAGGACTGTGCTTCGCGTGAGACCGTGAGAACAGTGCTTATTTATTATAATTTTATAGCTTAACTTTTTGTATTTTAGCGCTATTAACACTAGCACTAAAATATAACAAGATAAGCTATAAATATTTTTTAAAAAAATTAGCACTAAAATATAATAAAGTAAGCTATAAATTCATAGTATATAAGCACTGTTCTCACGGTCTCACGCGAAGCACTATTCTCATTTGAACCAAATCCTATATATATATATATATATATATATATATCCATGGCAATTTATTTCTTGAGTTAGTAATCAAAGAATTAGAAAAATCACCACCTTTCCAGTAGAACAACTCGTTTCTAGATACGAAAAAGTTTCAATAGCCTTATGAAAAGGAAAAGGTCCCTAGGATCAACAATGGCCTTCACCAGTCAAAGTTACCATGAATCGGTTGTGCCAGTTTTAACGATGGCGCTACCCTATTGTTAAATTGAAACAAAATAGATTCTCAAGAAATTTGAGATTTCATCTTAAATTTGAACAAACAATATATATACTTCCAAATTATATAATCTGGAACCTGGATTTAATGTAAATAATCATCATTGTTTTTAGGGATCGGAAAATGTCCAATTTTTCATTTAAATATACCCGAAATCTTGGTTTAGTCTCAAAATAAAATTTCGTCTCAAATCGACCCCTCAACTTTTTAAAAGGAATCAAAATGATCCCTCCGTTACTCCCTTAACGGAAGGACGTTAACTTATATTAATAACAACCATTAAATTATACACTTTTGGATTATTTCACACACCATGATGTGAGTCTAGATGGAGTGTCGAGGTTCAAGTTTGAGTGTTCAAGAGGTTCGTGCAAAAAGTGGTCCAGGCAAAGAAATGCAATCAGATTTAGGGATCATGAAATAATTTAAGATCATTTTCGCCACCTGAACAATGGTGTGTTTTCGGGCAAGGTTTTGCGAGCGAATTTTGTGAGATTTTGGGGTCACGAATTTTTGCTGACTTTTTAATTTCAAAATTTTGGGCTTTATTTATTTTCTTTTGGTTTAGAACTTTATTATTGTTTGTTTTATTTTTATGTCACCTATTTAAGGGATCATGAACATTATTTTGAGATAGCTAATTATTGATATTGAATAGAGATTTCTCTGTGGACAATTTTATTGAATCGTTGATTCAACCTCAACTTATCAAACCGATTAATCACCTCTGTTGTGGCGTCTTCACTATTATTTTAAGCTTCGTGACTTTAATCACTATAGGGTCGTGGATTTAACATATTAACGATTCATATGCTTTGTGAGGCTTGGATAGAAGAATTCCATCCAATCTATCCCTTGTAACCTGATGTGTCCTAAGTGTGATTCTCATCAAGTGGTATCAAAGCTTTGACTTTGTATCAGATTCTAATTTTTTTGTTCTTAATTTATTTATTTTAATTTTCGCCAATTAAAGAAGAAGAATGAACAAGAATCCTTAAAAAACAGAAAATTCATTGATTAAAAAAAGATTTTTTTTGCGGGAAAACTTTTAGTAATTTCGTTGATTCTATTATTGATATTTGTGTTACTGGAGGTTCATATATCATTTGTGGAAAAGTATGAATTCAAATTTTTCGGAAGCTATTTAGGTGAAAATTTGTGTGCTTGAGATTACTTGGGATAGTTTAATTGGTATATGAATTGTTTAGTTGGAGTTTATGTATTGAGTATAAAAAAAAGAGGGCTAAAAAAGTCCCATTTTACAGGTGCACAAGATGATGTAGAGGCCAAATTTGACCACATTCTTATATTGGAATCGTTTGGACATGACATGAGTCGAATGATAGGGATGAATATGGGGATTTTACGTGAGCGGCTTGATGCAATCTAACATTCTTGAGTCCATAGTGGTTGCAGAGATGGTCGAGTACACAATAGACGGTTCCTATCGAACAAGTACTATCGAGAGATGTATAGGAGACTGTAGAATTTGGAGCAAAGCGAGAACAATGTTGATGAGTACTAGAAGAAAATGTAGCTAGCATTGATTCGAGTTGATGTGCAGGAAGACTGAGAGGCTACTATGACTAGATTCTTGGCAGGACTAAACAAGGAAATTCGGGTGTTGTGGAGTTGAATCACCATGGGGAGTTAGGAGACATGGTGCAAAAGGCAGTCCAAGTGGAAAAACGACATAAGATATGATGCCATACTATACAATCAAAATCTTCTATATAGGATTTAGATTTAAGTGTCATCACAAATATATTGGAGCCGAGTCAGAAGAAGAACAACATTTTGTTCCAATATACCAATGTTAAAAATTCCATCAGTATGCACTAGTCGAGATATTTGTGAGATCGTGACTGTTAGAGAAGAATATGACCCGAGTTACTAGTTCTAGATTTTGTTGATGAATCTATTGAGGAGATGTTAATTGTTCCCATGTGCCAAGAATATGGAAGGAATGAGATTGTTGATGGTGATTCCAATCTGTAGGGGCCTATTTTGGGAGAGTCTAATCTTGAGGTGTCAGTCCTAGATGATTGCAATCTAGATAGGACAGTTATGGAAGAATCAGTTTATGATGATCCTACATGGGAAGAAAAATAGTCCTTGAACTTGCAATCCAAAAGTGATGAGGAGACATATCAAATGGAAGGTGCTGGAGAGTTGATCGAGTTGGGAGATGTTGGGAAGGAGAAGGATACACAGACATGTTTTTCGCACGACAACGTCGGTTGGGAGGTGGCTGCAAAGCAAATGGAGCTCACATAAACACACTTGGTGGAATTACCAAGTTCTAACATTAGTTATCAAACCTTTTCTTTTGATGTTTTTATTTTACAAGTTGACAAAGATGTACCATCAGATATTGACTTACCACCAAACTTATTCTTGATTCACATACCCAAGCATTGTGAAGTGGTGGAGTTGCAGCTGTTTGACATATTCGACACAGGCTGGATGTTCTTGAAGAGGTGTTCTATGCAACTTGGCCAGATAAAATTTGATGGGCGATTTGTGCTAATCTTTGATCCAGGAGGCTTGGATTTGAGGACAACTCCCTTTCAAGAGGAAAAGAATTATGTGAGTCTAGGTGAGGTGTTAAGTTTCAAGTTCGAGTGTTCGAGAGGTTCGTGCAAAAAGTGATCCCGACAAAGAATTGCAACCAGATTCACGATCGGAAATAATTCGTGATCATTTTTTGTGACCTGAATAGTGATGTGTTTTCAGGACAGGGTTTATGAGCTCTTGGGGTCACGAATTTTTGCTAACTTTTTAGTTTTCGAATTTTTGGTCTTTATTTATTTCTTTTTTGTTCAGAACTTCATTAGGGTTTGTTTTATTTTTGTCCCATCTATATAAGGGACCATGAACATTATTTTGAGACGACTTATTATTGATATTGAATTTAGATTTCTCTGTAGAGAATTTTATTGAATCATCGATTCGGCCCCGACTTGTCAAAGAAATTTATCGCCTCTGTTTGTGGCATCTTTACTATAGTTCTAAGATTTGTGTCTTCAATCACAGTAAAGTCATGGATTTAGCATATCAACAATTTATCTACATTATGAGACTTGGGTCGAAGAATTCTACCCAACATATCCATCGTAACTTGATACGTCGTGGGTGCGATTCTTATCACACTAACACACATTTTATACACACATGAATTAAACATAATTTTTTCTAAAAATTCTCAACCCAGACCCACGATCCATACACTAAACAATATCTCTTTCCCACCCAAACACATTTTTCTCACCCGATGCCACCACCCCAAGATATGGATGACCTTGCTTTAGCTAATCGTGATGAAGGATTTGTATCGGGCTGCCCAAACTGAAAAATGCTACCCAAACCTGTCTTCATCATTGCCCTAGGAGATTTTGTCGTGGTTGAGCCTTGTTGGAAACAAATTTCTTCATGTAGCTGCTCAATCTTGAAGTTGAAAAATAGTGAACTTCATCGCCAAATGAATGACCTTCCTATGCTCAAGAGTTTATTCACCGGCGACAACAACCTAACTGAATAATAATTCCTGAATTCGAAATGGGCAATGATGAAGAAAATAGATTAGAGGTCGATAGATTAAGAGAATTTGGAAAAATAGAAAGAGGGCAACTCGAATTTCTTGGGGGAAATAGAAGGTGAGATAAAAAATAGTAAACTTCATCGCCAAATAGAATCGTTGATTTCTTGTGAATTGGGGGAAATAGAAAAAGAGCAGCTCGATAGATTAAGAGAAATAATGGAATTGATGAGAGTTGTGAATTTCTCGTGGAGTCAACATTGAGAAATTAATTTAGGGATTTTTTTGTTGTAGCCCTAATTCAATCTCCTAAAATCAGACTTTCATTAGTCAAATAAGTAACGGACGTTGACGTACTTTAGTTTAGAATTTTAACGGAAGTACTAAAATTATACATTTTAAAAAGTTGTGGGATCGATCTATGCCCAAATTTTGTTTCGGTACAAAAATGTATTATCATAATCATATTTATATTTTATAAAATAATTGGGGCTATAAAGGGTAAAATGAGGATTGTGTTTGGAATTTCCCATATAAGATTTAATCATGCTGGACATGGGTTGGGTATCGTAAAAGCCTCAATTGCAGTTGAATTATAAAGCAAATAATAATGCCCGCACGTAAGGATTGGTGTATTAATAGGCGATTCCCAACCTTTTTGTGGAAAAATATGATCAAGTATTGATGTTTCTGTTCTCAAAATCGACATTCTTTGTTTCTCAATTTCTTTAAAATTAATATATATTTTACAAAAAAATCTACCATAACTCTGTTAGATTTTAGAGAAAATGGCATGTGTGTTTGAATGTTAGATTTAGGAGAATGTAGGATAGATGTTTGAAGATGAACGACGATCAGGAAGTTAATGAAATTGTCTTTCTTGAATTACCACTATTACATCAACCTCAATACATATATATACTAATCAATCTTGCTATGCAAAATTACTACAGTACCAAGCTTTTATAGGAAGATGCCTACATAATTAATCTTGCTCACCAAGGATTCTACAGTTGTATATACATCATTATTTTTCTTCAGCTTTCTTTTTCAGACTTACGTGGCATGTATTGTTGATGCTTGATTTTATATTGATCTCCAACATCCCCCCGTAATTCGAGCGAGGGAAAGAAAGAAACACTAAGTTTATTTAGTAGTCGAGGAAAGGAGTGACCGCTCAAAGACTTTGTAAACACATCTACTACTTGTTCCACTGATGAGATATGTTGTACTGATACTGTCTTATTTTGCACTTTTTCCCGTATGAAATGCAAATCCAGCTCAATATGTTTTGTCCTGGAATTAATGACTGTATTGCTTTCCATTAAAATGGCACTCAAGTTATCAATCCAAATAACTGGAGGTTGATCGAATGAGAGACAAAATTTCTGCCATGAGGGATTTCAACCACATTACCTTTGTAATTGCATTAGCAAGACTCCTAAATTCTGCTTCAGTGTTGGATGTTACAACAACTGATTGCTTCTTTGAAACCTATAAAACTAAATTCCTGCCAACATCAACACAACATCCTGAAATTGATCTTCTGTCATCAGGATCCGACTCCCAATCTGAATCTGAGAAAGTTGCTATGTTCAAGTTATCTGATCTCATAAGGTGTAATCTATAGTGTGTTGTTCCCGACAAATATCTTAAGATACGCTTCACTACTTTCCAGTGAACATCAGTTGGAGACTGCATAAACTGACTCACTTTATTTATGCTATAAGAAATTTCGGGTTTGGTAATTGTAACATATTGTAGTGCTCTAACCATGCTTCGGTATGTTGTGCCATCAACTCCACTACCTCCATCAAACATGGACAAGCTTGGTGAAGTTAACATTAGGATGGTGACTCCTTTAGCATCAACCATTGAAGCTTTCTTCACTATATCAACAATGTATTTGCTCTGCTTTAGCATCATCCCATTTGTAGTATACACTGCTTCGATCCAAAAAAAAAAATTAAAGTACCAAGATCTTTCAAAGAAAACCTGTTGTGTAGCCTCATAATTAATTCTTGAATATCCTCGTCATTACTTCTTGTAATGATTATATTATCAACATACACTAGTATTGTTTAGAGTCGAATTGTGTTGTTTTATTGTAGGAATTTTGTAATGTTTAGTAAATTATTTTCTTGTATTTTATGTTGTTATGAGTTGACTTTGTGTATTTATTTTCACATATTGCTCTAATGGTGGATCATGCGAAGTTGTGAAAAACTTGAACCTTTATCTTTAAAAAGCAGGATCTTTTACGGCATTCAGGTAGCAGGTTGCAAACTCGGGAATTGAGCCCGAAGAAATGAACTCGGTGGGTAGCCACATCAAATAAAAAAGATTAAGATGATGAGGAAGAGCATGAATTAGTTTGCACTCGATTTCACTCGAAATGGCGCACGGAGAGAATCACTTGGCGCGACCGCGCCATCAACCGCGGCCGCGCGAATGGCCCCTCGGCAGAGAGCCATGCGCGAGCGCGCATGGGCGCGCGGGCGCGCCCCTTTTTTTCTCGCGCACCGCGCGGGCGCGCGGGGCCCCTGTTCGCCTTTTTCGATCAGTTTTTCCTCATTTCTTCGGTGCATTCTCACTCTATTTTTCCAACCCTTTCACAGCCTCTTTATTTGATTGAAATAAAGATGACCTCTTGGCTACCTAAACCATAGAGAAGTAGGGATCAATTTTCCTAAGTTTGCTTTTTGGACTTTTTAGCCGCAAATCCCTCACAAAATCCCCCAAATCTCTCTAACATTTAATGCTCCCTTACCATCACCATACCACCACCTTTTCTCTCACATACCTCCCATACCTCTCTCTCTCTCTCTATCAATCTATCACACACGTCTCTCTCTCCCCCTCTCTAATATCTCATATAGATTTTGGGGAGACAAAAAAAAAAAAGATAACTCATTCTCACCATTATCATCACTTCTCACTGCACACCCTCTTCATCTTCTCCAACACACCCCTTTCATTTTCTCTCTACACCATCACCACCACTATTTAACCATTTTCACCATCAACACCTGTGATACCCCAATCCTTTTTCTAAATTATGAATTATAATTTGGAAAATGGTTTTGAATTGATATTATTTGAATATTAATCATATGAGTATGTTTGTATTATACCGTTGATTTAATGCAGGTTGTTCCACTCGAGCCGATACGTCATAGCACAGTGGTATTATACTGAGTGTATGATACAATTTGAATTTTAAATACTAAAGTATCGAGTTATGTGTTAAAGGATGAATGTTATTGCATTGAATTATGTTTTCCAAACCTTGAACACCCTAACGCTGAGCCGGACAGGGATTCAGGGGGCCAAGCGCCTCGATGGGGGCTAGGGGGCAATGCCCCTTACTTTTTCGGTGTGTATTAAAAGTACTTCGAAAAATTTAAAGTTAAATGGAGTCGAAATACTAAAGGGAGTTGAGATTGGAACGTCGCGCGCCCACGGGGCCGTGTGCGGCCGCAGGAGGCTGCGCGCCCGCGGGACGGGCGAGAGATGGGGCTGCGCGCTCGTGTGGAGCTGTAACATCCCAAATCCAATAATAGAGGCCCAATGATTTTTCTAGAGCCCAAATACTTAAGTTGTATCTATTTTTAATAAAAGGTCCAAATGATGGGTTTTCTAGCCCAAATATGTTTTTAATTATTTACGGCACAATTATGATCCGATCGAAGCGAACGAATACATTAAACGATAGTGCTCGATAATACGAATCTATAGAACCTGATTTTACTAAAATATGAATTTAATTGATCAAGATATGATTTAAATTCTAAATTGAGTCCCATTTAGGGTTAATGTGAGGAGTGGTATAAATACCCCCTCATCTCCATTTTAGTTCATTTTGTTGGGAAACAAATTAGGAGCAGCCCCCCATTTTCTGTATTTCTCCCTCTCTTCTTCACAGCCCCTTCATCCCCCTCCCCAAGCCGCCGCCGCCACCACCGGCCACCGCCGCCGCCGCCGCCACTGGCCGCCGCCTCTCCTCCACGCCGGAAAATTTTCCGGCGATATTTTTCACATGCAACACCATTTTTAGATTCCCCTATTTTCCCTCTTTCCATTTTTTCAATTATTTTTGCAAGATTTTGAGGTTTAGGCATCCGATTTTCCGATCTAAGTATGGGTTAAACTCTAACCTTTTAATACCTCATTTCTCTCTTTATTTTTCAAGTTTAATTTCGATATTAGTATGTATAATGTAGATTTACGGGCTGTTTTGGTTGGCCATTTTAAAGGATATTTTTTTTTATCTAATGTTCTTATTGTTTTGAATGTTCATTGATAGTATTGGTGGAAATATTGTTATAATTAATATACTTTTATAATTTATGTATTTGGTTGTGTGCGTGTGTGTTGTGGGTGTGGATGTGTGCGTGTGTGTGTGTTGGATTTGTGTGCGTGAGTTTTTCAATTTTGTTTCTTTTATTTTATTTATTTATTTTATATTTTATGCTATCATAATATAGATAGGTGTAACTAAAAAGCTTAGAAATGTTATCAAAAATTGATATTAGTTTCATGAATAAATCTCTCTAAATTAAATTGTAAGGTATATGGATCAATCTTTGTTAATAGCAATTTAATTTTAATTGAGGCATATGTTTAATTATGACATATTAATTATGAATCTTGGGATATATCTTAAAATTCAATTATAGCCTAAATGGATAAATTCTTTTTTTTTTTTTTTTATGTTATGAGGGGAAGGCACAAGTTATGACTTTATTTAATTAAATTCAAATTGTTAATTTTCGTGTAAGTTTATGTGGCCTAATGGTTAGGTATTGTAAATTTTTAGTAAAGATGTTTGAGGATCAAACCATATTATGTTTATTTTTAAGATTCATTTTATTTTATTTCATTTCAAGTTTCTGCCTTATTAAATTAAAGTGTGAAAAAGATTTCAAATAGTAATGTCTAGTTTAATGGTTGAAATCTAGCTTTATTAATTATAGGTCAAGGGTTCAAAACCTCTTTTGAACATTTTATTTATGGATTTTTATTCTATTATGATTCTGCACTATATATATATATATATATATATATATATATATATATATATATATATATATATATATATATATATAAATCTGTGTTAATTTTCAAAAATGATCCTTAGCCTAATGGTTAAGGTTTAAAATTAATATTTTAGGTCTATGGTTCAAATCTCCTTGAAAACAATTTAACTTTACTTTAATTAATGCATGCATTACTGTCTTTATTTAACTAAAATCATGCTTTAATTTTTGAAAATAGCATATGATTTAGTGGTCAGTGTTCAGATTAATACTTAAGAGGTCAAGGGTTCGAATCCTATTGAAGTAATTTTATACCTTTTTAATCTTTTTATCATAAAAGCTTTCTGGACAATATATATACTTAATTATAGATGATTAATTTTGAAATCGGGGTTTAGTCTAATGGTTAAGTGATCTGTTTGTGTTTAGGAGGGTCAGGGTTCAAAACCATTTGACGCAATTTTAATTCTCATTTTGTGTATTTAATTCACAGCATTTATGAGTGTATTTAATCAAAACAGTTTAATTAATATTGTATAAATTTTTCTAGCATAGTGGTTAAGTAATTATTATTTCACTAATATTTTTGATCTAGTGTTCAAACCCTCTTGACTACAAAATTATGTTATATTTATCCTTATTTTTATTTAGTTTATTTTGCTTAATTTAGATTAAATTCGAAATTAAGTATATGGTATATTAAATTGATATTTCCACATTCTTCTATGATTTAAGATGATAATTTAAATCATATATTAAATATTATATTTTTTTTCCTTTATGTATTTAAGGCATTTATTTGCATGATCGAGGACTCCGATATATTCTAAGTTAGAATCCCGTTCGACACGTAAGCGACGTCAGGTTACGCTCTTACTTTAGGGACTCGATCCCTAGAACCTTATTTATGTTATAGTATATGTTAGAGCATTATTATGTTATTAAAACATAGTTCTTATGTATAGGTCCCAATCCGAGACCCGTTTAGGACGACGATTAAGACTAATCCTATATTTAAGCGTAAGGCTCTAATCCGACAGCAGGCTTAGGACGAGAAGTCGTGAATAAACCTTCAGCTAATTTAGCTATAAGGTGGGTTTACTTACTAAAATGCTTTCGAAAATATATTTAAACTTTCGTCCGCTATGAAAAAATTATTTATGCTTATGTTGCTCAATGTGGATTGACACGACTCATATGAGGAATTCCGAATATGGCACTCCAGTGCAATTACTTATGAATATGTTATAGTTATATGTGATCACATTAGGGTCGGTCTCCACTATGTTTATTGAGCGTATGATTTATGACATGTCAAATATGGATTTATGGATATTCTTATTGCAAATTATTGGACGAATGTATGAGTATTCCCACGGAGTATTTTCTGGCACTCAGCCCCACTATTTAAAAATGTTTTCAGGTAATTGATGACAGCAGGTGGCGGACGTGGACTAATGTGGACATTTTGTATGGTTGACCATATTCTAGTTTTTGAAATATTGACTCTTTTTAGTTTTGGTCAATATATATGATTAATTATTCTTCCGCTGTATGTTTATGGATTATTTAATTATTTTATGGACGCGCGTGTTCGTCATGGCCTTGCTGGCATAATTTGAATGTTGAATAATGGATTTTTGACTAGTCAGGGTTGAATATGTTTTTAATTGGTTGTTCGAAAGGTGTGATTTTAAAATAATAGGTTGGTTGAAAAGTCGTATATTGTGTGATTGGTTGCTGAATGGTAAACGCCTATGAGCGTAGAATTTATTAGGATTCTAAACGAAGTGCTGTCCGAATTTTTATAATTCGAGAAAATGATTTATATTAGTTTGCAAAAATTTTATTGTGAATTTTCTTTCTTCGTGTGTGTTCCCGTTAGCGCACTGGCCTCCAGGTTCGGGGCGCTACATATGGTATCAGAGAGGGTCTACGAATCTGTAGGCCTGCGGAGTGATTTTTGAAATGTTTTGAAATAGTGTTTGCAAAAAAATAATAATAAAATTATTACTTATCTATGGTCCCATGTCCACGCCACGCCTCGCCCAATCAGGTACAAATTTTATTAGAATAAATCTTTATTGAGCAAAGTATATTTTAGGCAAACGTATATAATGTTTGAGAAATTATGATAAAGAAAATGCTTGAGTACAATGTATTTCAAGCCTAAGTTATTGGAAATCTATTGGTTTGCCTTATTATGAAAATGTTTTATCCAAATACTTATGATATGATCTCACCATAGGATGAACCTAGATGGACTTAGGCATAATTAAATTGCCTGTAAGTTTTCACTTGGTTAGTGAACTATGTTGGACTACTTATGCGGCACACGATATATTTTGAGGACTATAGCTCTGATTATTGGATAATCTTTACTATATTTATGCGATTGAGATAATTCGATGAGCTAAAGAACGACTCCGATGAAGACGCTCCTACATGATGAAAAGTTCAACTTGAGCTACAGACGACCTTACTCTATTCTATCGATAGTTAATTACGTGGTATGAGTACTTTGATTAGATCTAAGTACGTTGTAAATTAGATGAACTATGCAACTCCTAATGATAAGTATTGACATAGTATGCAACACTTGATGTAAGGATAACTATGATGACGCCGCGTACGATATATGAACAACTGCATATAAATTGCGATGCAATTTCTTATGATTTATGAAATTCCTCATTTATGAGTTACCGATTGAGAACTATGCGTAGCCTCACTATGTTTTATGGACTAATTATATTTTTCCAGGACGTGCGCGTAATGCATTTACCCACCAAGTATCTCGAATCGAATTTAGAATCGACTAAGATAGGAAATTTCATGGTAGTTAATTCTTATGAAATATGAAATAGTTATTCTCTCCGGGCGTAAATAAAGAAGTTCGAGTTCAACTCTACATGATGCTGATCAGAATCGATCTTGATGAATTCAATGCTGGATGATCTACGTTAGGTGTTAAGAACTACGTTATATAACTATAAGCTCAAAGCAATATGTCAGTAGATTGAAACTCAGCCAACGTAATATGAATCGAACCGTAACGAGACATTACGAGCTAGGTCAACAAATGATTTCAACAATACGACTGTTAATCTTCCACAATCATGGTGAACCTGAAAGAAGAAGAAGAAGAAGTGCCATTGAAAAGTATGCAGTATGATATGAGTTGGGATAGATTTAATTTTCGATGATAGTTATTTTAAGGCAGATGTGTACGTGATAGAATTAAATAAATGATTTAATGTTACCCTGAAAATGGATCGACTTGAGGATAATTGTTAAACAGTATGAGGCCATGAGGAAAAAGTAATGCTCCAATTACCAAAGGAAGAAGAGTTCACTTTTTATGAATCAAAATAAGTGCTATGATACTCGATATATTGTCTATGAAGGCAATAAAAATGATTAAGAATAAAGAATGTCAGGTTTTGATAGCAAGTTTGACAGGCGACATGAATGAAGGCAATGAAGACGATTAAGAAAAAAGAATGTCAGGTTTTGATAACAAGTTTGACAGGCGACATGACGAATGAAAGAGTTAATCATCGAAGTAGTATTGCAATGGAACAATATGGTTGAAACAATCAATATGATGGAGATTATGGGGAGTTCACATCGACAAATGAATATTTTTCTGCGAGCTCACAAACAATTTTGTTCATCGAAAGAAACAGAATATAACAATGGCTAATACGATTGAAAATAGGAAAAATATTGAAGGTTCTGTATCGATCCGCAAGATATAAATAAGAAAAAAAAATATATTTCATTCATAAGGAATAATGATGAGTTGGAATGAAAGAATTTACAAATAAGTTCATATTCGAGAAAACTACTAGTGAACGATATAAGTTACCTTATGATAGATCTTGACTTTCATAGCAAGAAAACCTTACATATGTTGCAAAATAAGGATTTCAATGTTATTTGTGGAACAACCTAGATAGAGTTACCCATCCAATGATTAAGTGATATGGTAAAAATAAGAGGTTTCTAAATCTAAGAAAATAAGAGTTGTACTTCATGAAGTAAAAGACAAGTACATCAATGCGAGTACGAACAACCAAGAAGATTTTGGAGATGACTTTGAAGACATAATGCTAAGTATTCTTAGTGAGCTTAGGGAGAAGGGAAACCATTCATGTATGATAAATAATGTACCGTCGTAAACAAGTTTAATGATGTAATTTTGAAGACTTCTCTAGAATGCCCCGAATTGAAGAGTGGGTTACGCTATAGATCTGGTTTCGGAAATCATGTTCATGTTAAAGTCACCATTATGAGTGACATCAAAGTGATCACAAGAATGGAAGAACGACTATATGAATCTCTAGACCAAATATTTATAAGTTCAAGTATATTACTGAAACTGCATCGATATTGTATGTTATGAAAACTGCTAGATTGCTCCAAATGTTATTAAAGACCAAGAGCTGAGCATCTTAACTAGGAAAGACGAACGACAACTATCTGGGATTGACAATCTACATGAGTAATTGAAAGGTACACGTATTTTCTACGGGATTACCTACAGAGCTAGATTCCAATAGTTATATTCATGAAGATGATACACGCAAGACCATTTTCAGACTCGTTATGATCATTATGAGTTAATAGTTATGTATTTTGATTTGAGCAATGCTCACGTAGTATTCATGGACCGATAGTTTAACACATATAGGACCACAAAAAAAAAACTTAAGAAATATCTAAGGACAATGTTAGAGACTTTATGAAGGAGAAGACTATATGATAAGTTGGTAAGTGAAAGATTTACCTTGATAAATATAGATTTCAGGGTCATATAGTGATAACTTAATGAATCAAGATGAGTTCTTCTATGGTAGAATAAGATAAGGTGATATGGAGTAAATAACCAACTTGAATGAGCGGATTAATGTTTTAAGTTTATACATTTTATACTAAGACTCATTGAAGGATTCTCTAAAATCTTAGTAACCATGATTTTGTTGTTAAAGATCAGTAAAGGTTCCACTAGATAAAAGGGTGTGAAGAGATTATTTAAGAGCTCAAGAAGAGGTTACACCACCTGAATGTGGATTATGTTGGAAGGATACAAAAGAATAGTCATCTACAGTAATGCTTCGAAAATAAGATTTTGATATGCATTCGTGTTAGGGTTAATGAAAATGATAAGTGATCGCAACTACATCCCGACAATCGAGATCACATGAGAACATCTGAAATATGCTGAAGAGTTTGATTTCATAGTTTACGCATTAAGAATTCAGATGCTTGATCTCCACGACAAGATGCACAAGATTTGTGCTGATCAAATAGTTTAAATATTTGAAGGAGTTCTACATGATGCATGGGGACGATTGGAGCTAGTGAGGACTACGATTACATTATCATATGCCACATAGCAAAGATGGATATCGTAGCAAGCGCTTAAACTCAAAAGACCCAAGAAACGTCTAATTGCATAATAACCTAATAAGGAACTGCTCAAGGATATTACGGGATTGAAGATCGAAGTGGTGGTAGCACCAAGCAAAATAAAAGTAAGAACGATGGGGAATATGAGAGTTAGTTGCAAAGTTGAACCATAAAGGCTCAATTATAAAATGCTTAGAAGGCTACATAAATTCTAAAGTTGAAATACAAACACATTTTGATGAACTGTATTATAGGATTACCTAAGGCGATCTGTGAAGATCACGCAGTATGGATAATTATGGATAAACAGAATGAGTCAACACACATTTACGAGGTACATATCGAAGAGATTGTAAGATTATTATAGATTCATATTATTGATACTAGTATACCCTGTTACGGGTCCCACGTACGTTCAAGAAGAAAGTTACGAGATGTTATGGTTAAGGAATCGATCTTAGTATGATTTTCCACTCTCGCATGATTAATCAGAAACGATAGCACGCACGTGTGAGTGTATGTTAAAGATTTCATTGTGGATCAAGGTAAAGACTGGAAGGAGTGTTTACTAACGATAGAATTAGCTTTTAAAAATAGCTACCAAGGAGGGATTTAAATGATATCATATAAGGCATGTATCATTTGAATTATAGATATCCTCTTTGCAAGGATTAAGCAAGTGAAAGAAACATCATATGGTCGAATTAGAACCAACTGCGATAGTAGTCTTCGATTGAGTAGGAGAGGAATCAAAGATGCCAAGATGGAAACAAACTTATGCTTGTAAGCATTGTACGAGCTTACGATTCGAAGTTAAAGAAAAAGTTCACAAGTTGACTCACACAAAAGACCATTTGGACAAAAGATGTTATGACCATGATCAATTGGTCATCATGAAATCCTCGAATCGCATAGAGACAACCTGAGTTTTACCCTCACTGTTAAAGTTAGTAACAATCACGTATTCACGTTTCAATACTTCAAGAATAGGAGTTTGACCCAACCCATACCATCCATAGAAACAGAATAAAGGTGGATCCAGATCACTTGTCAAAAAGCATCAAAGGCAATCCTTGATAGCAAGATTTTAAAATCTCGAAATGAAGAAACAATGATGGTGAGGGCTCGGGAAGCCGACACAAAAATAATGATATTATATGAAAATACGAATATGAGATCATGAGACGATATGAAAACTTATCGATAGCAAATACATGAATTTCGGGATGAAATTCTTTTAAGAGGGGTAGATCTGTAACATCCCAAATCTAATAATAGAGGCCCAATGATTTTTCTAGAGCCCAAATACTTAAGCTGTATCTATTTTTAATAAAAGGCCCAAATGATGGGCTTTCTAGCCCAAATATGTTCTTAATTATTTACGGCACAATTATGATCCGATCGAAGCGAACGGATACATTAAACGATAGTGCTCGATATTACGAATCTATAGAACCTGATTTTACTAAAATATGAATTTAATTGATCAAGATATGATTTAAATTCTAAATTGAGTCCCATTTAGGGTAAATGTGAGGAGTGGTATAAATACCCCCTCATCTCCATTTTAGTTCATTTTGTTGGGAAACAAATTAGGAGCAGCCCCCCCCCATTCTCTCTATTTCTCCCTCTCTTCTTCACAGCCCCTTCATCCCCCTCCCCAAGCCGCCGACGCCACCACCGGCCACCGCCGCCACTGGCCGCCGCCTCTCCTCCACGCCGGAAAATTTTCCGGCGATATTTTTCACATGCAACACCATTTTTAGATTCCCCTATTTTCCCTCTTTCCATTTTTTCAATTATTTTTGCAAGATTTTGAGGTTTAGGCATCCGATTTTTGGATCTAAGTATGGGTTAAACCCTAACCTTTTAATACCTCATTTCTCTCTTTATTTTTCAAATTTAATTTCGATATTAGTATGTATAATGTAGATTTACAGGCTGTTTTGGTTGTCCATTTTAAAGGATATTTTTTTTTATCTAATGTTCTTATTGTTTTGAATGTTCATTGATAGTATTGGTGGAAATATTGTTAAAATTAATATACTTTTATAATTTATGTATTTCGTTGTGTGCGTGTGTGTTGTGGGTGTGGGTGTGTGCGTGTGTGTGTGTTGGATTTGTGTGCGTGAGTTTTTCAATTTTGTTTCTTTTATTTTATTTATTTATTTTATATTTTATGCTATCATAATATAGATAGGTGTAACTAAAAAGCTTAGAAATGTTATCAAAAATTGATATTAGTTTCATGAATAAATCTCTCTAAATTAAATTGTAAGGTATATAGATCAATCTTTGTTAATAGCAATTTAATTTTAATTGAGGCATATGTTTAATTATGACATATTAATTATGAATCTTGGGATATATCTTAAAATTCAATTATAGCCTAAATGGATAAATTCTTTTTTTTTTTATGTTATGAGGGGAAGGCACAAGTTATGACTTTATTTAATTTAATTTAAATTGTTAATTTTCGTGTAAGTTTATGTGGCCTAATGGTTAGGTATTGTAAATTTTTAGTAAAGATGTTTGAGGATCAAACCATATTATGTTTATTTTTAAGATTCATTTTATTTTATTTCATTTCAAGTTTCTGCCTTATTAAATTAAAGTGTTAATGGTTGAAATCTAGCTTTATTAATTATAGGTCAAGGGTTCAAAACCTCTTTTGAACATTTTATTTATGGATTTTTATTCTATTATGATTCTGCACTATATATATATATATATATATAAATCTGTGTTAATTTTCGAAAATGATCCTTAGCCTAATGGTTAAGGTTTAAAATTAATATTTTAGGTCTATGGTTCAAATCTCTTTGAAAACAATTTACTTTTATTTTACTTTAATTAATGCATGCATTACTGTCTTTATTTAACTAAAATCATGCTTTAATTTTCGAAAACAGCATATGGTTTAGTGGCCAGTGTTCAAATTAATACTTAAGAGATCAAGGGTTTGAATCCTATTGAAGTAATTTTATACCTTTTTAATCTTTTTATCATAAATGCTTTCTGGACTATATATATACTTAATTATAGATGATTAATTTTGAAATCGGGGCTTAGTCTAATAGTTAAGTGATCTGTTTGTGTTTAGGAGGGCCAGGGTTCAAAACCATTTGATGCAATTTTAATTCTCATTTTGTGTATTTAATTCACAGCATTTATGAGTGTATTTAATCAAAACAGTTTAATTAATGTTGTATAAATTTTTCTAGCCTAGTGTTAAGTACTTATTATTTCACTAATATTTTTGATCTAGTGTTCAAGCCCTCTTGACTACAAAATTATGTTATATTTATCCTTATTTTGATTTAGTTTATTTTGCTTAATTTAGATTAAATTCGAAATTAAGTATATGGTATATTAAATTGATATTTCCACATTCTTCTATGATTTAAGATGATAATTTAAATCATATATTAAATATTATATTTTTTTCCTTTATGTATTTAAGGCATTTATTTGCATGATCGAGGACTCCGATATATTCTAAGTTAGAATCCCGTTCGACACTTAAGCGACGTCAGGTTACGCTCTTACTTTAGGGACTCAATCCCTAGAACCTTATTTATGTTATAGTATATGTTATAGCATTATTATGTTATTAAAACATAGTTCTTATGTATAGGTCCAATCCGAGACCCGTTTAGGACGACGATTAAGACTAATCCTATATTTAAGCGTAAGGCTCTAATCCGACAGCAGGCTTAGGACGAGAAGTCGTGAATAAAGCTTCAGCTAATTTAGCTATAAGGTGGGTTTACTTACTAAAATGCTTTCGAAAATATATTTAAACTTTCATCCGCTATGAAAAAATTATTTATGCTTATGTTGCTCAAGGTGGATTGACACGACTCATATGAGGAATTCCGAATATGGCACTCCGGTGCAATTACTTATGAATATGTTCATGTTATGAATATGTTATAGTTATATGTGATCACATTAGGGTCGGTCTCCACTATGTTTATTGAGCGTATGATTTATGACATGTCAAATATGGATTTATGGATATTCTTATTGCAAATTATTGGACGAATGTATGAGTATTCCCACGGAGTATTTTCTGGCACTCAGCCCCACTATTTAAAAATGTTTTCAGGTAATTGATGACAGCAGGTGGCGGACGTGGACTAATGTGGACATTTTGTATGGTTGACCATATTCTAGTTTTTGAAATATTGACTCTTTTTAGTTTTGGTCAATAAATATGATTAATTATGCTTCCGCTGTATGTTTATGGATTATTTAATTATTTTATGGATGCGTGTGTTCGTCATGGCCTTGCTGGCATAATTTGAATGTTGAATAATGGATTTTTGACTAGTTAAGGTTGAATATGTTTTTAATTGGTTGTTCGAAAGGTGTGATTTTAAAATAATAGGTTGGTTGAAAAGTCGTATATTGTGTGATTGGTTGTTGAATGGTAAACGCCTATGAGCGTAGAATTTATTAGGATTCTAAATGAAGTGCTGTCCGAATTTTTATAATTCGAGAAAATGATTTATATTAGTTTGCAAAAATTTTATTGTGAATTTTCTTTCTTCGTGTGTGTTCCCTTTAGCGCACTGGGCCTCCGGGTTCGGGGCGCTACAGGAGCGTTGGCCGAGAGCATGGTTGCGCGGTCACGGGGGCTGTGCGGTCGCACGGGTCCGGGGATTTTCCTTCTTGATTTCTACCTATAAATACCACACTTATTCATTTCACCTTCATTTTCTTCTCTCTTTTGGGCGATTTCCTCCATCTCTCTCTCAAGAAATCCTTCAACTTTTGGAAGGGAATTCTACCATCATCATCCATGAATCTAAGGTTCATACCAAAAAATTAGGATTTTCAATTCTATTGATCCTCTTGCCTAAATATCTTGAACATATGATTTATTTACCTCCTTGAAGCTATATGTGAAGTTATATCGAATTCCTATGGTTCATTATTGCTAAAGATTGGATTTTTGCCCTAAGTTCCCTTGATATGTTGATTGTTGGTTGGAGGTGTTATGAGGGTTTTATGGGGTTGATTTTCATGTATGTTAGAGCTCTAGGATGAAGGTGTTTGTATTTGAAATATTGGATTTAAAGGATTTAAATTGAGTCTTGATCATGTGGTTTAAAATGTGTGCACGTAACGTGTTCGATTAAATGCTTCAAAGAGTTTTAATGTGTATTTTGGGTCCACAATCATATTATGAGTTGGTATATCCATGATTATGTGTATGAAGATGTATGAAATCTTTAAAGAAAAGTATAGCATGAGTTTGTTCAAAATTATGATTTAGTTGTATAACTCGACATCTAAAATGAAAAGGGAATTGAAAGGTGCTTGGTGACGTATTGGGGCTCGAGGTGGACGACTTGTGCATGGCTAAGGAGTATTTCAAGGTTGAGAAAGATTTGAAAGCGTCTCATAAGGTGGGGTAACTCTAAACTGTGAAAACGTGTAAGGTTATAGTTATTGTTGTGCTTTGATTGTATAAGTATGAAGGGTCTTCGGACCGGTGAAATGAAAGAGATCCTTCGGGGTCGACAAAGAGATCCTTCGGGATCGATAATAGACTCGTTAATGTTCTTCCTGGGGGTAGTATGTCTGCGGGCATCCCTACAGGGATAAAGATATTCATTAACGGGGGCATCATGATGTTTGGACCCTACGGGGTTGAGATTAGTCTCCATAAAAGAAAAGAAGTATCCATATGTTATATTTTTACTTGTGCAATTAGCTATAACTGTTTACAGTGTTCCCCACTTAGTATGTTGTTAAATACTCACCCCATTCATTCAATTAATTTCAGGTTAAGGAGTCGAGGCCTGAGTAGGAGCGTTGTGAACACAAGAGAACCCCCACAAGCTTGTGTTTTCTTTTGTGCTTTTGAAGTACTCATGATATTATTATTATTACATTAATCATCCTTTTGTTTTATGATCAATGATTATTGGGGATGTGAATAGCCCGATCTTTTGTGGTATTGCTATGTTTAACTCGATATATTATATTAATGTTTTAGGGGTGGGTCGATTGACCTAGGAGCCTACGTTGTGTATATATATGTTGTCAAATTCCTATGCTATGTTTGTCAATTTAGGGTGCTAGACGGGCAGGTTGTCTAAGACCTATGAGCCCAATAGGTTAGATGATTGTATGAATGATGTGGATGGGTTTATTCTATACTTCCGTTAAATACTATGATGTGTGATGGGGTAGATTCGATAGGATGCATGTTATAATTGTGAAAGAAAAATTTACATTCGGAATTATGATTTTATGTCTCATTATGCAAATTGACCTTAGCTTCCGCTCAATTTATTAAGAAAATGCAAACACATGTAAATAAACTATTTGCTAAGTGACGTGGCCAAACGGAGTAGTTTGGGGCATTACAAGTATGTTAAGTGACGTGGCCAAATGGAGTAGTTTGGGGCGTTACAACACCATCACAAAAGAGAAGAGGAGAAAAGGAAGAAAGAGGGAACTAAGCTAAGGAAGAAAAAGATGAGACGAGAAGAAACCAACCTATAGACATCCATGGAAGCTACACTCGTGAGGAGGTTTTCCTTGTATTTTCTTTGTATTTCTTGGATGTTTTGTGGGGGTTTGTCCCAAACTCTTGAAGGATATCTAATATTATAGAAGTTTGTGTTATTTACATTTGATTTATGAGATGGTTTTCTTCTATGATATTTATGTTGTTTTGAGCATGTTTAGTGGCTAATATCTCTATTAGGGGGTAGTGGATCGATTTGGTTTTTGATCTATGCTTATTCTTGTTGGTTGTTGTTGTTGGAATTGTACCTATTATGTGAAAGTACTTGATCACTACTTGAGCATTGCTAGGATTTAGAGGAGACTTGATTGTGATTCTAAATCCTGAATTTGGTTCCTTCGACATTAAGTGGATGGGAGTTCCTAAGCCTAATATGTTAATCTTGCTTGTATGATATAGCTAAAAGAGGTTTAATGGATAGACGGTGACAGTAATTGAAGTTAAACCGATTGAGAGGGTCTATTGTATGTGTGAGATTAACATTACCAACTTGAACAAAGTATAGTGAGAAACCATTGAGAGAATCTACACCCTAATACCTTAATCTATCTTATTTCCTCATATCGTGTTTTAATTTGTGTTGTTTGCATTTTATTGTCTTGTTTAATTGTCTATTTTAATTCTTAGTAGAAATCATCATCAATCCCTTGTTTAGAATGTTTAGGTTTTATTTTGGTTGTTTAAACATGTTGCATGCATAGTCCCTTAGACAATTTCTCCACAAAAGTCTTCCTTGAGAGATCGACTCGGGTTAAGCTTATCACGTCTACGATTGACCCAGTCCAATTGCGGGTATGATCCTAGTAGTTGTAGTGTTGAGCATAAACCGTATTATAAGTATAAATTTGGACTCAATCAAATTTTGGCACCGTTGCTGGAGAAGGCTTTAGGTTTATTGTCTTTTTGGTGCTATAATTGCTTTTGTGTATTTTGTGATCGTGAAATCTTTCTTGTTAAAGTGTTATGTTTGTGTTATTTGTATAAATTTACTTTTGTGTTTATGTTCTTGTGTTGGCTTTCATATCTCTTTTCGCAAGTTACGTGTGATCTCCGTTTTGTTTGTGGTTGTGTATGCTAGGGAGGCGAAGCCTCAATCGGAGACTAGCCCCCATGTTTGACAATATCCATCGATGAAGAAGATTCAACATGTTCGATTGGGAAAGAGAGATGGACACTAATCCCCTCAACAATCCCGACAATGCCAATGCTAATGCGGCTAGGAATATGATAGACTTTGCTCATCCCGTGATTGGAGCGTCGACTTCTTGCATAGTTCTTGGTGAATCCGTAAGGAACTATGAGTTAAAGAATATTCATTTTAGCCAACTTCTCTCATTCTATGGGATGCCGGCCGAAGATGCTTTGAACTTCATCCGTGAGTTCTATGCCGTTGTTCAAACCTTTCCTCTACAAGGTTTGAACAAAGATCAATTCAAGATGAGGTGTTTCCCTTACACCTTGACAGATCGAGCCAAGACATGGTTCATGTCTCTTCAGGCCAATTCATTGGCCAATTGGAATGTCGTCTACGAGAAGTTCATGGCCAAGTATTATTCTAATCAAAAGACCCAAGACTTGAGAGCTCAAATCGTTACCTTTGCCCAATCTCCGGGTGAAGCATTCCATGAAGCTTGGGATCGATTTAGAGGTCTCCAACAATGATGCCCGCACCACCACCTCACACCCGAGTTGCTCAACCAATTTTTCTACGACGGGCTTTCACAAAATTTTCAATATATGGTGGATAACGCATCGGGAGGAGACATTGGAGGATGGACCGCTGAAGAGGTCTCCAACATCTATGAGACGATGGCCACGACTTCTCAACAAAAGAGTGCTAGGGGAAAGAGAGTTTCGGTCAATGAAGCTAACCCTAGTTATGATGTGACGAAACAACTTGCCGAGTTGACAAGGCAAGTAGAGATGCTTCGAACCTCTGAGAGGCCACCCCAACAAGCGATGACCGTCGAGACTTGTGGGATTTGTGGAGAGTATGGCCATGGGGCCAACTTGTGCCAAAAGTTGATCGAGCCAGAGTTAAGTGAAGAAGCTCATTTCCATGCTCTTCAAGAGCAAGTGCATGCTCTTCAAGGATTCCAACCACACCAACCCTACAACCCATACTCTCAATCATACAACCCGGGGTGGAGAAATCATCCAAATTTCTTTTGGAGGCAACCTCAACAACAACCATCTCAACCACCACAACAACCGCCACCACCTCAACAAGCCGGAAGTGGCCAAGCTCCACCTTATCCAAGGCCGCAACAATATCCGGCCCAACCAAACCAACCACGTAGACCCACATTGCAAGACACCTTGCAATCTTTCATTCAAGCCACCTAACAAAGGTTCGAATCCGTTGAAGCTTCCGTGAAGAGGATTGAAACCCAAGTGGGGTAAATAGCCAGGACCGTTGGAGAGTTGGCCAAGCAAGCCAAGCCGGGCAAGTTTCCAAGCCAACCGGAGCAAGCTCAAGCTATCACCGTTCTTAGAGAAGGCAATGTGATTGATAATAAAGTTGGAGAACCAAGCCCAACCAAAGAGATTGAGAAAGAAGAGGAGGCCCCTCAACAACAACAAAAGAAGCCCGTAAAAGAAAATGAAGAAGTGAAGAAACCCACACTCCACAAGGCCACCAATCCCTACAATCCTCCAATTCCATTTCCAAGCCGGTTGAGGAATGAAAATCAAGACATCCAATTTCAAGAGTTCTACAAGCTCCTTTCAAAGGTGAATTTCAACCTTCCACTCCTTTGAAGAACTTGATTAATGTTAAAAATGGAACTCTTAAAATGTCGGTGTTAGGAGAAACTGTGTCCTTTTCCGTCCATGAAAACAAAGCAATTCCTGTCTCCTCATTTGAGGAAAATTGTTCTTTCATTGATACTACTGATACCTTGGCCGAGGAAGTTTTCTTGCGAGAAATAGGCTCCCATTGGAGGAGTGAAGCCTTGTCCGAGGAACTTGCTATGGAAGAAGCCTACCTCAAGTGCGGGGAGACGAATTGGATGCCGAAGAGATGAAGATTTTGTTGGGAGAAGGAGTAAGCTTGATGAAAGTCCTTGCCTCAACCGAAGAGGAAGTGAAGTCTACTCCCGAGATTGAGCTCAAGGAGCTCCCGTCTCATCTCAAATATGTCTATCTCGACGAAGAAGAACGGAAGCCCGTGATTATCTTTTTCGGGCTTGAGAAAGATGAAGAAGATCTCTTGGTAGCCATACTCAAGAGAAACAAGCAAGATATTAGATGGAACCTTTCCGATATCAAAGGCATTAGCCCCTCGATATACATGCATCATATCATTCTTGAGGAAAGGGCCAAGCCGGTTAGAGAAGGACAAATGCGGCTCAACCCCATATTGATGGAGGTTGTCAAGAAGGAGATTCTCAAGCTTCTTGCGGAAGGAATCATCTATCCGATAGCCAATAGCGAATGGGTGAGCCCGGTCCACGTTGAGCCCAAGAAGGGAGGAATCACGGTGGTGGAAAATGATAAAGGAGAGCATGTGGCTACTCGGACGACCACCGGATGGAGAATGTGTATTGATTATCGAAAGCTCAATGCTGCAACGTGAAAAGACCATTTTTCCCTTCCTTTAATTGATCAAATTCTTGATAAATTGGCCGGGCATAGTTTTTATTGTTTCCTTGACGGTTTATCGAGTTATTTTTAGGTAGCCACAATGCCGGAGGACCAAGCCAAGACCGCATTTATGTGCCCGTTTGGCACATTTACGTGTCAAAGAATGCCATTTGGACTACGCAATGTACCGGGCACGTTTCAAAGGTGTATGTTCTCTATCTTCTCCGAAATGATTGGAGACTTGATTGAGGTATTCATGGATGATTTTTCGGTCTTTGGATCTTCATTTTCCGATTGTTTAGAGAAGTTAGAACTTGTTTTAAAAAGATTCATAGAGAGTAGCCTTACTCTTAGTTGGGAAAAGAGTCATTCTATGGTTACTAGTGGCATAGTCCTTGGGCATGTTGTTTCTAAAGAAAGAATGAGTGTATAGACAAGGCTAAGGTGGATGTAATTGAAAAATTGCTTCCACCCGTTAATGTGAAAGGTGTTAGAAGCTTTCTAGGCCATGCCGATTTTTACCGTCGGTTTATTAAAGACTTCTCCAAAATTAGTCAACCTCTATGCCATTTACTTGCTCAAGATGTTCCTTTTGAGTTTGATGAAAAATGCTTGCATGCTTTTAATACTCTTAAGGAGAAATTGATCACCGCACCCATTATTGTTCTCCCTAATTGGTCTTCACCTTTTGAAATTATGTGTGATGCATCAAATTCCGCTGTGGGTGCCGTTTTAGGTCAACGTATTGATAAAATTCTTCGTGTAATTTACTATGCAAGCCTCACATTGAATAGTGCTCAAGTAAATTACACCACTACCGAAAAAGAGTTGTTTGCCATTGTGTTTTCATTAGATAAATTTAGATCCTACATCTTAGGTTCTAAAGTGATTGTGCATAGTGATCATGCGGCTCTTAGGCACTTGTTGACCAAGCCCCAAGCTAAACCTAGACTCATTAGGTGGATCTTGCTTGTGCAAGAATTTGATGTTGAAATCAAAGATAGAAAGGGGAGTGAAAATGTGGTAGTGGATCATCTATCTCGCCTCCCCATTGATGAAAATTTTGATTTATCTCATAAAAAAAAGTTGATTGTGATTCATTTCCCTATGAGCATGTTCTTGAGATTAATTCCTCTCCTTGGTATGCCGACATTGTTAATTATCTTGCTTGTGGTAGAATGAGACCTAACCTTACCTTTCAAGAAAGAAAAAGACTTTTGGCAATGTGTAGGTATTACTTTTGGGACGATCCCTACCTTTTCCACTTGGGAAAAGGCGAAGTGATTCGAAGATGCATCCCGGAGGAGGAGCAAATGTTTTGGCCTTTTGTCACGCCTCACACTGTGGTAGACATTTTGGTGGGCAAAAGACAGCCCAAAAAATCTTACAATCCAGTTTGTATTGGCCTTCAATTTTTAAAGATGCTCATATTTATTGCCTATCATGTGATAAGTGCCAAAGACTTGGCAATATTGGGAGAAGGAATGAGATGCCTTTAAATATTAATCTTGTTGTTGAAATCTTTGATGTTTGGGGTATTGATTTCATGGGACCATTTCCTAACTCATTTGGCTTCGAATATATCCTGTTAGCGGTCGATTATTTGTCAAAGTGGGTTGAAGAAATCCCCACTAGGTCTTGTGACGCTAATGTGGTTATCAAGTTTGTGTAGGAGCATATTTTGAGTAGGTTTGGATTCCCTCGAGCAATCATAAATGATGGTGGAATGCATTTCACCAACAAGCTCTTCGAAAGATTGATGAAGAAGAATGGAGTGACTCACAAGGTCGCTACTCCCTATCATCCTCAAACTTCCGGTCAAGTGGAGATGAGCAATAAGTAAATCCAAAACATTTTGAAGAAGACCGTGAATGTGACGAGGAAGGATTGGTCTACAAAGTTAACGGATGCCCTTTGGGCATACCAGACGGCTTACAAGACAATTCTAGGAATGAGCCCTTACCGCCTCGTGTATGGGTAAGCATGCCACCTCCCCGTTGAGATCGAGCACCAGGCCTATTGGGCCCTAAAGGCGGTAAATTTTGATTTAACTTGTGCAGGAAATGAACGAGCCTTGCAATTGACCGAGCTCGACGAGTTGAGAAATGAAGCTTACGAATATGCGAAGATCTACAAAGATAAGGTGAAGAAGCTTCATGATAGATGCATTGTCAAGAAGGAGCTCGTTCTGGGTATGAAGGTTCTCCTTTTCAACACTCGTTTGCGGCTTTTTCCTAGAAAACTCAAGTCACGATGGAGTGGGTCGTTCATCATAGAAGAAGTGTTCCCATACAACGTTGTCAAATTAAAAAACCCGAGAACCAACAATTCATTCCAAGTGAATGGCCACCGAGTCAAGCCATATCTTGAAGGATTTTCCCAAGAAGTCGATGTGGAGGATTTTAAGCTCCTCAATCCCATCTAACTTTCCGAAGGACTTCGTCTAGCTCAAGACATTAAAATGAGCGCTGCATGGGAGGTAACCCATGATTTTCTTATTCTTACGTGTATCATTTAATTTTTGCATATTTAGTGTTACATTTCTTCTTGTGTTTTTGGTGTTGTTCCTCAGGGTAAGAGCAAAATAGGGGAGTCCTACTTGAAACAGGGGAAAATTTGGCCAAGTCCTTGCCCACAGCCGTGCACCCCCTCGTGAGATCACCAACTCGCGCAATCACCATCTTAGCGAGACAACATACGCGAACGCACGCCTTAAAAATCATGCGCGAGCACGCCACATTGCGCGGGCACGGGGCTCTTCACCAACACGTAAACCGCGCGACCGTGCCCCTCTGCACGGTCGCGCACCTCCCTCACTTCTTTTAAAAAAAAAGAAAAAAAAAACCCACTCTGGAACCCTAATTTGCACACCCATCTAGCGCCGCTTTCCTCTTCCACCTCAACGAAAATTTCACAGCATCCCCTCCCTTTTCTACCACTGTGCTTTTTTTTTTCCCCAAACTTTACCAAGTAGCGTCTCGCTCTTGGTCGCGTACACTACCATGGCACCACCACGCCCACTGCCGTGCATATCCACACGCCCGCACCACCATCTCCTTCCAGCATCAAGCACCTCACGCCACCCAACTCTCCGCCTAGCGCCCCATCACCCGTTTGCTACAGCCTTGTTCAGTCTCTCCCACCAGAACTCATTGCAACCATCTGCTCCACGGTGCAGCTGCACCCCTTGCACGACTGCGCCCTTGCTGGCCCACAACCATGCCCTTGCCGCAGCCGCGCCCCATCTAGCTGTGTCCCCAGTGATGTTCTCTCCCTTCTCACAAACTCAAGGCCATTTCTTCTCCACCACCATGCCTCGGTTCAAAAATGCCACACCTAGCCATGAGGTTGACGAGCATAACGATATGGATGTTGAGGATTTCTCCATCCAATTTGGGGCTCCGTTTCTCCTTATCTCACCTGATGAAGGTAAGTGTTTTCAAGCCTTCAAGGAATTTGATCTCACTGCCCCTCGATATATTGATTAGAATTTGATGCGTTCGTTGGATATTGAAGCTAAAGTTTCTAAATATCTTAAGGCTCTGAAATTATTTGAGTTTGCCAACATGCGATATAATGCTTATGATCACTTCAGCCTTGAATTTTTAGTTTCTTTTGAATATGATGAGCGGGCCAAGAAATAGATAGCTTTCTGAATGATGGGGGATAGATACGAGGTCACATTGGCTCGGATGAAGGATTATTTTAGATTTTCAAATTCAGGTATTAAAGAGTGGCCATTGAATTTCAATGTTGCAAAGGCTTGGATAGCCTTCAAGCCCATATCCCTGAGCAGCTGTGATGGTCTGCTATCTCCAAATAAAAAAAATTCTTGAGTAAGTTTGATTTGATTTTGAGACTGGATAACATGAAGCTGTGATGCAGATCCAACATTCATGATTGCATAGGATTGAGATATAAGAGGATTTGTTTCAACCATGATTGAGGAGCAAGAAGTAACAAAGCAGACAGGATCAAACCTGCTCTGATACCATGTTAGATTTTAGAGAAAATGGCATGTGTGTTTGAGTGTTAGATTTAGGAGAAGGTAGGATAGATGTTCGAAAATGAATGGAGATCTGGAAGTTAATAAAATTCTCTTTCTTGAATTACCGCTATTGCATCAACCTCAATACATATATATACTAATCAATCTTGTTATGCAAGATTGCTACAGTACCAAGATTTTATAGGAAGATTCCTACAGAATTAATCTTGCTCACCAAGGATTCTACTTGCATATACACAATTATTTTTCTTCAGCTTTCTTTTCAGACTTACGTGGCATGTACTGTTGATGCTTGATTCCATATTGATCTCCAACACCTTTGAGTACTAATTACATGATCACAAAGATTGTGCAACGTTAGCAATTATGTAAAATGAAAAGCTAGCACATTATCAAGATAAGAATGAAAAGCAGATTATATGAAGTGTAAATGTATAAAAATAGACAAAATGAAATAGTAATTGGGAAAAAAAACAAGATATAAGGCTATAGGAGTTATTTGGGCAATTTGACTTGTCCCCACATCTCAATCATTGGGTAACTGTACTTCTTACATTTTTTTTAATAACTAAATAATAAATGCACTCACCCCTAACATATAAAAATAAAAAAAATGATCGATCCTACTGAAATTTAACATAACGAAAGCTGAGAATAACGAAAAATATGGAGCATAACGATAATTCTACACATAACGATAATAACGATTATTAAAATATGGAGAATAACGAAAAATATGGAGCATAACGAAAAATAGAATAAGGAGCATAACGAAAAATAGAATAAGAAAAGATAGAACATAACGAAAAATATGGAGAATAACAATTATTAAAATATAATAAGGAAAGTTTTAATAGAATATGGAGCGTAACTCACCCAAATATGGAGCATAACGAAAAATAGAATAAGGAAAGTTTTAAAAAATAGAATAATGATTATTAAAATATGGAGAATAACAATAGTTTCGTTAACGAAAGATGGAGAATGATGCACTAATTATTAATAACGAAAGTTGCTATTTAATAATAACGAAAGTTTGATATTTTCGTTAATCAAGCATTTCCTTGTAGTAAATCCAAATTTGGATTGGATCTCAATCCAACAATATCTTTGCTAATTAATAATATTCCTAGAACTTTGCTAATTCATTAATAACGAAAGTAGTTGATTATTAAATAACGAAAGTTTGCTAATTTATTAATAATGAAAGTTAATTATCGTTATTATCATTAAATATAATAACGAATATCATAACAATTGATTAACGATTAATAATAACGATTGTTTAAAAACCCATAACGAAAGTTTATTGTTATAACGATTAATAATAATCGTTATGGCCTGTTAATAATAACTTTGCAAAGAGACTAAAAGTTATTCTATGTTTTAAAAATAATAATAACGATTATTATTATTTTTTGAATAGGCCATAACAAAATTAATAGTAACGATTATTATTAATTTTTCTTAAATAAAACTAAAGTTATCATTATACTTTGTGTGATAATGATTAATTTAATAATATAAGACATAACGATTATATCATAATTTGTAACGATTTAACTTAACGATAGGAATAACGATGATACTTCAAAAAAATATTTTATTCTTTTGCATGAAAAGTACAAGTGTTTAAGACACTTTTCTGAAAAAGTGGGGGAATCTTTAGCTTTTGTGGTCAAATGGTTTAAATATAGTACAAATTGCCCAAAAAACTCTTATGGTGTTAAAACTTGCCCAACTACCCAAATTTTAGAATTAAATTGTCTAGATAAAAATTTATCCCTTATATGAATTTAGATTAGCCTGTAGAGTAGCCGAAGAGTCCACCCAGATTACATTCTTTTAAAGTTTAAATTAGAGGTATGGAATCTCAAAGTAAAAAAAGATCCAATTTAGTCTTACAATTATACCCGAAATTTTAATTTGGCTCTGAAATAAAATTTCGGTTCAAATCGATCCTATAACTTTTTAAAAGATACCAAAATGGTACCTCCGTTAACCCATAAACTAAAAAACATCAATGGTACCTCCGTTAACCCTTGGGGATGGCCTAGTGGTGGAGTGGTGTTTCTTGAGGCCAAAGGTCTCAAGTTCGACCCACCACCAACACCACTAGGTGTGAGCCTGTCACACCTGGCTTGCCAAGTGTGGGGAAGGGGCGGGGTTTATCAAGTGCGTACCATGCGGCTGCGGATTACCCTCGACATCTAAAAAAAAAAACAAAAAACATCAATGTCCGTCATTATAACTACTAACGTCCGTTAACAGATTTATTTTAGCTCGAAAAATCCTCAAATTGAATTAGAGTTTGCTCAATTAATCGCCAAATTAAAGAACTCAATCTCTCTTGAACAGTTACAAAACTTGAAACCGATTTTCATGAAGCAAAGACAGTGCACCCAATCCCACACAAAAACCTAACAAAAATCAAACAAATCCAAATCCGAGTATTAATAAAAGGTTGAAAGGATCGCGCTGCACTTCGCAGTGCAACAAGACATCGAATTTGTCTAGATTCAGTCACCTTCGATGCCAAACACGGTCATATCGGCAGCAAAAAATGAACTCAAAAATTTATCCTCCTTTCCAAAAGGAGATCAAAGATTGAGCTTTCAAAAACGAACAAATCGAAGCCCGCATATGTTCTCAACGAGACATTTGATCATGGCAATCGTTGCTATTTTTTGAAGGTTGAGGGGTCTGTTGTAGATTTAAAGAAGGTTGAAGTTTTTAAATGGCGATGACGGTGCTCGAGATCTGCCAGTCGACGGGCGGCGATAATCTTATGTTGGTAGCAGATTCTCCAAGCTATGATGGGGGTTGATTGGGTTGGGATTTTTTTTAAAAAAATGTGTGAAAAAATTAGGTGTAATAGGAATTGGGTTGGGATTTTTTTAGAAAAATTATGTTTAATTCATGTATACATAAAATATGTGTGTTATTGTGTGAAAAATTGTAAGGGGGGGGGGGGGGGTTGGGGGATTGATTGGGTTGGGATTTTTTTTTTAAAATGGGTGAAAAAATTAGGTGTAATAGGAATTGGGTTGGGATTTTTTTAGAAAAATTATGTTTAATTCATGTATACATAAAATATGTGTGTTATTGTGTGAAATAATCCAAAAATTTATGATTTGAAGATTGTTATAACATAAGTTAACGGAAATTAATTTAGATACTGACAGGGAGATTAACGTGATACCTTTTAAAAAGTTGAGGGGACGATTTGGATGGAAATTTTATTTTGGTATCAGAAATTTCGGGTATAATTGTAGGACCAAATTGGACATTTTCTCGATCTCAAATAAAAGTTGATTTTATATTGCAAGTTGTATGCATGACATAAATTTGTTGCACTCGCGTTCTCAATTTCTTAAGTTTAGCTTTGGAGGAAATTAAAAGTGTTTCTTTGAACGAATAATTACCCAGAAGAACAGGTACCAACAAAAAACTAGTTAGATCATTATTTCTTAAATTTTGTTTCTAGTTTCAAAAATCTATACAAATAATAATAAAAAAAATCGAACCAAATAACTGAGTTTAGAGAAGAGATTGAACTAAATTAACCTCGACAATTTACATAATGCATTAAAAAATAATAATAATCCTTATTCTTACAACAGGACGAATCCAGATTGAGAGCCAAGAATGAACTTGCCAGATTGCTTCATGCAACAGATCATGCATCCATTTTTGATTCTTTCTTGCATGATTGAAGGTCGACGAACTATGCAGCAGCGAATTTCTTCCAGCTCTGCTTGAGAAACTCAAGATCAATGGGGCAACAGATCATGGATTCGTATTTTCATTTCATGAGATCCAAGAACACGAAACCATTCCACAAACTGTGCAAGAGCATGGATGGCAATAGATTCCTGGACCTCGTATATGTTACACCCATCACAACACCAAGAAAAATAAGTGGTAACATTCTTTGTACATTGAAATGCGCCAATGCAAAGGCGACTGAGCTCAATAAGATTGAGGACCACACCGGCATGTATTTAGTCAATGAAGGCAGAAGGAAGCCCCGGAATACAATTTCCTCCCACAGAGGAGCACATACAACAAGTACCAGAGCATAAAGAGCCATTGCAATCGGATCACGTGCCATTATTGACTGCTCTACACTAGAGAGAGTGACGGGAGTGGATGGCAGGACAGGCAACAAATCAAGGTTGAACTGTGAGAGGCGGTTCACCAATGGAAACAAGAAGCATCCAAGCAAAACATCAAACATCCAATTCCCTCTTAGGCTAAATTTGAACCAATCAGATGGAAGGGGGCAGAATCTTGACAAGCACCGATGAAGAATTAAAATCCCAGCAAGGCCTTCAGTCACATCGGTTAGAAGGCTGAACAAAGCTTGCCCTCTAAATGTCAGTGATTCCTTGCTGAAGCCAACAATATGAGCTCCGAATGGGATCAACCACGACCCCACAAACCAGAATGACAGAATCCAAAGGAGTGTCACCTACGTCACCAATAATAGATCAAGAAAATTAGTAATAATCATCATTATTGCTCCTTTCATTTGAAACACATCACAAATGAACATATATTATTGTTCAGAAATTTGAGGCAAAACAGGTTTCAAAACTCAGATTTAAGTAATTGTTATATGAAGCTTACCTGTAGGATGGTCTCCGCAGTCCACGGTACGGTCCATGGTTTTCCAATTACTTTAAACAGTGAATCTACAGCCTGAAAAATAAATTCTAAAATTATTATTTTTACGTTTCTCAAATTCATTGATATATTTATAACTCACACATAATTATGTTTAGAATTCCATCATTATCAATATCCAATTTGGAATAAAAAAAAAACAGAAATTAAGCACTTGGATTTTCTGGAAACCGACTCCTTTATGTTTATGTAGTGTATTCTTTTTTACATGTAAAGTTAATAACCCAGAAGTACCTATATCCCGATACATAGGTAAAATAGCTAACATGGGTTGCCTGAGAGGGTGGTCATCAATTCCAAAATTTAAAATGGAAATGAAATTCGAAGGTTGACACTGAACATCATGACAAATGTACCAGAAATTCATTCTCAGCTTTCTCCATTTCCTTAGTTTAACAGATTTTAGTAAGAATAAGGACTCTGACAATGTTTATATAATTCATCATATATAAATAGTCTCAATCAACTAATCGGTCCAGCACAAGTTTCTAAATAAAATAAATTCTTTGTCCTAAAAATAATTTACACCAACAAATATATTTATACTTTACACGAGTAGTTCTTCATATTTGCATCATCATGACCAGGTTGAAAGAAAGATAAATCTATTACATAATAGAGATATAAGATCATATTCCAATGTCAATCATCAACAACATAACCTGACAATTACCTCCAAGAACAATAAAAGAAGGGAGCACCCTTACCTCTTTAAGACTTGAAGCCCAATTTCTTTTTCCAACAGTTGGTTTATTAATTTCCGACTGTTCTGATTCATGCAGAAGTTCACCAGAAGCCTCTGAATTTGGAGAGTCAGATGACAATTCTTCGTTCCGAAAGCACGAGATCTTCCATTTCTAAAATACAAAGAGGCCAACAGAATACATAAAAATATGAATTACCTTCATGCAGTAAGGTACTAGTTCACAAGCAAATTGAGCCCATGCTGAGAAATTTATCATTCTCTGCTCAAACAGCTATGCAAATACACAGAGATTGGAAGTCAAAACTGAAGTTATATGAGCTTCGTTTCAAAGAACAAAAAAAAAAGGAGCACCTGTTGTCACAAGAATAATCCAAGTGATCATCTTTATTGTCTCTAGTCTCCACCTCAGCATGATTTATGTTCTAGTTAATTCAACAGCCAGTATAATAATTGTCCATTTACTGAATTTGGTAATTTTCTGACTCTTAAGTCGGGTTCCTACCCTCAATTGAGTTTTATCTGAAGTTATTGACTACCTAGCAATAGCATAACCACAATTGATTAAAAGTATACTCCCAAACAGTTTATGCCTTTTCTCTTTCTTATCTGTCCACATACTCCAGAAATGTATATTGAGATCTTCTCTTTTCTTGCAGTCAGCAAAGAGCCTTTACAAAACCAATCAAACAGAACCAAATATCTCATTCCACTACCACCAATATAGCATCCTTATTCTGCATAATAGTTTATTTACATCTATTTGCAACAGACATACATTTAGTCCCCAACACTTACATCAGATCTCCAGCAATGAAAAATTCAAAACCATCAATTTTGCAACTCAAACAAGAAACACATCACAAAAGCCAGGAGAAAAGTTGGATGGGTATGGCTGTTGTGTTGATAAGAAACACACACACAAAAAAAAAAAAAAATAACGATAAACTTATTCACTATATCTAACAACCATAGAAGCTAAACACAAACCAATTATTCACAGTAATATCTAAGCAATTATACTGTTGGATTTCTATGAGCAGCAACAGTTTAATCACAAAAAAGTAAGCTACGGATATCTCATTTAACCTTTTCCATCCTACAAATCCACCTTAAATCAGACACAACGAGGTCCATAGCCATAAACCACGTGTAAACAGATAATCTCTCACAAAGACAGATAAATCATTTCCCCTGATAAAAACCCACTTCACAAATCACCCAACACATTCAACCACAAATGCCCCAATAATTTTCTTCCGATTCCCGCAAATTATTACCTTAGTTGAGAACCTGCGATGAGTTTCCGAAACCCGAAAACTCAACGCAGGAGCAAACGACGATTTATCGGTGAGTTTGGAAGCCCTAAATCTGGGACTCGACGCTGAAAGCTGAGAGATTTGAGGGCGCCGAGGTAGAGAGTGGACGCAATTTGAACTGAGCATCAGATTAGTGTTCCGCTGATGATCAAAAGCCCTAATTGTAGGGACGGAGAAGCAAACTGAAACCATCTGTTTGGAGCATTTTGCAGAGCAGAGCACAGAAACCCTAATTTGTTCCAATTAGTTTTGTTGGGGTGTAGGTTAATTCTGTTAAGGGAGGAGAATCTATTATTGGATTCTTTCTTTTTTCTATGGTGCCTAAAATAGGGCCGCTGGGAAACTATCACTATATTTTACCAGGAAATTTCTTCTTCTACATTTATGATTTATTGCGCAACTTGTAATTTTCCTTTTTATTTTTTTTGTAGACTTATCATCGTTTTTTGTGGTCATTTTGTCAAGTCTCAATATTAGAATAATTATCAGTCTGATAGTATTTGAAGGTTATCGTACATGAGCGGATATAATTTTAAAAAACCTAAAAAAATGGAAAAAACAAAAAAAAAAAATCAAAAAACCTAAAATTTTTAAAGAGTGTTATATATTCTCTCCCCAACCACCTTAATCTTTTTTAACTACAATTTTACATTTGTTTTTTTGCCAATATCATTAATCAGTTCAGATCTCCTATTACAGATGATGTTACATCACATATTCCATATCATCAATAAACGTCATATATATAGTAATGATATCATTAAATACATGGGATATGAAAGTTAATAAGTTGAATAGGAGATGTAACACTATTTGCAATAGGGAATGGCATCCGTATTATTAATACTATCATATTTGCAGTGCCACAATTTTTATTTTGTAATAAATTTTGTTTTTGAGCATAAGCATACACAACACTATTAAATTGGATGCGTGACTCTCTGGGGTGATTAATTTGGCACTTTAGTTCGTCTATTATTGCAACCGACTTTCACTAAAACTAGCTACTTGAATGGTAAGTGATTACATTTCATATCAGGTGAAAAATTATACTGCTCATTTTTTATAAAATAAATTAAAAAAAATCCTACAATACTTACTTTATTATACGCATTCAAGAAATATTCAATGTTACCAAAATACTCTTAATAACCCATGTAACTTTGATAGCTTTTCATCATTTTCACACACAAGATTAACGATATCAAAAAATATTTAGTGTGATAGGTGTGATACCAAATATGATGATAAATACTAAGCATGACGAGCATGATAGATCCTAAAACATTTTTTTTTATAAATTTCAAGCATAAAAATGTAAATACAAGTTTCATAATATTTACAAAATCAAATACACTTTCATTTGATTTTTTGGACAATTAAGTACAAATGTGTAAGAGATTCACACATGTCACTCATTAAATAATTTGGAAGTATTTTTTGGACACTAAAATTTGAGTATTCTTTAATGCTCATAATACAGTGGGTAATGCATCATATGTTTATGTAAAATAAAAACACATATGTAAAACATAAAATGGGTAATATAATAGATTTAGTATTTTTTTTTCTTTTTTACCTATAATCATTCCAAAATACTCATATTAATATATTTTTGTATACTTTTTAAAAAATTATATTCAAATATTTTATGCAAGATGTGATTTTTTTTGTAAGGACCTATATAACTCTATATTTGTTCAAGTTTGCAATATAAGAAAAAAAATAAAAAGTTACAATTTAATATTTTACGTTGTCCATTTTATATTCGTGCAATTATCATGTTATTCCTATATAAATATTTTGAAAATAGTAACTAGTAGTGTCGTATTTTCTTAAAACATATAATAACAAATAGTTTCATATTTATCACTAACTATTTTGTTAAAATTTAATTTAGTAATCATTATATGAACTAAATAATTAAAAATAAGATTCAATAATTTATAAATTAAAATAATATTGCTTCAAACTAAAATCATAATTTGATTAAAATATAATAAAAATATTTTTCATGAAAATATGACATTACATAAAAAGATACAAACATAAAAATACTATGAAACTAAAAAAATATTACAATACAATTCAACACTAATAATAATAATAATAATAATAATAATAATAATAATAATAATAATAATAATAATAATAATAATATGTGGCGGGATAAGTATTATGTAGCTCGTACTCGTAAGAAATGACAAGTAAGTATTCGTACGACTGTAGTTGTACTCATATCCGTTGAGTGGATTATTTTTGCAATACACATCCTCATCCCTACTTCGAAGATCATTTATCAACCATGCCAATGAAAAGATCGAAATTAAATTAGGGAAAAAAAAAAACGAGGCTTTTCATGCCGCAAAGGGAATAGTGACTTTAATTCCACGTTTCAAATATTTTAATAATGTGAATGAATATATATGCATGCATTTGTTGGCGGTAGGTGCCCATCAAGAAGAAGGGAGGCATGAACTCTTTATCACTAATGGAGTAATTTTTTATTGTAGCAATGTAGGCACTCCATTGCTATTCGTGTAGGTTTCTTTTAACCCACGTGTTAAAACTATATCATTTATTTGCTAACAACTCTAACTAACTCCCTAAAAAAACCTATAACTGATTCCCAAATTCGACATCATTATTAAAAGAATATTGAAATTGAGATATTTTAAATAGTCTTAGTTATATTAAAAACCATAACAGTTAGATCAGTTTACAATTATAACATGGCTTTATAATTGTTGCAAATCAAACACAATTTTTATTAACTTTTACAATTATAACAACATTGATTTTTTTATTTTAACATGATTAATGCACACATGGAGTTTACGCGTGTAGATTTGGTAGGACATGTCAGACTAGGGGGTGTATTCGTTTGGAATTTTGATGGATTTTAATGGACTTTTAAAATCTGGGTGTATTCAATGCAGACTTTTAAAAGTCCTTTAAAATCCGGAGGTATTCAATTCAGACTTTTAAAAGTCCTTTAAAATTGGAGGTATTCAATCCAGACTTTTAAAAGTCTTTTAAAATCCGGATTTATGGACTTTAAAAAGTCATTGACTTCGTTGGATTTCAACTCGATTGCACGTTAAAAATGTGAAGGATGAAATTTGACCCTTGGACACGAGAGTTTGATGGATTTGAAAACCCTGCGAGCGTTGTGTCTCAGCGACCGGTGAGAGTTGAAATCGGGCACCTCAACCATCACCCAACCCAGCGGCCGCTGGCTATGCCGATGCCGGCACTCCAGCTGCCGCTGGGTCCCAGCGATCGCTGGGAGCAAATGACTCCGCTGTCGTTAATTTTTTCGAGTTTGTTAGGAACCCGCTTCTGAGCTATTGCTAGTGACAAGCTAATGTGGAAAGCCGTTGACGGGGGTTATAATGTGGAAAGCCGTAGGATCGGGGCAGCAGAATGATGGTGGAATGGGGGTCTTGGTGAAGCTTAATGAGGTCGAATTTTGCCAATGAGGTTGCAGATAGAGCGACATTGGGATCTGCTTGCGCCGATTATTGGCGGAATGTTTCTGTTGTCAGCCTCTGTGGCCTTTGATTAATCGTTAGTCCATTTGACCAAAACTTACAATATTCATGCTTTCTATATTTTCTCCTATACTTCATGCATCTCAATCCAGAATGAATTTGAGGCATGGACTGGGCTGAGATCAACTTTCTTTTTTATTGTTTGATGAGAGTATCTGTCTTACTGCAACATATGTCACAATGTGTAACTTTATTTTTCAGTGATTGTATATGTAGTTCTACCTTTTCTTGACTATTTATCTGATTGCTTTTGGAACTGCCGATGTTTGTGTTTCTTAGTTTTCAAAGTCTTTCCTGGACATGTTAGTATTTAAGAATAGTGATTTTACATTTCCATATAATACCTATACATATACATATATATGTGTATATATACATATATCCTATGCTTTTAGTTTTCGCACGATCCTTAGCCCTTTTTTTTAATTTGTAAAGTTTGATTTCTTGTATCTGCTTATTGCATCAAGTGGCTGAATGGGCAGGTTTATATCCCTTCGATACTCATTAAATTTATGGATGTTTAAGCCTAGTCATCTCTGAGCTCAGTTTCATATTACTTTTTCTAAGTATGTAGAATGTCACTCACAAGCACTTTCACAATATAATTGCCTATAATTACTTGAGTTGCATTATGTTCAGGCATTGCCGGTCGAGATAACCTGTCTTCCTCTTCTTGAGAAACTATACCTTGATAACAACAAGCTGTCAGTTTTGCCACCTGAGCTTGGTGAGCTGAAATACTTAAAAGTTCTTGCAGTAGACTATAACATGCTCGTTTCAGTGCCTGGTAAGAGTTGGATTCTTTTCCTGGGGTTTGTTTTCCTTTATATAAGTGGATTAATGTTGGTGATCTCTGCAACTAAATCATGACGTAAAAATAAATTATAGGAGTCAGAAGCAATAGCTTAACTAGCAGCTTGTCACTAGAAATAGCTTAAATTATAGGAGTCACTAGCAATAGCTTAATCATTTGCTTTTGTACAAATTATTATATATTGCATTATTTGCTTAGTTGATAAACACATTCCAGATTCAGAGGCATACAAAACATGCTTGATTTTCTTCTACATATTCGGGACTTCAACATTTAATTTTGCATCATTTGATGTGCATGTTCTTTTAGATAAAGCAAGACTCTCAAATAGCTTCTTGGTGATGTTTATTTTCTGATGTATGCCAGCTGGACCATCGAATACTTGGTACTGCATCGTTATGTGCTATTGGCAGCATGTGGTGGTCAGTGAGAAAACTTGATATACATCCTGCAATACAGTCTTTGATAGGAAGCACAATGGGCATGGCTGTCGTTAAGGTACTAGTCCCTAGCTAGACTCGTTCTCTATTATAAATGAACCATCCTAGAGCTACTTCTTCACGCCATAGAGGTCTCCGTCTTCGTCGTCCTTTTATTTTCATTCGAATGTTTATTTTTGTATTTCTCAAGCGTAGTTGTTGATTAAATTTAAATTAAAAGAGTTGATTAATGAGGCGCATCAATCTGGTTTTTTTTTTTATGTTTTTGCTTGTTCCATAGTCCTTTCATGAGTAATAAAATTATGCATTTACTTGTATTTTTTTAAAACATAATCAAAACACCATATATTTCTTAATCTTCCTAAACTTTGAATCCCTTAGTTTTAAGTAATAAAATCGTCTGTTGCTGCATCATTGATTCTGGCAAACATACTGCATGCAGTGTGGCTCGTTTCTTGGAATCACGAGGTATGATAGAAGATGCACTTGAAGTTGCTACAGATCCTCATTACAGATTTGAGTTGGCCATACAGCTAGGCAAACTAGATATTGCTAAGGTAGAAGTGCTTACATTTTTCTTCTTCTGGAAAATTATATTTATTCAAGATTCTTCTAGTCAAGCACTTCTGATTTGTTTTCATGCTGCTGACTTTAGAAGATAATCTTAAAAGTCATCCGTGACTTAAAAATCAGAGAAGAAAAACATATATCTTAATAGTTGGTTATGTCTTTTTGGAAAGAATATGTATCTTTGCATTGTAATCTTGTTCCGTAGATGCATACCAGCAAATTTGATGGTGTATATTGCATGTATTATGTTTTGGCTTTCTAAGTGCTAGTTAATAATTTAATCATACAATTTCTTATTAGAATCCTTTTGATTTGTTGCGAATAATATTGCAGGAATTGATTAACTTCACTAGGTGCCCTTGGTCCACGGCTCCAGAGGCCGTTGAGGACCAGCGGTCGCTGAGAGTAATCGGCAGGCTTTCCAGTGGCCGCTGGCTTGCAGCGGTCGCTAGGTTCTATTTTTTTAGGGTCAAGCGATCGCTGTGTTTCATCGAGTGCTAGAAATAAGGATTTCAAATCCATTAAAATCATGTGAAATCGGTCCGAAATCCATACACAAAATCCGATAGACTCTGCGTAGAGTTGGGAGACTCCATGTGGAGTCTATGGATTTATAAAATCCATAAACCTTTTTAAGTCCAACAAAATCCATCAAAATCCGGATTGAATACACCCCCCTAAATTAATTGAAAAAAAAATGGGCAAGTAATTGTAAAATCAAATCATTAAATATGGTGTTTAATTTTGAAACAATTAAAATATATGTCATGTTATAATGGTACAATAGCCTAAAGATTGTGATTTTAATACAAATGTTTCTTTAAAATATTATAACTCTTCACCTACCTATAAGCTACACTGAGTATAAATTAATACCCCTTCCGTTTCACAATAAGTATCATTCTAGCACTTTAATTTTGTTTCACAAAAAGTATCACTCTACACAATTGATGTAAAAATTTCACATTTTTTCATATTTATCCTCATTTAATGCATTCAAATAATCATATTTAACTTATTTAATGTATTCACATAGGGTGTATAAAGTAATTTGATTATCTAATTAATATATTTATTAATATGTGTGCATTCGTTCAAAATGTCACTTATTCAGAACGGTATTCATCTTTGATATGACAATATAACGTAGGAAGAGAGTGAACTCACCAGCCACCGTTTTGACCAAATATCATATTATTTGTTTCTAATCTGCATTCTATCAAAAGTGCTTCATTTATCTCGATTGTTCATAACCTATATAATATATAAAATCACAGTTTCTGATTTTTTAAATTTACCGCTAAAAAATTATATGGTTATTTTCATCTAATAACTTTCTCGCAGCAGTTAATCACACGACCCTATATATTCACATTTTATGGGAACTGCAACTCACAAAACTTCACATTTTGTGGAAATGCAAATCACAAAACTCATCCACGTTCAATAAATTACAAAAACTCATTCACAATTCCAAAATTATATATATAAAAAAAACTGTCAAGAACCCCCACCCATAGCTAGAACAATCTGCAAGTTTAATCCTTCCGATGAGAAAATATTGATTTTGGTCCTATAGGACATCGGGTATTCCGATTTTGGTCCCGACACTATCATCTTTTGTCCCAAACAGAGTTAATATCGATTTTGGTCCCTTTTTTGCCTTGAAATCATGGGATCAAAAATGATATTCTTAAACTTATGGGACTAAAACTGGGCAATTTTTTTGAAAAAGGATAAAAAATGATAGTGTCGGGACCAAAATCAAAATACTCGATGTCCTATGGGATCAAAATTGAAATTAACTCTCCTTCTGATTATCTACTTCAACTCCATTATCATGTTATCTCTCAATGCATCGATCACTCATCGATAAGATTGTTCAATCCTTCATCTCAATCTCTGTAATTAATTATCACAATGACGATAAATTGAAAAAAGAAAAGGTCGGTTGAAAGCCGCAGAGTGACACAAAATGTCTCGGGCAACTCACGAGGCCTCTTTGATCGAGAATTTTCTACATATTTATGGTAACTTTCAATAAACTTTTTATTGTTTTTTTGTTTCAAAGATGAAAGAGACTGTAACACTTAGTTACGAAATTGTAAATTTGGTTATTTAGCATTGTGGATATGGTTACAATTTATGTTAATGTTGCAAACAAGTCTCTAGCTTATGCTGTTACAGTGCCTCGATATTTTTTATTTTATGTTTTGCTTTAATTTAGTCCATTTTATGATTACAATTATATTGTTTGGTGTTTTGTATTAATAGGCAAGTCATTGCTCTGTTAGATATCAGAAAATGCCTTTATGATGCCATATCAAGAATGGAGAAGACATCAACCGTTGAAGGTGTTGAACATCAATTTGGAAGCAATGTCTCTAGTTAGTTCCCTTTGTTTATCTATATGATTTGATTGTTTTCTTCATATTATCTCTCGGGACTTTATTTCTATGATTTTATTTTTATCTTGCATGAGTGCTTGATCACCATTTGTGCATGCTAGTTGATTAATTTTATGTACTCACCAGAGAAGAATTAATTGATAAAAAGATAAAATTCAAGTTATGTGTGCTTATAAGTACCGACCCAGTGAACAAGTATTATATTACACATAAGATTCAATAAATCTCCGTGTACTTCATTGAGAGTAATAACATGTATGAAGAACCGACCAAGTGAAGTGCATGCTCATTATATTTATGCTATGATTTATGCCTTAATAAGTAGTCTGATAACAAACTAGCGATTGCCCACATTTGATAAATCAAAGACTAAGTCGGGTTGTAAGAATCAAAGAATATTGATAAATAAATTAATAATCCAGTTTCCCTAAAACCTACGTTTTTTAACATTAATAGTTCCAGTATTTTATTTCGCATTTTTAGTTTGTTTTTAATTATTTTGTCCTACTTGTGAATTTAGTGTCTGGATATTAATTACGTGATTGTATTTTGTATACTAGAATACTTGTCTTAGTATACATTTAATAATATTTTGATGATATAGATTGAAAATTAATTACAGTCATTGTATTCATTTAATTATTATATATATATATATATATCTGCATGTTCTGCATACATTGCATTGAAGATGATATGGTTTGGGCAGACACACGGTAATACCATATCATTGTTTCCTTGCATTGTACAAAAGGTCTCACTACTTAGATGATCTTGGACCAACCATCGATACACCGTAGAATAATCTAATAGTTAACTTGTCTTGGCTAATAGATTATTCTAGTACATCAGTGATAAGTTCATTCATTTTATGTTTTTCGAGTCTCTTTGTTAGCATAATGTCCTTTTTATTTACTTTTTTAGTCAGAAAAGAACCAAGGAAGTGAATGGCATTTTGAGATTCGAATATGGTGAAAGAGGCATTCTGGCCGTCGAATTAAATGAAATGGATGAAATGGGTACATGAGAATTTCATCCGCAACATCCGAACAGAGAGAGGTGGTATGACCATATCAATTAAGGATCAAACTGAGCAGAACATGTCATGCTTATAGCACTCACGCATATTCTTATTTTGAATCAACTTTTTTATGTGGAAAATAGTTTTTTAGTAAATTCTCCATATCTTCTGCCAAGCCTGCGAGTGTGCCCCTTGTCTCTCATTTTGTGTTAAGTAAGGATCTATCTCTAAAGACTCAAACTGAAATAAATGATATGAACAAAGTGCTTATTCTAATGTTATTAGATCTGTAATGTAACTGGTGATTAGTATTAGACCTGATATTGCATATTTAGTGAGTTGCTTGAGTGGATACATGTATAATCTTAGTATTCCTCACAGGAAGCCTTGAAATGGCTTCTTAGATACTTGAAATAATCCACTGAAAAAAGTGGTCTGAATTTTTCTAAGTCAACCGATGGTGAGAAATTGGTAGGTTATGTTGGTTCTAATTATGTCAATGACATGGATAATAGACAGTCTACAACATCTTAAGTGTTTACATTGTGTGGTTCTTGCATGAGTTGGAAGTCACAGTTTCAACATATTGTTGATTTATCTACAATTGAATTTGAATATAATGTTGCAACTGAAGATGTTAAAGAAGCTATTTGATGAAAGAATTCAAACACTGACTAGAAAAAATAACGATCAAAAGATCTAATCTAGTCTAACAATGTCGAATGTCTAATGCTTTAAACTTGAAGTCTTTTGACTCAATAATTAGTACCTGTGCATTCTTATCTAATTAGTCTAATTTCATAGGCTATTTATAAGAACAATGTATAGAACAAGGTAATCAGATAGTCCTAATTTGAATTAAACTCTAACAAGGAAACTTTCCTAGTTTAATTCGAACTACCCTAGCTAGAACTTTTTCTTGAATAGAACTCGTCTTCTTCCATCTTGATGTTCATCTGAATGAGGCATCTTCTATTCTGAAAACGTCCATCAGCAATAGGAAACTTCAACTCCTCGAAATCAGCTTGACACGTCTCTTTAAAATCTTCTAGACAATCATGTATATGATCATGTGCATAACACTTCATTAAGTATATTCTTCAATCTTCAATCAGATTGGTAGCGGAATGTTCTTGTGATCATGTCCAGAACATGATCTTTAATACTTGAAAAATTAGAACCTTGTGTTCTTGTTTTTCCATAATAATCATGACAATCTAAAAACACCTAATACTACACAATGACACTAACAGGGTTGTTGTCTGAAATTGATTTTCTTGATAAAAATCATATCTTATTTTCTGATAGACAATATGTCATTCAATTATGCAAAAATCATGTCTTCTATGATAGAAATAAACGCATTGACGTTAGGTTTCACTTCATCCAATATATTGTTGAAAAATGTGAGATTCAACTTGAAAATACCCAACTAAATTTAATCATACTAATATGAGCACTACATGTCTACATGTTGAAAAAATGATTTGTAACACTACCCCAATAAAATACAAGAAAACTATAAGGTAGTTTAAAATGTGGATCAATCGTCTTCTCTTTAAAATGTAAGTATGTACTATCCATTAAAAAGTGTTAAACATTAAAAATTTAGATTAACATGTGGTGCATGTAAAGCGGTCGATAATTATAAAAGTATATTTTACTAAAGAGTGTAAAGAAATTACTGCTATATTTGCAGAAACAATTCTAAGAATATACAGATAAATTTTAATTCAAATATATGACACCTAAGCAGCAAAATATAATAAAAGAAGCCATTGCTCTCTTCACATGTTGTCATCCATGTATACACATCTCAAGACTTGTCTAAGCTTTAACCAACCATGCATTGAGGTTCTGCATATTATCAAACTTACCTACAATGCATGAACTATATGAGATAGAGCTCAGTAAGCAGAAATCATGCTCATGCATGTCCACTGAAACTCACAATGCATATGCAATATGAAACACCACCATAAGTGTCAGATGATCATAAATAAAATTCTTTTATGCTATTTCGAAAGCTTTTTCATCGTTTAGGAACTTAGTTCCCTTCACCAGACACCAACATGAGTCATGAGCTCATAATATAATCAATATTAATTGGCCAGTATATGATTAGTGCACTCATGTGGCTCATCCTTCCTGGACCCCAAGGGACACGCCCCCTACCTATTCTCTTTGATCCCATATGAAAGTTATCCCACATCAGCCACTCATCACCTCAAAGGTGCAATCGAAGTGGACCATCCTCCCTGGACCCCAAGGGACACGCCCCCTGCATGTTCCCTTTGATCCCGTATGGAAGTCATCTCACTCGAGGCACAAATATACAACACATCACAACACGAGCTGGTGGTGACCAATCCTGAACAAAACATTTTCTCTCTCTCTGAAAATCATTTCATGTATGCAACTTTGATAATATCTATATGACGTGCATGCATATGTTCGTGCTCATGTATAAGGTATTTAATGAAACATAATATAAAATCACAAGTATATCACATCACACAATTATACAATATAACACAATAATAAATAATAAATAATACACATATAGTCAAATAATACTATGTTCATTGTTTAGTGTCTAATTGTGTAATTTTAATTTATTTATTTTATTGTGTTTAGTATTTATTTTGTTTAATTTTATATTGTTATGTGTTGATTTTATGTGTTTATTTGTGTTTATTGCTCTAATGGTGGATTGTGCCAAGTATTGCAAAACTTGAGCTTTTAATTATAAAAGCAGGTATTTTATGGAAACTGGTGGTAAGTGGAAAAATTGGTTAAATTGGAGTCTTGAGATTGTGAAGAAAAAAATAAGAAATAGCACTCGTCCGGGCGGGCTACACAGCGCGGGCGGGCAGGCTACACAGCGTGGGCGGGCAGGCACCAGGCCGAGACCCACGCAGCCCCGCCGCGCCCCACGCCCCCACGGCGCCAGCCCCCGCGTCGGCCCCTGCCCCCACGGCGCCAGCCTCCGGCGCCCGCCACTGCCCCTGCCGCACCCCTGCCTCCGCGGTGCCGCACCCCGCCACCGCGCGGGGTGCCTCCCTCTCCCTCTCAGGTCCAGTTTTTCACCTATTTTTGTGCAGTTACACTCCCTTCCTGCTCTTTTGCACTCGATATTTTGTTAATTAGGAACCTTCTTGCATTTTTAATTCCTAGAATTTGTAGCTTATTATTACCTAAACCTCTAGAGTGGACTTTTTGGCACCAAATCTTCCACAAAATCCCCTTCATTAATGGATCCCTTATCATCAGCTCCCATCACCTTCTCTCTCTCTCTCTCTCTCTCTCTCTCTCTTTCTTTCGTATCTCTCTTCTCTCTCATATCTATTGGAGATTTTTGGGGGATTCATCTATCATCATTCACTAATACCATTCCATTCCATTCACTCTCACCACTCCATCCTCTCTACACACACACTACACACACTAAATCTCTACTCCACTCTCTCACCATTTTCACCATCATCATCTTCACAAAAGAAAAGAGGAGAAAAAGAAGAAGAAGGAGCCAAGCTAAGAAAAAAGAAGAGAAGACGAGAAGGAACCGACATCGAGCCATCCGCGGAAGCTATGCTCGAAGGAGGTTTCTCTTTGTATTTTCTTTGTATTTCTTGGATGCTTTGTGGAGATTGTTCCAAACTCTTGAAGGATACTTAATATTGTAGAAGTTTGAGTTATTTGCAGTTGATTTATGAGATGACTTTCTTCTATGGTATTTGTGTTGTTTTGAGCATGTTTAGTGGCTAATCTCTCTATTAGGGGGTAGATGATCAATGTGGTTTTGATCTATGCTTGTTCTTGTTGATTGTTGTTATTGGAATTGTGCTTTTTCATGTTTAGATACTTGATCATTACTTGAACATTGATAGGATTTAGAGGAGTCTTGATTGTGAATCTAAATCCGAAAATTGGTTCCTTCGATGTTAGGTGGATGGGGTTCCTAAGCCTAATATGTCAATCTTGCTTGTACGATATAGCTAAGAGAGGTTTAACGGATAGACGGTGATAGTAATTGAAGTTAAACTAATCAGAAGGGTCTATCGTATTTGTGAGAGTAGCATTATCAACTTGAATAAAGCATAGTGATAAAACCATTGAGAAAATCTACACCCTAATACCTCAATCCAACTTATTTCTTCTAATCTTAATTTAATTTGTGTATTTGCATTTAATTGTCTTGCTTTATTATCTATTTCAAATTCCTAGCATAATCATCATCAAACCCCCGTGTTAGAATGTTTAGATTTTATTTTAGTTGTTTTGTTGAAAGCATGTGTAGTCTTTAGATAATTCTTTCCTATAAAGTCTTCCTTGAGAGATCGACTCGGGTTAAGCTTATTGCTTCTACAATTGACCCAGTCCAATTGCGGGTGTGGTCCTAAGTAGTTGTCTAGAGCACAAACCGGAAATATAAGTGTAAATTTGGACTCAATCATTCATGTATTGTAGTTGTAGATGGATTTCTACTTACCTCGAATTGTAAGATTATAATATTTGAAATCTTAAAGGTTGTGCTTTCTCAAGAGAAGCCAATTAAAATAAACCAAGGATTAATAATGAATTAATACAAAGGATCTAGAGATTTACTTTGTGCTATCTCTCATTTTTTCTATGTTGTCTGTTTGTGGTAAAATGATCCAAAGCTACGATGATTTTTGAGAACTCTCTATTCAATTATAATAATCCCATGGGCCAAAGGTGGAGATTGTAAGTTATTTTGGCCCATTGTTCTCGGCCCATTACCATTTACCTTGGCCACCCACTCCTTATATACCCCCAATCCTTCAAAAGGGCTTCACCCTAGTTGGTACACACACAAAACTCAGATTTTAGTGTGCTCTTAGTCTCTCTCTCTCTCTCTCTCTCTCTCTCTCTCTCTCTCTCTCTCTCTCTCTCTCTTCAATCTATTATCCCACTCTCTTTATTCTTGCCCAGAAATGAGCTTTGTACTCATGACTTGTTCTTCTCCATATGGTTAGCCGTAGTGTGGTCAGAGTATTGTCGTGGCTTGGGCTAAAGAATGGAGTTGTCGGTTCGTGGTCGTGCAACCTCCGTAGACGCCTCTGCTAATCTGCCACCAAGGATGAAAATATTGCGATATATCGTAAATTTTGACATTGCAATACGAATATGGGGGGAATATAGTTTTCTCGGGCATCGGTGAAATATCACAAAATATTGTAATATATGGTAGTATATCGTGATTTTATTTATATTTCTATAATATATTTTGATTTTTATTTAATACCAATTTTTTGTGGTCTTTTTTAGGTCTTCATTGTAATTATTTCGACTACAATATTCTTTACTTTACCGAAAATATTCAGTAGATGTGTTGATAATTAAATGATTGATACAGACTCAATTTTGTGTCCTTTTACTTTGTCTTTTTACTTGTTTTTAGTACTTTTAGTAGTGTCTAGAGTCTAGTTTAGGACAAAGTGTGACAGGGGAGAGAAGGAGCACGTTTGGATCCATTGTGCCATAACCAAGATTCCAACTCGATTGAGGGCATAAGGAGGATATTGGAGCTTTAAAAGTCTGTTGCAGATTTAGCGCGGAAGTTCAGCAACCACCTCTATTCAGATTGCATGGATCTACGTGTGCAGTAATTTCGAAACCTGGAGAAATCAGTTCTAAAGTAGAAAAGAGAGAGAAGACGAGGAGGGAGATGATAGAAGGATAGAGAAGAGAGAAGTTGTGGAGCAAGGCCCCTACAAATCAGCAAGGCATGACCGATGGTGCTTAAGTGGTCTTCCCTAACTAACTTCATGCACCTACGTGGACTGGGCCGGGCCGGGCCAAGATGTATCTGTTAAACAACTATAAATACATTTCTTTATTTCAGTTGTAGGAATAGACACACTATAACACTACGTTCCCGCATTTTATTTTTCTACACTTAGTTTCTGAATATTCTACACAGTAGTCGACGGTTTGCCCTCAGCTGATGCAAGAACCTGCTTTTGCCAAAACTGGACTTGGATCCAGTTGTTAATCTAGTTCGTTTTCCTTTTACTATGTATTATTTATTTATTTTTTCTTTGTTTATTAATATATTTTCTAGCTAAGTATCTGATGTTTAAGTCGAATGTGAATAGGTTAAGGTAGAAAATATACATGAGGCTTCGTGTTCTTAATTTACCTTGAATTGATTCCAAACTTCATTCTGGGAAGAACGATGACATGGTATTAGCAAGATTAGGTAGCTGGCCACTCTTAATTAAACTTTTATTTATGTAAGTTAGTGTGGAAATAAGGGTGACCATACCCTGATGAGCCATTAAGTGATAAAACAGGCGCTGAAGCTTGGAGAATGAAGTATGGGTGGATCTTGTGGGCACACCGAGGATGTGCCCATGTTCTAGTGTTGGGTCTCTCCGATTTAATGCTGCTGCCATTGTAACACATCTGTGTGCGTCTCTTCTTTGGTGCTTGGGTAGTTAGGGACTAAGAGTTGCCGCTCGTATCATTCTTAGCATAAACAGTAAGAAGGGATTGGGGGGCGTAAGTAACCCGTAACTGCTCCCTATAACCAACTGGTCATATCAAGGTACGTTCCTATGTGGTTGTGCCCATGATTGCATGTATCTACCAAAACTGAACTCATGTTTGACTCGAACATATCTTTTATATTGATTTATCCCGTCTTCTTATTTAATTATTTATTTAGTTCAAATTGTGTAGGGAAGAATTAGTGACAGTAATTCCATACAAAGCTCGAAAAGTTACCAATAAAATAGAAAGGTTAAACACTCCTTATGGGACGATATCTATCTTTAGGTGCTATAATAGCCTCTGAGAGCAAATTTAAGCATCTGTCGGGCTTTGCCCACAGGTGTAATTTTACACACAAAATGACGGTATGTCAAAGATGCCCCAAACAATTATTACAAATTAATTTTTCTTTTCTAATTATTTTATATGATATATTTTTCTATAAAATAACTGAACTACATCACAATTCACAATGAAAGTTCATTCAATTTTTAAGGCATGAGATGAAAATCTTTCTCAATATATTTAATTAAATAAAGTTTAATTATTTACATTTTTTTGTAATTTTCTTTTGCAATTGGTAGTGATGATGGGATCATTAGAAGAAACTAATGCATTCAATTAGTCATTTTGAAGAGCTACAAATCAGGTATGCAAATTTGTATTTTTTTTATTGATAAATTTGTGCGAATGTTGTATGAGTTAATGTGTAATTATATCTTATGAAATATTTTACTTGTAGTTGTAAACTTGTAATTTAGTTGTAAATTCATTTCGTTTTTCTGACGATTTCTAATTAATTTGATTAATGATATTTGTTGAGTATGACGCATTCCAGATGATGTTGTCACTTCGTTTGATAACATTGCAATCAATGTCGTATCTAATGATGTTCTGTCATTCTCGTCACATTGAGTATAACACTCGGATGTTAACTTTATCCTTTCCTAGTATTTTGAATTAATTTATTTTAAATTAATCTGAATAAATTGTGATTTTTGTCACATATCATTTTCCACGTTTTTAGGGACTTATTAGATATTTTATTTTGATTTAAAACGTAGATAATGATTGATTTTGACTTGTTCAAAATCTGTTCCGGATTTCATGGGGACGTGATGTTCCCACTCCTTCTTGGACACTAACTGTTGCAGGAGATCGTGGGTCACTGGAGTAACCGCTACTATTGCACGATGTTGAAGAACGTGTGCCACGCAATGCAGAAGATGGTTATCTCAAGTCCACTTCAGCAATGGATAGTAGAAGACGATTGATTCAAGTCTAAGTCTCTTGGGTTCGTGGAGCAACTGTCAATACAAGATGGAGGAAGTATTTAAGGTCTCCTTAGACCTTAAAATCATTTATGCAAGCAGGTTATCACCATGGTTTGTGAGAAGCTCTAAATCTTGCATTTAGTATTTTCTCTGAAATCTAAGACATCTTCCTCGACATCTGCCTAGCGTCTCAATCAGCTGGAGACTTTCATTCCAGTTGTGTGTGTAGGTTATATAGTCAACTTTGAGAAGTCTAGGATTTAGAGTGACTGATTGTAATCTATCTATGTGGTTAGATAGGTTTATTTTTGAGTGATTATTCGAGTGAGTGAGTGACTCAAATTTTAATGCTCGCGCTCTGAATGCGATTTTTGTTTCAGTCGATCTTCCATGCTTCAAAATGATTTGCAATTATGTTACTGCATATCAAGCATGGACCATTCTTCAGGAACATTGTGAAGGGCTCTGCTAGTGTTAGGAAGACCAAACTGAGGTTGCTCACATCAAAATTTGAAAATTTGTGCATGTTTGAAGATGAAACTATTTCATCTTATGCTGAAAAATTATGTGAGATCTCAAATCAATCTACCGCTCTTGGGAGTCCAATCTCTAATGAGAACATGGTTAGCAAGTTGTTTCGAACTCTCCTAGAAAGATTCAATATGAAAATTTCTGCAATTGAAGAAGCACATGATGTAGGAACCATGAGTATGAGTGAAACGGTCAGCATCTTGCTAACATTTGAGATGAACCTGCAAAATCAGAAAGCAAAATCAACTTCAAGGGGAATTGCTCTCCAGACAACAATGGTGTCATCTAATGTTCATGATGATGTTGACGGTCTTCAAGAAATCAACGAGGAAGAGAATCTAAGTGTTGCACTCCTGACAAAGAAGTTCAACTCACTGGTTCGTTCCATGAAGAAAAGCCCCCCAAATATCAAACCTCGACGGCTGTTTGATTCTCCATCCTTATCAACATCAAATTCTGGAAGATCAAATGTCAAGAAGGAAGTTGTTGACACTGGGAAAGACATTGATTCAGTTCAATGTAGAGCATGCTCTGGGTATGGACATTATTCAAATGAATGTCCAATATCACGAAGAAGATAAAGAAATAATTTTAATATTGTTCTCAATGATGATTCTGATGTTGAACATGATTCAGATGAGAGAGTGTTGTTCATCAATATCATGGAAGATGATGATCAGATTATTGATGCTCTAAATGATATTGATGAACTTAATGAACTTGACATTGAAAAATGTGAAGTTGAAGATGAAGTTCTTCCAGATGTTGAAGCAGAAGCTACTGAGATTTCACCCAATACAACAAATTGGTACGAAATGACTCTTTTGGATGAATTCAATCAGGCTTCTTAAATCAAAGAACATGATCCACATGAAGAACAACCTACTGTCTCACTTCAAGAACTCAACAATGTTGTGAATGAAGTCTGCACTCAGTGGACAACTCAATCAAAAGAGCTGAGATTTCTCATGGAAGAAAACTAGTTTCTAAGAGAAAAGGTTGTAAGTCTGGAAATTAGACTTACTAGGAGTGATGCTGAAATCAACAAACTAAAGAATGAAGTGGAAGACACCTCAAGAACATTTCAGAAGTGGAATCAAGGAACTAATGTCCTAAATGAAGCCTTAACATTGGGACAGACAGATAGAGCTGGACTGGGATTCTCTAATAAATCCTCCATGTCTTTATCAAACAATAATGTTGTTCAGTTTGTGAAAGGTAACAACTCTAGCACGACTTCAAGGAACAATGTTGAAGATGATGATCAGAAGCAATGCAAGGGCTCAAAGGTGCAGAAATATGTGTGCCATTACTGTCAGGAACCTGGACATATCAAACCACATTGCTTCAAGTTTCATGATGATGTTGCAACTGGAAGAAAAACATCAGGGATCACATCTAGGAACAAGAATCTGAAGAAGTCCAAAAAGATGAAAGTTACATGCAATGTTGTGTACACATCTCTGAAGGCCAACATTACAGGAACATGGTACTTTGACAGTGGATGTTCTCGACACATGACAGACAATAAGGAGTTTCTTGAAGAATATACCACTACAAACAAAGGCAAAGTCAGTTACGGAGGAGGAGCTCAAGGAAACATTGTTGGAAAAGGTACATTAAATGTCAAACATTTTCCTAAGCTTCAGAATATCATATATGTTGAAGGATTGACGGCCAATTTGATCAGTATTAGTCAGCTTTGTGACGATGGTATGCATGTCAAGTTTAACAAAAATACTTGTGAAATGTTTGACAAACATGACAAATGCATAATGTTTGGGAGCCGTGCATCTGATAATTGTTACCATGCTGACAAAGATGAAACCTGGAACATGACTGTAAATGATGAAACAAAGTTGATTCATCAAAAACTCGGTCATGTGAGCATGGTAAATTTGAAAAAGCTAATTGTATATGATGCTGTTCGTGGCCTACCAAAACTGAATGTTGATCATGATGTTGTATGTGGTGCCTGCCAAAAGGGAAAACAAACCAGATTTCCTCACAAAAGCCTGGGTGGTTGTCAAACAACAAGATGTTTTCAACTCTTACACATGGACATCATGGGACCAGTCGATACAAAAAGTATGAGTGGTAAGAGTTTCATCCTTGTCATTGTTGATGATTTCTCAAGGTATACTTGGGTTGGATTTCTGCAGGAAAAGTTTGAAACTTTCAAGGTCTTCAAAAGATTCTGCCGCACAATGTGTCTGCAATTTAACACCAACATTGCATACATAAGAACAGATCATGGAAGAGAATTTGAGAATATTGTATTCTATGATTTTTGTGAAAGGAAGGAAATACTCCATGAGTATTCAGTTCCCAAAACTCCAAAACGGAGTAGTGGAAAGAAAGAATCGAACTCTGTAGGAAATGTCATGTGCAATGTTACAGGCCAAAGGGCTTTCAAAGAAGTTGTGGGATGAAACTGTTAACACAACATGTCACATCGGAAACAAAGTCTATCTTCGACCAGAAAAAAAGGAGACTCCGTATGAACTTCTAAGAGAGAGAAAGCCAAATCTCAAATATTTTCATGTATTTGGATGTGTCTGTTACATCCTGAATGAGAGAGATCACCTTAGAAAGTTTGACTCCAAGAGTGACAAAGGACTGTTCTTAGGATATGCTCAAAACAGCAGAGCATATCGGGTTCTTAATCTAAGAACTAAGGCCATACAAGAATTTGTCAATGTTGTGTTTGATGATCTTGCAGGACTGGCAACAAGAACTGAAGAAGATGATATGTCATTTCTCTTACATGAACCAGATGTTGCCGATAAGGAGTCCAGTAACACTGACAAAAGTCCTATGAAAAGTCCTAATGTCAAAACCAATGTTTCTTCTCCGTCAGTGAAGGAATCAACATCACCCCAAACACCAGATTCAGACTCCTCATCTGAAAGCGATGATGAACAACTTCCACTGGATCAGTATGAACCAAGACGTGATCCTCCAAGGAGAATCAAAAGAGATCACCCAAATTCCCAAATCATCGGTGATGGATCTCAAGGTGTCAAAACCAGAACAACGAGCTCAGCCGATGTTGCTGAATTAGTCAAACAGGTTTGCATGTCATCTGTTATTAACCTTGTGTCCATTTCATGCTTTCTATCCAGTGTTGAACCTAAAAATGTTAAAGAAGCATTAAAAGATGAATTCTGGGTAGAAGCAATGCATGATGAGCTGATTCAGTTTGTTCAAAATAATGTGTGGGAATTGGTTCCAAGGCCTAAAAATAAAAATATAATTGGAACTAAATGGATTTTTAAGAATAATACTGATAAGTCTGGGAATGTGGTTAGAAACAAAGCCAGGCTAGTGGCACAAGGTAATACACAAGTAGAAGGAATAGACTATGATGAAATATTCGCTCCTATTGTTAGGATAGAGTCTATCCATCTCCTACTTGCCATTGCTTGCCACATTGGAATTACATTGCGTCAAATGGATGTCAAAAGCGCCTTTCTGAATGGTATTTTGAATGCGGAAGCCTATGTTGAACAACCAAAAGGCTTTGAATGTCATGAAAAACCGAATCATGTGCTGAAACTACACAAGGCTTTGTATGGGCTTAAACAAGCTCCCAGAGCTTGGTATGCTCGTCTTACAGAGTTTTTAATTGACTTTGGCTTTTCAAGATGAGTGGTTGATAAAACATTGTTTATCAAAAGGATTCACAAACACATCACTGTTGCACAAATCTATGTTGATGATATTGTGTTTGGATCCACTTGCTCTAACCTCCTCAGTGAGTTTGTTGATGCAATGTGCAACATATTTGAGATGAGCATGGTCGGTGAATTGGCCTACTTTCTTGGTCTCCAAATCAAGCAAGATAAAGATGGGATTTTTATATCCCAAAGCAAGTATGCCAAAAATCTGATCAAGCGCTTCGGACTTGAAGCTGCAAAGCCTATGAAGACACCAATGGGATCCTCTGAAAAACTAAGCAAAGACGATGTTGGAGTTAATGTTGACCCAATAATGTATAGAGGAATGATTGGAAGCTTGCTCTACTTGACTTCCAGCAAACTTGATATCATGTTCAGTGTTGGAGTATGTGCTAGATACCAAGCTCAACCCAAGGAGTCTCACCTGAAAGCTGTCAAAAGAATAATTCGATACGTTGCTGGTACAGTCAACTTTGGAATCAGGTATTGTAAAGATACAAACACCAGCCTTTTTGGATATAGTGATTCACACACTCACCCCACGTTAATAATATCTCTGCAGGTAAAGGAGTATGGGAAAGACGTGACGACGTGGTAGCTGTTGGCCATTATTTTTTTTTGTTGTATATATTATCTAGTACTATTTTGATCTTAACGACTGTTCATAACTATAAAATCTTCCGTTTGTAATGTTTAAGTAAAACTTTGTCAGTTTAAGAATTCAGTTTCGGGTTTATTTTTATGTGAGTGAAGAATTCGATTTTGAAAGTGCATGTGTGAATGCTTAATAGTCTTGCTAATACTCTATTAATTATTTAGTTGAATTGTTTTTATTTTATTTTTTTTTTATTTATTTTTTCAGAAAATATTTGGTTAAAACCATTGCAGGTGCATAGTTATTCTATTTACTATTTATAAAATGTTAGTGTAATATTTTTGGATAGCAATCTATTCTCATATTGAGATTTAGGGTGTTACAGAGTAGTATCAGAGCAGGTCTACGTTTCTGTAGACTTGACTTTATGTCATATATTCACTAAGTTAAAAAAAAAATGGCCTAACAGTCCATAGTCTCTGCGCCTACCTAATTCCAATCAGGTATTGAAAAGTTTAAATTGATATACATATATATATATATGTATATATATGAAATGTAACGTTTAGTATACTATGTGATGTAAATACCTGATTCTTCGAAATTATATTATGATGTATGCTATTGATGAAATTATGATATTTTGATTGTTATTAGTTTATGGGAACTGGGATTCTAGCTGGACTCCATTAAGACTATAGATCATATTTGAACTATAGATTGTTATGATAATTATATATTTATTTTCTATGTTCGAAAGACAGATGGCAGGACAGATTCGAGCACCTAGAAAAAGTGTAAGAATTTCCCCGTACAAGCAAAAAGTTAGCAGCTTATAGAATGTATCAACGGAATTCTGATGATGATGTGGGAGTACATGCAACACGAATGTTAAGTATGTGGAGAGAAGTAAAAGATGTACCAGGAGGACCCTCTGAACATGAAGCTACTCGTCGACTGATCGACACACTTCCTGACTTCTTCCAACCCCAAGCAGAGAAACTTTATAAAGAATGCATGTGGTTTGAACCAGGCATGCGTTCACTCAACATCAACTACAGGAAATTTATGACCACAATAGTTTCATTTTGGATAGGACACGACCAACCCCCACCAAGAAGAGATGTACTATCCCATAGGAATGAAGGAAATAATGGACCTAGGGAAGAGATAGAGGATGGAAGACCTCTATACAACAAATTTGGAGATATAGACGAAAGTCTTATCCAAACTCCAATCGGGGCAAATCAGGAGAATAATCATGAAGATGAAGATCCTGAAGATGAAGAGGATCCAGAAGAGGATTCGGAAGATGAGGACTCAGAGGAGAAAGACCCCGAGGAAGAGCCTATGGAGGATGACTCTGACCCTGAATAGGATACTGCTCTTTGGTGAACTAATGTTGTTGTTAGTCCCTACTTTTGGCCAACCATAGTGTACAAAAATATGTAAAATATGTACATATATATGGGTATGATGTAGGCTGCACCTTTTGTATGTAGATACAGAGTGTAGATGATGTATTCCACTTGTGTAGTATTAAATGAACAATTTTGGGACGGCCTTATATATAAATAGTTTGTGTTATGTGAGCTATTAATTACTAATTTGTATAGTTATAAAAATAATTTTATAATGTATGTATATGGAAGAAATCATAAATCTCTTATGCTATGAATAGAAAATGCCTAGAGGACGTCGATCTGGTAGGGAACAGGAACTTGGCCATCCAATGCGGGTGGAGGAAGTAACGGAAGAAGATCCAATGGCAAACTTATATAATCTATTTCGAGGTATGGCACAACAATTCGCTGCAACTTAAAATACTCAAGTCCAGACAGAGCCGGATGATAACACTAGTCGAGTTATTGAGCAATTTCGGAAGTATCAACTACCTACATTTGATAGAAGAGGTGAACCAACAGCCGCGAAAGGGTGGCTTCGTGCCTTAGAACGCATTTTCAATCATATCATGTGTACTGATATACAACGAGTCTCTTATGCTGTTTTTCAATTGGTCGAGGATGCTGACCACTGGTGGGAGTCGCACAGCAAGACGATGACCCAAGAAGAACAACTTGGTTTAACATGGAAAAATTTCAGCAAGCTATTATACAAAAGTATATTCCTTCATCATATAGGGATCTAAAAGAAGCTGAGTTTCTTCAGTTGAGGTAAGGAAATATGACTGTGACAAAATATGATAGAAAGTTCAGTGAATTATCTCGATACGCTAGTCATCTAGTCGACACGGAGTGCAAGAAGGCTCAACGTTTAGAAAAAGGATTATGACCTAAAATCAGTTGTATTTTGGCGGGATTAAAGTTAATTTCATACGCAGAAGTTTTGGATCGAGCTCTGAAGATCGAATTTTGAGCTCCACCTACTATTAATCGGAGGCCTATAGATCAAGCTATCACAGGGAAAAGAAAATGGGTAGAGGAAAAACCTAAATATTACAATAGCTACCCATCAATGAGAATAGGAGAGAGATCCAACTCGAATAATCGTGTGAACAAAGCGGTATGCCCAACCTGTGGAAAAAATCATAGTGGAGAATGTTTGTTGTATAAAGGAGTATGTTTCCGTTGTAGGCAACCTGGTCATAATGCAATGAACTGTCCACGGTTTGCAGGCCCAGGACCTAACCAACGTCAACCACCACCGCCTCCACAATATCGACCACCACCTCCACAACGCCAACCACCACCGCCACAATGTCGACAACCACAAAATTCCAAATGTCGACTACCACCACCTAAAGGAAGAGCATATGTTATGACACAACAAGAGGCAACTCAGGATCCAGGAACTATGGCAGGTATGTTGAGTGTTCTAAATGTACCAGTATTAGCCTTATTCGATACGGGAGCCACACATTCATTTATATCCACTAATCTAAGTAAGAAGTTGAGTTTAGAAGGGAATATGGTCGAAACTACCTTAGAAATTAGTATTCCATCGGGAAAAACTGTTGAGTCAAATAGAATTTGCAAAGGTTTAGAGATGAAATTCGATCATAAGAAGATGCATGCTGATTTGTACATGTTAAACATAAAGGATTTTGATATAATTTTAGGAGTGGATTGGTTAAGAGCTAACCATGCGATCATTAAGTGTCACGAGAAATAAATAGTTTTTCAAGTACTAGGGGAAGATGAATTTATTTTCCACGGAGCTAGAATGGGGATTGTACCGCGAGTTGTGACTGCTATAAGAGCCTTAAAGATGTTGACGAAAGGAAATTGTCAAGCTTTCTTAGTAAGTCTAGTAAAAGATCAGTCGCTAGCAGAGAATATTGAAGAGGTGCCGATCGTTAGAGAATATCAAGACGTGTTTCCTAAAGATTTACCAGGTCTACCTCCAGATAGGCAAGTGGAATTTAACATGAAATTAGTGCCAGGAGCAGCCCCAATATCAAAATCACCATATCGAATGACGACAAAGGAGTTGTAGGAATTGAAGGTACAACTACAAGAATTATTGGATAAAGGATTCATACAACCAAGTGTTTCTCCATGGGGAGCACCAGTGTTATTTGTTAAGAAAAAGGATGGATCCTTAAGGATGTGCATTGATTATGGGGAATTGAATAAGCTTACCATCAAAAACAAATATCCATTGCCAAGAATCGATGATTTGTTCGATCAGCTTAGAGGTACCTGTGTATTTTCGAAGATTGACTTAAGATCTGGGTACCATCAATTAAAAATTCGAAAGGAGGATGTACCAAAGACAACATTTAGAACCCGTTATGGCCATTATGAATTTGTTGTGATGCCATTTGGCCTAAGCAATGCACCAACATTTTTCATGGACATGATAAATCGGGTATTTCACCCGTACTTAGATCAGTTCGTGATTGTATTTATCGATGATATACTGATGTACTCAAGAAATAGAAAGCAACATGAAGAACACTTGAGAATTGTACTGGATACACTTAGGCATGAAAAGTTATATGCTAAGTTTAGCAAGTGTGAATTTTGGTTGAATAAAGTGGTATTTTTAGGGCACGTCGTATCATCACAAGGAATCATGGTTGATCCAGCTAAAGTAGAAGATGTTAGTGAATGGAGAACACCTACGAATGCAAGTGAAATTCGTAGCTTCTTAGGTTTAGCATGATATTATCGAAGATTTATAGAGGGATTTTCAAAGATTGCTTGTCCCTTGACCCAACTAACAAGAAAAAGAATAAGGTATCAATGGACAAAAGATTGTGAGAAGAGTTTTAGAGAGTTAAAACAAAAGTTAGTTACAGCTCCAGTGCTAACTATTCCAGAGGGGTCAGAGGGATTTGTAGTTTTTAGTGATGCGTCAAAACAAGGACTAGGATGTGTCCTGATGCAACATAGGAAGGTAGTTGCATATGCCTCCAGACAGTTGAGGCCACATGAGTTAAACTATCCTACTCATGATTTGAAGCTTGCAGCAGTAGTACATGCCTTAAAAATTTGGAGACACTATCTATATGGAGGAAAGTGTGAGATATACACTGACGACAAGAGCTTGAAGTACTTATTTGAGCAAAAAGAGCTTAACATGAGGCAAAGAAGATGGCTGGAATTGGTAAAGGATTATGATTGTACTATTTTGTATCATCCTGGAAAGGCAAATGTGGTTGCAGATGCCTTGAGTAGGAAAAGCCGGGAAGAACAAAATTGTTTCTTAACCAGTCAAGCACAACTTTTAAATGATTTTGCAAATATGAAGATTGAAGTAGTATTACCACCAGAGAATATTGAGGCCAAGATTACATCATTAATAGCAAAGCCCACTCTGCGTAGCAGAATTATCGAAGTTCAGGACCATGATGACTATTTAAGAAAAACAAAAATGAAAGTGGAAAAGGGAAATCTTTCAGATTTTACCTTGAGAGATGATCAAGCTTTGACCTTCCAAGGAAGGGTATGTGTTCCTCAAGATATGGAGTTAAAATGAGAAATTCTTAATGAAGCCCATTATACGCCTTATACGGCACATCCTAGTAGTACAAAAATGTACCAAGATTTGAGAGGTTTATTCTGGTGGAAGAATATGAAGGATGATATTGGGTCATATATACAAAAATGTATAGTGTGCCAGCAAGTAAAGGTCGAACATCAACACCCAACCGGATTGTTAAGGCCACTTGAGATTCCTGAATGGAAATGGGAACACATATCAATGGATTTTGTTGTTGGGTTACCAAAATCTATTCGGGGAAATGAAGCTATTTAGGTGATTGTTGATCGACTTACCAAGTCGGCCCATTTTCTTCCAATCAAGATGACATTTGGATTGGATAAACTGACACAAGTTTACCTCCAAGAAATAGTAAGACTACTTGGAGTTCCAGTGACCATAGTATCAGATCGAGATACTCGCTTCACATCAAAATTTTGGAAAAGTCTCCAGCGTGCTATGGAAACTACATTAAACTTCAGTACAACCTTTCACCCTCAGACTGATGGACAGACTGAGAGAACAATACAAACTATGGAAGATATGTTAAGAGTGATTGTATTGGATCTTGGGGGAATCTGGGAGAATTATATACCTTTGGTTGATTTTGCATATAATAATAGCTATCAAGCAACAATTGGAATGGCGCCGTATGAAGCTTTATATGGGCGAAAGTGTAGATCGCCATTGTACTGGGATGAGGTTGGAGAAAGAAAAATCCTAGGTCTTGAACTTGTAGAAAAGACTGTTGCAATTATTAGCAAGATTGGGGAAAGAATAAAAATGGTGCAAGATAGACAAAAATCATATGCAGATCAACGACGAAAGGATTTGGAGTTTGAAGCTGGTGATAAAGTTTTCCTGAAGGTATCTCCTACTCGGGGTATTGTTCGTTTCGGCAAGCAGGAAAAATTGGAACCACGATACATTGGACCTTATGAGATCCTAGAAAGAGTAGGAGAGGTGGCATATAGATTGGCACTACCGCCGAAATTGTCTAAAATACATAATGTGTTCCACGTGTCGATGTTGCGTAAATATATTTTTGACCCAACCCATGTTATCAATCGAGAGGCTATAGAGATAAATCAAGATCTTACATATGAAGAGATTCCTATAGCCATTTTAGACAGAAAAGTACAACAACTAAGAAATAAGGAAATTGAGCTAGTAAAAGTCCAATGGAGCAAACATGGAACACAAGAAGCTACGTGGGAGCGTGAAGATGAAATTTTGGTAAAATATCTAAACATCTTGAGAATCGGTGAGTATTAATTTCAAGGACGAAATTATTTCTTAGGGGGGGAGGATGTAACACTTGGAAATAATAATAATAATAATAATAATAATAATAATAATAATAATAATAATAATAATAATAATAATAATAATAATAATAATAATAATAAGTTAAGGATGTGGTTAGTAAAAAAAAAGAAAGAAAGAAATTAATTATTAAGAATTGAGTTTCCAACATTACCTGCTGAAATCTAGATAACCCTACTATAATTAATATATTGATTATATAGTATCAAATTGGATGTCAATAAGGTTTGTTTATGTATCTTGTAGGCTCTGGAGGAGAGGCTGGGACTTAAAAGAATTTCACTTTTGTGTTGAGTTAAGGGTACTTGTTTGTAAGGTGGGTAACATATCAACACTTTCTTCTCTGTTTATTATTGTCTCTATTACATTATATTATGTGATTGTTATATGAACTCAAGTGCTTTATGTGTAAGTAAATTGTATGTACTCGCCTATAGTTTACGGCTAATATCCGAGGCCGAAAGGGCTAAGATATGAACCGTACCGACAGTGTGGTTTATTCCACTGTGGTTTAATACCACCCTACTGTTATGTGGCCACATCCTATGCAGACCTACGTGTTCTATGTTTCAAGTACATACAAGAAGTAATGTTTCCTGTATTATATGATTTAACTTCAACAATGTTTGTTCCCACTGGGTGTTCACACACTCACCCCACGTTAATAATATCTCTGCAAGTAAAGGAGTATGGGAAAGGCGTGACGACGTGGTAGCTGTTGGCCATTATGTTTTTTTTTTGTTGTATATATTATCTAGTACTATTTTGATCTTAACGACTGTTCATAACTATAAAATTTTTCGCTTGTAATGTTTAAGTAAAACTTTGTCAGGTTAAGAATTCAGTTTCGGGTTTGTTTTTATGTGAGTGAAGAATTGGATTTTGAAAGTGCATGTGTGAATTCTTAATAGTCTTGCTAACACTTTATTAATTATTTAGTTGAATTATTTTTATTTTATTTTATTTTTATTTTTATTTTTTTTCAGAAAATATTTGGTTAAAACCATTGCAGGTGCATAGTTATTCTATTTACTATTTATAAAATGTTAGTGTAATATTTTTGGATAGCAATCTATTCTCATATTGAGATTCAGGGTGTTACATTATTGGATATAGTGATTCAAACTGGGCAGGTGATGCTAATGATAGGAAGAACACAAGTGGTAGTTGCTTCTTTTTGGGGAGCAATATGGTTTCTTGGTCAAGCAAGAAACAAAATTGCATCTCCTTTTCAACAGTTGAATCTGAATATGTTGCAGCTGCTAGTTGTTGTGCTCAGTTGGTGTGGTTGAACCAAATGATGAAGGACTATGGCATGACAAGCTCATCACTTACCTTGCTGTGTGATAATGTCAGTGCTATTGAAATTTCCAAGAATCCTGTTCAACATTCACGCACTAAGCACATCGACATTCGCCATCACTTTATCAGAGACTTGGTGGAAAAGGAGATCATAAATATCAAGTATATATCCACTGAAAATCAAACAGCATATATTTTCACCAAGCCCCTTGATTTCGAGAGATTTTCTGCTTTGAGAAAGTCTCTTGGAATGTGCTCTGTTTAATCAGATCTTTCTGTTTATTGATGTTGAACTCGATCTGAGTATGTTTTTATAAACATCAGTTGTCTATCTTGTTAGCCTTTATTTTTTTTGTAAAGTTCAAGGTTTATTTAATGAAATTATGGTTGATCTGCTCGTAATTTAACAAAATCAGCTAATTGAAATTATGTATATGTGTTTGTGAATGAAATGCCCTTGACCTTAAAAAGGTAAACTAAAAAATTTTTGGGTTTATTTCATTCATTGTGTGTAAATGTTGTAGCTAATGTTTTGTGCAAGATTGCAGAGAAACCATATTCTTCAGAAAATATATGCCTAGAATTATAATTGTTATGCATATGAATTCCGTCTTTTTATTCTTTTATATAAACAAAAAAAAAGGAAACAGAAACTATTTTGGGACCCATAAAGATTCACTTTTTGAATTCTTGTGATAAATACACATTTTGATATGGTGTATCCCTATCCACTAATTCTGTTTTATTTAATTATTTTTCTTGATAAGGAAAATCAAAAAGTGAGTGATGTGACAGAGGTCTGTTTCGATTTTTGAGGGTGAAGAGATATATCAACTCATTTTTGAAAGCTTTTTTTTTATTCTCACTCTCTCTCTCTCAAAGCCTCTTCGTCTCCCACTCTTGGTTTCTCGGTTCTTCAAGTTTTTTTTTCAGAATATTAATGGCGGAACCCAAGGACCTCTCTGGTATATTCGAGATGATGAAACAAATGTTTGAGAAGACTATGGGCACTCCATCTTCTGCCTCTGGTCCTGCTGGAACATCAGCTATCACGCCCTCCGCCACATCAACTCCTGCAGTCACTGCAACAGCCAAACTCACTCCAGAATGACCAAATCGAAGTCCAACAAACCATCATCTCCTCCGGCTGAACATGCAGATGCTTCTATGGAAGACACTGCTGCTCCTGACTCCATATTGGTGCTAAACCCCACTCCTCTCCAACACATAAGTCCTGGTGCAGAGAAAAACCCTATAGACCCAGATCTGGAGCTACACACTCAAGCTCTTGCCGAGAAAAAGAAGAGTGACCCTACTCGCAAGTCAAAATGACTTCATGGCCAACAAGGGTCTGTTAAGGAAGAGGCCAGTGAGGGTTCGAGCAAAAAAGGCAAGGAGAACGCTGAAAATGGAAGAAAACCCAGCAAGATCATTGAAAGATGAGTCTGAGGATGAAGAAAACCCCCCTGAAAATTCTCCAGACAAAGTTGTTGATGATGTGGAAGTTGATGTTGAACAACAAGAGGAGCCTCTTTCTGCGATACCAGAGGATGATGTTCCTGCCAAACCTGCGACTTCAGGACAAACCTTGAAAGGAAAAGGGAAAAAGGGCTCTACATCTGTCCCTAAGAAGAAGGAACTCTCCCCCACCTCTTCACAAGAAATGGTCTCCTCCGGCACAGCCAAAGAGATAGTATCTCCATCCCCCACTCATTCAGCCGATGTCAAAGATGATGCTGATTCGGCTGAATCTGAACCCGTCTATCCTCCAGCCTAGATTTAATTGATGATATTGTAGGAACTGTTACTGGTGGTTTGGTGACTAAGTGGACTAACAAAATTTCCACTTCTAAGCTCACATTTTTCTACTCTATTTTACACAAATTGATTGTGTGTAATTGGTTGCCCACCACCAACACTTCAGTCATCACCGTTGATCAAGCCATCTTGCTCTTTAAACTTGGCACAAAAATTCCCTTCAATCTCGGAGACCATATTTTTGATTGCATGATGAAGTCGGCTGCGAAGACAATCACCACCATCATTTTACCATTCCCCTGCCTAATCTATGCCATCCTCATTGACCAAGGTGTGAAGCCAAATAAGAAGAAGATAGTTACTGAAACTCCAACTATCTCTATCATCAAGCCCAAAGGGAATGAAGATCGTGTAATTGATCTCCCTTATACCTTCGGTCGAAGTTCAACAGCTGCCTCAAGGGATGTTGGGCAGGATGTTGCTGCAGATTGTGCACTATCTCCTCCTATTTCAGGAAGTGATATAGCAAGTGCTTCCACGCACTTGACAACGATTTCTGTGCAGGTTTTAAATTCCTATATTTCACAGATGGATTCATTGATTCATCAAAGCACAATGCTCACCAATGCAATGGTTGAGCTTCCTCAAGCACTTTGGAGAACTCTTTCTACACAAAAAGGGGGAGTAGATGTTGCTGCTGCCACTGGTGATGATAGTGCTGAAGGGGAGAAGGCTGGAAAGTCCGTGGCTAAGGTAAAGGGGAAGAAGAAAATATGATATTTTCTTTATCAAAAATAATTTTATATCATGTTTATGTATTGTGCTGGACACAATCTTATTTTGGATGTGTTTACATCCTTGTTTATTTCTATTTGTGTGCTGAACACATGTTTTTTATTTATGATGTTTTGGGTATTCACGTGTTGAATATCCTTGGATATTTTGGTATCAATCATCAGTGTTGATCTGATGATTTTTATATATATATATATATATATATATATATGTTATGTTACATATTTTATATGTCTGATGTTTTTGTTGAGGATGCTCTCAACATTGATATTTTATTTTTCGCATAATTTAATATGTGATGATTGTTATGTTGAGTATGCTCTCAACATTGAGCTTCTATATAGGGGATAATTACCCACATATTTATTTGTACAGGGATAAATACCCAACGTTGTTGTATATTATTGTATAGGGGATTATACCCACTAACATTTTTTTTTTGATAATGACTTAAGGAGGAGCAGACCTTAAGGGGGAGTTTTTGAACTCCAATATTTTTGATCGTATTTCGCTGCGGCTCTAATCATGTATATATTGAGCTTTATGTTTTGTGCAGAAAGGATAAGCTTAAGGGGGAGATTGTTGAGTATGACGTGTTCCAGATGATGTTATCACTTCATTTGATAACATCGCAATCAATGTCATATATAATGATGCTCCGTCATTCTCGTCACATTGAGTATAACACTCGGATGTTAACCTTATCATTTCCTAGTATTTTGTATTAATTTATTTTAAATTAATCTGAATAAATTGTGATTTTTGTCACATATCATTTTCCACATTTTTAGGGATTTATTAGATATTTTATTTTGATTTAAAACGTGGATAATGATTGATTTTGACTTGTTCAAAATTTGTTCCGGATTTTATGGGGACGTGATGTTCCCACTCCTTCTTGGACACTAACTGTTGCAGGAGATCGTGAATCACTGGAGTAACCGCTACTATTGCACGACGTTGAAGAACGTGTGCCACGCAATGCAGAAGACGGTTATCTCAAGTCCACTTCAGCAATGGGTAGTGGAAGACGGTTGATTCAAGTCCAAGTCTCTTGGGTTCGTGGAGCAACTGCCAATACAAGATGGAGGAAGTATTTAAGGTCTCCTTAGACCTTAAAATCATTTATGCAAGCAGGTTATCACCATGGTTTGTGAGAAGCTCTGAATCTTGCATCTAGTGTCATCTCTGAAATCCAAGACATCTTCCTCGACATCTACCTAGCGTCACAATCAGCTGGAGACTTTCATTCCAGTTGTGTGTGTAGGTTAGATAGTCAACTTTGAGAAGTCTAGGATTTAGAGTGACTGATTGTAATCTATCTATGTGGTTAGATAGGTTTATTTTTGAGTGATTATTCAAGTGAGTGAAGTTTGGATAGTCCTCTGTATGTTTTATGCTGTGTTGTTAAGGGAGTGAACCGAGACAACATCTGCATTGTTTTTGTTTATCACTTATAATAGTGAATTTCGCCTTGAGGCAATCACACACCGTAAGGAGTGTGATTTAAAACTTATTTTGTGTAAAGTTCTGTGTATGTTTCCGCTGCATGTTGAAGGCAATGTGGTAACACTAGCTTCAACATTACATTTAACTTTGCAATTTACATCCGTAATTCACATTGTTTCAGGCAACAAATTCTAACAATATTCATGATTGGACTTGAAAAAATAACAAAATCTTTACATATATTATGGCAAAATCACAGAGGTAAAATTGTAAATAAAAAATATCAGCAAAATATTTCCTACAAAATAGTTTATCCATCGAAGAAATTTCAAATTGTACAAATGGTAGAGTAGCTTAATAGACTTGGATGTAAATGGTGGTATTCAACCACCTTCAGTTAGTCTTTATTCTATGAATATGGGTGACACTGATCATAGTGATATGTCCCAAGATTCATATGTTTCTTACACATATGGGAGTTCACAATTTGATTGGATTACTCAAAATGTGTATGTAGGTCAAAATGTGCATCAACAAAATCATTGGGTTAGTACCAAATGCATGTGCATAATTATATCCAGAATTACTCTAATGTGATGAGTTAGTACCAATATTGCATTGAACAAGATAACATTCCATCTATTATATTTGAAACTGATAGATCCTCATTTTGGTATTAATTGTACTTTATAATGTTTATTTAGTTATTTTATATTGCATTATATATTATTTTATCAAATGTATTGTCTTGGACAATATTTATATAAGCTATTATTCATATGTTTGCTTTCAAAATACAATTCTATCAAAATTTTGAGTAGAATATGTGCATAATAATATGTTATAAAAATTCCTAAAATTTCTTGTTAAATTTTCAAGATTTTAATACAACTCATTTTTTTTTTAATTTTATGCGATATTGATATATTCTGCTATATATCCGTAAAATTGAAGTTGTGATATTTGGTGCGATAGTGATATTTTCATATATCCTTATCTGCCACCACCTTAGTCTAGGAAGTTATGTCCATGTACGAAGGAAGGTTCGAGTTCTGGTTACTTGAGCCTTGTTCGATGCATGAGCATCGTCGTTAGAGGACCGCATCAACTGGAGGACATGTGAACCATGCGCAGAAACCCTACACATATTTTTTTTTGTTGTCAAAGGTAACCTGCAGCCACTACCGAGGTGCGCACTGGGTAAATTCCGCCCCTGTGTAATAGCTTGCAAACCACACATGGGAGATTAACCACACTTGGCAAGCCAGGTGTGACAGGCTTACACCTAATGGTGCTGGTGGTGGGATTTGAACTTGAGACCTTTGGCCTAAAGATAACACCACTACATCACTGGGTCATCCACAAGGGGACGAAACCCTACACATATTGTTTCAATATCTAGTGGATTGTAAGTATCTTTAAGAATACGAGGAAATTATCATTCAAACTATAATGACTCTTGGATTGTCATATGAACTACTTTTTTAAAAAAAATTATTATAATCTGAACTACTGGATATCCGTCAGTGCGATGCATGTGATCATTTATGATCTCAAACTCAATTATTACTTTATAATATAAATGTTATATCTGCACATTTTATATATAATACTAGAGTGTCTCATGTGCGACATAAATGAGAGATATGCATAATTTTATTTGTTAAAAATTATAATTTTGAAAAAAAATAACAAAATTATCATAATAAAACAAAATTACTGTACTATTATTTTGAATTATAGAAATTTTTACATTTGTTATTATGGTCATTGACATTAAGTCCAATAAAAAAAGGAAAAAAATGATTATTTAAGCCTAATTGAAATTCAAATTAGGCTCAAATTACGAAGAAAATATATCAATTACTACATTGTGCAACATTATTTTTTATCTTCAAAGCATACATGCATGTGAATATTTTGTTAAAGTGATTCATAATTAATAATATTATTTAATGGATTGACATTAATAATAAAAAATTAGTTTCCAAAATTAGTTGGCAGAAAAACTATTTCAAGTAACGATTTTGTTATTAAATAGATAAAGAATTAGTTGGTAAGTTAACACCGTATTTGATTTGTACGAATACTTTTTTACGTTAGACAATTCTTATTTTAGATCTAAAAAGAGTTAAGTTGGCAACTGACAAAATACATAATTGCTCGAATATACACACATACATGTGTATATACACAAATATGTAATTTACCTCACAGAGACATCATTCTATTTTCTGAAATTTGATCACCATTGGGATTATGTATTTTCTCCATTGAAATCTTTAGTCATAATTTGGTATGGAAATTCATTTTTCGATATATTAGAATATGTAAATTCAATAATAGTTCAAGAATTAAAAGTTCAGTTTAAATGGAAGGGCTCGAGGCTATTTTAAGTTGTTTATGCAGATCAAACTGAAAGTTCAAAAGAAAACATTTAACCCTAATATGAAATTAAACATCGGCCCAACATTCGCATTTAATCTGTATTAGTATGTTTCCTTAATTGAACAAAGAAAGTGAAACAACCCTAACTTAATATACAATTGAATAATTAATAACAATTAAGAAAGTGGGCACCCTTGTGTGCTTGTTAGATGTTTATACTGTTAGTTTTGTATACTGAAAGACTCGTCTTTGTATACTTTTCTGATGATATGATGATATGAAATGAAAGTTATTGCAGTCACTGCTTGCATTTAGATTATGTTCTATAATTGTTTTATGCAATGTTCCATATACTTACATTGTAGATGATATGGTGTGGGGAGTCACACGGTAAGATCATATCATTAGAACCTTGTAATGTATTAAAGAGCTCACGGCTTAAATGGTCCTGAACACACCATCGGTACACCGTAGAATAATCTGATAAGTTAGTTTATCTTGACTAACTGATTATTCTAGTACACTCGTTAGTGTATTGAGGAGGATCACGATAGGATATTATTCTCTCTCTCTCTGACCCAGTTACTGAGAGAATAAAGATCCACACAATTCGGGTTCTGAACTCATGTGATATTGGCGAGCATATGTGTGCGTTGTTTATTACTTTGATTTATCAATGGGTGAGATCTTTTTGTAGATCAAATTCGATATCTTGGGTAATAACAATGTATACATGATGTCTCGAGCAGTATGTATGAGCACCGTGTCCTGGTGCGCCAGGTTGATGATGTTCTCTTGAGGAAGCACAAGTTCATGTTGAAACCCTGCAGGTGGAATTTATTCCGTACATGAATAAAGCTTGTGTGGTACTACTCAAAGTTTTAAATGTTAATTAATTATAGTTGTCAGAGGCTAACATAATTAATTAATGAACATTATATCTTAAACACAGGGAATGGCTGGACTAAAGGAGAAAGCATATTCGTAAATATGTATTAAATTGGTAGGTCAGTTTTACTTCTTTAGTGGAATAAAAGTAAAACTTTATTTATTTAATTATATCCTAAGTTTATTGGATATTGGATATTAAATAAATTAGTGGGCCAATTTAATATTCTTCTAGATCCCTGTTGTAGCCCAATTGACTGATAGTGGACTGGATATTGAACTTGAGATAGAGGCCCAAACCCAGTAGGGTTGGGAGACTGTATTTTCGCCCACCTCCCTATATAAAGGAGGGAAGGGGGACGAAAATTAAGTGATAGAAAATCAGACTCTCTTTGTCTCTCAAAAGTTATCCATAGATTTCACAACTCTATCTAGTAGATTTCAGCCCACTCTGAATCTAGATACAGTCCGGGAATACAACAAAAGATCTTGGAGTAGAATACTGTGGTGGTCGAAATTTTGAGCTAGGTGGTGCCATTCACTGTATTCATTCAACAGCAAGATTAGATCTTTAATCTTGTCCACAAACCGTCTATCGATTTGTAAGTAGATTCGTTTCTATGTCTTCCGCTTTAATTGATTCGAATCTGCTCTGCATGCTTTTTTATTAGACTATGATAAACATGCATGTGACATAAAATTATGATTTTCATGAACACGGATTAATGAACAACCAAATGATCCTGCGGTGGCTTAATTCGAAAAAACCCCAACAACTGGTATCAGAGCGGATTTTGGCACTGTTCTAGGATTAATCCGGGCATAAAATTCGAACCACATGATTAAATTTGATGATGAATTTATGGTGTTTAAATTTTCAGATTTAATTGGCTATGTATTTCAATATTATAGTGTTCAAAACTTGGAAGAATTTGAGATGTAAAAATAGAGAATTCTAGTTTTGAGGTACTAGAACTTTCGGCCACCATGTAATAAGAATTGGGGATGATATTTGATGATCATCAAATTTCCAGATTTTATTTCATAGAGTTCGAAAATTTGGAGGTCAAAATTTCGATTTTTTATGTGTTAAAATTTCCCTAATTTTTGTTCTTGAATTTTCGTTCACCTTGAATTAAATTTGGATGGATTTTTGATCAAGTTCAAAATTTCCAGATTTAATTTTGGATAGGTTCGAAAATTTAGGTGATTAGAATTAGGATATGTAATTTTTTGTGTATATCAAAAGTTACTTAATTCTAATCTAGATAGGTTTGAAAATAAAATTTTAAATTTGGAAGAATTTGAAGTGGATCAAATTTTTCAGATTTATTATTTGTGTAATTTTCGAAACCTAGGTTATTTATTTGGAATAGTTTTTTGATTAATGTCAAAATTTCCAAATATGTTAATTTTATGTAATTTTCGAAAATTATTAAATTGATTTGGAATAGATTTTGATCAAAATCAAATTTCCAGATTTATTTATTAATGAGGATCGAAAATTATGTATATTGGATTAAGATTTGATGTTATTTAATGTATATCTTAATTTACCTAATTTTAATATAGATAGATTTGAAAATAGATTTTTAAATTTGGAAGAATTTGAAGTGGATCAAAATTCCAGATTTATTAATCTAGTAATTTTCGAAAATCTATGTATTAAATATTGGATAAGGTGATTTTGGATATATATGAATAATTATCAAAATCCAATTCTGATAAGAATTTATTTTTGGATTGGTTTTGGAAGATTTTGAAGTGAATCAAATCTTCAAACCTTACCCTTGAAGATTTAGATTCTTATGGATAATATTTGGATTAGATTCTTGATTTATATCAAGATATCCAATTATTATTTCTAATTTTTATCTTGTGGATAATATCGAATTAATTAATTTAATTAATCGTAAAATTCGATTATTATTTAATATTCATGCATAGATATCATATGTTATTTTATGTGGATCATATAATACATGATTGTTGGATTTGTAGACTGTGTTTGTTTGCAGGTTTACCAACTATCATGGCTCCTTTATTTTATGTGATGTATGTTTATGTTGAATGAATGTTGACCGTATGCCGGTTTGACTACGTGATTTTAATCCATGAGAAAATCCATGGATTAGGTCTAGATTTTATTTTACGTTGTTTTAATGTAATAGATATAAAGCTGTTAGACCAAGTTTTTGAGTTGTAATTTTTATTCTAGCAATATTAGATTTTTCCTTTTGGAATAGATAGCCTATATTGAATAAAGATCGGAGATCAACTCAAAAGAAGGAAAGTGGTTCAGCACCAAAAAGGAAGGTTCACCGGTTCACGTCCCGAAAACCCTAAATGGAGCTAGGATTTTCGGTGAGGCGCGGTGAAGGGGGTGGCAGTTCCTAGCCTGTTTTCGGAGCTGATTTTCCAGTTTTATCTCAATCAACATGAGATATAACTCATCATAGTTGGAATGTTACTGTTGCTTATTATGTTGAAGCATGCAATGGATGTTTATCATTTTATGTGATGTTTGCATGTTCGATAATGGGATAAAATGAAACCTCAAACATAAATAACTAAGTGGGAGAGATTCATACCAAAGTATGTAGAAATCTCATACGGTCTCCATTAAAATCTGGTTTAATTGAGAAGTGATGGGCATGCGCGTTGACATCGGTCTTCCTCCATATCGGATGTGTCATATCACAGATTTCTCTAGAAATTAAATCTCCTAAAAGGATAGCTGTAGAACACTATTAGGACTAACTGACTCCTCCATCTGGAGTGGTTAAATTCGAGTAGTGATCTTGGTGCGAAGATAATTGTGTGCACACTTAGATGTAATTTGTTGATAAACGTCCACACGATCGTGGCTTATCAGTTAGACGATTACATGACTGTGTTTATTATCCGGCTATTAATTTGCTTGTTGTAAGGAAACTCAACTGGAGGCAAATTAAAGGTTTAACCTATTTAAAAATGGATTTTATAAACGTTCACACTATCGTGGCTTATGAAAGACGTTTTTAAAATGTCGGTGGAAAAGTATATAATTTTTATGAGGTTTTCGATTATATATTGTTTATCCTAAACGTGTTTTGTGACTATACTACATGTTTTAATTTCAGTTATTTCATATCATTTATGGTACTCTCCAATCTGTCCTCAATCCTCAAAGAAAATAAACTTGTCGGTGAAAACTACAATGACTGGCTTCGTAACCTTAACTTAGTTCTTGTTGCTGAGGGACACAAGTTTGTACTTGAAGAGGTTTGTCCTCAGAAGCCAGATGAGGGTTCTGACGAAGCCCAAAATGTTGCATATGATAAGTGGATTAGATCTAATGAGATATCGCGCTGTTACATCTTGGCATCTATGTCAAGTGTGTTGTAACATCAGCACGAGCCTATGAAAACCGCTTATGATATCATGTACAACCTTAGGCAGCTATTCGGTCATCAGAACTGCTCGGCACGCCTTTTGGCAATGAAGAAGCTAATGGATGCGAGAATGTCTGACTCCACACCTGTTAGGGATCACGTTCTCATGATGATGGGGTATTTATCTGAGATCGAGACCTTAGGTGGAGAGCTAGATGGCGATTCTTGAATCGACACTGTTCTTCATAGCTTGTCCTCGAAGTTTGAGCAGTTCAGGCTGAATTTTAACATGATTAAAAGGGATGTCGGCCTGACTGAACTGCTCATAGATCTTCAAGCAGCTGAATTGCTCCAAAAGAGCAATCCTTAGGCTCACATAGCTGAAAAAGGCGTGTCTTCTTCTGGTGGAAAAATGAAGAAGAGAAACTCACCTAAGAAGGCTGAAGATGAGGTGCCTAAGGCAAAGAAGCCAAAGGCAAAGATTCCTCCCGAGGAGTTCAAGTCAAAGACTAAGTGATTCAAGTGTGGCCAACCAGGTCATTGGAAGGCGGCGTGTCCTAACAAGAAAAAGAAAGAGGTACATCTCACACTCTGGTTGTAGAAACATGTTTAGCAACTTGTCACTACCCAGTCATGGGTAGTAGATACTGGAGCTACTGATCATGTTTGCATGTCTTTACAGGGGTTCCTGGTAAAAAGACAGCTGAGTGAGGATGACATCACCGTCTACATGGGTAATGCTACGAGAGTGGCGGCTGTTGCAGTGGGAGACGTTGTTTTACCTTTTAGTAGTGATAGAACTTTGGTTTTGAAAGATTGTCTTTATGTGCCTGGTTTTAGGCGAAACTTGATTTCAGTTTGTAAATTGATTATGGATGGATATTCTGTTTCTTTTGATAACAAAGTAGTTATCTTTAGTGGTAAACATTTTATCTGTTCTGGCACATTGGATGGACACTTATACTTTCTTAAACCAATTGAAAACACTACGCAAAGACAACTGTTGAATACATCGATCATAAACCCTAACAAGAGAAAAGAACCTTCGGAATTGAATCAAACCTATCTTTGGCATCTAAGGCTAGGTCATATTAACCTTAAGAGGATACAAAGGCTTGTAAATGATGGACCATTGTCTTCTTTGGTACTGGAATCATTTCCTTTGTGCGAATCCTGTTTGGAAGGTAAAATGAACAAGCGTCATTTCCAGTCAAAAGGAAATAGATCCGAAGGGCTATTAGATTTGATTCACTCTGACCTATGCGGCCCTATGTCAGTTCAAGCTCGAGGAGGGTTCGAGTATTTCATCACTCTCATTAATGATTACTCTAGATACGGTTATATCTACCTGTTACGTCGCAAGTCTGAATGTTTTGAGAAATTCAAAGAGTTTAAGACGGAAGGGGAGAAACGAGCAGGCAGAAGTATCAAGTCACTACGTTCTGATCGTAGTGGTGAGTATCTCTCAAGCGAATTTAGGGATTACATGGCAGAGAGTGGGATTACATCCCAGTTGACTGCGCCTGGAACGCCACAGCAGAATGGCGTGGTGGAAAGAAGGAATCGTACACTGTTAGATATGGTTAGATCGATGATGAGTTATTCTGAGTTGTCCATTTCATTCTGGGGATATACCCTAGAAATGGCAGCCTACATTCTTAACTTGATTCCATCGAAATCAGTTCCTGCTACACCCACAAAACTATGGACTGGATGAAAGCCCAGTTTGAACCATATTCGGATTTGGGGTAGCCCAGCACACGTGTTGGACAAGGAAGCTGATAAGTGGCGCCCCATATTGATGTAAGGTTGTTCATTGGATATCCGAGAGGAACGAAAGGTGGTTTATTTTATAGTCCTAAGGATCAGAAGATCATTGTTAGCACCAATGCTCGATTCTTAGAGGAAGACTATGTCATAAACCACAAACCAAGGAGTCACATTATCCTTGAGGAGTTAAGGGGAGGATCGAATCCTACACCGGTTGTACAAGAAGATGAACCACCAAACACTGCACAACGTGTCACAAAAGTACAGGAACTGCCTCATCGCAGTGGGAGGGTTGTATGCCAACCTGATAGATTCATTGGTCTGGGAGAGGCTTCAGATTTCCCAGAGGGTCTCAATGAATTGGATCCTAGGTCTCAAAGAAAGGTTTTATACCTTACAGGCATGGAATTCATCTATCTAAAGAAATGTGTCCCCAAACACAGTTTGAGATAGAGGAAATGAAAAAAGTACCATATGCTTCAGCTGTGGAAAGTTTGATGTATGCTATGCTATATACTAGGCCTGATATATGCTATGCCGTTGGCATGGTAAGCAGATATCAGTCTAACCCTGGACAAGGTCACTGGACTGCGGTCAAAAACATTCTCAAGTACCTTAAATGGACTCGAGATTACATGTTGGTTTTCCGCTCTGATAGTCTAGTACCTTTGGGTTACACGAACTCAGATTTTCGATCTGACAAAGATCAGAGTAAGTCTAATGCTGCGCATATGGAAGAAAGTTCTTGAGGAGCGACAGTCGCATATGGAAGTTAATGCTGCGCATCAGCAAGGTTCCGAATCCACTGCAATTAAATGTGTAAATTTTATCACTCAGAAGAACTACAATTGTGAGAATTACAATAGAGGGCAGCAAGGATTCCAGAATAATATGGCGTACCATCCAAACAATAGGAATCATCCGAATTTTTCCTATGCTAATCCCAACAATGCCTTGCAACCTCTGGATTTTGTTGCTCCTGCTGCAGCCCCCGCTGAGCCAAAAAAGCCATCACTGGAAGACATGGTGGCACAATTGATTTCTAATCAAAACACATTCATCGGGGCCACCGGCACAAAGATTATACAAATTGAAGGGATCGTGAGCGCCTTATCGAAGTAAGTGAATATGCTGAAAGTCCAAGTGAGCCAGTTAGCCAACCAAGTAGCAACTCAGCATAAGCGGGACAGTTTCCAAGCCACACTGAAGTTAACCCGAATGCGCACTGCAATGCCATTCAAGTGGTATATGGCAAGACAGAGAGTACTACAGTCGTATGCGCCCCAACTGCAGCTCCAAAGATGTCTATTCCTGCAACTTCAAATTCTGCTGCTGATAATCTGTTTGACATCTTCAAGAAGGTACACATCAATATCCCTCTTCTTGATACTTTACGAGGTTTACCTCGTAGAGTTAAAATCTTGAAAGAGGCCATCACGAGAAAGAAAAAGGTGGAGGCTATCGAGATGGTTCATATGGTGGAAGAGTGCAGTGCTTGGCTGCAAAAGAAGCTACTGTTAAAGATGGCAGATCCGGGTAGCTTTACTATTCCTGTGAAGATTGGGAGATCTTATTTTGAGAGAGTGTTATGCGATTCTGGAGCTAGCATTAACTTGATGGCTCTCACTGTGTACAAGAGGCTGCAATTGGGAGCTTTGAAAGAGATTGAGATGGAAATCCAGCTTGCAGATAGATCATATCCCAAGCCATGAGGTGTTATCGAAGATGTGCTTGTCAAAGTTGCAAATTTGGTGTTCCCTGCTGATTTTGTGGTGTTGGATATGCCCGAAGACCCCAAGATACCTCTAATCTTGGGGAGACCGTTTCTAGCAACCTGTGAAGCGGAGTTGGACATGAAGAGAGGTGCGATGACTTTGGGGATTGATAGAGAAAGAGTCATTTTTTGAAATCCTCCACCAAAGGATATCCCGCAGTGTGATGATGTGAGTTTGGCCCATAGCTTCATGGATGATCTGACTGACAAGCCGGAAGAGAAGCCAGTGATGAAGGCCCCAAAGATATCTATTCCTGCAGATCCAAAAGCACAGTTATCTGAGATGTGCATGGTTTTACAAGACGATGGAGGATTTTCTGCAGCTCTAGCTCTAAAGAAGAAGAGAGTGAAATTTCGGGTCTTCCGAAAGAAGAATGTGAAAGGAGCTATGCTCGTGGCAGTGGCACCAGAGAAGCCAATAGTGGTAGTGGATAGTAGTCCTCGAAAGGGGCGACAATTTTGTTGGTTGGACTACTGTTTTAGACCTCGTTGACTGCTGAGGTATCGTCTAGCTAAAGACGTTAAATAAAGCACTTGGTGGGAGGTAACCCATCTTTTTATTGTTTTTTCTTTGTTTTTTTCCTTTTCATGGTCTTGGTATCGTGGTGTGTTTTATTTTGGTTTGCAAAAAAAAAATGGTGGTCGAGAGTGAAGCGCGACCCGCGCTTCGATGCTTTCCAAATAGCACGACCCGTGCTCCAAAGACAACTGGGCGAGAATTTTTCCGACACGGGTCGTGCTTCGATGCTTTCCAAATAGCACGACCCGTGCTCCAAAGACAACTGGGCGAGAATTTTTTCTGACACGGGTCACGCTCTGTTGCACAACTCATTGCGTGGGTCGCGTCAGACAAAATCCTCTCTCCAAGTCGCGAGGCAAGCACGACTTGTGCTCCAAAACTGTCCCTGAAGCCCTGGTCATGCAGTGTGCTAAGCCCAGCCCGTGGTAGGTTGGTTTTTTTAAAAAAACAAGGTATGTCTTTTCTTCTTTCTTCTCACATGAGAGCACGCCTCCTCTCCCTTATCTCTCTACTATAAGCAATGCCCACGCACATACCTTTTCTCTATCTCGACTTCTTTACACACCACACCCATATCACATAATTCTTTATTGATAGTTGGAGATGGATTGAAGCATGGGTAGGTGAAATCTGATTGACGTCGTGCTTGTTCTTGATGAATTTTTTTTGGAGCATTTTGTCGAACACTTGGTGGGTAGAGCTCTGTGAGTGAAGTGTCCTACATATTTTATATCTTCGTTTCCACCAAACTTATTCTCTTCCATATTGAATAAGTTTGGAGGAGGGGGATGGGATGAAATATGTAGGGTTACTTCTTTGGTTGATTTATTTGTTGATTTTATCTTTGGTTATTTTTGTTATGCTCGTAATTTTTGTGTCTTTTATTTTTGTTATTTTATTTAGTGTAACTCGAGTCTCTGAGATGCCAATGATATGAAATTGAGTTGTTTTGAAAGAAATTTGAAGGAATATGATTTCAATGATTTATGTGATTTAATTGTAAAGTCGATCTCGGTATTTGGAACATTGGATGTAACCTGTGAGTTTTGAGCTTTTAACTGTTTATCTATGCACAGTTATGTTCTTTATTGAGTGTTGTACATGCCTACTTTGCATCACTAGGACTTGCCTTGGTTTCTGTTTCGAGATTGCAAATGTGCGAGAGTTTAGACATGATTTTAGGCCATTTGTTGGTAGCCACATTATATCTATACACTAGCCTTGATCATGATCCCTTGTTAGCCATTTTGAGCCATAATAGCCTTTTTTTCTTTGTCGGATGATAGGAGGTGATGGATGAAGATTACGAGTATTTGTTTAGGTTGTTTAGTTGAAAAATATGTGGAAATAAATGACACTCATGTGTTTATTTGATAGTTGTTCTCATAAGCTCTCAGAAAAAAAAAAAGGAAAAATTTAGTCAATGAAAAGAGAAAAAGAAGTAATTGAGAATGTTTGCTTCTATTTGACTAGTTTGTTGATGTGAAGAAAAAAAAAAGAGCATAAGAGAATTATTGGTATGCACTGGAAAATTAAGTGCAATGTTGAGTCATTTGATCATAATGATTGTTGGTGACACTTTGGTGTGGGAGGAAGATGGAATTTTAATTATCCATACTCGGTTTGAAGTGAATATAAGGTGTAGTGATGTGAATTTATTTGAGTCACTTAGCCATATTTCCCTACCTTAACCAATGTCCCTACATTATAACCTGAGAAAAAGACCTATTTGATCTTTACTTTAGCACATAAATAGCGGTGGAGAAATTAGACGATTGGCAAGTCTATAGATTTGCATTTGTATGGTATTGTTTCGATGAGTGAACCTCTCCTATACACTTGAGAGTTAAGTGATACACTTTCTAGTGAGATTCAATTGTTGCATTGTCGAGATTAATTTTTGCAGTTGAGTTGTGTATATTACTAAGATCATGTTTGTTCTCTATTTTTGATTTTATTTTTTGAGGCATCAATGATCATTGTTATGCTCCCCTTCGTGTTTAATTTTGTGTGTTCTTCTCATTGTTCGAGGACGAACAATAGCTTAAGTTTGGGGGGTTGATAAACACTCATTTTGCATAGTTTTTAGTTGGCTTTTGATGCACATTTGAATAGAATTATGCTTTAATGTGTTACCATTCGTTACATTTTATTCTTTTGAGTTGATTTCACGTTTTGGTATAGTTTCATGTGTTATTGTGCAGATTTGAGTGATTTAGAGATATTCATAGCTCGATAATTATTTTCTATATTGAAGAATCAAGTGGACGAACTAAAGAGCATCAAACAAGTGGAGAAAGATAAAAAAAAATTGACTTTGAAGCATTGCGCGGGTGGCGCAACTGAGAAGAGAAATATTGCACGGGTGGCGCAAGAACAATTCATGAAGAATGGCGTGAGAATTGACGGGGCCGCCAGTTTTAGTGCTAATTTATTTTCCTATTCAGTTTTCTTTTTCTTTTGGGCTTAAACCTATTTCCTAGTATATATAGGTTTATTTAGACTAATTTTGGGGACAGACATTCATTAATTTAAAACTACAGCTTAAATTTACTGTTTTTCTCTGCAAGATTGAAGATGGAAGATTGAAGTTTATTTTATATCATTCCATTACGGTTCTTTTAATCTTTTGCAATTTTAATTATGTCTTTTAATTTCTTTACTTTTTCCTTTATTTTAGATTTCATTATGTGTGAGTAGTCGTATAATTAATTCTAGGATTTGTAGCATGTATGAAGTTATGTGTTGATTTAATTCTTCATCAATTTTCCTTCCAATTATATAGTTCAAACATTCAAGTTTAGATCTCTCATGCATGATTAAGGCGATAGTCATTGCATGCTAGCTAATTAATTTGAGTCCTAGCGGAGATAATTAATTAGTGGGATTAATTGAATGATTTGATACACGTACTTGCGATATGTAGGGGGTTTTAAATCTATTGATCTATCGGGAGTTAACAATTAATCTAGAGACGGAAGTAATAGATAATTGTTAGTCTACTTTTACCTTAAGACCTGGCGGAGATAGGTAATTATAATTCTGATCCTCCACCGATAATTGGATTAAATTGGAAGTTGATGGAATTAGATTAATATATGATGGATTCATGTGTATGCATTCCCTAGGATTAATTATTTTATTTATTTGATACATTTCGTTTTCAATCTTGTTTGATTTGCATTTGATTTTATTATTGATTTTAGTAATTTAATTTTAATTATTTGCCTAGGATTAATTCAACCCGAAAATAGGTAGTCTGGATAATAGAAAATTGTTAGCTTAGTACTCAGTGTGGTCAATAAATCAGTCCCTGTGGATACGATACTCGATTCACTTGCTATATTGCATGATCTGTGTTAGTTGCAGTTAATTGCCTAATAAATAGTGTATCATGATTGTGAATGAATTAGTCATTTCTTTATACTGGAATGTCCTATTTATAGGCACCATTCCACCCTAAGGGACAACTAGGGTTTGGAGCATTCAATCCCAGGTAGTATAACCTCCAGGAGTTAACCCGTGGATCGATCCTCCGACCTGCCATTTCGTTGGTTACACTCCAGCCCACTAACTCCACCAACTCCAGGTGGGAGTTACAGATTTAAAATTCCATTAACTCCACTAGCTCCAGGTGGGAGTTACAGATTTGAGGTCAAACGTGAACTCCAGCGCCCACTAACTCCACCAGCTCCAGGTGAGAGTTACAGGTGAGTTACAAACCAGCCCCAATCCCATTAACTGTGGGAGTTACAAATTTGAAATCCCATTAACTCCAACTCCAATCCACGAGCTCCAAGTAGGAGTTACAGATTTAAGGCCAGACGTGAACTCCGGCCTACTAACTCCACCAGCTAGGTCCCGGAAGCCCAATGTTTACCCAAAGTCCAATTGCCAAGATCCAAGTCCTAAGACACGATGAGACGAACCGTGAACTCCAGTCTACTAACTCCACCAGCTAGGTCCCGGAAGCCCAATGTTTACCCAAAGTCCAATTGCCAAGATCTAAGTCCTAAGACACGATGAGACGAACCGTGAACTCCAGCCTACTAACTCCACCAGCTAGGTCCCGGAAGCCCAATGTTTACCCAAAGTCCAATTGCCAAGATCCAAGTCTTAGGACAAGATGAGACGAACCGAGCACTGGGACGGGTTCATGCGTGTGGGCTCATGGTTCACATCCTTGTGCACTTTAAATATTACACTTAAGTGTTAATACACTTAAATACATTTCTTAACTAGGTTAAGAGACCAATGTGGGATCATTAACTATGCCTTAAGCACATTTTTCCACATACCATAAATGCCCAATTGTGTGACCGATTTCAACAATTAATTTCTCACTCACCGAAAATCAGATTTGAGAAAATTAAAATACTACGATTATCTACTACAAATATGGAACAATCGTACGCTATTTAATTCCTCCAAAATTAAATAATTTGGTCACCAAATATCGGATAAAATGAGTCATGGCTCAATTTATTACATCCAATTTTTCAATATTAAGTTTGAGACCGAAAGTCTTGAGTTTGAATTCTACCAACACCGTTAGGTGCGAGCTTGTCACATCTTATTTTTCAAATATAGTTTTCATGCTATTATACATGAGTGGAGTTTATTTAGTGTGCATCCTCAGGTAGCGGCTGTGGGTAACTTCAATATAAAAAAAAAAGAACAAAGTATTTATATATATATATTATATACATGTGATTTAATATATGAAAATACCCACTTTTGTAAAGATAAAACCTATATTACCCGGCTTAAGACAGACAATAAAAAAATACTCAACAATTTTGTATTTGTCCAAAAATCTCCTTGAAAGTGACTTGATAGCTAAATTGATAGATTTTCTTACACATGTTATACTTAGTTGACAAAATTTTCAAATAAAAATGTACTCAGTTTTTGTATTTTAACACTACAAAATTTATATTTATATTTTTTATGATTGAAATCATGCGCTCGTCACAATGAATCTAGCATGTTCATCATACTAATATTATATCATGGCCAAAATCTTGATCAATACTGGTTTTATGATTAGATTTCCCAATCGAAAGGTAAAGAAGAAGCTTATAAAGTAAAAACTATCTTATATGTAATGGAAACAAAGAACTATGAAAATAAAAATATATTTTATATGTAATGCAACTGCTTAATGAGAGATGAGAGACGGATAGCATTCAGAAAATGAATTAAGAAAAATTATTTTGTATGGAAATGTTGATGTCACATTTTCAGGCGGGTATAGTGTTGAGAATTACTTGAGATCCTTTTGTCTCCACTTGTGTGTGTTAATCGTGTGTCAAATTTTAAAATCATTATTTTTTCTTTCAATTTTTTCTTCAATTTTAATTTCTTTCAATTTAGTATAATTTTACATTATTATTTAAGGTTTATTCCACTCAATTAGGATTTATAATTTAATAAATAAATATGTTGAAATATTCTAGTTTACTTGGAGACTGAAGTATATGGTATTAGTAGCCATTTTTTGTGTTTGGAATATAGCATTCAAGTTTTTATTTTAGTTGAACAAAAATTATTTTGGTGTATGATGATGTCGAATATTTCAACATATTTATGTATTGTATATTTTTATATTTTTGTCATTATAATTGTTTTAAAAAGATTAAGTAGGAAATATTTTTTAGTTAATTTTCATCAATAATTATCATGATCACAACTAAATTCTACTTTCAAATTCCATATAATGTTTCCTAATGTTTAGAAGACGATTTTAATCTTTAAAGGTGGGATGACTAGGTAGAGTTAAAATTTGGAATGTTTCTATTTTTATTTCTATTTGTGTACACATTGTTTTATGGTTTAAATTTACATTTTTTTTTATCTAATGTGGCATTATAAAAATCTACCTCAGATTTCCAGCGATCCACGCACGCAATAGGATACAGAAAAGTTGACTTTAGGATAAATTTGATAAAAATTTAGAAGGTCAGACACTAAACTGTAAATATTCAAAAGTCAAGATAATTTTTATTAAAATATTGAAAGGTCAGACGTTAATGTGTAATTTGGCGAGGTGTGAGATTGAGTCTTTGCAGCTTCCATCTAGATCCACCATAGTCGAAATATTCCTAAGACATTTCGTGCTAATGAAGTAATATTTCTTTAATATACTACCAACAACTCCAAATAACAACTAACAAAAAATTCACTAGTTCAAATTCCTATTGACAATAAAATAAAAACCAAAATTTGGATATACAGTCAACTAAAACCTAGATGACAACGGCAATAGACTTAACAATAAGCGGATAGTATTACTTTGACTAATTAGCTAGGTTTCAACTAGATGCCAAATTGGCAATAGACATAACAATATATAAGAATAAGTTTTGTATGCTAAAATACATCAAACATACATTTTCTTAAGTAATAAATAATAATAGGACAACTCAAAGCTAAAATGAAAAGAAAAGACAAACCTTTTCCAGATAACAGGATGAAGAAAGCCTCTTTGAATGTTTTTTTTTTAGGGGATTATTCTAATGACTTTCATGGGACGTCAACTTGTACTATCATTCCTCTTCCAACTGTTTTTAGCAAACAGCAACTTAGGTTCAGCCATTGACTTAGGACAAAGTCAATGAAATCCAAATTACCACAAAATAAGCAACTTGTATGCTATCTAAATATCAGTTTCCACTTTCCATCCATATGCACTTTCATTTCCTGTGTGTGTATGCGAGAGAGAGAGAGAGAGAGTTATAATGAATCGAAGTGAAGGGGATAGCTATTCGGGGGATCTAGTTCAGAGAGAAATCGACCGACTGGATGAAAGGAACAAGAAACAGGAACACAGAATAAGAAACCTGGAAACAAAAGCTGTCCAAAATGTGAACCTATACTTCATCTTTCAGGCAGTAATCCTCGCCTCCACCACCCTCGCTTCTTCCAACAGCTGCCACAACTGGTGGATTCCTGTTGCCCTCTCCCTCCTCGCAGCCATCACAAACTTCCTCAGCTTCTCGTCTGACATGTCGAAAATCCTGAAATCAAGGGAGGAACTTGATCAAAACTTATCAGACCTTGCATTCACCAAGCTCTATCAACTCACCAGAGACGAACTCAATCAAGTTTTGCCAGGGGCTCCCTTCAACCATCAAGGCGGAGAGATTGTTCGGCCCAAGGGAGGCTCGTTGAAGAAGAAATGGAAACGGCACTTGGTTGTTTACTTGTCCATCGCCTTGTTTGCCGCCTTCACTTCTGTTGTCATGTATGGCTGTCACAGAATACTGTGTCATCCAGGTGATAGAAAATGCGTCAAACTCTGTTAGTATATGCTCCTGATAGTCTCCCTCGAGTTGTTACCTGTACGAAATCTGAATAAACAGTTAGCATGTGTTTGCATTTATATTTGCAAATTAAGCACATCATCAATGGCAATGAGATAGTGCCATTTATCCTACAGGCTGTGTAGAAAACACCTATATGCGTATTTTTCCTCTATTATTAGTTCAGTTACACTGGCTTCTACATCATGTCTAATGTTCTATTCTGCCTCTTTTAGTTTAGCTATTAAAGTAGAACCAAAAAACAGATAGTGAGTATATATAGATCCCTCCTTTTTTGCTATGAAAATGAGCATCCATCCATAACATCCAGTGAAGAGTAACAATTGTATCATTATAGTATAATTTAGGTACTCAGTGTGACGTGCATCCTCGAACTGAAGAAAGTTGAACCTTGCAAAACATTTAACTAAAAAGCAACTCAATGCCGGTATAATTGCCAGAAAATGTATCAAAGCAAAGACAAACATAGCGAGGGAAACTAATTGCTGAACAATAGCAATAAACAACCAAGAAAGGAACAATATGAATTCCCTGATCAATCAGACAACAAGTTGATTCACTTCCTACACAAAATAGAGTTAAAATCACAATTATCTACAGAGGAAAGAGGAGAAAAACAAAAGGATCACAATTATCTACAGAGGAAAGAGGAGAAAAAACAAAAGGGAAAAAAATATAGAAGACGGGTGCGTTTGCCGGGAGTCGAACCCGGGTCTATTGCTTGGAAGGCAATTATCCTAACCGTTGGACTACAAACGCCTAGTTGAGCTATTTATTATTTAGTTTCTATTTAAATTTTAGATGACTCCTTTTTGAGATTCCCTTCTATAGTCGCATCTGTCAGGATAATAACACCTCACTATTTTTAGAAGTTGCATTAATCAATAATAGCCTGAGCAAACGGTCCGGACCAAACCGAAATGCAAAAACCGATAAAAATCGAATTGCTTTTTTTTGGGACCGAGACCGAACCGATTGTATGTTGTGACCGAACCGAAACCGATCAAACCGGTTCGGTCCAAACCGATAAAACGTGTATTTTTTTCCTCTTAGCCTTAGCACTTGTAGTTGTTGTAGAATCTTGTTGGCTCGGTGCCGGTGGTGCCATTTCTTAGTCATTTTCGATAGAGTTTTCCATCTTCTTTCTTCGAAATTGAAATTGAAACCGAAATAAACAATTAGTAGCAATCAGTAATTGGCAGACATGAATGCTAGATTATAAATTGAAACTTGAACTGAAATAGACACAAGTTGATATTATACTAGATTATTTTGATAAAGAGGCATTGGCAGACATGAATTCTAAAGAAAATAGTCTGACATTTCTCTTTTTTTCTCTTTTGTTGAAAACAAACTTAATGGTGACAATTTTAATCATCTCTAATAATTTGTAGTAAATTTCCTGATCTCTACGTTGATAAACATTTGTCAAACAAAAATAGTACTTCAAATTAATTGCAGAAACCACTTAGTTCTTGGAGGAATCTAACTCTAACCAATGATCTGATAATTTTTATTTTTGACAGAACAAGGGGCTAGACCTTATTGATTCATAAAACTATTCAACTAGCATTCAAGGCTAATGAAAAAAAATTGAAAAGGTGAAAAACAGACTCCACAGTCCACATATAACTCAATTCCCAAATCCCACAAGTAGTTTTCTAATTATCTCTTGCCAATATAAAATCCCAAATCACGAATAATCGTTGCAGCAAACACTTACCAAATCACAGTGGAGAATCGTTTGCAGAGAGAGGACTGAGTGAGAGACGATTGATGACAGATCCTGAGGAGTGAGGGAGAGACGATGGAAGATGCTTACAACTTGGGAAATGGGAGGCGATGATGTTTGTGGCTTAGGAGACGACGACTGCTCGGGATTTTAGAATTAGGGAATTAGGTCTTCATTTTTTATTTTTCAAACTCAATTGTCAATTCAATAATTCATAATTTCAGAATATTCATGTGAGTGTGCGACTGTTAGTGACTTTGTATTGGCTCAATTCCTATTATTTTAATTTTTAATTCAGATATGTGTATTGGGCCTCAATTCTCAAATGGACTATTACCATCATTTAATGTGATGGGCTCAATTTTAATATTATTAATTTTAATCGGTTCGGTTCGGTGCTCTTCGGTTTTGGAGCAACCAAATCGAAACTAAACCGATAAAAATTCGGTTTTGATAATTGAAATTGAACCGAACCGAGACTGAAAATTATCAAACCGAACCGAACCGAATTCGACGGTTCGGTTTGATTTTTCGGTCCCGATTCAGTTTTGCTCACCTCTATGCATTATCATACGGCACAGGTTTGATCAGACAAAATTAGCTATAATCGTTTGACTCGAATATCTTTTGTTTTTTGGGGATAAGTATTTGTATTGTGTTTGCTTTATATATCTTCACACGTATATTTCCTAAATATTTAAATTTTTAAAAAGTAAGTGTTAATATATCTTGAGGACACATAATCCTGGCTATTTCTTTTTAGGGGCACACTTGTGTAAGATCCTCTAACGGTCTCTTACGTTAGACGGATTTCAGTCCGGATCCGAGTTGAATAAAATATATAATTAAAAAATAAAATGACTCGGGTATCACTAGCTATAAAGTAAAGTATCACTGTGTGTGAAGTATCACTAACTGCGAAGTGAAGTATCATATTATACTTCACTTCCGAATTATAACGATACTTCATCCCATAATTAATGATACTTCACATGACAGTTAATGATACTTCACCAGATATATATATCTAATGATACTTCACTTAATAGTTAATGATATTTTCTCAAATTTATATCTAATGATAATTCACTTCATAGTTAATGATACTTCACATCAGAGTTAATGATATTTCATCAGATATATATCTAATGATACTTCACTTAATAGTGAATGATATTTCGTCAAATTTATATCTAATGATACTTCACTTTAGAGTTAATGATACTTCAGTAGATACATATGTAATGATACTTCACTTAATAGTTAATGATATTTTGCCAAATTTATATCTAATGATATTTCACTTCATAGTTAATGATATTTTACTTCACAGTTAGTGATACTTCACACATAATGATACTTTACTTTATACCTAGTGATACCCGAGTGACCGCGCGTGGGCGGGCGCGTTCGGAAGGATTTTTTTGGGCAGGTTTGGATTCTATTTGACTCGTCTAACGCAAGAAACCCGTTAGACGATCTCATACAAGTTTTTGTCTCTTCTTAATGACTGTCAGGGTCAAATAAATCCTTATTGTTTCCACCTAGGTATAAATAACCCTTAATATTATAATTTCTAACATTTATGTCCCTCCCAAGTATTGCCACTTTATAATAAATTTATGATAAAATTTATTCTAATTTTTGAAGCATCAACAATAACATCTAACTATAATTTTATCATCTTATTTTTTTAAACTTATGGTTTCTCCCATTCTTCTATATTTTGTTTTATAAAAAAATTCAGAAGTGTTATTATTTTTATAATTTTATTATTTGTTAATTAATTTATTTTTTCTAAAAAATACCTTTGATTTAAAAAGGTTAGTGTTGCTTGCACACAAGGACGGAGCTACATGTTAGCTAGAAGTGCCCTTGGGCCCCCTCAAATTTTAATATGTGTGTGTATTAATAATTTTATTTTTTATGACACATTTATGTTTATATTCTATTTATTATTTAAAAAATTCTTCTCTATACTTGAGAGATTTAGTTTTATTAATTGTATAATGGTTTTTTTATATCTTGTTGTATGTGTAAATGACTGTGTAACTTATTTGAAAGTCATATTTTATTAGAGATTTTAATTATATCATTGTAGTTTTATTTAAGAAAAAACTATTGGGCCCTCCCTCGTTCAAATTTCTGCCTCCGTCACTGCTTAAACCGATGCCATTTCCATTTTCAGATGGGGTTGCGACGTTAGCTGGAGAGGGGAAGTTCGTTATATTTTTCTTTTTCTTTTTTTTAAACTAAGTGTAAATTGTTAGAAAAATATTAATTTATTGATGAATTAATTAGTAATAATATAAATAATAATGCTTTTAATATTTTTTATAAAACAAAATAGATTGAAATGGGTGAAAGCACAAGGTTTAAAAAAATAAGATGATAAATTATACTTAGTTGTTCTTTGTTAATTCTTCAAATATATATATATATATATATACACTTGTCTTTATAGCTGACGTTGTTCGAGTCTTTGAGTCTTCCGCATGCGTATATCTCATGTCTTGGATTCATTGTTCGGATCACATCATAAATTTGGCATCAGAGCCACGTCAGCTCTGCTGATCGTGGTTCAATCCGACGTGTCATACGCGTATCAATCTATATGTCAGTAATTTGTCTACGTGTCTTGAGTTGTAATCTAAATATTCATTGAAAAAAAAAGGAAGAAAAGCCATCGGCTAATACAAAAAAAATATTAAAAAAAGGCGCCAATTCAAAAAAAAATCAGATTTTTAATTCTTGTTGATTTTGATTTTTGTGGCTTTCCTAGTCTAGATAGATTTGTTTCCATACTAGATAGATACTTAGGGATTTTAGATTGTGTCCACACTTGGTGAAACAAATCCAAAAGACTCCTACCTTATCTACTAGATTTCTTACCTTGTTTAGATTTCTTCCATCCCAATCCATACCAATCCATATCCAAGTCAAGATCCTCCATACCTATCCACCTAATTTTCAATTCCTACACCATCTAGGGTTCGAAATTTTCAGTCCATACATACCTACACCCGGTGCACCTTATACACCACATAGTCTGTATACCCGTACACCCATACACCCATGGTCCACATACACCAATCAGCAGGTTTACCTACACCACACGCCTACTTCTACTCTTAGCAACCTTCCGACTTGATTCTATCCGTTGGAGCTTGAAGAAGACCCAGAGGAGCTAGTCAAGAGGAGTTGTTGTTTTCGATCAACTCACCCCTTATACTCACTCCACACGTGCACCACATCTACTTGAGAGATAAACACGAGTGGAAAAATCAAGAGTGACATACACGAGAGCTTGTGAGGAATTGTGAGGTCCCACTTTACTTTTTCTTCACGTTTGTTCGTTTTGCAGGTACAATGAAGAGGGGTACCAATACAGAATCATCAACTCCACCACCTAAGGAGCCGCGGTCGCCAAACACACCCGACGACCAGTCCTACTCATCTAATACAGCGTGGGATGCCAAATACAATTATGAAGCCCTAGCAAAACACTTTGAACGACAAAATCATCTACTAATAGACGAACTTGGCAACCAAGTAGCTGAATTACAAGAGGAGCTTGCAAGGCTCAAAACACAGTCAACTGCGTCCCAAACGGTCCAAGGAGAACCTGTGAGGCAACCCAAGCCTCAAGGAAATGCAGCAAGACTATCTGAACCTCAAATAAATGCAGCGAGGCAACCTGAGCTTCAAGAAAATACAGTGAGGCAACCTGAGCCACAAGTAAATGCAGTGAGGCAACCCGAGCATCAAGTAGAGGCAGCTGGCCAACGCCAACAGCAGAGAGACGTCCCAAGGCTACCCCTATACAGGCCTTCGAGGAAGATGATGACTATGGGTACGAGTTCGATGCAGCTAGTGGGTATGAAGCCGATTTCACACCACAGGGGCGGGAAAATCATTATGATCGACCCCGAGCACCTCATAGGCGTGCAGCCTGCACCGACACTTATGAAGATGGAAGGCTCAACAACATCAAGACGAGCATCCCAGAGTTTGAAGGCCTTTACGATCCCGATATCTACTTAGATTGGGAGTGTAAGGTAGAGAAGATCTTTGCATGCTATGACTTTTCAGAGATAAAAAAGGTGCAGCTAGCATGTTTGGAATTCAGAGGTAACGCAGCCTCATTGTGGGATATGTAGCAGAAAAGGAGGCGTAGGAATCGAAATCCACCCATTGATACTTGGGAAGAGATGAAAGGATTGATACGAGACCGCTTCATTCCAGTCCATTAGGAGACAGAGCTTGAAAAGAAGCTCAACCGGATCAAAAAAGGCACCAGATCAATTGAAGAATACCATAAAGAGTTGGAGACTGCCTTGAGCAGAGTCAGGAAACAGGAGACCTTAAATGCTACCATTATTCGGTACATTGAAGGTATGAATCCTGATATCGCTTGTGAAGTTGAACTTAGAGACTTCAACAGTGTAGAAAAGATGGTGCAGTACGCATCGATCGTGGAAAATCAGCTGAGAGAAGGCCGCCGTCGATCACACTACAATGCAATCCCTACACGACCATCTTGGAATAAAGGTACACATTTCACATCACCTTCTACTCCTTCTACTGAGTCCACACGACCCCGAGGTCAATCCGGACCACCCGAATGATGTTTCGACCGTTCTACACCGCAGTCCAGCCGTAGACCCGAGTCTACTCTACCGCGGCTGAACCCTACTCGGCCAAACCAAGGTACGACGTCCCCTACTGCAGCCCCGAGTCGAGCTCGTGATATTCAGTGTCACAAGTATCAAGGTTGGGGCCACTTTCAAGCTTAATGTCTGAACCAGCGAGTTCTATATTTGACGGAGTCAAACAAAGTCGAATCAGTCAGTGAGGAAGAAGAAGAGCCAGTGGCAATGCCACACTTGAAAAGAACAACGAGAATGATGTTAAGCATGAAGATATTGATCCGGATGTTCAACAAGTCAGTTTGGTCACAATCCGGAGTTTAAGCATCATTCGAGAAAATGAACAAGAACACCAACGGGAGAAAATCTTCTACACCCGTGCAGTGATTAAGGGTCACATGTGTTCAATGATTATTGATAGTGGCAGCGTGATCAATTCCATCAGTCAATATGCAGTAGAAAAACTTGGTCTACCGGTTCAACAACACGCGAAGCCCTACAGATTGCATTGGCTTACAAATAGAGGCGAGATTCGTGTGGTTCACCAGGTAAGTGTCTCATTCTCAATTAATAAGTTTTCTAACACTGTCTTGTGCGACGTTATCCCTATGGATGCGGCACACTTGTTGGACAGACCTTGGCAGTATGATCAACGTGTCGTCCACGACAGACGACTAAACACCTATACCGTAGACATTGATGGCCGAACCAGCGCATTGAGGCCGTTGGCACACGTACGGCTATTCAAAAGAATAAACGGTGCAAGCCAATGATTTTCCAGCCCGGAGACCGCGTCTGGATTCATCTGAGTCCCAGACGGTTTCCTAACCTGAGGAAGTCGAAACTTATGCCAAGAAGAGATGGACCATTTACTGTGTTGAGTCGAGTCAATGAAAATGCATATCACATTGATTTACCTGGTGAGTATAAGTGTTCATCTGCATTCAATGTTGCTGACTTATCTCCCTTTACTGCAGATGATGAGTTCGATGATGAAGAGTCCGAGAATTCGAGGATGAATTCTTTTCAGCAGGGGAGGAATGATGAGATCGAGCATGATAAAGAAGAAGAAGATTCGGAGCTGCAATTCAAAGGTCCAGTGACGCGTTTGCGAGCAAAGAAGTTGCAAGCTTATTTACAAGCTTCAATTCGGTGTAAATTCGAACTTGAAGAAGAAGAGCTGAAGAGCAGCCCGAGATTGGTCAACATGCTATCATTTGATGAAGAAAAAGGAAGCATGAAGACGTGAGAAGAAGAAGGACGCAATTTGGACGTGTGCATGAAGAGTTCTACGCGTTTGCATGGGAATCCGAGAGATGACTATTTTCATGCAAAGGTGGCAAGAATTAATCACAACATGGGCCACGAATTATTCAGCCCAAGTCGTGTGTGTTGGAGTCCAACATGGCGAGAATTGAAGGCCCAAATCCAATTGGGATTTATTTTTATCTAGTTTAGATTTTATTATTTTATTTTTGGATTTTTATCCGTAAAAACAGTTTTTAATTAAGGAAACAATCCTAGTTTGATTAGGACTCTAGATTTTCGGCCATATCATGTCTAAAGGCCTTAGAATTTTCGTTCATAGCATTAGTATAAATAGGGATTCTTTGTGACATTATTAATTTAGACAATTGTAAGAGTTTAAGAGTTTTCCTCCATTTGTCTCACGATCCTTAGGTTGATCAAATTTATAAATATTCTATTATTCTAGAAAATCAATAGTCTTATTCAAGTTCTTCAGGGTACATCGAGTACTTGAGAGAATTGCTATCCGGAAAAGTTAGACGTGCGCGTTCGGGTTTACAACACGGGTTCACTGATCCTAGCCAATCCTACAACAATCATCACCGCCGCTGACTCCACCTCCACTGAAGCCATCCACAACCTTCACCACCGACTTCCAGCCTCCCACGAGTTGATCTTCAAGTCCTCTTCGTGGTTTAATTCATTGTTCGTGTTTCTAGTAAGTTCTAGTTCAATTCGAGTCCAAGTTTCATTCTATTTGATTCGTTCTTTTCCTTTGGAGTTTTGCTATTGTGTTTTACTTGGTTTTGGTCATAGTCTAGGTTCTTTAAGTATCGATTTCAATTCAGCACGTTAATCGAGTCTATTGTTCGTATTAGTTGAGTTGTATTTTCGTTTATTTTGAGTCGGATTGTATCCTTCTTTCTAGCTGACGTTGTTCGAGTCTTTGAGTCTTCCGCGTGCGTATATCTCGTGTCTTGGATTCATTGTCCAAGTCACATCAGCTATATTCATATTTTTCGCATTATAAATTATTTAATTTTATTTATAATAATATTTTTAGATTAGCTTGTTACTGTAAATCTTCACATGTATATATATATAATGTCCTTAATTAGTTTTAAAATCTTATGGGTTAAAATTTACACTGAAAGGTAATTTAGTTGAATAATAAATGTATATTATTTATCTTTATGACTTTTTATTATATATCCCATCTTCAGTGTGATGTGTACGTTATACAAAATAAATGGGACATGGATGACATATCATTCCGTTTTCAAGAGCTTTGATTTTCAAATAAATAATATATTAGGTTAGCACACACATTTAACATTACTAGCAGAAATTACGTGCATTGCACATAATTTATATAATTTTTTACTAATTAAAAAATATTACATAATGCAAAATTAAAAGTTTTTTTTTTAAGTGTAAAATTTAAAGTTAAAACCTAAATTATAATTAAATAATATTAATAAAAATCTAGTAAATAATTAGAACAAGAATATATTACTAATATTAAAATAAATTATTTTATCAAAAATAAAATAAGTAATCTATTGTTGTGTTAAATTATATGTGGAATATTATATGTATATTTTCTGAAGTATAAATTACGCATATATGTAAAATAGAATAGAAGTGTGCATAACAAAAAAAAATGATATTTAAATTGATCTAAATTAATATATATATATATATATATAGATAGATAGATATTGAGTGAGTGTAGATTCTGATATATATGAATATAATAACCAAACTTTTTATTTACGATCAACATCCCTTTAAACTTCTTTTTAAATTAATATATTTTTATATAAAAAAATAAAATCTTGTGGATGCTTTTTTACGAAAGATTTTTGGCTGAACCTATGAGGATCAAATAACTTTCCATGCATTATATTAGGTATCAATTAAAATTGTGGTTTCAAAAGGGACATCTTTTTTGTGGTTATGTCAGTTTTAATTTCTGAGAGCAATTTCCATGTAAAAATTGAAGAAAATAGAGTAAAAATATAATACTTATACTTTATAGTTAGTGTGTGTTTCTAAATACTCCACATAATTTACTTTATACACCACTTATTAAAAATTAATTAATTACTAAATTGCTCAAATATGCATTCATTTTTTAATATATTTTATACAAGGCTATGTTCAAAATTTTATTTTCAAAAATATAAGGCATATTTGAAAATATATTTATGAACATACATGATCAATAGCTTAGAAAAAATTATTTGAACCTATTTTAAAACATCTTGATCATATTTGTAATTTAGTAGTTTTCAGATCCAAAATTGAGAGACAAAACATCAATATTTACAATTTAAAATCAATTTTTTTTTATCACAAATTCAAAGTATACATGATAATTATTAACATATTCTAACATTTCCTGTTGGGGTTTTTTCGAATAAAACCACCGCAGGATCATTTGGTTATTCATTAATCCAAGTTCATGCAAATCATAATTTTATGTAACATGTATGTTTATCATAGTCTAATCAAAAAGCATGCAAAGCAGATTCGAATCTAATAAAGCGGAAGACATAGAAATGAATCTACTTACAAATCGATAGACGGTCTGTGGACAAGATTAAAGATCTAATCTTGCTGTTGAATGAACTGTAGTTGGCGCCACCTAGCACTCAAAATTTCGACCACCACAGTATTCTACTCCAAGATCTTCTGTTGTATTCCCGGACTGTATCTAGATTCAGAGTGGGCTGAAATCTACTAGATAGAGTTGTGAAATCTGTGGATAACTTTGAGAGACAAAGAGGGGCTGATTTTCAATGAATAATATCATCAAATTTTCGTGCCCCCTCCCCTTATATATAGGGAGGGGCGAAAATTTTATGTTTCAGCCCTATTGAGCTGGACCTCTATCTCAAGTTCAATATCCAGTCCACTATCAGTCAATTGGGTTACAACAGGGATCAAGAAGAATATTAAATTGGCCCACTAATTTATTTAATATCCAATATCCAATAAACTTAGGATATAACTAAATAAATTAAGTTTTACTTTTATTCCACTAAAGAAGTAAAACTGACCTACCAATTTAATACATATTTACGAATATGCTTTCTCCTTTAGTTCAGCCATTCCCCGTGTTTAAGATATAATGTTCATTAGTTAATTATGTAAGCCTCTGACAGCTATAATTAATCAACATCTAAAACCTTGAGTAGTACCACACAAGCTTTATTCATGTACGGAATAAATTCCACCTATAGGGTTTCAACATGAACTTGTGCTTCCTCAAGAGAACATCATCAACCTGGCGCACCAGGACACAGTGCTCATGCATACTGCTCGAGACATCATGTATACATTATTATTACCCAAGATATCGAATTCGATCTACGAAAAGATCTCACCCATTGATAAATTAAAGTAATAAACAACACACACATATATGCTCGCCAATATGACATGAGTTTAGAACCCGAACTCTGTGGATCTTTATTCTCTCAGTAACTAGGTCAGAGACAGAGAATAGTATCCTATCGTGATCCTCTTCAATACACTAACTAGTGTACTAGAATAATCAGTTAGTCAAGATAAACTAACTTATCAAATTATTCTACGGTGTACCGATGGTGTGTTCAGGACCAGCTAAGCCGTGAGCTCTTTAATACATTACAAGGTTCTAATGATATGATCTTACCGTGTGACTCCCCACACCGTATCATCTACAATGTAAGTATATGAAACATTGCATAAAACAATTATAGAACATAATCTAAATGCAAACAGTGACTGCAATAACTTTCATTTCATATCATCATATCATCAGAAAAGTATACAAAGACGAGTCTTCCAGTATACAAAACTAACAATCTCCCACTTATACTTGAAGCATGTCTTTCAAGCATAATAACTAACTGGCAAACTCTCCAATCTAAAACTATCAACTCAAACTGTGCTACCGGGTCTGCATCTCACTCCAATTTTCTCCATGTGACCATCAAAGGTCTTAGCCGCCAGGCTCTTCGTGAATGGATCAGCCAGGTTGTCCTCAGATGCAATCTTGACCACCGCCACATCTCCTCTCTTAACGATTTCTCGTATAAGATGGTATTTTCTCTCTATGTGTTTACTTGCCTTGTGGGCTCTGGGTTCCTTCGAATTTGCCACTGCACCAGAGTTATCACAGTATATCGTGATAGTCTTAGGCAAATCAGAAACCACGCCCAAGCCCACTAGGAACCCGCGGAGCCAGACAGCCTCTTTTGTAGCCTCAGAGGCAGCTACATACTCAGCTTCCATGGTGGAATCCGCAATGCATTTCTGCTTAATGCTCCTCCATGCGATGGCTCCACCTCCTAATGTAGTCTCGAGTTTATTTAAGGTACTTGAGAATGTTTTTGACCGCAGTTCAGTGACCTTGTCCAGGGTTAGACTGCTATCTACTTACCATGCCAACGGCATAGCATATATCAGGCCTAGTGCATAGCATAGCATACATCAAACTTCCCACAGCCGAAGCATATGGTACTTTCTTCATTTTCTCTATCTCAGACTGTGTTTGGGGACACATTTCCTTGGATAGATGAATTCCATGCCTGTAAGGTATAAAACCTTTCTTGGAATCTTGCATGCCAAATCTAGCTAGCACTGTATCGATATAAGTCGCCTGGGACAGACATAACATCCTTTTCTGGCGATCTCGAATGATCTTGATGCCAAGGACATGTCCGGCTTCACCCAAATCCTTCATATCAAACTGTTCGGACAGCCACACCCTAATATTTGACAATGCCTTCTTACTGTTTCCAATAAGCAAGATATCATCAACATAAAGTACGAGGAATGCCACCATGTTTCTGTCACATTTCTTGTACACACAGCTCTCATCCGGACTTTGCACGAATCCATATGACTGGATAACCTCATCAAATCGGATGTTCCAAGACCTCAATGCCTGCTTAAGTCCATAAATGGATCTCTTAAGCTTACACACCAAGTGCTCTTGGCCCTTAGCAATGAATCCCTCTGGTTGTTTCATTTGAATGTTTTCCTCAAGACTTCCGTTTAGGAAAGCCGTCTTGACATCCATCTGCCAGATCTCATAATCCAAATGAGCGGCAATAGACAAGAGAATCCAGATTGACTTAAGCATGGCTACCAGCGAAAAAGTTTCCTCATAATCGATCCCTTCTTTCTGAGTATACCATTTTGCCACCAATCTAGCTTTGAAGGTTTCAACCTTCCCATCAAATCCTCTCTTGCGCTTGTAGACCCACTTACAGCCAATGGGTTTTACCTCATCTAGTGGTTCTACAAGTTCCCAGACTTGATTGTGATCCATAGATCCAATCTCAGACTCCATTGCAGTTTTCCAAGAATCTGCATCTTTATCTCGAATTGCCTCGTCATAGGTCTTGGGATCCAATTCATTGAGACCTTCTGGGAAATCTGAAGCCTCTCCTAGACCAATGAATCTATCAGGTTGGTGTACAACCCTCCCACTGCGATGAGGCAGTTCCTGTATTTCTGTGACACATTGTGCAGTGTTTGGTGGTTCCTCTTCTTGTACGACCGGTGTAGGATTCGATCCTCCCCTTAACTCCTCAAGGATGATGTGACTCATTGGTTTGTGGTTTATGACATAGTCTTCCTCTAAGAATCGAGCATTGTTGCTAACAATGATCTTCTGATCCTTAGGACTATAAAACAAACCACCTTTTGTTCCTCTAGGATATCCAACGAACAGCCTTACATCAGTACGAGGAGCCAGCTTATCAGCTTCCTTGTCCAACACGTGTGCTGGGCTACCCCAAATCCGAATATGGTTCAAACTGGGCTTTCGTCCAGTCCATAGTTCTGTAGGTATAGCAGGAACTGATTTCGATGGAACCAAGTTAAGAATATAGGCTGCTGTTTCCAGGGCATATCCCCAGAACAAAATAGGCAACTCAGGCGTTCCAGGCGCAGTCAACTGGGATGTAATCCCACTCTCTGCCATCTAATCCCTAAATTCGTTTGAGAGGTACTCGCCACCACGATCAGAATGTAGTGACTTGATACTTATGTCTGTTCGTTTCTCCGCTTCCACCTTAAACTCTTTGAATTTCTCAAAGCATTCAAACTTGCGACGTATCAGGTAGATATAACCGTATCTAGAGTAATCATCAATGAGAGTGATGAAATACTCGAACCCTCCTCGAGCTTGAACTGACATAGGGCCGCATAGGTCAGAGTGAATCAAATCTAATAGCCCTTCGAATCTATTTTCTTTTGACTGGAAAGGACGCTTGGTCATTTTACCTTCCAAATAGGATTCACACAAAGGAAACGATTCCAATACCAAAGAAGACAATGGTCCATCATTTACAAGTCTTTGTATCCTCTTAAGGTTAATATGACCTAGCCTTAGATGCCAAAGATAGGTTTGATTCAATCCCGAAAGTTCTTTTCTCTTGTTAGGGTTTATGATCGATGTATTCAACAGTTGTCTATGCATAGTGTTTTCATTTGGTTTAAGAAAGTATAAGTGTCCATCCAATGTGCCAGAACAGATAAAATGTTTACCACTAAAGATAACTACTTTGTTATCAAAAGAAACAGAATATCCATCCATAATCAATTTAGAAACTGAAATCAAGTTTCGCCTAAAACCAGGCACATAAAGACAATCTTTCAAAACCAAAGTTCTATCACTACTGAAAGGTAAAAAAACATCTCCCACTGCAACAGCTGCCACTCTCGTAGCATTGTCCATGTAGACGGTGATGTCATCCTCACTCAGCTGTCTTTTTACCAGGAACCCCTCTCTTCTTCTTCTTGTTAGGACACGCCGCCTTCCAGTGACCTGGTTGGCCGCACTTGAAGCACTTAGTCTTCGACTTGAACTCCTCAAGAGGAATCTTTACCTTTGGCTTCTTCACCTTAGGCGCCTCATCTGCAGCCTTCTTAGGTGCGTTTCTTTTCTTCCTTTTTCCACCAAAAGAAGACGCTCCTTTTTCAGCTATGTGGGCCTCAGGATTGCTCTTTTGGAGCAATTCAGCCGCCTGAAGATCTATGAGCAGTTCAGTCAGGCCGACATCCCTTTTAATCATGTTAAAATTCAGCCTGAACTACTCAAACTTCGAGGACAAGCTATGAAGAACAATGTCGATTTGAGAATCGCTATCTAGCTCTCCACCCAAGGTCTCGATCTCAGATAAATACCCCATCATCATGAGAGCGTGATCTCTAACAGGTGTGGAGTCAGACATTCTCGCATCCATTAGTTTCTTCATTGCCAAATGGCGTGCCGAGCGGTTCTGATGACCGAATAGCTGCCTAAGGTTGTACATGATATCATAAGCGGTTTTCATAGGCTCATGCTGATGTTGCAACACACTTGACATAGATGCCAAGATGTAACAGCGCGCTATCTCATTAGACCTAACCCACTTATCATATGCAACCGTTTGGGTTTCGTCAGAATCCTCATCTGGCGTCTGAGGACAAACTTCTTCAAGTACAAACTTGTGTCCCTCAGCAACAAGAACTAAGTTAAGGTTATGAATCCAGTCATTGTAGTTTTCACCAACAAGTTTGTTTTCTTTGAGGATTGAGGACAGATTGGAGAGTGCCATTGATGATATGAAATAACTGAAATTTTAAAACATGCAGTACAGTCACAAAACACGTTTAGAATAAACAGTATATAATCGAAAGCCTCATAAAAATTATATATTTTTCCACCGACACTTTAAAAACGTCTTTTATAAGCCACGATAGTATGGACATTTATAAAATCCATTCTTAAATAGGTTAAACCTTTAATTTGCCTCCAGTTGAGTTTCCTTACAACAAGCAAATTAATAGCCGGATTAAACACGGTTATGTAATCGTCTAACTGATAAGCCACGATCGTGTGGACGTTTATCAATAAATTACATCTAAGTGTGCACACGATTATCTTCGCACCAAGATCACTACTCGAATTTAACCACTCCAGATGGAAGAGTCAGTTAGTCCTAATAGTGTTCTACAGCTATCCTTTTAGGAGATTTAATTTCTAGAGAAATCTGTGATATGACACATCCGATATGGAGGAAGACCGATGTCAACGCGCATGCCCATCACTTCTCAATTAAACCAGATTTTAATGGAGACCGTATGAGATTTCTACATACTTTGGTATGAATCTCTCCCACTTAGTTATTTATGTTTGAGGTTTCATTTTATCCCATTATCGAACATGCAAACATCACATAAAATGATAAACATCCATTGCATGCTTCAACATAATAAGCAACAGTAATATTCCAACTATCATGGCTTATATCTCATGTTGATTGCTGAGATAAAACTGGAAAGTCAGCTCCGGAACAGGCTAGGAACCGCCGCCCCCTTCACCGCGCCTCGCCGAAAAACCTAGCTCCATTTAGGGTTTCGGGACGTGAACCGGTGAACCTTCCTTTTTGGTGCTGAACCACTTTCCTTCTTTTGAGTTGATCTCCGATCTTTATTCAATACAAATTATCTATTCCGAAAGGAAAAATCTAATATTGCTAGAATAAAAAATACAACTCAAAAACTCGGTCTAATAGCTTTATATCTATTACATTAAACCAACGTAAAAAAAAACCTAGACCTAATCCATGAATTTACTCATGGATTAAAATCACGTAGCCAAACCGGCATACGGACAAACATTCATTCAACATAAACATACATCACATAAAATAAAGAGCCATGATAGTTAGTAAACCTGCAAACAAACACAGTCTATAAATCCAACAATCATTTATTATATGATCTACATAAAATAACATATGATATCTATGCATGAATATTAAGTAATATTCGAATTTTACAATTAATTAAATTAATTACTTCGATATTATCCACAAGATAAAAATTAGAAATTAAAATAATTATCCATCAATTTAAATCTTATATATTTCGAAAATATCATCAAAATAAATCTGAAAATTATTAATAATTATCCACCAAATTTAGTTAATATTTTCTAACCACCCTAATTAAATAATAATTGGATATATTGATATAAATCAAAAACCTAATCCAAATATTATCCATAAGAATCTAAATCTTTAAGGATAAAGTTTGGAGATTTGATTCCAATCCAAAATCTTCCAAAACCTATCCAAAATTAAATTCTTATCACAATTGGATTTTGATAATTATTTGTATATATCCAAAATCACCTTATCCAATTTTTAATACATAGATTTCGAAAATATCCAAATAATAAATCTGGAAATTTGATCCACTTCAAATTCTTCCAAATTTAAAATTCTATTTTCAAATCTATCTAGATTAAAATTAGGTAAATTAAGATATACATCAAATAATATCAAATCTTAATCTAACACGTGTAATTTTCGATCCACATCAATAAACAAATCTGGAAATTTGATTTTTATCAAAATCTTCTCCAAATCACTTTATTAGTTTCGAAAATTACATAAAGTTAACACATTTGGAAATTTTGACATTAATCAAAAAACTATTCCAAATAAATACCATAGGTTTCAAAATTTACCAAATAATAAATCTGGAAATTTTGATCCACTTCAAAAATTACCAAATTTAAAATTCTAATTTCAAGCCTATCTAGATTAGAATTAGATAATTTTTGATATACACCAAAAATTACTTATCCTAATTCTAATCAACTAAATTTTCGAACCTCTACCAAAATAAATTTGGAAATTTTGATCTTGATCAAAAATCCATCCAAATTTAATTCTAGGTATCGAAAATATAGAACACTAAATTAGGGAATTTAAACACATCAAAATTCGAAAATTTTGACCTCCAAATTTTCGAAAATTATGAGATACAAATCTGAAAATTTGAAGAACATCAAATATCATTCCAAATCTATATCCATAATGACCGAAAATTCTTAACCACTCAAAACTAGAATTTTCGAATTTTTCATCAAATATTCTTCCAAGTTTTGAATACCATAAAATCGAAACATATGACAATTAAATCTGAAAATTTAAACACCATAAATTTATCATCAAATTTAATATGCAATTCGAAATTATGCCCGGATTAATCCTAGAACAGTGCCAAAACCCGTTCTGATACCAGTTATTGGGGTTTTTTCAAATTAAACCACCGCAGCATCATTTGGTTATTCATTAATCCAAGTTCATGCAAATCATAATTTTATGTGACATGTATGTTTATCACAGTCTAATAAAAAAGCATGCAAAGCAGATTCGAATCTAATAAAGCGGAAGACATAGAAACGAATCTACTTACAAATCGATAGATGGTCTGTGGACAAGATTAAAGATCTAATCTTGCTATTGAATGAACTGTAGTTGGCGCCACCTAGCACTCAAAATTTTGACCACCACAGTATTCTACTCCAAGATCTTCTGTTGTATTCCCGGACTGTATCTAGATTCAGAGTGGGCTGAAATCTACTAGATAGAGTTGTGAAATCTGTGGATAACTTTGAGAGACAAAGAGGGGCTGATTTCCAATGAATAATATCATCAAATTTTCATGCCCCCCTCCCCTTATATATAGGGAGGGGCAAAAATTTTATGTTTCAGCCCTATTGGGCTGGGCCTCTATCTCAAGTTCAATATCCAGTCCACTATCAGTCAATTGGGCTACAACAGGGATCTAGAAGAATATTAAATTGACCCACTAATTTATTTAATATCCAATATCCAATAAACTTAGGATATAATTAAATAAATTAAGTTTTACTTTTATTCCACTAAAGAAGTAAAACTGACCTACCAATTTAATACATATTTACGAATATGCTTTCTCCTTTAGTCCAGCCATTCCCCGTGTTTAAGATATAATGTTCATTAATTAATTATGTAAACCTCTGACATCTATAATTAATCAACATCTAAAACCTTGAGTAGTACCACACAAGCTTTATTCATGTACGGAATAAATTCCACCTGCAGGGTTTCAACATGAACTTGTGCTTCCTCAAGAGAACATCATCAACCTGGCGCACCAGGACACAGTGCTCATGCATACTGCTCGAGACATCATGTATACATTGTTATTACCCAAGATATCGAATTCGATCTACGAAAAGATCTCACCCATTGATAAATCAAAGTAATAAACAACACACACATATGCTCGCCAATATCACATGAGTTCAGAACCCGAACTCTGTGGATCTTTATTCTCTCAGTAACTGGGTCAGAGACAGAGAATAATATCCTATCGTGATCCTCCTCAATACACTAACTAGTGTACTAGAGTAATCAGTTAGTCAAGATAAACTAACTTATCAAATTATTCTACGGTGTACCGATAGTGTGTTCAGGACCATCTAAGCCGTGAGCTCTTTAATACATTACAAGGTTCTAATGATATGATCTTACCGTGTGACTCCCCACACCATATCATCTACAATGTAAGTATATGGAACATTGCATAAAACAATTATAGAACATAATCTAAATGCAAACAGTGACTGCAATAATTTTCATTTCATATCATCATATCATTCGAAAAGTATACAAAGACGAGTCTTCCAGTATACAAAACTAACATTTCCGCCTCCCTCTTTTCAAATTCGAAAAATGAAATTTTGACACCTTTTTTTATCTCTCAAACGTGAACAC